>CP141155.1:76400936-86400936 GCA_035233585.1 Antiaris toxicaria | reverse complement strand
TTGTCAACCTAATAGATGAGTGATCGACAAGGATTTTCGTACAACGCTTCAAAGGTTGCCATTCCGATACTCGCTTGATGACTGTTGTTGTATGCGAACTCTGCCATGTAGAGGTGTTTGCTCCATCCATCTCCAAGATCAAGAACGTAGGCACGTAGCATATCCTCGAGAATCTGTATGAGACACTCCGACTGACCATCTGTCTGCGGATGAAAAGCGGTGCTGAAGTTCAGTTCTGTGCCTAGATCTTCCTGTAGACTTTACCAAATGTGAGCGTTGAAGCGCGTATCACGATCAGAAATGATCACTGAAGGGACTCCATGCAATCTGACTATGTTCCTCATGTAAAGCTCGGCTAGCTGGTTCCTGCTGCAAGTCGTCTTGAATGGGATGAAGTGCGCGGTCTTCGTGAGACGATCTATAACTACCCAGACTCCATCAGATCCATCCTGTGCTCTCGGTAAGCTGGTTAAGAAATCCATTCCTATACTATCCCACTTCCACCGAGGTATTGGAAGTGGTTGGAGCAGACCTGCGGGTCTCTCCCATACTGCCTTTACCTTTTGACACGTCAAACAGTTGCCCATGAAGTTCTTCACATCTAACTTCATACCTCTCCACCAAAGCTGCCGTCTTAGGTTTTGATACATCTTGTTTCCACCTGGGTGCATGGTGAACCTCGACTGATGAAACTCTGACAAGATCTCCTGTATAAGCTCTGGGATGTGTGGCACTGCTAAGCGACCCTCGTTGTAAAGAATTCCACTGGCATCCATCGACCACTCTGCAACATGCTTGCCCTTTAACAATCTATCTCGGATGTCAACGAAACGTGTATCTGCCAACTGATTCTCCTTGATCCGCTGCACGTAGTCTGGTTCCATCACTAAGTTGTACAACGCTGAACTTTGCCAAAACGAACCTGATAAACTGTAAGAACTCTGTCCTTTTCCCACTCATCTATCTGCATAGCCATTATAGAAGCATCATGATCAGGATTGGGAACTGCCTCTCTTTTCCTACTTAGTACATCTGCAACCACGTTTGCTTTACCCGGATGGTACTCGACTTGGAAGTCGTAGTCTTGCATGTATTCTACCCATCTTCTCTGATGCAAGTTGAGATCTTTCTGTGTAGCTAGGTATTTCAAACTCTTGTGATCTGAAAACAGTCTAAAACTGGCACCATACAGATAACAATGCCAAATCTTAAGCGCGAACACTACTACAGCTAACTCTAGATCGTGTGTAGGGTAGTTTCGTTCATGTTGTTTCAGCTGTCGTGAGGCATAAGCGACAACTTGGTTCTGTTGCATCAAAACTGCTTCAAGACCTTGATGAAAAGCATCGGTGTTGACGTCATATACTTGATCCTGATCCGGAATGATAAGGATAGGTGCAGACGTCAAATGACTCTTTAACTCCTGGAAAACTGACTCACAGCTATTGTCCCAAACGAAAGGTACATCCTTCTTTGTCAGATTGGTGAGGGGAGCGGCGAGCTTGCTGAAGTCCTGTACAAAACATCGATAATATCCCACTAAGCCCAAGAAGCTTCGGATCTCTGGAACATTCTTCGGTCGTTCCCACTTAAGAATCGCTTCAACCTTGGATGGATCAACTGATATACCGTCTCCTGAGATGATATGCCCGAGAAACTTAACCTCTGTCATCCAAAACTCACATTTTTCTTTCTTGGCGTACAACTGATGTTCACAAAGAGTCTGTAAAACTATACTGAGATGCTGTGCATGATCTTCACGAGTTCGGGAGTAGATGAGGATGTCGTCGATGAATACGATGACAAACTTATCAAGAAAAGGTCGGAAGACTCTATTCATCATATCCATGAAGACTGCTGGCGCGTTTGTCAAACCGAAAGGCATTACTAAGAACTCATAACTGCCATACCTTGTTCGGAATGCTGTCTTCGGGATATCCTCCTCTCTAACACGAAGCTGATGATAACCGGATCTCAAATCAACCTTGGAGAAGAAACTAGCTCCACCCAACTGATTGAACAAGTCATCTATACATGGTAACGGATACTTATTTTTGATGGTCACACTGTTGAGCTTTCTGTAGTCCACACAGAGACGTTGCGAACCGTCGGCTTTCTTCACAAAAAGGAGTGATGAACCCCAAGGTGAGTTACTGTCTCGGATAAAGCCCAGCGATTTCAACTCATCTAGCTGCTTGCTCAACTCTTTCATCTCCAGAGGTGCCATACGATACGGAGCAGAAGCAAAAGGAGCTGTTCCGGGAACTAAGTCGATATGAAACTCTATTTCTCGATGAGGAGGTAAACTTGGAAGAGCTTTTGGAAAAACATCTGGAAAACTATCGACAACAGGTATAGGTTGGGTACTCTTTTCAGAACTGGATCCTTCCACTGCACACAAGGATAAGAAGCAAAGAATACCCTGTCTACTCTTCGACACTAACCTCAGAGCAGATCTATCAACATCTGAAACTAAGCTTAACTGATAGGACACTACATGTCTGAAATCAGTTGTAAAGATAACGCGACGATTACGACAATCAAGCATAATCCCATATCGAGAAAGCCAGTCATATCCCAGAATAACATCATAAGCAAACATAGGCATCATAAGCAAACAAGTGATGCCTCCAAACAAACATCCCCAACATAAACATAGGCTTGACACCCATCACTAACGGTAGTCGTGCCCAACGGGGATTTCACACATAAGGGAGAGTCAAGGTTTTGCAGTTTTAAACCAAGTGAACGAGCATAATGTTAGGCTATAAAAGAGTGTGTAGCCCCGGTGTCAAACAAAACATGTGCATATGTATCAAAGATAGGAATTATACCATCTAATGCAGTCGGTGTATGATCTATCTCCATGCTGTCAGCTCCAAGAGCGTGTACCTGTGGTGCCTTACCACGATTTTGAGCTGTATTCCCTCGCTGATAGCTCGTACTCTGACCCTGTGGTGGTGGTCTCTGATAACTCGGCACTGGGAACTGCTGTAGCGGTGTAGCATGGGGAGCATAAGGCGTAATGTACTGGCTCGTGCACTGAGGTTGATAGGGAGTCGGAAGCTGAGGGCGCTGTGACTGCGAAGACTGGGAAGTAAACTGTTGCCTCTGTGGAAGACCATTCTGATTCCGCTGATGATGATGTCTATGAGCATTGTCTTTTGACTGTCTCTTCGGGCAGACATTTCTTTTGTGTCTTTCATCACCACACTCGAAGCAGGTAATCACATTCACCCGACCCTGTCGTTGTCCAGAAGACTGATGAGAACCCGATCCCTGAGACTGCTGGTTCTTCTGGTAAGGAGTCTGCGGCTTGTGCTGAGGCTTGTTGCAGATTAGTCCAGACTTGTTTCTGTTACGAGCTTCAAGGAACTCCTTGTCGCCCTCTTCCACTGTCAACGGCTTAGCAACTATCTGCTGGTAGCTATCCCTGATCTGGAACGGCTGTACACCCCTCTTCACATAGAGGCTAAGCCCTTCCTCAAAGTAGAGACACTTAGTAGCTTCATCGAAAACTTGATTCTTCGTATACCGTGCCAACTCGGTGAACTTGGCTTCATATTCCCGCACTGACATAGATCCTTGCTTTAAACGGACGAACTCCCTAGCTTTTCTGTCGCGGAACTGAGCTGAAAAGAAATGCTCGTGAAAACGCTCCTCGAAAACTGTCCAAAAAGACCTTTGCTCCTTTGTCAAACCATCCTCGATACTAGCCCACCAGGTAGAGGCTAGACCCACCAGCTTGTTGGAAGCAAACTCAACCCAAAACTTTGCGGGTGTGGCGGTCAACTTTAGCTGCTTCTGAATGGCATCAAACCAGTAGTCGGCATCCATCTCTGTGCCTGTGCCGTCGAAAGTGGGTACGTGAGGCTTAAAGAAAAGAGTTAGGGCTGCCTGTTTAGGATGTATCATAGGCTGGGTAGGTACTGCTCCAAAGGTAGGTTTTCGGTGGTAGGCGTTTGCTGAGGAGTCTGAGAAGAACTCCCCGCTCTCTGGGTCTCATTAGGAACAACATTGGCTACAGGAGCTGGGTTAGGTGTTCCAAAAGGTATGACGGTGAGGAGAGCCTGTATCGCCGCCGTGAGATTCTGCATCACCGTTAGCTGATCATTCGGTGTAGGAACCGCTGCATTCTGACTCCCTTGAGGTTGCGTGTTCTTGGGGTTCTCTTCGTCGTTGCCTCTTTGCTGCCTTTGACTACGCGTGCCGGGACGAGCCATTTTGCTGAATAAGATTGAAGGAAGAGGAAATCCTATAAGCTTCTAAGAGTAAGGAAAAACCATGCTTGGGTATTTTGAAAACGTGTTGATGAAAACCCTTTTGAAAACTTGGGCTCTGATACCATTATTTGTCACGGCCCAAAATTTAGACACGTGACACGGCAGCCAAATTATGATATCAACCCGAGATTTAAAGAAAAACATTTATTTACGAAAAGCAGGTCAACATCATAATTTAGCTAAGCCTAATTATTTATAAAGTAGCATCATAACCACATAATAAAATAAAGTAGAAAATAAATACTTTTTAATGCAGAAACCAAACACAAAATCGATCTTCAAAAGAAATTACCAACCATAAAATATTCCCAAGCATGAAATTTAAATAACGTGAAATAAAGTCCAAATTTAAAGTCTCATTACATCAGAACGAGAAACAGAAAGAAGAAGATGGAGAAAACGGATAGCATCATCTTCGGTAGAAATGGATAGCTCAACGATTTTCGGAACTGCTACCTCCCGCACCTGGAAGTAGTCATTTCAAAATCACAAACAAAAAGGGATGTGAGTGCTGGCTCAGTAGGATAGAAACAAAGGTGGATTAAACAGGTAACATTTAAAAGTATGACATAATATTCGTTTCCAAAAATAATCAACAATTTAAGAATACATGGCATAATAATCATTTCCAAAAATAATCAACAATTTCGTGAAAACATTTTTAATACCAGTTTTATTCAGCTGAGGACTTAGCGTAGCTGCAATATACGTGCCCCAATATTAAAAATAATAAATCATTAAAATAAACCATCATATTTTGAGTGAAGACTTGTCGTAGCTATAATATACGTGCCTCGAATTAAATTATCCTAGATCATCTTGTTACGGTCTAAATAGGCCGAACGGCTCTGCGCAGGTTTAGGGACCTTCCCCCATGGCGTCAACTTTGGGACGCACGCATCATTTATAATGATCGTGAACTAGAGCTCAATTATGTTCACCGGATTATTCAAAAGATGGTATTTACCAAGTTATATTATGCCATTAATCAAAACACGTTTTAAACTGAAAACGTATAATAATTTCATAAACTGAAAACAGCATGCCATCGATAAAACAAGGAAATTTAAAACACTTGACTACTCCCAGAAAAGGCTAGAAAGTCCTACCTTGATTATCGCACAAGCGTTGCGATAACGTGATCCACCAATCAAGCAAGAACGTTAAATAAATCCTATAATCACAACATATGATCTGTCTAGGTCTAGAAAAAATCATCCAATCATTTTAGTGTGCCACAAAAAGATTTTAAAATGTTTAATAACATTTGGGATTTAAAATTTGTGAAAACCCCTAAGTTAGGATATTACTGGACATGGGCAGATTGACCTAGGCTGACTGTAAAATCAATATTAATTCATTTTTAATCCCAAAAATTCAAAATTTTAATATGTTAAACTAGACATCCGTAGCTTTAATTCCATATAATGTTTATAATTTTTAGACACCGTTTGGTTACTCAACTAGGCCAAAAACCGAGGGGTTGTTTTCAGGCATAAAATCAGGGTTTCAGTTTCAGTTCAAAAACTGGCAGTTCTGTCCACCTATCTTAGAAAAATATTTTGACTAGGCCAACGGATGAGTTTGTTCTGAAATTTTGCAGCCTTTTAGGGGACATCTCGAATTTAATTTTAGGCTCAAGATTCACTCAAAAATCATTTTTAAAACTCAAGTTATGGCTGACACAATTTTACTGTTCATATGGTAATTTTCCAGATTTCCGTTTTTCCTGTCCGAATTTCAATTAGCCTCAAACCAGTTCAATTTTCATCTAATGATCATGAAATTTTGTGGAGAACCTTATTTATATGTCATTAACACAACCCAAGAATCAAATTGGCAAAAATCATAAAATTTTTACATGTGATAATAGGGTTTTTTGAAAGAGGATCAATGGGGCAAATTTTTTAGGGTTTTAGAGAGAGAAATCACACCTTGTTTGTGCTGCACTATTTTTAATGCTTGGTCTCCTTTTTGGCTGAATTTGTGTGAGTGTTGGAGTCTTCAAAACAGTAGGGAAAACAGTGGAGAAAAACCATAAAAATTTTGGATTTAAAATCAAAAGGAGAAGGAAGGAAAAAGTTGATTTCTGACCTTGTTTTTGTCTCAAAAGTTGTTGAATCTTTGAGCTACCTTTAGGTAGGTTTTTGCTTGTTGTTTTGGTGTGTTTTGGGAGAGAAAAATTCAGAGAGGAAAGAAGGGAAAACTGGCCGAATTTTTGAGAGTGAAAGGAAGGGTGAATGAGAGTTGAAAGAGGGTTTTTATACTAGGTTTTTCTTTCCTTTTTTGCTTCCTTGTTTGGCCGAATCTTTTGAGGGGCAAAAGGGAAAGTTTTTGTGCTGTTTTGAGGCTAGGGTTTTTCTCTCTTATTTTTCCTTAAGTGGCCGAAATTATCCATTAGTTTTTAAGGAAAAAAATAATTTGAATTTTGATTAAGTTTTGACCTAGCTTTTAATTCAAATAAAATCTCCTTTATTTCCTACACTTTATGGCTGAATTTCTTCTTTATATTTAAGGGATGAAATTTGAGTTTGAATCCTCCTTGGATTTGTGGGATTTAAATTTTAATTAAAATCCAAAGTAATGGCCGAATATTTTAGGGTTTTTGAAGTCAAAATTATTGACTTTTTGAGTGAAATTTGACTAGGAAACCAACCTAGGGTTTCCAAAATATTTTTAATTAATTTTTGGCACACTAATTTTAATTAAATTATATATTGCCCCTTAAATAAAATTTAAGGCGTCACAGTTCTCTTGTGGTGCCTAGATTCCTTTGTGTTGGCAATAGCCCCGCTGTTATTACAGTAGAGTATGATAGGCTTGTCAACATCCGGAATGACCTCAAGGTCTCTAAAGAACTTGCGGGGCCAAACCACTTATTTAGATGCCTCAGCCGCAGCCACATACTCAGCCTCCATCGTAAAGTCAGCTGTGTAACCCTATTTCATGCTTCTCCACACAATGGCACCTCCTTCGAGTAAGAACACTGATCTTGATATTGACTTCCTTGAATCCTTGCAAGTCTGGAAGTCTAAGTCTGTGTATCCTGCGGGTGTTAGGTCCCCTCCAGAATACACTAGCATATAATCCCTTGTTCTCTTAAGATACTTGAGTATATACTTTACTGCTTACCAGTACTTGGTTCCAGAATTCGCTTGATATCGACTCACCATACCTATTGCAAAACAAATATCTAGACGAGTGTAAAACATAGCATACATAAGGCTACCCATAACGTATGCATGAGGGACCTTACTCATTCGCTCTCTTTCTTCTGATGTCTTAGGACAGTCATCAAGTGAAAGAGTTAGACTGACAATGGAATGTTGTGAACCTTTCTTTGCCTCTTGCATTGCATATTTATCAATTATTTTATCTATGTATGAAGCCTGGGATAATGCTATCATTTTGTTCTTTCGATCTCTAAAGAGGCGAATGCCTAGAACATAATTAGCTTCTCCCAAGTCCTTCATGTCAAACTGTTGGTGTAACCAGAGTTTGACCGATGATAAATTCCCTACATCATTCCCAATGAGCAGTATATCATCGACATAGAGTACTAGAAAGACCACTTTTCCATCCTTAATACGTTTATAAATATAGGGTTCATCAACGTTCTACTCAAAACTGAATGTTTTGATCACTTAATCAAACCTTTGGTTCCATAAGCAGGATGCTTGCTTTAATCCATATATGGATCTAATCAACTTGCAGACTTTCCTTTTTTGACCTTTTACCACGAACCCTTCAGGCTGTATCGTATACATACTTTCCTCAAGATGGCCATTCAAGAATGCCGTCTTGACGTCCATTTACTAGATCTCGTAATCAAGAGCTGTAACAACATACAGAAGAATACGGATAGACTTCAGTATAGCAATAGGCGAAAAGATTTCATCGTAATTGATTCTAGCCTTTTGCGTATACTCCTTTGCCACAAGTTTAGCCTTGAAAGTTTCAACTCTCCCTTCCGCATCCTTCTTTCTTTTGTAGACTCACTTGCATCCAATGGGTATTATCCCTTCCGGTAGATCTACAAGTTCCCAAACAGAGTTGGATTTCATAAAATCCATCTCATTGTTTGTGGCCTGTTTCCAAGATTTAGAATCAACATCTTTTATAGCTTTACTATAAGTGATCGGATCATCCTCATGCTCATGAGCCTCGACCTGTTATACCTCAGCATCATACATTATGAAATTAGGCTTGAAACCCTCCCACTACGACGAAGCTACCTAAATTATTGATCATCCGCAGGTCTTTCACTGGAACTCAAAATTGTGTCCAAAATCGAAATCTGTGGAGCAGTTCTATCACTCGATAACTCCTCTAGCACCACTTTGCTTCAAGGCTTAAAGTCATTCATGTGACTTTCCTTCAAGAATGTCTCATGGATTGATACAATGACTTTTTGTTCTTTTAGGTTATAGAATAGACCTCCCTTAGTTCCCTTAGGATACCCTACAAACATGCACAATTCCGATCTTGGTTCCAACTTCTTCGCATCCCCATCCAGTACGTGTGCCGGGCAGCCCCATATTCTCATATATCTAAGGGACGGCTTCCTACCATGCCATAATTCATATGGAGTCCTGGGAATTGACTTACTTGGAACCTAGTTCAGAATATAGCACGCCGTTTGTAATGCATATCCCCAAAATGATAACGGCAGCATTGAATAACTTATCATGGACTGTACCATATCCAATAAGGTCCTGTTTCTCTTTTCGGCTACACTATTTTATTGTGGAGTACCAGGTGCAGTCAATTAGGAATAGGGTGAACAAATTATCCAAAAACCCAAATAACCCACCCAACCCATCTAAGAAAGACTCGATGGGTCGGGTCCACGTTAGACCTAAAAAAAAGTCGGGTTGACTCACCCAACCCGAAGTTAAATTAGGTGGGTTCGGGTTAGGATTTTCAAACCCGAATAAAATCCGACGCACCCAATTAAAATTTTTTTAATTTTTTTATATTTAGAAAAATATAAAAGCTAAAAATATAACCCTAAAACTTATACTGTTTAAGTTAAACGGCCAAAACAAATCAGTTTCTCTGCCTTCCCCCCCGATTTCTACCTCCCCCCTCGGAGAGCCTTTGTCAATTTGTCTTGTGCCCACCTTGCCCTTGCCTAAGACACCGCTACTAGCAGAGCGGCGGCAAGCTCCCCCGATCTCCCCAATCAGCCAATCCTCTCTTCCGTTTCGTCGACTATCCGTTGCCCTTCAACAATCGACTGGTCCCTTTTTTTTTCTCCCCAAGTCGACAAGCCTGAGTTCGTCTCCGTCTCATCCATCTTTTTTTCTCCCCAAAGCTGACAAGCCTGAGTTCATCTTCGTATCATGCCTGCCTTGCCTAGTTGCCCTTGCCAAAGATGCCACTGTCAACAAAGCCTCCCCCAATCTACCCTTATCGACCGATCCTCCAATCTGTTCCATCGACCATCCGTCACCCCTTGACTAGTCCCTTTTTTTCTCCCCAAGCTGGCAAGCTAGAGTTCATCTTTGTCTCGTGCCTTGCCTAGCCTGAGTTCGTCTCCCCTGATCCTCCTTTTCGTCGGCTATCGGTCGTCGCCCTTAGCAGCTGATAAGTCAGGTAAGATCTCAGTCTCGTGGCTCTGTTTCATTTTTCAATTTGGCTGGTTGAATTTCAGAGATTGGAATGAAGAAATCTTGGCTAGTTTTTGTTTAAAACAAACCTTGAATTATTGAATCAACCCTGTTGAGTCTGTTGTGATGTGAAGTAATGTTTTAGCTGGTTTTTGTTTTAGTAAAGTAGAATTATATGTTGGTTTTTGTTTATTTCAATTTGGCCACCTAGCATAAAAAGAGTATAGAGAGTAAGAAACACTGAAACTATGAAACAGATTGATAAAGAGAATATCCTTAGTATTTCTCAATTTAGGATGCCAATTTTCCCTTTAATCCATTAACATGTGAGAACTCGTCCTAAATGGGGCAACCACCTATCTGATCAATGAAGGAATAATGTTGCATGAATCTAGCAGTGATGGCTTCTTCCTCGTGAAAGAAGGTGAATGATTGTTAAATTTTTCTAGATTATTAAATGAAAGAAGGTGAAAGAGAGTTTATAATATTTTTCTAGATTTTTGATAAATTTATTTTGTGCTTTTTTTTATACAACCACAAAGATGGTTGCATTATTTTTTAGTTTCTTTGGTTTTCTATTAGACAAAATCAATGCTAGGCATAGTGTCTTCTGACTTGTTTTCTTTATGTTAAAAAAATGGTGAAGAATAGAAAAGCATGGGTGACAGTCAAACTCTTAGCAAACCAGGATTTCCAAATTCATTGTAGAATGTGTACTTGAGTATTATTTTTCCTATTCAAAAAAAGGGATCTTCAGTTATGCATGCCGTCTTCATCAGTGATTATAAAATGTGTTAAATGTGATTATTTCAATTTTCCTAGCTTTAGTTCTTGTTACTGCATTCATTGGAAATGGAAATGAATTACTAATATAACTTCTATAATATTATATGACAGTAAAAATAAAGAATGGAGGAAGAACAAATAGAGTGGATTGCTCAAATTCAAGAAATAGAGGAGGAGGAAGAGAAAGGATTACAAAAAGATACCAATGCCTCTAAGGTATTATATATATACATATCTTTTCAAACCTTGTAAACTATTATCTTATGTTATATTTGTGTTGCATTCTACATTTATTGATTGAAAACCTGTTCTATTTTATTTTTAGGTGATGGATCTTGCGTTACAAGTGCTGGGGATGATTGAGCTGAGATGTTTAGAGTTGAGGATTGTTCTTGCGAAACAAGTTTGATTGTTTGTGGTTAATGTTTCTTAATATTCATTAATAACATGCTGTAATTAGTTCTTATTATCTTTGTATGACTTCTTTATTTGAATATTTGAGTTTATATGTTGATTTGTGGTTTAATTTTTAAGTCATATTTTATTATTTTGTTTTAGTAAATTGTCGAACCCGACGAACCTGAACAACTTGCCGAACCCATCCAAACTTTAATTGGGTAGGTTGATTTTATATATTGGGTTAATTGGGTGGGTGAAAAAATTTTTCAACCCACCCAATCTTCATTGGGTGGGTTGAAAAATGTAAAAAATCCACCTAACCCACCCAATGAACACCTCTAATTAGGATAGTATCCCATTCTCTACAAGATGTCCTAGAAATTTATCGGAGAGGTATTCACCACCTTGATTAGATCAAAGTGTCTTTATGGATTTACCCAATTGCTTTTCCATTTCCACACGATACTCTTTGAACTTGTCAAAGGTTTCGCTCTTGCAGTGCATCAGGTACATATATCCATACCTCAAGTAATCGTCTATAAAAGAGATATAATACTAGAACCCTCCTCGTACTGCGCCGTTCATGGGGCCACATATGTTGGTGTGCACAATTTCTAAGAGTTCGTGAGCCCTAGTACCCTTAACTCCAAAAGACCTCTTAGTCATCTTACCCTCAAGACAAGACTCACATTGAGGAAGACGTACCTCCTCCAGAGATTCTAGAGGACCGTCCTTCACTAACCTTTGAATCCTATCTTGATTAATATGACTAAGTCTTAAATACCAAAGATACACCTTGTTAGAGTGAGAAACATTCAACCTTTTAGATTTATTTGTTAATTTGGTATCAAACAGTGAGTACATCTTTGGTTTGATCAAATATAGGTTTCCATCCATCCATCTAGAACAGATAAAAGACTTATTTTTATGAATATCAACTCTTTTACTAAGAGAAACTAAATAAGAATCTTTTATTGAATAATCTACCGATATAAGATTCCTTCTAAAATTAGGAACATAAAAACATTCTTTTAATAATATAAACCTAAATTCATCAAAATAAAGATAAACGTCTCCCACTACCTCAGCCACCACCAAGCTACCATCTCCAGTCTGCAACGAGAGGCTTCTATCATGTAGACTTCTCGTTTCCATGAACCCCTGCATAGAAATACAAACATGATTAGTGGCACCCGAATCAATGACTTAAGTGTCTTTCGATTCTTCCACCGAACACGCTTCTAGATAATGAAGTTCCTTACCTTCCTTGCCCTTGGCGGCTAGGAATTCCTGGCAAGCTTTCTTAAAGTGACCTACCTTCCTACAGTGGAAGCACTTGGACTTTTTAGGGTCCTTGGACTTCTTGTTCTTCTTCTTCTTTTTCCCATCCAAGACAGGAGGATTAGAAGAATTGGATGTTAGGAAATGCCCTAAGCATGACAGACATTTTGATGTATTTATTTTGAACTGGATGATAAAATTATAATATAGAGGTTATTCATAATATTGTTGTTTGTCCTCATTTTATTTATATGTTAAAGTAAATATAAGTAAATATGGCTTACTGACTGATTATGTTAAAACTATTAGAATGTTGCATGCAATGGAATTTTGTATGCAAGAAGACAATGTTCTAAAGTCAGCGGTCTAAACTAAGGTCTGTAGTCTATATGGTTAGACTGAGCATCTAACTCATGTTAAGACTATTATGTTATCTAAAGCCATGGTGGGGATGGTTTGTCTTGACTATCCAGAGCATAGACTCCCAAGTAGAAACATAGATATGTTGCTTGGTGGTGAAATATTAGACCGAGACTAAAGGGTGATTGATCTACATAGTTCGCTATAAGTGGATCAATCTGCTTTTGATGTTCATTATGCAATAACCTTAATCCTTAGTAAATGAACTGCTTCATGTATATGACTTGTGTACTTTGATGTTCCAATAGCAAAAGCATCTCAGAGGTAGTAAGCTTATAGACCGGTTTGTTAGGTGCATGACTTGTATAAGATAGAGGGTTTGTTTACAGATATCGGAATCATAGCTCTAAGGAGTTAAGGGTATCCTCTTAAAGGTATTATACTAGATGTGAAAATGGACGAGGTCTTGGGTTGTCTGCTGGGTGGATGACTTCTTATTCATATATGGTGAATAATCATTTTCTTATTTGGTAGTATAATGGAACTTTAAGATAGCTTGATCAGTAGGATTAAACGAACTTTGACTTAAGGCTGATCATGGATATCATATGAGGGTTTTGCATACATGATAAGGTCATTAGACAATAGCTTATTACAGGCTTACGTAATACGATATATAATTGGGAGTACAATTTCGAGTTTATAGTGGTATGACTCTAAAATTAGTGATCATATGATTGAGTTGTTCGATAAAGAATGATGATCATATGGAATCATGGGAGTCCAATTATATATGTCCAATTAGTCCTTCTACTAGCTCCACATAATTCCTTAACGAATGGCAAATTCATCTGTGTATGCTTATTGGCTTGTTAACTAAGCATGGATGGTGTTGATAGAGGATCAGGATGGAAGACAAGATTCTCTCCGGTTGGACTCAGATTTTGTTTTTGGATAATAGAGTACACAATTATTCGAATTCTAAATAAAGTTACCATGATTTTATTTGAGTTTGAATTGGAGCTGTAGAAAATTATCCATAAGGACAAAACTTAAAATACAACTTTTTGTGGAGTTTGGAGTTTGAAATTTGAAATTTCAATTTTGGGAAAATATGAAATTTAAATTTTGAATTTGAAATTTGAATTTGAAATTTGAATTTGAAATTCGAATTTGAAATTTGAATTTGAAATTCGAAATTTGAAATTTGAATTTGAAGTTTGAATTTTAAAATTTGAACTTTGACATTTAAATTCAAATTTTGAATCACAATATCTTGAAAAACAGAGTTTGTTGTGGATAATTTCATAAGGATAGATTCTGATTTTATGTGGATAATGAAGAGGAAAATCTTGTTTGAATGTTACTTGAATTTTGAATCCTAAACCTAACCAAAAGTGGCGGAATTTGTTAGGGAAGATTCCCCCTAGGAGAGTTTGGATTTTAGTGGATTAGGATGTAGGGAAAATTCAAGTATCAATCCTAGTTGAATTTTGATTCTCTCCCTTACAAGGTGGCCAAAAATTTATAGATAAATCCAAAGGAGATTTTCGGTTTTTATGTAGATAAGGGTAAGATAAAATTCAAGCTAGAAAATTCTATTTGAATTTTGATTCTCCTCACACTAGGGTGGCCGAATCTAGCCTTGTTATTGGGCTAAGGGAAAATTTTGTTATAGTGGATAATGATGAGATTAAATTCAAGTTAAAATCTTATTTGAATTTGGATTGTAAAATCCCTAAGGTTGGCCGAATCTTCCGTTGTTTTTGTCCTATGGAATTTTGGATTTTGTGTAGTGGATAAAGCAGAAAATCTTCTCTTAATCTAATTCGAATTCAAGGGATCACCTCATGTCAGTATATAAATTGGGGTCCTGCCACTCCAGTTCTCTTAGACTATAGACTCTTAGGTGAGCTGGCTTATTGTTGCATAACTCACTGTGACAATAAGTTCTTTAGAGATCGGGTGGTCGGAAGAAGACTAGCAATACTAGCATACCGATAGAGGAATCGAGTGCCCACACACTCTACCATTTGGGAATTGGAGAATAGTAGAGAAGGCTAGTTGATTGAAGCCCTCCGGTCATTCTCCTCCTGTAGTTTGGCATCCTCTGAGGTATAAAGTTTATATTGTTGTTAGTTTATTGTATATGACATCATGAGATATTTAACGATCATGAAAAATTTTTATAATTCTGCTGTACCACTCTGATTCGTTTTTATCGATTTTTTCCTGTAATTGGTATCAGAACCATCTCATGATCATGCCATGTACATAAATTTGACAATTACTTAATCTTTTTATTAATGTATGGATTTGATATTTAGAGAGTGACATTCTAGGATTCCTTATGTTGTTATTATGGATTATGTATGTAGTAAGTGGTTGTTTTAATTTTTTGAATTATTATAAGCATACTTGATTATACCGGTTATGATTCCTTAGAATTTAGAAAATTGTATCTAGGAATTTTTTATGTAATCATGAGAGCGGTTTATCATTACAGTAATTTTCCCATGAATTTTAATTTTTTGTCTCTTGGAATTATTATGATTAGAATTTTGTACACTGGAAATGGTTTAGGAAATTTTATGTAATTATTCTTGGAGGAGATTGGAGTTAGAAGACCGTAATTTATTTTTCCCAAAAGTTAAATTTGATTTAAAAATTGAAATTTTGTTTGTATGAAAAATTCCAATTTAATTAGGATTCAAATTAATTTTTAGAGATCCTAATGGGTATATTGGAATAAGGCACGAAAATCGGGGAACGACCCCTAGAGATGGGTTACCGCCCATGGTGGGGCTGCACCCCCTGCCCTCGGGCAGGATGGGGCTGTGGCAACCCCTGTCTAAGGCTAGACCACCCATAGCTGCAGGCTCTGCCTACAACCAGGGGTGGATGTGCCCCCCCCCCCCCCCCCCCCGCCCCCCCCCCCCCAAGAGGCTACCGTGGCCACCTGGGTGTGTAGCCCATGGCTACAAGCATTGCCTGCAGCCTGGCGGGCTACTGTGCCTACTTGGGGTATGCAGCCCATGGCTAAAAGCACTGCCTGTAGCCTGGTGGGCTATTGCATCACCTAGGCGTGCAGCCTAAGGCTGCAGGCAGGGCTACACATGGCCTGTGGCCGTGGGCTGCTAGCCCCCCCGGGGGCTGAGGCTGCCCACCGTGGCTACCGGCCTCCGGGACTCGTGGGCCAATGGGCCAAAAAACGAAAAATTTTGATTTTTAAATTTGAGATTTAATTTTAAATCATGTTTAGAAATATGTAATTGAAAATTTGAAAATTTTGAAATTACATATTATTACACATGAAATTTAAATTGTTTAAAATTTGGATTTGAAATTTAAATTTTTGAAGTTTGAATTTTAAATGATTCTTAGGATGAGAAATAAATAGAGAGGCTACATAAAGATGGATACAAGAAGATGGAACAAAATTCAAGATCCAAAGAATGCATTTGGATGAAATTTTGTAATCTTTATTTTCTTTGTTCTAGGATAGGACCATAACTTGGTTATTTTTCTGTCAATTATTTTTCATGTGATATGTCATAGATGGATGTTTTGGATGCATATTTGACAACATGTCATATAACATAGGTGAATGCCACTCAGACTATATTGATCATACATTTTACAAAACTTGCATGTTTTTCAAAATATTGAGTGGGAGAGGGTTTCAAACAAAACCCGTGGCCTCCATTATTGATCCATATATGAAAGCATGATAACGCCTCACATCAGTTTTGCCCTGACCACACCCCTCGGTAGGTGTTTATCGCTACTAGTATACTAGGTTGGATCTCCTATGTGGAAAATGAGTTCGGGCATAATTCTATTCATGACCACACCTCGTTCGCTTGGTAGGACATGGATCGGACTACATAAATAATGGTTATACACTCAAGACTCGTTTAGTTATTAACCTTCCCTAGAAGCTCTGTTAACTAAATTGATGGCTAAAATAAGTGATTATTAATATATGTCTTAACCTTGGAGGATTTAAGGCAACATATATTAATTGGACGGGTTCATGTTCCAGCTATTTGTCTCATGACCACCCCTCGGTGGCTTGGGGCAATAGGTGCTAAGAATTACCATTGTAATGTTACATGTTTTACAAGTTTCATGTAGGAACATAATTGTATGTTTTATTTGCTAAATTATCTGTATATTTGCTTGGGCTTTGTAATGATGTCTAGTATAATTTTATTTCAGTTCAAAATGTCACCGACACCCCTCATTTCAATACTTACTAAGAATAAACTTAATGGTGATAATTACAAAGACTGGAAAAAAAATCTGCTAATAGTTCTCAACTGCGAGAGACACAAGTTCGTGCTAGACGAACCATGCCCACGTGGGCCCAAACCTGACACACCACTTGAGGAGATCTTGGTTGCCTATACTTGTTGGAGAGAATCTAATGAGATAGCTCGGTGCTACATTCTTGCTAACATGACGAGTGCTTTACAAAAGTAACATGCTACTTATCAAGTTGTTAGGGAGATCATGGAAAACTTGGAGGACATATTTAGAGGCCAAGAAAAATTGGCTCAACAGTCTACCATCACAAGTATCATGAACTCTAAACAGAAGGCAGGTACTCAGGTAAAAGATCATATGATCACTCTTATGAGATTCTTTGCTGAGGCTGCTGAAAATAGTGCTGAATTGGACTACAACACCCAGATCGAGATGGTGTTTAAAACTCTGTCTATGGATTTTGTGGGGTATAAGATCGCATATAATCTGGCGACAAGGGAGTTAGGATTCACCTAGCTCATGAAGCAACTCTAAGCTTATGAGCGGATGATCAGGGACAGGGATGCAGTCCAACCTAAAGGAGATGCCAATTTGACAGAATCTTCTAAACCCCCACGGAAGAGGAAGAGGCCAAATAAGAAGCAAGCGGCTTCTAGTTCTTTTAATCCTCCTATATCAGATGAGAAGAAGAAAAACAAGAACAAGAAGCCCAAGGACCCTAAAAAGTATAAGTGCTTCCACTGTAGGAAGGTAGGTCACTTTAAGAAGGCTTGCTGGGAATTCCTAGCTACCAAGGACAAAGAAGGTAAGGAACTTCTTTATCTAGAAGCGTGTTTGGTAGAGGAATAGAAGGACACTTGGGTTATTGATTCGGGTGCCACTAATCATGTTTGTGTTTCTATGCAGGGGTTCATGGAAATGAGAAGTCTACATGATAGGAGCCTCTTGTTGCAGACCGGAGACGGTAGCTTGGTGGTAGCTGAGGCAGTGGAAGACGTTTATCTTTACTTTGATAAATTGAGGTTTATATTATTGAAAGACTGTATTTATGTTCTTAATTTTAGGAGGAACCTTATGTCGATAGCTTGTTTAATAAAAGATTCTTATTCAGTTTCTTTTACTAAAAGAGTTGATATTCATAAAAATAAGTATTTTATCTGTTCTGGATGGATGGATGGAAACATATATTTAATCAAACCAAAGACATACTCACTGCTTGACACCGAATTAACTAATAGCTCTAAAAGGTTGAAAGTTTCTCACTCTAACGAGGTGTATCTTTGGCATTTAAGACTTGATCATATTTATTAGGATAGGATTCAAGGGTTGGTAAAAGACAGTCCTTTAGAATTTCTGTAGGAGGTACGTCTTCCTCAATGTGAATCTTAACTAAGAGGTCTTTTGGAGCTAAGGGTACCAGGGCTCAGGAACTTTTAGAAATTGTGCACACCAACGTATGTGGTGCCATTAACGTCGTAGTATGAGGAAGGTTCGAGTATTATGTTTCCTTTATAGACGATTACTCGAGGTATAGATATGTGTACCTGATGCACCGCAAGAGTGAAACCTTTGACAAGTTCAAAGAGTATTGTGCGAAAGTAGAAAAGCAATTGGGTAAATCCATAAAGATACTTTGATTTGATCGAGGTGGCGAATACCTCTCCGATGAATTTCTAGGACATCTTGTAGAGAATGGGATATTATCCCAATTGACTGCACCTGGTACTCCATAATAGAATGGTGTAGCTGAAAAGAGAAATAGGACCTTATTGGATATAGTACGGTCCATGATGGTTTATTTAACACTGCCGTTATCATTTTGGGGATATGCATTACAAACGGCTTGCTATATTCTGAACCAGGTTCTAAGTAAGTCAATTCCCAGGACTCCGTATGAATTATGGCGAGGCAGGAAGCCCTCCATTGGATATATGAGAATATAGGGCTACCCGGCACATGTATTGGATAGGGATGCGAAAAAGTTGAAACCAATATCAGAATTGTACATGTTTGTAGGGTATCCTAAGGGAACTAAGGGAGGTCTGTTCTATAACCCGAAGAAACAAAAAGTCATTGTATCAACCCATGTGACATTCTTGGAGGAAAGTTACATGAATGACTTTAAGCCTCGAAGCAAAATGGTGCTAGAGGAGTTATCGGGTGAAAGAATTGCTCCACAGGTTTCGGTCTTGGACGCAAGTCCAAGTTCTGGTGAAAGACTTGTAGACGATCAATAATTTAGGGTGCCTCGTTGTAGTAGGAGGGTTTCAAGGAAGGCTAATTTCTTTATGTATGATGCTGAGGTATACCAGGCTGAGGCTTATGAGCATGAGGATGATTTAGTCACTTATGATGAAGCTATAAATGATGTTAATTCTAAATCTTAGAAACAGGCCATGAACAATGAGATAGATTTTATAAAATCCAACTTAGTTTGGGAACTTCTGGATCTATCGGATGGGATAAAATGCATTGGATGCAAGTAGGTTGTGACGACTCGTGCCTTGGTGGCACAAACCATCACTGAAAGCACTTGTCTTAACTTATCTCGTTTGAAAAACTATTACTTGTAAATAGCCAAAATTTTAGGGATTTTTTGAATAGTGTGTTTATCGATTCCCTACTACATACTTATACTTATAACCATACAAAGATCTTAGTAGAATTTGGATTAACACATACATACACAAAATGACAAATTGTTGAATTACTATTCATAAAATAAACTCTCAAAATAATTTGTAGAAGTAGACTCTGGTGGTGGTATCTGTTAGAAAATGCCCTAAGCATTAGAGACATTTTGATGTATTTATTTTGAATTGGATAATAAAATTATATATAGAGGTTATTCATTACATTACTATTTATCCTCATTTTATTTACATGTTAAAGTATATGTAAGCAAATATGGCTCCCTGACTACTTGTGTTAAAACTGTTAGAATGTTGCATGCAATTGACTTTTGTATGTGAGAAGACAATGTTCTAAAGTAAGCGGTCTAAACTAAGGTCTGTAGTCTATAGGGTTAGACCGAGCATCTAACTCATGTTAAGACTATTATGTTGCCTAAAGCCTTGGAGGGGATGGTTTGTCTTGACTGTCTGGAGCTGGACTCCCAAGTAGAGACATAGATATGTTTCTTGGTGGTGACATATTAGACCAAGACTAAAGCGTGATTGATCTACGAAGTTCGCTTTGAGTGGATCGATCTACTTTTGACGTTAATTGTTCAGTAACCTTAATCCTGAGTAGATAAACAGCTTCATGTATACGACTTGTGTACTTTGATGTTCCAATGGCTAAAGCGTCTCAGAGGTAGTAAGCTTATAGGCCGGTTCGTTGGGTGCATGACTTGTATATGATGAAGGGTTTGTTTACAGATATCGGAATCATAGCTCTAATAAGGAGTTAAGGGTATCTTCTTAAAGGCATTATACTGGATGTGAAAATGTACAAGGCCTTGGGTCGTCTGCTGGGTGGATGACTTCTTATTCACATATAGTGAATAATCATTTTCTTTATTTGGTAGTGTAATGGAACTTTAAGATAGCCTGATCAGTAGGATTAAACGGACTTTGATCTAAGGCTGATCATGGATATCATATGAGGGTTCTGCATACATGACAAGGTCATTGGACGATAGCTTGTCACAGGCTTTCGTAATACGGTATATAATTGGGAGTTCAGTTTCAGGTTTATAGTGGTGTAACTCTGAACTTAGTGATCATATGATTGAGTTGTTCGGTAAAGAATGATGATCATATGGATTTGCGGGAGCCCGATTGGTCCCTCTACTAGCTCTATATAATTCCTTAACGTTTAGCAAATTGATTTGAGTATGCTATTGACTAGTTGATTATACATGGATGGTGTTGACATAGGATTAGGATGGTAGACAAGATTCTCTTCGGTTGGATTCAGATTTGTTTTGGATAATAGAGTACACAATTATTCGAACTCCAAATAAAGTTGCCATGATTTTATTTGAGATTGGATTAGAGTTGTAGAAAATTATCCATGAGAACAAGAATTTGAAATACAACTGTTTTGTGGATTTTGAAATTTGAATTTTGAATTTTGAAATTTGAAATTTGAAATTTGAAATTTGAATTTGAAATTTGAATTTGCAATTTGAATTTGAAATTTGAAATTCAAATTTTGAATCACAGTCCAAGTAGGATTCGAATTTCTTGTGGTAAATCCATAAGGAATGAAATTCAAATTTGAGTTGGATATGGAGAGGAAAATGTTGTTAGAATCCTACTTGAATTTTGAATCCAAATCCTAACAATAATGGATGAAAATTTTGAGGATTATCCTCATGGAATTTTCAGATTTTTTGTGGATAAGGTTCAGGGAAAAATTCAAATCTCAGTCCTAGTTGAATTTGGATTCTCTCCTTCCTGATTATGGTCGAATTTTTTTAGGATAAATCCTAGGAGATTTTCGATTATTTTGGATAAGGATGAGATAAGATTCAAGCTTGAAAATCCTAGTGGAATTTTGATTCTTCCCTTACTTTTGTGACTGAAAATATTTGGTGAAAATCCTTAAGGATTTTCGGATTTTTTGGTTGAAATAATGGGAGATAAAATTCAAGTTAATACAATTAATATCAGAGCCATCTCATGACTATGCCATGTACATAAATTAGATAATTAATTAGTCTTTTTTATTTATATATGGATTTGATTTTAGAGAGTGGCATTCTAGGATTCCTTTATGTTGTTATCATGGATTATGTATGTAGTATGTGGTTAATTTTCTAAATTATTATAAGCATGCTTGTTTTTGCCGGTTATGGTTCCTTAGAATTTAGAAAATTGTATCTAGGATTTTTTATGTAACCATGGGAGCAGTTTATTAATACTGTAATATTTCCATGGATTTTAATTTTTATCTCTTAGAATTATTATGGTTAGAATTTTTGTACACTGGAAACAGTTTAGGATTTTTTATGTAATTATTCTTGGAGGAGATTGAAGTTTAAAGACCGTAATTTATTTTTCCCACAAGTTAAATTTAATTTAAAGGTTGAAATTTTGATTGTGTGGAAAATTTCAATTTTATTGGGATTCAAATTAATTTTTGGAGATCCTAATGGGTAAATTGAAATATGACACGAAAATCGAGGATCGATACCTTGAGGACGGACCACTAGCCGTGATGGGGCTGCAGCCCCTGCCTTCGGGCAGAATGGGGCTGCGGCAGCCCTTACCCATGGCTACACCCCCTGCCCATGGCTGCACCCCATAGCCGTAGGCTTTACCTGCTGCCAGGGGTGGCCGTGGCCCAGCCAAGGGGCAGCCAGCCCATTGGCATACAGCCCATGGCTGCAGGTGCTGCCTGTAGCCGGTAGGGTTGCACAAGGAGCGGTAGTGGGCTGCCAGCCCCCTGGGGCCTGGGGCTGCCCACGGCAGCTGGACGGCCTCCGGGGCGATGGGGCGATGGTTTAAAAGTCGAAAATTTTGATTTTTAAATTTGAGATTTAATTTTTAAATTATGTTTAAAAACATGTAATTGAAAATTTGAAATTTTTAAAATTACATATTATTACACATGATGTTTAAAATTGTTTAAAAATTTGAATTTGAAATTTAAATTTTAAATAATTCTTGGGACGAGAAATAAATGGAGAGGCTATATAAAGATGGATACAAGAAGACGTAATAAAATTCAAGACCCAAAGAATGCTTCGGATGGAATTTTGTAATCTTTATTTTCTTTGTTCTAGGATAGAACTATGGCTTGGTTATTTTATCAATTATTTTTTCTGTGATATGTCATGGATATATAAATATGTATTGATGGATGTTTTATATGCATATTTGATAACATATCATATAGGATAGGTGAATGCTGCTCATACTATATTGATCATATATATTTGTCAAAACTTGCATGTTTTTCAAAATATTGAGTAGGAGAGGGTTTCAAACAAAACCACGGCCTCCATTGTTGATCCATATGTGAAAGCATGGTAATGCCTCATGTCAGTTCTACCCTGACCACACCCCTCAGTAGGTGTTTACCGCTGCCGGTATACTAGATTGGATCTCCTATGTGGAAAACGTGTTCAGGTACGATCCTATTCATGACCACCCCTCGTTGGCATGGTAGGACGTGGATCGAGCTATGTAAACAATGGTTATACACTCAAGACTTGTTTAGTTATTAACCTTCCCTAGAAACTCTGTTAACTAAACTGGTGGCCAAAATAAGCGGTCATTAATATATATCTTAACCTTTGAGGATTTAATGCAACATATATTAATTGGACGGGGTCAATGTTCGGGCTATTTGTTTCATGACCACCCCTCAGTGGCTTGGGGCAATAGGTGCTGAGAATTACCGTTGCAATGCTACATGTTTTTTCAATTTTCATGTAGGAACATACTTGTTTGTTTTATTTGCTAAATTATCTGTATATTTGCTTAGGCTTTGTAATAATGTCTAGTATAATTTTATTTCAGTTCAAAATGTCACCGATACCCCTCATTTCAATACTTACTGAGAATAAACTGAATGGCGATAATTATAAAGATTGGAAAAGAAATCTATTGATAGTTCTCAGCTGCGAAAGACACAAATTCGTACTGGATGAACCATGCCTACCATGGCCCAAACTTGACACACTGCTTGAGGAGGTTCCGGTTGCCTATACTCGTTGGAGAGAATCCAATGAGATAGTCGATGCTACATTCTGGCTAGCATGACGAGTGCTTTACAAAAGCAGCATGAGACTTATCCAAGTTCTAAATAGTTTTCAGAAAATAGTTCAAAACTCAAGTTTGTGCTCAAAACAAGAAAATGGTTTAAACAAGAAAATGTGTTCTTTTTACACAAACTCGATCATTTTAAGCAATTTTATGCAGATTTTTTGAAAAAGGATTCAAAAACCCCCTTACCAAATGAGTACCAAAATGTGTTTTCTTTAAACAAGGTAATGGTTTTAAGAATACACCATCACCTTCCAACGAGGTGCAAAAAGGGATTTGTTAAATCCTAAAGAAAGGAATTTCACAAAAACAAAGGACATTTTTTAGTAATAAGTTTAAATCGATAGAGATAGTACAGTAGGCTACATAGTCCGTATACAAGGTAACCAACTAGATAACTAGCACGACTAGTTAGATAGCTCATACACAAGATAACCAGTTAGTTGACTAGTCGATTAACTAGTCAAAAACAGTGGATGAGAGAGAGATGTTGATAAATTTTTCAAGTAGACAAATTTATCAATGACGATTAGAAGTTAGATACCAAACTCTCAAAGAAGAGCAGTTTGGTACCGATAAGTATCGGTACCAAACAACAATAGATTTATTAGTCACTAACGACTATAGTGACCTAAGAACAGAATTTAACGTAAAATACATTATGATTACAGGAAGACACCTATAAATTGATAAGGGTGAAAGTACAAACTGTCTGCTGACAGGTATGTACAACTCCGCCTACAGCATGAATGAAATGAGTTAAAACTATTGTTTTACTCTATGTTAAGTATGCAACTTGTATGACGGTTGCATAACATAGCAAGTTTCATTATCACGATAGATTAATGAACAGTATAAGTTAGATGCCATTATATCTCTATCGCGTAAGATTAGTGGATAGCCTAATAGAGCTCATGGCATATCAGACATGATTCTAGAATTTGGTAATGAAATTAAGGTGTCGGTATAACGGGCACAAGGCCCTCAATTTATATCAGGTGCAAGGCCCACAACTTATACCAAGCACAAGGCCCACAGTATTTATATATATATAACGGACGTAAGGCTCACTATGATCATGAGCATTTTTGATGATCCGCGCACAGTTTGGTACTGACACCAGGGCCTTTCAGATAAGAAATGATAATGCATAATAAAGAATAAATGAAGCATAAACGATTGATGCATTGTTCACGTTATGCCCTTGATATAGTTATAGCATGTTTCTCAGTTACATGATATTATATTGTGATAACCGGGAAATTTCATTATTCTCAGAAAATCAGTACACGAAATGTACACAATGAATTTCATATTTAAGATGTAAATTGTAGTGATTTTATGTGTGTATATGTGTGTGTAACACACAGTATCAAGAAATTGGTCAAGATGGCCTTTTCTTGATATAAAAATGATATATTTAGAATCCGTATGCTCAATTTAGTCAATTGAGCACAAAATGTGAATTTTGACTGAGAAACAAGCAGTATCAGAAAACTGGTCTAGATGACCTTGAATGAAGTTAAGACTGATAAATTTGGGCTCAGCACACCCAAATTAGTCTGGATAGCCTATAAGCATGCTCAAATTAGATAATTGAGTACAAAGGTAATTTTTGACCGAGAATTCGCAGTATCGGAAACTGGTTGAAATGACCTCAGATGGAAATAAAACTGATATATTTGGATTCACGACGCCCAAATTAATCAGGATAGCCCATGTTGAAATTTTGGGCAAAAAAGTATATAAAGGGCGAAAATTGAATAACTTTGAAAAACTGCAAAAACGGCCCAGAGAAATTCTCTCTCCTCTCTCACGACCCCCATGGATGAACAGTAGCTAACTTCCGATTTCGGCCTTTGTTTTTGACACCGCCGGTGTCATCGGAAAGCTCTCGTCGAGCTGAGTCTAACGGTTAGTGAGTCGACGGATTGGACGCCAGAGCATCCCGCACGCGCCGCCCAAAGCTACGGTGACTGAAATTTTCAAACGCCGATTTCTCCACAGTCCGACTTCCGATCAAAGTGATTCCGGTCCCAAAAGACTCAGGGTAAAGAGTAAAACAAAACCCAAGTTTGATTTCGGCTCAACAGTCACCGGATCGTGCCGCCCAACTCCGCCCGTCGCCGTCGCCGTCACAGCCGTGAAACCTGCCATTTTCGGCGGTGTTGAGTGATGTGGTGGGTATCAAAATGCTCAGAATTTCATGGGGAACAAAAGCCCCAAGCTAATTTCAAGAAAAAAAGTCAGGAAAATGGAGATTTCTCAATGTCGTCGCTATCGATTTTTCGGGTATTAGTTTCCGGCCATAGGAACTTCGATTGGTGAAATTGACACCACCAATGAGTTCCTCACGTCGAGATTTATGAGATGGTGGCCTCCTTTCTCCACGCCGCCGCTGGTTAATGTCGGTCAACAGCGATCGGCCAACGCCGATCAACAGCGATCGGACCCTAAAAATTTAAGAATGGCCCGTTGGCATATTTTCGATGTTCCAGACACGTCCGTGGTGTCAGAATTTCAAGGTGGAATTTCAAATGTGAAGAACAGTGAATCAAATTTTGTACACGTGAAACCGAACAGTGCATTCGATCGCCGATGGGACGATTTCGGTAGTGATTTCTGTCCCTTCGTTCCTTAATTTTTATTTTGGAATAATTATGTATTAATTATGTAATTTGGCATGTGAAATTGTAAGAAAAATGGATGAAAATGATAAAAAGAAAATGTGTAGAAATGTGAATATTTTTACGTAAAAGTTGAGTTTTACGTAAAAATATAAGCCTCTGGTATAGTATGTGATAAAATAGAAATAGGTTAGATGGTTTCGAGGCATTTCCTAAATGTCGGGAACCTAAAAATTAAGCGAAAATACTGTCAAAATTTCTAAAATGGCACAAAAAGGGTATTTTAGGAAACGAGGGGTAAAAATGTGGTCAGGGTGGAAACCCGAGCCCCCTCGAACGATTTTAAGGATTAATGAATGAGTTAGGCTCAGAAAAAGATGAAAGATGTTCTAAGGATGAGTAAATTGAGAATTTCAGCAATTAATGCTGTAAAAACTCTGTAAAATCTAACAAAAATTATTTTATGATTGTTGGGCTTAGAAAATCTAGTCTAAGCATTAAAATGAAAATGATACGACCTAAAGACCCGTCAGGGACAAAACGAACATTTTGACCGAAAATTCCAGGAATGATAAAAAAAGGCCCTAATGGACTTAAAATGACTTAATTAAGATTCTAAGGGCCAGAACTAAGTTGTAGATCAAGGAAAAGTAAGGTTACGAAAAAAAAAATCACGTTAGGGGCGAAACGGTAATTTTGCCAAAGTTTAGCAAAAATATTATAAATGAGATATTAGGCCCCTAAGTTTATATCGGGGAATGAAATGTAGAATTCTTACATTTTATTAAGTTTTATGTATGAGATGAGTGTGGAAAGAATAACCATGATTCTTTCGGTTATAGGAACCCGATCCAGACGCAACGAAGGAACGTTTGTGGATCCAGAAAGCAAGAAAGGAGATACTAGCAAAGTAACAGTAAGTTCAAGCATTTATTTGTCTGCAACATAAACTGACATGTTAGGTTTATGTTTATGTGTTATGTGTTTTATATGCAACATGTAAGTTTAAATATTTCCATGTCTGCAATATAAATGGACTGGTTATGTTTATGTGTTTTATGTGCAGTTTTAGTGTCAAGATACTATGATATGAATGTCACGAAAGTCATGTTATGAACTATGTATTATGTTTAAGTCAAATGTAAATTGAGTTGATATGTTTATTTTTATGTGTTATATTCTGTAAGTTTAGACATTTCAAATGTCTATAACATGAAATTATGTAATATTTTTATAAGATATGTATGACGTGTAAAGTATGTACCAAAGTGCTATATGCACACTAACATGTGAAATACAATGCACACAAGTAAATAAAGAAATGTAATAAGTGTTCCAGACCAAGAAGGCAATGAAAATGCCACCGGTTAGGAACCGCATGAAAGATGGTAATAAAACCACTTTGGCGTACCGGCTTCCATACCGATGGTGGTACGTCCTGGGTATGGAAGTTTTTCATGATCAGTTATGATATGGTTCCCAAACCGATGGTGGTACGTCCTAGGTTTGGAAGTCTCATGTTCAAGTAGACTGTAGAGGATTGGCTAGTGGGTCGCTCCCCAGAGTCCTTCTCAGTCATGCGCGTAAAAGAACAGTACGACCAATCATTGAGCCCAAAACTAGAACATAATGAAAGATAAAGACCTAAGATTGAAAATGCAGCCTATAACGAGCATAAGATATATTAACACTACGAGTACCGTCGCGGTCAAAGTTACTGTTGCAGTCAATGGTACTGTTCATAGTCAACAGTATTATTAATGTTTATGGCCTCTAATCCGACAGTGGTATGTCCCGGGTGCGAAAGTTTAACATGTGATATGTATATGATGTAAAGTATGTTCATGATGTTAAGTATGTGTAAAGTGCAGTTAGTGTGTTTATGATTATGATTTAAAGTATGTTCATGATGTTAAGCATGTATAAAGTGCAGTTAGTATGTTTATGATTATGATGTAAAATATGTTCATGATGTTAAGCATGTATAAAGTGCAGTTAGTATGATTATGATTATGATGTAAAGTATGTTCAGATATGTACATGTATGTTTACAAGGTTATGTGTGATAAGTATGAATGTTAAGCAATGTACGATATACATTATGCAATGTTCAGAGGTTTCAACAGGTATCAGATTCACCCTATCCTATATAGTGTGAATTATTATACGTCATGAATGTATGTTTGAACTTACTGAGCCTGTCGCTCACAAGTTTGTTTATGTTGCAAGTAACCATCTTGCACGAAAAAAAAAAACAAGTGATGGATGACGAATGCGATTTGCATGTGCCAAGGGACTGGGTAAAGGTTATGGTACTGCTATGAGTCTTTTCCACTGAGCTGTTTAAAAGAGTATTGAAATGATGTATATCAAGTTATGATAAAGAAAAAATGTTTACTATAGTAAATGTTTTACGAAAATAAAATTTCCACATTAAGTTTTAAAAAAAAAAAATTTAGTTGGTATCAAAATAAGTTAAAAGCAAGTTAAAAGTAAGTTGTCGACGACCCAAGTGGTTACAATCTATTGCAATTGGCAACAGTAGCTGACTGTAGTAGTGCTGTTTAACCCTACGTAGAGCGGGACGTCACAGGTGGTATCAGAGCAGTTCGACCATATCCCTCCTAGCACGATGCACATCCAGATCGTCATTCAAGTAAGTTAGTTTTATTTTGAATTTAGTAAATTTATTTATTGAAAATAAACATTTTGTAATGATAAGATGACGAGATTACAGTAAAAGCACTAGTTCCCTGTATGAGTTTTGAGGATAGATAGCACTTTTACTTTAGCATTCCATGGGAATGCATGACTGGTTTCATGCCATCGAGATGATTCTCTGGCTGTGCTCCATTGATTTAGATAACTGGGTCCTTTTGGCTGTCAGCACTTTTAGGGAAATGCTCTCGTGTGTATTGGGATTCTTGTGACCAGGATTAGCGCTTAACTGGACCGAGTTTTGCCATACCATAATTGAGTGATTCTCTTAGAGGAGTTCAGCATTAGCCCCTGTTTCCTCATGGGTAAGCGGGGTGTCATTTCCAACACCGCCTATATTCCCTAGAGTTGCAGGTGTATAGGAAAATTAGATGTACAAAACTATAATATGTGTGTATGTGTGTGTGTAACACACAGTATCAAGAAATTGGTCAAGATGACATTTTCTTGATATAAAAATGATATATTTAGAATCAGTATGCTCAATTTAGTCAATTGAGCACAAAATGTGAATTTTGACTGAGAAACAGGCAGTATCAGAAAACTGGTCTAGATGACCTTGAATGAAGTTAAGGCTAATAAATTTGGGCTCAGCACACCCAAATTAGTATGGATTCAGCATGCTCAAATTAGATAATTGAGTACAAAGGTAATTTTTGATCGGGAATTAGTAGTATCGGAAACTAGTCGAAATGACCTCAGATGAAAATAAAACTGATATATTTGGATTCAGGACACCCAAATTAGTCAGGATAGTCCATGTTGAAATTTTGGGCGAAAAAGTATATAAAGGGCGAAAATTGAATAATTTTGAAAAACTACAAAAACGGCCCAGAGAAATTCTCTCTCCTCTCTCACGACCCCCATGGATGAACAGTAGCTAACTTCCGTTTCCGTCCTCCGTTTTCGACACCGCCAGTGTCATCAGAAAGCTCTCACCGAGCTGAGTCTAACGGTGGGTCGAGTCGATGGATTGGACGCCGGAGCAACCCGCACGCACCGCCCAAAGCTACGGTGGCTGAAATTTTCAAACGCTGATTTCTCCGCCATCCGATGTCTGATCAAAGTGATTCCGGTCCCAAAAGACTCGGGGTGAAGAGTAGAACAAAACCCAAGTTTGATTTCGGCGCAATAGTCGCCGGATCACGCCGCCCAACTCCACCCGTCGTCGTCGCTGTCGCAGCTGTGAAACCTGCCATTTCCGGTAGTGTTGAGTGATGTGGTGGGTATCAAAATGCTCAGAATTTCATGGGGAACAAAAGCCCCAAGCTAATTTCAAGAAAAAAAGTCAGGAAAACAGAGATTTCTCAACGCCGTCGCTATCGGTTTTTCGGGAGTTAGTTTCCAGCCATAGGAACTTCGATTGGTGAAATTGACACCACCAATGAGTTCCTCACGTCGAGATCTACAAGATGGTGGCCTCTTTTCTCCACGCCGCAGCCGATCAACGCTGGTCAATGGTCGGTCAACAGCGACCGGACCCCAAAAATTTAAGAATGGCCTATTGGCATATTTTCGATGTTCCGGACACGTCCGTGGCGTCAGAATTTCAAGATGGAATTTCAAATGTGAAGAATGGTGAATCAAAGTTTGTGCACGCGAGACCGAACGGTGCATTCGATCACTGATGGGACGATTTCGGTAGTAATTTCTGTCCCTTCGTTCGTTAATTTTTATTTTGAAATGATTATGTATTAATTATGTAATTTGGCATGTGAAATTGTAAGAAAAATAGATGAAAATGATGAAAAAGAAAATGTGTAGAAATGTGAATATTTTTACGTAAAAGTTGAGTTTTACGTAAAAATATAGGCCTCTGGTATAGTATCTGATAAAATAGAAATAGGTTAGATGGTTTCGAGGCGTTTCCTAAACGCCGGGAACCTAAAAATTAAGCGGAAATACTATCAAAATTTCTAAAATGGCACAAAAAGGGTATTTTAGGAAACGAGGGGTAAAAATGTGGTCAGGATGGAAACCAGAGCCCCGTCGAACGATTTTAAGGATTAATGAATGAGTTAGGCTCAGAAAAGGATGAAAGATGTTCTAAGGATGAGTAAATCGAGAATTTCATCAATTAATGCTGTAAAAACTCGGTAAAGTCTAAGAAAAATTATTTTATGATTGTTGGGCTTAGAAAATCTAATCTAAGCATTAAAATGAAAATGATACGACCTAAAGACCCGTCAGGGACAAAACGGATATTTTGACTGAAAATTCTAGGAATGATAGAAAAAGGCCCCAATGGATTTAAAATGACTTAATTAAGATTCTAAGGGCCAGAACTAAGTTGTAAATCAAGGAAAAGTAAGGTTACAAAAAAAAAATCACGTTAGGGGCAAACGGTAATTTTGCCAAAGTTTAGCAAAAATGTTATAAATGGGATATTAGGGCCCTAAGTTTATATCGGGGAATGAAACGTAGAATTTTTACGTTTTATTAAGTTTTATGTATGAGATGAGTATGGAAAGAATAACCATGATTCTTTCGATTATAGGAACCCGATCTAGACGCAACGAAGGAACGTTTGCGGATCCAGAAAGCAATAAAGGAGATACTAGCAAAGTAACAGTAAGTTCAAGCATTTATTTGTCTGCAATTGTGGCGGCCCCCCCTTCGTAGAGATCATACAATACTATTACAGTTAAGCTTCATAGCTAATTGCGATAGATTGTACTCTCATGGATCGCCGGCTAATCTATCTCTCTTTAAAATACGTGTTTTTGGGGAAATTTTTTTTTTTAAAACATCATGTAAAACATTATCCACTAATCACTTTGTTTACAAGTACAAAGTAATTTACATAATACAGTACTTTCAAAAATTATATATTATTACAAAAGTACTGTTTCTCTTTCTTTTCTGTGTTAACGCTTAGCGGAAAGACTCTGGCAGGACCATATCCCTTGACCTCCTATCCCATTTGACACTCGCTATCCCGTCCGCCATCCAGCCATACAAAGCTAGTGAACTGGTTGCTTACCTGCAACATAAGCAAAAATGGTGAGCTACAGGCTCAGTAAGTTCAAACATGCAAAAAATAGAATTTCTATGAATAGTAATATTGACCACTATTCATCATGAATAGTAACTTTGACCACAACACAGTATGTCAACAGTACATCTACCACGATGTTAGTACCCTCGCGAAACTGTCTTATGCTCAATTATGGCATAGTTTTAGTTTTAGGTAATTATCTTTAATTATGTTCTGATTTTGTGCTCAGGTTGGCAGTATAATTTTAGTGCACATGACTGGGAGCGGTACATTAGTGCTGACCTCCACAGCCTTAATCTCATCATCATAGCCCCGAAAACAAAGTTTACCTCCCTGTATGAAAGGCCGGTACGCCAAAAGTGGTTTCATTACCGACTTTTTAAAGTTCTAACCCAGTGACTTCATATTGCCTCGTAGTTAGGAATGGTTCACATTTTAATTTCACGTGAGTGAGTTTCATTAACCTCGCTCCAGTGCCCGAAGCACAATCTATTATGTGTCCCATTTCAATAGTGCCCGTAGCACATTTCGTCTCTCTCTCTATTCTATAATAGTGCCCGTAGCACATATGTACCAAACTTATAGTTAGTACATCAAAGTTAGCAATAATAATGCTATATGTTATAGACAGGTAAATGTCTGAACTTACCTTATCTGTTTCTTCCCCTTTTCCTTTCCTGGATCTTTAATCGCTCTCCTTGTGGGTCGATTTTGGGATCCTATAGACAAAAACTTGTCTGTTAATTTCATTTCCATTGATAGCTTTTATTTTTTTTATTAAAAAGCTTAAATAAAACCTATTTATAACTTTTTAGGCTTTATTTATCATTTTCCCCATTTTTCTCAACTTTTAAAAAATTATGATTTTACCCCTATATTTTGGAAAAATTACAATTATGCCCCTGACGGGATTTTCTCGATCTAGACTGCACTTTTGGCTCTCAGGAACTTTTCTGACTCTTTTCTATTCATTACCGGGTTCGTTTCTATTTTATTTCTATTTTTCACCTTCCCGACCCTCAGGAAGTACTATTCCGACCCTTACGTCGGTTTAGTGATTTTCTATCGTTTCGGAGCCTCAAATGGACGTTTTAATAGTATTTAAAACGTTCATCTAGACGTTCCCGATTTAGGTGTCCGAGACTCAGATTTTCCGTACCCGACTCAGACATTTACTTTATTTCCCAAAAATACCCCCCCTCGGGGTCGGTTTTTCAGTTTCACTTGCGTTTTACATTTTTAAGGGGACGGGTTACTATTCACAAACCACCCTTTAGGTTTCCCTTATTCAATTTTCCTTTAGGGACTCGGGTTTCCGGCCCGACCCTAAACTTTTACTCTCGATTCTCTTTTTACCCCAAATGTCGTTTTCGAAATTTCGGCAGCATTTCGGCATAAATTTAAGGTTACCGGCGTTAGGTACGCCTCGAACCATATGTACCTACCACGTACTATACCAAAGTCCTATTTTGTGTAAAAGTTTCCCAAACTTTAACAAACTTTTACATAAAAGCTCACACATTTAACAATTCACATTTTGAACCATATTCCACAAAATTCTTTCAATTTTGCCCTTAGGTTTTAGCCACGGTTTTCCTATCCAAAACCTAGCCAAAAATTTTGAATCTTTCAACCAAATTTTAGGCTATTCAAATGTCATTACCTAGCACATTTTCAGGCCAATTTCCATGCATTTTACAACACAATTCTTAGGGTTTTTCAACACACATAACCCACGGCCATTTTAGGTAAAACATGCACCAAATTTTTGTTTCATGCTTTCAACCTCATAACCATCATTTTCATAATTAAATGCATGATTTAAACTATCCAAACATCAAGTTAATCATGCAAAAATGTTCACCAAACCCTAATTACACCCCACGGCCATATTAGGAAAGTTTAATACCAAAATTTTTCCAAGCTTATAACCATGCAAATCATGCTTTCCATTTAACCAAAACATGATTTAAAGCATTACAACACTTAAACAACAACAATCTATCATCAAACACACAAGGTAACCCACGGTTTTACCATTTAAAAACCAACCAAAACTTTGTTTTTCTTTAAACAAAATGCATGGTTTTTCTTCTAATCAAACCATTAACAAAACCCAAGCACCAAATCAACCAAATGAATCACAAAATTTCTCATCCTTCACACTATTTAACCCACGGATTTTTCAATGAAAAAGCAAGAAAATTTTCAAACCAAAGATTGTTACCTTGATTTCTTGCTTCCCTTGACTTAAACGAAGAGTTTGATACCACTTTTGTGAAGAGAACTTGAAATTTTGGCTTGGTTCCTCTTGGTTGCTCACGGCTTGCTCTTGGAATCACTTAGAAATTTTTTTTCTCCTTGTTTTGGCTTTGGAAAGGCTACGGGTGCCTTTGTATCCATTTTGCCGAGTTAAGTAACAAAGAAGCCAATTAATTTAGCTTCCAACCAATGAGATTTCAACACCTTTCATTCCATTACTTTCCATATTTTTCACAAAATTAATTTGGCTAATTTGGGCCAGATCTAAGCCTTTAGATCAAAAAGCAAATGAATCTTGGCCATTAATGCCACCAACCACCATTTTTAATACATTTAATAAATGGCTTTATGATGTCATAAATGCAAAGTAAACATTTTGACTTTGACTTTACTATTCATATTAATTCGACTACTTTTTGATCGATGTCGGTTCGAGCCAAAATTTTCCTGAAATCGTCCCGGCGGGTTCCTGAGGTCTCCTGTGCAGTCGGATCAATTTATACTGCTTCCGTTTGATCAAAATCAATTTCGGAAGTTTTTCATCTTTTTAGTGCACCATAATGCACCGGTTAGGGTTTTCAATGCTGTTTTTGGCATTGTTCCACCCGTTTCAATTCAGTGAATTTCATCGACATTGAATTCTTACTCGTCAGTATTGTTAGAACATTTTAATACATTCTGAACAATATAAATTTATTTATTTCACTCTTTAAATAGTACAAATTGTTACATACATACATTTGTACATTTTCTTCCGAGAATGCCAGAATTTCCCGGTTGTCACATTCACCCCTCCTTATAAAATTTTTGTCCTCGAAAATTAGAACAAATGGGGGTATAAACCCCTCATCTCATCTTCTCATTCCCACGTAGCTTCTTCAATGTTGTGATTTTTCCACAAAATCTTCACTAGTGGGATTGTCTTATCCCTCAGTACTTTCTCTTCACGAGCCAGTACTCGAATATGTTGTTCTTCATATGTCAAATCCTCGTGGATCTGAACAAGTTCATGCTTCAATACATGGGACGGATCTGGTATATACTTTCTCAACATCGACACATGAAATACATCATGCACTGCTGACAATTCAGGAGGTAACGCTAATCTATAAGCGACCCTTCCAATGCGTTCGATAATTTCATAAGGTCCAATATATCTTACACTCAGTTTCCCCTTCTTACCGAAATGCATAATCCCCTTCATAGGCGATACCTTAAGAAACATGAAGTCTCCTTCATTAAACTCCAAGGATCTTCGCCTTTTATCTGCATAACTCTTTTGTCGACTTTGCACAATTTTCATTTGATGCTGAATTCTTACAACGGCATCAGAAATTTCTCGTATAAAATCCGTCTTATGCAGTTGTTTCTCTCGCAGGTCATACCAGTGTATCGGTGATCTACATTTCCGTCCATAAAGAGCCTCATAAGGTGCCATGCCTATGGAAGCTTGGTAACTATTATTTACAAGAATTCAATTAATGGTAACTTCTCGTTCCAATTTCCCGCAAAATCCATTACACAAGCTCAAAGCATGTCCTCTAATGTCTGAATGGTCCGCTCTGACTGTCCATCTGTTTACAGATGAAATGCCGTACTGAGTCTCAATTCAGTACCCATGGCTTCTTGCACACACTTCTAGAAATTCGAAGTGAATCGTGCATCTCAATATGATACAATGGATTTTGGTACTCCATGTAATCTGACGACATGAGTTATATACAACTGAGCAAACTTTTCCAATGAAAAAGTCATCTTGATAGCTATAAACCGTGCCGTCTTGGTCAGTCTGTCCACAATAACCTAAATGGCACCATAACCTTCTCGGGTTTTTGGGAGTCCCATTACAAAATCCATCGTAATGTGTTCCCATTTTCATTCGGGAATCTCCAAAGGTTCCAATCTTCCTGCTGGATGTTTATGTTCCGCTTTGATTCTCTGACAAGTCATGCATCTGCTCACGAATTTCGCTATATCGTCCTTCATCCCTTTCCACCAGAACTGTAACTTCAAGTCCTGATACATCTTACTAGCTCAGGGATGAACTGAATATGGTGTCTCATAGGCTTCTGACATGATCCGTCTTCTAAGTTCCTCATCAGCTGGAACATTAATTCTCCCTTGATAAAGGATCATTCCATCCTTGGAAATTCCTTCTTGAGAACTTGTCATTCTTGGATCTTGTCTTTGAGCTTCCTTGATATCCTCAAACAACGATGATTCAACTTGGAGTGCAGCCAATCTTCCAAATATCAGCTCCAAGTTCAAAGAATTTATCTCTTGCTGCAATGGTTTCAGAAGCCTTTTTATTGGTAGTTGGTGCGATATGGTAGACTTTCTACTTAAAGCATCTGCTACATGGTTGGCCTTCCTTGGATGATATAGGATTTCACAATCATAATCCTTTACCAGTTCCAACCATCGTCTTTGTCGCATATTGAGCTCTTTTTGCGTGAAGAAATACTTCAGGCTTTGGTGATCAGTAAAAATCTGACACTGAGCTCCATAGAGATATTGTCGCCAAATTTTAAGTGCAAACACTACTGCAGCAAGTTCAAGGTCATGCGTACGGTAATTCTTTTCATGATCCTTTAATTGACGTGAAGTGTAGGCAATCATCTTGCCGCCTTGCATCAAGACTACTCCCAATCCTATTTTAGATGTATCACTGTAGATCACAAACTTCTCCCCTTTAGTGAGAATCGTAAGGATTGGTGCGCTTGTCAGCCGTCTCTTTAACTCCTGGAAGCTTCTTTCGCATTCCATAGTCCACTCATACTTTCTTTCCTTACGTGTAAGAGTAGTAAGAGGTGCAGCTAAACACGTGAATCCCTCTACAAACCTCCGATAATAACCAGCTAACCCCAAGAAACTGCGTATTTCCGTCACACTCTTTGGTGTAGGCCATTAGTTAATTACATCTACCTTTGTCGGATCTACAGCAATACCTTCCTGGGATACAACATGTCCGAGGAAATGTACTCTATCCAGCCAAAACTCGCATTTTGAGAATTTGGCATACAGTTGATGCTTTCTTATTGTATGCAACACGATCCTCAGATGCTCCTTGTGCTCCTCATTAGTCTTTGAGTATATAAGAATGCCATCAATGAATACAATGACAAACTTATCCAAATACTCTTTAAAAATTCTATTCATCAAGTCCATGAACGCTGCTTTCACATTTGTTAATCTGAATGGCATCACAAGGAACTCATAATGACCATAACGAGTCCTAAACGCTGTCTTAGGAATATCACTTTCTTTAATTCTCAGCTGGTGATATCCTGATCGTAACTCGATCTTGGAAAATATGGCTGCGCCTTTTAACTGGTCGAATAAGTCATCAATTCTAGGTAACGGATACCTATTTTTGATCGTAACCTTATTCAAGTCTTGGTAATCAATGCACAAACGGAACGTTCCATCCTTTTTCTTGACGAACAACACAGATGCACCCCACGGAGAATAACTCGGTCTGATGAATCCCCTGTCCAAAAGCTCCTTTAATTATTCCTGTAGCTCCTTTAACTCCACTGGAGCCATGCGGTATGGTGCTTTAGAAATAGGTGCCGTTCCAGGCATCAACTCAATTTTGAACGAGATTTCTCTCTCTGGAGGTATCCCTGATAATTCTTCCGGAAATACGTCAAGAAATTCATTAACAACATGAATATCTTCAGGTTAAAGCTTCTGTTCCTCTGTATTATCCATCACATATGCCAGATATCTCATACAACCACTAGCTATCAGCTTACTTGCTTTCAGCGAACTGATCATCATCTTCCCGGGTTTTCGAGAAGTATCGATGTACTCGAAACTCTCTTCTTCCTCGGGTTGGAATACTATTTTTCGATTTCGACAGTCGATCATAGCTTGATATTTCCCTAGGAAATCCATGCCTAAAATCACATCATAATCCATGATCTTCATCACGATCAACTCAGCATATAGCTCCCTATTTGCCACATATACTGGTACATGAGGTAGCCAGTAATTGGACAACAATACTTCCCCAGAGGGTAAAGCTGTCTTAAATTCTCTTCCCATATAGTCTTTAGGATGTCCTATCTTGTCAGCAAATTCATAGGAAACGAAAGAATGCGTAGCACCGGAATCAAATAGTACAGAGGCTACATGACTAACGACAGGAAGCTGACCTATCACCACATTTGATGTTCCTACCTCTGCATCCTCCTTGGTGTAGGCCATCACACGAGCATCAGCACGTGGCATACACTCCTGGCGTTACGGCCTTACTGGAGACTCTTCAACCCTGGCTTGAAGGGAATGAGCTTGTGGGCGTGTCTGTTGCGGTTGGGAAGTGCCTTGTATACCCTGCCTATTGCTTGGACAGTTCCTGGCATAATGACCTTCCTTTCCACATTCATAACAAACAAGTGGCCCAAATCTGCATTGCCCAAAATGTCTCTTTCCATATGTAGGACAATTTTGTACATTGGATTCCACATTACTAGCTATTTTTCACTGCTAGTTTCGATTATTTGCCTGGCGATTTCCAGTAAAATTGCCTTTCCTCTTGTTTTGCTGGGATCCTTGATTATTGCCCTGGCCTGGTTTAGCATTCTGATTTGGCTTACTAGATTGACTAGCTTGTGTAGACTTAGCCAAAGCCCTCTCCTTCTTTTTGGCCCCCAGTGCTTCTCTCTTTCCTCTTTCTGTCGGGCTACGTGAAACTCAGCTCTTATGACCCGACTAACACAATCTACCATAGAAGTAGGCGGTACCTGTCCAATATCTACCAATGCAATAATTTCTGACCTGAACATCCCAATCATTTTCTGTATTTTCTCCCTCTTAGTAGGGACTACATAGGGACATAAGCAGGATAACTGATCGAACTTTCAGCAAACTTCACTCATCGACATATTTCCTTGCTTCAATTCTGAAAACTCTTTCTGCTGTAGTCTCAGAGATGCAGGATCATAGTATTTCTGGTTAAATTCTTCCAGAAATTCTGCCCAACTCATGGTAGACACATTTCTTCCCATTCGCACAGTGTCCCACCAAAAATGAGCATCTTTTCTCAACACAAAAGACGCACATGCAACCTTCTCCTGGTCAGTTAAATTCATGAATTCCAAGATCACTTGCAAGGATGACAACCAGTCTTCAGCCTCTAGAGGATTTGTAGAACCTTCAAATTCTGGCAGCCTCATACGCCTGAATCTTTCATATAGGGGTTCCAGATTTACTACCTGAGGCGGTTCAGGAACTCTCTCATGTACAGCAGCTGGAGGAATAACCGGATCTACCTCAGCTTCCTGTTCTACTTGGGTGCCTTCAGAACCTTGCATATATTCTAACTCCTCTACTCATTGCCTCAGATTAGCATTTTCTTGTATCTGAGCTTCTAGTAAAGCTTGTTTCTGCTCTATTCTCTCCATGAGATTAGGACGTCGTTCTCGTCTCTCTGGTCGATTTCGCAAATCCACCATCTTGTCTATTATCCTATTATGGCATAACAATTTACCGTTAGCTTTTCCATGATCACATTCGTAAAATCATATAAATTTACGAAATTCAGGGTAATGTAAAGCCACATCATCGTAACACATCATCGTATAACATAAAATCATTTTGATATTTCATTCATAGCAAAACGTTTATATATCATACATAACCATCACCAGTCATATATACATCGGCCATCATATACATCTTGGCCACAAGTCTATACAAAAGAGCTTTTCTCTATAAGCTACTTATGTACATGAATACATCTACTGGTCACACATCTCCTGCACCTGGGACTAGAGGATATTCTTCTGGATCCTCATCGTCATCTGGATCATCTGAGTCATCACCACACCTAGGCAATGCCCCCTGTCCTGAGTCATCACCTCCTCGTGGTCTAGACGGTCCGGCCTCATGATCGTTCATCATCCTTCTCGGCCCAAAGATGCGTGCCATTATCTCATCTTGACCCAGTGTTTCTCGTCGACTCTGCGACAGATGCTCAATCAAAACCTCCCTCTCGATTGTCCTGATCGTCACTACAAACTCTTGGAGCGTAGGATGATATAACTTAATCATCCTCTGTCTCAACTCCATAGGTAAACCTCTCTAAAAAAGCTCATAACAGTTTGCTCCAGTGAGGTTGGGCAACAGACATCTCCTCCTAATAGTCTCCTCAAATCGTGCTGCGTAAGACATAACTGTTTCACCAGACAACATGACCATCCTCTCTGTCTGGAGAATATAGTCCCTAACCTCATCAAATCCAGGATACGCGGGTGTAACTGCTTCTCGTCTATATGGAGGTGTAGGAGTCGGTGTCGGATCCTTAGGCGGAAACTGATCAGCCAATCGCTGACAGAACTCAGCCTAACTGAATCCTAACAGAATCTCCTCATCATAATAATCCTAGAATACTCGAGCATCTCCCTGAAACATACTTATGGCCAACTGGATCCACATCTCTTGGTCAATATCACACATCACCATAATCCTCTCTATGGCATGGAGCCAATTCTTTGTCTCCATTAACTGTCGTCCACCATAAAACATAGGGGGACTACTAGCTCTGAATGCCTGTACTGCCTGAGCTGAAACTCTCACCCCAATATGTTGGCGTCCACCAACAACTACAATGTCTACTACTATAGGCGGATGAAGTACCGGTCGAGGCTGTACTACATCTACAGGAGCTGGTGCTGGTGTTGGAGGTCTCTATGGCACCGGGGGTCTAAGTACCGGACGTTGGGAAATAGACAGCCTCACAATAGGTCTCGTCCATACCCGTAACACCCCTCTCGGTCGTGGTAGCGGCGGTCTCGTATAAGGAGGTCTGGTCATCTTGCTACCTATAAGATAATTATTTTCATATAAGAAAATAATTAACTAAACTTAAATAAACTACTTACTTGGATTGCAGTGTAGGATGCGCGAAGTGTCAAATCAGGATATGGTCAACACTGCTCTGATATACTAACTGTGGCGACAGTCGGTAATCTAAACTAGACCAATTGTAAACCCGCTCTGATACCAACTGTGGCGACCCGCTCTTCGTAGAGATCATACAATACTATTATAGTTAAGCTTCATAGCTAACTGTGATAGATTGTACTCTCATGAGTTGCCGGCTAATCTATCTCTCTTCAAAACATGACGTTTTTGGGGAAATTTTTTTTTTAAAACATCATGTAAAACATTATCCACTAATCACTTTGTTTACAAGTACAAAGTAATTTACATAATACAGTACTTTCACAAAATATATATTATTACAAAAGAAATGTTTCTCTTTCCTTTCTGTGTTAACGCTCAGCGGAAAGACTCTGGCAGGACCATATCCCTTGGCCTCCTAGTCCATTTGACACTCGCTATCCCGTCCGCCATCCAGCCATACAAAGCTAGTGAGCTGGTTGCTTACCTGCAACATAAGCAAAAATGGTGAGCTACAAGCTCAGTAAGTTCAAACATGCAAGAAATAGAATTTCTATGAATAGTAGTATTCATCATGAATAGTAGTATTCATCATGAATAGTAATGTTGACCACTATTCATCATGAATAGTACTTTGACCACAACACAGTATGTCAACAGTACATCAACCACGATGTTAGTACCCTCACGAAACTGTCTTATGCTCAATTATGGCATAGTTTCAGTTTTAGGTAATTATCTTTAATTATGTTCTGGTTTTGAGCTCAGGTTGGTAGTACAATTTTAGTGCGCATGACTGGGAGCAGTACATTAGTGTTGACTTCCACAGCCTTAATCTCATCATCATAGCCCCGAAGGCAAAGTTGTACATAACTGGGAGCGGTACATTAGTACTGACCTCCACATCCTTAATCTCATCATCATAGCCCCGAAGGCAAAGTTTACCTCCCTGTACGGAAGGTTGGTACGCCAAAAGTGGTTTCATTATCGACTTTTTAAAGTTCTAACCCGGTGACTTCATATTGCCCCATGGTTAGGAATGGTTCACATTTTAACTTCACGTGAGTGAGTTTCATTAACCTCACTCTAGTGCCCGAAGCACAATCTATTATGTGTCCCATTTCAATAGTGCCCGTAGCACATTTCGTCTCTCTCTCTATTCTATAATAGTGCCCGTAGCACATATGTACCTAACTTATGGTTAGTACATCAAAGTTAGCAATAATAATGCTATATATTGCAGAAAGGTAAATGTTTGAACTTACCTTTTCTGTTTCTTCCCCTTTTCCTTTCCTGGATCTTTAATCGCTCTCCTTGCCGGTCGATTTTGGGATCCTACAGACAAAACCTTGTCTGTTAATTTTATTTCCATTGATAGCTTTTATTTTTTTATTAAAAATCTTAAATAAAACCTATTTATAACTTTGTAGGCTTTATTTATCATTTTTCCCATTTTTCTCAACTTTTAAAAAATTATGATTTTGCCCCTATATTTTGAAAAAATTACAATTATGCCCCTGACCGGATTTTCTCGATCTAAACCGCACTTTTGGCTCTCAGGAACTTTTCTGACTCTTTTCTATTCATTACAGGGTTCGTTTCTATTTTATTTCTATTTTTCACCTTCCCGACCCTCGGGAAGTACTATTCCGACCCTTACGTCGGTTTAGTGATTTTCTATCGTTTCGGAGCCTCAAATGGACGTTTTGCTAGTATTTAAAACGTTCATCTAGACGTTCCCGATTTAGGTCTCCGAGACTCAGATTTTCCGTACCCGACTCAGACCTTTACTTTATTTCCCAAAAATGCCCCCCCTCGGGGTCGGTTTTTCAGTTTCACTCCCGTTTTACATTTTTAAGGGGACGGGTTACTATTCACAAACCACCCCTTAGGTTTCCCTTATTCAATTTTCCTTTAGGGACTTGGGTTTCCGACCCGGTCCTAAACTTTTACTCTCGATTCCCTTTTTACCCCAAATGTCGTTTTCGAAATTTCGGCAGCATTTCGGCATAAATTTAAGGTTACCGGCGTTAGATACGCCTCGAACCATATGTACCTGCCACATACTATACCAAAGTCCTATTTTATGTAAAAGTTTCCCAAACTTTAACAAACTTTTACATAAAAGCTCACACATTTAACAATTCACATTTTGAACCATATTCCACAAAATTCTTTCAATTTTGCCCTTAGGTTTTAGCCACGGTTTTCCTATCCAAAACCTAGCCAAAAATTTTGAATCTTTCAACCAAATTTTAGGCTATTCAAATGTCATTACCTAGCACATTTTCAAGCCAATTTCCATGCATTTTACAACACAATTCTTAGGGTTTTTCAACACACATAACCCACGGCCATTTTAGGTAAAACATGCACCAAATTTTTGTTTCATGCTTTCAACCTCATAACCATCATTTTCATAATTAAATGCATGATTTAAACTATCCAAACATCAAGTTAATCATGTTCACCAAACCCTAATTACACCCCATGGCCATATTAGGGAAGTTTAATACCAAAATTTTTCCGAGCTTATAACCATGCAAATCATGCTTTCCATTTAACCAAAACATGATTTAAAGCATTACAACACTTAAACAACAACAATCTATCATCAAACACACAAGGTAACCCACGGTTTTACCATTTAAAAACCAACCAAAACTTTATTTTTCTTTAAACAAAATGCATGGTTTTTCTTCTATTCAAACCATTAACAAAACCTAAGCACTAAATCAACCAAATGAATCACAAAATTTCTCATCCTTCACACTATTTAACCCACAGATTTTTCAATGAAAAAGCAAGAAAATTTTCAAACCAAAGATTGTTACCTTGATTTCTTACTCCCCTTGACTTAAACGAAGAGTTTGATACCACTTTTGTGAAGAGAACTTGAAATTTTGGCTTGGTTCCTCTTGGTTGCTCACGGCTTGCTCTTGGAATCACTTAGAAATTTTTTTTCTCCTTGTTTTGGCTTTGGAAAGGCTATGGGTGCCTTTGTATCCATTTTGCCGACTTAAGTAACAAAGAAGCCAATTAATTTAGCTTCCAACCAATGAGATTTCAACACCTTTCATGCCATTACTTTCCATATTTTTCACAAAATTAATTTGGCTAATTTGGGCCAAATCTAAGCCTTTAGATCAAAATGCAAATCAATCTTAGCCATTAATGCCACCAACCGCCATTTTTAATACATTTAATAAATGGCTTTATGATGTCATAAATGCAAAGTAAACATTTTGACTTTGACTTTACTATTCACATTAATTCAACTACTTTTTGACCGATGTCGGTTCGAGCCGAAATTTTCCTGAAATCGTCCCGGCGGGTTCCTGAGGTCTCTGTGCAGTCGGATCAATTTATACTGCTTCTGTTTGATCAAAATCAATCTCGGAAGTTTTTCATCTTTTTAGTGCACCATAATGCACCGGTTAGGGTTTTCAATGCCGTTTTGGTACCGTTCCACCCGTTTCAATTCAGTGAATTTCATTGACACTGAATTCTTACTCGTCAGTATTGTTAGAACATTTTAATACATTCTAAACAATATAAATTTATTTATTTCACTCTTTAAATAGTACAAATTGTTACATGCATACATTTATACATTTTCTTCCGAGAATGCCAGAATTTCCCGGTTGTCACAACAATGTAAACTAACATGTTAGGTTTATGTTTATGTGTTATGTGGTCTATATGCAGCATGTAAGTTTAAATATTTCCTTGTCTGCAATATAAATGGACTAGTTATGTTTATGTGTTTTATGTGCAGTTTTAGTGTTAAGATACTATGATATGAATGTCACGAAAGTCATGTTATGAATTATGTATTATGTTTAAGTCAAATGTAAATTGACTTTATATGTTTATGTTTATGTGTTATATTCTGTAAGTTTAGACATTTCAAATGTCTATAACATGAAATTACGTAATATGTTTATAAGATATGTATGACGTGTAAAGTATGTACCAAAGTGCTATATGCACACTAACATGTGAAATACAATGCACACAAGTAAATAAAGAAATGTAATAAGTGTTTCAGACCAAGGAGGCAATGATAATGCCACCAGTTAGGAACCGCATGAAAGATGGTAATAAAACCACTTTGGCATACCGGCTTCCATACCGATGGTGGTACGTCCCGGGTATGGAAGTTTCTCATGATCAGTTATGATATGGCTCCCAAACCGATGGTGGTACGTCCCAGGTTTGGAAGTCTCATGTTCAAGTAGACTGTAGAGGATTGGCCAGTGGGTCGTTCCCTAGAGTCCCTCTCAGTCATGCGCGCAAAAGAATAGTACGACCAATCATGGGGCCCAAAACCAGAACATAATGAAAGATAAAGACCTAAGATTGAAAATGCAGCCTATAACGAGCATAAGATATACTAACACTACGAGTACCATCGCGGTCAAAGTTACTGTTGCGGATAATGGTACTGTTCATAGTCAACAGTATTATTCATGTTTATGGCCTTCAATCCGACGGTGGTACGTCCCGGGTGCAGAAGCTTAACATGTGATATGTTTATGATGTAAAGTATGTTCATGATATTAAGTATGTGTAAAGTGCAGTTAGTATGTTTATGATTATGATGTAAAGTATGTTCATGATGTTAAGCATATATAAAGTGCAGTTAGTATGATTATGATTATGATGTAAAGTATGTTCAGATATGTACATGTATGTTTACAAGGTTATGTGTGATAAGTATGAATGTTAAGCAATGTACGATATACATTATGCAATGTTCAAAGGTTTCAGCAGGTATCAGATTCACCCTATCCTATATAGTGTGAATTATTATACGTCATGAATGTATGTTTGAACTTACTAAGCCTGTCGCTCATAAGTTTTTTTATGTTGCAGGTAAGCATGTTGTACAAAAAAAAAAAAAAAAACAAGTGATGGATGACGAATGTGAATTGCATATGCCAAGGGACTGGGTGAGGGTTATGGTACTGCTATGAGTCTTCCGCTGAGCTGTTTAAAGGAGTATTGAAATGATGTATATCAAGTTATGATAAAGAAAAAATGTTTACTATAGTAAATGTTTTACGAAAATAAAATTTCCATGTCAAGTTTAAAAAGAAAAAAAAGTTTAACTGGTATCAGAATAAGTTAAAATTAAGTTGCCAACGACCCAAGTGGTTACAGTCTATTGCAGTTGGCAACAGTAGCTACCTGTAGTAGTGCTGTTTAACCCTACATAGGGCGGGACATCACATATATGTTTACATGATATGCATTCTAAGTTATGCTACAAGATACGTTTCCATGTTCTATGTGAATGTGTGACATGAATGACAGTTTTGAATATGCCTTATAGTATGGCTTATATTTTAATCGTGTTTTGCAGATGATATGTTATACTTGTTGAGCGTAAGGCTCACAGTGTGTTTTCATGCTGTAGGTAAGTGACCTATGGCCTAGACTTCGATGGACGATGACGGCGGCAGAGGCGGATGTGAGGGTGAGGTTATGGATACCACCACCAGCGTTAACTTCCGCATTATATTGAAAGACCAACCTCATGTTTTAAGTAGTTTAATATTTTTTAAGTATGTACATATGTTGACCCTAGTTGTATTTAGACTTTCGCAAGTTTATAAGTATATGTATGTACGTATATAGCAAAATGTACTATTCAAAAAAAAATATCTCCATTTTTATGGTATTAAGTAACAGTAGTTTTAAGTAATGTTCCGGGGCCGCCAGGGTCTCGGGGTGCCATACTGATGAGATTGTGTTGATGATTGGGTGTGTAGGAAATAAATCAGTAAAAAAGTATCAGAGTGGCACAGCGGAATAATAAAAAATTTTTAAAATCGTTAAATATCTCATGATGCCATATACAATAAACCAACAACAATTTAAACTCATACCTTAAAGGATGCCAATCTGCAGCAGGAGAATGATTAGAGGGCTTTAACCAACTAGCCTTCTTACTATTCTCCAATTCTCGAATGACTGAATGTGTGGGCACTCTGAACCTTGATCGGTATGCTAGCATTGCTAGTCTTCTTCTGACTACCCAGATCTCTAAAGAACTTATTGTCACGGTGAGTTATGCAACAATAAGCTTGCTCACCTGAGAGTCTGTTGTCTAAGAGAATTGGAGTGCTAGGACCTCTATTTATAGACTTGCATGAGGTGATCCCTTGAATTCGAATTGGATTATGAGAAGATTTTCTCCCTTATCCATTATGCAATATCTGAAATTCCCTAGGCCATAATCAAGGGTAGATTCGGCCACTTAAGGGATCTTGCAATCCAAATACAAACAGGATTTTAACTTGAACTTTATCTCTTTAATTATCTATAATAACCGAATTTCCCTAGTGCCAAAAACATGACTAGATTCGACCATTAAAAGTGAGGAGAATCAAAATCCAGATAGGATTTTCTGGCTTGAATTTTATCTCATCCTTATCCATAAAATAAAAATTAAAAAAAAACTGAAAATCTTCCTTGAGATTCCCTCAAAATTTCGGCCAATTCCATGGAGGAGAGAATCCAAATTCAATTGGGATTGAAACTTGAATTTTTCCCTACATCCTTATCCACAAAAATCAATAATATTTTGGAGGATTTTCCTCAACAAAAATTCGATCACTTTTGTTAGAATTAGGATTCAAAATTCAAGTAGGATTCAAACAAGATTTTCCTCTCCATAATCCAACTCAAATTCGAATTCTAACATTATGGAAGTATCCACAAAGAATTCGAATTCCACTTAGACTGTGATTCAAAATTTGAATTTCGAATTTCAGAATTCAAATTTCAAATTCAAATTTCAAATTTCAAATTTCAAATTTCAAATTTAAATTTCAAATTCAAATTTCAAATTCAAAATTTAAATTTCAAATTTCAAATTTCAAAATTCAAAATTCAAATTTCAAAATCCACAAAAAGTTGTATTTCAAATTTTGTTCTCATAAATAATTTTCTGCAACTCCAATCCAATCTCAAATAAAATCATAGCAACTTTATTTGGAGTTCGAATAATCGTGTACTCTATTATCCAAAACAAATTATGAATTCAACCGGAGAGAATCTTATCCACCAGCCTAATCCTATGTCAACACCATCCATGCATAATCAACTAGCCAATAAGCATACACAAATCAATTTGCCAATCGTTAAGGAATTAAGTGGAGCTAGTAGAGGGACCAATTGGACATATATAACCGGGTTCCCGTGAATCCATATGATCATCATTCTTTACCGAACAACTCAATCATATGATCACTAATTTCAGAGTCACACTACCATATGTAGGAAAATAAATCGGTAAAAAAGTATCAAAGTGGCGCAGCGGAACAATAAAAATTTTAGATCGTTAAATATCTCATGATGCCATATACAATAAACCAACAACAATTAAAACTCATACCTCAAGGACGCCAATCTTGCAGGAGGAGAATGACCGGAGGCTTCAACCAACTAGCCTTCTCTACTATTCTCCAATTCCCGAATAGCTGAGTGTGTGGGCACTCTGAACCTCGATCGGTATGCTAGCACTGCTAGTCTTCTTCTGACCACCCAGATCTCTAAAGAACTTTATTGTCACGATGAGCTGTGCAACAATAAGCCTGCTCACCTGAGAGTCTGTGGTCTGAGAGAACTGGAGTGGCAGGACCTCTATTTATAGATCTGCATAAGGTGATTCTCTGAATTTGAATTGGATTAGGAAAAAATATTTTCCCTTATCCATAACCCAAAAATCCAAACTTTTCCAAGGGAGAATCTCAACAAAAAAATTCGGTTTTCTTAGGATAAATCCAATCCAAATCAAAACAAGATTTTAACTAGAATTTTATCTCCCTTTTTCAACCCAAAAAATCTGAAAATTACAAGGAGAATATCTCCTAAAGATTTCAGCCATTATGGATAAGGGAGAATCAAAAATTCCACTAGGATTTTCAAACTTGAATCTTATCTCAACCTTATCCAAAATAACCGAATTTTCCTAGGAGAGATCCTCCAAATTTTTGGCCACTTTTAGGGAGGAGAGAATCCAAATTCAACTGTGATTGAAACTTGAATTTTTCCCTTGAATCTTATCCACAAAAAAACCGAAATTTCCTTGAGGATTATCCTCAAAAATTTCGTCCACTTTTGTTGGGATTTAGATTCAAAAATCAAGTAGGATTCTAACAAGATTATCCTCTCCAAATCCAACTCAAATTCGAATTTCAAACCTTGTGGATTTTCCACAACAAATTCGAATCCCACTTGGACTGTGATTCAAAATTTGAATTTCAAATTTCAAATTTCAAATTTCAAATTTCAAATTCAAATTTCAAATTCAAATTTCAAATTCAAAATTCAAATTTCAAATTTCAAAATTCAAATTTCAAATTTCAAAATTCAAATTTCAAATTCCACAAAACGGTTGTGCTTCAAATTCTTGTTCTCATGGATAATTTTCTACAACTCCAATCCAATCTCAAATAAAATCATGGCAACTTTATTTGGAGTTCGAATAATTGTGTACTCTATTATCCAAAACAAAATCTGAATCCAACCGAAGAGAATCTTGTCTACCATCCTAATCCTGTGTCATCACCATCCATGCATAATAAACTAGCCAATAGCATACACAAATCAATTTGCCAAACATTAAGGAATTATGTGGAGCTAGTAGAGGGACTTATTGGACATATATAATCGAGCTCTCGTGATTCCATATGATTATCATTCTGTACCAAACAACTCAATCATATGATCACTAATTTCAGAGTCACACCACTATAAACCTGAAACTGAACTCCCAATTATATACCGTATTACGTAAGCCTGTGACGGGCTACTATCCAATGACCTTGTCATAAATGCAAAACCCTCATATGATATCCATGATCAGCCTTAGGTCAAAGTCTGTTTAATCCTACTGATCAGGCTATCTTAAAGTTCCATTATACTACCGAATTAAGAAAATGATTATTCACCATATGTGAATAAGAAGTCATCCGCCCAGCAGACGACCCAAGGCCTTGTCCATTTTCACATTCAGTATAATGCCTTTAAGAGGATACCTTTAACTCTTCAGAGCTATGATTCCGATATCTACAAACAAACCCTTCATCGTATACAAGTCATGCACCCAACAAACCGGTCTATAAGCTTACTACCTCTGAGACGCTTTAGCCATTGGAACATCAAAGTACACAAGTCATATACATGAAGAAGTTCATTTACTCAGGATTAAGTTTATCGCACAATGAACGTCAAAAGCAGATTGATCCACTCATAGCGGACTACGTAGATCAATCACGCTTTAGTCCCGGTCTAATATGTCACCACCGAGCAGCATATCCATGTCTCTACTTGGGAGTCCAGCTCCAGACAGTCAAGACAAACCGTCCCCTCTAAGGCTTTAGACAACATAATAATCTTAACATGAGTTAGATGCTCGGTCTAACCCCATAGACTACAGACCATAGTTTAGACCGCTAACTTTAGAACATTGTCTTCTCGCATACAAAAGTCCATTGCATGCAATGTTCTAACAGTTTTAACACAAGTAGTCAGTGAGCCATATTTGCTTACATTTACTTTAACATGTAAATAAGACGAGGACAGATAGCAATGTAATGAATAACCTCTATGTATAATTTTATTATCCAGTTCAAAATGAATACATCAAAATGTCTCTAATACTTAGGGCATTTCCTAACACTATAAACCTGAAACTGAACTCCAAATTATATACCGTATTACGAAAGCCTGTGACAAGCTAATGTCCAATGACCTTGTCATATATGTAGAACCCTCATATAATATCCATGATCAGCCTTAGGTCAAAGTCCATTTAATCCTACTGATCAGGCTATCTTAAAGTTCCATTATACTACGGAATAAGAAAATGATTATTCACCATATGTGAATAAGAAGTCATCTGCCCAGCAAACGACCCAAGTCCTTGTCTATTTTCACATCTAGTATAATGCCTTTAAGAGGATAACTTTAACTCCTTGGAGCTATGATTCCGATATCTGTAAACAAACCCTTCATCGTATACAAGTCATGCACCCAACGAACCAGTCTATAAGCTTACTACTTCTGAGACGCTTTAGCCATTGGAACATTAAAGTATACAAGTCATATACATGAAGTAGTTCATTCACTCAGGATTAAGGTTACTACACAATGAACATCAAAAGCAGATTGATCCACTCATAACGGACTACGTCGATCAATCACGCTTTAGTCCCGGTCTAATATGTCACCACCAAGAAAAATATCTATGTCTCTACTTGGGAGTCTATGCTCCAGATAGTCAAGACAAACCGTCCCCACCATGGCTTTAGACAACATAATAGTCTTAACATGGTTAGATGCTCGGTCTAACCTCATACACTACAGACCTTAGTTTAGATCGCTTACTTTAGAACATTGTCTTCTCGCATACAAAAGTCCATTGCATGCAACGTTCTAACAGTTTTAACACAAGCAGTCAGTTAGCCATATTTGCTTACATTTACTTTAACATGTAAATAGAATGAGGGCAAACAACAATGTAATGAATAACCTCTATACACAATTTTATTATCCAGTTCAAAATAAATACATTAAAATGTCTCTAATACTTAGGGCATTTCCTAATAATCTCCCACTTGCCCTAAGCCAGTAAATGTGCCATGTTACGCATCCTCATCACCTCTACATACTTCTTAAAGCTTCTAGCCACCAAAGTCTTAGTAAAGGGATTGGCAATGTTGTCCTCGGACGCGATCTTACATGCATCTACTTGTCCTGTCTTCACGTGCCCTTTAATAATGTGATACCTCCGATCTATGTGCTTGGTCCTCTTGTGGTGCCGAGATTCCCTTGTGTTGGCAATAGCCCCAGTGTTATCACAGTAAAGTGTGATAGGCTTGTCAACACCCGAAAAGAACTCAAGGTCTCTAAAGAACTTGTGAAGCCAAACTGCTTCTTTTGATGCCTCAGCCGCAGCCACATACTTAGCCTCCATCGTAAACTCTGCTGTGCAACCCTGCTTCACGCTCTCCACATAATAGCTTCTCCTCCGAGTAAAAACACTGATCCTGATGTTGATTTCCTCGAATCCTTACAATTCTGGAAGTCTGAGTCCGTGTATCCTAAGGGTATTAGGTCCCCTCCAGAATACACCAGCATATAATCCCTCGTTCTCTTAAGATACTTGAGTATATGCTTTACTGCTTGCCAGTGCTTGGTTCTAAGATTTGTTTGATAGTGACTCACCATACCTACTGCAAAACATATATCTGGGCGAGTGCAAAGCATAGCACACATAAGGCTACTCACAGCGGATGCATAAGAGACCTTACTCATATGCTCTCTTTCTTCCGATGTCTTTGGACAGTCATCCAATGAAAGAGTTAGACCGGCAATAGAAGGTTGTGAACCTTTCTTTGCCTCTTGCATTACATATTTGTCAATTATTTTATGTATGTATGAAGCTTGGGATAACGCTATTATTTTGTTCTTTCGATCTCTGAAGAGACGAATGCCTAGAACATAATTCGCTTCTCCTAAGTCCTTCATGTCAAACTATTGGTGCAGCCAAAACTTGACCGATGATAAGTTCCCTACATCATTCCTAATGAATAGTATATCATCGACATAGGGTACCAGAAAGACCACTTTTCCATCCTTAATATGTTTATAAACACAGGGTTCATCAACGTTCTACTCAAAACCAAATGTCTTGATCGCTTGATCAAATCTCTGGTTCTATAAGCGGGATGTTTGCTTTAATCCATAAATAGATCTAAGCAACTTGCAGACTTTTCTTTCTTAGCCTTTTGCCACGAACACTTCGAGCTATATCATGTAGATACATTCCTAAAGATGGCCATTCAAGATTGCCGTCTTGACGTCCATTTACCAGATCTCGTAATCGAGAGCCGTAGTAACGAACAAAAGAATACGGATAGACTTCAGCATAGCAACAGGTAAAAAGGTTTCATCATAATTGATTCCAGTCTTTTGTGTGTACCCCTTTGTAACCAATCTAGCTTTGAAAGTTTCCACTCTCCCTTCCGCATCCTTCTTTTTTTTATAGACCCACTTGCATCCAATGGGTTTTATCCCATCCGGCAGATCTACAAGTTCCCAAACAGTGTTGGATTTCATAGAATCCATCTCATTGTTCATGGCCTGTTTCTAAGATTTAGAATCAATATCATTTATAGCTACATCATAGGTGACTGGATCATCCTCATGCTCATGAGCCTCGGCCTGGCATACCTCAGCATCATACATGAAGAAATTATGCTTCTTCAAAACCTTCCCACTACGACGAGGCACCCTAAATTGTTGATCATCTACAGGCCTTTCACCAGAACTCAAACTTGTGTCTAAGACCGAAATTTGTGGAGCAGTTCTTTCACCTAATAACTCCTCTAGCACAACTTTGCTTCAAGGCTCAAAGTCATTCATGTGACTTTCCCCCAAGAATGTTGTATGGGTCGAAACAATGACTTTTTGTTCCTTCGGGTTATAGAACAGACCTCCCTTAATTCCCTTAGGATACCCTACAAACATTCACAATTCTGTTCTTGGTTCTAACTTCTTCGCATCCTCATCTAGTACATGTGTCGGGCATCCCTATATTCTCATATGTCCAAAGGAAGGGTTCCTGCCACGCCACAATTCATACGGAGTCCTGGGAATTGACTTGCTTGGAACCTGGTTCAGAATATAGCACGCCGTTTGTAATGCATATCCCAAAAATGATAACGGCGGCGTTGAATAACTCATCATGGACCGTAACATATCCAATAATGTCCTGTTTCTCCTTTCAGCTGCACCATTCTGTTGTGGAGTACCAGGTACAGTCAATTGGGATAATATCCCATTCTCTACGAGATGTCCTAGAAATTCATCGGAGAGGTATTCGCCACCTCGATCAGATCGAAGTGTCTTTATGGATTTACCTAATTGTTTTTCCACTTCCGCATGATACTCTTTGAACTTGTCAAAGGTTTCACTCTTGCAATGCATCAGGTACACATATCCTTATCTCAAGTAATCATCTATAAAGGAGACATAATACTCGAACCCTCCTCGTGCTGTGATGTTCATGGGGCCACATACGTCAGTGTACACAATTTCTAAGAATTCCTGAGCCCTAGTACCTTTAACTCCAAAAGACCTCTTAGTCATCTTACCCTCAAGACAAGACTCATATTGAAGAAGACGTACCTCCTTCAGAGATTCTAGAGGACCGTCTCTCACCAACCTTTGAATCCTATCCTGATTAATATGACCAAGTCTTAAATGCTAAAGATACGCCTTGTTAGAGTGAGAAACTTTCAACTTTTAGAGTTATCCAATTAATTTGGTGTCAAGCAGTAAGTACATCTTTGGTTTGATCAAATATAGGTTTCCATCCATCCATCCAGAACAGATAAAAAACTTATTTTTACAAATATCAACTCTTTTACTAAAAGAAACTAAATAAGAATCCTTTATTAAATAAGCTACCGATATAAGGTTCCTCCTAAAATTACGAACATCAAAACAGTCTTTCAATAATATAAACCTAAATTCATCAAAGTAAAGATAAACATCTCCCACTACCTCAACCACCACCAAGCTACCGTCTCCAGTCCGCAACGAGAGGCTCCTATCATGTTGACTTCTTGTTTCCACGAACCCCTGTATAGAAACACAAACATGATTAGTGGCTCCCGAATCAATGACCCAAGTGTTTTTCGATTCTTTTACCAAACACGCTTCTAAATAAAGAATTTCTTTACCTTAATTTCCCTTGGTGGCTAGGAATTCCCGGTAAGCCTTCTTGAAGTGACCTACCTTTCCACAGTGGAAGCACTTGGACTTTTTAGGGTCCTTGGGCTTCTTGTTCTTCTTCTTCTTCTTCCCATCCGAGACAGAAGGATTAGAAGAACTGGAAGCCACTTGCTTCTTATTTGGCTTCTTCCTCTTCCGTGAGGGTTTGGAAGATTCAGCCAAATTGGCCTCTCCTTTAGATTGGACTACATCCCCATCCCTGATCATCCACTCATAAGCTTGGAGTTGCTTCATGAGCTCGATTAGTCCTAACTCCCTTGTCGCTAGATTATATGTCGCCTTAAACCCCACAAAATCTTTTGATAGAGTTTTGAACACCATCTCAATCTGGGTGTTGTAGTCCAGTTCAGCACCATTCTCGGCAGCCTCAGCAAAGAATCCCATTAGAGTGATCATATGGTCCTTCACCGGAGTACCTGCCTTTTTCTTAGAGTTCATAATGCTAGTGATTGCAGACTGTCGAGCCAATTTTTCTTGGCCTCCAAACATATCTTCCAGATTTTCCATTATCTCCCTAGCAACTTGATAAGTCTCATGCTGATTTTGTAAAGCACTCGTCATGCTAGCAAGAATGTAGCATCAAGCTATCTCATTGGATTCTCTCCAACGAGTATAGGCAACCGGGACCTTCTCAAGCAGTGTGTCAGGTTTGGGCCCAGGTGGGCATGGTTCATCGAGCACGAACTTATGTCTCTCGCAGCTGAGAACTATTAGTAGATTTCTTTTCCAGTCTTTATAATTATCGCCATTCAGTTTATTTTTAGTAAGTATTGAAATGAGGGGTGTCGGTGACATTTTAAACTGAAATAAAATTATACTAGACATCATTACAAAGCCCAAGCAAATATACAAATAATTTAGCAAATAAAACATACAAGTATGTTCCTACATGAAACTTGAAAAAAACATGTGGTGTTGCAATGGTAATTCTCAGCACCTATTGCCCCAAGCCACCGACGGGTGGTCATGAGACAAATAGATGGAACATGGACCCCATCCAATTAACATATGTTGCCTTAAATCCTCCAAGATTAAGACATATATTAATAACCGCTTATTTTGGCCACCAATTTAGTTAACAGAGCTTCTAGGGAAGGTTAATAATTAAACGAGTCTTGAGTGTATAACCATTGTTTCGTAGCCCGATCCACGTCCTACCAAGCCACCGAGGGGTGGTCATAAATAGGATCGTGTCCGAACACATTTTCCACATAGGAGATCCAACCTAGTATACCGGCGGAGGTAAACACCTACCGAGGGGTGTGGTCAGGGTAGAACTGATGCGAGACGTTACCATGCTTTCACATATGGATCAACAATGGAGGCCGTTGGTTTTGTTTGAAACCTTCTCCCACTCAATATTTTGAAAAACATGCAAGTTTTGACAAATATATATGATCAACATAGTACGAGTAGGACTCACCTATCCTATATGACATGTTATCAAATATGCATATAAAACATTTATCAATACATATTTATACATCCATGACATATCACAGAAAAAATAATTGATAGAATAATAACCAAGCCATGGTTCCATCCTAGAACAAAGAAAATAAAGATTATAAAATTCCATCCAAAGCCTTCTTTGGGTCTTGAATTTTGTTCCGTCTTCTTGTATCTATCTTTATGTAGCCTCTCCATTTATTTCTCATCCCAAGAATCATTTAAAATTTAAATTCCAAAAATTTAAATTTCAAATTCAAATTTCAAATTTAAATTTCAAATTCAAATTTTAAAACAATTTTAAATATCATGTGTAATAATATGTAATTTCAAAAATTTCAAATTTTCAATTATATATTTTTAAACATGATTTAAAAATTAAATCTCAAATTTAAAAATTAAAATTTTTGATTTGCGAACCATTGACCGCATGGCCCCGGAGGCCGACAGCCACCGTAGGCAGCCCCCAGCCCCCGGGGGCCTGGCAGCCCACGATCGCAGGCCATGTGCAGCCATGCCATGTTGCAGGCCAAGCCCGCAACCATGGGTTGCAGCCCAGGGCTGCGGCCAGCCCTTGGGGGGCCAAGGCCACCATCGGCTGCAGGCAGTGCCTACGGCAGTGGATGGTGCAGCCATAGGCAGGGGCTGCCGTAGCCCCACCCTGCCCGAGGGCAGGGGCTACAGCCCCATCACGGCTGGTGGTTCTTCCCGAGGGGTCGGTCCTCGATTTTCATGCCATATTCAAATTTACCCATTAGGATCTCCAAAAATCAATTTGAATCCTAATTAAATTGAAATTTTCCACACAATCAAAATTTCAACCTTTAAATTAAATTTAACTTTCGGGAAAAATAAATTACGGTCTTTAAACTTCAATCTCCTCCAAGAATAATTACATAAAATTTCCCAAACCGTTTCCGGTGTACAAAAGTTCTAACCATAATAATTCTAAGAGACAAAAAATTAAAATCCATGGGAAAATTACAGTGATAATAAACTGCTGCCATGGTTACATAAAAAAAATCCTAAATACAATTTTCTAAATTCTAAGGAACTATAACCGACATAAAACAAACATGCTTATAATAATTTAAAAAATTATAATAACCACATACTACATACATAATACATGATAATAACATAAAAGAATTCTAGAATGCCACTCTCTAAATATCAAATCCACACATAAATAAAAGACTAACTAATTGTCTAATTTATATACATGGCATAGTCACGAGATGGCTTTGATACCAATTGTAAGAAATAAATCGGTAAAAATATATTCGAGTGGTGCAGCGGAACAATAAAAATTTTTTAAGATCGTTAAATATCTCATGATACCATATACAATAAACTAACAACAATTTAAACTCATACCTCAAAGGACGCCAATCTACAGGAGGAGAATGATTGGAGGGTTTCAACCAACTAGCATTCTCTACTATTCTCCAATTGCCGAATGGTTGAATATGTGGGCACTCTGAATCTTGATCGGCATGCTAGCACTGCTAGTCTTCTTCCGACCACCCAGATCTCTAAAGAACTTATTGTCACGGTGAGTTTGCAACAATAAGCCTGCTCACCTGAGAGTCTGTGATCTAAGAGAACTAGAGTGACAGGACCTCTATTTATAGACTTACATGAGGTGATCCCTTGAATTCGAATTGGATTACGAGAAGATTTTCTCCCTTATCCATTATGCAAAATCCGAAATTCCCAAGGCCATAATGAAGGGTAGATTCGGCCACTTAAGAAATCTTGCAATCCAAATTCAAATAGGATTTTAACTTGAATTTTATCTCCTCAATTATCCATAATAACGGAATTTCCCTAGGCCCAAAAACATGACTAGATTCGTCCATTAAAAGTGAGGAGAATCAAAATCCAAATAGGATTTTTTTAGCTTGAATTTTATCTCATCCTTATCCGTAAAAAAAAAAAATCAAAAATCTTCCTTGAGATTCCCTCAAAATTTTGGCCAATTCCATGGAAGAGAGAATCCAAATTCAACTGGGATTGAAACTTGAATTTTTCCCTGCATCCTTATCCATAAAAACTGAAAATATCTTGGAGGATTTTCCTCAACAAAAATTCGGCCACTTTTGGTAGAATTAGGATTCAAAATTCAAGTCGGATTCAAACAAGATTTTCCTCTCCATAATCCAACTCAAATTCGAATTCTAACCTTGTGGAATTATCCATAAAGAATTTGAATTCCACTTGGACTGTGATTCAAAATTTGAATTTCAAATTTCAAAATTCAAATATCAAATATCAAATTTCAAATTTAAATTTCAAATTCAAATTCAAACAAATTTGAATTTCAAATTTAAATTTCAAATTCAAATTTGAAATTCAAAATTTAAATTTCAAAATTCAAAATTCAAAATTCAAATTCCACAAAAAGTTGCATTTCAAATTTTGTTCTTATGGATAATTTTCTACAACTCCAATCCAATCTCAAATAAAATCATGACAACTCTATTTGGAGTTCGAATAATTGTGTACTTTGTTATGCAAAACAAATTATGAATTCAACCGAAGAGAATCTTATCCACCATCCTGATCCTATATCGACACCATCCATGCATAATCAACTAGCCAGTAAGCATACACAAATCAATTTGCCAATCATTAAGGAATTATATGGAGCTAGTAGAGGGACCAATTGGATATATATAATCAGGCTCCCGTGAATCCATATGATCATCATTCTTTACCGAACAACTCAATCATATGATCACTAATTTCAGAGTCACACCACTATAAACCTGAAACTAAACTCCTAATTATATACCATATTACAAATGCCTGTGACAAGCTAATGTCCAATGACCTTGTCATATATGTAGAACCCTCATATGATATCCATGATCAGCCTTAGGTCAAAGTCTGTTTAATCCTACTGATCAGGCTATCTTAAAGTTCAATTATACTACCGAATAAGAAAATGATTATTTACCATATGTAAATAAGAAGTCATCTGCCCAGCAGACGACCCAAGACCTTGTTTATTTTCACATCCAATATAATGCCTTAAAGAGGATACCTTTAACTCCTTGGAACTATGATTCTGATATCTGTAAACAAACCCTTCATCGTATACAAGTCATGCACCCAACGAACCGGTCTATAAGCTTACTACTTCTGAGACGCTTTAGCCATTGGAACATCAAAGTACACAAGTCATATACATAAAGTAGTTCATTCACTCAGGATTAAGGTTACTGCACAATGAATGTCAAAAGCAAATTGATCCACTCATAGTGGACAACGTAGATCAATCACGCTTTAATCCCGGTCAATCACTCTTTAGTCCTGGTCTAATATGTCACCACCAAGCAACATATCTATGTCTCTACTTGGGAGTCTATGCTCCAGATAGTCAAGACAAACCGTCCCCACCATGGCTTTAGACAACATAATAGTCTTAACATGAGTTATATGCTCGATCTAACCCCATAGACTACAAACCTTTGTTTAGACCACTTACTTTAGAACATTGTCTTCTTGCATACAAAATTCCATTGCATGCAACATTCTAACAGTTTTAACACAAGCAGTCAGTGAGCCATATTTGCTTACATTTACTTTAATATGTAAATAGAATGAGGACAAACAACAATATAATGAATAACCTCTATATATAATTTTATTATCCAGTTTAAAATAAATGCATTAAAATGTCTCTAATGCTTAGGGCATTTCTAACAGGGTGGATGGCTGGAATTGTTAAGTCGGTTGCTGTTACCTGTAAGGATAGTTCCTCTTTAAATGTCCTGTTTGATCACAGTTATAACAGCTCCTCTCATATAGGTGTAATCTTTCGATAAAAGTGTTACTGGTACTATCAATTCTTCTACCCCTGATGTTGACCCCACTGACATGTCTTATGCTGACTTCTAGTCGACCCACCAGACGTCCTTAGAGCTTCAGATTTCTCCTTATAGAAATTTTGATTGTCCTGTTCAATACGCAAGGTACCTGACACATGCGCCGGGTAGTCTCAAATTTGCATACCCACCACTAATCTCCTTATCCATAGTTTGAGTCCCTGTTAAACTTGATATATTTTGTACACTCAGTCGCCACCATTGTAGAAGCAAATCTGGACAATTCTCCAAATTTTGACACGTACTCGAATATGGTCATATTTCCTTACTGTAGACTCATGAACTCTATAATCTTTTGATCCCTAAAACTTTCAAGGAAAAATTGATCATAAAATAACTATTTAAACATCTCCCAGGTTATTTCTTGCAGATTATGAGTTCTCCTAATTTGGCTCTACCATATGCCAGCTTTACCATCCAAATAGGTGGAAATAATTTCAATCCAGTATTCAGGTGGGGTCTGGATGGGATCCATTTTCATCACCACACTTTGGAACCAATCGTCCACTTCTTGAGGATCGCCTTCACCTATAAAGGCTAGAACTCTAAACCGTTGAAAATCCCGTAGGCTCTAGTTCACGTCACGTACGATCGATTCATCTCTCACACGAGCAACCATGTTTTGTAACACTCGATACATGGTTTCCGTGATGTTAGCCTGTTCTGGCTCTAGGGTCGATGTTAAGGTCGAGGTCGGAGTAGTTATCAGGACGTTTCCCTTTCTACGTCTCGGTGGCATTCTATAAGAATAAAAATTCCGGGTTGTAAATTGGCATTTTATTTTACTCCAAGTATGCATACAATTCCTATGGAAATCCTAAACCATGCTCTGATACCAAAAATCCTGTCACATCCCAAAATCCGAGACAGTGACAGGTATGGGGTGTTAAATAAATAAATAAAAGAAAATTCGAGATTCCTAAGTCTATCAATTTTTATATTTTACCTTTTACCGTCTCTCTAACATGGTTACAAATTATGCTTGTATATTTTTAATTTAATTATTATTTGTATTTCAATTCTTATCACAATATCAGGTGGTGAGGTACCCATATCCCACAGATGTATACTTGGATAAAATAAAATAAGTGAGAATACGAAAGTAAAGTTTAGAATTTACAGTCCCGAAATGCTCCTATACATACTTGGTCCTAATGTACAGAAATATCACGTCTGATCTTTAATCCTTGTCACCAACTGTTAGGAAATGCCCTAAGTATTAGAGACATTTTGATGTATTCATTTTGAGCTGGATAATAAAATTATACATAGAGGTTATTCATTACATTGCTATTTGTGCTCGTCTTATTTACATGTTAAATTAAATGTAAGCAAATATGGCTCACTGACTGCTTGTGTTAAAACTGTTAGAACGTTGCATGCAATGGACTTTTGTATGCGAGAAGACAATGTTCTAAAGTTGGCAGTCTAAACTATAGTCTATAGTCTATGGGGTTAGACCGAGCATCTAACTCATGTTAGGACTATTATGTTGTCTAAAGCCTTAGAGGGGACGGTTTGTCTTGACTGTCTGGAGCTGGACTCCCAAGTAGAGACATGGATATGTTGCTCGGTGGTGACATATTAGACCGGGACTAAAGCGTGATTGATCTACGTAGTCCGCTATGAGTGGATCAATCTGCTTTTGACGTTCATTGTGCAATAACCTTAATCCTGAGTAAATGAACTACTTCATGTATATGACTTGTGCACTTTGATGTTCCAATGGCTAAAGCGTCTCAGAGGTAGTAAGCTTATAGACCGGTTCGTTGGGTGCATGACTTGTATACGATGAAGGGTTTGTTTGCAGATATCGGAATCATAGCTCTGAGGAGTTAAAGGTATCCTCTTAAAGGCATTATACTGAATGTGAAAATGGACAAGGCCTTGGGTCGTCTGCTGGGCGGATGACTTCTTATTCACATATGGTGAATAAACATTTTCTTGATTCGGTAGTATAATGGAACTTTAAGATAGCCTGATCAGTAGGATTAAACGGACTTTGACCTAAGACTGATCATGGATATCATATGAGGGTTTTGCATATATGACAAGGTCATTGGATAGTAGCTCGTCACAGGCTTACGTAATACGGTATATAATTGGGAGTTCAGTTTCAGGTTTATAGTGGTGTGACTTTGAAATTAGTGATCATATGATTGAGTTGTTCGGTAAAGAATGATGATCATATGGAATCACGGGAGCCCGATTATATATGTCCAATCAGTCCCTCTACTAGCTCCACATAATTCCTTAACGTTTGGCAAATTGATTTGTGTATGCTATTGGCTAGTTTATTATGCATGGATGGTGATGACACAGGATTAGGATGGTAGACAAGATTCTCTCCGGTCGGATTCAGATTTTGTTTTGGATAATAGAGTACACAATTATTCGAACTCCAAATAAAGTTGCCATGATTTTATTTGAGATTGGATTGGAGTTGTAGAAAATTATCCATGACAACAAGAATATGAAATACAACCGTTTTGTTGAATTTGAAATTTGAAATTTGAAATTTGAAATTTGAAATTTGAATTTTGAATTTGAAATTTGAATTTGAAATTCGAATTTGAAATTTAAATTTGAAATTTGAAATTTGAAATTTGAATTTGAAATTTGAAATTCAAATTTTGAATCACAGTCCAAGTAGGATTCGAATTTGTTGTGGAAAATCCACAAGGTTTGAAATTCGAATTTGAGTTGGATTTGGAGAGGATAATCTTGTTAGAATCCTACTTGAATTTTGAATCCAAATCCCAACAAATAAGGGACGAAATTTTGAGGATAATCCTTAAGGAAATTTCAGATTTTGTGGATGAGATTCAAGGGTAAATTCAAGCTTCAATCCTAGTTGAATTTGGATTCTCTCCTTCCCTGAAAAGTGGCCAAAATTAGGGAGTATCTCTCCTAGGAAATTCGGTTATTTTGGATAAGGTTGAGATGAGATTCAAGCTTGAAAATCCTAGTGGAATTTTTGATTCTCCCTTATCCATAATGGCCGAAATCTTTAGGGAAGATTCACCTTGAAATTTTCAGATTTTTTGGGTTGAAAAAGGGAGATAAAATTCTAGTTAAAATCTTGTTGAGATTTGGATTGGATTTATCCTAAGAAAAACCGAATTTTTTGTGGAGATTCTCCCTTGGAAAAATTCAGATTTTATGGGTTTGGATAAAGGAAAATATCTTTTCCTAATCCAATTCAAATTCAGAGATTCACCTCATGCAGGTCTATAAATAGAGGTCCTGCCACTCCAGTTCTCTTAGACCACAGACTCTCAGGTGAGCAGGCTTACTGTTGCACAGCTCATCGTGACAATAAAGTTCTTTAGAGATCTGGGTGGTCGGAAGAAGACTAGCAGTGCTAGCATACCGATCGAGGTTCAGAGTGCCCACACACTCAGCCATTCTGGAATTGGAGAATAGTAGAGAAGGCTAGTTGGTTGAAGCCTCTGGTCATTCTCCTCTTGCAAGATTGGCGTCCTTGAGGTATGAGTTTTAATTGTTGTTGGTTTATTGTATATGGCATCATGAGATATTTAACGATCTTAAAATTTTTATTGTTCCGCTGCGCCACTCTGATACGTTTTTACCGATTTATTTTCCTACAATTGGTATCAGAGCCATCTCATGACTATGCCATGTACATAAATTAGACAATTACTTAGTCTTTTTATTTATGTATGGATTTGATATTTAGAGAGTGGCATTCTAGGGTTCCTTTATATTGTTATCATGGATTATGTATACAGTATGTGGTTATTTTAATTTTTTGAATTATTATAAGCATGCTTGTTTATGCCGGTTATGGTTCCTTAGAATTTAGAAAAATTGTATCTAGGAATTTTTATGTAACCATGGGAGCAGTTTATTAACACTGTAATTTTCCCATGGATTTTAATTTCTGTCTCTTAGAATTTTTATGGTTAGAATTTTTTTGTACACCGGAAACGGTTTAGGAAATTTTATGTAATTATTCTTGGAGGAGATTGAAGAATGAAGACCGTAATTTATTTTTTCTAAAAGTTAAATTTGATTTAAAGATTGAAATTTTTGATTGTGTGGAAAGTTTCAATTTAATTGGGGTTCAAATTAATTTTGGAGATCCTAATAGGTAAATTGGAATATGACACAAAAATCGAGACACGACCCCTCAGGATAGGCCGATGGGCCTTGGTGGGGCTGCAGCCCCTGCCCTCGGGAAGGATGGGGCTGCGGCAGCCCCTCTGCAGGCAAACATCACCCACGGCCGCAGGCTTGGCCTGCAGCTGAGGGTGGCGCAGCCTGCCCAAGGCTGGCCGCAGCCTGGGCGTGCAGCCACTGGCTGCAGGCACTGCCTGCAGTCTGCCGGCTGCTGCGCCCAGCCTGGGCGTGCAGCCTGGCGCTGCAGGCTTGGCCTGCAGCCCGGCAGGGCTGCACATGGGGTGGCCGTGGGCTGCCAGCCCCTCCGGGGTTGGTGCCTGCCCACGGCGGCCGCCGCCCACGGGGGCGGCGGTCTGACGGTCCAAAAAAAAAAATCAGAAAATTTTGATTTTTAAATTTGAGATTTAATTTTAAATCATGTTTAAAAATATGTAATTAAAAATTTGAAATTTTGAAATTACATATTATTACACATGGTGTTTGAAATTGTTTAAAATTTAAATTTGAAATTTAAATTTGAAATTCGAATTTGGAATTTGAATTTGAAATTTAAATTTTTTGGAGATTTAAATTTTAAATAATTCTTGGGATGAGAAATAAATGGAGAGGCTACATAAAGATGGATACAAGAAGACAAAACAGAATTCAAGACCCAAAGAATGCTTTGGATGGAATTTTGTAATCTTTATTTTCTTTGTTCTAGGATGGAACCATGGCTTGGTTATTCTATCAATTATTTTTTCTGTGATATGTCATAGATGTATAAATATGTATTGATGGATGTTTTGTATGCATATTTGATAACATGTCATATAGGATAGGTGAGTGCCGCTCATACTATATTGATCATACATAATTTGTCAAAACTTGCATGTTTTTCAAAATATTGAGTGGGAGAGGGTTTCAAACAAAACCTACGGCCTCCATTGTTGATCCATATGTGAAAGCATGGTAACGCCTCACGTCAGTTCTGCCCTGACCACACCCCTCGGTAGGTGTTTACCGCCGCCGGTATACTAGAATGGATCTCCTATGTGGAAAACGTGTTCGGGTACGATCCTATTCATGACCACCCCTCGGTGGCTTGGTAGGACGTGGATCGGGCTACGTAAACAATGGTTATACACTCAAGACTCGTTTAGTTATTAACCTTCCCTAGAAGCTCTGTTAACTAAACTGGTGGCCAAATAAGCAGTTATTAATATATGTCTTAACCTTGGAGGATTTAAGGCAACATATATTAATTGGACGGGGTCCATGTTCCGGCTATTTGTTCTCATGACCACCCCTCGGTGGCTTGGGGCAATAGGTGCTGAGAATTACCGTTGCAATGCTACATGTTTTTTCAAGTTTCATGTAGGAACATACTTGTATGTTTTATTTGCTAAATTTTCTGCATATTTGCTTGGGCTTTGTAATGATGTCTAGTATAATTTTATTTCAGTTCAAAATGTCACCGACACCCCTCATTTCAATACTTATTGAAAATAAGTTGAATGGCGACAATTATAAAGATTGGAAAAGAAATCTATTAATAGTTCTCAGCTGCGAGAGACACAAGTTCGTGCTGGACGAACCATGCCCACCTGGGCCCAAACCTGACACACCACTTGAGGAGGTCTCGATTGCCTATAATCGTTGGAGAGAATCCAATGAGTTAGCTCGATGCTACATCCTTGCTAGCATGACGAGTGCTTTACAAAAGCAGCATGAGACTTATCAAGTTGCTGGGGAGATCATGGAAAATCTGGAGGACATGTTCGGAGGCCAAGAAAAATTGGCTCGACAGTCCGCTATCACCAGCATTATGAACTCTAAGCAAAAGGCGGGTGCTCCAGTGAAGGACCATATGATCACTCTAATGGGATTCTTCGCTGAGGCTGTCGAGAATGGTGCTGAGTTGGACTATAACACCCAGATCGAGATGGTGTTCAAGACTCTATCTAAAGATTTTGTGGGGTTTAAGGACGCATACAATCTGGCGACAAAGGAGTTAGGACTTACCGAGCTCATGAAGCAACTACAGGCTTATGAGCGGATGATCAGGGATGAGCATACGGTCCGACCTAAAGGAGAGGCCAATTTGGCGGAATCTTCCAATCCCTCACGGAAGAGGAAGAGGCCAAATAAGAAGCAAGTGGCTTCCAGTTCTTCTAATCCTCCTGTCTCGGACGGGAAGAAGAAGAAGAAGAACAAGAAGCCAAAGGACCCTAAAAAGTCCAAATGCTTCCATTGTGGGAAGGTAGGTCACTTCAAGAAGGCTTGCCGGGAATTCCTAGCCTCCAAGGGCAAGGAAGGTAAGGAACTTCATTACTTAGAAGCATGTTTGGTGGAAGAATCGAACGACACTTGGGTCATTGATTCGGGCGCCACTAATCATGTTTGTGTTTCTATGCAGGGGTTCGTGGAAACGAGAAGTCTACATGATAGGAGCCTCTCGTTGCGGACTGGAGATGGTAGCTTTGTGGTGGCTGAAGCAGTGGGAGATATTCACCTTTATTTTGATCAATTTAGGTTTATTTTATTGAAAGACTATTTTTATGTTCCTAATTTTAGAAGGAACCTTATATCGGTAGCTTGTTTAATAAAGGATTCTTATTCATTTTCTTTTAGTAAAAGAGTTGATATTCGTAGAAATAAGTCTTTTATCTGTTCTGGATGGATGGATGGAAACCTATATTTGATCAGACTGAAGATGTACTCACTGCTTGACACTAATTTATTGATAACTCTAAAAGGTTGAAAGTTTCTCACTCTAACAAGGCGTATCTTTGGCATTTAAGACTTGGTCATATTAATCAGGATAGGATTCAAAGATTGGTGAAAGACGGTCCTCTGGAATCTCTGGAGGAGGTACGTCTTCCCCAATATGAGTCTTGTCTAGAGGGTAAGATGACTAAGAGGTCTTTTGGAGCTAAGGGTACAAGGGCTAAGGAGCTCTTAGAAATTGTGCACACTGACGTATGTGGCCCCATGAACGTCACAGCATGAGGAGGGTTCGAGTATTATGTCTCTTTTATAGATGATTACTCGAGGTATGGATATGTATATCTGATGCACCGCAAGAGCGAAACCTTTGACAAGTTCAAAGAGTATCGTGCGGAAGTGGAAAAACAATTGGATAAATCCATAAAGACACTTCGATCTAATCGAGGTGGCGAATACCTCTCCGACGAATTTCTAGGATATCTTGTAGAGAACGGGATATTATCCCAATTGACTGCACCTGGTACTCTACAACAGAATGGTATAGCTGAAAGGAGAAACAGGACCTTATTGGATATGGTACGGTCCATGATGAGTTATTCAACGCTGCCATTATCATTTTGGGGATATGCTTTACAAACGGCATGCTATATTCTGAACCAAGTTCCGAGCAAATCAATTCCTAGAACTCCGTATGAATTGTGGCGTGGCAGGAAGCCCTCCCTTGGACATATGAGAATATGGGGCTGCCCGGCGCATGTACTGGATGGGGATGCGAAAAAGTTGGAACCAAGATCAGAATTGTGCATGTTTGTAGGGTATCCAAAGGGAACTAAAGGAGGTCTGTTCTATAACCCGAAGGAACAAAAAGTCATTATCTCAACCCATGTGACATTCTTGGAGGAAAGTCACATGAATGACTTTAAACCTCGAAGCAAAGTAGTGCTAGAGGAGTTATCGGGTGAAAGAACTGCTCCACAGATTTCGGTCTTGGACGCAAGTCTGAGTTCCAATGAAAGACCTGTAGACGATCAATAATTTAGGGTGCCTCGTCGTAGTGGGAGGGTTTCTAAGAAACCTAATTTCTTCATGTATGATGCTGAGGTATACCAGGCCGAGGCTCATGAGCATGAGGAAGATCCGGTCACATATGATGAAGCTATAAAGGATGTTGATTCTAGATCTTGGAAACAGGCTATGAACAATGAGACGGATTCTATGAAATCCAACTCTGTTTGGGAACTTGTAGATTTGCCGGATGGGATAAAACCCATTGGATGCAAATGGGTCTACAAAAGAAAGAAGGATGCAGAAGGGAGAGTGGAAACTTTCAAAGCTAGACTGGTTGTAAAGGGATACACGCAAAAGGCTGGAATCGATTACGAGGAAACCTTTTCGCCTGTTGCTATACTGAAGTCTATCCGTATTCTTCTATCCATTGCTGCGGCTCTCAATTACGAGATCTGGCAAATGGATGTCAAGACGGCATTCTTGAATGGCCATCTTGAAGAGTGTATCAATATGATACAGCCCGAAGGGTTCATAGCAAAAGGCCAAGAAAGGAAAGTCTGCAAGTTGCTTAGATCCATTTATGGATTAAAGCAAGCATCCCGCTCATGGAACCAGAGGTTTGATCAAGCGATTAAGACATTTGGTTTTGAGCAGAACGTTGATGAACATTGTGTTTATAAACGTATTAAGGATGGAAAAGTGGTCTTTCTGATACTCTATGTCGATGATATACTACTCATTGGAAATGATGTAGGGAACTTATCATCGGTCAAGTTTTGGTTACACCAACAGTTTGACATGAAGGACTTGGGAGAAGCTAATTATGTTCTAGGCATTCGTCTCTTTAGAGATCGAAAGAATAAAATGATAGCGTTATCCCAAGCTTCATACATAGATAAAATAATTGACAAATATGCAATGCTAGAGGCAAAGAAAGGTTCACAACCTTCTATTGCCGGTTTAACTCTTTCATTAGATGACTGTCCCAAGACATCGGAAGAAAGAGAGCGTATGAGTAAGGTCCCTTATTCATCCGCTGTGGGTAGCCTTATGTACGCTATGCTTTGCACTCGCCCAGACATTTGTTTTGCAGTAGGTATGGTGAGTCGATATCAAGCGAATCCTGGAACCAAGTACTGGCAAGCAGTAAAGCATATACTCAAGTATCTTAAGAGAACGAGGGATTATATGCTGGTGTATTCTGGAGGGGACCTAACACCCGTAGGATACACGGACTCAGACTTCCAGACTTGTAAGGATTCGAGGAAATCGACATCTGGATCAGTGTTTTTGCTCGGAGGAGGCGCCATTGTGTGGAGGAGCGTGAAGCAGGACTGCACAGCTGACTCTACTATGGAGGCTGAGTATGTGGCTGCGGCTGAGGCATCTAAAGAAGCGGTTTGGCTCCGCAAGTTCTTTAGAGACCTTGAGGTCATTCCGGGTGTTGACAAGCCTATCACACTTTACTGTGATAATACAGGGGCTATTGCCAACACAAGGGAATCTCGGCACCACAAGAGGACCAAGCACATCGATCGGAGATATCATATTATTAGAGGGCATGTGGAGACAGGACAAGTGGATGTATGTAAGATCGCGTCCGAGGACAACATCACTGATCCCTTTACTAAGACTTTGGTGGCTAGAAGTTTTGAGAGGCATGTAGAGGTGATGGAGATGCGTAACATGGCACATCTGCTGGCTTAGGGCAAGTGGGAGATTGTTAGGAAATGCCCTAAGTATTAGAGACATTTTGATGTATTCATTTTGAGCTGGATAATAAAATTATACATAGAGGTTATTCATTACATTGCTATTTGTCCTCGTCTTATTTACATGTTAAAGTAAATGTAAGCAAATATGGCTCACTGACTGCTTGTGTTAAAACTGTTAGAACGTTGCATGCAATGGACTTTTGTATGCGAGAAGACAATGTTCTAAAGTTGGCAGTCTAAACTATGGTCTGTAGTCTATGGGGTTAGACCGAGCATCTAACTCATGTTAGGACTATTATGTTGTCTAAAGCCTTAGAGGGGACGGTTTGTCTTGACTGTCTGGAGCTGGACTCCCAAGTAGAGACATGGATATATTGCTCGGTGGTGACATATTAGACTAGGACTAAAGCGTGATTGATCTACGTAGTCCGCTATGAGTGGATCAATCTGCTTTTGACGTTCATTGTGCAATAACCTTAATCATGAGTAAATGAACTACTTCATGTATATGACTTGTGTACTTTGATGTTCCAATGGCTAAAGCGTCTCAGAGGTAGTAAGCTTATAGACCGGTTCGTTGGGTGCATGACTTGTATACGATGAAGGGTTTGTTTGCAGATATCGGAATCATAGCTCTGAGGAGTTAAAGGTATCCTCTTAAAGGCATTATACTGAATGTGAAAATGGACAAGGCCTTGGGTCGTCTGCTGGGCGGATGACTTCTTATTCACATATGGTGAATAAACATTTTCTTGATTCGGTAGTATAATGGAACTTTAAGATAGCCTGATCAGTAGGATTAAACGGACTTTGACCTAAGACTGATCATGGATATCATATGAGGGTTTTGCATATATGACAAGGTCATTGGATAGTAGCTCGTCACAGGCTTACGTAATACGGTATATAATTGGGAGTTCAGTTTCAGGTTTATAGTGGTGTGACTTTGAAATTAGTGATCATATGATTGAGTTGTTCAGTAAAGAATGATGATCATATGGAATCACGGGAGCCCGATTATATATGTCTAATCAGTCCCTCTACTAGCTCCACATAATTCCTTAACGTTTGGCAAATTGATTTGTGTATGCTATTGGCTAGTTTATTATGCATGGATGGTGATGACACAGGATTAGGATGGTAGACAAGATTCTCTCCGGTTGGATTCAAATTTTGTTTTGGATAATAGAGTACACAATTATTCGAACTCCAAATAAAGTTGCCATAATTTATTTGAGATTGGATTGGAGTTGTAGAAAATTATCCATGAGAACAAGAATATGAAATACAACCGTTTTGTTGAATTTGAAATTTGAATTTTGAAATTTGAAATTTGAATTTTGAATTTGAAATTTGAATTTGAAATTTGAATTTGAAATTTGAAATTCAAATTTTGAATCACAGTCCAAGTAGGATTCGAATTTGTTGTGGAAAATCCACAAGGTTTGAAATTCGAATTTGAGTTGGATTTGGAGAGGATAATCTTGTTAGAATCCTACTTGAATTTTGAATCCAAATCCCAACAAATAAGGGACGAAATTTTGAGGATAATCCTCAAGGAAATTTCAGATTTTGTGGATGAGATTCAAGGGTAAATTCAAGCTTCAATCCTAGTTGAATTTGGATTCTCTCCTTCCCTGAAAAGTGGCCGAAATTAGGGAGTATCTCTCCTAGGAAATTCGGTTATTTTGGATAAGGTTGAGATGAGATTCAAGCTTGAAAATCCTAGTGGAATTTTTGATTCTCCCTTATCCATAATGGCCGAAATCTTTAGGGAAGATTCACCTTGAAATTTTCGGATTTTTTGGGTTGAAAAAGGGAGATAAAATTCTAGTTAAAATCTTGTTGAGATTTGGATTGGATTTATCCTAAGAAAAACCGAATTTTTTGTGGAGATTCTCCCTTGGAAAAATTCGGATTTTATGGGTTTGGATAAGGGAAAATATCTTTTCCTAATCTAATTCAAATTCAGAGATTCACCTCATGCAGGTCTATAAATAGAGGTCCTGCCACTCCAGTTCTCTTAGACCACAGACTCTCAGGTGAGCAGGCTTACTGTTGCACAGCTCATCGTGACAATAAAATTCTTTAGAGATCTGGGTGGTCGGAAGAAGACTAGCAGTGCTAGCATACCGATCGAGGTTCAGAGTGCCCACACACTCAGCCATTCGGGAATTGGAGAATAGTAGAGAAGGCTAGTTGGTTGAAGCCTCCGGTCATTCTCCTCCTGCAAGATTGGCGTCCTTGAGGTATGAGTTTTAATTGTTGTTGGTTTATTGTATATGGCATCATGAGATATTTAACGATCTTAAAATTTTTATTGTTCCGCTGCGCCACTCTGATACGTTTTTACTGATTTATTTTCCTACACCAACTTGAAATTCCACATCACTTGTGCCCTCTATTCACCTTTCTTTCTTAGGGGTTTACTAGTTTTACAACGATGAGCGAAAGGTCCAGTAGGATATTTTTAAAAAAACATTTTTCAACATTTTATTTTGACCATCATACTAGTATATCAATGCAGTACCGAATTATAAATATTAAATCATGATTATGCAAATTATGTCCCTAAACACATCTAATTTGTGTACGGTCTATATGAACCCACTCATCATGCCAAAGCATTATGAGTGATCCTCGATCGAGCAGTGCACTCTTTGCACATGTGTGATGGCTCCTAGTATACTTTAACACTAAATTCAATTTCCAAAATTTCATTTGAAATTACGATTCACATAATAAAATATGTCGTATTATTTTCTAAAATCTGTGATCGGATATTTTTCTTTTAATTTTCGAAATCATGAAATTTTCTAAAATCACAAAATTTGTAAAACTTTATAAACTCATTTTCTTTAAATTATTTTAGCCAAATCACTAAAAACAAAACTAGTTACAAGGAAGGGATAAGATATCCTACCTCATTGGCAATTTAATCGACTATCCACTTCTAGCACGAGTTCCAAGATAGTCTTTTTCTTCGAATTCGATTAACGAGTACCTAAAACAAGAAACACATATAATTTAATTATCTGTCCAGAAATTCTATAATTGTAATTACAATAAATTCAATTAATTAGTGTACCGTTGATTTTAAAATTCAAAACGATATTTTTTTTAACACCAAAATTTTAAAACGACAATTTTAATACAAATACCCAAAATATTTTTAAAAAAATTTTGGTATGACCTGCCTTAAAATATAGACTCCCCAAAATCTCCAAAACGTAAACCTGCAGAAAACAATTCTAATTCCCAGAACAGTTTAAATTTCAAATTTCAAATCCCAGACAAATTTAAAACACTTATTTCAAATTTATTATTATTTTTTTCAATATTATTTGTTATATTATACATATACAGATATACATATACAACACATATATATTTTTCCCTTTAGTTTGGAGGGAATCGACCAGCCCTGAAAGGAACTCACGGCAATAGAGGGCGGTGGCATCGGTTATTTAGGTGGCTAGAGGGTATGATGGTCAACGGTGGAAGGGCGGCTAGTTTTGGGGTTTGGACTTTGATAGTCGGGTTTGACGATGATGGGCTCCGCACCTGGCTCGGGAAGGACGGTGTGGCTCCAATTGGCTACTGATGGCAAGACGATGGCGAGGACGGAGGCGCACGGGGGCAAGGGTTCATGATGGCGTTGGGGCTCGAGGTGGTGCTTGGCCAGTGTAGAAGAGCGAGCTAGCACTATCACGAGGAGGGGGAGCCACAGCTAGGGCACAAGGTGGCTGGATGGCTCAAGGAGGCGGTCAGATGGTTGGTGCCTCTCGAGGCTGGCACAGTGGCTCGCGGCTTCGATGATTTGCTGGTCGACTAGCTTGGTCGGCGGTCGTGGATTCCAGTTGCAGGGGAGAGAAAAGAGAAAGATCGGGGGGGGGGGGAGGGAGTGAGACAAAAGAGAGTGAGTAAGGGAGTGAGAAGAGAAGAAGAAGAAAAAAAATAGAGGGAGAGAGAAGGAGGGCGTGAGAGAGAGGCAGTGCGAGAGTGAGACGAGAAAGGGGAAGTGAAATTTTTGAATGAAAATTTTGTAAAAAAAACAGAGAGGATGAGTCGGTGAGGAAAAAAAAACCAAGAGAAAAAGAAAAGTCGATTTTCGGATAAATCTAAAAAGAGAAAAAAAAAGAAAAAGAAAAAAAAAGAAAAATGAAACAAATAAAATAACATTTGGTAAAAAAAATTTTTGAGTAAAAATTGTAAAAATTTCAAAATTTGTAAAAATATTCTAAATATCCTCAAACTAATATTTAATACACTGAAAATTTAAAATTGAATTCTCATAATTAAAATTGTATTGGCACACTAATAATTGAGTTTTATACATTCATGTGTGAAATTTGAACTCAAAAATTTCACAACGTGACACATAGTATATTAGTACAACACATAATCGAAAAAAGGAAGTAGTTAGATGCAGAGGAGGTTCCCATTTAGATAGTAAATGGAGCCTACAACCATTTAAATACAGTTAGAATATTTACACTGTGTTTAGGATACATAGATAAAAAAAATAAAACAAAATGAAATAAACCTATACTGTAGCCCACACCCACACATCCACCCCTCTTACCACCCCCCCTCCCCCCTCCATTTTCGCTCTCTTCCTCCCATACAAACGCGGATCCATGGCTTCTGACCACCGAAACAGAGTTCGTTTTCAACACAGCCCAGCTCGTTGGAAAGCTCTCAACGAGCTGAGTCCAACAGTGTGCCAAGTTGATAGAACCGCTACCGGAGGAAGGCGCACGTGCCAGACAAAGTGGTCAGAATGCTCAAATCTTTTTAATGCCATAACTTTGTCGTCCGACCTCCGATTGAGGTGATTTTGGTGAAAATGAATAATGAAAAAAGAAGTCTTGAAACAAAGATTTTGTTTAAGATTTTCTCAATGAAAACCGTGTGTAGGTTATAGGTAAAAAGGTTAAGTTGGTGTGGTATGTTATGGAATGAAACGATGCTTAAGTTGTGAATTAAACCGAGCCTAAAAATGAGAAAGAACGGGTTGAAATCCCGTTAGAAATGAGTAGGTTTTAATGGAAAATTTTACGTAAAAAGTTTGCAACTTTTACGTAAAATTAGGTTTGTGGTATAGTACGTGGCAGGATAGAATAGGTTAGATGGTTTTGAGGCGTTTCCTAAACGCTGGGAACCTAAAAATTAAGCAAAAATGCTGTCAAAAATTTTATAACAGCACGAAGGGCATTTTAGGAAACGAGGGGTAAATTAGGGTTGGGAATTTGAAAACTCGAGCCCCTCGGGGACTTAGACTCGAGGAAGGGCAATGGACGATTTTAAAAGTAGTGAAATGTCCATTTGAGGTCTCGAAAGGTTAGAAAAACGAGAAACGACCCCAAGGGTCAGAATAGTACCACCCGAGGGTCGGTGAATAGTAACCCAAGCATTTCTATAAGAAATGTCGTAAAAGCTCGGCAAGGCCTAAGAAAAATTATTTTATGATTTTTGGGATTAAAAAACCCAGTTAAAATGCTAAAATGAAAATTTTATGATCTAGGGTCCCATCATGGGCAAAATGGTCATTTTGACCAAAAATTTCTAAAATGCTAGAAAAAGACCACAAAAGCCTTAGGATGGTATAATTAAATTTTTAAAGGCCATAATAGAGCTGTAAGTCAGAAAAACAGGGAAAATTCCGCTAAGGACGAAATGGTCATTTTGTCAAAAGATAGGGGCAAAATGGTCATTTTGTCAAAAAGTTAAGAAAAGTGATATTAAGGCCCGGAATAGTATTCAGGTCGTGAAATAAAATTAGAAATGAAAATATAAATCCCAAAACGTATAATCAGGGATTCGAGAATAAAAAATTTTATACTTTTACAATATTTTTGTGATAACCGGAAATTTTCATCATTCTCGGAAAATCGGTACAGGGAAGGTACACAACGAATTTCACGTTTAAAATGTGAATTGTGGTGATTTTTATGTGTATATATGTGTGTGTAACACGCAGTATCAAGAAATTGTTCAAGATGACCTTTTCTTGATATAAAACTGATATATTTGGAATCAGTATGCTGAATTTAGTCAATTGAGCACAAAATGTAAATTTTGACCCGAAGCATGCAGTACCAAAAAACTAGTCTAGATGACCTTGAATGAAGTTGAAACTGATAAATTTGGATTCAGCACGCCCAAATTAGTTAATATAGCCTATCAGCATGCCCAAATTAGTTAATTGAGCACAAATGTAATTTTTGACCGGGAATTCACAGTACCAGAAACTAGACGAGATGATCTCGGATGAAAATAAAACTGATATATTTGGATTCAGCACGCCCAAATTAGTCAGGATAGATCATGTTGAAATTTTGGGTGAAATAGTATATATAAGGGTGAAAAATCAGAAATTCGTAAAAAGGCCCTCATAATTTTCTCACTTCCCCATTTTCTCCCACGTATCGTCGGTAAACAGTAACCGACCACCAGAAATGGTGTTTGTTTTTGACACTACCGGTCCCGTTTGAAAGCTCTCGCCGAGCCAAGTCCAACAGTGTGCCAACGCAACGGAGCAGCAGCCAGAGCAAGCCGCACGCACCGCCCAAAGTCGTCGGAAGCCGAGAATTTCAATCGGGCGTTTCTCCACCGTCCGACCTCCGATCAAGGTGATTCCGGTCCCAAAAGACTCGTGGTGAAGAGTAGAACAAAACCCAAGCTTCATTTCAGCTCAACGGTCACTGGATCGTGCCACCCAATGCCTCGCCGTCGTCGCCGTGAAACTCGCCGTTTCCGATGTAGTTGAGCCACACCACTGGTACCAAAATGCTCAGAATTTCATGGGGAACAAAAGCCCCAAACTAATTTTAAGAAAAACCGTCAGGAAAACGGGATTTAAGCTCGCCGTCGTCGTCGCTCTTTCGAGGGTTAGTTTCCAATGATAGGAGGCTCGATTGGTGAAATTGACACCACCAATGAGTTCCTCATGTCGAGATTTACAAGATGGTGGCCTCCTTTCTTCACGCCACCGCCGGTCAATGGCGACCCGGACCCCAAAAATTGAAGAATGGCCTGTGGCCTATTTTCGACGTTTCGGACACATCCACGGCATCGGAATTTCAAGACAGAAATTCAAAAGTGCAGAACAGTGAAATAAAGGTTGTCCGCGTGAGACCGAACGGTTCGTCCGCTCGCTAGTGGGACGATTCTGGTAGTGACTTCGGTCCCTCCATTCCTGAAATTTATGTTTCGGAATGATTATATATTAATTATGTATTTTAGCATGTGAAATTGTATGAAAAATGGACTATGTGTATGAAAAATAGTCAAATAAGAAAATGAGTAAAATGTAAAGATTTTTACGTAAAAATATAGGTCTCTGGTATAGTACGTGGTAGAATAGAAATAGGTTAGATGATTTCGAGGCGTTTCCTAAATGCCGAGAACCCAAAAATTAAGTGAAAATGCTGCCGAAATTTCAAAAACGGCACAAAGGGGTATTTTAGAAAATGAGGGGTAAAAATGTGGTCAGGATGGAAACTCGAGCCCCTTCGGTGGCCTAGGCCCAAAAAAGAAGATTAACGACCGAAGGTCAAAATAGTATCACCTGAGGGTCGGGTGTGAAATAATTATAGAAATTACAGCGATTAATACAGTATAAATTATTAAGATCTGAGAAAGATGAATTTATGACTTTTGGGTTTAGAAAATCCCATTAAAACATTAAGTAAAAAATTTTATGGCCCAAAGGCCCATCAAGGGCAAAATGATCATTTTGACCAAAAATTTCAAAAAGGTCCAAAAAAGGGGGCATTAAGCCTTTAAGTCCATCGTTTTATGATTTTGGGCTTAGAAAATCCATTTTAAGTATTAAAATGACAAGATTCACGATCAGGGTAAAGTTACTATTCACATAAATAGTACTATTTTTGTGGCGGCCCGCCCCTTGTAGAGATCATATAATACTATTACAGTTGAGCTTTATAGCTAACTGCAATAGATTGTACTCTCATGGGTCGCCGGCTTTTCTCTCTCTCTTTAAATCATGACGTTTTTGGGGAAAAAAAATTTTTTTTCTTTAAATATCATGTAAAACATTTCCCACTATTTACTTTGTTGGCACATACAAATTAATTTACATAATACAGTACTTTCGTAAAATATATACTATCACAAAAGACTGTTTCTTTTTCCCTTCTCTTTTATCACTCAACGGAAAGACTGTGGCAGGACCATATCCCTCGCCCAGTTATCCCATTTGACACTCGCCATCCCGTCGGCATCCAGTCAAACAAGCTACTGAGCTGGTCGCTTACCTGCAACATTAGCAAAAATGGTGAGCTACAGGCTCAGTAAGTTCAAACATGCAAGAAATAAAATTTCTATGAATAGTACTATTTATCATGAATAGTACCATTGACCACTATTCATATGTGAATAGTAACTTTGACCACTATTCATTGTGAATAGTAAGTTTGACCACAACACAGTGTCACAACAATACATCTACCGCGATGTTAGTACCCTCACGAAACTGTCTTATGCTCAATTATGGCATAGTTTCAGTTTTAGGTAATTATCTTTGCTTATATTCTGGTTTTGAGCTCAGGTTGGCAGTACCATTTAATTGCGCATGACTGGGAGCGGTACATTAGTGCTGACCTCCACAGCCTTAATCTCATAGCCCCGAAGGCAAAGTTGTACATGACTGGGAGCGGTACATCAGTGCTGACCTCCACAGCCTTAATCTCATATCCCCGAAGGCAAATAGCACCTCCCTGTACGGAAGGCTGGTACGCCAGAAAGTGGTTTCATTACCGACTTTTTAAGTTCTAACCCGGTGACTTCATATTGCCCCGTGGTTAGGAATGGTTCACATTTTAATTTTTTAGGGGAGTGAGTTTCATTAACCTCGCTCTAGTGCCGAAGCACAATTAACAACGTGTCCATTCTCAATAGTGCCCGTAGCACATTACGTCTCTCTCTCTACTCTATAATAGTGCCCGTAGCACGTATGTACCTAACTTATAGTTAGTACATCAAAATTAGCAATAATAATGCTATATGTTGCAGACAGATAAATATCTGAACTTACCTTATCAGTCTCTTCTCTTTTTCTCTCTTGGATCTTTGATCGCCCTCCTGGTAGGTCGATTTTTGGATCCTACAGACAAAACCTTGTCTGTTAATTTCATTTCCATTTATAGTTTTTATTTTTCATTTAAAAGCTTAAATAAAACCTATTTATAACTTTTTAGGCTTTATTTATCATTTTCTCCATTTTTCTCAACTTTTACAAAATTACGATTTTGCCCTTGTATTTTGGCAAAATTACGATTTTACCCCTATATTTTGGCAAAATTATAATTTTGCCCCTGACGGAAATTTTCTCGATCAAGACTGCATTTTTGGCTCTCAGGAACTTTTCTGACTCTTTTCTAATCATTACCGGGTTCATTTCTATTTTATTTCCACTTTTCACTTTCCCGACCCTCGGGAAGCACTATTCCGACCCTTACGTCGGTTTAGTGATTTTCTATCGTTTCAGAGTCTCAAATGGACGTTTCACTAGTATTTAAAACGTTCATCTAGACATTCCCGATCTAGGTCTCTGAGACTCGGATTTTCCATTCCCGACTCGGACCTTTATTTCATTTCCAAAAGCGCCCCCCCCTCGGGGTCGGTTTTTTTTTTTTTCACTCGCGTTTTACATTTTTAGGGGACAAGTTACTATTCACGAACCACCCCTTAGGTTTTCCTTATCAAATTTTCCGTTAGGGACTCGGGTTTCCGACCCGACCCCAAACTTTTTATTTTTATTTCCATTTTACCCCAAATGCTGTTTTCGAAATTTCGGCAGCATTTCGGCGTAATTTTAAGGCTACCGGCGTTAGGTACGCCTCGAACCATATGTACCTGCCACGTACTATACCACAAGCCTATTTTATGTAAAAGTTTTCCAAACTTTTACATAAAAGCTCACAAAATTCCAATTTGCATTTTAACCCACTTTACACAAAAATTTTTCATTTTCATCCTTAGTTTTTGGCCACGGTTTTGACAATCAAAACCTAACCAAAACTTCTCAAATTTTCACCAAATCTTAGGCTATTAAAATGTCATTTTCTAACACATTTTCAAGCTCATTTTCATTGCATTTTTCAACAATTTTCCTAGGGTTTTTTAATCACATATAACCCACGGCCACACTAATAAAACATACCCCAATTTTTTTTCTTTTCTTGCTTTCATTCACAATTTCATCATTTATATTATAAAATGCATGATTTAAATCATCCAATTATCAAATAAACCATGCAAAACTTTCTTCCAAGCCCTAAGTAACCCACGGCCACTTTAGGTAAGCTCACACCAAAAATTTTTTCCAAGTTTTTCATAATGCAAATCATGCTTTATTCTTAACAAAATATGAATTGAACGCATGTTAACACTTAAACCACAAAAATTTCCCATTGATCACCCATGGTAGCCCACGGTTTTGCCCTTGGAAAACCAACAAAATTTTGGTTTTTCTTTAAACCAATTGCATGGCTTTCTTCCTAATCACACCCTTAACAAAACCCAAACACCAAATCAATAAAAACAACCAAAATTTTTTCCATCCTCAATACTATTCATCACACGGTTTTCTTGAAAAAAAAAACCAAGAAAAAGTTTAATCCAAGGGGAGTTACCTTGTTCACTTGCTTCCTTTGTCTTCAAGGAATGCTTTGACACCAATTTTGTGAAAGAAAATTGAAGGAATCACTTGGCTCTCTCTTGGTTACTCACGGCTCCACCAAGGAAAACACTTAGAAAATTTTGTTGTCTTTGGTTTGGCTTGAAAAATTGTCTCGGCCACTTTATTCACTAAAGTTGCCGACTTAAGCAACTAAAAGGCCAATTAATTTGGCTTTCCACCAATCAAAACTCAACACCTTTCCACCTAATTCTTTCCAACATTTTCAAAAATTTAAAATGGTGAATTTTGGCCAAATCTTGGCCTTTAGATCAAAAAGAAATTAGATCATGGCCATTAATGCTACCAACCACCATTTTCTTCCCATTTATTAAAGGGATTTATGATGTCATAAATGCTAAAGCAAAAGTTGACTTTGACTTTGACTATTCACATTAATTCGACTACTTTTTGACCGATACCGGTTCGAGCCGAAATTTTCCTGAAATCGTCCCGGTGTGTTCCTGAGGTCTCCTGTGCAGTCGGATCAATTTAAACTGCTTTCGTTTGATCAAAATTAATCTCGGAAGTTTTCCGTCTTTTATTATCCCGGTTAGGGTTTTCAATGCCGGTTTTGGCACCATTTCACCCGTTTCAACTCAGCGAATTTTTCCAACACTGAATTCTTACTCGTCAGTATTGTTAGAACATTTTAATATATTCTAAATAATATAAATACATTTATTTCACTCTTTAAATTGTACAAATTGTTATACACATACATTTGTACATTTTCTTCCGAGAATTGCCTAAATTTCTCGGTTGTCACAATTTTATGGTAAATAGTACTATTCACGGTCAAAAATTACTATTTACGATCAGTTTGACCAAAATTTCTGAAATACTCGGAAAGGATCGTTAGAGCCTTAGAATAGTTTAAATAGAATTCTTAAAGCCAAAATCGAGTTTTAAGTTGAAGAAAAGTAAAAAAAAATCCCGTTAATGGCAAGATGGTAATTTTACCAAAAATTCGGGATACAAAGGTCATTTTTCTAAAAGTTAGCAGAAAAGTGGCAAATGAGTTTAATTAAGATTTTTAAGGTCAAGTTCAAGATTTTAAAAGAAGGAAAGTATTTAAATGAAAGTATGACCATTAGTCAAAGTTACTATTTATCATAAATTTTGACAAAAGTTGACGGAAAAATTATAAATGGGATATTAGACCCCTAATTCATGATTGGGAAATAAAACGTAGAATTTTTATGTTTTATTATGCTTTATGTATGATTTAAGTAATGAAAATAACCGTGATTATTTCGATTATAGGAATCCGATACAGATACGATGAAGGAACATCTGCGGACTAAGGAAGTAAGAAAGGAAATACGAGCAGAAGTATCTGTAAGTTCAAACATTTAATTGAGTGCAACATGAATAGACTATTATGTCTAAGTTTCATATGTGGTAAGCTTCAAATATTTCTATGTCTGCAACATGTATGGACTTTTATGTGTTATATGTTGCAAGGTCAAGCATTTAGTCGACTGCAACATAAATTGACATGTTGTATCTATGTTTAAATGTTATATGAAAGTTATATGTGTGAGTGCTATATACACCAAAGTGTGGTTAACAATTGCTATGTTATGAACTATGTGTCATGTCTAAGTCAAATGTAAATTGACTTGACATGTTTATGTCTATATGTTATATGCAGTAAGTTTAGACATTTTATTATCTGCTACATGAATTTACGTAATATGTTTATATGTTATGTATGAAATGTAAAGTATATATGTAAGGTGTTACATGCACAAAGGTGAATTTAATAAAATACACACAATGAAAGAAAGACATAAGAAGTGTTCCAGACCATGGAGACAATGATAATACCACCTGGTCGGAACCATATGAAAGACAGTAAGGAAAGACAAGAATCAGCAAAATAATAAGACTGAAACTTTAAACGTTGGATGTTTATGTGTTAAGTCTAAGTCAAACATGAATTGACTTTTATGTTTAAGTGTTATATGCAGTAAGTTCGGATATTTAATTGTCTGTAATATGAACTTACTTGACATGTTTATGTGTTATGTGCTCTATATACAGCATGTAAGTTTAAATATTTCCATGTCTGCAACATAAATGGACTGGTCATGTTTATGTGTTTTATGTGCAATTTTAGTGCCAAGATATTATGATTTGAATGTTACGAAAGTCATATTATAAACCATGCGTTATGTCTAAGTCAAATGTAAATTGACTTGACATGTTTATGTTTATGTGTTATATTTTGTAAGTTTAGATATTTATTTGTTTGCAGCATGAATTTACTTAATATACTTATATGACACGTATGACAGAAAATTTAGTATCTAAGTGCTGTATGCACACTAACCTAAGAAATAAAATATTAAAAACTACAGAATAAGTTATAGAGAGTTCCAGACCCAGGAGGCAGCATTTATGCCACCGGTCAGGAACCATAAGAAAGTCAGTAACGAAATCAGTATTGGCGTACCGGCCTCCCACACAGGTGGAGGTTTCTCATGTTACGACCTCCCACACAGGTGGAGGTTCCTCAGATTTAGTTATGATAGGACTCCCAAACCGATGGTGGTACGTCCTGGATTTGGAAGTCTGATGTTATGTAGACTATAGAGGATTGGCCAGTGGATCGCTCCCCAAAGTTCCTCTCAGTTATGCACGCATTACGATATGATCAATTATGGGGTCCAAAACCAGAACGTAATGAAAGATAAAGACTCAAGAAAAAAAATATGCAGTCCATAAACGAGCATAAGATATACTAACACTACGAATACCGATGCAGTCAAAGTCACTGTTCACGGTCAATGTACTGTTCATAGTCGACAGTACTATTCATGATCAGAGTTACTATTCATAATGAATAGTAATACAAAAGCAATGCATGTTATTTATTATGTTAATGATCCATGTTATGTTTGATGTTAAGGATATTTAAGCATACGTTAGTGTATTTACAATGCTTAAGTATATTTACAAAGTTTTACGTATTTAAGTATGATAAGTATATTCATGATGTTAAATGTGGAAGTATTTTCATAATAACAAGTGTGTCAAGTATATTATATTTATGATGTTAAGCTTATGTTCAATATGCTATGTTAAAATTATGATATGTTTACAATGATAAGCATGAAATTTTGTTCAGTTATTATAGGGCTCCCAAACCGATGGTGGTATGTCCTGAGTTTGGAAGTCTAATGTTATGTAAATTGTAGAGAATAGCACGAAAGTATGTTCAAGACATTAAGTATGTTTAAAGCATGTCAAGAATGCAAGTGTGTTCAAGATATTAAGTATGTTTAAAACATGTCAAGAATGCAAGTACATTCAGGATATTAAGTATGTTTAAAGCATGTTAAGTAGAAAGTGTACTCACGATGTGCAATATATCAAGTATGTTATGTTTCAAGTATGTTATGTTTACGACGTTTAGTATACGTTAAGTATGCTATGTTTACGATGTTCAAGTATGCTATGTTCAAGTATGCTTTTATACTTAACATCAAGTATGTTAAGTATAAAAGCATGTTCATGATGCCAAGTATGTTAAGTATGTTCACGACATTATAGTAAGTTCATGAGGTTCAAGTATGAAAGCATGTTCAAGAGATTTAAAGTATGTTAAGTATGAGAGTATGTATGTTTATGATGTTAAGTATGAAAATATAGTTATGATGTAAAGTATGTTCAGATATGTACAAGTATGTTGACCAGGTTATGTACGATGAGTATGAATGTTAAGCAATGTACGATATATGTTATGCAATGTTCCGAGACTACAGTAGGTATCAGAATTTCTTTATCCTATAGGGAGTGAATTATTATATGTCATGAATATATGTTTGAACTTATTGAGCCTATCGCTCACAAGTTTGTTTATGTTGCAGGTAAGCATGCTGCATGACGATAAGACAAGTGATGGTGACGAACAAGATCTGCATGTGCCAAGGGACTGGGCGAGGGTTATGGTACTGCTATGAGTTTTCCGCTGAGCTGTTTAAAAATGTATTAAAATGAGGTTTTATGATGTAGATCAAGTTATGATAAAGTAAAATGTTTACTATAGTAAATGTTTTACGATGATACAATTTGCAAGTTTAAAAAAAAAAATTTATTCCCTATTTTCACGTTCAAATGGAAAGTAAGCATGTTAAAGGAAGTATGTTAAAAGTAAGATACCAGTCGTCATAGATGGTATCAGAATAAGTTAAAAGCAAGTTAAAAGTAAGTTGCCGACAACCCAAGTGGTTACAGTCTATCGCAATTGGCAACAGTAGCTGACTGTAATAGTACTGTTTAACCCTACATAAGGCGGGACGTTACAATTTTAAATATGAAATGAATAATAAAAATAACCGTGATTTATTTCAATTATAGGGATTCAATGAAAAGGCGATAAAAGGACGCCGGTTGACCTTAGGAAGGAAACGCTAGCAAAATATCTGTAAGTTCAGACATTTATTTGTCTGCAACATGAATTTACTTAATATGTTTATATGTTATGTATGACATGTAAATAAGTATCAAGGTGCTATATGCACACTAATATGGAAATAAAACAATCACAAATAAAGAACATAATGTAAGGAGTTTCAGACCCAAGAGGCAGTAATAATGCCACTAGTTAGGAACCACATGAAAGTCGATAGTGAAACCAATATTGGCATATCGGCCTCCCACACGGTGGAGGTTTCTCATGTTATGTTGTATTATATCAAGTTCATGTAGACTGTAGAGGATTGGCCAGTGGGTCGCTCCCCAGAGTCTCTCTCAGTCATGCGCGCACTACAGTACGACCAATCATGGGGTCCAAAACCAGAACTTAATGCAAGATAAGACCTAAGACTTAAGATCTACCATAATTGAGCATAATATGTACTAACTTTATATGTAGCATCTTAGGTCAAAATCAATGTGAATAGTATCAGTCAAAGTGAACTTTACTATTCATAGTCAAAAGGTAAAGTTACTATTCATGATGAATAGTCTTTTTATGATTTTAAGTCTTATGTTCTGTTATTTATGTTTGAACTTACTGACCCTGTTGCTCATAAGTTTATTCATGTTGCAGGTAAAAAGCCAGTACACCAGTAGATAGTGGATGGATAAGGAGCGGGATCTGCACCTGCCATCAGCCCTGGACGAGGGGAACGAGCCTGTTGACGTTTTCCGCTGAGCAATCCTGAGACTTGTTTTGAAAGATTGTAATATGATATAAATTATGCACGACAAAGTATGATATGTATTTCAGTATATGTTTTATAATGTTTTACAACTTTACAATTTTCAAGATCGGTTTTAAAAAAAAATTACCCAGTTTTCACGATAAAATTTAAGTTTAAAATATGTATGGTAAATAACAAAAGCTGTAGGAAAATAAATCGATAAAAATATATCAGAGTGGCACAGCGGAATAATAAAAAATTTTTTAAAATCGTTAAATATCTCATGATGCCATATACAATAAACCAACAACAATTTAAACTCATACCTCAAGGACGCCAATCTTGCAGGAGGAGAATGACCAGAGGGCTTCAACCAACTAGCCTTCTCTACTATTCTTTAATTCCCGAATGGCTGAGTGTGTGGGCACTCTGAACCTCGATCGGTATGCTAGCACTGCTAGTCTTCTTCCGACCACCCAAATCTCTAAAGAATTTATTGTCACAGTGAGTTGTACAATAATAAGCCTACTCACCTGAGAGTCTGTGGTCTGAGAGAACTGGAGTGGCAGGACCTCTATTTATAGACTTGCATGAGGTGATTCTCTGAATTTGAATTGGATTAGGAGAAGATTTTCTCCCTTATCCATAACATAAAATCCAAAATTATCTAAGGGAAAATACCAACAAATTTCGGCCAACATAAGGATTATCTAATTCAAATCTAAACAAGATTTTAACATGAATCTTATCTCCCTTTTTCAACCAAAAAATCCGAAAATCTAAGGGGAAAATCCCAACAAAAATTTTGGCCACTTTTGGATAAGGAAGAATCAAAATTCCACTAGGATTTTCAAGCTTGAATCTTATCTCATCCTTATCCAAAATAACCGAAAATCTCCTAAGAGATCTTCCTCAAATTTTCGACCATAATCAGGGAGGAGAGAATCCAAACTCAACTGGGATTGAAACTTGAATTTTTTCTTGAACCTTATCCACAAAAAATCTGAAAATTCCATGATGATAATCCTCAAAATTTTCACCCATTATTGTTAGGATTTTGATTCAAAATTCAAGTAGGATTCTAACAAGATTTTCCTCTCCATATCCAACTCAAATTCGAATTTCATTCCTTGTGGATTTACCATAAGAAATTTGAATCTCACTTGGACTGTGATTCAAAATTTGAATTTCAAATTTCAAATTCGAATTTCAAATTCAAAATTCAAATTTCAAAATTCAAATTTCAAAATCCACAAAACAGTTGTATTTCAAATTCTTGTTCTCATGGATAATTTTCTACAACTCCGATCCAATCTCAAATAAAATCATGGCAACTTTATTTGGAGTTTAAATAATTGTGTACTCTATTATCCAAAACAAAATCTGAATCTAACCGAAGAGAATCTTGTTGACCATCCTAATCCTATGTCAACACCATCCATGCATAATAAACTAGCCAATAGCATACACAAATCAATTTTCCCAAACGTTAAGGAATTATGTGGAGCTAATAGAGGGACCAATTGGACATATATAATCGGGCTCCCGCAAACCATATGATCATCATTCTTTACCGAACAACTCAATCATATGATCACTAATTTTAGAGTCACACCACTATAAACCTGAAACTGAACTTCTAATTATATACCGTATTACGTAAGCTTGTGACAAGCTATCGTCCAATGACCTTGTCATGTATGCAGAACCCTCATATGATATCCATGATCAGCCTTAAGCCAAACTCCGTTTAATCCTACTGATCAGGCTATCTTAAAGTTCCATTATATTACCAAATAAAGAAAATGATTATTCACCATATGTGAATAAAAAGTCATCCGCCCAGTAGATGACCCAAGACCTTGTCCATTTTCACATTCAGTATAATGCCTTTAAGAGGATACCCTTAACTCCTCATTAGAGCTATGATTCTGATATCTGTAAACGAACCATTCATCGTATACAAGTCATGCACCCAACGAACCGGTCTATAAGCTTACTACCTCTGAGACGCTTTAGCCATTGGAACATTAAAGTACACAAGTCATATACATGAAGCTGTCCATCTACTCAGGATTAAGGTTACTGTACAATGAACGTCAAAAGCAGATCGATCCACCCAAAGCGGACTTCGTAAATCAATCACGCTTTAGTCCCGGTCTAATATGTCACCACCAAGCAACATATCTATGTCTTTACTTGGGAGTCTATGCTCCAGACAGTCAAGACAAACCGTCCCCTCCAAGGCTTTAGACAACATAATCGTCTTAACATGAGTTAGATGCTCGGTCTAACCCCATAAACTACAGACCATAATTTAGACCACTTACTTTCGAACATTGTCTTCTCGCATACAAAAGTCCATTGCATGCAATGTTCTAACAGTTTAACACAAGCAGTCGGGGAGCCATATTTGCTTACATTTAATTTAACATGTAAATAAAACAAGGACAAATAACAATATAATGAATAACCTCTATATATAATTTTATTATCCAGTTCAAAATAAATACATCAAAATGTCTCTAATTCTTAGGGCATTTCCTAACAAAAGCAAGTTACAAGTAAGTTGCCGACGACCCAATGAGGTGACAGTCTACCATAGTGGACTCCAAAGCTCTACTATGCTGGTGCTGTTAGCCTCCATGAAGGGCGGGCGGCCACACTTCATCATCGTTGCCACGCCCCCACCATCAAAAATGAGTTCCTCTCTTCGAGATCTACAAAATGATGTCCACCTTTGCCCATGCCGCCGCCGGTCAACACCGGTCAACGCCGATCAAAATTGACCCGGCCACCAAATTTTGAAGGATGGCCCTCTAGCCTATTTTCGACGTTCTAGACATGTTTGCGGCATCAGATTTGCAAGACAAAATTTCAAATATGAAGAACGGTGATTTAAAGTTCATGCGCTCTAGATCGAACGGCTCTTTTGATCGCCGATTGGAGTCAATCTACCCATTAGACATCGTTGAATGATTTCGGTAGTGATCTCGACCACTTTCATTCCTTAATTTAGTTATCAGAATGATTATATGCTATTTATGGGTTATTGGCATGTGATTTGTTAAGAAAAGAATAAATGAAAATGTCGTTAGAAATGATTAGGTTTTTATGGAAATTTTACGTAAAAAGTTTGTACTTTTGCGTAAAATTAGGCCTCTAGTTTAGTACGTGGCAGGTTAGATGGTTTTGAGGCTTTACCTAAATGCCAGGAACATAAAATTTAAGCCGATATGCTGCCGAAATTTTTTAAAAGGGCATTAAGTGCATTTTGGGAAACGAGGGGTAAAATGTGATCAGAGTTTAAAAACCCGTGCCCCTCGATGACCTAGGCCGGGGAAAGGATAACGGATGTTTTCAATATTAGTGAAACGTCCATTTGAAGTCCCGAAACCCATGAAAAAGAGGATTAATGACCTAGGGTCGAAATAGTATCACCCAAGGATCAGATGAATAGTAAACATTACAGCAATTAGTATTGTAAAAACATGGTAAAGCTTAAGAAAAATTATTTTATGATTTTTGGGCTTAAAAAACCTTGACAAGACATTAAAATGGAAATATTACGGCTTAAGGACCCGTCAGGGGCAAAATGGTCATTTTGACCAAAAATTTCAAAAATGGTAGAAAAGGACCGTTAGGGCCTTAGAATAGCTTAATTAAGATTCTTAAGGCCAAAATTAAGTTTTAACTCAAAGAAAAATAGATTTAAGAAAAGGAATCCCGCTAGAGACAAAATGGTCATTTTGTCAAAAATTTGGGACGAAATGGTCATTTTTTCAAAAGTTAGAAAAAGGGCTGTTAAGACTTAGAATAGCAACTGAAGGCCTTAATTAAGATTTTAAAGGCCAGAATCAAGTTTTAAGTTGAAAAAAGGTAAGAAAATCCCATTAGGGACAAATTGGTCATTTTGGCTAAAAATTTAGGAAATGATCAAAACGAACTATTAGGGCTTTAAGCATAATTCAAAGGCTCTAATTAGGATTTTTAAAGGCTAAAAGCAAGGTTTATGTGGAAAAATCCTGCTAAGGGTAAAATGGTAATTTTATCAAAAGTTCAGGATATAATAGTCATTTTTTCAAAAGTTAGTGGAAAAGTGAAAAATGGGGATAATTAAGGTTTTAATGGCCAAAATCAAGATTTAAATATAAGAAAAGTAAGAAAAGTCCACTAGGGACAAAATGATCATTTTGCCAAAAGTTCGGGACAAAATGGTCATCTTACAAAAAGTTAGTAGACACCCTCTAAGTTCATAATTAGGAGGTCAAATGTAGAATTTTTACATTTTATTAAGCTTTACGTATGAAATAAGTATTGAAAATAATCGTAATTATTTTGGTTATAGGAACCCAATCCAAACGCGACGAAGGAACATCTGTGGATCCAAAAAGTGAAAAAGGGAGATACTAGCGAAGTATCTGTAAGTTCGAACATTTTCCTATCTGCAACATGAATTGACTAAACATAAATTTACTTGAAATGTCTATATATTATGTGTAATACGTAAAATATGTATATAGGTGTTATATGCACAATAGTATTTTAAATATAATACACTCAATAAAAAAAAAAGAAATGTAAAGAAGATCAAAATAAGAAAGATAATAAGATTGAAGATTTAAATGTTGGCGTACCGGCCTCCCTATAAGGTGAGGTTTTATGTTTATGGCCTGACCTCTACCCAAGTGTGGTGCTACCCGAAGGTACAGTAGTTAATGGGTTAAAGGCGCTACCCCGATGGTGCAGTAGTTAAAAGTTAAAGTTCAGGTACGACAATCAATGGGGCCCACAAGTGAAAGTAAAGTAAAGTAAAGAAAAGAAAAGAAAAGAAAAGAATAGAGTGATATGAAAGAAAGAAAGAACAATGGAAATGAAAGAATGAAAGATAAGCGAGCATAATATGCACTAATACTATGTTTGATGTTCTGTGCTATGTTTTATATGTTTAAATATATATTAAGTATGTTTACGATGTTTAAGTATATGTTAAGTATGTTCATGATGTTAACTATGTTAAGTATGGATTTTAAGCAAGGTATGTTATATATTATATTAATACTTTGTGCTATATGGCACGAGTATTTATAAGTCATGTATGAATGTTTGAAATTATTGAGTAATTAGCTCACTAGTTTGTTCATATTGTAGGTAAGCAACCTGCACGCCAATAGACCAGTTGATGGATGATGTGCGGGATCTGCATGTGCCAAAGGGACTGGGTGAGGGTTATAGTTCTGTTATAAATCTTCCGCTGAGCTGTATTTAAATGGATGTTAAAATTATGTTTTATAATGTAAATTAAGTACAACGATGTAAAATGTTTTCTCTAGTAAACGTTTTATGAAAATACAAATTTTCAAGTTCAGTTTTGAAAAAAAAATATTCTTTATTTTCACGTTAAAATGGAAAGTTAAAATAAGTATATTAAACAAAGAAAGTAAGTTAAAAGTAGGTTGTTGGTGGCCCATGAGGTGGTAGGCTATCGCAGTTGGCTTCAGAACTCAACTTGATAGTACTGTTCAGCCTCCACGAAGGGCGGGCCATGTAATGTGATTAGTGCAATAATAAACTTGCTCACTTGAGAGTCTATAGTCTAAAGAAAATAAGAGTCCAAAACCATATTTATAACATTGCATGAGGTGTCTTCTGAATTTTGAATTGAACTAAGAAAAGAATTTTCTCTCTCCCTAAACCCTCCAAAATTCTCCCAAGTGAAAATCTCCCTAAAAAATTTGGCCACATTAGGTTGAGGAGAATTTAAAATTCAAACAGGATTCAAACAAGATTTTTCTCTCCCTTATCTACGAAAAAAATCTAAATTTCTTCCCTTAGATTTATCCATAAAAAATTCGGCCATTTAGGATAATGTGATTCAAAATATGTTTCAAATTTCAAACTCCAAAAATCTTTGAATTTTGTCCACATGGATAATTTTTCACAATTCCAATTCAAATTCAAATAATGTGGCACCCCGAAGCCCTGGTGGCTCCGAAACATCACTCGAAAACTACTGTTATTTAACTTACTTGAAAACTATTTCTTAATACTGCGGTGACTTAGACCGTCACTTAAACTTGTTTAAATCTACTTATCTTAATAATGTAAATTTTAGGGATTTTTTTTTTGAATACGTATGCTTTACTGTAAACATACATATTTAAATATACTTTACAAATACATAAGGGTCTTAATACAACTTGCAGTCAAACATACATATATACTCAGGGAAATACTCAACTGGTTATTTCTTAATATAAGTTTAGTTCTCAAAATAAAAATGGTTACTCAACATAGTGCGGAAGATAATCTCGTGATGGTATTCATAACCTCTACCCTCACACTCGCCTCTACCGCCATCATTGTCCATCAGTGTCTAGCTTGTAGGTCTCTTACCTATAGCATGAACACATACTGTGAGCTTTACGCTTAGCAAGTACAACATATCATCAGCAAAACATACTTTAAAAACATATGTCATACTATAAGACATATTTAAAACTATCAGCTATGTCACACATTCACATAGAACATGGAAACATATCATGTAGCATAACTCAGAATGCATATCAACATTATAACTGGAAGCATACTGTAATAATAGCTAGGACATATCGTGAACTAGGCGTGAACCGATTATGCTCAATTATGCTTCATTATGCATTATCTTTCTTTACTTATCTGAGGTTCCGTGTGTCAGTACCGAATACATGCGGATCATCAGATTCACCGTGATCTTAGTTTATTTATGAGCCTTGGTTTAGGCTCGTTATATATTATGAGCCTCGACTTGGGCTTGTTATATATTATGAGCCTCAACTTGGACTTGTTATATTGAAAAACCTCTTCTAGCTTGAGAGGCCGGTACGACACGCTTAGTAATTACCCAATTGTTGTGATCATGAATCATATCTGATATGCTCATGCCATCAACTCTACTAAGCTATCCACTAATCTTACGTGATAGGGATGTAATGGCATCTAACTCATATTGTTTATTAATCTAACGCATTAATGAAACATGCTATGTTATGCAACCATCATACAATTTGCATACTTAACATAGAGTGAAAACAACAGTTTTAAACTCATTTCATTCATGTTGTAGGCGGAGTTGTACTTACCTGTCAGTGGACAGTTGTAGGAATAAAATTGGTAAAAACACATCAGAGCAGTGCAGTGGAACAATAAAACTTTTTCAAGATCGTTAAATATCTTATGATGCCATATACAATAAATTAACAGCAATAAAACTCATACCTCAAGAGGACGCCAACTGTAGGAGGAGAATGACTGGAGGGCTTCAACCAACTAGCCTTCTCTACAATTCTCTAATTCCCGGATGGTAGAGTGTGTGGGCACTCGGTTCCTCAACCGGTATGCTAGCACTGCTAGTCTTCTTCCGACCACCTGGATCTCTAAAGAACTTATTGTTACGGTGAGTTATGCAACAATAAGCCTGCTTACCTGAGAGTCTGTGGTCTGAGAGAATTGGAGCGGCAGGACCTCTATTTATAGACTTGCATGAGGTGATCCTCTGAATTCAAATTAGACTAGGAGAATATTTTCTCCCTTATCCATACACAAAATTAGAATTTTTCTAGGCCAATAACTAACAAATGATTTCGGCCACCTTTTAGATTTTGTTTTCAAAATTCAAACAGGATTTTAACTTGAATTTTATCTCACCAATATCCACAAGAAAAATCCGAAAATTCCTTTGAGATTATCCTCAAAATTTCGACCAATCTAGGGAGGAGAGAATCCAAATTCAACTGGGATTGAAACTTGAATTTTTCCCTGTATCCTTATCTACAAAAACCGAAAATATCTAAGAGGATTTTCCTCAACAATTTTCAACCAAGTTAATTAGGATTGGGATTCAAAATTTAAGTAGGATTCAAATAAGATTTTCCTCACCATAATCCAACTCAAATTCAAACTCTAACCTTGTGGAATTATCCACAAAGAATTCGAATTCCACTTAGACTGTGATTCAAAATTTAAATTTCAAATTTCAAAATTCAAAATTCAAATTCAAATTCAAATCTCAAATTTCAAATTTGAAATTTAAATCTCAAAATTCAAATTTCAAATTCAAATTTCAAATTTAAATTTCAAATTCAAATTTCAAAGTCAAAATTTAAATTTCAAATTTCAAAATTCAAATTTCAAAATCCACAAAAAGTTGTATTTCAAATTTTTGTTCTCATGGATAATTTTCTACAACTCCAATCCAATCTCAAATAAAATTATGGCAACTTTATTTGGAGTTCGAATAATTGTGTACTCTATTATCCAAAACAAAATCCAAATTCAACCGGAGAGAATCTTGTTCACCATCCTTATCCTATGTCAACACCATCCATGCATAATCAACTAGCTAGTAAGCATACACAAATCAATTTGCCAACCATTATGGAATTATGTGGAGCTAGTAGAAGGACCAAATGGACATATATAATCGGGCTCCGGTGAATCCATATGATCATCATTCTGTACCAAACAACTCAATCACATGATCACTAATTTCAGAGTCACACCACTATAAACCTGAAACTGAACTCCCAATTATATACCATATTATGAAAGCCTGTGACAAGCTAATGTCCAATGACTTTGTCATGTATGCAAAACCCTCATACGATATCCATGATCAGCCTTAGGCCAAAGTTCGTTTAATCCTACCGACTAGGCCATCTTAAAGTTCCATTATACTACCGAATAAGAAAATGATTATTCACCATATGTGAATAAGAAGTCTTCTACCTAGCAGACGACCCAAGGCCTTGTCCATTTTTACATCCAGTATAATGCCTTTAAGATGATACCTTTAACTCCTTAGAGCTATGATTCCGATATCTGTAAACAAACCCTTCATTGTATACAAGTCATGCACTTAACGAACCGGTCTATAAGCTTACTACCTCTGAGACGCTTTAGCCATTGGAACATCAAAGTACACAAGTCATATACATGAAGCTATCCATCTACTCAGGATTAAGGTTGTTGCATAATGAACATCAAAAGCAGATTGATCCACTCATAGCGGACTGCGTAGATCAATCACGCTTTGGTCCCGGTCTAATATGTCACCACCAAACAACATATCTGTGTCTCTACTTAGGAGTCTATGCTCTGGATAGTCAAGACAAACTGCCCTACCATGGTTTTAGACAACATAACAGTCTTAACATGAGTATGATGCTCGGTCTAACCCCATAGACTACAGACCTTAGTTTAGACCGCTTACTTTAGAACATTGTCTTCTTGCATACAAAAGTCCATTGCATGCAACGTTCTAACAGTTTTAACACAAGTAGTTAGTGAGCCATTTTTGTTTACATTTACTTTAACATGTAAATAGAATAAGGACAAACAGCAATGTAATAAATAACCTCTATATTATAATTTTATTATCCAGTTCAAAATAAATACATAAATTGTCTTTAATGCTTAGGGCATTTCTTAACAACAGTTTGTACTCTCGACCTTGTCACAATACAGGTATCCTCCTATAATCATAACGCATTTCCATTAAATTTCATTCTGTTAGGAAATGCCCTAAGCATTAGAGACATTTTGATGTATTTATTTTGAACTGGATAATAAAATTATATATAGAGGTTATTCATTACATTACTATCCATCCTCGTCTTATTTACATGTTAAAGTAAATGTAAGCAAATATGGCTCCCTGACTGCTTGTGTTAAACTGTTAGAACGTTGCATGCAATGGACTTTTGTATGCGAGAAGACAATGTTCTAAAGTTAGTGGTCTAAACTATGGTCTGTAGTCTATGGGGTTAGACCTAGCATCTAACTCATGTTAAGACTATTATGTTGTCTAAAGCCTTGGAGGGGACGGTTTGTCTTGACTGTCTGGAGCTGGACTCCCAAGTAGAGACATAGATATGTTGCTTGGTGGTGACATATTAGACCGGGACTAAAGCGTGATGGATCTACGAAGTCCGCTTTGAGTGGATCGATCTGCATTTGACGTTCATTATGCAGTAACCTTAATCCTGAGTAAAAGGACAGCTTCATGTATATGACTTGTGTACTTTGATGTTCCAATGGCTAAAGCGTCTCAGAGGTAGTAAGCTTATAGACCGGTTCGTTGGGTGCATGACTTGTATACGATGAAGGGTTTGTTTGCAGATATCAGAATCATAGCTCTGAGGAGTTAAAGGTATCCTCTTAAAGGCATTATACTGAATATGAAAATGGACAAGGCCTTGGGTGGATGACTTCTTATTCACATATGGTGAATAATCATTTTCTTTATTCGGTAGTATAATGGAACTTTAAGATAGCCTGATCAGTAGGATTAAACGGAATTTGGCCTAAGGCTGATCATAGATATCATATGAGGGTTCTGCATACATGACAAGGTCATTGGACGATAGCTTGTCACAGGCTTACGTAATACGGTATATAATTGGGAGTTCAGTTTCAGGTTTATAGTGGTGAGACTCTGAAATTAGTGATCATATGATTGAGTTGTTCGGTAAAAGAATGATGATTGTATGGATTTGCGGGAGCCCGATTATATATGTCCAATCAATCCCTCTACTAGCTCCACATAATTCCTTAACATTTGACAAATTGATTTGTGTATGCTATTGGCTAGTTTATTATGCGTGGATGGTGATGACATAGGATTAGGATGGTAGACAAGATTCTCTCCGGTTGGATTCAGATTTTGTTTTGGATAATAGAGTACACAATTATTCGAACTCCAAATAAAGTTGCCATTATTTTATTTGGAATTGGATTGGAGTTGTAGAAAATTATCCATGAGAACAAGAATTTGAAACACAACTGTTTTGTGGATTTTGAATTTTGAAATTTGAAATTTGAATTTTGAATTTGAAATTTAAATTTGAAATTTGAATTTGAAATTCGAATTTGAAATTAGAATTTGAAATTTAAATTTGAAATTTGAAATTTGAAATTTGAAATTTGAAATTTGAAATTTGAATTTGAAATTCGAATTTGAAATTTGAAATTCAAATTTTGAATCACAGTCCAAGTGGGATTCGAATTTGTTGTGGAAAATCCACAAGGTTTGAAATTTGAATTTGAGTTGGATATGGAGAGGATAATCTTGTTAGAATCCTACTTGAATTTTGAATCCAAATCCTAACTAATAATGGATGAAATTTTGAGGATTATCCTCAATGGATTTTCGGTTTTTGTGGATAAGGTTCAAGGGAAAAATTCAAGTTTCAATCCTAGTTGAATTTGGATTCTCTCCTCCCCAGAAAGTGGCCAAAATTTTGGAGAATATCTCCCAGGAAAATTCGGTTATTTTGGATAAGGATGAGATAAGATTCAAGCTTGAAAATCCAAGTGGAATTTTGATTCTCCCTTATCCAAAAGTGGCCGAATTTTTTGAGGAGATTTTCTCCTTGGAATTTTCGGATTTTTTGGTTGAAAAAGGGAGATAAAATTCTAGTTAAAATCTTGTTTAGATTTGGATTGGATTTATCCTAAATGGCCAAATTTTATTGTTGGGATTTTCCTTTGGAAAATTCAGATTTTATGGTTGTGGATAAGGGAGAATATCTTTTCCTAGTCCAATTCAAATTCAGAGAATCACCTCATGTAGGTCTATAAATAAAGGTCCTGCCATTCCAGTTCTCTTAGACCACAGACTCTCAGGTGAGCAGGCTTATTGTTGTATAGCCCACCGTGACAATAAAGTTCTTTAGAGATCTGGTTGGTCGGAAGAAGACTAGCAGTGCTAGCATACCGATCGAGGTTCAAAGTGCCCACACACTTAGCCATTCGGGAATTGGAGAATAGTAGAGAAGGCTAGTTGTTTGAAGCCTCCGGTCATTCTCCTCCTACAAGATTGGCATCCTTGAGGTATGAGTTTTAATTGTTGTTGATTTATTGTATATGGCATCATGAGATATTTAACGATCTAAAAATTTTTATTGTTCCGTTGCGCCACTCTGATACGTTTTTACCGATTTATTTTCCTACACATTCTTAGGTCACTATAGTTGTTAGTGTGTGACGCCTTAAATTCTATTTAAGGGTCAATATATAATTTAAATAAAATTAGTGTACCAAAAATTAATTAAAAATCTTTTGGAAACCCTAGGTCGGTTTCCTAGTCAAATTCCGCTCAAAAAGTCAACAATTTGAACTTCAAAAAGAAACCCTAAAATATTCGGCCATCACTTGGGATTTTAATTAAAGTTTAAATTCCACAAATCCAAGGAGGATTTAAATTCAAATTTCATCCCTTAGATATAAAGAAGAAATTTCGACCATAAAGTATAGGAAATAAAGGAGATTTTTATTTGAATCAAAAGCTAGGTCAAAACTCAACCAAAATTCAAATTAATTTTCCTTAAAAACTAAGGGATAATTTTGGCCACCTAAAGGGAAATAAGAGAGAAAACCCTAGCCTCAAAACAGCACAAAAACTTTCCCTTTTACCCTTAGAAATTTCGGCCAAACAAGGAAGAGAAAGGGAAAGAAAGAAAACCTAGTATAAAAACCCTCTTTTAACTCTCATTCACCCTTCCTTTGTTAGGAAATGCCCTAAGTATTAGAGACATTTTGATGTATTCATTTTGAACTGGATAATAAAATTATACATAGAGGTTATTCATTACATTGCTATCTGTCCTCGTCTTATTTACATGTTAAAGTAAATGTAAGCAAATATAGCTCACTGACTGCTTGTGTTAAAACTGTTAGAACATTGCATGCAATGGACTTTTGTATGCGAGAAGACAATGTTCTAAAGTTAGCAGTCTAAACTATGGTCTGTAGTCTATGGGGTTAGACCGAGCATCTAACTCATGTTAAGACTATTATGTTGTCTAAAGCCTTAGAGGGGACGGTTTGTCTTGACTGTCTGGAGCTGGACTCCCAAGTAGAGACATGGATATGTTGCTCGGTGGTGACATATTAGACCGGGACTAAAGCATGATTGATCTACGTAGTCCACTATGAGTGGATCAATCTGCTTTTGACGTTCATTGTGCAATAACCTTAATCCTGAGTAAATGAACTACTTCATGTATATGACTTGTGTACTTTGATGTTCCAATGGCTAAAGCGTCTCAGAGGTAGTAAGCTTATAGACCGGTTCGTTGGGTGCATGACTTGTATACGATGAAGGGTTTGTTTGCAGATATCAGAATCATAGCTCTGAGGAGTTAAAGGTATCCTCTTAAAGGCATTATACTGAATATGAAAATGGACAAGGCCTTGGGTGGATGACTTCTTATTCACATATGGTGAATAATCATTTTCTTTATTCGGTAGTATAATGGAACTTTAAGATAGCCTGATCAGTAGGATTAAACGGACTTTGACCTAAGGCTGATCATGGATATCATATGAGGGTTTTGCATATATGACAAGGTCATTGGATAGTAGCTCGTCACAGGCTTACGTAATACGGTATATAATTGGGAGTTCAGTTTCAGGTTTATAGTGGTGTGACTCTGAAACTAGTGATCATATGATTGAGTTGTTCGGTAAAGAATGATGATCATATGGAATCACGGGAGCCCGATTATATATGTCCAATCAATCCCTCTACTAGCTCCACATAATTCCTTAACGTTTGGCAAATTGATTTGTGTATGCTATTGGCTAGTTTATTATGCATGGATGGTGATGACATAGGATTAGGATGGTAGACAAGATTCTCTCCGGTTGGATTCAGATTTTGTTTTGGATAATAGAGTACACAATTATTCGAACTCCAAATAAAGTTGCCATGATTTTATTTGAGATTGGATTGGAGTTGTAGAAAATTATCCATGAGAACAAGAATATGAAACACAACTGTTTTGTGGAATTTGAAATTTGAATTTTAAAATTTGAAATTTGAATTTTGAATTTGAAATTTGAATTTGAAATTTGAATTTGAAATTCGAATTTGAAATTTGAATTTGAAATTTAAATTTGAAATTTGAAATTTGAATTTGAAATTTGAAATTCAAATTTTGAATCACAGTCCAAGTAGGATTCGAATTTGTTGTGGAAAATCCACAAGGTTTGAAATTCGAATTTGAGTTGGATTTGGAGAGGATAAGCTTGTTAGAATCCTACTTGAATTTTGAATCTAAATCCCAACAAAAGTGGACGAAAATTTTGAGGATAATCCTCATTGAAAAATTCAGATTTTGTGGATAAGATTCAAGGGAAAATTCAAGCTTCAATCCTAGTTGAATTTGGATTCTCTCCTTCCTTGAAAAGTGGCCGAAAATTTGGAGAATCTCTCCTAGGAAATTCGGTTATTTTTGGATAAGGTTGAGATAAGAATCAAGCTTGAAAATCCTAGTGGAATTTTGATTCTTCCTTATCCTAAAAGTGGCCGAAAATTTGGAGAAGATTTTCTCCTAGAAATTTCGGATTTTTTGGTTGAAAAAAGGAGATAAAATTCTAGTTAAAATCTTGTTTAGATTTGGATTGGATTTATCCTAAGAAAACTGAATTTAATTGTGGAGATTCACCCTTGGAAAATTCGGATTTTTTGGTTATGGATAAGGGAGAAAATCTTTTCCTAGTCCAATTCGAATTCAGAGAATCACCTCATGCATGTCTATAAATAGAGGTCCTGCCACTCCAATTCTCTCAGACCACAGACTCTCAGGTGAGCAGGCTTATTGTTGCACAGCTCATCGTGACAATAAAGTTCTTTAGAGATCTGGGTGGTCGGAAGAAGACTAGCAGTGCTAGCATACCGATCGAGGTTCAGAGTGCCCACACACTCAGCCATTCGGGAATTGGAGAATAGTAGAGAAGGCTAGTTGGTTGAAGCCTCCGGTCATTCTCCTCCTGCAAGATTGGCATCCTTGAGGTATGAGTTTAAATTGTTGTTGGTTTATTGTTTATGGCATCATGAGATATTTAACGATCTAAAAATTTTTATTGTTCCGTTGCGCCACTCTGATATGTTTTTACCGATTTATTTTCCTACAATTGGTATCAGAGCCATCTCATAACTATGCCATGTACATAAATTAGATAATTACTTAGTCTTTTTATTTATGTATGGATTTGATATTTAGATAGTAGCATTCTAGGGTTCCTTTATGTTGTTATCATGGATTATGTATAAAGTATGTGGTTATTTTAATTTTTTGAATTATTATAAGCTTGCTTGTTTATGCCGGTTATGGTTCCTTAGAACTTAGAAAAATTGTATCTAGGAATTTTTATGTAACCATGGGAGCAGTTTATTAACACTGTAATTTTCCCATGGATTTTAATTTTTGTCTCTTAGAATTTTTATGGTTAGAATTTTTGTACACCAGAAACGGTTTAGGAATTTTTATGTAATTATTCTTGGAGGAGATTGAAGATTGAAGACCGTAATTTATTTTTCCCAAAAGTTAAATTTGATTTAAAGATTGAAATTTTGATTGTGTGGAAAATTTCAACTTAATTGGGATTCAAATTAATTTTTGGAGATCCTAATAGGTAAATTGGAATATGACACAAAAATCGAGACACGACCCCTCGGGATAAGCCGACGGGCCTTGGTGGGGCTGCAGCCCCTGCCCTCGGGCAGGATGGGGCTGCGACAACCCCTGTGCAGGCCCACACCACCCACGGCCGCAGGCTTGGCCTGCAGCCCGGGGTGGCCGTGGCCTGCCCAAGGCTGGCCGCAGCCTGGGCCTGCAGCCTGCCGGCAGCTGCGCCCAGCCTGGGCGTGTAGCCTGGCGCTGCAGGCTTGGCCTGTAGCCCGGCAGGGCTGCACATGGGGGCGGCCGTGGGTTATCGTAACGCTTGTGCGATAATCGAGGTAGGACGTTCTAGCCTTTTCTGGGAGTAGTCAAGTGTTTTAAATTTCCCTGTTTTATCGATGGCATGTTGTTTTCAGTTTATGAAATTATTATATTGTTTTTGATGAAATAAACGCATGCAACGTATTTGGTAATTAAATGTGTATTTTAAAACGTGTTTTGATTTATGGCATAATATAACTTGGTAAATACCATCTTTTGAATAATCCGGTGAGCATAATTGAGCTCTAGTTCACGATCATTGTAAATGATGCGTGTGTCCCAAAGTTGACGCCATGGGGGAAGGTCCCTAAACCTGCGCAGGGCCGTTCGGCCTATTTAGACCGTAACGAGATGATCTAGGATAATTCAATTCGAGGCACGTATATTATAGCTAAGACAAGTTCTCACTCAAAATATGATGGTTTATTTTAATGATTTATTATTTTAATATTGGGGTGCGTATATTGCAGCTACGCTAAGTCCTCAGCAGAATAAAACTTATATTAAAAATGTTTTCACGAAATTGTTGATTATTTGTTTTAAATGATTATTATGCCATGTATTCTTAAATTGTTGATTTTATTTTTGGAAATGAATATTATGCCATACATTTAAATGCTACCTGTTTAATCCACCTTTGTTTCTGTCCTACTGAGCGAGCGCTCACGTCCCTTTTCTTTGTGATTTCGAAATGACTATTTCCAGGTGCGGGAGGTAGCAGTTCCGAAAATCGTTGAGATATCCATTACTACCGAAGATGATGCTATCCGTTTTCTTCATCTTCTTCTTTATGTTTCTCGTTCTGATGTAATGAGACTTTAAGTTTGTACTTTATTTCATGTTATTTAAATTTTATGCTTGGGAATATTTTATGGTTGGTAATTTCATTTGAAAACCGATTTTGTGTTTGATTTCCGCATTTATTTTCTCCTTTATTTTATTATGTGGTTATGATGCTACTTTATAAATAATTAGGCTTAGCTAAATTATAATGTTGACCCGCTCTTCGTAATAAATGTTTTTCCTTAAATCTCGGGTTGATATTATGATTTGGCTGCCGTGTCACGTGTCTAAATTTTGGGCCGTGACAAATAATAATATCAGAGCCCAAGTTTTCAAAAGGATTTTCATCAAAACGTTTTCAAAATACCCAAGCATAGTTTTCCTTACTCTTAGAAGCTTATAGGATTTCCTCTTCCTTCAATCGTATTCAGCAAAATAGCTCGTCCCGGCAACGACGAGCGTAGTCAGAGGCAGCAGAGAGGCAACGACGAAGAGAACCCCGGGAACACGCAGCCTCAAGGGAGATAGAATGCAGCGGTTCCTACACTGAATGATCAGCTAGCGGCAATGCAGAATCTCACGGCGGCGATACAGGCTCTCCTCACCATCTTACCTTTTGGAACACCTAACCCAACTCCTGTACCCATTATTGTTCCAAATGAGACCCCGAGAACGGGGAGTTCTTCTCAGACTCCTCAGCAAACGCCTACCACCGAAAACCCTACCTCTGGAGTAGTACCTACCCAGTCTATGGTACATCCTAAACAGGCAGCCCTAACTCTTTTCTTTAAGCCTCACGTACCCACTTTCGACGGCACAGGCACAGATATGGATGCCGACTACTGGTTTGATGCCATTCGTAAGCAGCTAAAGTTGACCGCCACACCTGCAGAGTTTTGGGTTGAGTTTGCTTCCAATAAGCTGGTGGGTCTAGCCTCTACCTGGTGGGCTAGTATCGAGGATGGTTTGAAAGAGGAGCAGAGGTCTTCTTGGACAGTTTTCGAGGAGCGTTTTCACAAGCGTTTCTTTTCAGCTCAGTTCCGCGACAGAAAAGCTAGGGAGTTCGTCCGTTTGAAGCAAGGGTCTATGTCAGTGCGGGAATATGAAGCCAAGTTCACTGAGTTGGCCCGGTATGCGAAGAATCAGGTTTTGGATGAAGCTACTAAGTGTCTCCGCTTTGAGGAAGGGCTTAGCCTCTATGTGAAGAGGGGTGTACAACCGTTCCAGATCAGGGATAGCTACCAGCAGATAGTTGCTAAGGCGTTGACAGTGGAAGAGGGCGACAAGGAGTTCCTTGAAGCTCGTAACAAAAACAAGTCTGGATCAATCTGCAACAAGCCTCAACACAAGCCGCAGACTCCTTACCAGAAGAACCAGCAGTCTCAGGGATTGGGTTCTCATCAGTTCTCTGGACAGCGACAGGGTCGGGTGAATGTGATTACCTGCTTCGAGTGTGATGATGAAGGCCACAAAAGAAATGTCTGCCTGAAGAGACAGTCGAGAGACAATGCTCATAGACATCATCATCAGCGGAATCAGAATGGTCTTCCACAGAGACAACAGTTTACTTCCCAGTCTTCGCAGTCACAGCGCCCTCAGCTTCCGGCTCCCTATCAGCCTCAGCGCACGAGCCAGTACACTGCGCCTTATGCTTCACATGCTACACTGCTACAGCAGTTCTCAGTGCCGAGTTATCAGAGACCACCACCACAGGGTCAGAGTACGGGCTATCAGCGAGGGAATACAACTCAAAATCGTGGTAAGGCACCACAGGTACACGCTCTTGGAGCTGACAGCATGGAGATAGATCATGCACCGACTGCATTAGATGGTATAATTCCTATCTTTGGTACATATGCATATGTTTTGTTTGACACCGGGGCTACACACTCTTTTATAGCCCAACATTATGCTCGTTCACTTGGTTTAAAACTGCAAAATCTTGACTCTCCCTTATGTGTGAAATCCTCGTTGGGCACGACTACCATTAGTGATGGGTGTCAAGCCTATGTTTATGTTAGGGATGTTTGTTTGGAGGCATCACTTGTAGTAATGCCTATGTTTGCTTATGATGTTATTCTAGGATATGACTGGCTTTCCCGATATGGGATTATGTTTGATTGTCGTAATCGTCGCATTATCTTTACAACTGATTTCAGACATGTAGTGTCCTATCAGTTATGCTTAGTTTCAGATGTTGATAGATCTGCTCTGAGGTTAGTGTCGAAGAGTGGACAGGGTATTCTTTGTTTCTTATCCTTGTGTGCGGTGGAAGGATCCAGTTCTGAAAAGAGTACCCAATCTATACCTGTTGTCGATAGTTTTCCAGATATTTTTCCAAAAGCTCTTCCAGGTTTACCGCCTCATCGAGAAATAGAGTTTCGTATCGACTTAGTTCCCAGAACAGCTCCTTTTGCTTCTGCTCCGTATCGTATGGCACCTCTAGAGATGAAAGAGTTGAGCAAGCAGCTGAATGAGTTGAAATCACTGGGCTTTATCCGAGATAGTAACTCACCTTAGGGTTCATCAGTCCTTTTTGTGGAGAAAGCCGATGGTTCGCTACGTCTCTGTGTGGACTACAGAAAGCTCAATAGTGTGACCATCAAAAATAAGTATCTGTTACCACGTATAGATGACCTGTTCGATCAATTGGGTGGAGCTTGTTTCTTCTCCAAGGTTGATTTGAGATCCGGTTATCATCAGCTTCGTGTCAGAGAGGAGGATATCCCGAAGACAGCGTTCCGAACGAGGTATGGCAGTTATGAGTTCTTAGTAATGCCTTTCGGTTTGAAAAACACGCCAGCAGCCTTCATGGATATGATGAATAGAGTCTTCCGACCTTTTCTTGATAAGTTCGTCATTGTATTCATCGACGACATCCTCATCTACTCCCGAACTCGCGAAGATCATGCACAGCATCTCAGTATAGTTTTACAAACTCTTCGTGAACATCAATTGCACGCCAAGAAAGAAAAATGTGAGTTTTGGATGACAGAGGTCAAGTTTCTCGGGCATATCATCTCAAGGGACGGTATATCAGTTGATCCATCCAAGGTTGAAGCGATTCTTAAGTGGGAACGACCGAAGAATGTTCCAAAGATCCGAAGCTTCTTGGGCTTAGCGGGATATTATCGACGTTTTGTACAGGACTTCAGCAAGCTCGCCGCTCCCCTCACCAATCTGACAAAGAAGGATGTACCTTTCGTTTGGGACAACAGCTGTGAGTCAGTTTTCTAGGAGTTAAAGAGTCGTTTGACGTCTGCACCTATCCTTATCATTCCAGATCAGGATCAAGTATATGATGTCTACACTGATGCTTCTCATCAAGGTCTTGGAGCAGTTTTGATGCAACAGAACCAAGTTATCGCTTATGCCTCACGACAGCTGAAACAACATGAACGAAACTACCCTACACACGATCTAGAGTTAGCTGCAGTAGTGTTCGCGCTTAAGATTTGGCGTTGTTATCTGTATGGTGCCAGTTTTAGACTATTTTCAGATCACAAGAGTTTGAAATACCTGGCTACACAGAAAGATCTCAACCTGCGTCAGAGAAGATGAGTAGAATACATGCAAGACTACGACTTCCAAGTCGAGTACCATCCGGGTAAAGCAAACGTGGTCGCAGATGCACTAAGTAGGAAAAGAGAGGCAGTTCCCAATCCTGATCATGACGCTTCTATAATGGCTATGCAGATAGATGAGTGGGAAAAGGACAGAGTTCTTATAGCTTATCAAGTTCGTTTTGGCGAAGTTCAGGGTCACCCAGTGTTGTACAACTTAGTGATGGAACCAGACTACGTGCAGAGGATCAAGGAGAATCAGTTGGCAGATACACGTTTCGTTGACATCCGAGAGAGATTGTTAAAGGGCAAGCATATTGCAGAGTGGTCGATGGATGCCAGTGGAATTCTTTACAACGAGGGTTGCTTAGCAGTGCCACACATTCCAGAGCTTATACAGGAGATCTTGTCAGAGTTTCATCAGTCGAGGTTCGCCATGCACCCAGGTGGAAACAAGATGTATCAAAACCTAAGACGGCAGCTTTGGTGGAGAGGTATGAAGTTAGATGTAAAGAACTTCGTGGCCAACTGTTTGACGTGTCAAAAAGTAAAGGTAGTACGGGAGAGACCTGCAGGTCTGCTCCAACCACTTCCAATACCTCGGTGGAAGTGGGATAGTATAGGAATGGACTTCCTAACCGGCTTACCAAAAGCACAGGATGGATCTGATGGAGTCTGGGTAGTAGTAGATCGTCTCACGAAGACCGCGCACTTCATCCCATTCAAGACGACTTGCACCAGGAACCAGCTAGCCGAGCTTTACATGAGGAACGTAGTCAGATTGCATGGAGTCCCTTCAGTGATCATTTCTGATCGTGATACGCGCTTCAACGCTCATTTTTGGCAAAGTCTACAGGAAGCTCTAGGCACAGAACTGAACTTCAGCACCGCTTTTCATCCCCAGACAGATGGTCAGTCAGAGCGTCTCATACAGATTCTCGAGGATATGCTACGTGCCTGCGTTCTTGATCTTGGAGATGGATGGAGTGAACACCTCTACCTGGCAGAGTTCGCATACAACAACAGTTATCAAGCGAGTATCGGAATGACACCCTTTGAAGCGTTGTACGGAAAGCATTGTCGATCACCCATCTATTGGGTTGACAACCAGGAAGCACCCGTGGGTGGACCTGATATAATCCTAGACCAGTACGAAAAGATTGCCATCATCAAACAACGACTTCTAACAACACAAAGTCGACAGAAGAGCTATGCAGATCAACACAGAAAGCCGTTAGAGTTCGAGGTCGGAGAGTTTGTGTTGCTAAAGGTTTCCCCGAAGAAAGGTATCTCTCATTTCGGAGTTAAAGGGAAACTAGCACCGCGTTACATTGGCCCTTTGGAGATCGTACGCAGAGTTGGTAAGGTCGCATATGAGCTGAAGTTACCCGACACCTTGGGAGTGCACAACGTTTTCCATGTATCAATGCTGAGGAAGAGTGCACGAGCAGAGTCAGAAGTCATTTCAACAGATGATGTAGAAATCCAACCAGATGTCTCTTACGTCGAGGTTCCAGTGAAGATTTTGAATCGTAAGGTCAAGCAGCTGAGAACGAAAACAATACCCATGGTGAAGGTTCTTTGGAGTAACCATGGTGAAGAGGAAGCCACATGGGAAACCGAGAAAGATATGCGTGAGAACCATGCTGAATGGTTCGCTAAGCAGTAGAGTACTTATAATGTAGTCGACCTAAGTTTGTTTTGTAACCTTACTCTATTCATAGTGGTAGATATACCACTATATGTTCTAAAAGGTGCATTTAGATTTGCTTAATGAAATGAGAAGTGACTCATATTCTTATTCTCTTCTTTAGTGTGGAGAAATTCTTAAAGTTTCGAGGACGAAACTATTTTTAGTGGTAGATATTTGTGACGCCTTAAATTCTATTTAAGGGTCAATATATAATTTAAATAAAATTAGTGTGCCAAAAATTAATTAAAAATCTTTTGGAAACCCTAGGTTGGTTTCCTAGTCAAATTCCACTCAAAAAGTCAACAATTTGAACTTCAAAAAGAAACCCTAAAATATTCAGCCATCACTTGGGATTTTAATTAAAATTTAAATTCCACAAATCCAAGGAGGATTTAAATTCAAATTTCATCCCTTAGATATAAAGAAGAAATTTCGGCCATAAAGTATAGGAAATAAAGGAGATTTTTATTTGAATCAAAAGCTAGGTCAAAACTCAACCAAAATTCAAATTATTTTTCCTTAAAAACTAAGGGATAATTTTGGCCACCTAAAGGGAAATAAGAGAGAAAACCCTAGCCTCAAAACAGCACAAAAACTTTCCCTTTTACCCTTAGAAATTTCGGCCAAACAAGGAAGAGAAAGGGAAAGAAAGAAAACCTAGTATAAAAACCCTCTTTTAACTCTCATTCACCCTTCCTTTCACACTCAAAAATTCGGCCAGCTTTCCCTTCTCTCCTCTCTGAATTTTCTCTCCCAAAACACACCCAAAACAGCAACAAAACCTATCAAAAGGCAGCTCAAATATTCAACAATTTTTGAGACAAAAACAAGGTGAGAAATCAAACTTTTTCCTTCCTTCTCCTTTTGGTTTTAAATCTGAATTTTTATATGGTTTTCTCCACTGTTTTCCCTACTGTTTTGAAGACTCCAACACTCACACAAATTCAGCCAAAAAGGAGACCAAGCATCAAAAATAGTGCAGCACAAACAAGGTGTGAATCTCTCTCTCAAATCCTAAAAATTTTGCCTCTTTGTTCCCTTTCAAAATCCCTATTATCACATGTGTAAATTTTATGATTTTTTCCAATTTGATTCTTGGGTTGTGTTAATGACATATAAATAAGGTTTTCCACAAAATTTCGTGATCATTGGATGAAAATTGATTTGGTTTGAGGCTAATCGAAATTCGGACACAGAAAAACGGAAATCTGGAAAATTATCATATGAACAGTAAATTTGTGTCAGCCATAACTTGAGTTTTAAAAATGATTATTGAGTGATTCTTGAGCCTAAAATTAAATTCAAGATGTCCCCTAAATGCCTGCAAAATTTCAGAACCAAACTCATCCGTTTGCCTAGTCAAAATATTTTTCTAATATAGGCGGACAGAACTGCCAATTTTTGAACTGAAACTGAAACCCAGATTTTATGCCTGAAAACAACCCCTCAGTTTTTGGTCTAATTGAATGACCAAATGATGTCTAAAAATTATAAAAATTATATGGAATTAAAGCTACGGATGTCTAGTTTAACATATTAAAAATTTAGAATTTTTTGGGATTAAAAATGAATTGATATTGATTTTATAGTCAGCCTAGGTCAGTCTGCCCATGTCCAGTAATATCCTAACTTAGGGTTTTTCACAAATTTTAAATCCCAAATGTTTATTAAACGTTTTAAAATCTTTTGTGGCACACTAAAATGATTGGATGATTATGTCTAGACCTAGACTAATCATATGTTGTGATTATAGGACTTATTTGACGTTCTTGCTGGATTTATGGATCACGTTATCGTAACGCTTGTGCGATAATCGAGGTAGGACGTTCTAGCCTTTTCTGGGAGTAGTCAAGTGTTTTAAATTTCCTTGTTTTATCGATGGCATGCTGTTTTCAGTTTATGAAATTATTATATTGTTTTTGATGAAATAAACGCATGCAACGTATTTGGTAATTAAATGTGTATTTTAAAACATGTTTTGATTTATGGCATAATATAACTGGGTAAATACCATCTTTTGAATAATCCGGTGAACATAATTGAGCTCTAGTTCATGATCATTGTAAATGATGCGTGCGTCCCAAAGTTGACGCCATGGGGGAAGGTCCCTAAACCTGCGCAGGGCCGTTCGGCCTATTTAGACCGTAACGAGATGATCTAGGATAATTCAATTCGAGGCACGTATATTATAGCTACGACAAGTTCTCACTCAAAATATGATGGTTTATTTTAATGATTTATTATTTTAATGATTTATTATTTTAATATTGGGGCGCGTATATTGCAGCTACGCTAAGTCCTCAGCAGAATAAAACTTATATTAAAAATGTTTTCACGAAATTGTTGATTATTTGTTTTAAATGATTATTATGCCATGTATTCTTAAATTGTTGATTTTATTTTTGGAAACGAATATTATGCCATACATTTAAATGCTACCTGTTTAATCCACCTTTATTTCTGTCTTACTGAGCGAGCGCTCACGTCCCTTTTCTTTGTGATTTCGAAATGACTACTTCTAGGTGCGGGAGGTAGCAGTTCCGAAAATCGTTGAGATATCCGTTACTACCGAAGATGATGCTATCCGTTTTCTCCATCTTCTTCTTTATGTTTCTCATTCTGATGTAATGAGACTTTAAGTTTGTATTTTATTTCACGTTATTTAAATTTTATGCTTGGGAATATTTTATGGTTGGTAATTTCATTTGAAAACCGATTTTGTGTTTGATTTCCGCATTAAAAAGCATTTATTTTCTCCTTTATTTTATTATGTGGTTATGATGCTACTTTATAAATAATTAGGCTTAGCTAAATTATAATGTTGACCCGCTCTTCGTAATAAATGTTTTTCCTTAAATCTCGGGTTAATATTATGATTTGACTGCCGTATCACGTGTCTAAATTTTGGGCCGTGAAATAGTGACTAATAAATCTATCGTTGTTTGGTACCAATAAACTGCTCTCCTATAAGGGTTCGGTATCTAACTTCTAATCGTGATTGATAAATTTGTCTGCTTGACAAATTAATCATTGTCTCTCTTTCGTCTACCATTTTTGACTAGTTAACCAACTAGTCAACTACCCAGTTACCTCGCGTATGAGCTATCTAACTAGTCGTGCTAGTTATCTCGTCGGTTACCTCGTATATGGACAATGTAGTCTATCGGGCTACCTCTACCGATTTAAGCTTATTACTAAAAACGTCCTTTGTTTTTGGAAAATTCCTTTTCTTAGGATTTTGAATGCAATTCCCCCTTATACCCCATTGGAAGGTGAGGGTGTTTTTCTTAAAAACCATTTTCTTGTTTAAAAAGAACACATTTTGGTGTTAGTTTGATAAGGGGGTTTTTGAACTCTTTTTCAAAAAACTGCATAAAACTTTCTTAAGACGATCGAGTTTTTATAAAATAAAAAAAAAACACATTTTCTTGTTTAAACCATTTTCTTTTTTTGAGTACAAACTTGAGTTTTGAACCATTTTCCGAAAACTGTTTATAACTTGTCCGAAATGATCAAATTAGTGAACTTGGAAAACATGATATTTTTAGTCCTCGACGAGATGAACAACTTTCATGTTTATTTCAGAGCTCGATTCAAACTCTAACGGGTCCTAAACTTTGCAAACTCGTGGCTAAACTAATCCCGGTTTTAGAAAACTGTTAGTTTTACGCTTTCAGAAAAACTGCTCTGTTTGGGGCTGAAAACGGCCAAATTTTTAAAACTCACACAGTTCATCTTTAAGATTTCGACGAGATCTAAAACTTTCATGTTGAGTTCGAGATCCAGTTCGGATTTAAATTGCTCATTTTTTATAAAAATCCAAGACTGTTCCTTGCTCCGAGGAATCAGTCCTAGTTTTTTACCACCGGTTATAAACTGCTCTGAAAACCTATCTTGCTATCATTTTTGGCCAAAGGCTATTTGATGTAAAAATGACCATAAGAAATTTCCTAAAACTTTCGTGTTTTACAAAATCTCAAAATCTATCTGTTTCGTATCAAAAATCCAAAAAACCGTGGCTAAATTTCAGGACAGGTTTGGTTTCCAACCAAACCCTAAACGTCTATAAAATCATCCATCCATAAAAACTTAAATCACAATTATACAACTACATAAACTTAAAAATAAGATGCTAAGGGCTCAAAATAAACTTATTACAACCCATTTCTCATAAATACATAATAAATTTCCTTGATCTCAAAACTTAAAAAGAGCTAAACTACAAAAGAAAGGGTTTTCAGTTTTTACCTTTGTGTGCTTTGAACCAAGCACAACCGGACCAAGGGGTGAGTGACCAAAAATCCGTATAGCTCTAAGTGACCAAAAAACACAAAACATCCTTGGTTAGCCAAGCCAAAAGACCAACTAAACCATAAAGAAAAAGTCCTAGCAACTTACCTTGAGGTGACCTTGAAGTAGCTTGAGTGAAAGACTCCAACACAAGCTTGAGTGTGGCTAATTTTGGTAAGGATTTTAGTGAAATTTGGCTGAGTTTGGGGGCTGAGGGTGGTCAGTTTTGGATGAAGAAAAAGGGAGAGAATGTTAGTGTTTTGGGTGTGCAAAAGAAGAAAATGAAACCTAAGGCCAAGCACACCTTTTTATAGGCAAAAATTAAGCAAAATTAATCTATTCTAGGCCCATTTAATTAAGCCAAATTTTTGTTAATCTAAGGAACAAATTATTGCTATTGGTTGCCTTTAAAAACTGAGGGCTGCTGCTAGGTTTTGGGGCCAAGAAATGCAATGAATGCTAGGCAAAAGTTACATATGCATGTCATACACTTTTGCATTATTTTAATCCATATGTCACAGACATGTTTCCTTGTTTTAAGGAAAACTTTTCCATGTCTTTAGGGCTATATTTGGGCAGCATGCACATGATTTTTAAGGTGGAAAATTCATCTGAATTGTCTTCTCTTCACAGTCTAATTTCCCACAGCGGTGTTCGGTCCTTTTTCGTTGGTGTTCTAAACCTTAACTGAAAATGGATTTTCTTGATCCATTTCGTATCCTATTCATTCCTAGTTGGGTTGTAATGCCTATGAGCCCATTCTGTGCCTATTTACTATTTATTTACGGTATTGTGATTGTGTCTATACTGTGTTGACATTGTGCACGCATAACGAGATTTTTCGTGTGGAATTTTAAACAGTCTATCCTGGCTAATTTGGACGTATTGATTTCAAATTTATCAGTTTTATGTCCATCTGAGATCTTCTGGACCATATTTTGGGCACTGTATGTTCCCGTCTCGAAAAAATGTGTTTTGCACTCAATTGACTAATTTGAGTGTACTGAGTCTAAATATATCAGTTTTATGTCAAATTAAGGCCATCTTGGCCATTAACCTCACACTACATATGTACTATTTAACAATTCACTATTCTATGCTCAACTAACTAGTCTGAGCATTCTGACTCTGATTTTGTCAGTTTCTTGATGAGAAGAGGTCATCTGGACCACTTTTCTTGATACTACACACTTATCAGGCCAAATTCCACTGTTAGGCTCAGATAACTAGTCTGAGTGTACTGATGACTAGCTCATTAGTTTTGACCCAAGAAATGGTTGTTTGGACCGATTTCTTGATACTGCGTGTCTCACAAACACATACACTTGTTAAGGTGGACGGATTTCACTCTCGATTGCCCCTTTCACTGTATGAATAGTAATTAAACATTTCTTCACCCGTTTAATTCCTTCAAACTGGAAAAATCATACTGTATTCATTAACTTAATTACTTATTACATAGTAATTAGGTTCCATGAACATAGGGGTTATTACAAATAAAATCATGGCAATTTTATTTGAAATTCAAATAATTCTGTAATCTTTTATCTAAAATAAAATACAAATTCAAATTAGGAGAAAATCTTGTCTTCTACCCTTATCCAATATGAACACTACCCTTGTTTTGTGCTAGGACAAGAGTTTGTTCAATTCAAATTCAAATAGGATAATCTTTTAAATTTCATATATTTATTTAAGACAAGATTTTCAAAATTCAAATTAATCTCATATCTCCTATTATAATATAGATGTTAACTTATATACTAATGCTGGAAAAGAAAATAACTAACTTACTTGGACAGATGAGGCAGGCGTGCAGCGATGTGAGGTAGGGTGGCAGGAAACCGCTCTGATACCAACTGTGACGCCCCGTGCCCTAGGCGGCCCGGACCATCACTATAAAACTACTGTTTCTTTACTTTTACCTTTACTTTCTTGCAATTGAATATTGCTTACTTAAAATATCTTTAATAGGTTATCCTAATTTTAGAAGAAAATTTTTTTTAAAGCGTACGTATTTACTATTCATGTACATGTACTATTAAAAGCGGAATTTGAAACATAATAAATTTAATCTTGCAAACATACTTGTACTGTTGATTTTGTGGAATAGTATTTTTGAATAGTATCAATCAGCTACTATTCAAAAATACTATTCAACTATTACTATTCAAAAATATTGTGTAACCATTACTATTCAAAAATACTATTTAAGGGTTACTATTTAAAAGTACCATTTACTGGTACTATACTGTTACTGTTCAAAATACTGTTTACTTAAACTGTGCGGAAGTTAAACTCGTATGGTGTCCATAACCTCGTCTCACATCCGCCTCCGCCGCCGTCATTGCTCATTGTGGCTTATGCCATAGGACGCTTACCTATAGAATGAACATACTCCGTGAGCTTTACGCCCAGTAAGTACAACATGTTAACCACAAAACATATTTAAACATAATACATACTTAAAAACGCATAAGCATGCAAGATAGTCACATATACCACTTAGCATATACCATACCATCACATATCATGTCATAGCATACAAACTTTACATACTATATGCATACAGATTACTTCATGTAAATGTATGTATCTTACTGTAGCTGAAAGCATAGCGAACTAATGCGGACAGTGAACTATGTTTGATCGAGTTATGTTCATTTATGCTTTAGTACTCTTTTCTTTCTCTTGTCTATTTAGGGCCCATGTGTCAGTACCGTGTGCGCGCAGACCAACGATAACGCTCGAGGTCAACTAATGCCGAAGAGCCATCAACTGATGCTCAACTTTTGGCCTTAACTTTCTTTAACTAGAAACCCCTTCGACTGAAGGAGTCGGTATGACACACCTATTTATTTCCATCTTGTTTAACTGTTCTAGCCATACGCTTCTCTAAGCTGTCCCCAATTCTACGTGATAGAGATCTATGGTTTCTAACTTGTTCTTTCATCAATCTACGCGATTGTGAAACTATATGCTCTTATGTATGCTGTGCAACATCGTGTGCATGTAAGGCATACTTAACATACTGTAAAACCATCATTTTAACATCATTTTATTCATGCTGCAGGCGGAGTTGTACTTACCTAATTGCAAGCACTTGTACTCGCGCCTTTAGAAATTTGCAGGTTACTACCTGTCATCAATAACGTCTCTCGTTAATATCTTCTCTAAGTCACCAATATTGTTAGTAACTAAAGTAGATAATTACTTGATATTGATTACTGTCAGCACTACTTACTCTCTATCTCAAGAGTTAACTTATTTGTATTTGGTTAATTAATTTATGGCCCCATAAATTAACTACCACATCCTTAGGCTACTTTTGCCTATACTCGTCTTTCATGTGGTACCGGGGTCCCTCGGTAACCTATTGGCCTATCTGGGAATTTGGTGTCTAATTTCCGTCACGTTTGATTAACTGTCTTCTTGACAGTCAAATCAACGTTCCTCATAATGTTGCTCTGAACACGGTGCTTGACTGATTTACCGATCAGTCAACTGACCGATTACCTCATGTTTTGGCAACTAGGTAGCCTATTGGGCTACTATGTGTAGGCTTAGTATAGTAACCGTTCGGGTTACTTTGCTTGTTTGGTTGTGGTAGCCTACCGGGCTACCTTGCATTATGGTGTAGTAGCCGACTAGGCTACCTCTACTATATCTTACTAAAAATGTCCCTTGTTCTTTGTGAAATTCCTTTGAAAACTTTGTTTAAATCTAGAAATTCTTACAAGAGGATTTTTCATTTTGAAAGGGGTATGGTGTCCCCACATTTTTGAAAGCACAGTGTCTAAAATGGTTTGAAAGGGGCATGGTGTCCCCACATTTTTTAAAACAAGTCTCACCTCACCCCGTTGGAGGATGAGGGTGTTTTTGTTGAAATCATTTCTAAGTCATTTAAAGGGAACACATTGTAAATGAGCTAAAAAATGTGGTGTTGGACCACTTTTGAAAATAATTTGAAACTTGTTCGAAATGACTTTGTTTGAGAAATCGGTGTTCATGAAACTTTTCATCCTCGACGAAATGAACAATTCTCATGTTCATTTCAGAGCCTAATTCTAACTCTAACGGCTCCTAAATTCATCAAACCCGTGGCTTTTGTGCCCAGTTTTTATAAAAGTTCCAGTTTTACGCACTTTTGAAAATAGGTCTGTTTGGGGCCCAAAACGGCTGAATTTTTGAAACCCACCTAAGTCAATTTCAAGGTTTCATCGAGATCTAAAACTTTCGTGTTTTGACTAAAGTCCGGTTCGGCCTCTAAAAGGGTCATTTTAATACAAATCTGAGACTGTTCATTTGGTCCGCATTTGTTACTCCTAGTTTTGGACACCGAAACAAAGCCAGTCAAAAAGCCTATCATAGGTTCATTTTTGGCCAATGGCTATTTGACGCAAAAATGACCGTATCAAAATTTCCTTAAGACTTCATGTTTTACCAAATCCCAGATTCGGACCCTAAGTGGGTCAAACTAGCCAAAATCCGTGACTGATCTTGGGGATAGATTTTGTGTCCAGCCACCCCCTACACACTCGTGCACACACATATCTCAAACCACTTGTAAACTAAAGTAAACACAATCACAACCACAAAAACTTTAAAAACTGAAAACTAAGGGCTCAAATAACTTATTACAACCCATGTGCATAACCAAATACACATAAATCTCCTTTGATCAAAAACTTAAAAACAACTAACCACAAAAGATGGGGGTTTTTCGGTTTATACTTTAGAGTGCTTTGATCCAAGCACAACCGGGCCAAGGGTGGCTGTCAAGGCTCCGTGGAAAACAAAGGGGGTTGAGGGGTCACTTGTGCTAGAATGAGAACACAAGAAAAACAAAACGTTTCTCTTAATATCAAGCCAAGATGAAAAACTAAACCATAGAAAAATTTCGGTTCTAGGGTCTTACCGAAACTACCTTGGAAGAGTGCACCTCTAGCAACTTGTGTGGCCAAGCTTTTGTGTGAAAGTTATGTAAAAACATGGGTGATTTAGGGGCCGAAGAGGGGTCGGATTTTTTGAAGAGAAAGGGGAGAGAAAGCTATATTTTTCTAGAGAGTTTTTGTGAGCAAATGGGAAAAGTGAGACCTAAGGCTGGTTGCACCTTTTTATAGGCAACTCTAAGCAACTTTGCTTAACTCTAAGCCCTCTTAATTAAGCCACAATTTAGCTCAATTGGGGGACAAAAATCTGTGCTACAGCCCTTGAAATTTCGGAGCCATGATGGAGGGTGAAAGGGAGCAAGTTTGCATTAAATGGTCATGGTCCTCTTGTCCTTAAAAACCTATTTTTTTAATCTAAAAACTCCAACACATCCCTTGATTTAAGGGATCATTTTTAGCTGGTTTTGCAGCTGTTTTCCTAACCAAAGGGGGCATGGTTTGGTTGGGGTAAAGGTCCAACCGAATAGTTCTGTGCAGTCTAGTTTTCTACTGCGTTTTTCAGCCCTTTCTCGACAGTGTTCTAATTTTTATCCAAAAATTGGATTTTCTGAATCCGATTTTTGTACTGATGATTTCTAATTGTTTTATACTGTGTAAGAGCCCATTCTATACCAAATCACTATTCATTTCCTATACTGCGGTTGTGTCTACACTTTGTTGTCCTTTCACACGCAAACCGAGGCGTTCCTAGGCGAAAATTTAGACACAGTCTCTCTTGACTAATTCGGGCATTTTGATTTCAATTTTATTAGTCATATGTCCGTCTGAGGCCGTCTGGACTAGTTTTCAGGATCTGTGTGGTCCCACCTCAAAAAACGTGTCAGGTGTCCGTTTGACTAATTTGAGCGTCCTGAGTCTAGATATATCAGTTTTAAGTCAAACTAAGGCCGTCTTAGCCAGTAACTTGACATTGCGTCTTGCACTATTTACTATTCACTATTTACTATTCACTATTTATGGTTCATTGTTCTCTGTTCTAACTGACTAGTCCGAGTGTTTTGACTCTGATTTTGTCAGTCTCTGGGTGAGAAGAGGTCATCCGGACCATTTTCTCGATACTGTACCCCTACTAGGGAGATTCTCATTGTTGTGCTCAAACATTTGGTCCGAGCATTTCAGTGATCTACTTAACAGTCTTGTGTCAAGAAATGGTCATCCGGACCAGTTTCATGATACTGCGTATCTCATACACTTATACATATAACAGGGTAGACCGGGTTCTCTGTTGGTTACCCCTTTTCACTATATGAATAGTAATAAACAGTACTGTACCTGTTTAGTCTATTCAACTGGAATTTATGCTACATTTATCAACTTAATTACTCATTTCATAGTAATTAGGTTTCACACATTACGAGAGTCTTCAAAGTGGCTCTCTGTTCAGTACACGGCCTTCTACAAGGGTTCTAACACGGGCGTGTATGGCTCGAGCATGGGCGTGTACTAGCCGGGCTTTCTCAACACGGCCGTGTCTTGGACCATGCTCACTTTACCCGAGTGGTACACGGCCACTTACACAGCCGTGTACCTGACTATATAAAACTACACGGCCATGTTAACTCACACGGCCTCTCTCATAAAACAATCTGATCAGTACACGGTTTCTTACACGATCGTGTACCTAACCGTGTTCGATGTATTTGGACTAAAAACGCATCAAATTATTCCTTAGCTTTTCATTGAATAATTTGTTGAGTTGCAGGGATGGGGTGGTCCTTACAAAAGGGATCGGCAATGTTGTCCTCGGACGCGATCTTACATATATCTACTTGTCCTGTCTCCACGTGCCCTCTAATAATGTGATACCTCCGATCTATGTGCTTGGTCTTCTTACGGTGTCGAGATTCCCTTGTGTTGGCAATAGTCCCAGTGTTATCATAGTAAAGTGTGATAGGCTTGTCAACACTCGGAATGACCTCAAGGTCTCTAAAGAACTTGCGGAGCTATACAACTTCTTTAGATGCCTCAGCCGCAGCCACATATTTAGCCTCCATTGTAGAGTCAGCTGGCAACCCTGCTTCACACTCCTCCACACAATGGTGCCTCCTCCGAGCAAGAACACTGATCCAGATGTCGATTTCTTCAAATCCTTACAAGTCTGGAAGTCTGAGTCCATGTATCCTACAGGTGTTAGGTCCCTTCCAGAATACACCAGCATATAATCCTTCGTTCTCTTAAGATACTTGAGTATATGCTTTACTGCTTGCCAGTGCTTAGTTCCAGGATTCGCTTGATATTGACTCACCATACCTACTGCAAAATATATGTCCGAGCGAGTGCAAAGCATAGCATACATAAGGCTACTCACAGCGGATACATAAGAGACCTTAGTCATATGCTCTCTTTCTTCCGATGTCTTGGGACAGTCATCTAATGAAAGAGTTAGACCAGCAATGGAAGGTTATGTACCTTTCTTTACCTCTTGCATTGCATATTTGTCAATTATTTTATCTATGTATGAAGCTTGGGATAACGCTATCATTTTATTCTTTCGATCTCTGAAGAGACGAATGCCTAAAATATAATTAGCTTCTCCCAAGTCCTTCATGTCAAGCTGTTGGTGTAGCCAAAGCTTGACCGATGATAAGTTCCCTACATCATTCCCAATGAGTAGTACATCATCAACATAGAGTACCAGAAAGACCATTTTTCCATCCTTAATACGTTTATAAATACAGGGTTCATCAACATTCTGCTCAAAACCGAATATCTTGATCGCTTGATCAAATCTCTGGTTCCATGAGCGGGATGCTTGCTTTAATCCATAAATGGATCTAAGTAACTTGCGGACTTTCCTTTCTTGGCCTTTTGCTACGAACCCTTCGATTTGTATCATGTAGATACACTCCTCAAGATGGCCATTTAAGAATGCCGTCTTGACATCCATTTGCCAGATCTCGTAATCGAGAGCCGCAGTAACAGACAAAAGAATACGGATAGACTTCAGCATAGCAACAGGCGAAAAGGTTTTATCGTAATCGATTCCAGTCTTTTGCATGTACCCCTTTGCAACCAGTCTAGCTTTCAAAGTTTCCACTCTCCCTTCCACATCCTTCTTTCTTTTGTTGACCCATGCATCCAATGGGTTTTATCCCATCTAGCAAATCTACAAGTTCCCAAACAGAGTTGGATTTCATAGAATCCATCTCATTGTTCATAGCCTGTTTCCAAGATTTAGAATCAACATCATTTATAGCTTCATCATAGGTGACCGGATCATCCTCATGCTAATAAGCCTCGGCCTGGTATACCTCAGCATCATACATGAAGAAATTAGGTTTCTTTGAAACCCTCCCATTATGATGAGGCACCCCAAATTGTTAATCGTCTATAGGTCTTTCACTGGAACTCGGACTTGCGTCCAAGACCGAAACCTGTGGAGCAGTTCTTTCACCCGATAACTCCTCTAGCACCACTTTGCTTCAAGGCTTAAAGTCATTCATGTAACTTTCCTCCAAGAATGTCGCATGGGTTGAAACAATGACTTTTTGTTCCTTCGAGTTATAGAACAGACCTTCTTTAGTCCCCTTTGGATACCTTACAAACATGCACAATTCTGATCTTGGTTCCAACTTCTTCACATCCCCATCCAGTACATGTGCCGGCCAGCTCCATATTCTCATATGTCCAAAGGAGGGCTTCCTGCCATGTCACTATTTATACGGAGTCTTGGGAATTGATTTGCTTGGAACGTGGTTCAGAATATAGCACGCCGTTTGTAAAGCATATCCCCAAATGATAACAGCAGCGTTGAATAACTCATCATGGACCGTACCATATCCAACAAGGTCTTGTTTATCCTTTCGGCTACACCATTCTGTTGTAGAGTACCAGGTGCAGTCAATTGGGATAATATCCCATTCCCTACAAGATGTCCTAAAAATTCGTCAGAGAGGTATTCGCCACCTCGATCAGATTGAAGTTTCTTTATGGATTTATCAAATTGCTTTTCCACTTCCACACGATACTCTTTGAACTTGTCAAATGTTTCGCTTTTGTGGTGTATCAGATACACATATCCATACCTCGAGTAATATTCTATAAAGGAGACATAATACTCGAACCCTCCTCGTGCTGTGATGTTCATGGGGCCACATACGTCAGTGTGCACAATTTCTAAGAATTCCTGAGCTCTTGTACCCTTAGCTCCAAAAGACATCTTAGTCATCTTTCCCTCTAGACAAGACTCACATTGAGGAAGACGTAACTCCTCCAGAGATTCTAGAGGACCGTCTTTCACTAACCTTTGAATCCTATCCTGATTAAAATAACCAAGTCTTAAATGCCATAGGTATGCCTTGTTAGAGTGAGAAACTTTCAACCTTTTAGAGTTATCTATTAATTCGGTGTCAAGCAGTAAGTATATCTTTGGTTTGATCAAATATAGGTTTCCATCCATCCATCCAGAACAGATAAAAGACTTATTTCTACGAATATCAACTCTTTTACTAAAAGAAACTGAATAAGAATCCTTTATTAAACAAGCTACCGATATAAGGTTCCTCCTAAAATTAGGAACATAAAAATAGTCTTTCATTATAATAAACCTAAATTCATCAAAGTAAAGATAAATATCTCCCGCTACCTCAGCCACCACCAAGCTACCGTCTCCAGTCCGCAACGAGAGGCTCTTATCATATAGACTTCTCGTTTCCATGACCCCTGCATAGAAACACAAACATGATTAGTGGCGCCCGAATAATGACCCAAGTGTCTTTCGATTCTTCCACCAAACACGCTTCTAAGTAGTGAAGTTCCTTACCTTCCTTACCCTTGGCGGCTAGGAATTCTCGACAAGCCTTCTTAAAGTGAGACCTTCCCACAGCGGAAGCACTTAGACTTTTTAGGGTCCTTGGGCTTCTTGTTCTTCTTCTTCTTCTTCTTCCTATCCGAGACAGGAGGATTGGAAGAATTGGAAGCCGCTTGCTTCTGATTTGGCCTCTTCCTCTTCTGTGAGGGTTTGGAAGATTCTGTCAAATTGGCCTCTCCTTTGGGTTGGACTGCATCCTCATCCCTGATCATCCACTCATAAGCTTGGAGTTGCTTCATGAGCTCGGTTAGTCCTAACTCCCTTGTCGCCAGATTGTATGCGGCCTTAAACCCCACAAAATCCTTAGACAGAGTTTTGAACACCATCTCGATCTGGGTGTTGTAGTCCAACTTAGCACCGTCCTTGGTAGCCTCAGCAAAGAATCCCATTAGAGTGATCATATGGTCCTTCACCAGAGTACCCGCCTTTTGCTTAGAGTTCATAATGCTGGTGATAGCAGACTGTCGAGCCAATTTTTCTTGGCTTCTGAACATGTTCTCCAGATTTTCCATGATCTCCCAGCAACTTAATAAGTCTCATGCTACTTTTGTAAAGCACTCATCATGCCAGCCAGAATGTAGCATCGAGCTATCTCATTAGATTCTCTCCAACAATTATAGGCAACCGGGACCTCCTCAAGTGGTGTGTCAGGTTTGGGTCCAGGTAGGCATGGTTCGTCCAGTATGAACTTGTGTCTGTCGCAACTGAGAACTATCAGTAGATTTCTTTTCCAGTCTTTATAATTATCGCCATTCAGTTTATTCTCAGTAAGTATTGAAATGAGGGGTGTCGGTGACATTTTGAACTGTAATAAAATTATACTAGACATCATTACAAAGCCCAAGTAAATATACATATAATTTTAACAAATAAAACATACAAGTATGTTCCTACATGAAACTTGAAAAACATGTAACATTGCAATAGTAATTCTCAGCACCTATTGCCCCAAGCCACCGAGGGGCGGTCATGAGACAAATAGCCAGAACATAGACCCCGTCTAATTAATATATGTTGCCTTAAATCCTCTAAGGTTAAGACATATATTAATAACTGCTTATTTTGGCCACCAGTTTAGTTACCAGAGCTTCTAGGGAAGGTTAATAACTAAACGAGTCTTGAGTGTATAACAATTGTTTACGTAGCCCGATCTACGTCCTACCAAGCCACCGAGGGGTGGTCATGAATAGGATCGTACCCGAACATGTTTTCCACATAGGAGATCCAACCTAGTATACCGGCGGTGGTAAACACCTACCGAGAGGTGTGGTCAGGGCAGAACTGACGCGAGGCGTTACCATGCTTTCACATATGAATCAACAATGGAGGCCGTGGGTTTTGTTTGAAACCCTCTCCCACTCAATATTTTGAAAAACATGCAAGTTTTGACAAATATGTATGATCAATATAGTATCAGCGGCACTCACCTATCCTATATGATATGTTATCAAATATGCATATAAAACATCCATCAATACTTATTTATACATCCATGACATATCACAGAAAAAATAATTGACAGATAAATAACCAAGCCACGGTTCCATCCTAGAACAAAGAAAATAAAGATTACAAAATTCCATCCAAAACATTCTTTGGGTCTTGAATTTTGTTCCGTCTTCTTGTATCCATCTTTATGTAGCCTCTCCATTTATTTCTCATCCCAAGAATCATTTAAAATATAAATCCCAAAAATTTAAATTTCAACTTCAAATTCCAAATTCGAATTTCAAATTTAAATTTCAAATTCAAAATTTAAACAATTTTAAATATCATGTGCAATAATATGTAATTTCAAAAATTTCAAATTCTCAATTACATATTTTTAAACATAATTTAAAAATTAAATCTCAAATTTAAAAATCAAAATTTTTCGATTTTCAGTCCATTGGCCCCTTGGCCCCCAGAGACCGGCAGCAATCGTGGGCAGCCCCCAGCCCCCGGGGGGGCTGGCAGCCCACGGCCGCACCATGTGCAGCCCCAGGCTACACCCCGGGTGGGCGCAGCAGCTAGCAGGCTGCACACCCAGGTGGGCGCAGCAGCCCGCCAGGCTGCAGGCAACGCCTACAGCCATGGGCTGCACGCCTAAGGGCTGGCCGGCCCTTGGAAGGGCCACGACCACCCCTGGCTGCAGGCAAAGCCTGCGACCGCGGGGTGCAGTCATGGGCAGGGGCTGCCGCAGCTCCATCCTGCCCGAGGGCAGGGGCTGCAGCCCCATCACGGTTGGTGGTCCATCCCGAGGGGTCGGTCCTCGATTTCCGTGTCATATTTCAATTTACCCATTAGGATCTCTAAAATTAATTTGAATCCTAATGAAATTGAAATTTTCCACACAATCAAAATTTCAACCTTTAAATTAAATTTAACTTTTGGGAAAAAATAAATTACAGTCTTCAAACTTCAATCTCCTCCAAGAATAATTATATAAAATTTCCTAAACCGTTTCCGGTGTACAAAAATTCTAACCATAATAATTCTAAGAGACAAAAATTAAAATCCATGGGAAAATTACAATGTTAATAAACTACTCTCATGGTTACATAAAAATTCCTAGATACAATTTTCTAAATTCTAAGGAACTATAACCGGCAAAAACAAGCATGCTTAAAATAATTTAAAAAATTAAAATAACCACATACTACATACATAATCCATGATAACAATATAAAGGAATCCTAGTATGCCACTCTCTAAATATCAAATCCATACATTAATAAAAAGACTAATTAATTGTCTAATTTATGTACATGACATAGTCATGAGATGGCCCTGATACCAATTGTAGGAAATAAATCAGTAAAAACTTATCAGAGTGGCGTAGCGGAATAATAAAAATTTTTCAAGATCGTTAAATATACAATAAACCAACAACAATTTAAACTCATACCTCAAGGACGCCAATCTTGTAGGAGGAAAATGAACGGAGGGCTTCAACCAACTAGCCTTCTCTACTATTCTCCAATTCCCGAATGGCTAAGTGTGTGGGCACTCTGAATCTCGATCGGTATGCTAGCACTGCTAGTCTTCTTCCGATCACTTAGATCTCTAAAGAACTTATTGCCACGGTGAGTTGTGCAATAATAAGCCTGCTCACCTGAGAGTCTGTGGTCTGAGAGAACTGGAGTGGCAGGACCTCTATTTATAGATTTGCATGAGGTGATCCTCTGAATTTGAATTAGATTAGGAGAAGATTTTCTCCCTTATCCACTCACAAAATCTGAAATTATCAAGGCCAAATCCCAACTAAAAAATTCGGCCATATTCTAGATTTTGTGTTCAAAATTCAAACAGGATTTTAACTTGAATTTTATCTTCTCATTCCCTGCAAAAAACCGATTCCCCTTTGTGCCAAAAACATGACTAGATTCGATCATTAAAGTGTGAGGAGAATCAAAATCCAAATAGGATTTTCTAGCTTGAATTTTATCTCATCCTTATCCATAAAAAAAAAAAAAAACCGAAATCCTCATGAGAACTTCCTCAAAATTTCGACCATTCTCTAGGGAGGAGAGAATCCAAATTCAACTGCTATTGAAACTTGAATATTTCCCTGAACCTTATCCACAAAAAATTTAAAAATTCCATAAGGATTTTCCTCAAAATTTTCATGCACTTTTAGTTAGGATTGGGATTCAAAATTCAAATAGGATTCAAACAAGATTTTCCTCTTCATATCCAACTCAAATTCGAATTTCATCCTTGTGGATTTACCACAAAAAATTCGAATCCTACTTGGACTGTGATTCAAAATTTGAATTTCAAATTTCAAATTCAAATTTCAAATTTCAAATTTAAATTTCAAATTCAAATTTCAAATTCGAATTTCAAATTTCAAATTTCAAAATTCAAATTTCAAAATTCAAAATTGTTGTATTTCAAATTCTTGTTCTCATGAATAATTTTCTACAACTCCAATCCAATCTCAAATAAAATTATGGCAACTTTATTTAGAGTTCGAATAATTGTGTACTCTATTATCCAAAACAAAATCTGAATTCAACAGGAGAGAATCTTGTCCACCATCCTGATCCTATGTCAACACCATCCATGCATAATCAACTAGCCAATAGCATATACAAATCAATTTTACCAAACGTTAAAGAATTATGTGGAGCTAGTAGAGGGACCAATTGGACATATATAATCGAGCTCCTGTAAATCCATATGATCATCATTCTTTACCGAACAACTTAATCATATGATCACTAATTTCAGAGTCACACCACTATAAACCTGAAACTGAACTCTCAATTATATATCGTATTACGTAAGCCTGTGACAAGCTATCGTCCAATGACCTTGTCATGTATGCAGAACCCTCATATGATATCCATGATCAGCCTTAGGTCAAAGTCCGTTTAATCCTACTGATCAGGCTATCTTAAAGTTCCATTATACTTCCGAATAAGAAAATGATTATTCACCATATGTGAATAAGAAGTCATTCACCCAGCAGACGACCCAATGCCTTGTCCATTTTCACATCCAGTATAATGCCTTTAAGAGGATACCCTTAACTCTTTATTAGAGCTATGATTCCGATATCTGTAAACAAACCCTTCATTGTATACAAGTCATACACCCAACGAACAGGTCTATAAGCTTACTACCTCTGAGACGCTTTAGCCATTGGAACATCAAAGTATACAAGTCATATACATGAAACTGTTCATCTACTCAGGATTAAGGTTACTGCACAATGAACGTCAAAAGCAGATTGATCCACTCATAGTGGACTACGTAGATCAATCACACTTTAGTCTCGGTCTAATATGTCACCACTAACCAACATATCTATGTCTCTACTTAGGAGATTATGCTCCAGACAGTCAAGACAAACCGTCCCTACCATGGCTTTAGATAACATAATAGTCTTAGCATGAGTTAGATGCTCGGTCTAACCCCATAGACTACAGACCTTAGTTTAGACCACTTACTTTATAATATTGTCTTCTCGCATATAAAAAGTCTATTGCATGCAACGTTCTAACAGTTTTAACACAAGCAGTCAGGGAGCCATATTTGCTTACATTTACTTTAATATGTAAATAAAATGAGGACACACAGTAATGTAATGAATAACCTCTATATAAAATTTTATTATCCAGTTCAAAATAAATACATCAAAATGTCTCTAATACTTAGGGCATTTCCTAACATCTAGCATAATAGATTTAAGAGGATAACCTTAACTCTATATAAGAGCAATGATTCCTTAGCTGTAAGCAATTCCTCTATTATATGTGTATAGTGTACCTAACGAACCAGTCCATTAGCTTACTGCCTCTGAGATGCCCTGGCCTTTGGAACATCAAAGCACACTAGCCACATTTGTAGAGTTGTTCACTTACTCAGGATTAAGGTTGTTGCATAATGAACGTCAAAAGCAAATTGATCCACTCATAACAGACTATATAGATCAATCACGTGTTAGTCCCAGTCTAATATGTCACTATCAAGCAACGTACCTACGTATCTACTCGAGAGTCAATACTCTGGATAGTCAAGACAAACCATATCCTAGATTGGCCTTAAATAGCATAATAGTTTTAATATGAGTAAGATGCTCACTCTAATCTCATTGGCTACAGACTATAAATTTATACTACTTACTCTAGAATGTTGTCTTCTTGCATACAAAAGATTATTGCATACAATATTCTAGCAGTTTAACATAAGCAGTCAATGAGTCATATTTGCTTACATACTGTAACATGTAAATAGATTTGGAACTTTTAGCATTGTGATGAATAACCTCTATAATATTTTTTAATCAGTTTAAAATTACAATGAAATCTACTTTCCCACTTAGGGCACACCTAACATTGTCCTAGCACACTAATAGGGATTGGATTTTGTAGGATTCGGAAGATAAGATTTTTTTCCTAATTTGATTTTGTTTGGGATAAGAGATTACATAATTGTTTGAATTCAAATAAAGTTACTATGATTTTATTTTGAATTTAAAATAGAGTTGTGAAAAATTATCCATGCATACCAAATTACAAGAATTGTGGAATTTGAAATTTGAATCAAATTTTAAATCCCACAACTTATGGTGGTTGAATTTTTGAGGTCTTTTTCCCTAGGAAAGATTCGGCCATGGTGATTAGGGAGGAAATAGAAAAATCTTTTTTGGAATCCTATTTGAATTTAGAATTGCCTTCCCAAATGGTGGCCGAATTTTTCGAAGGGATTTTCCTTGAGGAGAAGTCGATTTTAGGTGAGGAAAAACCATCTAATGCAATTTTATAAATAGGACCCTTAAGACTCTTATTTTTTTAAGACCACATACTTTCAGGTAAATGAATTTATTATTATACCTCTCACTCATAATATTAAATTCTTAGATATCTGGGTGGTTGGAAGGAGACAAGCTGTGTAAAATACTGATCGAGAAACCGAGTGCCAAAACATTCTACCATCTGGGATTTGGAGAATAGTAAAGAAGGCTGATTGGTTGAAGCTTCTCAGTTACATCATTTGATGTTCCCAGTGTTTTCCTCCGAAAATATAATGATTGTTGTATAATTTATTATATATGATAATACAAATTTTTAACAATCTTAATTTTTTTTTTAAATTCTACTATGCAAGTCTTATTATTTTTCCTATAATTTATTCATTTTTCTTGCAACTCTTTATTATTTTTTGCATTCGAGATTTTTAATAACGTTACATTCGACTCAAACTTTATTAGATGGATTTTAAACGTCAACAATTATTAATAAAAAAGGACTTTACGGAAAACAAAGAGTAAAAATGAAAAAAAGTTTCATTCCATTAACATGTAAATTTTGCATGGTGAAAAGTGAAACTCAGTTTGTGGTGTTAAATATGGGTAAAAAGGACATTTCATAATTTAATATATAATTAAAATTATTTTTTAATGTAAATGAAGGTATTTTTTCATATTTTAAGTTAATTTAATAATTAAACTGACGGTCAATTTCATAATAATTTTTAAATATTCAGACCCTTCACATTATTAGTTTTAATACAGTGGTCTTGAAACAAGAAAACGACATGCGTGTTTGGTTTTGTTTCTAAAACAGATTTCATGATTTTGTAGGAAATTGATTTCAAAATCGGTGTGAAATTGTGTTTAGTTTGTATTGTTTTTGAAAATAGATTTCAAAACGAATCTAAAATCTCCTTTGTTATCAACGTAAAATTGAAAACGACTAATTTTCTCTGATTTCATTTTTCCCATTTCTCTCATTTCTCTGATTTAATTATTATGATTAATTAAGATTTAATTGATATAGTAATTATTTAAATATTATGATTATTAATTATTAATTTATTTTTCAATTAAAAAATTTTATTAATTTTTAATTTTTAGTATTCATAATATTTTTTTTAAAATCAAATATAAATATATTTTTATAGAATACTTATAAAATGACTGATTTTCAAAAATATAACTAAATGCAGTTTTATTTTTTTGTTTTTTAAAACATAATCTTAAAAAATAAAACCTAACATAATTTAAGAAACATTTTGAGAATTGTTTTCAAAAGGCCCAAATTTAAAGAATTTGAAAACAGAGATTTAAAAAACAATTGCAAATGCTACCGACGTTTGGTTGAAAGAGAGGGGGTTTCGGACATTTGACTTCGTTTCCTGGCGGCTGCATCGTGCTTGTGGATGATGAGCTTAAATCCTAATTCTTCATTTACCATAAAATTTCTCCAGCATATTTTCTCCTAGTCTGAAAATCAAAGCAAAGCAAAGCAAAGAAAATTAAACAACGATGAAAGGGCAGGCTTCAGCTTCATGGAAGAGCTCAGCTGTGAAGTTCAGAATGTAAGTTTATTTTTTCCCCCCTCTCATATATTAAATATATGTATACAAATAGAGCAGCACTCAATCATACGGCACCCCATATTTTCCGTACGATCGGCGGCCCCAGGGTGACCATTTGATGCAAAATATGGGCCACTGATGGGGGGGGGGGGGGGGGGTGTGAGGAGAGGGAGAGCTACGGTGGATTGTATCCGGAGAGAGAGAGAGTCGCCGGAGAAGAGAGAATCACCGGAGGATAGAGCGAGTCGCCGGAGGAGAGGACCCCTCGAAACTCTCCGTCCGGAACATTCCAACAACTGACCATTCCATATATATGAATATACGTACATACATATGTATATATATTCTTGTTTAATTTTGGGATTGATTTTGAGTTGTGGTAATTATGGAAAATAATCATGGCAGACCAACAGCGGAAAATTTAGTTCCAATAAGATTGGACATCGAAGTGGATGGCCAGAGGTACAAAGACGCTTTCACTTGGAACCCTTCTGGTAGGGTTTTTTTTTTTTCCTCATCAAAATCCTTTTTATAATTATTTTTATTTTTATATTAAGGGATTGTTAATTTTTGTTTTTGTTTTTGATTTATAGATCCTGATTCTGAAATCGTGGTGTTTGCCAAAAGGACTGTGAAAGACTTGAAGCTCCCTCCTGTTTTCATCACCCACATTGCCTCCTCCATTCAGGCAAGGGAATTTCTTTTCTTTTCTTTTTTTGTTTAAGAAATTTTCTGTTGAGAAAATTTAGGTGTTACATTTTTTATTTTTTTTGAAAAAAAAAAAAAAGTAGTAATGTATTGGTTTCCCTTTTCTTTTTCTTGGCTGAACGTCTACTGGTTATAACTGGTTATAACTGGTTACAAGGTTTGTAATAACTTCCTGCATAATTGAATGATTGGAATTACTTTGAATGATTTATTTTGATTGTTTTTTATTTTTATTTTTATTTTTAAAGATTAAAAAAAAATATCTTTAGGGAAATTCTAGTCCTAAATTCTAGTGTGACTGGTTGCAATGGATTAATTAGTTACATTTTTTTTGAAAATTTTGATTGTCTGGTTACTAGTGTTTATAGCTACTTCCCACGTAGTAAGTTGACCTTTTCTTCTGATGAAACTCATACAATGTTGGGTTTGCAAAAACAGTCTCAGTTGGCCGACTTTCGGTCACATGAAGGACAAGAGATGTATGCTGGCGAGAAGATAGTTCCTATTAAGGTCTTTCTCTCTTATTTCATCATGATAAATTTTTCTCCAACTTACCTGAAAGCTGTGGTGTTGACAAGAGTATCCTTGCCTTTTCTTCTTAGCTCGATCTCCGTGTTAACCATACTCTCATAAGGGACCAATTTCTGTGGGTAAGCTGAAAATTTGATTATCTGGTGTAATGTTTTAGGTATGCACTTCTATTGCACATTCCTTTCAAGCATAGGCTTCCTGCTTTGACAATTATGCTTGTATGGATTTTCAGGACATGAACAACTTCGAAAGCGATCCCGAAGAGTTTGCCAAAACCTTTTGCAAAGATTTAGGCATTGAAGATCCCGAAGTTGGTGTAAGTAGTAGATAGTAAATTTTTCTGCATCTGCTTTCAGCACATGGGGCTCATACTTCATAGTCAATTGAATTCATTCTCCGTGACACTCTGCAACTTCTCGCTTTGTGCCTTCTGTTTCTAATTTGGCTTTTGCATGATTCAAACCCTGCAAATGATTTTAAAGTGAAAGCATGGAAATAGAAAAAATGTTCTCTAGAGTTTAGGATTGTCTTTGTGATCAAGTACTACTAGAATTCTTAAATTTTGTTTTTCATGTTGCCTGTCTTTCTTCTTCTTGGTTTTTGTTTGGGTTGGATCCTTTCAGAACATTCTAAAGAGACAAAATGTTCTCTAGTTTAGAATTGTCTTCCTGATTAAGAACTACTAGAATTCTTAAATTTTGCTTTTCATGTTCCCTGTCTTTCTTCTTCTTGGTCTTTGTTTGGGTTGGATCCTTTCAGAACATTCTAGAACCAAACATAAATGCTGTTTTTCTTTTTCATTCTTTTTTTCAGCCTGCAATTGCATTTGCAATCAGAGAACAGCTATATGAGGTTATATTCCATTAACCTTTCAAGCTTTTGTGTTTGTTTTTGTGTGTGTGTGTGTGTGTGTTTTTTTTTTCCCCCTTATTTTGAAGTGGATATTATTTGTGGCAAAGGTTCAACGTTTTACTTTTTCTTCCATTTTTTCTGTTTCATCTTTACATTTTTTAAGTTAAGTTAGCCTAATTCTGTCTTACATCATGTTCTAGACTGCAATTCAAAGCGTAGCTTCAGCAAGAGAAAGCAGAATAAGCAAGAAAGGTCGTCGGGGTGCTGACCATACACCAGCCAGGTTGTATTTGTGGCTTAACGAAAATTTACAGAAAATATGGATGCGAGTATGTGACTAACAGAAAATGAATTCCTTTCAGTAAAGCAAGTGGGACTGCGGTAGACCTCATGAAGTTATTTGGTCATAGGTCCAGTGTGGTTCGGTATGTCTGCCTATGTTGCTAACTTTTTTGAGAATTTCTTGGTTTTCAAAGCTTGTAAAAAATTTGTTTATGCTCATTTGTATAGACATCACACTCCTTGGATTTTACTTTTAAGTTTAAAGCCCTAAATTATCACTGCTCCTATTGTTCTTTCATTGTAAAGGGAATTTTAAGAGACCTGAATTTTTTTTTTTTTTTTTTGACATAACCAAGGGGCCGTCCAGCATTGGAAGGATAAATGTCTTATTCAGTTATTTATTTTCCCCATTTTTGGCTTGCTAAAGAACCTAAGGGGACTTTTATGGAACAAAATGAAAATCCCCATTCCATATGCAAGGGTTACTACTAGCATCATTGTATCCGCAACCTTACTAGTATCAACACTCTCTCATTTGACTTAATTTCTATTATAGAATTACAAAAAACCTCAGTAATAAGCTTTTTGGGAATGTTAACCATAATTTCCCCATATTTGTAGTGGCTAAAGCTTACTTTGATAACAGAGAAGAAACGCAATCTGGCTTGCTTTTGCTCCATAGAAATCTTGAAAAACCCAAGAATAACGTGCTCCTTTGTGGCCGTGCCCTCCTTTTTATCTTGCGAAATTACCTTGTCATTGTCATTTCCATTGTTCCTTTGGACAATTTGAATGTGTTGCGTTGTGTTTAAGTTCTTTTTTTATGTTTTTTATTTTTTTGCATTTTTCTTTTTCTTGGGGTTCAACTGCAGTAAATTAAGATGAGGTACTCAAAACTTGTTCTCAAATGTCAGGAAGAGAAAGGAATGGGACATTTACGAACCAATTGTCGATATTCTATCCAACGAGGAGGTGGATGCTCTTGAAGCCAGAGAAGAGAGGAATGCTCGGTGACTTTACGCAGTTTTAGGCACATTTCAAAGTGTCTAACTCATCCTCTGACTGGCTAGGAAACTGCAGTGGCTTGTTAATCTTAGGGCCCTCTTCAAAAAATTTGGCATTCTTGGTATATTGTACTATCTTAACCTTCAGTTCGTCAAATGGCCTTTGAAAATGGTAGCAGCTTCTTCTGACCGTTCAACATGAAATTCTTGGTGTACTTCTGTCGGTTAGGTTGTGATTATCTGCGTTGCGAGAATCTGTAACTTGAAGAAGCATGCGAACCACGTGCGTGTTTGGTTTTGTTTTCAAAACAGATTTCACGATCCCTTAGGAAATCGATTTCAAAATCGGTGTGAAATTGTGTTTGGTTTGTATTGTTTTTGAAAACAGATTTCAAAACGAATCTAAAATCTCCTTTACTCCCAACGTAAAATTGAAAACGACTAAAAATCGTTTTCTCTGATTTCATTTTTCCCATTTCTCCCATTATCATAATAAAGATTTAATTGATATAGTAATTACTTAAATATTATAGTTATTAATTTTTAATTCATTTTTCAATTAAAAAATTTTATTAATTTTTAATTTTTGATATTTATAATAATTTTTTTTAAATCAAACATAAATATATTTTTATAAAATATTTATAAAAAGACTGGTTTTCAAAAATATAACCAAACACAGTTTCACTTTTTTGTTTTTCAAAACATACACTCAGAAAATAAAACCAAACATAATTTCAGAAACGTTCTCAGAATTGTTTTTAAAACGATCTCAAATTCAGAGAATTTGAAAACATAACAAATTTCAAAAACAATACCAAACGATATCCACATTTTTTAATTTTCATTTTAAAACTCCCCCCTCCCTTTTTTTTTTTTTTGAAGAAGGGAGGAAATAGGTCAAAATTAAAATTGAATAAAAATAAATAACAGTAAAGTTTTGAACCTTTAATAAATAACATATTTTTGATAAATAATGATTTACCATAACTAAAATTCTAAAAATATCCCTTATGTGTAAATCTTGGTAAATTTATTTGGAAATCATTTTTTACTTGGTAAATTATTTATTTACGTGTGTAAATCATTGATTTACCAATTCTGCACTCAGAATTTTCTCAAAAAACAAGCAGATAACTTTAAAATTTTATTGATAAATCATTTATTTACGTGTGTAAATCATTGATTTACCAATTCTCCACCCAAAATTTTCTCAAGAAGTAAGCAGATAATTCTTAAAAAAAACAAAAACGATAAGTCTAGACCCCGATAAAAGTTTGCGGAAGAAAAAGAAAGAGAAAGGGAAAGGGAAAGAGAGAGAAAGGGAAAGAGAGATAAAATCTAGAAAGAAATATGGATATAATTGTAAAATTACATGACTCTTAAATTAAAATTACTATTTATTTTTTAAGTTAAGTAAATATGATATTTACTTTTATTGAATAAAATAATTGACCTATTTATTATAATTTCTTTTTTTTTTAATCCTAAAAATGGATCTTCGTGGGCTTCAATGAGCCAGCACATTTGATCCAAGATTTATAAAAGTTGTTTTAGGTTAGGAAAGTGATACTCTTAATGGAAAAACAACTTCATGATTAAAGGTTAAAAAGCTAGGGAAAAAAAAAATTATTTTAGTTTTTCAGATTTCACAGAATTTTGATTTGTATGTACTTATGATATTCATAATAAAATATTTCGTAGTTGCTTTGGTTGGAAAGACCGACAGAAAATAGACAGGTGGTAAAGCATAAAAACCAATATGACAAAAGTGAAGAGGGTGGACAGGTTTTCTTTCATAGTATGTAAGTAGGAGAGAAATAAAAGGTCTATATGAGGTAATGAGTGTTTAATAATGGCCAAAATTTTTGTTACGCTCCCCATTTGTCTTGTGTAACGTCTTCTCTCATTTTATGTTTCCAAAGTTAAAAGGAATAAGAAATGGTTAGCTCTGTATATTTCTCATTTCTTTTCTTCTTAATTTCCTGTTTATTACATGCCTATATCCGCGTTTCTACTATGCCATAGCAATAGCAAGAAAATAGTTGCAAATTTAGTCCAATGATATCCATAATTCCGCTTAGATAAGTTTCATACCAATAGATTGATCGGATAAAAGGTGGGGTAAGGGCAGGATCTTGCCCTGCGTAAGGAAAAGTAGGCTTTGGTTGTGTCTTTGTGATAGACCGGAAAATTCCTACAATGCTACCTATGATTAAACTAGGTTTTTTTAAAAATTTTTGTGAATAGAAAGTGAAAGAACACTACGTTTATAAATAAACAGACAATAGTATTAATAATAATAAATCAATGTTTTGGAGAATTTGAAATCTCCAAAAATGATTAAAGAATAAAGTTCATGACTGAGAAAGTGATTTCGGATCAAAACACTCAAAATGGAGTGGTTTCAATATTTAAAAAAGATAAGATATAAGAAATGACAAGTCAAAGCAAAAATTAGATAAGATAAGTGTTTTAGAGTTTTTAAGAGTTTCGAGATTTAATTAGATTAAACCGATAGCACGGATGACTAGGTAAGTCCTTCAGTGTGCTTTCCCAAAAATTTCATTATTTTTAGAAAAATGAAGATGTTATTTAGAAACCAAGAACCCCAAGAAATTACCTAAGATAAACCAAGATTTGGGGAAACAGATGAAAATTTACAGTTTTGATTATTAGTCAAACGGTAGTAGAATAAGGTAAACCGATTGCATAGGAGGCGCCAGAAACCCGCCTACGCGATTTCGATAAATTTCTGTTCGGTTTGACTTTTGGTCGAACTTTGATCCCGGATTAATATAATGAGGACAAAATAGATGATGTCATAATTTATTTAATTCTTATAAGGAAATGTGTTAGTTGGATCCAATGGTTATGGTTTAAAGTAATTTTTGACTAGGAAACATGCAGCATCAAGAAATTGGTCAAGATGCCTTGAAATAAAACGATATATTTGGAATCAGCATGCTCAAATTAGTCAATTGGGTACAAAAAGTAATTTTTGACCAGGAAATCACAGTACCTGAAAACTGGTTAAGATGACCTCAAATAAAAATAAAACTGATATATTTGAGTTCAGCACACCCAAATTAGTCAGGATAGCTCATGTTGAAATTTTGGACAAAAAAAAATATATATAAGAGTGAAAAATCAGAAAATTTCAAAAAAGGCCCATAATTTTCTCTCACTTTCTCTTTTCTCTCACTTTCTCTTTCCTCCCCCTACACAAAATGAACATTAACCGACCACCGGAAACGGTGTCTGTTTTCGACACTGTCGGCACCGTTAGAAAGCTCTCACCGAGTTGAGTCCAATGGTGGGCCCAGTCGACGGAACCGATGCCGGACGAAGGTGCATGCATCACCCGAATGTGGCCAGAGATGAAAAATTCAATCCGCCGTATCTCCACCATCTGACGTCCAAATGCCACGATTCTGGTCCCAATGGATTTGTGGTGAAGAGTAGAATAAAACCTAGGCCTCATTTCAGCTCAACGGCCGCCGAATCGTGCCGCCCAACACTTCGCCGTCGCCGTTGTGTCGCCACTATGGAATCCGTCAATTTCGACGGAGTTGAGCGACACCACCGGTACCAAAAAACTCAGAATGATGTGTAGATCAAAAGCCCCAGGTCAATTTTGGGCAACAAAGCGGCACGACAGAGAACCAACCTTGCTGCCGCAGCCATCCGATTTTTGAGGCTCGATTTCCGGTGATTCGAGCACCGATTAGTGAAATTGACATCGGATTCTTGTTTCGCTCGTTGAGATCTACATTTTGGTACCAAGTTTGGCCCACACCGCCGCTAGTCAACGCTGGTCAATGGCGGTCAACAGCGACTAGGACCCCAAAATTTGAAGAATGGCCCGTTGGCTTATTTTCGACGTTCCGGACACGTTCACGGCATCAGAATTGTAAGACAGAATTTCAAACATAAAGAATGGAGAATCAAAGTTTTTATGCGTAAGATCGAACGGCCCCGTCGATCACCGATTGGAGTCAACCTACTCGATGGATGTCGTTGAACGACTCCGGTGGTGATTTCAACTATATTAATTCCTCAATTTATTAATTGAGATGATTAAATGTTAATTATGGACTATTTGTATGAAAAATGATCGAATAAGAAAATGTATGTAATGTGAAGATTTTTACATAAAAAGTATGAATTTTTATGTAAAAAATTAGGCCTCTGGTATAGTACGTGACAGATTAGAATTATGTTAGATGGTTTCGAGGTGTTTCCTAAACGCTGAGAACCCAAAAATTAAGCGGAAATGCTGTTGAAATTTCAAAAACAGCACAAAGGAGTATTTTAGGAAATGAGGGGTAGAATGTGATCGGGACGGAAACTCGAGCCCCCTCGGTGACCTAGGGTCGAAATAATGCCACTTGAGAGTCAGTAAATAGTAATTAGAGGAATGGCGGCAAATGATGTCGTAAAAATTTAGTAAAGTCTAAGAAAAATTATTTTATAATTTTTGGGCTTAAAAAATCTAGTCTAAGTATTAAAATGAAAATGATACGGCCTAAAGACCTGTTAGGGACAAAATGATCATTTTGATCAAAAATTTCATAAATGATAGAAAAAGGGCCCTAATGGACTTATAATGGCTTAATTAAGATCTTAAGGGCCAAAGCCAAGTTGTAAACCAAGGAAAAGTAAAATTTAAGTGAGAAAAATCCCGCTAGGGGAAAAATGGTAATTTTGCCAAAAGTTCGGGATACAGCAGTTATTTTTCCAAAAGTTAGCAAAAAAGTGACAAATGAGTTTAGTTAAGATTTTTAAGGCCAAGTTCAAGATTTTAAAAGAAGGGAAGTACTTAAATGAAAGTATGACCATTAGTTAAAGTTACTATTCACATCAAAATTACTATTCATCGTCATTTTAGCAAAAGTTGACAGAAAGGCTAGAAATGAGATTTTAGACCCCTAAGTTCATGATTAAGAAATTAAATGTAGAATGATTATGTTTTAATAAGTTTTATGTATAAAGTAAAGATTTTAAAATAACCGTAATTGTTTTGATTATAGGAATCCAATCTAAAGGTGACAAAGGAGCGTTTAGAGATCCAGAAACGAAGAAAGGGATGCGCGCAAAAGTATAGGTAAGTATAGACATTTGATTGTCTACTCACGAATTGACTTGTCATAGGACTATGTTATGATGTATTGTTGTGAAATGAAATTACAACATATTGTTTTTTAAAAGAAATGTTTATAAGTCATAAAAAGTTTTTGATTAAGCTTTATATAATAGTTGTTGTTTGTGACATGATAATCTAATAAGTTCACAAGGTCAGAAAAGATTGAGAAGTTAAAGTAAAGAAAGATAAAGATAAACAAAATAATAAGATTGAAAATTTAAAGGTTGGCATACTGACCTCCCCAGAGTGAGGTTTAACATTTATAGCCTCCACCCCAGTTGTGTGGTGCTACCCCCAAGATACGGTAGTTAATGGCTTAAAGACGCCACCCCAGTGTGTGGTAGTTCAGTGTGTGGTACGTTCAACCATGAGCCCACAAGATAGTGAAAGAAAAGAAAATAAAGAACACAAAGAAAAGAAAAGAAAAGAAAAGAAAAGAAAGAACAGAAGGATAAGAAAGAAAAGAAAGAACAATGAGAACGTAGAACAAGAATAAGCAAGCATAATCTTACTAACTTTCGTTGATAGTTGATGTGTTTAAGCAAAGTTTTAAATGTATGTTATGTTTACATAAAGTTTTAGCTTGTATATATGAACATGTGATGTTTTATATGTATGTTTGTACTTACTGAGCTCTAGCTCATTAGTCTGTTCATGATGTAGGTAATAAGAGTAAGCTGCCTGCATTATGAGGAAAGGAACTGATGGGCTGGCAGACAGATTCCCAGAGTGTTATGGGTGGGTTATGGTTTCACTATGATTATCCGCTGCAATAAAAAGAAAAGATATATATAATGTAAAGAAAAGAGACAATGTTTAATGCAAGTTAAGTTTATGAAGTATTTCAATTACGTTTTTGAAAACTCATATGTTTAAATCAAGTTTTAAAAGAAAAAAAAAATTTATCAGTGATTTTTCAAACATCGTTTTCGCAAGTAAGTTTAAATACTAAGTATAATATGGCAAAGTATAATAGTATAAGAAATTAGTATTTTAAAAAAAATACTTTTTAAAGTACTTTAAAAGAATGAAGTTAAGTAAAAAATTTAAAGAAAGTAAGAGAAGTATAAGAAGTAAAGTAAGTACGCCAAGTCAGAAAGAGTAAAGGCAAGAAGAGTAAAGTTAAGAAAAGTAAAGTTAAGAAAAACAAGTTTAAAAATAAAGTTAAAGTTAAGGTAGTTAGAGAGGCGTGCTTGACAGTGTTTTAATGGAACCATCATGATTCATGGCCCAACACTCTCATATCTTCAACTTGAACTTGAAAGGACAGCCTTTTTTGGATTTCCATAAACAAAGAACCTCTCTCTCTCTTTCTCTCTCTCTCTCTCTCTATGGATAAGGAATGGTCAGATCTTTTTACCTCTATTCAGAAACAAAAATTGAATCCTCTTTCTTTGCGAGATTGTTTTAGTTTCTGGTTTCCAACTTCTAAGGATTAATATCTACTCATTCTCAGCAAAAGAGGAAGCAATACATATATGTGTGTGTATACATACATACATATATATATGTTTATATATGCAGCTGTACTTGTTTGAACAAAGTTACCAAATTCAACTCATCAACCTTTCCACAAGCTTTTAGGCATGTGCAATTCATGAAATATTTCTTGCCACCACAAGGCTATTTTTCGCAGGTACAAATTGCTGGTGTGAACAGAATATTGAATCATACAAAAGAATTAAAGAGAAATTAGAAAATAATGGAAAGGAAGACAAGTGATTTAGAGGTGAAATTCTCCATAATTCCCATTAATAATCTCGCTGTGATTTTTTTCATTTTATCACAGGGATTCCCCTATAGCTTAACATTTTCACTAGAAAAATTACAAGCATTAAAAAATAAATATAAAAAAAAGACCACCTTGGTCTTTTCATCCACTTGAACACATTTTTTAGATCATTGTCCCAAAACAACATTAAAATCTACAAATTAATTGAGTATCACAGATGCGTACCGGATCCAAACAAACTAGTATGATACCCTGCAACCACGATAAACTTTTTTTTCTTTTCTTTTCTTCCATTTTTTTTATTTTTTTTGTGTTTTTTGTGTTTTGATTATCAAGAAGTGAATTTGCAAGATGTGGACTTCGACTTGTCAAGGATAGACCACATCACTTGAATATCTTCGTAAGCACAAGCCATCACTTCTTCATGCAGATCCATCACGCTACTCCCATTTCCCTCTGTGTTAAAAAACTTGAGTCAATATACATTTATACACATATATTATTCATCACAATATATATATGGTACACACACACACATTATATGTACATATAACATACCTTGCTGAGGCTTCTTATTAGGATCCTTGGGTTGTTGATTGAAGAAAGTGCAAGCCTTCTTGAATGGGGATGCAATGGTCTTTTTCCAAGATGCCATATATATAGGTGTATATATGTGTGTGTATATATGTACGAGAGTTAATACATAAAGTAGTACTATTTAGTGCCCTTCTTAAGAGAATAGGAACTCAATGATGAAGCTCTATATGTCCTCTAACTCTACAACAACAAGACTCCACAAACTGAACCTTTGGCCTCATATATAGTACATACACATATATAGGGTGTAGAAGTTTGCGTCCGTGTGTGAATATATACAAAAATATGTGCACAACCAAATAATAAAATATATATTTGTATAATAATAATAATAGAAGAGAGAGAGAGAGGGCCACGATCCGTGAGATGAACCTAAGATGAGAGGAACATCGATCACTCCTTTTAATTTTTCTTATCTTCAAAGAAGGTCGCCGACTGCACCCTAGCACACGGTGCACGCTCCCAAACAGCCCCTCCCTACAAGTGAATTCCTTTTACTTTTCTGAATGAGACGTCTTTTATTAATAAGGACTCACTTATACGTAGAGTATCCCCACGTATTTCTGAACGTCCATCAAGATCGTTCTAAATAAAAAACCATATATAATTTGTGAAATCTAGTTAAAATCTGACGGTGAGAAATATTACCTGCTGGTGAGGCATTTTTTTCGTGCCCTGCTATATAATTCTCCTTATTTATTATATGACCATTCCTTCCCATCTTTTCTTCTCTTTTTCTACGCATTGAACAAAATGTTCACATCCAATTTATTTTGTAAAATGACCTTTCACGATGGACTGTCAAATGTCTTGTTACTATGTGCGTAAGTGCGCTTTTTTTTTGCAAACGGAATGTGTGCAGTCAAGAATGAATAAGATTAGTAAGAGAGGAGGATGATAATCATTGTTTACTCAGTGACTAAAACCAACTTTCATGTATCCTTATCTCTAAGTCCATTTTATGTCTTTTAATGATATTTAGAACTAACTTTTATGTTTTCTTATTCATGTAGTTTTCATGTTTTTTAATAATATCATGTTTAGAACTAACTTTCATGTTTTTTAATAATATCATGACATATCAAGAAAAAATATATAATTAATTATAATTTCATATTATATTAATTAAAAAATTAAATTAGTTGTATGTGTCATAATATTATTACAAAATTGGAATAAAGACATAAATAAGGGGACATATTAACTAAGTTCCTTACTAACCATAATTAACTAAGTTCCTTACTAACCATACCTTATTTGGATTTATGGCACATCTACCTTGATTTTTTTTTTTAAGAATAATGTTCTTTTATAAGAAATCATACGATATAGTATATTTCATAGACACTCATTAAATATATAACATATTTTAAAAGTTGATAAAATTATAGCATATTTTATTTATTTTTTAAAAATAATTTATTTGTTTCTAAATCTATTCATGTTTCTCTCTCCTCACTCTCTCCCTCTTTCCTCTCCCTCTCTTACTCTCTTTCTCCTGCTCACTAGCCATGGAGAAGATGATGGTTATGTGACCGTGATGGTGACACCCACCATGAAGAGACGATGGCTATTTATTTGCAAATAGATCATCACAAGCCGAGGTGTACAGCAAAATGGTGGCGATGGTGGTCGAGGAGCATCAGAAATCACTAGCGGAGGGGGTGCGATCATGTTTGGGATTCAATCTTAGAGATTTGCCAATAGATTTAGGCGAGGATCTTAGGGTTTCACAATTTGATGGTGCGATTTCAATCGGGCTTAAGATTTCACCACGAGTAAGGCTAGGCTTTGTGATCCTGCCGTGATTGGGGATAATTACGATGAAATTAGGGCTAGACTTCATAGAGCAAGCGCGTTTGGGGCAAATTGTGATGCGATTTGGGTTGGGCTTCATAGATCAAGCACAGTTGGGGATAGTTGTCTTGCAATTAAAGCTGGGACTATAATTTCTGATGACATTTGGGCCAGGAATGGAAATATAGGAAATACTATGAATTAAAAAAAAAAACCTTAAAATATAGGAAATATAGGTGTTTTTTCATGTTTCTATGAAAAAACCATATATATCCTTCCTTATATAGAAATACAGGCATTTTCTGTCGCAATCTGCTCTCACTGCTGGCATCGTGATGTCCTCTAGCGTAGCACCATTATTAACAGGAGGGAGGAAGGAAGGTAGAGAGAGAAAGAGACAGAGGAGAGAGAAAGATGGGAGATAGGGAGAGAGTGGAAAGAGAAAAAGAAAAAGAGGGTGAATTTGAAATTTTAATATATAATTAATTTAAATTATACTATTTGGTTATATTAGTTTTAATCTTGTTATTGTTTTAAAATATTATAATTAAATATGTTATTTGGTTAATTCACCTTTCTTTTATAAAGTCTCTTTAGTATATGTAACAGACACTAGAATGATTTATCTATTTGCAAATAATATTATAATGGAATGGTTAGAATATAACTGATAACTTATATTGGAGTATTAGTATTACTAAACATTTTAACCAATTATTTATTAACAAATTTTTTTAGATCATTTAATATGTAAATATGGCTAAACTTTGGTGTTTGTTGGTGGGTTTACTATTCATAGGAGGAAAACAGTCTTTTTCAAATATATATGTTTGTATTGAAATCTGATCAAATGACAAACAATGAGATATGAAGCTTAATTAGACAAATAAGTCTTAAAGAGAAAATTCTTATTCTTCTCTCAAATTCAAGTGTTCGCAAAAGCATGCAAAATTTCATTTATCCACCCCTATTTATAGTTTTTTTAGGTGTGGTTATGCTTTTTACACTACTAATTCTATACTTCTACAAGTTAGTCAAAGGCGGTCACTTTTATTTTCTTTGTCCTTATTCTGAGGTGAATATTCTTTCCAATTGCAATTATGATGATCAGCCTCGTTTGAATGAGTTGGCCGTAGTAATCAATGGTCTATGGCTTTATGTCCCAGATCAAAAATTTAAGCTCCCTACTTAAAAGTTTGCTCATTCTGAATTTGCTCATCTTGAATGGGTTTGCCCATATGTTGAAGAGTTAGGCTCTATTGTAGAGTGTTTCAAATCCAAACACATTCAATAGGACATCAATATTTATTCTTGCTTTCCCATTAGCATTCTAATGCAGGAGACTGATACTATTTGCCAAATGTTAGATTTTGCAAACATCTTTGACTGTGACAACACCAGATCAATAGTTAGTCACTACCTTCCTCCTCTACCTAGTCATTTCCCGCTATTCAGGTGCATTCATAAATTCAAAATTCAAAAAATAGGGTCATTCTTTATTTATCGCCTTTACCTTCTTCTTCGCTCATTTGCATATCAAGCAATCTTGATTCATCTTTTTTTTGAATTTTTTTTGACCTCATAGTCATTCCATGATTATTTGGAGCAGTATTCCTGAAAGAGGAAGATCTTCTAGCAAATCGACTCACTTTTCCAAGCCCCTTATTGGTCTCAGCGAGAACATTTGAATAAAAATTCTTCTTCATAATTTGAAGAGTGTTCAACAAATGATTCTTTCAAAAGGTCCAATTCTTAGCCCTTTGAATATTCTACTACTGAGCAAAAGCTATGAGTTACTTTCCGACTCTCCTTACTGTCTGCCTATCCTGTACTATGGAATCTTATCTTAAGAAAGATGAGTGGCTCCCCAATCTTCTGCAATGAATCTACATTTGACCCCTTCATAGCCTACGTTGTTAGTTCTACCTTTAAAACTCCTAAGGATCTCAGATTCTTTGCTGGCAGAACCTTTAAGGAAACTAATAGGGTTGCTGTTTCTACTAGTTGTTTTGTCAATGGGGTCATCAATGATATGTGAGCTAAGCTTCAAACATATAAGGACAAGGTCAATTATTACAGGGGATCACTTTATAGATTTGATGACAAATACAAGACTGAAGTAGATGTTCGTCATCAGTATGAATTAGATTCTGCTAATTTTAAGCTCATGCCAGTATTATGCAAGAGACACTTAAACACCAAAATCAGCAAAAGAAAAGAGGCCACAGACAAGCTAAAGGCTACACTGGCAAGTTCTTTAAGTTCTGATCCTAAGAACCCTTATTCTAAAGCTAAGAAAGTCCAAGGTTACTAAGTTGCAATATGATCTTAAGGCTGCCACTGCCTTTCTTTTGAACAAAGATGCTGAAATTATGGTGCTTAGAGAAAAAGTGGCCCTAAAGGAGAAAGAAATTTAGTAGCTTGAAGTTGGCATCTCTCAACAAGTCTCCTCCTTCAATAAAGACAGAGTCATATATGAGAAAATTGCAACTAAACAAGCCTCCACTACCATTCAGGGGAAAAAACTTGTAGAAAAAGAGCTTTCTGCTTTATATTCTAAAGTATGTACTATTTTTCTTTCTAGTAAAGTCAATGTTCCTACTGATCATGCAATTTCCACTCTTCATTTTAAAATTCATTCCTTACAACAATCTTTGAAGGAGAATGAACTAAGTCATTCCAAGCTTTTGGACAAGTTGAGGAACTTCAAGCCAAAGCTGCAGCAGAACTGAAGAATTCACTCCAACAAGAACACAATGATTGCCTTGAAAAGCTTAAGTCTGAATTTGATCAATCAATTAGGATTCAAGCATGTCAAGCTTTCGAAATAGGTTTCGCTTAAGCTCAACTTCTTGCTAAATATCACCTATTCTGTAACCCAGAAGATTGCTTCAAGGAATGTGGCATAAATTGCCAAACTCATACATGCCAAAAGCTTATAATTTCTTATTCAAAGTAGGAAGAAGGGGAAGAAGTAGAAGAAGAAATAGAAGAAATAGAGTCAGAAGAAAATTAGTTAAACTTTCTTTATATTTCTCATTATTTGCAATTCTATCAACTTGGTTATGTATTTTATATTGCTTTTTACTCTCTTTTTCTATAAAATTGGATTTCCTTCTACCTCTATATTTCACTTTTATTTATTCTACATATGTTCACATGTCATATGTGGATATTTGTTATGTCATTTTGTCTTTTCATTTCCTAACAAGGGGTTAATTATGACTAATCTATGCCCTAATTTCATTAGGCCATTACTTTCTCAGTTTCAAAAATTTTTAAATTTTCATAACTTGCAATAACCATTTGTGTAACTTCTCTTATTCTTCTCTGACCAAACATCTACTTCATTTCATTTTTCTTTAAGTTTCCTAAACATTTTCAACTCTTTCTTTCTTTCTTCTACTATTCTCATTTTCAGATTTTATTCAGAAGAAAAGCACACTCTTCTTTGACCTTTTCTGTACTTTCATTAACTTGCGCTTTGGAACAACCATCATGGCTTAGAACACTGAATTAGTTTTGGAAGGAATCCAAGTTCCTAAGGGCATAGAGGTTTCACTATTCAATCATGATATTGATCAAGCTGCAAAAGGCCATCTAATCATCACTAAATGCCAGTTTTTATGCTTGGATTTTCCTTTACACTTGTTCTTCAATTAAGTCTTCCACCAAATTCAAATTCATGCTAACCAATTGAATGCTAATGGTTTTCGCATTGTTATTTGTGACGCCCCGTGGCCTTAGTGGCCTGGATCGTCACCAAAAACTGCTTTCTTAACTTATACTTATACTTTCTTACAAACTGATACTTTAAGTTACTTAATTAGATACCCTAATTTCAGGGAAAATTTTTTTTGATGCGCAGGTATTTACTATTCACGTACGCATACTTTAAATGTGCATCATCTAAACATAAGAAGTTTAATTACTCATAAACATTTATAATACTGTCTAACTATTTACTATTCAAAAATACTATTTAACAGTTACTATTCATAAATACTGTTTAACGGTTACTATTCAAAAATACTATTTAATAGTTACTATTTATAAATACTGTTCACTCAAAAATTATGCGAAAGAATACTCGTGGTGTATCCATAACCTCGCCTCACATCCGCCTCTGCCGCCGTCATCGCTCATTGTGGTTTAAGACGTAGGACATTTACCTACAGTATGAACACACTCCGTGAGCTTTATGCCCAGTAGGTACAACATTTTAATCACAAAACATCTTTAAAACATAGTACATACTTAAGATCTTTAAGCATGCAAGGTATCAACATATACCACATATCACATTTTCACACAGGACATGGAAACATATCATCTAGCATCTCAGAATGCATATCATGTGGGCACGTCCTATCATTCAACTAGGAAGCTGACTCTAACTGTATCTAGGGTATAACGTGTACACTACAGGAACCGTTTATACTCAGATTATGCTTCATTATTCATTATTGTTTCGTATTGAAAAAAGGCATAGTAAACCTTGCACTCAAGAAATATGCGCCTGTTTTATTTATGAACAGAATGTGGACCTTGCACCCGTTTTATTTAAAAACATAATGTGGACCTTGCGCCCGTTTTCTTTAAAAACATAATGTGGACCTTACGCCCATTTTACCATCTCCTTAATTTAATTACCTGATTCTTTATCTGATTTGGCTGAAAGCTTTGCGAAGCTATCCCTAATCTTACGTGATAGGGATGTATGGTATCTAACCTGGGATCAATCTATATGATTGTGAACTATATGCTCTTATACATGCTGTACATCAACGTGTGCATACTATGTATATTTAACATATTGTGAAAATCATCATTTCAACTCATTTTATTCATGCTGTAGGCAGAGTTGTACTTACCTAAATTGCAAGCAATTGCATACTCGTGCCTTTATCAAATTACAGGTTACCACCTGTCATCAATAACGTACCTTGTCAGTATCTTCGCTGAGTCATTAATACTGTTAGTGACTATCACTTGTGTTTCTATGTGCGGTACCCTATTGGCCTGCTTTAGGGATTTGGTGTCTAATGTCGATCTTGTTTGATTAACTGTCTATTTGATAGATTAATCACCGCTCCTTACCATTTCATACAAAACACGGCACTTGACTGGTTGTCGACCAGTCAACCAACCGGTTACCTCGCCCGTTGATGACTAAGTAATCTACGGGTTACTAGTTCTTGTTTGGTGTGGTAGCCTACCAGGCTACCAACACTGTTTATGGTCATTTTTTAAAAATCATTTGGTTGTCTTATAAAATTCTTGGAAAATAATGTGTTTGGAAACTGTCCCCTCATTATCCCGTTGGAAGGTGGGGGGCCGTTTTTACGGAAACCATTTTTATTTTTAAAGTGTATAAAACATATTTTGGTCTTGTATTTTAAGGGTGGTTTTTGAACCACTTATAAAAATTGTTTTGAAACTTGTATGAAACGACTTTGTTTACAAATTTGGTAAACATAACATTTTTCGTCCTCGATGAGATGAACAATTCTTATGTTTATCTCGGAGCTCAAATCTAACTCTAACGGCTCCTAAATTTATTGAACCTGTGGGCTATGGTGCCCAGTTTTTTAACAAAATCCCAGTTTTATGTTACTTTAAAAATGGCTCTATTTGAGGCCTAAAACGGTCAAATTTTTAAAACACACATAAGTCATCTTAAAGGTTTCGATGTGTTCTACAACTTTCATGTTGAGCCCGAAACCCAGTTCGGACTCTAAATGGTCGATTTTTAATAAAACCCAAGACAAAGTCTGGGCTCAGATTTTTGGTTCCAGTTTTGGGTACCGAGTGAATACCACTTTAAAAACCTATCTTAGTGTCATTTTTGGCCAAGGGCTATTTGATGCAAAAATGACCGTATCAAAATTTTGTTATAATACAATGTTTTACTAAATCCTAAATTCAGAACCTAAGGGGGTCAAAATAGCCAAAATCCATGGCCTTTCCTTGAGGACAGATTGTGTCCAATCACGAAAAGCGTTCATGCTCTCATTTGCATACAACCATTCGTAAAAATAATGTAAACACAACCACAACCACATAAACTTAAAAATGACAAGCTAAAGGCTCAAAATAAACTTATTACAAACTATTTGCCTAAACAAGTACACATAAATGGCCTTGATCAAACTTAAAAATCATCTAACCACAAGATAGGGTTTTCGATTTTTACCTCTTTTGCTATGGTCCAAGCACGATCCAAACTAGGGCTTGAGGAACCAAAATGGCCGTGTGGAATCACGAAGATAGGGTCGGTTTTTGTGTGAGCAAATACACCAAAATAATTTCTCTTAATATCCCACCAAAACAATAATCTAAAACCATAAAGATTGATTAGAAACCTTACCCTTGAAGAACCTAGAATGGCTAAGATTGGATCCTCCTAACATAAACTTCTAGGGACTAATTTTTGGTGAGTATTTGGAATTGTTTTTGGCTTGAAAATGTGAGGATTTAGGGGCTTAAAGGCAGTCGGCCGCATTTAGAAGAAAGGGAGAAAGGAGTTGTGATTTTTCTTGGGTGCAGAGTAAGGAAACAAACCCTTGTGTCATGTGTGCCGTTTATAGGCAAAACTAATCTAACTTGCTTAAGCTTAAACTAACTTAATTGTCCACCAAATTTTTGCCCAATCAAGGGACAAATTTCTACCCTTTTTCAGTCCATAAATGTGGGCGACCCCTCTAGCTTAGGTCGTCCACCTTATCTTGCTTGCTTCCTTTATTCTTTGCTTAGTCTTACTTAGCTTGCTTGTTTCTATAGCTTTCTTCTCCTTGGGGTTTAAAAGATTTGTTCTTGAAAAACTAGGAATATTTTTTTTTCCTTTAACTGGAGGAAACTACTAATTCTTGAAAATTGTGTATACATAAATATATACGTACTTCTTAATACTTTTTCCCAAAATATAATTTGGAGTCTCGTTACTTTAAAGTACGTAAAAATAGAAACATACTTTTAAACTTGTTTCACTACTTTACATACTACACTCTTGTCTTGTCTTTATACATATATCTCACTATTACACTTTCTTTCTTTTACACCTTGAGTACAGCGGAGTTCTGCGAAACGGAACCATAACCCGTCCATGACATCGCTGGGATCTGCCTGCCAGTCTGCTACTCTTGTTTCATACTGCTGGTTGTTTTCCTTTATTACCTACAGCACGAATAGACTAATGAGCTAAAGCTCAGTAAGTACAAACATACATACAAGTAAATAAGCTGAATAGACCACTCTAGGGTTAGTCAACTTAGGACCAATTATTTTCTTTAGTCCTATACTACTTGTTCTTTCTATTCTATTTCTTTCTTTTCTTTGCTTTACTTCATCTGCTTTATCTTTCACTTGTGGGCCCGTGGTTGGACGTACCTAGTGCGCGCAGACCAATAGAGGATCAGGGGAGCGACCCACCGATCAACCCTAAGGTCATCTCTGGACTACTGACCTTATAGGTAGTAAGTCATGCCATGAACTACCTCATTATTAACGAGGCAGCGCCACACTTCTGGGGTGGAGGCAGGAAGTTAAGCCATAAACTACCTCATTAATAACGAGGCAGCGCCACACTTCTGGGGTGGAGGCTATCTGGGAACCTCACAACTGGGGAGGCCGGTACGCCAACCTTAACTTTTAAGTCTTATTATTTGACTTAAATTATTTCTCTTTTCTTTTTCTAATCTTGCTTACTATTCTCGTGAACATGTTAGTATCATGTCACAAACTGAATAGCTTAAATGTGTATATATATATATCACAACTTTATGGTAAGTCCATTCGTGAGTAGACAATTAAATGTCTGTACTTACCTTATCAATCTCTTCTCTTCTTCTCTCTAGGATCTTTGATCGCCCTCCTTGTAGGTCGATTTTTGGATCCTACAGACAAACTTTGTCTGTTAATTTCATTTCCATTTATAGCTTTTATTTTTCATTAAAAAGCTTAAATAGAACCTATTTACAACTTTTTGGGCTTTATTTATCATTTTCCCAATTTTTCCCAACTTTTGCAAAATTACGATTTTGCCCCTATATTTTGGCAAAATTGCAGTTTTGCCCCTGACGGAATTTTATTGATCCAGACTGCATTTTTGGCCCTCAGGAACTTTTCTGACTCTTTTCTAATCATTACCGGGTTCGTTTCTATTATATTTCCACTTTTCACTTTCCCGACCCTCGGGAAGCACTATTCCGACCCTTACGTCGGTTTAGTGATTTTCTATCGTTTCGGAGCCTCAAATGGACGTTTTACTAGTATTTAAAACGTTCATCTAGACTTTCCCGACCTAGGTCTCCGAGGCTCGGATTTTCCGTACCCGACTCGGACCTTTATTTCATTTCCAAAAACGCCCCCCCCCTCGGGGTGGGTTTTTTTTCCGTTTCACTCTCATTTTACATTTTTAGGGGACGGTCTACTATTCACGAACCACCCCTTAGGTTTTCCCTATTCAATTCTCCGTTAGGGACTCGGGTTTCCGACCCGACCCTAAACTTTTATTTTTAATTCCTATTTTACCCCGAAAGCCGTTTTCGAAATTTCGGCAGCATTTCGGCGTAATTTTAAGGCTTCCGGCGTTAGGTACGCCTCGAACCATATGTACCTGCCACGTACTATACCACAAGCCTATTTTATGTAAAAGTTTTCCAAACTTTTACATAAAAGCTCACAAATTCCAATTTCACATTTTTAACCACATTACAAAATTTTTTTACAATTTTGCCCTTAGTTTTGGTTTCGGTTTTCACCACCAAACCGAACCGAAATTTCTCAAACTTTTCAACCAGTTGTTAGGCTATTCAATGCCATTTTTCTAACACTTTTTCAAGCCCATTTCCTTGTACTTTTCAACTAAATTTCTTAGGGTTTTACCCTTGTATAACCCACGGCCATTGAATGCTAAACATGTCAAGCATTTTTGTTTCATTCTTTCAATCACATTTCCACTATTTACACATTAAATTGCATGATTTAAATTAACCAAATACCACATAATTCATGCAAAATTTTTCTTCCAAACCTTTAGGAAACCCACGGCCTCCTTAAGCAATGCACACCAAAATTTTTTTCAAGCTTTTCCATAGTGAAATACATGCTTTATTCTTCACCAATTTAAACTTAGAAAGCATGTTAGCAATAAACCACAACTTTTTCTCATTGATTACCCATGGTAACCCACGGATTTTCCTTAGAAAAACCAACCAAAATTTGGTTTTTTCTTTAAAAAAATTACATGGTTTCCTTCCTTATTTCATCCTTAACAAAACCCAACATCAAATCCATGAAAAACACCCAAAAATTTTTCATCTTTTTCTCACTATTCACCCACGGATTCCATGAAGAAAAACCATGAAAAATTAAGTGAAAAAGGAAGTTACCTTGGTCTAATGCTTCCTTTGTCTTCTAAGAACACTTTGACACTCCTTTTGTGAAGAAATGTTGAAGGAATTCTTTGGTTCTCCTTGGGTGGCTCACGTAGACTCCATGGATGACTTAGAAAAAATTTTTTTCTTTTGGTTTGGCATGAAACAAAGTTTCGGCCACTTTGTTACCAACTTGCCGACTTATGCATGGAAGAAAGCCAATTAATTTGGCTCTAAACCAATCAAATTTCAACACCTTTCACCTAATTCTTTCCACTTTTTTTTTTAAAATTAAAAAGGTATATTTTTGGCCAAATCTTGGCCTTTAGATCAAAAGCAAATTAAATCATGGCCATTCATCCTACCTAACACCATATTTCTTTCCATTTCTTAAATGGATTTATGATGTCATAATTACTAAAGTGAAAGTTGACTTTGACTTTCACTATTCACATTAATTCGACTACTTTTTGACCAATACCGGTTCGAGTCGAAATTTTCCTGAAATCGTCCCGGCGTGTTCCTGAGGTCTTCTGTGCAGTCGGATCAATTTAAATTGCTTCCGTTTGATCAAAATAAATCCCGGAAGTTTACCGTCTTTCTTGAGCTCCGGTTAGGGTTTCAATGTCGGTTTTGGCACCGTTTCACCTGTTTCAACTCAGTGAATTTTTCCAACACTGAATTCTTACTCGTCAGTATTGTTAGAACATTTTAATATATTCTAAACAATACAAATACATCTATTTCACTCTTTAAATAGTACAAATTATTATATACATATATTTGTACTTTTCTTACTGTGCTCTTACTTTGACTTGCCATATTCTTATCTTTATACTGTTCAGATACCGAAACTACTCCTTTTTGAGCGTTTTGGGCCTGAATTCACTTTCTTACTCATATACTTTATTCTCTACTTATTTTTTGGAGATTTTAATTTCCTCCAAAACATTTATTTATTTCTATCAACACTATAAGTTGTCTAATTACAACCATAGTGTTTCTTTACATTCTTACTTACAGAACTCATAGAAAATCCTAGATTAAACTAGGTCATACCGCTAAAATTCTCTGGTCGTCACAATAAATGGGCATGGGCTGCTGCATGGAAGGGAGAAGAGATAAAGCAAAACTTGTTAACCAAGCTTTAAAACCCCTTGAATTTTAAATTCAAAAGTTGTCATGGCTAGTGTAATATTTTATTCTCACTTTTGGAGATATTTTAATGTATTTATTTTGAACTGGATAATAAAATTATATATAGAGGTTATTCATTACATTGCTATTTGTCCTCATTCTACTTACATATTAAAGTAAATGTAAGCAAATATGGCTCTCAGACTACTTGTGTTAAAACTGTTAGAACGTTGCATGCAATGGACTTTTTTTTGCGAGAAGACAATGTTCTAAAGTAAGCAGTCTAAACTAAGGTCTGTAGTCTATGGGGTTAGACCGAGCATCTAACTCATGTTAAGACTATTATGTTGTCTAAAGTCATGGTGGGAATGGTTTGTCTTGACTGTCTGGAGCGTAGACTCCCAAGTAGAGACACAGATATGTTGCTTGGTGGTGACGTAATGAGTGAATTAATCTGCTTTTGACGTTCATTGTGCAGTAACCTTAATCCTAAGTGAATGAACTACTTCATGTATATGACTTGTGTACTTTGATGTTCCAATGGCTAAAGCATCTCAGAGGTAGTAAGCTTATAGACGGTTCGTTGGGTGTATGACTTGTATACGATTAAGAGTTTGTTTACAGATATCAGAATCATAGCTCTAATAAGGAGTTAAGGGTATCCTCTTAAAAGCATTATATTGAATGTGAAAATGGACAAGGCCTTGGGTCGTCTGCTGGGCGGATGACTTCTTATTCACATATAGTGAGTAAACATTTTCTTATTTAGTAGTATAATGGAACTTTAAGATAGCCTGATCAGTAGGATTAAACGAACTTTAACTTAAGACTGATCATGGATATCATATGAGGGTTCAGCATATATGACAAGGTCATTGGATAGTAGCTCGTCACAGGCTTACGTAATACGATATATAATTGGGAGTTCAGTTTCAGGTTTATAGTGGTGTGACTCTGAAATTAGTGATCATATGATTGAGTTGTTCAGTACAGAATGATGATCATATTGAATCACGGGAGCCCGATCATATATGTCCAATTGGTCCCTCTACTAGCTCCACATAATTCTTTAACGTTTGGCAAATTGATTTGAGTATGCTATTGGCTAGTTTATTATGCATGGATGGTGTTGACATAGGATTAGGATGGTGGACAAGATTCTCTCCGGTTGAATTTAGATTTTTTTTTTTGGATAATAGAGTACACAATTATTCGAACTCCAAATAAAATTACTATGATTTTAATTGAGATTGGATTGGAGTTGTAGAAAATTATCCATGAGAACAAGAATTTGAAATACAACTGTTTGTGGATTTTGAAATTTGAATTTTGAAATTTAAAATTTGAATTTGAAATTTAAATTTGAAATTTGAAATTTGAAATTTGAAATTTGAATTTGAAATTTGAAATTTGAATTTGAAATTTGAAATTCAAATTTTGAATCACGGTCTAAGTGGAATTCGAATTCTTTGTGGATAATTCCACAAGGCTAGAATTCGAATTTGAGTTGGATTATGAAGAGGAAAATCTTGTTTGAATCCTACTTGAATTTTGAATCCTAACTCTAACAAAAGTGGCCAAATTTTGTTGAGGAAAATCTTCCAAGATATTTTCGGTTTTTGTGGATAAGGATGCAGGGAAAAACTCAAGTTTCAATCCCAGTTGAATTTGGATTCTCTCCTCCCTAAAAGTGGCCAAAATTTTGAGGGCAAATCTCAAGGAGATTTTCGGTTTTATTTGGATAAGAATGAGATAAAATTCAAGCTAGAAAATTCTATTTGGATTTTGATTCTCCTCACACTTTAATGACTGAATCTAGTCATGTTTTTGCCACAAAGGGGAATCGGTTTTTATGAGGGAATGAGGAGATAAAATTCAAGTTAAAATCCTGTTTGAATTTTGAAAGAAAAATCCCTACAGTGGCCGAAATCTTTTTTGGTTGGATAAGGCTTAAAAATTCAGATTTTTATTGTGGATAAGGGAGAAAATCTTCTCCTAATCTAATTCCAATTCAGAGAATCACCTCATGCAAGTCTATAAATAGAGGTCCTGCCACTCCAGTTCTCTCAGACCACATACTCTCAGGTGAGTAGGCTTATTGTTGCATAACTTACCGTGACAATAAGTTCTTTAGAGATCTGGGTGGTCGGAAGAAGACTAGCAGTGATAGTCTACCAATCGAGGTTCAGAGTGCCCACACACTCAGCCATTCGGGAATTGGAGAATAGTAGAGAAGGCAAGTTGGTTGAAGCCCTCCGATAATTCTCCTCCCGCAGATTGGCGTCCTTGAGGTATGAGTTTAAATTGTTATTGGTTTATTGTATATGGCATCATGAGATATTTAACGATCTTGAAAATTTTTTATTGTTCCGCTGCACCACTCTGATACATTTTACCAATTTATTTCCTACAAGAAGAGATAAAGCAAAACTTGTTGACCAAGCTTTAAAACCCCTTGAATTTTAAATTCAAAAGTTGTTATGGATAGTGTAATATTTTATTCTTACTTTTGGGCTATGTGAGCAGCCAAAATCAACTGCTTTTGCAACTAAGAGGCATGATTTCTAAGGGCCAAATTTTATCGGCATTTGCTTCTCAACACAGTCTAATTTTATACTGTGGTGTTCAGTCCTTTCTCGGCAGTGTTCTAATTTTCACCAAAAAATTAGATTTCCGAATCTGATTTTTGTACTATCAATTCCTAGTTGGTTTATACTATCTAAGAGCCCATTATCAGTCTATTTCACTATTCATTACCTGTACTGTGGTTGTATCTACACTGTATTGTCCTTTCGCAGGCAAACTGAGGCGTTCCCGGGTGAAATTTTAGACACAGTCTCTCTTGACTAATTTGGACATGCTGATTTTATTTTTATCAGTTTTACATCCATCAGAGGTCATCTAGATCAGTTTTCAGGATCTGTGTGACCCTACCTTGAAAAATGTTTCAGGTGCTGTTTGACTAATTTAGGTGTCTTGAGTCTAAATATATCAGTTTCAGGGCAAGATAAGATCGTCTTGACCCCCTCACGTTACTGCGTATCTCCCAAACTAAAATTCTTGTTTTATGAGCCTATTGACCGTTAATATATTAGTTCTAAGTCAAATTAAGGCCGTCTTGGCCAATAACTTGACACTGCATTCTTCACTATTCACTGTTTTTATCTTAACTGACTAGTCTGAGTGCTTTGACTCTGATTTTGTCAGTCTCTTGGTGAGAAGAGGTCATTCGAACCGTTTTCTCGATATCATACCCTTGTTGGGGTTTTTCATTATTGTTGTACTCAGACGAGCGGTCTGAGCGTTCTAGTGATCTGTTCACCAGTCTAGTGTCAAGAAATGGTCGTCCGGACCAGTTTCCTGACACTGCATATCTCCTAAACTCATCCATATAATAGGGTGGACCGGGTTCACTGTCGGTCGTCCATTTCACTGCATAAATAGCACTTAAATAGTACCATACCTGTTTAATCTATTCGACTAGAAAATATACTATATTTTTCAAACTTAATTACTCATTACATAGCAATTAGGTTTCATATATTTTGAGAGTTTGTGTATCGGCTCTCTACTCATTACACAGCCCTAAACACGGGCTCTTACACTAGCGTGTTTCTAACCGTGCAATTAATATTGTATTAAAAGGCATTAATTTAACCCAAATTCATTCCTCAATTTATCATTATTTCGAATTTAGGTTATATGAGTACAGGAGTCCTTATATTATTGCATTCTTCTTGGTTTCAAATTCAAATTTTCCCATTGATGTGCCAAACAATTTTCACTTTTTCGGTATCACACCCAATACCAAGTTTGTTAAGAGTGAAAAAGTAGAAAAGGGTAAGAAGTCCAAAGAAAAATCTTCTTCTTTTGAAGAGCATGCCATGTGAAATTCCAAAGGTAAAGTAGTCAGAAATGTTAGGAAAATGCCCTAAGCATTAGAGACATTTTGATGTATTTATTTTGAACTGGATAATAAAATTATATATAGAGATTATTCATTACATTGCTGTGTGTCCTCATTCTATTTACATGTTAAAGTAAATGTAAGTAAATATGGCTCCTTGACTGCTTGTGTTAAAACTGTTAGAATGTTGCATGCAATGGACTTTTATATGTGAGAAGACAATGTTCTAAAGTAAGCGGTCTAAAACTAAGGTTTGTAGTCTATGGGGTTAGATCGAGCATCTAACTCATGTTAAGACTATTATGTTGTCTAAAGCCATGGTGGGGATGGTTTGTCTTGACTGTCTGGAGCATAGACTCCCAAGTAGAGACACAGATATGTTGCTTGGTGGTGACATATTAGACCGGGACTAAAGCGTGATTGATCTATGTAGTTCATTATGAGTTGATCAATCTACTTTTGATGTTCATTGTGTAGTAACCTTAATCCTGAGTGAATGACCTACTTCATGTATATGACTTGTTTACTTTGATGTTCCAATGGCTAAAGCGTCTCAGAGGTAGTAAGCTTATAGACCGGTTCGTTGGGTGCATGACTTATATACGATGAAGGGTTTGTTTACAGATATCGGAATCATAGCTCTGAGGAGTTAAAGGTATCCTCTTAAAGGCATTATACTGGATGTGAAAATGAACAAGGCCTTGGGTCGTCTGCTGGACGGATGACTTCTTATTCACATATAGTGAGTAAACATTTTCTTATTCGGTAGTATAATGGAACATTAAGATAGCCTGATCAGTAGGATTAAACGGACTTTAACCTAAGGCTGATCATGGATATCATATGAAGGTTCTGCATATATGACAAGGTCATTAGATACTAGCTCGTCACAGGCTTATGTAATACGGTATATAATTGGGAGTTCAGTTTCAGGTTTATAGTGGTGTGACTCTGAAATTAGTGATCATATGATTGAGTTGTTTGGTATAGAATGATAATCATATGGAATCACGGGAGCCCGATTATATATGTCCAATTGGTCCCTCTAATAGCTCCACATAATTCCTTAACATTTGGTAAATTGATTTGAGTATGCTATTGGCTAGTTGATTATGTTAGGAAATGCCCTAAGTATTAGAGACATTTTGATGTATTCATTTTGAACTGGATAATAAAATTATACTTAGAGGTTATTCATTACATTGCTATCTGTCCTCGTCTTATTTACATGTTAAAGTAAATGTAAGCAAATATGGCTCACTGACTGCTTGTGTTAAAACTGTTAGAACGTTGCATGCAATGGATTTTTGTATGCGAGAAGACAATGTTCTAAAGTTAGCAGTCTAAACTATGGTCTGTAGTCTATGGGGTTAGACCGAGCATCTAACTCATGTTAAGACTATTATGTTGTCTAAAGCCTTAGAGGGGACGGTCTGTCTTGACTGTCTGGAGCTGGACTCCCAAGTAGAGACATGGATATGTTGCTTGGTGGTGACATATTAGACCGGGACTAAAGCGTGATTGATCTACGTAGTCCGCTATGAGTGGATCAATCTGCTTTTGACGTTCATTGTGCAATAACCTTAATCCTGAGTAAATGAACTACTTCATGTATATGACTTGTGTACTTTGATGTTCCAATGGCTAAAGCGTCTCAGAAGTAGTAAGCTTATAGACCGGTTCGTTGGGTGCATGACTTGTATACGATGAAGGGTTTGTTTGCAGATATCGGAATCATAGCTCTGAGGAGTTAAAGGTATCCTCTTAAAGGCATTATACTGAATGTGAAAATGGACAAGGCCTTGGGTCGTCTGCTGGGCGGATGACTTCTTATTCACATATGGTGAATAATCATTTTCTAGATTCGGTAGTATAATGGAACTTTAAGATAGCCTGATCAGTAGGATTAAACGGACTTTGACCTAAGGCTGATCATGGATATCATATGAGGGTTTTGCATATATGACAAGGTCATTGGATGGTAGCTCGTCACAGGCTTACGTAATACGGTATATAATTGGGAGTTCAGTTTCAGGTTTATAGTGGTGTGACTCTGAAATTAGTGATCATATGATTGAGTTGTTCGGTACAGAATGATGATCATATGGAATCACGGGAGCCCGATTATATATGTCCAATCAGTCCCTCTACTAGCTCCACATAATTCCTTAACGTTTGGCAAATTGATTTGTGTATGCTATTGGCTAGTTTATTATGCATGGATGGTGATGACACAGGATTAGGATGGTAGACAAGATTCTCTCCGGTTGGATTCAGATTTTGTTTTGGATAATAGAGTACACAATTATTCGAACTCCAAATAAAGTTGCCATGATTTTATTTGAGATTGGATTGGAGTTGTAGAAAATTATCCATGAGAACAAGAATATGAAACACAACCGTTTTGTGGAATTTGAAATTTGAATTTTGAAATTTGAAATTTGAATTTTGAAATTTGAAATTTGAAATTTGAATTTGAAATTTGAATTTGAAATTTGAATTTGAAATTCGAATTTGAAATTTGAATTTGAAATTTAAATTTGAAATTTGAAATTTGAAATTTGAAATTTGAATTTGAAATTTGAATTTGAAATTTGAAATTCAAATTTTGAATCACAGTCCAAGTAGGATTCGAATTTGTTGTGGAAAATCCACAAGGTTTGAAATTCGAATTTGAGTTGGATTTGGAGAGGATAATCTTGTTAGAATCCTACTTGAATTTTGAATCCAAAACCCAACAAATAAGGGACGAAATTTTGAGGATAATCCTCATGAAAGATTTCGGATTTTGTGGATAAGATTCAAGGGAATATTCAAGCTTCAATCCTAGTTGAATTTGGTTTCTCTCTCCTCCCAAAAGTGGCCGAAATTTTGGATCCCTAATCCTAGGAAATTCGGTTATTTTTGGATAAGGTTAAGATGAGATTTTGCTTGAGAAATCCTAGTGGAATTTTGATTCTCCCTTATCCTAAAAGTGGCCGAAAATTTGGAGGATTTTCTCCTTGTGAATTTCGGATTTTTTGGTTGGAAAAGGGAGATAAAATTCTAGCTAAAATCTTGTTAAGATTTGGATTGGATTTATCTAGAAAAACCGAATTTAATTGTGGAGATTCTCCCTTGGAAAATTCGGATTTTTTGGGTTTGGATAAGGGAAAATATCTTTTCCTAGTCCAATTCAAATTCAGAGATTCACCTCATGCAGGTCTATAAATAGAGGTCCTCCCACTCCAGTTCTCTCAGACCACAGACTCTCAGGTGAGCAGGCTTATTGTTGCACAGCTCATCGTGACAATAAAGTTCTTTAGAGATCTGGGTGGTCGGAAGAAGACTAGCAGTGCTAGCATACCGATCGAGGTTCAGAGTGCCCACATACTCAGCCATTCGGGAATTGGAGAATAGTAGAGAAGGCTAGTTGGTTGAAGCCTCCGGTCACTCTCCTCCTGTTCATTGGCGTCCTTGAGGTATGAGTTTTAATTGTTGTTGATTTATTGTATATGGCATCATGAGATATTTAACGATCTAAAAATTTTTATTGTTCCGCTGCGCCACTCTGATACGTTTTTACCGGTTTATTTTCCTACAATTGGTATCAGAGCCATCTCATGACTATGCCATGTATATAAATTAGACAATTACTTAGTCTTTTTATTTATGTATGGATTTGATATTTAGAGAGTGGCATTCTAGGGTTCCTTTATGTTGTTATCATGTATTATGTATAAAGTATGTGGTTATTTTAATTTTTTGAATTATTATAAGCATGCTTGTTTATACCGGTTATGGTTCCTTAGAATTTAGAAAAATTGTATCTAGGAATTTTTTATGTAACCATGGGAGCAGTTTATTAACACTGTGTTTTTCCCATGGATTTTAATTTTTGTCTCTTAGAATATTTATGGTTAGAATTTTTTGTACACCGGAAACGGTTTAGAATTTTTTATGTAATTATTCTTGGAGGAGATTGAAGATTGAAGACCGTAATTTATTTTTTCCAAAAGTTAAATTTGATTTAAAGGTTGAAATTTTGATTGTGTGGAAAATTTCAATTTAATTGGGATTCAAATTAATTTTTGGAGATCCTAATAGGTAAATTGGAATATGACACGAAAATCGAGACACGACCCCTCGGAATAGGCCCACGGGCCTTGGTGGGGCTGCAGTCCCTGCCCTCGGGCAGGATGGGGCTGCGGCAGCCCCTGTGCAGGCCCACACCACCCACGGCCGCAGGCTCTGCCTGCAGCCAGGGGTGGCCGTGGCCTGCCCAAGGCTGGCCGCAGCCTGGGCGTGCAGCCTCTGGCTGCAGGCGCTGCCTGCAGCCTGCCGGCTGCTGCGCCCAGTCTGGGCGTGCAGCCTGGTGCTGCAGGCTTAGCCTGCAGCCCGGCAGGCTGCACAAGGGGCGGCCGTGGGCTGCCAGCCCCTCCGGGGTTGGTGGCTGCCCACGGCGGCTGCCGCCTACGGGGGCGGCGGTCCGACGGTCCAAAAATCAGAAAAATTTTGATTTTTAAATTTGAGATTTAATTTTAAATCATGTTTAAAAATATGTAATTTTGAAATTTTTGAAATTACATATTATTACACATGATGTTTAAAATTGTTTAAAAATTTAAATTTGAAGTTTAAATTTGAAATTCGAATTTGGAATTTGAATTTGAAATTTAAATTTTTGGAGATTTGAATTTTAAATAATTCTTGGGATGAGAAATAAATGGAGAGGCTACATAAAGATGGATACAAGAAGACGGAACAAAATTCAAGACCCAAAGAATGCTTTGGATGGAATTTTGTAATCTTTATTTTCTTTGTTCTAGGATGGAACCATGGCTTGGTTAGTCTGTCAATTATTTTTTCTGTGATATGTCATGGATGTATAAATATGTATTGATGGATGTTTTGTATGCATATTTGATAACATGTCATATAGGATAGGTGAGTGCCGCTCATACTATATTGATCATACATAATTTGTCAAAACTTGCATGTTTTTTCAAAATATTGAGTGGGAGAGGGTTTCAAACAAAACCCACGGCCTCCATTGTTGATCCATATGTGAAAGCATGGTAACGCCTCGCGTCAGTTCTGACCTGACCACACCCCTCGGTAGGTGTTTACCGCCGCCGGTATACTAGATTGGATCTCCTATGTGGAAAACGTGTTCGGGTGCGATCCTATTCATGACCACCCCTCGGTGGCTTGGTAGGACGTGGATCGGGCTACGTAAACAATGGTTATACACTCAAGACTCGTTTAGTTATTAACCTTCCCTAGAAGCTCTGTTAACTAAAACTGGTGGCCAAATAAGCGGTTATTAATATATGTCTTAACCTTGGAGGATTTAAGGCAACATATATTAATTGGACGGGGTCCATGTTCCGGCTATTTGTTCTCATGACCACCCCTCGGTGGCTTGGGGCAATAGGTGCTGAGAATTACCGTTGCAATGCTACATGTTTTTTCAAGTTTCATGTAGGAACATACTTGTATGTTTTATTTGCTAAATTATCTGCATATTTGCTTGGGCTTTGTAATGATGTCTAGTATAATTTTATTTCAGTTCAAAATGTCACCGACACCCCTCATTTCGATACTTACTGAAAATAAGTTGAATGGCGACAATTATAAAGATTGGAAAAGAAATCTATTAATAGTTCTCAGCTGCGAGAGACACAAGTTCGTACTGGACGAACCATGCCCACCTGGGCCCAAACCTAACACACCACTTGAGGAGGTCCCGGTTGCCTATAATCGTTGGAGAGAATCCAATGAAATAGCTCGATGCTACATCCTTGCTAGCATGACGAGTGCTTTACAAAAGCAGCATGAGACTTATCAAGTTGCTGGGGAGATCATGGAAAATCTGGAGGACATGTTCGGAGGCCAAGAAAAATTGGCTCGACAGTCCGCTATCACCAGCATTATGAACTCCAAGCAAAAGGCTGGTGCTCCGGTGAAGGACCATATGATCACTCTAATGGGATTCTTCGCTGAAGCTGCCGAGAATGGTGCTGAGTTAGACTACAACACCCAGATCGAGATGGTGTTCAAGACTCTGTCTAAAGATTTTGTGGGGTTTAAGGCCGCATACAATCTGGCGACAAAGGAGTTAGGACTTACCGAGCTCATGAAGCAACTACAGGCTTATGAGCGGATGATCAGGGATGAAGATGTGGTCCGACCTAAAGGAGAGGCCAATTTGGCGGAATCTTCCAATCCCTCACGGAAGAGGAAGAGGCCAAATAAGAAGCAAGTGGCTTCCAGTTCTTCTAATCCTCCTGTCTCGGACGGGAAGAAGAAGAAGAAGAACAAGAAGCCAAAGGACCCTAAAAAGTCCAAATGCTTCCACTGTGGGAAGGTAGGTCACTTCAAGAAGGCTTGCCGGGAATTCCTAGCCTCCAAGGGCAAGGAAGGTAAGGAACTTCATTACTTAGAAGCGTGTTTGGTGGAAGAATCGAAAGACACATGGGTCATTGATTCGGGCGCCACTAATCATGTTTGTGTTTCTATGCAGGGGTTCGTGGAAACGAGAAGTCTACATGATAGGAGCCTCTCGTTGCGGACTGGAGATGGTAGCTTTGTGGTGGCTGAGGCAGTGGGAGACGTTCATCTTTATTTTGATCAATTTAGGTTTATTTTATTGAAAGACTGTTTTTATGTTCCTAATTTTAGGAGGAACCTTATATCGGTAGCTTGTTTAATAAAGGATTCTTATTCAGTTTCTTTTAGTAAAAGAGTTGATATTCGTAGAAATAAGTCTTTTATCTGTTCTGGATGGATGGATGGAAACCTATATTTGATCAGACCAAAGATGTACTCACTGCTTGACACTGAATTAATTGATAACTCTAAAAGGTTGAAAGTTTCTCACTCTAACAAGGCGTATCTTTGGCATTTAAGACTTGGTCATATTAATCAGGATAGGATTCAAAGATTGGTGAAAGACGGTCCTCTGGAATCTCTGGAGGAGGTACGACTTCCCCAATGTGAGTCTTGTCTAGAGGGTAAGATGACTAAGAGGTCTTTTGGAGCTAAGGGTACAAGGGCACAGGAGCTCTTAGAAATTGTGCACACTGACGTATGTGGCCCCATGAACGTCACAGCACGAGGAGGGTTCGAGTACTATGTCTCTTTCATAGATGATTACTCGAGGTATGGATATGTGTATCTGATGCACCGCAAGAGCGAAACCTTTGACAAGTTCAAAGAGTATCGTGCGGAAGTGGAAAAGCAATTGGATAAATCCATAAAGACACTTCGATCTGATCGAGGTGGCGAATACCTCTCCGATGAATTTCTAGGACATCTTGTAGAGAATGGGATATTATCTCAATTGACTGCACCTGGTACTCCACAACAGAATGGTGTAGCCGAAAGGAGAAACAGGACCTTATTGGATATGGTACGGTCCATGATGAGTTACTCAACGCTGCCATTATCATTTTGGGGACATGCTTTACAAACGGCGTGCTATATTCTGAACCAGGTTCCGAGCAAATCAATTCCTAGAACTCCGTATGAATTGTGGCGTGGCAGGAAGCCCTCCCTTGGACATATGAGAATATGGGGCTGCCCGGCACATGTACTGAATGGGGATGCGAAGAAGTTAGAACCAAGATCAGAATTGTGCATGTTTGTAGGGTATCCAAAAGGAACTAAAGGAGGTCTGTTCTATAACCCGAAGGAACAAAAGGTCATTGTCTCAACCCATGCGACATTCTTGGAGGAAAGTCACATGAATGACTTTAAGCCTCGAAGCAAAGTGGTGCTAGAGGAGTTATCGGGTGAAAGAACTGCTCCACAGATTTCGGTCTTGGACGCAAGTCCGAGTTCCAGTGAAAGACCTGCAGACGATCAACAATTTAGGGTGCCTCGTCGTAGTGGGAGGGTTTCTAAGAAACCTAATTTCTTTATGTATGATGCTGAGGTATACCAGGCCGAGGCTCATGAGCATGAGGAAGATCCGGTCACATATGATGAAGCTATAAAGGATGTTGATTCTAGATCTTGGAAACAGGCTATGAACAATGAGATGGATTCTATGAAATCCAACTCTGTTTGGGAACTTGTAGATTTGCCGGATGGGATAAAACCCATTGGATGCAAATGGGTCTACAAAAGAAAGAAGGATGCGGAAGGGAGAGTGGAAACTTTCAAAGCTAGACTGGTTGCAAAGGGATACACGCAAAAGGCTGGAATCGATTACGAGGAAACCTTTTCGCCTGTTGCTATGCTTAAGTCTATCCGTATTCTTCTATCCATTGCTGCGGCTCTCGATTACGAGATCTGGCAAATGGATGTCAAGACGGCATTCTTAAATGGCCATCTTGAAGAGTGTATCTATATGATACAGCCCGAAGGGTTCGTAGCAAAAGGCCAAGATAGGAAAGTCTGCAAGTTGCTTAGATCCATTTATGGATTAAAGCAGGCATCCCACTCATGGAACCAGAGGTTTGATCAAGCGATTAAGACATTTGGTTTTGAGCAGAACGTTGATGAACCTTGTGTTTATAAACGTATTAAGGATGGAAAAGTGGTCTTTCTGATACTCTATGTCGATGATATACTACTCATTGGGAATGATGTAGGGAACTTATCATCGGTCAAGCTTTGGTTACACCAACAGTTTGACATGAAGGACTTGGGAGAAGCTAATTATGTTCTAGGCATTCGTCTCTTCAGAGATCGAAAGAACAAAATGATAGCGTTATCCCAAGCTTCATACATAGATAAAATAATTGACAAATATGCAATGCTAGAGGCAAAGAAAGGCTCACAACCTTCTATTGCCGGTTTAACTCTTTCATTGGATGACTGTCCCAAGACATCGGAAGAAAGAGAGCGTATGAGTAAGGTCCCTTATGCATCCGCTGTGGGTAGCCTTATGTACGCTATGCTTTGCACTCGCCCGGACATATGTTTTGCAGTAGGTATGGTGAGTCGATATCAAGCGAATCCTGGAACCAAGCACTGGCAAGCAGTAAAGCATATACTCAAGTATCTTAAGAGAACGAGGGATTATATGCTAGTGTATTCTGGAGGGGACCTAACACCCGTAGGATACACGGACTCAGACTTCCAGACTTGTAAGGATTCGAGGAAATCGACATCTGGATCAGTGTTTTTACTCGGAGGAGGCGCCATTGTGTGGAGGAGCGTGAAGCAGGGCTGCACAGCTGACTCTACTATGGAGGCTGAGTATGTGGCTGCGGCTGAGGCATCTAAAGAAGCGGTTTGGCTCCGCAAGTTCTTTAGAGACCTTGAGGTCATTCCGGGTGTTGACAAGCCTATCACACTTTACTGTGATAATACAGGGGCTATTGCCAACACAAGGGAATCTCGGCACCACAAGAGGACCAAGCACATCGATCGGAGGTATCACATTATTAGAGGGCATGTGGAGACAGGACAAGTGGATGTATGTAAGATCGCGTCCGAGGACAACATCGCTGATCCCTTTACTAAGACTTTGGTAGCTAGAAGCTTTGAGAGGCATGTAGAGGCGATGGGGATGCGTAACATGGCACATCTACTGGCTTGGGGCAAGTGGGAGATTGTTAGGAAATGCCCTAAGTATTAGAGACATTTTGATGTATTCATTTTGAACTGGATAATAAAATTATACTTAGAGGTTATTCATTACATTGCTATCTGTCCTCGTCTTATTTACATGTTAAAGTAAATGTAAGCAAATATGGCTCACTGACTGCTTGTGTTAAAACTGTTAGAACGTTGCATGCAATGGATTTTTGTATGCGAGAAGACAATGTTCTAAAGTTAGCAGTCTAAACTATGGTCTGTAGTCTATGGGGTTAGACCGAGCATCTAACTCATGTTAAGACTATTATGTTGTCTAAAGCCTTAGAGGGGACGGTCTGTCTTGACTGTCTGGAGCTGGACTCCCAAGTAGAGACATGGATATGTTGCTTGGTGGTGACATATTAGACCGGGACTAAAGCGTGATTGATCTACGTAGTCCGCTATGAGTGGATCAATCTGCTTTTGACGTTCATTGTGCAATAACCTTAATCCTGAGTAAATGAACTACTTCATGTATATGACTTGTGTACTTTGATGTTCCAATGGCTAAAGCGTCTCAGAAGTAGTAAGCTTATAGACCGGTTCGTTGGGTGCATGACTTGTATACGATGAAGGGTTTGTTTGCAGATATCGGAATCATAGCTCTGAGGAGTTAAAGGTATCCTCTTAAAGGCATTATACTGAATGTGAAAATGGACAAGGCCTTGGGTCGTCTGCTGGGCGGATGACTTCTTATTCACATATGGTGAATAATCATTTTCTAGATTCGGTAGTATAATGGAACTTTAAGATAGCCTGATCAGTAGGATTAAACGGACTTTGACCTAAGGCTGATCATGGATATCATATGAGGGTTTTGCATATATGACAAGGTCATTGGATGGTAGCTCGTCACAGGCTTACGTAATACGGTATATAATTGGGAGTTCAGTTTCAGGTTTATAGTGGTGTGACTCTGAAATTAGTGATCATATGATTGAGTTGTTCGGTACAGAATGATGATCATATGGAATCACGGGAGCCCGATTATATATGTCCAATCAGTCCCTCTACTAGCTCCACATAATTCCTTAACGTTTGGCAAATTGATTTGTGTATGCTATTGGCTAGTTTATTATGCATGGATGGTGATGACACAGGATTAGGATGGTAGACAAGATTCTCTCCGGTTGGATTCAGATTTTGTTTTGGATAATAGAGTACACAATTATTCGAACTCCAAATAAAGTTGCCATGATTTTATTTGAGATTGGATTGGAGTTGTAGAAAATTATCCATGAGAACAAGAATATGAAACACAACCGTTTTGTGGAATTTGAAATTTGAATTTTGAAATTTGAAATTTGAATTTTGAAATTTGAAATTTGAAATTTGAATTTGAAATTTGAATTTGAAATTTGAATTTGAAATTCGAATTTGAAATTTGAATTTGAAATTTAAATTTGAAATTTGAAATTTGAAATTTGAAATTTGAATTTGAAATTTGAATTTGAAATTTGAAATTCAAATTTTGAATCACAGTCCAAGTAGGATTCGAATTTGTTGTGGAAAATCCACAAGGTTTGAAATTCGAATTTGAGTTGGATTTGGAGAGGATAATCTTGTTAGAATCCTACTTGAATTTTGAATCCAAATCCCAACAAATAAGGGACGAAATTTTGAGGATAATCCTCATGAAAGATTTCGGATTTTGTGGATAAGATTCAAGGGAATATTCAAGCTTCAATCCTAGTTGAATTTGGTTTCTCTCTCCTCCCAAAAGTGGCCGAAATTTTGGATCCCTAATCCTAGGAAATTCGGTTATTTTTGGATAAGGTTAAGATGAGATTTTGCTTGAGAAATCCTAGTGGAATTTTGATTCTCCCTTATCCTAAAAGTGGCCGAAAATTTGGAGGATTTTCTCCTTGTGAATTTCGGATTTTTTGGTTGGAAAAGGGAGATAAAATTCTAGCTAAAATCTTGTTAAGATTTGGATTGGATTTATCTAGAAAAACCGAATTTAATTGTGGAGATTCTCCCTTGGAAAATTCGGATTTTTTGGGTTTGGATAAGGGAAAATATCTTTTCCTAGTCCAATTCAAATTCAGAGATTCACCTCATGCAGGTCTATAAATAGAGGTCCTGCCACTCCAGTTCTCTCAGACCACAGACTCTCAGGTGAGCAGGCTTATTGTTGCACAGCTCATCGTGACAATAAAGTTCTTTAGAGATCTGGGTGGTCGGAAGAAGACTAGCAGTGCTAGCATACCGATCGAGGTTCAGAGTGCCCACACACTCAGCCATTCGGGAATTGGAGAATAGTAGAGAAGGCTAGTTGGTTGAAGCCTCCGGTCACTCTCCTCCTGTTCATTGGCGTCCTTGAGGTATGAGTTTTAATTGTTGTTGATTTATTGTATATGGCATCATGAGATATTTAACGATCTAAAAATTTTTATTGTTCCGCTGCGCCACTCTGATACGTTTTTACCGGTTTATTTTCCTACAGATTATGCATGGATGGTATTGACATAGGATTAGGATGGTAGACAAGATTCTCTCCGGTTGAATTCAGATTTTGTTTTTAATAATAGAGTACACAATTATTCGAACTCCGAATAAAGTTACCATGATTTTATTTGAGATTGGATTGGAGTAGTAGAAAATTATCCATGAGAACAAGAATTTGAAATACAACTGTTTGTGGATTTTGAAATTTGAATTTTGAAATTTGAAATTTGAAATTTGAATTTGAAATTTGAATTTGAAATTCGAATTTGAAATGTAAATATGAAATTTAAATTTGAAATTTGAAATTTGAATTTGAAATTTAAATTTGAAATTTGAAATTTGAAATTTGAACTTGAATTTTGAAATTTGAAATTCAAATTTTGAATCACAGTCCAAGTGGAATTCAAATTCTTTGTGGATAATTCTACAAGACTAGAATTCGAATTTGAGTTGGATTATGAAGTGGAAAATCTTCTTTGAATCCTACTTGAATTTTGAATCCAAATCCTAACTAACTTGGTCGAAAATTTTGAGGAAAATCCTCGTGGAATTTTCGGTTTTTTTTTTTTTATGGAGAAAGTTCTGGAAAAAATTCAAGTTTCAATCTCAGTTGAATTTGGATTCTTTCCTCCTTATTTGTGGCCGAAATTATTGAGTGTATCTTCAAGGAGTTTTTTCGGTTTTAATAGGATAAGGATGAGATAAAATTCAAGTTAGAAAATCCTATTTAGATTTTGATTCTCCTCACACTTTAATGACCGAATCTAGTCATGTTTTTGGCACAAAGGGGAAGCGATTTTTTGTGGGGAATGAGGAGATAAAATTCAAGTTAAAATCCTGTTTGAATTTTGAATAAAAAAAATCCTAAAATGGCCGAATTCTTTTAGTGGATAAAGGCTTGAAAATTTCAGATTTTTTGGTTGAGGATATGGGAGAAAATCTTCTCCTAATCCAATTCGAATTCAAAGGATCACCTCATGCAAGTCTATAAATAGAGATCCTGCCACTCCAGTTCTCTCAGACCACAGACTCTCAGGTGAGCAGGCTTATTGTTACACAACTCACCATGACAATAAGTTCTTTAGAGATCTGGGTGGTCGGAAGAAGACTAGCAATGCTAGCATACCGATCGAGGTTCAGAGTGCCTGCACACTTAGCCATTCAGGAATTGGAGAATAGTAGAGAAGGCTAGTTGGTTAAAGCCCTCCGATCATTCTCCTTCTGCAGATTGGCATCCTTGAGGTATGAGTTTAATTGTTATTGGTTTATTATATATGGCATCATAAGATATTTAACGATCTTGAAAAATTTTTATTGTTCCGCTGCACAACTCTGATATGTTTTTACCGATGTATTTTCCACAATTGGTATCAGAGCCATCTCATGACTTTGCCATGTTCATAAATTAGACAATTAGTTAGTCTTTTTATTTATGTATGGATTTGATATTTAGAGAGTGGCATTCTAGGATTCCTTTATGTTGTTATCATGGATTATGTATGAAGTATGTGGTTATTATAATTTTTTAAATTATTATAAGCATGCTTGTTTATTGCCGGTTATGGTTCCTTAGAATTTAGAAAATTGTATCTAGGATTTTTTATGTAACCATAGAAGTAGTTTATTATCACTGTAATTCTCCCATAGATTTTAATTTTTTTATCTCTTAGAATTATTATGATTAGAATTTTCGTACACCGGAAACGGTTTAGGAAATTTAATGTAATTATACTTGGAGGAGATTGAAGTTTGAAGACCGTAATTTATTTTTCCCAAAAGTTAAATTTAATTAAAAGGTTGAAATTTTGATTGTGTGGAAAATTTCAATTTAATTAGGATTCAAATTAATTTTTGGAGATCCTAATTGATAAATTGGAATATAGCATGGAAATCGAGGACCAGACCCCTCGGGATGGACCACCAACTATGGTGGGGCTGCAGCACCTGCCCTCGGCCAGGATGGGGCTGCGGCAGCCCCTGCCCACAGGCTTTCCCTGCAGCCAGGGGTGGCTGTGGCCCACCCAAGGGCCGACCAGCCCTTAGGCGTGCAGCCCATGGCTGGACTACACCCAGTAGTGGCTGTAGGTTGCCAGCCCGCCCGGGGGCTGGGGGCTGCCCACGACGGCTGTCAGCCTCTGGGGCCCAAGGGGCCGATGGACCGAAAATTGAAAAAATTTTGATTTTTAAATTCGAGATTTAATTTTTAAATCATGTTTAAAAATATGTAATTGAAAATTTGAAATTTTTAAAATTACATATTATTGCACATGATATTTAAAATTGTTTAAAATTTGAATTTGAAATTTAAATTTGAACTTCAAATTTGGAATTTGAATTTGAAATTTAAATTTTTGGGATTTAAATTTTAAATGATTCTTGGGATGAGAAATAAATGGAGAGGCTACATAAAGATGGATACAAGAAGACGGAACAAAATTCAAGACCCAAGGAATGCTTTGGATGGAATTTTGTAATCTTTATTTTTTTTGTTCTAGGATGGAACCATGGCTTGGTTATTTATCTGTCAATTATTTTTTCTGTGATATGTCATGGATGTATAAATATGTATTGATGGATGTTTTGTATGCATATTTGATAAAATTTCATATAGGATAGGTGAGTACTGCTCATACTATATTGATAATACATATTTGTCAAAACTTGCATGTTTTTCAAAATATTGAGTGGGAGAAGGTTTCAAACAAAGCCCACGGCCTCCATTGTTGATCCATATGTGAAAGTATGGTAACGCCTCACGTTAGTTCTGTCCTGACCACACCCCTCGGTAGGTGTTTACCACCGTCGGTATACTAGGTTGGATCTCTTATGTGGAAAACGTATTCGGGTACGATCCTATTCATGACCACCCCTTGGTGGCTTGGTAGGACGTGGATCGGGCTACGTAAACAATGGTTATACACTCAAGACTCATTTAGTTATTAATCTTCCCTAGAAGCTCTGTTAACTAAGCTGGTGGCCAAAATAAGCGGTTATTAATATATGTCTTAACCTTTGAGGATTTAAGGCAACATATATTAATTGGACAGGGTCCATGTTCTAGCTATTTGTTTCATGACCACCCCTCTGTGGCTTGGGGCAATAGGTTCTGAGAATTACCATTACAATGCTACATGTTTTTCAAGTTTCATGTAGGAACATACTTGTATGTTTTATTTGCTAAATCATCTGTATATTTGCTTGGGCTTTGTAATGATGTCTAGTATAACTTTATTTCAGTTCAAAATGTCACTGACACCCCTCATTTCAATACTTACTAAAAATAAGCTGAATGGCGATAATTATAAAGACTGGAAAAGAAATCTACTTCTAGTTCTCAGCTATGAGAGACATAAGTTCATGCTGGACGAACCATGCCCACTTGGGCCCAAAACTGACACACCGCTTGAGGAGGTCCCGGTTGCCTATACTCGTTGGAGAGAATCCAATGAGATAGCTCGGTGCTACATACTTGCTAGCATGACGAGTGCTTTACAAAAGCAGCATGAGACTTATCAAGTTACTAGAGAGATCATGGAAAATCTGGAAGACATGTTCAGAGGTCAAGAAAAATTAGCTCGACAATCTGCTATCACCAGTATTATGAACTCCAGGTAAAAGGTGGGTACTCCGGTGAAGGACCATATGATCACTCTAATGGGATTCTTCATTGAGGCTATCGAAAATGGTACTGAGTTAGACTATAACACCCAGATCGAAATGGTGTTTAAAACTCTGTCTAAGGATTTTATGGGGTTTAAGGCCGCATATAATCTAGCGACAAGGGAGTTAGGACTTACCAAGCTCATGAAGCAACTCCAAGCTTATGACCGGATGATCAAGGATGGGGATGCGGTTCAACCCAAGGGAGAGGCTAATTTGGTGGAATCTTCCAAACCCTCACAGAAGAGGAAGAGGCCAAATAAGAAACAGGTGGCTTCTAGTTCTTCTAATCCTCCTGTCTCGGATGGGACGAAGAAGAAGAAGAACAAGAAGCCCAAGGACCCTAAAAAGTCCAAGTGCTTCCACTGTGGGAAGATAGGTCACTTCAAGAAGGCTTGCCGGGAATTCCTAGCCACCAAGGGCAAGGAAGGTAAGGAACTTCACTATTTGGAAGTGCGTTTGGTGGAAGAATCGAAAGACACTTGGGTCATTGATTCGGGCACCACTAATCATGTTTGTGTTTCTTTGCAGGGGTTCGTGAAAACGAGAAGTCTACATGATAGGAGCCTCTCGTTGCGGACTAGAGATGGTAGCTTGGTGGTGGCTGAGGCAGTGGGAGGTGTTTATCTTTACTTTGATGAATTTAGGTTTATTTTATTAAAAGACTATTTTTATGTTCCTAATTTTAGAAGGAACCTTATATCGATAGCTTGTTTAATAAAGGATTCTTATTTAGTTTCTTTTAGTAAAAGAGTTGATATTCATAGAAATAAGTCTTTTATTTGTTCTGGATGGATGGATGGAAACCTATATTTGATCAAACCAAAGATGTACTCACTGCTTGACACTGAATTAATAGATAACTCTAAAAGGTTGAAAGTTTCTCACTCTAACAAGGTGTATCTTTGGCATTTAAGACTTGGTCATATTAATCAGGATAGGATTCAAAGGTTGGTGAAAGATGGTCCTCTAGAATCTCTGGAGGAGGTACGTCTGCCTCAATGTGAGTCTTGTCTTAAGGGTAAGATGACTAAGAGGTCTTTTGGACCTAAGGGTACTAGGGCTTAGGAACTCTTAGAAATTATGCACACTGACGTATGTGGTCACGCGAACGTCACAGCACGAGGAGGGTTCAAGTATTGTCTCCTTTATAGATGATTACTCGAGGTATGGATATATGTATCTGATGCACCGCAAGAGCGAAACCTTTGATAAGTTCAAAGAGTAACGTGCGAAAGTGGAAAAGCAATTGGATAAATCCATAAAGACACTTCGATCTGATCTAGGTGGGGAATATCTCTCCGACGAATTTCTAGGACATCTTGTAGAGAACGGGATATTATCCCAATTGATTGCACCTAGTACTCCACAACAGAATGGTGTAGCTGAAAGGAGAAACAGGACCTTGTTGGATATGGTATGGTCCATGATGAGTTATTTAACACTGCCGTTGTCATTTTGGGGATATGCTTTACAAACGGCATGCTATATTCTAAACCAGATTCCGAGCAAATCATTTCCCAGGACTCCGTATGAATTTTAGCGTGGCAGGAAGCCCTCCCTTGGACATATGAGAATATGGGGTTATCTGGCACATTTACCGGATGGGGATGCAAAGAAGTTGGAACCAAGATTAGAATTGCGCATGTTTATAGGGTATCCTAAGGGAACTAAGGGAGGTCTGTTCTATAACCCGAAGGAACAAAAAGTCATTGTTTTAATCTTGGAGGAAAGTCACATGGATGACTTTAAGCCTCGAAGCAAAGTGGTGCTAGAGGAGTTATCAGGTAAAAGAACTGCTCCACAGGTTTCGATCTTAGATGCAAGTCCGAGTTCTGGTGAAAGACCTATAGACAATCAATAATTTAGGGTGCCTCGTCATAGTGGGAGGGTTTCGAAGAAACTTAATTTCTTCATGTATGATGCTGAGGTATACTAGGCTGAAGCTCATGAGCATGAGGATGATCCAGTCACTTATGATGAAGCTATAAATGATGTTGATTCTAAATCTTGGAAACAGGCTATGAATAATGAGATGGATTCTATGAAATCCAACTCTGTTTGGGAACTTATAGATTTGCCGGATGGGAAAAAACCCATTGGATGCAAATAGGTCTACGAAAGAAAGAAGGATGCAGAAGGGAGAGTGGAAACTTTCAAAGCTAGACTGGTTACAAAGGGGTACACGTAAAAGGCTGGAATCGATTACGATAAAACCTTTTCACCTGTTGCTATGCTAAAGTCTATCCGTATTCTTCTGTCCGTTGCTGCGGCTCTTGATTATGAGATCTGGCAAATGAATGTCAAGACGGTATTCTTGAATGGCCATCTTGAGGAATGTATCTACATGATATAGCGCGAAGGGTTCATGGCAAAAGGCCAAGAAAGAAAAGTCTGTAAATTGCTTAGATCCATCTATCGATTAAAGCAAGCATCCCACTCATGGAGCCAGAGATTTGACCAAGCGATCAAGACATTTGGTTTTGAGCAGAACGTTGATGAACCCTGTGCTTATAAACGTATTAAGGATGGAAAAGTGGTCTTTCTAGCACTCTATGTCGATGATATACTACTCATTGGGAATGATGTAGAGAACTTATCATCGGTCAAGCTTTGGCTGCATCAACAGTTTGACATGAAGGACCTGGGAGAAGCTAATTATGTTCTAGGCATTCGTCTCTTCAGAGATCGCAAGAACAAAATGATAGCGTTATCCAAGCTTTATATATAGATAAAATAATTGACAAATATGCAATGCAAGAGGCAAAGAAAGGTTCACAATCTTCTATTGCCGGTCTAACTCTTTCATTGGATGACTATCCAAAGCCATCGAAAGAAAGAGAGCGTATGAGTAAGGTCCCTTATGCATCCGCTGTGGGTAGCCTTATGTACGCTTTGCTTTGCACTCGCCCAGACATATGTTTTGCAGTAGGTATGGTGAGTCGACATCAAGCGAATCCTGGAACCAAGCACTGGCAAACAATAAAGCATATACTCAAGTATCTTAAAAGAACGAGGGATTATATGCTGGTGTATTCTGGAGAGGACCTAACACCCATAGGATACATGGACTCAGACTTCCAAACTTGCAAGGATTCGAGAAAATCGACATCTAGATCAGTGTTCTTGCTTGGAGGAGGCGTCATTATGTGGAGGAGCGTGAAGCAGGGTTGCACAGCTGACTCTACTATGGAGGCTAAGTATGTGGCTGCGGCTGAGGCATCTAAAGAAGCAGTTTCACTCCGTAAGTTCTTTAGAGACCTTGAAGTCATTCCGGGTGTTGACAAGCCTATCACACTTTACTGTGATAACACTAGGGCTATTGCCAATACAAGGGAATCTCGGCACCACAAGAGGACCAAGCACATAGATCGGAGATATCACATTATCAGAGGGCACGTGGAGACAGGACAAGTAGATGTATGTAAGATCGCATTCGAGGACAACATTACCGATCCCTTTACTAATACTTTGGTGGCTAGAAGCTTTGAGAGGCATGTAGAGGCGATAAAGATGCGTAACATGGCACATCTACTGGCTTAGGGCAAGTGGGAGATTGTTAGGAAATGCCCTAAGCATTAGAGATATTTTGATGTATTCATTTTGAACTGGATAATAAAATTATATATAGAGGTTATTCATTACATTGCTATGTGTCCTCATTCTATTTACATGTTAAAGTAAATGTAAGCAAATATGGCTCTCAGACTACTTATGTTAAAACTGTTAGAACATTGCATGCAATGGACTTTTTTTTGCGAGAAGACAATGTTCTAAAGTAAGCAGTATAAACTAAGGTCTGTAGTCTATGGGGTTAGACCGAGCATCTAACTCATGTTAAGATTATTATGTTGTCTAAAGCCACGGTGGGAACGATTTGTCTTGACTGTCTGGAGCGTAGACTCCCAAGTAGAGACACAGATATGTTGCTTGGTGGTAACATATTAGACCGGGACTAAAGCGTGATTGATCTACGTAATCCGCTATGAGTGGATCGATCTGCTTTTGATGTTCATTGTGCAGTAACCTTAATCCTGAGTGAATGAACTACTTCATGTATATGACTTGTGTACTTTGATGTTCCAATGGCTAAAGCGTCTCAGAGGTAGTAAGCTTATAGACCGGTTCGTTGGATGCATGACTTGTATACGATTAAGGGTTTGTTTACAGATATCGGAATCATAGCTCTAATAAGGAGTTAATGGTATCCTCTTAAAGGCATTATACTGGATGTGAAAATGGACAAGGCCTTGGGTCGTCTGCTAGGCGGATGACTTCTTATTCACATATAGTGAGTAAACATTTTCTTATTTAGTAGTATAATGGAACTTTAAGATAGCCTGATCAGTAGGATTAAACGGACTTTAACTTAAGACTGATCATGGATATCATATGAGGGTTCTGCATATATGACAAGGTCATTGGATAGTAGCTCGTCACAGGCTTACGTAATACGGTATATAATTGGGAGTTCAGTTTCAGGTTTATAGTGGTGTGACTCTGAAATTAGTGATCATATGATTGAGTTGTTCGGTACAGAACGATGATCATATGGAATCACGGGAGCCCGATCATATATGTCCAATTGGTCCCTCTACTAGCTCCACATAATTCCTTAACGTTTGGCAAATTGATTTGAGTATGCTATTGGCTGTTTATTATGCATGGATGGTGTTGACATAGGATTAGGATGGTGGACAAGATTCTCTCCGGTTGAATTTAGATTTTTTTTTTTGGATAACAGAGTACACAATTATTCGAACTCCAGATAAAGTTACTATGATTTTAATTGAGATTGGATTGGAGTTGTAGAAAATTATCCATGAGAACAAGAATTTGAAATACAACTGTTTGTGGATTTTGAAATTTGAATTTTGAAATTTAAAATTTAAATTTGAAATTTGAAATTTGAAATTCAAATTTTGAATCACGGTCCAAGTGGAATTCGAATTCTTTGTGGATAATTGCACAAGGCTAGAATTTGAATTTGAGTTGGATTATGAAGAGGAAAATCTTGTTTGAATTCTACTTGAATTTTGAATCCAAATCCTAACTAACTTGGTCGAAAATTTTGAGGAAAATCCTCATGGAATTTTTGGTTTTTTTTGTGTGGATAAGGTTCAAGGAAAAATTCAAGTTTCAATCCCAGTTGAATTTGGATTCTCTCCTCCCTATTTGTGGTCAAAATTATTGAGTGTATCTTCAAGGAGTTTTTTTAGTTTTAATAGGATAAGGATGAGATAAAATTCAAGTTAGAAAATCCTATTTGGATTTTGATTCTCCTCACACTTTAATGACTGAATCTAGTCATGTTTTTGGCACAAAGGGGAATCGGTTTTTTGTAGGGAATGAGGAGATAAAATTTAAGTTAAAATCCTATTTGAATTTTGAATAAAAAAAATCCTAAAATGGCCGAATTCTTTTAGTGGATAAAGGCTTGAAAATTTCAGATTTTTTGTTTGAGGATATGGGACAAAATCTTCTACTAATCCAATTCGAATTCAGAGGATCACCTCATGCAAGTCTATAAATAGAGGTCCTCCCACTCCCGTTCTCTCAGACCACAGACTCTTAGGTGAGCAGGCTTATTGTTGCACAACTCACCATGACAATAAGTTCTTTAGAGATCTGGGTGGTTGGAAGAAGACTAGCGGTGCTAGCATACTGATCGAGGTTTAGAGTGCCCGCACACTCAGCCATTCAGGAATTGGAGAATAGTAGAGAAGGCTAGTTGTTTGAAGTCCTCCGATCATTCTCCTTCTGCAGATTGGCATCCTTGAGGTATGAGTTTAAATTGTTGTTGGTTTATTGTATATGGCATCATGAGATATTTAACGATCTTGAAAATTTTTTATTGTTTCGCTGCGCCACTCTGATATGTTTTTACCGATTTATTTTCCTACAAGAAATCAAGTGAATTTCCAAAGAGTCTTTCTTCCAATCTTTTGGTTTGCTAGTTCCATTACAAGAAGAATGTATTCAAGCTCTTCCTCAAGAGTAACGCAACAGAGAAAGGTTGGAGAGACAACCTTCTCAAAATTTCTGGGTCTTGGAAATCTCCTATTGTCGCGAAATACACCATACCCAACATTGAAGGTAGACCTTTGTCGATCTCTGTAGGAAATAAATCGGTAAAAAAGTATCAGAGTAGCACAGCAGAACAATAAAATTTTTTTTAAGATCGTTAAATATCTCATGATGTCATATATAATAAACCAACAACAATTTAAAATCATACTTCAAGGATGCCAATCTGCAAGAGGAGAATGATCGGAGGGCTTCCACCAACTAACCTTCTCTACTATTCTCCAATTCCCGAATGGCTGAGTGTGTGGATACTCTGAACCTCGATCGATATGCTAGCACTGCTAGTCTTCTTCCGACCACCCAGATCTCTAAAGAACTTATTGTCACGGTGAGTTGTGCAACAATAAGCCTGCTCACCTGAGAGTTTGTGGTATGAGAGAACTGAAGTGGCAGGACCTCTATTTATAGACTTGCATGAGATAATCCTCTGAATTCGAATTGGATTAGGGGAAGATTTTCTCCCTTATCCACTCACAAAATCTGAATTTTTCCAACCAAAAAACCACCAAAAGATTTCGGCCAACTCTAGGATTTTGTGTTCAAAATTCAAATAGGATTTTAACTTGAATTTTATCTCACCATTATCCAACCAAAAAATCCAAAAATCTATGTTGAGATTTCCTCCAAAATTTTGGCCACAAATAATAGGGAGAGAATCAAAATTCAACTAGGATTTTCTAGCTCGAATTTTATCTCATCCTTATACAAAATAACCGAAAATCTCCTAGGATTTATCCTCAAAAAATTCGGTCACTTTTAGGGAGGAGAGAATCGAAATTCAACTGGGATTGAAACTTGAATTTTTCCTTGAATCTTATCCACAAATTTTTAAAATTCCATGAGGATAATTCTCAAAATTTTCGACCAAAATTAGTTAGGATTATGATTCAAAATTCAAGTAGGATTCAAACAAGATTTTCCTCTCCATATCCGACTCAAATTTGAATTTCATCCCTGTAGATTTACCACAAAAAATTCGAATCTTACTTGGATTGTGATTCAAAATTTGAATTTCAAATTTCTAAATTTAAATTTCAAATTTAAATTTTAAATTCAAAATTTAAATTCAAATTTCAAATTTCAAATTTCAAAATTTAAATTTCAAAATCCACAAACAGTTGTATTTCAAATTCTTGTTCTCATGGATAATATTCTACAACTCCAATCCAATCTCAAATAAAATCATGGCAATTTTATTTGGAGTTCGAATAATTGTGTACTCTATTATCCAAAATAAAATCTGAATTCAATCGGAGGGAATCTTATCCACCATCCTAATCCTATGTCAACACCATCCATGCTAATCAACTAGCCAATAGCATACTCAAATCAATTTTGCCAAACATTAAGGAATTATGTGGAGCTAGTAGAGGGACTAATTAGACATATATAATCGGACTCTCGTAAATTCATATGACCATCATTCTTTATGAACAACTCAATCATATGATCACTAATTTTAGAGTCACACTACTATAAATCTGAAACTGAACTCCCAATTATATACCGTATTACATAAACCTGTGACAAGCTATTGTCCAATGACCTTGTTATGTATGCAAAACCCTCATATGATATCCACGATCAGCCTTAGTTCAAAGTCCATTGAATCCTACTGATCAGGCTATCTTAAAGTTCCATTATACTACCGAATAAGAAAATGATTATTCACCATATGTGAATAAGAAGTCATCTGCCTAGCAGATGACCCAAGGCCTTGTCCATTTTCACATCCAGTATAATGCCTTTAAGAGGATATCCTTAACTCCTTATTAGAGCTATGATTCCGATATCTATAAACAAACCCTTCGTCGTATACAAGTCATGCACCCAATGAACCGGTCTATAAGCTTACTACCTCTGAGATGCTTTAGCCATTGGAACATCAAAGTACACAAGTCATATACATAAAGCTGTTCATCCACTCAGGATTAAGGTTACTGCACAATGAATGTAAAAAGTAGATTGATCCACTCATAGCGGACTACGTAGATCAATCATGCTTTAGTCCCGGTCTAATATGTCACCACCAAGCAACATATCTATGTCGCTACTTGGGAGTCTATGCTCCAGACAGTCAAGACAAACCATCCTCACTATGGCTTTAGACAACATAATAGTCTTAACATGAGTTAGATGCTCGGTCTAACCCCATAGACTACAGACCTTAGTTTAGACCACTTACTTTAGAACATTGTCTTCTCGCATACAAAAAGTCCATTGTATGCAACGTTCTGACAGTTTTAACACAAGCAGTCAGGGAGCCATATTTGCTTACATTTACTTTAACATGTAAATAGAATGAGGACAAACAGTAATATAATGAATAACCTCTATGTATAATTTTATTATCCAGTTCCAAATAAATATATCAAAATGTCTCTAATCCTTAGGGTATTTCCTGACAATCTCCCACTTGCCCTAAGCCAGTAGTGTGCCATGTTACGCATCCCCATCGCCTCTACATGCCTTCCAAAGCTTCTAGCCACCAAAGTCTTAGTAAGGGGATCAGCAATGTTGTCCTCAGATGTGATCTTACATACATCTACTTGTCTTGTCTCCACGTGCCCTCTAATGTCGACTTCCTCGAATCCTTGCAAATCTGGAAGTCTGAGTTCGTGTATCCTACGGGTGTTAGGTCCCCTCCAAAATACACCAGCATATAGTCCCTTGTTCTCTTAAGATACTTGAGTATATGCTTTACTACTTGCCAGTCCTTGATTCCAGTATTCACTTGATATCGACTCACCATACCTACTACAAAACTTATATACGGATGAATGCAAAGCATAGCATACATAAGGCTACCCACAGTGGATGCATAAGGGAACTTACTCATACGCTCTCTTTCTTTCGATGTCTTGGGACAGTCATCTAACGAAAAAGTTAGACCGGCAACGGAAGGTTGTGAACCTTTTAGACTGGTAACGGAAGGTTGTGAACCTTTCTTTGCCTCTTGCATTACATATTTGTCAATTATTTTATTTATTTATGAAGCTTAGGATAACGCTATCATTTTGTTCTTTCGATCTCTGAAGAGACGAATGCCTAGAACATAATTAACTTCTCCTAAGTCCTTCATGTCAAACTGTTGGTGCAGCCAAAAGTTGACCGATGATAAGTTCCCTACATCATCCTCAATGAGTAGTATATCATCAACATAGAGTACCAGAAAGACCACTTTTCCATCCTTAATAAGTTTATAAACACAGGGTTCATCAACGTTCTGCAAAAAACCAAATGTCTTAATCACTTGATCAAATCTCTGGTTCCATGAGTGGGATGCTTGCTTTAATCCATAAATGGATCTACACAACTTACAGACTTTCCTTTCTTGGCCTTTTGCCATGAACCCTTAGGGTTGTATCATGTAGATACACTCCTCAAGATGGCCATTCAAGAATGTTTTCTTACCATCCATTTGCCAGATCTCATAATCGAGAGCTGCAGCAACAGACAAAAGAATAAGGATAGATGTCAGCATAGCAACAGGCGAAAAAGTTTCATCGTAATCGATTCCAGCCTTTTACGTGTACCCCTTTGCAACCAGTCTAGCTTTGAAAGTTTCCACTATCCCTTCCGCATCCTTTCTCTTTTGTAGACCCATTTGCATCCAATGGGTTTTATCCCATTTGGCAAATCTACAAGTTCCCAAACAGAGTTGGATTTCATAGAATCCATCTCATTGGTCATAGATTGTTTCCAAGATTTAGAATCAACATCATTTATAGCTTCATTATAGGTGACCGGATCATCCTTATGCTCATAAACCTTGGTCTGGTACACCTCAGCATCATACATGAAGAAATTAGGTTTCTTCGAAACCCTCCCACTATGACGAGGCACCATAAATTGTTGATCGTCTGTAGGTTTTTCACCGGAACTCAAACTTGCATCCAAGATCGAAACCTATGGAGCAGTTCTTTCGCCCAATAACTCCTCTAGCACCACTTTGCTTCGAGACTTAAAGTCATTCATGTGACTTTCCTCCAAGAATGTCGCATGGGTTGAAGCAATGACTTTTTGTTCCTTCAGGGTATAGAATAGACCTCCCTTAGTTCCCTTTGGATACCCTATAAACATGCACAATTCTAATCTTGGTTCCAACTTCTTTGCATCCTCATCCAGTACATGCGTCGGGTAGCCCTATTTTCTCATATCTCCAAGGGAGGGCTTCCTGCCATGCCACAATTCATACAGAGTCCTGGGAATTGATTTGCTTGGAACCTAGTTCAGAATATAGCATGCCGTTTGTAAAGCATATCCCCAAAATGATAATGGCAACGTTGAATAACTCATCATGGACCGTACCATATCCAACATGGTCCTGTTTCTTCTTTTGGCTACACCATTCTGTTGTGGAGTACCAGGTCCAGTCAATTAGGATAATATCCCATTCTCTAGTGGATGTCCTAGAAATTCGTTGGAGAGGTATTCACCACCTCGATTAGATCAAAGTATCTTTATGGATTTATCCAATTGCTTTTCCACTTCCGTACTATACTCTTTGAACTTGTCAAAGGTTTCGCTCTTATGGTGCATCAGATATACATATCCATACCTTGAGTAATCATCTATAAAGGAGACATAATACTCGAACCCTCCTCGTGCTGTGATGTTCATGGGGCTACATACGTTAGTGTGCACAATTTCTAAGAGCTCCTGAGCCTTGTACCCTTAGCTTCAAAAGACCTCTTAGTCATTTTACCCTCTAGACAAGACTCACATTGAGGAAGATGTACCTCCTCCTATTCCAGAGGACCGTCTTTCATCAATCTTTAAATCCTATCCTGATTAATATGACCAAGTCTTAAATGCCAAAGATACGCATTGTTAGAGTGAGAAACTTTCAACCTTTTAGAGTTATCTATTAATTCGGTGTCAAGCAGTGAGTACATCTTTGGTTTGATGAAATATAGATTTCCATCCATCCATCCAGAACAGATAAAAGAATTATTTCTATGAATATCAACTCTTTTTACTAAAAGAAACTGAATAAGAATCCTTTATTAAACAAGCTATTGATATAAGGTTCCTCCTAAAATTAGAAACATTAAAACAGTCTTTCAATAAAATAAACCTAAATGGATCAAAGTAAAGGTAAATATCTCCCACTACCTCAGCCACCACCAAGCTACCATCTCCAGTCCGCAACGAGAGGCTCCTATCATGTAGACTTCTCGTTTCCACGAAACCTTGCATAGAAACACAAACGTGATTAGTGGTGCCCGAATCAATGACCCAAGTATCTTTCGATTCTTCCACCAAACACGCTTATAAGTAGTGAAGTTCCTTACCTTCCTTACCCTTGGCGGCTAGGAATTCCCGGCAAGCCTTCTTAAAGTGACCTACCTTCCCACAGTGGAAGCACTTGGACTTTTTAGGGTTCTTCAGCTTTTTGTTCTTCTTCTTCTTCTTCCCATCCGAGACAGGAGGATTAGAAGAACTGGAAGCCGCTTGCTTCTGGTTCGGCCTCTTCCTCTTCCGTGAGGGTTTGGAAGATTCTGCCAAATTGGCCTCTCCTTTGGGTTGGACCACATCCCCATCCCTGATCATCTGCTCATAAGCTTGGAGTTGCTTCATGAGCTCGGTAAGTCCTAACTCCCTTGTTACCAGATTGTATGCAGCCTTAAACCCCACAAAATCTTTAGACAGAGTTTTGAACACAATCTCGATCTGGGTGTTGTAGTCCAACTCAGCACCGTTCTTGGCCGCCTCAGCAAAGAATCCCATTAGAGTGATCATATGGTCATTTACCAGAGTACCTGCCTTTTGCTTAGAGTTCATAATACTGGTTATAACAGACTGTCGAGCCAAGTTTTCTTGGCCTCTGAACATGTCCTCCAGATTTTCCATGATCTCCCCAACAACTTGATAAGTCTCATGCTGCTTTTGTAAAGCACTCATCATGCTGGCAAGCATGTAGCATCGAGCTATATCATTGGATTCTCTCCAACGAGTATAGGTAACCGGGACCTCCTCAAGCGGTGTGTCAGGTTTTGGCCCTGGTGGGCATGGTTCATCCAGTACAAGCTTGTGTCTCTCGCAGCTGAGAACTATCAACAGATTTCTTTTTCAATCCTTATAATTATCGCTATTCAGTTTATTTTAGTAAGTATTGAAATGAAGAGTGTCGGTGACATTTTGAATTGAAATAAAATTATACTAGACATCATTACAAGCCCAAACAAATATGCAGATAATTTTAGCAAATAAGACATACAAGTATGTTCCTACACAAAACTTGAAAAACATGTAGCATTGCAACGGTAATTCTCAGCACCTATTGCCCAAAGCCACCGAGGGGTATTCATGAGACAAATAGCCAGAATATGGACCCCGTCTAATTAATATATGTTGCCTTAAATCCTCCAAGGTTAAGACATATATTAATAACCGCTTATTTTGGCCACCAGTTTAGTTAACAGAGCTTCTAGGGAAGGTTAATAACTAAACGAGTCTTGAGTGTATAGCCATTATTTATGTAGCCCGATCCACGTCCTACCAAGCCATCGAGGGGTGGTCATGAATAGGATCGTATCTGAACACGTTTTCCACATAGGAGATCCAACCTAGTATACTGGCGACAGTAAACACCTACTGAGGGGTGTGGTCAGGGCAGAACTGATGCGAGACGTTACCATGCTTTCACATATGGATCAACAATGGAGGCTGTGGGTTTTGTTTGAAACCCTCTCCCACTCAATATTTTGAAAAACATGCAAGTTTTGACAAATATGTATGATCAATATAGTATGAGCGGCACTCACCTATCCTATGTGATATGTTATCAAATATGCATATAAAACATCCATCAATACATATTTATACACCCATGACATATCACAGAAAAAATAATTGACAGAATAACAAAGCCATGGTTCCATCCTAGAATAAAGAAAATAAAGATTACAAAATTCCATCCAAAGCATTCTTTGGGTCTTGAATTTTGTTCCATCTTCCTGTATCCATCTTTATGTAGCCTCTCTATTTATTTCTCATCCCCAGAATCATTTAAAATTTAAATTCCAAAAATTTAAATTTCAAATTCAAATTCCAAATTAAAATTTCAAATTTAAATTTCAAATTCAAAATTTTAAACAATTTTAAATATCATGTGCAACAATATGTAATTTCCAAAAATTTGAAATTTAAAATTACATATTTTTAAACATGATTTAAAATTAAATCTCAAATTTAAAAATCAAAATTTTTTGATTTTTTTTTGAACCATCGGCCCTGGAGGCTGGCAGCCGCCGTGGGCAGCCCCCAGCCCCCAGCCCCCAGGGGGGGCTGGCAGCCCACGGCCACAGCCGGGTGCAGTCCAACTGGCTACAGGCAACGCCTGCAGCCATGGGCTACACGCCCGGGTGGGCGCAGCAGTCCGCCAGGCTGCAAGCAGTACTTGCAACCATGGGCTGCACGCCTAAGGGCTGGCTGGCCCTTGGGTGGGCCACGGCCACCCTTGGCTACAGGCAAAGCCTGCGGCCGAGGGTGGTCATGGCCTAGACAGGGGCTGCCGCAGCCCCATCTTGCCCGAGGGCAGGGGCTGCAGTCCCTCCAAGGCCGATGGCCTATCCCGAGGAGGTGGTACTCGATTTCCGTGTCATATTTCAATTTACCCATTAGGATCTTCAAAAATTAATTTAAATCCTAATTAAATTGAAATTTTTCACACAATCAAAATTTCAACCTTTAAATTAAATTTAACATTTGGGAAAAATAAATTACGGTCTTCAAACTTCAATCTCCTCTAAGAATAATTACATAAAATTTCCTAAACCGTTTCCGGTGTACAAAAATTCTAACCATAATAATTCTAAGAGACAAAAAATTAAAATCCATGGGAAAATTACAATGTTAATAAACTGGTCCCATGGTTACATAAAAGTTCGTAGATACAATTTTTCTAAATTCTAAGGAACCATAACAGGCAATAAACAAGCATGCTTATAATAATTCAAAAAATTAAAATAACCACATACTTCATTCATAATACATGATAACAACATAAAGGAATCCTAGAATGCCACTCTCTAAATATCAAATCCATACATAAATAAAAAGACTAATTAATTGTCTAATTTATATACATGGCATAGTCATGAGATGGCTCTGATACCAACTGTAGGAAATAAATCGGTAAAAACGTATCAGAGTGGCGCAGCGGAACATTAAAATTTTTTTTAAGATCGTTAAATATCTCATGATGTCTTATTATATGAACCAACAACAATTTAAACTCATACCTCAAGGACACCAATCTGCAGGAGGAGAATAATCGGAGGGTTTCAACCAACTAGCCTTCTCTACTATTCTCCAATTCCCGAATGGCTGAGTATGTGGATACTCTGAACCTCGATTGGTATGCTAGCACTGCTTGTCTTCTTCTGACCACCCAGATCTCTAAAGAACTTATTGTCACAGTGAGTTATGCAACAATAAGCCTACTCACCTGAGAGTCTCTGGTCTGAGAGAATTAGAGTGGCAGGACCTCTAGTTATAGACCTGCATGAGGTGATTCTCTGAATTCGAATTGGATTAGGAGAAGATATTCTCCCTTATCCACAAGCACAAAATCTGAATTTTCCAAGGGGAAAATCCCAACAATAAATTCGGCCACTTTAGGATAATTCCAATCCAAATCTAAACAAGATTTTAACTAGAATTTTATCTCCCTTTTTCAACCAAAAAATCCGAAAATTCAAAGGAGAAATCTCTACCAAGATTTCGGCCACTTTTGGATAAGGAAAAATCAAAATTCCACTAGGATTTTCAAGCTTGAATCTTATCTCATCCTTATCCAAAATAACCAAAAATCTCCTAGGAGATTTACTCCAAAAATTTGGACATTAATTTAAATTCAACTGGGATTGAAACTTGAATTTTTTCTTGAACCTTATCCACAAAAATCCGAAAATTCATTGAGGATAATCCTCAAAATTTTCGTCCACATTTGGTTACGATTTGGATTCAAAATTCAAGTAGGATTCTAACAAGATTTTCCTCTCTATATCCAACTCAAATTCAAATTTCATTTCTTGTGGATTTACCACAATAAATTCGAATCCCACTTGGACTATGATTCAAAATTTGAATTTCAAATTTCAAATTAAATTTTCAAATTCAAATTTCAAATTTTAAATTTAAATTTAAAATTCAAAATTCAAATTCAAATTTCAAATTCAAAATTCAAATTTTAAATTTCAAAATTCAAAATTCAAATTTCAAAATTCAAATTTCAAAATCCACAAAACAGTTGTATTTCAAATTCTTGTTCTCATGGATAATTTTCTACAACTCCAATCCAATCTCAAATAAAATCATGGCAACTTTATTTGGAGTTCGAATAATTGTGTACTCTATTATCTAAAACAAAATCCGAATCCAACCGGAGAGCATCTTTTCTACCATCCTAATCCTATGTCAACACCATCCATGCATAATAAACTAGCCGATAGCATACATAGATCAATTTTGCCAAACGTTAAGGAATTATGTGGAGCTAGTAGAGGGACTAATTGGACATATATAATCGGGCTCCCGCAAATCCATATGATCATCATTCTTTACCGAACAACTCAATCATATGATCACTAATTTCAGAGTCACACCACTATAAACTTGAAATTGAACTCCCAATTATATACCGTATTACGTAAGCCTGTGACAAGCTATCGTCCAATGACCTTGTCATGTATGCAAAACCCTCATATGATATCCATGATCAGCCTTAGGCCAAAATCCGTTTAGTCCTACTGATCAGGCTATCTTAAAGTTCCATTATACTACCGAATAAAGAAAATGATTATTCACCATATGTGAATAATGTTAGGAAATGCCCTAAGTATTAGAGACATTTTGATGTATTCATTTTGAACTGGATAATAAAATTATACATAGAGGTTATTCGTTACATTGCTATCTGTCCTTATCTTATTTACATGTTAAAGTAAATGTAAGTAAATATGGCTCACTGACTGCTTGTGTTAAAACTGTTAGAACGTTGCATGCAATGGACTTTTGTATGCGAGAAGACAATGTTCTAAAGTTAGCAGTCTAAACTGTGGTCTGTAGTCTATGGGGTTAGACTGAGCATTTAACTCATGTTAAGACTATTATGTTGTCTAAAGCCTTAGAAGGGACGGTTTGTCTTGACTGTCTGGAGCTGGACTCCCAAGTAGAGACATGGATATGTTGCTCGGTGGTGACATATTCGACCGGGACTAAAGCGTGATTGATCTACGTAGTCCGCTATGAGTGGATCAATCTGCTTTTGACATTCATTGTGCAATAACCTTAATCCTGAGTAAATGAACTACTTCATGTATATGACTTGTGTACTTTGATGTTCCAATGGCTAAAGCGTCTCAGAGGTAGTAAGTTTATAGACCGGTTCGTTTGGTGCATGACTTGTATACGATGAAGGGTTTGTTTGCAGATATCGGAATCATAGCTCTGAGGAGTTAAAGGTATCCTCTTAAAGGCATTATACTGAATGTGAAAATAGACAAGGTCTTGGGTCGTCTGCTAGGCGGATGACTTCTTATTCACATATGGTGAATAATCATTTTCTTAATTCGGGAGTATAATAGAACTTTAAAATAGCCTGATCAGTAGGATTAAATGCACCTTGACCTAAGGCTGATCATGGATATCATATGAGGGTTTTGCATATATGACAAGGTCATTGGATAGTAGCTCGTCACAGGCTTACGTAATACGGTATATAATTGGGAGTTCAGTTTCAGGTTTATAGTGGTGTGACTCTGAAACTAGTGATCATATGATTGAGTTGTTCGGTAAAGAATGATGATCATATGGAATCACGGGAGCCCGATTATATATGTCAAATCAGTCCCTCTACTAGCTCCACATAATTCCTTAACGTTTGGCAAATTGATTTGTGTATGCTATTGGCTAGTTTATTATGCATGGATGGTGATGACACAGGATTAGGATGATAGACAAGATTCTCTCCGGTTGGATTCAGATTTTGTTTTGGATAATAGAGTACACAATTATTCGAACTCCAAATAAAGTTGCCATGATTTTTTTTGAGATTGGATTGGAGTTGTAGAAAATTATCCATGAGAACAAGAATATGAAGCACAACCGTTCTGTGGAATTTGAAATTTGAAATTTGAAATTTGAAATTTGAATTTTGAAATTTGTATTTTGAATTTTGAATTTAAAATTTGAATTTGAAATTTGAATTTGAAATTCGAATTTGAAATTTGAATTTGAAATTTGAATTTGAAATTTGAATTTGAAATTTGAATTTGAAATTTAAATTTGAAATTTGAAATTTGAAATTTGAAATTTGAAATTGAAATTTGAATTTGAAATTTGAAATTCAAATTTTGAATCACAGTCCAAGTAGGATTCGAATTTGTTGTGGAAAATCCACAAGGTTTGAAATTCGAATTTGAGTTGGATTTGGAGAGGATAATCTTGTTAGAATCCTACTTGAATTTTGAGTCCAAATCCCAACAAAAGTGGACGAAATTTTTGAGGATAATCCTCAAGGAAATTTCGGATTTTTGTGGATAAGATTCAAGGGAAAATTCAAGTTTCAATCCCAGTTGAATTTGGATTCTCTCCTCCCTGAAAAGTGGCCGAAAATTTGGAGAATCTCTTCGAGGAAATTCGGTTATTTTTGGATAAGGTTGAGATAAGATTCAAGCTTGAAAATCCTAGTGGAATTTTTGATTCTCCCTTATCCATAATGGCTGAAATCTTTAGGGAAGATTCTCCTTGAAATTTTCAGATTTTTTGGGTTGAAAAAGGGAGATAAAATTCTAGTTAAAATCTTGTTTAGATTTGGATCGGATTTATCCTAAGAAAACCGAATTTTATTGTGGAGATTCTCCCTTGGAAAAATTTGGATTTTATGGATATGGATAAGGGAAAATATCTTTTCCTAATCCAATTGAAATTCAGAGAATCACCTCATGCAGGTCTATAAATAGAGGTCCTACCACTCCAGTTCTCTTAGACCACAGACTCTCAGGTGAGCAGGCTTATTGTTGTACAGCTCATCGTGACAATAAAGTTCTTTAGAGATCTGGGTGGTCAAAAGAAGACTAGCAGTACTAGCATACCGATCGAGGTTCAGAGTGCCCACACACTCAGCCATTCGGGAATTGGAGAATAGTAGAGAAGGCTAGTTGGTTGAAGCCTCCGGTCATTCTCCTCCTGCAAGATTGGTGTCCTTGAGGTATGAGTTTTAATTGTTGTTGATTTATTGTATATGGCATCATGAGATATTTAACGATCTAAAAATTTTTATTGTTCCGCTGCGCCACTCTGATACGTTTTTTCCGATTTATTTTCCTACAATTGGTATCAGAGCCATCTCATGACTATGCCATGTACATAAATTAGACAATTACTTAGTCTTTTTATTTATGTATGGATTTGATATTTAGAGAGTGGCATTCTAGGGTTCCTTTATATTGTTATCATGGATTATGTATAAAGTATGTGGTTATTTTAATTTTTTGAAATATTATAAGCATGCTTGTTTATACCGGTTATGGTTCCTTAGAATTTAGAAAAATTGTATCTAGGAATTTTTTTATGTAACCATGGGAGCAGTTTATTAACACTGTAATTTTCCCATGGATTTTAATTTTTTGTCTCTTAGAATTTTTATGGTTAGAATTTTTGAACACCGGAAACAGTTTAGAATTTTTTATGTAATGATTCTTGGAGGAGATTGAAGATTGAAGACCGTAATTTATTTTTCCCAAAAGTTAAATTTGATTTAAAGATTGAAATTTTGATTGTGTGGAAAATTTCAATTTAATTGGGATTCAAATTAATTTTTAGAGATCCTAATAGGTAAATTAGAATATGGCACGAAAATCGAGACACGACCCCTCAGGATAGGCAGACGGGCCTTGGTGGGGCTGTAGCCCCTGCCCTCGGGCAGGATGGGGCTGCGGCAGCCCCTGTGCAGGCCCACACCACCCAAGTCTGCAGGCTTGGCCTGCAGCCAGGGGTGGCCGTGGCCTGCCCAAGGCTGGCCGCAGCCTGGGCGTGCAGCCTCTGGCTGCAGACGCTGCCTGCAGCCTGCCGGCTGCTGCGCCCAGCCTGGGCGTGCAGCCTGGCACTGCAGGCTTGGCCTGCAGCCCGGCAGGGCTGCACATGGGGGCGGCAGTGGCCTGCCAACCCCTCCGGGGTTGGTGGCTGCCCACGGCGGCTGCCGCCTACGGGGTCGATGGTCCAACGGTCCCAAAAATCAAAAAATTTTGAATTTTAAATTTGAAATTTAATTTTAAATCATGTTTAAAAATATGTAATTAAAAATTTTCAAATTTTTGAAATTACATATTATTACACTTGATGTTTAAAATTGTTTAAAGTTTAAATTTGAAATTCGAATTTGGAATTTGAATTTGAAATTTAAATTTTTGGATATTTAAATTTTAAATAATTCTTGGGATGAGAAATAAATGGAGATGCTACATAAAAATGGATACAAGAAGATGGAATAGAATTCAAGACCCAAAGAATGCTTTGGATGGAATTTTGTAATCTTTATTTTCTTTGTTCTAGGATGGCTTTGTTCTAGGATGGAACCATAGCTTGGTTATTCTGTCAATTATTTTTTCTGTGATATGTCATGGATGTATAAATATGTATTGATGGATGTTTTATATGCATATTTGATAATATGTCATATAGGATAGGTGAGTGCCGCTCATACTATATTGATCATACATAATTTGTCCAAACTTGTATGTTTTTCAAAATATTGAGTGGGAGAGGGTTTCAAACAAAACCCACGGCCTCCATTGTTGATCCATATGTTAAAGCATGGTAACGCCTCGCGTCAGTTCTGCCCTGACCACACCCCTCGGTAGGTGTTTACCACCGTCGGTATACTAGATTGGATCTCCTATGTGGAAAACGTGCTCGGGTACGATCCTATTCATGACCACCCCTCGGTGGCTTGGTAGGACGTGGAGCGGGCTACGTAAACAATGGTTATACACTCAAGACTCGTTTAGTTATTAACCTTCCCTAGAAGCTCTGTTAACTAAACTAGTGGACAAATAAGCGGTTATTAATATATGTCTTAACCTTGGAGGATTTAAGGCAACATATATTAATTGGACGGGGTCCATGTTCCGGCTATTTGTTCTCATGACCACCCCTCGGTGGCTTGGGTCAATAGGTGCTGAGAATTACCATTGCAATGCTACATGTTTTTCAAGTTTCATGTAGGAACATACTTGTATGTTTTATTTGCTAAATTATCTGTATATTTGCTTGGGCTTTGTAATGATGTCTAGTATAATTTTATTTCAGTTCAAAATGTCACCGACACCCCTCATTTCAATACTTACTGAAAATAAGTTGAATGGCGACAATTATAAAGATTGGAAAAGAAATCTATTAATAGTTCTCAGCTGCGAGAGACACAAGTTCGTGCTAGACGAACCATGCCCACCTGGGCCCAAACCTGACACACCACTTGAGGAGGTCCCGGTTGCCTATAATCGTTGGAGAGAATCCAATGAGATAGCTCAATGCTACATCCTTGCTAGCATGACGAGTGCTTTACAAAAGCAGCATGAGACTTATCAAGTTGCTGGGGAGATCATGGAAAATCTGGAGGACATGTTCGGTGTAGGAAAATAAACCGGTAAAAACGTATCAGAGTGGCGCAGCGGAACAATAAAAATTTTTAGATCGTTAAATATCTCATGATGCCATATACAATAAATCAACAACAATTAAAACTCATACCTCAAGGACGCCAATGAACAGGAGGAGAGTGACCGGAGGCTTCAACCAACTAACCTTCTCTACTATTCTCCAATTCCCGAATGGCTGAGTGTGTGGGCACTCTGAACCTCGATCGGTATGCTAGCACTGCTAGTCTTCTTCCGACCACCCAGATCTCTGAAGAACTTTATTGTCACGATGAGCTGTGCAACAATAAGCCTGCTCACCTGAGAGTCTGTGGTCTGAGAGAACTGGAGTGGCAGGACCTCTATTTATAGACCTGCATGAGGTGATTCTCAGAATTCGAATTGGACTAGGAAAAGATTTTCTCCCTTATCCAAACCAAAAAATCCGAATTTTCCAAGGGAGAATCTCCACAATTAAATTCGGTTTTCCTAGGATAAATCCAATCCAAATCTAAACAAGATTTTAACTAGAATTTTATCTCCCTTTTTCAACCAAAAAATCTGAAATCTTTAGGAGAAAATCTTCTCCAAATTTTCGGCCACTTTTAGGATAAGGAAGAATCAAAATTCCACTAGGATTTTTCAAGCTAAATCTCATCTCAACCTTATCCAAAAATAACCAAATTTCCTAGGATTTAGGCTCCAAAATTTCGGCCACTTTTAGGGAGTAAAGAGAATCCAAATTCAACTAGGATTGAAGCTTGAATTTACCCTTGAATCTTATCCACAAAAACCGAATTTTCCATTGAGGATTATCCTCAAAAAATTCGCCCACTTTTGTTGGGATTTGGATTCAAAATTCAAGTAGGATTCTAACAAGATTATCCTCTCCAAATCCAACTCAAATTCGAATTTCAAACCTTGTGGATTTTCCACAAAAATTCGAATCCTACTTGGACTGTGATTCAAAATTTGAATTTCAAATTTCAAATTTAAATTTCAAATTTCAAATTTAAATTTCAAATTCAAATTTCAAATTCGAATTTCAAATTCAAATTTCAAATTCAAATTTCAAATTCAAATTTCAAATTTCAAATTTCAAAATTCAAATTTCAAATTTCAAAATTCAAATTTCAAATTCCACAAAACGGTTGTGTTTCATATTCTTGTTCTCATGGATAATTTTCTACAACTCCAATCCAATCTCAAATAAAATCATGGCAACTTTATTTGGAGTTCGAATAATTGTGTACTCTATTATCCAAAACAAAATCTGAATCCAACCGGAGAGAATCTTGTCTACCATCCTAATCCTGTGTCATCACCATCCATGCATAATAAACTAGCCTATAGCATACACAAATCAATTTGCCAAACGTTAAGGAATTATGTGGAGCTAGTAGAGGGACTGATTGGACATATATAATCGGGCTCCCGTGATTCCATATGATCATCATTCTGTACCGAACAACTCAATCATATGATCACAAATTTCAGAGTCACACCACTATAAACCTGAAACTGAACTCCCAATTATATACCGTATTACGTAAGCCTGTGACGAGCTACCATCCAATGACCTTGTCATATATGCAAAACCCTCATATGATATCCATGATCAGCCTTAGGTCAAAGTCCGTTTAATCCTACTGATCAGGCTATCTTAAAGTTCCATTATACTACCGAATCAAGAAAATGATTATTCACCATATGTGAATAAGAAGTCATCCGCCCAGCAGACGACCCAAGGCCTTGTCCATTTTCACATTCAGTATAATGCCTTTAAGAGGATACCTTTAATTCCTCAGAGCTACGATTCTGATATCTGCAAACAAACCCTTCATCGTATACAAGTCATGCACCCAACGAACCGGTCTATAAGCTTACTACCTCTGAGACACTTTAGCCATTGGAACATCAAAGTACACAAGTCATATACATGAAGTAGTTCATTTACTCAGGATTAAGGTTATTGCACAATGAACGTCAAAAGCAGATTGATCCACTCATAGCGGACTACGTAGATCAATCACGCTTTAGTCCCGGTCTAATATGTCACCTCCAAGCAACATATCCATGTCTCTACTTGGGAGTCCAGCTCCAGACAGTCAAGACAGACCGTCCCCTCCAAGGCTTTAGACAACATAATAGTCTTAACATGAGTTAGATGCTCGGTCTAACCCCATAGACTACAGACCATAGTTTAGACTGCTAACTTTAGAACATTGTCTTCTTGCATACAAAAATCCATTGCATGCAACGTTCTAACAGTTTTAACACAAGCAGTCAGTGAGCCATATTTGCTTACATTTACTTTAACATGTAAATAAGACGAGGACAGATAGCAATGTAATGAATAACCTCTAAGTATAATTTTATTATCCAGTTCAAAATGAATACATCAAAATGTCTCTAATACTTAGGGCATTTCCTAACATTCGGAGGCCAAGAAAAATTGGCTCGACAGTCCGCTATCACCAGCATTATGAACTCCAAGCAAAAGGCGGGTACTCCGATGAAGGACCATATGATCACTCTAATGGGATTCTTCACTGAGGCTGCCGAGAATGGTGCTGAGTTGGACTACAACACCCAGATCGAGATGGTGTTCAAGACTCTGTCCAAAGATTTTGTGGGGTTTAAGGCCGCATACAATCTGGCGACAAAGGAGTTAGGACTAACCGAGCTCACGAAGCAACTACAGGCTTATGAGCGGATGATCAGGGATGAGGATGTGGTCCGACCTAAAGGTGAGGCCAATTTGGCGGAATCTTCCAATCCCTCACGGAAGAAGAAGAGGCCAAATAAGAAGCAAGTGGCTTCTAGTTCTTCTAATCCTCTTCTCTCGGACGGGAAGAAGAAGAAGAAGAACAAGAAGCCAAAGGACACTAAAAAGTCCAAATGCTTCCATTGTGGGAAGGTAGGTCACTTTAAGAAGGCTTGCCGGGAATTCCTAGCCGCCAAGGGCAAGGAAGGTAAGGAACTTCATTACTTAGAAGCGTGTTTGGTGGAAGAATCGAAAGACACTTGGGTCATTGATTCGGGCGCCACTAATCATGTTTGTGTTTCTATGCAGGTGTTCGTGGAAATGAGAAGTCTACATGATAGGAGCCTCTCGTTGCGGACTGGAGATGGCAGCTTTATGGTGGCTGAAGCGTGGGAGATGTTTATCTTTATTTTGATCAATTTAGGTTTATTTTATTGAAAGACTGTTTTTATGTTCCTAATTTTAGGAGGAACCTTATATCGGTAGCTTGTTTAATAAAGGATTCTTATTCAGTTTCTTTTAGTAAAAGAGTTGATATTCGTAGAAATAAGTCTTTTATCTGTTCTGGATGGATGGATGGAAACCTATATTTGATCAAACCAAAGATGTACTCACTGCTTGACACTGAATTAATTGATAACTCTAAAAGGTTGAAAGTTTCTCACTCTAACTAGGCGTATCTTTGGCATTTAAGACTTGGTCATATTAATCAGGATAGGATTCAAAGATTGGTGAAAGACGGTCCTCTGGAATCTCTGGAGGAGGTACGACTTCCCCAATGTGAGTCTTGTCTAGAGGGTAAAATGACTAAGAGGTCTTTTGGAGCTAAGGGTACAAGGGCTCTTAGAAATTGTGCATACTGACGTATGTGGCCCCATGAACGTCACAGCACGAGGAGGGTTCGAGTATTATGTCTCTTTTATAGATGATTACTCGAGGTATGGATATGTGTATCTGATGCACCGCAAGAGCGAAACCTTTGACAAGTTCAAAGAGTATCGTGCGGAAGTGGAAAAGCAATTGGATAAATCCATAAAGACACTTCAATCTGATCGAGGTGGCAAATATCTCTCCAATAAATTTCTAGGACATCTTGTAGAGAACGGGATTTTGTCCCAATTGACTGCACCTGGTACTCCACAACAGAATGGTGTAGCCGAAAGGAGAAACAGGACCTTATTGGATATGGTACGGTCCATGATGAGTTATTCAACGCTGCCATTATCATTTTGGGGATATGCTTTACAAACAGCGTGCTATATTTTGAACCAGGTTCCAAACAAATCAATTCCCAGAACTCCGTATGAATTGTGGCGTGGCAGGAAGCCCTCCCTTGGACATATGAGAATATGGGGCTGCCCGGCACATGTACTGGATGGGGATGTGAAAAATTTGGAACCAAGATCAGAATTGTGCATGTTTGTAGGGTATCCAAAAGGAACAAAAGGAGGTCTGTTTTATAACCCGAAGGAACAAAAAGTCATTGTCTCAACCCATGCGACATTCTTGGAGGAAAGTCACATGAATGACTTTAAGCCTCGAAGCAAAGTGGTGCTAGAGAAGTTATCGGGTGAAAGAACTGCTCAAAAGATTTCGGTCTTGGACGCAAGTCCGAGTTCCAGTGAAAGACCTGCAGACGATCAATAATTTAGGATGCCTCAACGTAGTGGGAGGGTTTCAAAGAAACTGAATTTCTTCATGTATGATGCCGAGGTATACCAGGTCGAGGCTCATGAGCATGAGGAAGATCCGATCACATATAATGAAGCTATAAATGATGTTGATTCTAAATCTTGGAAACAGGCTATGAACAATGAGATGGATTCTATGAAATCCAACTCTGTTTGGGAACTTGTAGATTTGCCGAATGGGATAAAACCCATTGGATGCAAATGGGTCTACAAAAGAAAGAAGGATGCGGAAGGGAGAGTGGAAACTTTCAAAGCTAGACTGGTTGCAAAGGGATACACGCAAAAGGCTGGAATCGATTACGAGGAAACCTTTTCGCCTGTTGCTATGCTGAAGTCTATCCGTATTCTTCTGTCCATTGCTGCGGCTCTCGATTACCAGATCTGGCAAATGGATGTCAAGACGGCATTCTTGAATGGCCATCTTGAAGAGCGTATCTATATGATACAGCTCGAAGGGTTCATAGCAAAAGGCCAAGAAAGGAAAGTCTGCAAGTTGCTTAGATCCATTTATAGATTAAAGCAAGCATCCCGCTCATGGAACCAGAGGTTTGATCAAGCGATTAAGACATTTGGTTTTGAGTAGAACGTTGATGAACCTTGTATTTATAAACGTATTAAGGATGGAATAGTGGTCTTTCTGATACTCTATGTCGATGATATACTACTCATTGGGAATGATGTAGGGAACTTATCATCGGTCAAGCTTTGGTTACACCAACAGTTTGACATGAAGGACTTGGGAGAAGCTAATTATGCTCTAGGCATTCGTCTCTTCAGAGATTGAAAGAACAAAATGATAGCGTTATCCCAAGCTTCATACATAGATAAAATAATTGACAAATATGCAATGCAAGAGGCAAAGAAAGGCTCACAACCTTCTATTGCAGGTCTAACTCTTTCATTGGATGGCTGTCCCAAGACATCGGAAGAAAGAGAGCGTATGAGTAATGTCCCTTATGCATCCGCTGTGGGTAGCCTTATGTACGCTATGCTTTGCACTCGCCCGGACATATGTTTTGCAGTAAGTATGGTGAGTCGATATCAAGCGAATCCTGGAACCAAGCACTGGCAAGCAGTAAAGCATATACTCAAGTATCTTAAGAGAACGAGAGATTATATGCTGGTGTATTCTAGAGGGGACCTAACACTCGTAGGATACACGGACTCAGACTTCCAGACTTGTAAGGATTCGAGGAAATCGACATCTGGATCAGTGTTTTTACTCGGAGGAGGTGCCATTGTGTGGAGGAGCATGAAGCAGGGCTGCACAGCTGACTCTACTATGGAGGCTGAGTATGTGGCTGTGGCTGAGGCATCTAAAGAAGCGGTTTGGCTCCGCAAGTTCTTTAGAGACCTTGAGGTCATTCCGGGTGTTGACAAGCCTATCACACTTTACTGTGATAATACAGGGGCTATTGCCAACACAAGGGAATCTCGGCACCACAAGAGGACCAAGCACATCGATCGGAGATATCATATTATTAGAGGGCATGTGGAGACAGGACAAGTGGATGTATGTAAGATCGCATCCGAGGACAACATCGCCGATCCCTTTACTAAGACTTTGGTGGCTAGAAGCTTTGAGAGGCACGTAGAGGCGATGGGGATGCGTAACATGGCACATCTGCTGGCTTAGGGCAAGTGGGAGATTGTTAGGAAATGCCCTAAGTATTAAAGACATTTTGATGTATTCATATTGAACTGGATAATAAAATTATACATAGAGGTTATTCATTACATTGCTATCTGTCCTTATCTTATTTACATGTTAAAGTAAATGTAAACAAATATGGCTTACTGACTGCTTGTGTTAAAACTGTTAGAACGTTGCATGCAATGGACTTTTGTATGCGAGAAGACAATGTTCTAAAGTTAGCAGTCTAAACTTTGGTCTGTAGTCTATAGGGTTAGACTGAGCATCTAACTCATGTTAAGACTATTATGTTGTCTAAAGCCTTAGAGGAGACGGTTTGTCTTGACTGTCTGGAGCTGGACTCCCAAGTAGAGACATGGATATGTTGCTCGGTGGTGACATATTAGACTAGGACTAAAGCGTGATTGATCTACGTAGTCCGCTATGAGTGGATCAATCTGCTTTTGACGTTCATTGTGCAATAACCTTAATCCTGAGTAAATGAACTACTTCATGTATATGACTTGTGTACTTTGATGTTCCAATGGCTAAAGCGTCTCAAAGGTAGTAAGCTTATATGCCGGTTCGTTGGGTGCATAACTTGTATACGATGAAGGGTTTGTTTGCAGATATCGGAATCATAGCTCTGAGGAGTTAAAGGTATCCTCTTAAAGGCATTATACTGAATGTGAAAATGGACAAGGCCTTGGGTCGTCTGCTGGGCGGATGACTTCTTATTCACATATGGTGAATAATCATTTTCTTAATTTGGGAGTATAATGGAACTTTAAGATAGCCTGATCAGTAGGATTAAACGGACTTTGACCTAAGGCTGATCATAGTTTTCATATGAGGGTTTTGCATATATGACAAGGTCATTGGATTGTAGCTCGTCACAGGCTTACGTAATACGGTATATAATTGGGAGTTCAGTTTCAGGTTTATAGTGGTGTGACTCTGAAACTAGTGATCATATGATTGAGTTGTTCGGTAAAGAATGATGATCATATGGAATCACGGGAGCCCGATTATATATGTCCAATCAGTCCTTCTACTAGCTCCACATAATTCCTTAACGTTTGGCAAATTGATTTGTGTATGCTATTGGCTAGTTTATTATGCATGGATGGTGATGACATAGGATTAGGATGATAGACAAGATTCTCTCCGGTTGGATTCAGATTTGTTTTGGATAATAGAGTACACAATTATTCGAACTCCAAATAAAGTTGCCATGATTTTATTTGAGATTGGATTGGAGTTGTAGAAAATTATCCATGAGAACAAGAATATGAAACACAACCGTTTTGTGGAATTTGAAATTTGAATTTTGAAATTTGAAATTTGAATCTTGAATTTAAAATTTGAATTTGAAATTTGAATTTGAAATTCGAATTTGAAATTCGAATTTGAAATTTAAATTTGAAATTTGAAATTTAAAATTCGAATTTGAAATTTGAATTTGAAATTTGAATTTGAAATTTGAAATTCAAATTTTGAATCACAATCCAAGTAGGATTCGAATTTGTTGTGGAAAATCCACAAGGTTTGAAATTCGAATTTGAGTTGGATTTGGAGAGGATAATCTTGTTAGAATCCTACTTGAATTTTGAATCCAAATACCAACAAAAGTGGACGAAATTTTTGAGGATAATCCTCAAGGAAATTTCGGATTTTTGTGGATAAGATTCAAGGGAAAATTCAAGTTTCAATCCCAGTTGAATTTGGATTCTCTCCTCCCTGAAAAGTGGCCGAAAATTTGGAGAGTCTCTCCTAGGAAATTCGGTTATTTTTGGATAAGGTTGAGATAAGATTCAAGCTTGAAAATCCTAGTGGAATTTTTTATTCTCCCTTATCCTTAATGGCCGAAATCTTTAGGGAAGATTCTCCTTGAAATTTTCAGATTTTTTGGGTTGAAAAAGGGAGATAAAATTCTAGTTAAAATCTTGTTTAGATTTGGATTGGATTTGTCCTAAGAAAACCGAATTTTATTGTGGAGATTCTCCCTTGGAAAAATTCAGATTTTATAGATATGGATAAGGGAAAATATCTTTTCCTAATCTAATTCAAATTCAGAGAATCACCTCATGCAGGTCTATAAATAGAGGTCCTGCCACTCCAGTTCTCTTAGACCATAGACTCTCAGGTGAGCAGGCTTGTTGTTGCACAGCTCATCGTGATAATAAAGTTCTTTAGAGATCTGGGTGGTCAGAAGAAGACTAGCAGTGCTAGCATACCGATCGAGGTTCAGAGTGCCCACACACTCAGCCATTCGGGAATTGGAGAATAGTAGAGAAGGCTAGTTGGTTGAAGCCTCCGGTCATTCTTCTCCTACAAGATTAGCGTCCTTGAGGTATGAGTTTTAATTGTTGTTGATTTATTGTACATGGCGTCATGAGATATTTAACGATCTAAAAATTTTTATTGTTCCGCTGTGCCACTCTGATACATTTTTTTCGATTTATTTTCCTACAAACAAGAAGTCATCTGCCCTGCAGACGACCCTAGGCCTTGTTCATTTTCACATGCAGTATAATGCCTTTAAGAGGATACCCTTAACTCCTCACTAGAGCTATGATTCTGATCTCTGTAAACGAACCCTTCATCATATACAAGTCATGCACCCAACGAACCAGTCTATAAGCTTACTATCTCTGAGCCGCTTTAGCTATTGGAACATCAAAGTACACAAGTCATATACATGAAGCTATCCTTTTACTCAGGATTAAGGTTACTACACAATGAACGTCAAAAGCAGATCGATCCACTTAAAGCGGACTTTGTAGATCAATCACGCTTTAGTCCTGGGCTAATATGTTACCACCAAGCAACATATCTATGTCTCTACTTGGGAGTCTATGCTCCAGACAGTCAAGACAAACCGTCCCCTCCAAGGCTTTAAACAACATAATAGTCTTAACATGAGTTAGATGCTCGGTCTAACCCCATAGACTACAGACCATAGTTTAGACCGCTAACTTTAGAACATTGTCTTCTCGCATACAAAAGTCCATTGCATACAACATTCTAACAATTTAGCACAAGCAGTCAGGGAGCCATATTTGCTTACATTTACTTTAACATGTAAATAAAACGAGGACAGATAGCAATATAATAAATAACCTCTATATAATTTTATTATCCAGTTCAAAATAAATACATCAAAATGTCTCTAATGCTTAGGGTATTTCCTAACAATCTCCCACTTGCCCTAAGCCAGTAGATGTGCCATGTTACGCATCCCCATCGCCTCTACGTGCCTTTCAAAGCTTCTGCCACCAAAGTCTTAGTAAAGGGATCGGCAATGTTGTTGTCGGACGTGATCTTACATGCATCTACTTCTCTTGTCTCCACGTGCCATCTAATAATATGATATCTCCGATCTATGTGCTTGGTCCTCTTGCGGTGCCGAGATTCCTTTGTGTTGGCAATAGCCCCAGTGTTATCACAGTAAAGTGTGATAGGCTTGTCAACACCCAAAATGACCTCAAGGTCTCTAAAGAACTTGCGGAGCCAAACCGCTTCTTTAGATGCCTCAGCCGCAGCCACATACTCATCCTCCATAGTAGAGTCAGCTGTGCAGCCCTGCTTCATGCTCCTCCACACAATAGCGCCTCCTCTGAGCAAAAACATTGATCCAGATGTCGATTTCCTCGAATCCTTAAAAGTCTGCAAGTCTGAGTCTGTGTATCCTATGGGTGTTAGGTCCCTTCCAGAATACACCAGCATATAATCCCTCGTTCTCTTAAGATACTTGAGTATATGCTTTACTGCTTGCCAGTGCTTGGTTCCAGGATTCGCTTGATATCGACTCACCATACCTACTGCAAAACATATGTCCGGGTGAGTGCAAAGCATAGCATACATAAGGCTACCCACTGCTAATGCATAAGGGACCTTACTCATATGCTCTCTTTCTTCCGATGTCTTGGGACAGTCATCCAATGAAAGAGTTAGACCAGCAATAGAAGGTTGTGTACCTTTGCCTCTTGCATTGCATATTTGTCAATTATTTTATCTATGTATGAAGCTTGGGATAATGCTATCATTTTGTTCTTTCGATCTCTGAAGAGACGAATACCCAGAACATAATTAGCTTCTCCCAAGTCCTTCATGTCAAACTGTTGGTGTAACGTGACCAATGATAAGTTCCCTACATCATTCCCAATGAGTAGTATATCATTGACATAGAGTATCAGAAAGGCCACTTTTCCATCCTTAATACGTTTTTAAACATAGGGTTTATCAACGTTCTACTCAAAATCGAATGTCTTAATCACTTGATCAAACCTCTGGTTCCATGAGCGAGACGGTTGCTTTAATCCATAAATGGATCTAAGCAACTTGCAGACTTTCCTTTCTTGGCCTTTCACTACAAACCCTTCGGGCTGTATCATATAGATACACTCTTCAAGATGGGCATTCAAGAATGCTGTCTTGACATCCATTTGCTACATCTCGTAATCGAGAGTCACAGCAATAGACAGAAGAATACGGATAGACTTCAGCATAGCAACAGGTGAAAAGGTTTCATCGTAATCGATTCCAGCCTTTTGCTGGTACCCCTTTGCAACCAGTCTAACTTTGAAAGTTTCTACTCTCCCTTCTGCATCCTTCTTTCTTTTGTAGACCCATTTGCATCCAATGGGTTTTATCCCATCCGGCAAATCTACAAGTTCCCAAATAGAGTTGGATTTCATAGAATCCATCTCATTGTTCATACCTATTTCCAAGATTTAGAATCAACATCATTTATAGCTTCATCATAGGTGACCGGATCATCCTCGTGCTCATGAGTCTCGGCCTAGTATACCTCAGCATCATACATGAAGTATTTAGGTTTCTTCGAAACCCTCCCACTATGACGAGGCATCCTAAATTGTTGATCGTCTATAGATCTTTTACCATAACTCAGACTTGCGTCTAAGACCGAAATCTGTGGAGTAGTTCTTTCACCCGATAACTCCTCTAGCACTACTTTGCTTCGAGGCTTAAAGTCATTCATGTGACTTTCCTCCAAGAATGTCGCATGGGTTAAGACAATGAATTTTTGTTCTTTCGGGTTATAGAACAGACCTCCTTTAGTTCCCTTTGGATATCCTATAAAAACATGCATAATTCTGATCTTGGTTCCAATTTCTTCGCATCCCCATCCAGTACATGTGCCGGGCAACCCCATATTCTCATATGCCCAAGGGAGGGCTTCCTGCCACGCCATAATTCATACGGAGTTCTAGGAATTGATTTGCTTGGAACCTGGTTCAGAATATAGCACGTCGTTTGTAAAGCATATCCCCAAAATGATAATGGCAGCATTGAATAAATCATCATGGATTGTACCATATCTAACAAGGTCCTGTTTCTCCTTTTAGCTACACCATTCTGTTGTGGAGTACCAGGTGTAGTCAATTGGGATAATATCCCGTTCTCTACAAGATATCCTAGAAATTCATTGGAGTGGTATTCACCACCTCGATCAGATTGAAGTGTCTTTATGGATTTACCTAACTGCTTTTCCACTTCCGCACGATACTCTTTGAACTTGTCAAAGGTTTCGCTCTTACGGTGCATCAGATACACATATCTATACCTCGAGTAATCATCTATAAAGGAGACATAATACTCGAATCCTCCTCGTGCTGTGACATTCATGGGGCCACATACGTCAGTGTGCATAGTTTCTAAGAGCTCCTGAGCCCTTGTACCCTTAGCTTCAAAAGACCTCTTAGTCATTTTATCCTCTAGACAAGACTCACATTGAAGAAGACGTAACTCCTCCAGAGATTCCAGAGGACCGTCTTTCATCAATCTTTGAATCCTATCCTGATTAATATGACCAAGTCTTAAATGCCAAAGATACGCCTTGTTAGAGTGAGAAACTTTCAACCTTTTAGAGTTATCTATTAATTCGGTGTCAAGCAGTGAGTACATCTTTGGTTTGATGAAATATAGATTTCCATCCATCCATCCAGAACAGATAAAAGAATTATTTCTATGAATATCAACTCTTTTACTAAAAGAAACTGAATAAGAATCCTTTATTAAACAAGCTATTGATATAAGGTTCCTCCTAAAATTAGAAACATTAAAACAGTCTTTCAATAAAATAAACCTAAATGGATCAAAGTAAAGGTAAATATCTCCCACTACCTCAGCCACCACCAAGCTACCATCTCCAGTCCGCAACGAGAGGCTCCTATCATGTAGACTTCTCGTTTCCACGAAACCTTGCATAGAAACACAAACGTGATTAGTGGCGCCCGAATCAATGACCCAAGTATCTTTCGATTCTTCCACCAAACACGCTTCTAAGTAGTGAAGTTCCTTACCTTCCTTACCCTTGGTGGCTAGGAATTCCCGGCAAGCCTTCTTAAAGTGACCTACCTTCCCACAATGGAAGCACTTGGACTTTTTAGGGTTCTTGGGCTTTTTGTTCTTCTTCTTCTTCTTCCCATCCGTGACAGGAGGATTAGAAGAACTGGAAGCCGCTTGCTTCTGGTTCGGCCTCTTCCTCTTCTGTGAGAGTTTGGAAGATTCCGCCAAATTGGCCTCTCCTTTGGGTTGGACCGCATCCCCATCCCTGATCATCCGCTCATAAGCTTGGAGTTGCTTCATGAGCTCGGTAAGTCCTAACTCCCTTGTCGCCAGATTGTATGCGGCCTTAAACCCCACAAAATCTTTAGATAGACTTTTGAACACCATCTCGATCTGGGTGTTGTAGTCCAACTCTGCACCGTTCTCGACAGCCTCAGCGAAGAATCCCATTAGAGTGATCATATGGTCCTTCACTGGAGTACCCACCTTTTGCTTAGAGTTCATAATGCTAGTTATAGCGGACTATTGAGCCAACTTTTCTTGGCCTCCGAACATGTCCTCCAGATTTTCCACGATCTCCCCAGCGACTTGATAAGTCTCATGCTACTTTTGTAAAGCACTCGTCATGATAGCAAGCATGTAGCCTTGAGCTATATCATTGGATTCTCTCCAACGAGTATAGGTAACCGGGACCTCCTTAAGCGGTGTGTCAGGTTTTGGCCCTAGTGGGCATGGTTCATCCAGTACAAGCTTGTGTCTCTCGCAGCTGAGAACTATCAACAGATTTCTTTTCCAATCCTTATAATTATCGCTATTCAGTTTATTCTCAGTAAGTATTGAAACGAGAGGTGTCGGTGATATTTTGAACTGAAATAAAATTGTACTAGACATCATTACAAAGCCTAAGCAAATATACAGTTAATTTAGCAAATAAAACATACAAGTATGTTCTTACATGAAACTTGAAAAAACATGTAGCATTACAATGGTAATTCTTAGCACCTATTGCCCCAAGCCACCGAGGGGTGGTCATGAAAACAAATAGCTGGAACATGGACCCCGTCCAATTAATATATGTTGCCTTAAATCCTCCAAGGTTAAGACATATATTAATAGCCGCTTATTTGGCCACCAGTTCAGTTAATAGAGCTTCTAGGGAAGGTTAATAACTAAACGAGTTTTGAGTGTATAACCATTGTTTACGTATCCCGATCCACGTCCTACTAAGCCATCGAGGGGTGGTCATGAATAGGAATATACCCGAACACGTTTTCCACATAAGAGATCCAATCTAGTATACCGGCGGCGGTAAACACCTACCGAGGGGTGTGGTCAGGGCAGAACTGACGCGAGGCATTACCATGCTTTCACTTATGGATCAACAATGGAGGCCGTGGGTTTTGTTTGAAACCCTCTCCCACTCAATATTTTGAAAAACATGCAAGTTTTGACAAATATGTATGATTAATATAGTATGAGTGGCACTCACCTATCCTATATGACATGTTATCAAATATGCATATAAAACATCCATCAATACATATGTCCATGACATATCACAGAAAAAAAAATAATTGACAGAATAACCAAGCTATGGTTCCATCCTAGAACAAAGAAAATAAAGATTACAAAATTCCATCCAAAGCATTCTTTAGGTCTTGAATTTTGTTCTGTCTTCTTGTATGTCCCAAGTATAGAATTTAAGAGACTTATATTTTCCTTTCCCACTGTACGATAGGGTTACATAGGAAAACATGGCAAGAACGAGAGCTTAGTTAAACCCAGCATCCCGAGAGGTTGAGTTGATAGCACAGATCGCAGCCATGCGAGAGATGATGGAGAATCAGCAACGGGACCTAAACCAGCTTAGGGAACAGCTGGGCCAGCAACCCCAGGCACCACAGTCAGTAGAGATGCCAACATAGGAGGCTCCAACAGCCCCAAAAACTCTGAGGGAGCAAGCAGCTCCTCCAGCCCAAGAGGCACTAGCACCTATAATAATGGCTGCTTTTATAGCAGCAATTGTTTTTCCACCAACCCCTAGGGAAGGCAATTTGTATGAGAGATTCTGACGCATGAAAGCGTTAGAATTCTTAGGAATCACCAACCCTATAGAGGCCGATGATTGGCTAACGGATATCCAAGTAATCTTGGATTTTATAGGGTTAACAGATAGAGAGAGAAAGTAATGTCCGCATCCTTTACCCTGTGCAATGAGGTATGTTAGTGGTGGAAGATGGTAACCATTAGGAGGAATATTAGAGAGATGAGCTGGAGCGATTTCATTGAGGAATTCAAGGAGATGTACTTCAACGAGGAAGCACTAGTAGTGCAGTAAGATGAGTTCGACAACCTGCACCAAGGTAGTATGACTGTTATAGAGGCAGTCAAGAAGTTTGAGCAGTTGGCTCAACTTTGTCCAGATTTGGTACCGACTAAAAGGAGAGTCAGACGAATGCTGAAGATGTTCGAAACGGAAATTGTAGTTTAGGTCTGTAGCGGAAGCTACAGACTAGCGACAGTAACAGAATGTGTCAGCAAGGCTATCTGAGCTGAGTACTGGTCGGCTCAGGATAAAGAGTGAAAGGTGCAGAATTTTAAGACACGAAAGGAGGAGAAAATGCAAGCTGAGCAGGCTCAGGGGAAGCAGAACCCCGAGTTACAACACAGAGGACAGAACATGGGAACCGGCCAGAACAGCAGGCATTCCAACAATAACAACAAGAGAAAAGGGGAACCAGGGCAACCAAGATTCACAGGAGAATTTCCCCTAGAAGAGAAACGACCAGGAAGGAAATGACAGCCAATACCCGATGTGCATGAAATGTGGAAAGAGACACCCAGGAGAATGTAAGCAAGGAGTAAGTGGTTGTTTCATCTGTGGTAAGGAAGGCCACTATGCCAAAAAATTGCCACTCCAACCTGCAGAATCGACAGAATCAACCCCGCACTGGGAATAATCAACTTCACACCAACCAGACCAGGATCGAAGACCCTTCAATTACATAAGGCATACTAAAAGCTTCAGATAGCTAAGGGAGAATCTATGTTTACACGGGGAGTGACGTTGAAGCTGTGACTTCTGTAATGGTGACAGGCCAGCTTTCTATCGCCAACTTTGATGCGTTAGTTCTACTTGATTCTGGAGCCACCATTCATTGCATCATCAGATTCCACTAGAAAGATAGGTAGGAGCTTAGATAGGATGAAATAAACCTTTAAAATGTCACTTCCTTCAAGGGAAGTTTACTTGTATAATTACTGGATACGTCAGGTGCTAGTAATTATCTACGGGAGAGAATTAAGCGTTAACCGACGACATGTACGACTATGATGTAATTGTGAGGGTGGACTTCTTCACAAAACATAATGTCATCATAGGCTGTCGAAGGTGGAAAATCGTTTTCAAACCAATCAGATGCGAAAAGTTCATCTATAAGGGTTTCTCGCCAGAGCAACCAAAGATGATGATATCAGCAGTGAAGGCTCGCGAGATGCTATCCAGTGGATGCATGGACTTCCTAGCATATGTAGTAGATAAGACACGAGGAATAGAGATAGGACCCGAGAACGTGTTGATAGTCAGGGAATTCATGGGTATATTTCCAGAAGATCTTGTAGGATTCCCACTAGAGTATGAGACCTCATTCGAGACTAAATGTCTACCAGAATCAGCCCCCATCTTTGAGGCCCCATATAGAATGGGCCCTGCAGAGCTAAAGAAGCTCCAATGTGGCGGCCCGCCCCTCGTAGAGATCATACAATACTATTACAGTTGAGCTTTATCGCTAACTGCGATAGATTGTACTCTCATGGGTCGCCGGCTTATCTCTCTCTTTTTAAATCATGACGTTTTTGGGGAAATTTTTTTTTAAACATCATGTAACCATTTCTCACTATTTACTTTGTTGGCAAGTACAAAGTAATTTACATATTACATTACTTTCGTAAATATATAATATTACAAAAGACTGTTTCTTTTTTTTTTTCCTTCCCTTTTTATCGCTCAGCGGAAAGACTCTGGTAGGACCATATCCCTCACCCAGTTATCTGATTTGACACGCGCCATCCCGTCCGCATCCAGTCAAACAAGCTACTGAGCTGGTCGCTTACCTGCAACATTAGCAAAAATGGTGAGCTACAGGCTCAGTAAGCTCAAACATGCAAGACATAAAATTTCTATGAATAGTACTATTCATCATGAATAGTATCTTTGACCACTATTTATCATAAATAGTAACTTTGACCACTATTCATATGTGAATAGTAAGGTTGACCACAACACAGTGTCACAACAGTACATCTACCGCGATGTTAGTACTCTCACTAAACTGTCTTATGCTCAATTATGACATAGTTTCAGTTTTAGGTAATTATATTTGCTTATGTTCTGGTTTTTTAGGTTAACAGTACCATTTAAGTGCGCATGACTGGGAGCGGTACATTAGTGCTGACATCCACAGCCTTAATCTCATAGCCCCGAAGGCAAAAATAGTACAATGATTGGGAGCGGTACATCAGTGCTGACCTCCACAGCCTTAATCTCATAGCCCCGAAGGCAAAATTACCTCCCTATACAGAAGGCTGGTACGCCAGAAAGTGGTTTCATTACCGACTTTTTAAAATTCTAACCCGGTGACTTCACATTGTCCCGTGGTTAGGAATGGTTCACATTTTAATTTTAGGGGAGTGAGTTTCATTAACCTCGCTCTAGTGCCCAAAGCACAATTAACAATGTGTCCATTCTCAATAGTGCCCGTAGCACATTACGTCTCTCTCTCTACTCTATAATAGTGCCCGTAGCACATATGTACCTAACTTATAGTTAGTACATTAAAGTTAGCAACAATAATGCTATATGTTGCAGACAGGTAAATGTCTGAACTTACCTTATCAGTCTCTTCCCTCTTTCTCTCTTGGATCTTTGATTGCCCTCCTTGTAGGTCGATTTTTGGATCCTACAGACAAAACTTTGTCTGTTAATTTCATTTCCATTTATAGCTTTTATTTTTCATTTAAAAGCTTAAATAAAACCTATTTATAACTTTTTAGGCTTTATTTATCATTTTCCCCATTTTTTTTTACTTTTGTAAAATTACAATTTTACCCCTGTATTTTGATAAAATTACGATTTTACCCCTATATTTTGACAAAATTACAATTTTGCCCCTAACGGAAATTTTCCCGATCCAGACTGCATTTTTGGCTATTAGGAACTTTTCTGACTCTTTTCTAATCATTACCGGGTTCATTTCTATTTTATTTCCACTTTTCACTTTCCCGACCCTCGGGAAACACTATTCCGACCCTTACGTCGGTTTAGTGATTTTCTATCGTTTCGGGGCCTCAAATGGACGTTTCACTAGTATTTAAAATGTTCACCTAAACTTTCCCGACCTAGGTCTCTGAGGCTCGGGTTTTCCGTTCCCGACTCGGACCTTTATTTCACTTCCAAAAACGCCCCCCTCTCGAGGTCGGTTTTTCAATTTCACTCGCGTTTTAAATTTTTAAGGGGACGGGTTACTATTCCTGAACCACCCCTTAGGTTTTCCTTATTCAATTTTTCGTTAGGGACTCGGGTTTCCGACCCGACCCTAAACTTTTTATTTTTATTTCCCATTTTGCCCCGAATGCCGTTTTCGAAATTTCGACAGCATTTCGGCGTAAATGTAAGGCTTCCGGCGTTAGGTACGCCTCGAACCATATGTACCTGCCACGTACTATACCACAAGCCTATTTTATGTAAAAGTTTTCCAAACTTTTACATAAAAGCTCACAAATTTCCAATTTCACATTTTCAACCACATTACAAAATTTTTTTTACCATTTTGCCCTTAGTTTTGGTTTCGGTTTTCACAACCAAACCGAACCAAACTTCTCAAAATTTTCAACCACTTTTTAGGCTATTCAATGTCATTTCCTCAACACATTTTCAAGCCCATTTACATTGCATTTTTCAACCAAATTCTTAGGGTTTTTACCATATATAACCCACGGCCAATGCATGAAAATCATGCACACCATTTTTGTTTCATGCTTTCAATTATAAATTCATCATTTACATATTAAAATGCATGATTTCAATTAACCAAACATCACATAAAACCATGCAAATTTTTCTTCCAAACCCTTAGGTAACCCCACGGCCACATTATGTAAATGCACCCCAAATTTTTTTTTCAAGCTTTCCATAATGAAATTCATGGTTTGTTCTTCACAAAATTTAACTTGAAAGCATGTTATCAATTAAACCACAAAAATTTTTCATTGTTTACCTAAGGTAACCCACGGATTTACCCTTGAAAAACCAACAAAATTTCGGTTTTTCTTTAAACCAATTGCATGGTTTTCTTCCTTATTACACCCTTAACAAAACCCAAGCATCAAACCATGGAAAAACAACCAAAAATTTTCCATCTTTTTCCCACTATTCACCCACGGATTTCTTGAAGAAAAACCAACAAAAATTCAAGTGCAAGGGAAGTTACCTTAGTCAATTGCTTCCTTTGTCTTCAAGGAGTGTTTTGACACACTTTTTGTGATGAAAATTTGAAGAGATATCTTGGTTTCTCTTTGGGTTGCTCATGTACACCATGGAAGAAATGCCTTAGAATTTTTTTGTTTGGTTTTTGTCTTTCAAATGTTTCGGCCATTTCATTCCCAAGTTTTGCCGACTTATGCATGAAAGAAAGCCAATTAATTTGGCTATCAACCAATGAGAATTAAACACCTTTCATGCCTAATTCTTTCCATATTTTTCAAAAATTAAAAATGGTTAATTTTGGCCAAATCTTGGCCTTTAGATCAAAAAGTGAATGAATCATGGCCATTAATGCTACCAACCACCATTTTCTTTCCATTTAATATATGGATTAATGATGTCATAATTGCTAAAGTAAAAGTTGACTTTGACTTTTACTATTCACATTAATTCGACTACTTTTTGACCGATACCGGTTCGAGCCGAAATTTTCCTGAAATCGTCCCGGCGTGTTCCTGAGGTCTCCTGTGCAGTTGGATCAACTTAAATTGCTTCCGTTTGATCAAAATTAATCCCGGAAGTTTTCCGTCTTTTATTGTCTCGGTTAGGGTTTTCAATGCCGGTTTTGACACCGTTTCACCCGTTTCAACTCAGTGAATTTTTCCAACACTGAATTCTTACTCGTCAGTATTGTTAGAACATTTTCATATATTCTAAACAATATAAATACATTTATTTCACTCTTTAAATAGTACAAATTGTTATATACATACAATTGTACATTTTCATCCGAAAATTGCCTGAATTTCCCGGTTGTCACATTAACCCCTCCTTATAAAATTTTCGTCCTCGAAAATTAGAACAAATAGGGGTATAAACTCCTCATCTCGTCTTCTCGTTCCCACGTAGCTTCTTCAATGTTGTGATTTTTCCACAAAATCTTCACTAGTGGGATTACCTTATTCCTCAGTACTTTCTCTTCACGAGCTAATACTCGAATAGGCTGTTCCTCATATGTCAAATCCTCGTGGATTTGAATGGGCTCATGCTTCAAAACATGGGACGGATCTGGTATATATTTTCTCAGCATCGACACATGAAATACATTATGCACTGCCGACAATTCTGGAGGTAACGCTAATCTATAAGCGACCTTTCCAATGCGCTCGATAATTTCATAAGGTCCAATATATCTTGGACTTAGTTTCCCCTTCTTACCGAAACGCATAATCCCCTTCATGGGCGATACTTTGAGAAATACGAAGTCTCCTTCATCAAACTCTAAGGATCTCCGTCTCTTGTCCGCGTAACTCTTTTGTCGGCTTTGCGCAATTTTCATTTGACGCTGAATTCTAGCAACTGCATCGGAAGTCTCTTTTATGAAATCCGTCTTATGCAACTGCTTCTCTCGCAAATCATACCAGTGTAATGGTGATCTGCACTTCCGTCCATACAAAGCCTCATAAGGTGCCATGCCTATAGAAGCTTGGTAACTATTATTGTACGAGAATTCAATCAATGGTAACTTCTCATTCCAATTTCCCGCAATATCCATAACACAAGCTCAAAGCATGTCCTCTAAAATCTGAATTGTCCGCTCCGACTGTCCGTCTGTTTGCGGATGGAATGCCGTACTGAGTCTCAATTCAGTACCCATGACCTCTTGCACGCACTTCCAGAAATTCGAAGTGAATCGTGCATCTCGATCTGATACAATGGATTTTGGTACTCCATGTAGTCTGACGACATGAGTTACGTATAACTGAGCAAACTTTTCCAACGAAAAGGTCATCTTGACAGCTATAAACCATGCCGTCTTGGTCAGTCTGTCCACAATAACCCAAATGGCATCATAACCTTCTCGGGTTTTTGGGAGTCCCACTACAAAATCCATCGTAATGTGTTCCCATTTCCATTCAGGAATCTCCAACGGTTCCAATCTTCCCGCTGGATGTTTATGTTCCGCTTTGATTCTCTGACAGGTCATGCATCTGCTCATGAATTTCGCTATATCGTTCTTCATCCCTTTCCACCAGAACTGTAACTTCAAGTCCTGATACATCTTCCTAGCTCCGGGATGAACCGAATAGGGTGTCTCATGAGCTTCTGACATGATCCGTCTTCTAAGTTCCTCATCAGCTGGAACATTTATCCTTCCTTGATAAAGGATCATTCTATCCTTGGAAATTCCTTCTTGAGAACTTGTCATGGTTGGATCTCGCCTCTGAGCTTCCTTTATATCCTCAAATAGCGATGATTCCACTTGGAGTGCAGCTAGTCTTCCAGATATCAGCTCCAAGTTCAAAGAATTTATCTCTTGCTGTAATGGCTTCGGAAGCCTGTTTATCGGTAGCTGGTGCGATATGGTAGACTTTCTACTTAGAGCATCCGCTACACGGTTGGCCTTTCCTGGATGGTATAGGATTTCACAATCATAATCCTTCACCAGTTCCAACCATCGCCTTTGTCGCATATTGAGCTCTTTTTGCGTGAAGAAATACTTCAGGGTTTGGTGATCAGTGAAAATCTGACATTGAGCTCCATAAAGATAGTGTCGCCAAATTTTAAGTGCGAACACTACTGCCGCAAGTTCAAGGTCATGCGTAGGGTAATTCCTTTCATGATCCTTTAATTGACGGGAAGCATAGGCAATCACCTTGCCGTCTTGCATCAGGACTGCTCCCAATCCTATTTTAGATGCATCGCTGTAGATCACAAACTTCTCCCCTTCAGTGGGAAGCGTAAGGATTGGCGCGCTTGTCAGTCGCCTCTTTAACTCCTGGAAGCTTCTTTCGCATTCCATAGTCCACTCGTACTTCCTTTCTTTGCGTGTAAGAGCAGTAAGAGGTGCAGCTAATCGCGCAAATCCCTCCATAAATCGTCGATAGTAACCAGCTAACCCTAAGAAACTGCGTATTTCCGTCACACTCTTGGGTGCAGGCCACTGGTTAATTGCATCTACCTTTGTCGGATCTACAGCAATACCTTCCTGGGATACAACATGTCCGAGGAAATGTACTCTGTCCAGCCAAAACTCACATTTTGAGAATTTGGCATACAATTGATGCTTCCTTATTGTATTCAGCACGATCCTCAAATGCTCCTTGTGCTCCTCATGACTCTTCGAGTATATAAGAATGTCATCAATGAATACAATGACAAACTTATCCAAATACTCTTTAAAGATTCTGTTCATCAAATCCATGAACGCTGCCGGCGCATTTGTTAATCCGAATGGCATCACAAGAAACTCGTAGTGACCATAACGAGTCCTAAACGCCGTCTTAGGAATATCACTTTCTTTAATTCTCAGCTAGTGATATCCTGATCGTAAGTCGATCTTGGAAAATACCGCTGCGTCTTTTAACTGGTCGAATAGGTCATCAATTCTAGGTAACGGATACCTATTTTTGATCGTAACCTTATTCAACTCCTGATAATCAATGCACAAACGGAATGTTCCATCCTTTTTCTTGACGAATAACACAGGTGCACCCCATGGAGAATAACTCGGCCTGATGAATCCCTTATCCAAAAGCTCCTTTAATTGTACCTGCAGCTCCTTTAACTCCACTGGAGCCATGTGGTATGGTGCTTTGGAAATAGGTGCTGTTCCAGGCATCAACTCAATTTCAAACGAGATTTCTCTCTCTGTCGGTATCCCTGGTAACTCTTCTGGAAATACGTCAAGAAACTCATTAACAACAGGAACATCTTCAGGTTGAAGCTTCTGTTCCTCTGTAGTATCCACCACATATGCCAGATATCCCATGCAACCACTGGCTATCAGCTTGCTTGCTCTCAGCGAACTGATCATCATCTTCCCGGGTCTTCGAGAAGTGTCGACATATTCGAAACTCTCTTCTTCCTCGGGTTGGAATACTATCTTTCGATTTCGGCAATCGATCGTAGCTTGGTATTTCCCTAGGAAATCCATGCCTAGAATCACATCGTAATCCGCAATCTTCATCACGATCAACTCTGCATATAGTTCCCTATTTGCCACATATACTAGTACATGAGGTAGCCAGTATTTGGACAACAATACTTCCTCAGAGGGTAAAGCTGTCTTAAATACCCTTCCCATATTATCCTTAGGAAGTCCTATCTTGTCAGCAAATGCATAGGAAACAAAAGAATGTGTAGCACCGGAATCGAATAGTACAGAGGCTACATGACTAGTGACAGGAAGCTGACCTGTCACCACGTTCGATGTTCCTGCCTCTGCATCCTCTTTGCTGTAGGCCATCACACGAGCATCGGCATGTGGCATACGCTCCTGGTGTTGCAGCCTTACTGGTGACTCTTCAACTCTGGCCTGAAGGGAATGAGCTTGTGGGCGTGTCTGGTGTTGTTGGGAAGTGCCTTGTCCACCCTGCCTATTTGGACAGTTTCTGGCATAATGGCCTTCCTTTCCACATTCATAGCAAACAAGTGGCCCAAATCTGCATTGCCCAGAATGTCTTTTCCCGCATGTAGGACAATTTTGCACGTTGGATTCCGCATTACCAGCTGTTCTCCACTGCTGGTTTCGATTATTGCCCTGGCGATTTCCAGAAAAATTGCCTTTTCTCTTATTTTGCTGGGATCCTTGATTATTGCCCTGGCTTGGTTTAGCATTCTGACTTGGCTTGCTCGATTGACCAGCTTGTGTAGACTTAGCCAAAGCCCTCTCCTTCTTCTTGGCCTCCCAGTGTTTTTCTCTTTCCTCTTTCTGTCGGGCTACGTGAAATTCAACTCTAATGGCCCGACTCACACAGTCTGCTACAGAAGTAGGCGGTACTTGTCCAGTATCTACCAATGCAGCAATTTCTGGCCTGAACATCCCGATCATTTTCTGTATTTTCTCCCTCTCAGTAGGGACTACATAGGGACATAAACGGGGTAACTGGTCGAACTTTCGGCAGACTTCGCTTATCGACATGTTTCCTTGAGTCAATTCTGAGAACTCTTTCTGTTGTTGTCTTAGAGATGCAGGGTCGTAATATTTCTGGTTAAATTCTTCCAGAAATTCCACCCAACTCATGGTAGACACGTCTCTTCTCATTCGTACGGTGTCCCACCAAAAACGAGCATCTTTTCTCAGCACAAAAGACGCACATGCAACCTTCTCCCTGTCGGTTAGGTTCATGAATTCCATAATCACTTGTAAGGATGACAACCAGTCTTCAGCCTCTAGTGGATTTGTAGACCCTTCAAATTCTGGCGGTCTCATACGCCTGAATCTTTCATAGAGGGGTTCCAGGTTTAATACTGGTTGTGGTTCAGGAGCTCTCTCATGTACCGTAGCTGGAGGGATAACCGGATCTACCTCAGCTTCTTGTTCCACTTGGGTACCCTCAGAGCCTTGTCTTTGTTCCAGCTCCTCTACCCATCGCCTCAGATTAGCATTTTCTTGCATCTGAGCTTCTAACAGGGCTTGTATCTGATCCAGTCTTTCCATAACATTAGGACGTCGCTCTCGTCCCTCTGGTCGATTACGCAAATCCACCATCTTGCCTATTGTCCTATTATGGCACAATAATTCACCGTTAGCTTTTCCATAACCACATTCGTAAAATCATATCAATTCACGAAATTTAGGGTACTGTAAAGCCACATCATCGTAACACATCATCGTATAACATATAATCATTTTGGTATTTCATTCATAACAAAACATTTATATGTCATACATAACCATCACCAGTTATATATATACATCGGCCATTTTATACATTTTGGCCACAAGTCTATACAAAAGAGCTTTTCTCTAAGCTACTTATGCATATGTATGCATCTACTGATCACGCATCCCCTGTGTCTGGGACTAGAGGATATTCTTCTGGATCCTCATCGTCACCAGTATCATCTGAATCGTCACCGCCCCTAGGCAATGCTCCTTGTCCTGAGTCATCACCTCTTCGTGGTCTAGACGGTCCAGCCTCATGATCATTCATCATTCTTCTCAGTCTGAAGATGCGTGCAAACATCTCATCTTGACCCAGTGTCTCTTATCGACTCTGCGTCAGATGCTCAATCAGAATCTCTCTCTCGATCGTCCTGATCGTCACCACAAACTCTTGGAGCGTCGGAGGAAACAGCTTGATTACCCTCTGTCTCAACTCCAAGGGTAAACCTCTCCAAAATAGCTCACAGCAATTTGCTTCAGTGAGGTTGGGTAACGGACATCTCCTGCTAATGGTCTCCTCAAATCGTGCTGCGTAAGACATCACTGTCTCACCAGACAACATGACCATCCTCTCAGTCTGGAGAATGTAGTCCCTAACCTCATCAAATCCGGGATACGCGGGTGTATTAGCCTCTCGTCTCTCTGGAGGTGCTGGAGCAGGTGCCGGATCCCTAGGTGGAAACTGATCAGCCAACCGCTGACAGAACTCAGCCCAACTGAATCCTAATAAAATCTCCTGATCACAATACTGCCAGAACACTGGAGCATCTCCCTGAAACATACTGACGGCCAGCTGGATCCACATATCTCGATCGATGTCACATATCACCATGATCCTCTCTATGGTATGAAGCCAGTCCTTCGTCTCCATCGATTGTCGTCCACCATCAAACATAAGAGGACTGCTAGCTCGAAATGCCTGTACTGCCCGAGCCGAAACTCTCACTCCAAGATGTTGGCGTCCACCAACAACTGGAATGTCCACTACCACCGGTGGATGAACTATCGGTCGTAGCTGTACAATATCTACTGGCGCTGGTACTGATGCTGGTACTGGTACCGGAGATCTCTCGGGCACTGGGGGTCTAATTAACAGTCGTTGGGACATAGACGGCCTCTCAATAGATCTCGTCCATACCCGTAATACTCCTCTCGGTCGGGGTAGCGGGGGTCTCACATATGGAGGTCTGGTCATCTTGCTACCTATAACATAATTATTTTCACATAAGAAAATAATTAACTAAACTTAAGTAAACTACTTACTTGGATAGCGGTGCAGGATGCGCGAAGTGTCAAATCAGGATATGGTCACACTGCTCTGATATACCAACTATGACTGCAGTTGGTAATCCAAACTAGATCCATCGTAATTCCGCTCTAATACCAACTGTGGCAGCAGTTGGTATTATAAACTACACCAACCGTAAACACGCTCTGATACCAACTGTGGCAGCAGTTGGTATTATAAACTAAACCAATCTCAGACCTTGCTCTGATACCAACTGTGGCGGCCCACCCCTCGTAGAGATCATACAATACTATTAGAGTTGAGCTTTATCGCTAACTGCGATAGATTGTACTCTCATGGGTCGCCGGCTTATCTCTCTCTTTTTAAATCATGACGTTTTTGGGGAAATTTTTTTTTTTTAAACATCATGTAACCATTTCTCACTATTTACTTTGTTGGCAAGTACAAAGTAATTTACATATTACAGTACTTTCGTAAATATATAATATTACAAAAGACTGTTTCTTTTTTTTTTCCTTCCCTTTTTATCGCTCAGCGGAAAGACTCTGGCAGGACCATATACCTCGCCCAGTTATCTGATTTGACACGCGCCATCCCGTCCGCATCCAGTCAAACAAGCTACTGAGCTGGTCGCTTACCTGCAACATTAGCAAAAATGGTGAGCTACAGGCTCAGTAAGTTCAAACATGCAAGACATAAAATTTCTATGAATAATACTATTCATCGTGAATAGTACCTTTGACTACTATTCATACATAAATAGTAATTTTGACCACTATTCATACGTGAATAGTAAGGTTGACCACAACACAGTGTCACAACAGTACATCTACCGCGATGTTAGTACTCTCACTAAACTGTCTTATGCTCAATTATGGCATAGTTTCAGTTTTAGGTAATTATCTTTGCTTATGTTCTGGTTTTGAGCTCAGGTTGGCAGTACCATTTAAGTGCGCATGACTGGGAGCGGTACATTAGTGCTGACCTCCACAGCCTTAATCTCATAGCCCCGAAGGTAAAAATAGTACAATGACTGGGAGCGGTACATCAGTGCTGACCTCCACAGCCTTAATCTCATAGCCCCGAAGGCAAAATTACCTCCCTATACAGAAGGCTGGTACGCCAGAAAGTGGTTTCATTACCGACTTTTTAAAATTCTAACCCGGTGACTTCACATTGTCCCGTGGTTAGGAATGGTTCACATTTTAATTTTAGGGGAGTGAGTTTCATTAACCTCGCTCTAGTGCCCAAAGCACAATTAACAATGTGTCCATTCTCAATAGTGCCCGTAGCACATTACGTCTCTCTCTCTACTCTATAATAGTGCCCGTAGCACATATGTACCTAACTTATAGTTAGTACATTAAAGTTAGCAACAATAATGCTATATGTTGCAGACAGGTAAATGTCTGAACTTACCTTATCAGTCTCTTCCCTCTTTCTCTCTTGGATCTTTGATCGCCCTCCTTGTAGGTCGATTTTTGGATCCTACAGACAAAACTTTGTCTGTTAATTTCATTTCCATTTATAGTTTTTATTTTTCATTTAAAAGCTTAAATAAAACCTATTTATAACTTTTTAGGCTTTATTTATCATTTTCCCCATTTTTTTTTCAACTTTTGCAAAATTACAAATTTACCCCTATATTTTGGCAAAATTACGATTTTGCCCCTATATTTTGGCAAAATTACAATTTTTCCCCTGACGGAAATTTTCCCGATCCAGACTGCATTTTTGGCTCTCAGGAACTTTTCTGACTCTTTTCTAATCATTACCGGGTTCATTTATATTTTATTTCCACTTTTCACTTTCCCTTACCCCTCGGGAAACACTATACCGACCCTTACGTCGGTTTAGTGATTTTCTATCGTTTCGGGGCCTCAAATGGACGTTTCATTAGTATTTAAAACGTTCACCTAGACTTTCCCGACCTAGGTCTCCGAGGCTCGGGTTTTCCGTTCCCGACTCGGACCTTTATTTCACTTCCAAAAACGCCCCCCCTCGAGGTCGGTTTTTCAATTTCACTCGCGTTTTAAATTTTTAAGGGGACGGGTTACTATTCCCGAACCACCCCTTAGGTTTTCCTTATTCAATTTTTCGTTAGGGACTCGGGTTTCTGACCCGACCCTAAACTTTTTATTTTTATTTCCCATTTTACCCCGAATGCCGTTTTCGAAATTTCGGCAGCATTTCGGTGTAAATGTAAGGCTTCCGGCGTTAGGTACGCCTCGAACCATATGTACCTGCCACGTACTATACCACAAGCCTATTTTATGTAAAAGTTTTCCAAACTTTTACATAAAAGCTCACAAATTTCCAATTTCACATTTTCAACCACATTACAAAATTTTTTTTACCATTTTGCCCTTAGTTTTGGTTTCGGTTTTCACAACCAAACCGAACCAAACTTCTCAAATTTTTCAACCACTTTTTAGGCTATTCAATGTCATTTCCTCAACACATTTTCAAGCCCATTTACATTGCATTTTTCAACCAAATTCTTAGGGTTTTTACCATATATAACCCACGGCCAATGCATGAAAATCATGCACACCATTTTTGTTTCATGCTTTCAATTATAAATTCATCATTTACATATTAAAATGCATGATTTCAATTAACAAACATCACATAAAACCATGCAAATTTTTCATCCAAACCCTTAGGTAACCCCACGGCCACATTATGTAAATGCACCCCAAAATTTTTTTTCAAGCTTTCCATAATGAAATTCATGGTTTATTCTTCACAAAATTTAACTTGAAAGCATGTTATCAATTAAACCACAAAAGTTTTTCATTGTTTACCTAAGGTAACCCACGGATTTACCCTTGAAAAACCAACAAAATTTCGGTTTTTCTTTAAACCAATTGCATGGTTTTCTTCCTTATTACACCCTTAACAAAACCCAAGCATCAAACCATGGAAAAACAACCAAAAATTTTCCATCTTTTTCCCACTATTCACCCACGGATTTCTTGAAGAAAAACCAACAAAAAGTCAAGTGCAAGGGAAGTTACCTTAGTCAATTGCTTCCTTTGTCTTCAAGGAGTGTTTTGACACACTTTTTGTGAAGAAAATTTGAAGAGATATCTTGGTTTCTCTTTGGGTTGCTCACGTACACCATGGAAGAAATGCCTTAGAATTTTTTTGTTTGGTTTTTGTCTTTCAAATGTTTCGGCCATTTCATTCCCAAGTTTTGCCGACTTATGCATGAAAGAAAGCCAATTAATTTGGCTATCAACCAATGAGAATTAAACACCTTTCATGCCTAATTCTTTCCATATTTTTCAAAAATTAAAAATGGTTAATTTTGGCCAAATCTTGGCCTTTAGATCAAAAAGTGAATGAATCATGACCATTAATGCTACCAACCACCATTTTCTTTCCATTTAATATATGGATTAATGATGTCATAATTGCTAAAGTAAAAGTTGACTTTGACTTTTACTATTCACATTAATTCGACTACTTTTTGACCGATACCGGTTCGAGCCGAAATTTTCCTGAAATCGTCCCGACGTGTTCCTGAGGTCTCCTGTGCAGTCGGATCAACTTAAATTGCTTCCGTTTAATCAAAATTAATCCCGGAAGTTTTCCGTCTTTTATTGTCTCGGTTAGGGTTTTCAATGCCGGTTTTGACACCGTTTCACCCGTTTCAACTCAGTGAATTTTTCCAACACTGAATTCTTACTCGTCAGTATTGTTAGAACATTTTCATATATTCTAAACAATATAAATACATTTATTTCACTCTTTAAATAGTACAAATTGTTATATACATACAATTGTACATTTTCATCCGAAAATTGCCTGAATTTCCCGGTTGTCACATCCAAGCCTAGCTGAAAGACTAAATAGGCAAGAGATTACTCGACATAACTATTCACCCTGTGTAGCACCCGTACCATTTGTGAAGAAGAAAGACGAACCACTGAGAATATGCATCGACTACAGAGAGTTGAACAGGATCGCGATTAAGAACAAGCATCCATTGCCACGGGTTAACAATCCATTTGATCAGCTCCGAGACGCTGTAGTGTTCTCGAAGATCGATCTACGTTCTGGGTACCATCAACTACAAATCAAGAATGAAGATGTACCCAAAACAGTCTTTCAAACATGGTACAGACATTTCGAGTTTCTGTTCATGATGCTCAGATTGACGTACGCGCTAGCAGCTTTCATGAACCGGTTGAACCGCATGTTCAAGGGCTATTTGGATAAGTTTGTCATTGTGTTCATCGATGACATATTTATACACTCTAAGATGAAGGAAGAGCACAAAGAGCACTTAAGGATCATTTTGTGCATGCAACAGGACCATCAGTTATACGCCAAGTTCTCCAAGTATGAGTCTTGGTTGGAAAAGGTCCATTTCCTAGGCCACGTAGTCCCCAAGGAAGGAGTATCAGTGGACCCGATGAAAATTGATGCAGTTAGTGCATGACCAGCTCCGAGAAACGTGATGGAGATCCACAGCTTCCTATGCTTAGTGGGATACCATCGACGTTTTGTCAAGGGTTTTGCAAAGCTAGCCACACTGCTCACAACGCTCACCAAGAAGGGAAAGAGGTATGAGTGGACCGATAAGTGTGAGAAAAGGTTTCAAGAGCAAAAATGAAGGCTCAAAAGCTCTCTAATACTGACCACTCCAGATGTTGGTTAAGGAAGCTTTATGATTTAAAGCGATGCATTTAAAATCGAGTTAGAAACTGTGTTGATGCAGAGTGGTAGAGTAGTAGCGTATACTTCACGACAATTCAAAAACCCTGAGAAGAGCTACCCAACGCGTGATCTGGAGCTAGTAGTGGTAGTTTTTGCATTAAGAGCATGGAGGCACTACCTGTACAGAATCAAGTGCGAGATCTTACACCGATCACCAGAGCTTCAAGTATATCTTCACACAGAAAGAGCTCAACATGAGGCAGTATAGATGACTTGAGTTGGTAAGGATTGCGACTGCGAGATCTTATGCCATCCGGAGAAAGCCAAAAAGGTGGCCGATGCACAGAGTCAGAAGCATATTACTATGCCTATGGCTATTAGTACCTTGTCGAGAGTGCTACAAAGGAGTTATGCGCCAGCGAGATCAAGATTTTGACAGGGAGATTGTCTGACATGACCCTCTAATCGACGCTCAAAGAAGAGATCAAGATCGATCAAGGCTTCGATTTGTCCTTGCTCAAGTCCGGAAAGGAAACTATAGAGGACAAGGGTTCAGAGTTTAAGATCCCTAAGGACGACATACTCTACTACAGAGATAGAGTATGTGTTATAAAAGATGAAGAACTCACGAAGCAAATCCTTTTGGAACCTTACGAGACGTCATATTTCATACATCCGGTAGCAAATAAGATGTACAAGTACCTAAAGGAAAGCTTTTGGTGGCTTGGAATGAAGAATGACATTGTCGAGTTCGTTGCCAGATACCTTACGTGCCAAAAGGTTAAGGCAGATCACCAGTGCCCAGTAGGATAATAGTAGGAAATTAAGCTACCCGAGTGGAAATATTACGATGAATTTCGTAGTCGGATTGCCAAAGATGTCAAACGATAATGACGCAATCTGGGTGATTGTAGACAGACTGACGAAATCAGCTAGATATTTAGTAATGAAAGTTAGCTACTCGATGGAACGACTAGTAGAAATCTATACAGCATAGTTCGTGAAACGGCTCGGAGTACCAGAGTCGATCATCTTAGATCGTAGTGGATGCTTTACCTCTAGAATTTGGCAAAGCGTTCAGGCTGCATTACGGTCCAAGTGAGAGTTCAGCATAGCATTTCATCCTTAGACCGACAGTTATTCTAAGAGGACCATACAGATGTTAGAGGACATGTTAAGACCTGTGTCCTAGACTTCAAAGGAAATTGGGATTAAAAGCTACCATTGAGTGAGTTCTCTACAACAACAACTACCATTCCTCGATAGGAATGGCACTGTACGAGACATTTTGTGGAAGGAAATGCAGATCTCTGGCTCATTAGTACGAGTCTAGAGAGAAACGACTAGTTAGCTCAGACATCATCAAGAATACCATGGCAGACGTGAAGCTGATACGAGAAATGTAAGATACAGCGCACAGTCGACAGAAGAATTTTGATGATAAGCGCCATAGACCCCTTGAGTTTCAAGTAGGAGACTCGGTCTTTTCTTAAGGCAGCACCCATGAAAGGGGTGATGCGCATTGAAAAGAAAGGAAAGCTTAGTCTTAGGTACATAGGACCCTTGAGATAATAGAGAAAGTCGGGAAGGTGGCTTATAGACTAACGCTTCCTCCCGAGTTAGCTACAGTGCACAACATCTTTCATGTCTTGATGCTGAAGAAGTACATGCCAGATAGCTCCTATGTTCTTAGCCGGGAATCCATTGTAGTATACGCTGATCCAACGTATGAGGAGAGACCCGTGCGGATCCTAGTTAGAGAGGAGAAAGTACTTAGGAATAAAGTATACCGCTAGTAAAAGTGTTGTGGCAGAATCATAGTGTTGAGGAAGCCACATGAGAATGGGAAGAAGACATGAGGAAAGACGTCCTGGAATTATTCTAATTTTTGAGGACGAAAATTTTGTAAGGGGGGTAGGTTGTAATGACCGTCATTTTCATGGCACCTATTTACCATGTAATAAGTCATTAAGGAATAAAATGGACATAATTTAATGCCTTTTAGTGCAAATTTAAGTAACACGGTCAGGTACACGATCGTGTGAGTGACTGTATGCCATTCGGACTGTGCATCTGTTAGTAGCCATGTGAGTGTACATGGCCGTGTAGTGTAACACGGTCAAGTACACGGCCGTGTATTACTCAAATAAATGAATGTGTTTCAAAAACATGGCCGTGTTGAGTAGTCTCAACTAGTACACGCCCGTGTCCGAAATGTACATGTAGAAGGCTGTGTAATGAGCTGAGAGTCACTGTAACGACTCTTATGAATTATGAAACTTAATTACTATGTAATGACGTAATTAAGTTAATAAACACAGTGTGCTTTTCAGTTGAATGAATTAAACGGGAATAGTAACATTTAATTACTATTCATGCAGTGAAAGGGGCAACCGACGGTGAAATCGATCCACCCTATTATGTGAGTATGCATTGAGACACGCAATATCAAGTAACCGGTCCAGACGATCATTTCATGATACACAACTGATGAGTTAGTCATCAGTACGCTCAGACTGGTCATCTGAGCACAGCAGCGATAATTGCCCTAATAAATGTACAGTATCGAGAAAAGTAGTCTAGATGACCTCTTCTCACCCAGAGACTGACAAAATCAAAGTCAGAACGCTCAAATTAGTCAGTCAGATAGTGAATAGTGAATAGTAAATAGTGATTAGTAAATAGTGAGAAACGCAGTGTCAGGTTAGTGGCCAAGACGGCCTTAATCTGGCATAAAACTAATATATTAATAGTCAGTAGGCTCAATCTGGTCAATTGAGCACAAAATGTAGATTTTGTTTGGGAGATACGCAGTATCGAGATGAGGGTCAAGCCGACCTTTTCTCGCCCCGAAACCGATATATTTATACTCAGGACGCCCAAATTAGTCAATCAGGCACCTGACACATTTGTTGAGACAAGGTCATGTAAATCCTAAAAACTGGTCCAAAAGACCTCAGATGGTCATAAAACTGATAAATTTGAAATCAGCTCATCCAAATTAGTCAAGGGAGACTGTGTTTGAAATTTTGTAAGAAAACACCTCGTTATGCGTACGCAGTGTCAACACAATGTAGGCCTAACCACAGTGTTAGGAAATACCCTAAGCATTAGAGACATTTTGATGTATTTATTTTTGAACTGGATAATAAAATTATATATAGAGGTTATTCATTACATTGCTATTTGTCCTCGTCTTATTTACATGTTAAAGTAAATGTAAGCAAATATGGCTCCCTGACTGCTTGTGTTAAACTGTTAGAACGTTGCATGCAATGGGCTTTTGTATGCGAGAAGACAGTGTTCTTATTAGGAAATTCCCTAAGTATTAGAGACATTTTGATGTATTCATTTTGAATTGGATAATAAAATTATACATAGAGGTTATTCATTACATTGCTATCTGTCCTCATCTTATTTACATGTTAAAGTAAATGTAAGCAAATATGGCTCACTGACTGCTTGTGTTAAAACCGTTAGAACGTTGCATGCAATGGACTTTTGTATGCGAGAAGACAATGTTCTAAAGTTAGCAGTCTAAACTATGGTCTATAGTCTATGGGGTTAGACCGAGCATCTAACTCATGTTAAGACTATTATGTTGTCTAAAGCCTTAGAGGGGACTGTTTGTCTTGACTGTCTGGAGCTGGACTCCTAAGTAGAGACATGGATATGTTGCTCGGTGGTGACATATTAGACCGAGATTAAAGCGTGATTGATCTACGTAGTCCGCAATGAGTGGATCAATCTGCTTTTGACGTTCATTATGCAATAACCTTAATCCTGAGTAAATGAACTACTTCATGTATATGATTTGTGTACTTTGATGTTCCAATGGCTAAAGCGTCTCAGAGGTAGTAAGCTTATAGACTAGTTCGTTGGGTGCATGACTTGTATACGATGAAAGGTTTGTTTGCAGATATCGGAATCATAGTTCTGAGGAGTTAAAGGTATCCTCTTAAAGGCATTATACTGAATGTGAAAATGGACAAGGCCTTGGGTCGTCTGCTGGGCGGATGACTTCTTATTCACATATGGTAAATAATCATTTTCTTAATTCGGTAGTATAATGGAACTTTAAGATAGCCTGATTAGTAGGATTAAACAGACTTTGACCTAAGGCTGATCATGGATATCATATGAGGGTTTTGCATATATGACAAGGTCATTGGATAGTAGCTCGTCACAGGCTTACGTAATACGGTATATAATTGGGAGTTCAGTTTCAGGTTTATAGTGGTGTGACTCTGAAATTAGTGATCATATGATTGAGTTGTTCGGTACAGAATGATGATCATATGGAATCACGGGAGCCTGATTATATATGTCTAATTAGTCCCTCTACTAGCTCCACATAAGTCCTTAACGTTTGGCAAATTGATTTGTGTATGCTATTGGCTAGTTTATTATGCATGGATGGTGATGACACAGGATTAGGATGGTAGACAAGATTCTCTCCGGTTGGATTCAGATTTTGTTTTGGATAATAGAGTACACAATTATTCGAACTCCAAATAAAGTTGCCATGATTTTATTTGAGATTGGATTGGAGTTGTAGAAAATTATCCATGAGAACAAGAATATGAAACACAACCGTTTTGTGGAATTTGAAATTTGAATTTTGAAATTTGAAATTTGAATTTTTGAATTTGAAATTTGAATTTGAAATTTGAATTTGAAATTCGAATTTGAAATTTGAATTTGAAATTCGAATTTGAAATTTGAAATTTGAAATTTGAAATTTGAAATTTGAAATTTGAATTTGAAATTTGAAATTCAAATTTTGAATCACAGTCCAAGTAGGATTCGAATTTGTTGTGGAAAATCCACAAGGTTTGAAATTCGAATTTGAGTTGGATTTGGAGAGGATAATCTTGTTAGAATCCTACTTGAATTTTGAATCCAAATCCCAGCAAAAGTGGACGAAATTTTTGAGGATAATCTTCAAGGAAATTTCGGATTTTTTGTGGATAAGATTCAAGGGAAAATTGAAGTTTCAATCCTAGTTGAATTTGGATTCTCTCCTTCCCTGAAAAGTGGCCGAAATTAAGGAGAAAATCTCCTAGGAAATTCGGTTATTTTTGGATAAGGTTGAGATAAGATTCAAGCTTGAAAATCCTAGTAGAATTTTAGATTCTTCCTTATCCATAATGGCCGAAATCTTTAGGAGAGATTCTCCTTGAAATTTTCGGATTTTTTGGATTGAAAAAGGGAGATAAAATTCTAGTTAAAATCTTGTTTTGATTTGGATTGGGTTTATCCTAAGACAACCAAATTTTTTGTTGAGATTCTCCCTTGGAAAAATTCGGATTTTATGGATATGGATAAGGGAAAATATCTTTTCCTAATCCAATTCAAATTCAGAGAATCACCTCATGCAGGTCTATAAATAGAGGTCCTGCCACTCCAGTTCTTTCAGACCACAAACTCTCAGGTGAGCAGGCTTATTGTTGCACAGCTCATCGTGACAATAAAGTTCTTTAGAGATCTGGGTGGTCGGAAGAAGACTAGCAGTGCTAGCATACCGATCGAGGTTCAGAGTGCCCACACACTCAGCCATTCAGGAAGTGGAGAATAGTAGAGAAGGCTAGTTGGTTGAAGCCTCTGGTCATTCTCCTCCTGCAAGATTGGCGTCCTTGAGGTATGAGTTTTAATTGTTGTTGGTTTATTGTATATGGCATCATGAGATATTTAACGATCTAAAAATTTTTATTGTTCCGCTATGCCACTCTGATACGTTTTTACTGATTTATTTTCCTACAATTGGTATCAGAGCCATCTCATGACTATGGCATGTACATAAATTTGACAATTACTTAGTCTTTTTATTTATGTATGGATTTGATATTTAGAGAGTGGCATTCTAGGGTTCCTTTATGTTGTTATCATGGATTATGTATAAAATATGTGGTTATTTTAATTATTATAAGCATGCTTGTTTATACCGGTTATGGTTCCTTAGAATTTAGAAAAATTGTATCTAGGAATTTTTATGTAACCATGGGAGCAGTTTATTAACACTATAATTTCCCATGGATTTTAATTTTTTGTCTCTTAGAATTTTTGTACACCGGAAACGGTTTAGAATTTTTTATGTAATTATTCTTGGAGGAGATTGAAAATTGAAGACCGTAATTTATTTTTTCCCAAAAGTTAAATTTGATTTAAAGATTGAAATTTTGATTGTGTGGAAAATTTTAATTTAATTGGGATTCAAATTAATTTTTGGAGATCCTAAAAGGTAAATTGGAATATGGCATGAAAATCGAGACATGACCCCTCGGGATAGGCCGACGGACCTTGGTGGGGCTGCAGCCCCTGCCCTCGGGCAGGATGGGGCTGCGGCAGCCTTATGCAGGCCCACACCACCCACGGTCGTAGGCTTGGCCTGCAGCCAGGGGTGGCTGTGGCCTGCCCAAGGCTGGCCGCAGCCTGGGCGTGCAGCCTCTGGCTGCAGGAGCTGCAAGCAGCCTGTCGGCTGCTGCACCCAGCCTGAGCGTGCAGCCCAGCGCTGCAGGCTTGGCCTGCAGCCCGGCAGGGCTACACATGGGGGCGGCCGTTGGCTGCCAGCCCCTCCAGGGTTGGTGGCTGCCCAGGCGGCTGTCGCCTACGAGGACGGCGGTCTGACGGTCCAAAAATCAGAAGATTTTGATTTTTAAATTTGAGATTTAATTTTAAATCATGTTTAAAAATATATAATTAAAAATTTCAAATTTTTTGAAATTACATATTATTACAAATGATTTTTAAAATTGTTTAAAATTTAAATTTGAAATTTAAATTTGAAATTCGAATATGGAATTTGAATTTGAAATTTAAATTTTTGGATATTTAAATTTTAAATAATTCTTGAGATGAGAAATAAATGGAGAGGCTACATAAAGATGGATACAAGAAGATGGAACAGAATTCAAGACCCAAAGAATGCTTTGGATGGAATTTTGTAATCTTTATTTTCTTTGTTCTAGGATGGAACCATAGCTTGGTTATTCTGTCAATTATTTTTTCTGTGATATGTCATGGATGTATAAATATGTATTGATGGATGTTTTGTATGCATATTTGATAACGTGTCATATAGGATAGGCGAGTGCCGCTCATACTATATTGATCATACATAATTTGTCAAAACTTGCATGTTTTTCAAAAATATTGAGTGGGAGAGGGTTTCAAACAAAACCCACGGCCTCCATTGTTGATCTATATGTGAAAGCATGGCAACGCCTCGCGTTAGTTCTGCCCTGACCACACCCCTCGGTAGGTGTTTACCGCCGCCGGTATACTAGATTGGATCTCCTATGTGGAAAACGTGTTTGTGTACGATCCTATTCCTGACCACCCCTCGGTGGCTTGGTAGGACGTGGATCGGGTTACGGAAACAATGGTTATACACTCAAGACTCGTTTAGTTATTAACCTTCCCTAGAAGCTCTGTTAACTAAACTGGTGGCCAAATAAGCGGTTATTAATATATGTCTTAACCTTGGAGGATTTAAGGCAACATATATTAATTGGATGGGGTCCATGTTCCAGCTATTTGTTCTCATGACCACCCCTCAGTGGCTTGGGGCAATAGGTGCTGAGAATTACTATTGCAATGCTACATGTTTTTCAAGTTTCATGTAGGAACATACTTGTATGTTTTATTTGCTAAATTATCTGTATATTTGCTTGGGCTTTGTAATGATGTCTAGTATAATTTTATTTCAGTTCAAAATGTCACCGACACCCCTCATTTCAATACTTACTGAAAATAAGTTGAATGGTGACAATTATAAAGATTGGAAAAGAAATCTATTAATAGTTCTTAGCTGCGAGAGACACAAGTTCGTGCTGGACAAACCATGCCCAACTGGGCCCAAACCTGACACACCACTTGAGGAGGTCCCGGTTGCCTATAATCGTTGGAGAGAATCCAATGAGATAGCTCGATGCTACATCCTTGCTAGCATGACGAGTGCTTTACAAAAGCAGCATGAGACTTATCAAGTTGCTGGGGAGATCATGGAAAATCTGGAGGACATGTTCGGAGGCCAAGAAAAATTGGCTCGACAGTCCGCTATCACCAGCATTATGAACTCCAAGCAAAAGGCGGGTACTCCGGTGAAGGACCATATGATCACCCTAATGGGATTCTTCGCTGAGGCTGCCGAGAATGGTGCTGAGTTGGACTACAACACCCAGATCGAGATGGTGTTCAAGACTCTGTCTAAAGATTTTGTGGGGTTTAAGGCCGCATACAATCTGGCGACAAAGAAGTTAGGACTAACCGAGCTCATGAAGCAACTACAGGCTTATGAGCGGATGATCAGGGATGAGGATGTGGTCCGACCTAAAGGTGAGGTCAATTTGGCGGAATCTTCCAATCCCTCACGGAAGAGGAAGAGGCCAAATAAGAAGCAAGTGGCTTCTAGTTCTTCTAATCCTCCTGTCTCGAATGGGAAGAAGAAGAAGAAGAACAAGAAGCCAAAGGACCCTAAAAAGTCCAAATGCTTCCATTGTGGGAAGGTAGGTCATTTTAAGAAGGTTTGCCGGGAATTCCTAGCCACCAAGGGCAAGGAAGGTAAGGAATTTCATTACTTAGAAGCGTGTTTGGTGGAAGAATCGAAAGACACTTGGGTCATTGATTCGGGCGCCACTAATCATGTTTGTGTTTCTATGCAGGGGTTCGTGGAAACGAGAAGTCTACATGATAGTAGTCTCTCGTTGCGGACTGGAGATGGTAGCTTTGTGGTGGCTGAAGCAGTGGGAGATGTTTATCTTTATTTTGATCAATTTAGGTTTATTTTATTGAAAGACTGTTTTTATGTTCCTAATTTTAGGAGGAACCTTATATCGGTAGCTTGTTTAATAAAGGATTCTTATTCAGTTTCTTTTAGAAAAAGAGTTGATATTCGTAGAAATAAGTCTTTTATCTATTCTGGATGGATGGATGGAAACCTATATTTGATCAAACCAAAAATGTACTCACTGCTTGACACTGAATTAATTGATAACTCTAAAAGGTTGAAAGTTTCTCACTCTAACAAGGCGTATCTTTGGCATTTAAGACTTGGTCATATTAATCAGGATAGGATTCAAAGATTGGTGAAAGACGGTCCTCTGGAATCTCTGGAGGAGGTACGACTTCCCCAATGTGAGTCTTGTCTAGAGGGTAAAATGACTAAGAGGTCTTTTGGAGCTAAGGGTACAAGGGCTCAGGAGCTCTTAGAAATTGTGCATACTGACGTATGTGGCCCCATGAACGTCACAGCACGAGGAGGGTTCGAGTATTATGTCTCTTTTATAGATGATTACTCGAGGTATGGATATGTATATCTGATGCACCGCAAGAGCGAAACCTTTGACAAGTTCAAAGAGTATCGTGTGGAAGTGGAAAAGCAATTGGATAAATCCATAAAGACACTTCGATCTGATCGAGGTGGAGAATATCTCTCCGATGAATTTCTAGGACATCTTGTAGAGAACGAGATTTTATCCCAGTTGACTGCACCTGGTACTCCACAACAGAATGGTGTAGCCGAAAGGAGAAACAAGACCTTATTGGATATGGTACGGTCCATGATGAGTTATTCAACGCTGCCATTATCATTTTGGGGATATGCTTTATAAACAGCACGCTATATTCTGAACCAGGTTCCGAGCAAATCAATTCCTAGAACTCCGTATGAATTGTGGCGTGGCAGGATGCCCTCCCTTAGACATATGAGAATATGGGGCTACCCGGCCCATGTACTAGATGGGGATGCAAAAAAGTTGGAACCAAGATAAGAATTATGCATGTTTGTAGGGTATCCAAAAGGAACTAAAGGAGGTCTGTTCTACAACCCGAAGGAACAAAAATTCATTGTCTCAACCCATGCGACATTCTTGGAGGAAAGTCACATGAATGACTTTAAACCTCGAAGCAAAGTGGTGCTAAAGGAGTTATCGGGTGAAAGAACTGCTCCACAGATTTCGGTCTTGGACGCAAATCCGAGTTCCAGTGAAAGACCTGCAGACGATCAACAATTTAGGGTGCCTCGTCGTAGTGGGAGGGTTTCTAAGAAACCTAATTTCTTCATGTATGATGCTGAGGTATACCAGGCCGAGGCTCATGAGCAGGAGGAAGATTCGGTAACATATGATGAAGCTATAAATGATGTTGATTCTAAACCTTGGAAACAGTCTATGAACAATGAGATGGATTCTATGAAATCCAACTCTGTTTGGGAACTTGTAGATTTGCCGGATGGGATAAAACCCATTGGATGCAAATGGGTCTACAAAAGAAAGAAGGATGCGGAAGGGAGAGTAGAAACTTTCAAAGCTAGACTGGTTGCAAAGGGATACACGCAAAAGGCTGGAATCGATTACGATGAAACCTTTTCGCCTGTTGCTATGTTGAAGTCTATCCGTATTCTTCTGTCCATTGCTGCAGCTCTCGATTACGAGATCTGGCAAATGGATGTCAAGACAGCATTCTTGAATGGCCATCTTGAAGAGTGTATCTATATGATACAGCCCGAAGGGTTCGTAGCGAAAGGCCAAGAAAGGAAAGTTTGCAAGTTGCTTAGATCCATTTATGGATTAAAGCAGGCATCCCGCTCATGGAACCAGAGGTTTGATCAAGCGATTAAAACATTTGGTTTTAAGCAGAACGTTGATGAACCTTGTGTTTATAAACGTATTAAGGATGGAAAAGTGGTCTTTCTGATACTCTATGTCGATGATATACTACTCATTAGGAATGATGTAGGGAACTTATCATCGGTCAAGCTTTGGTTACACCAGTAGTTTGACATGAAGGACTTGGGAGAAGCTAATTATGTTCTAGGCATTCGTCTCTTCAGAGATCGAAAGAACAAAATGATAGCGTTATCCCAAGCTTCATACATAGATAAAATAATTGACAAATATGCAATGCAAGAGGCAAAGAAAGGTTCGCAACCTTCTATTGTCGGTCTAACTCTTTCATTGGATGGCTGTCCCAAGACATCGGAAGAAAGAGAGCGTATGAGTAAGGTCCCTTATGCATCCTTTGTGGGTAGCCTTATGTACGCTATGCTTTGCACTCGCCCAGACATATGTTTTGCAGTAGGTATGGTGAGTCGATATCAAGCGAATCCTGGAACCAAGCACTGGCAAGCAGTAAAGCATATACTCAAGTATCTTAAGAGAACGAGAGATTATATGCTGGTGTATTCTGGAGGGGATTCAACACCCATAGGATACACAGACTTAGACTTCCAGACTTGTAAGGATTCGAGGAAATCGACATCTGGATCAGTGTTTTTACTCGGAGGAGGCGCCATTGTGTGGAGGAGCGTGAAGCAGGGCTGCACAGCTGACTCTACTATGGAGGCAGAGTATGTGGCTGCGGCTGAGGCATCTAAAGAAGCGGTTTGACTCCGCAAGTTCTTTAGAGACCTTGAGGTCATTCCGGGTGTTGACAAGCCTATCACACTTTACTGTGATAATACAGGGGCTATTGCCAATACAAGGGAATCTCGGCACCACAAGAGGACCAAGCACATCGATCGGAGATATCATATTATTAGAGGGCATGTGGAGACAGGACAAGTGGATGTATGTAAGATCGCGTCCGAGGACAACATCGCCGATCCCTTTACTAAGACTTTGGTGGCTAAAAGCTTTGAGAGGCACGTAGAGGCGATGGGGATGCATAACATGGCACATCTACTGGCTTAGGGAAAGTGGGAGATTGTTAGGAAATGCCCTAAGTATTAGAGACATTTTGATGTATTCATTTTGAACTGGATAATAAAATTATACATAGAGGTTATTCATTACATTGCTATCTGTCCTCATCTTATTTACATGTTAAAGTAAATGTAAGCAATATGGCTCACTGACTGCTTGTGTTAAAATGTTAGAACGTTGCAATACAATGGACTTTTGTATGCGAGAAGACAATGTTCTAAAGTTAGCAGTCTAAACTATGGTCTATAGTCTATGGGGTTAGACCGAGCGTCTAACTCATGTTAAGACTATTATGTTGTCTAAAGCCTTAGAGGGGACAGTTTGTCTTGACTGTCTGGAGCTGGACTCCTAAGTAGAGACATGGATATGTTGCTCGGTGGTGACATATTAGACCGGGACTAAAGCATGGTTGATCTACGTAGTCCGCTATGAGTAGATCAATCTGCTTTTGACGTTCATTGTGCAATAACCTTAATCCTGAGTAAATGAACTACTTCATGTATATTACCTGTGTACTTTGATGTTCCAATGGCTAAAGCGTCTCAGAGGTAGTAAGCTTATAGACCAGTTCGTTGGGTGCATGACTTGTATACGATGAAGGGTTTGTTTGCAGATATCGGAATCATAGCTCTGAGGAGTTAAAGGTATCCTCTTAAAGGCATTATACTAAATGTGAAAATGGACAAGGCCTTGGGTCGTCTGCTGGGCAGATGACTTCTTATTCACATATGGTGAATAATCATTTTCTTAATTCGGTAGTATAATGGAACTTTAAGATAGCCTGATCAGTAGGATTAAACGGACTTTGACCTAAGGCTGATCATGGATATCATATGAGGATTTTGCATATATGACAAGGTCATTGGATAGTAGCTCGTCACAGGCTTACGTAATACGGTATATAATTGGGAGTTCAGTTTCAGGTTTATAGTGGTGTGACTCTGAAATTAGTGATCATATGATTGAGTTGTTCGGTACAGAATGATGATCATATGGAATCACGGGAGCCCGATTATATATGTCCAATCAGTCCCTCTACTAGCTCCACATAATTCCTTAACGTTTGGCAAATTGATTTGTGTATGCTATTGGCTAGTTTATTATGCATGGATGGTGATGATACAGGATTAGGATGGTAGACAAGATTCTCTCCGGTTGGATTCAGATTCTGTTTTGGATAATAGAGTACACAATTATTCGAACTTCAAATAAAGTTGCCATGATTTTATTTGAGATTGGATTGGAGTTGTAGAAAATTATCCATGAGAATAAGAATATGAAATACAACCGTTTTGTGGAATTTGAAATTTGAATTTTGAAATTTGAAATTTGAATTTTGAAATTTGAAATTTGAATTTTTGAATTTGAAATTTGAATTTAAAATTTGAATTTGAAATTTGAATTTGAAATTTGAATTTGAAATTTAAATTTGAAATTTGAAATTTGAAATTTGAAATTTGAATTTGAAATTCGAATTTGAAATTTGAAATTCAAATTTTGAATCACAGTCCAAGTAGGATTCAAATTTGTTGTGGAAAATCCACAAGGTTTGAAATTCGAATTTGAGTTGGATTTGGAGAGGATAATCTTGTTAGAATCCTACTTGAATTTTGAATCCAAATCCCAACAAAAGTTGACGAAATTTTTGAGGATAATCCTCAAGGAAATTTTGGATTTTTGTGGATAAGATTCAAGGGAAAATTCAAGTTTCAATCCTAGTTGAATTTGGATTCTCTCCTTCCCTGAAAAGTGGCCGAAATTAGGGAGAAAATCTCCTAGGAAATTCGGTTATTTTTGGATAAGGTTGAGATAAGATTCAAGCTTGAAAATCCTAGTAGAATTTTAGATTCTCCCTTATCCATAATGGCTGAAATCTTTAGGAGAGATTCTCCTTGAAATTTTTGGATTTTTTGGATTGAAAAAGGGAGATAAAATTCTAGTTAAAATCTTGTTTTGATTTGGATTGGATTTATCCTAAGAAAACCGAATTTTTTTTTGAGATTCTCCCTTGGAAAAATTCAGATTTTATGGATATGGATAAGGGAAAATATATTTTCCTAATCCAATTCAAATTCAGAGAATCACCTCATGCAGGTCTATAAATAGAGGTCCTGCCACTTCAGTTCTCTCAGACCACAGACTCTCAGGTGAGCAGGCTTATTGTTGCACAGCTCATCATGACAATAAAGTTCTTCAGAGACCTGGGTGGTCGAAAGAAGACTAGCAATGCTAGCATACCGATCGAGGTTCGGAGTGCCTACACACTCAGCCATTCAGGAATTGGAGAATAGTAAAGAAGGCTAGTTGGTTGAAGCCTTCGGTCATTCTCCTCCTGCAAGATTGGCGTCCTTGAGGTATGAGTTTTAATTGTTGTTGGTTTATTGTATATGGCATCATGAGATATTTAACGATCTAAAAATTTTTATTGTTCCGCTGCGTCACTTTGATACGTTTTTACCGATTTATTTTCCTACAGTTCAAAAGTTAGTGGTCTAAACTATAGTCTGTAGTCTACGGGGTTAGACCGAGCATCTAACTCATGTTAAGACTAGTATGTTGTCTAAAGCCTTGGAGGAGACGGTTTGTCTTAATTGTCTGGAGCTGGACTCCCAAGTAGAGACATAAATATGTTGCTTGGTAGTGACATATTAGACCGAGACTAAAACGTGATTGATCTACGAAGTCCGCTTTGAGTGGATCGATCTGCTTTTGACATTCATTATGCAGTAACCTTAATCTTGAGTAAAAAGACAGCTTCATGTATATGACTTGTGTACTTTGATGTTCCAATGGCTAAAGCGTCTCAGAGGTAATAAGCTTATAGACTGTTTCGTTGGGTGCATGACTTGTATACGATGAAGGGTTCGTTTACAGATATCGGATTCATAGCTCTAATGAGGAGTTAAGGGTATCCTCTTAAAGGCATTATACTGAATGTGAAAATGGACAAGGCCTTGGGTCGTCTGCTGGGCGGATGACTTCTTATTCACATATGGTGAATAATCATTTTCTTTATTCGGCAGTATAATGGAACTTTAAGATAGCCTGATCAGTAGGATTAAACTAACTTTGGCCTAAGGCTGATCATGGATATCATATGAGGGTTCTGCATACATGACAAAGTCATTGGACGATAGCTTGTCACAGGCTTACGTAATACGGTATATAATTGGGAGTTTAGTTTCAAGCTTATAGTGGTGTGACTCTGAAATTAGTGATCATATGATTGAGTTGTTCGGTAAAAGAATGATGATCATATGAATTTGCAGGAGCCCGATTATATATGTCCAATCAGTCCCTCTACTAGCTCCACATAATTCCTTAACATTTGGCAAATTGATTTGTGTATGCTGCTGGCTAGTTTATTATGTACGGTTGGTGATGACATAGGATTAGGATGGTAGAAATGATTCTCTCCGGTTGGATTCAGATTTTGTTTTGGATAATAGAGTACACAATTATTCGAACTCCAAATAAAATTGCCATGATTTTATTTGAGATTGGATTGGAGTTGTAGAAAATTATCCACGAGAACAAGAATTTGAAACACAACTGTTTTGTGGACTTTGAAATTTGAATTTTGAAATTTGAAATTTGAAATTTGAAATTTGAAATTTGAATTTTGAATTTGAAATTTGAATTTGAAATTTGAATATGAAATTCGAATTTGAAATTCGAATTTGAAATTTGAATTTGAAATTTGAAATTCAAATTTTGAATTACAGTCCAAGTAGGATTCGAATTTGTTATGGAAAATCCACAAGGTTTGAAATTTGAATTTGAGTTGGATATGGAGAGGATAATTTTGTTAGAATCCTACTTGAATTTTGAATCCAAATCCTAACTAATGATGGACGAAATTTTGAAGATTATTCTCAATTGTTTTTCGGTTTTTGTGGATAAGGTTCAAGGGAAAAATTCAAGTTTCAATCCCAGTTGAATTTGGATTCTCTCCTCCCCAGAAAGTGGCCAAAATTTTGGAGCATATCTCCTAGGAAAATTCGGTTATTTTGGATAAGGATGAGATAAGATTCAAGCTTGAAAATCCTAGTGGAATTTTGATTGTCCCTTATCCTAAATGTGGCCGAATTTTTCAAGGTGATTTTCTCCTTCGAATTTTCGGATTTTTTGGTTGAAAAAGGGAGATAAAATTCTAGTTAAAATCTTGTTTAGATTTGGATTGGATTTATCCTAAATGGCCGAATTTTATTGTTGGGATTTTCCTTTCGAAAATTCAGATTTTATGGTTGCGGATAAGGGAGAATATCTTCTCCTAATCCAATTCGAATTCAGAGAATCACCTCATGCAGGTCTATAAATAGAGGTCTTGCCACTCCGGTTCTCTCAGACCACAGACTCTCAGGTGAGCAGGCTTATTATTACACAGCCCATCGTGACAATAAAGTTCTTTAGAGATCTGGGTCGTCGGAAGAAGACTAGCAGTGCTAGCATACCGATCGAGGTTCAGAGTGCCCACACACTCAACCATTTGGGAACTGGAGAATAGTAGAGAAGGCTAGTTGGTTGAAGCCTCCGGTCATTCTCCTCCTGCAGATTGGTGTCCTTGAGGTATGAGTTTTAATTGTTGTTGGTTTATTGTATATAGCATCATGAGATATTTAACGATCTAAAATTTTTTATTGTTCCGCTGCGCCACTCTGATACGTTTTTACCGATGTATTAACCTACAATTGGTATCAGAGCCATCTCATGACTATGCCATGTACATAAATTAGACAATTACTTAGTCTTTTTATTTATGTATGGATTTGATATTTAGAGAGTGGCATTCTAGGGTTTCTTTATGTTGTTCTCATGGATTATGTATAAAGTATGTGGTTATTTTAATTTTCTGAATTATTATAAGCATGCTTGTTTATGCCAGTTATGGTTCCTTAGAATTTAGAAAAATTGTATCTAGGAATTTTTTATGTAACCATGGGAGCAGTTTATTAACACTGTAATTTTCCCATGGATTTTAATTTTTGTCTCTTAGAATTATTATGGTTAGAATTTTGTACACCGGAAACGGTTTAGGAAATTTTATGTAATTATTCTTGGAGGAGATTGAAGATTGAAGACCGTAATTTATTTTTCCCAAAAGTTTAATTTGAATTAAAGATTGAAATTTTGATTGTGTGGAAAATTTCAATTTAATTGGGATTCAAATTAATTTTTGGAGATCCTAATAGGTAAATTGGAATATGGCATGAAAATCGAGACATGACCCCTCGGGATAGGCTGACGGGCCTTGGTGGGGCTGCAGCTCCTGCCCTCGAGCAGGATGGGGCTGCGGCAGCCCCTGTGCAGGCCATAACCACCCACGGCCGCAGGCTTGGCCTGCAGCCGAGGGTGGCCGTGGCCTACCCAAAGCTGGCCGCAGCCTGGGCGTGCAGCCTGTCACTGCAGGCTTGGCCTGCAGCCCAGCAAGGCTGCACATGGGCGGCCGTGGGCTGCCAGGCCCCCCCCCCCTGGGGCTGGTGGCTGTCCACATCGGCTGCCGCCTTCGGGGGCGGTGGTGCGACAGTTCAAAAATCGAAAATTTTGATTTTTAAATTTGAGATTTAATTTTAAATCATGTTTAAAAATATGTAATTGAAAATTTGAAATTACATATTATTACACATGATGTTTAAAATCGTTTAAAATTTGAATTTGAAATTCGAATTTGGAATTTGAATTTGAAATTCGAATTTGGAATTTGAATTTAAAATTTAGATTTTTGGAGATTTAAATTTTAAATGATTCTTGGGATGAGAAATAAATGGAGAGACTACATAAAGATGGATACAAGAAGACGGAACAAAATTCAAGACCCAAAGAATGCTTTGGATGAAATTTTGTAATCTTTATTTTCTTTGTTCTAGGATGGAACCATGACTTGGTTATTCTATCAATTATTTTTTCTATGCTATGTCATGGATGTATTGATGGATGTTTTATATGCATATTTGATAACATGTCATATAGTGTAGGAAAATAAATCGGTAAAAACGTATCAGAGTGGCGCAGCGGAACAATAAAATTTTTTAGATCGTTAAATATCTCATGATGCCATATACAATAAACCAACAACAATTAAAACTCATACCTCAAGGACGCCAATCTTGCAGGAGGAGAATGACCGGAGGCTTCAACCAACTAGCCTTCCCTACTATTCTCCAATTCCCGAATGGCTGAGTGTGTGGGCACTCTGAACCTCGATCGGTATGCTAGCACTGCTAGTCTTCTTCCGACCACCCAGATCTCTAAAGAACTTTATTGTCACGATGAGCTGTGCAACAATAAGCCTGCTCACCTGAGAGTCTGTGGTCTGAGAGAACTGGAGTGGCAGGACCTCTATTTATAGACCTGCATGAGGTGATTCTATGAATTCGAATTGGACTAGGAAAAGATTTTCTCCCTTATCTTTAACCAAAAATCCAAATTTTTCATAGGATAATCCTAACAATTAAATTCGGTTTTTCTAGGATAAATCCAATCCAAATCTAAACAAGATTTTAACTAGAATTTTATCTCCCTTTTTCAACCAAAAAATCCGAAATCTTTAGGAGAAAATCTTCTCCAAATTTTTGGCCACTTTTAGGATAAGGAAGAATCAAAATTCCACTAGGATTTTCAAGCTTGAATCTCATCTCAACCTTATCCAAAAATAACCGAATTTCCTAGGATTAAGGCTCCAAAATTTCGGCCACTTTTAGGGAAGGAGAGAATCCAAATTCAACTAGGATTGAAACTTGAATTTTCCCTTGAATCTTATCCATAAAAAACCGAATTTTCCATTGAGGATTATCCTCAAAAAATTGGCCCACTTTTGTTGGGATTTGGATTCAAAATTCAAGTAGGATTCCAACAAGATTATCCTCTTCAAATCCAACTCAAATTCGAATTTCAAACCTTGTGGATTTTCCACAACAAATTCGAATCCTACTTGGACTGTGATTCAAAATTTGAATTTCAAATTCAAATTTCAAATTTCAAATTTTAAATTTCAAATTTAAATTTCAAATTCAAATTTCAAATTCGAATTTCAAATTCAAATTTCAAATTCAAAATTCAAATTCAAAATTCAAATTTCAAATTTCAAATTTCAAAATTCAAATTTCAAATTTCAAAATTCAAATTTCAAATTCCACAAAACGGTTGTGTTTCATATTCTTGTTCTCATGGATAATTTTCTACAACTCCAATCCAATCTCAAATAAAATCATGGCAACTTTATTTGGAGTTCGAATAATTGTGTACTCTATTATCCAAAACAAAATCTGAATCCAACCGGAGAGAATCTTGTCTACCATCCTAATCCTGTGTCATCACCATCCATGCATAATAAACTAGCCAATAGCATACACAAATCAATTTGCCAAACGTTAAGGAATTATGTGGAGCTAGTAGAGGGACTGATTGGACATATATAATCGGGCTCCCGTGATTCCATATGATCATCATTCTGTACCGAACAACTCAATCATATGATCACTAATTTCAAAGTCACACCACTATAAACCTGAAACTGAACTCCCAATTATATACCGTATTACGTAAGCCTGTGACGAGCTACCATCCAATGACCTTGTCATATATGCAAAACCCTCATATGATATCCATGATCAGCCTTAGGTCAAAGTCCGTTTAATCCTACTGATCAGGCTATCTTAAAGTTCCATTATACTACCGAATCAAGAAAATGATTATTCACCATATGTGAATAAGAAGTCATCCGCCCAGCAAACGACCCAAGGCCTTGTCCATTTTCACATTCAGTATAATGCCTTTAAGAGGATACCTTTAACTCCTCAGAGCTATGATTCCGATATCTGCAAACAAACCCTTCATCGTATACAAGTCATGCACCCAACGAACCGGTCTATAAGCTTACTACCTCTGAGACGCTTTAGCCATTGGAACATCAAAGTACACAAGTCATATACATGAAGTAGTTCATTTACTCAGGATTAAGGTTATTGCACAATGAACGTCAAAAGCAGATTGATCCACTCATAGCGGACTACGTAGATCAATCACGCTTTAGTCCCGGTCTAATATGTCACCACCGAGTAACATATCCATGTCTCTACTTGGGAGTCCAGCTCCAGACAGTCAAGACAAACCGTCCCCTCTAAGGCTTTAGACAACATAATAGTCTTAACATGAGTTAGATGCTCGGTCTAACCCCATAGACTACAAACCATAATTTAGACTGCTAACTTTAGAACATTGTCTTCTCGCATACAAAAGTCCATTGCATGCAACGTTCTAACAGTTTTAACACAAGCAGTCAGTGAGCCATATTTGCTTACATTTACTTTAACATGTAAATAAGACGAGGACAGATAGCAATGTAATGAATAACCTCTATGTATAATTTTATTATCCAGTTCAAAATGAATACATCAAAATGTCTCTAATACTTAGGGCATTTCCTAACATATAGGATAGGTGAGTGTCGCTCATACTATATTGATCATACATAATTTGTCAAAACTTGCATGTTTGTCAAAATATTGAGTGGGAGAGGGTTTCAAACAAAACCCATGGCCTCCATTGTTGATCCATATGTGAAAGTATGGTAACGCCTCGCGTCAGTTTTGCCCTGACCACACCCCTCGGTAGGTGTTTACCGCCGCCGGTATATTAGATTGGATCTCCTATGTGGAAAACGTGTTTGGGTACGATCCTATTCATGACCACCCCTCGGTGGCTTGGTAGGACATGGATCGGGCTACGTAAACAATGGTCATACACTCAAGACTCGTTTAGTTATTAACCTTCCCTAGAAGCTCTGTTAACTAAACTGGTGGCCAAATAAGCGGTTATTAACATATGTCTTAACCTTGGAGGATTTAAGGCAACATACATTAATTGGACGGGGTCCATGTTTCGGGTATTTGTTTTCATGACCACCCCTCGGTGGCTTGGGGCAATGGATACTGAGAATTACCGTTGCAATGCTACATGTTTTTCAAGTTTTATGTAGGAACATGCTTGTATGTTTTATTTGCTAAATTATCTGTATATTTGCTTGGGCTTTGTAATGATGTCTAGTATAATTTTATTTCAGTTCAAAATGTCACCAACACCCCTCATTTCAATACTTACTGAGAATAAATTGAATGGCGATAATTATAAGGATTGGAAAAGAAATTTGTTAATAGTTCTCAGCTGCGAGAGACACAAATTCGTACTGGACGAATCATGCCCACCAGGGCCAAAACCTGACACACCGCTTGAGGAGGTCCCAGTTGCCTATACTCGTTGGAGAGAATCCAATGATATAGCTCAATACTACATGCTTGCTAGCATGACGAGTGCTTTACAAAAGCAGCATGAGACTTATCTGGTTGCTAGGGAGATCATGGATAAACTGGAGGACATGTTCGGAGGCCAAGAAAAATTGGCTCGACAGTCCGTTATCACCAGTATTATGAACTCTAAGCAAAAGGCGGGTACTCCGGTGAAGAACCATATGATCACTCTAATGGGATTCTTCGCTGAGGCTGTCAAAAACGGTGCTGAGTTAGACTACAACACCTAGATCGAGATGGTGTTCAAAACTCTGTCTAAAGAGTTTGTGGGGTTTAAGGCTGCATACAATTTGGTGATAAGGGAGTTAGGACTAACCGAGCTCATGAGGCAACTCCAGGCTTATGAGTGGATGATCAAGAACGGGGATGCGGTCCAACCCAAAGTAGAGGTCAATTTGGCAGACTCTTCTAAACCATCACGGAAGAGGAAGAAGCCAAACCAAAAGCAAGCGGCTTCCAGTTCTTCAAATCCTCCTGTCTCGAATGGGAAGAAGAAGAAGAAGAACAAGAAGCCCAGGGACCCTAAAAAGTCCAAATGTTTTCGTTGTGGGAAGGTAGGTCACTTTAAGAAGGCTTGCCGGGAATTCCTAGCCGCCAAGGGCAAGGAAGGTTAGGAACTTCATTACTTGGAAGCATGTTTAGTGGAAGAATGGAAAGACACTTGGGTCATTAATTCGGGCGCCACTAATCATGTTTGTGTTTCTATGCAGGGGTTCGTGGAAACGAGAAGTCTACATAATAGGAGCCTCTCGTTGCAAACTGGAGACGACAGCTTGGTGGTGGCTGAGGCAGTGGGAGATATTTACCTTTATTTTGATCAATTTAGGTTTATTTTATTGAAAGACTGTTTTTATGTTCCTAATTTTAGAAGGAACCTTATATCGGTAGCTTGTTTAATAAAGGATTCTTATTCAGTTTCTTTTAGTAAAAGAGTTGATATTCGTAGAAATAAGTCTTTTATCTGTTCTGGATGGATGGATGAAAACCTATATTTGATCAAACCAAAGATGTACTCACTGCTTGACACTGAATTAATTGATAACTCTAAAAGATTGAAAGTTTCTCACTCTAACAAGGCGTATCTTTGGCATTTAAGACTTGGTCATATTAATCAGGATAGGATTCAAAGATTAGTGAAAGACGGTCCTCTGGAATCTCTGGAGGAGGTACGTCTTCCTCAATGTGAGTCTTGTCTAGAGGGTAAAATGACTAAGAGGTCTTTTGGAGCTAAGGGTACAAGGGCTCAGGAGCTCTTAGAAATTATACACACTGACGTATGTGGCCCCATGAACATCATAGCAAGATGAGGGTTCGAGTATTATGTCTCTTTTATAGATGATTACTTGAGGTATGGATATGTGTATCTGATGCACCGCAAGAGCGAAACCATTGACAAGTTCAAAGAGTATCGTGTGGAAGTGGAAAAGCAATTGGATAAATCCATAAAGACACTTCGACCTGATCGAGGTGGCCAATACCTCTCCGACGAATTTTTAGGATATCTTGTAGAGAACAGGATATTATCCCAATTGACTGCACCTAGTACTCCACAATAGAATGGTGTAGCCGAAAGGAGAAATAGGACCTTGTTGGATATGGTACGGTCCATGATGAGTTATTCAACGCTGCCATTATCATTTTGGGGATATGCTTTACAAATGGTGTGCTATATTCTAAACCAGATTCCAAGCAAATCAATTCCCAGAACTCCGTATGAATTGTGGCGTGGCAAGTAGCCCTCCCTTGGACATATGAGAATATAGGGCTGCCTGGCGCATGTACTGGATGGGGATGCAAAGAAGTTGGAACCAAGATCAGAATTGTGCATGTTTGTAGGGTATCCAAAGGGAACTAAAGGAGGTCTATTCTATAACCCAAAAGAACAACAAGTCATTGTCTCAACCCATGTGACATTCTTGGAGGAAAGTCACATGAATGACTTTAAGCCTCGAAGCAAAGTGGTGCTAGAGGAGTTATCGGGTGAAAGAACTGCTCCACAGATTTCGGTGTTGGACGCAAGTCCGAGTTCCAGTGAAAGACCTGCAGACGATCAACAATTTAGGGTGCCTCGTCGTAGTGGGAGGGTTTCGAAGAAACCTAATTTCTTCATGTATGATGCTGAGGTATACCAGGCCGAGGCTCATGAGTATGAGGATGATCCGGTCACTATGATGAAGCTATAAATGATGTTGATTCTAAATCTTGGAAACAGTCTATGAACAATGAGATGGATTCTATGAAATCCAACTCTGTTTGGGAACTTGTAGTTAGCCGGATGGGATAAAACCCATTGGATGCAAATGGATCTACAAAAGAAAGAAAGATGTGGAAGGGAGAGTGGAAACTTTCAAAGCTAGACTGGTTGCAAAGGGATACACGCAAAAGGTTGGAATCGATTACGATGAAACCTTTTCGCCTGTTGCTATGCTGAAGTCTATCTGTATTCTTCTGTCCATTACTGCGGCTCTCGATTACGAGATCTGGCAAGTGGATGTCAAGACGGTATTCTTGAATGGCCATCTTGAAGAGTGTATCTATATGATACAGCCCGAAGGGTTCGTAGCGAAAGGCCAAGAAAGGAAAGTCTGCAAGTTGCTTAGATCCATTTATGGATTAAAGCAAGCATCCTGCTCATGGAACCAGAGGTTTGATAAAGCGATTAACACATTTGGTTTTGAGCAGAACGTTGATGAACCCTGTGTTTATAAACGTATTAAGGATAGAAAAGTGGTCTTTCTGATACTCTATGTTGATGATATACTACTCATTGGGAATGATGTAGGGAACTTATCATCGGTCAAGCTTTGGTTGCACCAACAGTTTGACATGAAGGACTTGGAAGAAGCTAATTATGTTCTAGGCATTCGTCTCTTTAGAGATCGAAAGAACAAAATGATAGCGTTATCCCAAGCTTCATACAAAGATAAAATAATTGACAAATATGCAATGCAAGAGGCAAAGAAAGGTTCCCAACCTTCTATTGCAGGTCTAACTCTTTCATTGGATGACTGTCCCAAGACATCGGAAGAAAGAGAGCGTATGAGTAAGGTCCCTTATGCATCTGCTGTGGGTAGTCTTATGTACGCTATGCTTTGCACTCGCCTGGTTATATGTTTTGCAGTAGGTATGGTGAGTTGATATCAAGCAAATCCTGGAACCAAGCACTGGCAAGTAGTAAAGCATATACTCAAGTATCTTAAGAGAATGAGGGATTATATGCTGGTGTATTCTGGAGGGGACCTAACACCCGTAGGATACACGGACTCAGACTTCTAGACTTGTGAGGATTCGAGGAAATCAACATCTGGATCAGTGTTTTTGCTCGGAGGAGGCGCCATTGTGTGGAGGAGCGTGAAGCAGGGCTGCATAACTGACTCTACTATAGAGGCTGAATATGTGGCTATGGCTAAGGCATCTAAAGAAGCGGTTTGGCTCTGCAAGTTCTTTAGAGACCTTGAGGTCATTCTGGGTGTTGACAAGCCTATCACACTTTACTGTGATAACACTGGGGCTATTTCTAACACAAGGGAATCTAGGCACCACAAGAGGACCAAGCACATAGATCAGAGATATCATATTATTAGAGGGCATATGGAGGCAGGATAAGTAGATGTATGTAAGATCACGCCCAAGGACAACATTGCCGATCCCTTTACTAAGACTTTGTTGGCTAGAAGCTTTGAGAGGCACGTAAAGGCAACGGGGATGCGTAACATGCCACATCTGCTGTCTTAGGGCAAGTGGGAGATTGTTAGGAAATGTCCTAAGCATTAGAGACATTTTGATGTATTTATTTTTGAACTGGATAATAAAATTATATATAGAGGTTATTCATTACATTGCTATCTGTCCTCATCTTATTTACATGTTAAAGTAAATGTAAGCAAATATGGCTCCCAAACTGCTTGTGTTAAACTGTTAGAACGTTGCATGCAATGGACTTTTGTATGCGAGAAGACAATGTTTTAAAGTTAGTGGTCTAAACTATGATCTGTAGACCGAGCATCTAACTCATGTTAAGACTATTATGTTGTCTAAAGCCTTGGAGGGGACAGTTTGTCTTGACTGTCTGGAGCTGGACTCCTAAGTAGAGACATAGATATGTTGCTTAGTGGTGACATATTAGACCGGGACTAAAGCGTGATTGATCTATGAAGTCCGTTTTGAGTGGATCGATCTGCTTTTGACGTTCATTATGCAGTAACCTTAATCCTGAGTAAAAGGACAGCTTCATGTATATGACTTGTGTACTTTGATGTTCCAATGGCTAAAGCGTCTCAGAGGTAGTAAGCTTATAGACCGTTTTGTTGGGTGCATGACTTGTATACGATGAAGGGTTCGTTTATAGATATCGGAATCATAGCTCTAATGAGGAGTTAAGGGTATCCTCTTAAAGGCATTATACTGAATGTGAAAATGGACAAGGCCTTGGGTCGTCTGCTGGTCGAATGACTTCTTATTCACATATGGTGAATAATCATTTTCTTTATTCGGTAATGGAACTTTAAGATAGCCTGATCAGTAGGATTAAATGGACTTTGGCCTAAGGCTGATCATGGATATCATATGAGGGTTCTGCATACATGACAAGGTCATTGGACGTTAGCTTGTCACAGGCTTACATAATACGGTATATAATTGGGAGTTCAGTTTCAGGTTTATAGTGGTGTGACTCTGAAATTAGTGATCATATGATTGAGTTGTTCGGTAAAAGAATGATGATCATATGGATTTGCAGGGGCCCGATTATATATGTCCAATCAGTCCCTCTACTAGCTCCACATAATTCCTTAACGTTTGGCAAATTGATTTGTGTATGCTGTTGGCTAGTTTATTATATATGGATGGTGATGACATAGGATTAGGATGGTAGAAATGATTCTCTCCGGTTAGATTCAGATTTTGTTATGGATAATAGAGTACACAATTATTCGAACTCCAAATAAAGTTGTCATGATTTTATTTGAGATTGGATTGGAGTTATAGAAAATTATCCATGAGAACAAGAATTTGAAACACAACTGTTTTGGTGGATTTTGAAATTTGAATTTTGAAATTTGAATTTTGAATTTGGAATTTGAATTTGAAATTTGAATTTAAAATTTAAATTTGAAATTTGAATTTAAAATTTGAAATTTGAAATTTGAATTTGAAATTCGAATTTGAAATTTGAAATTCAAATTTTGAATTACAGTCCAAGTAGGATTTGAATTTGTTGTGGAAAATCCACAAGGTTTGAAATTCGAATTTTAGTTGGATATGGAGAGGATAATCTTGTTAGAATCCTACTTGAATTTTGAATCCATATCCTAACTAATGATGGACAAAATTTTGAGGATTATCCTCAATGGTTTTTCGGTTTTTGTGGATAAGGTTCAAGGGAAAAATTCAAGTTTCAATCCCAGTTGAATTTGGATTCTCTACTCCCCAGAAAGTGGCAAAAATTTTGGAGCATATCTCCTAGGAAAATTTGGTTATTTTGGATAAGGATGAGATAAGATTCAAGCTTGAAAATCCTAGTGGAATTTTGATTCTCCCTTATCCTAAATGTGGCCGAATTTTTTGCGGAGATTTTCTCCTTGGAATTTTCAGATTTTTTGGTTGAAAAAGGGAGATAAAATTCTAGTTAAAATCTTGTTTAGATTTGGATTGGATTTATCTTAAATGGCCGAATTTTATTGTTGGGATTTTCCCTTAGAAAATTTGGATTTTATGGTTGTGGATAAGGGAGAATATCTTCTCCTAATCCAATTAGAATTCAGAGAATCACCTCATGCAGGTCTATAAATAGAGGTCTTGCCACTCCAGTTCTCTCAGACCACAGACTCTCAGGTGAGCAGGCTTATTGTTGCATAGCTCACCGTGACAATAAAGTTCTTTAGAGATCTAGGTGGTCGAAAGAAGACTAGTAGTGTTAGCATACCGATCGAGGTTCAGAGTGCCCACACACTCAGCCATTCGGGAATTGGAGAATAGTAGAGAAGGCTAGTTGGTTGAAGCCTTCGGTCATTCTCCTCCTGTAGATTGGCGTCCTTGAGGTATGAGTTTTAATTGTTGATGGTTTATTGTATATGGCATCATGAGATATTTAACAATCTAAAAATTTTTATTGTTCCGCTGTGCCACTCTGATACGTTTTTACCGATTTATTTTCCCACACACAGTATCAAGAACTTGGTCAAGATGACATTTTCTTGATATAAAACTGATATATTTGGATTCAGCACGCCCAAATTAGTCAGTATATCCTATCTTAAATTTTTCAAAAAATTAGTATAAAGGACGAAATTTTGGGGATTCTTGAAAAATAGCCCCCATATTTTTCCAAATTTCATTTTCTCCTCCCCCACACCACCCGAAGATGAACAGTGACCGACCATCGAATCCAGCCTACGTTTTCGACACCGTCGGCACATTGGAAAGCTCTTGAAGAGCTGAGTCCAATGGTGTGCCGAGTCGACGGAACCGACGTCGGAGAATGCCATACGCGCCGCCTAAAGCCACCGGTGGCCGAACTTTTCAAACCATGATTTCTTCGCCGTCCTACGTCCAAATGCCACGATTCTGGTCCCAATGGATTCGTGGTGAAGAGTAGAACAAAATCCAGGCTTCATTTCACGTCAACAGCCACCAGATCATGCCACCCAAGGTTCACCGTTGCCGTCGCCGTCACCGTCGTCAAATCTCACTATTCCGGTGGAGTTGAGTTGCAAAGTGGATATCAAAATGCTCAGAACAACATATAGGTCAAAAGCCCCAAATCAATTTTGGGCAACAACGCCGAAAAATGAAGATCCAACACCGCCGCCGTCGTCAACTTTTCGAGGGCTGATTTCCGGCGATAGGAGCCTCGATTGGTGAAATTGACACCACCAATGGGTTCCTCTCGTCGAGCTCTTCAAGATGGTTGTAATGACCGCCATTTTCATGACACCTACTTACCATGTAATAAGTCATTAAGGAATAAAATGGACATAATTTAATATCTTTTAGTACAATTTAAGAAACACGGTCAAGTACATGATCGTGTAAGAGGCTGTGTACTGCTCAGATAGATGAATGTATTTCAAAGACATGGCCGTGTTGAGTAGTCTCAACTAGTACATGCTCGTGTCTGAAATGTACACGCCCGTGTTGCGTTGCACACACACGTGTAAGAGTCTGTGTAGAAGGCTGTGTAATGAGCCGAGAGCCACTGTAATGACTCTCATGAATTATGAAACTTAATTACTATGTAATGATGTAATTAAGTTAATAAGTACAGTGTGCTTTTCAGTTGAATGAATTAAACAGGAATAATAACGTTTAATTACTATTCATGCAGTGAAAGGGGTAATCGACAGCGAAATCGGTCCACCCTATTATGTGAGTATGCGTTGAGACACGCAATATCAAGAAACCGGTCTAGACGACCATTTCATGATACAGAACTGATGAGCTAGTCATCAGTACGCTCAGACTGGTCATCTGAGCGCAGTAGTGATAATTGCCCTAATAGATGTACAGTATCGAGAAAAGTGGTCTAGATGACCTCTTCTCGCCCATAGACTGACAAAATCAAAGTCAGAACGCTCAGATTAGTCAGTCAGATAGTGAACAGTGAATAGTGAATAGTGAATAGTGAGAAACGCAGTGTCAGGTTAGTGGCCAAGACGGCCTTAATCTGGCACAAAACTGATATATTAATAGTCAGCAGGCTCAATCTGGTCAATTGAGCATAGAATGTAGATTTTGTTTAAGGGATACGCAGTATCGGGATGAGGGTCAAGACGACCTTTTTTCGCCCCGAAACTGATATATTTAGACTCAGGACGCCCAAATTAGTCAATCGGGCACCTGACACGTTTTTCGAGACAGGGTCATGCAGATCCAGAAAACTGGTCCAGAAGACCTCAGATGGACGTAAAACTGATAAATTTGAAATCAGCACGTCCAAATTAGTCAGGATAGACTGTGTTTGAAATTTCGTGTAAAAATGCCTCGTTATGCGTGCACAGTGTCAACACAGTGTAGGCCTAACCACAGTATCAAGAAATTGATCAAGATGACCTCTTCTTGATATAAAACTGATATATTTGGAATCAGAATGCTCAAATTAGTCATTTGAGCACAAAAAGTAATTTTTGACCGGGAACCATACAGTATCGGGAAACTGGTCGAGACGACCTCGGATGAAGATAAAACTGATATATTTGGGTTCAGCACGCCCAAATTAGTCAGTATAGTCTATCTTAAAATTTTTCAAAAAAATTAGTATAAAGGAGGAAATTTTGGGGATTATAGAAAAATAGCCCCCATATTTTTCCAAATCACATTTTCTCCCTCTCATACCACACGAAGATGAACAGTGACCAAGTATCGAATCCGGCCTCCGTTTTTGACACCGCCGGCACCATTGGAAAGCTCTCGACGAGCTGATTCCAACGGTGGGCCGAGTCGACCGAACCGATGCCGGAGCACGCCGCACGCGCCGCCCAAAGCCGCCGGTGGCCGAATTTTTCAAACCGCCGTATCTCCACCGTCCGACGTCCAAATGCCACGATTCCGGTCCCAATGGATTCGTGGTGAAGAGTAGAACAAAACCCAGGCTTCATTTCACGTCAACAGCCGCCGAATCGCGCCGCCCCAGGTTCGCCGTCGCCGTCGCCGTCGCCATCGTCGGATCTCGCTATTCCGGCGGAGTTGAGTTGCAAGGTCGGTGTCAAAATTCTCAGAACAACACGTAGATCAAAAGCCCCAAATCAATTTTGGGCAACAACGCCGGAAAAATGAAGATCCAACGCCGCCGCCGTCGCCGACTTTTCGAGAGCCGATTTCCGGTGATAGGAGCCTCGATTCGTGAAATTGACACCACCAATGGGTTCCTCTCGTCGAGCTCTTCAAGATGGTGGTCGCCACTTCCATCGCCGCCGTGGTCAACGCCGGTCAACGGCCGGTCAACGCCGGTCAACGGCGGTCAACGCCGGTCAACGGCGACCCGGAGACCGAAAATTGAAGAATGGCCCGTTGGCCTATTTTCGACGTTCCGGACACATCCGCGGCATCGGATTTGCAAACTGGAGTTTCAAAAGTGAAGAACGACGATTCAAAGATTGCACGGTCGAGACCGAACGGTTCGTCCGACCGCCGACGGGAACGATTTTGGTAGTAGTGTTGATCTATTTATTCCTCAATTTAATATTGGAAATAATTATGTATTAATTATGGTTTAATGAATTGAGGAATTGTAAGGAAAAAGGGTGAAATATCGAAAAAGAGAATGTGAGAAAATGTGAATATTTTTACGTAAAAAGCGGAGCTTTTACGTAAAAAATTAGGCCTCTGGTTTAGTACGTGGCAGGTTAGAATAGGTTAGATGGTTTTGAGGCGTTTCCTAAACGCCGGAAACCTAAAAATTAAGCGGAAATGCTGCCGAAATTTCTAAAACGGCACAAAGGGGTATTTTAGGAAACGAGGGCTGAAAATGTGATCGGGATGGAAACCCGAGCTCCCTCGATGACCTAGGTCCGGGAAAGAAGGACGGACGTTGTGAGGATTAGTGAACCGCCCCATTAGAAATTTCGTAATGTAAGAAAACGACCCCTATGTCAGAATAGTACCACCCGAGGGACGGGTGCGGTCGAAGTATAAAATTTGGGGCGATTACATCGGTAACGGTAACCCGACAGGCTAAATGGTCATACGAGAGGTATTCAGTCAGTTGACTGGTTGGTTAGCCAGTCAAGGACCAAGTCGGAATGGGATAGTGAGAGACAGTGATTAATTTGTCAAGTAGACAAATTAATCAAGCACGATTAAAAAAAAAATTAGATATCAAATTTCCCAAAGTAGAGCAGTCGGGTACCGATAGGCATCAGTACCACACAACGATAAGTTTATTAGTTCCTAACGATAGAGTGACCTAAGAGCGATGTTAATTAATTTATTGGGTAAATAAATTAATTAACAATGATTAGAAAATCAAATTCTTAAGAAGAGGGCAATTAGTACCGACAAGGATCGGTACCACATAACGAGAATTTTTATTAGTCACTAATGACCACGGTGACCTAAGAGTGAATGTTAATGTAAATGCATTATGATTACAGGGAGGTACCTGTATTGTGACGAAGGCGAGAGTATAAACTGTCTGCTGACAGGTAAGTACAACTCCGCCTACAGCATGGATAAAATGAATTTAAAATGATGCTTTTCCAGTATTTTAAGTATGTATCTTGCACACGATGCTGCACAGCATACATAAGAGCATATAGTTTCACAATCGAGTAGATTGATGAAAGAACAAGATAGAAGCCATAGATCCCCACCGCGTAGGATTGGGGACAGCTTAGAGAAGCGTATGGCTAGAACAGTTAAACAAGATGGAAATAAATAGGTGTGTCGTACCGGCTCCTTCAGTCGAAGGGGTTTCCAGTTAAAGAAAGTTCAGGCCACAAGTTGAGCATCAGTTGATGGCTCTTCGGCATTAGTTGACCTCGGGCGTTACCGTTGGTCTGCGCGCATACGGTACTGACACATGGGCCCTAAATAGACAAGAAAAGAAAAGAAAAGTTTGAAGCATAAATGAACATAACCGGATCATGCATTAGTTATAGTTCGCTATGCTTTCTTTTTCAGTAGAGTGCATACAGTACACGATGCTTCTGTCATGCATAAAGTATGTGAAGTTTTATATTCAGTGTTATGACATGTTATGTGATGACATGATATGTGAGCTGATATGTGATATGCTTATATGATATATGATTTATTAAGTGATATATGTCATGCCTATGATTTTACGTATGTGCTATGTTTTAAACATGTTTTGCGGTTAACATGTTGTACTTACTGGGCGTAAAGCTCACGGAGTGTGTTCATGCTGTAGGTAAGCATCCTATAGCGTAAACATCAAGGGACGATGATGGTGGCAGAGGTGGATGTGAGGATGAGGTTATGGATACACCGCGAGTATTCTTCCGCACAGTATGAGTAAATAATATTTTGAATGGTGACAGTTAAATAGTATTTTGAATAGTAAAGGTTAAACGGTATTTTGGAACAGTAAACAGTATATGTACGAGTAGTATATTTAAATAGTATCTGGTGAATAGTAATCAGATAAACAAGTATATAATTATGTATGTATAATTGAAATCCTTATGTTTTTCAAATTCCGCATTTTAATAGTATGCGTACGTGAATAGTAATACGTACGTGTATATAAAAAAAAAAAATCCCTCTAAATTTATGGTATTAAATTCAGCAAGTTTAAGTATCGGTTTTAAAGAGAAAGTATAAGTAAAAGCTAAAGAAGCAAGTCAAGTAATATAGTTTTCAGTGACGGTCCGGGCCGCTGAGGGCTCGGGGCGTCACAGTTGGTATCAGAGCGGTTTCCTGCCATCCTACCTCACATCGCCACATGCCTGCCTCATCTGTCCAAGTAAGTTAGTTTTATATTTTTAGTCAGTAAATGTTTATCTATTGAAGATAACATTTTATAGTAATGAAACGACGAAATCTATGATGGCGAGGACAAGCTGAAAAGATGCTGAGATCATTATACGAAAAATCACGATCGTGCAGTGCTAGAGAACTGTTCAGAGAAAGAACATGGATTGCTGCTCGAGTTGTACCGATCTTCAGGGCTAGTTGTCCACTAAGTTTTGAATGGCAAACAGTACTCCTGCACTCCATGAGAATGTCAGGACTGGTTTCGCGTTATCAAAGTGATTCCCCGATTGTACGCCATTGATCAGGATAACTGAGTCCTGTTGGCTGTTGATATCTCTCAGGAAGATACTCTCGTGTGTATCGGGATCCTTATGACCAGGATGAGCTCTTAACTGTGTCGAGTTTCGCCATACCACGATCGAGCCAATCTCTGAGAGCAGTCCAGCATCAGCTCCAGTTTTTCTCTATGGGCAAGCAGGGAGTGAAACCGCCTAAGTTCTCTAGAGTTATGGATATACGAGAATTTGTTCATCGGACTGAAAGACTGCAGCTGATGTCCGGTGATACAGTTCTAACGTATGCTGTTCGCTATAAGGAACCGATATGGACTTCTACAATACATGTCGAGACAAAAGTAGATCAAGATAGGAGAAGACCCAAAGAGAGAAAGAGACCTTGCCAAACAGAATTAGTAGAGCGATCAAGTACGTCTAGCAAGCCTTATCAAGGAGATAGTGAATGCCGAGAGAAAAGTGCTCAACCTCGGGAACCCTACCAAGCCCAAGGCATTATAGCAGCCGCCATTATGGAGGGTGACCCGGTAGGACCAGCACCCCAACTGGCCGATGAAGAGTTCATGGCCGAGCACCAGCCAGAAGTACACGAGGGCAATAGGGAGCCAATGGAGAACCCCGAACCAGCCCGTATGTCTCCCGAACACCCCATGGAAGAGGAAGATGACAAGACTCTTTCCGATGCCCATCCCGACGATGAGGGAAAGGAGATCCCCAATCGCTTTAGTAATGACGAAGTCATCATAGCCAGCGATGACGAGGTCAGTTTCAGCTGAGAAGAAGAAGAGAACCCAGAGGAGTACTCACTCAGTGATAGTGACGATGAGGAGATGCCTGATACTGAATCAGGATTATCCTTCCAATAGTAGTAACCGTTCTGTGGGAATGTTAGTTATGAAAATATATAGAGGGAAGCAGCAGCTCTCCCCCGTCAGTTGTAGCACAATGTACTTGTTGGGATCGTATAGGGGAAGTGTGTGTCACTCCCACTGAACTAGAATCTTGAATATATGTATATATATTATGTGAAATATATTATGAGATAAGTAGTAAAGCTTTGCCCTAGGGGCCAGATATAATTTTTTTTCCACAGTGTGAGTATGATATGACAGAAAGTGCAGGACGAATCCTAGCACTCAGACGATGTCCCAATACAATGCGGTAATTGTATTGAACATCACAGTATGAGAGAAAGAAAGATGGATATAGTGTGTATATTTATATCCATAATGTTTAAGTAAGATTGTTAAGTAAGAAAGAAAATGATATGTGATACGAGTCCCAAGTATAGAATTTAAGAGACTTATATTTTCCTTTTTCGCTGTACGATAGGGTTACATAGGAAAACATGGCAAGAATGAGAGCTTAGTTAAATCCAGCATCCTGAGAGGATGAGTTGATAGCACAGATCGCAGCCATGCGAGAGATGATGGAGAACCAGCAGCGGGAGCTAAACCAGCTTAGAGAACAGCTGGGCCAGCAACCCCAGGCACCACAGTCAGTAGAGATGCCAGCACAGGAGGCTCTAGCAGCCCAGAAACTCTGAGGGAGCAAGCAGCTCCTTCAGCTCAGGAAGCACTAGCACCCATAGTAATGGCTGCTTTCGTAGCAGCAATTATTTTCTGCCAATCCCTAGGGAAGGCGACTTGTATGAAAGATTCCGACGCATGAAAGCGTTAGAATTCTTAAGAATCACCAACCCTATAGAGGCCGATGATTGGCTAACGGATATCCAAGTAATCTTGGATTTTATAGGGTTAACAGATAGAGAAAGAAAGTGATGTGCACATCCTTCACCCTGCGCAATGAGGCGCGTTAGTGGTGGAAGATGGTAACCATTAGGAGGAACATCAGAGAGATGAGCTGGAGTGATTTCATTGAGGAATTCAAGGAGATGTACTTCAACGAGGAAGCACTAGTAGCGCAGTAAGACGAGTTCGACAACCTGCACCAATGTAGTATGACTGTTATGGAGGCAGTCAAGAAGTTTGAACAGTTGGCTCAACTTTGTCCAGATTTGGTACCGACCAAAAGGAGAGAGTCAAACGAATGCTGAAGATGTTTAGAACGGAAATCACAGTTTAGGTCTGTAGCGGAGGGCACGAACCAGCGACACTAGCAGAATGTGTCAGCAAGACTATCTGAGCTGAGTACTAGTCGGCTCAAGATAAGGAGCGAAAGGCGCAGAATTTTAAGGCACGAAAGGAGGAGAAAACGCAAGCTGAGCAGGCTCAGGGGAAGTAAAACCCCGAGTTACAACACAGAGGACAGAATGTGGGAACCGGCCAGAATAGTAGGCATTCCCATAATAACAACAAGAGAAAAGGGGAATTAAGGCAATCAAGATTCACAGGAGAATTTCCCCCAGAAGAGAAACGACCAGGAAGGAAATGATAGCCAACTCGACGTGCACGAAATGCGGAAAGAGGCACTCAGGAGAATGTAAGCAAGGAGTAAGTGGTTGTTTCATCTGTGGCAAGAAAGGCCACTATGCCAAAAAAAAAAAAAAAAGGCTTAGGACACAACGTTGTCATAAACTGTTGAAGGCGAAAAATCATTTTCGAACCAATCGGATGTGAAAAGTTCATCTACAAGGGTTTGTCGCCAGAGCAACCAAAGACGATGATATCAGCAGTGAAGGCTCGCGAGATACAATCCAGTGGATGCACGGACTTCCTAGTATACGTAGCAGATAAGACTCAAGGAATAGAGATAGGACCCGACAACGTACCGATAGTCAGGGAATTCATGGAGATATTTCTAGAAGATCTTGCAGGACTCCAACCAGAGCGCAGGATCTCGTTCGAGACTGAACGTCTACTAGAATCAGCCCCATCTTTGAGGCCCCCTACAGAATAGGCCCTATAGAGCTAAAGGAGCTCCAAGCCCAGCTAAAGTACTAAATAGATAAGGGATTCATGCGATAGAGCTATTCACCCTGGAGAGCACCCATACCATTCGTGAAGAAGAAAGATGGACCACGGAGAATGTGCATCGACTACAGAGAGTTGAACAGGATTACGATTAAGAATAAGCATCTGTTGCCGCGAGTTAACGATCTATTTGATCAGCTCCAAGACGCTGTAGTGTTCTCGAAGATCGATCTACATCCCGAGTACCATCAACTACAAATCAGGAATGAAGATGTACCCAAAACAGCATTTCAAACGTGGTACGGACATTACGAGTTTCTGTTCATGTCACTCAGATTAACGGACGCACCAGCAACTTTCATGAACCGGATGAACCGCATGTTCAAGGACTATTGGGATAAGTTTGTCATTATGTTCATCGATGACATACTTATACACTCTAAGACGAAGGAAGAGCACAAAGAGCACTTAATTATCATTTTGCGCATGCAACAGGACCATCAGTTATACACCAAGTTCTCCAAGTACGAGTTTTGGCTGGAGAAGGTCCATTTCCTAGACCACGTAGACCCCAAGGAAGGAGTATCTGTGGACCTGGCGAAAATTGATGCAGTTAGCACGTGGCCAGCTCAGAGGAACGTAACGGGAATTCTCAGTTTCTTTAAACTAACAGGATGTTACCTACACTTAGTGGAAGGCTACTCAAAGTTAGCTGCTTAGATCACAGCGCTCACCAAGAAGGGAAAGAGGTATAGGTGAATCGACAAGTGTGAGGAAAGCTTTTAAGAGCTGAAATGAAGACTCACAAGCGCTTCAATGCTGACCATTTCAAATGATGGTTAGGAAAACTTCATGATTTATAGCGCCACATCTAAAACCAAGTTGGAAACTGTGTTGATGTAGAGTGGTAGAGTAGTCGCGTATGCTTCACGACAACTCAAAAAACCTTGAGAAGAGCTACCCAACGCGTGATCTGGAGCTAGTAGCGATAGTTTTTACGATAAAAGTATGGAGGCACTACCTGTACGGAGTCACGTGCGAGGTTTACACCGACCATCAAAGCCTCAAGTGTATATTCACGCAAAAAGAGCTCAACATGAGGTAGCATAGATGACTAGAGTTGGTAAGGATTACGACTGCGAGATCTTATGCCATCCGGGGAAAGCCAATAAGGTGGCCGATACGCAGAGTTAGAAGCATATTACTATGCCTATGGCTATTAGTGCCTTGTCAAGAGCGCTACAAAGGAGTTATGCGACAGCAAGATCAAGATTTTGATAGGGGGATTGTCTAACATGACCCTCCAATCGACGCTCCAAGAAGAGATCAAGATCGGTCAAGATTTTGATTTGTCCCTGCTCAAGTCCAAAAAGGAAGCTATAGAGGACAAGGGTTCAGAGTTTAAGATCCTTAAGGACGACATACTCTACTACAGAGATAGAGTATGTGTTCTAAAAGATGAAGAACTCAAGAAGCGAATCCTTTTGGAACCTTACGAGACGTCATATTCCGTACATCTGGTAGCGAATAAGATGTACAAGTACCTAAAGGAAAGTTTTTGGTGCCTTGGAATGAAGAATGACATTGTCGAGTTCGTCGCCAGATGCCTTACGTGCTAGAAGGTTAAGGTAGATCACTAGCGCTCAGCAGGATAATCGTAGGAAATTAAGTTACCCGAGTGGAAACGGGACCAGATTACGATGAATTTCGTAATCGGATTGCCGAAGACGTCAAACGATAATGACGCAATCTGGGTGATTGTAGAAAAATTGATGAAATCAGTTAGATTTTTAGCAATGAAAGTTAGCTACTCGGTGGGACGACCAGTAGAAATCTATGCAGCACAGTTCGTGAAATGGCACGGAATACCAGAGTCGATCGTCTCAGATCGTAGTGGACGCTTTACCTCCAGATTTTGGCGAAGTGTTCAAGCCGCATTACGGTCCAAGTGAGAGTTCAGCATAGTATTTCATCCTCAGACCGACAGTTAGTCTGAGAGGACCATACAGATGTTAGAGGACATGTTGAGACCTGCGTCCTAGACTTCAAAGGAAATTGGAATCAGAAGCTACCATTGAGCGAGTTCTCGTACAGCAGCAACTATCATTCCTCGATAGGAATGGCACCATACGAGACACTCTGTGGAAGGGAATGTAGATCCCTGGCTCATTAGTTCGAGTCTGGAGAGAAACGACTAGTTAGCTCGGACATCATCAAGAATACCATGGCAGACGTGAAGCTGATACGAGAAACGTTAGATACAGCGCACAGTCGACAGAAAAATTTTGACGATAAGCGCTATAGACCCCTTGAGTTTCAAGTAAGAGACTTGGTCTTTATCAAGGCGGCACCCATGAAAGGGGTGGTGCATTTCGAAAAGAAAAGAAAGCTCAGTCCTAAGTACATAGGACCCTTGAGATAATAGAGAAAGTCGGGAAGGTGACTTATAGACTAACGCTTCCTCCCGAGTTAGTTACAGTGCACAACATCTTTCACGTCTTGATGCTGAAGAAGTACGTGCCAGACAGCTCTCATGTTCTTAGCCAAGAATCCGTTGTAGTATACGCTGATCCGACGTACGAGGAGAGACCCGTGCGGATCCTAGTCAGAGAGAAGAAGGTACTTAGGAATAAAGTATACCGCTAGTAAAAGTGTTGTGACAGAATCATAGTGTTGAGGAAGCCACATAAGAATGGGAAGAAGACATGAGAAGAGACTTCCTGGAATTATTCTAATTTTCGAGGACGAAAATTTTGTAAGGGGGGTAGGTTGTAATGACCGCCATTTTCATGACACCTACTTACCATGTAATAAGTCATTAAGGAATAAAATGGACATAATTTAATGTCTTTTAGTACAATTTAAGAAACACGGTCAAGTACATGATCGTGTAAGAGGCTGTGTACTGCTCAGATAGATGAATGTATTTCAAAGACATGGCCGTGTTGAGTAGTCTCAACTAGTACATGCTCGTGTCTGAAATGTACACGCCCGTGTTGCGTTGCACACACACGTGTAAGAGTCTGTGTAGAAGGCTGTGTAATGAGCCGAGAGCCACTGTAATGACTCTCATGAATTATGAAACTTAATTACTATGTAATGATGTAATTAAGTTAATAAGTACAGTGTGCTTTTCAGTTGAATGAATTAAACAGGAATAATAACGTTTAATTACTATTCATGCAGTGAAAGGGGTAATCGACAGCGAAATCGGTCCACCCTATTATGTGAGTATGCGTTGAGACACGCAATATCAAGAAACCGGTCTAGACGACCATTTCATGATACAGAACTGATGAGCTAGTCATCAGTACGCTCAGACTGGTCATCTGAGCGCAGTAGTGATAATTGCCCTAATAGATGTACAGTATCGAGAAAAGTGGTCTAGATGACCTCTTCTCGCCCATAGACTGACAAAATCAAAGTCAGAACGCTCAGATTAGTCAGTCAGATAGTGAACAGTGAATAGTGAATAGTGAATAGTGAGAAACGCAGTGTCAGGTTAGTGGCCAAGACGGCCTTAATCTGGCACAAAACTGATATATTAATAGTCAGCAGGCTCAATCTGGTCAATTGAGCATAGAATGTAGATTTTGTTTAAGGGATACGCAGTATCGGGATGAGGGTCAAGACGACCTTTTTTCGCCCCGAAACTGATATATTTAGACTCAGGACGCCCAAATTAGTCAATCGGGCACCTGACACGTTTTTCGAGACAGGGTCATGCAGATCCAGAAAACTGGTCCAGAAGACCTCAGATGGACGTAAAACTGATAAATTTGAAATCAGCACGTCCAAATTAGTCAGGATAGACTGTGTTTGAAATTTCGTGTAAAAATGCCTCGTTATGCGTGCACAGTGTCAACACAGTGTAGGCCTAACCACAGTATCAAGAAATTAATCAAGATGACCTCTTCTTGATATAAAACTGATATATTTGGAATCAGAATGCTCAAATTAGTCATTTGAGCACAAAAAGTAATTTTTGACCGGGAACCATACAGTATCGGGAAACTGGTCGAGACGACCTCGGATGAAGATAAAACTGATATATTTGGGTTCAGCACGCCCAAATTAGTCAGTATAGTCTATCTTAAAATTTTTCAAAAAAATTAGTATAAAGGAGGAAATTTTGGGGATTATAGAAAAATAGCCCCCATATTTTTCCAAATCACATTTTCTCCCTCTCATACCACACGAAGATGAACAGTGACCAACTATCGAATCCGGCCTCCGTTTTTGACACCGCCGGCACCATTGGAAAGCTCTCGACGAGCTGATTCCAACGGTGGGCCGAGTCGACCGAACCGATGCCGGAGCACGCCGCACGCGCCGCCCAAAGCCGCCGGTGGCCGAATTTTTCAAACCGCCGTATCTCCACCGTCCGACGTCCAAATGCCACGATTCCGGTCCCAATGGATTCGTGGTGAAGAGTAGAACAAAACCCAGGCTTCATTTCACGTCAACAGCCGCCGAATCGCGCCGCCCCAGGTTCGCCGTCGCCGTCGCCGTCGCCATCGTCGGATCTCGCTATTCCGGCGGAGTTGAGTTGCAAGGTCGGTGTCAAAATTCTCAGAACAACACGTAGATCAAAAGCCCCAAATCAATTTTGGGCAACAACGCCAGAAAAATGAAGATCCAACGCCGCCGCCGTCGCCGACTTTTCGAGAGCCGATTTCCGGTGATAGGAGCCTCGATTCGTGAAATTGACACCACCAATGGGTTCCTCTCGTCGAGCTCTTCAAGATGGTGGTCGCCACTTCCATCGCCGCCGTGGTCAACGCCGGTCAACGGCCGGTCAACGCCGGTCAACGGCGGTCAACGCCGGTCAACGGCGACCCGGAGACCGAAAATTGAAGAATGGCCCGTTGGCCTATTTTCGACGTTCCGGACACATCCGCGGCATCGGATTTGCAAACTGGAGTTTCAAAAGTGAAGAACGACGATTCAAAGATTGCACGGTCGAGACCGAACGGTTCGTCCGACCGCCGACGGGAACGATTTTGGTAGTAGTGTTGATCTATTTATTCCTCAATTTAATATTGGAAATAATTATGTATTAATTATGGTTTAATGACTTGAGGAATTGTAAGGAAAAAGGGTGAAATATCGAAAAAGAGAATGTGAGAAAATGTGAATATTTTTACGTAAAAAGCGGAGCTTTTACGTAAAAAATTAGGCCTCTGGTTTAGTATGTGGCAGGTTAGAATAGGTTAGATGGTTTTGAGGCGTTTCCTAAACGCCGGAAACCTAAAAATTAAGCGGAAATGCTGCCGAAATTTCTAAAACGGCACAAAGGGGTATTTTAGGAAACGAGGGCTGAAAATGTGATCGGGATGGAAACCCGAGCTCCCTCGATGACCTAGGTCCGGGAAAGAAGGACGGACGTTGTGAGGATTAGTGAACCGCCCCATTAGAAATTTCGTAATGTAAGAAAACGACCCCTATGTCAGAATAGTACCACCCGAGGGACGGGTGTGGTCGAAGTATAAAATTTGGGGCGATTACATCGGTAACGGTAACCCGACAGGCTAAATGGTCATACGAGAGGTATTCAGTCAGTTGACTGGTTGGTTAGCCAGTCAAGGACCAAGTCGGAATGGGATAGTGAGAGACAGTGATTAATTTGTCAAGTAGACAAATTAATCAAGCACGATTAAAAAAAAAATTAGATATCAAATTTCCCAAAGTAGAGCAGTCGGGTACCGATAGGCATCAGTACCACACAACGATAAGTTTATTAGTTCCTAACGATAGAGTGACCTAAGAGCGATGTTAATTAATTTATTGGGTAAATAAATTAATTAACAATGATTAGAAAATCAAATTCTTAAGAAGAGGGCAATTAGTACCGACAAGGATCGGTACCACATAACGAAAATTTTTATTAGTCACTAATGACCACGGTGACCTAAGAGTGAATGTTAATGTAAATGCATTATGATTACAGGGAGGTACCTGTATTGTGACGAAGGCGAGAGTATAAACTGTCTGCTGACAGGTAAGTACAACTCCGCCTACAGCATGGATAAAATGAATTTAAAATGATGCTTTTCCAGTATTTTAAGTATGTATCTTGCACACGATGCTGCACAGCATACATAAGAGCATATAGTTTCACAATCGAGTAGATTGATGAAAGAACAAGATAGAAGCCATAGATCCCCACCGCGTAGGATTGGGGACAGCTTAGAGAAGCGTATGGCTAGAACAGTTAAACAAGATGGAAATAAATAGGTGTGTCGTACCGGCTCCTTCAGTCGAAGGGGTTTCCAGTTAAAGAAAGTTCAGGCCACAAGTTGAGCATCAGTTGATGGCTCTTCGGCATTAGTTGACCTCGGGCGTTACCGTTGGTCTGCGCGCATACGGTACTGACACATGGGCCCTAAATAGACAAGAAAAGAAAAGAAAAGTTTGAAGCATAAATGAACATAACCGGATCATGCATTAGTTATAGTTCGCTATGCTTTCTTTTTCAGTAGAGTGCATACAGTACACGATGCTTCTGTCATGCATAAAGTATGTGAAGTTTTATATTCAGTGTTATGACATGTTATGTGATGACATGATATGTGAGCTGATATGTGATATGCTTATATGATATATGATTTATTAAGTGATATATGTCATGCCTATGATTTTACGTATGTGCTATGTTTTAAACATGTTTTGCGGTTAACATGTTGTACTTACTGGGCGTAAAGCTCACGGAGTGTGTTCATGCTGTAGGTAAGCATCCTATAGCGTAAACATCAAGGGACGATGATGGTGGCAGAGGTGGATGTGAGGATGAGGTTATGGATACACCGCGAGTATTCTTCCGCACAGTATGAGTAAATAATATTTTGAATGGTGACAGTTAAATAGTATTTTGAATAGTAAAGGTTAAACGGTATTTTGGAACAGTAAACAGTATATGTACGAGTAGTATATTTAAATAGTATCTGGTGAATAGTAATCAGATAAACAAGTATATAATTATGTATGTATAATTGAAATCCTTATGTTTTTCAAATTCCGCATTTTAATAGTATGCGTACGTGAATAGTAATACGTACGTGTATATAAAAAAAAAAAATCCCTCTAAATTTATGGTATTAAATTCAGCAAGTTTAAGTATCGGTTTTAAAGAGAAAGTATAAGTAAAAGCTAAAGAAGCAAGTCAAGTAATATAGTTTTCAGTGACGGTCCGGGCCGCTGAGGGCTCGGGGCGTCACAATGGTGGTCGCCACTCCCATTGCCACCGTGGTCAACACCGGTCAACAGTCGGTCAACACCGGTCAATGACGATCAACATCGGTCAACGACAACTCAGAGATCGAAAATTGAAGAATGGCCCGTTGACCTATTTTCGACGTTACGGACACATCCGTGACATCGGATTTACAAACTGGAGTTTTAAAAGTGAAGAACGATGATTCAAAGATTGTGCGGTCGAGATCGAACGGTTCGCCCGACCGCCGATGGGAACGATTTTGGTAGTGATTTTGATCCCTTGATTCCTCAATTTATTATTGGAAATAATTATGTATTAATTATGGTTTACTGACTTGAGGAATTATAAGCAAAATGGATGAAATGTCGAAAAAGAGAATGTAGGAAATGTGAATATTTTTACGTAAAAAGCTGAGCTTTTACGTAAAAATTAGGCCTCTAGTTTAGTACGTGGCAGGTTGGAATAGGTTAGATAGTTTTGAGGCGTTTCCTAAATGCTGGAAACCCAAAAATTAAGCGAAAATACTGTCGAAATTTCTAAAAACGGCACAAAGGGGTATTTTAGGAAATGAGGGGTGAAAATGTGATCAGGATGGAAACCTGAGCCCCCCCTCGAAGACCTAGGTCCAGGAAAGAAGGACGGACGTTTATAGGATTAGTGAACCGCCCAATTAGAAATCTCGAAATGTAAGAAAACGACCCCTAGGTCGGAATAATACCACTCGAGGGATGGGTGTGATCTAAGTATAAAATTTGGGGTGGATAAATCGGTAAAGGTAACCCGACAGGCTAAATGGTCAATACACGAGGTATGTGGCCAGTTGATTAGTCGGTTAGCTAGCTAAGGAATTTTCCACACAATCAAAATTTCAACTTTTAAATCAAATTTAACTTTTGGGAAAAATAAATTACGGTCTTCAATCTTCAATCTCCTCCAAGAATAATTACATAAAATTTCCTAAACCGTTTCCAGTGTGCAAAAATTCTAACCATAATAATTCTAAGAGACAAAAATTAAAATCCATAGGAAAATTATAGTGCTAATAAACTACTCCCATGGTTACATAAAAATTCCTAGATACAATTTTTTCTAAATTCGAAGGAATCATAACCGGCATAAACAAGTATGCTTATAATAATTTAAAAAATTAAAATAACCACATACTTTATACATAATCCATGATAACAACATAAAGGAATCCTAGAATGCCACTCTCTAAATATCAAATCCATACACAAATAAAAAGACTAAGTAATTGTCTAATTTATGTACATGGCATAGTCATGAGATGGCTCTGATACCAATTATGGGAAAATAAATCAGTAAAAATGTATCAGAGTGGCGCAGCGGAACAATAAAAATTTTTCAAGATCGTTAAATATCTCATAATGCCATATACAATAAACCAACAACAATTAAAACTCCTACCTCAAGGGCGCCAATCTTGCAGGAGGAGAATGAACGGAGGGCTTCAACCAATTAGCCTTCTCTACTATTCTCCAATTACCGAATGGTTGAGTGTGTGGGCACTCTGAACCTCAATCGGTATGCTAGCACTGCTAGTCTTCTTCCGACCACCCAGATCTCTAAAGAACTTATTGTCACGGTGAGCTATGTAAAATAAGCCTACTCACCTGAGAGTCTGTAGTCTAAGAAAATTGGAGTGGCAGGACCTCTATTTATAGACCTGCATGAGATGATTCTTTGAATTCGAATTGGATTAGGAGAAGATATTCTCCCTTATCCACAAGCACAAAATCTGAATTTTCCAAGGGGAAAATCCCAACAATAAATTCGGCCACTTTAGGATAAATCCAATCCAAATTTAAATAAGATTTTAACTAGAATTTTATCTCCCTTTTTCAACCAAAAAATCCAAAAATTCTAAGGTGAAAATCTCCACAAAAATTCGGCCACTTTTGGATAATGGAGAATCAAAATTCCATTAGGATTTTCAGGCTTGAATCTTATCTCATCCTTATCCAAAATAACTGAAAATCTCCTAGGAGATTAACTCCAAAATGCGGCCATTATCTGGGAGGGTAGAATCCAAATTCAACTAGGATTGAAACTTGAATTTTTCCTTGAACCTTATTCACAAAAAATCTGAAAATCATTGAGGATAATCCTCAAAATTTTCGTCCAACTTTAGTTAGGATTTGGATTCAAAATTCAAGTGGGATTCTAACAAGATTATCCTCTCCATATCTAACTCAAATTCGAATTTCATTCCTCGTGGATTCACCACAACAAATTCGAATTCTACTTGGACTGTGATTCAAAATTTGAATTTCAAATTTCAAATTCGAATTTCAAATTCAAATTTCAAATTTAAAATTTTAAATTTCAAATTTAAATTTCAAATTCAAAATTCAAATTCGAATTTCAAATTCAAATTTCAAATTCAAAATTCAAAATTCAAAATTTAAATTTCAAATTTCAAAATTCAAATTTCAAAATCCACAAAACAGTTGTATTTCAAACTCTTGTTCTCATGGATAATTTTCTACAACTCCAATCCAATCTCAAATAAAATCATGGCAACTTTATTTGGAGTTCGAATAATTGTGTACTCTATTATCCAAAACAAAATCTGAATCCAACCGGAGAGAATCTTGTCTACCATCCTAATCCTATGTCAACACCATCCATGCATAATAAACTAGCCAAGAGCATACACAAATCAATTTGCCAAACGTTAAGGAATTATGTGGAGCTAGTAGAGGGACTGATTGGACATATATAATCGGGCTCCTGCAAATCCATATGATCATCATTCTTTACCGAACAACTCAATCATATGATCACTAATTTCAGAGTTACACCACTATAAACCTGAAACTGAACTCCTAATTATATACCGTATTACGTAAGCTTGTGACAAGCTATCATCCAATGACCTTGCCATGTATGCAGAACCCTCATATGATATCCATGATCAGCCTTAGACCAAAGTCCGTTTAATCCTACTGATCAGGCTATCTTAAAGTTCCATTATACTACCGAATTAAGAAAATGATTATTCACCATATGTGAATAAGAAGTCATCCGCCCAGCAGACGACCCAAGACCTTGTCCATTTTCACATTCAGTATAATGCCTTTAAGAGGATACCTTTAACTCCTCATTAGAGCTATGATTCCAATATCTGTAAATGAACCCTTCATCGTATACAAGTCATGCACCCAACGAAACGGTCTATAAGCTTACTACCTCTGAGACGCTTTAGCCATTGGAACATCAAAGTACACAAGTCATATACATGAAGCTGTCCTTTTACTCAGGATTAAGGTTACTGCACAATGACCGTCAAAAGCAGATCGATCCACTCAAAGCGGACTTCGTAGATCAATCACACTTTAGTCCCGGTCTAATATGTCACCACCAAGCAACATATCTATGTCTCTACTTGGGAGTTCAGCTCCTGACAGTCAAGACAAACCATCCCCACCGAGGCTTTAGACAACATAATAGTCTTAACATGAGTTAGATGCTCGGTCTAACCCCATAGACAGACCATAGTTTAGACCGCTACCTTTAGAATATTGTCTTCTCGCATACAAAAGTCCATTGCATGCAACGTTCTAACAGTTTAACATAAGCAGTCAGGGAGCCATATTTGCTTACATTTACTTTAACATGTAAATAAAACGAGGACAGATAGCAATGTAATGAATAACCTCTATATATAATTTTATTATCCAGTTCAAAATAAATACATCAAAATTTCTCTAATACTTAGGGCATTTCCTAACAATCTCCCACTTGCCCTAGGCCAGCAGATGTGCCATGTTACGCATCCCCATCACCGCTACGTGCCTCTCAAAGCTTCTAGCCACCAAAGTCTTAGTAAAGGGATCGGCAATGTTGTCCTCGGACGCAATCTTACATACATCTACTTGTCCTATGTCCACTTGCCCTCTAATAATATGATATCTCCGATCTATGTGCTTGGTCCTCTTATGGTGCCGAGATTCCCTTGTGTTGGTAATAGCCCCAGTGTTATCACAGTAAAGTGTGATAGGCTTGTCAACACCCAGAATGACCTCAAGGTCTCTAAAGAACTTGAGGAGTCAAACCGCTTCTTTAGATGCCTCAGCTGCAGCCACATACTCAGCTTCCATAGTAGAGTCAGCTGTGCAGCCCTGGTTCACGCTCTTCCACACAATGGCGCCTCCTCCGAGCAAAAACACTGATCCAGATGTTGATTTCCTCGAATCCTTACAAGTCTGGAAGTCTGAGTCCGTGTATCCTACGGGTGTTAGGTTCCCTCCAGAATGCACTAGCATATAATCCCTCATTCTCTTAAGATACTTGAGTATATGCTTTACTACTTGCCAGTGCTTGGTTCCAGGATTTGCTTGATATCGACTCACCATACCTACTGCAAAACATATATCTGTGCGAGTGCAAAGCATAGCGTACATAAGGCTACCCACAGCGGATGCATAAGGGACCTTACTCATACACTCTCTTTCTTCCGATGTCTTGGGACAGTCATCTAATGAAAGAGTTAGACCGGTAATAGAAGGTTGTGAGCCTTTCTTTGCCTCTTGCATTGCATATTTGCCAATTATTTTATCTATGTATGAAGCTTGGGATAACGCTACCATTTTGTTCTTTCGATCTCTGAAGAGACGAATGCCTAGAACATAATTAGCCTCTCCCAAGTCCTTCATGTCAAACTGTTGGTGTAACCAAAGCTTGACCAATGATAAGTTCCCTACATCATTCCCAATGAGTAGTATATCATCGACATAGAGTATCAGAAAGACCACTTTTCTATCCTTAATACGTTTATAAACACAAGATTCATCAATGTTCTACTCAAAACCAAATGTCTTAATCGCTTGATCAAACCTCTGGTTCCATGAGGGTGATGCTTACTTTAATCCATAAATGGATCTAAGCAACTTGCAGACTTTCCTTTCTTGGCCTTTCGCTATGAACCCTTCGGGCTGTATCATATAGACACACTATTCAAGATGGCCATTCAAGAATGCCGCCTTGACATCCATTTGCCAGATCTCATAATCGAGAGCTGTAGCAACGGACAAAAGAATACGGATAGACTTCCGCATAGTAACAGGCAAAAAGTTTCATCATAATCGATTCCAGCCTTTTGCGTGTACCCTTTTGCAACCAGTCTAGCTTTGAAAGTTTCCACTCTCCCTTCTGCATCCTTCTTTCTTTTGTAGACCCATTTGCATCCAATGGGTTTTATCCCATCCAGAAAATCTACAAGTTCCCAAATAGAGTTGGATTTCATAGAATCCATCTCATTGTTCATAGCCTGTTTCCAAGATCTAGAATCAACATCATTCATAGCTTCATCATAGGTGACCGGATCATCCTCCTGCTCATAAGCCTCGGCCAAGTATACCTCAGCATCATACATGAAGAAATTAGGTTTCTTTGAAACCCTCCCACTACGACGAGGCACCCTAAATTGTTGATCATCTGCAGGTCTTTCATCGGAACTCGGACTTGCATCCTAGACCGAAATCTGTGGAGCAGTTCTTTCACCTGATAACTCCTCTAGCACCACTTTGCTTCGAGGCTTAAAGTCATTCATGTAACTTTCCTCCAAGAATGTTGCATGGGTTGAAATAATGACTTTTTGTTCCTTCGGGTTATAGAACAGACCTCCTTTAGTTCCTTTTGGATACCCTACAAACATGCACAATTCTGATCTTGGTTCCAACTTTTTTGCATCCCTATCCAGTACATGCGTCGGGCAACCCCATATTCTCAAATGTCCAAGGGAGGGCTTCCTGCCACGTCACAATTCATACGGAGTTCTGGGAATTAATTTGCTTGGAAAGCATATCCCCAAAATGATAATGGCAGCGTTGAATAACTCATCATGGACTGTACTATATCCAACAAGGTCCTGTTTCTCCTTTCGGCTACACCATTCTGTTATGGAGTACCAGGTGCAGTCAATTAGGATAATATCCCGTTCTCTACAAGATGTACTAGAAATTCGTCAGAGAGATATTCGCCATCTCGATCAGATCGAAGTGTCTTTATGGATTTATCCAATTGCTTTTCCACTTCCGCAGGATACTCTTTGAACTTGTTAAAGGTTTCGCTCTTGCGGTGCATCAGATACACATATCCATACCTCGAGTAATCATCTATAAAAGAGACATAATACTCGAACCCTCCTCGTGCTGTAACGTTCATGGGGCCACATACGTTAGTGTGCACAATTTCTAAGAGCTCCTGAGCCCTTATACCCTTAGCTCCAAAAGACCTCTTAGTCATTTTACCCTCTAGACAAGACTCACATTGAGGAATACGTACCTCCTCCAGAGATTCTAGAGGACCATCTTTCACCAATCTTTGAATCCTATCCTGATTAATATGACCAAGACTTAAATGCCAAAGATACGCCTTATTAGAGTGAGAAATTTTCAACCTTTTAGAGTTATCTATTAATCAGTGTCAAGCAGTGCGTACATCTTTGGTTTGATCAAATATAGGTTTCCATCCATCCATCCAGAATAGATAAAAGACTTATTTCTATGAATATAAACTCTTTTACTAAAAGAAACTGAACAAAAATCCTTTATTAAACAAGCTACTGATATAAAGTTCTTCCTAAAATTAGGAACATAAAAACAGTCTTTCAATAAAATAAACCTAAATTGATCAAAGTAAAGGTAAATATCTCCCACTGCCTCAGCCACCACCAAGCTGCCGTCTCCAGTTCGCAATGAGAGGCTCCTATCATGTAGACTTCTTGTTTCCACGAACCCCTGCATAGAAACACAAACATGATTAGTGGCGCCCGAATCAATGACCTAAGTGTCTTTTGATTCTTCCACCAAACACGCTTCTAAGTAGTGAAGTTCCTTACCTTTCTTGCCCTTGGCGGCTAGGATTTCCAGGCAAGCCTTCTTAAAGTGACCTACCTTCCCACAATGAAAGTAATTTGACTTTTTAGGGTCCCTGGGCTTCTTGTTCTTCTTCTTCTTCTTCCCATCCGAGAGAGGAGGATTAAAAGAACTGGAAGCCACTTGCTTCTGATTTGGCCTCTTCCTCTTCTGTGAGGGTTTGGAAGATTCTGCCAAATTGGCCTCTCCTTTGGGTTGGACGGAATCCCCATCCCTGATCATCCGCTCATAAGCTTGGAGTTGCTTCATGAGCTTGGTTAGTCCTAACTCCTTTATCGCCAGATTATATGCGATCTTAAACCCCACAAAATCTTTAGACAGAGTTTTGAACACCATCTCGATCTGGGTGTTGTAGTCCAACTCAGCACCATTTTTGGTAGCCTCAGCGAAGAATCCCATTAGAGTGATCATATGGTCCTTCACTGGAGTACCCGCCTTTTGCTTAGAGTTCATAATGCTGGTGATAGCGGACTATCGAGCCAATTTTTCTTGGCCTCCGAACATGTCCTCCAGATTTTCCATGATCTCCCCAGCAACCTGATAAGTCTCATGCTGCTTTTGTAAAGCACTCGTCATGCTAGCAAGTATGTAGCATCGAGCTATATCATTGGATTCTCTCCAACGAGTATAGGCTACCGGGACCTCCTCAAGCGGTGTGTCAGGTTTTGGCCCTGGTAGGCATGGTTCGTCCAATACAAACTTGTGTCTCTCGCAGTTGAGAACTATCAATAGATTTCTTTTCCAATCCTTATAATTATCACCATTCAGTTTATTCTCAGTAAGTATTGAAATGAGAGGTGTCGATGACATTTTGAACTGAAATAAAATTATGCTAGACATCATTACAAAGCCCAAGCAAATATACAGATAGTTTAGCAAATAAAACATATAAGTATGTTCCTACATGAAACTTGAAAAACATGTAGTATTGCAACGATAATTCTCAGCACCTATTGCCCCAAGCCACCGAGGGGTGGTCATGAAAACAAATAGCTGGAACATGGTGTTAGGAAATGCCCTCAGTATTAAAGACATTTTGATGTATTCATTTTGAACTGGATAATAAAATTATACATAGAGGTTATTCATTACATTGCTATTTGTCCTCGTCTTACTTACATGTTAAAGTAAATGTAAACAAATATGGCTCACTGACTGCTTGTGTTAAAACTGTTAGAACGTTGCATGCAATAGACTTTTGTATGTGAGAAGACAATGTTCTAAAGTTAGCAGTCTAAACTATGGTCTGTAGTCTATGGGGTTAGATCGAGCATCTAACTCATGTTAAGACTATTATGTTGTCTAAAGCCTTGAAGGGGACGGTCTGTCTTGACTGTCTGGAGCTGGACTCCCAAGTAGAGACATGGATATGTTGCTCGGTGGTGACATATTAGACCGGGATTAAAGCGTGATTGATCTACGTAGTCTGCTATGAGTGGATCAATCTGCTTTGGACGTTCATTGTGCAATAACCTTAATCCTGAGTAAATGAACTACTTCATGTATATGACTTGTGTACTTTGATGTTCCAATGGCTAAAGCGTCTCAGAGGTAGTAAGCTTATAGACCGGTTCGTTGGGTGCATGACTTGTATACGATGAAGGGTTTGTTTGTAGATATCGGAATCATAGCTCTAAGGAGTTAAAGGTATCCTCTTAAAGGCATTATACTGAATGTGAAAATGGACAAAGCCTTGGGTCGTCTGCTGGGCGGATGACTTCTTATTCACATATGGTGAATAATCATTTTCTTGATTCGGTAGTATAATGGAACTTTAAGATAGCCTGATCAGTAGGATTAAACGGACTTTGACCTAAGGCTGATCATGGATATCATATGAGGGTTTTGCATATATGACAAGGTCATTGGATGGTTGCTCGTCACAGGCTTACGTAATACGGTATATAATTAGGAGTTCAGTTTCAGGTTTATAGTGGTGTGACTCTGAAATTAGTGATCATATGATTGAGTTGTTCGGTACAGAATGATGATCATATGGAATCACGGGAGCCCGATTATATATGTCCAATCAGTCCCTCTACTAGCTCCACATAATTCCTTAACGTTTGGCAAATTGATTTGTGTATGCTATTGGCTAGTTTATTATGCATGGATGGTGATGACACAGGATTAGGATGGTAGACAAGATTCTCTCCGGTTGGATTCAGATTTTGTTTTGGATAATAGAGTACACAATTATTCGAACTCCAAATAAAGTTGCCATGATTTTATTTGAGATTGGATTGGAGTTGTAGAAAATTATCCATGAGAATAAGAATATGAAACACAACCGTTTTGTGGAATTTGAAATTTGAATTTTGAAATTTGAAATTTGAATTTTGAAATTTGAAATTTGAATTTTGAATTTGAAATTTGAATTTGAAATTTGAATTTGAAATTCGAATTTGAAATTTAAATTTGAAATTTGAAATTTGAAATTTGAAATTTGAAATTTGAATTTGAAATTTGAATTTGAAATTTGAAATTCAAATTTTGAATCACAGTCCAAGTAGGATTCGAATTTGTTTTGGAAAATCCACAAGGTTTGAAATTCGAATTTGAGTTGGATTTGGAGAGGATAATCTTGTTAGAATCCTACTTGAATTTTGAATCCAAATCCCAACAAATAAGTGACGAAATTTTTGGGGATAATCCTCATGAAAGATTTCAGATTTTGTGGATAAGATTCAAGGGTAAATTCAAGCTTCAATCCTAGTTGAATTTGGATTCTCTCCTCCCTAAAAGTGGCCGAAATTTTGGAGCCTATAAGGTTGAGATGAGATTTAGCTTGAAAATCCTAGTGGAATTTTTGATTCTCCCTTATCCATAATGGCCGAAATTTTTTGGAGGATTTTCTCCTTGTGAAATTCGGATTTTTTGTTGAAAAAGGGAGATAAAAATTCTAGTTAAAATATTGTTTAAATTTGATTTGATTTATCCTAGTAAAACCGAATTTATTGTTGGGATTTTCCCTTGGAAAAATTCAGATTTTATGGGTTTGGATAAGGGAAAATATCTTTTCCTAATCCAATTCAAATTCAGAGATTCACCTCATGCAGGTCTATAAATAGAGGTCCTGCCACTCCAGTTCTCTTAGACCACAGACTCTCAGGTGAGCAGGCTTATTGTTGCACAGCTCATCGTGACAATAAAGTTCTTTAGAGATCTGGGTGGTCGGAAGAAGACTAGCAGTGCTAGCATACCGATCGAGGTTCAGAGTGCCCACACACTCAGCCATTCGGGAATTGGAGAATAGTAGAGAAGGCTAGTTGGTTGAAGCCTCCGGTCATTCTCCTCCTGCAGATTGGCGTCCTTGAGGTATGAGTTTTAATTGTTGTTGATTTATTGTATATGGCATCATGAGATATTTAACGATCTTAAAATTTTTATTGTTCCGCTGCGCCACTCTGATACGGTTTTACCGATTTATTTTCCTACACATGGACCTCGTCAAATGAATATATGTTGCCTTAAATCCTCCAAGGTTAAGACATATATTAATAACCGCTTATTTGGCCACCAGTTTAGTTAACAGAGCTTCTAGGGAAGGTTAATAACTAAACGAGTCTTGAGTGTATAACCATTGTTTACGTAGCCTGATTCAAAATTTTTCGATTTTTGAATCGTCGCTCCACCGTCCCTGGAGGTGGCAGCGGCCGTGGGCAGCCCCCAGCCCCCGGGGGGGCTGGCAGCCCACGGCCGCCCCATATGCAGCCCTGCCGGGCCGCAGGCCAAGCCTGCAGTGCCAGGCTGCACACCCAAGCTGGGCGCAGTAGCCAGCAGGCTGCAGGCACGGCCTGTAGCCGCAGGCTGCACGCCCAGGCTGCGGCCAGCCTTGGGTAGGCCACGGCCACCCTCGGCTGCAGGCTAAGCCTGCGGCCGTGGGTGGTTATGGCCTACACAGGGGCTACCGCAGCCCATCCTGCTTGAGTGCAGCCCCACAAAGGCCCGACGGCCTATCCGGAGGGGTCGTGTCTCGATTTTCGTGCCATATTCCAATTTACCTATTAGGATCTCCAAAAATTAATTTGAATCCCAATTAAATTGAAATTTTCCACATAATCAAAATTTCAACTTTTAAATCAAATTTAACTTTTGGGAAAAATAAATTACGGTCTTCAATCTTCAATCTCCTCCAAGAATAATTACATAAAATTTCCTAAACCGTTTCCGGTGTACAAAAATTCTAACCATAATAATTCTAAGAGACAAAAATTAAAATCCATGGGAAAATTACAGTGCTAATAAACTGCTCCCATGGTTACATAAAAATTCCTAGATACAATTTTTTCTAAATTCTAAGTAACCATAACCGGCATAAACAAGCATGCTTATAATAATTTAAAAATTAAAATAACCACATACTTTATACATAATCCATGATAACAACATAAAGGAATCCTAGAATGCCATTCTCTAAATATCAAATTCATACACAAATAAAAAGACTAAGTAATTGTCTAATTTATGTACATGGCATAGTCATGAGATGGCTCTGATACCAATTGTGTGAAAATAAATCGGTAAAAACATATCAGAGTGGCACGGTGGAACAATAAAAATTTTTCAAGATCGTTAAATATCTCATGATGCCATATACAATAAACCAACAACAATTAAAACTCATACCTCAAGGACGCCAATCTTGCTGGACGAGAATGACCGGAGGGCTTCAACCAACTAGCCTTCTCTACTATTCTCTAATTCCCGAATGGCTGAGTGTGTGGGTGATAACTCGAAATTCTTGAGTTATGGAGTCACATTTTCATGCTTGGATAGCTCATTTTAGAAAATTAAAGTCACAAAAGTCATTGTTCTTGGCACTATAAATGAGAATTATCAATTTCTGACTTTAGTGACCATTGATAATAGTTTATTCTTAGCAGCACATGGGAATCGATCATTGTTAGAGCATTTTGAAGTCTTTTAATGTGTGATATGTTTTTGGAGGTTGGTTTTTATGTTTGGTGAATGGCAGGACCTTGCAGCGTGAAGAGTGCTGAAAATTGGACACTGCCGCAGCATTGCCACAGCAAAGCTGAAGCAGGCATTGGTTGACGTGGTCTGCTGAATGTGCACACATTTTAATCCACAGTGGCCAAATTTGATGATGTCAGTCATTCCTCCAAGTGTCAGCATCATTGCCCATCACTACCACAGTGTCCACGGCCAGCCCGAGGATCATCCACATGTCACAAGTACGGTTTAATGTTTACCTTTTGTCGTATAAAAGCTGAGCTAAGGGAAGAAGACAAGATATACGGAGGCAGGGATAACAGACAGAGAAAAAGTGGAAATAACAGAATTAGAGGAGGTGAAAACAGAGCAAAAAGAGAGAACGGAAAAAAAAAATAGAGTGGAATCGAAAACATTTCTGCCTGGATGTGAGGATGCCAACACCTCAAGAAGGAATTCTTCTGGATCCATTCATCACGGACATTAGAAGACATTGAAGCTGTAGCAGCTTGAATTAAAACTTTGGAAAAGGGAGATCATTACTGCTTTTGAACTATTTTGTATAGATTTCAATCTTTCTACTTGCATAACAGTTTTGTGATGTTAAATCAGAGTTGGTATATGATTTTTACCAAACTCATGGAAGCTTAATTCTGCCGGGTTGTGAGTCATGAGTAATTGAACAGAGTTTGAGATCTGTGTAGCTTTGCTTAGTATAATTCTTTCTGTTATTCAATCTGTGCACATTTTATTTGATCTTGTATTAGATCTTGGAAGAGAAACTAATGCTAGTAATTGATTCGTGAATGTTGGAAAATGTTCAGAGATTGGACTGAGATTGTATAGCATGTGTTTGGTTAGTTTTCAGAGTTAAAATTAATCAAATCTGTGGGTAGTCTAGGAATGATCATCCATCACATGGTCTTTAAGGATAATGTTCTTAATCGATTTTCTCAATTTTGAATCTACATAGGAATATGCAGACTTAGAATCTGGGATTTATACGTAATTTTTCTATTTCCTGACTAGAAAGAATGATGCTATAGCATGGCTGCAGCATGATTTCAGAGCTGTGAAAGGAAAGTGATTCGCAACTTATTTTTTTCACGATTGATTGTGCAGAATATAAACCCTGAATCTTGTACTTGGAAATTTCAATTTAATTCTTGTTAAATTTTGTTTACCATTTTTTTCTTTCTTTTTCCATAATTGAAGTTCATTTAGTTACTTGTTCTAGTTAAGCTAACTTTCTTGTAAAAACATCTACATCTTAATGCAAACACACTTTCCTCGTGGGTACGACACTCTTTCTCATCATATATTACTTGGATGCGATACGTATACTTGCGTTGATTTGCATCTATCACAGTTTTGCAAACAAGTTTTTGGCGCCGTTGCCGGGGAAAGTGATTTTGTATTAATTTGTGATTTTTTACTAGGAATTTGCTTAACAGATTTTGAATACTGTGATCGCAGGTGAAAGGTACACTAGTTTATGAATAGGCAAGGAGGTGGTGAATTCGAAGCTTTTGGCCCTAAAATAGAGAGGACCTTCCGAGCAAGAAGAAGGGAGCAACGTAACTTAGCTGCAGGTGCTGAAATGGCTAACCAGCAAGCAAATCAAGCCTTGAACCAGTGCAATAATGCTCGAAATGCACTACTCCGAGCAGAAAACAGAGATCGAGCTATCAGAGATTATGCTGTCCCAATGTTAGAAGGGCTTAATCCTAGTATCGCACGCCCAGAAATACAAGCCCCTCAATTTGAGCTCAAACCTGTTATGTTCCAGATGCTCCAATCAGCAGGGCAGTTCGCGGGAATGCCAACAGAAGATCCACACCTACATTTAAACTATTCATTGAAGTCTGTGATTCTTTTAAACTGCCAGGTGTGAATGATGATGCTTTGAGACTCAGGCTTTTCCCATACTCATTGAGGGATCGAGCTCGAGCCTGGTTGAATACATTGGCACCAAACTCAATCCTCACCTGGGATGATCTAGCCGAGAAGTTCTTGATGAAGTATTTTCCACCTACTAAAAGTGTGAAGCTAAGAAATGATATCACTAGCTTCCAGCAGCTCACAGGTGAATCATTATATGAAGCTTGGGAGAGGTTTAAGGAGCTTATCAGGAAATGCCCATATCATGGGATTCCTCATTGGATCTAGATGGAAACGTTTTATAATGGCTTGGATGGGCAAATTAGAACAATTGTAGATGCATCAGCAAATGGAGCAATTCTTACCAAGTCATACAACGAAGCTTATGAAATTTTAGAGAGGATGGCTCAGAACAATTATCAATGGCCTATTGATAGAGCCAATGCTGCAAGAAGGGGAGGTGGTGTATATGAAGTAGACTCAATTACAACTCTTTTAGCCCAGCTGTCAACGCTCACAAACATGGTGAAGTCTATGAGCACGACGCAAGGAGTAAAACCTCCACAACTGGTAGCTGTCTCATGTGTATATTGTGGAGAAGGACATGTTTTTGAACAGTGCCCGTGTAACCCTAAATCAGCTTGTTTTGTTGGGAATTATTAGCATTACAACAATCCTTATCCTAACAATTACAACCAGGGACACAAGCAGCATGCAGGCTCGACTTCAAATTATTATGGTCAAGGTGTAAGCACATCATCAGTTCTGATGCCAAGTATACCTCAATTCCCTCCTGGATTTCAGCAACCCATGAGGCAGCAAGTTCAAGAACCACCACAGACAACTCTATCAACAATTAAGAGTTTGTTGAGGGAACACATGGCAAAGATAGATACTCGTATTCAGGACCACTCAGCATTGTTGCAAAGTCACACAGCCTCATTGAGGAGCTTAGAGAATCAAATGGGACAGTTAGCAAGTGCTCTTAGCAGTAGACCACAAGGGACACTGCCAAGTGATACTGAGAACCCAAAAAGAGAAGGCAAGGAACAATGCAAAGCCATTGCTTTGAGGAGTGGAAAGACGCTTGAAGAACCCAACAATGGGACAGCTAAAAAAGGGGAGCTCACTTTGATCCAAAAGGATAAACCACAAAGAGAAATCGCTGAAACACTCCCAAACCAGGTTCAGGCCGATCAGAACGTTGCTACAGCAAAGAATCATCCAGCAAGAAATGAGAAAACCACCACCACCTTTTCCTCAATGATTCCACAAGCAACAGCAGGACAAGTAATTTAAGAAGTTTTTAGATGTTTTGAAGCAACTTCACATCAATATACTACTTGTGGAAGCTCTAGAACAAATGCCCAGTTATGTAAAGTTTATGAAGGACATCTTAGCTAAGAAGAGAAGATTGGGGGAGTTTGAGATAGTTGCTCTCACTGAAGAAAGTAGTGCCTTCGTCCAGAACAGGCTGCCACCAAAGTTGAAGGATCCAGGTAGTTTTAAAAATCCATGCACAATTGGCAACAACTATTTTGGCAAGGCTTTTTGTGTTAGGAAATGCCCTAAGCATTAGAGACATTTGATGTATTTATTTTGAACTGGATAATAAAATTATATATAGAGGTTATTCATTACATTGCTATCTGTCCTCGGTTTATTTACATGTTAAAGTAAATGTAAGCAAATATGGCTCACTTATTGCTTGTGTTAAAACTGTTAGAACGTTGCATGCAATGGACTTTTGTATGCAAGAAAACAATGTTCTAAAGTTAGCGGTCTAAACTATGGTCTATAGTCTATGGGGTTAGACCGAGCATCTAACTTATGTTAAGACTATTATGTTGTCTAAAGCCTTGGAGGGGAACGTTTGTCTTGACTGTTTGGAGCTGGACTCCCAAGTAGAGACATAGATATGTTACTTGGTGGTGACATATTAGACCAGGACTAAAGCGTGATTGATCTACGTAGTCCGCTATGAGTGGATCAATCTGCTTTTGATGTTCATTGTGCAATAACCTTAATCCTGAGTAAATGAACTACTTCATGTATATGACTTGTGTACTTTGATGTTCCAATGGCTAAAGCGTCTCAGAGGTAGTAAGCTTATAGACCGGTTCGTTGGGTGCATGACTTGTATACGATGAAGGGTTTGTTTGTATATATCGGAATCATAGCTCTAAGGAGTTAAAGGTATCCTCTTAAAGGCATTATACTGAATGTGAAAATGGACAAAGCCTTGGGTCGTCTGCTGGGCGGATGACTTCTTATTCACATATAGTGAATAATCTTTTTCTTAATTCGGTAGTATAATGGAACTTTAAGATAGCCTGATCAGTAGGATTAAACGGACTTTGACCTAAGGCTGATCATGGATATCATATGAGGGTTTTGCATATATGACAAGGTCATTGGATAGTAGCTCGTCACAGGCTTACGTAATACGGTATATAATTGGGAGTTCAGTTTCGGGTTTATAGTGGTGTGACTCTGAAATTAGTGATCATATGATTGAGTTGTTTGGTAAAAGAATGATGATCATATGGATTTGCGGGAGCCAATCAGTCGCTCTACTAGCTCCACATAATTCCTTAATGTTTGGCAAATTGATTTGTGTATGCTATTGGCTGGTTTATTATGCATGGATGGTGATGAAATAGGATTAGGATGGTAGACAAGATTCTCTCCAGTTGGATTCAAGTTTTGTTTTGGATAATAGAGTACACAATTATTCGAACTCCAAATAAAGTTACCATGATTTTATTTAAGATTGGATTGGAGCTGTAGAAAATTATCCATGAGAACAAGAATTTGAAACACAACTGTTTTGTGGATTTTGAAATTTGAATTTTGAAATTTGAATTTTGAATTTTGAAATTTGAAATTTGAAATTTGAATTTGAAATTTGAATTTGAAATTTGAATTTGAAATTTAAATTTGAAATTTGAAATTTGAAATTTGAATTTGAAATTCGAATTTGAAATTCGAATTTGAAATTTGAAATTCAAATTTTGAATCACAGTCCAAGTGGGATTCGAATTTGTTGTGGAAAATCCACAAGGTTTGAAATACGAATTTGAGTTGGATTTGGAGAGAATAATCTTGTTAGAATCCTACTTGAATTTTGAATCCAAATCCTAACACATAGTGGACTAAATTTTGAGGATTATCCTCAATGGAATTTCGATTTTTGTGGATAAGGTTCAAGGGAAAAATTTAAGTTTCAATCCCAGTTGAATTTGGATTTTCTCCTCCCTAAAAAGTGGCCAAAATTATGGAGAAAATCTCCTAGGAAAATTCAGTTATTTTGGATAAGGATGAGATAAGATTCAAGCTTGAAAATACTTGTGGAATTTTGATTCTCCCTTATACTAAAAGTGGCCAAAAATTTTAGGAGATTTTCTCTTAGGAAATTTCGGATTTTTTGGTTGAAAAGGGGAGATAAAATTCTAGTTAAAATCTTGTTTAGATTTGGATTGGATTTATCCCATAATGGCCGAATTTTATTGTTGGGATTCTCCCTTAGAAAATTCAGATTTTATGGTTATGGATAAGGGAGAATATCTTTTCCTAATCCAATTCAAATTCAGAGAATCACCTCATGCAGGTCTATAAATAGAGGTCCTACCACTCCAGTTCTCTCAGACCACAGACTCTCAGGTGAGTAGGCTTATTGTTGCATAGCTCATCGTGACAATAAGTTCTTTAGAGATCTGGGTGGTCGGAAGAAGACTAGCAGTGCTAGCATACAGATCGAGGTTCAGAGTGCCCACACACTCAGCCATTCGGGAATTGGAGAATAGTAGGGAAGGCTAATTGGTTGAAGCCCCCGGTCATTCTCCTCCTGCAGATTGGCATCCTTGAGGTATGAGTTTTAATTGTTGATGGTTTATTGTATATGGCATCATGAGATATTTAACGATCTAAAAAATTTTAATTGTTCCGCTGTGCCACTTTGATACATTTTTACCGATTTATTTTCCTTCACTTTGCGACCTTGGAGCGAGCATAAGTCTGATGCCAATGTTGGTGTTGAAGAAGTTGGGAGTGGGTAAAGCAAGGTCAACTACAGTCACACTACAATTAGTAGATAGATCGTTGACTCACCCTGAATGGAAGATTGAGGATGTTCTTGTTAAAGTTGATAAATTCATCTTTCCAGCAGATTTTCTCATCATTGATTAGCAGATCATGAGATTCCCATCATCTTTGGGCGTCCATTTTTGGCCACAGGACGAGCTCTAATAAATGTGCAAAAGGGTGAATTAACTATAAGGATGAATGATGAACAAGTCACTTTCAATGTTTTGAAGGCAATGAGGTTTCTTGAAGAATTTGAAGAATGTTTAACCATCCAGGCCCTTGAATCGACAGTAATCAAGGAGCTAGAGAAGAACCACCTTGAGACAGATTTAGCAGATCATTTTGAGTCATTTCCAAGACAAGAAGAGTTGGATAATGTAGAAATTCAAGTAAGGAACAACGTAAAGGGAAGACAGTATGAGATGTTGGGATTAGCAGATTGAGAAACAAAGCTGCCCAAACCATCCACTGAAGAGCCGCCCAATCTAGAGCTAAAGCTTTTGCCAAATCATCTCAGATATGCATATTTGGGAGATAAAGAAACTTTACCCATCATCGTTTCTACTTCACTAACTGAGGAGCAAGAAGACAAACTGCTTCAAGTTTTAAAAAAATTTAAGAAAGCCATTGGATGGACCATTGCTGACATCAAGGGAATCAGTCCATCCTTATGCATGCACAAGATCCTGTTGGAGGATGACTACAGAGGGTCCATTGACCAGCAACGAAGACTCAATCCAATTATAAAGGAGATGGTAAAGAAGGAAGTCATTAAGTGGTTGGATGCTGGGATCATATATCCTATTTCAGACAGTTCATGGGTGAGTCCAGTGTAATGCGTACCAAAGAAAGGAGGAATGACGGTAGTAACCAATCAGAATGATGAACTGATTCCCACTCGAGGATGGAGAGTATGTATGGACTACTGAAAACTCAACAAAGCTACTAGGAAGGATCACTTTCCTCTATCGTTTATCGATCAAATGTTGGACAGATTGGCGGGCAAGGAATACTATTGCTTCCTTGATGGGTATTCAGGATACAATCAGATTGCTATTGCTCCAGGGGATCAAGCTAAAACTATCTTTACCTGTCCATACGGTACATTTGCGTTCAGGAGGATGCCCTTTGGATTGTGTAATGCACCAGCCACCTTTCAGCGGTGTATGATGGCCATTTTTTCTGACATGGTTGAGGATTTCCTTGAGATATTCATGGATGATTTTTCAGTTTTTGGGAATTCTTTTGATTTGTGCTTGAGCAACTTGGCCAAGGTTCTCCATAGATGTGAAGAAACTAATTTGGTGCTTAATTGGGAGAAGTGCCATTTCATGGTAAAGGAGGGAATTGTCTTAGGGCACAAGGTTTTCAAAGCTGGGATTGAAGTGGATAAAGCAAAGATTGAGGTGATAGAAAAGATACCTCCTCCCACCACAGTTAAGGGAATTCAAAGTTTTTTGGGGCATGCTGGTTTCTACAAAAGATTCATCAGAGACTTTTCAAAAATCTCCATGCCATTATGTAGCTTATTGGAGAAGGATTCTATGTTTAAGTTCGATGAGCAGTGCCTTCATGCATTAGAGGAGTTAAAAAAGAAACTGATTTCAGCACCAATTGTAGTAGCACCTGACTGGTCATTACCTTTTGAGGTGGTGTGTGATGCAAGCGATATGGTAGTAGGAGTTGTGTTGGATCAACGCAGGAACAAAGTGTTTCACTCAATCTATTATGCGAGCAGGACACTCACAGGAGCTCAGTTGAATTATACGGTGACTGAGAAAGAATTGTTATCAGTGGTATATGCATTTGAAAAATTTAGAGCTTTTCTCGTGGGTGCAAAGGTAGTTGTATACACTGATCATGCAGCAATTAAATACCTCATTCAGAAGAAATATGCAAAACCCAGGTTGATTCGGTGGGTTCTTCTGCTTTAAGAATTTGATTTAGAAATCAAAGACCGAAGGGGTGCTGAAAACCAAGTAGCTGATCACCTTTCAAGACTGGATAATGGATTTAAAGGGCAAGAAAACCAGCTCATTAGAGAAACATTCCCTGATGAGCAGTTATTCACAGTTACTCAATCGAATGTACCATGGTACGTTGATTTTGTTAATTATTTGGTAAGTGGTCTGTTCCCTCCAGATTTATCTAGGCAGCATTTGAAGAAGTTTATGCATGATGTTTGTTCTTACTTTTGGGATGAACCGTATCTATTTAAGCAATGTGTTGATCAAGTGTTGAGGAGATGCATTCCTGAAGAGGAAATGGAGGATATTCTCTATCACTGCCATTCTTCATCATATGGAGGTCATTATGGGGGCACTCGGACAGTTGCAGAAGTACTGCAATCAGGTTTTTTCTGGCCCACATTATTTAAGGATGCCAACATCTACGCCCTGAAGTGTGAGAGGTGTCAAAAGGTCAGAAACATCACAAGGAGGCATGAAATGCCCTTGAACAACATTCTTGAAGTTGAGGTTTTTGATGTTTAGGGAATTGATTTTATGGGACCGTTTGTGCCATCCTATAGGAATACATATATTCTAGTAGCAGTGGAGTACGTATCCAAGTGGGTGGAGGCTGAGGCACTGCCTACTAATGACTCAAAGGCAGTAGTGAAGTTCCTCAAGAGAAATATCTTCACTAGATTCAGCATACCTCGGGCAATCATTAGCGACAATGGCACGCATTTTGTGAGCAAACAGTTTGATAATGTGGTAATGAAATATGGAGTCAAGCACAAGGTGGCAACTACCTATCATCCTCAGATGAACGGGTAGGTGGAAGTGTCAAACAGAGAAATAAAGAGGATATTGGAGAAGGTGGTAGGGCCAACACGTAAGGATTGGTCACAGCACCTAAACGATACACTTTGGGCATTGAGAACAGCCTACAAAATGCCCCTTGGATCCTCACCATATAGGCTTGTTTTTGGCAAGGCATGCCACTTGCCAGTAGAGCTTGAACACAGAGCATACTGGGCTGTTACTAAGATTAACTTGGATTTGAAGTTGGCTGGAGAAAAGAAAATGTTACAGCTGAATGAGCTTGATGAGTTCAGATTACAAGCTTATGAGAACGCCAAATTGTTCAAGGAGAAACCAAGCGGTGGCACGATAGTAAAATCTTTCCCCGTGAGTTTGAGGTAGGGCAGCAGGTCCTCCTTTTTAACTCAAGACTCAAGCTATTTCCTGGGAAACTCAAATCACACTGGAGTGGGCCATTCAAGGTTGTTACAGTGTTTCCACATGGAGCTTTAGAAGTAAGGGAAGAAAATTCAGGAAGACAATTCACAGTGAATGGGCAGCGTCTCAAACATTATTTCAGAGGGAACATGGACAGGGAGAAGACTTCAATCATTCTCCAAGACCCATGAGCATAAGGGATGGTCGGGCCATCGACTGAAAAACAAGCGCTTAAGGGAGGCAACCCTTGCCTTATTTGAATTTTTTTCTTTTAGTTAATTAATTGTCTTTGCTTTATTTAGTGCATGTTTCTTTAGTTTCTTTATTTTACTGTGATTCAAACTCTTTCTAAATTGTAATTGTTGTAGGTGATTCGAAGAACAAGGATATGGGTACTGGAGCCACTGAAGAATGGAACAGAGGCAGGGTGAGCATATGGTGATCTGAAAACACTGCAACATCAATGCTACAGCATAGCTGTGGCATTATAAAAAAAAAAAAGGTGCGGTGAGAGTATCGTGAAACAAAAGTCAGAGTAATGAGAGGAGATACGAAATGCACAGTTTCATTAAAAAAAATAAAAATAAAAATAAAAATAAAAATAAAAATAAAAGAAAAAAGGGGTATGTCTACTGGGCTTAAAAAGTTAAAGTAAATTTTTTTTAAATCAGTATTTACCCTTCCTTCTTTTTTGTCCTATTTACCGAAGCTCTCCCGCGCAAGTTTGAGGGTGTGCCGAATCCTGCCCCGCCGTCGTTAGCCGCTAGAAATCAATCTCCACCGAGCATCAATAGCTGTGGATCGTCGCTTAGGGGAAGAAAGCCAAATCCTTGGCTGCGGGTCATCCATTGTTCTAGGTAAGGTGCTTTCCTTTAAATTCCTAGTCTTACAAGTCCTCTTGAAGGCATAAATTAGGAAGTTAGTGAGTTTCAAGTTTGGGGGTTGAGCATTGAAGCGCAGCATTGGGGATTAGTTGATTTGTGCATTATTACAAAAAAAAAATGCCGATGAAGAGTGTTGTGAGAAAGGGAAAGAGAGTTGTTGAGAGAGAAGAAGAGTTTAAGAGATTCGAAAATAAGGAAGTAGAGAAAATATTTAATAAGAGTTTTGCACATAGGTCATTATATCTAGAAAAAGGCTTCCATTTGAAAACTGCAGAGATGCCTGGATTTGTGAGTTCGGTGATAAAGGCTCGTAAGTGGAAAGTCTTTTGTGAACATACAAATGAGGCTATCATGCCTTTAGTGGGTGAGTTCTATGTGAGCCTTACACGAAAATTTCAGAACATAGTCCATGTTAGGGGGAAACCGGTGGATATTACAAGGGATGCAATCAATGGGTTCTTAGGACTATCAGGCTCTGAGGACGAACATTCTGAGTTTATAGCAGATGCAGATAGAGAAGCTTTGGACATTGTGTTGGCTGACCTGACAACACTTGGAACTAAATGGACAAGGTCACCACAGGGATCTCTGACAGTTCTTCACTGCAGATTAAATCCCAAAGCTAAAGTGTGGTATCATTTCCTTAAGTTTTCCCTCAAACCAACTACCCATGGGCAGACAGTAAGTTGGGAGAGAATGGCTCTTTTGCATTCAATTATAGTGGGTAGGAAAATTGATGTGGGCAGTATAATTAGGGAAGAGATTTTAGCTTGCTCCCAAAGAGATAGAAGTGCATTGATCTTTCCTTGTTTGATAACTCGGCTTTGTAAAAGTGCTAATGTGCAGATTCAGGAGTTTGATGAATGGATCCCTAGCAAGGGACCAATCCTCTTAAGAACAATTAACAGGCTAATGCAGGATCAAGGCAATGAAGGAAAAGAGCAAGGGCAAGCAGAAGAAGAAGCTCCTTCATCTGAACCAAGTCCCACAGCAAGCTTTTCGCTTACCCAATTGGAAATGAGGGAAAGCCAGGTGGAATGTGTTCAATATGATATCATGGAGAGCCTGCAGGAGATGAAGAGAGATCAGAAGGAGATGTGGCATTACATGCATGCAAGAGATCAGGCCTTGAAGAAAAATTTGCACATGAACAGCAAGAAATTTTGTTCATTCCCTGCGTTTCCCGAGCATCTATATAGCAACCAAGGTGAAGGACCAAGTGGAGGCAGCAACTAAGCTGAGGTCAGACCATGTCTGACCCATCAGTAAGCCCACTTTTCATTTCACCACTTTTCGTAGGTAGTAAATATTTGTTTTGTTGATGATTGTCGGATTTTTTTTTTTTTTAGTAAGCGTCCTGGCTATGAAAAAAAAAAAGGGGGGGGGGGGGGGGGGGGGGCCGGAGAAGAGAAGAGTTGCATGCATTAAGTCAAGAGGTAGATTAGTAGTAATTAAATGTCAGTTCCAATTAAGTCTTTAGCGTTGTTGAAGTGTTATCTTATTATGTCATTGATTACTCTTGGAAGCTGATTTAAAAGTTTTGTCACAAAGAGGGTTGTTTTGAACTTCTTTTGGATAGCCTAAGTGGAAAAGTCTTGCTGCTAGTTTGAGAAGTTTAGGGTTGATCTTGTGGATACCTTAATAATGCTATGTTTAGGAGCCTGTAAATCCCCAAGCAGCAATGGTGAATTAAATGTTTAGGAAAGCCCTTAAGTTAAAAAGGATACTCCACTGTTTAGACCACTTAGTAACCGAGTGTCTTCATGAGCCCCATGTTGACATTCGCGTCAAACAGTAGTCAAAACATGAGTGTCCGGCTGCAACATCAATGCTACAGCAAAGCTGTGGCATTGAGCAAAAAAAAAAAAAAAGCATTCCGCTGCTTTAAAATTGCCTAGTAACAGGTTGTCTTCATGAGCCCCATGTTGACATTTGCGTCAAACAGCAATTTAGAATATGAATATAAAAGCCCACTTTGGTTTGTGTTTTCTGTTGAGTAACCGGGTGTCTTCATGAGTCCCATGTTGGCATTCGCGTCAAAAGGCAGAAAAAGACAACTTAGTGTCTAAAAATATATATATAATTTTAATTAAAATAAATAAATAAATATAATAATAATAAAAAAATTTCTATTGTTACTGAGGATAGGGTTCCTTCGTGTAGAGTTATAGGAGTTCGTGGGATCAACTTGAAAAGTCCTTAAGCTAGTCAAGTTCATGACTTAAAAGATAAGAGTACCTAAAATGAGTCCAGAACCCCCCTCCTCGTGTTTAGAAAGGGAGTGCTTTGAGAGGAATCTGTGATATTAGCATTTAACCTTCATACAATGTTCAGGATAATAATTGAGGATTGGCTGACAAGTAATCATTGATATCTGCTTAAAAATATATATATATACATATTAATAATAATAAATCGTTTTATTTTGTGAGTTAGTTTTATAGTTCTTCACTGCTCGAGGACGAGCAACACTTTTAAGTTTGGGGGTGTGATAACTCGAAATTCTCGAGTTATGGAGTCACATTTTCATGCTTGGATAGCTCATTTTAGAAAATTAAAGTCACAAAAGTCATTGTTCTTGGCACTATAAATGAGAATTATCAATTTCTGACTTTAGTGACCATTGATAATAGTTTATTCTTAGCAGCACATGGGAATCAATCATTGTTAGAGCATTTTGAAGTCTTTTAATGTGTGATATGTTTTTGGAGGTTGGTTTTTGTGTTTGGTGAATGGCAGGACCTTGCAGCGTGAAGAGTGCTGAAAATTGGACACTGCCGCAGCATTGCCACAGCAAAACTGAAGCAGGCGTTGGCTGACATGGTCTGCTGAATGTGCACACATTTTAATCCACGGTGGCCAAATTTGATGATGTCAGTCATTCCTCCAAGTGTCAGCATCATTGCCCATCACTACCACAGTGTCCACGACCAGCCCGAGGATCATCCACATGTCACAAGTAGGGTTTAATGTTTACCTTTTTTCGTATAAAAGCTGAACTAAGGGAAGAAGACAAGATATACGGAGGCAGGGATAACAGACAGAGAAAAAGTGGAAATAACAGAATTAGAGGAGGTGAAAACAGAGCAAAAAGAGAGAACGGAAAAAAAAAATAGAGTGGAATTGAAAACATTTCTGGCTGGACGTGAGGATGCCAACACCTCAAGAAGGAATTCTTCTGGATCCATTCATCACGGACAATAGAAGACATTGAAGCTGTACCAGCTTGAATCAAAACCTTGGAAAAGGGAGATCATTACTGCTTTTGAACTATTTTGTATTGATTTCGATCTTTTTACTTGCATAACAGTTTTGTGATGTTAAATCAGAGTTGGTATATGATTTTTACCAAACTCATGGAAGCTTAATTCTGCCGGGTTGTGAGTCATGAGTACTTGAATAGAGTTTGAGATCTGTGTAGCTTTGCTTAGTATAATTCTTTCTGTTATTCAATCTGTGCTCATTTTATTTGATCTTGTATTAGATCTTGGAAGAGAATCTAATGCTAGCAATTGATTCGTGAATGTTAGAAAATGTTCAGAGATTGGACTGAGATTGAATAGCATGTGTTTGGTTAGTTTTCAGAGTTAACATTAATCAAATCTGTGTGTAGTCTAGGAATGGTCATCCATCACATGGTCTTTAAGGATAATGTTCTTAATCGATTTTCTCAATTTTGAATCTACATAGGAATATGCAGACTTAGAATCTGGGATTTATACGTAATTTTTCTATATCCTGACTAGAAAGAATGATGCTACAGCACGGCTGCAGCACGATTTCAGAGCTGTGAAAGGAAAGTGATTCGCAACTTATTTTTTTCACGATTGATTGTGCAGAATATAAACCCTGAATCTTGTACTTGGAAATTTCAATTTAATTCTTATTAAATTTTGTTTACCATTTTTTTTCTTTCTTTTTCCATAATTGAAGTTCATTTAGTTACTTGTTCTAGTTAAGATAACTTTCTTGTAAAAACAACTACATCTTAATGCAAACACACTTTCCTCGTGGGTACGACACTCTTTCTCATCATATATTACTTGGATGCGATATGTATACTTGCGTTGATTTGCATCTATCACAGTTTTGCAAACAGTGGGCACTCTGAACCTCGATCGGTATGCTAGCACTGCTAGTCTTCTTCCGACCACCCAGATCTCTAAAGAACTTATTGTCACAGTGGGCTGTGCAACAATAAGCCTGCTCACCTGAGAGTCTGTGGTCTAAGAAAACTGGAGTGGCAGGACCTCTATTTATAGACTTGCATAAGGTGATTCTCTGAATTCGAATTGGATTAGGAGAAGATATTCTCCCTTATCCACAAGCACAAAATCTGAATTTTCCAAGGGGAAAATCCCAACAATAAATTCGACCACTTTAGGATAAATCCAATCCAAATCTAAATAAGATTTTAACTAGAATTTTATCTCCCTTTTTCAACCAAAAAATCTGAAAATTCTAAGGAGAAAATCTCCACAAAAATTTGGCCACTTTTGGATAAGGGAGAATCAAAATTCCACTAGGATTTTCAAGCTTGAATCTTATCTCATCCTTATCCAAAATAATCGAAAATTTCCTAGGAGATTAACTCCAAAATTTGGCCATTATCTGGGAGGAGAGAATCCAAATTCAACTGGGATTGAAACTTAAATTTTTCCTTGAACCTTATCCACAAAAAATCCAAAAATCATTGAGGATAATCCTCAAAATTTTCGTCCAACTTTAGTTAGGATTTGGATTCAAAATTCAAGTAGGATTCTAACAAGATTATCCTCTCCATATCCAACTCAAGTTCGAATTTCATTCCTTGTGGATTTACCACAACAAATTCGAATCCCACTTGGACTGTGATTCAAAATTTGAATTTCGAATTTCAAATTCAAATTTCAAATTTCAAATTTCAAAATTTCAAATTCAAATTTCAAATTCAAATTCCAAATTCAAATTTCAAATTCAAAATTCAAATTTCAAATTTCAAAATTCAAAATTCAAATTTCAAAATCCACAAAACAGTTGCATTTCAAACTCTTGTTCTCATGGATAATTTTCTACAACTCTAATCCAATCTCAAATAAAATCATTGCAACTTTATTTAGAGTTCGAATAATTGTGTACTCTATTATCCAAAATAAATTCTAAATCAACTGGAGAGAATCTTGTCTGCCATCCTAATCCTATGTCAACACCATCCATGCATAATAAACTAGCCAAGAGCATACACAAATCAATTTGCCAAACGTTAAGGAATTATGTGGAGCTAGTAGAGGGACTGATTGGACATATATAATCGAGCTCCCGTAAATCCATATGATCATCATTCTTTACCGAACAACTCAATCATATGATCACTAATTTCAGAGTCACACCACTATAAACCTAAAACTGAACTCCCAATTATATACCGTATTATGTAAGCCTGTGACAAGCTATTGTCCAATGACCTTGTCATGTATGCAGAACCCTCATATGATATCCATGATCAGCCTTAGGCCAAAGTCTGTTTAATCCTACTGATCAGGCTATCTTAAAGTTCCATTATACTACCGAATAAAGAAAATGATTATTCACCATATGTGAATAAGAAGTCATCCGCCCAGTAGACGACCCAAGGCCTTGTCCATTTTCACATTCAGTATAATGCCTTAAAGAGGATACCCTTAACTCCTCATTAGAGCTATGATTCCGATATCTGTAAATGAACCTTTCATCGTATAAAAGTCATGCACCCAACAAACCAGTCTATAAGCTTACTACCTCTGAGACACTTTAGCCATTGGAGCATCAAAGTACACAAGTCATATACATGAAGGTGTCATTTTACTCAGGATTAAGGTTACTGCACAATGAACGTCGAAAGCAGATCGATCCACTCAAAGCGGACTTCGTATATCAATCACGCTTTAGTCCCGGTCTAATATGTCACCACCAAGCAACATATCTATGTCTCTACTTGGGAGTCCAGCTCCAGACAGTCAAGACAAACCGTCCCCTCCAAGGCTTTAGACAACATAATAGTCTTAACATGAGTTAGATGCTCGGTCTAACCCCATAGACTACATACCATAGTTTAGACTGCTAACTTTAGAACATTGTCTTCTCGCATACAAAAGTCCATTGCATGCAACATTCTAACAGTTTAACACAAGCAGTCAGGGAGCCATATTTGCTTACATTTACTTTAACATGTAAATAAAACAAGGACAGATAGCAATATAATGAATAACCCCTATATATAATTTTATTATCCAGTTCAAAATAAATACATCAAAATGTCTCTAATGCTTAGGGCATTTCCTAACAAAGAAAAGTTTGAAGCATAAATGAACATAACTGGACCATGCATTAGTTATAGTTCGTTATGCTTTCTTTTTCAGTAGAGTGCATATAGTACACGATGCTTCTGTCATGCATAAAGTATGTGAAGTTTTATATTCAGTGTTATGACATGTTATGTGATGACATGATATGTGAGCTGATATGTGATATGCTTATATGGTATGTGATTTATTAAGTGATATATGTCATGCTTATGATTTTAAGTATGTGCTATCTTTTAAACATGTTTTGCGATTAACATGTTGTACTTACTGGGCGTAAAGCTCACGGAGTGTATTCATGTTGTAGGTAAGCATCCTATAGCGTAAACATCAAGGGACAATGATGGCGGCGGAGGCGGATGTGAGGATGAAGTTATGGATACACCACGAGTATTCTTCTACACAGTATGAGTAAATAATATTTTGAATGGTGACAGTTAAATAGTATTTTGAATAGTAAAGGTTAAACGGTATTTTGGAACAGTAAACAGTATATGTATGAGTAGTATATTTAAATAGTATCTGGTGAATAGTAATCAGATAAACAAGTATATAATTGTGTATGTATAATTGAAATCCTTATGTTTTTCAAATTTCACATTTGAATAGTATGCGTACATGAATAGTAAATACGTACGCATATAAAAAAAAATTTTCCCCCTAAATTTATGATATTAAATTCAGCAAGTTTAAGTATCGGTTTTAAAGAAGAAGTATAAGTAAAAGTTGAAGAAGCAAGTAATAGTTTTCAATGACGGTCCGGGCCACTGAGGGCACGGGGCGTCACAGTCTGCAAAACATATTTGAAACATAGTACATACTTAAAACCATATTAGCATGCCAGGTATCAACATACACCACTTCAACATATCACATACCAGATCATCACATATCATATCACTGAATACAAAACTTCACATATTATATGCGTAGTAGAAAACATCATGTACTGAATGCATCTTACTATAATTGGGAGAATAGTGAACTATATCTTGAACAATGCATGGTCCGATTATGCTCATTTTATGCTTCATTATTCTCTCTCGTTCTTATGTCTACTTAGGGCCCGTGTGTCAGTGCCGAGTATGCACAGACCATCAAAAACGCCTATGGCCACTAAAAACGAAAGCCATCAATGGATGCTCAACTTACTTTAACTTGAAGAACCTCTTGAACTGAAAAGGCCGGTACAACATGCTTATTAAATTTCCAACTCGTTTATCTATTCTAGCCATATGCTTTTCTAAGCTGTCCCTAATCCTACGTGATAGGGATATATGGCATCTAACTTGTTCTTTCATCAATGTACTCGATTGTGAAACTATATGCTCTTATACATGCTGTGCAACAACGTGTGCATGATATGCATACTTAACATACTGTAAAATCATCATTTCAAACTCATTTTATTCATGTTATAGGCAGAGTTGTACTTGCCTAGTTTGCAAGCAAACTCGTACTCTCACCTTTGTTAACTTACAAGTTACTTCCTATCATTAATAATGTATCTCATCAATAGTTTTGCTGAGTCACTAATACTGTTAGTGACTAAAGCAGATAAAATTGCTTCGTACCGATTGCCATCGGTATTAACTCGCTATCTACTCAGAGTTTGATTCTCTATGTGTGTTTAATTAATTTATTGTCCCGTAAATTAATTACAGTGTTCTTAGGTCACTTTTGCTGTTAGTGACTGTAACTCATACCGTGGTATGGTACCGAGGCTTATCGGTACCCTATTGCTCTACTTTGGGAATTTGGTATCGTTCTTCTATCATGTTTGATTAACTTGTCTACTTGACAAACTAATTGTCATTCCTCACCATATCATTCAAAAAACAGTCCTTGACTGGTTTACTGACCAATCAACTGATTGGTTACCTCGCGCGGCGTTACTAGGTAGTTTGCCGGGCTACGCAAATTGTTTAAGTTATTTTTTTTAAATTTGTTTTGGTTGCTTTATAAAATTTTGGGAAAAATTATGCTCTTTGGTGGGGGATGTTTTATTAAAACCACATTTTCTTTTTAAACTGTGTAAAACACATTTTGGGTATTACATTTTAAAGGTGGTCTTTGTACCACTTACCGAAACTATTTTAAAAACATATTTGAAACGACTTAGTTTGCAAATTTGGTGAACATAACATTTTTCATCCTCGATGAGATGAACAATTCTTGTGTTAATCTCGGAACTCAAATCAAACTCAAACGGGTCCTAATCTTCCTAAACCTGTGGCTACTTCTGTCTAGTTTTTGCAAAAATCCCAGTTTTATACTATTTTAAATACGACTCTATTTAAGGCTTGAAACAGCCAAATTTTTAAAACATGCATAGGTCGTCTTAAAGATTTCGACGAGATCTACAACTTTCATGTTGAGCTTGAGATCTGGTTCGAACTCTAAGTGATCCATTTTTAACAAAACCCGAGACTATGCCTAGGCTCAGATTTTTAGTCCCAGTTTTGGACACTAAATGAAAACCACTCGAAAAACCTATCTTAGTGTCATTTTAACCCAAAACCTATTTGATGCAAATACGAACGTAACAAAATTTTCTTAAAACTTTGTGTTTTACCAAATCCCAAATTTGGATCTTAAGGGGGTCAAATTGACCAAAACCCGTGGCCTATTTCTGAGGATAGATTTGTGTCTAGCCATTGAAAGAAAAATGTTCATGCTCACACGTGCACACATCCATTCGTAAAAATGTAAACCACAACCACACAACCACATAACATAAAAATGAAATGCTAAGGGCTCAAAATAAACTTATTACAACCTATTTGCATAAACAAATACATTTAAATTTCTTGATCAAAAACTGAAAATAACTAAACTTCCAAAAAGGGTTTCGGTTTTGCCTCTTGTGCTATGAACCAAGCACAAATTCGAGTCAAGGCTTAAGTGACCAGATGGCCATGTGAACCAAGGAGATTGGGGGTCAGTTTTATGCTAGCAAAGACACCAAAAATTTTCCTCTTGATATCAAACCAAAACAATAACTAAAATCACAAAGATTGGATTCTAAAAACTTACCCTTGAATGCTCTTGAAATGGTTTGGATTGAATCTCCTAACACAAGCTTGATGGGGGTTAAATTTTGGTAAGCTTTTGGTAGGATTTTGCCTTGAAAAATGGCGGTTTTAGGGGCTTAAAGGTGGTCAGCTACAGCAAGAAAGAAAGAGAGAAAGGAGTTGTGGTTTTTGGGTGCAAAAGTAAGAAAACAACTCTTTAGGTCATGTATGCCTTTTATAGGCAAAACTAATCCAACTTATTTAAGCTTAAACCTACTTAATTATCCACATTTTTTGCTTAATTGGGGAACAAAAACTTGCCCATTTCAGCCCCTTGGGAGCCATGGACTATGCGCATGATGAAGGCCAAAATAAACAAGAATTTCCCTTGGCCACGTAATGGAAAGCTTGAGTTTTTTATTCAAAAGTTATCCAACACATCCTTAACTTTAGGGAAAAATTTTCACATTTTAGGCCTATGTTTGGGGCTTTCTTAGCTGCTTGCACATGGTTTTCTAGGGGAAAATTTTATTTGCAAAGTCTCCTCTTTGCAGTCTAATTTCTGTCGTTTGGTATCGGACCCTTTTCGACAGTGTTCTAGTTTTCACCCAAAATTAAATTTTTTGAATCTGATTTTTATACTGTCAATTCCTGGTCAATTTGTACTATCTAAGAGCCCATTCTTTACCAGTTTACTATTCATTTTCTATGCTGTAGTTGTGTTGTTAGGAAATGCCCTTAGCATTAGAGACATTTTGATGTAGTTATTTCGAACTGGATAATAAAATTATATATAGAGGTTATTCATTACATCGCTGTTTGTCCTCATTCTATTTACATGTTAAAGTATATGTAAGCAAATATGGCTCACTAACTGCTTGTGTTAAAACTATTAGAACATTGCATGCAATGGACTTTTGTATGCGAGAAGACAATGTTCTAAAGTAAGCAGTCTAAACTAAGGTCTGTAGTCTATGGGTTTAGACCGAGCATCTAACTCATGTTAAGACTATTATGTTGTCTAAAGCCATGGTGGGGACGGTTTGTCTTGACTATCTGGAGCATAGACTCCCAAGTAGAGACATAGATAAGTTGCTTGGTGGTGACATATTAGACCGGGACTAAAGCATGATTGATCTATGTAGTCTACTATGAGTGGATCAATCTACTTTTGACGTTCATTGCATAGTAACCTTAATCCTAAGTAAATGAACTACTTCATGTGTATGACTTGTCTACTTTGGTGTTCCAATGGCTAAAGCGTCTCAGAGGTAGTAAGCTTATAGACCAGTTTATTGGGTGCATGACTTGTATACGATGAAGGGTTTGTTTACAGATATCGGAATCATAGCTCCAAGGAGTTAAGGGTATCCACTTAAAGGCATTATATTGGATGTGAAAATGGACAAGGTCTTAGGTCGTCTGCTGGGCGGATGACTTCTTATTCACATACGAAGAGTAATAATTTTCTTGTTCGATAGTATAATGGAACTTTAAGATAGCCTGATCAGTTGGATTAAATGGATATTGACCTAAGGCTGATCATAGATATCATATGAGGGTTCTGCATATATGACAAGGTCATTGGACAATAGCTTGTCACAGGCTTACGTAATACGGTATATAATTTGGGAGTTCAGTTTCAGGTTTATAGTGGTGTGACTCTGAAATTAGTGATCATATGATTGAGTTGTTCGGTAAAGAATGATGATCATATGGATTCATGGAAGCTCGATTATATATGTCTAATTGGTCCCTCTACTAGCTCCATATAATTCCTTAACAATTGGCAAATTGATTTGTGTATGCTTATTAGCTAGTTGATTATGCATGGATGGTGTTGACATAGGATTAGGATGGTGGACAAGATTCTCTCTGGTTGAATTCACAATTTGTTTTGGATAAAAGAGTACACAATTATTCGAACTCCAAATAAAGTTTCCATGATTTTATTTGAGATTGGATTGGAGTTGTAGAAAATTATCCATGAGAACAAAATTTGAAATACAACTTATTGTGGATTTTGAAATTTGAATTTTGAAATTTTAAATTAAAATTTTGAATTTGAAATTTGAAATTAATTCGAATTTGAAATTTAAATTTGAAATTTGAAAGTTGAAATTTGAATTTTGAAATTTGAAATTCAAATTTTGAATAACAGTCCAAGTGGAATTCGAATTCTTTGTGGATAATTCCACAAGGTTACAATTCGAATTTGAGTTGGATATGGAGAGGAAAATCTTGTTTGAATCCTACTTGAATTTTGAATCCTAATTCTAACAAAAGTGGCCAAATTTTTGTTGAGGAAAATCCTCCAAGATATTTTCAGCTTTTATGGATAAGGATGCAGGGAAAAATTTAAGTTTCAATCCCAGTTGAATTTGGATTCTCTCCTCCCTAAAAGTGGTCGAAATTTTGAGGGAATCTCAAGGACGATTTTCGTCTTTTTTATGGATAAGGATGAGATAAGATTCAGGCTAGAAAATCCTATTGGAACTTCGATGATCCTCACACTTTAATAGGCGAATCCGGACAGGTATATGGCCTTAGGGAAATTCAAATTTTTAGTAGATAAATGGGGAGATAAAATTCAAGTTAAAATCTTGGTTGAATTTGGATTGCAAGATTCCTTAAGTGGCCGAATCTACCCTTGATTGTGGCCTTGGGAATTTCGGATTTTGCATAATGGATAAGGGAAATCTTCTCCTAATCCAATTCGAATTCAGAGGATCACCTCATGTAAGTCTATAAATAGAGGTCTTGCCACTCCAGTTCTCTTAGACCACAGACTCTTAGGTGAGCAAGCTTATTGTTGAACAACTCACTGTGACAATAAGGTCTTTAGAGATCTGAGTGGTCGGAAGAAGACTAGCAGTGCTAGCATATCGATCAAGGTTTAAAGTGCCCACACACTCAGCCATTTGGGAATTAGAGAATAGTAGAGAAGGCTAGTTGGTTGAAGCCCTCAGATCATTCTCCTTCTGCAAATTGGCGTTCTTTGAGATATGAGTTTAAATTGTTGTTGGTTTATTGTATATGGCATCATGAGATATTTAACGATCTTGAAAAATTTTTATTGTTCCGCTACGTCACTCTGATACATTTTTACCGATTTATATCCTACAATTGGTATCAGAGTCATCTCATGACTATGCCATGTACATAAATTAGACAATTAATTAGTCTTTTTATTTATGTATAGATTTGATATTTAGAGAGTGGCATTCTAGGATTCCTTTATGTTGTTATCATGTATTATGTTTTATGCCGGTTATGGTTCCTTAGAATTTAGAAATTGTATGTAGGATTTTTTATATAACCATGGGAACAGTTTATTAACATTGTAATTTTCCCATGGATTTAATTTTTTGTCTCTTAGAATTATTATGATTAGAATTTTTGTACACCGAAAACGGTTTAGGAAATTTTATGTAATTATTCTTGGAGGAGATTTAAGTTTGAAGACCGTAATTTATTTTTCCCAAAAGTTAAATTTAATTTAAAGGTTGAAATTTTTGATTGTGTGGAAAATTTCAATTTAATTAGGATTCAAATTAATTTTTGGAGATCCTAATGGGTAAATTGGAATAAGGCATGAAAATCGAGGACCGACCCCCTCGGGATGGACCACCAGCCGTGGTAGGGCAGCAGCCCCTGCCATCGGGCAGGATGGGGCTGCGGCAGCCCCTGCCCATGGCTACACCACCCACGGCCGCAAGCACTGCCTGCAGCCAAGGGTGACCGTGGCCCCCAAGGCCTAGCCGCAGCCCTAGGCGTGCAGCCTGGCAATTGCTGTGCCCAGCCCAGGCATGCAGCCTATGGCTACAGGCTTAGCCTGCAGCCCGGCATGGCTACACATGGCCTGCGGCCATGGACTGCCAGCCCCCCGGGGGCTGGGGGCTACCCACGGCGGCTGCCAACCTCTGGGGCCGTGGGGCCGATGGTTCGAAAATAGAAAAATTTTGATTTTGAAATTTTAGATTTAATTTTTAAATCATGTTTAAAAATATGTAATTGAAAATTTGAAATTTTTGAAATTACATATTATTGCACATGATATTTAAAATTTAAATTTGAAATTTTGAATTTGAAATTCAAATTTGGAATTTGAATTTGAAATTTTGAATTTGAAATTCAAATTTGGAATTTGAATTTGAAATTTAAATTTTTGGGATTTAAATTTTAAATGATTCTTGGGATGAGAAATAAATAGAGAGGCTACATAAAGATGGATACAAGAAGACGGAACAAAATTCAAGACCTAAAGAATGCTTTGGATGGAGTTTTGTAATCTTTATTTTCTTTGTTCTAGGAGGGAACCATGGCTTGGTTATTATTTTGTCAATTATTTTTTTAGTGATATGTCGTGGATGTATAAATATGTATTGATGGATGTTTTATATGTATATTTGATAACATGTCATATAGGATAGGTGAGCGCCGCTCATACTATATTGATCATACATATTTGTCAAAATTTGCATGTTTTTCAAAATATTGAGTGGAGAGGGTTTCAAACAAAACCCACGGTCTCCATTGTTGATCCATATGTGAAAGCATGATAATGCCTCGCGTCAGTTCTGCCCTGACCACACCCCTGGGTAAGTGTTTACCGCTGCCAGTATACTAGGTTGGATCTCCTATGTGGAAAACGTGTTCAGGCACGATCCTATTCATGACCACCCCTCAGTGGTTTGGTAGGATGTGGATCGGGCTACGTAAACAATGGTTATACACTCAAGACTCGCTTAGTTATTAACCTTCCCTAAAAGCTCTATTAACTAAACTGGTGGCCAAAACAAACGATTATTAATGTATGTCTTAACCTTGAAGGATTTAAGGCAACATATACTAATTGGATGGGGTCTATGTTTCGGCTATTTGTCTCGTGACTACCCCTCAGTGGCTTGAGGCAATAGGTGCTGAGAATTACCGTTGCAATGCTACATATTTTTCAAGTTTCATGTAGGAACATACTTTTATGTTTTATTTGCTAAATTATCTGTATATTTGCTTGTGCTTTGTAATGATGTCTAGTATAATTTTATTTCAGTTCAAAATGTCATCGACACCCCTCATTTTAATACTTACTGAAAATAAGCTGAATGACGATAATTATAAAGACTCGAAAAGAAATATACTGATAGTTCTCAACTACGAGCGACACAAGTTCGTACTGGATGAACCATGCCCACCTGGGCACAAACCTGACACGCCGCTTGAGGAGGTCCTATTTGCCTATACTTGTTGGAGAGAATCCAATGAGATAGCTCGATGCTACATTCTTACTAGCATGATGAGTGCTTTACAAAAGCAGCATGAGACTTATCAAGTTGCTGGGGAGATCATGGAAAATCTGGACGACATGTTCGGAGGCCAAGAAAAATTGGCTCGACAGCCTGCTATTACTAGCATTATGAACTCCAAGCAGAAGGCAGGTACTTCGATAAAGAACCATATGATCACTCTAATGGGATTCTTTGCTGAGGCTGCTAAAAATGGTGCTGAACTGGACTACAACACCCAAATCGAGATGGTGTTCAAAACTCTGTCAAAAGATTTTGTGGGGTTTAAGGCCACATATAATCTGGTGACAAGGGAGTTAGGACTAACTAAGCTCATAAAGCAACTCCAAGCTTATGAGCAGATGATCAAGGATGGGGATGCAGTCCAACCAAAAGGAGAGGCTAATTTGGTGGAATCTTCCAAACCCTCACGGAAGAGGAAGAGACCAAATCAAAAGCAAGTGACTTCCAGTTCTTCTAATGCTCCTATCTTAGATAGGAAGAAGAAGGACAAGAACAAGAAGCCCATGGACCCTAAAAAGTCCAAGTGCTTCGGCTGTGGGAAGATAGGTTACTTCAAGAAGGCTTGCCAAGAATTCCTAGCCCCCAAGGGCAAGGAAGGTAAGGAACTTTACTATTTAGAAGCGTTTTTGGTGGAAGAATCGAAAGACACTTGGGTCATTGATTCAGGCGCCACTAATCATGTTTGTGTTTCTATGCAGGGGTTCGTGGAAACGAGAATTCTACATGATAGGAGCCTCTCGTTATGGACTGGAGATGGTAGCTTGGTGGTGGCTGAGGCAATGGGAGATGTTTACCTTTACTTTAATGAATTTAGGTTTATTTTATTAAAAGACTGTTTTTATGTTCCTAATTTTAGAAGGAACCTTATATCGGTTGCTTGTTTAATAAAGGATTCTTATTCAGTTTCTTTTAGTAAAAGAGTTGATATTCATAGAAAAAAGTCTTTTTTTCTATTCTGGATGGATATATGGAAACCTATATTTGATCAAACCAAAGATGTACTCACTGCTTAACATCATATTAATAGATAACTCTAAAAAGTTGAAAGTTTCTCACTCTAACAAGGCGTATCTTTGGCATTTAAGACTTGGTCATATTAATCAGGATAGGATTCAAAGGTTGGTGAAAGACGGTCCTCTAGAATCTCGGGAGGAGGTACGTCTTCCTCAATGTGAGTCTTGTCTTGAGGGTAAGATGACTAAGAGGTCTTTTGGAGCTAAGGGTACTAGGGCTCAGAAACTCTTATAAATTATGTACACTGACGTATGTGGCCCAATGAACGTCACAGTACGAGGAGGGTTCGAGTATTATGTCTCCTATATAGACGATTACTCGAGGTATGGATATGTGTATCTGATGCACCGCAAGAGCGAAACCTTTGACAAGTTCAAAGAGTATCGTTCGGAAGTGGAAAAGCAATTGGTTAAATCCATAAAGACACTTCGATCTGATCGAGGTGGTGAATACCTCTTGGATGAATTTCTAGGACATCTTGTAGAGAATGAGATATTATCCCAATTGACTGCACCTGGTACTCCACAACAGAATAGTGTAGCCGAAAGGAGAAACAGGACCTTATTGGATATGGTAAGGTCCATGATGAGTTATTCGACGCTGCCGTTATCATTTTAGGGATATGCATTATAAACGGCGTGCTATATTCTGAACCAAGCAAATCAATTCCCAGGACTCCGTATGAACTGTGGCGTGGCATGAAGCCCTCCCTTGGACATATAAGAATATGGTGCTACCCAGCACGTGTACTAGATGGGCATGCAAAGAAGTTGGAACCAAGATCAGAATTGTACATGTTTGTTGGGTATCCTAAGGGAACTAAGGGGAGGTCTATTCTATAACCCGAAAGAACAAAAATTCATTGTTTCAACCCATGCGACATTCTTGCAGGAAAGTCACATGAATGACTTTAAGTCTCGAAGCAAAGTGGTGCTAGAGGAGTTATCGGGTGAAAGAACTACTCCACATATTTCAATCTTGGATGCTAGTCTGAGTTCCGGTGAAAGACCTGCTGACGATCAACGATTTAGGGTGCCTCGTCGTAGTGGGAGGGTTTTGAAGAAGCCTAATTTCTTCATGTATGATGCTGAGGTATACCAGGCCGAGGCTCATGAGCATGAAGATGATCCGATCACTTATGATGAAGCTATAAATGATGTTGATTCTAAATCTTGGAAACAGGCTATGAACAATGAGATGGATTCTGTGAAATCCAACTCTGTTTGGAAACTTGTAGATCTGCCAAATGGGATAAAACCCATTGGATGCAAGTGGGTCTACAAAAGAAAGAAAGATGTGGAAGGGAGAGTGAAAACTTTCAAAGCTAGACTGGTTTCAAAGGGGTACACACAAAAGGCTGGAATCGATTATGATGAAACCTTTCACCTGTTACTATGTTGAAGTCTATCTGTATTCTTCTGTCCGTTGCTACGGCTCTTAATTACGAGATTTAGCAAATGGACGTCAAGATAGCATTCTTGAATGGCCATCTTGAGGAATGTATCTACATGATACAGCCTGAAGGGTTCGTGGCAAAAGGCCAAGTAAGAAAAGTCTGCAAGTTGCTTAGATCTATTTATGGATTAAAGCAAGCATCCCGCTCATGGAACTAGAGATTTGATTAAGCAATCAAGACATTTGTTTTTGAGTAGAACGTTGATGAACCCTGTGTTTATAAATGTATTAAGGATGCAAAAGTGGTCTTTCTGGTACTTTATGTCGATGATATACTACTCATTAGGAATGATGTAGGGAACTCATCATTGGTCAAGCTTTGACTGCACCAACAATTTGACATGAAGGACTTGGGAGAAGCTAATTATGTTCTAGGCATTCGTCTCTTCAGAGATCGAAAGAACAAAATGATAGTGTTATCCCAAGCTTCATACATAGATAAAATAATTGACAAATATACAATGCAAGAGGTAAAGAAAGGTTCACAACCTTCTATTACAAGAATAACTCTTTCATTGGATGATTGTCCAAAGACATCGGAAGAAAGAGAGCGTATGAGTAAGGTCCTTTATGCATCCGCTGTGGGTAGCCTTATGTACGCTATGCTTTGCACTCACCCGGACATATGTTTTGCCGTAGGTATGGTGAGTCAATATCAGGCGAATCCTAGAACCAAGCACTGGTAAGCAGTAAAGCATATAATCAAGTATCTTAAGAGAACGTGGGATTATATGCCGGTGTATTCTGGAGGGGACCTAACACTCGTAGGATACACAGACTCAGACTTTTAGACTTGCAAGGATTCGAGGAAATCGACATCAGAATTAGTGTTCTTGCTTGGAGAAGGCACCATTGTGTGGAGGAGCATGAAGCAAGGTTACACAGCTAACTCTACGATGGAGGCTGAGTATGTGGCTGCGGCTGAGGCATCTAAAGCAGCGATTTGGCTCCGCAAGTTCTTTAGAGACCTTGAGGTCATTCTGGGTGTTGACAAGCCTATCACACTTTACTGTGATAACACTGGGGCTATTGCCAACATAAGGGAATCTCGGCACCATAAGAGGACCAAGCACATAGATCGGAGATATCACATTATTAGAGGGCACGTGGAGACAGGACAAGTAGATGTATGTAAAATCACATCCAAGGACAACATTGCCGATCCCTTTACTAAGACTTTAGTGGCTAGAAGCTTTGAGAGGCATGTAGACGTGATGGGGATGTGTAACATGGCACATCTGCTGGCTTAGAACAAGTGGGAGATTGTTAGGAAATGCCATAAACATTAGAGACATTTTGATGTATTTATTTTGAACTGGATAATAAAATTATATATAGAGGTTATTTATTACATTGCTGTTTGTCCTCATTCTATTTACATGTTAAAGTATATGTAAGCAAATATGGCTCACTGACAGCTTGTGTTCAAACGGTTAGAACATTGCATGCAATGGACTTTTGTATGCGAGAAGACAATGTTCTAAAGTAAGTGGTCTAAGCTAAGGTCTGTAGTCTATGGGGTTAGACCGAGCATCTAACTCATGTTAAGACTATTATGTTCTCTAAAGTCATGATGGGGACGGTTTGTCTTGACTGTCTGGAGCATAGACTACCAAGTAGAGATATAGATATGTTGCTTGGTGGTGACATATTAGATCGGGACTAAAGCATGATTGATCTACATAGTCTGCTATGAGTGGATCAATCTGCTTTTGACATTCATTATGTAGTAACCTTAATCCTGAGTAAATGAACTACTTCATGTGTATGACTTGTGTACTTTGATGTTACAATGGCTAAAGCGTCTCAGAGGTAGTAAGCTTATAGACCAGTTTGTTGGGTGCATGACTTGTATACGATGAAGGGTTTATTTACAGATATCAAAATCATAGCTCCATGGAGTTAAGGGTATCCTCTTAAAGGCATTATACTGGATGTGAAAATAGACAAGGCCTTGGGTCGTCTATTGGGCGGATGACTTCTTATTCACATATGGTGAATAATCATTTTCTTATTTGGTAGTATAATGGAACTTTAAGATAGCCTTATCAGTAGGATTAAGCGGACTTTGACCTAAGGCTAATTATGGATATCATATGAGGGTTCTGCATATATGACAAGATCATTGGACAATAGCTTGTCACAGGCTTACATAATACGGTATATAATTTGGGAGTTCAGTTTCAGGTTTATAGTGGTGTGACTCTGAAATTAGTGATCATATGATTGAGTTGCTCAGTAAAGAATGATGATCATATGGATTCATGGGAGCCCGATTATATATGTCCAATTGGTCCCTCTACTAGCTCCACATAATTCCTTAACGATTGGCAAATTGATTTGTGTATGCTTATTAGCTAGTTGATTATGCATGGATGGTGTTGACATAGGATTAGGATGGTGGACAAGATTCTCTCTAGTTGGATTTAGATTTTGTTTTGGATAATAGAGTATACAATTATTCGAACTCCAAATAAAGTTGCCATGATTTTATTTGAGATTGGATTGGAGTTGCAGAAAATTATCTATGAGAACAAAATTTGAAATACAACTTATTGTGGATTTTGAAATTTGAATTTTGAAATTTTAAATTAAAATTTTGAATTTGAAATTTGAATTTGAAATTTAAATTTGAAATTCGAATTTGAAATTCGAATTTGAAATTTAAATTTGAAATTTGAAATTTGAAATTTGAAATTTGAATTTGAATTTTGAATTTTGAATTTTGAATTTTGAAATTCAAATTTTGATTCACAATCCAAGTGGAATTCGAATTCTTTGTGGATAATTCCACAAGGTTAGAATTCGAATTTGAGTTGGATATGGAGAGGAAAATCTTGTTTGAATCCTACTTGAATTTTGAATTCTAATTCTAACAAAAGTGCCTAAATTTTTGTTGAGGAAAATCCTCCAAGATATTTTCGATTTTTATGGATAAGGATGCAGGGAAAAATTCAAGTTTCAATCCCAGTTGAATTTAGATTCTCTCCTCCCTAAAAGTGGCGGAAATTTTGAGGGAATCTCAAGGAAGATTTTCATTTTTTTTATGGATAAGGATGAGATAAGATTCAAGCTAGAAAATCCTATTGGAATTTTGAGTCTCCTCGCACTTCAATAGACGAATCTAGATAGGTTTATGGCCTTAGGGAAATTCAAATTTTTAGTGGATAAATAGGGAGATAAAATTCAAGTTAAAATCTTATTTGAACTTGGATTGCAAGATTCCTTAAGTGGCCGAATCTACCCTTGATTATGGCCTTGGGAATTTCAGATTTTGCATCATGGATAAGGGAGAAAATCTTCTCCTAATCCAATTCGAATTTAGAGGATCACCTCATGCAAGTCTATAAATAGAGATCCTGCCACTCCAGTTCTCTCAGACCACAGACTCTCAGGTGAGCAGGATTATTGTTGCACAACTCACCATGACAATAAGTTCTTTAGAAATTAGGGTGGTCAGAAAAGGACTAGCAGTGCTAGCATACCGATCAAGGTTCAGAGTGCCCACACACTCAGCCATTCAGGAATTGGAGAATAGTAGAGAAGGCTGGTTGGTTGAAGCCCTCTGATCATTCTCCTCCTGCAGATTGGCATCCTTTGACGTAGGTTTATTGTATATGGCATCATGAGATATTTAACGATCTTGAAAAATTTTTATTGTTCCGCTGCACCACTCTGATACGTTTTTACAGATTTATATCCTACATGTGTCTACACTATGTTGTCCTTACACACGCATTACGAGACAATGATGGACTAGGGAGGATTAGCCTCAAGGTCACTCGCAAAGCCTCTCATAGTCGTGCACACATGAAAACGATTCAAGGCCAAAATGAGCTCAAATCCAGAACATAAACAAAGATAATAGCCAAAAATGTAATGAGAGCCATAATTGTGCATAATTGAGCATAATCGACACTAATATTAAATGTAGTGGACTCGGCTAGGGGGACATGAATAGTAACTAATAAAAGTCAAAGTTACTATTTATCAGTCAAAGGTCAAAGTACTGTTTATGATGAATAGTCTATTCACATATAAATACTACTATTCATAGGAAATTTTATTTTTGATATTTTTGAATTTATGTGATTCATAGTATGTATGTTTGAACTTACTGAGCCTATTAACTCACCGGTTTGTTTATGTTACAGGTAAGAAACCTGTCTAGTAGATTACCTAGATTGCGACAGGATACGCGGTGCCAAAGGGATAGGGAATCTATTGTGGATTATGGTCCTGCTACCAGTCTTCCACTGAGTATCAAAAGAGAAAGTTTGAAAAAAATGTATTTTTGAGAAACAAAGTTGAGATCATATATTTTTGTAAATACTATATTGTATTGTAAAAAGACAACTAAAAGTTTAGTTTTAAATTTTATATGGCTTTCATACGTGGCTTTCATGTGAGGAAAGTATTTTGAAAAGGAAAAAAAATATGGGCAAAAATTTTAGCCCTGTAAAATGAGAATTTCAAAGTAAGAGTGTTTTTAGTGGCGATCCGATGAGGTGCACAAGCTGTCTCGATCGACCACAGAGTCGGATTGTGAAAGTTTCACGTGGCTGAAGTCGGGGGCGTCATCGGTTGGTATCAGAGCAGTTGACCATATCCCTATTGGCACATAACGCAGCCTACTTGTCAATCCAAGTAAGTTAGCTTTCTTTAAGTTAGTTAACTTTTTGTTTGTACGAGGTTATATATTTTGTAGGATATATGATGACTAGGCTACCATATGTGCGACCTCAACCATATAGACTGAGAGAACCGATCCGGGTATGGACCAGGTCTGTGATTAGGCCTTCCATGTCCTAGCAACCGGTACATCGACTGCCGACACCTGAGCTGCCAACGCCATAGGTTAGAGCACCAACACCGATTCAAGCACTACCTCATCGACCGGTAGTTAACCCACCAGTCGACATAGATATCCCAGTTGTTGGAGGATGACTGCATGTAGGAGCCAGAGTATCAATACGAGCTATACATGCTTTCTGAGGTAGTCATGCACCCACCTTTGTGGGAGGTCAATAGGGAATCTCTACTAGAGATTGGTTGCATGATGTGGAGATGATTATGCGCCAATGCGAAATTGATGAGGACTACTGGGTCCTGTTAGTAGTCGGTACATTTTGTGAGGATGCTTGGATGTTCTGGGAGTATTGCGACCAGGACATGCTGTTAGGACTCGACTAGGCTGAGTTTAGACACATCATGATACAGCAGTTTCCACCAAAGAGCCCAGCACTAGTTTCAGACCCTCTAGAGGGTAGGATAGTGACACCGCCACCTACTATGCCTGGATACAAAGATGTTAGAGAGTTTGTTCTCTAGGCAGAGAGACTGCAGATGCTGCTTAGTGATACTGTCTTTACTTAAGTAGTACAGTTCGAGGAGAACATTGTGAGGAGATGTCCTATGTCCAACCTCACTGACGAGGATTTTTGCGACATATTCTGGAAGGGGCTTACTACACATTTACGACAAAGGGTAACCCTATTACATCCTACTACCTTACGAGAGTTTATAGTTACGGTAGCTAAAGTAGAGGAAGAATTAATGATGGAATGCATGGTGTGTAAGTGACGCGAACAGTTATTGCAAGAGGCAATGCTAGATCATCTTTATGGAGCGCGACCTATGACAAATGACCATGAGGCTGGCCCATCAAGGCAACAAGAGGGGATGAGTCCCACTAGAGGATCGACGCCATCCAGGACCAGGCATGGTACAGAAGAATTTCCGTTAGTTCCGGACCAACCTTAACCAGGGGACTAGGTGTAAAAACATATAAGATGTATAAGTGTGTATGTCCGTATATGTGCATGTATGACTGTATCGAAAGGCTGTTCTGAGGAAAAAAGCCTTCAAGTTGATATGTATATGAAAATTATGAAATCAAATGATATGAAATTTTGATATGTTGAAATGATGAGATGTTTGAAAACTATATTTACTTATATTGTAAAAATATGTTTATGGAAAATCTAACAATTGATTTTCATGCGATTATAGGAAGTAGAAAAAGATGGTGAACACGCGTAATTTAAGGAATATGAGAGGACATCCTATTCTATCAAAAAGGGTTGATGAATTACAAGCCCTTATAGAAGCTCAGATGAAAGAGGATGCTAAGCTAAGGCAGAGATTAGAACAGATGGAATAGAGACAAGGCCAAGAAGAAAGCCAAACCTCTTAAATGGCTGCACCTGAACAAGAAATGCTGCCAGTTGTACCTAAAATAGTAGTAGAACCCCAACCGCAACCCTAAGTCATTCAGGAACCACTATATCAATGATTTCAATGGAGGAAACCGCCAGAATTTGAGGGTTCCACAAACCCTCTAGAAGCAGAGGAGTGGTTGTCTTCACTCCAAATGATCCTGGAATTTATGGATCTGAATGATCAAGAAAGGATAATATGTGTATCTTTTGTATTGAACAAGGATGAGAGATTTTGGTGAGATACTATCAAAATGAGAAGGAACATGGCCATGATGTCATGGGCAAACTTCTTAGAAGAATTTAATCAGAAGTATTATGATTCTGCACTATTGTGACCCTAACAGAGGGAGTTTACAGAGTTGAAATAGGGAAACATGACAGTGAGTGAGGTCTGTCAAAAGTTTGACCAACTATCCCGATTATGGCCATATGTCATCCCTATTGAGAGGGAGAAAATCCAAAAGATGCTAGGGATGTTCAGACTTGACATCTCAGCTCTGGTAGATAGAGGGTTAACACCACCCACTACTATAGCTGACTGTGTCAATCGAGCTTTGAGAGCTGAGTATCACTTAGCTCGACAGAGGGAAGAGAAGGAAAAGATCTGGAATGCCAAAAAGAAGGAAAAAGTATTGGCAAAAGCTGCTCAAGCTAGATCCTAAGTTGACAAGGCAGCAAGCCTAATCCAAATGTTAAGGCTGGACAGTCAAGCACTTCTGGCCAACAGTCGCAAGGCAAGAGGAAAGGAAATAATTTTGGAAATAGGAATCAGCAGCGGAAGCTGAATAATAATGTCTTATCTATTGTTCGTGACTATGTTATGTGCGGAAGAAGGCACCCAGGCCGATGTAGACTTGCACCAAATGCCTATTTTTAGTGTGGACATGAAGGTCATTTTGCCAAGAATTGTCCTGAGAATCGACAAAATGTGTAGGGAAGGTTTCAGCCACAGCAACAATGTCCCCAAGCTCATGCAGTACAGGTAAAGATTGAAGGACCTTCCAAGATGCAAGAAAGACTAGAACGTTTACCTCGTGCAGATGCTCGAGTTATGGTCTACACCAAAGAGGATGCGGAAGCCGGAATGTCCAATGTAGTGACAGGTTAGCTTTCTGTCACTAATCATTTGGCGTCTATTTTATTTGATTCTGGAGCTTTGCATTCATTTATTTCATATGAATTTGCGAACAAAATAGGATAGCTGGATATGACGTTTAGAATGGCTCTACCCTTAGGCGAAGTATTGATGTTCAATTATTGGTTACCTCATGTACCAATAATTGTGGCAAATAGGGAGTTGTTGTGGCGGCCCGCCCCTTGTAGAGATCATACAATGTTATTACAGTTAAGCTTTATCGCTAACTGCGATAGATTGTACTTTCATGGGTCACCGGCTAATCTTTCTCTCTTTAAATCATGACGTTTTCGGGGAAATTTTTTTTTTTTTTAAACATCATGTAAACATTTCTCACTATTTACTTTGTTGGCAAGTACAAAGTAATTTAAATAATACAGTACTTTCGTAAAATATATACTATTACAAAAGACTGTTTCTTTTTCCCTTTCTTTTATCGCTCAGCAGAAAGACTCTGGCAGGACCATATCCCTCGCCCAATTATCCTATTTGACACGCGTCATCCCGTCCGCATCCAGTCAAACAAGCTATTGAGCTGGTAGCTTACCTGCAACATTAGCAAAAAATGGTGAGCTACAGGCTCAGTAAGTTCAAACATGCAAGAAATGAAATTTCTATGAATAGTACAATTCATCGTGAATAGTATCATTGACCACTATTCATACGTGAATAGTAACTTTGACCACAACACAGTGTCACAACAGTACATCTACCGCGATGTTGGTACTCTCACTAAACTGTCTTATGCTCAATTATGGCATAGTTTCAGTTTTAGGCAATTATCTTTGCTTATGTTCTGGTTTTGAGCTCAGGTTGGCAGTACCATTTAAGTGCGCATGACTGGGAGCGGTACATTAGTGCTGACCTCCACAGCCTTAATCTCATAGCCCCGAAGGCAAATAGTACATGACTGGGAGCGGTACATCAGTGCTGACCTCCGCAGCCTTAATCTCATAGCCCCGAAGGTAAATAGTACCTCCCTGTACGGAAGGCTGGTACGCCAGAAAATGGTTTCATTACCGACTTTTTAAGTTCTAACCCGGTGACTTCACATTGTCCCGTGGTTAGGAATGGTTCACATTTTAATTTTTAGGGGAGTGAGTTTCATTAACCTCGCTCTAGTGCCCGAAGCACAATTAACAATGTGTCCATTCTCAATAGTGCCCGTAGCACATTACGTCTCTCTCTCTACTCTATAATAGTGCCCGTAGCACATATGTACCTAACTTATAGTTAGTACATCAAAGTTAGCAACAATAATGCTATATGTTGCAGACAGGTAAATGTCTGAACTTACCTTATCAGTCTCTTCTCTTTTTCTCTCGTGGATCTTTGATCGCCCTCCTTGTAGGTCGATTTTTTTTGGATCCTACAGACAAAACTTTGTCTGTTAATTTCATTTCCATTTATAGCTTTTATTTTTCATTTAAAAGCTTAAATAAAACCTATTTATAACTTTTTAGGCTTTATTTATCATTTTCCCCATTTTTTCTCAATTTTTGTAAAATTACAATTTTACCCCTGTATTTTGGCAAAATTACGATTTTGCCCCTATATTTTGGCAAATTTACAATTTTACCCCTGACGAAAATTTTCCTGATCCAGACTGCATTTTTGACTCTCAGGAACTTTTCTGACTCTTTTCTATTCATTACCGGGTTCATTTTTATTTTTCTTCCACTTTTCACTTTCTCGACCCTCGGGAAGCACTATTCCGACCCTTACGTCGGTTTAGCGATTTTCTATCGTTTCGGAGCCTCAAATGGACGTTTCACTAGTATTTCAAATGTTCATCTAGACATTCCCGACCTAGGTCTCCGAGGTTCGGATTTCCCGTTCCTGACTCGAACCTTTATTTCTTTTCCAAAAACGCCCCCCCCCTCGGGGTCGGTTTTTCAATTTCACTCGCGTTTTACATTTTTTTTAGTGGACGGGTTACTATTCATGAACCACCCCTTAGGTTCCCTTATTCAATTTTCCGTTAGGGACTCGGGTTTCCGACCCGACCCTAAACTTTTTATTTTTATTTCCGTTTTACCCCAAATGCTGTTTTCGAAATTTCGACAGCATTTCGGCGTAATTTTAAGGCTTCCGGCGTTAGGTACGCCTCGAACCATATGTACCTGCCACGTACTATACCACAAGCCTATTTTATGTAAAAGTTTTCCAAACTATTACATAAAAGCTCACAAATTTCCAATTTCATATTTTAACCCACATTACAAAATTTTTTTCTCAATTTTGTCCTTAGTTTTGGTCTCGGTTTTCACAATCAAACCGAACCAAACTTCTCAAATTTTCCACCACATTTTAGGCTATTAAAGTGTCATTTTTTAACACATTTTCAAGCCCATTTTCATGATATTTTTCAACCAAATTCTTAGGTTTTTTACCATATATAACCCACGGCCAATGAATGAAAAACATGCACAACATTTTTGTTTCATTCTTTCACTCATAATTCCATCATTTGCATATTAAAATGCATGATTTAAATTAACCAAACATCACATAAATCATGCAAAAGTTTCTTCCAAACCCTTAGGTAACCCCACGGCCACATTAGGTAAATGCACACCAAAATTTTTTTCAAGCTTTTCCATAATGCAATTCATGGTTTATTCTTCACAAAATTTAACTTAAAAGCATGTTAGCAATTAAACCACACAAATTTCTTATTGCTTACTCAAGGTAACCCACGGTTTTACCCTTGGAAAACCAACAAAATTTTGGTTTTTCTTTAAACCAATTGCATGGTTTTCTTCCTAATTACACCCTTAACAAAACCCAAACACCAAATCAATGAAAACCACCAAAAATTTTTCCATCTTTTTCCACTATTCATCCCACGGTTTTCTTGAAGAAAAACCAAGAAAAAGTTAAGTCCAAGGGGAGTTACCTTAGTCATTTGCTTCCTTTGTCTTCAAGGAATGCTTTGACACCAATTTTGTGTAGAAATATTGAAGAAATTGCTTGGTTCCTCTTGGGTTACTCACGGCTCACCATGGAAGAACACTTAGCAAATTTTTTTGTCTTGGTTTTGGCTTTCAAAATGGTCTCGGCCTTTTGTTCCAAAAGTGGCCGACTTATGCATGAAACAAGCCAATTAATTTGGCTACCAACCAATCACATTTCACCACCTTTCACCTTAATTCTTTCCATATTTTTCAAAAAATCAAAATGGTGAATTTTGGCCAAATCTTGGCCTTTAGATCAAAAAGTAGATGAATCATGGCCATTAATGCTACCAACCACCATTTTCTTTCCATTTAATAAATGGATTTATGATGTCATAAATGCTAAAGCAAAAGTTGACTTTGACTTTCACTATTCACATTAATTCGACTACTTTTTTGACCGATACCGGTTCGAGCCGAAATTTTCCTGAAATCGTCCCGGCGTGTTCCTGAGGTCTCCTGTGCAGTCGGATCAATTTAAATTGCTTCCGTTTGATCAAAATTAATCCCGGAAGTTTTCCGTCTTTTATTGCCCCGGTTAGGGTTTTCGATGCCGGTTTTGACACCGTTTCACCCGTTTCAACTCAGTGAATTTTTCCAACACTGAATTCTTACTCGTCAGTATTGTTAGAACATTTTCATATATTCTAAATAATATAAATACATTTATTTCACTCTTTAAATAGTATAAATTGTTATATACATACATTTGTACATTTTCATCCTAGAATTGCCTGAATTTCCTGGTTGTCACATTCACCCCTCCTTATAAAATTTTCGTCCTCGAAAATTAGAACAAGTGGGGGTATAAACTCCTCATCTCGTCTTCTCGTTCCCACGTAGCTTCTTCAATGTTGTGATTTTTCCACAGAATCTTCACTCGTGGGATTGTCTTATTCCTCAGTACTTTCTCTTCACGAGCTAGTACTCGAATAGGTTGTTCCTCGTATGTCAAATCCTCATGGATTTGAATAGGCACACGCTTCAACACATGGGACGGATCTGGTATATATTTTCTCAGCATCGACACATGAAATACATTATGCACTGTCGACAATTCTGGAGGTAGCGCTACTCTGTAAGCGACCTTTCCAATGCGTTTGATAATTTCATAAGGTCCAATATATCTTGGACTTAGTTTCCCCTTCTTACCGAAACGCATAATCCCCTTCATGGACGATACTTTGAGAAACACGAAGTCTCCTGTTAGGAAATGCCCTAAGTATTAGAGACATTTTGATGTATTTATTTTGAACTGGATAATAAAATTATACATAGAGGTTATTCATTACATTACTATCTGTCCTCGTCTTATTTACATGTTAAAGTAAATGTAAGCAAATATGGCTCACTGACTGCTTGTGTTAAAACTGTTAGAACGTTGCATGCAATGGATTTTTGTATGCGAGAAGACAATGTTCTAAAGTTAGCAGTCTAAACTATGGTATGTAGTCTATGGGGTTAGACCGAGCATCTAACTCATGTAAAGACTATTATGTTGTCTAAAGCCTTAGAGGGGACGGTTTGTCTTGACTGTCTGGAGCTGGACTCCCAAGTAGAGACATGGATATGTTTCTTGGTGGTGACATATCAGGCCGGGACTAAAGCGTGATTGATCTACGTAGTCCGCTATGAGTGGATCAATCTGCTTTTGACGTTCATTGTGCAATAACCTTAATCCTGAGCAAATGAACTTCTTCATGTATATGACTTGTGTACTTTGATGTTCCAATGGCTAAAGCGTCTCAGAGGTAGTAAGCTTATAGACCGGTTCGTTGGGTGCATGACTTGTATACGATGAAGGGTTTGTTTGCAGATATCAGAATCATAGCTCTGATGAGTTAAAGGTATCCTCTTAAAGACATTATACTGAATGTGAAAATGGACAAGGCCTTGGGTCGTCTGCTGGGTGGATGACTTCTTATTCACATATGGTGAATAATCATTTTCTTGATTCGGTAGTATAATGGAACTTTAAGATAGCCTGATTAGTAGGATTAAACGGACTTTAACCTAAGGCTGATCATGGATATCATATGAGGGTTTTGCATATATGACAAGGTCATTGGATAGTAGCTCGTCACAGGCTTACGTAATACGGTATATAATTGGGAGTTCAGTTTCAGGTTTATAGTGGTGTGACTCTGAAACTAGTGATCATATGATTGAGTTGTTCGGTAAAAGAATGATGATCATATGGAATCACGGGAGCCCGATTATATATGTCCAATCAGTCCCTCTACTAGCTCCACATAATTCCTTAACGTTTGGCAAATTGATTTGTGTATGCTATTGGCTGGTTTATTATGCATGGATGGTGATGACACAGGATTAGGATGGTAGACAAGATTCTCTCCGGTTGGATTCAGATTTTGTTTTGGATAATAGAGTACACAATTATTCGAACTCCAAATAAAGTTGCCATGATTTTATTTTAGATTGGATTGGAGTCGTAGAAAATTATCCATGAGAACAAGAATATGAAATACAACCGTTTTGTGGAATTTGAAATTTGAAATTTGAATTTTGAAATTTGAAATTTGAATTTTGAAATTTGAAATTTGAAATTTGAATTTGAAATTTGAATTTGAAATTTGAATTTGAAATTCGAATTTGAAATTTGAATTTGAAATTTGAAATTTGAAATTTGAAATTTGAAATTTGAATTTGAAATTTGAAATTCAAATTTTGAATCACAGTCCAAGTAGGATTCGAATTTGTTGTGGAAAACCTACAAGGTTTGAAATTCGAATTTGAGTTGGATTTGGAGAGGATAATCTTGTTAGAATCCTACTTGAATTTTGAATCCAGATCCCAACAAATAAGGGACGAAATTTTGAGGATAATCCTCAAGTAAATTTCGGTTTTTGTGGATTGGATTCAAGGGAAAAATTCAAGTTTCAATCCTAGTTGAATTTGGATTCTCTCCTTCCCTGAAAAGTGGCCGAAATTAGGGAGAAAATCTCCTAGGAAATTCGGTTATTTTGGATAAGGTTGAGATGAGATTCAAGCTTGAAAATCCTAGTGGAATTTTTGATTCTCCCTTATCCATAATGGCCGAAACTTTTGTTGAGATTTTCTCCAAGAAAAATTCAGATTTTTTGGTTGAAAAAGGGAGATAAAATTCTAGTTAAAATCTTGTTTAGATTTGGATTGGTTTTATCCTAAGAAAAACCGAATTTATTGTTGGGATTTTCCCATGGAAAAATTCGGATTTTATGGGTTTGGATAAGGGAAAATATCTTTTCCTAATCCAATTCGAATTCAGAGATTCACCTCATGCAGGCCTATAAATAGAGGTCCTACCACTCCAGTTCTCTTAGACCACAGACTCTCAGGTGAGCAGGCTTATTGTTGCACAGCTCATCGTGACAATAAAGTTCTTTAGAGATCTGGGTGGTCGGAAGAAGACTAGCAGTGCTAGCATACCGATCGAGGTTCAGAGTGCCCACACACTCAGCCATTCAGGAATTGGAGAATAGTAGAGAAGGCTAGTTGGTTGAAGCCTCTGGTCATTCTCCTCCTGCAAGATTGGCGTCCTTGAGGTATGAGTTTTAATTGTTGTTGATTTATTGTATATGGCATCATGAGATATTTAACGATCTAAAATTTTTATTGTTCCGCTGTGCCACTCTGATACGTTTTTACCGATTTATTTTCCTACAATTGGTATCAGAGACATCTCATGACTATGCCATGTACATAAATTAGACAATTACTTAGTCTTTTTATTTATGTATGGATTTGATATTTAGAGAGTGGCATTCTAGGGTTCCTTTATGTTGTTATCATGGATTATGTATAAAGTATGTGGTTATTTTAATTTTTTGAATTATTATAAGCATGCTTGATAATACCAGTTATGGTTCCTTAGAATTTAGAAAAATTGTATCTAGGAATTTTTATGTAACCATGGGAGCAGTTTAATTAACACTGTAATTTTCCCATGGATTTTATTTTTTGTCTCTTAGAATTTTTATGGATATAATTTTGTACACCGGAAACGGTATAGGATTTTTTTATGTAATTATTCTTGGAGGAGATTGAAGATTGAAGACCGTAATTTATTTTTCCCAAAAGTTAAATTTGATTTAAAAATTGAAATTTTGATTGTGTGGAAAATTTCAATTTAATTGGGATTCAAATTAATTTTTGGAGATCCTAATAGGTAAATTGGAATATGACACGAAAATCGAGATACGACCCCTCGGGATAGGCCGACTGGCCTTGGTGGGGTTGCAGCCCCTGCCCACGGGCAGGATGGGGCTGCGGCAGCCCCTCTGCAGGCAAACATCACCCACGGCCGCAGGATTGGCCTGCAGCCGAGGGTGGCGCAGCCTGCCAAAGGCTGGCCGCAGCTTGGGCGTGCAGCCACTGGCTGCAGGCGCTGCCTGCAGCCTGCCGGCTGCTGCACCCAGCCTGGGCGTGCAGCCTGGCGCTGCAGGCTTGGCCTGCAGCCCGGCAAGCTGCACAAGGGGCAACCGTGGGCTGCCAGCCCCTCCGGGGTTGGTGGCTGGCCACGGTGGCTGCCGCCTTCACGGGCGGCGGTACGGCGGTCCAAAATTAGAAAATTTTGATTTTTAAATTTGAGATTTAATTTTAAATCATGTTTAAAAATATGTAATTGAAAATTTGAAATTTTTGAAATTACATATTATTGCACATGATGTTTAAAATTGTTTAAAATTTGAATTGGAAATTTAAATTTGAAATTCGAATTTGGAATTTGAATTTGAAATTTAAATTTTTGGAGATTTAAATTTTAAATAATTCTTGGGATGAGAAATAAATGGAGAGGCTACATAAAGATGGATACAAGAAGACGGAACAGAATTCAAGACCCAAAGAATGCTTTGGATGGAATTTTGTAATCTTTATTTTCTTTGTTCTAGGATGGAACCATAGCTTGGTTATTCTGTCAATTATTTTTCTGTGATATGTCATGGATGTATAAATATGTATTGATGGATGTATGCATATTTGATAACATGTCATATAGGATAGGTGAGTGCCGCTCATACAATATTGATCATACATAATTTGTCAAAACATGCATGTTTTTCAAAATATTGAGTGGGAGAGGGTTTCAAACAAAAACCACGGCCTCCATTGTTGATCCATATGTGAAAGCATGGTAACGCCTCGCGTCAGTTCTGCCCTGACCACACCCCTCGGTAGGTGTTTACCGCCGCCGGTATACTAGATTGGATCTCCTATGTGGAAAACGTGTTCGGGTACGATCCTATTCATGACCACCCCTCGGTGGCTTGGTAGGATGTGGATCGGGCTACGTAAACAATGGTTATACACTCAAGACTCGTTTAGTTATTAACCTTCCCTAGAAGCTCTGTTAACTAAACTAGTGGTCAAATAAGCGGTTATTAATATATGTCTTAACCTTGGAGGATTTAAGGTAACATATATTAATTGGACGGGGTCGATGTTCCGGCTATTTGTTTTCATGACCATCCCTCGGTGGCTTGGGGCAATAGGTGCTGAGAATTACCGTTGCAATGCTACATGTTTTTCAAGTTTCATGTAGGAACATACTTGTATGTTTTATTTGCTAAATTATCTGTATATTTGCTTGGGCTTTGTAATGATGTCTAGTATAATTTTATTTCAGTTCAAAATGTTACCGACACCCCTCATTTCGATACTTACTGAAAATAAGTTGAATGGCGATAATTATAAAGACTGGAAAAGGAATCTATTAATAGTTCTCAGCTGCGAGAGACACAAGTTCGTATTAGACGAACCATGCCCACCTGGGCCCAAACCTGACACACCACTTGAGGAGGTCCCGGTTGCCTATAATCGTTGGAGAGAATCCAATGAGATAGCTAGATGCTACATCCATGCTAGCATGACGAGTGCTTTACAAAAGCAGCATGAGACTTATCAAGTTGCTGGGGAGATCATGGACAATCTGGAGGACATGTTCAGAGGCCAAGAAAAATTGGCTCGACAGTCCGCTATTACCAGCATTATGAACTCCAAGCAAAAGGCGGGTACTCCGGTGAAGGACCATATGATCACTCTAATGGGATTCTTCACTGAGGCTGCCGAGAATGGTGCTGAGTTGGACTACAACACCCAGATCGAGATGGTGTTCAAGACTCTGTCTAAAGATTTTGTGGGGTTTAAGGCCGCATACAATCTGGCGACAAAGGAGTTAGGACTAACCGAGCTCATGAAGCAACTACAGGCTTATGAGCGGATGATCAGGGATGAGGATGCGGTCCGACCTAAAGGAGAGGCCAATTTGGCGGAATCTTCCAATCCCTCACGGAAGAGGAAGAGGCCAAATAAGAAGCAAGTGGCTTCTAGTTCTTCTAATCCTCCTGTCTCGGACGGGAAGAAGAAGAAGAAGAACAAGAAGCCAAAGGACCCTAAAAAGTCCAAATGCTTCCATTGTGGGAAGGTAGGTCACTTCAAGAAGGCTTGCCGGGAATTCCTAGCCGCCAAGGGCAAGGAAGGTAAGGAACTTCATTACTTAGAAGCGTGTTTGGTGGAAGAATCGAAAGACACTTGGGTCATTGATTCGGGCGCTACTAATCATGTTTGTGTTTCTATGCAGGGGTTCGTGGAAACGAGAAGTCTACATGATAGGAGCCTCTCGTTGCGGACTGGAGATGGTAGCTTTGTGGTGGCTGAAGCAGTGGGAGATGTTTATCTTTATTTTGATCAATTTAGGTTTATTTTATTGAAAGACTGTTTTTATGTTCCTAATTTTAGGAGGAACCTTATATCGGTAGCTTGTTTAATAAAGGATTCTTATTCAGTTTCTTTTAGTAAAAGAGTTGATATTCGTAGAAATAAGTCTTTTATCTGTTCTGGATGGATGGATGGAAACCTATACTTGATCAGACCAAAGATGTACTCACTGTTTGACACTGAATTAATTGATAACTCTAAAAGGTTGAAAGTTTCTCACTCTAACAAGACGTATCTTTGGCATTTAAGACTTGGTCATATTAAACAGGATAGGATTCAAAGATTGGTGAAAGACGGTCCTCTGGAATCTCTGGAGGAGGTACGACTTCCCCAATGTGAGTCTTGTCTAGAGGGTAAGATGACTAAGAGGTCTTTTGGAGCTAAGGGTACAAGGGCTCAGGAGCTCTTAGAAATTATGCACACTGACGTATGTGGCCCCATGAACGTCACAGCACGAGGAGAGTTCGGGTATTATGTCTCTTTTATAGATGATTACTCGAGGTATGGATATGTGTATCTGATGCACCGCAAGAGCGAAACCTTTGACAAGTTCAAAGAGTATCGTGCGGAAGTGGAAAAGCAATTGGATAAATCCATAAAAACACTTCGATCTGATCGAGGTGGCGAATACCTCTCCGACGAATTTCTAGGATATCTTGTAGAGAACGGGATATTATCCCAATTGACTGCACCTGGTACTCCACAACAGAATGGTGTAGCCGAAAGGAGAAATAGGACCTTCTTGGATATGGTACAGTCCATGATGAGTTACTCAACGCTGCCATTATCATTTTGGGGATATGCTTTACAAACGGCGTGCTATATTCTGAACCAGGTTCCGAGCAAATCAATTCCCAGAACTCCGTATGAATTGTGGCGTGGCAGGAAGCCCTCCCTTGGACATATGAGAATATGGGGCTGCCCGGCACATGTACTGGATGGGGATGCCAAGAAGTTGGAACCAAGATCAGAATTGTGCATGTTTGTAGGGTATCCAAAGGGAACTAAAAGAGGCCTGTTCTATAACTCGAAGGAACAAAAGGTCATTGTCTCAACCCATGCGACATTCTTGGAGGAAAGTCACATGAATGACTTTAAGCTTCGAAGCAAAGTGGTGCTAGAGGAGTTATCGGGTGAAATAACTGCTCCACAGATTTCGATCTTGGACGCAAGTCCGAGTTCCAGTGAAAGACCTGCAGACGATCAACAATTTAGGGTGCCTCGTCGTAGTGGGAGGGTTTCGAAGAAACCTAATTTCTTCATGTATGATGCTGAGGTATACCAGGCCGAGGCTCATGAGCATGAGGATGATCCGGTCACCTATGATGAAGCTATAAATGATGTTGATTCTAAATCTTGGAAATAGGCTATGAACAATGAGATGGATTCTATGAAATCCAACTCTGTTTGGGAACTTGTAGATTTGTCGGATGGGATAAAACCCATTGGATGCAAATGGGTCTACAAGAGAAAGAAGGATGCGGAAGGGAGAGTGGAAACTTTCAAAGCTAGACTGGTTACAAAGGGATACACGCAAAAGGCTGGAATCGATTACGAGGAAACCTTTTCGCCTGTTGCTATGCTGAAGTCTATCCGTATTCTTCTGTCCATTGCTGCGGCTCTCGATTACGAGATCTGACAAATGGATGTCAAGACGGCATTCTTGAATGGCCATCTTGAAGAGTGTATCTATATGATACAGCCCGAAGGGTTCGTAGCAAAAGGCCAAGAAAGGAAAGTCTGCAAGTTGCTTAGATCCATTTATGGATTAAAGCAGGCATCCCGCTCATGGAACCAGAGGTTTGATCAAGCGATTAAGACATTTGGTTTTGAGCAGAACGTTGATGAACCTTCTGTTTATAAACGTATTAAGGATGGAAAAGTGGTTTTTCTGATACTCTATGTCAATGATATACTACTCATTGGGAATGATGTAGGGAACTTATCATCGGTCAAGCTTTGGTTACACCAACAGTTTGACATGAAGGACTTGGGAGAAGCTAATTATGTTCTAGGCATTCGTCTCTTCAGAGATCGAAAGAACAAAATGATAGTGTTATCCCAACTTCATACATAGATAAAATAATTGACAAATATGCAATGCTAGAGGCAAAGAAAGGCTCACAACCTTCTATTGTCGGTCTAACTCTTTCATTGGATGACTGTCCCAAGACATCGGAAGAAAGAGAGCGTATGAGTAAGGTCCCTTATGCATCCACTGTGGGTAGCCTTATGTACGCTATGCTTTGCACTCGCCCGAACATATGTTTTGCAGTAGGTGAGTCGATATCAAGCGAATCCTGGAACCAAGCACTGGCAAGCAGTAAAGCATATACTCAAGTATCTTAAGAGAACGAGGGATTATATGCTGGTGTATTCTGGAGGGGACCTAACACCCGTAGGATACACGGACTCAGACTTCCAGACTTGTAAGGATTCGAGGAAATCGACATCTGGATCAGTGTTTTTACTCGGAGGAGGCGCCATTGTGTGGAGGAGCGTGAAGTAGGGCTGCACAGCTGACTCTACTATGGAGGCTGAGTATGTGGCTGTGGCTGAGGCATCTAAAGAAGCGGTTTGGCTCCGCAAGTTCTTTAGAGACCTTGAGGTCATTTCGGGTGTTGACAAGCCTATCACACTTTATTGTGATAATACAGGGGCTATTGCCAACACAAGGGAATCTCGGCACCACAAGAGGACCAAGCACATCGATCGGAGATATCATATTATTAGAGGGCATGTGGAGACAGGACAAGTGGATGTATGTAAGATCGCGTCCGAGGACAACATCGCTGATCCCTTTACTAAGACTTTGGTGGCTAGAAGCTTTGAGAGGCATGTAGAGGCGATGGGGATGCGTAACATGGCACATCTGCTGGCTTAGCGCAAGTGGGAGATTGTTAGGAAATGCCCTAAGTATTAGAGACATTTTGATGTATTTATTTTGAACTGGATAATAAAATTATACATAGAGGTTATTCATTACATTACTATCTGTCCTCGTCTTATTTACATGTTAAAGTAAATGTAAGCAAATATGGCTCACTAACTGCTTGTGTTAAAATTGTTAGAACGTTGCATGCAATGGATTTTTGTATGCGAGAAGACAATGTTCTAAAGTTAGCAGTCTAAACTATGGTCTGTAGTCTATGGGGTTAGACCGAGCATCTAACTCATGTAAAGACTATTATGTTGTCTAAAGCCTTAGAGGGGACGGTTTGTCTTGACTGTCTGGAGCTGGACTCCCAAGTAGAGACATGGATATGTTGCTTGGTGGTGACATATCATGTCGGGACTAAAGCGTGATTGATCTACATAATCCGCTATGAGTGGATCAATCTGCTTTTGAAGTTCATTGTGCAATAACCTTAATCCTGAGCAAATGAACTTCTTCATGTATATGACTTGTGTACTTTGATGTTCCAATGGCTAAAGCGTCTCAGAAGTAGTAAGCTTATAGACCGGTTCGTTGGGTGCATGACTTGTATACGATGAAGGGTTTGTTTGCAGATATCAGAATCATAGCTCTGATGAGTTAAAGGTATCCTCTTAAAGGCATTATACTGAATGTGAAAATGGACAAGGCCTTGGGTCGTCTGCTGGGCAGATGACTTCGTATTCACATATGGTGAATAATCATTTTCTTGATTCGGTAGTATAATGGAACTTTAAGATAGCCTGATCAGTAGGATTAAACGGACTTTGACCTAAGGCTGATCATGGATATCATATGAGGGTTTTGCATATATGACAAGGTCATTGGATAGTAGCTCTTCACAGGCTTACGTAATACGGTATATAATTGGGAGTTCAGTTTCAGGTTTATAGTGGTGTAACTCTGAAACTAGTGATCATATGATTGAGTTGTTCGGTAAAATAATGATGATCATATGGAATCACGGGAGCCCGATTATATATGTCCAATCAGTCCCTCTACTAGCTCCACATAATTCCTCAACGTTTGGCAAATTGATTTGTGTATGCTATTGGCTGGTTTATTATGCATGGATGGTGATGACACAGGATTAGGATGGTAGACAAGATTCTCTCCGGTTGGATTAAGATTTTGTTTTGGATAATAGAGTACACAATTATTCGAACTCCAAATATAGTTGCCATGATTTTATTTGAGATTGGATTGGAGTCGTAGAAAATTATCCATGAGAACAAAAATATGAAATACAACCGTTTTGTGGAATTTGAAATTTGAAATTTGAAATTTGAAATTTGAATTTTGAAATTTGAAATTTTAATTTTGAATTTGAAATTTGAATTTGAAATTTGAATTTGAAATTTGAAATTTGAAATTTGAAATTTGAAATTTGAATTTGAAATTTGAATTTGAAATTCAAATTTCAATCCTAGTTGAATTTGGATTCTCTCCTTCCCTGAAAAGTGGCCGAAATTAGGGATAAAATCTCCTAGGAAATTCGGTTATTTTGGAAGGTTGAGATGAGATTCAAGCTTGAAAATCCTAGTGGAATTTTTGATTCTCCCTTATCCATAATGGCTGAAACTTTTGTTGAGATTTTCTCCAAGAAAAATTCAGATTTTTTGGTTGAAAAAGGGAGATAAAATTCTAGTTAAAATCTTGTTTAGATTTGGATTGGATTTATCCTAAGAAAAACCGAATTTATTGTTGGGATTTTCCCATGGAAAAATTCAGATTTTATGGGTTTGGATAAGGGAAAATATATTTTCCTAATCCAATTCGAATTCAGAGATTCACCTCATGCAGGTCTATAAATAGAGGTCCTACCACTCCAGTTCTCTTAGACCACAGACTCTCAGGTGAGCAGGCTTATTGTTGCACAGCTCATCGTGACAACAAAGTTCTTTAGAGATCTGGGTGGTCAGAAGAAGACTAGCAGTGCTAGCATACCGATCGAGGTTCAGAGTGCCCACACACTCAGCCATTCAGGAATTGGAGAATAGTTGAGAAGGCTAGTTGGTTGAAGCCTCCGGTCATTCTCCTCCTACAAGATTGGCATCCTTGAGGTATGAGTTTTAATTGTTGTTGATTTATTGTATATGGCATCATGAGATATTTAACGATCTAAAATTTTTATTGTTCCGTTGCGCCACTCTGATACGTTTTTACCGATTTATTTTCCTACATCTCCTTCATCAAACTCTAAGGATCTCCGCCTCTTGTCTGCATAACTCTTTTGTCGGCTTTGCGCAATTTTCATTTGACGCTGAATTTTAGCAACTACATCGGAAGTCTCTTTTATGAAGTCTGTCTTATGCAACTGCTTCTCTCGCAAATCGTACCAGTGTAATGGTGATCTGCATTTCCGTCCATACAAAGCCTCGTAAGGTGCCATGCTTATAGAAGCTTGGTAACTATTATTGTACGAGAATTCAATCAATGGTAACTTCTCGTTCCAATTTCCCGCAAAGTCCATCACACAAGCTCGAAGTATGTCCTCTAAGGTCTGAATTGTCCGTTCCGACTGTCCGTCTGTTTGCGGATGAAAAGTCGTACTGAGTCTCAATTCAGTACCCATGGCCTCTTACACACACTTCCAGAAATTCGAAGTGAACCGTGCATCTCGATCTGATACAATGGATTTTGGTACTCCATGTAATCTGACGACATGAGTTACATACAACTGAGCAAAGTTTTCCAATGAAAATGTCATCTTGACAGCTATAAACCGTGCCGTCTTGGTCAGTCTATCCACAATAACCCAAATGGCATCATAACCTTCTCGGGTTTTTGGGAGTCCCACTACAAAATCCATCGTAATGTGTTCCCATTTCCATTCAGGAATCTCCAATGGTTCCAATCTACCTGCTGGATGTTTATGTTCGACTTTGATTCTCTGACAGGTCATGCATCTGCTCACGAATTTCGCTATATCGTTCTTCATCCCTTTCCACCAGAGCTGTAACTTCAAGTCCTGATACATCTTGCTAGCTCTGGGATGAACCGAATAGGGTGTCTCATGAGCTTCTGACATGATCCGTCTTCTAAGTTCCTCATCAGCTGGAACATTTATCCTTCCTTGATAAAGGATCATTCCATCCTTGGAAATTCCTTCCTGAGAACTTGTCATCGTTGGATCTCGCCTCTGAGCTTCCTTTATATCCTCAAATAGCGATGATTCCACTTGGAGTGCAGCTAGTCTTCCAGATATCAGCTCCAAGTTCAAAGAATTTATTTCTTACTGCAATGGCTTCGGAAGCCTGTTTATTGATAGCTGGTGCGATATGGTAGACTTTCTACTTAAAGCATCCGCTGCACGGTTGGCCTTCCCTGGATGGTATAGGATTTCACAATCATAATCCTTCACCAATTCCAACCATCGCCTTTGCCGCATATTGAGCTCTTTTTGCGTGAAGAAATACTTCAGGCTTTGGTGATCAGTGAAAATCTGACATTGAGCTCCATAGAGATAGTGTCGCTAAATTTTAGGTGCGAACACTACTGCAGCAAGTTCAAGGTCATGCGTAGGGTAATTCCTTTCATGCTCCTTTAATTGACGGGAAGCATAGGCAATCACCTTGCCGCCTTGCATCAAGACTGCTCCCAATCCTATTTTCGATGCATCACTGTAGATCACAAACTTCTCCCTTTCAGTGGGAAGTGTAAGGATTGGTGCGCTTGTCAGTCGCCTCTTTAACTCCTGGAAGCTTCTTTCGCATTCCATAGTCCACTCGTACTTCCTTTCTTTATGTGTAAGAGTAGTAAGAGGTGCAGCTAATCGCGCAAATCCCTCTACAAATCACCGATAATAACCAGCTAACCCCAAGAAACTGCGTATTTCCGTCACACTCTTGGGTGCAGGTCACTGGTTAATTGTATCTACCTTTGTCGGATCTACAGCAATACCTTCCTGGGATACAACATGTCCGAGGAAATGTACTCTTTCTAGCCAAAACTCACATTTTGAGAATTTGGCATACAGTTGATGCTTCCTTATCGTATTCAGCACGATCCTCAGATGCTCCTTGTGCTCCTCATGAGTCTTCGAGTGTATAAGAATGTCATCAATGAATACAATGACAAACTTATCCAAATACTCTTTAAAAATTCTGTTCATCAAGTCCATGAACGCTGCCGGCGCATTTGTTAATCCAAATGGCATTACAAGAAACTCGTAGTGACCATAACGAGTCCTAAACGCCGTCTTAGGAATATCACTTTCTTTAATTCTCAGCTGGTGATATCCTGATCGTAAGTCGATCTTGGAAAATACCGCTGCGCCTTTTAACTGGTCGAATAGGTCATCAATTCTAGGTAATGGATACCTATTTTTGATCGTGACCTTATTCAACTCTCGGTAATCAATGCACAACCGGAATGTTCCATCCTTTTTCTTGACGAATAACACAGGTGCACCCCATGGAGAAAAACTCGGCCTGATGAATCCTTTATCCAAAAGCTCCTTTAATTGTTCCTGCAGCTCCTTTAACTCCACTGGAGCCATGCGGTATGGTGCTTTGGAAATAGGTGCTGTCCAGGCATCAACTCAATTTCGAACGAGATTTCTCTCTCTGGAGGTATCCCTGGTAACTCTTCCGGAAATACATCAAGAAATTCATTAACAACGGGAACGTCTTCAGGTCGAAGCTTCTGTTCTTCTGTAGTGTCCACCACATATGCCAGATATCCCATGCAACCACGGGCTATCAGCTTGCTTGCTCTCAGCGAACTGATCATCATCTTCCTGGGCTTTCGAGAAGTGTCGACATATTCAAAACTCTCTTCTTCCTCGGGTTGGAATACTATCTTTCGATTTCGGCAGTCGATCGTAGCTTGGTATTTCCTTAGGAAATCCATGCCTAGAATCACATCGTAATCCGCGATCTTCATCAAGATCAACTCCGCATATAGTTACCTATTTGCCACATATACTGGTACATGAGGTAGCCAGTATTTGGATAACAATACTTCCCCAGAGGGTAAAGCTGTCTTAAATACCCTACCCATATGGTCCTTAGGAAGTCCTATCTTGTCAGCAAATTCATAGGAAACAGAAGAATACGTAGCACCGGAATCGAATAGTACAGAGGCTACATGACTAGCGACAGGAAGCTGACCTGTCACCACGTTTGATGTTCCTGCCTCTGCATCCTCTTTGCTATAGGCCATCACACGAGCATCGGCACGTGACACACGCTCCTGGCGTTGCGGCCTTACTGGGGACTCTTCAACTCTGGCCTGAAGGGAATGAGCTTGTGGACGTGTCTGGTGCTGTTGGGAAGTGCCTTGTCCACCCTGCCTATTTGGACAGTTTCTGGCATAATGGCCTTCCTTTCCACATTCATAGCAAACAAGTGGCCCAAATCTGCATTGTCCAGAATGTCTCTTCCCGCATGTAAGACAATTTTACATATTGGATTCCGCATTACCAGCTGTTCTCCGCTGCTGGTTTCGACTATTTCCCTGGCGATTTCCAGAAAAATTGCCTTTTCTCTTGTTTTGCTAGGAACCTTGGCTATTGCCCTGGCTTGGTTTAGCATTCTGACTTGGCTTGCTTGATTGACCAGCTTGTGTAGACTTCGCCAAAGCTCTCTCCTTCTTCTTGGCCTCCTAGTGTTTCTCTCTTTCCTCTTTCTGTCGGGCTACGTGAAACTCAGCTCTGATGGCCCGACTCACACAATCTGCTACAGAAGTAGGTGGTACTTGTCCAGTGTCTACTAACACAGCAATTTCTGGCCTGAACATCCCGATCATTTTCTGTATTTTCTCCCTCTCAGTAGGGAGTACATAAGGGCACAAACGGGATAACTGATCGAACTTTCGGCAAACTTCGCTCACCGACATATTTCCTTGCGTCAATTCTGAGAACTCTTTCTGTTGTTGTCTCAGAGATGCAGGGTCATAATATTTCTGGTTAAATTCTTCCAGAAATTCCGCCCAACTCATGGTAGACACGTCTCTTCTCATTCGTATAGTGTCCCACCAAAAACAAGCATCTTTTCTCAGCATAAAAGATGCACATGCAACCTTCTCCCGGTCAGTTAGGTTCATGAATTCCATGATCACTTGCAATGACGACAACCAGTCTTCAGCCTCTAGAGGATTTGTAGACCCTTCAAATTCTGGCGGCCTCATATGCCTGAATCTTTCATAGAGGGGTTCTAGATTTAATATTGGTTACTGTTCAGGAACTCTCTCATTTACAGCAGCTGGAGGGATATCCGGATCTACCACAGCTTCTTGTTCTACTTGGGTACCCTCAAAGCCTTGTCTCTGTTCTAGCTCCTCTACCCGTCACCTCAGATTAGCATTTTCTTGCATCTGAGCTTCTAGTAGGGCTTGTATCTGATCCAATCTCTCCATAACATTAGGACGTCGCTCTCGTCCCTCTTGTCGATTACGTAAATCCACCATCTTGCCTATTGTCCTATTATGGCACAATAATTCACCGTTAGCTTTTCCATAACCACATTCGTAAAATCATATCAATTCACGAAATTTAGGGTACTGTAAAGCCACATCATCGTATAACATATAATCATTTTGGTATTTCATTCTTAGCAAAACATTTATATGTCATACATAACCATCACTAGTCATATATACATCGACCTTTTATACATCTTGGCCACAAGTCGATACAAAAGAGCTTTTCTCTATAAGCTACTTATGTACATGTATACATATATACTGGTCACGCATCCCTTGTATCTGGTACTAGAGGATATTCTTCTGGATCCTCATTGTCATCTGGATCATCTGAATCATCACCGCCCCTAGGCAATGCTCCCTGTCCTGAGTCATCACCTCTTCGTGGTCTAGACGGTCCAGCCTCATGATCATTCATCATTCTTCTCAGTCCGAAGATGCGTGCAAACATCTCATCTTGACCCAGTGTCTCTCATCGACTCTGCGTCAGATGCTCGATCAGAATCTCTCTCTCGATCGTCCTGATCGTCACCACAAACTCTTGGAGCGTCGGAGGAAACAGCTTGATTACCCTCTGTCTCAACTCCAAGGGTAAACCTCTCCAAAATAGCTCACAACAGTTTGCTTCAGTGAGGTTGGGCAACGGACATCTTCTCCTAATGGTCTCCTCAAATCGTGCTACGTAAGACATCACCGTCTCACCAGACAGCATGACCATCCTCTCAGTCTGGAGAATGTAGTCCCTAACCTCATCAAATCCGGGATACACGAGTGTATCAGCCTCTTGTCTCTCTGGAGGTGCTGGAGCAGGTGCCGGATCCCTAGGCGGAAATTGATCAGCCAACCGCTGATAGAACTCAGCCCAACTGAATCCTAATAAAATCTCCTGGTCGCAATACTGCCAAAATACTCGAGCATCTCCCTGAAACATACTGACGGCCAACTGGATCCACATATCTCGATCGATGTCGCATATCACCATAATCCTCTCGATGGCATGGAGCCAGTCCTTCGCCTCCATTGACTGTCGTCCACCATCAAACATAGGGGGACTGCTAGCTCGAAATGCCTGTACTGCCCGTGCCGAAACTCTCACCCCAATATGTTGGCGTCCACCAACAACTGGAATGTCCACTACTACAGGTGGATGAACTATCGGTCGTGGCTGTACAACCTCTGCTGGCGCTGGTACTGGTGCTGGTACTGGTACTGGTACTGGAGGTCTCTGGGGCACCGGGGGTCTGATTACCGGTCGTTGGGAAATAGACGGCCTCACAATAGGTCTCGTCCATACCCGTAATACTCCTCTCGGTCGAGGTAGCGGTGGTCTCACATAAGGAGGTCTGGTCATCTCTGGTCATCTTGCTACCTATAAGATAATTATTTTCACATAAGAAAATAATTAACTAAACTTAAGTAAACTACTTACTTGGATAGCGGTGCAGGATGCGCGAAGTGTCAAATCAGGATATGGTCAACTCTGCTCTGATATACCAACTGTGACGGCAGTTGGTAATCCAAATTAAACCAACCGTAATTCCGCTCTGATACCAACTGTGGCAGCAGTTGGTATTATAAACTAAACCAATCTCAAACCTTGCTTTGATACCAACTGTGGCAGCCCGCCCCTTGTAGAGATCATACAATACTATTACAGTTAAGCTTTATCGCTAACTGCGATATATTGTACTCTCATGGGTCACCGGCTAATCTTTCTCTCTTTAAATCATGACGTTTTTGGGGAATTTTTTTTTTTTTTTTAAACATCATGTAAACATTTCTCACTATTTACTCTGTTGGCAAGTACAAAGTAATTTAAATAATACAGTACTTTCGTAAAATATATACTATTACAAAAGATTGTTTCTTTTTCCCTTCCTTTTATCGCTCAGTGGAAAGACTTTGGCAGGACCATATCCCTCGCCCAGTTATCCGATTTGACACGCGTTATCCCGTCCGCATCCAGTCAAACAAGCTACTGAGCTGGTCGCTTACCTGCAACATTAGTAAAAATGGTGAGCTGCAGGCTCAGTAAGTTCAAACATGCAAGAAATGAAATTTCTATGAATAGGACTATTCATCATGAATAGTCCGCTGACCATTATTCATAGGTGAATAGTAACTTTGACTACTATTCATACGTGAATAGTAACTTTGACCACATCACAGTGTCACAACAGTACATCTACCGCGATGTTAGTACTCTCACTAAACTGTCTTATGCTCAATTATGGCATAGTTTCAGTTTTAGGCAATTATCTTTGCTTATGTTCTAGTTTTGAGCTCAGGTTGGCAGTACCATTTAAGTACGCATGACTGGGAGCAGTACATTAGTGCTGACCTCCACAGCCTTAATCTCATAGCCCCGAAGGCAAATAGTACATGACTGGGAGCGGTACATCAATGTTGACCTCCGCAGCCTTAATCTCATAGCCCCGAAGGCAAATAGTACCTCCCTGTACGGAAGGCTGGTACGCCAGAAACTGGTTTCATTACCGACTTTTTAAGTTCTAACCCGGTGACTTCACATTGTCCCGTGGTTAGGAATGGTTCACATTTTAATTTTTAGGGGAGTGAGTTTCATTAACCTCGCTCTAGTGCCCGAAGCACAATTAACAATTTGTCCATTCTCAATAGTGCCCGTAGCACATTACGTCTCTCTCTCTACTCTATAATAGTGCCCGTAGCACATATGTACCTAACTTATAGTTAGTACATCAAAGTTAGCAACAATAATGCTATATGTTGCAGACAGGTAAATGTCTGAACTTACCTTATCAGTCTCTTCTCTTTTTCTCTCGTGGATCTTTGATCGCCCTCCTTGTAGGTCGATTTTTTTTTGATCCTACAGACAAAACTTTATCTGTTAATTTCATTTCCATTTATAGCTTTTATTTTTCATTTAAAAGCTTAAATAAAACCTATTTATAACTTTTTAGGCTTTATTTATCATTTTCCCCATTTTTTCTCAACTTTTACAAAATTACAATTTTATCCCTGTATTTTGGTAAAATTACGATTTTACCCCTATATTTTGGCAAAATTACAATTTTGCCCCTGAAGAAAATTTTCCCTATCCAGACTGCATTTTTGACTCTCAGGAACTTTTCTGACTCTTTTCTATTCATTACCGGGTTCATTTTTATTTTCCTTCCATTTTTCACTTTCCCGACCCACGGGAAGCACTATTCCGACCCTTACGTCGGTTTAGCGATTTTCTATCGTTTCGGAGCCTCAAATGGACGTTTCACTAGTATTTAAAACGTTCATCTAGACATTCCCGACCTAGGTCTCCGAGGTTTGGATTTCCCGTTCCCGATTCGGACCTTTATTTCTTTTCCAAAAACGTCCCCCCCTAGGGGTCGGTTTTTCAATTTCACTCGCGTTTTACATTTTTTTTAGTGGACGGGTTACTATTCACGAACCACCCCTTAGGTTCCCTTATTCAATTTTCCGTTAGGGACTCGGGTTTCCGACCCGACCCTAAACTTTTTATTTTTATTTCCGTTTTACCCCAAAGGCTGTTTTCGAAATTTCGGCAGCATTTCGGCGTAATTTTAAGGTTTCAGGCGTTAGGTACGCCTCGAACCATATGTACCTGCCACGTACTATACAACAAGCCTATTTTATGTAAAAGTTTTCCAAACTTTTACATAAAAGCTCACAAATTTCCAATTTCATATTTTAACCCACATTACAAAATTTTTTTCTCAATTTTGTCCTTAGTTTTGGTCTCGGTTTTCACAATCAAACCGAACCAAACTTCTCAAATTTTCCACCACATTTTAGGCTATTAAAGTGTCATTTTTTAACACATTTTCAAGCCCATTTTCATTACATTTTTCAACCAAATTCTTAGGGTTTTTACTATATATAACCCACGGCCAATGAATGAAAAACATGCACAACATTTTTGTTTCATTCTTTCACTCATAATTCCATCATTTGCATATTAAAATGCATGATTTAAATTAACCAAACATCACATAAATCATGCAAAAGTTTCTTCCAAACCCATAGGTAACACCACGGCCACATTAGGTAAATGCACACCAAAATTTTTTTCAAGCTTTTCCATAATGCAATTCGTGGTTTATTCTTCACAAAATTTAACTTGAAAGCATGTTAGCAATTAAACCACACAAATTTCTTATTGCTTACTCAAGGTAACCCACGGTTTTACCCTTGGAAAACCAACAAAATTTTGGTTTTTCTTTAAACCAATTGCATGGTTTTCTTCCTAATTACACCCTTAACAAAACCCAAACACCAAATCAATGAAAACCACCAAAAATTTTTCCATCTTTTTCCACTATTCATCCCACGGTTTTCTTGAAGAAAAACCAAGAAAAAGTTAAGTCCAAGGGGAGTTACCTTAGTCACTTGCTTCCTTTGTCTTCAAGGAATGCTTTGACACCAATTTTGTGTAGAAATATTGAAGAAATTGCTTGGTTCCTCTTGGGTTACTCACGGCTCACCATGGAAGAACACTTAGCAAATTTTTTTGTCTTGGTTTTGGCTTTCAAAATGGTCTCGGCCTTTTGTTCCAAAAGTGGCCGACTTATGCATGAAACAAGCCAATTAATTTGGCTACCAACCAATCACATTTCACCACCTTTCACCTTAATTCTTTCCATATTTTTCAAAAAATCAAAATGGTGAATTTTGGCCAAATCTTGGCCTTTAGATCAAAAAGTAGATGAATCATGGCCATTAATGCTACCAACAACCATTTTCTTTCCATTTAATAAATGGATTTATGATGTCATAAATGCTAAAGCAAAAGTTGACTTTGACTTTCACTATTCACATTAATTCGACTACTTTTTTGACCGATACCGGTTCGAGTCGAAATTTTCCTGAAATCGTCCCGGCGTGTTCCTGAGGTCTCCTGTGCAGTCGGATCAATTTAAATTGCTTCCGTTTAATCAAAGTTAATCCCGGAAGTTTTCCGTCTTTTGTTGCCCCGGTTAGGGTTTTCGATGCCAGTTTTGACACCGTTTCACCCGTTTCAACTTAGTGAATTTTTCCAACACTGAATTCTTACTCGTCAGTATTATTAGAACATTTTCATATATTCTAAACAATATAAATACATTTATTTCACTCTTTAAATAGTACAAATTGTTATATACATATATTTGTACATTTTCATCCGAGAATTGCCTGAATTTCCCGGTTGTCACAGTTGTATGCGGAATTGATCATGATGGAGCTCACTGATTACGACATAATACTATGAATGGATTTCCTAAGGAAGTATTAAGCCACGATCGATTACCGGAACTGAAAAATAGTGTTTCAACCAGACCAGGAAGACGGCTTCGAATATGCTGGATCGTCACATAAAATGAGGAAGATGATGATCAATTTGAAAAAAGCAAGAAGGCTAATATCTAGCGGCTGTGCTAGATACTTAACATACATAGTGGATGTGACAAAGGAGCAGAAGCTTCAACCTGAAGACGTTCCTATTATGAACGAGTTCCTCGATGTCTTCCCAGAAGAATTACCAGGATTGCCACCAAAACGAGAGGTCTCTTTTGAAATCGAATTGATGCTAGGAACGACACGTATCTGAAAGGCACCATACCGAATGGCACCGGTGGAGCTAAAAGAGTTGCAAGTGCAGTTAAAAGAGCTTCTTAACAAGGGATTCATCTATCCGACCTATTCCTCATAGGGTGCTCATGTGTTGTTCGTCAAGAAGAAGGATGGAACATTTTGTATGTGCATCGATTATTGGGAATTGAACAAGGTCACTGTCAAGAATAGGTATCTGTTATCTAGAATTGACTACTTGTTCGATCAACTCAAAAGCACAGCGGTATTCTCCAAGATCGATCTGCGATCAGGATATCATCAGCTGCAGATCAAGGAGAACGATATTCCAAAAACCGTGTTTAGGACCCGTTACGGTCATTACGAATTTCTTGTGATGCCGTTTGGGTTAACAAATGCGCTAGCTACATTCATGGACCTAATGAATCGAGTCTTTAAAAAATTTCTAGATAAGTTTGTCATTGTGTTTATCGATGACATACTTATATATTCAAAGACTCGTGAGAAACATGAAGAACACCTGTGGATAGTTTTGTAGATGATAAGGAAGCACCAACTCTATGCAGAATTCTCTAAGTGTGAATTTTGGCAAGATAGAGTTCATTTCCTTGGACACGTGGTTTCCAAGGAAGGAATCACCGTGCATCCTGCTAAAGTAGAGGTGATCAATGAATGGCCTGCTCCTAAGAATGTGACCGAAATACGGAGTTTCTTGGGTTTAGTCGACTATTATAGAAGATATGTAAAGGGATTCACACAACTTGCTACACCTCTCACGGCCCTTACACTTCCAACCGAATGGGAGATTTTTGTGATTTATAGTGATGCTTTAAAGATGGGATTAGGATTTGTCCTGATACAAGGTGACAAAGTAATAGCATATGCCTCGCGTCAATTAAAGGATCACGAAAGAAATTATCCAACACATGATCTAGAACTTGTCGTAGTAGTATTCGCACTTAAGATCTAGCAACACTATTTATATGAAGCTCAGTGTTAGATCTATACTGACCATTAGAGTTTAAAGTATTTCTTCACGCAGAAGGAGTTGAATATGCGGTAGAGGAGGTGGTTGGAGCTGGTAAAGGATTACAATTGCGAGATCCTCTACCATCCTGAAAAAGCCAATCGCATTGCAGATGTGTTTAGTAGGAAATCTGCTGTTTTGCAGTAACTACCGATTGAAAAACTGCCAAGGCTATTGCAACAGGAGATAAATTCATTGAAGATGGAGCTGATATCTGGAAAATTGGCTATACTTAAATTAGAGTCATCTTTACACGAGGACATTAGAGAGGCTCGAAAGCGAGATCCTAATCTAGCAAGTCCTCAGAAAGGGGTGTCCAAAGATGGATTAATCCTACATCAGGCAAGAAATTATATTCCTGATGATGAAGGATTAAGAAGGTGAATTATGGCAGAAGCCTATGAAATGCTATATTCAGTGCATCCCGAAGCCAGTAAAATGTACCAGGATTTGAAACTGCAGTTCTGGTGGAAAGGGATGAAGAAGGACATTGTAGAATTCATGAGCCGATATATGATGTGCCAAAGAGTTAAGGCCGAACACCGGCATTCAAGCAAAAAATTAGAACCATTAGAGATTCCTGAATGGAAATGGGAACATATTATGATGGACTTTATAGTATGATTCCTGAAAACCCGAGAAGGCTACGATGCCGTTTGGGTTATTGTTGACAAAATTAACAAAAATGGTAAGATTCATAGCAATGAAAATGACTTTTTCACTGGAAAAACTGGTGAACCTTTATGTAACCCATATCGTTCAGTTACATGGTGTTCGTAAGGCCATTGTATCGGATCGTGATGCATAATTCACTACAAATTTCTGGAAGTACGTGCAAGAAGCTATAGGAACGGAATTGCGTTTGAGTACGACATTTCATCCTCAGACAGATGGGCAATCTGAACGGACGATCAAAACGTTAAAAGACATGCTTTGTGCATGTACAATAGATTTCCCAGGAACCTGGAAAGAAAAACTTCCATTGGTAGAATTCTCATATAATAATAGTTGCCAAGCTTTTATAGGAATGGCACCCTATGAAGCTTTATATGAAAGGAACTGTAGATTACCTATCCACTAGTATGATCTACAAGAAAAGCAGTTGCACAAGACAGATTTTGTACAAGAAACAACTAATGTAGCTGCAAAAATACAACAAGGAATGAAGATTGTACAGAGCCGGCAAAAGAGCTATGCGGACAAAAGACGAAGATCCCTGGAGTTTAACAAATGGGACTTCATATTCCTAAGAGTTTCGCCAATGAAAGGAATAGTGCGTTTCGGTAAGAGAGGGAAATTGAGCCCAAGATATATTGAACCATTTGAAATTATCGAACGCATGGAGAAGGTTACCTCTAAATTGGCATTACCTCTGGAAATGTCGGCAGTACATAATGTATTCCATGTGTCCATGTTGCGGAAGTACATATCGGATCCATCCCATGTACTAAAACATGAACCGATTCAGATCCAGGAAGATCTAACATATGAAGAGCGGCCTATTCAAATCTTGGTATGAGAAGAACAAGTCTTAAGGAATAAGACGATCCCATTAGTCAAAGTGTTGTGGAAAAATCACAACATCGAAGAGGTTACATGGGAGCACAAGGATGAAATTAGAAAATTGTACCCCCACTTATTCTAAATTTTCGAGGATAAAAATTTTATAAGAAGGGGTTAATGTGATAATCGGGAATTGTAAGATTCTTAGAGGAATTTAAAATTGTATGTACATGACAATTTTAATGAATAAAACATGTAAAAGTCGTGTTTTAATACTGTTGAGAATGCAAAAAATGTTATAAGAGTGTTAAAGAGAGTGAGTTCAGAGATGGAAAATCTTCCCAAATAGAAACAGGTGAGACGACCCTAGAACAGAGCCAAAAACCCTGGAGAGTGCACCGAAGTACACTAAAAGACGAAAATATGTGGTAATGAATTTGGGTTAAACGGAAGCAAAATAAGGCAAACCTATCACATTGGAGGCAGCAGAAACCTGCCTACGTGGTTTCGGTAGATTTTCGTTCGGCTTGACTTTTGGTCAAACTTTGACCCCGAATTAATATATATGAATTAATTGGATGATGTCATGATGACATAAAAAATATGATGTAATTAATTTTAAGGACCCCCATACTCATGTAACCTAAATTCTAAATAATGATAAATTAAGGAATGAATTTGGGTTAAATTGATGCCTTTTAATACAATATTAATTGCACAGTCAGAAACACACCAGTGTAAGAGCCCGTGTAGAGGGCCATGTAATGAGCAGAGAGCCAGTATACAGACTCTCAAAATGTATGAAACCTAATTGCTATGTAATGAGTAATTAAGTTTGGAAAATACAATATGTTTTCCAATCGAATAGATTAAACAGGTACGGTACTGTTTAAGTGCTATTCATGCAGTGAAAGGGGTGACCGACAGTGAACCCGGTCCACCTTATTATGCGTATGAGTATAGGAGACACACGGTGTTAAGAAACTAGTCCGGATAACCATTCCTTGACACAAGACTGGTGAGTGGATCACTAGAATTCTCAAACCGAACGTCTGAGCACAACAACGATGAGAAACCCGAGTAAGGGTACGATATAGAGAAAATGGTCCGGATGACCTCTTCTCACCTAGGGACTGACAAAATCGGAGTCACAGCACTCAGACTAGTCAGTTAAGTAAAAGATAGTGAATAATGAATAGTGAGAAACGCGGTGTCAAGTTACTAGTCAGGACGGCCTTAATATGACCTAAAACTGATATACGAATGGTTAGTAGGCTCAATCTAGTCAATTAAGCACAAAACGAGAATTTTAGTTTGAGAGATACGTAGTACCAGGATAAGGGTTAAGACGACCTTTACTCGCCCCAAAACTAATATATTTGGGCTCATAATGCCCAAATTAGTCAAATGGATACCTGATATGTTTTTCGAGGTGGGGTCACACAGATCCCGAAAATTGGTCCAGACGACCTTTAATGGACATAAAGCTGATAAAAATTGAATCAACACGTCCAAATTAGTCAAGAGTGACTGTGTCTGAAATTTCACCCGAGAACGCCTTGGTTTACGTGCAAAAAGACAACACAGTGTAGACATAACTACAGTATAGGATGTAAAGAGTAAAATAAACTGATAATAAGCTCTTAGACAGTATAAAATAACTAGGAATTGACAATACAAAAATCGAATTCAAAAATCCAATTTTCAAGTGAAAATTGGAATACTACCGAGAAAGGACCGAATACCGCAGTATAAAATTAGACTACATTGAAAAGCAAATGCAGATAAAATTTGGCCCTTAGAAACCGTGCCCTTTAGCTGTAAAAGTAGCTGATTTTGGCTGCTCACATAGCCCAAAAATGAGAATAAAATATTACACTAGCCATGGAAACTTTTGAATTTAAAATTCTAGGGGTTTTAAAGCTTGGTCAACATGTTTTGCTTTATCTCTTCTCCCTTTCGTACAGCAGCCCACACCCATTTATGGACTCAAAAAGGGCAAAAATTTGTCCCTTGATTGGGTTAAAATGATGGATAATTAATTAGGTTTAGGCTTAAGCAAGTTTGATTAAATTTGCCCATAAAAGGCACACTTTGCACAAGGGTTTTGTTCTTTCATTTGGCACCCCAAAACACAACACTCCTTCTCCCTTCCTTTCTTGCTGCAACTGACCCTTCCCATTAACCAAAAGCCTCCATTTTCAAGCCTTAAATCATACCAAAAACTTACCAAAAATCAAACCTCACAAGCTTGTGTTAGGAGGATTTGAATCCAAGTCGTTCTAAGGCACCAAGGGTAAGTTTTCAAAATCTAATCTTTGTAGTTTTTAGTTTTGTTTTGGTTTGATTTTTAAGAGAAAAATTTTGGTATTGTTTCTAGCAAAACCCAACCTCATTCTCTTTGGGTTCCCATAACCATTTTGGTTCCTCAAGCCCTAGTTCAAAATCGTGCTTGGTTCAAAGCACAAAGGTAAAAACCGAAACCTTCCCTTTGGTGATTTAGTGATTTTAAGTTTTTGATCAAGGCCATTTATGTGTATTTGTTTATGCAAATAGTTTATAATGATTTTATTTTGAGCCCTTAGCTTTCCATTTTTAAGTTTATGTAGTTATAGTTGTGTTTATAATTTTTACGAATGATTGTTAGCATGTGTGATGTGATGAACGTATAAGGATGTGGCTGGACACGAATCTGTCCCCAGGAAAGGCCACAGATTTTGGCCATTTTGACCCACTTAGGGTCCGAATTTGGGATTTGCTAAGATGAAATTTTAAGGAAATTTTGATCCGATCATTTTTGTATCAAATAGCTCTCGGCCAAAAACGATGATACGAAAGGTTTTTAGGGTGGTTTTCACTCGGTATCCAAAACTAGGAACAAAATCTGAACCTAGAAATTAGCCTCGAGTTTTATTAAAAATGGACTGCTTAGACTCCAAACCAGACTTTGAGCTCAACACAAAAGTTATAGAACACGTCGAACCCTTTAAGACTATTTGTGTTTTTTAAAAATTTGGCCGTTTCGGGCCTCAAATAGTGTCGTTTTCAAAATGATACAAAACTGGGACTTTTATAAGAAAAACTAGGCACATAGGCCATGAGTTTGATAGGATTAGGACCTGTTTGAGTTAGATTTGAGCTCCGAGGTGAACATGAAAATTATGCATCTCATCAAGGATGAAAATTTGTGTGTTCAAAAAATTCACAAACAAAGTCGTTTCGATCGAGTTTCAAAACAGTTTTCGAAAGTGGTTCAATAACCACCCTTAAAATGTAACACCAAAAATGTGTTTTAAACTTGTTAAAATATAAAAATGGTTTCATAAAAATGTCCCCCACCTTTCAACGGGTGATAACGGGATGGTTTCCAAACATATAATTTTACCAAGAATTTTATAAGGTAACCAAAATGATTTTTCAGAAATAACTTAAACAGTGTGGGCAGCCCGGTAGGCTACCACAACAAGCAAGCACTAGTAACCCGATAGACTACTTAGCTTATGACGCATGAGGTAACCGGTTAGTTGACTGGTCGGCAACCAGTCAAGGACCGTGCTTTGAACGACACTATAAGGAACGATGATTAATCTGTCAAGTAGGCAATTAATCAAACACGATACAAGTTAGACACCAAATCCCCAAAGTAGGCTGATAGGGTACCGATGGGCCTCGGTATCACATAAAAACACAAGTTATGGTCACTTATGGTAATAGTGACCTAGGAACGACAGTAATTAATTTATGGGCAATAAATTAATTTACCGAGTATAGAGAAGTAAACTCTATATAAAGAGCAAATTAGTACCGACGGCAATCGGTACCAAATGAATTATCTACTTTAGTCACTAATAGTGATGGTGACTTAATGAGAGTATTAATGAGGAACGTTATTGATGATAGGTGGTCACCTGTAATTTGTTAAAGGCGCGAGTATGCAATTGCTTGCAATTAGGTAAGTACAACTCCGCCTATAGCATGAATAAAATGAGTTTAAAGTAATGGTTTTTACAGTATGTTAAGTATGCACACCATGCACATGCTGTTACACAGCATACATAGGAGCATATAGTTTCACAATCGCATAGATTGATGAACAAACAAATTAGAGGCCAGGCATCCCCATCGCGTAAGATTAGGGGATAACCTAGTAGAGTATGTGGCACGACCAAATAAAGAATTGGGAAAGATGAGAATAAGGCGTCAGTGTAACGGGCCAAGGCCCACAAAATCTAACAAGCCAAGGCTCATAATGTATAACAGGCCAAGGCCAACAAAATTTAACGAGCTGAGACTCATAATGTATAATAGGCTAAGGCCATAAAATATATCCATAATGGGCCCTAAGTAGACATAAGAAAGAAAAGAGAATAACGAAGCATAAATGAGCATAATCGGACCATGCATTGTACACGGTATGTAATAGTTATAGTCCACTATGCTTCCGTTCATAGTAAAATGCATTTCGATATACGGTGCTATCTGTCATACATATAGTATGTGAAGTTGTTTCAATGATATGATATGTGATGATCTGGTATGTGATATGTTTGAGTGATATATGTTGATACCTGGCATGCTTATATGATTTTAAGTATGTACTATGTTTAAAACATATTTTGCGGTTAACATGTTGTGCTTACTAGGCGTAAAGCTCATGAAGTGTGTTCATGCTATAGGTAAGCGTCCTATGGCCTAAACCACAATGGGCGATGATGACGGCAGAGGCAGATGTGAGGCGAGGTTATGGAGAGACCGCAAGTTAAACTTCAACAAAAATTGAGTAAATAGTATTTTTGAGTAGTAACAATTAAATAGTATATATGAATAGTAACCGTTGAACAATATTTTTAAATAGTAACTGTTGAACAGTATTCTTGAATAGTATTTTCAATAGTAACCATCAAATAGTATTTTTAAATAGTAACCGGTAAATAGTATTTTTGAATACTAATCGATACACGTACGTGCACAGTAAATACGTACGCAATTAAAAAAAATTTCCTAAATTTATGATATCTAGTTAAGTAACTTTAAGTATCAATTGCAAGAAAGTATAAGTATGATTTAAAGAAGTAGTTTTTTTTTTAAGTGATGGTCTGGGCCACTAAGGGCACGGGATGTCACATTAATGGGTTATTAAGGCTTTAAAGGGAGTTAGGTAGCATTAATGGCTAAGATTAATGGGAATCTTGGATCAAGGGCCAAGATTTAGCCAAAATGGCTTGAAAAAAATTTGGTAAAAATGGGGAAAATCATAGTCGGCCAATGGAAGAAAAAATTAGCAAAAAAAATTATATTTTGACCCCCAAAAGTTTGCTAAAAAGTCCCTAAACAATTTCCAAATTGTTGGAAAAAATTGCCAAATGGTCCTCTACTCTTTTGCCTATAAATAGATGACGAAAATTCACTTGGAAAAATTGTGAAATGCAGCCAAAATTCTGCCCTTTGTGGCTGTGAGCTTTCTCCCCCCTTTAAGCCAAAAATTTGACAAATTTTCTTCACAAAATTAGCCTTCAATCCTAGTCCAAGTATCAAGGGATCAAATTGATAAGGTGAGGCACAATTTTGAAGCATTTTTCACTGATTTTCTTCAAGAAATCTGTGGCTTTATAGGTGTGAAAAATGATGAAAAGTTTGATGAATTGTTTAGTGTTATGTTGGTTTGGTGCTATGGTGAATAAAGCATGTTTTGGACACTTGAAACAGGTAAAAATTATGCATGTTTCTAAGGAAAATCTGTGGCCTGTGAACATGAGATTATGGAAAATTTTGTGATGAATTTGGTGAAGAAATGATTGATAAATGATTATAAGATTAAGGAAATTTTTTCCTATGAATTAGAACTTGAAACTGTGGCATATAAAGGCTAGGTTGGAAGGAAAATTTCTTAGGTTTTTAATGTGGAATTGTGCATTAGGAACCCTAAGATGGATATGTGATAATTGAGTTTTGTGGAAAAAATTTTGTGATGTTGAATACCATGTGAAATCGTGGGTTATGATGAGAAAAATGGTGAATTGATATGTTGTGATTCGAATGATGTTAATGTGGAAAAGTTTTATGTAAAGTTTGGTAACTTTGCATAAAATAGGTTTCTAGTATAGTACGTGGTAGGTACCAAGGTTCTGAGGCATACTTGATGCTGGGGAAACCTAGAAATTTAAGCGGAAATGCTGCCAAAATTTCTAAAATGGCATAAGGGCATTTCGGGAAACAAGGGTTAAAAATGTAGGCTCGGAAATAAAACTGAGACCCCTTGGTAAGTTAGAATTGATAATGGAAAACTAAACCCAAGAGGAATACCAAAACGACCCTTTAATGTCTAAAATGCCAAGAATGGGAAAAAGTTACGTTAGGGGTATTTTAGGAAACGAGGGAGAAAATTTATGGACGAGATAGAAAACCCGAGTCCCTCGGTAACCAAGGCTTGAGACCGGGATGAGAAACGTTTCAGGAGTAGTGAAATACCCATTTGAGGCTTCGAAATACTAGAAAAACAAGAAACGACCCTAGGTATCAGATGAATACTATCCCAAGGGTCGGGTGAGGAATAGTTACCGGATTTGTAGCAAAATAATGCTGTAAAAATATATAGAAGCCTAAGAAATATTATTTTATGATATTTGGACTTAGAAAATCCCAGAAAAATAATAGAATGAAATTGTTACGGTCCCGAGACCCGTTAGGGGTAAAATGGTCATTTTGACCAAAAATTTCTGAAAGGCACGGAAAGGATCGTTAAGGATCTAGAATGCTTTAAATAAGATTTTAGAGGCCATAATTAAGATTTTAAAGTTAAAAATCTAAAGTTTATAACCACACGGGCGTGTACTATGGGACACGGAGTGTAGTGGAAACCTGAGAGGTACACAGACTTAGACACCGGCGTGTTGCAAGCCGTGTATCACGAAAAGAGATGAAATGTATTGTAAAGTTAGTAACAAAATGAATATATCCAATGTGATAAATGATGATGGGTATTAACAGACAATACTCTGTCTGTATGGACCCAAACTAGAGAAGATAACAGAACTGTGGAAGATTTTCGAAGTTGGACATTATCGCAGTTGTGGTAAATTCAAGCATTTTCATGTCTGCAACATAAAATACTATGATATTTAATTATATACTAATTGTACATTAAATATTAAGTCCTACGGGTACTAGGGTGTAGTTAGACTAACACACCCAGAGAAATGATAAAGTGAGATGTGTACTGTAGGTACACTATAGAAAAAGTGTGACTAAATTTAAGACATACCTTTAAAAGCAAGAATGTGTAAGATCTATGGGCAATAAGGGTTCCTGACTTTGATGTGATGATTAATGCCACCCGATCGGAACTATAATTAAAAGATGGTAATGAAACCATATTTGGTGTACTGGCCTGCAATAATAAGATAGAGGTTTACAGGTCCTACGGGGACACAATGATTACTTTGGGTGATGATGGACTGGGGAAGATTAGCCTCAGGGTTACTCCCAAGGCCCCTCACAATCATTGCGTACATGAAAATGGTACAAGGCCAAAATGAGCTCAAATCCAGAACACAAACAAAGATAATAGCCAAAAATGTGATGAGGGCAATAATTAAGCATAATCGAGCAAAACTGCCACTAACATTAAGTGTAGTGGACTCGGTCAGAGGGATGTAAATAGTAACCGATAAAAGTTAAAGTTAGTATTTATCAGTCAAAGGTAAAAGTACTGTTCATCATGAATAGTAGTATTCACGGATGAATAGTACTATTCATAGGAAATTTTATTATTGATATTTTTGAATCTATGTGATTCATAGTATGTATGTTTGAACTTACTGAGCCTGTTAGCTCACCGATTTGTTCATGTTACAGGTAAGAAACCTATCTTGTAGATTACCTGGATAGCGGTAGGATATGCAGTGCGAATGGGATAGGGAATCCACTGTAAATTATGGTCCTGCTACTAGTCTTCTGCTGAGTGTCAAAAGAGAGAGTTTGAAGAAAATGTATATTTGAGAAAAAAAGTTGAGATCATATATTTTTGTAAATACTATATTGTATTACAAAAAGACAACTAAAAGTTTAGTTTCAAATTTTATATGGCTTTCATACGTGGCTTTCATGTGAGGAAAGTATTTTGAAAAGGAAAAAAAAAATATGGGCGAAAATTTTAGGCCTTGTAAAATGAGAATTTCAAAGTAAGAATGTTTTTAGTCGCGACCCGATGAGGTGCAAGGCCTGTATCGATCGACTACAGAGTCAGATTGTGACAGTTTCACATGGCCGAAGTCAGGGGCATCACACCTAGTTTCCTTTGAAGTCTAGGACACAAGCTCTTAACATATCCTCTAACATCTGAATGGTTCTCTCAGACTGACCATCAGTCTGAGGATGAAAAGCTATGTTAAACTTCAACTTGGTTCCCAATGAGGCTTGAATGCTCTGCCAAAACCTAGAAGTGAAGCGTCCATCGTGATCTAAAATGATTGATTTCGGTACTCCGTGCAACCTTACTATCTGAGTTACGTACATTTCTGCCAGTCTCTCTACCTAGTAGCTCAGTTTTATCGCTATAAATCAAGCTGATTTCATCAATCGATCCACAATTACCCAGATCGCGTTGTTACCGCTTGATGTTCTGGGCAATCCGACCATGAAATCCATTGTAATCTGCTCCCATTTCCACTCAGGCAGCTCGATTTTCTACAGTTTTCCTGCTGGCTGTTGATGTTCTACTTCAATCCTCTGACACGTAAGGCATCTAGCAACGAACTTGGCGACATCATTCTTCATCTTAGCCCACCAAAAACTCTCTTTCAGGTCTTTGTATATTTAATTTGTCCCTGGATGTACTAAGTATAGCGTTTCATGGGCTTCCAAAAGGATCTTTTTCCTGAGTTCTTCATCCTTTGGAACACACACTCTATCTTTGAAATAGAGTATGCCATCCTTAGAAACTCAAAATTCTGAACTCTAGTCCTCCGTTGCCTCCTTTTTGAGCTTATTTAGGGACGAATCAAGGTTCTGGCTGGCCTTAATCTCTTCTAGGAGCATTGATTAGAGGTTCATTTCAGACAACCTCCCTGCTAAAATCTCGATCTCACTACAGCGTAGCTCTTTTTGTAGTGCTTCTGGCAAGGCATTGACGGCCATGAGTGATGAAGAGTGTTTCCTACTCAGTGCATCGGCCACCTTGTTGGCCTTTCCTGGATGGTATAGGATCTCACAGTTGTAATCCTTTATAAGTTGCAGCCATCTTCGTTGCCTCATGTTGAGCTCTTTCTGTGTGAAGATGTATTAGAGGCTCTGGTGGTCCATATAGATCTAGCATTTGATGCCATATCAGTAGTGCCTTCAAATCTTCAGTGCAAAAACGACTGCTACTAGCTCTAGGTCGTGCATTGGGTAGTTTCTTTCATGGTTCTTGAGTTGTCGCGAAGCATATGTGACCACTCTACCGTTTTGCATCAGTACACCTCCTAGTCTAGTCTTGGAGGCATCACTGTAGATCACAAAATTTCCGTGACTAGCTTCTGGAATAGTCAATATTGGGACACTCGTGAGTCTTTGTTTTAGCTCTTGAAAGCTCCTTTTGTACATATCTGTCCATTCATACTTCTTCTCTTTCTTGGTGAGTGCTGTGAGTGGTGCAGCTAACTTTGATAAGCCTTCGACAAAGCGTCGGTAATATCCTACTAGTCCAAGGAAACTGCAGATTTTTGTTACGTTCCTCAGGGTCGGCCATTCGCTAACTACTTCAACTTTTGCCGGGTCTATTGATACTTCTTCCTTGGAGACTACGTGTGACAACCGGGAAATTCAGGCAATTCTCAGATGAAAATATACAAATGTATGTATATAACAATTTGTACTATTTAAAGAGTGAAATAAATGTATTTATATTGTTTAGAATATATGAAAATGTTCTAACAATACTGACGAGAAAGAATTCAGTGTTGGAAAAATTCACTGAGTTGAAACGGGTGAAACGATGCCAGAACCGGCATCGAAAACCCTAACCGGGCCAATAAAAGACGGAAAACTTCCGAGATTAATTTTGATCAAACGGAAGCAGTTTAAATTGATCCGACTGCACAGGAGACCTCAAGAACACACCGGGACGATTTCAGGAAAATTTCGGCTCGAACCGTTATAGGTCAAAAAGTAGTCGAATTAATGTGAATAGTAAAAGTCAAAGTCAACTTTGCTTTAGCATTTATGACATCATAAATCCCTTTAATAAATGGGATTAAAATGGTGGTTGGTAGCATTAATGGCCATGATTCATTTGCTTTTTGATCTAAAGGCCAAGATTTGGCCAAAAATACACCATTTTAATTTTTGAAAAATGTGGAAAGAATTAGGCTTGAAAGGTGTTTAATTCTCATTGGTTGATAGCCAAATTAATTGGCTTTCTTTGTTGCATTAAGTCGGCAACATTTTAAACCAAAAGGCCGAGACACATTTGAAAGACAAAAACCAAAGAAAATTTTCTAAGTGTTCTTCCATAGTGAGCCGTAAGTAACCCAAGAGGAACCAAACTATTCCTTCAATTTTCTTTCACAAAAATTGTGTCAAAGCATTCCTTGAAGACAAAGGAAGCAAGGGAACAAGGTAATTCCCCTTGGATTAAACTTTTTCTTGGTTTTTTTTCAATAAAACCGTGGGATTAATAGTGGAAAAAGATGGAAAAATTTTTGGTTATTTTCAATGATTTGATGCTTGGGTTTTGTTAAGGGTGTAATTAGGAAGAAAACCATGCAATTGGTTTAAAGAAAAACCAAAATTTTGTTGGTTTTCCTTTGGTAAAACCGTGGGTTACCTTGAGTAATCAATGAAGAAATTGTTGTGTTTATGTATTAACATGCTTTCAAGTTAAATTTTGTTAAGAATAAAGCATGATTTACATTATGGAAAGCTTGAAAAAAATTTTTGGTGTGAATTACCTAATGTGGCCGTGGGATTACTTAGGGTTTGGAAGAAAAATTTTGCATGGTTTAAGTGATATTTGGATTATTTAAATCATGCATTTTATAATGTAAATGATGGAATTATGATTGAAAGCATGAAACAAAAATGTTGTGCATGTTTTTCATTAAGTGGCCGTGGGTTATAAGTGATTAAAAACCCTAAGAATTTGGTTGAAAAATGCAATGAAAATGGGCTTGAAAATGTGTTAAAAAATGACGTTTTAATAGCCTAAAATGTGGTGGAAAATTTGAGAAGTTTGGTTCGGTTTGATTGTGAAAACCGAGACCAAAACTAAGGGTAAAAATGAAAAATTTTTGGTGTAATGTGGGTTAAAATGCAAATTGGAATCTTGTGAGCTTTTATGTAAAAGTTTGGAAAACTTTTACATAAAATAGGCTTGTGGTATAGTACGTGGCAGGTACATATGGTTCGAGGCGTACCTAACACCGGTAGCCTTAAAATTACGCCGAAATGCTGCCGAAATTTCGAAAACAGCATTTGGGGTAAAATGGAAATAAAAATAAAAAGTTTGGGGTCGGGTTGGAAACCCGAGTCCCTAACGGAAAATTGAATAAGGGAAACCTAAGGGGTGGTTCGTGAATAGTAACCCATCCCCTTAAAAATGTAAAACGTGAGTGGAATTGAAAAACCGACCCCGAGGGGGGGGGGGCGTTTTTGGAAATGAAATAAAGGTCCGAGTCGGGAATGGAAAATCTGAGCCTCGGAGACCTAGGTCGGAAATGTCTAGATGAACGTTTTAAATACTAGTGAAACGTCCATTTGAGGCTCCGAAACGATAGAAAATCACTAAACCAACGTAAGGGTCGGAATAGTGCTTCCCGAGGGTCGGGAAAGTGAAAAGTGAAAATAAAATAGAAATGAACCCGGTAATCATTAGAAGAGAGTCAGAAAAGTTCCTGAGAGCCAAAAATGCAGTCTGGATCGGGAAAATTTCCGTCAGGGGCAAAATTGTAGTTTTGCCAAAATATAGGGGTAAAATCGTAATTTTACCAAAGTACAGGGGTAAAATTGTAATTTTGCAAAAGTTGAGAAAAATGGGGAAAATGATAAATAAAACCTAAAAAGTTATAAATAGGTTTTATTTAAGCTTTTAAATAAAAAATAAAAGCTATAAATGGAAATGAAATTAACAGACAAAGTTTTGTCTGTAGGATCCAAAAATCGACCTACAAGGAGGGCGATCAAAGATCCACGAGAGAAAAATGGAAGAGACTGATAAGGTAAGTTCAGACATTTACCTGTCTGCAACATATAGCATTATTGTTGCTAACTTTGATGTACTAACTATAAGTTAGGTACATATGTGCTACGGGCACTACTATAGAGTAGAGAGAGAGACGTAATGTGTTACGGGCACTATTGAGAATGGACACATTGTTAATTATGCTTCGGGCACTAGAGCGAGGTTAATGAAACTCACTCCCCTAAAATTAAAATGTGAACCATTCCTAACCACGGGACAATGTGAAGTCACCGGGTTAGAATTTTAAAAAAGTCGGTAATGAAACCACTTTCTGGCGTACCAGCCTTCCGTACAGGGAGGTAACTTTTGCTTTCGGGGCTATGAGATTAAGGCTGTGGAGGTCAGCACTGATGTACCGCTCCCAGTCATGTACAGTTTGCCTTCGGGGCTATGAGATTAAGGCTGTGGAGGTCAGCACTAATGTACCGCTCCCAGTCATGCGCACTTAAATGGTACTGCCAACCTGAGCTCAAAACCAGAATATAATGAAAGATAATTACCTAAAACTGAAACTATGTCATAATTGAGCATAAGACAGTTTAGTGAGAGTACTAACATCGCGGTAGATGTACTGTTGTGACACTGTGTTATGGTCAAAGTACTATTCACGTATGAATAGTGGTCAAAGTTACTATTTACCTATGAATAGTGGTCAAAGATACTATTCATCATGAATAGTACTATTCATCATAGAAATTTTATTTCTTGCATGTTTGAACTTACTGAGCCTGTAGCCAACCATTTTTGCTAATGTTGCAGGTAAGTGACCAGCTCAGTAGCTTTTTTGACTGGATGCAGACAGGATGGCGCGTGTCAAATCGGATAACTGGGCGAGGGATATGGTCCTGCCAGAGTCTTTCCGCTGAGCGATAAAAAGGGAAGGAAAAAAAAAAAAGAAACAGTCTTTTGTAATATTATATATTTACGAAAGTATTGTAATATGTAAATTACTTTGTACTTGCCAACAAAGTAAATAGTGGGAAATGTTTTACATGATGTTTAAAGAGAAAAAAAAAATTTTCCCCAAAAACGTCATGATTTAAAAAGAGAGAGAGATAAGCCGGCGACCCATGAGAGTACAATCTATCGCAGTTAGCGATAAAGCTCAACTGTAATAGTATTATATGTATGATCTCTACGAGGGGCGGGCCGCTACACTACGTGGCTAAGAAAGTGAACCTTATCCAACCAAAATTCACACTTGGAGAACTTGGCGTATAGCTGATGATCTCGTAGTTTGTGCCAAATGGCCCTCAAATGCTCCTCGTGCTCTTCCTTCATCTTCGAGTTTACAAGTATGTCATTGATAACATTATGACAAACTTGTCTAGAAAATCCTTAAACACTCAGTTAATTAGATCCATGAAGGTTGCAGGGGTGTTAGTCAGTCCGAACGACATGACCAGGAACTTGTAATGTCCATATCGTGCTTGAAAAGCCATCTTGGGTACATCTTCCTCCCGGATTTGTAACTAATGGTACCTGGAACGTAGTTCAATCTTGGAGAAAACTGCAGCACCTCGGAGCTGGTCGAATAGATAATCGATCCATGGTAACGGATACTTGTTCTTTATTGTGATCATGTTCAGCTCCCTGTAGTCTATACACATTCTTAGCGTTCCATCCTTTCTCTTTACGAATAAAATAGGTGCTCCCCATAGTGAGCAGCTCTGTCAAATAAAGCGTTGTCTATCAAATCCTTCAACTAAGTTTGAAGCTCCTTTAACTTTGTTGGGGCCATTCTATAAAGGCCCTTGGAGATGGAGGTTGATCCTAGTAACAGCTTGATCTCAAATGATATCTATCACTCTGACAGAAGCCCTGGAAGATCCTCTAGGAATACTTCCATGAACTCTCGAACCACTGGTACACCTTCCGGTCCTATCTCTGCTTCCTGGGTCTTGTCCACTATGTGTGTGAAGAAGCCAGTGCATCCATTGGATAGTAGCTTGTAAGCCTTCATTGCCGATATCATTATCTTTGGTTGCTTCAACGATAGCCCCTTGTAAATAAACTTCTCGTGCCCAATTGGCTCGAAGGTAACCTCCCGTCTTCGACAATCTATGATGGCATTGTACTTAGTGAGGAAATCCATCCCCATGATTACGTCATAGTCATACATGTCGAGAACGATTAGATCCACACTCATCTCATGCCCATTGATAACTACTGGCACGTGACATATCCAGTAGTTAGACAACAAAACTTCCCCTAAGGGAAGGGCAGTTCAAAAAGTTTGATTCATTTTATCTATGTTCTGGTCTATCTCCCTAGCAAACTTTGATGATGCAAATGAATGTATAGCTCCCAAATCAAACAGAACTAGTGCAGTGGAGTTATCGATAGAAAGTTAACCTGTCACCATGGTTGAGGTTCCAGCTTCTGCATCCTCTCTTGTGAAGGCATAGATCTTCCCCTAGGTGTTTGGTGCCTCCAGTCTACCCTGAGTGATCGATGGACTCTCAATCTTGGTTTGAATGGCATGTAGCTGACTGTTAGTGGTGCGGGCTTGGCCTTGCTGATTCTATGGGTTTGAGCGGTAGTTCTTGGCATAGTGGCCTTCCTTGCCCCAGATGTAGTAGCCACTGGTTCCTTGGCGGCATTCTCCTAGATGATTCTTCCCATACTTTGGGCAAGGTGGGTGTTGATTTCCATTTCCTCCCCAGTTATTCCTCTTCTGTGGGAAGTTCCTCTGTGGCCCTTGATTACTCTAGTTCCCCTTTCTCTTGTTGTTGTGATGAGAATGCCTGTTGTTCTGGCTGGCTCCCACATGTTGCCCTTTATGCTACATCTCAGGGTTTGATCTTCCCTAGATCTGCTTGGCCGATTTTCTCCTCTCTTCTGGGCTTGAAAATCTATGCCCTTCTTTCTTTGTCCTGGGCCAACCAATACTCTGCCCGAATGGCTCGACTGATGTATTCAGCCACAGTTGCGGCTCTGTGGCTCCCACTACAGACTTGGACAACAATGTCTATCCGGAACATCTTTAACATTCTTCTAACCTTTTCCTTCTCCGTCGACACTAGGTCTGTGTTAGGAAATGCCCTAAGTATTAAAGACATTTTGATGTATTTATTTTGAACTGGATAATAAAATTATATATAGAGGTTATTCATTACATTGCTATCTATCCTCAATTTTGTTTACATGTTAAAGTAAATGAAAGCAAATATGGCTTCCTGACTACTTGTGTTAAACTGTTAGAACGTTGCATGCAATGGACTTTTGTATGCGAGAAGACAATGTTCTAAAGTTAGCGGTCTAAACTATGGTCTGCAGTCTATGGGGTTAGACCGAGCATCTAACTCATGTTAAGACTATTATGTTGTCTAAAGCCTTGGAGGGGACGGTTTGTCTTGACTATCTAGAGCATAGACTCCCAAGTAGAGACATAGATATGTTGCTTAGTGGTGACATATTAGACCGGGACTAAAGCTTGATTTATCTACGAAGTCTGCTTTGAGTGGATCGATCTGCTTTTGACGTTCATTATATAGTAACCTTAATCCTGAGTAAAAGGACAGCTCCATGTATATGACTTGTGTACTTTGATGTTCCAATAGCTAAAGCGTCTCAGAGGTAGTAAGCTTATAGACCGGTTCGTTGGGTGCATGAATTGTATACGATGAAGGGTTTGTTTACAGATATCGGAATCATAGCTCTAACGAGGAGTTAAGGATATCCTCTTAAAGGCATTATACTGAATGTGAAAATGGATAAGGTCTTGGGTCGTCTACAGGATGGATGACTTCTTATTCACATATGGTGAATAATCATTTTCTTAATTCAGTAGTATAATGGAACTTTAAGATAGCCTGATCAGTAGGATTAAACGGACTTTGGCCTAAGGCTGATCATGGATATCATATGAGGGTTCTGCATACATGACAAGGTCATTGGACGATAGCTTGTCACAGGCTTACGTAATACGGTATATAATTGGGAGTTCAGTTTCAGGTTTATAGTGGTGTAACTCTGAAATTAGTGATCATATGATTGAGTTGTTCGGTAAAGAATGATGATCATATAGATTTGCGGGAGCCCGATTATATATGTCCAATCAGTCCCTCTACTAGCTCCACATAATTCCTTAATGAATGGCAAATTGATCTATGTATGCTTATTGGCCAGTTGAATTTGCATGGATGGTGTTGACATAGGATCAGGATGGTAGACAAGATTCTCTCCGGTTGGATTCAGATTTTATTTTGGATAATAGAGTACACAATTATTCGAACTCCAAATAAAGTTGCCATGATTTTATTTGAGATTGGATTGGAGTTGTAGAAAATTATCCATAAGAACAAGAGTTTGAAATACAACAGTTTTGGGGATTTTGAAATTTGAATTTTGAAATTTGAAATTTGAAATTTGAATTTGAAATTTAAAATTTGAAATTTGAAATTTGAAATTCGAAATTTGAATTTGAAATTTGAAATTTGAAATTTGAATTTGAAATTTGAATTTGAAATTTGCAATTCAAATTTTGAATCACAGTCCAAGTGAGATTCGAATTTGTTGTGGTAAATCCACAAGGAATGAAATTTGAATTTGAGTTGGATATGGAGAGGAAAATCTTGTTAGAATCCTACTTGAATTTTGAATCCAAATCCTAACCAAATATGGATGAAAATTTTGAGGATTATCCTCAACGATTTTTCAGATTTTTTTGGATATGGTTCAAGAAAAAATTCAAGTTTCAATCCTAGTTGAATTTGGATTCTCTCCTCCCTGATAATGGCCGAATTTTTGGAGTAAATCTCCTAGGAGATTTTCTGTTATTTTGGATAAGGATGAGATAAGATTCAAGCTTGAAAATCCTAGTGGAATTTTGATTCTCCCTTATCCAAAAGTGGCCAAAATTTTGGTAGAGATTTTCCCCTTGAATTTTCAGATTTTTTGGTTGAAAAAGGGAGATAAAATTCTAATTAAAATTTTGTTCAGATTTGGATTGGATTTATCCTAAAGTGGCCGAATTTGTTGTTGGTATTTTTCCCTAGGAAAATTCAGATTTTGTGCTTGTGGATAAGGGAGAATATCTTCTCCTAATCCAATTCGAATTCAGAGAATCACCTCATGTAGGTCTATAAATAGAGGTCCTGCCACTCCAGTTCTCTTAGACCACAGACTCTTAGGTGAGCAGGCTTATTGTTGCATAACTTACCGTGACAATAAGTTCTTTGGAGATCTGGGTGGTTAGAAGAAGACTAGCAGTGCTAGCATACCGATTGATGTTTAGAGTGCCTACTCACTCAGCCATTCGGGAATTGGAGAATAGTAGAGAAGGCTAGTTGGTTGAAGCTCTCCAATCATTCTCCTCCTGTAGATTGGCCCCTTAAGGTATGAGTTTTAATTGTTGTTGGTTTATTGTATATGGCATCATGAGATATTTAACGATCTAAAAATTTTTATTATTCCGCTGCGCCACTCTGATACATTTTTACCGATTAATTTTCCTACAATTGGTATCAGAGCCATCTTATGGCTATGCCATGTACATAAATTAGACAATTACTTAGTCTTTTTATTTATGTATGGATTTGATATTTAGAGAGTGGCATTCTAGGTTTCCTTTATGTTGTTATCATGTATTATGTATAAAGTATGTGGTTATTTTAATTTTTTGAATTATTATAAGCATGCTTGTTTTAGCCGATTATGGTTCCTTAGAATTTAGAAAAATTGTATCTAGGATTTTTTATGTAACCATGGGAGCAGTTTATTAACACTGTAATTTTTCTATGGATTTTAATTTTGTCTCATAGAATTATTATGGTTAGAATTTTTGTACACCGGAAACGGTTTAGGAAATTTTATGTAATTATTCTTGGAGGAGATTAAAGATTGAAGACCGTAATTTATTTTTCCCAAAAGTTAAATTTAATTTAAAGGTTGAAATTTTGATTGTGTAGAAAATTTTAATTTAATTGGGATTGAAATTAATTTTTGGAGATCCTAATGGGTAAATTGGAATATGGCATGAAAATCGAGACGCGACCCCTCGGGATACGTCGTCGGGCCTTGGTGGGGCTACAGCCCCTGCCCTCGAGCAGGATGGGTCTGTGGTAGCCCCTTGACAGGCCATAACCACCCACGGCCGCAGGCTTGGCCTACAGCCGAGGGTGGCCATGGCCTCCCCAAGGCTGGCCACGGCCTGGGCGTGCAGCCTGCTAGCTGTTGCGCCCAGCCTAGGCATGCAGACTGGCGCTGCAGGCTTGGCCTGCAGCCCGACAGGGCTGCACAAGGGGCGGCCGTAGGCTGCCAGCCCCCGGGGGTTGGGGGCTGCCCACGGCGGCTGCCGCCTCCTGGGGCTGTGGTGTGACGGTTCAAAAATCAAAAAATTTTAATTTTTAAATTTGAGATTTAATTTTAAATCATGTTTAAAAATATGTAATTGAAAATTTAAAATTTTAAAATTACATATTATTACACATGATGTTTAAAATTGTTTAAAATTTGAATTTGAAATTTAAATTTGAAATTTGAATTTGAAATTTGAATTTGAAATTTAAATTTTTGGAAATTTAAATTTTAAATGATTCTTGGGATAAGAAATAAATAGAGAGGCTACATAAAGATGGATACAAGAAGACGGAACAAAATTCAAGACCCAAAGAATGCTTTGGATGGAATTTTGTAATCTTTATTTTCTTTGTTCTAGGATGGAACTATGGCTTGGTTATTCTGTCAATTATTTTTTCTATGATATGTCATGGATGTATAAATATGTATTCATAGATGTTTTATATGCATGTTTGATAACATGTCATATAGGATAGGTGAGTGCCACTCATGCTATATTGATCATACATATTTGTCAAAACTTGCATGTTTTTCAAAATATTGAGTGGGAGAGGGTTTCAAACCAAACCCATGGCCTCCATTGTTGATCCATACGTGAAAGTATGGTAACGTCTCTCGTCAGTTCTGCCCTGACCACACCCCTCGGTAGGTGTTTACCGCCCCCGGTATACTAGATTGAATCTCCTATATGGAAAACGTGTTCGGGTACGATCCTATTCATGACCACCCCTCAGTGGCTTGGTAGGATGTGGATCGGGCTACGTAAACAATAGTTATACACTCAAGACTCGTTTAGTTATTAACCTTCCCTAGAAGCTCTGTTAACTAAACTGATGGCCAAATAAGCGGTTATTAATATATGTCTTAACCTTGGAGGATTTAAGGCAACATATATTACTTGGACGGGGTCCATGTTCCGGCTATTTGTTTTATGACCACTCCTCGGTGGCTTGGGGCAATTGGTGCTGAGAATTACTGTTGCAACGCTATATGTTTTTTCAAGTTTCATGTAGGAACATACTTGTATGTTTTATTTGCTAAATTATCTGTATATTTGCTTGGGCTTTGTAATGATGTCTAGTATAATTTTATTTCAGTTTAAAATGTCACCGACACCCCTCATTTCAATACTTACTGAGAATAAACTCAATGGCGATAATTATAAGGATTGGAAAAGAAATCTGTTAATAGTTCTCAGCTGCGAGAGACACAAGTTCGTACTGGATGAATCATGCCCACCAGGGCCAAAACCTGACACACCGCTTGAGGAGGACCCGGTTGCCTATACTCGTTGGAGAGAATCCAATGATATAGCTCGATGCTACATGCTTACTAGCATGACGAGTGCTTTACAAAAGCAGCATGAGACTTATCAGGTTGCTAGGGAGATCATGGACAATCTAGAGGACATGTCCGGAGGCCAAGAAAATTTGGCTCGATAGTCCGCTATAACCAGCATTATGAACTCTAAGCAAAAGGCTGGTACTCCGGTGAAGGATCATGTGATCACTCTAATGGGATTCTTCGCTGAGGCTGCTGAGAACGGTGCTGAGTTGGACTACAACACCCAGATCGAGATGGTGTTCAAAACTCTGTCTAAAGATTTTGTGGGGTTTAAGGCCGTGTACAATCTGGGAGAAGGGAGTTAGGACTAGCCGAGCTCATGAAGCAACTCCAAGCTTATGAGTGGATGATCAGGGATGGGGATGCAATCTAACCCAAAGGAGAGGCCAATTTAGTAGAATCTTCCAAACCCTCATGGAAGAGGAAGAGGCCAAACCAGAAGCAAGCGGCTTCCAGTTCTTTTAATCCTCCTATCTCGGATGGGAAGAACAAGAACAAGAACAAGAAGCCCAAGGACCCTAAAAAGTCCAAGTGCTTCACTGTGGGAAGGTAGGTCACTTTAAGAAGGCTTGCTGAGAATTCCTAGCCACCAAGGGTAAGGAAGGTAAGGAACTTCACTATTTAGAAGCGTGTTTGGTGGAAAAATCGAAAGACACTTGGGTCATTGATTCGGGCGCCACTAATCATGTTTGTGTTTCTATGCAGGGGTTCGTGGAAACGAGAAATCTTCATGATAGGAGCCTCTCGTTGCAGACTGGAGATGGTAGCTTGGTGGTGGTTGAGGTAGTGGGAGATATTTACCTTTACTTTGATCAATTTAGGTTTATTTTATTGAAAGATAATTTTTATGTTCCTAATTTTAGGAAGAACCTTATATCGGTAGTTTGTTTAATAAAGGATTCTTATTCAGTTTCTTTTAGTAAAAGAGTTGATATTCATAGAAATAAGTCTATTATCTGTTCTGGATGGATGGATGGAAACCTATATTTGATCAAACCAAAGATGTACTCACTGCTTGATACTGAATTAATAGATAACTCTAAAAGGTTGAAAGTTTCTCACTCTAACAAGGCGTATCTTTGGCATTTAAGACTTAGTCATATTAATCAGGATAGGATTCAAAGATTAGTGAAAGACGGTCCTCTGGAATCTCTAGAGGAGGTAAGTCTTCCTCAATGTGAGTCTTATCTAGAGGGTAAAATGACTAAGGGGTCTTTTGGAGCTAAGAGTACAAGGGCTCGGGAGCTCTTAGAAATTGTGCACATTGACATATGTGGCCCCATGAACGTCACAGCATGAGGAGGGTTCGAGTATTATGTCTCCTTTATAGATGATTACTTGAGGTATGGATATGTGTATCTGATGCACCGCAAGAGCGAAACCTTTGACAAGTTCAAAGAGTATCGTGTGGAAGTGGAAAAGCAATTGGATAAATCCATAAAGACACTTCGATCTGATCGAGATGGCGAATACCTCTCCGATGAATTTCTAGGACATCTTATAGAGAACGGGATATTATCCCAATTGACTGCACCTGGTACTCCATAACAGAATGGCGTAGCCGAAAGGAGAAACAGGACCTTGTTGGATATGGTACGGTCCATGATGAGTTATTCAATGTTGCCATTATCATTTTAGGGATATGCTTTACAAACGGAGTGCTATATTCTGAACCAGGTTCAAAGCAAATCAATTCCCAGAACTCCGTATGAATTGTGGCGTGGCAAGAAGCCCTCCCTTGGACATATGAGAATATGGGTCTGCCCGGCGCATGTACTGGATGGGGATGCGAAGAAGTTGGAACCAAGATCAGAATTGTGCATGTTTGTAAGGTATCCAAAGGGAACTAATGGAGGTCTGTTCTATAACCCAAAGGAACAAAAAGTCATTGTCTCAACCCATGCGACATTCTTGGAGGAAAGTCACATGAATGACTTTAAGCCTTGAAGCAAAGTGGTGCTAGAGGAGTTATCGGGTGAAAGAACTACTCCACAGATTTCGGTCTTGGACGCAAGCCTGAGTTCCAGTGAAAGACCTGCAGACGATTAACAATTTAGGGTGCCTCGTCGTAGTGGGAGGGTTTCGAATAAACCTAATTTCTTCATGTATGATACTGAGGTATACCAGGCTGAGGCTCATGAGCATGAGGATGATCCGGTCACCTATGATGAAGCTATAAATGATGTTGATTCTAAATCTTGGAAATAGGCTATGAACAATGAGATGGATTCTATGAAATCTAACTCTATTTGGGAACTTGTAGATTTGCCGGATGGGATAAAACCCATTGGATGCAAATGGGTCTACAAAAGAAAGAAGGATGCGGAAGGGAGAGTGGAAACTTTCAAAGCTAGACTGGTTACAAAGGGGTACATGCAAAAGGCTGGAATCGATTACGATCACCTGTTGCTATGCTGAAGTCTGTCCGTATTCTTCTGTCCGTTGCGGTGGCTCTCGATTACGAGATCTAGCAAATGGATGTCAAGACGGCATTCTTGAATGGCCATCTTGAAGAATGTATCTATATGATACAGCCCGAAGAGTTCGTAGCAAAAGGCCAAGAAAGAAAAGTCTGCAAGTTGCTTAGATCTATTTGTGGATTAAAGCAAGCATCCCGCTCATAAAATCAGAGGTTTGATCAAGCGATTAAGACATTTGGTTTTGAGTAGAACGTTGATGAACCCTCTATTTATTAACGTATTATAGATGGAAAAGTGGTCTTTTTGATACTCTATGTCAATGATATACTGCTCATTGGGAACGATGTAGGGAACTTATCATCGGTCAAGCTTTGGTTACACCAACAGTTTAACATGAAGGACTTGGAAGAAGCTAATTATGTTCTGGGCATTCGTCTCTTCAGAGATCGAAAGAACAAAATGATAGTGTTATCCCAAGCTTCGTACATAGATAAAATAATTGACAAATATGCAATGCAAGAGGTAAAGAAAGGTACACAACCTTCTATTGCTGGTCTAACTCTTTCATTGGATGACTGTCCCAAGACATCGGAAGAAAGAGAGTGTATGAGTAAGGTCCCTTATGCATCCGCTGTGGGTAGCCTTATGTATGCTATGCTTTGCACTCGCCCGAACATATGTTTTGCAGTAGGTATGGTGAGTCGATATCAAGTGAATCCTGGAACCAAGCACTGGCAGGCAGTAAAGCGTATACTCAAGTATCTTAAAAGAATGAGGGATTATATGCTGGTGTATTCTGGAGGGGACCTAATGTAATGACCGCCATTTTCATGACACCTACTTACCATGTAATAAGTCATTATGGAATAAAATGGACATAATTTAATGTCTTTTAGTACAATTTAAGAAACACGGTCAAGTACACGACCGCGTAGGAGGCCGTGTACCACTCGGATAGATGTTTTTGTTTCAAAGACATGGCCGTGTTGAGTAGTCTCAACTAGTACATGCCCGTGTTTGAAATGTGCATGCCCGTGTTGCGTTGCACACGCACGTGTAAGAGTCTGTGTAGAAGGCTGTGTAATGAGCCGAGAGCCACTGTAATGACTCTCATGAATTATGAAACTTAATTACTATGTAATGATGTAATTAAGTTAATAAGCACAGTGTGCTTTTCAGTTAAATGAATTAAACAGGAATAGTAACGTTTAATTACTATTCATGCAGTGAAAGGGGTAATCGACAGTGAAATCGGTCCACCCTATTATGTGAGTATACGTTGAGACACGCAATATCAAGAAACCGGTCTAGGCGACCATTTCATGATACAGAACTGATGAGCTAGTCATCAGTACGCTCAGACTGGTCATCTGAGCGCAGTAGTGATAATTGCCCTAATAGATGTACAATATGGAGAAAAGTGGTCTAGATGACCTCTTCTCGCCCAGAGACTGACAAAATCGGAGTCAGAACGCTCAGATTAGTCAGTCAGATAGCGAATAGTGATTAGTGAACAGTGTGATACGCAGTGTCAGGTTAGTGGCCAAGACGGCCTTAATCTGACATAAAACTGATATATTAATAGTCAGCAGGCTCAATCTGGTCAATTGAGCACAAAATGTAGATTTTGTTTAAAAGATACGCAGTATCGGGATGAGGGTCAAGACGACCTTTTCTCACCCCGAAACTGATATATTTAGACTCAGGACGCCCAAATTAGTCAATCGGGCACCTGACACGTTTTTCGAGACGGGGTCATACAGATCTCGAAAACTGGTCTAGAAGACCTCAGATGGACGTAAAACTGATAAATTTGAAATCAGCACGTCCAAATTAGTCAAGAGAGACTGTGTTTGAATTTTCACGCGAAAACGCCTCGTTATGCGTGCACAGTGTCAACACAGTGTAGGCCTAACCACAGTATCAAGAAATTGGTCAAGATAACCTTTTCTTGATATAAAACTGATATATTTGGAATCAGAATGCTCAAATTAGTCATTTTAGCACAAAAAGTAATTTTTGACCGGGAACCATGCAGTATACGGAAACTGGTCGAGACGACCTCGGATGAAGATAAAACTGATATATTTGGGTTCAGCACGCCCAAATTAGTCAGTATAGCCTATCTTAAAATTTTTCAAAAAATTAGTATAAAAGGACGAAATTTTTGGGACTATTGAAAAATAGCCCCCATAATTTTTTCAAATCCCATTTCCTCCCCCAACACCACCCGTAGGTGAACAGTAACCATCAGTCGAATCTGACCTCCGTTTTCGACACCGCCGGCACCATTGGAAAGCTCTCGACGAGCTGATTCCAACGGTGGGCCGAGTCGACCGAACCGACGCCGGAGCATGCCGCACGCGCCGCCCAAAGCCGCCGGTGGCCGAATTTTTCAAACCGCCGTATCTCCGCCATCCGACGTCCAAATGCCACGATTCTGGTCCAAATGCCACGATTCCGGTCCCAATGGATTCGTGGTGAAGAGTAGAACAAAACCCAGGCTTCATTTCACGTCAACAGCCACCGGATCGCGTCGCCCAAGGTTCACCGTCGCCGTCGCCGCCGTCGGATCTCACTATTTCGGTGGAGTTGGGTTGCAAGGTCGGTGTCAAAATGCTCAGAACAACACGTAGATCAAAAGCCCCAAATCAGTTTTGGGCAACAACGCCGGAAAATGAAGATCCAACACCACCGCCGTCGCTGACTTTTCGAGGGCCGATTTCCGGTGATAGGAGCCTCGATTGGTGAAATTGACACCACCAATGGGTTCCTCTCGTCGAGCTCTTCAAGATGGTGGTCGCCACTCCCATCGCCGCCGTGGTCAACGCCGGTCAACGACCGGTCAACGCCGGTCAACGGCGGTCAACGGCGACCCGGAGACCGAAAATTGAAGAATGGCTTGTTGGCCTATTTTCGACGTTCCGGACACATCCGCGGCATCGGATTTGCAAACCAGAGTTTCAAAAGTGGAGAACTTCGATTCAAAGATTGTGCGGTCGAGACCGAACGGTTCGTCCGACCGCCGACGGGAACGATTTTGGTAGTGGTTTTGATCCCTTGATTCCTCAATTTATTATTAGAAATAATTATGTATGAATTATGGTTTATTGACTTGAGGAATTGTAAGAAAAAGGGATGAAATGTCGAAAAAGAGAATGTGAGGAAATGTGAATATTTTTACGTAAAAAGCGGAGCTTTTACGTAAAAATTAGGCCTCTGGTTTAGTACGTGGCAGGTTAGAATAGGTTAGATGGTTTTGAGGCATTTCCTAAACGCCGAAAACCCAAAAATTAAGCGAAAATGCTGCCGAAATTTCTAAAACGGCACAAAGGGATATTTTAGGAAACGAGGGATGAAAATGTGATCGGGATGGAAACCCGAGCCCCCTCGATGACCTAGGTCCGGGAAAGAAGGACGGACGTTGTGAGGATTAGTGAACCATCTCATTAGAAATTTCGTAATGTAAGAAAACGACCCCTATGTCAGAATAGTACCACCCGAGGGACGGGTGCGATCGAAGTATAAAATTTGGGCCGATTACATCGGTAACGGTAACCCGACAGGCTAAATGGTCATACGAGAGGTATTCAGTCAGTTGACTGGTCGGTTAGCCATTCAAGGACCAAGTCGGAATGGGATAGTGAGAGACAGTGATTAATTTGTCAAGTAGACAAATTAATCAAGCACGATTAAAAATTAGATATCAAATTTCCCAAAGTAGAGCAGTTGGGTACCGATAGGCATCGGTACCACATAACGATAAGTTTATTAGTTCCTAACGATAGAGTGACCTAAGAGTCGATGTTAATTAATTTATTGGGTAAATAAATTAATTAACAATGATTAGAAAATCAAATTCTTAAGAAGAGGGCAATTAGTACCGATAAGGATCGGTACCACATAACGAGAATTTTTATTAGTCACTAATGACCACGGTGACCTAAGAGTGAATGTTAATATAATGCATTATGATTACAGGGAGGTACCTGTATTGTGACGAAGGCGAGAGTATAAACTGTCTGCTGACAGGTAAGTACAACTCCGCCTACAGTATGGATAAAATGAATTTAAAATGATGCTTTTCCAGTATTTTAAGTATGTATCTTGCACACGATGCTGCACAGCATACATAAGAGCATATAGTTTCACAATCGAGTAGATTGATGAAAGAACAAGATAGAAGCCATAGATCCCTACCGCGTATGATTGGGGACAGCTTAGAGAAGCGTATGGCTAGAACAGTTAAACAAGATGGAAATAAATAGGTGTGTCGTACCGGCTCCTTCAGTCGAAGGGGTTTCCAGTTAAAGAAAGTTAAGGCCAAAAGTTGAGCATCAGTTGATGGCTCTTCAGCATTAGTTGACCTCGGGAGTTACCGTTGGTCTGCGCGCACACGGTACTGACACATGGGCCCTAAATAGACAAGAAAAGAAAAGAGAAGTTTGAAGTATAAATGAACATAACCAGACCATGCATTAGTTATAGTTCGCTATGCTTTCTTTTTCAGTAGAGTGCATACAGTACACGATGCTTCTATCATGCATAAAGTATGTGAAGTTTTATATTCAGTGTTACGCCATGTTATGTGATGACATGATATGTGAGCTGATATGTGATATGCTTATATGGTATGTGATATATTAAGTGATATATGTCATGCTTATGATTTTAAGTATGTGTTATGTTTTAAACATGTTTTGCGGTTAACATGTTGTACTTACTGGGCGTAAAGCTTACGGAGTGTGTTCATGCTGTAGGTAAGCATCCTATAGCGTAAACATCAAGGGACGATGATGGTGGCGGAGGTGGATGTGAGGATGAGGTTATGGATACACCGCAAGTATTCTTCCGCACAGTATGAGTAAATAATATTTTGAATGGTGACAGTTAAATAGTATTTTGAATAGTAAAGGTTAAACGGTATTTTGGAACAGTAAACAGTATATGTATGAGTAGTGTATTTAAATAGTATCTGGTGAATAGTAATCAGATAAACAAGTATATAATTATGTATATATAATTGAAATCCTTATGTTTTTCAAATTCCGCATTTTAATAGTATGCGTACGTGAATAGTAAATACGTACGCGTATAAAAAAAAATTTCCCTCTAAATTTATGGTATTAAATTCAGTAAGTTTAAGTATCGATTTTAAAGAAGAAGTATAAGTAAAAGTTAAAGAAGCAAGTTAAGTAATAGAGTTTTTAGTGACGGTCCGGGCCGCTGAGGGCACGGGGCGTCACAGTTGATATCAGAGCGGTTTCCTGCCATCCTACCTCACATCGCCGCATGCTTGCCTCATCTGTCCAAGTAAGTTAGTTTTATTTTTTAGTCAGTAAATGTTTATCTATTGAAGATAACATTTTATAGTAATGAGATGACGAAACCTATGATGGCGAGAATAAGGCGAAGAGATGCTGAGATCATTATACAAAAAATCACGACCGTGCAGTGCTAGAGAACTGCTCAGAGAAAGAACATGGATTGCTACTCGAGTTGTACTGATCTTCAGAGCTAGTTGTCCACTAAGTTTCGAGTGGCAAACAGTACTCCTGCATTCTATGAGAATGTCAGGACTGGTTTCACGTTATCAAAGTGATTCCCCGATTGTACGCCATTGATCAGGATAACTGAGTCCTGTTGGCTGTTGATATCTCTCAGGAAGATACTCTCGTGTGTATCGGGATCCTTATGACCAGGATGAGCTTTTAACTGTGTCGAGTTTCGCCATACCACGGTCGAGCCAATCTCTGAGAGCAGTCCAGCATCAGCCCCAGTTTTTCTTTGTGGGTAAGTGGGGAGTGAAACTGCCTAAGTTCTCTAGAGTTGTGGATGTATGAGAATTTGTTCATCGGACTGAAAGACTGCAGCTGATGTCCGGTGATACAGTTCTAACGTATGTTGTTCGCTACAAGGAACCGAATGGACTTCTACAATACATGCCGAGACAAAAGTGGATCAAGACAGGAGAAGACCCAAAGAGAGAAAGAGACCTTGCCAAACAGAATTAGAAGAGCGATCAAGCAGGACTAGCAAGCCTTATCAAGGTGATAGTGAACGCCGAGAGAAAAGTGCTCAACCCCGGAAACCCTACACAAGCCCAAGGCATTACAGCAGCCGCCATTATGGAGGGTGACTCGGTAGAACCAGCACCCCAACTGGCCGATGAAGAGTTCATGGCCGAGCACCAGCCAGAAGTACACGAGGGCAATAGGGAGCCAATGGAGAACCCCGAACCAGCCCGTATGTCTCCCAAACACCCCATGAAGGAGGAAGATAACGAGACTCTTTCTGACACCCATCCCGACGATGAGGGAGAGGAGAACCCAGAGGAGTACTCACTTAGCGATAGTGACGATGAGGAGATGCCTGATACTGAATCAGGATTGTCCTTCCAATAGTAGTAACCCTTCTGCGGGAATGTTAGTTATGAAAAAATATAGAGGGAAGTAGTAGCTCTCCCCCGTCAGTTGTAGCATAATGTACTTGTTGGGATCGTATAAGGGAAGTGTGTGTCACTCCCACTGAACTAGAATCTTGAATATATGTATATATATTATGTGAAATATATTATGAGATAAGCAGTAAAGCTTTGCCCTAGGGGGCAGATAAAAATTTTTTTTCCACAAGTGTGAGTATGATATGACAGAAAGTGCAGGACGAATCCTAGCACTCAGACGATGTCCCAATACAATGCAGCAATTGTATTGAACATCACAGTATGAGAGAAAGAAAGGTGGATATAGTGTGTATATTTATATCCATAATGTTTAAGTAAGATTGTTAAGTAAGAAAGAAAATGATATGTGATACGAGTCCCAAGTACAGAATTTAAGAGACTTATATTTTTTTTTCTTTCCCGCTGTACGATAGGGTTACATAGGAAAACATGGCAAGAACGAGAGCTTAGTTAAATCCAGCATCCCGAGAGGATGAGTTGATAGCACAGATCACAGCCATGCGAGAGATGATAGAGAACCAGCAACGGGAGCTAAACCAGCTTAGGGAACAACTGGACCAGTAACCCCAGGCACCACAGTCAGTAGAGATGCCAGCACAGGAGGCTCTAGTAGCCCAAAAAAAAAAAAAAACTCTGAGGGAGCAAGCAGCTCCTCCAGGTCAGAAAGCAGTAGCACCCATAGTAATGGCTGCTTTCGTAGCAGCAAATTGTTTTCTGTCAATTCCTAGGGAAGGTGACTTATATGAGAGATTCTGGCGCATGAAAGCATTAGAATTCGAAGGAATCACCAACCCTATAGAGGCCAATGACTGGCTAACGGATATCCAAGTAATCTTGGATTTTATAGGGTTAACAGATAGAGAGAGAAAGTGATGTACACATCCTTCACCCTGCGCAATGAGGCGCGTTAGTGGTGGAAGATGGTAACCATTAGGAGGAACATTAGAGAGATGAGCTGGAGCGATTTCATTGAGGAATTCAAGGAGATGTACTTCAACGACGAAGCACTAGTAGCACAGTAAGACGAGTTCGACAACTTGCACCAAGGTAGTATAACTGTTATGGAGGCAGTCAAGAAATTTGAGCAGTTGGCTCAACTTTATCCAGATTTGGTACCGACCAAAAGAAAAGAATCAGACGAATGTTGAAGATGTTCAGAACGGAAATCACAGTTTAGGTCTGTAGCGGAAGCCACGGACCAGTGACACTAGCAGAATGTGTCAGCAAGGCTATCTGAGCCGAGTACTGGTCGGCTCAGGATAAGGAGCGAAAGGCGCAGAATTTTAAGGCACGAATGGAGGAGAAAACGCAAGCCGAGCAGGCTCAAGAGAAGCAGAACCCCGAGTCACAACACAGAGGGCAGAATGTGGGAACCGGCTAGAATAGCAGGCATTCCCATAACAACAACAAGAGAAAAGGGGAATTAGAGCAACCAAGATTCACAGGAGAATTTCGCCAGAAGAGAGATGACAAGAAAGGAATGACAGCCAATATCCGACGTGCACGAAATGCGGAAAGAGGCACTCAGGAGAATGTAAGCAAGGAGTAAGTGGTTGTTTCATCTGTGGCACGAAAGGCCACTATGCCAAAAAAATTTGCCACTCCAACCTGCAGAATCGACAGAATCAACCCCGCACTGAGAATAATCAACTTCACACCAACCAGACCAGGATCGAAGACCCTTAATCACACAAGGTATACTGAAAGCTTCAGACAGCTAAGGGAGAATCTATGCTTACACGGGGAGTGACGTTGAAGCTGTAACTTCTGCAATGGTGACAGGCCAGCTTTCTATCGCCAACTTTGATACGTTAGTTCTACTTGATTCTGGAGCCACCCATTCGTTGCATCATCAGATTCTGCCAAAAAAAAAAAAAGCGTAGGACACAACGTTGTCATAAACTGTTGAAGGTAGAAAATCGTTTTCGAACCAATCGGATGTGAAAAGTTCATCTACAAGGGTTTGTCGCCAGAGCAACCAAAGATGATGATATCAGCAGTGAAGGCTCGCGAGATGCTATCCAGTGGATGCACGGACTTCCTAGTATACGTAGCAGATAAGACTCAAGGAATAGAGATAGGACCCGACAACATACCAATAGTCAGGGAATTCATGGAGATATTTCCAGAAGATCTTGCAGGACTCCAACCAGAGCGCGGGATCTCGTTCGAGACTGAACATCTACTAGAATCAGCCCCATCTTTGAGGCCCCCTATGGAATAGGCCCTATAGAGCTAAAGGAGCTCCAAGCCCAGCTAAAGGACTAAATAGATAAGGGATTCATGCGACAGAGCTATTCACCCTGGAGAGCACCCATACCATTCGTGAAGAAGAAAGATAGACCACTGAGAATGTGCATCAACTACAGAGAGTTGAACATGATTACGATTAAGAACAAGCATCTGTTGCCGTGAGTTGACGATCTATTTGATTAGCTCTGAGACGCTGCAATGTCCTCGAAGATCGATCTACGTTCAGGGTACCATCAACTACGAATCAGGAAAGAAGATGTACCCAAAACAGCCTTTCAAACGCGGTACGGACATTACGAGTTTCTGTTCATGTCGCTCAGATTAACGGACGCACCAGCAACTTTCATGAACCAGATGAACCGCATGTTCAAGGACTATTTGGATAAGTTTATCATTGTGTTCATCGATGACATACTTATACACTCTAAGACGAAGGAAGAGCACTTAATTATCATTTTGCGCATGCAACAGGACCATCAGTTATACACCAAGTCCTCCAAGTACGAGTTTTGGCTAGAGAAGGTCCATTTTCTAGGCCACATAGACCCCAAGGAAGGAGTATCTGTGGACCTGACGAAAATTGATGCAGTTAGCACGTGGCCAGCTCAGAGGAACGAAACGGGAATTCGCAGTTTCTTCAAACTAACAGGATGTTACCTACACATAGTCGAAGGCTACTCAAAGTTAGCTGCTCCACTGATAGCACTCATCAAGAAGGGAAAGAGGTATGAGTGGACCGACAAGTGTGAGAAAAGCTTTCAAGAGCTGAAATGAAGACTCACATGCGCTCCAATGCTGAACATTTCAAATGTTGGTTAGGGAAACTTCGTGATTTATAGCGACGCATCTAAAAGCAGGTTGGGAACCATGTTGATGTAGAGTGGTCGAGTAGTCGCATATGCTTCACGACAACTCAAAGACCCTGAAAAGAGCTACCCAACGCGTAATCTGGAGCTAGCAGCAGTAGTTTTACGTTAAAAGTATGGAGGCAATACCTGTATGGAGCCAAGTGCGAGGTTTACACCGACCATCAGAGCCTCAAGTGTATATTCACGCAAAAAGAGCTCAACATGAGGTAGCATGGATGGATAGAGTTGGTAAGGATTACGACCGTGAGATCTTATACGATCCGGGGAAAGCCAATAAGGTGGCCGATGCGTAGAGTCAAAAGCATATTACTATGCCTATGGCTATTAGTGCCTTGTCAGGAAGCGCTACAAAAGAGTTATGCGGCAGTGAGATTAAGATTTTGACAAAGAGGTTGTCTGACATGACCTTCCAATCGATGCTTCAAGAAGAGATCAAGATCGGTCAAGGCTTCGAATTGTCCCTGAACAAGCTCAAAAAGGAGGCTACAGAGGATCAAAGTTCAGAGTTTAAGATCCCTAAGGATGACATACTCTACTACAGAGATAGAGTGTGTGTTATGAAAGATGAAGAACTCACAAACCGAATCCTTTTGGAATCTTACGAGACATCATATTCTGTACATCCGGTGGCGAATAAGATGTACAAGTACCTGAAGGAAAGCTTTTGGTGGCTTGGAATGAAGAATGACATTGTCGAGTTTGTCACCAGATACCTTACGTGCCAGAAGGTTAAGGCAGAACACCAGTGCCCAGCAGGATAATCGTAGAAAATTAAGCTACCCGAGTAGAAATGGGACCAGATTACGATGAATTTCGTAGTCGGATTGCCAAAGACGTCAAACGATAATGACGCAATCTGGGCGATTATAGACAGACTGATGAAATCAGTTAGATTTTTAGTAATGAAAGTTAGCTACTCGGTGGAACGACTAGTAGAAATCTATGCGGTACAGTTCGTGAAACGACACGGAGTACCAGAGTCGATCGTCTCAGATCGTAGTGGATGCTTTACCTTCAGATTTTGGTGAAGTGTTCAGGCTGCATTACGGTCCAAGTGAGAGTTCAGCACAGTATTTCATCCTTAGACCGACAGTTAGTCTGAGAGGACCATACAGATGTCAGAGGACATGTTGAGACCTGCGTCCTAGACTTCAAAGGAAATTGGGATCCGAAGCTACCATTGAGTGAGTTCTCGTACAACAGCAACTACCATTCCTCAATAGGAACGGCACCGTACGACACTTTGTGGAAGGAAATGCAGATCTCTGGCTCATTAGTACGAGTTTGGAGAGAAACAACTAGTTAGCTTGGACATCATCAAGAATACCATGGCAGACGTGAAGTTGATACGAGAAACGTTAGATACAGCGCACAGTCGACAGAAAAAAAAAATTTGACGATAAGCGCTATAGACCCCTTGAGTTTCAAGTAAGAAACTTGGTCTTTATCAAGGCGGCACCCATGAAAGGGGTGGTGCATTTCGAAAAGAAAGAAAAGGTCCGTCCTAGGCATATAGGACCTCGAGATAATAGAGAAAGTCGGGAAGGTGGCTTATAGACTAACGCTTCCTCCCGAGTTAGCTATAGTGCACAACATCTTTCACATTTTGATGTTGAAGAAGTACGTGCCAGACAGCTCCTATGTTCTTAGCCAAGAATCCGTTGTAGTATACGCTGATTCGACGTACGAGGAGAGACCCGTGCGGATCCTAGTTAGAAAGGAGAAAGTAATTAGGAACGAAGTATACCGCTAGTAAAAGTGTTGTGGCGGAATAATAGTGTTGAGGAAGCCACATGAGAATGGGAAGAAGACATGAGAAGAGACTTCCCGGAATTATTCTAATTTTCGAGGACTAAAATTTTGTAAGGGGGGTAGGTTGTAATGACCGCCATTTTCATGACACCTACTTACCATGTAATAAGTCATTAAGGAATAAAATGGACATAATTTAATGTCTTTTAGTACAATTTAAGAAACACGGTCAAGTACACGACCGCGTAGGAGGCCGCGTACCACTCGGATAGATGTTTTTGTTTCAAAGACATGGCCGTGTTGAGTAGTCTCAACTAGTACATGCCCGTGTCTGAAATGTACACGCCCGTGTTGCGTTGCACACGCACGTGTAAGAGTCCGTGTAGAAGGCTGTGTAGGAAAATAAACCGGTAAAAACGTATCAGAGTGGCGCAGCGAAACAAAAAATTTTTAGATCGTTAAATATCTCATGATGCCATATACAATAAATCAACAATAATTAAAACTCATACCTCAAGGACGCCAATATGCAGGAGGAGAATGACTGGAGGCTTCAACCAACTAGCCTTCTCTACTATTCTCTAATTCCCGAATGGCTGAGTGTGTGGGCACTCTGAACCTCGATCGGTATGCTAGCACTGCTAGTCTTCTTCCGACCACCCAGATCTCTAAAGAAATTTATTGTCACGATGAGCTGTGCAACAATAAGCCTGCTCACCTGAGAGTCTGTGGTCTGAGAGAACTGGAGTGGCAGGACCTCTATTTATAGACCTGCATGAGGTGAATCTCTGAATTTGAATTGGATTAGGAAAAGATATTTTCCCTTATCCAAACCAAAAAATCCGAATTTTCCAAGGGAGAATCTCCACAATTAAATTCGGTTTTCCTAGGATAAATCCAATCCAAATCTAAACAAGATTTTAACTAGAATTTTATCTCCCTTTTTCAACCAAAAAATCCGAAATCTTTAGGAGAAAATCTTCTCCAAATTTTCGGCCACTTTTAGGATAAGGAAGAATAAAAAATTCCACTAGGATTTTTCAAGCTAAATCTCATCTCAACCTTATCCAAAAATAACCGAATTTCCTAGGATTAAGGCTCCAAAATTTCGGCCACTTTTAGGGAGGGAGAGAATCCAAATTCAACTAGGATTGAAACTTGAATTTTCCCTTGAATCTTATCTACAAAAACCGAATTTTCCATTGAGGATTATCCTCAAAAAATTCACCCACTTTTGTTGGGATTTGGATTCAAAATTCAAGTAGGATTCTAACAAGATTATCCTCTCCAAATCCAACTCAAATTCGAATTTCAAACCTTGTGGATTTTCCACAACAAATTCGAATCCTACTTGGACTGTGATTCAAAATTTGAATTTCAAATTTCAAATTCAAATTTCAAATTTCAAATTCCAAATTTCAAATTTAAATTTCAAATTCAAATTTCAAATTCGAATTTCAAATTCAAATTTCAAATTCAAATTTCAAATTCAAAATTCAAATTTCAAATTTCAAAATTCAAATTTCAAATTTCAAAATTCAAATTTCAAATTCCACAAAACGGTTGTATTTCATATTCTTGTTCTCATGGATAATTTTCTACAACTCCAATCCAATCTCAAATAAAATCATGGCAACTTTATTTGAAGTTCGAATAATTGTGTACTCTATTATCCAAAACAAAATCTGAATCCAACCGGAGAGAATCTTGTCTACCATCCTAATCCTGTGTCATCACCATCCATGCATAATAAACTAGCCAATAGCATACACAAATCAATTTGCCAAACGTTAAGGAATTATGTGGAGCTAGTAGAGGGACTGATTGGACATATATAATCGAGCTCCCGTGATTCCATATGATCATCATTCTGTACCGAACAACTCAATCATATGATCACTAATTTCAGAGTCACACCACTATAAACCTGAAACTGAACTCCTAATTATATACCGTATTACGTAAGCCTGTGACGAGCTACCATCCAATGACCTTGTCATATATGCAAAACCCTCATATGATATCCATGATCAGGCTTAGGTCAAAGTCCGTTTAATCCTACTGATCAGGCTATCTTAAAGTTCCATTATACTACCGAATCAAGAAAATGATTATTCACCATATGTGAATAAGAAGTCATCCGCCCAGCAGACGACCCAAGGCCTTGTCCATTTTCACATTCAGTATAATGCCTTTAAGAGGATACCTTTAACTCCTCAGAGCTATGATTCCGATATCTGCAAACAAACCCTTCATCGTATACAAGTCATGCACCCAACGAACCGGTCTATAAGCTTACTACCTCTGAGACGCTTTAGCCATTGGAACATCAAAGTACACAAGTCATATACATGAAGTAGTTCATTTACTCAGGATTAAGGTTATTGCACAATGAACGTCAAAAGTAGATTGATCCACTCATAGCGAACTACGTAGATCAATCACGCTTTAGTCCCGGTCTAATATGTCACCACCGAGCAACATATCCATGTCTCTACTTGGGAGTCCAGCTCCAGACAGTCAAGGCAGACCGTCCCCTCTAAGGCCTTAGGCAACATAATAGTCTTAACATGAGTTAGATGCTCGGTCTAACCCCATAGACTACAGACCATAGTTTAGACTGCTAACTTTAGAACATTGTCTTCTCGCATACAAAAAGTCCATTGCATGCAACGTTCTAACAGTTTTAACACAAGCAGTCAGTGAGCCATATTTGCTTACATTTACTTTAACATGTAAATAAGATGAGGACAGATAGCAATGTAATGAATAACCTCTATGTATAATTTTATTATCCAGTTCAAAATGAATACATCAAAATGTCTCTAATACTTAGGGCATTTCCTAACAATCTCCCACTTGCCCTAAGCCAGCAGATGTGCCATGTTACGCATCCCCATCGCCTCTACATGCCTCTCAAAGCTTCTAGCTACCAAAGTCTTAGTAAAGGGACCAGCGATGTTGTCCTCGGACGCGATCTTACATACATCCACTTGTCCTGTCTCCACATGCCCTCTAATAATGTGATACCTCCGATCTATGTGCTTGGTCCTCTTGTGGTGCCGAGATTCCCTTGTGTTGGCAATAGCCCCTGTATTATCACAGTAAAGTGTGATAGGCTTGTCAACACCCGGAATGACCTCAAGGTCTCTAGAGAACTTGCGGAGCCAAACCGCTTCTTTAGATGCCTCAGCTGCAGCCACATACTCAGCCTCCATAGTAGAGTCAGCTGTGCAGCCCTGCTTCACGCTCCTCCACACAATGGCGCCTCCTCCGAGTAAAAACACTGATCCAGATGTCGATTTCCTCGAATCCTTACAAGTCTGGAAGTCTGAGTCCATGTATCCTACAGGTGTTAGGTCCCCTCCAGAATACACTAGCATATAATCCCTCGTTCTCTTAAGATACTTGAGTATATGCTTTACTGCTTGCCAGTGCTTGATTCCAGGATTCGCTTGATATCAACTCACCATACCTACTGCAAAACATATGTCCGGGCGAGTGCAAAGCATAGCGTACATAAGGCTACCCACAGCGGATGCATAAGGGACCTTACTCATACGCTCTCTTTCTTCCGATGTCTTGGGACAGTCATCCAATGAAAGAGTTAAACCGGCAATAGAAGGTTGTGAGCCTTTCTTTGCCTCTAGCATTGCATATTTGTCAATTATTTTATCTATGTATGAAGCTTGGGATAATGCTATCATTTTGTTCTTTCGATCTCTGAAGAGATGAATGCCTAGAACATAATTAGCTTCTCCCAAATCCTTCATGTCAAACTGTTGGTGTAACCAAAGCTTGACCGATGATAAATTCCCTACATCATTCCCAATGAGTAGTATATCATCGACATAGAGTATCAGAAAAACCACTTTTCCATCCTTAATACGTTTATAAACACAAGGTTCATCAACGTTCTGCTCAAAACCAAATGTCTTAATCGCTTGATCAAACCTCTGGTTCCATGAGCGGGATGCCTGCTTTAATCCATAAATGGATCTAAGCAACTTGCAGACTTTCCTATCTTGGCCTTTTGCTATGAACCCTTCGGGCTGTATCATATAGATACACTCTTCAAGATGGCCATTCAAGAATGCCGTCTTGACATCCATTTGCCAGATCTCGTAATCGAGAGCCGCAGCAATGGACAGAAGAATACGGATAGACTTCAGCATAGCAACAGGCGAAAAGGTTTCCTCGTAATCGATTCCAGCCTTTTGCGGGTATCCCTTTGCAACCAGTCTAGCTTTGAAAGTTTCCACTCTCCCTTCCACATCCTTCTTTCTTTTGTAGACCCATTTGCATCCAATGGGTTTTATCCCATCCGGCAAATCTACAAGTTCCCAAACAGAGTTGGATTTCATAGAATCCATCTCATTGTTCATAGCCTGTTTCCAAGATCTAGAATCAACATCCTTTATAACTTCATCATATGTGACCGGATCTTCCTCATGCTCATGAGCCTCGGCCTGGTATACCTCAGCATCATACATAAAGAAATTAGGTTTCTTAGAAACCCTCCTACTACGACGAGGCACCCTAAATTGTTGATCGTCTGCAGGTCTTTCACTGGAACTCGGACTTGCGTCCAAGACCGAAATCTGTGGAGTAGTTCTTTCACCCGATAACTCCTCTAACACCACTTTGCTTCGAGGCTTAAAGTCATTCATGTGACTTTCCTCCAAGAATGTCGCATGGGTTGAGACAATGACCTTTTGTTCCTTCGGGTTATAGAACAGACGTCCTTTAGTTCCCTTTGGATACCCTACAAACATGCATAATTCTGATCTTGATTCCAACTTCTTCGCATCCCTATCCAGTACATGTGCCGGGCAGCCCCATATTCTCATATGTCCAAGGGAGGGCTTCCTGCCACGCCACAATTCATACGGAGTTCTAGGAATTGATTTGCTCGGAACCTGGTTCAGAATATAGCACGCCGTTTGTAAAGCATGTCCCCAAAATGATAATGGCAGCGTTGAGTAACTCATCATGGACCGTACCATATCCAATAAGGTCCTGTTTCTCCTTTCGGCTACACCATTCTGTTGTGGAGTACTAGGTGCAGTCAATTGGGATAATATCCCGTTCTCTACAAGATGTCCTAGAAATTCATCGGAGAGGTATTCGCCACCTCGATCAGATCGAAGTGTCTTTATGGATTTATCCAATTGCTTTTCCACTTCCGCACGATACTCTTTGAATTTATCAAAGGTTTTGCTCTTGTGGTGCATCAGATACACATATCCATACCTCGAGTAATCATCTATGAAAGAGACATAGTACTCGAACCCTCCTTGTGTTGTGACGTTCATGGGGCCACATACGTCAGTGTGCACAATTTCTAAGAGCTCCTGTGCCCTTGTACCCTTAGCTCCAAAAGACCTCTTAGTCATCTTACCCTCTAGACAAGACTCACATTGGGGAAGTCGTACCTCCTCCAGAGATTCTAGAGGACCGTCTTTCACCAATCTTTGAATCCTATCCTGATTAATATGACCAAGTCTTAAATGCCAAAGATACGCCTTGTTAGAGTGAAAAACTTTCAACCTTTTAGAGTTATCAATTAATTCAGTGTCAAGCAGTGAGTACATCTTTGGTCTGATCAAATATAGGTTTCCATCCATCCATCCAGAACAGATAAAAGACTTATTTCTACGAATATCAACTTTTTTACTAAAAGAAACTGAATAAGAATCCTTTATTAAACAAGCTACCGATATAAGGTTCCTCCTAAAATTAGGAACATAAAAATAGTCTTTCAATAAAATAAACCTAAATTGATCAAAATAAAGATGAACGTCTCCCACTGCCTCAGCCACCACAAAGCTACCATCTCCAGTCCGCAACGAGAGGCTCCTATCATGTAGACTTCTCGTTTCCACGAACCCCTGCATAGAAACACAAACATGATTAGTGGCGCCCGAATCAATGACCCATGTGTCTTTCGATTCTTCCACCAAACACGCTTCTAAGTAATGAAGTTCCTTACCTTCCTTGCCCTTGGAGGCTAGGAATTCCCGGCAAGCCTTCTTGAAGTGACCTACCTTCCCACAGTGGAAGCATTTGGACTTTTTAGGGTCCTTTGGCTTCTTGTTCTTCTTCTTCTTCTTCCCGTCCGAGACAGGAGGATTAGAAGAACTGGAAGCCACTTGCTTCTTATTTAGCCTCTTCCTCTTCCGTGAGGGATTGGAAGATTCCGCCAAATTGGCCTCTCCTTTAGGTCGGACCACATCCTCATCCCTGATCATCCGCTCATAAGCCTGTAGTTGCTTCATGAGCTCGGTAAGTCCTAACTCCTTTGTCGCCAGATTGTATGTGGCCTTAAACCCCACAAAATCTTTAGACAGAGTCTTGAACACCATCTCGATCTGGGTGTTGTAGTCTAACTCAGCACCATTCTCGGCAGCCTCAGTGAAGAATCCCATTAGAGTAATCATATGGTCCTTCACCGGAGCACCCGCCTTTTGCTTGGAGTTCATAATGCTGGTGATTGCAGACTGTCGAGCCAATTTTTCTTGGCCTCCGAACATGTCCTCCAGATTTTCCATGATCTCCCCAGCAACTTGATAAGTCTCATGCTGCTTTTGTAAAGCACTCGTCATGCTAGCAAGGATGTAGCATCGAGCTATTTCATTGGATTCTCTCCAACGATTATAGGCAACCGGGACCTCCTCAAGTGGTGTGTCAGGTTTGGGCCCAGGTGGGCATGGTTCGTCCAGTACGAACTTGTGTCTCTTGCAGCTGAGAACTATTAATAGATTTCTTTTCCAATCTTTATAATTGTCGCCATTCAACTTATTTTCAGTAAGTATCGAAATGAGGGGTGTCGGTGACATTTTGAACTAAAATAAAATTATACTAGACATCATTACAAAGCCCAAGCAAATATGCAGATAATTTAGCAAATAAAACATACAAGTATGTTCCTACATGAAACTTGAAAAAAATGTAGCATTGCAACGGTAATTCTCAGCACCTATTGCCCCAAGCCACTGAGGGGTGGTCATGAGAACAAATAGCCGGAACATGGACCCCGTCCAATTAATATATGTTACCTTAAATCCTCCAAGGTTAAGACATATATTAATAACCACTTATTTGGCCACCAGTTTAGTTAACAGAGCTTCTAGGGAAGGTTAATAACTAAACGAGTCTTGAGTGTATAACCATTGTTTACGTAGCCCGATCCACGTCCTACCAAGCCACCGAGGGGTGGTCATGAATAGGATCGCACCCGAACACGTTTTCTACATAGGAGATCCAATCTAGTATACCGGCGGCGGTAAACACCTACCGAGGGGTGTGGTCAGGTCAGAACTGACGCGAGGCGTTACCATGTTTTCACATATGGATCAACAATGTAGGCCGTGGGTTTTGTTTGAAACCCTCTCCCACTCAATATTTTGAAAAACATGCAAGTTTTGACAAATTATGTATGATCAATATAGTATGAGCGGCACTCACCTATCCTATATGACATGTTATCAAATATGCATACAAAACATCCATCAATACATATTTATACATCCATGACATATCACAGAAAAATAATTGACAGAATAACCAAGCCATGGTTCCATCCTAGAACAAAGAAAATAAAGATTACAAAATTTCATCCAAAGCATTCTTTGGGTCTTGAATTTTGTTCCGTCTTCTTGTATCCATCTTTATGCAGCCTCTCCATTTATTTCTCATCCCAAGAATTATTTAAAATTTAAATCTCCCAAAAATTTAAATTTCAAATTCAAATTCCAAATTCGAATTTCAAATTTAAATTTCAAATTTGAATTTTAAACAATTTTAAAACATCATGTGTAATAATATGTAATTTCAAAAATTTCAAAATTTTTAATTACATATTTTTAAACATGATTTAAAATTAAATCTCAAATTTAAAAATCAAAATTTTTCTGATTTTTGGACCGTCAGACCGCCGCCCCCGTAGGCGGCAGCCGCCGTGGGTAGCCACCAACCCCGGAGGGGCTGGCAGCCCACGGCCGCCCCTTGTGCAGCCCTGCCAGGCTGCAGGCCAAGCCTGCAGCGCCAGGCTGCTCGCCCAAGCTGGGCGCAGCAGCCGGCAGGCTGCAGGCAGCGCCTGCAGCCAGTGGCTGCACGCCCAGGCTGCGGCCAGCCTTGGGCAGGCCACGACCACCCTTGGCTGCAGGCAGAGCCTGCGGCCGTGGGTGGTGTGGGCCTGCACAGGGGCTGCCGCAGCCCCATCCTGCCCAAGGGCAGGGGCTGCAGCCCCACCAAGGTTTGTCGGCCTATCCCGAGGGGTCGTGTCTCGATTTTCGTGCCATATTCCAATTTATCTTTTAGGATCTCCAAAAATTAATTTGAATCCCAATTAAATTGAAATTTTCCACACAATCAAAATTTCAACCTTTAAATTAAATTTAACTTTTGGTAAAAATAAATTACGGTCTTCAATCTTCAATCTCCTCCAAGAATAATTACATAAAAAAAATCTAAACCGTTTCCGGTGTACAAAAATTCTAAGCATAAATATTCTAAGAGACAAAAATTAAAATCCATGTGAAAAACACAGTGTTAATAAACTGCTCCCATGGATGGTTACATAAAAAATTCCTAGATACAATTTTTCTAAATTCTAAGGAACCATAACCGGTATAAACAAGCATGCTTATAATAATTCAAAAAATTAAAATAACCACATACTTTATACATAATACATGATAACAACATAAAGGAACCCTAGAATGCCATTCTCTAAATATCAAATCCATACATAAATAAAAAGACTAAGTAATTGTCTAATTTATATACATGGCATAGTCATGAGATGGCTCTGATACTAATTGTAGGAAAATAAACCGGTAAAAACGTATCAGAGTGGCGCAGCGGAACAAAAAATTTTTAGATAGTTAAATATCTCATGATGCCATATACAATAAATCAACAACAATTAAAACTCATACCTCAAGGACGCCAATATGCAGGAGGAGAATGACTGGAGGCTTCAACCAACTAGCCTTCTCTACTATTCTCCAATTCCCGAATGGCTGAGTGTGTGGGCACTTTGAACCTCGATCGGTATGCTAGCACTGCTAGTCTTCTTCCGACCACCCAGATCTCTAAAGAACTTTATTGTCACGATGAGCTGTGCAACAATAAGCCTACTCACCTGAGAGTCTGTGGTCTGAGAGAACTGGAGTGGCAGGACCTCTATTTATAGACCTGCATGAGGCGAATCTCTGAATTTGAATTGGATTAGGAAAAGATATTTTCCCTTATCCAAACCAAAAAATCCGAATTTTCCAAGGGAGAATCTCCACAATTAAATTCGGTTTTCCTAGGATAAATCCAATCCAAATCTAAACAAGATTTTAACTAGAATTTTATCTCCCTTTTTCAACCAAAAAATCCGAAATCTTTAGGAGAAAATCTTCTCCAAATTTTCGGCCACTTTTAGGATAAGGAAGAATCAAAAATTCCACTAGGATTTTTCAAGCTAAATCTCATCTCAACCTTATCCAAAAATAACCGAATTTCCTAGGATTAAGGCTCCAAAATTTCGGCCACTTTTAAGGAGGGAGAGAATCCAAATTCAACTAGGATTGAAACTTGAATTTTCCCTTGAATCTTATCTACAAAAACCGAATTTTCCATTGAGGATTATCCTCAAAAAATTCGCCCACTTTTGTTGGGATTTGGATTCAAAATTCAAGTAGGATTCTAACAAGATTATCCTCTCCAAATCCAACTCAAATTCGAATTTCAAACCTTGTGGATTTTCCTCAACAAATTCGAATCCTACTTGGACTGTGATTCAAAATTTGAATTTCAAATTTCAAATTCAAATTTCAAATTCAAATTTCAAATTTCAAATTTCAAATTTCAAATTTAAATTTCAAATTCAAATTTCAAATTCGAATTTCAAATTCAAATTTCAAATTCAAATTTCAAATTCAAAATTCAAATTTCAAATTTCAAAATTCAAATTTCAAATTTCAAAATTCAAATTTCAAATTCCACAAAACGGTTGTATTTCATATTCTTGTTCTCATGGATAATTTTCTACGACTCCAATCCAATCTCAAATAAAATCATGGCAACTTTATTTGGAGTTCGAATAATTGTGTACTCTATTATCCAAAACAAAATCTGAATCCAACCGGAGAGAATCTTGTCTACCATCCTAATCCTGTGTCATCACCATCCATGCATAATAAACTAGCCAATAGCATACACAAATCAATTTGACAAACGTTAAGGAATTATGTGGAGCTAGTAGAGGGACTGATTGGACATATATAATCGGGCTCCCGTGATTCCATATGATCATCATTCTGTACCGAACAACTCAATCATATGATCACTAATTTCAGAGTCACACCACTATAAACCTGAAACTGAACTCCTAATTATATACCGTATTACGTAAGCCTGTGACGAGCTACCATCCAATGACCTTGTCATATATGCAAAACCCTCATATGATATCCATGATCAGGCTTAGGTCAAAGTTCGTTTAATCCTACTGATCAGGCTATCTTAAAGTTCCATTATACTACCGAATCAAGAAAATGATTATTCACCATATGTGAATAAGAAGTCATCCGCCCAGCAGACGACCCAAGGCCTTGTCCATTTTCACATTCAGTATAATGCCTTTAAGAGGATACCTTTAACTCCTCAGAGCTATGATTCCGATATCTGCAAACAAACCCTTCATCGTATACAAGTCATGCACCCAACGAACCGGTCTATAAGCTTACTACCTCTGAGACGCTTTAGCCATTGGAACATCAAAGTACACAAGTCATATACATGAAGTAGTTCATTTACTCAGGATTAAGGTTATTGCACAATGAACGTCAAAAGCAGATTGATCCACTCATAGCGGACTACGTAGATCAATCACACTTTAGTCCCGGTCTAATATGTCACCACCGAGCAACATATCCATGTCTCTACTTGGGAGTCCAGCTCCAGACAGTCAAGACAGACCGTCCCCTCTAAGGCCTTAGACAACATAATAGTCTTAACATGAGTTAGATGCTCGGTCTAACCCCATAGACTACAGACCATAGTTTAGACTGCTAACTTTAGAACATTGTCTTCTCGCATACAAAAAGTCCATTGCATGCAACGTTCTAACAGTTTTAACACAAGCAGTCAGTGAGCCATATTTGCTTACATTTACTTTAACATGTAAATAAGATGATGACAGATAGCAATGTAATGAATAACCTCTATGTATAATTTTATTATCCAGTTCAAAATGAATACATCAAAATGTCTCTAATACTTAGGGCATTTCCTAACAGGCTGTGTAATGATCCGAGAGCCACTGTAATGACTCTCATGAATTATGAAACTTAATTACTATGTAATGATGTAATTAAGTTAATAAGCACAGTGTGCTTTTCAGTTGAATGAATTAAACAGGAATAGTAACGTTTAATTACTATTCATGCAGTGAAAGGGGTAATCGACAGTGAAATCGGTCCACCCTATTATGTGAGTATGCGTTGAGACACGCAATATCAAGAAACCGGTCTAGACGACCATTTCATGATACAGAACTGATGAGCTAGTCATCAATTCTGTATCATGAAATGGTCGTCTGAGCGCAGCAGTGATTATTGCCCTAATAGATGTATAGTATGAAGAAAACTGGTCTAGATGACCTCTTCGTGCCCAGAGACTGACAAAATCGGAGTCAGAACGCTCAGATTAGTCAGTCAGATAGTGAATAGTGATTAGTAAATAGTGTGATATGCAGTGTTAGGTTAGTGGCCAAGACGGCCTTAATCTGACATAAAACTGATATATTAATAGTCAGCAGGCTCAATCTGGTCAATTGAGCACAAAATGTAGATTTTGTTTAACAGATACGCAGTATCGGGATGGGGGTCAAGACGACCTTTTCTCACCCCGAAACTGATATATTTAGACTCAGGACGCCCAAATTAGTCAATCAGGCACCTGACATGTTTTTCGAGACGGGGTCATACAGATCTCGAAAACTGGTCTAGAAGACCTCAGATGGACGTAAAACTGATAAATTTGAAATCAGCACGTCCAAATTAGTCAAGAGAGACTGTGTTTGAATTTTCACGCGAAAACGCCTCGTTATGCGTGCACAGTGTCAACACAGTGTAGGCCTAACCACAGTATCAAGAAATTGGTCAAGATAACCTATTCTTGATATAAAACTGATATATTTGGAATCAGAATGCTTAAATTAGTCATTTGAGCACAAAAAGTAATTTTTGACCAGGAACCATGCAGTATACGGAAACTGGTCGAGACGACCTCGGATGAAGATAAAACTGATATATTTGGGTTCAGCACGCCCAAATTAGTCAGTATGGCCTATCTTAAAATTTTTCAAAAAATTAGTATAAAAGGACGAAATTTTTGGGACTATTGAAAAATAGCCCCCATAATTTTTCCAAATCCCATTTCCTCCCCCAACACCACCCGTAGGTGAACAGTAACCATCAGTCGAATCCGACCTCCGTTTTCGACACCGCCGGCACCATTGGAAAGCTCTCGACGAGCTGATTCCAACGGTGGGCCGAGTCGACCGAACCGACGCCTGAGCATGCCGCACACGCCGCCCAAATCCGCCGGTGGCCGAATTTTTCAAACCGCCGTATCTCTGCCGTCCGACGTCCAAATGCCACGATTCTGGTCTCAATGGATTCGTGGTGAAGAGTAGAACAAAACTCAGGCTTCATTTCACGTCAACAGCCGCCGGATCGCGCCGCCCAAGGTTCACTGTCGCCGTCGCCGTCGCTGCCGTCGGATCTCACTATTCCGGTGGAGTTGGGTTGCAAGGTTGGTGTCAAAATGCTCAGAACAACACATAGATCAAAATCCCCAAATCAATTTTGGGCAACAACACTGGAAAATGAAGATCCAACACCACCGCCGTCGCCGACTTTTCGAGGGCCGATTTCCGGTGATAGGAGCCTCGATTGGTGAAATTGACACCACCAATGGGTTCCTCTCGTCGAGCTCTTCAAGATGGTGGTCGCCACTCCCATCGCCGCCGTGGTCAACACCGGTCAACGACCGGTCAACGCCAGTCAACGCTGGTCAACAGTGACCCGGAGACCGAAAATTGAAGAATGGCCCATTGGCCTATTTTCGACGTTCCGGACACATCCGCGGCATCGGATTTGCAAACCGGAGTTTCAAAAGTGGAGAACGTCGATTCAAAGATTGTGCGGTCGAGACCGAACGGTTCGTCCGACCGCCGACGGGAACGATTTTGGTAGTGTTTTTGATCCCTTGATTCCTCAATTTATTATTAGAAATAATTATGTATGAATTATGGTTTACTGACTTGAGGAATTATAAGAAAAAGGGTTGAAATGTCGAAAAAGAGAATGTGAGGAAATGTGAATATTTTTACGTAAAAAGCGGAGCTTTTACGTAAAAATTAGGCCTCTGGTTTAGTACGTGGCAGGTTAGAATAGGTTAGATGGTTTTGAGGCGCCGGAAACCCAAAAATTAAGCGGAAATGCTGCCGAAATTTCTAAAACGGCACAAAGGGATATTTTAGGAAACGAGGGATGAAAATGTGATCGGGATGGAAACCCGAGCCCCCTCGATGACCTAGGTCCGGGAAAGAAGGACGGACGTTATGAGGATTAGTGAACCGTCTCATTAGAAATTTCGTAATGTAAGAAAACGGCCCCTATGTCAGAATAGTACCACCTGAGGGACGGGTGCGATCGAAGTATAAAATTTGGGCCGATTACATCCGTAACGGTAACCCGACAGGCTAAATGGTCATACGAGAGGTATTCAGTCAGTTGACTGGTCGGTTAGCCAGTCAAGGACCAAGTCGGAATGGGATAGTGAGAGATAGTGATTAATTTGTCAAGTAGACAAATTAATCAAGCACGATTAAAAATTAGATATCAAATTTCCCAAAGTAGAGCAGTTGGGTACCGATAGGCATCGGTACCACATAACGATAAGTTTATTAGTTCCTAACGATAGAGTGACCTAAGAGCGATGTTAATTAATTTATTGGGTAAATAAATTAATTAACAATGATTAGAAAATCAAATTCTTAAGAAGAGGGCAATTAGTACCGATAAGGATCGGTACCACATAACGAGAATTTTTATTAGTCACTAATGACCACGGTGACCTAAGAGTGAATGTTAATGTAATGTATTATGATTACAGGGAGGTACCTGTATTGTGACGAAGGTGAGAGTATAAACTGTCTGCTGACAGGTAAGTACAACTCCGCCTACAGTATGGATAAAATGAATTTAAAATGATGCTTTTCCAGTATTTTAAGTATGTATCTTGCACACGATGCTGCACAGTATACATAAGAGCATATAGTTTCACAATCGAGTAGATTGATGAAAGAACAAGATAGAAGCCATAGATCCCACGAGTATTCTTCCGCACAGTATGAGTAAATAATATTTTGAATGGTGACAGTTAAATAGTATTTTGAATAGTAAAGGTTAAACGGTATTTTGGAACAGTAAACAGTATATGTATGAGTAGTGTATTTAAATAGTATCTAGTGAATAGTAATCAGATAAATAAGTATATAATTATGTATGTATAATTGAAATCCTTATGTTTTTCAAATTCCGCATTTTAATAGTATGCGTACGTGAATAGTAAATAAGTACGCGTATAAAAAAAGTTTTCCCTCTAAATTTATGGTATTAAATTCAGTAAGTTTAAGTATCAGTTTTAAAGAAGAAGTATAAGTAAAAGTTAAAGAAGCAAGTTAAGTAATAGAGTTTTTAGTGACGGTCCGGGCCGCTGAGGGCACGGGGCGTCACACCTAACACCCGTAGGATACACGGACTCAGACTTCCAGACTTGTAAGGATTCAAGGAAGTCGACATTAGGATCAGTGTTCTTGATCGGAGAGGGGACGTGGAGATAGGATTAGTAGATGTATGTAAGATCGCGTCCGAGGACAACATTATCGATCCCTTTACTAAGGCTTTGGTGGCTAAAAGCTTTGAGAGGCACGTAGAGGTGATGGGGATGCGTAACATGGCACATCTGCTGGCTTAGGGCAAGTGGGACATTGTTAGGAAATGTCCTAAGTATTAGAGACACTTTGATGTATTTATTTTGAACTGGATAATAAAATTATATATAGAGGTTATTTATTACATTGCTATCTATCCTTAATTTTATTTACATGTTAAAGTAAATGTAAGCAAACATGGCTCCCTAACTGCTTGTGTTAAACTGTTAGAACGTTGCACGCAATGGACTTTTGTATGCTAGAAGACAATATTCTAAAGTTAGCGGTCTAAACTATGGTGTGTAGTCTATGGGGTTAGACCGAGCATCTAACTCATGTTAAGACTATTATGTTGTCTAAAGCCTTGGAGGGGACGGTTTGTCTTGACTATCTGGAGCATAGACTCCCAAGTAGAGACATAGATATGTTGCTTGGTGGTGACACATTAGACTGGCACTAAAGCGTGATTGATCTACTAAGTCCACTTTGAGTGGATCGATTTGCTTTTGACGTTCATTGTGTAGTAACCTTAATCCTAAGTAAAATGACAGCTTCATGTATATGACTTGTGTACTTTGATGTTCCAATAACTAAAGCATCTCAGAGGTAGTAAGCTTATAGACCGGTTCGTTGGGTGCTTGACTTGTATACGATGAAGGGTTCGTTTACAGATATCGGAATCATAGCTCTAATGAGGTGTTAAGGATATCCTCTTAAAGGCATTACACTGAATGTGAAAATGGACAAGGCCTTGGGTCGTCAACAGGATGGATGACTTCTTATTCACATATGGTGAATAATCATTTTCTTAATTCAGTAGTATAATGGAACTTTAAGATAGCCTGATCAGTAGGATTAAACGGACTTTGGCCTAAGGCTGATCATGGATATCATATGAGGGTTCTGCATACATGACAAGGTCATTGGACAATAGCTTGTCACAGGCTCACATAATATGGTATATAATTGGGAGTTCAGTTTCAGGTTTATAGTGGTGTGATTCTGAAATTAGTGATCATATGATTGAGTTGTTCGGTAAAGAATGATGATCATATGGATTTGCGGGAGCCCGATTATATATGTCCAATCAGTCCCTCTACTAGCTCCACATAATTCCTTAACGTTTGGCAAAATTGATCTGTGTATGCTATTGCTAGTTTATTATGCATGGATGGTGTTGACATAGGATTAGGATGGTAGACAAGATTATCTCCGGTTGGATTCAGATTTTGTTTTGGATAATAGAGTACACAATTATTCGAACTCCAAATAAAGTTGCCATGATTTTATTTGAGATTGGATTGGAGTTGTAGAAAATTATCCATGAGAACAAGAGTTTGAAATACAACTGTTTTGTGGATTTTGAAATTTGAATTTTGAAATTTGAATTTTGAATTTTGAATTTTGAATTTGAAATTTGAAATTTGAATTTGAAATTTGAATTTGAAATTTAAATTTGAAATTTGAAATTCAAAATTCGAATTTGAAATTTGAAATTCAAATTTTGAATCACAGTCCAAGTGGGATTCGAATTTGTTGTGGTAAATCCACAAGGAATGAAATTCAAATTTGAGTTGGATATGGAGAGGAAAATCTTGTTAGAATCCTACTTGAATTTTGAATCCAAATCCTAACCAAATATGGACGAAAATTTTGAGGATTATCCTCAATGATTTTTCAGATTTTTGTGGATATGGTTCAAGGAAAAATTTAAGTTTCAATCCCAGTTGAATTTGGATTCTCTCCTCCCTGATAATGGCCGAATTTTTGGAGTAAATCTCCTAGGAGATTTTCGGTTATTTTGGATAAGGATGAGATAAGATTCAAGCTTGAAAACCCTGGTGGAATTTTGATTCTCCCTTATCCAAAGGTGGTCGAAATTTTGGTGGAGATTTTCCCCTTGAATTTTCGGATTTTTTGGTTAAAAAAGGGAGATAAAATTCTAGTTAAAATTTTGTTTAGATTTGGATTGGATTTATCCTAAAGTGGCCGAATTTATTGTTGGGATTTTCCCCTTGGAAAATTCAGATTTTGTGCTTGTGGATAAGGGAGAATATCTTCTCCTAATCCAATTCAAATTCAGAGAATCACCTTATGCAGGTCTATAAATAGAGGTCCTGCCACTCCAGTTCTCTCAGACCACAGACTCTCAGGTGAGCAGGCTTATTGTTGCATAACTCATCGTGACAATAAGTTCTTTTGAGATCTGGGTGGTCGGAAGAAGACTAGTAGTGCTAGCATACTGATCGAGGTTCAGAGTGCCCACACACTCAAGCCATTCAGGAATTGGATAATACTAGAGAAAGGTAGTTGGTTGAAGCCCTCCGGTCATTCTCCTCCTGCAGATTGGTGTCCTTGAGGTATGAGTTTTAATTATTATTGGTTTATTGTATATGGCATCACGAGATATTTAACGATCTAAAAATTTTTATTATTCCACTGTGCCACTCTGATACGTTTTTACCGATTAATTTTCCTACAGTCTGGGCAAAGTCGAGCTAGCTACTCAAATTTCGTTACTGCCTCTATGACAGTCATGTTGCCCAGGCATATGTTATTGAACTCATTCTGCTAGGCTGCTAAGGCCTCGTCATTAAAGTACATTTCCTTAAACTCGTCCACGAAATCTGTCCAGCTCATCTCATTAATGTTCCTCCAGATGGCCATGGTCTTCCACCATTGGCATGTCCCTTTGCGTAGGGTAAAGGATGCACATAGCACTTTCTCCCTCTTCATTAATCCCACAAGGTCTAGGATGACCTGGATATCAGTCAACCAGTCATCGGCTTCAATGGGGTTCATAGTTCCTTCAAATTCTGGCACCTTCATGCACCTGAATTGCTTATATAGGTCACCCTCTCTAGGGGCTGGCATAAGAACATTGACTGATGTAGGGTTAGCCATAGCCGAGGGTGCTGACGTTGTCTGGACTGGTGGGGCCGCTTGCTCCCTGAGAGTGTTGTGGCCTACTAGAGCCGCTTGAACTGGCACCTCTACTAGTTGTGGTGCCTGGGGTTGTCAGTCTAGCCGTTCCCTCAGCCAGGTAAGTTCTTGCTGTTGAGTCTCCATCGTGGTTCACATGGTGGCTAGCTGTGCCATTAGCTCATCTTCACGGGTGGCTTGATTTGTCTGAGATCTCGTTCTGGCCATAGTTCCTATGTAACCCTATCACACAGTGGGAAAAAAGAACATAAGTCTTTCAAATCCTGTACTTAGGACTCGTATCACATATTATTTTCTTTACATAACAATCATAGATAAAAATATACGTATTATATCTTTCTTTTCTTCTCTTATACTATGATGTTTAATATAATTGCTGCATCATATTGGAACATCGACTGAGTGCTAGGATTCGTCCTGCACTTTTTGTCTTACTATTGACATGTATGGAAATCATCAAATTTAGGCCCTCTGGGTGAAACTATTCTGCTTTTCATAATATATTTCACAAAATATATATATATTTTCAAAACTCTAATTCAACAGGGGTGACACACACTTCCCAATATACGATCCCATAAGTACATTAAGCTAAGTCTGACAGGAAAAGCTACTGTTCCCCTCTATATCTTTACATAACAAAATTTCCTATGGAAAGGGTTACTACTACTCAGAGGACACTCATGATTCCACATCAGACATTTCCTCATCATCACTGTCGTTAAGGGGAAACTCCTCTAGATCCTCATCCTCATCTCCCCAATTAATACTAGCTTTATTGTCACTGGTGATGATGACTTGGGGCTTGTACATCCCCATCCACTCATCGTCACTGAAGTGATCTGGGATCTCCTCCCCCTCATCATTGGGTTGGGCATCGGGGAGGGCCTTATCATCATCTTCTTCTAATAGGTGTTCGGAAGACAGAGGGGCTGGTTCGAGGTTCTCCATCTGTTCCCCATCGCCCTCAGGTACTGCTGGCTGGTGTCCGACCATGAACTCCTTGTCAGCCAGTTGTGGTGCAGGGTCTACTTGGTTGCCTCCCATGTCAGCAATTGCTGCTGCAAAGCCTTTGCCAGGTGCAGATTTGAGTGCCACTCTCTCAGCTTCTACTATATCCCAGGCAAGGCGCCTCAGGTCTTTGTATTATGGAGGGTAGGGAACGAGGTCCCTCACGTACCATGGTGTCCCTTCCCATAGCAAGTCGGCCACCTCTGCAAATGGCCTGTCTACAGGGATATAAGGTAGCACGGCATCCAGAAACCTTTAACAGTAGTGTGCCATGGCCTTTCCCTCATAAACATCCCAAATGTCAGAGAAGACCTGATATCGCCTCTCTTCCATATCATTCCAATGTCTCTGTCTCTACCCAATCCATTGGAATTATGGAGGTCTTGGTCGAACTTAGCCGATTGCATCACTGGATCCTTGATCCTACGTCGTCCGCTACATCGTTGCATCGCTGGTCCCTCCAACTAGCTATTGGCCAAAACCACCTATAGGCGATGTGGGATATGGCAAGTTTCGAAAATCACCTCCATATGGTGAATCCAATATGGGAGTTCATGTGGGTGGCGACCATCATACAGGTCTTATTGCATGGCGGCAAAAGCTAGGCTTGCTTGACAGTCTTCTTGTACTTGGCGGGGGTCAATCGGTGCGGCCATTATCTCCTATTATAATTTAAATGTTAACTTATATTTTAACTCTGAAGGAAAAACAAAACTAACTTACTTAGATAGATGAGACAGGCGTGCGGTGATGTAAGGTAGGGTGCAGGATACCATTCTGATACCAACTGTGACGTCCTGTGCCCTGAGTAGCCCAAACCGTCACTTGAAAACTACTACTTGTACTTTTACTTTAAAACTAATGCTTAAACTAACTTACTTAGATACCATAATTTTAGGGATTTTTTTTAAGGCATACGTATTTATTATTCATATACGTATACTTTAAATATACATCGCCTAAATTATTGGGAGTTCAATTACACATACACACTTATAATGCTGTTTAACTATTTACTATTCAAAAATATTGTTTAACTATTACTATTCAAAAATACTATTTAACTGTTACTATTCAGAAATACTGATTAACTGTTACTATTCAAAAATACTGATTAACAATTACTATTTAAAAATACTGATTACTCAAGCTATGCGGAAGATTAACTCGCGGTGTATCCATAACTTTGCCCTTACATCCGCCTACGCCGCCATCATCGCCCATTGATGTTTAAGCCATAGGACACTTACCTACAGCATGAATACACTTTGTGAGCTTTACATCCAGTAAGTACAACATGTCGTCCGCAAAACATATTTGAAACATAGTACATACTTAAAACCATATAAGCATGCTAGGTATCAACATATACCACTCCAACATATCACATACCAGATCATTACATATCATATCACTGAATACAAAACTTCACATACTATATACATAGCAGAAAACATTGTGTACTGAATGCATCTTATTGTAATTGGAAGCATAGTGAACTATATCATGAACAATGCATGGTCCGATTATACTCATTTTATGCTTCATTATTCTCTCTCTTTCTTATGTCTACTTAGGGCCCGTGTATCAGTATCGAGAGTGCACAGACCATCAGAAATGGCCATGGCCACTAAAAATGAAGAGCCATTAACGAATGCTCAACTTACTTTAACTTGAAAAACCTCTTCAACTAAAAAGGCCGGTACGACACGCTTATTAAATTTCCAACTTGTTTATCTGTTCTGGCCATATGCTCTTCTAAGTTGTCCCTAATCCTACGCAATAGGGATACATGGCATCTAACTTGTTCTTTCATCAATCTACTCGATTGTGAAACTATATGCACTTATACATGCTATGCAACAACATGTGCATGGTATGCATACTTAACATACTGTAAAATCATCATTTCAAACTCATTTTATTCATGCTGTAGGTGGAGATGTACTTACCTAGTTTGCAAGCAAATTGGTACTCTCACCTTTGTCAACTTACAGGTTACGACCTGTCATCAATAATGTATCTCATCAACATTTTTGCTGAGTCACTAATACTGTTAGTGACTAAAGCAGATAAAATCACTTGGTATCAATTGTCGTTGGTACTAACTCACTCTCTATTTAGAGTTCGATTCTCTAGGTGTGTTTAATTAATTTATTACCCCATAAATTAATTACAGTGTTCTTAGGTCACTTTCGCCGTTAGTGATTGTAACTTATACCGTGGTATGGTGTTGAGGCCTATCGGTACCCTACTGCTCTACTTTGGGAATTTGGTATCTATTTTCTGTTAGGAAATGCCCTAAGAATTAGAGACATTTTTGATGTATTCATTTTGAACTGGATAATAAAATTATATATATAGAGGTTATTCATTACATTGCTATCTGTCCTCGTCTTATTTACATGTTAAAGTAAATGTAAGCAAATATGGCTCACTGACTGCTTGTGTTAAAACTGTTAGAACGTTGCATGCAATGGACTTTTGTATGCGAGAAGACAATGTTCTAAAGTTAGCAGTCTAAACTATGGTCTGTAGTCTATGGGGTTAGACCGAGCATCTAACTCATGTTAAGACTATTATGTTGTCTAAAGCCTTGGAGGGGACGGTCTGTCTTGACTGTCTGGAGCTGGACTCCCAAGTAGAGACATGGATATGTTGCTTGGTGGTGACATATTAGACCGGGACTAAAGCGTGATTGATCTACGTAGTCCGCTATGAGTGGATAAATCTGCTTTTGACGTTCATTGTGCAATAACCTTAATCCTGAGTAAATGAACTACTTCATGTATATGACTTGTGTACTTTGATGTTCAAATGGCTAAAGCGTCTCAGAGGTAGTAAGCTTATAGACCGGTTCGTTGGGTGCATGACTTGTATACGATGAAGGGTTTGTTTGCAGATATCGGAATCATAGCTCTGAGGAGTTAAAGGTATCCTCTTAAAGGCATTATACTGAATGTGAAAATGGACAAGGCCTTGGGTCGTCTGCTGGGCGGATGACTTCTTATTCACATATGGTGAATAATCATTTTCTTAATTCGGTAGTATAATGGAACTTTAAGATAGCCTGATCAGTAGGATTAAACGGACTTTGACCTAAGGCTGATCATGGATATCATATGAGGGTTTTGCATATATGACAAGGTCATTAGATGGTAGCTCGTCACAGGCTTACGTAATACGGTATATAATTGGGAGTTCAGTTTCAGGTTTATAGTGGTGTGACTCTGAAATTAGTGATCATATGATTGAGTTGTTCGGTACAGAATGATGATCATATGGAATCATGGGAGCCCGATTATATATGTCCAATCAGTCCCTCTACTAGCTCCACATAAGTCCTTAATGTTTGGCAAATTGATTTGTGTATGCTATTGGCTAGTTTTTATGCATGGGTGGTGATGACACAGGATTAGGATGGTAGACAAGATTCTCTCCGGTTGGATTCAGATTTTGTTTTGGATAATAGAGTACACAATTATTCGAACTCCAAATAAAGTTGCCATGATTTTATTTGAGATTGGATTGGAGTTGTAGAAAATTATCCATGAGAACAAGAATATGAAACACAACCGTTTTGTGGAATTTGAAATTTGAATTTTGAAATTTGAATTTTGAATTTTGAAATTTGAATTTTGAATTTTGAATCTGAAATTTGAATTTGAAATTTGAATTTGAAATTCGAATTTGAAATTTGAATTTGAAATTTAAATTTGAAATTTGAAATTTGAAATTTGAATTTGAAATTTGAAATTCAAATTTTGAATCACAGTCCAAGTAGGATTCGAATTTGTTGTGGAAAATCCACAAGGTTTGAAATTTGAATTTGAGTTGGATTTGGAGAGGATAATCTTGTTAGAATCCTACTTGAATTTTGAATCCAAATCCCAACAAAAGTGGGTGAATTTTTTGAGGATAATCCTCAATGGAAAAATTCGGTTTTTGTGGATAAGATTCAAGGGAAAACTCAAGTTTCAATCCTAGTTGAATTTGGATTCTCTCCTTCCCTAAAAGTGGCTGAAATTTTGGAGCCTTTATCCAAGGAAAAATTCGGTTATTTTTGGATAAGGTTAAGATAAGATTCAAGCTTGAAAATCCTAGTGGAATTTTTGATTCTCCCTTATCCATAATGGCTGAAATCTTTTGGAGGATTTTCTCCTTGTGAATTTCGGATTTTTTGGTTGAAAAAGGGAGATAAAATTCTAGTTAAAATCTTGTTAAGATTTGGATTGGATTTATCTTAGGAAAAACCGAATTTATTGTTAGGATTATCCTATGGAAAAATTCGGATTTTTTGGTTAAAGATAAGGGAGAAAATCTTTTCCTAGTCCAATTCGAATTCAGAGAATCACCTCATGCAGGTCTATAAATAGAGGTCTTGCCACTCCAGTTCTCTCAGACCACAGACTCTCAGGTGAGCAGGCTTATTGTTGCACAGCTCATCATGACAATAAAGTTCTTTAGAGATCTGGGTGGTCAGAAGAAGACTAGCAGTGCTAGCATACCGATCGAGGTTCAGAGTGCCCACACACTCAGCCATTCGGGAATTGGAGAATAGTAGAGAAAGCTAGTTGGTTGAAGCCTCCGGTCATTCTCCTCCTGCAAGATTGGCATCCTTGAGGTATGAGTTTTAATTGTTGTTGATTTATTGTATATGGCATCATGAGATATTTAACGATCTTAAAATTTTTATTGTTCCGCTGCGCCACTCTGATACGTTTTTACCGATTTATTTTCCAACAATTGGTATCAGAGCCATCTCATGACTATGCCATGTACATAAATTAGACAATTACTTAGTCTTTTTATTTATGTATGGATTTGATATTTAGAGAGTGGCATTCTAGGGTTCCTTTATGTTGTTATCATGGATTATGTATAAAGTATGTGGTTATTTTAATTTTTTGAATTATTATAAGCATGCTTGTTTATGTCGGTTATGGTTCCTTAGAATTTAGAAAAATTGTATCTAGGAATTTTTATGTAACCATGGGAGCAGTTTATTAACACTGTAATTTTCCCATGGATTTTAATTCTTATCTCTTAGATTTTTTTATGGTTAGAATTTTTGTACACCGGAAACGGTTTAGGAATTTTTTAATTATTCTTGGAGGAGATTGAAGATTGAAGACCGTAATTTATTTTTCCCAAAAGTTAAATTTAATTTAAAGATTGAAATTTTGATTGTGTGGAAAATTTCAATTTAATTGGGATTCAAATTAATTTTTGGAGATCCTAATAGGTATATTGGAATATGGCACAAAAATCGAGACACGACCCCTCGGAATAGGCCGACGGGCCTTGGTGGGGTTGCAGCCCCTGCCCTCGGGCAGGATGGGGCTGCGGCAGCCCCTATGCAGGCAAACATCACCCACGGCCGCAGGCTTGGCCTGCAGCCGAGGGTGGCGCAGCCTGCCCAAGGCCGGCCGCAGCCTGGGCATGCAGCCACTGGCTGCAGGCGCTGCCTGCAGCCTGCCGGCTGCTGCGCCCAGCCTGGGGCTGCAGGCTGCACAAGGGGCAACCGTGGGCTGCCAGCCCCTCCGGGGTTGGTGGCTGCCCACGGCGGCTGCTGCCTTCACGGGCGGCGGTGCGGCGGTCCAAAATTTGAAAATTTTGATTTTTAAATTTGAGATTTAATTTTAAATCATGTTTAAAAATATGTAATTGAAAATTTGAAATTTTTGAAATTACATATTATTACACATAATGATTAAAATTGTTTAAAATTTGAATTAGAAATTTAAATTTGAAATTCGAATTTGGAGTTTGAATTTGAAATTTAAATTTTTGGAAATTTAAATTTTAAACAATTCTTGGGATGAGAAATAAATGGAGAGGCTACATAAAGATGGATACAAGAAGACGGAACAAAATTCAAGACCCAAAGAATGCTTTGGATGGAATTTTGTAATCTTTATTTTCTTTGTTCTAGGATGGAACCATGGCTTGGTTATTCTGTCAATTATTTTTCTGTGATATGTCATGGATGTATAAATATGTATTGATGGATGTTTTGTATGCATATTTGATAACATGTCATATAGGATAGGTGAGTGCCGCTCATACTATATTGATCATACATAATTTTTCAAAACTTGCATGTTTTTCAAAATATTGAGTGGGAGAGGGTTTCAAACAAAACCCACGGCCTCCATTGTTGATCCATATGTGAAAGCATGGTAACGCCTCGCGTCAGTTCTGACCTGACCACACCCCTCGGTAGGTGTTTACCGCCGTCGATATACTAGATTGGATCTCCTATGTGGAAAACGTGTTCGGGTGCGATCCTATTCATGACCACCCCTCGGTGGCTTGGTAGGACGTGGATCGGGCTACGTAAACAATGGTTATACACTCAAGACTCGTTTAGTTATTAACCTTCCCTAGAAGCTCTGTTAACTAAACTGGTGGCCAAATAAGTGGTTATTAATATATGTCTTAACCTTGGAGGATTTAAGGTAACATATATTAATTGGACGGGGTCCATGTTCCGGCTATTTGTTCTCATGACCACCCCTCGATGGCTTGGGGCAATAGGTGCTGAGAATTACCGTTGCAATGCTACATGTTTTTTCAAGTTTCATGTAGGAACATACTTGTATGTTTTATTTGCTAAATTATCTGTATATTTGCTTGGGCTTTGTAATGATGTTTAGTATAATTTTATTTTAGTTCAAAATGTCACCAACACCCCTCATTTCAATACTTACTGAAAATAAGTTGAATGGCGACAATTATAAAGATTGGAAAAGAAATCTATTAATAGTTCTCAGCTGCGAGAGACACAAGTTCGTACTGGACGAACCATGCCCACCTGGGCCCAAACCTGACACACCACTTGAGGAGGTCCCGGTTGCCTATAATCGTTGGAGAGAATCTAATGAAATAGCTCGATGCTACATCCTTGCTAGCATGACGAGTGCTTTACAAAAGCAGCATGAGACTTATCAAGTTGCTGGGGAGATCATGGATAATCTGGAGGACATGTTCGGAGGCCAAGAAAAATTGGCTCGACAGTCCGCTATCACCAGCATTATGAACTCCAAGCAAAAGGCGGGTACTCCGGTGAAGGACCATATGATCACTCTAATGGGATTCTTCGCTGAGGCTGTCGAGAATGGTGCTGAGTTGGACTATAACACCCAGATCGAGATGGTGTTCAAGACACTGTCTAAAGATTTTGTGGGGTTTAAGGCCGCATACAATCTGACGACAAAGGAGTTAGGACTTACCGAGCTCATGAAGTGTGGCGGCCCGCCCCTTGTGGAGATCATACAATACTATTACAGTTGAGCTTTATCGCTAACTGCGATAGATTGTACTCTCATGGGTCGCCGGCTTATCTCTCTCCTCTTTTTAAATCATGACGTTTTTGGGAAAATTTTTTTTTTTCTTTAAACATCATATAAAATCTTTTTCCACTATTTACTTTGTTGATAGGTACAAAGTAATATAAATAATACAGTGCTTTTGTAAAATATATATAATTACAAAAGAACTGTTTTCCCCCCTTTTTTGTTTCCTTCACTTTAACGCTCAGCGGTAAGACTCTGGCAGTACCATATCCCTCGCCCAGTTATCCCATTTGACACGCGCCATCCCGTCCGCATCCAGTCAAATAAGCTACTGAGCTGGTCGCTTACCTGCAACATTAGCAAAAATGGTGAGCTACAGGCTCAGTAAGTTCAAACATGCAAGAAATAAAATTTCTATGAATAGTAGTATTCATCATAAATAGTACTGTTGACCACTATTCATACATGAATAGTAACTTTGACCACTATTCATACGTGAATAGTAAGGTTGACCACACCACTGTATCACACTAGTACATCTAACGCGATGTTAGTGCTCTCACTAAACTGTCTTATGCTCAATTATAGCACAGTTTCAGTTTTAGGTCATTATCTTTATTTACGTTCTGGTTTTGAGCTCAGGTTGGCAGTACCATTTAAGTGCGCATGACTGGGAGCGGTACATTAGTGCTGACCTCCACAGCCTTAATCTCATAGCCCCGAAGGCAAAATAGTACATAACTGGGAGCGGTACATCAGTGCTGACCTCCACAGCCTTATCTCATAGCCCCGAAGGCAAAAGTACCTCCCTATACGGAAGGCTGGTACGCCAGAAAGTGGTTTCATTACCGACTTTTTAACATTCTAACCCGGTGACTTCACATTGTCCCGTGGTTAGGAATGGTTCACATTTTAATTTTAGGTGAGTGAGTTTTATTAACCTCGCTCTAGTGCCCGAAACACAATTAACCATGTGTCCCATTCTTATAGTGCCTGTAGCACATTTCGTCTCTCTCTCTATTCTATCATAGTGCCCATAGCACATATGTACCTAACTTATAGTTAGTACATTAAAGTTAGCACAATCTTGCTATATGTTGCAGACAGGTAAATGTATGAACTTACCTTATTAGACTGTTCTCTTTCTCTCTCTTGGATCTTGAATCGCCTTCCTTGTAGGCCGATTTTGGGATCCTACAGACAAAACTATGTCTGTTAATTTCTTTCCCATTTATAGCTTTTGTTTTTCATTAAAAAGCTTAAATAAAACCTATTTATAACTTTTTAGGTTTTATTTATTATTTTCATCGTTTTCCCCCAACTTTTGCAAAATTACGATTTTACCCCAATATTTTGGCAAAATTGCAGTTTTACCCCTGACGGAATTTTATTGATCCAGACTGCATTTTTGGCTCTCAGGAATTTTTCTGACTCTTTTCTAATCATTACCGGGTTCGTTTTTATTTTATTTCCATTTTTCACTTTCCCGACCCTCAGGAAGCACTATTCCGACCCTTACGTTGGTTTAGCGATTTTCTATCGTTTCGGAGTCTCAAATGGACGTTTCACTAGTATTTAAAACGTTCATCTAGACTTTCCCGACCTAGGTCTCCGAGGCTCGGGTTTTCCGTTCCCGACTCGGGCCTTTATTTTATTTCCAAAAACGCCCCCCTTCGGGGTCGGTTTTTCAATCTCACTCACGTTTTTCATTTTCAAGGGGACGGGTTACTATTCACGACCCACCCCTTAAATTTTTTTTCCTTATTCAATTTTTTTTTCCGTTAGGGACTCGGGTTTCTGTCCCGGCCCTAACTTTTATTTTAAATTCCTATTTTACCCCGAATGCCTTTTTTGAAATTTCGGCAGCATTTCGGCGTAAATTTAAGGCTTCCGGCGTTAGGTACGCCTCGAACCGTATGTACCTGCCACGTACTATACCACAAGCCTATTTTATGTAAAAGTTTTGCAAACTTTTACATAAAAGCCCACAAATTTCAAATTTCACATTATCACCCACATTACAAAAATTTTTCACATTTTTACCCTTAATTTGGTTTCGGTTTTCACAACCAAACCGAACCAAATTTTGTCAAACTTTCACCACATTTTAGGCCATTCAATGTCATGTTTTTAACACATTTTCAAGCCCATTTTCTTGGCATTTTCAACCAAATTCTTAGGGTTTTTTAAACACTTAAACCCCACGGCCATTGAATTGAAAACATGCACACATTTTTGCTTTCATTCTTTCAATCACAATTCCATCATTTGCATATTAAAATGCATAATTCCAATCAACCAAATACCACATAAAACCAAGCAAAATTTTCTTCCAAACCCATTGTAAACTCACGGCCACTTTATACAATTCATACCAAAAATTTTTTCAACTTTCCACAATGAAATACAAGCTTTATTCTTCACCAAATTAAACTTAGAAAGCATATTAACAATTAACCACAAAGTTTTCTCATTGGTTACCTAAGGTAACCCACGGATTTCCCCTTGAAAAACCAACAAAATTTTGGTTTTTCTTTAATGAATTTGCATGGTTTTCTTACTTATTTCATCCTTAACAAAACCCAACATCAATTCAATGGAAAACAACCAAAAATTTTCCATCTTTCTATCACTATTCACCCACGGATTTTGTGAAGAAAAACCATGAAAAATTCAAGTGCAAGGGAAGTTACCTTGGTCTAATGCTTCCTTTGTCTTCAATAAACACTTTGACACTCTTTTTGTGAAGAAAATTTGAAGAGAAAGCTTGGTTCCCCTTGGGTGGCTCACGTACATGCCATGGAAGAAAACTTAGAAAAAATTTCTCTTGGTTTTTGCATGAAAATGGACTTCGGCCATTTCATTCCCAAAGTTGCCGACTTAAGCCAACCAAAAGCCAATTAATTTGGTCATTAGCCAATGGGATTTAGGCACCTTTCACACCATTTCTTTCTCCATTTTTCAAAAATTAAAAATGGAAATTTTTGGCCAAATCTTGGCCTTTAGATCAAAAGCTAAATGAATCATGGCCTTTCATTCCACCAACCACCATTTTCTTTCATTTATTAATCTAGATTTATGATGTCATAATTACAAAAGTGAAAGTTGACTTTGACTTTCACTATTCACATTAATTCGACTACTTTTTGACCGATGCCGGTTCGAGCCGAAATTTTCCTGAAATCGTCCCGACGTGTTCCTGAGGTCTCCTGTGCAGTCGGATCAATTTAATCTGCTTCCGTTTGATCAAAATCAATCCCGGAAGTTTACCGTCTTTTATTGCTCCGGTTAGGGTTTTCAATGCCGATTTTAGCACCGTTTCACCCGTTTCAACTCAGTGAATTTTTCCAATACTGAATTCTTACTCGTCAGTATTGTTAGAACATTTTCATATATTCTGAACAATATAAATACATTTATTTCACTCTTTAAATAGTACAAATTGTTATATACATACAATTGTACATTTTCGTCCGAGAATTGCCTGAATTTCCCGGTTGTCACATTCACCCCTCCTTATAAAATTTTCGTCCTTGAAAATTAGAACAAATGGGGGTATAATTTCTTCATCTCGTCTTCTCGTTCCCACGTAGCTTCTTCAATATTGTGATTTTTCCACAAAATCTTCACTAGTGGGATTACCTTATTCCTCAGTACTTTCTCTTCACGAGCTAGTACTTGAATAGGCTGTTCCTCATATGTCAAATCCTCGTGGATTTGAATAGGCTCATGCTTCAATACATGGGACGGATCTGGTATATATTTTCTCAGCATCGACACATGAAATACATTATGCACTACCGACAATTCTGGGGGTAGCGCTAATCTATAAGCGACCTTTCCAATGCGTTCGATAATTTCATAGGGCCCAATATATCTTGGACTCAGTTTCCCCTTCTTACCGAACCGCATAATCCCCTTCATAGGGGATACCTTGAGAAACACGAAGTCTCCTTCGTCAAACTCCAAGGATCTCCGCCTTTTATCCGCGTAGCTCTTTTGTCGGCTTTGCGCAATTTTCATTTGATGCTGAATTCTAGCAACTGCATCGGAAGTCTCTTTTATGAAGTCCGTCTTATGCAACTGCTTTTCTCGCAAATCGTACCAATGTAATGGTGATCTGCACTTCCGTCCATACAAAGCCTCGTAAGGTGCCATGCCTATTGAAACTTGGTAACTATTATTGTACGAGAATTCAATCAATGGTAGCTTCTCGTTCCAATTTCCCGTAAAATCCATAACACAAGCTCGAAGCATGTCCTCTAACGTCTGAATTGTCCGCTCTGACTGCCCGTCTGTTTGCGGATGAAAAGCCGTACTGAGTCTCAATTCAGTACCCATGGCCTCTTGCACACATTTCCAGAAATTCGAAGTGAACCGTGCATCTCGATCTGATACAATGGATTTCAGTACTCCATGTAGTCTGACGACATGAGTTATGTACAGCTGAGCAAACTTTTCCAACGAAAAGGTCATCTTGACAGCTACGAACCGTGCCGTCTTGGTCAGTCTGTCCATAATAACCCAAATGGCGTCATAACCTTCTCGGGTTTTCGGGAGTCCCACTACAAAATCCATCGTAATGTGTTCCCATTTCCATTCAGGAATCTCCAGTGGTTCCAATCTTCCTGCTGGATGTTTATGTTCTGCTTTGATTTTCTGACAGGTCATGCATCTGCTCACGAATTTCGCTATATCGTTCTTCATCCCTTTCCACCAGAACTGTAACTTTAAGTCCTGATACATCTTGCTCGCTCCGGGATAAACCGAATATGGTGTCTCGTGGGCTTCTGACATGATCCGTCTTCTAAGTTCCTCATCAACTGGAACATTTATCCTTCCTTGATAAAGGATTATTCCATCCTTGGAAATTCCTTCTTGAGCACTTGCCATCATTGGATCTCGCCTTTGAGCTTCCTTTATTTCCTCAAATAGCGATGATTCCACTTGGAGTGCAGCTAATCTTCCAGATATCAACTCCAAGTTCAAAGAATTTATCTCTTGCTGCAATGGCTTCGGAAGCCTGTTTATTGGTAGCTGGTGCGATATGGTAGACTTTCTACTTAGAGCATCCGCTACACGGTTGGCCTTCCCTGGATGGTATAGGATTTCACAATCATAATCCTTCACCAGTTCCAACCATCGTCTCTGCCGCATATTGAGCTCTTTTTGCGTGAAGAAATACTTCAGGCTTTGGTGATCAGTGAAAATCTGACATTGAGCTCCATAGAGATAGTGTCGCCAAATTTTAAGTGCGAACACTACTGCAGCAAGTTCAAGGTCATGCGTAGGATAATTCCTTTCATGCTCCTTTAATTGACGAGAAGCATAGGCAATCACCTTGCCGTCTTGCATTAGGACTGCTCCCAATCCTATTTTCGATGCATCACTGTAGATCACAAACTTCTCCCCTTCAGTGGGAAGCATAAGGATTGGTGCGCTTGTCAGTCGCCTCTTTAACTCCTAGAAGCTTCTTTCGCATTCCATAGTCCACTCGTACTTCCTTTCTTTGCGTGTAAGAGCAGTAAGAGGTGCAGCTAGTCGCGCAAATCCCTCTACAAATCGTCGATATTAACCAGCCAATCCCAAGAAACTGCGTATTTCTGTCACACTCTTGGGTGCAGGCCACTGGTTAATTGCATCTACCTTTGACGGATCTACTGCAATACCTTCCTGGGATACAACATGTCCGAGGAAATGTACTCTGTCCAGCCAAAATTCACATTTTGAGAATTTGGCATACAGTTTATGCTTCCGTATCGTATTCAGCACTATCCTCAGATGCTTCTTGTGCTCTTCATGACTCTTCGAGTATATAAGAATGTCATCAATGAATACAATGACAATCTTATCCAAATACTCTTTAAAAATTCTATTCATTAAGTCCATGAACGCTGCCGGCGCATTTGTTAATCCGAATGGCATCACAAGAAACTCGTAGTGACCATAACGAGTCCTAAACGCCGTCTTAGGAATATCACTCTCTTTGATTCTCAGCTGGTGATATCCTGACCGTAAGTCGATTTTCGAAAATACCGCTGCGCCTTTTAACTGGTCGAATAGGTCATCAATTCTAGGTAACGGATACCTATTTTTGATCGTAACCTTATTCAACTCCCGGTAATCAATGCACAGTCGGAAAGTTCCATCCTTTTTCTTGACAAATAACACAGGTGCACCCCATGGAGAAAAACTCGACCGGATGAATCCCTTATCCAAAAGCTCCTTTAATTGTACCTGTAGCTCCTTCAACTCCACTGGAGCCATGCGGTATGGTGCTTTGGAAATGGGTGCTGTTCCAGGCATCAACTCAATTTCAAACGAGATTTCTCTCTCTGGCGGTATCCCTGGTAACTCTTCTGGAAATACGTCAAGAAACTCATTAACCACAGGAACATCTTCAGGTTGAAGCTTCTGTTCCTCTGCAGTATCCACCACATATGCCAGATATCCCATACAACCACTGGCTATCAGCTTGCTTGCTCTCAGCGAACTGATCATCATCTTCCCGGGTCTTCGAGAAGTATCAACATACTCGAAACTCTCTTCTTCCTCGGGTTGGAAGACTATCTTTCGATTTCGGCAGTCGATCGTAGCTTGGTATTTCCTTAGGAAATCCATGCCTAAAATCACATCGTAATCCATGATCTCCATTACGATCAACTCAGCATATAGTTCCCTATTTGCCACATATACTGGTACATAGGGTAACCAGTAACTGGACAACAATACTTCCCCAGAAGGTAAGGCTATCTTAAATACCCTTCCCATATTATCCTTAGGAAGTCCTATCTTGTCAGCAAATGCATAGGAAACAAATGAATGCGTAGCACCGGAATCGAATAGTACAGAGGCTACATGACTAGCAACAGGAAGCTGACCTGTCACCACGTTTGATGTTCCTGCCTCTGCGTCTTCCTTGCTGTAGGCCATCACACGAGCATCAGCACGTGACATTCGCTCCTGGCGTTGCGGCCTCACTGGTGACTCTTCTACTCTGGCTTGAAGGGAATGAGCTTGTGGGCGTGTCTAGTGCGGTTGGGAAGTGCCTTGTCCACCCTGCCTATTTGGACAGTTCCTGGCGTAATGGCCTTCCTTTCCACATTCGTAGCAAACAAGTGGCCCAAATCTGCATTGCCCAGAATGTCTCTTCCCGCAAGTAGGGCAGTTTTGCACATTGGACTCTGCATTACCAGCTGTTCTCCGCTGCTGGTTTCGGTTATTGCCCTGGCGATTCCCAGAAAAATTCCCTTTTGTCTTATTTTGCTGGGATCCTTGACTATTGCCCTGGCTTGGTTTCGCATTCTGACTAGGCTTGCTCGATTGACCAACTTGCGTAGACTTCGCCAAAGCCCTCTCCTTCTTCTTTGCCTCCCAGTGTTTCTCTCTTTCCTCTTTCTGTCGAGCTACATGAAACTCAGCTCTAATGGCCTGACTCACACAGTCTGCTACAGAAGTAGGTGGTACTAGTCCAGTATCTACTAACGCAGCAATTTCTGGCCTGAACATCCCGATCATTTTCTGTATTTTCTCCCTCTCAGTAGGGACTACGTAGGGACATAGACGGGATAACTGGTCGAACTTTCGGCAGACTTCGCTTACCGACATGTTCCCTTGCGTCAACTCTGAGAATTCTTTCTGTTGCTATCTCAGAGATGCAAGGTCGTAATATTTCTGGTTAAATTCTTCCAGAAATTCCGCCCAACTCATGGTAGACACGTCTCTCCTCATTCGCACAGTGTCCCACCAAAACCGAGCATCTTTTCTCAGCACAAAAGACGCACATGCAACCTTCTCTCGGTCGGTTAGGTTCATGAACTCCATGATCACTTGTAATGACGACAACCAGTCTTCAGCCTCTAAGGGATTTGTAGACCCTTCAAATTCTGGCGGTCTCATATGCCTGAATCTTTCATAGAGGGGTTCTAGATTTAACACTGGTTGAGGTCCAGGAGCTCTCTCATGTACTGCAGCTGGAGGAATAACTGGATCTACCTTAGCTTGTTGTTCTACTTGGGTACCCTCAGAGCCTTGTCTCTGTTCTAGCTCCTCTACCCGTCGCCTCAGATTTGCATTTTCTTGTATCTGAGCTTCCAACAAAGCTTGTATCTGATCCAGTCTTTCCATAATATCAGGACGTCGCTCTCGTCCTTCTGGTCGATTTCTCAAATCCACCATCTTGGCTATTGTCCTATTATGGCACAATAATTCACCGTTAGCTTTTCCATAACCACATTCGTAAAATTATATCAATTTACGAAATTTAGGGTAATGTAAAGCCACATCATCGTAACACATCATCGTACAACATATAATCATTTTGGTATTTCATTCATAGCAAAACATTTATATGTCATACATAGGCATCACCAGTCATATATACATCGGCCGTTTATACAAAATGGCCACAAGTCTATACAAAAGAGCTTTTCTCTCTAAGCTACTTATGTACATGTACACATCTACTGGTCACTCGTTCCCTACATCTGGGACTAGAGGATATTCTTCTGGATCCTCATCGTCATTGGTATCATCTGAGTCGTCACCACCCCTAGGTAATGTTCCCTGTCCTGAGTCATCACCTCGTGGTCTAGACGGTCCGGCCTCATGATCATTCATCATTCTTCTCGGCCCGAATATGCGTGCAAACATCTCATCTTGACCCAGCGTCTCTCGTCGACTCTGCGTCAGATGCTCGATCAGAATCTCTCTCTCAATCGTCCTGATCATTACCACGAACTCTTAGAGCGTCGGAGGAAACGGCTTGATCACCCTCTGTCTCAACTCCAAGGGTAAACCTTTCCAGAACAGCTCGCAGCAGTTTGCTTCAGCGAGGTTGGGCAACGGACATCTCCTCCGAATGGTCTCCTCAAACCGTGCTGCGTAAGACATCACTGTCTCACCAGACAGCATGACCATCCTCTCGGTCTGGAGAATGTAATCCCTGACCTCATCGAATCCAGGGTATGCAGGTGCATCAGCCTCTCGTCTCTCTGGAGGTGCTGGAGCAGGTGCTGGATCCCTAGGTTGAAACTGATCAGCCAATCGCTGACAGAACTCAGCCCAACTGAATCCTAGTAAAATCTCCTGGTCGCAATATTGCCAGAACACTCGAGCGTCTCCCTGAAACATACTGACAGCCAACTGGATCCACATATCTCGATCGATATCGCATATCGCCATAATTCTCTCAATGGCATGGAGCCAGTCCTTGGTCTCCATCGACTGTCGTCCACCATCGAACATAGGAGGACTGCTGGCCCTAAATGCCTGTACTGCCCGTGCCGACACTCTCACCCCAATATGTTGGCGTCCACCAACAACTGGAATGTCCACTACTACCGGTGGATGAACTATCGGTCGCGGCTGTACTACATCTACTGGCACTGGTACTGGTACTGATGCCGGCACTGGTACCGGAGGTCTCTCGGGTACCGGGGGTCTGACTACCGGCCTTTGGGAAATGGGCGGCCTCACAATAGGTCTCGTCCATACCCGTAATACTCCTCTCGGTCGTGGTAGCGGTGGTCTCACATACGGAGGTCTGGTCATCGTGCTACCTATAAGATAATTATTTTCGCATAAGAAAATAATTAACTGAACTTAAGTAAACTACTTACTTGGATAGCGGTGTAGGATGCGCAAAGTGTCAAATCGGGATATGGTCACACTGCTCTGATATACCAACTGTGGCAGCAGTTGGTATTATAAACTACACCAACCGTAAACCCGCTCTGATACCAACTGTGGCGGCCCGCCCCTTGTGGAGATCATACAATACTATTACAGTTGAGCTTTATCGCTAACTGCGATAGATTGTACTCTCATGGGTTGCCGGCTTATCTCTCTCCTCTTTTTAAATCATGACGTTTTTGGGAAAAAATTTTTTTTTTCTTTAAACATCATATAAAATCTTTTTCCACTATTTACTTTGTTGATAGGTACAAAGTAATATAAATAATACAGTGCTTTTGTAAAATATATATAATTACAAAAGAACTGTTTCCCCCTTTTTTCTTTTTCCTTCACTTTAACGCTCAGCGGCAAGACTCTGGCAGTACCATATCCCTCGCCCAGTTATCCCATTTGACACTCGCCATCCCGTCCGCATCCAGTCAAATAAGCTACTGAGCTGGTCGCTTACCTGCAACATTAGCAAAAATGGTGAGCTACAGGCTCAGTAAGTTCAAACATGCAAGAAATAAAATTTCTATGAATAGTACTATTCATCATAAATAGTACTGTTGACCACTATTCATACATAAATAGTAACTTTGACCACTATTCATACATGAATAGTAAGGTTGACCACACCACTGTATCACACTAGTACATCTAACGCGATGTTAGTGCTCTCACTAAACTGTCTTATGCTCAATTATAGCACAGTTTCAGTTTTAGGTCATTATCTTTATTTACGTTCTGGTTTTGAGCTCAGGTTGGCAGTACCATTTAAGTGCGCATGACTGGGAGCGGTACATTAGTGCTGACCTCCACAGCCTTAATCTCATAGCCCCAAAGGAAAAATAGTACATAACTGGGAGCGGTACATCAGTGCTGACCTCCACAGCCTTATCTCATAGCCCCGAAGGCAAAAGTACCTCCCTATACGGAAGGCTGGTACGCCAGAAAGTGGTTTCATTACCGACTTTTTAACATTCTAACCCGGTGACTTCACATTGTCCCGTGGTTAGGAATGGTTCACATTTTAATTTTAGGTGAGTGAGTTTTATTAACCTCGCTCTAGTGCCCGAAGCACAATTAACCATGTGTCCCATTCTTATAGTGCCCGTAGCACATTTCGTCTCTCTCTCTATTCTATCATAGTGCCCATAGCACATATGTACCTAACTTATAGTTAGTACATTAAAGTTAGCACAATCTTGCTATATGTTGCAGACAGGTAAATGTATGAACTTACCTTATCAGACTGTTCTCTTTCTCTCTCTTGGATCTTGAATCACCTTCCTTGTAGGCCGATTTTGGGATCCTACAGACAAAACTATGTCTGTTAATTTCTTTCCCATTTATAGCTTTTGTTTTTCATTAAAAAGCTTAAATAAAACCTATTTATAACTTTTTAGGTTTTATTTATTATTTTCACCGTTTTCCCCCAACTTTTGTAAAATTACGATTTTACCCCAATATTTTGGCAAAATTGCAGTTTTGCCCCTGACGGAATTTTATTGATCCAGACTGCATTTTTGGCTCTCAGGAATTTTTCTGACTCTTTTCTAATCATTACCGGGTTCGTTTTTATTTTATTTCCATTTTTCACTTTCCCGACCCTCGGGAAGCACTATTCCGACCCTTACGTCGGTTTAGCGATTTTCTATCGTTTCGGAGCCTCAAATGGACGTTTCACTAGTATTTAAAACGTTCATCTAGACTTTCCCGACCTAGGTCTCCGAGGCTCGGGTTTTCCGTTCCCGACTCGGGCCTTTATTTTATTTCCAAAAACGCCCCCCCTCGGGGTCGGTTTTTCAATCTCACTCACGTTTTTCATTTTCAAGGGGACGGGTTACTATTCACGACCCACCCCTTAAATTTTTTTTCCTTATTCAATTTTTTTTTCCGTTAGGGACTCGGGTTTCCGTCCCGGCCCTAACTTTTATTTTAAATTCCTATTTTACCCCGAATGCCGTTTTTGAAATTTCGACAGCATTTCGGCGTAAATTTAAGGCTTCCGGCGTTAGGTACGCCTCGAACCGTATGTACCTGCCACGTACTATACCACAAGCCTATATTATGTAAAAGTTTTGCAAACTTTTACATAAAAGCCCACAAATTTCAAATTTCACATTATCACCCACATTACAAAAATTTTTCACATTTTTACCCTTAATTTGGTTTCGGTTTTCACAACCAAACCGAACCAAATTTTGTCAAACTTTCACCACATTTTAGGCCATTCAATGTCATGTTTTTAACACATTTTCAAGCCCATTTTCTTGGCATTTTCAACCAAATTCTTAGGGTTTTTTAAACACTTAAACCCCACGGCCATTGAATTGAAAACATGCACACATTTTTGCTTTCATTCTTTCAATCACAATTCCATCATTTGCATATTAAAATGCATAATTCCAATCAACCAAATACCACATAAAACCAAGCAAAATTTTCTTCCAAACCCATTGTAAACTCACGACCACTTTATACAATTCATACCAAAAATTTTTTCAACTTTCCACAATGAAATACAAGCTTTATTCTTCACCAAATTAAACTTAGAAAGCATATTAACAATTAACCACAAAGTTTTCTCATTGGTTACCTAAGGTAACCCACGGATTTCCCCTTGAAAAACCAACAAAATTTTGGTTTTTCTTTAATGAATTTGCATGGTTTTCTTACTTATTTCATCCTTAACAAAACCCAACATCAATTCAATGGAAAACAACCAAAAATTTTCCACCTTTCTATCACTATTCACCCACGGATTTTGTGAAGAAAAACCATGAAAAATTCAAGTGCAAGGGAAGTTACCTTGGTCTAATGCTTCCTTTGTCTTCAATAAACACTTTGACACTCTTTTTGTGAAGAAAATTTGAAGAGAAAGCTTGGTTCCCCTTGGGTGGCTCACGTACATGCCATGGAAGAAAACTTAGAAAAAATTTCTCTTGGTTTTTGCATGAAAATGGACTTTGGCCATTTCATTCCCAAAGTTGCCGACTTAAGCCAACCAAAAGCCAATTAATTTGGTCATTAGCCAATGGGATTTAGGCACCTTTCACACCATTTCTTTCTCCATTTTTCAAAAATTAAAAATGGAAATTTTTGGCCAAATCTTGGCCTTTAGATCAAAAGCTAAATGAATCATGGCCTTTCATTCCACCAACCACCATTTTCTTTCATTTATTAATCTAGATTTATGATGTCATAATTACAAAAGTGAAAGTTGACTTTGACTTTCACTATTCACATTAATTCGACTACTTTTTGACCGATGCCGGTTCGAGCCGAAATTTTCCTGAAATCGTCCCGGCGTGTTCCTGAGGTCTCCTGTGCAGTCGGATCAATTTAATCTGCTTCCGTTTGATCAAAATCAATCCCGGAAGTTTACCGTCTTTTATTGCTCCGGTTAGGGTTTTCAATGTCGATTTTAGCACCGTTTCACCCGTTTCAACTCAGTGAATTTTTCCAACACTGAATTCTTACTCGTCAGTATTGTTAGAACATTTTCATATATTCTGAACAATATAAATACATTTATTTCACTCTTTAAATAGTATAAATTGTTATATACATACAATTGTACATTTTCGTCCGAGAATTGCCTGAATTTCCCGGTTGTCACATGAAGCAACTACAAGCTTATGAGCGGATGATCAGGGATGAGGATGCGGTCCGACCTTAAGGAGAGGCCAATTTGGCGGAATCTTCCAATCCCTCACTGAAGAGGAAGAGGCCAAATAAGAAGCAAGTGGCTTCCAGTTCTTCTAATCCTCCTGTCTCGGACGGGAAGAAGAAGAAGAAGAACAAGAAGCCGAAGGACCCTAAAAAGTCCAAATGCTTCCACTGTGGGAAGGTAGGTCACTTCAAGAATGTTTGCCGGGAATTCCTAGCCTCTAAGGGCAAGGAAGGTAAGGAACTTCATTACTTAGAAGCGTGTTTGGTGGAAGAATCGAAAGACACATGGGTCATTGATTCGGGCGCCACTAATCATGTTTGTGTTTCTATGCAGGGGTTCGTGGAAACGAGAAGTCTACATGATAGGAGCCTCTCGTTGCGGACTGGAGATGGTAGCTTTGTGGTGGCTGAGGCAGTGGGAGACGTTCATCTTTATTTTGATCAATTTAGGTTTATTTTATTGAAAGACTGTTTTTATGTTCCTAATTTTAGGAGGAACCTTATATCGGTAGCTTGTTTAGTAAAGGATTCTTATTCAGTTTCTTTTAGTAAAAGAGTTGATATTCGTAGAAATAAGTCTTTTATCTGTTCTGGATGGATGGATGGAAACCTATATTTGATCAGACCAAAGATGTACTCACTGCTTGACACTGAATTAATTGATAACTCTAAAAGGTTGAAAGTTTCTCACTCTAACAAGGCGTATCTTTGGCATTTAAGACTTGGTCATATTAATCAGGATAGGATTCAAAGATTGGTGAAAGACGGTCCTCTGGAATCTCTGGAAGAGGTACGACTTCCCCAATGTGAGTCTTGTCTAGAGGGTAAGATGACTAAGAGGTCTTTTGGAACTAAGGGTACAAGGGCACAGGAGCTCTTAGAAATTGTGTACACTGACGTATGTGGCCCCATGAACGTCACAGCACGAGGAGGGTTCGAGTACTATGTCTCTTTCATAGATGATTACTCGAGGTATGGATATGTGTATCTGATGCACCGCAAGAGCGAAACCTTTGATAAATTCAAAGAATATCGTGCGGAAGTGGAAAAGCAATTGGATAAATCCATAAAGACACTTCGATCTGATCGAGGTGGCGAATACCTCTCCGATGAATTTCTAGGACATCTTGTAGAGAATGGGATATTATCCCAATTGACTGCACCTGGTACTCCACAACAGAATGGTGTAGCTGAAAGGAGAAATAGGACCTTATTGGATATGGTACGGTCCATGATGAGTTACTCAACACTGCCATTATCATTTTGGGGACATGCTTTACAAACGGCGTGCTATATTCTGAACCACGTTCCGAGCAAATCAATTCCTAGAACTCCGTATGAATTGTGGCGTGGCAGGAAGCCCTCCCTTGGACATATGAGAATATGGGGCTGCCCGGCACATGTACTGGATGGGGATGCGAAGAAGTTGGAACCAAGATCAGAATTGTGCATGTTTGTAGGGTATCCAAAGGGAACTAAAGGAGGTCTGTTCTATAACCCGAAGGAAAAAAAGGTCATTGTCTCAACCCATGCGACATTCTTGGAGGAAAGTCACATGAATGACTTTAAGCCTCAAAGCAAAGTGGTGCTAGAGGAGTTATCGGGTGAAAGAACTGCTCCATAGATTTCGATCTTGGACGCAAGTCCGAGTTCCAGTGAAAGACCTGCAGACGATCAACAATTTAGGGTGCCTCGTCGTAGTGGGAGGGTTTCTAAGAAACCTAATTTCTTTATGTATGATGCTGAGGTATACCAGGCCGAGGCTCATGAGCATGAGGAAGATCCGGTCACATATGATAAAGCTATAAAGGATGTTGATTCTAGATCTTGGAAACAGGCTATGAACAATGAGATGGATTCTATGAAATCCAACTCTGTTTGGGAACTTGTAGATTGCCGGATGGGATAAAAACCCATTGGATGCAAATGGATCTACAAAAGAAAGAAGGATACGGAAGGGAGAGTGGAAACTTTCAAAGCTAGACTGGTTGCAAAGGGATACACGCAAAAGGCTGGAATCGATTACGAGGAAACCTTTTCGCCTGTTGCTATGTTGAAGTCTATCCGTATTCTTCTGTCCATTGCTGCGGCTCTCAATTACGAGATCTGGCAAATGGATGTCAAGACGGCATTCTTGAATGGCCATCTTGAAGAGTGTATCTATATGATACAGCCTGAAGGGTTCGTAGCAAAAGGCCAAGAAAGGAAAGTCTGCAAGTTGCTTAGATCCATTTTTGGATTAAAGCAGGCATCCCGCTCATGGAACCAGAGGTTTGATCAAGCGATTAAGACATTTGGTTTTGAGCAGAACGTTGATGAACCTTGTGTTTATAAACGTATTAAGGATGGAAAAGTGGTCTTTCTGATACTCTATGTCGATGATATACTACTCATTGGGAATGATGTAGGGAATTTATCATCGGTCAAGCTTTGGTTACACCAACAGTTTGACATGAAGGACTTGGGAGAAGCTAATTATGTTCTAGGCATTCGTCTCTTCAGAGATCGAAAGAACAAAATGATAGCATTATCCCAAGCTTCATACATAGATAAAATAATTGACAAATATGGAATGCTAGAGGCAAAGAAAGGCTCACAACCTTCTATTGCCGGTCTAACTCTTTCATTGGATGACTATCCCAAGACATCAGAAGAAAGAGAGCGTATGAGTAAGGTCCCTTATGCATCCGCTGTGGGTAGCCTTATGTACGCTATGCTTTGCACTCCCCCGGACATATGTTTTGCAGTAGGCATGGTGAGTCGATATCAAGCGAATCCTGGAACCAAGCACTGGCAAGCAGTAAAGCATATACTCAAGTATCTTAAGAGAACGAGGGATTATATGCTAGTGTATTCTGGAGGGGACCTAACACCCGTAGGATACACGGACTGAGTCTTCCAGACTTGTGAGGATTTGAGGAAGTCGACATTAGAGGGCAGATGGAGACAGGATAAGTAGATGTATGTAAGATCGCGTCCGAGGACAACATTGCCGATCCCTCTACTAAGACTTTGGTGGCTAGAAGCTTTGAGAGGCACGCAGAGGCGATGGGGATGCGTAACATGGCACATCTATTGGCTTAGGGCAAGTGGGAGATTGTTAGGAAATGCCCTAAGTATTAGAGACATTTTTGATGTATTCATTTTGAACTGGATAATAAAATTATATATATAGAGGTTATTCATTACATTGCTATCTGTCCTCGTCTTATTTACATGTTAAAGTAAATGTAAGCAAATATGGCTCACTGACTGCTTGTGTTAAAACTGTTAGAACATTGCATGCAATGGACTTTTGTATGCGAGAAGACAATGTTCTAAAGTTAGCAGTCTAAACTATGGTCTGTAGTCTATGGGGTTAGACCGAGCATCTAACTCATGTTAAGACTATTATGTTGTCTAAAGCCTTGGAGGGGACGGTCTGTCTTGACTGTCTGGAGCTGGACTCCCAAGTAGAGACATGGATATGTTGCTTGGTGGTGACATATTAGACCGGGACTAAAGCGTGATTGATCTACGTAGTCCGCTATGAGTGGATCAATCTGCTTTTGACGTTCATTGTGCAATAACCTTAATCCTGAGTAAATGAACTACTTCATGTATATGACTTGTGTACTTTGATGTTCCAATGGCTAAAGCGTCTCAGAGGTAGTAAGCTTATAGACCGGTTCGTTGGGTGCATGACTTGTATACGATGAAGGGTTTGTTTGCAGATATCGGAATCATAGCTCTGAGGAGTTAAAGGTATCCTCTTAAAGGCATTATACTGAATGTGAAAATGGACAAGGCCTTGGGTTGTCTGCTGGGCGGATGACTTCTTATTCACATATGGTGAATAATCATTTTCTTAATTCGGTAGTATAATGGAACTTTAAGATAACCTGATCAGTAGGATTAAACGGACTTTGACCTAAGGCTGATCATGGATATCATATGAGGGTTTTGCATATATGATAAGGTCATTGGATGGTAGCTCGTCACAGGCTTACGTAATACGGTATATAATTGGGAGTTCAGTTTCAGGTTTATAGTGGTGTGACTCTGAAATTAGTGATCATATGATTGAGTTGTTCGGTACAGAATGATGATCATATGGAATCACGGGAGCCCGATTATATATGTCCAATCAGTCCCTCTACTAGCTCCACATAATTCCTTAACGTTTGGCAAATTGATTTGTGTATGCTATTGGCTAGTTTATTATGCATGGATGGTGATGACACAGGATTAGGATGGTAGACAAGATTCTCTCCGGTTGGATTCAGATTTTGTTTTGGATAATAGAGTACACAATTATTCGAACTCCAAATAAAGTTGCCATGATTTTATTTGAGATTGGATTGGAGTTGTAGAAAATTATCCATGAGAACAAGAATATGAAACACAACCGTTTTGTGGAATTTGAAATTTGAATTTTGAAATTTGAAATTTGAATTTTGAAATTTGAAATTTGAATTTTGAATCTGAAATTTGAATTTGAAATTTGAATTTGAAATTCGAATTTGAAATTTGAATTTGAAATTTGAAATTTGAAATTTGAAATTTGAATTTGAAATTTGAAATTCAAATTTTGAATCACAGTCCAAGTAGGATTCGAATTTGTTGTGGAAAATCCACAAGGTTTGAAATTCGAATTTGAGTTGGATTTGGAGAGGATAATCTTGTTAGAATCCTACTTGAATTTTGAATCCAAATCCCAACAAAAGTGGGTGAATTTTTTGAGGATAATCCTCAATGGAAAAATTCGGTTTGTGTGGATAAGATTCAAGGGAAAATTCAAGTTTCAATCCTAGTTGAATTTGGATTCTCTCCTTCCCTAAAAGTGGCCGAAATTTTGGAGCCTTTATCCAAGGAAAAATTCGGTTATTTTTTTATAAGGTTAAGATAAGATTCAAGCTTGAAAATCCTAGTGGAATTTTTGATTCTCCCTTATCCATAATGGCTGAAATCTTTTGGAGGATTTTCTCCTTGTGAATTTCGGATTTTTTGGTTGAAAAAGGGAGATAAAATTCTAGTTAAAATCTTGTTAAGATTTGGATTGGATTTATCTTAGGAAAAACTGAATTTATTGTTAGGATTATCCTATGGAAAAATTCAGATTTTTTGGTTAAAGATAAGGGAGAAAATCTTTTCCTAGTCCAATTCGAATTCAGAGAATCACCTCATGCAGGTCTATAAATAGAGGTCCTGCCGCTCCAGTTCTCTCAGACCACAGACTCTCAGGTGAGCAGGCTTATTGTTGTACAGCTCATCGTGACAATAAAGTTCTTTAGAGATCTGGGTGGTCGGAAGAAGACTAGCAGTGCTAGCATACCGATCGAGGTTCAGAGTGCCCACACACTCAGCCATTCAGGAATTGGAGAATAGTAGAGAAGGTTAGTTGGTTGAAGCCTCCGGTCATTCTCCTCCTGCAAGATTGGTGTCCTTGAGGTATGAGTTTTAATTGTTGTTGATTTATTATATATGGCATCATGAGATATTTAATGATCTTAAAATTTTAATTGTTCCGCTGCGCCACTCTGATACGTTTTTACCGATTTATTTTCCTACATTTTCTATCGTGTTTGATTAACTTGTCTACTTGACAAACTAATTATCGTTCCTTACCATATCGTTCAAAACACGGTCCTTGGCTAGTTTACTGACTAGTCAACTAACTAGTTACCTCGCGTGTTGTTACTAGGTAGTCTACTGTGTTACTATCACTTGTTTGGTGTGGTAGCCTACCGGGCTACCCACATTGTTTAAGTTATTTTTTTGAAAATTGTTTTAGTTGCCTTATAAAATCTTAGGAAAAATTACGTTTTTTGAAATTGTCCCCTTACCACCCCGTTGGAAGGTAGGAGACGTTTTATTAAAACCACATTTTCATTTTAAAGTGTGTAAAACACATTTTTGAGTAGTACATTTTGAAGGTGGTCTTTGTACCACATACCAAAACTATTTTAAGAACGTGTTTGAAAGGACTTAGTTTGTAAATTTGGTGAACAAAACATTTTTCTTCCTCGATGAGATGAACAATTCTCATGTTCATCTCGGAGCACAAATCAAACTCGAACGGATCCTAATCCTACTAAACCCGTGGCTACTTGTGCCCAGTTTTTGTAAAAATCCTAGTTTTATGCTATTTTAAAAATGGCTCTGTTTGAGGCCCGAAACTGTGATGCCTCGTGCCCTCAGCGGCCTGGACCATCACTTAAAAACTCTTTCTTTAACTCATACTTATACTTTCTTGCAATTGATACTCAAAGTTACTTAACTAGGTATCATAAATTTAGGGATTTTTTTTTTGCGTACATATTTACTATACACGTACATATACCGATTACTATTCAAAAATACTGTTCAATGGTACTATTCAAAAATACTGTTCAATTATTACTATTCAAAAATACTGTTCAACTATTACTATTTAAAAATACTATTGAATGGTTACTATTCAAAAATAATGTTACTCAACATACTATGCGAAAGAATACTGGCGGTGTATCCATAACCTCGCCTCACAACCACCTCCGCTGCCGTCATCACCCATTAGTGATCTGGCCATAGGAAGCTTACCTATAGTATGAAAACACTCCGTGAGTTTATGCCCAGAGAGTAAAATATGTTTATAGCAAAACATATTTAAAACATAATACATACTTTAAATCATATACAAACTGGAAATCATATCACATGTTCACATAGAATATGGAAACATATCATGTAGCATCTCAGAATGCATATCATGTGGGCATGTCCTATCAGGCAACTAGGAAGCTTACTCTAAGTGTATTTAAGGCATAACATGTACACTATATGAACTGTTTATGCTCAACTTATGCTTCATTATTCATTACCTTTTATTATGAACCTTGACTTGGGCTCGTTATAAAATTTGAACCTAGATAATTCTTTCTTTATGAGCCTCGACTTGGACTTGTTATGTGTTACTAGTCTCAATTTGGACTCGTTATATATGTTGTGAGCCTCAGCTTGGACTCATTATATGTTGTGAGCCTCGGCTTGGACTCATTACAGATTATGGGCCTTGACTTAGAACCGTCATACCAACACTTTAACTTTATTACCCAATTTCGTATTTGATTATGCCATATGCTTTACTACTCTCATTTTCAATCTTATGTGATAGGGATCTATGGCATCCCACTTATGTTTTCATAAATCTACACGATTATGAAACTATATGCTCTTCTAACATGCTATACAACAACATATGCATACTATACATACTTAACATACTGTAAAAAATGACTTTAAACTCATTTTATTCATGTCGTAGGCAGAGTTGTACTTACCTAGTTTGCACGCAAACTTGTACTCTCACCTCTATCAACTTACAGGTTACTATCTGTCATTAATAATGTATCTCATTGATTCTCTTACTAAGTCACTAATACTGTTAGTGACTAAAGCAGATAAATCGCTTGGTACCAATTATCATCGGTACTAACTCGCTCTTTATCTCGAGAGTTTGTTTCTCTATATGTGGTTAATTAATTTATTACCTCATAAATTAATCAACATCGTTCTTCGATCACTATTTTTGCTAGTGACTATAACTCGCGTTTCTATGTGGTGCCGAGGCCCATCGATATCCTATTGGCCTACTTTAGGGATTTGGTGCCTATTTTATATCGTATATGATTAAGTGTCTCTTAGACAGGTTAATCATTATTCCTTACCATTTCGTTCATAACACGGTCCTTGAATGGTTACCGACCAGTCAACTGACCGTTTACCTCGCGCGTTGGTAACTAGGTAGCCTATTGGGTTACTACGCATAAACTTAGTGTAGTAACCGATCGGGTTACTTCGCTTGTTGGGGTGTGGTAGTCTACCGGGTCACTATTCCTCATTTGATGTAATGGCCCACCGGGCCACTGTGGCTTGCTTGGGATAGTAGCCTACCGGGCTACTAAGGCTTGTTTGGTGTGATAGCCTACCGGGCTACACACCCTATTTTACTTTGAAAAATTAATTGGGTTGGCTTGTAAAATCTCGAAAAAATTCCTTGTTTTGAAACCGTCCCCTTATCACCCTGTTGGAAGGTGGAGGATGTTTTTATGAAAACCTTGTTCATATTTTAAAGTGTTAAAAACACATTTTTATTTTGAAGAGTATAGATCACATTTTTAAAGTTACATTTTAAAGGTGGTTTTTGAACCATTTTTGAAAAACATTTTGAAACTTGATTAAAATGACTTTGTTTGCGGTTTTGACGAACATGAAAGTTTTCACTCTCAACAAGATGAACAAATCTCATGTTCACCATGGAGCCTAAATCCAAATTTAACAGCTCCTAATTCCATTAAACCTGTGGGCTTGTGCCCAGTTTTTTGAAAAATTCCCAGTTTTACGTCTCTGTAAAAATGGCTCTAGTTGAGGCCCGAAACGGCCAAATTTTTAAAATATGCATCGGTCATTTTCAAGATCTTGACAAGATCTACAACTTTTATGTTGAACCTGAGAACCAGTTCGAATTCTAATTGGTCCATTTTTAATAAAATCCGACACAAATTTATGGGTTCGGATTTTGTTCCAAGTTTTGGACACCGAGTGAAAAACACTCTAAAAACCTATCTTAGTGTCGTTTTTGGCCGAGGGCTATTTGATGCAAAAACGACTGTATCAAAAATTCCTTAAAATATCATGTTTTACTAAATCCCAAATTTGGAACCTAATTAGGTCAAAATAGCCAAAATCGGTGGCCTTTCCTAGGGGTAGATTTATGTCCAGCCACGTTCCTAAACGTTCGTAACATCGCACATACAATAGCCATTCATACAAATTGTAAACACAACCACAATCACATAAACATAAAAATGGAAACTTAAGGGCTCAAAATAGATTATTACAAACCATGTGCATAAACAAATACACATAAATGACTTTGATCAAAATTTAAAATCACTAAATCACCAAAAGGGAAGATTTCGATTTTTACTTTTGTGCTTTGAACCAATCATGTTTTTGAACTAGGGCTTGAGGAACCAAAATGGCCATGTGGAATTAAGGGTTTGGATGCTGGTTTTGTGCTAGCAAGACATCAAAATAATTTCTCCCTTGATCACTTTGGAAAAGGCTCGGATTTGAATCCTCCTAACACAAGCTTGTAAGGTTTGATTTTTGGTAAGTTTTTGGTATGATTTATGGCTTGAAAATGGAGGCTTTTGGTGACTCAGAGGGGGTCTACTGCAGCTTGAAAGGGAGAGAATGAGTGTTGTGTTTTTGGGGTGCCAAAGTGAAGAAATGGTATCACTAAGTTATGTGTGCTTTTTATAGGCAAAACTAATCAACTTGCTTAAGCTTAATCCTAATTAATTGTCCACAATTTTAGCATAATCAAGGGACAAATTTCTGCCCTTTTTCAGTCCATAAATGGGGGTGGGCTACTGCATGGAAAGGAGAAGAGATAAAGCAAAACTTGTTGACCAAGCTTTAAAACCCCATGAATTTTTAATTTAAAAGTTGTCCTAGCTTTTGTAATTTTTTAATCTCACTTTAGGGCTATATGTGTAGCCATTTTCAGCTACTTTTCTAGCTAGGGGCCATGAAATTTTAAGGCCAAAATTCATCTGTATTGGCTTCTCTTTGCAATCTAATTCCTACCATTCGGTATCCGACCTTTTTCCAGCAGTATTTTAGTTTTCATCTGAAAATTAGGTTTTCTGAATCTGATTTTTGTACTATCAATTCCTAATTGTTTTATACTGTCTAAGAGCCCATTACCAGTCTAATTTACTGTTCATATCCTATACTGTGGTTGTGTCTACACTGTGTTGTCCTTTCCCACGTATACCGAGGCGTTCTCGAGTGAAATTTCAGACACAGTCTCTCTAGACTGATTTGGATGTGTTGATTTCATTTTTATTAGTTCTACATCTATCGAAGGTCGTTTGGACCAATTTTTGGGATCTATGTGACTCTACCTCAAAAAACGTGTCAGGTGCCTGTTTGACTAATTTTGCCGTTCTGAGCCCAAATATATCAGTTTCGGGGCGAGTAAAGGTTGTCTTGACCTTATCCTGATACTGCATATCTCTCAAACTAAAATTCTCGTTTTGTGCTCAATTGACCAGATTGAGCCTACTAACCGTTCATATATCAATTTTAGGTCAAATTAAAGTCGTCTTGGCCAGTAACTTGACATTGCATTTTTTGCTATTCACTATTCATTGCTTTCAACTTAACTGACTAGTCTGAGTGCTGTGACTCTGATTTTGTCAGTCTTTAGGTGAGAAGAGGTCATTCGGATCCTTTTCTCGATATCGTACTCTTGCTAGGGTTTTTCATCGTTATTGTGCTCAGACAAGCGGTTCGAGCATTCTGGTGATCTGTTCACCAGTCTAGTGTCAAGAAATGGTCGACCGGACCAGTTTCTTGACACTACGTGTCTCCTACACTCATCAACATAATAGGGTGAATCGAGTTCACTGTTGGTCCCCACTTTCACTACATGAATGGCACTTAAATAGTACTATACTTGTTTAATTTATTTAACTGGAAAATATATTGTATTTTCCAAACTTAATTACTCATTACATAGCAGCTAGGATTTATACATTTTGAGAGTTTGTATACCGGCTCTATGCTCATTACACGGCCCTCTACACGGGCTCTTACACTGGTGTGTTTCTGGCCGTGCAATTAATATTGTATTAAAAGGCATAAATTTAACCCAAATTCATTCCTCAATTTATCATTATTTAGAATTTAGGTTACATGAGTATAGGGGTCTTTACAACCTACTCCCCTTACAAAATTTTTGTCCTCAAAAATTAGAATAGTTCTAGGAAGTTTCATTTCATATACTCTTCCTGTCCCTGTAAGGACCACCCGGTCCCTATAACTTAACAAATTATTCAATGAGAAGTTAAGGAATAATTTGATGCATTTTTAGTGCAAATGCATCGAACACGGTCAAGTACACGATCGTGTAAGAAACCGTGTACTGATCAGATTGTTTTATGAGAGAGGCCGTGTGAGTTAACGTGGTCGTGTAGTTTTACATGGTCAAGTACACGGCTATGTAAGTGGCCGTGTACCACTCGACTAGTGCACGCCCGTGCTCGAGCCATACACGCCCGTGTTAGAACTCGTGTAGAAGGCCGTGTACTGAACAGAGAGCCAATTTGAAGACTTTCGTAATGCGTGAAACCTAATTACTATGAAATGAGTAATTAAGTTGATAAATACAGCATAAATTCCCATTGAATAGACTAAACAAGTGCAGTACTGTTTATTATTATTCATACAGTGAAAAGGGGTAACCGACAGAGAACCCGGTCTACCTTGTTATGTGTATAAGTGTATGAGATACATAGTGTCATGAAATTGGTCCAGATGACTATTTCCTGACACAAGACTGGTGAGCAAATCACTAAAATGCTCAGACCAAACGTTTGAGCACAACAACGAGAATCTCCCTAGTAGGGGTACAGTATCGAGAAAATGGTCCGGATGACCTCTTCTCACCCAGAGACTGACAAAATCGGAGTCAGAACACTCGGACTAGTTAGTTAGAACAGAGAACAGTGAACCATAAATAGTGAATAATGAATAGTGCAAGATGCAGTATCAAGTTACTGGTCAAGACGGCCTTAGTTTGACTTAAAACTGATATATCTAGACTCAGGACGCTCAAATTAGTCAAACGGGCACCTGACACATTTTTCGAGGTAGGAACACACAGGTCTCAAAAAATGGTCCAGACGACCCCAGACAGACATAAGACTGATAAAATTGAAATTAGAACGTCTGAATTAGTCAAGAGAGACTGTGTCTGAAATTTTACCTAGGAACACCCCGATTTACGTGTGAAAGGACAACACAGTGTAGACACAACCACAGTATAGGAAATGAATAGTGATTTGATAGAGAATGGGCTCTTAGATAGTATAAAACAATTAGAAATCATCAGTACAAAAATCGAATTTAGAAAATCCAATTTTTGGATGAAAATTAGAACACTACTGAGAAAGGGCCGAAAAACACAGTAGAAAACTAGATTGCACAGAACCGATTCGGTTGGACCTTTAACCCAACCAAACCATGCCCGCTTTGGTTAGGAAAACAGCTGCAAAACTAGCTAAAAATGATCCCTTAAATCAAGGGATGTGTTGGAGCTTTTAGATTAAAAAAATGGGGTTTTAAGGACAAGAGGACCATGACCATTTAATGCAAACTTGCTCCCTTTCACCCTCCATCATGGCCTCCGAAAATTTAAGGGCTACAGCACAAATTTTTGTCCCCTAATTGAGCTAAATTATGGCTTAATTAAGAGGGCTTAGAGTTAAGCAAAGTTGCTTAGAGTTGCCTATAAAAAGGTGCAACCACGCTTAGGTCTCACTTTTCCCATTTGCTCACAAAAACTCTCAAGAAAAATACAGCTTTCTCTCCCCTTTCTCTTCTGGAAAATCTGACCCCTCTTCAGCCCCTAAACCGCCCATATTTTCACATAACTTTTACACAAAAGCTTGGCCACACAAGTTGCTAGAGGTGCACTCTTCCAAAGTAGTTTCGGTAAGACCCTAGAACCGAAATTTTTCTATGGTTTAGTTTTTCATCTTGGCTTGATATTAAGAGAAACATTTTGTTTTTCTTGTGTTCTCATTCTAGCACAAGTGACCCCTCAACCCCCTTTGTTTTCCATAGAGCCTTGATAGCCACCCTTAGCTCGGTTGTGCTTGGATCAAAGCACTCTAAGGTATAAACCGAAAAACCCCCATCTTTTGTGGTTAGTTGTTTTTAAATTTTTGATCAAAGGAGATTTATGTGTATTTGTTTATGCACAAGGGTTGTAATAAGTTATTTGAGCCCTTAGCTTTCAGTTTTTAAAGTTTTTGTTGTTGTGGTTGTGTTTGCTTTAGTTTACAAGTGGTTTGAAATATGTGCGTGCATGAGTGTGTAGAGGGTGGCTGGACACAAAATCTGTCCCCAGGATAAGCCACGGATTTTGTCTATTTTGACCCACTTAGGTTCCGAATCTAAGATTTGGTAAAACATGAAGTTTTAAGGAAATTTTGATACGGTTGTTTTTCCATCAAATAGCCATTGGCAAAAAATGAACCTACGATAGACTTTTCTACTAGTTTTGGTTCGGTGTCCAAAACTGGGAGTAACAAATCCAGACCAAATGAACAGTCTCAGATTTTTATTAAAATGACCCTTTTAGAGGCTGAACCAGACTTTGGTCAAAACATGAAAGTTTTAGATCTCGATGAAATCTTGAAACTGACTTAGGTGGGTTTCAAAAATTCGGCCGTTTCGAGCCCCAAACAGACCTGTTTTTAAAAGTGTATAAAACTGGAACTTTTATAAAAATTGGGCACAAAGGCCACAGGTTTGATGAATTTAGGAGCTGTTAGAGTTAGAGTTAGGCTCCTAAATGAACACAAGAATTGTTCATTTCATTGAGGATGAAAAGTTTCATGGATGCCAAATTCTCAAACAAAGCCTTTTCAAACAAGTTTCAAATTATTTTCAAAAAGTGGTCCAAAACCACACTTTTGAGCACATTCACCATGTGTTCCCTTTAAATGACTTAGAAAGGATTTCAACAAAAACACCCTCATCCTCCAACAGGGTGAGGTGAGACTCATTTTCAAAAATGTGGGGACACCATACCCCTTTCAAACCATTTCAAACTCTTTGCTTTTAAAAAAAATGTGGGGACGTCATACCCCTTTCAAAATGAAAAAAAAAATCCTTTTTGTAAGAATTCCTAGATTTAAACAAGTTTTTCAAAAAGGGTTCGTGCATAACCCTGAGAGAGGTTTCACATAGAACAAAGGATGTTTTTAGTGCAATATGGTAGAGGTAGCCTGGTTGGCTACCATACCAAAAACGCAAGGTAACCCGGTAGACTACCATACCTAAACAAGCAAAGTAACCCGGACGGTTACTATACCAAGCCTATGCATAGTAGCCCGATAGGCTACCTAGTTGCCAAAATGCGAGGTAATCGGTTGGTTGACTAATTGGTAAATCAGTCAAAGACCGTGTTCAGAGCAACATTGTGAGGAATGTTGATTTAGCTGCCAAGAAGACAGTTAGTCAAACGCGACGGAAACTAGACACCAAATTCCCAGATAGGCCAACAGGGTACCAAGAGACCCTGGTACCACATGAAAACATGAGTATAGGCAAAAGTAGCCTAACGATGTGGTAGTTAATTTATGGGGCCATAAATTAATTAACCACATACGAATAAGTTAACTCTTGAGATAGAGAGTAAGTTGTGCCGATGGCAATCGGTATCGAGTAATTATCTACTTTAGTCACAACAGTATTGGTGACTTATAGAAGATATTAACGAGAAACGTTATTGATGACAGGTAGTAACCTGCAAATTTCTAAAGGCGCGAATACAAGTGCTTACAATTAGGCAAGTACAACTCCACCTGTAGCACGAATAAAATGATGTTAAAATGATGGTTTTACAGTATGTTAAGTATGCCTTACATGTACACGATGTTGCACAGCATACATAAGAGCATATAGTTTCACAATCGCGTAGATTGATGAAAGAACAAGTTGGAAGCCATAGATCCCTATCGCGTAGGATTGGGGACAGCTTAAAGAAATGTATGGCTAGAATAGTTAAACAAGATGAAAATAAATAGGTGTGTCATACCGGCTCCTTCAGTCAAAGGGGTTTCTAGTTAAAGAAAGTTAAGGCCAAAAGTTGAGCATCAGTTGATGGCTCTTCGGTATTAGTTGAGCTCAGGAATTATTGACACATGGGCCCTAAGTAGACAAGAGAAAGAAAAGAGTACTAAAGCATAAATGAACATAACCGGATCATGCATAGTTCACTGTTCGCATTAGTTCGCCATGCTTTCAGCTACAGTAAGATACATGCATTTACATAAAGTAATCTGAATGCATATGGTATGTAGAGTTTGTATGCTATGAAATGATATGTGATGATATGGTATATGCTGAGTGGTATATGTGACTATCTTGCATGCTTATGTGTTTTTTAAGTATGTATTATGTTTAAACATGTTTTACGGTTAACATATTGTGCTTACTGGGCGTAAAGATCACGGAGTGTGTTCATGCTGTGGGTAAGTGTCCTATGGCATAAGCCACAGTGGGCAGTGGTGGTGGCAGAGGCGGATGTGAGGAGAGGTTATGGACACCCTACGAGTAAACTTCCACATAGTTTGAGTAACTAGTATTTTGAGTAGTAATAGTAACCGTTAAATAGTATTTTTAAATAGTAACGGTTACACAGTATTTTGAATAGTAGTAGTTGAATAGTATTTTTGAATAAAAGCTGATGGGTACTATTTAAAAATACTATTCCACAAAATAACAGTATAAGTATGTTTGTAAGATTAAATTTGTTATGTTTCAAATTCTGCTTTTAATAGTACGTGTACGCGAATAGTAAATACATATGCATTTTTAAAAAAAAATTCTTCTAAAATTAGGGTAACCTATTAAAGATATATTAAGTAAACATTATTCAATTGCAAGAAAGCATAAGTATAAGTAAAGAAATAGTAGTTTTACAGTGATGGTCCGGGCCGCCTAGGGCACAGGGCGTCACAGTCCCCATGTGGCTTCTTCTATGTTGTGGTTCTATCACAACATTTTTACAAGTGGTATAACCTTATTCCTAAGTACTTTGTCTTCTTTGGCTAGGATTCACATGGTTTCTCCTTGTATGTCAGATCGGAATGCACTCCATGCAGTCTCACTAGCTGAGCTTTATAAATTTCTGCTAGTCTTCCTATTGAGTAGCTTAATTTCATGGTAAAAAAAATCGAGCTAATTTCATCAATTTGTCCTCAATTTCCCAAATTGTGTCTTTGCCACTCGACATTTTTGGTAATCCGTCTATGAAATTCATTGTAATTTGGTCCCATTTCCACTTGGGTAACCAAATTTCCTATGATTCTCCTACTGGGTGTTGGTGTTCTGCCTTAATCTTTTGGCACATAAGGTATTTAGCAACGAACTCGGCAACATCATCCTTTATTACAGGCTACTAAAAACTTTCATTTAGATCCTTGTTCATCTTGTTTGCCCCTGAATGTACAGAATCTAGCATCTCGTGAGCTTCTGAAAGGATTCATTTCCTAGGTTCTTTGTTCTTTGGAACACGCACTCTATCTCTGTGATAGAGTATGCCGCTCATAGAAACTCAAAACTCTGAGCTTCGGTCCTCCATAGCTTCCTTTTTGAGCTTGTTCAAGGATGAATCGAGGTCCTAACTGATCTTAATTTCTTCTAGGAGCGTCAATTGGAGGGTCATTTCAGACAACCTCCCTGCTAAAATCTCGATCTCGCTACTGTGTAGCTCCTTTTGTAGGGTTTCTGGTAAGGCATGGACAGCCATAAGTGATGATAAGTACTTTCTACTCAACGCATCTGCCGACTTGTTGGCTTTTCCTTGGCGATATAGGATTTCACAGATGTAATCCTTTCTAACTTTCTATAATCAATACAGATTCTCAGTGTTCCGTCTCTTTTCTTCATGAATAGTATAGTCGCTCCCCAGGGTGAATAGCTCAGTCGAATGAATCCCTTGTCCAATAAATCCTTCAACTGACTTGGAACTCCTTTAGCCCTGTAGGGCCCATTTGGTATGGGGCCTTAGAGATGGGGGCTAATCCGGATAGACACTCAGTCTTAAACGAGATCTCGCGCTCTAGCAGGAGTCCTAGTAGATCTTTTGGAATATCTCCGTGAATTCTCTAACAATCGGCACGTTCTTGAGTCCTATCTTTATTCCTCAAGTCTTATCTACTACGTGTGCTAAGTAGTTCGTGCATCCACTGGATAGCATCTTGCAAGTCTTCATTGTTGTGATCAGCGTCTTTGGTTGCTTTAGTGACAAGCCCCTTGTGGACGAACCCTTCACACCCGATCGGTCAAAAAGTGACTTTCCGCATTTAACAGTCTATGATGACGTCGTGTTCACGAGAATCCCATTCCTAAGATTACATCATAATCGATCATGTCGATGATGATCATATTAATGCTCAGCTCTCTACCGCAGATAATTATCAGTACATAACGTGTCCAATACTAGACAGTAAAACTTTCCCTGAGGGAATCGTTGTTTTAAAAGTCTATTTCATCCTATCTGAGCCCCTATCTAGCTTCTTAGCGAAGTCCAATGATGCAAACGAATGGGTGACTTGCTACTCCTTTCTGTTTGGCAAGGTCTCTTTCTTTCTTTCGGTCTTCTCCTAGCTTGATCCTCCTTTACCTCGGCCTTGGTTTTGTCATAAGCCTTCTTCAACATGTGTGGTAGAAGTCCATATCAATTTCTCATGGCACACATCATACATTAGAGCTGTGTCACCAGACATCAGCTACAGTCTCTTCATCCGATGAACAATTCTCGTATATCTGCAACTCTGGGGAGCTTAGGTGGTTTCACTTCCCCACTTACCCATAAAGAAAAGTTGGGCTGATGCTGGACTCCTCTCGGTGATTTGCTAGATCATGGTATGATGAAACTTGACCCAGTTAAGAGCTCATCCTGGTCATAAGAATTTCAATACACACGAGAGTATCTTCCTGAAAGATATCGATAGCCAATAGGACTCAGTTATCCTGATCAATAGAGTACAATCGAAGAGTCAACTTGACAGTGTGAAACCAGTCCTGACATTCTCATGGAGTGCAGGAGTACTGCTTGCCACTCAAAACTTAGTGGACAACTAGCCCTGAAGATCAGTGCAACTCAGGTAGCAATCCATGCTCCTACTCTGAGCCGTTCTTTCAATCACACTCCATCCTGCATGAAAATGTTATATCTAAGCCTTTAGGCAAATCTGTTCTGCTTTTTATATCATCAAAAGAAGTACATAACTTTAGTCTATTGGGAGTGGTAAACACTTCCCAGTACATCGTCTCAAAAGGACATGCTAGGTTAGATCTAGCGGGATAAGCTACTGCTTCCCATTATACATATATATGTGCCTGAGAAAAGATTTTTTCTTAGTTGTCTGGGGCTTCCAGTCTGCCTTGTGCAATTAAAGGGCCTTCAATTCTGGTCTGGGCAGCATGCAGTTGGTTACTGGTGGTGCGAGCTTGGTTTTGTTGTTTCTGTGGGTTGAAATAATAGTTTTTGGCAAGGTAACCTTCCTTGCCACATATGAAATAGCCACTCATCCCTTGCTTGCATTCTCTCAGGTGTCCCTTTTTGCATTTTGGGCATATTGGGCGTTGGCTATCATCTCCTTTCAGATCGTTTTTCTTCTGAGGGAAGTCCTTCTATGAACCTTGATTGCCCGGATTACCCTTCCTCTTGTTATTGTTGTAAGGATGCTTGCAGTGTTGGTGGGTCTCCATGTTCTGCCCCTTGGTCTACTTGGCTAGTGTCTTCCCTTCTCTTCTGGCCTTGAGGATTTGAGCCTTTCGCTCCCTATCCTGGGCCAACTAGTACTCAGCTCGGATGGCCCTACTAACAAACTCTGCCACTGTTGCGGGCCCATGGCTACCACTGTATACTTGGACAGTGATGTCTGTCCTGAACAGTCTCAGCATCCGTCTGACTCTTTCCTTCTCGGTGGGCACTAAGTCAGGGCAGAGTCGGGCTAATTGTTCAAACTTCCTGATCGCCTCCATCACGGTCATACTACCCTGACGCAGGTTGTTGAACTCATCCTACTGGGCTATTAGGGCCTCTTCATTAAAGTACATTTCTTTGAACTTTTCTATGAACATTGACCAGATCATCATACTGACATCCCTCCTGATTGTGACTATCTTCCACCATTACGTTGCCTCCTTATGCAGGGCAAAAGATGCACACATCACCTTCTCCTTATCAGCTAATCCTATAAAATCCAAAATCATTGTGATGTCTGTTAGCCAGTCGTCGGCCTCAATGGGATTTGTGGTCCTTTCAATTTCTGGCACCTTCATACACCTAATTCGCTCATATAGGTCGCCTTCCCTAGGGGTTGGCAAAAGAACATTGGTTGTTGCGGGAGCAGCCACGGTTGGTGGTGCTGGGGTCGTTTAGGTTAGAGGAGTTGCTTGCTCCCTCAGAGTGTCAGGGGCTACTAGAGCCTCTTGGACTAGTACCTCTACTGGTTGTGGTGCTTGGGGTTGTTAATCCAGCGGTTCCCTAAGCTGTTTTAATTCCCGTTGTTGATTCTCCATCATCTCTCGCATAATTGCGAGTTGTGCCATTAATTTATCCTCCTGGGATGCTTGGTTTTTCTATGTACATGTTTGAACCATTTGTCCTTTGGAATCCTTGTCCTTTGGTAGGGCTCTACTGGCGTAGCCTCTATTGGTGTAGCCATAGTTACATGTTAACTTACATATTAATACTTGTAAAGTAAAAACTAACTTACTTGGACAGATGAGGCAGACGTGCGAAAATATGAGGTAGGGTGGCAGCAAACTACTCTGATACCAACTGTGATGCTTCGTGCCCTCAGCTGCCCAGACCGTCACTTAAAAACTCTTTCTTTAACTCATACTTATACTTTCTTGCAATTGATACTCAAAGTTACTTAACTAGGTATCATAAATTTTGGGATTTTTTTTTCGTACGTATTTACTATACGCGTACATATATCGATTACTATTCAAAAATACTATTTATTGGTTACTATTCAAAAATACTGTTCAACGATACTATTCAAAAATATTGTTCAACGTTACTATTCAAAAATACTATTCAACGATTACTATTTAAAAATACTGTTCAATAGTTACTATTTAAAAATACTGTTACTTAACATAATATGCGGAAGAATACTCACGGTGCATCCATAACCTCGCCTCACATCCGCCTCCGCCGCCGTCATCGCCCATTAGTGATTTGGCCATAGGAAGCTTACCTACAGCATGAACATACTCCGTGAGCTTTACGCTCAGTAAGTACAACATGTTTACAGCAAAATATATTTAAAAATAGTACATACTTCAAATCATACACAAACTAGAAATCATATCACACGTTCACACAGAACATGGAAACATATCATGTAGCATCTTAGAATGCATATCATGTAGGCATGTCCTATCATGCAACTAGGAAGCTTACTCTAACTATATTTAAGGCATAACGTGTACATTACATGAACCATTTATGCTCAGCTTATTCTTCATTATTCATTACCTTCCATTATGAACCTTGACTTGGGCTCATTATAAAATTTGAACCTAGATTATTCTTTGTTTATGAGCCTCAACTTGGACTCGTTATGTGTTATTAGTCTCGACTTGGACTCGTTATGTATGTTGTGAGCCTCCGCTTGGACTCGTTATATGTTGTGAGCCTCGGCTTGGACTCATTACAGATTATAGGCCTCGACTTGGACCTGTCATACCGACACATTAACTTTATTACCCAATTCAGTATTTGATTATGCCATATGCTCTACTAGGCTTATCCTCAATCTTATGTGATAGGGATCTATGGCATCCCACTTATGTTTTCATAAATCTACACGATTATGAAACTATATACTCTTCTAACATGCTATGCAACAACATGTGCATACTATATATACTTAACATACTGTAAAAAATCACTTTAAACTCATTTTATTCATGCCGTAGGTGGAGTTGTACTTACCTAGTTTGCACGCAAACTTGTACTCTCGTCTCTATCAACTTACAGGTTACTACCTATCATCAATAACGTATCTCATTAATTCTCTTGCTAAGTTACTAATGCTGTTAGTGACTAAAGTAGATAAATCGCTTGGTACTGATTACCATTGGTACTAACTCGTTCTTTATCTCGAGAGTTTGTTTCTTTATACGTGATTAATTAATTTATCACCTCATAAATTAATCAACATCGTTCTTAGGTCAGTATTTCTATTAGTGACTATAACTCGCGTTTCTTTGTGGTGCGGAGGCCCATTCGGTACACTATTGGCCTACTTTAGGGATTTGGTGTCTATTTTCTATCGTACATGATTAAGTGTCTCTTTTACAGGTTAATCATCATTCCTTATCATTTCGTTCATAACGCGGTCCTTGCAGTTAACTGATCGGTTACCTCGTGCGTTCATAACTAGGTAGCCTATCGGGTTACTACGCATAAACTTAGTATAGTAATCAACCGGGTTACTTCGCTTGTTGGGTGTGGTAGCCTACTGGGCCACTATTCCTTGTTTGATGTAATGGCCCACCGGGCCACTATGCCTTGCTTGGGATAGTAGCCTACTAGGCTACTAAGGCTTGTTTGGTGTGGTAGCCTACCGGGCTACACACACTATTCACTTTGAAAAATTATTTGGGTTGGCTTGTAAAATCTCAGAAAAATTCCTTGTTTTGAAACCGTCCCCTTATCACCTCGCTGGAAGGTGGAGGATGTTTTTATGAAAACCTTGTTCATATTTTAGAGTATTAAAAACACATTTTTATTTTGAAGAGTATAGATCACATTTTTAAAGTTACATTTTAAAGGTGGTTTTTTGAACCATTTTTGAAAACCATTTTGAAACTTGATCAAAATGACTTTGTTTGCGATTTTGGCGAACATGAAAGTTTTCACCCTTACCAAGATGAACAAATATCATGTTCTCCTTAGAACCTAAATCCAACTCTAATGGCTCCTAATTCTATTAAACCCATGGGCTTGTGCCCAGTTTTTTGAAAAATTCCCAGTTTTACGTCTCTGTAAAAATGGCTCTGTTTGAGGCCCGAAACAGCCAAATTTTTAAAACACACATGAGTCATTTTCAAGTCTCGACAACATCTACAACTTTTGTGTTGAGCTCGAGAATCAGTTCAGACTCTAAGTGGTCCATTTTTAATAAAATCTGAGATAAATTTTTGGGTTCAGATTTTGTTCCCAGTTTTGGACACCGAGTGAAAAACACTCTAAAAACCTATTTTACTGTCGTTTTTGGCTGAGGACTATTTGATGCAAAAACGACCGTATCGAATTTCCTTAAAATATTATATTTTATCAAATCCCAAATTTGGACCGTAAGTGGGTCAAAACAGCCAAAATCCATGGCTTTTCCTAGGGATAGATTTATGTCCAGCCACGTTCCTAAACGTTTGTAGCATCGCACATACAATAGCCATTCATAAAAATTGTAAACTCAACCACAACCACATAAACTTAAAAATGGAAACTTAAGGGCTCAAAATAGATTATTACAAACTATGTGCATAAACAAATACACATAAATGGCTTTGATCAAAACTTCAAATCACTAAATCACCAAAAGGGAAGGTTTCAATTTTTACTTTTGTGCTTTGAACCAAGCACGTTTTTGAACTAGGGCTTGAGGAACCAAAATGGCCATGTGGAATCAAGGGTTTAAAGGCTGGTATTGTGCTAGCAAGACATCAAAATAATTTCTCTTAATGTCAAACTAAAATAAAAACTAAAACCATAAAGATTGGATTACAAGCATACCCTTGATCACTTTTGAAAAGGCTCGGATTTGAATCCTCCTAACATAAGCTTGTGAGGTTTGATTTTTGGTAAGTTTTTGGTATGGTTTAAGGCTTGAAAATGGAGGCTTTTGGTGACTTAGAGGGGGTTGGCTGTAGCTTGAAAGGGAGAGAATGAGTGTTGTGTTTTTGGGGTGCCAAAGTGAAGAAATGGTATCACTAAGTCATGTGTGCCTTTTATAGGCAAAACTAATTAACTTGCTTAAGCTTAATCCTAATTAATTATCCACCATTTTAGCCTAATCAAGGGACAAATTTTTACCCTTTTTCAATCCATTAACGGGCGTGGGCTGCTGCATGGAAAGGAGAAGAGATAAAGCAAAACTTGTTGACCAAGCTTTAAAACCCCATGAAGTTTTAATTCAAAAGTTGTCATAACTTTTGTAATTTTTTAATCTCACTTTAGTTCTATATGTATAGCCATTTTTAGCTGCTTTTTTAGCTAGGGGCATGAAATATTAAGGCCAAAATTCATTTGTGTTGGCTCTCTTCGCAGTCTAATTCCTACCATTCGGTATCCAACCCTTTTTCGGCTATGCTCTAGTTTTCATCCGAAAATTGGGTTTTTTGAATTCGATTTTTGTACTGTCAATTCCTAATTGCTTTATACTATCTAAGAGCCCATTACCAGTCTAATTTACTGTTCACATCCTATATTGTGGTTGTGTCTACATTGTATTGTCCTTTCGCACGCAAACTGAGGTGCTCCTGGGTGAAATTTTCAGACACAGTCTCTCTTGACTAATTTAGACATGCTGATTTTGTTTTTATCAGTTTTATATCCGTCGAAGGTTGTCTGGACCAATTTTTAGGATCTGTGTGACCCCACTTTGAAAAACATATCAGGTGCCCGTTTGACTAATTTGGGCGTTCTAAGCCCAAATATATCAGTTTCGGGGCAAGTAAAGGTCATCTTGACCCTTATCCTAATACTGTATATCTCTCAAACTAAAATTCTTGTTTTGTGCTCAATTGACCAGATTGAACCTACTAACCGTTCATATATCAGTTTTAGGTCAAATTAAGGCCGTTTTGGCCAGTAACTTGACACTGCATTTTTCACTATTCACTATTCACTACTTTCAACTTAATTAACTAGTTTGAGTGCTCTGACTCCGATTTTGTTAGTCTCTAGGTCAGAAGAGGTCATTCAGACCCTTTTCTCGATATCGTACCCTTGCTAGGGTTTTTCATCGTTGTTGCGTTCAGACGAGCGGTCCAAGCGTTTTGGTGATCTGTTCCCCAGTCTAGTGTCAAGAAATGGTAATTCAGACCGGGTTGATTGTCGGTTGCCCCTTTCACTATATGAATGCCACTTAAACAGTACCGCACCTATTTAATTTATTCGACTGGAAAATATATTGTATTTTCCAAACTTAATTACTCATTACATAGCAACTAGGTTTCATACATTTTGAGAGTCTGTATACTGGCTCTCTGCTCATTACACAGCCCTTTACACGGGCTCTTACACTAGTGTGTTTCTGACCATGCAATTAATATTGTTTTAAAAGGCATCAATTTAACCCAAATTCATTCCTCAATTTATCATTATTTAGAATTTAGGTTACATGAGTATGGGGGTCCTTACAGAAACGACCAAATTTTAAAACACACATAAGTCATCTTAAAGTTTTTGATGAGATCTACAACTTTCATGTTGAGCCCGAGATCCGATTCGGACTTTAAATGGTCCATTTTTAACAAAACCCGAGACTGTGTTTAGGCTCGGATTTTTAGTCCCAGTTTTGGACACCAAATGATTACCACTCGAAAAACCTATTTTAGTCTCATTTTTGGTAAAAATGTATTTGACGGACGTAAAAACAACTGTAACAAAATTTCCTTAAAATTTCATGTTTTACCAAATCCTAAATTCGGACCCTAAGGGGGGCAAAATGACCAAAACCCTTGGCGTATTTCTGAGGATAGATTTGTGTCAAGCCATTGAAAAAAAAAAAGTTCATGCTCACACGTGCACACGTCCTTTCGTAAAAATGTAAACCACAACCACATAACTTAAACATGAGAAGCTAAGGGCTTAAAATAACTTATTACAACCCATTTGCATAAACAAATACACATAAATTTCTTAATCAAAAACTTAAAATAACTAAACTTCCAAAAAGGGTTTTGGTTTTACCTCTTGTACTATGAACCAAGCACAAATTCGAGTTAAGGCTTAAGTGACCAAATGACCCTATGAATCAAGGAGATTTAGGGTCGGTTTTATGCTAGCAAAGACACCAAAAATTTTCCTCTTAATATTAAACCAAAACAATAACTAAAATCACAAAGATTGGATTCTAAAAACTTACGCTTGAATGCTCTTGAAATGGTTTGGATTGAATCTCCTAACACAAGCTTGATGGGGGTTAAATTTTGGTAAGCTTTTGGTAGGATTTTGCTTGAAAAATGGTGGTTTTGGGGGCTTGAAGGTAGTCGGCTACAGCAAGCAAGAAAGAGAGAAAGGAGTTGTAGTTTTTGGGTGCAAAGGTAAGAAAACAACCCTTTAGGTCATGTATGCCTTTTATAGGCAAAACTAATCCAACTTGCTTAAGCCTAAACCTACTTAATTATCCATATTTTTTTGCCTAATTGGGGAATAAAAACCTGCCCATTTCAGCCCCTTGGGAGCCGTGGGCTGCGCGCATGTGGAAGGCCAAAATAAACCAGAATTTCCCTTAGCCATGTGATGGGAAGCTTGAGTTTTTTATTTATAAGTTGTCCAACACATCCCTAACTTCAGGGAAAAATTTTCCCACTTTTTAGGGCTGTGTTTCGGGCTTTCGTAGCTGCTTGTACATAGTTTTTTAGGGGAAATTTTCATCTACAAAGTCTCATCTTTGCAGTCTAATTTCTGCCATTCGGAATCTGATACTTTTTCTGTAGTGTTCTAGTTTTCACCCAAAATTGGATTTTCTGAATCTAATTTTTATACTGTCAATTCCTAGTCAGTTTGTGCTATTTAAGAGCCCATTCTGTACTAGTTTACTATTCATTTTCTATGCTGTGATTGTGTCTACACTGTATTGTCCTTACACACGCATTGCGAAGTGTTCTGGTGTGAAATTTTCAACACAGTCTCTCTTGACTAATTTGGACATGTTGATTTCAATTTTATCAGTTTTACATCCATCTGAGGTTGTCTGGACTAGTTTTTGGGATTTGTGTGATCTTGCCTCGAAAAACATGTCGGTGCTCGATTGACTAATTTGGGCGTTCTGAGTCCAAATATATCAATTTCAGGGCGAGAAAATTTCATCTTGACCCTCTTCCTAATATTGCGTATCTCTCAAACATAAATTCTCGTTTTATGCTCAATTGACCAAGTTAAGCCTACTGACTGTTAATATATTAGTTTTATGTCAAATTAAGGCCGTCTTGGCCATTAACATGACACTGCGTTTTTCACTATTCACTATTCACTATTTCTAACTTAACTGACTAGTCTGAATGTTCGGACTCTGACTTTGTTAGTTTCTAGGTGAGAAGAGGTTATCTGGACCTTCGGTCTTGGTACTGTACCTCTGCTAGGGTATTTCTCGTTGTTATGCTCAGATGTTAGATCAAAGCATTCTAGTGATCTGTTCACCTGTCTTGTGTCAAGAAATGGTCGTCTAGACTAGTTTCCTGATATTGTGTATCTTAAACACTTATACACATAATAGGGTGGACCGATTTCGTTGTCACCCCTTTCACTACATGAATAGTAATTAAACAGCACTATACCTGTTTAATCTATTCAACTGAAAATATACTGTAATTTTCAACTTAATTACGCATTGCTTGGTAATTAGGTTTCACAAATTGTGAGAGTCTTTTCAACGGCTCTCAGCTCAATACATGGCCTTCTACACGAGCTCTTACATGGGTGTGTGCAAGGCAACACGGGCGTGTGCTAGTTGAAATTTCTCAACACGACCACGTCCTGGAACATGGCTTTCTACACGTTCATTAACTCGTGTGGTACACGGCCACTTACACGGCTGTGTACTTGACTGTGTTACACTACACGGCCATGTTCACTCACATGGCTTCTAATATTTTGACAGTCCAAATGGTACACAGCTGTTTACATGGCTGTGTACCTGAATGTGTTACTCAAGTTTGCACTAAAAGACATCAAATTATTCTAATTTTATTCCTTAATGTCTTATTACATGGTAAGTAGGTGGCATGAAAATGGCGGTCATTACATTGTGTTCATCGATGACATACTTGTATACTCTAAGATGAAGGAGGAACATAAGGAGCATTTGAGGGTCGTCCTATGCAAGTTAAAGGATCGTCATCTATATGCCAAATTCTCTAAGTGTAAGTTTTGGCTAGAGAAAGTTCACTTGCTTGGCCACATAGTCTTCAAGGAAGGAGTATCTGGGGACCCAGCAAAGATCGAGACAGTTAGCGCATGGCTGACCCTGAGGAACGTGATGGAAATCCGTAGTTTCCTAGGCCTAATAGGTTATTGCTGGCGCTTCGTTGAAGGCTTTTTAAAGCTAGCCGCCCCACTTACAACTTACTAAAAGGGATAAGAAGTATGAGTGGACGGATAAGTGCAAAAAGAGCTTTCAGGAGTTAAAACGCAAACTCACAAGTGCTTCGATACTAACCATTTTGGATGTTGGACAGTGGAATTTTGTGATTTACAGTGATGCATCCAGGACCAGACTAAGGGCTGTATTGATGCAGAATGGTAGAGTAGTCGCATACGCTTCGGGACAACTCAAGGACCATGAAAAGAACTACCCAATACATGACCTGGGGCTAGTAGCAGTCATTTTTACGCTTAAGATATGGAGGCACTACCTATATGGTGTCAAGTATGAGATCTATACGGACTACTAGAGCCTCAAGTACATCTTCATATAGAAGGAGCTTAACACGAGGCAATGAAGATGGCTAGAGCTGGTAAAGGATTACGATTGTGAAATTCTATACCATCCAGGAAAAGCCAACAAGGTGGCTGATGCACTGAGTAGAACACACTCTTCATCGCTTATGGCCATAAGTACCCTGTCAGGAGTACTACAAAAGGAGCTACGTAGTAGTGAGATCAAGATTTTGATGGAGAGGTTGTCTGAAATGACCCTTCAATCAATGCTCCCAGACGAAATCGAGGCTGGACAGGATCTTAATTCGTCCCTAAACAAGTTCAGAAAGGAAGCCACGGAGGATAAGAGTTCTGAGTTTCAAGTCTCTAAGGACGGCATACTTTATTATAGAGATAGAGTGTGCATTCCGAAGGATGAAGAACTCAAGAAACGGATCCTTTCGGAAGCTCATGAAATGCCATATTCTATATATCCAGGGGCGAACAAGATGTATAAGGATTTAAAGGAGAGTTTTTGGTGGCCTAAAATAAAGAACGATGTCGCCGAGTTCGTTGCCAGATGCCTCACGTGTCAGAGGATTAAGGTAGAACATCAATGGTTGGCAGGAGAATTACAAAAGATCGTTCTACTCGAGTGGAAATGGGATCAAATTACTATGGATTTTGTAGTTAGATTATTAAGGACGTCAAGCGACAACGACACAATCTAGGTAATTATAGACATATTGATGAAATCAGCACGGTTTCTAGCTATGAAAATGAGCTACTTAGTAGAAAAACTAGCAAAAATGTATGTAGCTCAGATAGTGAGGCTGCATAGAGTACCAAAATCTATCATCTCAGATCATGACTGACGCTTCACCTCCAGTTTTGGCAGAGCATCTGGGCCTAATTAGGAACCAAATTGAAGTTTAGCATAGCCTTTTATCCTCAAACTGATGGTTAGTTTGAAAGGACCATTCAGACGTTGAAGGATATGTTAAGAGCTTGTGTTTTAGACTTCAAAGGAAACTGGGATCAGAAGCTACCTTTGATTGAATTCTCATACAATAATAGCCACCATTCCTTAATTGGGATGGCCCCGTATGAGGCACTCTATGGAATAAAATGCGTATCTCTGGTGCATTGGCACGAGACTGGAGAGAAACAGCTCACCAGCACAGACTTCATTAAGAATACAACAGGAGATGTGAAGCTTATATGAGAGAGAATGGATCCAGCACATAGTCACCATAAGAGCTACACAAATAAACACCACAGACCCCTTAAGTTTCGAGAAGGAGACTCAGTTTTTCTCAAGGTGGCACCCATGAAGGGGGTGATGCACTTTGGGAAGAAAGGAAAGCTCAGTCCTAGATATATAGGACCCTTCAAGATTATCGAGAGAGTCAAGAAGGTGGCTTACAGAGTAGCACTCCCTCCCGAATTAGCTTCAGTACATAACGTCTTCCACGTTTCAATGTTAAAGAAGTACATGCCAGATAGCTCCCACGTTTTGAGCTAAGAGCCGGTTAAAGTTCACACCGATCTGACATACGAGGAGAAGCCCATGCAGATCTTAGCTAAAGAAGATAAAGTACTTAGAAATAAAGTCATACCACTTGTAAAAGTATTGTGGTGAAACCATAGTATAGAGGAAGTCACATGGGAATGGGAAGAAGATATGAAGAGAGACTTCCCAGAATTATTCTAATTTTCGAGAACGAAAATTTTGTAGGAGGGTAGGTTGTAAGGTGTGACGCTCTATGTCCTAAATGGCCCAGACCGTCACTAAAAACTGCTATTGCTTATATTGGTACTTATACTTTCTTGTAAACCATCTATACTTCCTTAAAATCCATTTAATTAGATACCCTAATTTTAGGGGATTTTTTGTATACATCATACGTATTCACTATTCATGTACGTATACTTTAACCATCTACTATTCAAAAAATACTGCTTAACGGTTACTATTCAAGAATACTATTTAATGATTACTATTCATAAATACTGTACAACGATTATTATTCAAAAATATTGTATAACAATCACTATTCAAAAATACTATTTAATGATTACTATTCAAAATATACTATTCAATGATTACTATTTATAAATACTATATAACGGTTACTATTCAAAAATGCTGTTCAACCGTTAATCAAATTGTGCAGAAGATTACTTGCGGTGTATCCATAATCTCGCCTCACATCCGCCTCCACCGCCGTCATCGCCCATTGCTGTTTATGCCATAGGATTCTTACCTAGAGCATGAACACACATTGTGAGCTTTATGCTCAGTAAGCACAACATGTCATCCGCTAACAATGTTTAAATCGTAAGCCATACTTAAGGCATGTACAATTGGAAATCTTGTCACACATTTACACAGAATATGGAAATATATCATGTGGCATCTCAGAATGCAAATCATGTGGGCGTGTCCTATCATGAAACTAGGAAGCTTGCTCTGTCTGTATCTAGGGCGTAACGTGCATACTACATAAACCGTTTATACTTAGTTATGCTTCCTTATTAATTATCTTTCTTTACTTTGCCGAGGCCACTGTGTGCAGAGAGCCACTTTACGGAGGACCACTGTGCTCAGGATCAATTTGTTGAGGTTCACTATGCAAAGAACCGTCAAACTTAAACCGAAAAACTCTTCAAATAGAAAAGGCCAGTGCGACGTTGTTTAAACAATTTCCCAATTGTTGAATCATGACTATTATCCTCATGCCATAAGCTCTTCTAAGCTATTCCCTAATCTTACGTGATAGGGATCTAATGGCATCTAACTTATGCTGTTCATAAATCTATGCGATTATGAAACTATATGCCCTTCTAACATGCTATCGAACAACTGTGCATGGTTTATACTTAACATAGTATGAAAATAGTACTTTAAACCCATATTTGCTCATACTGTAAGCGGAGTTATACTTACCTAGTTGCAAGCAACTCGTATACTCGCCGTTATCAGCTTACAGGTTACCACCTGCCATCAATAACGCTTCTTATTAATACTCTTGCTAAGTCACTATTACCGTTAGTGAATAAAGCAAATAAATCACCTAGTACCGATTGCCATCGGTGTTAACTCACTCTCTGTCTCGAGAGTTTGCTTCTCTCTATATATGGCTAATTAATTTATTACCCAATAAATTAATTAACATCATCTTTTGGTCACTACTACCGTTAGTGACTATAACTTGCATTTCTATGGGGTACCGAGGCCTATCGGTACCCTATTAGCCTTCTTTGGGGATTTGGTGTCTACCTTCTATCGTAATTTCTTAATCGTCTTCTTGACAGATTAATCATCATTCCTCACAGTGTTGTTCAAAACACGATCCTTGACTGGTTTACCGGCCAGTCAAATGACCGCTTATCTCGCGTGTTAGTAACTAGGTAGCCTACCGGGTTACTATGTGTAGACTTGGTGTAGTAACAAGTTGGGTTACATTGCCTGTTTGAGTATGGTAGCCTACCGGGCTACTATAGCCTATTTGGTGTGGTGGCCTACCGAGCCACTATGGCTTGTTTGATGTGGCAGCCTACCGAGCTACTATTGCTCATTTGGTGTGGTAGCCTACTGGGCTACCCACATTATTTTACTTTGAAAATTTTTAGGAAAATTCTCTATTTTGAAATTGTCCCCTTGCCACCCCATTAGAAGGTGGGGGACGTTTTATTAAAACCACTTTTTTTTTTATTTCAAACAATGTGAAATGCATTTTGGTGTTATATTTTAAGGATGGTTTTTGAACCATTTTTGAAAACTGTTCTGAAACTTGATCGAAATGACTTTGTTTACAAATTTGGTAGACATTAAAATTTTTGTCCTCGATGAGATGAATAATTCTCATGTTCACCTTGGAGCTCAAATCTAATTCAAACAGGTCCTAATCTTACTAAACCCGTGTGCCCAGTTTTTTTTGTAAAAAAATCTAGTTTATGTCATTTTGAAAATGACTCTGTTTAAGGCTCGAAACGGCCAAATTTTTAAAATACGTGTGGGCCATCTTAAAGGTTTCAACATGTTCTACAATTTCATGTTGAGCCTGAAACCCGGTTTTGACTCTAAGTGGTTTGTTTTTAGCAAAACTTGAGACTAAGTCTGGGCTCAGATTTTTGGTCCCAGTTTTGGGCACCGAATGAAAACCACTCTAAAAACCTATCGTATCGTCGTTTTTGGCCAAAGGTAAAAACGACCGTATCAAAATTTCCTTAAAAATCTATGTTTTACCAAATCCCAAATTCGGACCCTAATGGGGTCAAAATGGCCAAAATCCGTGGCCTTTTCTTGAGGATAGATTGTGTCCAGCCACTTTCCTAAACATCCATGCTCACACATTCATAAATCCATTCGTAAAAATAATGCAAACACAACCACAACCACATAAACTTAAAATTGGAAAGCTAAGGGCTCAAAATAAACTTATTATAACCCATGTGCATAAACAAATACGCATAAATCCCTTGATCAAAATCTTAAAATCAACTAGCCACAAGACATAGGTTTTCAGTTTTTACCTCTTGTGCTTTGAACCAAGCACAAATCTGAACTAGGGCTTGAGTGATCAAATGGCCATGTGATTCTTGGTGAAAAAGGGGTCGGTTTGGTGCTAGTAAGACACCACAAAAATTTCTCTTAACATCAACCCAAAAATAACTACTAAAACCATAAAGTTTTGGTATAGAACCTTACCCTTGGTGCTCTTGAAATGGCTTGGAATTGAAGACCTTTAACACAAGCTTGAAGAGGTTGGTTTTTGGTAAACTTTTGGTGGAATTTTGGACTTGAAAAATGGTGATTTAGGGCTTGGGAACAGTCGGTAGCAGCTAGAAAAAGAAGGAGAGAATGGGTTGTGTTTTTGGAAGCATGAAAATGAAAGAACTTAAGCCTAAGGCATAGTCACCCTTTTATAGACAAATTTAAGCAAGCTTAACCAAACTTAAGTTTGATTAATCAAGCCAACTTTAAGCCAATTTGGGGACAAAAATCTACCCCATTTCAACCCATCCCACTGAATTTGTAGCAGCCATTAAGTAGGGGAAATAAACAAAAATTTTTGGTTGATGGCTTGATGGAAGTGTGACATTGTTTATTAATTTGTGTCATAACCTATCCTTTATTTTATTTCTCACTTTTTGGGGTTTTGTCCAGCAAAACCAGATGGTTTTCCAGCTAGGACACATGGTTTTGGGCCCAAAAAAATTCATTTATGTTGCTCTCTTCGCAGTCCAATTTTCTAATGCGGTTTTTGGTCCCTTTTCGGTAGTGTTCTAATTTTCATCTGGAAATCAGATTTTCTGAATCTAATTTTGACACTGTCAATTCCTAGTCATTTTATACTTTCTAAGAGCCCATTATTAGTCTATTTTACTATTCATTTTCTGTACTGTGGTTGTGTCTACACTGTGTTGTCCTTTCGCAAGCAAAACAAGGCATTCCTGTGCGAAATTTCAGACACAGTCTCTCTTAACTAATTTGGATGTGCTGATTCCAGTTTTATCAGTTTTACATCCTTCCGGGGTCATCTGGACCAGTTTTTAGGATCTGTGTGACCCCACCTCAAAAAACGTGTCAGGTGCCTGATTGACTAATTTGGGCGTTCTAAGTCCAAATATATCAGTTTCGGGGCGAGAAAAGGTCGTTTTGACCGTTATTTCGATACTGCGTATCTCCCAAACAAAAATTCTCGTTTTATACCCAGTTGACCAGATTGAGCCTACTAACTACTAATATATCAGTTTTTTTGTCAAATTAAGGCCGTCTTGGCTAGTAAATTGACACTGCGATTTTTACTATTCATTATTCACAGTCTTTCGTGTAACTGACTAGTCTGAGTGTTTTGACTACAATTTTGTCAGTCTTTAGGCGGGAAAAGGTCATCCAGACCACATTCTCGATACCGTACCCTTGCTAGGGTTATTCCTCGTTATTGTGCTCAGAAGTTTGATCCAAGTTTTCTGGTGATCTACTCACCAGTCATGTGTTAAGAAATGATTGTCTAGACCAGTTTCTTGACACTGCACATCTCATACACTTACACACTTATTAGGTTGGACTGGGTTCATTGTCGATCTCCCCTTTTACTGCATGAATAGTACTTAAATAGTACCATATCTGTTTAATCTATTCAACTAGAAAATATTATGTATTTTTCAACTTAATTACTCATTACATAGCAATTAAGTTTCACAAAATTTTGAGAGTCTATATAGAGGCTCTTTGCTCATTACACAGCCTTCTGCATGGCCTCTTACAAGGGCGTGTATTGTCCAGACACGGGCGTGTATCAGCTGAGCTTGCTTAACACGGCCATGTGTTGGAACACGTTCATTTTACCCGAGCAATACACGGCCACTCGCACGGCCGTGTACCTGACTGTGTTACACTAGTTTGCATAAAAAGACATCAAATTATTCCTCAATTCCTCATTACATAGAAATTAGGTTACATGAGTATGGGGGTCCTTACAACCTACCCCCTTTACAAAATTTTCGTCCTCGAAAATTAGAATTGTTCCAGGAAGTTTCTTTTCATATACTCTTCCCATCCCCATATGACTTCTTTTATGTTGTGGTTCCACCACAATACTTTTACAAGTGGTATAACCTTATTGCTAAATACTTTGTCTTCTTTGGCTAGGATTCACATGCTTTCTCCTCGTATGTTAGATCGACATGCACTCTGTGTTGTCTCACTAGCTGAGCTACATACATTTCTACAAATCTTCTATCGAGTAGCTCCCCTCCGTAGCTAGAAATCAAGCTGATTTTGTCAATTTGTCCACAATTTCCCAAATTGTACCGTTGCCGCTTGACGTTCTTAGCAATCCGTCTACGAAATCCATTGTAATTTGGTCCCATTTCCACTTGGGTAGCCTAATTTTTTGTAACTCTCCTACTGGGCGTTGGTGTTCTGCCTTAACCTTCCGGCACGTAAGGTATTTGGCAATGAACTCGACAGCATCATTCTTCATTCCAGGCCACCAAAAACCCTTTTTTAAGTCCTTATACATCGTACTTGCCCCTAGATGTACCAAGTATGGTGTGTCATGAACCTCTAAAAAGATCTTTTTCCTGAGTTCTTCATCCTTCGGAACACACACTCTATCTCTGAAATAGAGTATGCCATCCTTAGAGACTCAAAATTCTGAAATTTGACCCTCCGTTGCCTCTTTTTTGAGCTTATTCAAGGACGAATCAAGGTCCTAGGCAGCCTTAATCACTTCTAAGAGCATCGATTGAAGGGTCATTTCAGACAATCTCCCTATCAAAATCTTGATCTCACTATTGTGTAGCCCCTTTTGAAGTACTTCTGGCAAAGCATGGACAGCCATAAGCGATGAAGAGTGCTTTCTACTTAGTGTGTTGGCTACCTTGTGGGCTTTTCCTGAATGGTAAAGGATTTCACGGACGTAATCCTTTCCAATTTTTGATAGTCAATACACATTCTCAGTGTTTCGTCTCTCTCCTTCATGAGCAGTATGGGTGCTCCCCAGGGTAGACAGCTTGATCGAATGAATCATTTGTCCATTAATCCTTTAGTCGACTTGGAACTCCTTTAACTCTGTAGGGCCCATTCGATATGGGGCCTTAGAGATGGGGGCTAATCCAGGTAGACGTTCAGTCTCGAATGAGATCTCGCGCTCTGGTGGGAATCCTAGTAGATCTTCTGGAATTTCTCCATAAATTCTCTGACTATCAGTACGTTCTTGAGTCCTATCTCTATTCCTCGAGTCTTATCTACTATGTGTGCTAAGTAGCTCGTGCATCCACTAGAGAGCATCTTGCAAGTCTTTGTTACTGTGATCAATGTCTTTGGTTGCTTTGGTGACAAACCCCTTGTTGACGAACCTTTCTCACCCTATTAGTCCAAAAGTGAATTTTTGCCTTTGATAGTCTATGACGACGTTGTACTTCACGAGGAATCCTATTCCCAAGCTTATGTTATGATCAATCATGTCGATGATGCTTAGATTAATGCTCAGCTCTCTACCGCAAATGCTTACCGATATGTGACACGTCCAGTACTAGACAATAAAACTTCCCCTGAGGGAATTATTGTTCTAAGAGTCTATTTCGTTGTATCTAAGCCTCTATCTAGCTTTCTAGCAAAGTCTGATGACGCAATGAATGGGTGGCCTACTACTCTTTCTGCTCGATTGCTCTTCAAATTCTGTTTAATAAGGTCTCTTTCTCTCTTTTAGTCTTCTGCTGCCTCGATCCATTTTTGCCTTGGTCTTGGTTTCGTCATAAGCCTTCCTCAACAGGTCTTGTAGAAGTCCATATTGGTTTCTTGTAGCACATAGCATAGTTATAGCTGTATCACTCGACATCGAATGCAATCTCTCTATCTGATGAACAATTCTCGTATATCCGTAACTCTAAGGAACTTAGGTGGTTTCACTTCCGCGCTTGCCCATAAAGAAAAACTGGGGTTGATGCTGGACTCCTCTCAAAGATTTACTCGATCGTGGTGTAGCGAAAATCAACCAGTTAAGAGCTCATCCTAGTCACAAGAATCCCAATGCACATGAGAGTATTTTCTTGAAAGAAAGTCAACAGGGTTCAGTTATCCTGATCAATGGCGTACAATCGAGGAATCATCTTTATAGCACGAAACCAGTCCTAACATTACCACAGAGTGTAGGAGTACTATTTACCACTCAAAACTTAGTGGACAACTAGCCCTAAAGATCAATACAACTTAGCAGCAATCCATGCTTCTACTCTAAGCCGTTCTTTCAGTCACACTCTAAACACGTTTTGAAATATTATGTCTAGGCCCTTGGGCAAACTGTACTATTTTTCATATTATAAAAAGGGTATATTACTTTAGTCTGCTTGGGAGTGGTAAACACATCCCAGTACATAGTTGCAAAAGAACAAGCTAGGTTGAGTTTAATGGGGTAGGCTACTACCTCTCTTAATACCTATTTACAAGATTAAAGGCCCTGCTTAACGGGTCACTACTACGCATGAGGGAGATCCTGATTCTGCATTGAACATCATTGCTCTTGTCGAAGGAAAACTTCCCTAGGTTCTCGTGTAGGCGCAGATTCTCCTCTAGTTTTCTGGAGCTTCCAGCCTGCCTTGTGTGATCGAAGGGCCTTTGATCCTAGTTTGGGCGGTGTGAAGTTGATTGCTTGTGGTGCGAGCTTGGTTCCGTTGACTCTGAGGGTTGAAATAACAGTTTCTGGCATTGTGGCCTTTCTTGCCACAAAAGTAGTAGCCTTGATTCAAGCACACCGAATCAAGGCTTTGGTGACCAAAATGGCCGTGTGAATTAAGGGAGGTTGAGGGTTAGTTTATGCTAACAAGACGCCAAAAATTTTCTCTTTAATATTAAACCAAAACAATAACTAGAAAAACACAAGGATAGGTTCCAAAAACTTACCCTTGCAAACCCTTAAAGTGGCTTGAAAATAAATCCTCCTAACCCAAGCTTGAAGGGCTGATTTTTGGTGACTTTTTGGTTTGGTTTTTGGCTCGAAAATGGTGGGTTTTGGGGCCTTGGAGCAATCGACTATAGCAAGAAAGGAAGAGAGAAGGAGTTGTGGTTTTTGTGGTGTGAAAAAGAAAGAACAAAAGCCTAAGACATGGTCACCCCTTTTATAGACAACTAATAAGTAAAATTAACCAAGCTTAAGCTCAATTAATCAAGCCAATCTTAAGCTAATTTTGGGACAAATTTGTTGCATTTCACTCCTCAAAACCGAGGGGGCTACGGCCATTTAAGGAGGGGAAAATAAAAATTTTGGTGATGGAATGTGATGGAAAATGAAATATTGTTTAATAGATTTGTGTCATAACTTGTCCCTTATTTTAACGTTACTTTTTGGGGCTTTTTGTGCAGCTAAAAATAGCTAGTTTTTAGCTAAGGGCACATAGTTTTTAAGGCCAAAATTCATCGACATTTACTTCTCTTCGTAGTCCAGTTTTCTACTGCGATGTTTGGTCCTTTCTCGGCAGTGTTTTAATTTTCACTCGGAAATCAGATTTTATGAATCTGATTTTTACACTGTCAATTCCTGGTTGGTTTATACTGTCTAAGAGCCCATTCTATACTAGTTTACTATTCGTTTCCTATACTGTGGTTGTGTCTATACTGTGTTGTCCTTGCGTACGCAAAACGAGGCGTTATGGTGTGAAATTTTCAACACAGTCTCTCTTGACCAATTTGGATGTGTTGATTTCAATTTTATCAGTCTTACATCCATCTGAGGTCGTCTGGACCAGTTTTCAGGATCTGTGTGACCCCACCTCGAAAAACATGTCAGGTGTCCGATTGACTAGTTTGGGCGTTCTGAGTCCAAATATATCAGTTTCGGGCGTCTTGACCCTCATCCTGATACTGTGTATTTCCCAAAGTAAAATTCTTGTTTTGTGCTCAATTGACCAAATTGAGCCTACTGACTATAAATATATCAGTTTTAGGTCAGATTAAGGCCGTTTTGGCCATTAATTTGACACTGCATTTTTCACTATTTACTATTCATTATTTTCAGTCTGACTGATTAGTCTGAGTGTTCTGACTCCGATTTTGTTAGTCTCTAGGCGAGAAGAGGTCAGCTGGACTGTCATTCTCGAGAAATGTACCCCTGCTAGGGTATTTCTCGCTGTTGGGCTTAGATGTTCGATCCGAGCATTCTGGTGATTTGTTCATCAGTCTAGTGTCAAGAAATGGTCATCTGGACTAGTTTCCTAATACTACACATCTTATAAACTTATAGACATGGTCATCAACCCGAGCGGTACACGGCCACTCACATGGCCGTGTATCTGACCATGTTACACTACATGGCCATGTTCACTCGTACGGCTTCTAACATTTCAACAGTCCGAATGGTACACTACTGTTTACATGGTCGTGTACCTAACTATGTTCTTCAAATTTGCATAAAAAGGCATCAATTTATTCCTAAATTTCTTATTGCATAGAAATTAGGTTACATGAACGGGGCGGTCCTTACAACCTACCCCCTTACAAAATTTTCATCCTTAAAAATTAGAATAAGTCTGGGAAGTCTTTTTTCATATCCTCTTCTTGTTCCCAGGTGGCTTCTTCTATATTGTGGTTTCACTACAACACTTTTACAAGCGGAATCACTTTATTGCTAAGGACTTTATTTTCCCTGGCTAAAATTCGCATGGGTTTTTCTTCATATGTCAGATCGGCGTGGACTTCTATTAGTTCTTGGCTTAAGATGTGGAAGCTATCAGGCATGTACTTCTTCAGCATTGAGATGTGGAAAACATTACGTACCGAAGCTAATTCAGGAGGGAACGCTAATCTGTAGGCCACCTTCCTAACTCTCTCAATAATCTCGATGGGTCCTATGTACCTAGGACTTAGCTTCCCTTTCTTCCCAAAGCACATTACCCCTTTCATGGGTGCCACTTTGAGAAAGACAGAGTCTCCTTCTTGAAACTCGAGGGGTCTACAACGTTTGTCTGCATAGCTCTTCTGGTGACTGTGTGCTGTTTCCAGTTTCTCTCGAATTAACTTCATGTCTGCTGTAGTATCCTTGACGAAATCTGTGCTAGTGAGATGTTTCTCTCCAGTCTCATGCCAATGAACTGGAGGCAGTATTTTCTTCCATAGAGTACCTCGTACGGAGCCATCCCAATTGAGGAATGGTAGCTGTTATTGTACAAGAACTCTATCAGTAGTAACTTTTGGTCCTAGTTTCCCTCAAAGTCTAGGACACAAGCTCTTAGTATATCCTCTAAAGTCTGAATGGTTCTCTTAGACTGACTGTCGGTTTGAGGATGAAAAGCTGTGCTGAACTTCAACTTGGTTCCCAATGAGGTTGAATGCTCTGCCAAAACCTGGAAGTGAAGCGTTCATCACAATCTAAAATAATTGATTTCGGTACTCCATGCAATCTTACTATCTGAGCCATGAACATTTCGGCCAGTCTTTCCACCGAGTAGCTTAACTTCATAGTTAAAAATCAAGCTGATTTCATCAATCAGTCCATAATTACCCAGATTGCGTCGTTGCCGCTTGATGTTCTGGGCAATCTGACCACGAAATCTGTTATGATTTGTCTCCATTTCCACTCGGGTAGCTCGATTTTCTATAGTTCTCCAATCGGTCGTTGGTGTTCTACTTTAATTTTCTGACATGTGAGGCATCTTGCAACGAGCTCGGTGACATCATTCTTCATCTTAGGCCACCAAAAACTCTCTTTCAAGTTCTTATACGTCATGTTTGCCTCTGGATGCACAGAGTATGATGTTTCATGAGCTTTCGAATGGATCTTTTTGCTGAGTTCTTTGTCCTTCGGAACACACAGTCTATCTTTGAAATAGAGTATGCCATCCTTAGAGATTCAAAATTCTATACTCTGGTCCTCCGTTGCCTTCTTCTTAAGCTTGTCCAATGATGAATCGAGGTCCTGGCTGGCCTTAATCTCTTCTAGGAGCGTTAATTTGAGGGTCCTTTCGAACAACCTCCTTACTAAAATCTCTACCTTACTGCTGTGTAACTCCTTTTGCAGTGCTTTCGGCAAGGCATGGATAGCCATAAGTGTAGGAAAATCAACCGGTAAAAACATATCAGAGTGGCGCAGTGGAACAATAAAAATTTTTAGATCGTTAAATATCTCATGATGCCATATACAATAAACCAACAACAATTAAAACTCATACCTCAAGGACGCCAATCTTGCAGGAGGAGAATGACCGGAGGCTTCAACCAACTAGCCTTTTCTACTATTCTCCAATTCCCGAATGGCTGAGTGTGTGGGCACTCTGAACCTCGATCGGTATGCTAGCACTGCTAGTCTTCTTCCAACCACCCAGATCTCTAAAGAACTTTATTGTCACGATGAGCTGTGCAACAATAAGCCTGCTCACCTGAGAGTCTGTGGTCTGAGAGAACTGGAGTGGCAGGACCTCTATTTATAGACCTGCATGAGGTGATTCTCTGAATTCGAATTGGACTAGGAAAAGATTTTCTCCCTTATCTTTAACCAAAAATCTGAATTTTTCATAGGATAATCCTAACAATTAAATTCGATTTTTCTGGGATAAATCCAATCCAAATCTAAACAAGATTTTAACTAGAATTTTATCTCCCTTTTTCAACCAAAAAATCTGAAATCTTTAGGAGAAAATCTTCTCCAAATTTTCGGCCACTTTTAGGATAAGGAAGAATCAAAATTCCACTAGGATTTTCAAGGTAAATCTCATCTCAAACTTATCCAAAAATAACCGAATTTCCTAGGATTAAGGCTCCAAAATTTCGGCCACTTTTAGGGAAGGAGAGAATCCAAATTCAACTAGGATTGAAACTTGAATTTTCCCTTGAATCTTATCCACAAAAAACCGAATTTTCCATTGAGGATTATCCTCAAAAAATTCGCCCACTTTTGTTGGGATTTGGATTCAAAATTCAAGTAGGATTCTAACAAGATTATCCTCTCCAAATCCAACTCAAATTCGAATTTCAAACCTTGTGGATTTTCCACAACAAATTCGAATCCTACTTGGACTGTGATTCAAAATTTGAATTTCAAATTTCAAATTCAAATTTCAAATTCAAATTTCAAATTTCAAATTTCAAATTTCAAATTTAAATTTCAAATTCAAATTTCAAATTCGAATTTCAAATTCAAATTTCAAATTCAAATTTCAAATTCAAAATTCAAATTTCAAATTTCAAAATTCAAATTTCAAATTTCAAAATTCAAATTTCAAATTTCAAAATTCAAATATCAAATTCCACAAAACGGTTGTGTTTCATATTCTTGTTCTCATGGATAATTTTCTACAACTCCAATCCAATCTCAAATAAAATCATGGTAACTTTATTTGGAGTTCGAATAATTATGTACTCTATTATCCAAAACAAAATTTGAATCCAATCGGAGAGAATCTTGTCTACCATCCTAATCCTGTGTCATCACCATCCATGCATAATAAACTAGCCAATAGCATATACAAATCAATTTGCCAAACGTTAAGGAATTATGTGGAGCTAGTAGAGGGACTGATTGGACATATATAATCGGGCTCCCGTGATTCCATATGATCATCATTCTGTACCGAACAACTCAATCATATGATCACTAATTTCAGAGTCACACCACTATAAACCTGAAACTGAACTCCCAATTATATACCGTATTACGTAAGCCTGTGACGAGCTACCATCCAATGACCTTGTCATATATGCAAAACCCTCATATGATATCCATGATCAGCCTTAGGTCAAAGTCCGTTTAATCCTACTGATCAGGCTATCTTAAAGTTCCATTATACTACCAAATCAAGAAAATGATTATTCACCATATGTGAATAAGAAGTCATCCGCCCAGCAGACGATCCAAGGCCTTGTCCATTTTCACATTCAGTATAATGCCTTTAAGAGGATACCTTTAACTCCTCAGAGCTATGATTCCGATATCTGCAAACAAACCCTTCATCGTATACAAGTCATGCACCCAACGAACCGGTCTATAAGCTTAGTACCTCTGAGACGCTTTAGCCATTGGAACATCAAAGTACATAAGTCATATACATGAAGTAGTTCATTTACTCAGGATTAAGGTTATTGCACAATGAACGTCAAAAGCAGATTGATCCACTCATAGCGGACTACGTAGATCAATCACGCTTTAGTCCCGGTCTAATATGTCACCACCAAGCAACATATCTATGTCTCTACTTAGGAGTCCAGCTCCAGACAGTCAAGACAGACCGTCCCCTCCAAGGCTTTAGACAACATAATAGTCTTAACATGAGTTAGATGCTCGGTCTAACGCCATAGACTACAGACCATAGTTTAGACTGCTAACTTTAGAACATTGTCTTCTCACATACAAAAGTCCATTGCATGCAACGTTCTAACAGTTTTAACACAAGCAGTCAGTGAGCCATATTTGCTTACATTTACTTTAACATGTAAATAAGACGAGGACAGATAGCAATGTAATGAATAACCTCTATGTATAATTTTATTATCCATTTCAAAATGAATACATCAAAATGTCTCTAATACTTAGGGCATTTCCTAACAATCTCCCACTTGCCCTAAGCCAGCAGATGTGCCATGTTACGCATCCCCATCGCTTCTACATGCCTCTCAAAGCTTCTAGCTACCAAAGTCTTAGTAAAGGTATCAGCGATGTTGTCCTGGGACGCGATCTTACATACATCCACTTGTCCTGTCTCCACATGCCCTCTAATAATGTGATACCTCCGATCTATGTGCTTGGTCCTCTTGTGTTGGCAATAGCCCCTGTATTATCACAGTAAAGTGTGATAGGCTTGTCAACACCCGGAATGACCTCAAGGTCTCTAAAGAACTTGCGGAGCCAAACCGCTTCTTTAGATGCCTCAGCCGCAGCCATATACTCAGCCTCCATAGTAGAGTCAGCTGTGCAGCCCTGCTTCACGCTCCTCCACACAATGGCGCTTCCTCCGAGTAAAAACACTGATCCAGATGTCGATTTCCTCGAGTCCTTACAAGTCTGGAAGTCTGAGTCTGTGTATCCTACAGGTGTTAGGTCCCCTCCAAAATACACTAGCATATAATCCCTCGTTCTCTTAAGATACTTGAGTATATGCTTTACTGCTTACCAGTGCTTGGTTCCGGGATTCGCTTGATATCGACTCACCATACCTACTACAAAACATATGTCCGGGCGAGTGCAAAGCATAGCGTACATAAGGCTACCCACAGCGGATGCATAAGGAACCTTACTCATACGCTCTCTTTCTTCCGATGTCTTGGGACAGTCATCCAATGAAAGGGTTAAACCGGCAATAGAAGGTTGTGAGCCTTTCTTTGCCTCTAGCATTGCATATTTGTCAATTATTTTATCTATGTATGAAGCTTGGGATAATGCTATCATTTTGTTCTTTCGATCTCTGAAGAGACGAATGCCTAGAACATAATTAGCTTCTCCCAAGTCCTTCATGTCAAACTGTTGGTGTAACCAAAGCTTGACCGATGATAAATTCCCTACATCATTCCCAATGAGTAGTATATCATAGACATAGAGTATCAGAAAGACCACTTTTCCATCCTTAATACGTTTATAAACACAAGGTTCATCAACGTTCTGCTCAAAACCAAATGTCTTAATTGCTTGATCAAACCTCTGGTTCCATGAGCCGGATGCCTGCTTTAATCCATAAATGGATCTAAGTAACTTGCAGACTTTCCTTTCTTGGCCTTTTGCTACGAACCCTTCGGGCTGTATCATATAGATACACTCTTCAAGATGGCCATTCAAGGATGCCGTCTTGACATCCATTTGCCAGATCTCGTAATCGAGAGCCACAGCAATGGACAGAAGAATACGGATAGACTTCAGCATAGCAACAGGCGAAAAGGTTTCCTCGTAATTGATTCCAGCCTTTTGCGTGTATCCCTTTGCAACCAGTCTAGCTTTGAAAGTTTCCACTCTCCCTTCCGCATCCTTCTTTCTTTTGTAGACCCATTTGCATCCAATGGGTTTTATCCCATCAGGCAAATCTACAAGTTCCCAAACAGAGTTGGATTTCATAGAATCCATCTCATTGTTCATAGCCTGTTTCCAAGATCTAGAATCAACATCCTTTATAGCTTCATCATATGTGACCGAATCTTCCTCATGCTCATGAGCCTCGGCCTGGTATACCTCAGCATCATACATGAAGAAATTAGGTTTCTTAGAAACCCTCCCACTACGACGAGGCACCCTAAATTGTTGATCGTCTGCAGGTCTTTCACTGGAACTCGGACTTGCGTCCAAGACCGAAATCTGTGGAGCAGTTCTTTCACCCGATAACTCCTCTAGCACCACTTCGCTTCGAGGCTTAAAGTCATTCATGTGACTTTCCTCCAAGAATGTTGCATGGGTTGAGACAATGACCTTTTGTTCCTTTGGGTTATAGAACAGACCTCCTTTAGTTCCCTTTGGATACCCTACAAACATGTATAATTCTGATCTTGGTTCCAACTTCTTCGCATCCCCATCCAGTACATGTGCCGGGCAGCCCCATATTCTCATATGTCCAAGGGAGGGCTTCCTGCCACGCCACAATTCATACGGAGTTCTAGGAATTGATTTGCTCGGAACCTGGTTCAGAATATAGCACGCCGTTTGTAAAGCATGTCCCCAAAATGATAATGGCAGCGTTGAGTAACTCATCATGGACCGTACCATATCCAATAAGGTCCTGTTTCTCCTTTCGGCTACACCATTCTGTTGTGGAGTACCAGGTGCAGTCAATTGGGATAATATCCCATTCTCTACAAGATGTCCTAGAAATTCATCGGAGAGGTACTCGCCACCTCGATCAGATCGAAGTGTCTTTATGGATTTATCCAATTGCTTTTCCACTTCCGCACGATACTCTTTGAATTTATTAAAGGTTTCGCTCTTGCGGTGCATCAGATACACATATCCATACCTTGAGTAATCATCTATGAAAGAGACATAGTACTCGAACCCTCCTCGTGCTGTGACGTTCATGGGGCCACATACGTCAGTGTGCACAATTTCTAAGAGCTCCTATGCCCTTGTACCCTTAGCTCCAAAAGACCTCTTAGTCATCTTACCCTCTAGACAAGACTCACATTGGGGAAGTCGTACCTCCTCCAGAGATTCCAGAGGACCGTCTTTCACCAATCTTTGAATCCTATCCTGATTATTATGACCAAGTCTTAAATGCCAAAGATACGCCTTATTAGAGTGAGAAACTTTCAACCTTTTAGAGTTATCAATTAATTCAGTGTCAAGCAGTGAGTACATCTTTGGTCTGATCAAATATAGGTTTCCATCCATCCATCCAGAACAGATAAAAGACTTATTTCTACGAATATCAACTCTTTTACTAAAAGAAACTGAATAAGAATCCTTTATTAAACAAGCTACCGATATAAGGTTCCTCCTGAAATTAGGAACATAAAAACAGTCTTTCAATAAAATAAACCTAAATTGATCAAAATAAAGATGAACGTCTCCCACTGCCTCAGCCACCACAAAGCTACCATCTCCAGTCCGCAACGAGAGGCTCCTATCATGTAGACTTCTCGTTTCCACGAACCCCTGCATAGAAACACAAACATGATTAGTGGCGCCCGAATCAATGACCCATGTGTCTTTCGATTCTTCCACCAAACACGCTTCTAAGTAATGAAGTTCCTTACCTTCCTTGCCCTTGGAGGCTAGGAATTCCCGGCAAGCCTTCTTGAAGTGACCTACCTTCCCACAGTGGAAGCATTTGGACTTTTTAGGGTCCTTTGGCTTCTTGTTCTTCTTCTTCTTCTTCCCGTCCGAGACAGGAGGATTAGAAGAACTGGAAGCCACTTGCTTCTTATTTGGCCTCTTCCTCTTCCGTGAGGGATTGGAAGATTCCGCCAAATTGGCCTCTCCTTTAGGTCGGACCGTATCCTCATCCCTGATCATCCGCTCATAAGCCTGTAATTGCTTCATGAGCTCGGTAAGTCCTAACTCCTTTGTCGCCAGATTGTATGCGGCCTTAAACCCCGCAAAATCTTTAGACAGAGTCTTGAACACCATTTCGATCTGGGTGTTATAGTCCAACTCAGCACCATTCTCGGCAGCCTCAGCGAAGAATCCCATTAGAGTGATCATATGGTCCTTCACCGGAGCACCCGCCTTTTGCTTAGAGTTCATAATGCTGGTGATAGCGGACTGTCGAACCAATTTTTCTTGGCCTCCGAACATGTCCTCCAGATTTTCCATGATCTCCCCAGCAACTTGATAAGTCTCATGCTGTTTTTGTAAAGCACTCGTCATGCTAGCAAGGATGTAGCATCGAGCTATCTCATTGGATTCTCTCCAACGATTATAAGCAACCGGGACCTCCTCAAGTGGTGTGTCAGGTTTGGGCCCAAGTGGGCATGGTTCGTCTAGTACGAACTTGTGTCTCTCGCAGCTGAGAACTATTAATAGATTTCTTTTCCAGTCTTTATAATTATCGCCATTCAACTTATTTTCAGTAAGTATCGAAATGAGGGGTGTCGATGACATTTTGAACTGAAATAAAATTATACTAGACATCATTACAAAGCCCAAGCAAATATACAGATAATTTAGCAAATAAAAAACATACAAGTATGTTCCTACATGAAACTTGAAAAAACATGTAGCATTGCAATGGTAATTCTCAGCACCTATTGCCCCAAGCCACCGAGGGGTGGTCATGAGAACAAATAGCCGGAACATGGACCCCGTCCAATTAATATATGTTACCTTAAATCCTCCAAGGTTAAGACATATATTAATAACCGCTTATTTGGCCACCAGTTTAGTTAACAGAGCTTCTAGGGAAGGTTAATAACTAAACGAGTCTTGAGTGTATAACCATTGTTTACGTAGCCCGATCCACGTCCTACCAAGCCACCGAGGGGTGGTCATGAATAGGATCGCACCCGAACACGTTTTCCACATAGGAGATCCAATCTAGTATACCGGCGGCGGTAAACACCTACCGAGGGGTGTGGTCAGGTCAGAACTGACGCGAGGCGTTACCATGCTTTCACATATGGATCAACAATGGAGGCCGAGGGTTTTGTTTGAAACCCTCTCCCACTCAATATTTTGAAAAACATGCAAGTTTTGACAAATTATGTATGATCAATATAGTATGAGCGGCACTCACCTATCCTATATGACATGTTATCAAATATGCATACAAAACATCCATCAATACATATTTATACATCCATGACATATCACAGAAAAATAATTGACAGAATAACCAAGCCATGGTTCCATCCTAGGACAAAGAAAATAAAGATTACAAAATTCCATCCAAAGCATTCTTTGGGTCTTGAATTTTGTTCCGTCTTCTTGTATCCATCTTTATGTAGCCTCTCCATTTATTTCTCATCCCAAGAACTATTTAAAATTTAAATTTCCAAAAATTTAAATTTCAAATTCAAACTCCAAATTCGAATTTCAAATTTAAATTTCTAATTCAAATTTTAAACAATTTTAATCATCATGTGTAATAATATGTAATTTCAAAAATTTCAAATTTTCAATTACATATTTTTTAAACATAATTTAAAATTAAATCTCAAATTTAAAAATCAAAATTTTCAAATTTTGGACCGCCGCACCGCCGCCCGTGAAGGCGGCAGCCGCCGTGGGCAGCCACCAACCCCGGAGGGGCTGGCAGCCCACGGTTGCCCCTTGTGCAGCCCGCCGGGCTGCAGGCCAAGCCTGCAGCGCCAGGCTGCATGCCCAGGCTGGGCGCAGCAGCCGGCAGGCTGCAGGCAGCGCCTGCAGCCAGTGGCTGCATACCCAGGCTGCGGCCGGCCTTGGGCAGGCTGCGCCACCCTCGGCTGCAGGCCAAGCCTGCGGCCGTGGGTGATGTTTTCCTGCATAGGGCCTGCCGCAGCCCCATCCTGCCCGAGGGCAGGGGCTGCAGCCCCACCAAGGCCCGTCGGCCTATTCCGAGGGGTCGTGTCTCGATTTTCGTGCCATATTCCAATTTACCTATTAGGATCTCCAAAAATTAATTTGAATCCCAATTAAATTGAAATTTTCCACACAATCAAAATTTCAATCTTTAAATTAAATTTAACTTTTGGGAAAAATAAATTACGGTCTTCAATCTCCTCCAAGAATAATTACATAAAAAATTCCTAAACCGTTTCCGGTGTACAAAAATTCTAACCATAAAAAATCTAAGAGATAAAAATTAAAATCCATGGGAAAATTACAGTGTTAATAAACTGCTCCCATGGTTACATAAAAATTCCTAGATACAATTTTTCTAAATTCTAAGGAACCATAACCGGCATAAACAAGCATGCTTATAATAATTCAAAAAATTAAAATAACCACATACTTTATACATAATACATGATAACAACATAAAGGAACCCTAGAATGCCACTCTCTAAATATCAAATCCATACATAAATAAAAAGACTAAGTAATTGTCTAATTTATGTACATGGCATAGTCATGAGATGGCTCTGATACCAATTGTAGGAAAATCAACCGGTAAAAACGTATCAGAGTGGCGCAGCGGAACAATAAAAATTTTTAGATCGTTAAATATCTCATGATGCCATATACAATAAACCAACAACAATTAAAACTCATACCTCAAGGATGCCAATCTTGCAGGAGGAGAATGACCGGAGGCTTCAACCAACTAGCCTTCTCCTTAGGCTTCAACCACCATATGTGAATAAGAAGTCATCCGCCCAGCAGATGACCCAAGGCCTTGTCCATTTTCACATTCAGTATAATGCCTTTAAGAGGATACCTTTAACTCCTCAGAGCTATGATTCCGATATCTGCAAACAAACCCTTCATCGTATACAAGTCATGCACCCAACGAACCGGTCTATAAGCTTACTACCTCTGAGACGCTTTAGCCATTGGAACATCAAAGTACACAAGTCATATACATGAAGTAGTTCATTTACTCAGGATTAAGGTTATTGCACAATGAACGACAAAAGCAGATTGATCCACTCATAGCGGACTACGTCGATCAATCACGCTTTAGTCCCGGTCTAATATGTCACCACCGAGCAACATATCCATGTCTCTACTTGGGAGTCCAGCTCCAGACAGTCAAGACAGACCGCCCCTCCAAGGCTTTAGACAACATAATAGTCTTAACATGAGTTAGATGCTCGGTCTAACCCCATAGACTACAGACCATAGTTTAGACTGCTAACTTTAGAACATTGTCTTCTCGCATACAAAAGTCCATTGCATGCAACGTTTTAACAGTTTTAACACAAGCAGTCAGTGAGCCATATTTGCTTACATTTACTTTAACATGTAAATAAGACGAGGACAGATAGCAATGTAATGAATAACCTCTATGTATAATTTTATTATCCAGTTCAAAATGAATACATCAAAATGTCTCTAATACTTAGGGCATTTCCTAACAATAAGTGTTAAAGAGTGCTTTCTGCTTAGTGCGTCGGCCACCTTATTGGCTTTTCCTGGGTGATATAGGATTTCACAGTCATAATCCTTCACCAATTCCAGCCATCTTCGTTGCCTCATATTAAGCTCCTTCTGTGTGAAAATATATTTGAGGCTTTGGTGGTCCGTATAGATCTCGCACTTGATGCCATATAAGTAATGCCTCTAAATTTTGAGCATAAAAACGACCGCTGCAAGCTCTAGGTCATGCGTCGGGTAATTCATCTCATGGTTCTTGAGTTATTGTGAGGTGTAAGCAACTACTCTACCATTTTGCATCAGTATAGCTCCTAATCCCACCTTGGATGCATCACTGTAGATCACAAAATTTCCCTACCCAGCATCTAGTATGGTCAGGATTGGAGTACTTGTGAGTCTGCATTTTAGCTCCTAGAAGCTCCTTTCACACTTGTCAATCTAGTCATACTTCTTCTCTTCCTTGGTGAGTGCTGTGAGTGGTGCGGCTAACTTTGAGAAGCCTACAACGAAGCATCAGTAATATCTTGCTAGTCCAAGGAAACTGTGGATTTTTGTTATGTTCCTCAAGGTTGGCCATTCACTAACTGCTTCCACCTTCGCTGGATCTACTGACACTCCTTCCTTGGAGACTACGTGGCCAAGGAACTGGACCTTTTCCAGCTAAAACTCACACTTGGAGAGTTTGGTGTATAGCTGATGGTTTCGTAGCTTGAGTAAGATAGCCCTCAAATGCTCCTCATGCTCTTCCTTCGTCTTGGAGTATACAAGTATATCATCGATAAACACAATGACAAACTTGTCTAAGAATTGTAATGACTGCCATTTTCATGGCATCTACTTACTTGTAATAAGTCATTAAGGAATTAAATGGACATAATTTAATGCCTTTTAGTGCAAATTTAAATAACATGGTCACGTATACAGTCGTGTGAGTGACCGTGTGCGATTCAGACTGTGTATCTGTTAGTAGCCGTGTGAGTGTACATGGCCGTGTAGTGTAACACGGTCAAGTACACGGCCGTGTAGGAGGCCGTGTACCGCTCGGATAGATGAATGTGTTTCAAAGACATGGCCGTGTTGAGTAGTCTCAATAAGTACACGCCCGTGTCCGAAATGTACACGCCCGTGTTGCCTTGCACACACCAGAGTCCGCGTAAAAGGTTGCGTAATGAGCCGAGAGCCGCTGTAACGACTCTCATGAATTATGAAACTTAATTACTATGTAATGATGTAATTAAGTTAATAAACACAGTATGCTTTTCAGTTGAATGAATTAAACGGGAATAGTAACATTAATTACTATTTATGCAGTGAAAGGGGCAACCGACAGTGAAATCGGTCTACCCTATTATGTGAGTATGCGTTGAGACACGCAATATCAAGAAACCGATCCAGATGACCATTTCATGATACAGAACTGATGAGTTAGTCATCAGTACGCTCAGATTGGTCATCTAAGCAAAGCAACAATAATTGCCCTAATAGATGTACAGTATCGAGAAAAGTGGTCTAGATGACCTCTTCTCGCCCAGAGACTGACAAAATCAAAGTCAGAATGCTCAGATTAGTCAGTCAGATAGTGAATAGTGAACAGTAAATAGTGATTATTGAATAGTGAGAAACGCAGTGTCAGATTAGTAGCCAAGACGGCCTTAATTTGGCATAAAACTGACATATTAATAGTCAGCAGGCTCAATTTGGTTAATTAAGCATAAAATGTAGATTTTATTTAAGAGATACGCAGTATCGGGATGAGGGTCAAGACAACATTCTCTCACCTCGAAACTGATATATTTAGACTCAGGACGCCTAAATTAGTCAATCGGGCACCTGACACATTTTTTGAGATGGGGTCATGCAGATCCCGAAAACTAGTCCAGAAGACCTCAAATGGACGTAAAACTGATAAATTTGAAATCAGTGCGTCCAAATTAGTCAAGGGAAACTGTGTTTGAAATTTCGTGCAAAAATGCCTCGTTATGCATGCGCAGTGTCAACACAGTGTAGGCATAACCACAGTATCAAGAAATTGGTCAAGATAACATTTTCTTGATATAAAACTGATATATTTGGAATCAGAATGCTCAAATAAGTCATTTGAGCACAAAAAGTAATTTTTGACTAGGAGCAATGCGGTATCGAAAAACTAGTCGAAACGACCTCGAATGAAGATAAAACTGATATATTTGGGTTCAGCACGCCCAAATTAGTCAGTATAGCCTATCTTAAAATTTTTCAAAAAATTAGTATAAAGGATGAAATTTTGGGGATTCTTGAAAAATAGCCCCCATATTTTTTCAAATCTCATTTTCTCCCTCCCCCACACCACACGAAGATGAACAGTGATCGACCATCGAATCCGGCCTCCGTTTTCAACACCGCCAGCACCATTGGAAAGCTCTTGACGAGCTAAGTCCAACGATGTTCCGAGTCGACGGAACTGACGCCGGAGAATGCCGCACACGCCGCCTAAAGCGGTCGGTGGCCGAACTTTTCAAACCGTGATTTCTTCGCCGTTCGACGTCCAAATGCCACGATTCCAGTCCCAATGGATTCATGGTGAAGAGTAGAATAAAACCCAAGCTTCGTTTCACGTCAACAGCCGCTGGATCGCGTCGCCCAAGGTTCACCGTCGCTGTCACCATCCCTGTCGTCGAATCTCACTATTCCGGTGGAGTTGAGTTGCAAGGTGGGTATCAAAATGATCAGAACAACACGTAGGTCAAAAGCCCCAAATCAATTTCAGGCAACAACGCCAGAAAATGAAGATCCAACACCGCTACCATCGCTGACTTTTCGAGGGCCGATTTCTGGCGATAGGAGCCTCGATTTGTGAAATTAACACCACTAATGGATTCCTTTTGTCGAGCTCTTCAAGATGGTGGCCGCCACTCCCATCGCCACCGTGGTCAACGCCGGACAACGGTGACCTGGAGGCCGAAAATTGAAGAATGGCCCATTAGCCTATTTTCGACGTTCCAGACACATCCATGGCATCGGATTTGCATACTAGAGTTTCAAAAGTGAAGAATAATGATTCAAAGATTATGCGATCGAGATCGAACGGTTCACCCGACAGCCGACGGGAATAATTTTGGTAGTGGTTTTGATCCCTTGATTCCTCAATTTATTATTGGAAATAATTATGTATTAATTATGGTTTACTGACTTGAGGAATTGTAAGAAAAAGGGATGAAATGTCGAAAAAGAGAATGTGAGGAAATGTGAATATTTTTACGAAAAAAGCGGAGCTTTTACGAAAAAAATTAGGCCTCTGGTTTAGTACGTGGTAGGTTAGAATAGGTTAGATGGTTTTGAGGCATTTCCTAAACGCCAAAAACCTAAAAATTAAGTGGAAATGCTGCCGAAATTTTTAAAACGGCACAAAGGGGTATTTTAGGAAACGAACAGTGAAAATGTGATCAGGATGGAAACCTGAGCCCCCCCTCAATGACCTAGGTCCGGGAAAGAAGGACGGACGTTTACAGGATTAGTGAACCACCCAATTAGAAATCTCGAAATGTAAGAAAACGACCCCTAGGTCGGAATAGTACCACCCGAGGGACGGGTGTGATCTAAGTATAAAATTTAGGGTGGTTAATTAGGTAAAGGTAACCCGACAGGCTAAATGGTCATACGGGAGGTATTCAGTCAGTTGACTGGTCAGTTAGCCAGTCAAGGACCAAGTCTGAATGGGATAGTGAGAGACAGTGATTAATTTGTCAAGTAGACAAATTAATCAAGCACGATTAGAAATTAGATATCAAATTCTCAAAGTAAAGTAGTTAGGTACCGATAGGCATAGGTACCACACAACGATAGTTTTATTAGTTCTTATCGATAGAGTGACCTAAGAGCGACATTAATTAATTTATTAAGCAAATAAATTAATTAACCATGATTAGAAATTAGAAAATCAAATTCTTAAGAAGAGGGCAATTAGTACTAATAAGGATCGGTATCACTAACGATAGAGTTTTTATCAGTCACTAATGACCTTAGTGACCTAAGAGTAAATGTTAATGAAATGCATTATCATTACAGGGAGGTACCTGTATTGTGACGAAGGCGAGAGTATAAACTGTCTAATGACAGATAAGTACAACTCCGCCTACAGCATGGATAAAATGAATTTAAAATGATGCTTTTCCAGTATTTTAAGTATGTATCTTGCACACGATCCTGCACAGCATACATAAGAGCATATAGTTTCACAATCTAGTAGATTGATGAAAGAACAAGATAGAAGCCATAGATCCCTACCGCATAGGATTGGGGACAGCTTAAAGAAGTGTATGGCTAGAACAGTTAAACAAGATGGAAATAAGTAGGTGTGTTATATCGGCACCTTCAGTCCAAGGGGTTTCCAGTTAAAGAAAGTTAAGGCCAAAAGTTGAGCATCAGTTGATGGTTGTTCGACATTAGTTGAGCTCGGGTGTTACCTTTGGTCTGCGCGCACACTGTACTGACACATGGGCCCTAAATAGACAAGAAAAGAAAAAAGAAGTTTGAAGCATAAATGAACATAACCGGACCATGCATTAGTTATAGTTCGTTATGCTTTCTTTTTCAGTAGAGTGCATACAGTACATGATGCTTCTATCATGCATAAAGTATGTGAAGTTTTATATTCAGTGTTATGACATGTTATGTGATGACATGATATGTGAGCTGATATGTGATATGCTTATATGGTATGTGATTTATTAAGTGATACATGTCATGCTTATGATTTTAAGTATGTGCTATGTTTTAAACATGTTTTGCGGTTAACATGTTGTACTTACTGGGCGTAAAGCTCACGGAGTGTGTTCATGCTGTAGGTAAGCATCCTATAGCATAAACATCAAGGGACGATGATGGCGGCAGAGGCAGATGTGAGGATGAGGTTATGGATACACCACGAGTATTCTTCCGCGCAGTATGAGTAAATAAGATTTTGAATGGTGACAGTTAAATAGTATTTTTAATAGTAAAGGTTAAACGGTATTTTGGAACAGTAAACAGTATATATATGAGTAGTATATTTAAATAGTATCTGGTGAATAATAATCAGGTAAACAAGTATATAATTATGTATGTATAATTGAAATCCTTATGTTTTTCAAATTCTGCATTTTAATAGTATGCGTACGTAAATAGTAAATACGTATGGGCAAGCATACCAGCATACCAAGATTGAGCCAATCTCTGAGAGCAGTCCAGCATCAGCCCCAGTTTTTCTCTATGGGCAAGCAGGGAGTGAAACTGCCTAAGTTCTCTAGAGTTATGGATATACGAGAATTTGTTCATCGGACTAAAAGACTGCAGCTGATGTCTGGCGATACAGTTCTAACGTATGCTGCTTGCTACAAGGAACCAATATGGACTTCTACAATACATGCCGAGACAAAAGTGGATCAAGACAGGAGAAGACCTAAAGAGAGAAAGAGACCTTTCCCAACAGAATTAGAAGAGCGATCAAGCAGGACTAGCAAGCCTTATCAAGGAGATAGTGAACACCGAGAGAAAAGTGCTCAACCCCGGGAACCCTGCACAAGGCTAAGGCATTATTGTAGCCGTCATTATGGAGGGTGACCCGGTAGAACCAGCACCTCAACTGGTCGATGAAGAGTTCATGCCCGAGCACCAGCCAGAAGTACACGAGGGCAATAGGGAGCCAATGGAGAACCCCGAACCAGCCCGTATGTCTCCCGAACACCCTATGGAAGAGGAAGATGACGAGACTCTTTCCGACGCCCATCTCGATGATAAGGGAAAGTAGATCCCCGACTGCTTTAGTAATGACAAATAGATGGGGATGTACGAACCCCAAGTCATCATAGCCAGCGATGACAAGGTCCGTTTCGGCTGAGAAGAAGAGGAGAACCCAAAGGAATTCCCACTCAGCGATAGTAATGATGAGGAGATGCCTGATACTGAATCAGGATTGTCCTTCCAATAGTAGTAACCCTTCTACGGGAATGTTAGTTATGAAAAAATATAGAGGGAAGCAGTAGCTCTCCCCCGTCAGTTGTAGCATAATGTACTTGTTGGGATCATATAGGGGAAGTGTGTGTCACTCCCACTGAACTAGAATCTTGAATATATGTATATATATTATGTGAAATATATTATGAGATAAGCAGTAAAACTTTGCCCTAGGGGCCAGATATAATTTCTGTCCACAGTGTGAGTATGATATGACAGAAAGTGCAGGACGAATCCTAGCACTCAGACGATGTCCCAATACAATGCGGCAATTGTATTGAACATCATAGTATGAGAGAAAGAAAGATGGATATAGTGTGTATACTTATATCTATAATGTTTAAGTAAGGTTGTTAAGTTAGAAAGAAAATGATATGTGATATGAGTCCCAAGTACATATTTTAAGAGACTTATATTTTCCTTTCCCGCTGTAGGATAGGGTTACATAGGAAAACATGGCAAGAACGAGAGCTTAGTTAAACCTAGCATCCCGAGAGGATGAGTTGATAGCACAGATCACAGCCATGCGAGAGATGATGGAGAACCAGCAATCAGAGCTAAACCAGCTTAGGGAACAGCTGGGCCAGCAACCCCAGGCACCACAGTCAGTAGAGATGCCAGCACAGGAGGCTTTAGCAGCCCCAGAAACTCTGAGGGAACAAGCAGCTCCTCCAGCTCAGAAAGCACTAGCACCCATAGTAATGGCTGCTTTCGTAGCAGCAATTGTTTTCTGCTAATCCCTAGGGAAGGCGACTTATATGAGAGATTCTGGCATATAAAAGCATTAGAATTCGAAGGAATCACCAACCCTATAGAGGCCAATGACTGGCTAACAGATATCCAAGTAATCTTGGATTTTATAAGGCTAACAGATAGAGAGAAAGTGATTACCCTGCGTGATGAGGCACGTCAGTGGTGGAAGATCGTAACCATTAGGAGGAACATTAGAGAGATGAGCTGGAGTGACTTCATTGAGGAATTTAAGGAGATGTACTTCAATGAGGAAGCACTAGTAGCGCAGTAAGACGAGTTCAATAACCTGCGCCAAGGTAGTATGACTATTATGGAGGCAGTCAAGAAGTTTGAGCATTTGGCTCAACTTTGTCCAGATTTAGTACCGACTAAAAGGAGAGAGTCAGACGAATGCTGAAGATGTTCAGAACGGAAATCGTAGTTTAGGTTTGTAGTGGAAGCCACAGACTAGCGACACTAGCAGAATGTGTCAGCAAGGCTATCTGAGTTGAGTACTGGTCGGCTCAGGATAACGAGCAAAATGCATAGAATTTTAAGACACAAAAGGAGGAGAAAACGCAAGCCGAGTAGACTCAAGGGAAGCAGAACCTCGAGTCACGACACAGAGGACAGAACGTGGGAACCGACCAGAATAGCAGGCATTCCCATAACAACAAGAGAAAAGGGGAATCAAGGCAATCAAGATTCACAGAAGAATTTCCCCCAGAAGAGAAATGACCAGGAAGGAAATGACAGTCAATACCCGACGTGCATAAAATGTGGAAAGAGGCACCCAGGAGAATGTAAGCACGGAGTAAGTGGTTGTTTCATCTATGGCAAGGAAGGCTACTATGCCCAAAACTGCTACTCCGACCCACGAAACTGATAGAATCAACCCCACACTGAGAATAATCAACTTCACGCCGTTTAGACCAGGATCGAAGGCCCTTCGATCACACAAGGCAGATTGAAAGCTTCAGACATCTAAGGGAGAATCTCGGTTTACGTGAGGAGTGACGCTGAAGCTGTAACTTCTGTAGTGGTGACAGGCCAGCTTTCTATGACCAACTTTGATGTGTTAGTTCTACTTGATTCTAGAGCCACCCATTCGTTGCATCATCAGATTTAGATAGAAAGCTAGGTAGGAGCTTAGATAGGACGAAATAGACTTTTAGAATGTCACTTCCTCCAAGGGAAGTTTATTTGCATAATTACTGGATACGTCAGGTACCAGTAATTATCTACGGGATAGAATTGAGCATTAACCGACGACATGTACGACTATGATGTAATTATGAGGGTGGACTTCTTCACTAAACATAATGTCGTCATAGGCTGTCGAAGGTGGAAAACCATTTTCAAACCAATCAGATGCGAAAAGTTCATCTATAAGGGTTTGTCGACAGAGCAACCAAAGATGATGATATCAGTAGTAAAGGCTCGTGAGATGTTATCCAGTGGATGCATGGACTTCCTAGCATACGTAGTGGATAAGACTCGAGGAATAGAGATAGGACCCGAGAACGTGCCAACAGTTAGGGAATTCATGGAGATATTTCCAGAAGGTCTTCTAGAACTCTCGTTAGTGCGCGAGATCTCGTTCGAGACTGAACATTTACCAGAATCAGCCCCTATCCCTAAGGCCCCATATAGAATAGGACTTACTGGGCTAAAGGAGCTCCAAGCCCAGCTGAAGGACTAAATAGGCAAGGGATTCACTTGACATAACTGTTCGCCCTGTGGAGCACCTGTACCATTTATGAAGAAGAAAGATGAACCACTGAGAATGTGCATCGACTACAGAGAGTTAAACAGGATCGTGATTAAGAACAAGCATCCATTGCCGCGGGTTGACGATCCATTTGATCAACTCCGAGACGCTGCAGTGCTCTTGAAGATCAATCTACGTTTCGGGTACCATCAACTACGAATCAAGAATGAAGATGTACCCAAAATAGCCTTTCAAACATGGTATGGACATTTCGAGTTTCTGTTCATGATGCTCAAATTGACATACACGCTAGCAGCTTTCATGAACCGGATGAACCGCATGTTCAAGGGCTATTTGGATAAGTTTATCATTGTGTTCATCGATGACATACTTATACACTCTAAGACGAAGGAAGAGCATGAAGAGCACTTAAGGATCATTTTGCGCATGCAACAAGACCATCAGTTATACGCCAAGTTCTCCAAGTATGAGTTTTGGCTAGAGAAGGTCCATTTCCTAGGCCACGTAGCCCCCAAGGAAGGAGTATCTGTGGACCCGATGAAAATTGATGCTGTTAGCGCGTGACCAGCTCCGAGAAACGTGATGGAGATCCACAGCTTCCTAGGCTTAGTGGGATACTACCGACGTTTTGTCGAAGGTTTTTCAAAGTTAGCCGCACCGCTCACAATGCTCACTAAGAAGGGAAAGAGGTATGAGTGGACCGACAAGTGTGAGAAAAGCTTTCAAGAGCTGAAACGAAGACTCACAAGTACTCCAATACTGACCATTCCAGATGCTGGTCAGGGAAGCTTTGTGATTTAAAGCGATGCATCTAAAACCAAGTTGGAAACTGTGTTGATGTAGAGTGGTAGAGTAGTCGCGTATGCTTCACGACAACTTAAAAACCCTGAGAAGAGCTACCCAATGTGTGATCTGGAGCTAGCAGTGGTAGTTTTTGTGTTAAAAGCATAGAGCCACTACCTATAAGGAGTCAAGTGCGAGATTTACACTAACCACTAGAGCCCCAAGTGTATCTTCACGCAGAAAGAGGTTAACATGAGTCAGCGTAAATGGTTAGAGTTGGTAAAGGATTACGACTACAAAATCCTATATCATCTGGAAAAAAACAAGAAAGTGGTCAATGCACAGAGTCAGAAGCATATTACTATGCCTATGACTATTAGTGCTTGTCAGGAGCGCTACAAAGGAGCTATGCGACAACGAGATCAAGATTTTGATAGGGAGATTGTCTGACATGACCCTCCAAATCGACGCTCCAAGAAGAGATCAAGATCGGTCAAGGTTTCGATTTGTCCCTGCTCAAGTCTAGAAAGGAAGCTATAGAGGACAAGGGTTCAAAGTTTAAGATCCTTAAGGACGACATACTCTACTATAGAGATAGAGTGTATGTTCTGAAAGATGTAGAACTCAAGAAGTGAATCCTCTTGGAACCTTACGAGACGTCATATTCCGTACATCCGGTAGCGAATAAGATGTACAAGTACCTGAAGAAAAGCTTTTGGTGGCCTTGAATGAAGAATGACATTGTCAAGTTCGTCACCGATACCTTACGTGTCAGAAGGTTAAGGCAGAACACTAGCACCCAGCAGGATAATCATAGAAAATTAAGCTACTCGAGTGGAAATAGGAGCAGATTACGATGAATTTCATAGTCGGATTGCCGAAGATGTCAAACGATAATGACATAATCTGGGTGATTGTAGATAGACTAACGAAATCAGCTAGATTTTTAGCAATAAAAGTTAGCTACTCGGTGGAACGACTAGTAGAAATCTATGCGGAACAGTTCGTGAAACGGCACGGAATACCAGAGTCGATCGTCTCAGATCATAGTGGATGCTTTACCTCCAGATTTTGGCGAAGTGTTCAGGCTGCATTACGGTCCAAGTGTGAGTTCAGCACAACATTTCATCCTCAGGCCGACAATTAGTCTAAGAGGACCATACGGATGTTAGAGGACATGTTGAGACCTGCGTCCTAGACTTCAAAGGAAATTGGGATCAGAAGCTACCATTCTCGTATAACAGCAACTACCATTCCTCGATAGGAATGGCACCGTACGACACTTTATGGAAGGAAATGCAGATCTCTGGGTCATTAGTATGAGACCAGAGAGAAACGACTAATTAGCTCAGACATCATCAAGAATACCATGACAGACGTGAAGCTGATATGGAAAACGTTAGATACAGCGCACAGTCGACAGAAGAATTTTGACGATAAGCGCTATAGACCCCTTGACTTTCAAGTAAGAGACTTGGTCTTTATCAAGGCAACACCCATGAAAGGGGTGGTACACTTTGAAAAGAAAGAAAAGCTCAGTCCTCGAGATAATAGAGAAAGCCGGGAAGGTGGCTTATAGACTAGCACTTCCTCCCGAGTTAGTTACAGTGCACAACGTCTTTCACATCTTGATGCTGAAGAAGTACATGCCAGACAGCTCCCATGTTCTTAGCCAAGAATCCATTGTAGTATACGCTGATCCGACGTACGAGGAGAGACCCGTGCGGATCCTAGTCAGAGAGGACAAGCTACTTAGGAATAAAGTATACCGCTAGTAAAAGTGTTGTGGCAGAATCATCGTGTTGAGGAAGCCATATGAGAATGGGAAGAAGACATGAGAAGAGACGTCCCAGAATTATTCTAATTTTCGAGGACAAAAATTTTGTAAGGGGGGTAGGTTGTAATGACGGCCATTTTCATGGCACCTACTTACTTGTAATAAGTCATTAAGGAATCAAATGGACATAATTTAATGCCTTTTAGTGCAAATTTAAGTAACACGGTCAGGTATACAGTCGTGTAAGTGACCGTGTGCCATTCGGACTGTGTATCTGTTAGTAGCCGTGTGAGTGTACATGGCCGTGTAGTGTAACATGGTCAAGTACACGGCCGTGTAGGAGGCCGTGTACCACTCGGATAGATGAATGTGTTTCAAAGACATGGCCGTGTTGAGTAGTCTCAATTAGTACACGCCCGTGTCCAAAATGTACACGCCCGTGTTGCCTTGCACACGCCAGAGTCCATGTAAAAGGTTGCGTAATGAGCCGAGAGCTGCTGTAATGACTCTCATGAATTATGAAACTTAATTACTATGTAATGATGTAATTAAGTTAATAAACACAGTGTGCTTTTCAGTTGAATGAATAAAACGGGAATAGTAACGTTAATTACTATTTATGCAGTGAAAGGGGCAACCGACAGTGAAATCAGTCCACCCTATTATGTGAGTATGCGTTGAGACACGCAATATCAAGAAATTGGTCCAGACGACCATTTCATGATACAGAACTGATGAGTTAGTCATCAGTATGCTCAAACTGGTCATCTGAGCACAGCAGCGATAATTGCCCTAATAGATGTACAGTATCAAGAAAAGTGATCTAGGTGACCACTTCTCGCCCAGAGACTGACAAAATCAAAGTCAGAACGCTCAGATTAGTCAGTCAGATAGTGAATAGTGAACAGTAAATAGTGATTAGTGAATAGTGAGAAACGCAGTGTTAGGTTAGTGGCCAAGACGGCCTTAATCTGGTATAAAATTGACATATTAATAGTCAGCAGGCTCAATCTGGTCAATTGAGCATAAAATGTAGATTTTATTTAATAGATACGCAGTATCAGGATGAGGGTCAAGACGACATTTTTTCGCCCCGAAACTGATATATTTAGACTCAGGACACCTAAATTAGTCAATCGGGCACCCGACACATTTTTCGAGATGGGGTCATGCAGATCCTAAAAACTGGTCTAGAAGACCTCAGATGGACGTAAAACTGATAAATTTGAAATCAGCACGTATAAATTAGTCAAGGGAGACTGTGTTTGAAATTACGCGTGAAAATACCTCGTTATGTGTGCGCAGTGTCAACACAGTGTAGGCCTAACCACAGTATCAAAAAATTGGTCAAGATGACCTTTTCTTGATATAAAACTGATATATTTGGAATCAGAATGCTCAAATTGGTCATTTGAGCACAAAAAGTAATTTTTGACTGGGAGCAATGCAGTATCGAAAAATTGGTTGAGATGACCTGTGATGAAGATAAAACTGATATATTTGGGTTCAGAATGCCCAAATTAGTCAGTATAGCCTATCTTAAAATTTTTCAAAAAATTAGTATAAAGGACGAAATTTTGGGGATTCTTGAAAAATAGACCCCATATTTTTCCAAATCTCATTTTCTCCCTCCCCCACACCACACGAAGACGAACAGTGACTGACCATCGAATCCGGCCTCCATTTTCAACACCGCCGGCACCATTGGAAAGCTCATGACGAGCTGAGTCCAACAGTGTGCCGAGTCGACGAAATCGACGCCGGAGAATGCCGCACGCGCCGCCTAAAGCCGCCGGTGGCCGAACTTTTCAAATCGTGATTTCTTCGCCGTCCGACGTCCAAATGCCACGATTCCTGTCCCAATGGATTCGTGGTGAAGAGTAGAACAAAACACAAGCTTCATTTCATGTCAACAGCCGCCGGATCATGCCGCCCAAGGTTCGCCTTCGCCGTCGCCATTGCTGCCGTCGAATCTCACTATTCTGGCGGGGTTGAGTTGCAAGGTGGGTATCAAAATGCTCAGAACAACACGTAGGTCAAAAGCCCCAAATCAATTTTGGGCAACAACGTCGGAAAATGAAGATCCAACACCGCTGCCATCGCCGACTTTTTGAGGGCCGATTTCCGGCGATAGGAGCCTCGAGTGATGAAATTGACACTACTAATGGGTTCCTCTCGTCGAGCTCTTCAAGATGGTGGTCGCCACTCCCATCGCCGTTGTGGTCAACGCTGGTCAACGGTCAGTCAACACCGGTCAACGGCGGTCAACGGTGACCCGGAGACCGAAAATTGAAGAATGGCCCATCGGCCTATTTTCGACGTTCCGGACACATCCACTGCATCGGATTTGTAAACTGGAGTTTCAAAAGTGAAGAACGATGATTCAAAGATTGCGCGATCGAGATCGAACGGTTCACCCGACCGCTGACGGGAATGATTTTGGTAGTGGTTTTGATCCCTTGATTCCTCAATTTATTATTGGAAATAATTATGTATTAATTATGGTTTACTAACTTGAGGAATTGTAAGAAAAAGGGATGAAATGTCGAAAAAGAGAATGTGAGGAAATGTGAATATTTTTACGTAAAAAGCGGAGCTTTTACGTAAAAATTAGGCCTCTGGTTTAGTACGTGGCAGGTTAGAATAGGTTAGATGGTTTTGAGGCGTAAACGCCAGAAACCCAAAAATTAAGCCGAAATGCTGCCAAAATTTCTAAAACGGCACAAAGGGGTATTTTAGGAAACGAAGGGTGAAAATGTGATCAGGATGGAAACCTGAGCCCCCCCTCAATAACCTAGGTCCGGGAAAGAAGGACGGACGCTTACAGGATTAGTGAACCGCCCAATTAAAAATCTCGAAATGTAAGAAAATGACCCCTAGGTCGAAATAGTACCACCCGAGGGACGGGTGTGATCTAAGTATAAAATTTGGGGTGGTTAAATCGGTAAAGGTAACCCGACAGGCTAAATGTCATACTGGAGGTATCCAGTCCGTTGACTGGTCAGTTAGCCAGTCAAGGACCAAGTCTGAATGGGATAGTGAGAGACAGTGATTAATTTGTCAAGTAGACAAATTAACCAAGCACGATTAGAAATTAGATATCAAATTCTCAAAGTAGAGCAGTTAGGTACCGATAGGCATCGGTATCACACAACGATAGTTTTATTAGTTCCTATCGATAGAGTGACCTAAGAGCGACGTTAATTAATTTATTAAGCAAATAAATTAATTAACCATGATTAGAAATAAGAAAATCAAATTCTTAAGAAGAGGGTAATTAGTACCGATAAGGATTGGTATCACTAACGATAGAGTTTTTATCAGTCACTAATGACCACAGTGACCTAAGAGTAAATGTTAATGAAATGCATTATAGAGGTACCTGTATTGTGACGAAGGCGAGAGTATAAACTATCTGATGACAGGTAAGTACAACTCCACCTACAGCATGGATAAAATGAATTTAAAATGATGCTTTTCCAGTATTTTAAGTATCTATCTTGCACACGATGCTGCACAGCATACATAAGAGCATATAGTTTCACAATCGAATAGATTGTTGAAAGAACAAGATAGAAGCCATAGATCCCTACCGCGTAGGATTGGGGACAGCTTAAAGAAGCATATGGCTAGAACAGTTAAACAAGATGGAAATAAGTAAGTATGTCATACCGGCTCCTTCAGTCGAAGGGGTTTCCAGTTAAAGAAAGTTAAGGCCAAAAGTTGAGTATCAGTTGATGGCTCTTCGACATTAGTTGACCTCGGGCATTACCGTTGGTCTGCGTGCACACGGTACTAACACATGGGCCCTAAATAGACAAGAAAAGAAAAGGGAAGTTTGAAGCATAAAATGAACATAACCGGACCATGCATTAGTTATAGTTCGTTATGCTTTCTTTTTCAGTAGAGTGCATACAGTACACGATGCTTCTGTCATGCATAAAGTATGTGAAGTTTTATATTCAGTGTTATGATATGTTATGTGATGTCATGATATGTGAGCTGATATGTGATATGCTTATATGGTATGTAATTTATTAAGTGATATGTCATGCTTATGATTTTAAGTATGTGCTATGTTTTAAACATGTTTTGCGGTTAACATGTTGTATTTACTGGGCGTAAATCTCACGGAGTGTGTTCATGCTGTAGGTAAGCATCCTATAGCGTAAACATCAAGGGATGATGATGGTGGCGGAGGCGGATGTGAGGATGAGGTTATAGATACACCGCGAGTATTCTTCCGCACAGTATGAGTAAATAATATTTTGAATGGTGACAGTTAAATAGTATTTTGAATTGTAAAAGTTAAACGGTATTTTGGAACAGTAAACAGTATATTATGAGTAGTATATTTAAATAGTATCTGGTGAATAGTAATCAGATAAACAAGTACATAATTATGTATGTATAATTGAAATCCTTATGTTTTTCAAATTCTGCATTTTAATAGTATGCATACGTGAATAGTAAATACGTACGCGTAAATAAAAAAAATTTGCCTCTAAATTTATGGTATTAAATTCAACAAGTTTAAGTATCGGTTTTAAAGAAAAAGTATAAGTAAAAGTTAAAGAAGCAAGTAATAGTTTTCAGTGACGGTCCAGGCCACTGAGGGCATGGGGCGCCACAAAGAAGTCTTTAAAGACACAGTTCATTAGCTCCATGAGGGCTACAGGAGTGTTTGTCAATCCGAAAGACATAACGAGGAACTCGTAGTGTCCATATCGTGTTCGAAAAGCAATCTTGGGTACATCTTCCTCCTAGATTCGTAACTAATGGTACCCGGAACGCAGGTTAATCTTTAAGAACACTTCAGCACCTCGGAGCTAGTTGAACAGATCGTCGATCCGTGGCAACAGATACTTGTTCTTTATCGTGGTCTTGTTCAGCTCCTTATAGTCTATACACATCCTCAGCATTCCATCCTTTTTCTTTACGAACAAAATCGGTGCTCCCCATGGTGAGCAGCTTTGTCAGATAAAGCCTTTGTCCATCAGATCCTTCAATTGAGTCTGAAGTTTCTTTAACTCTGCCGGGGCCATTCTGTTGGGGGCCTTAGAGATGGGGCCTGATCGTGGTAGGAGCTCGATCTCGAATGATATCTCCTACTTTGGCGAAAGCCCCGAAAGATCCTCTGGGAATACTTCTATGAACTCTTGAACCACTGGTATGCCTTCCGATCCTATCGCCGCTTCCTAGGTCTTGTCCACTATGTGTGTGAGAAAGCAGGTGCATCCATTGGATAATAGCTTGTGAGCCTTCATTTTTGATATCAGCATCTTTGGTTGCTTTAGTGATAAGCCCTTATAGACAAACTTCTCTTGTCCGACTGGTTCGAAGGTAACCTCTCATCTTCGATAACTTATGATGGCATTGTACCTTGTGAGGAAGTCCATTCCCACAATTACATCATAGTCATGCATGTTAAGGATGATTAGGTTAATGCTTAACTCCCATCCGCAGATAATTACTAGTATGTGGCGTAGCCAGTAATTAGACAACAAAACTTCCCTGGAGGGAAGAGCAATTTGAAAAGTTTGATCCATCTTATCTAGGTTCTTGTCTAACTTCCTAGCAAATTCTGAGGATGCAAATGAATGTATAGCTCCAGAATCAAACAAAACCAGTGTAGTGGAGTTGGCGATAAAAAGCTAACCTATCACCACTGTCGAGATTCCGGCCTCTGCATCCTCTCGAGTAAAGGCGTAAATTCTTCCTTGAGTGTCTGGTGCCTCCAGTCTACCCTATGCGATTGATGGACCCTTAATCTTGGTCTGGGTAGCATGCAGTTGTTCGCTAGTGGGGCGGGCTTGGCCTTACTAATTTTGTGGGTTGGAACAGCAGTGCTTGGCATAGTGGCCTTTTTTGCCATAGATGTAGCAATCACTGATTCCTTGGCGGCATTCTCTTGGATGGTTCTTCCCACATTTTAGACAAGGTAGGTGTGGATTGCCATTTCCTCCTCAGTTATTTTTCTTCTGAGGGAAGTTCCTCTGCAACCTTTAGTTGTTTTGGTTTCCCTTCCTTTTGTTGTTATTGTTGTGGGATGGCCTGTTGTGTTGGGTGTTTCCCACACTTTGCCCTTTGTGCTGAAATTCGAAGTGCTGTCTACCCTTGGTCGGTTTCACCTAGTTCTTCTCTTCTTTCTTGGCCTTGAAAATCTGGGCCTTTCTTTCTTTGTCCTGGGCCAACCAATATTCTGCTCATATTGCCCTGCTGACATACTCAGCCACCGTTGTGAGTCCGTGGCTTCCACTATAGACTTGGATGGCTATGTCCGTCCGGAACATTTTCAACATCCTTCTGACCCTCTCCTTCTCTGTTGGCACCAAGTCTAGGTAAAGTCAAGCTAGCTGCTCGAACTTCTTCACTGCCTTTATGATAGTCATGCTGCCCTGGCACAAATTCTTAAACTAGTCCTACTGGGCTACTAAGGCTTCGTCAATGAAATACATCTCCTTGAACTCGGTGATGAAGTCTACCTAGTTCATGTCGTTAATGTTCCTTTGGATGGCCACGGTCTTCCATCATTGATGTGCCCCCTTGGATAGGGTAAGAGATGCATACAATACTTTCTCCCTTTCTATCAGTCCTACAAGGTCTAAGATGACCTGAACATTAGTCAGCCAGTCATCAGCTTTAATGGGGTTCGTAGTCCCTTCAAATTCTGGCACCTTCATGTGCCTGAATCACTCGTATGGATTGCCTTCTTTATGGGCTGGTATAAGAACATTGACTGCAGCGGGGGTAGCCACAGCCGATGGTGTTGGTATTGTCTGGACTGGTGGGGTCGCTTGCTCTTTGGGGGTGTCGGGGGCTACTGGTGCCGCTTGGACTGGCACCTCTACTAGTTGTGGTGCCTGGGACTGTTGTTCCGGTCGTTTCCTCAGCCGGGTAAGTTCTTGCTATTAGGTTTCCATCATGGCTCTCATAGCCACGAGCTTAGCCATTAACTCATCTTCACGGGTGGCCTGATTAGTCTGAGCTCTTGTTCTTGCCATCGCTTCATAGGTAACCCTATCACAAGGCAGAAAAAGAAAACATAAGTCTTTCAAATTCTGTACTTGGGACTCGTATCACATATTATCTTCTTACTTAACAATCTTACTTAAACATCCTAGATATAAATATACGTATTATATCTTTCTTTTCTTCTCTTATACTGAAATGCTCAATACAATTGCTGCATTGTATTGAAACATCGTCTGAGTGCCAAGATTCGTCCTGCACTTTTTATCACACTACTATCATGTGTGGAAACTCATCAATTTTAGGCCCTCTAGGCAAAACTATACTGCATTTCATAATGTATTTCATAAAATATATATATACATCCAAAACACTAGTTTAGCGGAAGTGACACACACTTCCCAATATACAATCCCACAAGTACATTTAGTTAAGTCTAGTGGGGAAAGCTACTATTCCCCTCTATATATTTACATAACAAAAATTTTCATGGAAAAGGGTTACTACTACTTGAGGACACTCCTGACTCGGCATCAAACATCATCTCGTCCTCATTGTCACTAAGTGGGAACTCCTCTGGGTCCTCCTCCTCATCTTTCTAGATAATACTGCCTTCATCATCGCTGGCAATGATAACCTGGGGCTCATACATCCCCATCCACTCATCATTGCTGAAGTGATCAGGGATTTCCTCCCCCTCATCGTCGGGTTGGGCATCTGGGAGAGCCTCGTCATCGTCTTCTTCTAATAGGTGCTCAGGAGCAAGAAAGGTTGGTTTGGGGTCCTCCATCAATTACCCATCGCCCTTGGGTACTGCTGGCTAGTGTGCGGCCACGAACTCTTCGTTGGCCGGTTGGGGTGCTGCGTCTGCTGGGTCACCTTCCATGTTAGCTGCTACTGCAAAGCCTTCACCAGGTGTAGGGTTGAGTGCCACTCTCTCAGTTTCTACTATGTCCTGGGCAAGGCACCTCAGGTTTTTGTGTTATGGAGGGTAAGGAACAAGGTCCCTCATGTACCATAGTGTCTGTTTCCATAGCAAGTCGACCATCTCTACAAATGGCCTGTCTACATGGATATAAGGCAGCATGGCATTCAGAAACCTCTGATAGTAGTATGCCATGACCACTCCCTTATAAACATCCCAGATGTTAGAAAGGACCTGATATCTCCTCTCTTCCATATCATCTCAAATGTCTCTGTCTCCAGCCGGTTCGTTGAAGTCATAGAGGTCTTGGCAGAACTCAGCCCATTGCATAGTCAAATCCCTGATCCTTCATTGACCGTTCCACCATATCATCGCTAGTCCCTCCAGCTGGCTACTGGCCAATACCACTTGTAGGCGAGGTGGGGTATGGCAGGCTCACCTCCATGTGATGGATCCAATATGCGAGTTCATATGGGTGGCGACCATTATATAAGTTCGATCACATAGTGGCAAAGGCTAGGCTCGCTTGACGGTCTTCTTGTACTTGGCGGGGGTCAACCGGTGCAACAATTATCTCCTATTATAATTTAAATGTTAATTTATATACTAACTTTGAAGGAAAAACAAAAACTAACTTACTTCGACAGATGAGGCAGGCGTACGGAGATGCGAGGTAGGGTGGCATGATACCACTCTGATATCAACTGTGACGTCCTATGCCCTAAGTGGCCTGAACCGTCAATTAAAAACTACTACTTGAACTGATACTTATACTTTCTTGTAAACCATTAATACTTACTTAAAACTTATTAACTTAAAACTTTAATTTTAGGGGAATTTTTTTTATATGTGTACGTATTTAGTATTCATGTACGTATACTATTAAAATACAGATGACTACATCATAGGGAGTTCAATTATATATATACACTTATAATACTATTTAACTATGTAATATTCAAAAATGCTGTTTATCTGTTACTATTCAAAAATATTGTTTAACTGTTACTATCCAAAAATACTGTTTAACTGATACGATTCAAAAATACTGATTACTTAAGTTGTGTGGAAGATTAACTCGTGGTGTATCCATAATCTTGCCCTCACATCTACCTCCGCCGCCATCATTGCCCATTGATGATTATGCCATACGATGATTACCTATAGCATGAACGTATACTGTGAGCTTTATGCCTAGTAAGTCCAACATGTTAACTGCAAAACATGTTTAAAACATAGTACATACTTAAAATCATATAGGCATATCAGATATCAACATATACCACTTAAACATATCACATATCATATCATCACATATCGTGTCATTGAATACAAAACTTCACATACTATATGCATAGCAAAAACATCGTGTACTGAACACATCTTACTATAGCTAAAAGCATAGTGAACTATAACTAATGCGTACAGTGAACCATGCATGATCCGGTTATGTTCATTTATGCTTCAATGCTCTTTTTCTTTCGCTTGTCTACTTATGGCTCGTGTGTTAGTACTGAGTGCGCACAGACCATTGGTTATACCCGTGGTCACTAAAAACGAAGAGCCATCAACAGATGCTTAACTTACTTTAACTTGAAAAACCTCTTCAACTAAAAAGGCTGGTATGACACACTTATTAAATTCTGACTTGTTTAACTATTCTGGCCATATGCTTTGCTAAGTTGTCCCTATTCCTATGCGATCGGGATATATGACATCTAACTTGTTCTTTCATCAATCTACATAATTGTGAACTATATTCTCTTCATTATGCTGTGCATAACTGTGCATAGATGCATACTTAATGTGGCAGCCCGCCCTTCGTAGAGATCATACAATATATTACAGTTAAGCTTTATCGCTAACTGTGATAGATTGTACTCTCATGGGTCGCCGGCTAATCTATCTCTCTTTAAATCATGACGTTTTTGGGGAAATATATATATATTTTTTAAAACATCATGTAGAACATTATCCACTAACCACTTTGTTTACAAGTATAAAGTAACTTACATAATACAGTACTTTCGTAACATATATATTATTACAAAAGAATTGTATCTTTTTCCCTTTCTCTGTTATCGCTCAGCGGAAAGACTCTGACAGGACCATATCCTTCGTCCCTTATCCCATTTGACATGCGCTATCCCGTCCGCCATCCAGTCAAACAAAGCTACTGAGTTGGTCACTTACCTGTAACATAAGCAAAAATGGTGAGCTACAGGCTCAGTAAGTTCAAACATGCAAGAAATAAAATTTCTATGAATAGTACTATTCATCATGAATAGTAATGTTGACCACTATTCATACGTGAGTAGTAACTTTGACCACTATTCATTGTGAATAGTAAGTTTGACCACAATACAGTATATAAACAGTACATCTACTGCGATGTTAGTACCCTCACGAAACTGTCTTATTCTCAATTATGGCATAGTTTCAGTTTTAGGTAATTATCTTTGATTATGTTCTGATTTTGAGCTCAGGTTGCCAGTACCATTTAAGTGTGTATGACTGAGAGCGGTACATCAGTGCTGACTTTCACAGCCTTAATCTTATTTTCATAGCCCCGAAGGCAAAATTTACTCTCTGTACGGAAGGCTGGTACGCCAAAAGTGGTTTCATTACCGACTTTTTAAAATTCTAACCTGGTGACTTCATATTGCCCCTTGGTTAGGAATGGTTCACATTTAAATTTTAGGTGAGTGAGTTTCATTAACCTCGCTCTAGTGCCCGAAGCACAATTTACTATGTGTCCCATTCTTAGTAGTGCCCGTAGCACATTTCATCTCTCTTTCTACTCTATAATAATGCCCGTAGCACATATGTACCTAACTTATAGTTAGTACATCAAAGTTAGCAACAATAATGCTATATGTTGCAGACAAGTAAATGTCTGAACTTACCTTATCTGTTTCTTCCCTTTTTCCTTTCTGGATCTTTGATCGCCCTCCTTGTAGGTCGATTTTGGGATCCTACAGACAAAACTTTATCTGTTAATTTCATTTCCATTTATAGCTTTTATTTTTCATTAAAAAGCTTAAATAAAACCTATTTATAACTTTTTAGGCTTTCTTTATCATTTTCCCCATTTTTCTCAACTTTTGTAAAATTACGATTTTACCCCTATATTTTGGTAAAATTACAATTTTGCCCCTGAACGAATTTTCTATATCCAGACTGCATTTTTGGCTCTCAGAAACTTTTCTGACTCTTTTCTATTCATTACCGGGTTCGTTTCTATTTTATTTCCATTTTTCACTTTCCCGACCCTCGGGAAGCACTATTCCGACCCTTACGTCGGGTTAGTGATTTTCTAACGTTTCGAAACCTCAAATGGACGTTTTACTAGCATTTAAAACATTCATTTAGAATTTCCCAACCTAGGTCTCCGAGGCTCGGATTTTCCGTACCCGACTCGGACCTTTACTTCGTTTCCCAAAACGCCCCCATCCCCCGGGGTCGGTTTTTTAGTTTCACTCACGTTTTCCATTTTTAAGGGGGTGGGTTACTATTCACAAACCACCCCTTAAGTTTCCCTTATTCAATTTCCCTTTAGAGACTCGGGTTCCTGACCCGACCCTAAACTTTTATTTTTAATTCCCTTTTTACCCCAAATGCCGTTTTTGAAATTTCGGCAGCATTTCGGTGTAAATGTAAGGCTACCGGCGTTAGATACGCCTCGAACCATATGTACCTGCCATGTACTATACCACAAGCCTATTTTATGTAAAAGTTCCCCAAACTTTTACATAAAAGCTCACAAAATTTCAATTCACATTTTGAACCACATTCCACAAAATTTCTTTCAATTTTGCCCTTGGTTTTTAGCCACGATTTTCATACTCAAAACCTAACCAAAACTCTTCAATTTTTCAACCAAATTTTAGGCTATTCCAATGTCATTATCTAGCACATTTTCAAGCCATTTTCCATGCATTTGTCAACGTAAATTCTAGGGTTTTTTTCAACATTTTAACCGACGGTCATTTAAGAGAAAAACATGCACAACATTTGGTTTTATGCTTTCAATCACATAACCATCATTTCCATAATTAAATGCATGATTTAAACTATCCAAACATCAAGTGAATCATGCAAAAATTATTCGCCAAACCCAAAGTAAAACCCACGGCCATTTTAGGTTTTTAATTTCCAAAATTTTTCCAAGCTTTATAACCATACAAATCATGCTTTACATTTAACCAAAACATGATTTAAAGCATTTTAACACTTAAACAAGAACAATTCCTCATCAATTACACATGGTAACCCACGGTTTTACCCTTGGAAAACCAACCAAAATTTTGTTTTTCTTTAAACAAAATGCATGGTTTTTCTTCTAATCACACCCTTAACAAAACCCAAGCACCAAATCAACCAAAACAAACCAAAAATTTTCTCATTTTCATACTATTCATCCCATGGATTTTAGGGAGAAAACAAGCCAAAAATTACAAACCAAAGAAGGTTACCTTGCTTTCTTGCTTCCTTTGTCTTCAAGGAAGGGTTTGACACCACTTTTGTGAAGGAAACTTGGAATATTTGCTTGGTTCTCCTTGGTGGCTCACGGGTACACTAGGAAAAGCACTTAGAAAAATTTTTTGTTATGTTTTTGGCTTTGTAATGTTTCGGCCCTTTCTTTCCAAAGTTTTGCCGACTTAAGCACAAAGAAAGCCAATTAATTTGGCTTTCAACCAATCAAAATGCAATACTTTTCAAGCCTTTTCTTTCCAAATTTTTCAAAAATTAAATTTGGTTAATTTTGGCCAAATCTTGGCCTTTAGATCAAAAAGTAACTTAATCTTGGCCATTAATGCCACCAACCACCATATTTCTTTCATTTATTAAATTTGATTTATGATGTCATAAATGTAAAAGTAAAGGGTTGACTTTGACTTTACTATTCACATTAATTCGACTACTTTTTGACCGTTGTCGGTTCGAGCCAAAATTTTCCTGAAATCGTCCCGGTGGGTTCCTGAGGTCTCCTGTGCAGTCAGATCAATTTATACTGCTTCCATTTGATCAAAATCAATCCCAGAAGTTTTTCAACTTTTAGTGCACCGGTTAGGGTTTTCAATGCCGCTTTTGGCACCGTTCCACTCGTTTCAATTCAGTAAATTTTATCAACACTGAATTCTTACCCGTCAGTATTGTTAGAACATTTCAATGTATTCTGAACAATATAAATACATTCATTTCACTCTTTAAATAGTAAAAATTGTTATATACATACATTTGTACCTTATCTTCAGAGAATGCCAGGATTTCCCGGTTGTCACACTTAAAATACTGTAAAAACTGTAATGACCGCCATTTTCATGGCACCTACTTACCATGTAATAAGTCACAAAAGAATAAAATGGACATAATTTAATATCTTTTAGTGCAAATTTAAGAAACACGTTCAAGTACATGATCGTGTAAGAGGCTGTGTACTGCTCAGATAGATGAATGTATTTCAAAGACATGGTCGTGTTGAGTAGTCTCAACTAGTACATGTCTGTGTCTGAAATGTACACGCCCGTGTTGCGTTGCACACGCACGCGTAAGAGTCCGTGTAGAAGGCTGTGTAATGAGCCGAGAGCCACTGTAATGACTCTCATGAATTATGAAACTTAATTACTATGTAATGATGTAATTAAGTTAATAAGCACAGTGTGCTTTTCAGTTGAATGAATTAAACAGGAATAGTAACGTTTAATTACTATTTATGCAGTGAAAGGGGCAACTGATAGTGAAATTGGTCCACCTTATTATGTGAGTATGCGTTGAGATACGCAATATCAAGAAACCGGTCTAGACGACCATTTCATGATACAGAACTGATGAGCTAGTCATCAGTACGCTTAGACTGGTCATCTGAGCGCAACAGTGATAATTGCCCTAATAGATGTACAGTATTGAGAAAAGTGGTCTAGATGACCTCTTCTCGCCCAGAGACTAACAAAATAGGAGTCAGAACGCTCAGATTAGTCAGTCAGATAGTGAATAGTGAATAGTGAGAAAAGCAGTGTTAGGTTAGTGGCCAAGACGGCCTTAATCTGGCATAAAACTGATGTATTAATAGTCAGCAGGCTCAATTTGGTCAATTGAGCACAAAATGTAGATTTTGTTTAAGGGATACGCAATATCGGGATGAGGGTCAAGACGACCTTTTCTCGCCCCGAAACTGATATATTTAGACTCAGGACGCCCAAATTAGTCAATCGGGCACTTGACACGTTTTTCAAGACGGGGTCATACAGATCCCGAAAACTGGTCTAAAAGACCTCAGATGGACGTAAAACTGATAAATTTGAAATCAGCACGTCCAAATTAGTCAAGAGAGACTGTGTTTGAAATTTCACGCGAAAACGCCTCGTTATGCGTGCATAGTGTCAACAGTGTAGGTCTAACCACAGTATCAAGAAATTGGTCAAGATGACCTTTTCTTGATATAAAACTGATATTTTTGGAATCAGAATGCTCAAATTAGTCATTTGAGCATAAAAAGTAATTTTTGACCGGGACCCATGCAGTATCGGGAAACTGGTCGAGACGACCTCGGATGAAGATAAAACTGATATATTTGGGTTCAGCACGCCCAAATTAGTCAGTATAGCCTATCTTAAAATTTTTCAAAAAATTAGTACAAAAGGACGAAATTTTTGGGACTATTGAAAAATAGCCCCCATAATTTTTCCAAATCCCATTTCCTCCCCCAACACCACACGAGGATGAACAGTAACCATCAGTCGAATCCGACCTCCGTTTTCGACACCGCCGGCACCAATGGAAAGCTCTCGACGAGCTGATTCCAACGTGTTAGGAAATGCCCTAAGTATTAGAGACATTTTGATGTATTCATTTTGAACTGGATAATAAAATTATATATAGAGGTTATTCATTACATTGCTATCTGTCCTCGTCTTATTTACATGTTAAAGTAAATGTAAGCAAACATGGCTCACTGACTGCTTGTGTTAAAACTGTTAGAACGTTGCATGCAATGGACTTTTGTATGCGAGAAGACAATGTTCTAAAGTTAGCAGTCTAAACTATGGTTTGTAGTTTATGGGGTTAGACCGAGCATCTAACTCATGTTAAGACTATTATGTTGTCTAAAGCCTTGGAGGGAACGGTCTGTCTTGACTGTCTGGAGCTGGACTCCCAAGTAGAGACATAGATATGTTACTTAGTGGTGACATATTAGACCGGGACTAAAGCATAATTGATCTACGTAGTCCGCTATGAGTGGATCAATCTGCTTTTGACGTTCATTGTGCAATAACCTTAATCCTGAGTAAATGAACTACTTCATGTATATGACTTGTGTACTTTGATGTTCCAATGGCTAAAGCGTCTCAGAGGTAGTAAGCTTATAGACCGGTTCGTTGGGTGCATGACTTGTATACGATGAAGGGTTTGTTTGCAGATATCGGAATCATAGCTCTGAGGAGTTAAAGGTATCCTCTTAAAGGCATTATACTGAATGTGAAAATGGACAAGGCCTTGGGTCGTCTGCTGGGCGGATGACTTCTTATTCACATATGGTGAATAATCATTTTCTTGATTCGGTAGTATAATGGAACTTTAAGATAGCCTGATCAGTAGGATTAAACGGACTTTGACCTAAGGCTGATCATGGATATCGTATGAGGGTTTTGCATATATGACAAGGTCATTGGATAGTAGCTCGTCACAGGCTTACGTGATACGGTATATAATTGGGAGTTCAGTTTCAGGTTTATAGTGGTGTGACTCTGAAACTAGTGATCATATGATTGAGTTGTTCGGTAAAGAATGATGATCATATGGAATCACGGGAGCCCGATTATATATGTCCAATCAGTCCCTCTACTAGCTCCACATAATTCCTTAACGTTTGGCAAATTGATTTGTGTATACTATTGGCTAGTTTATTATGCATGGATGGTGATGACATAGGATTAGGATGGTAGACAAGATTCTCTCCGGTTGGATTCAGATTTTGTTTTGGATAATAGAGTACACAATTATTCGAACTCCAAATAAAGTTGCCATGATTTTATTTGAGATTGGATTGGAGTTGTAGAAAATTATCCATGAGAATAAGAATATGAAACACAACCGTTTTGTGGAATTTGAAATTTGAATTTTGAAATTTGAAATTTGAATTTTGAATTTGAAATTTGAATTTGAAATTTGAATTTGAAATTTGAAATTTGAAATTTGATATTTGAAATTTGGAGAGGATAATCTTGTTAGAATCCTACTTGAGGAATTGTAAAAAAAAGGGATGGAATGTCGAAAAAGAGAATGTGAGGAAATGTGAATATTTTTACGTAAAAAGCAGAACTTTTACGTAAAAATTAGCCCTCTGGTTTAGTACGTGGCAGGTTAGAATAGGTTAGATGGTTTTGAGGCGTTTCCTAAACGCCGGAAACCCAAAAATTAAGCCGAAATGCTGCCGAAATTTCTAAAATGGCACAAAGGGGTATTTTAGGGAAACGAGGGGTGAAAATGTGATCGGGATGGAAACCCGAGCCCCCTCGATGATCGAGGTCCAGGAAAGAAGGACGGACGTTTACAGGATTAGTGAACCGCCCAATTAGAAATCTCGAAATGTAAGAAAACGACCCCTAGATCAGAATAGCGTCACCCGAGGGACCGGTGTGATCTAAGTATAAAATTTGGGGTGATTACATCGGTAACGGTAACCCGACAGGCTAAATGGTCATACGGGAGGTATTCAGTCAGTTGACTGGTCGGTTAGCCAGTCAAGGACCAAGTCGGAATGGGATAGTGAGAGACAGTGATTAATTTGTCAAGTAGACAAATTAATCAAGCACGATTAAAAATTAGATATCAAATTTCCCAAAGTAGAGCAGTTGGATACCGATAGGCATCGGTACCACACAACGATAAGTTTATTAGTTCTTAATGATAGAGTGACCTAAGAGCGATGTTAATTAATTTATTTGGTAAATAAATTAATTAACAATGATTAGAAAATCAAATTCTTAAGAAGAGGGCAATTAGTACCGATAAGGATCGGTACCACATAACGAGAATTTTTATTAGTCACTAATGACCACGGTGACCTAAGATTGAATGTTAATGTAATGCATTATGATTACAGGAAGGTACCTGTATTGTGATGAAGGCGAGAGTATAAACTGTCTGCTGATAGGTAAGTACAACTCCGCCTACAGCATGGATAAAATGAATTTAAAATGATGCTTTTCCAGTTCTTTAAGTACGTATATTGCACACGATGCTGCACAGCATACATAAGAGCATATAGTTTCACAATCGAGTAGATTGATGAAGGAATAAGTTAGAAGCCATAGATCCCTACCGCGTAGGATTGGGGACAGCTTAGAGAAGCGTATGGCTAGAACAGTTAAACAAGATGGAAATAAATAGGTGTGTCGTACCGGCTCCTTCAGTCGAAGGGGTTTCCAGTTAAAGAAAGTTAAGGTCAAAAGTTGAGCATCAGTTGATGGCTCATCGGCATTAGTTGACCTTGGGCTTTACCGTTGGTCTGCGCGCACACGGTACTGACAGATGGGCCCTAAATAGACAAGAAAAGAAAAGAGAAGTTTGAAGCATAAATGAACATAACCGGACCATGCATTAGTTATAGTTCGCTATGCTTTCTTTTTCAGTAGAGTGCATACAGTACACGATGCTTCTGTCATGCATAAAGTATGTGAAGTTTTATATTCAGTGTTATGACATGTTATGTGATGACATGATATGTGAGCTGATATGTGATATGCTTATATGGTATGTGATTTATTAAGTGATATATGTCATGCCTATGATTTTACGTATGTGCTATGTTTTCAACATGTTTTGCGGTTAACATGTTGTACTTATTGGGCGTAAAGCTCACGGAGTGTGTTCATGCTGTAGGTAAGCATCCTATAGCGTAAACATCAAGGGACGATGATGGTGGCGGAGGTGGATGTGAGGATGAGGTTATGGATACACCGCGAGTATTCTTCCGCACAGTATGAGTAAATAATATTTTGAATGGTGACAGTTAAATAGTATTTTGAATAGTAAAGGTTAAACGGTATTTTAGAACAGTAAACAGTATATGTATAGTAGTATATTTAAATAGTATCTGGTGAATAGTAATCAGATAAACAAGTATATAATTGTGTATGTTTAATTTAAATCCTTATGTTTTTCAAATTCCGCATTTTAATAGTGTACGTACGTGAATAGTAAATACGTATGCGTATATATAAAAAAAAAATCCCTCTAAATTTATGGTATTAAATTCAGCAAGTTTAAGTATCGGTTTTAAAGAGAAAGTATAAGTAAAAGCTAAAGAAGCAAGTTAAGTAATAGAGTTTTTAGTGATGGTCCGGGCCGCTGAGGGCACGGGGCTTCATAGTTGGTATCAAAGTGGTTTCCTGCCATCCTACCTCATATCACCGCATGCCTACCTCATCTGTCCAAGTAAGTTAGTTTTATTTTGAGTCGGTAAATGTTTATCTATTGAAGATAACATTTTATAGTAATGAAACGACGAAATCTATGATGGCGAGAATAAGACGAAGAGATGCTGAGATCATTATACGAAAATCACGACCGTGCAGTGCTAGAGAACTGCTCAGAGAAAGAACATGGATTACTGCTCGAGTTGTATCGATCTTCAGGGCTAGTTGTCCACCAAGTTTCGAGTGGCAAACAGTACTACTGTACTCCATGAGAATGTCAGGACTGGTTTCATGTTATCAAAGTGATTCCCTGATTGTACGCCATTGATCAGGATAACTGAGTCCTGTTGGCTGTTGATATCTCTCAGGAAGATACTCTCGTGTGTATCTGGATCCTTATGACCAGGATGAGCTCTTAACTGTGTCGAGTTTCGCCATACCACGATCGAGCCAATCTCTTAGAGCAGTCCAGCATCAGCCCCAGTTTTTCTCTATGGGCAAGCAGGGAGTGAAACCGCCTAAGTTCTCTAGAGTTACGGATATACGAGAATTTGTTCATCGGACTGAAAGACTGCAGCTGATGTCCAGTGATACAGTTCTAACGTATGTTGTTTGCTACAAGGAACCGAGATGGACTTCCATAATACATGCCGAGACAAAAGTGGATTAAGACAGGAGAAGACCAAAAGAGAGAAAGAGACCTTGCCAAACAAAATTAAAAGAGCGATCAAGCAGAAGGAGTAGCAAGCCTTATCCAGGAGATAGTGAATGTAGAGTTAAAGGAGCTCCAAGCCCAACTAAAGGACTAAATAGATAAGGGATTCATTTGACAAAGCTATTCACCTGGAGAGCACCCATACCATTCGTGAAGAAGAAAGATGGACCACTGAGAATATGCATCGACTACAGAGAGTTGAACAGGATTACGATTAAGAACAAGCATCTGTTGCCGCGAGTTGACGATCTATTTGATTAGCTCTGAGATGCTGCAATGTCCTCAAAGATCGATCTACGTTCAGGGTACCATCAACTACGAATCGGGAAAGAAGATGTACCCAAAACAGCCTTTCAAACGCGGTACGGACATTACGAGTTTCTGTTCATGTCGCTCAGATTAATGGACGCACTGTAGGAAAATAAATCGGTAAAAACGTATCAGAGTGGCGCAGCGGAACAATAAAAATTTTTAGATCGTTAAATATCTCATGATGCCATATACAATAAATCAACAACAATTAAAACTCATACCTCAAGGACGCCAATGAACAGGAGGAGAGTGACCGGAGGCTTCAACCAACTAGCCTTCTCTACTATTCTCCAATTCCCGAATGGCTGACTGTGTGGGCACTCTGAACCTCGATCGGTATGCTAGCACTGCTAGTCTTCTTCCGACCACCCAGATCTCTAAAGAACTTTATTGTCACGATGAGCTGTGCAACAATAAGCCTGCTCACCTGAGAGTCTGTGGTCTGAGAGAACTGGAGTGGCAGGACCTCTATTTATAGACCTGCATGAGGTGATTCTCTGAATTCGAATTGGACTAGGAAAAGATTTTCTCCCTTATCCAAACCAAAAAATCCGAATTTTCCAAGGGAGAATCTCCACAATTAAATTCGGTTTTCCTAGAATAAATCCAATCCAAATCTAAACAAGATTTTAACTAGAATTTTATCTCCCTTTTTCAACCAAAAAATCCGAAATCTTTAGGAGAAAATCTCCTCCAAATTTTCGGCCACTTTTAGGATAAGGAAGAATCAAAATTCCACTAGGATTTTTCAAGCTAAATCTCATCTCAACCTTATCCAAAAATAACCGAATTTCCTAGGATTTAGGCTTCAAAATTTCGGCCACTTTTAGGGAGTAAAGAGAATCCAAATTCAACTAGGATTGAAGCTTGAATTTACCCTTGAATCTTATCCACAAAAACCGAATTTTCCATTGAGGATTATCCTCAAAAAATTCGCCCACTTTTGTTGGGATTTGGATTCAAAATTCAAGTAGGATTCTAACAAGATTATCCTCTCCAAATCCAACTCAAATTCGAATTTCAAACCTTGTGGATTTTCCACAACAAATTCGAATCCTACTTGGACTGTGATTCAAAATTTGAATTTCAAATTTCAAATTCAAATTTCAAATTCAAATTTCAAATTTCAAATTTCAAATTTCAAATTTAAATTTCAAATTCAAATTTCAAATTCGAATTTCAAATTCAAATTTCAAATTCAAATTTCAAATTCAAAATTCAAATTTCAAATTTCAAAATTCAAATTTCAAATTTCAAAATTCAAATTTCAAATTCCACAAAACGGTTGTGTTTCATATTCTTGTTCTCATGGATAATTTTCTACAACTCCAATCCAATCTCAAATAAAATCATGGCAACTTTATTTGGAGTTCGAATAATTGTGTACTCTATTATCCAAAACAAAATCTGAATCCAACCGGAGAGAATCTTGTCTACCATCCTAATCCTGTGTCATCACCATCCATGCATAATAAACTAGCCAATAGCACACACAAATCAATTTGCCAAACGTTAAGGAATTATGTAGAGCTAGTAGAGGGACTGATTGGACATATATAATCGGGCTCCCGTGATTCCATATGATCATCATTCTGTACCGAACAACTCAATCATATGATCACTAATTTCAGAGTCACACCACTATAAACCTGAAACTGAACTCCCAATTATATACCGTATTACGTAAGCCTGTGACGAGCTACCATCCAATGACCTTGTCATATATGCAAAACCCTCATATGATATCCATGATCAGCCTTAGGTCAAAGTCCGTTTAATCCTACTGATCAGGCTATCTTAAAGTTCCATTATACTACCGAATCAAGAAAATGATTATTCACCATATGTGAATAAGAAGTCATCCGCCCAGCAGACGACCCAAGGCCTTGTCCATTTTCACATTCAGTATAATGCCTTTAAGAGGATACCTTTAACTCCTTAGAGCTATGATTCCGATATCTGCAAACAAACCCTTCATCGTATACAAGTCATGCACCCAACGAACCGGTCTATAAGCTTACTACCTCTGAGACGCTTTAGCCATTGGAACATCAAAGTACACAAGTCATATACATGAAGTAGTTCATTTACTCAGGATTAAGGTTATTGCACAATGAACGTCAAAAGCAGATTGATCCACTCATAGCGGACTACGTAGATCAATCACGCTTTAGTCCCGGTCTAATATGTCACCTCCAAGCAACATATCCATGTCTCTACTTGGGAGTCCAGCTCCAGACAGTCAAGACAGACCGTCCCCTCCAAGGCTTTAGACAACATAATAGTCTTAACATGAGTTAGATGCTCGGTCTAACCCCATAGACTACAGACCATAGTTTAGACTGCTAACTTTAGAACATTGTCTTCTTGCATACAAAAATCCATTGCATGCAACGTTCTAACAGTTTTAACACAAGCAGTCAGTGAGCCATATTTGCTTACATTTACTTTAACATGTAAATAAGACGAGGACAGATAGCAATGTAATGAATAACCTCTATGTATAATTTTATTATCCAGTTCAAAATGAATACATCAAAATGTCTCTAATACTTAGGGCATTTCCTAACAATCTCCCACTTGCCCTAAGCCAGCAGATGTGCCATGTTACGCATCCCCATCGCCTCTACTTGGCTCTCAAAGCTTCTAGCTACCAAAGTCTTAGTAAAGGGATCAGCGATGTTGTCCTCGGACGCGATCTTACATACATCCACTTGTCCTGTCTCCACATGCCCTCTAATAATGTGATACCTCCGATCGATGTGCTTGGTCCTCTTGTGGTGCCGAGATTCCCTTGTGTTGGCAATAGCCCCTGTATTATCACAGTAAAGTGTGATAGGCTTGTCAACACCCGGAATGACCTCAAGGTCTCTAAAGAACTTGCGGAGCCAAACCGCTTCTTTAGATGCCTCAGCCGCAGCCACATACTCAGCCTCCATAGTAGAGTCAGCTGTGCAGCCCTGCTTCACGCTCCTCCACACAATGGCGCCTCCTCCGAGTAAAAACACTGATCCAGATGTCGATTTCCTCGAATCCTTACAAGTCTGGAAGTCTGAGTCCGTGTATCCTACGGGTGTTAGGTCCCCTCCAGAATACACTAGCATATAATCCCTCGTTCTCTTAAGATACTTGAGTATATGCTTTACTGCTTGCCAGTGCTTGGTTCCAGGATTCGCTTGATATCGACTCACCATACCTACTGCAAAACATATGTCCGGGCGAGTGCAAAGCATAGCGTACATAAGGCTATCCACAGCGGATGCATAAGGGACCTTACTCATACGCTCTCTTTCTTCCGATGTCTTGGGACAGTCATCCAATGAAAGAGTTAAACCGGCAATAGAAGGTTGTGAGCCTTTCTTTGCCTCTAGCATTGCATATTTGTCAATTATTTTATCTATGTATGAAGCTTGGGATAACGTTATCATTTTGTTCTTTCGATCTCTGAAGAGACGAATGCCTAGAACATAATTAGCTTCTCCCAAGTCCTTCATGTCAAACTGTTGGTGTAACCAAAGCTTGACCGATGATAAGTTCCCTACATCATTCCCAATGAGTAGTATATCATCGACATAGAGTATCAGAAAGACCACTTTTCCATCCTTAATACGTTTATAAACACAAGGTTCATCAACGTTCTGCTCAAAACCAAATGTCTTAATCGCTTGATCAAACCTCTGGTTCCATGAGCGGGATGCCTGCTTTAATCCATAAATGGATCTAAGCAACTTGCAGACTTTCTTATCTTGGCCTTTTGCTATGAACCCTTCGGGCTGTATCATATAGATACACTCTTCAAGATGGCCATTCAAGAATGCCGTCTTGACATCCATTTGCCAGATCTCGTAATCGAGAGCCGCAGCAATGGATAGAAGAATACGGATAGACTTCAGCATAGCAACAGGCGAAAAGGTTTCCTCGTAATCGATTCCAGCCTTTTGCGTGTATTCCTTTGCAACCAGTCTAGCTTTGAAAGTTTCCACTCTCCCTTCCGCATCCTTCTTTCTTTTGTAGACCCATTTGCATCCAATGGGTTTTATCCCATCCGGCAAATCTACAAGTTCCCAAACAGAGTTGGATTTCATAGAATCCATCTCATTGTTCATAGCCTGTTTCCAAGATCTAGAATCAACATCCTTTATAGCTTCATCATATGTGACCGGATCTTCCTCATGCTCATGAGCCTCGGCCTGGTATACCTCAGCATCATACATAAAGAAATTAGGTTTCTTAGAATCCCTCCCACTACGACGAGGCACCCTAAATTGTTGATCGTCTGCAGGTCTTTCACTGGAACTCGGACTTGCGTCCAAGACCGAAATCTGTGGAGCAGTTCTTTCACCCGATAACTCCTCTAGCACCACTTTGCTTCGAGGTTTAAAGTCATTCATGTGACTTTCCTCTAAGAATGTCGCATGGGTTGAGACAATGACCTTTTGTTCCTTCGGGTTATAGAACAGACCTCCTTTAGTTCCCTTTGGATACCCTACAAACATGCACAATTCTGATCTTGATTCCAACTTCTTCGCATCCCCATCCAGTACATGTGCCGGGCAGCCCCATATTCTCATATGTCCAAGGGAGGGCTTCCTGCCACGCCACAATTCATACGGAGTTCTAGGAATTGATTTGCTCGGAACCTGGTTCAGAATATAGCACGCCGTTTGTAAAGCATGTCCCCAAAATGATAATGGCAGCGTTGAGTAACTCATCATGGACCGTACCATATCCAATAAGGTCCTGTTTCTCCTTTCGGCTACACCATTCTGTTGTGGAGTACCAGGTGCAGTCAATTGGGATAATATCCCATTCTCTACAAGATGTCCTAGAAATTCATCGGAGAGGTATTCGCCACCTCAATCAGATCGAAGTGTCTTTATGGATTTATCCTATTGCTTTTCCACTTCCGCATGATACTCTTTGAATTTATCAAAGGTTTCGCTCTTACGGTGCATCAGATACACATATCCATACCTCGAGTAATCATCTATGAAAGAGACATAGTACTCGAACCCTCCTCGTGCTGTGACGTTCATGGGGCCACATACGTCAGTGTGCACAATTTCTAAGAGCTCCTGTGCCCTTGTACCCTTAGCTCCAAAAGACCTCTTAGTCATCTTACCCTCTAGACAAGACTCACATTGGGGAAGTCGTACCTCCTCCAGAGATTCCAGAGGACCGTCTTTCACCAATCTTTGAATCCTATCCTGATTAATATGACCAAGTCTTAAATGCCAAAGATACACCTTGTTAGAGTGAGAAACTTTCAACCTTTTAGAGTTATCAATTAATTCAGTGTCAAGCAGTGAGTACATCTTTGGTCTGATCAAATATAGGTTTCCATCCATCCATCCAGAACAGATAAAAGACTTATTTCTACGAATATCAACTCTTTTACTAAAAGAAACTGAATAAGAATCCTTTATTAAACAAGCTACCGATATAAGGTTCCTCCTAAAATTAGGAACATAAAAACAGTCTTTCAATAAAATAAACCTAAATTGATCAAAATAAAGATGAACGTCTCCCATTGCCTCAGCCACCACAAAGCCACCATCTCCAGTCCGCAACGAGAGGCTCCTATCATGTAGACTTCTCGTTTCCACGAACCCCTGCATAGAAACACAAACATGATTAGTGGCGCCCGAATCAATGACCCATGTGTCTTTCGATTCTTCCACCAAACACGCTTCTAAGTAATGAAGTTCCTTACCTTCCTTGCCCTTGGAGGCTAGGAATTCCCGGCAAGCCTTCTTGAAGTGACCTACCTTCCCACAGTGGAAGCATTTGGACTTTTTAGGGTCCTTTGGCTTCTTGTTCTTCTTCTTCTTCTTCCCATCCGAGACAGGAGGATTAGAAGAACTGGAAGCCACTTGCTTCTTATTTGGCCTCTTCCTCTTCCGTGAAGGATTGGAAGATTCTGCCAAATTGGCCTCTCCTTTAGGTCGGACCGTATCCTCATCCCTGATCATCCGCTCATAAGCCTGTAGTTGCTTTATGAGCTCGGTAAGTCCTAACTCCTTTGTCGCCAGATTGTATGCGGCCTTAAACCCCACAAAATCTTTAGACAGAATCTTGAACACCATCTCGATCTGGGTGTTATAGTCCAACTCAGCACCATTCTCGGCAGCCTCAGCGAAGAATCCCATTAGAGTGATCATATGGTCCTTCACCGGAGTACCCGCCTTTTGCTTGGAGTTCATAATGCTGGTGATAGCGGACTGTCGAGCCAATTTTTCTTGGCCTCCGAACATGTCCTCCAGATTATCCATGATCTCCCCAACAACTTGATAAGTCTCATGCTGCTTTTGTAAAGCACTCGTCATGCTAGCAAGGATGTAGCATCGAGCTATCTTATTGGATTCTCTCCAACGATTATAGGCAACCGGGACCTCCTCAAGTGGTGTGTCAGGTTTGGGCCCAGGTGGGCATGGTTTGTCGAGTACGAACTTGTGTCTCTCGCAGCTGAGAACTATTAATAGATTTCTTTTCCAATCTTTATAATTGTCGCCATTCAACTTATTTTCAGTAAGTATCGAAATGAGGGGTGTCGGTGACATTTTGAACTGAAATAAAATTATACTAGACATCATTACAAAGCCCAAGCAAATATGCAGATAATTTAGCAAATAAAACATACAAGTATGTTCCTACATGAAACTTGAAAAAAATGTAGCATTGCAACGGTAATTCTCAGCACCTATTGCCCCAAGCCACCGAGGGGTGGTCATGAGAACAAATAGCCGGAACATGGACCCCGTCCAATTAATATATGTTACCTTAAATCCTCCAAGGTTAAGACATATATTAATAACCGCTTATTTGGCCACCAGTTTAGTTAACAGAGCTTCTAGGGAAGGTTAATAACTAAACGAGTCTTGAGTGTATAACCATTGTTTACGTAGCCCGATCCACGTCCTACCAAGCCACCGAGGGGTGGTCATGAATAGGATCGCACCCGAACACGTTTTCCACATAGGAGATCCAATCTAGTATACCGGCGGCGGTAAACACCTACCGAGGGGTGTGGTCAGGTCAGAACTGACGCGAGGCGTTACCATGCTTTCACATATGGATCAACAATGGAGGCCGTGGGTTTTGTTTGAAACCCTCTCCCACTCAATATTTTGAAAAACATGCAAGTTTTGACAAATTATGTATGATCAATATAGTATGAGCGGCACTCACCTATCCTATATGACATGTTATCAAATATGCATACAAAACATCCATCAATACATATTTATACATCCATGACATATCACAGAAAATAATTGACAGACTAACCAAGCTATGGTTCCATCCTAGAACAAAGAAAATAAAGATTACAAAATTCCATCCAAAGCATTCTTTGGGTCTTGAATTTTGTTCCGTCTTCTTGTATCCATCTTTATGTAGCCTCTCCATTTATTTCTCATCCCAAGAATTATTTAAAATTTAAATTTCCAAAAATTTAAATTTCAAATTCAAACTCCAAATTCGAATTTCAAATTTAAATTTCTAATTCAAATTTTAAACAATTTTAATCATCATGTGTAATAATACGTAATTTCAAAAATTTCAAATATTTAATTACATATTTTTAAACATGATTTAAAATTAAATCTCAAATTTAAAAATCAAAATTTTCAAATTTTTGACCGCCGCACCGCCGCCCGTGAAGGCGGCAGCCGCCGTGGGCAGCCACCAACCCCGAAGGGGCTGGCAGCCCACGGCCGCCCCTTGTGCAACCTGCCGGGCTGCAGGCCAAGCCTGCAGCCAGATGCTGCACCCCCAGGCTGCGGCCAGCCTTGGGCAGGCCACGGCCACCCCTGGCTGCAGGCAGAGCCTGCGGCCGTGGGTGGTGTGGGCCTGCACAGGGGCTGCCGCAGCCCCATCCTGCCCGAGGGCAGGGGCTGCAGCCCCACCAAGGTTTGTCGGCCTATCCCGAGGGGTCGTGTCTCGATTTTCGTGCCATATTCCAATTTATCTTTTAGGATCTCCAAAAATTAATTTGAATCCCAATTAAATTGAAATTTTCCACACAATCAAAATTTCAACCTTTAAATTAAATTTAACTTTTGGGAAAAATAAATTACGGTCTTCAATCTTCAATCTCCTCCAAGAATAATTACATAAAAAATTCCTATACCGTTTCCGGTGTACAAAATTCTATCCATAAAAATTCTAAGAGACAAAAATTAATATCCATGGGAAAATTACAGTGTTAATAAACTGCTCCCATGGTTACATAAAAAATTCCTAGATACAATTTTTCTAAATTCTAAGGGACCACAACCGGTATAAACAAGCATGCTTATAATAATTCAAAAAATTAAAATAACCACATACTTTATACATAATACATGATAACAACATAAAGGAACCCTAGAATGCCACTCTCTAAATATCAAATCCATACATAAATAAAAAGACTAAGTAATTGTCTAATTTATGTACATGGCATAGTCATGAGATGGCTCTGATACCAATTGTAGGAAAATAAATCGGTAAAAACGTATCAGAGTGGCGCAGCGGAACAATAAAAATTTTTAGATCGTTAAATATCTCATGATGCCATATACAATAAATCAACAACAATTAAAACTCATACCTCAAGGACGCCAATGAACAGGAGGAGAGTGACCGGAGGCTTCAACCAACTAGCCTTCTCTACTATTCTCCAATTCCCGAATGGCTGACTGTGTGGGCACTCTGAACCTCGATCGGTATGCTAGCACTGCTAGTCTTCTTCCGACCACCCAGATCTCTAAAGAACTTTATTGTCACGATGAGCTGTGCAACAATAAGCCTGCTCACCTGAGAGTCTGTGGTCTGAGAGAACTGGAGTGGCAGGACCTCTATTTATAGACCTGCATGAGGTGATTCTCTGAATTCGAATTGGACTAGGAAAAGATTTTCTCCCTTATCCAAACCAAAAAATCCGAATTTTCCAAGGGAGAATCTCCACAATTAAATTCGGTTTTCCTAGGATAAATCCAATCCAAATCTAAACAAGATTTTAACTAGAATTTTATCTCCCTTTTTCAACCAAAAAATCCGAAATCTTTAGGAGAAAATCTCCTCCAAATTTTCGGCCACTTTTAGGATAAGGAAGAATCAAAATTCCACTAGGATTTTTCAAGCTAAATCTCATCTCAACCTTATCCAAAAATAACCGAATTTCCTAGGATTTAGGCTCCAAAATTTCGGCCACTTTTAGGGAGTAAAGAGAATCCAAATTCAACTAGGATTGAAGCTTGAATTTACCCTTGAATCTTATCCACAAAAACCGAATTTTCCATTGAGGATTATCCTCAAAAAATTCGCCCACTTTTGTTGGGATTTGGATTCAAAATTCAAGTAGGATTCTAACAAGATTATCCTCTCCAAATCCAACTCAAATTCGAATTTCAAACCTTGTGGATTTTCCACAACAAATTCGAATCCTACTTGGACTGTGATTCAAAATTTGAATTTCAAATTTCAAATTCAAATTTCAAATTCAAATTTCTAATTTCAAATTTCAAATTTCAAATTTAAATTTCAAATTCAAATTTCAAATTCGAATTTCAAATTCAAATTTCAAATTCAAATTTCAAATTCAAAATTCAAATTTCAAATTTCAAAATTCAAATTTCAAATTTCAAAATTCAAATTTCAAATTCCACAAAACGGTTGTGTTTCATATTCTTGTTCTCATGGATAATTTTCTACAACTCCAATCCAATCTCAAATAAAATCATGGCAACTTTATTTGGAGTTCGAATAATTGTGTACTCTATTATCCAAAACAAAATCTGAATCCAACCGGAGAGAATCTTGTCTACCATCCTAATCCTGTGTCATCACCATCCATGCATAATAAACTAGCCAATAGCACACACAAATCAATTTGCCAAACGTTAAGGAATTATGTAGAGCTAGTAGAGGGACTGATTGGACATATATAATCGGGCTCCCGTGATTCCATATGATCATCATTCTGTACCGAACAACTCAATCATATGATCACTAATTTCAGAGTCACACCACTATAAACCTGAAACTGAACTCCCAATTATATACCGTATTACGTAAGCCTGTGACGAGCTACCATCCAATGACCTTGTCATATATGCAAAACCCTCATATGATATCCATGATCAGCCTTAGGTCAAAGTCCGTTTAATCCTACTGATCAGGCTATCTTAAAGTTCCATTATACTACCGAATCAAGAAAATGATTATTCACCATATGTGAATAAGAAGTCATCCGCCCAGCAGACGACCCAAGGCCTTGTCCATTTTCACATTCAGTATAATGCCTTTAAGAGGATACCTTTAACTCCTTAGAGCTATGATTCCGATATCTGCAAACAAACCCTTCATCGTATACAAGTTATGCACCCAACGAACCGGTCTATAAGCTTACTACCTCTGAGACGCTTTAGCCATTGGAACATCAAAGTACACAAGTCATATACATGAAGTAGTTCATTTACTCAGGATTAAGGTTATTGCACAATGAACGTCAAAAGCAGATTGATCCACTCATAGCGGACTACGTAGATCAATCACGCTTTAGTCCCGGTCTAATATGTCACCTCCAAGCAACATATCCATGTCTCTACTTGGGAGTCCAGCTCCAGACAGTCAAGATAGACCGTCCCCTCCAAGGCTTTAGACAACATAATAGTCTTAACATGAGTTAGATGCTCGGTCTAACCCCATAGACTACAGACCATAGTTTAGACTGCTAACTTTAGAACATTGTCTTCTTGCATACAAAAATCCATTGCATGCAACGTTCTAACAGTTTTAACACAAGCAGTCAGTGAGCCATATTTGCTTACATTTACTTTAACATGTAAATAAGACGAGGATAGATAGCAATGTAATGAATAACCTCTATGTATAATTTTATTATCCAGTTCAAAATGAATACATCAAAATGTCTCTAATACTTAGGGCATTTCCTAACACGCACCAGCAACTTTCATGAACCGGATGAACCACATGTTCAAGGACTATTTGGACAAGTTTGTCATTATGTTCATTGATGACATACTTATACACTTTAAGACGAAGGAAGAGCAGGAAGAGCACTTAAGGATCATTTTGCGCATGTAACAGGACCATCAGCTATACGCCAAATTCTCCAAGTACGAGTTTTGACTGGAGAAGGTCCATTTCCTAGTCACGTAGACCCCAAGGAAGGAGTATCTGTGGACCTGACTAAAATTGATGCAGTTAGTGCGTGGCCAGCTTCGAGAAACATGACGAAGATCCGCAGCTTCCTAGGCTTAGTGGGATACTACCGACGTTTTGTCGAAGGTTTTTCAAAGCTAGCCGCACCACTCATAGTGCTCACCAAGAAGGGAAAGAGGTATAAGTGAACTGACAAGTGTGAGAAAAGCTTTCAAGAGCTGAAATGAAGGCTCACAAGCGCTCCAATGCTGAACGTTTCAAATGTTGGTTAGGGAAACTTCATGATTTAGAGCGACGCATCTAAAATCAGGTTGGGAGCCATGTTGATGTAGAGTGGTCGAGTAGTCGCATATGCTTCACGACAACTCAAAGACCCTGAAAAGAGCTACCCAACGCGTAATCTGGAGCTAGCAGCGGTAGTTTTTACGTTAAAAGTATGGAAGCACTACCTGTATGGAACCAAGTGCGAGGTTTACATCGACCACTAGAGTCTCAAATGTATCTTCACACAGAAAGAGCTCAACATGAGGAAGCGTAGATGGCTAGAGTTGGTAAGGATTACGACCGTGAGATCCTATACCATCTGGGGAAAGCCAATAAAGTGGCCGATGCACGGAGTCAGAAGTATATTACTATGCCTATGAATATTAGTGCCTTGTTAGGAGCGCTACAAAGGAGCTATGCGACAGCGAGATCAAGATTTTGATAGGGAGATTGTCTGACATGACCCTCCAATCGACGCTGTAAGAAGAGATCAAGATCGGTCAAGATTTTGATTTGTCCCTGCTCAAGTCCAAAAAGGAAGCTATAGAGGACAAGGGTTCAGAGTTTAAGATCCTTAAGGACGACATACTCTACTACAGAGATAGAGTGTGTGTTCTAAAAGATGAAGAACTCAAGAAGCGAATCCTTTTGGAACCTTACGAGACATCATATTCTGTACATCCGATAACGAATAAGATGTACAAGTACCTGAAGGAAAGCTTTTGGTGGCCTGAAATGAAGAATGACATTGTCAAGTTCGTCGCCAGATACCTTACGTGCCAGAAGGTTAAGGTAGAACACCAGCGCCCAGCAGGATAATCGTAGAAAATTAAGCTACCTGAGTAGAAATGGGACCAGATTACGATGAATTTCATAATCGGATTGCCGAAGACGTCAAACGATAATGACACAATCTGGGTGATTGTAGAAAGACTGATGAAATCAGATAGATTTTTAGTAAAGAAAGTTAGCTACTCGGTGGAACGACTAGTAGAAATCTATGCGGCACAGTTCGTGAAACGGCACGGAGTACCAGAGTCGATCGTCTCAGATCGTAGTGGATGCTTTACCTCCAGATTTTGGCAAAGCATTTAAGCCGCATTACGGTCCAAGTGAGAGTTCAGTACAGCATTTCATCCTCAGACCGACAGTTAGTCTGAGAGGACCATAGAGATGTTAGAGGACATGTTGAGACCTACGTTCTAGACTTCAAAGGAAATTGGGATCAGAAGCTACCATTGAGCGAGTTCTCGTACAATAGCAACTACCATTCCTAGATAGGAATGACACCGTACGAGACACTTTGCAGAAGGAAATGCAGATCTCTGGCTCATTAGTACCAGTTTGGAGAGAACCGACTAGTTAGCTCAGACATCATCAAGAATACCATGGCAGACGTGAAGCTGATACGAAAAACGTAAGATACAACGCACAGTCGACAGAAGAATTTCGATGATAAGCGCCATAGACCCCTCGACTTTCAAGTAGCGACACCCATGAAAGGGGTGATGCGCATTGAAAAGAAAGGAAAGCTCAGTCCTAGGTACATAGTACCCTTGAGATAATAGAGAAAGTCGGGAAGGTGGCTTATAGACTAACGCTTCCTCCCGAGTTAACTACAGTGCACAACGTCTTGATGCTGAAGAAGTACGTGCCAGACAGCTCCCATATTCTTAGCCAAGAATTCGTTGTAGTATACGCTAATCCGACGTACGAGGAGTGCGGATCCTAGTCAAAGAGGAGAAGGTACTTAGGAATAAAGTATACTGCTAGTAAAAGTGTTGTGGCGGAATCATCGTGTTGAGGAAGCCACATGAGAATGGGAAGAAGACATGAGAAGAGACGTCCCGGAATTATTCTAATTTTCGAGGACGAAAATTTTGTAAGGGGGGTAGGTTGTAATGACCACCATTTTCATGGCACCTACTTACCATGTAATAAGTCACAAAAGAATAAAATGGACATAATTTAATGTCTTTTAGTGCAAATTTAAGAAACACGGTCAAGTACATGATCGTGTAAGAGGCTGTGTACTGCTCAGATAGATGAATGTATTTCAAAGACATGGTCGTGTTGAGTAGTCTCAACTAGTACATGTCTGTGTCTGAAATGTACACGCCCGTGTTGCGTTGCACACGCACGCATAAGAGTCCGTGTAGAAGGCTGTGTAATGAGCCGAGAGCCACTGTAATGACTTTCATGAATTATGAAACTTAATTACTATGTAATGATGTAATTAAGTTAATAAGCACAGTGTGCTTTTTAGTTGAATGAATTAAACAGGAATAGTAACGTTTAATTACTATTCATGCAGTGAAAGGGGCAACCGACAGTGAAATCGGTCCACCCTATTATGTGAGTATGCGTTGAGATACGCAATATCAAGAAACCGGTCTAGACGACCATTTCATGATACAGAACTGATGAGCTAGTCATCAGTACGCTCAGACTGGTCATCTGAGCGCAGCAGTGATAATTGCCCTAATAGATGTACAGTATTGAGAAAAGTGGTCTAGATGACCTCTTCTCGCCCAGAGACTAACAAAATAGGAGTCAGAACGCTCAGATTAGTCAGTCAGATAGTGAATAGTGAGAAACGCAGTGTTAGGTTAATGGCCAAGACGGCCTTAATCTGGCATAAAACTGATATGTTAATAGTCAGCAGGCTCAATCTGGTCAATTGAGCACAAAATGTAGATTTTGTTTAAGGGATACGTAGTATCGGGATGAGGGTCAAGACGACCTTTTCTCGCCCCGAAACTGATATATTTAGACTCAGGACGCCCAAATTAGTCAATCGGGCACTTGATACGTTTTTCAAGACGGGGTCATATAGATCCCGAAAACTGGTCTAAAAGACCTCAGATGGACGTAAAACTGATAAATTTGAAATCAGCACGTCCAAATTAGTCAAGAGAGACTGTGTTTAAAATTTTAGCGAAAACGCCTCGTTATGCGTGCACAGTGTCAACAGTGTAGGCCTAACCACAGTATCAAGAAATTGGTCGAGATGACCTTTTCTTGATATAAAACTGATATATTCGGAATCAGAATGCTCAAATTAGTCATTTGAGCACAAAAAGTAATTTTTGACCGGGACCCATGCAGTATCGTGAAACTGGTCGAGACGACCTCGGATGAAGATAAAACTGATATATTTGGGTTCAGCACGCCCAAATTAGTCAGTATAGCCTATCTTAAAATTTTTCAAAAATTTTTGGAGAATCTCTCCTAGGAAATTCGGTTATTTTTGGATAAGGTTAAGATAAGATTCAAGCTTGAAAATCCTAGTGGAATTTTAGATTCTCCCTTATCCATAATGGCCGAAAATTTGGAGAAGATTTTCTCCTAGAAATTTCGGATTTTTTGGTTGAAAAAGGGGGATAAAATTCTAGTTAAAATCTTGTTTAAATTGGGATTGGATTCATCCTAAGAAAACCAAATTTAATTGTGGAGATTCTCCCTTGGAAAATTCAGATTTTTCGGTTATGGATAAAGGGAAAAAATCTTTTCCTAGTCCAATTCGAATTCAGAGAATCACCTCATGCAGGTCTATAAATAGAGGTCCTGCCACTCCAATTCTCTTAGACCACAGACTCTCAGGTGAGCAGGCTTATTGTTGCACAGCTCATCGTGACAATAAAGTTCTTTAGAGATCTGGGTGGTCGGAAGAAGACTAGCAGTGCTAGCATACCGATCGAGGTTCAGAGTGCCCACACACTCAGCCATTCGGGAATTAGAGAATAGTAGAGAAGGCTAGTTGGTTGAAGCCTCCGGTCATTCTCCTCCTGTAAGATTGGCGTCCTTGAGGTATGAGTTTTAATTGTTGTTGGTTTATTGTATATGGCATCATGAGATATTTAACGATCTAAAAATTTTTATTGTTCCGCTACGCCACTCTGATACGTTTTTACCGGTTTATTTTCCTACACAACGGTGGGCCTAGTCGACCGAACCGACACCGGAGCACGCCGCACGCGCCACCCAAAGCCGCCCATGGCTGAATTTTTCAAACCGCCGTATCTCCGCCGTCCGACGTCCAAATGCCACGATTCCGGTCCCAATGGATTCGTGGTGAAGAGTAGAACAAAACCCAGGCTTCATTTCACGTCAACAGCCGCCGGATCGCGCCGCCCAAGGTTCGCCGTCGCCGTCGCCATCGCGGCCGTCGAATCTCGCTATTCCGGCGGAGTTGAGTTACAAGGTCGGTGTCAAAATGCTCAGAATAACACGTAGATCAAAAGCCCCAAATTAATTTTGGGCAACAACGCCAGAAAATGAAGATCCAACACCGCCGCCGTCGCTGACTTTTCGAGGGTCGATTTCCGGTGATAGGAGCCTCGATTGGTGAAATTGACACCACCAATGGGTTCCTCTCGTCGAGCTCTTCAAGATGGTGGTCGCCACTCCCATCGCCGCCGTGGTCAACGCCGATCAACGGCCGATCAACGCCGGTCAACGGCGACCCGGAGACCGAAAATTGAAGAATGGCCCGTTGGCCTATTTTCGATGTTCCGGACACATCCGCGGCATCGGAATTGCAAACCGAAGTTTCAAAAGTGAAGAACGCCGATTCAAAGATTATGCGGTCGAGACCGAACGGTTCATCCGACCGCCGACGGGAACGATTTTGGTAGTGGTTTTGATCCCTTGATTCCTTAATTTATTATTAGAAATAATTATGTATGAATTATGGTTTACTGACTTGAGGAATTGTAAAAAAAAGGGATGAAATGTCGAAAAAGAGAATATGAGGAAATGTGAATATTTTTACGTAAAAAGCGGAACTTTTACGTAAAAATTAGGCCTCTGGTTTATTACGTGGCAGGTTAGAATAGGTTAGATGGTTTTGAGGCGTTTCCTAAATGCCGAAAACCCAAAAATTAAGTGGAAATGCTGCCGAAATTTCTAAAACGGCACAAAGGGGTATTTTAGGGAAACGAGGGGTGAAAATGTGATCGGGATGGAAACCCGAGCCCCCTCGATGACCTAGGTCCAGGAAAGAAGGACGGACGTTTACAGGATTAGTGAACCACCCAATTAGAAATCTCGAAATGTAAGAAAACGACCCCTAGATCAGAATAGCGCCACCTGAGGGACGGGTGTGATCTAAGTATAAAATTTGGGTCGATTACATCGGTAACGGTAACCCGACGGGTGTGATCTAAGTATACTAACTAATCCCCAAATGCCAATAGGACTTGGTACCTAATGTACAACTAGTACGTAATAAAGTAATGCAGTATTTCATATTGCAGACATGAAAATGCTTGAACTTACCAATACTGCGATAATGTCCACTTCTGGAACTCCTTCGTAGTTCTATCTCTAATTTGGGTTCCTACAAACATAATATTGTCTGTTAATATTCTTCCTTAATTTTTATTTTATAAATTTATATTATGATAGATTTTACAAAACATTTCAATTCTTTATGTGGCACACGGTCTGCAACATGCCTGTGTCCCTGACCGTGTACCTATCGGCTTTTATTTTACACGGTCGTGTTTTGTTGTACACGCCCATGTACTAATTAAATTCTATATTTTAATGTTTAAAAACTATATTTTGGGTCCTATAATTTTATTTAAGGTATTCTAGATCCTTTATGGTCCTTTCTGAGCCTTTCGGAAATTTTTGGTCAAAATGACTATTTTGCCCTTGACGGGTCTCGAGACCGTAACTATTCCGTTTTATCGTTTTTCTTAAATTTTCTAATCTCAAATATCTTAAAATAATATTTTCTAGGCTTCTGTATTATTTTACGGCTGAATTTGCTATAAAATCTCAATTATCTATTTTCCTGACCCTCGATTACTATTCATCCATCACTTACGGTCGTTTCTCGTTTTTCGAGCGTTTCAGAGTCTCAAATGGCCGTTTCACTACTCTTGGAATACTTTTTATCCCGTCCCCGACCCTCGGTCCACAAGAGGCTCAGGTTTCCTATCCCGACCTAATATTTTTTCCTCGTTTCCCAAACTACCGCTAACATGAAATTTTTTCCTGTTTTAGGCATTTTAGACATTAAGGGTCGGTTTACTATTCCTTTTAGGTTGGTTTTCCATTTTCAATCCTAATCCACCGTGGGGTCCCGGTTTTCTTCCCGAGTTCACTACTTTTACCCATCATTTCCCGAAATGCCCTTATGCCATTTTAAAAATTTCGGTAGCATTTCCGCTTGTATTTTTAGGTTTCCCTGCATTAGGTACACCTCAGAACCTTTGTACCTGCCACGTACTATACCAGAGGCCTATTTTATACAAAGTTTACAAACTTTGTATAAAATTTTTCCACATTAACCAATATTCAAAAATCCATACACAACAACAAATTTTTCCAAACGTACTCTTGGTTTATCATATTAATTATCACCAATGTTTTTCATCACAACATTTCAAATATCAAAACCTAACAAAATTCTCATTTCAACCCTAGCATTATCCACAGATTTTTCATGCAAAATCACATAGAAAATTTTGTTTTCTTTCCTAGGGTTTTATCAACATTATTCAACACTAAAAATTTCCATTTGCTAGTGTTCATCACCCACGGTTTTAGCATGAAAACTACATCAAGTTTTTCTTGTTTCTTGATTCCAATTCATGCTTGATTCAACATGTAATTAACTGGACCTAAACACTAAACCAAAACACTAATTTCCAAATTATTTTTCACACTAATAAGCCACGGATTATTTTCATGGAAACATACAAAATTTTTGTTTGGTTCATAACCCTAAATCATGCTTCAAATTCTAAAACACTAAACTAATCATAGCATCAACAAAACATCAACTTTTTTTAATGTTTTCCTACACCAAAGACCCATGGATTTTCACTAAGGAAATCAAAGAAAATTGCTTCAATTTGGAAGCTTACCTTATCTAGTTGATTGCTTGATGCTAGAAATGCAATGGAAGCCAATTTTGGTGTGAAATTTTGAAAAACAATTGGCTTAAATGGGGGGGGGGGGGGGGGGAGCTCACAGTTTTTGGCTGCAAGAAAAGGGCAAGAGTTTGGCCAACTTTTTCATTTTTTTTCTAATGAATTTTGATGCCTATTTATAGGCAAAAACCAAGGACCATTTAGCAAATTTTTCCCAACAATTTGCTAATTATTCAAGGACTAAAATGCAATAATTTTGTGACCAAAATCAAATTTTTTTCTTTCTTCCTTTCCACATGGCCGAATGGCCTTTTTCTTTATTTTTAAAAATTTTTCAAATATCTTTCTGGCATGATCTTAACCCATGATCAAAAAGAGAAATGATCCTAGCCATACACCTTTACCTATTACTTTCCAATTTTAAAAATTTTGTATTTATGACATACACATATGATGTCATCCTATTATATATATATTAATTCGCTAATTAATTCGTGGTCAAATTTTGAACAAAAGTCAAACCGAATGGAACTTTACCGAAATCGCATAGGCGGTTTTCGGGCGCCTCCAGTGCGATTGGTTTGCTTTATTTTGCTTCCGTTTGCTCAAAATTTTCTACCGTAAATTTCTATCTTTTTAGTGCATTTCTGTGCACTCCCTAGGGTTTTTGCCTCTGATTTCGAACCGTCTCACCCAAATATGTTTGGTAAGATTTTCCATCTCTGAACTCACTCACTTTAACACTGCCAGAACATTTTTACAGTATTCTCAACAGTATTAAAACACAATTTTTTCATAATTTATTCATTAAAATTTATACATACATACAATTTTAACCTATTCCGAGAATCTAAAATTCCCGGATATCACAAATCTAACCCAACTTAATTAAACTTTGTAAGGACCGTCTCGTTCGTGTAACTTAATTTCTATGTAATGAGAAATTTAGGAATAAATTGATGTCTTTTTATGTAAATTTGAAGAACACGGTCGTGTAAACAACTGTGTACCATTTAGACTATTGAACTGTTAGAAGCGATGTGAGTGAGCATGGCCGTGTAGTGTAACTATCACGGCCCAAAATTTAGACAAGTGACACGGCAGCTAAATCATAATATCAACCCGAGATTTAAGGAAAAACATTTATTACGAAAAGTGGGTCACCATCATAATTTAGCTAAGCCTAATTATTTATAAAGTAGCATCATAACCACATAATAAAATAAAGTAGAAAATAAATACTTTTTAATGCGGAAACCAAACACAAAATCTGTCTTCAAAAGAAATTACCAACCATAAAATATTCCCAAGCATGAAATTTAAATGACGTGAAATAAAGTCCAAACTTAAAGTCTCATTACATCAGAACGAGAAACAGAAAGAAGAAGATGGAGAAAACAGATAGCATCATCTTCGGTAGAAACGGATAGCTCAACGATTTTTGGAACTGCTACCTCCCGCACTTAGAAGTAGTCATTTCGAAATCACAAAGAAAAGGGACGTGAGCGCCGGCTCAGTAGGACAGAAACAAAGGTGGATTAAACAGGTAATATTTAAAAGTATGACATAATATTCGTTTCCAAAAATAATCAACAATTTAAGAATACATGGCATAATAATCATTTCAAAAAAATAATCAACAATTTCGTGAAAACATTTTTAATACAAGTTTTATTCTGCTGAGGACTTAGCGTAGCTGCAACATACGTGCCCCAATATTAAAAGTAATAAATCATTAAAATAAACCATCATATTTCGGGTGAGGACTTGTCGTAGCTATAATATACGTGCCTTGAATTGAATTATCCTAGATCATCTCGTTACAGTCTAAATAGGCCGAACGGCCCTGCGCAGGTTTAGGGACCTTCCCCCATGGCGTCAACTTTGGGACGCACGCATCATTTATAATGATCGTGAACTAGAGCTCAATTATGTTCACCAGATTATTCAAAAGATGGTATTTACCAAGTTATATTATGCCATTTATCAAAACACGCTTTAAAATACACATTTATTACAAAACACTTTGCATGCGTTTTATTTCATCAAAAACAGTATAATAATTTCATAAACTGAAAATAGCATGTCATCGATAAAACAGGGAAATTTAAAATACTTGACTACTCCCATAAAAGGCTAGAAAGTCCTACCTCAATTATCACACAAGCGTTGCGATGACATGATCCACAAATCAAGTAAGAACGTCAAATAAATCCTATAATAGCAACATATGATCAGTCTAGGTCTAGACCTAATCATCCAATCATTTTAGTGTGCCACAAAAGGATTTTAAAATGTTTAATAAACATTTGGGATTTAAAATTTGTGAAAAACCTTAAGTTAGGATATTACTGGACATGGGCAGACTGACCTAGGCTGACTATAAAATCAATATTAATTCATTTTTGATCCCAAAAAATTCTAAATTTTTAATATGTTAAACTAGACATCCGTAGCTTTAATTCCATATAATTTTTATAATTTTTAGACATCATTTGGTCATTCAATTAGGCCAAAACCCAAGGGGTTGTTTTCAGGCATAAAATTAGGATTTCAGTTTCAGTTCAAAAACTGGCAGTTCTGTCCACCTATCTTAGAAACACATTTTGACTAGGCCAACGGATGATTTTGGTTCTGAAATTTTGTAGACATTTAGGGGACATCTTGAATTTAATTTTAGGCTCAAGATTCACTCAAAAATCATTTTTAAAACTCAAGTTATGGCTGACACAAGTTTACTATTTATATGGTAATTTTTCAGATTTCTGTTTTTCTGTCCGACTTTCAGTTAGCCTCAAACCAATTCAATTTTCATCTAATGGTCATGAAATTTCGTGGAGAACCTTATTTATATGTCATTAACACAACCCAAGAATCAAATTAGCAAAAATCATAAAATTTTACACATGTGATCATAGGGTTTTTGAAAGGGGATCAATGAGCAAAATTTTTAGGGTTTCAGAGAGAGAAATTCACACCTTATTTGTGCTGCATTATTTTTGGTGCTTGGTCTCCTTTGTGGCGGCCCGCCCCTCGTAGAGATTATACAATACTATTACAGTTGAGCTTATCGCTAACTGCGATAGATTGTACTCTCGTGGGTCGCCGGCTTATCTCACTCTCTTTTAAAATCATGTCGTTTTTGGGGAAATTTTTTTTTTTTTTTACATCATGTAAAACCTTTCCCACTATTTACTTTGTTGGCAAGTACAAAGTAATATAAATAATACAATACTTTTGTAAAATATATATAATTACAAAAGAACTGTTTCCCTTTTTTTCCCATCACTTTAACGCTCAGCGGGAAGACTCTGGCAGTACCATATCCCTCGCCCAGTTATCCCATTTGACACGCGCCATCCCTTCTGCATCCAGTCAAATAAGCTACTGAGCTGGTCGCTTACCTGCAACATTAGCAAAAATGGTGAGCTACAGGCTCAGTAAGTTCAAACATGCAAGAAATAAAATTTCTATGAATAGACTATTCATACGTGAATAGTAACTTTGACCACTATTCATACGTGAATAGTAAGTTTGACCACAACACTGTCTCACACTAGTACATCTACCGCGATGTTAGTGCTCTCACTAAACTGTCTTATGCTCAATTATGGCACAGTTTCAGTTTTAGGTCATTATCTTTGATTACGTTCTGGTTTTGAGCTCAGGTTGGCAGTACCATTTAAGTGTACATGAGTGGGAGCGGTACATCAGTGCTGACCTCCACAGCCTTATCTTCATAGCCCCGAAGGCAAAACAGTACCTCCCTGTACGGAAGGCTGGTACGCCAGAAAGTGGTTTCATTACCGACTTTTTAACATTCTAACCCGATGACTTCACATTGTCCCGTGGTTAGGAATGGTTCACATTTTAATTTTAGGTGAGTGAGTTTCATTAACCTCGCTCTAGTGCCCGAAGCACAAATAACCATGTGTCCCATTCTTATAGTGCCCGTAGCACATTTCGTCTCTCTCTCTATTCTATCATAGTGCCCGTAGCACATATGTACCTAACTTATAGTTAGTACATTCAAGTTAGCACAATATTGCTATATGGTAAATGTCTGAACTTACCTTATCAGACTGTTCCCTTTCTCTCTCTTGGATCTGGAATCGCCTTCCTTATAGGCCGATTTTGGGATCCTACAAACAAAACCTTGTCTGTTAATTTCTTTCCCATTTATAGCTTTTATTTTTCATTAAAAAGCTTAAATAAAACCTATTTATAACTTTTTAGGTTTTATTTATTATTTTCACCATTTTCCCCCAACTTTTACAAAATTACGATTTTACCCCAATATTTTGGTAAAATTACAGTTTTACCCCTGACGGAATTTTATTGATCCAGACTGCATTTTTGGCTCTCAGGAACTTTTCTGACTCTTTTCTAATCATTACCGGGTTCGTTTCTATTTTATTTCCACTTTTTACTTTCCCGGCCCTCGGGAAGCACTATTCCAACCCTTACGTCGGTTTAGCGATTTTCTATCGTTTCGGAGCCTCAAATGGACGTTTCACTAGTATTTAAAACGTTCATCTAGACTTTCCCGACCTAGGTCTCCGAGGCTCGGGTTTTCCGTTCCCGACTCGGACCTTTATTTTATTTCCAAAAACGCCCCCCCCTCGGGGTCGGTTTTTTTCAATTTCACTCACTTTTTTTCATTTTCAAGGGGACGGGTTACTATTCACGACCCACCCCTTAAATTTTTTTCCTTATTCAATTTTTCCGTTAGGGACTCGGGTTTCCGTCCCGGCCCTAACTTTTATTTTAAATTCCTATTTTACCCCGAATGCCGTTTTTGAAATTTCGGCAGCATTTCGGCGTAATTTTAAGGCTTCCGGCGTTAGGTACGCCTCGAACCGTATGTACCTGCCACGTACTATACCACAAGCCTATTTTATGTAAAAGTTTTCCAAACTTTTATATAAAAACCCACAAAATTCCAATTCCACATTATCACCCACATAACAAAATTTTTTCACAATTTTACCCTTAATTTGGTTTCGGTTTTTACAACCAAACCGAACCAAATTTTGTCAAACTTTCACCACACTTTAGGCCATTCAAATGTCACGTTTTTAACACATTTTCAAGCCCATTTTCTTTGCATTTTCAACCAAATTTCCTAGGGTTTTTACCCTTATACAACCCACGGCCATTTAATGAAACACATGCCAAACATTTTTGTTTCATTCTTTCCATTATAAATTCATCATTTGCATATTAAAATGCATAATTCCAATCAACCAAATACTACATAAAACCAAGCAAAATTTTCTTCCAAAATTTTAACAAACCCACGGCCACTTTAGGAAATTCACACAAGAAATTTTTTTCAAACTTTTCACAATGAATTCATGCTTTATTCTTAACAAAATTAAACTTGGAAGCAAGTTAGAGATTAAACCACAAACTTTTCTCATTGGTTACCCAAGGTAACCCACGGATTTTCCCTTGAAAAACCAACAAAATTTCGGTTTTTATTTACACAATTTGCATGGTTTTCTTACTTATTTCATCCTTAACAAAACCCAACATCAAATCCATGAAAAGCAACCAAAATTTTTTTCATCTTCCTATCACTATTCACCCACGGATTTTGTGAAGAAAACCCATGAAAAATTTTGTGAAAAAGGGAGTTACCTTGGTCTAATGCTTCCTTTGTCTTCAAGGAACACTTTGACACTCTTTTTTGTGAAGAAAAGTTGAAGAAAATCTTGGCTTCCCTTTGGCCCCTCACGTAGACACCATGGAAGAAAACTTAGAAATTTTTGTCTTTGGTTTTGCTTTGAAAAAGTGTCTCGGCCCTTTTGTTACAAAGTGACCGACTTATGCAAACCAAAAGCCAATTAATTTGGCTCTAAACCAATCAAATTTCAACACCTTTCACACCATTTCTTTCCATAATTTTCAAAAATTAAAAATGGTAATTTTTGGTCAAATCTTGGCCTTTAGATCAAAAGGTGATTTAATCCTAGCCATTAATGCCACCAACCACCTTATTTATTTCATTTATAATTCTTGATTTATGATGTCATAAATGCAAAAGTGAAAGTTGACTTTGACTTTCACTATTCACATTAATTCGACTACTTTTTGACCGATACCGGTTCCAGCCGAAATTTTCCTGAAATCGTCCCGGCGTGTTCCTGAGGTCTCCTGTGCAGTCGGATCAATTTAATCTGCTTCTGTTTGATCAAAATTAATCCCGGAAGTTTACCGTCTTTTATTGGTTCAGTTAGGGTTTTCAATGCCGGTTTTGTACCGTTTTACCCATTTCAACTCAGTGAATTTTTCCAACACTGAATTCTTACTCGTCAGTATTGTTAGAACATTTTGATATATTCTGAACAATATAAATATATTTATTTCACTCTTTAAATAGTATAAATTGTTATATACATACAATTATACATTTTTAATCCGAGAACTTGCCTGAATTTCCCGGTTGTCACATTCTCCCCTCCTTATAAAATTTTTGTCCTCGAAAATTAGAACAAATGGGGGTATAATTTCCTCATCTCGTCCTCTCTTTCCCACGTAGCTTCTTCAATGTTGTGATTTTTCCACAAAATCTTCACTAGTGGGATTACCTTATTCCTCAGTACTTTCTCTTCACGAGCCAGTTCTCGAATAGGTTGTTCCTCATATGTCAAATCCTCATGGATTTGAATAGGTTCATGCTTCAACACATGGGACGGATCTGGTATATATTTTCTCAGCATCGACACATGAAATACGTTATGCACTGCCGACAATTCTGGAGGTAGCGCTAATCTGTAAGCGACCTTTCCAATACGTTCGATAATTTCATAAGGTCCAATGTATCTTGGACTCAGTTTCCCCTTCTTACCGAAACGCATAATTCCCTTCATAGGCAATACCTTGAGAAACACGAAGTCTCCTTCATCAAACTCCAAGGATCTTCGCCTTTTATCCGCGTAGCTCTTTTGTCGGCTTTGCGCAATTTTCATTTGACGCTGAATTCTAGCAACTGCATCGGAAGTCTCTTGTATGAAATCCGTCTTATGCAACTGCTTTTCTCGCAAATCGTACCAATGTAATGGTGATCTGCACTTCCGTCCATACAAAGCCACGTAAGGTGCCATGCCTATCGAAGCTTGGTAACTATTATTGTACGAGAATTCAATCAATGGTAACTTCTCGTTCCAATTTCCCACAAAATCCATAACGCAAGCTCGAAGCATGTCTTCTAACGTCTGAATTGTCCGCTCTGACTGCCCGTCTGTTTGCGGATGAAAAGCCGTACTGAGTCTCAATTCAGTACCCATGGCCTCTTGCACACACTTCCAGAAATTCGAAGTGAATCGTGCATCTTGATCTGATACAATGGATTTTGGTACTCCATGTAATCTGACGACATGAGTTACGTACAACTGAGCAAACTTTTCCAACGAAAAAGTCATCTTGACAGCTATAAACCGTGCCGTCTTAGTCAGTCTATCCACAATAACTCAGATGGCATCATAACCTTCTCGGGTTTTTGGGAGTCCCACTACAAAATCCATCGTAATGTGTTCCCATTTCCATTCAGGAATCTTCAACGGTTCCAATCTTCCTGCTGGATGTTTATGTTCCGCTTTGATTCTCTGACAGGTCATGCATCTGCTCACGAATTTCGCTATGTCGTTCTTCATCCCTTTCCACCAGAACTGTAACTTCAAGTCCTGATACATCTTGCTAGCTCCGGGATGAACCGAATAAGGTGTCTCGTGGGCTTCTGACATGATCCGTCTTCTAAGTTCTTCATCAGCTGGAACATTTATCTTTCCTTGATAAAGGATCATTCCATTCTTGGAAATTCCTTCTTGAGAACTTGTCATTGTTGGATCTCGCCTCTGAGCTTCCTTTATATCCTCAAATAGCGATGATTCCACTTGGAGTGCAGCTAATCTTCCAGATATCAGCTCCAAGTTCAACGAATTTATCTCTTGCTGCAATGGCTTCGGAAGCCTTTTTATTGGTAGCTGGTGCGATATAGTAGACTTCCTACTTAGAGCATCCGCTACACGATTGGCCTTTCCTGGATGGTATAGGATTTCACAATCATAATCCTTCACCAATTCCAACCATCGCCTTTGTCGCATATTGAGCTCTTTTTGCGTGAAGAAATACTTCAGGCTTTGGTGATTAGTGAAAATCTGACATTGAGCTCCATAGAGATAGTGTCGCCAAATTTTAAGTGCGAACACTACTGCAGCAAGTTCAAGGTCATGCGTAGGGTAATTCCTTTCATGATCCTTTAATTGACGGGAAGCAAAGGCAATCACCTTGCCATCTTGCATCAGGACTTCTCCCAATCCTATTTTAGATGCATCACTGTAGATCACAAACTTCTCCCCTTCAATGGGAAGCGTAAGGATTGGTGCGCTTGTCAGTCGCCTCTTTAACTCCTGGAAGCTTTTTTCGCATTCCATAGTCCACTCGTACTTCCTTTCCTTGCGTGTAAGAGCAGTAAGAGGTGTAGCTAGTCACGCGAATCCCTCTACAAATTGTCGATAATAACCAGCCAATCCCAAGAAACTACGTATTTCAGTCACACTCTTGGGTGCAGGCCACTGGTTAATTGCCTTTACTTTTGTCGGATCTACAGCAATACCTTCCTGGGATACAACATGTCCGAGGAAATGTACTCTGTCCAGCCAAAACTCACATTTTGAGAATTTGGCATACAGTTGATGCTTCCTTATCGTGTTCAGCACGATCCTCAGATGCTCCTTGTGCTCCTCATGAGTCTTCGAGTATATAAGAATGTCATCAATGAATACAATGACAAACTTATCCAAATACTTTTTAAAAATCCTATTCATCAAATCCATGAACGCTGCTGGCGCATTTGTCAATCCAAATGGCATCACAAGAAACTCGTAGTGACCATAATGAGTTCTAAACGCCGTCTTAGGAATATCACTCTCTTTGATTCTCAGCTGGTGATATCCTGATCGTAAGTCGATTTTGGAAAATACCGCTGCGCCTTTTAACTGGTCGAATAGGTCATCAATTCTAGGTAACGGATACCTATTTTTGATCGTAACCTTATTCAACTCCCGATAATCAATGCACAGTCGGAATGTTCCATCCTTTTTCTTGACGAATAACACAGGTGCACCCCATGGAGAAAAACTCGGCCTGATAAATCCCTTATCCAAAAGCTCCTTTAATTGTACCTGCAGCTCCTTTAACTCCACTGGAGCCATGCGGTATGGTGCTTTGGAAATAGGTGCTGTTCCAGGCATCAACTCAATTTCGAACGAGATTTCTCTCTCTGGCGGTATCCCTGGTAACTCTTCTGGAAATACGTCAAGAAACTCATTAACCACAGGAACATTTTCAGGTTGAAGCTTCTGTTCCTCTGTAGTATCCACCACATATGCCAGATATCCCATGCAACCACTGGCTATCAGCTTGCTTGCTCTCAGCGAACTGATCATCATCTTCCCGGGTTTTCGAGAAGTATCAACATACTCGAAACTCTCTTCTTCCTCGGGTTGGAAGACTATCTTTCGATTTCGGCAGTCGATCGTAGCTCGGTATTTTCCTAGGAAATCCATGCCTAGAATCACATCATAATCCATGATCTCCATTATGATCAACTCAGCATATAGTTCCCTATTTGCCACATATACTGGTACATAGGGTAACCAGTAACTGGACAACAATACTTCCCCAGAAGGTAAAGCTGTCTTAAATACCCTTCCCATATTATCCTTAGGAAGTCCTATCTTGTCAGCAAATGCATAGGAAACAAATGAATGCGTAGCACCAGAATCGAATAGTACAGAGGCTACATGGCTAGCGACAGGAAGCTGACCTGTCACCACGTTTGATGTTCCTGCCTCTGCGTCTTCCTTGCTGTAGGCCATCACACGAGCATCAGCACGTGACATTCGCTCCTGGCGTTGCGGCCTCACTGGTGACTCTTCCACTCTGGCTTGAAGGGAATGGGCTTGTGGGCGTGTCTGGTGCGGTTGGGAAGTGCCTTGTCCACCCTGCTTATTTGGACAGTTCCTGGCATAATGGCCTTCCTTTCCACATTCATAGCAAACAAGTGGCCCAAATCTACATTGCCCAGATTGTCTCTTCCCGCATGTAGGGCAGTTTTGTACATTAGACTCTGCATTACCAGCTGTTCTCCGCTACTGGTTTCGATTATTACCCTGGCGATTCCCAGAAAAATTCCCTTTTCTCTTATTTTGCTGGGATCCTTGACTATTGCCCTGGCTTGGTTTTGCATTCTGATTAGGCTTGCTCGATTGACCAACTTGCGTAGACTTTGCCAAAGCCCTCTCCTTCTTCTTTGCCTCCCAGTGTTTCTCTCTTTCCTCTTTCTGTCGGGCTACATGAAACTTAGCTCTAATGGCCCGACTCACACAGTCTGCTACAGAAGTAGGTGGTACTAGTCCAGTATCTACCAATGCAGCAATTTCTGGCCTGAACATCCCGATCATTTTCTGTATCTTTTCCCTCTCAGTAGGGACCACATAAGGGCACAAACGGGATAGCTGATCGAACTTTCGGCAGACTTCGCTTACCGACATGTTCCCTTATGTCAACTCCGAGAATTCTTTCTGTTGCTGTCTCAGAGATGCAGGGTCGTAATATTTCTGGTTAAATTCTTCCAGAAATTCCGCCCAACTCATGGTAGACACATCTCTCCTCATTCGCACAGTGTCCCACCAAAACCGAGCATCTTTTCTCAGCACAAAAGACGCACATGCAACCTTCTCTCGGTTGGTTAGGTTCATAAACTCCATAATCACTTGTAATGACGACAACCAGTCTTCAGCCTCTAAGGGATTTGTAGACCCTTCAAATTCTGGCGGTCTCATGCGCCTGAATCTTTCATAGAGGGGTTCCAAATTCAATACTAGTTGTGGTTCAGGAGCTCTCTCATGTACTGCAGCTGGAGGAATAACTGGATCTACCTCAGCTTGTTGTTCTACTTGGGTACCCTCAGAGCCTTGTCTCTGTTCTAGCTCCTCTACCCATCGCCTCAGATTTGCATTTTCTTGCATCTGAGCTTCTAACAAAGCTTGTATCTGATCCAGTCTGTCCATAACATCAGGACGTCGCTCTCGTCCTTCTGGTCGATTACGCAAATCCACCATCTTGCCTATTGTCCTATTATGGCACAATAATTCACCGTTAGCTTTTCCATAACCATATTCGTAAAATCATATCAATTCACAAAATTTGGGGTAATGTAAAGCCACATCATCGTAACACATCATCATACAACATATAATCATTTTGATATTTCATTCATAGCAAAACATTTATATGTCATACATAATCACCACCAGTCATATATATACATCAGCTTGAGGTACAAAATGGCCACAAGTCTATACAAAAGAGCTTTTCTCTAAGCTACTTATGTACATATATGTATCTACTGGTCACTCATTCCCTGCATCTGGGACTAGAGGATATTCTTCTGGATCCTTATCGTCATCGGTATCATCTGAATCGTCACCGCCCCTAGGCAATGCTCCCTGTCCTGAGTCATCACCTCCTCGTGGTCTAGACGGTCCGGCCTCATGATCATTCATCATTCTTCTCGGCCCGAAGATGCATGCAAACATCTCATCTTGACCCAGTGTCTCTCGTCGACTCTGCGTCAGATGCTCGATCAGAATCTCTCTCTCAATCGTCCTGATCGTCACCACGAACTCTTGGAGCGTCGGAGGAAACGACTTGATTACCCTCTGTCTCAACTCCAAGGGTAAACCTTTCCAGAACAGCTCACAGCAGTTTGCTTCAGTGAGGTTGGGCAATGGACATCTCCTCCTGATGGTCTCCTCAAATCGTGCTGCATAAGACATCACTGTCTCACCAGACAACATGACCATCTTCTCTGTCTGGAGAATGTAGTCCCTGACCTCATCAAATCTGGGATACGTAGGTGTATCTGCCTCTCGTCTCTCTAGAGGTGTTGGAGTAGGTGTTGGATCCCTAGGCGGAAACTGATCAGCCAACCGCTGACAGAACTCAGCCCAACTGAACCCTAATAAAATCTCCTGGTCCCAATATTGCCAAAATACTCGAGCGTCTCCCTGAAACATACTGACTGCCAATTGTATCCACATATCTCGATCGATGTCACATATCGCCATAATCCTCTCAATGGCATGGAGCCAGTCCTTGGTCTCCATCGACTGTCGTCCACCGTCGAACATAGGAGGACTGCTAGCTCTGAATGCCTGTACTGCCCGTGCCGACACTCTCACCCCAATATGTTGGCGTCCACCAACAACTGGAATGTCCACTACCACCGGTGGATGAACTATCGGTCGTGGCTGTACTATATCTACTGGCGCTGGCACTGGTGCTGGTACTGGTACCGGAGGTCTCTCGGGCACCGGGGGTCTGACTACCGGTCGTTGGGACATAGACGGCCTCACAATAGACCTCGTCCATACCCTTAATACTCCTCTTGGTCGTGGTAGCGGTGGTCTCACATATGGAGGTCTGGTCATCTTGCTACCTATAAGATAATTATTTTCATATAATAAAATAATTAACTGAAATTAAGTAAACTACTTACTTGGATAGCGGTACAGGATGCGCAAAGTGTCAAATCGGGATATGGTCACACTGCTCTGATATACCAACTGTGACAGCCGTTGGTATTCAAAACCAAATCAGTCGCAACCCTTGCTCTGATATACCAACTGTGGCAGCAGTTGGTATTATAAACTACACCAACCGTAAACCCGCTCTGATACCAACTGTGGCGGCCCGCCCCTCGTAGAGATTATACAATACTATTACAGTTGAGCTTATCGCTAACTGCTATAGATTGTACTCTCGTGGGTCGCCGGCTTATCTCACTCTCTTTTAAAATCATGTCGTTTTTGGGGAAATTTTTTTTTTTTTTTTACATCATGTAAAACCTTTCCCACTATTTACTTTGTTGGCAAGTACAAAGTAATATAAATAATACAGTACTTTTGTAAAATATATATAATTACAAAAGAACTGTTTCCCTTTTTTTCCCTTTACTTTAACGCTCAGCGGGAAGACTCTGGCAATACCATATCCCTCGCCCAGTTATCCCATTTGACACGCGCCATCCCGTCCGCATCCAGTCAAATAAGCTACTGAGCTGGTCGCTTACCTGCAACATTAGCAAAAATGGTGAGCTACAGGCTCAGCAAGTTTAAACATGCAAGAAATAAAATTTCTATGAATAGACTATTCATACATGAATAGTAACTTTGACCACTATTCATACGTGAATAGTAAGTTTGACCACAACACTGTCTCACACTAGTACATCTACCGCGATGTTAGTGCTCTCACTAAACTGTCTTATGCTCAATTATGGCACAGTTTCAGTTTTAGGTCATTATCTTTGATTACGTTCTGGTTTTGAGCTCAGGTTGGCAGTACCATTTAAGTGTACATGAGTGGGAGCGGTACATCAGTGCTGACCTCCACAGCCTTATCTTCATAGCCCCGAAGGCAAAACAGTACCTCCCTGTACGGAAGGCTGGTACGCCAGAAAGTGGTTTCATTACCGACTTTTTAACATTCTAACCCGATGACTTCACATTGTCCCGTGGTTAGGAATGGTTCACATTTTAATTTTAGGTGAGTGAGTTTCATTAACCTCGCTCTAGTGCCCGAAGCACAAATAACCATGTGTCCCATTCTTATAGTGCCCGTAGCACATTTCGTCTCTCTCTCTATTCTATCATAGTGCCCGTAGCACATATGTACCTAACTTATAGTTAGTACATTCAAGTTAGCACAATATTGCTATATGGTAAATGTCTGAACTTACCTTATCAGACTGTTCCCTTTCTCTCTCTTGGATCTGGAATCGCCTTCCTTGTAGGCCGATTTTGGGATCCTACAGACAAAACCTTGTCTGTTAATTTCTTTCCCATTTATAGCTTTTATTTTTCATTAAAAAGCTTAAATAAAACCTATTTATAACTTTTTAGGTTTTATTTATTATTTTCACCATTTTCCCCCAACTTTTACAAAATTACGATTTTACCCCAATATTTTGGTAAAATTACAGTTTTACCCCTGACGGAATTTTATTGATCCAGACTGCATTTTTGGCTCTCAGGAACTTTTTTGACTCTTTTCTAATCATTACCGGGTTCGTTTCTATTTTATTTCCACTTTTTGCTTTCTCGGCCCTCGGGAAGCACTATTCCAACCCTTACGTCGGTTTAGCGATTTTCTATCGTTTCGGAGCCTCAAATGGACGTTTCACTAGTATTTAAAACGTTCATCTAGACTTTCCCGACCTAGGTCTCCGAGGCTCGGGTTTTCCGTTCCCGACTCGGACCTTTATTTTATTTCCAAAAACGCCCCCCCCTCGGGGTCGGTTTTTTTCAATTTCACTCACTTTTTTTCATTTTCAAGGGGACGGGTTACTATTCACGACCCACCCCTTAAATTTTTTTCCTTATTCAATTTTTCCGTTAGGGACTCGGGTTTCCGTCCCGGCCCTAACTTTTATTTTAAATTCCTATTTTACCCCGAATGCCGTTTTTGAAATTTCGGCAGCATTTCGGCGTAATTTTAAGGCTTCCGGCGTTAGGTACGCCTCGAACCGTATGTACCTGCCACGTACTATACCACAAGCCTATTTTATGTAAAAGTTTTCCAAACTTTTATATAAAAACCCACAAAATTCCAATTCCACATTATCACCCACATAACAAAATTTTTTCACAATTTTACCCTTAATTTGGTTTCGGTTTTTACAACCAAACCGAACCAAATTTTGTCAAACTTTCACCACACTTTAGGCCATTCAAATGTCACGTTTTTAACACATTTTCAAGCCCATTTTCTTTGCATTTTCAACCAAATTTCCTAGGGTTTTTACCCTTATACAACCCACGGCCATTTAATGAAACACATGCCAAACATTTTTGTTTCATTCTTTCCATTATAAATTCATCATTTGCATATTAAAATGCATAATTCCAATCAACCAAATACTACATAAAACCAAGCAAAATTTTCTTCCAAAATTTTAACAAACCCACGGCCACTTTAGGAAATTCACACAAGAAATTTTTTTCAAACTTTTCACAATGAATTCATGCTTTATTCTTAACAAAATTAAACTTGGAAGCAAGTTAGAGATTAAACCACAAACTTTTCTCATTGGTTACCCAAGGTAACCCACGGATTTTCCCTTGAAAAACCAACAAAATTTCGGTTTTTATTTACACAATTTGCATGGTTTTCTTACTTATTTCATCCTTAACAAAACCCAACATCAAATCCATGAAAAGCAACCAAAATTTTTTTCATCTTCCTATCACTATTCACCCACGGATTTTGTGAAGAAAACCCATGAAAAATTTTGTGAAAAAGGGAGTTACCTTGGTCTAATGCTTCCTTTGTCTTCAAGGAACACTTTGACACTCTTTTTTGTGAAGAAAAGTTGAAGAAAATCTTGGCTTCCCTTTGGCCCCTCACGTAGACACCATGGAAGAAAACTTAGAAATTTTTGTCTTTGGTTTTGCTTTGAAAAAATGTCTCGGCCCTTTTGTTACAAAGTGACCGACTTATGCAAACCAAAAGCCAATTAATTTGGCTCTAAACCAATCAAATTTCAACACCTTTCACACCATTTCTTTCCATAATTTTCAAAAATTAAAAATGGTAATTTTTGGCCAAATCTTGGCCTTTAGATCAAAAGGTGATTAAATCCTAGCCATTAATGCCACCAACCACCTTATTTATTTCATTTATAATTCTTGATTTATGATGTCATAAATGCAAAAGTGAAAGTTGACTTTGACTTTCACTATTCACATTAATTCGACTACTTTTTGACCGATACCGGTTCGAGTCGAAATTTTCCTGAAATCGTCCCGGCGTGTTCCTGCGGTCTCCTGTGCAGTCGGATCAATTTAATCTACTTCCGTTTGATCAAAATTAATCCCGGAAGTTTACCGTCTTTTATTGGCTCGATTAGGGTTTTTAATGTCGGTTTTGCACCGTTTTACCCATTTCAACTCAGTGAATTTTTCCCACACTGAATTCTTACTCGTCAGTATTGTTAGAACATTTTGATATATTCTGAACAATATAAATATATTTATTTCACTCTTTAAATAGTATAAATTTTTATATACATACAATTGTACATTTTTCATCCGAGAACTTGCCTAATTTCCCGGTTGTCACATCCTTTTTGGCTGAATTTGTGTGAGTGTTGAAGTCTTCAAAATAGTAGGGAAAACAGTGGAGATAAACCATATAAATTTTGGGATTTAAATCAAAAAAAAAAAAGAAGGAAGGAAAAAGTTGATTTCTTACCTTGTTTTTGTCTCAAAAATTGTTGAATCTTTGAGTTGCCTTTAGGTAGGTTTTGGTTGCTGTTTTGGTGTGTTTTGGGAGAGAAAAATTCAGAGAGGAAATAAGGTGAGGCTGGTCGAATTTTGAGAGTGAAAGGAAAGGTGAATGAGAGTTAAAAGAGGGTTTTTATACTAGGTTTTTCTTTCCTTTTTGTTTCCTTGCTTGGCCGAATATTTTGAGAGGCAAAAGGGGAAATTTTGTGCTATTTTGAGGCTAGGGTTTTGCTCTCCTTATTTTTTCCTTTAGTGGCCGAAATTATCCATTAGTTTTTAAGGAAAAATAATTTGAATTTTGATTGAGTTTTGACTTAGCTTTTAATTCAAATCAAATCTCCTTTATTTCCTACACTTTATGGCCGAATTTCTTCTTTATATTTAAGAGATGAAATTTGAGTTTGAATCCTCCTTGGATTTGTGGGATTTAAATTTTAATTAAAATCCCAAGTAATGGCCGAATATTTTAGGGTTTTTGAAGTCAAAATTGTTGACTTTTTGAGTGGAATTTGACTAGGAAACCAACCTAGGGTTTCCAAAAGATTTTTAATTAATTTTTGGCACACTAATTTTATTTAAATTATAAATTGACCCTTAAATAAAATTTAAGACGTCATAAATATCTACCACTAAAAGTAGTTTCGTCCTCGAAACTTTAAGAATTACTCCACACTAAAGAAGAGAATAAGAATATGAATAACTTCTCATTTCATTAAGCAATCTAAATGCACCTTTCAAAACATATAGTGGTATATCTACCACTATGAACAGAGTAGGGTTACAAAACAAACTTAGGTCGACTACATTACATGTACTCTACTGCTTAGCGAACCATTCAGCATGGTTCTCTCGCATATCTTTCTCGGTTTCCCATGTGGCTTCCTCTTCACCATGGTTACTCCAAAGAACCTTCACCATGGGTATTGTTTTCGTTCTCAGCTGCTTGACCTTACGATCCAAAATCTTCACCGGAACCTCGATGTAAGAGACATCTGGTTGGATTTCTACATCATCGGTTGAAATGACTTCGAACTCTGTTCGTGCACTCTTCCTCAGCATCGATACATGGAAAACGTTGTGCACTCCCAAGGTGTCGAGTAACTTCAGCTCATATGCAACCTTACCAACCCTGCGTACGATCTCGAAAGATCCAATGTAACGTGGTGCTAGCTTCCCTTTAACTCCGAAACGAGAGATACCTTTCTTCGGTGAAACCTTTAGCAACACAAACTCTCCGACCTCGAACTCTAACGGCTTTCTGCGTTGATCTGTATAGCTCTTCTATCGACTCTGTACTGTTAGAAGTCGTTGTTTGATGATGGCAATCTTCTCGTACTGGTCTAGGATCATATCGGGTCCACCCACTGGTACTTCCTGGTTGTCAACCCAATAGATGGGTGATCGACAAGGCTTTCTGTACAACGCTTCAAAGGGTGCCATTCCGATACTCGCTTGATAACTGTTGTTGTATGCGAACTCTGCCATGTAGAGGTGTTTGCTCCATCCATCTCCAAGATCAAGAACGCAAGCACGTAGCATATCCTCGAGAATCTGTATGAGATGCTCCGACTGACCATCTGTCTACGGATGAAAAGCGGTGCTGAAGTTCAGTTCTGTGCCTAGAGCTTCCTGTAGACTTTGCCAAAAGCGAGCGTTGAAGCACGTATCATGATCAGAAACGATCACTGAAGGGACTCCATGCAATCTGACTATGTTCCTCATGTAAAGCTCGGCTAGCTGGTTCCTGTTGCAAGTCGTCTTGAACAGGATGAAGTGTGCGGTCTTCGTGAGACGATCTTCAACTACCCAGACTCCATCAGATCCATCTTGTGCTCTCGGTAAGCCGGTTAAGAAGTCCATTCCTATACTATCCCACTTCCACCGAGGTATTGGAAGTGGTTGGAGCAGACCTGCGGGTCTCTCTCGTACTGCCTTTACCTTCTGACATGTCAAACAGTTGGCCACGAAGTTCTTCACAGCTAACTTCATACCTCTCTACCGAAGCTGCCGTCTTAGGTTTTGATACATCTTGTTTCCACTTGGGTGCATGGCGAACCTCGACTGATGAAACTCTGACAAGATCTCCTATATAAGCTCTGGGATGTGTGGCACTGCTAAGCGACCCTCGTTGTAAAGAATTCCACTAGCGTCCATCGACCACTCTGCAACATGCTTGCCCTTTAACAATCTATCTCGGATGTCAACGAAACGTGTATCTGCCAACTGATTCTCCTTGATCCTTTACACGTAGTCTGGTTCCATCACTAAGTTATACAACACTGGGTGACCCTGAACTTCGCCAAAACGAACCTGATAAGCTGTAAGAACTTTGTCCTTTTCCCACTCATCTATCTGCATAGCCATTATAGAAGCATCAAGATCAGGATTGGAAACTGCCTCTCTTTTCCTACTTAGTGCATCTGCAACCACGTTTGCTTTACCCGGATGGTACTCGACTTGGAAGTCATAGTCTTGCATGTATTCTACCCATCTTCTCTGACGCAGGTTGAGATCTTTCTGTGTAGCTAGGTCTTGTGATCTGAAAACAGTCTAAAACTGGCACCATACAGATAACAACGTCAAATCTTAAGCGCGAACACTACTGTAGCTAACTCTAGATCGTGTGTATGGAAGTTTCGTTCATGTTGTTTCAGCTGTCGTGAGACATAAGCGACAACTCGATTCTGTTGCATCAAAACTGCTCCAAGACCTTGATGAGAAGCATCGGTGTAGACGTCATATACTTGATCCTGATCTGGAATGATAAGGATAGGTGCAGACGTCAAACAACTCTTTAACTCCTGGAAAACTGACTCACAGCTGTTATCCCAAACGAAAGGTACATCCTTCTTTGTCAGATTGGTGAGGGGAGCGGCGAGCTTGCTAAAGTCCTGTACAAAACGTCGATAATATCTCGCTAAGCCCAAGAAGCTTCGGATCTCTGGAACATTCTTCGGTCGTTCCCACTTAAGAATCGCTTCAATCTTGGATGGATCAACTGATATACTGTCTCCTGAGATGATATGCCCGAGAAACTTTAAGATAGCCTGATTAGTAGGATTAAACAGACTTTGACCTAAGGCTGATCATGGATATCATATGAGGGTTTTGCATATATGACAAGGGCATTGGATAGTAGCTCGTCACAGGTTTACGTAATACAGTATATAATTGGGAGTTCAGTTTCAGGTTTATAGTTGTGTGACTCTAAAATTAGTGATCATATGATTGAGTTGTTCGGTAAAGAATGATGATCATATGGATTTGCGGGAGCTCGATTATATATGTCCAATCAGTCCCTCTACTAGCTCCACATAATTCCTTAACGTTTGGCAAATTGATTTGTGTATGCTATTGGCTGGTTTATTATGCATGGATGGTGATGACACAGGATTAGGATGGTAGACAAGATTCTCTCCGATTGGATTCAGATTTTGTTTTGGATAATAGAGTACACAATTATTCGAACTCCAAATAAAGTTGCCATGATTTTATTTCAGATTGGATTGGAGTTGTAGAAAATTATCCATGAGAACAAGAATTTGAAACACAACTGCTTTTGGATTTTGAAATTTGAATTTTGAATTTTGAATTTTGAATTTTGAATTTGAATTTAGAATTTGAAATTCGAATTTGAAATTTGAATTTGAAATTTAAATTTGAAATTTGAAATTTGAAATTTGAAATTTGAATTTGAAATTCGAATTTGAAATTTGAAATTCAAATTTTGAATCACAGTCTAAGTGGGATTCGAATTTGTTGTGGAAAATCCACAAGGTTTGAAATTCGAATTTGAGTTGGATTTGGAGAGGATAATCTTGTTAGAATCCTACATGAATTTTGAATCCAAATCCTAACAAATAGTGGACGAAATTTTGAGGATTATCCTCAATGGAATTTCGGTTTTTGTGGATAAGATTCAAGGAAAAATTCAAGTTTCAATCCCAGTTGAATTTGGATTCTCTCCTCCCTGAAAAGTGGCCAAAATTATGGAGAAAATCTCCTAGGAAAATTTAGTTATTTTGGATAAGGATGGGATAAGATTCAAGCTTGAAAAGCCTAGTGGAATTTTGATTCTCCCTTATCCTAAAAGTGGCCGAAAATTTTAGGAGATTTTCTCCTAGGAAATTTCAGATTTTTTGGTTGAAAAAGGGAGATAAAATTCTAGTTAAAATCTTTTTTAGATTTGGATTGGATTTATCCCATAATGGCCGAATTTTATTGTTGGGATTCTCCCTTGGAAAATTCAGATTTTATGGTTATGGATAAGGGAGAATATCTTTTCCGAATCCAATTCGAATTCAGAGAATCACCTCATGCAGGTCTATAAATAGAGGTCCTGCCACTCCAGTTCTCTTAGACCACAGACTCTCAGGTGAGCAGGCTTATTGTTGCACAGCTCATCGTGACAATAAGTTCTTTTGAACCACTTACTGAAACAGTTTTAAAAACATGTTTAAAACGACTTAGTTTGTAAATTTGGTGAACATTAAATTTTTTGTCCTCGACGAGATGAATAATTCTCATGTTCATCTCAGAGCCCAAATCCGAATCGAACGGGTCATAATCTTACTAAACCCGTGGCTAATTGTGCCCAGTTTTTGTAAAAATCCCAGTTTAATGTTACTTTAAAAACGGCTCTGTTTGAGGGCCGAAACGATCAAATTTTTAAAACACGCAGGGTCATCTTAAAGATTTCAACGAGATCTACAATTTCTTGTTGAGCTCGAGATCTAGTTCAGACTTTAAATGGTCCATTTTTAACAAAACCCAAGACTGTTTCCAGTGCTTGGATTCTTGGTCCCAGTTTTAAACACCGAAACAAAACCACTCAAAAAACCTATCTTTGTATCGTTTTTGGCCAAAACCTATTTGATGTTAAAACAACTGTAACAAAATTTACTTAAAACTCTATGTTTTACCAAATCCCAAATTCGGATCCTATAGGGCTCAAAATAGCCAAAACCCGTGGCCTTTTTCTGGGGACAGATTGTGTCCAGCCACCTAAAAAAATACGTCCATGCTCACACATACATATCCATTCATAAAAATGTAAAACACAACCACATAACTTAAAAATGAAAAGCTAAGGGCTCAAAATAAACTTATTAAAACCCATTTACATAAACAAATACACATAAATTTCTTTATCAAAAGCTTAAAAACAACTAACCACAACAGGTTTACCTTTCGTGCTAAGAATCAAGCACATTGAATCAAGGCTTTGGTGACCAAAATAGCTATGTGAATCAAGAGAGGTTGAGGGTCGGTTTATGCCAGCAAGACACCAAAAATTTTCTCTTTAATATCAAACCAAAACAATAACTAGAAAAACACAAGGATAGGTTCTAAAACTTACCCTTGCATACCCTTGAAGTGGCTTGAAAATGAATCCTCCTTGAAAATGAATCCTAACTATTTGGTCTGGTTTTTAGCTTGGAAATGGTGGGTTTTAGGAGCTTGGAGTAGTCAGCTACAGCAAGAAAGGAAGAAAGAAGGAGTTGTGGTTTTTGTGGTGTGAAAAAGAAAGAACAAAAGCCTAAGGCATAGTCACCACTTTTATAGACAACTCCTAAGTAAAATTAACCAAGCTTAAACTCAATTAATCAAGCCAATCTTAAGCTAATTTGGGGATAAATTTGCAGCCTATTTCAATCCTCAAAACTGAGGGGGCTGCGGCCATTTAAGGAGGGGAAAATAAAAAATTTTGGTGATGGAATGTGATGGAAAATGAAATATTGTCTAATAGAATTGTGTCATAACTTGTCCCTTATTTTAATGTTACTTTTTAGGGCATTTTGTGTAACTAAGAATAGTTGGTTTTTAGCTAAGGGCACATGGTTTTTAAGGCCAATATTGATCTGTATTTGCTTCTTTTCGCAATCCAGTTTTCTACTGCAGTGCTCGGTCCTTTCTCGGTAGTGTTTTAATTTTTACCCAGAAATTAGATTTTCTGAATCCGATTTCTATACTGTCAATTCCTGGTTGGTTTATATTGTCTAAGAGCCCATTCTACACTAGTTTACTATTCATTTTCTATACTGTGGTTGTGTCTACACTGTGTTGTCCTTGTGCACGTAAAACGAGGTGTTTTGGTGTGAAAATTTTAACACAGCCTCTCTTGACTAATTTGGATGTGCTGATTTTAATTTGATCAGTCTTACGTCCATCTAAAGTCATTTAGATCAATTTTCAGGATCTGTGTGACCCCACCTTAAAAAACGTTTCAGGTGCCTGATTGACTAATTTGGGTGTTCTGAGACCAAATATATCAGTTTTGGGATGAGAAAAGGTCATCTTGACCTTCATCCTGGTACTGTGCATCTCCCAAACTAAAATTCTTCTTTTGTGCTCAATTGACCAGATTGAGCTTATTGACCGTTAATATATTAGTTATAGGTCAGATTAAGGCCGTCTTGGCCATTAATCAGACATTGCGTTTTTCATTGTTTTCTATTTACTGTTTTCTGTCTGGCTAACTAGTCTGAGTGTTATGACTCTGATTTTGTCAGTCTCTAGGCAAGAAGAGGTCATCTGGGCCCTCATTCTCGAGAAATGTACCTCTACTAGGGTATTTCTTGCTATTGAGCTTAGATGTTCGGTCCGAGCATTCTGGTGATCTGTTCACCAGTCTTATGTTAAGAAATGGTCATCTAGACTAGTTTCCTGATACTACACATCTTATAAACTTATACATATAATAAGGTGGACCGATTTCACTGTCGGTCACCCCTTTTACTGCATGAATAGTATTTAAATAGTATCGTATCTGTTTAATCTATTCAACAAGAAATTATCCCTTATTCTTCAACTTAATTACTCATTATATAGTAATTAGGTTTCACATCTCATGAGAGTCTTTACGGTGACTCTCTACTCAATACAGGCCTTCTATATGGGTTCATACACGAGCGTGTACAGGGCAAAACAAGCGTGTACATTCTGGACACGGGCGTGTACTAGTTGAGCTCACTCAACACGGCCCTGTTCTGAGACACGGCCTTTTACACGTTCATCAACCTGACCAGTACATAGCCACTCACACGGCTATATACCTGACCATGTTACTATGAAGCCTTAAATTTTATTTAAGGGTCAATATATAATTTAAATAAAATTAGTGTGCCAAAAATTAATTAAAAATCTTTTGGAAACCCTCGGTTGGTTTCCTAGTCAAATTCCACTCAAAAAGTCAACAATTTTGACTTCAAAAACCCTAAAATATTCGGCCATTACTTGGGATTTTAATTAAAATTTAAATCCCACAAATCTAAGGAGAGCAAAACCCTAACCTCAAAACAGCACATAATTCTATTATACATTTAGAACTGCACTACCCTTAGGGGAAGTCTTGATGTCTAATTACTGGTTACCTCATGTGCCAATAATTGTGGTAAATAGGGAGTTGTTTATAGAATTGATCATGATGGAGCTTGCTGATTACGATGTGATACTAGGAATAGATTTCCTAGGGAAGTGCCAAGCCACGATCGACTGTCAAAAATGGAAGATAATGTTCCAACCCGACGAAGAAGACTGCTTTGAGTACGACAGATCGTCACATAAACCAAGGAAGATGATGACTAATTCGATGAAAGTGAGAAGGCTAATGTCTAGTGGCTGTGCTAGATATTTAGCATATATAGTGGACGTGCAAGAAGAACCCAAGCTTCAACCCAAAGATGTCCAGATTGTAAATGAATTCCTCGATGTCTTCCCAGAAGAATTACCAGGATTATAGCCTGAAAGAGAAATATCTTTTGAGATTGAGCTGATGCCAGGAACTGCACCTATCTCAAAGGCACCATACCGAATGGCAACGGTTGAATTAAAAGAATTACAGGAGCAGCTGAAGGAGCTTCTTAACAAAGGATTTATACACCTGAGCTATTCCCCATAGGGTGCTCCTATATTATTTGTTAAGAAGAAAGATGGATCGTTTCGTATGTGCATTGACTACCGGGAGTTGAACAAGGTCAATGTCAAGAATAAGTATCAATTACCTAGAATTGATGACTTGTTCGATCAACTAAAAGGTGTAGCAGTATTCTCCTAGATTGATCTGCGATCAGGATACCATTAACTGAGGATTAAGAAGAGTGACATCCATAAAACCACATTTCGAACCCGCTACGGTCATTATGAATTTCTTGTGATGCCGTTTGGGTTAACAAATGCACCAGCAACCTTTATGAACTTGATGAATCGAGTCTTTAAGGAATATTTGGATAAGTTTGTCATTGTGTTTATCGATGACATACTCATATATTCAAAGACTCGTGAGGAGCATGAGGAGCATCTGAAGATTGTCCTGCAAATGATAAGGAAGTATCAACTCTATGCCAAATTCTCCAAATGCGAATTCTGGCTGGGTAGAGTACATTTTCTGGGACATGTGGTTTCCAAGGATGGAATCGCTGTGGATCCTACAAAAGTGGAGGCTATCAACAAATGGGTCGCACCTAAAAGCATGATGAAAATATGGAGTTTTTTAGGTTTAGCCGACTATTATAGAAGATTTGTAGAGGGATTCGCACGACTCGCTGTACCTCTTACAGCTTTGACATGCAAGGAGAGGAAGTATGAATGGATGGAAGAGTGCAAAAGAAGCTTCCAAGAGTTAAAGAAACGACTAACGAGCACGTCGATACTTACACTTCCTACTAAAGGGGAGATGTTCGTGATATACAGTGATGCCTCAAAGATGGGATTAGGAGCTGTCCTGATGCACGGAGCTAAGGTGATTGCCTATGCCTTGTGTCAATTAAAGTACCATGAGAAAAATTATCCCATGCATGACTTGGAACTTGCTGCAATAGTGTTCGTATTAAATATCTGGCGACACTATCTGTATGGAGCTCAATGACGATTTATATTGACCACCAAAGTCTAAAGTATTTTTTCACACAAAAAGAGCTAAATATGCAGCAAAGAAGATGGCTAGAGCTGGTCAAAGACTATGATTATGAAATTCTCTATCATCCTAGAAAAGCCAATTGTGTTGCAGATGCATTGAGTAGGAAATCTACTGTCTCGCAACAACTGCCAGTTGGAAAACTTCCAAAGTCGTTACAGAAAGAAATCAACATGTTGAAAGTGGAGTTGATGATTGGAAAATTGGCTGAACTGCAACTGGAGTCAACGCTACATGAGGACTTCAGGGAGGCTAAAAAACAAGACCCGAAGCTAACCAGTTCATAAGAGGAAGTGTCTAAAGATGGATTAATCCTACATCAGGGAAGAATTCAAGTTCCAGACGATGAAGGATTACAAAGGCGAATTATGGCAGAAGCCCATGAAATGCCATATTCAGTACATCCTAGAGCCAGTAAGATGTACCAAGATTTGAAGCTACAATTCTGGTGGAAAGGGATGAAGAAGGACATTGCAGAGTTTGTAAGCAGATGTATGACGTGCCAAAAAGTTAAGACTAAACATCATCATCCAGGCGAAAAATTAGAGCCGTTGGAGATTCCTGAATGGAAATGGGAACATATCACAATGGGTTTTGTGGTAGGACTACTAAAGACCCGAGAAGGTTATGACGCCATTTGGGTCATTATCGATAGATTGACAAAGACGGCACGGTTCATTGCAATAAAAATGACCTTTTGATTGGAAAAGTTAGTGAGCTTGTATGTCAACCACATAGTCAGGTTACATGGAGTTCCTAAATCCATTGTGTCAGATCGTGATCCATGATTCACTTTGAGTTTCTAGACATGTGTGCAAGAAGCTATGGGAACACAAGTGTGTCTGAGCACAGCCTTTCATCTGTAGACAGATGGGCAAGCTGAACGAACCATTCAAACACTATGTAAGGACTGCCCCGATCATGTACTTTACTTTTAAATTTAATGAGAAATTGAAGAATAATTTGATGCATTTTAGTGCAATTTTTAAAGTATACGGTTAGGTACACGGCTGTGTAAGTGACCGTGTACCACTCAGACTGTGTACGTATGTGTAGCCATGTAAGTATACATGACCATGTAGTAGAACACGGTCAGGTACACGACTATGTACCGCTCGGGTTGTGAATGTGTGAGAAGCTGTGTAACTAAACATGGCCGTGTGCTAAGACAAGGTCAAGAACACGGCCATGTAAGAAGCCGTGTACCCCTCGGGTTATTGAACGTGTAAAAGGCCGTGTTTTGAAACATGGCTGTGTTGAAGAAATTTAGCTAGTACACACCCATGTCCAGAGTATACATGCCCGTATTACCTTATACACGCCTGTGTTAGAGGTCGTGTTGAAGGCCGTGTAATGAGCAGAAAGCTGTTACACAGACCCTCAAATTGTATGAAACCTAATTACTATGTAATGAGTAATTAAGTTAGAAAATATAGTATATTTTCCCATTGAATAGACTAAACAGATACGGTAGTATTTAAGTACTATTCATATAGTAAAAGGGGCAACCGATAGCGAACCCGGTCCATCCTATTATGTGTATAAATGAATGAGACATACAGTGTTGGGAAACTGGTCCAGACGACTGTTTCTTAACACTAGACTGGTAAATAGGTCACCAGAATGCTTGGACCAGACATCTGAGCACAATAGCTAGAGATAGCCCCAGCAAGGGTACGATATCGAGAAAATGGTCTAGATGACCTCTTCTCGCCTAGAGACTAACAAAATCAGAGTCGGAGCACTCAGACTAGTCAATTAAGTAGAAAACAGTGGATAATAAATAATGAGCGGTACGCCGTATCAGGATGAGGGTCAAGACGACCTTTACTCGCCTCGAAGCTGATATATTTGGGCTCAGAACGCCCAAATTCGTCAATCGGGCATCTGACACGTTTTTTGAGGTGGGGTCACACAGATCCTGAAAATTGGTCTAGATGACCTCCGATGGATGTAAAACTGATAAAAATGGAATCAGCACATCCAAATTAGTCAAGAGAGATTGTGTCTGAAATTTCACCTGGGAACGCCTCGGTTTGCATGCGAAAGGAAAACATAGTGTAGACACAACCACAGTATAGGATATGAACAGTAATATAGACTGATAATGGGCTCTTAGATAGTAGAAAACAACTAGGAATTTATAGTACAAAAATCAGATTTAGAAAACCAATTTCTGGTGAAAATTGGAACACTGCCGAGAAAGGACCGAACACCGCAGTATAAAATTAGACTGCGATGAGAAGCCAACACAGATAAAATTGGCCTTAAATTTCTGTGCCCCTTAGCTGCAAAAGCAGCTATAATCTGCAGCACACATAGCTCAAAAGGTGGCTGTTAAAATAATTCCCTAGCCATGACACATTGGAATATAATATTCAAGGGTTTTTGAAAAAGTAGTCAACAACAATTGTTTATTCCTCCCTCCTTTCGATGAGCAGCCCATGCCCACTTCTTTTGAAAATTGGCAGCATATTTGTCCCAAGATTTGGCTAATTTGGTAGACAATTAAGTAGGATTAAGCCTAAGTAGTTTGATTAATTTTTGCCTATAAAAGGAACCCTTGAAATAAGACATGGACTTTTGCTTCCACACACCTAAAACCACAAGTCTTTTTCTTCTTCTTTTCCTTGCTTGCTGCTGAATCTTCTCAACCCCAAAAGGCAACATTTTGCAAGCCAAAACCTTGACCAAAACTCACAAAAAACTGACCTCTTCCAAGCTTGAGCAAGGAGAGACCGAACCAAGCTTTTCGGGTGCACCAAGGGTAAGTGCAAAACCGATTTTCCTTGTGTTTTGATTCTTGGTTTTGAGTTGTTGTTTGAATGATTTTTTTTTTGGTAACTTGGCTAGATAAAACCAACCTCAAGCCCTTGAGTTTCCATGGCATTTTGACCCCCCTAAGCCTAGCCAAAAGTGTGCTTGAGTCCAAAGCACCAAAGGTAAAAACCGAAACCCTACTCATGGTGATTGGTTGAAAAATTTAGTTTTCAATCTAAGGGTTTTATGTGTATTTGTTTATGCACAAGGTTGTATTAAGTTATTTGAGCCCTTAGCTTTCATTTCTTAAAGTCATTATGGTTGTGGTTGTGGTTGTGTTTACTTTAAGTTGCATATGATTTGTGGATGTGAATGCATGGATGTGTATTATGGTGGCTGGACACAAATCTGTCCTTAGAAAATAGCAACAGATTTTGGCCATTTTGACGCACTTAGGTTCCAAATCTAGGATTTGGTAAAACACAATGTTTTAAGGAAATTTCAATACGGTCGTTTTTGTGTATAGGCCTCGGCCAAAAATGAGTCTAAGATAGGTTTTTAGGGTGTTTTTCACTCGGTGTCCAAAACTGGGACAAAACTGGGAACAAAATCCGAACCCAGTGTTTAGTCTCGTGTTTTGCTAGAAATGGACCATTTAGAGTTCGAACCGGTTCTTGGACTCAACACAAAAGTTGTAGATCTCATCGAGACCTTGAGAACCACCCACAAGAGTCAAAAATTTGGCCGTTTCAGGCCTCAAACAGAGCTGTTTTTACAGAGACGTAAAACTGGGATTTTAACAAAATCTAGGCACCAAGCCCACGGTTTTAATGAAATTAGGAGCCGTTAGAGGTAGATTTAGGCTCCTAGATGAACACAAGATTTGTTCATCTTGTCGAGGATGAAAACTTTCATGTTTCGACAAAATTTCAAACAAAGTCGTTTAAACCAAGTTTCAAAATTGTTTTCAAAAATAGTTCAAAAACCACATTTAAAATGCAAGCTTTAAAAATGTGATTTATACACTTTAAAATAAAGATATGTTTTAACACTTTAAAATATGACCAAGGTTTTTATAAAAAATGTCCCCCACCTTCCAATGGGGTGCTAAGGGGGCAGTTTCAAAATAAGGAATTTTTCCAAGATTTTTACAAGCCAACCCAAACAATTTTTCAAAATAAAATAGTGTGTATAGCCCAGTAGGCTACCACACCAAACAAGCCTTACTAGCCCAGTAGGCTACTACCCCAAACAAGCCATAGTAGCCCGGTGGGCCATTATACCAAACAAGCCTTAGTAGCCCGGTAGGCTGCCACACCCCAATAAGCGAAGTAACCCGGTCGGTTACTACACTAAGTTCACGTACAGTAACTCGATAGACTACCTAGTTACTAACATGCGAGTTAACCAATCAGTTGACTGAGCGGTAAACCAGTCAAGGGCTGTGTTTTGAACAACACAATGAGGAACGATGATTAATCTGTCAAGTAGACGGTTGATCGAACACGATATGATTTAGACATCAAATCCCCATAATAGGCCGATAGGGTACCGACGGGTCTCGGTACCCCATAGAAACGCAAGTTATAGTCACTAATGATAATAGTGACTGAATGAGAGTATTAATGAGAAACGTTATTGATGATAGGTGGTAACCTGTGAATTGATAAAGGCGTGATTTCAAGTTGCTTGCAATTAGGTAAGTACAACTCCGCCTATGGCATGAATGAAAATGCTTTTAAATGATATTTTATAGTATGTTAAAATATGTATGCCATGCACACGATGTTGCACCTCATGTTTAAGAGCATATAGTTTCACAATCAAGTAGATTGAAGAAAAAGCAAGTTAGATGTCATACGTCCCTACCATGTAGGAGTTGGGACAGCTTAGAGAAGCATATGGCTAGAAAAGATAAATAAGACAGAAAGTAGTAAGCGTGTCATACCAGCCCTTTCAATGAAGGGGTTTTAAGTTAAAGTAGAAAGTTGAGCATCCGTTGATGGCTCTCCGGCTATTTTACCACGGCGTTACCGATGGTTTGTGCACACACGGTACTGACACATGGGCCCTAAATAGACAAGACAAAAGAGAAGTTTGAAGCATAAATGAACATAACCGGATCTTGCATTAGTTATAGTTCACCATGCTTCTAGATGCATTCAGTACACGATGTTCTGTGATGCACATGTTATGTGAAGTTTTATAATCATTAATATGGTATGTGATATGTGATATGTGATATGATAAAGTGGTATATGTGATATATGACTGCGTATATGCTTTTAAGTATGTACTATGTTTAAACATGTTTAGCGGTAAACATGTTGTACTTACTGGGCGTAAAGCCCACGTAGTGTGTTCATGCTATAGGTAAGCGTCCTGCGGCTTAAGTCCCAGTGGCCGATGGTGGCGGTGGAAGCAGATGTGAGGGCGAGGTTATAGAAACACCACAAGTTTATCTTTCGCAAAATTTGAGTATCAGTATTTTGAATAGTAATGGTTAAATAGTACTTTAAATAGTAATTGTCAGACAGTATGTTTGAATAGTAACCGTTACATAGTATTTTTGAATAGTAAATGTAAACCGTATTTTTTAATAGTAATCGTTAAGTGGTATTTTTGAATAGTAATCGTAAACCGTATTTTTAAATAGTAATCGTTAAATAGTATTTTTAAATAATAACCGTTAAATAGTATTTTTGAATAGTAGTCGGTATACGTACGTATACAGTAAATACGTACATGTAAAAAAAAATTTCTCTCATTTTATGGTATCGCATTAAGTAAGTTTAAGCATCGGCTTTAAAGTAAAAGTTAAAGTAAGTAGTTTTCAGTGACGGTCCAGGCCATTGAGGGCACAGGACGTCACACACTCGAAGACATGCTACGTATGTGTACGATAGATTTCCTAGGGAGCTGGAATGAGAAACTTCCATTGGTAGAGTTTTCCTATAATAACAGCTACCAAGCTTCGATAGGCATGGCACCCTATGAAGCTATATATGGAAGGAAGTGCAGATCACTAGTTCATTAGTATGATTTATAAGAAAAACGACTGCATAAGACGGATTTCATACAAGAGACAGTGGATGCAATTACAAAAATACAACAACGGATGAAAATAGCCCAGAGTCGACAGAAGAGCTATGTGGACAAAAGACGAAGATTCCTGGAGTTCAACAAAGGGGATTTCGTATTCCTAAGAGTTTCACCATGAAGGGAATAATGCGGTTCGGAAAGAAAAGGAAATTAAGTCTGAGATATATTGGACCATATGAGATTATCAAACGCATTGGTAAGGTTGATTATAGATTGGCGCTACTTCCAGAGATGTCAGTATTGCATAATGTGTTTCACGTGTCGATGCTACGGAAGTATATATCGGATCTATCCCATGTATTAAAACATGAACCGAGTTAGATTCAGGAAGATCTGACTTACGAGGAAAGACCTGTTCAGATTCTGGCACGAGAAGATAAAGTTTTAAGGAACAAGAAGATCCCATTAGTCAAAGTGCTGTGGAATAATCACAACGTTCAAGAGGCTACATGAGAACGCGAAGACAAAATTAGAAATTTGTACCCCCACTTGTTCTAAATTTTCGAGGACAAAAATTCTATAAGGAGTGGTGAATGTAATAACCGGGAATTTTAGATTCTCAGAATATGTTAAAATTGTATGTATGTATGAATTTTAACGAATAAATTATGAAAAAGTTGTGTTTTAATACTGTTGAGAATACTGTAAAAATGTTCCGGCAGTGTTAAAGTAAGTGAGTTCGGAGATGAAAAATATTACCGAACATATTTGGGTGAGACGGTTCAAAATCAGAGCCAAAAACCCTAGGGAAGGCACTGAAATGCACTAAAAGGTAGAAATTAACGATAGAAAATTTTGAGCAAACGGAAGCAAAATAAAACAAACCAATTAGACTGGAGGCACCCAAAAATCACCTATGCGATTTCGGTAAAGTTCCGTTCGGTTTGACTTTCAGTCAAAATCTGACCACAAATTAATTAGTGAATTAATATATATATAATATGTGATAACCGGGAATTTCAGATTCTCGGAGTAGGTTAAAATTGCATGTATATATGAATTTTAATCAATAAATTATGAAAAAGTTATGTTTTAATACTGTGGAGAATACTGTAAAAATGTTCCGGTAGTGTTAAAGTGAGTGAGTTCAGGGATGGAAAATCTTACTGGACATAATTGGGTGAGACGGTTCGAAAACAGAGCCAAAAACCTTAGAAAGTGCACTGAAATCCACTAAAGCAATAGAAATTTATGGTAGAGAATTTTGACCAAACGGAAGCAAAATAAAACAAACTGATTGCACCGGAAGCACCCCGAACCCGTATACGTGATTTCGGTAAAGTTCCGTTCGGTTTGGCTTTCAGTCAAAATTTGACCACGAATTAATTAGTGAATTAATATATATAATAGGATGACATCATCATGTTGACGCCATAAATCCATTTTTATTTCTTTGATTTGGAAAGTAATACGAAAGGTGTATGGTTAGGATCATCCTACCTTTTGATCAATGGCCATGATCTTGCCAAAAAGATATTTGAAAATTTTTTAAATATTTTGGAAAAAGGCCATTCGGCCACTTGGAATGGAAGAAGAAAAAATTTTGATTTGGCCCCAAAATTTTAGTACTTTGATCCTTGAACAATTAGCAAATTGTTGGAAAAATTTTGCTAAGTAGTCCTTAGCTTTTGCCTATAAATAGGCATCAAAATTCATAAGAAAAAAATAGAAAAAGTAGCCAAACTCTTGCCATTTCTTGCATCCCCAAATCCGTGAGCCTTTCCCCCTTTCTAAGCGAGATTTTTGTTTTAAATTCCACATCAAACTTAGCTTTCATTGCATTTTTAGTATCAAGCCATCAACTAGATAAGGTAACCTTCTAAATTGAAGCAACTTCCTTCGATTTTCGTAGTGAAAATCCGTGGGTTTGTAGAGTAGAAAAACGTTGAAAAAGTTGATGTTTTGTTGATGTTATGATTAGTTTAGTGTTGTAGAATTTGAAGCATGATTTAGGGTTTAAAAACAAGCAAAAATTTTGCATGGTTTCAAAAAAAATCCATGGCTCATTGGTGTGAAAAATGATTTGGAAATTGGTGTTTTAGTTTGGTGTTTATGTTCGTTTGGTTATATGATGAATTAAGCATGAATTGGAATCAAGAAACAAGAAAAATTTGATGTATTTTTCATGCTAAAATTGTGGGTGATGAACACTAGAAAATGGAAAATTTTAGTGTTGAATAAGAATGTGGAATGTTGATAAAAACCCTAGGAAAGAAAGCAAGGTTTTCTATGTATTTTGGCATGAAAATCCATGGCTAATGCTATGGTTAGAATGAAAATTTTTTTAGGTTTTGATGTTGATTTGTACATTGAAAACCTAGGAATAAAATGTGAAAAATAATTGGTGATGATTAACATGATAAACCAAGACTAGGTTTGGAAAAAATTTGATATTGTGTATTGATTCTTGAATATTGGTTAATGTGGAAAATTTTTATACAAAGTTTGGAAACTTTGTATAAAATAGGCCTCTGGTATATACGTGGTAGGTACAAAGGTTCTAAAGCGTACCTAATGCTGGAAAACCTAAAAATACAAGCGGATATACTGCCGAAAATTTTAAAACGGCATAAGGGCATTTCGGAAAACGAGGGGTAAAAATATTGAACTCGGGAAGGAAATCGGGAGCCCTCAGCAGATTAGGATTGAAAATAGAAAACCAGCTCAAAAGGAATAATAAACCGACCCTTAATGTCTAAAATGCCTAAAACAGGAAAAATTTTCATGATAGGGGTATTTTGGAAAACGAGGAAAAATATTAGGTCGGGATAGGAAACCTGAGCCTCTCGAGGACCGAGGGTCAGGGACGGGATAAAAAAGTGTTTCAAGAGTAGTGAAACGGCCATTTGAGGATCTGAAACGCTCGAAAAACGAGAAACGACCTTAGGTGACAGATGAATAGTAATCGAGGGCCGGGAAAATAGATAATTGAGAATTTATAGCGAATTGAGCTGTAAAAATAATACAGAATCCTAGGGAATATTATTTTAAGATATTTGGGCTTAGAAAATTTGAGAAAAACGATAGAACGAAATAGTTACGGTCCCGAGACCTGTTAGGGGCAAAATGGTCATTTTGATCAAAAATTTCCGAAAGGCTCGGAAAGGACCTAAAAGGACCTAGAATGACTTAAATAAAATTCTAGGACTCAAAATAAAGATTTTAGAGTTAAAAATCTAAAAATTTTAAAGAACACGGGCGTGTAGAAGAATACACGACCGTGTATAGGAAAAAAATTTACAACCCGAGAGGTACATGGGCTTGAACACGGGTGTGTATCAAGCCGTGTATAGTTACACGGCTAGATAGTAAACAACACGGCCATGTAATGAGAAACTAGGAGGTACATGATCATGAACATGGGCGTGTTGAAGGCCGTGTACCATATTACAAGTTGAATTGTATTGAAAATTTTATCACAAAATAAATATATTTAAAATGGCAATTAATATAGGGTATTAACAGACAGTGTTATGTTTGTAGGAACCCAAACTAAGATAGAAATATGGAGGAGTTCCGGAAGTGGACATTATCGCAGTATTGGTAAGTTCAAGCATTTTCATGTCTGCAACATGAAATGTTGTATTACTTTGTTATGTATTAGTTGTGCATTGGGAATCAAGTCCTATTGACATTTGGGGATTAGTTAATATAAGATATCCCACATTTTAAAGATAAGAATATCTAAGGCCTACGGGCGATGGAGGTTAGTGACCTTGAGGTGACGATTAATGTCACTTGGTCAAAACTATAATTGAAAGATGGTAATAAAACCATTTAAGGCGTACCACGCCTCCAACATTGTTGTGGAGGTTTTTTAGGTCCTACGGGGATATAAGGGCTATGGAGGCTAAAGCTCTAGGGTCGCTCCCTAGACCCTCCCAGTCAGCGCGTAATAATTTATCGGTACTGTCATAAAAAGAGCTCTACACCAGAATATAAATAGAGAAAGAATAATCAATAAAATGATGAAAACCATAATTGAGTATAATCGAAGCTTACACTAAGTGTAGTAAACTCGGTTAGGATGATGTGAATAGTACCTTATTAGGGTAATGTGAATAGTAACTAGTTATGGTAACAGTTACTATTCATCGATCAAAGGTCAAAGTCACTATTCATGATAAATAGTTCTACTCATATTGAATAGTATTATTCATAGGAGATTGAGTTTTTAATGTTTTTGAATCCATATGGTTCTTACTAAGTATGTTTGAACTTACTGAGCCTATTAGCTCATTAGTTTGTTCATGTTGTAGGTAAGAAACCTGTTTGGTAGACTTTATGGATGGCGGTAGGATGTGCACGTATGTTGATAGGATGGGGAATTCATCGTGGGCTTGGTCCTGTCAAAAGTATTTCGCTGAGCTTTTAAAGTTAGTGAATTGAAGAGATTGTGAAAAAAAAAATGCAGTATAAATATTTTGTATATTATACATTATGCTATACTCCAAAAGACAACTAAAAGTTAGTATTGTATTTTACATGGCTTTTATACTTAGCTTTCTTTTCGAGAAAGTATGTATTAAAAGAAAAAAAAATTGTGGGTGAAATTTTTGGACCCTGAAAAATGAGAGTTAAAGTAAAAGAGTTTTAAATTGACAACCTAGATTCGGTACATGAGCTGTCTTGATCGGGAAAAGAGTCGATTCGTGGCAGTTACGGGTGATCAGAATCGGGGGTGTCACAAGTTGGTATCAGAGCGGTTAATTATATCCCTATCAGCACGAAACGCTACCCACTCGTCAATCCAAGTAAGTTACCTTTCTTTAAATTAGTTAACTTTTCGTTTATTCAAGATTATATATTTTTATAGGATTTAAGATGACTAGACCACCTTATATGCGACCTCACCCATACCGATCGAGAGGACCACTCTGGGTATGGACTAGGCCTATGGTCAGACCATCCATGATTAGGCAAGCTATATAGCGACCACCAGTACCTGAGCTGTTAGCACCAAGAATTGTAGCACCGGCAGCGGTACAAACACCACCTCCACGACCGATCGTAAACCCACTGGTAGCAGTAGATATTCCAGTGGTGGGAGATCGAGCTCGCATTGGAGCTAGAGTATCAGTGCGAGCCGTACATGCTTTTAGAGGCAGTCATCCACCTATGTTCGAGGGAGGTCAACAGGGGATCTTTACGTGGGACTGGCTACATGATGTAGAGATTATCATGCGCCAATGTGATATAGATGAGGTTTGCTGCGTTTTGATGGCCATTGGCATATTCCGTGAGGACGCACAATTATATTGGCAGTATTGTGATCAGGAGATGCTATTAGCACCGGATTGGGCTGAATTTCGCCTAGTCATGCTAGAGCAGTTTCCGTAGAAGAGTGCAGTACCAGTTCTAGACCCTCCCGAGAGCAGGACAGTACCGCCACCACCGACTATGCCCAAGTATGCAGATGTCAGAGACTTTGTTCTGAAGGCAGAGAGGCAGCAAATGATGCTGAGCGATATTGTATTCTTGTATGCAGTCAGATTTCAGGATAGCATCGTAAGAACATGTCCTCTATCCAACACCACAAAGGATGATTTCTGTGACATATTTTGGAAGGGACTCACTATTGACCTAGGACAAAGGGTAACCCCTTTATACCTTACTACTTTGCGTGAGTTTATTGTCACTGTAGCTAAAGTAGAGGAAGAAATGATGATGGAGCACATGGTGCGCATAAGGCATGAATAGTTATTATAGGAAGCAATGTTAGATTACCTGTATGGATCTGAACCAATGGCAAACAACCATGAGGCTGGTCCGTCGAGGCAACCAGAAGGTATAGGTCCAGCTGAAGTATCAACACTATTTGAGGCCAGAAACAGAATGGATGAGGAAGAAATGGATCCAATTGAATTTTTGACCATTTTAGAACAACCCCAGCTAGGAGACTAGATATAGAAATACATGTGACATACTAATGTATATATATGTCTGTATATGTATATATATGACTGTATCGAAAGGCTATTTTGAGAAAAGCCTTCGAACTGATGTACTTTTGAAAACCTTTGAAATGAAAAGAAATGATAATCACATTTTGACATGTTCAAGGGATGAAATGTTGGAAATTATGTGATGACTAAAACTATATTTTTACTTACCATTGTAAAAGTATGTTTGTGAAAATCTAACAATCGACTCTCATGCGATTATAGGAAATAGGATAAGATGGTGAATCCAAGGAATCTGCAAAATATGAGAGGGCATCTAGTCCTTTCTGAAAGAGTGGACGAGTTGGAAGCTTTGATTAAAGCTCAAATGAGAGAAAATGCTGAATTAAGACAAAGATTGGAATAAATGGAGCAAAGACAAGGTCAAGAAGAGGGCCAGAACCCACAAATGGCTGCACCTGAACCAGAAGTATCGCCAATAGCAACAGAAGAAGAAGTAGAGCCCCAACAACAACCCCGACTTAACCATGAGCCACTATATGAAAGATTTTGACGGATGAAGCCGCCATAGTTTGAGGGTTCCATAAACCCTCTAGAAGCAGAAGAATGGTTGTCTTCATTCCATATGATCTTGGAATTTATGGAGCTGAATGATCAAGAAAAGATTATGTGTGCATCCTTTGTTTTGAAGAAGGGTGCAAGGTTCTGGTGGGAGTTAGTCAAGCTGAGAAGAAACAGGTATATGATGTCTTGGTTAGACTTTTTAGAGGAATTTAATCAGAAATATTACAACCCTGCACTACTGCGACCACAACAAAGAGAGTTTGCAGAGTTGAAACAGGGGGATATGACAGTAATAGAAGTCTGCAGCAAGTTCAATCAACTATCTCGATTGTGTTAGGAAATGCCCTAAGCATTAGAGACATTTTGATGTATTTATTTTGAACTGGATAATAAAATTATATATAGAGGTTATTCATTACATTGTTATCTGCCTTATTTTATTTACATGTTAAAGTAAATGTAAGCAAATATGACTCACAGACTGCTTGTGTTAAAACAGTTAGAACGTTGCATGCAATGGACTTTTTGTATGCGAGAAGACAATGTTCTAAAGTTAGCGGTCTAAACAATGGTCTGTAGTCTATGGTGTTAGACCGAGCATCTAACTCATGTTAAGACTATTATGTTGTCTAAAGCCTTGGAGGGGACGGTTTGTCTTGACTGTCTGGAGCTGGACTCCCAAGTAGAGACATAGATATGTTGCTTGGTGGTGACATATTAGACCGGGACTAAAGCATGATTGATCTACGTAGTCCGCTATGAGTGGATCAATCTGCTTTTGGCGTTCATTGTGCAATAACCTTAATCCTGAGTAAATGAACTACTTCATGTATATGACTTGTGTACTTTGATGTTCCAATGGCTAAAGCGTCTCAGAGGTAGTAAGCTTATAGACCGGTTCGTTGGGTGCATGACTTGTATATGATGAAGGGTTTGTTTGCAGATATCAGAATCATAGCTCTAAGGAGTTAAAGGTATCCTCTTAAAGGCATTATACTGAATGTAAAAATGGACAAGGCCTTGGGTCGTCTGCTGGGCGGATGACTTCTTATTCACATATGGTGAATAATCATTTTCTTAATTCGGTAGTATAATAGAACTTTAAGATAGCCTGATTAGTAGGATTAAACGGACTTTGACCTAAGGCTGATCATGAATATCATATGAGGGTTTTGCATATATGACAAGGGCATTGGATAGTAGCTCGTCACAGGTTTACGTAATACGGTATATAATTGGGAGTTCAGTTTCAGGTTTATAGTTGTGTGACTCTAAAATTAGTGATCATATGATTGAGTTGTTCGGTAAAAGAATGATGATCATATGGATTTGCGGGAGCTCGATTATATATGTCCAATCAGTCCCTCTACTAGCTCCACATAATTCCTTAACGTTTGGCAAATTGATTTGTGTATGCTATTGGCTGGTTTATTATGCATGGATGGTGATGACACAGGATTAGGATGGTAGACAAGATTCTCTCCGATTGGATTCAGATTTTGTTTTGGATAATAGAGTACACAATTATTCGAACTCCAAATAAAGTTGCCATGATTTTATTTCCGATTGGATTGGAGTTGTAGAAAATTATCCATGAGAACAAAAATTTGAAACACAACTGCTTTTGGATTTTGAAATTTGAATTTTGAAATTTGAAATTTGAAATTTGAAATTTGAATTTTGAATTTTGAATTTTGAATTTTGAATTTGAATTTTGAATTTGAAATTCGAATTTGAAATTTGAATTTGAAATTTAAATTTGAAATTTGAAATTTGAAATTTGAAATTTGAATTTGAAATTCGAATTTGAAATTTGAAATTCAAATTTTGAATCACAGTCTAAGTGGGATTCGAATTTGTTGTGGAAAATCCACAAGGTTTGAAATTCGAATTTGGGTTGGATTTGGAGAGGATAATCTTGTTAGAATCCTACTTGAATTTTGAATCCAAATCCTAACAAATAGTGGACGAAATTTTGAGGATTATCCTCAATGGAATTTCGGTTTTTGTGGATAAGGTTCAAGGAAAAATTCAAGTTTCAATCCCAGTTGAATTTGGATTCTCTCCTCCCTGAAAAGTGGCCAAAATTATGGAGAAAATCTCCTAGGAAAATTTAGTTATTTTGGATAAGGATGAGATAAGATTCAAGCTTGAAAAGCCTAGTGGAATTTTGATTCTCCCTTATCCTAAAAGTGGCCGAAAATTTTAGGAGATTTTCTCCTAGGAAATTTCGGATTTTTTGGTTGAAAAAGGGAGATAAAATTCTAGTTAAAATCTTGTTTAGATTTGGATTGGATTTATCCCATAATGGCCGAATTTTATTGTTGGGATTCTCCCTTGGAAAATTCAGATTTTATGGTTATGGATAAGGGAGAATATCTTTTCGGAATCCAATTCGAATTCAGAGAATCACCTCATGCAGGTCTATAAATAGAGGTCCTGCCACTCCAGTTCTCTTAGACCACAGACTCTCAGGTGAGCAGGCTTATTGTTGCACAGCTCATCGTGACAATAAGTTCTTTAGAGATCTGGGTGGTCGGAAGAAGACTAGCAGTGCTAGCATACCGATCGAGGTTCAGAGTGCCCACACACTCAGCCATTTAGGAATTGGAGAATAGTAGAGAAGGCTAGTTGGTTGAAGCCTCCGGTCATTCTCCCCCTACAGATTGGCGTCCTTGAGGTATGAGTTTTAATTGTTGTTGGTTTATTGTATATGGCATCATGAGATATTTAACGATCTAAAAACTTTTATTGTTCCGCTGTGCCACTCTGATACGTTTTACCCAATTATTTTCCTACAGATTGTGTCCGTATGCTGTCACCACCGAAAGGGAGAAAATTCAGAAGATGTTAGGAATGTTCTGTCCAAAGATATCAGCATTGGTGGACAGTGGGTTGACGCCACCTGACACTGTATCTGATTGTGTTAATCGTGCATTGAGGGTAGAGTATTATCTGGCCCGACAGAAGGAAGAGAGAGAAAAGATATGGGATGCTAAAAAGAAGGAGAAGGTGTTAGCCAAAGCTGTACAAACTATATCTCAAGTTGGATAGAGCAGCAAGCAAAATCAGAATACTATGGTCAGACAACCAAGTACTTCTGGTCAGCAGTCCCAGGGGAAGAGAAAAGGAAATAATCTTGGAAATAGGAACCAGTAGAGGAGAATGAACAATAATGCTGTTTTGAGTACGATAGATCATCACATAAACCAAGGAAGATGATGATTAATTCAATGAAAGCAAGAAGGCTAATGTCTAGTGGCTATACTGGATATTTAACATATATAGTGGACATGCAAGAAGAACGGAAGCTTTAACTCGAAGATGTCCCGATTGTAAAGGAATTCATCGATCTCTTCCGAGAAGAATTACCAAGATTACCGCCTGAAAGAGAAATCTCTTTTGAGATTGAGCTGATGCTAGGAACTGCACCTATTTCAAAGGCACCACACCGAATGGCACCGGTCGAATTAAAAGAATTACAGGAATAGCTGAAGGAGCTTTTTGACAAAGGATTTATACGCCCAAGCTATTCCCCACGAGGTGCTCCCATATTATTTGTCAAGAAGAAAGATGGATCATTTTGCATGTGCATTGACTACCAAGAATTGAACAAAGTTGTTGTCAAGAATAGGTATCCATCACCTAGAATTGATAACTTGTTCGATCAACTAAAAGGCACAGCAGTATTGATTGATCTACGATCAGGATACCATCAACTGAGGATTAAGGAGAGTGACATCCACAAGACCGCATTTCGGACCCGCTATAGTCATTATGAATTTCTTGTGCTGCCGTTTGGGTTAACAAATGTGCCAACAGCTTTTATGGACTTGATGAATCGAGTCTTTAAAGAATATTTGGATAAGTTCGTTATTGTGTTTATCGATGACACACTTATATATTCAAAAGCTCGTAAGGAGCATGAGGAGCATTTGAAGACTATCTTGCAGACGATAAGGATGCATCAACTCTACGCCAAATTCTCCAAATGTGAATTTTGGCTGGATAGAGTACATTTTCTTGGACATGTGGTTTCTCAGGAAGGAATCGTTGTGTGTCCTACAAAAGTGGAGGTGATCAACGAATGGCCCACACCTAAAAGCGTGACGGAAACACGGAGTTTCTTAGGTCTAGCTGGCTATTATAGAAGATTTGTAGAGGGATTTGCATGACTCGTTGCACCTCTTACAACTTTGACACGCAAGGAGAGGAAGTACGAGTGGATGGAGGTATGCGAAAGAAGCTTCCAAGAGTTGAAGAAGTGACTAACGAGCGCGTCGATACTTACGCTTCCTATTGAAGGGGAAATGTTCATGATATACAGCGACACCTCAAAGATGGGATTAGGAGCTGTCCTGATGCAAGCTGATAGGGTGATTGCCTATGCCTCATGTAAATTAAAGGACTATAAGAAAAATTATCCCACGTACAACTTGGAACTTGCCGCAGCAGTGTTCGCATTAAAGATCTGGCGACACTATCTGTATAGAGCTCAGTGTTAGATTTATACTGACCACCAATGTCTAAAGTATTTCTTTGCACAAAAAGTGCTAAATATGTGGTAAAGAAGATGGTTGGAGTTGGTCAAAGACTATGATTGTGAAATCCTCTATCATCCGGGAAAAGCCAATCGTGTTGCAGATGCATTGAGTAGGAAATCTACTGTCTCATAGCAACTGCCAATTGGAAATCTTCTAAAGCCATTGCAACAAGAAATCAATGTGCTGAAGATGGAACTGATAGTTGGAAAGTTGGCTGCGTTACAATTGGAGTCAACGTTGTATGAGAACATCAACGAGGCTCAGAAACGAGACCTAAAGCTAACAAGTTCGCAAGAGGAAGCGTCAAAAGAAGGATTAATCCTACATCAGGGAAGAATTCAAGTTCCAGACGATGAAGGATTAAGAAGGCGAATTATGGCCGAAGCCCATGAAACGCCATATTCCATACATCCCGGAGCCAGTAAGATGTACCAGGACTTGAAGCTACAATTCTGGTGGAAAGGGATGAAGAAAGACATTGCTGAGTTTGTAAGCAAATTTATGACGTGCCAGAAGGTTAAGGCTGAACATCATCATCCAGGTAGAAAATTAGAGCCGTTGGAAATTCCTGAATGGAAATGGAAACATATCACGATGGACTTTGTGATAGGACTACCAAAAACCCAAGAAGATTATGATGCCATTTAGGTCATTGTCGACAGATTGACAAAGATGGCAAGGTTCATTGCCATAAAAATGACCTTTTCGTTGGAAAAGTCAGCGAGCTTGTATGTCAACCATATAGTCAGGTTACATGGAGTTCCTAAACCCATTGTGTCAGATCGTGATCCATGATTCACTTCAAACTTGTGGACATGTGTGCAAGAAGCTATGGGAACAGAAGTGCGTCTGAGCACAGCTTTTCATCCACAGACAGATGGGCAATCTGAGTGAACCATTCAAATACTAGAAGACATGCTGCGTGCGTGTACAATAAATTTCCCAGGGAGCTAGAATGAGAAACTTCCATTGGTAGAGTTTTCCTATAATAACAGCTACCAAGTTTCGATAGACATGGCACCCTATGAAGCTCTATATGGAAGGAAGTGTAGATCACCAGTTCATTAATACGATTTATAAGAAAAACGACTGCATAAGACGGATTTCATACAAGAGACAGTGGATGCAGTTACAAAAATATAGCAATGGATGAAAATAGCCCAGAGCAGACAGAAGAGCTATGCAGACAAGAGACGAAGAGCCCTGGAGTTCAACGATGGGGATTTTGTATTCCTAAGAGTTTCGCCGATGAAAGGAATAACGCGGTTCGGAAAGAAAGGGAAATTGAGTCCAAGATATATTGGACTATATGAGATTATTGAACGCATTGGTAAAGTCATTTATAGATTGGCGTTACCTCCAGAAATGTCGACAGTGCATAATGTGTTTCATGTGTCGATGCTACGGCAGTACATATCGGATCCGTCGCATGTACTGAAACATGAACCTATCCAGATTCAAGAAGATCTGACTTACGAGGAAAGACCTGTTCAGATCCTGGCATGAGAAGATAAAGTTTTAAGGAATAAGAAGATCCCATTAGTCAACGTGCTATGGAAAAATCACAACGTTAAAGAGGCTACATGGGAATGCGAAGAAAAATTAGAAATTTGTACCCCCACTTGTTCTAAATTTTCGAGGACGAAAATTCTATAAGGAGGGGTGAATATGATAACCGGGAATTTCAGATTCTCAAAGTAGGTTAAAATTGCATGTATGTATGAATTTTAATGAATAAATTATGAAAAAGTTGTGTTTTAATACTGTTGAGAATACTATAAAAATGTTTTGGTAGTGTTAAAGTGAGTGAGTTTGGGGACGGAAAATCCTACCAGAGCCAAAAATCCTATGATTCGAAAACAGAGCTAAAAATCCTAGAAAGTGCACTGAAATGCACTAAAACAATAGAAATTTATGGTAGAGAATTTTGACCAAACCAAAGCAATATTAAACAAACCGATCGCACCGGAGGCACCCGGAACCCACCTACACGATTTTGGTAAAGTTCTGTTCGGTTCGGCTTTCGGTCAAAATTTGACCACGAATTAATTAGTGAATTAATATATATAATAAGATGACATCATCATGTTGATGTCATAAATTCATTTTTTATTTCTTTGGTTTGGAAAGTAATGTGAAAGGTGTATGGCTAGAATCATCCTACCTTTTGATCAATGGCCATGATCTTGCCAAAAAGATATTTGAAAAACTTTTAAGTATTTTGGAAAAAGGCCATTCAGCCAGTTGGAATGGAAGAAGAAAAAAATTTGATTTTGGCCTCAAAATTTTAGCACTTTGATCCTTGAACAATTAGCAAATTATTGGAAAATTTTTGCTAAGTGGTCCTTAGCTTTTGCCTATAAATAGGCATCAAAATTCATAAGGAAAAAATGGAAAAAGTAGCCAAACTCTTGCCATTTCTTGCAGCCCCAAATCCGTGAGCCTTTCCCCCTTTCTAAGCCAAATTTTTGTTTTAAATTCCACACCAAACTTATCTTTCATTGCATTTTTAGTATCAAGCCATCAACTAGATAAGGAAACCTTCTAAATTGAAGCAATTTCCTTTGGTTTTCTTAGTGAAAATATGTGGGTTTGTAGAGTAGAAAAACATCAAAAAATTTGATGTTTTGTTGATGTTATGATTAGTTTGGTGTTGTAGAATTTGAAGAATGATTTTGGGTTTAAAAACAAGCAAAAATTTTGCATGGTTTCAAAAAAAAAATCCGTGGCTCATTGGTGTGAAAAATGATTTGGAAATTGATGTTTGGGTTTAGTGTTTATGTTCATTTGGTTATATGATGAATTAAGTATGAATTGGAATCAAGAAACAAGAAAATTTTGATGTATTTTTCATGCTAAAACTGCGGGTGATGAACACTAGAAAATGGAAAATTTTAGTGTTGAATAAGAATGTGGAATGTTCGTAAAAACCCTAGGAAAGAAAGCAAGGTTTGCTATGTGTTTTGGCATGAAAATTCATGGCTAATGCTAGGGTTAGAATGAAAATTTTGTTAGGTTTTGATGTTGATTTGTACATTGAAAACCTAAGAATAAAATGTGAAAAATAATTGGTGATGATTAACATGATAAACCAAGACTAGGTTTGGAAAAAATTTGATATTGTGTATTGATTCTTGAATATTGGTTAATGCGGAAAATTTTTATACAAAGTTTGGAAACTTTGTATTAAATAGGCCTCTAGTATAGTACGTGATAGGTACAAAAGTTTTGAGGCGTACCTAACACCGAGAAACCTAAAAATACAAGCAGAAATGCTGTCGAAATTTTTAAAACGACATAAGGGCATTTCGGGAAACAAGGGGTAAAAATATTGAACTCGGAAAGAAAACCGGGACCCCTCGGTGGATTAGGATTGAAAATGGAAAACCAACCCAAAAGGAATAGTAAACCGACCCTTAATGTCTAAAATGCCTAAAACAGGAAAAAATTTCATGATAGGGGTATTTTGGGAAACGAGGAAAAATATTAGGTCAGGATAGGAAACCCGAGCCTCTTAAGGACTGAGGGTTGGGGACGGGATAAAAAAGTGTTCAAGAGTAGTGAAACGGCCATTTGAGGCTCCGAAACGCTCAAAAATGAGAAACGACCCTAGGTGATGGATGATTAGTAACCGAGGGTCGGGAAAATAGATAATTGAGAATTTATAGCGAATTGAGCTATAAAAATAATACAGAAGCCTAGGGAATATTATTTTAAGATATTTGGGCTTAGAAAATTTGAGAAAAACGATAGAACGAAATAGTTACGGTCCTGAGACCCGTTAGGGGCAAAATGATCATTTTGACCAAAAATTTTTGAAAGGCTTGGAAAGGACCCCAAAAGACCTAGAATGACTTAAATAAAATTCTAGAACTCAAAATAAAGATTTTAGAGTTAAAAATCTAAAAATTTTGAAGAACACGGCCGTGTAGAAGAATACACGGCCGTGTATAGGAAAAAAATTTACAACCTGAGAGGTACACAGGCTTGAACACGGGCGTGTATCAAGCCGTGTATAGTTACACGGCTAGATAGTAAACGACACGGCCATATAGTGAGAAACCAGGAGGTACACGATCATGCACATGGGCGTGTACCATATTACAAGTTGAATTGTATTAAAAAATTTATCACAAAATATATATATTTAAAATGATAATTAATTTAGGATATTAACAGATAGTATTATGTCTGTAGGAACCCAAACTAGAGATAGAACTGTGAAGGAGTTCCGGAAGTGGACATTATCGTAGTATTGGTAAGTTCAAGCATTTTCATGTCTGCAACATAAAATACTGTATTACTTTGTTATGTATTAGTTGTACATTGGGAATCAAGTCCTATTGACATTTGGGGATTAGTTAGTATAACATATCCCACATTTTAAAGATAAGAATATCTGAGGCCTACGAGCGATGGAGGTTAGTGACCTTGAGGTGGCAATTAATGTCACTTGATCAAAAATATAATTGAAAGATGGTAATAAAGCCATTTAAGGCATACCGCCCCTCCAACATTGTGGTGGAGGTTTTTCAGGTCCTACGGGGATATAAGGGCTGTAGAGGCTGAAGCTCTAGGGTCGCTTCCTAGAACCTCCCAGTCAACACGCAACAATTTATCAGTATTGCCATAAAAAGAGCTCTATACTAGAATATAAATAGAGAAAGAATAATAAATAAAATGATGAAAACCATAATTGAGCATAACCGAAGCTTATACTAAGTGTAGTAAACTCAATTAGGATGATGTGAATAGTACCTCATTAGGGTAATGTGAATAGTAACTAGTTATGATAACAGTTACCATTCATCGATCAAAGGACAAACTTACTATTCATGATGAATAGTTCTATTCATATTGAATAGCACTATTCATAGGAGATTGAGTTTTTAATGTTTTTGAATCCATATGATACTTACTAAGTATGTTTGAACTTACTGAGCTTGTTAGCTCATCAGTTTGTTCATGTTGCAGGTAAGAAACCTGTCTGGTAGAATTTATGGATGGCGGCAGGATGTGCGCATATGTTGATGGGATAGGGAATTCATCGTGGACTTGGTCCTGCAAAAAGTCTTCCACTGAGCTTTTAAAGTTAGTGAATTGAAGAGATTGTGAAAAAAAAATGCAGTATAAATATTTTGTATATTATACATTATGTTATACTCCAAAAGATAACTAAAAGTTAGTATTGTATTTTACATGACTTTTATACTTATCTTTCTTTTAGAGAAAGTATGTATTAAAAAGAAAAACAAAATTATGGGTAAAATTTTCAGACCCTGAAAAATGAGAGTTTAAGAAAAAGAGTTTTAAATTGACAACCCAAATTCGGCACACGAGCTGTCTTGATCAGCAAAAGAGTCGGTTCATGACAGTTGCAGGTGATCAGAATCGGGGGCGTCACATAATAGGATGACATCATATGTGTGATGTCATAAATACAAAATTTTTAAAATTGGAAAGTAATAGGTGAAGGTGTATGGCTAGGATCATTTCTCTTTTTAATCAAGGGTTAAGATCATGCCAGAAAGATATTTGAAAAATTTTTTAAAATAAAGAAAAAGGCCATTTGGCAATGTGGAATGGAAGAAAGAAAAAAAATTGATTTTGGCCCCAAAATTATTACATTTTAGTCCTTGAACAATTAGCAAATTGTTGGGAAAATTTTGCTAAATGGTCCTTGGTTTTTGCCTATAAATAGGCATCAAAATTCATTAGAAAAAAATGAAAAAGTTGGCCAAACTCTTGCCCTTTTCTTGCAGCCAAAAACTGTGAGCTTTCCCCCCCATTTAAGCCAAATTTTGTTCAAAATTTCACACCAAAATTAGCTTTCATTGCATTTCTAGTATCAAGCAATCAACTAGATAAGGTAAGCTTCCAAATTGAAACAATTTTCTTTGATTTTCTTAGAGAAAATCCGTGGGTCTTTGGTGTAGGAAAATATTAACAAAAGTTGATGTTTTGTTGATGCTATGATTAGTTTGGTGTTTTAGAATTTGAAGCATGATTTAGGGTTATGAAACAAGCAAAATTTTTGTATGTTTCCACGAAAAAAATCCGTGGCTTATTGGTGTGAAAAATAATTTGGAAATTGGTGTTTTGGTTTATTGTTTAGGTCCATTTAATTACATGTTGAATCAAGCATGAATTGGAATCAAAAAACAAGAAAAATTTGATGTAGTTTTCATGCTAAAACCGTGGGTGATGAACACTAGCAAATGGAAATTTTTAGTATTGAATAATGTTGATAAAACCCTAGGAAAGAAAACTAAATTTTCTATGTGATTTTGCATGAAAAATCCGTGGATAATGCTAGGGTTGAAATGAGAGCTTTGTTAGGTTTTGATGTTATTTTATACATTAGAAAACGTAAGAGTGATATGTGATATTTGAAATATTGTGATGAAAAACATTGGTGATAATTAATATGATAAACCAAGACTAGGTTTTGAAAAATATGTTGTTGTGCATTGATTTTTGAATATTGGTTAATGTGGAAAATTTTTATATAAAGTTTGGAAACTTTGTATAAAATAGGCCTCTGGTATATTACGTGGCAAGTGCAAAAGTTCTGAGGCGTACCTAACACTGAGAAACCTAAAAATACAAGCGAAAATGCTGCCGAAATTTTTAAAACGGCATAAGGGCATTTCGGGAAACGAGGGGTAAAAATATTGAACTCGGGAAGGAAACCGGGACCCCTCAGTGGATTAGGATTGAAAATGGAAAACCAACCCAAAAGGAATAGTAAACCGACCCTTAATGTCTAAAATGCCTAAAACAGGAAAAATTTTCATGATAGGGGTTTTTTGGGAAACAAGGAAAAATATTAGGTCGGGATAAGAAACCCGAGCCTCTCGAGGGCCGAGGGTCGGTGACGAAATAAAAAAATGTTTCAAGAGTAGTGAAACGGCCATTTGAGGCTCCGAAACGCTCGAAAAACGAGAAACGACCTTAGGTGACGGATGATTAGTAACCGAGGGCTGGGAAAATAGACAATTGAGAATTTATAGCGAATTGAGCTGTAAAAATAATATAAAAGCCTAGAGAATATTATTTTAAGATATTTGAGCTTAGAAAATTTAAGAGAAATGATAGAACGGAATAGTTACGGTCCCGAGACTCATCAAGGGCAAAATGGTCATTTTGATCAAAAATTTCAGAATGGCTCGGAAAGAACCGTAAAGGATCTAGAATACCTTAAATAAAATTCTAGGACCCAAAACAGAGTTTTTAAAGATTAAAATCTAGAATTTAATTGGTACACGGGCGTGTACAATAAAACACGACCGTGTAAAATAAAGCTGAGAGGTACATGGTCAGGGACACGGGCGTGTTGCAGACCGTGTACCACATAAAGAATTGAAATATTTTATAACACCTACCATAAAATAAATTTATAAACTGATAATTAAGGAATAATATTAACAGACAATATTATGTCTGTAGAAACCCAAATTAGACATAGAACTGCGGAGGAGTTCCAGAAGTCGACATTATCACAGTATTGGTAAGTTCAAGCATTTTCATGTCTACAGCATGAAATACTGCATTACTTTATTACGTACTAGTTGTACATTAGGTACCAAGTCCTATTGACATTTGGGGATTAGTTAGTATAACATGTCCCACATTTTGAAGATAAGAATATTTAAGGCCTACGGGTGATGGAGGTTAGTGATCTTGAAGTGATAAGTAATGTCACTTGGTCAAAACTATAATTGAAAGATGGTAATAAAACCTTTTAGGGCGTACCGCCCCTTCAACATTGTGATGGAGGTTTTTCAGATCCTACGGGGATATATAAGGGCTGTGGAGGCCGAAGCTCTAGAGTCGCTCCCTAGGCCCTCCTAGTCAGCCCCCAAGATAAATATCGGTACTGCCATAAAAGAGCTCTATATCAAAATATAAATAGAGAAAGAATAATCAATAATATGATGAAAACCATAATTGAGTATAACCGAAACTTACACTAAGTGTAATAAACTCGGTTAGGGTGATGTGAACAATATCTCATTAAGGTAATATGAATAGTAACCAGTTAGGGTAACAGTTACTGTTCATCGATCAAAGTCACTATTCATGATGAATAGTATTATTCATAGGAGATTGAGTTTTTAATGTTTTTGAATCCATATGATTCTTACTAAGTATGTTTGAACTTACTGAACCTGTTAGCTCATCAGTTTGTGTTAGGAAATGCCCTAAGCATTAGAGAAATCTTGATGTATTCATTTTGAACTGGGTAATAAAATTATATATAGAGGTTATTCATTACATTGCTATCTGTCCTCGTCTTATTTACATGTTAAAGTAAATGTAAGCAAATATGGCTCACTGACTGCTTGTGTTAAAACTGTTAGAACGTTGCATGCAATGGACTTTTGTATGCGAGAAGACAATGTTCTAAAGCTAGCGGTCTAAACTATGGTCTATAGTCTATGGGGTTAGGCCAAGCATCTAACTCATGTTAAGACTATTATGTTGTCTAAAGCCTTGGAGGGGACGGTTTGTCTTGACTGTCTGGAGCTGGACTCCCAAGTAGAGACATAGATATGTTGCTTGGTGGTGACATATTAGAACGGGACTAAAGCGTGATTGATCTACGAAGTCCGCTTTGAGTGGATCGATCTGCTTTTAATGTTCATTATGCAGTAACCTTAATCCTGAGTAAAAGGACAGCTTCATGTATATGACTTGTGTACTTTGATGTTCCAATGGCTAAAGCGTCTCAGAGGTAGTAAGCTTATAGACCGGTTCGTTGGGTACATGACTTGTATACGATGAAGGGTTCGTTTACAAATATCGGAATCATAGCTCTAATGAGGAGTTAAGGGTATCCTCTTAAAGGCATTATACTAAATGTGAAAATGGACAAGGCCTTGGGTCGTCTGCTGGGCGGATGATTTTTTATTCACATATGGTGAATAATCATTTTCTTAATTCGGTAGTATAATGGAACTTTAAGACAGCCTGATCAGTAGGATTAAACGGACTTTGACCTAAGGCTGATCATGGATATCATATGAGGGTTTTGCATATATGACAAGGTCATTGGATAGTAGCTCGTCACGGGCTTACGTAATATGGTATATAATTGGGAGTTCAGTTTCAGGTTTATAGTGGTGTGACTTTGAAATTAGTGATCATATGATTGAGTTGTTCGGTACGGAATGATGATCATATGGAATTACAGGAACCCGATTATATATGTCCAATCAGTCCCTCTACTAGCTCCACATAATTCCTTAACGTTTGGCAAATTGATTTGTGTATGCTCTTGGCTGGTTTATTATTCATGGATGGTGATGACACAGGATTAGGATGGTAGACAAGATTCTCTCCGGTTGGATTCAGATTTTGTTTTGGATAATAGAGTACACAATTATTCGAACTCCAAATAAAGTTGCCATGATTTTATTTGAGATTGGATTGGAGTTGTAGAAAATTATCCATGAGAACAAGAATTTGAAACACAACCGTTTTATGGATTTTGAAATTTGAATTTTTGAAATTTGAAATTTGAAATTTGAATTTGAAATTTGAATTTGAAATTCGAATTTGAAATTTGAATTTGAAATTTAAATTTGAAATTTGAAATTTGAAATTTGAAATTTGAAATTTAAATTTGAAATTCGAATTTGAAATTTGAAATTCAAATTTTGAATCACAGTCCAAGTAGGATTCGAATTTGTTGTGGAAAATCCACAAGGTTTGAAATTCGAATTTGAGTTGGATTTGGAGAGGATAATCTTGTTAGAATCCTACTTGAATTTTGAATCCAAATCCTAACAAATTATGGACGAAATTTTGAGGATAATCCTCAATGGAATTTCAGTTTTTGTGGATAAGGTTCAAGGGAAAAATTCAAGTTTCAATCCCAGTTGAATTTGGATTCTCTCCTTCCTTGAAAAATGGCCGAAATTATGGAGGAAATCTCCTAGGAAAATTCGGTTATTTTGGATAAGGTTGAGATAAGATTCAAGCTTGAAAATCCTAGTGGAATTTTGATTCTCCCTTATCCTAAAAGTGGCCGAATTTTTTGAGGAGATTTTCTCCTAGGAATTTCAGATTTTTTGGTTGAAAAAGGGAGATAAAATTCTAGTTAAAATCTTGTTTAGATTTGGATTGGATTTATCCTAAATAAACCGAATTTTATTGTTGGGATTTTTCCATGGAAAAATTCAGATTTTATGGTTATGGATAAGGGAAAATATCTTTTCCTAATCCAATTCGAATTCAGAGAATCACCTCATGCAGGTCTATAAATAGAGGTCCTGCCACTCTAGTTCTCTTAGACCACAGACTCTCAGGTGAGCAGGCTTATTATTGCACAGCTCATCATGACAATAAGTTCTTTAGAGATCTGGGTGGTCGGAAGAAGACTAGCAGTGCTAGCATACCGATTGAGGTTCAGAGTGCCCACACACTCAGTCATTCGGGAATTGGAGAATAGTAGAGAAGGCTAGTTGGTTGAAGCCTCCGGTCATTCTCCTCCTGCAGATTGGCGTCCTTGAGGTATGAGTTTTAATTGTTGTTGATTTATTGTATATGGCATCATGAGATATTTAACGATTTAAAATTTTTTATTGTTCCGCTGCGCCACTCTGATACATTTTTACTGATTTATTTTCCTACAATTGGTATCAGAGACATCTCATGACTATGCCATGTACATAAATTAGACAATTACTTAGTCTTTTTATTTATGTATGGATTTGATATTTAGAGAGTGGCATTCTAGGGTTCCTTTATGTTGTTATCATGGATTATGTATAAAGTATGTGGTTATTTTAATTTTCTGAATTATTATAAGCATGCTTGTTTATGCCGGTTATGGTTCCTTAGATTTTAGAAAAATTGTATCCAGGAATTTTTATGTAACCATGGGAGCAGTTTATAAACACTGTAATTTTCCCATGGATTTTAATTTTTGTCTCTTAGAATTTTTATGGTTAAAATTTTTGTATACCAGAAACGGTTTAGGAAATTTTATGTAATTATTCTTGGAGGAGATTGAAGATTGAAGACCGTAATTTATTTTTCCCAAAAGTTAAATTTGATTTAAAGATTGAAATTTTGATTGTGTGGAAAATTTCAATTTAATTGGGATTCAAATTAATTTTTGAAGATCCTAATAGGTAAATTGAAATATGACACGAAAATCGAGACACGACCCCTCGGGATAGGCCAACGGGCCTTGGTGGGGCTGCAGCAGCCCCTGTGCAGGCCATAACCACCCACGGCCGTAGGCTTGGCCTGCAGCCGAGGGTGGCCGTGGCCTGCCCAAGGCTGGCCGCAGCCTGGGCGTGCAGCCTGCCGGCTGCTGCGCCCAGCCTGGCGGTGCAGCCTGGGCGTGCAGCCTGCCGGCTGCTGCGCCTAGCCTGGCGGTGCAGCCTGGCGCTGCAGGCTTGGCCTGCAGCCCGACAAGGCTGCACATAGGGGGCAGCCGTGGGCTGCCAGCCCCTTTGGGGCTGGTGGCTGCCCACGGCAACTGCCGCCTTCGGGGGCGGCGGTGCGATGGTCCAAAAATCAGAAAATTTTGATTTGTAAATTTGAGATTTAATTTTAAATCATGTTTAAAAATATGTAATTGAAAATTTGAAATTTTTGAAATTACATATTATTACACATGATGTTTAAAATTGTTTAAAATTTAAATTTGAAATTTAAATTTGAAATTCGAATTTGGAATTTGAATTTGAAATTTAAATTTTTGGAGGTTTAAATTTTAAATGATTCTTGGGATGAGAAATAAATGGAGAGGCTACATAAAGATGGATACAAGAAGACGGAACGAAATTCAAGACCCAAAGAATGCTTTGGATGGAATTTTGTGATCTTTATTTTCTTTGTTCTAGGATGGAACCATGGCTTGGTTATTCTGTCAATTATTTTTTCTGTGATATATCATGGATGTATAAATATGTATTGATGGATGTTTTTATATGCATATTTGATAACATGTCATATAGGATAGGTGAGTGCCGCTCATACTATATTGATCATACATAATTTGTCAAAACTTGCATGTTTTTCAAAATATTGAGTGGGAGAGGGTTTCAAACAAAACCCACGGCCTCCATTGTTGATCCGTATGTGAAAGCATGGTAACGCCTCGCGTCAGTTCTGCCCTGACCACACCCCTCGGTAGGTGTTTACCACCGCCGGTATACTAGATTGGATCTCCTATGTGGAAAACGTGTTCGGGTACGATCCTATTCATGAGCACCCCTCGGTGGCTTGGTAGGACGTGGATCGGGCTACGTAAACATTGGTTATATACTCAAGACTCGTTTAGTTATTAACCTTCCCTAGAAGCTCTGTTAACTAAACTGGTGGCCAAATAAGCGGTTATTAATATATGTCTTAACCTTGGAGGATTTAAGACAACATATATTAATTGGATGGGGTCCATGTTCCGGCTATTTGTTTTCATGACCACCCCTCGGTGGCTTGGGGCAATAGGTGCTGAGAATTACTATTGCAATGCTACATGTTTTTCAAGTTTCATGTAGGAACATACTTGTATGTTTTATTTGCTAAATTATAAGTATATTTGCTTGGGCTTTGTAATGATGTCTAGTATAATTTTATTTCAATTCAAAATGTCACCGATACCCCTCATTTCAATACTCACTGAGAATAAACTGAATGGCGATAATTATAAAGATTGGAAAAGAAATCTATTAATAGTTCTCAGCTGCGAGAGACACAAGTTCATACTGGACGAACCATGCCCACCTGGGCCCAAACCTGACACACCACTTGAGGAGGTCCCAGTTGCCTATAATCTTTGGAGAGAATCCAATGAGATAGCTCGATGTTACATCTTTGCTAGCATGACGAGTGCTTTACAAAAGCAGTATGAGACTTATCAAATTGCTGGGGAGATCATGGAAAATCTAGAGGACATGTTCGGAGGCCAAGAAAAATTGGCTCGACAGTCCGCTCTCACCAGTATTATGAACTCTAAGCAGAAGGCGGGTACTCCAGTGAAGGACCATATGATCACTCTAATGGGATTTTTCGCTGAGGCTGTCGAAAACGGTGCTGAGTTGGACTACAACACCCAGATCGAGATGGTGTTCAAGACTCTGTCTAAAGATTTTGTGGGGTTTAAGGGAGCATACAATCTGGCGACAAAGGAGTTAGGACTAACCGAGCTCATTAAGCAACTACAGGCTTATGAGCAGATGATCAGGGATGAGGATGCGGTCCGACCTAAAGGAGAGGCCAATTTGGCGAAATCTTCCAATCCCTCACGGAAGAGGAAGAGGCCAAATAAGAAGCAAGTGGCTTCTAGTTCTTCTAATCCTCCTGTCTCAGACGGGAAGAAGAAGAAGAAGAACAAGAAGCCAAAGGACCCTAAAAAGTCCAAATGCTTCCATTGTGGGAAGGTAGGTCACTTTAAGATGGCTTGCCGGGAATTCCTAGCCGCCAAGGCCAAGGAAGGTAAGGAACTTCATTACTTGAAAGCGTGTTTGGTGGAAGAATCGAAAGACACTTGGGTCATCGATTTGGGTGCCACTAATCATGTTTGTGTTTCTATGCAGGGGTTCGTGGAAACGAGAAGTCTACATGATAGGAGCCTCTCGTTGCGGACTGGAGATGGTGGCTTTGTCATGGCTGAAGCAATTGGAGATGTTTATCTTTATTTTGATCAATTTAGGTTTATTTTATTGAAAGACTGTTTTTATGTTCCTAATTTTAGGAGGAACCTTATATCGGTAGCTTGTTTAATAAAGGATTCTTATTCAGTTTCTTTTAGTAAAAGAGTTGATATTCGTAGAAATAAGTCTTTTATCTGTTCTGGATGGATGGACGGATGGAAACCTATATTTGATCAAACCAAAGATGTACTCACTGCTTGACACTGAATTAATTGATAACTCTAAAAAGAGCGAAACCTTTGACAAGTTCAAAGAGTATCGTGCAGAAGTGGAAAAGCAATTGGATAAATCCATAAAGACACTTCGATATGATCGAGGTGGCGAATACCTCTCCGATGAATTTCTAGGACATCTTGTAGAGAACGGGATATTATCCCAATTGACTGCACCTGGTACTCCACAACAGAATGGTGTAGCCGAAAGGAGAAACAGAACCTTATTGGATATGGTACGGTCCATGATGAGTTATTCAACGCTGCCATTTTGGGGATATGCTTTACAAATGGCTTGCTATATTTTGAACCAGGTTCCGAGCAAATCAATTCTCAGAACTCCATATGAATTGTGGCGTGGTAGGAAGCCCTCCCTTGGACATATGAGAATATGGGGCTGCCCGGCGCATGTACTGGATGGGGATGCGAAGAAGTTGGAACCAAGATCAGAATTATGCATGCTTGTAGGGTATCCAAAAGGAACTAAAGGAGGTCTGTTCTATAACCCGAAGGAACAAAAGGTCATTGTCTCAACCCATGTGACATTCTTGGAGGAAAGTCACATGAATGACTTTAAGCCTTGAAGCAAAGTGGTGCTAGAGGAGTTATCGGGTGAAAGAACTGCTCCACAGATTTCGGTCTTCGATGCAAGTCCGAGTTCCAGTGAAAGACCTGCAGACGATCAACAATTTAGGGTGCCTCGTCGTAGTGGGAGGGTTTCGAAGAAACCTAATTTCTTCATGTATGATGCTGAGGTATACCAGGCTGAGGCTCATGAGCATGAGGATGATCCGGTCACCTATGATGAAGCTATAAATGATGTTGATTCTAAATCTTAGGAACAGGCTATGAACAATGAGATGGATTCTATGAAATCTAACTCAGTTTGGGAACTTGTAGATTTGCCAGATGGGATAAAACCCATTGGATGCAAATAGGTCTACAAAAGAAAGAAGGATGCAGAAGGGAGAGTGGAAACTTTCAAAGCTAGACTGGTTGCAAAGGGGTACAAGCAAAAGGCTGGAATTGATTACGATGAAACCTTTTTGCCTGTTGCTATGCTGAAGTCTATCCGTATTCTTCTGTCCATTGCTGCGGCTCTCGATTACGAGGTCTGGCAAATGGATGTCAAGACGGCATTCTTGAATGGCCATCTTGAAGAGTGTATCTATATGATACAGCCCGAAGGGTTCGTAGTGAAAGGCCAAGAAAGGAAAGTCTGCAAGTTGCTTAGATCCATTTATGGATTAAAGCAAGCATCCCGCTCATGGAACCAGAGGTTTGATCAAGCAATTAAGACATTTGGTTTTGAGCAGAATGTTGATGAAGCCTGTGTTTATAAACGTATTAAGGATGGAAAAGTGGTCTTTCTGATACTCTATGTCGATGATATACTACTCATTGGGAATGATGTAGGGAACTTATCATCGGTTAAGCTTTGGTTACACCAACAGTTTGACATGAAGGACTTGGGAGAAACTAATTATGTTCTAGGCATTCGTCTCTTCAGAGATCGAAAGAACAAAATGATAGCGTTATCCCAAGCTTCATACATAGATAAAATAATTGACAAATATGTAATACAAGAGGCAAAGAAAGGCTCACAATCTTCTATTGCCGGTCTAACTCTTTCACTGGATGATTGTCCCAAGACATCGGAAGAAAGAGAGCGTATGAGTAAGGTCCCTTATGCATCCGTTGTGGGTGGCCTTATGTACGCTATGCTTTGCACTCGCCCGGATATATATTTTGCAGTAGGTATGGTGAGTCGATATCAAACAAATCCTGGAACCAAGTACTGGCAAGCTGTAAAGCATATACTCAAGCATCTTAAGAGAACGAGGGATTATATGCTGGTGTATTCTGGAGGGGACCTAACACCCATAGGATACATGGACTCAGACTTCCAGACTTGTAAGGATTTGAGGAAATCGACATCTGGATCAGTGTTTTTACTCGGAGGAGGTGCCATTGTGTGGAGGAGCGTGAAGCAGGGCTGCACAGCTGACTCTACAATGGAGGCTGAGTATGTAACTGCGGCTGAGGCATCTAAAGAAGCGGTTTGGCTCCGCAAGTTCTTTAGAGACCTTGAGGTCATTCCGGGTGTTGACAAGCCTATCACACTTTACGGTGAAAATACAGGGGCTATTGCCAACACAAGGAAATCTCGGCACTACAAGAGGACCAAGCATATCGATCGGATATATCATATTATTAGAGGGCATGTGGAGACAAGACAAGTGGATGTATGTAAGATCGCGTCCGAGGACAACATCGCCGATCCCTTTACTAAGACTTTGGTGGCTAGAAGCTTTGAGAGGCATGTAGAGGCGATGGGGATGCGTAACATGGCACATCTACTGGCTTAGGGCAAGTGGGAGATTGTTAGGAAATGCCTTAAGCATTAGAGACATTTTGATGTATTCATTTTGAGCTGGATAATAAAATTATATATAGAGGTTATTCATTACATTGCTATCTGTCTTCGTCTTATTTACATGTTAAAGTAAATGTAAGCAAATATGGCTCACTGACTGCTTGTGTTAAAACTATTCTAACGTTGCATGCAATGGACTTTTGTATGCGGAAGACAATGTTCTAAAGTTAGCGGTCTAAACTATGGTCTGTAGTCAACGGGGTTAGACCGAGCATCTAACTCATGTTAAGACTATTATGTTGTCTAAAGCCTTGTAGGTTATGGTTTGTCTTGACTGTCTGGAGCTGGACTCTCAAGTAGAGACATAGATATGTTACTTGGTGGTGACATATTAGACCGGGACTAAAGCGTGATTGATCTACGTAGTCCACTATGAGTGGATCAATCTGCTTTTGACGTTCATTGTGCAATAACCTTAATCCTGAGTAAATGAACTACTTCATGTATATGACTTGTGTACTTTGATGTTCCAATGGCTAAAGCATCTCAGAGGTAGTAAGCTTATAGACCGGTTCGTTGGGTGCATGAGTTGTATACGATGAAGGGTTTGTTTGCATATATCGGAATCATAGCTCTGAGGCATTAAAGGTATCCTCTTAAAGGCATTATACTGAATGTAAAAATGGACAAGGCCTTGGGTCGTCTGCTGGGCGGATGACTTCTTATTCACATATGGTGAATAATCATTTTCTTAATTCAGTAGTATAATGGAACTTTAAGATAGCCTGATCAGTAGGATTAAACGGACTTTTACCTAAGGCTGATCATGGATATCATATGAGGGTTTTGCATATATGACAAGGTCATTGGATAGTAGCTCGTCACAGGCTTACGTAATACGGTATATAATTGGGAGTTCAGTTTCAGGTTTATAGTGGTGTGACTCTGAAATTAATGATCATATGATTGAGTTGTTCGGTACATAATGATGATCATATGGAATCACGGGAGCTCGATTATATATGTCCAATCAGTCCCTCTACTAGCCCCACATAATTCCTTAACGTTTGGCAAATTGATTTGTGTATGCTCTTGGCTGGTTTATTGTGCATGGATGGTGATGACACAGGATTAGGATGGTAGACAAGATTCTCTACGGTTGGATTCAGATTTTGTTTTGGATAATAGAGTACACAATTATTCGAACTCCAAATATAGTTGCCATGATTTTATTTGAGATTGGATTGGAGTTGTAGAAAATTATCCATGAGAACAAGAATTTGAAACACAACTGTTTTGTGGATTTTGAAATTTGAATTTTTGAAATTTGAATTTTGAATTTTGAATTTGAAATTTGAATTTGAAATTTGAATTTGAAATTTGAATTTGAAATTTGAAATTTAAATTTGAAATTCGAATTTCAAATTTGAAATTCAAATTTTGAATCATAGTCCAAGTAGGATTCGAATTTGTTATGGAAAATCCACAAGGTTTGAAATTCGAATTTGAGTTGGATTTGGAGAGGATAATCTTGTTAGAATCCTACTTGAATTTTGAATCCAAATCCTAATAAATTATGGACGAAATTATGAGGATAATCCTCAATGGAATTTCGGTTTTTGTGGATAAGGTTCAAGGGAAAAATTCAAGTTTCAATCCCAGTTGAATTTGGATGCTCTCCTTCCCTAAAAAATGGCCGAAATTATGGAGGAAATCTCCTAGGAAAATTCGGTTATTTTGGATAAGTTTAAGATAAGATTCAAGTTTGAAAATCCTAGTGGAATTTTGATTCTCCCTTATCCTAAAAGTGGCCGAATTTTTTGAGGAGATTTTCTCCTAGGAATTTTAGATTTATTGGTTGAAAAAGGGAGATAAAATTCTAGTTAAAATCTTGTTTAGATTTGGATTGGATTTATCCTAAATAACCTGAATTTTATTGTTGGGATTTTCCCATGGAAAAATTTGGATTTTATGGTTATGGATAAGGGAGAATATCTTTTCCTAATCCAATTCGAATTTAGAGAATCACCTCATGCAGGTCTATAAATAGAGGTCCTGTCACTCCAGTTCTCTTAGATCGCAGACTCTCAGGTGAGCAGGCTTATTGTTGACAATAAGTTCTTTAGCGATCTGGGTGGTCGGAAGAAGACTAACAGTGCTAGCATACCGATCGAGGTTCAGAGTGCCCACATACTCAGCCATTCGGGAATTGGAGAATAGTAGAGAAGGCTAGTTGGTTGAAGCCTCCGGTCATTCTCCTCCTGCAGATTAGCGTCCTTGAGGTATGAGTTTTAATTGTTGTTGATTTATTGTATATGGCATCATGAGATATTTAATGATCTAAAATTTTTTATTGTTCCGCTGCGCCACTTTGATACGTATTTACTGATTTATTTTCCTATAGTTTGCTCATGTTGCAGGTAAGAAAACTATACAGTAGACTTTATGGATGGTAGCAGGATGTGCGCGTGTGCTGGTGGGATAGGGATTGCACCGTGGATCTGGTCCTGCCATAAGTCTTACGCTGAGCTTTGAAAGTTGGTGAATTGAAGAGAATGTGTTATTGAAAAAAAATATGCAGTATAAATATTTTGTATATTATACACTATGTCATACTCAAAAGACAACTAAAAGTTAGTATTGTATTTTACACGGCTTTTATACTGAGCCTTCTTTTGAGAAAGTATGTATTAGAAAGAAAAAAAAAATTATGGGTGGAATTTTCGGGCCCTGAAAAATGAAAGATTGAGAAAAAAAAAGGGTTTTAAATTGGTGGTCCAGATTCGGCACACCGGCTGTCTTGGATGACAATAGAGTCAGATCCTGATAGTATCACGTGGTTGGATTCAGGGGCGCCACAAGATTTGCCTATAAAAGGCATGCTTGAGCTAAAGGGGTCACTCTCTTTCTTTTGCCCCCAAAAACCAACCATTCTTCTTATTCTTTTCCTAGTTGTAGCCGACCACTCCCCAGCCCTCAAACTAACCATTTGTAAGCTAAAAATCCAACCAAAAACTCACTAAAAGCTAGCCACCACCAAGCTTGTGATAAGAGCTTTCCATCTAAGCCATTCCAAGGTCATTTAGGGGTAAGATTCTAGAACAATCTTTGTGGTTTTAGTTGTGATTTTGGTTTGATGATAAGAGAAAATTTTTGGTGTCTTTTCTAGCATAAACCGACCCCAAACCTCCTTAGTTCACACGGCCATTTTGGTCACCTAAGCTTTGATTCGGTGCGCTTGGTTCATAGCACGTAAGGTAAAACCGAAAACCCTCTTTTTATGGTTAGTTATTTTTAAGTTTTTGATCAAGGAATTTATGTGTATTTTTTTGTGCAGTAGGTTGTAATAAGTTTATTTTGAGCCCTTAGCTTTTCATTTTTAAGTTTATGTGGTTGTGTGGTTATGGTTTAAATTTTATGGATGGATATGTATGTGTATGTATGGACGTTAAGATGGCTGGACACAAATCTGTCCACAGATTTAGGCCATGGGTTTTGGCCATTTTGACCATGTTAGAGTCTAAATTTGGGATTTGGTAAAACACAAAGTTTTAAAAAATTCTCGTTACAGTTGCTTTTGCATCAAATAGCTTTTGGCCAAAAATGACTCTAAGATAAACTTTTCGAGTAGTTTTGAACTGGTGTCCAAAACTGGGACTAAAAAACCGAGCACAGGAACAGTCTCAAGTTTTGTTAAAAATGAACCATGGGCTCTATACAAAAGTTGTAGATCTTGTCAAAACTTTAAGAAGACCCATGCATGTTTTAAAATTTTGGTCGTTTCTGGCCTTAAACAAAGCCATTTTTAAAATAGCGTAAAACTGGGATTTTTCTTAAAACTGGACACAAGATAGGCACAGGTTTAGTAATTTTAGGACCCGTTAGAGTTTGATTTGAGCTGTGAGATGAACATGAGAGTTGTTCATCTCGTTGAAAACGAAAAGTTTTATGTTCGCCAAATTTACAAACTAAGTCATTTCAAGCAAGTTTTAAAGCAATTTCAGAAAATGGTTCAAGAAACCCTTTTTAAATATGAACACCAAAATGTGTTCTACCCTCTTTAAAATGGAAACATGGTTTTAATAAAACGCCCCCACCTTTCAATGGGGTTATAAGGGGACGGATTCAAAGAACTTAAATTTTCCCAAGAATTTTATAAGGCAACCAAAATTAATTTTCGAAATAAAACAATAGCGGTAACCTGGTAGACTGCCATACCAAACAAGCTTAGTGACCCGGTAGATTACCTAGTCAACAATGTGTGAGGTAACCGGTCAGTAGACTAGACAATGACTAAATTTGAATGATATAGTGAGGAACGATGATTATTTTGTCAAGTAGACAAGATAATCAAACGTGATAGAAATTAGATATCAAATTCCCAAAATAGAGCAGTAAGGTACCAATGGGCCTCAATACCATACCATGATACAATTACAGTCGCTAACGGTAATAGTGACCTAAGAACGATGTTAATTAATTTATTAGGTAATATATTAATTAACCACGCCAAGAGAATCAAACTCTGGAGAGAAAGCAAGTTAGTACCAATGGTAATCGGTACCATGTGTTAGTATCTGCTTTAGTCACTAACGGTATTAGTAACTCAGCAACAATTATTGACAGAATACATTATGATGACAAGTAATTACCTATATTTTGACAAGGGCAAGAGTACAATTTTGCTTGCAAACTAGGTAAGTACAACTTTACCTACAACATGAGCAAAATGAATTTAAAGTATTGATTTTCACAGTATGTTAAGTATTTACAAACCATGCACTGTTGTTGCATAGCATGTTAAGAAAGCATATAGTTTCACAATCACATAGATTGATGAAAGCATGAGTTAGATGCCATACATCCCTATCGCGTAAGATTAAGGATAGCTTAGCAGAGCATATGGCCAGATCAGATAAACAATTGGGAAATTAATAAGCATGTCATACCGGCCTTTTCCGTTGAAGAGGTTTTTCAAGTTTAAGTAAGATGAGCCTCCGTTAACGGCTCTTAAGTTAGTGATCACGGGTTTCCGATGATCCACATGCACTCAATACTGACACACGGGCCCTCAGCTAGACATAGGAAAGAAAAAGAATATTGAAGCATAAATAAGCATAATCAGATCATGCATTGTTCACGGTATGCGTTAATCATAGTTTATTATGCTTTCAGCTATAGTAGGTATGCATTCAGTTTATGATGTTTTCTGTTATGCATACAGTATGTGATATTCTGCATTCAGTAATATGTGATGTCCTGGTATGTGGAATGATTCAGTGATATATGTTGGTACATGACATGCTTATATGATTTTAAGTATGTATTATGGTTTAAACATATTTTGCTGATGACATGTTGTACTTACTGGGCAATAAAGCTCATAGTGTATGTTCGTACTATAGGTAAGTGACCTATAGCCCAGAGCTCAATGGGCGATGACGGCGGTGAGGATGAGGTTATGGATATCACCGCAAGTTTAACTTCCACACAAAATCGAGTAACCGTATATTTTGAATAGTATATTTTGAATAGTAATTAGCTAAACAATTTTATAAGTATGTATGTATATTGAACTCCTTATGATTTAGACTTTGTATTTTTAAAGTATACATATGTGAATAGTAAATACGTACGTAATCAAAAAAAATCCCCTAAAATTATGGTATCAAATGAAGTAAGTTTAAGTAATAGTTTTAAGCAAGTTAAGTAGTAGTAGTTTTAAGTGATGGTCCAAGCCACTCAGGGCATGGGACATCACAAATTATGGCAAATAGAGAGTTATATGTAGAATTAATCGTAATGGAGTTAGCTGAGTACGACGTAATCCTAGGAATGGATTTCCTAAGAAAGTATCAAGCTACAAATGATTATCGAAAGCAAAAAATAGTGTTTCAACCTGACTAGGAAGACAGCTTCGAATATGTTGGCTCGTCAAGTAAAATGAGGAAGACAATGATCAATTCGATGAAAGCAAGAAGGCTAATCTCTAGTGGCTATGCTGGATACTTAGTGTATATAGTGGATGTGATAGAGGAGCAGAAGCTTCAACCTAAAGATGTTCCTATTGTGAATGAGTTTCTTTATGTCTTCTTAGAAGAATTACCTGGATTGCCGCCAGAACAAAAGATCTTTTTTGAGATCAAATTGATGCCAGGAACTACACCTATCTCAAAGCTGTATCGAATGGCACCGACAGAGCTAAAGGAGTTACAAGAGCAATTAAAAGAGCTTCTTTATAAGGGATTCAACCATCCAAGCTATTCTCCATGGGGTGCTCCCATGTTGTTTGTCAAGAAGAAGGATGGAACATTTCACATGCGTATCGACTATAGGGAATTGAAAAAGGTCACTGTCAAGAATAGGTATCCATTACCTAGAATTGACTACTTGTTCTATCAATTCAAAGGCGTAACAGTATTCTCCAAGATCGATCTGTGATCAGGATATCACCAGCTGCGAATCAAGGAAAGTGATATTTCAAAGACTGTGTTTAGGACCCGTTATGGCCATTATGAATTTCTTATGATGCCGTTTGGGTTGACAAATATGCCAGCTATATTCATGGACTTAATGAATCGAGTCTTCAAGGAATTTCTAGATAAGTTTGTCATTGTGTTTATCGATGACATACTTATATATTCAAAGACTCGTGAGGAGCATGAGGACTACCTGAGGATCGTTCTTCAAATGATAAGGAAGCACTAACTCTATGCAAAAGTTTCTAAGTGTGAATTTTGGCTAGATAGAGTACATTTCCTAGGACATGTAGTTTCCAAGAAAGGAATCACCATGGATCCTACTAAAGTGTAGGAGATCAATGAATGGCTTGCACCTAGGAATGTGACCAAAATATGGAGTTTCTTAGGTTTAGCCAGCTAGTATAGGAGATTTGTAGAGGGATTCCCATGACTCGCTACACCTCTCACGACTCTTACATGTAAAGAGAGGAAGTATGAGTGGACCAATGAGTGCGAAAGGATCTTTTGAGAGCTAAAGAAGCGACTAACAAGCGTACCAATCCTTATGCTTCTTATTGAAGGGAAGACATTTATGATATACAGTGACACTTCAAAAATGGGATTAGGAACTATCCTAATACAAGGTGACAAGGTGATAACGTATGCTTCACATCAATTAAAGGATCACGAGAAAAATTATCCCACGCATGATCTAGAAGTTACTACAATAGTGTTTGCACTTAAGATCTAGTGACGCTATTACTATGGAGCTCAATGTCAAATCTATACTAACCATCAAAGCTTAAAGTACTTCTTCCCACAGAAGGAGTTAAATATGCTACAGAGGAGATAGTTGGAGCTAGTAAAGGATTATGATTTTGAGATCCTCTACCATCCTGGAAAAGCCAATTGTGTTGCAGATGCGTTAAGTAGAAAATATGCTATTTCACAGTAACTACCGATAGAGCAACTGCCAAGGCCTTTGTAGCAGGAAATCAACTCGTTGAAGATGGAGCTGATAACTGGAAAATTGGCTGCACTTTATTAGAATCATCATTATTCAAGGACATTAGATAGGCTCAAAAAATGAGATTTAAATCTAGCAAGTCCTCAGGAAGGAGTGTCCAAGGATGGATTAATCTTGCATCAGGATAGAATTCATGTTCCCGATGATAAAGGATTAAGAAGGCAGATTATGGTAGAAGCTCACGAGACGCCATATTCAGTGCATCCTGGAGCCATAAGATGTACTAGGATTTAAAGTTACAATTCTGGTGGAAGGGGATGAAGAATGATATCGCTAAATTTATGAGGCGATACATGATGTGTCAAAGAGTTAAGGCCGAACACCGACATCCAAGCAAAAAATTGGAGCGGTTAGAAATTCTTGAATGGAAACAGGAACATATTACGTTAGACTTTGTAGTAGGATTACGAAAAACCTAAGAAGGCTACAATGCCATTTGGGTTATCGTCGATAGATTAACAAAAGCGGAAAGGTTTATAGCAGTGAAAATGACTTTTTCACCAGAAAAGTTAGCAAACCTTTATGTAACCCATATTGATAGGTTACATGGAGTTCCTAAGTCCATTGTATCGGATGACGATGCACGATTAACTTCAAATTTCTAGAAGTGCATGCAAGAAGCCATGAGAATGAAATTGCATCTGAGTACGGCTTTTTATCCACAGACGGATGGGCAATCTGAATGGACAATCCAAATGTTAGAAGACATGCTTCACATGTGTATAATAGATTTCCCGGGAAACTGGAACGAAAAACTTCCATTGGTAGAATTTTCGTACAATAATAGCTACCAAGCTTCTATAGGAATGGCACCCTATGAAGCTTTATATGGAAGGAAGTGTAGATCACCTATCCACTGGTACGATCTACAAGAAAAGCAGCAGCACAAAATAGATTTTGTGTAAGAGACAACTGATACAATTGCAAAAATACAGCAACGAATGAACATTGCACAGAGCCGGCAAAAGAGTTATACGGATAAACGACGAAGATCCCTAGAATTTAACGAAGGGGATTTCATATTCTTAAGGGTTTTGCCAATAAAAGGAATAATGCATTTCGGTAAGAGAGGGAAATTGAGTCCGAGATATATTGGACCTTTTGAAATCATCGAACACATTAGGAAGGTTGCCTATAAGTTGGCATTACCTCCAAAAATGTCGACAATACATAACATGTTCCATGTATCCATGTTGTAGAAGTACATACCAGATCTATCCCATGTACTGAAACATGAACCAATTCAGATCCAAGAAGATCTAACATATGAAGAGCGGCCTATTCAAAATTTGGCATGAGAAGAAAGACTATTAAGGAATAAGACAATCCCATTAGTTAATGTTTTATGGAAGAATCACAGCGTTGAAGAGGCTACATGGGAGTGTGAGGATCAAATTAGAGAATTGTACCCCCACTTGTTCTAAATTTTCGAGGATGAAAATTTTATAAGGAGGGGTGAATGTGATAACCAAGAATTTTAAGATTCTCAGAAGAATTTAAAATTGCATGTATATGATAATTTTAATGTATAAAATATGAAAAAGTTGTTTTTAATACTATTGAAAATGTAGCAAAATGTTCTAATAGTATTAAAGAGTGTAAGTTCGAAGATGGAAAATCTTCGCAAACCAAAACCGGTGAAACGGCCCAAAATCGGAGCCAAAATCCCTAGAAAGTGCACCAAATGCACTAAAAGATGAAAATTTACCATAATGATTTTTGGTCAAACAGAAGCAAAATAAGGCAAACCGATCGTACTAGAGGCATCAGAAACCCGTCTATGCGAATTTGGTAGATTTCTGTTCGGTTTGACTTTTGGTCAAACTTTAACCACAAATTAATATATGAATTAATTGGATGATGTCATGTGTGACATCAAATAATGATGTAATAAATGGTGCAAATAAAGGCTAAAAAGGGTGGTTGGTAGCATTAATGGTGGAGATTAATGGTAATCTTAAATCAAGGGCTAAGATTAGGCCAAAATTACATGAGATTTTTGAAGAAAAAAAAATTTGATAAATGGGCTGTAATTAGGGTCGGCTAAAGGCAGAAAAAAATCAACCAAAATTTGCTTTTAGTCCCTAAAAAGTTGCTAAAAGTCCCTAAATAATTTCCAATTTGTTGGGAAAAATTGCAACTTGGTCCTCTACCCATTTGCCTATAAATAGATGTGAGAAAATTCATTTGGAAATCTAAAAAATTTGGCTAAGTGCTGCCATTTTGAAACTGTGTATCTCTAACCCTTCTCAAGTAAAATTTTAGCAAAATTTCTTCACCAAATTAGCTTCCAAACCTAGTCCAAGCATCAAGGATACAAGTTCTTAAGGTGAGCCACCATTTTATAGCTTTTCTTGTTGTTTTTCTCTTCAAAATCCGTGGCATGTAGTTGTCATAGAATGATAAAAATTTGATGATTTATTTTGGTGTTGATGATGATTGAATGATGTGGTGATTGAAGCATGTTTTAGAAACTTCAAACAAGCAAATTTTATGTATGTTTCTTATCTAAACCCGTTGCTTATGTACAAGATGATATGGAAGTTTTTGTGATGAAAATTGGTGAAGAATTGTTTGATAAAGGGTTATGAGAATAAGAAAAAATTTTCTTATGGTTTTGGACATGAAAACCATGGCATAAAGGCTAGGTTGAAATGAAATTTTCTTAGGTTTTTGATGTTGAAATGTACATTAGAAACCCTAAGATTGAAGAGTAATAAATGAGCTTTATGATAAAAAAAAATTTTGGGGTTGAATTTCATAAGAAAACTGTGGCCTATGATCGAGGAAAATGGTGAATTTTGTGATTGGTTTGAATGGTTGATAATGTGAAAAGTTTTATGTAAAGTTTGGCAACTTTGCTTAAAATAGGCCTTTGGTATAATACGTGGTAGGTACTAAGGTTCTGAGGTGTACCTAACGCCAGGAAAACCTAAAATTTAAGCGAAAGTATTGCCGAAATTTTTAAAATGGCATAAAAGGCATTTCAGGAAACGAAGGGTAAAAATATAAGCTCGGAAATAAAAACTGAGACCCCTCGGTAGGTTAGAGTTGCTAATGAAAGATTAAACCCAAGAGGATTAGTAAAACGACCCTCTACTGTCTGAAATGCCGAGAACAGGAAAAAATTACATTAGGGGTATTTTAGGAAATGAGGGAGAAAATTTATGGACAGGATGGAAAACCCGAGCCCTTCAGGAACCAAGGCTCGAGAATGGGATGATAAATGTTTCAAGAGTAGTGAAATACCTATTTGAGGCTCCGAAACGTTAGAAAAACGAAAAACGACCCTAGATGTAGGAATAGTACCCCCGAGGGTCGAGTGAGGAATAGTTACTAATTTTACAGCAATTAATGTCGTAAAAATATATCGAAACCTAAAAAATATTATTTTATGATATTTGAGCTTAGAAAATCCCAGAAAAATGGTAGATTAGAAACATTACGGTCCTGGGACCAGGTAGGGACAAAATGGTCATTTTGACCAAAAATTTTCAAAAGGCTCAGATTGGGCCGTTAAGGATCTAGAATGCCTTAAATAAGATTCTAGAGACCATACCTAAGATTTTAATGTTAAAAATCTAAAATTTATGAAGTACATGGGTGTGTACTTTGGAACACGGACACGTAGTAAAAACCCGAGAGGTACACGGGCTTGGACACAGGCATGTATCAAGTCGTGTATCACATAAAGAGATGAAATGCTAACAACAAAATGAATATATACAAAGTGATAGTGGATGATGGGTATTAACAGATAATATTTTATCTGTAGGAACCCAAATTAGGGAAGGTAGAAGAACTGCAAAGGAAGTCAGAGATTGGACATTAGCGCACTTCTGGTAAGTTCAAGCATTTTCATGTCAGCAACATGAAATACTGTGATATTTAAATATGTACTAATTATAGAGTAGATGCAAAGTCCTATGACACTAGGGTGTAATTAGACTAATATACCCAACGAACTGATAAAGTGAGATGTGTACTGGGGGTACACTATGAAAAGAGTGTGACTAAATTTAAGACACACCCATAAAAGAAAGAATGTGTAAAGACCTACGGACATGAAAGGTTCCTGACTTTGAGGTGATGATTAATGCCACCTGATCGGAACTATAATTGAAAGATGGTAATGAAACCACTGTTGGCGTACCGGCCTCCAGTAAGGTGGAGGTTTACAAGTCCTTTGGAGACATAGGAATTGCTTCGGGCGATGATGGACTAGGAAGGATTAGCCTCAAGGTCGCTCCTAAGTCTCCTCATAGTTAGCATGCATATGATATCAGTACGGCCAATATGAACTCAAAACCAGAACTTAATGAAGATAATGACCAAAAACTTAACAAAAGCCATAAATGAGCATAATTGAGCATAACTGACACTAACATTATGTGTAATGTACCCGGTCAATGTGATGTAAATAGTATCTAGTCAAAGTCAAAGTTACTATTTATAAATCAAAAGTTAAAGCACCGTTCATGGATGAATAGTATTATTCATAATAAATTTTATTATTGATATTTTTCAATCTATGTGATTCATAGTATGTATGTTTAAACTTACCGAGCCTATTAACTCACCGATTTGTTCATGTTGCAAGTAAGAAACCTGTCCAGTAGATACTCTGGATGGCGGCAGAATATGCGGTGCCATTGGGATAGGGAATTCCAATGTGGATTATTGTCCTGCTACCAGTCTTCTGCTGAGTGTTAAAAGAGGGAATTTGAATAAATGTATTTTGAGAAATAAAGTTGAGATAATGTATTTTGTAAATTATATTGTATTGTAAAAAGACAACTAAAGTATAGTTTTAAACTTTACATGGCTTTTATTAAGGCTTTCATGCAAGAAAAGTATTTAAAAAAAAAAAGGGGGTGAAGATTTATGCCTTCGAAGAAGAGAGTTTAAAAGTAAAAGTGAATTTTGACGACCCAATGAGGTACACGGGCTATCGCAATCAACTACAGAGTTGGATTGTAACAGTTTTGTGTGGCTGAAATTGGGGGCATCACAGGTTCTCTCCAACGAGTATAGGCAATCGGGACCTCCTCAAGTGGTGCGTTAAGTTTGGGCCTATTAGGAAATGCCCTAAGCATGAAAGACATTTGGATATATTTAATTTATTTTCAACTGGATAATAAAATTATATTTAAATGTTATTCATTACATTGATATTTGTCCTCATTTGATTAACATGTTAAAGAAAATATAAGCAAATATGGCTCACTGACTGCTTATATAAACTATTAGAATGTTGCATACAATGGACTTTTGTATGCAAGAAGACAATGTTCTAAAGTAAGCAGTCTTATTTAAGATCTGTAATCTATGGGGTTAGACCAAGTATCTAACTCATGTTAAGACTATTATGTTGTCTTAGGCCATGGTGGGGATGGTTTATCTAGACTGGTCGAAACATAGACTCCCGTGTAGAAACATAGATATGTTGTTTAGAGGTGACATATTGGACCGAGACTAAAGCTTGATTGATCTGCATAGTCTACTATGAGTGGATCAATTTGCTTTTGACGTTTATTATGTAATAACCTTAAACCTGAGTAAATGAACTACTTCATGGATATGACTTGTGTACTTTGATGTTCCAATGGCTAAAGTGTCTTAGAGGTAGTTGTTAGGAAACACCCTAAGCATTAGAGACATTTTGATGTATTATTTTTGAACTGGATAATAAAATTATATATAGAGGTTATTTATTACATTGCTGTCTGTTGTCATTTTATTAACATGTTAAAGTAAATGTAAGAAAATATGGCTCCTTTACTGCTTGTGTTAAAACTATTAGAACGTTGCATGCAATGGACTTTTGTATGCGAGAAGACAATGTTCTAAAGTAAGCGGTCTAAACCAAGGTCTGTAGTCTATGGGGTTAGACCGAGCATCTAACTTATATTAAAACTATTATGTTGTCTAAAGCCGTGGTGGGGACGTTTGTCTTGACTGTCTGGAGTATAGACTCCTAAGTAGAGACATAGATATGTTGCTTGGTGGTGACATATTAGACCGAGACTAAAGCGTGATTGATCTACGTAGTCCGCTATGAGTGGATCGATCTGCTTTTGACGTTCATTGTGCAATAACCTTAATCTTGAGTGAATGAACAGCTTCATATATACGACTTGTGTACTTTGATGTTCCAATAGCTAAAGCGTCTCAGAGGTAGTAAGCTTACAGACTGGTTAGTTGGGTGGATGACTTGTATACAATGAAGGCTTTATTTACAGATATCAGAGTCATAGATCTAATAAGGAGTTAAGGGTATCCTCTTAAAGGCATTATACTGAATGTGAAAATGGACAAGGCCTTGGGTCGTCTGCTGGGCGGATGACTTTTTATTCATATATGGTGAATAATCATTTTCTTATTCGGTAGTATAATGGAACTTTAAGATAGCCTGATCAGTAGGATTGAACGGCCTATGACCTAAGGCTTATCATGGATATCATATGAGGGTTCTGCATACATGACAAGGTCATTGGACGATAGCTTGTCATAAGCTTACGTAATACGGTATATAATTGGGAGTTCAGTTTCAGGTTTGTAGTGGTGTGACTCTGAAATTAGTGATCATATGATTGAGTTGTTAGGTAAAGAATGATGATCATATGGATTCACAGGAGCTTGATTAAATATGTCCAATTGGTCCCTCTACTAGCTCCACATAATTCCTTAATGTTTGGCAAATTGATTTGAGTACGCTATTGGCTAGTTGATTATGCATAGATGGTGTTGACATAGGATTAGGATGGTGGACAAGATTCTCTTCGGTTGGATTCAGATTTTGTTTTGGATAATAGAGTACATAATTATTCGAACTCCAAACAAAGCTGCCATGATTTTATTTGAGATTGGATTGAAGTTGTAGAAAATTATCTATGAGAACAAGAATTTGAAATACAACTGTTTTGTGGATTTTGAAATTTGAATTTTGAAATTTGAAATTTGAATTTTGAATTTGAAATTCTAATTTAAAATTTGAATTTGAAATTCGAATTTGAAATTTGAAATTTGAAATTTGAATTTGAAATTTGAAATTCAAATTGTGAATCACAGTCCAAGTAGGATTCGAATTTCTTGTGGTAAATCCATAAGGAATGAAATTCAAATTTTAGTTGGATATGGAGAGGAAAATCTTGTTTGAATCCCACTTGAATTTTGAATTTAAATCCTAACAAACATGGTCGAAAATTTTGAGGATTGTCCACATGGAATTTTCAGATTTTTTATGGATAAGGTTCAGGGAAAAATTCAAGTTTCAATCCCAGTTGAATTTGGATTCTCTCCTCCCTAATTATGGCCGAATTTTTTGAGGATAAATCCTAGGAGATTTTCGGTAATTTTGGATAATGATGAGATAAGATTCAAGCTTGAAAATACTAGTGGAATTTTGATTCTCTCCCTATTATTTGTGGCCGAAAATTTGGAGGAAATCTCAAGATAGATTTTCTGAATTTTTGGTTAGATAATGGTGAGATAAAATTCTAGTTAAAATCCTGTTTGAATTTTGAATGAAAAATCCTAAAGTGGCCAAATTTTTTAGTTGGGATTTGGCCTTGATAAATTCAGATTTTTTTGGTTGTGGATAAGGGAGAATATCTTCTCCTAATCCAATTCGAATTCAGAGGATCACCTCATGCAAGTCTATAAATAGAGGTCCTGCCACTTCAGTTCTCTCAGATCACAGACTCTCAAGTGAGCAGGCTTATTGTTGCACAACCCACCGTGACAATAAGTTCTTTTGAGATTTAGGTGGTCGGAAGAAGACTAGTAGTGCTAGTATACTGATCAAGATTCAGAGTGCCCAGACACTCAGCCATTCAAGAATTGGAGAATAGTAGAGAAGGCTAGTTGGTTGAAGGCCTCCGGTCATTCTCCTCCTGCAGATTGGCATCCTTGAGGTATGAGTTTAAATTGTTGTTGGTTTATTGTATATGGCATCATGAGATATTTAACGATCTTAAAAAAATTTTATTTGTTCCGCTGCGCCACTCTGATACGTTTTTACCGATTTATTTCCTACAATTGGTATCAGAGCCATCTCATGACTATGCCATGTACATAAATTAGACAATTAGTTAGTCTTTTTATTTATGTATAGATTTGATATTTAGAGAGTGGCATTCTAGGATTCCTTTATGTTGTTATCATGGATTATGTATGTAGTATGTGGTTATTTTACTTTTTTAAATTATTATAAGCATGCTTGTTTTTTGCCGGTTATGGTTCGTTAGAATTTAGAAAATTGTATCTAGGAATTTTTAAGTAACCATGGGAGCAATTTATTAACACTGTAATTTTCCCATGGATTTTTAATTTGTCTCTTAGAATTATTATGATTAGAATTTTTTTCCACCGGAAACGGTTTAGGAAATTTTATATAATTATTCTTAGAGGAGATTGAAGTTTGAAGACCGTAATTTATTTTTTCCAAAAGTTAAATTTAATTTAAAGGTTGAAATTTTGATTGTGTGGAAAATTTCAATTTAATTGGGATTCAAATTAATTTTTGGAGGTCCTAATGGGTAAATTGGAATATGACACGAAAATCGAGACACAACCCCTCGGGATAGGCCATCAGGCCTTGGTGGGGCTACAGTCCCTGCCCTCGGGCGAGATGGGGCTGCAACAGCCCCTGTACAAGCCATGACCACCCACGGCCGTAGGCTTTACCTATAGCCCCAAGGGCTGGCTGCAGCCTGGGCATGCTGCCTGGGGCTGCAGGCTTGGCCTGCAGCCTGGCAGGGCTACACATGGTGTGGCCGGGGGCTGCCAGCCCCCCGAGGGCTGGGGGCTACCCACGGCGGCTGCCGGCCTACGGGGCCGTGGGGACGACGGTTCGAAAATCGAAAATTTTGATTTTTAAATTTGAGATTTAATTTTTAAATCATGTTTAAAAATATGTAATTGAAAATTTAAAATTTGAAATTACATATTATTGCACATGATATTTAAAATTGTTTAAAGTTTAAATTTGAAATTTAAATTTGAAATTCGAATTTGGAATTTGAATTTGAAATTTAAATTTTTGGAATTTAAATTTTAAATGATTCATGGGATGAGAAATAAATGGAGAGGCTACATGAAGATAGATACAAGAAGACGGAACAAAATTCAAGACCCAAAGAATGCTTTGGATGGAATTTTGTAATCTTTATTTTCTTTGTTTTAGGATGGAACCATGACTTGGTTATTTATCTGTCAATTATTTTTTCTATGATATGTCATGTGTTAGGAAATGCCCTAAGCATTAGAGACATTTTGATGTATTTATTTTGAACTGGATAATAAAATTATATATAGAGGTTATTCATTACATTGCTATTTGTCCTCATTTTATTTACATGTTAAAGTAAATGTAAGCAAATATGGCTCACTAACTGCTTGTGTTAAAACTGTTAGAACGTTGCATGCAATGGACTTTTGTATGTGAGAAGACAATGTTCTAAAGTTAGCAGTCTAAACTATGGTCTGTAGTCTATAGGGTTAGACCGAGCATCTAACTCATGTTAAAACTATTATGTTATCTAAAGCCTTGGAGGGGACGGTTTGTCTTGACTGTCTGGAGCTGGACTCCCAACTAGAGACATAGATATGTTGCTTGGTGGTGACATATTAGACCGAGACTAAAGCGTGATTGATCTACGTAGTCCGCTATGAGTGTATCAATCTGCTTTTGACGTTCATTGTGCAATAACCTTAATCCTGAGTAAATGAACTACTTCATGTATATGACTTGTGTACTTTGATGTTCCAATGGCTAAAGCGTCTCAGAGGTAGTAAGCTTATAGACCGATTCGTTGGGTGCATGACTTGTATACGATGAAGGGTTTGTTTGCAGATATCGAAATCATAGCTCTAAGGAGTTAAAGGGATCCTCTTAAAGGCATTATACTGAATGTGAAAATGGACAAGGCCTTGGGTCGTCTGCTGGGCGGATGACTTCTTATTCACATATGGTGAATAATCATTTTCTTAATTCGGTAATATAATGGAACTTTAAGATAGCCTGATCAGTAGGATTAAACGAACTTTGACCTAAGGCTGATCATGGATATCATATGAGGGTTTTGCATATATTACAAGGTCATTGGATAATAGCTCGTCACAGGCTTACATAATACGGTATATAATTGGGAGTTCAGTTTCAGGTTTATAGTGGTGTCACTCTAAAATTAGTGATCATATGATTGAGTTGTTCGGTAAAAGAATGATGATCATATGGATTTGCAGGAGCCCGATTATATATGTCCAATCAGTCCCTCTACTAGCTCCACATAATTCCTTAACGTTTGGCAAATTGATTTGTGTATGCTATTGGCTGGTTTATTATGCATGGATGGTGATGACACAGGATTAGGATGGTAGACAAGATTCTCTACGTTTGGATTCAAATTTTGTTTTGGATAATAGAGTACACAATTATTTGAACTCTAAATAATGTTGCCATGATTTTATTTGAGATTGGATTGAAGTTGTAGAAAATTATCCATGAGAACAAGAATTTGAAACACAACTATTTTGTAGATTTTGAAATTTGAATTTTGAAATTTGAATTTTGAATTTTGAATTTGAAATTTGAATTTGAAATTTGAATTTGAAATTCGAATTTGAAATTGGAATTTGAAATTTGAAATTTGAAATTTGAATTTGAAATTCGAATTTGAAATTTGAAATTCAAATTTTGAATCACAGTCCAAGTGGGATTCGAATTTGTTGTGGAAAATCCACAAGGTTTGAAATTCGAATTTGAGTTGGATTTGGAGAGGATAATCTTGTTAGAATCCTACTTGAATTTTGAATCCAAATCCTAATAAATAGTGGACGAAATTTTGAGGAATTTCCTCAATGGACTTTCGGTTTTTGTGGATAAGGTTCAAGGGAAAAATTCAAGTTTCAATCCCAGTTGAATTTGGATTCTCTCCTCCCTGAAAAGTGGCTGAAATTATGGAGAAAATTTCCTAGGAAAATTCGGTTATTTTGGATAAGGATGAGATAAGATTCAAGCTTGAAAATCCTAGTGGAATTTTGATTCTCCCTTATCCAAAAAGTGGCCGAAAATTTTAGGAGATTTTCTCCTAGGAAATTTCGCATTTTTTGGTTGAAAGAGGGAGATAAAATTCTAGTTAAAATCTTGTTTAGATTTGGATTGGATTTATCCCATAATGGCCGAATTTTATTGTTGGGATTCTCCCTTGGAAAATTCAGATTTTATGGTTATAGATAAGGGAGAATATATTTTCCTAATCCAATTCGAATTCAGAGAATCACCTCATGCAGGTCTATAAATAGAGGTCCTGCCACTCCAGTTCTCTTAGACCACAGACTCTCAGGTGAGCAGGTTTATTGTTGCACAGCTCATCGTGACAATAAGTTCTTTAGAGATCTGGGTGGTCGGAAGAAGACAAGCAGTGCTAGCATACCGATCGAGGTTCAGAGTGCCCACACACTCAGCCATTTGGGAATTGGAGAATAGTAGAGAAGGCTAGTTGGTTGAAGCCTCCGGTCATTCTCCTCCTGCAAGACTGGCGTCCTCGAGGTATGGGTTTTAATTGTTGTTGGTTTATTGTATATGGCATCATGAGATATTTAACGATTTAAAAATTTTTATTGTTCCGCTGCGCCACTCTAATACGTTTTACCCAATTATTTTCCTACATCGTGTATGTATAAATATGTATTGATAGATGTTTTATATGCATATTTAATAACATGTCATATAGGATAGATGAGTGCCGCTCATACTATATTGATCATACATATTTGTCAAAACTTGCATTTCTTTCAAAATATTGAGTGGGAGGGGGTTTCAAACAAAACCCACGACCTCCATTGTTGATCCATATGTGAAAGCCTGGTAACGTCTCGCGTCAGTTCTGCCCTAACCACACCCCTCGGTAGGTGTTTACCGCCGCCGGTATACTAGGTTGGATCTCCTATGTGGAAAACGTGTTCGGGTACGATCCTATTCATGACCATCCCTTGGTGGCTTGGTAAGACGTGGATCGGGCTACGTAAACAATGGTTATACACTCAAGACTCGTTTAATTATTAACCTTCCCTAGAAGCTCTGTTAACTAGTTATTAATATATGTCTTAACCTTGGAGGATTTAAGGCAACATATACTAATTGGGCGGGGTCCATGTTCCGACTATTTGTCTCATGACCACCCCTCGGTGGCTTGGGGCAATAGGTGCTGTGAATTACCATTGCAATGCTACATGTTTTTCAAGTTTCATGTAAGAACATACTTGTATGTTTTATTTGCTAAATTATCTGTATATTTTCTTGGGTTTTGTAATGATGTCTAGTATAATTTTATTTCAGTTTAAAATGTCACCGACACCCCTCATTTCAATACTTACTAAGAATAAACTGAATGGCGATAATTATAAAGACTAGAAAAGAAATCTGTTGATAGTTCTTAGCTGCGAGAGACACAAGTTCGTGCTGGATAAAGCATGCCCACCTGGGCCTAAACCTGACATACCGCTTAAGGAGGTCCCGGTTGCCTATACTCCTTGGAGAGAATCCAATGACATAGCTTGATGCTACATACTTGCTAGCATGACGAGTGCTTTACAAAAGCAGCATGAGACTTATCAAGATGCTAGAGAGATCATGGACAATCTGGAGGACATGTTCGGAGGCCAAGAAAAATTGGCTCGACAGTCCGCTATAACCAGCATTATGAACTCTAAGCAGAAGGTGGGTACTCCGATAAAGGACCATATAATTACTTTAATGGGATTCTTTGTTGAGGCTGTCGAGAACGGTGCTGAGTTAGACTACAACACCTAGATCGAGATGGTGTTCAAAACTTTGTCTAAAGATTTTGCGGGGTTTAAGGCCGCATACAACCTGGCGACAAGGGAGTTAGGAGTAACTGAGCTCATGAAGCAACTCCAAGCTTATGAGCAGATGATCAGGGATGGGAATGCAGTTCAACCCAAAGGAGAGGCCAATTTGGTGGAATTTCCAAACCCTCACAGAAGAGGAAGAGGCCAAATCAGAAGCAAGCGGCTTCTAGTTCTTCTAATCCTCCTATCTCGGATGGGAAGAACAAGAACAAGAACAAGAAGCCCAAGGACCCTAAAAAGTCCAAGTGCTTCTACTGTGGGAAGGTAGGTCACTTTAAGAAGGCTTGCCGGGAATTCTTAGCAGCCAAGGGCAAGGAAGGTAAGGAACTTCTCTACTCAGAAGCGTGTTTGGTGGAAAAATCGAAAGACACTTGGGTCATTGATTCGGGCGCCACTAATCATGTTTGTGTTTCTATGCAGGGGTTCGTGGAAACAAGAAGTCTACATGATAGGAGCCTCTCGTTGCGGACTGGAGACTGCAGCTTGGTGGTGGCTGAGGCAGTGGGAGATATTTATCTTTACTTTGATAAATTTAGGTTTATTTTATTGAAAGACTGTTTTTATGTTCCTAATTTTAGGAGGAACCTTGTATCGGTAGCTTGTTTAATAAAGGATTCTTATTCAGTTTCTTTTAGTAAAAGAGTTGATATTTGTCAAAATAAGTCTTTTATCTGTTCTGGATGGATGGATGGAAACCTATATTTGATCAAACCAAAGATGTACTCGCTGCTTGACACCGAATTAATAGATAACTCTAAAAGGTTGAAAGTTTCTCACTCTAACAAGGCGTATCTTTGGCATTTAAGACTTGGTCATATTTATCAGGATAGGATTCATAGGTTTGTGAAAGACGGTCCTCTAGAATCTCTGGAGGAGGTACGTCTTCCTCAATGTGAATCTTGTCTAGAGGGAAAGATCACTAAGAGGTCTTTTGGAGCTAACGGTACTAAGGCACAGGAGCTCTTAGAAATTATGCACACTGATATATGTGGGCCCATGAACGTCACAACATGAGGAGGGTTCAAGTATTATGTCTCCTTTATAAACGATTACTCGAGATATGGATATGTGTATCTGATGCACTGCAAGAGCGAAACCTTTGACAAGTTCAAAGAGTATCGTACGGAAGTGGAAAAGCAATTGGATAAATCTATAAAGACACTTTGACTAATCGAGGTGGTGAATACCTCTCCGATGAATTTCTAGGACATCTTGTAAAGAATGGGATATTATCCCAATTGACTGCACCTGGTACTCCATAACAGAATGGTGTAGATGAAAGGAGAAACAGGACCTTGTTGGATATTGTATGGTCCATGATGAGTTATTCAACACTGCCGTTATCATTCTGGGGATATGCTTTACAAACGGCGTGCTATATTCTGAACCAGGTTCCAAGCAAATCAATTCTCAGGACTCCGTATGAATTGTGGCATGGCAGGAAGCCCTCCCTTAGACATATGAGAATATGGGGCTGCCCGGCACATGTATTGGATGGGGATACAAAGAAGTTGGAACCAAGATCAGAATTGTGCATGTTTGTAAGGTGTCCAAAGGGAACTAAAGGAGGTCTGTTCTATAACCCGAAGGAACAAAAGTCATTGTTTCAACCCATGTGACATTCTTGGACGAAAGTCACATGAATGAATTTAAGCCTCGAAGCAAAGTGATGCTAGAGGAGTTATCGGGAGAAAGAACTGCTCCATAGGTTTTGGTCTTGGACGCAAGTCTGAGTTCCGGTAAAAGACTGGCATAGGATCAACAATTTAGGGTGCCTCATCGTAGTGGGAGGGTTTCAAAGAAACCTAATTTCTTCATGTATGATACTGAGGTATACCAAGCTGAGGCTCATAGGCATGAGGATGATCCGGTCACCTATGATGAAGCTATAAATGATGTGGATTCTAAATCTTGGAAACAGGCTATGAACAATGAGATGGATTCTATGAAATCCAACTCTGTTTGGGAACTTATAGATTTGCCGAATGAGATAAAACCCATTGAATGCAAATGGGTCTACAAAAGAAAGAAGGATGCGGAAGGGAGACTGGAAACTTTCGAAGCTAGACTAGTTGCTAAGGTATGCACGCAAAAGATTGGAATCGATTACGATGAAATCTTTTCGCCTGTTGCTATGCTGAATTCTATCCATATTGTTCTGTCCGTTGCTGCGGCTCTCGATTACGAGATCTAGCAAATGGATGTCAAGATGGCATTCTTGAATGGCCATCTTGAAGAGTGTATCTACATGACATAGCTTGAAGGGTTCGTAGCAAAAGGCCAAGAAAGGAAAGTCTACAAGTTGCTTAGATCCATTTATGGATTAAAGCAAGCATCCTACTCATGGAACCAGAGATTTGATCAAGCGATCAAGACATTTGGTTTTGAGCAGAACGTTGATGAACCCTGTGTTTATAAACATATTAAAGATGGAAAAGTGGTCTTTTTGATACTCTATGTCGATGATATGCTGCTCATTAGGAATGATGTAGGGAACTTATCATTGTTCAAGCTTTGGTTGCACCAACAGTTTGACATGAAGGACTTGGGAGAAGCTAATTATGTTCTAGGCATTCGTCTCTTCAGAGATCAAAAGAACAAAATGATAGCATTATCCTAAGCTTCATACATAGATAAAATAATTTCCAAATATGTAATACAAGAGGCAAAGAAAGGTAAACAACCTTTTATTACCGGTCTAACTCTTTCATTGGATGACTACCCCAAGACATCAAAAGAAAGAGAGCATATGAGTTAGGTCCCTTATGCATCTGTTATGGGTAGCCTTACACTATGCTTTGCACTCGCCTGGACATATGTTTTGCAGTAGGTATGGTGAGTCGATATCAAGCAAATCCTGGAACCAAGCACTGGCAAGCAGTGAAGCATATAATCAAGTATCTTAAGAGAACGAGGGATTATATGCTGGTGTATTCTGGAAGGGACCTAACAGCCGTAGGATACACGGACTCAGACTTCCATACTTGCAAGGATTCGAGGATATCGACATGGATCAGTGTTATGCTTGGAGGAGGCGCCATTGTGTGGAGGAGCGTGAAGTAGGGCTGTATAGCTGACTCTACTATGGAGGCTGAGTATGTGGCTGCGGCTGAGGCATATAAAGAAGCGGTTTGGCTCCGCAAGTTCTTTAGAGACCTTAAGGTCATTCTGGGTGTTGACAAGCCTATCACACTTTACTGTGATAACACTGGGGTTATTGCCAATACAAGGGAATCTCGACACCATAAGAGGACCAAGCACATAGATCAGAGATATCATATTATTAGAGGGCACGTGGAAACAAGAGAAGTAGATGCATGTAAGATCATATCCGACAACAACATTGCCGATCCCTTTACTAAGACTTTGGTGGCTAGAAGCTTTGAGAGGCATGTAGAGGCAATGGGGATGCGTAACATGGCACATCTGCTAGCTTAGGGCAAGTGGGAGATTGTTAGGAAATGCCCTAAGCATTAGAGACATTTTTATGTATTATTTTTGAACTGGATAATAAAATTACATATAAAGGTTATTCATTACATTGCTGTCTATCCTCGTTTTATTTACATGTTAAAGTAAATGTAAGCAAATATGGCTCCTTCACTGCTTGTGTTAAAACTGCTAGAATGTTGCATGCAATGAACTTTTGTATGCGAGAAGACAATGTTCTAAAGTAAGCGGTCTAAACTAAGGTCTGTAGTCTATGGGGTTAGACCGAGCATTTAACTCATGTTAATACTATTATGCTGTCTAAAGCTGTGGTGGGGACGGTTTGTCTTAACTATCTGGAGCATAGACTCCCAAGTAGAAACATAGATGTATTGCTTGGTGGTGACATATTAGACCAGGACTAAAGTGTGATTGATCTATATAGCCCGCTATGAGTGGATCGATCTGCTTTTGACGTTCATTGTGCAGTAACCTTAATCCTGAGTGAATGAATAGCTTCATGTTTTCGACTTGCGTACTTTGATGTTCCAATGGCTAAAGCATCTCAGAGGTAGTAAGCTTATAGACCGATTCATTGGGTGCATGACTTGTATACGATGAATGGTTTGTTTACAGATATCGGAATCATAGCTCTAATAAAGAGTTAAGGGTAGCCTCTTAAAGGCATTATATTGGATGTGAAAATGGACAAGGCGTTGGGTCGTTTGCTGGGCAGATGACTTCTTATTCACATATGGTAAATAATCATTTTCTTATTCGGTAGTATAATGGAACTTTAAGATAGCCTAATCAGTAGGATTGAACGGACTATGACCTAAGGCTGATCATGGATATCATATGAGGGTTCTGCATACATGACAAAGTCATTGGACGATAGCTTGTCACAGGCTTACGTAATACGGTATATAATTGGGAGTTCAGTTTCAGGTTTGTGGTAGTGTGACTCTGAAATTAGTGATCATATAATTGAGTTGTTTGGTAAAGAATGATGATCATATGGATTCGTGGGAGCCTGATTATATATATCCAATTGGTCCCTCTACTAGCTCCACATAATTCCTTAACATTTGGCAAATTGATTTGAGTATGCTATTAGCTAGTTGATTATGCATGGATGGTGTTGACATAGGATTAGGATGGTGGACAAGATTCTCGCTGGTTGGATTCAGATTTTGTTTTGGATAATAGAGTACACAATTATTCGAACTCCAAATAAAGTTGCCATGATTTTATTTGAGATTGGATTGGAGTTGTAGAAAATTATCCATGAGAACAAGAATTTGAAATACAACTATTTTGTGGATTTTGAAATTTGAATTTTTGAAATTTGAAATTTGAAATTTGAATTTTGAATTTTGAAATTTGAATTATGAATTTGAAATTTGAAATTTGAAATTTGAATTTGAAATTTGAAATTCAAATTTTGAATAACAGTCCAAGTAGGATTCGAATTTCTTGTGGTAAATCCACATGGAATGAAATTCAAATTTGAGTTGGATATGGAGAGGAAAATCTTGTTTGAATCCTACTTGAATTTTGAATCCAAATCCTTACAAACATGGTCAAAAATTTTGAGGATTATCCTCACGGAATTTTCAGATTTTTTGTAGATAAGGTTCAGGGAAAAATTCAAGTTTCAATCCCAGTTGAATTTGGATTCTCTCCTCCCTGATTATGGCCGAATTTTTTGAGGATAAATCCTAGGAGATTTTTGGTTATTTTGGATAAGGATGAGATAAGATTCAAGCTTGAAAATCCTAGTGAAATTTTGATTCTCTCCCTATTATTTGTGGTAAAAAATTTAGAGGAAATCTCAAGATAGATTTTCTGATTTTTTGATTAGATAATGATGAGATAAAATTCTAGTTAAAATCCTGTTTGAATTTTAAATGAAAAGTCCTAAAGTGTCCGAATTTTTTAGTTGGGATTTGGCCTTGATAAATTCAGATTTTTTGGTTGTGGATAAGGGAGAATATCTTCTCATAATCCAATTTGAATTCAGAGGGTCACCTCATGCAAGTCTATAAATAGAGGTCCTACCACTCCAGTTCTCTCAGATCATAGACTCTCAGGTGAGCAGGCTTATTATTGCATAACTCACCGTTACAATAAGTTCTTTAGAGTTTTGGGTAGTCAAAAGAAGACTAGCAGTGCTAGCATACCGATTGAGGTTCAGAGTGCCCACACACTCAGCCATTCGGGAATTGGAGAATAGTAGAGAAGGCTAGTTGGTTGAAGCCCTCTGGTCATTCTCCTCCTACAGATTGGCATCCTTGAGGTATGAGTTTAAACTGTTGTTGGTTTATTGTATATGGCATCATGAGATATTTAACGATTTTAAAAAATTTTTATTATTCTGCTGCGTCACTCTGATACGTTTTTACCGTTTTATTTCCTACAGTAGTAAGCTTATAGACCGGCTCGTTGGGTGCATGACTTTTATATGATGAAGAGTTTGTTTATAGATATTGGAATCAAAACTCTAATAAGGAGTTAAGTGTATCCTCTTAAAGGCATTATACTAGATGTGAAAATGGATAAGGCCTTGGGTCGTCTACTAGGCGGATGACTTCTTATTCACTCATGGTGAATAATCATTTTCTTATTCGGTAGTATAATGGAACTTTAAAATAGCTTGATCAGTACGATTGAACAGACTTTAACCTAAGGCTGATCATGGATGTTATATGAGGGTTTTGCATATATGACAAAGTCATTGTACAATACCTTGTCACAAGCTTTCGTAATACCATATATAATTGGGAGTTCAGTTTCAGGTTTATAGTAGTATGACTCTGATATTAGTGAACATATGGTTAAGTTGGTTGGTACAGAGCAATGATCATATGGATTCATGAGAGCCCGATTATGTATGTCCAATTGGTCCCTGTACTAGCTCCACATAATTTCTTAATGGATGGCAAATTGATCGAGGTTTACTGGCTGGCTTGTTGTCTTGCGTGGATATAGGTAGTGTCCACATAGTATAAGGATGAAAGACAAGATTCTCTCCTGATGTATTCGAATTTTGTTTTAGATAAGAGATTACACAATTATTCAAATTCCAGATAAAGTTGTCATGATTTTATTTGAGTTTGAATTGGCGTTATGGAAAATTATCCATGAGGATAAAATTTGAAATACAAGTTTTTTGCAGAGTTTGAAATTTGAAATTTGAAATTCGAAATTTAAATTTTGAATTTGAAATTTGAATTTGTGATTTAAATTGAAAATTTGAATTTGACATTTGAATTTGAAATTTAAATTTGAAATTTGAAATTTGAATTCAAATTTGAAATTTGAAATTTGAATTTTTTGAAATTTGAACTTTGAAATTTGAATTCAAATTTTGAATCACAAAATCTTATGATAATCGAATTTTTGTAGATAATGGTACAAGGAGAATCGATTTTCTTGTGTATAAGGGAGAGGAAGATCTTGTTTGAATCCTACTTGAATTTTGAATCCTTATTCCTTCTAATGTGGCCGAATTTGTTGAAAGGGTATTTTCCTTTGATAAGTTCGGATTTTAGTGTATAAGGATGATTCAAAAATTCAAGTTTTAATCCTATTTGAATTTTGAATCTCTCCTTTACATGGTGGCCAAAATCTTTCTGGATAAACCTAGAGAATTTAGATTTTTTGTGGATAAGGGTGAGACGAAATTCAATTTAGAAAATCCTATTTGAATTTTAATTATCCTCATACTTGAATGGCCGAATCTAGACATACTTTTGGCCTAGGGGAAATTCAATTTTAGTGGATAAATAAGGAGATAAAATTCAAGTTAAAATCCTGTTTGAATTTTGAATGCAAAATCTCCTAGGGTGGCTGAATCTTCCCTTGATTTTGGCCTATAGTGAATTCGGATTTTGTAAGGAAGAAAGGGAGAAAATCTTCTCTTAGTCCAATTAAAATTCAAGGGATCACCTCATGCAAGTCTATAAATAGGAGTCTCACCATTCCAGTTCTCTTAAACCACAGACTCTCACGTGAGCTGGTTTATTATTGCACAACTCGCGGTGACAATAAGTTCTTCGGAGATCTGGGTGGTCGGAAGGAGACTAGCAGTGCTAGCATATCGATCAAGGATCCGAGTGCCCACATACTCGGAGTAAATTAAAATTGTATGTATGTATCAATTTTAATGAATAAAATGTGAAAAAGTTGTGTTTTAATACTGTTGAGAATACTGTGAAAATGTTCCGGCAGTGTTAAAGTGAGTGAGTTCAGAGATGGAAAATCTTACCAAACAGAAACAGGTGAGATGGCTCGAAAACGAAGCCAAAAATCCTAAAGAGTGCACTGAAGTGCACTAAAAGACGAAAATTTATGGTAGCGAATTTTGACCAAACGGAAGCAAAATAAGACAGACCGATCGCATAGGAGGCACCCGAAACCCGCCTATGCGATTCAGTAAAGTTTCGTTCGGTTTGACTTTTCGTCAAAATTTGACCACGAATTAATTCATATATTATTTAGACGATGTCAAGATGACATCATAAATACAACTTAATTAATTAGGTTATCAAGGCTTAATTTATGGTGGTAGGTAGCATTAATGGCCAAGATTTAATACTTTATGTATCAATGGCCATGATCAGGCCAAAATGGCTTTCAAAAAAATTTGGAAAAATGGGGATAGGCCACATGGAAAGAAAGCAGCCCAAAAAATTTGATCCCAAAAAGTTCGCAATTAAGCCCTTGGACAATTAGTAAATTGCTGGGAAAAATTGCAAAAAGGTCCCCATCCATTTGCCTATAAATAGGCATGAAAATTCATTTGGAAAAATTGGCCAAACCCTTGCTCTTCCAAAAACTGAAAATCGTCCTCCCATTTTAGCAAAAAAAATTTGACAAGTTTCATGGATGCCTCCGATTTCGATCACCTGCAACTGTCATGAACCGACTCTATTGCCGATCAAGACAACTCGTGTGCCGAATCTGGGTTTTCAATTTAAAACTTTTTTTTTCTAATGCTTTCATTTCTCAGGGCCCGAAAATTTTTCCCATAAATTTTTTTTTCTTTTTAATACATACTTTCTCCAAAAGAAAGCTAAATATAAAAACCAAGTAAAATACAATACTTATTTCTAGTTGTCTTTTTTGAGTACAACATAATGTATAATATACAAAATATTTATGTTGCACATATTTTTCACAATCTCTTCAATTCACTAACTTTAAAAGCTCAGCGGAAAACTTATGGCAGGACCAAGTCTACGGTGAATTCCCTATCCCTTGACATGCGCACATCCTGCCGTCATCTAGATATTCTACTGGACAAGTTTGTTACCTATAACATGAACAAACTGGTGAGCTAATAGGCTCAGTAAGTTCAAACATACTTAGTCAGAATCATACGGATTCAAAAACATTGAAAACTCAATCTCCTATGAATAGTACTATTCACCATAAATAGTGCTATTCATCATAAATAGTAACTTTAACCTTTGACCGATAAACAGTAACTGTTACCATAACTGGTTACTATTCACATTACTTCAACTGGATACTATTCACACTCCTAACCGAAATCACTATACTTAGTATACTCTTCGGTTTTGCTCAATTATGGTTTTCATCATATTATTGATGGTTCATTCTCTATTTACTTTCTAGTATAAAGCTCTTTTTATGACAATGCCGTTATTAATCTTGTGCGCTGACTGGGAGGGCCTAGGGAGCGACCTTAGAGCTTCGCCCTCCACAACCCTTATATCCCCGTAGGACCTGAGAGACCTCCATTAATATGTTGGAGGGACGGTACACCTTAATGGTTTTTATTACCATCTTTCAATTATAATTTTGACCAAGTGACATTAATCGTCACCTCAAGATCACTATCCTCCATCGCCGTAGGCCTTACTTATTCTCTTTTTTCATTATATGGGATATGTTATACTAACTAATTCTCAAATGCCCTTAGGACTTTATATCTAGTGCACATCTACTACATAATAAAAGAACACAGTATTTCATGTTGCAGACATGAAAATGCCTGAACCTACCAATACTGTGATAATGTCCACCTCCAGAACTCCTCCGCAGTTCTATCTCTAGTTTGGGTTCCTACAGACATAATATTGTCTGTTAATACCCTATATTAATTATCACTTTAAACATATTATTTTGTGATAAATTTTTCAATACAATTCAACTTGTAATATGGTACACGGCCTTCAACACGCCCATGGTCATGACCGTGTACCTCCTAGTTTCTCACTACATGGCCGTGTTGTTTACTATCTAGCCGTGTAACTATACACGGCTTGATACACGCCCGTGTTCAAGCCCGTGTACCTCTCGGGTTATAAATTTTTTTCCTATACACGGCCGTGTACTCTTCTACATGCCCGTGTTCTTCAAAATTTTTAAATTTTTAACTCTAAAATCTTTATTTTGAGTCCTAGAATTTTATTTAAGTCATTCTAGGCCCTTTCGGGTCCTTTCCGAGCCTTTCGAAAATTTTTGGTCAAAATGACCATTTTGCCCCTAAGGGGTCTCAAGACCGTAACTATTTCGTTCTATCGTTTTTCTCAATCTTTCTAAGCCCAATTATCTTAAAATAACATTTCCTAGGCTTCGGTACCATTTTACAGCTTTTTGGTGCTAAAAACCCTAAGTGTTCATTTTCCGACCCTTGATTACTATTCATCCATCACCTAGGGTCGTTTCTCGTTTTTCGAGCGTTTCGGAGCCTCAAATGGCCATTTCACTATTCTTGAAACACTTTTCATCCAATCCCTGACCCTCGATCCTTGAGAGGCTCGGGTTTCCTTTCCCGACCTAATATTTTTCCTCGTTTCCCAAAATACCCCTAACATGAAATTTTTTTCCTGTTTTAAGCATTTTAGACATTAAGGGTCGGTTTATTATTTCTTTTAGGTTGGTTTTCCATTTTCAATCCTAATCTACCGAGGGGTCCCGGTTTCCTTCCCGAGTTTAATATTTTTACCCCTCGTTCCCTGAAATGCCCTTATGCCGTTTTTGAAATTTCAGTAGCATTTCCGCTTGTATTTTTAGGTTTCCCAGCGTTAGGTACACCTCAGAACCTTTGTACTTGCCGTGTACTATACCAGAGGCTTATTTTATACAAAGTTTCTAAACTTTGTATAAAAATTTTCCACATAATCAATATTCAAAAATCCATACACAATACCAATTTTTTCCAAACCTAGTCCTGGTTTATCATATTAATCATCACCCATGTTTTTTCATCACAACATTTCAAGTATCACATGTTACTCTTAGGTTTTCTAATGTGTAGAACAACATCAAAACCTAACCACATTTTCATTTCAACCCTAGTATTGTCCACAGATTTTAGCATGAAAATTCATCAAAATTTTCTTATTTCTTGATTCTAATTCATGCTTGATTCAAGATGTAATCAAATGGATCTAAACACCAAATCAAATCAACAATTTCCATTTTACTTTTCACACCAACTATGCCAAGGTTTTTCAATGGAAACATGCAAAATTTTTTGCTTGTTTCATAATTCTAAATCATGCTTCAAAATCTAAACATCAAACCAATCACAACATCAATCAAAACATCAACTTTTTCAACGTTTTTCTACTCTACAAACCCACAAATTTTCACTAAGAAAATCAAAGAGAAATGCTTCAATTTAGAAGCTTACCTTATCTAGTTGATGGCTTGATGCTAGAAATGCAATGAAAGCTAAGTTTGGTGTGAAATTTAAAACAAAATTTTGGCTTAAATGGGGGGAAAGGCCACAGATTTTTGGCTGAAAAAAGAGTAAGAGTTTGGCTTTGTTTTTCTATTTTTTTGAATGATTTTGAATGACTATTTATAGGCAAAAGCCAAGGGTTTTTTAGCAAAATTTTCCAACAGTTTGCTAATTGTTCAAGGGTCAAAATGCAATGATTTTGGGCTAAAAACCTAATTTTTTTTCTTTCTCCCTTTCCACAAGGCCGAATGGCCTTTTAGATAATTCTAATAATTTTTTTTTCTATCATTTTGGCATGATCTAAGCCATTGATAAAAAATAAGGTGATCCTAGCCATACACCTTTCATCTTACTTTTTAAACCAAAAAAAATAAAATGGATTTATGACATCAACATGATGATGTCATCCTACTATTTATATTAATTCACTAATTAATTCGTGGTCAAATTTTGATCGAATATCGAACCGAACGGAACGTTACTGAAATCACATAGGCGGGTTCTGGGCACCTCCAGTGCGATTGGTTTGTATTATTTTGCTTCCGTTTGGTCAGAATTTTCTACGATAATTTTCTTCCGTTTTAGTGTTATTTTGCTTCCGTTTGCTCTGATTTCGAATCGTCACACCCAAAAATGTTCGCTAAGATTTTCCATCCCTGAACTCACTCATTCTAACACTGCTGGTACATTTTTACAGTATTCTCAACAGTATTAAAACACAACTTTTTCATATTTTATTCATTAAAATTGCTACATACATATAATTTTAACCTACTCTGAGAATTTAAAATTCCCGATTATCACATTTCAGCACCAAATTAGCTTCCAATCCAAGCTTAAATTACAAGGAATTGAAGTGATAAGGTGAGTGACCATTTTAAAGCAATTTTCATTGATTTTCCTTAAGAAAATCCATGTATATTGGTGTACAAAAATGATGTAAATTTGGTGTTTTAAATTGGTGTTTAAGTTAATTTGGGATTATGACTGTTGAAAGCATGTTTTAGAATTTAGAAACAAGCAAATTGGTGCATGTTTCATACTAAAATCCGTGGCTTGCTTGGTGGTGAAAAATGATGAAAGTTTGGTGATTTGTTTAGCGGTTTATGTTGGTTCAATGATATGTTGATCAAATCATGAATTAGAATCAAGAAACAAGAAAATTTTGATGCTTGTTTCCCACAAAATCCGTGGCCTATGTGTGATAAAAATGAGAAAATTTTAGTATTGAAAAATGATTATAAATGTGTAATAAGAACACTAGGAATGAGAAAAATTTTCCTATGTGTTTTAGCATGAAAATCCGTGGCTTAAGGCTAGGGTTGGAATGAAAATTTTCTTAGGGTTTTAATGATTGAAATGTGCATTAGAAACCTTAAGAATGGAATGTGATAATTGAACAATGTGATCAAAATTTCTTGGTGTGATTACCATGAAAATCCATGGGTTAATTGGAAGAAAATTTGGTGAATTTTGTATTGTGTTTGAATGATGGTAATGTGGAAAATTTTTATACAAAGTTTGGTAACTTTGTATAAAATAGGTCTCTGGTATAGTACATGGAAGGTACAAAGGTTCTGAGGCGTACCTAACGCCGGGAAAACCTAAAAATACAAGTGGAAATGCTGTTGAAATTTCTAAAATGGCATAAGGGCATTTCGGGAAACGAGGGTTAAAAACATTAGGCTTGGAAAGGAAACCGAGACCCCTCGGTAGGTTAGGGTCAATAATGAAAAATCAAACCCAAAAGGAATAGTAAACCGATCCCTTAATGACTAAAATGTCTAAAACGGGAAAAATTCACGTTAGGGGTATTTTAAGAAACGAGGGGAAAAAAAATTAGATCGGGATAAGAAATCTGAGCCCCTCAGGAACCGAGGCTCAGGGACGGTATGAAAAATGTTTCAGGAGTAGTGAAATACCCATTTAAGGCTCCGAAATGCTAGAAAAACGAGAAACGACCCTAGGTGTCAGATGAATATCAAGGGTCAAAAAATGAATAACTGTGATTTTGTAGCAAATAAAGCTGTTAAAAGATACAGAAGCCTAGGGAATATTATTTTATGATATTTGAGCTTAGAAAATTCGAGAAAAATGATAGAACGGAATAGTTACGGTCCCGAGACCCGTCAGGGGTAAAATGGTAATTTTGGCCAAAAATTTCTAAAAGGCTCAGAAAAGACCGTAAAGGATCTACAATGTCTTAAATAAAATTCTAGAACCCAACATAAAGATTTTAAAGTTAAAATCTAAAAAGATCCACCTTTTGATGAAACATTGGCTACTTTAGGGAATGGCTGAAAAAGAAGTAGCTTGGGTATGTATGTGATAATGTTGAGTAATATTTATACTTAATAAAGGTTACTATGATGTTAACTATGTATATGAATCAATGCTTTTAGCAAGCATCGAGCTTTATACATAACCGAACACGACAAATGTGAAAACGGCTATGATAAAGGGATTATGCAAGTTATGAACAACAGCTGGTTCTAGGAGCTTGCGACCCTAAAAATTTGGTTGTGGGATGATGAAAGTAAGCAGAACGCAATTTGATTTTCCTTTCCAAATTGATATTTTTTAGTTTTGTGTTTAAGTTTTGCCTAGATTGTGTATTGATTTTGTAATAAATAGCACATCATTGTTGCCTTTTACTCCTTGAGGAAAAAGTAGAATGTCACAACTGAGAAATTTCATCATCCTCGGAAAACATATATATTGTATGTATATGATAATTATAATGTTTAAAAATGTGAAATGTATGATTTAATATTATTTAGATCGCAAAAAAAATTCTAACCATGTTAAAGGAAAGGAATTTGGTGAGGGAAAATTTTACCGAACCGAAATAGGACGAACGGTGCCAATTTGGTATCGAAAAACCTAGAAGGTGACCTATGGTTAACCAAGGGTAGGAAAAAGATGAAAAACCTATGGGATGGATTTTAGACCAAACAGAAGTGAATTAAGGCAAACTGATCGCACTGACGGCCTCAGAAACCCGCCTACGCGATTTCGATGAAGTTTCATTCGGTTTAACTTTTGGTCAACTGTTGACTGAAAAGCAATGAATGATGACATCAAGATGATGTCATAGATAAATGAGTAAATTTAAGTGGAAAGAATTAGTTGATCCAATGGTATAGAATTACAGTAAGCTTGATCCAATGGATAGGATGTTGCCAAAATAGCATGAAAATTTTATAAAAATTTTAGGAAAAAAATGGCAAGTTATAGTCAGTGGATGAAGGAAATAAATCAGAAAAATTTTTGTTTCATTGCAAAACAACCCCTGAAGTTTGCCAAAATTCCCTAAAAGGCTTGTTAAATGGTCCATAAAGAATTTCCATTTAGTCCTCCCTTTTTGGCTGCATAAACACACAGATTCAAGCTGGAAAAACAGAGCAAATCAGCAGCCAAACTCAGCCATTTTTTGCTATCCTCCATGGCCATGCATCACCCCACCTCCAAGCTTGAGTTTTTTTTAAGTTTTCCCACCAATCTTGTTCAAACACTCATCCCAAGCTCAAGATGATCTTCTTTGTGAGGTAAGCTTCAATTTTTAAGCTTTTTCTTGAAATTTTTTTAAGAAAATCGTGGGCAATATAGGTGATGAGGTTGAGAATTTCAAGCTTTTAATTTGTTAGTTTTGGCTCTACAAAGCTAGGCTAGCATGTGATTTAACTAATAAATGGATTAAGAGGTTGAAAACACAATTTGGTGCAACTTTTTCATTGAAAAACTGTGGGCTTCCATGAAGGGGATGAATGAAAAATTTAAGCTTGCATGTTGATAGTTGTTGATTCAAAAATATTGTATGTGGCATATGAATGAATTAGAAGATTGAAAAAAAAAAATTTATGCATGTTTTCAAGTGAAATCCATGAGAGTTCATGTGGGTGAAGAGTGAAAATTTTAAGCTTGATTATTGATGGCTTATTGATTCAAAAATAAGGATTGATAAGTGAATGAGTTAGGAAGAAATTGGAAGTTCAAAACCTCAATTTTTATGCATGGAAGACAAAGAAAACTGTGGGTATGGTTATGTGATGAATTGAGTATTTGTGAGGAAAAATGTGAGTTTGAAATGTGGATAAAAATTGAGGGTGAGAGTGGATAAAAACGAATCGGAATACAGTTAGAAACAACTAGGTTTTATGGAAATTTTTACATAAAATGTTTGTGTTTTTACATAAAAATTAGGACTCTGATTTAGTACGTGGCAGGTTAGATGGTTTTGAGACGTTACCTAAACATAGGGAACCTAAAATTTAAGCAGAAATGCTGTCGTAATTTTTAGAATAACTTGAAGGGTATTTTGGGAAACGAGGGGTAAAATGTGGTCGGGGTTTGAAAATCTGAGCCCCCTCGGTGACCTAGGCTCGGGAAAGAAGGACGGACATTTTAAGGATTAGTGAAACGTCCATTCGGAACCCTAAAATGCAAGAAAAAGAGGATTAACAACCTAGGGTCGGAATAGTACCACCCGAGGGTCGAGTGAATAGAAAACAAGGAATTTGCAGTAATTAATGCTATAAAAACATGGTAAGGTCTAGGAAAATTTATTTTATGATTTTTGGGCTTAGAAAATCCCGTTAAAATATTGAAGTAAAAATGTTAGGGCCCAAAAACCCATTAGGGGCAAAATGGTCATTTTGACTAAAAATTTCAAGAATGTTAAAAAAAGACTGTTAAGGCCGTATAATAGCTTAATTAAGTTTCTAAAGGCCAAAATTTAGTTTTAAGTCAAGTAAAAGTAGATTGAATAAGAGGAATCACACTAGGGACGAAATGATCATTTTATCAAAAGCTAAAAAAAGAGCCGCTAAGGCTTAGAATAGCAACATAAGGCCTTAATTAAGGTTTTAATGGCCAGAATCAAGTTTTAAGTTGAAGAAAAGTAAAAATATCCCATTAAGGATAAATTGGTCATTTTGGCCAAAAATTTAGGAAATGGTCAAAATGAACCGTTAGGGCTTTAAACATGATTCAAAGGCTCTAATTAGGATTTTAAAGGCCAAAAGCAAGGTTTAAGTGGAAGAAATCCCGCTAAAGGCAAAACGGCAATTTTGCCAAAAGTTCGGGACACAACGTTCATTTTTCCAAAAGTTAGCCGAAAAGTGAAAAATGGGATTAATTAAGGTTTTAAATGCCAAAATCAAGATTTAAGTCGAAGAAACAAAGAAAAATCACACTAGGGACAAAATGGTCATTTTGTCAAAAGTTGAGGACGAAATGGTCGTTTTGCCAAAAGTTAGAAAAGAGACGTAAACGCTTGGAATAGTATCTTAAGGCCTTAATTAAGGTTTTAAAGGTCAAAATCAAGATTTAAGTCGAAGAAAAATAAGAAAATCCTGTTAGGGACAAATTGGTCATTTTGGCCAAAAATTTAAGAAATGATCAAAATGAACCGTTAGGACTTCAAACATGATTCAACGGCTCTAATTAGGATTTTAAAGACCAAAAGCGAGGTTTAAGTGGAAAAATCCCGCTAAGGGGTAAAATGATAATTTTACCAAAAGTTCAGGACACAATAGTCATTTTTCCAAGAGTTGGCGAAAAAGCTAAAAGTAGGACATTAGACCCCTGAGATCATTATTAGGAAGTTAAATGTAGAATTTTTACGTTTTATTAAGTTTTACGTATGAAATAAATATTGGAAATGACCATGATTATTTCGGTTATACGGATCCGATTCAGACACGATGAAGGAACATCTACAGACCCAAAAAGCGAAAAGGGAGATACTAGTGAAGTATCTGTAAGTTCAGACATTTATCTGTCTGTAACATGAATTAACTAGTATGTCTATGTATTATATGTTGTAGGTTCAGACATATCCTTGGCTGCAACATAAATTGACTGCTATGTTTATGTCTATGTGTTATGTCTAAATCACACATGAGTTGACTTGACATGTTTATGTACTATGTATAAAATATAAATTATATATGTAGGTGTTATATGCACAATGGTGTGTCTAACAAAATACACACAATAAAAGAAAGACACATAAAGTGTTCCAGACCAAGGGGCAATGAGAATGTCACTTGGTCGGAGCCATATGAAAGATGGTAATGAAACCACCTATTGGCGTACCAGCCTCCCGCAAGGTGGAGGTTTCTCATGTTATGTTTATGATAATGTTATGTAGATGTTGAAGATTGGCCAGTGGATTGCTCCCCAGAGTCCCTCTCAATCATGCGCGCACTACGGTATGACCAACATGGGGCCTAAAACTAGAACGTAATGAATGATAAAGACCCAAGACTAAAAATGTAACCCATAAATGAGCACAATATGCACTAACACTATGTTGATGCTCTTTGCTATGTTCTATGTTAAGTATGTCTTAGTATATTTAAGTATGTTTATGATGTTTAAGTATACGTGAAGTACGTTCATGATGTTAAGTATGTTCACAATATTAAAGTATGTTAAGTATGAATTTTAAGCAATGTATGTTATATGTTATGTTAATGATCTGCACTATATGGTACAAGTATCTATAAGTCATGTATGAATGTTTAAATTTACTGAGCAATTAGCTCACGAGTTTATTCATGTTGCAAGTAAGCAACTTGTACATCAATAAAAATTATGATGGACGATGGACGGGATCTACATGTGCCAAGGGACTAGGTGAGGGTTATGATTCTGCTACTAGTCTTCCGCTGAGCAGTTTAAAGAAAGTATTGAAATGATGATTTACATATTTAGAAAGAATATTGAAAAGAGTATTGAAAAGATTTTGAAATGGTGTATTTATGATGTAAATTAAATTACAACAATGTAAGATGTTTACTAAAGTAAATGTTTTACGATGGTACAATTTTCAAAGTTTAGTTTCAAAAAAAGAATGTACACGCTAAAATGGAAAAGTTAAAATGATAAGATTTTAAAGTACGTTAAAAGTAAGTTGTCGGCAACCCATGAGGTGGCAGACTATCGCAGTTGGCTTCGGAGCTCGATCATGATAGTGTTGTTCAGCCTCCACAAAGGGTGGGCCACCACACAGAAGTACTATCCTGACTATTTGAAAATACCCTTCACCACGATAGACACTCTTTTTGATTCCACAATCCATCAAGCATGGCCCCAGCTAAAAGAGCAAAAAACTGATTATGAGTGGAGGAAGGTGCAAAACTTGGGCAAATACATCCTAGGTGGTGAAATCATGTGTAATTGGTTGTAATTTGAGGTAAAGAAAGTGTAATGTCCCGTGCCCATAGTGGCCCGGACCGTCACTTAAAAATTGCTACTTGTACTTTATCTATAAACTGATACTTATACTTTCTTGCAAACCATTAATACTTACTTAATATGATATCATAAATTTAGGTTTTTTTTTTATACGCATACGTATTTACTATTCACGTACGTGTATTATTTAACAGTTATTATTCAAAAATAATATTTAACGTTTACTATTCAAAAATACTATTTAACAGTTACTATTTAAAAATACTATTTAACAAGTACTATTTAAAAAATACTGTTCAACGATCACTATTTCAAAATAATGTTTTATCTCAAATTGTGGGGAAGAATACTCGCAATGTATCCATAACCTCACCTCATATCCGCCTCTGCCATCGTCATCGCCCATTATGGTTTAAGCCATAGGACGCTTACCTATAGCATGAACACACTCCATGAGCTATGCGCCCAGTAAGAACAGCATGTTAACCGCAAAACATGTTTAAACATAGTACATACTTAAAATCATATAAGCGTGCAAGACATCCATAGATACCACATAGCATATCACGTACCATATCATTACTTAACATGTCATTGAATACCAAATATCACATACTTTATGCATAACAGAAATATCATGCACTAAATGCATCTTACTGTAGCTAGAAGCATAGTGAACTAATGCGTATGCATGATCCGATTATGTTCATTTATGCTTTAATGCTCTTTTTCTTTCTCTTGTCTATTAGAGCCCATGTGTTAGTATCGAGTGCACACAGACCAACGGTAACACCAGTGGTCACTAAAAAGCCAAAGAGCCATCAAGGGATGCTCAACTTTGCCTTAACTTACTTTAACTTGAAAAACCTCTTCAACTGAAAAGGCCGGTATGATGCGCTTACTAAATTCTGTCTTGTTTATCTGCTCTAGCCATATGCTTCTTTAAGCTGTCCCTAATCCTATGCGGTAGGAATTTATGGTATTTAACTTATTCTTTCATCAATCTACTTGATTGTGAATCTATATGCTCTATACATGCTGTGCAACAACATGTGCATGGCATATGTACTTAACATATTGTAAAACATCATTTTAAACTCATTTCATTCATGTTGTGGGTAGAGTTGTACTTACCTTGTTTGCAAGAAAATTCATACTCTTGCCTTGTCAACTTACAAGTTTCCACCTGTCATCAGTAACGTATCTCATTAACACTCTTATTGAGTCACTAATACTGTTAGTGACTAAGGAAGATAAAATCGCTTGATACCGATTACCGTCGGTACTAACTTGCTCTCTATTCAGAGTTTGATTTTCAGGGCAAGTTTAATTAATTTATTACCCAATAAATTAATTAATGTCGTTATTAGGTCACTATTATCGTTAGTGACTATAACTTGTATTTCTATGTGGTACCGAGGCCTATTGGTACCCTACCGGTCTACTTTGTGAATTTGGTGTCTAACTGATACCGTGTTTGATTAAGTTTGTCTACTTGACAATTTAATCATTGTTCCTCGCAATATTGATCAAACACGGTCCTTGAGTAGTTGCCAACCAGTTAACTGACTGGTTACCTCGCGTGTTGTTAACTAGGTAGCCTACCAGGTTACTAGTGCTTGTTTGGTGTGGTAGCATACCAGGTTACCCACGCTGTTTTGGTTATTTATGAAAATCAGTTTGGTTGCCTTATAAAATTTTTGAAAAATTCTTTATTTTGAAACCGTCCCCTTGCCACCCCGTTGGAAGGTGGGGGACATTTTGTTAAAACCACATTTTTATTTTAAAGTATGTAAAACACATTTCGGTGTTACATTTTAAGGATGGTTTTTGAACCATTTTTGAAAACTATTTTGAAACTTCATCAAAATGACTTTGTTTGTAAATTTGGTGGGCATGAAATTTTTCGTCTCGACGAGATGAACAATTTTTGTGTTCACCTCAGAGCTCAAATCTAATTCTAACGGCTCCTAAACTCATTGAACCCGTGGCTAATGTGCCTAGTTTTTTGTAAAAGTTCCAGTTTTACATTACTTTAAATACATCTTTGTTTGAGGCTAGAAACAGCCAAATTTTTAAAACATGTATAGGTCATCTTAAAGATTTTGACGTGTTCTACAACTTTTGTGTTGAGCCCGAAACCCTGTTCGAACTGTAAATGGTTCGTTTTTAGCAAAACCCTTACCTATGTCTGTGCTCAGATTTTTTGTCCCAGTTTTGGGCACTGAGTAAAAACCACTCGAAAGACCTATTGTAATTTCATTTTTGGCCGAACCTATTTGATGCAAAAATGACTGTATCAAAATTTCCTTAAAACTTTGTGTTTTACCAAATCCAAAATTCAGAACCTAAGGGGATCAAAATGGCCAAAATTCGTGGCCTTTTTCTAGGGACAAATTGTGTCCAGCCACTCTAAAACAAACATTCATGCTCACATGTGCATACATCCCTTCGTAAAAATGTAAACACAACCATACAACCACAAACTTAAAAATGGAAAGCTAAGGGCTCAGAATAAACTTATTACACCCATGTGCATAAACAAATACACATATATTTCTTGATCAAAAACTTAAAAACAACTAACCATAAAATGGAGGGTTTCGGTTTTACCTCTTATGCTATGGTCCAAGCACAAATCCAAACTCTGACTTGAGTGACCAAATGGCCATGGGGAAACCAAGGAGATTGGGGTCAGTTTTGCTAGCAAAGACACCAAAATAATTTTTCTTAATATCAACTCAAAACAATAACTAAAACCACAAAGATTGGATTCTAAAACTTACTCTTGATCACCTTGAAATGGCTTGGAAATGGAATCACCTAACACAAGCTTGAAGGGGTTGATTTTTGGTGAGTATTTGGTAGGATTTTTGGCTTGAAAATATGGGGGTTTGGGGGCTTAAAGGTAGTCAACTGCAGCAAGAAGAAAGAGAGAATGAGGTTATGTTTTGGGCTACCAAATGAAGAAAGCAAAACCCTTGTGTCATGTGTGTCTTTTATATGCAAACTTAACCCAACTTGCTTAAGCCTAAACCAACTTAATTGTCTACAATTTTAACCTAATCAAGGGACAAATTTGCTGCCATTTTTTCTTCTCTAGGGGCCGTGGGCTGCGCATGTGAAGGAGGGGGAATAAACAAAAATTTTTTTCATGGCCATATGACGAATGTTTGATTTTTTTATTCAAAAATTGTCCAACACATCCGTAACTTTAGGGAAAAATTTTCCCGTTTGTTAGGGTTGTGTTTGGGCCTTTCCTCACTGATTGCACACGGTTTTCTAGGGGGAAATTTCATCTACAAATTCTTCTCTTCGCAGTCTAATTTTTACTGTTTGGCATCCAACTCTTTTTCGACAATGTTCTAGTTTTCACCCGAAATTGGATTTTTTGAATCCGATTTTTATACTGTCAAATCTTGGTCATTTTATACTATCTAAGAGCCCATTCTGTACCAATTTACTATTCATTTTCTATACTGTGGTCGTGCCTACACTGTGTTGTCCTTTCGCACGTAAAACGAGGCATTTCTAGGTGAAATTCCAAACACGGTCTCTCTTAACTAATTTGGATGTGCTGATTTCAATTTTATCAGTTTTATGTCCTTCCGGGTTTGTCTGGACCAATTTTTGGGATCTATGTGACCCCACCTTGAAAAACATGTTAAGTGCCTGATTGAATAATTTGGGCGTTTTGAGTCTAAATATATCAGTTTCGGGGCGAGAAAAGGTCGTTTCGACCCTCATCCTGATACTGCGTATCTCCCAAATAAAAATTCTCATTTTATGCCCAATTGACCAGATTGAGCCTGCTGACTACTAATATATCAGTTTTATGTTAAATTAAGGTCGTCTTGGCTAGTAACTTGACACTGCATTTTTCACTATTTATTATTCACTGCCTTTTGTTCTAACTGACTAGTCTAAGCATTCGAACTCTGATTTTGTCATTTTCTATATGAGAAGAGGTCATTTGGACCATTTTCTCAATACTATACCTTTAATAGGGTTTCTATCGTTGTTATGCTCAGATGACCAGTTCGAGCATATTGGCGATTTATTCACCAGTCTTGTGTCAGGAAATGGTCATCTGGACTAGTTTCCTAATACTGCGCATCTCATACATTGATACAAGTAATAAGGTGGACCGAGTTCACTGTCGGTCGCCCCTTTCACTGCATGAATAGTACTTAAACAGTACTGTACTTGTTTAGTCTATTCAACTGGAGATTATACTGTATTTTTCAACTTAATTACTCGTCACATAGTAATTAGGTTCCATGTATTTTTGAGAGTCCTTGTAGCGGCTTTCTGCTCATTACGCGGCCTTCTACATGAGCTCTTACACAGGTGTGTATAAGGCAACACGAGCATGTACCAGTCGAGACTGCTCAACATGGTCACGTCTTGGAAACACGTTCCTCTTCCCGAGCAGTACACAGCCACTTACACAGCCGTGTACCTGATCGTGTTACACTAATTTGCATAAAAAGGCATCAAATTATTCCTTAATTTCTCATTATGTGAAAATTAAGTTATAGGAATAGGGCGGTTCTTACAACCTACCCCCGTTACAAAATTTCCGTCCTCAAAAATTAGAATAAATCTAGGAAGTCTCTTTTCATGTCTTCTTTCCGTTCCCATGTAGCTTCTTCGAGGTTATGATTCCACCATAATACTTTTACAAGCAGTATAACCTTTTTCCTAAGGACTTTATTTTCCCTGGGTAAAATCCGCATGGGTTTTTCTTCATATGTCATATCAGAGTGAACTTCTATTGGTTCTTGGCTTAGGATGTGGGAACTATCCGGCATGTACTTCTTCAGCATCGGGACGTGGAAGACATTATGCACTGAAGCTAGTTCGAGAGGGAGTGCTAATCTGTAGGCTACCTTCCCAACTTTCTCAAGGATCTTGAAGGGTCCTATGTACTTAGGACTGAGCTCTCTTCTCTTCCTAAAGCACATCACCCCTTTCATGGGTTCCACTTTGAGAAAAATAGAGTCTCCTTCTTGAAACTTAGGGGTCTGCGACATTTGTCGGTGTAGCTTTTCTAGTGACTGTGCACCGTCTCCAACCTCTCTCTTATTAGCTTCATGTCTTCTATCGTGTTCTTAAAAAATCCATGCTAGTAAGCTATTTCTCTCCAGTCTGGTGCTAGTGGATTGGAGATTGACATTTTCTTTCATAGAGTGTCTCGTACATAGCCATCCCAATTGAGGAGTGATAGCTATTATTATACGAGAATTCTATCAAAGGTAACTTCTAGTCCCAATTCCCCTTGAAGTCTAGGACACACACTCTCAGCATATCCTCTAGCATTTGAATGGTTCTCTCAGACTGGCCGTCAGTCTGAGGATGGAAAGCTATACTAAACTTCAACTTGGTTCCCAATGAAGCTTGAATGCTCTGCCAAAACCTGGAAGTGAAGCGTCTATCAGGATCTGAGATGATCAATTTCGGTACACCGTGTAGTCTTTCTATTTAAGCTACGTAGATTTCTACTAGTTTTTCTACTAAATAGCTTAGTTTCATCGCTAAAAATCGAGCTGATTTCGTCAGTCGTTCCACGATTACCTAGATTTCATCATTTTCACTTAATGTTCTGGGCAATCTGACTACGAAATCCATTGTAATTTGCTCCCATTTCCACTTGGACAGCTCGATTTTTTTCAATTCTCTGTAGGATAATAAATCGGTAAAAACGTATCAGAATGGCACAGCGGAACAATAAAAATTTTTAGATCGTTAAATATCTCATGATGCCATATACAATAAACCAACAACAATTAAAACTCATACTTCAAGAATGCCAATCTTGCAGGAGGAGAATGACCGGAGGCTTCAACCAACTAGCCTTCTCTACTATTCTCCAATTCTCGAATGGCTGAGTGTGTGGGCACTCTGAACCTCGATCGGTATGCTAGCACTGCTAGTCTTCTTCCGACCACCCAGATCTCTAAATAACTTTATTGTCACGATGAGCTGTGCAATAATAAGGCTGCTTACCTGAGAGTCTGTGGTCTAAGAGAACTGGAGTGGTAGGTCCTCCATTAGACCTGCATGAGGTGATTCTCTGAATTCGAATTGGATTAGGAAAAGATATTTTCCCTTATCCATAACCAAAAAATCCGAATTTTCCAAGGGAGAATCTCAACAATAAAATTCGGTTTTCCTTAGGATAAATCCAATCCAAATCTAAACAAGATTTTAATTAGAATTTTATCTCCCTTTTTCAACCCAAAAAATTCGAAAATTACAAGGAGAAAATCTCCTAAAAATTTCGACCATTATGGATGAGGGAAAATCAAAAATTCCACTAGGATTTTCAAGCTTGAATCTTATCTTAACCTTATCCAAAATAACCGAATTTTCCTAGGAGATTTTCTCCCTATTTTCGGCCACTTTTCAGGGAAGGAGAGAATCCAAATTCAACTGGGATTGAAACTTGAATTTTTCCCTTGAATCTTATCCACAAAAAACCGAAATTTCCTTGAGGCTTATCCTCAAAATTTCGTGCAACATTTGTTAGGATTTGGAGTCAAAATTCAAGTAGGATTCTAACAAGATTATCCTCTCCAAATCTAACTCAAATTTGAATTTCAAGCCTTGTGGATTTTCCACAACAAATTCGAATCCTACTTGGACTGTGATTCAAAATTTGAATTTCAAATTTCAAATTCAAATTTCAAATTTCAAATTTCAAATTTAAATTTCAAATTCAAATTTCAAATTCAAATTTCAAATTCAAATTTTAAATTCAAAATTCAAAATTCAAAATTCAAAATTCAAATTTCAAATTCCACAAAACAGTTGTGTTTCATATTTTTGTTTTATGGATAATTTTCTACAACTCCAATCCAATCTCAAATAAAATCATGGCAACTTTATTTGGAGTTCGAATAATTGTGTACTCTATTATCCAAAACAAAATCTGAATCCAACCGGAGAGAATCTTGTCTACCATCCTAATCCTATGTCATCACCATCCATGCATAATAAACCAACCAATAGCATACACAATTCAATTTGCCAAACGTTAAGGAATTATGTAGAGCTAGTAGAGGGACTGATTGGACATATATAATCGGGCCCCCGCAAATCCATATGATCATCATTCTTTTACCGAACAACTCAATCATATGATCACTAGTTTCAGAGTCACACCACTATAAACCTGAAACTGAACTCCCAATTATATACCGTATTACGTAAGCCTGTGACAAGCTATCGTCCAATGACCTTGTCATATATGCAGAACCCTCATATGATATCCATGATCAGCCTTAGGCCAAAGTCCGTTTAATCCTACTGATCAGGCTATCTCAAAGTTCCATTATACTACAGAATAAAGAAAATGATTATTCACCATATGTGAATAAGAAGTCATCCGCCCAGCAGACGACCCAAGGCCTTGTCCATTTTCACATTCAGTATAATGCCTTTAAGAGGGTACCCTTAACTCCTCATTAGAGCTATGATTCCAATATCTGTAAACGAACCCTTCATCGTATACAAGTCATGCACCCAACGAACTGGTCTATAAGCTTACTACCTCTGAGACGCTTTAGCCATTGGAACATCAAAGTACACAAGTCATATACATGAAGCTGTCCTTTTACTCAGGATTAAGGTTACTGCATAATGAACGTCAAAAGCAGATCGATCCACTCAAAGCGGACTTCATAGATCAATCACGCTTTAGTCCCGATCTAATATGTCACCACCAATCAACATATCTATGTCTCTACTTGGGAGTCTAGCTCCAGACAGTCAAGACAAACCGTCCCCTCCAAGGCTTTAGACAACATAATAGTCTTAACATGAGTTAGATGCTCGGTCTAACCCCATAGACTACAGACTATAGTTTAGACCGCTAACTTTAGAACATTGTCTTCTCGCATACAAAAATCGGTTGCATGCAATGTTCTAACAGTTTAACACAAGCAGTCAGGGAGCCATATTTGCTTACATTTACTTTAACATGTAAATAAGACGAGGACAGATAGCAATGTAATGAATAACCTCTATATATAATCTTATTATCCAGTTCAAAATAAATACATCAAAAATGTCTCTAATGCTTAGGGCATTTCCTAACATTCTCCTCCAAGTCATTGATGTTCTACTTTAATCTTTTGGCATGTGAGGCACTTTTCAACGAATTCGGCAACATCATTCTTTATCTTTGGCCACCAAAAACTCTCTTTTAGGTCTTTGTACATCTTATTCGCCCCTAGATGTACCAAATATGGCATTTCGTGGGTTTCCGAAAGGATCCTTCTCTTGAGCTCCTCATCATTTGGAACACATACTCTATCTCTGAACTAGAGTATGCCATCCCTAAAGACTCAAAATTTTAAACTTTGGTCCTCCGTTGCCTCCTTTTTGAGCTTGTTTAGGGATGAATCAAAGTCTTGGCTGGCTTTAATTTCTTCTAAGAGCATCGACTGGACTGGCTTTAATTTCGTCTGGCGAGGCATGGACAGCCATAAGCGATGAGGTATGCTTTCTACTTAGCGTGTCGACCACCCTATTGGCTTTTCCTAGATGGTAAAGGATTTTGCAGTCATAGTCCTTCACCAGTTCCAGCCATCTTCGTTGTCTCATGTTGAGCTCCTTCTATGTGAAGATATATTTGAGGCCCTGGTGGTCCTTGTAGATCTCGCACTTGACGCCATATAGATAATGCCTCCAAATTTTACGTGCAAAAACGACCGTTGCAAGCTCTAGGTAGTGTGTCGGGTAATTCTTCTCATGGTTCTTGAGTTGTCGCGAAGCGTACGCAACCACTTTACCGTTTTGCATCAACATGGCACCTAGTCCAGTCTTAGAGGTATCACTGTAGATCACAAAATTTCCTTAACTAGCTTCTAGAATAGTCAGAATTGGAGCACTCGTGAGTCTACATTTTAGCTCCTAGAAGCTCTTCTCGTAGTTGCCAGGCTACTCATACTTCTTTTCCTTCTTGGTTAGCGCTGTGAGTGGTACGGCTAACTTCGAGAAACCTTCAACGAAGCGTTGATAATAACCTGCTAGTCCTAGGAAGCTGTGGATTTCTGTTATGTTCTTTGAAGTCAGCCAATCACTAACTGCTTCTACTTTTGCTGGGTTTACTGATAATTCTTCCTTGGAGACTACATGACCAATGAAGTGGACCTTCTTTAGCCAAAATTCACACTTAGAAAATTTGGCATATAGCTAATGGCCTCGTAACTTGTGCAAGACAGCCTTTAAATGCTCCTTATGCTCCTCTTTTGTCTTGGAGTATACAAGTATGTCATCGATGAACACAATGACAAACGTGTCTAGGAAGTATTTGAACACACGATTCATTAAGTCTATGAAAGCTGCGGAGGCGTTCGTCAATTTGAATGACGTGACAAGGAACTCGTAGTGTCCATATCGTGTTCGAAAGGCTATCTTAGGTATGTCTGCATCCCTTATTCATTGCTGGTGATACCCTGAACGCAGGTCGATCTTTGAAAATATGCCAGCACCTCGGAGTTGGTTGAACAGATCATCGATCCATGGCAACGGATACTTGTTTTTTATTGTGATCTTGTTCAGCTCCTGGTAGTCTATACACATCCTCATCGTGCCATCCTTTTTCACAAACAAGACCGGTGCTCCCCACGGTGAGCAGCTTTGTCAGATGAAGTCTTTGTCCATCAGATCCTTCAACTGAGTCTGTAGCTCCTTTAACTCTACTAGAGCCATTCTATGGGGGGCCTTGGAAATAGGGGCTGATATTAGTAATAGCTTGATTTCAAATGATACCTCCTGCTCAGGCGGAAGTCCTGGGAGATCTTCTGGGAAGACTTCTGTGAATTCCTTTACTATGGGTACGTTGTCCGATCTTGTCTCTGCCTCTTGAGTCTTGTCCACTATATGCGCCAAGAAGCCAGTGCATTCGCTAAATAGTAGTTTGTGAGCCTTTATAGCCGATATCATCATCTTGGGTTGCTTCGGTGATAAGCCCTTGTTGTGGCGCCCCGAGCCCTTAGTAGCCTGAACCGTCACGAAAAACTTGCTTACTTGCTTTCTTTTCTTATACTTTCTTGCACTTCATACTTAACTCGATATCATAAATTTCAGGATTTTTTTTGAGCATGTACGTATTTATTGTATACGTATGTATACCGATTACTATTCCAAAATACTTTTTAAAAATACTATTTAACGGTTACTGTTTAAAAATACTGTTTATGGTTACTATTTGAAAATACTATGTAACGGTTATTATTTAAAAGTACAGTTTACGGTTACTATTCAAAAATATTATTTAATGGTTACTATTCAAAATTACTGTTTAGCGATTACTGTTTACAAATACTGTTTGACGGTTACTATTTAAAATACTACTTAACCATTACTATTCAAAATACTGATACTCAAATTTGCGGAAGATAAACTCGTGGTGTCTCCATAACCTTGCCCTCACATCCGCCTTCGCCACCACCATCGCCCATTGGGGTTTAAGCCGTAGGATGCTTACCTACAACATGAACACACTATATGAGCTTTACGCCGAGTAAGTACAACATGTTTACTGCAAAACATGTTTAAATATAGTACATACTTAAAAAAAACATATAAGTAGCCATATATCACAATACCACTTTAACATATCACATAACAAATCATCATATAACATATCAACGAATCTGAACTTTTACATAACATGTGCATCATAGAAACATTGTATACTGAGTGCATCTTACTGTCTCTAAAAGCATGATGAACTATAACTAATGTATGATTCGGTTATGTTCATTTATGCTTCAATATTTTCCTTTCTTTTTCCTGTTTATTTAGGGCCCGTGTGTCAGTATCATATGTGCATAGGCCATCAGTAATGCCCATGGTTATAAGTCGGAGAGCCATCAATGGATGCTCAACTTTTTGCTTTAACTTACTTTAAAACCCTTTCAACTAAAAGAGCCGGTACGACACTCCTATACATTTCCATCTTGTTTATCTTTTCTAGCCACATGCTTTTCTAAGCTGTCCCTAATCCTACGTGGTAGGGACATATGGCGTCTAACTTGCTTTTTCATCAATCTACTTGATTATGAAACGATATACTCTTAAATATGTGGTGCGACATCGTATGCATGGCATACATATTTTTAACATACTGAAAAACATAATTTAACATCATTTTATTCATGCTGTAGGTGGAGTTGTACTTACCTAAATTTTCCAGCAAAATGCATATGCGCCTTTAACGATTTACAGGTGACAACCTGTCATCAATAACATTCCTTATCAGCATCTCCATAGAGTCACTACTACTGTGAGTGACTATTACTTCTGTTTCTATGTGGTACCGAGGCCCGTCGGTACCCTATTGGCCTACTACAAGGATTTGGTGTCTAAATTGTATCATGTCTAATCAATCTTCTACTTGACAGATTAATCATCGTTCCTCACAGTGTTATTCAAAATGCGGTCCTTGACTGGTTTATCGCTTAGTCAACTGACCGGTTACCTCGCATGTTGGTAACTAAGTAGTCTACCGAGTTACTATGCGTAAACTGGTGTAGTAACCGACCGGGTTACTTTGCTTGTTGGGGTGTAGTAGCCTACTGGGCTAGTATTCCTTGTTTGGTGTAATGGCCCACCGGGCCACTATGGGTCGCTTAGGGTAGTAGCCTACTGGGCTACCATGGCTTGTTTGGTGTGGTAGCCTGCCAGGCTACACACACCGTTTCTCTTTGAAAAAATGGTGTAGGTTGACTCAAAAGTTCTTGGGAAAAATTCTTTATTTTTGGAATCGTCCCCTTATCACCCCATTGAAAGGTGGGGGATGTTTTTATAAAAACCATGTTTATATTTTTAAAGCATTAAAATACATTTTATTTTGAAGAGTATAAATTACATTTTTAAAGTTACATTTTAAAGGTGGTTTTTGAACCATTTTTGAAAACTATTTTGAAACTTGATTGAAATGGCTTTATTTACGATTTTGGTAAACATGAAAGTTTTCATCCTCGCTAAGATGAACAAATGTCATGTTTACCTTGGAGCCTAAATATAACTCTAACAGCTCCTAATTCCATTAAACTTGTGGGCTTATGCCCAGTTTTTTGAAAAATTCCCAGTTTTACGTCTCTTTAAATACGGCTCTGTTTGAGGCTCGAAATGGCAAAATTTTTAAAACATTTATAGGTCATCTCAAAGATTTCAACGAGATCTACAACTTTCATGTTGAACCCAAAGTCTGGTTAGGACTCTAAGGGGTCCGTTTTCACTAAAACCCGTACCTATTTTTGGGCTCGGATTTTGTTCCCAATTTCAGACACCAAGTGAAAAACATTCTAAAACACTCAGAAAACCTATCTTAGGTTCATTTTTGGCCGAGGGCTTTTTGATGTAAAAATGACAGTATTGAAATTTCCTTAAAACACCGTGTTTTACCAAATCCCAAATTTGGACCCTAAGTGGGTCAAAATGGCCAAAATCCATGGCCTTTCCTAGGGACAGATTTATGTCCCGCCACGTTCCTACTTGTTCATAACATCACACATATCATAGTCATTCATAAAAATTTGTAAACACAACTACAACCATATAAACTTGAAAATGGAAACTTAAGGGCTCAAAATAAATTATTACAAACCATTTGCATAAATAAATACACATAAATGGCTTTGATCAAAAACTTAAGATCACTAAATCACCAAAAAGGGCAGGTTTCGGTTCTTACTTTTGAGCTTCGAACCAATCACATTTTTGAACCAAGGCTTGATGAACCAAGTAGCCATGGGAAACCAAGGGAAATGAGGTTGGTTTTTGCTAAAAACAATGTTAGGAAATGCCCTAAGCATTAGAGACATTTTGAAGTATTTATTTTAAACTGGATAATAAAATTATATATAGAGGTCATTCATTACATTGCTGTTTGTCCTCATTCTATTTACATGTTAAAGTAAATGTAAGCAAATATGGCTCCCGGACTGCTTGTGTTAAAACTGTTAGAACGTTGCATGCAATGGATTTTTTGTATGCGAGAAAACAATGTTCTAAAGTAAGCGGTCTAAACTAAGGTCTGTAGTCTATGGGGTTAGACCGAGAATCTAACTCATGTTAAGACTATTATATTGTCTAAAGCCATGGTGGGGACGGTTTGTCTTGACTGTCTGGAGCATAGACTCCCAAGTAGAGACATAGATATGTTGTTTGGTAGTAACATATTAGACCGAGACTAAAGCATGATTGATCTACGTAGTCCACTAAGAGTGGATCGATCTGTTTTTGACGTTCATTATGCAGTAACCTTAATCCTGAGTGAATGAACTACTTCATGTATATGACTTGTGTACTTTGATGTTCCAATGGCTAAAGCATCTCAGAGGTAGTAAGCTTATAGACCGGCTCATTGGTTGCATGACTTGTATACGATGAAGGGTTTGTTTACAAATATCGGAATCATAGCTCTAATAAGGAGTTAAGGGTATCCTCTTAAAGGCATTATACTGGATGTGAAAATAGACAAGGCCTTGGGTCGTCTGCTGGGCGGATGACTTCTTATTCACATATGGTGAATAATCATTTTCTTATTCGGTAGTATAATGGAACTTTAAGATAGCCTAATCAGTAGGATTAAACAGACTTTGACCTAAGGCTGATCATGGATATCATATGAGGGTTCTACATACATGACAAGGTCATTAGACGATAGCTCGTCACAGGCTTACGTAATACGATATATAATTGGGAGTTCAATTTCAGGTTTATAGTGGTTTGACTCTGAAATTAGTGAGCATATGATTGAGTTGTTCGGTAAAGAATGATAATCATATGGATTAACGGGAGCCTGATTCTATATGTCCAATTGATCCCTCTACTAGCTCCACATAATTCGTTAACGATTGGCAAATTGATTTGTGTATGCTTATTGGCTAGTTGATTAGGCATGGATGGTGTTGACATAGGATTAGGATGGCGGACAAGATTCTCTCTGGTTGAATTCAGATTTTGTTTTGGATAATAGAGTACATAATTATTCGAACTCCAAATAAAGTTTCCATGATTTTATTTGAGATTGGATTGGAGTTGTAGAAAATTATCCACGAGAACAAGAATTTGAAATACAACTGTTTGTGGATTTTGAAATTTGAATTTTGAAATTTGAAATTTGAAATTTGAATTTTGAAATTTGAAATTCAAATTTTGAATCACAGTCCAAGTGGAATTCTAATTCTTTGTGGATAATTCCGCAAGGCTAAAATTCGAATTTGAGTTGGATTATGAAGAGGAAAATCTTGTTTGAATCCTACTTGAATTTTGAATCCCAATTCCATCAAAAGTGGCCGAATTAGTTAAGGAAAATCCTCCAGGAGATTTTCTGTTTTTATGGATAAGGATGCAGGGAAAAATTTGAGTTTGAATCCCAGTTGAATTTGGATTCTCTCCTCCCTATTTGTGGCCAAAATTTTGAGGGTAAATCTTAAAGAGATTTTCTATTATTTATGGATAAGGATGAGACAAAATTCAAGCTTGAAAATCCTAATTGGATTTTGATTCTCCTCACACTTTAATGACCGAATCTAGTCATGTTTTTGGCACAAAGGGGAATCGGTTTTTATGAGCGAATGAGGAGATAAAATTCTAGTTAAAATCCTGTTTGAATTTTGAATGAAAAATTTATAAAGTGGCCGAATTCATTATGGTTGGATAAGGCCAAGAAAATTCAAATTTTTTATTGTGGATAAGGCAGAAAATCTTCTCCTAATCCAATTCGAATTCAGAGGATTACCTCATGCAAGTCTATAAATGGAGGTCCTGCTACTCCAATTCTCTCAGACCACAGACTCTCAGGTGAGCAGGCTTCTCCTAATCCAATTCGAATTCAGAGGATCACCTCATGCAAGTCTATAAATAGAGGTCCTGCTACTCCAATTCTCTCAGACCACAGACTCTCAGGTGAGCAGGCTTATTGTTGCACAACTCACCGTGACAATAAGTTCTTTAGAGATCTAGGTGGTCGGAAGAAGACTAGCAATGCTAGCATACTGATCGAGGTTCAGAGTGCCCACACACTCAGCCATTCAGGAATTGGAGAATAGTAGAGAAGGCTAGTTGGTTCAAGCCCTCCGATCGTTCTTTTCCTGCAGATTGGCGTCCTTGAAATATGAGTTTAAATTGTTATTGGTTTATTATATATGGCCTCATGAGATATTTAACGATATTGAAAAATTTTTATTATTCCGCTGCACTACTCTAATACGTTTTTATTGTTTTATTTCCTACAATTGGTATCAGAGCCATCTCATGACTATGCTATGTACATAAATTAGACAATTAATTAGTCTTTTTTATGTATGTATGGATTTGATATTTAAAGAGTGGCATTCTAGGATTCCTTTATATTGTTATCATGTATTATGTATGTAGTATGTGGTTATTTTAATTTTTTAAACTATTATAAGCATGCTTGTTTATTACTGGTTATGGTTCCTTAGAATTTAGAAATTGTATCTAGGAATTTTTATGTAACCATGGGAGCAGTTTATTAACACTGTAATTTTCCCATGGATTTTAATTTTTTGTCTTTTAGAATTATTATGATTAGAATTTTTGTACACCAGAAACGGTTTAGGAAATTTTATGTAATTATTCTTGGAGGAGATTGAAGTTTGAAGACCATAATTTATTTTTCCTAAAAGTTAAATTTAATTTAAAGGTTGAAATTTGGATGTGTGGAAAATTTCAATTTAATTAGGATTGAAATTAATTTTTAGAGATCCTAATGGGTAAATTGGAATATGACACGGAAATCGAGCACCAACCCCCTCGGGATGGGCCACTAGCCGTGATGGGGCTGCAGCCCCTGCCCTCGGGCAGGTTGGGGCTGCGGCAGCCTTTGCCCACAGGTACACCACCCACGGCCACAGGCTCTACCTACAGCCGAGGGTGGCCGTGGCCCCCCAGGCTGGTGGCTGCTGCGCCCAACCCAGGTGCGTAGCCTGTGGCTATAGGCTTGGCCTGCAGCCCAGCAGGGCTATACATGGTGCGACTGTGGGCTGCTAGCCCTTCCGGGGGCTGCCCACGGCGGCTGCCGGCCTCCGAGGCCGTAGGGCTGATGGTTCAAAAATCGAAAAATTTTGATTTTTAAATTTGAGATTTAATTTTATATCATGTTTAAAAATATGTAATTGAAAATTTGAAATTTTTGAAATTACGTATTATTACACATGATATTTAAAATTGTTTAAAATTTGAATTTGAAGTTTAAATTTGAAATTCGAATTTAAAATTTGAATTTGAAATTTAAATTTTTTGGGATTTAAATTTTAAATGATTCTTGGGACGAGAAATAAATGGAGAGGCTACATATATATATGGATACAAGAAGACGGAACAAAATTCAAGACCCAAAGAATGCTTTGGATGAATTTTGTAATCCTTATTTTCTTTGTTCTAGGATGGAACCATGGATTGGTTATTATTCTATCAATTATTTTTTCTGTGATATGTTATGGATGTATAAATATGTATTGATGGTTGTTTTATATGCATATTTGATAACATGTCATATAGGATAGGTGAGTGCCACTCATACTATATTAATCATACATATTTGTCAAAACTTGCATGATTTTCAAAATATTGAGTGGGAGAGGGTTATAAACAAAACCCACGGCCTCCATTGTTGATCCATATGTGAAAGCATGGTAATGTCTCGCGTCAGTTCTGCCCTGACCACACCCCTCGATAGGTGTTTACCACCACCAGTATACTAGGTTGGATCTCCTATGTGGAAAACGTGTTCAGGTATGATCCTACTCATGACCACCCCTCGGTAGCTTGGTAGGACGTAGATCAGGCTACGTAAACAATGGTTATACACTCAAGACTCGTTTAGTTATTAACCTTCCCTAGAAGCTCTGTTAACTATACTGGTGGCCAAAATAAGTGATTATTAATATATGTCTTAACCTTGGAGGATTTAAGGCAACATATATTAATTGGACGGGGTCCATGTTCCGGCTATTTGTCTCATGACCACCTCTCGGTGGCTTGGGGCAATAGGTGCTGAGAATTACCGTTGCAATGCTACATGTTTTTCAAGTTTCATATAGGAACATACTTGTATATTTTTATTTGCTAAAATATCTGTATATTTGCTTGGGCTTTGTAATAATGTTTAGTATAATTTTATTTCAGGTCAAAATGTCACCGGCACCCCTCATTTCAATACTTACTGAAAATAAGCTGAATGGCGATAATTATAAAGACTGGAAAAGAAATCTACTGATAGTTTTTAGTTGCGAGAGACACAAGTTCGTACTGGACGAACCATGCCCACTTGGGCCTCAACCTGACACACCGCTTAAGGAAGTCCTGGTTGCCTATACTTGTTGGAGAGAATCCAATGAGATAGCTCGGTGCTATATTCTGGCTAGCATGGCGAGTGCTTTACAAAAGCAGCATGAGACTTATTAAGTTACTGGGGAGATCATGGAAAATCAGAAGGGCATGTTCGAAGGCCAAGAAAAATTGGCTTGATAGTCTACTATAACCAGCGTTATGAACTCCAAGCAGAACGCAGGTACTCCAGTGAAGGACCATATGATCATTTTAATGGGATTCTTTGCTGAAGCTACCGAGAACGGTGCTGAGTTGGACTACAACACCTAGATCGAGATGGTGTTCAAAACTTTGTCAAAAGATTTTATAGGGTTTAAGGCTGCATACAATCTGGCAACAAGGGAGTTAGGACTCACTGAGCTCATGAAGCAACTCCAAGCTTATGAGCGGATGATCAGGGATGGGAATGCGGTCCAACCCAAAGGAGAGGCCAATTTGATGGAATCTTCCACACGGAAGAGGAAGAGGCCGAATCAGAAGCAAGTGGCTTCCAGTTCTTCTGATCCTCCTCTCTCGGATGGGAAGAAGAAGAAGCCCCTGTGCTTCCGCTATGGGAAGGTAGGTCACTTCAAGAAGGCTTGCCGAGAATTCTTAGCTGGCAAGGGCAAGGAAGGTAAATAACTTCACTATTTAGAAGCGTGTTTAGTGGAAGAATCGAAAGACACTTGGGTCATTGATTCGGGCGCCACTAATCATGTTTATGTTTCTATGCAGGGGTTCGTGGAAACGAGAAGTCTACATGATAGGAGCCTCTCGTTGCGGACTGGGGACGGTAGCTTAGTGGTGGCTGAGGCAGTGGGAGATGTATACATTTACTTTGATGAATTTAGGTTTATTTTATTAAAAGACTGTTGTTATGTTCCTAATTTTAGGAGGAACCTTATATCGGTAGCTTGTTTAATAAAGGATTCTTATTCAGTTTCTTATAGTAAAAGAGTTGATATTCGCAGAAATAAGTCATTTATCTGTTCTGGATGGGTGGATGGAAACCTATATTTGATCAAACCAAGGGTACTCACTGCTTGACGCCGAATTAATCGATAACTCTAAAAGGTTGAAAGTTTCTCAATCTAATAAGGCGTATCTTTGGCATTAGAGACTTGGTTATATTAATCAGGATAGGATTCAAAGGTTAGTGAAAGACAGTCCTCTAGAATCTCTAGAGGAGGTATGTCTTCTTCAATGTGAGTCTTGTCTTGAGGGAAAGATGACTAAGAGGTATTTTGAAGCTAAGGGTACTAGGGCTCAGGAACTCTTAGAAATTGTGCACATTGACGTATGTGGCCCCATGAACGTCACAGCATGAGGAACGTTTGAGTATTATGTCTCCTTTATAGACGATTACTCCAGGTACAGATATATGTATCTGATGCACCGCAAGAGTGAAACCTTTGACAAGTTCAAAGAGTATCATGCAGAAGTGGAAAAGTAATTGGATAAATCCATAAAGACACTTCGATCTGATCGAGATGGCAAATACCTCTGTGACGAATTTCTAGGACATCTTGTAGAGAATGGGATATTATCCCTATTGATTGGTACTCCACAACAGAACGGTGTAGCTGAAAGGAGAAACAGGACCTTGTTGGATATGGTACGGTCCATGATGAGTTATTCAACGCTGTCGTTATCATTATGGGGATATGCTTAACAAACGACGTGCTATATTCTGAACCAGATTCCAAGCAAATCAATTCCCAGGAGTCCGTATGAATTGTAGCATGGTAGGAAGCCCTCCCTTAGTCATATGAGAATATGGGGTTGCCTGGCACATGTACTGGATGGGGATACGAAGAAGTTGGAACCAAGATCAGAATTGTGCATGTTTGTAGGGTATCCTATGTTTGTGCAAGATCAGAATCGATAAAAAAGTATCAGAGTGGCGCAGCGGAACAACAAAAATTTTTCAAGATCGTTAAATATCTCATGATGCCATATACAATAAATTAACAACAATTTAAACACATACCTCAAAGATGCCAATCGGCAGGAGGAGAACGATCGGAGGGCTTCAACCAACTAGCCTTCTCTACTATTCTCCAATTCCCGAATGGCTGAGTGTGTGGGCACTCTGAATCTCGATCGGTATGCTAGCACTACTAGTCTTCTTCCGACCACCCAGATCTCTAAAGAACTTATTGTCACAGTGAGTTATGCAACAACAAGCCTGCTCACCTGAGAGTCTATGGTCTGAGAGAACTGGAGTGGCAGGACCTCTATTTATAGACTTGCATGAGGTGATCCTCTGAATTCGAATTGGATTAGGGGAAGATTTTCTCCCTTATCCACTGACAAAAAATCTGAATTTTTTTGGCATTATCCAACCAAAATTCATCTATTCTTCTGAGATTATCCAATCTAAATCTAAACAGGATTTTAACTTGAATTTTATCTCCTCATTCACTCATAAAAACTGATTCCCCTTTGTGCCAAAAACATGACTAGATACGGTTATTAAAATGTGAGGAGAATCAAAATCCAAATAGGATTTTCTAGCTTGAATTTTATCTCATCCTTATCCTATTAAAACCGAAAAATCTCCTTGAAGATACACTCAATAATTTCGGCCACAAATAAGGAGGAGAAAATCCAAATTTAACTGGGATTGAAACTTGAATTTTTCACTGAACCTTATCCACAAAAAATCCGAAAATTCTATGAGGATTTTCCTCAAAATTTTCGACCAAGTTAGTTAGGATTTGGATTCAAAATTCAAGTAAGATTCAAACAAGACTTTCCTCATCATAATCCAACTCAAATTCGAATTCTAGTCTTGTGGAATTATTCACAAAGAATTCAAATTCCACTTGGACTATGATTCAAAATTTGAATTTCAAATTTCAAAATTCAAATTCAAATTCAAATTTCAAATTTCAAATTTCAAAATTCAAATTTAAATTTCAAATTTAAATTTCAAATTCAAATTTCAAATTCAAATTTCAAAATTCAAATTTCAAAATCCACAAATAGTTGTATTTCAAATTCTTGTTCTCAAGGATAATTTTCTACAACTCCAATCCAATCTCAAATAAAATCATGGCAACTTTATTTGGAGTTTGAATAATTGTGTATTCTATTATCCAAAATAATATCTAAATTCAACCGGAGGAATATAATTCACCATCCTAATCCTATGTCAACACCCTCCATGCATAATCAACTAGCCAATAGCATACTCAAATCAATTTGCCAATCATTAAGGAATTATGTGGAGCTAGTAGAGGGACCAATTGGACATATATAATCGGGCTCCCATGAATCTATATGATCATCATTCTTTACCGAACAGCTCAATCATATGATCACTAATTTTAGAGTCACACCACTATAAACCTGAAACTGAACTCCCAATTATATACCGTATTATGTAAGCCTGTGACAAGCTATCGTCTAATGACCTTGTCATGTATGCAGAACCCTCATATGATATCCATGATCAGCCTTAGGTCAAAGTTCATTTAATCCTACTGATCAAGCTATCTTAAAGTTTCATTATACTTCCAAATAAGAAAATGATTATTCACCATATGTGAATAAGAAGTCATCCGCCCAGCAGACGACCCAAGGCCTTGTCCATTTTCACATCCAGTATAATGCCTTTAAGAGGATACCCTTAACTCCTTATTAGAACTATGATTCCCATATCTGTAAACAAACCCTTCATCGTATACAAGTCATGCACCCAAGGAACCGGTCTATAAGCTTACTACCTCTGAGATGCTTTAGCCATTGGAACATCAAAGTACACAAGTCATATACATGAAGCTGTTCATTCACTCAGGATTAAGGTTACTTCATAGTGAACATCAAAAGTGGATTGATCCACTCATAGCGGACTACGTAGATCAATCACACTTCAGTCCTGGTCTAATATGTCACCACCAAGCAACATATCTATGTCTCTACTTGGGAGTCTATCCTCCCGACAATCAAGACAAACCATCCCCACCATGGCTTTAGATAACATAATAGTCTTAACATGAGTTAGATGCTCGGTCTAACCCCATAGACTATAGACCTTAGTTTAGACTGCTTACTTTAGAATATTGTCTTCTCACATACAAAAGTCCATTACATGCAACGTTCTAACAGTTTTAACACAAGCAGTCAGGGACTCATATTTGCTTACATTTACTTTAATATGTAAATAGAATGAGGACACACAGCAATGTAATGAATAACTTCTATATATAATTTTATTATTCAGTTCAAAATAAATACGTTAAAATGTCTCTAATGCTTAGGGCATTTCCTAACAATCTCCCATTTGTCTAAAGCCAGTAGATGTGCCATGTTACGCATCCCTATCGCCTCTACATGCCTCTCAAAGCTTCTAGCCACCAAAGTCTTCATAAAGGGATCGGTAATGTTGCCCTTGGACGTGATCTTACATATATCTACTTGTCCTGTCTCCACGTGCCCTCTTATAATGTGATTCCTCCGATCTATATGCTTGGTCCTCTTGTGGTGCCGAGATTCCCTTGTGTTGGCAATAGCCCCAGTGTTATCACAGTAAAGTGTGATAGGCTTGTCAACACCCGGAATGACCTTAAGGTCTCTAAAGAACTTACGGAGCCAAACCACTTCTTTAGATGCCTTAGCCACAACCACATACTCAGCCTCCATAGTAGAGTCAACTGTGCAACCCTGCTTCACGCTCCTCCACATAATGGCACATCCTCCGAGTAAGAACACTGATCCTGATGTCGATTTCCTCGAATCCTTACAAGCCTGGAAGTCTGAGTCTGTGTATCCTACGGGTGTTAAGTCTCCTCCAGAATACACAAGCATATAATCTCTCGTTCTCTTAAGATACTTGAGTATATGCTTTACTGCTTGCCAGTGCTTGATTCCAGGATTCGCTTGATATCGACTCACTATACCTACTGCAAAACATATGTCTGGGCGAGTGCAAAGCATAGCATTCATAAGGCTACCTACAGCGGATGCATAAGGGACCTTACTCATACGCTCTCTTTCTTCCGATGTCTTTGGACAGTCATCTAATGAAAGAGTTAGACCGGCGATAGAAGGTTATGAACCTTTCTTTTCCTCTTGCATTGCATATTTGTCAATTATTTTATCTATGTATGAAGCTTGGAATAACGCTATCATTTTGTTCTTTCGATCTCTGAAGAGACGAGTACCTAGAACATAATTAGCTTATCCCAAGTCCTTCATGTCAAACTCTTGGTGTAGCCAAAGCTTAACCGATGATAAGTTCCCTACATCATTCCCAATGAGTAGTATATCATCGACATAGAGTACCAAAAAGACCACTTTTCCATCCTTAATACGTTTATAAACACAGGGTTCATTAATGCTCTGGTCAAAACCAAATGTCTTGATCGCTTGATCAAATCTCTGGTTCCATGAGCGGGATGCTTACTTTAATCCATAAATGAATCTAAGCAACTTGTACACTTTCCTTTCTTGGCCTTTTGCCACGAACCCTTCGGGCCGTACCATATAGATACATTCCTCAAGATAGCCATTCAAGAATGTCGTCTTGATGTCCATTTGCCAGATCTCATAATCAAGAGATGCAGCAACGGATAGAAGAATACAGATAGACTTCAACATAGCAACAGACGAAAAGGTTTCATCGTAATCAATTCCAGCTTTTTGCATGTACCCCTTTGCAACCAATTTAGCATTGAAAGTTTCCACTCTCCCTTCTGCATCCTTTTTTCTTTTGTAGACCCACTTGCATTCAATGGGTTTTATACCATCCGGTAGATCTATAAGTTCCCAAACAGAATTTGATTTTATAGAATCCATCTCATTATTCATAGCCTGTTTCCAAGATTTAGAATCAACATCATTTATAACTTCGTCATATGTGGCCGAATCATCTTCATGCTCATGAGTCTCAGCCTGGTATACCTCAGCATCATACATGAAGAAATTAGGCTTCTTCGATCCCACTACGATGAGACACCCTAAATTGTTGATGGTTTGCAGGACTTTCAACGGAACTCGGACTTGCGTCCAAGACCGAAACCTGTGGAGCAGTTCTTTCACCCGCTAACTCTTCTAGCACCACCTTACTTCAAGACTTAAAGTCATTCATGTGACTTTCCTCTAAGAATGTCGCATGGGTTGAAACAATGACTTTTTGTTCCTTCGGGTTATAGAACAGACCTCCCTTAGTTCCCTTAGGATACCCTACAAACATGCACAATTCTGATTATGGTTCCAACTTCTTCGCATCCCCATCCAGTGCATTTGCCGAGCAGCCCCATATTCTCATATGTCCAAGGGAGGGCTTCTTGCCATGCTAAAATTCATACTGAGTCCTGAGAATTGATTTGCTTGGAACCTGGTTCAGAATATAGCACGCCGTTTGTAAAGCATATCCCCATAATGATAACGGTAGTGTTGAATAACTCATCATAGACCGTACCATATCCAACAAGGTCCTATTTCTCTTTTTGGCTACACCATTCTGTTATGGAGTACCAGGTGCAGTCAATTGGGATAATATCCCATTCTCTACAAGATGTCGTAGAAATTCGTCGGAGAGCTATTCGCCACCTCGATCAGATCGAAGTGTCTTTAAGGATTTATCCAATTGCTTTTCCACTTCTACACGATACTCTTTGAACTTGTCAAAGGTTTTACTCTTGCAGTACATCAAATACACATATCCATACCTTGAGTAATCATCTATAAAAGAGACATAATACTCAAACATTCCTCGTGCTGTGATGTTCATGGGGCCACATACGTCAGTGTGCATGATTTCTAAGAGTTCCTGAGCCCTAGTACCCTTAGCTCCAAAAGACCTCTTAGTCATCTTACCCTCAAGACAAGACTCACATTGAGGAAGACGTACCTCCTCCAGAGATTTTAGAGGACCATCTTTCACTAACCTTTGAATCCTATTCTGATTAATATGACCAAGTCTTAAATGCCAAAGATATGCCTTGTTAGAGTGAGAAACTTCCAACCTTTTAGAGTTATCTATTAATTCGGTGTCAAGCAGTGAGTACGTCTTTGGTTTGATCAAATATAGGTTTCCATCCTAGAACAGATAAAAGACTTATTTCTACGAATATCAACTCTTTTACTAAAAGAAACTGAATAAGAATCTTTTATTAAACAAGCTACCGATATAAGGTTCCTCTTAAAATTAGGAACATAAAAACAGTCTTTTAATAAAATAAACCTAAATTCATCAAAGTAAAGTTAAACATCTCCCACTGTTTGAGCCACCACCAAGCTACCATCTCCAGTCTGCAACGAGAAGCTCTTATCATGCAGACTTCTCATTTCCACGAACCCCTGTATAGAAACACAAACATTATTAGTGGCACTCGAATCAATGACTCAAGTGTCTTTCGATTCTTCCATCAAACACGTTTCCAAATAGTGAAGTTCCTTACCTTCCTTGCCCTTGGAGGTTAGGAATTCCCAGCAAGCCTTCTTGAAGTGACCTACCTTCCCACAACGGAAGCACTTGGACTTTTTAGGGTCCCTGGGCTTCTTGTTGTTCTTCTTCTTCTTCCCATCTGAGATAGGAGGATTAGAAAAACTGGAAGCCGCTAGCTTCTGATTTGGCCTCTTCCTCTTCCGTGACAGTTTGGAAGATTCTGCCAAATTGGCCTCTCTTTTGGGTTGGACCACATCCCCATCCCAGATCATCCGCTCATAAGCTTGGAGTTGCTTCATGAGCTCGGTTAGTCCTAACTCCCTTCTCGCCAGATTATATGCGGCCTTAAACCCCACAAAATCTTTTGACAGAGTTTTGAACACCATCTCGATCTGGGTGTTGTAGTCCAACTCAACACCGTTCTCAGCAGCCTCAGCAAAGAATCCCATTAGAGTGATCATATGGTCCTTCACCAGAGTACCTGCTTTCTGCTTGGAGTTCATAATACTGGTAATAGCAGACTGTCGAGCTAACTTTTCTTGGCCTCCGAACATGCCCTCCAGATTTTCCATGATCTCCCTAGCAACTTGATAAGTCTCATGTTGCTTTTGTAAAGCACTCTTCATGCTAGCAAGAATGTAGCATCAAGCTATCTCATTGGATTCTCTCCAACGAGTATAGGCAACCGAGACCTCCTCAAGCGGTGTGTCAGGTTTGGGCCCAGGTGGGCATGGTTCATCCAGTACGAACTTGTGTCTCTCACAGCTGAGAACTATCAGTAGATTTCTTTTCCAGTCTTTATAATTATCGCCATTCAGCTTATTTTCAGTAAGTATTGAAATGAGGGGTGTCGGTGACATTTTGACCTGAAATAAAATTATACTAGACATCATTACAAAGCCCAAGCAAATATACAGATATTTTAGCAAATAAAAACATACAAGTATGTTCGTACATGAAACTTGAAAAACATGTAGTATTGCAACAGTAATTCTCAGCACTTATTGCCCCAAGCCACCGAGGGGTGGTCATGAGACAAATAGTCGGAACATGGACCCCGTCCAATTAATATATATTGCCTTAAATCCTCCAAAGTTAAGACATATATTAATAACCACTTATTTTGGCCACCAGTTTAGTTAACAGAGCTTCTAGGGAAGGTTAATAACTAAACGAGTTTTGAGTGTATAACCATTGTTTACGTAGCCCGATCCACATCCTACCAAGCCACCGAGGGGTGGTCATGAATAGGATCATACCCGAACATGTTTTCCACATAGGAGATCCAACCTAGTACACCGGTGGCGATAAACACCTATCAAGGGGTGGGGTCAGGGCAGAACTGACGTGAGGCGTTACTATGCTTTCACATATAGATCAACAATGGAGGCCGTGGGTTTTGTTTGAAACCCTCTCCCACTTAATATTTTGAAAAACATGCATGTTTTGACAAGTATGTATGATCAATATAGTATAAGCGGTACTCACCTATCCTATATGACGTGTTATCAAATATGCATATAAAACATTCATCAAAATATATTTATACATCCATAACATATCACCAAAAATATAATTGACAGATAAATAACCAAGCTATGGTTCCATCCTAGAACAAAGAAAATAAAGATAACAAAATTCCATCCAAAGCATTCTTTGGGTCTTGAATTTTGTTCCGTCTTCTTGTATCTATCTTTATGTAGCCTCTCCATTTATTTCTCATCCCATGAATCATTTAAAATTTAAATCCTAAAAATTTAAATTTCAAATTCAAATTTTTAAACAATTTTAAATATCATGTGCAATAATATGTGATTTCAAAAACTTCAAATTTTCAATTACATATTTTTAAACATGATTTAAAAATTAAATCTCAAATTTAAAAATCAAAATTTTTTGATTTTTGAACTGTCACCGCCACGGCCGTGGGCAGCCCCCAGCCCCCGGGGAGCTGGCAGCCCACGGTCGCACCATGTGTTGCCCTGCCGAGCTGCAGGCCAAGCCTGTAGCCCCAGGCTGCACGCCCAGGCTGGGAGCAGCAGCCCGCCAGGCTACAGGTGTCACCTGCAGCCATGGGATGCAGCCCAGGGCCACGGCCACCCTCAGCTGCAGGCAGAGCCTACGACTATGGGTAGTGCAACCATGGGCAGGGGCTGCAGCCCCACCACAGCTGGTGGTCCGTCCTGAGGGGGTCGGTTCTCGATTTCCGTGCCATATTCCAATTTACCCATTAGGATCTCCAAAAATTAATTTGAATCCTATATAAATTGAAATTTTCCACGCAATCAAAATTTCAATATTTAAATTAAATTTAACTTATGGGAAAAATAAATAACGGTCTTCAAACTTCAATCTCCTCCAAGAATAATTACATAAAATTTCCTAAACCGTTTCCGGTGTACAAAAAATTCTAACATAATAATTCTAAGAGACAAAAAATTAAAATCTATGGGATAATTACAGTGTTAATATACCGCTCCCATAGTTACATTAAAAATCCTAGATACAATTTTCTAAATTCTAAGGAATCATAACCGGCAAAAAAAAGTATGCTTATAATAATTTAAAAAATTAAAATAACCACATACTGCATACATAACACATGATAACAACATAAAAGAATCCTAGAATGCCACTCTCTAAATATCAAATCCATACATAAATAAAAAGAATAATTAATTGTCTAATTTATGTACATGGCATAGTCATGAGATGGCTTTGATACCAGTTGTTAGAAAAGAATCGGTAAAAATGTATCAGAGTAGCGCAGCGACCAATAAAAATTTTTCAAGATTGTTAAATATCTCATGATGTTATATACAATAAACCACAACAATTTAAACTCATACCTCAAGGACGCCAATCTGCAGGAGGAGAATGATCAGAGGGCTTCAACCAATTAGCCTTCTCTACTATTCTCTAATTCCCGAATGGCTAATTATGTGAGCACTCTAACCTTGATCGGTATGCTAGCACTGCTAGTCTTCTTCCGACCACCCAGAACTCTAAAGAACTTATTGTCACAGTGAGTTGTGCAACAATAAGCCTGTTCACCTGAGAGTCTGTGGTTTGAGAGAACTGGAGTGGCAGGACCTCTATTTATGGACTTGCACGAGGTAATCCTCAGAATTTGAATTAGATTAGGAGAAGGTTTTCTCCCTTATCCACTCACAAAAAATTTGAATTTTTATGGCATTATCCAACCAAAATTCGTCCATTCTTTTGAGATTATCCAATCCAAATCTAAACAGGATTTTAACTATAATTTTATCTCCTCATTCCCTCATAAAAACCGATTCCCCTTTGTGCCAAAAACATGACTAGATTCGGTCATTAAAGTGTAAGGAGAATCAAAATCTAAATAGGATTTTGCAGCTTGAATTTTATCTCATCTTTATCCTATTAAAACCGACAAATCTTCTTGAAGATACACTCAATAATTTCAGCCACAAATAGGGAGGAGAGAATCCAAATTCAACTAGAATTGAAACTTGAATTTTTCCCTGAACCTTATAAAAAAAATCTAAAAATTCCATGAGGATTTTCCTCAAAATTTTCATCCAAGTTAGTTAGGATTTGGATTCAAAATTCAAGTAGGATTCAAACAAGATTTTCCTCTTCTTAATCCAACTCAAATTCGAATTCTAGCCTTGTGGAATTATCCACAAAGAATTCGAATTCCACCTGGATTGTGATTCAAAATGTGAATTTCAAAATTCAAAATTCAAAATTCAAATTCAAATTTCAAATTTCAAATTTAAATTTCAAATTCAAATTTCAAATTCAAAATTCAAATTCAAAATTCAAATTTCAAATTTCAAAATCCACAAACAGTTGTATTTTAAATTCTTGTTCTCATGGATAATTTTCTACAACTCTAATCCAATCTCAAATAAAATCATGGCAACTTTATTTGGAGTTCAAATAAATATGTACTCTATTATCCAAAACAATATCTAAATTCAACCAGAGAGAATCTTTTCCACCATCCTAATCCTATGTCAACACCATCCATGCATAATCAACTAGCCAATAGCATACTCAAATCAATTTGCCAATCATTAAGAAATTATGTGAAACTAGTAGAGGGACCAATTGGACATATATAATCGGGCTCCCGCGAATCCATATGATCATCATTCTTTACCGAACAACTCAATCATATGATCACTAATTTCAGAGTTACACCACTATAAACCTGAAACTGAACTCCCAATTATATACCGTATTACTAAGCCTATGACAAGTTATCGTCCAATGACCTTGTCATGTATGCAGAACCCTCATATGATAACCATGATCAGCTTTAGGTCAAAGTCTGTTTAATCCTACTGATCAGGCTATTTTAAAGTTCCATTATACTTCTGAATAAGAAAATGATTATTCGCCATATGTGAATAAGAAGTCATCCGCCCAACAGACGACCCAAGGCCTTGTCCATATTCACATCCAGTATAATGCCTTTAAGAGGATACCCTTAACTCCTTATTAGAGCTATGATTCCAATATCTGTAAACAAACCCTTTATCGTATACAAGTCATGCACCTAACGAACCGGTCTATAAGCTTACTACCTCTGAGACACTTTAGCCATTGGAACATCAAAGTACACAAGTCATATACATGAAGCTATTCATTCACTCAGGATTAAGGTTACTACCCAATGAATGTCAAAAGCAGATTGCTCCACTCATAGCGGACTACGTAGATCAATCATGCTTTAGTCCCGGTCTAATATATCACCACCAAGCAACATATCTATGTCTCTACTTAGGAGTCTATGCTCTCGACAATCAAGATAAACTATCCCCACCATGGCTTTAAACAACATAATAGTCTTAACATGAGTTAGATGCTCGGTCTAACCCCATAGACTATAGACCTTAGTTTAGACTGGTTACTTTAGAACATTGTCTTCTCGCATACAAAAGTCCATTGCATGCAACGTTCTAACAGTTTTAGCATAAGCAGTCAGGGAGCCATATTTGCTTACATTTACTTTAACATGTAAATAGAACGAGGACACACAGCAATATAATAAATAACCTCTATATATAATTTTATTATTCAGTTCAAAATAAATACATCAAAATGTCTCTAAAAGTCATTGTTTCAACCCATGCGAAGGAACAAAAAGGGAACTAAGGGAGGTCTGTTCTATAACCCGAAGGAACAAAAAGTCATTGTTTCAACCCATGCGACGTTCCTGGAGGAAAGTCACATGAATGACTTTAAGCCTCAAAGCAAAGTGGTGCTAGAGGAGTTATCGGGTGAAAGAACTGCTCCATAGGTTTCGGTCTTGGACGCAAGTCCGAGTTCTGATGAAAGACCTGCAGACGATCAACAATTTAGGGTGCCTTGTCATAGTGGGAAGGTTTCGAAGAAACCTAATTTCTTCATGTATGATGATGAGGTATACCAGGCCGAGGCTCATGAGCATGAGGATGATCCGGTCACCTATGATAAAGCTATAAATGATGTTGATTCTAAATCTTCAAAACAAGCCATGAATAATGAGATGGATTCTATGAAATCCAACTTTGTTCGGGAACTTTCAATAGAAAGAAGGATGCGGAAGGGAGAGTTGAAACTTTCAAAGCTAGGCTGGTTGCAAAGGGGTACACACAAAAGGCTAGAATCGATTACGATGAAACCTTTTCGCCTGTTGCTATGCTGAAGTTTATCCATATTCTTCTGTCTGTTGCTGTGACTCTCGATTATGAGATCTGGCAAATGGATGTCAAGACGGCATTCTTGAATGGCCATCTTGAGGAATGTATCTAAATGATATAGCCCGAAGGGTTCGTGGCAAAATGCCAAGAAAGGAAAGTCTACAAGTTGCATAGATCTATTTATAAATTAAAGCAAGCATCCCACTCATGGAACCAGAGATTTGATCAAGAGATCAAGACATTTGGTTTTGAGCAGAATGTTAATGAACCTTGTGTTTATAAACGTATTAAGGATGGAAAAGTGGTCTTTCTGGTACTCTATGTCGATGATATACTGCTCATTGGGAATGATGTAGGGAACTTATCATCGGTCAAGCTTTGGTTGTACCAACAGTTTGACATGAAGGACTTGGGAGAAGCTAATTATGTTTTAGGCATTCATCTCTTCAGAGATCGAAAGAACAAAATGATAGCGTTATCCCAAGCTTCATACATAGATAAAATAATTGACAAACATGCAATGCAAGAGGCAAAGAAAGGTTCATAACCTTCCATTGCCAGTTTAACTCTTTCATTGGATGACTGTCCCAAGACATCGGAAGAAAGAGAGCGTATGAGTAATGTCCCTTATGCATCCGCTGTGGGTAGCCTTATGCACGCTATGGTTTGCACTCACCCAGACATATGTTTTACAGTAGGTATAGTGAGTCAATATCAAGCGAATCCTAGAACCAAGTACTGGCAAGTAGTAAAGCATATGCTCAAGTATCTTAAGAGAACGAGGGATTATATGCTAGTGTATTCTGGAGGGGACCTAACACCTATAGAATACACGGACTCAGATTTCCAGACTTACAACGATTCAAGGAAATCAACATCTGGATCAGTGTTCCTGATCGGAGAGGGCACGTGGAGACAGGATTAGTGGATGTATATAAGATCGCGTCCGAGGACAACATTGTCGATCCCGTTACTAAGACTTTGGTGGCTAGAAGCTTTGAGAGGCATGTAGAGGCGATGGGGATGCGTAACATGACACATCTACTGGCTTAGGGCAAGTGGAAGATTGTTAGGAATTGTCCTAAGCATTAGAGACATTTTGATGCATTTATTTTGAACTGGATAATAAAATTATATATAGAGGTTATTCATTACATTGCTATTTGTCCTCATTCTATTTATATGATAAAGTAAATGTAAGCAAATATGGCTCCCTGACTACTTGTACTAAAACTGTTAGAACATTGCATGTAATGGACTTTTTGTATGCAAGAAGACAATGTTCTAAAATAAGCAGTCTAAACTAAGGTCTGTAGTCTATGGGGTTAGACCGAGCATCTAACTCATGTTAAGACTATTATGTTATCTAAAGCCATGGTAGGGATGGTTTGTCTTGACTGTTTGGAGCATAGACTCCTAAGTAGAGACATAGATACATTGCTTGGTGGTGACATATTAGACCGGGACTAAAGTGTGATTGATCTATATAGTCCGCTATGAGTGGATCGATCTGTTTTTGACGTTCATTATACAGTAACCTTAATCCTGAGTGAATGAACTACTTCAAGTATATGACTTGTGTACTTTGATATTCCAATGGGTAAAGCGTCTCAGAGGTAGTAAACTTATAGACCAGTTCGTTGGGTGCATGACTTGTATATGATGAAGGGTTTGTTTACAAATATCGGAATCATAACTCTAATAAGGAGTTAAGGGTATCCTCTTAAAGGCATTATACTAGATGTGAAAATGAACAAGGCCTTGGGTCGTCTGCTGGGCGGATGACTTTTTATTCACATATGGTGAATAATCATTTTCTTATTTGGTAATATAATGGAACTTTAAGATAGCCTGATCAGTAGGATTAAATGGACTTTGACCTAAGGCTGATCATGGATATCATATGAGGGTTCTACATAAATGACAAGGTCATTGGACGATAGCTCGTCACAAGCTTACGTAATACAGTATATAATTGAGTGTTCAGTTTCAGGATTATAGTGGTGTGACTCTAAAATTAGTGATCATATGATTGTGTTGTTTGGTAAAGAATGATGATTATATGGATTCACGGGAGCTCAATTATATACATCCAATTAGTCCTTCTACTAGCTCCATATAATTCCTTAACGATTGGCAAATTGATTTGTGTATGCTTATTGGCTAGTTGATTATGCATGGATGGTGTTGACATAGGATTAGGATGGTGGACAAGATTCTCTCCGGTTGAATTCAGATTTTTTTTTGGATAATAGAGTAAACAATTATTCGAACTCCAAATAAAGTTGCCATGATTTTATTTGAGATTGGATTAGAGTTGTAGAAAATTATCCATGAGAACAAGAATTTGAAATACAACTGTTTATGGATTTTGAAATTTGAATTTTGAAATTTGAATTTTGAATTTTGAATTTGAAATTTGAATTTGAAATTTGAAATTTGAATTTGAATTTTGAAATTTGAAATTCAAATTTTGAATCACAGTCCAAGTGGAGTTCGAATTCTTTGTGGATAATTCCATAAGGCTAGAATTCAAATTTGAGTTAGATTATGAAGAGGAAAATCTTATTTGAATCCTACTTGAATTTTGAAGCCCAATTCCATCGAAAGTGGCTGAATTTTAGTTGAGGAAAATCCTTCAGGAGATTTTCGGTTTTTGTGGATATGGATGCAGGGAAAAATTCAAGTTTCAATCCCAGTTGAATTTGGATTCTCTCCTCCCTGAAAGTGGCCGAAATTTTAAGGGTAAATCTCAAAGAGATTTTCGGTTATTTATGGATAAGGATGAGATAAAATTCGTGCTTGAAAATCCTAATTAGATTTTGATTCTCCTCACACTTTAATGACCAAATCTAGTCATGTTTTTGGCACAAAGGGGATTCAGTTTTTATGAGGGAATGAGGAGATAAAATTCTAGTTAAAATCCTATTTGAATTTTGAATGAAAAATCCATAAAGTGGCCGATTCATTATGGTTGGATAAGGCCAACAAAATTCAGATTTTTTATTGTAGATAAGATAGAAAATCTTCTCCTAATCCAATTCGAATTCAGAAGATCACCTCATGCAAGTCTATAAATAGAGGTCCTGCCACTCCAGTTCTCTCAGACCACAGACTCTCAGATGAGCAGGCTTATTATTGCACAACTTACCGTGACAATAAGTTCTTTAGAGATCTAGGTGGTCGAAAGAAGACTAGCAGTGCTAGTATACCAATCGAGGATCAGAGCGCCCACACACTCAGCTATTCAGGAATTGGAGAATAGTAGAGAAGGCTAGGTGGTTGAAGCCCTCCAATCATTCTCCTCCTGCAGATTAGCATCATTAAGGTGTGAGTTTAAATTGTTGTTGGTTTATTGTATATGGCATCATGAGATATTTAACGATCTTGAAAAATTTTTATTGTTCCGCTACGCCACTCTGATACGTTTTTACCAATTTATTTCCTACAAACAATACCAAAAATTTCTCTTAAAAACCAAATCAAAACAGAAACTAAAAACTACAAGGATCGGTTTTGAAGACTTACCCTTGGTGCCTTAGAATGACTTGGATTCGACTTCTCCTAACACGAGCTTGTGAGGTTTGATTTTTGGTAAGGTTTTGGTATGATTTGTGGCTTGAAAAAGTGAAGGTTTGGGGGTGGCAAATGAAAGAACAAAACCCTTGTGCAAAGGGTGTCTTTTATAGGCAAAATTAATTAAGCTTACTTAGACTTAATCCTAGTTAATTGTCCACCAAATTAGCCAAATCATGGGATAAATTGCTGCCCATTTTCAGACCAAAATGGGGGTCGACTGCTGCCTTAAATGGGAGAAGAATAAAGAAACATTTGTTGACCATGCTTTTGAAACCCCATGAATAATCTATTCCATGTGTCATAATCTATTCCATGTGTGTAGCTGATTATAGCTGCTTTTGCAGCTAAGGGGCATGAAATTTTAAGGCCAAAATTCATCTGTGTTGGCTTCACAATGCAATCTAATTTTATACTGCAGTGTTCGGTCATTTCTCGGCAGTGTTCTAATTTTCACTCAAAAATTGGATTTCTGAATCTGATTTTTATACTGTAAATTCCTAGTTGTTTTATACTGTTTAAGAGCCCATTATCAATCTAATTTACTGTTCATATCTTATACTATGGTTGTGTTTACACTGTGTTGTCCTTTCGCATGCAAACCGAGGCTTTCCCAGGCGAAATTTCAGACATAGTCTCTCTTGACTAATTTGGATGTGCTGATTCTATTTTTATCAGTTTTACGTCCATTGAAGGTCATTTGGACCAATTTTCTAGATCTGTCCCCACCTTGAAAAACATGTCAGATCCTGATTGACTAATTTAGATGTTCTGAGTCTAAATATATCAGTTTCGGAGCGAGTAAAGGTCGTTTTGACCCTCATCCTGATACTGCATATCTCTTACACTAAAATTCCCGTTTTATGCTCAATCAACCAGATTGAGTCTACTAACTATTCATATATCAGTCTTAGGTCAATTTAAGGCTGTCTCAGCCAATAACTTAACACTACGATTCTCACTACTCACTATTCACTGTCTTTCACTTAACTGACCAGTCTGAGTGTTCTGACTCTGATTTTGTTAGTCTCTAGGTGAGAGGAGGTCATCCAGACCAATTTCTCGATACCGTACCCTTGCTAGGGTTATCTCTTGCTATCGTGCTCAGATGTTCGGTCCGAACGTTCTGGTGATCTGTTCACCAGTCTTGTGTCAAGAAATGGTCATTCGGACTAGTTTCCTGATACTGTATGTCCTACACATACATACACATAGTAGGGTAGACCGGGTTCACTGTCGATCACCCCTTTCATTGCATGAATAGTACTTAAACAGTACTGTATCTATTTAATCTATTCAACTACAAAATATAATGTATTTTTCCAACTTAATTACTTATTACATAGTAATTAGGTTTCATACATTTTGAGGGTCTGTGTAACGGCTTTCTGCCCATTACACAGCCTCTAACACGAGCATGTATAAGGTAACACGGGCGTGTATACATTGGATACGAGCGTGTACTAGTTGAAATTCTTCAACACGGCCCTGTTTCGAAACACAGCCTTTTACATGTTCATTTGCCCGGGTGGTACACGGCTGTGTTCTTGACCGTGTCTCTGTACATGGCCATGTTCAGTTACACGGCTTCTCACATGTTCACAACCCAAGCGGTACACGGCCTCTTACACGGCAGTGTACCTGACCGTGTTCTACTATATGGCCATGTATACTTACATGGCTACACAAACGTACACAGTCCAATTGGTACACAGCCACTTACACGGCCGTGCACGGGACTATATACTTTAAAAATTACACTAAAATGCATCAAATCATCCCTCAATTTCTTATTAAATAGAAATCAAGTTATAGGAATGGGGCGGTCCTTACAATCTATCCCCCTTACAAAATTTTCTTCTTCAAAAATTAGAATAAGTTCGAGAAGTCTCTCTTCATATCCTCTTCTCGTTCCCACGTGGCTTCTTCTATATTATGGTTCTAGCACAATACTTTTACCAGCGGAATAACCTTATTCTTGAGGACTTTATTTTCCCTAGCTAAAATCTGCACAGGTTTTTCCTCGTACGTCAGGTCGACATGGACTTCAACGGGTTCCTAACTCAGAATGTGGGAACTGTCTAGCACGTACTTCTTCAGCATCGAGACGTGGAAAACATTGTGTACGAAAGCTAGTTTGGGAGGAAGCGCTAGTTGGTAGGCTACCTTACCGACTTTCTTGATAATCTCAAAGTGTCCTATGTACCTAGGACTCAGCTTCCCTCTCTTCCCAAAGCGCATCACCCCTTTCATGGGTGCCACCTTGAGGAAAACTGAATCTCCTTCTTGAAATTCGAGAGGTCTTCGTCGTTTATCCGCGTAACTCTTCTGACGGCTGTATGCTGTATCCAGCCTCTCTCTTATAAGCTTCACATCTACCGTTGTATCCTTGATGAAGTCGGTGTTGATGAGCTGTTTTTCTCTGATTTCATGCCAATGAACCAAAGATCGGCATCTTCTTCTGTAGAGTGCCTCGTACGGAGCCATCCCAATCGAGGAATGATAGCTATTATTGTACGAGAACTCTATCAACGGTAGCTTCTGATCCCAATTCCCCTTAAAGTCTAAGACACACGCTCTCAACATATCTTCTAAAGTCTGAATAGTTCTCTCTTACTGGCTGTCAGTCTAAGGATGGAAGGCAGTGCTGAACTTCAATTTAGTTCCCATTACAGCTGGAACGCTCTGCCAAAACCTTAAAGTGAAGCGTCGATCGTGATCTGAGATGATCGATTTAGGTACTCCATGTAGTCTTCCTATTTGAGCGATGTACATTTCTGCTAATCTCTCTACCAAGTAGCTCAACTTCATGGCTAAAAATCGAGCTGATTTCATTAGTCGGTCCACAATTACCTAGATGGCATCATTCTCACTTAAGGTCCTGGGCAATCTGACCACGAAATCCATGGTAATTTGCTCTCATTTCCACTCTGGTAGCTCAATCTTCTGTAGTTCTCCTCCTGGTCGCTATGCTCTGCTTTAATTTTCTGGCAGGTGAGGCACTTTGTTACGAACTTGATGACGTTGTTCTTCATGTGTGGCCACCAAAAATTCCCTTTTAGGTCCTAATACATCTTATTTGCTCCTGGGTGTACCGAGTATGGCATGTCATGAGCCTCTGATAAGATCCACTTCCCGAGTTCCTCATCCTTTGAAAAAAATATTCTATCTCTATAGTAGAGTGTGCCATCTTTAGAGACTCGAAACTCTGAATTCTGGTCCTCCATTGCCTCCTTTTTGAGCTTGTCCAGGGACGAATTGAGGTCCTGGCCGGTCTTGATTTCTTCAAGGAGTGTTGACTGGAAGGTCATTTTGGACAACCTCTCTATTAACATCTCAATCTTGCTGCTCCGTAGCTCATCTTGTAGTGCTTCTGGCAAGGCATGGATAGCCATAAGCGACGAGGTATGCTTTCTACTCAGCGCGTCGGCCACCTTATTGACTTTCCCTAGATGGTAAAGGATTTCACAGTCATAATCCTTAACCAGTTTCAGCCATCTTCATTGCCTCATATTAAGCTATTTCTATGTGAAAATGTATTTGAGGCTCTGGTGGTCCGTGTAGATCTCGCATTTTACTCCATAAAGGTAATGCCTCCATATTTTGAGTGCAAAGACGACCACTGTAAGCTCCAAGTCATGCATTGGGTAGTTCCTCTCGTGGTTCTTGAGTTGTCGCGAAGCATACGTGACTACTCTACCACCTTGCATTAATACAACTCCTAATCCAGTCTTGGATGTGTCGTTGTAAATCACAAAATCTCCCTGCTTAGCATTTGGTATGGTCAAGATTGGGGCGCTCGTGAGTCGGCCTTTCAGCTCCTGAAAGCTCTTTTTGCATTTGTCAGTCCACTCATACTTCTTCTCTTTCTTTTTGAGTGCTATGAATGGTACGGCTAGCTTTGAGAATCCTTCCACAAATCATCGGTAGTATCTCACTAGACCTAAGAAGCTGTGGATTTCCATTACATTCTTTAGAGTTGGCCATTCACTAACTACTTTTACTTTCGCTGGGTCCACAGACATTCCCTCCTTAAAGACCACGTGACTCAGGAAGTGGACCTTCTCCAACCAAAATTCACATTTGGAGAATTTGGCGTATAGCTGATGCTCCTTAAGCTTATATAGGATAGCTCTCAAATGCTCCTCCTTTGTCTTAGAATATACGAGTATGTCGTCGATAAACACAATGATAAACTTGTCTAGGAACTCCTTGAATACTCAATTCATCAGATCCATGAAAGTTATAGGTGCGTTCGTCAGCCCGAATGACATAATAAGGAACTCGTAATGTCCATAACATGTTCAAAATGCTGTCTTGGGTATGTCCGCATCCCTGATCCACAATTGGTGGTACCCAGAACATAGGTCAATTTTTTAGAACATTACAGCACCTCAGAGCTGGTCGAACGAATCGTCAATCCATAGCAATGGATACTTGTTCTTAATCATGATCTTGTTCAGATCCCTATAGTCGATACACATCCTTAACATCCCATCCTTTTTCTTCACAAATAATACAGGTGCTCCCCATGGTGAGCAGCTCTATCAGATGAAGCCTTTGTCTATTAGATCCTTTAGCTGAGTCTGTAGCTCCTTTAATTCTGCTGGGGCCATTCTGTAGGGGGCCTTGGATATGGGTGCCGATCCTGGTAACAGTTCGATTTCGAATGATATCTCCTGCTCCGACAGAAGTCTTGGGAGATCTTTAGGGAATACTTCTGTGAACTCCTTTACAACTAGTACATTATCCAATCTGGTTTTCGCTTCCTGGGTTGTATCCATAATGTGTGCGAGAAAACTGGTGTAACTGCTGGATAGTAACTGGTAGCCTTCATTACTGATATCATCGTCTTCAGCTGCTTCAACGATAAGCCCTTGTAGACAAATTTTTCGTGTCTACTTGGGTCGAAGGTCACCTCCCGTCTATGACAGTCTATAACGGTATGGTATTTGGTGAGGAAATCCATCCCTATAATCACGTTGTAATGGCACATCTCAATGACGATTAGATCCACGCTTAGCTCGTGCCCATTGATAACTATTAGCACATGGTGCACCCAATAGCTAGACAACAAAACTTCCTCAGAGGGAAGGGCAGTTCGAAAAGTCTGGTTCATCTTATCTAGGTTCTTGCCTAACCTCTTAGCAAATTATGATGATCCAAAAGAGTGCGTAGCTCCATAATCAAATAAAACCAATGCAGTGGAGTTGGTGATAGAAAGCTGACCTGTCACTACGGTTGAGGTTTCAGCCTCTGCATCCTCACGAGTGAAGGCGTAAATCCTCCCCTGCGGCTCTGGAGCTTCCAATCTACCTTGGTTGATCGACGGGCCTTCAATTCTTCCTTGGGTGGCATGCAACTGTCCGCTAGTAGGGCGAGCTTGGCCTTGCTGATTTTACGGGTTTGAGCGGCAGTGTTTGGTGAAGTGGCCTTCCTTGCCATATATGTAATGTGACAACCGGGAAATTTAGGCAATTCTCGGAAGAAAATGTACAAATGTATGTATATAACAATTTGTACTATTTAAAGAGTGAAATAAATGTATTTATATTGTTTAGAATGTATTAAAATGTTCTAACAATATTGACGAGTAAAAATTCAGTGTTGGAAAAATTCACTGAGTTGAAACGGGTGAAACGGTGCCAAAACCGGCATTGAAAACCCTAACCGGGGCAATAAAAGACGGAAAACTTCCAGGATTAATTTTGATCAAACGGAAGCAGTTTAAATTGATCCGACTGCACAGGAGACCTCAGGAACATGCCGGGACGATTTCAGGAAAATTTCGGCTCAAACCGGTATCGGTCAAAAAGTAGTCGAATTAATGTGAATAGTGAAAGTCAAAGTCAACCTTTGCTTTAGCATTTATGACATCATAAATCCATTTAATAAATGGAAGGAAAATGGCGGTTGGTAGCATTAATGGCCATGATTAAGTTGTCTTTTTGATCTAAAGGCCAAGATTTGGCCAAAATTCACCATTTTAATTTTTGGAAAAATATGGAAAGAATTAGGGTGAAAGGTGGTGAGTTTTGATTGGTCGAAAGCCAAATTAATTGGCCTTTTAGTTGCTTAAGTCGGCAACTTTAGTGAATAAAGTGGCCGAAACATATTTCAAGCCAAAACCAAAGACAAAAAAATTTCTAAGTCATTTTCATGGTGTAGCCGTGAGTAACCCAAGAGGAACCAAGCTATTTCTTCCATCTTTCTTCACAAAATTGGTGTCAAACCTTTCATTGAAGCCTAAGGAAGCAAGTGAACAAGGTAACTCTCTTTGGATTGAAATTTTTCTTGATTTTTCTTCAAAAAATCCGTGTGATGAATAGTGGAAAAGATGGAAAAATTTTTGGTTGTTTTCATTGATTTGATGCTTGGGTTTTGTTAAGGGTGTAATTAGGAAGAAAACCATATATAAAAACCAAATTTTGGTTTAAGGAAAAACCAAATTTTGGTTGGTTTTCCAAGGGTAAAACCGTGGGTTACCAAGAGTAACCAATGAGAAATTTTTATGGTTTAAGTGTTAACGTGCTTTAAATTACATGTTTGTTAAGTATAAAGCATGATTTGCATTATGGAAAGCTTGGAAAAAAAATTTTGGTGTGGACTTACCTAATGTGGCCGTGGGTTACTTAGGGTTTGGTTGAAAATTTTGCATGGTTTATTGGATATTTGGATGATTTAAATCATGCATTTTATAATGTAAATTATGGAATTGTGATTGAAAGCAAGAAAAAAAAATTTGGGGTATGTTTCCTTTAGTGTGGCCGTGGGTTATGTGGGGATAAAAACCCTAGGAATTTTGTTGAAAAATGCAAGGAAATGGGCTTGAAAATGTGTTAGAAAATGACATTTGAATAGCCTAAAAATTGGTGGAAAATTTGAGAAGTTTTGGTTAGGTTTTGATTGTCAAAACCGTGGCCAAAAACTAAGGATAAAAATGATAGAAATTTGTGTAATGTGGTTTAAAATGAGAAATGAATTTTGTGAGCTTTTATGTAAAAGTTTGGAAAACTTTTATATAAAATAGGCTTGTGGTATAGTACGTGGCAGGTACATATGGTTGGAGGCGTACCCAACGCCGGTAGCCCTAAAATTACGCCGAAATGCTCCCGAAATTTCGAAAACGGCATTCGGGGTAAAATGGAAATTAAAAATAAAAGTTTGGGGTCGGGTCGGAAACCCGAGTCCCTAACGGAAAATTTAATAAGGGAACCTAAGGGGTGGTTCGTGAATAGTAACCCATCCCCTTGAAAATGTAAAACGTGAGTGAAACTGAAAAACCGACCTCGAGGGGGGGGGTGTTTTTGGAAACGAAATAAAGGTCCGAGTCGGGAAAGGAAAATCCGAACCTCGGAGACCTAGATCGGGAATGTCCAGATGAACGTTTTAAATACTAGTGAAACGTCCATTTGAGACTCCGAAACGATAGAAAATCACTAAAACGACGTAAGGGTCGGAATAGTGCTTCCCGAGAGTCGGGAAAGTGAAAAGTGAAAATAAAATAGAAATGAACCCGGTAACGATTAGAAAAGAGTCAGAAAAGTTCCTGAGAGCCAAAAATGCAGTCTGGATCAGGAAAATTCCGTCAGGGGCAAAATTGTAATTTTGCCAAAATATAGGGGCAAAACTGTAATTTTGCCAAAATATAGGGGTAAAATCGTAATTTTACAAAAGTTTAGAAAAATGGGGAAAATGATAAATAAAGCCTAAAAAGTTATAAATAGGTTTTATTTAAGCTTTTAAATGAAAAATAAAAGCTATAAATGGAAATGAAATTAACAGACAAGGTTTTGTCTATAGGATCCAAAAATCGACCTACAAGGAAGGCGATCAAAGATCCAAGAGAGAAAAAGAGAAGAGACTGATAAGGTAAGTTCAGACATTTACCTGTCTGCAACATATAGCATTATTGTTGCTAACTTTAATGTACTAACTATAAGTTAGGTATATATGTGCTACGGGCACTATTATTGAGTATGGAGAGAGACGTAATGTGCTACGGGCACTATTGAGAATGGACACATTGTTAATTGTGCTTCGGGCACTAGAGCGAGGTTAATGAAACTCACTCCCCTAAAATTAAAATGTGAACCATTCCTAACCACGGGACAATGTGAAGTCACCGGGTTAGAATTTTAAAAAAAGTCGGTAATGAAACCACTTTCTGGCGTACCAGCCTTACGTTCAGGGAGGTACTTTTGCCTTCGGGGCTATGAGATTAAGGCTGTGGAGGTCAGCACTGATGTACCGCTCCCAGTCATGCGCACTTAAATGGTACTGCCAACCTGAGCTCAAAACCAGAACATAAGCAAAGATAATTACCTAAAACTGAAACTATGCCATAATTGAGCATAAGACAGTTTAGTGAGAGTACTAACATCGCGGTAGATGTACTGTTGTGACACTGTGTTGTGGTCAAAGTTACTATTTATGATGAATAGTGGTCAATGGTACTATTCATGATGAATAGTATTATTCATAGAAATTTTATTTCTTGCATGTTTGAACTTACTGAGCCTGTAGCTCACCATTTTTGCTGATGTTGCAGGTAAGCGACCAGCTGAGTAGCTTGTTTGACTGGATGCGGACGGGGCGGCGCGTGTCAAATGGGATAAATGGGCGAGGGATATGGTCCTGCCAGAGTCTTTCCGCTGAGCGATAAAAAGGGAAGAAAAAAAAAGAAACAGTCTTTTGTAATATTATATATTTTACGAAAGTACTGTAATATGTAAATTACTTTGTACTTGCCAACAAAGTAAATAGTGGGAAATGTTTTACATAATGTTTTAAAAAAAAATTTCCCCAAAAACGTCATGATTTAAAGAGAGAAAGATTAGCCGGCAACCCATGAGAGTACAATCTATCGCAGTTAGTGATAAAGCTTAATTGTAATAGTATTGTATGATCTCTACAAGGGGCGGGCCGCCACATGTAACAACTGCTGGTGCCCTGGTGGCACTATCCAGGGTGATTCTTCCCACATTTTAGACAAGGCAGGTGTTGATTGCCATTTCCCCCACGGTTGTGCTTCTTTTGGGGGAAATTCCTCTGCTGTTCCTGGTTGCTCTGGTTCCCTCTTCTTTTGTTGTTGTTATGGTTAGACTATCTGTGGTGTTGGTTGTTTCCCATGCTATGTCCCTTGTTTTGTGAGTCGGGGTTTGGCCTTCTTGTAGGAAATAAATTGGTAAAAACGTATCAAAGTGGCGTAGCAGAATAAAAATTTTTTTAAGATTGTTAAATATCTAATGATGCCATATACAATAAACCAACAACAATTTAAGCTCATACCTCAGAGGATGTCAATCTACAAGAGGAGAATGATTGGAGGGCTTCAACCAACTAGCCTTCTCTACTATTCTCCAATTCCCGAATGACTAACTGTGTGGGCACTCTAACCTTGATTGGTATGCTAGCACTGCTAGTCTTCTTCCGACCACCTAGATCTCTAAAGAACTTATTGTCACGGTAAGTTATGCAATAATAAGCCTACTCACCTAAGAGTCTGTGGTCTAAGAGAACTGGAGTGGTAGGACCTCTATTTATAGACTTGCATGAGGTGATCCTCTGAATTCGAATTGGATTAGGAGAAGATTTTCTCCCTTATCCAACCATAAAATCTAAAAAATCTTGGCCTTATCTAACCATAATGAATTCGGCCACTTTAAGGATTTTTCATTCAAAATTGGATTTTAACTAGAATTTTAGCTCCTCATTCCCTTATAAAAATCGATTCCCCTTTGTGCCAAAAACATGGCTAGATTCGATCATTAAAGTGTGTGGAGAACCAAAATCCAAATAGGATTTTCTAGCTTGAATTCTATCTCATCCTTGTCTATAAACAACCGAAAATCTCTTTGAGGTTTTCCCTCAAAATTTCAACCAATTCCAAGGAGGAGAGAATCTAAATTCACCTGGGATTGAAACTTGAATTTTTTCCTACATCCTTATCTACAAAAACTGAAAATATCTTGGAGGATTTTCCTCAACAAAAATTCGGCCACTTTTGTTAGAGTTAGGATTCAAAATTCAAGTAGGATTCAAACAAGATTTTCCTCTTCATAATCCAACTCAAATTCGAATTCTAGCCTTGTGGAATCATCCACAAAGAATTTGAATTCCACTTGGACTGTGATTCAAAATTTGAATTTCAAATTTCAAAATTCGAATTTCAAATTTCAAAATTCAAATTTCAATTTTCAAATTTCAAATTTCAAATTTAAATTTCAAATTCAAAATTTAGATTTCAAAATTCAAAATTCAAATTTCAAATTTCAAAACCCACAAATAGTTGTATTTCAAATTTTTGTTCTCATGGATAATTTTCTACAACTCCAATCCAATCTTAAATAAAATCATGGAAACTTTATTTAGAGTTCGAATAATTGTGTATCTATTATCCAAAACAAAATATGAATTCAACCGGAGAGAGTCTTATCCACCATCTTAATCCTATGTCAACACCATCCATGCATAATCAACTAGCCAATAAGCATATACAAATCAATTTGCCAATCATATGGAGTTAGTAGGGAGATGAATTGGATATATATAATCGGGCTCCTGTGAATCCATATGATCATCATTCTTTATCGAATAACTCAATCATATGATCACTAATTTCAGAGTCACATCACTATAAACCTGAAACTGAACTCCCAATTATATACCGTATTATATAAGCCTGTGACAAGCTACTGTCTGATGACCTTGCCATATATGCAGAACCCTCATATGATATCCATGATCAGCCTTAGGTCAAAGTCTGTTTAATCCTACTGATCAAGCTATCTTAAAGTTCCATCATACTACCGAATAAGAAAATGATTATTCACCATATGTGAATAAGAAGTCATCTGCCCAGCAGACGACCCAAAGCCTTGTCCATTTTCACATCCAGTATAATGCTTTTAAGAGGTACACTTAACTCCTTATTAGAGCTATGATTCCAATATCTGTAAACAAACCCTTTATCGTATATAAGTCATGCACCTAATGAATCGGTCTATAAGCTTACTACCTCTGAGACGCTTTAGCCATTAGAACATCAAAGTACACAAGTCATATACATGAAGTAGTTCATTCACTCAGAATTAAGGTTACTGCACAATGAACATCAAAAGCAGATTGATCCACTCATAGCGGACTACGTAGATCAATCATGCTTTAGTCCCGGTCTAATATGTCACCACCAAGTAATATGTTTATGTCTCTACTTGGGAGTCTATGCTCCAGACAATCAAGACAAACCGTCCCCACTATGGCTTTAGATAACATAATAGTCTTAACATGAGTTAGATGCCCGGTCTAACCCCATAGACTACAGACCTTAGTTTAGACTGCTTACTTTAGAACATTGTCTTCTCGCATACAAAAGTCCATTGGATGCAACGTTCTAATAGTTTTAACACAAGCATTCAGTGAGCCATATTTGCTTACATTTACTTTAACATGTAAATAGAATGAGGGCAAACAATAATGTAATGAATAGCCTCTATATATAATTTTATTATTCAGTTCAAAATAAATACATCAAAATGTCTCTAATTCTTAGGGCATTTCTTAACAATCTCCTACTTGCCCTAAGCCAGTAGATGTGCCGTGTTATGCATCCCCATCACCTCTGCATGCCTCTCAAAGCTTCTAGCTACCAAAGTCTTAGTAAAGGGATCGGCAATGTTATCCTTGGACGTGATCTTACATACATCTACTAATCCTGTCTCCAGGTGCCCTCTAATGTCGACTTCCTCGAATCCTTGCAAGTCTGGAAGACTCAGTCCATGTATCCTATGGGTGTTAGGTTCCTTCCAGAATACACCAACATGTAATCTCTCGTTCTCTGAAGATACTTAAGTATATGCTTTACTGCTTGCTAGTGCTTGGTTCTAGGATTCGCTTGATATCGACTCACCATACCTGCTACAAAACATATGTCTGGGAGAGTGCAAAGCATAGCGTACATAAGGCTACCTATAGTGGATGCATAAGGGACCTTACTCATACGCTCTCTTTCTTCCGATATCTTTGGACAGTTATCTAATGAAAGAGTTAGATCGGCAATAGAAGGTTGTGAACCTTTCTTTGCCTCTTACATTACATATTTGTCAATTATTTTATCTATGTATGAAGCTTGGGATAACACTATCATTTTGTTCTTTTGATCTCTAAAGAGATGAATGCCTAGAGTATAATTAGCTTCTTCCAAGTCCTACATCATTCCCTACATCATTCCCTACATCATTGGTGTAGTCACACTGTTGGTGTAGTCAAAGCTTGACCGATGATAAGTTCCCTACATCATTCCCAATGAGTAGTATATCACCGACATAGAGTACCAGAAAGACCACTTTTCCATCCTTAATACATTTATAAACACAGGGTTCATCAACGATCTGCTCAAAACTAAATGTCTTGATTGCTTGATCAAATCTCTGGCTCTATAAGCGGGATGCTTGCTTTAATCCATAAATCAATTTAAGCAACTTGCAGACTTTTCTTTCTTGGCATTTTGCCACGAACCATTCGGAATGTATTATATAGATACAGTCCTCAAGATGGCCATTCAAGAATGCCATCTTGATGTCCATTTGCCAGATCTCATAATCGAGAGTCGCAGCAACGGACAGAAGAATACGAATAGACTTCCGCATAGCAACAGGTGAAAAGATTTCATCGTAATCGATTCTAGCCTTTTGCATGTAACCCTTTACAACCAGTCTAGCTTTGAAAGTTTCCACTCTCCCTTTCACATCCTTCTTTCTTTTGTAGACCCACTTGTATCTAATGGGTTTTATCCCATCCGGTAGATCTACAAGTTCCCAAACAGAGTTGGATTTCATAGAATCCATCTCATTGTTCATAGCCTATTTCCAAGATTTAGAATCAATATCGTATATAGCTTCATCATAAGTGACCAGATTATCCTCATGCTCATGAGCCTCGACCTGGTATACCTCAGCATCATACATGCAGAAATTAGGCTTCTTTGAAACCCTCCCATTACGATGAAGCACCCTAGATTGTTAATCGTCTGCAAGTCTTACACCGGAACTCAGACTTGCGTCCAAGACCAAAACCCGTGGAGCAGTTCTTTCACTTGATAACACCTCTAGCACCATTTTGCTTCGAGGCTTAAAATCATTCATGTGACTTTCCTCCAAGAATGTCATATGGGTCGAAACAATGACTTTTTGTTCCTTCGGGTTATAGAACAGACCTCCCTTAGTTCCCTTAGGATACCCTACAAACATGCACAATTCTGTTCTTGGTTCCAACTTCTTCGCATCCCCATCCAGTACATGTGCCGGGCAGCCCCATATTCTCATATGTCCAAGGGAAGGCTTCCTGCCACGCCACAATTCAAACGAAGTCCTGAGAATTAACTTGCTTGGAGCCGGGTTTAGAATATAGCACACCGTTTGTAATGCATATCCCCAAAATGATAACAGCAGCGTTAAATAACTCATCATGGACCGTACCATATCCAATAAGGTCATGTTTCTCCTTTCGGCTACACCATTCTATTGTGGAGTACCAAGTGCAGTCAATTGGGATAATATCTCATTCTCTACAAGATGTCCTAGAAATTCGTCGAAGAAGTATTCACCACCTCGATCAGATTGAAGTGTCTTTATGGATTTACCCAATTGCTTTTCCACTTCTGCACGATACTCTTTGAACTTGTCAAAGGTTTCGCTCTTGCGGTGTATCAGATACACATATCCATACCTCGAGTAATCATTTATAAAGGAGACATAATACTCAAACCCTCCTCATGTTGTGACATTCATAGGGCCATATTGAGTCATCTTAGTTCCCTTAGCTCTAAAAGACCTCTTAGTCATCTTACCCTCAAGACAAGACTCACATTGAGGAAGACGTACCTCCTTCAGAGATTCTAGAGGACCATCTTTCACCAACCTTTGAATCCTATCCTGATTAATATGACCAAGTCTTAAATGCCAAAGATATGACTTGTTAGAGTGAGAAACTTTCAACCTTTTAGAGTTATCTATTAATTTAGTGTCAAGTAGTGAGTACATCTTTGGTTTGATCAAATATAGGTTTCCATCCATCCATCCAGAATAGATAAAAGACTTGTTTTTACGAATATCAACTCTTTTACTAAAAGAAACTGAATAAGAATCCTTTATTAAATAAGCTATCGATATAAGGTTCCTCCTAAAATTAGGAACATAAAAACAGTCTTTCAATAATATAAACGTAAATTCATCAAAGTAAAGATAAATGTCTCCCACTACCTCAACCACCACCAAGCTACCGTCTCCAATCCGCAACGAGAGGCTCTTTTCATGTAGACTTCTCATTTTCACGAACCCCTGCATAGAAACATAAACATGATTGGTGGTGCCCGAATCAATGACCCAAGTGTCTTTCGATTCTTCCACCAAATACGCTTCTATAGAGTGAAGTTCCTCACCTTCCTTGCCCTTAGCGGCTAGGAATTCCTGGCAAGCCTTCTTGAAGTGACCTACCTTCCCACAGTGGAAGCTGTGACAACCGGGAAATTCAGGCAATTCTCGGATGAAAATGCACAATTGTATGTATATAACAATTTTTACTATTTAAAGAGTGAAATAAATGTATTTATATTGTTTAGAATATATGAAAATGTTCTAACAATACTGACAAGTAAGAATTCAGTGTTGGAAAAATTCACTGAGTTGAAACGGGTGAAACGGTGCCAAAACCGGCATTGAAAACCCTAACCGACACAATAAAAGACGGAAAACTTCCGGGATTGATTTCGATCAAACGGAAGCAATTTAAATTGATCCGACTGCACAGGAGACCTCAGGAACACGCCGGGATGATTTCAGGAAAATTTCGGTTCGAACCAGTATCGGTCAAAAAGTAGTCGAATTAATGTGAATAGTAAAAGTCAAAGTCAACTTTTACTTTAGCAATTATGACATCATTAATCCATTTAATAAATGGGATTAAAATGGTGGTTGGTAGCATTAATGGCCATGATTCATTTACTTTTTGATCTAAAGGCCAAGATTTGGCCAAAATTCACCATTTTGATTTTTTGAAAAATATGGAAAGAATTAAGGTGAAAGGTGTTGAAATTTGATTGGTTAAAGGCCAAATTAATTGGCTTGTTTCATGCATAAGTCGGCCACTTTTTGGGAACAAAAGGCCGAGACATATTTTGAAGCAAAACCAAAGAACAAAAATTTGCTAAGTCTTCCATGGTGTGTACGTGAGTGACCCAAGAGGAACCAAGCAATTTCCCTAATTTTTCTTCACAAAAAGTGTGTCAAAACACTCCTTGAAGACAAAGGAAGCAATTGACTAAGGTAACTTCCCTTGCACTTGACTTTTTGTTGGTTTTTCTTCAAGAAATCCGTGGGTGAATAGTGGGAAAAAGATGGAGAATTTTTGGTTGTTTTTCATTAATTTGATGTTGGGTTTTGTTAAGGATGTAATAAGGAAGAAAACCATGTAATTGGTTTAAAGAAAAACCGAAATTTTGTTGGTTTTTCAAGGGTAAATCCGTGGGTTACCTTAAGTAAACAATGAGAAAATTTTGTGGTTTAATTGTTAATTTGCTTCCAAGTTCAATTTTGTGAAGAATAAAGCTTGAATTGCATTGTGAAAAGCTTGAAAAAAAAAATTTGGGTGAACCTAACCTAATGTGGCCGTGGGTTACCTAAGGGTTGGTGGAAACTTTTGCATGATTTTATGTGATGTTTGGTTAATTTAAATCATGCATTTTAATATGTAAATGATGGAAATGTGATTGAAAGAATGAAACAAAAATATTTGGCATGTTTTTCATTCATTGGCTGTGGGTTATATATGGTAAAAACCCTAGGAAATTTGGTTGAAAATGCATTGAAAATGGGCTTGAAAATGTGTTAAAAAAATGGCATTGAATAGCCTAAAAAGTGGTTGAAAAGTTTGACAAATTTTTGTTCGGTTTGGTTGTGAAAAAAATGTTGTAATGTGGGTCAAAATATGAAATTGGAAATTTGTGAGCTTTTATGTAAAAGCTTGGAAAACTTTTACATAAAATAGGCTTGTGGTACAGTACGTGGCAGGTACATACGGTTTGAGGCGTACCTAACGTCGGAAGCCTTAAAATTATGTCGAAATGCTGCCGAAATTTCGAAAACGGCATTCGGGGGCAAAATGGGAATTAAAAATAAAAAGTTTGGGGTCGGGTCGGAAACCCGAGTCCCTAACGAAAAATTTAACAAGGGAAACCTAAGGGGCGGTTTGTGAATAGTAACCCAGCCCCCTTAAAAATTTAAAACGCGAGTGAAATTGAAAAACCGACCACGAGGGGGGGGGGGCGTTTTTGGAAATGAAATAAAGGTCCGAGTCGGGAACGGAAAATCCGAACCTCGGAGACCTAGGTCGGGAATGTCTAGATGAACGTTTTAAATACTAGTGAAACGTCCATTTAAGACTCCGAAACGATAGAAAATCACTAAACCGACGTAAGGGTCGGAATAGTGTTTCCCGAGGGTCGGAAAAGTGAAAAGTGGAAATAAAATAGAAATAAACTCGGTAATGATTAGAAAAGAGTCAGAAAAGTTCCTGAGAGCCAAAAATGCAATCTGATCGGGAAAATTTCCGTCAGGGGCAAAATTGTAATCTTGCCAAAATATAGGGGTAAAATCGTAATTTTGCCAAAATACAGGGGCAAAATCGTAATTTTGTAAAAGTTGGGGAAAATGGTGAAAATGATAAATAAAGCCTAAAAAGTTATAAATATGTTTTATTTAAGCTTTTTAATGAAAAATAAAAGCTATAAATGGAAATGAAATTAACAAACATAGTTTTGTCTGTAGGATCTAAAAATCGACCTACAAGGAGGGCGATCAAAGATCCACGAGAGAAAAAGAGAAGAGACTGATAAGGTAAGTTCATACATTTACCTGTCTGCAACATATAGCATTATTGTTGCTAACTTTGATGTACTAACTATAAGTTAGGTACATATGTGTTACGGGCACTACTATAGAGTAGAGAGAGAGACGTAATGTGCTACGAACACTATTGAGAATGGACACATTGTTAATTGTGCTTCGGGCACTAGAGTGAGGTTAATGAAACTCCCTCACCTAAAAATTAAAATGTGAACCATTCCTAACCACGGGGTAATATGAAGTCACCGGTTTAGAATTTTAAAAAGTCGGTAATGAAACCACTTTCTGGCGTACCAGCCTTCCGTACAGGGAGGTACTTTTGCCTTCGGGGCTATGAGATTAAGGCTGTGGAGGTCAGCACTGATGTACCGCTCCCAGTCATGTAAAATTTTGCCTTCGGGGCTATGAGATTAAGGCTGTGGAGGTCAGTACTAATGTACCGCTCCCAGTCATGCGCACTTAAATGGTACTACCAACCTGAGCTCAAAACCAGAACATAAGCGAAGATAATTACTTAAAACTGAAACTATGCCATAAGTGAGCATAAGACAGTTTAGTGAGAGTACTAACATCGCGGTAGATGTACCGTTGTGACACTGTGTTGTGGTCAACCTTACTATTCACGTATGAATAGTGGTCAAAGTTACTATTCACATATGAATAGTGGTCAAAGGTATTATTCACGATGAATAGTACTATTCATAGAAATTTTATTTCTTGCATGTTTGAACTTGCTGAGCCTGTAGCTCACCATTTTTGCTAATGTTGCAGGTAAGCGACCAGCTCAGTAGCTTGTTTGACTGGATGCGGACGGGATGGCGCGTGTCAAATCGGATAACTGGGCAAGGGATATGGTCCTGCCTGAGTCTTTCCGCTGAGCGATAAAAAGGGAAGAAAAAAAGAAAGAAACAGTCTTTTGTAATATTATATATTTTACGAAAGTGCTGTAATATGTAAATTACTTTGTACTTGCCAACAAAGTAAATAGTGGGAAATATTTACATGATGTTTAAAGAGAAAAAAAAAAAAGAAAAAAAATTTTTCCCTAAAGACGTCATGATTTAAAGAAAGAGAGAGAGAAGCCGGCGACCCATGAGAGTACAATCTATCGCAGTTAGCGATAAAGCTCAACTGTAATAGTATTGTATGATCTCTACGAGGGGCGGGCCGTTACAGTTGGTATCAGAGCCAAGTTTGAGATTGGTCTAGTTTATCATACCAACTACCGTTACAGTTGGTATTAGAGCGGAATTACGATGGATCTAGTTTGGATTACCAACTGCAGTCATAGTTGGTATATCAGAGCAGTGTGACCATATCCTGATTTGACACTTCGAGCATCCTGCACCGCTATCCAAGTAAGTAGTTTACTTAAGTTTAGTTAATTTTTTTCTTATGTGAAAATAATTATGTTATAGGTAGCAAGATGACCAGACCTCCATATGTGAGACCACCGCTACCACGACCGAGAGGAGTATTACGGGTATGGACGAGACCTATTGTGAGGCCGTCTATGTCCCAACGACCGTTAATTAGACCCCCGGTGCCCGAGAGACCTCCGGTACCAGTACCAGCACGAGCACCAGCGCCAGTAGATGTTGTACAGCCACGACCGATAGTTCATCCACCGGTGGTAGTGGACATTCCAGTTGTTGGTGGACGCCAACATATTGGGGTGAGAGTTTCGGCTCGGGCAGTACAGGCATTCAGAGCCAGCAGTCCCCCGATGTTTGATGGTGGACGACAATCGATGGAGACGAAGGACTGGCTCCATGCCATCGAGAGGATCATGGTGATATGCGACATCGATCGAGATATGTGGATCCAGTTGGCCGTCAGTATGTTTCAGGGAGATGCTCGAGTATTTTGGCAGTACTGCGACCAGGAGATTTTATTAGGATTCAGTTGGGCTGAGTTCTGTCAACGATTAGCTGATCAGTTTCCGCCTAGGGATCCAGCACCTACTCCAGCACCTCCAGAGAGACGAGAGGCTGATACACCTGCGTACCCTGGATTCGATGAGGTCAGGGATTACATTCTCCAGACTGAGAGGATGGTCATGTTGTCTGGTGAGACAGTAATGTCTTACGCAGCACGGTTTGAGGAGACCATTCGGAGGAGATGTCCGTTGCCCAACCTCACGGAAGCAAACTGCTGTGAGCTGTTTTGGAGAGGTTTACCCTCGGAGTTGAGACAGAGGTAATCAAGCTGTTTCCTCCGACGCTCCAAGAGTTTGTGGTGACGATCAGGACGATCGAGAGAGAGATTCTGATCGAGCATCTGACACAGAGTCGACGAGAGACACTGGGTCAAGATGAGATGTTTACACGCATCTTCGGACCGAGAAGAATGATGAATGATCATGAGGCTGGACTGTCTAGACCACGAAGAGGTGATGACTCAGGACAAGGAGCATTGCCTAGGGGCGTTGACGATTCAGATGATACCGGTGACGATGAGGATCCAGAAGAATATCCTCTAGTCCCAGACACAGGGGATGCGTGACCAGTAGATACATACATGTACATAAGTAGCTATTAGAGAAAAGCTCTTTTGTATAGACTTGTGGCCAAGATGTATAAAAAGGCCGATGTATATATGACTGGTGATGACTATGTATGACATATAAATGTTTTGCTATGAATAAAATATCAAAATGATTATATGTTATACGATGATGTGTTACAATGATGTGGCTTTACAGTACCCTAAATTTCGTGAATTGATATGATTTTACGAATGTGGTTATGGAAAAGCTAACGGTGAATTATTGTGCCATAATAGGACAATAGGCAAGATGGTGGATTTGCGTAATCGACCAAAGGGATGAGAGCGACGTCCTAATGTAATGGAAAGACTGGATCAGATACAAGCTCTGCTAGAAGCTCAGATGTAAGAAAATGCTAATCTGAGGCGACGGGTAGAGGATCTAGAACAGACACAAGGCTCTGAGGGTACCCAAGTAGAACAAGAAGCTGAGGTGGATCCAGTTATCCCTCCAGCTGTCGTAAATGAAAGAGTTCCTGAACCACAACTAGTATTAAATCTAGAACCCCTCTATGAAAGATTTAGGCGTATTAGGCCGCTAGAATTTGAAGGGTCTACAAATCCACTAGAGGCTGAAGACTGGTTGTCATCCTTACAAGTGATTATGGAATTCATGAACCTAACCGACCGGGAAAAGGTTGCATGTGCATCTTTTGTGCTGAGAAAAGATGCTCGTTTTTGGTGGGACACTATACGAATGAGAAGAGACGTGTCTACCATGAGTTGGGCAGAATTTCTGGAAGAATTTAACCAGAAATATTACTACCCTGCATCTCTGAGACAACAGCAGAAAGAATTCTTAGAGTTGACACAAGGGAACATGTCGGTAAGCGAAGTCTGTCGAAAGTTCGACCAGTTATCCCGTTTATGTCCCTATGTAGTCCCTACTGAGAGGGAGAAAATACAGAAAATGATCGGGATGTTCAGGCCGGAAATTGCTACATTGGTAGATACTAGTCAGGTAACCCCTACTTCTGTAGCAGACTGCGTGAGTCGGGCCATCAGAGCTGAGTTTCACGTAGCTCGACAGAAAGAAGAAAGAGAAAAACACTGGGAGGCCAAGAAGAAGGAGAGGGCTTTGGCGAAGTCTACATAAGCTGGTCAATCGAGCAAGCCTAGTCAGAATGCTAAACCAAGCCAGGCCAATAATCAAGGATCCCAGCAAAATAAGAGAAAAGGCAATTTTTCTGGAAATCGCCAGGGCAATAATCGAAACCAGCAGCGGAGAACAGCTAGTAATGCGGAATCCAACGTGCAAAATTGTCCTACATGTGGGAAAAGACATTCTGGGCAATGCAGATTTGGGCCACTTGTTTGCTATGAATGTGGAAAGGAAGGCCATTACGCCAGGAACTATCCAAATAGGCAGGGTGGACAAGGCACTTCCCAACAACACCAGACACGCCCACAAGCTCATTCCCTTCAGGCCAGAGTTGAAGAGTCACCAGTAAGGCCGCAACGCCAGGAGCGTGTACCACGTGCCGATGCTCGTGTGATGGCCTACAGCAAGGAAGATGCAGAGGCAGGAACATCGAACGTGCTGACAGGTCAGCTTCCTGTCGCTAGTCATGTAGCCTCTGTACTATTCGATTCCGGTGCTATGCATTCTTTTGTTTCTTATGCATTTGCTAACAAGATAGGACTTCCTAAGGACAATATCGGAAGGGTATTTAAGACAGCTTTACCCTCTGGGGAAATATTGTTGTCCAGTTACTGGTTACCTTATGTACCAGTATATGTGGCAAATAGGGAACTGTATGCGGAGTTGATCATAATGAAGATCACGGATTACGATGTGATCCTAGGCATGGATTTCCTAGGGAAATATCGAGCTACTATCGACTGCCGAAATCGAAAAATAGTATTCCAACCCGAGGAAGAAGAGAGTTTCGAATGTGTCGATACTTCTCAAAAACCTGGGAAGATGATGATCAGTTCGCTGAGAGCAAGCAAGCTGATAGCCAGTGGTTGCATGGGATATCTGGCATATGTGGTGGACACTATAGAGGAACAGAAGCTTCAACCTGAAGATGTTCCTGTGGTTAATGAATTTCTTGACGTATTTCCGGAAGAGTTACGAGGGATACCTCCAGAGAGAGAAATCTCGTTCGAAATTGAGTTGATGCCTGGAACGGCACCTATTTCCAAAGCACCATACTGCATGGCTCCAGTGGAGTTAAAGGAGCTGCAGGTACAATTGAAGGAGCTTTTGGATAAGGGATTCATCAGGCCGAGTTATTCTCCATGGGGTGCACCTGTGTTATTCGTCAAGAAAAAGGATGGAACATTCCGGCTGTGCATTGATTACCGGGAGTTGAATAAGGTTACGATCAAAAATAGGTATCCATTACCTAGAAATGATGACCTATTCGACCAGTTAAAAGGCGCAGCGATATTTTCCAAGATCGACTTACGATCAGGATATCACCAGCTGAGAATTAAAGAAAGTGATATTCCTAAGACGGCGTTTAGGACTCGTTATGGTCACTACGAGTTTCTTGTGATGCCATTCGGATTAACAAATGCGCCGGCAGCATTCATGGATTTAATGAACAGAATTTTTAAAGAGTATTTGGATAAGTTTGTCATTGTATTCATTGATGACATTCTTATATACTCAAAGACTCATGAGGAGCACAAGGAGCATCTGAGGATCGTGCTGAATACGATAAGGAAGCATCAACTGTATGCCAAATTCTCAAAGTACGAATTTTGGCTGGATAGAGTACATTTCCTTGGACATGTTGTATCCCAGGAAGGTATTGCTGTAGATCTGACAAAGGTAGATGCAATTAACCAGTGGCCTGTACCCAAGAGTGTGACGGAAATGCGCAGTTTCTTGGGGTTAGCTGGTTATTATCGGTGATTTGTAGAGGGATTTGCGTATTTAGTTGCACCTCTTACTGCTCTTACACGCAAAGAAAGGAAGTACGAGTGGACTATGGAATGCAAAAGAAGCTTCCAGGAGTTAAAGAGGTGACTGACAAGCGCACCAATCCTTACGCTTCCCACTGAAGGGGAGAAGTTTGTGATCTACGGTGATGCATCTAAAATAGGATTGGGAGCAGTCCTGATGCAAGACGGCAAGGTGATTGCCTATGCTTCCCGTCAATTAAAGGATCATGAAAGGAATTACCCTACGCATGACCTTGAACTTGCTACAGTAGTGTTCGCACTTAAAATTTGGCGACACTATCTCTATGGAGCTCAATGTCAGATTTTCACTGATCACCAAAGCCTGAAGTATTTCTTCACGCAAAAGGAGCTCAATATGCGGCAAAGAAGATGGTTGGAACTGGTGAAGGATTATGATTGTAAAATCCTATACCATCCAGGGAAGGCCAACCGTGTAGCAGATGCTTTGAGTAGAAAGTCTACCATATCGCACCAGCTACCGATAAACAGGCTTCCGAAGCCATTGCAGCAAGAAATAAATTCTTTAAACTTGGAGCTGATATCTGGAAGACTAGCTGCACTCCAAGTGGAATCATCGCTATTTGAGGATATAAAGGAAGCTCAGAGGCGAGATCCAACCATGACAAGTTCTCAAGAAGGAATTTCCAAGAATGGAATGATGCTTTATCAGGGAAGGATAAATGTTCCAGCTGATGAAGAACTTAGAAGACGGATCATGTCAGAAGCTCATGAGACACCCTATTTGGTTCATCCCGGAGCTAGCAAGATGTATCAGGACTTGAAGTTACAGTTCTGGTGGAAAGGGATGAAGAACGATATAGCGAAATTCGTGAGCAGATGCATGACCTGTCAGAGAATCAAAGCGGAACATAAACATCCAGCGGGAAGATTGGAATCGTTGGAGATTCCTGAATGGAAATGGGAACACATTACGATGGATTTTGTAGTGAGACTCCCAAAAACCCGAGAAGGTTATGATGCCATTTGGGTTATTGTGGATAGACTGACCAAGACGGCACGGTTTATAGCTGTCAAGATGACTTTTTCGCTGGAAAAGTTTGCTCAGTTATACGTAACTCATGTCGTCAGACTACATGGAGTACCAAAATCCATTGTATCAGATCGAGATGTACGGTTCACTTCGAATTTCTAGAAGTGTGTGCAAGAAGCCATGGGTACTGAATTGAGACTCAGTACGGCATTTCATCCGCAAACAGACGGACAGTCGGAGCGGACAATTCAGACGTTAGAGGACATGCTTCGAGCTTGTGTTATGGATTTTGCGGGAAATTGGAACGAGAAGTTACCATTGATTGAATTCTCGTACAATAATAGTTACCAAGCTTCTATAGGCATGGCACCTTACGAGGCTTTGTATGGACAGAAATGCAGATCACCATTACATTGGTATGATTTGCGAGAGAAGCAGTTGCATAAGACGGATTTCATAAAAGAGACTTCCGATGCAATTGCTAGAATTCAGCGTCAAATGAAAATTGCGCAAAGCCAACAAAAGAGTTACGCGAACAAGAGGCGGAGATCCTTAGAGTTTGATAAAGGAGACTTCGTATTCCTCAAAGTATCGCCCATGAAGGGGGATTATGCGTTTCGGTAAGAAGGGGAAACTGAGTCCAAGATATATTGGACCTTATAAAATTATCGAGCGCATTGGAAAGGTCGCTTGTAGATAAGCGTTACCTCCAGAATTGTTGGCAGTGCATAATGTGTTTCATGTGTCGATGCTGAGAAAATATATACCAGATCCGTCCCATGTTTTGAAGCATGAGCCCATTCAAATCCACGAGGATTTGACATATGAGGAATAGCCTATTCGAGTACTAGCTTGTGAAGAGAAAGTACTGAGGAATAAGGTAATCCCACTAGTGAAGATTTTGTGGAAAAATCACAACATTGAAGAAGCTACGTGGGAACGAGAAGACGAGATGAGGAGTTTATACCCCCATTTGTTCTAATTTTCGAGGACGAAAATTTTATAAGGAGGGGTGAATGTGACAACCGGGAAATTCAGGCAATTCTCGGATGAAAATGTACAATTGTATGTATATAACAATTTGTACTATTTAAAGAGTGAAATAAATGTATTTATATTGTTTAGAATATATGAAAATGTTCTAACAATACTGACGAGTAAGAATTCAGTGTTGGAAAAATTTACTGAGTTGAAACGGGTGAAACGGTGCCAAAACCGGCATTGAAAACCCTAACCGAGACAATAAAAGACGGAAAACTTTCGGGATTGATTTTGATCAAACGGAAGCAATTTAAATTGATCCGACTGCACAGGAGACCTCAGGAACACGCCGGGACGATTTCAGGAAAATTTCGGCTCGAACCGGTATCGGTCAAAAAGTAAAAAGTCAAAGTCAACTTTTACTTTAGCAATTATGACATCATTAATCCATTTAATAAAGGGGATTAAAATGGTGGTTGGTAGCATTAATGGCCATGATTCATTTGCTTTTTGATCTAAAGGCCAAGATTTGGCCAAAATTCACCATTTTGATTTTTTGAAAAATATGGAAAGAATTAAGGTGAAAGGTGTTGAAATTTGATTGGTTAAAGGCCAAATTAATTGGCTTGTTTCATGCATAAGTCGGACACTTTTTGGGAACAAAAGGCCGAGACATATTTTGAAGCAAAACCAAAGAACAAAAATTTGCTAAGTCTTCCATGGTGTGTACGTGAGTGACCCAAGAGGAACCAAGCAATTTCCTCAATTTTTCTTCACAAAAAGTGTGTCAAAACACTCCTTGAAGACAAAGGAAGCAATTGACTAAGGTAACTTCCCTTGCACTTGACTTTTTGTTAGTTTTTCTTTAAGAAATCCGTGGGTGAATAGCGGGAAAAAGATGGAGAATTTTTGGTTGTTTTTCATTAATTTGATGTTGGGTTTTGTTAAGGATGTAATAAGGAAGAAAACCATGCAATTGGTTTAAAGAAAAACCGAAATTTTGTTGGTTTTTCAAGGGTTAATCCGTGGGTTACCTTAAGTAAACAATGAGAAAATTTTGTGGTTTAATTGTTAATTTGCTTCCAAGTTCAATTTTGTGAAGAATAAAGCTTGAATTGCATTGTGAAAAGCTTGAAAAAAAAAATTTTGGGTGAAACTAACCTAATGTGGCCGTGGGTTACCTAAGGGTTGGTGGAAACTTTTGCATGATTTTATGTGATGTTTGGTTAATTTAAATCATGCATTTTAATATGTAAGTGATGGAAATGTGATTGAAAGAATGAAGCAAAAATATTTGGCATGTTTTTCATTCATTGGCCGTGGGTTATATATGGTAAAAACCCTAGGAAATTTGGTTGAAAATGCACTGAAAATGGGCTTGAAAATGTGTTAAAAAAAATGGCATTGAATAGCCTAAAAAGTGGTTGAAAAGTTTGACAAATTTTGGTTCGGTTTGGTTGTGAAAAAAAAACGGAAACCAAACTATGGACAAAATTGTGAAAAAAATGTTGTAATGTGGGTCAAAATATGAAATTGGAAATTTGTGAGCTTTTATGTAAAAGTTTGGAAAACTTTTACATAAAATAGGCTTGTGGTATAGTACGTGGCAGGTACATACGGTTTGAGGCGTACCTAACGCCGGAAGCCTTAAAATTACGCCGAAATGCTGCCGAAATTTCGAAAACGGCATTCGGGGCAAAATGGGAATTAAAAATAAAAAGTTTGGGGTCGGGTCGGAAACCCGAGTCCCTAACAAAAAATTTAACAAGGGAAACCTAAGGGGCGGTTCGTGAATACTAACCCGACCCCCTTAAAAATTTAAAACGCGAGTGAAATTGAAAAACCGAACCCGAGGGGGGGCGTTTTTGGAAATGCAATAAAGGTCCGAGTCGGGAACGGAAAATCTGAACCTCAGAGACCTAGGTCGGGAATGTCTAGATGAACGTTTTAAATACTAGTGAAACGTCCATTTGAGACTCCGAAACGATAGAAAATCACTAAACCGACGTAAGGGTCAGAATAGTGTTTCCCGAGGGTCGGGAAAGTGAAAAGTGGAAATAAAATAGAAATAAACCCGGTAATGATTAGAAAAGAGTCAGAAAAGTTCCTGAGAGCCAAAAATGCAGTCTGGATCGGGAAAATTTCCGTCAGGGGCAAAATCGTAATTTTGCCAAAATACAGGGGTAAAATCGTAATTTTGCAAAAGTTGGGGAAAATGGTGAAAATGATAAATAAAGCCTAAAAAGTTATAAATAGGTTTTATTTAAGCTTTTTAATGAAAAATAAAAGCTATAAATGGAAATAAAATTAACAGACAAAGTTTTGTCTGTAGGATCCAAAAATCGACCTACAAGGAGGGCGATCAAAGATCCACGAGAGAAAAAGAGAAGAGACTGATAAGGTAAGTTCATACATTTACCTGTCTGCAACATATAGCATTATTGTTGCTAACTTTGATGTACTAACTATAAGTTAGGTACATATGTGCTACGGGCACTACTATAGAGTAGAGAGAGAGAGACGTAATGTGCTACGGGCACTATTGAGAATGGATACATTGTTAATTGTGCTTCGGGCACTAGAGCGAGGTTAATGAAACTACCTCACCTAAAAATTAAAATGTGAACCATTCCTAACCACGGGGCAATATGAAGTCACCGGGTTAGAATTTTAAAAAGTCGGTAATGAAACCACTTTCTGGCGTACCAGCCTTCCGTACAGGGAGGTACTTTTGCCTTCGAGGCTATGAGATTAAGGCTGTGGAGGTCAGCACTGATGTACCGCTCCCAGTCATGTAAAATTTTGCCTTCGGGGCTATGAGATTAAGGCTGTGGAGGTCAGCACTAATGTACCGCTCCCAGTCATGCGTACTTAAATGGTACTGCCAACCTGAGCTCAAAATCAGAGCATAAGCGAAGATAATTACTTAAAACTGAAACTATGCTATAAGTGAGCATAAGACAGTTTAGTGAGAGTACTAACATCGCGGTAGATGTACTGTTGTGACACTGTGTTGTGGTCAACCTTACTATTCATGTATGAATAGTGGTCAAAGTTACTATTTATGTATGACAGTTTATTTCTTGCATGTTTGAACTTACTGAGCCTGTAGCTCACCATTTTTGCTAATGTTGCAGGTAAGCGACCAGCTCAGTAGCTTGTTTGACTGGATGCGGACGGGATGGCGCGTGTCAAATCGGATAACTGGGCGAGGGATATGGTCCTGCCAGAGTCTTTCCGCTGAGCGATAAAAAGGGAAGAAAAAAAGAAAGAAACAGTCTTTTGTAATATTATATATTTTACGAAAGTGCTGTAATATGTAAATTACTTTGTACTTGCCAACAAAGTAAATAGTGGGAAATATTTACATGATGTTTAAAGAGAAAAAAAAAATTTCCCTAAAGACGTCATGATTTAAAGAGAGAGAGAGAGAGAAGTCGGCGACCCATGAGAGTACAATCTATCGCAGTTAGCGATAAAGCTCAACTGTAATAGTATTGTATGATCTCTACGAGGGGCGGGCCGCCACAGAAGCACTTGGACTTTTTAGGGTCCCTGGGCTTCTTATTCTTTTTCTTCTTCTTCCCATCAGAGACAGGAGGATTAGAAGAACTAGAAGCTGCTTGCTTCAGATTTGGCCTCTTCCTCTTCCATGAGGGTTTGGAAGATTCTGCCAAATTAGCCTCTCTTTTTGGTTAGATCACATCCCCATCCTTGATCATCTGCTCATAAACTTGGAGTTGCTTCATGAGCTCGATTAGTCCTAACTACCTTGTCCCCAGATTATATGCGGCCTTAAACCTCACAAAATCTTTTGGCAGAGTTTTGAACACCATCTCGATCTGGGTGTTGTAGTCCAATTCAGCACTGTTCTCGGTAGCCTCAGCAAAGAATCCCATTAGAGTGATCATATGGTCCTTCACCGGAGTACCCACCTTTTGCTTAGAGTTCATAAATAGCAGACTGTCAAGCCAATTTTTTTTGGCTTCCGAACATGTCCTCCAGATTTTCCATGATCTCCCCAGTAACTTGATAAGTTGTTAGGAAATGCCCTAAGTATTAAAGACATTTTGATGTATTCATTTTGAACTGGATAATAAAATTATACATAGAGGTTATTCATTACATTGCTATCTGTCCTCGTCTTATTTACATGTTAAAGTAAATGTAAGCAAATATGGCTTACTGACTGCTTGTGTTAAAACTGTTAAACGTTGCATGCAATGGACTTTTGTATGCGAGAAGACAATGTTCTAAAGTTAGCAGTCTAAACTATGGTCTATAGTCGATGGGGTTAGACCGAGCATCTAACTCATGTTAAGACTATTATGTTGTCTAAAGCCTTAGAGGGGACGGTTTGTCTTGACTGTCTGGAGCTAGACTCCCAAGTAGAGACATGGATATATTGCTCGGTGGTGACATATTAAACCGGGACTAAAGCGTGATTGATCTACGTAGTCCGCTATGAGTGGATCAATCTGCTTTTGACGTTCATTGTGCAATAACCTTAATCCTGAGTAAATGAACTACTTCATGTATATGACTTGTGTACTTTGATGTTCCAATGGCTAAAGCGTCTCAGAGGTAGTAAGCTTATAGACCGGTTCGTTGGGTGCATGACTTGTATACGATGAAGGGTTTGTTTGCAGATATCGGAATCATAGCTCTGAAGAGTTAAAGGTATCCTCTTAAAGGCATTATACTGAATGTGAAAATGGACAAGGCCTTGGGTCGTCTGCTGGGCGGATGACTTCTTATTCGCATATGGTGAATAATTCGGTAGTATAATGGAACTTTAAGATAGCCTGATCAGTAGGATTAAACGGACTTTGACCTAAGGCTGATCATGGATATCATATGAGGGTTTCGCATATATGACAAGGTCATTGGATAGTAGCTCGTCACAGGCTTACGTAATACGGTATATAATTGAGAGTTCAGTTTCAGGTTTATAGTGGTGTGACTCTGAAATTAGTGATCATATGATTGAGTTGTTCGGTACAGAATGATGATCATATGGAATCACGAGAGCCCGATTATATATGTCCAATCAGTCCCTCTACTAGCTCCACATAATTCCTTAACGTTTGGCAAATTGATTTGTGTATGCTATTGGCTAGTTTATTATGCATGGATAGTGATGACATAGGATTAGGATGGTAGACAAGATTCTCTCCGGTTGGATTCAGATTTTGTTTTGGATAATAGAGTACACAATTATTTGAACTCCAAATAACGTTGCCATGATTTTATTTGAGATTGGATTGGAGTTGTAGAAAATTATCCATGAGAACAAGAATATGAAACACAACCGTTTTGTGGAATTTGAAATTTGAATTTTGAATTTTGAATTTGAAATTTGAATTTGAAATTCGAATTTGAAATTTGAATTTGAAATTCGAATTTGAAATTTGAATTTGAAATTCGAATTTGAAATTTGAATTTGAAATTCGAAATTGAAATTTGAAATTTGAAATTTGAAATTTGAATTTGAAATTTGAATTTGAAATTTGAAATTCAAATTTTGAATCACAGTCCAAGTAGGATTCGAATTTGTTGTGGAAAATCCACAAGGTTTGAAATTCAAATTTGAGTTGGATTTAGAGAGGATAATCTTGTTAGAATCCTACTTGAATTTTGAATCTAAATCCCAACAAAAGTGGACGAAATTTTTGAGGATAATCCTCAAGGAAATTTCAGATTTTTTGTGGATAAGATTCAAGGGAAAATTCAAGTTTCAATCCTAGTTGAATTTGGATTCTCTCCTTTCCTGAAAAGTGGCCGAAATTAGGGAGAAAATCTCCTAGGAAATTCGGTTATTTTTGGATAAGGTTGAGATAAGATTCAAGCATGAAAATCCTAGTAGAATTTTAGATTCTCCCTTATCCATAATGGCCGAAATCTTTAGGGGAGATTCTCCTTGAAATTTTCGGATTTTTTGGGTTGAAAAAAGGGAGATAAAATACTAGTTAAAATCTTGTTTTGATTTGGATTGGATTTATCCTAAGAAAACCGAATTTTTTTTTTTGAGATTCTCCCTTGGAAAAATTCGGATTTTATGGATATGGATAAGGGAAAATATCTTTTCCTAATCCAATTCAAATTCAGAGAATCACCTCATGCAGGTCTATAAATAGAGGTCCTGCCACTCCAGTTCTCTCAGACCACAGACTCTCAGGTGAGCAGGCTTATTGTTGCACAGTTCATCGTGACAATAAAGTTCTTTAGAGATCTGGGTGGTCGGAAGAAGACTAGCAGTGCTAACATACTGATCGAGGTTCAGAGTGCCCACACACTCAGCCATTCGGGAATTGGAGAATAGTAGAGAAGGCTAGTTGGTTGAAGCCTCCGGTCATTCTCCTCCTGCAAGATTGGCGTCCTTGAGGTATGAGTTTTAATTGTTGTTGGTTTATTATAGATGGCATCATGAGATATTTAACGATCTAAAAATTTTTATTATTCCGCTGCGCCACTCTGATACGTTTTTACCGATTTATTTTCCTACAATTGGTATCAGAGCCATCTCACGACTATGCCATGTACATAAATTAGAAAATTACTTAGTCTTTTTATTTATGTATGGATTTGATATTTAGAGAGTGGCATTCTAGGGTTCCTTTATGTTGTTATCATGGATTATGTATAAAGTATGTGGTTATTTTAATTTTTGAATTATTATAAGCATGCTTGTTTATACCGGTTATGGTTCCTTAGAATTTAGAAAAATTGTATCTAGAAATTTTTATGTAACCATGGGAGCAGTTTATTAACACTGTAATTTTCCCATGGATTTTAATTTTTGTCTCTTAGAATTTTTATGATTAGATTTTTTTTTATACACCGGAAACGGTTTAGGAAATTTTAAATAATTATTCTTGAAGGAGATTGAAGATTGAAGACCGTAATTTATTTTTCCCAAAAGTTAAATTTGATTTAAAGATTGAAATTTTGATGGTGTGGAAAATTTCAATTTAATTGGGATTCAAATTAATTTTTGGAGATCCTAATAGGTAAATTGGAATATGGCACGAAAATCGAGACACGACCCCTCGAGATAGGCCGACGGACCTTGGTGGGGCTGCAGCCCCTGCCCTCGGGCAGGATGGGGCTGCGGCAGCCCCTGTGCAAGCCCACACCACCCAAGGCCGCAGGCTTGGCCTGCAGCCAGGGGTGGCCGTGGACTGCCCAAGGTTGGCCGCAGCCTGGGCGTGCAGCCTCTGGCTGCAGGCGCTGCCTGCAACCTGCCGGCTGCTGCGCCCAGCATGGGCGTGCAGCCCAGCGCTACAGGCTTGGCCTGCAGCCTGGCAGGGCTGCACATGGGGGTGGCCGTGGGCTGCCAGCCCCTCCGGGGTTGGTGGCTGCCCACGGCGGCTGCCGCCTACGGGGGCGGCGGTCCGTCGGTCCAAAAAAATCAGAAAATTTTGTTTTTTAAATTTGAGATTTAATTTTAAATCATGTTTAAAAATATGTAATTAAAAATTTCAAATTTTTTTTGAAATTACATATTATTACACATGATGTTTAAAATTGTTTAAAATTTAAATTTGAAATTTAAATTTGAAATTCAAATTTGGAATTTGAATTTGAAATTTAAATTTTTTGGAGATTTAAATTTTAAATAATTCTTGGGATGAGAAATAAATGGAGAGGCTACATAAAGATGGATACAAGAAGATGGAACAGAATTCAAAGACCCAAAGAATGTTATAAATATGTATTGGTGGATGTTATGTATGCATATTTGATAACATGTCATATAGGATAGGTGAGTGCCGCTCATATTATATTGATCATACATAATTTGTCAAAACTTGCATGTTTTTCAAAATATTGAGTGGGAGAGGGTTTCAAACAAAACCCACGGCCTCCATTGTTGATCCATATGTGAAAGCATGGTAACGCCTCGCGTCAGTTATGCCCTGACCACACCCCTCGGTAGGTGTTTACCGCCGCCGATATACTAGATTGGATCTCCTATGTGGAAAACGTGTTCGGGTACGATCCTATTCATGACCACCCCTCGGTGGCTTGGTAGGACGTGGATTGGGCTACGTAAACAATGGTTATACACTCAAGACTCGTTTAGTTATTAACCTTCCCTAGAAGCTCTGTTAACTAAACTGGTGGCCAAATAAGCGGTTATTAATATATGTCTTAACCTTGGAGGATTTAAGGCAACATATATTAATTGGACGGGGTCCATGTTCCGGCTATTTGTTCTCATGACCACCCCTCGGTGGCTTGGGGCAATGGGTGCTGAGAATTACCGTTGTAATGCTACATGTTTTTCAAGTTTCATGTAGGAACATACTTGTATGTTTTATTTGCTAAATTATCTGTATATTTGCTTGGGCTTTGTAATGATGTCTAGTATAATTTTATTTCAGTTCAAAATGTCACCGACACCCCTCATTTCAATACTTACTGAAAATAAGTTGAATGGCGACAATTATAAAGATTGGAAAAGAAATCTATTAATAGTTCTCAGCTGCGAGAGACACAAGTTCGTGCTGGACGAACCATGCCCACCTGGGCCCAAACCTAACACACCACTTGAGGAGGTCCCGGTTGCCTATAATCGTTGGAGAGAATCCAATGAGATAGCTGGATGCTACATCCTTGCTAGCATGACGAGTGCTTTACAAAAGCAGCATGAGACTTATCAAGTTGCTGGGGATATCATGGAAAATCTGGAGGACATGTTCGGAGGCCAAGAAAAATTGGCTCGACAGTCCGCTATCACCAGCATTATGAACTCCAAGCAAAAGGCGGGTACTCCGGTGAAGGATCATATGATCACTCTAATGGGATTCTTCGCTGAGGCTGCCGAGAATGGTGCTGAGTTGGACTACAACACCCAGATCGAGATGGTGTTCAAGACTCTGTCTAAAGATTTTGTGGGGTTTAAGGCCGCATACAATCTGGCGACAAAGGAGTTAGGACTAACCGAGCTCATGAAGCAACTACAGGCTTATGAGCGGATGATCAGGGATGAGGATGTGGTCCGACCTAAAGGTGAGGCCAATTTGGCAGAATCTTCCAATCCCTCATGGAAGAGGAAGAGGCCAAATAAGAAGCAAGTGGCTTCTAGTTCTTCTAATCTTCCTGTCTCGGACGGGAAGAAGAAGAAGAAGAACAAGTAGCCAAAGGACCCTAAAGAGTCCAAATGCTTCCATTGTGGGAAGGTAGGTCACTTTAAGAAGGCTTGCCGGGAATTCCTAGCCACCAAGGGCAAGGAAGGTAAGGAACTTCATTACTTAGAAGCGTATTTGGTGGAAGAATCGAAAGACACTTGGGTCATTGATTCGGGCGCCACTAATCATGTTTGTGTTTCTATGCAGGGGTTCGTGGAAACGAGAAGTCTACATGATAGGAGCCTCTCATTGCGGACTGGAGCTGGTAGCTTTGTGGTGGCTGAAGCAGTGGGAGATGTTTATCTTTATTTTGATCAATTTAGGTTTATTTTATTGAAAGACTGTTTTTATGTTCCTAATTTTAGGAGGAACCTTATATCGGTAGTTTGTTTAATAAAGAATTCTTATTCAGTTTCTTTTAGTAAAAGAGTTGATATTCGTAGAAATAAGTCTTTTATCTGTTCTGGATGGATGGATGGAAACCTATATTTGATCAAACCAAAAATGTACTCACTGCTTGACACTGAATTAATTGATAACTCTAAAAAGTTGAAAGTTTCTCACTCTAACAAGGCGTATCTTTGGCATTTAAGACTTGGTCATATTAATCAGGATAGGATTCAAAGATTGATAAAAGATGGCCCTCTGGAATCTCTAGAGGAGGTACGACTTCCCCAATGTGAGTCTTGTCTAGAGGGTAAATGACTAAGAGGTCTTTTGGAGCTAAAGGTACAAGGGCTCAGGAGCTCTTAGAAATTGTGCATACTGACGTATGTGGCCCCATGAACGTCACAGCACGAGGAGGGTTCGAGTATTATGTCTCTTTTATAGATGATTACTCGAGGTATGGATATGTATATCTGATGCACCGCAAGAGCGAAACCTTTGACAAGTTCAAAGAGTATCGTGCGGAAGTGGAAAAGCAATTGGATAAATCCATAAAGACACTTCGATCTGATCGAGGTGGCGAATATCTCTCCGATGAATTTCTAGGACATATTGTAAAGAACGGGATTTTATCCCAATTGACTGTACCTGGTACTCCACAACAAAATGGTGTAGCCGAAAGGAGAAATAGGACCTTATTGGATATGGTACGGTCCATGATGAGTTATTCAACGCTGCCATTATCATTTTGGGGATATGCTTTACAAACGGCATGCTATATTCTGAACCAGATTCCGAGCAAATCAATTCCTAGAACTCCGTATGAATTGTGGCGTGGCAGGAAGCCCTCCCTTGGACATATGAGAATATGGGGCTGCCTGGCACATGTACTGGATGGGGATGTGAAAAAGTTGGAACCAAGATCAGAATTGTGCATGTTTGTAGGGTATCCAAAAGGAACTAAAAGAGGTATGTTCTATAACCTGAAGGAACAAAAAGTCATTGTCTCAACCCATGCGACATTCTTGGAGGAAAGTCACATGAATGACTTTAAACCTCGAAACAAAGTGGTGCTAGAGGAGTTATCGGGTGAAAGAACTGCTCCACGGATTTCGGTCTTGGACGCAAGTCCGAGTTCCAGTGAAAGACCTGCAGACGATCAACAATTTAGAGTGCCTCGTCGTAGTGGGAGGGTTTCTAAGAAACCTAATTTCTTCATGTATGATGCTGAGGTATACCAGGCCGAGGCTCATGAGCATGAGGAAGATCCGGTCACATATGATGAAGCTATAAATGATGTTGATTCTAAATCTTGGAAACAGGCTATGAACAATGAGATGGATTCTATGAAATCCAACTCTGTTTGGGAACTTGTAGATTTGCCAGATGGGATAAAACCCATTGGATGCAAATGGGTCTACAAAAGAAAGAAGGATGCGGAAGGGAGAGTAGAAACTTTCAAAGCTAGACTGGTTGCAAAGGGATACACGCAAAAGGCTGGAATCGATTACGAGGAAACCTTTTCACCTGTTGCTATGCCGAAGTCTATCTGTATTCTTCTGTCCATTGCTGCGGCTCTCGATTATGAGATCTGGCAAATGGATGTCAAGACGGCATTCTTGAATGGCCATCTTGAAGAGTGTATCTATATGATACAGCCCGAAGGGTTCGTAGTGAAAGGCCAAGAAAGGAAAGTTTGCAAGTTGCTTAGATCCATTTATGGATTAAAGCAGGCATCCTGCTCATGGAACCAGAGGTTTGATCAAGCGATTAAAACATTTGGTTTTGAGCAGAACGTTGATGAACCTTGTATTTATAAACGTATTAAGGATGGAAAAGTGGTCTTTCTGATACTCTATGTCAATGATATACTACTCATTGGGAATGATGTAGGGAACTGATCATCGGTCAAGCTTTGGTTACACCAGCAGTTTGACATGAAGGACTTGGGAGAAGCCAATTATGTTCTAGGCATTCGTCTCTTCAGAGATCGAAAGAACAAAATGATAGCGTTATCCTAAGCTTCATACATAGATAAAATAATTGACAAATATGCAATGCAAGAGGCAAAGAAAGGTTCGCAACCTTCTATTGCCGGTCTAACTCTTTCATTGGATGATTGTCCCAAGACATCGGAAGAAAGAGAGCGTATGAGTAAGGTCCCTTATGCATCCGCTGTGGGTAGCCTTATGTACGCTATGCTTTGCACTCGCCCAGACATATGTTTTACAGTAGGTATGGTGAGTCGATATCAAGCGAATCCTGGAACCAAGCACTGGCAAGCAGTAAAGCATATACTCAAGTATCTTAAGAGAATGAGGGATTATATGCTGGTGTATTCTGGAGGGGACCTAACACCCGTAGGATACACGGACTCAGATTTCCAGACTTGTAAGGATTCGAGGAAATCGACATCTGGATCAGTGTTTTTATTTGGAGGAGGCGCCATTGTATGGAGGAGCGTGAAGCAGGGCTACACAGCTGACTCTACTATGGAGGCTGAGTATGTGGCTGCGGCTGAGGTATCTAAAGAAGTGGTTTGGCTCCGCAAGTTCTTTAGAGACCTTGAGGTCAGTCCGGGTGTTGACAAGCCTATCACACTTTACTGTGATAATACAGGGGCTATTGCCAACACAAGGGAATCTCGGCACCACAAGAGGACCAAGCACATCGATCGGAGATATCATATTATTTGAGGGCATGTGGAGACAGGACAAGTGGATGTATGTAAGATCGCGTCCGAGGACAACATCGCCGATCCCTTTACTAAGACATTGGTGGCTAGAAGCTTTGAGAGGCACGTAGAGGCGATGGGGATGCGTAACATGGCACATCTATTGGCTTAGGGCAAGTGGGAGATTGTTAGGAAATGCCCTAAGTATTAGAGACATTTTGATGTATTCATTTTGAACTGGATAATAAAATTATACATAGAGGTTATTTATTACATTGCTATCTGTCCTCGTCTTATTTACATGTTAAAGTAAATGTAAGCAAATATGGCCCACTGACTACTTGTGTTAAAACTGTTAAAACGTTGCATGCAATGGACTTTTGTATGCGAGAAGACAATGTTCTAAAGTTAGCAGTCTAAACTATGGTCTATAGTCTATGGGGTTAGACCGAGCGTCTAACTCATGTTAAGACTATTATGTTGTCTAAAGCCTTAGAGGGGACGGTTTGTCTTGACTGTCTGGAGCTAGACTCCCAAGTAGAGACATGGATATGTTGCTTGGTGGTGACATATTAGACCGGGACTAAAGCTTGATTAATCTACGTAGTCCGCTATGAGTGGATCAATCTGCTTTTGACGTTCATTGTGCAATAACCTTAATCCTGAGTAAATGAACTACTTCATGTATATGACTTGTGTACTTTGATGTTCCAATGGCTAAAGCGTCTCAGAGGTAGTAAGCTTATAGACCGGTTCGTTGGGTGCATGACTTGTATACGATGAAGGGTTTGTTTGCAAATATCGGAATCATAGCTCTGAGGAGTTAAAGGTATCTTCTTAAACGCATTATACTGAATGTGAAAATGGACAAGGCCTTGGGTCGTCTGCTGGGCGGATGACTTCTTATTCACATATGGTGAATAATCATTTTCTTAATTCGGTAGTATAATGGAACTTTAAGATAGCCTGATCAGTAGGATTAAACAGACTTTGACCTAAGGCTGATCATGGATATCATATGAGGGTTTTGCATATATGACAAGGTCATTGGATAGTAGCTCGTCACAGGCTTACGTAATACAGTATATAATTGGGAGTTCAGTTTCAGGTTTACAGTGGTGTGACTCTGAAATTAGTGATCATATGATTGAGTTGTTCGGTACAGAATGATGATCATATGGAATCACGAGAGCCTGATTATATATGTCCAATCAGTCTCTCTACTAACTCCACATAATTCCTTAACGTTTGGCAAATTGATTTGTGTATGCTATTGGCTAGTTTATTATGCATGGATGGTGATGACACAGGATTAGGATGGTAGACAAGATTCTCTCCAGTTGAATTCAGATTTTGTTTTGGATAATAGAGTACACAATTATTCGAACTCCAAATAAAGTTGCCATGATTTTATTTGAGATTGGATTGGAGTTGTAGAAAATTATCCATGAGAACAAGAATATGAAACACAACCGTTTTGTGGAATTTGAAATTTGAATTTTGAAATTTGAAATTTGAATTTTGAAATTTGAAATTTGAAATTTGAATTTGAAATTTGAATTTGAAATTCGAATTTGAAATTTGAATTTGAAATTTAAATTTGAAATTTGAAATTTGAAATTTGAAATTTGAATTTGAAATTTGAAATTCAAAGTTTGAATCACAGTCCAAGTAGGATTCGAATATGTTGTGGAAAATCCACAAGGTTTGAAATTCAAATTTGAGTTGGATTTGGAGAGGATAATCTTGTTAGAATCCTACTTGAATTTTGAATCCAAATCCCAACAAAAGTAGACGAAATTTTTGAGGATAATCCTCAAGGAAATTTCGGATTTTTTGTGGATAAGATTCAAGGGAAAATTCAAGTTTCAATCCTAGTTGAATTTGGATTCTCTCCTTCCCTGAAAAGTGGCCGAAATTAGGGAGAAAATCTCCTAGGAAATTCGGTTATTTTTGGATAAGGTTGAGATAAGATTCAAGCTTGAAAATCCTAGTGGAATTTTAGATTCTCCCTTATCCTAATGGCCGAAATCTTTAGGAGAGATTCTCCTTGAAATTTTTGGATTTTTTGGAAAAAAAAAGGAGATAAAATTCTAGTTAAAATCTTGTTTTGATTTGGATTGGATTTATCCAAAGAAAACCGAATTTTTTGTTGAGATTCTCCCTTGGAAAAATTCGGATTTTATGGATATGGATAAGGGAAAATATCTTTTCCTAATCCAATTCAAATTCAGAGAATCACCTCATGCAGGTCTATAAATAGAGGTCCTATCACTCCAGTTCTCTTAGACCACAGACTCTCAGGTGAGCAGGCTTATTGTTACACAACTTATCGTGACAATAAAGTTCTTTAGAGATCTGGGTGGTCGGAAGAAGACTAGCAGTGCTAGCATACCGATCGAGGTTCGGAGTGCCTACACACTCAGCCATTCGGGAATTGGAGAATAGTAGAGAAGGCTAGTTGGTTGAAGCTTCCGGTCATTCTCCTCCTGCAAGATTGGCGTCCTTGAGGTATGAGTTTTAATTGTTGTTGGTTTATTGTATATAGCATCATGAGATATTTAACGATCCAAAAATTTTTATTGTTCCGCTGCGCCACTCTGATACGTTTTTACCGATTTATTTTCCTACATAAGTCTCATGCTGCTTTTGTAAAGCACTCGTCATGCTAGCCAGAATGTAGCACCAAGCTATCTCATTGGATTCTCTCTAACGAGTATAGGCAACTGGGACCTCCTCAAGTAGTGTGTCAGGTTTAGGCCTAGGTGGGCATGGTTCGTCCAGCATGAACTTGTGTCTCTCGCAGCTGAGAACTATCAGTAGATTTCTTTTCCAGTCTTTATAATTATCACCATTCAACTTATTTTCAGTAAGTATTGAAATGAAGGGTGTCGGTGCCATTTTGAACTGAAATAAAATTATACTAGACATCATTACAAAGCCCAAGCAAATATACAGATAATTTAGCTAATAAAACATACAAGCATATTCCTACATGAAACTTGAAAAACATGTAGCATTGCAACGGTAATTCTCAACACTTATTGCCCTAAGCCACCAAGGGGTGGTCATGAGACAAATAGCCGGAACATGGACCCCGTCCAATTAATATATGTTGCCTTAAATCCTCTAAGGTTAAGACATATATTAATAACCGCTTATTTTGGCCACCAGTTTAGTTAACAGAGCTTCTAGGGAAGGTTAATAACTAAACGAGTCTTGAGTATATAACCATTGTTTACGTAGCCCGATCCACGTCCTACCAAGCCACCGAGGGGTGGTCATGAATAGGATCGTGCCCGAACACGTTTTCCGCATAGGAGATCCAACCTAGTATACCGGCAGTGGTAAACACCTACCGAGGGGTGTGGTCAGGGCAGAACTGACGTGAGGCATTATCATGCTTTCACATATGGACCAACAATGGAGGCCGTGGGTTTTGTTTAAAACCCTCTCCCACTCAATATTTTGAGAAACATGCAAGTTTTGACAAATACGTATGATCAATATAGTATGAGTGGCACTTACCTATCCTATATGACATGTTATCAAATATGCATATAAAACATCCATCAATACATATTTATATATCCATGACATATCACAGAAAAAATAATTGACAAAATAATAACCAAGCCATGGTTCCATCCTAGAACAAATAAAATAAAGATTACAAAATTCCATCCAAAGCATTCTTTCGGTCTTGAATTTTGTTCCGTCTTCTTGTATCCATCTTTATGCAGCCTCTCCATTTATTTCTCATCCCAAGAATCATTTAAAATTTAAATTTCAAATTCAAATTCCAAATTCAAATTTCAAATTTAAATTTCAAATTCAAATTTTTAAGCAATTTTAAATATCATGTGTAATAATATGTAATTTCAAATTTTCAATTACATATTTTTAAACATGATTTAAAAATTAAATCTCAAATTTAAAAATCAAAATTTTTGATTTTCAAACCATCAGCCCCATGGCCCCGGAGGCCGGCAACCGCAGTGGGCAGCCCCCAGGTCCCAGGGGGCTGGCAGCCCATGGCCGCAGGCCATATGCAACCATGCCGGGCTGCAGGCCAAGCCTGCAGCCACAGGCTGCACGCCCGGTGGGCACAGCAGCCCGCCAGGCTACATGCGTTGCTTGCAGCAATGGGCTACAACCATGGGCTGCGGCTAGCCCTTGGGGGGCCACGGTCGCCCTCAGCTACAGGCAATGCCTACGACCGTGGGTGGTGCAACCGTGTGCAGGGGCTGCCGCGGCCCCATCCTTATCGAGGGTAGGGGCTGCAGCCCCATCATGGCTGGTGGTCCGTCCCAAGGGGTCGGTCCTCGATTTCCATGCCATATTCCAATTTACCCATTAGGATCTCCAAAAATCAATATGAATCCTAATTAAATTGAAAATTTCCACACAATCAAAATTTCAACCTTTAAATTAAATTTAACTTTTGGGAGAAATAAATTAAATTTCCTAAATCGTTTTCAGTGTGCAAAAATTCTAACTATAATATTTCTAAGAGACAAAAAATTAAAATCCATGAGAAAATTGCTGTGATAATAAATTGCTCCCATGGTTACATAAAAAATCCTAGATACAATTTTCTAAATTCTAAGGAACCATAACCGGCATAAAACAAGCACGCTTATAATAATTGAAAAAATTATAATAACCACATACTACATACATAATACATGATAACAACATAAAGGAATCCTAGAATGCCACCCTCTAAATATCAAATCCATACATAAATAAAAGACTAACTAATTGTTTAATTTATTTACATGGCATAGTCACGAGATGGCTCTAATACCAATTGTAGGAAATAAATTGGTAAAAACGTATTAGAGTAGCGCAGCAAAACAATAAAAATTTTTTAAGATCGTTAAATATCTCATGATGCCATATACAATAAACCAACAATAATTTAAACTCATACCTCAAAGGACGCCAATCTGCAGGAGGAGAATGATGGGAGGGCTTCAACCAACTAGCCTTCTCTACTATTCTCCAATTCCCGAATGGCTAAGTGTATGGGCACTCTGAACCTTGATCGGTATGCTAGCACTACTAGTCTTCTTCCGACCACCCAGATCTCTAAAGAACTTATTATCACGGTGAGTTATGCAATAATAAGCCTGCTCACCTGAGAGTCTGTGGTCTAAGAGAATTGGAGCGGCAGGACCTCTATTTATAGACTTGCATGAGGTGATCCCTTGAATTTGAATTGGATTAGGAGAAGATTTTCTCCCTTATCCATTATGGAAAATCCAAAATTCCCTAGGCCATAATCAAGGGTAGATTCGGCCGCTTAAGGGATCTGGCAATCCAAATTCAAATAGGATTTTAACTTGAATTTTATCTCCTACTTTCCTCATAAAAACTGATTCCCCTATGTGCCAGAAACATGGCTAGATTCGGTCATTAAAGTGTGAGGAGAATCAAAATCCAAATAGGATTTTCTAGCTTGAATTCTATCTTATCCTTATCCATAAATAACCGAAAATCTCTTTGAGATTTTCCCTCAAAATTTTGACCAATTCCAGGGAGGAGAGAATCCAAATTCCACTGGGATTGAAACTTGAATTTTTCCCTACATCCTTATCCATAAAAACCGAAAATATTTTGGAGGATTTTCCTCAACAAAAATTTGGCCACTTTTGTTAGAGTTAGGATTCAAAATTCAAGTAGGATTCAAACAAGATTTTCCTCTTCATAATCTAACTCGAATTCGAATTCTAGCCTTGTGGAATCATCCACAAAGAATTCGAATTCCACTTGGACTGTGATTCAAAATTTGAACTTCAAATTTCAAAATTCAAAATTCAAATTCAAATTTCAAATTTCAAATTTCAAATTTGAATTTCAAATTCAAAATTTAAATTTCAAATTTCAAAATTCAAATTTCAAAATCTACAAACAATTGTATTTCAAATTTTTGTTCTCATGGATAATTTTCTACAACTCCAATTCAATCTCAAATAAAATCATGGCAACTTTATTTGGAGTTCGAATAATTGTGTATCTATTATCCAAAACAAAATATGAATTCAACCGGAGAGAATCTTGTCCACCATCCTAATCCTATGTCAACACCATCTATGCATAATCAATCAGCCAATAAGCATACACAAATCAATTTGCCAATCGTTAAGGAATTATGTGGAGCTAGTAGAGGGACTAATTGGACATATATAATCGGGCTCTCGTGAATCTATATGATCATCATTCTTTATTGAACAACTCAATCATATGATCACTAATTTTAGAGTCACACCACTATAAACCTGAAACTGAACTCCCAATTATATACCGTATTATGTAAGCCTATGACAAGCTACTGTCCGATGATCTTGCCATTTATGCAGAACCCTCATATGATATCCATGATCAGCCTTAGGTCAAAGTCTGTTTAATCCTACTGATCAGGCTATCTTAAATTCCATTATACTACAGAATAAGAAAATGATTATTCACCAGATGTGAATAAGAAGTCATCCATCCAGCAGACGACCCAAGACCTTGTCCATTTTCGCATCCAGTATAATGCCTTTAAGAGGATACCCTTAACTCCTTATTAGAGCTATGATTCTGATATCTATAAACAAACCCTTCATCGTATACAAGTCATGCACCTAACGAACCGGTCTATAAGCTTACTCCCTCTGAGATACTTTAGCCATTGGAACATCAAAGTACACTAGTCATATACATGAAGTAGTTCATTCACTCAGGATTCAGGTTACTACACAATGAACATCAAAAGCAGATTGTTCCACCCATAGCGGACTATGTAGATTAATCACGCTTTAGTCCCGGTCTAATATGTCACCACCAAACAACATATCTATGTCTCTACTTAGGAGTCTATACTCCAGACAATCAAGACAAACAGTCCCCACCATGGCTTTAAACAACATAATTGTCTTAACATGAGTTAAATGCTCGATCTAACCCCATAGACTACAAACCTTAGTTTAGACCGCTTACTTTAGAACATTGTCTTCTCGCATACAAAAGTCCATTGCATGCAATGTTCTAACAGTTTTAACACAAGCAGTTAGTGAGCCATATTTGCTTACATTTACTTTAATATGTAAATAGAATGAGGACAAATAGCAATGTAATGAATAACCTCTATATATAATTTTATTATCCAGTTAAAAATAAATACATCAAAATGTCTCTAATGCTTTAGGCATTTCCTAACACTTCCCTTGATCTGCTTCAGCTAGTTCTTTTCTTCCTTCTTGGCCTTGAAGATCTGGGCCCTTCTCTCCTTGTCTTGGGCCAACCAGTATTCTGCCTGAATGGCCCTGCTGACACACTTAGCTATGGTCTTTGGCCCATGAATCCCATTGTGTACCTGGACGACAATATCCATCCAGAACATTTTTAGCATTCTCCTGACCCTTTCCTTCTCTGTTGGCACTAAGTTGGGGCAAAGTCATGCTAGTTGTTTGAACTTTCTTATAGCCTCCATGACCATTATGCTGCCCTGGCACAGACTGTTGAATTCGTCTTGCTGGACTGCTAGGGCTTCATCATTGAAATACATTTCTCTGAACTCGACGATAAAGTCTACCCAGTTCATTGCGTTAACATCCTTCCTAATAGCCACGGTCTTCCACCACTAGCGTGATCCTTTACGTAGGGCAAGGGTTATGCATTGTACTTTCTCTTTTTCAGTTAATCCCACAAGGTCAAGTATGACCTAGACGTCGATCAACTAGTCATCTACTTCAATAGGGTTCGTAGTCCCCTCGAATTCAGGCACCTTCATGTGCCTAAACTGCTCGTACAGGTCACCCTCTCTATAGGCTGGCATAAGGATATGGGTTATTGCAGAAGCAGCCACAGCCGGTGGTGCTGGCATTGCTTGGACTGGTGGGGCCACTTGTTCCCTAGGGTTATCGGGGTTTGTTGGTGCCTTTGGGACTGGCACTTCTTCTGGTTATGGTACTTGGGATTGTTGGTTCAGTTGCTCCCAGAGTTGGTTAAGCTCCTGTTGTTGATTTAACATCATTTCCTGTATGGTTGTGAGCCGTGCCATTAGTTCGTCATCTCGGGTGGCTTGAGTGTACGGTGATCTTATTCTTGCCATTGTTACCTATGTAACCCTATCATATAACGGGAAAAGAGAACATAAGTTTCTCAAATTCTATACTTGAGACTCATATTACATATCATTTTCCTTCTTACTAAACAGTCATAGATAAAAACATATATACTTATTTTATATCTTTGTTTCTTCTCTTGTGATGTTCATTACAATTGCCTCATTACATTGGAACATCATATGAGTGCCAGGAACCATCCTACACTCCATATTATACTTTGATCATACTTGTTGAAAAATCATATTTAGGCCCTCAAGGCAAAATGATACTGCTTTTCGTATTAGATACCACAAAAATATATATATAAATATATCCAAAATTCTAGTTCGGTGGGAGTGATACACACTTCCCAATATACAAACCCAACAAGTACAGCTAGATAAGTCTAACGAGGAAAAGCTACTGTTTCCCTCTATATATATTTACATAACAAGAATTCCCGTGGAAAGGGTTACTACTACTCGAAGGATATTCCTGACTCTACGTCGGACATTTCCTCATCCTCACTGTCACTCAGGGGGAACTCCTTGGGATCTTCATCTTCGTCTCCCCAGATAATACTGCCTTCGTCGTCACTAGCAATGATAACCTGGGGTTCATATATTTCTACCACCTCATCGTCACTAATGTGGTCGGGGATCTCCTCCTCCTCATTGTTAGGTTAAGCATCGGGGATAGCCTCATCACCATCTTCATCCATGTGGTGTCCGGGAGATAGAAGGGCTGGTTCAGGATCCTTCATCGGGTCTCCATTGTCTTCAGGTATAGCTGGTTGCGGTTTGGCCACGAATCCTTTGTCAGCCGGTGGAGGTGCTTTGTTTGCCAGGTCAAGGTTGAGTGCCACTCGCTCAGTGTCCACTATGTCTCAGATAAGGCACCTCAAGTCTTTATGCGGTGAAAAGTAGGGAACGAGGTCCCTCACGTACCATGGAATCCCTCTCCAAAGCAAGTCGGTTACCTCTGCAAATGGCTTGTCTAAGGGAATGCTCAGGAACATGGCGTCCAAAAATTGCTGACAGTAGTGTACCATGGTCTCTCCCTCATAAATGTCCTAAATGTCAGAGAAGACCTGGTATCTCCTCTCATACATGTCATCTCAGATATCTGCATCCTTAGCTAGACAGTCGGAGTTGCGGAGATCTTGGCAGAACTCAGCCCACTGCATCGCTGGACCCCTAATCCTGCGTCGATCATTCCACCATGTCATTATTGGTCCTCGCAATCGACTACTGACCATTATCACCTATAGACAGGGTGGAATATGGCACCCTTCGAAGATTGTCTCCATATGATGAATCGAATAAGGGAGTTCATATGGATTGCTGCCGTCGTATGTGTGTGGTCACATGGCAGTGAAGATTATACTCACTTCTCGGTCCTTTTGACTTGCTGGGGGCTAACTGGTGTAACCATCCTCCTACTATAACTTAAACATCAACTTATATACTAATATTTAAAAACAAAAGCTAACTTACTTGGACGGATGTGTTAGGAAATGCCCTAAGCATTAAAGACATTTTGATGTATTTATTTTGAACTGGATGATAAAATTATACATAGAGGTTATTCATTACATTGCTATCTGTCCTCATTTTATTTACATGTTAAAGTAAATGTAAGCAAATATAGCTCCCAGACTGCTTGTGTTAAACTGTTAGAACGTTGCATGCAATGGACTTTTGTATGCGAGAAGACAATGTTCTAAAGTTAGCGGTCTAAACTATGGTCTGTAGTCTATGGGGTTAGACCGAGCATCTAACTCATGTTAAGACTATTATATTGTCTAAAGCCTTAGAGGGGACGGTTTGTCTTGACTGTCTGGAGCTGGACTCCCAAGTAGAGACATAGATATGTTGCTTGGTGGTGACATATTAGACCGGGACTAAAGCGTGATTCATCTACGAAATCCGCTTTGAGTGGATCGATCTGCTTTTGACATTCATTATGCAGTAACCTTAATCTTGAGTAAAAGTGTCACGGCCCAAAATTTAGACACGTGACACGGCAACCAAATCATGATATCAACTCGGGATTTAAGGAAAAATATTTATTACGAAAAGCAGGTCAACATCATAATTTAGCTAAGCCTAATTATTTATAAAGTAGCATCATAACCACATAATGAAATAAAGTAGAAAATAAAAACTTTTTAATGCGGAAACCAAACACAAAATTGGTCTTCAAAAGAAATTACCAACCATAAAATATTCCCAAGCATGAAATTTAAATAACGTGAAATAAAGTCCAAACTTAAAGTCTCAGTACATCAGAACGAGAAACAGAAGGAAGAAGATGGAGAAAACGGATAGCATCATCTTCGGTAGAAAAGGATAGCTCAACGATTTTCAGAACTGCTACCTCCCGCACCTGGAAGTAGTCATTTCGAAATCACAAAGAAAAGGGACGTGAGCGCTGGCTCAGTAGGACAGAAACAAAGGTGGGTTAAACAGATAACATTTAAAAGTATGACATAATATTCGTTTCCAAAGATAAACAACAATTTAAGAATACATTGCATAATAATCATTTCCAAAAATAATCAAACAATTTCGTGAAAACATTTTTAATACAAGTTTTATTCTGCTGAGGACTTAGCGTAGCTGCAATATACGTGCCCCAATATTAAAATAATAAATCATTAAAATAAACCATCATATTTTGAGTGAGGACTTGTCGTAGCTATAATATACGTGCCTCGATTTGAATTATCCTAGATCATCTCGTTACGGTCTAACTAGGCCAAACGGCCCTGCGTAGGTTTAGGGACCTTCCCCCATGGCGTCAACTTTGGGACGCACACATCATTTATAATGATCGTGAACTAGAGCTCAATTATGTTCCCCGGATTATTCAAAAGATGGTATTTACCAAGTTATATTATGCCATTAATCAAAACACACTTTAAAATACACATTTATTACAAAATACTTTGTATGCGTTTATTTCATCAAAAATAGTATAATAATTTCATAAACTGAAAATAGCTTGGTATCGATAAAACAGGAAAATTTAAAACACTTGACTACTCCCAGAAAAGGCTAGAAAGTCCTACCTCGATTATTGCACAAGCGTTGCAACAACGTGATCCACGAATCAAGCAAGAACGTCAAATAAATCCTATAATCACAACATATGATCAGTCTCGGTCTAGACATAATCATCCAATCATTTTAGTTTGCCACAAAAGGATTTTAAAATGTTTAATAAACATTTGGGATTTAAAATTTGTGAAAAACCCTAAGTTAGGATATTACTGGACATGGGCAGACTGACCTAAGCTGACTATAAAATCAATATTAATTCATTTTTAATCCCAAAAATTCTAAATTTTTAATATGTTAAACTAGACATCCGCAGCTTTAATTCCATATAATTTTTATAATTTTTTGACATCGTTTGGTTATTCAATTAGGCCAAAATCCGAGGGGTTGTTTTCAGGCATAAAATTAGTGTTTCAGTTTCAGTTCAAAAACTGGCAGTTCTGTCCACCTACCTTAGAAAAATATTTTGACTGGGCTAACGGATGAGTTTGGTTCTGAAAGCATTTAGGGGACATCTTGAATTTAATTTTAGGCTCAAGATTCACTCAAAAATCATTTTTAAAACTCAATTTATGACTGACACAAATTTACTGTTCATATGATAATTTTCCAGATTTCCGTTTTTCCTGTCCGAATTTCAATCAGCCTCAAACCAATTCAATTTTCATCCAATGATCATGAAATTTTGTAGAGAACCTTATTTATATGTCATTAACAGAACCCAAGAATCAAATTGGCAAAAATCATAAAATTTACACATGTGATAATAGGGTTTTTGAAAGGGGATCAATGAGGCAGAATTTTTAGGGTTTTAGAGAGAGAAATCACACCTTGTTTGTGCTGCACTATTTTTTATGCTTGGTCTCCTTTTTGGCTGAATTTGTGTGAGTGTTGGAGTCTTCAAAACAGTAGGGAAAACAGGGGAGAAAAACCATATAAATTTCAGATTTAAAATCAAAAGGAGAAGGAAGGAAAAAGTTTATTTCTTACCCTGTTTTTGTCTCAAAAATTATTGAATCTTTGAGCTGCCTTTAGGTAAGTTTTGCTTGCTGTTTTGGGTGTGTTTTGGGAGAGAAAAATTCAGAGAGGAAAGAAGGGGAGGCTGGCCGAATTTTGAGAGTGAAAGGAAAGGTGAATGAGAGTTAAAAGAGGGTTTTTATACTAGGTTTTTCTTTCCCTTTTTCTTCCTTGCTTAGCCGAATCTTTTGAGGGGCAAAAGGGAAAGTTTTTGTGCTATTTTGAGGCCAGGGTTTTTCTCTCTTATTTCTCCTTAAGTGACCAAAATTACCCATTAGTTTTTAAGGAAAAAAAATTTGAATTTCGATTGAGTTTTGACCTAGCTTTTAATCCAAATCAAATCTCTTTTATTTCCTACACTTTAGGGCCGAATTTCTTCTTTTTATTTAAGGGATGAAATTTGAGTTTGAATCCTCCTTGGATTTGTGGGATTTAAATTTTAATTAAAAATCCCAAGTAATGGCCGAATATTTTAGGGTTTTTGAAGCCAAAATTGTTGACTTTTTGAGTGGAATTTGACTAGGAAACCAACCTAGGGTTTCCAAAAGATTTTTAATTAATTTTTGGCACACTAATTTTATTTAAATTATATATTGACCCTTAAATAAAATTTAAGGCGTCACAAAAAGGACAGCTTCATGTATATGACTTGTGTACTTTGATGTTCCAATGGCTAAAGCATCTCAGAGGTAGTAAGCTTATAAACCAGTTCGTTGGGTGCATGACTTGTATACGATGAAGGGTTCGTTTACAGATATCGGAATCATATCTCTAATGAGGTGTTAAGGGTATCCTCTTAAAGGCATTATACTGAATGTGAAAATGGACAAGGCCTTGGGTCGTCTGCTGGGTGGATAACTTCTTATTCATATATGGTGAATAATCATTTTCTTAATTCGGTAGTATAATAGAACTTTAAGATAGCCTGATTAGTAGGATTAAATGGACTTTGGCCTAAGGCTGATCATGGATATCATATGAGGGTTCTGCATACATGATAAGGTCATTGGACGATAGCTTGTCACAGGCTTACGTAATACGGTATATAATTGGGAGTTCAGTTTCAGGTTTATAGTGGTGTGACTTTGAAATTAGTGATCATATGATTGAGTTGTTCCATAAAGAATGATGATCATATGGATTTACGGGAGCCTGATTATATATGTCCAATCAGTCTCTATACTAGCTCCACATAATTCCTTAACGTTTGGCAAATTGATTTGTGTATGCTATTGGCTAGTTTATTATGCATGGATAGTGATGACATAGGATTAGGATGGTAGACAAGATTCTCTCCGGTTGGATTCAGATTTTATTTTGGATAATAGAGTACACAATTATTTGAACTCCAAATAAAGTTGCCATGATTTTATTTGAGATTGGATTGGAGTTGTAGAAAATTATCCATAAGAACAAGAATTTGAAACACAACTGTTTTGTGGATTTTGAAATTTGAATTTTGAAATTTGAAATTTGAATTTTGAAATTTGAAATTTGAAATTTGAATTTGAAATTTGAATTTGAAATTTGAATTTGAAATTCGAATTTGAAATTTTAATTTAAAATTTAAATTTGAAATTTGAAATTAGAGATTTGAATTTGAAATTCGAATTTGAAATTTGAAATTCAAATTTTGAATCACTGTCCAAGTGGGATTCGAATTTGTTGTGGAAAATCCACAAGGAATGAAATTCGAATTTGAGTTGGATATGGAGAGGATAATCTTGTTAGAATCCTACTTGAATTTTGAATCCAAATCCTAACTAAAGTTGGACGAAAATTTTGAGGATTATCTCAATGATTTTCGGATTTTTTGTGGATAAGGTTCAAGGAAAAATTCAAGTTTCAATCCCAATTGAATTTGGATTCTCTCCTCCCAGAAGGTGGCTGAAATTTAGGAATGAATCTCCTAGGAAAAATTCGGTTATTTTGGATAAGGATGAGATAAGATTCAAGCTTGAAAATCCTAGTGGAATTTTTTATTCTCCCTTATCCAAAAGTGGCCGAATTTTTTGAGGAGATTTTCTCCTTAGAATTTTTGGATTTTTTGGTTGAAAAAGGGAGATAAAATTCTAGTTAAAATCTTGTTTAGATTTGGATTGGATTTATCCTAAAGTGGCCGAATTTTATTGTTGGGATTTTCCCTTGGAAAATTCAGATTTTGTGCTTGTGGATAAGGGAGAATATCTTCTCCTAATCCAATTCAAATTCAAAGAATCACCTCATGCAGGTCTATAAATAGAGGTCCTGCCACTCCAGTTCTCTCAGACCACAGACTCTCAGGTGAGCAGGCTTATTGTTGCACAGTCCACCATGACAATAAGTTCTTTAGAGATCTGGGTGGTTGGAAGAAGACTGGCAGTGCAAGCTTACCGATCGAGGTTCAGAGTGCCCACACACTCAGCCATTCAGGAATTGGAGAATAGTAGAGAAGACTAGTTGGCTGATGCCCTCCGGTCATTCTCCTCCTGCAAGATTGGCATCCTTGAGGTATGAGTTTTAATTGTTGTTTGTTTATTGTATATGGCATCATGAGATATTTAACGATTTAAAAATTTTTATTGTTCTGCTGCGCCACTCTGATACGTTTTTACCGAATTATTTTCCTATAGGATGAGACAGGTATATGACAATGTGAGGTAGGGTGGCAGGAAACCTCTCTAATACCAACTGTGGCGCCCCGAGCCCTCAGTGGCCCGAACCGTCACTAAAAACTTGCTTACTTGCTTTCTTTTCTTATACTTTCTTGCACTTGATACTTAACTGGATATCATAGATTTCGGGATTTTTTTTTTAACATGTACACATTTATTGTGTATGTACGTATACCGATTACTATTCTAAAATACTATTTAGCAGTTACTATTCAAAAATACAATTTACGGTTACTATTCGAAAAAATTATGTAATGGTTACTATTTAAAATTATGGTTTAGCAATTACTGTTCATAAATACTGTTCGACAGTTACTATTTAAAATACTAATACTCAAATTTGTGGAAGATAAACTCGCGGTATCTCTATACCCTTACCCTCACATCCACCTTCGCTGGCACCATCGCCCATTAGGTTTTAAGTCGTAGGACGCTTACCTATAGCATGAACACATTATGTGAGCTTTATGCCTAGTAAGTACAACATGTTTACAGCAAAACATGTTTAAATATAGTACATACTTAAAAAAAACATATAAGCAGCCATATATCACATATACCACTTTAACATATCACATAACAAATCATCATATAACATATCAATGAATTTGAACTTTTACATAACATGTGCATCACAGAAATATTGTGTACTGAGTACATCTTACTGTCTCTAAAAGCATGATGAACAATAACTAATGCATGATCCGGTTATGTTCATTTATGCTTCAATATTTTCCTTTCTTTTTCTTGTCTATTTAGGGCTCGTGTGTCAGTACCGTATATGCACAGACCATCGGTAACGCCTGTGGTTATAAGCTGGAGAAACGGATGCTCAACTTTCTGCTTTAACTTACTTTAAAACCCTTTCAACTGAAAAAGCTGGTACGACACTCCTATACATTTCCATCTTGTTTATCTTTTCTAGTCACATGCTTTTCTAAGCTGTCCCTAATCCTACGTGGTAGGGACGTATGGCGTCTAACTTGCTTTTTCATCAATCTACTTGATTATGAAACGATATGCTCTTAAATATGCGGTGCGACATCGTGTGCATGGCATACATATTTTTAACATACTGAAAAACATCATTTAATATCATTTTATTCATGCCGTAGGCGGAGTTGTACTTACCTAAATTTGCCAGCAAAATGCATACTCACGCCTTTAACGATTTACAGGTGACCACCTGTCATCAATATCATTGCTTATCAGCATCTCCGTAGAGTCACTACTACTGTGAGTGACTATTACTTATGTTTCTATGTGGTACGGAGGCCTATCGGTACCCTATTAGCCTACTATGGGGATTTGATGTCTAACTCGCATCATGTTTGATTAATCGTCTACTTGACAAATTAATCATTGTTCCTTACAGTGTTGTTCGAAATGTGGTCCTTGACTGGTTTACCGCTCAGTCAACTAATCGCTTACCTCGCGTGTTGGTAACTAAGTAGTCTATCGGGTTACTATACGTAAACTAGTGTAGTAACCGACCAAGTTACTTTGCTTGTTGGGGTATGGTAGCCTATCGGGCTACTATTCCTTGTTGGGGGGTAGCAGCCTACTGGGCTACCATGGCTTGTTTGGTGTGGTAGCCTACCAGGCTACACACATCGTTTCTCTTTGAAAAAACGGTGTAGGTTGACTTAAAAGTTCTTGGGAAAATTCTTTATTTTTGGAACTGTCCTGTTATCACCCCGTTGGAAGGTGGGGGATGTTTTTATAAAAACCATGTTTGTATTTTTAAAGTGTTAAAACACATTTTATTTTGAAGAATATAAATTACATTTTTTAAGTTATATTTTAAAGGTGGTTTTTGAACCATTTTTGAAAACCATTTTGAAACTTGATCGAAACGACTTTGTTTTGCGAATTTGGCAAACATGAAAGTTTTCATCCTCACCAAGATGAACAAATCTCGTGTTCACCTTGGAGCCTAAATCCAACTCTAACGGCTCTTGATTTGAAAAATTCTTAGTTTTACATCTTTGTAAATACGGCTCTGTTTGAGGCCCGAAACAGCCAAATTTTTAAAACCCGCATAAGTCATCTCAAAGATTTCGATGAGATCTATAACTTTTGTGTTGAGCTCAAAGTCCAGTTCGGATTTTATGGGGTCCGTTTTCACTAAAACCTGTACCTATTTCTAGGCTCGGATTTTGTTCCTAGTTTCGGACACCGAGTGAAAAACACTCTAAAAACCTATCTTAGATTCGTTTCTGGCCGAGAGCTATTTGATGTAAAAATGACCATATCAAAATTTTCTTTAAACACTATGTTTTACCAAATCCAAAATTTGGACCCTAAGTGGGTCAAAATGGCCAAAATCTGTGGCCTTTTCTAGGGATAGATTTATGTCTAGCCACGTTCTTACTTGTTCGTAATATCACATATACCATAGCCATTCGTAAAAATTTGTAAACACAACCACAACTACATAAACTTGAAAATGAAAACTTAAGGGTTCAAAATAAATTATTACAAACCATTTTCATAAACAAATACACATAAATGGCTTTGATCAAAAACTTAAGATCACTAAATTGCCAAAAAGGGAAGGTTTCAGTTCTTACCTTTGTGCTTCGAACCAAGCATGTTTTTGAACAAAGGCTTGATAAACCAAGTGCCCATGGAAAACTAAGGGAAATGAGGTTGATTTTTCCAAGAAACAATACCAAAAATTTCTCTTAAAAGCCAAATCAAAACAGAAACTGAAAACTACAAGGATCGGTTTTGAAGACTTACCCTTGGTGCCTTAGAATGACTTGGATTCAACTTCTCCTAACACAAGCTTGTGAGATTTGATTTTTGGTAAGTTTTTGGTATGATTTGCGGCTTGAAAAAGTGAAGGTTTGGGTGCTTAAAGGGGGTTGACTGTAGCTTAGAAGAAAATGAAGAAATGGTTGTGTTTTTGGGGTGGCAAATGAAAGAACAAAACCCTTGTGCAAAGGGTGCCTTTTATAGGCAAAATTAATCAAGCTTACTTAGACTTAATCCTAGTTAATTGTCCACCAAATTAGCCAAATCATGGGACAAATTGCCGCCTATTTTTAGACCAAAAGGGGCTTGGGCTGCTGCCTTAAATGGGAGAAGAATAAAGAAACATTTGTTGACCATGCTTTTGAAACCCCATGAATAATCTATTCCATGTGTCATAGCTTTTGTATTTTTTTAATAGTCACCTTTTCGCCTATGTGTGCAGCTAATTACAGCTACTTTTGCAGCTAAGCGGCACGAAATTTTAAGGCCAAAATTCATCTGTGTTGGCTTCACAATGCGGTCAAATTTTACACTACGGTGTTCGGTCGTTTCTCGACAGTTTTTCAATTTTCACCCAAAAATTGGATTTCTAAATCTGATTTTTGTACTGTAAATTCTTGGTTGTTTTATACTGTCTAAGGACCCATTATCAGTCTAATTTACTGTTCACATCCTATACTGTGGTTGTGTTTACACTGTGTTGTTCTTTCATATGCAAACCGAGGCGTTCTCGGGCTAAATTTCAGATACAGTCTCTCTTGATTAATTTGGATGTGTTGATTCAATTTTTATCAGTTTAACATCCATCGGAGGTCATCTGGACCAATTTTTGGGATCTGTGTGACCCCATCTCGAAAAACATGTCAGGTGTCCAATTGACTAATTTTGACGTTCTGAGTCCAAATATATCAGTTTCGGAGCGAGTAAAGGTCATTTTAACCCTCATCTTGATACTGCGTATCTCTTAAACTAAAATTCCAGTTTTATACTCAATCAATCGGATTGAGTCTACTAACTGTTCATATATCAATCTTAGGTCAATTTAAGGCTGTCTCAACTTTCACTTAACTGACCAGTCTGAGTGCTTTGACTCTGATTTTGTCAGTCTCTAGGTAAGAGGAGGTCATCTAGACCAATTTCTCGATACCATACCCTTGCTAGGGTTATCTCTCGCTATCGTGCTCAGATGTTCGGTCCGAGCGTTCTGGTGATCTGTTCACCAGTCTTGTGTCAAGAAATGGTCATCCGGACCAGTTTCCTGACACTGCATGTCTCATACATATATACACATAATAGGGTAGACCGGGTTCGCTGTCGATCACCCCTTTCATTGTATGAATAGTACTTAAATAGTACTATATCTGTTTAATCTATTCAACTGGAAAATATACTGTATTTTTTCAACTTAATTACTCATTACATAGTAATTAGGTTTCATGCATTTTGAGGGTCTGTGTAACAGCTTTCTGCCCATTACACAGCCTCTAACATAGGCGTGTATAAGGTAACATGGGCGTATATACACCAGACACAGGCGTGTACTAGTTGAAATTCTTCAACACAGTCCTGTTTTGAAACATGGCCCTTTATACGTTCATTTGCCCGGGTGGTACATGGCTGTGTTCTTGACCGTGTCTCTGTACACGGCCATGTTCAGTTACATGGCTTCTCACGTGTTCACAACCCGAGTGGTACACGGCCTCTTACACGGCCGTGTACCTGACCTTGTTCTACTACACGGCCATGTATACTTACACAGCTACACAAACGTACATAGTCCAATTGGTACACGGCCACTTACATGGTCATGTATAGGACCGTGTACTTAAAAAATTGCACTAAAATGCATCCAATCATCCCTCAATTTCTCATTAAATGAAAACCAAGTTACAGGAATGAGGCGGTCCTTACACTTATAGACAAACTTCTTGTGTCCGATCAGCTCAAATGTCACTTCCCGTCTTTGGTAATCTATGATAGCATTTTAGTTGGCGAGCAAGTCCGTTCCCATGATTACGTTATAGTCGCACATATCGATGACGATTAGGTTCACACTCAGCTCGTGCCCACTAATAACTATTAGGACGTGATGTATCCAATAGCTAGACAACAAAACTACCTTAGAGGGAAGGGCAGTTTGAAAAGTTTATTTCATCCTATTTACGTTCTAGCCTATCTCCCTAACAAACTTCGATGATGCAAAAGAGTGTGTAGCTCCAGAATCAAACAATACTAGTGTAATGGAGTTGGTGACAGAAAGCTGACCTGTCACCACGGTTAAGGTTCCAGACTCTGCATCCTCTCGAGTGAATGCATAAATCCTCCCTTGCGTCTCTGGAGCTTCTAATCTGCCCTATGCGATTAATGGACCCTCAAACCTGGTCTATACGGCATGCAGCTATCTACTAGTAGCACGGGCTTGGCCCTATTGATTTTATGGGTTTGAATGGTAGTGCTTGGTGAAATGGCCTTCTTTGCCATAGATGTAGCAGCCACTGATTCCTAGGCAGCATTTCCTAGGATGGTTCTTTCCACAGTTTGAATAAGGCGGGTGTTGGCTGTAATTTCTCCCTCAATTGTTCTTTTTCTAGGGGAAATTCCTCTGCTACCCTTGATTGCTTAGATACCTTTTCCTCTTGTTGTTGGGATGGGACTGTCTGTTATTCTGGGCATTCCCCGCATTCTAACCCTTATGTTGCGAGTCAGGGTGTTGTCTTCCCTTGGTCTGCTTCGGCTGGTTCTTCTCTTCTCTCTTGGCCTTGAAAATCTAGGCCCTTCTCTCTTTGTCTTAGGCTAACCAATACTCGGCCCGGATGGTTCTACTGATGCATTCAGCCACTATTACTGGCCCGTGGCTTCCGTTATAAACTTGGACAGCAATGTCCGTCCGGAACATTTTTAGCATCCTCCTTACCTTCTCCTTCTCCGTCGATAATAAGTCTGGGCAAAGTCGAGCCAGCTGCTTAAACTTTCTCACTGCCTCCATGACAGTCAAGCTTCGCTGGTGTAGATTATTGAATTCATCCTACTGGACTCCTAGGGCTTCATCGTTAAAGTACATCTCCCTGAACTCGGTGATAAAGTCCGCCCAGTTCATTGCATTAAAATCCCTTCTGATGGCCATGATCTTTCACCACTGGCGTGCCCCTTTACAGAGGGCAAGAGATACACATAGTACCTTCTCCCTCTCTATCAGCCCTACGAGGTCTAAGATGACCTGGACATCGATCAACCACTCATCGACTTCAATGGGGTTCGTAGTCCCTTCAAATTTCGGTACCTTCATGCGCCTAAACTACTCGTATAGGTTACCTTCTCTGTGGGCTGGCGCAAAGATGTTGGCTGCTGTGGGAATAGCCACGGTTGATGGTGCTGACGTTGTTTGAACTGGTGGGGTCGATTGCTCCCTGGGAGTGTTGGGAGCTACTAGACCTGCTTAAGCTAGTACCTTTACTGGTTATGGTGCCTAAGATTGTTGGTTCAGTTGCTCCTTGAGCTGAGCAATTTCTTGCTACTGATTCAGCATCATCTCTAGCATGGTAGCGAGCCGTGTCATGAGCTCATCTTCTCGGGTAGCTTAGGTGGACTGGGATCATGTTCTCGCCATCACTTCCTATGTAACCCTATCACACAGCGAGAAAAGAAACTATGAGTCTTTCAGATTCTGTACTTGGGGCTTGTATCACATATCATTTCTTTCTTACTTAAACATCATAAATACACATATTATATCTTTCCTTTTCTTCTCTTATTCTGTGATGTTCATTATAATTACCGCATTGCATGGAAACATCATTCGAGTGCCAGGAGCCGTCTTGCACTCTTGTCTCACTACTGACATGTGTAGAAAAAATCATATTTAGGCCCTCAGACAAAATGATACTGGTTTTCATAATGTATTTCACAAAATATATATATACATATATTCAAAATTCTAGTTCAGCGGGAGTGGCACACACTTCTTAATATACAAAACTAACAAGTACGTGTAGCTAAGTCTGAGGGGAATAGCTACTGCTTTCCTCTAATTTTTTACAAAAATCAAAATTCCTGTAGAAAGGGTTATGATTACTCGGAGGATAATCTTGACTTGGCATCAGACATCTCCTCATCCTCACTGTCACTGAGTGGAAACTCCTCGGGGTCCCCCTCCTCGTCTCCCCAAGCAAAATCAATTTCATCGTCACTGGCGATGATGACTTAGGGTTCGTACATCTCTACCCACTCATTATCACTAAAGTGATCGGGGATCTCCTCCTCCTCATCTTCGGGTTAGGCATCAAGGAGAGCCGCATCATCATCTTCCTCCTCGTGGTGCTTGGGAGACTGAGGGGCTAGCTCGAGGTCCTCCATGGGTTCCCTATCGCCCTCAGGTGCTGCTGGCTAGTGGGTGGCCACAAACTCTTCGTCAGCCGATTGCGATGCTACATCTGCTAGGTTACCCTCCATGTTAGCTGCTACTGCTGCAAAGCCTTCGCTAGGTGTAGGGTTGAGTGCCACTCTCTCGGCTTCTACTATGTCTTGGGCAAGGCGTCTTAGATCCTTATGTAATAGAGGGTAGGGAACAAGGTCCCTCACTTACCATGGAGTTCCTTTCCATACTAGGTCGGCCATCTCTGCAAATGGTCTGTCCACAGGAATATATGGTAGCATGGCATCCAAAAACCTCTGGCAATAGTATGCCATGGTCTTTCCCTCATAAACATCCCAAATGTCCGAGAGGACCTGATATCGCCTTTCTTCCATATCGTCCCAAATGTCTCTGTCTCTAGCCGGTCTGTTGGAGTTACGAAGGTCTTGGAAGAACTCAGCCCATTACATTGTTGGATCCCTGATCCTACCTCATTCGTTCCACCGTCACATCCCTGGTCCCTCCAGCCTACTGCTCGCCAAAATCACATATAGATGTTGTGGAATATGGCACGCGTTGAAGATGACCTCCAGATGGTGGATCCATTATGCGAGTTCGTGTGGATGACGTCCATCATATATGTCCAGTCACATGGCGGCAAAAGCCAGGCTCGCCTGTCGATCCTTCTGTACTTGGCGGGGGTCTCGTGGTGTAGCTATTATCTCCTATTACAAATTAATCATCAACTTACATACCAATACTGAAAAACAAAAGCTAACTTACTTGGATAGATGAGGCAGGCGTACGGCGATGTGAGGTAGGGTGGTAGGATACCTCTCTGATAGCAACTGTGACATCTCGTGCACTTAGTGCCCTGGACCGTCACTTAAAAACTGCTATTTATACTTTATCTTTAAACTGATACTTATACTTTCTTGCAAACCATTAATACTTACTTAATATGATATCATAAATTTAGGGATTTTTTTATACGCATACGTATTTACTATCCACGTACATGTACTATTTAACGACTACTATTTAAAAATACAATTTAATGTTTACTATTCAAAAATACTATTTAACGATTACTATTCAAAATACTATTTAACGGTTACTATTTAAAAATTACTGTTCAACTGTCACCATTCAAAAATATTGCTTTATCTCAAATTGTGCAGAAGAATACTCGCGGTGTACCTATAATCTCGCCTCACATCCACCTCTGCCGCTGTCATCGCCCATTGTGGTTTAAGTCATAGGACGCTTACCTACAGCATGAATACACTTCGTAAACATAGTACATACTTAAAATCATATAAGCATGCAAGACATCCACAGATACCACATAGCATATCACATACCATATCATCAGTTAACATGTCATTGAATACCAAATATCATATACTTTATGCATAACAAAAACATCGTGTATTGAATGCATCTTACTGTAGCTAGAAGCATAGTGAATTAATGCATATGCATGAGCCGGTTATGTTCATTTATGCTTCAATGCTCTTTTTCTTTCTCTTGTCTACTTAGGGCCCGTGTGTCAGTACCAAGTATGTGCAGATCAACGGTAACACCTATGGTCACTAAAAAGCTGAAGAGCTATCAATGGATGCTCAACTTTTCCTTAATTTACTTTAACTTGAAAAACCTCTTCAACTGAAAAGGCCAGTACGACATGCTTACTAAATTCCGTCTTGTTTATCTGTTCTAGCCATATGCTTCTCTAAGCTGTCCCTAATCCTACGCAGTAGGGATTTATGGCATCTAACTTGTTCTTTCATCAATCTACTTGATTGTGTATCTATATGCTCTTATACATGCTGTGCAACAACTTGTGCATGCCATACGTACTTAACATACTGTAAAACATCATTTTAAACTCATTTCATTCATGTCGTAAGCAGAGTTGTATGTACCTGGTTTGCAAGCAAATTCATACTCTCGCCTTGTCAACTTACAAGTTACCACCTGTCATCAATAATGTATCTCATTAACAGTCTTGTTAAGTCACTAATGCTGTTAGTGACTAAGACAGATAAAATCGCTTGGTACCGATTGCCGTCGGTACTAACTCGCTCTCTATTCAGAGTTTGATTCTCTGGGTCTTTTAATTAATTTATTACCTAATAAATTAATTAATGTCATTCTTAGGTCACTATTACTATTAGTGACTATAACTTGTGTTTCCATGTGGTACCGAGGCCATCGGTACCCTATCGGCCTACTTTGGCAATTTGGTGTCTAACTAATACTGTGTTTGATTAAGTTTGTCTACTTGACAATTTAATCATCGTCCCTCACAATATTGATCAAACTCAGTCCTTAACTGGTTGCCGACTAGTCAACTGACCGGTTACCTCGTGCGTTGTTAACTAGGTAGCCTACCGGGTTACTAGTGCTTGTTTAGTGTGGTAGCCTACTGGGCTACCCACACTATTTTGGTTATTTACAAAAATCGTTTTGGTTGCCTTATAAAATTTTTGGAAAATTCTTTGTTTTGAAACTATCCCCTTACCACCCCATTGGATGGTGGGGGATGTTTTATTAAAACCACAATTTTATTTTAAAGTGTGTAAAACATATTTTGGTGTTATATTTTAAGGACGGTTTTTGAACCATTTTTGAAAACTATTTTGAAACTTGATCGAAACGACTTTGTTTGTAAATTTGGTGAACATGAAATTTTTCATCCTCGACGAGATGAACAATTTTTGTGTTCACCTTGGAGCTTAAATCTAACTCTAACAGCTCCTAAATTTATTGAACTCATGGCCAATGTGCCCAGTTTTTTGTAAAAGTTTCAGTTTTACATTACTTTAAACACGGCTCTGTTTGAGGCATGAAATGGCCAAATTTTTAGAATAGCATAGGTCTTCTTAAAGATTTCATTGTGTTCTATAACTTTTACGTTGAGCCCATAACCCGGTTCGGATTCTAAGTGGTTCATTTTTAGCAAAAACCGTACCTATGTTTGGGCTCAGATTTTTAGCCCCAGTTTTGGGCACCGAGTGAAAACCACTCGAAAAACCTATCATAGTGTCATTTTTGGCCAAAACCTGTTCGACGCAAAAACAACCTTATCGAAATTTTTTAAAAATTATATGTTTCACCAAATCCCAAATTCTGAACCTTAGGGGGTTAAAATGGCCAAAATCCATGGCCTTTTTCTAGCTACAGATTGTGTCCAGCCACTCTGAAACAAATGTTCATGCTCACACATGCATACATCCCTTCGTAAAAATGTAAACATAACCATACAATCATAAACTTAAAAATGGAAAGCTAAGGGCTCAAAATAAACTTATTACAACCCATGTGCATAAACAAATGCACTAAATTTCTTGATCAAAAACTTAAAAACAACTAACCATAAAAGGGGGGGTTTCAGTTTTACCTCTTGTGCTATGGTCCAAGCATAAATCCGAACTATGACTTGAGTGACCAAATGGCCATTGGGGTCGGTTTTGCTAGCAAAGACACCAAAATAATTTTTCTTAATATCAACTCAAAACAATAACTAAAACCACAAAAATTAGATTCTAAAACTTACCCTTGATCACCTTGAAATGGCTTAGAAATGGAATCACCTAACACAAGCTTGAAGGGGTTGATTTTTGGTGAGTATTTGGTAGGATTTTTGAAAATATAGGGGTTTGGGGGCTTAAAGGCAGTCAGCTACAGTAAGAAGAAAGAAAGAGTGAGGGTTGTATTTTGGGGTGCCAAATGAAGAAAGCAAAACCCTTGTGTCATGTGTGCCTTTTATAGGCAAACTTAACCCAACTTGCTTAAGCCTAAACCAATTTAACTGTCTACAATTTTAGCCTAATCAAGGGATAAATTTGTTGCCATTTTTTCTGCCTTAGGGGCTGTGGGCTGCACATGGGAAGGGGGGGAATAAACAAAAAAAAAATTTCATGGCCATGTGATGTATGTTTGAGTTTTTTATTCAAAAATTGTCCAATGCATCCCTAACTTTAGGGAAAACTTTTCCCATTTGTTAGGACTGTTTTTGGGCCTTTCCTAGCTAATTGCACACGGTTTTCTAAGGGGGAAATTTCATCTGCAAAGTCTTCTCTTTGCAGTCTAATTTTTACCGTTTGGTATCTGACCCTTTTTCAACAGTATTCTAGTTTTCACCCGAAATTGGATTTTCTGAATCTGATTTTTGTACTGTCAAATCTTAGTCATTTTATACTGTCTAAGAGCCCATTTTGTACTAATTTATTATTTATTTTCTATACTGTGGTTGTGTCTACACTGTGCTTCCCTTTCACATGCAAAAAGAGGCGTTCTCAGGTGAAATTCCAAACATAGTCTCTCTTGACTAATTTGGACATGTTGATTTCAATTTTATTAGTTTTACATTTGTCTGAGGTCGTCTGGATTAGTTTTCGGGATCTATGTGCCCTTGTCTCGAAAAACGTGTCAGGTGCCCGATTGATTAATTTAGGCGTTCTGAGTCTAAATATATCAGTTTCGGGGCGAGAAAAGGTCCTTTCAACCCTTATCCTGATACTGCGTATCTCCCATACAAAAATTCTGGTTTTATGCCCAATTGACCAGATTGAGCCTACTGACTACTAATATATCAATTTTATGTCAAATTAAGGCCGTCTTGACCAGTAACTTGACACTACATTTTTCATTATTTACTATTCACTGTTTTCTGTTCTAACTGACTAGTCTGAGCATTCTAACTCTGATTTTATCAGTTTCTAGACGAGAAGTAGTCATCTTTACCATTTTCTCCATACTATACCGCTACTAGGGTTTCTATCGTTGTTATGCTCAGATGACCAGTCCGAGCATATTGGCAATCTGTTTACCAGTCTTGTGTTAAGAAATGGTCATCTACACCAGTTTCCTGATACTACACATCTCATATATTAATACAAGTAATAAGGTGGATCGAGTTCACTATCGATCGCCCCTTTCACTGCATGAATAGTACTTAAACAGTACTATACCTATTTAGTCTATTCAACCGAAGATTTGTAAGGACCGCCCCGATCATGTACTTTAATTTTCAATTTAATGAAAAATTGAAGAATAATTTGATGTATTTTAGTGCAATTTTTAAAGTACACGATCAAGTACATGACCGTGTAAGTGGCCCTGTACCACTTAGACTGTGTGTAGCCGTGTAAGTATACATGGCCGTGTAGTAGAACACGATCAAGTACATGGTCATGTAAGAGGCCGTGTACCGCTCAGGCCGTGAACGTGTAAAAGGCCGTATTGAAAAACTTCAGCCAGTACACACCCATGTCCGGTGAATACACGCCCGTGTTACCTTAAACACGCCCGTGTTAGAGACCGTGTTGAGGCCGTGTAATGGGCAGAAAGCGGTTACATAGACCCTCAAATTTGCACCAAACCTAATTACTATGCCATGAGTAATTAAGTTGGAAAACATAGTATATTTTCCCATTGAATAGACTAACAGATATGGTACTGTTTAGTACTATTCATGTAGTGAAAGGAGCGACTGATAGTGAACCCGATCCACCCTATTATGTGTATATATGAATGAGACATGCAGTGTTGGAAAACTAGTCCGAACGACCCTTTCTTGACACAAGACTGGTAAATAGATCACTAGAATGCTCGGATCGAACATCTAAGCACAATAGCGAGAGGTAGCCCTAACAAGGGTGCGATATCGAGAAAATGGTCCAGATGACCTCTTCTCACCTAGAGACTGACAAAATCAGAGTCAGAGTACTCGGACTAGTCAGGTAAGTAGAAAATGGTGAATAGTGATTAATGAAAAACGCAGTGTCAAGTTATTGGCCAAGACGGCCTTAATTTGACCTAAAACTGATACATGAACGGTTAGTAGACTTGATCTAGTTGATTGAGTACAAAACGAGATTTTTAGTTTGAGAGATACACAGTATCAAGATGAGGGTCAAGACGACCTTTACTCTCCCCGAAACTCATATATTTGGGCTCAGAACACCCAAATTAGTCAATCGGGCACTTGACATGTTTTTCGAGATGAGGTCACACAGATCCTGAAAACTGGTCTAGATGACCTCAGATAGACATAAAACTGATAAAAATGAAATCAGCACGTCCAAATTAGTCAAGAGAGACTGTGTCTGAAATTTCATCCGGGAACGCCTCGGTTTGCATGTGAAAGGACAACACAGTGTAGATATAACCATAGTATAAGATGTGAACAGTAAATTAGACTGATAATGAGCTCTTAGATAGTAGAAAACAACCAGGAATTTAGAGTACAAAAATCAGATTCTGAAAACCAATTTTCTGGTGAAAATTGGAGCACTGCCGAGAAAGGACCGAACGCCGCAGTATAAAATTAGACTGCAATGAGAAGCCAACACAGATAAAATTGGCCTTAAATTTCCATGCCCCTTAGCTACAAAAGCAACTGTAATCTGTAGCAACCATAGCCCAAAAGGTGGCATTAAATTAATCTTCCTAGCCATGACACATTGGAATATAATATTCAAGGGTTTCTAAAAAGTAATCAACAACCATTTTTTATTCTTTCCTCCTCCCAATGAGCAGCCCCACGCCCATTTCTTCAAAAAATTGGCAGCATATTTGTCCCAAGATTTGGCTAATTGTTAGGAAATGCCCTAAGAATTAGAGACATTTTTTATGTATTCATTTTGAACTGGATAATAAAATTATACATAGAGGTTATTCATTACATTGCTATCTGTCCTCATCTTATTTACATGTTAAAGTAAATGTAAGCAAATATGGCTCACTGACTGCTTGTGTTAAAATTGTTAGAACGTTGTATGCAATGGACTTTTGTATGCGAGAAGACAATGTTCTAAAGTTAGCAGTCTAAATTATGGTCTGTAGTCTATGGGGTTAGACCGAGCATCTAACTCATGTTAAGACTATTATGTTGTCTAAAGCCTTAGAGGGGACGGTTTGTCTTGACTGTCTGGAGCTGGACTCCCAAGTAGAGACATGGATATGTTACTCGGTGGTGACATATTAGACCGGGACTAAAGCATGATTGATCTACGTAGTCCGCTATGAGTGGATCAATCTGCTTTTGACGTTCATTGTGCAATAACCTTAATCCTGAGTAAATGAACTACTTCATGTATATGACTTGTGTACTTTGATGTTCCAATGGCTAAAGCGTCTCAGAGGTAGTAAGCTTATAGACCGGTTCGTTGGGTGCATGACTTGTATACGATGAAGGGTTTGTTTGCAGATATCGGAATCATAGCTCTGAGGAGTTAAAGGTATCCTCTTAAAGGCATTATACTGAATGTGAAAATGGACAAGGCCTTGGGTCGTCTGCTGGGCGGATGACTTCTTATTCACATATGGTGAATAATCATTTTCTTGGTTCGGTAGTATAATGGAACTTTAAGATAGCCTGATCAGTAGGATTAAACGGACTTTGACCTAAGGCTGATCATGGATATCATATGAGGGTTTTGCATATATGACAAGGTCATTGGATGGTAGCTCGTCACAGGCTTACGTAATACGGTATATAATTAGGAGTTCAGTTTCAGGTTTATAGTGGTGTGACTCTGAAATTAGTGATCATATGATTGAGTTGTTCGGTACAGAATGATGATCATATGGAATCACGGGAGCCCGATTATATATGTCCAATCAGTCCCTCTACTAGCTCCACATAATTCCTTAACGTTTGGCAAATTGATTTGTGTATGCTATTGGCTAGTTTATTATGCATGGATGGTGATGACACAGGATTAGGATGGTAGACAAGATTCTCTCCGGTTGGATTCAGATTTTGTTTTGGATAATAGAGTACACAATTATTCGAACTCCAAATAAAGTTGCCATGATTTTATTTGAGATTGGATTGGAGTTGTAGAAAATTATCCATGAGAACAAGAATATGAAATACAACCGTTTTGTGGAATTTGAAATTTGAATTTTGAAATTTGAAATTTGAATTTTGAAATTTGAATTTTGAATTTTGAATTTGAAATTTGAATTTGAAATTTGAATTTGAAATTCGAATTTGAAATTTGAATTTGAAATTCAAATTTGAAATTTGAAATTTGAAATTTGAAATTTGAATTTGAAATTTGAATTTGAAATTTGAAATTCAAATTTTAAATCACAGTCCAAGTAGGATTCGAATTTGTTGTGGAAAATCCACAAGGTTTGAAATTCGAATTTGAGTTGGATTTGGAGAGGATAATCTTGTTAGAATCCTACTTGAATTTTGAATCCAAATCCCAACAAATAAGGGACGAAATTTTTGAGGATAATCCTCATGAAAATTTCGGATTTTGTGGATGAGATTCAAGGGTAAATTCAAGCTTCAATCCTAGTTGAATTTGGATTCTCTCTACTCCCTAAAAGTGGCCGAAATTTTGGAGCCTTAATCCTAGGAAATTCGGTTATTTTTGGATAAGGTTGAGATGAGATTTAGCTTGAAAAATCCTAGTGGAATTTTGATTCTTCCTTATCCTAAAAGTGGCCGAAATCTTTAGGGAAGTTACACCTTGAAATTTTCGGATTTTTTGGTTGAAAAAGGGAGATAAAATTCTAGTTAATATCTTGTTGAGATTTGGATTGGATCTATCCTAAGAAAACCGAATTTTTAGTGGAGATTCTCCCTTGGAAAAATTCAGATTGTATGGGTTTGGATAAGGGAAAATATCTTTTCCTAATCCAATTCAAATTCAAAGATTCACCTCATGCAGGTCTATAAATAGAGGTCCTGCCACTCCAGTTCTCTTAGACCACAGACTCTCAGGTGAGCAGGCTTATTGTTGCACAGGTCATCGTGACAATAAAGTTCTTTAGAGATCTGGGTGGTCGGAAGAAGACTAGCAGTGCTAGCATACCGATCGAGGTTTAGAGTGCCCACACACTCAGCCATTCGGGAATTGGAGAATAGTAGAGAAGGCTAGTTGGTTGAAGCCTCCGGTCATTCTCCTCCTGCAAGATTGGCATCCTTGAGGTATGAGTTTTAATTGTTGTTGGTTTATTGTATATGGCATCATGAGATATTTAACGATCTTAAAATTTTTATTGTTCCGCTGCGCCACTCTGATACGTTTTTACCGGTTTATTTTCCTACAATTGGTATCAGAGCCATCTCATGACTATGCCATGTACATAAATTAGACAATTACTTAGTCTTTTTATTTATGTATGGATTTGATATTTAGAGAGTGGCATTCTAGGGTTCCTTTATGTTGTTATCATGTATTATGTATAAAGTATGTGGTTATTTTAATTTTTTGAATTATTATAAGCATGCTTGTTTATACCGGTTATGGTTCCTTAGAATTTAGAAAAATTGTATCTAGGAATTTTTATGTAACCATGGGAGCAGTTTATTAACACTGTGTTTTTCCCATGGATTTTAATTTTTGTCTCTTAGAATATTTATGGTTAGAATTTTTGTACACCAGAAACGGTTTAGAATTTTTTATGTAATTATTCTTGGAGGAGATTGAAGATTGAAGACCGTAATTTATTTTTTCCAAAAGTTAAATTTAATTTAAAGATTGAAATTTTGATTGTGTGGAAAATTTCAATTTAATTGGGATTCAAATTAATTTTTGGAGATCCTAATAGGTATATTGGAATATAGCACGAAAATCGAGACACGACCCCTCGGAATAGGCCGACGGGCCTTGGTGGGGCTGCAGCCCCTGCCCTCGGGCAGGATGGGGCTGCGGCAGCCCCTATGCAGGCAAACATCACCCACGGCCGCAGGCTTGGTCTGCAGCCGAGGGTGGCGCAGCCTGCCCAAGGCCGGCCACAACCTGGGCATGCAGCCACTGGCTGTAGGCGCTGCCTGCAGCCTGCCGGCTGCTGCGCCCAGCCTGGGCGCACAGCCTGGCGCTGCAGGCTTGGCCTGCAGCCCGGCAGGCTGCACAAGGGGCAACCGTGGGCTGCCAGCCCCTCCGGGGTTGGTGGCTGCCCACGGCGGCTGCCGCCTTCACGGGCGGCGGTGCGGCGGTCCAAAATTTGGAAATTTTGATTTTTAAATTTGAGATTTAATTTTAAATCATGTTTAAAAATATGTAATTGAAAATTTGAAATTTTTGAAATTACATATTATTACACATGATGATTAAAATTGTTTAAAATTTGAATTAGAAATTTAAATTTGAAATTCGAATTTGGAGTTTGAATTTGAAATTTAAATTTTTGGAAATTTAAATTTTAAATAATTCTTGGGATGAGAAATAAATGGAGAGGCTACATAAAGATGGATACAAGAAGATGGAACAAAAATCAAGACCCAAAGAATGCTTTGGATGGAATTTTGTAATCTTTATTTTCTTTGTTCTAGGATGGAATCATGGCTTGGTTATTCTGTCAATTATTTTTCTGTGATATGTCATGGATGTATAAATATGTATTGATGGATGTTTTGTATGCATATTTGATAACATGTCATATAGGATAGGTGAGTGCTGCTCATACTATATTGATCATACATAATTTGTCAAAACTTGCATGTTTTTCAAAATATTGAGTGGGAGAGGGTTTCAAACAAAACCCACGGCCTCCATTGTTGATCCATATGTGAAAGCATGGTAACGCCTCGTGTCAGTTCTGACCTGACCACACCCCTCGGTAGGTGTTTACCGCCGCCGGTATACTAGATTGGATCTCCTATGTGGAAAACGTGTTCGGGTGCGATCCTATTCATGACCACCCCTCGGTGGCTTGGTAGGACGTGGATCGGGCTACGTAAACAATGGTTATACACTCAAGACTCGTTTAGTTATTAACCTTCCCTAGAAGCTCTGTTAACTAAACTGGTGGCCAAATAAGCGGTTATTAATATATGTCTTAACCTTGGAGGATTTAAGGTAACATATATTAATTGGACGGGGTCCATGTTCCGGCTATTTGTACTCATGACCACCCCTCGGTGGCTTGGGGCAATAGGTGCTGAGAACTACCGTTGCAATGCTACATGTTTTTTCAAGTTTCATGTAGGAACATACTTGTATGTTTTTATTTGCTAAATTATCTGTATATTTGCTTGGGCTTTGTAATGATGTCTAGTATAATTTTATTTCAGTTCAAAATGTCACCGACACCCCTCATTTCGATACTTATTGAAAATAAGTTGAATGGCGATAATTATAAAGACTGGAAAAGAAATCTATTAATAGTTCTCAGCTGCGAGAGACACAAGTTCGTACTGGACGAACCATGCCCACCTGGGCCCAAACCTGACACACCACTTGAGGAGGTCCCGGTTGCCTATAATCGTTGGAGAGAATCCAATGAGATAGCTCGATGCTACATGCTTGCTAGCATGACGAGTGCTTTACAAAAGCAGCATGAGACTTATCAAGTTGCTGGGGAGATCATGGAAAATCTGGAGGACATGTTCGGAGGCCAAGAAAAATTGGCTCGACAGTCCGCTATCACCAGCATTATGAACTCAAAGCAAAAGGCGGGTACTCCGGTGAAGGACCATATGATCACTCTAATGGGATTCTTCGCTGAGGCTACCGAGAATGGTGCTGAGTTGGACTATAACACCCAGATCGAGATGGTGTTCAAGACTCTGTCTAAAGATTTTGTGGGATTTAAGGCCGCATACAATCTGGCGACAAAGGAGTTAGGACTTACCGAGCTCATGAAGCAACTACAGGCTTATGAGCGGATGATCAGGGATGAGGATACGGTCCGACCTAAAGGAGAGGCCAATTTGGCGGAATCTTCCAATCCCTCACGGAAGAGGAAGAGGCCAAATAAGAAGCAAGTGGCTTCCAGTTCTTCTAATCCTCCTGTCTCGGACGGGAAGAAGAAGAAGAAGAACAAGAAGCCAAAGGACCCTAAAAAGTCCAAATGCTTCCACTGTGGGAAGGTAGGTCACTTCAAGAAGGCTTGCCGGGAATTCCTAGCCTCCAAGGGCAAGGAAGGTAAGGAACTTCATTACTTAGAAGCGTGTTTGGTGGAAGAATCGAAAGACACATGGGTCATTGATTCGGGCGCCACTAATCATGTTTGTGTTTCTATGCAGGGGTTCGTGGAAACGAGAAGTCTACATGATAGGAGCCTCTCGTTGCGGACTGGAGATGGTAGCTTTGTGGTGGCTGAGGCAGTGGGAGACGTTCATCTTTATTTTGATCAATTTAGGTTTATTTTATTGAAAGACTGTTTTTATGTTCCTAATTTTAGGAGGAACCTTATATCGGTAGCTTGTTTAATAAAGGATTCTTATTCAGTTTCTTTTAGTAAAAGAGTTGATATTCGTAGAAATAAGTCTTTTATCTGTTCTGGATGGATGGATGGAAACCTATATTTGATCAGACCAAAGATGTACTCACTGCTTGACACTGAATTAATTGATAACTCTAAAAGGTTGAAAGTTTCTCACTCTAACAAGGCGTATCTTTGGCATTTAAGACTTGGTCATATTAATCAGGATAGGATTCAAAGATTGGTGAAAGATGGTCCTCTGGAATCTCTGGAGGAGGTACGACTTCCCCAATGTGAGTCTTGTCTAGAGGGTAAGATGACTAAGAGGTCTTTTGGAGCTAAGGGTACAAGGGCACAGGAGCTCTTAGAAATTGTGCACACTGACATATGTGGCCCCATGAACGTCACAGCACGAGGAGGGTTCGAGTACTATGTCTCTTTCATAGATGATTACTCGAGGTATGGATATGTGTATCTGATGCACCGCAAGAGCGAAACCTTTGATAAATTCAAAGAGTATCGTGCGGAAGTGGAAAAGCAATTAGATAAATCCATAAAGACACTTCGATCTGATCGAGGTGGCGAATACCTCTCCGATGAATTTCTAGGACATCTTGTAGAGAATGGGATATTATCCCAATTGACTGCACCTGGTACTCCACAACAGAATGGTGTAGCCGAAAGGAGAAACAGGACCTTATTGGATATGGTACGGTCCATGATGAGTTACTCAACGCTGCCATTATCATTTTGGGGACATGCTTTACAAACGGCGTGCTATATTCTGAACCAGGTTCCGAGCAAATCAATTCCTAGAACTCCTTATGAATTGTGGCATGGCAAGAAGCCCTCCCTTGGACATATGAGAATATGGGGCTGCCCGGCACATGTACTGGATGGGGATGCGAAGAAGTTGGAACCAAGATCAGAATTGTGCATGTTTGTAGGGTATCCAAAGGGAACTAAAGGAGGTCTGTTCTATAACCCGAAGGAACAAAAGGTCATTGTCTCAACCCATGCGACATTCTTGGAGGAAAGTCACATGAATGACTTTAAACCTCGAAGCAAAGTGGTGCTAAAGGAGTTATCGGGTGAAAGAAATGCTCCACAGATTTCGGTCTTGGACGCAAGTCCGAGTTCCAGTGAAAGACCTGCAGATGATCAACAATTTAGGGTGCCTCGTCGTAGTGGGAGGGTTTCGAAGAAACCTAATTTCTTCATGTATGATGCTGAGGTATACCAGGCCGAGGCTCATGAGCATGAGGAAGATCCGGTCACATATGATGAAGCTATAAAGGATGTTGATTCTAGATCTTGGAAACAGGCTATGAACAATGAGATGGATTCTATGAAATCCAACTCTGTTTGGGAACTTGTAGATTTGCCGGATGGGATAAAACCCATTGGATGCAAATGGGTCTACAAAAGAAAGAAGGATGCGGAAGGGAGAGTGGAAACTTTCAAAGCTAGACTGGTTGCAAAGGGATACACGCAAAAGGCTGGAATCGATTACGAGGAAACCTTTTCGCCTGTTGCTATGCTGAAGTCTATCCGTATTCTTCTGTCCATTGCTGCGGCTCTCGATTACGAGATCTGGCAAATGGATGTCAAGACGGCATTCTTGAATGGCCATCTTGAAGAGTGTATCTATATGATACAGCCCGAAGGGTTCGTAGCAAAAGGCCAAGAAAGGAAAGTCTGCAAGTTGCTTAGATCCATTTATGGATTAAAGCAGGCATCCCGCTCATGGAACCAGAGGTTTGATCAAGCGATTAAGACATTTGGTTTTGAGCAGAACGTTGATGAACCTTGTGTTTATAAACGTATTAAGGATGGAAAAGTGGTCTTTCTGATACTCTATGTCGATGATATACTACTCATTGGGAATGATGTAGGGAACTTATCATCGGTCAAGCTTTGGTTACACCAACAGTTTGACATGAAGGACTTGGGAGAAGCTAATTATGTTCTAGGCATTCGTCTCTTCAGAGATCGAAAGAACAAAATGATAGCATTATCCCAAGCTTCATACATAGATAAAATAATTGACAAATATGCAATGCTAGAGGCAAAGAAAGGCTCACAACCTTCTATTGCTGGTCTAACTCTTTCATTGGATGACTTTCCCAAGACATCAGAAGAAAGAGAGCGTATGAGTAAGGTCCCTTATGCATCCGCTATGGGTAGCCTTATGTACGCTATGCTTTGCACTCGCCCGGATATATGTTTTGCAGTAGGTATGGTGAGTCGATATCAAACGAATCCTGGAACCAAGCACTGGCAAGCAGTAAAGCATATACTCAAGTATCTTAAAGAGAACGAGGGATTATATGCTGGTGTATTCTGGAGGGGACCTAACACCCGTAGGATACACGGACTCAGACTTCCAGACTTGTAAGGATTTGAAGAAGTCGACATTAGAGGGCATATGGAGACAGGATAAGTAGATGTATGTAAGATCGCATCCGAGGACAACATTGCCAATCCCTCTACTAAGACTTTGGTGGCTAGAAGCTTTGAGAGGAATGTAGAGGCGATGGGGATGCTTAACATGGCACATCTGCTAGCTTAGGGTAAGTGGGAGATTGTTAGGAAATGCCCTAAGAATTAGAGACATTTTTGATGTATTCATTTTGAACTGGATAATAAAATTATACATAGAGGTTATTCATTACATTGCTATCTGTCCTCATCTTATTTACATGTTAAAGTAAATGTAAGCAAATATGGCTCACTGACTGCTTGTGTTAAAACTGTTAGAACGTTGTATGCAATGGAATTTTGTATGTGAGAAGACAATGTTCTAAAGTTAGCAGTCTAAATTATGGTCTGTAGTCTATGGGGTTAGACCGAGCATCTAACTCATGTTAAGACTATTATGTTGTCTAAAGCCTTAGAGGGGACGGTTTGTCTTGACTGTCTGGAGCTGGACTCCCAAGTAGAGACATGGATATGTTACTCGGTGGTGACATATTAGACCGGGACTAAAGCATGATTGATCTACGTAGTCCGCTATGAGTGGATCAATCTGCTTTTGACGTTCATTGTGCAATAACCTTAATCCTGAGTAAATGAACTACTTCATGTATATGACTTGTGTACTTTGATGTTCCAATGGCTAAAGCGTCTCAGAGGTAGTAAGCTTATAGACCGGTTCGTTGGGTGCATGACTTGTATACGATGAAGGGTTTGTTTGCAGATATCGGAATCATAGCTCTGAGGAGTTAAAGGTATCCTCTTAAAGGCATTATACTGAATGTGAAAATGGACAAGGCCTTGGGTCGTCTGCTGGGCGGATGACTTCTTATTCGCATATGGTGAATAATTCGGTAGTATAATGGAACTTTAAGATAGCCTGATCAGTAGGATTAAACGGACTTTGACCTAAGGCTGATCATGGATATCATATGAGGGTTTTGCATATATGACAAGGTCATTGGATGGTAGCTCGTCACAGGCTTACGTAATACGGTATATAATTGGGAGTTCAGTTTCAGGTTTATAGTGGTGTGACTCTGAAATTAGTGATCATATGATTGAGTTGTTCGGTACAGAATGATGATCATATGGAATCACGGGAGCCCGATTATATATGTCCAATCAGTCCCTCTACTAGCTCCACATAATTCCTTAACGTTTGGCAAATTGATTTGTGTATGCTATTGGCTAGTTTATTATGCATGGATGGTGATGACACAGGATTAGGATGGTAGACAAGATTCTCTCCGGTTGGATTCAGATTTTGTTTTGGATAATAGAGTACACAATTATTCGAACTCCAAATAAAGTTGCCATGATTTTATTTGAGATTGGATTGAAGTTGTAGAAAATTATCCATGAGAACAAGAATATGAAATACAACCGTTTTGTGGAATTTGAAATTTGAAATTTGAATTTTGAAATTTGAATTTTGAATTTTGAATTTGAAATTCGAATTTGAAATTTGAATTTGAAATTTAAATTTGAAATTTGAAATTTGAAATTTGAAATTTGAAATTTGAATTTGAAATTTGAAATTCAAATTTTAAATCACAGTCCAAGTAGGATTCGAATTTGTTGTGGAAAATCCACAAGGTTTGAAATTCGAATTTGAGTTGGATTTGGAGAGGATAATCTTGTTAGAATCCTACTTGAATTTTGAATCCAAATCCCAACAAATAAGGGACGAAATTTTTGAGGATAATCCTCATGAAAATTTCAGATTTTGTGGATGAGATTCAAGGGTAAATTCAAGCTTCAATCCTAGTTGAATTTGGATTCTCTCTACTCCCTAAAAGTGGCCGAAATTTTGAAGCCTTAATCCTAGGAAATTCGGTTATTTTTGGATAAGGTTGAGATGAGATTTAGCTTGAAAAATCCTAGTGGAATTTTGATTCTTCCTTATCCTAAAAGTGGCCGAAATCTTTAGGGAAGTTACACCTTGAAATTTTCGGATTTTTTGGTTGAAAAAGGGAGATAAAATTCTAGTTAAAATCTTGTTGAGATTTGGATTGGATCTATCCTAAGAAAACCGAATTTTTAGTGGAGATTCTCCCTTGGAAAAATTCAGATTTTATGGGTTTGGATAAGGGAAAATATCTTTTCCTAATCCAATTCAAATTCAGAGATTCACCTCATGCAGGTCTATAAATAGAGGTCCTGCCACTCCAGTTCTCTTAGACCACAGACTCTCAGGTGAGCAGGCTTATTGTTGCACAGCTCATCGTGACAATAAAGTTCTTTAGAGATCTGGGTGGTCGGAAGAAGACTAGCAGTGCTAGCATACCGATCGAGGTTCAGAGTGCCCACACACTCAGCCATTCGGGAATTGGAGAATAGTAGAGAAGGCTAGTTGGTTGAAGCCTCCGGTCATTCTCCTCCTGCAAGATTGGCATCCTTGAGGTATGAGTTTTAATTGTTGTTGGTTTATTGTATATGGCATCATGAGATATTTAACGATCTTAAAATTTTTATTGTTCCGCTGCGCCACTCTGATACGTTTTTACCGGTTTATTTTCCTACACTAATTTGGTAGACAATTAAGTAGGATTAAGCTTAAGTGAGTTGGATCAATTTTACCTATAAAAGGCACCCTTGACATAAGGCATGGACTTTTGTTTCCATACACCTAAAACCACAAGCCTTTTCCTCATTCTTTTCCTTGTTGCTGCCAAATCTTCTCAGGCCCAAAAGCCAACATTTTGCAAGCCAAAACCTTGACCAAAAACTCACAAAAAACCGACCTTTTCCAAGCTTGAGCAAGGGGAGACCAAACCAAGCTTTTCGGGTACACCAAGGGTAAGTGCAAAACTGATTTTTTCTTGTGTTTTGATTCTTGGTTTGAGTTGTTGTTTGAATGATTTTTTTTTTTTTGGTAACTTAGCTAGCATAAAACCAACCTCAAGCCCTTGAGTTTCCACAGCTTTTTGACCACCGAAGCCTAGCCAAAAGTGTGCTTAAGTCCAAAACACCAAAGGTCAAAACCGAAACCCTTCTCATGGTAATTGGTTGAAAAATTTAGTTTTCCATCTAAGGGTTTTATATGTATTTGTTTATGCACAAGGTTGTATTAAGTTATTTGAGCCCTTAGCTTTCAATTCTTAAAGTCATTATGGTTGTGGTTGTGTTTACTTTAAGTTGCATATGGTTTATGGATGTGAATGCATGGATGTGTATTATGGTGGCTGGACACAAATCTGTCTTTAGAAAACAGCCACTGATTTTGGCCATTTTGACCCAATTAGGTTCTGAATTTGGGATTTGATGAAACACGATGTTTTAAGAAAATTTTGATACGGTCGTTTTTATGTCAAATAGGCCTCGGCCAAAAATGAGCCTAAGATAGGTTTTTAGGGTGTTTTTCATTCGGTGTCCAAAACTAGGACAAAACTGGGAACAAAAGTCTGAGTGTTGAAACAATCTCAGGTTTTGCTAGAAATGACCTACTTAGAGTCCGAACCGATCCTTAGACTCAACATGAAAGTTGTAGATCTTGTCGAGACCTTGAAAATGACCCACGAGTGTGGCGGCCCGCCCCTCGTAGAGATCATACAATACTATTACAGTTGAGCTTTATCGCTAACCGCGATAGATTGTACTCTCATGGGTCGCCGGCTTATCTCTCTCTCTTTAAATCATGACGTTTTTGGGGAAATTTTTTTTTTCTTTAAACATCATGTAAAACATTTCCCACTATTTACTTTGTTGGCAAGTACAAAGTAATTTACATATTACAGTACTTTCGTAAAATATATAATATTACAAAAAACTGTTTCTTTTTTTTTTTCCTTCCCTTTTTATCGCTCAGCGGAAAGACTCTGGCAGGACCATATCCCTCGCCCAGTTATCCGATTTGACACGCGCCATCCTATCCGCATCCAGTCAAATAAGCTACTGAGCTGGTCGCTTACCTGCAACATTAGCAAAAATGGTGAGCTGCAGGCTCAGTAAGTTCAAACATGCAAGAAATAAAATTTCTATGAATAGTACTATTCATCATAAATAGTACCTTTGATCACTATTCATACGTGAATAGTAACTTTGACCACTATTCATACATAAATAGTAACTTTGACCACTATTCATATGTGAATAGTAAGTTTGACCACAACACAGTGTCACAACAGTATATCTACCGCGATGTTAGTACTCTCACTAAACTGTCTTATGCTCAATTATGGCATAGTTTCAGTTTTAGGTAATTATCTTTGCTTATGTTCTGGTTTTGAGCTCAGGTTGGCAGTACCATTTAAGTCGCATAACTGGGAGCGGTACATTAGTGCTGACCTCCACAGCCTTAATCTCATAGCCCCGAAGGCAAATAGTACATGACTGGGAGCGGTACATCAGTGCTAACCTCCACAGCCTTAATCTTATAGCCCCGAAGGCAAAAGTACCTCCCTGTACGGAAGGCTGGTACGCCAGAAAGTGGTTTCATTACCGACTTTTTAAAATTCTAACCTGGTGACTTCACATTGTCCCGTGGTTAGGAATGGTTCACATTTTAATTCTAGGGGAGTGAGTTTCATTAACCTCGCTCTAGTGCCTGAAGCACAATTAACAATGTGTTCATTCTCAATAGTGCCCGTAGCACATTACGTCTCTCTCTCTACTCTATAATAGTGCCCGTAGCACATATGTACCTAACTTATAGTTAGTACATCAAAGTTAGCAACAATAATGCTATATGTTGCAGACAGGTAAATGTCTGAACTTACCTTATCAGTCTCTTCCCTCTTTCTCTCTTGGATCTTTGATCGCCTTCCTTGTAGGTCGATTTTTGAATCCTATAGACAAAACTTTGTCTGTTAATTTCATTTCCATTTATAGCTTTTATTTTTCATTTAAAAGCTTAAATAAAACCTATTTATAACTTTTTAGGCTTTATTTATCATTTTCCCCATTTTTTCTCAACTTTTACAAAATTACGATTTTGCCCCTGTATTTTGGTAAAATTACGATTTTGCCCCTATATTTTGGTAAAATTACAATTTTGCACCTGCCGGAAATTTTCCCGATCCAGACTGTATTTTTGACTCTCAGGAACTTTTCTAACTCTTTTCTAATCATTACCGGGTTCGTTTCTATTTTATTTCCACTTTTCACTTTCCCGACCCTCGGGAAGCACTATTCCGACCCTTATGTCGGTTTAGCGATTTTCTATCGTTTCGGAGTCTCAAATGGACATTTCACTAATATTTAAAACGTTCATCTAGACATTCCCGATCTAGGTCTCCGAGGTTCGGATTTTCCGCTCCCGACTCGGACCTTTATTTTGTTTCCAAAAACGCCCCCCCCCTCGTGGTCGGTTTTTCAATTTCACTCGAGTTTTACATTTTTAAGGGGACGGGTTACTATTCACGAACCACCCCTTAGGTTTTCCTTATTAAATTTTCCGTTAGGGACTCGGGTTTCCGACCCGACCCCAAACTTTTTTTTTTATTTTTATTTCCATTTTACCCCAAATGCTGTTTTCGAAATTTCGGCAGCATTTCGGCGTAATTTTAGGGGTTCCGGCATTAGGTACGCCTCGAACCATATGTACCTGCCACGTACTATACCACAAGCCTATTTTATGTAAAAGTTTTCCAAACTTTTACATAAAAGCTCACAAATTTTAAATTTCATATTTTAACCCACATTACAAAATTTTTTCTCAATTTTGTCCTTAGTTTTGGTCTCGGTTTTCACAATCAAACCGAACCAAACTTCTAAATTTTCCACCACATTTTAGGCTATTACAATGTCATTTTTTTTAACACATTTTCAAGCCCATTTTCATTACATTTTTCAACCAAATTTCTTAGGGTTTTTACCATATATAACCCACGGCCAATAAATGAAAAACATGAACAACATTTTCGTTTCATTCTTTCACTCATAATTCCATCACTTGCATATTAAAATGCATGATTTAAATTAACCAAACATCACATAAATCATGCAAAAGTTTCTTCCAAAGCCTAAGTAATCCCACGGCCACATTAGGTAATTCACACCAAAAATTTTTTTTCAAGCTTTCGATAATGTAAATCATGCTTTATTCTTAACAAAATTTAACTTGAAAGCATGTTAATACATAAACACAACAATTTCTTCATTGATTACTCAAGGTAACCCACGGTTTTACCAAAGGAAAACCAACATAATTTTGGTTTGTCTTTAAACCAATTGCATGGTTTTCTTCCTAATTACACCCTTAACAAAACCCAAGCATCAAATCATTAAAAATAACCAAAAATTTTCCTATCTTTTTCCACTATTCATCCCACGGTTTTATTGAAAAAAAACCAAGAAAAAGTTAAGTCCAATGGGAGTTACCTTAGTCACTTGCTTCCTTTGTCTTCAAGGAATGCTTTGACACCAATTTTGTGTAGAAATATTGAAGAAATTGCTTGGTTCCTCTTGGGTCACTCACGTACACACCATGGAAGACACTTAGAATTTTTTTCTCTCTTGGTTTTGGCTTGAAATATGTTTCGGCCACTTTGCTTAAGTTTTGCCGACTTAACCCACCAAAAAACCAATTAATTTGGCTTTCCACCAATCAAAAATCAACACATTTCAAAGCTAATTCTTTCCATATTTTACAAAAATTAAAATGGTAAAATTTTGGCCAAATCTTGGCCTTTAGATCAAAAAGTAGATGAATCATGGCCATTAATGCTACCAACCACCATTTTAATCCCATTTATTAAAGGGATTTATGATGTCATAAATGCTAAAGCAAAGTTGACTTTGACTTTCACTATTCATATTAATTCGACTACTTTTTGACCGATACCGGTTCGAGCCGAAATTTTCCTGAAATCGTCCCGGCGTGTTCCTGAGGTCTCCTGTGCTGTCGGATCAATTTAAATTGCTTCCGTTTGATCAAAATCAATCCCGGAAGTTTTCCGTCTTTTATTGTCCCGGTTAGGGTTTTCAATGCCATTTTTGGCACCGTTTCACCCGTTTCAATTCAGCAAATTTTTCCAACACTGAATTTTTTACTCGTCAGTATTGTTAGAACATTTTAATATATTCTAAACAATATAAATACATTTATTTCACTCTTTAAATAGTACAAATTGTTATATACATACATTTGTATATTTTCATCCGAGAATTGCCTAAATTTCTGGTTGTCACAACGAGAATTTAAAATTTGGTCGTTTCGGGCTTCAAACCGAGCCGTTTTTACAGAGACGTAAAACTGGGATTTTTACAAAAAATTGGGCACCAAGCCCATGGGTTTAATGAAATTAGGAGCTGTTAGAGTTAGATTTAGGCTCCAAGATAAACATGAGATTTGTTCATCTCGTCGAGAAAAAAACTTTCATGTTTGACAAAATTTCAAACAAAGTTGTTTAGACTAAGTTTCAAAATTGTTTTCAAAAATGGTTCAAAAACCACCTTTAAAATGCATGCTTTAAAAATATAATTTATAGACTTCAAACTAAAAATGTGTTTTTAACACTTTAAAATATGAACAAGATTTCCATAAAAACGTCCCCCACCTTCCAATGGGGTGATTAGGGAACGGTTTCAAAATAAAGAATTTTTCCAAGATTTTTACAAGCCAACCCAAACTTTTTTCAAAGAAAAATATAGTGCGTGTAGCCCGATAGGCTACCACACCAAACAAGCCTTAGTAGCCCAGTAGGCTACGACCCCAAACAAGCCAAAGTGGCCCGATGAGCCAATACACCAAGCAAGCCTTAGTAGCCCGGTAGGCTACCACACCCCAACAAGCGAAGTAACCCGATCAGTTACTACACTAAGTTCACGTATAGTAACTCAATAGACTACTTAGTTACCAACACGCGAGTTAACCAGTCAGTTGACTGAGCGGTAAACCAGTCAAGGGCTGCGTTTCGAACAACATAGTGAGGAACGATGATTAATCTGTCAAGTAGACGGTTGATCGAACACGATACGAGTTAGACACCAAATCCCCATAGTAGGCCAATAAGGTACCAACGGGTCTCGGTACCCCATAGAAACGCAAGTTATAGTCACTAACGTTGATAGTGACTCAACGAGAGAATTAATGAGAAACATTATTGATGATAGGTGGTAACCTGTGAATTTATAAAGGCGTGATTCAAGTTGCTTGCAGATTGGGTAAGTACAACTCCGCCAATGGCGTGAACGAAAATGATTTTAAATGATATTTTACAGTATGTTAAAATATGTATGCCATGCACACGATGTTGCACCTCATGTTTAAGAGCATGTTGTTTCACAATCAAGTAGATTAATGAAAAAGCAAGTTAGATGCCATACATCCCTACTAGGTAGGATTTGGGACAGCTTAGAGAAGCATATGGCTAGAAAAGATAAACAAGACGGAAAGTAGTAAGCATGTCGTACCGGCCCTTTCACATGAAGGGGTTTTAAGTTAAACCAGAAAGTTGAGCATCCGTTGATGGCTCTCCGACTATTCTACCACGGGCGTTACCGATGGTCTGTGCATGCACGGTACCGACACATGGGCCCTAAATAGAAAAGAAAAGAAAAGAGAAGTTGAAGCATAAATGAACATAATCGGATCATGCATTAGTTATAGTTCACCATGCTTCTAGATGCATTCAGTACATGATGTTTCTGTGATGCACATGTTATGTGAAGTTTATAATCCTTGTTATGAAATATGATATATGATATGTGATATGTGATATGTTAAAGTGGTACTTGTGATACATGACTGCTTATACGTTTCTAAGTATATACTATGTTTAAACATGTTTTGCGGTAAACATGTTGTACTTAATAGGTGTAAAGCTCACGTAGTATGTTCATGCTATAGGTAAGCGTCCTACGGCCTAAATCCCAATGGGCGATGATGGCGATGGAGGCAGATGTGAGGGTGAGGTTATGGAGACACCGCGAGTTTATCTTCCGTAAAATTTGAGTATCAATATTTGGAATAGTAATGATTAAATAGTACTTTGAATAGTAATTATCAGACAATATGTTTGAATAGTGAGTGTTACATAGTATTTTGAATAGTAACCATAAACCGTATGTGACAACCGGGAAATTCAGGCAATTCTCGGATGAAAAATATACAATTGTATGTATATAACAATTTGTACTATTTAAAGAGTGAAATAAATGTATTTATATTGTTCAGAATATATGAAAATGTTCTAACAATACTGACGAGTAAGAATTCAGTGTTGGAAAAATTCACTGAGTTGAAACGGGTGAAACGGTGCCAAAATCGGCATTGAAAACCCTAACCGGAGCAATAAAAGACGGTAAACTTCCGGGATTGATTTTGATCAAACGGAAGCAGATTAAATTGATCCGACTGCACAGGAGACCTCAGGAACACGTCGGGACGATTTCAGGAAAATTTCGGCTCGAACCGGCATCGGTCAAAAAGTAGTCGAATTAATGTGAATAGTGAAAGTCAAAGTCAACTTTCACTTTAGCATTTATGACATCATTAATCCATTTAATAAATGGAAAGAATTATGGTGGTTGGTAGAATGAATGGCCATGATTCATTTAACTTTTGATCTAAAGGCCAAGATTTGGCCAAAATTAACCCTTTTTAATTTTTGAAAATTATGGAAAGTAATGGCTTGGAAAGGTGTCAAAATTTCATTGGTTTAGAGCCAAATTAATTGGCTTTCTTGCATGGTTAAGTCGGCAAAAGTTTTACAAAGTGGCCGAGACATTATTTTCAAGCCAAAACCAAGAGAAAAATTTCTAAGTGTTTTCCCATGGTGTCTACGTGAGCAACCAAAGAGGAGCCACTTGATTTCTTCAATTTTTCTTCACAAAAAGTGTGTCAAAACACTCCTTGAAGACAAAGGAAGCATTTGACTAAGGTAACTTCCCTTGTACTTGAATTTTTCATGGTTTTTCTTCTTGAAATCCGTGGGTGAATAGTGATAGAAAGATGGAAAAAATTTTGGTTGCTTTTCATGGATTTGATGTTGGGTTTTGTTAAGGATGAAATGAGTAAGAAAACCATGCAAATTGTGTAAAGAAAAACTGAAATTTGGTTGGTTTTTCAAGGGAAAATCCGTGGGTTACCTTGAGTAACCAATGAGAAAAGTTTGTGGTTTAATTTCTAACTTGCTTCCAAGTTTAATTTTGTGAAGAATAAAGCATGAATTCATTGTGAAAAGTTTGAAAAAAATTTCTTGGTGTGAATTCCATTAAATGGCCGTGGGGTTGTTAATGGTTTGGAAGAAAATTTTTGCATGTTTTATGTGGTAATTGGTTGATTGGAATTATGCATTTCAATATGCAAATGATGAATTTATAATGGAAAGAATGAAACAAAATTTTTTGGCATGTTTTCATTCTTTGGCCGTGGGGTTTAAGGGTGTAAAAACCCTAGGAAATTTGGTTGAAAATGCAAAGAAAATGGGCTTGAAAATGTGTTAAAAACGTGACATTTGAATGGCCTAAAATGTGGTGAAAGTTTGACAAAATTTGGTTCGGTTTGGTTGTGAAAACCGAAACCAAATTAAGGGTAAATTGTGAAAAAAATTTTGTTATGTGGGTGATAATGTGAAATTGGAATTTTGTGAGTTTTTATGTAAAAGTTTGGAAAACTTTTACATAAAATAGGCTTGTGGTATAGTACGTGGCAGGTACATACGGTTCGAGGCGTACCTAACGCCGGAAGCCTCAAATTTACGCCGAAATGCTGCCGAAATTTCAAAAACGGCATTCGGGGTAAAATAGGAATTTAAAATAAAAGTTAGGGCCGGGACGGAAACCCGAGTCCCTAACGGAAAAATTGAATAAGGAAAAAAATTTAAGGGGTGGGTCGTGAATAGTAACCCGTCCCCTTCAAAATGAAAAACGCGAGCGAAATTGAAAAACCGACCCCGAGGTGGGGGCGTTTTTGGAAATAAAATAAAGGTCCGAGTCGGGGACGGAAAACCCGAGCCTCGGAGACCTAGGTCGGGAAAGTCTAGATGAACGTTTTAAATACTAGTGAAACGTCCATTTGAGGCTCCGAAACGATAGAAAATCGCTAAACCGACGTAAGGGTCGGAATAGTGCTTCCCGAGGGCCGGGAAAGTAAAAAGTGGAAATAAAATAAAAACGAACCCGGTAATGATTAGAAAAGAGTCAGAAAAGTTCCTGAGAGTCAAAAATGCAGTCTGGATCGGGAAAATTTCCGTCGGGGGCAAAATTGTAATTTTGCCAAAGTATAGGGGCAAAATCGTAATTTTACCAAAATACAGGGGCAAAATCGTAATTTTGTAAAAGTTGGGGAAAAATGGTGAAAATAATAAATAAAACCTAAAAAGTTATAAATAGGTTTTATTTAAGCTTTTTAATGAAAAAATAAAAGCTATAAATGGAAATGAAATTAACAGACAAGGTTTTGTCTGTAGGATCCCAAAATTTGCCTACAAGGAAGGCGATTCAAGATCCAAGAGAGAGAAAGGAAAGAGGCTGATAAGGTAAGTTCAGACATTTACCTGTCTGCAACATATAGCAATATTGTGCTAACTTTGATGTACTAATTATAAGTTAGGTACATATGTGCTACGGGCACTATGACAGAATAGAGAGAGAGACGAAATGTGCTACGGGCACTATAAGAATGGGACACATGGTTAATTGTGCTTCGGGCACTAGAGCGAGGTTAATGAAACTCACTCACCTAAAATTAAAATGTGAACCATTCCTAACCACGGGGCAATATGAAGTCACCGGGTTAGAATGTTAAAAAGTTGGTAATGAAACCACTTTCTGGCGTACCAGCCTTCCGTACAGGGAGGTACTTTTGCCTTCGGGGCTATGAGATAAGGCTGTGGAGGTCAGCACTGATGTACCGCTCCCAGTCATGTATTATTTTGCCTTCGGGGCTATGAGATTAAGGCTGTTGAGGTCAGCACTAATGTACCGCTCCCAGTCATGCGCACTTAAATGGTACTGCCAACCTGAGCTCAAAACCAGAACGTAAATAAAGATAATGACCTAAAACTGAAACTGTGCCATAATTGAGCATAAGACAGTTTAGTGAGAGCACTAACATCGCGATAGATGTACTAGTGTGATACAGTGGTGTGGTTAACCTTACTATTCACGTATGAATAGTGGTCAAAGTTACTATTCACGGATGAAACGGTACTATTCATGATGAATAGTACTATTCATAGAAATTTTATTTCTTGCATGTTTGAACTTACTGAGCCTGTAGCTCACCATTTTTGCTAATGTTGCAGGTAAGCGACCAGCTCGGTAGCTTGTTTGACTGGATGCGGACGGGATGACGCGTGTCAAATGGGATAACTGGGCGAGGGATATGGTACTGCCAGAGTCTTGCCGCTGAGCGTTAAAGTGAGAAAAAAAAAAAGGGAAACAGTTCTTTTGTAATTATATATATATTTTACAAAAGTACTGTATTATCTATATTACTTTGTACTTATCAACAAAGTAAATAGTGGAAAAAGATTTTATATGATGTTTAAAGAAAAAAATTTTCCCAAAAACGTCATGATTTAAAAAAAGTAAAGAGATAAGCCGGTGACCCACGAGAGTACAATCTATCGCAGTTAGCGATAAGCTCAACTGTAATAGTATTGTATGATCTCTACGAGGGGCGGACGGCCGTTACACCGTATTTTTGAATAGTAATAGTTAAATAGTATTTTTGAATTGTAACCGTTACATAGTATTTTTGAATAGTAACCGTAAACCGTATTTTTAAATTGTCACGCTGCGAAATTTTTGAATTTAAATTTCGCACGTGAATGTATAAACTCAATTTTTTAGTGTGCCAATAAAATTTTTTCATTATTATTACGAGGATTCAATTTTAAATTTTTGGTGTATTAATTATTAATTTGAGGATATTTAAAATATTTTTTGCCAATTTTAAAATTTTAACCATTTTTACCTAATCCCAAATTTATTAAATATTTTTTTCATTTATTTATTTAATTTTTTCTTATTTTTTTTCTTTTCTTTTCTTTTCTTTCTTTTTCTTTCCGGATTTTTCCGGAAACTCCACCTTTCTCTTCTAAATATCTTCTCTTTCTCTTTATTTTTTTCTTTCCTTCTTCACCGACTACTCACCGTCCCTCTCTCTCCCTTGTTTTATTCCTTCTTCCTTTCTTTCTCTTCTTTTCCTTCTCGTGCTCGTCTCTCACTCTCACACTCTTTATTTTTTTTCTTCTCTTTTCCTTTCTCTTCTTCTTCTTCACCGAATCTCTTCCCCTCCCCATCTTTCTCTTCTTTTTCTTTTCTTTTCTTCCGGCCGAAAACCACCGAACCAGCCACCCCCTCACTTCTTCCACGCCGGTCCTCCCTCCCCCACCGGAAGCCCGCCGAACGGCACCCGAACCAGCCGTCCCAGCTCGCCGAACGCCGCCAACCCGAGCTCCTCGCGAGCCACGATCGACCGACCGCCCCCACCAAGCCGCCGAACCCGAACAAGCCGCGCCCACGCCGTCCGCCAAGCCACCCAACGCCGCCGTTTACTCGCGAGCCCGGAACACCCCACGCCATCCGCCAAGCCACCGAAGACCGCCAACCGCGCCTCGCCTTTCCCGTGACGCCGCCAAGCTCAACTTCCCCTTCCCCTCAGTTCCGTCCGACCAAGTCGTGCCTCGCCGCCGTCCCCGCCTCGCCGTTCGTCCTCACCTCGCCGGCTGCCCCTCGCAGCGCCGCCGACCGCCGTGCCCGACATCAGCCGCCGTCGCCCCCCTGCCGCCGTGAGTTTTCTTCCGACCGGCCACTCTCTTCAGCAAAAGAGAAAAAATGATGTATATGTATATATATATGTATATCTGTGTGCGTGTGTGTGTGTTTTCATATATATATATGTATAGTACTAGTTATAATAATAATAATAATAATAATAATAATAATAATAATAATAAATAAAATAATAATGATTTAAGATTTTAAATTTAAATTGATTTGAAATTTGTATTTTTAAATTGTTCTGGGAATTGGAAAATTTTTCTACAGGTTGAGCGATTTGGAGCTTTTGGGGAAGCCTATTTTTAGGGCAGGTCATGCCGAAATTTTTAAAAAAATATATCAATATATTTTGGATATTGTGTTAAAATTGCTATTTTAAAATTTCGGTGTTAAAATAAAGTATCATTTTAAATTTTAAAAATTCAACGGCACATTAATTAGTTGAGTTTACCGTAATTCAATTACGGAATTCCTAGACAGATAATTAAATTATCTATATTTCTTGTTTTAGGTGCTCGTAGATCGAATTCAAAAAGAAAGACTATCTTGGAATTCGTGCGAGAAATTGATCGTAGGTCAAATTACTGACGAGGTAGGATATCTTACCCTTTCTTGGCAGCCAATTTTATTTTAATGATTTGGCCAAAATCATTTAAAGAAAATGTGTTTATAAAGCGTTGAAATTTACGTGATTTAGAAAATATCATGATTTCGGAAATTAAGGGAAAAATATCCGGTTACGGATTTTTTTGAAAAACGATACAGTATATTTTTATTATGTGAATCATATGTTCACGTGAAATGTTGAAAGTTGGATTTGGTGTTAAAGTATACCGGGAGCCAGCACACACGTGCAAAGAGTGCACATCTCGATCAAGGATCACTCATTATGCTTCGGCATGGTGAGGGAAGCTCATACGGACCGTACACGAACTAGATGTATATAGGGACACAATTTGCATAATCACGATTTCACGTTTATGATTCGGTACAGCATTGACATATTTAGTATGATTGTTAAATTCAAATGTTGAATTAAATTTTTTTTAAAAAGAATATCCTACTGGGCCTTTCGCTCACTGTTTTAAAACTAGTAAACCCCCAGGAGAGAAAGCTAATTAGGAGATACAGGTGACGTGGAACCGACCGTGGACGACAAGGTCAAAAGACTTGAAGTAGTGACCTGTACATTAGGACAAAGTATGTATAAGAGCATTCCGGGACTGTAAATTTTAAACTTTACTTTTGTAATTTCACTTATTTTATTTTATCCAAGTATGCATCTGTGGGATATGGGTACCTCACCACCTGATGTTGCGATAAAAATAGAAAGACAAATATTAATAAATTTAAAATATATAAGCATAATTTGTAAACACGTTTAAAGAGTGGGTAAAGGTTAAGATATAAAAACTGACAGACTTAGGAATCTGAGCGTTCCTTTCTTTTATTCTTTTAAAATTTAATATCCGTCACTTTCCCGGTTTTTTTTGGGAAGTGACACCTGTCGCTGTCCTGGGTTTTGGGACGTGACAGGATTTTTGGTATCAGAGCATGGTTTGGGGTTCCTATAGGAATTATATGCATACTTGGAGCAAAATAAAATGCTAATTTACAACTCGGAATTTTTATTTTATAGAATGCCACCCAGACGTAGAAGGGGAACTGTCCCGACAACAACTCCGACCCCGACCTCAGCACCGATGCCAGAGCCGGACCAGGCTAACGTCACGAAAGCCATGTATCAAGTATTACAACACATGGCTGCTCGTGCAAGAGATGAACCTTTCGTTCGTGACATGAACCGGAGCCTACGCGATTTTCAACGATTTCGAGTTCTAGCCTTTACTGGTGAAGGCGATCCTCAAGAAGCAGATGATTGGTTCCAAAGTGTGGTGATGAAGATGGACACTATCCAGACCCCACCTGAATACCGGATTGAAATTATTTCCACCTATTTGGACGGTGAAGCTGGCATATGGTGGAGACAAATCAGAAGAACGCACAATCTCCAAGAGATGACATGGGAGATGTTTGAACAATTATTCTATGATCAATTTTTCCCTGAGAGTTTTAGGGATCAAAAGATTATAGAATTCATGAGCCTACAACAAGGAAATATGACCGTATTCGAGTACGTGTCAAAATTTGGAGAATTATCCAGGTTTGCCTCTACAATGGTGGCGACTGAGCACACCAAATGTATTAAGTTTGAGCAGGGACTTAAACCATCGATAAGAAGATTGGTGGTGGGTATGCAGATCCGAGACTACCCGACGCTCATGTCAGCTGCCCTGCGTATTGAGCAGGACAATCAAAATTTTCAGAAGGAGAAATCTGAAGCTCCAAGGACATCTGGTGGACCGACCAGAAGTCAACGTGGGAATCGTACTCATGTTAGTGAGGTCAACGTTGAAGGTAGAAGAACTGACAGTACTAGTAACACCTCTACCGGAAGGGCACACCCATATGAGAGGAGCTGCTATAACTATGGCCAAACAGGACATCTAAAGAGGAACTATCCTTACAGGCAACAACAGCCGTCTCAACAATTCCAGCAGTCCAGTCAATCATCAGCCGGATCTCATCAATCTGGATCTGGACAATTTACCCAGGACCGGTTAATCAGAGACAGTCAGGATTTGGCCAGCCACAATATAGGCCGCCACAAGCCCCTTATCAGCCCAATTTTGGACCTCAGTCATTCCAATCACAGTGGAGACCTCAGATGTCCACTAGTAGGTAGGCATCTTCGCAACTGCCACAATTCAGGCCAGCGGGACACACTGCCTCGAGGAACAGTATAAATGACAAGGGAAAGGGAAAAATGTATGCTGTGGAAGGGGAAGAACCGACAACTCAGAGCAGTCCTACGGTCATGGAGGGTATGATTCTGATCTTTTCTAGTTGGGCACACGTATTGTTTGATACTGGTGCCAGTCATTCTTTTATTGCATCCACGTTTGCAAAAGCATTAGAATTAGAAATCAAACCTTTAGAGTCACCTTTGCACCTATGTATGCCACTTGGAAAAACCGAAGCTTCATTGATATGTTAGACTAATGTTGTTACGTGAGAAGGCAAACAACTTAATGTCCAATTCATTATCCTATCAATGAGACGCTATGATGTGATTCTTGGTATGGATTGGTTAACTCAGAATAGGGCGACGTTAGATTGTCATCACTGAAAGGTGATATTATTCATAGAACCAAACCCGACGGTGATCGAACTCGAAGATCCAGATCGGGTGATGACCAGTGAGTTGTTGAGATCAGCCATCGGTGGTCGACGAAAGCTATCTTGCGCCGCTATTATTTTCGTATTGGAAGGTGACAACAACGTGGCAAGAGGTGATCACTACAATCCGGTGGTAGATGAATTTCCGGATGTATTTCCTGAAGATTTACCTGGTTTGCCACCTGATCGAGAGGTAGAATTTTGCATTGATCTCATTCCCGGCACAGTTCCGATATCAATTCCGCCTTACAAAATGACACCTACGGAGAAAGCTGAATTGCTGAAACAATTGACTGAGCTGGAACTTAAAGGATTCATCCGACTCAGCAAATCACCATGGGGAGCACCAGTCCTGTTTGCAAAGAAACAAGATGGAAGCCTACGACTGTGTGTTGACTATAGGCAACTAAACAGGGTGACCATCAAGAATAAATATCCCTTGCCAAGGATCGACGAGCTATTTGATCAACTTGAAGGTACTCAATACTTCTCAAAGATTGATCTGAGATCAGGATATCGTCAATTGAAAATCCGAGAGGAAGATATCCCAAAAACCGCATTTAGGACTCGGTATGGATCTTACGAATTCTTGGTTATGCCTTTTGGTTTAACGAATACCCCAGCAGCTTTTATGGACTTGATGAATCGTGTTTTTCGACCCTTTCTAGATCAGTTTGTCATCGTCTTCATTGATGATATTCTGATCTATTCTAAAACCCAGAAGGAACATGAACAACACTTAAGGCTGGTCCTACAAACTCTGCGGGAGCATCAACTATATGCAAAAACGGAGAAATGCGACTTCTGATTATCTGAAGTCAAATTTCTTGGGCATGTTATCTCTAGTCAAGGCATAGCCGTGGACCCTACAAAAGTCGAGGCCATATTAAAATGGGAACGACCTAGAAATGTAACCGAAATCAGAAGTTTTCTGTGATTAGCGGGATATTATCGTAAATTCGTTCAGGAATTCTTGCGAATTGTAGCCCCAATGACACGATTAACAAGAAAAGATGTTCGATTTGACTGGGACAGCAAATGTGAGAACGCTTTTCAAGAATTAAAAACTCGCTTGACCAGCGCTCCAGTTCTTATAATTCCTAAGCCTGAAGAACCTTATGAAGTTTATACTGATGCATCGAAAGAAGGACTCAGGTGTGTTCTAATGCAGAGAGGACATGTTGTAGCATACGGATCTCGACAATTGAAGACGCATGAGAAAAACTATCCAACACATGATTTAGAGTTAGCAGCCATTTTTTTGCTTTAAAAATTTGGAGATGCTATCTCTATGGTGTCTCATTTCGGAATTTCTCTGATCATAAGAGTTTGCAGTATCTCTTTACTCAGAAAGATCTGAATTTGAGGCAAAGACGTTGGGTAGAGTATATGGAAGATTATGACTTTACTCTGGAATATCATCCAGGTAAGGCTAACGTCGTAGCGGATGCTCTTGGTCGAAAAGGTGCAGGTGTTCTTGCTTCGTTAGCCGTGCTTGATTGGAAAAGAATAGCAGTGGTTGAGGATTATGATCTTCAAATTTCTGAGGATCAAGATTCAATCACTCTGTACAATTTAGTGACTCCACCTTACTTGATTCAGCAAGTCAAGGATAATCAACATAAAGATAGTCATTTGCAAAACGTCTGGTCCAAGCTTCAGAATGGAGAACAACTGGAACATTGGAACATCCGTGGTAATGGAGCTTTGTATTTCAAACATCGCCTAGCTGTTCCACAAATACCAGACTTGAAGAAGGCAATCATGGATGAAGCTCATAAATCTCGATTTGCAATACATCCAGGAGTCATCAAGATGCATAAGGATCTAAAGAGGCAATATTGGTGGCGAAACATGAAAAATGACGTGACAAATTATGTGAAGACTTGTCAGAATTGTCTTAAGGTCAAAGCATAACGTCAGAAACCTAGAGGGATGCTACAGCCACTACCTGTTCCAGAGTGGAAGTGGGAAGAAATTACCATGGATTTCCTTATGGGACTACCAAAAACACGAAATGGGTTCGATGCAATTTGGGTAGTGGTAGATCGATTGACGAAATCAGCGCACTTCATTCCTATCAAGTCCACATATGGTAGGCAGAACTTAGCCAAGGTATATTTGGACGAGATAGTGAAATATCATGGAATACCATTGAGTATTATTTCTGATCGAGATCCTCGATTTACCGCTCGATATTGGAAGAGTTTCCAGGCAGCTTTTGGAACAGATTTGAAATTCAGCACCGCTTTCCATCCGTAGACCGACGGACAATCCGAAAGAGTTATTCAGATCCTTGAAGACATGTTACGTGCCTGCGCGTTAGATTATGGGAACAAATGGATTGATAATTTGTCGTTAGTAGAGTTCGCCTACAACAACAGTTATCAATCTAGCATCAAAATGGCACCATTTGAAGCTCTTTACGGAAGACCATGTAGATCACCCATATGCTGGATCGAACCTGAAGATCGAGTTCATACTGGAGCAACTATTGTCGAGGAGACTACCGAGAAAATTTGAATTATTCGAGAACACTTAAAAACAGTGCAGAGCCAACAAAAGAGTTACGCTGACAGACGACGGAGACCATTAGAATTTGAGGTAGGAGATTTCGTGCTTCTAAAGGTTTCCCCTCGAAAAGGAGTTTCTCGTTTCGGCAAGAAAGGGAAATTAGCTCCACGATATGTGGGACCGTTCCTTATTATTCAACGAGTTGGTAAAGTTGCTTATCGTTTAGCACTGCATCAGAGTTGTCCCACGTGCATGATGTATTTCATGTCTCGATGCTCAGGAAATGCGAACCGGGTCCTACTGCAATAGTTTCGCCCGAGGACATACCAATTCGAGAAGATGTTTCCTACGAAGAGGCACTGGTACGAATTCTTGATAGAAAGGTCAAGAGAATACGATGTCAAGAGATAGCGTTAGTTAAGGTTTTATGGCAACATCATGGAAGTGAAGACGCTACTTGGGAAGTGGAAAGCGAAATGTTAGAGAAATACCCCCATTTGTTTGAAAATCTAGATAATTCGAATTTCGAGGATGAAATTCTTTTGTAGGAGGGGAGAATTGTCACGCTGCGAAATTTTTGAATTTAAATTTCGCACGTGAATGTATAAACTCAATTTGTTAGTGTGCCAATAAAATTTTTTCATTATTATTACGAGGATTCAATTTTAAATTTTTGGTGTATTAATTATTAATTTGAGGATATTTAAAATATTTTTTACCAATTTTAAAATTTTAACCATTTTTACCTAATCCCAAATTTATTAAATATTTTTTTCATTTATTTATTTATTTTTTCTTATTTTTTTTCTTTTCTTTTCTTTTCTTTCTTTTTCTTTCCGGACTTTTCCGGAAACCTCCACCTTTCTCTTCTAAATATCTTCTCTTTCTCTTTATTTTTTTCTTTCCTTCTTCACCGACTACTCACCGTCTCTCTCTCTCCCTTGTTTTATTCCTTCTTCCTTTCTTTTTCTTCTTTTCCTTCTCGCGCTCGTCTCTCACTCTCACACTCTTTTTTTTTTCTTCTCTTTTCCTTTCTCTTCTTCTTCTTCGCCGAATCTCTTCCCCTCCCCATCTTTCTCTTCCTTTTCTTTTCTTTTCTTCCAGCCGAAAACCACCGAACCAGCCACCCCCTCACTTCTTCCACGCCGGTTCTCCCTCCCCCACCGGAAGCCCACCGAACGGCACCTGAACCAGTCGTCCCCGCTCGCCGAACGCCGCCAACCTGAGCTCCTCGTGAGCCACGATCGACCGACCGCCCCCACCAAGCCGCCGAACCCGAACCAGCTGTGCCCACGCCGTCCGCCAAGCCACCCATCGCCGCCGTTTACTCGCAAGCCCGGAACACCCCACGCCATCCGCCAAGCCGCCGAAGACCGCCAACCGCGCCTCGCCTTTCCCGTGACGCCGCCAAGCTTAACTTCCCCTTCCCCCCGGTTCCGTCCGACCAAGCCGTGCCTCGCCGCCGTCCCCGCCTCGCCGTTCGTCCTCACCTCACCGGCTGCCCCTCGCCGCGCCGTCCACCGCCGTGCCCGACGTCAGCCGCCGTCGCCCCCCTGCCGCTGTGAGTTTTCTTCCGGCCGGCCACTCTCTTCAGCAAAAGAGAAAAAATGATGTATATGTATATATATATATGTATATCTGTGTGCGTGTGTGTGTGTTTTCATATATATATGTATAGTAATAGTTATAATAATAATAATAATAATAATGATAATAATAATAATAATAAATAAAATAATAATGATTTTAGATTTTAAATTTAAATTGATTTGAAATTTGTATTTTTAAATTGTTCTGGGAATTGGAAAATTTTTCTGCAGGTTGAGCGATTTGGAGCTTTTGGGGAAGCCTATTTTTAGGGCAGGTCATGCCGAAATTTTAAAAAAAAAATATCTATATATTTTGGATATTGTGTTAAAATTGCTATTTTAAAATTTCGGTGTTAAAATAAAGTATCATTTTAAATTTTAAAAATTCAACGGCACATTAATTAGTTGAGTTTACCGTAATTCAATTACAGAATTCCTGGACAGATAATTAAATTATCTGTGTTTCTTGTTTTGGGTACTCGTAGATCGAATTCAGAAAGAAAGACTATCTTGGAATTCGTGCGAGAAATTGATCGTAGGTCAAATTGCTGACGAGGTAGGATATCTTACCCTTTCTTAGCAGCCAATTTTGTTTTAATGATTTGGCCAAAATCATTTAAAGAAAATGTGTTTATAAAGCGTTGAAATTTACGTGATTTAGAAAATATTACGATTTCGGAAATTAAGGGAAAAATATCCGGTTACGGATTTTTTTTGAAAAACAATACGGTATATTTTTATTATGTGAATCATATATTCACGTGAAATGTTGAAAGTTGGATTTGGTGTTAAAGTATACCGGGAGCCAGCACACACATGCGAAGAGTGCACATCTAGATCGAGGATCACTCATTATGCTTTGGCATGGTGAGGGAGGCTCATACGGACCGCACACGAACTTGATGTATATAGGGACACAATTTGCGTAATCACGATTCCACGTTTATGATTCGGTACAGCATTGACATATTTAGTATGATTGTTAAATTCAAATGTTGAATTAAATTTTTTTTAAAAAGAATATCCTACTGGGCCTTTCGCTCACTGTTTTAAAACTGGTAAACCCCTAGGAGAGAAAGCTGATTAGGAGATACAGGTGACGTGGAACCGACCGTGGACGACAAGGTCAAAAGACTTGAAGTAGTGACCTGTACATTAGGACAAAGTATATATAAGAGCATTCCGGGACTGTAAATTTTAAACTTTACTATTGTAATTTCACTTATTTTATTTTATCCAAGTATGCATCTGTGGGATATGGGTACCTCGCCATTGCGATAAAAATAGAAAGACAAATATTAATAAATTTAAAATATATAAGCATAATTTGTAAACACGTTTAAAGAGCGGGTAAAGGGTAAGATATAAAAACTGATAGACTTAGGAATCTGAGCGTTCCTTTCTTTTATTCTTTTAAAATGTAATATCCGTCACTATCCCGGTTTTTTTTGGGAAGTGACACCTGTCGCTGTCCTGGGTTTTGGGACGTGATATAAATAGTAATAGTTAAATAGTATTTTTGAATAATAACCGTTAAATAGTATTTTTGAATAGTAATCGGTATACGTACGTATACAGTAAATACGTACATGTAAAAGAAAAAAAATCCCTAATTTTATGATATCTAGCTCAGTATAAATGGCTAGAAAGTATAAGAAAAGCAAGCAAGTTCAGTTTTTGAGTGACGGTCTGGACCACTGAGGGCACGGGGTGTCACAAGATTATACTGTATTTTTCAACTTAATTACTCGTCACGTAGTAATTAGGTTCCATGCATTTTTGAGAGTCCTTGTAGCGGCTCTCTGTTCATTACACAACCTTCTACATGGGCTCTTACACAGGCGTGTGTAAGACAATACATGCGTGTACCGGTCGAGACTGCTCAACATAGCCATGTCTTGGAAACACATTCCTCTATCCGAGGGTACATGGCCACTTACAAGGCCGTGTACCTAACCATGTTACACTAATTTGCATAAAAAGGCATCAAATTATTCCTCAATTTCTCATTATGTGAAAATCAAGTTACAGGAATAGGGAGGTCCTTGCAAAAGGTGTTAATTCTAATGAACATATTGACTTTGAATCATTGGGTTTTTTCAGTACTCAACCTAGATAAGTGGAACATAGAGGTTTATGACTCAATGTCATCTGACGGAGTCCACAATGACCACCTCAGAGATGCACTGGGTGCAATCTCCAATTTCTAATCACTTATTGCTGATAAAGTTGGCTTGTTTGATAGTAAGCCTAGAAGCAGCTCAATGTTGGATCCAATTTCCATTAACATCATGGAGGTTCCACATCAAACAAAGAGGTGAGTCATTTTGCTGTTTGACTCTTGGTAATTTTTATTACAAGTACTGGTTATATTATGTTGAACACCGGTATTTTCTATGTTGACTACTGGTAATTTTTATATTGACTCCTAGTAATGTATGGGAGACTGTGGAATTTTCACCATTATAGATGCACATTGCCTAGCCGAAGGCAAAAGACTGGGCTATTGGGGTACATAGCAATGCATGCCCATGTTTCGAGTGTACTCAACTTGCCACCTATAGTACCATGCTTTGTGAAAAGATTCTGAAAATGCTGAAAGTGATATCAAGAAGGACAACAGTTGGGATAATTTGAATTATGGTGGCTTTTCATTTTTACTTTTATATATATCCATCGCTAATAGTCTAATATGATGGGACATAAGATACAAACATTTTCCTTTGGATGGTCATCATGAAAATGATCCCTGTTCATTATATGTTGACCAAGAATAGTTTTAATTGGTACAAAACACATAAGCCATAACAAATTATGTAAACCATAATAAGATTATCAACAATGATAACTGCTGTTACATTTAGTCTAATATGATGGGACATAGCTAACAAACTAACAGTCATTATGGAAAATTACTCTTGGTCGTTATGGAAATTACCCCGAGTCAAAATATATAATACCATAACAATACACACATAAAACCCTAGTAATTATGATTGTCCCCACACACAAACACACACAAACCGTAACAACAAAATTGAGCCATCTGAAACCATGTTATAAAATAAATATAAATTGCCATCATGCCTGACTGGCCCTACTTGCGGAAGATCTATGTGATGATGTTGATGTGCTTGGGTTAAGTGAAATGGGTTAGTATAGGTTTTACTGTTGTGTCCATAAGCATGGCATCTGCTGCAACTAACCATCTCTGACTCTTCACCTTGAGATAAAATCTTAGTAACTGGAAGCCTTCAGGGCCGACACTTTGTTTTCAGAGGATTCACAACTCAGTTCCTTGCTTCTTCAAATACATTCCATCCTTTAGCACTGCCAATCAGATGTACAATAAGTTCATAGGCTGCATAAAGTTCTTGTTTGGTATAGTAGTTAGAGTAGAAATTGTAAGGACTCATTTGTCGGCGGTTATACATGGATAAAGCATGAGGACAAGGTAATTGATCCACCTGAAATTGCCTATAGGTACATGCTCATTGTCTAATATCCATAATCCAAGTCTAAGTAGCTGAGTTAGTGACAATGCACTCAAACTAATTAGCAACCCGTAGCTATAAAGAAGCAGAAGGTAATAATATAAATTACTAAAGGTCATAACAACAATTGATAAAACTAGTCAATGTAAAAATTTACTCGTGGTCATTATAAAAAATTACTAAATTAAGTACGTAAATACTGTTAGTGCTAGACCCAGAGAAAATTGGTCATGCAGATGTTTGCATTAGCTTTGGAGGCAAGGCTAGAATCAAGTTTGAGGGTGTCTTCACATCTCTTGATGAACCACCTTTGTAAGAGCTCCCTTAATCATTCTACAAAGTATCTTATAGGCATTAACCTTGCTTTCTGATCCACACTATTCAATGACTCAACAATGTTATTTGTCATGATCGCGTACCTCCATCCAGTGAAGAATGGTCGCAACCATTTTTCAGGAGCTACCTTCATAAAGTATCAGTGTATTGCGAGGTTATTATTATGGATAAATCTCATCTAATGGTATAACTCACTTGCAAGATATGTCCTCGATGCACTGTCAAGATAAGTCTTCATAGTGCCATTAAAACTTTTGTACCTCGCTTTCAAGTTTCTAGCCAAGTGTAGAATGCATATCTCAAAATCAGCTTTTGGATACATTTTATTGATTGCATATCCAATACTCTGCCTATCAATCACAATGGCAAGCTCATCCATATGCCTGTTGATTCCTTTAACTTGGTGAAAAACCATTCCCATTAATCATTATTCTTCTTGTCACTAATACAAAAAGCAAGAGGAAATATTGAGCCATTATCATTGTTGCCGCATGTTAAAAGTAATGTTCCACCATTCTTAGCCTTTAATGCTGATGCATCAACCACAGTTACATGCCAACAATGAGGCCAACCATGCTTAAAGGCAGCCAAGAACATGTCAAAGTATTTAAATCGATTCTCAGAGTCTGTCTCTATGTGAATCTCAGATCCAAGATTTTTCTTTTGCCATTTCACCCCATGAAGATAAGGCTATTAAGTATATATGTGGCAGGATATAGTCATTATAAAAAATTACCATAATCAACATAACAAAATAAACACATTCAACATATAAAATACGTATGGTCATTTTATAAATTACTTATGTCATAACAATGGTGAATTCAACACCAGTATATACACAGTCAATATACCACATACCCTTGGTCATTTTACAAGTTACCCTTATCCTAACATGGTTAATTTAATAATAGAATTCAAATAGTCAACATAAAATGACTAGATACTCATGTTCTAACAATGGTCATTTCAACACTAGCAAACACACAGTCAACATAAAATGACCTATGGTCATTTCCAAAATTACTCATGTCATAACATTGTCAATTCAACACCAGTATACATACAATCAATATAAAATGAGTAGAGGTTGTTTTAGAAATTACTTATGTCCTCAAATGGTCAATTCAACACTAGAACACACACAGTCAACATAAAATGACTAAAGGTCATTTTAGATATTATTTATGTCCAAACAACAAACATGTGGCGACCCAGAGCCCTGGCGGCTTGGACCGTTACTTTAAACTTGCTTAACTTAAACTTGAATATACTTAACTTGCTAAAAACTATTTATTTTTATGATAACTAGGAATTTTAGATTCTCGAAGTAGATTAAAATTGTACGTATGTACCAATTTTAATAAATAAAATATGAAAAAGTTGTGTTTTAATACTGTTGTGAATACTATAAAAATGTTCCGGCAGTGTTAAAGTGAGTGAGTTCGGAGATGGAAAATCTCACTGAACAGAAACGGGTGAGACGGCTCGAAAACAAAGCCAAAAGGCCTGAAGAGTGCACTGGAGTGCACTAAAAGACAAAAATTTACAGTAGGGAATTCTGGCCAAACGGAAGCAAAATAAAACAAACCGATCACACTGGAGGCGCCCGGAACGCGCCTACGTGATTTCGATAAAGTTCCATTGGGTTTGACTTTCGATCAAAATTTGACCACAAATTAATTCATAAATTAATCTATAAATTAACTCATGATGTCATGAACGACATCAAAATATGACGTTATAAATTGAAAAATCAAAGCCTGGAAAGTAAGATAAGATAGGTGTATGGCTAGGATTGAATGGTTTATGGATCAAAGGCCAAGATCAAGCCAAAAAGGCTTGAAATTTTTTTTAGAAAACTTGGAATTATGGGATTTGGCCACTTGGAATAAAATCAGCAAAAAAATTTCATTTTTGGCCCAAAATGTTTGCATTTAAGTCCTTGAACAATTAGCAAATTGTTGGAAAAAAAATTGTATAAAGGCCCTTCACTTTTGCCTATAAATTGGCATGAAAATTCACTTGAAAAATTGGTAAAAGTTAGCCAAATTCTTGCCAAAATTTTCTGCCCAAAATCCGTGTATCTCCCTCCCTTGTTAAGCCAAAAATTGTAAAAACTTTACACTAAATTAGCTTCCAATCCAAGCTTAGGCATCAAGAGATCAATTGAGAAGGTAAGCCACCAATTTGAAGTAATTTTCTTTGAATTTTCCTTAGAAAATCCGTGGCTTATGTGGTGTGGAAAACATTGAAAAAATTGATATTTTGTTGATATTTATGATTGGTTTGGTGTTCTAGAGTTTGAAGCATGTATTAGGATTAAGAAACAAGCAAAATTTGATGCTTAATTTCCATGAAATCTATGGCTAGTAAGTGTGGAGAAAATGATGCGGAAATTTGGTGAATTGTTTTAATGGATATGTGAGTTTAATACTATGTTTACTAAAGCATGAATTGGAATAATGAAACAAGCAATTTTAGTGCATGTTTCATGCTAGAAACCGTGGCAAATAAACACTAGAAAATAGAAAATTTTTAGTGTTGAGCAATGATGAGAAATGTTGATAAAACCCTAGTAATAAGAATAAAATTTTCCTATGGTGTTTGTGTATGAAAACCGTGGCATTGAAGGCTAGGGTTGAATGAAAATTTTGTTAGGCTTTTAATGTTTATATGTACATTGAAAAACCTAAGAGTGATATGTGATATTTGAATGTTGTGATGTTAAATATTTGGTATTGTTAACCATGAGAAATCAAAGCTAGAAATGGAAAAAAAAAAATTGATGATTTGTGTTGAATTTTGAATGTTGGTTAATGTAAAAAATTTTTATACAAAGTTTGGTAACTTTGTATAAAATAGGTGTCTGGTATAGTATGTGGCAGGTACAAAGGTTCTGAGTCGTAACTAGTGCCGGGAAAACCTAAAATACAAGCGGAAATGCTACTGAAATTTCTCAAATGGCATAAGGGCATTTTGGAAAACGAGGGGTAAAAATATTAGACTTAGGAAGGAAACCGAGACCCCTCGGTGGGTTAGGATTGAAAATGGAAAACCAACCTAAGAGGAATAGTAAACTGACCCTTAATGACTAAAATGCCTAAAACGGGGAAAAAATGCACGATAGGGGTATTTTGGGAAACGAGAGAGAAAAATTAGAACGATATACGAAACCCGAGCCCCTCAGGAACCAAGGCACGGGGACGGGATGAAAAACATTTTAGGAGTAGTGAAATACCCATTTGAGGTTCCGAAACGCTAGAAAAACAAGAAACGACCCAAGGTGACGGATGAATAATAATCGAAGGTCGAAAAATGAATAATTGTGATTTTATAGCAAATAAAACTATAAAATGATACAGAAGCTTAGGGAATATTATTTTGTGATATTTGGGCTTAGAAAATTCAGAAAAAAAATGATAGAACGGAATAGTACGGTCCCGAGACCCGTTAGGGGCAAAATGGTCATTTTGACCAAAAAACTCCAAAAGGCTCGGAAAGGACAGTAAAGGATCTAGAATATCTTAAATAAAATTCTAAAACCCAAAATAAAGATTTTAGAGTCAAAAATCTAAAGTTAAATAGTACACGGGCGTGTACATTGAAACACGGCTGTGTAGAGTGAACCCGAGAGGTACACGGGCTGGGACACGGGCGTATTGCAGGCCGTGTACCATAAATAAAGTTGAAATATGTTGAATTGTTAAGTGAAATAAATATATATCCAAAGTGATAATTAATAATAGGTATTAACAGACAATATTATGTCTGTAGGGACCTAAACTAGAGAGAAAACTGCGGGGGAGTTCCGGAAGTGGACATTATCGTAGTGGTGGTAAGTTCAAGCATTTTTATGTCTGCAACATGAAATACTACATTATTTCGTTATGTACTAGTTGTACAGTAGGTATTAAGTCCTATGGACATTGGGGGATTAGTTAGTATAACACATCCCACATAATAAGAGAAAGAGAATATCTAAGGCCTACGGGCGATTGAGGTTAATGATCTTGAGGTGACGATTAATGTCACTTGGTTAGAATTATAATTGAAAGATGGTAATAAAACCATTTAAGGCATACCGCCCCTCCAACATTGTGGTGGAGGTTTTACATGCAAGGACTCCTATACTCATGTAACCTAAATTCTAAATAATGATAAATTGAGGAATGAATTTGGGTTAAATTGATGCCTTTTAATACAATATTAATTGCACGATTAGAAACGTGCTAGTGTAAGAGCCCGTGTAATGAGCAAAGAGCCGGTATACAGACTCTCAAAATGTATGAAACCTAAATGCTATGTAATGAGTAATTAAGTTTGGAAAATACAATATATTTTCCAGTCGAATAGATTAAACAGGTATGGTACTGTTTAAGTGCCATTCATGTAGTGAAAGGGGTGACCAACAGTGAACCTGGTCCACCCTATTATGCGGATGAGTGTAGGAGACACGCAGTGCCAGGAAACTTGTGACGCCTTAAATTTTATTTAAGGGTCAATATATAATTTAAATAAAATTAGTTTGCCAAAAAAATTAATTAAAAATCTTTTTGGAAACCCTAGGTTGGTTTCCTAGTCAAATTCCGCTCAAAAAGTCAACAATTTGAACTTCAAAAAGAAACCCTAAAATATTCGGCCACCACTTGGGATTTTAATTAAAATTTAAATTCCACAAATCCAAGGAGGATTCAAATTCAAATTTCATTCCTTAGATATAAAGAAGAAATTCGGCCATAAAGTGTAGGAAATAAAGGAGATTTTATTTGAATTAAAAGCTAGGTTAAAACTCAATTAAAATTCAAATTATTTTTTTCCTTAAAAACTAAGGGATAATTTTTGGTCACTTAAGGGGAAATAAGAGAGAAAACCCTAGCCTCAAAACAACACAAAAAAATTTCCCTTTTGCCCCTTAAAATTTTCAGCCAAACAAGGAAGAGAAAGGGAAAGAAAAACCTAGTATAAAAACCCCCTTTTAACTCTCATTCACCCCTCCTTTCACCCTCAAAATTTCGGCCAGCTTTCCCCTCTCCCCTCTCTGAATTTTCTCTCCCAAAACACACCCAAAAGAGCAAACAAAACCTACCAAAAGGCAGCTCAAAGATTCAACAACTTTTGAGACAAAAACAAGGTGAGAAATCAAACTTTTTCCTTCCTCCTCCTTTTGATTTTAAATCCGAAATTTATATGGTTTTCTCCACTATTTCCATACTATTTTGAAGACTCCCATACTCACACAAATTCAGCCAAAAGGGAGACTAAGCATCAAAAATAGGGCAGCATAAACAAGGTGTGATTTTTCTCTCAAACCCTAAAATTTTGCCTCATTGATCCCCTTTTCAAAAACCCTATTATCATATGTGTAAGATTTTATGATTTTGTCAATTTGATTCTTGGTTTATGTTAATGACATATAAATAAGGTTTTCCACAAAATTTCGCGATCATTGGATGAAAATTGAATTGGTTTGAGGCTAATCGAAATTCGGATACAGAAAAACGGAAATCTGGAAAATTACCATATGAACAGTACATTTGTGTCAGCCATAACTTGAGTTTTAAAAACGATTTTTGAGTTATTCTTGAGCCTAAAATTAAATTCAAGATGTCCCCTAAATTCCTATAAAATTTCAGAACCAAAATCCTCCATTTTCCCAGTCAAAATATTTTTCTAAGATAGACGGACAGAACTGCCAGGTTTTGAACCGAAACTGAAACCCAGATTTTTATGCCTGAAAACAACCCTCGGTTTTTGGCCTAGTTGAATGACCAAATGATGTACAAAAATTATAAAAATTATATGGAATTAAAGCTACGGATGTCTAGTTTAACATATTAAAAATTTAGAATTTTTGGGATTAAAAATGAATTGATATTGATTTTACAATCAGCCTAGGTCAGTCTGCCTATGACCAGAAATATCCTAACTTAGAGTTTTTCACAAATTTTAAATCCCAAATGTTTATTAAACGTTTTAAAATCTTTTGTGGCACACTAAAATGATTGGATGATTATGTCTAGACCTAGACTAATCATATGTTGTGATTATAGGACTTATTTGACATTCTTGCTGGATTTGTGGATCACGTTATCGTAACGTTTGTGCGATAATCGAGGTAGGACGTTCTAGCCTTTTCTGGGAGTAGTCAAGTGTTTTAAATTTCCCCGTTTTATCGATGGCATGCTGTTTTTAGTTTATGAAATTATTATATTGTGTTTGATGAAATAAACGCATGCAACGTATTTGGTAATAAATGTGTATTTTAAAACATGTTTTGATTTATGGCATAATATAACTTGGTAAATACCATCTTTTGAATAATCCGGTGAACATAATTGAGCTCTAGTTCACGATCATTGTAAATGATGTGTGCGTCCCAGAGTTGACGCCATGGGGGAAGGTCCCTAAACCTGCGCAGGGCCGTTCGGCCTATTTAGACCGTAACGAGATGATCTAGGATAATTCAAATTCGAGGCACGTATATTATAGCTACGACAAGTCCTCACTCATAATATGATGGTTTGTTTTAATGATTTATTATTTTAGTATTAGGGCACGTATATTGCAGCTACGCTAAGTCCTCAGTAGAATAAAACTTGTATTAAAAATGTTTTTCACGAAATTGTTGATTATTTTTTTTTTTATGATTATTATGTCATGTATTTTTTTTAAATTGTTGATTATTTTTGGAAACGAATATTATGCCATACTTTTAAATGTTATCTGTTAACCCACTTTTGTTTCTGTCCTACTGAGCCAGCGCTCACGTCCCTTTTCTTTGTGATTTCGAAATGACTACTTCCAGGTACGGGAGGTAGCAGTTCTAAAATTCGTTGAGATATCCATTACTACTGAAGATGATGCTATCCGTTTTCTCCATCTTCTTCTTTCTGTTTCTCGTTCTGATGTGATGAGACTTTAAGTTTGTACTTTATTTCACGTTATTCAAATTTCATGCTTGGGAATATTTTATGGTTGGTAATTTCTTTTGAAAACCGATTTTGTATTTGACTTCCGCATTAAAAAGTATTTATTTTCTCCTTTATTTTATTTTGTGGTTATGATGCTACTTTATAATTAGGCTTAGCTAAATTATAATGTTGACCTGTTGTTTTTGTAATAAATGTTTTTCTTAAATCTCGGGTTGATATTATGATTTGGTTGCCGTGTCACGTGTCTAAATTTTGGGCCGTGACAAATAATGGTATCAGAGCCCAGGTTTTCAAAAGGGTTTTCATCAAAATGTTTTCAAAATACCCAAGCATAGTTTTCTTTACTCTTAGAAGCTTATAGGATTTCCTCTTCCTTCAATCTTATTCAGCAAAATGGCTCATCCCGGCACGCGAAGTCAGAGGCAGCAGAGAGGCAACGACGAAGAGAACCCCGGGAACACGTAGCCTCAAGGGAGTCAGAATACAGCGGTCCCTAAACCGAATGATCAGCTAACGGCGATGCAGAATCTCATGGCAGCGATACAGGCTCTCCTCACCGTCTTACCTTTTGGAACACCTAACCCAGCTCCTGTAGCCAATGTTATTCCTAATGAGACCCAGAGAGTAGGGAGTTCTTCTCAGACTCCTCAGCAAACACCTACCACCGAAAACCCTACCTCTGGAGCAGTACCTACCCAGCCTATGATCCATCCTAAACAGGCAGCCCTAACTCTTTTCTTTAAGCCTCACGTACCCACTTTCGACGACACGGGCACAGAGATGGATGCCGACTACTGGTTTGATGCCATTCGCAAGCAACTAAAGTTGACCGCCACACCCGTAGAGTTCTGGGTTGAGTTTGCTTCCAACAAGCCGGTGGGTCTAGCCTCTACCTGGTGGGCTAGTATTGAGGATGGTTTGATAGAGGAGCAGAGGTTTTCTTGGACAGTTTTTGAGGAGCGTTTTCACGAGCATTTCTTTTCAGCTCAGTTCCGCGACAGAAAAGCTAGGGAGTTCGTCCGTTTGAAGCAAGGGTCTATGTCAGTGCGGGAATATGAAGCCAAGTTCACTGAGTTAGCCCGGTATGCGAAGAATCAGGTGTTAGATGAAGCTACTAAGTGTCTCTGCTTTGAGGAAGGGCTTAGCCTCTATGTGAAGAGGGGTGTACAACCGTTCCAGATCAGGGATAGCTACCAGCAGATAGTTGCTAAGGCGTTGACAGTGGAAGAGGGCGACAAGGAGTTCCTTGAAGCTCGTAACAAAAACAAGTATGGACCAATCCGCAACAAGCCTCAACACAAGCCGCAGTCTCAGGGGTCAGGTTCTCATCAGTCGTCTGGACAGCGACAAGGTCGGGTGAATGTGATTACCTGCTTCGAGTGTGGTGATGAAGGCCACAAAAGAAATGTCTGCCCGAAGAGACAGTCGAGAGACAATGCTCATAGACATCATCATCAGCGGAATCAGAATGGTCTTCCACAAAGACAATAGTTTACTTCCCAGTCTTCGCAGTCACAGCGTCCTCAGCTTCCGGCCCCCTATCAGCCTCAGCGCACGAGCCAGTACACTGCGCCATATGCTCCACATGCTACACCGCTATAGCAGTTCCCAGTGCCGAGTTATCAGAGACCGCCACCACAGGGTCAGAGTACGGGTTATCAGCGAGGGAATACAGCTCAAAATCATGGTAAGGCACCACAGGTACATGCTCTTGGAGCTGACAGCATGGAGATAGATCATGCACCGACTGCATTAGATGATATAATTCCTATCTTTGGTACATATGCATATGTTTTGTTTGACACCGGAGCTACACACTCTTTTATAGCCCAACATTATGCTCGTTCACTTGGTTTAAAACTGTAAAATCTTGACTCTCCCTTATGTGTGAAATCCCCGTTGGGCACGACTACCGTTAATGATGGGTGTCAAGCCTATGTTTATGTTGGGGAGGTTTGTTTGGAGACATCACTTGTAGTAATGCCTATGTTTGCTTATGATGTTATTCTAGGATATGACTGGCTTTCCCGATATGGGATTATGCTTGATTGTCGTAATCGTCGCGTTATCTTTACAACTGGTTCTGGACATGTGGTGTCCTATCAGTTAAGCTCAGTTTCAGATGTTGATAGATCTGCTCTGAGGTTAGTGTCGAAGAGTAGACAGGGTATTCTTTGCTTCTTATCCTTGTGTGCGGTAGAAGGATCCAGTTCTGAAAAGAGTACCCAACCTATACCTGTTGTCGATAGTTTTCCAGATGTTTTTCCAAAAGCTCTTCCAAGTTTACCACCTCATCGAGAAATAGAATTTTGTATCGACTTAGTTCCTGGAACAGCTCCTTTTGCTTCTGCTCCATATCGTATGGCACCTCTAGAGATGAAAGAGTTACGCAAGCAGCTGGATGAGTTGAAATCGCTAGGCTTTATCTGAGACAGCAACTCACCTTGGGGTTCATCAGTCCTTTTTGTAAAGAAAGCCGACGGTTCGCTTCGTCTCTGTGTGGATTACAGAAAGCTCAACAGTGTGACCATCAAAAATAAGTATCCGTTACCACGTATAGATGGCTTGTTCGACCAGTTGGGTGGAGCTTGTTTCTTCTCCAAGATTGATTTGAGATCCGGTTATCATCAGCTTCGGGTTAGAGAGGAGGATATCCCGAAGACGGCGTTCCGAACGAGGTATGGCAGTTACGAGTTCTTAGTAATGCCTTTCGGTTTAACAAACACGCCAGCAGCCTTCATGGATATGATGAATAGAGTCTTCCGACCTTTTCTTGATAAGTTCGTCATCGTATTCATCGACGACATCCTCATCTACTCCCGAACTCGTGAGGATCATACACGGCATCTCAGTATAGTTTTACAGACTCTTCGTGAACATCAGTTGTACGCCAAGAAAGAAAAATGTGAGTTTTGGATGACAGAGGTTAAGTTTCTCGGACATATCATCTCAGGAGATGGTATATCAGTTGATCCATCCAAGGTTGAAGCGATTCTTAAGTGGGAACGACCGAAGAATGTTCCAGAGATCCGAAGCTTCTTGGGCTTAGCGGGATATTATCGACGTTTTGTACAGGACTTCAGCAAGCTCGCCGCTCCCCTCACCAATCTGACAAAGAAGGATATACCTTTCGTTTGGGACAACAGCTGTGAGTCAGTCTTCCAAAAGTTAAAGAGTCGTTTGACGTCTGCACCTATCCTTATCATTCTGAATCAGGATCAAGTATATGACGTCTACACCGATGCTTCTCACCAAGGTCTTGGAGCAGTCTTGATGCAACAGAACCGAGTTGTCGCTTATGCCTCACGATAGCTGAAACAACACGAACCAAACTACCCTACACACGATCTAGAGTTAGCTGTAGTAGTATTTGCGCTTAAGATTTGGCGTTGTTATCTGTACGGTGCCAGTTTTAGACTATTTTCAGATCACAAGAGTTTGAAATACCTAGCTACACAGAAAGATCTCAACCTGCGTCAGAGAAGGTGGGTAGAATACATGCAAGACTACGACTTCCAAGTCGAGTACCATCCGGGTAAAGCAAACGTGGTTGCAGATGCACTAAGTAAGAAAAGAGAGGCATTTCCCAATCCTGATCATGATGCTTCTATAATGGCGATGCAGATAGATGAGTGGGAAAAGGACAGAGTTCTCACAGCTTATCAAGTTCACTTTGGCGAAGTTCAGGGTCACCTAGTGTTATACAACTTAGTGATGGAACCAGACTACGTGCAGAGGATCAAGGAGAATCAGTTGGCAGATACACGTTTCGTTGACATCTGAGATAGATTATTAAAGGGAAAGCGTGTTGCAGAGTGGTTGATGGACGCCAGTGGAATTCTTTACAACGAAGGTCGCTTAGTAGTGCCACACATCCCAGAGCTTATACAGGAGATCTTGTCAGAGTTTCATCAGTCGAGATTCGCCATGTACCCTGGTGGAAACAAGATGTATCAAAACTTAAGACGGCAACTTTGGTGGAGAGGTATGAAGTTAGATGTGAAGAACTTCGTGGCCAACTGTTTGACGTGTCAGAAAGTAAAGGCAGTACGGGAAAGACCCGCAGGTCTACTCCAACCACTTCCAATACCTCGGTGGAAGTGGGATAGTATAGGAATGGACTTCTTAACCGGCTTACCGAGAGCACATGATGGATCTGATGGAGTCTGAGTAGTTGTAGATCGTCTCACGAAGACTGCACACTTCATCCCGTTCAAGACGACTTGCACCAGGAACCAGCTAGCCGAGCTTTACATGAGGAACGTAGTCAGATTGCATGGAGTTCCTTCAGTGATTGTTTCTGATCGTGATACGCGCTTCAACGCTCGCTTTTGGCAAAGTCTACAGGAAGCTCTAGGCACGGAACTGAACTTTAGCACCGCTTTTCATCCACAGACAGATGGTCAGTCGGAGCGTCTCATACAGATTCTCGAGGATATGCTACGTGCCTGCGTTCTTGATCTTGGAGATGGATGGAGCAAACACCTCTACATGGCAGAGTTCACATACAACAACAGTTATCAAGCGAGTATCGGAATGGCACCCTTTGAAGCGTTGTACGGAAAGCCTTGTAGATCACCCATCTATTGGGTTGACAACCAGGAAGCACCAGTGGGTGGACCCGAGATGATCCTAGACCAGTACGAGAAGATTGCCATCATCAAACAACGACTTCTAACAACACAGAGTCGACAGAAAAGCTATGCTGATCAACGCAGAAAGCCGTTAGAGTTTGAGGTTGGAGAGTTTGTGTTGCTAAAGGTTTCACCGAAGAAAGGTATCTCTCGTTTCGGAGTTAAAGGGAAGCTAGCACCACGTTACATTGGACCTTTCAAGATCGTATGCAGAGTTGGTAAGGTTGCATATGAGTTGAAGTTACCCGACACCTTAGGAGTGCACAACGTTTTCCATGTATCGATGCTGAGGAAGAGTGCACGAACAGAGTCCGAAGTCATTTCAACAGATGATGTAAAAATCCAACCAGATGTCTCTTATGTCGAGGTTCCGGTGAAGATTTTGGATCGTAAGGTCAAGCAGCTGAGAACGAAAACAATACCCATGGTGAAGGTTCTTTGGAGTAACCATGGTGAAGAGGAAACCACATGGGAAACCGAGACAGATATGCGCGAGAACCATGCTGAATGGTTCGCTAAGCAGTAGAGTACATGTAATGTAGTCGACCTAAGTTTGTTTTGTAACCCTACTCTGTTCATAGTGGTAGATATACCACTATATGTTTTGAAAGGTGCATTTAGACTGCTTAATGAAATGAGAAGTTATTCATATTCTTATTCTCTTCTTTAGTGTGGAGTAATTCTTAAAGTTTCGAGGACGAAACTATTTTTAGTGGTAGATATTTGTGACGCCTTAAATTTTATTTAAGGGTCAATATATAATTTAAATAAAATTAGTGTGCCAAAAAAATTAATTAAAAATCCTTTTGGAAACCCTAGGTTGGTTTCCTAGTCAAATTCCGCTCAAAAAGTCAAAAATTTGAACTTCAAAAAGAAACCCTAAAATATTCGGCCACCACTTGGGATTTTAATTAAAATTTAAATTCTACAAATCCAAGGAGGATTCAAATTCAAATTTCATTCCTTAGATATAAAGAAGAAATTCGACCATAAAGTGTAGGAAATAAAGGAGATTTTATTTGAATTAAAAGCTAGGTTAAAACTCAATTAAAATTCAAATTATTTTTTTTCCTTAAAAACTAAGGGATAATTTTCGGTCACTTAAGGGGAAATAAGAGAGAAAACCCTAGCCTCAAAACAGCACAAAAAACTTTCCCTTTTGCCCCTTAAAATTTTCAGCCAAACAAGGAAGAGTAAGGGAAAGAAAAACCTAGTATAAAAACCCCCTTTTAACTCTCATTCACCCCTCCTTTCACCCTCAAAATTTCGGCCAGCTTTCCCCTCTCCCCTCTCTGAATTTTCTCTCCCAAAACACACTCAAAACAGCAAACAAAACCTACCAAAAGGCAGCTTAAAGATTCAACAACTTTTGAGACAAAAACAAGGTGAGAAATCAAACTTTTTCCTTCCTTCTCCTTTTGATTTTAAATCCGAAATTTATACGGTTTTCTCCACTATTTCCATACTGTTTTGAAGACTCCAATACTCACACAAATTCAGCCAAAAGGGAGACCAAGCATCAAAAATAGGGCAACACAAACAAGGTGTGATTTTTCTCTCAAACCCTAAAATTTTGCCTCATTGATCCCCTTTTCAAAAACCCTATTATCATATGTGTAAGATTTTATGATTTTGTCAATTTGATTCTTGGGTTATGTTAATGACATATAAATAAGGTTTTCCACAAAATTTCGTGATCATTGGATGAAAATTGAATTGGTTTGAGGCTAATCAAAATTCGGACACAGAAAAACGGAAATCTGAAAAATTACCATATGAACAGTAAATTTGTGTCAGCCATAACTTGAGTTTTAAAAACGATTTTTGAGTGATTCTTGAGCCTAAAATTAAATTCAAGATGTCCCCTAAATTTCTACAAAATTTCAGAACCAAAATCTTGCATTTTCCTAGTCAAAATATTTTTCTAAGATAGGCGGACAGAACTGCCAGGTTTTGAACCGAAACTGAAACCCAGATTTTTATGCCTGAAAACAACCCTCGGTTTTTGGCCTAGTTGAATGACCAAATGATGTCCAAAAATTATAAAAATTATATGGAATTAAAGCTACGGATGTCTAGTTTAACATATTAAAAATTTAGGATTTTTGGGATTAAAAATGAATTGATATTGATTTTACAATCAGCCTAGGTCAGTCTGCCTATGACCAGAAATATCCTAACTTAGAGTTTTTCACAAATTTTAAATCCCAAATGTTTATTAAACGTTTTAAAATCTTTTGTGGCACACTAAAATGATTGGATGATTATGTCTAGACCTAGACTAATCATATGTTGCGATTATAGGACTTATTTGACGTTCTTGCTGGATTTGTGGATCACGTTATCGTAACGTTTGTGCGATAATCGAGGTAGGACGTTCTAGCCTTTTCTGGGAGTAGTCAAGTGTTTTAAATTTCCCCGTCTTATCGGTGGCATGCTGTTTTCAATTTATGAAATTATTATATTGTGTTTGATGAAATAAACGCATGCAACGTATTTGGTAATAAATGTGTATTTTAAAACGTGTTTTGATTTATGGCATAATATAACTTGGTAAATACCATCTTTTGAATAATCCGGTGAACATAATTGAGCTCTAGTTCACGATCATTGTAAATGATGTGTGCGTCCCAGAGTTGACGCTATGGGGGAAGGTCCCTAAACCTGCGCAGGGCCGTTCGGCCTATTTAGACCGTAACGAGATGATCTAGGATAATTCAAATTCGAGGCACGTATATTATAGCTACGACAAGTCCTCACTCATAATATGATGGTTTGTTTTAATGATTTATTATTTTAGTATTGGGGCACGTATATTGCAGCTACGCTAAGTCCTCAGCAGAATAAAACTTGTATTAAAAATGTTTTTCACGAAATTGTTGATTATTTTTTTTATGATTATTATGTCATGTATTTTTTTTAAATTGTTGATTATTTTTGGAAACGAATATTATGCCATACTTTTAAATGTTATCTGTTAACCCACTTTTGTTTCTGTCCTACTGAGCCAGCGCTCACGTCCCTTTTCTTTGTGATTTCGAAATGACTACTTCCAAGTACGGGAGGTAGCAGTTCTGAAATTCGTTGAGATATCCATTACTACTGAAGATGATGCTATCCGTTTTCTCCATCTTCTTCTTTCTGTTTCTCGTTCTGATGTAATGAGACTTTAAGTTTGTACTTTATTTCACATTATTCAAATTTCATGCTTGGGAATATTTTATGTTTGGTAATTTCTTTTGAAAATCGATTTTGTATTTGACTTCCGCATTAAAAAGTATTTATTTTCTCCTTTATTTTATTTTGTGGTTATGATGCTACTTTATAATTAGGCTTAGCTAAATTATAATGTTGACCCATTGTTTTTGTAATAAATGTTTTCCTTAAATCTCGGGTTGATATTATGATTTGGTTGCCGTGTCACGTGTCTAAATTTTGGGCCGTGACAAAACTGGTCCAAACGACCATTTCTTGACACTAGACTAGTGAACAGGTCACCAGAACGCTCGGACCGCTCGTCTAAGCACAACAATGATGAAAAACCCTAACAAGGGTACGATATCGAGAAAAGGGTCCGAATGACCTCTTCTCACCTAGAGACTGAAAAAATCGGAGTCAGAGCACTCAGACTAGTCAGTTAAATTGAAAGTAATGAATAGTGAATAATGAAAAATGCAGTGCCAAATTACTGGCCAAGACGACCTTAATTTGACTTAAAATTGATATATGAACGGTTAGTAGGTTCAATCTGGTCAATTGAGCACAAAACAAGAATTTTAGCTTGAGAGATATGCAGTATCAGGATAAGAGTCAAGACGACCTTTATTCGCCCCGAAATTGATATATTTGGGTTCAGAACGCCCAAATTAGTCAAACGGGCACCGGACATGTTTTTCGAGGCGGGGTCACATAGATCCCAAAAATTGGTCTGGACGACCTCTGATGGATGTAAAACTGATAAAAATGAATTCAGCACATCCAAATTAGTCTAGAGGACTATGTCTGAAATTTCACCCGGGAACATCTCGGTTTACATGCGAAAGGACAACACAATGAAGACACAATCACATTATAGGATATGAACAGTAAATTAGACTGATAATGGGCTCTTAGATAGTATAAAACAATCAAGAATTGACAGTATCAAAATCAGATTCAAAATACCTAATTTCGGGTGAAAACTAGAACACTGCCGAAAAAGGGTTAGATACTGAATGGTAGGAATTAGACTGCGAAGAGAAGCCAACACAGATGAATTTTGGCCTTAAAATTTCATGCCCCCTAGCTGCAAAAGCAGCTAAAAATGGTTGCTCACATAGCCCTAAAGTGAGATTAAAAAATTGCAAAAGTTATGACAACTTTTGTATAAAATATTCAAGGGGTTTTAAAGCTTGGTCAACAAGTTTTACTTTATCTCTTCTCCTTTCCATGCAGCAACCCATGCCCATTTATGGATTGAAAAAGGACAGAAATTTATCCTTTGATTAGGCTAAAATGGTGGATAATTAATTAGGATTAAGCTTAAGCAAGTTGATTAGTTTTGCCTATAAAAGGCACACATGACTTAGTGATACCATTTCTTCACTTTGGCACCCCAAAAACACAACATTCATTCTCTCCCTTTCAAGCTGCAGTCGACCCCCTCTAAGTCACCAAAAGCCTCCATTTTCAAGCCTTAAATCATACCAAAAACTTACCAAAAATCAAACCTCACAAGCTTATGTTAGGAGGATTCAAATCTGAGCCTTTTCCCAAGTGATCAAGGGTAAGTTTTGTAATCTAATCTTTATGGTTTTAGTTTTTATTTTGGTTTGATATTAAGAGAAATTATTTTGGTGTCTTGCTAGCACAAAACTAGCCTTCAAACCCTTGATTCCACATGGCCATTTTGGTTCCTCAAGCCTTAGTTCAAAAATGTGCTTGGTTCAAAGCATAAAGGTAAAAATCGAAATCTTCCCTTTTGGTGATTTAGTGATCTTAAGTTTTTGATCAAAGCCATTTATGTGTATTTATTTATGCACATGGTTTGTAATAATTTATTTTGAGCCCTTAAGTTTCCATTTTTAAGTTTATATGGTTGTGGTTGTGTTTACAATTTTTACGAATGGCTATTGTATGTACGATGCTACGAACATTTAGGAACGTGGCTGGACATAAATCTGTCCCTAGGAAAGGCCATAGATTTTGGCCAGTTTGACCCAATTAGGTTCCTGTTAGGAAATGCCATAAGTATTAGAGACATTTTGATGTATTTATTTTGAACTGGATAATAAAATTATACATAGAGGTTATTCATTACATTGCTATCTGTCCTCGTCTTATTTACATGTTAAAGTAAATGTAAGCAAATATGGCTCAGCGACTACTTGTGTTAAAACTGTTAGAACGTTGCATGCAATGGACTTTTGTATGCAAGAAGACAATGTTCTAAAGTTAGCAGTCTAAACTATGGTCTGTAGTCTATAGGGTTAGACCGAGCATCTAACTCATGTAAAGACTATTATGTTGACTAAAGCCTTAGAGGGGACGGTTTGTCTTGACTGTCTGGAGCTGGACTCCCAAGTAGAGACATGGATATGTTGTTTGGTGGTGACATATTAGGCCGGGACTAAAGCGTAATTGATCTACGTAGTCTGCTATGAGTGGATCAATCTGCTTTTGATGTTCATTGTGCAATAACCTTAATCCTGAGCAAATGAACTTCTTCATGTATATGACTTGTGTACTTTGATGTTCCAATGGCTAAAGCGTCTCAGAGGTAGTAAGCTTATAGACCGGTTCGTTGGGTGCATGACTTGTATACGATGAAGGGTTTGTTTGTAGATATCGGAATCATAGCTCTGAGGAGTTAAAGGTATCCTCTTAAAGGCATTATACTGAATGTGAAAATGGACAAGGCGTTGGGTCGTCTGCTGGGCGGATGACTTCTTATTCACATATGTGTTAGGAAATGCCCTAAGTATTAGAGACATTTTGATGTATTCATTTTGAACTGGATAATAAAATTATACATAGAGGTTATTCATTACATTGCTATCTGTCCTCGTCTTATTTACATGTTAAAGTAAATGTAAGCAAATATGGCTCACTGACTGCTTGTGTTAAAACTGTTAGAACGTTGCATGCAATGGATTTTTGTATGCGAGAAGACAATGTTCTAAAGTTAGCAGTCTAAACTATGGTCTGTAGTCTATGGGGTTAGACCGAGCATCTAACTCATGTTAAGACTGTTATGTTGTCTAAAGCCTTGGAGGGGACGGTCTGTCTTGACTGTCTGGAGCTGGACTCCCAAGTAGAGACATGGATATGTTGCTTGGAGGTGACATATTAGACCGGGACTAAAGCGTGATTGATCTACGTAGTCCGCTATGAGTGGATCAATCTGCTTTTGACGTTCATTGTGCAATAACCTTAATCCTGAGTAAATGAACTACTTCATGTATATGACTTGTGTACTTTGATGTTCCAATGGCTAAAGCGTCTCAGAGGTAGTAAGCTTATAGACCGGTTCGTTGGGTGCATGACTTGTATACGATGAAGGGTTTGTTTGCAGATATCAGAATCATAGCTCTGAGGAGTTAAAGGTATCCTCTTAAAGGCATTATACTGAATGTGAAAATGGACAAGGCCTTGGGTCGTCTGCTGGGCGGATGACTTCTTATTCACATATGGTGAATAATCATTTTCTTGATTCGGTAGTATAATGGAACTTTAAGATAGCCTGATCAGTAGGATTAAACGGACTTTGACCTAAGGCTGATCATGGATATCATATGAGGGTTTTGCATATATGACAAGGTCATTGGATGGTAGCTCGTCACAGGCTTACGTAATACGGTATATAATTGGGAGTTCAGTTTCAGGTTTATAGTGGTGTGACTCTGAAATTAATGATCATATGATTGAGTTGTTCGGTACAGAATGATGATCATATGGAATCACGGGAGCCCGATTATATATGTCCAATCAGTCCCTCTACTAGCTCCACATAATTCCTTAACGTTTGGCAAATTGATTTGTGTATGCTATTGGCTAGTTTATTATGCATGGATGGTGATGACACAGGATTAGGATGGTAGACAAGATTCTCTCCGGTTGGATTCAGATTTTGTTTTGGATAATAGAGTACACAATTATTCGAACTCCAAATAAAGTTGCCATGATTTTATTTGAGATTGGATTGGAGTTGTAGAAAATTATCCATGAGAACAAGAATATGAAACACAACCGTTTTGTGGAATTTGAAATTTGAATTTTGAAATTTGAAATTTGAATTTTGAAATTTGAAATTTGAATTTTGAATTTGAAATTTGAATTTGAAATTTGAATTTGAAATTCGAATTTGAAATTTGAATTTGAAATTTAAATTTGAAATTTGAAATTTGAAATTTGAATTTGAAATTTGAATTTGAAATTTGAAATTCAAATTTTGAATCACAGTCCAAGTAGGATTCGAATTTGTTGTGGAAAATCCACAAGGTTTGAAATTCGAATTTGAGTTGGATTTGGAGAGGATAATCTTGTTAGAATCCTACTTGAATTTTGAATCCAAATCCCAACAAAAGTGGGCGAATTTTTTGAGGATAATCCTCAATGGAAAATTCGGTTTTTGTGGATAAGATTCAAGGGTAAATTCAAGCTTCAATCCTAGTTGAATTTGGATTCTCTTTACTCCCTAAAAGTGGCCGAAATTTTGGAGCCTAAATCCTAGGAAATTCGGTTATTTTTGGATAAGGTTGAGATGAGATTTAGCTTGAAAAATCCTAGTGGAATTTTGATTCTTCCTTATCCTAAAAGTAGCCGAAAATTTGGAGGAGATTTTCTCCTAAAGATTTCGGATTTTTTGGTTGAAAAAGGGAGATAAAATTCTAGTTAAAATCTTGTTTAGATTTGGATTGGATTTATCCTAGGAAAACCGAATTTAATTGTGGAGATTCTCCCTTGGAAAATTCTGATTTTTTGGTTTGGATAAGGGAGAAAATCTTTTCCTAGTCTAATTCGAATTCAGAGAATCACCTCATGCAGGTCTATAAATAGAGGTCCTGCCACTCCAGTTCTCTAAGACCACAGACTCTCAGGTGAGCAGGCTTATTGTTGCACAGCTCATCGTGACAATAAAGTTCTTTAGAGATCTGGGTGGTCAGAAGAAGACTAGCAGTGCTAGCATACCGATCGAGGTTCAGAGTGCCCACACACTCAGCCATTCGGGAATTGGAGAATAGTAGAGAAGGCTAGTTGGTTGAAGCCTCCAGTCATTCTCCTCCTGCATATTGGCGTCCTTGAGGTATGAGTTTTAATTGTTGTTGATTTATTGTATATGGCATCATGAGATATTTAACGATCTAAAAATTTTTATTGTTCCGCTGCGCCACTCTGATACGTTTTTTCCGATTTATTTTCCTACAATATGGTGAATAATCATTTTCTTGATTCGGTAGTATAATGGAACTTTAAGATAGCCTGATCAGTAAGATTAAACAGACTTTGACCTAAGGCTGATCATGGATATCATATGAGGGTTTTGCATATATGACAAGGTCATTGGATAGTAGCTCGTCACAGGCTTACGTAATACAGTATATAATTGGGAGTTCAGTTTCAGGTTTATAGTGGTATGACTCTGAAACTAGTGATCATATGATTGAGTTGTTCGGTAAAGAATGATGATCATATGGAATCACGGGAGCCTGATTATATATGTCCAATCAGTCCCTCTACTAGCTCCACATAATTCCTTAACGTTTGGTAAATTGATTTGTGTATGCTATTGGCTAGTTTATTATGCATGAGTGGTGATGACACAGGATTAGGATGGTAGACAAGATTCTCTCTGGTTGGATTCAGATTTTGTTTTGGATAATAGAGTACACAATTATTCGAACTCCAAATAAAGTTGCCATGATTTTATTTGAGATTGGATTGGAGTTGTAGAAAATTATCCATGAGAACAAGAATATGAAACACAACCGTTTTGTGGAATTTGAAATTTGAATTTTGAAATTTGAAATTTGAATTTTGAAATTTGAATTTTGAATTTGAAATTTGAAATTTGAAATTTGAATTTGAAATTTGAATTTGAAATTTGAATTTGAAATTTAAATTTGAAATTTGAAATTTGAAATTTGAAATTTGAAATTTGAATTTGAAATTTGAAATTCAAATTTTGAATCACAGTCCAAGTAGGATTCGAATTTGTTGTGGAAAATCCACAAGGTTTGAAATTTGAATTTGAGTTGGATTTGGAGAGGATAATCTTGTTAGAATCCTACTTGAATTTTGAATCTAAATCCCTACAAAAGTGGACGAATTTTTTGAGGATAATCCTCATGAAAAAATTCGGATTTTGTGGATAAGGTTCATGGGAAAATTCAAGCTTCAATCCTAGTTGAATTTGGATTCTCTTCTTCCCTAAAAAGTGGCCGAAATTAGGGAGAATATCTCCTAGAAAATTCGGTTATTTTGGATAAGGTTGAGATAAGATTCAAGCTTGAAAATCCTAGTGGAATTTTTGATTCTCCCTTATCCATAATGGCCGAAATTTATGAGGAGATTTTCTCCAAGAAAAATTCAGATTTTTTGGTTGAAAAAGGGAGATAAAATTCTAGTTAAAATCTTGTTTAGATTTGGATTGGATTTATCCTAGGAAAACCGAATTTAATTGTGGAGATTCTCCCTTGGAAAATTCAGATTTTTTGGTTATGGATAAGGGAGAAAATCTTTTCCTAGTCCAATTCGAATTCAGAGAATCACCTCATGCAGGTCTATAAATAGAGGTCCTGCCACTCCAGTTCTCTAAGACCACAGACTCTCAGGTGAGCAGGCTTATTGTTGCACAGCTCATCGCGACAATAAAGTTCTTTAGAGATGTGGGTGGTCGGAAGAAGACTAGCAGTGCTAGCATACCGATCGAGGTTCAGAGTGCCCACACACTCAGCCATTCGGGAATTGGAGAATAGTAGAGAAGGCTAGTTGGTTGAAGCCCCCGGTCATTCTCCTCCTGCAAGATTGGCGTCCTTAAGATATGAGTTTTAATTGTTGTTGGTTTATTGTATATGGCATCATGAGATATTTAACGATCTAAAAATTTTTATTGTTCCGCTGCGCCACTCTGATATGTTTTTACCGATTTATTTTCCTACAGTTCCAAATTTGGGATTTGATAAAAATTTCATTTTAAGGAAATTTCGATACTGTCATTTTTGCGTCAAATAGCCCTCGGCCAAAAACAACACTAAGATAGGTTTTTAGAGTGTTTTTCACTCGGTGTCCAAAACTGAGAACTTGGATTTTGTTAAAAATGAACCACTTAGAGTCCGAACCGATTCTTAGGCTCAACACAAAATTTGTAGATCTCGTCGAGATCTTAAAAATGATCCACGTGCATTTAAAAATTTGGCCGTTTCAGGCCTCAAACAGAGCCATATTTACTAAGACGTAAAACTGAGAATTTTTCAAAAAACTGGGCATAAGCCCACGGATTTAATGGAATTAGGAGCCATTAGAGTTAGATTTATGCTCCAAGGTGAACATGAGATTTGTTCAGCTTGTCGAGGATGAAAACTCTCGTGTTTTCGAAAATCGCAAATAAAGTCATTTCGATCAACTTTCAAAATGGTTTTCAAAAATGGTTCAAAAACCACCTTTAAAATGTAACTTTAAAAATGTGATCTATACTCTTCAAAATAAAAATGTATTTTTAACACTTTAAAATATGAACAAGCTTTTCATAAAAAAACATCACCCACCTTCCAACGGGGTGATAAGGGGATGGTTTCAAAACAAGGAATTTTTCCAAGAATTTTTACTAGCCAATCCAAACAATTTTCTAAGGTAAAATAGTATGAGTAGCCCGGTAGGCTACCGCACCAAACAAGTCTTAGTAGCCCGGTAGGCTACTACCCCAAACAAGCCATAGTGGCCTAGTGGGCCAATACACGAAACAAGGAATAGTAGCCCGGTAGGCTACCACACCCCAACAAGCGAAGTAACCCGGTCGGTTACTAAACTAAGTTTACGCGTAGTAACCCGATAGGCTACGTAGTTACCAACGCACGAGGTAACCGGTCAGTTGACTGGTCGGCAACCAGTCAAGGACCGTGTTATGAACGAATGGTAAGGAACGATGATTAACCTGTTAAAGAGAAACTTAATCATGTACGATAGAAATAGACTCCAAATCCCTAAAGTAGGCCAATAGGCTACCGATGGGTCTCGGTGTAATAACCGGGAAATTTTATCATTCTCGGAAAATTGATACATAGAATGTACATGATGAATTTCATGTTTAAAATGTGAAATGCAGTGATTTTATGTGTGTATGAGTGTGATTTTTAAGGTTAAATGTAAATTTTAACAGTACACGGGTGTGTACTAGAGGAACATGGCCGTGTTGTGAGAAGGAAACCCAAACACGCCCAAACTACATGGCCATGTACATAGTCGTGTAAAGGAGAATTATTTAGACAGAGAGGTACACGGTCATAGACACGGCCATGTACCAGACCGTGTAAAAAAATATATATAAATATAATTTTGATCAAAAAACACATAGTATCAAGAAATTGGTTAAAATGACATTTTCTTGATATAAAACTGATATATTTAGAATCAGCATGCTCAAATTAGTCATTTGAGCACAAAATGTAGATTTTTGTTGAGAGGTATGTAGTATCGGGATGAGGGTCAAGACGACATTTTCTCAGCCCGAAACTGACATATTTAGACTCAGGATGCCTAAATTAGTCAATCAGGCACCTGACACGTTTTTCGAGATGAGGTCACACAGATTCTGAAAACTAGTCCAGACGACCTCGGATGGACATAAAACTGATAAATTTGAAATCAGCACGTCCAAATTAGTCCAGAGACACTGCGTGTGAAATTTCTTGTGAAAATACCACGTTATACGTGCACAGTGTTAACACAGTGTAGGCCTAACCGCAGTATCAGAAACTGGTTGAGATAACCTCGAATGAAGTTGAAACTGATAAATTTGGATTCAGCACATCCAAATTAGTCAGTATAGCCTATCAGTTTACTCAAATTAATTAATTGAGCATAAAGGTAATTTTTGACCGGGAATTCGCAGTGCCAGAAACTGGTCAAAATTACCTCAGATGAAAATAAAACTGATATATTTGGATTCAAGATGCCTAAATTAGTCAGGATAGCCCATGTTGAAATTTTGGACGAAAAAGTATATAAAGGGCGAAAAATAAGAAATTTCAAAAACAAGCTCATAATTTTCTCACTTTCTCTTTCCTCCCCTTACAAGAAAATGAACAGTAACTGAACATCAAAAACGATGTTCGTTTTTGACACCGCCGATCTCATTGGAAAGCTCTAGCCGAGCTGACTCTAACGGTGTGCCGACGCGACAGAGCAGACGCCAGAAAACGCTGCACGCGTCACCCGAAGGTCACAGTGGCTGGAATTTTCAAACGTCGATTTCTCTGCAGTCCGAAGTCCAAATGCCACGATTTCAGTCCCAATGAATTTGTGGTGAATAGTAGAACAAAACCCATGCCTTCTTTCACGTCAACAGTTGCCATATATCGCCGCCCAAGGTTCGCCGTTGTCGTTGCAATTGCCGTCGTGGAATCTCACTATTCCGGTGGAGTTGAGTTGCAAGGTGGGTATCAAAATGCTCAGAACAACACGTAGATCAAAAGCCCCAAATCAATTTTGGGCAAAAAAGTCAGAAAAACAGAGATTCAAGCTCACCGCCTGTGATGATCAGGAAATATGCAGTATCAAGAAATTGGTTAAAATGACATTTTCTTGATATGAAACTGATATATTTAGACTCAGGATGCCCAAATTAGTCAATCAGGCACCTGACACGTTTTTCGAGACGGGATCACACAGATCCTGAAAACTGATCGAGATGACCTTGAATGAAGTTGAAACTGATAAATTTGGATTTAGCACGTCCAAATTAGTCAGTATAGCCTATTTGTATGCTCAAATTAGCTAATTGAGCAAAAAGGTAATTTTTGATCGAGAATTCATAGTACCGGAAACTGGTCAAGATGACCTCAGATGAAAATAAAACTGATATATTTGGATTCAGGACATCCAAATTAGTCAGGATAGCCCATGTTGAAATTTTGGGCGAAGAAGTATATAAAGGGCGAAAAATCAGAAATTTAAGAAATAAGCCCATAACTTTCTCTTATTTTCTCTTTCCACCCCTTACCCGAAAATGAACAGTAACCGACCATCGGAAACGGTGTCCGTTTTCGACACCGCCGGTGTCATCGGAAAGCTCTCACCGAGCTGAGTCCAACGGTGGGTCAACTCGACGGAACAGCCGCCGCACGCCGCGGCACGCGCCGCTCGAATGCCGCCGGAGCCGAGAAATTCGACCTGTGATATCTCTGCCGTCCGGCCACCGTTTGCCACGAAACCGGTCCCAAAAGTTTCGTGGTGAAGAGAGGAGCAAAACCCATGCCACCGATTGCCTCAACACCGGCGGAATCGAGCCGGCCAAGCTTCGAAAAAGTCGGTGAAACGCCGCCGTGGAGCCGCCGTCGAAACGCCCGATTCCGGCCAAGTTGAAGTGCGCCGTTGGTGCAGAAATGACCGCAGGGCTGAGGGGAGCAAAAGCCCTCAACCAATTTTGGGAAAAAGGTCCGGCACGGCGGAGTTCCACCGTCGCCGCCGTGACCATGGTTTTCGAGGGAATTTTCCGACGATAGGGGCCTCCAAACATGAAATTGAGGTCACCAATGGATTCCTCTCGTCGAGTTCTTCAAGATGCACTACTCATTTGCCACCGTCGCCGCCGTCAACCGCCGGTCAACGGCGGTCAACGACGGTCAACGCCGGTCAACGGCGACCGGAGACCAAAAATTTAAGAATGGCCCGTTGGCCTATTTTCGATGTTCCGGACACATCCGCGACGTCAGAATTGCAAGACGGAGTCTCAAAGGCAAAGAACGGAGAATTAAAGTTTATCCGCGCGAAACCGAACAGTTCGTTCGATCGCCAGTGGAACGATTCCGGTAGTGACTTCGGTCCTTCCATTCCTGAAATTAATGTTTTTGGAATGAGTATATATGAATTATGTATTCTGCATTGTGAAATTGTAAGAAAATTGGACTATGTGTATGAAAAATAGTCAAATGAGAAAAAGTGAAAAATGTAAAGATTTTTACGTAAAAAGTTGAGTTTTTACGTAAAAATATAGGCTCTGGTATAGTACGTGGTAGAATAGAACGAGGTTAGATGGTTTCGAGGCGTTTCCTAAACGCCGGGAATCCAAAAATTAAGCGGAAATGCTGCCAAAATTTTGAAAACGGCACAAAAGAGTATTTTAAGAACCGAAGGGTAAAAACGTGGTCGGGATGGAAACCTGAGCCCTTTCGGTGACCTAGACCCGAGAAAGAGCATTAACGCTCGAGGGTCAGAATAGTACCACCCGAGGGTCGGTAAATAGTAAACCAAGAAATTATGGTAAATAAGGGCCAAAGCTAAGTTGCGAATCAAAGAAAAGTAAGGTTATAATGAGAAAAATCCCATTAGGGGCAAAATGGTAATTTTACCAAAAGTTCAGGGTAAAATAGTAATTTTACCAAAAGTTAGCAGAAAAGTTATAAATGGGATATTAGATCCTTAAATTTATGATCGAGAAATGAAACGTAGAATTTTTATGTTTTATTAAGTTTTATACATGAAAGAAACATAGAAAATAACCGTTATTATTTCGGTTATAGGGATCCGCGCCAGACAATATGAAGAGACGTCTGCGGACCAAGGAAGCGAGAAAAGAGATGCTAGCAAGTATTTGTAAGTTCAAACATTTAATTGACTGCAACATAAATGAACTGGACATGTTATGTGTTATGTGTTCTATGTAGTAAGTTCGAATACTTAATTGACTGCAATATGAATAGACTATTATGTCTAAGTATGATATGTGGTAAGTACAGACATTTAATTGTCTACTCACGAATGGACTTACCATAAAGTTGTGTTATATATATACACATTTAAGCTATTCAGTTGTGACATGATACTAACATGTTCACGAGAATAGTAAGCAAGATTAGAAAAAGAAAAGAGAAATAAGTTAAGTCAAATAATAAGACTTAAAAGTTAAGGTTGGCGTACCGGCCTCCCCAGTTGTGAGGTTCCCAGATAGCCTCCACCCCAGAAGTGTGGCACTGCCTCGTTAATAATGAGGTAGTTTATGGCTTAACTTCCTGCCTCCACCCCAGAAGTGTGGCGCTGCCTCGTTAATAATGAGGTAGTTTATGGCATGACTTTCTACCTATAAGGTCAGTAGTCCAGAGATGACCTTAGGGTTGATCGGTGGGTCGCTCCCCTGATCCTCTATTGGTCTGCGCGCACTAGGTACGTCCAACCACGGGCCCACAAGTGAAAGATTAAGCAGATAAAGTAAAGCTTAGCAAAGAAAAGCTAAGAATAGAAAGTAAAGCTAAGAAGAGAAAAGGAGAGAAGAGAAAGTAAAGCTTAGTAAAGAAAAGCTAAGAAAAGCTAGAAGAAGAAAGAATGAAAGTAAACAAGCATAATGCGACTAACATGTGTGCATATGCTATGTTATGCATAAATTGATATGCATAAGTCAGTTATACAATTTTAAGTGTATCTGTGATGTTTAAGCATACATTAAGTATGCTGTGTTTAAGTTGATATGTGTATACAATATTTTGTATAATGTTGAGTATGTTATGCTTAAGATGTTAAGCATACATTCTATATGTTATGTTTAAATTATTTTATGCTAAGAAAACGTTGAGATTGTTTCTCTCAATGTTAGAATATGTTATATATGAAGTTGAAAGTAAAGTATAATGTATGTTCATGTTCTGATACCACAGTTGGCATCAGACATGTTCTGTCCAAAAGGTATGAGTTAGTATTTTGTCATGAATGTATGTTTGAACTTATTGAGCCTGTCGCTCACAAGTTTGTTTATGTTGCAGGTAAGCATCCTGCACGAAGATAAGACAAGTGATGGATGACGGATGGAATCTGCATGTGCCAAGAGACTGGGTGAGGGTTATGGTACTACTATGAGTCTTCCGCTGAGCTGTTTAAAAGAGTATTAAAATGATGTTTTATAATGTAAATGAAGCTAAGGCAATGTAAAATATTTATTATAGTAAATGTTTTACGACGGTACAGTTTCCAAGTAAAGTTTAAGAAAAGAAAAAAAAATTTATTCCATATTTTTATGTTCAAATGGGAAGTAGAGTAAGCATGTTAAAGAAAGTATGTTAAAAGTAAGATACCAGCTATTACAGATGGTATCAGAATAAGTTAGAAACAAGTTAAAAGTAAGTTGCCGACGACCCAAGTGGTTACAGTCTATTGCAATTGGCAACAGTGGCTGACTGTAATAGTACTGTTTAACCCTACGTAGGGCGGGTTGTCACACCGCCGCCGTCGGACTTTCGGGGGCCGATTTCCGATCATAGGAGCTTCAGTTGGTGAAATTGACACCACCAATGGATTCCTCACGTTGAGATCTATGAGATGGTGGTCTCCTTTCTCCACACCACCGTCGGTCAACACGGTCAACGGTGGTCAATGATAGTCAATGGCGATCGATGACCAAAAATTGAAGAATGGGCCGTTGGCCTATTCTCGACGTTTCGGACACATCCGCAGTGTCAAAATTACAAAACAGAATCTCAAAAGCAAAGAATGGAGAAATCAAGTTTGTCCACGCGAGATCGAACTGTTCGTTCGATCGCCAGTGGGACGATTCCGGTAGTGACTTCGATCCCTTCATTCCTGAAATTTATGTTTTGGAATGAGTATATATCAATTATGTATTTTAGCATGTGAAATTGTAAGAAAATGGACTATGTGTATGAAAAATAGTCAAATGAGAAAATGTGGAAAATGTAAAGATTTTTACATAAAAGTTGAATTTTACGTAAAAATATAGGTCTCTGGTATAGTACGTGGTAGAATAGAAATAGGTTAGATGGTTTCGAGATGTTTTCTAAACACCGGGAACCCAAAAATTAGGCAGAAATACTGCCAAAATTTCTAAAACAGCACAAAGGGGTATTTTAGGAACCGAAGGGTAAAAATGTGATCGGGATGGAAACCTAAGCCCTCTCGATGACCTAGGCTTGAAAAATAAACGATTAATGACCGAGGGTTGGAATAGAACTACCCAAGGGTCGATGAATAGTAAACCAAGAAAGTGTGGCAAATAAGGCCGTAAAAATTTAGTAAAGCCTAAAAAAAATTATTTTATGATTTTTGAGCTTAGAAAATCCAGTCTAAGCAATAAAATAAAAATGATACGGCCCAAAGACCTATCAGGGGAAAAACGGTCATTTTGACCGAAAATTTCAAGAATGATAGAAAAGGATCCTAATGGACTTAGAATGGCTTAATTAAGATTTTAAGGGCCAAAATTAAGTTATGAATCAAAGAAAAGTAAGGTTATGATGAGAAAAATCCCGCTAGGGGAAAAATGGTAATTTTGCCAAGAGTTAGCAGAAGAGTTAAAAATGGGATATTAGATCCTTAAGTTTATGATCGAGAAATGAAACGTAGAATTTTTACGTTTTATTAAGTTTTATATACGAAATAAGCATGGAAAATAACCGTTATTATTTCGGTTATAGGGATCCGCGCCAGACAAGATGAAGAGACGTCTGCGGACCAAGGAAGCAAGAAAAGAGATGCTAGCAAGTATTTGTAAGTGCAAGCATTTAATTGACTGCAACATGAATGGACTGGTCATGTTATGTGTTATGTGTTCTATATAGTAAGTTCAAACATGTGATTTGTCTACAACATGAACTAACATGTTATTTTATGCCTATATGATATGTGTAGTAAGTTCAAGTATTTATTTGTCTGCAACATGAACTGACATGTTATGTTAGGTTTATGTTTAAGTGTTATATGAAATTCATGCATGTGAGTGCTATATGCACTAAAGTGTGACTAACATAATTCACACTATAGAAAAGTTACGTTAAAAAAGAAATGATTTATGAAATACAAACGAAAGAAAAGAAATGAGCAAAAGAAAGAATTGATTATGACAAGCTTATGAAAGAGCATAAAAGAAAGAAACAAAAGAAAAGAAACAAAAGAAAGAAAGAAAAGAAATGAACGAAAGAAAGAAAAGAAAGAAAATGAAAGAAAGAAAGAATAAATGAACGAACGAAAAGATAAAGTAAAGAATGAGAAAGATAAGCAAGATAATAAGACTGAAAATGTAAGGTTGGCATACCGGCCTCTCCAGTTGTGAGATTTAAGAGTTAAGAATAGCCTCCACCCCAGATGTATGGTGCTACCACAAGCTTAAGGTAGTTAATGGCTAATGCACTACCCCAAGTTTTGTAGTGTGAGATCGACCTTGGGGTTGATTGGTGGGTCGCTCCCCCATTCCTCCATTGGTCTGCATGCATTAGGTACGTCCAACCATGGGCCCACAAAAGAAAGTGAAAGATAAGAAAAGTAAAGAAAAGAAAAGACAAGTAAAGAAAGAAAAGAAAAGAAAAGAAAGTAACGTTAAGAAAAGCTAAGAAAAGAAAAGAAAGTAAAGCAAAGAAAAGTTAAGAAAAGCTAAGAAAAGAAAAGAAAAGAAAAGAAAGTAAAGCAAAGAAAAGTTAAGAAAAGCTAAGAAAAGAAAAGAAGCAAGTAAGGAAAGAAAAGAAATGAGGGAAATAGAATGACGGAATAGGAGAAGAAAAGAAAAGAGACAAATAAAGAAAGAAAAGAAAGGAAGGAGATAGAACGATAGATTAGGACATGATGATCCACCAGTAAAAGAAAAGAAAAGAAGCAAGTAAGGAAAGAAAAGAAATGAGGGAAATAGAATGACTGAATAGGAGAAGAAAAGAAAAGAAACAAATAAAGAAAGGAAGGAGATAGAATGACAGATTAGGATATGATGATCCACAAGAAAAAGGAAAGAAAGGAAAAGAAACAAATAAAGAAAGAAAAGAAAGGAAGGAGATAGAACGACAGATTAGGATATGATCCATCAGTGAAAGGAAAGAAATAGATTAGGATATGCTCCACCAGTAAAAGAAAAGAAAAGAAAAGAAACAAATAAAGAAAGAAAAGAAAGGAAGGAGATAGAACGACAGATTAGGATATGATCTGTGTGACGACCAGAGAATTTTAGCGGTATGACCTAGTTTAATCTAGGGTTTTCTATGAGTTCTGTAAGTAAGAATGTAAAGAAACACTATGGTTGTAATTAGACAAATTATAGTGTTGATAGAAATAAATAAATGTTTTGGAGGAAATTAAAATCTCCAAAAAATAAGTAGAGAATAAAGTATATGAGTAAGAAAGTGAATTCAGACCCAAAACGCTCAAAAAGGAGTAGTTTCGGTATTTGAACAGTATAAAGATAAGAATATGGCAAGTCAAAGTAAGAGCACAGTAAGAAAAGTACAAATATATGTATATAATAATTTGTACTATTTAAAGAGTGAAATAGATGTATTTGTATTGTTTAGAATATATTAAAATGTTCTAACAATACTGACGAGTAAGAATTCAGTGTTGGAAAAATTCACTGAGTTGAAACGGGTGAAACGGTGCCAAAACCGGCATTGAAAACCCTAACCGAGCCAATAAAAGACGGTAAACTTCCGGGATTTATTTTGATCAAACGGAAGCAATTTAAATTGATCCGATTGCACAGGAGACCTCAGGAACACACCGGGACGATTCCAGGAAAATTTCGGCTCGAACCGGTATCGGTCAAAAAGTAGTCGAATTAATGTGAATAGTGAAAGTCAAAGTCAACTTTCACTTTAGTAATTATGACATCATAAATCCATTTAAGAAATGGAAAGAAATTGGTGTTAGGTAGGATGAATGGCCATGATTCAATTGCTTTTTGATCTAAAGGCCAAGATTTGGCCAAAAATATACCTTTTTAATTTTTGAAAAATGGAGAAAGAATTAGGTGGAAAGGTGTTGAAAATTGATTGGTTTAGAGCCAAATTAATTGGCTTTCTTCCATGCATAAGTCGGCAAGTTGGTAACAAAGTGGCCGAAACTTTGTTTCATGCCAAACCAAAAGAAAAATTTTTTTTTCTAAGTCATCCATGGAGTCTACGTGAGCCACCCAAGGAGAACCAAAGAATTCCTTCAACATTTCTTCACAAAAGGAGTGTCAAAGTGTTCTTAGAAGACAAAGGAAGCATTAGAGCAAGGTAACTTCCTTTTTCACTTAATTTTTCATGGTTTTTCTTCATGGAATCCGTGGGTGAATAGTGAGAAAAAGATGAAAATTTTTTGGGTGTTTTTCATGGATTTGATGTTGGGTTTTGTTAAGGATGAAATAAGGAAGAAAACCATGTAATTTGTTTAAAGAAAAACCAAATTTTGGTTGGTTTTTCTAAGGAAAATCCGTGGGTTACCATGGGTAATCAATGAGAAAAAGTTGTGGTTTATTGCTAACATGCTTTCTAAGTTTAAATTGGTGAAGAATAAAGCATGTATTTCATTATGGAAAAGCTTGAAAAAAATTTTGGTGTGCATTGCTTAAGGAGGCCGTGGGTTTCCTAAAGGTTTGGAAGAAAAAATTTTGCATGAATTATGTGGTATTTGGTTAATTTAAATCATGCAATTTAATGTGTAAATGGTGGAAATGTGATTGAAAGAATGAAACAAAAATGCTTGACATGTTTAGCATTCAATGGCCGTGGGTTATACAAGGGTAAAACCCTAAGAAATTTGGTTGAAAAGAACAAGAAAATGGGCTTGAAAAGTGTCAGAAAAATGGCATGTAATAGCCTAACAAGTGGTTGAAAAGTTTGAGAAATTTCGGTTCGGTTTGGTGGTGAAAACCGAAACCAAGATTAAGGGCAAAATTGTAAAAAAATTTTGTAATGTGGTTAAAAATGTGAAATTGGAATTTGTGAGCTTTTATGTAAAAGTTTGGAAAACTTTTACATAAAATAGGCTTGTGGTATAGTACGTGGCAGGTACATATGGTTCGAGGCGTACCTAACGCCGGAAGCCTTAAAATTACGCCGAAATGCTGCCGAAATTTCGAAAACGGCTTTCGGGGTAAAATAGGAATTAAAAATAAAAGTTTAGGGTCGGGTCGGAAACCCGAGTCCCTAACGGAGAATTGAATAAGGAAAACCTAAGGGGTGGTTCGTGAATAGTAGACCGACCCCTAAAAATGTAAAATGAGAGTGAAACGGAAAAACCGACCCCGAGGGGGGGGGCGTTTTTGGAAATGAAATAAAGGTCCGAGTCGGGTACGGAAAATCCGAGCCTCGGAGACCTAGGTCGGGAAAGTCTAGATGAACGTTTTAAATACTAGTAAAACGTCCATTTGAGACTCCGAAACGATAGAAAATCACTAAACCGACGTAAGGGTCGGAATAGTGCTTCCCGAGGGTCGGGAAAGTGAAAAGTGGAAATATAATAGAAACGAACCCGGTAATGATTAGAAAAGAGTCAGAAAAGTTCCTGAGGGCCAAAAATGCAGTCTGGATCAATAAAATTCCGTCAGGGGCAAAACTGTAATTTTGCCAAAATATAGGGGCAAAATCGTAATTTTGCAAAAGTTGGGAAAAATTGGGAAAATGATAAATAAAGCCCAAAAAGTTGTAAATAGGTTCTATTTAAGCTTTTTAATGAAAAATAAAAGCTATAAATGGAAATGAAATTAACAGACAAAGTTTGTCTGTAGGATCCAAAAATCGACCTACAAGGAGGGCGATCAAAGATCCTAGAGAGAAGAAGAGAAGAGATTGATAAGGTAAGTACAGACATTTAATTGTCTACTCACGAATGGACTTACCTTAAAGTTGTGTTATATATATATACACATTTAAGCTATTCAGTTGTGACATGATACTAACATGTTCACGAGAATAGTAAGCAAGAGTAGAAAAAGAAAAGAGAAATAAGTTAAGTCAAATAATAAGACTTAAAAGTTAAGGTTGGCGTACCGGCCTCCCCAGTTGTGAGGTTCCCAGATAGCCTCCACCCCAGAAGTGTGGCGCTGCCTCGTTAATAATGAGGTAGTTTATGGCTTAACTTCCTGCCTCCACCCCAGAAGTGTGGCGCTGCCTCGTTAATAATGAGGTAGTTCATGGCATGACTTACTACCTATAAGGTCAGTAGTCCAGAGATGACCTTAGGGTTGATCGGTGGGTCGCTCCCCTGATCCTCTATTGGTCTGCGCGCACTAGGTACGTCCAACCATGGGCCCACAAGTGAAAGATTAAGCAGAAGAAGTAAAGCAAAGAAAAGAAAGAAATAGAATAGAAAGAACAAGTAGTATAGGACTAAAGAAAATAATTGGTCCTAAGTTGGCTAACCCTAGAGTGGTGTATTCAGCTTATTTACTTGTATGTATGTTTGTACTTACTGAGCTTTAGCTCATTAGTCTATTCGTGCTGTAGGTAATAAAGGAAAACAACCAGCAGTATGAAGCAAGAGTAGCGGACTGGCAGGCAGATCCCAGCGATGTCATGGACGGGTTATGGTTCCGTTTCGCAGAACTCCGCTGTACTCAAGGTGTATAAGAAAGAAAGTGTAATAGTGAGATATATGTATAAAGACAAGACAAGAGTGTAGTATGTAAAGTAGTGAAACAAGCTTAAAAGTATGTTTCTATTTTTACGTACTTTAAAGTAACGAGACTCCAAATTATATTTTGAAAAAAAGTATTAAGAAGTACGTATATATTTATGTATACACAATTTTCAAGAATTAGTAGTTTCCTCCAGTTAAAGGAAAAAAAAAATATTCCTAGTTTTTCAAGAACAAATCTTTTAAACCCCAAGGAGAAGAAAGCTATAGAAACAAGTAAGCTAAGTAAGACTAAGCAAAGAATAAAGAAAGCAAGCAAGATAAGGTGGACGACCTAAGCTAGAGGGGTCGCCCACAATCTGTCAGTGAAAGAAAAGAATATAAAGGAGACAAATAAAGAAAGAAAAGAAAGGAAGGAGATAGAACGACAGATTAGGATATGATTGTTAGGAAATGCCCTAAACATTAGAGACATTTTGATGTATTTATTTTGAACTGGATAATAAAATTATATATAGAGGTTATTCATTACATTGCTATCTATTCTCGTTTTATTTACATGTTAAAGTAAATGTAAGCAAATATGGTTCCCTGACTACTTGTGTTAAACTGTTAGAACGTTGCATGCAATTGACTTTTGTATGCGAGAAGACAATGTTCTAAAGTTAGCAGTCTAAAATATGGTCTGTAGTCTATGGGGTTAGACCGAGCATCTAACTCATGTTAAGACTATTATTTGTCTAAAGCCTTGGAGGGGACGGTTTGTCTTGACTGTCTGGAGCTGGACTCCCAAGTAGAGACATAGATATGTTGCTTGGTGGTGACATATTAGACCGGGACTAAAGCGTGATTGATCTACGAAGTCCGCTTTGAGTGGATCGATCTGCTTTTAACGTTCATTGTGCAGTAACCTTAATCCTGAGTAAAAGGACAACTTTATATATATGACTTGTGTACTTTGATGTTCCAATGGCTAAAGCGTCTCAGAGGTAGTAAGCTTATAGACTGGTTCATTGGGTGGATGACTTGTATACGATAAAGGGTTCGTTTACAGATATCAGAATCATAGCTCTAATGAGGAGTTAAGGGTATCCTCTTAAAGGCATTATACTGAATGTGAAAATGGACAAGGTCTTGGGTCGTCTGCTGGGCGGATGACTTCTTATTCACATATGGTGAATAATCATTTTCTTAATTCGGTAGTATACTGGAACTTTAAGATAGCCTGATCAATAGGATTAAATGGACTTTGGCCTAAGGCTGATCATGGATATCATATGAGGGTTCTGTATACATGACAAGGTCATTGGATGATAGCTTGTCACAGGCTTACGTAATACGGTATATAATTGGGAGTTCAGTTTCAAGTTTATAGTGGTGTGACTCTGAAATTAGTGATCATATGATTGAGTTGTTTGGTAAAGAATGATGATCATATGGATTTGTGGAAGCCCGATTATGTATGTCCAATCAGTCCCTCTACTAGCTCCACATAATTCCTTAACATTTGGCAAATTGATCTGTGTATGCTATTGGCTAGTTTATTATGCATGGATGGTGTTGACATAGGATTAGGATGGTAGACAAGATTCTCTCCGGTTGGATTTAGATTTTGTTTTGGATAATAGAGTACATAATTATTCGAACTCCAAATAAAGTTGCCATGATTTTATTTGAGATTGGATTGGAGTTGTAGAAAATTATCCATGAGAACAAGAATTTGAAACACAACTGTTTTGCAGATTTTGAAATTTGAATTTTGAATTTTGAATTTTGAATTTTGAAATTTGAAATTTAAAATTTGAATTTGAAATTTGAATTTGAAATTTGAATTTGAAATTCGAATTTGAAATTTGAATTTGAAATTTGAAATTTGAAATTTGAATTTGAAATTCGAATTTGAAATTTGAAATTCAAATTTTGAATCACAGTCCAAGTGGGATTCGAATTTGTTATGGTAAATCCATAAGGAATGAAATTCGAATTTGAGTTGGATATGGAGAGGATAATCTTGTTAGAATCCTACTTAAATTTTGAATCCAAATCCTAACTAATGATGGACGAAAATTTTGAGGATTATCCTCAATGGATTTCAGATTTTTATGGATAAGGTTCAAGGAAAAATTCAAGTTTCAATCCCAGTTGAATTTGGATTCTCTCCTCCCAGATAATGGCCGAATTTTTTGGAGTGAAACTCCTAGGAGATTTTCGGTTATTTTGGATAAGGATGAGATAAGATTCAAGCTTGAAAATTCTAGTGGAATTTTGATTCTCCCTTATCCAAAAGTGGCCGAATTTTTGTGGAGTTTTTTTCCTTTGAATTTTCAGATTTTTTGGTTGAAAAAGGGAGATAAAATTCTAGTTAAAATCTTGTTTAGATTTGGAATGGATTTATCCTAAAGTGGCCAAATTTATTGTTGGGATTTTCCCCTTGGAAAATTCAGATTTTGTGCTTGTGGATAAGGGAGAATATCTTCTCCTAATCCAATTCGAATTCAGAGAATCGCCTCATGCAGGTCTATAAATAGAGGTCCTGCCACTCCAGTTCTCTCAGACCACAAACTCTTAGGTGAGCAGGCTTATTGTTGCATAGCCCACCATGACAATAAGTTCTTTAGAGATCTGGGTGATCGGAAGAAGACTAGCAGTCCTAGCATACCGATCGAGGTTTAGAGTGCCCACACACTCAGCCATTCGGGAATTGGAGAATAGTAGAGAAGGCTAATTGGTTGAAGCCCTCCAGTTATTCTCCTCCTGCAAGATTGGCGTCCTTGAGGTATGAGTTTTAATTGTTGTTAGTTTATTGTATATGGTATCATGAGATATTTAATGATCTAAAAATTTTTATTGTTCCACTGCGCCACTCTGATACGTTTTTACTGATTTATTTTCCTACAATGATCCATCAGTGAAAGAAAAGAAACAGATTAGGATATTATCCACCAGCGAGAGTAAAAAAAAAAGAGACAAATAAAGAAAGAAAAGAAAGGAAGGAAATAGAACGATAGATTAGGATATGATCCACCAATAAAAGTAAAAAAGAAAGAAAGGAAAGAAAGGAAGTAAGTAAGGAAAGAAAAGAAAAGAGAGAAATAGAATGAAGGAATAGGATATGATCTATAGAACAAGAAGAACGACCTAATATGAAAGAAAGAACGAACAATGAAAATGAAAGTTAAGCAAGAAAAGAAAAGAATGTCATGAAGAAAAGAAAAAAATGTCATGAAAGAAAGAAAAGAATGATATGAAAGAAAGAAAGAACAAAAGAATACAACGAAGAAGAAAGAACGAAAAGTAAGCAAGCATAATGTGACTAACATGTATGCTTATGTTATGATATGCATAATTTGATATGCATAAATCAGTCATACAATTTTAAGTATATTTGTGATGTTTAAGCATACATTAAGTATGCTATGTTTAAATTGATATATGTATACAATGTTTTGTATGATGTTAAGTATGTTATGCTTAAAATGTTAAACATACATTCTGTATGCTATGTTTAAATTATGTTATGCTAAAGAACGTTAAGATTGTTCTCTCAATGTTAGAATATGTTATGTATGAAGTTGAAAGTAATGTATGATGTATGTTCATGTTCTGATGCCACAGTTGGTATCAGATATGCTCTGTCCAAAAGGTATGAGTTAGTATTTTGTCATGAATGTATGTTTGAACTTACTGAGCCTGTAGCTCACAAGTTTGTTTATGTTGCAAGTGAGCATCCTGCATGAAGATAAGACAAGTGATGGATGACGGATGGGATCTGCATGTGCCAAGGGACTGGATGAGGGTTATGGTACTACTATGAGTCTTCTGCTGAGCTGTTTAAAGAGAGTAATGAAAAGGATGTTGAAATGATGTTTTGTAATGTAAATGAAGTTATAGCAATGTAAAATGTTTACCATAGTAAAGTTTTACGACGGTACAGTTTCCAAGTAAAGTTTAGGAAAAGAAGAAAAAAAATTATTCCTTGTTTTCACGTTCAAATGATGTGTTTCAAATAAAAATGATAAAAGAAAGTATATTCAAAGTGAGATACCAGCCATCACGCTTGGTATCAGAGCAAAAGTTAAGATAGCTAGGTTTCTGGCTGTCACACTCGACGCCACATAGAAATGCGAGTTATAGTCACTAACAGAAATAGTGACCTAAGAATGATGTTGATTAATTTATGAGGTGACAAATTAATTAAACACGTATAGAGAAACAAACTCTCGAGATAGAGAGCAAGTTAGTACCGATGGCAATCAGTACCAAGCGATATATCTGCTTTAGCCACTAACAGTATTAATGACTTAACAAGAGAATTAATGAGATACGTTATTGATGACAGGTAGTAACTTGTAAGTTGATAGAGGCTAGAGTACAAGTTTGTGTGCAAACTAGGTAAGTACAACACCGCCTACGGCATGAATGAAATGAATTTAAAGTATTGTTTTTATACTATGTTAAGTATACAAACCTTGCACAGTTAATGCATAGCATATAGTTTCATAATTGCGTAGACTTATGAAAACATAACGAGTCCAAGTTGAGGCTTATAAAGAAAGAATAATGTAAGCTCATAATATATATAATGAGCCCATGTCGAGGCTCATAATATATACATAACGAGTCCAAGTCGAGGCTTATAAAGAAAGAATAATAATCTATAACGAGTCCAAGCTGAAGCTCACAACACATTACGAGTCCAGGTTGAGGCTCATAAGGAAAGAATAATCTAGGCTCACAACACATAACGAGTCCAAGTCGAGGCTCATAAAGAAGGAATGATCTAAGATTTAATGAGCCCAAGTCGAGGTTCATAATGAAAGGTAATGAATAATGAAGCATAAGCTGAGCATAAACGATTCATGTTGTGACAACCGGGAAATTTAGGCAATTCTCTGATGAAAATGTACAAATGTATGTATATAACAATTTGTACTATTTAAAGAGTGAAATAAATGTATTTATATTGTTTAGAATATATGAAAATGTTCTAACAATATTGACGAGTAAGAATTCAGTGTTGGAAAAATTCACTGAGTTGAAACGGGTGAAACGGTGCCAAAAACGGCATTGAAAACCCTAACCGGGACAATAAAAGACGAAAAACTTCCGGGATTAATTTTGATCAAACGGAAGCAGTTTAAATTGATCCGACTGCACAGGAGACCTCAGGAACACGCCGGGACGATTTCAGGAAAATTTCGGCTCGAACCAGTATCGGTCAAAAAGTAGTCGAATTAATATGAATAGTGAAAGTCAAAGTCAACTTTTGCTTTAGCATTTATGACATCATAAATCCCTTTAATAAATGGGAAGAAAATGGTGGTTGGTAGCATTAATGGCCATGATCTAATTTCTTTTTGATCTAAAGGCCAAGATTTGGCCAAAATTCACCATTTTAAATTTTTGAAAATGTTGGAAAGAATTAGGTGGAAAGGTGTTGAGTTTTGATTGGTGGAAAGCCAAATTAATTGGCCTTTTAGTTGCTAAAGTCGGCAACTTTAGTGAATAAAGTGGCCGAGACAATTTTTCAAGCCAAACCAAGAACAAAATTTTGCTAAGTTATTTCCATGGTGAACCGTGAGCAACCCAAGGGAGATTAAGTGATTCCTTCAATTTTCTTTCACAAAATTGGTGTCAAAGCATTCCTTGAAGACAAAAGAAGCAAGTGAACAAGGTAACTCCCCTTGGATTGAACTTTTTCTTGGTTTTTTTTCAAGAAAACCGTGTGATGAATAGTGAAAAAAGATGGAAAAATTTTTGGTTATTTTCATTGATTTGGTGTTTGGGTTTTGTTAAGGGTGTGATTAGGAAGAAAACCATGTAATTGGTTTAAAGAAAAACCAAAATTTTGTTGGTTTTCCAAGGGTAAAACCGTGGGCTACCATGGGTGATCAATGAGAAATTTTTGTGGTTTAAGTGTTAACATGCTTTCAATTCATATTTTGTTAAGAATAAAGCATGATTTGCATTATGGAAAGCTTGGAAAAAAATTTTGGTGTGAACTTACCTAAAGTGGCCGTGGGTTACTTAGGGCTTGGAAGAAAATTTTGCATGGTTTATTTGATGTTTGAATAATTGAAATCATGCATTTTATAATGCAAATGATGAAATTGGGAATGAAAGCAAGAAAAGAAAAAAATTGGGGTATGTTTTATTAGTATGGCCGTGGGTTATGTGATTAAAAAAAAAACCCTAGGAAAATTGTTGAAAAATGCAATGAAAATAGGCTTGAAAATGTGTTAGAAAATGACATTTTAACAGCCTAAGATTTGGTGAAAATTTGAGAAGTTTTGGTTAGGTTTTGATTGTCAAAACCGTGGCCAAAAACTAAGGATGAAAATGAAAAATTTTTTATGTAATGTGGGTTAAAATGCAAATTGGAATTTTGTGAGCTTTTATGTAAAAGTTTGGAAAACTTTTACATAAAATAGGCTTGTGGTATAGTACGTGGCAGGTGCATATGGTTCGAGGCGTACCTAATGCCGGTAGCCCTAAAATTACGCCGAAATGCTGTCGAAATTTCGAAAACAGCATTTGGGGTAAAATGGAAATAAAAAGTTTGGGGTCGGGTCGGAAACCCGAGTCCCTAACGGAAAATTTGATAAGGAAAACCTAAGGGGTGGTTTGTGAATAGTAACCCGTCCCCTAAAAATGTAAAACACGAGTGAAATTGAAAAAAAACGGACCCCGAGGGGGGGGGGCGTTTTTGGAAATGAAATAAAGGTCCGAGTCGAGAACGGAAAATCCGAGCCTCGGAGACCTAGGTCGGGAATGTCTAGATGAACGTTTTAAATACTAGTGAGACATCCATTTGAGGCTCCGAAACGATAGAAAATCACTAAACCGACGTAAGGGTCGGAATAGTGCTTCCCGAGGGTCGGGAAAATGAAAAGTGGAAATAAAATAGAAATGAACCCGGTAACGATTAGAAAAGAGTCAGAAAAGTTCCTGAGAGCCAAAAATGCAATCTGGATCGGGAAAAATTCCATCAGGGGTAAAATTGTAATTTTACCAAAATATAGGGGCAAAATCGTAATTTTGCCAAAATACAGGGGCAAAATCGTAATTTTACAAAAGTTGAGAAAAATGGGGAAAATGATAAATAAAGCCTAAAAAGTTATAAATAGGTTTTATTTAAGCTTTTAAATGAAAGATAAAAGTTATAAATGGAAATAAAATTAACAGACAAGGTTTTGTCTGTAGGATCCAAAAATCGACCTACAAGGAAGGCGATCAAAGATCCAAGAGGGAAAAAGAGAAGAGACTGATAAAGTAAGTTCAGACATTTACCTGTCTGCAACATATAGCATTATTGTTGCTAACTTTGATGTACTAACTATAAGTTAGGTACATATGTGCTACATGCACTATTATAGAGTAGAGAGAGAGACGTAATGTGCTACGGGCACTATTGAGAATGGACACATTGTTAATTGTGCTTCGGGCACTAGAGCAAGGTTAATGAAACTCACTCACCTAAAATTTAAAATGTGAACCATTCCTAACCACGGGACAATATGAAGTCACCGGGTTAGAATTTTAAAAAGTCGGTAATGAAACCACTTTCTGGCGTACCAGCCTTCCGTACAGGGAGGTACTATTTGCCTTCAGGGCTATGAGACTAAGGCTGTGGAGGTCAGCACTGATGTACCGCTCCCAGTCATGTACAGTTTGCCTTAGGGGCTATGAGATTAAGGCTGTGGAGGTCAGCACTAATGTACCGCTCCCAGTCATGCGTACTTAAATGGTACTGCCAACCTGAGCTCAAAACCAGAACATAAGCAAAGATAATTACCTAAAACTGAAACTATGCCATAATTGAGCATAAGACAGTTTAGTGAGAGTACTAACATCGCGGTAGATGTACTGTTTTGACACTGTGTTGTGGTCAAACTTACTATTCACGTATGAATAGTGGTCAAAGTTACTATTTACGTATGAATAGTAGTCAACAGTACTATTCATGATGAATAGTACTATTCATAGAAATTTTATTTCTTGCATGTTTGAACTTACTGAGCCTGTAGCTCACCATTTTTGCTTATGTTTCAGGTAAGCGACCAGCTCAGTAGCTTGTTTGACTGGATGCGGACGGGATGGCGCGTGTCAAATCGGATAACTGGGCGAGGGATATGGTCCTGCCAGAGTCTTTCCGCTGAGCGATAAAAAGGAAAAAAAAAAAAAGAAACAATCTTTTGTAATATTATATATTTTACGAAAGTACTGTAATATGTAAATTACTTTGTACTTGCCAACAAAGTAAATAGTGGGAAATGTTTTACATGATGTTTAAAGAAAAAAAAATTTTTCCCCAAAAACGTCATGATTAAAAGAGAGATAGATTAGCCAGCGACCCATGAGAGTACAATCTATCGTAGTTAGCGATAAAGCTCAACTGTAATAGTATTGTATGATCTCTACGAGGGGCGGGCTGCCACACATGTAGTGTACACATTATGCCTTAAATACAGTTAGAGTAAGCTTCCCAGTTGCATGGTAGGACATGCCCACATGATATGTATTCTGAGATGCTACATGATATGTTTCCATATTCTGTGTGAACGTGTGATATGATTTCCAGTTTGAATATGATTTGAAGTATGTACTATGTTTTAAACATGTTTTGTGGTAAACATGCTGTACTTACTGGGTGTAAAGCTCACGGAGTGTGTTCATGCTGTAGGTAAGCTTCCTATGGCCAGATTACTAATGGACGATGACGGCAGCGGAGGCGGATGTGAGGCGAGATTATGGATACACCGCGTGTATTCTTCTGCATAGTATGCTGAGCAACAGTATTTTTGAATAGTAACCGTTGAACAATATTTTTGAATAGTAACCGTTGAACAGTATTTTTGAATAGTAACCACTGAACAGTATTTTTAAATAATAACCGTTGAACAGTATTTTTGAATAGTAACTGATAAATAGTATTTTTAAATAGTAATCGGTATATGTACGTATATAGTAAATACGTATGCAAAAAAAAATCCCTAAATTTATGATACCTAGTTAAGTAACTTTGAGTATTAATTACAAGAACGTATAAGTATCATTTAAATAAGCAAGTTTTAAGTGACGGTCCGGGTCACTGAGGGCACGGGGTGTCACATTACAGGTTCTTCGAGGATATAATGATCGCTACAAGCGATGAGGGCTGGAGAGGAAGAAGCTTTAGGGTCGCTCCTTAGGCCTTCTCAGTCAGCGCGCAAAATAAATTATCGGTACTATCACTATAAGCTCAACACCAAAATACAAATAGAGAGAATAGTCAATAATGTGACGAAAGCCATAATTGAGCATAACCAACACTAACACTAAGTGTAGTGAACTCGGTTAGGATAATGTGAATAGCAATCGATTAGGGTAATATGAATAGTAATCAAATAGAGTAATATGAATACTAACTGGTTAGGGTAACAGTTACTATTTATCGATCAAATGTCAAAGTTACTATTCATAAATGAATAGTATTATTCATAGGAAATTATGTTTTTGATATTTTTGAATTTATGTGATTCTTACTAAGTATGTTTGAACTTACTGAGCCTGTTAGCTCATCAGTTTGTTCATGTTGCAGGCAAGAAACCTATCTAGTAGACTACATGGATGGCATTAGGATGTGCACGTGTCAATGAGATAGGGAATCCACTGTGGATTTTGGTCTTGCTACTAGTCTTCTGTTGAGCGATAAAATAGTGAATTGAAGAGAATGTATTTTGAAAAATGACATACATATGTATTGTATGTTTGTACATTATGTTGTACTTAAAAAGACAACTAAAAGTTAGTTTGATATTCCATATGGCTTTCATACTTAGCTTTCAGTTGAGGAAAGTATGTATTAGAAAGAAAAAAAAATTTATGGGCGAAATTTGGGCCTTGAAAAATAAGAGTTGAAAGAAAAAGAGTTTTAAATGGTGATCCGAATCCGGCGTACGAGCTGTCTTGGTCGACAATGGAGTCGGATCATAACGGTTTCGCGTGGTTGGATTCGGGGGCACAACAGGTTGGTATCAGAGCAATTGACCATATCCTTATTGGCACGAAATGCGATCTGCTCATCAATCAAAGTAAGTTAGCTTTCTTTAAGTTAGTTAACTTTTCATTTATATGAGGTTAAATATTTTGGTAGGACATACGATGACTAGGCCACCTTATATGAGATCCCACTCATACCGACCGAGAGGACCGATTCGGGTATGGACTAGGCCCGTGATCCGACTGTCTATGATCCATCGAGCAGTGCCTCGATCGTCAATACCTGAGCCGCCAGCACCAAGGATTGTAGCACCGGTACCAGTATAAGCACCACATCCTCGACTGGTTGTAAATCCAACAGTAGCTGTAGATATTCCAGTGGTGGGAGGACGAGCCCATGTAGGATCCCGAGTATCGATATGGGTGGTACATGCATTCAGAGGTAGTCATCCACCCACTTTTGAGGGAGGTCAAAAGGGGATCTCTACTCGAGATTGGTTACACGACATAGCGACGATTATGCGTCGTGTGATATAGACGAGAATTGCTGGGTGTTGATGGCAGTGGGCATATTCCATGAGGATGCATGGATGTACTGGGAATACTATGACCAGGAGATGTTGTTGGGACTAGACTGGGCTGAGTTTTGACACATTATGATACTGTAGTTTCCGCCAAAGAGTCCAGCGTCACCGGTCCCAGACACTCCGAAGAGCAGGGTAGTGACTCCGCCACCAGCTATGCCTAGATATACCGATGTGAGGGAGTTCGTTCTCAAAGCTGAGAGACTCCAGATGCTACTAAGTGATACGGTTTTCACTTATGCAGTACAGTTTAAGGAGAATGTAGTGAGGAGATGTCCTACGTCTAACCTCACTAAGGAGGAGTTTTGTGACATTTTTTGGAATGAGCTCACTATAGATCTACGACAGAGGGTAACCCCTTTATATCCTACTACTTTACACGAGTTTATAGTTACTATAGCTAAGGTAGAGGAAGAATTGATGATGGAGCACATGGTGCGTAAGAGACGCGAGCAGTCATTACAAGATGCCATGCTAGATTGTCTGTATGGGGCACAGCCTATGGCAAATGATCATAAGGCTAGCATATCGAGACTACGAGAGGGTACGAGTCCTACTAGGGGATCGACACCCTCCGGGGCTAGAAATGGCTCAGATGAGGATGAAGAAGATCCTGAGGAAGTTCCGACTACTCTAGATCTACTTCAACCAGGGGACTAGATATAAACCATATAAGATGTATATATATGTATATATGTATATATGACTATATCGAAAGGCCATTTTGAGAAAAGCCTTCGAGTTGATGCGTATGTAAAAATTTTGAAATGAAATGACAATCATATTTTGACATGTTCAATGGATGAAATGTTGAAATCTATATGATGATTAAAACTATTTTTACTTATTTGGTAAAAATATGTTTGTGAAAAATCTTACGATTGATTTTCATGCGATTATAGGAAATAGAAAAGATGGTGAATGCACGAAACCTGAAAAACATGGGAGGGTGTCCAGTCCTGTTAGAGAGAGTAGATGAACTAGAAGCCATGTTGGAGGCTCATATGAAGGCAAATGCTGAGCTAAGACAAAGAATAGAACAGATGGAGCAAAGGCAAGGCCGGGAAGAAGACCAAAACCGACAGATGGCCACATCTGAACAAGAAGTACTGCCAATAGAACCTGAGATTGAAATAGTAAAACCCCAAACCCAACCTAAAGTCAATCAAGAACCACTTTATGAATGATTCTAACGAATGAAGCCACCAGAGTTTAAGGGTTCCACAAACCTTTTGGAAGTAGAGGTGTGGTTGTCTTCACTCTATATAACATTGGAATTTATGGAGCTGAATGATCAAGAAAAGATTATGTGTACGTCCTTTGTTCTGAAGAAGGATGCAAGATTTTGGTGGGATTCAGTCAAGCTGAGAAGGAATGTGTTCACCATGTCATGGCTAGACTTCTTAGAAGAATTTAATCAAAAATACTACAATCTCGTACTGTTGCGACCACAACAAAGAGAGTTTGTAGAATTAAAGCAGGGGGACATGTCAGTGATCGAAGTATGTAGCAAGTTCAACCAACTGTCCTGACTATGCCCATACGCTGTCCCCACTGAGAGGGAGAAAATTTAGAAGATGCTGGGAATGTTATGTCCTGAAATCTTAGCATTAGTGGATAGCAGGTTGACACCGCCCACTACAGTATCTGATTGCGTAAGTAGAGCCTTAAGGGTAGAGTGTTGCCTAGTTAGATAGAAGGAAGAGAAAGAAAAGATATGGGATGCCAAAAAGAAAGAAAAGGTTTTGGCAAAAGCAATACAAGTTAGACCCTACGCTGGACAATGCAGTAAGCCTAGTTCGAATGCTAAGGCCAGGCAAGCAAGTACTTCTGGCCAGCAGTCACAGGGTAAGAGAAAGGGGAATAATTCAGAAATAGGAACCAGCAGTGGAGGTTGAACAATAATGCTGGACCTATAGTTCGTGACTGTGTTGTCTGCGAAAAAAGGCATGCAGGCAGATGCAGACTTGCCCTAAACGCCTATTTCTAATGTAGAAAGGATGGCATTTTGCCAGGAATTATCCTGAAAATAGGCAAAATGTGCAGGGTTCATTCCAGACACAGCAGCAATGTCCCCAAGCACATGCAATCCAAGCAAAGAGTGAAGGTCCTTCATCCACAGAGAGGTAAGAAAGACCACAAGGCTTACCTCGCGTGGATGCTAGAGTAATGGTGTATACCAAGGAGGATGCGGAAGCAGCGACGGCCAATGTAGTGATAGGTCAATTTTCTGTCACCAATCATTTAGCGTCTATTTTATTTGATTCTGGTGCTACGCATTTGTTTATTTCATATCAATTCGTGAACCAGATAGGATATCCTAAGGATAACATAGGTATGACCTTTAAAACGGCTCTACCCTCAGAAGAAGTATTGATGTCCAATTATTGGTTGCCACATGTGCCAATAATTGTGGCAAATAGAGAGCGGTATGTAGAATTGATCGTGATGGAGCTTGCTGATTATGATATAATACTAGGAATGGATTTCCTAGGGAAGTATCAAGCAATGATCGATTGCCGGAAGCGGAAGATAATGTTCCAACCTGACCAGGAAGATGCATTCGAATATGTAGGTTTGCCACACAAATTAAGGACGATAATGATAACCTCGATGAAGGCAAGAAGGCTAGTGTTTAGCGGCTATGCTGGATACTTAGCATACATAGTGGATGTGATGGAGGAACGGAAGCTTTAACCTGAAGATGTTCCTATTGTGAAGGAGTTTATCAATGTCTTCCCAGAGGAATTACCCAGATTGTCACCAGAACAAGAAATCTCTTTTGAGATTGAGCTGATGCCAGGAACAACACCCATCTCAAAGGCACCGTACCGGATGGCACCAGCAGTGTTGAAAGAGCAGCTGAAAGAGCTTCTTGACAAAGGATTTATACATCCGAGCTATTCCCCATGGGATATTCCTGTACTGTTTGTCAAGAAAAAGGATTGATCATTTCGATTGTGCATCGACTACCGGGAGTTAAACAAGGTTACTTTCAAAAATAGATATCCGTTACCTAGAATTGACGACTTGTTTGACCAACTCAAAGGCACAGTAGTATTCTCCAACATCGATCTACAATTGGGATATCATCAGCTGCGGATCAAGGAGAGCGACATTCACAAGACCGCATTTAGGACCTGTTACGATCATTACGAATTCCTTGTGATGCCGTTTGGGTTAACAAATGCACCAGTTGCATTTACGGACTTGATGAATCGAGTCTTCAAAGAATATTTAGATAAGTTTGTCATTGTATTTATTGATAACATACTCATATATTCAAAGACTTAAGAGGAACATGAAGAACATCCACGGATTGCCCTGTAGACGATAAGGAAGCATCAACTCTATGCTAAATTTTTTAAGTGTGAATTTTAGCCAGATAGAGTGCATTTCCTTGGACATGTGATTTCCAAGGAAGGAATTGCTGTGGACCTAGCAAAAGTAGAGGTGATCAATGAATGGCCCGCACCTAAGAATGTGACTAAAATACGAAGTTTCTTAGGTTTAGCTGGCTATTATAGAAGATTTGTTGAGGGATTCGCATGTGATAACCGGGAATTTTAGATTCTCAGAGTAGATTAAAATTGTATGTATGTACCAATTTTAATAAATAAAATATAAAAAAGTTGTGTTTTAATACTGTTGTGAATACTGTAGTGAATACTATAAAAATGTTCCGGCAGTGTTAAAGTGAGTGAGTTCAGAGATGGAAAATCTCACTGAATAGAAACGGGTGAGACGGCTCGAAAACAAAGCAAAAAACCCTGAAAAGTGCACCGGAGTGCACTAAAAGACAAAAATTTACCATAGGGAATTCTGGCCAAACGCAAGTAAAATAAAACAAACCGACCACACCGGAGGCGCCCGGAACCCGCCTACATGATTTCGGTAAAGTTCCATTGGGTTTGACTTTCTATCAAAATTTGACCACAAATTAATTCATGAATTAATATGTGAATTAACTCATGATGTCATGAATGGAAAAATCAAAGCTTGGAAAGTAAGATAAGATAGGTGTATGGCTAGGATTGAATGGTTTATGGATCAAAGGCCAAGATCAAGCCAGAAAGGCTTGAAACTTTTTTTGGAAAACTTGGAATTATGGGATTCGGCCACTTGGAATAAAATCAGCAAAAAATTTTCATTTTTGGCCCAAAAAGTTTGCATCTATGTCCTTGAATAATTAGCAAATTGTTGGAAAAAATTACATAAAGGCCCTTCACTTTTGCCTATAAATTGGCATGAAAATTCACTTGAAAAATTGGTAAAACTTAGCCAAACTCTAGCCAAATTTTTCTGCCCAAAATCAATGTATCTCCCTCCCTTGTTAAGCAAAAAATTGTCAAAATTTTACACTAAAATTAGCTTCCAATCCAAGCTTAGGCATCAAGAGATCAATTGTGAAGGTAAGCCACCAATTTGAAGCAATTTTCTTTGAATTTTCCTTAGAAAATCCATGGCTTATGTGGTTTGGAAAACATTGAAAAAATTGATGTTTTGTTGATGTTTATGATTGGTTTGGTGTTCTAGAGTGTGAAGCATGAATTAGGATTAAGAAACAAGCAAAATTTGATGCTTGATTTCCATGAAATCCATGGCTAGTAAGTGTGGAGAAAATGATGTGGAAATTTGGTGAATTGTTTTAATGGTTCTGTGAGTTTGATACTATGTTTATTGAAGCATGAATTGGAATAATGAAACTAGAAATTTTGGTGCATGTTTCATGCTAGAAACCATGGCTAATAAACACTAGAAAATGGAAAATTTTTAGTGTTGAGCAATGATGAGAAATGTTGATAAAACCCGAGTAATAAGAACAAAATTTTCCTATGGTGTTTGTGTATGAAAACTGTGGCATTGAAGGCTAGGGTTGAATGAAAATTTTGTTAGGCTTTTAATTTTTATATGTACATTAGAAAACCTAAAAGTGATATGTGATATTTGAATGTTGTGATGTAATATATTTGGTGTTATTAATCATGAGAAACCGAGGCTAGAAATGGAAAAAAAAAAATTGATGATTTGTGTTGAATTTTGCATGTTGGTTAATGTGGAAAATTTTTATACAAAATTTGATAACTTTGTATAAAACAGGTCTCTGGTATAGTACATGATAGGTACAAAGGTTCTGAGACGTAACTAACGTTGGGGAGACCTAAAAATACAAGCGAAAAAGCTACCGAAATTTCTAAAACGGCATAAGAGCATTTCGGGAAACAAGGGGTAAAAATATTAGACTCAGGAAGGAAACCGAGACCCCTCAGTGGGTTAGGATTGAAAATGGTAAACCAACCCAAGAGGAATAGTAAACCGATCCTTAATGACTAAAATGCTTAAAACGGGGAAAAATGCACGTTAGGGGTATTTTGGGAAACGAGAGGGAAAAATTAGAACGGGATAGGAAACCCGAGCCCCTCGGGAACCAAGGCTCGGGGACGGGATGATAAACATTTTAGGATCAGTGAAATACCCATTTGAGACTTCAAAACGCTAGAAAAACGAGAAACGACCCTAGGTGATGGATGAATAGTAACCGAAGGTCGAAAAATGAATAAGTGTGATTTTATAGCAAATAAAACTGTAAAATGATATAGAAGCCTAGGGAATATTATTTTATGATATTTGGGCTTAGAAAAATCAGAAAAAAAATGATAAAAAGGAATAGTATAGTCCCGAGACCCGTTAAGGGCAAAATGGTCATTGACCAAAAATTTCTGAAAGGCTCGGAAAGAACCGTAAAGGACCGTAAAGGATCTAGAATGTCTTAAATAAAATTCTAGAACCCAAAATAAAGATTATAGAATCAAAAATCTAGAGTTTAAGTAGTACACGGGCGTGTACATTGAAACACGGCCGTGTAAAGTGAACCCGAGAGGCACACGGGCATGTTGCAGGCCATGTATCACAAATAAAGTTGAAATATGCTGAATTGTTAAGTGAAATGAATATATATCCAAAGTGATAATTAACAATGGGTATTAACAGACAATACTACATCTGTAGGGACCCAAATTAGAGATAAAACTGTGGAGAAGTTCTGGAAGTGGACATTGTCGCAGTGGTGATAAGTTCAAGCATTTTCATGTCTACAACATGAAATACTATATTATTTCGTTATGTACTAGTTGTACATTAGGTAATAAGTCCTATAGACATTGGGGGATTAGTTAGTATAACACATCCCACATAATAAGAGAAAGAGAATATCTAAGGCCTACGGGCGATTGAGGTTAATGATCTTGAGGTGATGATTAATGTCACTTGGTTAGAACTATAATTGAAAGATGGTAATAAAACCAGTTAAGGTGTACCGCCCGTCCAACGTTGTGGCGGAGGTTTTACACGTCCTTCGAGGATATAATGATCGCTATGAGCGATGAGGGCTGGAGAGGAAGAAGCTCTAGGATTGCTCCCTAGGCCCTCCCAGTCAGTGCATAAAATAAATTATTGGTACTGGTACAACGAGCTTAACACCAAAATACAAATAGAGAGAATAGTCTATAATATGACGAAAGCCATAATTGAGCATAACCAATACTAACACTAAGTGTAGTGAACTCGGTTAGGGTAATGTGAATAGTAATCGATTAGAGTAATGTGAATAGTAATCAGTTAGAGTAATGTGAATAGTAATCAATTAGGGTAACAGTTACTATTCATCAATCAAAGGTTAAAGTTACTATTTATGGTGAATAGTATTATTTATGGATAAATAGTATTATTCATAGGAAATTGTGTTTTTGATGATTTTGAATTTATGTGATTCTTACTAAGTATGTTTGAACTTACTGAGCCTGTTAGCTCATCAGTTTGTTCATATTACAGGTAAAAAAAACCTGTCTAGTAGGCTACATGGATGGCAGCAGGATGCGCACGTGCCAATAGGATAGGGAATCCGCTGTGGATATTGGTCCTGCTACTAGTCTTTCGCTGAGTGATAAAATAGTGAATTAAAGAGAATGTATTTTGAAAAACAATATATATGTGTATTGTACGTTTGCACCTTATGTTGTACTCAAAAAGACAACTAAAAGTTAGTTTTATATTCATATGGCTTTCATACTTAGCTTTCAGTTGAGGAAAGTATGTATTAGAAAGAAAAAAAAATTTATGGGTGAAATTTGGGCCTTGAAAAATAAGAGTTGAAAAAAAAAGAGTTTTAAATGGCGATCTGAATTCGGCGTACGGGCTATCTTGGTCGACAACGGAGTCGGATCATGACGGTTTCATGTGGTTGGATTCGGGGGCACCACAGGTTGGTATCAGAGCAGTTGACCATATCCCTATTGGCACAAAATGCGATCTGCTCGTCAATCCAAGTAAGTTAGCTTTCTTTAAGTTAGTTAACTTTTCGTTTATACGAGGTTATATATTTTTGTAGGACATACGATGACTAGGCCACCTTATATGAGATCCCACTCATACCGACCGAGAGGACCGATTCGGGTATGGACTAGGCCAGTGATCCGACCGTCCATGATCCATCGAGCAGTGCCTCGACCGTCAATACCTGAGTCGCCAGCGCCAAGGATTGTAGCACCGGCACCAGTATAAGCACCACCTCCTCGACTGGTTGTAAATCCACCAGTAGTTGTAGATATTCCAGTGGTGGGAGGACGAGCCCATGTAAGATCCCGAGTATCTATACGGGCGGTACATGCATTCAGAGGTAGTCATCCACCCACTTTTGAGGGAGGTCAAAAGGAGATCTCTACTCGAGATTGGTTACACGACATAGAGACGATTATGTGTCGTGTGATATAGACGAGTATTGCTGGGTGTTGATGGCAGCGGGCACATTCCGTGAGGATGCATGGATGTACTGGGAGTACTGTGACTATCAGATGTTGTTGGGACTAGACTGGGCTGAGTTCCGACACATTATGATATTGGAGTTTCCGCCAAAGAGTCTAGCATCACCAATCCCAGACCCTCCAGAGAGTAGGGTAGTGACTCCGCCACCAGCTATGCCTAGATATACCGATGTGAGGGAGTTCATTCTCATAGCTGAGAGACTCCAGATGCTACTAAGTGATATGGTTTTCACTTATGCCGTACGGTTTGAGGAGAATGTAGTGAGGAGATGTCCTATGTCTAACCTCACTGAGGAGGATTTTTGTGACATTTTCTAGAAGGGGCTCACTATAGATCTACGACAGAGGATAACTGTAGGAAAATAAATCGGTAAAAATGTATAAGAGTGGCGCAGCGGAACAATAAAAATTTTAGATCGTTAAATATCTCATGATGCCATATACAATAAACCAACAACAATTAAAACTCATACCTCAAGGACGCCAATCTTGCAGGAGGAGAATGACCGGAGGCTTCAACCAATTAGCCTTCTCTACTATTCTCTAATTCCCGAATGGCTGAGTGTGTGGGTACTCTGAACCTCGATCGGTATGCTAGCACTGCTAGTCTTCTTCTGACCACCCAGATCTCTAAAGAACTTTATTGTCATGATGAGCTGTGCAACAATAAGCCTGCTCACCTGAGAGTCTGTGGTCTGAGAGAACTGGAGTGGCAGGACCTCTATTTATAGACCTGCATGAGGTGATTCTCTGAATTTGAATTGGATTAGGAAAAGATATTTTGCCTTATCCATAACCCAAAAATCCGAACTTTTCCAAGGGAGAATCTCAACAAAAAAATTTGGTTTTCTTAGGATAAATCCAATCCAAATCAAAACAAGATTTTAACTAAAATTTTATCTCCCTTTTTCAACCCAAAAAATCCGAAAATTACAAGGAGAATATCTCCTAAAGATTTCGGCCATTATGGATAAGGGAGAATCAAAAATTCCACTAGGATTTTCAAACTTGAATCTTATCTCAACCTTATCCAAAATAACCGAATTTTCCTAGGAGAGATCCTCCAAATTTTCGACCACTTTTAGGGAGGAGAGAATCCAAATTCAACTGGGATTGAAACTTGAATTTTTCTCTTGAATCTTATCCACAAAAAACTGAAATTTCATTGAGGATTATCCTCAAAAATTTCGTCCACTTTTGTTGGGATTTAGATTCAAAAATCAAGTAGGATTCTAACAAGATTATCCTCTCCAAATCCAACTCAAATTCGAATTTCAAACCTTGTGGATTTTCCACAACAAATTCGAATCCCACTTGGACTGTGATTCAAAATTCGAATTTCAAATTTCAAATTCGAATTTCAAATTCAAATTTCAAATTTCAAATTTCAAATTTCAAATTTAAATTTCAAATTCAAATTTCAAATTCGAATTTCAAATTCAAATTTCAAATTCAAATTTCAAATTCAAAATTCAAATTTCAAATTTCAAATTTCAAATTTCAAATTTCAAATTTCAAATTTCAAATTCCACAAAACAGTTGTGCTTCAAATTCTTGTTCTCACGGATAATTTTCTACAACTCCAATCCAATCTCAAATAAAATCATGGCAACTTTATTTGGAGTTCGAATAATTGTGTACTCTATTATCCAAAACAAAATCTGAATCCAACCGAAGAGAATCTTGTCTACCATCCTAATCCTGTGTCATCACCATCCATGCATAATAAACTAGCCAATAGCATACACAAATCAATTTGCCAAACGTTAAGGAATTATGTGGAGCTAGTAGAGGGACGGATTGGACATATATAATCGGGCTCTCGTGATTCCATATGATCATCATTCTGTACCAAACAACTCAATCATATGATCACTAATTTCAGAGTCATACCACTATAAACCTGAAACTGAACTCCCAATTATATACCGTATTACGTAAGCCTGTGACGAGCTACTATCCAATGACCTTGTCATATATGCAAAACCCTCATATGATATCCATGATCAGCCTTAGGTCAAAGTCCGTTTAATCCTACTGATCAGGCTATCTTAAAGTTCCATTATACTACCGAATTAAGAAAATGATTATTCACCATATGTGAATAAGAAGTCATCCGCCCAGCAGACGACCCAAGGCCTTGTCCATTTTCACATTCAGTATAATGCCTTTAAGAGGATACCTTTAACTCTTTAGAGCTATGATTCCGATATCTGCAAACAAACCTTTCATCGTATACAAGTCATGCACCCAACGAACCGGTCTATAAGCTTACTACCTCTGAGACGCTTTAGCCATTGGAACATCAAAGTACACAAGTCATATACATGAAGAAGTTCATTTACTCAGGATTAAGGTTATCGCACAATGAACGTCAAAAGCAGATTGATCCACTCATAGCGGATTACGTAGATCAATCACGCTTTAGTCCCGGTCTAATATGTCACCACTGAGCAACATATCTATGTCTCTACTTGGGAGTCCAGCTCCAGACAGTCAAGACAAACCGTCCCCTCTAAGGCTTTAGACAACATAATAGTCTTAACATGAGTTAGATGCTCGGTCTAACCCCATAGACTACAGACCATAGTTTAGACCGCTAACTTTAGAACATTGTCTTCTCGCATACAAAAGTCCATTGCATGCAATGTTCTAACACTTTTAACACAAGCAGTCAGTGAGCCATATTTGCTTACATTTACTTTAACATGTAAATAAGACGAGGACAGATAGCAATGTAATGAACAACCTCTATGTATAATTTTATTATCCAGTTCAAAATGAATACATCAAAATGTCTCTAATACTTAGGGCATTTCCTAACAATAACCCCTTTATATCCTACTACTTTACGCGAGTTTATAGTTACTGTAGTTAAGGTAGAGGAAGAATTGATGATGGAGTGCATGGTGTGCAAGAGACACAAGCAGTCATTACAGGATGCCATGCTAGATCATTTGTATGGGGCACGTCCTATGGCAAATGATCATGAGGCTGGTACATCAAGACGACGAGAGGGTAGAGTACTACTAGGGGATCGACACCCTCCGGGGCTGGAAATGGCTTGGATGAGGACGAAGAAGATCCTGAGGAAGTTCCGACTGCTTGAGATCTACCTCAACCAAAGGGCTGGATATAAACCATATAAGATGTATAAATATATATATCTGTATATGTTTATATATGACTATGTCGAAAGGCCATTTTGAGAAAAGCCTTCAAGTTGTTGTGTATATAAAAATTTTTGAATGAAATGAAATGACAATCATATTTTGACATGTTCAATGGATGAAATGTTGAAATCTATATGATGATTAAAACTATTTTTACTTATTTGGTAAAAATATTTTTGTGAAAAATCTAACGATTGATTTTGATGCAATTATAGGAAATAAAAAAGATGGTGAATCTGCGAAACCTGAGAAACATGAGAGGGCGTCCAGTCCTGTCAGAGAGAGTAGATGAACTAGAAGCCATGTTGGAGGCTCAGATGAAGGCAAATATTGAGCCAAGACAAAGAATAGAACAGATGGAGCAAAGGCAAGGCCAAGAAGAAGACCAAAACCCACAGATGGCCGCATCTAAACAAGAAGTGCCGCTAATAGAACCGAAGATTAAAATAGTAGAACCCTAACCCCAACCTAAAGTCAATCAATAACCACTTTATGAACAATTCCGACGAATGAAGCCACCGAAGTTCGAGGGTTCCACAAACCCTTTGGAAGCAGAGGAGTGGTTGTCTTCACTCCATATGATATTGGAATTTATGGAGTTGAATGATCAGGAAAAGATTATTTGTGCATCCTTTGTACTGAAGAAGGATGCAAGATTTTGGTAGGATTCAGTCAAGCTAAGAAGGAACGTGTTCACCATGTCATGGATAGACTTCTTAGAAGAATTCAATCAAAAATACTACAATTCTGCACTGCTACGACCACAATAAAGATAGTTTACAGAATTAAAGCAGGGGGACATGTCAGTGATCGAAGTATATAGCAAGTTCAACCAATTGTCCCAACTGTGCCCATATGCTGTCTCCATTGAGAGGTAGAAAATTCAGAAGATGCTGGGAATGTTCTGTCCTAAAATCTCAGCATTAGTGGACAACGAGTTGACGCCGCCCACTACAGTATCTGATTGCATAAGTAGAGCCTTGAGGGCAAAGTATTACCTTGTTAGACAAAAGAAAGAGAAAGAAAAGATATGGGATACCAAAAAGAAAGAAAAGGTTTTGGCAAAAGCAATACAAGTTGGATCCCAGGCTGGACAAAGTAGTAAGCCTAGTTCGAATGCTAAGGCCAGGCAAGCAAGTACTTCTGGCCAGCAGTCACAGGGCAAGAGAAAGGGGAATAATTTAGGAAATAAGAACCAGTAGTGGAAGTTGAACAATAATGCTGGACCTATAGTTCGTGACTGTGTTGTCTGCGGAAAAAGGCATGTAAGCAGATGCAGACTTGCCCTAAACGCCTGTTTCCAATGTGGAAAGGATGACCATTTTACCAGGAATTGTCCTGAAAAAAGGCAAAATGTGTAGGGTTTGTTCCAGACACAGCAGCAACGTCCCCAAGCACATGAAATCCAGGCAAAAGGTGAAGGTGTGACGCCCCTTGATTCCGACCACTTGCAACCATCATGAATCAACTCTAAAGCCGACCAAGACGGCTTGTGTGCCAAATCCGAGTCGTCAGTTTTAAACTCTTTTGCTCACAACACTTAATTATCAGGGCCTAAAATTTCACCCATAAATTTTTTTTTCTTTAATACATACTTTCTTTTAAGAAACTAAGTAAGAAAGTCATATAATATACTAACTTTTATATATCTTAAATAAGTACCACATCACATACAACATATAATATATATATGCACTGTATATTTTTTGTTTCCAAACATGTTTTCTTCAACTCCAAAAGCTCAGCGAAAAACTTATGACAGGACCAAGTCCATGGTGAGTTCCCTATCCCCTTGACATGCTCGCATCCTGCCGCCATCCAGAAATCTATGGACAGGTTTCTTACCTACAACATGAACAAATTGGTGAGCTAATAGGCTCAATAAGTTCAAACATACTAGTAAGAATCATACAGATTCAAAAACATTAAAAACTCGATTTCCTATGAATAGACTATTCATCATAAATAGTAACTTTGACCTTTGACCGATGAATAATAACAGTCACCCTAACTGATTACTATTCACTTTACCCTAACGGGATACTATTCACATATCCTAACCAAAACTTTGGTTATACTCAATTATGATTTTTATCATTTTATTGATTGTTTACTCTCTCTATTTGATTTCTAGTTTAGAACTCTATTTATGGCAGTACCGATAATTATTAGCGTGCTAACTGGGAGGGTCTAAGGAGCGACCTTAAAACATCAGCCTCCACAGCCCTGATATCCCCGTAGGATCTGAAACAAACTTTCACCACTATGTTAGAAGGGCAGTACGCCTTAATGGTTTTATTACCATCTTTCAATTTATAGTCTTGACCAAGTGATATTAATCATCACCTTAAGGTCACTATCCTCCATTGCCCGTGGATCTTACTTATTCTCATTATCTGGGATATGTTATTCTAACTAGTCCCCACATGTCTATAAGACTTTATGTCTAGTGTACATCTAGTACAGAATAAATCAACATAATGTTTCATGTTACAGACACGAAAATGCTTGAACTTACCAATACTGTGCTAGTGTCCACTTCTGGAACGCCTCGGTAATTCTATCTCTATTTTGAGTTCCTACAGATATAAATTGTCTGTTAATATCCTGTTTTAGGTATCACTATAAATATACATTCATTTCACTTAACAATTCAATGTAGGAAAATAAATCGGTAAAAACGTATCAGAGTGGCGCAACGAAACAATAAAAATTTTTAGATCGTTAAATATCTCATGATGCCATATACAATAAACCAACAACAATTAAAACTCATACCTCAAGGATGCCAATCTGCAGGAGGAGAATGACCGGAGGGCTTCAACCAACTAGCCTTCTCTACTATTCTCCAATTCCTGAATGGCTGAGTGTGTTTGTACTCTAAACCTTGATCGGTATGCTAGCACTACTAGTCTTCTTCTGACCACCCAGATCTCTAAAGAACTTATTGTTACGGTGGGCTGTGCAACAATAAGCCTGCTCACCTAAGAGTCTATGGTCTAAGAGAACTGGAGTGGCAGGACCTCTATTTATAGACCTGCATGAGGTGATTCTCTGAATTTGAATTGGATTAGGAGAAGATATTCTCCCTTATCCATGAGCACAATATCTGAATTTTCCAAGGAGAAAATCCCAACAATAAATTCGGCCACTTTAGGATAAATCCAATCCAAATCTAAACAAGATTTTAACTAGAATTTTATCTCCCTATTTCAACCAAAATATCCAAAAATCCAAGGAGAAAATCTCCACAAAAATTCGATCACTTTTGGACAAGGGAGAATTAAAATTCCACTAGGATTTTCAAGCTTGAATCTTATCTCATCCTTAGCCAAAATAACCGAAAATCTCCTGGGAGATTTACTCCAAAAATTTGGCCATTATCTGGGAAGAGAGAATCCAAATTCAACTGAGATTGAAACTTGAATTATTCCTTGAACCTTATCCACAAAAATCCGAAAAAAACATTGAGGATAATCCTCAAAATTTTCCTCCATATTTGGTTAGGATTTGGATTCAAAATTCAAGTAGGATTCTAACAAGATTTTCCTCTCCATATCCAACTTAAATTTAAGTTTCATTCCTTGCGGATTTACCACAACAAATTCGAATCCCACTTGGACTGTGATTCAAAATTTGAATTTTAAATTTCAATTTCAAATTTCAATTTCAAATTTCAATTTCAAATTTCAAATTCGAATTTCAAATTCGGATTTCAAATTCAAAATTCAAAATTCAAAATTCAAAATTCAAAATCCACAAAACAGTTGTATTTCAAACTCTTGTTCTCATGGATAATTTTCTATAACTCCAATCCAATCTCAAATAAAATCATGGCAACTTTGTTTGGAGTTCGAATAATTGTGTACTCTATTATCCAAAACAAAATCTAAATCCAACCGGAGAGAATCTTGTACCATCCTAATCCTATGTCAACACCATCCATGCATAATAAACTAGCCAATAGCATACATAGATCAATTTCGCCAAATGTTAAGGAATTATGTGGAGCTAGTAGAGGGACTGATTGGACATATATAATCGGGCTCCCACAAATCCATATGATCATCATTCTTTATCGAACAACTCAATCATATGATCACTGTTTCAGAGTCACACCACTATAAACCTGAAATGAACTCCCAATTATATACTGTATTACGTAAGCCTGTGACAAGCTATCGTCCAATGACCTTGTCATGTATGCAGAACCCTCATATGATATCCATAATCAGCCTTAGGCCAAAGTCCGTTTAATCCTACTGATCAGGCTATCTTAAAGTTCCATTATACTACCGAATTAAGAAAATAATTATTTACCATATGTGAATAAGAAGTCATCCACCCTGTAGACGACCCAAGGCCTTGTCCATTTTCACATTTAGTATAATGCCTTTAAGAGGATATCCTTAAACTCCTCATTAGAGCTATGATTCCGATATCTGTAAACGAACCCTTCATCGTATACAAGTCATGCACCCAACGAACCAGTCTATAAGCTTACTACCTCTGAGACGCTTTAGCCATTGGAATATCAAAGTACACAAGTCATATACATGAAGCTGTCCTTTTACTCAGGATTAAGGTTACTGCACAATGAACGTCAAAAGCAGATCGATCCACTCAAAGCGGACTTCGTAGATCAATCACGCTTTAGTCCCGGTCTAATATGTCACCACCAAGCAACATATCTATGTCTCTACTTGGGAGTCCAGCTACAGATAGTCAAGACAAACCGTCCCCTCCAAGGCTTTAGACAACATAATAGTCTTAACATGAGTTAGATGCTCAGTCTAACCCCATAGACTACAGACCATAGTTTAGATTACTAACTTTAGAACATTGTCTTCTCGCATACAAAAGTCCATTGCATGCAACGTTCTAACAGTTTAACACAAGCAGTCAGGGAGCCATATTTGCTTACATTTACTTTAACATGTAAATAAAACGAGGACAGATAGCAATGAAATGAATAACCTCTATATATAATTTTATTATCCAGTTCAAAACAAATACATCAAAATGTCTCTAATGCTTAGGGCATTTCCTAACAATCTCTCACTTGCCCTAAGCCAGTAGATGTGCTATGTTATGCATCCTGTGACAACCGGGAAATTCAGGCAATTCTCGGATGAAAATGTACAATTGTATGTATATAACAATTTGTACTATTTAAAGAGTGAAATAAATGTATTTATATTGTTCAGAATATATGAAAATGTTCTAACAATACTGACGAGTAAGAATTCAGTGTTGGAAAAATTCACTGAGTTGAAACGGGTGAAACGGTGCCAAAACCGGCATTGAAAACCCTAACCGAGCCAATAAAAGACGGTAAACTTCCGGGATTGATTTTGATCAAACGGAAGCAGATTAAATTGATCCGACTGCACAGGAGATCTCAGGAACACGCCGGGACGATTTCGGGAAAATTTCGGTTCGAACCGGCATCGGTCAAAAAGTAGTCGAATTAATGTGAATAGTGAAAGTCAAAGTCAACTTTCACTTTTGCATTTATGACATCATAAATCTAGATTAATAAATGAAAGAAAATGGTGGTTGGTGGAATGAAAGGCCATGATTCATTTAGCTTTTGATCTAAAGGCCAAGATTTGGCCAAAATTCACCCTTTTTAATTTTTGAAAATTATGGAAAGAAATGGCTTGGAAAGGTGTCAAAATTTCATTGGTTTAGAGCCAAATTAATTGGCTTTCTTGCATGGTTAAGTCGGCAACTTAGAAACAAAAAGGGCCGAGACATTATTTTCACGCAAAAGCCATAACAAAAATTTCTAAGTTTTTCCCATGGTGTCTACGTGAGGGACCAAAGGAGAACCAAGCTTTCTCTTCAATTTTTCTTCACAAAAAGTGTGTCAAAACACTCCTTGAATACAAAGGAAGCAATTGATTAAGGTAACTTCCCTTGCACTTGAATTTTTCATGGTTTTTCTTCACAAAATCCGTGGATGAATAGTGATAAAAAGATGGAAAATTTTTGGTTGTTTTTCATGGATTTGATGTTGGGTTTTGTTAAGGATGTATTAAGGAAGAAAACCATGCAAATTCATTAAAGAAAAACCAAAATTTGGTTGGTTTTTCAAGGGAAAATCCGTGGGTTACCTTAGGTAACCAATGAGAAAACTTTGTGGTTAATTGCTAATATGCTTTCTAAGTTTAATTTGGTGAAGAATAAAGCTTGTATTTCATTGTGGAAAGTTTGAAAAAAATTTCTTGTGTGAATTCCATTAAATGGCCGTGGGGTTGTTAATGGTTTGGAAGAAAATTTTGCTTGGTTTTATGTGATATTTGGTTGATTGAAATCATGCAAATTAATGTGTAAATGGTGGCAATGTGAATGAAAGAATGAAATAAAAATGTTTGGCATGTGTTTCATTAAATGGCCGTGGGTTATACAAGGGTTAAAACCCTAGGAAAATTGGTTGAAAATGCAAAGAAAATGGGCTTGAAAATGTGACATTTGAATGGCCTAAAATGTGGTGAAAGTTTGACAAAATTTGGTTCGGTTTGGTTGTGAAAACCGAAACCAAATTAAGGGTAAAAATGTAAAAAATTTTGTAATGTGGGTGATAATGTGAAATTTGAAATTTGTGGGCTTTTATGTAAAAGTTTGGAAAACTTTTACATAAAATAGGCTTGTGGTATAGTACGTGGCAGGTACATACGGTTCGAGGCGTACCTAACGCCGGAAGCCTTAAAATTACGCCGAAATGCTGCCGAAATTTCAAAAACGGCATTCGGGGTAAAATAGGAATTTAAAATAAAAGTTAGGGCCGGGACGGAAACCCGAGTCCCTAACGGAAAAAATTGAATAAGGAAAAAAAATTTAAGGGGTGGGTCGTGAATAGTAACCCGTCCCCTTAAAAATGAAAAACGCGTGTGAGATTGAAAAACCGACCCCGAGGGGGGGCGTTTTTGGAAATAAAATAAAGGCCCGAGTCGGGAACGGAAAACCCGAGCCTCGGAGACCTCGGTCGGGAAAGTCTAGATGAACGTTTTAAATACTAGTGAAACGTCCATTTGAGGCTCCGAAACGATAGAAAATCGCTAAACCGACGTGAGGGTCGGAATAGTGCTTCCCGAGGGCCGGGAAAGCAAAAAATGGAAATAAAATAAAAACGAACCCGGTAATGATTAGAAAAGAGTCAGAAAAGTTCCTGAGAGCCAAAAATGCAGTCTGGATCAATAAAATTCCGTCAAGGGCAAAACTGCAATTTTGCCAAAATATTGGGGTAAAATCGTAATTTTGCAAAAGTTGGGGGAAAACGGTGAAAATAATAAATAAAACCTAAAAAGTTATAAATAGGTTTTATTTAAGCTTTTTAATGAAAAATAAAAGCTATAAATAGGAAAGAAATTAACAGACATAGTTTTGTCTGTAGGATCCCAAAATCGGCCTACAAGGAAGGCGATTCAAGATCTAAGAGAGAGAAAGAGAACAGTCTGATAAGGTAAGTTCAGACATTTACCTGTCTGCAACATATAGCAATATTGTGCTAACTTAAATGTACTAACTATAAGTTAGGTACATATGTGCTACGGGCACTATGATAGAATAGAGAGAGAGACGAAATGTGCTACGGGCACTATAAGAATGGGACACATGGTTAATTGTGCTTCGGGCACTAGAGCGAGGTTAATGAAACTCACTCACCTAAAATTAAAATGTGAACCATTCCTAACCACGGGACAATGTGAAGTCACCGGGTTAGAATGTTAAAAAGTCGGTAATGAAACCACTTTCTGGCGTACCAGCCTTCCGTACAGGGAGGTACTATTTTTGCCTTCGGGGCTATGAGACTAAGGCTGTGGAGGTCAGCACTGATGTACCACTCCCAGTCATATAAAATTTTGCCTTCGGGGCTATGAGATTAAGGCTGTGGAGGTCAGCACTAATGTACCGCTCCCAGTCATGCGCACTTAAATGGTACTGCCAACCGAGCTCAAAACCAGAACGTAAATAAAGATAATGACCTAAAACTGAAACTGTGTCATAATTGAGCATAAGACAGTTTAGTGAGAGCACTAACATCGCGGTAGATGTACTAGTGTGATACAGTGGTGTGGTCAAACTTACTATTCACATATGAATAGTGGTCAAAGTTACTATTTATGGATGAATAGTGATCAACGAGACTATTCACTATGAATAGTACTATTCATAGAAATTTTATTTATTGCATATTTGAACTTACTGAGCCTGTAGCTCACCATTTTTGCTAATGTTGCAGGTAAGCGACCAGCTCAGTAGCTTGTTTGACTGGATGCGGACGGGATGGCGCGTGTCAAATGGGATAACTGGGCGAGGGATATGGTACTGCCAGAGTCTTGCCGCTGAGCGTTAAAGTGAAGGAAAAAAAAAGGGAAACAGTTCTTTTGTAATTATGTATATTTTACGAAAGTACTGTAATATTTAAATTACTTTGTACTTATCAACAAAGTAAATAGTGGAAAAAGATTTCATATGATGTTTAAAGAAAAAAAAATTTTCCCAAAAATGTCATGAGATAAAAAGAGAGAGAGATAAGCCGGCGACCCACGAGAGTACAATCTATCGCAGTTAGCGATAAGCTCAACTGTAATAGTATTGTATGATCTCTACGAGGGGCGGGCCGCCACAGTTGGTATTAGAGCCAAGTTTGAGATTGGTCTAGTCTAGAATACCAACTGCTGCCACAGTTGATATCAGAGCGGGTTTACGGTTGGTGTAGTTTATAATACCAACTGCTGCCACAGTTGGTATCAGAGCCTGGTTTTCGAGTGGCTAAGTTTTGAATACCAATTGCCGTCACAGTTGGTATATCAAAGCAGTGTGACCATATCCCGATTTGACACTTTGCGCATCCTGCACCGCTATCCAAGTAAGTAGTTTACTTAAGTTCAATTAATTATTTTCTTATATGAAAATAATTATCTTATAGGTAGCAAGATGACCAAACCTCCATATGTGAGACCACCGCTACCACGACCGAGAGGGGTATTACGGGTATGGACGAGACCTATTATGAGGCCGCCCATTTCCCAAAGGCCGGTAGTCAGACCCCCGGTACCCGAGAGACCTCCGGTACCAGTGCCGGCATCAGTATCAGTATCAGTACCAGTGCCAGTAGACGTAGTACAGCCGCGACCGATAGTTCATCCACCGGTAGTAGTGGACATTCCAGTTGTTGGTGGACGCCAACATATTGGGGTGAGAGTGTCGGCACGGGTAGTACAGGCATTTAGGGCCAGCAGTCCTCCTATGTTTGACGGTGGACGACAGTCGATGGAGACTAAGGACTGGCTCCATGCCGTAGAGAGGATCATGGTGATATGCGATATCGATCGAGATATGTGGATCCAGTTGGCTGTCAGTATGTTTCAGGGAGACGCTCGAGTGTTCTGGCAGTATTGCGACCAGGAGATTTTATTGGGATTCAGTTGGGCTGAGTTCTGTCAGCGGTTGGCTGATCAGTTTCAACCTAGGGATCCAGCATCTGCTCCAGCACCTTCAGAGAGACGAGAGGCAGATACACCTGCGTATCCCGGATTTGATGAGGTCAGGGAATACATTCTCCAGACCGAGAGGATGGTCATGCTGTCTGGTGAGACAGTGATGTCTTACGCAGCACGGTTTGAGGAGACCATTCGGAGGAGATGTCCGTTGCCTAACCTCACGGAAGCAAACTGCTGTGAGCTGTTTTGGAAAGGCTTATCCTTGGAGCTGAGACCGAGGGTGATCAAGCCGTTTCCTCCGACGCTCCAAGAGTTCGTGGTAACGATCAGGGCGATCGAGAGAGAGATTCTGATCGAGCATCTGACGCAGAGTCGACGAGAGACACTCGGTCAAGATGAAATGTTTGCACGCATATTCGGGCCGAGAAGAATGATGAATGATCATGAGGCCGGACCGTCTAGACCACGAGGTGATGACTCAGGACAGGGAACATTACCTAGGGGTGGTGACGACTCAGATGATACCAATGACGATGAGGATCCAGAAGAATATCCTCTAGTCCCAGATGTAGGGAACGAGTGACCAGTAGATGTGTACATGTACATAAGTAGCTTAGAGAGAAAAGCTCTTTTGTATAGACTTGTGGCCATTTTGTATATACGGCCGATGTATATATGACTGGTGATACCTATGTATGACATATAAATGTTTTGCTATGAACGAAATACCAAAATGATTATATGTTGTACGATGATGTGTTACGATGATGTGGCTTTACAATACCCTAAATTTCGTAAATTGATATAATTTTACGAATGCGGTTATGGAAAAGCTAACGGTGAATTATTGTGCCATAATAGGACAATAGGCAAAATGGTGGATTTGCGTAATCGACCAGAGGGACGAGAGCGACGTCCTGATATTATGGAAAGACTGGATCAGATACAAGCTTTGTTGGAAGCTCAGATACAAGAAAATGCAAATATGAGGTGACGGGTAGAGGAGCTAGAACAGAGACAAGGCTCTGAGGGTACCCAAGTAGAACAACAAGCTGAGGTAGATCCAGTTATTCCTCCAGCTGCAGTACATGAGAGAGCTCCTGAACCACAACCAGTATTGAATCTAGAACCCCTCTATGAAAGATTCAGGCGTATGAGACCGCCAGAATTTGAAGGGTCTACAAATCCCTTAGAGGCTGAAGACTGGTTGTCATCATTACAAGTGATCATGGAGTTCATGAACCTAACCGACCGTGAGAAGGTTGCATGTGCGTCTTTTGTGCTGAGAAAAGATGCTCGGTTTTGGTGGGACACTGTGCGAATGAGGAGAGACGTGTCTACCATGAGTTGGGCGGAATTTCTGGAAGAATTTAACCAGAAATATTACGACCCTGCATCTCTGAGACAGCAACAGAAAGAATTCTCAGAGTTGACACAAGGGAACATGTCGGTAAGCGAAGTCTGCCGAAAGTTCGACCAGCTATCCCGTTTGTGTCCTTATGTGGTCCCTACTGAGAGGGAAAAGATACAAAAAATGATCGGGATGTTCAGGCCGGAAATTGCTGCGTTAGTAGACACTGGACTAGTACCACCTACTTCTGTAGTAGACTGTGTGAGTCGGGCCATTAGAGCTGAGTTCCATGTAGCCCGACAGAAAGAGGAAAGAGAGAAACACTGGGAGGCAAAGAAGAAGGAGAGGGCTTTGGCAAAGTCTACGCAAGTTGGCCAATCGAGCAAGCCTAGTCAGAATGCGAAACCAAGCCAAGGCAACAGTCAAGGATCCCAGCAAAATAAGAGAAAAGGGAATTTTTCTGGGAATCGCCAGGGCAATAATCGAAACCAGCAGCGGAGAACAGCTGGTAATGTGGAATCCAATGTGCAAAATTGCCCTACATGCGAGAAGAGACATTCTGGGCAATGCAGATTTGGGCCACTTGTTTACTACGAATGTGGAAAGGAAGGCCATTACGCCAGGAACTGTCCAAATAGGCAGGGTGGACAAGGCACTTCCCAACCGTATCAGACACGCCCACAAGCTCATTCCCTTCAAGCCAGAGTGGAAGAGTCACCAGTGAGGCCGCAACGCCAGGAGCGTATGCAACGTGCTGATGCTCGTGTGATGGCCTACAGCAAGGAAGACGCAGAGGCAGGAACATCAAACATGGTGACAGGTCAGCTTCCTGTCGCTAGTCATGTAGCCTCTGTACTATTCGATTCCGATGCTACGCATTCATTTGTTTCCTATGCATTTGCTGACAAGATAGGACTTCCTAAGGATAATATGGGAAGGGTATTTAAGACAGCTTTACCCTCTGGGGAAGTATTGTTATCCAGTTACTGGTTACCCTATGTACCAGTATATGTGGCAAATAGGGAACTATATGCTGAGTTGATCGTAATGGAGATCATGGATTATGATGTGATTTTAGGCATGGATTTCCTAGGGAAATACCAAGCTACGATCGACTGCCGAAATCGAAAGATAGTCTTCCAACCCGAGGAAGAAGAGAGTTTCGAATATGTTGATACTTCTCGAAGACCCGGGAAGATGATGATCAGTTTGCTGAGAGCAAGCAAGCTGATAGCCAGTGGTTGCATGGGATATCTGGCATATGTGGTGGATACTACAGAGGAACAAAAGCTGCGAGCTGAAGATGTTCCGGTGGTTAATGAGTTTCTTGACGTATTTCCAGAAGAGTTACCAGGGATACCGCCAGAGAGAGAAATCTCGTTTGAAATTGAGTTGATGCCTGGAACAGCACCCATTTCCAAAGCACCATACCGTATGGCTCCAGTGGAGTTAAAGGAGCTGCAGGTACAATTAAAGGAGCTTTTGGATAAGGGATTCATCAGGCCGAGTTTTTCTCCATGGGGTGCACCTGTGTTATTCGTCAAGAAAAAAAATGGAACATTCCGACTGTGCATTGATTACCGGGAGTTGAATAAGGTTACGATCAAAAATAGGTATCCGTTACCTAGAATTGATGACCTATTCGACCAGTTAAAAGGCGCAGCGGTATTTTCCAAAATCGACTTATGGTCAGGATATCACCAGCTGAGAATCAAAGAGAGTGATATTCCTAAGACGATGTTTAGGACTCGTTATGGGCACTACGAGTTCCTTGTGATGCCATTTGGATTGACGAATGCGCCAGCAGCGTTCATGGATTTGATGAACAGAATTTTTAAAGAGTATTTGGATAAGTTTGTCATTGTATTCATTGATGACATTCTTATATACTCGAAGACTCAGGAGGAGCACAAAGAGCATCTGAGGATCGTGCTGAACACGATAAGGAAGCATCAACTGTATGCCAAATTCTCAAAATGCGAATTTTGGCTGAACAGAGTACATTTCCTCGGACATGCTGTATCCCAGGAAGGTATTGCAGTAGATCCGACAAAGGTAGAGGCAATTAACCAGTGGCCTGCACCCAAGAGTGTGACGGAAATACGCAGTTTCTTGGGATTGGTTGGTTATTATCGGCGATTTGTAGAGGGATTCGCGCAACTAGCTGCACCTCTTACTGCTCTTACACGCAAGGAAAGGAAGTAGAAGTGGACTATGGAATGCGAAAGAAGCTTCCAGGAGTTAAAGAGGCGACTGACAAGCGCACCAATCCTTACGCTTCCCACTGAAGGGGAGAAGTTTGTGATCTACAGTGATGCATCGAAAATAGGATTGGGAGCAGTCCTAATGCAAAATGGCAAGGTGATTGCCTATGCTTCCCGTCAATTAAAGGATCATGAAAGGAATTACCCTACGCATGACCTTGAACTTGCTGCAGTAGTGTTCGTACTTAAAATTTGGCGACACTATCTCTATGGAGCTCAATGTCAGATTTTCACTGATCACCAAAGCTTGAAGTATTTCTTCACGCAAAAAGAGCTCAATATGCGGCAGAGATGATGGTTGGAACTGGTGAAGGATTATGATTGTGAAATCCTATACCATCCAGGGAAAGCCAACCGTGTAGCGGATGCTTTAAGTAGAAAGTCTACCATATCGCACCAGCTACCGATAAACAGGCTTCTGAAGCCATTGCAGCAAGAGATAAATTCTTTGAACTTGGAGCTGATATCTGGAAGATTAGCTGCACTCCAAGTGGAATCATCGCTATTTGAGGATATAAAGAAAGCTCAGAGGCGAGATCCAATGATGGCAAGTGCTCAAGAAGGAATTTCCAAGGATGGAATAATCCTTTATCAAGGAAGGATAAATGTTCCAGCTGATGAAGAACTTAGAAGACGGATCATGTCAGAAGCCCACGAGACACCATATTCGGTTCATCCCGGAGCTAGCAAGATGTATCAGGACTTGAAGTTACAGTTCTGGTGGAAAGGGATGAAGAACGATATAGCGAAATTCGTGAGCAGATGCATGACCTGTCAGAAAATTAAAGCGGAACATAAACATCCAGCAGGAAGATTGGAACCACTGGAGATTCCTGAATGGAAATGGGAACACATTACGATGGATTTTGTAGTGGGACTCCCGAAAACCCGAGAAGGTTATGATGCCATTTGGGTTATTGTGGACAGACTGACCAAGACGGCACGGTTTATAGCTGTCAAGATGACTTGGGACCTTACTCATACGCTCTCTTTCTTCCGATGTCTTGGGACAGTCATCCAATGAAAGAGTTAGACCGGTAATAGAAGGTTGTGAGCCTTTCTTTGCCTCTAGCATTGCATATTTGTCAATTATTTTATCTATGTATGAAGCTTGGGATAATGCTATCATTTTGTTCTTTCGATCTCTGAAGAGACGAATGCCTAGAACATAATTAGCTTCTCCCAAGTCCTTCATGTCAAACTGTTGGTGTAACCAAAGCTTGACCGATGATAAGTTCCCTACATCATTCCCAATGAGTAGTATATCATCGACATAGAGTATCAGAAAGACCACTTTTCCATCCTTAATACGTTTATAAACACAGGGTTCATCAACGTTCTGCTCAAAACTGAAAGTCTTGATCGCTTGATCAAATCTCTGGTTCCATGAGCGGAATGCTTGCTTTAATCCATAAATGGATCTAAGCAACTTGCAGAATTTTCTTTCGTGGCCTTTCGCTACGAACCCTTCAGGTTGTATCATATAGATACACTCTTCAGGATGGCTATTCAAGAATGCTGTCTTGACATCTATTTGCCAGATCTCGTAATCGAGAGCCGCAGCAACGGACAGAAGAATACAGATAGACTTCAGCATAGCAACAGGTGAAAAGGTTTCATCGTAATTGATTCCAGCCTTTTACGTGTACCCCTTTACAACTAGTCTAGCTTTGAAAGTTTCCATTCTCCCTTCTACATCCTTCTTTCTTTTGTAGACCCATTTGCATCCAATGAGTTTTATCCCATCCAGTAAATCTACAAGTTTCCAAACAGAGTTGGATTTCATAGAATCCATCTCATTGTTCATAGCTTGTTTCCAAGATTTAGAATCAACATCATTTATAGCTTCATCATAGGTGACCGGATCATCCTCATGCTCATGAGCCTCGGCCTGGTATACCTCAGCATCATACATGAAGAAATTAGGTTTCTTCAAAACCCTCCCACTACGACGAGGCACCCTAAATTGTTGATCGTCTGCAGGTCTTTCACCCTACTTGCGTCCAAGATCGAAATCTGTGGGGTAGTTCTTTCACCTGATAACTCCTTTAGCACCACTTTGCTTCGAGGCTTAAAGTCATTCATGTGACTTTCCTCCAAGAATGTCGTATGGGTTGAGATAATGACTTTTTGTTCCTTCGGGTTATAGAACAGACCCCCTTTAGTTCCTTTTGGATACCCTACAAACATGCACAATTCCGATCTTGGTTCCAACTTCTTCGCATCCCTATCTAGTACATGTGCCGGGCAGCCCCATATTCTCATATGTCCAAGGGAGGGCTTCCTGCCACGCCACAATTCATACGGAGTTCTGGGAATTGATTTGCTTGGAATCTGGTTCAGAATATAGCACGCCGTTTGTAAAGCATATCCCCAAAATGATAATGGCAGCGTTGAATAACTCATCATGGACCGTACCATATCCAACAAGGTCCTGTTTCTCCTTCCGGCTACACCATTCTGTTGTATAGTACCAAGTGCAGTCAATTGGGATAATATCCCGTTCTCTACAAGATGTCCTAGAAATTCGTTGGAGAGGTATTCGCCACCTCGATCAAATCGAAGTGTCTTTATGGATTTATCCAATTGCTTTTCCACTTCCGCACGATACTCTTTGAACTTGTCAAAGGTTTCGCTCTTGCGGTGCATCAGATACACATATCCATACCTCGAGTAATCATCTATAAAGAAGACATAATACTCGAACCCTCCTCGTGCTATAACGTTCATGGGGCCACATACATCAGTGTGCACAATTTCTAAGAGCTCCTGAGCCCATATATGTGATGATCAAGAAATATGCAGTATCAAGAAATTGGTTAAAATGACATTTTCTTGATTGAAACTGATATATTTAGAATCAGAATGCTCAAAATTAGTCAATTGAGAACAAAATGTAGATTTTGTTGGGAGGTACGCAGTATCGGGATAAGGGTCAAGACGACAATTTCGTGGCCCGAAACTGATATATTTAGACTCAGGATGCCCAAATTAGTCAATCAGGCACCTGACACGTTTTTCGAGATGGGATCACACAGATCCTGAAAACTGATCGAGATGACCTCAAATGAAGTTGAAACTGATAAATTTGGATTCAGCACGTCCAAATTAGTCAGTATAGCCTATTTGTATGCTCAAATTAGCTAATTGAGCACAAAGGTAATTTTTGATCGAGAATTCACAGTACCGGAAACTGGTCAAGATGACCTCAGATGAAAATAAAACTGATATATTTGGATTTAGGACGCCCAAATTAGTCAGGATAGCCCATGTTGAAATTTTGGGCGAAAAAGTATATAAAGGGCGAAAAATCAGAAATTTCAAAAACAAGCCCATAACTTTCTCTTATTTTCTCTTTCCTCCCTTACCCGAAAATGAACAGTAACCGACCATCAGAAACGGTGTCCGTTTTCGACACCGCCGGTGTCATCGGAAAGCTCTCACCGAGCTGAGTCCAACGGTGGGTCGACTCGATGGAACGGCCGCCGCACGCGCCGGTTGAAGGCTACCGGAGCCGAGAAATTCGATCATCGATATCTCTGCCGTCCGGCCACCGTTTGCCACGAAACCAGTCCCAAAAGTTTCGTGGTGAAGAGAGGAGCAAAACCCATGCCACCGATCGCCTCAACACCGGCGGAATCGCGCCGTCCAAGCTTCGAAAAAATCGATGAAACGCCGCCATGGAGCCACCGTCGAAACGCCCGATTCCGGCCGAGTTGAAGTACGCCGTTGGTGTAGAAATGACCGTAGGGCTGAGGGGAGCAAAAGCCCTCAACCAATTTTGGGAAAAAATTCCGGCACGGCGGAGTTCCACCGTCGCCGCCGTGACCGTGGTTTTCGAGGGAATTTTCCGGCGATAGGGGCCTCCAAACATGAAATTGAGGCCACCAATGGATTCCTCTCGTCGAGCTCTTCAAGATGGGCTACTCATTTGCCACCGTCGCTGCCGTCAACCGCCGGTCAACGGCGGTCAACGCCGATCGGAGACCAAAAATTTAAGAATGGCCCGTTAGCCTATTTTCGACGTTCCGAACACATCCGCGACGTCAGAATTGCAAGACGGAGTCTCAAAGGCAAAGAACGGAGAATTAAAGTTTATCCGCGCGAAACCGAACAGTTCGTTCGATCGCCAGTGGAACGATTCCGGCAGTGACTTTGGTCCTTCCATTCCTGAAATTAATGTTTTTGGAATGAGTATATATGAATTATGCATTCTGGAATGTGAAATTGTAAGAAAAATGGACTGTGTATGAAAATAGTCAAATGAGAAAAAGTGAAAAATGTAAAGATTTTTACGTAAAAAGTTGAGTTTTTACGTAAAAATATAGGCTCTGGTATAGTATGTGGTAGAATAGAACTAGGTTAGATGGTTTCGAGGCGTCTCCTAAATGCCGGGAACCCAAAAATTAAGCGGAAATGCTGCCGAAATTTTGAAAACGGCACAAAAGAGTATTTTAAGAACCGTAGGGTAAAAACGTAGTCGGGATGGAAACTCGAGCCCTTTCGGTGACCTAGACCTGAGAAAGAGCATTAACGCTCGAGAGTCAGAATAGTACCACCCGAGGGTCAGTAAATAGTAAACCAAGAAATTATGGTAAATAAGGCCGTAAAAAAATTTAGTAAAGCCCAAGAAAAATTATTTGATGATTTTTGAGCTTAGAAGATCCAGTTTAAGCAATAAAATGAGAATGATATGACTCAAAGACCCATTAGGGGTAAAACGGTAATTTTGACTGGAAAATTTCAAGAATAATAGAAAAGGATCCTAATGGACTTAGAATGGCTTAATTAAGATTTTAAGGGCCAAAGCTAAGTTGCGAATCAAAGAAAAGTAAGGTTATAATGAGAAAAATCCCATTAGGGGCAAAATGGTAATTTTGCCAAAAGTTCAGGGTAAAATAGTAATTTTACTGAAAGTTAGCAGAAAAGTTATAAATTGGATATTAGATCCTTAAATTTATGATCGAGAAATGAAACGTAGAATTTTTACGTTTTATTAAGTTTTATACATGCAAGAAGCATAGAAAATAACCGTTATTATTTCGGTTATAGGGATCCGCGCCAGACGATATGAAGAGATGCCTGCGGACCAAGGAAGCAAGAAAAGAGATGCTAGCAAGTATTAGTAAGTTCAAACATTTAATTGACTGCAACATAAATGAACTGGTCATGTTATGTGCTATGTGTCCTATGTAGTAAGTTCGAATATTTAATTGATTGCAATATGAATAGACTATTATGTCTAAGTATGATATGTGGTAAGTTCAAATATGTGATTTGTTTGTAACATGAACTGACATGTTATGTTAGGTTTATGTTTAAGTGTTATATGGAATTCATGTCTGTTAGTGCTATATGCACCAAAGTGTGACTAACATAATTCACACTATAGAAAAGTTACGTTAAGAAAGAAATGATTTATGAAATACAAACGAAAGAAAAGAAACGAAAGAAAGAAAGAAAGAAAAGAAAAGAAACGAAAGAAAGAAAGAATTGTCGATATATATAAAGAAAGTAGATGTATAAGGCTATGATATATATAGCCTTTATGTTATATTGAAATGTTGAAATGATATGTATAAGTGATGAACAAAGATGAAATGAAATCTTTGTACCCCTACTTGACTTAATTTTCGAGGATGAAAATTTTATAAGGAGGGGTGAATGTGATGATCAGGAAATATGCAGTATCAAGAAATTGGTTAAAATGACATTTTCTTGATTGAAACTGATATATTTAGAATCAGAATGCTCAAATTAGTCAATTGAGAACAAAATGTAGATTTTGGTGGGAGGTACGCAGTATCGGGATAAGGGTCAAGACGACAATTTCGTGGCCCGAAACTGATATATTTAGACTTAGGATGCCCAAATTAGTCAATCAGGCACCTGACACGTTTTTCGAGACGGGGTCACACAGATCCCGAAAACTGATCGAGATGACCTCGAATGAAGTTGAAACTGATAAATTTGGATTCAGCACGTCCAAATTAGTCAGTATAGCCTATTTGTATGCTCAAATTAGCTAATTGAGCACAAAGGTAATTTTTGATCGAGAATTCACAGTACCGGAAACTGGTCAAGATGACCTCAGATGAAAATAAAACTGATATATTTGGATTCAGGACGTCCAAATTAGTCAGGATAGCCCATGTTGAAATTTTGGGCGAAAAAGTATATAAAGGGCGAAAAATCAGAAATTTCAAAAACAAGCCCATAACTTTCTCTTATTTTCTCTTTCCTCCCTTACCCGAAAATGAACAGTAACCGACCATCGAAAACGGTGTCCGTTTTCCACACCGCCGGTGTCATCGGAAAGCTCTCACCGAGCTGAGTCCAACAGTGGGTCGACTCGACGGAACGGCCGCCGCACGCACCGGTTGAAGGCTGCCGGAGCTGAGAAATTCGATCGTCGATATCTCCGCCGTCCGGCCACCGTTTGCCACGAAACCGGTCCCAAAAGTTTCGTGGTGAAGAAAGGAGCAAAACCCATGCCACCGATCGCCTCAACACCGGCGGAATCGTGCCGCCCAAGCTTCGAAAAAATCGGTGAAACGCCGCCGTGGAGCCGCGGTCGAAACGCCCGATTCCGGCCGAGTTGAAGTACGCCATTGGTGCAGAAATGACCGCAGGGCTGAGGGGAGCAAAAGCCCTCAACCAATTTTGGGAAAAAATTCCGGCACGGCGGAGTTCCACCGTCGCCGCCGTGACCGTGGTTTTCGAGGGAATTTTCCGGTGATAGGGGCCTCCAAACATGAAATTGAGGCCACCAATGGATTCCTCTCGTCGAGCTCTTCAAGATGGGCTACTCATTTGCCACCGTCGCCGCCGTCAACCGCCGGTCAACGGCGGTCAACGCCGACTGGAGACCAAAAATTTAAGAATGGCCCGTTGGCCTATTTTCGACGTTCCGAACACATCCGCGACGTCAGAATTGCAAGACGGAGTGTCAAAGGCAAAGAACGGAGAATTAAAGTTTATCCGCGCGAAACCGAACAGTTCGTTCGATCGCTTGTGGAACGATTCCGGCAGTGACTTCGGTCCCTCCATTCCTGAAATTAATGTTTTTGGAATGAGTATATATGAATTATGCATTCTGGAATGTGAAATTGTAAGAAAAATGGACTATGTGTATGAAAATAGTCAAATGAGAAAAAGTGAAATATGTAAAGATTTTTACGTAAAAAGTTGAGTTTTTACGTAAAAATATAGGCTCTGGTATGGTACGTGGTAGAATAGAACTAGGTTAGATGGTTTCGAGGCGTTTCCTAAATGCCGGGAACCCAAAAATTAAGCGGAAATACTACCGAAATTTTGAAAACGGCACAAAAGAGTATTTTAAGAACCGTAGGGTAAAAACGTAGTCGGGATGGAAACTCGAGCCCTTTCGGTGACCTAGACCTGAGAAAGAGCATTAACGCTCGAGAGTCAGAATAGTACCACCCGAGGGTCGGTAAATAGTAAACCAAGAAATTATGGTAAATAAGGCCGTAAAAAAATTTAGTAAAGCCCAAGAAAAATTATTTGATGATTTTTGAGCTTAGAAGATCCAGTTTAAGCAATAAAATGAGAATGATATGACTCAAAGACCCATTAGGGGTAAAACGGTAATTTTGACTGGAAAATTTCAAGAATAATAGAAAAGGATCCTAATGGACTTAGAATGGCTTAATTAAGATTTTAAGGGCCAAAGCTAAGTTGCGAATCAAAGAAAAGTAAGGTTATAATGAGAAAAATCCCATTAGGGGCAAAATGGTAATTTTGCCAAAAGTTCAGGGTAAAATAGTAATTTTACTGAAAGTTAGCAGAAAAGTTATAAATTGGATATTAGATCCTTAAATTTATGATCGAGAAATGAAACGTAGAATTTTTACGTTTTATTAAGTTTTATACATGCAAGAAGCATAGAAAATAACCGTTATTATTTCGGTTATAGGGATCCGCGCCAGACGATATGAAGAGATGCCTGCGGACCAAGGAAGCAAGAAAAGAGATGCTAGCAAGTATTAGTAAGTTCAAACATTTAATTGACTGCAACATAAATGAACTGGTCATGTTATGTGCTATGTGTCCTATGTAGTAAGTTCGAATATTTAATTGACTGCAATATGAATAGACTATTATGTCTAAGTATGATATGTGGTAAGTTCAAATATGTGATTTGTTTGTAACATGAACTGACATGTTATGTTAGGTTTATGTTTAAGTGTTATATGGAATTCATGTCTGTTAGTGCTATATGCACCAAAGTGTGACTAACATAATTCACACTATAGAAAAGTTACGTTAAGAAAGAAATAATTTATGAAATATAAACGAAAGAAAAGAAATGAAAGAAAGAAAGGAAAAGAAAATGAACGAAAGAGAAAAAGAATGAATGAACAAACGAACGAAAAGATAAAGTAAAGAACGAGAAAGATAAGCAAGATAATAAGACTGAAAAGTTAAGGTTGGCGTACCGGCCTCCCCAGTTATGAGGTTCCCAGATAGCCTCCACTCCAGTTGTGTGGCGCTGCCTCGTTAATAATGAGGTAGTTTATGGCTTAACTTCCTGCCTCCACCCCAGTTGTGTGGCGCTGCCTCGTTAATAATGAGGTAGTTCATGGCATGACTTGCTACCTATAAGGTAAGTAGTCCAGAGATGACCTTAGAGTTGATCGGTGGGTCGCTCCCCTGATCCTCTATTGGTCTGCACGCACTAGGTACGTCCAACCACGGGCCCACAAGTGAAAGATTAAGCAGATAAAGTAAAGAAAAGAAAAGAAAGTAAAACTTAGCAAAGAAAAGCTAAGAACAGAAAGTAAAGCTTAGCAAAGAAAAGCTAAGAACAGAAAGTAAAACTTAGCAAAGAAAAGCTAAGAAAAGAAAGTAAAGCTAAGAAGAGAAAAGAAAAGAAGAGAAAGTAAAGCTTAGCAAAGTAAAGCTAAGAAAAGCAAAGAAAAGAAGAGAAAGTAAAGCTTAGCAAAGTAAAGCTAAGAAGAGCTAAGAAAAACTAAGAAAAGCTAGGAGAAGAAAAGAAAAGAGACAGATAAAGAGAGAAAAGAAAAGAAGGAGGTAAAACAACAGATTAGGACATGATCTACTAGAAAAAGAAATGAAAAGAAAAGAGAGATAAATAAAGAAAGAGAAGAAAAGAAGGAGATAGATCGACAGATTGGGATATGATCCACTAGTGAAAGTAAAAAGAAAGAAAAGAAAAGAAAGTAAAGCTAAGAAAAGTTAGAAGAAGAAAGAATGAAAGTAAACAAGCATAATGCCACTAATATGTGTGCATATGCTTAGCAAGAAAAGAAAAGAAGAAGAAAAGTGTGACATGAAAGAAAGAAAGAACAAAAGAACATCACGAAGAAGAAAGAATGAAAGTAAACAAGCATAATGCCACTAATATGTGTGCATATGCTTAGCAAGAAAAGAAAAGAAGAAGAAAAGTATGACATGAAAGAAAGAAAGAACAAAAGAACATCACGAAGAAGAAAGAATGAAAGTAAACAAGCATAATGCCACTAATATGTGTGCATATGCTTAGCAAGAAAAGAAAAGAAGAAGAAAAGTATGACATGAAAGAAAGAAAGAACAAAAGAACATCACGAAGAAGAAAGAATGAAAGTAAACAAGCATAATGCGACTAACATGTGTGCATATGCTATGTTATGCATAAATTGATATGCATAAGTCAGTTATACAATTTTAAGTGTATTTGTGATGTTTAAGCATACATTAAGTATGCTATGTTTAAATTGATATGTGTATACATTGTTTTGTATAATGTTGAGTATGTTATGCTTAAGATGTTAAGCATATATTCTGTATGTTATGTTTAAATTAGGTTATACAAAAAAAAAAAAAAAAACGTTGAGATTGTTCTCTCAATGTTAGAATATGTTATATATGAAGTTGAAAGTAAAGTATAATGTATGTTCATGTTCTGATGCCACAATTGGTATCAGACATGTTTTGTCCAAAAGGTATGAGTTAGTATTTTGTCGTGAATGTATGTTTGAACTTACAGAGCTTGTCACTCACAAGTTTGTTTATGTTGCAGGTAAGCATCCTGCACGAAGATAAGATAAGTGATGGATGACGGATGGAATCTGCATGTGCCCAGGGACTAGGTGAGGGTTATGGTACTATTATGAGTCTTCCGCTGAGCTGTTTAAAAGAGTATTAAAATGATTTTTTATAATGTAAATGAAGTTAAGGTAATGTAAAATGTTTATTATAGTAAATGTTTTACAAAGGTACAGTTTCCAAGTAAAGTTTAAGAAAAGAAAAAAAAAATTATTCCATATTTTCATGTTCAAATGGGAAGTTAGAGTAAGCATGTTAAAGAAAGTATGTTAAAAGTAAGATACCAGCTATTATAGATGGTATCAGAATAAGTTAGAAACAAGTTAAAAGTAAGTTGCCGACGACCCAAGTGGTTACAGTCTATCACAGTTGGCAACAGTGGCTAACTATAATAGTACTGTTTAACACTACGTAGGGCGGGCCGTCACATTATACCCTTAGCTCCAAAAGACCTCTTAGTCATTTTACCCTCTAGACAAGACTCACATTGAGGAAGACGTACCTCCTCCAGAGATTCTAGAGGACCGTCTTTTACCAATCTTTGAATCCTATCCTGATTAATATGACCAAGTCTTAAATGCCAAAGATACGCCTTGTTAAAGTGAGAAACTTTCAACCTTTTAGTGTTATCTATTAATTTGGTGTCAAGCAGTGAGTACATCTTTGGTTTGATCAAATATAGGTTTCCATCCATCCATCTAGAACAGATAAAAGACTTATTTCTATGAATATCAACTCTTTTACTAAAAGAAACTGAATAAGAATCCTTTATTAAATAAGCTACCGATATAAGGTTCCTTCTAAAATTAGGAACATAAAAACAGTATTTCAATAAAATAAACCTAAATTGATCAAAGTAAAGGTAAATATCTCCCACTGCCTCAGCCACCACCAAGCTACCATCTCCAGTCCATAACGAGAGGCACCTATCATGAAGACTTCTCGTTTCCACGAACCCCTGCATAGAAACACAAACATGATTAGTGGCACCCGAATCAATGACCCAAGTGTCTTTTGATTCTTCCACCAAACACGCTTCTAAGTAGTGAAGTTCCTTACCTTCCTTGCCCTTGGCGGCTAGGATTTCCTAGCAAGCCTTCTTAAAGTGGCCTACCTTCCCACGACGAAAGTATTTGGACTTTTTAGGGTCCTTGGGCTTCTTGTTCTTCTTCTTCTTCTTACCATCCGAGACAGGAGGATTAGAAGAACTGGAAGCCGCTTGCTTCTGGTTTGGCCTCCTCATCTTCCTTGATGGTTTGGAAGATTCCACCAAATTGGCCTCTCCTTTGGGTTGGACAGTATTCCCATCCCTGATCATCCGCTCATAAGCTTGGAGTTGCTTCATGAGCTCGGTTAGTCCTAACTCCCTTGTCGCCAGATTGTATGCGGCCTTAAACCACACAAAATCTTTAGACAGAGTTTTGAACACCATCTCGATTTGGGTGTTGTAGTCCAACTCAGCACCGTTCTCGGCAACCTCAGCGAAGAATCCCATTAGAGTGATCATATGGTCCTTCACCGGAGTACCCACCTTTTGCATAGAGTTCATAATGCTGATTATAGCGGACTGTCGAGCCAACTTTTCTTGGCCTCCGAACATGTCCTGCAGATTGTCCATGATCTCCCTAGCAACCTGATAAGTCTCATGCTGCTTTTGTAAAGCACTCGTCATGCTAGCAAGCATGTAGCATCGAGCTATATCATTGGATTCTTTCCAACGAGTATAGACAACCGGGACCTCCTCAAGCGTTGTGTCAGGTTTTGGCCCTGGTGGGCATGGTTTGTCCAGTACGAACTTGTGTCTCTCGCAGCTAAGAGCTATCAACAGATTTCTTTTCCAATCCTTATAATTATCGTCATTTAGTTTATTCTCAGTAAGTATTGAAATGAGGGGTGTCGGTGACATTTTGAACTGAAATAAAATTATACTAGACATCATTACAAAGCCCAAGCAAATATATAGATAATTTAGCAAATAAAACATACAAGTATGTTCCTACATGAAACTTGAAAAACATGTAGCATTGCAATGGCAATTCTCAGCACCTGTTGCCCCAAGCCACCAAGGGATGGTCATGAAACAAATAGCCAGAACATGGACCCCGTCCAATTAATATATGTTGCCTTAAATCCTCCAAGGTTAAAACATATATTAATAACCGCTTATTTTGCCACCAGTTTAGTTAACAGAGCTTCTAGGGAAGGTTAATAACTAAACGAGTCTTGAGTGTATAACCATTGTTTACGTAGCTCGATCCACATCCTACCAAGCCACCGAGGGGTGGTCATGAATAGGATCGTATCCGAACACGTTTTCCACATAAGAGATCCAATCTAGTATACTGGTGGCGATAAACACCTACCGAGGGGTGTGGTCAGGGTAGAACTGATGCGAGGCGTTACCATGCTTTCACATATGGATCAACAATGGAGGCAGTTGGTTTTGTTTGAAACCCTCTCCTACTCAATATTTTGAAAAACATGCAAGTTTCGACAAATATGTATGATCAATATAGTATGAGCGGCACTCACCTATCCTATATGACATGTTATCAAATATGCATACAAAACATCCATCAATTCATATTTATACATCCATGACATATCACAGAAAAAATAATTGACAGAACAACCAAGCCATGGTTCCATCCTAGAACAAAGAAAATAAAGATTACAAAATTCCATCCAAAGCATTCTTTGGGTCTTGAATTTTGTTCCGTCTTCTTGTATCCATCTTTACGTACCTCTCCATTTATTTCTCATCCCAAGAATCATTTAAAATTTAAATCACCAAAAATTTAAATTTCAAATTCAAATTCCAAATTCAAATTTCAAATTTAAATTTTAAATTCAAATTTTAAATAATTTTAAACATCATGTGTAATAATATGTAATTTCAAAAATTTTAAATTTTCAATTACATATTTTTAAACATGATTTAAAATTAAATCTCAAATTTAAAAATTAAAATTTTTAGATTTTAGAACCGTCGCCCCACCGCCCCGGAGGCGGCAGCCGCTGTGGGCAGCCCCCAGGCCCCTGGGAGCTGGCAGCCCACGGCCGCCCATGTGCAGCCTTGCCGGGTTGTAGGCCAAGCCTATAGCGCCAGGCTACATGCCCAGGTTGAGCGCAGCAGCCGGCAGGCTGCAGGTAGCACCTGCAGCCACAGGTAGCACCTGCAGCCACAGGCTGCACGCCCAGGCTGCGGCCAGCCTTGGGGAGGCCACGGCCACACTCGGCTACAGGCCAAGCCTGCGGCCGTGGGTGATTATGGCTTGCACAGGGGCTGCCGCAGCCCATCCTGCCCGAGGGCAAAGGTTGCAGCCCTACCAAGGCCCGACGGCCTATCCCGAGGGGTCGTGTCTCTATTTTCGTGCCATATTCTAATTTACCCATTAGGATCTCCAAAAATTAATTTGAATCCCAATTAAATTGAAATTTTCCACACAATAAAATTTCAACCTTTAAATTAAATTTGACTGTGACAACCGGGAAATTCAGGCATTCTCGGAAGAAAATGTACAAATATATGTATATAACAATTTGTACTATTTAAAGAGTGAAATAAATGTATTTATATTTTTTAGAATATATTAAAATGTTCTAACAATACTGACGAGTAAAAATTCAGTGTTGAAAAAATTCACTGAGTTGAAACGGGTGAAACGGTGCAAAAAACGGCATTGAAAACCCTAACCGATGCACTAAAAGATGAAAAAACTTCCGGGATTGATTTTGATCAAACGGAAGTAGTATAAATTGATCCGACTGCACAGGAGATCTCAGGAACCCGCCGAGACGATTTCAGGAAAATTTCGGCTCAAACCGATATCAGTCAAAAAGTAGTCGAATTAATGTGAATAGTAAAGTCAAAATCAACACTTTACTTTTGCATTTATGACATCATAAATCAAAATTATTAAATGAAAGAAATATGGTGGTTGGTGGCATTAATGGCTAAGATTGGTTTGCTTTTTGATCTAAAGGCCAAGATTTGACCAAAATTCCATCATTTTATTTTTTGAAAAATTTGGAAAGAAATAGGCTTGATAAGTGTTGATTTCTCATTGGTTGAAAGCCAAATTAATTGGCTTCCTTTACAACTTAAGTCGGCAACATTTACACAAAGTGGCTGAAACAAATTACAAAGCCAAAACATAAGGAAAAAAATTTCTAAGTGTTCTCCCAAGAAGAACCGTGGGCAACCAAGAGAAACCAAGTGAATACTTCAAGTTTCTTTCACAAAAATTGTGTCAAACCCTTCATTGAAGTCCAAGGAAGCAAGAAAGCAAGGTAACTTTCTTTAGCTTGCAAATTTTGGCTTGTTTTCTCCTTAAAATCCGTGTAATGAATAGTGTAAAGGATGGAAAATTTTTGGTTTGTTTTGATTGATTTGGTGCTTGGGTTTTGTTAAGGGTGTGATTAGAAGAAAAACCATGCATTTTGTTTAAAGAAAAACAAAATTTTGGTTGGTTTTTCAAGGGTAAAGCCGTGGGTTACCAAGTGTAGTCAATGAGGAATTGTTGTGGTTTAAGTGTTAAAATGCTTTAAATCATGTTTTGATTAAATGTAAAACATGATTTGTATGATGGAAAGCTTGGAAAAAAATTTGGTGTGAAATTACCCTAATATGGCCGTGGGTTTAATTAGGGTTTGGGAAAAAAATTTTGCATGATTTACTTAATGTTTGGATGGTTTAAATCATGCATTGAATTAAGAAAATGATGGATTTGTGATTGAAAGCATGAAACAAAATGTTGTGCATGTTTTTCTCTTAAATGGTCGTGGGTTGTAATGATGAAAAAAACCCTAGAAATTGTGTTGAAAAATGCATGTAAATTGGCTTGAAAATGTGCTAGATAATGACATTGGAATAGCATAAAATTTGGTGGAAAAATTGAAAAGTTTTGGTTAGGTTTTGAGTGTGAAAACCGTGGCCAAAACCAAGGGTAAAATTGAAAGAAATTGATGCGAACCTCGCCAAGAATAACGAGACCCGTCAAGATTAGGACTCCAAGAACGTTCTAAGACTCAGGCTTTGGGTGGAACCTCGACCCGTTGCTTCAACAAAAACAAGAACCTCGGTATAGGATGACCTCAACCCGTTGCTTATTGTGAAACAAGAACCTTGGTATACGAAGACGCCACAAACGGTGATGGAAAAGCCGCTTGATAAGCCGATGGTGAATGCCACGGAAAACTCCGATAAGTTCGAAATAGTTCTCAAAGAACTAAAAAGAAATTTAACTCTCAAATTTGTGAATAAAACTGATTATGTCTTTCATTACTTGTGGATGCCTTTTTATAGGCATGAATTACAAGAATATTCTCAAAATATACCCTAAATAAAATTGAAGTTAAATGGAATATTCCGTAATATTCTCCGAATATTCTCCGAATATTCCTAGAATGAAAATATGGAAACTTACACTTATTCTCCGAATATTCTCCAAATATTCCCCGAATATTCTCCGAATATTCCTAGAATGAAAATATGGAAACTTACACTTAATTTCACACCTAATACATGCCTAAAAAAAGGAAAATATGACTTTTGTTCCAATTCAGCCAAGGAAGGAATTCGGTCAATTGAAGGAAACCGAAAATTTGTAGTTCAAAAACGTCCTCTCTTATTGGGCTTGGTCCGGATTTTCTAAGACCTGAATTAAATTGAAGTTTCCTTGTGGATCATGCTCAATGGGCCTCCACGAATTCGTTTGAGCCCACACTTCTTGAATTAATCCATTAAGTGCTTCTTTGAACCTCTTAGCCCGTGCCCTTATAACCGGCCCAACTGGTACTCGAACTGGTTCCTTTGATGTTGTGCCATAGTTTGCATCATTCCCCTCCTCTTGAAAAGGATTTGTCCTCAAATCGTCACCTACATCAAAAGGGCTCAGATCAGTAACGTTAAAAGTGGCACTTACATTATACTCACCAGGTAGATCGAGCTTGTAAGCATTGTCGTTGATGCGCTCCAGGACTTGGAAAGGACCATCTCCTCTCGCAAGTAGTTTGGAATGTCTTTGTATGGGAAATCGTTCTTTCCTTATGTGCAACCATACCCAATCTCCGGGTTCGAAAACCATCTTGTGTCGCCCTTTATTGGCTTGTTTTACATACTGTTCCGTTCTTCGCTCTATGTTGAGCCGTGCCTTCTCGTGTATCTGTTTAACAAATTCAGCTCTTTTCTTTCCATCCAAGTTAACACGTTCAGAAACAGGTAATGATGTTAAATCCAATGGTGACAATGGATTAAAACCATAAACAATTTCAAATGGTGAAAACTTAGTAGCAGAATGAACAGCACGATTATAAGCAAATTCAACATGCGGCAAACAATCTTCCCATACTTTTATGTTCTTTTTAATGATAGCCCTCAACAAGGTAGATAAAGTCCTATTAACTACTTCTGTTTGACCATCAGTTTGGGGGTGACATGTAGTAGAAAATAACAACTTGGTGCCTAATTTTCCCCATAAAGTCTTCCAAAAGTAACTTAAGAACTTCGCATCCCTATCTGACACTATTGTCCTAGGCATACCATGCAATCGCACAATCTCCCGAAAGAACAAATCTGCAATATGGCTCGCGTCATCTGTTTTGTGACATGGAATAAAATGTGCCATCTTTGAAAACCTATCCACGACTACAAAAATTAAGTCTCTTCCCCGTTTAGTCCTAGGCAGACCTAACACAAAATCCATAGAGATATCAATCCACGGTGCACTAGGAATGGGCAAAGGGGTATACAAACCATTTGGTTGCACTCTTGATTTAGCTTGTCTACAAGTGACACACCTACCACAAATCCTCTCGACATCTCGCTTCATGTGTGGCCAAAAGAAGTGTTCCTGCAAAACAGCTAAAGTCTTTGCAACTCCAAAATGTCCCATCAATCCCCCTCCATGAGATTCCTGTACTAGTAAGTCCCTCAAAGAACAATTAGGCACACATAATCTATTTTCTCGAAATAAGAACCCATCATGCCTAAAGAACTTACCATTACCATGTTTCTCACATTCCCGATATTCTTCACAAAATTCAGGGTCATTAACATATAAACTTTTAATTTGTTCAAAACCCAGCAATTTTGCATCAAGTGTAGAGAGTAATGCATACCTGCGTGAAAGTGCATCGGCAACCACATTCTCCTTACCTTGTTTGTACCGAATGACATAGGGAAAGGTCTCAATGAACTCACTCCATCGCGCATGTCTTCGATTCAGCTTGTGTTGGCCCTTTAGGTGCTTTAATGACTCATGATCAGTGTGGATCACGAATTCTTTGGGCCAAAGGTAATGTTGCCATGTTTGCAAGGCTCGGACCAATGCATACAACTCTTTGTCATACGTAGGGTAGTTTAAGGCTGCCCCGCTTAACTTCTCACTGAAGAACGCTATTGGTCTCCCTCCCTGCATTAAAACAGCACCAATACCTATTCCAGAGGCATCACATTCAATTTCAAATGTTTTATCAAAATCAGGTAAAGCAAGCAAAGGAGCATTAGTCAATTTTTCTTTTAGCAACGCAAAAGCTTTTTGCTGCTCTTCCTGCCACTTGAACCCAACATTTTTCTTTATTACCTCCGTCAATGGGGCTGCTATCGTGCTAAAATCTCTCACGAAACGACGGTAAAAACTTGCAAGCCCATGGAAACTCCTTACCTGAGCGACGTTCATTGGGCTAGGCCAATCTTGAATTGCCTTTACTTTCTCCTCGTCAACCTGTATACCTTGAGCACTAACCACAAAACCAAGAAACACAAGCTTATCCGTGCAAAAGGTACATTTCTTGAGGTTAGCAAACAACTTTTCTTTTCTAAGTACATCTAAAACAAAGTTCAAATGTACAACATGATCATCCAAGTTTTTGCTATAAATGAGTATATCATCAAAGTACACAACAACAAACTTACCCAGAAATGATCGCAAAACATGATTCATAAGTCTCATAAAAGTGCTTGGTGCATTTGTTAAGCCAAAGGGCATAACTAACCATTCATACAAACCATGCTTTGTTTTAAAGGCAGTTTTCCACTCATCTCCTTTTTTCATTCTAATTTGATGATAGCCACTTTTCAGATCAATTTTAGAGAACACACAAGAGCCATACAATTCATCTAACATATCATCTAAGCGAGGAATAGGATGATGATACTTTACCGTTATGTTGTTGATAGCTCGGCAATCAACACACATTCTCCATGTCCCATCCTTCTTTGGCACTAGAATCACTAGAACTGCACACGGACTCATGCTTTCTCGAACGTACCCCTTGTCCATCAACTCTTGGACTTGCCTTTGAAGTTCCTTTGTCTCCTCCGGATTACTTCTGTAAGCGGGTCTGTTAGGGATTGTGGAACCTGGTATGAAATCGATCTGATGCTCGATTCCCCGAATAGGTGGTAAACCTGCTAGAATGTCTTCGGGAAACACATCATTGTAATTCTGCAAAAGAGAGTTAACAGAACTAGGCAAAGAATCTTGAAGTTCGTTAGTATTCAAAAACGCCTCTTTATATACTAACAACAGCATAGGCTGCCTTGAGACTAACGCTCTTCTCACCATGTTCACTCTTGCCACATAGCTCTCCTTTTGCAAGGCCACACTCTCCTTTTCTCTCACCACCAAAACAGAACCCCTTTCGGTTTGGACACTCTCACTTTTTCCGGCCTTCCTCTCCTTTTCTTTTCGATTTTCAATTTGCTTTTCTTTTTCTTTTTCTTTCTCTCTTTCTTTTTCTCTCTCATTTTCTCTCAATTTTTCACTCTCCCTTTGTTTCTCAAATGATTGTTGAAGCTGCAACTGATCGTCGTACACCTGCTTAGGGGTTAAGGGTGCAAGATTAAAATTCTTACCATTGTGAACGAATGAGTACTTGTTTGAGAAGCCATTATGTATCACCTTCCTATCAAATTGCCATGGCCTTCCCAACAACACATGACAAGCTTGCATTGGGACCACATCACACAACACTTCGTCTTCATACCTCCCGATGCGAAATGAGATCATAGCTTGTTTGTTCACTTTGGTCTCTCCACTGTCATTCAACCACTGCAACTTATATGGTCTGGGATGTTTCGTGGTCTTGAGTCCTAACTTCGCTACGAGAAAGGAACTGACAACATTAGTACAACTACCTCCATCGATAATCATACTGCAGACCTTGTCTCTGATGCAGCATCTCGTATGAAAGATATTCTCACGTTGCATCTCTGCCTCTTCTTTCACCTGCACGCTTAAGACTCGTTTTACTACTGCCACTAACCTTCCCATTTCGGCTTGTTCTTCTTCAACGTCATAAGCATCTTCCAGTGGTGGCATTTCGTCTTTCTCACTCTCCTCCTCGGTCTCGTACTCTCCATCATCGCGTAAGATCATGATGCGCTTGTTTGGGCATTGGCTTGCAAAGTGACCTCTGCCTTGACATTTAAAACATTTAACATCACGATTACGAGAACTGGAAGGGTCGGTTTTACCTTGAGACACATTGCTAGTCGTCTCCGGTCTGGGATCGAATTTGGGTTTTGCAGCTGGTTTTTCCTCCTTCTTTGGTTTCCATGGGGCAGAGCTTGGATTATAGGATGGTCGGGTGCCTCCCCTCCTCTTGAGCTGCTGCTCTACCTTGACTGCCATGTGCACCATGTCCTCCAACTCTACATAATGCTGCATCTCAACCTGATCATGGATATCTTGATTTAAGCCATTCAGGAACCTTGCCATAGTAGCCTCCCGGTCTTCTTCGACGTTAGCCCGGATCATCGCAATCTCCATCTCTTGGTAATATTCCTCCACGCTCCGATTACCTTGTCTAAGCCGTTGTAGCTTTTTATACAACTCCCGGTAATAATGACCAGGTACAAATCGCTTCCTCATGACCACCTTCATTTCGTCCCACGTCTCTATCGGACGCTCTCCATTTCGCCGTCTGTTCAAAACTAACTGATCCCACCAAACAATAGCATAGTCAGAGAATTCAATGGCAGCAAGTTTTACCTTCTTTACCTCGGAGTAGTTGTGGCAGTCGAACACTAACTCCATCTTTTTCTCCCAGTCGAGGTAAGCTTCAGGATCGCTTTTTCCCTGGAATGACGGGATCTTCATCTTAATGCTACCCAAACTATTATCTTCCCGTTTCCTAACTTCCCTAAACTGACCACCTCGTCTCCTTTCGTCCTCCCAACCACCATGTCTCCTATAATTCGCTATCGAACCATAATCATCCTCTTCATCATATTCCTCATAATGATCTTCTTCATGTTCCACCCTAACTTCTCTAGGTGGTAATCTACCCATCCTACGTGCTTGTGGCATGTGTTGGGGTGGCTCCGCACGTGAAGTTTCTACTCGGTCTAACCTCTCATGAATCTGTTCTAATTCTCCTCTCATCATGCGTCTCATCTCCCCTATCATGGCCTCCATAAACACCTTGGGATCTGGCATTCCCCTAGCTCCTTCGGTATTGCTCTTTTCACTGTTATGAGACATTTTGGCTGCAAAACAAGGTTAGATAAAATAATAGGACCTCACACACTCCCTCACGTGTTTTCACTCGAGGAATGAGCTCACTCAATTCCACTCGTGTTTCACACTACAAATCTGGCTTTTACCCTTTAATACTCTTTCCACTCTTGCCTTTTTCCTCTCGTATTAATTTCTCACTCGGTTCTTATGGAGCTACTCAAATCAGAACCAAAAATTTTTTTGCGACAAAATCACAAAGGACTATATTAAGGCAACTGGGTTATAGACAACAAAGATGACAACTAAAAGCAACGTTTCGGAAATACGAAAAATTTTACCCAAAAATTTTGGCCTATGGGGTAAGGTGATTTTCTGACTATTGGGAACCTAAATATACAAGATCAAACAAAAAAATGTTGTGGAGTAAAAATACTTTTTTTTTTTTTTTTCGGATCCTCTTGATTTTTTTTTTTGATGAACGAAATTCGAAAAAATAAAAGGACAGAAATTAAATGGGATAGGAAAACCTGACTTAGAGTCTGGCTCTGATACCAAATGATGCGAACCTCGCCAAGAATAACGAGACCCGTCAAGATTAGGACTCCAAGAACGTTCTAAGACTCAGGCTTTGGGTGGAACCTCGACCCGTTGCTTCAACAAAAACAAGAACCTCGGTATAGGATGACCTCAACCCGTTGTTTATTGTGAAACAAGAACCTTGGTATACGAAGACGCCACAAACGGTGATGGAAAAGCCGCTTGATAAGCCGATGGTGAACGCCACGGAAAACTCCGATAAGTTCGAAATAGTTCTCAAAGAACTAAAGAGAAATTTAACTCTCAAATTTGTGAATAAAACTGATGATGTCTTTCATTACTTGTGGATGCCTTTTTATAGGCATGAATTACAAGAATATTCTCAAAATATACCCTAAATAAAATTGAAGCTAAATGGAATATTCCGTAATATTCTCTGAATATTCTCTGAATATTCTCCGAATATTCCTAGAATGAAAATATGGAAACTTACACTTATTCTCCGAATATTCTCCAAATATTCCCCGAATATTCTCCGAATATTCCTAGAATGAAAATATGGAAACTTACACTTAATTTCACACCTAATACATGCCTTAAAAAAGGAAAATATGACTTTTGTTCCAATTCAGCCAAGGAAGGAATTCGGTCAATTGAAGGAAACCGAAAATTTGTAGTTCAAAAACGTCCTCTCTTATTGGGCTTGGTCCGGATTTTCTAAGACCTGAATTAAATTGAAGTTTCCTTGTGGATCATGCTCAATGGGCCTCCACGAATTCGTTTGAGCCCACACTTCTTGAATTAATCCATTAAGTGCTCTTAGCCCGTGCCCTTGTAACCGGCCCAACTGGTACTCGAACTGGTTCCTTTGATGTTGTGCCATAGTTTGCATCAGAAATTTTGTGTAATATGGTTCAAAATATGAATTGAAATGTCGTGAGCTTTTATGTAAAAGTTTGGAAAACTTTTACATAAAATAGGTTTGTGGTATAGTACGTGGCATGTACACATGGTTCGAGGTGTACCTAACGCCGGTAGCCTTAAATTTACGCCGAAATGCTACCAAAATTTCGAAAACTGCATTTGGGGTAAAAAGGGAATTAAAAATAAAAGTTTAGGGTCGGGTTGGTAACCCGAGTCCCTAAAGGAAAATTGAATAAGGGAAACCTAAGGGGGGGTTCGTGAATAGTAACCCATCCCCTAAAAATGTAAAACGTGAGTGAAACTGAAAAACCGACCCCGAGGGGGGGGGGCATTTTTGGGAAACGAAATAAAGGTCCGAGCCGGGTACGGAAAATCCGAGCCTCAGAGACCTAGATCGGGAACGTCTAGATGAACATTTTAAATACAAGTAAAACGTTCATTTGAGATTCCGAAACGATAGAAAATCACTAAACCGACATAAGGGTCAAAATAGTGCTTCCCGAGGGTCGGGAAGGTGAAAAATAGAAATAAAATAGAAACGAACCCGGTAATGATTAGAAAAGGGTCAGAAAATTTTCTAAAAGCCAAAAATGCAGTCTGGATCGAGAAAATTCCGTCAGGGGTATAATTGCAATTTTTCCAAAATATAGGGGCAAAATCGTAATTTTGTAAAAGTTGAGAAAAATAGGGAAAATGATAAATAAAGCCTAAAAAGTTATAAATAGGTTTTATTTAAGCTTTTTAATGAAAAATAAAAGCTATAAATGGAAATGAAATTAACAGACAAAGTTTTGTCTGTAGGATCCCAAAATCGACCTACAAGGAGGGCGATCAAAGATCCAAGAAGGAAAAGAGGAAGAAACTGATAAGGTAAGTTCAGACATTTACCTGTCTGCAACATATAGCATTATTATTGCTAACTTTGATGTACTAACTATAAGTTAGGTACATATGTGCTACGGGCACTATTATAGAATAGAAAGAGACGAAATGTGCTACGGGCACTATTGAGAATGGGACACATAGTAAATTGTGCTTCGGGCACTAGAGCGAGGTTAATGAAACTCGCTCACCTAAAATTAAAATGTGAACCATTCCTAACCACGGGGCAATATGAAGTCACCGGGTTAGAACTTTAAAAAGTCGGTAATGAAACCACTTTTGGCATACTAGCCTTCCGTACAGGGAGGTAAACTTTGCCTTCGGGGCTATGATGAGATTAAGGCTGTGGAGGTCAGCGCTAATGTACCGCTCCCATTCATGTATAATTTTGCCTTCGGGGCTATGAGATTAAGGCTGTGGAGGTCAGCACTAATGTACCGCTCCCAATCATGCGCACTTAAATGGTACTGCCAACCTGAGCTTAAAACCAGAACGTAATCAAAGATAATTATCTAAAACTGAAACTATGCCATAATTGAGCATAAGACAGTTTCGTGATGATACTAACATCGCGGTAGATGTACTGTTGATATACTGTGTTGTGGTCAAACTTACTATTCATGATGAATAGTATCAAAGTTACTATTCACGTATGAATAGTGGTCAATGTACTATTTATGATAAATAGTACTATTCATAGAATTTTTTTTTTTTCATGTTTGAACTTACTGAGCCTGTAACTCACCGTTTTTGCTTATGTTGTAGGTAAGCGACCAACTCAGTAGCTTGTATGACTGGATGATGGATGGGATGGCGCGTGTCAAATGGGATAAGAGGCGAGGGATATGGTCCTGCCAGAGTCTTTCCGCTGAGCGATAAAAGAGAAGGGAAAAAGAAACAGTCTTTTGTAATAATATATATTTTACGAAAGTACTGTATTATGTAAATTACTTTGTACTTGCCAACAAAGTAAATAGTGGAAAATGTTTTACATGATGTTTAAAAAAAAAATTCCCCAAAAACGTCATGTTTTACAAGAGAGATAGATTAGCCGGCGACCCATGAGAGTACAATCTATCGCAGTTAGCGATAAAGCTTAACTGTAATAGTATTGTATGATCTCTACGAGGGGCGGGCCGCCACATTAACTTTTTGGGAAAAATAAATTACGGTCTTCAATCTTCAATCTCCTTCAAGAATAATTACATAAAATTTCCTAAACCGTTTCCGGTGTACAAAAATTATAATCATAATAATTCTAAGAGACAAAATTAAAATCCATGGGAAAATTACAGTATTAAAAAACTTCTCCCATGGTTACATAAAAAAAAATCCTACATACAATTTTTCTAAATTCTAAGGAACCATAACCGGCATAAACAAGCATGCCGATAATAATTCAAAAAATTAAAATAACCACATACTTTATACATAATACATGATAACAACATAAAGAAATCCTAGAATGCCACTCTCTAAATATCAAATCCATACATAAATAAAAAGACTAAGTAATTGTCTAATATATGTATATGGCATACTCATGAGATGGCTCTGATACCAATTGTAGGAAAATAAATCGGTAAAAACGTATCAGAGTGGCGCAGCGGAATAATAAAAATTTTTAGATCATTAAATATCTCATGATGCCATATACAATAAACCAACAACAATTAAAACTCATACCTCAAGGACGCCAATCTACAGGAGGAGAATGACCGGAGGGCTTCAACCAACTAGACTTCTCTACTATTCTCCAATTCCCGAATGGCTGAGTGTGTGGGCACTCTAAACCTCGATCGGTATGCTAGCACTGCTAGTCTTCTTCTGACTACCCTGATCTCTAAAGAACTTATTGTCATGGTGGGCTGTGCAACAATAATTCTGCTCACCTGAGAGTCTGTGGTCTAAGAGAACTGGAGTGATAGAACCTCTATTTATAGACTTGCATGAGGTGATTCTCTGAATTTGAATTGGATTAGGAGAAGATATTCTCCCTTATCCACAAGCACAAAATCTGAATTTTTTGAGGGGAAAATCCCAACAATAAATTCGGCCACTTTAGGATAAATCCAATCCAAATCTAAACAAGATTTTAACTAAAATTTTACCTCCCTTTTTCAACCAAAAAATTAGAAAATCCAAGGAGAAAATCTCCACAAAAATTCGGCCACTTTTGGATAAGGGAGAATCAAAATTCCACTAGGATTTTCAAGCTTGAATCTTATCTCATCCTTATCCAAAATAACCGAAAATCTCCTAGGAGATTTACTCCAAAAATTCGGCCATTATCTGAGAAGAGAGAATCCAAATTCAACTGGGATTGAAACTTGAATTTTTCCTTGAACCTTATCCACAAAAATCCGAAAAAAACATTGAGGATAATCCTCAAAATTTTCCTCCATATTTGGTTAGAATTTGGATTTAAAATTCAAGCAGGATTCTAACAAGATTTTCCTCTCCATATCCAAGTCAAATTCGAATTTCATTCCTTGTGAATTTACCACAACAAATTCGAATCCCTCTTAGACTGTGATTCAAAATTTGAATTTCAAATTTCAAATTCAAATTTCAAATTTCAAATTTCAAATTTCAAATTTCAAATTTCAAATTTCAAAATCCACAAAACAGTTGTATTTCAAACTCTTGTTCTCATGGATAATTTTCTACAACTCCAATCCAATCTCAAATAAAATCATGACAACTTTGTTTGGAGTTCGAATAATTGTGTACTCTATTATCCAAAATAAAATCTGAATCCAACCGGAGAGAATCTTGTCTACCATCCGAATCCTATGTCAACACCATCCATGCATAATAAACTAGCCAATAGCATACACAGATCAATTTTGCCAAACGTTAAGGAATTATGTGGAGCTAGTAGAGGGACTGATTGGACATATATAATCGGGCTCCCGCAAATCCATATGATCATCATTCTTTACCGAACAGCTCAATCATATGATCACTAATTTCAGAGTCACACCACTATAAACCTGAAACTGAACTCCCAATTATATACCGTATTACATAAGCCTGTGACAAGCTATCGTCCAATGACCTTGTCATGTATGCAGAAGCCTCATATGATATCCATGATCAGCCTTAGGCTAAAGTCCGTTTAATTTTACTGATCAGGCTATCTTAAAGTTCCATTATACTATCGAATTAAGAAAATGATTATTCACCATATGTGAATAAGAAGTCATCCACACTATAGACGACCCAAGGCCTTCTTCATTTTCACATTCAGTATAATGCCTTTAAGAGGATATCCTTAAACTCCTCATTAGAGCTATGATTCCGATATCTGTAAACGAATCCTTCATCGTATACAAGTCATGCACTCAACGAACCAGTCTATAAGCATACTACCTCTAAGACGCTTTAGCCATTGGAACATCAAAGTACACAAGTCATATACATGAAGCTGTCCTTTTACTCAGGATTAAGGTTACTACACAATGAACGTCAAAAGCAGATCGATCCACTCAAAGCGAACTTCGTAGATCAATCACGCTTTAGTCCCGGTCTAATATGTCACCACCAAGCAACATATCTATGTCTCTACTTGGGAGCCCAGCTCCAGACAATCAAGACAAACCGTCCCCTCCAAGGCTTTAGACAACATAAAAGTCGTAACATGAGTTAGATGCTCGGTCTAACCTCATAGACTACAGAACATAGTTTAGACTGCAAACTTTAAAACATTGTCTTCTCGCATACAAAAGTCCATTGCATACAATGTTTTAACAGTTTAACACAAGCAGTCAGGGAGCCATATTTGCTTACATTTACTTTAACATGTAAATAAAACGAGGACAGATAGCAATGTAATGAATAACCTCTATATATAATTTTATTATCCAGTTCAAAACAAATACAGCAAAATGTCTCTAATGCTTAGGGCATTTCCTAACATTCAACACCTTTAAATTTTGTTTGTGGTACACGGTCTGACACACGCCCGTGTTCCAGCCTTGTACCTCTAGGGTTTACTCTACACGGCCATGTTGTTTACTATCTAGCCGTGTTACTGTACACGGCTTGATACACGCCCGTGTTCAAGCCCGTGTACCTCTCGGGTTGAAATTTTCTTTATGTACACGGCCGTGTATTTTTTTTCTACACGCCCGTGTTCTTCGAAATTTTTAGATGTTTAACTCTAAAACCTTTATTTTGAGTCTTAGAATTTTATCTAAATTATTCTAGGTCTTTTAGGGTCTTTTCTGAGCCTTTTGGAAATTTTTATCAAAATGACCATTTTGCCCCTAACGGGTCTCGGGACTGTAACAATTCCGTTCTATCATTTTTTTTCAAATTTTCTAAGTCCAATATTTTAAAATAATATTCCCTAGGCTTCTATATCATTTTATAGCTTAAATTGCTGCAAAATTTCTATTTCACTTATCCTGGTCCTCGGTTACTATTCATCCATCACCTAGGGTTGTTTTTTCATTTTTCGAGCATTTCGGAGCCTTAAATGGCCCTTTCACTACTCATTAAATATTATTTATCCCATCCCCTCCCCTCGGTCCTCGAGAAGCTCGGGTTTCCTATCCCGATCTAAATTTTTCCCTCGTTTCCCAAAATACCCCTAACATGAATTTTTTTCCTGTTTTAGGCATTTTAGTCTTTTTAGGGTCGGTTTACTATTCCTTTTGGGTTGGTTTCCATTTCTAACCCTAATCCCCTGAGGTGTCTTGGTTTCCTTCCTGAGTCCAATATTTTCACCCCTCGTTTCCCGAAATGCCCTTAAGCCGATTTTAGAAATTTCGACAGCATTTCCGTTTATATTTTAAGGTTTCTCGGCGTTAGGTACACCTCAGAACCTTTGTACCTGCCACGTACTATATCAGAGACCTATTTTATACAAAGTTTCCAAACTTTGTATAAAAATTTTTCACATGATTCAATACTCAAAGACCAACACAGATAGCCATATTTTTCTTTCAAACTAGCATCGGTTTACTAGTTAATCGTACCAAAATAATTTTTCATCACAACATATCATTCTTAGGTTTTCTAATATATAAAACAACATCAAAAACCTAACAAAATATGCATTCTAACCCTAGCATAGCCACAGATTTTTATGCATAAACATATAGAAAATTTTATTTTCTTTCCTAGGGTTTTTATCAACACTAAAAATTTTACATTTCTTAGTGTTCATACCCACGGTTTTAGCAAGAAAATTACATCAAAATTTTCTTGTTTCCTTATTCCAATTCATGCTTAATTCAACTCATAATTGAATGAACATAAACACTAAACCAAAACATCAAAACTCGTGCATTTTTCATACCATTGAAGCCACGGTTTTTCAAGGGAAACATGCAAAATTTTTGCTTGTTTCTAAACCCTAACTCATTCTTTAATTTCTACAACACCAACTAATCACAACATCATCACATCATCAACTAAGTAACAATTTTTTTCATTGTTTTCACACTCTCATACCCACGGATTTTCTAAGGAAAATCAAAGAGAAAAGCTTCAATTTTGAAGTTTACCTTAACTAGTTGATGACTTGGTGTTGAAAATGCAATGCAAGCTAAGTTTAGTGTGAAATTGAAAACAAAATTTTGGCTTTCAAAGGGGCAGAAGGCCACGGTTTTGGCTGAAGAAAAAGGGCAAGAGTTTGGCTGATTTTTTTCATTTTTTTGAATGAATTTTGATGCCTATTTATAGGCAAAAGTCAAGGGCTTTTTTGCAATTTTTTCCCAACAATTTTCTAATTGTTCAAGGACTAAAAAGTAAGGATTTTGGGGCAAAAATCAATTTTTTTTCTTCTTCCTTTCCAAGTGGCCAAATGGCCTTTTCCAAATTTCTTTAAAAAAATTTCAATGGCTTTTTGGCATAATCTTGGCCATTGATCATAAAGTAACATAATCTAAACCATACACCTTTCAAAATTACTTTCTTAATTAAGGAAAATAATCTTGGTTTATGACATAATCATGGTGATGTCATCCTACTATTCATATTAATTCACTAATTAATTCGTGGTCAATTTTTGACTGTAATCCGATCTGAACGGAACTTCGCTGAAATCGTGTAGGCGGGTTCTAGGCGCCTCTGGTGCGATCGGTTTGTCTTATTTTGCTTCCGTTTGATCAGAATTCTCTACCGTAAATTTCTATCATTTTCGTGAATCTCAATGCATTTTCGAAGGTTTTTGGTTCTGATTTCGAACCATCTCACCTAATTATGTCCAGTAAGATTTTCCATCCCCGAACTCACACACTTTAACACTACCAGAACATTTTTACACTATTCATAATAGTATTAAAACACAACTTTTTCATATTTTATTCATTAAAATTGTTATATACATAGAATTTTAACCTACTCCGAGAATCTAAAATTCTCGGTTATCACAAAAGGTCCTTCATCCACATAGTGGAAAGAAAGACCACAAGGCTTACCTCGTGTGGATGCTAGAGTAATGGTGTATACCAAGGAGGATGCGGAAGTAGGGAGGGCCAATGTAGTGACAGGTCAGTTTTCTGTCACTAATCATTTGGCGTCTGTTGTATTTGATTCTGGTGCTACGCATTCATTTATTTCATGTCAATTCACGAACAAGATAGGATATCTTAAGGATAACATGGCTATGACCTTTAGAACGGTTCTACCCTCAGGAGAAGTATTGATGTCTAATTATTGCCTTTAGAACGGCTCTACCCTCAGGAGAAGTATTGATGTCCAATTATTGCCTACCTCATGTGCCACTAATTGTAGCAAATAGGGAGCTGTATGTAGAATTGATCGTGATGGAGCTTGTTGATTATGATATAATACTAGGAATAGATTTCCTAAGGAAGTATCAAGCAACGATCGATTGCCGGAAGCGGAAGATAATGTTCTAACCTGACCAAGAAGATGCATTTGAATATATAGGTTCGTCACACAAATCAAGGACGATAATGATCAACTCGATGGAGGCAAGAAGGCTAATGTCTAGCAACTACGTTGGATACTTAGCATACATAGTGGATATGATGGAGGAACGGAAGCTTCAACCCGAAGATGTTCCTATTGTGAAGGAGTTTATCGATGTCTTCCCAGAGGAATTACTCAGATTGCCACCAGAACGAGAAATCTCTTTTGAGATTGCATTGATGTCAGGAACCACACCCATCTCAAAGGCGCCATACTGGATAGCACCAACAGAGTTGAAAGAGTTACAGGAGCAGTTAAAAGAGCTTCTTGACAAAGGACTTATACATCTGAGCTATTCCCCATAGGGTGCTTCTGTACTGTTTGTCAAGAAAAAGGATGGATCATTTTGAATGTGCATCGACTACGGGAGTTAAACAAGGTTATTGTCAAAAATAGGTATCCGTTACCTAGAATTGATGACTTATTTGACCAACTCAAAGGCATAACAGTATTCTCCAAGATTGATCTGTGATCGGGATATTATCAGCTGCAAATCAAGGAGAGCAACATTCACAAGACCGCATTTAGGACCTGTTACGGTCATTACAAATTCCTTGTGATGCCGTTTAGGTTAACAAATGCACCAGCTACATTTATAGACTTGATGAATCGAGTCTTCAAAGAATATTTAGATAAGTTTGTCATTATGTTTATCGATGACATACTTATATATTCAAAGACTCAAGAGGAACACGAAGAACATCTGCGGATTGTCCTGTAGACGATAAGGAAGCATCAACTTTATGCCAAAATTTTTACGTGTGAATCTTGGCTAGATATAGTGCATTTCCTTGGACATGTGGTTTCCAAGGAAGGAATTGCCATGGACCTGGCAAAAGTAGAGGCGATTAATGAATGACCCGCACCTAAGAATGTGACTGAAATACGGAGTTTCTTAGGTTTAGTCTGTAATTATAGAAGATTTGTCGAGGGATTCGCCCGACTTGCTACACCTCTCACAGCTTTGACATGTAAGGAAAGGAAGTACGAGTAGACAGAAGTGTGCAAAAAGAGTTTCCAAGAGCTGAAAAGACGACTAACAAATACGCCAATCCTTACACTTCCTACTAAAGGGGAGATGTTTGTGATTTACAGTAATGCATCAAAAATGGGATTAGGAGCTGTACTGATGCAAGGCGATAAGGTGATTGCCTATGCCTCACGTTAATTAAACGACCATGAAAGAAATTATCCCACGTATAATCTGGAACTTGCCGTAGTAGTGTTCGCATTGAAGATCTGGTGACACTATCTATATGGAGCTCAGTGTCAGATTTATACTAACCATCAGGGTTTAAAATATTTCTTCACACAGACGGAGCTGAATATGCGGTAAAAGAGATGGCTGGAGCTGGTAAAAGATTATGATTACAAAATCCTCTACCATCCCAAAAAAGCAAATCGCATTACTGATGCATTAAGTAGGAAATCTACTGTTCCGCAGCAACTGTGATTGAAAAATTTCCAAGGCCATTGCAACAAGAGATTAACACGTTGAAGATGGAGTTGATAACAGGAAGATTGACTGCACTACAATTGGAATCATTGTTGTATGAGGACATTATAGAGGCTCAGAAACGAGGTCCAAATCTACCAAGTCCTCAGGAAGGAATGTCTAAAGATAGGTTAATCCTACATTAGGGAAGAATTTATGTTCCCGACAATGAAGGATTAAGAAGGTGAATTAAGGTAGAAGCCCATGAAACGCCATATTCAGTACATCCCGGAGCCAGTAAGATGTACCAGGATTTGAAACTACAATTCTGGTGGAAAGGGATAAAGAAGGACATTGCAAAATTTGTAAGTAAATGTATGACGTGCAAAAAAGTAAAGGCTGAACATCATCATCCATGCAAAAAACTAGAACCGTTGGAGATTCCTGAATGGAAATGGGAACATATTACGATGGACTTTGTGGTAGGATTGCTGAAAACTCAAGAAGGTTATGATGCTATTTGGGTTATTGTCTATAGATTGACAAAGACGGCAAGGTTCATTACTGTGAAATTGACCTTTTTGCTGGAAGAGTTAGCAAATTTGTATGCTAACCACATAGTCAGGTTACATGGAGTTCCTAGATCCATTGTGTCAGATCGTGAAGCACGATTCACATCAAATTTCTAGACGTGTGTGTAAGAAGCTATGGGAATGGAAGTGCGTCTAAGCACAACATTTTATCCGCAGACGGATGGACAATCTGAGCGGACAATTCAAACGCTAAAAGATATGCTCCGCGCATGTATGATAGATTTCCCAGGAAGCTGGAACGAGAAACTTCCATTGGTAGAGTTTTCATATAATAACAGCTACTAAGTTTCGATAGGTATGGCACCCTATGAAGCTCTATATGGAAGGAAGTGTAGATCACCAGTTCATTGGTATGATTTACAAGAAAAATGACTACATAAGATAGATTTTGTGCAAGAAACAGTTGATACAGTTACAAAAATACAACAACCGATGAAAATAGCCCAAAGCCGACAGAAGAGCTATGCGGATAAAAGACGAATGCAGTTCATATTTCTAGAAGTCTCGCTGATGAAAGGAATAATGCAGTTAGGAAAGAAAGGGAAATTGAGTCTAAGATATATTGGACCATATGAGATTATCAAACGCATTAGTAAAGTTGCTTATAGATTGGTGTTACCTCCAAAAATGTCGGCAGTACATAATGTATTCCACGTGTCAATGCTATGGAAGTATATATCGGATCCGTCCCATGTGTTGAAATATGAACCGATCCAAATTCAGGAAGATCTGACATATAAACAGAGGCCTATTCAAATTCTGGCATGAGAAGAGAAAGTTTTAAGGAACAAAATGATCCCATTAGTCAAAGTGCTGTGGAGAAATCACAACATTGAAGAGGCTACATGAGAACGAGAAGACAAAATTAGAAATTTATACCCCCACTTGTTCTAAATTTTCGAAGACGAAAAATTTATAAGGAGGGGTGAATGTGATAATCGGGAATTTTAGATTCTCAAAGTAGATTAAAATTGTATGTATGTATCAATTTTAATAAATAAAATATGAAAAAGTTATGTTTTAATACTGTTGTCAATACTGTAAAAATGTTCCGGTAATGTTAAAGTGAGTGAGTTCGGAGATGGAAAATCTTACCGAACAGAAACGGGTGAGACGGCTCGAAAACGAAGCCAAAAACCCTGAAGAGTGCATCGGAGTGCACTAAAAGACAAATTTACGATAGGGAATTCTGGCCAAACGGAAGCAAAATAAAACAAACCAATCGCACCAGAGGCGCCCAAAACCTGCCTATGCGATTTTGGTATTTCCGTTTGGTTTGACTTTCAATCAAAATTTGACCACAAATTAATTCATGAATTAATATGTGAATTAACTCATAATGTCATGAATGACATCAAAATATGATGTCATAAATAGAAAAATCAAAGCTTCAAAAGTAAGATAAGGTAGGTGTATGGCTAGGATTGAATGGTTTATGGATCAAAGGCCAAGATCAAGCCAAAAAGGCTTGAAATTTTTTTTAGAAAACTTGGAATTATGGGATTCGGCCACTTGGAATAAAATCGGCAAAAAATTTTCATTTTTGGCCAAAAATTTTGCATTTAAGTCCTTGAACAATTAGCAAATTGTTGGAAAAAAAATTACAAAAAGACCCTTCACTTTTGCCTATAAATAGGCATGAAAATTCACTTGAAAAATTAGTAAAACTTAGCCAAACTCTTACCAAAATTTTCTGCCCAAAATTGGTGTATCTCCTTCCCTTGTTAAGCCAAAAATTGTCAAAATTTTATACTAAAATTTGCTTTCAATCCAAGCTTAGGCATCAAGAGATCAATTGAGAAGGTAAGCCACCAATTTGAAGCAATTTTCTTTGAATTTTCCTTAGAAAATCTGTGGCTTATGTGGTGTGGAAAACATTGAAAATTTTGATATTTTGTTGATGTTTATGATTGGTTTAGTGTTCTAGAGTTTGAAACATTAATTAGGATTAAAAAACAAGCAAAATTTGATGCTTGATTTCCATGAAATCCGTGGCTAGTAAGTATAGAGAAAATGATGTGGAAATTTAGTGAATTGTTTTAATGGTTATGTGAGTTTGATACTATGTTTATTAAAACATGAATTGGAATAATGAAACTAGCAATTTGAGTGCATATTTCATGCTAGAAACCGTGGCTAATAAACACTAGAAAATGGAAAATTTTTAGTGTTGAACAATGATGAGAAATGTTGATAAAACCTTAGTAATAAGAACAAAATTTTCCTATGGTGTTTATGTATGAAAACCGTGGCATTGAAGGCTAGGGTTGAATGAAAATTTTGTTAGGCTTTTAATGTTTATATGTGCATTGGAAAACCTAAGAGTGATATGTGATATTTAAATATTGTGATGTGAAATATTTGGTGTTGTTAATCATGAGAAACAAGGGCTAGAAATGGAAAAAAAAATTTGATGATTTGTGTTGAATTTTGAATGTTGATTAATGTGGAAAATTTTTATACAAAATTTGGTAACTTTTTATAAAATAGGCCTCTGGTATAGCACGTGGTAGGTACAAAGGTTCTGAAGTGTAACTAACACCGGGGAAACCTAAAAATACAAGCAGAAATGCTGCCGAAATTTCTAAAACGGCATAAGGGCATTTCAGAAACGAGGGGTAAAAATATTAGACTCGGGAAGGAAACCGAGACCCCTCAGTGGGTTAGGATTGAAAATGGAAAACCAACCCAAGAGGAATAGTAAAACGACCCTTAATGACTAAAATGACTAAAATGCCTAAAACGGGGAAAAATGCACGTTAGGGGTATTTTGGGAAACGAGAGGAAAAAATTAGAATGGGATAGGAAACCAGAGCCTCTTGAGAACCGAGGCCCGGGGATGGGATGAAAAACATTTCAAGAGTAGTGAAATACCCATTTGAGGCTCTGAAACGCTAGAAAAACGAGAAACGACCCTAGGTGATGGATGAATAGTAGTCGAAGGTCAGAAAATGAATAATTGTGATTTTATAACAAATAAAACTGTAAAGTGATACAGAAGCCTAGGGAATATTATTTTATGATATTTGGCTTAGAAAATCCAGAAAAAAATGATAGAACGGAATAGTACGGTCCCGAGACCTGTTAGGAGCAAAATGGTCATCTTGACCAAAAATTTTCGAAAGGCTTAGAAAGGATAATAAAGGATCTAGAATGTCTTTAATAAAATTCTAGAACCCAAAATAAAGATTTTAGAGTCAAGAATCTAGAGTTTAAGTAGTACACGGGCGTGTACATTGAAACACGGCCCTATAGAGTGAACCCAAAAGGTACACAGGCTGGGACACGGACGTGTTGCAGGCCATGTACCACAAATAAAGTTGAAATATATTGAATTGTTAAGTGAAATGAATATATATCTAAAGTAATAATTAATAATGGGTATTAACAAATAATACTGTCTCTATAGGGACCCAAACTAGAGATAAAACTACGGAGGAGTTCCGGGAGTGGACATTATCGCAGTGGTGGTAAGTTCAAGCATTTTCAGGTCTGCAACATAAAATACTATATTATTTCGTTATGTACTAGTTGTACATTAGGTATTAAGTCCTATGGACATTGGGAGATTAGTTAGTATAACACATCCCACATAATAAGAGAAAGAGAATATCTAAGGCCTACGGGCAATTGAGGTTAATGACCTTGAGGTGACAATTAATGTACTTTGTCAGAATTATAATTGAAAGATGGTAATAAAACCATTTAAGGTGTACCCCCCCTCCAACGTTGTGGTGGAGGTTTTATAGGTCCTTCAGGGATATAATGATCGCTACGAGCGATGAGGGCTGGAGAAGAAGAAACTCTAGGGTCGCTCTCTAGGCCCTCCCAGTCAGCGCACAAAATAAATTATCGGTACTACCACAATGAGCTCAACACCAAAATGCAAATAGAAAGAATAGTCAATAATGTGACGAAAACCATAATTGAACATAACCGACACTAACACTAAGTGTAGTGAACTCGGTTAGGGTAATATGAATAGTAACCGATTAGGATAATGTGAATAGTAATCGATTAGAGTAATATGAATAGTAATCGGTTAAGGTAACAGTTACTATTCATCGGTCGAATGTCAAAAATACTATTTATAATGAATAGTATTATTTATAGGAAATTGTGTTTTTGATGTTTTTGAATATATGTGATTCTTACTAAGTATGTTTGAACTTACTGAGCCTATTAGCTCATTAGTTTGTTCATGTTACAGGTAAGAAACCTGTCCAGTAGACTACATGGATGGCGGCAGGATGCGCACGTGTCAATGGGATAGGGAATCCACTGTGGATTTTGGTCCTGCTACCAGTCTTCCGCTGAGCGATAAAATAGTGAATTGAAGAGAATGTATTTTGAAAAACAATATACATATATATTGTATGTTTGTACATTATGTTGTACTAAAAAAGACAACTAAAAGTTAGTTTGATATTTCATATGGCTTTCATACTTAGCTTTCATTTGAGGAAAGTATGTATTAAAAAGAAAAAAAAATTATGAGCGAAATTTTGGGCCCTAAAAAATAAGAGTTAAAAGAAAAAGAGTTTTAAATGGCGATTCAAATTCGGCACATGGGCTGTCTTGGTCGACAACAGAGTCGGATCATGACGGTTTCGCGTGGTTGAATTCGGGGGCGCCACAATCTTGATACCATAATTTTGGGGGATTTTTTTTTGAACATGTGTGCTTTTCTATAGACATACATTCTTAAATATACTTTACAACACATATGAATCTTAATACAACTATAGTTTAAACACATATACATACTCAAGGGGTACTAAACTGGTTATTACTTAATATAAATTTGATTCCCAAAATAAAAAGGGTTACTCAACATAGTGCGAAATACAAACTCGTGATGGTATCCATAACCTCAACCCTCACATCAATCCTGCTGCCATCATCGCCCATCGGAATCTAGCCCGTAGTGTGGCGGCCCGCCCTTCACGGAGGCTAACAGTACTAGCATAATTGGGCTTTAAAGCCAACTATGATAAACTGTCACCTCATTAGGTCGCCGGTAACTTACTTGTAACTTGTTTTTGTTAATTATCTTTCTTATTTTAAAACATGATTTTAAAGTGAAAATTTGGGGATATATATTTTTTTTAAATTAATCTTCAAACTAGAAAACCATAAAACATATACTGAAGTACATATTATATATCATTGTGCTTAATTTACATCATGATACAACTTTTTAAAACATCTTGTAGAGTAGCTCAGCAAAAATATTAGCAGGACCATTCCCCTCGCCCAGCCCTAGTGGCAGATGCAGATCCCACTCCTTATCCATCCATATCTACTGGTGTACAGGTTTCTTACCTGCAACATGAATAAACTTATGACCGATGGGCTCAGTAAGTTCAAACATAAAAACAATATCGTAGACCCTAAATCTTATCATAAATCCTTAGACATACTATTAGTACTTGTCAGACTTGATTATGCTCAATTATAGGCAAAGTTTAAGTATTAGGTCTTTATCTTGCATTAGGTTCTGGGTTTGGGCCCTATGATTGGTCGTATCATAATGCACGCATGGCTGAAAGAGACTCTGTAGAGCAACCCACTAACCAATCCTCTACAGTCTACATGGCATGAGCTTGAAATAACATAAAATAACATGAGAAACCTCTATCTGTGTGGGAGGCTAGTATGCCAATATTGGTTTCTTTACAAACTTTTATGTGGTTCCTAACTAGTAGCATTATTGCTGCCTCCTGGGTCTGAAACGCTTTTTGTTACGTTCATTAATTGTGGGTATTTTATTTTCCATGTTAGTGTGCATATAGCACCTTGATACTTATTTATATGTCATACATAACATATAAACATATTATGTAAATTCATATTGCAAATAAATAAATGTCTGAACTTACAGATATTTTTCTAGCGGTTCCTTGCTTGGGTCAACCGATGCCTTTTCGTCGCCTTTTGGTTGAGTCCTTATAACTGAAATAAGTCACAGTTATTTTTATTATTCATTTTATTTTTAAAATATTATAAAAATATAAAATTTCTAATTCTAGGTCCCTAACAATGTGTTTAGGGTCTTAATATTTCATTCTTTTATTTATTTTTGTTTTTAGTTTTATTTTTTTATTTATTACACAGCCTAGTACATAGCCGTGTCCATGGCCATGTACCCCTCAGGTTTTTCCCTTACACAGTCATGTAATCCGTATCTACCCATGTAATAGTACACGGCTTGATACACGCCCATGTTTAAACCTATGTACCACTCGAGTTTACATTCCTCCATTACACACCCATGTTATTCAAGAACATGCCCGTGTACTATTCATTTACACGGCCTTCTACATGGCCATATTCATGGCCGTGTTCCTACTCTGTCACTAATTTTCTTCTATGCATGGTCGGGTAACTCGTTATTCATACCTAAGTACACGGCCTAGTACATGGTCATGTTCATGGCCGTGTACCTCTCGGGCTAGTGAATATCTCACTACACACCCGTGTATTTTGGTCGTGTAACCTATTTGTTCGTTCCTGCACATGTACACGGCCCCCAACATGGTCGTGTACATGCCCATGTAACTTTCGGGTAGTAGTTTTTCTCACTACACAGTTGTATACCCTGGGCGTGTTCAAAATCATTTCCCTTTACACACCCGTGTTACCTCAATACACACCCGTGTTACCTCAGTACACACCCGTATACCATTCAAAAACTTGAATTTGACTCTAAAAATCTTAATTAAGGCCTTTAGGATTATAATTAAGTCATTTTAAAGCCTTAATAATCTTTTTCTATGATTTTTTCTTCACATTACAACCTACGTTTGTCCTCACCAAAATTTTCCATTTTTCACCTTCCTTAATCACAGTTTTGAATAAAACAAAGCACCAAAATTGCATTTCTTTTGTTTCTAATTGCATCCTTAATTCCATTCCACATCAAAGCTCATTCTAAACATGAATAGCCAGCGATTTCTCAAAATCCATCACATTTAGTCCACATAACTCACGGTTTTGTATTGATCAACATGCACAAAGTTTTGTGCTTCTATACCATAATGCTATGTTTGTTTCTCTTACATGATAATATGGCCTTCTATCACAAAACCAACCATAATAAAACTGAAAATTTCAGTTTATTACGCACAGTTTTCATTGAGGAATCATACATAAACTTTGTGTTTTTTCCACACTCTATTTCATGCCTTGCTTTCATTACATCACAACAAGTTTTCTAACACAAAATTAACCAACATAAAAATTTGATTTCATCACTTCAATTTAAACCCAAAATCCCATGGATTTCACGAACCAAAATCAAGAAAACTTGCAAATTTTTGAAGCTCACCTCAGCAAGTTGCTTCCTTGAGCTTGAGATGAAATTTGAACACCTTTTTATGAAGAAAACTTGAAGGAATTTGGTTGTTTTTGGGGATGAGGCTCACGGTTGCTAAGGAAGGCAGAAAACTAATTTTTTTCCAAGTATTTTCTAATTTTGTTCTAGCCAAAACTATACATATATGCAGCCAAAAAGGGAGGGTTGATTTGCAAATTTTTAAAGGCTCCTTTGCCACCTTTTTTTTTTTGGTAAATTTAACATAATTATGGTGTTAATTTAAGAAGGTTAAAAATTTTGGCTGATTTTTTCTGATTTCCCCATGAAAATCCGCCACCTTGCATGCCCTAGAAACTTCATGAAATTTTTTTTAATCTTATTTTTGACTTTTCTAAGTTGACTTTGCATCATGGCAATTGAATTAAAGTGACTTTAAACCCTAACTCTTAGATCATGATTTAATCTTACATCTATTTAGTGTCACACATCTAAACATTGACTCCATATATATTGGTCAAAGTTTGACCAAAAGTCAAACCGAACGGTTTTGCACTGAAATCACATAGATGAGTTTCTGAGGCTGTTCATGTGATTGATGTTCCTTATTTCACTTTGGTTTGACTAAAAATCCATGCCATAAGTCGTTCATCTTTTAGTAACGTATAGTATATTTCTAGGGTTTTTGATACCGAAAAGAGCATCATTGGTCCCATTTCGATTCGGTAAGATTTTCCATTCATGAATATACTCTCGTTGGCATTATTAGAACATTTCATTGTATTCTAAATAACATTAAATCATACATTTTTATAATTTTACATAAAAATCACTATGTTCATACATTGTACATATTTTCTGAGAGCAGTAAAATCTCTCGGTTGTCACACGTAGGTCTCTTACCTACAGCATGAACACACATGATGAGCTTTATGCTCACCATGTACAACACTGAATTCACAAAACTATCATTTAAAAACATATGCCATAACTTAAAGGCATATCATACTGATAAACATATCGTAACTTCAAAGCACATCATGAATATATATCATGTGTCATATAACTGAAAGCACAACATATCACATAACTCAGAAGCATATCATTACTATAACTTAAAGCATATTGTGAACTATGCATGAACCGATTATACTCAATTATGCTTCATTATGCATTATCTTTCTTTACTTGTCTGAGGGCCCGTGTGTCAGTACCAAATGCATGCAGATCATTGGATTCACCGTGATCATACTTTCTTTATGGGCCTTGGCCCATTATATAGTATAAGCCTCGGCTTGGGCTCATCATACTTAAATTGAAAAACCTCTTCTAGCTTGAGAGGTCGGTACGAGATGCTTAACGATTACCTAATTGTTGAGATCATGAGTTACTATCATCATGCCATAAGCTCTACAAGGCTATCCACTAATCATGCATGATAGGGATATAAAGGCATCTAACTCATGCTATTCAATAATCTATGCGATTAAGAAACATCTTATATCATGTTATGCAACGATCATTCACGATTATCATACATATCACAGAGTAAAACAACAGTTTCAAACTCATTTTATTTATGCTGCAGGCGGAGTTGTACTTACCTGATCTGCAGGAAAATTTGTACCTCGCCTTGTTAATTTATAGGTCTCTACTTATAATCATAACATATTTCCATTAAAACTCGCTCTTAGGCCACTATAGTAATTAGTGACTAATAAAATTCTATCGTTCTATGGTACCGATCCCTATTGGTACTAAACTGCTCTTCTTTGAGAGTTTGACAACTACTTTTTAATTTCTAATCGTGATTAATTAATTTATTTACCCAAAAAATTAATTAACGTCACTCTACCTCTTCCTATCTCGAGTTTGATTGGTTAACTGGCTAGTCAACTAACCGGTTACCTCGCACATTGACTGTTTAGCCTATCGAGTTACCTTTATCGATTTAAAACTTATTACTGAAAAATGTCATTTGTTTTTGTGAAATTCCTTTTCTTAGGGTTTGAACACAATCTTCCTTGCACCCCATTGAAAGGTAAGGGTGTTTTTCTTAAAATTATTTTCTTATTTAAAAAGAACACATTTTGTTGTTCATTTGATAAGGGGGTTTTTGAACCCTTTTTTCGAAAAACTATTTGTAACTTATTTTAAATGATTGAGTTTGCAAACTTGGCAAACACGATACTTTTAGTCCTCGACGAGATGGACAACTTTCCCTTAGAGCTCGATTCAAACTCTAACGGGCTTAAACCAAGCAAACCCATGGCTAAAACTGTGCCCGTTTTAGAAAATTGCCAGTTTTTCAGTTATTTGAAAACTGCTCCGTTTGGGGCACTAAATAGCCAAAATTTAAAACTACGTAAGCCATCTTTTAGTTTTCGACGTGATCTACAACTTTCATTTTGAGTCTGAGATTCGATTCGGACTCTAAGTTGCCCATTTTTATAAAAACCCAATATTGTTCCCTATTCCCAGGTTTCAGTCCCAGTTTTAAACTCCAGTTATAAATTACACCGAAAACCTCTCTTGCTGTCATTTTTTGTCAAAGGCTATTTGATGCAAAAATGTCCATAACTAATTTCCTAAAACTTTCGTGTTTTACAAAATCTCAAAATCCGTATGAAACATGCTTAAAATTCCATAAATCCGTGGCTAAAATTTGGGATAGGTTTAGTTTCTAGCTAAACCCTAAAACGTCCATACAATCAACTATCCACAAAAACTTAAATCACAACCACACAAGCACAAAAACATAAACAGAAAATGCTAAGGGCTTAAAATAAACTTATTACAACCCATTGCTTGAAATACACAGCAAATCTCTTTGATATCAAAACTAAAAAAGAAACTAAACCACAAAAAGGAGGGGTTTTTCATATTTTTACCTTAGTGTGCTTTGAACCTAGCACAACTGAACCAAGTGGTGACCAAACTTTCATGTAGACCAAGAGTAGAAATGGAGTCAGCTAGGGCTAGAAAGAAACATAAAAATCTCCTTGTTAACCAAGCCAAATAAGCAACTAAAACCACAAGGAAAGTATCCTAGCAATTTACCTCGAAGTGGTCTTAAAGTGACTTGAAGAAATGGCTCCTCCCAAGCTATTGTACGGCTGATTTTTTTTGGTAAAAATTTTAGTGAACTTTGGTGTGTTTTGGAGCTGCAAGGGAATCAGCTGGGAGCTGAAGAGAATGAGAAGAAAAGTTGGTGTCTTGAGAGCTTTTTGGTGAGCCAAAGGAAGAAAATGGGGTCTAAGGCCATGCACACCTGTTTATAAACAAATGCTAAGCAAGTTCAATCAACTCTAAGCCAACTTAATTAAGCCAAACCTTAGCTAATCTAGGGGGCAAATTTGTGCTGCTACTGCCCTCAAAAACCGATAGGGGACTTTGGTGAAAAGGAGCCAAAAATGCATTTATGGAGTTACAAGAGTCACTAGTAACTTGTCTTGAACTTTCGTATTTTTTAATCAAAAGCTTACAAGCATGTTTCCTTGTCTCAAGGGAAACTTTTTAGCCTTGTCCCTTGCTACACACATGGGTTTTAAGGTGGAAAAATTCATCTATAAAAGCTTCTCTTAATAGTCCAATTTTCTCTAATGGTGTTTGGTCCTTTTTCGACAGTATTCTAGACCTTGACCGAACGTGGATTCTCTTGATCTGAATCTTATTCTATTCATTCATGATTGGGTTGTAGCGCCTATGAGCCCATTTTGTGCCTGTTTACTATTTATTTACGGTATTGTGGTTGTATCTATACTGTGCTGACACTGCGCACGCATAGTATAACTTTTTTGTGTGAAATTTTAGACACAGTCTATCCTGACTAATCTGGACGTGCTGATTTCAAATTTATTAGTTTTACATCCATCTGAAGTCGTCTAGACCAATTTTTTGAATCTGTGTGATCCTAACTCGGAAATCACCTTTTGTGCTCAACTGACTAGTTTGAGCATTCTGAGTCTAAATATATCAGTTTTAGGTTGAGAAGAGGTTATCTTGCCCCTTTTCCTGATACTGTGTATGCCTCAGACAAAATTTCATGTTCTGTGCTCAATTGACTAAATTGAGCATGCTGACTATAAATATATCAGTGTTATGTTAAGTAAACATCATCTCGACCATTTTCTTGATACTGTATATTTATGAGGTAAAATTTCACAATTGTGCTCAAATAACCAGTCTGAGTATACTAATGACTAGCTCATTAGGCTATGTCAAGAAATGGTCATCTGGACTGGTTTCTTGATACTGTGTATCTCACACGCACACTCACATGTACTAAGGTGAACCGATCTCACTCTCGGTTGCCCCTTTTACTTATTTATTACAGAGTAATTAGGTTCCATGAATATGGTGGTCATTACAACCTACCCACCTTACAAAATTTTCGTCCTCGAAAATTAGAACAATTCTGGGAAGTCTCTTCTCATGTCTTCTTCCCATTTCCAGGTGGCTTCTTCGACATTATGATTCTGCTACAAAAATTTCACTAGAGGTATGACTTTATTCCTTAGCACCTTTTTTTCTCTAGCTAGGATCGGCACAGGTTTCTCCTCGTAAGTCAGATCAGCGTGTACTTCTATAGGTTCTTGACTCAAAACATGGGAGCTGTCTGGCACATACTTGTTCAGCATCGAGACGTGAAAGACGTTGTGCACCGAAACTAACTCAGGAGGAAGTGCTAGTCTATAAGCCACCTTCCTGACTCTTTCTATTATCTCGAATGGTCCTATGTTCCTAGGACTGAGTTTTCCTTTCCTTCCAAAGCATATCACCCCTTTCATGGGTGCCACCTTGAGAAAGACTGAGTCTCCTACTTGAAACTCAAGGGGTCTGCGGCACTTATCTGCATAACTCTTTTGGTGACTATGTATTGTATCTAATCTTTCTCATATCAGCTTCACGTCTACCGTTGTGTTCTTGATGAAGTTTGTGCCAACTAGTTGTTTCTCTTCGGTCTCGTGCCAATGAACCGAGGATCTGCATTTCCTTCCATAAAGTGTCTTATACGGTGCCATTCCTATCGAGAAATGGTAGCTGTTGTTGTACAAGAACTCAATCAGGGGTAGCTTCTTATCCCAGTTTCCCTTAAAGTCTAGGATACAAGCTCTCAACATATCCTCTAACGTTTGTATGGTCCTCTTAGACTAACCATCGGTCTAAGGATGGAATACTGTACTGAACTTTAACTTGGACCCTAATACGACCTGAATGCTTTACCAAAATCTGGAGGTGAAGTGTCCGTCATGATCTGAGATGATTGACTTTGGCACTCTATGTAATCTTACGAACTGGGCTGCGTAGATTTCTGCTAGTCATTCCACCGAGTAGCTAACTTTTATCGCTAGAAATCTGGCTGATTTCATCAGTCTATCCACGATTACCCGGATTACATCATTACTGTTAGATGTCTTCGGCAGTCCGACTATGAAGTCCATCATAATCTGGTCCCATTCCTATTCTGGTAGCTCTATTTTCTACAACTCTCCTGCTGGGTGTTGGTGTTCTGCCTTAAAGGCATCTGACTACAAACTCAGCAATATCATTCTTCATTCCTAGCCACCAAAAACTTCTTTTCAGGTCCTTGTACATTTTATTCAGTCCTGGATGTACGGAGTGTGGCATCTCGTGAGCTTCTGAAAGGATTTGTTTCTTAAGCTCTTCATCCTTCGGAACACATACCCTATCCCTGTAGTAGAGTATGTCATCCTTAGAGACTCTAAACTCTGAACATTTATCCTTCGTAGCTTCCTTTCTAGACTTGACTAGAGACAAATCGAGTTCTTGACCGGCCTTGATCTCGTCTAGGAGTGTCGATTGGAGGGTCATGTCAGATAATTTCCCTATCAAAAACTCGATCTCGCTACTACACAGATCCATCTACAGAGCTTTCGGCAAGGCACTGATAGCCATGAGTAAAGTAGAATGCTTGCGACTCAACGCATCGACCATCTTGTTGGCTTTTCCCGAATGGTATAGGATCTCGCAGTTGTAATCCTTGACTAACTCTAGCCATCTTCACTGCCTCATGTTGAGCTCTTTCTATGTAAAAATGTATTTGAGGCTTTGGTGGTTGGTGTAGATCTCACACTTGACTCCGTAGAGGTAGTGCCTCTATATTTTCAGCGTAAAAACTATCGCTGCTAGCTCCAGATCATGCATAGGGTAGTTCTTCTCATGGTCCTTAAGTTATCATGAAGCATACATGCTACTCTACCACTCTGCATCAACACGGCTCCTAATCCGGTTTTAGATGCATCGCTATAAATCACAAAGCTTCCCTAACCAACATCTAGAATGGTCAGTATTAGAGCATTTGTGAGTCTTTGTTTCAGCTCCTAAAATCCCTCCTCATACTTATCTATCCACTCATACCTCTTTCCTTTCTTAGTAAGCACTGTAAATGGGGTGGCTAGCTACGAAAAGCCTTCGACGAAGCACCAGTAATATCCCATTAAGCCTAGGAAACTGCGTATCTCTATCACATTACTCGGAGCTGGCCACGTGCTAACTGCCTCAACCTTTGCTGGGTCTACAGATACTCCTTCCTTGGAGACTATGTGACCTAGAAAGTGAACCTTTTCTAGCCAAAACTCACACTTAGAACTTTATATACAGTTGGTTTTTAACACGTGTAAGATGATTCTCAAGTACTCTGCATGCTCCTCCTTCGTCTTGGAGTATATAAGTATGCCATCGGTGAACACAATGACAAACTTATCTAAATATTCCTTAAATATGTGGTTCATTAAGTCCATGAAGGCTATTGGAGTGTTTGTCAGTCTGAATGACATAACCAAGAACTCATAGTGGCCATATCATGTTCAGAAGGCAGTTTTGGGCACATTCACGTTCCTGATTCGCAACTGATGGGACCTTGAATGTAGGTTGACCTTTGAGAATACTGCCACTTCCCGGAATTGATCAAACAAGTCGTCAATCCACGGCAATGGGTACTTGTTCTTGATCATGATTTTGTTCAGTTCTCTGTAGTCTATGCACATCCTTAGTGTCCTATCTTTCTTTTTCATGAATAGCACAGGCGCTCCCCAGTGTGAACAGCTCTGTCGAATGAATCCCTTATTGATCAGATCCTTCAGTTAGGGTTGGAGCTCCTTTAGCTCTATAGGGGCCATTCGGTATGGGGCCTTAGAAATAGGGGCTGATCCTAGCAGAAGTTCAATTTTGAACGAGATCTCGCGCTCTGACAGAAGTCCTGGAAGATCTTTTGGAAATATTTCCATGAATTCCCTGACTATCAGCACCTTCTCGAGTCCTATCTCTATTTCTCGAGTCTTGTCTACTACATGTGCTAAGAAGCCCATACATCCATTGCATATTAACTTGTGAGCCTTCATTGCTGAGATCATCGTCTTTGGTTGCTTCAGCTGCAAACCTTTGTAGACAAACTTTTTGTACCCGATCGGTCCACAAGCGAATTTCCATTTTCAACAGTCTATGATGGCATTGTATTTTGCGAGGAAGTCCATTCCCAAAATTATGTCATAATCGATCATGTCGATGATTAGATTAACGCTCAACTGTCTACCATAGATAATTACTGGTATGTAATGTATCCAGTAATTAGACAATAAAACTTCCCTTAAGGGAAGTGCTGTTCTAAAAGTCTATTTCATCCTATCTAAGCTCCTATCTAGCTTTCTAGCAAATTCAAATGATGTAAACGAATATGTGGCTCTAGAATCAAATAAAACTAATGCATCTGAGTTGGCAACAGAAATTAGACCTGTCACCACTGCTGACGTTCCAGCCTCGGCATCATTCCTTGTGTAGGCGTAGATTCTGCCCTGGTTATCTAGAGCCTCCAACCTACCATGTGCGATTGAAGGATCTTCGATCCTAGTCTGAACGATGTGAAGTTGATTATTCATAGTTTGAGGTTGATTCTATTGATTCTGTGGGTTGGAGTAACAATTTTTGGCGTAGTGGCCTTCCTTGCCACAAATGAAACAACCACTTGCTCCCTGCTTGCATTCTCCTGGGTGCCCTCTTCCACATTTTGGGCACATGAGATATTGGCTGTCATTTCCTCTCTGGTCATTTCTCTTCTGGGGGAAGTCCTTCTTTGGGCCTTGGTTGCCCGGGTTTCCCTTCCTCTTGTTGTGGTTTTGGGGTGGCCTACTAATCTGGCCAGTACCCGTGTTTTGCCCTCTATGTTGAGACTCTGAGTTCTACTTCCCCTGAGCCTACTTAGCTTGAGTTTTCTCCTTCTTCTGTGCCTTAAAGATCTAAGCCTTTCGCTTCTTATCCTGTGCCAACCAGTACTAGGCTTAGATGGCCCTACAGATGCATTATGCAACTGTCGTCGGTCTGTGACTTCTGCTACAGACCTGCATTGCGATGTCCATCCTGAACATCTTTAGCATCCTTCTGACTCTTTCCTTTTCTGTCGGCACCAAGTTTGGATAGAGTCTAGCCAATTGTTCAAATTTTCTAACTGCCTCCATCACAGTTATATTCCCTTGGAGCAGGTTGGTGAACTCATCCTATTGCACTACTAACGCCTCATCATTGAAGTACATCTCCTTGAATTCCTCTATGAATTCAGTCCAACTCGTCTCGCTGACGTTTCTTCTGATCACTATTGTCTTCCACCACTGACATGCTTCCTTCCTCAAGGCTATTATGAAATGCCTTAAGCATTAGAGACATTTTTATTTTGAACTGGATAATAAAATTAAAATATAGAGGTTATTCATTACATTATTGTTTGTCCTTATTCTATTTACATGTTAACGAAAATGTAAGCAAATATGGCTCACTAACTGCTTGTGTTAAAACTATTAGAACGTTGCATACAATGGACTTTTGTATGTGAGAAGACAATGTTCTAAAGTAAGCAGTTTAAACTAAGGTCTATAGTCTATGGGGTTAGAACGAGTATCTAACTCATGTTAAGACTATTATGTTGTCTAAAGCCATGATGGGGACGGTTTGTCTTGACTGTTCGGAGTATAGACTCCTAAGTAGAGATATAGATATGTTGCTTAGTGGTGATATATTAGATGGGGACTAAAGCGTGATTGATCTACATAGTCCGCTATGAGTGGATCAATCTGCTTTTGACGTTCATTATGCAATAACCTTAATCCTGAGTAAATGAACTACTTCATGTATATGACTTGTGTACTTTGACGTTCCAATAGCTAAAGCGTCTTAGAGGTAGTAAGCTTATAGACTGATTCGTAAGGTGCATGACTTGTATACGATGAAGGGTTTGTTTACAGATATCGGAATCATAGCTCTAAGGAGTTAAAGATATCCTCTTAAAGGCATTATACTGGATGTGAAAATAGACAAGTACTTGGGTCGTTTGTAGGGTGGATGACTTCTTATTCACACATGGTGAATAATCATTTTCTTATTCGATAGTATAATGAAACTTTAAGATAGCCTGATCAGTAGGATTGAACAGACTTTGACCTAAGGCTGATCATGGATATCATATGAGGGTTTTGCATACATGACAAGGTCATTGGACATTAGCCTGTCACAGGCTTTCGTAATGTGGTATATAATTGGGAGTTCAATTTCAGGTTTATAATGGAGTGACTTTAAAATTAGTGATCATGTGATTGAGTTGTTCAGTACAGAATAATGATCATGTGGATTCACGAGAGCATGATTATATATGTCCAATTGGTTCCTCTACTGGCTCCATATAATTCCTTAACGGTTGGAAAATTGATTTGTGTATGCTTATTGGCTAGTTGATTATGCATGGATGGTGTTGACATAGGATTAGGATGGTGGACAAGATTATCTCTGGTTGAATTCATATTTTGTTTTAGATAATAGAGTACACAATTATTCAAACTCCAAATAAAGTTGCCATGATTTTATTTGAGATTGGATTGGAGTTATAGAAAATTATCTATGAGAACAAAATTTGAAATACAACTTTTTTGTGAAATTTGAAATTTGAATTTGAAATTTGAATTCGAAATTTAAATTTAAAATTTGAATTTTGAATTTTGAATTTTGAATTTTGAAATTTGAAATTCAAATTTTGAATCGTAGTCCAAGTGGAATTCGAATTCTTTATGGATAATTCCATAGGATTAGAATTTGAATTTGGGTTAGATTATGGAGACGAAAATCTTGTTTGAATCCAACTTGAATTTGGAGTCCTAATCTATCTAGAAAACCTGAGTTTGTTAGGGAGGATGACTCCTAGGAGAATTCAGATTTTTAATGGATAAGGATGCAGGGAAAATTCAAGTTTCAATCCCAGTTGAATTTGGATTCTCTCCCTCCCTAAAGTGCACGAAATTTTGTGGATAAATCCAAGGAGATTTTTTTGTTTTTTGTGGATAAGGTTGAGATTAAATTCAAGCTAGAAAATCTTGTTTGAATTTTGATTCTTCCCATCACAAAAGTGGTCTAAAATTCAAGGATAATCCTAAGGGAGATTTTTGACTTTTTAGTAAATAAGGGTGAGATAAAATTCAAGCTAGAAAATCCTATTTGAATTTTGATTCTCCTCATATTAAAGTGGCCGAATCTAGCCTTATTTATGGCCTAGGGAAATTCGATTATTATGGATAAATGAGGAGATTAAATTCAAGTTAAAATCCTGTTTGAATTTGGATTGCAAAAATCCCAAAGTTGGCTGAATCTTCCCATGATTGTGGCCTATGGGATTTTCGGATTTTGTTAGTGGATAAGGGAGAAAATCTTCTCTAATCCAATTTAAATTTAGAGGATCACCTCATGCAAGTCTATAAATAGAGGTCCTGCCACTTCAGTTTTCTTAGACCACAGACTCTCAGGTAAGTAGGCTTATTATTGCATAACTCACCGTGACAATAAGTTCTTTAGAGATCTGAGTGGTAGAAGAAGACTAGTAGTGCTAGCATACCTGTGGCGGCCCGCCCCTCGTAGAGATCATACAATACTATTACAGTTGAGCTTTATTGCTAACTGCGATAGATTGTACTCTCATGGGTCGCCGGCTTATCTCTCTCTCTTTTTAAATCATGACGTTTTTGGGGAAATTTTTTTTTTCTTTAAACATCATGTAAAACATTTTCCACTATTTACTTTGTTGGCAAATACAAAGTAATTTACATATTACAGTACTTTCGTAAAATATATAATATTACAAAAGACTGTTTCTTTCTTTTTTTCTTCCCTTTTTATCACTCAGCGGAAAGACTCTGGCAGTACCATATCCCTCGCCCAGTTATCCCATTTGACACACGCCATCCCGTCCGCATCCAGTCAAACAAGCTACTGAGCTGGTCGCTTACCTGCAACATTAGCAAAAATAGTGAGCTACAGGCTCAGTAAGTTCAAACATGCAAGAAATAAAATTTCTATGAATAGTACTATTCATCATGAATAGTATCTTTGACCACTATTCATATGTGAATAGTAACTTTGACCACTATTCATACGTGAATAGTAAGGTTGACCACAACACAGTGTCACAACAGTACATCTACCGCGATGTTAGTACTCTCACTAAACTGTCTCATGCTCAATTATGGCATAGTTTCAGTTTTGGGTAATTATCTTTAATTATGTTCTGGTTTTGAGCTCAGGTTGGCAGTACCATTTAAGTGCGCATGACTGGGAGCGGTACATTAGTGCTGACCTCCACAGCCTTAATCTCATAGCCCCGAAGGTAAAATTATACATGACTGGGAGTGGTACATCAGTGCTGACCTCCACAGCCTAATTCTCATAGCCCCGAAGGCAAAATTTACCTCCCTGTATGGGAGGCTGGTACGCTAGAAAGTGGTTTCATTACCGACTTTTTAAAATTCTAACCCGGTGACTTCACATTGTCCCGTGGTTAGGAATGGTTCACATTTTAATTTTAGGTGAGTGGGTTTAATTAACCTCGCTCTAGTGCCCGAAGCACAATTAACCATGTGTCCCATTCATATAGTGCCCGTAGCACATTACGTCTCTCTCTCTATTCTATAATAGTGCTCGTAGCACATATGTACCTAACTTATAGTTAGTACATCAAAGTTAGCAATAATAATGCTATATGTTGCAGACAGGTAAATGTCTGAACTTACCTTATTAGTCTCTTCTCTTTTCCTCTCGTGGATCTTTGATCGCCTCCTCGTAGGTCGATTTTTGGATCCTACAGACAAAACATTGTCTATTAATTTAATTCCCATTTATAGCTTTTATTTTTCATTTAAAAGCTTAAATAAAACCTATTTATAACTTTTTAGGCTTTATTTATCATTTTCCCCATTTTTCTCAACTTTTGTAAAATTACAGTTTTGCCCCTGTATTTTGGTAAAATTACGATTTTGCCCCTATACTTTGGCAAAATTACAATTTTGCCCCTGATGGAAATTTTCCCGATCCAGACTGCATTTTTGGCTCTCAGGAACTTTTCTGACTCTTTTCTAATCGTTACCGGGTTCGTTTTTATTTTATCTCCACTTTTTGCTTTCCCGGCCCTCGGGAAGCACTATTCCGACCCTTACGTCGGTTTAGTGATTTTCTATCATTTCGGAGCCTCAAATGAACGTTTCACTAGTATTTAAAACGTTCATCTAGACTTTCCCGACCTAGGTCTCCGAGGCTCGGGTTTTCCGTTCCCGACTCGGACCTTTATTTCATTTCTAAAAACGCCCCCCTCGGGGTCCGTTTTTTTTAATTTCACTCGCGTTCTATATTTTTAGGGGATGAGTTACTATTCACGAACCGCCCCTTAGGTTTTTCTTATTCACTTTTCCGTTAGGGACTCGGTTTTCCGACCCGACCCCAAACTTTTTTATTTTTAATTCCATTTTACCCCAAATGCTGTTTTCGAAATTTCGGCAGCATTTCGGCGTAATTTTAAGGCTTCCGGCGTTAGGTACGCCTCGAACCGTATGTACCTAGCACGTACTATACCACAAGCCTATTTTTATGTAAAAGTTTTCCAAACTTTTACATAAAAACCCACAAATTTCCAATTTCACATTATCACCCACATTACAACATTTTTTTCACAATTTTGCCCTTAATTTGGTTTCGGTTTTTCACAACCAAACCGAACCAAAAATTTGTCAAACTTTCACCACACTTTAGGCCAATCAATGTCATGTTTTTAAGACATTTTCAAGCCCATTTTCTTGGCATTTTCAACCAAATTTCCTAGGGTTATAACCCACGGCCTTTGAATGAAAAACATGCCAATTCTTTTTGTTTCATTCTTTCAATTATAAATTCATCTTTTGCATATTAAAATGCATAATTCTAATCAACCAAATACTACATAAATCAAGCAAAATTTTCTTCCTAACCATTAGGAAACCCCACGGCCACCTTATGAAAATGCATACCAAAAATTTTTTCAAACTTTCCACAATGAAATACAAGCTTTATTCTTCACCAAATTAAACTTGGAAGCAAGTAAACAATTAAACCATAAATTTTTCTCATAGATTACTAAAGGTAACCCACGGATTTACCCTTGAAAAACCAACAAAATTTTGGTTTTTCTTTAATCAATTTATATGGTTTTCTTCCTTATTTCATCCTTAACATAACCCAACATCAATTCAATGGAAAACAACCAAAAATTTTCCATCTTTTTCTCACTATTCACCCACGGATTTTATGAAGAAAAACCATGAAAAATTAAGTGCAAAAGGAAGTTACCTTGGTCTAATGCTTCCTTTGTCTTCTAGGAACACTTTGGCACTCTTTTTGTGAAGAAATTTTGAAGAAAAACCTTGGTTTCCCTTGGTCACTCACGGCTCCCCCATGGACGATACTTAGAAGTTTTTGTCTTTGGTTTTTGCTTTGAAAATAATGTCTCGGCCACTTTATCAAAATGTTGCCGACTTATGCATGAAAGAAAGCCAATTAATTTGGCTCTAAACCAATGAAAATTTGACATCTTTCAACACCATTTCTTTCCCCATTTTTCAAAAATTAAAAAGGGTAAATTTTGGCCAAATCTTGGCCTTTAGATCAAAAAGTAGATGAATCATGGCCTTTAATTCCACCAACCACCTTATTTCTTTCATTTATTAATCTTGATTTATGATGTCATAAATGCTAAAGTGAAAGTTGACTTTGACTTTTACTATTCATATTAATTCGACTACTTTTTGATTGATACCGGTTCGAGCCGAAATTTTCCTGAAATAGTCCCGGCGTGTTCCTGAGGTCTCTTGTGCAGTCTGATCAACTTAAATTGCTTCCGTTTGATCAAAATCAATCCCGGAAGTTTTCCGTCTTTTATTGTCTCGGTTAGGGTTTTCAATGCCGGTTTTGGCACCGTTACACCTGTTTCAACTCAGTGAATTTTTCCAACACTGAATTCTTTCTCGTCAGTATTGTTAGAACATTTTCATATATTCTAAACAATATAAATACATTTATTTCCCTCTTTAAATAGTATAAATTGTTATATAACTACAATTGTACATTTTCATCCGAGAATTGCCTGAATTTCCCGGTTGTCACATTCACCCCTCCTTATAAAATTTTCGTCCTCGAAAATTAGAACAAATGGGGGTATAAACTCCTCATCTCGTCTTCTCGTTCCCACGTAGCTTCTTCAATGTTGTGATTTTTCCACAAAATCTTCACTAGTGGGATTACCTTATTCCTTAGTACTTTCTCTTCATGAGCTAGTACTCGAACAGGTTGTTCCTCATATGTCAAATCCTCGTGGATTTGATGTGGCGGCCCGCCCCTCGTAGAGATCATACAATACTATTACAGTTGAGCTTATCGCTAACTGCGATAGATTGTACTCTCGTGGGTCGCCGGCTTATCTCTCTCTCTTTTAAAATCATGTCGTTTTTTGGGGAAAATTTTTTTTTTTTCTTTAAACATCATATAAAATCTTTTTCCACTATTTACTTTGTTGATAAGTACAAAGTAATACAAATAATACAGTACTTTTGTAAAATATATATATAATTACAAAAGAACTGTTTCCCCTTTTTTTTTCCCTTCACTTTAACGCTCAGCGGGAAGACTCTGGCAGTACCATATCCCTCGCCCAGTTATCCCATTTGACACGCGCCATCCCGTCCGCATCCAGTCAAACAAGCTACTGAGCTGGTCGCTTACCTGCAACATTAGCAAAAATGGTGAGCTACAGGCTCAGTAAGTTCAAACATGCAAGAAATAAAATTTCTATAAATAGTACTATTCATCGTGAATAGACCGTTGACCACTATTCATATATGAATAGTAACTTTGACCACAACACCGTATCACACTAGTACATCTACCGCGATGTTAGTGCTCTCACTAAACTGTCTTATGCTCAATTATGGCACAGTTTCAGTTTTAGGTCATTATTTTTGATTACGTTCTGGTTTTGAGCTCAGGTTGGCAGTACCATTTAAGTGCGCATGACTGGGAGCGGTACATTAGTGCTGACCTCCACAGCCTTAATTTCATAGCCCCGTAGGCAAAATAGTACATGACTGGGAGCGGTACATCAGTGCTGACCTCCACAGTCTTATTCTCATAGCCCCGAAGGTAAAAATAGTACTTCCCTGTACGGAAGGCTGGTACGCCAGAAAGTGGTTTCATTACGTACTTTTTAAAATTCTAACCCGGTGACTTCATATTGCCCCGTGGTTAGGAATGGTTCACATTTTAATTTTTAGGGGAGTGAGTTTCATTAACCTCGCTCTAGTGCCCGAAGCACAAATTAACCATGTGTCTCATTCTTATAGTGCCCGAAGCACATTACGTCTCTCTCTCTACTCTATAATAGTGCCCGTAGCACATATGTACCTAACTTATAGTTAGTACATTAAAGTTACCACAATATTGCTATATGTTGCAGACAGGTAAATGCCTGAACTTACCTTATCAGACTGTTCCCTTTCTCTCTCTTGGATCTTGAATCGCCTTCCTTGTAGGCTGATTTTGGGATCCTACAGACAAAACTATATCTGTTAATTTCTTTCCCATTTATAGCTTTTATTTTTCATTAAAAAGCTTAAATAAAACCTATTTATAACTTTTTAGGTTTTATTTATTATTTTCACCATTTTCCCCCAACTTTTGTAAAATTACGATTTTGCCCCAATATTTTGGTAAAATTGTAGTTTTGCCCCTGACGGAATTTTATTGATCCAGACTGCATTTTTGGCTCTCAGGAACTTTTCTGACTCTTTTCTAATCATTACCGGGTTCATTTCTATTTTATTTCCACTTTTTGCTTTCCCGGCCCTCGGGAAGCACTATTCCGACCCTTACGTCGGTTTAGCGATTTTCTATCGTTTCGGAGCCTCAAATGGACGTTTCACTAGTATTTAAAACGTTCATCTAGACTTTCCCGACCTAGGTCTCCGAGGCTCGGGTTTTCCGTTCCCGACTCGGACCTTTATTTCATTTCCAAAAACGCCCCCCCCCTCGGGGTCGGTTTTTCAATTTCACTCACGTTTTTCATTTTCAAGGGGACGGGTTACTATTCACAACCCACCCCTTAAATTTTTTTCCTTATTCAATTTTTCCGTTAGGGACTCGGGTTTCCGTCCCGGCCCTAACTTTTATTTTAAATTCCTATTTTACCCCGAATGCCGTTTTTGAAATTTCGGCAGCATTTCGGCGTAATTTTAAGGCTTCCGGCGTTAGATACGCCTCGAACCGTATGTACCTGCCACGTACTATACCACAAGCCTGTTTTATGTAAAAGTTTTCCAAACTTTTACATAAAAACCCACAAAATTCCAATTCCACAATATCACCCACATTACAAAATTTTTTCACAATTTTACCCTGAATTTGGTTTCGGTTTTCACAACCAAACCAAACCAAATTTTGTCAAACTTTCACCACACTTTAGGCCATTCAAATGTCACATTTTAAACACATTTTCAAGCCCATTTTCTTTGCATTTTCAACCAAATTTCCTAGGGTTTTTACCCTTGTATAACCCACGGCCAAAGAATGAAAACATGCCAAAAAATTTTGTTTCATTCTTTCCATTATTAATTCATCATTTGCATATTGAAATGCATAATTCCAATCAACCAAATACCACATAAATCAAGCAAAAATTTCTTCCAAACCATTATTAAACCCCACGGCCATTTTATGAAATGCATACCAAGAATTTTTTTCAAACTTTTCACAATAAATTCATGCTTTATTCTTCACCAATTTCAACTTTGAAAGCATGTTAGCAATTAACCACAACTTTTTCTCATTGGTTACCTAAGGTAACCCAAGGATTTTCCCTTGAAAAACGAACAAAATTTCGGTTTTTCTTTACACAATTTGCATGGTTTTCTTCCTTATTACATCCTTAACATAACCCAACATCAAATCCATGAAAAACAACCAAAAATTTTCCATCTTTTTCTCACTATTCACCCACGGATTTCATGAAGAAAAACCATGAAAAATTTAGTGAAAAAGGGAGTTACCTTGGTCTAATGCTTCCTTTGTCTTCAAGGAACACTTTGACACTCTTTTTTGTGAAGAAAAGTTGAAGAAAATCTTGGTTTCCCTTGGGTGGCTCACGTAGACTCCATGGAAGAAACTTAGAAAAATTTTTTTTCTTTTGGTTTGGCTTGAAAAATGGGTCTCGGCCACTTTGTAAAATTTTTGCCGACTTAATGAAACCAAAGGCCAATTAATTTAGCCTTCCACCAATGAAAATTAGACATCTTTCAACCTAATTCTTTCCCCATTTTTCAAAAATTAAAAAGGGTAAATTTTGGCCAAATCTTGGCCTTTAGATCAAAAGGTGATTAAATCCTAGCCATTAATGCCACCAACCACCTTATTTCTTTCATTTATTAATCTTGATTTATGATGTCATAAATGCAAAAGTGAAAGTTGACTTTGACTTTCACTATTCACATTAATTCGACTACTTTTTGACCGATGCCGGTTCGAGCCGAAATTTTCCTGAAATCGTCCCGGCGTGTTCCTGAGGTCTCCTGTGCAGTCGGATCAATTTAATCTGCTTCCGTTTGATCAAAATCAATCCCGGAAGTTTACCGTCTTTTATTGGCTCGGTTAGGGTTTTCAATGCCGGTTTTGGCACCGTTTCACCCGTTTTAACTCAGTGAATTTTTCCAATACTGAATTCTTACTCGTCAGTATTGTTAGAACATTTTCATATATTCTAAACAATATAAATACATTTATTTCACTATTTAAATAGTACAAATTGTTATATACATACATTTGTACATTTTCATCCGAGAATTGCCAGAATTTCCTGGTTGTCACATTTGAATAGGCTCATGCTTCAACACATGGGACGGATCTGGTATATATTTTCTTAGCATCGACACATGAAACACATTATGCACTGCCGACAATTCTGGAGGTAGCGCTAATCTGTAAGCGACCTTTCCAATGCGTTCGATAATTTCATAAGGTCCAATATATCTTGGACTTAGTTTCCCCTTCTTACCGAAGCGCATAATCCCCTTCATGGGCGATACCTTGAGAAACACCAAGGATCTTCATCTCTTGTCCGCATAACTCTTTTGCCGGCTTTGCGCAATTTTCATTTGACGCTGAATTCTAGCAACTGCATCGGAAGTTTCTTGCATGAAATCCGTCTTATGCAGCTGCTTTTCTCGCAAATCATACCAGTGTAATGGTGATCTGTACTTCCGTCCATACAAAGCCTCGTAAGATGCCATGCCTATCGAAACTTGGTAACTATTATTGTACGAGAATTCAATCAATGGTAGCTTCTCGTTCCAATTTCCCGCAAAATCCATAACACAAGCTCGAAGCATGTCCTCTAACGTCTGAATTGTCCGCTCCAACTGTCCATCTGTTTGCGGATGAAAAGCTGTACTGAGTCTCAATTCAATACCCATGGCCTTTTGCACACACTTCCAGAAATTCGAAGTGAACCATGCATCTCGATCTGATACAATGGATTTTGGTACTGCATGTAGTCTGACGACATGAGCTATGTACAGCTGAGTAAACTTTTCCAGCGAAAAAGTCATCTTGACAGCTATAAACCGTGCCGTCTTGGTCAGTCTGTCCACAATAACCCAAATGGCATCATAACCTTCTCGGGTTTTCGGGAGTCCCACTACAAAATCCATCGTAATGTGTTCCCATTTCCATTCAGGAATCTCCAACGGTTCCAATCTTCCCGCTGGATGTTTATGTTCCGCTTTGATTCTCTGACAGGTCATGCATCTACTCACGAATTTCGCTATATCGTTCTTCATCCCTTTCCACCAGAACTGTAACTTCAACTCCTGATACATCTTGCTAGCTCCGGGATGAACCGAATAGGGTGTCTCATGGGCTTCTGACATGATCCGTCTTCTAAGTTCTTCATCAGCTGGAACATTTATCCTTCCTTGATAAAGCATCATTCCATCCTTGGAAATTTCTTCTTGAGAACTTGTCATGGTTGGATCTCGCCTCTGAGCTTCCTTTATATCCTCAAATAGCGATGATTCCACTTGGAGTACAGCTAGTCTTCCAGATATCAGCTCTAAGTTCAAAGAATTTATCTCTTGCTGCAATGGCTTTGGGAGCCTGTTTATTGGTAGTTGGTGCGATATAGTAGACTTTCTACTTAGAGCATCCGCTACACGGTTGGCCTTTCCTGGATGGTATAGGATTTCACAATCATAATCCTTCACCAGTTCCAACCATCGTCTTTGTCGCATATTGAGCTCCTTTTGCGTGAAGAAATACTTCAGGCTTTGGTGATCAGTGAAAATCTGACATTGAGCTCCATAAAGATAGTGTCGCCAAATTTTAAGTGCGAACACTACTGCCGTAAGTTCAAGGTCATGCGTAGGGTAATTCCTTTCATGATCCTTTAATTGACGGGAAGCATAGGCAATCACCTTGCCGTCTTGCATCAGGACTGCTCCCAATCCTATTTTAGATGCATCACTGTAGATCACAAACTTCTCCCCTTCAGTGCGAAGCGTAAGGATTGGTGCGCTTGTCAGTCGCCTCTTTAACTCCTGGAAGCTTCTTTCGCATTCCATGGTCCACTCGTACTTCCTTTCTTTGCATGTAAGAGCAGTAAGAGGTGCAGCTAGTCGCGCAAATCTCTCTACAAATCACCGATAATAACCAGCCAACCCCAAGAAACTGCGTATTTCCGTCACACTCTTGGGTGCAGGCCACTGGTTAATTGCATCTACCTTTGGCGGATCTACAGCAATACCTTCCTGGGATACAACATGTCCGAGGAAATGTACTCTATCCAGCCAAAACTCACATTTTGAGAATTTGGCATACAGTTGATGCTTCCTTATCGTATTCAGCACGATTCTCAGATGCTCCTTGTGCTCCTCATGACTCTTCGAGTATATAAGAATGTCATCAATGAATACAATGACAAACTTATCCAAATACTCTTTAAAAACTCTGTTCATTAAATCCATGAATGCTGCCGGTGCATTTGTTAATCCAAATGGTATCACAAGAAACTCGTAGTGACCATAACGAGTCCTAAACGCCGTCTTAGGAATATCACTTTCTTTAATTCTTAGCTGGTGATATCCTGATCATAAATCGATCTTGGAAAATACCGCTGCGCCTTTTAACTGGTCGAATAGGTCATCAATTCTAGGTAACGGATACCTATTTTTGATCGTAACCTTATTCAACTCCTGATAATCAATGCACAACCGGAACGTTCCATCCTTTTTCTTGACGAATAACACAGGTGCACACCATGGAGGAAAACTCGGCCTGATGAATCCTTTATCCAAAAGCTCCTTTAATTGTACCTGCAGCTCCTTTAACTCCACTGGAGCCATGCGATATGGTGCTTTGGAAATAGGTGCTGTTCCAGGCATCAACTCAATTTCAAACGAGATTTCTCTCTCTGGAGGTATCCCTGGTAACTCTTCTGGAAATACGTCAAGAAACTCATTAACCACCGGAACATCTTTAACTTGAAGTTTCTGTTCCTCTGCAGTATCCACCACATATGCCAGATATCCCATGCAACCACTGGCTATCAGCTTGCTTGCTCTCAGCGCACTGATCATCGTCTTCCCGGGTTTTCGAGAAGTATCGACGTACTCGAAACTCTCTTCTTCCTCGGGTTGGAATACTATCTTTCGATTTCGGCAGTCAATCGTAACTTGGTATTTTCCTAGGAAATCCATGCCTATAATCACATCGTAATCCACGATCTTCATTACGATCAACTCCGCATATAGTTCCCTATTTGTCACATATACTGGTACATGAGGTAGCCGATATTTGGACAACAATACTTCCCCAGATGGTAAAGTTGTCTTAAATACCCTTCCTATATAGTCCTTAGGAAGTCCTATCTTGTCAGCAAATGCATAGGAAACAAAAGAATGCGTAGCACCGGAATCGAATAGTACAGAGGCTACATGACTAGCGACAGGAAGCTGACCTGTCACCACGTTCGATGTTCCTGCCTCTGCATTGTCTTTACTGTAGGCCATCACACGAGCATCAGCACGTGACATTCGCTCCTGGCGTTGCGGCCTCACTGGTGACTCTTCCACTCTGGCTTGAAGGGAATGAGCTTGTGGGCTTGTCTAGTGCGGTTGGGAAGTGCCTTGTCCACCCTGCCTATTTGGACAGTTCCTGGCGTAATGGCCTTCCTTTCCACATTCGTAGCAAACAAGTGGCCCAAATCTGCATTGCCCAGAATGTCTCTTCCCGCATGTAGGGCAATTTTGCACATTGGATTATGCATTACCAGCTGTTCTCCGCTGCTGGTTTCGATTATTGCCCTGGCGATTTCCAGAAAAATTTCCTTTCCTCTTGTTTTGCTGGGATCCCTGATTATTGCCCTGGCTTGGTTTAGCATTCTGATTAGGCTTGCTCGATTGACCAACTTGCGTAGACTTCGCCAAAGCCCTCTCCTTCTTCTTGGCCTCCCAGTGTTTTTCTCTTTCTTCTTTCTGTCGAGCTACATGGAACTCAGCTCTAATGGCCCGACTCACACAGTCTGCTACAGAAGTAGGTGGTACTTGTCCAGTGTCTACTAACGCAGCAATTTCTGACCTGAACATCCTGATCATTTTCTGTATCTTTTCCCTCTCAGTAGGGACTACATAAGGATATAAACGGGATAACTGGTCGAACTTTCGGCAGACTTCGCTTACCGACATGTTCCCTTGTGTCAACTCTGAGAATTCTTTCTGTTGCTGTCTCAGAGATGCAGGGTCATAATATTTCTGGTTAAATTCTTCCAGAAATTCTGCCCAACTCATGGTAGACACGTCTCTCCTCATTCGCACAGTGTCCCACCAAAACCGAGCATCTTTTCTCAGCATAAAAGACGCACATGCAACCTTCTCTCGATCGGTTAGGTTCATGAACTCCATGATCACTTGTAATGACGACAACCAGTCTTCAGCCTCTAAGGGATTTGTAGACCCTTCAAATTCTGGCGGCCTCATACGCCTGAATCTTTCATAGAGGGGTTCTAGATTTAATACTGGTTGTGGTTCAGGAGCTCTCTCATGTACTACAGCTGGAGGAATAACCGGATCTACCTCAGCTTGTTGTTCTACTTGGGTACCCTCAGAGCCTTGTCTCTGTTCTAGCTCCTCTACCCGTCGCCTCAGATTAGCATTTTCTTGCATTTGAGCTTCTAACAGAGCTTGTATCTGATCCAGTCTCTCCATAACATTAGGACGTCGCTCTCGTCCCTCTGGTCGATTACGCAAATCCACCATCTTGCCTATTGTCCTATTATGGCACAATAATTCACCGTTAGCTTTTCCATAACCACATTCGTAAAATCATATTAATTCACGAAATTTAGGGTACTGTAAAGCCACATCATTGTAACACATCATCGTATAACATATAATCATTTTGGTATTTCATTCATAACAAAAAATTTATATGTCATACATAATCATCACCAGTCATATATATACATCGGCCATTTATACATTTTGGCCACAAGTTTATACAAAAGAGCTTTTCTCTCTAATAGCTACTTATGTACATGTATACATATCTACTGGTCATGCATCCCCTGTGTCTGGGACTAGAGGATATTCTTCCGGATCCTCATCGTCGTCGGCATCATCTGAATCGTCACCGTCCCTAGGCAATGCTCCCTGTCCTGAGTCATCACCTCTTCGTGGCCTAGACGGTCCAGCTTCATGATCATTCATCATTCTCCTCGGTCCGAAGATGCGTGCAAACATCTCATCTTGACCCAGTGTCTCTCGTCGACTCTGCGTCAGATGCTCGATCAGAATCTCTCTCTCAATCGTCCTGATCATCACCACAAACTCTTGGAGCGTCAGAGGAAACGGCTTGATTACCCTCTGTCTCAACTCCAAGGGTAAACCTTTCCAGAACAGCTCACAACAGTTTGCTTCAGTGAGGTTGGGCAACAGACATCTTCTCCTGATGGTCTCCTCAAATCGTGCTGCATAAGACATCACCGTCTCACCAGACAGCATGACCATCCTCTCAGTCTGGAGAATGTAGTCCCTAACCTCATCAAATCCGGGATACGCAGGTGTATCAGCCTCTCGTCTCTCTGGAGGTGCTGGAGTAGGTGTTGGATCCCTAGGCGGAAACTGATCAGCCAACCGCTGACAGAACTCAGCCCAACTGAATCCTAATAAAATCTCCTGGTCGCAATATTGCCAGAACACTCGAGCGTCTCCCTGAAACATACTGACTGCCAGCTGGATCCACATATCTCGATCGATGTCACATATCGCCATAATCCTCTCAATGGCATGGAGCCAGTCCTTAGTCTCCATCGACTGTCGTCCACCGTCGAACATCGGAGGACTGCTAGCTCGAAATGCCCGTACTGCCCGTGCCGACACTCTCACCCCAATATGTTGGCGTCCACCAACAACTGGAATGTCCACTACCACCGGTGGATGAACTATCGGTCGTGGCTGTATAATATCTACTGGCGCTGGCACTGATGCTGGTACTGGTACCGGAGGTCTCTCGGGCACCGGGGGGTCTGCTTACCGGTCGTTGGGACATAGACGGCCTCACAATAGACCTCGTCCATACCCGTAATACTCCTCTCGGTCGTGGTAGCGGTGGTCTCACATAAGGAGGTCTGGTCATCTTGCTACCTATAAGATAATTATTTTCATATAAGAAAATAATTAATTGAACTTAAATAAACTACTTACTTGGATAGCGGTGCAGGATGCGTGAAGTGTCAAATCAGGATATGGTCACACTGCTCTGATGTACCAACTATGACTGCAGTTGGTAATCCAAACTAGACCAATCTCAAACTCCGCTCTGATACCAACTGTGGCGGCAGTTGGTATTCAAAACCAAATCAGTCGCAAACCTTGCTCTGATACCAACTGTGGCGGCCCGCCCCTCGTAGAGATCATACAATACTATTACAGTTGAGCTTTATTGCTAACTGTGATAGATTGTACTCTCATGGGTCGCCGGCTTATCTCTCTCTCTTTTTAAATCATGACGTTTTTAGGGAAATTTTTTTTTTCTTTAAACATCATGTAAAACATTTTCCACTATTTACTTTGTTGGCAAATACAAAGTAATTTACATATTACAGTACTTTCGTAAAATATATAATATTACAAAAGACTGTTTCTTTCTTTTTTTCTTCCCTTTTTATCGCTCAGCGGAAAGACTCTGGTAGTACCATATCCCTCGCCCAGTTATCCCATTTGACACGCGCCATCCCGTCCGCATCCAGTCAAACAAGCTACTGAGCTGGTCGCTTACCTGCAACATGGGTAGGTTGTAAGGACCACCCCGTCCTTGTAACTCAGTAAATTATTCAATGAGAAGCTAAGGAATAATTTGATGCGTTTTTAGTCCAAATACATCGAACACGGTCAGGTACATGGTCGTGTAAGAAACCGTGTACTGATCGGATTGTTTTATGAGAGAGGCCGTGTGAGTTAACATGGCCGTGTAGTTTTATATGGTCAGGTACACGGCTGTGTAAGTGGCCGTGTACCACTCGGGTAAGTGAGCATGGTCCAAGACACGGTCGTGTTGAGAAAGCCTAGCTAGTACACGCCCGTGCTCAAGCCACACACGCCCGTGTTAGAACCCTTGTAGAAGGCCGTTACTGAACAGAGAGCCAATTTGAAGACTCTCGTAATGCGTGAAACCTAATTACTATGAAATGAGTAATTAAGTTGATAAATGTAGCATAAATTCCAGTTGAATAGACTAAACAGGTGCAGTACTGTTTATTACTATTCATACAGTGAAAAGGGGTAACCGACAGAGAACCCGGTCTACCCTGTTATGTGTATAAGTGTATAAGATACACAGTGTCATGAAACTAGTCCGGATGACCATTTCCTAACACAAGACTGGTGAGCAGATCACTGAAATACTCGGACCAAACGTCTGAGCATAATAACGAGAATCTCCCTAGTAGGGTACAGTATCGAGAAAATGGTCTGGATGACCTCTTCTCACCCAGAGACTGACAAAATCGGAGTCAGAACACTCGGACTAGTCAGTTAGAACAGAGAACAGTGAATAGTGAATAGTGAATAGTGCAAGATGCAGTGTCAAGTTACTGGCCAAGACGGCCTTAGTTTGACTTAAAACTGATATATCTAGACTCAGGACGCCCAAATTAGTCAAACGGACACCTGACACGTTTTTCGAGGTGGGACCCCACAGATCCTGAAAACTGGTCTAGACGACCTCAGACGGACATATGACTGATAAAATTGAAATCACGACGTCCGAATTAGTCAAGAGAGACTGTGTCTGAAATTTTGCCTAGGAACGCCTCGGTTTACGTGCGAAAGGACAACACAGTGTAGACACTACCGCAGTATAGGAATGACTAGTGATTTGGTATAGAATGGGCTCTTAGATAGTATAAAACAATTAGAAATCATCAGTACAAAAATCAGATTCAGAAAATCTAATTTTTGGATGAAAATTAGAACACTGCCGAGAAAGGGCTGAAAAACGCAGTAGAAAACTAGACTGCACAGAACCGATTCGGTTGGACTTTTACTCCAACCAAACCATGCCCCCTTTGGTTAGGAAAACAGCTGCAAAACCAGCTGCAAAACCAGCTGAAAGTGATCCCTTAAATCAAGGGATGTGTTGGAGTTTTTAGATTAAAAAAATGGGGTTTTAAGGACAAGAGGACCATGACCATTTAATGCAAACTTGCTCCCTTTCACCCTCCATCATGGCTCCGAAATTTCAAGGGTTGCAGCACAGATTTTTGTCCCCCAATTGAGCTAAATTATGGCTTAATTAAGAGGGCTTAGAGTTAAGCAAAGTTGCTTTGAGTTGCCTATAAAAAGGTGCAACCACCCTTAGGTTTCACTTTTTCCATTTGCTCACAAAAACACTCAAGAAAAATACAGCTTTCTCTCCCCTTTCTCTTCAGAAAATCCGACCCCTCTTCAGCCCCTAAACCACCCATATTTTCACACAACTTTCACACAAAAGCTTGGCCACACAAGTTGTTAAAGGTGCACTCTTCCAAGGTAGTTTCGGTAAGACCCTAAAACCGAAATTTTTTCTATGGTGTAATTTTTCATCTTGGCTGGATATTAAGAGAAACTTTTTGTTTTCCTTGTGTTCTCATTCTACCACAAATGATCCCTCAACCCTCTTTGTTTTCTATGGAGCCTTGACAGCCACCCTTGGCCCGGTTGTGCTTGGATCAAAGCACTCTAAGGTATAAACCGAAAAACCCCCATCTTTTGTGGTTAGTTGTTTTTAAGTTTTTGATCAAAGGAGATTTATATGTATTTGGTTATGCACATGGGTTGTAATAATTTATTTGAGCCCTTAGCTTTCAGTTTTTAAAGTTTTTGTGGTTGTGGTTGTGGTTACTTTAGTTTACAAGTGGTTTGAGATATGTGTGTGCATGAGTGTGTAGAGGGTGGCTGGACACAAAATCTATCCCCAGGATCAGCCACGGATTTTGGCCAGTTTGACCCACTTAGGGTCCGAATCTGGGATTTGGTAACATAAAGTTTTAAGGAAATTTTGATACGGTCATTTTTATGTCAAATAGCCATTGGCAAAAAATGAACCTACGATAGGCTTTTCGGCTAGTTTTGGTTCGGTGTCCAAAACTGGGAGTAACAAATCCGGACCAAACGAACAGTCTCAGATTTTTATTAAAATGACCCTTTTAGAGGCCGAACCAGAATTTGGTCAAAACACAAAAGTTTTAGATCTCGACGAATCCTTGAAACTGACTCGTGCGGGTTTCAAAAATTCGGCCGTTTCGGGCCCCAAACAGACCTGTTTTCAAAAGTGCGTAAAACTGGAACTTTTATAAAAACTGGACACAAAGGCCACGGGTTTGATGAATTTAGGAGCCGTTAGAGTTAGAATTAGGCTCCGAAATGAACACAAGAATTGTTCATTTTGTCGAGGACGAAAAGTTTCATGAACGCCGATTTCTCAAACAAAGTCATTTCGAATAAGTTTCAAATTATTTTCAAAAGTGGTCCAACACCACATTTTTTAGCACATTTACAATGTGTTCCCTTTAAATGACTTAGAAATGATTTCAACAAAAACACCCTCATCCTCCAACGGGGCGAGGTGAGACTCGTTTTCAAAAATGTGGGGACACCATACCCCTTTCAAACCATTTCAAACACTTTGCTTTCAAAAAAATGTGGGGACACCATACCCCTTTCAAAATGAAAAATCCTTTTGTAAGAATTTCTAGATTTGAACAAAGTTTTCAAAGGAATTTCACAAAGAACAAGGGACGTTTTTAGTAAGATATGGTAGAGGTAGCCTAGTCGGCTACGACACCATAATGCAAGGTAGCCCGATAGGCTACCACACCCAAACAAGCCTAGTAACCCGAACGGTTACTATACCAAGCCTACACATAGTAGCCTGATAGGCTACCTAGTTGCCAAAAACGTGAGGTAACCAGTCAGTTGACTGAACGATAAATCAGTCAAGACCGTGTTCAGAGCAACATTGTGACGAATGTTGATTTAACTGTCAAGAAGACAGTTAATCAAACGTGACGGAAATTAGACACCAAATTCCCAGATAGGCCAATAGGGTACCGAGGGACCCCGGTACCACATGAAAGACGAGTATAGGCAAAAGTAGCCTAAGGACGTGGTAGTTAATTTATGGGGCCATAAGTTAATTAACCATATACGAATAAGTTAACTCTTGAGATAGAGAGTAAGTAGTGCCGACAGCAATCGGTATCAAGTAATTATCTACTTTAGTCACTAGCAGTATTGGTGACTTAGAGAAGGTATTAACGAGAGACGTTATTGATGACAGGTAGTAACCTGCAAATTTCTAAAGGTGCGAATACAAGTGCTTGCAATTAGGTAAGTATAACTCCGCCTGCAGCATGAATAAAATGATGTTAAAATGATGGTTTTACAGTATGTTAAGTATGCCTTACATGCACACGATGTTGCACAGCATACATAAGAGCATATAGTTTCACAATCGAGTAGATTGATGAAAGAACAAGTTAGAAGCCATAGATCCCTACCGTATAGGATTGGGGATAGCTTAGAGAAGCATATGGCTAGAATAGTTAAACAAGATGGAAATAAATAGGTGTGCCGTACCGGCTCCTTCAGTTGAAGGGGTTTCCAGTTAAAGAAAGTTAAGGCCAAAAGTTGAGCATCAGTTGATGGCTCTTCGGCATTAGTTGACCTCGGGCGTTACCGTTGGTCTGCGCGCACACGGTACTGACACATGGGCCCTAAATAGACAAGAGAAAGAAAAGAGTGCTAAAGCATAACTGAACATAACCGGATCATGCATAGTTCACTATCCGCATTAGTTCGCTATGCTTTTAGCTACAGTAAGATACATGCTTTTACATGAAGTAATCGTATGCATATGGTATATAAAGTTTGTATGTTATGACATGATATGTGATGATATGGTATATGCTAAGTGTTATATGTGACTATCTTGCATGCTTATGCGTTTTAAGTATGTATTATGTTTAAACATGTTTTGCGGTTAACATGTTGTACTTACTGGGCTTAAAGCTCACGGAGTGTGTTCATGCTGTAGGTAAGCGTCCTATGGCATAAGCCACGATGGGCAATGACGGCTGCGGAGGCGGATGTGAGGCGAGGTTATGGACACCATACGAGTTTAACTTCCGCACAGTTTAAGTAAACAGTATTTTAAACAGTAACAGTACAGTACCAGTAGATGGTACTTTTAAATAGTAATCGTTAAATGGTATTTCTGAATAGTAATGCTTACACAATATTTTTGAGTAGTAATAGTTGAATAGTATTTTCGAATAGCAGCTGATTGATACTATTCAAAAATACTATTCCACAAAATGAATAGTATAAGTATGTTTGCAAGATTATTATTATGTTTCAAATTCTGCTTTTAATAGTACATGTGCATGAATAGTAAATACGTTTGCTAAAAAAAAAATTTTTTTCTTCTAAAATTAGGGTAACCTATTAAAGATATTTTAAGTAAGCAATATTCAATTACAAGAAAGTATAAGTAAAAGTAAAGAAACAGTAGTTTTACAGTGATGGTCCGGGCCGCCTAGGGCGCGGGGCGCCATAGTTGGTATCAGAGCGGTTTCCTGCCACCCTACCTCACATCGCTGCACGCCTGCCTCATCTGTCCAAGTAAGTTAGTTTAATTATCCTTCAGTATCAGTATATAAGTTAACATCCATATTGTAATAGGAGATATGGCTGCACCGGTAGACCCTCAACACCAAGACGACGATAGGGCAGTAAGTAATGCCTTTGCCGAAATGGACTTAGATATGTTCGATGGTCAGCATAGGCCTTACAATCTGTTGAGATGGGTTCAGCAGGTGGAGGTAGCCTTTCGTACCTGCCATGCCCTACCTTACCTGCAAGTGGAGCTAGCAAGCAGCAAGTTAGATGGACCAGCGTTGGCTTGGTGGCTGGACCAGCGAAGGGATGGAAAACCAGTGCCAGATTGGGCCACTTTTTGCCAGGAACTCCATGCCATGTTTGCACCACCCGCATTCGAGAAACTCTATGGTCCAAATAGGAATTTCGGCACATGGAGAGACATGCACGAGAGGAGGTACAATGTCCTCTCAGGTATGTGGGATGTCGATGAAGGAGAGACCATGGCACATTATTGTCGGAGGTTTAAGGATGCGATGCTACCCTACATTCCCTTCGACCGCTCTTTTCGAGAAGTAGCTGAGCTAGTTTGGAGAGGGGTACCCAGGGACGTTAGGGAACTTGTCCCCTACCCTCCACCACATCAAGATTTAAGGCGTTTCCTTCAAGAGATAGAGTATGCCGAAGTCGATGCGGTCAACGTTAGGAACTACGAGCGGGCACATAATGCTGCTAATCTTGCCGCTCATGAGGAGGACCCTATTCCAGCTATACCATTGGCTGAGTACCGCTTTGAGGAACCAGAGGACGATGATGACATCCCCTATTTCTCCAATGATGACGAGGAGATGGAGGAGTATGAGCCGGAACCTCAAGTCATTATCGCTAGTGATGATGAAGTCAGTTCAGACTCAGAGGACGAGGAGGATCCAGACGAATTCCCCCTCGATGAAAGTGACGGCGAAGAGATGTCTGATCCAGAATCAGTGATCACGTCAGAGTAACTGCACTCTACCTCGGTAGTTTTGTCTAAGCTATGTATATGTGTATAGAAGGAAGCAGTAGCTTTCCTCGCTAGACCTAAGTTAATGTACTTGTTGAGACCGTATCTTGGGAAGTGTGTATCTCTCCCAACAACCCAAAGTTATGTACTTTCTTATGATATATGAAAAGCAACACCATTGTCCAAGGGCTCAGATATGTTTTTTTTTCACACATGAGTATAGTGTGACAGTATGTGCGAGATAGGTCCTAGCACTTAGAAGATGTTTCAATACGATAAGTTAAGATACAAATCGTAGTGAACATCACAGTAAAGAAAAAGAAAGGAAAGATATAATATGTATACTTATATTCATGATGATTGAATAAAATCATTAAGATGATATGTGATACGATTCCCAAGTACAAAGTGTGATAAAAGCAAAACTTATAGTTCTCTTTCCCGTTGTGTGATAGGGTTACATCAGAAGAAATGACAAGAACAAGAGCTCAGACTAATCAAGCCACTCGAGAAAATGAGTTAATGGCACGGCTCACAGCCATGCAGGAGATGATGATGAACCAACAACAAGAGCTTGCTCAGCTCAAGGAGCAAGTCAACCAACAATCTCATACACCACAACCCGTAGAGGTGCCAGCCCAAGCCGACCCAGTAGCCCAATCAGTCCAGGCAGCTCCAGCACCACCAGTTGTGGTTGCTCCTATAGCAGCAGAAGTTCCCTTACCAGTCTCAAGAGATGGTGACTTATACGAGCGATTTCGACGTCTGAAGGCGCCAGAGTTTGAGGGGACAACTAACCCTATCGAGGCAGATGACTGGCTAACTGACATCCAAGTCATCCTAGACCTTGTAGGGCTAACTGAGAGGGAAAATGTACTGTGTGCATCCCTTGCCCTACGGAAAGGAGCACGACAGTGGTGGAAAACAGTGGCTATTAGGAGAGACATTAATGCAATGAACTGGGCAGACTTCATTATGGAGTTCAGAGAAATGTATTTCAATGATGAAGCCTTAGCAGCACAACAAGATGAGTTCAACAATCTACGCCAAGGTAGTATGACTGTAATGGAAGCTGTCCGCAAGTTCGAGCAACTAGCTCGACTATGCCCCGACCTAGTGCCAACCGAAAAGGAAAGGGTCAGAAGGATGCTGAAGATGTTTAGAACCGACATTGCCGTCCAAGTATGTGGTGGAAGCCACGGACCAACAACGGTAGCTGAGTGTGTTAGTCGAGCCATCAGGGCCGAATACTGGTTGGCCCAAGATAGGGAGAGGAAAGCACAGATCTTCAAGGCCAAGAGAGAGGAGAAGACATTGGCCAGACCCAACAGGGGAAGACCGAACCCCGATTCACAACATAAGGGTCAGAATATGGGAAACAGTCAGAGTAACCGACAGTCCCATAACAACAAGAGGAGAGGAAGCCAGAATAACCAAGGGCAACAGAGGAATTTTCCCCAGAAGAAGAACAATCGGGGAGGAAATGGCAGTCAGCACCCTCCTTGCCTGAAGTGCGGGAAGAACCACCTAGGGGAGTGCCGCTTAGGCACTAACGGTTGCTACATCTGTGGTAAGGAAGGCCACTTCGCTAAGCAATGCCGCTCAAACCCTCAGAATCAGCAGGGCCAAGCCCGTGCCAGTAGCGGCCAACTACATACCGCCCAAGCCAGAATTGAAGGTACACCCATCACTCAAGGTAGACTGGAAGCTCCAGAGATGCAGGGGAGAATTTATGCCTTTACAAGGGAGGATGCAGAAGCTGGGACCTCAACCGTGGTGACAGGTCAGCTTTCTGTTGCCAACTCCACTGCATTAGTATTATTTGATTCTGGAGCTACGCATTCCTTTATGTCATCAAAGTTTGCTAGAGAACTAGGTCAGAACATAGACAAGATGAACCAAACTTTCCGAACTGCCCTTCCCTCCGGGGAAGTTTTATTATCTAGCTATTGGGCAAGACATGTACCAGTAGTTATCAGTGGGTACGAGCTAAGTATAGATCTAATCGTCATCGACATGTACGACTACGACGTAATCGTGGGAATGGACTTCCTCGCTAAGTACAGTGCCATAATAGACTGTCGAAGACGAGAGGTTACCTTCGAGCTGAATGGGAACAAGAAGTTTATCTACAAAGGGCTATCGTTAAAGCAGCCGAAGATAATAATATCCGCTATAAGGGCTCACAAACTTCTATCCAGTGGATGCGTCAGTTTCCTAGCACACATGGTAGACAGCAACCATAAAGCGGAGATAAGGCCTGAAGATGTCCCAATGGTCAGAGAATTCATAGAAGTATTCCCAGAGGATCTGCCAGGACTTCCGCCAGAAAGGGAGATATCATTCGAGATCGAGCTGTTACCAGGATCAGCCCCCATCTCCAAGGCCCCATATAGAATGGCCCCGGTAGAGTTAAAGGAACTCCAGGCCCAGTTGAAGGATCTAATGGACAAGGGCTTCATTCGACAGAGCTGTTCACCGTGGGGAGCACCAGTTTTATTCGTGAAGAAGAAGGATGGAACATTAAGGATGTGCATCGATTACAGGGAGCTGAACAAGGTCACTATAAAGAACAAGTATCCGTTGCCACGAATCGACGATCTGTTTGACCAGCTCCGAGACGCTGCAGTGTTCTCAAAAATCGACCTACGTTCCGGGTATCACCAACTACGGATTAGAGGTGCAGACATACCCAAGACAGCCTTTCGTACACGATATGGACACTACGAGTTCCTCGTTATGTCATTCGGACTAACGAATGCCCCTGCAGCCTTCATGGATCTGATGAATAGAGTGTTTAAGGAGTTCTTAGACAAGTTTGTCATTGTGTTTATCGATGACATACTTGTGTATTCTAAGACAAGGGAGGAACACGAGGAGCATCTGAAAGCTATTCTACTCAAGCTAAAGGAGCACCAGCTATACGCCAAATTCTCCAAGTGCGAGTTTTGGCTGGAAAAGGTCCATTTTCTTGGTCACGTGGTCTCCAAGGACGGAGTATCAGTAGACCCAGTGAAAGTCGAAGCAGTCAGCGAATGGCCGACTCCGAAGAACGTAACGGAGATCCGCAGTTTCCTAGGCCTAGCAGGCTATTACAGACGTTTCGTAGAAGGGTTCTCGAAGTTAGCTGCACCACTCACAGCACTCACTAAGAAGGAGAAGAAGTATGAGTGGACGGATAGATGCGAGAAAAGCTTCCAGGAGCTAAAACACAGACTCACGAGCGCTCCGATCCTGACTATACCAGACGCTGGACAGGGGAATTTTGTAATCTATAGTGATGCATCTAAGACCGGACTAGGAGCCGTACTGATGCAGAATGGGAAAGTAGTCGCTTATGCCTCGCGACAACTTAAGAACCACGAGAGGAATTATCCAACTCATGACCTAGAGCTAGCAGCGGTCGTGTTTGCACTGAAAATATGGAGGCATTATCTATACGGCGTCAAGTGTGAGATTTATACGGACCACCAAAGCCTCAAATACATCTTCACACAGAAGGAGCTCAACATGAGGCAGCGAAGATGGCTAGAATTGGTGAAGGATTACGACTGCGAGATCCTGTATCACCCAGGGAAAGCCAACAAGGTGGCCGATGCACTCAGTAGGAAGTACTCTTCATCGCTTATGGCTATCAATGCCTTGCCAAAAGCCCTACAGAAGGAGCTATGTAATGGCGAAATTGAGATTCTAACAGGGAAGTTGTCTGAAATGACCCTCCAATCAACACTCCTAGAAGAAATCAAGGCCGGCCAAGACCTCGATTTAACCCTGAACAAGCACAAGAAGGAGGCAATGGAGGACCGGAAGTCAGAATTCCAAGTCTCTAAGGAGGGCATACTATATTTTAGAGGTAGAGTGTGCGTTCCGAAGGATGAAGAACTCAGGAAAAGGATCCTTTCAGAAGCCCATGACACACCGTACTCAGTTCATCCAGGGGCAAACAAGCTATACAAAGACTTGAAAGACATTTTTTGGTGGCCTAAGATGAAGGGTGATGTCGCTGAATTTGTCGCAAAGTGCCTTACATGTCAAAAAAATTAAAGTAGAACATCAACGACCTGGAGGAGAACTGCAGAAAATCGAGCTTCCTGAGTGGAAATGGGAACAAATTACAATGGACTTCGTGGTAGGACTGCCCAGAACATCCAGTGGAAACGACGCCATCTGGGTAATTGTGGACCGACTGACGAAATCAGCTCGATTCTTAGCCATGAAGTTGAGCTACTCAGTGGAGAGGCTAGCAGAAATGTACGTGGCCCAGATAGTAAGACTGCACGGTGTACCTAAGTCAATAATTTCAGATCGTGATGGGCGCTTCACTTCAAGGTTTTGGCAGAGCGTCCAAGCTTCAATGGGGACTAAGTTGAAGTTCAGCACAGCTTTCCACCCTCAAACAGACGGTCAGTCAGAAAGGACAATACAAACGTTGGAAGATATGTTGAGAGCGTGTGCCCTAGACTTCAAGGGGAATTGGGACCAAAAGCTGCCGCTAATAGAGTTCTCGTACAACAACAGCTACCATTCCTCGATCGGAATGGCACCATACGAGGCACTCTATGGAAGGAAATGTAGATCTCCGGTCCACTGGCATGAGACTGGAGAGAAACAGCTCACTAGCACGGACTTCGTCAAAAGTACAACAGAAGACGTGAAGATTATACGGGAGAGACTGGAGATAGCTCATAGTCGTCAGAAGAGTTACGCTGATAAACGACGCAGACCTCTCGAGTTTCAGGAAGGAGATTCAGTTTTCCTCAAGGTAGCACCCATGAAAGGGGTGATGCGCTTTGGGAAGAAAGGGAAGCTCAGCCCTCGATATATAGGACCCTTCGAAATCCTCGAAAGAATTGGAAAGGTAGCCTACAGGTTAGCGCTCCCTCCCGAGTTAGCATTTGTGCATAACGTTTTTCACGTCTCGATGCTGAAGAAATACGTGCCTGATAGTTCCCACATACTGAGTCAAGAGCCTGTTGAAGTACACGCCGACCTGACATTTGAGGAAAGACCAGTGCAGATTTTAGCTAAGGAGAGCAAAGTCCTCAGGAATAAAGTGATCCCGCTTGTGAAAGTGCTGTGGCGGAATCACAACCTAGAAGAAGCTACATGGGAAAGGGAAGAGGACATGAAGAGAGACTTTCCGGATTTATTCTAATTTTCGAGGACGAAAATTTTGTAAGGGGGGTAGGTTGTAAGGACCACCCCATCCTTGTAACTCAGTAAATTATTCAATGAGAAGCTAAGGAATAATTTGATGCGTTTTTAGTCCAAATACATCAAACACGGTCAGGTACATGGTCGTGTAAGAAACCGTGTACTGATCGGATTGTTTTATGAGAGAGGCCGTGTGAGTTAACATGGCCGTGTAGTTTTATATGGTCAGGTACACGGCTGTGTAAGTGGCCGTGTACCACTCGGGTAAGTGAGCATGGTCCAAGACACGGTCGTGTTGAGAAAGCCTAGCTAGTACACGCCCGTGCTCAAGCCACACACGCCCGTGTTAGAACCCTTATAGAAGGCCGTTACTGAACAGAGAGCCAATTTGAAGACTCTCGTAATGCGTGAAACCTAATTACTATGAAATGAGTAATTAAGTTGATAAATGTAGCATAAATTCCAGTTGAATAGACTAAACAGGTGCAGTACTGTTTATTACTATTCATACAGTGAAAAGGGGTAACCGACAGAGAACCCGGTCTACCCTGTTATGTGTATAAGTGTATAAGATACACAGTGTCATGAAACTAGTCCGGATGACCATTTCCTAACACAAGACTGGTGAGCAGATCACTGAAATACTCGGACCAAACGTCTGAGCATAATAACGAGAATCTCCCTAGTAGGGTACAGTATCGAGAAAATGGTCTGGATGACCTCTTCTCACCCAGAGACTGACAAAATCGGAGTCAGAACACTCGGACTAGTCAGTTAGAACAGAGAACAGTGAATAGTGAATAGTGAATAGTGCAAGATGCAGTGTCAAGTTACTGGCCAAGACGGCCTTAGTTTGACTTAAAACTGATATATCTAGACTCAGGACGCCCAAATTAGTCAAACGGACACCTGACACGTTTTTCGAGGTGGGACCCCACAGATCCTGAAAACTGGTCTAGACGACCTCAGACGGACATATGACTGATAAAATTGAAATCACGACGTCCGAATTAGTCAAGAGAGACTGTGTCTGAAATTTTGCCTAGGAACGCCTCGGTTTACGTGCGAAAGGACAACACAGTGTAGACACTACCGCAGTATAGGAATGACTAGTGATTTGGTATAGAATGGGCTCTTAGATAGTATAAAACAATTAGAAATCATCAGTACAAAAATCAGATTCAGAAAATCTAATTTTTGGATGAAAATTAGAACACTGCCGAGAAAGGGCTGAAAAACGCAGTAGAAAACTAGACTGCACAGAACCGATTCGGTTGGACTTTTACTCCAACCAAACCATGCCCCCTTTGGTTAGGAAAACAGCTGCAAAACCAGCTGCAAAACCAGCTGAAAGTGATCCCTTAAATCAAGGGATGTGTTGGAGTTTTTAGATTAAAAAAATGGGGTTTTAAGGACAAGAGGACCATGACCATTTAATGCAAACTTGCTCCCTTTCACCCTCCATCATGGCTCCGAAATTTCAAGGGTTGCAGCACAGATTTTTGTCCCCCAATTGAGCTAAATTATGGCTTAATTAAGAGGGCTTAGAGTTAAGCAAAGTTGCTTTGAGTTGCCTATAAAAAGGTGCAACCACCCTTAGGTTTCACTTTTTCCATTTGCTCACAAAAACACTCAAGAAAAATACAGCTTTCTCTCCCCTTTCTCTTCAGAAAATCCGACCCCTCTTCAGCCCCTAAACCACCCATATTTTCACACAACTTTCACACAAAAGCTTGGCCACACAAGTTGTTAAAGGTGCACTCTTCCAAGGTAGTTTCGGTAAGACCCTAAAACCGAAATTTTTTCTATGGTGTAATTTTTCATCTTGGCTGGATATTAAGAGAAACTTTTTGTTTTCCTTGTGTTCTCATTCTACCACAAATGATCCCTCAACCCTCTTTGTTTTCTATGGAGCCTTGACAGCCACCCTTGGCCCGGTTGTGCTTGGATCAAAGCACTCTAAGGTATAAACCGAAAAACCCCCATCTTTTGTGGTTAGTTGTTTTTAAGTTTTTGATCAAAGGAGATTTATATGTATTTGGTTATGCACATGGGTTGTAATAATTTATTTGAGCCCTTAGCTTTCAGTTTTTAAAGTTTTTGTGGTTGTGGTTGTGGTTACTTTAGTTTACAAGTGGTTTGAGATATGTGTGTGCATGAGTGTGTAGAGGGTGGCTGGACACAAAATCTATCCCCAGGATCAGCCACGGATTTTGGCCAGTTTGACCCACTTAGGGTCCGAATCTGGGATTTGGTAACATAAAGTTTTAAGGAAATTTTGATACGGTCATTTTTATGTCAAATAGCCATTGGCAAAAAATGAACCTACGATAGGCTTTTCGGCTAGTTTTGGTTCGGTGTCCAAAACTGGGAGTAACAAATCCGGACCAAACGAACAGTCTCAGATTTTTATTAAAATGACCCTTTTAGAGGCCGAACCAGAATTTGGTCAAAACACAAAAGTTTTAGATCTCGACGAATCCTTGAAACTGACTCGTGCGGGTTTCAAAAATTCGGCCGTTTCGGGCCCCAAACAGACCTGTTTTCAAAAGTGCGTAAAACTGGAACTTTTATAAAAACTGGACACAAAGGCCACGGGTTTGATGAATTTAGGAGCCGTTAGAGTTAGAATTAGGCTCCGAAATGAACACAAGAATTGTTCATTTTGTCGAGGACGAAAAGTTTCATGAACGCCGATTTCTCAAACAAAGTCATTTCGAATAAGTTTCAAATTATTTTCAAAAGTGGTCCAACACCACATTTTTTAGCACATTTACAATGTGTTCCCTTTAAATGACTTAGAAATGATTTCAACAAAAACACCCTCATCCTCCAACGGGGCGAGGTGAGACTCGTTTTCAAAAATGTGGGGACACCATACCCCTTTCAAACCATTTCAAACACTTTGCTTTCAAAAAAATGTGGGGACACCATACCCCTTTCAAAATGAAAAATCCTTTTGTAAGAATTTCTAGATTTGAACAAAGTTTTCAAAGGAATTTCACAAAGAACAAGGGACGTTTTTAGTAAGATATGGTAGAGGTAGCCTAGTCGGCTACGACACCATAATGCAAGGTAGCCCGATAGGCTACCACACCCAAACAAGCCTAGTAACCCGAACGGTTACTATACCAAGCCTACACATAGTAGCCTGATAGGCTACCTAGTTGCCAAAAACGTGAGGTAACCAGTCAGTTGACTGAACGATAAATCAGTCAAGACCGTGTTCAGAGCAACATTGTGACGAATGTTGATTTAACTGTCAAGAAGACAGTTAATCAAACGTGACGGAAATTAGACACCAAATTCCCAGATAGGCCAATAGGGTACCGAGGGACCCCGGTACCACATGAAAGACGAGTATAGGCAAAAGTAGCCTAAGGACGTGGTAGTTAATTTATGGGGCCATAAGTTAATTAACCATATACGAATAAGTTAACTCTTGAGATAGAGAGTAAGTAGTGCCGACAGCAATCGGTATCAAGTAATTATCTACTTTAGTCACTAGCAGTATTGGTGACTTAGAGAAGGTATTAACGAGAGACGTTATTGATGACAGGTAGTAACCTGCAAATTTCTAAAGGTGCGAATACAAGTGCTTGCAATTAGGTAAGTATAACTCCGCCTGCAGCATGAATAAAATGATGTTAAAATGATGGTTTTACAGTATGTTAAGTATGCCTTACATGCACACGATGTTGCACAGCATACATAAGAGCATATAGTTTCACAATCGAGTAGATTGATGAAAGAACAAGTTAGAAGCCATAGATCCCTACCGTATAGGATTGGGGATAGCTTAGAGAAGCATATGGCTAGAATAGTTAAACAAGATGGAAATAAATAGGTGTGCCGTACCGGCTCCTTCAGTTGAAGGGGTTTCCAGTTAAAGAAAGTTAAGGCCAAAAGTTGAGCATCAGTTGATGGCTCTTCGGCATTAGTTGACCTCGGGCGTTACCGTTGGTCTGCGCGCACACGGTACTGACACATGGGCCCTAAATAGACAAGAGAAAGAAAAGAGTGCTAAAGCATAACTGAACATAACCGGATCATGCATAGTTCACTATCCGCATTAGTTCGCTATGCTTTTAGCTACAGTAAGATACATGCTTTTACATGAAGTAATCGTATGCATATGGTATATAAAGTTTGTATGTTATGACATGATATGTGATGATATGGTATATGCTAAGTGTTATATGTGACTATCTTGCATGCTTATGCGTTTTAAGTATGTATTATGTTTAAACATGTTTTGCGGTTAACATGTTGTACTTACTGGGCTTAAAGCTCACGGAGTGTGTTCATGCTGTAGGTAAGCGTCCTATGGCATAAGCCACGATGGGCAATGACGGCTGCGGAGGCGGATGTGAGGCGAGGTTATGGACACCATACGAGTTTAACTTCCGCACAGTTTAAGTAAACAGTATTTTAAACAGTAACAGTACAGTACCAGTAGATGGTACTTTTAAATAGTAATCGTTAAATGGTATTTCTGAATAGTAATGCTTACACAATATTTTTGAGTAGTAATAGTTGAATAGTATTTTCGAATAGCAGCTGATTGATACTATTCAAAAATACTATTCCACAAAATGAATAGTATAAGTATGTTTGCAAGATTATTATTATGTTTCAAATTCTGCTTTTAATAGTACATGTGCATGAATAGTAAATACGTTTGCTAAAAAAAAAATTTTTTTCTTCTAAAATTAGGGTAACCTATTAAAGATATTTTAAGTAAGCAATATTCAATTACAAGAAAGTATAAGTAAAAGTAAAGAAACAGTAGTTTTACAGTGATGGTCCGGGCCGCCTAGGGCGCGGGGCGCCATAGTTGGTATCAGAGCGGTTTCCTGCCACCCTACCTCACATCGCTGCACGCCTGCCTCATCTGTCCAAGTAAGTTAGTTTAATTATCCTTCAGTATCAGTATATAAGTTAACATCCATATTGTAATAGGAGATATGGCTGCACCGGTAGACCCTCAACACCAAGACGACGATAGGGCAGTAAGTAATGCCTTTGCCGAAATGGACTTAGATATGTTCGATGGTCAGCATAGGCCTTACAATCTGTTGAGATGGGTTCAGCAGGTGGAGGTAGCCTTTCGTACCTGCCATGCCCTACCTTACCTGCAAGTGGAGCTAGCAAGCAGCAAGTTAGATGGACCAGCGTTGGCTTGGTGGCTGGACCAGCGAAGGGATGGAAAACCAGTGCCAGATTGGGCCACTTTTTGCCAGGAACTCCATGCCATGTTTGCACCACCCGCATTCGAGAAACTCTATGGTCCAAATAGGAATTTCGGCACATGGAGAGACATGCACGAGAGGAGGTACAATGTCCTCTCAGGTATGTGGGATGTCGATGAAGGAGAGACCATGGCACATTATTGTCGGAGGTTTAAGGATGCGATGCTACCCTACATTCCCTTCGACCGCTCTTTTCGAGAAGTAGCTGAGCTAGTTTGGAGAGGGGTACCCAGGGACGTTAGGGAACTTGTCCCCTACCCTCCACCACATCAAGATTTAAGGCGTTTCCTTCAAGAGATAGAGTATGCCGAAGTCGATGCGGTCAACGTTAGGAACTACGAGCGGGCACATAATGCTGCTAATCTTGCCGCTCATGAGGAGGACCCTATTCCAGCTATACCATTGGCTGAGTACCGCTTTGAGGAACCAGAGGACGATGATGACATCCCCTATTTCTCCAATGATGACGAGGAGATGGAGGAGTATGAGCCGGAACCTCAAGTCATTATCGCTAGTGATGATGAAGTCAGTTCAGACTCAGAGGACGAGGAGGATCCAGACGAATTCCCCCTCGATGAAAGTGACGGCGAAGAGATGTCTGATCCAGAATCAGTGATCACGTCAGAGTAACTGCACTCTACCTCGGTAGTTTTGTCTAAGCTATGTATATGTGTATAGAAGGAAGCAGTAGCTTTCCTCGCTAGACCTAAGTTAATGTACTTGTTGAGACCGTATCTTGGGAAGTGTGTATCTCTCCCAACAACCCAAAGTTATGTACTTTCTTATGATATATGAAAAGCAACACCATTGTCCAAGGGCTCAGATATGTTTTTTTTTCACACATGAGTATAGTGTGACAGTATGTGCGAGATAGGTCCTAGCACTTAGAAGATGTTTCAATACGATAAGTTAAGATACAAATCGTAGTGAACATCACAGTAAAGAAAAAGAAAGGAAAGATATAATATGTATACTTATATTCATGATGATTGAATAAAATCATTAAGATGATATGTGATACGATTCCCAAGTACAAAGTGTGATAAAAGCAAAACTTATAGTTCTCTTTCCCGTTGTGTGATAGGGTTACATCAGAAGAAATGACAAGAACAAGAGCTCAGACTAATCAAGCCACTCGAGAAAATGAGTTAATGGCACGGCTCACAGCCATGCAGGAGATGATGATGAACCAACAACAAGAGCTTGCTCAGCTCAAGGAGCAAGTCAACCAACAATCTCATACACCACAACCCGTAGAGGTGCCAGCCCAAGCCGACCCAGTAGCCCAATCAGTCCAGGCAGCTCCAGCACCACCAGTTGTGGTTGCTCCTATAGCAGCAGAAGTTCCCTTACCAGTCTCAAGAGATGGTGACTTATACGAGCGATTTCGACGTCTGAAGGCGCCAGAGTTTGAGGGGACAACTAACCCTATCGAGGCAGATGACTGGCTAACTGACATCCAAGTCATCCTAGACCTTGTAGGGCTAACTGAGAGGGAAAATGTACTGTGTGCATCCCTTGCCCTACGGAAAGGAGCACGACAGTGGTGGAAAACAGTGGCTATTAGGAGAGACATTAATGCAATGAACTGGGCAGACTTCATTATGGAGTTCAGAGAAATGTATTTCAATGATGAAGCCTTAGCAGCACAACAAGATGAGTTCAACAATCTACGCCAAGGTAGTATGACTGTAATGGAAGCTGTCCGCAAGTTCGAGCAACTAGCTCGACTATGCCCCGACCTAGTGCCAACCGAAAAGGAAAGGGTCAGAAGGATGCTGAAGATGTTTAGAACCGACATTGCCGTCCAAGTATGTGGTGGAAGCCACGGACCAACAACGGTAGCTGAGTGTGTTAGTCGAGCCATCAGGGCCGAATACTGGTTGGCCCAAGATAGGGAGAGGAAAGCACAGATCTTCAAGGCCAAGAGAGAGGAGAAGACATTGGCCAGACCCAACAGGGGAAGACCGAACCCCGATTCACAACATAAGGGTCAGAATATGGGAAACAGTCAGAGTAACCGACAGTCCCATAACAACAAGAGGAGAGGAAGCCAGAATAACCAAGGGCAACAGAGGAATTTTCCCCAGAAGAAGAACAATCGGGGAGGAAATGGCAGTCAGCACCCTCCTTGCCTGAAGTGCGGGAAGAACCACCTAGGGGAGTGCCGCTTAGGCACTAACGGTTGCTACATCTGTGGTAAGGAAGGCCACTTCGCTAAGCAATGCCGCTCAAACCCTCAGAATCAGCAGGGCCAAGCCCGTGCCAGTAGCGGCCAACTACATACCGCCCAAGCCAGAATTGAAGGTACACCCATCACTCAAGGTAGACTGGAAGCTCCAGAGATGCAGGGGAGAATTTATGCCTTTACAAGGGAGGATGCAGAAGCTGGGACCTCAACCGTGGTGACAGGTCAGCTTTCTGTTGCCAACTCCACTGCATTAGTATTATTTGATTCTGGAGCTACGCATTCCTTTATGTCATCAAAGTTTGCTAGAGAACTAGGTCAGAACATAGACAAGATGAACCAAACTTTCCGAACTGCCCTTCCCTCCGGGGAAGTTTTATTATCTAGCTATTGGGCAAGACATGTACCAGTAGTTATCAGTGGGTACGAGCTAAGTATAGATCTAATCGTCATCGACATGTACGACTACGACGTAATCGTGGGAATGGACTTCCTCGCTAAGTACAGTGCCATAATAGACTGTCGAAGACGAGAGGTTACCTTCGAGCTGAATGGGAACAAGAAGTTTATCTACAAAGGGCTATCGTTAAAGCAGCCGAAGATAATAATATCCGCTATAAGGGCTCACAAACTTCTATCCAGTGGATGCGTCAGTTTCCTAGCACACATGGTAGACAGCAACCATAAAGCGGAGATAAGGCCTGAAGATGTCCCAATGGTCAGAGAATTCATAGAAGTATTCCCAGAGGATCTGCCAGGACTTCCGCCAGAAAGGGAGATATCATTCGAGATCGAGCTGTTACCAGGATCAGCCCCCATCTCCAAGGCCCCATATAGAATGGCCCCGGTAGAGTTAAAGGAACTCCAGGCCCAGTTGAAGGATCTAATGGACAAGGGCTTCATTCGACAGAGCTGTTCACCGTGGGGAGCACCAGTTTTATTCGTGAAGAAGAAGGATGGAACATTAAGGATGTGCATCGATTACAGGGAGCTGAACAAGGTCACTATAAAGAACAAGTATCCGTTGCCACGAATCGACGATCTGTTTGACCAGCTCCGAGACGCTGCAGTGTTCTCAAAAATCGACCTACGTTCCGGGTATCACCAACTACGGATTAGAGGTGCAGACATACCCAAGACAGCCTTTCGTACACGATATGGACACTACGAGTTCCTCGTTATGTCATTCGGACTAACGAATGCCCCTGCAGCCTTCATGGATCTGATGAATAGAGTGTTTAAGGAGTTCTTAGACAAGTTTGTCATTGTGTTTATCGATGACATACTTGTGTATTCTAAGACAAGGGAGGAACACGAGGAGCATCTGAAAGCTATTCTACTCAAGCTAAAGGAGCACCAGCTATACGCCAAATTCTCCAAGTGCGAGTTTTGGCTGGAAAAGGTCCATTTTCTTGGTCACGTGGTCTCCAAGGACGGAGTATCAGTAGACCCAGTGAAAGTCGAAGCAGTCAGCGAATGGCCGACTCCGAAGAACGTAACGGAGATCCGCAGTTTCCTAGGCCTAGCAGGCTATTACAGACGTTTCGTAGAAGGGTTCTCGAAGTTAGCTGCACCACTCACAGCACTCACTAAGAAGGAGAAGAAGTATGAGTGGACGGATAGATGCGAGAAAAGCTTCCAGGAGCTAAAACACAGACTCACGAGCGCTCCGATCCTGACTATACCAGACGCTGGACAGGGGAATTTTGTAATCTATAGTGATGCATCTAAGACCGGACTAGGAGCCGTACTGATGCAGAATGGGAAAGTAGTCGCTTATGCCTCGCGACAACTTAAGAACCACGAGAGGAATTATCCAACTCATGACCTAGAGCTAGCAGCGGTCGTGTTTGCACTGAAAATATGGAGGCATTATCTATACGGCGTCAAGTGTGAGATTTATACGGACCACCAAAGCCTCAAATACATCTTCACACAGAAGGAGCTCAACATGAGGCAGCGAAGATGGCTAGAATTGGTGAAGGATTACGACTGCGAGATCCTGTATCACCCAGGGAAAGCCAACAAGGTGGCCGATGCACTCAGTAGGAAGTACTCTTCATCGCTTATGGCTATCAATGCCTTGCCAAAAGCCCTACAGAAGGAGCTATGTAATGGCGAAATTGAGATTCTAACAGGGAAGTTGTCTGAAATGACCCTCCAATCAACACTCCTAGAAGAAATCAAGGCCGGCCAAGACCTCGATTTAACCCTGAACAAGCACAAGAAGGAGGCAATGGAGGACCGGAAGTCAGAATTCCAAGTCTCTAAGGAGGGCATACTATATTTTAGAGGTAGAGTGTGCGTTCCGAAGGATGAAGAACTCAGGAAAAGGATCCTTTCAGAAGCCCATGACACACCGTACTCAGTTCATCCAGGGGCAAACAAGCTATACAAAGACTTGAAAGACATTTTTTGGTGGCCTAAGATGAAGGGTGATGTCGCTGAATTTGTCGCAAAGTGCCTTACATGTCAAAAAAATTAAAGTAGAACATCAACGACCTGGAGGAGAACTGCAGAAAATCGAGCTTCCTGAGTGGAAATGGGAACAAATTACAATGGACTTCGTGGTAGGACTGCCCAGAACATCCAGTGGAAACGACGCCATCTGGGTAATTGTGGACCGACTGACGAAATCAGCTCGATTCTTAGCCATGAAGTTGAGCTACTCAGTGGAGAGGCTAGCAGAAATGTACGTGGCCCAGATAGTAAGACTGCACGGTGTACCTAAGTCAATAATTTCAGATCGTGATGGGCGCTTCACTTCAAGGTTTTGGCAGAGCGTCCAAGCTTCAATGGGGACTAAGTTGAAGTTCAGCACAGCTTTCCACCCTCAAACAGACGGTCAGTCAGAAAGGACAATACAAACGTTGGAAGATATGTTGAGAGCGTGTGCCCTAGACTTCAAGGGGAATTGGGACCAAAAGCTGCCGCTAATAGAGTTCTCGTACAACAACAGCTACCATTCCTCGATCGGAATGGCACCATACGAGGCACTCTATGGAAGGAAATGTAGATCTCCGGTCCACTGGCATGAGACTGGAGAGAAACAGCTCACTAGCACGGACTTCGTCAAAAGTACAACAGAAGACGTGAAGATTATACGGGAGAGACTGGAGATAGCTCATAGTCGTCAGAAGAGTTACGCTGATAAACGACGCAGACCTCTCGAGTTTCAGGAAGGAGATTCAGTTTTCCTCAAGGTAGCACCCATGAAAGGGGTGATGCGCTTTGGGAAGAAAGGGAAGCTCAGCCCTCGATATATAGGACCCTTCGAAATCCTCGAAAGAATTGGAAAGGTAGCCTACAGGTTAGCGCTCCCTCCCGAGTTAGCATTTGTGCATAACGTTTTTCACGTCTCGATGCTGAAGAAATACGTGCCTGATAGTTCCCACATACTGAGTCAAGAGCCTGTTGAAGTACACGCCGACCTGACATTTGAGGAAAGACCAGTGCAGATTTTAGCTAAGGAGAGCAAAGTCCTCAGGAATAAAGTGATCCCGCTTGTGAAAGTGCTGTGGCGGAATCACAACCTAGAAGAAGCTACATGGGAAAGGGAAGAGGACATGAAGAGAGACTTTCCGGATTTATTCTAATTTTCGAGGACGAAAATTTTGTAAGGGGGGTAGGTTGTAAGGACCACCCCATCCTTGTAACTCAGTAAATTATTCAATGAGAAGCTAAGGAATAATTTGATGCGTTTTTAGTCCAAATACATCAAACACGGTCAGGTACATGGTCGTGTAAGAAACCGTGTACTGATCGGATTGTTTTATGAGAGAGGCCGTGTGAGTTAACATGGCCGTGTAGTTTTATATGGTCAGGTACACGGCTGTGTAAGTGGCCGTGTACCACTCGGGTAAGTGAGCATGGTCCAAGACACGGTCGTGTTGAGAAAGCCTAGCTAGTACACGCCCGTGCTCAAGCCACACACGCCCGTGTTAGAACCCTTATAGAAGGCCGTTACTGAACAGAGAGCCAATTTGAAGACTCTCGTAATGCGTGAAACCTAATTACTATGAAATGAGTAATTAAGTTGATAAATGTAGCATAAATTCCAGTTGAATAGACTAAACAGGTGCAGTACTGTTTATTACTATTCATACAGTGAAAAGGGGTAACCGACAGAGAACCCGGTCTACCCTGTTATGTGTATAAGTGTATAAGATACACAGTGTCATGAAACTAGTCCGGATGACCATTTCCTAACACAAGACTGGTGAGCAGATCACTGAAATACTCGGACCAAACGTCTGAGCATAATAACGAGAATCTCCCTAGTAGGGTACAGTATCGAGAAAATGGTCTGGATGACCTCTTCTCACCCAGAGACTGACAAAATCGGAGTCAGAACACTCGGACTAGTCAGTTAGAACAGAGAACAGTGAATAGTGAATAGTGAATAGTGCAAGATGCAGTGTCAAGTTACTGGCCAAGACGGCCTTAGTTTGACTTAAAACTGATATATCTAGACTCAGGACGCCCAAATTAGTCAAACGGACACCTGACACGTTTTTCGAGGTGGGACCCCACAGATCCTGAAAACTGGTCTAGACGACCTCAGACGGACATATGACTGATAAAATTGAAATCACGACGTCCGAATTAGTCAAGAGAGACTGTGTCTGAAATTTTGCCTAGGAACGCCTCGGTTTACGTGCGAAAGGACAACACAGTGTAGACACTACCGCAGTATAGGAATGACTAGTGATTTGGTATAGAATGGGCTCTTAGATAGTATAAAACAATTAGAAATCATCAGTACAAAAATCAGATTCAGAAAATCTAATTTTTGGATGAAAATTAGAACACTGCCGAGAAAGGGCTGAAAAACGCAGTAGAAAACTAGACTGCACAGAACCGATTCGGTTGGACTTTTACTCCAACCAAACCATGCCCCCTTTGGTTAGGAAAACAGCTGCAAAACCAGCTGCAAAACCAGCTGAAAGTGATCCCTTAAATCAAGGGATGTGTTGGAGTTTTTAGATTAAAAAAATGGGGTTTTAAGGACAAGAGGACCATGACCATTTAATGCAAACTTGCTCCCTTTCACCCTCCATCATGGCTCCGAAATTTCAAGGGTTGCAGCACAGATTTTTGTCCCCCAATTGAGCTAAATTATGGCTTAATTAAGAGGGCTTAGAGTTAAGCAAAGTTGCTTTGAGTTGCCTATAAAAAGGTGCAACCACCCTTAGGTTTCACTTTTTCCATTTGCTCACAAAAACACTCAAGAAAAATACAGCTTTCTCTCCCCTTTCTCTTCAGAAAATCCGACCCCTCTTCAGCCCCTAAACCACCCATATTTTCACATAACTTTCACACAAAAGCTTGGCCACACAAGTTGTTAAAGGTGCACTCTTCCAAGGTAGTTTCGGTAAGACCCTAAAACCGAAATTTTTTCTATGGTGTAATTTTTCATCTTGGCTGGATATTAAGAGAAACTTTTTGTTTTCCGTGTGTTCTCATTCTACCACAAATGATCCCTCAACCCTCTTTGTTTTCTATGGAGCCTTGACAGCCACCCTTGGCCCGGTTGTGCTTGGATCAAAGCACTCTAAGGTATAAACGGAAAAACCCCCATCTTTTCTGGTTAGTTGTTTTTAAGTTTTTGATCAAAGGAGATTTATATGTATTTGGTTATGCACATGGGTTGTAATAATTTATTTGAGCCCTTAGCTTTCAGTTTTTAAAGTTTTTGTGGTTGTGGTTGTGTTTACTTTAGTTTACAAGTGGTTTGAGATATGTGTGTGCATGAGTGTGTAGAGGGTGGCTGGACACAAAATCTGTCCCCAGGATCAGCCACGGATTTTGGCCAGTTTGACCCACTTAGGGTCCGAATCTGGGATTTGGTAAAACATAAAGTTTTAAGGAAATTTTGATACGGTCATTTTTACGTCAAATAGCCTTTGGCAAAAAATGAACCTACGATAGGCTTTTCGGCTAGTTTTGGTTTGGTGTCCAAAACTGGGAGTAACAAATCCGGACCAAATGAACAGTCTCAGATTTTTATTAAAATGACCCTTTTAGAGGCCGAACCAGAATTTGGTCAAAACACAAAAGTTTTAGATCTCGATGAAACCTTGAAACTGACTCACGAGGGTTTCAAAAATTCGGCCGTTTCGGGCCCCAAACAGACCTGTTTTCAAAAGTGCGTAAAACTAGAACTTTTATAAAAACTGGGCACAAAGGCCACGGGTTTGATGAATTTAGGAGCCGTTAGAGTTAGAATTAGGCTCCGAAATGAACACAAGAATTGTTCATTTTGTCGAGGATGAAAAGTTTCATGAACGCCGATTTCTCAAACAAAGTCATTTCGAACAAGTTTCAAATTATTTTCAAAAGTGGTCCAACACCACATTTTTTAGCACATTTACAATGTGTTCCCTTTAAATGACTTAGAAATGATTTCAACAAAAACACCCTCATCCTCCAACGGGGCGAGGTGAGACTCGTTTTCAAAAATGTGGGGACACCATACCCCTTTCAAACCATTTCAAACACTTTGCTTTCAAAAAAATGTGGGGACACCATACCCCTTTCAAAATGAAAAATCCTTTTGTAAGAATTTCTAGATTTGAACAAAGTTTTCAAAGGAATTTCACAGAGAACAAGGGATGTTTTTAGTAAGATATGGTAGAGGTAGCCTAGTCGGCTACGACACCATAATGCAAGGTAGCCCGATAGGCTACCACACCCAAACAAGCCTAGTAACCCGAACGGTTACTATACCAAGCCTACACATAGTAGCCTGATAGGCTACCTAGTTGCCAAAAACGTGAGGTAACCAGTCAGTTGACTGAACGATAAATCAGTCAAGACCGTGTTCAGAGCAACATTGTGACGAATGTTGATTTAACTGTCAAGAAGACAGTTAATCAAACGTGACGGAAATTAGACACCAAATTCCCAGATAGGCCAATAGGGTACCGAGGGACCCCGGTACCACATGAAAGACGAGTATAGGCAAAAGTAGCCTAAGGACGTGGTAGTTAATTTATGGGGCCATAAGTTAATTAACCATATACGAATAAGTTAACTCTTGAGATAGAGAGTAAGTAGTGCCGACAGCAATCGGTATCAAGTAATTATCTACTTTAGTCACTAGCAGTATTGGTGACTTAGAGAAGGTATTAACGAGAGACGTTATTGATGACAGGTAGTAACCTGCAAATTTCTAAAGGTGCGAATACAAGTGCTTGCAATTAGGTAAGTATAACTCCGCCTGCAGCATGAATAAAATGATGTTAAAATGATGGTTTTACAGTATGTTAAGTATGCCTTACATGCACACGATGTTGCACAGCATACATAAGAGCATATAGTTTCACAATCGAGTAGATTGATGAAAGAACAAGTTAGAAGCCATAGATCCCTACCGTATAGGATTGGGGATAGCTTAGAGAAGCATATGGCTAGAATAGTTAAACAAGATGGAAATAAATAGGTGTGCCGTACCGGCTCCTTCAGTTGAAGGGGTTTCCAGTTAAAGAAAGTTAAGGCCAAAAGTTGAGCATCAGTTGATGGCTCTTCGGCATTAGTTGACCTCGGGCGTTACCGTTGGTCTGCGCGCACACGGTACTGACACATGGGCCCTAAATAGACAAGAGAAAGAAAAGAGTGCTAAAGCATAACTGAACATAACCGGATCATGCATAGTTCACTATCCGCATTAGTTCGCTATGCTTTTAGCTACAGTAAGATACATGCTTTTACATGAAGTAATCGTATGCATATGGTATATAAAGTTTGTATGTTATGACATGATATGTGATGATATGGTATATGCTAAGTGTTATATGTGACTATCTTGCATGCTTATGCGTTTTAAGTATGTATTATGTTTAAACATGTTTTGCGGTTAACATGTTGTACTTACTGGGCTTAAAGCTCACGGAGTGTGTTCATGCTGTAGGTAAGCGTCCTATGGCATAAGCCACGATGGGCAATGACGGCTGCGGAGGCGGATGTGAGGCGAGGTTATGGACACCATACGAGTTTAACTTCCGCACAGTTTAAGTAAACAGTATTTTAAACAGTAACAGTACAGTACCAGTAGATGGTACTTTTAAATAGTAATCGTTAAATGGTATTTCTGAATAGTAATGCTTACACAATATTTTTGAGTAGTAATAGTTGAATAGTATTTTCGAATAGCAGCTGATTGATACTATTCAAAAATACTATTCCACAAAATGAATAGTATAAGTATGTTTGCAAGATTATTATTATGTTTCAAATTCTGCTTTTAATAGTACATGTGCATGAATAGTAAATACGTTTGCTAAAAAAAAAAAATTTTTCTTCTAAAATTAGGGTAACCTATTAAAGATATTTTAAGTAAGCAATATTCAATTACAAGAAAGTATAAGTAAAAGTAAAGAAACAGTAGTTTTACAGTGATGGTCCGGGCCGCCTAGGGCGCGGGGCGTCACAAGCAAAAATGGTGAGCTACAGGCTCAGTAAGTTCAAACATGCAAGAAATAAAATTTCTATGAATAGTACTATTCATCATAAATAGTACCTTTGACCACTATTCATATGTAAATAGTAACTTTGACCACTATTTATACGTGAATAGTAAGGTTGACCACAACACAGTGTCACAACAGTACATCTACCGCGATGTTAGTACTCTCACTAAACTGTCTTATGCTCAATTATGGCATAGTTTCAGTTTTGGGTAATTATCTTTAATTATGTTCTGGTTTTGAGCTCAGGTTGGCAGTACCATTTAAGTGCGCATGACTGGGAGCGGTACATTAGTGCTGACCTCCACAGCCTTAATCTCATAGCCCCGAAGGCAAAATTATACATGACTGGGAGCGGTACATCAGTGCTGACCTCCACAGCCTTATTCTCATAGCCCCGAAGGCAAAATTTACCTCCCTGTACGGAAGGCTGGTACGCCAGAAAGTGGTTTCATTACTGACTTTTTAAAATTCTAACCCGGTGACTTCACATTGTCCCGTGGTTAGGAATGGTTCACATTTTAATTTTAGGTGAGTGGGTTTAATTAACCTCGATCTAGTGCCCGAAGCACAATTAACCATGTGTCCCATTCTTATAGTGCCCGTAGCACATTACGTCTCTCTCTCTATTCTATAATAGTACCCGTAGCACATATGTACCTAACTTATAGTTAGTACATCAAAGTTAGCAACAATAATGCTATATGTTGCAGACAGGTAAATGTCTGAACTTACCTTATCAGTCTCTTCTCTTTTCCTCTCGTGGATCTTTGATCACCCTCCTCGTAGGTCGATTTTTAGATCCTACAGACAAAACCTTGTCTGTTAATTTAATTCCCATTTATAGCTTTTATTTTTCATTTAAAAGCTTAAATAAAACCAATTTATAACTTTTTAGGCTTTATTTATCATTTTCCCCATTTTTCTCAACTTTTGTAAAATTACAGTTTTGCCCCTGTATTTTGGCAAAATTACGATTTTGCCCCTATACTTTGGCAAAATTACAATTTTGCCCCTGACGGAAATTTTCCCGATCCAGACTGCATTTTTGGCTCTCAGGAACTTTTCTGACTCTTTTCTAATCGTTACTGGGTTCGTTTTTATTTTATCTCCACTTTTTGCTTTCCCGGCCCTCGGGAAGCACTATTCCGACCCTTACGTCGGTTTAGCGATTTTCTATCATTTTGGAGCCTCAAATGAATGTTTCACTAGTATTTAAAACGTTCATCTAGACTTTCCCGACCTAGGTCTCCGAGGCTCAGGTTTTCCGTTCCCGACTCGGACCTTTATTTTATTTCCAAAAACGCCCCCCTCGGGGTCGGTTTTTTTCAATTTCACTCGCGTTCTATATTTTTAGGGGACGGGTTACTATTCACGAACCCCCCCTTAGGTTTTCCTTATTCACTTTTCCGTTAGGGACTCGAGTTTCCGACCCGACCCCAAACTTTTTTATTTTTAATTCCATTTTACCCCAAATGCTGTTTTCGAAATTTCGGCAGCATTTCGGCGTAATTTTAAGGCTTCCGACGTTAGGTACGCCTCGAACCGTATGTACCTGCCACGTACTATACCACAAGCCTATTTTTATGTAAAAGTTTTCCAAACTTTTACATAAAAACCCACAAATTTCCAATTTCACATTATCACCCACATTACAACATTTTTTTTACAATTTTGCCCTTAATTTGGTTTCGGTTTTTCACAACCAAACCGAACCAAAAATTTGTCAAACTTTCACCACACTTTAGGCCATTCAATTTCATGTTTATAACACATTTTCAAGCCCATTTTCTTGGCATTTTCAACCAAATTTCCTAGGGTTATAACCCACGGCCTTTGAATGAAAAACATGCCAATTCTTTTTGTTTCATTCTTTCAATAATAAATTCATCTTTTGCATATTAAAATGCATAATTCCAATCAACCAAATACTACATAAATCAAGCAAAATTTTCTTCCTAACCATTAGGAAACCCCACGGCCACCTTATGAAAATGCATACCAAAATTTTTTTCAAACTTTCCACAATGAAATACAAGCTTTATTCTTCACCAAATTAAACTTGGAAGCAAGTTAACAATTAAACCATAAATTTTTCTCATGGATTACTCAAGGTAACCCACAGATTTACCCTTGAAAAACCAACAAAATTTTGGTTTTTCTTTAAACAATTTATATGGTTTTCTTCCTTATTTCATCCTTAACATAACCCAACATCAATTCAATGGAAAACAACCAAAAATTTTCCATCTTTTTCTCACTATTCACCCAACGATTTTATGAAGAAAAACCATGAAAAATTAAGTGCAAAAGGAAGTTACCTTGGTCTAATGCTTCCTTTGTCTTCTAGGAACACTTTGGCACTCTTTTTGTGAAGAAATTTTGAAGAAAAACCTTGGTTTCCCTTGGTCACTCACGGCTCCCCCATGGACGATACTTAGAAGTTTTTGTCTTTGGTTTTTGCTTTGAAAATAATGTCTCGGCCACTTTATCAAAATGTTGCCGACTTATGCATGAAAGAAAGCCAATTAATTTGGCTCTAAACCAATGAAAATTTGACATCTTTCAACACCATTTCTTTCCCCATTTTTCAAAAATTAAAAAGGGTAAATTTTGGCCAAATCTTGGCCTTTAGATCAAAAAGTGGATGAATCATGGCCTTTAATTCCACCAACCACCTTATTTCTTTCATTTATTAATCTTAATTTATGATGTCATAAATGCTAAAGTGAAAGTTGACTTTGACTTTCACTATTCACATTAATTCGACTACTTTTTGACCGATACCGGTTCGAGCCGAAATTTTCCTGAAATCGTCCCGGCATGTTCCTGAGGTCTCCTGTGCAGTCGGATCAACTTAAATTGCTTCCGTTTGATCAAAATCAATCCCGGAAGTTTTCCGTCTTTTATTATCTCGGTTAGGGTTTTCAATGCCGGTTTTGGCACCGTTACACCCGTTTTAACTCAGTGAATTTTTCCAACACTGAATTCTTACTCGTCAGTATTGTTAGTACATTTTCATATATTCTAAACAATATAAATACATTTATTTCCCTCTTTAAATAGTACAAATTGTTATATACATACAATTGTACATTTTCATCCGAGAATTGCCTGAATTTCCCGGTTGTCACAATACCAGTCAAGGAACCGAGTGCCCACACACTCTGCCATCCGAGAATTGGAGAATAGTAAAGAAGGTTAGTTGGTTGAAGCCCTCCAGTCATTCTCCTCCTACAGTTGGCGTCCTCTTGAGGTATGAGTTTTATTGTTGTTAATTTATTGTATATGGCATCACGAGATATTTAACGATCTTGAAAAATTTTTGTTGTTCTGCTGCGCCGTTCTGATGCGTTTTTACAGATTTTATTCCTACAAGGGCAAAAGATGCGGACATCACTTTCTCTCTGTCGATCAATCCCATAAAATCCAAGATTACTTGGATATCCGTTAGCCAATCATCAACCTCTATGGGGTTGGTGGTTCCTTTGAACTCTGGTGCCTTTATGCACCGAAATCTCTCGTATAAGTCACCTTCCCTAAAGGCTGGTTGAGGTGTGTTTGCTGCTACGAGAGCAGCCGTTGCAGGAGAGGCTAGTGGTGGTTCAGGAAATTCCCACCCTTGCAGAACTCCCTAGACTGGGGGAGTTGCTTGCTCCCTTGAAGTCCCTGAGGCTGGTGGAGCCTCCTAAGTTGGCACCCCTGCTGTCTGTGGTGCCTGGTTCTGTTGACTTAGCTGCTCCCTGAGTTAGTCTAGGTCGCACTATTGATTCTCCATTATTTCTCACATAGCCACGAGTTGTGCCATTAACTCATCCTCTCGGGATGCTTGGGTTGTTTGTGTACGCGTTCGAACCATGTTGTCCTTCAAAACCCTCGCCCTCTGGTAGGGCTCTACTGGTGTGGGTTCTACTAGTGTAACCATAGCTACATATTATAACTTAAATGTTAACCTACATCCTATCAATATAGAATACAAACTAACTTACTTAGACAAATAAAGCGGTATGCGACGATGTGAGGTTGGGTGGCAGGATACTGCTCTGATACCAACTGTGGTGACCCGAAGCCCTGGTAGCCCGGACCGTCACTTAAAACTTGCTTAACTTAAACTTGAACATACTTAACTTACTTAAAACTAGTTATCTTAATACCATAATTTTGGGGGATTTTTTTTTTAATACGTATGCTTTTCTATAGACATACATACTTAAATATACTTTATAACACATATGAATCTTAATACAACTATAGTTTAAACATATATACATACTCAGGGTGTACTAAACTGGTCATTACTTAATATAAGTTTGATTTTCAAAATAAAAAGGGTTACTCAACATAGTACGGAAGACAAACTCGTGATGGTATCCATAACCTCAACCCTCACATCAGCCCTGCCACCATCATTGTCTATCAGAGTCTAGCCCGTAGGTCTCTTACCTACAACATGAACACACATGGTGAGCTTTACGCTCACCATGTAAAACACTGAATCCGCAAAACTATCATTTAAAAACATATGCCATAACTTAAAGGCATATCGTACTGATAAACATATCGTAACTTCAAAGCACATCATGAATACATATCATGTGTCATATTACTGAAAGCACAACATATCACATAACTCAGAAGCATATCATCACTATAACTTAAAGCATATCGTGAACTATGCATGAACCGATTATGCTCAATTATGCTTTATTATGCATTATCTTTCTTTACTTATCTGAGGACCCGTGTGTCAGTACCAAATGTACGCGGATCATCGGATTCACCGTGATCATACTTTCTTTATAGGCCTTAGCCCATTATATAGTATGAGCCTCGGGTTGGGCTCATCATACTTAAACTGAAAAACCTCTTCTAGCTTGAGAGGTTGGTACGACACGCTTAACAATTACCCAATTGTTGAGATCATTAGTTACTATCATCATGCCATAAGCTCGACTAGGCTATCCACTAATCATGTACGATAAGGATATAAAGGCATCTAACTCATGCTATTCAATAATCTACGTGATTATGAAACATCTTATATCATGTTATGCAACAATAATTCACGATTAGCATACATATCACAGAGTAAAACAACAGTTTCAAACTCATTTTATTGATATTGCAGGCAGAGTTGTACTTACCTGATCTGCAGGCAAATTTGTGCCCTGCCTCTTCAATTTACAGGTCCCTACCTATAATCATAATGCATTTCCGTTAAAACTCGCTCTTAGGTCACTATAGTCGTTAGTGACTAATAAAATTCTATCGTTTTATGGTACCGATCTCTATCAGTACTAAACTGCTCTTTTTTGAGAGTTTGATAAATACCTTCTAATTTCTAATCATGGTTAATTAATTTATTTATCCAATAAATTAATGAACATCATTCTACCTCTTCCTATCTCAGGTTTGATTGGTTAACCGGCTAGTCAACTAACCGATTACCTCGCGCATTGACTGTTTAGCCTATCGGGTTACCTTTACCGATTTAAAACTTATTACTGAAAAATGTCATTTGTTTTTGTGAAATTCCTTTTCTTAGGGTTTGAACCCAATCTTCCTTGCACGCCATTGGGAGGTAAAGGTGTTTTTCTTAAAACTATTTTCTTATTTAAAAAGAACACATTTTGGTGTTCATTTGATAAGGAGGTTTTTGAACCCTTTTTCTGAAAAACTGTTTGTAACTCATTTTAAATGATTGAGTTTGCAAACTTGGCGAACATGATACTTTTAGTTCTCAATAAGATAGAAAACTTTCTTGTTCACCTCAGAGCTTGATTTAAACTTTAACGGGTCCTATACCTAGCAAACCCGTGGCTAAAACTGTGCCAGTTTTAGAAAAATTGCCAGTTTTTCAGTTTATTTAAAAACTGCTCTGTTTAGGACCTTAAACGGCTGAATTTTTAAAACTCTCACAAGCCATATTTATTTTTCGATGTGATCTATAACTTTTGTGTTGAGCCCGAAATCCGGTTCGGACTCTAAGTTACTCATTTTTATAAAAACCTGAGACTATTCCCTATTCCCAAGTTGTCTCAGTTTTGAACTATGGTTATAAATTGCTACGAAAACCTATCTTGCTATCATTTTTCACCAAAGGCTATTTGATGCAAAAATGTCCGTAACAAAATTTTCTAAAATTTTCATGTTTTACAAAATTTCAAAATCTACACAAAACATGCTCAAAATTCCACAAATCCATGGCTAAAATCTGGGACAGGTTTGGTTTCCAGCCAAACCCTAAAACGTCCATACAATCAACCATACATAATAACTTAAATCACAACCATACAAGCATAAAAACATAAATACAAAATGCTAAGGGCTCAAAATAAACTTATTACAACCCATTGCTTAAAATACACAATAAATCTCTTTGATCTCAAAACTTAAAAAGAAACTAAACCACAAAAAGGAGGGGTTTTTCATATTTTTACCTTAGTGTGCTTTGAACCTAGCACAACCGAACCAAATGGTGACCAAACTTTCGTGTAGACCAAGGGTGGAAATGGAGTCGACTAGGGCTAAAAAGAAACATAAAAATCTCCTTAGTTAACAAAGCCAAATAACCAACTAAAACCACAAGGAAAATGTCCTAACAATTTACCTCGAAGTGGTCATGAAGTGACTTGAAGGAATGGCTCCTCCCAAGCTAGTGTGTGGCTGATTTTTTTTAGTAAAAATTTTAGTGAACTTTGGTGTGTTTTGGGGCTAGGAGGGCATCGGCTGGGGGCTGAAGAGAATGAGAAGAAAAGTTAGTGTCTTGAGAGCTTTTTGGTAAGCCAAAGGAAGAAAATGGGGTCTAAGGCCATGCACACCTATTTATAGACAAATTCTAAGCAAGTTTAATCAACTCTAAGCCAACTTAATTAAGCCAAACCTTAGCTAATCTAGGGGAAAAATTTATGCTGCTGCTGCCCTCAAAAACCGATGGGGGACATTGGTGAAAAAGAGCCAAAAATGCATTTATGGAGTTGCAAAAGTCACTAGTAACTTGTCTCAACTTTTGCATTTTTTAATCAAAAGCTTACAAGCATGTTTCCTTGTTTTAAGGGAAACTTTTCAGCCTTGTCCCTTGTTGCATGCATGGGTTTTAAGGTGGAAAAATTCAACTGCATAAGCTTCTCTTAACAGTCTAATTTCCTCTAACGGTTTTCGGTCCTTTTTCGGCAGTGTTCTAGACCTTGACCGAATGTGGATTCTTTTGATCCGATTCTTATTCTATTCATTCCTAATTAGGTTGTAGTGCCTATGAGCTCATTTTGTGCCTGTTTACTATTCATTTATGATACTGTGGTGGTGTCTACACTGTGTTGGCACTATGCACACATGGCACAACTTTTTCATGCAAAATTTCAAACACAGTATATCCTGACTAATTTGGACATGTTGATTTCAAATTTATCAGTTTTACGTCCAGCTGAGGTCGTCTGGACCAGTTTTCTAGATCTATGTGATCCCAACTTGGAAATTACCTTTTGTGCTCAATTGACCAGTTTGAGCGTTATGAGTCTAAATGTATCAGTTTTGGACTGAGAATAGATCGTCTTGCCCCTTTTCCCGATACTGTGTATGCCTTAAACAAAATTTCTGTTCTGTGCTCAATTGACTAAATTGAGCATGCTGACTATAAATATATCAGTTTTATGTTAAAAAAACGTCAACTCGACCATTTTCTCAATACTGTATATTTATTAGGCAAAATTTTACAGTTGTGCTCAGATAACCAGTCTTAGCATATTGATGACTAGCACATCAGTTCTGTGTCAAGAAATGGTTGTTTGGACCAATTTCTTGATACTACGTGTCTCACACGCAAACTCAATTGTACTAAGGTGAACCAATCTCATTCTCGATTGCCCCTTTCACTACATAAATAGTAATTAAACGTTTCTTTACCCGTTTAATTCGTTCAAACCTGAAAATTATACTGTATTCATTAACTTAATTACTTATTACAGAGTAATTAGATTCCACGAACATGGTGGTCATATACAAAACACACAGTCGATATAAAATGACTAGAAGTCATTTTAGATATTACTTACATTTGAATAATAGTCATTTCAATACCAGCAAATACACAGTCAATATAAAATAATTAACTGTATTATAGTTACGTTGGTATAAATCAGTGTTATCACCACGTAGGCTAGTAAGGGTTGTTTCTTTTCCCCTCTAGGCTCTAAGATAATTGAATGACACTCCAAATTCACCATGCATGTCCTACATTATTTCCAGTGGTTGATATGCATTCTAGATGGATTCATAAATTTTGCCTTCACACATTCCCTTATCATCCAACTACTAGCTTGCTGATGATGCCCTTGAACTATTTCAATAGAGAAGTGTGGACTTCATTATACTTCTTTACAACAAACAAATTACTATCCTTCATTCTAGTAGCACGGAATTGTCATTGGCATTTTTGATCATCCAAACATACCATATGCAACAAAGTAGTGGTGGACTTCTTAACCTTAAATTATTAGTGTTTATTCAAGGCATCATGATGAAGATGATACCATAATAGCCTTTTGTTATTATAATTGTTATTTTCACATATAGTTCTCGATGTAAAATCAGCAATGACTTCTGCACTAGAAAAATCATGACAAATTTATACACTAGCAACTTCAACCTTGGATCCATTGGATCCATTGGCAATAAATTGGGCTTCCCCACTTCCTCCGTTACTTCTTTCCTTGTTTTTCTCATGATAACCATCCATATCAAAAGGAATAGGTTTATCCCCATTGTGGTCCTCACAATCGATCCAATCATTATCTACTAGTAACGGTGATAGAGGAGTGTGGAATTCATCTTGTTTGCAAAGTCCATCCCTATCGTCCATTTGAAAATCCTCGCTAACTTTAGGTATATGGTTAGGGTTGTTCACAGCAATATGTCGCACGGCTTCATCACTATGATGTGAAATTCTAGTCGGTTGCACTGGCATATGGTTGCTTTATCCTATTTGAGGTGGCAGCACTTCAGCCACTAACTCATCCAATATATCGACACATATTGGAAATTTGCTAAGCACATGAACATTCTTCTAGTTTAATTAGAGGTAGAATGAGACACCATAATCAGACTATATCTTGACAAGAGCCGCCCCAACTTCAACAACATATCTCAAGACTAAACTCTTTTCTTTGTGCCCGAATCCCAAGCACATTTCTCACCAACTCCAAAAGACCAACATAGGTGGTGTTAGTGGGAACCGGTATCCCCTTTATTTCACAACTGACATATCGCCAAGCATTGTCCCAATTAAAGACATTCATGTTAGGAAATGTTAGGAAATGCCCTAAGTATTAGAGACATTTTTGATGTATTCATTTTGAACTGGATAATAAAATTATATATAGAGGTTATTCATTACATTGCTATCTGTCCTCATCTTATTTACATGTTAAAGTAAATGTAAGCAAATATGGCTCACTGACTGCTTGTGTTAAAACTGTTAGAACGTTGCATGCAATGGACTTTTGTATGCGAGAAGACGATGTTCTAAAGTTAGCAGTCTAAACTATGGTCTGTAGTCTATGGGGTTAGACCGAGCATCTAACTCATGTTAAGACTATTATGTTGTCTAAAGCCTTGGAGGGGACGGTCTGTCTTGACTGTCTGGAGCTGGACTCCCAAGTAGAGACATGGATATGTTACTCGGTGGTGACATATTAGACCGGGACTAAAGCGTGATTGATCTATGTAGTCTGCTATGAGTGGATCAATCTGCTTTTGACGTTCATTGTGCAATAACCTTAATCCTGAGTAAATGAACTACTTCATGTATATGACTTGTGTACTTTGATGTTCCAATGGCTAAAGCGTCTCAGAGGTAGTAAGCTTATAGACCGGTTCATTGGGTGCATGACTTGTATACGATGAAGGGTTTGTTTGCAGATATCGGAATCATAGCTCTGAGGAGTTAAAGGTATCCTCTTAAAGGCATTATACTGAATGTGAAAATGGACAAGGCCTTGGGTCGTCTGCTGGGTGGATGACTTCTTATTCACATATGGTGAATAATCATTTTCTTGATTTGGTAGTATAATGGAACTTTAAGATAGCCTGATCAGTAGGATTAAACGGACTTTGACCTAAGGCTGATCATGGATATCATATGAGGGTTTTGCATACATGACAAGGTCATTGGATGGTAGCTCGTCACAGGCTTACGTAATACGGTATATAATTGGGAGTTCAGTTTCAGGTTTATAGTGGTGTGACTCTGAAATTAGTGATCATATGATTGAGTTGTTCGGTACAGAATGATGATCATATGGAATCATGGGAGCCCGATTATATATGTCCAATCAGTCCCTCTACTAGCTCCACATAATTCCTTAACGTTTGGCAAATTGATTTGTGTATGCTATTGGCTAGTTTATTATGCATGGATGGTGATGACACAGGATTAGGATGGTAGACAAGATTCTCTCCGGTTGGATTCAGATTTTGTTTTGGATAATAGAGTACACAATTATTCGAACTCCAAATAAAGTTGTCATGATTTTATTTGAGATTGGATTGGAGTTGTAGAAAATTATCCATGAGAACAAGAATATGAAACACAACCGTTTTGTGGAATTTGAATTTTGAATTTTGAAATTTGAAATTTGAATTTTGAAATTTGAATTTTGAATTTTGAATTTGAAATTCGAATTTGAAATTTGAATTTGAAATTTGAATTTGAAATTTGAATTTGAAATTTGAATTTGAAATTTAAATTTGAAATTTGAAATTTGAAATTTGAATTTGAAATTTGAAATTCAAATTTTGAATCACAGTCCAAGTAGGATTCGAATTTGTTGTGGAAAATCCACAAGGTTTGAAATTCGAATTTGAGTTGGATTTGGAGAGGATAATCTTGTTAGAATCCTACTTGAATTTTGAATTCAAATCCCAACAAAAGTGGGTGAATTTTTTAGAGGATAATCTCCAATGGAAAATTCATTTTTTGTGGATAAGATTCAAGAAAAAATTCAAGTTTCAATCCCAGTTGAATTAGGATTCTCTCCCTCCCTAAAAGTGGCCGAAATTGTTGGATTTATCCAAGGAAAAATTCGGTTATTTTTGGATAAGGTTGAGATAAGATTCAAGCTTGAAAATCCTAGTGGAATTTTTGATTCTCCCTTATCCATAATGGCCGAAATCTTTTGGAGGATTTTCTCCTTGTGAATTTCGGATTTTTTGGTTGAAAAAGGGAGATAAAATTCTAGTTAAAATCTTGTTAAGATTTGGATTGGATTTATCTTAGGAAAAACCGAATTTATTGTTAGGATTATCCTATGGAAAAATTCGGATTTTTTTGGTTAAAGATAAGGGAGAAAATCTTTTCCTAGTCCAATTCGAATTCAGAGAATCACCTCATGCAGGTCTATAAATAGAGGTCCTGCCACTCCAGTTCTCTCAGACCACAGACTCTCAGGTGAGCAGGCTTATTGTTGCACAGCTCATCGTGACAATAAAGTTCTTTAGAGATCTGGGTGGTCGGAAGAAGACTAGCAGTGCTAGCATACCGATCGAGGTTCAGAGTGCCCACACACTCAGCCATTCGGGAATTGGAGAATAGTAGAGAAGGCTAGTTGGTTGAAGCCTCCGGTCATTCTCCTCCTGCAAGATTGGCGTCCTTGAGGTATGAGTTTTAATTATTGTTGGTTTATTATATATGGCATCATGAGATATTTAACGATCTAAAATTTTTATTGTTCCGCTGCGCCACTCTGATACGTTTTTACCGATTTATTTTCTTACAATTGGTATCAGAGCCATCTCATGACTATGCCATGCACATAAATTAGACAATTACTTAGTCTTTTTATTTATGTATGGATTTGATATTTAGAGAGTGGCATTCTAGGGTTCCTTTATGTTGTTATCATGTATTATGTATAAAGTATGTGGTTATTTTAATTTTTTGAATTATTATAAGCATGCTTGTTTATACCGGTTATGGTTCCTTAGAATTTAGAAAAATTGTATCTAGGAATTTTTATGTAACCATGGGAGCAGTTTATTAACACTGTAATTTTCCCATGGAATTTAATTTCTGTCTCTTAGAATTTTTATGGTTAGAATTTTTTGTACACCAGAAACGGTTTAGGAAATTTTATGTAATTATTCTTGGAGGAGATTGAAGATTGAAGACCGTAATTTATTTTTCCCAAAAGTTAAAATTGATTTAAAGGTTGAAATTTTGATTGTGTGGAAAATTTCAATTTAATTGGGATTCAAATTAATTTTTGGAGATCCTAATAGGTAAATTGGAATATGGCACGAAAATCGAGACACGACCCCTCGGGATAGGCCGACGGGCCTTGGTGGGGCTGCAGCCCCTGCCCTCGAGCAGGATGGGGCTGTGGCAGCCCCTGTGCAGGCCCACACCACCCACGGCCGCAGGCTCTGCCTGCAGCCGAGGGTGGCGTAGCCTGCCCAAGGCTGGCCGCAGCCTGGGCGTGCAGCCACTGGCTGCAGGCGCTGCCTGCAGCCTGCCGGCTGCTGCGCCCAGCCTGGGCGTGCAGCCTGGCGCTGCAGGCTTGGCCTGCAGCCCGGCAGGGCTGCACAAGGGGCGGTCGTGGGCTACCAGCCCCTCCGGGGTTTGTGGCTGCCCACGGCGGCTGCCGCCTACGGGGGCGGCGGTCCGACGGTCCAAAAATCAGAAAATTTTGATTTTTAAATTTGAGATTTAATTTTAAATCATGTTTAAAAATATGTAATTAAAAATTTGAAATTTTTGAAATTACATATTATTACACATGATGTTTTAAAATTATTTAAAATTCAAATTTGAAATTTAAATTTGAAATTCGAATTTGGAATTTGAATTTGAAATTTAAATTTTTGGGAGATTTAAATTTTAAATAATTCTTGGGATGAGAAATAAATGGAGAGGCTACATAAAGATGGATACAAGAAGACGGAACAAAATTCAAGACCCAAAGAATGCTTTGGATGGAATTTTGTAATCTTTACTTTCTTTGTTCTAGGATGGAACCATGGCTTGATTATTCTGTCAATTATTTTTCTGTGATATGTCATGGATGTATAAATATGTATTGATGGATGTTTTGTATGCATATTTGATAACATGTCATATAGGATAGGTGAGTGCCGCTCATACTATATTGATCATACATAATTTGTCAAAACTTGCATGTTTTTCAAAATATTGAGTGGGAGAGGGTTTCAAACAAAACCCACGGCCTCCATTGTTGATCCATATGTGAAAGCATGGTAACGCCTCGCGTCAGTTCTGACCTGACCACACCCCTCGATAAGTGTTTACCGCCGCCGGTATACTAGATTGGATCTCCTATGTGGAAAACGTGTTCGGGTGCGATCCTATTCATGACCACCCCTCGGTGGCTTGGTAGGACGTGGATCGGGCTACGTAAACAATGGTTATACACTCAAGACTCATTTAGTTATTAACCTTCCCTAGAAGCTCTGTTAACTAAACTGGTGGCCAAATAAGCGGTTTGTTAATATATGTCTTAACCTTGGAGGATTTAAGGTAATATATATTAATTGGACGGGGTCCATGTTCCGGCTATTTGTTCTCATGACCACCCCTCGGTGGCTTGGGGCAATAGGTGCTGAGAATTACCGTTGCAATGCTACATGTTTTTTCAAGTTTCATGTAGGAACATACTTGTATGTTTTTATTTGCTAAATTATCTGTATATTTGCTTGGGCTTTGTAATGATGTCTAGTATAATTTTATTTCAGTTCAAAATGTCACCGACACCCCTCATTTCGATACTTACTGAAAATAAGTTGAATGGCGATAATTATAAAGACTGGAAAAGAAATCTATTAATAGTTCTCAGCTGCGAGAGACACAAGTTCGTACTAGACGAACCATACCCACCTGGGCCCAAACCTGACACACCACTTAAGGAGGTCCCGGTTGCCTATAATCGTTGGAGAGAATCCAATGAGATAGCTCGATGCTACATCCTTGCTAGCATGACGAGTGCTTTACAAAAGCAGCATGAGACTTATCAAGTTGCTGGGGAGATCATGGAAAATCTGGAGGACATGTTCGGAGGCCAAGAAAAATTGGCTCGACAGTCCGCTATCACCAGCATTATGAACTCTCAGCAAAAGGCGGGTGCTCCGGTGAAGGACCATATGATCACTCTAATGGGATTCTTCGCTGAGGCTGCCGAAGATGGTGCTGAGTTGGACTATAACACCCAGATCGAAATGGTGTTCAAGACTCTGTCTAAAGATTTTGTGGGGTTTAAGGTCGCATACAATCTGGCGACAAAGGAGTTAGGACTTACCGAGCTCATGAAGCAATTACAGGCTTATGAGCGGATGATCAGGGATGAGGATACGGTCCGACCTAAAGGAGAGGCCAATTTGGCGGAATCTTCCAATCCCTCACGGAAGAGGAAGAGGCCAAATAAGAAGCAAGTGGCTTCCAATTCTTCTAATCCTCCTGTCTCGGACGGGAAGAAGAAGAAGAAGAACAAGAAGCCAAAGGACCCTAAAAAGTCCAAATGCTTCCACTGTGGGAAGGTAGGTCACTTCAAGAAGGCTTGCCGGGAATTCCTAGCCTCCAAGGGCAAGGAAAGTAAGGAACTTCATTACTTAGGAAGAATCGAAAGACACATGGGTCATTGATTCGGGCGGCACTAATCATGTTTGTGTTTCTATGCAGGGGTTCGTGGAAACGAGAAGTCTATATGATAGGAGCCTCTCGTTGCGGACTAGAGATGGTAGCTTTGTGGTGGCTGAGGCAGTGGGAGACGTTCATCTTTATTTTGATCAATTTAGGTTTATTTTATTGGAAGACTGTTTTTATGTTCCTAATTTCAGGAGGAACCTTATATCGGTAGCTTGTTTAATAAAGGATTCTTATTCAGTTTCTTTTAGTAAAAGAGTTGATATTCGTAGAAATAAGTCTTTTATCTGTTCTGGATGGATGGATGGAAACCTATATTTGATCAGACCAAAGATGTACTCACTGCTTGACACTGAATTAATTGATAACTCTAAAAGGTTGAAAGTTTCTCACTCTAACAAGGCGTATCTTTGGCATTTAAGACTTGGTCATATTAATCAGGATAGAATTCAAAGATTGGTGAAAGACGGTCCTCTGGAATCTCTGGAGGAGGTACGACTTCCCCAATGTGAGTCTTGTCTAGAGGGTAAGATGACTAAGAGGTCTTTTGGAGCTAAGGGTACAAGGGCACAGGAGCTCTTAGAAATTGTGCACACTGACGTATGTGGCCCCATGAACGTCACAGCACGAGGAGGGTTCGAGTACTATGTCTCTTTCATAGATGATTACTCGAGGTATGGATATGTGTATCTGATGCACCGCAAGAGCGAAACCTTTGATAAATTCAAAGAGTATCGTGCGGAAGTGGAAAAGCAATTGGATAAATCCATAAAGACACTTCGATCTGATCGAGGTGGCGAATACCTCTCCGATGAATTTCTAGGACATCTTGTAGAGAATGGGATATTATCCCAATTGACTGCACCTGGTACTCCACAACAGAATGGTGTAGCCGAAAGGAGAAACAGGACCTTATTGGATATGGTACGGTCCATGATGAGTTACTCAACGCTGCCATTATCATTTTGGGGACATGCTTTACAAACGGCGTGCTATATTCTAAACCAGGTTCCGAGCAAATCAATTCCTAGAACTCCGTAAGAATTGTGGCGTGGCAGGAAGCCCTCACTTGGACATATAAGAATATGGGGCTACCCGGCACATGTACTGGATGGGGATGCGAAGAAGTTAGAACCAAGATCAGAATTGTGCATGTTTGTAGGGTATCCAAAGGGAACTAAAGGAGGTCTGTTCTATAACCCGAAGGAACAAAAGGTCATTGTCTCAACCCATGCGACATTCCTGGAGGAAAGTCACATGAATGACTTTAAGTCTCGAAGCAAAGTGGTGCTAGAGGAGTTATCGGGTGAAAGAAATGCTCCACAGATTTCGGTCTTGGACGCAAGTCCGAGTTCCAGTGAAAGACCTGCAGACGATCAACAATTTAGGGTGCCTCGTCGTAGTGGGAGGGTTTCTAAGAAATCTAATTTCTTCATGTATGATGCTGAGGTATACCAGGTCGAGGCTCATGAGCATGAGGAAGATCCGGTCACATATGATGAAACTATAAAGGATGTTGATTCTAGATCTTGGAAACAGGCTATGAACAATGAGATGGATTCTATGAAATCCAACTCTGTTTGGGAACTTGTAGATTTGCCGGATGGGATAAAACCCATTGGATGCAAATGGGTCTACAAAAGAAAGAAGGATGCGGAAGGGAGAGTGGAAACTTTCAAAGCTAGACTGGTTGCAAAGGGATACACGCAAAAGGCTGGAATCGATTACGAGGAAACCTTTTCGCCTGTTGCTATGCTGAAGTCTATCCGTATTCTTCTGTCCATTGCTGCGGCTCTTGATTACGAGATCTGACAAATGGACGTCAAGACGGCATTCTTGAATGGCCATCTTGAAGAGTGTATCTATATGATACAGCCCGAAGGGTTCGTAGCAAAAGGCCAAGATAGGAAAGTCTGCAAGTTGCTTAGATCCATTTATGGATTAAAGCAGGCATCCTGCTCATGGAACCAGAGGTTTGATCAAGCGATTAAGACATTTGGTTTTGAGCAGAACGTTGATGAACCTTGTGTTTATAAATGTATTAAGGATGGAAAAGTGGTTTTTCTGATACTCTATGTCGATGATATACTACTCATTGGGAATGATGTAGGGAATTTATCATCGGTCAAGCTTTGGTTACACCAACAATTTGACATGAAGGACTTGGGAGAAGCTAATTATGTTCTAGGCATTCGTCTCTTCAGAGATCGAAAGAACAAAATGATAGCATTATCCCAAGCTTCATACATAGATAAAATAATTGACAAATATGCAATGCTAGAGGCAAAGAAAGGCTCACAACCTTCTATTGCCGGTCTAACTCTTTCATTAGATGACTGTCCCAAGACATCGGAAGAAAGAGAGCATATGAGTAAGGTCCCTTATGCATCCGCTGTGGGTAGCCTTATGTACGCTATGCTTTGCACTCGCTCGGACATATGTTTTGCAGTAGGTATGGTGAGTCGATATCAAGCAAATCCTGGAACCAAGCACTAGCAAGCAGTAAAGCATATACTAAAGTATCTTAAGAGAACGAGAGATTATATCCTGGTATATTCTGGAGGGGACCTAACACCCATAGGATACACGGACATAGACTTCCAGACTTGTAAGGATTTGAGGAAGTCGACATTAGAGGGCATGTGGAGACAGGACAAGTGGATGTATGTAAGATCGCGTCCGAGGACAACATCGCTGATCCCTTTACTAAGACTTTGGTAGCTAGAAGCTTTGAGAGGCATGTAGAGGCGATGGGGATGCGTAACATGGCACATCTACTGGCTTAGGGCAAGTGGGAGATTGTTAGGAAATGCCCTAAGTATTAGAGACATTTTTGATGTATTCATTTTGAACTGGATAATAAAATTATATATAGAGGTTATTCATTACATTGCTATCTGTCCTCATCTTATTTACATGTTAAAGTAAATGTAAGCAAATATGGCTCACTGACTGCTTGTGTTAAAACTGTTAGAACGTTGCATGCAATGGACTTTTGTATGCGAGAAGACGATGTTCTAAAGTTAGCAGTCTAAACTATGGTCTGTAGTCTATGGGGTTAGACCGAGCATCTAACTCATGTTAAGACTATTATGTTGTCTAAAGCCTTGGAGGGGACGGTCTGTCTTGACTGTCTGGAGCTGGACTCCCAAGTAGAGACATGGATATGTTACTCGGTGGTGACATATTAGACCGGGACTAAAGCGTGATTGATCTACGTAGTCTGCTATGAGTGGATCAATCTGCTTTTGACGTTCATTGTGCAATAACCTTAATCCTGAGTAAATGAACTACTTCATGTATATGACTTGTGTACTTTGATGTTCCAATGGCTAAAGCGTCTCAGAGGTAGTAAGCTTATAGACCGGTTCATTGGGTGCATGACTTGTATACGATGAAGGGTTTGTTTGCAGATATCGGAATCATAGCTCTGAGGAGTTAAAGGTATCCTCTTAAAGGCATTATACTGAATGTGAAAATGGACAAGGCCTTGGGTCGTCTGCTGGGCGGATGACTTCTTATTCACATATGGTGAATAATCATTTTCTTGATTTGGTAGTATAATGGAACTTTAAGATAGCCTGATCAGTAGGATTAAACGGACTTTGACCTAAGGCTGATCATGGATATCATATGAGGGTTTTGCATACATGACAAGGTCATTGGATGGTAGCTCGTCACAGGCTTACGTAATACGATATATAATTGGGAGTTCAGTTTCAGGTTTATAGTGGTGTGACTCTGAAATTAGTGATCATATGATTGAGTTGTTCGGTACAGAATGATGATCATATGGAATCACGGGAGCCCGATTATATATGTCCAATCAGTCCCTCTACTAGCTCCACATAATTCCTTAACGTTTGGCAAATTGATTTGTGTATGCTATTGGCTAGTTTATTATGCATGGCTGGTGATGACACAGGATTAGGATGGTAGACAAGATTCTCTCCGGTTGGATTCAGATTTTGTTTTGGATAATAGAGTACACAATTATTCGAACTCCAAATAAAGTTGCCATGATTTTATTTGAGATTGGATTGGAGTTGTAGAAAATTATCCATGAGAACAAGAATATGAAACACAACCGTTTTGTGGAATTTGAAATTTGAATTTTGAAATTTGAAATTTGAATTTTGAAATTTGAAATTTGAATTTTGAATTTGAAATTTGAATTTGAAATTTGAATTTGAAATTCGAATTTGAAATTTGAATTTGAAATTTAAATTTGAAATTTGAAATTTGAAATTTGAAATTTGAATTTGAAATTTGAATTTGAAATTTGAAATTCAAATTTTGAATCACAGTCCAAGTAGGATTCGAATTTGTTGTGGAAAATCCACAAGGTTTGAAATTCGAATTTGAGTTGGATTTGGAGAGGATAATCTTGTTAGAATCCTACTTGAATTTTGAATCCAAATCCCAACAAAAGTGGGCGAATTTTTTGGAGGATAATCTCCAATGGAAAATTCTTTTTTTGTGGATAAGATTCAAGAAAAAATTCAAGTTTCAATCTCAGTTGAATTAGGATTCTCTCCCTCCCTAAAAGTGGCCGAAATTGTTGGATTTATCCAAGGAAAAATTCGGTTATTTTTGGATAAGGTTGAGATAAGATTCAAGCTTGAAAATCCTAGTGGAATTTTTGATTCTCCCTTATCCATAATGGCCGAAATCTTTTGGAGGATTTTCTCCTTGTGAATTTTGGATTTTTTGGTTGAAAAAGGGAGATAAAATTCTAGTTAAAATCTTGTTAAGATTTGGATTGGATTTATCTTAGGAAAAACCGAATTTATTGTTAGGATTATCCTATGGAAAAATTCGGATTTTTTGGTTAAAGATAAGGGAGAAAATCTTTTCCTAGTCCAATTCGAATTCAGAGAATCACCTCATGCAGGTCTATAAATAGAGGTCCTGCCACTCCAGTTCTCTCTGACCACAGACTCTCAGGTGAGCAAGCTTATTGTTGCACAGCTCATCGTGACAATAAAGTTCTTTAGAGATCTGGGTGGTCGGAAGAAGACTAGCAGTGCTAGCATACCGATCGAGATTCAGAGTGCCCACACACTCAGCCATTCGGGAATTGGAGAATAGTAGAGAAGGCTAGTTGGTTGAAGCCTCCGGTCATTCTTCTCCTGCAAGATTGGCGTCCTTGAGGTATGAGTTTTAATTGTTGTTGGTTTATTGTATATGGCATCATGAGATATTTAACGATCTAAAATTTTTATTGTTCCGCTGCGCCACTCTGATACGTTTTTACCGATTTATTTTCCTACAGGAAATGCCCTAAGCATTAGAGACATTTTGATGTATTTATTTTGAACTGGATAATAAAATTATATATAGAGGTTATTCATTACATTGCTATCTGTCCTCGTCTTATTTACATGTTAAAGTAAATATAAGCAAATATGGCTCCCTGACTGCTTGTGTTAAACTGTTAGTACGTTGCATGCAATGGACTTTTGTATGCGAGAAGACAATGTTCTAAAGTTAGCGGTCTAAACTATGGTCAGTAGTCTACGGGGTTAGACCGAGCATCTAACTCATGTTAAGACTATTATGTTGTCTAAAGCCTTGGAGGGAACAGTTTGTCTTGACTGTCTGGAGCTGGACTCCCAAGTAGAGACATAGATATGTTGTTTGGTGGTGACATATTAGACCGGGACTAAAGCGTGATTGATTTACGAAGTCCGTTTTGAGTGGATCGATCTGCTTTTGACGTTCATTATGCAGTAACCTTAATCCTGAGTAAAAGGACAGCTTCATGTATATGACTTGTGTACTTTGATGTTCCAATGGCTAAAGCGTCTCAGAGGTAGTAAGCTTATAGACCGGTTCATTGGGTGCATGACTTGTATACGATGAAGGGTTCATTTACAGATATCGGAATCATAGCTCTAATGAGGAGTTAAGGGTATCCTCTTAAAGGCATTATACTGAATGTGAAAATGGACAAGGCCTTGGGTCGTCTGCTGGGCAGATGACTTCTTATTCACATATGGTGAACAATCATTTTCTTTATTCGGTAGTATAATGGAACTTTAAGATAGCCTGATCAGTAGGATTAAACGGACTTTGGCCTAAGGCTGATCATGGATATCATATGAGGGTTCTGCATACATGACAAGGTCATTGGACGATAGCTTGTCACAGGCTTACGTAATACGGTATATAATTGGGAGTTCAGTTTCAGGTTCATAGTGGTGTGACTCTGAAATTAGTGATCATATGATTGAGTTGTTCGGTAAAAAAATGATGATCATATGGATTTGCAGGAGCCCGATTATATATGTCCAATCAGTCCCTCTACTAGCTCCACATAATTCCTTAACGTTTGGCAAATTGATTTGTGTATGCTATTGGCTGGTTTATTATGCATGGATGGTGATGACATAGGATTAGGATGGTAGACAAGATTCTCTCCGGTTGGATTCAGATTTTGTTTTGGATAATAGAGTACACAATTGTTCGAACTCCAAATAAAGTTGCCATGATTTTATTTGAGATTGGATTGGAGTTGTAGAAAATTATCCATGAGAACAAGAATTTGAAACACAACTGTTTTATGGATTTTGAAATTTGAAATTTGAAATTTGAATTTTGAATTTGAAATTTGAATTTGAAATTCGAATTTGAAATTTGAATTTGAAATTTAAAATTGAAATTTGAAATTTGAAATTTGAAATTTGAAATTTGAATTTGAAATTTAAAATTCAAATTTTGAATCACAGTCCAAGTGGGATTCGAATTTGTTGTGGTAAATCCACAAGGTTTGAAATTTGAAATTTGAGTTGGATATGGAGAGGATAATCTTGTTAGAATCCTACTTGAATTTTGAATCCAAATCCTAACTAATAATGGATGAAATTTTGAGGATTATCCTTAATGGATTTTCGGTTTTTGTGGATAAGGTTCAAGGAAAAAATTCAAGTTTCAATCCCAGTTGAATTTAGATTCTCTCCTCCCAGAAAAGTGGCCGAAATTTTGGAGAATATCTCCTAGGAAAATTCGGTTATTTTGGATAAGGATGAGATAAGATTCAAGCTTGAAAATCCTAGTGGAATTTTGATTCTCCCTTATCCTCAAAGTGGCCAAAATTTTTAGGAGATTTTCTCCTTAGATTTTTCGGATTTTTTGGTTGAAAAAGGGAGATAAAATTCTAGTTAAAATCTTATTTAGATTTGGATTGGATTTATCCTAAATGGCCTAATTTTGTTGTTGGGATTTTCCCTTGGAAAATTCAGATTTTATGGTTGTGGATAAAGGAGAATATCTTCTTCTAATCTAATTCGAATTCAGAGAATCACCTCATGCAGGTCTATAAATAGAGGTCCTACCACTCCAGTTCTCTCAGACCACAGACTCTCAGGTGAGCAGGCTTATTGTTACACAGCTCATTGTGACAATAAGTTCTTTAGAGATCTGGGTGGTCGGAAGAAGACTAGCAGTGCTAGCATACCGATCGAGGTTCAGAGTGCCCACACACTCAGCCATTCGGGAATTGGAGAATAGTAGAGAAGGCTAGTTGGTTGAAGCCTCCGGTCATTCTCCTCCTGCAAGATTGGCGTCCTTGAGGTATGAGTTTTAATTGTTGTTGGTTTATTGTATATGGCATCATGAGATATTTAACGATGTTAAAAATTTTTATTATTCCGCTACGCCACTCTGATACGTTTTTACCGATTTATTTACCTACAATTCAATTCAGTTATTCTTGAACAATTTCAAAGAGAATGATCTGTTAGTCAACATAACAATCACTCCAGGTCATTATAATGTGTGTTAGAAATTACAACAAATATTACACATCTTATTTGTTAGTCAACATAAAAATTACTTCAAGTAATAGTTAAAGAAAATGACTCTAAGTCATAGTGATTATGAAACTATAATGTGTTAGTCAACATAACAATGACTTCCGATCATCATACGTAGAATCAACATAAAATGACTCAAAATAGCTATAATGGTTACATGATGGTCTTTATAGTGATTACCAATGGTTACTTTCATATTGACTCTGCTTAGTTAATACTATATGGTCATGATAGTATTTACCAAAAGTCAACATAAAATGACTCCGACATTACTTATATCAAAATATAGCACTAGTTCTTAAACGACAGCTATTATCCCTTCAAAATCTCAAATTGACAAAGGTTATTGTAAATTCCTCCCATATTTAGTTTGGTCTAGTTATTTTTTCAAATTTATATCACAAAATGGTAACATTTCCTTTCATGTTCACAACATAAACTATAGAAGGAGAAGAAACTAATTCAAACCAAAATGAAGATGAAAAGAATACCAACCGGAGCAACCCGAAATGAAAAAAATAAAAAATAAAAAACCGAACTAACCTACCTTTGATTTGGTGTACAACCACCATGTTGAGGAAGTTTCGAAGGCCGATGACGAAGAAAGAGGGAAAAGAGGAGTGACACTTTATAGATCCGTCTTGAAGAGTGAGAGTCGTGAGTTTTAGAGAGATATTAAATAAAGAGGGAGTTTGTTTTTTTTTTTTTTAATGAGAGAGAAAGAGACTTTAAAATAAACGAGAAAATAGAAAGAGACAGTAGGCAAGAAAGGATGAAAAAAATAAGGCTGTAAGTTGATGTGTTTGACCTCAAGAGCAAATCGAGCTTTTACATTACTAAAAAAAACCCTAGCTGATGGATAAAAATATAGAATTTATTGATATGGTAATGTTTTTGTGAAAGTTAACAAAAACGTTGTTAAAATTAAGAATACTTTTTTTAGAGGTGTTATTTTGTAATTTACCCAAAAATTAAAAATAGACCGTCTGGTAAAAATATGCTACGTTGCAAGTAATATGAAAAGTAGTAGAAAAAACACTGGAGTTGAATTGTTAGGGCCGGCAGCTTCTTCCCTTCAAACTCCGGCAAGTCCTCTCTCTCCCCCATGTCTCGATACTGCTTTTTTGCTTTACAAGTTTTATTTGAATTTCGAGGTCTTTTTGGTACCCTTTTTTTTGTTTTTGCTTTTGTTTTGTTTCCTTTTTTTTTTTTTTCAATATGTTAAATTCAAAATTATTCGTTTCTTCCCCTTTCTGATTCAAAAAAACAAAAAAATTTTTTTTTTTTTGGTGATTTTTATTCGTTTTCCTTTATTTTATTTATTCTTAAGCTCTTATGATCTTTTATATCTTCCTTTTATGCTGACTGCGAATTTCTATGAAAGTTTATGATCTTGAACTTTTTGCTCTGATTGTTTGTGGTTGTGAACTGCTGAAATCAGTGTCTTCTGAATTTTTTTTTTTTTTATGATATAAGCTTGAATGCATTCTTTATGTGTAAAAATATCGTAGCTATTTCTGATAGAAGATCTTTATATGTGTCTAATGTTGTTCTTTGTTGGGTTGACTAAATGGTTTCAGATGTTAACAAATTTGATAGAAGATATGCCTGAAATTTCCAATGCAGCAATTTGTTTATGAAACAAAGAATAAGGTCTCAAGTTCCAAGTTCAGAGAACACGGACAACATGGAGCAATAGTTTAGTAAGTCACTGCAACTATCTGTATATGAGGAGTTTCAAGATAGATTTCTCGCTGACCGTGCTATTTCCATCGTTTCAAAAAGATAACTGTAACTGGGAGTGTTTTTGCTTGAATAGAAGCCTTTGATTTACAGCAGTTTGGCACATTGGAGAATATTTGTGGTCGTAATAGTGAAGATGAATGTGAAAGTAGAATGTTAAAGTTATCGTGACATAGAATAAGCTCGTTAACCCTCCGTAAACCTTTCAGTTTAATGTTGTCTCCTCTATTTATTAGATCTCATGGAATTAGACGTCAGCAGAAACTATCGGCTATTTCATCCGTTGATTCTTTCTTGTACACCTCCCTATATTCTCTGTTCTCTCCCAAAACATTTTGTTCACACTATTATCGTGATTATTTGCATACTGTCCCTGCCTTTCCTCCGTCCTCCTCCTCTTCTTCATTGTCATCATCCCAGTCCCTTGTTAAAACAATTTGTTCGTTGGTCTTTGAATCTTATTACCAGCATGCCCATGGAAGACAGTTTCCTCCCAAGCTAAATCTGAATGTTGATACTGATTCTTTGACCCATGAGCAGGCTATAACTGTTGTTGCTTCACTAGCAGATGAGGGAGGTTCCATGGTTGCATTGAGTTTCTTTTATTGGGCCATTGGGTTTTTGAAGTTCCGCCATTTCATGCGGCTTTACATAGTTTGTGCTATGTCATTGATTGGTAACGGAAATTTAGAGAGAGCCAATGAAGTAATGCAGTGCATGTTGGTGACCTTTGTTGAAATTGGGAGGTTGAAAGAAGCAGGTGATATGATTCTTGATTTGCAAAACCAGGGGCTTATGCTGACCACACACATTTTGAATTGTGTCATTGGAATTGCATGTGAAATGAATTTAATCAAGTACGCAGAGGAGATGTTTGTGGAAATGTGTCAAAGAGGGATCACCCCTGATCCTTGCAGCTATAGATCGATGGTTGTTGGTCATTGTAGAATCGGTAGCGTTTTGGAGGCAGATAGATGGCTGACTAAAATGCTTGATAAGGGCTTTGTTGTGGGTAATGCGACATTAACTCTAGTTATTAGTACATTTTGCAAAAAGGGTTTTGCAAATCGAGCAGTTTGGCTTTTCAATAAGATGATTGAGATGGGTTTAAGTCCTAATTTAATAAACTATACATCGTTAATTAATGGGTTGTGTAAGAGGGGCAGTGTAAAGAAGGCATTTGAAGTGTTGGAGGAAATGGTTAGTAAAGGTTGGAGACCTAATGTTTATACACATACAGCATTGATCGATGGTCTTTGCAAGAAGGGATGGACTGAAAAGGCTTTTAGACTGTTTCTTAAACTTGTCCGGAGTGACAACTACAAGCCAAATGTACATACTTATACCAGTATGATCAGTGGATATTGCAGAGAAGAGAAGATGAATCGTGCAGAGATGTTGTTTAACAAAATGAAAGAGCAGGGATTGATTCCAAACACCAATACATATACTACTCTCATCAATGGCCATTGTAAAGCTGGAAATTTTGAAACAGCATATCAGCTGATGGATTGTATGAGAATTGATGGTTTTGCCCCTAATATTTTTACTTACAATGCACTAATTGATGGCCTGCTGAAGAAGGGTAGCATCTCTGAGGCTTATAAACTAATGAAGAAGGCATCTAGCGACGGATTACATGCCGATAGAGTCACATGTACCATTCTAATATCTGAGCACTGCAAGAAAGGTGAGACTAAGGGAGCCCTAATGCTTTTCAATAAGATGGTTAAAGTGGGACTCCAACCTGATATCCACTTATATACAAGTTTAATAGCCTTTTTCTGCAGGCAAAACAGAATGAAAGAAAGTGAGAGATTCTTCAACGATGCCATGAGGCATGGTTTCACCCCAACAAAAGAGACTTATACTTCTATGATCTGCGGGTATTGTCGGGACAAGAATGTCACCATGGCCTCAACTTTTTTCCAAAGAATGACTGACCATGGCTGTGTGCCTGATAATATTGCTTATGGTGCTCTGATTAGCGGGCTTTGCAAAGAGGAGAAGTTGGATGAGGCTCGCTGGTTTTATGACACCATGGTAAACAAAGGATTGTCACCTTGTGAAGTTACAAGGGCTACATTAGCTTATGAGTTTTGCAAGATAGAAAAGTTTTCTGCTGCTATGGCCATCTTGGAAAGGCTTGACAAAAGGCTTTGGATCCGCACTGTGAATACCTTGATCAGGAAACTTTGCAACGAAAAGAAAGTCGGCATGGCAGCTTTGTTCTTTCACAAGTTGGTAGACAAGGACTGTGACATCGACCGTGTAACAATGGCTGCATTCACAACAGCTTGTTACGAGAGCAACAAATACGCTCTTGTTTCTGAATTGTCTGAGAGGATTGGTAAAAATGGTTTGTATGCATGATATAGTGAAACTGGTCCATTGTAAGGTAAAAGTTGTATCTATGCTGGTTTTAGTAGCTTCATTTGCATCCCAATATTCTTGACATTCTTCGGCAAACAACTTAAGATTACGCTCTGCATGAACACTAAACTTTCTCTCTACCATCTTTTGTTTTTTTTAACTGATACTCGTAGGTAATTTTTGGGGACCAATTTTTTCCGTTAAAAAGCAAGCATCTTCCAAGAAAACCTAAAAAGCAAGCATCTTCCAGAAAAGAAGCTTTAATGTTTACTATGGTTTGCTAATAACCAAGCATTTGTTAATTATAGCTATGACAACATTGTCTTAAGTTGCTTAATCTTTTGTTACATATGCAATTTTTTGTTTGTGAAAGATTCTTTGTCAAATGAGTTTCTATGACTATTAGTGCGGTTGGTCTGGTCGGCAAAATTCTTATATGCCTCGAAGAGCGTTGTCTTATTTTGTCCCCTATAATCTAAAAAACAACAAAATTTCCCTTGAATTGATCATAAGTTATGGTTGAAGTATTTTTATTATTGAATCGTTTATCGATTTACGATTTCAATTATGTTTGCTCCTAGGCTTACCCATAGATGATTGAAAGTCGTTTACAGACCAATCTCGTAAGTTACATCTGATTAAAACTGTTACAAAATTGACATTTCGATGAAGAAATGACAAATTGTAATTAATGATAAGCTTAAGGAGGAGCTCTACTGCAATTTAACTAGTATACGGCAGAGTGAGACGATCCTTATTCTTCAGGGATTAAATTTAAAACAAACCCCTAAGTTTTTCTGCAAGCGCAACCTGTTAAATGTCTTTTTTCGGTACTTGACTATGAATTTGTCTTGATTGGTAATTTTTGTTGTATGCAAACTGGACAGAGGTTTCATGGCTCCAAGATCATTGTTTGTTGTGGGAGTGCACATGTTTGTGTTAGGAACCCGGAAATCTTGACATTTCAGTGAACTTAAATGAAATACAATAATATTAAATATGAAGATAATGGTGGGTTTGAAGTACCCCTAACTTCCCGATGGTCTCAGCCAAGCACTCAATAACATAATACAATCCTTCACATCCCCTCCAATAACTCTTCAACCCCCTTTTATAGTCACTGTTCTAATAAGCTACGGACACGAATATTCAGCTACTAACATAAAACCGACTACTAACTTTAGGTTCCTAACATTACCCCTCACCCTGAAGAAACATCTTGTCCTCAAGATGTCAGGTAATCGCCGTTGAATGCCGCCACCTCCTTCCTATTGCTATGAGCTCGGAGCTTGGAATGATGAACCGAGCAGTGAATTTTGGAGAGCCAAAAACGATGGTGACAAACCTATTTGTGAGAGGAGCCAAGGAAATAACCAACACTGATTCTATGGTGATAGGTCTTAGAATCATGACCTTGAGACCAATGGATTTTGGAACAATGAGCCCATAGTCGACAAACCCAGAAACATTGGATACTGGTTAAACAAACTCAACCCTTTTGATTTTTATCCTAAAACCAAGACTTAATGCTTCCAAATCACCAAAATCCTCAACAAAATCATTGAGATTTCATGTTGGCTAGCCCTGTTTCAATTGGGTCATAATTTCCTTCAATACCGCTAAATTTGAGAGGTCCAACTCGAAACACACCAAAATTGAACCTACCGACGCCAAAATAGTGAGAAGCAACCCCAAATCATCGGAATCTTAGCTCGAAATTCTGACTCTGCCACCAGCTCGTCGAAAATCCCATAACTAGCCATAAACTCGGTGGAATTCTGGAACCTCGCCCTAATCACACACGGATTCTCAAACCTTTTGATTTCGCCAAAATTCACGTTAGAATTCTCTGTTTTAGCTACAATAAGGCCAAATGTCACGACCCACATCATGTCACCTACTAAGCCACGCCGACGTCAGATTGCAACAAGAGAACATAACATTCTTACTATATCATAATTGTGGAATAATTTTTTTTTTTTTAAGAACAAATATAGTTATAGTAATGTGGAAATATTTGAATTATTATTATTTTTTCCACAGAAGTTTACAACTCCTTAATCATATGCGGATATCTTCTTAGAATTTAAAAATATAAATAAAAAAAGTCTGAAGTTTTTAAATGTGAAAACATATTGGTGCCCATAACACTAAACTTAAGGAGAAAATAATATAGAAATAAGGCCATAAGACCAACTTTCAAAAGAAACTCCATATTAAAGTTTTGCCGCTACAGGTTTCGATCACGGAGCTTCTATCATAAGTGTTCCTTTCCCTTTTCCTTCAACACAAGGAACCTAGTGAGGTGGAAAGCTCAGTAAGTGAGTAGACTAACCTACTATTTTAGATGAATGGAATGCAAGAATAAGAAAACTAGATATAAGGATGGGAATATAATCAATGCAAGCAAATTGATCTAGCATAACCACTAGTTCTTCTCCTTTAAATTCTCCACCATTCTTAACGAATGAAAACATTTATCCCACTTACTGTAGTGGTCACATCCTTCAAACCTTATACAACCCAATGCAAGCATTATAACACAAGGATAAAATATAAATTGATACGTTAACATCTAGCGTCCAAGCACACCATCACCCCAATTAATCCAGCGTTGCCCATAACTCACCTTCATTACTGGGACTTCCCAAACATGACTTAACAAGATGTAAACAACTAACAATCAACAGATATTAATCATATGTTCCCATAAACATGATCATAATTAAATAAAATCAAGGTTTAAGCATACCATTAGCAAATATCTAACAACCCTCCATAATCTCATTATATATCTCATACTATCATATCATATCAACCATCAACATTTGATATTCTAAACCAACAATCCACATATATCAAGTTTGCATAGCATACCATTAGCAAATATCTAACAACCCTCCATAATCTCATTATATATCTCATACTATCATATCATATCAACCATCAACATTTGATATTCTAAACCAACAATCCACATATATCAAGTCAGCAAAATGCACATCTATATGACTGAGGGCCCTTGGTACTGCATTACTGGGTTCTATCTAATTCATGTGGCTATCCTTAACACCAGGCCAATGGGTAAAGGAATCACACACACAAACCTCACGCGCCTTCTGGGAGTCAGACTTAGGTTAAGAAGCGATCCATTAAAAAAGTCCAAGCGCCACTTCTTCAACCAAATCTAAGCTCATTGGCAACTTAAGTAGATACGTGGTCACGTGGGTCCATACAAGACCTATCTTTTCTTGCCTAGCCAAGGCTCAAAGAATTCAGTCCTTACATCCAAATCGCGATCACGACAGCTTAAAGGCTCCCTTAACCACAACCCGGGGTGGGGTTTTTCTACTATTCAATACATATAAGGTCTACTTATTGAACCGTGGTACCACCAAAATGCAATAATTAACATTTTAAGAACATTCCATTATACATATGACTCCCAAATGTTTATTAATCGTACATGACAATATTATCAATTCCAAATACACATCGATTGCCATAATTAATACTGTAAGTAGATTCATGCTTAGCATTAACAATAACGAGAATAGGAATTCAAACATTCTTCCTAACATGTTCATATAACTTCCAACAATGTTTCACATCAACATTATAACTACATCGATGATATCAACATAATCTCATAGGTCTCATCATGGTTTCTTTTTTTGTAAATCATTATAAAAATTCCATCTAAGTTACTCATGGTAAACCATGACAAGAATCCCAACTAATCTTTCATAATAAATCATGACAAGAAACCCAACTAATCATCCATAGTAAGTGATGTCAAGAAATCCAATTAATCATCGAGCACATCATGCACAAATTCACACAATTCCTCATTCCAAAATATAAGTTCACAACTTTGGAATTCAATCAACTATTGCTTATGTTCACACTCTATTCACATATAATATCTCGTGGTATTTTACAATATATGAACAAGGCATTTACACTTACATGTACTAGTAATCATAAACAAGCTTTACATAAGATCTTATGGCTCACAATTTAATAACATAAAATGGATCATAAGATTAAGTGTTCATTGAACTACAAGGAAATACAATAACAGAAAATATAAAGATAATGATGGGTTTCGAGGGCCCCCAACCTCACAACATCCTTAGCCAAGCACTCAATAACTTAATACAATCCTTCGCATCTCCTCTAATTACCTCTCAACCCCCTTTTATACTCACTATTCTGATAAGCTATTGACACTAATATTAAGCAACTAATATAAAAACAGCTATTTACTCTAGGTTCCTAACATTACCTCCACTACGAAGAAACAACTTGTCTTCAAGGTGTCAAGTAATTGCCGTTGAATGCCGCCACCTTCTTCCCAATGAAATAAACTTTGAGCTTGGAGTTGTAAATGGCGCAACACATTTTGGCTTGCTGAATTCAGCGATGACGGACCAAGACATGATTGAAGCCATAGTAACAACAAACACAGTTTTGGTGACTAAATGTCTTGGAGTAGTGATCCCAAGAGCAATGGGTGTTTGAATGATGAACCTATCATGACTGAACACAGAAATATTGGATTTTTGTTTAACAAACTTCTTCTCAAAGCCATGCCCATTTGCTTCTAAGTCAACATAACCCTCGGTAAAGTCATTGAAAGTTCCATAGCCAATTTCAGTTTTGTTAGAGTTGGCTAGCCCCGTACCAATTAGGCCTGAAGAAGCTTCGATCCCACTGACTTTGCGAGGTCCAACTCCAAACACACTGGAATTGGCCATACTCGCATTGAAATAGTTAGAACCAGCCCGAATTCTTTTAGATTTCTCGTCGAAAATCTTTGACCCAACCACAAACTTGCCGGAATTTCCAAACCCAGCCATCAACTCGCCGAAATTCACACTGGTCTTGCTCGACAGTGCAGACCTAGGCCCATTCTTGCTGGAATCAGCCTCGATATAGCTGAAATTGCAAAACCCAGCCCCAGTCACACATGGATTCCCAAACTAGCTCTGATTTCGTTGGAATTCATGTCAAAATACTCTATTTCGACCTCAATCACCCTGGAATTCTGGAACTCAGCTATTATTTCACAAAAATCTGCTGCCGTCACACCTGAAAATGGCCTCAATCGTGCCAAAAATTTGAGGCCCATCACCAATTTGATCTGATTTGCATTGCTTTGCAACAAATCTGCCCCGATCTGGCTCATCCTGCCCCGATCCAAGACCATCCATCGCAGACCCACGAAAATAATACCCAACCCGGTCGGGTTTGCGAATGTTTTCCCTGGATCCACATGGAATTACCCCAGTATGGCCAGGATCACGAAGCCCACCCCAATCCGCATCAACGATCTCATATTCCGTTACCGATCCATCGCTAAATTACTTAAATCTGTTCGAGAAAATGCTTGAACCACGCGATTCAAATTTCAGCCAGCCTAAAATCATAGATCTGGATCCATCTTATGCAGTCAGAGTTTGCCAATCCCTTAACCTATCGCACAAAATAGCTTGCAATTGCTGTAATGTCATTCCCTGGTATTGCTCAGCTACTATCATCTCCATGGATCATAACGGATCTGATATCAATGGTTAGGAATCCGGAAATTTTAACATTTCATTGAACTGGAAGAAAATACAATAACAAATAATATAAAGATAATGATGGGTTTTAAGTACCCTCAACCTCCTCCTAATGACCTCAGCCAAGCAGTCAAGCACTCAATAACACTCAATAACAAAAGACAATCCTTCACATTCCCCCCAATAACCCCTCAACCTCCTTTTATACTCACTATTCTAATAAGTTACTATCACTGACATTCGACTGCAAACATAAAACCAGCTACTAACTCTAGGTTCCTAACAGTTTGTGTGTTGAAGAATACCTCATGAAGTTTAACTTTTTTGGTTGATGCATAAACAGAACCGACACAAGGCTTAACGTAACTAATTTTTCAATGAAACAATATGCAATACTAGTCTTTCAATGTTTTAATTAAAATCTGTTGAAACCTTGTGTAATGATGCCCTCCAGGATAGGATTTCATTTTCAACTCGGCCTTGGACCTTGTAATACCAAGGGCTATTGGTAAACAGATTATATTTTAATTATATTTAAATGAAATTTATTTTTTAAATTTTATATTTAGTTGAAAAATATTTATTTTGTATTTGAATGAAATGTATGTTTGGATGAAAATTATGTTAGAGTTGAAAAGTTAATATGATAATAAAAATAAAGATAAATAATGGAGATGAAAAGCTGATATGATTATTTTAAAAAAATTTTAAATAGTAATTATTTTCATAATACTATTAAAAAATTTATATTTAATATAAAATTGTATTATATTATATTTAAATAAAATTAAAATACAATTTTTTTTTCCAAGCTGGCACCTAAGAAACTATGCCTTTTAGCTATAGTTCTAGTAGAGCGTGCCACGTTGCGAAATTTTTTGAATTTAAATTTCGCACGTGAATGTATAAAACTCAATTTATTAGTGTGTCAATAAAATTTTTTTTTATTATAAGAATTCAATTTTAAATTTTTGGTGTATTAAATATTAGTTTGAGGATATCTAGAACATTTTTACAAATTTTAAAATTTTTACAATTTTTACCTAATAAAATTTTAACAAATATTATTTTTTATTTTTCTTATTTTTGCTTTCCTCTTTCCGGACTTTTCCAGAAATCACTTTTCTTCTCTCTCTCTCTCTCTCTCTCTCTCTCTCTCTGTTATTTTTTCTTTCCCTCACCGGTCTCTCGCCTCTCTCTCACGCCCTCACTCTCTCTCTCTCGTCTCACTCTCTCTCGCTTGCTCTCCTCCTCCCGATCCCTCTTATTTTCTCTTAAATTTTCGGCCCCAAAATTTCACTCTCCCTCTCCTCACCGATTCTCTCTCACTCCCTCACCATTTCTCTTTCCTTCTCTTCTTCTTTCCCTCTTATTTTTGTTTCGGCCGAACGCCACCGGAGTCGCCCACCGAACCTGACTGCCATGCCTAGCCAATCGTCGAAGCCCTTAAGCCACTGTCGCCAACTGGCCGTGCCACCATTTCGAGAGCCTCCGCCAGCCGCCACCAACGCCTGGACCATCGCCCTTCACCGCCAACCACCTGACCCCGACCGGGACCGAAGCTCCGCGACCATCGCCCAAACCAACTCCTCCCCGTCCCATCCGACCAAGCCCGTGCCTCACCACTCGTCCCCGCCTCACCGGTTACCCTCGCCGCGCTGCCGATCGTCACGCCCGAGTGCCACCGTCGTTTTCCCCGACCGCCGTGAGTCCCTTTCCCGACCGGCCGATCTCCATCAGCAAAAGGAAAAAAAAATTGTAGAGATATATTTATATATGTATATCGGTGTGTGTGTGTGTGTGTATATATAATATATAACAAATAATAATAATAATAATGATTTTTAAATTGTAGATTTAAATTGAGATTTGAATTTGAAATTTGTATTTGAACTATTCTGGGAATTGGAAATTTTTTTTGCAGGTTGAGCATTTTGGAGCTTTTGGGGAAGCTTATATTTAAGGCAGGTCATGCCGAAATTTTAAAAATATATATATATTTTGGATATTTGTGTTAAAATTATTATTTTAAAATTTCGGTGTTAAAATAAAGTATCATTTTAAATTTTAAAATTCAACGGCATACTAATTAATTGAGTTTACGGTAATTCGATTATCAAATTCTTGGATAGATAATTAAATTATCTGTGTTTCTTGTTTTAGGTACTCGTTGATCGAATTCAGAAAGAAAGACTACCTTAGAATTCATGCGAGAAGTTGATCGTAGGTTAAATTGCTAACGAGGTAGGATATCTTACCCTTTCTTTGTAGCCAATTTTGTTTTTAATGATTTGGCCAAAAATCATTTAAAGAAAATGAGTTCATAAAGTTTCGAAAATTATGTGATTTAGAAAATATCACGATTTCAGAAATTAAAGGAAAAAATATCCGGTCATGGATTTTTTTGAAAAACAATACGACATATTTTTATTATGTGAATCATATGTTCATATGAAATGTTGAAAGTTGGATTTAGTGTTAAAGTATACCGGGAGCCAGCACACACATGCGAAGAGTGCACATCTCGATCGAGGATCACTCATCATGCTTCGGCATGGTGAGGGAGGCTCATACGGACCGTACACGAACTAGATGTATATAGGGACACAATTTGCATAATCACGATTTCACGTTTATAATTCGGTACTGCATTGACATACTTAGCATGATAGTTAAATTAAAATGTTGAAGTATTTTTCTAAAATATCCTACTGGCCCTTTCGCTCACTGTTTTAAAACTGGTAAACCCCCAGGAGATAAAGGTGATTAGAAGATACGGGTGACATGGAAACGTCCGTGGACGACAAGGATTTAAGATTTGAAGTAGTGTTCAGTACTTTAAGACTGTCACGTTGTGAAATTTTTGAATTTAAATTTCACGCGTGAATGTATAAACTCAATTTGTTAGTGTGCCAATAAAATTTTTCTTATTTTCATGGGGATTCAATTTTAAATTTTTGGGGTATTAAATACTAATTTGAGGATATTTAAAACATTTTTACCAATTTTAAAATTTTAACAATTTTTACCTAATCAAAATTTGTTAAATATTTTTTTCATTTATTTATTTTTCTTTTTTTTTCTTTCTTTCCGGATTCTTCCGGAATTTTCCCCCCTCTCATCTTAATACCCTCTCTCTCATTTTTTTCTTTTTCTTTCTTCTCTACCTACTTCCCATCGCCTCACTCTCTCTCTGTTTTTTTTCCTGCCGATCACTCACTCTCTCTCTCTTCACTCTCTCTCACGCTCGTCCCTCTCTTCCTCTTGGTTTTCCCCCTTTCCACCGATTCTCTTTCTCCCTCTCTCCCCTTGTTTTATTTTTTTTCTTTTTCTTTTCTTCTTCTTTTCGTGTCCTCTTCCCCTGTTTCCTTTCCTTCTTCTCTTTTCTTCTTTTTTTTTTCTTTCTTTCGGTCGAAAGTCACCGAACCAGCCACCCTTGTTTTTTTTTTCTTCATTTCTTTCTCTTCTTCTTCTTCCCCTCACCAAATCTCTCTTTCCCTCCCCATCTCTTTTTTTTTCTTTCCTTCTTTTTCTTCTCTTCTTTCGGCCGAACGCTGACCACACCGGAAGACCGTCCGCCAAGCCACCCAACGCCACCATTCCCTCGCGAGCCCGAGCCACCAACGCCGTCGCCGGGTGCCACCAACCGAAGCTCGAAGTCACTCGGCCGAAGTCCGTCTCGCCGAACGCCGCCTAACCTGAGCTCCCCGCGACGCCACGGTCGACCGACCGCCATCCGCTAAGCCGCCGAAGGCGACCCAGTAACTACCCCTCCTTCCTCGAAGCCGCCACCGAGCTAGCTGATCCACCGCCTCGCCAACCGCCGATCACCGATCGAAGCCAACCACTAGCCCACGCCCTCGCCGCCGTTCACCAACCGGAGCCACGCCGAACACCACGGCCCGATTTTTCTCCCCCGCGACGCCACCACCAAGCCGTGCCTCGCCGTCGTCCCGGCCTCGCCGTTCGTCTCCACCTCGCCGCGCTGCCGACCACCACGCTGAGTGCCCAGCCGCCGCCGCCCCTGCCGCCGTGAGTCTTTTCTTCCGGCCGACCGACTCTCTTCAGCAAAACAGAAAAAAAAAACAAAAACAAAAATGTGTATATGTATATATATATATTAATGTATATCTGTGTGCGTGTGTGTGTTTTCATATATATATATATATGTATAATAATAATAATAATAAAAATAATAATAATTTTTAGATTTTAAATTTTAAATTGATTTGAAATTTGTATTTTTAAATTGTTCTGGGAATTGGAAAATTTTTCTGCAGGTTGAGCAATTTGGAGCTTTTGGGGAAGCCTATTTTTAGCGCAGGTCATGCCGAAATTTTAAAAAAATATATATCTATATTTTGGATATTTACGTTAAAATTGCTATTTTAAAATTACGGTGTTAAAATAAAGTATCATTTTAAATTTTAAAAATTCAATGGCATACAAATTGATTGAGTTTACCGTAATTCGATTACGGAATTCTTGGACAGATAATTAAATTATCTGTGTTTCTTGTTTTAGGTACTCGTTGATCGAATTCAGAAAAAAAGACTATCTTGGAATTCGTGCGAGAAATTGACCGTAGGTCAAATTGCTGACGAGGTAGGATATCTTACCCTTTCTTGGCAGCCAATTTTGTATTAATGATTTGGCCAAAAATCATTTGAAGAAAATGTGTTTATAAAGCTTTGAAATTTATGTGATTTAGAAAATATTACGATTTCAGAAATTTAAGGAAAAATATCCGGTTACGGATTTTTTTTTTTAAAAAACAATACGGTATATTTTTATTATGTGAATCATATGTTCATACGAAATGTTGAAAGTGGATTTGGTGTTAAAGTATACCGGGAGCCAGCACACACGTGCGAAGAGTGCACATCTCGATCGAGGATCACTCATTATGCTTCGGCATGGTGAGGGAGGCTCATACGGACCGTACACGAACTAGATGTATATAGGGACACAATTTGCATAATCACGATTTCACGTTTATGATTCGGTATTGCATTGACATACTTAGTATGATGGTTAAATTAAAATGTTGAAACATTTTTGTTAAAGAATATCCTACTGGGCCTTTCGTTCACTGTTTTAAAATTGGTAAACCCCCAGGAGAGAAAGCTGATTAGAAGATACAGGTGACGTGGACCAGTCCGTGGACGCCAAGGACTTGAAGTAGTGATTTGTACATTAGGACAAAGTATGTATAAAAGCATTCCGGGACTGTAAATTCTAAACTTTACTTTTTTTGCAATTTCAGTTATTTTATTTTATCTAAGTATGCATCTGTGGGAAATGGGTACCTCACCACCTGATATTGCGATAAAAATAGAATTACAAATATTAATTAAAGTTAAAATATGTAAGCATAATTTATAAACACGTTTAAAGAGTCGGTAAAGGGTAAGATATAAAAACTGACAGACTTAGGAATCTAAGCTTTCCCTTCATTTATTCTTTTAAAATTTTATATCCGTCACTATCCCGGATTTTTGGGAAAGTGACACCTGTTGCTGTCCCGGGTTTTGGGACGTGACAGGATTTTTGGTATCAGAGCATGGTTTGGGGTTCCCATAGGAATTATATGCATACTTGGAGTAAAATAAAATGCTAATTTACAACCCGGAATTTTTATTTTATAGAATACCGCCCAGACGTAGAAGGGGAACCGTTCCGAAAACTACTCCAACCCCGACCTCAGCACCGACGCCAGAGCCGGACCAGGCTAACGTCACGAAAGCGATGTATCGAGTATTACAAAACATGGCCATTCGTGCAAGAGATGAACCGGTCATCCGTGACATGAACCGAAGCCTACGCGATTTCCAACGATTTCGAGTTCCAGTCTTTACTGGTGAAGGCGATCCTTAAGAAGCGGACGATTGGTTCCAAAGTGTGGTGATGAAGATGGACACTATACAGACTCCACCTGAATACCGGATTGAAATTCTTTCTACCTATTTGGACGGTAAAGCTGGCATATGGTGGAGACAAATTAGGAGAACGCACAATCTCCAAGAAATGACCTGGGAAATATTTGAACAATTATTCTATGATCAATTTTTCCCTGAGAGTTTTAGGGATCAAAAGATTATAAAATTCATGAGCCTACAACAAGGAAATATGACCGTATTCGAGTACGTGTCAAAGTTTAGAGAATTATCCAGATTTGCTTTTACGATGGTGGCGACTGAGCGCACCAAATGTATCAAGTTTGAGCAGGGACTTAAACCATCGATAAGAAGATTGGTGGTGGGTATGCAGATCCGTGACTACCCGACGCTTGTGTCAGCTGCCCTGCGTATTGAGCAGGATAATCAAAATTTCCAAAAGGAGAAATCTGAAGCTCCAAGGACATCTGGTGGACCGACCAGAAGTCAACGTGGGAATCGTACTCATGTTAGTGGGGTCAACGTTGAAGGTAGAAGAACTGACAGTACTAGTAATACCTCTACCGGAAGAGTACACCCATATGAGAGAAGCTGTTATAACTGTAGCCAAACAGGACATTTAAAGAGGAACTGTCCTTACAGGCAACAGCAGCCGTCTCAACAATTCCAACAGTCCAGCCAATCATCAGCCGGATCTTGTCAATCTGGATCGGGACAATTTAACCAGGGACAGGGTAATCAGGGACAGTCAGGATTTGGTCAGCCACAATATAGGCCGCCACAAGCCCCTTATCAGCCAAATTTTGGACCTCAGTCATTCCAATCACAGTGGAGACCTCAAATGTCCACCAGTAGGCAGGCTTCTTCGTAACCGTCATAATTCAGGCCAGCGGGACCCACTGCCTCGAGGAACAGTATGAATGACAAGGGGAAAGAGAAAATGTATGCTGTGAAAGGGGAAGAACCAACAACTCAAAATAGTCCTACGGTCATGGAGGGTATGATTTTGATCTCTTCTAGTTGGGCACACGTATTGTTTGATACTGGTGCCAGTCATTCTTTTATTGCATCCACGTTTGCAAAAGCATTAGAATTAGAAATCAAACCTTTAGAGTCACCTTTGCACCTAAGAACGCCACTTGGAAAAACCGAAGCTTCAATGATATGTTGGACTAATGTTGTTACGCGAGAAGGCGAACAACTTAATGTCCAATTCATTATCCTACCAATGAGACGCTATGATGTGATTCTTGGTATGGATTGATTAACTCAGAATGGGGCAACATTAGATTGTCATCACCGAAAGGTGATATTATTCATAGAGCCAAACCCAATGGTGATCGAACTCGAAGATCCAGATCGAGTGATGACCAGTTAGCTATTTAGATCAGCCATCGGTGGTCGACGAAAGTTATCTTGCGCCGCTATTATTTTCGCATTGGAAGGTGACAACAACGTGGAAAGAGGTGATCACTACACTCCAGTGGTAGATGAATTTCCGGATGTATTTCCTGAAGATTTACCTGGTTTGCCACCTGACCGAGAGGTAGAATTCTGCATTGATCTCATTCCCAGCACAGCTCCGATATCAATTCTGCCTTACAAAATGGCACCTGCGGAGAAAGCTGAATTGCGGAAACAATTGATTGAGCTAGAACTTAAAGGATTCATTCGGCTTAGTAAATCACCATGGGGAGCACCAGTCCTATTTGTAAAGAAACAAGATGGAAGCTTACGATTGTGTGTTGACTATAGGCAACTGAACAGGGTGACCATCAAGAATAAATATCCTTTGCCAAGAATCAACGAGTTATTTGATCAGCTTGAACGTGCTCAGTACTTCTCAAAGATTGATATGAGATCTGGATATCATCAATTGAAAATCCGAGAGGAAAATGCATTTAGGACTCGGTATGGATCTTATGAATTCTTGGTTATGCCTTTTGATTTGATGAATGCTCCAGCAACTTTCATGGACTTGGCCGAAGTCTGTCTCGCCAAAAGCCGCCCAACCCGAGCTCCCCACGACGCCACGGTCGACCGACCGCCATCCACTAAGCAGCCGAAGCCGACCCAGCCACTGCCCCTCCTTCCTCACCCCCGCCACCGAGCTAGTCGATCCACCGCCTCGCCAACCGCCGATCGCCAATCGAAGCCAACCACTAGCCCACGCCCTCGCCGCCGTTCACCAACCGGAGCCACGCCGAACACCACGACCCGATTTTTCTCCCCCGTGACGCCACCACCAAGCCGTGCCTCGCCGCCGTCCCCGCCTCGCCGTTCGTCTCCACCTCACCGTGCTGCCGACCACCACGCCGAGTGCCCAGCTGCCGCCGCCCCTGCCGCCGTGAGTCTTTTCTTCCGGCCGACCAACTCTCTTCAGCAAAACAGAAAAAAAAAAAAAAAACAAACACGTGTATATGTATATATATATTAATGTATATCTGTGTGCGTGTGTGTGTTTTCATATATATATATATGTATAATAAAAATAATAATAATAATAATAATAATAATAATAATAATAATAATAATTTTTAGATTTTAAATTTTAAATTGATTTAAAATTTGTATTTTTAAATTGTTCTGGGAATTGGAAAATTTTTCTGCAGGTTGAGCAATTTGGAGCTTTTGGGGAAGCCTATTTTTAGGGCAGGTCATGCCGAAATTTAAAAAAAAAATATCTATATTTTGGATATTTGTGTTAAAATTGCTATTTTAAAATTACGGTGTTAAAATAAAGTATCATTTTCAATTTTAAAAATTCAATGGCATACAAATTGATTGAGTTTACCGTAATTCGATTACGGAATTCTTGGACAGATAATTAAATTATCTGTGTTTCTTGTTTTAGGTACTCATTGATCGAATTCAGAAAAAAAAGACTATCTTGGAATTCGTGCGAGAAATTGACCGTAGGTCAAATTGCTGACGAGGTAGGATATCTTACCCTTTCTTGGCAGCCAATTTTGTATTAATGATTTGGCTAAAAATCATTTGAAGAAAATGTGTTTATAAAGCTTTGAAATTTACGTGATTTAGAAAATATCACGATTTCGGAAATTTAAGGAAAAATATCCGGTTACGGATTTTTTTTTTAAAACAATACGGTATATTTTTATTATGTGAATCATATGTTCATACGAAATGTTAAAAGTGGATTTGGTGTTAAAGTATACCGGGAGCCAGCACACACGTGCGAAGAGTGCACATCTCGATCGAGGATCACTCATTATGCTTCGGCATGGTGAGGGAGGTTCATACGGACCGTACACGAACTAGATGTATATAGGGACACAATTTGCATAATCACGATTTCACGTTTATGATTCGGTATTGCATTGACATACTTAGTATGATGGTTAAATTAAAATGTTGAAACATTTTTGTTAAAGAATATCCTACTGGGCCTTTCGCTCACTGTTTTAAAATTGGTAAACCCCCAAGAGAGAAAGCTGATTAGAAGATACGGGTGACGTGGACCCGTCCATGGACGCCAAGGACTTGAAGTAGTGATCTGTACATTAGGACAAAGTATGTATAAAAGCATTCCGGGACTGTAAATTCTAAACTTTACTTTTTTTGCAATTTCAGTTATTTTATTTTATCCAAGTATGCATCTGTGAGATATGGGTACCTCACCATCTGATATTGTGATAAAAATAGAATTACAAATATTAATTAAAGTTAAAATATGTAAGCATAATTTATAAACACGTTTAAAGAGTCGATAAAGGGTAAGATGTAAAAACTGACAAACTTAGGAATCTGAGCTTTCCCTTCATTTATTCTTTTAAAATTTTATATCCGTCACTATCCCGGATTTTTGGGAAAATGACACCTGTCGCTGTCACTGGTTTTGGGACGTGACAAGGACAAAGTATGTATTTGAGCATTCTGGGACTGTAAATTCTAAACTTTACTTTTGCAATTTCACTTATTTTATTTTATCCAAGTATGCATCTGTGGGATATAGGTACCTCACCACCTGATATTATGATAAAAATTGAATACAAATATTAATTAATTTAAATATATACAAGTATAATTTATAAACAAGTTTAAAGAGTCGGTAAAGGGTAAGATATAAAAACTGACAGACTTAGGAATCTGAGCTTTCCTTTCATTTATTCATTTAAAATCTTAAATCTGTCACTATCCCAGATTTTTGGGATGTGACACCTATCGCTGTTCCAGATTTTGGGACGTGACAGGATTTTTGATATCAGAGCATGGTTTGGGATTCCCATAGAAATTATATGCATACTTGGAGTAAAATAAAATACTAATTTACAACCCGGAATTTTTATTTTATAGAATGCCGCCCAGATGTAGAAGGGGAACCGTCCCGACAACTACTCTAACCCCGACCTCAGCACCGACGCCAGAGCCAGACCAGGCTAACGTCATAGAAGCCATGTATCGAGTATTACAAAACATGGTTGCTCGTGCGAGAGATGAACCGGTCGTTCGTGACATGAACCGGAGCTTACGAGATTTTCAACGATTTCGAGTTCCAGCCTTTACTGGTGAAGGTGATCCTCAAGAAGCGGATGATTGGTTCCAAAGTGTGGTAATGAAGATGGATACTATCCAGACCCCACCTGAATACCGGATTAAAATTATTTCCACCTATTTGGATGGTAAAGCTGGCATATGGTGGAGACAAATTAGGAGAACACACAATCTCCAAGAAATGACATGGGAGATGTTTGAACAGTTATTCTATGATCAATTTTTCCCCGAGAGTTTTAGGGATCAAAAGATTGTAGAGTTCATGAGCCTACAACAAGGAAATATGATCGTATTCGAGTACGTGTCAAAATTTGGAGAATTATCCAAATTTGCTTCTACGATGGTGGCGACTGAGCGTACCAAATGTATCAAGTTTGAGCAGGGACTTAAACCATCGATAAAGAGACTAGTGGTGGGTATGCAGATTCGAGACTACCCGACGCTCGTGTCAGCTGCCCTGCGTATTGAACAGGATAATCAAAATTTCCAGAAGGAGAAATCTGAAGCTCCAAGGACGTCCGATGGACCGACTAGTAGTCAACGTGAGAATCGTACTCATGTTAGTGGAGTCAACGTTGAAGGTAGAAGAACTGACAGTACTAGTAACACTTCTACCGGAAGATTACACCCATATGAGAGAAGCTGTTATAACTGTAGCCAAACAGGACATTTAAAGAGGAACTGTCCTTACAGGCAACAGCAGCCGGCTCAACAATTCCAGCAGTCCACCCAATCATCAGCAGGATCTCATCAGTCTGGATCTGGACAATTTACCCAGGGACAGGTTAACTAGGGACACTTTAACCAAGGACAGTCAGGATTTGACCAGCCACAATATAGGCTGCCACAAGTCCCTTATCAGCCAAATTTTGGACCTCCGTCATTTCAATCACAGTGGAGACCTCAGATGTCCACCAGTAGGCAAGCTTCTTCGCAACCGCCACAATTCAGGCCAGCGGGACCCACTGCCTCTAGGAACAGTATGAATGATAAGGGAAAAGGGAAAATATATGCTGTGGAAGGGAAATAACCAACAACTGAGAATAGCCCTACGGTTATGGAGGGTATGATTCTGATCTCTTCTAGTTGGGCACACGTATTGTTTGATACTGGTGCCAGTCATTCTTTTATTGCATCCACGTTTGCAAAAGCATTAGAATTAGAAATCAAACCTTTAGAGTCACCTTTACACCTAAGTACGCTACTTAGAAAAACCAAAGCTTCATTGATATGTTGGACTAATGTTGTTACGCGAGAAGGCGAACAACTTAATGTCCAATTCATTATCCTACCACTGACACACTATGATGTGATTCTTGGTATGGATTGGTTAACTCAGAATAGGGCAACATTAGATTGTCATCACCGAAAGGTGATATTATTCATAGAGCCAAACCCAACGGTAATCGAACTCGAAGATCCAGATCGAGTGATGACCAGTGAGCTGTTGAGATCAGCCATAGGTGGTCGACGAAAGTTATCTTGCGTCGTTATTATTTTCGCATTGGAAGGTGACAACAACGTGAAAAGAGGTGATCACTACACTCCAGTGGTAGATGAATTTCCGGATGTATTTCTTGAAGATTTACCTGGTTTGCCACCTGACCGAGAGGTAGAATTCTGCATTGATCTTATTCCCGATACAGCTCTGATATCAATTCCGCCTTATAAAATGGCACCTGCGGAGAAAGCTGAATTGCGGAAACAATTGACTGAGCTAGAATTTAAAGGATTCATTCGGCTTAGTAAATCACCATGGGGAGCACCAGTCCTCTTTGCAAAGAAACAAGATGGAAGTTTACGACTGTGTGTTGATTATAGGCAACTGAATAGGGTGACCATCAAGAATAAATATCCTTTGTCAAGGATCGACGAGTTATTTGATCAACTTGAAGGTGCTCAGTACTTCTCAAAGATTGATCTGAGATCTGGATATCATCAATTGAAAATCCGAGAGGAAGATGCATTTAGGACTCGGTATGGATCTTATGAATTCTTGGTTATGCCTTTTGATTTGATGAATGCTCCAGCAACTTTCATGGACTTGATGAATCGTGTTTTTCGACCATTTCTAGATCAGTTTGTCATCATCTTCATTGATGATATTCTGATCTATTCTAAGACCCGAGAGGAACATGAACAATACTTAAGGTTGGTTTTACAAACTCTACGGGAGCATCAGTTGTACGCTAAGAGGGAGAAATGCAACTTCTGGTTATCTGAAGTCAAATTTCTTGGGCATATTATCTCTAGTCAAGGCATAGCCGTGGACCCTACAAAAGTCGAGGTAATAATAAAATGGGAACGACCTAGAAATGTAACCGAAATCAGAAGTTTTCTAGGATTAACGGGATATTATCGTAAATTTGTTCAGGATTTCTTGTGAACTGCAGCCCCAATGACACGATTGACAAGAAAAGATGTTCGATTTGACTGGGACAGTAAATATGAGAACGCTTTTCAAGAATTAAAAACTCACTTGACCAGTTCCCCAGTTCTTATAATTCCCATGCCTGAAGAACCCTATGAAGTTTATACTGATACATCGAAAAAAGGACTCGAGTGTGTTCTAATGCAGAGAGGACATGTTGTAGCATACGCATCTCGACAATTGAAGACGCATGAGAAAAACTACCCAACATATGATTTAGAGTTGGCAGCCATTATTTTTGCTTTGAAAATTTGGAGATGCTATCTCTATGGTGTCTAATTTCAGATTTTCTCTGATCATAAGAGTTTGCAGTATCTCTTTATTCAGAAAGATCTGAATTTAAGGCAAAGACGTTGGGTAGAATATATGGAAGATTATGACTTTATTCTAGAATATCATCCAGGTAAGGCTAACGTCGTAGCGGATGCTCTTAGTCGAAAAGGTGCAGGTGTTCTTGCTTCGTTAGTAGTGCTTGATTGGAAAAGAACAACAGTGGTTGAGGATTATGATCTTCAGATTTCTGAGGATCAAGATTCAATCACTCTATACAATTTAGTAACTCCACCCTACTTGATTCAACAAGTTAAGGAGAATCAACATAAAGATAGCCATTTACAAAATGTCTGGTCAAAACTTCAGAATGGAGAACAACTGGAACATTGGAACATCTGTAATGATGGAGCTTTGTATTTCAAACATCGTCTAGCTGTTCTACAAATACCAGAATTGAAGAAGGCAATCATGAATGAAGCTCATAAATCTCGATTTGCAATACATCCAGGAGTTATCAAGATGCATAAGGATTTAAAGAGACAATACTGGTGGCGAAACATGAAAAATGATGTGACAAATTATGTGAAGACTAGTCAGAATTGTCTTAAGGTCAAAGGGGAACGTCAGAAACCTAGAGGGATGCTACAACCACTACCTGTTCCAGAGTGGAAGTGGGAAGAAATTACCATGGATTTTCTTATGGGGCTACCAAAAACACAAAATGGTTTCGATGCTATTTGGGTAGTGGTAGATCGATTGACGAAATCAACACACTTCATTCCTATCAAATCCACATATGGTAGACAGAACTTAGCCAAGGTATATTTAGACGAGATAGTGAAATATCATGGAATACCATTAAGTATTATTTCTGATCGAGATCCTCGATTTACCGCTCGATATTGGAAGAGTTTCCAAGCAGCTTTTGGGACAGATTTGAAATTCAGCACCGCTTTCCATCCGCAGACCGACGGACAATCCGAAAGAGTTATTCAGATTCTTGAAGACATGTTACGTGCATGCGCGTTAGATTATGGGAACCAATGGATTGATAATTTGTCATTAGCAGAGTTCCCCTACAACAACAGTTATCAATCTAGCATCAAAATGGTACCATTCGAAGCTCTTTACGGAAGACTATGTAGATAACCTATATGTTGGATCGAACCTGAAGATCGAGTTCATACTGGAGCAACTATTGTCGAGGAGACTACTGAGAAAATTTGAATTATTCGAGAACACTTAAAAACAGCTCAGAGCTGATAAAAGAGTTACGCTGACAGACGACGAAGACCATTAGAGTTTGAGGTAGGAGATTTCATGCTTCTAAAGGTTTCCCCTCGAAAAGGAGTTTCTCGTTTCGGCAAGAAAGGGAAATTAGCTCCACGATGTGGGACCGTTCCTTATTATTCAACGAGTTGGTAAAGTTGCTTATCGTTTAGCGTTGTCATCAGAGTTGTCCCATGTGCATGATGTATTTCATGTATCGATGTTTAGGAAATGCGAACCGGGTCCTACTGCAATAGTTTCACCCGAGGACATTCTAATTCGAGAAGATGTTTCCTACGAAGAAGCACCGATACGAATTCTTGATAGAAAGGTCAAGAAAATACGACATCAAAAGATAGCGTTAGTTAGGGTTTTATGGCAACATCACGGAAGTGAAGACGCCACTTAGGAAGTAGAAAGCGAAATGTTAGAGAAATATCCCCATTTATTTGAGAATTTAGATCATTTGAATTTCAAGGACGAAATTCTTTTGTAGGAGGGGAGAATTGTCACATTACGAAATTTTTTGAATTTAAATTTCGCACGTGAATGTATAAAACTCAATTTATTAGTGTGCCAATAAATTTTTTTTTATTATGAGAATTCAATTTTAAATTTTTAGTGTATTAAATATTAGTTTGAGGATATTTAGAACATTTTTACAAATTTTAAAATTTTTATAATTTTTACCTAATAAAATTTTAACAAATATTTTTTTTTTCTTTCCTCTTTTCGGACTTTTCCAGAAATCACTTTTCTTCTCTCTCTCTCTCTCTCTCTGTTATTTTTTCTTTCCCTCACCAGTCTCTCACCTTTCTCTCACGCCCTCATTCTCTCTTTCTCGTCTCACTCTCTCTCGCTTGCTCTCCCCTCCCAATCCCTCTTGTTTTCTCTTAAATTTTCGGCCCCAAAATTTCACTCTCCCTCTCCTCATCGATTCTCTCTCACTCCCTCACCATTTCTCTTTCCTTCTCTTCTTCTTTCCCTCTTATTTTTGTTTCGGCCGAACGCCACCAGAGTCGCCCACCGAACCTGACTGCTGTGCCCAGCCAATCGTCGAAGCCTGTGAGCCACTGTCGCCAACTGGCCGTGCCACCATTTCGCGAGCCTTCGCCAACCGCCACCAACACCTGGACCATCGCCCTTCACCGCCAACCGCCTGACCCCGACCGGGACCGAAGCTTCGCGACCATCGCCTGAACCAGCTCCTCCCCGTCCCGTCCGACCAAGCCCGTGCCTCGCCGGTTACCCTCGTCGCGCTGCTGACCGTCACCCCCGAGTGCCACTGTCGTTTTCCCTGACCGCCGTGAGTCCCTTTCCCGACGAGCCGATCTCCATCAGCAAAAGGAAAAAAAAAATTGTAGAGATATGTTTATATATGTATATCGGTGTGTGTGTGTATATATATAATATATGACAAATAATAATAATAATGATTTTTAAATTGTAGATTTAAATTGAGATTTGAATTTGAAATTTGTATTTGAACTGTTCTGGGAATTGGAAATTTTTTTTGCAGGTTGAGCATTTTGGAGCTTTTGGGGAAGCCTATATTTAAGGCAGGTCATGCTGAAATTTTAAATATATATATATATTTTGGATATTTGTGTTAAAATTGTTGTTTTAAAATTTCGGTGTTAAAATAAAGTATCATTTTAAAATTTAAAATTCAACGGCATACTAATTAATTGAGTTTACGGTAATTCAATTACCGAATTCTTGGACAGATAATTAAATTATTTGTGTTTCTTGTTTTAGGTACTCGTTGATCGAATTCAGAAAGAAAGACTATCTTGGAATTCGTGCGAGAAGTTGATCGTAGGTTAAATTGCTAACAAAGTAGGATATCTTACCCTTTCTTTGTAGCCAGTTTTGTTTTTAATGATTTGGCCAAAAATCATTTAAAGAAAATGAGTTCATAAAGTTTTGAAAATTATGTGATTTAGAAAATATCACGATTTCAGAAATTAAAGGAAAAAAATCCGGTCACGGATTTTTTTGAAAAATAATACGGCATATTTTTATTATGTGAATCATATGTTCATATGAAATGTTGAAAGTTGGATTTGGTGTTAAAGTATACCGGGAGCCAGCACACACGTGCGAAGAGTGCACATCTCAATCGAAGATCACTCATCATGCTTCGGCATGGTGAGGGAAGCTCATACGGACCGTACACGAACTAGATGTATATAGGGACACAACTTGCAAAATCACGATTTCACATTTATAATTCGATACTGCATTGACTTACTTAGTATGATGGTTAAATTAAAATGTTGAAGTATTTTTTCTAAAATATCCTATTGGGCCTTTCGCTCACTGTTTTAAAACTGGTAAACCCCAAGGAGATAAAGGTGATTAGAAGATACGGGTGACATGGAACCGTCCGTGGACAACAAGGATTTAAGACTTGAAGTAGTGTTCAGTACTTTAGGACAAAGTATGTATTTGAGCATTCCGGGACTGTAAATTCTAAACTTTACTTTTGTAATTTCACTTATTTTATTTTATCTAAATATGCATCTGTGGGATATGGATACCTCACCACCTGATATTGTGATAAAAATTGAAAACAAATATTAATTAATTTAAATATATACAAGCATAATTTATAAACAAGTTTAAAGAGTCGATAAAAGGTAAGATATAAAAACTGACAGATTTAAAAATCTGAACTTTCCTTTCATTTATTTATTTAAAATCTTATATCTGTCACTATCCCGGATTTTTGGGATGTGACACCTGTCGCTGTTCCGGATTTTAAGACGTGACAAAGCAAAAGGTGGAGTGGAAGAGGACGACATATGAAAGAATCCTTTTTTTTTCAGTTTCGCATAAAAAATTATTTGTTTTGCATATCATCCAATACCCAGAAATATATATACTATTGATATAAAATCCTACCGTAGAAAGGCCCTAAATTTTGATGGTTTGAGTTATTTATTTATTATTTATTTTTGCCTTGGATAATTTCTCAGAAGTTTTCTTAGTATTATAAAAAAAAAAAAAAAAGAATTAAACCTCATGCAGAAACAGTATCATCCTTTTTCACTTTTTTTTTTTTTTCCTGCCAAAAACTATTATGATCGACATTATTCCAAAGATGTAATTCCTTCTTCATCAACGCTCTGAAGCACAGACAACCATATGGAAAGAGGGATACCAAGATCAATGCAAGAGCTTAATCCCTCCTCTTTCAAGTGTCAAAAACTCAGGCCTTGCCCTTCACTTTGGGCAAATTTTATAACAAGATCATTTTATTTCTACACTTTGGGCTTTGCTGGTTTGTAACCTTTAAAAAGGTTAGGTAAAATAATTTCAATATCAAAACGCCGTTTTCCCTGATCTGATCCTCTCTTCCCCACTATAAAATCTCCAACAAACTTGCTGCTGTATGCAAATGATCCTGCAAAAGAAAAGGAGTTATACAAAGACCAAATGCACAAGACATATTCTTAAAAACATTTTCTTAAAGTGGTTGCAAGCTCGGTCTAGTAGTAAACCCACATATACCTTAAAGTTGAGGAAATGCAACTGAAACGTCGGCTGAAGTTTAAACCTAATAAAATAATTTTTAAAAAAAATAAAACATTTTCTTTTAAGGCAGATTCTTAAAAACTAAATGCTCCCAATTCCTATAGAGAGTTGCCTTTGTTTTGAACACAAAATTATTCAATATGTAGATTTCAAATTAGTTATGACCAACTCCTAATAAAATGCTGGGAAATGTTTATCCTTTCCAACTAAGAGATAATAAGAAGACACGTATTACAAAAAGAAACTGAAAATGTCCTCAATACGAACAAAGACATTGTTCAAGGCAAATATAATTGCAAATCAAACTCTTTCGACTAATAGGGAGAGCAAGAAACAAAATTGAAAATCTTACAACAGGTAACCTGCTATCTCCAGCTCCTTTCGGGCCTTAATCTCTTGAAAGCCATTAATGTAACTGCAGCGGATAGGGAATACCTGCCCAAATTGAAACTGGTATCAGAGAAAGCTACTATTGGAATCGTAATACTTTACAACAAAAGTTTAGTTCGTGTTAATTTAACATCAGTTTTGTTGTCCCAATTCTGGTGGCATATCAAGGATGCCTATCTGCATTCAGCAAAAATATAAGGGGTTTCCGTTACGACAAAGAATTCTGCAGACATGAGATAAATGTTCAGCTTACAAATGCACATCAGTTCGTCCTTCATTATTTTCTTCAATAGAAAAACAAAAAGAAGTTGTCATGTTCTGAATCAGAGACGATGGATATTCCACACAATTAGTTCTCTGTAACAACCAATTTCTTTTCCCTTTGGTAGAGCCGTAGAAGCAAGATGTAAGAACAAAACAAGTTCAAAATAACACCACCTCTTTACTGAGCCAAGTATCACACTTCAAAGCTTTAGAAATAAGCTAAAGAAACGAGACTGAATTTCATATCAATGAACAGTTCATATTTGGAAATAAATCAGCTTAGTAGGTTCTCATTGAACTGGAATCTATCCTAAATGAGATAGCTACCCTTCAACCATGGTATTCACTGACAAAAGGGTGTTAATTTGCACTGAACGAGAGGGGTCTAATCACTTTCCACCCATAAAGCAGCTAGCAAAAGAACTGAACGAGAGGGGTCTAATCACTTTCCACCCATAAAGCAGCTAGCAAAAGAACAAATATACGAAACAAGATATCAAGACAGACATGATAATGACTCTTCGTACACCGTAACAATACTCATTTACATCCCTGATAACATTATACCACAACAGTGTGCAAATTCTTAAGATAGGATACCAAAAGAAACGACAAGCATACCATGTCAGCATATAATTTAAGTGGTCCTGAGGCATAACTGAACTTGGAATCAAGGTATTCACGTCCTTCGGTACAGGGTAAGGATTACTTAGACTAACATTTTCATTGACGTCTTCAATGTAGATAGTGTGCTTGGGAAGCCCACATGTACAAGCAATTGCAGGAATATCAACATAAAACCACTGGTTTGAGCTTGGTTCATTTGGTGGAACAAATATACTTGGCCTCTCGCTCCCACGAACTATTCCAATAACTTCGACCGGAGATACAGCTGGAACAAGATCCTGCAATGTCCGCGAAAGTTAAGATTGAATTTTAAAAGATTTCTTTATTAGCAATTGCATAATTTAATCAAAAGAAACTACCTCAATGCTTTTAGGCTTTTTTGTCCAAAACTTCCACCAGGAGCTTCTTTCACTCTCTTGGACAATGTGGGTTTCTTGCTTCGAATTCTGTTCTGAATCATGTGGAACTTCTAAAGACCTTTCTTTCCAAGTACGGGGAACCCATCCTCTATTTACCAGAATTGGTGACTTTACGCTGGAAAAAGAAAATAAATAAATTTTCAGCTGAAAGAAGTATGCCTAAAAAAGCCTTGTGTTATTGGCTAAGGCCGATTCAACAATGGGGTAAGGATATTTTACACCAGCGATGGAAAAAGATCCAAGGGCTTGAAATAAACAGATTACAGGGAGGGCCCATTTAATGGGTAGAAGATACAAGGATGTTAAGCAGGAGATTATATCCAAATCAGAACCAAAACAGAGAAAATTGAAGATGCCGTTGATGCCTATAACACTTGCTAAGGTACAAAGATGTCGTTTTGTAAAATATTTTCCACTTTTTTTTCTTTTTTTTTTTTTTAAATTTTATCTCATATCGCTTAATCTATAACTTGCAACTGTCACGGCCTGAGATTGGATGAACAAAGGGAAGTGGAAATCAAGCCTGACCATTAAAGAACGATAGGAACACATATCTGTGTCCTCTTCCTGTAATTTATGATACCAACCCAGTATTGTAGTTAAACCCAGAAGTATATAGTTTCAAAATCTTCTAAGTTTACTGTGGAAAGTAAACAAGTTTGGCAACTAAGTGTGTCGGCAAGGAATAGATGAAAAAAAAAAAAAAAAAAGGATGATTAGATCTTGTGGATATTGTAAGAAAATTAGCAATGTTGGAACTTGAAAAGATGGTACTGATTTATGAAAGTTGGAAATGTCATCACACGACACCTCGCGCCGCTCATCAATGATGTTTCAGGACTTATTTTGCTCTGGTGTTTATGGACTTGATTAAAGATAAGATTGGGGCCAGAGTTGATTTATTTATTTATTATTTTAACGAAACAAGCCAAATCCTAAAGGATTAAACGTATTGTCATTTTTAGATGACTGTGATTGACCTAACAAAAGGTTGACTCCACCACACGCACCCACAGCTTTATAAACATCTTCCTCATCTAATTTCGCCTTTTGATTCTCATCAGGCGGCTAATATCAATGGGGTAAAGTACCCTTACCCTATTGTAGAAGTCCCCATTGGCTAAATGTGTAAAGAAAGCTACTGTTGAAATGCAAAACCTGATCAGTGAAAGAACCACAATAGATTACGCGACATTTGAAAATTTTGTGTATAGTTTAAAAGCCCAAATCTTCTGATTGTGTGAAAAGTTGTTCAACAAGAGTAAGATCCAACTTGAGGATGGATCTAACCAAGCAAGCTAGGTAATTGAAAATTTTAATGGTACTTGAGATATCTCGACTTGCATTCAGAGAAGGAACGTCTTATAGAAGTTGTCTCCAGAAAGTGAATCAGGAAGATAAAAGCTTTTTAAACCCATATCTGTTAGTAGTCAATCCCAAACCAAAAAGGTAAAGTTCTAGTTGAAACATGTATTTTTTCTATTATCTAATGAGGGATGTTGGATCAAAAGAAGAGAAACAGAAACAAGTATAAGAGTAAGAGTCACGTGATAATCTGGATACATACAAATTTTATTAACAACATAAACCTAATGTATATTAAAATGTGTTTTGAGGGCAAGAAGCAAGTGTACAAGAACAACTTGAGCACCCAAGAAAACAAGGACCGATACTAATTCATAGGATTTTATCATATTGACTATCAAAATGAAGAAACTCTGAGAACACGTACCTGTCTGGGTCGTTGGGGATTGGCAGAAGGGGTGTGATGACATAGTAGCCATTCTCTGTCATTCCTGAAATGCTTCTTGAACGGGGACCCACATAGATTGATTTATTCTCATCAAAAACTCCCCTGCATATTACTTTTCTAAACTCCAAAGAGTCCAACTCTTTATTCGGTTGAAACAAGCTGTTACAGTTTAGCGGTACCATTCCCAATCTATGCTGCCTGTATTCTAGCATTTTCATCTGTAACATAATACATAAATGACTTGCCAGCATAGGCCATTGGTAAATAACGGAATGCAAATCTTGGCTAAATTATCAAGGCAATTAGTTTGATTTGATTCTCAAGAATGATTACCCATAAAAGAAAACTGTTGCAATTTAAGGCCATATCTAGACCTGGATCTTACCATCAGAGACTCATAATGATTGTTAGTGGCCCTAACTGTTTTTTGGTTCTTGATTTCCACCCCCCCCTCGCTTTCTCATGATATGAGAGACTTTTCAAATGAAAGGGTTTATTTAAATAACTATGATTTTCATTGCCAATATATTGAGGAAATTTTATGATCATGATGTGGATGTGAATATTCCATAAAGAACATCAAAGAAGTGAGAAACAGATAACACTATGCAAAGATATTCATACGGAATCACAAGTTTGAAAGGTGAAAGAAAGTTAAGGTGCATAAAAAGATATACAAGTTGACACAATGTGGAGTTTAAGCATGCATATTGACTTATCTAACAAAACTCTTGTCTAATCTTTTTATCTGAAGTTTATATTCCGGACACAGTTGATAATTGTTGCATCCAAGTACATTTCTACATCCCGGACTCTGACATGGCTTTCTTCTTTCTTCTCTCATTTTCACTTTCCCCCTTTCAGTAAGAGTTTCGGTCCCTTCAACAAAGGTCATATAAATTTTCACACATTGGGAAGTCTGTTGCGGGATTCACAAACTAGGCTAATAACCATTGGAGGTAATAGACTTCTGTTGTCTACTACACGTGTTGTTGAATTTCTCATATCCATCTAGCCGATCATTTCCCAACAATGTCTTCAATGATGCTCATTTAGAATTACAATTTGCTTCACAATGCAATAATAAAACAAGTGAACCACAGAAATGCAATACAGAAACACATATTAAAAAAGTATATACAGGAGTAAACAGTTTCACACATGAACCTGCAAATTAATGCTGAATTACAGCTCAAATTAAACAAGTAAATAATAAAAATAAAAGAAGAAAAAGAAGAAAAAAGTAAACACCTTCTCTTGTCTTCTAAAAATCTGCCAAGTGCCCAGACCAAATGTGATGGCCCCAGGAAGAAACAGCAACCATTTTGAGAATCTTGACCTATTTTCTTTCTCTGATTCAAAATCACCCACAAACCCAGAAAGAGAAATACATATAAATGAACGAAATTCATTAACCATTTTCGCCGGATTAAAGAAGAGAGAAACTGGAACTTACCGGGAGATTGGAAAGAAGAAGCTGAGTGAGGTTCTGCAGGTGAGGAAATGGCTGCGGAGGAACTATAGAAAACAGAGGACGGAGAATATAAGGAATGGCCATTGCGGCAGAGCTTCGTTATGGATTTGGCAATGACGGTCGAAGTTGTCATTTTGATGCATCCAAATCCAATGGAGGATTTTTGTGGGTTTTTGGTAAAAACCCTCAACTCCATCGGGGTTTAACTGACTAAAAAACCCTTTCACGGTGTCTCCGTTGAACTGTTTAAAAAATGGGAAAGATAGGAAACGTTTTTACACCGCTAAAATATGAGATATTATTTGTATATAATGAAATTAAAAAATCAAACAAGGAAAAAAGAAATTAAAAAAAGACCAACGTTTACCAGACAACTACGATCAGTTCCAGCACCGCCAACCTAATCCAGTTGGCCCCCTCCCCATCGGTGAGCAAAATGCGCCCTCGTCCCCACAAACCGCAACCAGATACGGTTGGCCGAGTCCCCCCGCCAACAACCTGCGAAAACCCCATCCACAAGATTTTTTTTTTTTTTGGCAACTAATACCCTGCAAATGTTTTTTTTTTTTTTACTGTTTTTAAAAACTTTTTATCCTTCTTAAGATTGATCCATTGAAAACACAAATAGTTTTAAATTTACAAACTAAATGATCTTCTATTCTAACTCATTTCTTTCTAACCTTACAAATAAAAATATGTGATGACAATATGAAAATGCATGTGTATTTACAAGGGAAGGAAAAAGCTGAGTTAAGTCTATAAAAAGGTAGATTGGCTCTTGTCAGAAAAATTTAAAAAATAAAAGAAAAAATCAAAAATACACACTCAATACAAAAAGAAAAAATAAAAAATGATAACAAGACATGGGAAAAATAAAAAGGAAATTTGTAAAAAGGAGAAAGCAAGCTTTTATATAACAGGGCTCACATCTTCCTCTAGTTTTATGTTCAATAATGGTGTAAACAACATTTGTCACGTTCCAAAATCTGGAATAGTGACATGTAGGGCATGTTAAAATAAATAAAAGAAATCTCGAATTCATAGGTTTACTAGTTTCACTTTTTAAACCTTTTACCATCTTTTTAATTTTGTTTACAAATTATGCTTCTGTAATTTAATTAAACTTTATTATTTGTATTTAAAACCTTATCACGATGTCATGTGGTAGGATACCCATGTCTCACAGATGCATATTTGGATAATATAAAATAAGAAAGAATATAAAAATAAAATTTACAATTTACAATCCCGGAATGTTTATTTATATATTTGATCTTAAAGTAAGGGAATACTGCGTTAGCTCTTTAACCCTTGTCATCAACTAGTGATTCTACGCCCCCTGTGTCTTCTATTCACCTTTCTTTCTTAAGAGTTTATCAGTTTCAAAATAATAAGCAAAAGACCTAGTAATATATTTTTAAACAATTTTCAAACATTTTATTTTAACTAGCATAATATTAATATATCAATACAGTATAGAAACATAAACATGGAACTGTGATTATGCAAATTGTGTTCCTATGTATATATAAATCGTATATGGTCCGTATGAGCCCCCTCACCATGTTGAAGCACAATGAATGATCGTCGATCGAGCTGTGCACTCTTCGTATGTGTGTACTGGCTCTCAGCATATTCTTTTAATACCCAAATCCTTTTTTCAAATTTCTTTGAAAATAAGATTCACATAATAAAATATATCGTATTATTTATAAATCTTTATAAATTCATTTTCTTTAAATCAATCTTTTTGGCCAAATCACTAAAAAACAAAATTGGCTACAAAGAAGGGGTAAGATATCCTATCTTATTGGTAAATTTAATCTACTAATAACTTTTAGTACGTATTCTGAAATAATCTTCTTCTTCAATTCCGGATCAACAAGTATCTAAAATAAAGTCACATATAATTTAATTATTTGTTTCAAAAAAAAAAATCCCGTAATCTTAATTACAGTAAGTTCAATTAATTAGTATGTCGTTGACTTTTAATTTTAAAATAAGATTTTATTTTAGCACTTGTAATTTTTAAAACGACTTTTTATTTTTAATACTCAGATTTTTTTTAATTTCGGCATTACCTGTCTTAATATATTGACTACCCAAAAACTCCAAAATACTAGACTTGTAGGAAAAGTATTTCGTATTCCTAGAACAATTCAAATTTTAAAATCCTAAATTAATTTAAATTTACATTTTAGAAATCATCATTTTTATTGTTTTATGATAATGATTATGATTATGATTATGATTATGATTATTATTATTTTACATACAAATGCACTTATACATTTATATATATACGTTTTGGAGGGGGTTTTCGGCCGGTGGCTCATTGTGGTTCGGTGGCAGGGAGCGAGGCGACTTGGGTGGTGGCCTTGGGGTTCACCGCAGCTCGAGTGGACAGCGAACGACAATTGGGTAGTGGGTTGCGAGGAGGGCAAAGGGTGAGTTTGTTCGAATGGCGAGGCACAGGGTTAGGCCTGGTCACGGGGGAGCTCGGCACTGGGTTTGCGAGTCTCAATGGTGCTAGGCTAACTGGGCTTAGGTGGTGTTTTGGCGAGGAGTTTGTTGTGAGGTTGGGCATGCAGGGGCGACTAACAGCTATTGGAAAATTGGTAAAAATATGCATAGCAGAATTTTAAAATTTTTTCAAAGATCATTAGAACTCATATTACCATATACAATAAATTATAAACAATCAAAATATACCAATCAGAGAAAACATTTGGATGCCAGAAGAAACGTCATAAATGCTAGAGGATATCACTAGGAAGGACTTCAACCAATTAGTCTTATCTACTATTCTCCAATTCCTAGATGGTTGAGTGCGTGAGTACCCTTTTTCCTCGACCGGTATACTGCACGGCTTGTCTCTTTCCAACTACCTAGATCTCTTTTCGAACTTATTGCTACGGTGATTTGGGTAACAAGAAGCCTGGTCACCTGAGAGTCTCTAGTCTGAAGAGAACTGCAGTAGAAAGACCCCTATTTATAATCTTGCATTAGGTAACCTTTTAAATTTTGAATTAGACCAAAAAAAGATTTTTCTCTCATCAATTTCTCCTTTAAAAACCGACACCTCTGTCAGCACGATTTATAGTCTAATGCAAACCGCAAGTATACGGTGTCAAGTTTTAGTATAATGGTTAAAGTAACGGGTTGTTGATTCCACAGGGAGAACAAATAAATCCTATTAATTACCGTAATCAAGCAATATCTATTTTATTTAAAATAATATCAATGGATTAAACTATGAAACAAACTCAAAATGTGCGAAGAAATAAATAAAACACGATGGCAATGATAGAAGAAAACAATATAACCGAGCCCAAGGGATTGATTTCACCTAGTTATCCACTATGTTCCTTTTTACGTGTTTGCATAAAAAAATAAGTTCTACTCAAATTTATAATCCAAAATCCTATTTTATTTGTCTATCTTTACCAAGCATAGACAAACCTATTCCCAATTTTAATTTCAATATTTCTAGCTAAAATCAAAATCAAGAATGCAAGAAGAACATGAATTCCATGTAACGGATTCCTAGACGATCAAAAGTTTTTCAACTAATCAATTCATCCAGGTTATATTATCCAAATCCAATCCAAAAACCCCTTTTCCAAGTGATGTCATGAATTTGAGATCAATCAATTCGTAGCCAAAGAATCTGTGGTGCCCTCGATTTCGATCACCCGTAACTGTCATGAACCAACACTATTGCCGATCAAGACAGCTCGTGTGCCGAATCTAGGTCGTCAGTTTAAAACTCTTTTTCTTAAACTTTCATTTTTCAGGGTCCGAAAATTTCACCCATAATTTTTTTTCTTTTTTAATATATACTTTTTCGAAAAGAAAGCTAAGTATGAAAGCCATGTAAAGTATAATACTAACTTTCAGTTGTCTTTTAGAGTATAACAAAATGCATAATATACAAAATATTTATACTGTATTTTATTTTTTTCACAAACTCTTCAATTCACTAACTTAAAAAGCTTAGCGGAAGTCTTTTGGCAGGACCAAATCTACAGTGAAATCCCTATCCCTTGACACACGCATATCCTGCCACCATCCATATATATACAAGACAGGTTTCTTACCTGCAATATGAACAAACTAGTGAGCTAACAGGCTCAGTAAGTTCAAACATACTTAGTAAGAATCATACAGATTCAAAAATATTGAAAACTCAATCTCTTATGAATAGTACTATTCACCATGAATAGTGACTCTGACATTTGATCGATGAATAGTAACTGTTACCCTAACTGATTACTATTCATATTACCTTAATTGGATACTATTCACATATCGTAACCGAAATCACTATACTTAGTATACTCTTCGGTTATGCTCAATTATGATTTTCATCATATTATTGATGGTTCATTCTCTATTTACTTTCTAGTATAAAGCTTTTTTTATGGTAATACCGTTATTAATCTTACGCGCTGACTGGGAGGGCCTATGGAGCGACCCTAGAGTTTCGGCCTCCACAGCCGTTATATCCCCGTAGGACCTAAGAAACCTCCATCAATATGTTGGAGGGACGGTACGCCTTAATGGTTTTTATTACCATCTTTCAATTATAGTTTTGACTAAGTGACATTAATCGTCACCTCAAGGTCACTATCCTCCATCGCCCGTAGGCCTTACTTATTCTCTTTTCTCATTAAATGGGATATCTTATACTAACTAATCCCCAAATGTCCTTAGGACTTTATATCTAATGCACATCTAGTACATAATAAAAGAACTCAGTATTTCATGTTGCAGACATGAAAATGTTTGAACTTACTAATACTGTGCTAATGTCCACTTCCGGAACTCCTCCGTAGTTCTATCTCTAATTTGACTTCCTACAGACATAATATTGTCTGTTAATATCCTCTATTAGTTTAGCACTTTAAATATATTTACTTTGTGATAAATTTTACAAAACATTTCAATTCATTATATGGTACACGGTCTGTAACACGCTCGTGTCCCTAACGGTGTACCTCTCGGTTTTATTTTACACGGTCGTGTTTCACTGTACACGCCCGTGTATACAAAGTTTCCAAACTTTGTATAAAAATTTTCCACATAAATCAATATTCAAACATCCATACACAATCAGTAATTTTTCCAAACTAACCTAGGTTTATCATGTTAATCATCACCAAATTTTTTCATTACAACATTTCAAATATCACATATCACTCTTAGGTTTTCTAATATATAAAACAACATCAAAACCTAACAAACTTTTTATTCCAACCCTAGCATTAGCCACGGATTTTCATTCAAATCACATAGAAAATTTTGTTTTCTTTACTAGGGTTTTTATCAACATTTTTCAACACTAAAAATTTCCATTTCCTAGTGTTCATTACCCACGGTTTTAGTATGAAAATTTTCATCAAATTTTCTTGTTTCCTTATTCCAATTTATGCTTAATTCAACATGAAATCAAATGGTTTTAAACACCAAATCAAATCAACAATTTCCGCTTTACTTTTCACACCAACTATGCCACGGTTTTTCAATGGAAACATGCAAAATTTTTGCTTGTTTCTAAACCCTAAATCATGCTTTAAATTCTACAACATCAAACAAATCATATCATCAACAAAGAACAATTTTTTTTCATTGTTTTTCCACTCTTCAAACCCACGGATTTTCTAAAGAAAATCAAGGAAAAAATGCTTCAATTTTGGAGCTTACCTTAACTAGTTGATGGCTTGATGCTAGAAATGAAATGGAAGCTTATTTTGGTGTGAAATTTAAACAAAATTTTGGCTTAATGGGGGGAGAAAGGCCACGGTTTTTGGGCTGAAAAAGAGCAAGAGTTTGGCTAGATTTTTCTATTTTTTTCTTATGAAATTTGATGCCTATTTATAGGCAAAACTCAATGACCATTTAGCAATTCTTTTTCAACAATTTACTAATTGTCCAAGGACTAAAGTGCAAGATTTTTGCGCCAAAAACCTAATTTTTTTCTTTCTCCCTTTCCACATGGCCGAATGGCCTTTTAAAAAAATTCTAATAAATTTTTTTTTTATCATTTTGGCAAGATCTTAGCCATTGATCAAAAAGTGATCAAATCCTAACCATACACCTTTTATCTTACTTTCCAAATCAAAAATAAAAATGGATTTATGACATCAACATGATGATGTCATCCTACTATTTATATTAATTAACTAATTAATTCGTGGTCAAATTTTGACTGAAAACTGAACCGAATGAAACTTTACCGAAATCGCATAGACGGGTTCTAGACGCCTCCGGTGCGATCGGTTTGTTTTATTTTGCTTCCGTTTGATCAGAATTCTCTACCGTAAATTTCTATCGTTTTAGTGCATTTCGATGCATTTTCTAGGGTTTTCGGCTCTGATTTCGAACTATCATACCCAAAAATGTTCGGTAAGATTTTCCATCCCCGAATTCACTCACTCTAACATTGCCGGAACATTTTCACAGTATTCTCAACAGTATTAAAACACAACTTTTTCATATTTTAATTATTAAAATTGCTATATACATACAATTTTAACCTACTCCGAGAATCTAAAATTCTCGGTTATCACAGAATTAATTGCAATAAACATAGAATAATATGAATAAACTAAATAAAAACTTAATTGAAATCAATATGTAAACAAAACATAACTTCAAACTAGGGTTCATCAATCCCTAGATAAATTGTCTAGCCTAGCATAAAATCCATAAAAACATAGACAAACTCAGGATTCATAGATCACAGATGAAGAGAGAAAGAGAATTAAAAGATAAAAACTCGTGTCCGACATCTTCAATCTCCACCTCCTTGCCTCTCGGCCTTCGTTAATACCCTAGGCTCAAAAGTCCTCTTCTCCCAGTCCAAAGTTGACTCCCTTTCTAATTGTGGCTTTTTGTATTTATACCTCAAACATTAAGGTTTCAATTAAACACGCGGACAGTAGAAATCGTAACTTGCCACGGCTAATTACTTTCTCGTCGCAGCGAGTTTTGAATTTTTCAATTCACTGTTTCACGAGAACAGAGGTCGCTATGGCGAGTTCCCTTTCTCGCTGCGGCCAATTCTTCTCGCCACAGCTACATCATTTCTCACCGCGGCAAGTTTGATGCTGGAAATCACCCTCTCGGGAAGTTTTCCCGCTGTGGCACCTTTCATCCTTGCTGTGGTGACTTCTTGAGGCATTGGATCATCCATTTCACGAGCTTTTTTTCCAGATTTAATCTCATGATCTTCGATTCTTCAACTTTATTCACTGTAATAAAAACACCACAAAAACCATATGTAAACCCGAAAAAGATAACAAAATACTAAAGGAAAATATAAGATAAATTGTGATTTATCAAATACCCCTAAACTTAATATTTTGCTAGTCCCGAGCAAAACTAAAACCAAAGTGAAAAGAAAACAAAATAACCTATGATTTAAGTGTAGACACAACCTAATGTGATACCCAGACTTATGCACCGAGAAACCACAAACAACTTTGTAGTCCAATGATCTAAACCTTAAAGATCATACCTACTCGTCCCCCAAAAGAATCTGCCAAGCAAGATTCACCAGTAAATGGTGATACTAAGTTCAAGTCCCCAGTCAAGATCATTTACCTGAATGCTTCCCAAAACAAGTTCATGCAAGTCAACAACCAAGGATCTTTTACATGATGAATGAATGAATGAATGAACGATATAACCAACACCATAGGCTGATTCCCTACACCTTACCTCCACGAACATGGACACGTGTACACTATCCGGGATCAAATAGGTCTTTTATTGGATTATAACAGGATTGGGCTAACAGGTAGATGAGATGGTTACTTTAAGTTTGATTGCTCAACATGTTCGCATCTTCTCAACCCTCACCAAAACCACTCAAGCAATGTTTTTCAAAGATCCCCCCAATTCATTGCAGAACCCTTCCCACACCCCCCATGCTCACCTTTGTTTTATCAATCAAAAATCCCAACTAACAAGAAAAAAGAAAGAAACACAAAACAAAATATCACAACACAAGTGAACTTTTTTTTTTTTAGTGCTTGTCTTTTTCATACTCCCAACCTGGTCTTTTTATGATTATCGGGGTGTATTTTTTCTTTTTTATTAGTCTCAAGCACCCACCATACATATATACTTTTTCACTTTTTTTTTTTTTATGAATAGAAAAGAAAAACAAAAGAAGACAACAAACGCAAAGAACCAAAAAAAAAATTTGCCCCTTATATCAACCCACTATTCACTCAAGATGCATCACATGTCAAAACAATGGGTCAAAGAAGGGGTAAAATAAACAATGCAATAAAAATGGGATATGGTTGATGATGTGGGTGTCAAGGAAAAGGGCTAAGGCTCAATGGGGTCACTAGGGGTTATCATTCTTATCAAGGATGGCTTGAAAGGCTCAATTGCAACCCTAATGCCTAAAATCATTTCCCGAATGTGACCGTGACACAATTTTTCATCTCAGGGGCGAAGGAACTAGTTCTAGGTTGGCGAACCTCCAGAATATTGGACCTACACAAAACTCATCTTGGAACAACACTTGGGGAATTTTTCAGACTAGGGTCCAACAAAGTGAGCACTTACCTTTGTTCATCCGAAAGGTGAAATTACTTTTTAGATTCTAGTGGGTGACTTCCGACCAAAAGCAGGTTCCTTGCTCATGGGTCATAATGCACAAATCAATGTATCACAAGACAAAAACCAAACAACGCGAAAAACTAAATACCAATAAACAAAAACAATAAAAATAATAAACCAAAACAACTAACCGATAAACAAATAAAAATGACCAAAAATTCAACTGACCAGGTATGAATCCCCCCAAACTTAAATGGAGCAGTGTCCTAACGCGATAAAGATAAAGAAGAGAAATCATACTTGGGAGACGGGGCCTAGTGCCCCACCTCTAAGTCATCTGTGGGGACCCGCCCCTCGTAGAGATCATACAATACTATTACAGTTGAGCTTTATCGCTAACGTGCTATAGATTGTACTCTCATGGGTCGCCGGCTTATCTCTCTCTCTTTTTAAATCATGTCGTTTTTGGGGAAATTTTTTTTTCTTTAAACATCATGTAAATATTTCCCACTATTTACTTTGTTGGCAAGTACAAAGTAATTTACATATTACAGTACTTTCGTAAATATATAATATTACAAAAGACTGTTTCTTTTTTTTTCTTCCCTTTTTATCGCTTAGCGGAAAGACTCTGGCAGGACCATATCCCTCACCCAGTTATCCGATTTGACACACCCCATCCCGTCCCCATCCAGTCAAACAAGCTACTGAGCTGGTCGCTTACCTGCAACATTAGCAAAAATGGTGAGCTACAGGCTCAGTAAGTTCAAACATGCAAGAAATAAAATTTCTATGAATAGTACTATTCATCATAAATAGTACCTTTGACCACTATTCATATGTAAATAGTAACTTTGATCACTATTCATACGTGAATAGTAAGGTTGACCACAACACAGTGTCACAACAGTACATCTACCGTGATGTTAGTACTCTCACTAAACTGTCTTATGCTCAATTATGGCATAGTTTCAGTTTTAGGTAATTATCTTGCTTATGTTCTGGTTTTGAGCTCAGGTTGGCAGTACCATTTAAGTGCGCATGACTGGGAGCGGTACATTAGTGCTGACCTCCACAGCCTTAATCTCATAGCCCCGAAGGCAAAAGTGTACATGACTGGGAGAGGTACATCAGTGCTGACCTCCACAGCCTTAGTCTCATAGCCCCGAAGGCAAAAGTACCTCCCTATACGGAAGGCTGGTACGCCAGAAAGTGGTTTCATTACCGACTTTTTAAAATTCTAACCCGGTGACTTCACATTGTCCCATGGTTAGCAATGGTTCACATTTTAATTTTAGGTGAGTGAGTTTCATTAACCTCGCTCTAGTGCCCAAAGCACAATTAATAATGTGTCCATTCTCAATAGTGCCCGTAACACATTACGTCTCTCTCTCTACTCATAATAGTGCTCGTAGCACATATGTACCTAACTTATAGTTAGTACATCAAAGTTAGCAACAATAACGCTATATGTTGCAGACAGGTAAATGTCTGAACTTACATTATCAGTCTCTTCTCTTTTTCTCTTGTGGATCTTTGATCGCCCTTCTTGTAGGTCAATGTTTGGATCCTACAGACAAAACTTTGTCTGTTAATTTCATTTCCATTTATAGTTTTTATTTTTCATTTAAAAGCTTAAATAAAACCTATTTATAACTTTTTAGGCTTTATTTATCATTTTCCCCATTTTTCTCAACTTTTGTAAAATTACGATTTTACACCTGTATTTTGGTAAAATTACGATTTTACCCCTATACTTTGGCAAAATTACAATTTTGCCCCTGAAGGAAATTTTCCCGATCCAGACTGCATTTTTGGCTCTCAGGAACTTTTCTGACTCTTTTCTAATCATTATCGGGTTCATTTCTATTTTATTTCCACTTTTCACTTTCCCGACCCTCGGGAAGCACTATTCCGACCCCTACGTCGGTTTAGCGATTTTTTATCGTTTCGGAGTCTCAAATGGACGTTTCACTAGTATTTAAAACGTTCATCTAGACATTCCCGACCTAGGTCTCCGAGATTCGGATTTTCTGTTCTCGACTCGGACCTTTATTTCATTTCCAAAAACGCCCCCCCCCCCTCGGGGTCGGTTTTTTTTCAATTTCACTTGCGTTTTAAATTTTTAAGGGGATGGGTTATTATTCCCGAACCACCCCTTAGGTTTTCCTTATTCAATTCTCCGTTAGGGACTCGGGTTTCCGACCCGACCCTAAACTTTTATTTTTTTTATTCCCATTTTACCCTTAATGCCGTTTTCGAAATTTCGGCAGCATTTCGGCGTAATTTTAAGGCTTCCGGCGTTAAGTACGCCTCGAACCATATGTACCTGCCACGTACTACACCACAAGCCTATTTTATGTAAAAGTTTTTCGACCTTTTACATAAAAACTCACAAAATTCCAATTTCACATTTTCAACCACATTACAAAATTTTTTCACAATTTTGTCCATAGTTTGGTTTCGGTTTCACAACCAAACCGAACCAAACTTCTCAAAATTTTCAACTACTTTTTAGGCTATTCAATGTCACGTTTTTAACACATTTTTAAGCCCATTTTCAATGCATTTTCAACCAAATTCTTAGGGTTTTTATCCTTATATAACCCACGGCCATCTTTAGAAAACACATGCCAAATATTTTTGTTTCATTCTTTCAATCACAATTCCTTTATTTACATTGTAAAATGCATGACTTCAATCAATCAAACATCACATAAAACCATGCAAATTTTTCCACCAACCCTTGTTAACCCCACGGCCACATTAGGTAATTCACACCAACAATTTTTTTTTCAAGCTTTTCACAATGCAATTCAAGCTTTATTCTTCACAAAATTTAACTTGGAAGCAAGTTAACAATTAAACCACAAAATTTTCTCATTGTTTACTTAAGGTAACCCACGGATTTACCCTTGAAAAACCAACAAAATTTCAGTTTTTCTTTAAACCAATTGCATGGTTTTCTTCCTTATTACACCCTTAACAAAACCCAAGCATCAAACCATGGAAAAACAACCAAAAATTTTCCATCTTTTTCCCACTATTCACCCACGGTTTTCTTGAAGAAAAACCATGAAAAAGTTAAGTGCAAAGGGAGTTACCTTAGTCAATTGCTTCCTTTGCCTTCAAGGAATGCTTTGGCACACTTTTTGTGAAGAAAAACTGAAGAGATATCTTGGTTTCTCTTTGGGTTGCTCACGTACACCATGGAAGAACACTTAGCATTTTTTTCTCTTGGTTTTTGGCATGAAAATGTGTCTCGGCCTCTTTGTCACTAAAGTTGCCGACTTAAGCAACCAAAAGCCAATTAATTTGGCCATTAACCAATAAGAATTAAACATCTTTCAACACCATTTCTTTCCATAATTTTCAAAAATTAAAAATGGTGAATTTTGGCCAAATCTTGGCCTTTAGATCAAAAAGTAAATGGATCATGGCCATTAATGCTACCAACCACCATTTTCTTTCCATTTAATAAATGGATTTATGATGTCATAAATGCTAAAGCAAAAGTTGACTTTGACTTTCACTATTCACATTAATTCGACTACTTTTTGACCGATACCGGTTCGAGCCGAAATTTTCCTGAAATCGTCCCGGCGTGTTCCTGAGGTCTCCTGTGCAGTCGGATCAATTTAAACTACTTCTGTTTGATCAAAATTAATCCCGGAAGTTTTTCGTCTTTTATTGTCCTAGTTAGGGTTTTCAATGCCGGTTTTGGCACCGTTTCACCCGTTTCAACTCAGTGAATTTTTCCAACACTGAATTTATACTCGTCAGTATTGTTAGAACATTTTAATATATTCTAAACAATACAAATACATTTATTTCACTCTTTAAATAGTACAAATTGTTATATACATACATTTGTACATTTTCATCCGAGAATGGCCTGAATTTCCCGGTTGTCACATCATCAGTGCCGGCATCTTGGTCATGAGGTCCGCCGTCGGAGTGAGTGGGTGGTGGCGGAGGCGGCAGGTAATGAGGCTGCCAGGGTGTAGGAGGAATGTATGCAGGCATATGTGGCACGGTGGCCATGTGCAGCCATTGAGCATAGTGGCTGAGGTCATGGTACCATTGGTCCAACACTTGAAAGCATTGGGCCTGGTACAAATTGTTAGCTTCTTACATCTGGATGAGGCACTACATATCCTGATGTTGACGTTCCCAATGCTACTCATTGGAATGTTGCCACTGCTCCCATTGGCGACCTTGCTGCTATAACTGCTGATAGATATCCTGCATTGTTGGTTGATGACATGATTTCAGTGCGTGTTCTGCACGAACATTAGTCTTCAATGCATCAGCAACTGCTTCATCTAAGTCTTCAGCATCACCATCTAAACCATCGTGCTCTTCCTGTGATAAGTCAATCTAACCTATCCTGGCAATGCTTGCCCGATTAAGTGGTCCAACGGTTGGCATGTACTCATCCCCTGCTGTGTTGATGCCGAGAGATTGTGCATATTCTGTGATGATACAAGGAAGAGGCAGTGCCACCAATGCCCAACATTAATATGCTCGCCTTGCTTGATGGCATATAACATGTATGCCCGATCTTTTGTGACATCAGACAAATGCTTAGTCGGGTAGAGGCGATGACAAATAATAGTATACCACACTTTGTACTTGGGTTTGAGTCCATTCTTGGGCAAGGTGCTCTTGACTCCTCTGTTCATTCCCTATTCCACCTGCCCCTTGCATATAGCCTTTGTGACCCGATATTCACTAATTGACTCTAAAGCCTAATCAACGACACATTTTTCGGGAGTCACGTCGCCCAAGAATTCATTAAGGGACTTGGCATCGAATGGCAACCGCACTCGTAGGACTTGTATGACATAATTAGCTGATTCATAGGCATTAGCATAGAACTCTCGCACCATAGTCATGTAGGCATCTTGAGGATGACTGCATAGTCTATCATAACCTTGGGCTTGAATTTCTTCTTGAATAGACAAATACTCATTATCTTGAAGTACAAACCCCCTCTCTGGAACCACACCAAGGTTCAGTATCTTGTTAAAACGAGACTTCGCATTTTGAGACATAAAATGGTGCTCATCATAATCACTCGCAAATTGTGAAGTTGAAGCCATCCCTTTTCCTTTTCCTCCTCTTGTTTTCGGTGGCATTGTGAATAATGCAAACGTCCGTCTCTCCTATCTCAAGAACTAATCCCAAACTAGCCTAAGTAACTTCTCTACCCAACCTAACTCCACTATATCCAAACCAAATCTTGATCGTAATTACCCAACCTAAACACAAATCTCAAACTCTCCAAAATCAAATAAAACACAAAACGTGCAACACACATCACTAACACTAACCCACTTTCAAACAAAAGTAATGCAACACCACCACATGCAACAACAAAAATAGGCAATTGCGTCCATCATACCACATATATTTGACAATTTTCACAATGTATATACCCCAAATCATCCAACAACAAATTCTCTTATGAAGTTGCTCACAAAGAGTATATTTACCACATAATACACCAAAAACTTCAAATGAATGGGAATAGAGGACTTACAAACTCAAATGTGAGTGTTGACCAGAAAATCAACATCGGAATCAATGGAGGCCGCCGAAGTTGGAAGCGTCCTTGGTGGTGAGATGAAGAAGCCAAAGGTGGTAATGAAATTTGTGGATAGAGTGTGAGAGATGGGTAATGTGTGGGAGGGATTTGATGATCTTGGTGATGATGAGAGATTAGAGAGTGATTTTTTTATGGGTTTGGAAGGGGTGGTCGGAATTTAAGAGAGAAAGAAGGAAGAGATGAAGATTTGAGGAATAAGGGGCGGGACTGGGCAGTTGCATTAGGCGAGTTTCGAATCTCACTGTGGCAAGTTTTGAATCTCGCCACAGCGCCAAACGACTAGAAAACCTAGCTGCAGTGAGATTCGCGTCTCCTTTTTTTTTTATTATTATTTTTAATTTTTAATTTTTTTTCTTTTTTTTTTAAATCACGTACCTGGGATGTCCCGCAATTCACCTCAGCTATGTCTCGTCTGCCGCGGCTAATCCTGATCTCGCCATGGCGGATCTTGGCTCCCCGTGGCTAATTGTACTTTCATCGCGATGAGAAACTGACCTGAGGGGTCTTTTTTTCCTCGACCTCTTTCCACCACGGCTAAAACATTTCTCGTCGCAGCTAGCAGTCAAATGCGCTTTTGGTCGCTCCAGACGTCTTCCTAACCATTTTGGCTCCTTTTTCTGACAATAATCACTACAATCCATTGTGTACAGTTGGGTTGCCTCCCAATAAGCACTAAGTTTAATGTCTTCAGCCGGACGTATGCCTGTTGCAATGATCATTTCAACTCATTGAGGTAGATGTTTGAGATCTTCCTCTCTTTGTCACCATAATAAGGGTTTAGTCTCTGGCCGTTTACTTCAAATGAATGGCCATCTGCCATATTGATCTTGATAGCCCCATATGGATGTACTTTATCCACCGTGAACGGCCCCGACCACCTAGATTTTAGCTTACTTGGAAATAGTCTCAACCTTGAATTAAACAATAAAACATGTTGCCCTGGCTTGAATTCTTGCCGAATGATCTGTTTGTTATGTCAATTTTTTGTCTGCTCTTTATAAATCCTTGCATTCTCATATGTGTCATTGCAGAATTCTTCCATCTCATTCAACTGAAGTAGCCTTTTCTCTCCTGACGCTTTTAAATCAAAATTAAGCTTCTGAACTGCCCAATATGCCCTATGTTCGAGTTCCACAGGAAGATGACATGCCTTCCCAAACACTAATCGATACGTGGACATGCCTATTGGAGTCTTGAAAGCTGTTATATAAGCCCAAAGAGTGTCATCTAGCTTCTTAGCCCAGTCTTTCCTGTTTGTGCTCACTGTCTTTTCCAGGATGGTCTTGATCTCCTTGTTTGAAATCTTTGCTTACCCTTTCGATTGCAGATGATAATCCAATGCCACCTTATGCCCAACTCTGTATTTGGCAAGAAGGTTAGAAAACATCTTATTGCAAAAATGTGTACCTTTATCACTTACCAAAGCCCGGGGTGTGCCAAACCTTGTAAAGATATTCTTGTGTAAGAACTTCAACACCACGTTTGCATCATTGGTGGTAGTGGCTATAGCTTCCACCCATTTCGACACATAATCTACTGCAAGCAAGATATATATGTTCCCAAATGATGGAGGAAATGGCCCCATGAAATCAATCCCCCATAAATCAAAGATCTCATCTCAGTAATGTTCGTTAATAGGAGCTCATGCCGTCGGGATGTGTTGCTAATTCTCTGACATCTATCGCAAGTCTTGACAAAAGTATAGCAATCCTTAAACAGAGTAGGCCACTAGAAACCTGATTACAATACCTTAGTAGCCGTTTGTGACGGACCGAAATGACCACCATATGGAGTCGTGTGACAACCCTGTAAAATTCTTGGTACTTCCTCCATGGGAACACATCTCCGGATGATTTCATCCTTGCAACATTTGAACAACAAAGGATCATTCCAGAGGTATGTACATGCATCATGTAGAAACTTCTTCTTTTGGACCGAGGAAATATCGAGTGTGTCAGATCGTAATCCATGATTTACTTCAAACTTCTGGACATGTGTGCAAGAAGCTATAGGAACAGAAGTGCATCTAAGCACAACATTTCATCCGTAGACAAACGGGTAATCTGAGCAAACCATCCAAAAGCTAGAAGACATGCTGCGTGCGTGTACAATAGATTTCCCGTGGAGTTGGAACGAGAAACTTCTATTGGTAGCGTTTTCATATAACAACAGCTACCAAGCTTCAATAGGTATGGCACCCTATGAAGCTTTGTATGGAACGAAGTGTGGATCACCAGTTCATTGGTATGACTTACAAGAGAAACGACTGCATAAGACAGATTTTGTACAAGAGACAGTTGATGCAGTTACAAAAATACAGCAGCGGATGAAGATAGCCCAGAGCCGATAGAAGAGCTATGCGGACAAAAAACGAAGATCCCTGGAGTTCAAAGAAGGGGATTTCGTATTCCTAAGAGTTTCACCGATGAAAGGAATAATAGGATTTGGGAAGAAAGGGAAATTGAGTCCAAGATATATTAGACCATATGAGATCATCGAACGCATTGATAAAGTTGCCTATAGATTGGCGTTACCTCCAGAAATGTCGGCAGTACATAATGTGTTTCACGTGTCGATGTTACGGAATTACATATTGGGTCCATCCCATGTGCTGAAACATGAACCGATCCAGATTCAGGAAGACCTGACCTTCGAAGAAAGACCTATTCAAATTTTGGCATGCAAAGATAAAGTTTTGAGGAATAAAACAATCCATTAGTCAAAGTGCTGTGGAAAAATCATAATGTTGAAGAGGCTATATGGGAACGCGAAGACGAAATCAGAAATTTGTACCCCCACTTGTTTTAAATTTTCGAGGATGAAAATTCTATAAGGAGGGGAGAATGTGATAACCGGGAATTTTAGATTCTCGGAGTAGGTTAAAATTGTATGTATGTAACAATTTTAATGAATAAAATATGAAATAATTGTGTTTTAATACTGTTGAGAATACTGTGAAAATGTTCTAGCAGTGTTAGAGTGAGTGAGTTCAGAGATGGAAAATCTTACCAAACATTTTTGGATGTGACGGTTCGAAATCAAAGCCGAAAACCCTAGAGAATACATCGAAATACACTAAAACGATAGAAATTTACGGTAGAGAATTCTGGCCAAACGAAAGCAAAATAAAACAAACCGATCACACCGGAGGCGCCCGGGACCCGCCTATGTGATTTCGGTAAAGTTTCATTCAGATCGGCTTTCGGTCAAAATTTGACCACGAATTAATTAGTGAATTAATATAAATAGTAGGATGACATCATCATGTTGATGTCATATATCCATTTTTATTTTTTGGTTTGGAAAGTAATTTGAAAGGTGTATGGCTAGGATTATTCCACTTTTTGATCAATGGCTTAGATCATGCCAAAATGATAAAAAAAAATTTTAGGGATTTATCTAAAAGGCCATTCGGCCATGTGGAAAGGGAGAAAGAAAAAAATTAGGTTTTTGGCCAAAAATTATTACTTTTTAGTCCTTGGACAATTAGCAAATTGTTGAAAAAGAATTGCTAAATGGTCCTTGAGTTTTGTCTATAAATAGGCATCATAAATCATTCAAAAAAATAGAAAAATTTAGCCAAACTCTTGCCCTTTTTCAGCCCAAAAACCGTGAGCTTCTTTTCCCCATTAACCCAAAATTTTGTTTTAAATTTCACACCAAACTTAGCTTTCATTGCATTTTTAGTATCAAGACATCAACTAGACAAGGTGAGCTTCTAAATTGAAGCATTTCCTTTGATTTTCTTAGTGAATATCCATGGGTATATAGAGTGGAAAAACATTGAAAAAGTTGATGTTTTGTTGATATGATGATTAGTTTGATGTTGTAAAATTTAAAGCATGATTTAGGGTTTAGAAACAAGCAAAAATTTTTCATGTTTCCATAAGAAATCCGTGGCTTTAGTGGTGTGAAAAGTATATTGGAAATTGTTGATTTGATTTGGTGTTTAGACCCATTTGATTACATGTTGAATTAAGCATGAATTGAAGTAAAGAAACAAGAAATTTTAGATGAATTTTCATGCTAAAATCCGTGGATAATGCTAGGGTTGGAATGAAAATTTTGTTAGGTTTTGATGTTGAATTACACATTAGAAAACCTAAGAGTGATATGTGATATTTGAAATGTTGTGATGAAAAACTTTGGTGATGATTAACATGTTAAACCAAGGCTAGTTTTGGAATGAATTGATGTTGTGTGTTGATTCTTAAATATTGATTAATGTGGAAAATTTTTATATAAAGTTTGGAAACTTTGTATAAAATAGGCCTCTGGTATAGTACGTGGCAGGTATAAAGGTTCTGAGGCGTACCTAACGCCCGGAAACCTAAAAATACAAGCGAAAATGCTGCCGAAGTTTTCTAAAATGGCATAAGGGCATTTCGGGGAACGAGGGGTAAAAATATTGGACTCGGGAAGGAAACCAGGACCCCTCGGTGGATTAGGATTGAAAATGGAAAATCAACCCAAAAAGAAATAGTAAACCGACCCTTAAAGTCTAAAATGCCTAAAACAGGAAAAAATTTCATGTTATGGGTATTTTGGGAAACGAGGAAAAATATTAGGTCAGGATAGGAAACCTGAGCCTCTCGAGGACCGAGGGTCGGGGATGGGATGAAAAGCGTTTCAAGAGTAGTGAAATGGCCATTTAAGGCTCCAAAACGCTAAAAAAATGAGAAACGACCCTAGCTGATGGATGAATAGTAATCGAAGGTCGGAAAAGGAACAATTAGGGTTTTTAGCACCAAAAAGCTATAAAATGATACGAAAAGGACCTAGAATGACTCAAATAAAATTCTAGGACTCAAAATAAAGATTTTAAAGTTAAAAATCTAAAAATTTTGAAGAACACGGGCGTGTAGAAGAATACACGGCTGTGTGTAGGAAAAATTTTACAACCTGAGAGGTACACGAGTTTGAACACAGGCGTGTATCAAGCCGTGTACAGTTACACAACTAAATAGGAAACAACACGGCTATGTATAGGAAAAATTTTACAACCCAAAAAGTACACGGGCTTGAACACAGGCGTGTATCAAGTCGTGTACAGTTACACGGCTAGATAGTAAACAACACTGCCATGTAATGAGAAACCAGGAGGTACACGGTCATGAACACGGGCATGTTGAAGGCTGTGTACTATGTTACAAGTTGAATTGTGTTGAAAAATTTATCACAAAATAAATATATTTAAAGTGGTAATTAATATAGGGTATTAACAGACAATATTATGTCTGTAGGAACCCAAACTAAAGATAGAACTGCGGAAGAGTTCTGGAAGTGGACACTATCACAGTATTGGTAAGTTTAAGCATTTTCATGTCTGCAACATGAAATACTATGTTATTTTATTATGTACTAGATGTACATTAGATATAAAGTCCTATGGACATTTGGGGATTAGTTAGTATAACATATCCCATATAATGAGAAAAGAAGAATAAGTAAGGCCTACGGGCGATGGAGGATAGTGACCTTGAGGTGACGATTAATGTCACTTGGTCAAAACTATAATTGAAAGATGGTAATGAAACCATTAAGGCGTATCGCCCCTCTAATATAGTGGTGGAGGTTTTTCAGATCCTACGAGGATATAAGGGCTGTGGAGGCCAAAGCTCCAAGGTCGCTCCCTAGGTCTTCCTAGTCAACGCGCAATAATATATTAATTCACTAATTAATTCGTGGTCAAATTTTGTCCGAAAGCCGATCTAAACGAAACTTTACCGAAATCGCGTAAGCGGGTTCCAGATGCCTCCGGTGCAATCGGCTTGTTTTATTTTGCTTATGTTTGTCTGAAATTCTCTACCGTAAATTTCTATCATTTTAGTGCATTTCGATGCATTCTCTAGGGTTTTTGGCTCTGATTTCGAACCGTCACACCCAAAAATGTTCGGTAAGATTTTCCATCCCCGAACTCACTCACTCTAATACTATTGGAACATTTTCACAGCATTCTCAACAGTATTAAAACACAACTTTTTCATATTTTATTCATTAAAATTGCTATATACATACAATTTTCACCTACTTTGAAAAACTAAAATTCCCGGTTATCACAATCTAAGTTCCTATCTATCTTCCTAGCAAATTTTGATGATGCGAATGAATGCGTAGCTCCAGAATCAAACAAAACTAGTGCAGCTAAGTTGGTGACAGAAAGCTGACCTGTCACCACTATCGAAGTTCCTGCTTCCGCATCATCTCTTGTGAAGGTATAAATTCTCCCCTAGGTGCCTGGTGCCTTCAATCTGCCTTAAGCGATCAAAGGGCCTTTAATCCTCGTTTGGGCAGCGTGCAGTTGGCCCTTGGTTGTATAGGCTTGGTCCTACTGGTTCTGAGGGTTAAAGTAGCAATTCTTGGCATAGTGGCCTTCCTTGCCACAGATGAAGCAACCACTTATTTCCTGGCGGCACTCTCCTGGATGTTTTCTTCCACACTTTGGGCAAGATGGGTGTTGATTGCCATTTCCTCCCCTGTTGTTCTTTTTCTAGGGAAAGTTCCTTTGCGAACCTTGGTTGCTTGGGTTCCCTTTTCGCTTGTTGTTTTTATTATAGGACTACCTGCTGTTTTGGCTAGTTCCCACATTCTACCCTTTATGCTATGATTCGGGGTTCTGTCTCCCCTTAGTTTGCTTAGCTTGTGTCATTTCCTTTCTTCTGGCCCTAAAGATCTGAGCCCTTCTCTCTTTGTCCTGAGCCAACCAATATTCTGCTCAGATGGCCCTACTGACACATTCAACCACTGTTGTAGGTCCGTGGCTTCCACTGCAAACTTGGACGGCGATGTCCGTTCGAAACATCTTCAGCATCCTTCTAACCTTCTCTTTCTCTGTCAGCATCAAATCTGGGCAAAGTCGAGCTAGCTGCTCGAACTTTCTGACCGCCTCCATCACGATCATAATACCTTAGCATAGGTTATTGAACTCATCTTGTTGTGCTGCCAACGCCTCATCATTAAAGTACATTTCTTTGAATTCATCAATGAATTCAGTCCAGCTCATTTCATTGACATTCCTCTGGATGGCTACCGTCTTCCACCATTGCCGTGCCCCCTTATGTAGGGCAAAGGATGCACATAACACCGTCTCTCTGTCAGTCAATCCCACAAAGCCCAAGATCACTTGGATGTCGGTCAGTCAATCATCGAACTCTATGGGATTAGTGGTCCCTTCGAACTTTAGCACCTTTAGGCACCGGAATTTCTCATACAAATCACCTTCCCTAGGGGTTGGCGGAAGAACATTGGTTACCGCAGGGACAATCGCTGTTGGGGGTGTTGATGTCATCTAGGCTAGAGAAGCTGCTTACTCCCTCGGAGTGTCAGAAACTACTAGAGCCTCCTACACTGGCACCTGAGCTGTCTGCAGTGCTTTGTTCCGTTGGCCTAATTGCTTCCTAAGTCGGTCTAGATCGCGCTGATCATTTTCCATCATTTCTTGCATAGCTACGAGTTGTGCCATTAGTTCATCTTCTTAGGAGGCTTGATTTGACTGAGCTCTTGTCCTTGCCATACTTTCTTATGTGACCCTATCATATAGCGAGAAAAGAAAATATGAGTATTTTAATTCCATTTTTGGGATTCATGTCACATATCATTCATTTCCTTACTCAACAACCATAGATGTAAGTATACATACTATATCTTCCTCTTTCTTATACTATGATGTTCAATACAATTGCCATATCGCATTGAAACATCGGCTGAGTCCAGAACTCATCCTACACTTTCTATCGTATTACTATCATGTGTGGAAAAAAAAAATCAAATACAGACCCTCGAGGCAAAACGATCTCACTTTTATAATATTTTCACAAATATATTTACAAGCTTCTAGTTTGGTAGGAGTGACGCGCACTTCCCAGTATATAGTCCCAAAATGATATATTAAGCTAAGTCTAGTAGGAAAGCTACTATTTCCCTTCATACATTACTTTAAATTTCATACTTAATGTACATAACATTGTAAACATACTTGTACATACTTAAACATACTTAACATCATGAATATACTTTCGTACTTAACATACTTTGCATCGTAAACATATCCTATTTTAAATGTAGCATACTTAACGTATGCTCAAACATTGTAAACATAACATACTTAACGTATGTTTATGCATCGTAAACATAACATACTTATCATCGTGAAAATACTTTCACATTTAACATCATGAATATACTTATCCTATTTAAATACATAAAACTTTGTAAATATTCTTAAGCATCGTAAATATACTTACGTATGCTTAAACATCCTTAACATAAAACATAGCATGGATCATTAACATAACAAATAATATGCATTACTTATGCATTGCTATTCATTATGAATAGTAACTTTGACAATAAATAGTACCATTGACCATGAACAGTAACTTTGACTACAATGGTACTCGTAGTGTTAGTGTATCTTATGCTCGTTTATAGGCTGCATTTTCAATCTTAGGTCTTTATCTTTCATTACATTCTGGTTTTAGACCCCATGATTGGTCGTACCGTAGTGCGTGCATGACTGAGAAGGACTCTAAGGAGCGACCCACTGGCCAATCCTCTACAGTCTACTTGAACAACAGACTTCCGCACCTGGGATGTACCACCATCGGTTTGGAAGCCATATCATATCTTAACACGAGGAACCTCCACCTGTGTGGGAGGCCGGTATGCCAAAGTGGTTTCATTACCGACTTTCATGTGGTTCCTAACCGGTGGCATTATCAGTGCCTCCTTAGTCTGGAACACTTTACATATCTTTTTTTATTTGTGCGTATTTTATTTACACATTAATGTGCATATAGCACCTTGATACATACTTTACATGTCATACATAGCATATAAGTATGTTATGTAAACTCATGTTACAGACAATAAAATGTCTGAACTTACTGCATATAACACATAGACATAAACATGTCAAGTCAATTTACATTTGACTTAGACATAACACATAGTTCATAACATGGCTTCTATAACATTCATATCATGGCATCTTGACATTAAAACAAACATACGGCAGTCAGTTCATACTGCAATCAATGCAATGTTAGAACTTACCACATATAACATATAGACATAGGCATATCAAGTCAATACATGTTTGACTTAGACATAACACATGAACATCACAGTCAATTCATGTTACAGTTAACAAAATGCTTGAACTTATCACACATAATATATAGGTATAGCATAACATGTCAGTTCATGTTGTAGACAAATCACATGTTTGAACTTACTAATACTTCTGCTCGTATCTCCTTTCTTACTTTCTTGGTCTGTAGACGTCCCTTTTGTGATAACCGAGGAATTTCATCATTCTCGAAAAATCGGTACAGGAAATGTACACAATGAATTTCACGTTTAAAATGTGAATTGCGGTGATTTTTATGTTTATAGGAATCCGATACAGATGCGATGAAGGGACGTCTGCAGACCAGGAAGGCAAGAAAGGAGATACGAGCAGAAGTATCTGTAAGTTCAAACATTTAACTGGATGCAACATGAGTAGACTATTATGTATAATTGTCATATGTGGTAAGTTTTAAATATTTCTATGTCTGCAACATGAATGGACTTTTATGTGTTATATGTTGCAAGTTCAAGAATTTAGTTGACTACAACATAAATTGACATGTTATGTCTATGTTTACATGTTATATGAAAGTTATATGTGTGAGTGCTATATGCACCAAAGTGTGGCTAACAAGTACTATGTTATGAACTATGTGTCATGTCTAAGTCAAATGTAAATTGACTTGACATGTATATGTCTACGTGTTATATGTAGCAAGCTCAGACATTCTATTGTCTGTTACATGAAATTATGTAATATGTTTATATGTTATGTATGAAATGTGTAAAGTATATATGTGAGGTGTTATATGCACAAAGGTGTATTTAATAAAATACATGCAATGAAAGAAAGACATGAGAAGAGTTGCAGACCATGGAGGTAATGATAATGCCCCTGGTCAGAACCATACGAAGGACAGTAAGGAAAGACAAGAATTAGTAAAATAATAAGACTGAAGTTTTAAACGTTGGATGTTTATGTGTTAAGCCTAAGTCAAACATGAATTTACTCCTATGTTTAAGTGTTATATGCAGCAAGTTCAGATATTTAATTGTCTGTAACATGAACCTGCCTGATATGTTTATGTGTTATGTGTTCTATATGCAGCATGTAAGTTTAAATATTTCCATGTTTATAACATAAATGGAATGGTCATGTTTATGTGTTTTATGTACAGTTTTAGTGCCAAGATACTATGATTTGAATATTACGAAATTCATGTTATGAACTATGCATTATCTTTAAGTCAAATGTAAATTGACTTAACATGTTTATGTTTATGTGTTATATTTTGTAAGTTCAGACATTTAATTGTCTGCAGCATGAATTTACTCAGTATGCTTATGTGATATAGATACAGAAATTTAGCAGTCAGGTGCGGTAGGCACACTAACATAAGATATAAAATCTTAAGAAAACTACAGAATAAATTACAAAATAAATTACAGAGAGTTCTAGACCCAGGAGGCAGTATAATTGCCACTGGTCAGGAACCACTAGAAACTCAATAATTAAATCAGCATTGGCGTACCAGCCTCCCACACAGGTGGAGGTTTCTTAGATTTCAGTTACAGTTATAGTAGGACTCCAAACTGCTGGTGACAAGTCCCGAGTTTGGATGCCTGATATGTTCAGACTGTAGAGGATTGGCCAGTGGGTCGCTCCCCATAGTCCCTCTCAGTTATGTGCGCATTACGTTACGACCAATTCAGGGGCCCAATAGCAGAATTCAGTATCAGATAAAGATATAAGATTTCAGAATTTGCTATGATTGAGCATAAGACATACTAACACTACGAATACCAATGCAGTCAAAGTCACTGCTCACAGTCAATGGTACTATTCACAGTCGACAGTACTGTTCACAGTTGATAGTATTATTCATGGTCAGAGTTAATATTCACAGTAAATAGTAATATAAAAGCAATGATTGTTATTTATTATGTTAGTGATTCATGTTATGTTTGATGTTACAAATGTTTAAGCATACGTAAGTGTATTTACGATGCTTAAGTATATTTACAAAGTTTAATGTATTTCAGTGTGATAAGTATATTCATGATGTTAAATGTGAAAGTATTTTCACAATAACAAGTGTGTCAAGTGTGTTATATTCACGATTTTAAGCATATGTTAAATATGCTATGTTTAAATTATGATATGTTTACAATGATAAGCATGAAATTCTGTTCTGTTATTATAGGGCTCCCCAAACCGATAGTGGTACATCCCGGGTTTGGAAGTCTAATGTTATGTAAATGGTAGAGGATAGCAAGAAAGTATGTTTAAGATATCAAGTATGTTTAAAGCTTGTCAAGGATGCAAGTGCGTTCAGGATATCAAGTAAGTTAAAATGACAAAGTTAAAACTAGTAAGTTTAAAGATATAAGAAGTAAGTAAGTTAAAGTAAGTTTTTCCTAAAGTAAGATAAAGAAGAGCAAAGTTAAGAAGAGTTAAAGTTTTAAGTGGATGGCTCGAGTGGGTCAGGTCGCCCACAAGATGTAGCATCAGAGCCCAAGTTAAGGTACCTACATTGCTACCAAAGCAAGTTTAAAAGTAAATTAAGAAAAGTAAGTTTAAGAAGAGTAAAGTTCAGAGAAATATAATCAAGTATGTCTAAAGTTTACAAGTAAGTTTAAAGTTAAGAGTTAGTTAAAAGTTTAAGTTTTAAGTCAAGCATGTTAAGTATGAAAGTGTACTCACGATGTGAAATACGTCAAGTATAGTTTGATGAAAAGTAAGTACCAGTATATTTTAATGTTATATACATTAAATATGAAATTTAAAGTAGTGTATGATATATGTGGCATTAATGTTCTGATGTCATAATTGATACCAGATACGTTTTGTCCAGTATGATATGAATGATGATAAATACGTTTAAGTATGAGCGTTAAACAAGCATAATGTTATAAAGTTACTATTCATAATAAATAGTACTATTCATGATAAATAGCAAGCATAACGTGACTAACATTCGTGTTATGCATAAGATATGTCGTAACTATTATGCATATCAATTATTACACATAAGTTGATATGCATAAATCAATCATACTATGTTAAGTACGCTCTATATATATATATTATGTTTAAATACAGATGCTTAAGTAATGAATGTTATGAGTATACAATGTTATTTAAGTATGAAAGTATGTTATAAGGTTAAGAATATTTTAAGTATACGTAAGTATGTATTGTTTACAATGCTTAGTATAATAAGTATCTTTATTATGTTAAACGTGAAAGTAATTTCACGAAATTCAAGTATGAAAGCATGTTCAGGAGATTAAAGCATGATAAGTACAAAAGTATGTTCATGATGTTAAGTACGTATAAAGTACATTAAGTATGTTTACGATGCTAAGTGTGAAAGTAGGATTATGATGTAAAGTATGTTCAGATATTTATAAGTATGTTGTCCAGATTATGTAAGATAAGTATGATTGCTAAGTAATGTATAATATGTATTATGAAATATTCCGAGGCTACAGTCAGTATCAGAATTACCCAGTACTATATAGTGTGAATCATTATATGTCATGAATATATGTTTGAACTTACTGAGCCTATCGCTCACAAGTTTATTTATGTTTCAAGTAAGCCCCTGTATGAAGATAAGACCAGTGATGGATGACGAACGAGATCTGCATGAGTCAAGGGACTGGGCGAGGGTTATGGTACTGCTATGAGTCTTCTGCTAAGTTGTTAAAAGAGTATTGAAATGATGTTTTATAATGTATATCAAGTTATTAGAAAGTAAAATGTTTACTATAGTAAATGGTTTATGATGATATAATTTCCAAGTAAAGTTTAAGAAAAGAAAAAAAAAATATTCCGTATTTTCACGATTATATGAGAAGTTAAAGTAAGCATATTAAAGGAAGTAGATTAAAAATAAGATACTAGCCGTCACAGATGGTATCAGAATAAATTAAAAGCAAGTTAAAAGTAAGTTGCGAACGGCCCAAGTAGTTACAGTCTATCGCAGTTGGCAACAGTAGTTGACTGTAATAGTACCGTTTAACCCTAAGTAGGGCGGGGTGTTATACCTTCATCGTGTCTGGAGCGGATCCCTATAACCGAAATAATCATGGGTATTTTCAATCTTCATTTCATACATAAAGCTTAATAAAACTTAAAAATTCTACGTTTCATTTCCCAATCATGAATTAGGGGTCTAAAATCCCATTTTCCACTTTTTCCGCTAACTTTTGGCAAAATTACCATTTTATCTCTAACGGGATTTTTCATCATAACATTACTTTTCTTTGATTTACAATTTGGTTTTGGCCCTTAGAATCTTAATTAAGCCATTCTAAGTCCATTATAGCCCTTTTTTATCATTCCTAAAATTTTCGGTCAAAATGACCCTTTTGCCCCTGACGGGTCTTTAGGACGTATCATTTTGATTTTAATGCTTAGACTGGATTTTCTAAGCCCAAAAATCATAAAATAATGTTTCTTAGACTTCGATATATTTGTACAGCAGCCATTGTTGCAGCATAGGCAACTATTTGTCACCCGTCATCACCGAGGGTCAGATTTTTCCTATCTTACGTTTGGGCCTCAAAGGGACGTTTCACTAATCTTCAAATGTCCGTCACCTTTTTGGAGCCTAACCCATTCATTAATTCTTAAAATCATTCGAAGGGTCTCAGTTTTCTCACTCGAGCACATTTTTCACCCCTCGTTTCCCAAAATACCCTTCTGTGCCGTTTTCAAAATTTCGGCAGCATTTCCGCTTAATTTTTAGGTTTCCAGCATTTAGGAAACACCTCGAAACCATCTAACCTATTCTAATTTACCATGTACTATACCAGAGGCCTATATTTTTACGTAAAACTCAACTTTTACATTAAAATCTTCACATTCCCACACATTTTTTTTATCCATCATTTTCATCCATTTTTCCTACAATTTCACATGCCAAAATACATAATTAATATATAATCATTCCAAAACATAATTTAACGAATGAAGGGACTGAAATCACTACCGAAATTGTCCCATCGGTGATTGAACAAACCATTTGGTCTCGAGCGCACGAACTTTATTCCACCGTTCTTCCCTTTTCGAGTTTCGATTTGCAAATCCAATGCCACGGATGTGTCCGAAACGTCGAAAATAGGTGAACGTGTAGGAATAAAATCAGTAAAAATGCATCAGAGCAGCGCAGCGGAATTATAAAAATTTTTCAAGATCGTTAAATGTCTCGTGATACCATATATAATAAACTAACAACAATATAAACTCATACCTTAGAGGACGCCAAATTGCAGGAGGAGAATGACCGGAAGGCTTCAAACAACTAGCCTTCTCTGCTATTCTCCAATTCCTGGATGGCAGAGTGTGTGGGCACTCGATTCCTCAATTGGTATGCTAGCATTGCTAGTCTTCTTCCGATCACCCAGATCACTAAAGAACTTATTGTCATGGTGAGTTATGCAACAATAAGCCTGCTCACCTGAGAGTCTATGGTCTGAGAAAACTGGAGTGGCAGGACCCCTATTTATAGACTAGCATGAGGTGATCCCTTGAATTCAAATTGGATTAGGAGAAGATTTTCTCCCTTATCCACTACACAAAATCTGAAATTCCATAGGCCAAAAACAAGGGAAGATTCAGCCAACCCTAGGGATTTTGCAATCCAAATTCAAACAAGATTTTAACTTGAATTTAATCTCATCATTATCCACTATAACCAAATTTTCCCTTAGCCCAAAAATAAGGCTAGATTCAGCAACCCTCGTGTGAGGAGAATCAAAATTGAAATAGTATTTTCTAGCTTGAATTTTATCTCACCCTTGTCCACATAAAAGCTGAAAATATCCCTTGGATTTATCCACAAATTTTCGGCCACCTTGTGAGGGAGAGAATCAAAATTCAACTAGGATTGAAACTTGAATTTTTTTTTCTGCATCCTTATCCACTAAAATCCAAACTCTCATAGGGAGAATCTTCCCTAACAAATTCGGCTACTTTTGGTTAGGTTTAGGATTCAAAATTAAAGTAGGATTCAAACAAGATTTTCCTCTCCATTATCCACATAAAATCTGAATCTATCCTTGTGGAATTATCCACAACAAACTCAGTTTTTCAAGATATTGTGATTCAAAATTTGAATTCAAATTTCAAAGTTCAAATTTCAAGGTTCAAACTTCAAATTTAAATTTCGAATTCAAATTTCAAATTTCAAATTTCAAATTTAAATTTAAATTTCAAATTTCAAATTCAAAATTTAAATTTCAAATTTCAAACTCCACAAAAAGTTGTATTTCAAATTTTGTCCTCATGGATAATTTTCTACAATTCCAATTCAATCTCAAATAAAATCATGGCAACTTTATTTGGAGTTTGAATAATTGTGTACTCTATTATCCAAAACAAAATTCAAATTCAACCAGAGAGAATCTTGTCACCCAATCCTTATCCTATGTCAACACTATCCATGCAAAGTCAACTAGCCAATAAGCATACACAGATCAATTTGTCATTTGTTAAGGAATTATGTGGAGCTAGTCGAGGAACTAATTGGATATATATAATTGAGCTCCTATGATTCCATATGATCATCATTCTGTACTGAACAACTCAATAATATGATCACTAATTTTAGAGTCACACCACTATAAACCTGAAACTGAACTCCCAATTATATACTGTATTACAAAAGCCTGTGACATGCTAAAGTCTAATGACCATGCCATGAATGTAAAACCCTCATATGATATCCATGATCAGCCTTAGGTTAAAGTCCGTTCAACCCACTGATCAGGCTATCTTAAAGTTCCATTATACTACCAAATAAGAAAATGATTATTCACCATATGTGAATAAGAAGTCATCTACCAAGCAGACGATCCAAGGCCTTGTCCATTTTCACATCCAGTATAATGCCTTTAAGAGGATACCCTTAACTCCTTAGAGTTATGATTCTAATATCTGTAAACGAACCCTCCATCATATACAAGTCATGCACCCAATGAACCAATCTATAAGCTTACTACCGCTGAGACGCTTTAGCCATTGGAACATCAAAGTACATAAGTCATATACATGAAATAGCTCATCTACTCAGGATTAAGGTTATTGCATAATGAACGTCAAAAGTAGATTGATCCACTCATAGCGGACTACATAGATCAATCACGCTTTAGTCTCGGTTTAATATGTCACCACCAAGCAATATATCTATGTCTCTACTTGGGAGTCCATGCTCCGGAGAGTCAAGACAAACCATTCCCACCATGACTTTAGATAACATAATAGTCTTAACATAAGTTAGATGCTTGGTCTAACCCCATAGACTACAAACCTTAGTTTAGACTGCTTACTTTAGAACATTGTCTTCTCACATACAAAAGTCCATTACATGCAACGTTCTTATAGTTTTAACACAAGTAGTCAGTGAGCCATATTTGCTTACATTTACTTTAACATGTAAATAAAATGAGGATAAATAGCAATGTAATGAATAACCTCTATATTATAATTTTATTATCCAGTTCAAAATAAATACATTAAAATGTCTCTCATGCTTAGTGCATTTCCTAACAGACCAGGCCATTCTTTAAATTTTGGTCACTGAGTCGATGTTGACCAGTGTTGACCATCGTTGACTAACGTTGACTTACTGTTGACCGGCATTGACTGGCGGCAGCGAGGGAAAAGACGGCCACCATCTTGAAGAGCTCGACGAGAGAAACCCTCGAGCCTCGAAAATTAGGGACGGTGGTGTTAAAGGAGCTCCAAGTCTAGTTGAAGGACTTAATGGACAATGAATTCATCCGATAGAGCTGTTCTCCTTGGGGAGCACCTGTGTTGTTCGTAAAGAAAAAGGACGGAATGCTGAGGATGTACATCAACTATAGAGAGCTAAACAAAATAACGATCAAGAACAAGTATGCATTGCCACGGATCGACGATCTATTTGATCAGCTCTGAGATGCTGCAGTATTCTCAAAAATCGATCTATGCTCAAGGTACCACCAGTTACGAATCAGGGATGAAGATGTACCCAAAACAACTTTTCGAATGCGATACGGACATTACGAGTTTCTGGTCATGTCGTTCAGACTAACTAACACCACAACAGCCTTCATGGACCTGATGAACCGTGTGTTCAAGGAATTGTTAGATAAGTTTGTCATTCTGTTCATTAATGACATATTTATATACTCTAAAATGAAAGAAGAGCACGAAGAGCATTTAAGGACTATCTTACATAAGCTAAGGGACCATCAGCTATACGCCAAGTTCTCCAAGTATGAGTTTTGGCTGGAAAAGTTTCACTTTCTTGGTCACGTAGTCTCCAAGGAAGGAGTGTCTATAGACCCAGCAAAGATTGAGGCTGTTAGCACATGGCTAACTCTGAGAAACATGACGAAAATTCACAGTTTTTTAGGTCTAGTAGGGTATCATTGAAGGCTTTTCAAAGCTAGCTGCTCCATTTACAGCACTCACCAAGAAGGATAAGAAGTATGAGTGGACGGATAAGTGTGAAAAGAGCTTTCAGGAGTCGAAACGCAGACTCATAAGTGCTCCAATACTGACCATTCCAGATGCTGGCTAGGGAAACTTTGTGATTTATAACGATGCATCCAAGACTGAATTAGGGGCCATATTGATGCAGAAGGGTAGAGTGGTCGTATACACTTCATGACAACTCAAGGACCATGAAAAAAACTACCCAACACATGATCTGGTGCTAGCAGCGGTCGTTTTTGCACTCAAGATATGGAGGCACTACCTGTACGGTGTCAAGTATGAAATTTACACGGACCACCAGAGCCTCTATGAATGTTATACTCTATTACAGAGATAGAGTATGTTCTAAAAGATGAAGAACTCAGGAAGCGAATTCTTTCAGAAGCTCACAAGACACCATATTCTGTACATCTAGGGACGAATAAGATGTACAAGGGCCTAAAGGAAAGTTTTTGGTGGCCGAGGATGAAGAATGACGTTGCTAAGTTTGTTGCCAAATGCCTTGGTGTTAGAAGATTAAAGTGGAACATCAACGGCCAGCAGGAGAACTACAGAAGATCGAGCTGCCTGAATGGAAATGGGATTAGATTACGATGGATTTATTGTCGGATTACCTAGGACATTAAGCGACGATGATGTAATCTAGGTAATTGTAGACAAATTGACGAAATTAGCTCAATTTCTAGCTATGAAAGTGTGGCGGCCCGCCCCTCATAGAGATCATACAACACTATTACAGTTAAGCTTTATCGCTAACTGCGATAGATTGTACTCTCATGGGTCGCCAGCTAATCTATCTCTTTTTAAAACATGACGTTTTTGGGGGAATTTTTTTTTAAACATCATGTAAAACATTATCCACTATTTACTTTGTTTACAAGTACAAAGTAATTTACATAATGCAGTATTTTTGTAAATTATATATTATTACAAAAGACTGTTTCTTTTTCCCTTCTCTTTTACCGCTCAGCGGAAAGACTCTGGCAGGACCATATCCCTCGTTCCCTATCCCATTTGACACACGCTATCCCGTCCGCCATCCAGTCAAACAAAGCTACTGAGCTGGTTGCTTACCTACAACATAAGCAAGAATGGTGAGCTACAGGCTCAGTAAGTTCAAACATGCAAGAAATAAAATTTCTATGAATAGACTATTCATCATGAATAGTACCGTTGACCACTATTCATATGTGAATAGAAACTTTGACCACTATTCATTATGAATAGTAAGTTTGACCACAACACAGTATATCAACAGTACATCCACCGCGATGTTAGTACCCTCACGAAACTGTCTTATGCTCAATTATGGCATAGTTTCAGTTTTAGGTAATTATCTTTCATTATGTTCTGGTTTTGAGCTCAGGTTGGTAGTACCATTTAAGTGCGCATGACTGGGAGCGGTACATTAGTGCTGACCTCCACAGCCTTAATCTCATAGCCCCGAAGGCAAAATTGTACATGACTGGGAGCGGTACATCAGTGCTGACCTCCACAGCCTTAATCTCATAGCCCGAAGGCAAAATTACCTCCCTATACGGAAGGCTGGTACGCCAAAAGTGGTTTCATTACCGACTTTTTAAAATTCTAACCCGGTGACTTCATATTGCCCCGTGGTTAGGAATGGTTCACATTTTAATTTTAGGTGAGTGAGTTTCATTAACCTCGCTCTAGTGCCCGAAGCACAATTTACTATGTGTCTCATTCTTAATAGTGTCCGTAGCACATTTCGTCTCTCTCTCTATTCTATAATAGTGCCCGTAGCACATATGTACCTAACTTATAGTTAGTACATTAAAGTTAGCAATAATAATGTTATATGTTGCAGACAGGTAAATGTCTGAACTTACCTTATCAGTTTCTTTCTCTTTTCTCTCTTGGATCTTTGATCGCTGTCCTTGTAGGTCGATTTTTGGATCCTACAGACAAAGCCTTGTCTGTTAAATTTATTTCCATTTATAGCTTTTATTTTTCATTAAAAAGCTTAAATAAAACCTATTTATAACTTTTTAAGCTTTATTTATCATTTTCCCCATTTTTCTCAACTTTTACAAAATTACGATTTTGCCCCTATATTTTGGCAAAATTACAATTTTGCCTCTGACGGAATTTTCTCGATCCAGACTGCATTTTTGGCTCTCAGGAACTTTTCTGACTCTTTTCTAATCATTACCGGGTTCATTTCTATTTTATTTCCATTTTTCACTTTCCCGACCCTCGGGAAGCACTATTCCGACCCTTACGTCGGTTTAGTGATTTTCTATCGTTTCGGAGCCTCAAATGGACGTTTTACTAGTATTTAAAGCGTTCATATAGACTTTCCCGACCTAGGTATCTGAGACTCAGATTTTCCGTTCCCGACTCGGGCCTTTATTTTGTTTCCCAAAAACGCCCCCCCTCGGGGTCGGTTTTTTCAGTTTCATTCGCGTTTTACATTTTTAAGGGGACAGGTTACTATTCACGAACCATCCCTTAGGTTTTCCTTATTCAATTTTCCATTTGGGACTCGGGTTTCCAACCCGACCCTATACTTTTATTTTTAATTCCCTTTTTATCCCAAATGACGTTTTCGAAATTTCGGCGTAAATTTAAGGCTACTGGCGTTAGGTACGCCTCAAACCACATGTACCTGCCACGTACTATACCACAAGCCTATTTTATGTAAAATTTTTCCAAACTTTTACATAAAAGCTTACAAAATTCCAATTCACATTTTGAACCACATTACACAAAATTTCTTTCAATTTTATCCTTGGTTTTTGGCCACGGTTTTCACAATCAAAACCTAACCAAAATTTCTCAATTTTTCAACCAAATTTTTGGCTATTCCAATGTCATTATCTAGCAAATTTTCAAGCCAATTTACATGCATTTTTCAACACAATTCCTAGGGTTTTTCATCATTACAACCCACGGCCAAATTAAGAGAAACATACACCAATTTTTTTTGTTTCATGCTTTCAATCACAAATCCATCATTTCCATAATAAAATGCATGATTTAAATCATCCAAACATCAAGTAAATCATGCAAAAATTTTTCCCCAAACCCTAATTAACCCACGGCCATATTAGGGTAATTTCACACCAAATTTTTTTTCCAAGCTTTCCGTCATGCAAATCATGCTTTATATTTGACCAAAATATGATTTGAAGCATGTTAATACTTAAACCACAAAAATTCATCATTGATTACTCATGGTAACCCACGGTTTTACCCTTGGAAAACCAACTAAAATTTGGTTTTTCTTTAAACCAAATGCATGGTTTTTCTCCTAATTTCACCCTTAACAAAACCTAAGCACCAAATCAATCAAAACAAACCAAAAATTTTCCATCCTTTACACTATTCATTACACAGATTCTTGGAAGAAAAATCAAGAAAATTTTCAAACCAAGGAAAGTTACCTTGCTCACTTGCTTCCTTTGTCTTCAATGAAGGGTTTGACACAAACATTGTGAAGAAAACTTGGATGGTTTGCTTGGTTTCTCTTGGGTTGCCTACAGTTCTTCTTGGGAGAACACTTGGAACATTTTTTTCCTTTGTTTTTGGCTTTGAATTTGTCTCGGCCATTTGTTCCCAAAAGTTGCCAACTTAACCACAGAGAAAGCCAATTAATTTGGCTTTCAACCAATCAAAAATCAACACCTTTCAAACCTATTTCTTTCCAAATTTTTCAAAAATTAAAATGATGGAATTTTGGCCAAATCTTGGCCTTTAGATCAAAAAGCAAACCAATCTTGGCCATTAATGCTACCAACCACCATTTTTCTTTCATTTATTAAATGGAATGATTTCATAATTGCAAAGTAAAACATTGACTTTGAATTTTACTATTCACATTAATTCGACTACTTTTTGACCGATACCGGTTCGAGCCGAAATTTTCCTGAAATCGTCCCGGCGGGTTCCTGAGGTCTCCTGTGCAGTCGGATCAATTTAAACTGCTTCCGTTTGATCAAAATTAATCCCGGAAGTTTTTCATCTTTTATTGCTCCGGTTAGGGTTTTCAATGCCGGTTTTGGCACCGTTCCACCCGTTTCAACTCAGTGAATTTTTCCAACACTGAATTCTTATTCGTCAGTATTGTTAGAACATTTTAATATATTCTAAACAATATAAATACATTTATTTCGCTCTTTAAATAGTACAAATTATTATAGACATACATTTATACATTTTCTTTCGAGAATGCCTGAATTTCCGGTTGTCACAGAAAGTGAGCTAATCGGTAGAAAGACTAGTAGAAATGTACTTAGCTCAGATAGTAAGACTGCACGGAGTGCCAAAGTCCATTATTTTAGATCGTGACGGACACTTTACCTCTAGGTTTTGGCAGAGCATCCAGGCCTCGTTAGGAACCAGATTGAAGCTTAACACAGCCTTCCATCCTCAGACTAACGGTTAGTCTGAGAGGGCCATACAGACATTAGAGGATATGCTGAGAGCTTGTGTCCTAGACTTCAAAGGAAACTGGGACCAAAAACTACCTTTGATTGAGTTCTCATACAGTAACAGCTACCATTCCTTGATTGGGATGGCACCATATGAGGCACTTTATGGAAGAAAATGCAAATCTCCGGTTCACTGGCATGATATCGAAGAGAAATAGCTCACTAGCACGGACTTCATCAAGAATATAATGGTGGACGTGAAGCTAATACGAGAGAGATTGGACACGGTGCACAGTCGCCAAAAGAGCTACGCCGATAAACGCCATAGACCCCTCGAGTTTCAAGAAGGAGACTCAGTCTTTCTCAAGGTGGCATCCATGAAGGGGGTAATGCGCTTTGGAAAGAAGGGAAAGCTAAGTCCTAGGTACATAGGACCCTTCAAGATAATCGAGAGAGTCGGGAAGTTGGCTTATAGATTAGCACTCCCTCCTGAATTAGCTTCAGTGCATAATGTCTTCCATGTCTTAATGTTAAAGAAGTACATGCCAGACAACTCTCACATTTTGAACCAAGAACCCATAGAGGTACACGCTGATCTGACCTATGAGGAGAAACTTGTGCAAATCTTAGCTTGAAAAGAGAAGGTGCTTAGGAATAAGGTTATACCCCTCGTGAAAGTGTTGTAGTGAAACCATAATATTAAGGAAGCCACATGGGAACGGGAAGAAGATATGAGAAGAGACTTCCCAGAATTATTCTAATTTTCGAGGATGAAAATTTTGTAAGGGGGGTAGATTGTAATGATCACCTCGTTCATGTAACCTAGTTACCGTACAATAAGAATTTTAGGAATGAATTTGGAATAATTTGATGCCTTTTAGTGCACATATTAAGAACATGGTCAGGTACACGACCATGTAAGTGGCCATGTCTGAAATGTACACGCCCGTGTTGCCTTATACATGCATGTGTAAGAGCCCGTGTAGAAGGTCGTGTACTAGTAGAGAGCCACTGTAATGACTCTCATGATTCATGAAACCTAATTATTATGTAATGGGTAATTAAGTTAATAAATGCAGTATATTTTCCAGTTGAATGAATTAAACGGGTACAGTAACGTTTAATTACTATTCATGCAGTGAAGAGGATAACTGGCAGTGAAATCGATCCACCCTATTATGTGTACGTGCGTATAAGACACACAGTGTCAAGAAAACGGTCCAGATGACCATTTCTTGACATAGAACTGGTGAGCAGGTCATCAGTATGCTTGGACCTGTCATCTGAGCACAACAGCGATAATTACCCTAGCAGAGGTACAGTATCGAGAAAAATGGTCCAGATGACCTCTTCTCACCCAAGAACTGACGAAATCAGAGTCAGAATGCTCAGACTTGTTAGTTAAGCAGAAAATAGTGAATAGTGAATAGGAGACAACAGTGTCAGGTTAATGGCTAAGACGGCCTTAATTTGGCTTAAAACTGATACATTTACAGTTAGTAGGCTCAATTTAGTCAATTGAACACAAAACGTGAATTTTTGTTTAAGAAATACGCAGTATTGGGAAAGGAGTCAAGACAACCTTTTCTCATCCCGAAACTGATATATTTAGACTCAGAACGCTCAAATTAGTCAATTGAGTACAAAACACGTTTTTTGAGGTGGAGTCACACAGATCCTGAAAACTGGTTCAGAAGATCTCAGATGGATGTCAAACTGATAAAATTGAAATCAGCATATCCAAATTAGTCAGGAGAGACTGTGTTTGAAATTTTACGCGAAAATGCCTCGTTATGCATGGATAAGGACAACACAGTGTAGACACAACCATAGTATAAGAAATGAACAATAAAATGAACACAAAATGGGCTCATAGGCATTACAATCCAACTAGGAATTATCAATATAAGAATCAGATTTAGAAAATCCAATTTCGGTGGAAATCTAGAACACTATCGAGAAAAGGTCGAATACCGAAAGTAGAAAATTAGACTACAAAGAGGAGACCTTGTAGATGAATTTTTCCCCTAGGAAACCATGCACATGCAGCACAAACAGCTCTAAACACATCCCTAAAAATAGGGAAAATTTTCACCTAAAACAAGGGATGTGTTGGCCACCTTTTGATTAAAATATGCAATAGTATCCATCACATGGCAAACAAACATTAAACAATTTGGTTCCCTTTCTTATGCGTAGCCTTCATGGTTTTTGAAGGGCAGATGGCAGCTGGTTTTGTCCCCAAATTAGCAAGAAATTGTCTTGATTAATTAAGCTTAAGTTTGATTAAGTTTGGGTTAGATTTGCCTATAAAAGGGCATGCTTGACCTAAGGTGTTACTTTCTTTCTTTTGCACCCCAAAACACAACCATATTTCCTCTTCTTTTCTTATCTGTAGCTGACTCATTCCTGGCTCCAAAACTGACCAAATTCCAACCAAAATCTCACCAAAATATTCACCAAAAATTAGCCCCATTTCAAACCACTCAAGTTTGTCTTTTTGGTAAGATTCTAGAGCCAATCTTTATGGTCTTGTTAGTTTCTTTGGTGTAAGGACCGCACCGATCATATACTTTAATTTTCATTTAATGAGACATTGAGGAATAATTTAATGCCATTTGGTGCAAATTTGATTGACATGATCAGATACACAGCCCGTGTAAGAGCTTGTGTAGGAGACCGTGTAATGAGCAGAGAGTCGGTATACATAGACTCTCAAAAATTTATGAAACCTAATTATTATGTAATGAGTAATTAAGTTGGAAAATATAATATATTTTTCAGTTGAATAGACTAAACAAATATAGTATTGTTTAAGTATTATTCATGCAGTGAAAGGGATGATCGAAAGTGAACCTGGTCTACCCTATAATGTGTATGAGTATAGGAGACACGTAGTGTCAGGAAACTAGTCCAGACGACCATTTCTTGACACAAGACTAGTGAGCTAATCACTAGAATGCTCGGACCGAACATCTGAGCACAACAATGATGAGAAACCCTTACTAGGGTATGGTATCGAGAAAATGGTTTGAACGACCTCTTCTCACCTAGAGACTGATAAAATCAGAGTCTGAGTACTCAGACTAGTCAGTTAAGTAAAAGACAATGAATAGTAAATAGTGGGAAACGCGGTGTCAAGTTACTGGCCAAGACGGCCTTAATTTGACCTAAAACTGATATATGAACGGTTAGTAGGCTCAATCTGGTCAATTGAGTACAAAACGAGAATTTTAGTTTGAGAGATATGCAGTATCAGGATGAGGGTCAAGACGACCTTTACTCGCCCCGAAACTAATATATTTAGGCTCAGAATGTCCAAATTAATCAAACGGGCACCTGACATATTTTTCGAGGTGGGATCACATAGACCCCAAAAACTGGTCCAGATGACCTCTGATGGATGTAAAACTGATAAAAATGGAACCAGCACATCCAAATTAGTTAAGAGAGACTGTGTCTGAAATTTCACCCGGGAACGCCTTGGTTTGCGTGCGAAAGGACAACACAGTGTAGACACAACCACAGTATAGGTAATTAATGGTGAAATAGACTGATAATGGGCTCTTAGATAGTATAAATCAACTAGAAATTGACAATGTCAAAATCGGATTCAGAAAATCCAAATTCCGGTGAAAATTAGAACACTAAAGAGAAAGGACTGAACACCGCAATAGAAAATTAGACTGCGAAGAGAAGCCAACACAGATAAAATTTTGCCCTAAAAATCTATATCCCTTAGCTGCAAAAGCAGCTGATTTTGGCTGCTCACATAGCCCAAAAGGTGGCATTAAAATAATACCCTAGCCATGACACCTTTTAAATTAAAAAATTCAAGGTTTTCAAGCATGTGGTCAAATAAACATTGTTTATTTCTCTCCCTTTTATGCAGCAGCCCACGCCCATTTATGGGGCTAAAATGGGCAGCAAATTTGTCTCTTAATTAGGCTAAAATGGTGGACGATAAAGTTGGTTCAAGTTTAAGCAAGTTAGTTTAGTTTTGCCTATAAAAGGCATACATGACAGCAAGGGTTCCTTTCTTCATTTGGCACCTCAAAACTACAACACTTTTTCCTCTCTTTCTTTCTATTGAAGCCAACCACCCCTTCAGCCTAAAACCCCTATTTTCAAGCCAAAATCATATCAAAAGCTTACCAAAAATCTAGCCTATTCAAGTTCGTGTAGGTGATTCCATTTCCAAGCCTTTCCAAAGTGATCAAGGGTAAGTTTTGTAATCCAATCTTTGTGGTTTTAGTTTTTGTTTTGGGTTGATCTTAAGAGAAATTATTTTGATGCTTTGTAGCACAAAAACTGACCCTATCCTCTTAATTCCACATGGCCATTTTTGGTTCCTCAAGCCCCTAGTTTGGATTTATGCTTGGACCATAGCACAAGAGGTAAAAACTAAAAACCCTATCTTGTGGTTAGATGATGTTTAAGTTTGATCAAGGCCATTTATGTGTATTTGTTTATGCACATGGGTTGTAATAAGTTTATTTTGAGCCCTTAAGTTTCCATTTTTAAGTTTATGTGGTTGTGGTTGTGTTTACATTATTTTTACGAATGGTTGTGTGTGAATGAGAGCATGAACATTTTTAGTAGCTGGACACAATCTGTCCTTAGGAAAGGCCAAGGATTTTGGCCATTTTGACCCCCTTAGGGTCCAAATTTGGGATTTGGTAACATGATGTTTTAAGAAAATTTTGTTACGGTCGTTTTTGTATCAAATAGCTCTCAGCCAAAAATGACATTTCAATAGGTTTTTCGAGTGGTTTTCACTCGGCGCCCAAAACTGGGAACAATTTAGCCTCAGGTTTTATTAAAAATGGACCAATTAAAGTCCAAATCGGACTTCGGACTCAACACAAAAGTTGTAGAACACATCGAAATCTTTAAGATGACTCACGCATGTTTTAAAAATGTGACCGTTTCAGGCCTTAAACAGAGCCATTTTTAAAATGAAATAAAACTGGGATTTTGCAAAAAACTGGGCCCATAGGCCACGGATTTGATAGGATTAGGACCCGTTCAAGTTAGATTTGAGCTCCGAGATGAACACGAGAATTGTTCATCTCGTCGAGCATGAAAATTTTCATGTTCGTAAAATTCACAAACAAAGTCGTTTCGATTGAGTTTCAAAATAGTTTTCGAAAGTGGTCTAAAAACCACCCTTAAAATGTAACACCAAAAATGTGTTCTAACATCTTTAAATTATAAACATGGTTTTTGTGATGCCTCGTGCGCTTAGCAGCCCAAACCATCACTTAAAAACTGCTTCTTTAAATAATACTTATACTTTCTTGCAATTGATACTTAAAGTTACTTAACTAGATATTATAAATTTAGACTTTTTTTTTTGATTGCGTATGTATTTACTATGCACGTACGTATACTGATTACTATTCAAAAATACTATTTATCGATTACTATTTAAAAATACTGTTTGACGGCTACTATTCAAAAATACTATTTAATGGTTATTATTCAAAAATACTATTCAATAGTTACTATTCAAAAATATTGTTCAATGATTACTATTCATATATACTATTTAACTATTACTACTCAAAAATACTATTTACTCAACTTTTGCAGAGTTTAACTTGCGGTGTCTCCATAACGTCGCCTCACATCCGCCTCCGCCGCTATCATCGCCCATTGTGGTTTAGGCCATAGGACGCTTACCTATAGCATGAACACACTCCATGAGTTTTACGCCCAGTAAGTACAACATGTTAACCACAAAACATGTTTTAAACATAGTACATACTTAAAATCATATAAGTATGCTAGGTATCAACATATATCAGTCAAACATGTCACATACCAGATCATCACATATCATATCACTGAAACAACTTCACATACTATATGCATGACTGATAGCACTGTATACCTAAATGCATTTTACTATGAATGGAAGCATAGTGAACTATAACTATTGCATAACGTGTACAATGTATGGTCCGGTTATACACATTTATGCTTTATTATTCTCTTTTCTTTCTTATGTCTACTTAGGGCCCGTTATGGATATATTTTATGGCCTTGGCCTGTTATACATTATGAGCCTCGACTCGTTAGATTTTGTGGGTCTTGGCCTATTATACATTATGAGCCTCGGCTCATCAGATTTTGTGGGTCTTGGCCTGTTATACATTATGAGCCTCGGCTCGTTAAATTTTGTGGGCCTTGGTCCGTTACACTGACACCCTTATTCTCATCTTGTTTATCTTTTCTAGCCACATGCTTCTCTAAGCTATCCCTAATCTTACGTGATCGGGATGCACGGCAACTAACTTATTCTTTCATCAATCTACTTGATTGCAAAACTGTATGCTCTTATACATGCCGTGCATCAACATGTGCATAGCATACATACTTGTAAAAAAAATCATCATTTTAAACTCATTTTATTCATGCCGTAGGCGGAGTTGTACTTACCTTGTCTTGCAAGCAATTGCATACTCGCGCCTTTATCAAATTACAGGTAACCACCTGTCATTATTAACGTTCCTCATTAGTACTCTCGTTGAGTCACCATTACTATTAGTGACTATTATTTGTGTTTTTATGTGGTATCGAGGCTCCTTGGTACCCCATTGGCCTACTTTGGGGATTTGGTATCTACTTCTATCATTGTTTGATTAATTGTCTTCTTGACGGATTAATCATCGTTCCTCACAGTGTTGTTCAGAACACAGTCCTTGGCTGGTTGCCTAGGTAGCCTATCGGTTCTTAACCCATCCCCTTATCACCCCGTTGGTAACTAGGTAGCCTATCGGGTTACTATGTGTGAACTTAGTGTAGTAACCGACCGAGTTACTTCGCTTGTTGGGGTGTGGTAGCCTACCAGGCTACTATTCCTTGTTTGGTGCAATGGCCCACCAGGCCACTATGGCTTGTAAAAATTCTTGAAAAAAATTACGTGTTTGGAACCCATCCCCTTATCATCCCGTTGGAAGGTGGGGGACGTTCTTATGAAAACCATGTCTATATTTTAAAGTGTTAGAAACACATTTTATTTTGAAGTGTGTAAATCACATTTTTGAAGCGTGTATTAAAAGGTGGTTTTTGAACCACTTTTGAAAACTATTTTGAAACTTGGTCGAAACGACTTTTTTTATGATTTTGGCAAACATGAAAGTTTTCATCCTTGGTGAGATGCACAATTCTCGTGTTCACCTCGGAGCTCCAATATAAATCTAATAGCTCCTAATTTCATTAAACCCGTGGACTAAGTGTCCAGTTTTTTGTAAAAGTCCCAGATTTACATCACTTTGAAAACGTCTCTATTTAAGGCCTGAAACGGCCAAATCTTTAAAACATGCGCAGGTTGTCTTAAAGATTACGATGTGTTCTACAACTTCGTGTTGAGCCCGAGAACCGGTTCAGACTCTAAATGGTCCATTTTTAATAAAACCCGGGCTAACTACTGGGTTCAAACTTTTTGGTCCCAGTTTTGGATACTGCATGAAAAATACTCTAAAAACCTATCTTAGTGTCGTTTTTTGCTGAGGGCTATTTGACACAAAAACGACCATATCGAAATTTTCTTGAAACATCATGTTTTACCAAATCCCAAATTCGGATCGTAAGTGGGTCAAAAGGGCCAAAATCCATGGCCTTTTTTAGGGATAAATTGTGTCTAGCCACATCCCTATACGTCCATCGCATCACACATACTAATAACCATTCGTAAAAATTTTAAACACAACCACAACCATATAAACTTAAAAATGGAAAGCTAAGGGCTCAAATAAAACTATTACAAACTATTTGCATAAACAAATACACATAAATGTCCTTGACCAAGATCTTAAAATCACTAAATCACCAAATGTAGGGTTTTCGGTTATTACCTTTGTGCTTTGAACCAAGCATGATTTTGAACCAAGACTTGATGACCAAAGTGGTTATGGGAACCCAAAGAGAATGAGGTCAGGTTTTGCTAGAAACAATACCAAAATTTTTCTCTTAAAAATCAAACCAAAACAAAAACTAAAAACTACAAAGATTGGATTTTGAAAACTTACCCTTGGTGCCTTAGAACGACTTGGATTCGAGTCCTCCTAACATAAGCTTGTGAAAATTTTTGGTAAGTTTTTGGTATGATTTAAGGCTTGAAAATGGAGGCTTTTGGCTGATGTGAAGGGTCAGCTGCAGCAAGAAAGAAAGGGAGAAGGAGTGTTGTGTTTTGGGTTGCCAAATGAAAGAACAAAATCCTTGTGCAAAGTGTGCCTTTTATGGGCAAACTTAATCAAACTTGCTTAAGCCTAAACCTAATTAATTGTCCATCATTTTAGCCTAATCAAGGGATAAATTTCTGGCCTTTTTCAGTCCATAAATGGGTGTGGGCTGCTGCATGGAAGGGAGAAGAGATAAAGCAAAACTTGTTGACCAAGCTTTAAAACCCCATGAATTTTTAATTCAAAAGTTGTCATAACTTTTGTAATTTTTTAATCTCACTTTAGGGCTATGTGTGTAGCTATTTTCAGCTACTTTTGTAGCTAGAGGCATGGTTTCTAAGGGAAAAGTTTTATCTGTGTTGGCTTCTCATTGCAGTCTAATTTTACACTGTAGTGTTCGGTCCTTTCTCGACAGTGTTCTAATTTTCACCCAAAAATTGGATTTCTGAATCCGATTTTTGTATTGTAAATTCCTGGTTGTTTTATACTGTCTAAGAGCCCATTATTAGTCTATTTCACTATTTGCTTTCTATACTGTGGTTGTGTCTACATTGTGTTGTCCTTTCGCATGCAAACCGAGGCATTTCCAGGTAAAATTTCAAACACAGTCTTTCTTGATTAATTTGGACGTACTGATTCTATTTTTATAAGTTTTACATCCATCAGAGGTCGTCTAGACCAGTTTTCGAGATCTGTGTGACCTCACTTCGAAAAACATGTCAGGTGCCCGTTTGACTAATTTGGGCGTTCTGAGCCCAAATATATCAGTTTTAGGACGAGTAAAGGTTGTCTTGACCCTCATCCTGATATTGCATATCTCTCAAACTAAAATTCTCATTTTGTGCTCAATTAACTAGATTGAGCTTACTAACCGTTCATATATCAATTTTAGGTCAAATTAAGGCCGTCTTGGCCAGTAACTTGACACCGCATTTCCCACTATTTACTATTCATTGTCTTTTACTTAACTGACTAGTCTGAGTGCTCTCACTCCGATTTTGTCAGTCTCTAGGTGAGAAGAGGTCATCCGGACCATTTTCTCGATATCGTACCCTTACTAGGGTTTCTCATCGTTGTTGTGCTTAGACATTCAGTTCGAGCATTTAGGTGATCAACTCACCAGTCTTGTGTCAAGAAATGGTCATCGGGACCAGTTTTTTGACACTGCATGTCTCCTACACTCATATGCATAATAGGGTGGACCGGGTTTACTTTCGGTCGCCCTTTTCACTGCATGAATAGTACTTAAACAATACCATACCATTTAGTCTAGTCAACTGGAAAATATACTATATTTTCTAACTTAATTACTTACTACATAGCAATTAGGTTTCATAAATTTTTGAAAGTCTATGCATACCGGCTCTCTGCTCATTACATGGTCTCCTACACAAGCTCTTACACGGGTTGTGTATCTGATCGTGTCACTTAAATTTGCACCAAATGGCATCAAATTGTTCCTCAATTTCTCATTAAATGAAAATTAAAGTACATGATCGGGGTGGTCCTTATAATCTACCCCTCTTACAAAAATTTTCATCCTCAAAAATTAGAATAAATCTGGGAAGTTTCTTTTTATATTCTCTTCCCATTCCCATATGGCTTCTTCTATGTTGTGGTTTCACCACAACACTTTTACAAGTGGTATAAACTTATTCCTAAGTATTTTATTTTCCTTAGCTAAATTCACACGATTTCTCCTCGTATGTCAAATCGGCATGCACTCCGTGTAGTCTCACTAGCTGAGTTACATAAATTTCTCCTAGTCTTTCTACTAAGTAGCTTACTTTCATGATTAAATATCGAGCTGATTTCGTCAATCGGTCCATAATTTCCCAAATTGCACCGTTGTCGCTCGGCGTTCTTGGCGATCCGTTTATGAAATCCATTGTGATCTAGTCCCATTTCCACTTGGGTAGCTCAATTTTTAGTAGTTCTCTAGCCGACTTGGAACTGCTTTAGCTCTGCAGGGCCCATTCAGTATGGGGCCTTAGAGATGAGGGTTGATCCTGGTGGATGCTCGATCTCGAACGATACCCCCATGAATTTTTTTGGCCATCGGCACGTTCTCGGGTCCTATCTCTATTCCTCGAGTCTTATCTACTACGAGTACTAGGAAGCCTGCACATCCACTAGATAGCATCTTACGAGTCTTCATTGCTATGATCAACGTCTTTGGTCGTTTTGGCGACAAACCCCTTATGGATGAACCTTTTGCACCCGATCAGTCCAAGAATGACTTCCCATTTTCGACAGTCTAAGACGACATTGTATTTTATGAGGAATTCTATTCTCAGGATTACGTCTTGATCGATCATATCAATGATGATCAGATTGATGCTTAGTTCTCTATAGCAGATAATTACCAAAATGAAACGCATCCAGTACTAGACAATAAAACTTCCCCTGAGGGAATTGTTGTTTTAAGAGCCTATTTCATCGTACCTAAGCTCCCATCTAACTTTCTAGCGAATTCTGATGATGCAAATGAATGGCGACCTACTACTCTCTTCTGCTTAGTCGCTTTTCAATTTCTGTTTGGGAAGGTCGCTTTCTTTCCTTCGGTCTTCTCGTGGCTTGATCCTCCTTTGCCTTGGCCTTCGTTTTGTCATAAGCCTTCTTCCACATGTGTTGTACAAGTCCATATTAGTTTCTCGTAGTGCACAGCATACGTTAGAGCTGTGTCACTAGACATCGACTGCAGTCTCTCTGTTCGATGAACAATTCTCGTATATCTGCAATTCTAGGGAACTTAAGTGGTTTCACTTCCTCGCTTGCCCATAAAGAAAAACTGGAGCTGATGCTGGACTCCTCTTGGTGATTTGCTTGATCATGGTATGGCGAAGCTTGACCCAGTTAAGAGCTCATCCTGGTCATAAGAATCCCAATACACACGAAAGTATCTTCTTGAAAGACATCAATAGCTAACAGGACTTAGTTATCCTGATCAATGGAGTACAATCAAGGAGTCACTTTGATGGCATGAAACCAGTCCTGACATTCACATGGAGTGCAGGGGTGCTGCTTGCCACTCGAAACTCAATGGATAACTATCCCTAAAGATTGGTACAACTCAGGCTGCAACCCAAGTTCCTACTCAGAGCAGTTCTTTGGTGCTGCACGGTCGTAATTTTACGTAGGGTGACCTTAGCATCTCTCCTGACACTTTCTTTTTTTTAATGAAATCACTCCAGCTTAACTTGCCAATGTTCCTTCTAATCGTTGCTATCCTCTACCATTGACGTGCTTCCTTATGAACTGGCTGAGGTACGTTGGCTGCTATGGTGATAGCCGTTGCTGTTTCCCTATCATCTCTCGTATAGCCATGCGTTGTGCTATCAACATATACTCTTGGGGATGGCTGGCTTGTTTGCGTATGCATTCTAACCATGATGCCCTTCAAGCTCTATCATATGGCGGAAAAGAAATTACAAGTCTTTTTGTTTCCATATTTGGAGATTACATCACCTACCATTTTCCTCCTTACTCATGTGTGAAAATATTGTATCTAAATCGTTGTGCAAAACCATATTGCCTTTCATATTATATATAGATACACAACTTTAGTCTGTTGCGAGTGGTAACCACTTCCCGGTACATAGTCTCAAAAGGACATATTAGGTCAGGTCTAGTGACTAAGCTACTGTGTGGCAACCCGTGCCCTTAGCGGCTCAGACCGTCGCTAAAAACTTTCTTCTTTAACTGATACTTATACTTTCTTGTAGTTTAAACTTAATCTGATACCATAAATTTTAGGGATTTTTTTTTGGTTGCGAACATCATTACTATTTACGTACTATACAACTATTAGTTGCTATTCAAAAATACCACTTAGCGATTACTATTCAAAAATACTATTTAACCATCACTATTTAAAATATACTATTTAGCATTACTATTTACTCAAAACTCATGCGGAAGAATACTCATGGTGTGTCCACAACCTCTCCTCACATCCACCTCTGCCGTCGTCATCGCCCATAGATGATTTAAGCCGTAGGATGCTTACCTATAGCATGAGCACACTTTGTGAGCTTTACGCCCAGTAAATACAACATGTTTACCGCAAAACATGTTTAAACATAATACATATTTAAAATCATGTGATAATACAACCATCGCAGATACCAAATAACACATCATGTATCATATCACCACGTATCACATCATGGAATACAAACATCACATACTTCATGCATAACATAGTATATCTTATATTGAATGCATCTTATGAAACTAGAAGCATAGAGAACTAATGTATACAGTGATCAATGCATGATCCGGTTATGTTCGTTTATGCTTTAAATATTCTTTTCTTTTTCTTATCTACTTTGGGCCCCTGTGTCAGTACCATGTGTGTGCATACCAACGGTAATGCTCGAGGTCACTAAAAAGCTGGAAAGCCATCAATGGATACTCAACTTTCTGCTTTATCTTACTTTGACTTTGAAAACTCTTTCGACTGAAAGAGCTGGTACGACACACCTATTAAATTCCATCTTGTTTATCTGTTCTAGCTATATACTTCTCTAAGCTGTCCCAAATCCTACGTAGCAGGGACGTATAGCTTCTAACTTGTTCTTTCATCAATCTACTTGATTGTGAAACTATATGCTCTTAAATATGCTGTGCGTCAATTTGAGCATGGCATGATATACTTAACATACAGTAAACATCATTTTAACATCATTTTATTCATGCCGTAGGCGGAGTTATACTTACCTAATTGAAAGCAATTTCGTACTCATTCTCACACCTCTAGCAGCTTATAGGTTACCACCTATCATCAATAACATATCTCATCAGTGGTTTTGCCTAGTCACTAATACTGTTAGTGACTATCACTTACGTCTCTATGTGGTACCGAGGTCCATCAGTACCCTAATGGCCTACCTTGGGGATTTGGTGTTTAGCTCCTATTGTCATTTGGTTAATTATCTTCTTGACAGATTACTCATCATTCCTGTGATAACCGGAAATTTTCATCATTCTCAGAAAATCGGTACAAGGAAGGTATACAACGAATTTCATGTTTAAAATGTGAATTGTGGTGATTTTTATGTGTATATGTGTGTGCCTAACACACAATATCAAAAAATTGGCTAAGATGATCTTTTCTTGATATAAAACTGATATATTTAGAATCAGTATGCTCAAATTAGCCAATTGAGCACAAAATGTAAATTTTGATCGGGAAACATGCAGTATCGGAAAACTGGTCTAGATGACCTTGAATGAAGTTGAAACTGATAAATTTAGGTTCAGCACACCCAAATTAGTCAGGATAGCCTATTAGCATGCTCAAATTAGATAATTGAGCACAAGAGTAATTTTTGACCGAGAATTCGTAGTAACGGAAACTAGACGAGATGATCTCAGATGAAAATAAAACTAATATATTTGGATTCAGCATACCCAAATTAGTCAGGATGGCTCATGTTGATATTTTGGGCAAAAAAGTATATATAAGGGTGAAAAATCAGAAATTCGTGGAAAAGCCCTCACAATTTTCTCATTTCCTCACTTTCTCCCACGTACCGTGGGTGAACAGTACCGACCACCAGAAATGGTGTCTATTTTCGACACCGCTGGTCCCGTTGGAAAGCTCTCACCGAGCCGAGTCCAACGGTGTGCCGACGGGACGGAACAGCCACCGGAGCAAGCCGCACGTGCTGCCCGAAGTCGTCGATGGCCAAAAAATTTGAATGGCCGGATCTCTGTTGTCCGACGTCCAATCGAGCTGATTCCGGCCCCAAAAGACTCGGGGTGAAGAGTAGAACAAAACCCAAGTTTGATTTCGGCACAACAATCACCGGATTGTGCCGCCCAACACCTCTCCATCGCCACCTTGAAACTCGTCGTTTCTGGCGGAGTTAAGCCATACCACTGGTACCAAAATGCTCAGAATTTCATGGGGAACAAAAGCCCCAAAACAATTTCAAGAGAAAAAGCCAGCAAGATGGAGATTTGACAACGCCACCGTCGTCAGTTTTTCGGGGGCTCGATTCCGGTGATAGGAGCTTTAATTGGTGAAATTGACATCGCCAATGAGTTCCTCACATCGAGATCTATGAGATGGTGGCCTCCTTTCTCCACATTGCAGCCGGTCAATGCCAGTCAACATCGGTCAATGGCGAACGGTGACCACAAATTGAAGAATGGCCCGTTGGCCTATTTTCAACGTTCCAGACACGTCCGTGGCATCGGAATTGCAAGATGAAATTTCAAAAGTTAAGAACGAAGGAAAAAAGTTTGTACACGCGAGACCGAACGGTTCGTTTGATCGCCCATGGGACGATTCCGGTAGTGACTTCGATCCCTCCATTCCTAAAATTTATGTTTTGGAATGATTATATATTAATTATGTACTTTGGCATGTGAAATTGTAAGACAAATGGATAATGTGTATGAAAAATAGTCAAATATGAAAATGTGTAAAATGTGAAGATTTTTACGTAAAAGTTGATTTTTACGTAAAAATATAGGCCTCTGGTATAGTACGTGATAGAATATAATTAGGTCAGATGGTTTCGAGACATTTCCTAAACGCTGAAAACCCAAAAATTAAGCGGAAATGCTGCCGAAATTTCAAAAAAAAAAAAACGGCACAAATGAGTATTTTAGGAAACGAGGGGTAAAAATGTGATCGGGATCAAAACCCAAGCCCCTTCGGTAACCTAGGCCCGAAAAAGAAGATTAACGACCAAGAGTCGGAGTAATACCACCCGAGGGTTGGGTGTGAAATAATTGTAGAAATTACAGTAATTAATACTATAAAAGTTTATTAAGGCCTAAGAAAGATGAATTTATGACTTTTGGGTTTAGAAAATCCCATTAAAATGTTAAAGTAAAGATTTTACAGCCCAAATGCCCATTAGGGGCAAAATGGTCGTTTTGACCAAAAATTTCAGAAAGGTCGAAAAAGGGGCGTTAAGCCTTTAAGTTTATTGTTTTATGATTTTTGGGCTTAGAATATCCAGTTTAAATATTAAAATGACAAGGTTCAGGATCAGGATAAAGGTACTATTTATGATAAATAGTACTATTCACGATCAAAGTTACTATTTACGATCATTTTGATGAAAATTTCTGAAATGCACGGAAAGGACTGTTAGAGCCTTAGAATATCTTAAATAGAATTCTTAAAGCCAAAATCGAGTTTTAAGTTGAAGAAAAGTAAGAAAATCCTGTTAAGGGCAAAATGGTAATTTTCACCAAAGATTTGGGAAATAGTCCAAATGAACCGTTAAAACTTCAAACATGATTCAAAGACTCTAATGAGGATGTTAAAGGCCAAAAGTAAAGTTTAAATGAGAAAAATCATGTTAGGGGTAAAATGGAAACTTTGCCAAAAGTTCATGCCATAAAGGTCATTTTTCCAAAATTTAGCAGAAAAGTGATAGATGGATTCAATTAAGATTTTAAAGTCAAGTTCAAGGTTTAAAAGAAGGAAAGCACTTAAATGAACGTATGATCATTAGTCAAAGTTACTATTCACATCAAAGTTACTATTCATCATAAATTTTGACAGAAGTTGACGGAAAAATTACTAATGGGATATTACACCCCTAATTCATGATTGGGAAGTGAAACGTAGAATTCTTACATTTTATTGAACTTTATGTATGATTTAAATAACGAAAATAACCGTGATTATTTCGGTTATAGGAATCAGATACAGACGCGATGAAGGGACGTCTGCGGACCAAGAAGGCAAGAAAGGAGATACGAGCAGAAGTATCTGTAAGTTCAAACATTTAATTGACTGCAACATGAATACACTATTATGTCTAAGTGTCATGTGTGGTAAGTTTTAAAAGTTTCTATGTCTACAACATGTATGGACTTTTATGTGTTATATGTTGCAAGTTCAAGCATTTAGTTGACTGCAACATAAATTGACATGTTATGTCTATGTTTACATATTATATGAAAGTTATATGTGTGAGTGCTATAAGCACCAAAGTGTGGATAACAACTGCTATGTTATGAACTGTGTGTCATGTCTCAGTCAAATGTAAATTGACTTGACATGTATATGTCTACGTGTTATATGTAGTAAGTTCAGACATTCTATTGTCTGTTACATGAAATTACGTAATATGTTTATATGTTATGTATGAAATGTATAGAGTATATGTATATGTAAGGTGTTATATGCATAAAGGTGTATTTAATAAAATACACATAATGAAGGAAAGACATGAGAAGTGTTTCAAACCATGAAGGCAATGATAATGCCACCTGGTCAGAGCCATATGAAAGATAGTAAGGAAAGACAAGAATCAACAAGATAATAAGACTGAAGCTTTAAACGTTGGATGTTTATGTGTTAAACCTAAGTCAAACATGAATTGATTTCTATGTTAAAGTGTTATATACAGTAAGTTCGAATATTTAATTGTTTGTAATATGAACGTAGTTGACATGTTTATGTGTTATGTGTTCTATATGCAGCATGTAAGTTTAAATATTTCCATGTTTGCAATATAAATGGACTGGTCATGTTTATGTGTTTTATGTACAGTTTTAGTGCCAAGATACTATGATTTGAATATTACGAAAGTCATGTTATGAACTATGCATTATCTCTAAGTCAATTGTAAATTGACTTAACATGTTTATGTTTATGTGTTATATTTTGTAAGTTCAGACATTTATTTGTCTGCAACATGAATTTACTCAGTATGTTTATGTGATATAGATGATAGAAATTTAGCAGTCAGGTGCTGTATGCACACTAACATAAGATATAAGATCTTAAGAAAACTATAGAATAAATTACAGAATAAATTATAAAGAGTTCCAGACCCTGGAGGCAGCATAATTGCCACCGGTCAGGAACCACCAGAAATTCAATAATTAGATTAGTATTGGTGTACCGGCCTCCCACCCAGGTGGAGGTTTCTCAGATTCAGTTATGATAGGACTCCAAACCGATGGTGGTACGTCCCGGGTTTGGAAGTCTAATATATTTAGACTGTAGAGGATTGGCCAGTGGGTCGCTCCCCAGAGTCCCTCTCAGTTATGCGCGCACTACGGTATGACCAATTCAGGGGTCCAATAGTAGAATTTAGTATTAGATAAAGACATAAGATTTCAGAATTGCCATAATTGAGCATAAGACATACTAACACTATGAATATCGAGGCAGTCAAAGTCACTGTTCACGGTCAACGGTACTGCTCACAGTCGACAGTATTGTTCATGGTCAGAGTTAATATTCACAGAGAATAGTAATGCAAAAACAATGCTTGTTATTTATTATGTCAGTGATCCATGTTATGTTTGACGTTAAGGATATTTAAGCATACATAAGTGTATTTACGATGCTTAAGTATATTTATAAAGTTTTATGTATTTAAGTATGATAAGTATATTCATGCTGTTAAATGTAAAAGTATTTTCACAATAGCAAGTGTGTCACGTATGTTATATTCATGATGTTAAACATATGTTAAATATGTTATGTTTAAATTATGATATGTTTACAATGATAAGCATGAAATTCTGTTCAGTTATTACAAGGCTCCCCAAACCGATGGTGGTACATCTCAGGTTTGGAAGTCTAATGTTATGTAAATTGTAGAGGATAGTACGAAAGTATGTTCAAGATATTAAGTATGTTTAAAGCATGTTAAGAATGCAAGTACGTTCAAGACATTAAGTATGTTAAAAGCATGTTAAGTATGAAAGTGTACTCATGATGTGCAATGTGTCAAGTATGGTTATGATGAAAAGTATGTATAAGTATGTTTTAAATATTACATATGTTCAGTATAAAATCTAAAGTAATGTATGATATATGTTGTGTTAATGTTTAGATGTCATAATTGGCATCAGATATGTTTTGTCCAGTATGATGTGAATAATGATAAATACGCTTAAGTATGAGCGTTAAGCAAGCATAATGTTATAAAGGTACTATTCATAATAAATAGTACTATACATGGTAATAAGTAAGCATAACGTGACTAACATTCGTGTTATGCATAAGATATATCGTAACTATTACGCATATCAATTATTACGCATAAGTTTATGTGCATAAGTCAATCATACTATGTTAAGTGTGCTCTATATGATGTTAAATATACATGTTATGTTTAAATACAGATGCTTAAGTAATGAATGATATGTGTATACAATGTTATTTAAGTATGAAAGTATGTTATAAGTTTAAGGATATTTTAAGTATACGTAAGTATGTATTGTTTACGATGCTTAGTATAATAAGTATCTTTATTATGTTAGATGTGAAAGTATTTTCACGATATTAAGTATGATAAATATGTTATGTTTACGATGTGTAAACGTACGTTTAAGTATGTAATGTTTCCAATATGTTATGTTTATGAAGTTTAGTATAAGTTAAGTATGCTATGTTTATGAGGTTCAAGTATACATAAGTATGACTATGATGGTTCAAGTATGTTAAATATGAAAGTATGTTCACGAGATTCAAGTATGATAGCATGTTCAGGAGATTAAAGCATGATAAGTACAAAAGTATGTCCATAATGTTAAGTATGCATGAAATGCATTAAGTATGTTTACGATGCTAAGTATGGAAGTGGGATTATGAGGTAAAGTATGTTCAGATATGTTTAAGTATGTTGACCAGGTTACGTACAATAAGTATGATTGCTAAGTAATGTACGATATGTATTATGAAATCTTTTGAGGCTATAATCGGTATTAAAATTACCCTGTACTATATAGTGTGAATCATTATATGTCATGAATGTATGTTTGAACTTACTGAGCCTGTCACTTACAAGTTTATTTATGTTGCAGGTAGGCCCTTGTATGAAGATAAGACAAGTGATGGATGACGAACGAGATCTACATGTGCCAAGGGACTGGGCGAGGGTTATGGTACTGCTATGAGTCTTCCGCTGAGCTATTAAAAGAGTATTGAAATGATGTTTTATGATGTATATCAAATTATGAGAAAGTAAAATGTTTACTATAGTAAATGGTTTACGATGATATAATTTCCAAGTAAAGTTAAAAGAAAAAAATTATCCCCAATTTTCACGTTCAAATGGGAAGTTAAAATAAGCATGTTAAAGGAAATAGGTTAAAAGTAAGATACCAGCCGTCACAGGTGGTATTAGTATAAGTTGAAAGCAAGTTAAAAGTAAGTTACCGACGACCCAAGTGGTTACAGTCTATCGCAGTTGGCAACAGTAGCTGACTGTAATAATACTATTTAACCCTATGTAGGGCGGGACGTCATAGGTGGTATCAGAGCAATTTGACCATATCCCTCCTGGCACGATGCACATCTAGTTCGCCATCCAAGTAAGTTAGTTTTATTTTGAATTAGTGAATGTCTATTTATTAAACATGAACATTTTGTAAGGATAAGATGACGGGATGATAAGATCACAGTATAGGCGTTAAACCCCTATATGAGTTCTAAGCATGAACATGATCAGTTGTTAGGCTGTATTTATCCTAACGCCTGACATTATGTACTTCAACCTATAGAATCTAGCCACCAGCAGTCCACCAGAATGCAGGATCGGTTTCATGCTATCGAGATGGTTCTCCGACCGTGCCCCATTGATAACTATATAAAATAGAGTTATTTTACCACATTTTCATGCACAAAAGTTAGCTTGTTTTTTGAAAATTTTAGTTGTTTTTTTATTTTTTATTTTATTTATTTTGTTTTATGTACTTTAATTTAGATTTTCATAATTTCGTAAAGTTTTTATTTATTTTTCATCTTTTTATAATAGTAATTAAATAAGCTTAAATTAAATATTTCCAATGAGTCTACTTATAATATTTTATTTTGGAAATATCTAATTTTAGCACTTTGTTTTTTTGTAGCATCAAAGATGGCATCACTTTTCATGTCAGGAAACTGTAAAAACCAAGTTCATCGCACATTCTATAGCACTGGATCCTTCCAAATTTCATACACTGGATTGGAGCTAATGTATACTGTAGTAGCACTGTACCAATGTGCATGGACACTGTAGTAAGCATGCCGACACTGTGGATAAGCACGCGAACACTGTAGCAGACTGTTGCAAGCATGCACCGATCTCTTTAGCACTATAGTAAGAAGCTAAGATTTTGGGTGATCCATCAACAATTGCAGTCACTTCAACTGATCAAGAAGTCGCCTCCAAGAAAGAGCCAACCAATATTTCGATTAAAGTGCCTTTTCACCAAGATCTTCAACCTATTGGGAAAGTGCTGGAATATCAAGATCCCATGTGGCCAACTCCTCCAAAACCATCAATAACAATAATCCTTGGGGTCCACAAAGAAAAATATTCAAAACCAATTTTTGTTGGACACACGTGCCGAATTGCTCTACATTCAGCCAAACATGAGGGCATCATTAACAAAGACCTGTATGTGGTGTTGCATGACACCTATTATGGGCGGAAGCCGCTTTTTGATAAAATGTGTTTTGAAGTCAAGCCGATAACTATAAATCAAGCGCTTTTTGGGAGGCAACCCGTATGCGGTTGACTTTTTATTTTCACATGAGTGTGTATTTTTAACTTTTTCTTTGCATTAAGTGTGTATTTTTTTTTATCTTTTTCTTCTTTTCGCATCAAGTGTGTATTTTTGACTCTTTCTTTTCGAATCGAGTGTGTATTTTTGACACCTTCTTTTCGCATCGAATGTGTATTTTTGACTTTTTCTTTTTATTTTTCAAAGATTTCTGACAAACAGCTGATCTAACCCCTAATAGACTTAACTCAGCATCATCTTTCTTCACCTTATAAATATGCATACATTTTCACTATTTTCATCACACACATATCTATTTGTAAGGTTAGAAAGAAGTGAGTTGAGATGGAAGATCCTTCAGTTCGTAAGTTTAAAACTATTTGTGTTTTCGGTGGGACTACTCTGGGAAAAGATAAAGAGTTTTTGAAAGCAGCAAATAACCTTGGTAGGGTATTAGTTGCTAGACAAATTAATCTAATATATGGTGGAGGAAGTCTTGGGTTAATGGGTTGTGTGTCATCCAGTGCATATGTGGGGGGCAGTAAAGTCTTAGGTATCATTCCTAATGCTTTAGCTGACAAAAAAATCACTGGTCATACTTTAGGTAATGAATTAAAGGTCTCGTTCGTGCATGAGAGAATAGGTAATATGATGTATAATGCAGATGCCTTTATTACTTTACCTGGTGGTTTAGGAACCCTGGAAGAGATTTTCAACACTGTCTCTTGGGCCCAACTTAATCTTCATCAAAAGCCGTTAGGATTGTTAAATATTAATGGTTTTTATGACGGTTTGTTGTCTTTTCTGGATCATGCTGTGGAACAGGAATTCATTACACCATTAGCTCGGAAAATCCTAGTCTTAGCTCCAACTGCTGATCAGCTAATTGATCAGCTGCAGATCTTTGTGCCTGAACTTGACCTGTTAATGTCACAGGTAGTATGGTCAAATACGGACAACAAAAGCAGTAAGAAGCGAGGGTTGGATCTAACGCTACGGTTGTAACTTTCCTTGATGTTTTTCCTCATAACGTGTGATTTTATTTCAGTTTCAGTTTGTCAGTTTTTGCTTTCAATAACACCAGATCAGGTGAGACCGTTTATTCTCTACTTATCTACATTAGACATTGGGGACAATGTCTCAATTAGGTTGTGGAGAGGGAATAGTTTGGTTTTTTTTTTTTGTTCAGTTTCTTATGTTTTTACTAAAAAAAAACACGAAAAAAAAAATTTTAACAACTAGATTCATTATTTATAAGATGGTTGAGTAAAGATTTACTTTTAGAACTCTTGATGCGCATCCTATAGTAATGAGTGTTTTCTTGTGTCATTGTTTTATCTTTATTTTAAAAAAATTAAAAAATATATAAAAAAAAGAAGAAAAAAATAATAAAAAAAAGTGGTGATTTCCCACAGATCTAATGATGAAAATTTTGGTTATTTTATTTTATATAGTCTTTCAGAAAAGTATAAATTTTAGACAAATTTGCATTTAAATTTTGGAGTTAGTCTAATTCAGTTGTGATATTCAATATTTAAGTGCTAATTCTTGGTCTATAAGCTGTGTGTTTGTTTAGAGAAAGTTTTATGAATATTAAATATTTCTGATCTCACAAGTCTTAGAATTTGTTTGATTTTCTCTAGAGGTGAAATCCCAGACAATATCAAAATTAAGGAAATGATTTAGGCATTTTTTTTTGGAACGTTTGAGCTTTTCAAGCCAACCCTGTAATATCTTTATCCTTAGTTTACCCTTTATAAGCCTTGTTTTATACAACATTTTCCTTGTCACTTATATTTTTAGCCTAGCTTTTAAATAAAATATCTAACATTTAGCCCTTAAGCATGCTGATCATTTTAGAAATTATTTTGGGCTATGCTGAAATCTGGGGGAAAGATTGGGATTACAAAATTAAAATAAAAAATAAAAAAAGAATACTGTATCCTTTGTTTATCATAATAAGTTTTGAGATGTAGTTGTTCTAAAAAAAACAAAAAAAAAATAATAATAATAAAGAAGGTTTTATTTTTAATAAGGGAAAGTTGTAAATAAGTTTGGGGGTGTTACTTAGGTGTAAATAAAAATCTCTACAACAAGCTCTAAAATGATTAATGTGTTGAAGGGTGGTTTAAGCCATATTATCTTATATCTTGCCTTCACCTCAGTCACACATTACAAGCCTAATAAAAGTCCTAATGATCTTTGATTTTATGTTTGTCGACATTAGTGGAGAGAGAAATAAAAAATGAACCTATGGGATTTGTCCAAGATTGATTGTTTCATTTCTCAAAAACTCATCTAAATTTAATTAAAAAGAAATTTTGCACACACACACATACACGGAATATCCAAATGTAAGTAAATATACTCTTAAATTCAAATCAAAATTTTGATCAAAATTTATGTTTTTTTTTTCTGTAGACTATATCTTTTACAGCAACCTATGTGGAAATTTCTGAAAATCACCATTATTAATAAAATATTTTCTTACTTTCTTTCTTTCTTTTCTTTTCTTTTGCTCGAGGACAAGCAAAATCTTAAGTTTGGGGGTGTGAAAACTCTATAAAATATAGTTATTTTACAACTTTTTCATGCACAAAAGTTAGCTTGTTTTTGAGAATTTTAGTTGTTTTTTTTATTTGATTTTGATTTATTTTGTTTTATTTACTTTGATTTAGATTTTCATAAATTCATACAGTTTTTATTTAATTTTCATCTTTTTCTAATAGTAATTAAATAAGCTTAAATTAAATATTTCCAATGAGTTTACTTACAATAGTTTATTTTGGAAATATCTAAATTTAAAACTTTGTTTATCTGTAGAATCAAAGATGGCATCACTATTCATGTCAGGAAAATGTAAAAACCAAGTTCATCGTGCATTCTATGGCATTGGATCCTTGCAAATTTCACACACTAGATTGGAGCTAATGTATACTATAGCAGCATTGTAGCAGTGTGCATGGACACTGTATTAAGCATGCTGACACTATGGACAAGCACACAAACACTGCAGCAGACTATTGCAAGCATGAGCCGATCTCTGTAGCACTGTAGCAAGCACGCGACACTGTAGCAGTACTGTAGCGAGCATGCACAGATTACTGTTGCTCTGTAGCAAGTTTGAAAATTTGTGTTGTGTAGCACCGAATACTGTAGCATGTTTGAAAATTGTGTTGTATGGGCACCGAATACTGTAGTAGGTTTGGAAAATTATGTGAAAATTAGGTGAAATAGTGTAAATTTATGCTTATAAAAGGGGGTATTCTTGGAGAGTATGAGAATGGGGATACACTTTGTCTCTCTCATTTTTGGCTTGCTTTCATTTTCATGTTTTATCTCTAGAATATTGTGAGAATGTTTTGCAAGTTAGGCTAGAGTTCTTGGGTTAGACTAGAGATGATCCTATATGTGTAGTGAACTTATTTGGGTTTTGATTCTCTATAGTTTGTAATGCTTATATATTTGAGTAATTAATTTTCTTTCATCTCATTTATTTATCATATCAATATATTTTGTTGATAACTTTTATATAAATTCAGCCAAACTTTTTTTATGTGATTGTTGTATGATACAATATATTGATAATCATAGTTTTATTAGTAGTCTTTTACTACATTATCGCCGGTGGCATATTGTTGATTCTAGATTTCTTATAAGACAATATTTTCTAGCACTTAACGTAAGAATTTTATTTACTCGAATACATTTAGTTCATAAGTTCTTTAAATCTTATCTTCCAATTGATTGTTTGGAATGTAAAGCTTTCAATTGTTTTAATTTGTGAATCAAAATTCAAATAAATGAACGAAGCATGTAGGGGATTCTCGATGTCTTACCATTTTTAACTATTGAATTTTCTTTACTTTAAATTGCATTATCTTTCAATCAATTTACTCTAAAATCATAAAAACACTTTCTTTCTTTTCTTGTTTAATTGCATATCTTTCTAGCACTTGTGTTCCACTAATCTCATTTATTTGTTTTTATCACCTCCTCGTAGGATCGACCGTCTTAATTGTACTATAACTGACCGCTTTCTTTTGACACAATTTGGGCAAAATCAAATTTTGGTGCCATTGCCGGGGAGGTGCTTCAAGCAAGATTGATTGGTAGATTTTAAGTTAAAAGAGGTACGTTCAACTATATTTTATTTTATTTTATTTATTTTACCTTTTTATTTGCTTGTTCTTAAAAAAAAGAAGAAAAATTAACAACTAGTTTTAATTTTTAGATTAGTTTTTAGGTTATCAATTCTAATTAGGTCTCATAAATTGTATAACTCTAGGATTTAGAGTAGTGTTTACTTAGGGTGCTAACATCTAACATTTAACATTTCATAAAAAAAGTCATAAAACTTAATAAAATTTTCAAGCAATTGTGTGGAATCATTAAAAAGTACAAACTAAGGGAGTTCTATCTAGGAGGCTGGGTTTTGTTGGCGTTCTACGCCATTAATTTTTCCTGGGAACATTCTGTCTAGGAGGTTCGTTTTTAAGGAGGTCTCACCCCACCAATCTTTTCTAGGAGCACTCTTAGAGGTTACTATTCATGGTTTTACATTATTGTTGGTTTTGTAAAAAAAAATTTCCTTGCTTTTAAAAATAAAAATTAAAAAAAAACAAAAAAATAAAAATAAAAACAAAAGAGGTCGATTAGAACATGGGAAGAAGATGACAACTGCATTTTTCAATAAATCTTTCCCACAATATAAAACCAATGTTTTGAAGTGGCAGATCTCGACCTTTACCTAAAAGGACGATGAAGCTTTCTATTTAGCTTAGGAATGGTTCAAAGATCTGTTAAATCAGTGTCGCTACCATGGTTACGAGAGTTGGCGTCTCGTCAGCTATTTCTATGAAGGACTTACAATTTGAGAGTGCCAATTTGTGGAGACAATGTGCAACGGACAGTTTTTCCAAAAAGACCCCGAAAATGCTTTTGGGTATCTCAACGAGCTAGCCGACAAATCTTACACTTGGACTAGACAAAGGGCTACTAATAGTATTAGTCAGTCCCGACCCGTTGGAATCTACTAATTAAGGGAAGAGGACAACCTCAAAGCCCAAATCGAGTCTTTGACTCGACAACTTGAGGCCCTCAAATCCAAAGAAAGTAGAAGAATCTACATGGTCACAAGAGCAGAATCACAAGAGCCAACCTTCATTGGGGGAGGGATAGGACATCTAGCTAACGATTGCCCTACTTACAGTGAAACGAGGACAATTTACTAAGGAGCAACGCAACAACTTAGAGGCGTACAATAACCTTTTCTCTAACACGTACAGTGCTGGATCAAATTTCAATTGGAGAGATTCCAATGGAGGACTATGGAGAACCGAGCAACAACCACAACCACTAAAGGCGTATTCTACACCTTAGTACCATGTACAATCATCAAGAAGTTCTTTCAAGAATACTGTGTAGGCTTTTATGGAGATGCAGAATAATATGAACCAAGAGTTTAAATCTCTTCTTACGCAAATGATGGATGAAAGAAAAGAGATAAAGAGCCAGATCTCAAAACTGACTGAAGCTATAACTGTTTTTGTTAAAGAACGTGACAAGTTCTCTTCACAAGCTCAATCTAACCAAAAGTGGCAACAAATGGCACAAACCTCTAACTCTGAAGATCATAACATCAAAAAGGACAATGCCATCACTACTCGTAATGATAAGATTTTGGGTATCAACAACTGCAGTCACTTCAACTGGTCAAGAAGTCGCCTCCAAGAAAGAGCCAACCAATCATTCAGTTAAAGTGCCATTTCACCAAGATCTTCAACCTATTGGGAAAGTACTGGAATATCAAGATCCCATGTGGCCAACTCCTCCAAAACCATCAATAACAATAATCCTTGAGGTCCACAAAGTAAAATATTCGAAACCAAATTTTGTTGGACACACGTGCCGAATTGCTCTACATTCAGCCAAACTTGAGGGCATCATTAACAAAGACCGGTATGTGATGTTGCATGACACCTATTACGGGCGGAACCCGCTTTTTGATAAAATGAGTTTTGAAGTCAAGCTGATGACTATAAATCAAGCGCTTTTTGGGAGGCAACCCAAGCTGTCTTTACTTAATTTTTTTTTCTTATTTTTTTTTCTTTATGTGTTTGTTCTCTATTTTATTTTTACATATATTTTTAACTTTCTTAGTTTTAGATATGGAAGGCGCTCTATTAAAACTCTAGAATAGGTTTCCTTCTCTTCCTCATAATGCATTATTGAAGACATATAGATGCAGATTAGAAAGGATGAAGCTGCTCATGCATTTTGGCATACCAGAAGATCTGCATTGGATTATTGAGGCTAAGGTATGCTTATCAGGTGAATTTCCTAATTCATTTGACAAGCATATGCCAGGAATGGGAAAAAGTACTTTTGCTAAGAAAAGAAGAGCAAAGAGAATAGGTGTCTGTATTAGATGTGCAAGATGGAATTGTAATAAACGATGTAAAAACATAGGAATGACCTCCACAAATCGAGATGACAAAATTCAGTTCATAAAGGATGGTTTGAGTAAAAAGTCATTAGATGATATCCTTTTGTCTCTTGATGCACATCCTAGTAGACAAGTTTAAGGAATCATTCTTGACCTATGGAGTTTATTCTTGGATGAATGGAAGCGCTACAGCCTAGGGAATCTGACGTTAAAAGACCCTGTTCGCCAGTTTATAAGAAAACTGAATGGGAACCTCATCCTTAACTCATAGAAGGCGTTTAAGCCGTTACCGAACGTAAAACCAGAGGAAGATGTGAGCCACAATCACAACTACTATGTAAAACTTGCTTATTTTTTTCTCTTGTATTTCACTCTAATCATTATTATTATTATTTTACATCGAGTTTGCATTTTTGACTTTTTCTTTGCATCAAGTCTATATTTTTGTCTTTTTCTTTTCTTTCCATCAAGTGTATATTTTTTACTTTTTATTTTTGCGTGAGTGTGCATTTTTGACTTTTTCTTTGCATTAAGTGTGTATTTTTTATCTTTTTCTTCTTTTCGCATCAAGTGTGTATTTTTTACTCTTTCTTTTCGAATCGAGTGTGTATTTTTGACTCCTTCTTTTCACATCGAATGTGTATTTTTGACTTTTTCTTATTATTTTTCAAAGATTTCTGACAAACAGCCAATCTACCCCCTAATAGACTTAACTCAGCATCATCTTTCTTCAGCTTATAAATATGCATACATTTTCACCATTTTCATCACACACATATCTATTTGTAAGGTTAGAAAGAAGTGAGTTGAGATGGAAGGTCCTTCAGTTCGTAAGTTTAAAACTATTTGTGTTTTTGATGGGACTAGTCTGAGAAAAGATAGAGAATTTTTAAAAGCAGCAAATAACCTTAGTAGGGTGTTAGCTGCAAGACAAATTAATCTAATATATGGGAGAGGAAGTCTTGGTATAATAGGTTGTGTGTCATCCAGTGCATATGTGGGGGGCAGTAAAGTCTTAGGTATCATTTCTAATGCTTTAGCTGACGAAAAAATCATCGGTCATAGTTTAGGTAATGAATTAAAGGTCTCGTCCATGCATGAGCGAATCGGAAACATGATGTGTAATGCAGATGCCTTCATTATTTTACCTGGTGGTTTAGGAACCTTGGAAGAGATTTTCAGCACTGCCTCTTAGGCCCAACCTAATCTTCATTAAAAGCTGTTAGGATTGTTGAATGTTAATGGTTTTTATGATGGTTTGTTGTCTTTTCTAGATCATGCTGTGGAACAGGAATTCATTACACCATCAGCTCGGAAAATCCTAGTCTCAGCTCCAACTACTGATCAGCTAATTGATCAATTGTAGATCCTTGTGCCTGAACTTGACCTGTTAACGTCACAGGTAGTATGATCAACTAAGGACAACAAAACCGGTAAGAAGCGAGATTTGGATATAACTCTACGGTTGTAACTTTCCTTAACCTGTTGTTTTTCCTCATAACATGTGATTTTATTTTAGTTTCAGTTTGTTAGTTTTTGCTTTCAACAACACCAGATCAGGTGAGACCGTTCATTCTGTACTTATCTACATTAGACATTGGGAACAATGTCTGAATTAGGTTGTGGGAAGGGAATAGTTTGGTTTTTTTTTTTTGTTCAGTTTCTTATGTTTTTACTAAAAAAAAAAAAAAATTTAACAACTAGATTCATTATTTATAAGATAGTTGAGTAAAGAGTTATCTTTAGAACTCTTGACGCGCATCTTATAGTAATGAGTGTTTTCTTGTGTCATTATTTTATCATTATTTTAAAAAAATTAAAAAATATATAAAGACAGAAGAAAAAAATTATTAAAAAAAGGGATGATTTCCCACAAATCCGATGATGAAAATTTTGGTTGCTTTATTTTATATAGCCTTTTAGAAAAGTATAATTTTTGGACAAATTTGCATTTAAATTTTTGGGTTAGTCTAACTCAGTTGTGATATTCAATATTTGAGTGCTAATTCTTGGTCTATAAGTTGTGTGTTTGTTTAGAGAAAGTTTTAGGAATATGAAATATTTCTGATCTTACAAGTCTTAGAATTTGTTTGATTTTCTTTCGAGGCGAAATCCCAGACAATATCAAAATTAAGGAAATGATTTAGGCATTTTTTTTGGAACGTTTGAGCTTTTTAAGCTAACCCTATAATATCTTTATCCTTAGTTTACAACTTTTAAGCCTTGTTTTGTAAAACATTCTCCTTGTCACCTATATTTTTAGCCTAGCTTTTAAATAAAATATCTAACCTTTAGCCCTTAAGCATGCTGATCATTTTAGAAATTATTTTGAGCTATGCCGAAATCTGGGAGAAAGATTGGGATTATGAAAAACAAAAAATAAAAAAAAAGAATACTATATCCTTTCTTTATCATAATAAGTTTTGGGATTTAGTTGTTCTAAAACAAAACAAAAATTATAATAAAAAAAAGAAGGTTTTATTTTTAATAAGGGAAAGTTGTGAAAAAGTTTGGGGGTGTTACTTGGGTGTAAACAAAAAGCTCTACAACAAGTTCTAAAATGATTAATGTGTTGAAGGGTGATTTAAGCCATATTATCCTATATCTTGCCTTCACCTCAGTCACACATTACAAGCCTAATAAAAGTCTTAATGATCTTTGATTTTGTGTTTGCCGACATTAGTGGAGAGAGAAATAAAAAATGAACCTATGGGATTTGTTCGAGATCGATTGTTTCATTTCTCAAAAACTCATCTAAATTGCATACAATTTAATGAAAAAGAAATTTTGCACACACACACACACACGGAATATCCAACTGTAAGGAGATATACTCTTAAATTAAGCTCAAATTTTTGATCAAAAAAATTTTTTTTTTTCTGTAGACTATATCTTTTACAGCAACCTATGAGGAAAATTCTGAAAATCACCATTATTAATAAAATGTTTCAATCTTTCTTTCTTTCTTTCTTTTCTTTTCTTTTGCTTGAGAACAAGCAAAATCTTTAGTTTGGGAGTGTGATAACTCTATAAAATAGAGTTAACCACTTTTTTATGCACAAAAGTTAGCTTGTTTTTGAGAATTTTTAGTTGTTTTTTTTATTTGTTTTTTATTTATTTTGTTTTATGTACTTTAATTTAGATTTTCATAATTTCGCAAGGTTTTTATATAATTTTCATCTTCTTCTAATAGTAATTAAATAAGCTTAAATTAAATATATCCAACGAGCCTACTTATAAAATTATATTTTAGAAATATCTAATTTTAGCACTTTGTTTTTCTGTAGCATAAAAGATGGCATCACTATTCATGTCAGGAAAATGTAGGGAGTGTTTGTTTTTATTCTTGAAAATGATTTTTCATTTTCAAAAACACAGAAAATAAAAACGGTTTCAAAATAGCGTTTGTTTATTTAACGTTTTCAAAATCGTTTCGAAAACACCGTTTTCAACTATGTTGTTTTTTTAGGTTTTTTGAAAACGAAAAAAAGTTGTTTTCACTTTTTATTTTTATTTTCATTTTCAAAAAATATTGTGTTTTTTGGGTTTTTTGAAAATGAAATGGGTTTTGAAAAAATATAACTAAACAAAGTTTCATTTTTAAGTTTTTCAAAATATACACTTAGAAAACATAACCAAACACGGTTTCAAAAATGATCTTAACATAGTTTTCAAAACATTCTCATTTTCAATTTTTTTGAAAACAGAAAACATTTCAAAAACAATACCAAACGCCACCGTAAAAACCAAGTTCATCACGCATTCTATGGCATTGGATCCTTCCAAATTTCACACACTGGATTGGAGCTAATGTATACTGTAGCAGCACTATAGCAGTGTGCGTGGACATTCTAGTAAGCATGCGACACTGTGGACATGCACGTGAACACTGTAGCAGGCTGTTGCAAGCATGCACCGAACTCTGTAGCACTGTAGCAAGCACGCGGGGGGGGGGGGGGGGGCACTGTAGCAGTACTGTAGCAGTACTGTAGCAAGTGTGTATCAAGTGTGTATTTTTTTATCTTTTTCTTCTTTTCGCATCAAGTGTGTATTTTTGACTCTTTCTTTTCGAATCGAGTGTGTATTTTTGACCCCTACTTTTTGCATTGAATGTGTATTTTTGACTTTTTCTTTTTATTTTTCAAATATTTCTGACAAACAGCCAATCTACCCCGTAATAGACTTAACTCAGCATCATCTTTCTTCACCTTATAAATATGCATACATTTTCACCATTTTCATCACACACATATCCATTTGTAAGGTTAGAAAGAAGTGAGTTGAGATGGAAGGTCCTTCAGTTCGTAAGTTTAAAACTATTTGTGTTTTCGGTCGAACTAGTCTGAGAAAAGATAGAGAATTTTTAAAAGCAGCAAATAACCTTGGTATGGTGTTAGCTGCTAGACAAATTAATCTAATATATGGGGGAGGAAGTATGGGGTTAATGGTTTGTGTGTCATCCAGTGCATATGTGGGGGGTAGTAAAGTCTTAGGTATTATTCCTAATGCTTTAGCTGACAAAAAAATCACCGGTCATAGTTTTAGTAATGAATTAAAGGTCTCGTCCATGCGTGAGTGAATCGGAAACATGATGTGTAATGCAGATGCTTTTATTGTTTTACGTAGTGGTTTAGGAACCTTGGAAGAGATTTTCAACACTGCCTCTTGGGCCCAACTTAATCTTCATCAAAAGCTGTTAGGATTGTTGAATGTTAATGGTTTTTATGATGGTTTGTTGTCTTTTCTAGATCATGCTGTGGAACAGGAATTCATTACACCATCAGCTCGGAAAATCCTAGTCTCAGCTCCAACTGCTGATCAGCTAATTGATCAACTACAGATCTTTGTGCCTGAGCTTCACTCATTAACGTCACAGGTTGTATGGTCAACTAAGGACAACAAAACTAGTAAGAAGCGAGGTTTGGATCTAACGCTACGGTTGTAACTTTCCTTAACTTGTTGTTTTTCTTCATAACGTGTGATTTTTATTTTAGTTTCAGTTTGTTAGTTTTTGCTTTCAACAACACCAGATCGGTGACAACCGAGAAATTCTGGTATTCTCGGAAGAAAATGTACAAATATATGTATATAATAATTTGTACGATTTAAAGAGTGAAATAAATAAATTTGTATTGTTCAGAATGTATTAAAATGTTCTAACAATACTGACGAGTAAGAATTCAGTGTTGATAAACGGGTGGAACGGTGCCAAAAACGGCATTGAAAACCGGTGCATTATGGTGCACTAAAAGATGAAAAACTTCCGGGATTGATTTTGGTAAAACAGAAGTAGTATAAATTGATCCGACAGCACAGGAGACTTCAAGAACCCGCCGGGACGATTTCAGGAAAATTTCGGCTCGATCCGACATCGGTCAAAAAGTAGTCGAATTAATGTGAATAGTAAAGTCAAAGTCAAAATGTTTACTTTACATTTATGACATCATAAAGCCATTTATTAAATGTGAAAAATTTGGTGGTTGGTGGCATTAATGGCCAAGATTGATTTGCTTTTTGATCTAAAGGCTTAGATTTAGCCAAAATTAGCCAAATTAATTTTGTGAAAAATATGGAAAGTAATGGCATGAAAGGTGTTGAAATCTCATTGGTTGGAAGCCAAATTAATTGGCTTCTTTGTTACTTAAGTTAGCAAAATGGATACAAAGGCACTCGTAGCCTTTCCAAAGCCAAAACAAAGAGAAAAAATTTTCTAAATGATTCCAAGAGCAAGCCGTGGGCAACCAAGAGGAACCAAACCAAAATTTCAAGTTTTCTTCACAAAAGTGGTATCAAACTCTTCATTGAAGTCAAGGGAAGCAAGAAATCAAGGTAACCATCTTTGGTTTGAAAATTTTCTTGCTTTTTCATTGAAAAATCCATGGGTTTGATGGCTTGAAGGATGAGAAATTTTGTGGTTTGTTTTGGTTGATTTGGTGCTTGGGTTTTGTTAATAGTTTAATTAGAAGAAAAATCATGCATTTTGTTTAAAGAAAAACAAAGTTTTGGTTGGTTTTTCAATAGTAAAACCGTGGGTTACCTTGTGTGTTTGATGATGGATTGTTGTTGGTTAAGTGTTGTAATGCTTTAAATCATGTTTTGGTTAAATGGAAAGCATGGTTTGCATGGTTATAAAGCTTGGCAAAATTTTGGTATTAAACTTCCCTAATATGGCCGTGAGGTGTAATTAGGGTTTGGTGAACATTTTTGCATAATTAACTTGATGTTTGGATAGCTTAAATCATGCATTTAATTATGAAAATGATGGTTATGAGGTTGAAAGCATAAAACAAAAATTTGGTGCATGTTTTACCTAAAATGGCCGTGGGTTATGTGTGTTGAAAAACCCTAAGAATTGTGTTGTAAAATGCATGGAAATTGGCTTGAAAATGTGCTAGGTAATAGCATTTAAATAGACTAAAATTTGGTTGAAAGATTGAAAATTTTTGGCTAGGTTTTGGATAGGAAAACCGTGGCTAAAACCTGAGGGCAAAATTGAAAGAATTTTGTTAATTGTGGTTCAAAATGTGAATTGTTAAATATGTGAGCTTTTATATAAAAGTTTGAGAAACTTTTACATAAAATAGGACTTTGGTATAGTACGTGGTAGGTACATATGGTTCGAGGCGTACCTAACGCCGATAGCCTTAAATTTACGTCGAAATGCTGCCGAAATTTCGAAAAACGGCATTTGGGGTAAAAAGGGAATCGAGAGTAAAAGTTTAGGGTTGGGTCTGAAACCCGAGTCCCTAAAGGAAAATTGAATAAGGGAAACCTAAGGGGTGGTTTGTGAATAGTAATCTGTCCCCTTAAAAATGTAAAACGCGAGTGAAACTGAAAAACCGACCCCGAGGGGGGGCATTTTTGGGAAACAAAGTAAAGGTCCGAGTCAGATACGAAAAATCCAAGCCTCGGAGACCTAAATCGGGAACGTCTAGATGAACGTTTTAAATACCAGTAAAACGTCCATTTGAGGCTCCGAAACGATAGAAAATCACTAAACTGACGTAAGAGTTAGAATAGTACTTCCCGAGGGTCGGGAAGGTGAAAAATGGAAATAAAATAGAAACGAACCCGGTAATGAATAAAAAAGAGTTAGAAAAGTTCCTGAGAGCCAAAAGTGCGGTCTGGATTGAGAAAATTCTGTCAGGGGCATAATTGTAATTTTGCCAAAATATAGGGGTAAAATCGTAATTTTACAAAAGTTGAGAAAAATGGGGAAAATGATAAATAAAGCCTAAAAATTTACAAATAGGTTTCATTTAAGCTTTTTAATAAAAAAAATAAAAGCTATAAATGGAAATAAAATTAACAGACAAGATTTTGTCTATAGGATCCCAAAATCGACCCACAAGGAGAGCAATTAAAGATCCAGGAAGGAAAAAAAAAGAGAAGAAACAGATAAGGTAAGTTCAGACATTTATCTGTCTACAACATGTAGCATTATTTTTGCTAACTTTGATGTACTAACTATAAGTTAGGTACATATGTGCTACGGGCACTATTATAGAATAGAGAGAGACGAAATGTGCTACAGGTACTATTGAAATGGGACACATAATAAATTGTACTTCGGGCACTAGAGTGAGGTTAATGAAACTCACTCACGTAAAATTAAAATGTGAACCATTCCTAACCACGGGGCAATATGAAGTCACTGGGTTAAAATTTTAAAAAGTCAGTAATGAAACCACTTTTGGCATACCAGCCTTCCGTACAGGGAGGTAAACTTTGCCTTCGGGGCTATGATGATGAGATTAAGGCTATGGAGGTCAGCACAAATGTATCGCTTTAGGAGGTAGACAAGATTCTCTCCGGTTGGATTCAGATCTTGTTTTGGATAATAGAGTACACAATTATTCGAACTCCAAATAAAGTTGCCATGATTTTATTTGAGATTGGATTGGAGTTGTAGAAAATTATCCATGAGAACAAGAATTTGAAACACAATCGTTTTGTGGATTTTGAAATTTGAATTTTGAAATTTGAAATTTGAATTTTGAATTTTGAATTTGAAATTTGAATTTGAAATTTGAATTTGAAATTCGAATTTGAAATTTGAATTTGAAATTTAAATTTGAAATTTGAAATTTGAATTTGAAATTCGAATTTGAAATTTGAAATTCAAATTTTGAATCACAGTCCAAGTGGGATTCGAATTTGTTGTGGAAAATCCACAAGGTTTGAAATTCTAATTTGAGTTGGATTTGGAGAGGATAATCTTGTTAGAATCCTACTTGAATTTTGAATCTAAATCCTAACAAATTATGGACGAAATTTTGAGGATAATCCTCAATGGAATTTCGGTTTTTGTGGATAAGGTTCAAAGGAAAAATTCAAGTTTCAATTCTAGTTGAATTTGGATTCTCTCCTTCCCTGAAAAGTGGCCGAAATTATGGAGGAAATCTCCTAGGAAAATTCAGTTATTTTGGATAAGGTTGAGATAAGATTCAAGCTTGAAAATCCTAATGAAATTTTGATTCTCCCTTATCCTAAAAGTGGCCGAATTTTTTGAGGAGATTTTCTCCTAGGAATTTCGGATTTTTTGGTTGAAAAAGGGGAGATAAAATTCTAGTTAAAATCTTGTTTAGATTTGGATTCGATTTATCCATAATGGCCGAATTTTATTGTTAAGAATCGCCCATAGAAAATTCAGATTTTTATGGTTATGGATAAGGGAGAATATCTTTTCCTAGTCCAATTCAAATTCAGAGAATCACCTCATGCAGGTCTATAAATAGAGGTCCTGCCATTCCAGTTCTCTTAGACCACAGACTCTCAGGTGAGCAGGCTTATTGTTGCACAGCTCATCGTGACAATAAAGTTCTTTAGAGATCTGAGTGGTTGGAAAAAGACTAGCAGTGCTAGCATACCGATCGAGGTTCAGAGTGCCCACACACTCAGCTATTCGGGAATTGGAGAATAGTAAAGAAGGCTAGTTGGTTGAAGCCTCCGGTCATTCTCCTCCTGCAAGATTGGCGTCCTTGAGGTATGAGTTTTAATTGTTGTTGGTTTATTGTATATGGCATCATGAGATATTTAACGATCTAAAAATTTTTATTGTTCCGCTGCGCCACTCTGATACGTTTTTACTGATTTATTTTCCTACAATTGGTATCAGAGCCATCTCATGACTATGCTATGTACATAAATTAGACAATTACTTAGTCTTTTTATTTATGTATGGATTTGATATTTAAAGAGTGGCATTCTAGGGATCCTTTATGTTGTTATCATGGATTATGTATAAAGTATGTGGTTATTTTATTTTTCTGAATTATTATAAGCATGCTTGTTTATGCCAGTTATGGTTCCTTAGAATTTAGAAAAATTGTATCTAGGAATTTTTTATGTAACCATGGGAGCAGTTTATTAACACTGTAATTTTCCCATGGGTTTTAATTTTTGTCTCTTAGAATTTTTATGGTTAGAATTTTTGTACACCGGAAACGGTTTAGGAAATTTTATGTAATTATTCTTGGAGGAGATTGAAGATTGAAGACCGTAATTTATTTTTTCCCAAAAGTTAAATTTGATTTAAAGGTTGAAATTTTGATTGTGTGGAAAATTCTAATTTAATTGGGATTCAAATTAATTTTTAGAGATCCTAATAGGTAAATTGGAATATGACACGAAAATCGAGACACGACCCCTCGGGATAAGCCGACGGGCCTTGGTGGGGCAACAGCCCTTGCCCTTGGGTAGAATGGGGCTGCGGCAGCCCCTGTGCAGGCCAACACCACCCACGGCCGCAGGCTTGGCCTGCAGCCAAGGGTGGCCGTGGCCTGCCCAAGGCTGGCCGCAGCCTGGGCGTGCGGCCTGTGGTTACAGGCGCTGCCTGCAGCCTGCTAGCTGCTGCGCCCAGCCTGGGCATGCAGCCTGGCGCTGCAGGCTTGGCCTGCAGCCTGGCAAGGCTGCACATAGGGGGCAGCCGTGGGCTGCCAGCCCCTCTAGCTGCTGCGCCCAGCCTGGGCATGCAGCATGGCACTGCAGGCTTGGCCTGCAGCCTGGCAAGGCTGCACATAGGGGGCAGCCGTGGACTGCCAGCCCCTTTGGGGCTGGTGGCTGCCCACGGCGGCTGCCGCCTTCTGGGGCGGTGGTGTGATGTTCAAAAAAATCTAAAAATTTTGATTTTTTAAATTTGAGATTTAATTTTAAATCATGTTTAAAAATATGTAATTGAAAATTTGAAATTTTTGAAATTACATATTATTACACATGATGTTTAAAATTGTTTAAAATTTAAATTTGAAATTCAAATTTGGAATTTGAATTTGAAATTTAAATTTTTGGAGATTTAAATTTTAAATGATTCTTGGCATGAGAAATAAATGGAGAGGCTACATAAAGATGGATACAAGAAGACGGAACGAAATTCAAGACCCAAAGAATGCTTTGGATGGAATTTTGTAATCTTTATTTTCTTTGTTCTAGGATGGAACCATGGCTTGGTCATTCTGTCAATTATTTTTTCTGTGACATGTCATGGATGTATAAATATGTATTGATGGATGTTTAATATGCATATTTGATAACATGTCATATAGGATAGGTGAGTGCCGCTCATACTATATTGATCATACATAATTTGTAAAAACTTGCATGTTTTTTCAAAATATTGAGTGGGAGAGGGTTTCAAACAAAACCCACGGCCTCCATTGTTGATCCATATGTGAAAGCATGGTAACGCCTCGCGTCAGTTCTGCCCTGACCACACCCCTCGGTAGGTGTTTACCGCCGCCGGTATACTAGATTGGATCTCCTATGTGGAAAACGTGTTCGGGTACGATCCTATTCATGACCACCCCTCGGTGGCTTGGTAGGACGTGGATCGGGTTACGTAAACAATGGTTATACACTCAAGACTCGTTTAGTTATTAACCTTCCCTAGAAGCTCTGTTAACTAAACTGGTGGCCAAATAAGCGGTTATTAATATATGTCTTAACCTTGGAGGATTTAAGGCAACATATATTAATTGGACAGGGTCCATGTTCTGGCTATTTGTTTCCATGACCACCCCTCGGTGGCTTGGGGCAATAGGTGCTGAGAATTACTGTTGCAATGCTACATGTTTTTCAAGTTTCATGTAGGAACATACTTGTATGTTTTATTTGCTAAATTATCTGTATATTTGCTTGGGCTTTGTAATGATGTCTAGTATAATTTTATTTCAGTTCAAAATGTCACCGACACCCGTCATTTCAATACTTACTGAGAATAAACTGAATGGTGACAATTATAAAGATTGGAAAAGAAATCTATTAATAGTTCTCAGCTGCGAGAGACACAAGTTCGTACTGGACGAACCACGCCCACTAGGGCCAAAACCTGACACACCGATTGAGGAGGTCCCGGTTGCCTATACTCGTTGGAGAGAATCCAATGATATAGCTCGATGCTACATACTTGCTAGCATGATGAGTGCTTTACAAAAGCAGCATGAGACTTATCAAATTGCTGGGGAGATCATGGAAAATCTGGAGGACATGTTCGGAGGCCAAGAAAAATTTGCTCAACAGTCCGCTATCACCAGTATTATGAACTCTAAGCAAAAGGCGGGTACTCCAGTGAAGGACCATATGATCACTCTAATGGGATTCTTCGTTGAGGCTGCCGAGAATGGTGCTGAGTTGGACTACAACACCCAGATCGAGATGGTGTTTAAGACTCTGTCTAAAGATTTTGTGGGGTTTAAGGCCGCATACAATCTGGCGACAAAGGAGTTAGGACTTACCGAGCTCATGAAGCAACTACAGGCTTATGAGTGGATGATCAGGGATGAGGATGCGGTCCGATCTAAAGGAGAGGCCAATTTGGCGGAATCTTCCAATCCCTCACGGAAGAGGAAGAGGCCAAATAAGAAGCAAGTGGCTTCTAGTTCTTCTAATCCTCCTGTCTCGGACGAGAAGAAGAAGAAGAGGAACAAGAAGCCGAAGGACCCTAAAAAGTCCAAATGCTTCTATTGTGGGAAGGTAGGTCACTTTAAGAAGGCTTGCCGGGAATTCCTAGCCGCCAAGGGCAAGGAAGGTAAGGAACTTCATTACTTAGAAGCATGTTTGGTGGAAGAATCGAAAGACACTTGGGTCATTGATTCGGGCGCCACTAATCATGTTTGTGTTTCTATGCAGGGGTTTGTGGAAACAAGAAGTCTACATGATAGGAGCCTCTCGTTGCGAACTGGGGACGGCAGCTTGGTGGTGGCTGAGGCAGTGGGAGATGTTTACCTTTATTTTGATCAATTTAGGTTTATTGAAAGACTGTTTTTATGTTCCTAATTTTAGGAGGAACCTTATATCAGTAGCTTGTTTAATAAAGGATTCTTATTCAGTTTCTTTTAGTAAAAGAGTTGATATTCGTAGAAATAAGTCTTTTATCTATTCTGGATGGATGGATGGAAACCTATATTTGATCAAACCAAAGACGTACTCACTGCTTGACACTGAATTAATTGATAACTCTAAAAGGTTGAAAGTTTCTCACTCTAACAAGGTGTATCTTTGGCATTTAAGACTTGGTCATATTAATCAGGATAGGATTCAAAGATTGGTGAAAGACGGTCCTTTAGAATCTCTGGAGGAGTTACGTCTTCCCCAATATGAGTCTTGTCTAGAGGGTAAGATGACTAAGAGGTCTTTTGGAGCTAAGGGTACAAGGGCTCAGGAGCTATTAGAAATTGTGCACACTGACGTATGTGGCCCCATGAACGTCACAGCACGAGGAGGGTTCGAGTATTATGTCTCTTTTATAGATGATTACTCGAGGTATGGATATGTGTATCTGATGCACTGCAAGAGCGAAACCTTTGACAAGTTCAAAGAGTATCGTGCGGAAGTGGAAAAGCAATTGGATAAATCCATAAAGACACTTCGATCTGATGGAGGTGACGAATACCTCTCCGATGAATTTCTAGGATATCTTGAAGAGAACGGGATATTATCCCAATTGACTGCACCTGGTACTCCACAACAGAATGGTGTAGCCGAAAGGAGAAACAGGACCTTATTAGATATGATATGGTCCATGATGAGTTGTTCAACGCTGCCATTATCATTTTAGGGATATGCTTTACAAACGGCGTGCTATATTCTGAACCAGGTTCCGAGCAAATCAATTCCCAGAACTCCGTATGAATTGTGGTGTGGCAGGAAGCCCTCCCTTGGACATATGAGATTATGGGGCTGCCCGGCGCATGTACTAGATGGGGATGCGAAGAAGTTAGAACCAAGATCAGAATTATGCATGTTTGTAGGGTATCGAAAAGGAACTAAACGAGGTCTGTTCCATAACCCAAAGGAACAAAAGGTCATTGTCTCAACCCATGCGACATTCTTGGAGGAAAGTCACATGAATGACTTTAAGCCTCGAAGCAAAGTGGTGCTAAAGGAGTTATCGGGTGAAAGAACTGCTCTACAAATTTCGGTCTTGGACGCAAGTCTGAGTTCCAGTGAAAGACCTGCAGACAATCAAGAATTTAGGGTGCCTCGTCGTAGTGGGAGGGTTTCAAAGAAACCTAATTTCTTCATGTATGATGCTGAGGTATACCAGGCCGAGGCTCATGAGCATGAGGATGATCTGGTCACCTATGATGAAGCTATAAATGATGTTGATTCTAAATCTTGGAAACAGGCTATGAACAATGAGATGGATTCTATGAAATCCAACTCTGTTTGGGAACTTGTAGATTTGCCGGATGGGATAAAACCCATTGGATGTAAATGGATCTAAAAAAGAAAAAAGGATGCGGAAGATAGAGTGGAAACTTTCAAAGCTAGACTGGTTGCAAAGGGGTACACGCAAAAGGCTGGAATCGATTACGATGAAACCTTTTCGCCTGTTGCTATGCTAAAGTCTATCCGTATTCTTTTGTCCATTGCTGCGGCTCTCGATTACGAGATCTGGCAAATGGATGTCAAGACGGTATTCTTGAATGGCCATCTTGAAGAGTGTATCTATATGATATAGTCCAAAGGGTTCGTAGCAAAAGGCCAAGAAAGGAAAGTCTGCAAGTTGCTTAGATCAATTTATGGATTAAAGCAGGGATCCCGCTCATGGAACCAGAGGTTTGATCAAGCGATTAAGACATTTGGTTTTAAGCAGAAAGTTGATGAACCTTGGGTTTATAAACGTATTAAGGATGAAAAAGTGGTCTTTCTGATACTCTATGTCGATGATATACTACTCATTGGGAATGATATAGGGAACTTATCATCAGTCAAGCTTTGGTTACACCAATAGTTTGACATGAAGGACTTGGGAGAAGCTAATTATATTCTAGGCATTCGTCTCTTCAGAGATCGAAAGAACAAAATAATAGCGTTATCCTAAGCTTCGTACATAGATAAAATGATTGAAAAATATGCAATGCAAGAGGCAAAGAAAGGCTCACAACCTTCCATTGCCAGTCTAACTCTTTCATTGGATGACTGTCTGAAGACATCGGAAGAAAGAGAGCGTATGAGTAAGGTCCCTTATGCATCCACTGTGGGTAGCCTTATGTACGCTATGCTTTGCACTCGCCCGGATATATGTTTTGTAGTAGGTATGGTGAGTCGATATCAAGCAAATCCTGGAACCAAGCACTGGCAAGCTGTAAAGCATATACTCAAGTATCTTAAGAGAACGAGGGATTATATGCTGGTGTATTCTGGAGGGGACCTAACACCCGTAGGATACACGGACTCAGACTTCCAGACTTGTAAGGATTCGAGGAAATCGACATCTAGATCAGTGTTTTTACTCGGAGGAGGCGCCATTGTGTGGAGGAGCGCGAAGCAGGGCTGCACAGCTGACTTTACTATGGAGGCTGAGTATGTGGCTGCGGCTGAGGCATCTATAGAAGCGGTTTGGCTCCACAAGTTCTTTAGAGACCTTGAGGTCATTTCTGGTGTTGACAAGCCTATCACACTTTACTGTGATAATACAGGGGCTATTGCCAACACAAGGGAATCTCGGCACCACAAGAGGATCAAGCACATCGATCGGAGATATCATATTATTAGAGAGCACGTGGAGACAGGACTGTTAGGAAATGCCCTAAGTATTAGAGACATTTTGATGTATTCATTTTGAACTGGATAATAAAATTATATATAGAGGTTATTCATTACATTGCTATCTGTCCTCATCTTATTTACATGTTAAAGTAAATGGAAGCAAATATGGCTCACTGACTGCTTGTGTTAAAACTGTTAGAACGTTGCATGCAATGGACTTTTGTATGCAAGAAGACAATGTTCTAAAGTTAGCGATCTAAACTATGGTCTGTAGCCTATGGGGTTAGACCGAGCATCTAACTCATGTTAAGACTATGTTGTCTAAAGCCTTGGAGGGGACGATTTGTCTTAACTGTCTGGAGCTGGACTCCCAAGTAGAGACATAGATATGTTACTTGGTGGTGACATATTAGACTGAGACTAAAGCGTGATTGATCTACGTAGTCTGCTATGAGTGGATCAATCTGCTTTTGACGTTCATTGTGCAATAACCTTAATCCTGAGTAAATGAACTACTTCATGTATATGACTTGTGTACTTTGATGTTCCAATGGCTAAAGCATCTCAGAGGTAGTAAGCTTATAGACCGGTTTGTTGGGTGCATGACTTGTATACGATGAAGGGTTTGTTTGCAGATATAGGAATCATAGCTTTAAGGAGTTAAAGGTATCCTCTTAAAGGCATTATACTGAATGTGAAAATGGACAAGGCCTTGGGTCGTCTGCTGGGTGGATGACTTCTTATTCACACATTGTGAATAATCATTTTCTTAATTCGGTAGTATAATGGAACTTTAAGATAGCCTGATCAGTAGGATTAAACGGACTTTGACCTAAGGCTGATCATGGATATCATATGAGGGTTTTACATATATGATAAGGTCATTGGATAGTAGCTCGTCACAGACTTACGTAATACGATATATAATTAGGAGTTCAGTTTCAGGTTTATAGTGGTGTGACTCTGAAATTAGTGATCATATGATTGAGTTGTTCGGTACAGAATGATGATCATATGGAATCACGGGAGCCTGATTATATATGTCCAATCAGTCCCTCTACTAGCTCCACATAATTCCTTAACATTTGGCAAATTGATTTGTGTATGATATTGGCTGGTTTATTATGCATGGATGGTGATGACACAGGATTAGGATGGTAGACAAAATTCTCTCCGGTTGGATTCAGATTTTATTTTGGATAATAGAGTACACAATTATTCGAACTCCAAATAAAGTTGCCATGATTTTATTTGAGATTGGATTGGAGTTGTAGAAAATTATCTATAAGAACAAGAATTTGAAACACAACTGTTTTGTGGAATTTGAAATTTGAATTTTGAAATTTGAAATTTGAATTTTGAAATTTGAAATTTGAATTTTGAATTTGAAATTTGAATTTGAAATTTGAATTTGAAATTCAAATTTGAAATTTGAATTTGAAATTTAAATTTGAATTTGAAATTTAAATTTGAATTTGAAATTTGAAATTTGAAATTTGAATTTGAAATTCGAATTTGAAATTTGAAATTCAAATTTTGAATCACAGTCCAAGTAGGATTCGAATTTGTTGTGGAAAATCCACAAGGTTTGAAATTCGAATTTGAGTTGGATTTGGAGAGGATAATCTTGTTAGAATCCTACTTAAATTTTGAATCCAAATCCCAACAAACTATGGACGAAATTTTGAGGATAATCTTCAATGGAATTTCGGTTTTTGTGGATAAGATTCAAGGGAAAAATTCATGTTTCAATCCCTGTTGAATTTGGATTCTCTCCTCCCTGAAAGGTGGCCGAAATTTTGGAGATAATCTTCTAGGAAAATTCTGTTATTTTGGATAAGGTTGAGATAAGATTCAAGCTTGAAAATCCTAGTGGAATTTTGATTCTTCCTTATCCTAAAAGTGGCTGAATATTTGGCGAAGATTTTCTCCCAGGAATTTCGGATTTTTTGGTTGAAAAAGGGAGATAAAATTCTAGTTAAAATCTTGTTTAGATTTGGATTGGATTTATCCTAAGAAAACCGAATTTTATTGTTGGATTTTCCCATGGAAAAATTCGGATTTTTTGGTTATGGATAAGGGAGAATATCTTTTCCTAGTCCAATTCGAATTCAGAGAATCATCTCATGCAGGTCTATAAATAGAGGTCCTGCCACTCTAGTTCTCTTAGACCACAGACTCTCAGGTGAGCAGGCTTACTGTTGCACAGCTCATCGTGACAATAAAGTTCTTTAGAGATCTGGGTGGTCGGAAGAAGACTAGCAGTGCTAGCATACCGATTGAGGTTCAGAGTGCCCACACACTCAGCCATTCAGAAATTGGGGAATAGTAGAGAAGGCTAGTTGGTTAAATCCTCAGGTCATTCTCCTCCTGCAAGATTGGCGTCCTTGAGGTATGAGTTTTAATTGTTATTGGTTTATTGTATATGGCATCATGAGATATTTAACGATCTAAAAATTTTTATTGTTCCGCTGTGCCACTCTGATACGTTTTTACCGATTTATTTTCCTACAAGGACAAGTGGATGTATGTAAGATCGCGTCCGAGGACAACATCGTCGATCCCTTTACTAAGACTTTGGTGGTTAGAAGCTTTGAGAGGCACATAGAGGCGATGGGGATGCGTAACATGGCACATCTGCTGGCTTAGGGCAAGTGGGAGATTGTTAGGAAATGCCCTAAGCATTAGAGACATTTTGATGTATTTATTTTGAACTGGATAATAAAATTATATATAGAGGTTATTCATTACATTACTATCTGTCCTCGTCTTATTTACATGTTAAAGTAAATGTAAGCAAATATGGCTCCCTGACTGCTTGTGTTAAACTGTCAGAACGTTGCATGCAATGGATTTTTGTATGCGAGAAAACAATGTTCTAAAGTTAGCAGTCTAAACTATGGTCTGTAGTCTATGGGGTTAGACCGAGCATCTAACTCATGTTAAGACTATTATGTTGTCTAAAGCCTTGGAGGGGACGATTTGTCTTGACTGTCTGGAGCTGGACTCCCAAGTAGAGACATGAATATGTTGCTTGGTGGTGACATATTATACCGGGACTAAAGCGTGATTGATCTACGAAGTCTGCTTTGAGTGGATCAATCTGCTTTTGATGTTCATTATGCAGTAACCTTAATCCTGAGTAAAAGGACAGCTTCATGTATATGACTTCTGTACTTTGATGTTCCAATGGCTAAAGCGTCTCAGAGGAAGTAAGCTTATAGACCGGTTCGTTGGGTGCATGACTTGTATACGATGAAGGGTTCGTTTACAGATATTGGAATCATAGCTCTAATGAGGAGTTAAGGGTATCCTCTTAAAGGCATTATACTGAATGTGAAAATGGACAAGGCCTTGGGTCGTCTGCTGGGCGGATGACTTCTTATTCACATATGGTGAATAATCATTTTCTTTATTCGGTAGTATAATGGAACTTTAAGATAGCCTGATCAGTAAGATTAAACTGACTTTGGCCTAAGGCTGATCATGGATATCATATGAGGGTTCTGCATACATGACAAAGTCATTGGACGATAGCTTGTCATAGGCTTACGTAAGACGGTATATAATTGGGAGTTCAGTTTCAGGTTTATAGTGGTGTGACTCTGAAACTAGTGATCATATGATTGAGTTGTTCGGTAAAAGAATGATGATCATATGGATTTGCGGGAGCCTGATTATATATGTCCAATCAGTCCTTCTACTAGCTCCACATAATTCCTTAACGTTTGGCAAATTGATTTGTGTATGCTATTGGCTGGTTTATTATGCATGGATGGTGATGACACAGGATTAGGATGGTAGACAAGATTCTCTCCGGTTTGATTCAGATTTTGTTTTGGATAATAGAGTACACAATTATTCGAACTCCAAATAAAATTGCCATGATTTTATTTGAGATTGGATTGGAGTTGTAGAAAATTATCCATGAGAACAAGAATTTGAAACACAATCGTTTTGTGGATTTTGAAATTTGAATTTTGAAATTTGAAATTCGAATTTGAAATTTGAATTTGAAATTCGAATTTGAAATTTGAATTTGAAATTCGAATTTGAAATTTGAAATTTGAATTTGAAATTCAAATTTGAAATTTGAAATTCAAATTTTGAATCACAGTCCAAGTGGGATTCTAATTTGTTGTGGAAAATCCACAAGGTTTGAAATTCGAATTTGAGTTGGATTTGGAGAGGATAATCTTGTTAGAATCCTAGTTGAATTTTAAATCTAAATCCTAACAAATTATGGACGAAATTTTGAGGATAATCCTCAATGGAATTTCGGTTTTTGTGGATAAGGTTCAAAGGAAAAATTCAAGTTTCAATCCTAGTTGAATTTGGATTCTCTCCTTCCCTGAAAAGTGGCCGAAATTATGGAGGAAATCTCCTAGGAAAATTCGGTTATTTTGGATAAGGTTGAGATAAGATTCAAGCTTGAAAATCCTAGTGGAATTTTGATTCTCCCTTATCCTAAAAGTGGCTGAATTTTTTGAGGAGATTTTCTCCTAGGAATTTCGGATTTTTTGGTTGAAAAAGGGCAGATAAAATTCTAGTTAAAATCTTGTTTAGATTTGGATTGGATTTATCCATAATGGGTGAATTTTATTACTGAGAATCTCCCATAGAAAATTCAGATTTTTATGGTTATGGATAAGGGAGAATATCTTTTCCTAGTCCAATTCAAATTCAGAGAATCACCTCATGCAGGTCTACAAATAGAGGTCCTGCCATTCCAGTTCTCTTAGACCATAGACTCTCAGGTGAGCAGGCTTATTGTTGCACAGCTCATCGTGACAATAAAGTTCTTTAGAGATCTGGGTGGTCGGAAGAAGACTAGCAGTGCTAGCATACCGATCGAGGTTCAGAGTGCCCACACACTCAGCCATTCGGGAATTGGAGAATAGTAGAGAAGGCTAGTTAGTTGAAGCCTCCGGTCATTCTCCTCCTGCAAGATTGGCATCCTTGAGGTATGAGTTTTAATTGTTGTTGGTTTATTGTATATGGCATCATGAGATATTTAATGATCTAAAAATTTTTATTGTTCCACTGCGCCACTCTGATATGTTTTTACTGATTTATTTTCCTACAAATGCCACCTAGTCAAAACCATATGAAAGACAGTAAGGAAAGACATGAATCTGCAAGATAATAAGACTGAAGCTTTAAACGTTGGATGTTTATGTGTTAAGCCTAAGTCAAACATGAATTGATTTCTATGTTAAAGTGTTATATACAGTAAGTTCGAATATTTAATTGTTTATAATATGAACATACTTGACATGTTTATGTGTTATGTGTTCTATATGCTGCATGTAAGTTTAAATATTTCCATGTCTGCAACATAAATGGACTAGTCATGTTTATGTGTTTTATGTACAGTTTTAGTGCTAAGATACTATGATTTGAATATTACGAAAGTCATGTTATGAACTATGCGTTATCTCTAAGTCAATTGTAAATTGACTTAACATGTTTATGTTTATGTGTTTTATTTTGTAATTTCAGACATTTATTTGTCTACAGCATGAATTTACTCAGTATGTTTATATGATATAGATGACAGAAATTTAGTAGTTAGGTAATGTATGCACACTAACATAAGATATAAAATCTTAAGAAAACTATAGAATAAATTACAGAATAAATTATAAAGAGTTCTAGACCCAAGAGGCAGCTTAATTGCCACTAGTCAGGAACCACCAGAAACTTGGTAATTAGATCAGTATTGGCGTACCGGCCTCCCACCCAGGTGGAGGTTTCTCAGATTCAGTTATGATAGGACTCCAAACCGATGGTGGTACATTCCGGGTTTGGAAGTCTGATATATTTAGACTATAGAGGATTGGCCAGTGGATCGCTCCCCAGAGTCCCTCTCAGTTATGCACGCACTACGATACGACCAATTCAGGGGCCCAATAGCATAATTCAGTATCAGATAAAGATATAAGATTTCAGAATTACCATAATTGAGCATAAGACATACTAACACTACGAATACCGATACAGTCAAAGTCACTATTCACAGTCAATGGTACTGTTCACAATCGACAGTATTGTTCATGGTCAGAGTTAATATTCACAGTGAATAGTAATACAAAAACAATGCTTGTTATTTATTATGTTAGTGATCCATGTTATGTTTGACGTTAAGGATATTTAAGCGTACGTAAGTGTATTTACAATGCTTAAGTATATTTACAAAGTTTTATGTATTTAAGTATGATAAGTATATTCATGATGTTAAATGTGAAAGTATTTTCACAATAGCAAGTGTGTCAAGTATGTTATATTCACGATGTTAAACATATGTTAAATATGCTATGTTTAAATTATGATATGTTTAAAATGATAAGCATGAAATTCTGTTCAATTATTATAGGGCTCCCCAAACCGATGGTGGTATGTCCCGGGTTTGGAAGTCTAATGTTATGGAAATTATAGAGGATAGCACGAAAGTATGTTCAAGATATTAAGTATGTTTAAAGCATGTTAAGAAAACAAGTACGTTCAGGATATTAAATATGTTAAAAGCATGTTAAGTATGAAAGTGTACTCATGATGTGCAATGTGTTAAGTATGGTTATGATGAAAAGTATGTATAAGTATATTTTAAATATTACATATGTTCAGTATGAAATCTAAAGTAATGTATGATATGTGTTGTGTTAATGTTCTGATGTCATAATTGGCATCAGATATGTTTTGTCCAGTATAATATGAATGATAATAAATACGCTTAAGTATGAGTTTTAGGCAAGCATAATGTTATAAAGTTACTATTCATAATAAATACTACTATTCATGGTAATAAATAAGCATAACGTGACTAACATTCGTGTTATGCATAAGATATGTCGTAACTATTACGCATATCAATTATTATGCATATGTTGATATGCATAAATCAATCATACTATGTTAAGTGTGCTCTATATGATGTTAAATATGTATGTTATGTTTAAATACAGATGCTTAAGTAATGAATGATATGTGTATACAATGTTATTTAAGTATGAAAGTATGTTATAAGGATAAGGATATTTTAAGTATACGTAAGTATGTATTGTTTACAATGCTTAGTATAATAAGTATTTTTATTATGTTAGATGTGAAAGTATTTTCACGATATTAAGCATGATAAATATGTTATTTATACGATGTGTAAACATACGTTTAAGTATGTAATGTTTCCAATATGTTATGTTTACGAAGTTTAGCATAAGTTAAGTATGCTATGTTTACGAGGTTCAAGTATACATAAGTATGACTATGATGGTTCAAGTATGTCAAATATGAAAGTATGTTCACGAGATTCAAGTTTGAAAGCATGTTCAGGAGATTAAAGCATGATAAGTACAAAAGTATGTCCATGATGTTAAGCATGAAATACATTAAGTACGTTTACGATGCTAAGTATGGAAGTGGGATTATGAGGTAAAGTATGTTCAGATATGTATAAGTATGTTGACCAGATTACGTACGATAAGTATGATTGCTATGTAATGTATGATATGTATTATGAAATGTTCCGAGGCTACAGTCGGTATCAGAATTACCCTATACTATATAGTGTGAATCATTATATGTCATGAATGTATGTTTGAACTTACTGAGCCTATCGCTCACAAGTTTATTTATGTTGCGGGTATGCCCTTGTATGAAGATAAGACAAGTGATGGATGATGAACGAGATCTGCATGTGCCAAGGGACTGGGCGAGGGTTATGGTACTGCTATGAGTCTTCCGCTGAGCTGTTAAAAGAGTATTGAAATGATGTTTTATGATGCATATCAAGTTATGAGAAAGTAAAATGTTTACTATAGTAAATGGTTTACGATGATATAATTTCCAAGTAAAGTTTAAAAAAAAAAATTATCCCTAATTTTCACGTTCAAATGGGAAGTTAAAATAAGTATGTTAAAGAAAATAGGTTAAAAGTAAGATACCAGACGTCACGGGTGGTATTAGTATAATTTGAAAGCTAGTTAAAAGTAAGTTGCTGACGACCCAAGTGGTTATAGTCTATCGCAATTGGCAACAGTAGCTGACTGTAATAGTACTGTTTAACCCTACGTAGGGTGGGACGTCACAGTTCCTCATAGTGTTGCTCAGAACATGGTCCTTGACTGGTTGCCGACCAATCAACTGATCAGTTATCTCGACGTTGGTAGCTAGGTAATCTACGGGCTTACTATGCATAAACTTGGTGTAGTAACCGGTCGGGTTACTTTGCCTATTTGGGTATGGTAGCCTTCTGGGCTACTATTCTTTAGTGTAATGGCCTGTCGAGTTACTATGGCTTGTTTGGAATAGTAGCCTACAGGGCTACTAAGACTCGTTTGGTATGGTAGCCTACCGAGCTACCCACACTATCTTGTTTTCAGTATCTTGTTTGTTTAAGAAAAATTTGTTTTGGTTTACTTATAAAAATTCTCAGAAAAACTATGAGTGTGAAACTTGTTCCCTTATCACCCCATTGGAAGGTGGGGGATGTTTTTATGAAAAATCATGTTCATATATCTAAAATGTTAAAAATACATAATTATTTGAGGTATGTAAAATACATTTTTAATGCTTGCATTTTAAAGGTGGTTTTGAACCAATTTTGAAAAACTGTCCTGGAACTAAGTCTTCGTTTGCAAATTTAGCAAACATGAAAGTTTTTGTCCTCAATGAGATGAACAAATCTCATGTTCACCTCGGAGCCTATATCAAACTCTAATAGCTCCTAAACTCATTAAACTCGTGGGTTATACGCCTAGATTTACGAAAACTTCCAGTTTTACACCACTTTGGAAATGGCTTTGTTTAAGGCTCGAAACAGCCAAATTTTTAAAATACCCAGAAGTTGTTCTCAAGGTATCGATGAGATCGACAACTTTTGTGTTGAGCCCGAAGTCCAGTTCGGACTCTAAAGGGCCCGTTTTTAATAAAATCCGAGACTGCTGTCTGGGTTCAGGTCCTGTTCCCAGTTTTGTTCTCAGTGTGGGCACTAAGTGAAAATCACTCGAAAAACCTATCTTAATGTCGTTTTTGGCCAAAGGCTATTTGATGCAAAAACGACCGTAACAAAATTTCCTTAAAATATTATTTCCAAATCCCAAATTTGGACCTTAAGTGGGTCAAAATGGCCAAAAATCCATAGCTTATTCTGAGGATAGTTTTGTGTCCAGCCACATCGTTAAATATTACACTCATATCCTTACATAAAATATTTCGTAAACATAACTACAACCACATAAACTTAAAAATGAAAACTTAAGGGCTCAAAATAAAATTATTATAACCCATGTGCATAAACAAATACACATAAATGACTATGATCAAAACTTAAAATCACTAACCACAAAAAGCAAGGGTTTTCGGTTATTACCTCTTTGTGCTTTGAACTTAGGCTTGGATGACAAAGTGACCATTGGAAACTAAGAAGAATTGAAGGTCAGTTTTGTGCTAACAAACACCAAAATATTTCTCTTAACATCAACTTAAAACAAGAGAACTAAATCCACAAATTCAATCTAGAATCTTACCCTTGAAAACTTGAAATAACTCGAAAATAATTTCTCCTAGCACAAGCTTGAAGAGGTTTGTTTTTGGTAAATTTTTGGCAAGGTTTTGAACCTGAAGAATGGTGGTTTTTGGGGCTAGAGGATGGTTGGCTATAGCTTGGAGAAGAGAGAGAGTGAGCTGAAAATTTTGGAGTGTGGAAATGAAGAAACTAAACCCAAAGGTATGGCCATCCCTTTTATAGACAAATCCCAATCTCACTTAGCCAACTTAAGCTTAATTAATCAAGCCAACTCTAAGCTAATTTTGGGGACAAAAACCTACCCATTTCAGTCCCAATTTCAGATAGGCATGTGTCCATTTAAGGGAGAGGGTGAGAAGGAGTGGTGATGTGAGGTTTGTAATTATTTATACAATATGTCATCAACTAACCCATTATTTTATTGGTCACCTTTTGGTTTCTAACTACTGCAAATCAGCTAGTTTTCCAACTAGAGTACATGGTTTTGGGGTCAAGAAATTTCATCTTTGTTGCTCTCTTCGCAGTCCAGTCTTATATTGTGGTTTTCGGTCCTTTCCCGTTAGTGTTCAAATAATCACCTGGAAATTAGATTTTTTGAACCTGATTTTTATGGGAATGATTTCTAGTTTGTTTATATTGTCTATGAGCCCATTCTACACTAAATTACTACTCATACCTTATACTGTGGTTGTGTCTACACTGTGTTATACTTGTGCACGCATACCGAAGCATTTTTTTGCGCGACGTTTCCAACATAGTTTCTCTTGACTAATTTGGATGTGCTGCATCCATTTTTGTCAGTCTCTTGATGTCGATATCGTATCCTTGCTAGAGTTTCTATCGTTGCTTTATTTAGACGTTCGGTTTGAGCTTTTTGGGTGATTTGTTCACCAGTCTTGTGTCAGGAATGGCCGTCCGGACCAGTTTCCTGATACTATATATCCACACATTTATATACACAATAGGGTGGATTAGATTCACTGTCGGATACCCCCCTTTCACTTTATGGATAGAAGTAAACAGTACCGTACCTATTTAATCTATTTCATTGAACATTGCACTACATTTTTCGACTAAATCCCTTATTACATCGAGATTAAGGTTCATAGTTTGTGAGGGTCATTTTAGTGATTTTCTACTCCTTACACGGGCTCTCACACAGCCATCTACACGGGGGTGTACAAGACTACACGGGCGTGTCTTTTCTTAACACGACCGTGTCGTGGAAAATTTCATTCTCCAGATTGATACACGGTATCTTACACGGTCCCATACACGGAATGTACAAGTTACACGGGCATGTCATTACTCAACGCAACCTTGTCTTGGAAAACTTTATTTTTCCCGATTGGTACACGGCATTGTACATGGCCGTGCACCCAGGCATGTCGCACTACACGGCCATATTCATCAACATATCCGCTGACATTTCAATAACCCAATCAGTACACAGTCTCTTACACGGCCGTGTACTTGATTGTGTTCACCTACATGGCCATGTTTACTTATACGACCTTATACGCATGCACAATACAAATGGTACACGTCTACCTACATGGCTGTGTACTTGACTGTGTTCACCTATACTGCCATGTACAGTTACTCGACCATTTTCACGTGTACAGTTTGGGCAGTACACGGCCACTCACACGGCTGTGTATGTGCCCGTGTTCCTCAAATTTTGCACTAAATGCATGAAATCATCCTGAAATTTCTTTATTAAATGAAATTTATGTTACAGGGAAGGGCGGTCCTTACAACCTATCCCTCTTACAAAAATTTTCGTCCTTGAAAATTAGAATAAATTTGGGAAGTCTCTTCTCATATCCTCTTCCCATTCCCACGTAACTTCTTCTAAGTTGTGGTTCTACCACAACACTTTCACAAGTGGAATGAATTTTTTCCTGAGGACTTTATTCTCTCTAGCTAAAATCTACACAAGCTTCTCCTCGTATGTCAGATTAGCGTGTATTTCTACTGATTCCTGGCTTAAGATGTGGGAGCTGTCTGGCACATACTTTTTCAACATTGAAACGTGAAAGATGTTATGTACTGATGCCAATTCGGGGGGAAGGGCTAACTTTTAAGCCACCTTCCTAACTCTTTCGAGGATCTCGTAAGGTTCTACGTATCTAAGACTGAGTTTTCCTTTTTTCCCAAAGCACATCACCCCCTTCATGGTTGCCACCTTGAGAAAAACTAAATCTCCTTCTTCAAATTCGAGAGGCCTCTGTCATTTATCTGCGTAACTCTTCTGGTAGCTATGAGCTGTATCCAGTCTCTCTCGTATGAGCTTTACATCTTCTGTCATGCTCTTAATGAAGTCTGTGCTGGTGAGTTGTTTCTCTCCAGTTTCATGCCAATGTAATGGAGATTTGCAATTCCTTCTGTAAAGTGCCTCATACAGTGCCATTCTAATCGAGGAATGGTAGTTGTTATTGTACAATAATTCTATCAACGGTAGCTTCTGGTCCTAATTCCCTTTGCAGTATAGGACACAAGCTCTCAGCGTATCTTCTAGCGTCTGAATGATTCTCTTAGACTGACCATCAGTCTGAGGATAGAAAGCTGTGCTGAATTTTAACTTGGTTCCCATTGAACCTTGAATGCTCTGCCAAAACCTTGAAGTGAAGCATCCATCGCGATATGAGATGATTGATTTCGGCACACCGTGCAGTCTTACTATCTGAGCTATGTATATTTCGGTTAACCTTTCCATCAAATAGCTTACTTTATCGTTAAAAATTGAGCTGATTTTGTTAATCGATCCACAATTACCCAGATGGCATCATTTCCGTTTTAAGTTCTGGGCAATCCAACCATGAAATCCATTGTGATTTGCTCCCATTTCCACTCCGGTAGTTCAATCTTTTGTAGTTCTCCTCCTAGTCGCTAATGCTCTGTTTTGGTCCTCTGGCAGGTGAGACATTTTGCCACAAATTTAGCAACATCGTTTTTCATTCCGGCCACCAAAAGCTTGCTTTTAAGTCCTGGCACATCTTATTCGCTCCTGGATGTACCGAGTAAGGTGTGTTATGAGCTTCAGATAGGATCCTTTTCTTGAGTTCCTTATTCTTTAGAACACATACCCTATCATTGAAATAGAGTATGCCATCCCTAGAGACTTGAAATTTTGAATTCTGTCCCTCTATTGCCTCCTTTTTAAGCTTGTGTAGAGTTGAATTGAAATCTTGGCCGGCTTTAATTTCCTCTAGTAGTGTTGATTGGAGGGTCATTTCTGACAATTTCCCTATTAAAATCTCAATTTCGCTGCTACATACCTCTTTTTGTAACGTTTCTGGCAAGATGTGGATTGCCATGAGTGATGAGGTATGCTTTCTGCTTAGTGCATTGGCCACCTTATTAGCCTTCCCTGGATGACAAAGGATTTTGCAGTCATAATCCTTTACCAATTCCAACCACCTCCTTTGCCTCATGTTGAGTTCCTTCTACGTGAAGATATACTTAAGGCTTTGGTGATCCGTATATATCTCACATTTGACGCCATATAGATAGTGCCTCCATATTTTGAGTGCAAAGACAATTGCTGCAAGCTCTAAGTCGTGCGTCGGGTAATTCCTTTCATGGTTCTTAAGTTATCGTGAAGCATACGTGACTACTCTACCATTATGCATGAGTACGGCTCCTAGTCCAGTCTTAGACATGTTGCTGTAGATCATGAAATTCCCTTGTTCAGCATCCGGTATGGTCAAGATCGGAGCACTCGTGATCCTACTTTTTAAATCCTGGAAGCTTTTCTCACACTTGTCAGTCCACTCATACTTCTTCTCCTTCTTGGTCAGTGTTGTGAGTAGTGCAGCTAGCTTTGAGAATCCTTCTACAAAGCGTCGTTAGTAACCTGCTAAGCTGAGGAAACTATGAATTTCTGGTACATTCTTCGGAGTCGGCCAGTCACTAACTGCTTTGAATTTCACTGCGTCTATGGATACTCCTTCCCTGGAGACTACATGGCCAAGGAAATGAACCTTCTCCAGCCAAAATTCACACTTGGAGAATTTAGCCTATAGTTGGTGATCTCGCAGCTTGTGCAAGATAGCCCTTAAGTGCTCCTCATGCTTCTCTTTTGTCTTAGAGTATACAAGTATATCGTCGATGAATACAATGACGAACTTATCTAAGAATTCCTTGAAGACATTGTTCATCAGGTCCATGAAAGTTGCAGGTGCATTTGTCAGCCCAAATGACATGACAAGGGACTCGCAGTGTCCATAGAGAGTCCGGAAAACCGTCTTGGGTATGTCTTCATTACAAACTCATAGCTGATGATACCCCGAATGTAGGTCAATCTTGGAAAATATGGTAGCACCTCGGAGTTGGTCGAACAGATCGTCGATTCGTGGCAACGAATACTTATTCTTGATCATGATCTTGTTCAGCTACCTGTAGTCGATACACATTCTCAGCGTTTCGTCCTTCTTCTTAACGAATAAGACAGGTGCTCCCCACGGTGAATAGCTCTGTCAGATGAATCCTTTGTCCATCAGATCCTTCAACTGAGTCTGGAGCTCTTTTAGCTCTACCGGGGCCATTCTATACGGGGCCTTGGATATAGGGGCTGATCGTAGCAATAACTCGATCTTAAACAAAATCTCTCGCTCCAGTGGAAGTCCTAGAAGATCTTCAGGAAACACTTCCACAAACTCTCAAACTATTGGTACGTTGTTTGGTCCTGTCTCTATCTCTTGAGACTTGTCTATGATGTGTGTGAGGAATTTAGTACATCCACTGGATAGAAGTTTGTGGGCCTTCATGGCAGAAATCATCATCTTGGGTTGTTTCAACGACAACGTAGATAAACTTCTCATGTCCGACTGGCTCGAAGGTAACCTCTCGTCTTCGATAGTTTATGACAGCATGGTACTTTATGAGGAAGTCCATCCCTATAATCATGTCGTAGTGTGCATGTTGAGGATGATCAGATTGATATTCAGCTTCTGTTTGCAGATAATTACTGGTATGTAGTATAGCCAGTAATTTGACAACAAAACCTCCCCGAGGGAAGAGCAGTTTAAAAAGCCTGTTTTATTCTATCTACGTTTTGGCCTATCTTCCTAGCAAACTTAGACGATGTGAATGAGTGTGTAGCTCCAGAATCAAATAAAACCGATGCAGTGGAGTTGGTGACAGAAAGTTGACCTGTCACCACGGTGGAGGTTCTGGCTTTTGCGTCCTCTTTGTTAAATGCATAGATCCTCCCCTGCATTTCTGGAGCTTCTAATATACCTTGATTGATGGTGGGGCCTTCAATTCTAGCTTGGGCGGCATGTAATTGTCCGCCTGTGACACGGGCTTGACCCTGTTGGTTTTGTGGATTGGAGCAGTAGTACTTTACAAAGTAACCTTCCTTGTCGCATATGTAGCAGCCGCTAGTGTCTAGGCGGCATTCTCCCAGATGGTTTTTTCCATACTTTGGGCATGGTGATTGCTGACTACCATTTCCCCCGCGGTTGTTCTTCTTCTGGGGAAAATGTCTCTGTTGCCCTTGGTTATTCGGATTCCCTTTCCTCTTGTTATTATGATTGGACTGTCTGTAGTGTTGGCTGGCCCCTGTATTCTGACCCTTGTGCTGTGAGTTAGGAGTCGTCCTTCCCTTGAACTATTTTGGCTGATTCTTCTCTTCTCTTCTCTTTTTGCCTTAAAAAATTGGGCCCTTCTCTCCTTGTCTTGGGCCAACCAATATTCAGCTTTGATGGCACTGCTGACACATTTAGCTACTGTTGCAGGACTATGGCTGTCACTACAGACTTGGATGGCGATGTTTGTACGGAATATTTTTAGCATCCTTCAGACCTTTTCCTTTTCGGTCGGTACCAGGTCTAGGTAAAGTCGAGCCAATTGCTAAAACTTCATTTTGGCCTCCATGACCATCATGCTACCCTGGCGTAAATTGTTGAATTTGTCTTGCTAAACGACTAGGGCTTCATCATTAAAGTACATTTCTCTAAATTTAGCAATGAAGTCTGTCCAATTTATTGCATTGATGTCCCTCTGATTGCCACAGTTTTCCACCGCTGGTGTGCTCCTTTGCATAAGGCGAGGGATACACATAACACTTTTTCCCTTTCGGTCAGCCCTACGAGGTCTAGAATGACCTGAACATCAGTTAGCCAATCATCTGCTTTAATAGGGTTCGTCGTCCCCTCGAATTTTGGCACCTTCATGTGCCTAAATCATTCATATAAGTCACCGTCTCTCGAAACTGGCGTAAGAACATTGGCCACTGCAGGAGTAGCCATAGCTGATGGTGCTGGTGGGGTCTGGACTGATGGGACTACTTGCTCTCTCGGTGTGTTGGGGGTTATTGGAGCTGTTTGGGCTGGCACCTCCACCGGTTGTGGTGCCTGTCGTTGTTGGTTCATTTGCTCTCTGAGATGGTTAAGCTCTCATTATTGATTTACTATCATTTCCTGCATCGTTGCGAGACATGCCAATATCTCATTGTCCCGCACAGCTTGGTTAGTTTGAGTTCTTGTTCTTGCCATTGTCACCTATGTAACCCTATCACATAACGAGAAATTAGATCATAAGTCTTTTAACCTTGTACTTGAGACTCGTAATACATATCATACTCTTAACTTAAACGTCATAGGTAAAATATATGTACTATCTCTTTCTTTTCCTTTCTTACTCTCGTGATGTTTAATACGATTGCTGCATCGCATTTAAAATATCGTCTGAGTGCCAGGAATTGTCCTGCACTCCTCATTAAACTCAAATCTTACTTGTGGGAAAAACCGTGTTTAGGCCCTTGAGGCAAAACGATACTCCTTTTTATAAAGTATTTCGCAACACATATAAATACGTCAGAAATGCATACAAACTTCTAGCTTAGTGGGAGTGCTATACACTTCCCAAAATACGATCCCAAAAGTACAATTGCTAAGTTAGACGGGGAAGGTACTATTTCCCCTATACATTTTCAAAACAAAATTCCTGTGTAAAGGGTTACTTCTACTCAGAAGATATCGCAGACTCGGCGTCCGACATCATCTCGCCTTCATCGTCGCTGAGTAGGAATTCTTCGGGATCTTCGTCTATGTCTCCCTAAACAAAATCAACCTCATCATCACTGGCAATGATGACTTGGGGTTTGTTTATCTCTATCCACTCCTTACCACTGAGATGATCGAGGATTTCTTCCCCTCTTTGTTAGGTTGGGCTTTAGGAATGGCCTCGTTGTTATCTTCACCCTCGTGATGCTCAGGAAGTTGAGGGACTGGTTTGTGATCCTCATTATCTTCTGGTACTACTGGTTGTGGTTAGGCCACGAGCTCTTCATTGGCCAGCTGGGGTGTTGCCTCATCCAGGTTAGGGTTAAGTGCCACATGCTCAGTGTCCACTACATCTCAGACTAGGCACCTCAGGTTCTCATGTGTTGGAGGGTACTAGACGAGGTCTCTTACATACCACGGGATCCCTTTCCAAAGCAGGTTGGTTACCTCTGTAAATGGCTTGTCTACGGGAATGCTCGGTAACATGGTATCTAAAACTACTGACAATAGTGTACCATGGTCTCTCCCTCATAAATGTCCCAAATGTTAGAGAGTACTTGATACCTTCTCTCATATATATTATCCCATATGTCTGCATCCTTGGCTAGATCGTCAAAATTGCGGAGGTCTTGACAGAACTCAGCCCTCTACATCCCTGGACCACTAATCCTACGTCGATCATTCCACCATATCATTACTGGTCCTCACAGTCGGCTATTGGCCATTACTATCTATAGACGGGGTGGAATATGGTACCCTTCGAAGATTGCCTCCATATGATGAATCTGATAAGGGAGTTTGTACGGGTTGCTACCATTGTATGTGTGTGGTTGCATGGCAGTGAAAGCTATACTCACTTCTCGGTCTTCTTGTATCTACTGGGGGTTTACTAGTGCAGCCATCCTCCTATTATAACTTAAACGTCAACTTACATACTAATAAAAAAAATCCCTAAAATTTATGATATCAGATTAAGTTTAAACTATAAGAAAGTATAAGTATCAGTTAAAGAAGAAAGTTTTTAGCGATGGTCCAGGCTGCTAAGGGCACGGGTCGCCACATATTACTTCCCATCACGCCTATATACATAGTCAAAAGTTTTGCTAATATGGGTCACGACTACTCAGAGGTTAGTACTGATTCTGTATAGTAGATATCCTCACTGTCGCTCTCGTCAAAGAAAAACTCCTCTGGGTCCTCCTCGTTTTGGTGTAGACTCTTCCTTAGTTGTCCAGGTCTTCTTGTTTGGCTTGTGTGATCGAAAGGCCTTCAATTCTGGTCTGGGCAGCATGGAGTTGGTTACTTGCGGTGTGGACTTGGTTCTGTTGATTCTTTAGGTTGGAATAACAGTTTCTAGCATAGTGGCCTTTCTTGCCACAAAAGCAACAGCCACTCATTCCTTGCTTGCACTCCCCCTGGTGCCTTTTTGATGCGAACCCCATCAAGAATAATGAGATCCATCAAGATTATGAACTTAAGAATGCTCTAAAGTCAGGTTTGAATGGATGGGAGACCTCGCCCATTGCTTCAGCAAAAACAAGAACCTTGGTATATTGGACCTCAACCCATTGCGTAATGCGAAACAAGAATCTTGGTATAAAGAAGACGCCACAATCAACTATGGAAGGGTTGATTGATAAGTTGGAAGTGAACGCCACGCAAAATTCTGATAAGTTCAAATAGTTCTTCAAAGAACAAAAAAGAATTAGAACTCTTAAATTTGTGAAAAAAACTGATGTGATGTGTTTTTTTATTACCATGGAGACGCCTATTTATAGGCAATTGTTACAAAGAATATTCCTAAAAATCCAAAAATTTGTTACAAAAGATAATCCTAAATCCTAATTGAAATTTGTTACAAAAGATAATCCTAAATCCTAACCAAATCCGAAAATCTAATCCTAACCAAATTCATAAAAGTAGGAAGGTAGTTATTCGGCCACAAAATTCAAAAATCCTTGGTTGAAAAAATGTCTTGGGCTTGTCTTGGGCTTGAATCAAGTTAATGCATCCTTGTTGATCACATGAATCATGCTCAATAGGTCTCCACGAATTTGATTGAGCCCAAACCTCTTTAATCAGCTCATTAAGTGCTTCTTTAAATTTCTTTGCTCTTTCCCTTGTAATAGGCCCAATTGGTACTTGAACTGATTCCCTTGACGTTGTGCCATGCTTTGCATCACCGTTCTTTGGTTCACATCATTCCTCTCCTCTTGAAAAGGATTTGTCCTCAAATCATCACCTAATAAGGATTTGTATGCATTGTCATCGATTCATTCAAGAACTTGGAAAGGACCATCCCCTCTAGGAAGTCACTTGGAATGTCTTTGTGTCAGGATTCGTTTCTTTTTTGTGCATATCCAAACCCAATTTCTGGGATCAAAAACTAATTTGTAACACATTTTGTTAGCTTGACCATGAAGCTGCTTAGTCTTCTCAGGATTACTACTATAGATTTGTCGGTTTGGATTGGAAGCACTGGGCATAAAATCAATTTGACGTTTGAACCCTCGGATAGATGGTAATCTGCGTAGTACTTCCTCGGGAAAGACATCCTCGTATCCCTGCAAAAGGGAAACAACAGAACTAGACAAAGAAGGGTCAAGCTTGTTAGTGTTTAAAAATTCCTCTTTGTACAAAAGTACAATCATCGGCTGTTTTGAAAACATGGCTTGCTTGATTTCACTTACTTTTGCATAAAAATTCTTTTGTTTTCTCTCTGATTTTCTCTCAACGGCTAAATTTTGATTTTCTTTTTCTCTTTCATTATGCTCGGCCTCTCTTTGATTTTCACTTTTTTTCTTGCTTTCTTTCTTTTGCTCACTTTCTTTTTCACTTTTTATCTTTTGGTTGCTCTCTTTTTCACTCCTTTTTTTTTTGTTTACCCTCTTTTTGTAACCTCACTTGATCTTCATACACTTGTTGTGGTGTCAGCGGTACAAGAGTGATTGGTTGATCGTTGAGCATGAACGAATACTTGTTGATGAAGCCATCCATGTTGACATACCAATCAAACTGCTTCTCTAAATCATCAGGGATGGTTTTACCTTGGAACGGGGGAATCTTCATCGTAATGCTACCTAAATTATTGTCTTCTTAATTCCTAGCTATTGTCAATCATCCTTCATGCCTCCCATTACCAACGATTGAATCCCGGTCATCTTCTTCTTCGAAACTAAACTCATAATCTTCTTCTTCTACTCTCACTACCCGTGGTTGAACTCTTCCTCCTCTACGCACATTAGGAGCATTCTGCGGCTGCTCTACACGTATATTCTCAACTTGATCCAATCGTTCATGAATCTGCTCCAACTCCCTCCTCATCATGCGCCTCATCTTTCCTACCAGTGCCTCCATGAACAACTTCAGATCAGCCATCCCTATAGCACCTTCGGTAACGCTCTTTTCACTACTGTGAGATATGATTACTACAAAACTAGGTTAGAGTAAACTAAAAGGCCTCTCCCACTCCCTCACATGTTTCATTCAAAGAAATGGGTTTCATTCGACTTCACTCGTGTTTCACACAACAATTATGGCTTTTACCCTCTAATGTACTCACCACTCTTGCCTTTTTCAACTCGTAGTAATTTCTCACTCGGTTTTTATTGAACTACACAAATCAGTACCAAAATTTCTAACACAATTCCTGAATGACCACACCAAGGCAATTTGGGTTATAGACAGCAAGGATTATAACAAAAAAGCAACGGTGGTTTAGCTTTCTGAAGACATGAAAATTTACCCAAAAATTTGGTCTACGGGGTAAGTTGATTTCTGGAATATTGGAAGCCTAAATGTATGATATCAAACAAAAAATTTGTTGTGGAGCCGAAATACTCTTTTTTTTTTTTTCTGGATCCAGTTGATTTTTTTTTTTTTTTTGCTTAGATCCTCTTAATTTGAATTTTGAATAACACAACTGAAAATAACAACCTTAATTCGGAACTAAAAAAAATAAAAATAAATGGGATAGGCAAACTTGAGTTTAGAACCTATGCTCTGATACCAAATGATGTAAACCCCGTCAAGAATAACGAGACACATCAAGATTATGAACTCAAGAACGTTCTAAAGTCAGGTTCGAATGGATGGGAGACCTCGACCTGTTGCTTCAGCAAAACCAAGAACCTTGGTATATTGGACCTCAACCCTTTGCTTAATGCGAAACAAGAACCTTGGTATAAAGAAGACGCCACAATAAACTATGGAAGGGTTAATTGATAAGTCGGAAGTGAACGCTATGGAAAATTCTGATAAGTTCAAATAGTTCTTACAAGAACCAAAGAGAATTAGAACTCTCAAATTTGTGAATAAAACTGATGTGATGTGTTTTTTTATTCCATGGAGATGCCTATTTATAGGCAATTGTTACAAAGAATATTCCTAAAAATCTGAAAATTTGTTACAAAAGATAATCCTAAATCCTCCTAAATCCTAACCAAATCTGGAAATCTAATCCTAACCAAATTCATAAAAGTAGGAAGGTAGTTATTCTGTCACAAAATTTGAAAATCCTTGGTTAAAAAAACATCTTGGACTTGTCTTGGGCTTGAATCAAGTTAATGCATCCTTGTTGATCACATGAATCATGCTCAATGAGCCTTCACGAAGTTGATTGAGCCCAAACCTCTTGAATCAGCCCATTAACTGCTTCTTTAAATTTCTTTACTCTTGCTCTTGTAACAGGCCCAATTAGTACTTGAACTGGTTCCTTTGACGTTGTGCCATGCTTTGCATCACCGTTCTTTGGTTCATATCACTTTTTCCATATTTCGGGCACGTTGGGTGTTTGTTGCCGTCTCCTTCCCTATCGTGTCTCTTCCTCTTCTTCTTGTTGTTATAGGATTGCCTTTAGTTTCGGTTGGTTCCCACATTTAGCACTTGGTGTTGTAGCTCAGAGTTCTTTCCTCCATGGGTAGCGGCCTATAGTTGTTGAGAAGGTCTTGATAGAAGTCCTCCCAATGAACAATCAGGTCTCTACTCCTGTGTCTATCTAACCACCATGCTCTTACTGGTCTGTCCAACCTACCACTCACCAAAACCCCCTGTAGGTGAGGTGGGATGTGGCAGGTATGAAATATGATCTCCATATTGTGAATCCATGTCACAAGCTCGTAGGGTCAGCGGTGACTGTTGTATCTATCTGGATGCATGGTGGCGAAAGCCAAACTTGCCTGGCGATCCTCATATACTTGGCGGGGGTCGACTGAAGTAGGTTCTACCGGTGCTGATTATATCAATACAGATTCCACTGGTACAAGTTCTGTTGGTACAGGGTCTGTCGGTACAAGCTCCATTAGTATGGCCATGGCTGCCTACTATAACTCGAGCGTCAACTTATATACTAATACTGAAAACAAGAACTAACTTGGACAGATAAGGCAGGCATACGGCGATGTGAGGTAGGGTGGCAGGAAACCGCTCTGATACCAACTGTGACGCCCCATGCCGTTAGCGGCCCGGACCATCACTTAAAAACTGCTTTTTTAAATAATACTTATACTTTCTTGCAATTGATTCTTAAAGTTACTTATCTAGATATCATAAATTTAGAAAAAATTTTTTGATTGCGTATGTATTTAATGTCACATAACAGATTATCACATATCATATCATTGAAACAACTTCACATACTATATGCATGACAGAGAGCACCGTATACCTGAATGCATTTTACTATGAATAGAAGCATAGTGAACTATAGCTATTGCATAACATGTTCAATGCATGGTCCGGTTATGCTCATTTATGCTTCGTTATTCTCTTTTCTTTCTTATGTCTACTTAGGGGCCGTTATGGATATATTTTATGGCCTTGGCCTATTATACATTATGAGCCTTGGCTCATTAAATTTTGTGGGCCTTAGCCTATTGTACATTATGAGCCTCGGTGTCATAATCGTAAAATTTTACTGTTTCTAGAAATTTTATATAGCTTGTGTACTCTATGATTTTCATGTGAAAAAACTATAAAATAGATGTTTTAATATTATTTAGAAGGTGCATAAATGTTCGGATAGTGCAGACAAGAGTGTGCCCAGAAACAGGAAATTTTAACGAATCGAAATCGGACAAATTATGGCTTTTTGATTTCAAAAATTTTGAAAATATACTGTAAACCACTAAAAGATGAAATATTTACGGTATTGATTTTCAGGCAAACCGGAATGAAATAAGGAAAACAGATCGCGCAGACAGCCTTAAGAACTCGTCTACACAATTTCGGTGCAAAAATCTTCAGTTTGACTTTTGGTCAAAAGTTTAACTCTAAATATATATAAGAAGTCAAAGATTGGATGTTTACCTTTGAAAGGATGTAAGGATACATTCCAATCCAAGGGCTAGGGTTTAAAGTCAAGAAAAATCAATGGTTAAGATGCAAAGTCAACTAGAAAAGTCAAAGGAAGCTTAAGCAAAATTCTAAAGGATTCTAGGGTTGAAAGGTGGCGGATTTTGGGCCAAAAACAGATAAAAATCTGGTCATTTTTGTTCAATTGCAAAATAGCCCCTAAAGAGTAGAAAAATTACATAAAAAGTTTACTAAAATACCCTTAAATCCTTTGCAATTTGGTCCCTCCTTTTTGGCTATTTTTATGCATGGTTTTGGGGACTTAGAAACCAGAAAAAAAAAATTTTCTGGTTTTCAGCCATTAGAGAAGCCGTGCATCTCTCTTAGTGAAAGCTCAAAAATTTCTTCAAGATTTGGCCAAGAAAGAGTGAAAAATTCATCACAAGGTTCAAGTTATCAAGCAACCAAGGTAATCCTTCATTTTGGCATCATTTCTTCTTGTTTTTCATGAAGAAAAGCCATGTATTATGGACTGATTTAAAGGGAGAAAAATCAGTTTTTGTTTCATTGATTTATGCTTGAAAGTGTGTAAATGGTGAATGATTAAAACAAGTGTGAAATCATGAGTAAGAAAATCAAGTTATATGTATGTTTTTCCTTCACCAAACCGTGGGTTATTAAGGTTTGGAATGATGAAATTTTCATGTTGTTTTGGTTGATTTTTGATGTTGAAAATCAAATGAAAATGGAAAGAAAGAAATAGATGAAATGAGATTGAAAAACACTAAATGTTCATGTTGTTTTTCAATTCAAAACCGTGGGAAAGAAAGGAAAAAAAATGAGATTTTGTGTTGATTGTGTATGATAGATGTGATGTTGATTTTGTATAGAAAACAAGAAAGAAAAATGGAAATGAAACCAAAATTTTGAGGTTGATTTTCCAAGGAAAATCCGTGGGATAATGTGTGGAGTTTTGAAGAGTTATGTTAGGGTTTTGTGGTGAAAAATGAATGTGTTGGTGTGGAAAACAAATAAGGAAAATTTGAGTTATAAAACAAAAATTTTTGTTTAGGGTTTTTAAGGAAAAACCCTGTGTGAGTATAGTGGAAAATGAGAAAGTTTGTTATGTTATGGTAATGTGTGAATTGAGTATAAAACCGGGCCTAAAAATGATAAAGGACAAGTCGAAATCCCATTAAAAATAAGCAAGTTTTGTGATGAAATTTTACGTAAAAATTTTGTAACTTTTATGTAAAATTAGGTTTGTAGTATAGTACTTGGTAGGGTAGAATAGGATAGATGGTTTCGAGGCAATTCCTAAACGTTGGGAACCTAGAATTTCAGCGAAAATGCTGCTGAAATTTTCAGAACGCCCGAAGGGCAATTTGGTCAATGAGAGGTAAAAAGTAGGGTCGGGAACAGGAAACCCGAGCCCCCTCAGAAACCTAAGCTCAAGAAGAGAATAAGGGACGATTACATAACTTGTAAAATAGTCATTTGAGGTCTCGAAAGGCTAGAAAAATGAGAAACGACCCCGAGGGTCTGAATAGTACCACCCGAGGGTTGGGCGAATAGTAACTGAGCATTTTGGCAGAAAATATTGTAAAAGCTTGGGAAATCCTGTGAAACGTTATTTTAGGATTTTTGGGATCAGAAAATCCAGATAAAATGATAAAACAAGAATTTCCTGGTCTATAGTCCCATTAATGGTAAAATGGTCATTTAGACCAAAATGTTCAGAAAAGTAATACTAAGGCCCGGAATAGTTGTTTATGCAGCAGAATAATTCCAGAATTAAAAATATGACTCCCAAAATGAATAATTAAGAATTTCAATTACAAATCTTATATTTTCACTATATTTTAGATATGAAGTGAATAGTAAAATAACCGTAACTTATTTCAGTTATAGGAAAGGAACCAAAAGGCAAATTAAGGAAGCCGGTTGACTCAGGGAGGAATCGCTAGTAAAATATTGGTAAGTTCAAATATTTATTTGTCTACAGAATGAATTTACTCAGTATGCTCATGTGATATAGATGACAGAAAGTTAGGATTTAGGTGCGGTAGGCACACTAACAATAGATATAAAATCTTAAGAAAACTACAGAATAAATTACAGAATAAATTACAGAGAGTTCTAGACCTAGGAGGCAACATAATTGCCACCGGTCAGGAACTAACAGAAACTCAGTAATTAAATCAGTATTGGTGTACCGGCCTCCCACACAGGTGGAGGTTTCTCAGATCCCAGTTACAGTTATAATAGGATTCCAAACTGCTGGTGATACATCCCAGGTTTAGATGTCTGATACATTCAGATTGTAGAGAGAAACTCAGTAATTAAATCAGCATTGGTGTACCGGCCTCCCACACAGGTGGAGGTTTCTCAGATCCCAGTTACAGTTATAATAGGATTCCAAACTGCTGGTGATACATCCCAGGTTTAGATGTCTGATACATTCAGATTGTAGAGGATTGGCAAGTGGGTCGCTACCCAAAGTCCCTCTTTGTTATGCACGCATTATGGTACGACCAATTCAGGGGCCCAATAGCAAATTCAGTAATAGATAAAGACTTAATATTTCAAAACAGCCATAATTGAGCATAAAACGTACTAACAAACTATGCAGTAGCTTAGATACTAGTGACGTGAATAGTATCAGTCAAAGTCAACTTTACTATTCATAGTCAAAAGTTAAAATTACTATTCATATGAATAGTATGTTTCAGGATTTTATGATTTATGTTTTTGCATGTATGTTTGAACTTACTGAGCCTGTCAGTCACCAATTTATTAATGTTGCAGGTAAGAAACCTATACACCAGTAGACAGAGGATGGACGACGAGCGGGATTGCATCTGCCTCTAGGGCTGGGCGAGGGGAATGGTCCTGCTGCTGTTTTCCGCTGAGCAGAATAAGAGTGTTGTTTTGAGAGCAGATTTTAAGTTGTATTTTGAAAATACATCATGATGTAAATTATGTACAACCAGTATAACAGTAGTATATCCTATGTTTTATGTTACTTATATTTTTACAGTTTACAATCACCAACAGTTTTTTAAAAAAATCCCTTTATTTTTAGATTAAAAATCATTTTAATTACAAATAGTAATTTAACAAGAACAAGTTACAAATAAGATGTCGGCAACCCATTGAGGTAACGGTCTACCATAGTGGACTTTAGAGCTCTACTATGCTAGTACTGTAGCCTCAATTTTGGGTAGGGTGCCATAGTTGGTATCAGAGCAGTAGACCATGTCCCTCAAGGCCCGATGTGCATCCCGTTCGTCGATCCAAGTAAGTTAAATTTATTTTATGTTTCGTAGCACGTTTATTTATATAAAGTACACTTATGTAGGAGTAAAATGACGAGGCCACATCACTACCGACCACATCCATACCGAGGTAGGGTTCCTCCTAGGGTGTGGACCAGACCCATAATTAGACCACCTCCACCTCGACAACCGACAGTACCACCCGTGGCACCAGCTAATCCAGCTAGTTCCAGAGAGGCGCAGGCCACTGTTAGGGCACCAACCCCTCCACCAGTACGCCATCCCCCACCTGTGGTAGTTGACATACTAGTAGTAGGTGGTCGAGACCATATTGGGTCTAGGGTATCGGCCAAAGCTACATGGGTATTTAGAGCTTGCTTGTCCCCTAGTTTCAATGGAGGATGCCAATCTCCACCAGTACATGATTGGCTGCACACAGTGGAGCTGATTTGTCGATCATGTGATATCGACAGAGATTACTAGGTCATTTTAGCAGTGAGTACTTTTCAGGGAGATGCTCGAGTTTATTGGGAATACTGTGATCAAGAGGCATAATTGAAGCTAAATTAGGCTGATTTTTATCGGATTATGAGACAACAGTTTCCCCAGAGGAACCCAGAGTCGACCCCAGTTCCTCCAGCTAGGGAAGAAAGCATACCACAGACATTACCTTGGATAACAGATGTTAGGGACTATCTACAGAGGATTGAGAGGTTCTAGATGGAACCAGGGGATACAGTGTAAGGACCGCCTCAATCATGTACTTTAATTTTCAATTTAATGAGAAATTGAAGAATAATTTGATGCATTTTAGTGTAATTTTTAAAGTACACGGTCAGGTACACGGCCGTGTAAGTGGCCGTGTACCACTAAGACTATGTACGTGTGTGTAGCCGTGTAAGTGTACATGGCCGTGTAGCAGAACATGGTTTGGTACATGGCCGTGTAAGAGGCCGTGTACCACTCAGGTCGTGAATGTGTGAGAAGCCATGTAACTAAACATGGCCATGTACTAGAACACGGTCAAGAACACAGTCGTGTACCTCTCGGGTTAATGAAACCTAATTAACCTAATTGCACAAACCCTCAAATTGCATGAAACCTAATTACTATGCATTGAATAATTAAGTTGGAAAATACGGTATATTTTCCCATTGAATAGACTAAACAGATATGATACTGTTTAAGTACTATTTATGCAACGAATGGGGCGACCGATAGCGAACTCGGTCCATACTATTATGTGTATATATGAATGAGACATGCAGTGTTGGGAAACTGGTCTAGACGACCAATTCTAGACACAAGTCTGGTAAATAGATCACCAGAATACTCGGACCGAACATCTGAGCACAATAGTGAGAGATAGCCCTAGTAAGGGTACGCTATCGAGAAAATGGTCCAGATGACCTCTTCTCACCTAGAGACTAACAAATCAGAGTCAGAGCACTCAGACCAGTCAGTTAAGTAGAAAACGGTGGATGATGTATAGAGAGAAATGCAGTGTCAAGTTATTGGCCAAGACGGCCTTAATTTGACCTAAAACTGATACACGAACAGTTAGTAGACTCGATCTGGTCGATTGAGCACAAAATAAGATTTTTAGTTTGAGAGATATGCAGTATCAGGATGAGGGTCAAGACGACCTTTACTCGCCACGAAACTGATATATTTAGGCTCAGAACGCCCAAATTAGTCAATCAGCCACCTGACATGTTTTTCGAGGTGAGGTCACGCAGATCCTGAAAAATGGTCTAGATGACCTTCGATAGATGTAAAACTGATAAAAATGGAATCAGCACATCCAAATTAGTCAAGAGAGACTGTGTCTGAAATTTCACCCGGGAACGAGTCGGTTCGCGTGTGAAAGGACAACATAGTGCAGACACAACCACAGTATAGGATGTGAACAGTAATTTATACTGATAATGGGCTCTTAGATAGTAGAAAACAACTAGGAATTTACAGTATAAAAATCAGATTCAGAAGACCAATTTTCGGATGAAAATTGGAACATTGCCGAGAAAGGATCGAACACGCAGTATGAAATTAGACTGTGATGAGAAGCCAACACAGAAAAAATTGGCCTTAAATTTCCATGCCCCTTAGCTGCAAAAGCAGCTATAATCTGCAGCACACATAGCCCAAAATGTGGCCATTAAAATAATCTCCCTAGCCATGATACACTTGAATATTTTATTCAAGGGTTTTTGAAAAAGTAGTCAACAATATTTGTTTAATCCCTTCCTCCTCCCAACGAGTAGCCCACGCCCACTTATTCTGAAATTGGGTAGCATATTTCTCTCAAGATTTGGCTAATTTGGTAGACAATTAAGTAGGATTAAGTCTAAGTGAGTTGGATCAATTTTGCCTATAAAAGGCACTCTTGACATAAGACATGGACTTTTGCTTCCACACACCTAAAACCACAAGTCTTTTTCTTCTTCTTTTCCTTGCTTGCTGCCGAATCTTCTCAACCCCAAAAGCCAACATTTTGTAAGCCAAAACCTTTACCAAAACTCACAAAAAACTGACCTCTTCCAAGCTTGAGCAAAGGGAGATCGAACCAAGCTTTTCGGGTGCACCAAGGGTAAGTGCAAAATCGATTTTCCTTGTGTTTTGATTCTTGGTTTTGAGTTGTTGTTTGAATGATTTTTTTTTTTGGTGGCTCGGCTAGCATAAAATAAACCTCAACCCCTTGAGTTTTCATGGCATTTTGACCCCCCAAGCATAGCCAAAAGTTTGCTTGAGTCCAAAGCACCAAAGGTAAAAACCGAAACCCTTCTCATGGTGATTGGTTGAAAAATTTAGTTTTCAATCTAAGGATTTTATGTGTATTTGTTTATACACAAGGTTGTATTAAGTTATTTGAGCCCTTAGCTTTCATTTCTTAAAGTCATTGTGGTTGTGGTTGTGTTTACTTTAAGTTGCACATGGTTTGTGGATGTGAATGCATGGATGTGTATTATGGTGGCTGGACACAAATCTGTCCTTAGAAAACAGCCACGGATTTTGGCTATTTTGACCTACTTAGGTTTCGAATCTGGGATTTGGTGAAACATGATGTTTTAAGGAAATTTTGATACGGTCTTTTTTACATCAAATAGACCTCAGCCAAAAACGAGCCTAAAATAGGTTTTTAGAGTGTTTTTCACTCGGTGCCCAAAACTGCGAACAAAATCCGAACCCAGTCTTTAGTCTCAGGTTTTGCTAGAAATGACCCACTTAGAGTCTGAACTGGTTCTCGGACTCAACATGAAAGTTGTATATCTTATCGAGACCTTGAGAACGACCCATGTGTGTCAAAAATTTGGACGTTTCGGGCCTCAAACCGAGCCGTTTTTTCAAAGATGTAGAACTGGGACTTTTACAAAAAATTGGGCACCAAGCCCGCGAGTTTAATGAAATTAGGAGCCATTAGAGTTAGATTTAGGCTCCGAGATGAACACGAGATTTGTTCATCTTATCAAGGATGAAAACTTTCATGTTTGACAAAATTTTAAACAAAGTCGTTTAGACTAAGTTTCAAAATTGTTTTCAAAAGTGGTTCAAAAACCACCTTTAAAATGCAAGCTTTAAAAATATGATTTATACTCTCCAAAATAAAAATGTGTTTTTAACACTTTAAAATATGAACAAGGTTTCCATAAAAACGTCCCCCACCTTCCAACGGGGTGATAAGGGGGCAGTTTCAAAATAAAGAATTTTACCAAGATTTTTACAAGTCAACCCAAACAATTTTTCAAAGTAAAATAATGTGTGTAGCCCGGTAGGCTACCACACCAAACAAGCCTTAGTAGTCGTGTAGGCTACTAGCCCAAACAAGCCATAGTGGCCTAGTGGGCCATTACACCAAACAAACCTTAGTAGTCCGGTAGTCTACCACACCCTAACAAGCGAAGTAACCTGGCCGGTTACTACGCTAAGTTCACGTATAGTAACTCTATAGACTACTTAGTTACCAACACGCAAGTTAACCAGTCAGTTGACTAAGTGGTAAACCAGTCAAGGGCCACGTTTTGAACAACACAACAAGGAACAATGATTAATCTGTCAAGTAGACGGTTGATCGAACACGATACGAGTTAGGCACCAAATTCCCATAATAGACCAATAGGGTACCGACGGGTCTCGGTACCCCATAGAAATGCAAGTTATAGTCACTAACGTTAATAGTGACTCAACGAGAGTATTAATGAGGAACGTTATTGATGACAGGTGGTAACCTGTGAATTGATAAAGGCATGATTTCCAGTTGCTTGCAAATAAGTAAGTACAACTCCGCCTATGGCATGAACGAAAATGCTTTTAAAGGATATTTTACCGTATGTTAAAATATGTATGCCATGCACACGATGTTGCACCCCATGTTTAAGAGCATGTAGTTTCACAATCAAGTAGATTGATGAAAAAGCAAGATAGATGCCATACGTCCCTACCATGTAGGATTTGGGATAGCTTAGAGAAGCATATGGCTAGAAAAGATAAACAAGACGGAAAGTAGTAAGCATGTCGTACCGACCCTTTCAAATGAAGGGGTTTTTAGTTAAAGCAGAAAGTTGAGCATCCATTGATGGCTCTCCGGCTATTTTGCCATGGGCATTACCAATGGTCTGTGCACGCACAGTACTGACACATGGGCCCTAAATAGACAAGAAAAGAAAAGAGAGAAGTTGAAGCATAAATGAACATAACCAGATCATGCATTAGTTATAGTTCACCATGCTTCTAGATGCATTCAGTACATGATGTTTCTACAATGCACATGTTATGTGAAGTTTTATAATCATTGATATGTGATATGTGATATGTGATATGTTAAAGTGGTATATGCGATATATGACTGCTCATATGTTTTAAGTATGTACTATGTTTAATCATGTTTTGCGGTAAACATGTTGCACTTACTAGGCGTAAAGCTCATGTAGTGTGTTCATGCTGTAGGTAAGAGTCCTACGGCTTAATTCGCAATGGGTGATGGTAGTAGTGGAGGTGGATGTGAGGGCAAGGTTATGGAAACACCGCGAGTTTATCTTCCACAAATTCTGAGTATCAGTATTTTAAATAGTAATTGTCAGACAGTATTTTTAAATAGTAACCATAAACCGTATTTTTGAATAGTACCTGTTAAATGATATTTTTAAATAGTAACCGTAAATCATATTTTTGAATAGTAATCATTAAATAGTATTTTTAAATAGTAACCGTTAAATATTATTTTGAATAGTAATCGGTATATGTACGTATACAGTAAATACGTATACGTAAAAAAAAATTCCTAATTTTATGATATCTAGTTAAGTATAAATTGCTAGAAAGTATAACACAAGCAAGCAAGTTCAGTTTTTAGTTGACGGTCCGGGCCACTGAGGGCACGGGGCGTCACAGTTCGTATCAGAGAGGTTTCCTGCCACCCTATGCTTGCCCATCTGTTTAAGTAAGTTAGCTTTTGTTTTTTAAAATTTAGTATATAAGTTGATGATTAGTTTATAATAGGAGTATGGCCGCACCGGTTGACCCTCAGCAAGTGTGAGAGGACTGAGAAGCGAGTGTAGCTTTCTCCGTCATGCGACCACACACATACGACGGTAGCAACCCATACGAACTCCCTTATTAGATTCAGCATATGGAGACAATCTTCGAAGGGTGCCATATTCCACCCTGTTTACAAGTGGTAATGGCCAGTAGCCGATTGTGAGGACCAGTATTGACATGGTGGAACGATCGACGCAGGATCAGGGATCCAACGATGCAGTGGAATGAGTTATGCCAAGACCTTCGTAACTCTGATGGTCTAGCTAAGGAGGTCGATATTTGGGCAGATATGCACGATCGACGATACCAGATCTTCTCCGACACTTGGGATCTCTACAAGGGAGAGACCATGGCACATTATTTTCAAAGATTTCTAGATGTCATGTTACCTCATATCTCTCAGGATAGACACTTTTCAAATATAACCGATCTGCTATGGGGAGAAGTACCAGGGTACATGAGGAATCTCGTTCCCTACCTATCACCACATGAAGACTTGAGGTGCCTGATCCGAGACATAGTGGACGCTGAGCGAGTGGCGCTCAACCCAGACCTAGCAAATGCCGCACCACAACCAGCAGTACCTGAAGACAATGGAAACCCGATGGAGGACCCCGAACCAGCCCCCTGTCTCCTGGATACCATATGGATGAAGACGGTGATGAGGCTATCCCCAATGCCTAACCTAACGACGAGGAGGAGGAGATCCCTGATCACATCAATGACGATGAGGAAGTAGAAATGTATGAACCCTAAGTCATCATCGCTAGTGATGATGAAGTTAATTTTGCTTGGGGAGACGAGGATGAAGACCCCGAGGAGTTTCCCCTGAGTGAAAGCGAGAATGAGAAAATGTCTGACACAGAGTCAGGATTGTCCTCTGAGGAGTAGTAACCCTTTTCACGAAAATTTTTGTTATGTATTTATGTAGAAGGAAATAGTAGCTTTCCCTGTCTGACTCAACTTAGTGTACTTAATGGGATCATATTTTGGGAAGTGTGTGTCACTCCCACCAAATTTAAAATATATATATGTTTTATGAGATGTTTTATAAAAAGTGGTATCATTTTGCCCTGAGGGACTAACTATGATTTCTCTACGAGTATGACCAAGTATGGTAAAGAGTACAGGATGGTTCCTGGCACTCAGACGATGTCCCAATACGACATGATAGTTGTGTTGAACATCATAAGAATAAGAGAAGAAAGGAAAGATATAGTATGTATATATCTATGATGCTTAAAAAGAAGTTGTTTAGTAAGAAGGAAAGTGATATGTAAATACGAATCCCAAGTACAAATTTTGAGAAGCTTATGTTCTCTTTTTTATTATGGTGTGATAGTGTTACATAGGTGACGATGGCAAGAACAAGATCCTAAACAAATCAAGCTGCGCGAGAGGATGAGCTACTGACACGTATCACAACGATGTAGGAAATGATGGTAAATCAACAGCGGGAGCTTAACCAGCTCAGAGAACAAATGAACCGACAACAACAAGCACCACAACCTATGGAGGTACCAGTTCAAGCTGCACCAGCAGCCCCCGATGCTCCCAGAGAGCAAGCGGCCCCACCAACCCAAGCAATGCTAGCACCACCGACTGTGGCTGCTCCTGTAGCAGCCAATGTTGTTATACCGGCCTATAGAGAAGGTGATTATACGAGCGGTGGTTTAGGCGCATAAAGGTGCCTGAATTTGAAGGAACTACGAACCCCATTGAAGCCGACGATAGGCTAACTGATGTTCAGGTCATTCTAGACCTCGTGGGATTGATCGAAGGAGAAAAAGTTATATACGCATCCCTAGCCCTATGGAAAGGAGCACGCCAGTGGTGGAAGACCGCGGCTATTAGAGGGAATATCAATGAAATGAACTGGGCAGACTTCATCATCGAGTTTAGAGAAATGTACTTCAACGACAAAGCTTTAGCAGTCCAGCAAGATGAATTTAACAACTTGCGCCAAGAAGGCATAATGATCATAGAGGCCGTAAGGAAATTCAAACAGCTAGCCCGACTTTGCCCCGACCTAGTGCCAACTGAAAAGGAAAAGGTCAGGAGGAGGTTGAAAATGTTTCAGACGGGATATAGCCGTCCAAGTCTTCAGCGGCAGCCATAGGCCAACAACCATGGCTGAATGTGTCAGTAGAGCCATCCAGGCTGAGTATTGGCTAGCCCAAGACAAAGAGAGGAGGACTCAGATCTTCAAGGCAAGGAGAAAAGAGAAGAACCAATCAAAGATGACCAAGGGCAGACAACACTCTGAATTTCAACACTGAGGGCAGAGTACGGGAAACAACCAACACAACTAGCCATCCAACAACAACAATAAGAGGAAAGGGAATCCAGGCAATCAAGGCCATCAAAGGAACCTTCCTCAGAAGAAAAATAACCGAGGAGGAAACAGAAATCAACACCCACCTTGTCCGAAATGCAGAAGGAACCATCCGGGAGAATGTCGCCAGGGCACCAGCGACTGTTACATATGTGGCAAGGAAGGCCACTTCGTTAAACACTGCCGCTCATACCTGTAAAATCAGCAAGGTCAAGCCCGCCCTACTAGCGGACAACTGCACGCTGCCCAGGGAAGGATTGAAGGGCCAGCAATTAGCCAAGGCAGATTAGAAGCTCCAGAGCTGCAGGGGAGGATTTATGCCTTTACTCGCGAGGATGCAGAGGCCAGAATCTCGACCGTGGTGACAGGTTAGCTTTCTGTCACCAACTCCACCGCACTAGTTTTGTTTGATTCTGGCACTACGCATTCTTTTGCATCATTAGAATTTGCTAGGAGGTTAGGCAAGAACTTAGATAAGATGCACTAGAATTTTTGAATTTCCCTTCCCTCTGGAGAAGTTTTGTTGTCTAGCTATTAGATACATCACGTACCAATAGTTATCAGCGGGCACAAGCTGAGCGCAGACCTAATTGTCATCGAGATGTGCGACTACGATGTGATTGTAGGAATGGACTTCCTCGCCAAGTACCACACCATTATAGACTGTCAGAGACGGGAGGTGATCTTCCCCCCGAGCGGACACGAAAAATTTGTCTACAAGGGCTTATCGTCGAAGCAACCAAAGACGATGATATCGACAATGAAGGCTCACGAGCTACTATCTAGTGGATGCGCTAGTTTTCTCGCACACATAATGGATACGACCTAGGAAGTAGAAACCAGATCGGACAATGTACCAGTAGTAAAAGAGTTCACAGAAGTATTCCCCAAAGATCTCCTAGGACTTCCGCCGGAGCGGGAGATATCATTCGAAATCGAACTGTTACCAGGATCGGCACCCGTATCTAAGGCTCTCTATAGAATGGCCCCGACAGAATTGAAAGAGCTTCAAACTCAGTTAAAGGAGCTGATGGACAAAGGTTTCATTCGACAGAGCTGCTCATCGTGGGGAGTACCGATCTTATTTGTAAAGAAGAAAGACGGAATGTTGCGAATGTGTATAGACTATTGGGAGTTGAACAAGATCACGATCAAGAACAAGTATCTGTTGCCATTGATCGACGATTTGTTCGACCAATTACGAGGTGCTGTCGTATTTTCCAAGATCGACTTACGTTCCGGGTACCACCAATTCCGGATTCGAGATGCAGACATCCCCAAGACGGCATTCCAAACACGATATGGACATTATGAGTTCCTCGTTATGTTGTTCAGCCTGACAAATGCACCTACCAATTTCATGGATCTAATGAACCGAGTATTCAAGGAGTTCCTGGACAAGTTTGTCATTGTGTTTATCGATGACATACTTGTATATTCCAAGACAAAGGAAGAGCATACGGAGCATTTGAGAGCCGTCCTACTCAAGCTTAAGGAGTATCAACTGTATGCCAAATTCTCTAAGTGTGAATTTTAGCTGGAGAAGGTTCATTTTCTCGATCATGTGGTCTCCCATGAGGGAGTGTCTGTGGACCTAGCCAAGGTAGAAGCAGTTAGTAATTGGCTGACTCTGAAGAACATAACAGAAATCCACAGCTTCTTAGGTTTAGTAGGATACTACGGACGCTTTGTGGAAGGATTCTCGAAGCTAGCCACACCACTCACGACGTTAACCAAGAAGGAAAAGAAGTACGAGTGGTCTGACAAGTGCGAAAAGAGCTTTTAGGAGCTAAAAAGCTGACTCACGAGCGCTCCAATCCTAACCATACCAGATGCTAAACAAGGGAATTTTGTAATCTACAACGATGCTTCCAAGACTAGACTAGGAGCTGTGTTAACGCAAGGTGGTAGGGTAGTCGCATACGCCTCACGACAACTCAAGAACCATGAAAGGAACTACCTGACGCACGACTTGGAGCTTGCAGTGGTAGTTTTTGCACTCAAAATATGGAGGCATTACCTATATGGTATCAAGTGCGAGATCTACACGGACCACTAGAGCCTCAAATACATTTTCATGCAAAAAGAGCTTAATATGAGGCAACGAAGATGGTTGGAGCTGGTAAAGGATTATGACTGTGAAATCCTATATCACCTAGGAAAAGCCAATAAGGTGGGTGACGCGTTGAGCAAGATGCACTCTTCGACGCTTATGACCATCTAGGCCCTATCGGAAACACTGCAAAAGGAGCTACGGAGTAGCGAGATTAGATGTTAACAGGAAGGTATCCAAAATGACCCTCCAGTCAACACTCATAGAGGAAATCAAGGCCGGCCAAGACCTTAATTTGTCCCTGCACAAGCTCAAAAGGGAGGCAATGGAGGACCAGAATTTAGAGTTTCAGGTATCTAAGGATGGCATACTCTATTTTAGAGATAGAGTGTGTGACCCAAAGGATGAAGAACTCAAGAAGCGGATAGTATCAGAAGCTCATGACACGCTGAACTCGATACATCCAGGAGCAAATAAGATGTTCCAGGGCTTGAAAGGAAGTTTTTGGTGACCAAACATGAAAAATGACGTCGCCAAGTTCGTAGCAAGGTGCCTCACCTGCTAGAAAATTAAAGCAGAACATCAGTGATCAGGGGGAGAGCTACAGAAGATCGAGCTACCAGAGTGGAAATGGGAGCAAATTACTGTGGATATCATGGTCGGATTGCCTAGGACCTCAAGCGGGAACGATGCCATCTGGGTAATTATGGATCGACTAACGAAGTCAGCTTGATTTTTAGCCATGAAGTTGAGCTACTCAGTAGAGAGGTTACCAGAAATGTACATCGCTCAAGTAGAAAGACTACACAGAGTAACCAAATCGATCATCTCAGATCGCGGTGGACGCTTCACTTCAAGGTTTTGGCAGAGCGTTCAAGCTGTAATGGGAACCAAATTGAAGTTCAGCACTGCTTTCCATCCTCAGACTGATGGTCAGTCTGAGAGGACTATACAAACGTTAAAAGATATGTTGAGAGCGTGTGTCTTAGACTTCAAGGGGAATTGGGATCAGAAGCTGCCATTGATAGAGTTCTCGTACAATAATAGCTATCATTCCTCAATTGGGATGGCTCCGTACGAGGCACTTTATGGAAGAAGATGCCGATCTCCGGTTCACTGGCACAAGACTAGACAAAAACAGCTCATCAGCACCGACTTCGTCAAGGATACAACAAAAGCTGTGAAGCTTATACGAGAGAGACTGGATACAGTGCACAACCTCCAGAAGAGTTATGCAGATAGACGACGAAGACCTCTCGAATTTCAGGAAGGAGACTTAGTTTTCCTCAAGGTGGTACCCATGAAAGGGGTGATGCACTTTGGGAAGAAAAGGAAGCTCAGCCCTAGATATATAGGACCTTTTGAGATCCTCAAAAGGGTCGGGAAGGTAGCCTACTGATTAGCACTTCCTCCTAAACTAGCTTCCGTACACAATGTTTTTCTCGTCTCAATGTTGAAGAAGTACATGCCAGATAGTTCACACGTACTAAGCCAAGAGCCAGTTGAAGTCCATGCAGATCTAACCTATGAAGAAAGACCCATGCAGATTTTGGCCAGGGAAGATAAGGTTCTTAGGAATAAAGTGATTCCGCTTGTTAAAGTATTATTGCAGAACTATAACCTCAAAGAAGCTACATGAGAACGGGAAGAGGATATGAAAAGAGACTTCCCAGATTTATTCTAATTTTCGAGGACGAAAATTTTTATAAGAGGGGTAGATTGTAAGGACCGCCTCGATCATGTACTTTAATTTTCAATTTAATGAGAAATTGAAGAATAGTTTGATGCATTTTAGTGCAATTTTTAAAGTACACGATTAGGTACACAGCCGTGTAAGTGGCCGTATACCACTTAGACTGTGTATATGCGTGTAGCCGTGTAAGTGTACATGGCCGTGTAGCAGAACACGGTTAGGTACACGGCTGTGTACCACTCGGGTAGTGAACATGTGAGAAGCTGTGTAACTGAACATGGCCATGTAGTAGAACACGGTCAAGAACACGGCCGTGTAAGAGGTTGTGTACCTCTCGGGTTAATAAACGTGTAAAAGACCGTGTTTTCAAACATGGCCGTGTTGAAGAAATTCAGCTAGTACACGCCTGTGTTCGGTGTATACACGCAGGTGTTACATTATACACGCCCATGTTAGAGGCCATGTTGAAGGCCGTGTAATGAGCAGAAAGCCGTTACATAGACCCTCAAATTGCATGAAACCTAATTACTATACAATGAGTAATTAAGTTGGAAAATACGGTATATTTTCCCATTAAATAGACTAAACAGATACGATACTGCTTAAGTACAGATACGATACTGCTTAAGTACAGATACGATATTGCTTAAGTACTATTGATATAGTGAAAGGGGTGACCGACAGCGAACCCGGTCCACCCTATTATGTGTATATATGAATGAGACATGCAGTGTCGGGAAACTGGTCTGGACGACCAATTCTCAACACAAGTCTGACAAATAGATCACCAGAACGCTCGGACCGAACATCTGAGCACAATAGCGAGAGATAGCCCTAGCAAGGGTATGCTATCGAGAAAATGGTCCAGATGACCTCTTCTCACCTACTCAGACCAGTCAGTTAAGTAGAAAATAGAGGATGATGTATAGAAAGAAATGCAGTGTCAAGTTATTAGCCAAGACAACCTTAATTTGACCTAAAACTGATACATGAACGGTTAGTAGACTCGATCTGGGTGATTGAGAACAAAACAAGATTTTTAGTTTGAGAGATATGCAATATCAGGATGAGGGTCAAGACAACCTTTAATCACCCCGAAGCTGATATATTTGGGCTCAGAACGCCCAAATTAGTCAATCGGGCACCTGACATGTTTTTCAAGGTGGGGTCACACAGATCCTGAAAACTAGTCTAGATGACCTCCGATGGATGTAAAACTGATAAAAATGGAATCAGCACGTCCAAATTAGTCAAGAGAGACTGTGTCTAAAATTTCACCTAGGAACGCCTTGGTTCGTGTGCGAAAGGACAACGTAGTGTAGACACAACCATAGTATAGGATATGAACAGTAATTTAGACTGATAATGGGCTCTTAGACAGTAGAAAATAACCAGGAATTTACAGTATAAAAATCGGATTCAGAAAACCAATTTTCGGATGAAAATTGAAACACTGCTATTATAGGACTGAACACCGCAGTATAAAATTAGACTATGATGAGAAGCCAACACAGATAAAATTGGCCTTAAATTTCTTTGTCCCTTAGCTGCAAAAGTAGCTGTAATCTATAGCACACATAGTCCAAAAGGTGGCCATTAAAATAATCTCCCTAGCCATGACACACTTGAATATTTTATTCAAGTGTTTTTGAAAAAGTAGTCAACAATATTTGTTTAATCCCTTCCTCCTCCCAATGAGTAGCCCACGCCCACTTATTCTGAACTTGGGCAGCATATTTCTTCCAAGATTTGGCTAATTTGGTAAACAATTAAGTAGGATTATGTCTAAGTTTGGATCAATTTTGCCTATAAAAGGCACCCTTGACATAAGACATGGACTTTTGCTTCCACACATCTAAAACCACAAGTATTTTTCTTCTTCTTTTCCTTGCTTACTGCCAAATCTTCTCAGCCCCAAAAGCCAACATTTTGCAAGCCAAAATCTTGACCAAAACTCATAAAAAACCGACCTCTTCCAAGCTTGAGCAAGGGGAGACCGAACCAAGCTTTTCAGGTGCACTAAGGGTAAGTACAAAACCGATTTTCCTTGTGTTTTGATTCTTGGATTTGAGTTGTTGTTTGAATGATTTTTTTTGGTAACTTGGCTAGAACAAAACAAACCTTAAGCCCTTGAATTTCCATGGCATTTTGACCCCCCAAGCCTAGCCAAAAGTTTGCTTGAGTCCAAAGCACCAAAGGTAAAAACCGAAACCCTTCTCATGGTGATTGGTTGAAAAATTTAGTTTTCAATCTAAGGGTTTTATGTGTATTTGTTTATGCACAAGGTTGCATTAAGTTATTTGATCCCTTAGCTTTCATTTCTTAAAGTCATTATGGTTGTGGTTGTGTTTACTTTGAGTTGCACATGGTTTGTGGATGTGAATGCATGGATGTGTATTATGGTGGCTGGACACAAATCTGTCCTTAGAAAATAGCCACAGATTTTGGCTATTTTGACCTACTTAGGTTCTGAATATGGGATTTGGTGAAACATGATGTTTTAAGGAAATTTGATATGGTATTTTTTACGTCAAATAGACCTCGGCCAAAAACGAGCCTAAAATAGGTTTTTAGAGTGTTTTTCACTTGGTGCCCAAAACTGGGAACAAAATTTGAACCCAGTCTTTAGTCTCGGGTTTTGCTAGAAATGACCTACTTAGAGTCTGAACCGATTCTCAGACTCAGCATGAAAGTTGTAGATCTCATCGAGACATTGAGAATGACCCATGTGTGTCAAAAATTTGGCTGTTTTGGGCCTCAAACCGAGCCGTTTTTACAGAGACGTAAAATTGAGACTTTTACAAAAAACTGGGCACCAAGTCCACGGGTTTAATGCAATTAGGATCTGTTAGAGTTAGATTTAGGCTCTGAGATGAACATGAGATTTGTTCATCTTGTCAAGGATGAAAACTTTTATGTTCGACAAAATTTCAAACAAAGTCGTTTAGACTAAGTTTCAAAATTGTTTTCAAAAGTGGTTCAAAAACCACCTTTAAAATGCAAGCTTTAAAAATATGATTTATACTCTCCAAAATAAAAATGTGTTTTTAACACTTTAAAATATGAACAAGGTTTCCCTAAAAACGTCCCCTACCTTCCAATGGGGTGATAAGGGGACAGTTTCAAAATAAAGAATTTTACCAAGATTTTTACAAGTCAACCCAAACAATTTTTAAATGTAAAATAGTGTGTGTAACCCGGTAGGCTACCACACCAAACAAGCCTTAGTAGCCCTGTAGGCTACAACCCCAAACAAGCCATAGTGGACCAGTGGACCATTACACTAAACAAGCCTTAGTGGCCCGGTAGGCTTCCACACCCCAACAAGCAAAGTAACCCGGTCAGTTGCTACGCTAAGTTCACGTATAGTAACTCTATAGACTACTTAGTTACCAACACGTGAGTTAACCGGTCAGTTGACTGAACGGTAAACTAGTCAAGGGCTGCATTTTGAACAACACAGTGAGGAACGATGATTAATCTATCAAGTAGACGGTTGATAAAAAACGATATGAGTTAGGCACCAAATCCCCATAATAGGCCAATAGGGTACCAACGGGTCTCGGTACCCCATAAAAACGTAAGTTATAGTCACTAATGTTAATAGTGACTCAACGAGAGTATTAATGAGGAACGTTATTGATGACAGGTGGTAATCTGTGAATTGATAAAGGCGTGATTTCAAGTTGCTTGCAAATAGGTAAGTATAACTCCGCCTATGGCATGAACGAAAATGCTTTTAAATGATATTTTACAGTATGTTAAAATATGTATGCCATGCACACGTTGTTGCACCCCATGTTTAAGAGCATGTAGTTTCACAATCAGGTAGATTGATGAAAAAGCAAGATAGATGCCATACGTCCCTACCATGTAGGATTTGGGACAGTTTAGAGAAGCATATGGCTAGAAAGCAGAAAGTTGAGTATCCGTTGATGGCTCTCCAGCTATTTTACGACGGGCATTACCGGTGGTCTGTATACACACAGTGCTGATACAGGGGCCCTAAATAGACAAGAAAAGAAAAGAGAGAAGTTGAAGCATAAATGAACATAACCGGATCATGCATTAGTTATAGCTCACCATGCTTCTAGATGCATTCAGTACATGATGTTTCTGCGATGCACATGTTATGTGAAGTTTTATAATCATTGATATGTGATATGTGATATGTTAAAGTGGTATATGCGATATATTACTGCTCATATGTTTTAAGTATGTACTATGTTTAAACATGTTTTGCGGTAAACATATTGTACTTACTGGGCGTAAAGCTCACGTAGTGTGTTCATGCTGTAGGTAAGCGTCCTACAGCTTAATTCCCAATGGATGATGGTGGCGGTGAAGGCGGATGTGAGGGCAAGGTTATGGAGACACTGCGAGTTTATCTTCCACAAATTCTGAGTATCAGTAGTTTGAATAATAATTGTCAACCAGTATTTTTGAATAACAACCGTAAACTGTATTTTTGAATAGTAACCGTTAAATGGTATTTTTGAATAGTAACCGTAAATCGTATTTTTGAATAGTAATCATTAAATAGTATTTTTGAATAGTAATCGTTAAATATTATTTTTGAATAGTAATCGGTATACGTACGTATACAGTAAATATGTACGCGTAAAAAAAAATCCCTTATTTTATAATATCTAGTTAAGTCTAAATTGCTAAAAAGTATAACATAAGCAAGCAAGTTCAGTTTTTAGGCAACGGTTCGGGCCACTGAGAGCACAGGGCATCACGTACAGTGCGGTTCGAGGAAAATGTGGTTAAAAAGTGCTCGCTCCCAAACTTTTCTGATGAAGACTTTCGTGAGATGTTTTGGAAGGGACTCACCCCAGAGTTGAAGTGTAGAGTAAGCTTGCTCCATTCCATCCCTCGATGTGATTTTGTTGCTAGTGCCATCAGGATTGAGAGAGCACAAGTATGAGAATGCTTGGAAAAGCACCAGTGGGAGCCGACTCATGAAGAAGGGGTATTGACAAGCCTATATGGACCACCCCCTTTGGCCAATGATCACAAGACTAGTCCATCATGACAACGAGGAACGGCAACCCGTAATCAGGGGATAGCTACTGGGGATGATTCAGAGGAAGAGGATGAAGGCCCTGAAGAATTTTCGACAGGGCAAGATGAATAGGATAGTTGAACCCTAAGGAGAGCATAAATACACTCTATGTGTGAATATGTATATATGTACATATGTGTGGAAAAGTTAAGACAGATGTTGTTACAGTATATGTAAATGTTGTATGTTCTATATATGATGTAAGAAAGTGCTATGGAATGCCATGAAATGTTTTGTGGTGTATACTTTACAGTAAATGACATGTTTACAATTTCTGTTTAAAATTTCAAAAAATAAAAATTAACCATGGGAAATCTAATGATTGGTTATTTTGCAAGATTAGAAGAAAGAGATCAAAATGAGTGCCAGAAGAGGTCGACGCCCTACATTAGCTGAGAGGTTGGAGGAAGTACAAGCTCTCCTTGAAAACCAAATGAAAGAAAATGCTGAACTATGACAGCTACTTTCTGCTAGAACAACAAAGCCAAGCCTAAGAAGAGGGCAATGCTTCCCAGGCAACTGATACAATAACAGTGGAGCCGCCTGTCATCCAAGAAGTTTAGCAGCCTCAATCGAGGTTAAATCAAGAACCTTTGTATGAACGATTCAGTCGGATGAAGCCGCTGGAGTTTGAAGGTTTAATTGATCCACTTGAGGTAAAGGAGTGGCTTTCTTCACTATAGAGGATCCTTGATTTCATGAGTCTAAATGATCAAGAAAAGATTTTGTGCGCGTCCTTCATGCTGAAAAAGGATGCCCGTTTTTGGTGGGATACGGTCCGTATGAGGAAAGATGTGACCAACATGACTTGGGAAGAATTTCTGGAAGAATTTAACTAGAAATACTATGATCTAGCTGCTCTCCGTCGTCAACAGAAAGAATTTGCTAAATTAATATAGGGAAACCAGTCAGTGAGCGAAGTGTGTTGTAGATTTGATCAGTTATCCAGATTATGCCCATTTGTGATGCCAACAGAAAGAGAAAAGATTCAGAAAATGATTGGCATGTTCAGGCCAGAGATAGCAAAATCTTGCTAAGAAAAAAGAGAGAAGAAAGAGAAAAAGTATGGGAAGCCAAGAAAAAAGAGAAGATCCTTGCTAAATCAACACAAGCAGGGATCAGACAGGACAGGGTAGCAAATCTAGCTAGAGTAGACCAAATCAGTCCAACCCTCAGGGCTCATAACGACAGCAGGGTAAAAGAAAAGGAAATTTTTTCGAGAATAGAAGTCAGGACACCCGCAATCAACCGTGGAAGACCACTCAACGCACAGAGCCAAGTTTTCCCATGTGTGGTATGTGTGGAAGGAGGCATCCAGGCCAATGCAAAATTGGCATTACTACTTGCTATCAGTGTGGAAGAGAAGGACATTTTGTAAAGAATTGTCCAATAAACCACCAGAATATCCCAGGGCCAGTGCAGTAGCACCAACAGTATCCTCCACGTCAGCAACCACCTCAAGCTCATGCATTACAGGGAAGGATAGAAGGACCTTCAGGAGTGCCACCAGTATTGTCTGAGCACCCAGAACAGACTTCACGACTAGATGCTTATGTCACTATTTTTACCAAAGAAGATGCTGAAGCGGGAACATTCAATGTGGTTACAGGTCAGATTTCTGTATTTAACCACGTGGCATGTGTCCTTTTTGATTCAGGAGCCACACATTCTTTTGTGTCCCATAAATTTGCTGACAAGCTAGGGTATGCTGAAGACCCTATAGGAATGACTTTTAGGACAGCTCTACCTTCAGGGGAAGTGATGTTGTCAAAATACTGGTTACGTCATGTGCCAATAATTGTGGCAAATAGGGAGCTATATGTCGATTTGATCATAATGAAGATGGTCGACTATGATGTAATCCTAGGAATGGATTTCGTGAGAAAATACTAGGCCACTATCGGCTGTCGGAAGTGACAAATTGTCTTTCGACCAGATGACATGGAAAGTTTTGAATATGTTGATTCATCTCATCAATCAAAGAAGATATTGATCAGCGCAATGAGAGTGAAGAAGCTAATGGCTAGTGGCTATGTTGCATACCGGCATATGTCACCGATGTGACTGAAGAGAAGGAATTGCAACCAGAAGATGTTCCAGTTGTTAACAAATTTCTTGATGGGTTTCCAGAGGAATTGCCAGGGTTACCTCTAGAAAGAGAGATTTCATTCGAGATTGAGATCATGCCAGGGATTGCTTCAATTTCCAAGGCTCCATATCATATGGCCCCAGTTGAATTAAAAGAACTACAAGTACAGTTGAAAGAGTTGTTAGATAAGGGATTTATCCGACCAAGTTATTCCCCCTGGGGTGCTCCAATACTATTCATTAAAAAGAAAGACGGGACTCTCCAGATGTGTATTGATTACAGAGAGTTGAATAAGGTTACCATCAAGAATAGGTATCCATTACCTGGGATTGATGACCTATTCAACTAGCTAAAGGGAGCAGTAGTATTTTTGAAGATTGATTTATGTTCAGGCTATTATCAGTTGAGAATCCGGGAGAGTGATATTCCTAAGATAGCGTTTAGGACCCGATACAGTCACTATGAATTTTTAGTGATGCCGTTCAGATTGACCAATGCTCCAGCAGTGTTCATGGACTTAAGGAACAGAATCTTCAAGGACTCAATGACTCACAAAGAGCATGAGGACCATCTAAGAATTGTTCTTCACACAGTGAGAAGCCATCAGTTTTATGCAAAATTCTCTAAGTGTGAATTTTGGTTGAATAAAGTGCATTTCCTTAGACATGTAGTGACAAAGGAAGGCATAAGATAGAAGTGATTAATGAGTGGCAATGAGTGGCCTACTCCTAAGACCGTGACTGAGATACGTAGTTTCTTAGGACTAGCCGGCTACTACAGGAGATTCGTAGAAGGATTTGCAAGATTGGCTCCACCTCTCACTGCTCTCACTCGTAAAGAAAATAAATATGAGTGGACACCAAAGTGTGAAAGAAGTTTTCAAGAGTTGAAGAAGCGACTGACGAGTGCACCTATCCTTATTTTACCTACGGAGGGTGAAAAGTTTACGATCTATAGTGATGCTTCAAAAATAGGCTTGGGAGCTGTACTCATGCAGAACAATAAGGTGATAGTGTATGCGGCACACCAGTTAAAGAACCATGAGAGGAATTATCCTACGCATGACCTAGAATTTGCTGCTGTAGTGTTCACACTCAAAATCTGGTGACACTATTTGTATAGGGCTCAATGTCAAATCTTCACTGATCATAAGAGTTTGAAATACTTCTTCACGTACAAGGAGTTAAACATGCATCAGAAAAGATGGTTAGAGTTGGTAAAAGACTATGACTATGAAATTCTCTACCATCCGGGAAAGGCAGACCAAGTAGCAGATGCATTGAGTAAAAAGTCAACTACATTGCAGAAACTGTCCATAGAAGAGCTACCAAGAGCCTTACAGCAAGAAATTAACTCCCTTCAATTAGAGTTAATAACCGGAAGGTTATTAGCCTTAAGGTTAGAATCTACCCTGTATGAAGATATTAAAGAAGCCCAGAAGTAGGATCCAGTGGTGATAAAACTTCGAGAAGAAGCCTCAGCAAATAAAGAATCAGATATAAGCATGTCCACTGATGGAATGCTTCCGTGCCGAAGAATAATCTATGTTCCGGCTACAGAAGGACTGAGAAGATGAATCATGGCAGAAGCTCATGAAACACCATACTCCATTCATCCTGGAGCCAGCAAAATGTATCAAGATCTCAAGATACAGTTTTGGTGGAAAGGGATGAAGAAAGATATTGCAGAATTCGTGAGTCGATGCTTGACTTGTCAAATAGTAAAGGCTAAACATAGACATCCAGGAGGAAAACTAGAATCCTTAGAAATTCCAGAATGGAAATGGGAGGATATTACCATGGACTTCATGGTAGGACTTCCTAAGACTAGAGAAGGGTATGATGCTATCTGGGTAATTGTTGACAGGCTGACCAAGACAGCACGATTTATAGCCATGAAGAAAAATTTCACATTGGAGAAATTAGCACAGTTGTATGTGACCCATATCATTTGGCTACATGGAGTGCCAAAGTCTATAGTATCAGATCGAGATGCAAGATTTACTCCTGCATTTTAGGAGTGTGTACAAAAAGCTATGGGGACAGAGTTACGCTTTAGTGCAGCTTTTCACCCCCAAACAGATGGACAGTCACAGTGAACTATCCAGAAACTGGAAGATATGCTCAAAGCCTGCGTTATAGATTTTCTTGGAAGTTGGAATCAAAAACTACCGTTGATAGAGTTTTCATATAACAATAGTTACCAAACTTCCATAGGAATGGCACCTTATAAGGCTCTGTATGGAAGAAAGTGTAGGTGTCCTATTCATTGTATGATCTACGAGAAAAGTAGCTGCATAAGACTAATTTCATCAAGGAAACTACAGAAGCAGTAGCGAAGATTCAGAAAAGAATGCAGATCGCTCAAAGCCAACAAAAGAGTTATGCAGATAAACGGTGAATATTTCTGGAGTTTGAAAAGGGGGATCATGTATTCCTCAAGGTATCATCAATGAAAGGCGTAATGCGATTCGGTAAAAAGGGAAAATTAAGTCCAAGATATATTGGACTATTTGAAATAATCGAACGCATTGGAAAGGTAGCTTATAGATTAGCATTACCCCCAGACCTATCGGCAGTACACAATGTCTTCCATGTGTCGATGTTAAGGAAGTATATACCTGATCCTTCACATGTGCTGGAGTATGAGCCGATACAAGTTCAAGAAGATTTGACCTACCAAAAACAACTAGTGCAGATTTTGGCATGAGAAGAGAAGGTGTTAAGAAATAAGACAATCCCACTAGTAAAGGTTCTATGGAAAAACCACAGTGTTGAAGAGGCTACGTGGGAACGTGAAGATGAGATGAAAGCCTTATACCTCTACTTATTCTAATTTTCGAGGATGAAAATTTTATAAGGAGGGGAGAATGTCATAATCGCAAAATTTTACTATTTCTAGAAATTTTATATAGCTTGTGTACTCTATGATTTTCATGTGCAAAACTATAAAATATATGTTTTAATATTATTTAGAAGGCGCAGAAATGTTCGGACAGTGCAGACAAGAGTGTGCTCAAAAATAGGAAAATTTACCGAACTGAAATCGGACGAATTATGCCTTTTTGATTTCAAAAATTTTGAAAATATACTGTAAACCACTAAAAGATGAAATATTTACGGTATTGATTTTTCGGCAAACCGGAGCGAAATAAGGAAAGCCGATCGCTCAGACAGCCTCAAGAACTCGTCTACGCGATTTCGGTGCAAAAATATTCGGTTTGACTTTTGGTCAAAAGTTTGACTCCAAATATATATAAGAAGTCAAAGATTGGATGTTTACCTTTGAAAGGATGTAAGGATACATTCCAATCGAAGGGCTAGGGTTTAAAGTTAAGAAAAATCAATGGTTAAGATGCAAAGTCAACTAGAAAAGTCAAAGAAAGCTTAAGCAAAATTCTAGAGGATTCTAGGGTTGAATGGTGGCAGATTTTGGGGCCAAAAACAGATAAAAATCTGGCCATTTTTGTTCAATTGCAAAACAGCCCCTAAAGAGTAGAAAAATTACATAAAAAGTTTGCTAAAATATCCTTAAATCCATTGCAATTTGGTCCCTCCTTTTTGGTTGTTTATATGCACGGTTTTGGGGACTTAGAAACCACAAAAAAAATTCTGGTTTTCAGCCATTAGAGAAACCGTGCATCTCTCTTAGTGAAAGCTCAAAAATTTCTTCAAGATTTGGCCAAGAAAGAGTGAAAAATTCATCACAAGGTTCAAGTTATCAAGCAACCAAGGTAATCCTTCATTTTGGCATCATTTCTTCTTGTTTTTCATGAAGAAAAGCCATGTATTCTGGACTGATTTAAAGTGAGAAAAATCAGTTTTTGTTTCATTGATTTATGCTTGAAAGTGTGTAAATGGTGAATGATTAAAACAAGTGTGAAATCATGAGTAAGAAAATCAAGTTATATGTGTGTTTTTCCTTCACCAAACCATGGGTTATTAAGGTTTGGAATGATGAAATTTTCATGTTGTTTTGGTTGATTTTTGATGTTGAAAATCATGTGGAAATGGAAAGAAAGAAATAGATGAAATGAGATTGAAAAACACTAAATGTTGGTGTTGTTTTTCAATTCAAAACTGTGGGAAAGAAAGGAAGAAAAAAAATGAGATTTTGGGTTGATTGTGTATGATAGATGTGATATTGGTTTTGTGTAGAAAACAAGAAAGAAAAATGGAAATGAAACCAAAATTTTGAGGTTGATTTTCCAACGAAAATCCGTGGGATAATGTGTGGAGTTTTGAAGAGTTATGTTAGGGTTTTGTGGTGAAAAATGAATGTGTTGGTGTGGAAAAAAAAAAAAAAGGAAAATTTGAGTTATAAAACAAATATTTTTGTTTAGGGTTTTTAAGGAAAAACCGTGTGTGAGTTTAGTGGAAAATGAGAAAGTTTGTTAAGTTATGGTAATGTGTGAATTGAGTATAAAACCGGGCCTAAAAATGATAAAGGACGGGTCGAAATCCCTTTAAAAATGAGTAAGTTTTGTGATGAAATTTTTCGTAAAAAGTTTGTAACTTTTATGTAAAATTACATTTGTGGTATAGTACTTGGTAGGGTAGAATAGGATAGATGGTTTTGAGGTGTTTCCTAAACGTCAGAAACCTAGAATTTCAGCGGAAATGCTGCCGAAATTTTCAGAACACCTGAAGGGCAATTTGGTAAACGAGAGGTAAAAAGTAGGGTCAGGAACCGGACACCCGAGCCCTCCCAGAAACCTAAGCTCGAGAAGAGAATAAGGGACGATTACATAACTTGTAAAATAGTCATTTGAGGTCCCGAAAGGCTAAAAAAACGAGAAACGACCCTGAGGGTCGGAATAGTACCACCCGAGGGTTGGATAAATAGTAACCCGAGCGTTTTGGTAGAAAATATTGTAAAAGCTTGGGAAAACCTGTGAAACGTTATTTTCGGATTTTTGGGATCAGAAAATCCAGATAAAACAATAAAACAAGAATTTCCCATTCTATAGTCCCATCAGGGGCAAAATAGTCATTTAGACCAAAATGTTCAGAAAAGTAATATTAAGGCCCGAAATAGTAGTTTATGCAGCAGAATGATTCCAGAATTAAAAATATGACTCCCAAAACGAATAATTAAGAATTTCAATTACAAATCTTATATGTTCACTATATTTTATATATGAAGTGAATAGTAAAATAACCGCAATTTATTTCGGTTATAGGAAAGCAACCAAAAGGCGAATTAAGGAATCCAGTTGACTCAGGGAAGGAACCACTAGTAAAATATCGGTAAGTTCAGACATTTATTTGTCTGCAGCATGAATTTACTCAATATGCTTATGTGATATAGATGACAGAAATTTAGTAGTCAGGTGCGGTAGGCACACTAACAATAGATATAAAATCTTAAGAAAACTACAGAATAAATTATAGAGAGTTCCAGACCCAGGAGGTAGCATAATTGCCACCGGTCAGGAATCACCAGAAACTCAGTAATTAAATCAGTATTGGCGTACCGGCCTCCCACACAGGTGGAGGTTTCTCAAATTCCAGTTACAGTTATAATAGGACTCCAAACTGCTAGTGATACATCCCAGGTTTGGATGTCTGATATATTCAGACTGTAGAGGATTGGCCAGTGGGTCGCTCCCCAGAGTCCTTCTCAGTTATGCGTGCATTATGGTACGACCAATTCAGGAGCCCAATAGTAGAATTCAGTAAAGGATAAAGACTTAATATTTTGAGAACAGTCATAATTGAGCATAACACGTACTAACAGACTATGCAGTAGCTTAGATACCAGTGACGTGAATAGTATCAATCAAAGTTAACTTTACTATTCATGGTCAAAAGTCAAAGTTACTATTTATATGAATAGTACTTTTTAGGGATTTTATGATTTATGTTTCTGCATGTATGTTTGAACTTATTGAGCCTGTCACTTACCAGTTTATTCATGTTGTAGGTAAGAAACCTGTACACCAGTAGACAGAGGATGGACGAGGAGCTGGATTGCATTTGCCTCCAGGGCTGGGTGAGGGGAATGGTCCTGCTGTTGTTTTCCGCTGAGCAGATTAAGAGCGTTGTTTTGAGAGTAGATTTTAAGTTTTATTTTGAAAATACATCATGATGTAAATTATGTAAAACCAGTATAATAGTAGTATATCCTATGTTTTATGTTGCTTATATTTTTATAGTTTACAATCACCAACAGTTTAAAAAAAAATCCCTTGATTTTCAGATTAAAAATCATTTTAATTACAAATAATAATTTAACAAGAATAAGTTACAAGTAAGATGCCAGCAACCCATTGAGGTAACCATCTACCATAGTGGACTTTAGAGCTCTACTATCCTAGTACTGTAGCCTCAATTCAGGGCGGGGCGCCACACTCGGCTCGTTAGATTTTGTGGATGTCGGCCTGTTATACATTATGAGCCTCGGCTCATTGGATTTTGTGGGCCTTGGCCTGTTATACATTATGAGCCTCGGGTCGTTAAATTTTGTGGGCCTTGGTCTGTTACACTAACACCCTTATTCTCATCTTGTTTATCTTTTCTAGCAACATGCTTCTCTAAGCTATCCCTTATCTTATGTGATCGGGATGTATGGCATCTAACTTATTCTTTCATCAATCTAATTAATTGTGAAATTACATGCTCTCATACATGCTGTGCATCAACGTGTGCATGGCATACATACTTGTAAAAAAAAATCATTATTTTAAACTCATTTTATTCATGTTGTAGGCAGAGTTGTACTTACCTTGTTTTGCAAGCAATTGCGTACTCGCGCCTTTATCAAATTACAGGTAACCACCTGTCATTGTTAATGTTCCTTATTAGTACTCTCGTTGAGTCACCATTACTATTAGTGACTATTACTTGTGTTTCTACGTGGTACCGAGGCCCCTCGATACCCCATTGGCCTACTTTGGAGATTTGGTATCTACTTCTATCATTATTTGATTAATTGTCTTCTTGATGGATTAATCGTCATTCCTCACAATGTTGTTCCGAACAAGGTCCTTGACTGGTTGCCGACCAGTCAACTGACCGATTACCTCATGCGTTGGTAACTAGGTAACCTATCGGGTTACTATGCATGAACATAGTGTAGTAACTGACCGGGTTACTTCGCTTGTTAGGGTGTGGTAGCCTACTGGGCTACTGTTTCTTGTTTGGTGTAATGGCCTACCAGGCCACTATGGCTTGTAAAAATTCTTGGAAAAATTACGTGTTTGGAACCTATCTCCTTATCACCCCATTGGAAGGTGGGGGACATTTTTATGAAAACCATGTCTATATTTTAACATGTAAGAAATACATTTTATTTTGAAGTGTGTAAATCACATTTTTGAAGCTTGAATTAGAAGGTTGTTTTTGAACCACTTTTGAAAACTATTTTGAAACTTGGTCAAAACGACTTTGTTTATGATTTTGGCAAACAAGAAAGTTTTTGTCCTCGACGAGATGAACAACTCTTGTTCACCTTGGAACTCAAATCTAACTTTAACAACTACTAATTTCATTAAACTTGTGGGCTAAATGCCCAGTTTTTTGTAAAAGTCCCAGATTTACATTACTTTGAAAACGTCTCTATTTGAGGCCCAAAACGGCCAAATTTTTAAAACTCGCATAGGTTGTCTTAAAGATTTTGAAGTGTTCTACAACTTTCATGTTGAGCCCAAGAACCAGTTCAGACTCTAAATGGTCCATTTTTAATAAAACCTGAGGCTAACTACTGGGTTTAGATTTTTTGGTCCCAGCTTTGGGCACCAAGTGAAAAACACTCTAAAAACCTATCTTAGTGTTGTTTTTGGCCGAGGGCTACTTAATGCAAAAACAACCGTATCAAAATTTCTTTAAAATGTTATGTTTTACCAAATCTCAAATTCGGACCCTAAGTGAGTCAAAGGGGCCAAATTCTGTGGCCTTTCTTGGGGACAGATTTGTGTCCAGCCACATCCCTATACGTTCATCGCATCACACATACTAATAACCATTGATAAAAATTGTAAACACAACCACAATCACATAAACTTAAAAATGGAAAGCTAAGGGCTCAAATAAAACTATTGCAAACCATTTGCATAAACAAATACACATAAATGGCCTTGATCAAGATCTTAAAATCACTAAATCACCAAAGGTAAGGTTTTTGGTTATTACCTTTGTGCTTTGAACCAAGCACGATTTTGAACCAAGACTTGATGACCAAAGTGGTTGTGGGAACCCAAAGAGAATGAGGTCGAGTTTTGTGAGAAACAATACCAAAATTTTTCTCTTAAAAATCAAACCAAAACAAAAACTAAAAACTACAAAGATTGGATTTTGAAAACTTACCCTTGGTGCCTTAGAACAACTTGGATTCGAATTCTGCTAACACAAGCTTGTGAGGTTTGATTTTTGGTAAGTTTTTGGTATGATTTAAGGCTTTTGGCTGATGGGAAGGGTCAACTACAGCAAGAAAGAAAAGGAGAAGGAGTGTTATGTTTTGGGGTGCCAAATGAAAGAACAAAACCCTTGTGCAATGTGTGCCTTTTATAGGTGAACTTAATCAAACTTGCTTAAGCCTAAACCTAATTAATTGTCCATCATTTTAGCCTAATCAAGGGGCAAATTTCTGCCCTTTTTCGGTCCATAAATGGGCATGGGCTGCTACATGGAAGAGAGAAGTGATAAAGCAAAACTTGTTGACCAAGCTTTAAAACCCCATGAATTTTTAATTCAAAAGTTGTCATAACTTTTGTAATTTTTTAATCTCACTTTAGGGTGATATGTGTAGCAATTTTCAACTACTTTTGTAGCTAGGGGCACGGTTTCTAAGGGCCAAGTTTTATTTGTGCTGGCTTCTCATTGCAGTGTAATTTTACACTGCGGTGTTTGGTCTTTTCTCGGCAGTGTTCCAATTTTCACCCGAAAATTGGATTTCTGAATCTGATTTTTGTACTATCAATTCTTGGTTGTTTTATATTATCTAACAGCCCATTATCAGTCTATTTCACTATTTATTTCCTATACTGTGGTCGTGTCTACACTGTGTTGTCCTTTTACACGTAAACTGAGGTGTTTTTGGGTGAAATTTCAGACACAGTTTCTCTTGACTAATTTGGACATGCTAATTCCATTTTTATCAGTTTTACGTCCATTAGAGGTCGGCTAAACCAATTTTCGAGATCTATGTGACCCCACCTCGAAGAATGTGTCAGGTGCCCGTTTGACTAATTTGGGCGTTCTGAGCCCAAATATATCAGTTTCGGGACGAGTAAAGATCGTCTTGACCCTCATCCTGATACTGTGTATCTCTCAAACTAAAATTCTCATTTTGTGGTCAATTGACCAGATTGAGCTTACTAATCGTTCATATATCAATTTTAGGTCAAATTAAGGCCGTCCTGGCCAGTAACTTGACACCGCATTTCTCACTATTCACTATTTACTGTCTTTTACTTAACTAACTAGTCTGAGTGCTCTCACTCCAATTTTGTCAGTCTCTAGGTGAGAAGAGGTCATCTAGACCATTTTCTCGATACCGTACCCTTGTTAGGGTTTCTCATCGTTGTTGTGCTCAAACATTCAGTCTGAGCGTTCTGGTGATCAGCTCACCAGTCTTGTGTCAAGAAATGGTTGTCCGGACCAGTTTCCTGACACTGCATGTCTCCTACACTTATACGCATAATAGGGTGGATCGGGTTTACTTTTGGTTACCCCTTTCACTATATGAATAGTATTTAAACAGTACAATACCTGTTTAGTCTATTTAACTGAAAAATATACTATTTTTCAGTTAAATAGACTAAACAGGTATGGTACTATATTTTCCAACCTAATTACTTATTACATAGTAATTAGGTTTCATAAATTTTTGAGAGTCTATGTATACCAGCTCTCTACTCATTACATGGTCTCCTACACAAGCTCTTACATGAGCTATGTATCTAATCGTGTCACTTAAATTTGCACCAAATGGCATCAAATTGTTCCTTAATTTCTCATTAAATGAAAATTAAAGGACATGATCGAGGCGGTCCTTACAATTTTCATAAAAAACGTCCCCTACCTTCCAACGGGGTGATAAGGGGACGGGCTCCAAACATATAATTTTACCAAGAATTTCATAAGGTAGCCAAAATAATTTTTCAAAAATAACTTAAATAGTGTGGGTAGCTTGTAGGCTACCACACCAAACAAATACTAGTAGCTCGGTAGGCTACCACACCCAAACAAACGAAGTAACCTGGTCGGTTACTATACTAAGTTCACGCGTAGTAACTCGACAGGCTACCTAGTTACGAGCATGCGAGATAACCGGTCAGTTAACTGGTCGGTAAACTAGTTAAGGACCGTGTTTTGAACAACACTATGAGAAACGATGATTAATCTGTCAAGAAGACAACTAATCAAACATGATGGAAGTTATATGCCAAATCCCCAAAGTAGGCCAATAGGGTATCAAAGGGCCTCGGTACCACATAGAAACACAAGTTATAGTCACTAATGAAAATAGTGACCTAAAGAATGACAGTGATTAATTTATTGGGTAATAAATTAATTAACCACATCTAGAGAGGGAGTTAGTATCGACGGTAATCGGTACAAAGCGATTTATTTGCTTTAGTCACTAACAGTATTAGTGACTCAACGAAGGTGCTGATAAGATATGTTATTGATGACAAGTAGTAACCTGTAAATTGACAGAGGCGAGAGTACGAGTTTACGTGCAAACTAAGTAAGTACAACTCTGCCTACAGCATAAACAAAATGAGTTGAAATGATGGTTTTCACAGTATGTTAAGTATACATAGGATGCACACGTTGATACGCAGTATATATAAGAGCACATAGTTTCACAATCGCGTAGATTGATGAAAACCTAAGTTAGATACCATACGTCCCTATCACGTAAGATGAGGGATAACTTAGCAAAGTATTTCGTAAGATCAGATAAAGAATTGGGTAAGTAAATTAAGGAGTCAGTATAATGGGCGCAAGGTCCACAATAAAAATAATGGGTCCAAGGTCTACAATAAATATGTCAGGCGCAAGGTCCATAACTGTTACCGGGTGCAAAGTCCACATTTTGTTCATAAATAAAACGGGTGCATAGTCCTCAAGTGCAAGGTTCACCATGCCCTTTTTGACACATAATGATAAGGAATAATGAAGCATAATCTGAGCATAAACGGTTCATGTAGTATGCACGTTATGCCCAAGATACAGATAGAGCAAGCTTCCTAGTTGCATGATAGGACATGCGTTAGGAAATGCCCTAAGCATTAGAGACATTTTGATGTATTTATTTTGAACTGGATAATAAAATTATATATAGAGGTTATTCATTACATTGCTGTATGTCCTCATTCTATTTACATGTTAAAGTAAATGTAAACAAATATGGCTCCCTGACTGCTTGTGTTAAAACTGTTAGAACGTTTCATGCAATGGACTTTTATATGTGAGAAGACAATGTTCTAAAGTAAGCGGTCTAAACTAAGGTCTGTAGTATATGGGGTTAGATCGAGCATCTAACTCATGTTAAGACTTATAGAACGGTTCGTTGGGTGCATGACTTGTATACGATGAAGGGTTTGTTTACAGATATCAGAATCATAGCTCTAATAAGGAGTTAAGGGTATCCTCTTAAAGGCATTATACTGGATGTGAAAATGGACAAGGTCTTGGGTCGTCTGCTGGGCGGATGACTTCTTATTCACATATGGTGAATAATCATTTTCTTATTTGGAAGTATAATGGAACTTTAAGATAGCCTGATCAGTAGGATTAAACGGACTTTGACCTAAAGCTGATCATGGATATCATATGAGGGTTCTACATACATGACAAGGTCATTTGACGATAGCTTGTCACAGGCTTACATAATACGGTATATAATTGGGAGTTCAGTTTCAGGTTTATAGTGGTGTGAGTCTGAAATTAGTGATCATATGATTGAGTTGTTCGGTAAAGAATGATGATCATATGGATTTACGGGAGCCTGATTATATATGTCCAATTAGTCCCTCTACTAGCTCCACATAATTCCTTAACGTTTGGCAAAATTGATTTGTGTATGCTATTGGCTAGTTGATTATGCATGGATGGTGTTGACATAGGATTAGGATGATGGACAAGATTCTCTCCTGTTAAATTCAGATTTTATTTCGGATAATAGAGTACACAATTATTCAAACTCCAAATAAAGTTGCCATGATTTTATTTGAGATTGGATTGGAGTTGTAGAAAATTATCCATGAGAACAAGAATTTGAAATACAATTGTTTTGTGGATTTTGAAATTTGAATTTTGAAATTTGAATTTTGAATTTTGAATTTGAAATTTGAATTTGAAATTTAAATTTGAAATTCGAATTTGAAATTTGAATTTGAAATTCAAATTTTGAATCATAGTCCAAGTAGGATTTGAATTTTTTGTGGTAAATCCACAAGGATGAAATTCAAATTTGAGTTGGATATCGAGAGGAAAATCTTGTTTGAATCCTACTTGAATTTTGAATCCCAATCCTAACTAAAAGTGCACGAAAATTTTGAGGAAAATCCTCATGGAAGTTTTGGATTTTTTGTAGATAAGGCTCAGGGAAAATTTTAAGTTTCAATCCCAGTTGAATTTGGATTCTCTTTTCCCTAGAGAATGGCCGAAATTTTGAGGAAGATCTCGTGAGGATTTTTGTTTTTTTTTTTTTTCATGAATAAGGATAAGATAAAATTCAAGCTTGAAAATCCTATTTGGATTTTGATTCTCCTCACACTTTAATGACCGAATCTAGTCATGTTTTTGGCATAAAGGGGAATCGGTTTTTTATGGGATGAGGAGATAAAATTCAATTTAAAATCCTGTTTGAATTTTGAACACAAAATCCAGAAAATGGCCAAATTTTTTAGTTGGGATTTGGCCCTGATAATTTCAGATTTTGGGAGTGGATAAGGGAGAAAATCTTCTCCTAATCCAATTCGAATTCAGAGGATCACCTCATGCAAGTCTATAAATAGAGATTCTACTACTCTAGTTCTCTCAGACCACAGACTCTCAGGTGAGCAGGCTTATTGTTGCACAACTCACCGTGACAATAAGTTCTTTAGAGATCTGGGTGGTCGGAAGAGGACTAGTAGTGCTAGCATACCGATCGAGGTTCAGAGTGCCCACACACTCAGCCATTTGAGAATTGGAGAATAGTAGAGAATGCTAATTAGTTAAAGCCCTCCAGTCATTCTCCTCCTGCAAGATTTGCATCCTTGAGGTATGAGTTTAAATTGTTGTTGGTTTATTGTATATGGCATCATGAGATATTTAACGATCTTAAAAAATTTTTATTATTCCGCTGTGCCACTCTGATACGTTTTTACCGATTTATTTCCTACAATTGGTATCAAAGCCATCTCATGACCATACCATGTACATAAATTAGACAATTAGTTAGTCTTTTTATTTATGTATAGATTTGATATTTAGAGAGTGGCATTCTAAGATTCCTTTATGTTATTATCATGTATTATGTATTATGTATGTAGTATGTGGTTATTATAATTTTTAAATTATTATAAGCATACTCGTTTTATGCCGGTTATGGTTCCTTAGAATTTAGAAAATTGTATCTAGGAATTTTTATGTAACCATGGGAGCAGTTTATTAACACTGTAATTTTCCAATGGATTTTAATTTTTTGTCTCTTAGAATTATTATGGTTAGAATTTTTGTACATTGGAAACGGTTTAGAAAAATTTATGTAATTATTCTTCGAGGAGATTGAAATTTGAAGACCGTAATTTATTTTTTCCCAAAAGTTAAATTTAATTTAAAGGTTGAAATTTTGATTGCGTGGAAAATTTCAATTTAATTAAGATTCAAATTAATTTTTAGAGGTCCTAATGGGTAAATTGAAATATGACACGGAAATCGAGGACTGACCCCTCAGGATGGACCACCAATCGTGATGGGGCTACGGCCCCTGCCCTCGGGCAGGATAGAGCTGTGGCAGCCCCTGCCCACGGTTGCACCCCACAACCTCAGGCTTTGCCTGCAGCTAGGGGTGGCCGTGGCCCTCCCAAGGGCCGACCAGCCCTTAGGCATGTAGCCCATGGCTGCAGGCGTTTCCTGCCACCTGGCGGGCTGCTACGCCTACCTGGGTGTGCAGCCTATGGATGCAGGCGCTGCCTGCAGCTTGTTAGCTACTGTGCCCACCTGAGGTGCAGCCTGGGGCTGCAGGCTTGGCCTGCAGCCTGGGTCTGCACGCTTGGCCTGCAGCCTGGCAGGGCTACACATGTTGCAGCCATGGGCTGCCAGCCCCCCCCTAAGGGTTGGGGGCTACCCACGGTGGTTGCCAGTCTCCTGGGGCCAAGGGGCCAATGGACCGAAAATCGAAAAATGTTGATTTTTAAATTTGAGATTTAATTTTTAAATCATGTTTAAAAATATGTAATTGAAAATTTAAAATTTTTGAAATTACATATTAGTGCATATGATATTTAAAATTGTTTAAAATTTGAATTTGAAATTTAAATTTGAAATTCAAATTTGGAATTTGAATTTGAAATGATTCTTGGGATGAGAAATAAATGGAGAGGCTACATAAAGATGGATACAAGAAGGCGGAACAAAATTCAAGACCCAAAGAATGCTTTGGATGGAATTTTGTAATATTTATTTTCTTTGTTCTAGGATGGAACCATGGCTTAGTTATTTATCTGTCAATTATTTTTTTTGTGATATGTCATGGATGTATAAATATGTATTGATGGATGTTTTATATGCATATTTGATAACATGTCATATAGGATTGGTAAGTGCCGCTCATCCTATATTGATAATGCATATTTGTCAAAACTTGCATGTTTTTCAAAATATTGAGTGGGAGAGGGTTTCAAACAAAACCCACGGCCTCCATTGTTGATCCATATGTGAAAGCATGGTAACACCTCGCGTCAATTCTGCCCTGACCACACCCCTCGGTTGGTGTTTACTGCCGCCAGTATACTAGGTTGGATCTCCTATGTGGAAAACGTGTTTGGGTACGATTCTATTCATGACCACCCCTCGGTGGGTTGGTAGGACGTAGTTCGGGCTATGTAAACAATGGTTATACACTCAAGACTCGTTTAGTTATTAACCTTCCCTAGAAGCTCTGTTAACTAAACTGGTGGCCAAAATAAGCGGTTATTAATATATGTCTTAACTTTGGAGGATTTAAGGCAACATATATTAATTGGACGGGATCCATGTTCTGGCTATTTGTCTCATGACCACCCCTCGGTGGCTTGGGGCAATAGGTGCTGAGAATTACCATTGCAATGCTACATGTTTTTCAAGTTTCATGTAGGAACATACTTGTATGTTTTATTTGCTAAAATTATCTGTATATTTGCTTGGGCTTTGTAATGACGTCTAATATAATTTTATTTCAGTTCAAAATGTCACCGACACCCCTCATTTCAATACTTACTGAAAATAAGTTGAATGGCGATAATTATAAAGACTGGAAAAGAAATCTACTGATAGTTCTCAATTGCGAGAGACACAAGTTCGTGCTAGACGAACCATGCCCACCTGAGCCCAAACCTGACACACCGCTTGAGGAGGTCCCGGTTGCCTATACTCGTTGGAGAGAATCCAATGACATAGCTCGATGCTACATACTTGCTAGCATGACGAGTGCTTTACAAAAGTAGCATGAGACTTATCAATATGCTAGGGAGATTGTGGACAATCTAGAGGACATGTTCAGAGGCCAAGAAAAATTGGCTCGACAGTCCACTATAACCAGCATTATGAACTCTAAGCAGAAGGTGGGTACTCCGGTAAAGGACCATATGATCACTCTAATGGGATTCTTTACTGAGGCTGCCAAAAACGGTGCTGAGTTGGACTACAACACCCAGATCGAGATGGTGTTCAAAACTCTGTCTAAAGATTTTGTGGGGTTTAAGGCCGCATACAATCTGGCGACAAGGGAGTTAGGACTCATTGAGCTCATGAAGCAACTTCAAGCTTATGAGTGGATGATTAGGGATGGGGATGCGGTCCAACCCAAAAGAGAGGTCTATTTGGCGGAATCTTCCAAACCCTCATGAAAGAGGAAGAGGGCAAATAAGAAGCAAGTGGCTTCTAGTTCTTCTAATCCTCCTGTCTCGGATGGGAAGAAGAAGAACAAGAACAAGAAGCCTAAGGACCCTAAAAATTCCAAATGCTTCCACTGTGGGAAGATAGGTCACTTTAAGAAGGCTTACCAGGAATTCCTAGCCGCCAAGGGCAAGGAAGGTAAGGAACTTCACTACTTAGAAGCGTGTTTGGTGGAAGAATTGAAAGACACTTGGGTCATTGATTCGGGCGCCACTAATCATGTTTATGTTTCTATGCAGGAGTTCGTGGAAATGAGAAGTTTACATGATAAGAACCTCTCGTTGCAGACTGGAGACGGTAGCTTGGTGGTAGCTGAGGCAATGGAAGATATTTATCTTTACTTTGATGAATTTAGGTTTATTTTATTGAAAGACTATTTTTGTGTTCCTAATTTTAGGAGGAACCTTATATCAGTAGCTTGTTTAATAAAGGATTCTTATTCAGTTTTTTTTAGTAAAAGAGTTAATATTTGTAGAAATAAGTCTTTTATCTGTTCTGGATGGATGGATGGATGGAAACCTATATTTGATCAAATCAAAGATGTACTCATTACTTGACACCGAATTAATAGATAACTCTAAAAGGTTGAAAGTTTCTCACTCTGACAAGGTGTATCTTTGACATTTAAGACTTAGTCATATTAATCAGGATAGGATTCAAAGGTTGGTAAAAGACGTTCCTCTAGAATCTCTGGAGGAGGTACATCTTCCTCAATGTGAATCTTGTCTAGAGGGAAAGATGACTAAGAGGTCTTTTGGAGCTAAGGGTACTAGGGCATAGGAGCTCTTAGAAATTGTGCACACTGACGTATGTGGCCCCATAAACGTCACAGCACAAGGAGGGTTTGAGTATTTTGTCTCCTTTGTAGACGATTACTCGAGGTATGGATATGTGTATCTGATGCACCGCAAGAGCGAAACCTTTGATAAGTTCAAAGAGTATCGTGTGGAAGTGGAAAATCAATTGGATAAATCCATAAAGACACTTCGATCTGATCGAGGTGGTGAATACCTTTTCGACGAATTTCTAGGACATCTTGTAGAGAATGTGATATTATCCCAATTGATTGCATTTGGTACTCCACAACAGAACGGTGTAGCCAAAAGGAGAAACAGGACCTTGTTAAATATGGTACGGTCCATGATGAGTTATTTAATACTGCCGTTATCATTCTGGGGATATGCTTTACAAACGGCGTGCTATATTCTGAACCAGGTTCCAAGCAAATCAATTCTTAGGACTCTGTATGAATTATGGCGTGGCAGGAAGCCCTCCCTTGGACATATGAGAATATGGGGCTACCCAGCACATGTATTGGAGGGGGATGCGAAGAAGTTGGAACCAAGATCAGAATTATGCATGTTTGTAGGGTATCCAAAGGGGAATAAAGGAGGTCTGTTCTATAACCCGAAGGAACAAAAAGTCATTATTTCAACCCATGCGACATTCTTGGAGGAAAGTCACATAAATTACTTTAAACCTCCAAGCAAATTGGTGCTAGAGGAGTTATCGGGTAAAAGAACTGCTCCACAGGTTTCGGTCTTGGATGTAAGTCCGAGTTTCGGTGAAAGACCTACAAACGATCAACAATTTAAGGTGCCTCATCGTAGTGGGAGGGTTTCAAAGAAACCTAATTTCTTCATGTATGATGCTGAGGTATACCAGGCTGAGGCTCATGAGCATGAGGATGATCCGGTCACCTATGATGAAGCTATAAATGATGTTGATTCTAAATCTTGGAAACAGGCTATGAACAATGTGATGGATTCTATAAAATCCAACTCTGTTTGGGAACTTGTAGATTTGCCGGATGAGATAAAACCCATTGGATGCAAATGGGTCTACAAAAGAAAGAAGGATGCGGAAGGGAGAGTGGAAACTTTCAAAGCTAGGCTGGTTGCAAAGGGAGTACACGCAAAAGGTTGAAATCGATTATGATGAAACCTTTTTACCTGTTGCTATGCTGAAGTCCATCCGTATTCTTCTGTCCGTTGCTGCGGCTCTCGATTATGAGATCTGGCAAATGGATGTCAAGACGGCATTCTTGAATGGCCATCTTGAGGAGTGTATCTACATGATACAGCCCGAAGGGTTCGTAGCGAAAGGCTAAGAAAGGAAAGTCTACAAGTTGCTTAGATCCATTTATGGATTAAAGCAAGCATCCCGCTCATGGAACCAGAGATTTGATCAAGTGATCAAGACATTCGGTTTTTAGCAAAACGTTGATGAACCCTATGTTTATAAACGTATTAAGGATGGAAAAGTGGTCCTTCTGATACTCTATGTCGATGATATACTACTCACTGGGAATGATGTAGGGAACTTATCATCGGTCAAGCTTTGGCTACACCAACAGTTTGACATGAAGGACTTGGGAGAAGCTAATTATGTTCTAGGCATTCATCTCTTCAGAGATCGAAAGAACAAAATGATAGCGTTATCCCAAGCTTCATACATAGATAAAATAATTGACAAATATGCAATGCAAGAGGCAAAGAAAGGTTCACAACCTTCCATTGTCGGTCTAACTCTTTCATTGGATGGCTATCCCAAGACATTAGAAGAAAGAGAGTGTATGAGTAAGGTCCCTTATGCATCCGCTGTAGGTAGCCTTATGTATGTTATGCTTTGCATGTAGGATAATAAATCGGTAAAAACGTATCAGAGTGGTACAACGGAACAATAAAAATTTTTAGACCGTTAAATATCTCATGATACCATATACCATAAACCAACAACAATTAAAACTCATACCTCAAGGACGCCAATCTGCAGGAGGAGAATGACCGGAGGGATTCAACCAACTAGCCTTCGCTACTATTCTCCAATTCTTGAATAGCTAAGTATGTGGGCACTTTGAACCTCGATCGGTATGCTAGCACTGCTAGTCTTCTTCCGACCACCCAGATCTCTAAAGAACTTATTGTCACGGTGAGTTATGCAACAATAAGCCTGCTCACCTGAGAGTCTGTGGTCTAAGAGAACTGGAGTGGTAGGAACTCTATTTATAGACCTGCATGAGGTGATTCTCTGAATTCGAATTGGATTAGGAGAAGATATTCTCCCTTATCCACAAGCACAAAATCTGAATTTTCCAAGGGGAAAATCCCAACAATAAATTTGGCCACTTTAGGATAAATCTAATCCAAATCTAAACAAGATTTTAACTAGAATTTTATCTCCCTTTTTCAACCAAAAAATTTGAAAATCCAAGGGGAAAATCCCCACAAAAATTCGGCCACTTTTGGATAAGGGAGAATCAAAATTCCACTAGGATTTTCAAGCTTGAATCTTATCTCATCTTTATCCAAAATAACCGAAAATCTCGTAGGAGATTTACTCCAAAAATCCGGCCATTATCTGGGAGGAGAGAATCCAAATTCAACTGGGATTGAAACTTGAAATTTTTTCTTGAACCTTATCGACAAAAATCTAAAAAATCATTGAGGGTAATCCTCAAAATTTTCGTCCATATTTGGTTAGGATTTGGATTCAAAATTCAAGTAAGATTCTAACAAAATTTTCCTCTCCATATCCAACTCAAATTCGAATTTCATTCCTTGTGGATTTACTACAACAAATTCGAATCCCACTTGGACTGTGATTCAAAATTTGAATTTCAAATTTCAAATTTCAAATTTCAAATTTCAAATTTCAAAATCCAAAAAACAGTTGTATTTCAAATTCTTGTTCTCATGGATAATTTTCTACAACTCCAATCCAATCTCAAATAAAATCATGGCAACTTTATTTGGAGTTTGAATAATTGTGTACTCTATTATCCAAAATAAAATCTAGATCCAACCGGAGAGAATCTTGTCCACCATCTTAATCCTATGTCAACACCATCCATGCATAATAAACTAGCCAATAGCATACACAGATCAATTTTGCCAAACGTTAAGGAATTATGTGGAGCTAGTAGAGGGATTGATTGGACATATATAATCGGGCTCCCGCAAATCCATATGATCATCATTCTTTACCGAACAACTCAATCATACGATCACTAATTTCAGAGTCACACCACTATAAACCTGAAACTGAACTCCCAATTATATACCGTACTACGTAAGCCTGTGACAAGCTATCGTCCAATGACCTTGTCATGTATGCAGAACCCTTATATAATATCCATGATCAGCCTTAGACCAAAGTCCGTTTAATCATACTGATCAGGCTATCTCAAAGTTCCATTATACTACCGAATTAAGAAAATGATTATTCACCTTATGTGAATAAGAAGTCATCCACCCTGTAGACGACCCAAGGTCTTGTCCATTTTCACATTCAGTATAATGCCTTTAAGAGGATATCCTTAACTCCTCATTAGAGCTATGATTCCGGTATCTGTAAATGAACCCTTGATCGTATACATGTCATGCACCCAACAAACCGGTCTATAAGCTTACAACCTCTAAGATACTTTAGCCATTGGAACATCAAAGTATACAAGTCATATACTTGAAGCTGTCCTTTTACTCAGGATTAAGGTTACTGCACAATGAACATCAAAAGCAGATCAATCCACTCAAAGTGGACTTCGTAGATCAATCATGCTTTAGTCCCAGTTTAATATGTCACCACCAAGTAACATATCTATGTCTCTACATGGGAGTCTATGCTCTAGATAGTCAAGACAAACCGTCCCCTCCAAGGCTTTAGACAACATAATAGTCTTAACATTAGTTAGATGCTTGGTCTAACCCTATAGACTACAGACCATAGTTTAGACTGCTAACTTTAGAATATTGTCTTCTCGCATACAAAAGTCTATTACATGCAACGTTCTAACAGTTTAACACATGCAGTCAAGGAGCCATATTTGCTTACATTTACTTTAACATGTAAATAAAACAAGGACAGATAGTAATGTAATGAATAACCTCTATATATAATTTTATTATCCAGTTCAAAATAAATACATCAAAATGTCTCCAATGCTTAGGGCATTTCCTAATAATCTCCCACTTGCCCTAAGCCAGCAGATGTGCCATGTTAGGCATCCCCATCGCCTCTACGTGCCTCTCAAAGCTTCTAGCCACCAAAGTCTTAGTAAAGGGATCGGCAATGTTGTCCTCGAATGCGATCTTACATACATCTACTAATCCTGTCTCCATGTACCCTCTAATGTCGACTTCCTCGAATCCTTACAAGTCGGGAAGACTCAGTCCGTGTATCCTACGGGTGTTAGGTCCCCTCCAAAATACACCAGTATATAATCCCTTGTTCTCTTAAGATACTTGAGTATATGCTTTACTGCTTACCAGTGCTTGGTTCCAGGATTCGTTTGATATCGACTCACCATACCTACTGCAAAGCATATGTCCGGGCGAGTGCAAAGCATAGCATACATAAGGCTACCCACAGCGGATGCATAAGGGACCTTGCTCATACGCTCTCTTTTTTCCGATGTCTTGGGACAGTCGAGTTAGACCGGCAATAGAAGGTTGTGTACCTTTCTTTGCCTCTTGCATTGCATATTTGTCAATTATTTTATCTATGTATAAAGCTTAGGATAACGCTATCATTTTGTTCTTTCGATCTCTGAAGAGACAAATGCCTAGAGCATAATTAACTTCGCCCAAGTCCTTCATGTCAAACTGTTAGTGTAACTAAAGCTTGACGGATGATAAGTTCCCTACATCATTCCTAATGAGTAGTATATCATCGACATAGAGTATCAGAAAGACCACTTTTCCATCCTTAATATGTTTATAAACACAGGGTTCATCAACGTTCTGCTCAAAACCAAATGTCTTAATCGCTTGATCAAACCTCTGGTTCCATGAGCGGGATGCTTGCTTTAATCCATAAATGAATCTAAGCAACTTGCAGACTTTCCTTTCTTGGCCTTTCGCTACGAACCCTTCGGGCTATATCATATAGATACACTCTTCAAGATGGCCATTCAAGAATGCCATTTGACATCCATTTGCCAGATCTCGTAATCGAGAGCCGCAAGCAACGGACAGAAGAATACGGATAGACTTCAGCATAGCAACAGGCGAAAAGGTTTCATCGTAATCGATTCCAGCCTTCTACGTGTACCCCTTTACAACTAATCTAGCTTTGAAAGTTTCCACTCTCTCCTTCCGCATCCTTCTCTCTTTTGTAGACCAATTTGCATCCAATGGGTTTTATCCCATCAGGCAAATCTACAAGTTCCCAAACAAAGTTGGATTTTATAGAATCCATCTTATTGTTCATAGCCTGTTTCCAAGATTTAGAATCAACATCATTTATAGCTTCATCATAGGTGATTGGATCATCCTCACGCACATGAGCCTCGGCCTGGTATACCTCAGCATCATACATGAAGAAATTAGGTTTCTTTGAAACCCTCCCACCACGACGAGGCACCCTAAATTGTTGATCGTCTGCAGGTCTTTCATCGGAACTCGGACTTACGTCCAAGACCGAAATCTGTGGAGCAGTTCTTTCACCTGATAACTCCTCTAGCACCATTTTGCTTCGAGGCTTAAAGTCATTCATGTGACTTTCCTCCAAGAATGTCGCATAGGTTGAAACAATGACTTTTTGTTCCTTCGGGTTATAGAGCAGACCTCCTTTAGTTCCCTTTAGATACCCTACAAACGTGCACAATTCTGATCTTGGTTCCAGTTTCTTCGCATCCCTACCAGTGCATGTGCCGGGTAGCTCCATATTCTCATATGTCCAAGGGAGTGCTTCCTGCCATACCACAATTTATACGGAGTTTTGGGAATTGATTTGCTTAGAACCTGATTCAGAATATAGCACGCTGTTTGTAAAACATACCCCCAAAATGATAATGGCAGCATTGAATAACTCATCATGGATCGTACCATATCCAACAAGGTCCTGTTTCTTCTTTCGGCTACACCATTCTGTTGTGGAGTACCAGGTGCAGTCAATTGGGATAATATCTCGTTCTCTACAAGATGTCCTAGAAATTCATCGAAGAGGTATTCGCCACCTCGATCAGATCGAAGTGTCTTTATGGATTTATCCAATTGCTTTTCCACTTCCGCACGATACTCTTTGAACTTGTCAAAGGTTTCGCTCTTATGGTGCATCAGATTCACATATCCATACCTCGAGTAATCATCTATAAAAGAGACATAATACTCAAACCCTCCTCATGCTGTGACGTTCATGGGGCCACATACGTCAGTGTGCACAATTTCTAAGAGCTCCTGAGCCCTTGTATGCTAAGCTCTAAAAGACCTCTTAGTCATTTTACCCTCTAGATAAGACTCACATTGAGGAAGACGTACCTCCTCCAGAGATTCTAGAGGACTGTCTTTCACCAATCTTTGAATTCTATCCTGATTAATATGACCAAGTCTTAAATGCCAAAGATACGCCTTGTTAGAGTGAGAAACTTTCAACCTTTTAGAGTTATCTATTAATTTGGTGTCAAGTAGTGAGTACATCTTTGGTTTGATCAAATATAGGTTTCCATCCATCCATCTAGAACAGATAAAAGACTTATTTCTATGAATATCAACTCTTTTACTAAAAGAAATTGAATAAGAACCCTTTATTAAACAAGCTACCGATATAAGGTTCCTCCTAAAATTAGGAACATAAAAACAGTCTTTCAATAAAATAAACCTAAATTGATCAAAGTAAAGGTAAATATCTCCCACTGCCTCAGCCACCACCAAGCTACCGTCTCTAGTCCGCAACGAGAGGCTCCTATCATGTAGACTTCTCATTTCCATAAACCCATGCATAGAACACAAACACGATTAGTGGCACCCGAATCAATGACCCAAGTGTCTTTTGATTCTTCCACCAAACACGCTTCTAAGTAGTGAAGTTCCTTACCTTCCTTACCCTTGGTGGCTAGGATTTCCTGGCAAGACTTCTTGAAGTGACCTACCTTCCCACAATGAAAGCATTTGGACTTTTTAGGGTCCCTAGGCTTCTTGTTCTTCTTCTTTTTCTTCCCATTGTCGCCAGATTGTATGCGGCCTTAAACCCCACAAAATCTTTAAATAGAGTTTTGAACACCATCTCGATCTGGGTGTTGTAGTCCAACTCAGCACCATTCTCGGTAGCCTCAGCGAAGAATCCCATTAGAGTGATCATATGGTCCTTTACCGGAGTACCCACCTTTTGCTTTGAGTTCATAATGCTGGTTATAGTGGACTGTCGAGCCAACTTTTCTTGGCCTCTGAACATGTCCTCCAGATTGTCCATGATCTCCCTAGCAACCTGATAAGTCTCATGCTACTTTTGTAAAGCACTCATCATGCTAGCAAGCATGTAGCATCGAGCTATATCATTGGATTCTCTCCAACGAGTATAGGCAACCGGGACCTCCTCAAGTGGTGTGTCAGGTTTTGGCCCTGGTGGGCGTGGTTCGTCCAATACGAACTTGTGTCTCTCGCAGCTGAGAACTATTAACAGATTTCTTTTCCAATCCTTATAATTATCGCCATTCAGTTTATTCTCAGTAAGTATTGAAATGAGGGGTATCGATGACATTTTGAACTGAAATAAAATTATACTAGACATCATTACAAAGCCCAAGCAAATATACAGATAATTTAGCAAATAAAACATACAAGTATGTTTGTACATGAAACTTAAAAAACATGTAGCATTGCAACGGTAATTCTCAGCACCTATTGCCCCAAGCCACCGAGGGCTGGTCATGAAAACAAACAACCGAAACATGGACCCCGTCCAATTAATATATGTTGCCTTAAATCCTCCAAGGTTAAGACATATATCAATAATCACTTATTTGGCCACCAGTTTAGTTAATAGAGCTTTTAGGGAAGGTTAATAACTAAATGAGTCTTGAGTGCATAACCATTGTTTACGTAGCCGGATCCACGTCTTACCAAGCCATCGAGGGGTGGTCATGAATAGGATCATACTGAAACACGTTTTTCATATAGGAGATCCAATCTAGTATACCGGCGGCGGTAAACACCTACCGAGGGGTGTGGTCAGGGTAGAACTGACGTGAGGCGTTACCATGCTTTCACATATGGATCAACAATGGAGGAAGTGAGTTTTGTTTGAAACCCTCTCCCACTCAATATTTTGAAAAACATGCAAGTTTTGACAAATATGCATTATCAATATAGGATGAGCGGCACTTACCTATCCTATATGACATGTTATCAAATATGCATATAAAACATCCATCAATACATATTTATACATCCATGACATATCACAAAAAAAATAATTGACAGAATAACCAAGCCACGGTTCCATCCTAGAACAAAGAAAATAAAGATTACAAAATTTCATCCAAGCATTCTTTGGGTCTTGAATTTTATTCCGTTTTCTTGTATCCATCTTTATGTAGCCTCTCCATTTATTTCTCATCCCAAGAATGATTTAAAATTTAAATTTCCAAAAAATTTAAATTTCAAATTCAAATTCCAAATTCGAATTTCAAATTTAAATTTCAAATTCAAATTTTAAACAATTTTAAACATCATGTATAATAATATGTAATTTCAAAAATTTCAAATTTTCAATTACATATTTTTAAACATGATTTAAAATTAAATCTCAAATTTAAAAATTAAAATTTTTCGATTTTAGAACCATCGCCCCACTGCCCCTGGAGGCGGCAGCCACCGTGGGTAGCCCTAGGCCCATGGGGGACCAGGCAGCCCACGGCCGCCCATGTATAGCCCTACCGGGCTACAGGCCAAGCTTGCAGCACCAAGCTGCACGCCCAGGCTGGGCACAGTAGCCAGTAGGCTGCATGCCTAGGCTACGGCCAGCCTTGGGGAGGCCACAGCCACCCTCGACTGCAGGCTAAGCCTGTGGCCGTGGGTGGTTATGGCCTGCACAGGTGTTGCCACAGTCCCATCCTGACCGAGGGCAGGGGATGTAGCCCCACCAAGGCCTGACGGCCTATCCTGAGGGTCGTGTCTCGATTTTCATGTCATATTCCAATTTACCTATTAGGATCTCCAAAAATTAATTTGAATCCCAATTAAATTGAAATTTTCCACACAATAAAAATTTCAACCTTTAAATTAAATTTAACTTTTTGGGAAAAATAAATTACGGTCTTCAATTTTCAATCTCCTCCAAGAATAATTACATAAAATTTCCTAAACCGTTTCCGGTGTACAAAAAATCTAATCATAATAATTCTAAAAGACAAATTAAAATCCATGGGAAAATTACAGTATTAAAAAACTACTCCCATGGTTACATAAAAAATCCTAGATACAATTTTTCTAAATTCTAAGGAACCATAACCGGCAAAAACAAGCATGCTTATAATAATTCAAAAAATTAAAATAACCACATACTTTATACATAATACATGATAACAACATAAAGGTATCCTAGAATGCCACTATCTAAATATCAAATCCATACATATATAAAAAGACTAAGTAATTGTCTAATTTATGCACATGGCATAGTCATGAGATGGCTCTGATACTAATTGTAGGATAATAAATCGGTAAAAACGTTTGAGAGTGGTGCAGCGGAACAATAAAAATTTTTAGATCATTAAATATCTCATGATGCCATATACAATAAACCAACAACAATTAAAACTCATACCTCAAGGACGCCAATCTGCAGGAGGAGAATGACCGGAGGGCTTCAACCAACTAGCCTTCTCTACTATTCTCCAATTCCCGAATGGCTGAGTGTGTGGGCACTTTGAACCTCGATCGGTATGCTAGCACTGCTAGTCTTCTTCCGACCACCCAGATCTCTAAAGAACTTATTGTCACGGTGAGTTATGTAACCATAAGCCTGCTCACCTGAGAGTCTGTGGTCTAAGAGAACTGGAGTGGCAAGACCTCTATTTATAGACCTGCATGAGGTGATTCTCTGAATTCGAATTGGATTAGGAGAAGATATTCTCCCTTATCCACAAGCACAAAATCTGAATTTTCCAAGGGGAAAATCCCAACAATAAATTTGGCCACTTTAGGATAAATCCAATCCAAATCTAAACAAGATTTTAACTAGAATTTTATCTCACTTTTTCAACCAAAAAATCTGAAAATCCAAGGGGAAAATCCCCACAAAAATTCGGTCACTTTTGGATAAGGGAGAATCAAAATTCCACTAGGATTTTCAGGCTTGAATCTTATCTCATCCTAATCCAAAATAACCGAAAATCTCCTAGGAGATTTACTCCAAAAATTCGGCCATTATCTAGGAGGAGAGAATCCAAATTCAATTAGGATTGAAACTTGAATTTTTTTCTTGAACCTTATCGATAAGAATCCAAAAAATCATTGAGGATAATCCTCAAAATTTTCATCCATATTTGGTTAGGATTTGGATTCAAAATTCTAGTAGGATTCTAACAAGATTTTTCTCTCCATATCCAACTCAAATTTGAATTTCATTCCTTGTGGATTTACCACAACAAATTCGAATCCCACTTGGACTGTGATTCAAAATTTGAATTTCAAATTTCAAATTCAAATTTCAAATTTCAAATTTCAAATGTCAAAATTCAAATTTCAAATTTCAAATTTCAAAATTCAAATTTCAAAATCCACAAAACAGTTACATTTCAAATTCTTGTTCGCATGGATAATTTTCTACAACTCCAATCCAATCTCAAATAAAATCATGGCAACTTTATTTGGAGTTCGAATAATTGTGTACTCTATTATCCAAAACAAAATCTGAATCCAACCGGAGAGAATCTTGTAGACGACCCAAGGTCTTGTCCATTTTCAGATTCAGTATAATGCCCTTCAGAGGATATCCTTAACTCTTCATTAGAGCTATGATTCCGATATCTGTAAACGAACCCTTCATCGTATACATGTCACGCACCTAACGAACCGGTCTATAAGCTTACTACCGCTGAGATGCTTTAGCCATTGGAACATCAAAGTACACAAGTCATATACATGAATCTGTCCTTTTACTCAGGATTAAGGTTACTGCATAATGAACATCAAAAGCAGATCGATCCACTCAAAGCGGACTTTGTAGATCAATCACGCTTTAGTCTCGGTCTAATATGTCACCACTAAGCAACATATCTATGTCTCTACTTGGGAGTCTATGCTCCAGACAATTAAGACAAATCGTCCCCTCCAAGGCTTTAGACAACATAATAGTCTTAACATGAGTTAGATGCTCGGTCTAACCCCATAGACTACAGACCATAGTTTAGACTGCTAACTTTAGAACATTGTCTTCTCACATAGAAAAGTCCATTGCATGCAACGTTCTAACAGTTTAACATAAGCAGTCAAGGACCCATATTTGCTTACATTTACTTTGACATGTAAATAAAATGAGGACAGATAGCAATGTAATGAATAACCTCTACATATAATTTTATTATCTAGTTCAAAATAAATACATCAAAATGTCTCTAATGCTTAGGGCATTTCCTAATATTGCACTCGCCCAGACATATGTTTTACAGTAGGTTTGGTGAGTCGATATCAAGTGAATCCTGGAAGCAAGCACTGGCAAGCAGTAAAGCATATACTTAAGTATCTTAAGAGAATGAGAGATTATATGTTGGTGTATTCTAGAGGGGACCTAACACCCGTAGGATACACGGATTCAGACTTCCAGACTTTCAAGGATTTGAGGAAATCAACATCTGGATCAGTGTTCTTACTCGGAGGAGGAGCCATTGTGTGGAGGAGTGTGAAGCAGGGTTGCACAGCTGACTCTACTATAGAGGCTGAGTATGTAGCTGCGGCTGAGGCATCCAAAGAAGCGGTTTGGCTCCGTAAGTTCTTTAGAGACCTTGAGGTCATTCCGGGTGTTGACAAGCCTATCACACTTTACTGTGATAACACTGGGACTATTGCCAACACAAGGGAATCTCGACACCATAAGAGGACCAAGCACATAGATCGGAGATATCACATTATTAGAGGGCACATGGAGACAGGACAAGTAGATGTATGTAAGATCGCATCTGAGGACAACATTACCGATCCCTTTACTAAGACTTTGGTGGCTAGAAGCTTTGAGAGGTATGTAGAGGCGATGGGGATGCGTAGCATGGCACATCTACTGGCTTAGGGCAAGTGAGAGATTGTTAGGAAATACCCTAAGCATTAGAGACATTTTGATGTATTTATTTTGTAATGAATAATAAAATTATATATAGAGGTTATTCATTACATTATTGTGTGTCCTCATTCTATTTACATGTTAAAGTAAATGTAAGTAAATATGCCTCCCTGACTGCTTGTGTTAAAACTATTAGAACGTTGCATGCAATGGACTTTTGTATGTGAGAAGACAATGTTCTAAAGTAAGCGGTCTAAACTAAGGTCTGTAGTCTATGGGGTTAGACTGAGCATCTAACTCATGTTAAGACTATTATCTTGTCTAAAGCCATGGTGGGGACGGTTTGTCTTGACTGTCTGGAGCATTGACTCCCAAGTAGAGACATAGATATGTTACTTGGTGGTGACATATTAGACCGGGACTAAAGCGTGATTGATCTGCGTAGTCCGCTATGAGTGGATCAATCTGCTTTTGACGTTCATTGTGCAGTAACCTTAATCCTGAGTGGATGAACGCTTCATGTATATGACTTGTGTACTTTGATGTTACAATGGCTAAAGCATCTTAGAGGTAGTAAGCTTATAGAACGGTTCGTTGGGTGCATGACTTGTATACGATGAAGGGTTTGTTTACAGATATCAGAATCATAGCTCTAATAAGGAGTTAAGGGTATCCTCTTAAAGGCATTATACTGGATGTGAAAATGGACATGTCCTTGGGTTGTCTGCTGGGCGGATGACTTCTTATTCACATATGGTGAATAATCATTTTCTTATTCGGAAGTATAATGGAACTTTAAGTTAGCCTGATCAGTAGGATTAAACAGACTTTAACCTACGGCTGATCATGGATATCATATGAGGGTTCTACATACATGACAAGGTCATTGGACGATAGCTTGTCACAGGCTTACGTAATACGGTATATAATTAGGAGTTCAGTTTCAGGTTTATAGTGGTGTGAGTCTGAAATTTGTGACCATACGATTAAGTTGTTCGGTAAAGAATGATAATCATATGGATTTACGGGAGCCCGATTATATATGTCCAATTGGTCCCTCTACTAGCTCCTCATAATTCCTTAACGTTTGGCAAAATTGATTTGTGTATGCTATTGGCTAGTTGATTATGCATGGATGGTGTTGACATAGGATTAGGATGGTGGACAAGATTCTCTCCTGTTGAATTCATATTTTGTTTTGGATAATAGAGTACATAATTATTCAAACTCCAAATAAAGTTGCCATGATTTTATTTGAGATTGGATTGGAAATGTAGAAAATTATCCATGAGAACAAGAATTTGAAATACATCTATTTTGTGGATTTTGAAATTTGAATTTTGAGTTTGAAATTTAAATTTGAAATTCGAATTTGAACTTTGAATTTGAAATTTAAATTTGAAATTTAAAATTTAAAATTTGAAATTTGAAATTTGAAATTTGAAATTTGAAATTTGAAATTCAAATTTTGAATCATAGTCTAAGTAGGATTCAAATTTTTTATGGTAAATCCACAAGGATGAAATTCGAATTTGAGTTGGATATGGAGAAGAAAATCTGGTTTGAATCCTACTTGAATTTTGAATCTCAATCCTAACTAAAAGTGCACAAAAATTTTAAGGAAAATCCTCATGGAATTTTTAGATTTTTTATGGATAAGATTCTGGGAAAAATTCAAGTTTCAGTCTCAGTTGAATTTGGATTCTCCCCTCCTTAGAGAATGGCCGAAATTTTGAGGAAGATCTCATGAGGATTTTCAATTTTTTTCCTATTTGGATTTTGATTCTCCTCACACTTTAATGACCGAATCTAGTCATGTTTTTGGCACAAAGGGGAATCAGCTTTTTGTGGGGAATGAGGAGATAAAATTCAAGTTAAAATCCTGTTTGAATTTTGAACACAAAATCTAGAAAATGGCTGAATTTTTTAGTTGGGATTTGGCCTTGATAATTTCGGATTTTGTGAGTGGATAAGGGAGAAAATCTTCTCCTAATCCAATTCGAATTCAGAGGATCACCTCATGCAAGTCTATAAATAGAGGTTCTGTCACTCCAGTTCTCTCAGACCACAGACTCTCAGGTGAGCAGGTTTATTGTTGTACAACTCACCGTGACAATAAGTTTTTTAGAAATCTGGGTGGTCGAAAGAAGACTAGCAGTGCTAGCATATCGATCGAGGTTTAGAGTGCCCACACACTCAGCCATTTGGGAATTGGAGAATAGTAGAGAAGGCTAGTTGGTTGAAGTCCTCCGGTCATTCTCCTCCTACAAGATTGGGATCCTTGATGTATGAGTTTAAATTGTTGTTCGTTTATTGTATATGGCATCATGAGATATTTAATGATCTTGAAAAATTTTTATTGTTCTGCTGCGCCACTCTGACACATTTTTATCGATTTATTTCCTACAACATGCTGGCATGATTTGCATTCTGAGATGCCACATGATATGTTTTCATGTTCTATGTGAATATGTGACATGATTGCCAGTTTTATATATGCCTTAAGTTTGGCTTACGATTTAACATGTTTTACGATTAACATGTTGTACTTACTGGGCGTAAAGCTCACGGAGTGTGTTCATGCTGTAGGTAAGCGTCTTATGACTTAAACCACAATGGGCGATGGCGGCGGTGGAGGTGGATGTGAGGGCGAGGTTATGGATATACAGCGAGTAATCTTCTACATAATTTGAGTAACAGTTGGACAGCATTTTTGAATAGTAACCGTTGAATAGTATATTTTGAATAGTAACTATTAAATAGTATTTATGAATAGTAACCGTTATATGGTATTTTTTGAATAGTAATCGTTATACAGTATTTATGAATAGTAACCGTTAAATAGTATTTTTGAATAGAAACCGTTAAGCAGTATTTTTTGGAATAGTAAATAGTTAAAGTATACGTACGTAAATAGTGAATACATACGACATAATAAAAAAAACTCCTAAAATTAGGGTATCGAATTAAGTGAATTTAAGTATCAATTTTCAAGCCAGATAAGTTAAGCAACTGTTCTTTAAGTAAATAAGAATAGTTTTTCACGCAAGTTAGGTATCAGTAGTAGTTTTAAGTGACTGTCCAGGCCACTAAGGGCACGGGGCCTCACATTTGGCTTGATGATAAAAAAAAGAAATTTTTGTGTGTTCATTCTAGCAAAGGCTGACCCATTTTCCCCTTGGTCCATACGGCAATTTTTGGTCACCCATGCCTTGATTCGGTTTGTGCTTGGTTCATAGCATAAGAGGTAAAAACGGAAACCCTTTTTGTGGTTTAGTGAATTTTAAGTTTTGATCAAGGAAATTTATGTGTATTTATTTGTGCAATGGGTTGTAACAAATTTATTTTGAGCCCTTAGCATTTTATTTTTAAGTTTATGTGGTTGTGTGATTTTGGTTTAAGTTTTTGTGATGGATGTGAGAATGGACGTTTTTAGGGTTGGCTGGACACCAACCTATCCTTAGTTTTTAGGCCACAGTTTTGGCCATTTTTGACCACCTTATGGTCCAATTTTGGGATTTGGTAAAACACAAACTTTTAAGGAAATTCGTTACGGTCTTTTTTGTTAGGAAATGCCCTAAGCATGAGAGACATATTGATGTATTTATTTTGAACTGGATAATAAAATTATAATATAGAGGTTATTCATTGCATTGCTGTTTGTCCTTATTCTATTTACATGTTAAAGTAAATATAAGCAAATATGGCTCACTGACTGCTTGTGTTAAAACTATTAGAACGTTGCATGCAGTGGACTTTTGTATGTGAGAAGACAATGTTCTAAAGTAAGCGGTCTAAACTAAGGTCTGTAGTCTATGGGGTTAGACCGAGCATCTAACTCATGTTAAGACTATTATGTTATCTAAAGCCATGGTAGGGACCATTTGTCTTCACTGTCTGGAGTATAGACTCCCAAGTAGAGACAAAGATATGTTACTTGGTGGTGACATATTAGACCAGGACTAAAGCGTGATGGATCTATATAGTCTGCTATAAGTGGATCGATCTGCTTTTGACGCTTATTACGCAATAACCTTAATCCTGAGTAAATGAACTACTTCATGTATATGACTTGTATACTTTGATGTTCTAATGGCTAAAGCGTCTCAGAGGTAGTAAGCTTATAGACGGGTTTGTTGGGTGCATGACTTGTATACAATGAAGGGTTTGTTTACAGATATCGGAATCATAGCTCCAAGGAGTTAAAGGCATTATACTGGATGTGAAAATGGACAAGGCCTTGGGTCATCTGTTGGGTAGATGACTTCTTATTCACATATTGTGAATAATCATTTTCTTATTTAGTAGTATAATGGAACTTTAAGATAGCCTGATCAGTAGGATTAAACGGACTTTGACCTAAGGCTGATCATGGATATCAGATGAGGGTTTTGCATATATGACAAGGTCATTAGATAGTAGCTCATCACAGGCTTACGTAATACAGTATATAATTAGGAGTTCAGTTTCAAGTTTATAGTGGTGTGACTCTGAAATTAGTGATCATATGATTGAGTTGTTCGGTACAGAATGATGATCATATGGATTCACGAGAGCCCGATTACATATGTTCAATTGGTCCCTCTACTAGCTCCACATAATTCCTTAATGGTTGGCAAATTGATTAGTGTATGCTTATCGGCTAGTTGATTATGCATGGATGGTGATGATATAGGATTAGGATGATGGACAAGATTCTCTCCGGTTAAATTCAGATTTTGTTTTGGATAATAGAGTACACAATTATTCGAACTCCAAATAAAGTTACAATGATTTTATTTGAGATTGGACTGGAGTTGTAGAAAATTATCCATGAGGGCAAAATTTGAAATACAACTTTTTTGTGGATTTTGAAATTTGAAATTTGAAATTTGAAATTTAAATGTTTAATTTGAATTTTGAATTTGAAATTGAAATTTGAAATTTGAATTTGAAATTTAAATTTGAAATTTGAAATTTGAAATTCAAATTTTGAATCACAGTCCAAGTGGAATTCGAATTCTTTATGGATAATTCCACAAGGTTAGAATTCGAATTTGAGTTGGATTATGGAGAGGAATATCTTGTTTGAATTCTACTTGAATTTTGAATCCTAATTCTAACAAAAGTGACCGAATTTTTGTTGAAGAAAATCCTCTAAGATATTTTCGGTTTTTGTGGATAAGGATGCAAGGAAAAATTCAAGTTTCAATCCCAGTTGAATTTAGATTCTCTCCCTACCTAAAGTGCACGAAATTTTGTGAATAAATCCAAGGAGATTTTTTGGTTTTTGTGGATAAGGGTGAGATTAAATTCAAGCTAGAAAATCTTGTTTGAATTTTGATTTTTCCCCTCACAAAAGTGGCCGAAAATCCAAGGATAATCCTAAGGGAGATTTTTGATTTTTTAGTGGATAAGGGTGAGATAAAATTCAAGCTAGAAAATCCTATTTGGATTTTGATTCTCCTCACATTAAAGTGGCTGAATCTAGCCTTGTTTATGGCCTAGGGAAATTCGGTTATTATGGATAAATGAGGAGATTAAATTCAAGTTAAAATCCTGTTTGAATTTGGATTACAAAAATCCCAAGGTCGGCCAAATCTTCCCATGATTGTGGCCTATGGGATTTTTGAAATTTATTAATGGATAAGGGAGAAAATCTTCTCCTAATCCAATTTGAATTCAAGGGATCACCTCATGCAAGTCTATAAATAGAGGTCCTGCCACTCCAGTTCCCTTAGACCATAGACTCTCAGGTGAGTAGGCTTATTGTTGCACAACTCACTGTGACAATAAGTTCTTTAGAGATCTGGGTAGTCGGAAGAAGACTAGCAGTGCTAGTATACCGGTCGAGGAACCGAGTGCCCACACACTCTGCCATCTGGGAATTGGAGAATAGTAGAGAAGGCTAGTTGGTTGAAGCCCTCCATTCATTTTCCTCCTATAGTTGGCGTCCTCTTGAGATATGAGTTTTATTGTTGTTAATTTATTGTATATGGCATCACGAGATATTTAACGATCTTAAAAAATTTTTATTGTTCCGTTACGCCACTCTGATGTGTTTTTACCGATTTATTTCTTACAGTTTTGTGTCAAATAGCTATTGGCCAAATATGACTCTATGATAGGTTTTCTGAGCTATTTTTAACCAGAGTTCAAAACTAGGACCAAAATCCTAACATGAACAGTCTCGAGTTTTGTTAAAATTGGCCAACTTAGAGTCTGAACCAGATCTAGGGTGCAATACGAAAGTTGTAGATCTTGTCGAAACCTTAAAGATGACCTGCATGAGTTTTAAAAATTTGGCAGTTTTAGGCCTTAAACAGGGCCGTATTTAAATAGACATAAAACTAGAATTTTTCCTAAAACTGGACATAAGATAGCCACGGGTTTAATGAGTTTAGGACCGATTAGAATTTGATATGAGCTTCGAGACGAACAAGTTTTAAATAGTTTTCAATAAAATGGTTCAAGAACCCTTTTTAAAAATTGTACACCAAAATGTGTTCTTCCCCTTTTAAATGGAAAAATGGTTTTAATAAAACGGCCCCACCTTCCAACGGGGTGATATGGGGACTATTTCAAATAACATGAATTTACCCAAAAATTTTATAAGACTTCTAAAACAATTTTCAAAAAATAAATAAACAGTAGAGGTAGCCCGATTGGTTACCACACTAAATACGCGAGTAACCCGGTAGGCTATATAGTCATCGAAGCGTAAGGTAACCAATCGGTTGACTGGCTAGTAAACCAGTCAAGGGCTGTGTTTGAACGAGATGGTGAGGAACGGTGATTAATCTGTCAAGTAGACAAATTGATCAAGCACGAATAGACATTAGATACCAAATTCCCAAAGTAGAACAGTAGGGTACTGATGGGCCTCGGTACCATACAACAATACAAGCTATAGTCACCAATGGTAGTAGTGACCTAAGAATGGCGTTAATTAATTTATTGTTAATAAATTAATTAACTATGAATAGAGGATCAAAACTCTCCAAAGAGAGAACAAGTTAGTACCGACGGCAATCGGTAATGTATGTAGATAGCTACTTTAGTCACTAACGGTATTAGTGGCTCAGCAACGGTTATTAATGGAATACGTGTTGGTGACAGGAAGTTACTTGTAATTTAACAAGGGCGAGAGTACAAGTTGGCTTGCAGATTAGGTAAGTATAACTCGGCCTACAGCAGGAGCAAAAATGAATTTTAAGTGATGTTTTTACACTATGTTAAGTAAGTAAACCATGCACAGTAGTTACATAGCATGTTATAAGAGCATATAGTTTCACAATTGCGTAGATTGATGAAACCATGAGTTAGATCCCATACTTTCCCTATCAGGTAAGATAAGGGATAGCCTAGTAGAGCTTATGGCATAAGAATATAAGATCAAATAAACAACTGGGTAATTAAAAGATTTCGTGTCGTACTGGCCCCTTCCGCTTGAAGAGGTTTTTAGTTTAAGTATGACGAGTCATGTCGATGGCTCTTAATACATAAGGGGCCATATGGCCTGTAAGGACCACCCCATTTCTGTAATTTGATTTTTATATAATGGGAAATTGAGGAATAATTTGACACCTTTTTATGCAAATTAGTGTAACACGGTCAGGTACACGGTCATGTAAGTGGCCGTGTACCACTCGGGTTGATGAATGTGTAAAAGGCCATGTTTCAGGACAGGACTGTGTTGAGAAATCTCAACCGGAACATACCCATGTCTATAATATACACGCCCGTGTTACCCTGTACACGCCTGTGTATGGAACCCGTGTAAAAGGGTATGTATTGAGCAGAGAGCCGCTACAAAGACTCTCAAAATTCATGAAACCTAATTACTATATGGTGAGTGATTAAGTTGAAAAATACGTATACTTTTCAGTTGAATAGATTAAACAGATACGGTACTGTTTAATTATTATTCATATCATGAAAGGGGGTAACCGACAATGAATCCGATCCGCCCTAATATGTGTATAAGTGTTTGAGATGCGCGGTATCAGGAAACTAGTCCAGATGATCATTTCCTGACACAAGACTGGTGAACAGATCACCAGAATGCTTGGACCGAACATTTAAGTACTACGGCGAGCAATAACCCTAGTAAGGGTACGGTATCGAGAAAATAGTCTGGATGACCTCCTCTCGTCTACAAACTGACAAAATCAGAGTCAGAACGCTCAGACTAATTAGTTAGAACAGAAAGCAATGAATAGTAAATAGTGAAAATGCAGTATCAAGTTAATGGCCAAAACGCCCTTAATTTGACTCAAAACTGATATAGTCACAGTTAGTAGGCCCAATTTGGTCAATTGGGCACAAAATGTGAATTTTTGTCTTAGAGGTAGGCAATATCTAGAAAAGGGTCAAGACAACCTTATCTCGCCCCGAAACTAATATACTTAGACTCAGAACGTCCAAATTAGTCAATCGGGCATCGGATACATTTTTCGAGGCGAGGTCACACAGATCCTAAAAACTGGTCCAAACAACCCCTGACGGACATAAAACTGATAAAATTGAAATTAGCTCGTCTGAATTAGTTAAGAGAGACTGTATTGAAAATTTTGCACGGAACGCCTCATTTTGCATGCGCAAGGATAACATAATGTAGACGCAACCACAGTATAGGAAATAAATAGTAAATTGGTGTAGAATGGGCTCTTAGATAGTATAAACTGACTAGAAATCATTAGTGTAAAAATCAGATCCAGAAAATCTGATTTCTGGATGAAAATTAGAACACTGCCGAGAAATGACCGAACACCATAGTAGAAAATTGGACTGCGAAGATAAGCAAATGCAGATGAATTTAGGCCCTAAAAACTGTGTGCCTTAGCTGGAAACTAGCTGTTTTCAGCTGCAAAATAACCCTAAAAAGTAAGAATAAAAAATGGGGTAAGTTATGACACATGATTTAAAAAATGTCATCATTCCATCATATGCCATCAAACAAAAATTTTTAATTCTTCCCCTCCTTTATGGCTGCAGCTTATTCGTTGGTGATGGGCTGAATTGGGCAAAAAATGTGACAGACCGGAAAATTCCTACAGTGTTACCTAGGATTAAGCTAGGTTTTTCTAAGAATTTTTATGAATAGAATGTAAAAGAACACTATGTTTATAAATAAAAAGATAAAAATATTAATAATAATAAATAAGTGTTTTGGAGGAATTGAACTTCAAAAATAGTTAAAGAATAAAGTTCATAACTGAGAAAGTGATTTCGGACCAAAACGTTCAGAATATAGTGGTTTCAGTATCCCAAAAAGATAGATATAAGAAATGGCAAGTCAAAGTAAAGATAAGATAAGTGTTTTAGTGTTTTTTTTTAAGAGTTTTGAGATTTAATTATATTGAACCGATCACACAGGAGGCGTTAGAAACCTGCCTACGTGATTTCGGTGAAAGTTCCGATCAGTTTGACTTTTGGTCAAACTTTGACTCTGGATTAATATAATGAGGACAAAGTAGATGATGTCACAATTGATTTATTTTTTTTTTAAGAAATGTGGTAGTTGGATTCAATGATTATGGTTTAAAGTAAATTTTTATCAAGAGACATGCAGTATCAAGAAATTGGTCAAGATGACATTTTCTTGAAATAAAACTGATATATTTGGAATCAGAATGCTCAAATTAGCTATTTGAGCACAAAACGTAATTTTTGATCAGGAGACATGCAGTATCGAGAAATTAGTCAAGATGATCTTTTCTTGATATAAAACTGATATATTTGGATTCAGAATGCTCAAATTAGCCATTTGAGCACAAAAAGTAAATTTTGATCGGGAAACATGCGGTACTGGAAAACTGGTCAAGATGACCTCAGATGAAGTTGAAACTGATAAATTTAGGTTCAGCACGCCCAAATTAATCAATATAGTCTATCAGCATGCTCAAATTAGGTAATTGAGCACAAAGGTAATTTTTGACCAGGATTTCGCAGTACCAGAAACTGGTCGAGATGATCTCGGATGAAAGTAAAACTGATATATTTAGGTTCAGTACGCCCAAATTAGTCAGGATAGCTCATGTTGAAATTTTGGACAAAAAATGTATAAATAAGGGTGACAAATTAGAAATTTCAAAAAGGGACCCATAATTTCCTCACACTTTCTCTTTCCTTCCCCTACACGAAAATGAACAGTAACCAACTATCAAAAATGGTGTCCGTTTTAGACACCGCCGATCTCGTTGGAAAGCTCTAGCCAAGCTGAGTCCAACAGTGTGCCGACGCGACGGAACCGTTGCCGGAGGAGCCCGCAAGCGCCACCCGAAGCTGCCGGCCGTCGGAAAATTCAAACCGTCGGATCTGTGCCGTCCGACGCCCGATCAAGGTGATTCTAGTCTCAAAAGTTTCGTGGTGAAGAGGAGAGCAAAACCTGTAGCTCATTTCACCTCAACAGCCGTCGGATCGCGCTACTCGAAGCTTCACTGTCGCCGTCGTGAAACTCGCCATTTCTGGTAGAGTTGAGCTCCACCACCGGTACGAAAATGCTCAGATTTTTAGGGGGAACAAAAGCCCCAAATCAATTTTGGGCAAAAATATCGGGAAAACGGAGATTTAAGCTCGCCGCTGCCATCGTCCTTTCGGGGGTTCGACTCCGGTGATAGGGGCCTCTATTGGTGAAATTGACACCACCAATAAGTTCCTCACGTCGAGATCTACAAGATGGTGGCCGCCTTTCTCAACGCCGCCGTCGGTCAACGCCGATCAACGGCGACCGGTAACCAAAAATTGAAGAATGGCCCGTTGGCCTATTTTCGACGTTCCGGACACGTACGTGGCGTCAGAATTGCAAGACGAAATTTCAAAAGCGAAGAACGGAGAAAAAAGGTTTGTGCATGCGAGACCAAAAGGTCCGTTTGATCGTCGGTGGGACGATTTCAGTAGTGATTTTGATCCTTTATTCCTTATTTATGGTTTTGGAATGATTATGTATTAATTATGTACTTTTACATATGAAATTGTAAGAAAAATGGACTATGTGTGTCATAATCGCAAAATTTTACTGTTTTTAGAAATTTTGTATAACCTGTGTACTCTATGATTTTCATGTGAAAAACTGTAAAATATATGTTTTAATATTATTTAGAAGGCACAGAAATGTTCGGACAGTGCAGACAAGAGTGTGCTCAAAAACAGAAAATTTTACAGAACCGAAATCGGACGAATTATGCCTTTTCGGTTTCAAAAATTTTGATAATATAATGTAAACCACTAAAAGAAGAAATACTTACGGTATTGATTTTTACGCAAACTGGAGTGAAATAAGGAAAATCGATCGTGCAAACAGCCTCAAGAACTCGTCTACGTGATTTCGGTGCAAAAATCTTCGGTTTGACTTTTAGTCAAAAGTTTGACTCCAAATATATATAAGAAGTCAAAGATTGAGTGTTTGCCTTTGAATGGATGTAAGGATACATTCCAATCCAAGGGCTAGGGTTTAAAGTCAAGAAAAATCCATGGTTAAGATGCAAAGTCAACTAGAAAAAGTCAAAGGAAGCTTAAGCAAAATTCTTGAAGCTTCTAGGGCACATATGTGGTGGATTTTGGGGCCAAAATCAGATGAAAATCTGGTCCTTTTTGTTTAATTGCAAAACAACCCCTAAAGAGTAGAAAAATTACACAAAAAATTTGCTAAAATACCCTTAAATCCTTTGCAATTTGGTCCCTTCTTTTTGGTTGATTATATACACGGTTTTGGGGACATAGAAACCAGAGAAATTTCTGGTTTTTAGCCATTAGAGCGGCCGTGCATCACCCTTAGAGAAAGCTCAAAAATTTCTTCAAGATTTATGCAAAAAAGAGTGAAAATTTCATCACAAGATTCAAGTTATCAAGCAAGCAAGGTAATCCTTCATTTTGCCATCAATTCTTCTTATTTTTCATGAAGAAAAACCATGTGGAATGGGCTGTTTTAATGGGTAGAAAATCAGTTTTGTTTCATTGATTTATGCTTGAAATTGTGTAAATGGTGAATGATTAAAACAAGTGTGAAATCATCAGCATGAAAAGCAAGTTTGTGTGTGTTTTTCTTTCATCAAAACCGTGGGTTATTAAGGTTTGGAATGATGAAATTTTCATGTGGTTTTGGTTGATTTTTGATATTGAAAATCATGTGGAAATGGAAAGAAAGAAATAGATGAAATGAGATTCAAAAACACTAAATGTTAGTGTTGTTTTTCAATTCAAAACCATGGGAAAGAAAGGAAGAAAGAAATGAGATTTTGTGTTGATTGTGTATGATAGATGTGATGTTGATTTTGTATAGAAAACAAGAAAGAAAAAATGGAAATGAAACCAAAATTTTGAGGTTGATTTTCCAAGGAAAATCCGTGGGATAATGTATGGGATTTTGAAGAGTTATATTAGGGTTTTGTGGTGAAAAATGAATGTGTTGATGTGGAAAACAAATAAGGAGAAATTGAGTTATAAAAAAAAAATTTTGTTTAGGGTTTTTGAAGAAAAACCGAGTATAAGTTTAGTGGAAAATGAGAAAGTTTTGTTAAGTTATGGTAATGTGTGATTTGAGTATAAAACCGAGCCTAAAAGTGATAAAGAACGGGTTGAAATCCAGTTAAAAATAAGCAAATTTTGTGATGAAATTTTACGTAAAAAGTTTGTAACTTTTACATAAAATTAGGTTTTTGGTATAGTACTTGGCAGGGTAGAATAGGATAGATGGTTTCGAGGCGTTTCCTAAACGCCGGGAACCTAGAATTTCAGCGGAAATGCTATCGAAATTTTCAGAACGCCCGAAGGGCAATTTGGTAAACGAGAGGTAAAAGTAGGATCGGGAACCGAAAACCCGAGCCTCCTCGGAAACCTAAGCTCGAGAAGAGAGTAAAGGATAATTACATAACTTGTAAAATAGTCATTTGAGGTCTCGAAAGACTAGAAAAACGAGAAATGATCCCAAGGGTCGGAATAGTACCACCTGAGGGTCGGTGAATTGTAACCTAAGAGTTTTTGCAGAAAATGTTGTAAAAGCTTGGGAAAATCTAAGAAACGTTATTTTAGGATTTTTGGGATCAGAAAATCCAGATGAAATGATAAAACAAGAATTTCTTAGTCTATAGTCTTGTCGGGGGCAAAATGGTCATTTTGACTAAAATTTTCTAAATTGTCAGAAAAAGGTCGTAAAAGCCTTAGAATAATTTTATTAAAATTCTAAAGGCTAAAATAGAGTGGTAAGTCAGAAAAACGAGGGAGAAACCCGTTAAGGATGAAATGGTCATTTTACCGAAAGTTAGGGGCAAAACAGTCATTTTGTCAAAAAGTTCAGAAAAGTCATATTAGGGCCCAGAATAATAGTTTATGCAGCATAATGATTCCAGAATTAAAAATATCAATCCTAAAATGGATAATTAAGAATTTCAACCAGAAATTTTATATTTTCACTATATTTTAGATATGAAGTAAATAGTAAAAATAACCGCAATTTATTTCAGTTTAGGAAAGCAACTAAAAGGTGAGTTAAGGAAGCTAGTTCACTCAGGGAAGGAATTGCTAGCAAAATGTCGGTAAGTTCAGACATTTATTTGTCTGCAGCACGAATTTGCTCAATATGCTTATGTGATACATATGACAGAAATTTAGTTCTCAGATGTGGTAGGCACACTAACATAAGATATAAAATCTTAAGAAAACTACAGAATAAATTACAAAATAAATTACAGAGAGTTCCAGACCTAGGAGGCAGCATAATTGTTACTGGTCAGGAACCACCAGAAACATAGTAATTAAATCAGTATTGGCGTACCGGCCTCCCACAAGTGGAGGTTTCTTAGTTTCTAGTTACAGTTACAGTAGGACTCCAAATTGCTAGTGACAAGTCCCGTGTTTGGAAGTCTGATATTTTCAGGCTGTAGAGGATTGGCCAGTGGGTCGCTCCCCAGAGTCCCTCTCAGTTATGCACGCATTACGGTACGACCAATTCAAGGGTCCAATAGCAGAATTCAGTAACAGATAAAGACTTAAGATTTCAAGACAGCCATAATTGAGCATAAAACGTACTAACAGACTATGCAGTAGTTTAGATACTAGTTAACGTGAATAGTATTGGTCAAAGTCATCCTTACTATTCATTATCAAAAGTCAAAGTACTATTCATGTGAATAGTACTTTTCAGGATTTTATGATTTATGTTTCTGCATGTATGTTTGAACTTACTGAGCCTGTCGCTCACCAGTTTATTCATGTTGCAGGTAAGAAACCCGTACACCAGTAGACAGAGGATGGACGAGTGGCGGGATTACATCTACCATCAGGGCTGGGCGAGGGGAATGGTCCTACTACTATTTTTCGCTGAGCAGATTAAAAGTGTTGTTTTGAGAGCAGATTTTAAGTTGTATTTTGAAAATACATCATGATGTAAATTATGTACAACCAGTATAATAGTAGTATATTCTATATTGTATGTTGCTTATATTTTTATAGTTCACAATCACCAACAGTTTTTTAAAAAAAAAATCCCTTGGTTTTCAGGTTGAAAATCATTTTAATTACAAATAGTAATTTAACAAGAACAAGCTACTAGTAAGATATCGGTGACCCATTGAGGTAACGGTCTACCATAGTGTACTTTAGAGCTCTACTATGCTAATACTGTAGCCTAAATTCAGGGCGGGGTGCAATAGTTGGTATCAGAGTAGTAGACCATATCCCTCAAGGCCCGATGTGCATCCCGTTCGTCGATCCAAGTAAGTTAATTTTATTTTATGATTAGTAGCATGTTTATTTATATAGAGTGCACCTTATGTAGGAGTGAGATGACGAGGCCACATTACTACCGACCATATTCATACCGAGGTAGGGGTCCTCCAAGGGTATGGACCAGACCCATCATTAGACTGCCTCCACCCTGACAACCGACAGCAGCACCCGCTACACCAGCCTATCCAGCTAGTTCCAGAGAGGTGCAGGCCATTGTTAGGGCACCAACTCCTCTACTAGTACATCCCCCACCAGTAGTGGTTGATATACCAGTAGTAGGTGGTCAAGACCATATTCGGTCTAGGGTATCGGCCAAAGCTACACGGGCATTTAGAGCCTGCTTGTCCCATAGTTTTGATGGAGGATGCCAGTCTCCACCAGTACATGATTGGCTACACACTGTGGAGCTGATTTATCGATCATGTGACATTGACAGAGATTACTGGGTCATTCTAGCAGTGAGTACTTTTCAAGGAGATGCCCGAGGTTACTAGGAATACTATGATCAGGAGGCATTGCTGAGGCTTAATTGGGCTGGTTTTTATCAGATTATGAGACAGCAGTTTACTCAAAGAAGCCCAGAGCCGACCCTAGTTCCTCCAGTTAGGGAGGAGAGTGCACAGCTGACATTACCTCGGATAACTGATGTTAGGGATTATCTATAAAGGATTGAGAGGTTCCAGATGGCACCAGGGAATATAGTGCTAGCCTACACAGTGTGATTCGAGGAAAATGTGGTTAAAAAGTGCCCGCTCCTAAATTTTTCGGATGAAGACTTTCGTGAGATGTTTTGGAAGGGACTCACCCCAGTGTTAAAGTGTAGAGTGAGCCTACTCCATTCCATCCCTCAATGTGATTTTCTGCTAGTGCCAGGAGGATTGAGAGAGCACAGGTACGAGAATGCCTGGAAAAGCATCAGTGGGAGCAGACTCATGAAGAAGGGGTACTGACATGCTTATATGGACCACCCCCTATGGCTAATGATCACGAGGCTGGTCCATCACGACAAACAGGAAATGGAACCCGTAATCAGGGAACGGCTACCGATGATGATTTAAAGGAAGAGAATGAAGACCCTGAAGAATTTCTGACAAGGCAAGATGAATAGGATAGTCGAACCCTAAGAAGAGTACAAATACAACCTATGTATAAAATATATGTGTATATGTATGTATGTGTGGAAAAGCTAAGACAGATGTTGTTACAGTATATGTAAATGTTGTGTATTGCTATATATGATGTAAGAAAGTGCTATGGAATGACATGAAATGTTTTGTGGTGTATGCTTTATACTAAATGACATGTTAAAAAATTCCTGCTCAAAATTTCAAAAATTAATTATAGGAAATCTAATGATTGGTTATTTTGCAAGATTAGAAGAAAGAAGATTAGAAGAAAGAGATCAAAATGAGTGCTAAAAGACTTCGATGCCTTACATTAGCTGAGAGGTTGGAGGAAGTACAAGCTCTCCTCGAAAACCAAATGAAAGAAAATACTGAACTATGAAAGCGACTTTCCACTATAGAACAACAAAGACAGGCCCAAGAAGAGGGCAATGCTTCCCAGGCAGCTGAAACAGTACCAGCAGAGTCGCCAGTTGTCCCAGAAGTTCAGCAGCCTCAACCGAGGGTGAATCAAGAACACTTGTACGAACAATTCCGTCGGATGAAGCCATCGGAGTTTGAGGGTTTGATTGACCCACTCGAGGCAGAGGAGTAGCTTTCTTCACTACAGAGGATCCTTGATTTTATGAATCTAAATGATCAAGAGAAGATTCTGTGCGAGTCCTTTGTGCTAAAAAAGGATGCCCGTTTTTGGTGGGATACGGTCCGCACGAGTAGAGATGTGACCAACATGACATGGGAAGAATTTCTGGAAGAATTTAATTAGAAATATTATGATCCAGCTGCTCTTCACCATCAATAGAAAGAATTTTCTGAATTAAAGCAGGGAAACCAGTCTGTGAGTGAAGTATGCATGAGATTTGATCAATTATCCAGGTTATGTCCATATGTGGTACCAATAGAAAGAGAAAAGATTCAGAAAATGATTGGCATGCTCAAGCCAGAGATAGCAGTAGTAGTTGACAGTGGGCTAGTACTGCCTACTTCAGTGGCAGACTATGTAAGCAGAGCCCTCAAGGCTGAATATCATTTGCTTAGACAGAAAGAAGAAAGAGAAAAAGTATGGGAAGCCAAGAAAAAGGAGAAGATCCCTCAGCACAAGCAGGGATGCAGACAGGATAGGGTAGTAAATCTAGACAGAATAGACCAATTCAGTCTGACATTGGTCAAAAAATAGTCGAATTAATATGAATAGTGAAGCCAAAGTCAAACTTTTGACTTTGCATTTATGAAATCATTTGAGCCATTTATTAAATGTGTAAAAAGTGGTGGTGGGTGGCATTAATGGCTAAGATCAATTTGCTTTATGATCTAAAGGCCTAGATTTGGCCAAAATTAGCCAAATTAATTTTGGCAAAAATGGGAAAGTATTTGGCTAGAAAAGTGTTGAAATTTGATTGGTGGAAAGCCTAATTAATTGAATTCTTTAACAAAAAGGGTCGGTTGCCTTTGTGCTTAGTGAATCCGTAGCTAATTCAAAGAGAAAGAAAGCCAAAAAAATTTTCTAAGTGTTCCCTAGAGCAAACCGTGAGCACCCAAGAGAAACCAAGCTAAAAATTCAAACTTCCTTCACCAAAGTGGTAGCAAAATCTTCATTGAAATCAAGGGAAGCAAGAAATCAAGGTAGCTATCTTTGGTTTGCATTTTCTCTTACTTTTTCATTGAAAAATCCATAGGTTAAAGGGTGTAAAGGATGAAAATTTTTAGGTTGGTTTTGGTTGATTTGGTGCTTGGGTTTTGTTAAGGGTGTGATTAGTAGAAAAACCATGTATTTTGTTTAAAGAAAAACAAAGTTTTGGTTAGCTTTTCAATGGTAAATACGTGGCTTATCTTGTGTGTTTGTTCATGGATTGTTGTTAATTAAGTGTTGTGATGTTTTAAATCATGTCTTGGATTAAAGGAAAGCATGATTTGCATGGTTAGAAAGCTTGGAAAAATTTTGGTATCTAATAACCCTAAAATAGCCGTGTGATATGGTTAGGGTTTGGTGAACATTTTTGCATGATTAACTTGATGTTTGGATAGTTTAAATCATGCATTGAATTATGGAAATATTGGTTATATGGTTGAAAGTATGAAACAAAACGTTATGCATGTTTTTACCTAAAGTGGCCGTGGGGTATGAATGGTTAAAAAACCCTAAGAATTGTATTGTAAAATCCATGGAAAATGGCTTGAAAATGTGCTAGGTAATAGCCTTTGAATAGCCTAAAATTTGGCTAAAGAATTGAAAAGTTTTGGCTAGGTTTTAGATAGGAAAACTGTGGCTAAAACTAAGGGCAAAATTGGAAGAATTTTGCTAATGGTGTATGGAAATGTGAATTGTTGAATGTGTGAGCTTTTATGTAAAAGATTGGGAAACTTTTACATAAAATAGGACTTTGGTATAGTACGTGGCAGGTACACATGGTTCGAGGCGTACCTAACGCCGTAGCCTTAAATTTACGCCAAAATGCTGTCGAAATTTTGAAAAACAGCATTTAGGGCAAAAAGGGAATCGGGAGTAAAAGTTTAGGGTCGGGTTGAAAACCCGAGTCCCTTGAGGAAAATTGAATAAGGGAAACCTAAGGGGTGGTTCATGAATAGTAACCCATCCCCTTAAAAATGTAAAACGTGAGTTAAAACCTAGAAACGACCGGGGGGGGGGGGGACGTTTTGGGAACGGGAATCAAAGCCGAGGGTCAGGAATGAAACCCGAAACTCGAGGGATATGTCGGGAAAGCCTAAGTGAACGTTTTAAGGATTAGTAAAACGTCCATTTAAGGCTCCGAAACTAGAGAAAATCACTAAACCGACGAAGGGTCAAAATAGTGCTTTCCGAGGGTCGGGAAGATGAAAAATGGAAATAAAATAGAAACGAACCCGGTAATGAATAAGAAAAGAGTCAGAAAAGTTCCTGAGAGCTAAAAGTGCAGTCTAGATTGAGAAAATCCCGTCATGGGCATAATTGCAATTTTGCCAAAATGCGGGGGCAAAATCGTAATTTTTCAAAAGTTGAGAAAAATGGGGAAAATGATAAATAAAGCCTAAAAAGTTATAAATAGGTTTTATTTAAGCTTTTTAATAAAAAAATAAAAGCTGTAAATGGAAATAAAATTAACAGACAAGGTTTTGTCTGTAGGATCCCAAAATCGACCCACAAGGAGAGTGATTAAAGATCCAGGAAGGAAAAGGAGAAGAAATAGATAAAGTAAGTTTAGACATTTACTTGTCTACAACATGTAGCATTATTATTGCTAGCTTTGATGTACTAACTATAAGTTAGGTACATATGTGCTACGGGCACTATTATAAAATAGAGAGAGAGACGAAATGTGCTACGTGTACTATTGAAAATGGGACACATAATAAATTGTGCTTTGGGCACTAGAGCGAGGTTAATGAAACTCACTCACATGAAATTAAAATGTGAACCATTCCTAACCACGGGGCAATATGAAGTCACCGGGTTAGAACTTTAAAAAGTCGGTAATGAAACCACTTTTGGCGTACCAACCTTCCGTACGGAGAGGTAAACTTTGCCTTCGGGGCTATGATGATGAGATTAAGGCTGTGGAGGTCAGCACTAACATACCGTTCCTAGTCATGCGCACTAAAATGGTACGGCCAACATGAGCTCAAAACCAGAACATAAATAAAGATAATTACCTAAAACTGAAACTATGCCATAATTGAGCATAAGACGGTTTCGTGAGAGTATTAACACTGTAGTTGATGTACTGCTGATATACTGTGTTGTGGACAAAGTTACTATTCATGGTGAATACTGGTCAAGGTTACTATTTATGATGAATAGTGGTTAAAGTTACTATTTATTATGAATAGTACTATTCATAGAAATTCTATTTCTTGCATGTTTGAACTTACTGAGCCTGTAGCTCACCATTTTTACTTATGTTGTAGGTAACCAACCAGCTCACTAGCTTTGTATGGCTGGATGGCGGATGAGATAGCGAGTTTCAAATGGGATGGGAAGCCAAGGGATATGGTTCTGCCAGAGTTTTTCCACTGAGCGCTAACAGAGAAAGGAAAAAGAAACAGTTCTTTTGTAATAATATATATTTTGTGAAAGTACTGTATTATGTAAATGACTTTGTACTTGTAAACAAAGTGATTAGTGGATAATGTTTTACATTATGTTTTTTTTTTTTAAATCCCCCAAAAATGTCATGTTTTAAAGAGAGATAGATTAGCCGGTGACCCATGAGAGTACAAACTATCGCAGTTAGCTATGAAGCTTAACTGTAATAATATTGTATGATCTCTACGAAGGGTGGGCCGCTATAGTATCTACTTGGGAGTCCAGCTCCAGACAGTCAAGACACCGTCCTCTCCAAGGCTTTAGACAACATAATAGTCTTAATATGAGTTAGATGCTCGGTCTAACCCATAGACTACAGATCATAGTTTAGATTGCTTACTTTAGAACATTTTCTTCTCGCATACAAAAGTCCATTGCATGCAACATTCTAACAGTTTAACACAAGCAGTCAGGGAGCCATATTTGCTTACATTTACTTTACCATGTAAATAAAACGAGGACAGATAGCAATGTAATGAATAACCTCTATATATAATTTTATTATCCAGTTCAAATAAATACATCAAAATGTCTCTAATGCTTAGGGAATTTCCTAATAATTATTTGTCTGCAGCATGAATTTACTCAGTATGCTTATGTGATATAGATGACCAAAATTTAGTAGTCAAGTGTGGTAGGCACACTAACATAAGATATAAAATCTTAAGAAAACTACAGAATAAATTACAGAGAGTTCCAGACCCAGGAGATAGCATAATTGCCACCAGTTAGGAACCACCAGAAACTCAGTAATTAAATCAGTATTGGCGTATCGGCCTCCCACACAGGTGGAGGTTTCTCAGATTCAGTTACAGTTACAGTAGGACTCCAAACTGTTGGTGATAAGTCCTGGGTTTGGAAGTCTGATATATTCAGACTGTAGAGGATTGGCCAGTGGGTCGCTCCTCAAAGTCCCTATCAGTTATGTGCGTATTACAGTACGACCAATTCAGAGGCCCAATAGCAGAATTTAGTAACAGATAAAGACTTAAGATTACAGAACAGTCATAATTGAGCATAAAACATACTAACAGACTATGCAATAGTTTAGATACCAGTTGACGTGAAAAGTATTGGTCAAAGTCATCCTTACTATTCATGGTCAAAAGTCAAAGTTACTATTTATGTAAATAGTGCTTTTCAGGATTGTATGATTTATGTTTCTGCATGTATGTTTGAACTTACTGAGCCTGTCGCTCACCAGTTTATTCATGTTGCAGGTAAGAAACCCGTATACCAGTAGACAGAGGATGGACGAGTGGTAGGATTACATCTACCATCAGGGCTGGGCGAGGGGAATGGTCCTACTACTATTTTTCGCTAAGCAGATTAAAAGTGTTGTTTTGAGAGCAGATTTTAAGTTGTATTTTGAAAATACATCATGATGTAAATTATGTACAACTAGTATAATAGTAGTATATTCTATATTGTATGTTGCTTATATTTTTATAGTTCACAATCACCAACAGTTTTTAAAAAAAAAAATCCCTTGGTTTTCAGATTGAAAATCATTTTAATTACAAATAGTAATTTAACAAGAACAAGCTACTAGTAAGATATCGGTGACCCATTGAGGTAACGGTCTACCATAGTGTACTTTAGAGCTCTACTATGCTAGTACTGTAGCCTCAATTCAGGGCAGGGCGCAACAGTTAGTATCAGAGCAGTAGACCATATCCCTCAAGGTCCGATGTGCATCCCGTTCGTCGATCCAAGTAAGTTAATTTTTTTTATGATTAGTAGCATGTTTATTTATATAAAGTGCACCTTATGTAGGAGTGAGATGATGAGGCCACATCACTACAGACCATATTCTTACCGAGGCAGGGGTCCTCCAAGGGTGTGGACCAGACCCATCATTAGATCGCCTCCACCCCGACAACTGACGGTACCACCCGTAGCACCAGCCAATCCAGCTAGTTCCAGAGAGGCGTAGGCCACTGTTAAGGCACCAACCCCTCCACCAGTACGCCATCCCCCACCAATAGTGGTTGATATACTAGTAGTAGGTGGTTGAGACCATATCAGGTCTAGGGTATCGGCCAAAGCTACACAGGCATTTAGAGCCTGCTTGCCCCCTAGTTTTGATGGAGGACCTAATCTCCACCAGTACATGATTGGCTATACACTGTGGAGCTGATTTGTCGATCATGCGACATCGACAGAGATTACTGGGTCATTCTAACAGTGAGTACTTTTCAAGGAGATGCCCGAGGTTACTAGGAATACTGTGTTCAGGAGGCATTGCTGGGGCTTAATTGGGCTGATTTTTATCAGATTATGAGACAGCAGTTTCCTCAGAGGAGCCCAGAGCTGACCCCAGTTCCTCCAGTTAGGGAGGAGAGCACACCACTGACATTACCTCGGATAACTGATGTTAGGGATTATCTATAGAGGATTGAGAGGTTCCAGATGGCACCAGGGAATATACTGCTGACCTAAGCAGTGTGATTCGAGGAAAATATGGTTAAAAAGTGCCCGTTCCTAAATTTTTTCCATGATGACTTTCGTGAGATGTTTTTGAAGGGACTCACCCCAGAGTTAAAGCATAGAGTGAGCCTACTCCATTCCATCCCTGGACGTGATTTTGTTGCCAGCACCATCAGGATTGAGAGAGCATAGGTATGAGAATGCCTGGAAAAGCATCAGTGGGAGCAAACTCATGAAGAAGGGGTACTGACATGCTTATATGGACCACCCCTATGGTTAATGATCGCGAGGCTGGTCCATCACGACAAAGAGGAAATGGAACCCGTAATCAGGGAACGGCTACCGATGATGATTCAGAGGAAGAGAATGAAGATCCTGAAGAATTTTTTACAGGGCAAGGTGAATAGGATAGTCAAACCCTAAAAAGAGTATAAATACACTCTATGTATAAAATATATGTGTATATGTATGTATGTGTGGAAAAGCTAAGACAGATGTTTTTACAGTATATGTAAATGTTGTGTATTGCTATATATGATGTAAGAAAGTGCTATGGAATGATATGAAATGTTTTATGGTGTATGCTTTATAGTAAATGGCATGTTAAAAAATTCCAGCTCAAAATTTCAAAAATTAATTATAAGAAATCTAATGATTGGTTATTTTGCAAGATTAGAAGAAAGAAGATTAGAAGAAAGAGATCAAAATGAGTGTCAGAAGAGGTCGATGCCTTACATTAGCTGAGAGGTTAGAGGAAGTACAAGCTCTCCTCAAAAACCAAATGAAAGAAAATGCTAAACTATGATAGTGACTTTCCACTATAGAACAACAAAGACAGGCCCAAGAAGAGGGCAATGCTTCCCAGGTGACTAAAAAGTACCAGCAAAGCCGCCAGTTGTCCCAGAAGTTCAACAGCCTCAACCAAGGGTGAATCAAGAACCCTTGTATGAACAATTCCGTCGGATGAAGCCATCGGAGTTTGAGGGTTTGATTGACCCACTCGAGGCAGAGGAGTGGCTTTCTTCACTACATAGGATCCTTGATTTTATGAATCTAAATTATCAAGAGAAGATTCTATGTGCGTCCTTCATGCTGAAAAAGGATGCCCTTTTTGGTGGGATACGGTCCGCAAGAGTAGAGATGTGACCAACATGACATGGGAAGAATTTCTGGAAGAATTTAATCATAAATATTATGATCCAGCTGCTCTTCACCATCAACAAAAAGAATTTGCTGAATTAAAGCAAGGAAACTAGTCCGTGAGTGAAGTATGCAGGAGATTTGATCAGTTATCCAGGTTATGTCCATATGTGGTACCAACAGAAAGAGAAAAGATTCAAAAAATGATTGGCATATTCAGGCCAGAGATAGCAGTAGTAGTTGACAGTGGGCTAGTACCGCCTACTTCACTTGCAGACTGTGTAAGCAAAGCCCTCAGGGCTGAATATCATTTGCTCAGATAGAAAGAAGAAAGAGAGAAAGTATGGGAAGCCAAGAAAAAGGAGAAGATCCTTGCTAAATCAGCATAAGCAGGGATGCAGACATGACAGGGTAGTAAATCTAGCCAGAATAGACCAATTCAGTCCAACCCTCAAGGATCCCAACCACAGCAGGGTAAAAGAAAGGGAAATTTCATAGGAAATAGAAGTCAGGATACCAGTAATCAATAGCGAAAGACCAGTCAGGGCTCAGGGCCGAGTTTTCCCACATGTGCTACGTGTGGAAGGAGGCATCCAGGCCAATGAAAAATTAGCATTACTGCTTGTTATCAGTGCGGAGGATAAGGATATTTTGCAAAGAATTGTCCAACAAACCACCAGAATATCCCAGGGCTAGTGCAACAGTGCCAACAGTATCCTCTATGTCAGTAACCGCCTCAAGCTCATGCCTTACATGGGAGGATAGAAGGGCCTTCAGGGGTACCACCAGTATGGTCTGAGCGCCCAGAACAGACTTCATGACTAGATGCTCTTGTTACTGTTTTTACTAAAGAAGATGCTAAAGCAGGAACATCCAATGTGGTTACAGGTCAGATTTTTGTATTTAACCACGTGGCATATGTCCTTTTTGATTCAGGAGCCACACATTCTTTTGTGTCCCATAAATTTGTTGACAAGCTAGGGTATGCTAAAGACCCTATAGGGATGACTTTTAGGACAACTCTACCTTCAGGGGAAGTGATACTGTCAAATTACTGGTTACGTCATGTGCCGGTAATTATGGCAAATAGGGAGTCATATGTCAATCTGATCATAATGAAGATCGTCGACTATGATGTGATCCTAGGAATGGATTTCCTGGGAAAATACCAGGCCACTATCGACTGTCGGAAGCGAAAAATAGTCTTTTGACCGGACGACATGGAAATTTTTGAATATGTTGATACATCTCGTCAGTTAAAGAAGATGATGATCAGTGTAATGAGAGCGAAGAAGCTAATGGCTAATGGCTATGTTGGATACCTAGCATATGTCACCGATGTAACTGAAGAGAAGGAATTGCAATGAGAAGATGTTCCAGTTGTTAACGAATTTCTTGATGTGTTTCTAGAGGAATTGCTAGGGTTACCTCCAGAAAGAGAGATTTCATTCGAAATTGAAATCTAAGGCTCCATATTATGTGGCCCCAGTCGAATTAAAAGAGCTGCAAGTACAGTTGAAAGAGCTATTTGACAAGGGGTTTATTCGACCAAGTTATTCTCCTTGGGGCGCTCTAGTGTTATTCTTAAAAAAAAAAGATGGAACTCTCTGGATGTGCATTGATTATAGAGAGTTGAATAAGGTTACCATTAAGAATAAGTATCTATTACCTAGGATTGATGACCTATTCGGGAAGCTAAAGGGAGCAGCAGTATTTTCAAAGATTGATTTACGTTCAGGCTATTATCAGTTGAGAATCCGGGAGAGTGATATTCCTAAGATAGCATTCAGTACTCGATACGGTCACTAGGAATTTTTAGTGATGCCGTTCGGATTGACCAATGCCCAGCAGCATTCATGGATTTGATGAACAGAGTCTTCAAGGAGTTTCTTGATAAGTTTGTTATCGTGTTTATCAATGACATACTTATATATTCGAAGACTCACAAAGAGCATGAGGAGCATCTAAGAATTGTCCTTTACATAGTGAGATACCATTAGTTGTATGCAAAATTCTCTAAATGTGAATTTTGGTTGAATAAAGTGCATTTCCTTGGACATATAGTGACAAAGGATGGCATAACAGTAGATCAAGTCAAGGTAGAAGTGATTAATGAGTGGCCTACTCCTAAGACCGTAACTGAGATACGGAGTTTCTTAGGACTAGCTGGTTATTACAAGAGATTCATAGAAGGATTTGCAAGATTAGTTGCACCTCTCACTGCTCTCACTCGTAAAGGAAAAGAAATACGAGTCGACGTCAGAGTGTGAAAGAAGTTTTCAAGAGTTGAAGAGGCGATTGACGAGTGCACCTATCCTTATTTTACCTACAGAGGGTGAAAAGTTTACGATCTACAGTGATGCTTCAAAGATAGGCCTAGGAGCTGTACTCATGCAGAATAATAAGGTGATAGCTTATGCGTCACGCCAGTTAAAGAAAACACGAGAGGAATTATCCTACACACGACCTGGAACTTGCTGTTGTAGTGTTCGCTCTCAGAATCTGGCGACACTATTTGTATGGGGCTCAGTGTCAAATCTACACTGATCATAAGAGTTTGAAATATTTCTTCACACAAAAGGAGTTGAACATGCATCAGAGAAGATGGTTAGAGTTAGCGAAAGACTATGACTATGAAATTCTCTACCATCCGGGAAAGGCAAACCGAGTGGCAGATGCATTGAGTAAAAAGTCAACCACACAACAGAAACTATCCATAAAAGAGCTACCAAGAGCCTTACAGCAAGAAATTAACTCCCTTCAATTGGAGTTAATAACTGGAAGGTTATCAGCCTTAAAGTTAGAATCTTCTCTATATGAAGATATTAAAGAAGCCCAGAAGCAGGATCCAGTAGCGATAACACTCCAAGAAGAAGCCTCAGTAAATAAAGAATTAGATATAAGCATGTCCACTGATGGAATGCTTTTGTATCGAAGAAGAATCTATGTTCCAGCTACTGAAGGGCTGAGAAGATGAATCCTGGCAGAAGCTCATGAAACACCATACTCCATTCATCTTGGAGCCAGCAAAATGTATCAAGATCTCAAAATACAGTTTTGGTGGGAAGGGATGAAGAAAGATACTGTAGAATTCGTGAGTCGATGCCTGACCAGTCAAAGAGTAAAAGCCAAACATAGACATCCAGAAGGAAAACTAGAACCCTTAGAAATTCCAGAATGGAAATGGGAGCATATTACCATGGTCTTCGTGGTAGGACTTCCCAAGACTAGAGAAGGGTATGATGTTATCTGGGTAATTGTTGGCAGGCTAACTAAAACAACACGATTCATAGCCATGAGGACAACTTTCACGTTGGAGAAATTAGCACAGTTGCACATGACCCATCTTATAAGGCTACATGGAGTGTCAAAGTATATAGTTTCAGATCGAGATGCAAGATTTACTTCCACGTTCTGGGAGTGTGTACAGAAAAGCTATAGGGACCGAGTTATACTTTAGTATAGTTTTTCATCCCCAAACAGATGGACAGTCAGAGCGAACTATTCAAACACTGAAAGATATGCTCAGAGCCTACATTATAGACTTTCCTGGAAGTTGGAATGAGAAACTGCCGCTGATAGAGTTTTCATATAGCAATAATTACCAAGCTTCTATAGGAATGGCACCTTATGATTCTCCGTATGGAAGAAAGTGTAGGTCTCCTATTCATTGGTATGATCTATGAGAAAAGCAGCTGCATAAGACTGATTTCATCAGGGAAACTACAGAAGCAGTAGCCAAGTTATAGAAAAGAATGCAGATCGCTCAGAGCCGACAAAAAAATTACACAGACAAACGATTAAGATGCTTAGAATTTGAAAATGGGGATCATGTATTCCTCAAAGTATCACCAATGAAAGACGTAATGCGTTTCAGTAAAAAGGGAAAACTGAGTCCAAGATATATTCATTTGAAATAATCAAATGCATTGGGAAGGTAGCTTACAAGCTAGCATTACCCCTAGATTTGTCGGCAGTACACAATGTTTTCCATGTGTCAATGTTAAGGAAGTATATACCTAATCCTTCACATGTGCTGAAGTATGAGCCAATACAAGTTCAAGAAGATTTGACCTATCCAGAACAACCAGTGCAGATTATGGCAAGAGAAGAGAAGGTGTTGAGAAATAAGATGATCCCACTAGTCAAGGTTTTATGGAGAAATCACAGCATAGAAGAGGTTACATGGGAACGTGAAGATGAGATGAAAGCCCTATACCCTCACTTATTCTAATTTTCGAGGACGAAAATTTTATAAGGAGGGTAGAATGTCATAATTGCAAAATTTTACTGTTTTTAGAAATTTTGTATAACCTATGTACTCTATGATTTTCATGTGAAAAACTATAAAATATATGTTTTAATATTATTTAGAAGGCACAGAAATGTTCGGATAGTGCAGACAAGAGTGTGCGCAGAAACGGAAAATTTTGCTAAACCGAAATCGGATGAATTATGCCTTTTCAGTTTCGAAAATTTTGATAATATACTGTAAACCACTAAAAGATGAAATACTTACGGTATTGAATTTTAGGCAAACCGGAGCGAAATGAGGAAAACCGATCACGCGGACAGCCTTAGGAACTCGTCTACGCTATTTCGATGCAAAAATCTTTGGTTTAACTTTTGGTCAAAAGTTTGACTCCAAATATATATAAGAAGTCAAAGATTGAGTGTTTGCCTTTGAATGGATGTAAGGATACATTCCAATCCTAGGACTAGGGTTTAAAGTCAAGAAAAATCTATGGTTAAGATGCAAAATCAACTAGAAAAAGTCAAAGGAAGCTTAAGCAAAATTCTTAAAGCTTCTAGGGCACATATGGGGTGGATTTTGGGGCCAAAATCAGATGAAAATCTGGTCCTTTTTGTTTAATTGCAAAATAACCCCTAAAGAGTAGAAAAATTACACAAAAAGTTTGCTAAAATACCCTTAAATCCTTTACAATTTGGTCCCCCCTTTTTGGCTGATTATATACCCGGTTTTGGGGACTTAGAAACTAGAAAAATTTCTGGTTTTCAGCCATTAGAGCAGCCGTGCATCACCCTTAGAGAAAGCTCAAAAATTTCTTTAAGATTTGTGCAAGAAAGAGTGAAAAATTCATCACAAGATTTAAGTTATCAAGCAAGCAAGGTAATCCTTCATTTTGCCATCAATTCTTCTTGTTTTCCATGAAGAAAAACCGTGTGGAATGGGCTGTTTTAATGGGTAGAAAATCAGTTTTTGTTTCATTGATTTATGATTGAAGGTGTGTAAATGGTGAATGATTAAAACAAGTGTGAAATCACGAGCATGAAAAGCAAGTTTGTGTGTGTTTTTCTTTCATCAAAGCCGTGGGTTGTTAGGGTTTGGAATGATGAAATTTTCATGTTGTTTTGGTTGATTTTTGATGTTGAAAATCATGTGGAAATGAAAGAAATAGATGAAATGAGATTGAAAAACACTAAATGTTGGTGTTGTTTTTCAATTCAAAACCGTGGGAAAGAAAGGAAGAAAAAAATGAGATTTTGTGTTGATTGTGTATGATAAATGTGATGTTGATTTTGTATACAAAACAAGAAAGAAAAAATGGAAATGAAACCAAAATTTTTAGGTTGATTTTCCTAGGAAAATCCATGGGCTAATGCATGGGATTTTGAAGAGTTATGTTAGGGTTTTGTGGTGAAAAATGAATGTGTTGATGTGGAAAACAAATTAGGAGAAATTGAGTTATAAAACAAAAATTTTTGTTTAGGGTTTTTGAAGAAAAACCGAGTATGAGTTTAGTGGAAAATGAGAAAGTTTTGTTAAGTTATGGTAATGTGTGATTTGAGTATAAAACCGGGCCTAAAAATGATAAAGAATGGGTTGAAATCCTGTTAAAAATAAGTAAATTTTGTGATGAAATTTTACGTAAAAAGTTTGTAACTTTTACATAAAACTAGGTTTGTGGTATAGTACTTCGCAGGGTAGAATAGGATAGATGGTTTCGAGGTGTTTCCTAAACACTGGGAACTAAGAATTTCAGCGGAAATGCTGCCGAAATTTTCAGAACGCCGAAGGGTAATTTGGTAAACGAGAGGTAAAAGTAGGGCTGGTGTAACAGCCGGAAAAATTTTACTGTTTTCGGGAAATGTGTATATCATATGTACAGTATCGAGAAAAGGGTCAAGACGACATTTTCTCGACCTGAAACTGATATATTTGGAATCAGAATGCTCAAATTAGTCAATTGAGCACAAAATAGAAATTTCGACTGGGAATGCGAAAAATACGCAGTATCGAAAAAAATGGTCAAGATGACCTCAGATGAAGATAAAACTGATAAATTTGGATTCAGCACGTCCAAATTAGTCAGGATAGCCCAAGTTAAAAATTTTGGAGAAAAGAGTATAAATAGGAAATCTTGAGGGTTAAATTCATAAATCCCTCATAAAATTCGAAAAATCTGAAATTCTACCCCCAAATTCTCTCAAATGTGAACAGTGATCAACTTTCACACACGACCTCTGTTCATGACACCACCGGCACCATTGGAAAGCTTTCGCCGAGCTGAGTCCAACGGCGGGTCAACGCGACGGAGCAGCCGCCGGAGCAAGCCGCACGCGCCGCCCGAAGCTCACCGGAGCTGTAAAATTCAAACGGTCGTATCTCTACCGTCCGGCCACCGTTTGCCACGAAACCGATCCCAAAAGGTTCGTGGTGAAGAGTACTACAAAACCCATGTGGTGGTTCATGGCAACAACCGTTGTATCGTGCCGACCGAGCTTCGAGAAATCTACCGTCGCCGCCGTGGGATCCACCGTCGATTTTCTCCGATTCTGGCCAAATTGAGGAGAGCCACCGGTGCAGAAATGGTCGTGGGGTTGTGGGGAGCAAAAGCCCTCAACCAATTTCGGGAAAAAGTCCGGCACGGCGGAGTTCCACCGTCACCGCCGTGACCGTGGCTTTCGGGGGGATTTTCCGACGATAGGGGCCTCCAAACATGAAATTGAGGCCACCAATGGATTCCTCTCGTCGAGCTCTTCAAGATGGGCTACTCACTTGCCACCGTCGCCGCCGTCAACCGCCGGTCAACGGCGAGTCAACGCCGGTCAATGGCGACCGTTGACCAAATTTTGAAGATTGGCCCGTTGGCCTATTTTCGACGTTCCGGACGCATCCGCGGAGTCGAATTTGCAAAACGGAACTTCAGATGCAAAGAATGAAAGAATAAAGTTGCGCGATCGAGACCGAACGGTATTTTCGGTATAATCTCGACCACTTTTGTTCCTCAATTTATTAATTGAGATGAATGTATGTTAATGTGATGTATTGATATGAGAAATTGTGAAAGAAAGAAAGAAAAATGGATGAAATAGCAGATATGAAAAAGGTATGAAAATGTGTAAATTTTACGTAAAAAGTATGTAACTTTTACGTAAAATTAGGCCTTTGGTATAGTATGTGATAGATTAGACGAGGTTAGATGGTTTTGAGGCGTTTCCTAAACGCCGGGAGCCTAAAAATTGAGAGGAAATGCTGCCGAAATTTTTAAAATGGCGTAAAGGGCATTTCTGGAAATAAGGGTTTAAAAATGTGATCGGGCGGGTAAGCCCGAGACCCTTATGAATTTAAAATAAGAAATTGAAAATGGATGTTTTAAGAAATTGTAAAATGACCTTCGAGGCCTGAAATGTAAGAAAAGCAAGAAACCGACTTTTATGTCAGAATAGAATTTCCCGAGGGTCGGGAATAGTAAAAATTGTGAAAAATATAGAAGTTAATCTGGAAAAGGTCCAGTAAGTTTTTAAAAGTCAAATGGATGATTTTTGAGCTTGGAAAATTCAGTCTAAGCATTAAAACGAGAAGGTTAAGATTCAAATACCCGTCAAGGGCAAAACGGTCATTTTGACCAAAAATTTCATAAAGTTAGAAAAAGAGTTGTTAAAGCCTAGAACATAATCCTAAGGCTTTAATTAAAGTTTTAAAGGCCAAAGTTAAGAGTTAAGCATGAAAAAAAATGAGAAAAAGTTCCGATTGGGGCAAAATGGTAATTTTACTAAAAGTTTATAGAAAAGTCAAAAATGAAATGTTAAGATCCTAAGTTCTTTATTAAGAAATAAAACGTAGTATTTTTACGTTTTATAAAGTTTTATATATGAAATAAAGATTTTAAATAACCGTTAATTTTTCGGTTATAGGAGTTTAACGGGACAGTGATGATGGACTGTCGAGGAACCACAGAAAGCTGATGTTAGGAGCATTGAGGTAAGTTCAGACATTTAATTGTCTGTGCACGAACAAATTGATATGGTTATGTTTAGGTGGAAAAATATATTTTTCCCTAAACTATATAATTGTTTGATTTGTGATTGATGACGGGTGCACAACTACTGGTATAGTTGTGTATTAGACTATATGGTTTATAATATGACTGTGTAATTTATACTATTGTTACAATTGTTTCAGATTCAGGAGAATCTGATTCTTTATATTGTTATGACTGTATTGAGTATTTGTATGCCTTACAATTAATGAGGCAACCTCCCAAAAGTGTGAGGTATTGTTTTAAATTGTTATGACTACATTGAGTATTTGTATGTCTTATAATTAATGAGGCAACCTCCCAAGAGTATGAGGTATCGTTTTAAAGAAACAATGAAAATAATGAGGATAAATAAATTAAGTATAATTTATGTACTGTTCTATTTATGTGACAAGTTTGGACGAGAGGTTCCAAACTTACTAGATTCCATTTTATGATTCCAGTTACTACGTTATGATCGTAGAGTAGTATTAATGCTTGATTAATCACAGTATTAATATGTGATGTTTACAGTCTTTATGACTGCACAATAAAGATGTTATCATATGTACACTTGAACATTAAACAACAGGGTAATGAAAACCTAATGTTTTGGCGTACCGGCCTCTCGCGAGGGGAGGTTATTTCATTGTTAAAGCAGAAGACATAGCACAGATGAGGGAGAGCCAGGGTAGCTCCCAGGCCCCTCTATAGTGCACTTTTCGGTACGATCAAAACGGGCCCATACAGAGTTAAAGTACAGATAAGATAATAAATGAACAGAATAAATCAGAAAACTGAGCATAAAACACTTAAGACATAATTGTTGTGTTTGATTGCAGTGTGTTGCGCTAACTTATATGTTATGTGCATTTGTATATATATGTTTATAAATTACATGTGCTAATTATTAAAGATATAGCACTACAGGCACGAGGCCCATATAGTTTAAAGGGCACGAGGCCCATACAGTTTAACGGGCGCGAGACCCATGATATATAGGGCGCGAGGCCCGTATAGTGTGACGGGCGCAAGGCCCATAAACTAAAAGCAATGAATGATGTAATGAAAGAAAGAATGAGAAATATGAAGAAAAGAATAATTGGGTATAATATGAGCACTACCACATGATGTGATGTTTGTGCTAACCTTATATGTAATGTTTTGTTAATACATCAAAGTAAAGTTTTAAGAGATGTCATGGGTGACATCAGAGGATACCACTGTTATTACAGTTGGTATATTTATAGTTATTCTAATTTTATAGAATACTAATAGCTATCACAATTTATGTGATTATTTGTCATTACATCAGAGTAAAGTTTAAAGAGATGGCATGAGTTACATCAGAGTATACCACTGTTATTACAATTGGTATATTTATAGTTATTCTAATTTTATAGAATACTACTAGTATCACAAATTATGTGATTATTTGTGTTAATGCACGATATGATTTTAGTAGTTATATACTACAGATAGTATATAAGTTTATATGATAGAAAATAACAGTATAATATACTGTTTTATGATTTATGTTTTTATGTTTGAACTTACTGGGCGTTTAGCTCACCAGCTTGTTCGTGTGCAGGTCACAAAGTTAAACAACCTGCCATTTGAGTTTATTGAGATACGGGATTGGTGGAATGGGTTGCGAATGTCATGTCAAAGGTTATGGACCCGCTATGCTTCATCCGTCAGATAGAAAGAGAGAAAGAGAGTAAGTGTAAGTATGTATAAAAAAAAAAAAAATTCCGCATCTTTTTATATCAATATGAAAAGAACAAATAGTAGAAGTAAGAATAGATGTCAAGTGACAGGCCCGCATGAAGCGTGGTGTTACAGCTGGGAACCTGAAACTCGAGCCCTCTCAGAAACTTAAACTCGAGAAGAGAATAAGGGACGATTACATAACTTGTAAAATAGTCGTTTAAGGTCTCGAAAGACTAGAAAAACAAGAAATGACCCTGAGGATCGGAATAGTACCACCCGAGGGTTGGGTGAATAGTAACTCAAGCATTTTTGTAGAAAATGCTGTAAAAGCTTGGGAAAACCTAAGAAACGTTATTTTAGGACTTTTTGGGATCAGAAAATCCAAATGAAATGATAAAACAAGAATTTTCTAGTCTATAGTCCCGTCAGGGGCAAAATGGTCATTTTGACCAAAATTTTCTAAATTGTCAGAAAAAGGTCGTAAAAGCCTTAGAATAATTTTATTAAAATTCTAAAGGCTAAAATAGAGTGGTAAGTCAAGAAAACGAGGGAAAAACCCGTTAAGGACGAAATGGTTATTTTGTCGAAAGTTAGGGGCAAAACGGTGATTTTATCAAAAAGTTCAGAAAAGTGATATTAAGGCCCGGAATAATAGTTTATGTAGCAGAATGATTCCAGAATTAAAAATATCAATCCTAAAATAGATAATTAAGAATTTCAATTGGAAATTTTATATTTTCACTATACTTTAGATATGAAGTAAATAGTAAAAATAACCGGAATTTATTTCAGTTATAGGAAAGTAACCAAAAGGCGAGTTAAGGAAGTCGGTTGACTCAGGGGAGGAATTGCTAGTAAAATATCAGTAAGTTTAGACATTTATTTGTCTGCAGCATGAATTTACTCAGTATGCTTATGTGATATAGATGACAGAAATTTAGTAGTCAGGTGCGGTAGGCACACTAACATAAGATATAAAATCTTAAGAAAACTACAGAATAAATTACAGAGAGTTCCAGACTCAGGAGGTAGCATAATTGCCACCGGTCAGGAACCACCAGAAACTTAGTAATTAAATCAATATTGGCGTACCAGCCTCCCACATAGGTGGAGGTTTCTCAATTTCCAGTTACAGTTACAGTAGGACTCCAAACTGCTGGTGACAAGTCTCGGGTTTGGAAGTCTAATATTTTCAAGCTGTAGAGGATTGGCCAGTCGGTCGCTTCCCAGAGTCCCTCTCAGTTATGCGCGCGTTACGGTATGACCAATTTAGGGGCCCAATAGCAGGATTCATTAACAGATAAAGACTTAAGATTTCAGAACAGTCATAATTGAGCATAAAACATATTAACAGACTATGCAGTAGTTTAGATACCAGTTAACGTGAATAGTATTGGTCAAAGTCATCCTTACTATTCGTGATCAAAAGTCAAAGTTACTATTTATGTGAATAGTACTTTTCAGGATTTTATGATTTATGTTTTTGCATGTATGTTTGAACTTACTGAGCCTGTCGCTCGCCAGTTTATTCATGTAGCAGGTAAGAAACCTATACACCAGTAGACAGAGGATGGATGAGGGGCGGGATTGCATCTACCTTCAAGGCTGGGCGAAGGGAATGGTCTTGCTGCTGTTTTCCACTGAGCAGATTAAAAGTGTTGTTTTGAGAGCAGATTTTAAGTTGTATTTTGAAAATACATCATGATGTAAATTATGTACAACCAGTATAATAGTAGTATATCCTATGTTGTATGTTGCTTATATTTTTACAGCTCACAATCACCAACAGTTTTTAAAAAAAAATCCCTTGGTTTTCAAGTTGAAAATCATTTTAATTACAAATAGTAATTTAACAAGAATAAGTTACAAGTAAGATGCCGGTGACCCATTGAGGTAACGGTCTACCATAGTGGACTTTAGAGCCCTACTATGCTAGTACTGTAGCCTCAATTCAGGACGGGGTGCCATAATATGTATGAAAAATAGTCAAATAAAAAAAAGTGTAAAATGTGAAGATTTTTACATAAAAGTTGAGTTTTAAGTAAAAATATAGGCCTCTGGTATAGTACGTGGTAGAATGGAAATAGGTTAGATGGTTTCGAGGTGTTTCCTAAACGCTGGGAACCTAAAAATTAAGTGAAAATGCTGCCGAAATTTCGAAAACGGTACAAAGGGATATTTTAGAAACCGAAGGGTAAAAATATGGTCGGGATGGAAACCTGAGCCCCCTCGGTGATTTAGGCCTGAAAAAGAGGATTAACGACCTAGGGTCGGAATAGTGCCACCCGAGGATCGGTGAATAGTGACCTGAGCATTTCGGTAATTAATGCCAAAAAAGCTTGAAAAGGCTTAAGAGAAATGATTTTATGATTTTTGGGTTTAGAAAATCTAGTTTAAGCAATAAAATGAAAATGATATGGCCCAAAGACGTATAAGGGGCAAAACGGTCATTTTGATCGAAAATTCCAAGAATGATAGAAAAAGGCCCTAATGGATTTAAAATGGCTTAATCAAGATTCTAAGGGCTAGAATTAAGTTGTAAATAAAAGAAAAGTAAAGTTAAGATGAGAAAATCCCATTAGGGGCAAAATGGTAATTTTGTCAAAAGTTAGCAGAAAAGTTATAAATGGGATATTAGACCCTAAGTTCAAGATTGGGAAATTAAACGTAGAATTTTTATGTTTTACTAAGTTTTACATAAGAATAAAGATTTAAATAACTGTTATTATTGTTTCAGTTATAGGAACCCGGTCCAGACGTGACAAAGGAACATCTGTGGATCTAGAAGCCAAGAAAGAGATAAGAGCAGAAGTATTTGTAAGTACAGATATTTAATTGTCTACTCACGAACTGACTTGCCATAGGATTATATGATGACGTGATGTTATGAATAGTGTGTTAGTAAAAGAAATATTTTATAAAACGATAAGAAAAGCTTTTGGACCATGCAAATATTAAGAAACATGCATGGTGACATGAAAATCTAACATGTTCACAAAGTCAAAAAGAACAAAAAGTTAAAGAAAAGAAAGATAAGAAAGATGAAAATAAGCTAGATAATAAGACTGAAAATTTAAGGTTGGCGTACCGGCCTCCCTAACTGTGAGGTTTAAGATTTAAGAATAGCCTCCACCCCAGATGTGTGGCGCTAATGCAAGCTTAAGGTAGTTAATGGCTAACGCACTACCCCAAGTTTTGTAGTGCGAGATCGACTTTGGGGTTGATTGGTGGGTCACTCCCTCATTCCTCCATTAGTCCATGCGCATTAGGTACGTTCAACCACGGGATCACAAGTGAAAGATAAAGAAAGATAAAGAAAGAATAAGAAAAGAAAAGAAAAGAAAGTAAAGTAAAGAAAAGTTGCTAAGAAAAGAAAAAAAAGTAAAGTAAAGAAAAGTTAAGAAAAGCTAAGAAAAGAAAAGAACAGAAGAATGAGAAAAAAAAAAAAAGTAAGAACAATGAGAAGCAAGAAGAAAAAAATAAGTAAGCATAATATGACTAACCTTTGTTGTTAGTTGACAAGTTTATGTAGAGTTTTATTTGTATGTCATGTTTTCATAAAGTTTTAGCATATATGTATGAACATGTAATGTTTTATGTGTATGTTTGTACTTACTGAGCTCTAGCTTACTAGTCTATTCGTGATGTAGGTAACAAGAGAAAACTGCCTACATTACGAAAGAAGAAACAGATGGGCTGGCAGACAGATTCCCAGAGTGTCATAGGGTGGTTTATGGTTTTCACTATGATTTTCCGCTGCAATTTAAAGAAAAGGTATACGTAATGTAATGAAAAAGAGACAAGGTTTAATGCAAGATAAGTTTATGAAGTATTTCAATACGCTTTTTAAAAGCTCATATGTTTAAATTAAGTTTAAGTTTTAAAAGAAAAAAAAATTATTATCAGTAATTTTTCAAACACCACTTCCACAAGTAAGTTAAAATGACAAAGTTAAAACTAGTAAGTTTAAAGATATAAGAAGTAAGTAAGTTAAAGTAAGTTTTTCTTAAAGTAAGATAAAGAAGAGCAAAGTTGAGAACAGTTAAAGTTTTAAGTGGATGGTTCGAGTGAGTCGGGTCGCCCACAAGATGTGGCATCAGAGCCCAAGTTAAGGTACCTACATTGGTACCAGAACAAGTTTAAAAGTAAATTAAGAAAAGCAATTTTAAGGAGAGTAAAGTATGATTAAGTATGTTTAAGTTTGCAAGTAAGTTTAAAGTTAGGAGTTAGTTAAAAGTTTAAGTTTTAAGTCAAGATGGTAGGGATTCGCTCTCTACAAGGTGGTATCAAAGTAGAAGTAAGGTTAAAGTAAGGATAGTAGCCAAGTGCTACAGAAATTTATCCCCAAATTAGCTTAGGAATACCTTGATTAAGTGAGCTTAAATTTGATTAATGGTTGCTTAGGTTTATCTATAAAAGGATGGCCATGCCTTAGACTTGTGTTCCTTTCTTCTTCACACCCTAAAAAAAAATTACAACTCTTCCTCTCTTTTTCCCTTACTGCAGCCGACTGCTCCCTAGCCCCAAAACCCTCCATTTTCAAGCCAAAAACACAGCCAAAAGTTACCAAAAAAACAGTGCCCACAAGCTTGTGTTAGGAGGATTCAATCCAAGCCATTTCAAGTGCATCAAGGGTAAGTTTTTAGAATCCAAACCTGCTAGTTTTTAGTTATGGTTTTGAGTTGATATTAAGAGAAATATTTTTGGTGTTTTGCTAGCATAAAACTGACCCTTTTTTCACCGAGAATCATATGGCCATTTTGGTTATCAAGCCCTGGTTCGAAATTGTGCTTAGTTCGAAGCACAAGAGGTAAAAACCGAAAACCCTCTCTTATGGTTAGTTGATTTTAAGATTTTGACCAAGGGATTTATGTGTATTTATTTATGCACATGGGTTGTAATAAGTTTATTTTGAGCTGTTAGCATTACATTTTTAAGTTTGTGGTTGTGTGGTTGTGTTTACATTTTCTACGAATGGATGTGAGTATGTGTGATGCATGAACATTTAGAAAAGTGGCTGGACACAATCTATCCCCAGAAAAAGGCCACGAATTTTGGCTATTTTGATCCCTTAGGTTTCGAATTTAGGATTTAGTAAAACATGGAGTTTTAACAAAATTTTGATACGGTCGTTTTTGCATAGGTTTTGGTCAAAAACAACACTACGATAGGTTTTTCGAGTGGTTTTCACTCGGTGTCCAGAACAAAATCCGAACCTAGAATTAGTGTCGGGTTTTGTTAAAAATGGACCACTTAGAGTCCGAACCGGATCCGAGGATTAAACACAAAAGTTGTAGAACACATTGAAACTTTAAGATAACCCTCGCGTGTTTTAAAATTTTGGCCTTTTCGGGCCTTAAATAGAGCCGTTTTTAAAATGACGTGAAACTAGAATTTTTATAAAAACTGGGCACATTGGCCATAGGTTCAATGAGTTTAGGAGCCATTAGAGTTAGATTTGAGCTTTGAGGTGAACATGAAAATTGTTCATCTTGTCGAGGATGAAAAATTTCATGTTCACCAAATTTTCAAACAAAGTTGTTTCGATTAAGTTTCAAAATAGTTTTCGAAAGTGGTTCAAAAACCACCTTTAAATACAACACCCAAAATGTATTTTTAACTCTTTAAAAATAAAAATAGTTTTCATAAAAATATCCCCCATCTTCCAACGGGGTGGCAAGGGAACAGTTTCAAAATAAACAATTTTCCCAAGAATTTTATAAGACAACCAAAAACGATTTTCTTAAATAACCAAAACAGTGTGGGTAGCCCGATAGGCTACCACACCAAACAAGCTATAGTAACCAGGTAAGCTACCACAAAAGCCATAGTAGCCTGGTAGGCTACCACACCGAATAAGCAATAGTAACCCAGTCAGCTACCACATCCAAACAAGCAAAGTAACCCGGTTGATTACTACACCAAGTTTACACATAGTAACCCAGTAGGCTACATAGTTAACGACACGCGAGGTAACTGGTCAGTTGGCTGGCCGGTAAACTAGTCAAGGACTGTGTTTTGAACAACACTGTAAGGAACGATGATTAATCTATCCAGAAGACAATTAATCAAACACGATGGAAGTTAGATACAAAATTCCCAAAGTAGGTCAATAGGGTACCGATGGGCCTCGGTACCACATAGAAACGCAAGTTATAGTCACTAATGGAAATAGTGACTTAAGAATGATAGTAATTAATTTATTGGGTAACAAATTAATTAACCACATCGAGAGAATCAAACTTTAAATAGAGAGTGAGTTAGTACCGACGGCACTCGGTACCAAGCGATTTTACACGCCTTTGTCACTAACAGTAATAGTGACTCAGCAAAGGTGTTAATGAGATATGTTATTAATGATAGGTAGTTACTTGTAAGTTGACTAAGGCGAGAAGTACAAGTTTGCATGCAAACTAGTTAAGTACAACTCTGCCTACGGCATGAATGAAATGAATTTAAAATGATGTTTTTACAGTCTTTTAAGTACATATGCCATGCACACGTTGTTGCACAACATGTATAAGAGCATATAGTTTCACAATCGAGTAGATTGATGAAAGAACAAGTTAGATGCCACATATCCCTACCATATAAGATTAGGGATAGCTTAGAGAAGTATATGGCTAGAACAGATAAATAAGATGGAATTTAATAAGTGTGTTATACCGGCCTTTTCAGTTGAAGAGGTTTTTAAGTTAAAGTAAGTTAAAGCAAAGTTGAGCATCCATTGATGGCTCTTTGGCTTCTTTTTTTTTACCACAGGCATTACCGACGGTCTGCGCACACATAGTACTGACACACGGGCCCTATGTAGACAAGAGAAAGAAAAAGAGCATTGAAGCATAATTGAACATAACCTAACCATGTATTGTCCATGATATAGTTCACTATGCTTCTAGATACAGTAAGATGCATTTAGTACATGATGAATCTGCTATGCATATAAAGTTTTGTAATCAATGACATGATGTGAGATGATATTGTATGTGATATGTTTAAGCGGTGTATGTTGATGATTTGGTATGTGATATGTGGTATATGTTCATACCTGACATGCTTATATGATTTTAAGTATATATTAAGTTTTAAACATGTTTTGCGGTTAACATGTTGCACTTACTGGGTAATAAAGCTCACGGTGTGTGTTCATGTTGTAGGTAAGCATCCTATAACGTAAACCCTAATGGGCGATGATGGCGGCAGAAGTAGATATAAGGGTGAAGTTATAGATACCACAACAAGTTAATCTTCCGCATAGTTCTTTTGAGCACAGTATATTTTGAACAGTTAATAGTATATCTGAATAGTATCTTTTGAATAGTAATTAGTTAAAGAAGTTGATGATTATGTATGTATGTATAATTGAACTCCCTATGTTTTAGACTCAACATTTTTAACAGTATACGTACATGAACAGTAACTACATACACAATCAAAAAAAAATCCCCTAAATTTATGGTATCTAAATAAGTAAGTTTAAGTGTTAGTTTTCAACTAAAGGTACAAGTAGTAGTTTTTAGTAATGGTTCGGGCTACTAAGGGCTCCGGACATCACAGTTGGTATCAAAGTGGTATCCTGCCACCCTACCTCACATCGCTGTATGCCTGCCTCATCTTTCTAAGTTAGCTTTTGTTTTTCAATGTTTAATATATAAGTTGACGTTTGAATTATAATAAGAGATAATGACTGCACTGATTGACCCTCATCAAGTGCAAGAGGACCGTCAAGCGAGCCTAGATTTTGTCGCCATGCGACCGGACATATACGGTGGTCGTCATTCAAGCAAACTTCCATATTGGATCCACCACCTGGAGGTTATTTCGAAGCATGCCACATCCCACCTCGCCTACAGGTAGTATTGGCCAGTAGCAAACTAGAGGGACCGGTACTGACCTGATGGAATGAACGGTGCAGGATCGGGCATCCGGTGCAGTGGGCCGAATTCTGCTGCGATCTCCGTGATAATGTTGCACCAGCCCAAGACGGAGATATATGGGACGATATGCGCTAGAGGTGATATCAGGCCCTCTCGGACATTTAGGACATCTATGAGGGAGAGACCATGGCGCACTACTATCAGAGGTTTCTGGATGCCATGAGACCTCATATCCCTCAGGATAGACCTTTTTCAGAGATAGTCGACCTCCTATGGAGAGGGACACCATGGTACATGAGAGACATTGTTCCCTACCCTCTGCTACATAAAGATCCGAGACATCTTACTCGAGACATAGTAAAAGCTGAAAGAGTGGCACTCAACCCTGCACTTGGTGAAGGCTTTACAGCAGAAGCTAACGTGGAGGGTAACTCGGCGAACGCAGCACCCCAATCGGCCGACGAAGAGTTCGTGGCCACACACTAGCCTGAGGCACCTGAAGACAATAGGGACCGATGGAGGACCTCGATCCAACTCCTTTGTCTCCTAAGCACCAATTGGAGGAAGACGATGACGAGGCTATCCTCGATGCCTAACCAGAAGATAAGGAGGAGGAGAACCCCAATCACTTCAGTGATGATGAGTGGATAGGGATGTACGAACCACAGTCATCGTAGCTAGTGATGATGAAGGTAGTATTATCTAGGGAGACAAAGAGGAAGACCTCGAGGAGTTTCAGCCCAGTGACAGTGATGACGAGGAGATGTCCAACGCTGAGTCAGGATTGTCCTCTGAGTAGTCATAACCCTTTCTGCAGGAATCTCAATTTTTATAAAAATATGGAGGGAAACAGTAGCTTTCCCCATCTGACTTAACTTAATGTACTTATTGAGATCGTATATGGGGAAGTGTGTATCACTCCCACTGAACTAGAGTTTTGAATACATATGTATATATTTTTGTGAAATATATTATGAAAAGTAGTATCATTTTGCCCCGAGGACCTAAATATGATTTTTCTATACATGTCAGTAGTGAGACAAGAGTGCAGGATTGTTCCTGGCACTCGAATGATGTTTTAATTCAATGCGGTAATTGTAATGAACATCATAGAATAAGAGAATAAAAGAAAGATATAATATGTGTATTCATATCTATGATTGTTAAGTAAGAAGATAATATGTAATACAAGTCCCAAGTACAAAGTTTAAAAAGATATAATATGTTTTCTTCCCGCTGTGTGATAGAGTGCATAGGAGACGATGGCGAGAACAAGATCCCAATCTAATCAAGCCACCAGAGAAGACAAGCTAATGGCATGGCTAGCAGCCATGCAAGAGATGATGTTGAATCAACAACAAGAACTCACTCAACTCAGGGAGCAACTGAACCAACAACCTCAGGCACCACAACTAGTGGAGGTGCCAGCTCAAGTAGCTCCAGTAGGCCCCGACACCCTAGAGAACAGCTATGGCACCCCGCCCTGAATTGAGGCTATAGTACTAGCATAGTAGAGCTCTAAAGTCCACTATGGTAGACTGTTACCTTAATGGGTCACTGGCATCTTACTTGTAACTTGTTCTTGTTTCACTTAATCACAAATCATTCACACATTTTCAATCAAAAATGCATGAAACAAAAACTAATTTTTCTCACTTCAAGTCAGCCCATAATACATGGTTTTTCTCCATGAAAACAAAGAAGAAATGGTGCTGAAATGAAAGATTACCTTACTTGCTTGATAACTTGAATCTTGTGATGAATTTTTCACTCTTTCTTGCACAAATCTTGAAGAAATTTTTGAGCTTTCTCTAAGGGTGATGCATGGCTTCAATGGTGGCTAAAAACCAGAGTTTTTTCTGGTTTCTAATGGCTGAAAACCATGCCTTTAAACAGCCAAAAAGGAGGGACCAATTTGCAAAGGATTTAAGGGTATTTTAGCAAACTTTTTGTGTAATTTTTCTACTCTTTAGGGGCTGTTTTGCAATTAACCAAGAAGGACCAGATTTTATCTGATTTTTGGCCCCAAAATCCGACACATTTCGGCCCTAGAAGCTTCAAGAATTTTACCTAAGCTTCCTTTGACTTTTTCTAGTTGACTTTGCATCTTAACCATTGATTTTTCTTGACTTTAAACCCTAGCCCTTGGATTGGAATGTATTCTTACATCCATTCAAAGGCAAAAACCCAATCTTTGACTTCTTATATATATTTGGAGTCAAACTTTTGACCAAAAGTCAAACCAAAGATTTTTGCGCCGAAATCGCGTAGACGAGTTCCTGAGTCTGTCCACGCGATCAGTTTTCCTTATTTCACTCCGGTTTGCTTGAAAATCAATACCGTAAGTATTTCATCTTTTAGTGGTTTACAATATATTATCAAAATTTTTGAAACCGAAAAGGCATAATTCATCCGATTTTGGTTCGGTATAATTTCCTGCTTCTGAGCACACTCTTATCTATACTATCTGAACATTTCTGCGCCTTCTAAATGATATCAAAACATATATTTTATAGTTTTTCACATTAAAATCATAGAGCATACTGGTTATACAAAATTTCTAGAAACAGTAAAATTTTGCGATTATGACATTCTCCCCTCCTTATAAAATTTTCGTCCTCGAAAATTAGAATAAGTGAGGGTATAGGGCTTTCATCTCATCTTCATGTTCACACGTAGCCTCTTCTACGCTGTGATTTCTCCATAAAACCGTGACTAATGGGATCGTCTTATTTCTCAACACCTTCTCTTCTCATGCTAAAATCTGCACTGGTTGTTCTAGGTAGGTCAAATCTTCTTGAACTTGTATTGGCTTGTACTCCAGCATATGTGAAGGATCAGGTATATACTTCCTTATCATTGACACATGAAAAACATTGTGTACTTCCGACAGATCTGGGGGTAATGCTAGCTTGTAAGCTACCTTCCTAATGCGTTCAATTATCTCAAATGGTCTAATATATCTTGGACTTAATTTTCCCTTTTTATCGAATCGCATTACGCCTCTCATTGGCGATACCTTGAGGAATACATGATCCCCCTTTTCAAACTCTAAAAATCTTCGTCGTTTGTTTGCGTAACTTTTTTGTCGGCTCTGAGCGTCTGCATTCTTTTCTGAATCTTGGCTACTGCTTCAGTAGTTTCTCTGATGAAATCAGTCTTATGCAGCTGCTTTTCTCATAGATCATATCAATGAATAGGAGACCTACACTTCCTTCCATACAGAGCCTCATGAGGTGCCATTCCTATGTAGGAAATAAATCGAAAAAAATGTATCAGAGTGGCGCAGTGGAACAATAAAATTTTTTTCAAGATCATTAAATATCTCATGATGCCATATACAATAAACCAACAACAATTTAAACTCATACCTCAAGGATGCCAATCTGCAGGAGGAGAATGACCAGAGGGCTTCAACCAACTAGCCTTCTCTACTATTCTCCAATTCCCGAATGGCTGAGTGTGTGGGCACTCTGAACCTCGATCGGTATGCTAGCACTGCTAGTCTTCTTTCGACCATCTAGATCTCTAAAGAACTTATTGTCACGGTGAGTTATGCAACAATAAGCCTGCTCACCTGAGAGTCTGTGGTCTGAGAGAACTGGAGTGGCAGGACCTCTATTTATAGACTTGCATGGGGTGATTCTCTGAATTCGAATTAGATTAGGAGATGATTTTCTCCCTTATCCACAACATAAAATCTAAAATTATCCAAGGGGAAAATCCCAACAAAATTGCAGCCAACATTAGGATTATCCAATTCAAATCTAAATAAGATTTTAACATGAATTTTATCTCCCTTTTTCAACCAAAAAATCTGAAAATTCAAGGGGAAAATCCCAACAAAAATTTCGGTCACTTTTGGATAAGGGAAGAATCAAAATTCCATTAGGATTTTTAAGCTTGAATCTTATCTCATCCTTATCCAAAATAACCGAAAATCTTCTAGGAGATTCACTCAAAAAATTCAGCCATAATTAGGGAGGAGAGAATCCAAATTCAACTGGGATTGAAACTTGAATTTTTCCCTGAACCTTATCCACAAAAAATCCAATAATTCCATGAAGATAATCCTCAAAATTTTCATCCATTATTGTTAGGATTTGGATTCAAAATTCAAGTAGGATTCTAACAAGATTTTCCTCTCCATATCCAACTCAAATTCGAATTTCATTCCTTGTGGATTTACCACAAGAAATTCGAATCCTACTTGGACTGTGACTCAAAATTTGAATTTCAAATTTCAAATTCAAATTTCAAATTCAAATTTCAAATCAAATTTCAAATTCAAAATTCAAATTTCAAAATTCAAAATTCAAAATTCAAAATTCAAAATTCAAATTTCAAATTTCAAAATCCACAAAACAGTTGTATTTCAAATTCTTGTTCTCATGGATAATTTTCTACAACTCCAATTCAATCTCAAATAAAATCATGACAACTTTATTTGGAGTTTGAATAATTGTGTACTCTATTATCCAAAACAAAATCTGAATTCAACCGGAAGGAATCTTGTCCACCATCCTAATCCTATGTCAACACCATCCATGCATAATCAACTAGCCAATAGCATACACAAATCAATTTTGCCAAACGTTAAAGAATTATGTGGAGCTAGTAGAGAGACCAATTAGACATATATAATCGGGCTCCCGCAAATCCATATGGTCATCATTCTTTACCGAACAACTCAATCATATGATCACTAATTTCAGAGTCACACCACTATAAACCTGAAACTGAACTCCTAATTATATACCGTATTACGTAAGCCAGTGACAAGCTATCGTCCAATGACCTTGTCATGTATGCAGAACCCTCATATGATATCTATGATCAGCCTTAGGCCAAAGTCCGTTTAATCTTATTGATCAGGATATCTTAAAGTTCCATTATACTACCGAATAAAGAAAATGATTATTCACCATATGTAAATAAGAAGTCATCCGCCCAGTAGATGACCCAAGACCTTGTCCATTTTCACATTCAGCATAATGCCTTTAAGAGAATACCCTTAACTCCTCATTAGAGCTATGATTCCGATATCTGTAAATGAACCCTTTATCGTATACAAGTCATGCACCCAACGAACCGGTCTATAAGCTTACTACCTCTGAGACGCTTTGGCCATTGGAACATCAAAGTACACAAGTCATATACATGAAACTGTCCATCTACTTAGGATTAAGGTTACTGCATAATGAACGTCAAAAGAAGATCGATCCACTCAAAGCAGATCAATCACGCTTTAGTCCCGGTCTAGTATGTCACCACCCAGCAACATATATATGTCTCTACTTGGGAGTCTATGCTCCAGACAGTCAAGACAAACCGTCCCCTCCAAGTCTTTAGACAACATAATAGTCTTAACATGAGTTACATGCCCGATCTAACCCCATAGACTACAGACCATAGTTTAGACCGCTTACTTTAGAACATTGTTTTCTCACATACAAAAGTCCGTTGCATGCAACGTTCTAATAGTTTTAACACAAGCAGTCAGGGAGCCATATTTGCTTACATTTACTTTAACATGTAAATAAAACGAGGACAGATAGCAATGTAATGAATAACCTCTATATATAATTTTATTATCCAGTTCAAAATAAATACATCAAAATGTCTCTAATGCTTAGGGAATTTCCTAACAATCTCCCACTTGCCCTAAGCCAGTAGATGTGCCATGTTATGCATCCCCATCGCCTCTACGTGCCTCTCAAAGCTTCTAGCCACCAAAGTCTTAGTAAAGGGATCGGTAATGTTGTCCTCGGACGCGATCTTACATACATCTACTTATCTTGTCTCCACGTGCCCTCTAATAATATGATATCATTTATCTATGTGCTTGGTCCTCTTGTAGTGCCGAGATTCCCTTGTGTTGGCAATAGCCTTAGTGTTATCACAATAAAGTGTGATAGGCTTGTCAACACCTGGAATGACCTCAAGGTCTCTAAAGAACTTACGGAGCCCAACTGCTTCTTTAGATGCCTCAGCCACAGCGACATACTCAGCCTCCATAGTAGAGTCAGCTGTGTAACCCTGCTTCATGCTTCTCCACATAATGGCGCCTTTTTCGAGCAAAAACACTGATGCAGATGTTGATTTCCTCGAATCCTTGTAAGTCTGGAAGTCTGAGTTTGTGTATCCTATGGGTGTTAGGTCCCCTCCAGAATACACTAGCATATAATCCCTCGTTCTCGTAAGATACTTGAGTATATGCTTTACTGCTTGCCAATGCTTGGTTCCAGGATTCGCTTGATATCGACTCACCAAAACTACTGCAAAACATATGTCCGGGCGAGTGCAAAGTGTAACGTACATAAGGCTACCCACAGCGGATGTATAAGGGACCTTACTCATACGCTCTCTTTCTTCTGATGTCTTTGGACAATCATCTAATGAAAGAGTTAGGCTGACAATAGAAGGTTGTGTACCTTTCTTTGCCTCTTGTATTGCATATTTGTCAATTATTTTATCTATACATGTAGCTTGGGATAACGCTATCATTTTGTTCTTTTGATCACTGAAGAGACGAATGCCTAGAACATAATTAGCTTCTCCCAAGTCCTTCATGTCAAACTGTTGGTGTAACCAAAGCTTGACCGATGATAAGTTCCCTACATCATTCCCAATGAGTAGTATATCATCGACATAGAGTATCAGAAAGACCACTTTTCCATCCTTAATACGTTTATAAACACAGGGTTCATCAATGTTCTGCTCAAAACCGAAAGTCTTGATCGCTTGATCAAATCTCTGGTTCCATGAGCGGGATGCTTGCTTTAATCCATAAATGGATCTAAGTAACTTGCAGGCTTTCCTTTCTTGGCCTTTCGCTATAAACCCTTCGGGCTGTATCATGTAGATACACTCCTCAAGATGGCCATTCAAGAATGCCGTCTTGACGTCCATTTACCAGATCTCGTAATTGAGAGCCGCAGCAATGGACAGAAGAATACGGATAGACTTCAGGATAGCAATAGGCAAAAAGGTTTCGTCGTAATCGATTCTAGCCTTTTGCATGTACTCCTTTGCAACCAGTCTAGCTTTGAAAGTTTCCACTCTTCCTTTCGCATCCTTCTTTCTTTTGTAGACCCATTTGCATCCAATGGGTTTTATCCCATCTGGCAAATCTACAAGTTCCCAAACAGAGTTAGATTTCATAGAATCCATCTCATTGTTCATAACCTATTTCCAAGATTTAGGATCAACATCATTTATAGCTTCATCATAGGTGACTGGATCATCCTTATGGTTATGAGCCTTGGCCTGGTATACCTCAGCATCATGCATGAAGAAATTAGGTTTCTTCGAAACCCTCCCACTACGATGAGGCACCCTAAATTGTTTATCATCTGCAGGTCTTTCACCTGAACTCGCACTTGCGTCCAAGACCAAAACCTGTGGAGCAGTTCTTTCACCCGATAACTCCTCTAGCACTACTTTACTTCAAGGCTTAAAGTCATTCATGTGACTTTCCTCAAAGAATGTCGCATGGGTTGAAACAATGACTTTTTGTTCCTTCGAGTTATAGAACAGACCTCCTTTAGTTCCTTTGGATACCCTACAAACATGCACAATTATGATCTTGGTTCCAACTTCTTCGCATCCCTATCCAGTACATGTGGCGGGCAGCCCCATATTCTCATATGTCTAAGGGAGGGCTTCCTGCCACGCCACAATTCATACAGAGTTCTGGGAATTGATTTGCTTGGAACCTGGTTCAGAATATAGCACATCGTTTGTAAAGCATATCCCCAAAATGATAATGGCAGCATTCAATAACTCATCATGGACTGTACCATATCCAACAAGGTCCTGTTTCTCCTTTCGACTGCACCATTCTATTATGGAGTACCAGGTGCAGTCAATTGGGATAATATCCCGTTCTCTGCAAGATGTCCTAGAAATTCGTCAGAGAGGTATTCACCACCTCGATCTGATCAAAGTGTCTTCATGGATTTATCCAATTGCTTTTCCACTTCTACACGATACTCTTTGCACTTGTCAAAGGCTTCGCTCTTACGGTGCATCAGATACACATATTCATACCTCGAGTAATCGTCTATAAAAGAGACATAATACTCGAACCCTCCTCGTGCTGTGACGTTCATGGGGCCACATACGTTAGTGTGCACAATTTCTAAGAGTTCCTGAGGCCTAGTACCCTTAGCTCCAAAAGACCTCTTAGTCATCTTTCCCTCTAGACAAGACTCATATTGAGGAAGACGTACCTCCTCCAGAGATTCTAGAGGACCGTCTTTCACCAATCTTTGAATTCTATCCTGAATAATATGACCAAGTTTTAAATGCCAAAGATACGCCTTGTTAGAGTGAGAAACTTTCAACCTTTTAGAGTTATCTATTAATTCGGTGTTAAACAATGAGTACATCTTTGGTTTGATCAAATATAGGTTTCCATCTATCCATCCAAAATAGATAAAAGACTTATTTCTATGAATATCAACTCTTTTACTAAAAGAAACTGAATAAGAATCCTTTATTAAATAAGCTACCAATATAAGGTTCCTTCTAAAATTAGGAACATAAAAACAGTCTTTTAATAAAATAAACCGAAATTCATCAAAATAAAGATAAATATCTCCCACTGCCTCAGCCACCACCAAGCTGCCGTCTCCAGTCCGCAACGAGAGGCTCTTATCATGTAGACTTCTCGTTTCCACGAACCCCTGCATAGAAACACAAACATGATTAGTGGTGCCCGAATCAATAACCCAAGTGTCTTTCGATTCTTCCACCAAACACGCTTCCAAGTAGTGAAGTTCCTTACCTTCCTTGCCCTTGGCGGCTAGGATTTTCCGGCAAGCCTTCTTAAAGTGACCTACCTTCCCATAGCGGAAGCATTTGGACTTTTTAGGGTCCCTGGGCTTTTTGTTCTTCTTCTTCTTCTTCCCATCTGAGATAGGAGGATTAGAAGAACTGGAAGCCGCTTGCTTCTGATTTGGCCTCTTCCTCTTTCGTGAGGGTTTGGAAGATTCCGTCAAATTGGCCTCTCCTTTAGGTTGGACCGCATCCCCATCCCTGATCATCCGCTCATAAGCTTGGAGTTGCTTCATGAGCTCGGTTAGTCCTAACTCCCTTGTCGCTAGATTATATGTGGCCTTAAACCCCATAAAATCTTTAGACAGAGTTTTGAATACCATCTCAATCTGGGTGTTGTAGTCCAACTCAGCACCGTTTTCGGTAGCCTCAGCAAAGAATCCTATTAGAGTGATCATATGGTCCTTTACCGGAGTACCCGCCTTCTGGTTAGAGTTCATAATGCTGGTTATAGTGGACTGTCAAGCTTACTTTTCTTGGCCTCCGAACATGTCCTCCAGATTTTCCATGATCTCCAAAGCAACTTGATAAGTCTCATGCTGCTTTTGTAAAGCACTTGTCATGCTAGCAAGAATGTAGCATCGAGCTATCTCATTAGATTCTCTCCAACGAATATAGGCAACCGGGACCTCCTCAAGCGGTGTGTCAGGTTTAGGCCCTGGTGGGCATGGTTCGTCCAGTACAAACTTGTGTCTCTCGTAGCTGAGAACTATCAACAGATTTGTTTTCCAATCTTTATAATTGTTGCCATTCAGTTTATTCTTAATAAGTATTGAAATGAGGGGTGTCGGTGACATTTTGAATTGAAATAAAATTATACTTTGTTAGGAAATGCCCTAAGCATTAGAGACATTTTTTATGTATTTATTTTGAACTGGATAATAAGATTATATATAGAGGTTATTCATTACATTGCTATCTGTCCTCGTCTTATTTACATGTTAAAGTAAATGTAAGCAAATATGGCTCCCTAACTGCTTGTGTTAAACTGTTAAAATGTTGCATGCAATGGATTTTTGTATGCGAGAAGACAATGTTCTAAAGTTAGCGGTCTAAACTATGGTCTGTAGTCTATGGGGTTAGACCGAGCATCTAAACTCATGTTAAGACTATTATGTTGTCTAAAGCCTTGGAGGGGACGGTTTGTCTTGACTGTTTGGAGCTGGACTCCCAAGTAGAGACATAGATATGTTACTTGGTGGTGACATATTAGACCGGGACTAAAGCGTGATTGATCTACGTAGTCCGCAATGAGTGGATCACTCTGCTTTTGACGTTCATTATGCAATAACCTTAATCCTGAGTAAATGAACTACTTCATGTATATGACTTGTGTACTTTGATGTTCCAATGGCTAAAGCATCTCAGAGGTAGTAAGCTTATAGACCGGTTCGTTGGGTGCATGACTTGTATACGATGAAGGGTTTGTTTACAGATATCGGAATCATAGCTCTAAGGAGTTAAAGGTATCCTCTTAAAGGCATTATGCTGAATGTGAAAATGGACAAGGCCTTGGGTCGTCTGCTGGGTGGATGACTTCTTATTCACATATGGTGAATAATCATTTTCTTAATTCGGTAATATAATGGAACTTTAAGATAGCCTGATCAGTAGGATTAAACGGACTTTGACCTAAGGCTGATCATGGATATCATACGAGGGTTTTGCATAAATGACAAGGTCATTGGATAGTAGCTCGTCACAGGCTTACGTAATACGGTATATAATTGGGAGTTCAGTTTCAGGTTTATAGTGGTGTGACTCTGAAACTAGTGATCATATGATTGAGTTGTTCGGTAAAGAATGATGATCATATGGATTTGTGGGAGCCCGATTATATATGTCAAATCAGTCCCTCTACTAGCTCCACATAATTCCTTAACGTTTGGCAAATTGATTTGTGTATGCTATTGGCTGGTTTATTATGCATGGATAGTGATGACACAGGATTAGGATGGTAGACAAGATTCTCTCCGGTTGGATTCAGATTTTGTTTTGGATAATAGAGTACACAATTATTCGAACTCCAAATAAAGTTGCCATGATTTTATTTGAGATTGGATTGGAGTTGTAGAAAATTATCCATGAGAACAAGAATATGAAAGACAACCGTTTTGTCGAATTTGAAATTTGAATTTTGAATTTTGAATTTTGAATTTTGAATTTGAAATTTGAATTTGAAATTTGAATTTGAAATTCGAATTTGAATTTTGAATTTGAAATTCGAATTTGAAATTTGAAATTTGAAATTTGAAATTTGAAATTCGAATTTGAAATTTGAAATTCAAATTTTGAATCACAGTCCAAGTGGGATTCGAATTTGTTGTGGAAAATCGACAAGGTTTGAAATTCGAATTTGAGTTGGATTTGGAGAGGATAATCTTGTTAGAATCCTACTTGAATTTTGAATCTAAATCCTAACAAAAGTGGACGAAATTTTTGAGGATAATCCTCAATGGAATTTCGGTTTTTGTGGATAAGGTTCAAGGGAAAAATTCAAGTTTCAATCCTAGTTGAATTTGGATTCTCTCCTTCCCTGAAAAGTGGCCGAAATTTTGGAGATAATCTCCTAGGAAAATTCGGTTATTTTGGATAAGGTTGAGAAAGGATTCAAGCTTGAAAATACTAGTAGAATTTTGATTCTTCCTTATCCTAAAAGTGGCCGAATATTTGGAGAAGATTTTCTCCTAGGAATTTCAGATTTTTTGGTTGAAAAAGGGAGATAAAATTCTAGTTAAAATCTTGTTTAGATTTGGATTGGATTTATCCTAAGAAAACCGAATTTTATTGTTGGATTTTCCCATGGAAAAATACGGATTTTTTGGTTATGGATAAGGGAGAATATCTTTTTCTAGTCCAATTCGAATTCAGAGAATCACCTCATGTAGGTCTATAAATAGAGGTCCTGCCACTCCAGTTCTCTCAGACCACAGACTCTCAGGTGAGCAGGCTTATTGTTGCACAGCTCATCGTGACAATAAAGTTCTTTAGAGATCTGGGCGGTCGGAAGAAGACTAGCAGTGCTAGCATACCGATCGAGGTTCAGAGTGCCCACACATTTAGCCATTCGGGAATTGGAGAATAGTAGAGAAGACTAGTTGGTTGAAGCCTCCGGTCATTCTCCTCCTGCAAGATTGGCATCCTTGAGGTATGAGTTTTAATTGTTGTTGGTTTATTATATATGGCATCATGAGTTATTTAACGATCTAAAAATTTTTATTGTTCCGCGGCGCCACTCTGATACGTTTTTAACGATTTATTTTCCTACAATTGGTATCAGAAACATCTCATGACTATGCCATGTACATAAATTAGACAATTACTTAGTCTTTTTATTTATCTATGGATTTGATATTTAGAGAGTGGCATTCTAGGGTTCCTTTACGTTGTTATCATGGATTATGTATAAAGTATGTGGTTATTTTAATTTTTTGAATTATTATAAGCATGCTTGTTTATACTGGTTATGGTTCCTTAGAATTTAGAAAAATTGTATCTAGGAATTTTTTATGTAACCATGGGAGTAGTTTATTAACACTGTAATTTTCCCATGGATTTTAATTTTTGTCTCTTAGAATTTTTATGGTTAGAATTTTTGTACATCGGAAACGGTTTAGGAAATTTTATGTAATTATTCTTAGAGGAGATTGATGATTGAAGACCGTAATTAATTTTTTCCAAAAGTTAAATTTGATTTAAAGGTTGAAATTTTGATTGTGTGGAAAATTTCAATTTAATTGGGATTCAAATTAATTTTTTGGAGATCCTAATAGGTAAATTGGAATATGGCACGAAAATCGAGACATGACCCCTCGAGATAGGCCGACGGGCCTTGGTGGGGCTGCAGCCCCTGCCCTCAGGCAGGATGGGGCTGCGGCAGCCCCTGTGCAGGCCAACACCACCCACGGCCGCAGGCTTGGCCTGCAGCCAAGGGTGGCCGTGGCCTGCCCAAGGCTGGTCGTAGCCTGGCCGTGCAGCCTGCCGGCTGCTGCACCCAGCCTGGGCATGCAACCTGGCACTGCAGGTTTGGCCTGCAGCCCGGCAGGGCTGCACATGGAGGAGACCGTGGGCTGCCAACCCCTCCGGGGTTGGTGGCTGCCCATGACAGCTGCCGCCTTCGGGGGCTGCAGTGCGATGGTCTAAAATTCAAAAAATTTTGATTTTTAAATTTGAGATTTAATTTTAAATCATGTTTAAAAATATGTAATTGAAAATTTGAAAATTTGAAATTATATATTATTACACATGATGTTTAAAATTGTTTAAAATTTGAATTGGAAATTTAAATTTAAAATTCGAATTTGGAATTTGAATTTCAAATTTAAATTTTTGGAGTTTTAAATTTTAATTGATACATGGGATGAGAAATAAATGGAGAGACTACATAAAGATGGATACAAGAAGACGGAACGAAATTCAAGACCCAAAGAATGCTTTGGATGGAATTTTGTAATCTTTTTTTTCTTTGTTCTAGGATGGAACCATGGCTTGGTTATTCTGTCAATTATTTTTTCTGTGATATGTCATGGATGTATAAATATGTATTGATGGATGTTTTGTATGCATATTTGATAACATGTCATATAGGATAGGTGAGTGCCGCTCATACTATATTGATCATACATAATTTGTCAAAACTTGCATGTTTTTCAAAATATTGAGTGGGAGAGAGTTTCAAACAAAACCCACGGCCTCCATTGTTGATCCATATGTGAAAGCATGGTAACGCCTCGCGTCAGTTCTGCCCTGACCACACCCCTCGGTAGGTGTTTACCGCCGCCGGTATACTAGATTGGATCTCCTATGTGGAAAACGTGTTCGGGTGCGATCCTATTCATGACCACCCCTCGGTGGCTTGGTTGGACGTGGATCGGGCTACGTAAACAATGGTTATACGCTCAAGACTCGTTTAGTTATTAACCTTCCCTAGAAGCTCTGTTAACTAAACTGGTAGCCAAATAAGCGGTTATTAATATATGTCTTAACCTTGGAGGATTTAAGGCAACATATAGTAATTGGACGGGGTCCATGTTCCGGCTATTTGTTCTCATGACCACCCCTCGGTGGCTTGGGGCAATAGGTGCTGAGAATTACCGTTGCAATGCTACATGTTTTTCAAGTTTCATGTAGGAACATACTTGTATGTTTTATTTGCTAAAATATCTGTATATTTGCTTGGGCTTTGTAATGATGTCTAGTATAATTTTATTTCAGTTCAAAATGTCACCGATACCCCTCATTTCAATACTTACTAAGAATAAACTGAATTGCGACAATTATAAGGATTGGAAAAGAAATCTGTTAATAGTTCTCAGCTGCAAGAGACACAAGTTCGTACTGGACGAACCATGCCCACCAGGGCCAAAACCTGACACACCGATTGAGGAGCCTATACTCGTTGGAGAGAATCCAACGATATAGCTCGATGCTACATACTTGCTAGCATGACGAGTGCTTTACAAAAGCAGCATGAGACTTATCAAATTGCTGGGGAGATCATGGAAAATCTGGAGGGCATGTTCTGAGGCCAAGAAAAATTGACTCGACAGTCCGCTATCACCAGTATTATGAACTCTAAGCAGAAGGCGGGTACTCCGGTGAAGGACCATATGATCACTCTAATGGGATTCTTCACTGAGGCTACCGAAAACGGTGCTGAGCTGGACTACAACACCTAGATCGAGATGGTGTTCAAAACTCTGTCTAAAGATTTTGTGGGGTTTAAGGCCGCATACAATCTGGCGATAATAGAGTTAGGACTAACCGAGCTCATGAAGCAACTCCAAGCTTATGAGCGGATGATCAGGGATGGGGATGCTGTCCAACCCAAAGGTGAGGCCAATTTGACGAAATCTTCCAAACCCTCACGGAAGAGGAAGAGGCCAAATCAGAAGCAAGCGGCTTCCAGTTCTTCTAATCCTCCTGTCTCGGATGGGAAGAAGAAGAAGAAGAACAAGAAGCCCAGGGACCCTAAAAGGTCCAAGTGCTTCCGTTGTGGGAAGGTAGGTCATTTCAAGAAGGCTTGCCGGGAAATCCTAGCCACCAAGGGCAAGGAAGGTAAGGAACTTCTTTACTTAAAAGTGTGTTTGGTGGAAGAATCGAAAGACACTTGGGTCATTGATTCGGGCGCCACTAATCATGTTTGTGTTTCTATACAGGGGTTCATGGAAACGAGAAGTCTACATGATAGGAGCCTCTCGTTGTAACTGGGGACGGCAGCTTGGTGGTGGCTGAGGCAGTGGGAGATGTTTACCTTTATTTTGATCAATTTAGGTTTATTTTATTGAAAGACTGTTTTTATGTTCCTAATTTTAGGAGGAAACTTATATTGGTAGCTTGTTTAATAAAAGATTCTTATTCAGTTTCTTTTAGTAAAAGAGTTGATATTCGTAGAAATAAGTCTTTTATCTGTTCTGGATGGATAGATGGAAACCTATATTTGATCAACCAAAGATGTACTCACTGCTTGACACTGAATTAATTGATAACTCTAAAAGGTTGAAAGTTTCTCACTCTAACAAGGCGTATCTTTGGCATTTAAGACTTGGTCATATTAATCAGGATAGGATTCAAAGATTGGTCCTCTAGAATCTTTGGAGGAGGTACGACTTCCCCAATGTGAGTCTTGTCTAGAGGGTAAAATGACTAAGAGGTCTTTTGGAGCTAAGGGTACAAGGGCTCAGGAGCTCTTAGAAATTGTGCACACTGACGTATGTGGCCCCATGAACGTCACAGCACGAGGAGGATTTGAGTATTATGTCTCTTTTATAGATGATTACTCAAGGTATGGATATGTGTATCTGATGCACCGCAAGAGCGAAACCTTTGACAAGTTCAAAGAGTATCGTGTGGAAGTGGAAAAGCAATTGGATAAATCCATAAAGACACTTCGATCTGATCGAGGTGGCGAATACCTCTCCGATGAATTTCTAGGACATCTTGTAGAGAACAGGATTTTATCCCAATTGACTGCACCTGGTACTCCACAACACAATGGTGTAGCCGAAAGAAGAAACAGGACCTTATTGGATATGGTACGGTCCATGATGAGTTATTCAACGCTGCCATTATCATTTTGGGGATATGCTTTACAAACGGCGTGCTATATTCTGAACCAGATTCCGAGCAAATCAATTCCCAGAACTCCGTATGAATTGTGGCGTGGCAGGAAGCCCTCCCTTGGACATATGAGAATATGGGGCTGCCCGGCACATGTACTGGATGGGGATGCGAAAAAGTTAGAATCAAGATCAGAATTATGCATGTTTGTAGGGTATCCAAAAGGAACAAAAGGAGGTCTGTTCTATAACCCGAAGGAACAAAAAGTCATTGTCTCAACCCATGCGACATTCTTGGAGGAAAGTCACATGATTGACTTTAAGCCTCGAAGCAAAGTGGTGCTAGAGGAGTTATCGGGTGAAAGAACTGCTCCACAGATTTCGGTCTTGGATGCAAGTCCGAGTTCCAGTGAAAGACCTGCAGACGATCAATAATTTAAGGTGCCTCGTCGTAGTGGAAGGGTTTCTAAGAAAGTTAATTTCTTCATGTATGATGCTGAGGTATACCAGGCCGAGGCTCATGAGCATGAGGATGATCCAGTCACCTATGATGAAGCTATAAATGATGTTGATTCTAAATCTTGGAAACAGGCTATGAACAATGAGATGGATTCTATGAAATCCAACTCTGTTTGGGAACTTGTAGATTTGCCGGATGGGATAAAACCCATTGGATACAAATGGGTCTACAAAAGAAAAAAGGATGCAGAAGGGAGAGTGGAAACTTTCAAAGCTAGACTGGTTGTAAAGGGATACACGCAAAAGGCTGGAATCGATTACGAGGAAACCTTTTCGCCTGTTGCTATGCTGAAGTCTATCCGTATTCTTCTATCCATTGCTGCAGCTCTCGATTACGAGATCTGGCAAATGGATGTCAAGACGGCATTCTTGAATGGCCATCTTGAAGAGTGTATCTATATGATACAGCCCGAAGGGTTCGTAGCGAAAGGCCATGAAAGGAAAGTCTGCAAGTTGCTTAGATCCATTTATGGATTAAAGCAAGCATCCCGCTCGTGGAACCAGAGGTTTGATCAAGCGGTTAAGACATTCGGTTTTGAGCAGAACGTTGATGAACCTTGTGTTTATTGTGACATCCGAGAAAATTCACTATTCTCGAAAAACATGTATTGTGATAGACTAGAGAATTTCTACAGTGTTACCTGGGTTAAGCTAAGTTATAAATAGACGGATAATAAATAGACAGATAAAAGATGTAAGAACACTGTATTATAAATAGACAGATAATAAAGTAAACAGTAATAAATAAATGTTTTGGAGGATTTAAAATCCCCAAAAGTGATTTCGGACCAAAACGCTCAAAAAGGAGTGGTTTCGATATCAGAAAAATATAGATATAAGAAGATGGCAAGTCAGAGCAAAGATAAGGTAAGAAAAGTGTTTCAAGGTTTTGAAGAGTTTCAAGACTTAATTAGATCAAACAGATAGCACGGATGGCTAGATAAGTCCTTTGGTGCACTCCCTGAGAAATTCCGTCAAATTCGGAAAAATAGAGATGCCATTAACAGATCGAAATCCTAAGAGGTTACCTTAGGTAAACCAAGATCGGGGAAAAAGACGAAAAACTGCAGTATTGATTTTTAGCTAAACGACAGCAAAATAAGGCAAACCGATCGCACAGGAGGCGCTAGAAACCCGCCTACGCGATTTCGGTAAATTTCCGTTCGGTTTGACTTTTGGTCAAACTTTGACCCGAATTAATCAAGTAAAGACAAAATAGATGATGTCAGAATTAATTTGTTTTTCTTTAAAGAAAAAGGGGTAGTTAGATCTAATGGCCATGATTTAAAGGGATGTTGATCTAATGGCCAAGAAAGTGACAAATTCCTTGATTTTCCTTTTCTTTTTAAAAGGAAATTTTGGAATTAATATGGCAAAAGTGGAATCCGGATTTGGGTAGAAAATTGAATTAATTGGATGGTTAGGTAGATCCAAGGGTGGACAATTAAGTGATGCTTGTTCCAAGGGCCAAAAGCTTGCCAAAATTTCAAGCAAAAATTTAATGAAAAATCAAAAGAAAATAGGGAATTAATTCCCTTAAGTTGACCGGATGTGGGGATGGCCAAAACCGTGTGGAAAGGTTGGTAGATCCAAGGGTGAGAAGTCAAAGAGAGCATGATCCAAGGGCTAGGAGCTTGCCAAAATTTCAAGCTAAAATTTAATGAAAAAATCAAAAGAAAATGGGGAATTAATTGGTGCAAAACACCGAAGTTTTTAGGCAAGTTAAGCCTTCTTCACACACGGCTTTAAGCCTTCAAAAATTGTAGTCAAAACTTAGTTCATTTCAGCCACCTAAAGTGTCGTGAGCTAACTCCCTCCAAGTCAAGAAAATGTTGCAATTTTCTTCACCAAATTTCAAGTCAAGCTCAAGTTATTCAACATAGTGAGGTAAGCTTCAACTTCCAAGCTTATTCTTAGTTTTTGGAAGTGAAAAACCGTGGGTTCATGGTGGTTGGATGGTGAAAATTTTCAAGCTTTGTTTTGGTTAGTTTGAGCTTTAAAAGGTTAGGTTAGTATGTGAAGAGTAAGAAGATGAATTAGAAGCTAGAAAAGCATAATTTTATGCTTGTGTTTCAATATGGAAACCGTGTGCTAGCATGTGGAATTGTTAATGGAATTCCAAACCTAAGTTTTAATGTTTAATAAGTCAAGAGTATGAGAATTAGTTAGAAAAGAAATTGGAAACTTGAAACCGAAAAATTGACCTCAGGTTTCAAGAGAAAACCAAATTATATGGCTTATGGTTTCAAAGAAAACCATGACTTATTATGAAGAAATCAATGAGATTGATTAAGTTTTAAGAGAAAAAGTTTATGTATATGTTTGAATGGAAAAAGAATTAAGATTTTAGTTTAGGTTTTTCATGAGAAAAACCGTGGGCTACAATGAGATTGAATAAGTTTTGGTAAAGGAATGTTTGTAAGTAAATGTGTATGTAAGAATCTAGGGGTAAGAATGAAAAGATAAAATGTCGATAGAAAATGAATAAGTTTTATGAGAATTTTTACATAAAAAATTTAGACTTTTGCGTAAAAATTAGGCTTCTGGTATAGTACGTGGCAGGTTAGAATATGATAGATGGTTTTAAGGCGTTTCCTAAACGCCGGAAACCTAAAATTTAAGCGGAAATGCTGCCGAAATTTTTAAAGCGGCATTAAGGGCATTTCAGGAAACGAGCGATTAAAATATGCTCGAAAATGAAAACCAAGATCTCTCGATACCTTAGAGTTTTAAGTAAGAAAGCAAGTTTAGCAGAATAGTAAATCGATCCCAAAAATCTAAAATGTCGAGAGGACTGGAAAAAAAAATAATAATAACGTCAAGGGCGTTTTGGGTAACAAAGGTAAAGTTTAGGGTCGGGATGGAAAAAACCCGAGCCCCTCGGAGATCTAGGTCGGGAAGAGAACAAAGAACATTTTTAAGATTAGTGAAAAGCTCGTTTGAAGCTCCGAAACGCTAGAAAAACGAGCCACGACCCCAAGGGCCGGAATAGTACCACCCGAGGGACGAGTGATAAGTAAATAGTGTAATCGCAACAATTAAGTTGTAAAAATTTACCGAGACCTAGAAAAGATTGTTTTAAGATTTTAGGGACTCAGAAAATCCCGTTTAAGCACCAAAATGAGAATGTTACGACCCCAAGACCCATTAGGGGCAAAATGGTCATTTTGACCAAAAAGTCTAGAAAAGTCAAGAAAGGGGCGTTAAACGCTCCAGTTAGTTATTTTATGGTTCTCGGATTTAGGGAACCCAATCTAAGCAGAAAAATAGAAACGTCCCCGACCCAGGTACTATTCACGTGCATGGCACTATTCACGTGAATAGGACTATTTACTATGAATAGTGCTATTCACCCAAATTTTCCGAAATACTCGGAAATGACCGTTGGAGCCCTAGAACAGCTTAAATGAGATTTCAAGGGCTAGAATCGAGTTTTAAGTTGAAGAAAAGTAAGAAAACCCCGATAAGGGCAAAACGGTAATTTTTACCAAAAATTTGAGAAATAGTCAAAATGAACCGTTAGAGTTTCAAAAGTGATTCAAAGGTTCTCATTAGACTTTTAAAGGTCAAAAGTAAGGTTTAAGTGAGAAAAATCCCGCTAGGGGTAAAATGGTAATTTTGTCAAAAGTTCGAGATACAACGGTCGTTTTTCTAAAAGTTAATGGAAAAGTGACAAATGAGATTAATTAAGATTTTTAAGATCAAGATTAAGATTTAAGAAGGAGAGAAGTAAGAAAAGTCCGCTAGGGACAGAATTGTCATTTTGCCAAAAGTTAGGGGCAAAATGATAATTTTACCAAAATTTAATGGAAAGGCTAGAAATGGGATTTTAGATCCTCAAGTTCATAATTAAGAGATTAAATGTAGAATTATTACATTTTATTAAGTTTTATGTATATAGTATAGATTTTAAATAACCGTAATTATTTCGGTTATAGGGATCCGAGCTTGAGGCAAAGAAGGAGAGTCTAGGGATCCAAAAGCAAAGAAGGAGATTCCAGCAAAGTATTGGTAAGTACAGACATTTATTTGTCTACTCACGAACTGAATTGCCATAGGACTGTGTTATGATATGTTAAGAAGTAAAGTTAAGACACATTTCCTAAAAGAAATGTTTACAAGTAATAAAAAGTTTCTGATTAAGTTTCATATAAAGTTGTGCTTTGTGACATGCTAGCTTTACATGTTCACGAAGTCAGAATAGAAAGATAAGTTAAAGTAAAGAAAGATAGAAAGATAATCAAGATAATAAGCTTGAAAATTTAAAAGGTTGGCGTACCGGCCTCTCCAGATGCGAGGTTCAAGAAAAGCCTCCACCCCAGTTGTGTGGTGCTACCTGCAAATGCGGTAGTTTATGAGTTTAAAGCTGATCGTGGGGTTGATTGGTGGGTAGCTCCCCCTTCCTCCATTGGTCTATGCGCAGTAGGTACGTCCAACCATGGCCTCACAAGTGAAAGATTAGAAGGATAAGAATAGAAAAGAAAAGAAAAGAATAGAAAGCAAGAAAAGTGAAGTGAGAAGCATAAGCAAGCATAATGAAATTAGTATCTATTGTCATGCATATGCTGTGTTTGGCATATATGTGTAAGTATGATATGTGTGTTAAGGTATGAATGTTTTATGTATGTTTGTACTTACTGAGCTCTAGCTCACTAGTTTGTTCGTGATGTAGGTAACGAGTAAGTTGCCTACGTTATGAGGAAATGATCAGATGGGCTGGCAGACAGATTCCAGGAGGTGTCATGGAGTGGGTTATGGTTTTCATTATGATTTTCCGCTGCAATTAAAAGAAATGTATATGTAAAGTAAAGATAAGAGATCAGGTTTATTGTAAGTTAAGTTTATGAAGTATCTTAATATGCTTTCGAAAACTTACAAGTTTATTTTAAAGAAAAAAAATATTTCAGTAGTTTTTCAAAACCGCTTCCGCAAGAAAGTTTAAAATGATCAAGTGTTAAAATGAGAAAGTGCAAGAGTACAAGAACTGAGTATGATAAAGAAAGTACTTCTTATAGTACTTTAAAGAAAGTTGAAGTTAAGTGAAAACTTCAAAGAAAGTAAAAAAAAGTATAAGATGAGTAAAGAAGAGTAAAGTTAAGTTTTAAGTAAGTGGACAGCTCGAGCGAGTTGAGTCGCTCACAATGGCGGTCTCTAAGAGCAGAAGTCAGTAAGGCTAAAGTAAATATAGTAGTAGGGCGGTCCCTACATTTATAAACGTATTAAGGATGGAAAAGTGGTCTTTCTGATACTCTATGTCGATGATATACTACTCATTGGGAATGATGTAGGGAACTTATCATCGGTCAAGCTTTGGTTACACCAGTAGTTTGACATGAAAGACTTGGGAGAAGCTAATTATGTTCTAGGCATTCGTCTCTTCAGAGATCAAAAGAACAAAATGATAGCGTTATCCCAAGCTTCATACATAGATAAAATAATTGACAAATATGCAATGCAAGAGGCAAAGAAAGGTTCACAACCTTCTATTGCCGGTCTAATTCTTTCATTGGATGACTGTCCCAAGACATCGGAAGAAAGAGAGCATATGAGTAAGGTCCTTCATGCATCCGCTGTGGGTAGCCTTATGTACGCTATGCTTTACACTCGCCCAGACATATGTTTTGGAGTAGGTATGGTGAGTCGATATCAAGCGAATCCTGGAACCAAGCACTGGCAAGCAGTAAAGCATATACTCAAGTATCTTAAGAGAACGAGGGATTATATGCTGGTGTATTCTGGAGGGGACCTAACACCCATAGGATACACTGACTCAGACTTCCAGACTTGTAAGGATTCGAGGAAATCAACATCTGGATCAGTGTTTTTACTCGGAGGAGGCGCCATTGTGTGGAGGAGCGTGAAGCAGGGCTGCACAGCTGACTCTACTATGGAGGCTGAGTATGTGGCTGCGGCTGAGGCATCTAAAGAAGCGGTTTGGCTCCGCAAGTTCTTTAGAGACCTTGAGGTCATTCCGGGTGTTGACAAGCCTATCACACTTTACTGTGATAATACAGGGGCTATTGCCAACACAAGGGAATCTCGGCACCACAAGAGGACCAAGCACATCGATCGGAATATCATATTATTAGAGGGCATGTGGAGACAGGGCAAGTGGATGTATGTAAGATCGCATCCGAGGACAACATCACCGATCCCTTTACTAAGATTTTGGTGGCTAGAAGCTTTGAGAGGCATGTAGAGGTGATGGGGATGCGTAACATGGCACATCTGCTGGCTTAGGGCAAGTGGGAGATTGTTAGGAAATGCCCTAAGCATTAGAGACATTTTTTATGTATTTATTTTGAACTGGATAATAAGATTATATATAAAGGTTATTCATTACATTGCTATCTGTCCTCGTCTTATTTACATGTTAAAGTAAATGTAAGCAAATATGGCTCCCTGACTGCTTGTGTTAAACTGTTAGAACGTTGCATGCAATGGATTTTTGTATGCGAGAAGACAATGTTCTAAAGTTAGCGGTCTAAACTATGGTCTGTAGTCTATGGGGTTAGACTGAGCATCTAAACTCATGTTAAGACTATTATGTTGTCTAAAGCCTTGGAGGGAACGGTTTGTCTTGACTGTCTGGAGCTGGACTCCCAAGTAGAGACATAGATATGTTACTTGGTGGTGACATATTAGACCGGGACTAAAGCGTGATTGATCTACGTAGTCTGCTATGAGTGGATCAATCTGCTTTTGACGTTCATTATTCAATAACCTTAATCCTGAGTAACTGAACTACTTCATGTATATGACTTGTGTACTTTGATGTTCCAATGGCTAAAGCGTCTCAGAGGTAGTAAGCTTATGGACCGGTTCGTTGGGTGCATGACTTGTATACGATGAAGGGTTTGTTTGCAGATATCGGAATCATAGCTCTAAGGAGTTAAAGGTATCCTCTTAAAGGAATTATGCTGAATGTGAAAATGGACAAGGCCTTGGGTCGTCTGCTGGGCGGATGACTTCTTATTCACATATGGTGAATAATCATTTTCTTAATTCGGTAGTATAATGGAACTTTAAGATAGCCTGATCAGTAGGATTAAACGGACTTTGACCTAAGGCTGATCATGGATATCATATGAGGGTTTTGCATAAATGATAAGGTCATTGGATAGTAGCACGTCACAGGCTTACGTAACACGGTATATAATTGGGAGTTCAGTTTCAGGTTTATAGTGTTGTGACTCTGAAACTAGTGATCATATGATTGAGTTGTTCGGTAAAGAATGATGATCATATGGATTTGCGGGAGCCCGATTATATATGTCCAATGAGTCCCTCTACTAGCTCCACATAATTCCTTAACGTTTGACAAATTGATTTGTGTATACTATTGGCTGGTTTATTATGCATGGATGGTGATGACACAGGATTAGGATGGTAGACAAGATTCTCTCCGGTTGGATTTAGATTTTGTTTTGGATAATAGAGTACACAATTATTCGAACTCCAAATAAAGCTGCCATGATTTTATTTGAGATTGGATTGGAGTTGTAGAAAATTATCCATGAGAACAAGAATATGAAACACAACCGTTTTGTGGAATTTGAAATTTGAATTTTGAAATTTGAATTTTGAATTTTGAATTTGAAATTTGAATTTGAAATTTGAATTTGAAATTCGAATTTGAAATTTGAATTTGAAATTTAAATTTGAAATTTGAAATTTGAAATTTGAATTTGAAATTCGAATTTGAAATTTGAAATTCAAATTTTGAATCACAGTCCAAGTGGGATTCGAATTTGTTGTGGAAAATCCACAAGGTTTGAAATTCGAATTTAAGTTGGATTTGGAAAGGATAATCTTGTTAGAATCCTACTTGAATTTTGAATCTAAATCCTAACAAAAGTAGACGAAATTTTTGAGGATAATCCTCAATGGAATTTCGGTTTTTGTGGATAAGGTTTAAGGGAAAAATTCAAGTTTCAATCCTAGTTGAATTTGGATTCTCTCCTTCCCTGAAAAGTGGCCGAAATTTTAGAGATAATCTCCTAGGAAAATTCGGTTATTTTGGATAAGGTTGAGATAAGATTCAAGCTTAAAAATCCTAGTGGAATTTTGATTTTTCCTTATCCTAAAAGTGGCCGAATATTTGGAGAAGATTTTCTCCTAGGAATTTCAGATTTTTTGGTTGAAAACGGGAGATAAAATTCTAGTTAAAATCTTGTTTAGATTTGGATTTGATTTATCCTAAGAAAACCGAATTTTATTGTTGGATTTTCCCATGGAAATATTCGGATTTTTTGGTTATGGATAAGGGAGAATATCTTTTCCTAGTTCAATTCGAATTCAGAGAATTACCTCATGCAGGTCTATAAATAGAGGTCCTGCCACTCCAGTTCTCTCAGACCACAGACTCTCAAGTGAGCAGGCTTATTGTTGCACAGCTCATCGTGACAATAAAGTTCTTTAGAGATCTGGGTGGTCGGAAGAAGACTAGCAGTGCTAGCATACCGATCGAGGTTCAGAGTGCCCACACACTCAGCCATTCGGGAATTGGAGAATAGTAGAGAAGGCTAGTTGGTTGAAGCCTCCAGTCATTCTCCTCCTACAAGATTGGCGTCCTTGAGGTATGAGTTTTAATTGTTGTTGGTTTATTGTATATGGCATCATGAGTTATTTAACGATCTAAAAATTTTTATTGTTCCACTGTGCCACTCTGATACGTTTTTACCGATTTATTTTCCTACATACTTGTGGCGGCCCGCCCTTCGTAGAGATCATACAATACTATTACAGTTAAGCTTTATCGCTAACTGCGATAGATTGTACTCTCATGGGTCGCCGGCTAATCTATCTCTCTTTAAAACATGACGTTTTTGGGGAAATTTTGTTTTTTTTTTAAACATCATGTAAAACATCATCCACTATTTACTTTGTTTGCAAGTACAAAGTAATTTACATAATACAGTACTTTCACAAAATATATAATTACAAAAGAACTATTTCTTTTTTCCTTTCTCTGTTATCGCTCAGCGGAAAGACTCTGGCAGGACCATATCCCTGGCCTCCTATTCCATTTAACACGTGCTATCCCGTCTGCGATCCAGTCATACAAAGCTACTGAGTTGGTCGCTTACCTGCAACATAAGCAAAAATAGTGTGCTACAGGCTCAATAAGTTCAAACATGTAAGAAATAAAATTTCTACAATAGTACTATTCATTGTGAATACTAATGTTGACCAATATTCACCGTGTATTGTAGCTTTGACCACTATTCATTATAAATAGTAAGTTTGACCACAACACAGTATATCACAGTACATCAACCACGATGTTAGTACTCTCACGAAACGGTCTTATGCTCAATTATGGCATAGTTTCAGTTTTAGGTAATTATCTTATATTATGTTCTGATTTTGAGCCCAGGTTGGCAGTACCATTTTAGTGTGCATGACTAGGAGCGGTACATTAATACTGACCTCCACAACCTTAATCTCATCATCATAGCCCCGAAGGCAAAATTGTACATGACTGGGAGCGGTACATCAGTGCTGACCTCCACAGCCTTAATCTCATAGCCCCGAAGGCAAAATTTACCTCCCTGTACGGAAGGCTGGTACGCCAAAAGTGGTTTCACTACTGACTTTTTAAAGTTCTAACCCGGTGACTTCATATTGTCCCGTGGTTAGGAATGGTTCACATTTTAATTTTAGGTGAGTGAGTTTCATTAACCTCGCTCTAGTGCCCGAAGCACAATTCACTATGTGTCCTATTCTTAGTAGTGCCCGTAGCACATTTCGTCTCTCTCTCTACTCTATAGTAGTGCACGTAGCACATATGTACCTAACTTATAGTTAGTACATCAAAGTTAGCAATAATAATGCTATATGTTGCAGACAGGTAAATGTATGAACTTACCTTATCAGTTTCTTCCCCTTTTCTCTTTTGGATCTTTGATCACCCTCCTTGTAGGTTGATTTTGGGATCCTACAGACAGAACCTTGTTTGTTAATTTCATTTCCATTTATAGCTTTTATTTTTCATTTAAAAAGCTTAAATAAAACCTATTTATAACTTTTTAGGCTTTATTTATCATTTTCCCTATTTTTCTCAACTTTTACAAAATTACGATTTTGCTCCTATATTTTGGTAAAATTACAATTATGCCCCTGGCGGAATTTTCTCGATCCAGACTGCACTTTTGGCTCTCCTGAACTTTTCTGACTCTTTTCTATTCATTACCAGGTTCGTTTCTATTTTATTTCCATTTTCACCTTCCCGACCCTCGGGAAGCACTATTCCGACCCTTATGTCGGTTTAGTGATTTTCTATCGTTTCGGAGTCTCAAATGGACGTTTTATTAGTATTTAAAACGTTCATCTAGACGTTCCCGATTTAGGTCTCCGAGGCTCGGATTTTCCGTACCCGACTCTGATCTTTACTTCGTTTCCCAAAAACGCCCCCCCTCAGGGTCGGTTTTTCAGTTTCACTCGTGTTTTACATTTTTAAGGGGACGGGTTACTATTCACAAACTACCCCCTTAAGTTTCCCATATTCAATTTTCCTTTAGGGACTCCGGTTTCCGCCCCGACCCTAAACTTTTATTTTTAATTCCTTTTTTATCCCAAATGCCGTTTTCGAAATTTCGGCAGCATTTCGACGTAAATTTAAGGCTACCAGCGTTAGGTACGCCTCGAACCATATGTACCTACCACGTACTATACCACAAGTCTATTTTATGTAAAAGTTTCCCAAAATTTTACATAAAAGCTCACAAAATTTCGAATTCACATTTTAAACCACATTCCACAAAATTCTTTCAATTTTAGCCAAGGTTTTCATATCCAAAACCTAGCCAAAACTTTTCAATTTTTCAACCAAATTTTAGGCTATTCCAATGTCATTACCTAGCACATTTTCAAGCCAATTTCCATGCCTTTTACAACACAATTCTTAGGGTTTTTCAACATTCATACCCCATGGCCATTTTAGGTAAAACATGCACCAAATTTTTGTTTCATGCTTTCAACCACATAACCATCATTTTCATAATTAAATGCATGATTTAAACTATCCAAATATCAAGTTAATCATGCAAAATTATTCACCAAACCCTAATTACAACCCACGGCCTTTTAGGGTTTTTAGATATCAAAATTTTTCCAAGCTTTATAACCATACAAATCATGCTTTACATTTAACCAAAACATAATTTAAAGCATTACAACACTTAAACAACAACAATTCATCATCAAACACCCTAGGTAACCCACGGTTTTACCCTAGGAAAACCAACCAAAACTTTGTTTTTCTTTAAACAAAATGCATGGTTTTTCTTCTAATCACACCCTTAACAAAACCCAAGCACCAAATCAACCAAAACCAACCTAAAATTTTTCATCCTTCACACTATTCAACCCACGGATTTTATGGAGAAAAATCAAGAAAAATTGCAAACCAAAGAAGGTTACCTTGCTTTCTTGCTTCCCTTGACTTCAATGAAGTGTTTGATACCACTTTTGTGAAGAAAACTTGGAAGATTAGCTTGGTTCCTCTTGGTTGCTCACGGGTGTTCTCTTGGGCAACACTTAGAAATTTTTTTTTTCTTATTTTGGCTTTGAAAATGCTACGGCCATTTTGTTCCACATTTTGCCGACTTAAGTGGCAAAAGAACCAATTAATTTGGCTTCCAACCAATGAGAATTCAACACTTTTCATGCTAATTCGTTCCATTTTTTTCAAAAAATAAATTTGGCTAATTTTGGCCAAATCTTAGCCTTTAGATCAAAAAGTGAATCAATCTTAGCCATTAATGCCACCAACCACCATAATTTTTAGATTTAATAAATTGGCTTTATGATGTCATAAATGCAAAGTAAAATGTTGACTTTGACTTTACTATTAACATTAATTCGACTACTTTTTGACCGGTATCGGTTCGAGCCGAAATTTTCCTGAAATCGTCCCGGCAGGTTCCTAAGGTCTCCTGTGCAGTCGGATCAATTTATATTGCTTCTGTTTGATCAAAATCAATCCCGGAAGTTTTTCATCTTTTAGTGCACCATAATGCACCGGTTAGGGTTTTCAATGCTGTTTTTGGCACCGTTCCACCCGTTTCAACTCAGTGAATTTTATCAACATTGAATTCTTACTCGTTAGTATTGTTAGAACATTTTAATATATTCTAAACAATATAAATACATTCATTTCACTCTTTAAATAGTATAAATTGTTATATACATACATTTGTACATTTTCTTCCGAGAATGCCTGAATTTCTCGGTTGTCACAATACTAGACATCATTACAAAGCCCAAGCAAATATACAGATAATTTAGCAAATAAAACATACAAGTATATTCCTATATGAAACTTGAAAAAAATGTAGCATTGCAACAGTAATTCTCACCACCTATTGCCCCAAGCCACCGAGGGGTGGTCATGAAAACAAATAATCGGAACATGGACCCCGTCAAATTAATATATGTTGCCTTAAATCCTCCAAGGTTAAGACATATATTAATAACTACTTATTTGGCCACCAGTTTAGTTAACAGAGCTTCTAGGGAAGGTTAATAACTAAACGAGTCTTGAGTGTATAACCATTATTTACGTAGCCCGATCCACGTCCTACCAAGCCACCGAGGGATGGTCATGAATTGGATAGTACCCGAACATGTTTTACACATAGGAGCTCCAATCTAATATACCGGCGGCGGTAAACACCAACCGAGGGATGTGGTCAGGGCAGAGCTGACGCGAGGTGTTACCATGCTTTCACATATGGATTGTGGCGGCCCGCCCTTTGTAGAGATCATACAATACTATTACAGTTAAGCTTTATCGCTAACTGTGGTAGATTGTATTCTCATGGGTCGCCGGCTAATCTATCTCCCTTTAAATTATGACGTTTTTGGGGAAATTTTTTTTTCTTTTAACATCATGTAAAACCTTTTCCACTATTTACTTTGTTAGCAAGTACAAAATAATTTACATAATACATTACTTTTGTAAAATATATACTATTACAAAAGACTGTTTCTTTTTCCCTTCTCTTTTATCGCTCAGGGGAAAGACTCTAACAGGACTATATCCCTCGCCTCCTATCCCATTTGACACACGCTATCCCGTCCGCCGTCCAGTCAAACAAAGCTACTGAGCTGGTCGCTTACATGCAACATAAGCAAAAATGGTGAGCTACAGGCTCAGTAAGTTCAAACATGCAAGAAATAAAATTTCTATGAATAGTACTATTCATCATGAATAGTAATGTTGACTACTATTCATACGTGAATAGTAACTTTGACCACTATTCATTATGAATAGTAAGTTTGACCACATCACAGTATATCAACAGTACATCTACCGCAATGTTAGTACCCTCACGAAACTGTCTTATGCTCAATTATGGCATAGTTTCAGTTTTAGGTAATTATCTTACATTATGTTCTGGTTTTGAGCTCAGGTTGGCAGTACCATTTAAGTGCGCATGACTGGGAGCGGTACATTAGTGCTGACCTCCACAGCCTTAATCTCATAACCCCGAAGGCAAAATTGTACATGACTGGGAGCGGTACATCAGTGTTGACCTCCACAACCTTAATCTCATAGCCCCGAAGGCAAAATTTACCTCCCTGTACGGAAGGCTGGTACGCCAAAAGTGGTTTCACTACCGACTTTTTAAAGTTCTAACCCGGTGACTTCATATTGTCCCGTGGTTAGGAATGGTTCACATTTTAATTTTAGGTGAGTAAGTTTCATTAACCTCGCTCTAGTGCCCGAAGCACAATTCACTATGTGTCCCATTCTTAGTAGTGCCCGTAGCACATTTCGTCTCTCTCTCTACTCTATAGTAGTGCACGTAGCATATATATATCTAACTTATAGTTAGTACATCAAAGTTAGCAATAATAATGCTATATGTTGCAGACAGGTAAATGTCTGAACTTACCTTATCTGTTTCTTCCCCTTTTCTCTCTTGGATCTTTGATCGCCCTCCTTGTAGGTCGATTTTGGGATCCTACAGACAAAACCTTGTCTATTAATTTCATTTCCATTTATAGCTTTTATTTTTCATTTAAAAAGCTTAAATAAAACCTATTTATAACTTTTTAGGCTTTATTTATCATTTTCCCCAATTTTCTCAATTTTTGCAAAATTACGATTTTGCCCCTATATTTTGGCAAAATTACAATTATACCCCTGACGGAATTTTCTTGATCCAGACTGCATTTTTGGCTCTCAGGAACTTTTCTGACTCTTTTCTAATCATTACCGAGTTCCTTTCTAATTTTATTTCCATTTTTCACTTTCCCGACCCTCGAGAAGCACTATTCCGACCTTACGTCGGTTTAGTGATTTTCTATCGTTTCGGAGTCTCAAATGGACGCTTTACTAGTATTTAAAACGTTCATCTAGACTTTCTCGACCTAGGTCTCCGAGGCTCAGATTTTTTGCACCCGACTCGGACCTTTATTTCATTTCCCAAAAACACCCCCCCCTCGGGGTCGGTTTTTCAGTTTCACTCGCATTTTACATTTTTAAGGCACGAGTTACTATTCACAAACCACCCCTTAGGTTTTCCTTATTCAATTTTCCGTGAGGGACTCGGGTTTCCAACCCGACCCAAAACTTTTATTTTTAATTCTCTTTTTTACCCCAAATGCCGTTTTCGAAATTTCGGCAGCATTTCGGGGTAATTTTAAGGCTACCGGCGTTAGGTACGCCTCGAACCATATGTACCTGCCACGTACTATACCACAAACCTATTTTATGTAAAAGTTTTCCAAACTTTTACATAAAAGCTCACAAAATTCCAATTCACATTTTGAACCACATTACAAAAAATTTCTTTCTATTTTACCCTTGGTTTTGGCCACGGTTTTCACACTCAAAACCTAACCAAAACTTCTCAATTTTTCCGCCAAATTTTTGGCTATTTCAATGTCATTTTCTAGCACATTTTCAAGCCAATTTACATGCATTTTTCAACACAATTTCTAGGGTTTTTAACCACACCTAACCCACGGCCATTTTAGAGAAACATGCACCAATTTTTTTTGTTTCTTGCTTTCAATCACAAATCCATCATTTCCATAATTCAATGCATGATTTATACCATCCAAACAGCAAGTAAACCATGCAAAAATTTTTCCCCAAACCCTAATTAAACCCACGGGCATATTAGGGTAATTTCACACCAAATTTTTTTTTTCAAGCTTTCAATCATACAAATCATGTTTTATATTAAATCAAAACATGATTTAAAGCATTTTAACACTTAAACCACAAAAATTCCTCATTGACTACACTTGGTAACCCACGGTTTTACCCTTGGAAAACCAACCAAAATTTTGTTTTTCTTCAAACAAAATGCATGGTTTTTCTCCTAGTTATTCCCTTAACAAAACCCAAGCACCAAATCAATCAAAACAAACCAAAAATTTTCCATCCTTTACACTATTCATTACACGGATTTTTGGAAGAAAAATCAAGAAAATTTTCAAACCAAGGGAAGTTACGCTGTTCACTTACTTCCTTGGACTTCAATGAGGGGTTTGACACAATTTTTGTGAAGAAAACTCAAAGTATTCACTTTGTTTCTCTTGGGTTGCCTACGGTTCTTCTTGGGAGAACACTTAGAACATTTTTTTCCCTTTGTTTTTGGCTTTGAATTTGTCTCGGCCAATTTGTTCCAAGTTTTGCCGACTTAACCACAAAGAAAGCCAATTAATTTGGCTTTCAACCAATCAAAAATCAACACCTTTCAAACCTATTTCTTTCCACATTTTTCAAAAATTAAAATGATGGAATTTTGGCCAAATCTTGGCCTTTAGATCATAAAGCAAACCAATCTTGGCCATTAATGCTACCAACCACCATTTTTCTTTCATTTATTAAATGGATTTATGATGTCATAAATGCAAAGTAAAACTTTGACTTTGACTTTTACTATTCACATTAATTCGACTACTTTTTGACCGATACCGGTTCGAGCCGAAATTTTCCTGAAATCTTCCCGGCGGGTTCCTGAGGTCTCCTGTGCAGTCGTATCAATTTAAACTGCTTCCGTTTGATCAAAATCAATCCCGGAAGTTTTTCATCTTTTATTGCCCCGGTTAGGGTTTTCAATGCCGTTTTTGGCACCGTTCCGCCCGTTTCAACTCAGTGAATTTTTCCAACACTGAATTTTTACTCGTCAATATTGTTAAAATATTTTAATATATTCTAAACAATATAAATACATTTATTTAACTCTTTAAATAGTATAAATTGTAATATACATACATTTGTACATTTTCTTCCGAGAATGCCTGAATTTCCCGGTTGTCACATTTACCCCTCCTTATAAAATTTTCGTCCTCGAAAATTAAAACAAGTGGGGGTATAAAATCCTCGTCTCGTCTTCTCATTCCCATGTAGCTTCTTCAATGTTGTGATTTTTTCACAAAATCTTTACTAGTGGGATTGTCTTATTCCTCAGCACTTTCTCTTCACGGGCCAATACTCGAATAGGTTGTTCTTCGTATGTCAAATTTTCGTGGATCTCAATAGGTTCATGCTTCAACACATGGGACGGATCTGGTATATACTTTCTCAATATCGACACATGAAATACATTATGCACTGCCGATAATTCAGGAGGTAACGCTAATCTGTAAGCGACCTTTCCAATGCGTTCGATAATTTCATAAGGTCCAATGTATCTTGGACTCAGTTTTCCCTTCTTACCGAAACGCATAATCCCCTTCATAGGCGATACCTTGAGAAACATGAAGTCTCCTTCATCAAACTCCAAGGATCTCCGCCTTTTGTCTGCATAACTCTTTTGTCGGCTTTGCGCAATTTTCATTTGATGCTGAATTCTAGCAACTGCATCGGAAGTCTCTTGTATGAAATCCATCTTATGCAACTACTTCTCTTGCAAATCATACCAGTGTAGTGGTGATCTGCACTTCCGTCCATACAAAGCCTCGTAAGGTGCCATGCCTATAGAAACTTGGTAACTATTATTGTACGAGAATTCAATTAATGGTAACTTCTCGTTCCAATTTCCTACAAAATCCATTACACAAGCTCGAAGCATGTCCTCTAAGGTCTGAATTATTCACTCTGGCTGTCCGTCTGTTTGCGGATGGAATGCCGTACTGAGTCTTAATTCAGTACCCATGGCTTCTTGCACACACTTCCAAAAGTTAGAAGTGAATCGTGCATCTCGATCTGATATAATGGATTTTAGTACTCCGTGTAATCTGACGACATGAGTTACATACAACTGAGCAAACTTTTTCAACGAAAAAGTCATCTTGACAGCTATAAACCGTGCCGTCTTGGTCAGTCTGTCCACAATAACCCAAATGGCATCATAACCTTCTCAGGTTTTTTGGGAGTCCCACTACAAAATCCATTGTAATGTGTTCCTATTTCCATTCAGGAATCTCCAAAGGTTCCAATCTTCCTGCAGGATGTTTATGTTCCACTTTAATTCTTTGACAGGTCATGCATTTACTCACGAATTTCACTATATCATTCTTCATCCCTTTCCACCAAAACTGTAACTTCAAGTCCTGATACATCTTGCTTGCTCCGAGATGAACCGAATATGGTGTCTCATGGGCTTCTGACATGATCCGTCTTCTAAGTTCCTCATCAGTTGGAACATTTATCCTTCCTTGATAAAGGATCATTCCATCCTTGGAAATTCCTTCTTGAGAACTTGTCACTCTTGGATCTCGCCTTTGAGCTTCCTTTATGTCCTTAAACAATGATGATTCCACTTGGAGTGCAGCTGGTCTTCCAGATATCAACTCCAAGTTCAAGGAATTTATCTCTTGCTACAATGGCTTCGGAAGCCTTTTTATCGGTAGCTAGTGCGATATGGTAGACTTTCTGCTTAAAGCATCCGCTACACGGTTGGCCTCCCCTAGATGATATAGGATTTCACAATCATAATCCTTTACCAGTTCCAACCATCGTCTTTGTCGCATATTGAGCTCCTTTTGCGTGAAGAAATACTTCAGGCTTTGGTCATCAGTGAAAATCTGACATTGAGCTCCATAGATATAGTGTCGCCAAATTTTAAGTGCAAACACTACTGCAGCAAGTTCAAGGTCATGTGTAGGGTAATTCCTTTCATGATCCTTTAATTGACGTGAAGCGTAAGCAATTACCTTGCCGCCTTACATCAGGACTGCTCCCAATCCTATTTTGGATGCATCACTGTAGATCACAAACTTCTCCCCTTCAGTAGGAAGCGTAAGGATTGGTGCGCTTTTCAGCCATCTCTTTAACTCCTGGAAGCTTCTTTCGCATTCCATAGTCCACTCATACTTCCTCTCCTTACGTGTAAGAGCGGTAAGAGGTGTAGCTAATTGCGCGAATCCCTCTACAAATCTCCGATAATAACCAGCTAACCCCAAGAAACTGCGTATTTTCGTCACACTCTTGGGTGCAGGCCACTGGTTAATTGCATCTACCTTAGTCGAATCTACAACAATACCTTCCTGGGATACAACATGTCTAAGGAAATGTACTCTATCCAGCTAAAACTCACATTTTGAGAATTTGGCATACAATTGATGCTTCCTTATCGTATTCAACACGATCCTCAGATGCTCTTTGTGCTGCTCATGAGTCTTTGAGTATATAAGAATGTCATCAATGAATACAATGACAAACTTATCCAAATACTCTCTAAAGATTCTGTTCATTAGATCCATGAACGCTGCCGGCGCATTTGTTAATCTAAATGGCATCACAAGGAACTCATAGTGACCATGACGAGTCCTAAACGTCGTCTTAGGAATATCACTTTCTTTAATTCTTAGCTGGTGATATCCTGATCGTAAGTCGATCTTGGAAAATACCGCTGCGCCTTTTAACTGGTCGAATAAGTCATCAATTCTAGGTAACGGATACCTATTTTTGATCGTAACCTTATTCAACTCCCAATAATCAATGCACAACCGGAACGTTCCATCCTTTTTCTTGACAACAACACAGGTGCACCCCAGGGAGAATAACTCGGTCTAATGAATCCTTTGTCCAAAAGCTCCTTTAATTGTTCCTGCAGCTCCTTTAACTCTACTGGAGCCATGCGGAATGGTGCATTGGAAATGGGTGTCGTTCCAGGCATCAACTCAATTTCGAACGAGATTTCTCTCTCTGGAGGTATCCCTGGTAACTCTTCCGGAAATACGTCAAGAAATTCCTTAATAACAGGAACATCTTCAGGTTGAAGCTTCAGTTCCTCTGTAGTATCCACCACATATGCCAGATATCTCATACAACTACTAGCTATCAGCTTGCTTGCTCTCAGTGAACTGATCATCATCTTCCCGGGTTTTCGAGAAGTATCGACATATTCGAAACTCTCTTCTTCCTCGGGTTGGAATACTATTTTTCGGTTTTGGCAGTCGATTGTAGCTTGATATTTCCTTAGGAAATCCATGCCTAGAATCACATCGTAATCCGTGATCTTCATTATGATCAACTCCACATATAGTTCCCTACTTGCCACATATACTGGTACATGAGGTAGCCAGTAATTGGACAACAATACTACCCTAGAGGGTAAAGCTGTCTTAAATACTCTTCCCATATAGTCCTTAGGAAGTTCTATCTTGTCAGCAAATTCATAGGAAACAAAAGAATGCATAGCACCGGAATCGAATAGTACAGAGGCTACATGACTAGCGACAGTAAGCTGACCTGTCACTACATTCGATGTTCCTGCCTCTACATCCTCTTTGCTATAGGCCATCACACGAGCATCAGCACGTGCCACACGCTCCTCGCATTGCGGCCTTACTGGAGACTCTTCAATTCTGGCTTGAAAGGAATGAGCTTGTGGGCGTGTCTAGTGCGGTTGGGAAGTGCCCTGTACACCCTGCCTATTGTTTGGACAGTTCCTGACGTAATGACCTTCCTTTCCACATTCATAGCAAACAAGTGGCCAAAATCTGCATTGCCCGGAATGTCTCTTCCTGCATGTAGGTCAATTTTGTACATTGGATTCCGCATTACCAGCTGTTCTTCGCTGCTGGTTTCGATTATTTCCTTGGCGATTTCCAGAAAAATTGCCTTTTCTCTTGTTTTGCTGGGATCCTTGATTATTGTCCTGGCTTGGTTTAGCATTCTGGTTTGGCTTGCTCGATTGACCAACTTGTGTAGACTTAGCCAAAGCCCTCTCCTTCTTCTTGGCCTCCCAGTGCTTTTCTCTTTCCTCTTTCTGTCGGGCTACGTGAAACTCAGCTCTGATGGCCCGACGAACACAATCTGCTGCAGAAGTAAGCGGTACCTGTCCAGTATCTACCAATGCAGCAATTTCTGACCTGAACATCCCGATCATTTTCTGTATTTTCTCCCTCTCAGTATGGACTACATAAGGGCATAAACGGGATAACTGGTCGAACTTTCGGCAAACTTCGCTCACCGACATATTTCCTTGCGTCAATTCTGAGAACTCTTTCTGTTGTTGTCTCGGAGATGCAGGGTCGTAATATTTCTGGTTAAATTCTTCCAAAAATTCCACCCAACTCATGGTAGACACGTTTCTTCTCATTCGCACAGTGTCCCACCAAAACCGAGCATCTTTTCTCAACACAAAAGACGCACATGCGACCTTTTCCTGGTCGGTTAGGTTCATGAATTCAATGATTACTTGCAATGACGACAACCAGTCTTCAGCCTCTAGAGGATTAGTAGAACCTTCAAATTCTGGCGGTCTCATGCGCCTGAATCTTTCATAGAGGGGTTCCAGATTTAATACCGATTACGGTTCAGGAACTCTCTCATGTATAGTAGCTGAAGGGATAACTGGATCTACCTCAACTTCCTGTTCTAGTTGGGTACCCTCAGAACCTTGTCTCTGTTCTAACTCCTCTACCCGTTGTCTCAGATTAGCATTTTCTTGCATCTGAGCTTCTAGTAAGGGTTGTATCTGATCTAATCTTTCCATGATATTAAGACATCATTCTTGTCCCTCTGGTCGATTTCACAAATCCACCATCTTGTCTATTATCCTATTATGGCACAATAATTCACCGTTAGCTTTTCCATGACCACATTCGTAAAATCATATAAATTTACGAAATTCAGGGTAATGTAAAGCTACATCATCGTAACACATCATCGTACAACATATAATCATTTCGATATTTCATTCATAGCAAACCGTTTATATATCATACATAACCATCACCAGTCATATACACATCGGCCATCATATACATCTTGGCCACAAGTCGATACAAAAGAGCTTTTCTCTATAAGCTACTTATGTACATGTATACATCTACTGGTCACACATCTCCTGTGTCTGGGACTAGAGGATATTCTTCTGGATCCTCCTCGTCATCTGGATCATCTGAATCGTCACCACCCCTAGGCAATGCTCTCTGTCCTGAGTCATCACCTCCTCGTGGTCTAGACGGTCCAGCCTCATGATCGTTCATCATTCTTCTCGGCCCAAAGATGCGTGCCAACATCTCATCTTGACCTAGTGTCTCTCGTCGACTCTGCATCAAATGCTCAATCAAAATCTCCCTCTCGATCATCCTGATCATCACTACAAACTCTTGGAGCGTAGGAGGAAATAGCTTAATCACCCTCTGTCTCAACTCCATGGGTAAACCTCTCCAGAATAGCTCACAACAGTTCACTTTAGTGAGGTTGGGCAACGGACATCTCCTCCTAATGGTCTCCTCAAATCGTGCTACGTAAGACATAACTGTCTCACCAGACAACATGACCATCCTCTCGATCTGGAGAATATAATCCCTAACCTCATCAAATCCAGGGTACGCAGGTGTATCTGCCTCTCGTGTCTCTGGAGATGCTGGAGCAGGTGCCGGATCCCTAGGCGAAAACTGATCAGCCAATCGCTGACAGAACTCAGCCCAACTAAATCCCAATAGAATCTCCTGGTCATAATACTCCCAGAATACTCGAGCGTCTCCCTGAAACATACTGATAGCCAATTGGATCCACATCTCTCGATCAATGTCGCATATTACCATAATCCTGTCTATGGCATGGAGCCAGTCCTTTGTCTCCATCGACTGTCGTCCACCATCAAACATAGGGGGACTACTAGCTCTGAATGCCTATACTGCCCGAGCCGAAACTCTCACCCCAATATGTTGGCGTCCACCAACAACTGGAATGTCCACTACTACAGGTGGATGAAGTACCGGTTGAGGCTGTACTACATCTACTGGAGCAGGTGCTGGCGTTGGTACTGGTACTGGAGGTCTCTCGGGCACCGGGGGTCTAATTACCGGTCGTTGGGAAATAGATAGCCTCACAATAGGTTTCGTCCATACCCGTAATACCCCTCTCGGTCATGGTAACGGTGGTATCATATAAGGAGGTCTGGTCATCTTGCTACCTATAAGATAATTATTTTCACATAAGAAAATAATTAACTAAACTTAAGTAAACTACTTACTTGGATAGCGGTGCAGGATGCGCGAAGTGTCAAATCAGGATATGGTCAATACTGCTCTGATATACCAACTGTGGCAGCAGTTGGTAATCTAAACTAAACCCATCGTAATTCCGCTCTGATACCAACTGTGGAAGCAGTTGGTATTCTAAACTAAACCAACCGTAAACTCGCTCTGATACCAACTGTGGCAGCCCGCCCTTTCGTAGAGATCATACAATACTATTACAGTTAAGCTTTATCGCTAACTGCAATAGATTGTATTCTCATGGGTCATCGACTAATCTATCTCTCTTTAAATCATGACGTTTTTGGGGAAAATTTTTTTTTCTTTTAACATCACGTAAAAACTTTTCCACTATTTACTTTGTTAGCAAGTACAAAGTAATTTACATAATACAGTACTTTCGTAAAATATATACTATTACAAAAGACTGTTTCTTTTTCCCTTCTCTTTTATCGCTCAGCGGAAAGACTCTGGCAGGACCATATCCCTCGCTTCCTATCCCATTTGACACAAGCTACCCCGTCCACCGTCCAGTCAAACAAAGCTACTGAGCTGGTCGCTTACATGCAACATAAGCAAAAATGGTGAGCTACAGGCTCAGTAAATGTAAACATGCAAGAAATAAAATTTCTATGAATAGTACTATTCAAATAGTAACGTTGATCACTATTCATACGTGAATAGCAACTTTGACTACTATTCATTATGAATAGTAAGTTTGACCACAACACAGTATATCAACAGTACATCTACCGCGATGTTAGTACCCTCACGAAACTGTCTTATGCTCAATTATGGCATAGTTTCAGTTTTAGGTAATTATCTTACATTATGTTCTGGTTTTGAGCTCAGGTTGGCAGTACCATTCAAGTGCGCATGACTGAGAGCGGTACATTAGTGCTGACCTCCATAGCCTTAATCTCATAGCCTCGAAGCCAAAATTGTACATGACTGGGAGCGGTACATTAGTGCTAACCTCCACAGCCTTAATCTCATAGCCCTGAAGGTAAAATTTACCTCCCTGTACGGAAGGCTGGTACGCCAAAAGTGGTTTCACTACCGACTTTTTAAAGTTCTAACCCGGTGACTTCATATTGTCCCGTGGTTAGGAATAGTTCACATTTTAATATTAGGTGAGTGAGTTTCATTAACCTCGCTCTAGTGCCCGAAGCACAATTCACTATGTGTCCCATTCTTAGTAGTGCCCGTAGCACATTTCGTCTCTCTCTCTACTCTATAGTAGTGCACGTAGCACATATATACCTAACTTATAGTTAGCACATCAAAGTTAGCAATAATAATGCTATATGTTGCAGACAGGTAAATGTCTGAACTTACCTTATCAGTTTCTTCCCCTTTTCTCTCTTGGATCTTTGATCGCCCTCCTTGTAGGTCGATTTTGAGATCCTACAGACAAAACCTTGTCTGTTAATTTCATTTCTATTTATAACTTTTATTTTTCATTTAAAAAGCTTAAATAAAACCTATTTATAACTTTTTAGGCTTTATTTATCATTTTCCCCATTTTTCTCAACTTTTACAAAATTACGATTTTACCCCTATATTTTGGCAAAATTACAATTATGCCCCTAAGGGAATTTTCTTGATCCAGACTGTATTTTTGGCTCTCAGGAACTTTTCTGACTCTTTTCTAATCATTACCGGGTTCCTTTCTAATTTTATTTCCATTTTTCACTTTCCCGACCCTCGGGAAGCACTATTCCGACCCTTACGTCGGTTTAGTGATTTTCTATCGTTTCGGAGACTCAAATGGACGTTTTACTAGTATTTAAAACATTCATCTAGACTTTCCCGACCTAGGTCTCTGAGGCTCGGATTTTCCGCATCCGACTCGGACCTTTATTTCGTTTCCCAAAAACGCCACCCCTCGGGGTCGGTTTTTCAGTTTCACTCGCATTTTACATTTTAAAGGGATGGGTTACTATTCACGAACCACCCCTTAGGTTTTCCTCGTTCAATTTTCCATGAGGGACTCGGGTTTCTGACCTGACCCTAAACTTTTATTTTTAATTCTCTTTTTTACCCCAAATGCCGTTTTCGAAATTTCGGCAGCATTTCGATGTAATTTTAAGGCTACCGGCGTTAGGTACGCCTCGAACCATATGTACTTGCCATGTACTACACCACAAACCTATTTTATGTAAAAGTTTTACAAACTTTTACATAAAAGCTCACAAAATTCCAATTTACATTTTGAACCACATTACACAAAATTTCTTTCTATTTTACCCTTGGTTTTGGCCACGGTTTTCACACTCAAAACCTAACCAAATCTTCTCAATTTTTCCACCAAATTTTTGGCTATTCCAATTTCATTTTCTAGCACATTTTCAAGCCAATTTACAGGCATTTTTTAACACAATTTCTAGGGTTTTTAACCACACCTAACCCACGGCCATTTTAGAGAAACATGCACCAATTTTTTGTTTCTTGCTTCCAATCACAAATCCATCATTTTCATAATTCAATGCATGATTTATACCATCCAAACATCAAGTAAACCATGCAAAAATTTTTCCCCAAACCCTAATTAAACCCACGGCCATATTAGGGTAATTTCACGCCAAATTTTTTTTTCAAGTATTCAATCATACAAATCATGTTTTATATTAAATCAAAACATGATATAAAGCATTTTAACACTTAAACCACAACAATTCCTCATTGACTACACTTGGTAACCCACGGTTTTACCCTTGGAAAACCGATCAAAATTTTGTTTTTCTTTAAACAAAATGCATGGTTTTTCTCCTAGTTATTCCCTTAACAAAACCCAAGCACCAAATCAATCAAAACAAACCAAAAATTTTCCATCCTTTACACTATTCATTACACGGATTTTTGGAAGAAAAATCAAGAAAATTTTCAAACCAAGGGAAGTTACGTTGTTCACTTGCTTCCCTGGACTTCAATGAGGGGTTTGACACAATTTTTGTGAAGAAAACTGGAAGTATTCAATCGGTTTCTCTTGGATTGCCTACGGTTCTTCTTGGGAGAACACTTAGAACATTTTTTTTCCTTTGTTTTTGGCTTTGAATTTGTCTCGGCCAATTTGTTCCAAGTTTTGTCGACTTAACCACAAAGAAAGCCAATTAATGTGGCGGCCTGCCCCTCATAGAGATCATACAATACCATTACAGTTAAGCTTTATCGCTAACTGCGATAGATTGTACTCTCATGGATCACCGGCTAATCTATCTCTCTTTTAAACATGACATTTTTGGGGAATTTTTTTTTTAACATCATGAAAAACATTATCCACTATTTACTTTGTTTACAAGTACAAAGTAATTTACATAATACAGTACTTTCGTAAAATATATATTATTACAAAACACTGTTTCTTTTTCCCTTCTCTTTTATCGCTCAGTGGAAAGACTCTAGCAGGACCATATCCCTCACCTCTTATCCCATTTGACCCGCGCCATCTCGCCCGCCATCCAGTCAAACAACGCTACTGAGCTGGTCGCTTACATGCAACATAAGCAAAAATGGTGAGCTACAGGCTCAGTAAGTTCAAACATGCAATAAATAAAATTTCTATGAATAATACTATTCATCATAAATAGTATCGTTGACCACTATTCGTATATAAATAGTAACTTTGACCACTATTTATAATGAATAGTAAGTTTAACCACAACACAGTGTATCAACAGTACATCTACCGCGATGTTAGTACTTTCACGAAACTGTCTTATGCTCAATTATGGCATAGTTTCAGTTTTAGATAATTATCTTTAATTACGTTCTGATTTTGAGCTCAGGTTGGCAGTACCATTTAAGTGCGCATGACTGAGAGCAGTACATTAGTGCTAACCTCCACAGCCTTAATCTCATAGCCCCAAAGGCAAAATTATACATGACTGGGAGCGGTACATCAATGCTGACCTCCACAGCCTTAATCTCATTTTCATAGCCCCGAAAGCAAAATTTACCTCCCTGTATGGAAGGCTGGTACGCCAAAAAGTGGTTTCATTACCGACTTTTTAAAATTCTAACCCGGTGACTTCATATTGCCCCGTGGTTAGGAATGGATCACATTTTAATTTTAGGTGAGTGAGTTTCATTAACCTCGCTCTTGTGCCCGAAGCACAACTTATTATGTGTCCCATTCTTAATAGTGCCCGTAGCACATTTCGTCTCTCTCTCTACTCTATAATAGTACCCGTAGCACATATGTAACTAACTTATAGTTAGTACACCAAAGTTAGCAACAATAATGCTATATGTTGTAGACAGGTAAATGTCTGAACTTACCTTATCAGTTTCTTCCCCTTTTCTCTCTTGGATCTTTGATCACCCTCCTTGTAGGCCAATTTTGGGATCCTACAGACAAAAACTTGTCTATTAATTTCATTTCCATTTATAGCCTTTATTTTTCATTAAAAAGCTTAAATAAAACCTATTTATAACTTTTTAGGCTTTATTTATCATTTTCCCCATTTTTCTCAACTTTTGTAAAATTACGATTTTACCCCTATATTTTGGTAAAATTACAATTATGCCCCTGACGGAATTTTCTTGATCCAGACTGCATTTTTGGCTCTCAGGAACTTTTCTGACTCTGTTTTAACCATTACCGGGTTCGTTTCTATGTTATTTACATTTTTCACTTTCCCGACTCTCGGGAAGTACTATTCTGACCCTTACGTCGGTTTAGTGATTTTCTATCGTTTTGGAGTCTCAAATGGACGTTTTACTAGTATTTAAAACGTTCATCTAGACGTTCCCGACCTAGGTCTCTGAGGCTCGGATTTTTCGTACCCGACTCGGACCTTTATTTCGTTTCCCAAAAACGCCCCCCCCCTCGGGGTCGATTTTTTTCAGTTTCACAACGTTTTACATTTTTAGGGGACGGTTTGCTATTCACAAACCACCCCTTAGGTTTTTCTTATTCAATTTTCCGTGAGGGACTCGGGTTTCCGACCCGACCCTAAACTTTTATTTTTAATTCTCTTTTTACCCCAAATGCCGTTTTCAAAATTTTAGCAGCATTTCGGCGTAAATTTAAGGCTACCGGCGTTAGGTACGCCTCAAACCATATGTACCTGCCACTTACTATACCACAAACCTATTTTATGTAAAAGTTTTCCAAACTTTTACATAAAAGCTCACAAAATTACAATTCACATTTTGAACCACATTACACAAAATTTCTTTCAATTTTACCCTTGGTTTTGGCCACGGTTTTCACACTCAAAACCTAACCAAAACTTCTCAATTTTTCAACCAAATTTTAGGCTATTCCAATGTCATTTTCTAGCACATTTTCAAGCCAATTTCAATGCATTTTTAAACACAATTCCTAGGGTTTTTCACCACATATAACCACGGCCATTTAAGAGAAACATGCACCAATTTTTTTGTTTTCTGTTTCAATCACAAATCCATTATTTCCATAATTCAATGCATGATTTAAACCATCCAAACATCAAGTAAACCATGCAAAAATTTTTCCGCAAACCCTAATTAACCCACGGCCATATTAGGGTAATTTCACGCAAAATTTTTTTTCAAGCTTTCAATCATACAAATCATGTTTTATATTTAATCGAAACATGATTTAAAGCATTTTAAAACTTAAACCACAACAATTCCTCATTGACTACACTTGGTAACCCACGGTTTTACCCTTGGAAAACCGATCAAAATTTTGTTTTTCTTTAAACAAAATGCATGGTTTTTCTCCTAATTATTCCCTTAACAAAACCCAAGCACCAAACCAATCAAAACAAACCAAAAATTTTCCATCCTTTACACTATTCATTACACGGATTTTTGGAAGAAAAATCAATAAAATTTTCAAACCAAGGGAAGTTACCTTGTTCACTTGCTTCCTTGGACTTCAATGAAGGGTTTGACACAAATTTTGTGAAGAAAACTTGAAGTATTCACTTGGTTTCTCTTGGTGGCTCACGGTTCTTCTTGGGAGAACACTTAGAAAATTTTTCTCTTTGGTGTTTGGCTTTGAAATTGGTTTCAGCCACTTTGTTCAAATGTTGCCGACTTAACCACAAAGAAAGCCAATTAATTTGGCTTTCAACCAATCAAAAATCAACACCTTTCAAACTTATTTCTTTCCACATTTTTCAAAAATTAAAATGATGGAATTTTGGCCAAATCTTGGCCTTTAGATAAAAAAGCAAACCAATCTTGGCCATTAATGCTACCAACCACCATTTTTCTTTCATTTATTAAATGGATTTATGATGTCATAAATGCAAAGTAAAACTTTGACTTTGACTTTACTATTCATATTAATTCGACTACTTTTTGACCGATACCTGTTCGAGCCGAAATTTTCTTGAAATCTTCCCGGTGGGTTCCTGAGATCTCCTGTGCAGTCGGATCAATTTAAACTGCTTCCGTTTGATCAAAATCAATCCCTGAAGATTTTCATCTTTTATTGCCGTTGTTAGGGTTTTCAATGCTGTTTTTGGCACCGCTCCGCCCGTTTCAACTCAGTGAATTTTTCCAACACAGAATTCTTACTCGTCAGTATTGTTAGAACATTTTAATATATTCTAAACAATATAAATACATTTATTTCACTCTTTAAATAGTACAAATTGTAATATACATACATTTGTACATTTTCTTCCGAGAATGCCTGAATTTCCCGGTTGTCATATTCACCCCTCCTTATAAAATTTTCGTCCTCAAAAATTAAAACAAGTGGGGGTATAAACTCCTCATCTTATCTTCTCGTTCCCACGTAGCTTCTTCAATGTTATGATTTTTCTACAAAATCTTTACTAGTGGAATTGTCTTATTCCTCAGCACTTTCTCTTCGCGAGCCAGTACTCGAATAGGTTGTTCCTTATATGTCAAATCCTCGTGGATTTGAATAGGCTCATGCTTCAACACATGGGACGGATCTGGTATATACTTTCTCAGCATCGACACATGAAATACATTATGCACTGTCGACAATTCAGGAGGTATCGCTAATCTATAAGTGACCTTTCCAATGCGTTCGATAATTTCGTAAGGCACAATATATCTCAGACTCAGTTTCCCCTTCTTACCGAAACGCATAATCCCCTTCATGGGCGATACCTTAAGAAACACGAAGTCTCCTTCATCAAACTCCAAGGATCTTCGCCTCTTGTCTGCATAACTCTTTTGTCGGTTTTGTGTAATTTTCATTTCACGCTGAATTCTAGCAACTGCATCGGAAGTCTCTTGTATGAAATCCGTCTTATGCAACTGCTTTTCTTGCAAATCATACCAATGTAGTGGTGATCTGCACTTCCGTCCATACAAAGCCTCGTAAGGTGCCATACCTATGGAAGCTTGGTAACTATTATTGTACGAGTATTCAATTAATGGTAACTTCTCGTTCAAATTTCCCGTAAAATCCATTACACAAGCTCGAAGCATGTCCTCTAAGGTCTGAATTGTCCGCTCTGACTGTCCGTCTGTTTGCCGATGGAATGCTGTACTGAGTCTTAATTCAGTACCCATGGCTTCTTGCACACACTTCCAGAAAGTCGAAGTGAATCGTGCATCTCGATCTGACACAATGGATTTTGGTACTCCATGTAATCTGACGACATGAGTTACGTACAACTGAGCAAACTTTTCCGATGAAAAAGTCATCTTGACAGCTATAAATCGTGCCGTCTTGGTCAGTCTGTCCACAATAACCCAGATGGCATCATAACCTTCTCGGGTTTTTGGGAGTCCCACTATAAAATCCATCGTAATGTGTTCCCATTTCCATTCAGGAATCTCCAAAGGTTCCAATCTTCCTGCTGGATGTTTATGTTCTGCTTTGATTCTCTGACAGGTCATGCATCTGCTCATGAATTTCGCTATATCATTCTTCATCCCTTTCAACCAGAACTGTAATTTCAAGTCCTGATACATCTTGCTAGCTCCGGGATGAACCGAATATGGTGTCTCATGGGCTTCTGACATGATCCGTCGTCTAAGTTCCTCATCAGCTGGAACATTAATCCTTCCTTGATAAAGGATCATTCCATCCTTGGAAATTCCTTCTTGAGAACTGGTCATTCTTGGATCTCATCTTTGAGCTTCCTTTATATCCTCAAACAACGATGATTCCACTTGGAGTGCAGCTAGTCTTCCGGATATCAGCTCCAAGTTCAAAGAATTTATCTCTTGCTGCAATGGCTTCGGAAGCCTTTTTATCGGTAGCTGGTGCGATATGGTAGACTTTCTACTTAGAGCATCCGCTACACGGTTGGCCTTTCCTGGATGATATAGGATTTCACAATCATAATCCTTCACCAGTTCCAACCATCGTCTTTGCCGCATATTGAGCTCTTTTTGCTTGAAGAAATACTTCAAGCTTTGGTGATCAGGGAAAATCTGACATTAAGCTCCATAGAGATAGTGTCGCCAAATTTTAAGTGCGAACACTGCTGCAGCAAGTTCAAGGTCATGTGTAGGATAATTCCTTTCATGGTCCTTTAATTGACGGGCAGCGTAAGCAATCACCGTGCCGCCTTGCATCAGGACTGCTCCCAATCCTATTTTAGATGCATCACTGTAGATCACAAACTTCTCCCCTTCAGTGGGAACGTAAGGATTGGTGCGCTTGTCAGCCGTCTCTTTAACTCCTGGAAGCTTCTTTCGCATTCCATAGTCCACTCATACTTCCTTTCCTTGCGTGTAAGAGTAGTAAAAGGTGCAGCTAATCGCGCGAATCCCTCTACAAATTACCGATAATAACCAGCTAACCCCAAGATACTGCGTATTTCCGTCACGCTCTTGGGTGCAGGCCACTGGTTAATTGCATCTACTTTCATCGGATCTACAGCAATACCTTCCTGGGATACAACATGTCCGAGGAAATGTACTCTGTCCAGCCAAAACTCACATTTTGAGAATTTGGCATATAGTTGATGCTTCCTGATCGTATTCAGCACGATCCTCAGATGTTCCTTGTGCTCCTCATGAGTCTTTGAGTATATAAGAATGTCATCAATGTATACAATGACGAACTTATCCAAATACTCTTTAAAGATTCTGTTCATCAAATCCATGAACACTGCCGGTGCATTTGTTAATCCAAATGGCATCACAAGAAACTCGTAATGACCATAACGAGTCCTAAACGCCGTCTTAGGAATACCACTTTCTTTAATTCTCAGCTGGTGATATCCTGATCGTAAATCGATCTTGGAAAATACCACTGCGCCTTTTAACTGGTCGAATAAATCATCAATTCTAGGTAACGAATACCTATTTTTGATCGTAACCTTATTCAACTCCTGGTAATCAATGCACAACCGGAAAGTTCCATCCTTTTTCTTGACGAACAACACAGGTGCACCCCATGGAGAATAACTCGGTCTGATGAATCCTTTGTCCAAAAGCTCCTTTAATTGTTCCTGCAGCTCTTTTAACTCCACTGGAGCCATGCGGTATGGTGCTTTGGAAATAGGTGCCGTTCCAGGCATCAACTCAATTTCGAACTAGATTTCTCTCTCTGGAGGTATCCCTGGTAACTCTTCCGGAAATACGTCAAGAAATTCATTAACAATGGGAACATCTTCAGGTTGAAGCTTCTGTTCCTCTGTAGTGTCCACCACATATGCCAGATATCCCATGCAACCATTGGCTATCAGCTTGCTTGCTTTCAGCGAACTGATCATCATCTTCCCGGGTCTTCGAGAAGCATCAACATACTCGAAACTCTCTTCTTCCTCAGGTTGGAATACTATCTTTCGATTTCGGCAGTCGATCGTAGCTTGATATATCCCTAGGAAATCCATGCCTAGAATCACATCGTAATCCATGATCTTCATTACGATCAACTCAGCCTATAGTTCCCTATTTGCCACATATACTGGTACATGAGGTAGCTAGTAATTGGACAACAATACTTCCCCAGAGGGTAAAGCTGTTTTAAATACTCTTCCCATATAGTCCTTAGGAAGTCCTATCTTGTCAGAAAATTCATAAGAAACAAAAGAATGCGTAGCACCGAAATCGAATAGTACAGAGGCTACATGACTAGCGACAGTAAGCTGACCTGTCACTACATTCGATGTTACTGCCTCTGCATCCTCTTTACCGTAGGCCATCACACGAGCATCATCACGTGGCACACGCTCCTGGCGTTGCGGCCATACTGGAGACTCTTCAACTCTGGCCTGAAGGGAATGAGCTTGTGGGCGTGTCTGGTGCGGTTGGGAAGTGCCTTGTCCACCCTGCCTATTGTTTGGACTGTTGCTGGCGTAATGACCTTCCTTTCCCCATTCATAGCAAACAAGTGACCCAAATCTCCATTGCCCGGAATGTCTCTTCCCGCATGTAGGGTAATTTTGTACATTGGATTCCGTATTTCCAGCTGTTCTTCGCTGCTGGTTTCAATTATTTCCCTGGTGATTCCCAGAAAAATTGCCTTTCCTCTTGTTTTGTTGGGATCCTTGATTATTGCCCTGGCTTGGTTTAGCATTCTGGTTTGGCTTGCTCGATTGACCAACTTGTGTAGACTTAGCCAAAGCCCTCTCCTTCTTCTTAGCCTCCTAGTGTTTTTCTCTTTCCTCTTTTTATCGGGCTACGTGAAACTCAACTCTGATGGCCCGACTAACACAATCTGCTACAGAAGCAGGCGGTACCTGACCAGTATCTACCAATGCAGTAATTTCTGGCCTGAACATCCCGATCATTTTCTGTATTTTCTCCCTCTCAGTAAGGACTACATAAGGGCATAAACGGGATAATTGGTCGAACTTTCGGCAAACTTCACTCACCGACATATTTCCTTGCATCAATTCTGAGAAATCTTTCTGTTGTTGTCTCAGAGATATAGGGTCATAATATTTCTAGTTAAATTCTTCCAGAAATTCCGCCCAACTCATGGTAGACACGTTTCTTCTCATTCGCACAGTGTCTCACCAAAAACGAGCATCTTTTCTTAGCACAAAAGACGTACATGCAACCTTCACCCGGTCAGTTAGGTTCATGAATTCCATGATCACTTGCAAGGATGACAACCAATCTTCAGCCTCTAAAGGATTAGTAGAACCTTCAAATTCTGGCAGTCTCATATGCCTGAATCTTTCATAGAGGGGTTCCAGATTTAATATCGGTTGCGGTTCAGGAACTCTCTCATGTATAGCAGCTGGAGGAATAACCGGATCTACCTCAGCTTCTTGTTCTACTTGGGTACCCTCAGAACCTTGTCTCTGTTCTAACTCCTCTACCCGTTGTCTCAGTTTAGCATTTTCCTAAATCTGAGCTTCTAGTAAGGCTTGTATCTGATCTAATCTCTCCATAATATTAGGACGTCGTTCTCGTCCCTCTGGTCGATTTCATAAATTCACCATCTTGCCTATTCTCCTATTATGGCACAACAATTCACCGTTAGCTTTTCCATGTCCACGTTCGTAAAATGATATAAATTTACGAAATTTAGGGTAATGTAAAGCCACATCATCGTAACACATCATCGTACAACATATAATCATTTTGATATTTCATTCATAGCAAAACGTTTATATATCATACATAATCATCACCAGTCATATATACAACGGCCATCATATACATCTTGGCCACAAGTCTATACAAAAGAGCTTTTCTCTATAAGCTACTTATGTACATGTATACATCTATTGGTCACACATCCCTTGTGTCTGGGACTAGAGGATATTCTTCTAGATCTTCATCGTCATCTGGATCATCTGAGTCATCACCACCCCTAGGCAATGCTCCCTGTCCTGAGTCATCACCTCCTCGTTGTCTAGATGGTCCAGCCTCATGATCGTTCATCATTCTTCTCGGCCCAAAGATGCGTGCCAACATCTCATCTTGACCCAGTGTCTCTCGTCGACTCTGCGTCAGATGCTCAATCAAAATCTCCCTCTCGATCGTCCTGATCGTCACTACAAACTCTTGGAGCATAGGAGGATATAGCTTAATCACCCTCTATCTCAACTCCATGGGTAAGCCTCTCCAGAAAAGCTCACAACAGTTTGCTTCAGTGAGGTTGGGCAACGGACATCTCCTCCTAATGGTCTCCTTAAATCGTGCTGCGTAAGACATAACTATCTCACTAGACAACATGACCATCCTCTCGGTCTGGAGAATATAATCCCTAACCTCATCAAATCCAGGGTACGCAGGTGTATCTGCCTCTCGTGTCTCTGGAGATGCTGGAGCAGGTGCCGGATCCCTAGGCGGAAACTGATTAGCCAACCACTAACAGAACTCAGCCCAACTAAATCCCAATAGAATCTCCTGGTCACAATACTCCCAGAATACTCGAGCGTCTCCTTGAAACATACTGATGGCTAATTGGATCCACATCTCTCGGTCAATGTCGCACATCACCATAATCCTCTCTATGGCATGGAGCCAGTTCTTCGTCTCCATCGACTGTCATCCACCATCAAACATAGGGGGACTGCTAGCTCTGAACGACTGTACTGCCTGGGCTGAAACTCTCACCCCAATATGTTGGCGTCCACCAACAAATAGAATGTCCACTTCTACAGGTGGATGAAGTATCGGTCGTGGCTGTACTACATCTATTGGCGCTGGTGCTGGTACTGGAGGCCTCTCGGGCACCGGGGGTCTAACTACTAGTCGTTGGGAAATAGACGGCCTCACAATAGGTCTCGTCCATACCCGTGACACCCCTCTCGGTCATGGTAGCGGTGGTCTCACATAAGGAGGTCTGGTCATCTTGCTACCTATAAGATAATTATTTTCACATAAGAAAATAATTAATTAAACTTAAGCAAACTGCTTACTTGGATAGCGGTGCAGGATGTGTGAAGTGTCAAATCAATATATGGTCAACACTGCTCTGATATACCAACTATGACAGCAGTCGGTAATCTAAACCCGACCAATCGTAAATCTGCTCTGATACCAACGTGGTAGCAGTTGGTATTTTAAACTATACCAACCGTAAACCCGCTCTGATACCAACTGTGGCGGCCCGCCCCTCGTAGAGATCATACAATACTATTACAGTTAAGCTTTATCGCCAACTGCGATAGATTGTACTCTCATGGGTCGCCGGCTAATCTATCTCTCTTTAAAACATGAAGTGTTTGGGGAAATTTTTTTTTTTAACATCATGAAAAACATTATCCACTATTTACTTTGTTTACAAGTACAAAGTAATTTACATAATACAGTACTTTCGTAAAATATATATTATTACAAAAGACTGTTTCTTTTTCCCATCTCTTTTATCGCTCAGCGGAAAGACTCTGGCAGGACCATATCCCTCGCCTCTTATCCCATTTGACATGCACCATCCCACTCGCCATCCAGTCAAACAACGCCACTGAGCTGGTCGCTTACCTGCAACATAAGCAAAAATGGTGAGCTACAGGCTCAGTAAGTTCAAACATGCAAGAAATAAAATTTCTATAAATAATACTATTCATCATGACCACTATTCATACATGAATAGTAACTTTGACCACTATTTATTATGAATAGTAAGTTTGACCACAACACAGTGTATTAACAGTACATCTACCGCGATGTTAGTACTCTCACGAAACTGTCTTATGCTCAATTATGGCATAATTTCAGTTTTAGGTAATTATCTTTAATTACGTTCTGATTTTGAGCTCAGGCTGGCAGTACTATTTAAGTGCGCATGACTGGGAGCGGTACATTAGTGCTGACCTCCACAACCTTAATCTCATAGCCCCGAAGGCAAAATTGTACATGACTGAGAGTGGTACATCAGTGCTGACCTCCACAGCCTTAATCTCATTTTCATAGCCCCGAAGGCAAAATTTATCTCCCTGTACGGAAGGCTGGTAAGCCAAAAAGTGGTTTCATTACCGACTTTTTAAAATTCTAACCCAGTGACTTCATATTGCCCCGTCGTTAGGAATGGATCACATTTTAATTTTAGGTGAGTGAGTTTCATTAATCTCGTTCTAGTGCCCGAAGCACAACTTATTATGTGTCCCATTCTTAATAGTGCCCGTAGCACATTTTGTCTCTCTCTACTCTATAATAGTGCCCGTAGCACAAACGTACCTAACTTATAGTTAATACATCAAAGTTAGCAACAATAATGCTATATGTTGTAGACAGGTAAATGTCTGAACTTACCTTATCAGTTTCTTCCCCTTTTCTCTCTTTGATCTTTGATCGCCCTCCTTGTAGGCCGATTTTGGGATCCTACAGAAAAAACCTTGTCTGTTAATTTCATTTCCATTTATAGCTTTTATTTTTCATTAAAAAGCTTAAATAAAACCTATTTATAACTTTTTAGGCTTTCTTTATCATTTTTCCCATTTTTCTCAACTTTTGCAAAATTATGATTTTGCCCCTATATTTTGTCAAAATTGCAATTATGCCCCTGACGGAATTTTCTTGATCCAGACTGCATTTTTGGCTCTCATGAACTTTTCTGACTCTGTTCTAATTATTATCGGGTTCGTTTCTTTGTTATTTACATTTTTCACTTTCCCGACCCTGGGGAAGCACTATTCCGACCCTTACGTCGGTTTAGTGATTTTCTATCGTTTCGGAGCCTCAAATGGACGTTTTACTAGTATTTAAAACGTTGATCTAGACGTTCCCGATCTAGGTCTCGGAGGCTCGGATTTTCCGCACTCGACTCGGACCTTTATTTCGTTTCCCAAAAACGCCCCCCCTCGGGGTCGATTTTTTTCAGTTTCACTACGTTTTACATTTTTAGGGGACGGTTTACTATTCATGAACCAACCCTTAGGTTTTCCTTATTCAATTTTCCGTGAGGGACTCGGGTTTCCGACCCAACCCTAAACTTTTATTTTTAATTCTCTTTTTACCCCAAATGCCGTTTTCGAAATTTCAGCAGCATTTCGGCGTAAATTTAAGGCTACCGGCGTTACGTACGCCTCGAACCATATGTACCTGCCACGTACTATACCACAAACCTATTTTATGTAAAAGTTTTCCAAACTTTTACATAAAAGCTCACAAAATTCCAATTCACATTTTGAACCACATTACACAAAATTTCTTTCAATTTTACCCTTGGTTTTGGCCACGGTTTTCACACTCAAAACCTAACCAAAACTTCTCAATTTTTCAACCAAATTTTAGGCTATTCCAATGTCATTTTCTAGCACATTTTCAAGCCAATTTCAATGCATTTTTCAACACAATTCCTAGGGTTCTTCACCACATATAACCCACGTCCATTTAAGAGAAACATGTACCAATTTTTTTGTTTCTTGCTTTCAATCACAAATCCATCATTTCCATAATTCAATGCATGATTTAAACCATCCAAACGTCAAGTAAACCATGCAGAAATTTTTCCGCAAACCCTAATTAACCCACGGCCATATTAGGGTAATTTCACACAAAATTTTTTTTTCAAGCTTTCAATCATACAAATCATGTTTTATATTTAATCAAAACATGATTTAAAACATTTTAACACTTAAACTACAACAATTCCTCATTGACTACACTTGGTAACCCACGGTTTTACCCTTGGAAAACCGATCAAAATTTTGTTATTCTTTAAACAAAATGCATGGTTTTTCTCCTAATTATTCCCTTAACAAAACCCAAGCACCAAATCAATCAAAACAAACCAAAAATTTTCCATCCTTTACACTATTCATTACACGGATTTTTGGAAGAAAAATCAAGAAAATTTTCAAACCAAGGGAAGTTACCTTGTTCACTTGCTTCCGTGGACTTCAATGAAGGGTTTGACACAAATTTTGTGAAGAAAACTTGAAGTATTCACTTGGTTTCTCTTGGTGGCTCACGGTTCTTCTTGGGAGAACACTTAGAAAATTTTTCTCTTTTGTGTTTGGCTTTGAAATTGGTTTCGGCCACTTTGTTCAAATGTTGCCGACTTAACCACAAAGAAACCAATTAATTTGGCTTTCAACCAATCAAAAATCAACACCTTTCAAACCTATTTCTTTCCACATTTTTCAAAAATTAAAATGATGGAATTTTGGCCAAATCTTGGCCTTTAGATAAAAAAGCAAACCAATCTTGGCCATTAATGCTACCAACCACCATTTTTCTTTCATTTATTAAATGGATTTATGATGTTATAAATGCAAAGTAAAACTTTGACTTTGAATTTTACTATTCACATTAATTCGACTACTTTTTGACCGATACTGGTTCGAGCCGAAATTTTCCTGAAATCTTCCCGGTGGGTTCCTGAGATCTCCTATGCAGTCGGATCAATTTAAACTGCTTCCGTTTGATCAAAATCAATCCCGGAAGTTTTTCATCTTTTATTGCCCCGGTTAGGGTTTTCAATGCCGTTTTTGGCACCGTTCCGCCCGTTTCAACTCAGTGAATTTTTCCAACACTGAATTCTTACTCGTCAGTATTGTTAGAACATTTTAATATATTCTAAACAATATAAATACATTTATTTCACTCTTTAAATAGTACAAATTGTAATATACATTCATTTGTACATTTTCTTCCGAGAATGCCTGAATTTCCTGGTTATCACAATTAATTTGGCTTTCAACCAATCAAAAATCAACACCTTTCAAACCTATTTCTTTCCACATTTTTCAAAAATTAAAATGGTGGAATTTTGGCCAAATCTTGGCCTTTAGATCAAAAAGCAAACCAATCTTGGCCATTAATGCTACCAACCAGCATTTTTCTTTCATTAATTAAATGGATTTATGATGTCATAAATACAAAGTAAAACTTTGACTTTGACTTTTACTATTCACATTAATTCGACTACTTTTTGACCGATACCGGTTCGAGCCGAAATTTTCCTGAAATCTTCCCGGCGGGTTCCTGAGGTCTCATGTGCAGTCGGATCAATTTAAACTGCTTCCGTTTGATCAAAATCAATCCCGGAAGTTTTTCATCTTTTATTGCCCTGGTTAGGGTTTTCAATGCCATTTTTGGCACCGTTCCGCTCGTTTCAACTCAGTGAATTTTTCTAACACTGAATTCTTACTCGTCAGTATTGTTAGAACATTTTAATATATTCTAAACAATATAAATACATTTATTTCACTCTTTAAATAGTACAAATTGTAATATACATACATTTGTACATTTTCTTCCGAGAATGCCTGAATTTCCCAGTTATCACAATTAATTTGGCTTTCAACCAATCAAAAATCAACACCTTTCAAACCTATTTCTTTCCACATTTTGCAAAAATTAAAATGATGGAATTTTGGCCAAATCTTGGCCTTTAGATCAAAAAGCAAACCAATCGTGGCCATTAATGCTACCAACCACCATTTTTCTTTCATTTATTAAATGGATTTATGATGTTATAAATGCAAAGTAAACCTTTGACTTTGAATTTTACTATTCACATTAATTCGACTACTTTTTGACCGATACTGGTTCGAGCCGAAATTTTCCTGAAATCTTCCCGGTGGGTTCCTGAGGTCTCCTGTGCAGTCGGATCAATTTAGACTGCTTCCGTTTGATCAAAATCAATCCCGGAAGTTTTTCATCTTTTATTACCCTGGTTAGGGTTTTCAATGCCGTTTTTGGCACCATTCCGCCCGTTTTAACTCAGTGAATTTTTCCAACACTGAATTTTTACTCGTCAATATTGTTAGAACATTTTAATATAGTCTAAACAATATAAATACATTTATTTCACTTTTTAAATAGTACAAATTGTAATATACATACATTTGTACATTTTCTTCCGAGAATGCCTGAATTTCTCGGTTGTCACATGGATCAACAATAGAGGCTGTGGGTTTTGTTTGAAACCCTCTCCCAATCAATATTTTGAAAAACATGCAAGTTTTGACAAGTATGTATGATCAATATAGCATGAGCGGCATTCACCTATCCTATATGACATGTTATCAAATATGCATGTAAAACATCCGTCAATACATATTTATACATCCATGACATATCACAGAAAAAATAATTGACAGATAAATAACCAAGCCATGGTTCCATCCTAGAACAAAGAAAATAAAGATTACAAAATTCCATCCAAAGCATTCTTTGGATCTTGAATTTTGTTCCGTCTTCTTGTATCCATCTTTATGTAGCCTCTCCATTTATTTCTCATCCCAAGAATCATTTAAAATTTAAATCCCAAAAATTTAAATTTCAAATTCAAATTCCAAATTCGAATTTCAAATTTAAATTTCAAATTCAAATTTTAAACAATTTTAAATATCATGTGCAATAATATGTAGTTTCAAAATTTTCAATTAAATATTTTTAAACATGATTTAAAATTAAATCTCAAATTTAAAAATCAAAATTTTTGATTTTTGAACCATCGTCCCCACAGCTCCCAGAAGCTGGCTGCCACCGTGGGCAGCCCCCAGCCCCCGGGGCCCTGGCAGCCCAGTCGGCTGCAGGCAGCACCTGTAGCCATGGGCTGCACGCCCGGGTGGCTGCAGTAGCCTGCCAAGCTGCAAGCAGTGCTTGCAGCCATGGGCTGGCTGCCCCTTAGGTGGGCCACTGTGACGACCAGAGAATTTTAGCGGTGTGACCTAGTTTAATCTAGGGTTTTCTATGAGTTCTGTAAGTAAGAATGTAAAGAAACACTATGGTTGTAATTAGACAAATTATAGTGTTGATAGAAATAAATAAATGTTTTGGAGGAATTAAAATCTCCAAAAATAAGTAGAGAATAAAGTATATGAGTAAGAAAGTGAATTCAGGCCCAAAACGCTCAAAAAGGAGTAGTTTCGGTATCTGAACAGTATAAAGATAAGAATATGGCAAGTCAAAATAAGAGCACAGTAAGAAAAGTACAAATATATGTATATAATAATTTGTACTATTTAAAGAGTGAAATAGATGTATTTATATTGTTTAAAATATATTAAAATGTTCTAACAATACTGACGAGTAAGGATTCAGTGTGGGAAAAATTCATTGAGTTGAAACGGGTGAAACGGTGCCAAAACCGGCATTGAAAACCCTAATAGGAGCTCAAAAAGACGGAAAATTTCCGGGATTGATTTTGATCAAACGGAAGCAATTTAAATTGATCCGACTGCACAGGAGACCTCAGGAACACGCCAGGACGATTCCAGGAAAATTTCGGCTCGAACCGGTATCGGTCAAAAAGTAGTCGAATTAATGTGAATAGTAAAAGTCAAAGTCAACTTTGCTTTAGCAATTATGACATCATAAATCCGTTTACAAAATGGAAAGAAATATGGTGGTTGGTAGAATGAATGGCCATGATTCACTTACTTTTTCATCCAAAGGCCAAGATTTAGCCAAAAATTAACCATTTTAATTTTTGAAAATGTTGGAAAGAAATGGTGTTGAAAGATGGTGAATTTTCATTGGTTAATGGCCAAATTAATTGGCTTTCTTCCATGCATAAGTCGGCAAATTTGGGACATAAAAGCCGAGACAAAAATTGAAAGCAAAACATAACAAAATTTTTTCTAAGTTGTTTCCATGGTGAGCCGTGAGTGACCAAAGAAGAACCAAATGATTTCTTCAACTTTTCTTCACAAAAAGAGTGTCAAAGTGTTCCTAGAAGACAAAGGAAGCATTAGACCAAGGTAACTCCCTTTTGCACTAAAATTTTCATGGTTTTTCTTCATAAAATCCGTGGGTGAATAGTGAGAAAAAGATGGAAAATTTTTGGTTGTTTTCCATTGAATTGATGTTGGGTTTTGTTAAGGATGAAATGAGGAAGAAAACCATGTAATTTGTTTAAAGAAAAACCAAAATTTTGTTGGTTTTTCAAGGGTAAATCCGTGGGTTACCTTAAGTAACCAATGAGAAAAAGTTGTGGTTTAATTGCTAACTTGCTTCCAAGTTTAAATTTGTGAAGAATTAAGCTTGTATTTCCTTGTGAAAAGCTTGAGAAAAATTTTTTGTGTGAATTGCCTAATGTGACCGTGAGTTTACTAAAGGTTTGGAAGAAAAATTTTGCATAAATTATGTGGTATTTGGTTAATTTAAATCATGCAATTTAATGTGTAAATGGTGGAAATGTGATTGAAAGAATGAAACTAAAAATGTTTGACATGTTTAGCATTCAATGGCCGTGGGTTATACAAGGGTAAAACCCTAAGAAATTTGGTTGAAAAGTACAAGAAAATGGGCTTGAAAATGTGTTAAAAAAAATTGACATTTGAATGGCCTAAAGTGTGGTGAAAGTTTGACAAATTTTTGGTTCGGTTTGGTTGTGAAAACCGAAACCAAATTAAGGGCAAAATTGTGAAAAAAATTTGGTAATGTGGGTGATAATGTGAAATTTGAAATTTGTGGGCTTTTATGTAAAAGTTTGGAAAACTTTTACATAAAATAGGCTTGTGGTATAGTACGTGGTAGGTACATATGGTTCGAGGCGTACCTAACGCCGGAAGCCTTAAATTTACGCCGAAATGCCGCCGAAATTTCGAAAACAGCTTTCGGGGTAAAATAGGAATTAAAATAATAATAATAATAATAAAAGTTTAAAGTCGGGTCGGAAACCCGAGTCCCTAACGGAGAATTGAATAGGGAAAACCTAAGGGGTGATTCGTGAATAGTAGACCGTCCCCTAAAAATGTAAAATGCGAGTGAAACGGAAAAAAACCGACCCTGAGGGGGGGGCGTTTTTGGAAATGAAATAAAGGTCCGAGTCGGGTACGGAAAATCCGAGCCTCGGTGACCTAGGTCAGGAATGTCTAGATGAACGTTTTAAATGCTAGTGAAACGTCCATTTGAGGCTCCGAAACGATAGAAAATCACTAAACCGACGTAAGGGTCGGAATAGTGCTTCCCGAGGGTCGGGAAAGTGAAAAGTGGAAATAAAATAGAAGCGAACCCGGTAATGATTAGAAAAGAGTCAGAAAAGTTCCTGAGGGCCAAAAAATGCAGTCTGGATCAATAAAATTCCGTCAGGGGCAAAACTGCAAGGAGAAGAAAGTTATAGAGACAAGCAAGCTAAGTAAGACTAAGCAAAGAATAAAGAAAGCAAGCAAGATAAGGTGGACGACCTAAGCTAGAGGGGTCGCCCACAAGAGTTGGTATCAGAGCGAGCGGTTCTACTATCGACCTTCCATGACATCTCAGTATCTGCACCTGCTCAGTCCAAGTAAGTTAATTGTAAATAATCAATATCTAATTAGTACTAAACCATGTCGCTACTGTTATAGGTCAGACACAGCAACATGGTTCGCACACGAGCTGAGCAAGCTCAAGAAGCAGACTTAGCCGCTGTCCTAGCCAACATACAAGCTCGGCTAGAGGCACAAGAAACACAGAACCAGAGACTGTAAGAGCTACTGGAACAGAGGAATGGGGTCCAAGCGAATTTCCCTCCACCTCAAGCACCAGTACCGGAGCCACAACCAGCTCCTGAACTAGTAGCACCACCAGTCCGAATGGTACCTGAAGTAGCAATAGGTGCCCAAGCTGGAGCCAACCAGGGATCATTGTATGAACGGTTCCGGAAGATGAAGCCAAAAGAGTTTGAGGGATCTATAGAACCCTTAGAGGCTGAAGAGTGGTTAGCTTCAGTACAGACCATTTTTGAGTTTATGGACCTAACAGACCAAGAGAAGGTCCTTTGCGCCTCCTGCATATTAACGAAGGATGCGCGTTATTGGTGGGAGACAGTAAAGATGCGAAGGGACGTTAGAAGGATGACTTGGAATGACTTCCTGGGAGAATTTAACAGGAAGTATTTCAATTTTGACACCCTACGAACTCAACAAAGAGAGTTCGATGAGCTGAGGCAAGGCAAGATGACAGTGACTGAAGCCTGCCGTAAATTTGACAGATTAGCTCGACTGTGTCCACATTTGGTACCCACAGAAGAAGAGCGGGTACGGAGGATGATCAATATGTTCCGACAAGATATAGCCCTAAATGTGGAAAGTGGTGAGACCCTGCCAACCACTGTAGCAGACTGTGTAAGCAGAGCTATGAGGGCCGAGAATCGTCTGAACAGAGTTAAGGAAGAAAGAACAAAAGTTTGGGAGGAGAAGAAGAAAGAAAGAGATCTAGCGAAGCAGACTCAGAAGAACAACCAAGCTGGCCAAGGTAGTAAATCTGGTCAAGGAATGAAGCCTGGTCAGAAAAATAACCAGAATGAGCAAAATACCAATAAACGAAAGGGAAACCCAAATGAAAATTGGGGCCAAAATACTCGCAACACTCAGCAAAGGCAAGGCTTAGAAGGAGTACAGAACCGACAGCCATGCCCAAAATGTGGAAGACTGCACAAGGGCGAGTGCAAGCTGGGGAATACTGCATGCTATGTTTGTGGTAGAGAAGGCCATTATGCTAGAGCCTGCCCATCCAACCAACAGAACCAGCTGGGATCCTTTCAGTCCCGACAGACGAGCCAGGTCCATGCTATACAAGGATCGCATACTCAACCTGGATGCCAGGAGAGTATACCAAAGACCGAGGCACATCTATTAGCCTACACCAGGGAAGATGTAGAGGCAGGCACCTCGAATGTGGTGACAGGTCAGCTTCTTGTCGCCCAAAGTCTTGCACTTGTTTTATTTGACTCTGGTGCATCGCATTCATTTGCCTCACATAGCTTTGTAGAAAGAGTTAGTCATGCCAAGGATAAAATTGGCCAAGTGTTTAAAACCACCTTACCGTCTGGTGAGGTATTATTATCTGATTACTGGTTACGTCACGTGCCAGTAATTGTTACTGATAGGGAGTTGTACGTCGACTTAGTCGTCTTAGAGTTAGTCGATTATGACGTTATCCTTGGAATGGATTTCCTTGCAAAATATCAAGCGACCATTGACTGTCGACGACGAAAAGTAGTGTTCCGGTTTGGAGAAAAAGACCAGTTTGAGTATCAGGGGCATTCTCAGAAGCAGTCGAAAATGCTGATCAGTCCCCTGCGGGCAAGAAAGCTAATATCTAGTGGCTGTACCAGATATCTAGCTTATGTTAAGGATACCACCAAGAAGGTAGAACTACAACCGAACGAGGTACCAGTGATCAACGAGTTCGTGGAGGTATTCCCAAAAGAATTACCGGGACTTCCTCCTGATCGAGAGATTACCTTCGAGATCGAGCTGCTGCCAAGAACATCTCCGATTTCAAAGGCCCCTTACAGAATGGCACCGGCCGAGCTTAAAGAATTACAAGCTCAGCTGAAGGAGTTATTAGAGAAAGGTTTTATACGGCCTAGTTATTCGCCGTGGGGAGCTCCAGTTCTCTTCGTGAAGAAAAAGGATGGAACCCTCCGAATGTGCATAGATTATCCTGAGCTCAACAAAGTCACGATCAAGAATAAATATCCTCTACCAAGGATCGATGATTTATTCGATCAGCTAAAAGGAGCCACCGTCTTCTCGAAGATTGATCTTCGATCCGGCTATCATCAGTTAAAAATTAAAGAAAGAGACATTCCAAAGACCGCGTTCCGAACACGGTATGGGCACTACGAATTTCTCGTTATGTGTTGCTTCCTTAAAATGCTACGCAAGCGCACGTGTCGCATACAAATAATATAGTGTACAAAAGTACGGATATCGTCCCACAGAGAATGTTATCGCTATTTCATCTAAATTAAAAACGAAATTAAGGATATGCAAGAATTGATGGAGAGTTAAAGTTGTCTTAAACTCACTACACTAGTATGACATAAAAATGCACAAAGTAATTGCAAGCTAAATAAAACAAACTTAATAACAATTGGTGAAAGAGTGACTGGGATTCAATTTCCCCTGTTTCTACAACTCAACTCAGTATGCTACAGCAGTGCTACAGCATTGCTACAGCAATGTTACTTAGTTAACCTAGAACTCAAAATTTCACAAGTTTCTTCCGAAATACTTATGTTAATAACTTCTGGCTTCATTTCAACATATTCCTATGCTAAATGGAGTACGAAGCCAAATTAAGCTTAGGTTCCAAAAGGTTATATGAGACAAACATGCATTCCTGCTTAGCTTGCAAAATTAATTAGGTTATCACACAGACCCAACTAATCACACATTATCCAACACCTGTCTAATTTCAATTAGTTTTCCAACCACTGAAATCACAGTATTATGCTCAAGATGGCCAATCAAGGAACACAAATAAACCAATAAAATGATGTTGAATAAACCAACTAACATTAAAGTAGCAAGCTCAACATACAAAGCTAGTCACAGAAACGGGTACTTTATCCTCCCAGTCTTAAAGGAAATCAGTTCATACTTGACTGTTCAAACCCACTGGAAAAGGAAACATTGTACGGGAAAAATAGAAACAAGAGTACAACCGAAAATGGAGGAAAGATTGACAAAAATAGGTGTGCACAAGGTACACAGCTACTTCCTAATTTCTCCTTCCAGAATATGCTGAAATCTCCTCCAATCCCTGTACGATTCCTTCCTCTTCCTGGGTTTTCTCTCTCTTTCTGTCTGCTCTTTTCCGTCTTTTCTTTCTGCTCCTTGTCTGCCTCTTTTCTGAATGCATCATGCTCCCTTTTAAGTGCTAGGGCAAATGGATGATGTACATGTGTACATAATCTAATGGCTGAGCATTTATTTGGTGTCCTTGGATTAAGACAGCTCATAAGCTTGTCCTTTCTGCCATGCTCACTAATAAAATTGGCTGCCAGCTGTACGTTGACTTGTCAAAATTATCTGAACAATTTTCTGCCCAGTTTGCTACAGTAAAGCTACAGCATTGCTGTAGCAATACCTGGAATTAGTCTTCCTTGTCATTTTTCTCCAATTTTTGCAATTTCATCCTAGCTGCAGCTTGACCTCCTGATCCAAGCACCCTTATACTACTTCAACTCTGCAAAACACTTAAAAGCAATATAAACTAACATGAAAAATTAAATTTAACAATCTAAAATAAAAGACTGCATTAAAAACAAAAAAAAAATGCTTTAGTTAACTATTAAAATGTCAAGAACTCAATGGACCAAACATCTTTTTACATCCCCAAATGGCTGTAATAACTCTATTTCATAGAGTTATCACACCCCCAAACTTAATCCATTGCTCGTCCTCGAGTAATGAAATAAAGACACAAAAACACAAAGAACAAACACAAAAACAATGGATGCAGAAAACACTAAAAAAAAAAAAATGCATTCTGATTCCACTACAATGCATTGTTGAAGCCAACTTTTTCTGAATTGCATTTTCAATATCCCACTCGTTCTCTAGATTAACATTTGTCAAAGATTTGCTCAAATCATCACAAGCTTTCTCCTCTTTCAAATTTTCCCAAGTGCGTGTGTGAAAACTATGGTTAGCATCCTTGGTTCACCCAAGTCCAGTTAAACTTTGATCATCAAACCTAATTGATGGCTTCATAAGCTGGTTTCTTAAATCCCTCTCCACTAATATATATGTCAACCAAGCAATTAAGGTAGGATAGGCTTCTAAACCATGAAACAGGAACTTCTCTTTAAATTTTTTTTTTTGATGGCAATGGGGGTATCCATTTATTTATTATTTCATATATATATATATAGGACATTCTCCAATGTCACCACTGCCTTTTTACGCGAATGCCAACATTTGTGATGAAGAAACCCGGTTACTCAACAGGGTCACCATTAAAGACATTATTATACTCATATTTCAAACCACTGTTTGACGCAAAAGTACACATAGAGCACATGCTACTCCTGGTTACTAGGTGGTTCCAAATAGCGGAGTCAATCCCAAAGTTTTATTCTCACTCTTTTTTTTTTTTTTTTGAAACCCCCAAACTTTAATTCACTTTAGTTCCCTTTTTACCAGTTGCCTAAACTTCCCTCTTATGCTCAGTTTCCTAAAATTCGCCTTGAGGGACTCACAAAACCAGTTCTAAATCCTTAGGTTCTCACAAAGGTTCAACTTTTCTTAAATTCTCCCAAAAGAAATCTAACCATAGCCTACTGTGTAAAACTGGAAAATTCGTATTTAGAGCCAGCTAATGATGAATATCACAGATTTCCAACTCCTGTCCATCCATCCTACAAAGTGAAAATTTCCAAGCAATTCATGATCTTCATTGAACTCTGTTTCATTCAACAATGCTGTAGCAAAACCAGAAAATGTGGACAAGCAACACAGTAAATAGACATAAGTAAACAACTCAACTAATTTTTTTTTTTTTTTTTTTGGGTATGCTACAGCAATGTTATAGCATTGCTGTAAAATGAACAGATATCATAATAAAAGAACCTAAGCTAATCCTAAAACAAAACATATCAGAAACAAACAATCACACCATAAAAAACAACCATGCCACCACCCCCAAACTTAGAAATAAGCAGTGCCCTCACTGCTCATGAAAGTCTGAATTTTAAAGTAAGCAGTAGAAAGATAATACTCCCTGGGGGCCATAGGCAGGTTGCCTAGGCGGTCATTCTTCCTCGGAGTCATGGGTATCCTCCTTTTGTAGGATGCTGCTGGGGAACTCAGGAAATTGACATGCTGGTCGGGCTGACCTTTGCTGTAATGACTGCTGTAGCACAGCATCCCTCTGTCTTGCATATGTCCAATACTGCTGCTGCTGCTTCTGCATCTGCTGTAGCATCTGCATTGTTTCATACTGTTGAATTTCCTGCAGACTCATTTTCTGCTCTAGCATTCGCAGACTTTGCGAAATTGCTACAGGAAATTGCATGGTACTACCAGATGCTGCAGGCTCACTACTGCAAGAGGGACGGGTAGAAGGACCAGCTTCTTCAGTGTCATCTTCTGCTACAGCCTCTTTTGGTTGCTTCAAGTTATCCTGTACAATGCGGGCTACTGCAGCTGGGGTGATGATCCTTGTCACCTTTAGTTTCTCCTCATTGTCATTGAAGCTTACTCTGCTCCGTTCGCACATTTCTGAAACCAATGAGGGAAACCAAAGGTGACCTGATGACTTCTGGGCACAGCTGCATATCTCCTCATAAATAATTGGACCTACATTGAACTTCAGCCCTGTAATAATGCAGTAGAGGAGTATGGCCCTGTCTCTTGACACTGTTTGAAGGTGGGTAGATGGCATCAGTCTCGACTTCAGGAAATGATACCACACCTTCGAGCCAGGCAGCAGGCTGTTTCAAGGGAAGGTGTAGGTTCCTTGAGCTGTTATATTCCACCTTGTTCCCTCGACACACAGGGTAGAGATTACTTGCTGTAGTAATTCTTCAGTGATATTGTCAATCAAATTTGCATAGTTATCCTCTCCCTCTTCCAGCCCGTAAATGTAGTTGATGTTTAGATGGTCTGAATTCCACTGACACTCCTCTCACCTCCACAGCTTCAGGCTGGTCCTCCGGGAAATTTGCATAAAATTCCCGAACTAAGGGTACAATTGCTTCCTCGGGTTGTCTGCAGAAATACCTCCAGTTGTGTGTGGTGATGACTGAATAAACTGGCTTGGTGTACCCTATAGTAGTCGTTTCTTGTAGTACAAACCCCTTTTCCAAATGTAGAGGTCTTTTTGACACCACCTTCTCGTATTTTTCTGCTGCTTCATCCGACACAAACTTAGTGGTAGCCGGTGTTCTGCGGGCCACGCTTTTCTTCCCCATTTAATCAACTTTTACTTTTTCTTTAAGTACTGTTTCTCAAAATAAAACTAAAATCCACCGTGTACCCCAAACAGTTCCAATAATCAATTCCTACTTCACCACAATAAAATTTCTTACCCTCTCAAAACACCAAATCCGTCCCACAAAACTATATTTTGGGCTCACAATAAAAAAAAAAAGTCAGCTTTTACCCAATATCTCAAATTCCAACGTTACAATTCCAAAAAGCTGTCCACACAAATATCAACATCTACCACACTTTCACAAAACAACCAAAAGAAAGAAAATGAGACTTCTTACACTTAGTTCGAGTTGTGTGCACGATGACCCTTTTAACTTCGTCCTTTTTCTTTCTTCCACACTTGGCCCTCGTGTTTCCTTGTCGCCGGCTGGTGGGGGGTAGATACCGAAACTAATGGCTTGGGCGAGAAACGAGAATGGCGAGGGTTGTTTTCTCTCTTTTTTTTTCTTATATATTTTTTTTTAGAGGAAAATCGAAAGAAAGAAATGTATATATGAGTTGTGGCCGATAGTTTAAGTGAGAAAAAGAGGGAAAAGAAAGAGAACGTGGGTGATGGTGACGGTGGGTGACGGTTTTTTTTTTTTTTTTGCAAAGAAAATGATGGAAGTTTAAGATTTTGAGATTTTGAAGAAGAAATGATTAGAGAGATTTGTGGGAGAATCAGTTGTAGAGTTTAGAGAGAGAGAGAGAGAGAGGTGGCACCGAAATAGAATGGGAGAAAGGGATGGGGTGTGGGCCAATATGTAGGGTTTTATGGGGTGATGCCATGTGGCTTTTGCTTTTTTTTTTTTTTTCGGCTGGAACTATTCACTACAAATGTAGTCCAGTTTGCTATAGCTATGCTGTAGCATTGCTTGTAGCATAGTTTTTTTTTTTTTCGGTGCGCTGCAGTGCTCAGAGGCAGCGCTTCGGCGCTGTAGCCTCGGCTCTGGCTCTGCACAGTGCTTTTCTGCATTCCAAATGCTGCATCAATGCTGCAGCATTGCTGTAGCATTCCTGTTCAGTTTCCAATCTGCTACTCCAGAAGCCTTTACTTCCTTTTTCCTTGCAAATTCACCTCAGACAACCTATATTAAACATCAAAACGACACATACATATAAATCACACCAAAGAAACTCCATAGAAGAAAATAACAATAATAAAAATAAAAAAAAATAAAAAAATAAAAAAAACACAAAAACAGAAAATTAAACAAGAAACAAATAAAACATTGGGTTGCCTCCCATAAGCGCTTGTTTTAAAGTCGACAGCCCGACTACTTCCCTTTACTGATCTGGATCTCTCAAGGAGATGGAAGTCTTCTCCTTAGCAAATGAACCTCCCCAACAATGCTTGATACGCTACCCATTCACCTTAAACTTTCTGCCTGATTTTTCTTCCATGAGTTCCACTGCACCATGAGGAAATACTTCTGAAATTTGGAAGGGACCAGACCACCTTGACCTTAGTTTTCCAGGGAACAACTTTAGCCGTGAGTTGAAAAGAAGAACATACTGCCTCTCTTCAAATTTCCATGGATGAATCCTGCTGTCATGCCATCTTTTGACCTTGTCCTTGTATATCTTTGCATTTTCATAGGCCATCATACGAAATTCATCCATCTCATTAAGTTGCAGCATTCTTCTTTCTCCTGCCGCTTGTTCATCAAGATTAAGCTTTGAGATTGCCCAATACGCCTTGTGTTCCAACTCCACCGGCAAGTGGCAGGCTTTACCAAATACTAATCTGTACGGTGATGCTCCTAAGGGAGTCTTGTAAGCTGTCCGATATGCCCACAATGTGTCATCTAACCTGGCTGACCAATCTTTCCTTGTGGGATTGACAACTTTTTCAAGAATCCTCTTTATTTCCCTGTTAGACACCTCAGCCTACCCACTGGTTTGGGGATGATATGCTGTAGCAACCTTGTGTTTCACTCCATACTTGGCCAAAAGGCTTTCAAATTGTTTGCTGCTAAAGTGAGTTCCCTCATCACTTATGATGGATCTAGGAGTCCCAAAACGTGTAAAAATGTTCTTATGTAAGAACCTTACAACCACTTTGGAGTCATTTGTAGGGAATGCTGCTGCTTCCACCCATTTGGAGACATAGTCCACGGCTACTAGGATGTATTGATTGTTGAAGGATGAAGGAAACGGTCCCATGAAGTCTATGCCCCAAACATCAAATATCTCAACTTCCAGAATATTGTTTAAGGGCATTTCATGTCGTTGTGATATGTTCCCTACCCGCTGACATCTGTCACACATCCTGGTGAACTCGTGAGCATCCTTAAAGAGAGAAGGCCAAAAGAAACCAGATTGTAGCACTTTCGCAGCTGTTCTGAATCCTCCATAGTGACCACCATAAGGAGATGAATGGCAATGTTGAAGTATACCAACCCCTTCCTCTTCAGGCACACATCTTCTTATAATCTGGTCTGCACCTTGCTTGAACAAGTATGGCTCATCCCAATAGTAAGACTTGACGTCATGAAGGAATCTCCGCCTTTGTTGACTAGTCAGATCGGGTGGGAGTAAACCACTCACCAAATAATTCAGTATGTCTGCATACCAAGGCGCGTTCCCTTGCTTAACTACAAAAAGCTGCTCATCAGGAAAGGTTTTCTTTATTGGCTCTTCATCTCTCTCTATCTTTCCACTCTCTAATCTTGACAAATGATCAGCCACCTGATTCTCAGTCCCTTTTTTATCTCTGATGTCCAGATCAAATTCCTGAAGCAATAGAACCCATCTATTCAACCTCGGTTTGGCATCCTTTTTGGCAATGAGGTACTTTATAGCTGAGTGATCCGTATAGACTACTACTTTAGTGCCCACCAAATATGCCCGGAACTTGTCAAAGGCAAATACCACTGCCAAGAGTTCTTTTCAATGGTGGTGTAGTTGAGCTGAGCGTCAGTCAGAGTTTTGCTAGCATAATAAATGGAGTGGAACACTCTATCTTTTCTTTGTCCCAATACCGCTCCTATGGCATAGTCACTAGCATCACACATCAACTCAAATGATTTAGACCAATCAGGTGCCACAATGATAGGTGCTGACACAAGTTTCTTCTTCAATTCTGTAAATGCATGTTGGCATTCCGCATTAAATCTGAATGGTTTGTTCTGCTCAAGCAAAGAACACAGGGGTTTTGAGATTTTTGAGAAATCCTTGATAAATCTTCTATAGAAACTAGCATGTCCCAAAAAGCTTCTGATTCCCTCGACTGATGATGGTGGTGGCATCTTGTCAATGATCTCTATCTTAGCCTTGTCCACCTCAATGCCTTTCCTTGATACCTTGTGTCCTAACACAATTCCCTCAGTCACCATAAAATGGCATTTCTCCCAATTTAAGACTAGGCTAGTTTCTTCACACCTTTTTAGAATCTGCTCCAAATTTGCCAAGCATCCTTCGAAAGATTCTCCCATAACTGAGAAATCATCCATGAAGACCTCTAAACATCGTTCCACCATATCAGAGAAGATAGCCATCATACAGCATTGAAAAGTTGCTGGAGCATTGCACAACCCAAATGGCATCCTCCAAAAAGCAAATGTTCCGTATGGGCAAGTAAAGGTGGTCTTTTCTTGATCCTCAGGTGCTATAGCAATCTGATTGTAACCTGAGTAGCCATCCAAAAAGCAGTAATACTCTTTCCCAGCTAATCTATCCAGCATCTGATCGATAAAGGGCAATGGGAAATGATCCTTCCTAGTGGCCTTGTTCAGCTTCCGATAATCCATACAAACTCTCCAGCCGGTGACTGTACGGGTAGGGATCAACTCGTTGTTATCATTAGTCACAACAGTCATTCCTCCCTTCTTAGGTACGCACTGCACAGGGCTGACCCATGAGCTGTCTGAAATGGGGTAGATTATGCCTGCATCTAGCCATTTAATTATCTCCTTCTTCACCACTTCCTTCATGATCGGGTTTAGTCTTCGTTGCTGCTCCACAGAATTGTTGTAGCATTCTTCAAGGAGAATCTTATGCATACAAATAGCAGGGCTAATTCCCTTAATGTCTGCAATTGTCCACCCAAGCGCTTTCTTAAATTTTTTTAAGACTGCAAGTAGCTCCTGCTCCTGATCCTTAGTCAACAAAGCTGAGATTATCACTGGAAGTGTTTCTGACTCTCCCAAGTAAGCGTATCGGAGGTGTGATGGAAGAGGCTTCAATTCCAAAATCGGTGGCTCTTCAATAGATGGCCGAGGCTTCTTGATCTCACAATCTGCCAATCCCAGCGGCTCAAACCTCCTTTCTCTAAATACATTGGCTGATGCTTTATCAACCCAAGCTACCGAGGCACTTATCTCTTCAGTCATCTTCACATCTTCTTTCGGCCTAATCGGTTCCTCATGATCTTCGTGGCATCCCTTCTCAAATTCTTCTGACACCACATATTCAAGCATATTCACCATGGAACACTCTTCTACCTCATCGGGAAACCTCATTGCTTTGAGCACATTAAAGGTCACCTTCTCGTCGTTGACTCTCATTGTAAGCTCTCCTTTTTGCACATCAATCAGTGTTCTCCCTGTTGCTAGAAATGGTCTTCCCAGTATGATAGGCACTTCTCTATCCGCTTCAAAATCTAGAACAATGAAGTCTGCAGGGAAAATGAATTTATCCACCCTTACCAATACATCTTCAATCTTCCCTTCTGGATAGGTAATTAATCGGTCTGCTAATTGTAGAGTCACTGTAGTTGGCCTTGCTTCCCCAATTCCTAACTTTCTGAAGACTGACATTGGCATAATAAGGTTTATGCTTGCTCCAAGGTCACAAAGAGCCTTGCCAATGTACTTATTGCCAATAGCACATGGAATTGTAAAACTTCCTGGATCCTTCAACTTTGGGGGAAGTTTATTTTGTAAAATAGCACTGCATTCTTCTGTCATAGCCACGGTTTCAAACTCCCCAAGCCTTCTCTTCTTAGAAAGAATGTCCTTCATAAACTTAGCATAGCTTAGCATTTGTTCAAGTGCTTCCACAAGTGGAACATTGACGTGGAGCTGCTTCAAGACCTCCAAAAATCGCTTGAACTGCTTATCTTGCTGCTGCTTGTGGAGTCGTTGAGGAAAAGGTGGCGGTGGTCTAGACTTTTGCTGTTCTGTACAGCTCTGCTATAGCGATGTTGTAGCATTGCGGTCTGTGGCATTATTTTGTTTCTTTAGTTCCTCCGCTTCTTCTTCATTCTCCTTTTTCTCTTGGATTGAAGAGGGCTCCCTTTTCTGTCTAAGCTTTACTTCGGGCAGCTCTAGCTCTCTACCACTTCTCAATGAAATTGCCTTGCATTGCTCCTTACCCTCTCGCCTATGATTCTCTGTGTCACTTGGCAATGAACCTTGAGGTCGAGTATTCAAGGCATTAGCTAACTGCCCCAGCTGGTTCTCTGAATTCCTCAATGATGCTGCTTGACTTTGAATCATGGATGCCTGATTTTGAATGATGGCGTCATTCTTGGCCATATACTCTTTCAATAAACTCTCCATAGATGAAGATTGTTCCACTAGCTGAGTTCTTCCTTGGGGTGGAAATCCTGGAGGATGTTGCGGCCGAGTTGGTGTAGAAGAAGACCCTGCATTCTGCCCTTGAGAGTTCCAAGAGAAATTTGGATGTTGTCTCCAACCAGGATTATATGTGTTGGAATATGGATTATGATTCCTGTTGAAATTCCCAACATAACATGCTGATGCTGGGTTGGATGGGCATTGATCAAAGAGGTGCTCTTCACCACAATAAGTACAAGAGGCTGCTGTTGGTTGTTGAGGCTTCATCCCTGAATTCACGTTCATTGACTTCAAAACACTAGTAAGGGAAGATACCTGAGCTGTTAAAGCAGTCATTGCATCCAATTCATGAACCCCTGCTATTCTTCTTGTGGAGGCTGCTCTTTCGGCTGGCCATTGATAATTGTTATTGGCCATCCTCTCCAATATTTCATAAGCTTTATTATAAGATTTGGCCAAAATAGCTCCGTTGGCTGAGGCATCTACTATAGTCCGAGTCTGCCCATTGAGACCATTGTAGAAGGTTTCCATCTGAATCCAATGGGGAATCCCGTGGTGAGGACACTTGCGCAATAACTCCTTATATCTTTCCCATGCCTCATACAAAGATTCATCATCCATCTGCTGAAAACCAGTAATGTCATTCCTGAGCTTGGCATTCTTAGTTGGAGGGAAGTACTTCATCAGGAATTTCTCTGCCAAATCATTCCAAGTAATGACTGAATTTGATGGCAACGAATTCAACCATGCTCTTGCTCGGTCCCTCAGAGAATAGGGAAACAACTTGAGTCTCAAAGCATCCTCTAACACTCCTGGCAGCTTGAAAGAATCACTCACTTCCATAAAAAGTGTAAGATGGAGATGAGGATCTTCTGTTGACATCCCACTAAACTGCCCGACTGTTTGGAGCATTTGAAACATGACCGGTTTTAACTTAAACTGTGGTGCTTGAATTTCTGGCCTAACAATACCAGAATTCAGACCATGTAGCATTGGCACAGCATATTCTCTAATAGCTCGATCCCTATCATCTGCCATTGCTGCAGCATTATTGCCATTGTTGCCAACTTCTTCTTCGGCCATTTCTTCAACAACTGCAAGACCTTGTTGTTCTCTTCTTCTTGTCCTGAATGTCCTTTCAATTTCTGGATCTATAGGCAGCAATTCCTGGTCTCGTGGCCTATTCAAAAAGAAACTCGAGTACCTACAAGGATACAAACAGAAATATCAAGATAAAATAGTAAAACTGTAGAAATCAAAATATATATCTACAAAGACTAATAATGATGACAATTCCCCGGCAACGGCGCCAAAAACTTGTTGCTTCCTTAAAATGCTACGCAAGCGCACGTGTCGCATACAAATAATATAGTGTACAAAAGTACGGATATCGTCCCACAGAGAATGTTATCACTATTTCATCTAAATTAAAAATGAAATTAAGGATATGCGAGAATTGATGGAGAGTTAAAGTTGTCTTAAACTCACTACACTAGTATGACATAAAAATGCACAAAGCAATTGCAAGCTAAATAAAACAAACTTAATAACAATTGGTGAAAGAGTGACTGGGATTCAATTTCCCCTGTTTCTGCAACTCAACTCAGTATGCTACAGCATTGCTACAGCAATGTTACTTAGTTAACCTAGAAATCAAAATTTCACAAGTTTCTTCCGAAATACTTATGTTAATAACTTCTGGCTTCATTTCAACATATTCCTATGCTAAATGGAGTACGAAGCCAAATTAAGCTTAGGTTCCAAAAGGTTATATGAGACAAACATGCATTCCTGCTTAGCTTGCAAAATTAATTAGGTTATCACACAGACCCAACTAATCACACATTATCCAACACCTGTCTAATTTCAATTAGTTTTCCAACCACTGAAATCACAGTATTATGCTCAAGATGGCCAATCAAGGAACACAAATAAACCAATAAAACGATGTTGAATAAACCAACTAACATTAAAGTATCAAGCTCAACATACAAAGCTAGTCACAGAAACGGGTACTTTATCCTCCCAGTCTTAAAGGAAATTAGTTCATACTTGACTGTTCAAACCCACTGGAAAAAGGAAACATTGTACGGAAAAAATAGAAACAAGAGTACAACCGAAAATGGAGGAAAGATTGACAAAAATAGGTGTGCACAAGGTACACAGCTACTTCCTAATTTCTCCTTCCAGAATATGCTGAAATCTCCTCCAATCCCTGTACGATTCCTTCCTCTTCCTGGGTTTTCTCTCTCTTTCTGTCTGCTCTTTTCCGTCTTTTCTCTCTGCTCCTTGTCTGCCTCTTTTCTGAATGCATCATGCTCCCTTTTAAGTGCTAGGGCAAATGGATGATGTACATGTGTACATAATCTAATGGCTGAGCTTTTATTTGGTGTCCTTGGATTAAGACAGCTCATAAGCTTGTCCTTTCTGCCATGCTCACTAATAAAATTGGCTGCCAGCTGTACGTTGACTTGTCAAAATTATCTGAACAATTTTCTACCCAGTTTGCTACAGTAAAGCTATAGCATTGCTGTAGCAATGCCTGGAATTAGTCTTCCTTGTCATTTTTCTCCAATTTTTACAATTTCATCCTAGTTGCAGCTTGACCTCCTGATCCAAGCACCCTTATACTACTTCAACTCTGCAAAACACTTAAAAGCAATATAAACTAACATGAAAAATTAAATTTAACAATCTAAAATAAAAGACTGCATTAAAAACAAAAAAAATGCTTTAGTTAACTATTAAAATGTCAAGAACTCAATGGACCAAACATCTTTTTACATCCCCAAATGGCTGTAATAACTCTATTTCATAGTGTTATCATTATGCCTTTTGGATTAACGAATGCACCAGCCGTTTTTATGGATCTGATGAATCGAGTATTCAAGGAATTTTTAGACCAGTTTGTCATTGTGTTTATCGATGACATTCTTATATACTCGAAAGATTGGAAGGAGCATGAGAAGCATCTTCGAATTGTGTTACGCACTCTGAAGGAACATCAACTATATGCAAAGTTCTCCAAATGTGAATTTTGGCTAGGTAAGGTCCACTTCTTAGGACATGTCGTTTCCAAAGACGGAATTTCAGTAGACCCAACAAAGATCGAAGCGGTAAGCAAGTGGTCTCCTCCAAAGAATGTGACCGAGATCTGGAGTTTTCTCGGATTAGCGAGCTATTATCGGAGATTTGTAGAGGGATTTGCCAGATTAGCTACCCCTCTTACTGCTCTCACACGCAAAGAGAAGAAGTTCGAGTGGACAAAGAAGTGTGAAGAAAGCTTTCAAGAGTTGAAGAATCGGTTGACCAGTGCTCCAATTCTCACAATTCCAAAGGATGAAGGAGACTTCACATTTATAGCGATGCCTCCAGGATAGGTCTAGGAGCTGTGCTGATGCAGGTTGGAAAAGTAATAGCCTATGCATCAAGACAACTCAAAGAGCATGAAAAGAACTATCCGACTCATGATTTGGAGTTAGCAGCCGTCGTATTTGCTTTAAAGATATGGCGACATTACCTATATGGAGTCCGGTGCAGAATCTTCACCGACCACCAGAGCTTAAAGTATTTCTTTACTCAGAAAGAGCTTAACATGAGACAAAGAAGATGGTTGGAGTTAGTAAAAGACTATGATTGTGAGATCTTATATCACCCCGGTAAGGCAAACAGAGTAGCAGATGCGTTGAATCGTAAATCAATGATGCCAGAGCAAATAGCCATCGATAAGCTGCCCAAGCCACTTCAACATGAGATCTCCTTGTTGGGAGTAGAGATAATTTCAGGAAAATTAGCGGTAATGCAACTCAAACCAACAATTCTTGAGGAGATTAAAGAGGCTCAAGAGCTAGATGCTGCTTTCAAAAGGCTTAAAGAAGAAGCCTCTAGGAATGACAAGTCAGAATTCCACCTCTCCAAAGATGGAACTTTACTCTTCCAAGGAAGAATTTGTGTACCAAATGAAGAAGTTTTGAAGAAAAGAATCCTGACAGAGGCCCATGACACTCCATATTCAGTGCATCCGGGCAGTACGAAAATGTATCAGGATCTAAAGCAGCACTTTTGGTGGAAAAAGATGAAGAATGACATTGTTAAACACATCAGCAGCTGCTTAACATGTCAAAGAGTCAAAGCAGAACATCAGCGGCCAGCCGGAGAGCTGCAGCCACTAGAGATTCCAGAGTGGAAGTGGGAGCACGTAACCATGGATTTTGTGGTCGGACTACCCAAGACAAGTGAAGGATTTGACATGATATGGGTAGTGGTGGATCGATTGACCAAATCTGCTCATTTTATACCCGTAAAGATGACATACACATTAGAGAAATTTGCAGAATTGTACATTGCCAACATTGTGAGATTACATGGAATACCGACAACAATAGTGTCAGATCGTGACAGTCGGTTCACATCCAATTTCTGGAAAAGTGTACAAGAGGCAATGGGCTCCGAACTAAGATTCAGCACTGCATTTCATCCTCAGACTGACAAACAGTCTGAGCGTACGATCCAAATGCTAGAAGATATGCTTCGTGCTTGTATTTTAGATTTCAAGGGAGCCTGGAACAAGAAGCTGCCGTTGATAGAATTCTCCTACAACAACAGCTATCAAGCGTCCATCGGGATGGCTCCTTATGAGGCATTATATGGACGAAAGTGTAGATCTCGCATTCACTGGTATGAACTTGGGGAGAAAGAACTTCATAAAACCGAGTTTATCCAAGAAACGATAGACGCGGTCCAAAAGATTCAGCAGAGAATGAAAACTGCACAAAGTCGTCAGAAAAGCTACGCAGATAAAAGACGAAGATTCCTAGAGTTTAACGAGGGTGACTTCGTATTCTTAAAAGTAGCACCAATGAAAGGTGTCATGCGTTTCGGAAAGAAAGGAAAGTTGAGTCCAAGATACATAGGACCTTTCCCAATTATTAGCCGGGTTGGGAAAGTAGCCTATAAGATAGCTTTGCCACTAGAATTATCTTCATTGCATAATGTCTTCCATGTATCTATGCTAAGAAAGTATATCTCGGACCCTTCACATGTCCTAGATTATGAGCCAATCCAAATTCGAGAGGATCTCTCTTACGAAGAACAACCGGTGCAAATACTTGCGTGAGAAGAGAAGATATTAAGAAATAAATGCATTCCGCTGGTCAAAGTTCTATGGAAAAATCATAAGGTAGAAGAGGCCACGTGGGAAAGAGAAGATGAGATGAGAGCCAAGTATCCCCACCTGTTCTGATTTTCGAGGACGAAAATTTTTAAGGAGGGGTGAATGTGACGACCAGAGAATTTTAGCAGTGTGACCTAGTTTAATCTAGGGTTTTCTATGAGTTCTGTAAGTAAGAATGTAAAGAAACACTATGGTTGTAATTAGACAAATTATAGTGTTGATAGAAATAAATAAATGTTTTGGAGGAATTAAAATCTCCAAAAATAAGTAGAGAATAAAGTATATGAGTAAGAAAGTGAATTCAGGCCCAAAACGCTCAAAAAGGAGTAGTTTCGGTATCTGAACAGTATAAAGATAAGAATATGGCAAGTCAAAGTAAGAGCACAGTAAGAAAAGTACAAATATATGTATATAATAATTTGTACTATTTAAAGAGTGAAATAGATGTATTTATATTGTTTAGAATATATTAAAATGTTCTAACAATACTGACGAGTAAGGATTCAGTGTGGGAAAAATTCACTGAGTTGAAACGGGTGAAACGGTGCCAAAACCGGCATTGAAAACCCTAACAGGAGCTCAAAAAGACGGAAAATTTCCGGGATTGATTTTGATCAAACGGAAGCAATTTAAATTGATCCGACTGCACAGGAGACCTCAGGAACACGCCGGGACGATTCCAGGAAAATTTCGGCTCGAACCGGTATCGGTCAAAAAGTAGTCGAATTAATGTGAATAGTAAAAGTCAAAGTCAACTTTGCTTTAGCAATTATGACATCATAAATCCATTTACAAAATGGAAAGAAATATGGTGGTTGGTAGAATGAATGGCCATGATTCACTTACTTTTTGTTCCAAAGGCCAAGATTTAGCCAAAAATTAACCATTTTAATTTTTGAAAATGTTGGAAAGAAATGGTGTTGAAAGGTGGTGAATTTTCATTGGTTAATGGCCAAATTAATTGGCTTTCTTCCATGCATAAGTCGGCAAATTTGGGACATAAAGGCCGAGACAAAAATTGAAAGCAAAACATAACAAAATTTTTTCTAAGTTGTTTCCATGGTGAGCCGTGAGTGACCAAAGGAGAACCAAAGGATTTCTTCAACTTTTCTTCACAAAAAGAGTGTCAAAGTGTTCCTAGAAGACAAAGGAAGCATTAGACCAAGGTAACTCCCTTTTGCACTAAAATTTTCATGGTTTTTCTTCATAAAATCCGTGGGTGAATAGTGAGAAAAAGATGGAAAATTTTTGGTTGTTTTCCATTGAATTGATGTTGGGTTTTGTTAAGGATGAAATGAGGAAGAAAACCATGTAATTTGTTTAAAGAAAAACCAAAATTTTGTTGGTTTTTCAAGGGTAAATCCGTGGGTTACCTTAAGTAACCAATGAGAAAAAGTTGTGGTTTAATTGCTAACTTGCTTCCAAGTTTAAATTTGTGAAGAATAAAGCTTGTATTTCCTTGTGAAAAGCTTGACACAAATTTTTGGTGTGAATTGCCTAATGTGACCATGAGTTTACTAAAGGTTTGGAAGAAAAATTTTGCATGAATTATGTGGTATTTGATTAATTTAAATCATGCAATTTAATGTGTAAATGGTGGAAATGTGATTGAAAGAATGAAACAAAAAATGTTTGACATGTTTAGCATTCAATGGCCGTGGGTTATACAAGGGTAAAACCCTAAGAAATTTGGTTGAAAAGTACAAGAAAATGGGCTTGAAAATGTGTTAAAAAAAATGACATTTGAATGGCCTAAAGTGTGGTGAAAGTTTGACAAATTTTTGGTTCGGTTTGGTTGTGAAAACCGAAACCAAATTAAGGGCAAAATTGTGAAAAAAATTTGGTAATGTGGGTGATAATGTGAAATTTGAAATTTGTGGGCTTTTATGTAAAAGTTTGGAAAACTTTTACATAAAATAGGCTTGTGGTATAGTACGTGGCAAGTACATATGGTTCGAGGCGTACCTAACGCCGGAAACCTTAAATTTACGCCGAAATGCCGTCGAAATTTCGAAAACGGCTTTCGGGGTAAAATAGGAATTAAAATAATAATAATAATAAAAGTTTAGGGTCGGGTCGGAAACCCGAGTCCCTAATGGAGAATTGAAGAGGGAAAACCTAAGGGGTGATTCGTGAATAGTAGACCGTCCCCTAAAAATGTAAAATGCGAGTGAAACGGAAAAAAACGGACCCCGAGGGGGGGGGCGTTTTTGGAAATGAAATAAAGGTCCGAGTCGGGTACGGAAAATTCGAGCCTCAGAGACCTAGGTCGGGAATGTCTACATGAACGTTTTAAATGCTAGTGAAACGTCCATTTGAGGCTCCGAAACGATAGAAAATCACTAAACCGACGTAAGGGTCGGAATAGTGCTTCCCGAGGGTCGGGAAAGTGAAAAGTGGAAATAAAATAGAAGCGAACCCGGTAATGATTAGAAAAGAGTCAGAAAAGTTCCTGAGGGCCAAAAAATGCAGTCTGGATCAATAAAATTCCGTCAGGGGCAAAACTGCAATTTTGCCAAAATATAGGGGCAAAATCGTAATTTTGCAAAAGTTGGGGAAAATTGGGGAAATGATAAATAAAGCCCAAAAAGTTGTAAATAGGTTCTATTTAAGCTTTTTAATGAAAAATAAAAGCTATAAATAGAAATGAAATTAACAGACAAAGTTTGTCTGTAGGATCCAAAAATCGACCTATAAGGAGGGCGATCAAAGATCCTAGAGAGAAAAAGAGAAGAGATTGATAAGGTAAGTACAGACATTTAATTGTCTACTCACGAATGGACTTACCCTAGAGTTGTGTTATATATATATACACATTTAAGCTATTCAGTTGGTGATATGATACTAACATGTTCACGAGAATAGTAAGCAAGATTAGAAAAAGAAAAGAGGAATAAGTTAAGTCAAATAATAAGACTTAAAAGTTAAGGTTGGCGTACCGGCCTCCCCAGTTGTGAGGTTCAAAGCTAGCCTCCACCCCAGTCGTGTGGCGCTGCCTCGTTAATAATGAGGTAGTTGATGGCTTAACTTCCAGCCTCCACCCCAGTTGTGTGGCGCTGCCTCGTTAATAATGAGGTAGTTTATGGCTTGACTTACTGCCTATAAGGTAAGTAGTCTAGAGATGACCTTAGGGTTGATTGGTGGGTCGCTCCCCTGATCCTCTATTGGTCTGCGCGCACTAGGTACGTCCAACCACGGGCCCACAAGTGAAAGATTAAGCAAGATAAAGTAAAGCAAAGAAAAGAAAGAGATAGAATAGAAAGAACAAGTAGTATAAGAGGAAAAAAAAATAAATAAATAATTGTTCATAAGTTGACTAACCCTAAGTATGGTGTATTCAGCTTATTTACTTGTATGTTTGTACTTACTGAGCGTTAGCTCATTAGTCTATTCGTGATGTAGGTAATAAAGGAAAGCAACCAGCAAGATGAAACAAGAGTAGCGGACTGGCAGGCAGATCCCAGCGATGTCATGGACGGGTTATGGTTCCGTTTCGCAGAGTTCCGCTGTCATCAAAGTGTAAAAGAAAGAAAGTGTAATAGTGAGGTATATGTAGAAAGATAACATAAGAGTGCAGTATGTAAAGTAGTGAAACAAGCTTAAAAGTATGTTTCTATTTTTACGTACTTTAAAGTAACAAGACTCCAAAATATATTTTGGGAAAAAGTATTAAGAAGTACGTATATATTTATGTATACACAATTTTCAAGAATTAGGAGTTTCCTCCAGTTAAAAAAAAAAAAGAAAAAAAAATATATTCCTAGTTTTTCAAGAACAAATCTTTTAAACCCCAAGGAGAAGAAAGTTATAGAGACAAGCAAGCTAAGTAAGACTAAGCAAAGAATAAAGAAAGCAAGCAAGATAAGGTGGACGACCTAAGCTAGAGGGGTCGCCCACAGCCACGACCACCCCTAGCTGCAGGCAGAGCCTGCGGCAATGGCAGGGGCTGCCGCAGCCCCATCCTGCACAAGGGCAGGGGCTACAGCCCCATCACGGCTGGTGGTCCATCCCGAGGGGATCGTGTCTCGATTTTCATGCCATATTTCAATTTACCCATTAGGATCTCCAAAAATTAATTTGAATCCCAAATTAAATTGAAATTTTCCACATAATCAAAATTTCAACCTTTAAATTTAACTTTTGGGATAAATAAATTATGGTCTTCAATCTTCAATCTCCTCCAAGAATAATTACATAAAAAATCCTAAACCGTTTCCGGTGTACAAAAAATTCTAATCATAATAATTCTAAGAAACAAAATTAAAATCCACGAGAAAATTACAGTTTTAATAAACTGCTCCCATGGTTACATAAAAAATTCCTAGATACAATTTTTCTAAATTCTAAGGAACCATAACCGGCATAAAACAAGCATGCTTATAATAATTCAGAAAAATAAAATAACCACATACTTTATACATAATACATGATAACAACATAAAGGAATCCTAGAATGCCACTCTCTAAATATTAAATCCGTACATAAATAAAAAGACTAATTAATTGTCTAATTTATGTACATGGCATAGTCATGAGATGGCTCTGATACCAATTGTAGGAAAATAAATTGGTAAAAACGTATCAGAGTGGTGCAGCGGAACAATAAAAATTTTTTCAAGATCGTTAAATATCTCATGATGCCATATACAATAAACCAACAACAATTTAGACTCACGCCAATCTGCAGGATGAGAATGACCGGAGGGCTTCAACCAACTAGCCTTCTCTACTATTCTCCAATTCCCGAATGGCTGAGTGTATGGGCACTCTGAACCTTGATCGATATGCTAGCACTGCTAGTCTTCTTCTGACCACCCAGATCTCTAAAGAACTTATTGTCACGGTGAGTTATGCAACAATAAGCCTGCTCACCTGAGAGTCTGTGGTCTGAGAGAACTGGAGTGGCTGGACCTCTATTTATAGACTTGCATGAGGTGATTCTCTAAATTCAAATTGGATTAGGAGAAGATTTTCTCCCTTATCCACAACATAAAATCTAAAATTATCCAAGGGGAAAATCCCAACAAAATTTTGACCAACATTAGGATTATCCAATTCAAATCTAAACAAGATTTTAACATGAATTTTATCTCCCTTTTTCAACCAAAAAATCCGAAAATCCAAGGGGAAAATCCCAATAAAAATTTTGGCCACTTTTGGATAAGGGAAGAATCAAAATTTCACTAGGATTTTCAAGCTTGAATCTTATCTCATCCTTATCCAAAATAACCGAAAATCTTCTGGGAGATTCACTCAAAAAATTCAGCCATAATCAGGGAGGAGAGAATCCAAATTCAACTGGGATTGAAACTTGAATTTTTCCCTGAACCTTATCCACAAAAAATTCAAAAATTACATGAGCATAATCCTCAAAATTTTCGTCCATTATTGTTAGGATTTGGATTCAAAATTCAAGTAAGATTCTAACAAGATTTTCCTTTCCATATCCAACTCAAATTCGAATTTCATTCCTTGTGGATTTACCACAAGAAATTCAAATCCTAATTGGACTGTGATTCAAAATTTGAATTTCAAATTTCAAATTCAAATTTCAAACTTCAAATTTCAAATTTCAAATTTAAATTTAAATTTCAAATTTCAAATTCGAATTTCAAATTCAAATTTCAAAATTCAAATTTCAAAATCCACAAAACAGTTGTATTTCAAATTCTTGTTCTTATGGATAATTTTCTACAACTCTAATCCAATCTCAAATAAAATCATGGCAACTTTATTTGGAGTTCAAATAATTGTGTATTCTATTATCCAAAATAAAATTTGAATTCAACCGGAGAGAATCTTGTCCACCATCCTAATTCTATGTCAACACCATCCATACATAATCAACTAGCCAATAGCATATACAAATCAATTTTGCCAAACGTTAAGGAATTATGTGGAGCTAGTAGAGGGACTAATTGGACATATATAATCGGGCTCCTGTAAATCCATATGATCATCATTCTTTACCAAATAACTCAATCATATGATCACTAATTTTAGAGTCACACCACTATAAACCTGAAACTGAACTCCCAATTATATACCGTATTACGTAAGCCTGTGACAAGCTATCGTCCAATGACCTTGTCATGTATGCAGAACCCTTATACGATATCCATGATCAGCCTTAGGCCAAAGTCCGTTTAATCCTACATATCAGGATATCTTAAAGTTCCATTATACTACCGAATAAAGAAAATGATTATTCACCATATATGAATAAGAAGTCATCTGCCCAGCAGATGACCCAAGGCCTTGTCCATTTTCACATTCAGTATAATGCCTTTAAGAGGATACCCTTAACTCCTCATTAGAACTATGATTCCGATATCTGTAAACGAACCCTTCATTGTATACAAGTCATACACCCAACAAACCGGTCTATAAGCTTACTACCTCTAAGATGCTTTAGCCATTGGAACATGAAAGTACACAAGTCATATACATGAAGCTGTCCATCTACTTAGGATTAAGGTTACTGCACAATGAACGTCAAAAGTAGATCGATCCACTCAAAGCGGATTTTGTAGATCAATCACGCTTTAGTCCCGGTTTAATATGTCACCACCAAGCAATATATCTATGTCTCTACTTGGGAGCCTATGCTCCAGACAGTCAAGACAAACGGTCCCCTCCAAGGCTTTAGACAACATAATAGTCTTAACATGAGTTAGATGCTTGGTCTAACCCCATAGACTACAGACCATAGTTTAGAACGCTTACTTTAGAACATTGTCTTCTCGCATACAAAAGTCCATTGCATGCAATGTTCTAATAGTTTTAACACAAGCAGTCAAGGTGCCATATTTACTCACACTTACTTTAACATGTAAATAAATTGAGGACAGACAACAATGTAATGAATAACCTCTATATATAATTTTATTATCCAGTTCAAAATAAATACATCAAAATGTCTTTAATGCTTAGGGCATTTCCTAACATCCTATAGAAGCTTGGTAACTTTTGTTATATGAAAACTCTATCAGTGGCAGTTTCTCATTCCAACTTCCAGGGAAATCTATAACACAGGCTCTGAGCATATCTTCTAGTGTCTGGATAGTTCGCTCTGACTGTCCATCTGTTTGGGGATGAAAAGCTGTACTAAAGCGTAACTCAGTCCCTATAGATTTTTGTACACACTCCCATAACACGGAAGTAAATCTTGCATCTCGATCTAAAACTATACACTTTGGCACTCCATATAGCCGAATAGTATGAGTCACGTACAATTGTGCTAATTTCTCCAACGTGAAAGTTGTCCTCATGGCTATGAATCGTGTCGTCTTAGTCAGTCTATCAACAATTACCCAGATAGCATCATACCCTTCTCTGGTCTTGGGATGTCCTACCATGAAGTCCATGGTAATATACTCCCATTTCCATTCTAGAATTTCTAAGGGTTCTAATTTTCCTCCTGGATGTCTATGTTCGGCTTTTACTCTTTGACAAGTCAGGCATCGGCTCATGAATTCTACAATATATTTCTTCATCCTTTTCCACCAAAACTATATCTTGAGATCTTGATACATTTTACTGGCTCCAGGATGAATGGAATATGGTGTTTCATGAGCTTTTGTCATGATTCTTCTTCGATACAGAAGCATTCCATCATTGGACATGCTTATATCTGATTCTTTATTTGCTGAGGCTTCTTCTTGGAGTTTTATTACTACTGGATCCTGCTTCTAGGCTTCCTTAATATCTTCATACAGAGAAGATTCTAACCTCAAGGCTGAAAACCTTCCAGTTATTAACTCCAATTGAAGGGAGTTAATTTCTTGCAGTAAGGCTCTTGGCAACTTATCTATGGATAGCTTCTGTGGTGTGGTTGACTTTCTACTCAATGCATCCGCTACTCGGTTTGCCTTTCCCAGATGGTAGAGAATTTCATAGTCATAGTCTTTCACTAACTCTAACCATCTTTTCTGACGCATGTTTAACTCTTTCTGCATGAAAAAGTATTTCAAACTCTTATGATCTGTAAAGATTTGACACTGAGATCCATACAAATAGTGTCGTCAGATTTTGAGTGCGAACACTACAGCAGCAAGTTCTAGGTCATGCGTAGGATAATTCCTCTCATGTAATAACCAGCTAGTCCTAAGAAACTCTGTATCTTAGTTACAGTCTTAGGAGTAGGCCACTCATTAATTGCTTCTACCTTGACTGGATCTACTGCTATGCCTTTCTTTGTCACCACATGTCTAAGGAAATGCACTTTATTCAATCAAAATTCACACTTAGAGAATTTTGCATACAACTGATGGCTTCTCACTGTGTGAAGAACAATTCTTAGGTGCACTTCATGCTCTTTGTGAGTATTTGAATATATAAGTATGTCATCGATAAACACGATAACAAACTTATCAAGAAACTCCTTAAATACTCTGTTCATCAAATCCATGAACGCTGCTGGGGCATTGGTCAATCCGAACAGCATCACTAAAAATTCATAGTGACCGTATCGAGTCCTAAACGCTGTCTTAGGAATATCATTCTCCCGGATTCTCAACTGATAATAATCTGAATGTAAATTAATCTTCGAAAATACTGCTGCTCCCTTTAGCTAGTCGAATAGGTCATCAATCCTAGGTAATGGATACCTATTCTTGATGGTAACCTTGTTCAACTCTCTATAATCAATACACATCCGACAAGTTCCATCCTTCTTTTTGATGAATAGTACTGGAGCGCCCTAAGGAGAATAACTTGGTCGAATAAACCCCTTGTCTAGTAGCTCTTTCAACTATACTTGTACCTCTTTTAATTCGACTGGGGCCATACGATATGAAGCCTTGGAAATTAGAGCAGTCCTTGGCATGATCTCAATTTCGAATGAAATCTCTCTTTCTGGAGGTAACCCTGGCAACTCCTCTGGAAACACATCAAGAAATTCGTTGACAACTGGAACCTCTTCTGGTTGCAATTCCTTTTCTTCAGTCATATTGGTGACATATGCCAGGTATCCAACATAGCTACTAGCTATTAGCTTCTTCACTCTCGTTGCACTGATCATCATCTTCTTTGATTGATGAGATGTATCGACATATTCAAAGCTTTCCATGTCGTCCGGTCGAAAGACTATTTTTGCTTCCAATAGTCGATAGTGGCCTGGTATTTTCCCAGGAAATCCATTCCTAGGATCACATCATAGTCGACGATCTTCATTATGATCAGATCGACATATAGCTCCTTATTTGCCACAATTACTGGAACATGACGTAACCAGTAATTTGATAGCATCACTTCCTCTGAAGGTAGAGCTGTCCTAAAAGTCATTCCTATAGGGTCTTTAGCATACCCTAGCTTGTCAATAAATTTATGGGACACGAAAGAATGTGCGGCTCCTGAATCAAAAAGGATATATGCCACGTGGTTAAATATAGAAATCTAACCTATAACCACATTGGATATTCCCGCTTCAGCGTCTTCCTTGGTAAAAATAGTGACACGAGCATCTGGTCGTGAAGTCTGTTCTGGGCGCTCGGACCATACTGGTGGCACTCCTGAAGGTCCTTCTATCCTTCCCTGTAATGCATGAGCTTTAGGCGGTTGCTGACGTGGAGGATACTGTTGCCGCTACTGCACTGGCCCTGGGATATTCTGGTGGTTCATTGGACAATGCTTTGCAAAATGTCCTTCTCTTCCACACTGATAGTAAGCAATAATGCCAACCTTGCATTAGACTGGATGCCTCCTTCTACATGTAGCACATGAGGGAAAACTCGACCTTGTGCCCTAACTGGTCTTCCGCTATTGATTGTGGGTGTCTTGACTTCTATTTCCTAAGAAATTTCCCTTTCTTTTACGCTGCTGTTGTTGGGAGCCTTGAGGGTTGGACTGATTTGGCCTATTCTGGCTAGATTTACTGCCCTGTCCTATTTGCATCCCTACTTGTGCTGATTTAGCAAGGATCTTCTCCTTTTTCTTGGCTTCCCACACTTTCTCTTTTTCTTCTTTCTATTTGAGCAAGTGATATTCAGCCCAGAAGGCTCTGCTTACACAGTCTGCCACTGAAGTAGGCGATACTGGCCCACTGTCAACTACTACTGCTATCTCTGGCCTGAACATGCTAATCATTTTCTGAATCTTTTCTCTTTCTGTTGGCATTACGTATGGGCATAACCTGGATAGCTGATCAAATCTGCGACACACTTCGCTCACTAACTGGTTTCCCTGTTTTAATTCAGCAAATTCTTTCCGTTGATGGTGAAGAGCATTTGGATCATAATACTTCTGATTAAACTCTTCCAGAAATTCTTCCCAGGTCATGTTGGTAACATCTCTCCCATGCGAACAGTATCCCACCAAAAATGGGCATCCTTTTTCAGCACGAAGGACGTGCACAGAATCTTCTCTTGATCTGTTAGATTCATGAAATCAAGGATCCTCTGTAGTGAAGAAAGCCACTCCTCTGCCTCGAGTGGGTCAATTGAACCCTCAAACTTAGGCGACTTCATCCGACAGGATCATTCATACAAGGGTTCCTGATTCACCCTCGGCTAGGGCTGTTGAACCTCTGGGACAACTGGTGGCTCTACTAGTACTATTTCAGCCGCCTGGGAAGCATTGCCCTCTTCTTGGGCTTGTCTTTGTTGTTCTATAATGGAAAGTCACTGTCGTAGTTCAGCATTTTCTTTCGTTTGGTTTTCGAAGAGAGCTTGTACTTCCTCCAACCTCTCAGCTAATGTAGGGCGTCGACCTTTTCTGGCACTCATTTTGATCTTTTTCTTTTAATCTTCTTTCTTCTAATCTTGCAAAATAACCAATCATTAGATTTCCCATAATTAATTTTTTGGAATTTTGAATGAAAAATTTAAACACGTCATTTACTGTAAGGCATACACCACAAAACATTTCATATCATTCCATAGCACTTTCTTACATCACATATAACATACACAACATTTACATATACTATAACAACATCTGTCTTAGCTTTTCCACACATACATGCATATATACATATATTATGCATAGGGTGTATTTATACTCTTCTTAGTGTTCAACTATCCTATTCATCTTGCCCTATCAAAAATTCTTTAGGGTCTTCATCCTCCTCCTCTAAATCATTACTGGTAGCCGTTCCCTGATTACGGGTTCCATTTCCTCTTTGTCGTGATGGACTAGCCTCGTGATCATTGGCCATAGGGGGTGGTCCATATAAGCATGTCAGTACCCCTTCTTAATGAGTCTACTCCCACTGATACTTCTCCAAGCATTCTCTTACTTGTGCCCTTTTGATCCTGATGGCACTAGCAACAAAATCACGTTGAGGGATGGAATGGAGCAGGCTTACTCTATGCTTTAACTCTGGGGTGAGTCCTTTCCAAAACATCTCACAGAAATCCTCATCAGAAAAGTTTGGAAGCGGGCACTTTTTAACCACATTTTCCTCGAACCGCACTGCGTAGGTCAGCACTATATCCCCTAGTGCCATCTGGAACCTCTCAATCTTTTGTAGATAATCCCTAATATCAGTTATCCAAGGTAATGTCAGTGGTGCACTTTCCTCCCTAGCTGGAGGAACTGGGGTCAGCTCTGGGCTCCTCTGGGAAAACTACTGTCTCATGACTCGATAAAAATCAGCCCAATTGAGCCTCAATAATGCCTCCTGGTCACAGTATTCCCAATAAACTCGGGCATCTCCCTGAAAAGTACTCACTATTAAAATGACCCAGTAATCTCTGTCGATGTCACATGATCAACAAATCAGCTCCACAGTGTGTAGCCAATCATGTACTGGTGGAGACTGGCATCCTCCATCGAAATTAGGGGGCAAGCAAGCTCTAAATGCCCGTGTAGCTTTGGTCGATACCTTGGACCCAATATGGTTTGGACCACCTACTACTGGTATATCAACTACTACCGGTGGGGGATGACGTACTGGTGGAGGGGTTGGTGCCCTAAAAGTGGCCTACGCCTCTCTGGAACTAGCTGGATTGGTTGGTGCCACGGGTGGTATCGTCGGTTGTCGAGGTGGAGGCGGTCTAATGATGGGTTTGGTCCACACCCTTAGAGGACCCCTACCTCGATATGAATATGGTCAGTAGTGATGTGGCCTCATCATCTCACTCCTGCATAAGGTGCACTCTATATAAATAAACATGCTACTAATCATAAAATAAATTTAACTTGGATCGACGAACGGGATGCACATTGGGCCTTGAGGGACATGGTCTGCTGCTCTGATACCAGCTGTGGCGCCCCACCCTAAATTGAGGCTATAGTACTAGCATAGTAGAGCTTTAAAGTCCACTATGGTAGACCGTTACCTCAATGGGTCACCGGCATCTTACTTGTAACTTGTTCTTGTTTCACTTAATCACACATCATTCACACATTTTCAACCAGAAATACATGAAACAAAAACTGATTTTTCTCACTTCAAGTTAGCCCATAATACACGGTTTTTCTCCATGAAAAACAAGAAGAAATGGTGCCAAAATGAAAGATTACCTTGCTTGCTTGATAACTTGAATCTTGTGATGAATTTTTCACTCTTTCTTACACAAATCTTTAAGAAATTTTTGAGCTTTCTCTAAGGGTGATGCACGGCTTCAATGGTGGCTGAAAACCAGAGTTTTTTCTAGTTTCTAATGGCTGAAAACCGTGCCTTTAAACAGCCAAAAAGGAGGGACCAATTTGCAAAGGATTTAAGGGTATTTTAGCAACATTTTTGTGTAATTTTTCTACTCTTTGGGGGCTGTTTTGCAATTAACCAAAAAAGACCAGATTTTATCTGATTTTTGGCCCCAAAATTTGACACATTTCAGCCCTAGAAGCTTCAAGAATTTTACCTAAGCTTCCTTTGACTTTTTCTAGTTGATTTTGTATCTTAACCATTGATTTTTCTTGACTTTAAACCCTAGCCCTTGACTTCTTATATATATTTGGAGTCAAACTTTTGACCAAAAGTCAAACCGAAGATTTTTGCACCGAAATCGCGTAGACGAGTTCCTAAGGCTGTCCACGCAATCGGTTTTCCTTATTTCACTCTGGTTTGCCTAAAAGTCAATACTATAAGTATTTCATCTTTTAGTGGTTTACAGTATATTATCAAAATTTTCGAAATCGAAAAGGCATAATTTGTCCGATTTTGGTTCGGTAAAATTTTTCGTTTCTGAGCACACTCTTATCTGCACTGTCTGAACATTTCTGCACCTTCTAAATGATATCAAAACATATATTTTATAGTTTTTCACATGAAAATCATAGAGTATATTGGTTATACAAAATTTCTAGAAACAGTAAAATTTTGCGATTATGACAACAAGCGGCCTTAATAGTCCAAGCCATGCTAGCACCATCAACCGTGGCTACTCCCCTGGTAGCCAACATTCTTGTGCTAGCTCCTAGAGAAGGCAACCTTTATGAGCGATTCCGGTGCCTGAAAACGCTAGAGTTTGAAGGAACCACAAACCCTATAGAGGCCGACGACTGGTTAACCGACATCCAAGTCATCTTAGATCTTATAGGACTGACGGAGAGGGAAGAGGTATTGTATGCATCCCTCATCTTACGCAAGGGAGCCCGCTAATGGTGGAAGACTGTGGCCATCAGGAGAAATGTTAATGAAATGAGTTAGGCAGACTTCATCGATGAATTTAAAGGGATGTACTTTAATGACGAGGCCCTGGCAGCGCAATAGGATGAGTTCAACAATCTACGCCAGGGAAGTGTGATCGTGATGGAAGTGGTCTGAAAAGTCAAGCAGCTAGCTCGACTGTGTCTAGACTTAGTACCGACTGAGAAGTAGAAGGTAAGAAAAATGCTGAAAATGTTCAGGACGGACATTGCCATCCATGTTTGCGGTGGAAGCCACGGGCCAGCAATAGTGGCCAAATATGTCTGCGAGCCATCCAGGCAGAGTATTGGTTGGCCCAAGACAGGGAGAGAAAAACGCAGATCTTTAAGGCTAAGAGAGAAGAGAAGACACAGACCAGACCGACCAAGGGAAGATAGCACCCCGAGACTCAACACAAGGGGCAGAACATGGGGAACAGCCAGAATCATAGACAATCCCATCCCAACAACAAGAGGAAAGGGAATCCAGGTAATCGAGGCCAGCAAAGGAATTTTCCCCAAAAGAAAAACAACCGAGGAGGAAATGGTAACCCACACCTGCCTTGTCCAAAATGTGGGAAGAATCATCGAGGAGAATGCCGCCTAGGAACCAGTGGCTACTACATCTGTGTAAGAAAGGCCACTTCGCCAAGCATTATTGCTCCAATCCACAAAATCAAAAGGGCCAAGCCTGTGCTACTAGCAGCCAACTGCATACCACCCAGTCCAGGATTAATGGTCCATCAATCACCCAGGGTAGATTAGAGGTTCTAGAGATGTAGGGGAGGATCTACGCTTTCACCAGAGAGGATGCAGAAGCCGAAACGTCGACCATGGTGATAGGTCAGCTTTCTGCCACCAACTCCACTGCACTAGTATTGTTTGATTCTGAAACTACACACTCTTTTGCATCATCAAAGTTTGTTAGGGAGATAAGCCAGAACGTAGATAGAATGAATTAAACTTTTCAAACTGCCCTTCCCTCTGGGGAAGTTTTGTTATCCAGCTACTAGATACGTCACGTGCCAGTAGTTATCAATGGGTGTGATGCCACGGACCGTCATTGAAAACTTACTTAATTGATTTAAAAGATACTTATACTTTCTTGCAATTGATGCTTAAAGTTACTTAACTTATTATCATAAATTTAGGGATTTTTTTATTGCATACGTATTTACTGTGCACGTACATATACCGATTACTATTCCAAAATACTATTCAACGATTACTATTTCAAAATGCTATTCAATGGTTACTATTTAAAAATACTGCTTACAATTACTATTCAAAAGTACGGTTTACAGTTACTATTCAAAATACTGTATATCGGTTACTGTTCATAAATACTATTTACTGTTGCTATTCAAACTATTGAACTATGCGGAAGATTTACTCGCACTGTGTTCCATAACCTCGCCTCACATTCACCTCCACGGCCACCATCACCCATAGATGCTTAAGCCATAGGATGCTTATTTACAGCATGAACACACTCCGTGAGCTTTACGCCCAATAAATACAACATGTTATTTGCAAAACATGTTTAAACATAGTACATACTTAAAATCATATAAACATGCCAGATACATATACCACTTCAACATATCACATATCCAGTCATCACATAACATATCATGAATATGAAACTTTACATACTTTATGCAAAATAGAAACATCGTGATCTGAATGCATCTAAAAGCATTGTGAACTAAGGTGTACCATGAACTAAGCATGATCCGGTTATGTTCATTTATGCTTCATTATTCTCTTTTTTTTCTCTTGTCTACTAAGGGCCTGTGTGTCAGTATCGTATGTGTACAAACCATCGGTAATGCCCGTGGTTAAAAGCCAAAGAGCCATCAATAGATGCTCAACTTTCTGCTTTAACTTACTTTAAAACCCTTTCGATTGAAAGAACCGGTACGATACGCCTATAATTTCCATCTTGTTTATCTTTTCTAGCCACATGCTTCTCTAAGCTGTCCCTAATCCTACGTGGTAGAGACGTATGACATCTATCTTGTTCTTTCATTAATCTACTTGATTGTGAAACTATATGCTCTTAAATATGCGGTGTAACATCGTGTGCATGGCATACATATTTTGACATACTGTAAAACATCATTTTATTCATGCCGTAGGTGGAGTTGTACTTACTCAGATTACAGAAATTACGTACTTGTGCCTTTAACAATTTGTAGGTGATCACCTGTCATCAATAACGTTCCTTATCAGCATCTCCGTAGAGTCACTAATACTGTTAGTGACTATTACTTGTGTTTCTATGTGGTATCAAGGCCCATCGGTACCCTATTGGCCTACTATGGGGATTTGGTGTTTAACTCGTATCGTGTTTGATCAATCGTCTACTTGACAGATTAATCATCGTTGCTCACAGTGTTGTTCGAAACGTGGTCCTTGACTGATTTACTGCTCAGTCAATTGAGCGGTTACCTCGCATGTTGGTAACTAAGTAGTCTATCGGGTTACTATGCGTAAACTGGTGTAGTAACCGACCAGGTCACTTCACTTATTGGGGTGTGGTAGCCAACCGGGCTACCATTCCTTGTTTGGTGTAATGGCCTACCAGGCCACTATGGCTCCTTTGGGGTAGTACCCTACCGGGCTACTAAGGCTTGTTTGGTGTGATAGCCTACCAGACTACAGACACCATTTCTCTTTGAAAAAAAAGTGTAGGTTGACTTAAAAATTCTTGGGAAAAATTTTCTATTTTGGAACCGTCCCCTTATCACCCCGATGGAAGGTGGGGGACATCTTTATAAAAACCATGCTTGTATTTTTAAGGTGTTAAAACACATTTTATTTTGAAGAGTATAAATCACATTTTTAAAGTTATATTTTAAAGGTGGTTTTTGAACCATTTTTGAAAACCATTTTGAAACTTGATCAAAATGACTTTGTTTTGATTTTGGCGAACATGAAAGTTTTCGTTCTCGACAAGATGAATAAATCTCATGTTCACCTCGGAGGCTATATCCAAATCTAATGGCTCCTAATTCCATTAAACCCGTGGGCTTGTGCCCAGTTTTTTCAAAAAATTCCCAGTTTTATGTCTTTATAAAAATGGCTCTGTTTGAGGCCTGAAACGGCTAAATTTTTAAAAAAATTGTAAGTCATCTCAAAAGTTTCAACGAGATCTACAACTTTCGTGTTAAGCCCGAAGTCCAATTCGGACTCTAAGGGGTCCGTTTTCACTAAAACATGTACCTATTTCTGGGCTTGGATTTTGTTTCCAGTTTGTTCCCAGTTTCGGACACTGAATGAAAAACACTCTAAAAACCTATATTAGGTTCATTTTTGGCTGAGAGCTATTTGATGCAAAAATGACCGTATCAAAATTTTCTTAAAACACTGTGTTTTATCAAATCCCAAATTTGGACCCTAAGTGGGTCAAATGGCCACAATCCATGGCCTTTCCTAGGGATAGATTTATGTCTAGCTACGTTGCTAATCATTCGTAGCATCACACATACAATAAAAATTGCAAACACAACCATAATGAAATAAACTGATGCGAACCCTACCAAGAATAATGAGACCCATCAAGATTACGAACCCAAGAACGTTCTAAAGTCAGATTCGAATGGATAAGAGACCTCAACCCGTTGCTTCAGCAAAAATAAGAACCTTGGTATATTGGACCTCAACCCATTGTTTAATGTGAAACAAGAATCTTAGTATAACGAAGACACCACAATCAACTATAGAAGGGTTGATTGATAAGTCGGGAGTGAACGCCATGGAAAATTCTGATAAGTTCAAATTGTTCTTTAAAGAACCAAAGAGAATTAGAACTCTCAAATTTGTGAATTAACTGATGTGTTATTTTATTGCTATAGGGATGCCTATTTATAGGCAATTGTTACAAAGAATATTCCTAAAAAAATCTGAAAATTAGTTACAAAAGATAATCCTAAATCCTAACTGAAATTTGTTAAAAAAGATAATCCTAAATCCTAACAAATCTAGAAATCTAATCCTAACCAATTTCATAAATGTAGGAAGGTAGTTATTCTGTCACAAAAATTCAAAAATCTTTGGTTCACCAAACGTCTTGGGCTTGATTGAATTAGCTGAATTCTTCAAGGCCTTGAATCAAGTTAATGCATCATTGTTGTTCACATGAATCATGCTCAATGGGCCTCCACGAATTTGATTGAGACCAAACTTCTTGGATTAGCCCATTAAGTGCTTCTTTAAATCTCTTTGCTCTTGCTCTTGTAACCAGCCCAATTGGTACTTGAACTGGTTCCCTTGATGTTGTGCCACACCGTTCTTTGGTTCACTTCATTCCCCTCCACTTGAAAAGGATTTGTACTCAAATCATCACCTAATAAGGATTTGTATACGTTGTCATCGATTTGTTCAAGAACTTGGTAAGGACCATCCCCTTTAGGAAGTTGCTTGGAACATCTTTGTGTCAGGATTCGTTTCTTTTTGACACATAGACAAACCCAATCTCCAGGATCAAAAACTAATTTGTGACGCATTTTGTTGGCTTGATCTTTAAGCTAGTTAGTCTTTTCGGGATTACTATTATAGATTTGTCGGTTTGGATTGGAAGCACTGGACACAAAATCAATTTGATGTTTGAACCCTTGGATAGATAGTAATTTGCATAGTGCTTCCTCAAGAAAGCCATACTCGTATCCCTGCAAAAGTGAAACAACAGAACTAGACAAAGAAGGGTCAAGCTCGTTAGTGTTTAAAAATGCCTCTTTGTACAAAAGTACAATCATCGGCTATTTTGAAAATATGGCTCGCCTGATTTCACTCACTTTTGCATAAAAATTCTTTTGTTTTCTCTCCGATTTTCTCTCAACGGCCGAATTTTGATTTTCTTTTTCTCTCTCATTTGGCCGGCCTCTCTCTGATTTTTAGTTTTTTTCTTACTCTCTTTCTTTTGCTCACTCTCTCTCTGTTGATCACTCTCTTTTTACAACCTCACTTGATCGTCATAAACTTGTTTTGGTGTCATCGACACAAAAGTGATGGGTTTTTCATCGATCACGAATGAGTATTTGTTGGAGAAGCCATCATGCTTAACTCGTCGATCAAATTGCCATAGTCGGCCTAGCAACAACTGTCCGACTTGTATCGAAACTACGTCATATAAAACTTCATCCTTGTATTTTCCAATGCGGAAGGAAACCAACATCTATTTATTCACCTTTAGCTCACCAGTATTATTCAACCATTGTAGCTTGTGTGGTCAAGAATGCTTCAACGTAAGCAGTCCTAATTTCTCCACCAGGGTTGTGCTCACCACATTAGTACAACTTGCTCTATCAATAATCATACTACATAATTTATCGTTGATGTGGCACTTAGTATGAAATATGTTTTCGTGTTGCACTTCTTCACCTTCTTTTGCATGTGAGCTTAGAACTCTCCTTGTGACTAACAATGCACTTTGGACCGCATATTCCTCATCACCCACGTCCTCCAATGGTAGCATCTCATCAGTGTCAGAATCTTCACTATCGGTCACAATCTCACCATTATCCAGCATCACCATGACTCTCTTGTTTAGGTAATGACTCGTTACGTGACCCCTACCTTGACATCTAAAACACTTAATGTTACGATTACGAGAAGTAGTAGGGTCGGATTTACCTTGAGACCCTGGGCTGGTTGTCTCTTGTCTTGGCTCAAATTTGTGTTTTGCATCTAGTTTCTCCTCGTTCTTCGGTTTCCATGGGGAAGAACCTGGATTATAGGTTACACGTGTACCACCCCTCCTCTTGAGATATTGCTCTACTTTGATGGCCATGTGCGCCATGTCTTCTAATTCTACATAATGCTGTATCTCCACCCTATCATGAACTTCTTAGTTCAAGCCATTCAAGAACCTGGCCATGGTAGCCTTTCAATCTTCTTCAATGTTAGCCCGGATCATCGCAACCTCTATCTCTTGGTAATACTCTTCCACACTCCGGTTACCCTGTCGAAGCCTTTGCAGTTTATTGCATAAATCTTGATAATAATGGCTGGGTACGAACCGCTTCCTCATTACTCTCTTCATCTCTTCCCACATATCAATTGGACGTTCTCCAGCTCGTCCCCTGTTCAACACCAACTGATCCCACTATACAATAGCATAGTCAAAAAACTCAATGGCAGCGAGTTTTACCTTCTTCAACTCAGAGTAGTTGTGGCAATCAAACACCAACTCCACCTTCTTCTCCCACTCGAGATAAGCTTCGGGATAGCTTCTACCCTGAAATGATGGAATATTCATCTTAATGCTACCCAATCTATTATCTTCTTGAATCCTAGCTTCTCTAAACCGTCCTCCATGCCTCCTATTACCAACAATTGAATCCCAGTCATCTTCTTTATCGAAACTCTCATTGCCCGTGGTTGAACTCTTCCTCCTCTACGCACATTAGGAGCATTCTATGGCTGCTTTACATGAGTATTCTCAACTCGATCTAATCGTTCATGAATCTACTCCAACTCCCTCCTCATCATGTGCCTCATCTCTCCTACCATTGCTTCCATGAACAACTTCGAATCAACCATCTCTGTAATACCTTTGGCAACGTTCTTTTCGCTGTTGTGAGACATGATTCCTGCAAAACAAGGTTAGAGTAAATTAAAAGGCCTCTCACATTCCCTCACGTGTTTCACTCAAAGAATGGGTTTCACTCAACTTCACTCGTGTTTCACACAACAATTATGGCTTTTACCCTCTAATGTACTTGCCACTCTTGCCTTTTTTCACTCGTAGTAATTTCTCACTCGGTTCTTATCGAACTACACAAATCAATACCAAAATTTCTACCACAATTCCTGAATGACTACACCAAGGCAATTTGGGTTATAGACAGTAAGGATTACAACGAAAATGCAACAATGGTTTAGGATTCTGAAAACATGAAAATTTACCCAAAAATTTTGGTCTATGGGGTAAGTTGATTTCTGGAATATTGGAAGCCTAAATGTATGATATCAAACAAAAAATCCGTTGTGGAGCAAAAATACTCTTTTTTTTTTGGATCCTCTTGATTTTTTTTTTCTACTTTCTTTTTATTTTTTCCTTGCTCGAATCCTCTTGACTTGAATTTCCAATATCACAAATGAAAATTACAAACCCGCGACTTTGACTCTAAACAAATTTGAACAAATCAAAATTGAAAGAAACACAACCCTTTTTTTTTTAAAAACTAAATTTGGACTTATCCCAAAAAATAAATGAACAGAAATAAATGGGATAGGCAAACCTGAGTTTAGAACCTAAGCTCTGATACTAAATGATGTGAACTCCACCAAGAATAACAAGACTCGTTAAGATTATGAACCCAAGAACGTTTTAAAGTCAGATTTGAATGGATGGGAGACCTTGACTCGTTGCTTCAGCAAAAACAAGAACCTTGGTATATTGGACCTCAACCCATTGCTTAATGCGAAACAAGAACCTCAGTATAAGGAAGACGCCACAATCAACTATGGAAGGGTTGATTGATAAGTCGGGAGTGAATGCCATGGAAAATTCTGATAAGTTCAGATAGTTCTTCAAAGAACTAAAGAGAATTAGAACTCTCAAAACTAATGTGTAAACTGATGTGTTATTTTATTGCTATGGGATGCCTATTTATAGGCAATTGTTACAAAGAATATTCCTAAAAAATCTGAAAATTAGTTACAAAAGATAATCCAAAATCCTAATTGAAATTAGTTAAAAAAGATAATGCTAAATCCTCCTAAATCCTAATAAATCTAGAAATCTAATCCAAACCAAATTCGTAAAAGTAGGAAGGTAGTTATTCTGCCACAAAAATTCAAAAATCCTTGGTTAACTAAACGTCTTGGGCTTGATTGAATTAGCTGAATTCCTCATGGGTTTGAATCAAGTTAATGCATCCTTATTGATCACATGAATCATGCTCAATTGGCCTCCACGAATTTGATTGAGCCTAAACCTCTGAAATCAGCCCATTAAGTGCTTCTTTAAATCTCTTTGCTCTTAGTCTTGTAACCGGCCCAATTGGTACTTGAACTGGTTCCCTTGACGTTATGCCACACCGTTCTTTGGTTCACTTCATAAACTTAAAAATGGAAACTTAAGGGCTCAAAATAAATTATTACAAACTATTTGCATAAACATATATACATAAATGGCCTTAATCAAAACTTAAAACTGACTAAAACAAGATAGGGTTTTCGGTTTACCTTTGTGCCTTGAACCAAGAACGGTTTCAACTAAGGCTTAAGGAACCAAAAATGGTCATAGGAATCCAAGAGAGTGAGGTCGGTTTTTGCTAGAAACAATATCAAAAATTTCTCTTAAAAACCAAACCAAAACAAAAACTAAAAACTACAAGGATTTGTTTTGAAGACTTGGCCTTGGTGCCTTAGAATGACTTGGATTCGACTTCTCGTAACACAAGCTTGTGAGGTTTGATTTTTGGTAGGCTTTTGGTGTGATTTAAGCTTGAAAATATGGGGGTTTGGGGACCTTAGAGTGGTCAGCTGTAGCAAGGAGTAGAGGGAGAAAGTGAAGTGAGTTTTGGGTGCCAAAGTAAGGAAAGTAAAGCACTTGTGTAAAGGGTGCCTTTAATAGGCAAAATTGATCAAGCTTACTTAGACTTAATCCTAATTAATTGTCCACCAAATTAGCCAAATCATGGGACAAATTGCAGCCTATTTGCAACTATGACGGACCAAAGAATCGCAATAGTGTTACCTATGTTAAACTAGGGTTTTTCTAAGATTTTTTGAATAAAGATGTATGAGAACACTGTATTTGTAAATAAACAAATGATAGCATTAATAGAAACAAATAAATATTTTGGAGGATTTAAAATCTCCAAAAATGATCAAAGAATACAGTTTATAATTGAGAAAGTAATTTCGGACCTAAACACTCAAATTGGAGTGGTTTCGGTATCCAAAAAGCATAGATAAAAAGAAAAGGCTAGTTAAAGAAAAAGTAAGATAATATAAGTGATTTAGGGTTTTTAAGAGTTTATAGATTGAGTTAGATGAAACTGATAGCACGGAAGGGTAGAAAAGTCCTCCGTACACTCTCCCTAAAATTTCGGCATTTTCAGAAAAATGAGGATGCCATTTAGAAACCAAAAACCCCTAGAGATTACCTTAGGTAAACCAAGAATGGGGAAAAAGACGAAAATTTACGTTTTGATTTTTAACCAAACCACGATGAAATAAGGTAAACCGATCGCATGGACAGCTTTAGAAACTCGTCGACACAATTTCAGTGAAATTTCGTTCGATTTGATTTTTGAATTAATTGGATGAGGTCATCCATGATGTCATGCCTTAGGTCATGCATGATGTAATAAATTAAGAAAAGAAATTGTGTGGACAAGTGGCAAATGATTCAAGGGCTAGAATTAAAGTAAGCTTTGATCAAGGGCTAGAATTAAGCCAAAAATACATGAAGAAAAAATTTGAAAATTTGTGAATTTAGGGGCTGTTTTGAGTCGGTGGAGGCAGCAGATTTGCAGCAAAAATAATTGCAAAAATAACCCCAAAAAGTTTGCCAAAAACCCCCTAGAATTTTGCTAAAAAGTCCCCAAGAAAATTGCCAACAAGCCCCCGTTTTTGGCCACAATATATGCACGTTATTGGGCTGTAGAATCAGCATATTTGCAGCCAAACAATTCAGTTTTCTTGCAGCCTTGTAGCCGTGTGAATCCTCCCCCTTTAAGCTTAAAATTTTTCAAGTTTTGGTGACAAATTCTTGAGCGAAGTTCATCCTAGGCACCAAGAGAACAACATAGTAAGGTAGGCTTGAAAAACTCAAGCTTTTCTATGGTATTTTAGTGTAAAAATCCGTGGGTTTCATGAGGAAGATAAATTGGAATTTTCAAGTTTAAACTTGGTTGATTTTGATTAAAAAAGAAGAATTAGTGTGTGATTAAGTTAGAGAATGGATTAGAAGCAAGAAAACATAATTTTGGTGCTTGTGAATCAAGAAAAAACCGTGTGGAATTGTGAGGAATTTTAAGTTTGGTTTGGTTTGGTTAATTTGTTGATTTGAATACGTGTGTTGGAATTTAAGATGATTAGGAAAGGAAATTTGAAAGCTTGAAGCAAATTTCGAATGGGCTTTTCATTATAAAAACTGTGAGCACTCAATAATGGAAGACTTGAAATTTTGTGAAAATAAATTGTGTTTGGGGATTTAAAAAGAATTAAGTTGATGTAGAAAGCAAATTTGTAAATTTAGAAACATTGAAATAAAAGTTTGGTTAGGTTTTTCAAAGAAAAACCAAGTGTAAGGTGGTGTGGAAATGGTATTTTTATAAAAGAATCCTATGTAGCATAATGTGGTGAGATTGTATACTAGAACCAAAAAATTGAATGAGTAAAGAAATGGATGAAAGTTTGGTTAGAAATGATTTGGTTATTACAAAGATTTTATGTAAAAAGTTTGGAACTTTTTACGTAAAATAGGCCTCTGGTATAGTACGTGGCAGGTTAGAATAGGATAGGTGGTTTTGAGGCGTTTCCTAAATGTCGAGAACCTAGAATTTTAGTAGAAATGTTGCCAAAATTTTTATAACGGCACGAAGGGCATTTTAGGAAACGAGGGGTAAAAATTAGGGTCAGGAATTGGAAACCCGAGCCCCTCGGGAAACTAGGCTCGAGAAAAGAATGACGGACGATTTGATAACTAGTGAATTGTCCATTTGAGGTCCCGAAAGGTTAGAAAAACGAGAAACGACCCCAAGGGTTGAAATAGTACCACCCAAGGGTCGGGGTGAATAGTAACCGAGCATTTAGGTAAGAAATGTCGTAAAAGCTCAGTAAGGCCTAAGGAAAATTACTTTATAATTTTTGAGACTAGAAAACTCAGTTAAAACGTTAAAATATAAATTTTACAGTCTAAGGTCCCGTCAGGGGCAAAAAAGGTCATTTCGACCAAAAATTTTAGAAAGGTCAAAAGAGAAGTGTTCAACCCCCTGAAAGGTCGTTTTATGACTTTTGGACTTAGAAAAGTCAGTTTAAGCCGAAAAAAGAAATGTTCATAGTTTAGGTCAAAGTTACTATTTATGATGAATAGTACTACACGTGGTGAAAGTTACTATTCATCATTTTGACTGAAATTTCTGAACTTCTCGAAAAAGATCGTTAGAGCCCCAGAAGAGTTTAAACAGGATTTTGAAGGTCAGAATAAAAAATTTAGCTTGATAAATGGAGAAAAACCCTACCAGGGGCAAAACGGTGATTTCGTCAAAAGTTTAGGGCAAGATGGTAATTGTGCAAAGAGGTTCCGAAAGATCTAAATAGGATTGTTTAGGCTTTAAATACTATCATAAGACTTTAATTAAGTTGTTAAAAGCCAAAGTTCAGATTTTAGTAAAACAAAAGCTATTTAAGGAAAATGTAATTAACCAACGACCTTATTGATTATAGGAAACCCGACCGGAGATGGGTACAGGATTCCAAAGGATTCGAGAAAGCTTACGTTAGCACAAACTCTATAAGTACAGATATTTAAATGTCTACTCATGAATTGACTTATCATAGAGTTATGTTTATATGTAAGATTATATATATCTTGTTGTGAAATGATAGACTAACATGTTCACGAAGTTAGAAAAGTATAAACAAACTAAAGAATAAAAAGATAAATATAAGCAAGATAATAAGACTGAAGATGTAAGGTTGGCGTACCGGCCTCCCCAGCTATGAGGGTTAAGATTTAAGAATAACCTCCACCCTAGATGTGTGGTGCTACCACAAGCTTAAGGTAGTTAATGGCTAACGTACTACCCCAAGTTTTGTAGTACGAGATCGACCTTGGGGTTGATTGGTGGGTCGCTCCCCCTTTCCTCCATTAGTCTGCGCGCATTAGGTACGTCCAGCCACCGGCCCATAAGTGAAAGATAAAGAAAGATAAGAAAGAAAAGAAAAAGAAAGAAAAGACAGATTGAATAGGAAGAACGAAGAAATCATAAGAATAGAAAATAGACACACTTAATAGACTAACTTTAAGTGTTAGGCATAATTCATGTTTTATCTGTATGTTTATACTAATTGAGCTCTAGCTCACTAGTCTATTTGTGATGTAGGTAACAAGGGTAAGCAACCTGCTTTATGAAGAGAAAGTAAAAGGACTAGCAGGTAGATTCCCATAGTGTCATGGACGGGTTGTGGATTCACTTCGCATGTATCCGCTGTGTGAAGAAAAAAAAAGTATAGTACTAGAATATATGTATAAGAGTATAAAGACAAGACCAGTGTAATATGTATAATGGTGGAGCAAGTTTAAAAGTATGCTTATGTAATGACGTGTGTTTATATTACTAAGTATTTTAAAGAAACAATACCGCTAGTATTTTACAAAAAAATAAAATAATTTAAAATATGTCTATATGCAATTTCGAGAACTTATCTTTTCAATATAAAAAAAAAATTTGTCATGGTTTTTCAAACGCCAATTTTTAAGCCACAAAGAGAAAAGCAAGTTAAGCAAGAAGAAATAAGAAGGCAAAGAAAGAAAGAATTGTTTCCTTGGCCATGTGCTTAAAACTTTAAGCATTTTATTCAACAAATGGTCCAACACATCCCTAACTTTAGGGAAAAGTTTTCCCACTTGTTAGGGCTGTGTTTGGGGGATTCATAGCTGATGGCACACGATTTTCTAGGTGAAGAATTCATCTGCAAAGTCTTCTCTTCGCAGTCTAATTTCTACCGTTCGGTATCCAACCCTTTTTAGGTAGTGTTCCAATTTTCACACGAAAATTGGATTTCTGAATCCGATTTTGGTACTGTAAGTTTCTGGTTCTTTTATATTGTTTAAGAGCCCATTATCAGTCTATTTTACTGTTCACATCCTATACTGTGGTTATGTCTATACTGTGTTGTCCTTTCACACGTAAATCGAGGCACTCCTAGTGAAATTTCAAACATAGTCTCTCTTGACTAATTTGGATGTGTTGATTCCATTTTTATCAGTTTTATGTCTGTCCAGGGTCGTCTGGACCAGGTTTCGGGATTTGTGTGACCCTACCTCAAAAAACGTATCAGGTGCCCGATTGACTAATTTGGACATGTTGATTCCATTTTTATCAGTTTTATGTTTGTCTGGGGTTGTCTGGACTAGTTTTCGGCATCTGTGTGGCCCCACCTCGAAAAACATATCAGGTACCCGATTGACTAATTTGGACGTCTTGAGTCCAAATGTATCAGTTTCAAAGCGAGTAAAGGTCATTTTGACCCTCATACTGATACTGTGTATCTTTCAAACTAAATTTCCCATTTTATGCTCAATACTAGATTGAGCCTACTGACCGTTCATGTATTAGTTTTAAGTCAAATTAAGGCTGCCTTGACCATTAACTTGACACTACGTTTTTTACTATTTACTATTCACTGTCTTTCACTTACCTGATCAGTCTGAGTGCTCTGATTCCGATTTTGTCAGTCTCTAGGTGAGAAGAGGTCATCCAGACCATTTTCTCGATACCGTACCCTTGCTAGGGTTATCTCTCTTTATCGTGCTCAAATATTCGGTCTGAGCGTTCTGTTCACTAGTTTTGTGTCAAAAAATGGTCATCTGGACCAATTTCTTGGCGTTGCGTGTCTCACACATTCATACACATAATAGGCCCTTTTCATTGTGTGAATAGTATTTAATCATGGGACTATGACATAATCATGGGAATGGACTTCCTCGCCGACTATAACACCGTTATAAACTACAAAAGATGGGAAGTTACATTTGAGCCAATCGGGCACGAGAAGTTTGTCTACAAGGGCTTATCGCCGATGCAACCTAAGATGAGAATATCGGCTATGAAGGCTCATAAGCTACTATCTAGTGGATACACTAGTTTCCTAGTGCACATAGTAGACAAGACCTAAGAGGCAGAGACAGGACCGGACAACATACCAATAGTGAAGGAATTCACAGAAGTGTTCCCAGAAGATTTCCCAGGACTTCCGCCAGAGCGCGAGATAGCATTTGAGATCGAGCTGTTACCAGGGTCAGCACTCATCTGCAAGGCCCCCTACAGAATGTCTCCGGCGGAGTTGAAGGAGCTCTAAACTCAGTTAAAGGAGTTGATAGACAAGGGTTTCATCTGACAGAGTTGTTCACCGTGGGGAGCACCTGTCTTGTTTGTGAAGAAGAAGGACGGAACATTGCGAATGTACTTAGACTACTGAGAGCTGAACAAGATCACAATAAAGAACAAGTATCCGTTGCCATGGATCGACGATCTGTTTGACCAGCTCCGAGGTGCTGCCATATTCTTCAAGATTGACCTATGTTTTAGGTATCATCAATTGTGAATAAAGGATGAAGACATACCCAAGACGGCTTTCCGCACGCGATATGGGCATTACGAGTTCTTCATTATGTCATTTGGACTGACGAATGCCCCTACAACCTTCGTGGATCTAATGAACTGAGTGTTCAAGGAATTCTTAGATAAGTTTGTCATTGTGTTTATCGATGATATACTTGTATATTCTAAGATAAAGGAGGAGCACGAGGAGCATCTGAGGGTCATCTTACTCAAGCTAAAAGAGCATCAGTTGTATGCCAAATTTTCCAAATGTGAAATTCGGCTGGAGCAGGTCCACTTCCTTGGTCACGTGGTCTCTAAGGAAGGAGTATCAGTAGACCAAGTGAAAGTTGAAACAGTTAGTGAATGACTGACTCCGAAGAACGTAACAAAAATTCATAGTTTCTTAGGTTTGGCAAGTTATTACCGATGTTTCATTGAATGATTCTCAAAGTTAGTCGTACCACTCATAGCACTCACCAAGAAAAAGAAGAAGTATGAGTGGACCAACAAGTGCAAAAAGAGCTTCCAAGAATTGAAATACAGACTCATGACCTCTCTTATCCTGACCATACTGAATGCTAGTCAAGGAAATTTTGTGATTTACAGTGATACATCAAAGACTGGACTAGGAGCCATACTAATGCAGAATGGTAAAGTGGTTGCATACGCTTCGCGACAACTCAAGAACCATGAAAGAAATTGTCCAACACACGACCTGGAATTAGCAGCGGTCGTTTTTGCACTTAAAATGTGGAGACATTATCTACATGGCGTTAAGTGTGAGATCTACATGGACTACCAGAGTCTCAAATATATCTTCACGTAGAAGGAGCTCAACATGAGGCAATGAAGATGGCTGGAACTAGTGAAGGATTATAATTGTGAAATCCTATATCACCCAGGAAAAGCCGATAAGCTAGCTGACGAGCTAAGTAGAAAGCACTCTTCAATGCTTATGACAGTCCGCGCCTTACCGAAGACACTACAAAAGGAGTTACGTAGCAGCGAAATTGAGGTTTTAACGAGGAGGTTGTCCGAAATAACCCTCCAGTCGATGCTTTTGGAAGAAATTAAAGACGACCAAAACCTTGATTTGACCCTAATCAAACTCAAAAAGGAGGCAATGGAGGACCAGAGTTCAGAGTTTCAAGTCTCTAAGGATGGCATACTCTATTTCAGAGATAGAGTGTGTGTCCCAAAGGATGAAGAACTCAGGAAAAAGATCCTTTCAAAAGCTCATAGCACGCCATACTCCGTACATCCAGGGGCAAATATGTTAGGAAATGCCCTAAGTATTAGAGACATTTTGATGTATTTATTTTGAACTGGATAATAAAATTATACATAGAGGTTATTCATTACATTGCTATCTGTCCTCGTCTTCTTTACATGTTAAAGTAAATGTAAGCAAATATGGCTCACTGACTGCTTGTGTTAAAACTGTTAGAACATTGCATGCAATGGATTTTTGTATGCGAGAAGACAATGTTCTAAAGTTAGCAGTCTAAACTATGGTCTGTAGTCTACGGGGTTAGACCGAGCATCTAACTCATGTTAAGACTATTATATTGTTTAAAGCCTTGGAGGGGACGGTCTGTCTTGACTGTCTGGAGCTGGACTCCCAAGTAGAGACATAGATATGTTGCTTGGTGGTGACATATTAGACCGGGACTAAAGCGTGATTGATCTACGTAGTCCGCTATGAGTGGATCAATCTGCTTTTGACGTTCATTGTGCAATAACCTTAATCCTGAGTAAATGAACTACTTCATGTATATGACTTGTGTACTTTGATGTTCCAGTGGCTAAAGCGTCTCAGAGGTAGTAAGCTTATAGACCGGTTCGTTGGGTGCATGACTTGTATACGATGAAGGGTTTGTTTGCAGATATCAGAATCATAGCTCTGAGGAGTTAAAGGTATCCTCTTAAAGGCATTATACTGAATGTGAAAATGGACAAGCCCTTGGGTCGTCTGCTGGGCGGATGACTTCTTATTCACATATGGTGAATAATCATTTTCTTAATTCGGTGGTATAATGGAACTTTAAGATAGCCTGATCAGTAGGATTAAACGGATTTTGACCTAAGGCTGATCATGGCTATCATATGAGGGTTTTGCATATATGACAAGGTCATTGGATGGTAGCTCGTCACAGGCTTACGTAATACGGTATATAATTGGGAGTTCAGTTTCAGGTTTATAGTGGTGTGACTCTAAAACTAGTGATCATATGATTGAGTTGTTCGGTAAAAGAATGATGATCATATGGAATCACGGGAGCCCGATTATATATATCCAATCAGTCCCTCTACTAGCTCCACATAATTCCTTAACGTTTGGCAAATTGATTTGTGTATGCTATTGGCTGGTTTATTATGCATGGATGGTGATGACACAGGATTAGGATGGTAGACAAGATTCTCTCCGGTTGGATTCAGATTTTGTTTTGGATAATAGAGTACACAATTATTCGAACTCCAAATAAAGTTGCCATGATTTTATTTGAGATTGGATTGGAGTTGTAGAAAATTATCCATGAGAACAAAAATATGAAATACAACCGTTTTGTGGAATTTGAAATTTGAATTTGAAATTTAAATTTGAAATTTGAAATTTGAAATTTGAAATTTGAATTTGAAATTTGAAATTTGAAATTTGAAATTCAAATTTTGAATCACAGTCCAAGTAGGATTCGAATTTGTTGTGGAAAATCCACAAGGTTTGAAATTCGAATTTGAGTTGGATTTGGAGAGGATAATCTTGTTAGAATCCTACTTGAATTTTGAATCCAAATCCCAACAAATAAGGGACGAAATTTTGAGGATAATCCTCAAGTAAATTTCGGTTTTTGTGGATAGGATTCAAGGGAAAAATTCAAGTTTCAATCCTAGTTGAATTTGGATTCTCTCCTTCCCTGAAAAGTGGCCGAAATTAGGGAGAAAATCTCCTAGGAAATTCGGTTATTTTGGATAAGGTTGAGATGAGATTCAAGCTTGAAAATCCTAGTGGAATTTTTGATTCTCCCTTATCCATAATGGCCGAAACTTTTGTTGAGATTTTCTCCAAGAAAAATTCAGATTTTTTGGTTGAAAAAGGGAGATAAAATTCTAGTTAAAATCTTGTTTAGATTTGGATTGGATTTATCCTAAGAAAAACTGAATTTATTGTTGGGATTTTCCCATGGAAAAATTCAGATTTTATGGGTTTGGATAAGGGAAAATATCTTTTCCTAATCCAATTCAAATTCAGAGATTCACCTCATGTAGGTCTATAAATAGAGGTCCTACCACTCCAGTTCTCTTAGACCACAGACTCTCAGGTGAGCAGGCTTATTGTTGCACAGCTCATCGTGACAATAAAGTTCTTTAGAGATCTGGGTGGTCGGAAGAAGACTAGTAGTGCTAGCATACCGATCGAGGTTCGGAGTGCCCATATACTCAGCCATTCGGGAATTGGAGAATAGTAGAGAAGGCTAGTTGGTTGAAGCCTCCGGTCATTCTCCTCCTGCAAGATTGGCGTCCTTGAGGTATGAGTTTTAATTGTTGTTGGTTTATTGTATATGGCATCATGAGATATTTAACGATCTAAAAATTTTTCTTGTTCCGCTGCGCCACTCTGATACATTTTTACCGATTCATTTTCCTACAAAATAAGATGTACCAGGACTGAAAAGAGAGTTTTTGGTGGTCGAGAATGAAAAACAACGTTGCCGAATTCGTTACAAAGTGCCTCACATGCCAGAAAATTAAAGTAGAACATCAGCGACCGGGCTGAGAACCACAGAAAATTGAGCTGCCCGAGTGGAAATAGGAGCAGATTATAATGCATTTCGTGGTCGGATTGCCTAAAACATCAAGCAGCAACGATGCAATCTGGCTAATCGTGGACTGACTGACAAAATCAGCTCAATTTTTAGCCATGAAGTTGAGCTATTCAGTAGAAAGACTGGCAGAAATGTACGTGGCTTAAATAGTAAGACTGCATGGTGTACCGAAATCGATCACTCAAATCGCGACAGACGCTTCACTTCCAGGTTTTGGTAGAGTGTTCAAGCTTCATTGGGAACCAAGTTGAAGTTCAGTACAACTTTCTATCCTCAGACTGACGGCCAATCTGAGAGAACCATTCAGACACTGGAGGATATGTTGAGAGCGTGTGTCTTAGATTTCAAAGGGAACTAGGACCAGAACCTACCATTGATAGAGTTCTCATACAATAATAGCTACCATTCCTCAATTAGAATGATGCCGTACGAGGCACTCTACGAAAGGAAATGCAGATCTCCGATGCATTGGCATGAAACTAGAGAGAAACAGCTCACCAGCATGGACTTCGTCAAGAATACAATAGAAGTTATAAAGCTTATACGAGAAAGACTAGATACAGCTCATAGCCACCAGAAGAGTTACGTAAATAATGATGAAGGCCTCTCGAATTTCAAGAAGGAGATTTTGTTTTTCTTAAGGTGGCACCCATGAAAGGGGTGATGCACTTTGGGAAGAAGGGAAAGCTCAGTCCTAGATATATAGGACCCTTCGAGATCCTCAAGAGAGTTGAGAAGGTAGCCTATAGATTAGCACTCCCTCCCGAGCTAGCATCAGTGCATAACGTCTTCCATGTCTCGATGTTAAAGAAGTACGTGCCAGATAGTTCCCACGTATTAAGCCAAGAGCCCGTTGAAGTACACGCCGATCTAACCTATGAAGAAAAACCCGTGCAAATTTTAGCTAGGGAAAATAAAATGCTTAGGAATAAAATGATTCTGCTTGTAAAAGTATTATGGCGGAACCATAACCTCGAGGAAGCTACATGGGAATGGGAAGAAGATATGAAAAGATACTTCCTGAATTTATTCTAATTTTTGAGGACGAAAATGTTCTAAGGGGGGTAGGTTGTAAGGATCACCCCATTCCTGTAACTTGATTTTTATATAATGAGAAATTGAGGAATAATTTGATGCCTTTTTATGCAAATTAGTGTAATACGGTCAGGTACACGGCCATGTACCGCTCGGATTGATGAACGTGTAGAAGGTTGTGTTCCAAGATAGGGCCGTGTTGAGAAATCTCAACTAGAACATGCCCGTGTCTGTAATGTACACGCCCCGTGTTACCTTGTACATGCCCATGTATGGACCCATGTGAGAGGTCGTGTATTAAGCAAAGAGTCGCTACAAAAACTCAAAATTCATGAAACCTAATTACTTTATGGTGAGTAATTAAGTTGAAAAATACAGTGTACTTTTTAGTTGAACAGATTAAACAGATACAGTACTGTTTAATTATTATTCATACCATGAAAGGGGGTAACCGACAGTGAATCCGATCCGGCCTAATATGTGTATAAGTGTATGAGATGTGCAGTATTAGGAAACTAGTTCAGATGACCATTTCTTGGCACAAGACTGGTGAACAGATCACCAGAATGCTTGGACCAAACATCTGAGTACTACAGTGAGAAATAACACTAGCAAGGGTATGATATCGAGAAAATGGTCTGTATGACCTCTTCTCTTCTAGAAACTGACAAAAACAGAGTTAGAATGCTCAGACTAGTCAGTTAGAACAGAAAACAATGAATAGTGAATAGTGAAAACGTAGTGTCAAGTTAATGGCCAAGACGGCCCTAATTTGACTCAAAACTGATATAGTCACAATCAGCAAGCCTAATTTGATCAATTGGGCACAAAACGTGAAATTTTGTCTAAGAGATACGCAGTATCGAGAAAAGGGTCAAGATGACCTTGTTGCCCCAAAACTAATATATTTAGACTCAGAACGCCCAAATCAGTCAATCGAGCACCAGACAAGTTTTTCGAGGTGGGGTCACACAGATCCCGAAAACTGGTCCAGACGACCCCGGACAGACATAAAACTAATAAAATTGAAATCAGCAAATCCGACTTAGTCAAGAGAGACTGTGTTGAAAATTTTGCGATGGAATGCCTCGTTTTTGTAGGTTTAAAATAGGTAAAAATGTATCAGAGTGGCGCAGCGGAACAATAAAAATTTTTTAAGATCATTAAATATCTCATGATGCCATATACAATAAACTAACAACAATTTAAACTCATACCTCAGAGGACGTTAATTTGCAGGAGGAGAATGATCGGAGGGCTTTAATCAACTAGCCTTCTCTACTATTCTCTAATTCCCGAATGGCTGAATTTGTGGGGACTCTGAACCTAGATCGGTATGTTAGCACTGCTAGTCCTCTTCCGACCACCCAGATCTCTAAAGAACTTATTGTCATGATGAGTAGTGCAACAATAAGCCCGCTCACCTGAGAGTCTATGATCTGAGAGAATTGGAGTGGCACGACCTCTATTTATAGACTTGCATAAAGTGATCCCTGGAATTTGAATTAGATTAGGAGAAAATTTTCTCCCTTATCCATAAATAAAAATTTGAAAGTCCCATAGGCCATAATCATGGGAAGATTCAGCCAACCTTGGGATTTTTGCAATCTAAATTCAAATAGGATTTTAACTTGAATTTAATCTCCTCATTTATCTATAATAACCGAATTTCCCTAGGCCATAAACAAGGCTAGATTTGGCCACTTTAATGTGAGGAGAACCAAAATTCAAATTGGATTTTCTAGCTTGAATTTTACCTCACCCTTATCCACTAAAAAACCAAAAATCTCCCTTATGATTATCCTTGAATTTTTGACCACTTTTGTGCGGGGAAGAATCAAAATTCAAACAGGATTTTCTAACTTGAATTTAATCTCACCCTTATCCACAAAAACCGAAAAATCTCCTTGGATATATCCACAAAATTTTCGTGCACTTTAGGGAGGGAGAGAATCCAAATTCAACTAGGATTGAAACTTGAATTTTCCCTGCATCCTTATCCACTAAGAATCCGAATTCTCCTAGGAGTTATCCTCCCTAACAAACTCGGTTTTTCTAGATAGATTAGGACTCAAAATTCAAGTAGGATTCAAATAAGATTTTCCTCCCCATAATCCAATTCAAATTCGAATTCTAACCCTATGAAATTATCCACAAAGAATTCGAATTCCACTTAGAGTGTAATTCAAATTTTGAATTATAAATTTCAAAATTCAAAATTAAAATTCGAATTTCAAATTTGAATTTCAAATTCAAAATTTAAATTTCAAATTTCAAAATTCAAATTTCAAAATCCATAAAAAGTTGTATTTCAAATTTTGTCCTCATGGATAATTTTCTATAACTCCAATTCAATCTCAAATAAAATCATGAAAACTTTATTTAGAGTTCGAATAATCATGTACTCTATTATCCAAAACAAAATTTGAATTCAACTGGAGAAAATCTTATTCACCATCCTAATCCTATGTTAACACCATCCATATAAAGTCAACTAGGCAACAAGCATACACAAATCAATTTTGCCATTCGTTAAGGAATTATCTGGAGCTAGTAGAGGGACAAATTGGACATATATAATCAGGCTCCCGTGATTCCATATGATCATCAGTCTGTACCGAACAACTCAATCATATGATCACTAAGTTCAGAGTTACACCACTATAAACCTGAAACTGAACTCCCAATTATATATCGTATTACGTAAGCCTATGATGAGCTACTATCCAATGACCTTGTCATATATGCGAAACCCTCATATGATATCCATGATTAGCCTTAGGTCAAAGTTCATTCAATCCTACCGATCAGGCTATCTTAAAATTCCATTATACTACTGAATAAGAAAATGATTATTCACCATATGTGAATAAGAAGTCATCCGCCCAGTAGATGACCCAAGGCCTTGTCCATTTTCACATCCAGTATAATGCCTTTAAGAGGATACCTTTAACTCCTTAGAGCTATGATTCCGATATCTGCAAACAAACCCTTAATTTTATACAAGTCATGCACCCAACGAACCAGTCTATAAGCTTACTACCTTTGAAACGCTTTAGCCATTGGAACATCAAAGTACATAAGTCATATACATGAAGTAGTTCATCTACTCAGGATTAAACTTATTGCATAATGAATGTCAAAAGTAGATTGATCCACTCATAGCGGACTTCGTAGGTCAATCACGCATTAGTCCCAGTCTAATATGTCACCAGCAAGTAACATATCTATGTCTCCACTTAGGAGTCTATGCTCCAGACAGTCAAGACAAACCGTCCCCACCATGGCTTTAGACAACATAATAGTCTTAATATGAGTTAGATACTCGGTCTAACCCCATAGACTACAGACCTTAGTTTAGACCGCTTCCTTTAGAACATTGTCTTCTCATATAGAAAAAGTCCATTGCATGCAACGTTCTAATAGTTTTAACACAAGTAGTCAGTGAGCCATATTTGCTTACATTTACTTTAACATGTAAATAGAATAAGGACAAACAGCAATGTAATGAATAATCTCTATATATAATTTTATTGTCCAGTTCAAATTAAATACATCAAAATGTCTCTAATACTTAGGGCATTTCCTAACAGTTTTGCGTATGCAAGGATAATACAATATAGACACAACCACGATATAGGAAATAAATAGTAAATTGGTGTAGAATGGGCTCTTAGACAGTATAAACTGACTAGAAATCATCAACGTAAAAATTGGATTCAAAAATCTGATTTCTGGATGAAAATTAGAACACTATCAAGAAAGGACCGAACACCACAGCAGAAAACTGGACTGCAAAGAGAAGCAAATGCAAATGAAATTTAGGCCTTAAAAACATGTGCCTTGGCTGGAAACCAGCTATTTTTAGCTACAAAATAACCCCAGAAAGTAAGAATAAAAAATGGGGTAAGTTATGACACATGGATTGAAAAATGTCACCATTACATCACATGCCATCAAACAAAAATTTTTAATTCTTCCCTTCCTTTATGGCCGTAGCTCATTCGGTGGTGATGGGCTGAATTGAGCAGAAATTTGTCCCCAAATTAGCTTAGGAATAGCTTGATTAAGTGAGCTTAGGTTTGATTAATGGTTGCTTAGGTTTATTGATGCGAACCCCATCAAGAATAACAAGTCCTGTCAAGATTATGAACCTAAGAACGTTCTAAAGTCAGGTTTGAATGGATGGGAGACCTCAACCCATTGCTTCAGCAAAAACAAGAACCTTGGTATATTGGATCTCAACTCGTTGCTTAATGCGAAATAAGAACCTTGGTATAAGGAAGATGCCATAATCAACTATGGAAGGGTTGATTGATAAGCCGGAAGTGAATGCCACGAAAAATTTTGATAAGTTCAAATAGTTCTTCAAAGAACCAAAGAGAATTAGAACTCTTAAATTTGTGAATAAAACTGATGTGATGTATTTTTTTATTGCCATGGAGACGCCTATTTATAGGTAATTATTACAAAGAATATTCCTAAAAATCTGAAAATTTGTTATAAAAGATAATCCTAAATCCTAACTGAAATTTGTTACAAAAGATAATCCTAAATCCTCCTAAATCCTAACCGAATCTAGAAATTTAATCCTAACCAAATTCGTAAAAGTAGGAAGGTAGTTATTCTGCCACAAAATTTGAAAATCCTTGGTTAAAAAAATGTATTGGACTTGTCTTGGACTTGAATCAAGTTAATGCATCCTTGTTGATCATATGAATCATACTCAAATGGACCTCCACGAAATTGATTGAGCCCAAACCTCTTGAATCAGCCCATTAAGTGCTTCTTTAAATTTCTTTGCTCTTACTCTTGTAACAGGCCCAATTGGTACTTGAACTGGTTCCCTTAACGTTGTGCCATGCTTTGCATCACCGTTCTTTGGTTCACATCACTTTTTCTGTATTTCGGGCACGTCGGGTATTTGTTGCCGTCTCCTTCCCTGTCATTTCTCTTCCTCTTCTTGTTATTATTATGGGATTGCCTGTAGTTTCAGCTGGTTCCCACATTCCGCACTTGGCGTTGCAGCTCAGGGTTCCATTTTCGTTGAACTTGTTTAGCTTGAGTTCTTTCCTCCATGGGTAGCGGCCTATAGTTACTAAGAAGGTCTCGACAAAAGTCCTCCCAATGAACAATCAGGTCTCTACCCCTGCGTCGGTCTAACCACCACGCTCTTACTGGTCCGTCCAACCTACCACTCTCTAAAACCACCTGTAGGTAAGGTGGGATGTGGCAGGCATGAAATATAATCACCATATCATGAATCCATGTCACGAGCTCGTAGGGTCGGCGGTGACCGTTGTATCTATCTAGATGTATGGCGGCGAAAGCCAAACTTGCCTGGCGATCCTCATATATTTGGTGGGGGTCTACCGGAATAGTTTCTATCGGTGCTGATTATATCAGTACAGATTCCACTGGTACAAGTTCTACTGGTACAGGTTCCACTGGTACAAGCTCCATTGGTACGGCCATGGCTACCTACTATAACTCGAGTGTCAACTTATATACTAATACTGAAAAACAAGAACTAACTTACTTGGACAGATGAGGCAGGCATACGGTGATGTGAGGTATGGTGGCATGAAACCACTTTGATACTAACTATGACACCTCGTGCTCTTAGTGGCCCGGACCGTCACTTAAAATCTACTTCTTTAAATAATATTTATACTTTCTTGCAATTGATGCTTAAAGTTACTTATCTAGATATCATAAATTTAGAAAATTTTGTTTTGATTGCGTACATATTTACTGTGCACGTACATATACTAATTACTATTCAAAAATACTATTTATCGGCTACTATTTAAAAATACCGTTTGACGATTACTATTCAAAAATACTAGTCAACGGTTACTATTTAGAAATACTGTTCAACAGTTACTATTCAAAAATATTGTTCAACGGTTACTATTCATATATACTATTTAACTGTTACTACTCAAAAATACTATTTACTTAACTTTTACAGAAGTTTAACTTGCGGTATCTCTATAACCTCGCCTCACATCCACCTCCGCCGCCGTCATCGCCCATTGTGGTTTAGGCCATAAGACGCTTACCTACAGCATGAACACACTCCATGAGCTTTATACCCAATAAGTACAACATGTTAACCACAAAATATGTTTTAAACATAGTACATACTTAAAATTATATAAGCATGCCAGGTATCAACATATATCACTCAAACATGTCACATACCAGATCATCACATATCATATCACTGAAACAACTTCACATACAATATGCATGATAGATAGCACCGTATACCTAAATGCATTTTACTATGAATGGAAGCATAGTGAACTATAACTATTGCACACCGTGTACAATGCATGGTCCGGTTATGCTCATTTATGCTTCGTTATTCTCTTTTTTTTCTTATGTCTACTTAGGGCCCGTTATGGATATATTTTATGGCCTTGGCCTGTTATACATTATGAGCCTCGACTCATTAAATTTTATGGGCCTTGACCTATTATACATTATGAGCCTCGGCTCGTTAGATTTTGTGGGCCTTGGCCTGTTATACATTATGAGCCTCAACTCGTTAGATTTTGTGGGCCTTAGCCTGTTATACATTATGAGCCTCGGGTCATTAAATTTTGTGGGCCTTGGTCCGTTACACTGACACCCTTATTCTCATCTTGTTTATCTTTTCTAGCCACATGCTTCTCTAAGCTATGACATCTAACATATTCTTTCCTTAATCTACTTGATTATGAAACTACATGTTCTTATACATGCTATGCATCAATGTGTGCATGGCATACATACTTAACATACTTTTAAAAAAAAATTCATCATTTTAAACTCATTTTATTCATGCTGTAGGTGGAGTTGTACTTACCTTGTTTTGTAAGTAATTACGTACTGGCGCCTTTATCAAATTATAGGTAACCACCTATCATTATTAACGTTCCTCATTAGTACTCTCGTTGAGTCACCATTACTATTAGTGACTATTAGTTGTGTTTCTATGTGGTACCAAGGTCCCTCGGTACCCCATTGGCCTACTTTAGGGATTTGGTATCTACTTCTATCGTTATTTGATTAATTGTCTTCTTGACGGATTAATCGTCGTTCCTCATAGTGTTGTTCAGAACATGGTCCTTGACTGGTTGCCGACTAGTCAACTGACCGGTGACCTCACACATTGGTAACTAGGTAGCCTATCAAGTTACTATGCGTGAACTTAGTGTAGTAACGGACTGGGTTACTTTGCTTATTGGGGTGTGGTAGCCTACCAGGCTACTGTTCCTTATTTGGTGTAATGGCCCACCGGGCCACTATGGGTTGTAAAAATTCCTGGAAAAATTACGTGTTTCGAACCCGTCCCCTTATTACCCCGTCAGAAGGTAGGGGACGTTTTTATGAAAACCATGTCTATATTTTAATGTGTTAGAAACACACTTTATTTTGAAGTGTGTAAATCACATTTTTGAAGCTTGTATTAAAAGGTTGTTTTTGAACTACTTTTGAAAACCATTTGGAAACTTGATCGAAACGACTTTGTTTGCGATTTTGGCAAACATGAAAGTTTTCATCCTCGACGAGATGAACAATTCTCGTGTTCACCTTGGAGTTCAAATCTAAATCTAACGACTCCTAATTTCATTAAACCCATGGGTTAAGTGCCTAGTTTTTTGTAAAAGCCCTAGATTTACATCACTTTGAAAACATCTCTGTTTGAGTCCTAAAACGGCCAAATTTTTAAACATAGGTTGTCTTAAAGATTTTGACGTGTTCTACAACTTTTGTGTTGAGCACGAGAACTAGTTCGGACCCTAAATGATTTATTTTTAAAAAAACCTAAGACTAATTATTGGGTTCGGAATTTTTTGTCCCAGTTTTGGGCACCGAGTGAAAAATACTCTAAAAACCTATCTTAGTATCGTTTTTGTCCAAGGGCTTGTTAGGAAATACCCTAAGCATTAGAGACATTTTGATGTATTTATTTTAAACTGGATAATAAAATTATATATAGAGGTTATTCATTACATTGCTATCTGTCCTCGTTTTATTTACATGTTAAAGTAAATGTAAGCAAATATGGCTCCCTGATTGCTTATGTTAAACCGTTAAAACATTGCATGCAATGGACTTTTGTATGCGAGAAGACAATGTTCTAAAGTTAGCAGTCTAAACTATGGTCTGTAGTCTATGGGGTTAGACTGAACATCTAACTCATGTTAAGACTATTATGTTGTCTAAAGCCTTGGAGGAGACGGTTTGTCTTGACTGTCTGGAGCATAAACTCCTAAGTAGAGACATAGATATGTTGCTTAGTGGTGACATATTAGACCAGGACTAAAGCGTGATTGATGTGACAACCGGGAAATTCAGACAGTTCTCGGATGAAAAATGTACAATTGTATGTAGATAACAATTTGTACTATTTAAAGAGTGAAATAAATGTATTTATATTGATTAGAATATGTGAAAATGTTCTAACAATACTGACGAGTAAGAATTCAGTGTTGGAAAAATTCACTGAGTTGAAACGGGTGAAACGGTGCCAAAATCGGTATTAAAAACCTTAACCGGAGCAATAAAAGACGGTAAACTTCCGGGATTGATTTTGATCAAACGGAAGCAGATTAAATTAATCCGACTGCACAGGAGACCTCAGGAACACACCGGGACGATTTCAGGAAAATTTCGGCTCGAACCGGCATCGGTCAAAAAGTAGTCGAATTAATGTGAATAGTGAAAGTCAAAGTCAACTTTCACTTTTGTAATTATGACATCATAAATCTAGATTAATAAATGAAAGAAAATGGTGGTTGGTGGAATGAAAGGCCATGATTCACTTAGCTTTTGATCTAAAGGCCAAGATTTGGCCAAAAATTTCCATTTTTAATTTTTGAAAAATGGGGAAGAAATGGCTTGGAAAGATGTCAAATTTTGATTGGTTTAGAGCCAAATTAATTGGCTTTTGGGTGGCTTAAGTCGGCAACTTTGGGAATGAAATGGCCGAAGTCCATTTTCATGCTAAACCAAAGAACAAAATTTTTCTAAGTTCTCTTTCATGGTCTACGTGAGCCACCCAAGGGAAACCAAGTTTTCTCTTCAACATTTCTTCACAAAAAGTGTGTCAAAACACTCCTAGAAGACAAAGGAAGCATTAGACCAAGGTAACTTCCCTTGCACCTCAATTTTTCATGGTTTTTCCTCAAGAAATCCGTGGGTGAATAGTGATTGGAAGATGGAAAAATTTTGGTTGTTTTTCATGGATTTGATGTTGGGTTTTGTTAAGGATGTATTAAGGAAGAAAACCATGCAAATTATGTAAAGAAAAACCAAATTTTGGTTGGTTTTTCAAAGGTAAATCTGTGGGTTACCTTGAGTAACCAATGAGAAAAAAGTTTTGGTTAATGGTTAACATGCTTTCTAAGTTTAAATTTGTGAAGAATAAAGCTTGTATTTCATTATGAAAAGCTTGGAAAAAATTTCTTGTGTGAAATACATGATGTGGCCGTGGGTTGTTAATGGTTTGGAAGAAAAATTTTCATTGGTTTATGTGATATTTGGTTGATTGAAATCATGCAAATTAATGTGTAAATGGTGGCAATGTGAATGAAAGAATGAAACAAAAATGTTTGGCATGTGTTTCATTAAATGGCCGTGGGTTATACAAGGGTTAAAAACCCTAAGAAATTGGTTGAAAATGCAAAGAAAATGGGCTTGAAAATGTGTTAAAAACGTGACATTTGAATGGCCTAAAATGTGGTGAAAGTTTGACAAAATTTGGTTCGGTTTAGTTGTGAAAACCGAAACCAAATTAAGGGTAAAAATGTGAAAAAAATTTTGTAATGTGGGTGATGATGTGAAATTTGAAATTTGTGGGCTTTTATGTAAAAGTTTGGAAAACTTTTACATAAAATAGGCTTGTGGTATAGTACATGGCAGGTACATACGGTTCGAGGCGTACTTAACGCCGGAAGCCTTAAAATTACGCCGAAATGCTGCCGAAATTTCAAAAACGGCATTCGGGGTAAAATAGGAATTTAAAATAAAAGTTAGGGCCGGGACGGAAACCCGAGTCCCTAACGGAAAAATTTAATAAGGAAAAAAAATTTAAGGGGTGGGTCATGAATAGTAACCCGTCCCCTTAAAAATGAAAAACGCGTGTGAGATTGAAAAACCGACCCCGAGGGGGGGGGCGTTTTTGGAAATGAAATAAAGGTCCGAGTCGGGAACGGAAAACCCGAGCCTCGGAGACCTAGGTCGGGAAAGTCTAGATGAACGTTTTAAATACTAGTGAAACGTCCATTTGAGACTCCGAAACGATAGAAAATCGCTAAACCAACGTAAGGGTCGGAATAGTGCTTCCCGAGGGCCGGGAAAGCAAAAAGTGGAAATAAAATAAAAACGAACCCGGTAATGATTAGAAAAGAGTCAGAAAAGTTCCTGAGAGCCAAAAATGCAGTCTGGATCAATAAAATTCCGTCAGGGGCAAAACTGCAATTTTGCCAAAATATTGGGGCAAAATCGTAATTTTGCAAAAGTTGGGGGAAAATGATGAAAATAATAAATAAAGCCTAAAAAGTTATAAATAGGTTTTATTTAAGCTTTTTAATGAAAAATAAAAGCTACAAATGGGAAAGAAATTAACAGACATAGTTTTGTCTGTAGGATCCCAAAATCGGCCTACAAGGAAGGCGATTCAAGATCCAAGAGAGAGAAAGGGAACAGTCTGATAAGGTAAGTTCAGACATTTACCTGTCTGCAACATATAGCAATATTGTGCTAACTTAAATGTACTAACTATAAGTTAGGTACATATGTGCTACGGGCACTATGATAGAATAGAAAGAGAGACGAAATGTGCTACGGGCACTATAAGAATGGGACACATGGTTAATTGTGCTTCGGGCACTAGAGCGAGGTTAATAAAACTCACTCAACTAAAATTAAAATGTGAGCCATTCCTAACCACGGGACAATGTGAAGTCACCGGGTTAGAATGTTAAAAAGTCGGTAATGAAACCACTTTCTGGCGTACCAGCCTTCTGTATAGGGAGGTACTTTTGCCTTCGGGGCTATGAGATAAGGCTGTGGAGGTCAGCACTGATGTACCGCTCCCAGTCATGTACTATTTTGCCTTCGGGGCTATGAGATTAAGGCTGTGGAGGTCAGCACTAATGTACCGCTCCCAGTCATGCGCACTTAAATGGTACTGCCAACCTGAGCTCAAAACCAGAACGTAAATAAAGATAATGACCTAAAACTGAAACTGTGTCATAATTGAGCATAAGACAGTTTAGTGAGAGCACTAACATCGCGGCAGATGTACTAGTGTGATACAGTGGTGTGGTCAACCTTACTATTCATGCATGAATAGTGGTCAAAGTTACTATTCACGCATGAATAGTGGTCAAAGGTACTATTCACGATGAATAGTACTATTCATAGAAATTTTATTTCTTGCATGTTTGAACTTACTGAGCCTGTAGCTCACCATTTTTGCTAATGTTGCAGGTAAGCGACCAGCTCAGTAGCTTGTTTGACTGGAGGCGGACGGGATGGCGCTTGTCAAATGGGATAACTGGGCGAGGGATATGGTACTGCCAGAGTCTTGCCGCTGAGCGTTAAAGTGAAGGGAAAAAAAAAAAAGGGGAAACAGTTCTTTTGTAATTATATATATTTTACAAAAGCACTGTATTATTTATATTACTTTGTACCTATCAACAAAGTAAATAGTGAAAAAAGATTTTATATGATGTTTAAAGAAAAAAAAAATTTTCCCAAAAATGTCATGATTGAAAAAGAGTAGAGAGATAAGCCGGCGACCCATGAGAGTACAATCTATGGCAGTTAGCGATAAAGCTCAACTGTAATAGTATTGTATGATCTCCACAAGGGGCAGGCCGTCACAGTTGGTATCAGAGCCTGGTTTTCGAGTGGCTAAGTTTTGAATACCAATTGCCGTCATAGTTGGTATATCAGAGCAGTGTGACCATATCCCGATTTGACACTTTGCGCATCCTGCATCGCTATCCAAGTAAGTAGTTTACTTAAGTTCAGTTAATTATTTTCTTATGTGAAAATAATTATCTTATAGGTAGCACGATGACCAGACCTCCATATGTGAGACCACAGCTACCACGACCGAGAGGGGTATTACGGGTATGGACGAGACCTATTGTGAGGCCGCCCATTTCCCAAAGGCCGGTAGTCAGACCCCCGGTACCCGAGAGACCTCCGGTACCAGTACCGGCACCAGTGCCAGCGCCAGTAGAGATAGTACAGCCACGACCGATAGTTCATCCACCGGTAGTAGTGGACATTCCAGTTGTTGGTGGACGCCAACATATTGGGGTGAGAGTGTCGGCACGGGCAGTACAGGCATTTAGGGCCAGCAGTCCCCCGATGTTTGACGGTGGACGACAGTCAATGGAGACCAAGGACTGGCTCCATGCCGTAGAGAGGATCATGGTGATATGTGACATCGATCGAGATATGTGGATCCAGTTGGCTGTCAGTATGTTTCAGGGAGACGCTCGAGTGTTCTGGCAGTATTGCGACCAGGAGATTTTATTGGGATTCAGTTGGGCTGAGTTCTGTCAGCGATTGGCTGATCAGTTTCAACCTAGGGATCCAGCACCTGCTCCAGCACCTCCAGAGAGACGAGAGGCTGATGCACCTGCGTACCCTGGATTCGATGAGGTCAGGGATTACATTCTCCAGACCGAGAGGATGGTCATGCTGTCTGGTGAGACAGTGATGTCTTACGCAGCACGGTTTGAGGAGACCATTCGGAGGAGATGTCCGTTGCCTAACCTCACGGAAGCAAACTGCTGTGAGCTGTTTTGGAAAGGCTTATCCTTGGAGCTGAGACCAAGGGTGATCAAGCCGTTTCCTCCGACGCTCCAAGAGTTCGTGGTAACGATCAGGGCGATCGAGAGAGAGATTCTGATCGAGCATCTGACGCAGAGTCGACGAGAGACGCTGGGTCAAGATGAGATGTTTGCACGCATATTCGGGCCGAGAAGAATGATGAATGATCATGAGGCCGGACCGTCTAGACCACGAGGAGGTGATGACTCAGGACAGGGAACATTACCTAGGGGTGGTGACGACTCAGATGATACCAATGACGATGAGGATCCAGAAGAATATCCTCTAGTCCCAGATGCGGGGAATGAGTGAGCAGTAGATATGTATATATGTACATAAGTAGCTTAGAGAGAAAAGCTCTTTTGTATAGACTTGTGGTCATTTTGTATAAACGGCCGATGTATATATGACTGGTGGTGATTATGTATGACATATAAATGTTTTGCTATGAATGAAATACCAAAATGATTATATGTTGTACGATGATGTGTTACGATGATGTGGCTTTACATTACCCTAAATTTCGTAAATTGATATAATTTTACGAATGCGGTTATGGAAAAGCTAACGGTGAATTATTGTGCCATAGTAGGACAATAGGCAAGATGGTGGATTTGCGAAATCGACCAGAAGGACGAGAGCGACGTCCTGATGTTATGGAGAGACTGGATCAGATACAAGCTTTGTTAGAAGCTCAGATGCAAGAAAATGCGAATCTGAGGCGACGGGTAGAGGAGCTAGAACAGAGACAAGGCTCTGAGGGTACCCAAGTAGAACAACAAGCTGAGGTAGATCCAGTTATTCCTCCAGCTGCAGTACATGAGAGAGCTCCTGAACCACAACCAGTATTAAATCTAGAACCCCTCTATGAAAGATTCAGGCGTATGAGGCCGCCAGAATTTGAAGGGTCTACAAATCCCTTAGAGGCTGAAGACTGGTTGTCGTCATTACAAGTGATCATGGAATTCATGAACCTAACCGACCGAGAGAAGGTTGCATGTGCGTCTTTTGTGCTAAGAAAAGATGCTCGTTTTTGGTGGGACACCGTACGAATGAGAAGAGATGTGTCTACCATGAGTTGGGCGGAATTTCTGGAAGAATTTAACTAGAAATATTACGACCCTGCATCTCTGAGACAGCAACAGAAAGAATTCTCAGAGCTGACACAAGGGAACATGTCGGTAAGCGAAGTCTGCCGAAAGTTCGACCAGCTATCCCGTTTGTGTCCTTATGTGGTCCCTACTGAGAGGGAAAAGATACAAAAAATGATCGGGATGTTCAGGCCAGACATTGCTGCGTTAGTAGACACTGGACTAGTACCACCTACTTCTGTAGCAGACTGTGTGAGTCGGGCCATTAGAAAAGAGTCAGAAAAGTTCCTGAGAGCCAAAAATGCAGTCTGGATCAATAAAATTCCGTCAGGGGCAAAACTGCAATTTTACCAAAATATTGGGGCAAAATCGTAATTTTACAAAAGTTAGGGGAAAATGGTGAAAATAATAAATAAAGCCTAAAAAGTTATAAATAGGTTTTATTTAAGCTTTTTAATGAAAAATAAAAGCTACAAATGGGAAAGAAATTAACAGACATAGTTTTGTCTGTAGGATCCCAAAATCGGCCTACAAGGAAGGCGATTCAAGATCCAAGAGAGAGAAAGGGAACAGTCTGATAAGGTAAGTTCAGACATTTACCTGTTTGCAACATATAGCAATATTGTGCTAACTTAAATGTACTAACTATAAGTTAGGTACATATGTGCTACGGGCACTATGATAGAATAGAGAGAGAGACGAAATGTGCTACGGGCACTATAAGAATGGGACACATGGTTAATTGTGCTTCGGGCACTAGAGCGAGGTTAATAAAACTCACTCAACTAAAATTAAAATGTGAGCCATTCCTAACCACGGGACAATGTGAAGTCACCGGGTTAGAATGTTAAAAAGTCAGTAATGAAACCACTTTCTGGCGTACCAGCCTTCCGTATAGGGAGGTACTTTTGCCTTCGGGGCTATGAGATAAGGCTGTGGAGGTCAGCACTGATGTACCGCTCCCAGTCATGTACTATTTTGCCTTCGGGGCTATGAGATTAAGGCTGTGGAGGTCAGCACTAATGTACCGCTCCCAGTCATGCGCACTTAAATGGTACTGCCAACCTGAGCTCAAAACCAGAACGTAAATAAAGATAATGACCTAAAACTGAAACTGTGCCATAATTGAGCATAAGACAGTTTAGTGAAAGCACTAATATCGCAGTAGATGTACTAGTGTGATACAGTGGTGTGGTCAACCTTACTATTCATGCATGAATAGTGGTCAAAGTTACTATTTACGCATGAATAGTGGTCAAAGGTACTATTCATGATGAATAGTACTATTCATAGGAATTTTATTTCTTGCATGTTTGAACTTACTGAGCCTGTAGCTCACCATTTTTGCTAATGTTGCAGGTAAGCGACCAGCTCAGTAGCTTGTTTAACTGGAGGCGGACGGGATGGCGCGTGTCAAATGGGATAACTGGGCAAGGGATATGGTACTGCCAGAGTCTTGCCGCTGAGCGTTAAAGTGAAGGGAAAAAAAAAAGGGGAAACAGTTCTTTTGTAATTATATATATTTTACAAAAGCACTGTATTATTTATATTACTTTGTACCTATCAACAAAGTAAATAGTGAAAAAAGATTTTATATGATGTTTAAAGAAAAAAAAAATTTTCCCAAAAACGTCATGATTGAAAAAGAGTAGAGAGATAAGCCGGCGACCCATGAGAGTACAATCTATGGCAGTTAGCGATAAAGCTCAACTGTAATAGTATTGTATGATCTCCACAAGGGGCGGGCCGTCACAATTGATCTACGAAGTCCGCTTTGAGTTGATCAATCTGCTTTTGACGTTCATTGTGCAGTAACCTTAATCTTGAGTAAAAGGACAGCTTCATGTATATGACTTGTGCACTTTGATGTTCCAATGGCTAAAGTGTCTCAGAGGTAGTAAGCTTATAGACCGGTTCTTTGGGTGCATGACTTATATACTATGAAGGGTTCGTTTACAGATATCGGAATCATAGCTCTAATGAGGAGTTAAGGATATCCTCTTAAAGGCATTATACTGAATGTAAAAATGGACAAGGCCTTGGGCCGTCTATAGGGTGGATGACTTCTTATTCATATATGGTGAATAATCATTTTCTTAATTCGGTAGTATAATAGAACTTTAAGATAGCCTGATCAGTAGGATTAAACAGACTTTGGCCTAAGGCTGATCATGGTTATTATATGAGGGTTCTGCATACATGACAAGGTCATTGGACGATAGCTTGTCACAGGCTTACGTAATACGGTATATAATTGGGAGTTCAGTTTCAGGTTTATAGTGGTGTGACTCTGAAATAAGTGATCATATGATTGAGTTGTTCGGTAAAGAATGATGATCATATGGATTTATGGGAGTCCGATTATATATGTCTAATTAGTTCCTCTACTAGCTCCACATAATTCCTTAACGTTTGGCAAATTGATTTGTGTATGCTATTGGCTAGTTTATTATGCATGGATGGTGTTGACATAGGATTAGGATGGTAGACAAGATTCTCTCTGGTTAGATTCAGATTTTGTCTTGGATAATAGAGTACACAATTATTCGAACTCCAAATAAAGTTGCCATGATTTTATTTGAGATTGGATTGGAGTTGTAAAAAATTATCCATGAGAACAAGAGTTTGAAATACAACTGTTTTGTGGATTTTGAAATTTGAATTTTGAAATTTGAATTTTGAATTTTGAATTTGAAATTTGAATTTGAAATTTGAATTTGAAGTTCGAATTTGAAATTTGACTTTGAAATTTGAAATTTAAATTTGAAATTCAAATTGAAATTTGAAATTCAAATTTTGAATCACAGTCTAAGTGGGATTCGAATTTGTTGTGGTAAATCCACAAGGAATGAAATTTGAGTTTGAGTTGGATATGGAGAGGAAAATCTTGTTAGAATCCTACTTGAATTTTGAATCCAAATCCTAACCAAATATGGACGAAAATTTTGAGGATTATCCTCAATGAATTTTCAGATTTTTGTGGATAAGGTTCAAGGAAAAATTCAAGTTTCAATTCCAGTTGAATTTAGATTCTCTCCTCCTTGATAATGGTCGAATTTTTGGAGTAAATCTCCTAGGAGATTTTCGATTATTTTGGATAAGGATGAGATAAGATTCAAGCTTGAAAATCCTAGTGGAATTTTGATTCTTCCTTATCCAAAAGTGGCCGAAATCTTGGTGGAGATTTCTCCTTTGAATTTTCAGATTTTTTGGTTGAATTCTAGTTAAAATCTTGTTTAGATTTGGATTGGAATTATCCTATAATGGCCGAAATTTGTTGGGATTTTCCCTTGGATAATTTTGGATTTTATGGTTGTGGATAAGGGAGAATATCTTCTCCTAATCTAATTTGAATTCAGAGATCACCTCATGCAGGTCTATAAATAGAGGTCCTGCCACTCCAGTTCTCCAAGACCACAGGCTCTCAGGTGAGCAGGCTTATTGTTGCACATCTCACCGTGACAATAAGTTCTTTAGAGATCTGGGTGGTCGGAAGAAGACTAGCAGTGCTAGCATACAGATCAAAGTTCAGAGTGCCCACACACTTAGCCATTCGGGAATTGGAGAATAGTAGAGAAGGCTAGTTGGTTGAAGCCCTCCGGTCATTCTCCTCCTGCAGATAGGCATCCTTGAGGTATGAGTTTTAATTGTTGTTGGTTTATTGTATATGGCATCATGAGATATTTAACGATCTAAAAATTTTTATTGTTCCGCTGCGCCACTCTGATATGTTTTTACCGATTTATTTTCCTACAATTGGTATCAGATCCATCTAATGACTATGCCATGTACATAAATTAGACAATTACTTAGTCTTTTTATTTATGTATCGATTTGATATTTAGAGAGTGACATTCTAGGTTTCCTTTATGTTGTTATCATGTATTATGTATAAAGTATGTGGTTATTTTAATTTTTTGAATTATTATAAGCATGCTTGTTTTTGTCGGTTATGGTTCCTTAGAATTTAGAAAAATTGTATCTAGGATTTTTTATGTAACCATGGGAGCAGTTTATTAACATTGTAATTTTTCCATGAATTTTAATTTTGTCTCTTAGAATTATTATGATTAGAATTTTTGTACATGGGAAACGGTTTAGATTTTTTATGTAATCATTCTTGGAGGAGATTGAAGATTGAAGACCGTAATTTATTTTTTCCAAAAGCTAAATTTAATTTGAAGGTTGAAATTTTGATTGTGTGGAAAATTTCAATTTAATTGGAATTCAAATTAATTTTTGGAGATCCTAATGGGTAAATTGGAATATGACACGAAAATCAAGACACGACCCCTCGGGATAAGCCATCGGGCCTTGGTGGGGTTGCGGCCTCTGCCCTCGGGCAGGATGGGCTATGGCAGCCCCTGTGCAGGCCATAACCACCCACGGCCGCAGGTTTGGCCTGCAGCCCAGGGTGGCCGTGGCCTCCCCAAGGCTGGCCACAGCCTGGGCGTGCAGCCTAGCGCAGCCTGCTTGGCCTGTAGCCTGGCAGGGCTACACATGGGTTGCCGTGGGCTGCTAACCCCCCCCCCATGGGACTGGGGCCTACCCACGGCGGCTGCCGCCTCCGGGGGCGGCGGTACTACAGTTCAAAAATAAAAAAATTTTGATTTTTAAATTTGAGATTTAATTTTTAAATCATGTTTAAAAATATGTAATTGAAAATTTGAAATTTTTGAAATTATATATTATTATACATGATGTTTAAAATTGTTTAAAAATTTGAATTTGAAATTTAAATTTGAAATTCGAATTTGGAATTTGAATTTGAAATTTAAATTTTTGGAATTTAAATTTTAAATGATTCTTGGGATGAGAAATAAATGGAGAGGTTACATAAAGATAGATACAAGAAGACGGAACAAAATTCAAGACCCAAAGAATGCTTTTGGATGGAATTTTGTAATCTTTATTTTCTTTGTTCAAGGATGGAACCATGGCTTGGTTATTCTGTCAATTATTTTTTCTGTGATATGTCATGGATGTATAAATATGAACTGATGGATGTTTTGTATACATATTTGATAACATGTCATATAGGATAGGTGAGTGCCACTCATACTATGTTGATCATACATAATTTGTCAAAACTTACATGTTTTTCAAAATATTGAGTGGGAGAGGGTTTCAAACAAAACCCACGGCCTCCATTGTTGATCCATATGTGAAAGCATGGTAACGCCTCGCGTCAATTCTGCCCTGACCACACCCCTCGGTAGGTGTTTACCGCCACCGGTATACTAGATTGGATTTCCTATGTGGAAAATGTGTTCGGGTATAATCCTATTAATAACCACCCCTCGGTGGCTTGGTAGGACGTTGATCGAGCTACGTAAACAATGGTTATACACTCAAGACTCGTTTAGTTATTAACCTTCCCTAGAAGCTCTGTTAACTAAACTGGTGGCCAAATAAGCGGTTATTAATATATGTCTTAACCTTGGAGGATTTAAGGCAACATATATTAATTGGACGGGGTCCATGTTCTGGCTATTTGTTTCATGACCACCCCTCGTGGCTTGGGGCAATAGGTGCTGAGAATTACCATTGCAATGCTACATGTTTTTTTTTTTTCAAGTTTCATGTAGGAACATACTTGTATGTTTTATTGCTAAATTATCTGTATATTTGCTTGGGCTTTGTAATGATGTCTAGTATAATTTTATTTCAGTTCAAAATGTCACCGACACCCCTCATTTCAATACTTACTGAGAATAAACTAAATAGCGATAATTATAAGGATTGGAAAAGAAATATGTTAATAGTCCTCAGCTGCGAGAGACACAAATTCGTACTGGACGAACCATGCCCACCAAGGCCCAAACCTGACACGCCACTTGAGGAGGTCCCGATTGCCTATACTCGTGGGAGAGAATTCAATGATATAGCTCGATGCTACATGCTTGCTAGCATGATGAGTGCTTTACAAAAGCAGCATGAGACTTATCAGGTTGTAAGGGAGATCATGGACAATCTGGAGGACATGTTCGGAGGCTAAGAAAAATTGGCTCAACAGTCCGCTATCACCAGCATTATGAACTCTAAGCAAAAGGTAGGTACTCCGGTGAAGGACCATATGATCACTCTAATGGGATTCTTCGTTGAGGCTGCCGAGAACGGTGCTGAGTTGGACTACAACACCCAGATCGAGATGGTGTTCAAAACTCTATCTAAAGATTTTGTGGGGTTTAAGGCCGCATACAATCTGGCGATAAGGGAGTTAGGACTAACCGAGCTCATGAAGCAACTCCAACCTTATGAGCAGATGATCAGGGATGGAGATGCGGTCCAACCCAAAAGAGAGGCCAATTTGACGGAATCTTCCAAACCCTCACAAAAGAGGAAGAGGCCAAACCAGAAGCAAGCGGCTTCCAGTTCTTCTAATCCTCCTGTCTCAGATAGGAAGAAGAAGAAGAACAACAAGAAGCCCAGAGACCCTAAAAAGTCCAAATGCTTTCATTGTGGGAAGGTAGGTCACTTCAAGAAGTCTTGCCGGGAATTCCTAGCCGCCAAGGGTAAGGAAGGTAAGGAACTTCACTACTTAGAAGCGTGTTTGGTGGAAGAATCGAAAGACACTTGAGTCATTGATTCAGGTGCCACTAATCATGTTTGTGTTTCTGTGTAGAGGTTCGTGGAAACGAGAAGTCTACATGATAGGAGCCTCTCGTTGCGGACTGGAGATGGTAGCTTGGTGGTGGCTGAGGCAGTGGGACATATTTATCTTTACTTTGATGAATTTAGGTTTATTTTATTGAAAGACTGTTTTTATGTTCCTAATTTTAGCAGGAACCTTATATCGGTAGCTTGTTTAATAAAGGATTCTTATTCAGTTTCTTTTAGTAAAAGAGTTAATATTCATAGAAATAAGTCTTTTATCTATTCTGGATAGATGGATGGAAACCTATATTTGATCAAACCAAAGATGTACTCACTGCTTGACACCGAATTAATAGATAACTCTAAAAGGTTGAAATTTTCTCACTCTAATAAGGCGTATCTTTGGCATTTAAGACTTGGTCATATTAATCAGGAAAGGATTCAAAGATTGGTGAAAGACGGTCCTCTGGAATCTCTGGAGGAGGTACATCTTCCCTAATGTGAGTCTTATCTAGAGGATAAAATGACTAAGAGGTCTTTTGGAGCTAAGGATAAAGGGCTCCAGAGCTCTTAGAAATTGTGCACACTGACGTATGTGGCCCCATGAACATCATAGCACGAGGAGGGTTCAAGTATTATGTCTTCTTTATAGATGATTACTCGAGGTATGGATCTGTGTATCTGATACATTGCAAGAGCAAAACCTTTGATAAGTTCAAAGAGTATCGTGCGGAAGTGGAAAAGCAATTGGATAAATCCATAAAGACATTTCAATCTTATTGAGGTGGCGAATACCTCTCCAACGAATTTCTAGGACATCTTGTAGAGAGCAAGATATTATCCCAATTGACTGCACCTGGTACTCCACAACAGAATGGTATAGCCGAAAGGAAAAATAGGACCTTGTTGGATATGGTACAGTCTATGATGAGTTATTCAACGCTGCCATTATCATTTTGGGGATATGCTTTATAAACGGCGTGCTATATTCTGAACCAGGTTCCAAGCAAATCAATTCCCAGAACTCTGTATAAATTATTGCATGGCAGAAAGCCCTCCCTTGGACATATGAGAATATGGGGCTGCCTGGCACAAGTATTGGATGGGGATGCGAAGAAATTAGAATCAAGATCAGAATTGTGCATGTTTGTAGGGTATCCAAAGGGAACTAAAGGAGGTCTGTTCTATAACCCGAAGGAACAAAAAGCCATTGTCTCAACCCATGCGACATTCTTGGAGGAAAGTCACATGAATGACTTTAAGCCTCGAAGCAAAGTAGTGCTAGAGGAGTTATTGGGTGAAAGAACTGCTCCACAGATTTTGGTCTTGGATGCAAGTCCGAGTTCCGGTGAAAGACCTGCAGACGATCAACAATTTAGGGTGCCTCGTCGTAGTGGGAGGGTTTTGAAGAAACATAATTTCTTCATGTATGATGCCGAGGTATACCAGGCCGAGGCTCACGAGCATGATGATGATCCAGTCACCTATGATGAAGCTATAAATGATGTTGAATCTAAATCTTGGAAACAGACTATGAACAATGAGATGGATTCTATGAAATCCAACTCTGTTTGGGAACTTATAGATTTTCCGAATGAGATAAAACCCATTAGATGCAAATGGGTCTACAAAAGAAAGAAGGATGCAAAAGGGAGAGTGGAAACTTTCAAAGCTAGATTGGTTGCAAAGGGGTACATGCAAAGGGCCGGAATCGATTACGATGAAACCTTTTCGCCTATTGCTATGCTGAAGTCTATCCGTATTCTTCTGTTCGTTGCTGCGGCTCTCGATTACGAGATATGGCAAATGGATGTCAAGACAGCATTCTTGAATGGCCATCTTGAAGGGTGTATCTATATGATACAGCTCGAAGGGTTCGTAGCGAAAGGCCAAGAAAGAAAATTCTGCAAGTTGCTTAGATCTATTTATGGATTAAAGCAAGCATCCCGCTCATGGAACCACAGGTTTGATTAAGTGATTAAGACATTTGGTTTTGAGCAGAACGTTGATGAACCCTGTGTTTATAAACGTATTAAGGATGGAAAAGTGGTCTTTCTGATACTCTATATCGATGATATACTACTCATTGGGAATGATGTAAGGAACTTATCGTCGGTCAAGCTTTGGTTACAACAACAATTTGACATGAAGGACTTGGGAGAAGCTAATTATGTTCTAGGCATTCGTCTCTTCAGAGATCGAAAAAACAAAATGATAGCATTATCCCAAGCTTTATACATAGATAAAATAATTGACAAATATGCAACGCAAGAGGCAGAGAAAGGTATGCAACCTTCTATTGCCGGTCTAACTCGACTGTCCCAAGACATCGAAAAAAAGAGAGCGTATGAGCAAGGTCTCTTATGCATCCGCTGTGGGTAGCCTTATGTATGCTATGCTTTGCACTCGCCCGGACATATGTTTTGCAGTAGGTATGGTGAGTCGATATCAAGCGAATCCTAGAACCAAGCACTGGCAAGCAGTAAAGCATACACTCAAGTATCTTAAGAGAACGAGGGATTATATGCTGGTGTATTCTGGAGGGGACCTAACACCCGTAGAATACACAAACTCAGACTTCCAGACTTGTAAGGATTCGAGTAAATCGACGTCTGGATCAGTGTTTTTACTCGGACGAGGCGCCATTGTACGGAGGAGCGTGAAGTAGGGCTGCAAGCTGACTCTACTATGGACGCTGAGTATATGGCTGCGGCTGAGGCATCTAAGGAAGCTGTTTGGCTCCGTAAGTTCTTTAGAGACCTTGAGGTCATTCTGGGTGTTGATAAGCCTATCACACTTTACTGTGATAACACTGGGGCTATTGCCAACACAAGGGAATCTCGGCACCATAAGAGGACCAAGCACATAGATCGGAGATATCATATTATTAGAGGGCACGTGGAGACAGGACAAGTAGATGTATGTAAGATCGCGTTAGAGGACAACATTGCCGATCCTTTTACTAAGACTTTGGTGGCTCGAAGCTTTGAGAGGCATGTAGAGGTGATGGGGATGTGTAACATAGCACATTTGCTGGCTTGGGACAAGTAGGAGATTGTTAGGAAATGCCCTAAGCATTAGAGACATTTTGATGTATTTATTTTGAACTGGATAATAAAATTATATATAGAGGTTATTCATTACATTGCTATTTGTCCTTGTTTTATTTACATGTTAAAGTAAATGTAAGCAAATATGGCTCTCTGACTGCCTGTGTTAAACTGTTAGAATGTTGCATGCAATGGACTTTTGTATGCGAGAAGACAATGTTCTAAAGTTAGCGGTCTAAACTATGGTCTGTAGTCTATGGGGTTAGACCGAGCATATAACTCATGTTAAGACTATTATGTTATCTAAAGCCTTGGAGGGGACGGTTTGTCTTGACTGTCTGGAGCATAGATTCCCAAGTAGAGACATAGATATATTGCTTGGTGGTGACATATTAGACCAGGACTAATGTGACGGCCCGCCCCTCGTAGAGATCATACAATACTATTACAGTTGAGCTTTATCGCTAACTGCGATAGATTGTACTCTCATGGGTCGCTGGCTTATCTCTCTTTCTTTTTAAATCATGACGTTTTTGGGAAATTTTTTTTTCTTTAAACATCATGTAAAACAATTCCCACTATTTACTTTGTTGGCAAGTACAAAGCAATTTACATATTATAGTACTTTCGTAAATATATAATATTACAAAAGACTGTTTCTTTTTTTTTCCCCCTTTTTATCGCTCAGCGGAAAGACTCTGGCAGGGCCATATCCCTCGCCCAGTTATCCGATTTGACACGCGCCATCCCGTCCGCATCCAGTCAAATAAGCTACTGAGCTGGTCGCTTACCTGCAACATTAGCAAAAATGGTAAACTACAGGCTCAGTAAGTTCAAACATGCAAGAAATAAAATTTCTATGAATAGACTATTCATCATGAATAGTAACTTTGACCACAACACCGTGTCACAACAGTACATGTACCGCGATGTTAGTACTCTCACTAAACTGTCTTATGCTCAATTATGGCATAGTTTCAGTTTTAGGTAATTATCTTTGCTTATGTTCTGGTTTTTGAGCTCAAGTTGGCAGTACCATTTAAGTGCGCATGACTGGGAGCGGTACATTAGTGCTGACCTCCACAGCCTTAATCTCATAGCCCCGAAGGCAAAATTATACATGACTGGGAGCGGTACATCAGTGCTGACCTCCACAGCCTTATTCTCCTCATAGCCCCGAAGGCAAAAATACCTCCCTGTACGGAAGGCTGGTACGCCAGAAAGTGGTTTTATTACCGACTTTTTTACAATTCTAACCCGGTGACTTCACATTGTCCCGTGGTTAGGAATGGTTCACATTTTAATTTTAGGGGAGTGAGTTTCATTAACCTCGCTCTAGTGCCTGAAGCACAATTAACAATGTGTCCATTCTCAATAGTGCCCGTAGCACATTACGTCTCTCTCTCTACTCTATAATAGTGCCCGCAGCACATATGTACCTAACTTATAGTTAGTACATCAAAGTTAGCAACAATAATGCTATATGTTGCAGACAGGTAAATGTCTGAACTTACCTTATCAGTCTCTTCTCTTTTTCTCTCGTGGATCTTTGATCGCCCTCCTTGTAGGTCGATTTTTGGATCCTACAGACAAAACTTTGTCTGTTAATTTCATTTCTATTTATAGCTTTTATTTTTCATTTAAAAGCTTAAATAAAACCTATTTATAACTTTTTAGGCTTTATTTATTATTTTCCCCATTTTTCTCAACTTTTGCAAAATTACAATTTTACCCCTGTATTTTGGCAAAATTACAATTTTGCCCCAATACTTTGGCAAAATTACAATTTTGCCCCTGACGGAAATTTTCCCGATCCAGACTGTATTTTTGGCTCTCAGGAACTTTTCTGACTCTTTTCTAATCATTACCGGGTTCGTTTCTATTTTATTTTCATTTTTCACTTTCCCGACCCTCGGGAAGCACTATTCCGACCCCTACGTCGGTTTAGCGATTTTTTATAGTTTCGGAGTCTCAAATGGACGTTTCACTAGTATTTAAAACGTTCATCTAGACATTCCCGACCTAGGTCTCCGAGGCTCGGGTTTTCCGTTTCCGACTCGGACCTTTATTTCATTTCCAAAAACGCCCCCTCTCGGGGTCGGTTTTTTTTTTCAATTTCACTCGCGTTTTAAATTTTTAAGGGGACGGGTTACTATTCACGAACCGCCCCTTAGGTTTCCCTTATTCAATTTTTCGTTAGGGACTCGGGTTTCCAACCCGACCCTAAACTTTTTATTTTAATTCCCATTTTGCCCCGGATGCCGTTTTCGAAATTTCGACAGCATTTCGGCGTAAATTTAAGGCTTCCGGCGTTAGGTACGCCTCGAACCGTATGTACCTGCCACGTACTATACCACAAGCCTATTTTATGTAAAAGTTTTCCAAACTTTTACATAAAAGCTCACAATTTCCAATTTCACATTTTAACCCACATTACAAAATTTTTTTCACACTTTTGTCCATAGTTTGGTTTCGGTTTTCACTACCAAACCGAACCAAAATTTATCAAACTTTTCAACCACTTTTTAGGCTATTCAATGCCATTTTTTAAACACATTTTCAAGCCCATTTTCAATGCATTTTCAACCAAATTCTTAGGGTTTTTATCCTTATATAACCCACGGCCAATGAATGAAAAATATGCCAAATATTTTTGTTTCATTCTTTCAATCACAATTCCTTTATTTACATTGTAAAATGCATGACTTCAATCAATCAAACATCACATAAAACCATGAAATTTTTCTTCCAAACCCTTAGGTAACCCACGGCCACATTATGTAAATGCACACCAAAATTTTTTTCAAGCTTTTCACAATGCAATTCAAGCTTTATTCTTCACAAAATTGAACTTGGAAGCAAATTAACAATTAAACCACAAAATTTTCTCATTGTTTACTTAAGGTAACCCACGGATTTACCCTTGAAAAACCAACAAAATTTCGGTTTTTCTTTAAACCAATTGCATGGTTTTCTTCCTTATTACATCCTTAACAAAACCCAAGCATCAAACCATGGAAAAACAACCAAAAATTTTCCATCTTTTTCCCACTATTCACCCACGGTTTTCATGAAGAAAAACCAACAAAAAGTCAAGTGCAAGGGAAGTTACCTTAGTCAATTGATTCCTTTGCCTTCAAGGAATGTTTTGGCACAAATTTGGTGAAGAAAATTTGAAGAGATATCTTGGTTTCTCTTTGGGTTGCTCACGTACACCATGGAAGAAATGCCTTAGAATTTTTTTGTTTGGTTTTTGTCTTTCAAATGTTTCGGCCATTTCATTCCCAAGTTTTGCCGACTTATGCATGAAAGAAAGCCAATTAATTTGGCTATCAATCAATGAGAATTAAACACCTTTCAACACTAATTCTTTCCCCATTTTTCAAAAATTAAAAATGGTTAATTTTGGCCAAATCTTGGCCTTTAGATCAAAAAGTAGATGAATCATGACCATTAATGCTACCAACCACCATTTTCTTCCTATTTAATAAATGGATTAATGATGTCATAAATGCTAAAGTAAAAGTTGACTTTGACTTTTACTATTCACATTAATTCGACTACTTTTTGACCGATACCGGTTCGAGCCAAAATTTTCCTGAAATCATCCCAGCGTGTTCCTGAGGTCTCCTGTGCAGTCGGATCAACTTAAATTGCTTCCGTTTGATCAAAATTAATCCCGGAAGTTTTCCGTCTTTTATTGTCCCGGTTAGGGTTTTCAATGCCGGTTTTGGCACCGTTTCACCCGTTTCAACTCAGTGAATTTTTCCAACACTGAATTCTTACTCGTCAGTATTGTTAGAACATTTTCATATATTCTAAACAATATAAATACATTTATTTCACTCTTTAAATAGTACAAATTGTTATATACATACAATTGTACATTTTCATCCGAGAATTGCCTGAATTTCCCGGTTGTCACATTCACCCCTCCTTATAAAATTTTCGTCCTCGAAAATTAGAACAAATGGGGGTATAAACTCCTCATCTCGTCTTCTCGTTCCCATGTAGCTTCTTCAATGTTGTGATTTTTCCACAAAATCTTCACTAGTGGGATTACCTTATTCCTCAGTACTTTCTCTTCACGAGCTAGTACTCGAATAGGCTGTTCCTCATATGTCAAATCCTCGTGGATTTGAATGGGCTCATGCTTCAAAACATGGGACGGATCTGGTATATATTTTCTCAGCATCGACACATGAAACACATTATGCATTGCCGACAATTCTGGAGGTAATGCTAATCTATAAGCGACCTTTCCAATGCGCTCGATAATTTCATAAGGTCCAATATATCTTGGACTCAGTTTCCCCTTCTTACCGAAACGCATAATCCCCTTCATGGGCGATACCTTGAGAAATACGAAGTCTCCTTCATCAAACTCTAAGGATCTCCGCCTCTTATCCACGTAGCTCTTTTGTTGGCTTTGCGCAATTTTCATTTGACGCTGAATTCTAGCAACTGCATCGGAAGTCTCTTTTATGAAATCCGTCTTATGCAACTGCTTCTCTCGCAAATCATACCAGTGTAATGGTGATCTGCACTTCCGTCCGTACAAAGCCTCGTAAGGTGCCATGCCTATAGAAGCTTGGTAACTATTATTGTACGAGAATTTAATCAATGGTAACTTCTCGTTCCAATTTCCTGCAAAATCCATAACACAAGCTCGAAGCATGTCCTCTAACGTCTGAATTGTCCGCTCCGACTGTCCGTCTGTTTGCGGATGAAATGCCGTACTGAGTCTCAATTCAGTACCCATGGCTTCTTGCACACACTTCCAGAAATTCGAAGTGAACCGTGCATCTCGATCTGATACAATGGATTTTGGTACTCCATGTAATCTGACGACATGAGTTACGTATAACTGAGCAAACTTTTCCAACGAAAAAGTCATCTTGACAGCTATAAACCGTGCCGTCTTGGTCAGTCTGTCCATAATAACCCAAATGGCATCATAACCTTCTCGGGTTTTTGGGAGTCCCACTACAAAATCCATCGTAATGTGTTCCCATTTCCATTCAGGAATCTCCAACGGTTCCAATCTTCCCGTTGGATGTTTATGTTCCGCTTTAATTCTTTGACAGGTCATGCATCTGCTCACGAATTTCGCTATATCGTTCTTCATCCCTTTCCACCAGAACTGTAACTTCAAGTCCTGATACATCTTGTTAGCACCAGAACTGAATAGGGTGTCTCATGAGCTTCTGACATGATCCGTCTTCTAAGTTCTTCAACAGCTGGAACATTTATCCTTCCTTGATAAAGGATCATTCCATCCTTGGAAATTCCTTCTTGAGAACTTGTCATTGTTGGATCTCGCCTCTAAGCTTCCTTTATATCCTTAAATAGCGATGATTCCACTTGAAGTGCAGCTAGTCTCCCAGATATCAGCTCCAAGTTCAAAGAATTTATCTCTTGCTGCAATGGCTTCGGAAGCCTGTTTATTGGTAGCTGGTGCGATACGGTAGAGTTTCTACTTAGAGCATCCGCTACACGATTGGCCTCCCCTGGATGGTATAGGATTTCACAATCATAATCCTTCACCAGTTCCAACCATCGTCTTTGTCGCATATTGAGCTCCTTTTGCGTGAAGAAATACTTCAGGCTTTGGTGATCAGTGAAAATCTGACATTGAGCTCCATAGAGATAGTGTCGCCAAATTTTAAGTGCGAACACTACTGCAGCAAGTTCAAGGTCATGCGTAGGGTAATTCCTTTCATGATCCTTTAATTGATGGGAAGCATAGGCAATCACCTTGCCGCCTTGCATCAGGACTGCTCCCAATCCTATTTTAGATGCATCACTGTAGATCACAAACTTCTCCCCTTCAGTGGGAAGCGTAAGGATTGGTGCGCTTGTCAGTCACCTCTTTAACTCCTGGAAGCTTCTTTCGCATTCCATAGTCCACTCGTACTTCCTTTCCTTGCGTGTAAGAGCAGTAAGAGGTGCAGCTAATCACGCGAATCCCTCTACAAATCGCCGATAATAACCAGCTAACCCCAAGAAACTGTGTATTTCCGTCACACTCTTGGGTGCAGGCCACTGGTTAATTGCATCTACCTTTGTCGGATCTACAGCAATACCTTCCTGGGATACAACATGTCTAAGGAAATGTACTCTGTCCAGCCAAAATTTGCATTTTGAGAATTTGGCATACAATTGATGCTTCCTTATTGTATTCAGCACGATCCTCAAATGCTCTTTGTGCTCCTCATGACTCTTCGAGTATATAAGAATGTCATCAATGAATACAATGACAAACTTATCCAAATACTCTTTAAAAATTCTGTTCATCAAGTCCATGAACGCTGCCGGCGCATTTGTTAATCCAAATGGCATCACAAGAAACTCGTAGTGACCATAACGAGTTCTAAACGCCGTCTTAGGAATATCACTTTCTTTAATTCTCAGCTGGTGATATCCTGATCGTAAATCGACCTTGGAAAATACTGCTGCGCCTTTTAACTGGTCGAATAGGTCATCAATTATAGGTAACGGATACCTATTTTTGATCGTAACCTTATTCAACTCCTGATAATCAATGCATAAACGGAATGTTCCATCCTTTTTCTTGACGAATAAGACAGGTGCACCCCATGGAGAAAAACTCGGCCTAATGAATCCTTTATCCAAAAGCTCCTTTAATTGTACCTGTAGCTCCTTTAACTCCATTGGAGCCATGCGGTGTGGTGCTTTGGAAATAGCTACCGTTCTAGGCATCAACTCAATTTCAAACGAGATTTCTCTCTCTAGCGGTATCCCTGGTAACTCTTCTGGAAATACGTCAAGAAACTCATTAACAACAGGAACATCTTCAACTTGAAGCTTCTGTTCCTCTGTAGTATCCACCACATATGCCAGATATCCCATGCAACCACTGGCTATCAGCTTGCTTGCTCTCAGCGAACTGATCATCATCTTCCCAGGTCTTCGAGAAGTGTCGACGTATTCGAAACTCTCTTCTTCCTCGGGTTGGAATACTATCTTTCGATTTCGGCAGTCGATCGTAGCTTGGTATTTCCCTAGGAAATCCATGCCTAGAATCACATCGTAATCCGCGATCTTCATCACGATCAACTCTGCATATAGTTCCCTATTTGCCACATATACTGGTACATGAGGTAGCCAGTATTTGGACAACAATACTTCCCCAGAAGGTAGAGCTGTCTTAAATACCCTTCCCATATTATCCTTAGGAAGTCCTATCTTGTCAGCAAATGCATAGGAAACAAAAGAATACGTAGCACCGGAATTGAATAGTACAGAGGCTACATGACTAGCGACAGGAAGCTGACCTGTCACCACGTTCGATGTTCCTGCCTCTGCATCCTCTTTGTTGTAGGCCATCACACGAGCATCGGCACGTGGCACACGCTCCTGGCGTTGCGGCCTTACTGGTGACTCTTCAACTCTGGCCTGAAGGGAATGAGCTTGTGGGCGTTTCTGGTGTTGTTGGGAAGTGCCTTGTCCACCCTGTCTATTTGGACAGTTTCTGGCATAATGGCCCTCCTTTCCACATTCATAGCAAACAAGTGGCCCAAATCTGCATTGCCCAGAATGTCTCTTTCCACATGTAGGACAATTTTGCACGTTGGATTCCGCATTACTAGCTGTTCTCCGCTGCTGGTTTCGATTATTTCCCTGGCGATTTCCCGAAAAATTACCTTTCCTCTTGCTTTGCTGGGATCCTTGACTATTGCCCTGGCTTGGTTTAACATTCTGACTTGGCTTGCTTGCTTGACCAGCTTGTGTAGACTTCGCCAAAGCCCTCTCCTTCTTCTTGGCCTCCCAGTGTTTTTCTCTTTCTTCTTTCTGTCGGGCTACGTGAAACTCAGCTCTGATGGCCCGACTCACACAGTCTGCTACAGAAGTAGGCGGTACTTGTCCGGTGTCTACTAACGCAGCAATTTCTGGCCTGAACATCCCTATCATTTTCTGTATTTTCTCCCTCTCAGTAGGGACTACATAGGGATATAGACGGGATAACTGGTCGAACTTTCAGTAGACTTCGCTTACCGACATGTTCCCTTGTGTCAACTCTGAGAACTCTTTCTGTTGTTGTCTCAGAGATGTAGGGTCGTAATATTTCTGGTTAAATTCTTCTAGAAATTCCACCCAACTCATGGTAGACACGTCTCTCCTCATTCGCATAGTGTCCCACCAAAACCGAGCATCTTTTCTCAACACAAAAGACGCACAGGCGACCTTTTCCCGGTCGGTTAGGGTCATGAATTCCATGATTACTTGCAATGACGACAACCAGTCTTCAGCCTCTAAGGGATTTGTAGACCCTTCAAATTCTGGCGGCCTCATACGCCTGAATCTTTCATAGAGGGGTTCTAAATTTAATACTGGTTGTGGTTCAGGAACTCTCTCATTTACAGCAGCTGGAGGGATAACCGGATCTACCTCAGCTTGTTGTTCTACTTGGGTACCCTCAGAGCCTTGTCTCTGTTCTAGCTCCTCTACCCGCCGTCTCAGATTAGCATTTTCTTGCATCTGAGCTTCTAACAGAGCTTGTATCTGATCCAGTCTCTCCATAACATTAGGACGTCGCTCTCGTCCCTCTGGTTGATTACGCAAATCCACCATCTTGCCTATTGTCCTATTATGGCACAATAATTCACCGTTAGCTTTTCCATAACCACATTCGTAAAATCATATCAATTCACGAAATTTAGGGTACTGTAAAGCCACATCATTGTAACACATCATCGTATAACATATAATCATTTTGATATTTCATTCATAGCAAAACATTTATATGTCATACATAATCATCACCAGTCATATATACATCAGCCTTTCTATACATCTTGGCCACAAGTCTATACAAAAGAGCTTTTCTCTCTAAGCTACTTATGTACATGTATACATATATACTGGTCACGCATCCCCTGTGTCTGGGGCTAGAGGATATTCTTCTGGATCCTCGTCGTCATCGGGATCATCTGAATCGTCACCGCCCCTAGGCAATGCTCCCTGTCCTGAGTCATCACCTCTTCGTGGTCTAGACGGTCCAGCCTCATGATCATTCATCATTCTTCTCGGTCCGAAGATGCGTGCGAACATCTCATCTTGACCCAGCATCTCTCGTCGACTCTGCGTCAGATGCTCAATCAGAATCTCTCTCTCGATCGTCCTGATCGTCACCACAAACTCTTGGAGCATCGGAGGAAACGGCTTGATTACCCTCTGTCTCAACTCCAAGGGTAAACCTTTCCAGAACAGCTCACAGCAGTTTGCTTCAGTGAGGTTGGGTAACGGACATCTTCTCCTGATGGTCTCCTCAAATCGTGCCGCATAAGACATCACTGTCTCACCAGACAGCATGACCATCCTCTCTGTCTGGAGAATGTAGTCTCTAACCTCATCAAATCTGGGATACGCAGGTGTATCAGCCTCTCGTCTCTCTGGAGGTGCTGGAGCAGGTGCTGGATCCCTAGGCGGAAACTGATCAGCCAACCGCTGACAGAACTCAGCCCAACTGAATCCTAGTAAAATCTCCTGGTCGCAATACTGCCAGAACACTCGAGCATCTCCCTAAAACATACTGACGGCCAACTGGATCCACATATCTCGATCGATGTCGCATATCACCATAATCCTCTCGATGGCATGGAGCCAGTCCTTCGTCTCCATTGACTGTCGTCCACCGTCAAACATAGGAGGACTGCTAGCTCGAAATGCCTGTACTGCCCGAGCCGAAACTCTCACCCCAATGTGTTGGCGTCCACCAACCACTGGAATGTCCACTACCACCAGTGGATGAACTATCGGTCGTGGCTATACAATATCTACTGGCACTGGCGCTGGTGCTGGTACTGGTACCGGAGGTCTTTCGGGCACCGGGGGTCTAACTACCGGTCGTTGGGACATAGACGGCCTCACAATAGATCTCGTCCATACCCGTAATACTCCTCTCGATCGAGGTAGCGGTGGTCTCACATATGGAGGTCTGGTCATCTTGCTACCTATAAAATAATTATTTTCATATAAGAAAATAATTAACTAAACTTAAGTAAACTACTTACTTGGATAGCGATGCAGGATGCGCGAAGTGTCAAATCAGGATATGGTCACATTGCTCTAATATACCAACTATGACTGCAGTTGGTAATCCAAACTAGATCCATCGTAATTCCGCTCTAATACCAACTGTAACGGTAGTTGGTATGATAAACTAGACCAATCTCAAACCCTGGCTCTGATACCAACTGTGACGGCCCGCCCCTCGTAGAGATCATACAATACTATTACAGTTGATCTTTATCGCTAACTGCGATAGATTGTACTCTCATGGGTCGCCGGCTTATCTCTCTTTCTTTTTAAATCATGACGTTTTTGGGAAATTTTTTTTTTCTTTAAACATCATGTAAAACAATTCCCACCATTTACTTTGTTGGCAAGTACAAAGCAATTTACATATTATAGTACTTTCGTAAATATATAATATTACAAAAGACTGTTTCTTTTTTTTTTTTCCCCTTTTTATCGCTCAGCGGAAAGACTCTGGCAGGACCATATCCCTCGCCCAGTTATCCGATTTGACACACGCCATCCCGTCCGCATCCAGTCAAATAAGCTACTGAGCTAGTCGCTTACGTGCAACATTAGCAAAAATGGTGAGCTACAGGCTCAGTAAGTTCAAACATGCAAGAAATAAAATTTCTATGAATAGACTATTCATCATGAATAGTACCTTTGACCACTATTCATACGTGAATAGTAACTTTGACCACTATTCATACGTGAATAGTAAGTTTGACCACAACATCGTGTCACAACAGTGTATGAAAATAAATCGGTAAAAACGTATCAGAGTGGCGCAGCGGAACAATAAAATTTTTTAGATTGTTAAATATCTCATGATGCCATATATAATAAACCAACAACAATTAAAACTCATACCTCAAGGATGCCAATCTTGCAGGAGGAGAATGACCGGAGGCTTCAACCAACTAGCCTTCTCTACTATTCTCCAATTCCCGAATGGCTGAGTGTGTGGGCACTCTGAACCTCGATCGGTATGCTAGCACTGCTAGTCTTCTTCCGACCACCCAGATCTCTAAAGAACTTTATTGTCACGATGAGCTGTGCAACAATAAGCCTGCTCACCTGAGAGTCTGTGGTCTGAGAGAACTAGAGTGGCAGGACCTCTATTTATAGACCTGCATGAGGTGATTCTCTGAATTCGAATTGGACTAGGAAAAGATTTTCTCCCTTATCTTTAACCAAAAATCTGAATTTTTCATATGATAATCCTAACAATTAAATTCGGTTTTTCTAGGATAAATCCAATCCAAATCTAAACAAGATTTTAACTAGAATTTTATCTCCCTTTTTCAACCAAAAAATCCGAAATCTTTAGGAGAAAATCTTCTCCAAATTTTCGGCCACTTTTAGGATAAGGAAGAATCAAAATTCCACTAGGATTTTCAAGCTTGAATCTCATCTCAACCTTATCCAAAAATAACCGAATTTCCTAGGATTAAGGCTCCAAAATTTCGGCCACTTTTAGGGAAGGAGAGAATCCAAATTCAACTAGGATTGAAACTTGAATTTTCCCTTGAATCTTATCCACAAAAAACCAAATTTTCCATTGAGGATTATCCTCAAAATATTCGCCCACTTTTGTTGGGATTTGGATTCAAAATTCAAATAGGATTCCAACAAGATTATCCTCTCCAAATCCAACTCAAATTCGAATTTCAAACCTTGTGGATTTTCCACAACAAATTCGAATCCTACTTGGACTGTGATTCAAAATTTGAATTTCAAATTTCAAATTCAAATTTCAAATTCAAATTTCAAATTTCTAATTTCAAATTTCAAATTCAAATTTCAAATTCGAATTTCAAATTCAAATTTCAAATTCGAATTTCAAATTCAAATTTCAAATTCAAATTTCAAATTCAAAATTCAAAATTCAAATTTCAAAATTCAGATTTCAAATTTCAAAATTCAAATTTCAAATTCCACAAAACGGTTGTGTTTCATATTCTTGTTCTCATGGATAATTTTCTACAACTCCAATCCAATCTCAAATAAAATCATGGCAACTTTATTTGGAGTTCGAATAATTGGGTACTCTATTATCCAAAACAAAATCTGAATCCAACCGGAGAGAATCTTGTCTACCATCCTAATCGTGTGTCATCACCATCCATGCATAATAAACTAGCCAATAGCATACACAAATCAATTTGCCAAACGTTAAGGAATTATGTGGAGCTAGTAGAGGGACTGATTGGACATATATAATCGGGCTCCCGTGATTCCATATGATCATCATTCTGTACCGAACAACTCAATCATATGATCACTAATTTCACAGTCACACCACTATAAACCTGAAATTGAACTCCCAATTACATACCGTATTACGTAAGCCTGTGACGAGCTACCATCCAATGACCTTGTCATATATGCAAAACCCTCATATGATATCCATGATCAGCCTTAGGTCAAAGTCCGTTTAATCCTACTGATCAGGCTATCTTAAAGTTCCATTATACTACCGAATCAAGAAAATGATTATTCACCATATGTGAATAAGAAGTCATCCGCCCAGCAGACGACCCAAGGCCTTGTCCATTTTCACATTCAGTATAATGCCTTTAAGAGGATACCTTTAACTCCTCAGAGCTATGATTCCGATATCTGCAAACAAACCCTTCATCGTATACAAGTCATGCACCCAACGAACCGGTCTATAAGCTTACTACCTCTGAGACGCTTTAGCCATTGGAACATCAAAGTACACAAGTCATATACATGAAGTAGTTCATTTACTCAGGATTAAGGTTATTGCACAATGAACGTCAAAAGCAAATTGATCCACTCATAGCGGACTACGTAGATCAATCACGCTTTAGTCCCGGTCTAATATGTCACCACCGAGTAACATATCCATGTCTCTACTTGGGAGTCCAGCTCCAGACAGTCAAGACAAACCGTCCCCTCTAAGGCTTTAGACAACATAATAGTCTTAACATGAGTTAGATGCTCGGTCTAACCCCATAGACTACAGACCATAATTTAGACTGCTAACTTTAGAACATTGTCTTCTCGCATACAAAAGTCCATTGCATGCAACGTTCTAACAGTTTTAACACAAGCAGTCAGTGAGCCATATTTGCTTACATTTACTTTAACATGTAAATAAGACGAGGACAGATAGTAATGTAATGAAAAACCTCTATGTATAATTTTATTATCCAGTTCAAAATGAATACATCAAAATGTCTCTAATACTTAGGGCATTTCCTAACAATCTCCCACTTGTCCTAAGTCAGCAGATGTGCCATGTTACGCATCCCCATCGCCTCTACATGCCTCTCAAAGCTTCTAGCTACCAAAGTCTTAGTAAAGGGATCAGCGATGTTGTCCTCGGACGCGATCTTACATACATCCACTTGTCCTGTCTCCACATGCCCTCTAATAATGTGATACCTCCGATCTATGTGCTTGGTCCTCTTATGGTGCCGAGATTCCCTTGTGTTGGCAATAGCCCCTGTATTATCACAGTAAAGTGTGATAGGCTTGTCAACACCCGGAATGACCTCAAGGTCTCTAAAGAACTTGCGGAGCCAAACCGCTTCTTTAGATGCCTCAGCCGCAGCCACATACTCAGCCTCCATAGTAGAGTCAGCTGTGCAGCCCTGCTTCACGCTCCTCCACACAATGGCGCCTCCTCCGAGTAAAAACACTGATCCAGATGTCGATTTCCTCGAATCCTTACAAGTCTGGAAGTCTGAGTCCGTGTATCCTACGGGTGTTAGGTCCCCTCCAGAATACACTAGCATATAATCCCTCGTTCTCTTAAGATACTTGAGTATATGCTTTACTGCTTGCCAGTGCTTGGTTCTAGGATTCGCTTGATATCGACTCACCATACCTACTGCAAAACATATGTCGGGGCGAGTGCAAAGCATAGCGTACATAAGGCTACCCACAGCGGATGCATAAGGGACCTTACTCATACGCTCTCTTTCTTCCGATGTCTTGGGACAGTCATCCAATGAAAGAGTTAAACCGGCAATAGAAGGTTGTGAGCCTTTCTTTGCCTCTAGCATTGCATATTTGTCAATTATTTTATCTATGTATGAAGCTTGGGATAATGCTATCATTTTGTTCTTTCGATCTCTGAAGAGACGAATGCCTAGAACATAATTAGCTTCTCCCAAGTCCTTCATGTCAAACTGTTGGTGTAACCAAAGCTTGACCGATGATAAGTTCCCTACATCATTCCCAATGAGTAGTATATCATCGACATAGAGTATCAGAAAGACCACTTTTCCATCCTTAATACGTTTATAAACACAAGGTTCATCAACGTTCTGCTCAAAATCAAATGTCTTAATCGCTTGATCAAACCTCTGGTTCATGAGCGGGATGCCTGCTTTAATCCATAAATGGATCTAAGCAACTTGCAGACTTTCTTATCTTGGCCTTTTGCTACGAACCCTTCGGGCTGTATCATATAGATACACTCTTCAAGATGGCCATTCAAGAATGCCGTCTTGACATCCATTTGCCAGATCTCGTAATCGAGAGCCACAGCAATGGACAGAAGAATACGGATAGACTTCAGCATAGCAACAGGCGAAAAGGTTTCCTCGTAATCGATTCCAGCCTTTTGCGTGTATCCCTTTGCAACCAGTCTAGCTTTGAAAGTTTCCACTCTCCCTTCCGCATCCTTCTTTCTTTTGTAGACCCATTTGCATCCAATGGGTTTTATCCCATCCGGTAAATCTACAAGTTCCCAAACAGAGTTGGATTTCATAGAATCCATCTCATTGTTCATAGCCTGTTTCCAAGATCTAGAATCAACATCATTTATAGCTTCATCATATGTGACCGGATCTTCCTCATGCTCATGAGCCTCGGCCTGGTATACCTCAGCATCATACATAAAGAAATTAGGTTTCTTAGAAACCCTCCCACTACGACGAGGCACCCTAAATTATTGATCGTCTGCAGGTCTTTCACTGGAACTTGGACTTGCGTCCAAGACCGAAATCTGTGGAGCAATTCTTTCACCCGATAACTCCTCTAGCACCACTTTGCTTCGAGGCTTAAAGTCATTCATGTGACTTTCCTCCAAGAATGTCGCATGGGTTGAGACAATGACCTTTTGTTCCTTCGGGTTATAGAACAGACCTCCTTTAGTTCCCTTTGGATACCCTACAAACATGCACAATTCTGATCTTGGTTCCAACTTCTTCGCATCCCCATCCAGTACATGTGTTGGGCAGCCCCATATTCTCATATGTCCAAGGGAGGGCTTCCTGCCACGCCACAATTCATACGGAGTTCTAGGAATTGATTTGCTCGGAACCTGGTTCAGAATATAGCACGCCGTTTGTAAAGCATGTCCCTAAAATGATAATGGCAGCGTTGAGTAACTCATCATGGACCGTACCATATCCAATAAGGTCCTGTTTCTCCTTTCGGCTACACCATTCTGTTGTGGAGTACCAGGTGCAGTCAATTGGGATAAAATCCCGTTCTCTACAAGATGTCCTAGAAATTCATCGGAGAGGTATTCGCCACCTCGATCAGATCGAAGTGTCTTTATGGATTTATCCAATTGCTTTTCCACTTCCGCACGATACTCTTTGAACTTGTCAAAGGTTTCGCTCTTGCGGTGCATCAGATACACATATCCATACCTCGAGTAATCATCTATGAAAGAGACATAGTACTCGAACCCTCCTCATGCTGTGACGTTCATGGGGCCACATACGTCAGTGTGCACAATTTCTAAGAGCTCCTGTGCCCTTGTACCCTTAGCTCCAAAAGACCTCTTAGTCATCTTACCCTCTAGACAAGACTCACATTGGGGAAGTCGTACCTCCTCCAGAGATTCCAGAGGACCGTCTTTCACCAATCTTTGAATCCTATCCTGATTAATATGACCAAGTCTTAAATGCCAAAGATACGCCTTGTTAGAGTGAGAAACTTTCAACCTTTTAGAGTTATCAATTAATTCAGTGTCAAGCAGTGAGTACATCTTTGGTCTGATCAAATATAGGTTTCCATCCATCCATCCAGAACAGATAAAAGACTTATTTCTACGAATATCAACTCTTTTACTAAAAGAAACTGAATAAGAATCCTTTATTAAACAAGCTACCGATATAAGGTTCCTCCTAAAATTAGGAACATAAAAACAGTCTTTCAATAAAATAAACCTAAATTGATCAAAATAAAGATGAACGTCTCCCACTGCCTCAGCCACCACAAAGCTACCATCTCCAGTCCGCAACGATAGGCTCCTATCATGTAGACTTCTCATTTCCACGAACCCCTGCATAGAAACACAAACATGATTAGTGGCGCCCGAATCAATGACCCATGTGTCTTTCGATTCTTCCACCAAACACGCTTCTAAGTAATGAAGTTCCTTACCTTCCTTGCCCTTGGAGGCTAGGAATTCCCGGCAAGCCTTCTTGAAGTGACCTACCTTCCCACAGTGGAAGCATTTGGACTTTTTAGGGTCCTTTGGCTTCTTGTTCTTCTTCTTCTTCTTCCCGTCTGAGACAGGAGGATTAGAAGAACTGGAAGCCACTTGCTTCTTATTTGGCCTCTTCCTCTTCCGTGAGGGATTGGAAGATTCCGCCAAATTGGCCTCTCCTTTAGGTCGGACCGTATCCTCATCCCTGATCATCCGCTCATAAGCCTGTAGTTGCTTCATGAGCTCGGTAAGTCCTAACTCCTTTGTCGCCAGATTGTATGCGGCCTTAAACCCTACAAAATCTTTAGACAGAGTCTTGAACACCATTTCGATCTGGGTGTTATAGTCCAACTCAGCACCATTCTCGGTAGCCTCAGCGAAGAATCCCATTAGAGTGATCATATGGTCCTTCACCGGAGCACCCGCCTTTTGCTTAGAGTTCATAATGCTGGTGATAGCGGACTGTCGAGCCAATTTTTCTTGGCCTCCGAACATGTCCTCCAGATTTTCCATGATCTCCCCAGCAACTTGATAAGTCTCATGCTGCTTTTGTAAAGTACTCGTCATGCTAGCAAGGATGTAGCATCGAGCTATCTCATTGGATTCTCTCCAATGATTATAGGCAACCGGGACCTCCTCAAGTGGTGTGTCAGGTTTGGGCCCAGGTGGGCATGGTTCGTCTAGTACGAACTTGTGTCTCTCGCAGTTGAGAACTATTAATAGATTTCTTTTCCAGTCTTTATAATTATCGCTATTCAACTTATTTTCAGTAAGTATCGAAATGAGGGGTGTCGGTGACATTTTGAACTGAAATAAAATTATACTAGACATCATTACAAAGCCCAAGCAAATATACAGATAATTTAGCAAATAAAAACATACAAGTATGTTCCTACATGAAACTTGAAAAAACATGTAGCATTGCAACGGTAATTCTCAGCACCTATTGCCCCAAGCCACCGAGGGGTGGTCATGAGAACAAATAGCCGGAACATGGACCCCGTCCAATTAATATATGTTACCTTAAATCCTCCAAGGTTAAGACATATATTAATAACCGCTTATTTGGCCACCAGTTTAGTTAACAGAGCTTCTAGGGAAGGTTAATAACTAAACGAGTCTTGAGTGTATAACCATTGTTTACGTAGCCCGATCCACGTCCTACCAAGCCACCGAGGGGTGGTCATGAATAGGATCGCACCCGAACACGTTTTCCACATAGGAGATCCAATCTAGTATACTGGCGGTGGTAAATACCTACCGAGGGGTGTGGTCAGGTCAGAACTGACGCGAGGCGTTACCATGCTTTCACATATGGATCAACAATGGAGGCCGTGGGTTTTGTTTGAAACCCTCTCCCACTCAATATTTTGAAAAACATGCAAGTTTTGACAAATTATGTATGATCAATATAGTATGAGCGGCACTCACCTATCCTATATGACATGTTATCAAATATGCATACAAAACATCCATCAATACATATTTATACATCCATGACATATCACAGAAAAATAATTGACAGAATAATCAAGTCATGGTTCCATCCTAGAACAAAGAAAATAAAGATTACAAAATTCCATCCAAAGCATTCTTTGGGTCTTGAATTTTGTTCCGTCTTCTTGTATCCATCTTTATGTAGCCTCTCCATTTATTTCTCATCCCAAGAATTATTTAAAATTTAAATCTCCCAAAAATTTAAATTTCAAATTCAAATTCCAAATTCGAATTTCAAATTTAAATTTCAAATTTGAATTTTAAACAATTTTAAAACATCATGTGTAATAATATGTAATTTCAAAAATTTCAAATTTTTAATTACATATTTTTAAACATGATTTAAAATTAAATCTCAAATTTAAAAAACAAAATTTTCTGATTTTTGGACCGTCGGACCGCCGCCCCCGTAGGCGGCAGCCGCCGTGGGCAGCCACCAACCCCGGAGGAGCTGGCAGCCCACGGCCGCCAATTGCGCAGCCCTGCCGGGCTGCAGGCTAAGCCTGCAGCGCCAGGCTGCACGCCCAGGCTGGGCGCAGCAGCCGACAGGCTGCAGGCAGCGCCTGCAGCCAGTGGCTGCACGCCCAGGCTGTGGCCAGCCTTGGGCAGGCTGCCCACCCTCGGCTGCAGGCAGAGCCTGCGGCCGTGGGTGGTGTGTGTTAGGAAATGCCCTAAGTATTAGAGACATTTTGATGTATTCATTTTGAACTGGATAATAAAATTATACGTAGAGGTTATTCATTACATTGCTATCTGTCCTCGTCTAATTTACATGTTAAAGTAAATGTAAGCAAATATGGCTCACTGACTGCTTGTGTTAAAACTGTTAGAACGTTGCATGCAATGGACTTTTGTATGTGAGAAGACAATGTTCTAAAGTTAGCAGTCTAAACTACGGTCTGTAGTCTATGGGGTTAGACCGAGCATCTAACTCATGTTAAGACTATTATGTTGTCTAAAGCCTTGGAGGGGACGGTCTGTCTTGACTGTCTGGAGCTGGACTCCCAAGTAGAGACAAGGATATGTTGCTCGGTGGTGACATATTAGACCTGGACTAAAGCGTGATTGATCTACGTAGTTCGCTATGAGTGGATCAATCTGCTTTTGACGTTCATTGTGCAATAACCTTAATCCTGAGTAAATGAACTACTTCATGTATATGACTTGTGTACTTTGATGTTCCAATGGCTAAAGCATCTCAGAGGTAGTAAGCTTATAGACCGGTTCATTGGGTGCATGACTTGTATATGATGAAGGGTTTGTTTGCAGATATCGGAATCATAGCTCTGAGGAGTTAAAGGTATCCTCTTAAAGGCATTATACTGAATGTGAAAATGGACAAGGCCTTAGGTCGTCTGCTGGGCGGATGACTTCTTATTCACATATGGTGAATAATCATTTTCTTGATTCGGTAGTATAATGGAACTTTAAGATAGCCTGATCAGTTGGATTAAACGGACTTTGACCTAAGGCTGATCATGGATATCATATGAGGGTTTTGCATATATGACAAGGTCATTGGATGGTAGCTCGTCACAGGCTTACGTAATACGGTATATAATTGGGAGTTCAGTTTCAGGTTTATAGTGGTGTGACTCTGAAATTAGTGATCATATGATTGAGTTGTTCGGTACAGAATGATGATCATATGGAATCACGGGAGCCCGATTATATATGTCCAATCAGTCCCTCTACTAGCTCCACATAATTCCTTAACGATTGGCAAATTGATTTGTGTATGCTATTGGCTAGTTTATTATGCATGGATGGTGATGACACAGGATTAGGATGGTAGACAAGATTCTCTCCGGTTGGATTCAGATTTTGTTTTGGATAATAGAGTACACAATTATTCGAACTCCAAATAAAGTTGCCATGATTTTATTTGAGATTGGATTGGAGTTGTAGAAAATTATCCATGAGAACAAGAATATGAAATACAACCGTTTTGTGGAATTTGAAATTTGAATTTTGAAATTTGAAATTTGAATTTTGAAATTTGAAATTTGAATTTTGAATTTGAAATTTGAATTTGAAATTTGAATTTGAAATTCGAATTTGAAATTTGAATTTGAAATTTAAAATTTGAAATTTGAAATTTGAATTTGAAATTTGAATTTGAAATTCAAATTTTAAATCACAGTCCAAGTAGGATTCGAATTTGTTGTGGAAAATCCACAAGGTTTGAAATTTGAATTTGAGTTGGATTTGGAGAGGATAATCTTGTTAGAATCCTACTTGAATTTTGAATCCAAATCCCAACAAATAAGGGACGAAATTTTTGAGGATAATCCTCATGAAAATTTCGGATTTTGTGGATGAGATTCAAGGGTAAATTCAAGCTTCAATCCTAGTTGAATTTGGATTCTCTCTACTCCCTAAAAGTGGCCGAAATTTTGGAGCCTTAATCCTAGGAAATTCGGTTATTTTTGGATAAGGTTGAGATGAGATTTAGCTTGAAAAATCCTAGTGGAATTTTGATTCTTCCTTATCCTAAAAGTGGCCGAAATCTTTAGGGAAGTTACACCTTGAAATTTTCAGATTTTTTGGTTGAAAAAGGGAGATAAAATTCTAGTTAAAATCTTGTTGAGATTTGGATTGGATCTATCCTAAGAAAACCGAATTTTTAGTGGAGATTCTCCCTTGGAAAAATTCGGATTTTATGGGTTTGGATAAGGGAAAATATCTTTTCCTAATCCAATTCAAATTCAGAGATTCACCTCATGCAGGTCTATAAATAGAGGTCCTGCCACTCCAGTTCTCTTAGATCACAGACTCTCAGGTGAGCAGGCTTATTGTTGCACAGCTCATCGTGACAATAAAGTTCTTTAGAGATCTGGGTGGTCGGAAGAAGACTAGCAGTGCTAGCATACCGATCGAGGTTCAGAGTGCCCACACACTCAGCCATTCGGGAATTGGAGAATAGTAGAGAAGGCTAGTTGGTTGAAGCCTCCGGTCATTCTCCTCCTGCAAGATTGGCGTCCTTGAGGTATGAGTTTTAATTGTTGTTGGTTTATTGTATATGGCATCATGAGATATTTAACGATCTAAAAATTTTTATTGTTCCGCTGCGCCACTCTGATACGTTTTTACCAGTTTATTTTCCGATAGTGTGGGCCTGCACAGGGGCTGCCGCAGCCCCATCCTGCCCGAGGGCAGGGGCTGCAGCCCCACCAAGGCCCGTCGGCCTATCCCGAGGGGTCGTGTCTCGATTTTCGTGCCATATTCTAATTTACCTATTAGGATCTCCAAAAATTAATTTGAATCCCAATTAAATTGAAATTTTCCACACAATCAAAATTTCAACCTTTAAATCAAATTTAACTTTTGGGAAAAATAAATTACGGTCTTCAATTTTCAATCTCCTCCAAGAATAATTACATAAAATTTCCTAAACCGTTTCCAGTGTACAAAAAATTCTAACCATAAAAATTCTAAGAGACAGAAATTAAATTCCATGGGAAAATTACAGTGTTAATAAACTGCTCCCATGGTTACATAAAAATTCCTAGATACAATTTTTCTAAATTCTAAGGAACCATAACCGGCATAAACAAGCATGCTTATAATAATTCAAAAAATTAAAATAACCACATACTTTATACATAATACATGATAACAACATAAAGGAACCCTAGAATACCACTCTCTAAATATCAAATCCATACATAAATAAAAAGACTAAGTAATTGTCTAATTTATGTACATGGCATAGTCATGAGATGGCTCTGATACCAATTGTAGGAAAATAAATCGGTAAAAACGTATCAGAGTGGTGCAGCGGAACAATAAAATTTTTTAGATCGTTAAATATCTCATGATGCCATATACAATAAACCAACAACAATTAAAACTCATACCTCAAGGACGCCAATCTTGCAGGAGGAGAATGACTGGAGGCTTCAACCAACTAGCCTTCTCTACTATTCTCCAATTCCCGAATGGCTGAGTGTGTGGGCACTCTGAACCTCGATCGGTATGCTAGCACTGCTAGTCTTCTTCCGACCACCCAGATCTCTAAAGAACTTTATTGTCACGATGAGCTGTGCAACAATAAGCCTGCTCACCTGAGAGTCTGTGGTCTGAGAGAACTGGAGCGGCAGGACCTCTATTTATAGACCTGCATGAGGTGATTCTCTGAATTCGAATTGGACTAGGAAAAGATTTTCTCCCTTATCTTTAACCAAAAATCTGAATTTTTCATAGGATAATCCTAACAATTAAATTCGGTTTTTCTAGGATAAATCCAATCCAAATCTAAACAAGATTTTAACTAGAATTTTATCTCCCTTTTTCAACCAAAAAATCCGAAATCTTTAGGAGAAAATCTTCTCCAAATTTTTGGCCACTTTTAGGATAAGGAAGAATCAAAATTCCACTAGGATTTTCAAGCTTGAATCTCATCTCAACCTTATCCAAAAATAACCGAATTTCCTAGGATTAAGGCTCCAAAATTTTGGCCACTTTTAGGGAAGGAGAGAATCCAAATTCAACGAGGATTGAAACTTGAATTTTCCCTTGAATCTTATCCACAAAAAACCGAATTTTCCGTTGAGGATTATCCTCAAAAAATTCACCCACTTTTGTTGGGATTTGGATTCAAAATTCAAGTAGGATTCCAACAAGATTATCCTCTCCAAATCCAACTCAAATTCGAATTTCAAACCTTGTGGATTTTCCACAACAAATTCGAATCCTACTTGGACTGTGATTCAAAATTTGAATTTCAAATTTCAAATTCAAATTTCAAATTAAATTTCCAATTTCAAATTTCAAATTTCAAATTTCAAATTCAAATTTCAAATTCAAATTTCAAATTCAATTTTCAAATTCAAAATTCAAATTTCAAATTTCAAAATTTAAATTTCAAATTTCAAAATTCAAATTTCAAATTCCACAAAACGGTTGTGTTTCCTATTCTTGTTCTCATGGATAATTTTCTACAACTCCAATCCAATCTCAAATAAAATCATGGCAACTTTATTTGGAGTTCGAATAATTGTGTACTCTATTATCCAAAATAAAATCTGAATCCAACCGGAGAGAATCTCGTCTACCATCCTAATCCTGTGTCATCACCATCCATGCATAATAAACTAGCCAATAGCATACACAAATCAATTTGCCAAACGTTAAGGAATTATGTGGAGCTAGTAGAGGGACTGATTGGACATATATAATCGGGCTCCTGTGATTCCATATGATCCTCATTCTGTACCGAACAACTCAATCATATGATCACTAATTTCAGAGTCACACCACTATAAACCTGAAACTGAACTCCCAATTATATACCGTATTACGTAAGCCTGTGACGAGCTACCATCCAATGACCTTGTCATATATGCAAAACCCTCATATGATATCCATGATTAGCCTTAGGTCAAAGTCCGTTTAATCCTACTGATCAGGCTATCTTAAAGTTCCATTATACTACCGAATCAAGAAAATGATTATTCACCATATGTGAATAAGAAGTCATCCGCCCAGCAGACGACCCAAGGCCTTGTCCATTTTCACATTCAGTATAATGCCTTTAAGAGGATACCTTTAACTCCTCAGAGCTATGATTCTGATATCTGCAAACAAACCCTTCATCGTATACAAGTCATGCACCCAACGAACCGGTCTATAAGCTTACTACCTCTGAGACGCTTTAGCCATTGGAACATCAAAGTACACAAGTCATATACATGAAGTAGTTCATTTACTCAGGATTAAGGTTATTGCACAATGAACGTCAAAAGCAAATTGATCCACTCATAGCGGACTACGTAGATCAATCACGCTTTAGTCCCGGTCTAATATGTCACCATCGAGTAACATATCCATGTCTCTACGTTAGGTACGCCTCGAACCGTATGTACCTGCCACGTACTATACCACAAGCCTATTTTATGTAAAAGTTTTCCAAACTTTTACATAAAAGCTCACAATTTCCAATTTCACATTTTAACCCACATTACAAAATTTTTTTCACACTTTTGTCCATAGTTTGGTTTCGGTTTTCACTACGAAACCGAACCAAAATTTGTCAAACTTTTCAACCACTTTTTAGGCTATTCAATGCCATTTTTTAAACACATTTTCAAGCCCATTTTCAATGCATTTTCAACCAAATTCTTAGGGTTTTTATCCTTATATAACCCACGGCCAATGAATGAAAAACATGCCAAATATTTTTGTTTCATTCTTTCAATCACAATTCCTTTATTTACATTGTAAAATGCATGACTTCAATCAATCAAACATCACATAAAACCATGAAATTTTTCTTCCAAACCCTTAGGTAACCCACGGCCACATTATGTAAATGCACACCAAAATTTTTTTCAAGCTTTTCACAATGCAATTCAAGCTTTATTCTTCACAAAATTGAACTTGGAAGCAAATTAACAATTAAACCACAAAATTTTCTCATTGTTTACTTAAGGTAACCCACGGATTTACCCTTGAAAAACCAACAAAATTTCGGTTTTTCTTTAAACCAATTGCATGGTTTTCTTCCTTATTACATCCTTAACAAAACCCAAGCATAAAACCATGGAAAAACAACCAAAAATTTTCCATCTTTTTCCCACTATTCACCCACTGTTTTCATGAAGAAAAACCAACAAAAAGTCAAGTGCAAGGGAAGTTACCTTAGTCAATTGCTTCCTTTGCCTTCAAGGAATGTTTTGGCACAAATTTGGTGAAGAAAATTTGAAGAGATATCTTGGTTTCTCTTTGGGTTGCTCACGTACACCATGGAAGAAATGCCTTAGAATTTTTTTTGTTTGGTTTTTGTCTTTCAAATGTTTCGGCCATTTCATTCCCAAGTTTTGCCGACTTATGCATGAAAGAAAGCCAATTAATTTGGCTATCAATCAATGAGAATTAAACACCTTTCAACACTAATTCTTTCCCCATTTTTCAAAAATTAAAAATGGTTAATTTTGGTCAAATCTTGGCCTTTAGATCAAAAAGTAGATGAATCATGGCCATTAATGCTACCAACCACCATTTTCTTTCCATTTAATAAATGGATTAATGATGTCATAAATGCTAAAGTAAAAGTTGACTTTGACTTTTACTATTCACATTAATTCGACTACGTTTTGATCGATACCGGTTCGAGCCGAAATTTTCCTGAAATCGTCCCAGCGTGTTCTTGAGGTCTCCTGTGCAGTCGGATCAACTTAAATTGCTTCCGTTTGATCAAAATTAATCCCGGAAGTTTTCCGTCTTTTATTGTCCCGGTTAGGGTTTTCAATGCCGGTTTTGGCACCGTTTCACCCGTTTCAACTTAGTGAATTTTTCCAACACTGAATTCTTACTCGTCAGTATTGTTAGAACATTTTCATATATTCTAAACAATATAAATACATTTATTTCACTCTTTAAATAGTACAAATTGTTATATACATACAATTGTACATTTTCATCCGAGAATTGCCTGAATTTCCAGGTTGTCACAACTAAAGCGTGATTGATCTACGAAGTCTGCTTTGAGTGGATCGATCTGCTTTTGACGTTCATTGTGCAGTAACCTTAATCCTGAGTAAAAAGACAGCTTCATGTATATGACTTGTGTACTTTTATGTTCCAATGGCTAAAGCATCTCAGAGGTAGTAAGCTTATAGACCGGTTCATTGGGTGCATGACTTATATACGATAAAGAGTTCATTTACAGATATCGGAATCATAGCTCTAATGAGGGGTTAAGGATATCCTCTTAAAGGCATTATACTGAATGTGAAAATGGACATGGCCTTGGATCGTCTACAGGGTGGACGACTTCTTATTCACATATGGTGAATAATCATTTTCTTAATTCGGTAGTATAATGGAACTTTAAGATAGCCTGATCAGTAGGATTAAACGAACTTTGGCCTAAGGCTGATCATGAATATCATATGAGGGTTTTGCATACATGACAAGGTCATTGGATGATAGCTTGTCACAGGCTTACGTAATACGGTATATAATTGGGAGTTCAATTTCAGGTTTATAGTGGTGTGACTCTAAAATTAGTGATCATATGATTGAGTTGTTCGGTAAAGAATGATGATCATATGGATTTACGGGAGCCCGATTATATATGTTCAATTAGTCCCTCTACTAGCTCCATATAATTCCTTAACATTTAGCAAATTGATTTGTGTATGCTATTGGCTAGTTTATTATGCATGGATGGTGTTGACATAGGATTAGGATGGTAGACAAGATTCTTTCCAGTTGGATTCAGATTTTGTTTTGGATAATAAAGTACACAATTATTCGAACTACAAATAAAGTTACCATGATTTTATTTGAGATTGGATTGGAGTTGTAGAAAATTATCCATGAGAACAAGAGTTTGAAATACAACTATTTTGTGGATTTTGAAATTTGAATTTTGAAATTAGAAATTTAAAATTAGAAATTTGAATTTAAAATTCAAATTTGAAATTTGAAATTCAAATTTTGAATCACAGTCTAAGTGGGATTCGAATTTGTTGTGGTAAATCCACAAGGAATGAAATTCAAATTTGAGTTGGATATGGAGAGGAAATCTTGTTAGAATCCTGCTTGAATTTCGAATCCAAATCCTAACCAAATATGGACGAAAATTTTGAGGATTATCCTCAATGAATTTTCGGATTTTTGTGGATAAGGTTCAAGGAAAAATTCAAGTTTCAATCCCAGTTGAATTTGGATTCTCTCCTCCCTGATAATGGCCGAATTTTTGGAGTAAATCTCCTAGAAGATTTTCGGTTATTTTGGATGGGGATGAGATAAGATTCAAGCTTGAAAATCCTAGTGGAATTTTGATTCTTCTTTATCCAAAAGTGGCCGAAATCTTGGTGGAGATTTCTCCTTTGAATTTTTGGATTTTTTGGTTGAAAAAGGGAGATAAAATTCTAGTTAAAAACTTGTTTAGATTTGGATTGGAATTATCCTATAATGGCTGAAATTTGTTGGGATTTTCCCTTAGATAATTTTGGATTTTATGGTTGTGGTTAAGGGAGAATATCTTCTCCTAATCCAATTTGAATTCAGAGAATCACCTCATGCAGGTCTATAAATAGAGGTCCTGCCACTCCAGTTCTCCAAGACCACAAACTCTCAGTTGAGCAGGCTTATTATTGTACAACTCACCGTGACAATATGTTCTTTAGAGATCTGGGTGGTCGGAAGAAGACTAGTTGTGCTGGCATACCGATCAAGGTTCAGAGTGCCCATACACTTAGCCATTCTAGAATTGGAGAATAGTAGAGAAGGCTAGTTGGTTGAAGCCCTCCGGCCATTCTCCTCCTGCAGATTGGCGTCCTTGAGGTATGAGTTTTAATTATTGTTGGTTTATTGTATATGGCATCATGAGATATTTAACGATCTAAAAATTTTTATTGTTCCGCTACACCACTCTGATACGTTTTTACTGATTTATTTTCCTACAGGGCTATTTAATGCAAAAACGACTGTATCCAAATTTCCTTAAAACATTGTGTTTTACCAAATCCCAAATTCGGATCCTAAGTAAGTTAAAGGGGCCAAAATCCATGCCCTTTCTTAGGGACAGATTTGTGTCCAACCGCATCCCTATACGTTCATCGCATCACACATACTAATAACCATTTGTAAAAATTATAAACACAACCACAGCCACATAAACTTGAAAATGGAAAGCTAAGGGCTCAAATAAAACTATTACAAACCATTTGCATAAATAAATACACATAAATGACCTTGATCAAGATCCTAAAATCACTAAATCACCAAAGGTAAGGTTTTCGATTATTACATTTGTGCTTTGAACCAAGCACGATTTTGAACCAAAGTGGTTGTGGGAACACAAAAAGAATGAGGTCAGGTTTTGCGAGAAACAATACCAAAATTTTTCTCTTAAAATCAAACCAAAACAAAAAATAAAAACTACAAAGATTGGATTTTGAAAACTTAACCTTGGTGCCTTAGAATGACTTGGATTCGAATCCTCCTAACACAAGCTTCTGATGTTTGATTTTTGGTAAGTTTTTGATATGATTTAAGGCTTGAAAATAGAGGCTTTTGGCTGATGGGAAGGGTTGGCTATAGCAAGAAAGAAAAGGAGAAGGAGTGTTGTGTTTTGGGGTGCCAAATGAAAGAACAAAACCCTTGTGCAAAGTGTGCCTTTTATAGGCAAACTTAATCAAACTTACTTAAGCCTAAAACTCATTAATTTTCCACCATTTTAGCCTAATCAAGGGAAAAGTTTCTGCCCTTTTTCAGTCCATAAATGGGCATGGGTTGCTGCATGGAAGGGAGAAGAGATAAAGCAAAACTTGTTGACCAAGCTTTAAAACCCCATGAATTTTTAATTCAAAAGTTGTCATAACTTTTGTAATTTTTTAATCTCACTTTAGGGATATGTGTGCAGCCATTTTCAGCTACTTTGGCAGCTAGGGACATGGTTTCTAAGGGCCAAGTTTTATCTGTGTTGACTTCTCATTGCAGTCTAATTTTACACTGTTGTGTTCGGTCTTTTCTCTGCAGTGTTCCAATTTTCACCTGAAAATTGGATTTCTGAATCTGATTTTTGTACTGTCAATTCCTGGTTATTTTATACTGTCTAACAGCCCATTTTCAGTTTATTTCACTATTTATTTCCTATACTGTGGTCGTGTCTACATTGTGTTGTCCTTTCACACGCAAACTGAGGTGTTTCCGAGTGAAATTTTAGACACAGTCTCTCTTGACTAATTTGGACATGCTAATTCCATTTTTATCAATTTTATGTCAATCAGAGGTCGTTTAGACCAGTTTTTGGGATCTGTGTGACCCCACTTCGAAAAACGTGTCAGGTGCCCATTTGACTAATTTGGGCGTTCTGAGCCCAAATATATCAATTGACCAGATTGAACTTACTAACTGTTAATATATCAATTTTAGGTCAAATTAAGGCCGTCTTGGCCAGTAACTTGACACCGCATTTCCCACTATTTACTATTCATTGTCTTTTACTTAACTAACTAGTCCGAGTGCTCTCACTCCAATTTTGTCAGTCTCTAGGTGAGAAGAGGTCATCTAGACCATTTTTTTTGATACCGTACTCTTGCTAGGGTTTCTCATCGTTGTTGTGATCAGACATTCAGTCCGAGCATTCTGGTGATCAGCTCACTAGTCTTGTGTCAAGAAATGGTCGTTCGGACCAGTTTCATGACACTGCATGTCTCCTACACTCATACGCATAATAGGGTGGACTGAGTTTACTTTCGGTAGTCCCTTTCACTGCATGAATAGTATTTAAACAGTACCGTACTTATTTAGTCTATTCAACTGGAAAATATACTATATTTTCCAACTTAATTACTCATTACATAGCAATTAGGATTCATAAATTTTTGAGAGTCTATGTATACCGGTTCTCTGCTCATTACATGGTCTCCTACACAAGCTCTTACACGAGCTGTGTATCTAATCGTGTCACTCAAATTTGCACCAAATGGCATCAAATTGTTCCTCAATTTCTCATTAAATGAAAATTATAGTCCATGATTGGGCGATCCTTACAATTTTTATAAAAAACGTCCCCCACCTTCCAACGGGGTGATAAGGGGACGTGTTCCAAACATATAATTTTACCAAGAATTTCATAAGGTAACCAAAACGATTTTTCAGAAATAACTTAAACAGTATGGGTAGCCCGGTATGCTACCACACCAAACAAACACTAGTAGCCAGGTAGGCTACCACACCCAAATAAATGAAGTAACCGGATCGGTTACTACATTAAGTTCATGCATAGTAACCCAACAAGCTACCTAGTTACCAACACACGAGGTAACCGGTCAGTTGACTGGCCGGTAAACCAGTTAAGGACCGTGTTTTGAACAACACTGTGAGGAATGATAATTAATCTGTCAAGAAGATAATTAATCAAACATGATAGAAGTTAGATGCGAAATCCCCAAAGTAGGCCAATAGGGTATCGAAGGGCCTCAGTACCATATAGAAACACAAGTTATAGTCACTAATGGAAATAGTGACCTAAAGAACGATAGTGATTAATTTATTGGGTAATAAATTAATTAACCACATTTAGAGAGGGAGTTAGTATCGACAACAATCGGTACAAAGCTATTTATCTGCTTTAGTCACTAACAGTATAAGTGACTCAGTGAAGGTGCTGATAAGATACGTTATTAATGACAAGTGGTAACCTGCAAATTGACAGAGGCGAGAGTATGAGTTTGCGTGCAAACTAGGTAAGTACAACTCTACCTATAGCACGAACAAAATGAGTTGAAATGATGGTTGTCATAGTATGTTAAGCATACATAGCATGCACACATTAATGCACAGCATGTCTAAGAGCACATAGTTTCACAATCGCGTAGATTGATGGAAACCCAACTTAGATACCATACGTCCCTATCACGTCAGATGAGGGATAACTTAGCAAAGTATTTGGCAAGATTAGATAAAGAATTGGGTAAGTAAATTAAGGAGTCGGTATAACGGGCGCAAGGTCCACAATAAAAATAAAGGGTGCAAGGTCCATAATAAATATGGGCACTGTAGGAAAATAAATCTGTAAAAATGTATCAGAGTGGCGCAGCAGAACAATAAAAATTTTTAGATCGTTAAACATGTCATGATGCCATATACAATAAACCAACAACAATTAAAACTCATACCTCAAGGACGCCTATTTGCAGGAGGAGAATGACCGGAGGGCTTCAACCAACTAGCCTTCTCTACTATTCTCTAATTCCCGAATGGCTGAGTGTGTGGGCACTCTGAACCTCGATCGGTATGCTAGCACTGCTAGTCTTCTTCCGACCACCCAGATCTCTAAAGAACTTATTGTCACGATGAGCTGTGCAACAATAAACCTGCTCACCTAAGAGTCTGTGGTCTAAGAGAACTGGAGTGGCGGACCTCTATTTATAGATCTGCATAAGGTGATTCTCTGAATTCGAATTGGATTAGGAGAAGATATTCTCCCTTATCCACAACCATAAAATCTGAATTTTCCATGGGAAAATCCCAACAATAAAATTCAGCCATTTAGGATAAATCCAATCCAAATCTAAACAAGATTTTAACTAGAATTTTATCTCCCTTTTTCAACCAAAAAATCCGAAAATTCCAAGAAGAAAATCTCCTCAAAATTTCAGCCACTTTTAGGATAAGGGAGTATCAAAATTCCACTAGGATTTTCAAGCTTGAATCTTATCCCATCCTTATCCAAAATAACCGAATTTTCCCTAGGAGATATGCTCCAAATTTCGGTCACTTTTTTGGGAGGAGAGAATCCAAATCCAACTGGGATTGAAACTTGAATTTTTTTCTTGAACCTTATCCACAAAAACCGAAAATCCATTGAGGATAATCCTCAAAATTTCGTCCATCATTAGTTAGGATTTGGATTCAAAATTCAAGTAGAATTCTAATAAGATTATCCTCTCCATATCTAACTCAAATTCGAATTTCATTCCTTGTGGATTTTCCACAACAAATTCGAATCCCACTTAGACTGTGATTCAAAATTTGAATTTCAAATTTCAAATTCGAATTTCAAAATCAAAATTCAAAATTCAAATTTCAAATTTAAATTTCAAATTCAAATTTCAAATTCGAATTTCAAATTCAAATTTCAAATTCAAATTTCAAATTCAAAATTCAAATTTCAAAATCCACAAAATAGTTGTGTTTCAAATTCTTGTTCTCATGGATAATTTTCTACAACTCCAATCCAATCTCAAATAAAATCATGGCAACTTTATTTGGAGTTCGAATAATTGTGTACTCTATTATCCAAAACAAAATCTGAATCCAACCGGAGAGAATCTTGTCTACCATCCTATTCCTATGTCATCACCATCCATGCATAATAAACCAGCCAAGAGCATACACAAATCAATTTGCCAAACGTTAAGGAATTATGTGGAGCTAGTAGAGGGACTGATTGGACATATATAATTGGGCTCCCGAAAATCCATATGATCATCATTCTTTTACCGAACAACTCAATCATATGATCACTAATTTCAGAGTCACACTACTATAAACCTGAAACTGAACTCCCAATTATATACCGTATTACGTAAGCCTGTGACAAGCTATCGTCCAATGACCTTGTCATGTATGCAGAACCCTCGTATGATATCCATGATCAGCCTTCGGCCAAAGTCCGTTTAATCCTAATGATCAAACTATCTTAAAGTTCCATTATACTACCGAATAAAGAAAATGATTATTCACCATACGTGAATAAGAAGTCATCCGCCCAGCAGACGACCCAAGGCCTTGTCCAATTTCACATTTAGTATAATGCCTTTAAGAGGAAACCCTTAACCCCTCTTTAGAGCTATGATTCCGATATCTGTAAACGAACCCTTCATCGTATACAAGTCATGCACCCAACGAACCGGTCTATAAGCTTACTACCTCTGAGACGCTTTAGCCATTGGAACATCAAAGTACACAAGTCATATACATGAAGCTGTCCTTTTACTCAGGATTAAGGTTACTGCACAATGAACGTCAAAAGCAGATCAATCCACTCAAAGCGGACTTCGTATATCAATCACACTTTAGTCCCGGTCTAATATGTCACCACCAAGCAACATATCTATGTCTCTACTTAGGAGTCCAGCTCCAAACAGTCAAGACAAACCGTCCCCTCCAAGGCTTTAGACAACATAATAGTCTTAACATGAGTTAGATGCTCGGTCTAACCTCATAGACTACAGACCATAGTTTAGACCGCTAACTTTAGAACATTGTCTTCTCGTATACAAAAGTCCATTGCATGCAACATTCTAACAGTTTAACACAAGCAGTCAGGGAGCCATATTTGCTTACATTTACTTTAACATGTAAATAAAATGAGGACAAATAGCAATGTAATGAATAACATCTATATATATAATTTTATTATCCAGTTCAAAATAAATACATCAAAATGTCTCTAATGCTTAGGGCATTTCCTAATAATCTCCCACTTGCCCTAAGCCAGCAGATGTGCCATGTTACGCATCCTCATCGCCTCTACATGCCTCTCAAAGCTTCTAGCCACCAAAGTCTTAGTAGAGGGATCGGCAATGTTGTCCTCAGACGCGATCTTACATACATCTACTTATCCTGTCTCCATATGCCCTCTAATGTCGACTTCCTCAAATCCTCGCAAGTCTGGAAGACTCAGTCTGTTAGGAAATGCCCTAAGTATTAGAGACATTTTGATGTATTCATTTTGAACTGGATAATAAAATTATACTTAGAGGTTATTCATTACATTGCTATCTGTCCTCGTCTTATTTACATGTTAAAGTAAATGTAAGCAAATATGGCTCACTGACTGCTTGTGTTAAAACTGTTAGAACGTTGCATGCAATGGTTTTTTGTATGCGAGAAGACAATGTTCTAAAGTTAGCAGTCTAAACTATGGTCTGTAGTCTATGGGGTTAGACCGAGCATCTAACTCATGTTAAGACTATTATGTTGTCTAAAGCCTTGGAGGGGACGGTCTGTCTTGACTGTCTGGAGCTGGACTCCCAAGTAGAGACATGGATATGTTGCTCGATGGTGACATATTAGACCGGGACTAAAGCGTGATTGATCTACGTAATCCGCTATGAGCGGATCAACCTGCTTTTGATGTTCATTGTGCAATAACCTTAATCCTGAGTAAATGAACTACTTCATGTATATGACTTGTGTACTTTTATGTTCCAATGGCTAAAGCGTCTCAGAGGTAGTAAGCTTATAGACCGGTTCGTTGGGTGCATGACTTGTATACGATGAAGGGTTTGTTTGCAGATATCGGAATCATAGCTCTGAGGAGTTAAAGGTATCCTCTTAAAGGCATTATACTGAATGTGAAAATGGACAAGGCCTTGGGTCGTCTGCTGGGTGGATGACTTCTTATTCACATATGGTGAATAATCATTTTCTTGATTCGGTAGTATAATGGAACTTTAAGATAGCCTGATCAGTAGGATTAAACGGACTTTGACCTAAGGCTGATCATGGATATCATATGAGGGTTTTGCATATATGACAAGGTCATTGGATGGTAGCTCGTCACAGGCTTACGTAATACGGTATATAATTAGGAGTTCAGTTTCAGGTTTATAGTGGTGTGACTCTGAAATTAGTGATCATATGATTGAGTTGTTCGGTACAGAATGATGATCATATGGAATCACGGGAGCCCGATTATATATGTCCAATCAGTCCCTCTACTAGCTCCACATAATTCCTTAACGTTTGGCAAATTGATTTGTGTATGCTATAGGCTAGTTTATTATGCATGGATGGTGATGACACAGGATTAGGATGGTAGACAAGATTCTCTCCGGTTGGATTCAGATTTTGTTTTGGATAATAGAGTACATAATTATTCGAACTCCAAATAAAGTTGCCATGATTTTATTTGAGATTGGATTGGAGTTGTAGAAAATTATCCATGAGAACAAGAATATGAAACACAACCGTTTTGTGGAATTTCAAATTTGAATTTTGAAATTTGAAATTTGAATTTTGAAATTTGAAATTTGAATTTTGAATTTGAAATTTGAATTTGAAATTTGAATTTGAAAATTCGAATTTGAAATTTGAATTTGAAATTTAAAATTGAAATTTGAAATTTGAAATTTGAAATTTGAAATTTGAATTTGAAATTTGAATTTGAAATTTGAAATTCAAATTTTGAATCACAGTCCAAGTAGGATTCGAATTTGTTGTGGAAAATCCACAAGGTTTGAAATTCGAATTTGAGTTGGATTTGGAGAGGATAATCTTATTAGAATCCTACTTGAATTTTGAATCAAAATCCCAACAAAAGTGGGCGAATTTTTTGAGGATAATCCTCAATGGAAAATTCGGTTTTTGTGGATAAGATTCAAGGGAAAATTCAAGTTTCAATCCTAGTTGAATTTGGATTCTCTCCCTCCCTAAAAGTGGCCGAAATTTTGGAGCCTTAATCCTAGGAAATTCGGTTATTTTTGGATAAGGTTGAGATGAAATTTAGCTTGAAAAATCCTAGTGCAATTTTGATTATTCCTTATCCTAAAAGTGACCGAAAATTTGGAGAAGATTTTCTCCTAAAGATTTCGGATTTTTTGGTTGAAAAAGGGAGATAAAATTCTAGTTAAAATCTTGTTGAGATTTGGATTGGATCTATCCTAAGAAAACCGAATTTTTAGTGGAGATTATCCCTTAGAAAAATTTGGATTTTATGGGTTTGGATAAGGGAAAAAATCTTTTCCTAATCCAATTTAAATTCAGAGATTCACCTCATGCAGGTCTATAAATAGAGGTCCTGCCACTCCAGTTCTCTCAGACCACAGACTCTCAGGTGAGCAGGCTTATTGTTGCACAGCTCATCGTGACAATAAAGTTCTTTAGAGATCTGGGTGGTCGGAAGAAGACTAGCAGTGCTAGCATACCGATCGAGGTTCAGAGTGCCCACACACTCAGCCATTCGGGAATTGGAGAATAGTAGAGAAGGCTAGTTGGTTGAAGCCTCCAGTCACTCTCCTCTTGTTCATTGGCGTCCTTGAGGTATGAGTTTCAATTGTTGTTGATTTATTGTATATGGCATCATGAGATATTTAACGATCTAAAAATTTTTATTGTTCCGCTGCGCCACTCTGATACGTTTTTACCGGTTTATTTTCCTACAATTGGTATCAGAGCCATCTCATGACTATGCCATGTACATAAATTAGACAATTACTTAGTCTTTTTATTTATGTATGGATTTAATATTTAGAGAGTGGCATTCTAGGGTTCCTTTATATTGTTATCATGGATTATGTATAAAGTATGTGGTTATTTTATTTTTTTTCAATTATTATAAGCATGCTTGTTTATACCGGTTATGGTTCCTTAGAATTTAGAAAAATTGTATCTAGGATTTTTTTATGTAACCATGGGAGCAGTTTATTAACACTGTAATTTTCCCATGGATATTAATTCTTGTCTCTTAGAATTTTTATGGTTAGAATTTTTGAACAACGGAAACGGTTTAGGAATTTTTTATGTAATTATTCTTGGAGGAGATTGAAGATTGAAGACCGTAATTTATTTTTCCCAAAAGTTAAATTTAATTTAAAGATTGAAATTTTGATTGTGTGGAAAATTTCAATTTAATTGGGATTCAAATTAATTTTTGGAGATCCTAATAGGTAAATTGGAATATGGCACGAAAATCGAGACACGACCCCTCGGGATAGGCCGACAAACCTTGGTGGGGCTGCAGCCCCTGCCCTCGGGCAGGATAGGGCTGTGGCAGCCCCTGTGCAGGCCCACACCACCCACGGCCGCAGGCTCTGCCTGCAGCCAGGGGTGGCCGTGGCCTGCCCAAGGCTGGCCGCAGCCTGGGCGTGCAGCCTCTGGCTGCAGGCTGCTGCGCCCAGTCTGGGCGTGCAGCCTGGTGCTGCAGGCTTGGCCTGCAGCCCGGCAGGGCTGCACAAGGGGCGGCCGTGGGCTGCCAGCCCCTCCGGGGTTGGTGGCTGCCCACGGCGGCTGCCGCCTACGGGGGCGGCGGTCCGACGGTCCAAAAATCAGAAAATTTTGATTTTTAAATTTGAGATTTAATTTTAAATCATGTTTAAAAATATGTAATTAAAAATTTGAAATTTTTGAAATTACATATTATTACACATGATGTTTTAAAATTGTTTAAAATTCAAATTTGAAATTTAAATTTGAAATTCGAATTTGGAATTTGAATTTGAAATTTAAATTTTTGGGAGATTTAAATTTTAAATAATTCTTGGGATGAGAAATAAATGGAGAGGCTACATAAAGAAGGATACAAGAAGACGGAACAGAATTCAAGACCCAAAGAATGCTTTGGATGGAATTTTGTAATCTTTATTTTCTTTGTTCTAGGATGGAACCATAGCTTGGTTATTCTGTCAATTATTTTTTCTGTGATATGTCATGGATGTATAAATATGTATTGATAGATGTTTTATATGCATATTTGATAACATGTCATATAGGATAGGTGAGTGCCGCTCATACTATATTGATCATACATAATTTGTCAAAACTTGCATGTTTTTCAAAATATTGAGTGGGAGAGGGTTTCAAACAAAACCCACGGCCTCCATTGTTGATCCATATGTGAAAGCATGGTAACGCCTCGCGTCAGTTCTGACCTGACCACACCCCTCGGTAGGTGTTTACCGCCGTCGGTATACTAGATTGGATCTCCTATGTGGAAAACGTGTTCGGGTGCGATCCTATTCATGACCACCCCTCGGTGGCTTGGTAGGACGTGGATCGGGCTACGTAAACAATGGTTAAACACTCAAGACTCGTTTAGTTATTAACCTTCCCTAGAAGCTCTGTTAACTAGACTGGTGGCCAAATAAGCGGTTATTAATATATGTCTTAACCTTGGAGGATTTAAGGTAACATATATTAATTGGACGGGGTCCATGTTCCGGCTATTTGTTCTCATGACCACCCCTCGGTGGCTTGGGGCAATGGGTGCTGAGAATTACCGTTGCAATGCTACATGTTTTTCAAGTTTCATGTAGGAACATACTTGTATGTTTTATTTGCTAAATTATCTGCATATTTGCTTGGGCTTTGTAATGATGTCTAGTATAATTTTATTTCAGTTCAAAATGTCACCGACACCCCTCATTTCGATACTTACTGAAAATAAGTTGAATGGCGACAATTATAAAGATTGGAAAAGAAATCTATTAATAGTTCTCAGCTGCGAGAGACACAAGTTCGTACTGGACGAACCATGCCCACCTGGGCCCAAACCTGACACACCACTTGAGGATGTCCCGGTTGCCTATAATCGTTGGAGAGAATCCAATGAGATAGCTCGATGCTACATCCTTGCTAGCATGACGAGTGCTTTACAAAAGCAGCATGAGACTTATCAAGTTGCTGGGGAGATCATGGAAAATCTGGAGGACATGTTCGGAGGCCAAGAAAAATTGGCTCGACAGTCCGCTATCACCAGCATTATGAACTCTAAGCAAAAGGCGGGTGCTCCGGTGAAGGACCATATGATCACTCTAATGGGATTCTTCGCTGAGGTTGCCGAGAATGGTGCTGAGTTGGACTATAACACCCAGATCGAGATGGTGTTCAAGACTCTGCCTAAAGATTTTGTGGGGTTTAAGGCTGCATACAATCTGGCGACAAAGGAGTTAGGACTTACCGAGCTCATGAAGCAACTACAGGCTTATGAGCGGATGATCAGGGATGAGGATACGGTCCGACCTAAAGGAGAGGCCAATTTGGCGGAATCTTCCAATCCCTCACGGAAGAGGAAGAGGCCAAATAAGAAGCAAGTGGCTTCCAGTTCTTCTAATCCTCCTGTCTCGGACGGGAAGAAGAAGAAGAAGAACAAGAAGCCGAAGGACCCTAAAAAGTCCAAATGCTTCCACTGTGGGAAGGTAGGTCACTTCAAGAAGGCTTGCCGGGAATTCCTAGCCTCCAAGGGCAAGGAAGGTAAGGAACTTCATTACTTAGAAGCGTGTTTGGTGGAAGAATCGAAAGACACATGGGTCATTGATTCGGGCGCCACTAATCATGTTTGTGTTTCTATGCAGGGGTTCGTGGAAACGAGAAGTCTACATGATAGGAGCCTCTCGTTGCGGACTGGAGATGGTAGCTTTGTGGTAGCTAAGGCAGTGGGAGACGTTCATCTTTATTTTGATCAATTTAGGTTTATTTTATTGAAAGACTGTTTTTATGTTCCTAATTTTAGGAGGAACCTTATATCGGTAGCTTGTTTAATAAAGGATTCTTATTCAGTTTCTTTTAGTAAAAGAGTTGATATTCGTAGAAATAAGTCTTTTATCTGTTCTGGATGGATGGATGGAAACCTATATTTGATCAGACCAAAGATGTACTCACTGCTTGACACTGAATTAATTGATAACTCTAAAAGGTTGAAAGTTTCTCACTCTAACAAGGCGTATCTTTGGCATTTAAGACTTGGTCATATTAATCAGGATGGGATTCAAAGATTGGTGAAAGACGGTCCTCTGGAATCTCTGGAGGAGGTACGACTTCCCCAATGTGAGTCTTGTCTAGAGGGTAAGATGACTAAGAGGTCTTTTGGAGCTAAGGGTACAAGGGCACAAGAGCCCTTAGAAATTGTGCACACTGACGTATGTGGCCCCATGAACGTCACAGCACGAGGAGGGTTCGAGTACTATGTCTCTTTCATAGATGATTACTCGAGGTATGGATATGTGTATCTGATGCACCGCAAGAGCGAAACCTTTGACAAGTTCAAAGAGTATCGTGCGGAAGTGGAAAAGCAATTGGATAAATCCATAAAGACACTTCGATCTGATCGAGGTGGCGAATACCTCTCCGATGAATTTCTAGGACATCTTGTAGAGAACGGGATTTTATCCCAATTGACTGCACCTGGTACTCCACAACAGAATGGTGTAGCCGAAAGGAGAAACAGGACCTTATTGGATATGGTACGGTCCATGATGAGTTACTCAACGCTGCCATTATCATTTTAGGGACATGCTTTACAAACGGCGTGCTATATTCTGAACCAGGTTCCGAGCAAATCAATTCCTAGAACTCCGTATGAATTGTGGCGTGGCAGGAAGCCCTCCCTTGGACATATGAGAATATGGGGCTGCCCGGCACATGTACTGGATGGGGATGCGAAGAAGTTGGAACCAAGATCAGAATTGTGCATGTTTGTAGGGTATCCAAAGGGAACTAAAGGAGGTCTGTTCTATAACCCGAAGGAACAAAAGGTCATTGTCTCAACCCATGCGACATTGTTGGAGGAAAGTCACATGAATGACTTTAAGCCTCGAAGCAAAGTGGTGCTAGAGGAGTTATCGGGTGAAAGAACTGCTCCACAGATTTCGGTCTTGGACGCAAGTCCGAGTTCCAGTGAAAGACCTGCAGACGATCAACAATTTAGGGTGCCTCGTCGTAGTAGGAGGGTTTCGAACAAACCTAATTTCTTCATGTATGATGCTGAGGTATACCAGACCGAGGCTCATGAGCATGAGGAAGATCCGGTCACATATGATGAAGCTATAAAGGATGTTGATTCTAGATCTTGGAAACAGGCTATGAACAATAAGATGGATTCTATGAAATCCAACTCTGTTTGGGAACTTGTAGATTTGCCGGATGGGATAAAACCCATTGGATGCAAATGGGTCTACAAAAGAAAGAAGGATGCGGAAGGGAGAGTGGAAACTTTCAAAGCTAGACTGGTTGCAAAGGGATACACGCAAAAGGTTGGAATCGATTACGAGGAAACCTTTTCGCCTGTTGCTATGCTGAAATCTATCCGTATTCTTCTGTCCATTGCTGCGGCTCTCGATTACGAGATCTGGCAAATGGATGTCAAGACGGCATTCTTGAATGGCCATCTTGAAGAGTGTATCTATATGATACAGCCCGAAGGGTTCGTAGCAAAAGGCCAAGATAAGAAAGTCTGCAAGTTGCTTAGATCCATTTATGGATTAAAGCAGGCATCCCGCTCATGGAACCAGAGGTTTGATCAAGCGATTAAGACATTTGGTTTTGAGCAGAACGTTGATGAACCTTGTGTTTATAAACGTATTAAGGATGGAAAAGTGGTCTTTCTGATACTCTATGTCGATGATATACTACTCATTGGGAATGATGTAGGGAATTTATCATCGGTCAAGCTTTGGTTACACCAACAGTTTGACATGAAGGACTTGGGAGAACCTAATTATGTTCTAGGCATTCGTCTCTTCAGAGATCGAAAGAACAAAATGATAGCATTATCCCAAGCTTCATACATAGATAAAATAATTGACAAATATGCAATGCTAGAGGCAAAGAAAGGCTCACAACCTTCTATTGCCGGTTTAACTCTTTCATTGGATGACTGTCCCAAGACATCGGAAGAAAGAGAGCGTATGAGTAAGGTCCCTTATGCATCCGCTGTGGGTAGCCTTATGTACACTATGCTTTGCACTCGCCCGGACATATGTTTTGCAGTAGGCATGGTGAGTCGATATCAAGCAAATCCTGGAACCAAGCACTGGCAAGCAGTAAAGCATATACTCAAGTATCTTAAGAGAACGAGGGATTATATGCTGGTGTATTCTGGAGGGGACCTAACACCCGTAGGATACACGGACTCAGACTTCCAGACTTGTAAGGATTCGAGGAAATCGACATCTGGATCAGTGTTTTTACTCGGAGGAGGCACCATTGAGTGGAGGAGCGTGAAGCAGGGCTGCACAGCTGACTCTACTATGGAGGCTGAGTATGTGGCTGCGGCTGAGGCATCTAAAGAAGCGGTTTGGCTCCGCAAGTTCTTTAGAGACCTTGAGGTCATTCCGGGTGTTGACAAGCCTATCACACTTTACTGTGATAATACAGGGGCTATTGCCAACACAAGGGAATCTCGGCACCACAAGAGGACCAAGCACATCGATCGGAGGTATCACATTATTAGAGGGCATGTGGAGACAGGACAAGTGGATGTTTGTAAGATCGCGTCCGAGGACAACATCGCTGATCCCTTTACTAAGACTTTGGTAGCTAGAAGCTTTGAGAGGCATGTAGAGGCGATGGGGATGCGTAACATGGCACATCTGCTGGCTTAAGGCAAGTGGGAGATTGTTAGGAAATGCCCTAAGTATTAGAGACATTTTGATGTATTCATTTTGAACTGGATAATAAAATTATACCTAGAGGTTATTCATTACATTGCTATCTGTCCTCGTCTTATTTACATGTTAAATTAAATGTAAGCAAATATGGCTCACTGACTGCTTGTGTTAAAACTGTTAGAACGTTGCATGCAATGGTTTTTTGTATGCGAGAAGACAATGTTCTAAAGTTAGCAGTCTAAACTATGGTCTGTAGTCTATGGGGTTAGACCGAGCATCTACCTCATGTTAAGACTATTATGTTGTCTAAAGCCTTGGAGGGGACGGTCTGTCTTGACTGTTTGGAGCTGGACTCCCAAGTAGAGACATGGATATGTTGCTCGGTGGTGACATATTAGACCGGGACTAAAGCGTGATTGATCTACGTAGTCCGCTATGAGTGGATCAACCTGCTTTTGACGTTCATTGTGCAATAACCTTAATCCTGAGTAAATGAACTACTTCATGTATATGACTTGTGTACTTTGATGTTCCAATGGCTAAAGCGTCTCAGAGGTAGTAAGCTTATAGACCGGTTCGTTGGGTGCATGACTTGTATACGATGAAGGGTTTGTTTGCAGATATCGGAATCATAGCTCTGAGGAGTTAAAGGTATCCTCTTAAAGGCATTATACTGAATGTGAAAATGGACAAGGCCTTGGGTCGTCTGCTGGGTGGATGACTTCTTATTCACATATGGTGAATAATCATTTTCTTGATTCGGTAGTATAATGGAACTTTAATATAGCCTGATCAGTAGGATTAAATGGACTTTGACCTAAGGCTGATCATGGATATCATATGAGGGTTTTGCACATATGACAAGGTCATTGGATGGTAGCTCGTCACAGGCTTACGTAATACGGTATATAATTAGGAGTTCAGTTTCAGGTTTATAGTGGTGTGACTCTGAAATTAGTGATCATATGATTGAGTTGTTCGGTACAGAATGATGATCATATGGAATCACAGGAGCCCGATTATATATGTCCAATCAGTCCCTCTACTAGCTCCACATAATTCCTTAACGTTTGGAAAATTGATTTGTGTATGCTATAGGCTAGTTTATTATGCATGGATGGTGATGACACAGGATTAGGATGGTAGACAAGATTCTCTCCGGTTGGATTCAGATTTTGTTTTGGATAATAGAGTACATAATTATTCGAACTCCAAATAAAGTTACCATGATTTTATTTGAGATTGGATTGGAGTTGTAGAAAATTATCCATGAGAACAAGAATATGAAACACAACCGTTTTGTGGAATTTCAAATTTGAATTTTGAAATTTGAAATTTGAATTTTGAAATTTGAAATTTGAATTTTGAATTTGAAATTTGAATTTGAAATTTGAAATTCAAATTTTGAATCACAGTCCAAGTAGGATTCGAATTTGTTGTGGAAAATCCACAAGGTTTGAAATTCGAATTTGAGTTGGATTTGGAGAGGATAATCTTATTAGAATCCTACTTGAATTTTGAATCAAAATCCCAACAAAAGTGGGCGAATTTTTTGAGGATAATCCTCAATGGAAAATTCGGTTTTTGTGGATAAGATTCAAGGGAAAATTCAAGTTTCAATCCTAGTTGAATTTGGATTCTCTCCCTCCCTAAAAGTGGCCGAAATTTTGGAGCCTTAATCCTAGGAAATTCGGTTATTTTTGGATAAGGTTGAGATGAAATTTAGCTTGAAAAATCCTAGTGCAATTTTGATTCTTCCTTATCCTAAAAGTGGCCGAAAATTTGGAGAAGATTTTCTCCTAAAGATTTCGGATTTTTTGGTTGAAAAAGGGAGATAAAATTCTAGTTAAAATCTTGTTGAGATTTGGATAGGATCTATCCTAAGAAAACCGAATTTTTAGTGGAGATTCTCCCTTGGAAAAATTCAAATTTTATGGGTTTGGATAAGGGAAAATATCTTTTCCTAATCCAATTCAAATTCAGAGATTCACCTCATGCAGGTCTATAAATAGAGGTCCTGCCACTCCAGTTCTCTCAGACCACAGACTCTCAGGTGAGCAGGCTTATTGTTGCACAGCTCATCGTGACAATAAAGTTCTTTAGAGATCTGGGTGGTCGGAAGAAGACTAGCAGTGCTAGCATACCGATCGAGGTTCAGAGTGCCCACACACTCAGCCATTCGGGAATTGGAGAATAGTAGAGAAGGCTAGTTGGTTGAAGCCTCCGGTCACTCTCCTCCTGTTCATTGGCGTCCTTGAGGTATGAGTTTTAATTGTTGTTGATTTATTGTATATGGCATCATGAGATATTTAACGATCTAAAAATTTTTATTGTTCCGCTGCGCCACTCTGATACGTTTTTACCAGTTTATTTTCCTACACAGTCTGTGTATCCTATGGGTGTTAGGTCCTCTCTAGAATACACCAGCATATAATCTCTCGTTCTCTTAAGATACTTGAGCATATACTTTACTGCTTGCCAGTGCTTGGTTCCGGGATTTGCTTGATATCGACTCACCATACCTACTGTAAAACATATATCTAGGTGGGTATAAAGCATAGCATACATAAGGCTACCCACAGCGGATGTATAAGGGACCTTACTCATACGCTTTCTTCCTTCCGATGACTTGGGACAGTCATCCAATGAAAGAGTTAGACCGACAATAGAAGGTTGTGAACCTTTCTTTGCCTCTTGCATTGCATATTTGTCAATTATTTTATCTATGTACAAAGCTTAGGATAACGCTATCATTTTGTTCTTTCGATCTCTGATGAGACGAATGCCTAGAACATAATTAGCTTCTCCCAAGTCCTTCATGTCAAACTGTTGGTGTAACCAAAGCTTAACCGATGATAAGTTCCCTACATCATTCCCAATGAGTAGTATATCAACGACATAGAGTATCAGAAAGACCACTTTTCCATCCTTAATATGTTTATAAACACAGGGTTCATCAACGTTCTGCTCAAAACCAAATGTCTTAATCGCTTGATCAAACCTTTGGTTCCATGAGCGGGATGCTTGCTTTAATCCATAAATGGATCTAAGCAACTTGCAGACTTTCCTTTCTTGGTCTTTCGCTACGAACCCTTCGGGCTGTATCATATAGATACACTCTTCAAGATGGCCATTCAAGAATGCCGTCTTGACATCCATTTGCCAGATCTCGTAATCGAGAGCTGCAGCAACGGACAGAAGAATATGGATAGACTTCAGCATAGCAACAGGTGAAAAGGTTTCATTGTAATCGATTCCAGTCTTTTACGTGTACCCCTTTGCAACCAGTCTAGCTTTGAAAGTTTCCACTCTCCCTTCCGCATCCTTCTTTCTTTTGTAGGCCCATTTGCATCCAATGGGTTTTATCCCATCCGGCAAATCCACAAGTTCCCAAACAGAGTTGGATTTCATAGAATCCATCTTATTGTTCATAGCCTGTTTTCAAGATTTAGAATCAACATCATTTATAGCTTCATCATAGGTGACCGGATCATCCTCATGCTCATGAGCCTCAGCCTAGTATACCTCAGCATCATACATGAAGAAATTAGGTTTCTTCGAAACCCTCCCACTACGACGAGGCACCCTAAATTGTTGATAATTTGTAGGTCTTTTATCAGAACTCGGACTTGCGTCCAAGACCGAAATATGTGGAGCAGTTCTTTCACTCGATAACTCCACTAGCACCACTTTGCTTCAAGGCTTAAAGTCATTCATGTGACTTTCCTCCAAGAATGTCGCATGAGTTGAGACAATGACTTTTTGTTCCTTCGGGTTATAGAACAGACCTCCGTTAGTTCCCTTTGGATACCCTACAAACATGCATAATTCTGATCTTGGTTCCAACTTTTTCGCATCCCCATCCAGTACATGCGCCGGGCAGCCCCATATTCTCATATGTCCAAGGGAGGGCTTCCTGCCACGCCACAATTCATACGAAGTTCTGGGAATTGATTTGCTTGGAACCTGGTTCAAAATATAGCATGCCATTTGTAAAGCATATCCCCAAAATGATAATGGCAGCGTTGAATAACTCATCATGGACCGTACCATATCCAACAAGGTCCTGTTTCTCCTTTCGGCTACACCATTCTGTTGTGGAGTACCAGGTGCAGTCAATTGGGATAATATCCCGTTCTCTACAAGATGTCCTAGAAATTCATCGGAGAGGTATTCACCACCTCGATCAGATTGAAGTGTCTTTATGGATTTATCCAATTGCTTTTCGACTTCCGCACGATACTCTTTGAACTTGTCAAAGGTTTCGCTCTTGCGGTGCATCAGATACACATATCCATACCTCGAGTAATCATCTATAAACGAAACATAATACTCGAACCCTCCTCGTGCTGTGACGTTCATGGGGCCACATACGTCAGTGTGCACAATTTCTAAGAGCTCCTGAGCCCTTGTACCCTTAGCTCCAAAAGACCTCTTAGTTATTTTACCCTCTAGACAAGACTTACATTGGGGAAGACGTACCTCCTTCAGAGATTCCAGAGGACCGTCTTTCACCAATCTTTGAATCCTATCCTGATTAATATGACCAAGTCTTAAATGCCAAAGATACGTCTTGTTAGAGTGAGAAACTTTCAACCTTTTAGAGTTATCTATTAATTCGGTGTCAAGCAGTGAGTACATTTTTGGTTTGATCAAATATAGGTTTCCATCCATCCATCCAGAATAGATAAAAGACTTATTTCTACGAATATCAACTCTTTTACTAAAAGAAACTAAATAAGAATCCTTTATTAAACAAGCTACTGATATAAGATTCCACCTAAAATTAGGAACATAAAAACAGTCTTTCAATAAAATAAACCTAAATTGATCAAAATAAAGGTAAATATCTCCCACTGCCTCAGCCACCACCAAGCTGCCGTCTCCAGTTCGCAACGAGAAGCTCCTATCATGTAGACTTCTTGTTTCCATGAACCCCTGCATAGAAACACAAACATGATTAGTGGCGCCCGAATCAATGACCCAAGTGTCTTTAAATTATTCCACCAAACATGCTTCCAAGTAGTGAAGTTCCTTACCTTCCTTGCCCTTGGTGGCTAGGAATTCCCGGCAAGCCTTCTTAAAGTGGCCTACCTTCCCACAACAAAAGCATTTGGACTTTTTAGGGCCCCTGGGCTTCTTATTCTTCTTCTTCTTCTTCCCATCTGAGACAGGAGAATTAGAAGAACTGGAAGCCGCTTGCTTCTGATTTGGCCTATTCCTCTTCCGTGAGGGTTTGGAAGATTCCGTCAAATTGGCCTCTCCTTTGGGTTGGACCGTATCCCCATCCCTGATCATCCGCTCATAAGCTTGGAGTTGTTTCATGAGCTCGGTTAGTCCTAACTCCCTTGTCGCCAGATTGTATGCGGCCTTAAACCCCACAAAATCTTTAGATAGAGTTTTGAACACCATCTTGATCTGGGTGTTGTAGTCCAACTCAGCACCGTTCTCAGAAGCCTCAGTGAAGAATCCCATTAGAGTGATCATATGGTCCTTTACCGGAGTACCCGCCTTTTGCTTAGAGTTCATAATGTTGGTGATAGCGGACTGTCGAGCCAATTTTTCTTGGCCTCCGAACATGTCCTCCAGATTGTCCATGATCTCCCTAGCAACCTGATAAGTCTCATGCTGCTTTTGTAAAGCACTCGTCATGCTAGCAAGCATGTAGCATCGAGCTATATCATTGGATTCTCTCCAACGAGTATAGGCAACTGGGACTTCCTCAAGCGGTGTGTTAGGTTTTGGCCCTAGTGGGCATGGTTCGTCCAGTATGAACTTGTGTCTCTCGCAGCTGATATCTATTAACAGATTTCTTTTCCAATCTTTATAATTATCACCATTCAGTTTATTCTCAGTAAGTATAGAAATGAGGGGTGTCGGTGACATTTTGAAATGAAATAAAATTATACTAGACATCATTACAAAGCCCAAGCAAATATACAGATAATTTAGTAAATAAAACATACAAGTATGTTCCTACATGAAACTTGAAAAACATGTAGCATTACAACGGTAATTCTCAGCACCTATTGCCCCAAGCCACCGAGGGGTGGTCATGAGAACAAATAGCCGGAACATGGACCCCGTCCAATTAATATATGTTGCCTTAAATCCTCCAAGGTTAACACATATATTAATAACCGCTTATTTGGCCACCAGTTTAGTTAACAGAGCTTCTAGGGAAGGTTAATAACTAAACGAGTCTTGAGTGTATAACCATTGTTTACATAGCCCGATCGATGTCTTACCAAGCCACCGAGGGGTGGTCATGAATAGGATCATACCCGAACACGTTTTCCACATAGGAGATCCAATCTAGTGTACCGGCAGCGGTAAACACCTACCGAGGGGTGTGGTCAGGGCAGAACTAACGCGAGGCGTTACCATGCTTTCACATATGGATCAACAATGGAGGCTGTGGGTTTTGTTTGAAACCCTCTCCCACTCAATATTTTGAAAAACATGTAAGTTTTGACAAATTATATATGATCAATATAGTATGAGCAGTACTTACCTATCTTATATGACATGTTATCAAATATGCATATAAAACATCCATCAATACATATTTATACATCCATGACATATCACAGAAAAAATAATTGATAGAAAAACCAAGCCATGGTTCCATCCTAGAACAAAGAAAATAAAGATTACAAAATTCCATCCAAAGCATTCTTTGGGTCTTGAATTTTGTTCCGTCTTCTTGTATCCATCTTTATGTAGCCTCTCCATTTATTTCTCATCCCAAGAATCATTTAAAATTTAAATCTCCAAAAATTTAAATTTCAAATTCAAATTCCAAATTCGAATTTCAAATTTAAATTTCAAATTCAAATTTTAAGCAATTTTAAACATCATGTGTAATAATATGTAATTTCAAAAATTTCAAAATTTCAATTACATATTTTTAAACATGATTTAAAATTAAATCTCAAATTTAAAAATCAAATTTTTTTGGTTTTTGAATCGTTGCACCACCGGCCCCGGAGGCGGTAGTCGCCGTGGGCAGCCACCATCCCCTGGCGCTGCAGGCTTGGCCTGCACCCTGTCAGGGCTGCACATGGGCGGCCGTGGGCTGCCACCATCCCCGGGGGGGCTGGCAGCCCACGGCCGCCCATGTGCAGCCCTGACAGGCTGCAGGCCAAGCCTGCAGCGCCAGGCTGGGCGTAGCAGCCGGTAGGCTGTAGGCAGCGCCTGCAGCCACAGGCTGCATGCCCAGGCTACGGCCAGCCTTGGGTAGGCCACGGCTACCCTCGGCTATAGGCCAAGCCTACGGCCGTGGATGGTTATGGCCTGCACAGGGGCTGCTGCAGCCCCATCCTGCCCTAGGGTAGGGGCTGCAGCCCCACCAAGGCCCATCGACCTATCCCGAGGGGTCGTGTCTCGATTTTCATGCCATATTCCAATTTACCTATTAGGATCTCCAAAAATTAATTTGAATCCCAATTAAATTGAAATTTTCCACACGATCAAAATTTCAATCTTTAAATCTAATTTAACTTTTGGAAAAAATAAATTACGGTCTTCAATCTTCAATCTCCTCCAAGAATAATTACATAAAATTTCCTAAACCGTTTCCGATGTATAAAATTCTAACCATAATAATTCTAAGAGACAAAAATTAAAATCCATGGGAAAATTACAGTGTTAATAAAATGCTCCCATGGTTACATAAAAATTCCTAAATACAATTTTTCTAAATTTTAAGGAACCATAACCGACATGAACAAGCATGCTTATAATAATTCAAAAAATTAAAATAACCACATACTTTATACATAATCCATGATAACAACATAAAGGAATCCTAGAATGCCACTCTCTAAATATCAAATCCATACATAAATAAAAAGACTAAGTAATTGTCTAATTTATGTACATGGCATAGTCATGAGATGGCTCTGATACCAATTATAAGAAAATAAATCGGTAAAAATGTATCAGAGTGGCGCAGCGGAATAATAAAAATTTTTAGATAGTTAAATATCTCATGATGCCATATACAATAAACCAACAACAATTAAAACTCATACCTCAAGGACGCCAATCTGCAGGAGGAGAATGACTGGAGGGCTTCAACCAACTAGCCTTCTCTACTATTCTCCAATTCCCGAATGGCTGAGTGTGTGGGCACTCTGAACCTCGATCGGTATGCTAGCACTGCTAGTCTTCTTCCGACCACCCAGATCTCTAAAGAACTTATTGTCACGATGAGCTGTGCAATAATAAGCCTGCTCACCTGAGAGTCTATAGTCTAAGAGAACTAGAGTGGCAGGACCTCTATTTATAGACCTACATAAGGTGATTCTCCGAATTCGAATTGGATTAGGAGAAGATATTCTCCCTTATCCACAACCATAAAATCTAAATTTTCCATGGGAAAATCCCAATAATAAAATTCGGCCATTTAGGATAAATCCAATCTAAATCTAAACAAGAATTTAACTAGAATTTTATCTCCCTTTTTCAACCAAAAAATACGAAAATTCCAAGAAGAAAATCTCCTCAAAATTTCGGCCACTTTTAGGATAAGGGAGAGTCAAAATTCCACTAGGATTTTCAAGCTTGAATCTTATCTCATCCTTATCCAAAATAACCGAATTTTCCTTAGGAGATATGCTCCAAATTTCAGCCACTTTTCTGGGAGGAGAGAATCCAAATTCAACTGGGATTGAAACTTGAATTTTTTTCTTGAACCTTATCCACAAAAACCGAAAATCCATTGAGGATAATCCTCAAAATTTCGTCCATCAATAGTTAGGATTTGGATTCAAAATTCAAGTAGGATTCTAACAAGATTATCCTCTCTATATCCAACTCAAATTCGAATTTCATTCCTTGTGGATTTTCCACAACAAATTCGAATCCTACTTGAACTGTGATTCAAAATTTGAATTTCAAATTTCAAATTCGAATTTCAAATTCAAATTTCAAATTTCAAATTTCAAGTTTCAAATTTAAATTTCAAATTTCAAATTTCAAGTTTCAAATTTAAATTTCAAATTCAAATTTCAAATTCAAATTTCAAATTTAAATTTCAAATTCAAATTCAAAATTCAACTTTCAAAATCCACAAAACAGTTGTGTTTCAAATTCTTGTTCTCATGGATAATTTTCTACAACTCCAATCCAATCTAAAATAAAATGATGGCAACTTTATTTGGAGTTCGAATAATTGTGTACTCTATTATCCAAAACAAAATCTGAATCCAACCGAAGAGAATCTTGTCTACCATCCTAATCCTATGTCATCACCATCCATGCATAATAAACCAGCCAAGAGCATACACAAATCAATTTGCCAAACGTTAAGGAATTATGTGGAGCTAGTAGAGGGACTGATTGGACATATATAATGTAATGGCCGCCATTTTCAGGACACCTACTTACCATGTAATAAGTCATTAAGGAATAAAATGGACATAATTTAATGTCTTTTAGTACAATTTAAGTAACACGGTCGTGTGAGTGACCATGTCTCATTCGGACTGTGTATCTGTTAGTAGCCGTGTGAGTGTACATGGCCGTATAGTGTAACACGGTCAAGTACACGATCGTGTAGGAGGCCGTGTACCACTCGGATAGATGTTTTTGTTTCAAAGACATGGCCGTGTTGAGTAGTCTCAACTAGTACACGCCCGTGTTTGAAATGTACACGCCCGTGTTACGTTGCACACGCACGTGTAAGAGTCTGTGTATAAGGCTGTATAATGAGCCGAGAGCCACTGTAATGACTCATGAATTTTGAATCTTAATTACTATGCAATGATGTAATTGAGTTAATAAACACAGTGTGTTTTTCAGTTGAATGAATTAAACGAGTATAGTAACGTTTAATTACTATTTATGCAGTGAAAGGGGAAACCGACAGTGAAATCGGTCCACCCTATTATGTGAGTATGCGTTAAGACACGCAATATCAAGAAACCGGTCTAGACGACCATTTCATGATACAGAACTGATGAGCTAGTCATCAGTACGCTCAGACTGGTCATCTGAGCGCAGCAGTGATAATTGCCCTAATAGATGTACAGTATGGAGAAAAGTGGTCTAGATGACCTCTTCTCCACCAGAGACTGACAAAATCGGAGTCAGAACGCTCTGATTAGTAAGTCAGATAGTGAATAGTGATTAGTGAACAGTGTGATACGCAGTGTCAGGTTAGTGGCCAAGACGGCCTTAATCTGACATAAAACTGATATATTAATAGTCAGCAGGCTCAATCTGGTCAATTGAGCACAAAATGTAGATTTTGTTTAAAAGATACGCAGTATCGGTATAAGGGGTCAAGACGACCTTTTCTCCCCCCGAAACTGATATATTTAGACTCAGGACGCCCAAATTAGTCAATCGGGCACTTGACACGTTTTTCAAGACGGGGTCATACAGATCCCAAAAACTGGTCTAGAAGACCTCAGATGGACGTAAAACTGATAAATTTGAAATCAGCACGTCCAAATTAGTCAAGAGAGACTGTGTTTGAAATTTCACGCGAAAACGCCTCGTTATGCGTGCACAGTGTCAACACAGTGTAGGCCTAACCACAGTATCAAGAAATTGGTCAAGATGACCTTTTCTTGATATAAAACTGATATATTTGGAATCAGAATGCTCAAATTAGCCATTTGAGTACAAAAAGTAATTTTTGACCGGGAACCATGCAGTATCAGGAAACTGGTCGAGACGACCTCGGATGAAGATAAAACTGATATATTTGGGTTCAGCACGCCCAAATTAGTCAGTATAGCCTATCTTAAAATTTTTCAAAAAAATTAGTATAAATGGACGAAATTTTTGGGGCTATTTTTCAAAATTTTCCAAATCCCATTTCTTCCCCCAACACCACCGAGGATGAACAAAGACCGACCATCGAGTCTGACCTCCGTTTTCGACACCGCCGGCACCATTGGAAAGCTCTCGACGAGCTGATTCCAACGGTGTGCCGAGTCGATGGAACCGACGCCGGAGCACGCCGCACGCGCCGCCCAAAGCCGCCAGTGGCCGAATTTTTCAAACCGTCGTATCTCCGCCGTCCGACGTCCAAATGCCACGATTCCGGTCCCAATGGATTCGTGGTGAAGAGTAGAACAAAATCCAGGCTTCATTTCACGTCAACAGCTGCCGGATCGCGCCGCCCAAGGTTCACCGTCGCCATCACCGCCGTTGAATCTCGCTATTCTGGCGGAGTTGAGTTGCAAGTTCGGTATCAAAATGCTCAAAACAACACGTAGATCAAAAGCCCCAAATCAATTTTGGAAAACAACACCGGAAAATGAAGATCCAACACCACCGCCGTCGCCGACTCTTCGAGGGCCGATTTCCGGTGATAGGAGCCTCGATTGGTGAAATTGACACCACCAATGGGTTCCTCTCGTCGAGCTCTTCAAGATGGTGGTCGCCACTCCCATCGCCGCCGTGGTCAACGCCGGTCAGCGACCGATCAACGCCGATCAACGGCGACCCGGAGACCGAAAATTGAAGAATGGCCCGTTGGCCTATTTTCGACGCTCCGGACACATCCGCGGCATCAGATTTGCAAACCGGAGTTTCAAAAGTGGAGAACGTCGATTCAAAGATTGTGCGGTCGAGACCGAACGGTTCGTTCGACCACCGACAGGAACGATTTTGGTAGTGGTTTTGATCCCTTGATTCCTCAATTTATTATTAGAAATAATTATGTATGAATTATGGTTTATTGACTTGAGGAATTATAAGAAAAAGGGATGAAATGTCGAAAAAGAAAATGTGAAGAAATGTGAATATTTTTACGTAAAAAGCGGAGCTTTTACGTAAAAATTAGGCCTCTAGTTTAGTACGTGGCAGGTTAGAATAGGTTAGATGGTTTTGAGACTTTTCCTAAACGCCGAAAACCCAAAAATTAAGCGGAAATGCTGCCGAAATTTCTAAAACGGCACAAAGGGATATTTTAGGAAACGAGGGATGAAAATGTGATCGGGATGGAAACCCGAGCCCCCTCGATAACTTAGGTCCGGGAAAGAAGGACGGACTTTGTGAGGATTAGTGAACCGTCTCATTAGAAATTTCGTAATGTAAGAAAACGACCCCTAGATCAGAATAGTGTCACCCGAGGGACGGGTGTGATCTAAGTATAAAATTTGGGGCGATTACATCGGTAACGGTAACCCGATAGGCTAAATGGTCATACAGGAGGTATTCAGTCAGTTGACTGGTCGGTTAGCCAGTCAAGGACCAAGTCTGAATGGGATAGTGAGAGACAGTGATTAAATTGTCAAGTAGACAAATTAATCAGGCACGATTAAAAATTAGATATCAAATTTTCCAAAGTAGAGCAGTTGGGTACCGATAGGCATCGGTACCACACAACGATAAGTTAATTAGTTCCTAACGATAGAATGACCTAAGAGCGATGTTAATTAATTTATTAGGTAAATAAATTAATTAACAATGATTAGAAAATCAAATTCTTAAGAAGAGGGCAATTAGTACCGATAAGGATCGGTACCACATAACGAGAATTTTTATTAGTCACTAATGACCACGGTGACCTAAGAGTGAATGTTAACGAAATGTATTATGATTACAGGGAGGTACCTGTATTGTGACGAAGGTGAGAGTATAAACTGTCTGATGACAGGTAAGTACAACTCCGCCTACAGCATGGATAAAATGAATTTAAAATGATGCTTTTCCAGTACTTTAAGTATGTATCTTGCACACGATGCTGCACAGCATACATAAGAGCATATAGTTTCACAATCGAGTAGATTGATGAAAGAACAAGTTAGAAGCCATAGATCTCTACCGCGTAGGATTGGGGACAGCTTAGAGAAGCGTATCGCTAGAACAGTTAAACAAGATGGAAATAAATAGGTGTGTCGTACCGGCTCCTTCAGTCGAAGGGGTTTCCAGTTAAAGAAAGTTAAGGCCAAAAGTTGAGCATCAGTTGATGGCTCTTCGGCATTAGTTGACCTCGGGAGTTACCATTGGTCTGCGCACACACGGTACTGACACATGGGCCCTAAATAGACAAGAAGAGAAAAAAGAAAAGTTTGAAGCATAAATGAACATAACCGGATCATGCATTAGTTATAGTTCGCTATGCTTTCTTTTTCAATAGAGTGCATACAGTACACGATGCTTCTGTCATGCATAAAGTATGTGAAGTTTTATATTCACTGTTGTGACATGTTATGTGATGACATGATATGTGAGCTGATATGTGATATGCTTATATGGTATGTGATTTATTAAGTGATATATGTCATGCCTATGATTTTACGTATGTGCTATGTTTTAAACATGTTTTGCGGTTAACATATTGTACTTACTGGGCGTAAAGCTCACGGAGTGTGTTCATGCTATAGGTAAGCATCCTATAGCGTAAACATCAAGGGACGATGATGGTGGCGGAGGTGGATGTGAGGATGAGGTTATGGATACACCGCGAGTATTCTTCCGCACAGTATGAGTAAATAATATTTTGAATGGTGACAGTTAAATAGTATTTTGAATAGTAAAGGTTAAACGGTATTTTAGAACAGTAAACAGTATATGTATGAGTAGTATATTTAAATAGTATCTGATGAATAGTAATCAGATAAACAAGTATATAATTGTGTATGTATAATTTAAATCCTTATGTTTTTCAAATTCCGCATTTTAATAGTATACGTACGTGAATAGTAAATACATACGCGTATATATAAAAAAAAAAAATCCCTCTAAATTTAAGGTATTAAATTCAGTAAGTTTAAGTATCGGTTTTAAAGAGAAAGTATAAGTAAAAGCTAAAGAAGCAAGCAATAGAGTTTACAGTGACGGTCCGGGCCGCTGAGGGCACGGGGCGTCACAGTTGGTATCAGAGCGGTTTTCTGCCATCCTACCTCACATCGCCGCATGCCTGCCTCATCTGTCCAAGTAAGTTAGTTTTATTTTTTTAGTCAGTAAATGTTTATCTATTGAAGATAACATTTTATAGTAATGAAACGATGAAATCTATGATGGCGAGGATAAGATGAAAAGATGCTGAGATCATTATACGAAAAATCACGACCGTACAGTACTAGAGAACTGCTCAGAGAAAGAACATGGATTGCTGCCCGAGTTGTACCGATCTTTAGGGCTAGTTGTCCACTAAGTTTCGAGTGGCAAACAGTACTCCTGCACTCCATGAGAATGTCAGGACTGGTTTCATGTTATCAAAGTGATTCCCTGATTGTACGCCATTGACTAGGATAACTGAGTCCTGTTAGCTGTTGATATCTCTTAGGAAGATACTCTCGTGTGTATCGGGATCCTTATGACCAGGATGAGCTCTTAACTGTGTCGAGTTTCGCCATACCACGATCGAGCCAATCTCTGAGAGCAGTCCAGCATCAGCCTCAGTTTTTCTCTATGGGCAAGTAGGGAGTGAAACCGCCTAAGTTCTCTAGAGTTATGGATATACGAGAATTTGTTCATCGGACTGAAAGACTGCAGCTGATGTCCAGCGATACAGTTCTAACGTATGCTGTTCGCTACAAGGAACCGAAATGGACCTCTACAATACATGCCAAGACAAAAGTGGATCAAGACAGGAGAAGACCCAAAGAGAGAAAGAGACCTTGCCAAACAGAATTAGAAGAGCGATCAAGCAGGACTAGCAAGCTTTATCAAGGAGATAGTGAATGTCGAGAGAAAAGTGCTCAACCCCAGGAACCCTGCACAAGCCCAAGGCATTATAGCAGTCGCCATTATGGAGGGTGACCAGGTAGAACCAGCACCCCAACTGGCCGATGAAGAGTTCATGGTCGACCATCAACCAGAAGTACACAAGGGCAATAGGGAGCCGATGGAGAACCCCGAACCAGCCCGTATGTCTCCCGAACACCCCATGAAAGAGGAAGATAACGAGACTCTTTCCGATGCCCATCCCGACGATGAGGGAGAGGAGATCCCCAACCGCTTTAGTAATGACGAATAGATGGGGATGTACGAACCCCAAGTCATCATAGCCAGCGATGACGAGGTCAGTTTCGACTAAGAAGAAGAGAACCCAGAGGAGTACTCACTCAGTGATAGTGACGATGAGGAGATGTCTGATACTGAATCAGGATTGTCCTTCCAATAGTAGTAACCCTTCTGCGGGAATGTTAGTTATGAAAAAATATAGAGGGAAGTAGTAGCTCTCCCCCGTCAGATGTAGCATAATGTACTTATTGGGATCGTATAAGGGAAGTGTGTGCCACTCCCACTGAACTAGAATCTTAAATATATGTATATATATTATGTGAAATATATTATGAGATAAGCAGTAAAGATTTGCCCCAGGGGCCAGATGTAAATTTTTCCACAGTGTGAGTATGATATGACAGAAAGTGCAGGACGAATCCTAGCACTCAGACGATGTCCCAATACAATGCGGTAATTGTATTGAACATCACAATATGAGAGAAAGAAAGATGGATATGGTGTGTATATTTATATCCATAATGTTTAAGTAAGATTGTTAAGTAAGAAAGAAAATGATATGTGATACGAGTCCCAAGTACAGAATTTAAGAGACTTATATTTTCCTTTTCTGCTGTACGATAGGGTTACATAGGAAAACATGGCAAGAACGAGAGCTTAGTTAAACCCAGCATCCCGAGAGGATGAGTTGATAGCACAGATCGCAGCCATGCGAGAGATGATGGAGAACTAGCAACCGGAGCTAAACCAGCTTAGGGAACAGCTGGGTCAGCAACCCCAGGCACCACAGTCAGTAAAGATGCTAGCACAGGAGGCTCTAGCAGCCCCAGAAACTCTGAGGGAACAAGCAGCTCCTCCAGCCCAGGAGGCACTAGCGCCTATAGTAATGGCTACTCCCATAGCTGCAATTGTTTTTTTTGCCAATCCGTAGGGAAGGCGACTTGTATGAGAGATTCCGATGCATGAAAGTGTTAGAATTCTTAGGAATCACCAACCCCGTAGAGGCTGATGATTGGCTAACGGATATCCAAGTAATCTTGGATTTTATAGGGCTAACAGATAGAGAGAAAGTGATGTGCGCATCCTTCACCCTGCGCAATGAGGCGCGTTAGTGGTGGAAGATGGTAACCATTAGGAGGAACATCAGAGAGATGAGTTGGAGCGATTTCATTGAGGAATTTAAGGAGATGTACTTTAACGAGGAAGCACTAGTAGCGCAGTAAGACAAGTTCGACAACCTGCACCAAGGTAGTATGACGGTTATGGAGGCAGTCAAGAAATTTGAGCAGTTGGCTCAACTTTTTCCAGATTTGGTGCCGATTAAAAGGAGAGAGTTAGATGAATAATGAAGATGTTCAGAACAGACATCGCAGTTTAGGTCTGTAGCGGACGCCACGGACCAGCGACACTAGCAGAACATGTCAGTAAGGCTATCTGAGCCGAGTACTGGTTGGCTCAGGATAAGGAGCAAAAGACGCAGAATTTTAAGGCACGAAAGGACGGAAAAACGCAAGCTGAGCAGGCTCAGGGGAAGCAGAACCCCGAGTTACAACACGGAGGACAGAATGTGGGAACCGGCCAGAATAGTAGGCATTCCCATAACAACAACAAGAGAAAAGGGGAATTAAGGCAATCAAGATTCACAGAAGAATTTCCCCAGAAGAGAGACGACCAGGAAGGAATGACCGCCAATACCCGACATGCACGAGATGCAGAAAGAGGCACCCAGGAGAATGCAAGTAGAGAGCAAGTGATTGTTTCATCTGTGGCAAGGAAGGCCACTATGCCAAAAAAAAAAAAAAAAAAGCTTAGGACACAACGTTGTCATAAACTGTTGAAGGCGGAAAATCGTTTTCGAACCAATCGGATGTGAAAAGTTCATCTACAAGAGTTTGTCGCCAGAGCAACCAAAGATGATGATATCAGCAATGAAGGCTCGCGAGATGCTATCCAGTGGATGCACGAACTTCCTAGTATACGTAGCAGATAAGACTCAAGGAATAGAGATAGAACCCTACAACGTACCGATAGTCAGGGGATTCATGGAGATATTTCCAGAAGATCTTGCAGGACTCCAACCAGAGCGCGGGATCTCATTCGAGACTGAACGTCTACTAGAATCAGCCCCATCTTTGAGGCCCCCTATGAAATGGACGCTGTAGAGCTAAAGGAGCTCCAAGCCCAGCTAAAGGACTAAATAGATAAGGGATTCATTCGACAGAGCTATTCACCCTGGAGAGCACCCATACCATTCGTGAAGAAGAAAGATGGACCACCGAGAATATGCATTGACTATAGAGAGTTGAACAGGATTACGATTAAGAATAAGCATCTGTTGCCGCGAGTTGATGATCTATTTGATTAGCTCTGAGATGCTGCAATGTCCTCGAAGATCGATCTACGTTCAGGGTACCATCAACTACGAATCAGGAAAGAAGATGTACCTAAAACAGCCTTTCAAACGCGGTGCGGACATTACGAGTTTCTGTTCATGTCGCTCAGATTAACGGACGCACCAGCAACTTTCATGTACTGGATGAACCGCATGTTCAAGGACTATTTGGATAAGTTTGTCATTGTGTTCATTAATGACATACTTATACACTCTAAGACGAAGGAAGAGCACGAAGAGCACTTAATTATCATTTTGCGCATGCAACAGGACCATCAGTTATACACCAAGTTCTCCAAGTACGAGTTTTGGCTGGAGAAGGTCCATTTCCTAGGCCACGTAGTCCCCAAGGAAGGAGTATCTGTGGACCCGATGAAAATTGATGCAGTTAGCACGTGGCCAGCTCAAAGGAACGTAACGAGAATACACAGTTTCTTTAAACTAACAGGATGTTACCTACACTTAGTCGAAGGTTACTCAAAGTTAGCTGCTTCGCTCACAGCGCTCACCAAGAAGGGAAAGAGGTATAGGTGAATCAACAAGTGTGAGGAAAGCTTTCAAGAGTTGAAATGAAGACTCATAAGCACTCCAATGCTGACCATTTCAAATGTTAGTCAGGGAAGCTTTGTGATTTAAGCGCCGCATCTAAAACCAAGTTGGAAACTGTGTTGATGCAGAGTGGTAGAGTAGTCGCGTATGCTTCACGACAACTCAAAAACCTTGAGAAGAGCTACCCAACGTGTGATCTGGAGCTAGTAGCGATAGTTTTTACGTTAAAAGTATGGAGGCTCTACCTGTATGGAGCTAAGTGCGAGGTTTACACTGACCATCAAAGCCTCAAGTGTATATTCACGCAAAAAGAGCTCAACATGAGGCAGTGTAGATGGCTAGAGTTGGTAAGGATTATGACCATGAGATCCTATACCATCCGGGGAAAGCCAATAAAGTGGTCAATGCATAGAGTCAGAAGCATATTACTATGCCTATGGCTATTAGTGCCTTGTCAAGAGCGCTACAAAGGAGTTATGCGACAGCGAGATCAAGATTTTGATAGGGAGATTGTCTGACATGACCCTCCAATCGACGCTCCAAGAAGAGATCAAGATCGGTCAAGATTTTGATTTGTCCCTACTCAAGTCCAAAAAGGAAGCTATAGAGGACAAGGGTTCAGAATTTAAGATCCTTAAGGACGACATACTCTACTACAGAGATAGAGTGTGTGTTCTAAAAGATGAAGAACTCAAGAAGCGAATCCTTTTGGAACCTTACGAGACGTCATATTCCGTACATCCGGTAGCGAATAAGATGTACAAGTACCTAAAGGAAAGCTTTTGGTGGCTTGGAATGAAGAATGACATTGTCGAGTTCGTCGCCAGATGCCTTACGTGCCAGAAGGTTAAGGTAGATCACCAGTGCTCAGCAGGATAATCGTAGGAAATTAAGTTACCCGAGTGGAAATGGGACCAGATTACGATGAATTTCGTAATCGGATTGCCGAAGACATCAAACGATAATGACACAATCTAGGTGATTGTAGAAAGACTGATGAAATCAGTTAGATTTTTAGCAATGAAAGTTAGCTACTAGGTGGAACGACCAGTAGAAATCTATGCGGCACAGTTTGTGAAATGGCACGGAATACCAGAGTCGATCGTCTCAGATCGTAGTGGACGCTTTACCTCCAGATTTTGGCGAAGTGTTCAAGCCGCATTACGGTCCAAGTGAGAGTTCAGCATAGCATTTCATCCTCAGACCGACAGTTAGTCTGAGAGGACCATACAGATGTTAGAGAACATGTTGAGACCTGCGTCCTAGACTTCAAGGGAAATTGGAATCAGAAACTACCATTGAGCGAGTTCTCATAGAACAACAACTACCATTCCTAGATAGGAATGGCACCGTACGAGACACATTGTGGAAGGAAATGCAGATCTTTGGCTCATTAGTACGAGTTTGGAGAGAAACGACTAGTTAGCTCAAACATCATCAAGAATACCATGGCAGACGTGAAGCTGATACGAGAAACGTTAGATAAAACGCATAGTCGACAGAAAAATTTTGACGATAAGCGCTATAGACCCCTTGAGTTTCAAGTAGGAGACTCGGTCTTTTTCAAGGCGGCACTCATGAAAGGGGTGATAGGCATTGAAAATAAAAGAAAGCTCAGTCCTAGGTATATAGGACCCTCGAGATAATAGAGAAAGTCGGGAAGGTGGCTTATAGACTAACGCTTCCTCCCGAGTTAGCTATAGTGCACAACATCTTTCACGTCTTGATGCTGAAGACGTACGTACCAGATAGCTCTCATGTTCTTAGCCAAGAATCCGTTGTAGTATACGCTGATCCAACGTACGAGGAGAGACCCGTGTGGATCCTAGTTAGAAAGGAGAGAGTACTTAGGAATGAAGTATACCGCTAGTAAAAGTGTTGTGACAGAATCATAGTGTTGAGGAAGCCACATGAGAATGGGAAGAAGACATGAGAAGAGACTTCCTGGAATTATTCTAATTTTCGAGGACGAAAATTTTGTAAGGGGGGCAGGTTGTAATGACCGCCATTTTCATGACACCTACTTACCATGTAATAAGTCATTAAGGAATAAAATGGACATAATTTAATGTCTTTTAGTACAATTTAAGTAACACGGTCGTGTGAGTGACCGTGTATCATTCGGACTGTGTATCTGTTAGTAGCCGTGTGAGTGTACATGGCCGTATAGTGTAACACGGTCAAGTACACGACCGTGTAGGAGGCCGTGTACCACTCGGATAGATGTTTTTGTTTCAAAGACATGGCCGTGTTGAGTAGTCTCAACTAGTACACGCTCGTGTTTGAAATGTACACGCCCGTGTTGCGTTGCACACGCACGTGTAAGAGTCTGTGTATAAGGCTGTATAATGAGCCGAGAGCCACTGTAATGACTCATGAATTATGAATCTTAATTACTATGCAATGATGTAATTGAGTTAATAAACACAGTGTGTTTTTCAGTTGAATGAATTAAACGAGTATAGTAACGTTTAATTACTATTTATGCAGTGAAAGGGGCAACCGACAGTGAAATCGGTCCACCCTATTATGTGAGTATGCGTTGAGACACGCAATATCAAGAAACCGGTCTAGACGACCATTTCATGATACAGAACTGATGAGCTAGTCATCAGTACGCTCAGACTGGTCATCTGAGCGCAGCAGTGATAATTGCCCTAATAGATGTACAGTATGGAGAAAAGTGGTCTAGATGACCTCTTCTCGCCCAGATACTGACAAAATCGGAGTCAGAACACTCAGATTAGTCAGTCAGATAGTGAATAGTGATTAGTGAACAGTGTGATACGCAGTGTCAGGTTAGTGGCCAAGACGGCCTTAATCTGACATAAAACTGATATATTAATAGTCAGCAGGCTCAATCTGGTCAATTGAGCATAAAATGTAGATTTTGTTTAAAAGATACGCAGTATCGGGATAAGGGTCAAGACGACCTTTTCTCCCCCCGAAACTGATATATTTAAACTCAGGACGCCCAAATTAGTCAATCGGGCACTTGACACGTTTTTCAAGACGGGGTCATACAGATCCCGAAAACTGGTCCAGAAGACCTCAGATGGACGTAAAACTGATAAATTTGAAATCAACACGTCCAAATTAGTCAAGAGAGACTGTGTTTGAAATTTCACGCGAAAACGCCTCGTTATGCGTGCACAGTGTCAACACAGTGTAGGCCTAACCACAGTATCAAGAAATTGGTCAAGATGACCTTTTCTTGATATAAAACTGATATATTTGGAATCAGAATACTCAAACTAGCCATTTGAGCACAAAAAGTAATTTTTGACCGGGAACCATGCAGTATCGGAAACTGGTCGAGACGACCTCGGATGAAGATAAAACTGATATATTTGGGTTCAGCACGCCCAAATTAATCAGTATAGCCTATCTTAAAATTTTTCAAAAAAATTAGTATAAAAGGACGAAATTTTTGGGACTATTGAAAAATAGCCCTCATAAATTTTCCAAATCCCATTTCCTCCCCCAACACCACCGAGGATGAACAGTGACCGACCATCGAATCCGACCTCCGTTTTCGACACCGCCGGCACCATTGGAAAGCTCTCGACGAGCTGGTTCCAACGGTGTGCCGAGTAGACGGAACCGACGCTGGAGCACGCCGCACGTGCCGCCCAAAGCCGCCGGTGGCCGAATTTTTCAAACCGCCGTATCTCCGCCGTCCGACGTCCAAATGCCACGATTCCGGTCCCAATGGATTCGTGGTGAAGAGTAGAACAAAACCCAGGCTTCATTTCACGTCAAAAGCCGCCGGATCGCACCGCCCAAGGTTCGCCGTCGCCGTCGCCATCGCCGCCGTTGAATCTCGCTATTCCGGCGGAGTTGAGTTGCAAGGTCGGTATCAAAATGCTCAGAAGTACACGTAGATCAAAAGCCCCAAATCAATTTTGGGCAACAACGCCGGAAAATGAAGATCCAACACCGCCGCCGTCGCCGACTTTTCGAGGGCCGATTTCCGGTGATAGGAGCCTCGATTGGTGAAATTGACACCACCAATGGGTTCCTCTCGTCGAGCTCTTCAAGATGGTGGTCGCCACTCCCATCGCCGCCGTGGTCAAAACCGGTCAACGCCGGTCAATGCCGACCCGGAGACCGAAAATTGAAGAATGGCCCGTTGGCCTATTTTCGACGTTCCGGACACATCCGCGGCATCGGATTTGCAAACCGGAGTTTCAAAAGTGGAGAACGTCGATTCAAAGATTGTGCGGTCGAGACCGAACGGTTCGTTCAACCGCCGACGGGAATGATTTTGGTAGTGGTTTTGATCCCTTGATTCCTCAATTTATTATTATAAATAATTATGTATGAATTATGGTTTACTGACTTGGGGAATTGTAAGAAAAAGGGATGAAATGTCGAAAAAGAAAATGTGAAGAAATGTGAATATTTTTACGTAAAAAGCGGAGCTTTTACGTAAAAATTAGGCCTCTGGTTTAGTACGTGGCAGGTTAGAATAGGTTAGATGGTTTTGAGGTGTTTCCTAAACGCTGGAAACCCAAAAATTAAGCGGAAATGCTGCCGAAATTTCTAAAACGGCACAAAGGGATATTTTAGGAAACGAGGGATGAAAATTTGATCGGGATGGAAACCCGAGCCCCCTCGATGACTTAGGTCCGGGAAAGAAGGACGGACGTTGTGAGGATTAGTGAACCGTCTCATTAGAAATTTCGTAATGTAAGAAAACGACCCCTAGATCAGAATAGTGCCACCCGAGGGACGGGTGTGATTTAAGTATAAAATTTGGGGTGATTACATCGGTAACGGTAACCCGATAGGCTAAATGGTCATACAGGAGGTATTCAGTTAGTTGACTGGTCGGTTAGCCAGTCAAGGACCAAGTCTGAATGGGATAGTGAGAGACAGTGATTAAATTTGTCACGCCACGAAATTTTTGAATTTAAATTTCGTGCGTGAATGTATAAACTCAATTTGTTAGTGTGCCAATAAAATTTTTTCTTATTTTCATGGGAATTAAATTTTTAATTTTCGGGGTATTAAATACTAATTTGAGGATATTTAAAACATTTTTACCAATTTTAAAGTTTTAATAAATTTTTCCTAATCAAATTTAACAAATATTAAATTTTATTTATTATTTTTTTTTCATTTATTATTTTTTTTCTTTTTTTCTTCTTTCTTTCCGGAGTCTTCTGGAATTTTTCCCATCTTAATATCTTCTCTCTCTCTGTTCTTCCACCGCCTCACTCTCCCTCTTTTTTTTTTTCTTTCCTCTGCTCTTCGCTGATCATTTCTCTCTCTCCCGTTATTTTTTTTCTTTTCTTTTCTTCTTCTTTCTTTTTCTTCTTTTCTCCTGCTTCCCGTTTCTCTACCTCACTCCCATTAATTCATTTTTTTTTCTCTTTTCTTCTTCTTTCTTTTTCTTCTTTTCTTCTCGCCCTTGTTTCCCTCTCACACTCTTTATTTTATTTTATTTTATTTTTCCTTTTCTTTTTCTTTTCCCTTCTCCCTCGCCGATTCACTTTCTTCCTCTCCCCATCTCTTTTTTTTTCTTTTCTTCTCTTCTTTTTCTTTTCTTTTCCGTTCGGCTGAGCTCCACCAGAAGCCGCCGAACGCCACCACCGAACTCCGCCGGAAGCCGCGCCGAACGCCGCCAACCCGAGCTCCTCGGGACGCCACCGTCGACGCCAATCGCGAGCCACGCCGATCACGCACGTCGAACCCGAAGTTACACAGCCGAAATCCATCCCGCCGAACCAGCCGCCGCCCGAGCCCGGCGCCGCCGACTGCCGAGTGCCCGGCGCCGCCACCGCCCTCGCCGCCGTGAGTCTCCTTTTCCGGCCGGTCGATCCCTTCAGCAAAAAGAAAAAAATTCGTTGTATATGTATATATATATATAAGTGTAACTGCGTGCGTGAGTTTTACATATATGTATATATATGCATAATAATAATAATAATAATAAGTAATAATAATAATAATAATAATAATAATAATAATAATAATAATAATAAATATATTTTTAGATTTTAAATTTTAAATTGATTTGAAATTTGTATTTTGAACTGTTCTGGGAATTGGAAAATTTTTCTGCAGGTTGAGCATTTTGGAGCTTTTGGGGAAGCCTATTTTTAAGGTAGGTCATGCCAAAATTTTTAAAAATATATATCTATATTTTAGATAATTGTGTTAAAATTGTTATTTTAAAATTATGGTGTTAAAATAAAGTATCATTTTAAATTTTAGAAAAATTCATTGGCATACTAATTAGTTGAGTTTACCGTAATTCGATTACGAAATTCTTGGGCAGATAATTAAATTATCTGTGTTTTTTGTTTTAGGTACTCGTAGATCGAATTCGAAAAGAGAGACTATCTTGGAACTCGTGCGAGAAATTGACCGTAGGTCAAATTGCTGACGAGGTAGGATACTTTACCCTTTCTTGGCAGCCAATTTTGTTTTAATGATTTGGCCAAATATCATTTGAAAAAAATGTGTTTATAAAGCTTTGAAATTTACGTGATTTAGAAAATATCACGATTTCGGAAATTAAAGGAAAAATATCCGGTTATGGATTTTTTTGAAAAACAATACGGTATATTTTTAGTATGTGAATCATATGTTCACATGAAATGTTGAAAGTTGGATTTGGTGTTAAAGTATACTGGGAGCCAGCACACACGTGCGAAGAGTGCACATCTCGATCGAGGATCACTCATTATGCTTCGGCATGGTGAGGGAGGCTCATATGGACCGTACATGAACTAGATGTATATAGGGACACAATTTGCATAATCACGATTCCACGTTTATGATTCGGTACTGCATTGACATACTTAGTATGATGGTTAAATTCAAATGTTGAAGTATTATTTTTTTTAAAAGAATATCCTACTGGGCCTTTCGCTCACTGTTTTAAAACTGGTAAACCCCCAGGAGAGAAAGCTGATTAGAAGATACGGGTGACGTAGACCCGTTCGTGGACGCCCAGGGACTTGAAGTAGTGATCTGTACATTAGGACAAAGTATGTATAAGAGCATTCCGGGACTGTAAATTTTAAACTTTATTTTTTTGCAAATTTCAGTTATTTAATTTTATCCAAGTATGCATCTGTGGGACATGGGTACCTCACCACCTGATATTGCGATAAAAATGGAAATACAAATATAAATTAATTTCAAATATGCAATCATAATTTATAAACACGTTTAAAGAGTCGGTAAAGGGTAAGATATAAAAACTGACAGACTTAGGAATCTGTGCGTTCCTTTCTTTTATTCTTTTAAAATTTAATATCCGTCACTATCCCGGCTTTTGGGAAGTGACACCTATCGCTGTCCCGGGTTTTGGGACGTGACAGGATTTTTGGTATCAGAGCATGGTTTGGGGTTCCCATAGGAATTATATGCATACTTGGAGTAAAATGAAATGCTAATTTACAACCCGGAATTTTTATTTTATAGAATGCCGCCCAGACGTAGAGGGGAACCGTCCCGAGAACTATTCCGACCCCGACCTCAGCACCGACGCCAGAGCCGGACCAGGCTAACGTCGTGGAAGCCATGTATCAAATATTACAACACATGACTGCTCGTGCAAGAGATGAACCGGTCGTTCGTGACATGAACCGAAGCCTACGTGATTTCCAACGATTTCGAGTTCCAGGCTTTACTGGTGAAGGTGATCCTCAAGAAGCAGATGATTGGTTCCAAAGTGTGGTGATGAAGATGGACACTATCCAGACCCCACCTGAATACCGGATTGAAATTCTTTCTACCTATTTGGACGGTAAAGCTGGCATATGGTGGAGACAAATCAGAAGAACGCATAATCTTCAAGAAATGACATGGGAGATGTTTGAGCAGCTATTTTATGATCAATTTTTCCCTGAGAGTTTTAGGGATCAAAAGATTATAGAATTCATGAGCCTACAACAAGGAAATATGACCGTATTCGAATACGTGTCAAAATTTGGAGAATTATCCAGATTTACCTCTACAATGGTGGCGACTGAGCGCACCAAATGTATTAAGTTTGAGCAGGGACTTAAACCATCGATAAGGAGACTGGTGGTGGGTATGCAGATCCGTGACTACCCGACGCTCGTGTCAGCTGCCCTGCGTATTGAGCAGGATAATCAAAATTTTCAAAAGGAGAAATCTGAAGCTCCAAGGACGTCTGGTGGACCGACCAGAAGTCAACGTGGGAATCGTACTCATGTCAGTGGGGTCAACGTCGAAGGTAGAAGAACTGACAGTACTACTAATACCTCTACCGGAAGAGTACACCCATATGAGAGGAGCTGTTATAACTGTGGCCAAACAGGACATTTAAAGAGGAACTGTCCTTACAGGCAACAGCAGCTGTCCCAACAATTCCAGCAGTCCAGCCAATCATCAGCAGGATCTCGTCAATCTGGATCTGGATAGTTTACCCAGGGACAGGTTAATCAGGGACAGTCAGGATTTGACCAGTCACAATACAGGCCGCCACAAGCCCCTTATCAGCCGAATTTTGGACCCCAGTCATTTCAGTCACAGTGGAGACCTCAAATGTCCAATAGTAGGCAGGCATCTTCGCAACCGCCACAATTCAGGCCAGCGGGACCCACTACCTCGAGGAACAGTATAAATGACAAGGGAAAGGGAAAAATGTATGCTGTGGAAGGGGAAGAACCAGCAACTCAGAACAGTCCCACAGTCATGGAGGGTATGATTCTGATCTCTTCTAGTTGGGCACACGTATTGTTTGATACTGGTGCCAGCCATTCTTTTATTGCATCCACATTTGCAAAAGTATTAGAATTAGAAATTAAACCTTTAGAGTAACCTTTGCACCTAAGTACGCCACTGGGAAAAACCGAAGCTTCAATGATATGTTGGACTAATGTTGTTACGCGAGAAGGCGAACAACTTAATGTCCAATTCATTATCCTACCAATGAGACGCTATGATGTGATTCTTGGTATGAATTGGTTAACTCAGAATAGGGCGACGTTAGATTGTCATCACCGAAAGGTGATATTATTCATAGAGCCAAATCCGACGGTGATCGAACTCGAAAATCCAGATCGGGTGATGACCAGCGAGCTGTTGAGATCAGCCATCGGTGGTCGACAAAAGTTATCTTGCGCCGCTATTATTTTCGCATTAGAAGGTGACAACAACGTGGAAAGAGGTGATCACTACACTTCAGTGGTAGATGAATTTCCGGATGTATTTCCTGAAGAATTACCTGGTTTGCCACCTGACCGAGAGGTAGAATTCTGCATTGACCTTATTCCCGGTACAACCCCGATATCAATTCCGCCTTACAAAATGGCACCTGCGGAGAAAGCTGAATTACGGAAGCAATTGACTGAGCTAGAACTCAAGGGATTCATCCTACTCAGCAAATCACCATGGGCCCACCAGTCCTATTTGCAAAGAAACAAGATGGAAGCTTACGACTGTGTGTTGACTATAGGCAACTGAACAGGGTGACCATCAAGAATAAATATCCCTTGCCAAGGATCGACGAGCTATTTGATCAACTTGAAGGTGCTCAGTACTTCTCAAAGATTGATTTGAGATCTGGGTATCATCAATTGAAAATCCGAGAGGAAGATATCCCGAAAACTGCATTTAGGACTCGGTATGGATCTTACGAATTCTTGGTTATGCCTTTTGGTTTGACGAATGCTCCAGCAGCTTTTATGGACTTGATGAATCGTGTTTTCCGACCCTTTCTAGATCAGTTTGTCATCGTCTTCATTGATGATATTCTGATTTATTCTAAGACTCGGGAAGAACACGAACAACACTTAAGATTGGTCCTACAAACTCTGCGAGAGCATCAGCTATACGCTAAGAGGGAGAAATGCGACTTCTGGTTATCTGAAGTCAAATTTCTCGGACATGTTATCTCTAGCCAAGGCATAGCCGTAGACCCTACCAAAGTCGAGGCAGTATTGAAATGGGAACGACCTAGAAACGTAACCGAAATCAGAAGTTTTCTGGGATTAGTGGGGTATTATCGTAAATTCGTTCAGGATTTCTCGCGAATTGCAGCCCCAATGACACGACTGACAAGAAAAGATGTTCGATTTGACTGGGACAGCAAATGTGAGAACGCTTTCCAAGAATTGAAAATTCGCTTGACCAGCGCTCCAGTTCTTATAATTCCCAAGCCAGAAGAACCGTATGAAGTTTATACTGACGCATCGAAAGAAGGACTCGGGTGTGTTCTAATGCAGAGAGGACATGTCGTAGAATACGGATCTCGACAATTGAAGATTCATGAGAAAAACTACCCAACACATGATTTAGAGTTGGCAGCCATTATTTTTGCTTTAAAAATTTGGAGATGCTATCTCTATGGTGTCTCATTTCGGATTTTCTCTGATCATAAGAGTTTGCAGTATCTCTTTACTCAGAAAGATCTGAATTTGAGACAAAGACGTTGGGTAGAGTATATGGAAGATTATGACTTTACTCTAGAATATCATCCAGGTAAGGCTAACGTCGTTGCGGATGCTCTTAGTCGGAAAGGTACCGGTGTTCTTGCTTCATTAGCCGTGCTTGATTGGAAAAGAACAGCAGTGGTTGAGGATTATGATCTTCAGATCTCTGAGGATCAAAATTCAATCACTCTGTACAATTTGGTAACTCCACCTTACTTGATCCAACAAGTTAAGGAGAATCAACATAAAGATAGCCATTTGCAAAACGTCTAGTCCAAGCTTCAGAATGGAGAACAACTGAAACATTGGAACATCCGTGGTGATGGAGTTTTGTATTTCAAACATCGCCTAGCAGTTCCACAAATACCAGAATTGAAGAAGGCAATCATGGATGAAGCTCATAAATCTCGATTTGCCATACATCCAGGAGTCATCAAGATGCATAAGGATCTAAAGAGGCAATATTGGTGGCGAAACATGAAAAATGATGTGACAAATTATGTGAAGACTTGTCAGAATTGTCTTAAGGTCAAAGCGGAACGTCAGAAACCTGGAGGAATGCTACAGCCGCTACCTGTTCCAGAGTGGAAGTGGGAAGAAATTACCATGGATTTCCTTATGGGATTACCAAAAACACGAAATGGTTTCGATGTAATTTGGGTAGTGGTAGATCGATTGACGAAATCAGCGCACTTCATTCCTATCAAGTCCACATATGGTAGGCAGAACTTAGCCAAAGCATATTTGGACGAGATAGTGAAATATCATGGAATTCCATTAAGTATTATTTCTGATCGAGATCCTCGATTTACCGCTCGATATTGGAAGAGTTTCCAGGCAGCTTTTGGAACAGATTTGAAATTCAGCACCGCTTTCCATCCGCAGACTGACGGACAATCCGAAAGAGTTATTCAGATCCTTGAAGACATGTTACGTGCTTGCGCGTTAGATTATGGGAACAAATGGATTGATAATTTGTCATTAGCAGAGTTTGCGTACAACAACAGTTATCAATCTAGCATCAAAATGGCACCATTCGAGGCTCTTTACGGAAGACCATGTAGATCACCCATATGCTGGATCGAACCTGAAGGTCGAGTTCATACTGGAGCAACTATTGTCGAGGAGACTACCGAGAAAATTTGAATTATTCGAGAACGCTTAAAAACAGCACAGAGTCGACAAAAGAGTTACGCTGACAGACGGCGGAGACCATTGGAATTTGAGGTAGGAGATTTCGTGCTTCTAAAGGTTTCCCCCCGAAAAGGAGTCTCTCGTTTCAGCAAGAAAGGGAAGCTAGCTCCACGATATGTGGGACCATTCCTTATTATTCAACGAGTTGGAAAAGTTGCGTATCGTTTAGCGCTGCCATCAGAGTTGTCCCACGTGCATGATGTATTTCATGTCTCGATGCTTCGGAAATGCGAACCGGGTCCTATTGCAATAGTTTCGCCCGAGGACATACCAATTCGAGAAGATGTTTCCTATGAAGAGGCACCGGTACGAATTCTCGAAAGAAAGGTCAAGAGAATACGACGTCAAGAGATAGCGTTAGTTAAGGTTTTATGGCAACATCACGGAAGTGAAGACGCTACTTGGGAAGTGGAAAGTGAGATGTTAGAAAAATACCCCCATTTGTTTGAAAATCTAGATAATTCGAATTTCGAGGACGAAATTCTTTTGTAGGAGGGAAGAATTGTCACGCCGCGAAATTTTTGAATTTAAATTTCGCGCGTGAATGTATAAACTCAATTTGTTAGTGTGCCAATAAAATTTTTTCTTATTTTCATGGGAATTAAATTTTTAATTTTCGGGGTATTAAATGCTAATTTGAGGATATTTAAAACATTTTTACCAATTTTAAAGTTTTAATAAATTTTTCCTAATCAAATATAACAAATATTAAATTTTATTTATTATTTTTTTTTTCATTTATTATTTTTTTTTTCTTCTTTCTTTCCGAAGTCTTCTGGAATTTTTCCCATCTTAATATCTTCTCTCTCTCTGTTCTTCCACCGCCTCACTCTCCCTCTTTTTTTTTTTCTTTCCTCTGCTCTTCGCTGATCATTTCTCTCTCTCCCGTTATTTTTTTTCTTTTCTTTTCTTCTTCTTTCTTTTTCTTCTTTTCTCCTGCTTCCCGTTTCTCTACCTCACTCCCATTAATTCAAATTTTTTTTTTCTCTTTTCTTCTTCTTTCTTTTTCTTCTTTTCTTCTCGCCCTTGTTTCCCTCTCACACTCTTTATTTTATTTTATTTTATTTTTTTTCCTTTTCTTTTTCTTTTCCCTTCTCCCTCGCCGATTCACTTTCTTCCTCTCCCCATCTCTTTTTTTTTCTTTTCTTCTCTTCTTTTTCTTTTCTTTTCCGTTCGGCCGAGCTCCACCGAACGCCACCACCGAACTCCGCCGGAAGCCGCGCCGAACGCTGCCAACCCGAGCTCCTCGCGACGCCACCGTCGACGCCAATCGCGAGCCACGCCGATCACCCACGTCGAACCCGAAGTTACACGGCCGAAATCCATCCCGCCGAACCAGCCGCCGCCCGAGCCACCCAACGCCGCCGACTGCCGAGTGCCCGGCGCCGCCGCCATGAGTCTCCTTTTCCGGCCGGTCGATCCCTTCAGCAAAAAGAAAAAAATTCGTTGTATATGTATATATATATAAGTGTAACTGTGTGCGTGAGTTTTACATATATGTATGTATATGCATAATAATAATAATAATAATAATAATAATAAATATATTTTTAGACTTTAAATTTTAAATTGATTTGAAATTTGTATTTTGAACTGTTCTGGGAATTGGAAAATTTTTCTGCAGGTTGAGCATTTTGGAGCTTTTGGGGAAGCCTATTTTTAAGGCAGGTCATGCCAAAATTTTTAAAAATATATATCTATATTTTAGATAATTGTGTTAAAATTGTTATTTTAAAATTATGGTGTTAAAATAAAGTATCATTTTAAATTTTAGAAAAATTCATTGGCATATTAATTAGTTGAGTTTACCGTAATTCGATTACGGAATTCTTGGACAGATAATTAAATTATCTGTGTTTTTTGTTTTAGGTACTCGTAGATCGAATTCGAAAAGAGAGACTATCTTGGAACTCGTGCGAGAAATTGACCGTAGGTCAAATTGCTGACGAGGTAGGATACTTTACCCTTTCTTGGCAGCCAATTTTGTTTTAATGATTTGGCCAAATATTATTTGAAAAAAATGTGTTTATAAAGCTTTGAAATTTACGTGATTTAGAAAATATCACGATTTCAGAAATTAAAGGAAAAATATCCGGTTACGGATTTTTTTGAAAAACAATACGGTATATTTTTAGTATGTGAATCATATGTTCACATGAAATGTTGAAAGTTGGATTTGGTGTTAAAGTATACCGGGAGCCAGCACACACGTGCGAAGAGTGCACATCTCGATCGAGGATCACTCATTATGCTTCGGCATGGTGAGGGAGGCTCATACGGACTGTACACGAACTAGATGTATATAGGGACACAATTTGCATAATCACGATTCCACGTTTATGATTCGGTACTGCATTGACATACTTAGTATGATGGTTAAATTCAAATGTTGAAGTATTATTTTTTTTAAAAGAATATCCTACTGGGCCTTTCGCTCACTGTTTTAAAACTGGTAAACCCCCAGGAGAGAAAGCTGATTAGAAGATACGGGTGACGTAGACCCGTCCGTGGACGCCCAGGGACTTGAAGTAGTGATCTGTACATTAGGACAAAGTATGTATAAGAGCATTCCGGGACTGTAAATTTTAAACTTTATTTTTTTGCAAATTTCAGTTATTTAATTTTATCCAAGTATGCATCTGTGGGACATGGGTACCTCACCACCTGATATTGGGATAAAAATGGAAATATAAATATAAATTAATTTCAAATATGCAAGCATAATTTATAAACACGTTTAAAGAGTCGGTAAAGGGTAAGATATAAAAACTGACAGACTTAGGAATCTGAGCGTTCCTTTCTTTTATTCTTTTAAAATTTAATATCCGTCACTATCCCGGCTTTTGGGAAGTGACACCTGTCGCTGTCCCGGGTTTTGGGACGTGACAAAATTGTCAAGTAGACAAATTAATCAAGCACGATTAAAAATTAGATATCAAATTTCCCAAAGTAGAGCAGTTGGGTATCGATAGGCATCGATACCACACAACGATAAGTTAATTAGTTCCTAACGATAGAGTGACCTAAGAGCGATGTTAATTAATTTATTGGGTAAATAAATTAATTAACAATGATTAGAAAATCAAATTCTTAAGAAGAGGGCAATTAGTACCGATAAGGATCAGTACCACATAACGAGAATTTTTATTAGTCACTAATGACCACGGTGACCTAAGAGTGAATGTTAACGAAATGTATTATGATTACAGGGAGGTACCTGTATTGTGACGAAGGCGAGAGTATAAACTGTCTGATGACAGGTAAGTACAACTCCACCTACAGCATGGATAAAATGAATTTAAAATGATGCTTTTCCAGTACTTTAAGTATGTATCTTGCACACGATGCTGCACAGCATACATAAGAGCATATAGTTTCATAATCGAGTAGATTGATGAAAGAACAAGTTAGAAGCCATAGATCCCTACCGCGTAGGATTGGGGACAGCTTAGAGAAGCGTATGGCTAGAACAGTTAAACAAGATGGAAATAAATAGGTGTGTCGTACCGGCTCCTTCAGTCGAAGGGGTTTCCAGTTAAAGAAAGTTAAGGCCAAAAGTTGAGCATCAGTTGATGGCTCTTCGGCATTAGTTGACATCGGGAGTTACCGTTGGTCTGCGCGCACACGGTACTGATACATGGGCCCTAAATAGACAAGAAGAGAAAAAAAGAAAAGTTTGAAGCATAAATGAACATAACCGGATCATGCATTAGTTATAGTTCGCTATGCTTTCTTTTTCAGTAGAGTGCATACAGTACACGATGTTTCTGTCATGCATAAAGTATGTGAAGTTTTATATTCACTGTTATAACATGTTATGTGATGACATGATATGTGAGCTGATATGTGATATGCTTATATGGTATGTGATTTATTAAGTGATATATGTCATGCCTATGATTTTACGTATGTGCTATGTTTTAAACATGTTTTGCAGTTAACATGTTGTACTTACTGGGCGTAAAGCTCACGGAGTGTGTTCATGCTGTAGGTAAGCATCCTATAGCGTAAACATCAAGGGACGATGATGGTGGCAGAGGTGGATGTGAGGATGAGGTTATGGATACACCGTGAGTATTCTTCCGCACAGTATGAGTAAATAATATTTTGAATGGTGACAGTTAAATAGTATTTTGAATAGTAAAGGTTAAACGGTATTTTAAAACAGTAAACAGTATATGTATGAGTAGTATATTTAAATAGTATCTGGTGAATAGTAATCAGATAAACAAGTATATAATTGTGTATGTATAATTTAAATCCTTATGTTTTTCAAATTCCGCATTTTAATAGTATACGTACGTGAACAGTAAATACATACGCGTATATATAAAAAAAAATCCCTCTAAATTTAAGGTATTAAATTCAGCAAGTTTAAGTATCGGTTTTAAAGAGAAAGTATAAGTAAAAGCTAAAGAAGCAAGCAATAGGGTTTACAGTGACAGTCCGGGCCGCTGAGGGCACGGGGCGTCACATATAATTGGGCTCCCGCAAATCCATATGATCATCATTCTTTTACCGAACAACTCAGTCATATGATCACTAATTTCAGAGTCACACCACTATAAACCTGAAACTGAACTCTGAATTATGTACCGTATTACGTAAGCCTGTGACAAGCTATCGTCCAATGACCTCGTCGTGTATGCAGAACCCTCATATGATATCCATGATCAACCTTAGGCCAAAGTCCATTTAATCCTACTGATCAGGCTATCTTAAAGTTCCATTATACTACCGAATAAAGAAAATGATTATTCACCATATGTGAATAAGAAGTCATCCGCCTAGCGGATGACCCAAGGCCTTGTCCAATTTCACATTCAGTATAATGCCTTTAAGAGGAAACCCTTAACTCCTCATTAGAGCTATGATTCCGATATCTGTAAACGAACCCTTCATCGTATACAAGTCATGCACCCAACGAACCGGTCTATAAGCTTACTACCTCTGAGACGCTTTAGCCATTGTAGCATTAAAGTACACAAGTCATATACATGAAGCTGTCCTTTTACTCAGGATTAAGGTTACTACACAATGAACGTCAAAAGCAGATCGATCCACTCAAAGCGGACTTCATAGATCAATCATGCTTTAGTCCCAGTCTAATATGTCACCACCAAGCAACATATCTATGTCTCTACTTAGGAGTACAGCTCCAGACAGTCAAGACAAACCGTCCCCTCCAAGACTTTAGACAACATAATAGTCTTAACATAAGTTAGATGCTCGGTCTAACCCCATAGACTACAGACCATAGTTTAGACCGCTAACTTTAGAACATTGTCTTCTCGCATACAAAAGTCCATTGCATGCAACGTTCTAACAGTTTAACACAAGCAGTCAGGGAGCCATATTTGCTTACATTTACTTTAACGTGTAAATAAAATGAGGACAGATAGCAATGTAATGAATAATCTCTATATATATAATTTTAATATCCAGTTCAAAATAAATACATCAAAATATCTCTAATGCTTAGGGCATTTCTTAATAGGCACAACGTCCATAACTGTTACCAGGTGCAAAGTCCACATTTCGTTCATAAATAAAACGGGCGCATAGTTCTCGAGCACAAGGTTCACTATGCCCTTTTTAACACGCAACGATAAGGAATAATGAAGCATAATCTGAGCATGAACGGTTCATGTAGTATGCACGCTATGCCCTAGATACAGATAGAGCAAGCTTCCTAGTTGCATGATAGGACATGCTAGCATGATTTGCATTCTGAGATGCCACATGATATGTTTTCATATTCTATGTGAATATGTGACATGATTGCCAGTTTTATATATGCCTTAAGTATGGCTTACAATTTAACATGTTTTGCAGTTAACATGTTATACTTACTGGGTATAAAGCTCACGGAGTACGTTCATACTATAGGTAAGCGTCTTATGGCTTAAACCACAATGAGCGATGGCAGCAGCGGAGGTGGACGTGAGGGCGAGGTTATGGTGTTAGGAAATGCCCTAAGCATTAGAGACATTTTGATGTATTTATTTTGAACTGGATAATAAAATTATATATAGAGATTATTCATTACATTGCTATTTCTCCTCATTCTATTTATATGTTAACGTAAATGTAAGCTAATATGGCTCCCTGACGGCTTGTGTTAAAACTGTTAGAACGCTGCATGCAATGAACTTTTTTGTATGCGAGAAGACAATGTTCTAAAGTAAGTAGTCTAAACTAAGGTCTGTAGTCTATGGGGTTAGACTGAGCATCTAACTCATGTTAAGACTATTATGTTGTCTAAAGCCATGGTGGGCACGACTTGTCTTGACTGTTTGGAGCATAGACTTCCAAGTAGAGGCATAGATATGTTGCTTGGTGGTGACATATTAGACCGGGACTAAAGTGTGATTGATCTACGTAGTCGCTATGAGTGGATCAGTCTACTTTTGACATTCATTGTCTAGTAACCTTAATCCTGAGTGAATGAACTACTTCATGTATATGACTTGTGTACTTTGATGTTCCAATGGCAAAAGCATCACAGAGGTAGTAAGCTTATAGACCGGTTCGTTGGGTGCACGACTTGTATACGATGAAGGGTTTGTTTACAGATATCGAAATCATAGCTCTAATAAGGAGTTAAGGGTATCCTCTTAAAGGCATTATGCTGGATGTGAAAATGGACAAGGCCTTGGGTCGTCTGCTGCGTGGATGACTTTTTATTCACATATGGTGAATAATCATTTTCTTATTCGGTGATATAATGGAACTTTAAGATAGCCTGATCGGTAGGATTGAATGAACTTTGACCTAAGGTTAATCATGGATATCATATGAGGGTTTCGCATATATGACAAGGTCATTAGATAGTAGCTCATCACAGGCTTACGTAATATGATATATAATTGAGAGTTCAGTCTCAGGTTTATAGTGGTGTGACTCTGAAATTAGTGATCATATGATTGAGTTGTTCAGTAAAGAATGATGATTATATGGATTCATGGGAGCCCGATTATATATGTCCAATTGGTCCCTCTACTAGCTCCACATAATTCCTTAACGATTGGCAAATTGATTTGAGTATGCTTGTTGGCTAGTTGACTTTATATGGATGGTGTTGACATAGGTTTAGGATGGTGGACAAGATTCTCTCCATTTGAATTCAAATTTTGTTTTGGATAATAGAGTACGCAATTATTCGAACTCCAAATAAAGTTGCCATGATTTTATTTGAGATTGGATTGGAGTTGTAGAAAATTATCCATGAGAACAAAAATTTGAAATGCAACTATTTGTGGATTTTGAAATTTGAATTTTGAAATTTGAAATTTGAATTTGAAATTTAAATTTGAATTTGAATTTTGAATTTTGAAATTTGAAATTCAAATTTTAAAATCACAGTCCAAGTAGAATTCAAATTCTTTGTGGATAATTCCAGAAAGCTAGAATTCGAATTTGAGTTGGATTATGAAGAGGAAAATCTTGTTTGAATCCTACTTGAATTTTGAATCCTGACTCTAAAAAAAGTGGCTGAATTTTGTTGAGGAAAATCCTCCAAGATATTTTTGATTTTTGTGGATAAGGATTCGGGGAAAAATTCAAGTTTCAATCCCAGTTGAATTTGGATTCTCTCCTCCCTAAAAGTGGCCGAAAATATTGAGGAAATCTCAAGGGAGATTTTCGGTTTTCATTGGATGAGGATGAGATTAAATTCGAGCTTGAAAATCCTAGTTGAATTTTGATTCTCCCCCTACTTTTGTGGTCGAAAATAATTGTTGAAAATCCTAATAGATTTTCAGATTTTTTGGTTGGTTAATAGTGAGATAAAATTCAAGTTAAAATCTTGTTTGAATTTTGAATACAAAATCCTAAAGATTGGCCAAATTTTTTAGTTGGGATTTGGCCCTAGAAAGTTCGGATTTCGTGTGTAGATAAAGGAGAAAATCTTCTTCTAATCCAATTCGAATTCAAAGGATCACCTCATGCAAGTCTATAAATAGAGGTCCTGCCACTCCAGTTCTCTAAGACCATAGACTCTCAGGTGAGCGGGCTTATTATTGCACAACTCACCGTCACAATAAGTTCTTTAGAGATCTGGGTGGTCGGAAGAAGACTAGTAGTGCTAGCATACCGATCAAGGTTCAGAGTGCCCACACACTCAGCCATTCAGAAATTGGAGAATAGTAGAGAAGGCTAGTTGGTTGAAGCCCTCCGATCATTCTCCTCCTGCAGATTGGCATCATTTGAGGTATGAGTTTAAATTGTTGTTGGTTTATTGTATATGACATCATGAGATATTTAATGATCTTGAAAAATTTTTATTGTTCCACTGCGCCACTCTGATACGTTTTTATCGAAAAATTTCCTACATATGGATACATCGCGAGTAATCTTCCGCATAATTTGAGTAACAGTTGGACAACATTTTGAATAGTAACCATTGAATAGTAATTGTTAAATAGTATTTATGAATAGTAATCGTTATATGGTAATTTTTTGAATAGCAATTGTTACACAGTATTTATGACTAGTAACCGTTAAATAGCACTTTTGAATAGAAACCGTTAAGCAGTATTTTTTGGAATAGTAAATAGTTAAAGTATATGTACATAAATAGTAAATACGTACGATGTAATAAAAAAAATCCCCTAAAATTAGGGTATTGAATTAAGTGAATTTAAGTATCAATTTTCAAGCCAGATAAGTTAAGCAACTGTTCTTTAAGTAAATAAGAATAGTTTTTCACGCAAGTTAGGTATCAATAGTAGTTTTAAGTGACGGTCCAGGCCACTGAGGGCACGGGGCCTCACATTTGGCTTGATGATAAAAAAGAAATTTTTGTGTGTTCATCCTAGCAAAGGCCGACCCATTTTCCCCTTGGTCCACATGGCAATATTTGGTCAGCCAAGCCTTGATTTGGTTTGTGCTTGGTTCACAGCACAAGAGGTAAAAACCGAAACCCTTTTTGTGGTTTAGTGAATTTAAGTTTTGATCAAGGAAATTTATGTGTATTTATTTGTGCAATGGGTTGTAATAAGTTTATTTTGAGCCCTTAGCATTTTATTTTTAAGTTTATATGGTTGTGTGATTTTGGTTTAATTTTTTGTGATGGATGTGAGAATGGACGTTTTTAGGGTTGGCTGGACACCAACCTATTCTTAATTTTTAGGCCATGGTTTTGGCCATTTTTGACCACATTATGATCTGATTTTGGGATTCGGTAAATCACAAAGTTTTAAGGAAATTCCATTACGGTCGTTTTTGTCTCAAATAGCTATTGGCCAAAAATGGCTCTATGACAGGTTTTTCGAGCTATTTTTAACCAGAGTTCAAAACTAGGACCAAAATCCTAAGCAACAGGAATAGTCTCGGGTTTTGTTAAAAACAACCAACTTAGAATCTGAACCGGATCTCGGGCTCAACACGAACATTATAGATCTCGTCGAAATCTTAAAGATGACCTACATGAATTTTAAAAATTTGGCCGTTTCAGGCCTTAAACAGAGCCGTATTTAAATAGACATAAAACTGGAATTTTTCCTAAAATTGGACACAAGATAGCCACTGGGTTTGATGAGTTTAGGACCATTTCAAATTTGATTTGAGCTCCAAGATGAACATAAGAGTTTTTCATCTCGTCGAGAATGAAAAGTTTTATGTTCGCCAAATTTACAAATTAAACCGTTTCAAACAAGTTTTAAACAGTTTTGGATAAACCGGTTCAAGAACCCTTTTTAAAAATTGAACACCAAAATGTGTTCTTCCCCTTTTAAATGGAAAAATGATTTTAATAAAACGTCCCCACCTTCCAACAGGGTGATATGGGGACTGTTTCAAATAGCATGAATTTTCCCAAAAATTTTATAAGACCTCTAAAACAATTTTCAAAAAATAAATAAACAATAGAGGTAGCCCGATTGGTTACCACACCAAATATGCGAGTAACTCGATAGGCTACATAGTCATCGAAGCATGAGGTAAACGATCGGTTGACTAGCCAGTAAACCAGTCAAGGGCCGTGTTTGAATGAGATGGTGAGGAGCTGTGATTAATCTGTCAAGTAGACAAAATTAATCAAGCACGAATAGACATTAGATACCAAATTCCCAAAGTAGAACAGTAGGGTACTGATGGGCCTCGGTACCATATAATAATACAAGCTATAGTCACCAATGGTAGTAGTGACCTAAGAACGACGTTAATTAATTTATTGGTAATAAATTAATTAACTACGAATAGAGGATCAAAACTCTCCAAAGAGAGAACAAGTTAGTACTGACGGCAATCGGTAATGTACGTAGATAGCTGCTTTAGTCACTAACGGTATTAGTGGCTCAGCAACGGTTATTAATGGAATACGTGTTGGTGACAGGTAGTTACCTGTAATGCATAGCATGTTATAAGAACATATAGTTTCACAATCGCGTAGATTGCTGAAAGCATAAGTTAGATGCCATACTTTCCCTATCAGGTAAGATAATGGATAACCTAGTAGAGCTTATGGCATAAGAATATAAGATCAGATAAACAACTAGTTAATTAAAAGATTTCGTGTCGTGCCGGCCCCTTCCGCTTGAAGAGGTTTTTAGTTTAAGTATGATGACCCGATGTCGATGGTTCTTAATACATAAGGGGGCATATGGCCTATAAGGACCACCCCATTCCTGTAACTTGATTTTTATATAATGAGAAATTGAGGAATAATTTGATGTCTTTTTATGCAAATTAGTGTAACACGGTCAAGTACACCGCTATGTAAGTGGCCGTGTACTGCTCAATTTGATGAATGTGTAAAAGGTCATGTTCCAGGATAGGACCGTGTTGAGAAATCTCAACCGGAACATGCCCGTGTTACCTTGTACATGCCTATGTATGGACCCGTGTAAAAGGTCGTGTATTAAGTGGAGAGCCGCTACAAAGACTCTCAAAATTCATGAAACCTGATTACTTTATGGTGAGTAATTAAGTTGAAAAATACGTATACTTTTCAGTTGAATAGATTAAACAGATACGGTACTGTTTAATTATTATTCATACCATGAAAGGGGGTAACCTACAGTGAATTTGGTCCGCCCTAATATGTGTATAAGTGTATGAGATGCGCAGTATCAGGAAACTGGTCCAGATGATCATTTCTTGACACAAGACTTGTGAACAGATCACCAGAATGCTCAGACCAAACATCTGAGTACTACAGCGAGAAATAACCCTAGCAAGGGTACGATATCGAGAAAATGGTCTGGATGACCTCCTCTCGTCTAGAAACTGACAAAATCGGAATCAGAACGCTCAGACTAGTCAGTTAGAACAGAAAGTAGTGAATAGTCAATAGTGAAAATACAGTGTCAAGTTAATGGCCAAGACACTCTTAATTTGACTTAAAAATGATATAGTCACAGTCAGCAGGCCCAATTTGGTCAATTTAGCATAAAACGTGAATTTTTGTCTTAGAGGTACGTAATATCGAGAAGAGGGTAAAAACGATCTTATCTCACCCCAATACCGATATATTTAGACTCAGAACGCCTAAATTAGTCAATTGGGCACCGGATATGTTTTTCGAGGCAGGGTCACACAGATCCCAAAAACTGGTCCAGACGACTCCGGACGGACATAAAACTGATAAAATTGAAATCAGCATGTCCGACTTAGTCTAGAGAGACTGTATTGAAAATTTTATGCGAAACGCCTCGTTTTGCATGTGCAAAGACAACACAGTGTAGACACAACCACAGTATAGGAAATGAATAGTAAATTGGTGTAGAATGGGCTTTTAGATAGTATAAACTGACTAGAAATCATTAGTGTGAAAATCAGATTCAAAAAATCTGATTTACGGATGAAAATTAGAACACTGCCAAGAACGGACCGAACACCACAGTAGAAAACTGGACTACGAAGAGAAGCAAATGCAAATGAAATTTAGGCCTTAAAAACTGTGTGCCTTGGCTGGAAACTAGCTATTTTCAGCTGCAAAATAACCCTAAAAAGTAAGAATAAAAAATGGGGTAAGTTATGACACATGATTTAAAAAATGCCATTATTCCATCACAAGCCATCAAGCGAAAATTTTTAATTCTTCCCCTCTTTTATGGCCGCAGCTCATTCGATGGTGATGGGCTGAATTGGGTAGAAATTTATCCCCAAATTAGCTTAGGAATAGCTTGATTAAATGAGCTTGGATTTGATTAATGGTTGCTTATGTTTATCTATAAAAGGGTGTCCATGCCTTAGACTTGTGTTCCTTTCTTTTTCACACCCAAAAAAAAAATTACAACTCTTCCTCTCTCTTTGCTTTGCTGTAGTCGACTGCTCCTAAGCCCCAAAACCCTCCACTTCTCAAGCTAAAAACACAGCCAAAAGTTACCAAAAAAAAGCCCCCACAAGCTTCTGTTAGGAGGATTCAATCCAAGCCGTTTCAAGTGCATCAAGGGTAAGTTTTTAGAATCCAAACCTTGTAGATTTTAGTTATGGTTTTGAGTTGATATTAAGAGAAATATTTTGGTGTTTTGCTAGCATAAAACCGACCCCTTTTTCACAAAGAATCACATGGCCATTTTGGTTATCAAGCCTTGGTTCGAAGCACAAAAGGTAAAAACCAAAAACCCTCTCTTATGGTTAGTTGATTTTAAGATTTTGATCAAGGGATTTATGTGTATTTGTTTATGCATATGGGTTGTAATAAGTTTATTTTGAGTCATTAGCTTTTCATTTTTAAGTTTGTGGTTATGTGGTTGTGTTTACATTTTCTACGAATGGATGTGAGTATGTATGATGCATGAACATTTAGAAAAGTAGCTGGACACAATCTGTCTCCAGAAAAAGGCCACGAATTTTGGCTATTTTGACCCCATAGGGTCCGAATTTAGGATTTAGTAAAACACAAATTTTTAAGGAAATTTTGATATAGTTGTTTTTGCATATAATAGGTTTTGGCGAAAAACAATACTACGATAGGTTTTTTGAGTGGTTTTCACTCGGTGTCCAAAACTGGGACTAAAAAGTCTGAACCCAGAATTAGTCTCGGGTTTTATTAAAAATGGACCACTTAGATTCCGAACCGGATCTCAGGCTTAACACAAAAGTTGTAGAACACGTCGAAATATTTAAGACAACCGTTGCATGTTTTAAAAATTTGGCCATTTCGGGCCTCAAACAGAGCCGTTTTCAAAATGACGTAAAACTGGAATTTTTGAAAAAACTGGGCATATTGGCCATGGGTTCAATGAGTTTAGGAACCATTAGAGTTAGATTTGAGCTTTTAGGTGAACAAGAAAATTGTTCATCTTGTCGAGGACGAAAAATTTCATGTTCGCCAAATTTTCAAACAAAGTCATTTCGATCAAGTTTCAAAAACAGATTTTGAAAGTGGTTCAAAAACCACCTTTAAAATACAACACCCAAAATGTATTTTTAACTCTTTAAAAATAAAAATAGTTTTCATAAAAACATCCCCCACCTTCCAATGGGGTGGCAAGGGGATGGTTTCAAAATAAAGAATTTTCCCAAGAATTTTATAAGACAACCAAAAATGATTTTCTTAAATAACCAAAATAGTGTGGGTAGCCCGGTAGGCTACCACACCAAACAAGCCATAGTAGCCCGGTAGGCTACCACATAAGCCATAGTAGCCTGGTAGGCTACCACACTGAATAAGCAATAGTAGCCTAGTTGGCTACCATATCCAAACAAGCAAAGTAACCCAGTCAATTACTACACCAAGTTTACACGTAGTAACACGGTAAGCTACATAGTCAACGACACGCGAGATAGCTGGTTAGTTGGCTGGCCAGTAAACCAGTCAAGAACTGTGTTTTGAACAATACTGTGAGGAACGATGATTAATCTGTCAAGAAGACAATTAATCAAACACGATGGAAGTTAGATACCAAATTCCCAAAGTAGGCCAATAGGGTACTGATGGGCCTCGGTACCACATTGAAACACAAGTTATAGTCACTAATGGAAATAGTGACTTAAGAACGACAGTAATTAATTTATTGGGTAATAAATTAGTTAACCATATCTAGAGAATCAAACTCTAAATAGAGAGTGAGTTAGTACTGACGGCATTCGGTACTAAGTGATTTTACACGCCTTAGTCACTAACAGTAATAGTGACTCAGCAAAGGTATTAATAAGATACGTTATTGATGATAGGTAGTTACCTGTAAGTTGACTAAGGTGAGAAGTATGAGTTTGCGTGCATACTAGGTAAGTACAACTCCGCCTACGACATGAATGAAATGAATTTAAAATGATGTTTTTACAGTATGTTAAGTACATATGCCATGCACATGTTGTTGCACAGCATGTATCAGAGCATATAGTTTCACAATCAAGTAGATTGATGAAAGAACAAGTTAGATGCCATATATCCCTATCGCGTAGGATTAGGAATAGCTTAGAGAAGCATACGGCTAGAACAGATAAATAAGACAAAATTTAATAAGCGTGTTATACCGGCCTTTTCAGTTGAAGAGGTTTTTAAGTTAAAGTAAGTTAAAGCAAAGTTGAGCATCCGTTGATGGCTCTTTGGCTTTTTTTTATCCACGGGTATTGCCGACGGTCTGCGCACACATAGTACTGACACACGGGCCCTAAGTAGACAAGAGAAAGAAAAAGAGCATTGAAGCATAATTGAACATAACTTGACCATGTATTGTTCATGATATAGTTCACTATGCTTCTAGATACAGTAAGATGCATTTAGTACATGATGAATCTGCTATGCATATATAAAGTTTTGTAATCAATGACATGATGTGAGATGATATTGAATGTGATATGTTTGAGTGGTGTAGGTTGATGATTTGGTATGTGATATGTGGTATATGTTCATACCTGACATGCTTATATGATTCTAAGTATGTATTAAGTTTTAAACATGTTTTGCGGTTAACATGTTATACTTACTGGGCAATAAAGCTCACGGTGTGTGTTCATGCTGTAGGTAAGTGTCCTATAGCATAAACCCTAATGGGCGATGATGGCGTCAGAGGCGAATGTGAGGGCGAGGTTACAGATACCACAACAAGTTAATCTTCTGCATAGTTCTTTTGAGCATAGTATATTTTGAACAGTTAATAGTATATCTAAATAGTATCTTTTAAATAGAATTAGTTAAAGAAGTTAATGATTATGTATGTATGTATAATTGAACTCCCTATGTTTTAGACTCCACATTTTTAACGGTATACATACATGAATAGTAACTACGTACACAATCAAAAAAAAATCCCCTAAATTTATGATATCTAAATAAGTAAGTTTAAGTGTCAGGTTTCAACTAAAGGTACAAGTAGTAGTTTTTAGTGACGGCTCGAGCCGCTAAGGGCTCGGGACGTCATAGTTGGTATAAGAGCGGTATCCTGCCACCCTACCTCACATCGCCGTACGCCTGCCTCATCTGTCCAAGTAAGTTAGCTTTTGTTTTTCAATGTTTAGTATGTAAGTTAACGCTTGAATTATAATAGGAGATAATGGCTACACCGATTGACCCCCATCAAGTGTAAGAGAACCGTCAAGCGAGCCTAGCTTTTGCTGTCATGCGACCAGACATATACGATGGTCGTCACGTAAGTGAACTTCCATATTGGATCCATCACCTGGAGGTTATTTTCGAAGCATGTCACATCTTACCACGCCTACAGGTAGTATTGGCCATAGCAGACTAGAGGGATCGGTACTGACCTGGTGGAATGAACAATGTAGGATCGGGCATCCAGTGTAGTGGGTCAAATTCTGCCACGACATCCGTGATAGTGTTGCACCAGCCCGAGATGGAGATATATGGGACGATATGCTCGAGAGATGATATCATGCCCTCTCGGACATTTGGGACATCTGTGAGGGAGAGACCATGGCACACTACTGTCAGAGGTTTCTAGATGCCATGTGACCTCATATCCCTCAGGATAGACCTTTTTCAAAGATAGCCGACCTGCTATGGAGAGGGACACCATGGTACGTGAGAGACCTTATGTTAGGAAATGCCCTAAGTATTAGAGACATTTTGATGTATTCATTTTGAACTGGATAATAAAATTATACATAGAGGTTATTCATTACATTGCTATGTGTCCTCGTCTTATTTACATGTTAAAGTAAATGTAAGCAAATATGGCTCACTGACTGCTTGTGTTTAAACTGTTAGAATATTGCATGCAATGGACTTTTGTATGCGAGAAGACAATGTTCTAAAGTTAGCAGTCTAAACTATGGTCTGTAGTCTATGGGGTTAGACCGAGCATCTAACTCATGTTAAGACTATTATGTTGTCTAAAGCCTTAGAGGGGACGGTTTGTCTTGACTGTCTGGAGCTGGACTCCCAAGTAGAGACATGGATATGTTGCTCGGTGGTGACATATTAGACCGGGACTAAAGTGTGATTGATCTACGTAGTCCGCTATGAGTGGATCAATCTGCTTTTGACGTTCATTGTGCAATAACCTTAATCCTGAGTAAATGAACTACTTCATGTATATGACTTGTGTACTTTGATGTTCCAATGGCTAAAGCGTCTCAGAGGTAGTAAGCTTATAGACCGGTTCGTTGGGTGCATAACTTGTATACGATGAAGGGTTTGTTTGCAGATATCGGAATCATAGCTCTGAGGAGTTAAAGGTATCCTCTTAAAGGCATTATACTGAATGTGAAAATGGACAAGGCCTTGGGTCGTCTGCTGGGCGGATGACTTCTTATTCACATATAGTGAATAAACATTTTCTTGATTCGGTAGTATAATGGAACTTTAAGATAGCCTGATCAGTAGGATTAAACGGACTTTGACCTAAGGCTGATCATGGATATCATATGAGGGTTTTGCATATATGACAAGGTCATTGGATGGTAGCTCGTCACAAGCTTACGTAATACGGTATATAATTGGGAGTTCAGTTTCAGGTTTATAGTGGTGTGACTCTGAAATTAGTGATCAAATGATTGAGTTGTTCGGTACAGAATGATGATCATATGGAATCACGGGAGCCCGATTATATATGTCCAATCAGTCCCTCTACTAGCTCCACATAATTCCTTAACGTTTGGCAAATTGATTTGTGTATGCTATTGGCTAGTTTATTATGCATGGATGGTGATGACACAGGATTAGGATGGTAGACAAGATTCTCTCCGGTTGGATTTAGATTTTGTTTTGGATAATAGAGTACACAATTATTCGAACTCCAAATAAAGTTGCCATGATTTTATTTGAGATTGGATTGGAGTTGTAGAAATTATCCATGAGAACAAGAATATGAAATACAACCGTTTTGTGGAATTTGAAATTTGAATTTTGAAATTTGAAATTTGAATTTTGAAATTTGAAATATGAAATTTGAATTTGAAATTTGAATTTGAAATTCAAATTTGAAATTTGAAATTTGAAATTTGAATTTGAAATTTGAAATTCAAATTTTGAATCACAGTCCAAGTAGGATTCGAATTTGTTGTAGAAAATCCACAAGGTTTGAAATTCAAATTTGAGTTGGATTTGGAGAGGATAATCTTGTTAGAATCCTACTTGAATTTTGAATCCAAATCCCAACAACTAAGGGACGAAATTTTGAGGATAATCCTCAAGCAAATTTCGGTTTTTGTGGATAGGATTCAAGGGAAAAATTCAAGTTTCAATCCTAGTTGAATTTGGATTCTCTCCTTCCCTGAAAAGTGGCCGAAATTAGGGAGGAAATCTCCTAGGAAATTCGGTTATTTTGGATAAGGTTGAGATAAGATTCAAGCTTGAAAATCCTAGTGGAATTTTAGATTCTCCCTTATCCATTATGGCCGAAATCTTTAGGAGAAAAATCTCCAAGAAAAATTCGGATTTTTTGGTTGAAAAAGGGAGATAAAATTCTAGTTAAAATCTTATTGAGATTTGGATTGGATTTATCCTAAGAAAACCGAATTTTTTGTGGAGATTCTCCCTTAGAAAAATTCAGATTTTATGGGTTTGGATAAGGGAAAATATCTTTTCCTAATCTAATTCAACTTCAGAGATTCACCTCATGCAGGTCTATAAATAGAGGTCCTGCCACTCCAGTTCACTCAGACCACAGACTCTCAGGTGAGCAGGCTTATTGTTGCACAGCTCATCGTGACAATAAAGTTCTTTAGAGATCTGGGTGGTCAGAAGAAGACTAGCAGTGCTAGCATACCGATCGAGGTTCAGAGTGCCCACACACTCAGCCATTCGGGAATTAGAGAATAGTAGAGAAGGCTAATTGGTTGAAGCCTCTGGTCATTCTCCTCCTGCAAGATTGGCGTCCTTGAGGTATGAGTTTTAATTGTTGTTGATTTATTATATATGGCATCATGAGATATTTAACGATCTAAAAATTTTTATTGTTCCGCTGCGCCACTCTGATACGTTTTTACCGATTTATTTTCCTTCAATTGGTATCAGAGCCATCTCATGACTATGCCATGTACATAAATTAGACAATTACTTAGTCTTTTATTTATGTATGGATTTGATATTCAGAGAGAGGCATTCTAGGGTTCCTTTATGTTGTTATCATGGATTATGTATAAAGTATGTGGTTATTTCGAATTATTATAAGCATGCTTGTTTATACCGGTTATGGTTCCTTAGAATTTAGAAATATTGTATCTAGGAATTTTTTATGTAACCATGGGAGCAGTTTATTAATACTGTAATTTTCCCATGGATTTTAATTTTTGTCTCTTAGAATTTTTATGGTTAGAATTTTTTATACACCGGAAACGGTTTAGAATTTTTTATGTAATTATTCTTGGAGGAGATTGAAGATTGAAGACCGTAATTTATTTTTCCCAAAAGTTAAATTTGATTTAAAGGTTGAAATTTTGATTGTGTGGAAAATTTCAATTTAATTGGGATTCAAATTAATTTTTGGAGATCCTAATAGGTAAATTGGAATATGGCACGAAAATCGAGACATGACCCCTCGGGATAGGCCGACAAACCTTGGTGGGACTGCAGCCCCTGCCCTCAGGCAGGATGGGGCTGCGGCAGCCCCTAAGCAGGCCCACACCACCCCGGCCGCAGGCTTGACCTGCAGCCAGGGGTGGCCGTGGCCTGCCCAAGGCTGGCCGCAGCCTGGGCGTGCAGCCTTTGGCTGCAGGCGCTGCCTGCAGCCTGCCGGCTGCTGCGCCCAGCCTGGGCGTGCAGCCAGGCGCTGCAGGCTTGGCCTGCAGCCCGGCAGGGCTGCACATAGAGGCGGCCGTGGGCTGCCAGCCCCTCCGGGGTTGGTGGCTACCCACGGCGGCTGCTGCCTACGGGGGCGGCGGTCCGACGGTCCAAAAATCAGAAAATTTTGATTTTTAAATTTGAGATTTAATTTTAAATCATGTTTAAAAATATGTAATTAAAATTTGAAATTTTTGAAATTACATATTATTACACATGATGTTTAAAATTGTTTAAAAATTTAAATTTGAAATTTAAATTTGAAATTCGAATTTGGAATTTGAATTTGAAATTTAGATTTTTGGAGATTTAAATTTTAAATAATTATTGGGATGAGAAATAAATGAAGAGGCTACATAAAGATGGATACAAGAAGACGGAACAAAATTCAAGACCCAAAGAATGCTTTGGATGGAATTTTGTAATCTTTATTTTCTTTGTTCTAGGATGGAACCATAGCTTGATTATTCTGTCAATTATTTTTTCTGTGATATGTCATGGATGTATAAATATGTATTGATGGATGTTTTGTATGCATATTTGATAACATGTCATATAGGATAGGTGAGTGCCGCTCATACTATATTGATCATACATAATTTGTCAAAACTTGCATGTTTTTCAAAATATTGAGTGGGAGAGGGTTTCAAACAAAACCCACGGCCTCCATTGTTGATCCATATGTGAAAGCATGGTAACGCCTCGCGTCAGTTCTGCCCTGACCACACCCCTCGGTAGGTGTTTACCACCGCCGGTATACTAGATTGGATCTCCTATGTGGAAAACGTGTTCGGGTGCGATCCTATTCATGACCACCCCTCGGTGGCTTGGTAGGACGTGGATCGGGCTACGTAAACAATGGTTATACACTCAAGACTCGTTTAGTTATTAACCTTCCCTAGAAGCTCTGTTAACTAAACTGGTGGCCAAATAAGCGGTTATTAATATATGTCATAACCTTGGAGGATTTAAGGTAACATATATTAATTGGACGGGGTCCATGTTCTGGCTATTTGTTCTCAAGACCACCCCTCAGTGGGTTGGGGCAATAGGTGCTGAGAATTACCGTTACAATGCTACATGTTTTTTTAAGTTTCATGTAGGAACATACTTGTATGTTTTTATTTGCTAAATTATCTGTATATTTGCTTGGGCTTTGTAATGATGTCTAGTATAATTTTATTTCAGTTCAAAACGTCACCGACACCCCTTATTTCAATACTTACTGAAAATAAGTTGAATGGCGACAATTATAAAGGTTGGAAAAGAAATCTATTAATAGTTCTCAGCTGCGAGAGACACAAGTTCGCACTGGACGAACCATGCCCACCTGGGCCCAAACCTGACACACCACTTGAGGAGGTCCCGATTGCCTATAATCGTTGGAGAGAATCTAATGAAATAGCTCGATGCTACATCCTTTCTAGCATGACGAGTGCTTTACAAAAGCAGCATGAGACTTATCAAGTTGCTGGGGAGATCATGGAAAATCTGGAGGACATGTTCGGAGGCCAAGAAAAATTGGCTCGACAGTCCGCTATCACTAGCATTATGAACTCTAAGCAAAAGGCGGGTGCTCCGATGAAGGACCATATGATCACTCTAATGGGATTCTTCGCTGAAGCTGCCGAGAATGGTGCTGAGTTGGACTACAACACCCAGATCGAGATGGTGTTCAAGACTCTGTCTAAAGATTTTGTGGGGTTTAAGGCCGCATACAATCTGGCGACAAAGGAGTTAGGACTAACCGAGCTCATGAAGCAACTACAGGCTTATGAGCGGATGATCATGGATGAGGATGGGGTCCGACCTAAAGGAGAGGCCAATTTGGCGGAATCTTCCAATCCCTCACGGAAGAGGAAGAGGCCAAATAAGAAGCAAGTGGCTTCCAGTTCTTCTAATCCTCCTGTCTCGGACGGGAAGAAGAAGAAGAAGAACAAGAAGCCGAAGGACCCTAAAAAGTCCAAATGCTTCCATTGTGGGAAGGTAGGTCACTTCAAGAAGGCTTGCCGGGAATTCCTAGCCGCCAAGGGCAAGGAAGGTAAGGAACTTCATTACTTGGAAGCGTGTTTGGTGGAAGAATCGAAAGACACTTAGGTCATTGATTCGGGCGCCACTAATCATGTTTGTGTTTCTATGCAGTGGTTCGTGGAAACGAGAAGTCTACATGATAGGAGCCTCTCGTTGCGGACTGGAGATGGTAGCTTTGTGGTGGCTGAGGCAGTGGGAGACGTTCATCTTTATTTTGATCAATTTAGGTTTATTTTATTGAAAGATTGTTTTTATGTTCCTAATTTTAGGAGGAACCTTATATCGGTAGCTTGTTTAATAAAGGATTCTTATTCAGTTTCTTTTAGTAAAAGAGTTGATATTCGTAGAAATAAATCTTTTATCTGTTCTGGATGGATGGATGGAAACCTATATTTGATCAGACCAAAGATGTACTCACTGCTTGACACTGAATTAATTGATAACTCTAAAAGGTTGAAAGTTTCTCACTCTAGCTTGTTTAACAAGGAAGGTAAGATTCAAGCTTGAAAATCCTAGTGGAATTTTAGATTCTCCCTTATCCATTATGGCCGAAATCTTTAGGAGAAAAATCTCCAAGAAAAATTCGGATTTTTTGGTTGAAAAAGGGAGATAAAATTCTAGTTAAAATCTTATTGAGATTTGGATTGGATTTATCCTAAGAAAACCGAATTTTTTGTGGAGATTCTCCCTTGGAAAAATTCGGATTTTATGGGTTTGGATAAGGGAAAATATCTTTTCCTAATCCAATTCAAATTCAGAGATTCACCTCATGCAGGTCTATAAATAGAGGTCCTGCCACTCCAGTTCTCTCAGACCACAGACTCTTAGGTGAGCAGGCTTATTGTTGCACAGCTCATCGTGACAATAAAGTTCTTTAGAGATCTGGGTGGTCAGAAGAAGACTAGCAGTGCTAGCATACCGATCGAGGTTCAGAGTGCCCACACACTCAGCTATTCGGGAATTGGAGAATAGTAGAGAAGGCTAGTTGGTTGAAGCCTCCGGTCATTCTCCTCCTGCAAGATTGGCGTCCTTGAGGTATGAGTTTTAATTGTTGTTGATTTATTGTATATGGCATCATGAGATATTTAACGATCTAAAAATTTTTATTGTTCCGCTGCGCCACTCTGATACGTTTTTACCGATTTATTTTCCTTCACCTTATTCCCTACCCTCTGCCATATGAAGATCCGAGACATCTTACCTGAGACATAGTAAAAGCTGAAAGAGTGCCACTTAACCATACACCTGGCAATGGCTTTATAGCAGAAGCTAACATGGAGGGTGACTCGATGGACGCAGCACGCCAATTGGCCGATGAAGAGTTCATGGCCGCACACCAGCCCGAGGCACCGAAGACAATGGGACCCGATAGAGGACCTCGATCCAGCTCCTTTGTCTCCTTTGAGGAGGTTATCCTCGATGCCTAACCCGAAGATAAGGAGGAGGAGATCCCCAATCACTTCAATGATGATGAGTGGATAGGGATGTACGAACCACAAGTTATCGTAGCTAGTGACGATGAAGGTAGTATTTTCTGGGGAGACAAAGAGGAAGACCCCAAGGAGTTTCGGCTAAGTGACAGCAACAATGAGGAGATGTCCAACGCTGAGTCAGGACTGTCCTCTGAGTAGTCATAACCCTTTCTGCGAGAATCTCAATTTTTGTTAAAATATAGAGGGAATTAGTAGCTTTCCCCGTCTGACTTAACTTAATGTACTTATTGGGATCGTATATAGGAAAGTGTGTATCAATCCCACTAAACTAGAGTTTTGACTACATATGTATATATTTTTGTGAAATATATTATGAAAAGTAGTATCATTTTTCCCTAAGGGCCTAAATATGATTTTTCTATACATGTCAGTAGTAAGACAAGAGTACAGGACAGTTTCTGGCACTCGAATGATGTTTCAATGCAATGCGGTAATTGTAATGAACATCACAGAGTAAGAAAAGAAAAGAAAGATATCATATGTGTATTCATATCTATTATTATTAAGTAAGACGATAATATGTAATACGAGTCCTAAGTATAAAGTTTAAAAAGACTTATGTTTTATTCCTGCTGTGTGACAAGGTTACATAGGAGACGATGGCAAGAATAAGATCCCAATCTAATCAAGCCACCAAAGAAGACGAGCTAATGGAACGGCTAGCAGCCATGCAAGAGATGATGTTGAATGAACAATAAGAACTCACTCAGCTCAGGGAGCAACTGAACCAACAACCTCAGGCACCACAACTAGTGGAGGTGCCAGCTCCAGTAGGCCCTGAAACCCCCAGAGAACAAGCGGCCCCACTAGTCCAAGCCATGGCGGCACCATCAACCATGGCTACTCCCCTGGCAGCCAATGTTCTTATGCCAGCTCCTAGAGAAGGCGATCTCTATGAGCGATTTCAGTGCCTGAAAGCGACAGAGTTTGAAGGAACCACAAACCCTATAGAGGCCGACGACTGGTTGACTAACATCCAGGTCATCTTAGACCTTGTAGGACTGACAGAGAGGGAGAAAGTATTGTGTGTATCCCTTACCTTACACAAGGGAGCCAGCTAATGGTGGAAGACTGTGGCCATTAGGAGAAATGTTAATGAAATGAGTTGGGTAGACTTCATCGACGAATTTAAAGAGATGTACTTTAACAATGAGGCCCAGGTAGCATAACAGGATGAGTTCAACAATCTATGCCAGGGAAGTATGATCGTGATGGAAGTGGTCTGGAAAGTCGAGCAGCTAGCTCGACTGTGTCTAGACTTAGTACCGACTAAGAAGGAGAAGGTAAAAAGAATACTGAAAATGTTTAGGACGAACATTATTGTCTAAGTATGTGCTGGAAGCCATGGGCCAGCAACAGTGGCCGAATGTGTCAGCTGAGCCATCCAGGCAGAGTATTGGTTGGCCCAAGATAGGGAGAGAAAAGCACAGATCTTTAAGGCTAAGAAAGAAGAGAAGACGTAGGCCAGATCGACCAAGGGAAGACAGCACCCCGAGACTCAACACAAGAGGCAGAACATGGGGAACAGCCAGAATCCCAGACAATCCCATCCTAACAACAAGAGGAAAGGGAATCCAAGTAATCAAGGTCGGTAAAGGAATTTTCCCCAAAAGAAAAACAACCGGGGAGGAAATGGTAACCCACACCCGCCTTGTCCAAAATGTGGGAAAATTCATCGAGGAGAATGCCACTTAGGAACCAGTGGCTGCTATATCTGTGGTAAGGAAGGCCACTTCGCCAAGCACTATCGCTCCAATCTACAAAATTAACATGGCCAAGCTTATGCCACTAGCGGCCAACTGCATGCCGCCTAGACCAGGATTAATGGTCTATCAATTGGCCAGGGTAGATTAGAGGTTCTAGAGATGCAGGGGAGGATCTACGCTTTCACTAGAGAGAATACAGAAGCTGGAACCTCGACCGTGGTGACAGATCAGCTTTCTGTCGCTAACTCCACTGCACTAGTATTGTTTGATTCTAGAGCTACACACTCTTTTGCATCATCGAAGTTTGTTAAAGAGATAAGCCAGAATGTAGATAGAATGAATTAAACTTTTCAAACTACCCTTCCCTCCGGGGAAGTTTTGTCGTCTAGTCATTTGATACGTCATGTGCCAGTAGTTATCAGTGGGTGCGATGCCGTGTGCCCTTAGTGGCCCGGACCGCACTGAAAACTTACTTAATTGTTATAACAAATACTTATACTTTCTTACAATTGATACTTAAAGTTACTTAACTTATTATCATAAATTTAGTGATTTTTTTTATTGCATACATATCTACTGTGCATATACGTACACTGATTACTATTCAAAAATACTATTTAACAGTTACTATTCCAAAATGCTATTCAACAGTTACTATTTAAAAATACTGCCTACAATTACTATTCAAAAGTACGGTTTATGATTACTATTCAAAATACTGTATACTGATTACTGTTCACAAATACTATTTACTGTTACTATTCAAAATACTAAACTATGTAGAAGATTTACTCGTGGTGTGTTCCATAACCTCGCCTCACATCCACCTCTGCCGCCACCATCGCCCATAGATGTTTAAGCCGTAAGACGCTTACCTATCACATGTACACACTCCGTGAGCTTTACGCCTAGTAAATACAACATGTTATCCTGTTAGGAAATGCCCTAAGTATTAGAGACATTTTGATGTATTCATTTTGAACTGGATAATAAAATTATACATAGAGGTTATTCATTACATTGCTATTTGTCCTCGTCTTATTTACATGTTAAAGTAAATGTAAGCAAATATAGCTCACTGACTGCTTGTGTTAAAACTGTTAGAACGTTGCATGCAATGGACTTTTGTATGCGAGAAGACAATGTTCTAAAGTTAGCAGTCTAAACTATGGTCTGTAGTCTATGGGGTTAGACCGAGCATCTAACTCATATTAAGACTATTATGTTGTCTAAAGCCTTGGAGGGGACGGTCTGTCTTGACTGTCTGGAGCTGGACTCCCAAGTAGAGACATGGATATGTTGCTAGGTGGTGACATATTAGACCGGGACTAAAGCGTGATTGATCTACGTAGTCCGCTATGAGTGGATCAATCTGCTTTTGACGTTCATTATGCAATAACCTTAATCCTGAGTAAATGAACTACTTCATGTATATGACTTGTGTACTTTGATGTTCCAATGGCTAAAGCGTCTCAGAAGTAGTAAGCTTATAGACCGGTTCGTTGGGTGCATGACTTGTATACGATGAAGGGTTTGTTTGCAGATATCGGAATCATAGCTCTGAGGAGTTAAAGGTATCCTCTTAAAGGCATTATACTGAATGTGAAAATGGACAAGACCTTGGGTCGTCTGCTGGGCGGATGACTTCTTATTCACATATGGTGAATAATCATTTTCTTGATTCGGTAGTATAATGGAACTTTAAGATAGCCTGATCAGTAGGATTAAACGGACTTTGACCTAAGGCTGATCATGGATATCATATGAGGGTTTTGCATATATGACAAGGTCATTGGATGGTAGCTTGTCACAAGCTTACGTAATACGGTATATAATTGGGAGTTCAGTTTCAGGTTTATAGTGGTGTGACTCTGAAATTAGTGATCATATGATTGAGTTGTTCGGTACAGAATGATGATCATATGGAATCACGGGAGCCCGATTATATATGTCCAATCAGTCCCTCTACTAGCTCCACATAATTCCTTAACGTTTGGCAAAATTGATTTGTGTATGCTATTGGCTAGTTTATTATGCATGGATGGTGATGACACAGGATTAGGATGGTAGACAAGATTCTCTCCGGTTGGATTCAGATTTTGTTTTGGATAATAGAGTACACAATTATTCGAACTCCAAATAAAGTTGCCATGATTTTATTTGAGATTGGATTGGAGTTGTAGAAAATTATCCATGAGAACAAGAATATGAAATACAACCGTTTTGTGGAATTTGAAATTTGAATTTTGAAATTTGAAATTTGAATTTTGAATTTGAAATTTGAATTTGAAATTCGAATTTGAAATTCGAATTTGAAATTTGAATTTGAAATTTAAATTTGAAATTTGAAATTTGAAATTTGAATTTGAAATTTGAATTTGAAATTTGAAATTCAAATTTTAAATCACAGTCCAAGTAGGATTCGAATTTGTTGTGGAAAATCCACAAGGTTTGAAATTCGAATTTGAGTTGGATTTGGAGAGGATAATCTTGTTAGAATCCTACTTGAATTTTGAATCCAAATCCCAACAAATAAGGGACGAAATTTTTGAGGATAATCCTCATGAAAATTTCGGATTTAGTGGATGAGATTCAAAGGTAAATTCAAGCTTCAATCCTAGTTGAATTTGGATTCTCTCTACTCCCTAAAAGTGGCCGAAATTTTGGAGCCTTAATCCTAGGAAATTCGGTTATTTTTGGATAAGGTTGAGATGAGATTTAGCTTGAAAAATCCTAGTGGAATTTTGATTCTTCCTTATCCTAAAAGTGGCCGAAATCTTTAGGGAAGTTACACCTTGAAATTTTCGGATTTTTTGGTTGAAAAAGGGAGATAAAATTCTAGTTAAAATCTTGTTGAGATTTGGATTGAATCTATCCTAAGAAAACCGAATTTTTAGTGGAGATTCTCTCTTGGAAAAATTTGGATTTTATGGGTTTGGATAAGGGAAAATATCTTTTCCTAATCCAATTCAAATTCAGAGATTCACCTCATGCAGGTCTATAAATAGAGGTCCTGCCACTCCAGTTCTCTCAGACCACAGACTCTCAGGTGAGCAGGCTTATTGTTGCACAGCTCATCGTGACAATAAAGTTCTTTAGAGATCTGGGTGGTCGGAAGAAGACTAGCAGTGCTAGCATACCGATCGAGGTTCAGAGTGCCCACACACTCAGCCATTCGGGAATTGGAGAATAGTAGAGAAGGCTAGTTGGTTGAAGCCTCCAGTCACTCTCCTCCTGTTCATTGGCGTCCTTGAGGTATGAGTTTTAATTGTTGTTGATTTATTGTATATGGCATCATGAGATATTTAACGATCTAAAAATTTTTATTGTTCCGCTGCGCCACTCTGATACGTTTTACCAGTTTATTTTCCTACAATTGGTATCAGAGACATCTCATGACTATGCCATGTACATAAATTAGACAATTACTTAGTCTTTTTATTTATGTATGGATTTGATATTTAGAGAGTGGCATTCTAGGGTTCCTTTATGTTGTTATCATGTATTATGTATAAAGTATGTGGTTATTTTATTTTTTTGAATTATTATAAGCATGCTTGTTTATACCCGTTATGGTTCCTTAGAATTTAGAAAAATTGTATCTAGGAATTTTTATGTAACCATGGGAGCAGTTTATTAACACTGTAATTTTCCCATGGATTTTAATTTTTGTCTCTTAGAATTTTTATGGATAGAATTTTGTACGCTGGAAACGGTATAGGAATTTTTATGTAATTATTCTTGGAGGAGATTGAAGATTGAAGACCGTAATTTTTTTTTTTCCCAAAAGTTAAATTTAATTTAAAGGTTGAAATTTTGATTGTGTGGAAAATTTCAATTTAATTGGGATTCAAATTAATTTTGGAGATCCTAAAAGATAAATTGGAATATGGCACGAAAATCGAGACACGACCCCTCGGGATAGGCCGACAAACCTTGGTGGGGCTGCAGCCCCTGCCCTCGAGCAGGATGGGGCTGCGGCAGCCCCTGTACAGGCCCACACCACCCACGGCCGCAGGCTCTGCCTGCAGCCAGGGGTGGCCGTGGCCTGCCCAAGGCTGGCCGCAGCCTGGGCGTGCAGCCTCTGGCTACAGGCGCTGCCTGCAGCCTGCCGGCTGCTGCGCCCAGTCTGGGCGTGCAGCCTGGTGCTGCAGGCTGCACAAGGGGTGGCCATGGGCTACCAGCCCCTCCGGGGTTGGTGGCTGCCCACGGCGGCTGCCGCCTTCACGGGCGGCGGTGCGGCGGTCCAAAAATTGGAAAATTTTGATTTTTAAATTTGAGATTTAATTTTAAATCATGTTTAAAAATATGTAATTAAAAATTTGAAATTTTTGAAATTACATATTATTACACATGATGATTAAAATTGTTTAAAATTTGAATTAGAAATTTAAATTTGAAATTCGAATTTAGAGTTTGAATTTGAAATTTAAATTTTTGGAAATTTAAATTTTAAATAATTCTTGGGATGAGAAATAAATGGAGAGGCTACATAAAGATGGATACAAGAAGACGGAACAAAATTCAAGACCCAAAGAATGCTTTGGATGGAATTTTGTAATCTTTATTTTCTTTGTTCTAGGATGGAACCATAGCTTGGTTAGTCTGTCAATTAATTTTTTTCTGTGATATGTCATGGATGTATAAATATGTATTGATGGATGTTTTGTATGCATATTTGATAACATGTCATATAGGATAGGTGAGTGCCGCTCATACTATATTGATCATACATAATTTGTCAAAACTTGCATGTTTTTCAAAATATTGAGTGGGAGAGGGTTTCAAACAAAACCCATGGCCTCCATTGTTGATCCATATATGAAAGCATGGTAACGCCTCGCGTCAGTTCTGACCTGACCACACCCCTCGGTAGGTGTTTACCGCCGCCGGTATACTAGATTGGATCTCCTATGTGGAAAACGTGTTCGGGTGCGATCCTATTCATGACCACCCCTCGGTGGCTTGGTAGGACGTGGATCGGGCTACGTAAACAATGGTTATACACTCAAGACTCGTTTAGTTATTAACCTTCCCTAGAAGCTCTGTTAACTAAACTGGTGGCCAAATAAGCGGTTATTAATATATGTCTTAACCTTGGAGGATTTAAGGTAACATATATTAATTGGACGGGGTCCATGTTCCGGCTATTTGTTCTCATGACCACCCCTCGGTGGCTTGGGGCAATAGGTGCTGAGAATTACCGTTGCAATGCTACATGTTTTTTTCAAGTTTCATGTAGGAACATACTTGTATGTTTTTAGTTGCTAAATTATCTGTATATTTGCTTGGGCTTGTAATGATGTCTAGTATAATTTTATTTCAGTTCAAAATGTCACCGACACCCCTCATTTCGATACTTACTGAAAATAAGTTGAATGGTGACAATTATAAAGATTGGAAAAGAAATCTATTAATAGTTCTCAGCTGCGAGAGACACAAGTTTTTACTGGACGAACCATGCCACCTGGGCCCAAACCTGACACACCACTTGAGGAGGTCCCAGTTGCCTATAATTGTTGGAGAGAATCCAATGAGATAGCTCGATGCTACATCCTTGCTAGCGTGACGAGTGCTTTACAAAAGCAGCATGAGACTTGTCAAGTTGTTGGGGAGATCATGGAAAATCTGGAGGACATGTTCGGAGGCCAAGAAAAATTGGCTCGACAGTCCGCTATCACCAGCATTATGAACTCTAAGCAAAAGGTGGGTGCTCCGGTGAAGGACCATATGATCACTCTAATGGGATTCTTCGCTGAGGCTGCCGAGAATGGTGCTGAGTTGGACTATAACACCCAGATCGAGATGGTGTTCAAGACTCTGTCTAAAGATTTTGTGGGGTTTAAGGCCGCATAAAATCTGGCGACAAAAGAGTTAGGACTAACCGAGCTCATGAAGCAACTACAGGCTTATGAGCGGATGATCAGGGATGAGGATGCGGTCCGACCTAAAGGAGAGGCCAATTTGGCGGAATCTTCCAATCCCGCACGGAAGAGGAAGAGGCCAAATAAGAAGCAAGTGGCTTCCAGTTCTTCTAATCCTCCTGTCTCTGACAGGAAGAAGAAGAAGAAGAACAAGAAGCCAAAGGACCCTAAAAAGTCCAAATGCTTCCACTGTGGGAAGGTAGGTCACTTCAAGAAGGCTTGCCGGGAATTCCTAGCCTCCAAGGGCAAGGAAGGTAAGGAACTTCATTACTTAGAAGCGTGTTTGGTTGAAGAATCGAAAGACACATGGGTCATTGATTCGGGCGCCACTAATCATGTTTGTGTTTCTATGCAGGGGTTCATGGAAACGAGAAGTCTACATGATAGGAGCCTCTCGTTGCGGACTGGAGATGGTAGCTTTGTGGTGGCTGAGGCAGTGGGAGACGTTCATCTTTATTTTGATCAATTTAGGTTTATTTTATTGAAATACTGTTTTTATGTTCCTAATTTTAGGAGGAACCTTATATCGGTAGCTTGTTTAATAAAGGATTCTTATTCAGTTTCTTTTAGTAAAAGAGTTGATATTCGTAGAAATAAGTCTTTTATCTGTTCTGGATGGATGGATGGAAACCTATATTTGATCAGACCAAAGATGTACTAACTGCTTGACACTGAATTAATTGATAACTCTAAAAGGTTGAAAGTTTCTCACTCTAACAAGGCGTATCTTTGGCATTTAAGACTTGGTCATATTAATCAGGATAGGATTCAAAGATTGGTGAAAGACGGTCCTCTGGAATCTCTGGAGGAGGTACGACTTCCCCAATGTGAGTCTTGTCTAGAGGGTAAGATGACTAAGAGGTCTTTTTGGAGCTAAGGGTACAAGGGCACAGGAGCTCTTGGAAATTGTGCACACTGACGTATGTGGCCCCATGAACGTCACAGCACGAGGAGGGTTCGAGTACTATGTCTCTTTCATAGATGATTACTCGAGGTATGGATATGTGTATCTGATGCACCGCAAGAGCGAAACCTTTGACAAGTTCAAAGAGTATCGTGCGGAAGTGGAAAAGCAATTGGATAAATCCATAAAGACACTTCGATCTGATCGAGGTGGCGAATACCTCTCTGATGAATTTCTAGGACATCTTGTAGAGAATGGGATATTATCCCAATTGACTGCTCCTGGTACTCCACAACAGAATGGTGTAGCCGAAAGGAGAAACAGGACCTTATTGGATATGGTACGGTCCATAATGAGTTACTCAACGCTGCCATTATCATTTTGGGGACATGCTTTACAAACGGCGTGCTATATTCTAAACCAGGTTCCGAGCAAATCAATTCCTAGAACTCCGTATGAATTGTGGCGTGGCAGGAAGCCCTCCCTTGGACATATGAGAATATGGGGCTGCCCGGCACATGTACTGGATGGGGATGCGAAGAAGTTGGAACCAAGATCAGAATTGTGCATGTTTGTAGGGTATCCAAAGGGAACTAAAGGAGGTCTGTTCTATAACCCGAAGGAACAAAAGGTCATGGTCTCAACCCATGCGACATTCTTGGAGGAAAGTCACATGAATGACTTTAAGCCTCGAAGCAAAGTGGTGCTAGAGGAGTTATCGGGTGAAAGAACTGCTCCACAGATTTCGGTCTTGGACGCAAGTCCGAGTTCCAGTGAAAGACCTGCAGACGATCAACAATTTAGGGTGCCTCGTCGTAGTGGGAGGGTTTCGAAGAAACCTAATTTCTTTATGTATGATGCTGAGGTATACCAGGCCGAGGCTCATGAGCATGAGGAAGATCCGGTCACATATGATGAAGCTATAAAGGATGTTGATTTTAGATCTTGGAAACAGGCTATGAACAATGAGATGGATTCTATGAAATCCAACTCTGTTTGGGAACTTGTAGATTTGCCGGATGGGATAAAACCCATTGGATGCAAATGGGTCTACAAAAGAAAGAAGGATGCGGAAGGGAGAGTGGAAACTTTCAAAGCTAGACTGGTTGCAAAGGGATACACGCAAAAGGCTGGAATCGATTACGAGGAAACCTTTTCGCCTGTTGCTATGCTGAAGTCTATCCGTATTCTTCTGTCCATTGCTGCGGCTCTCGATTACGAGATCTAGCAAATGGATGTCAAGACGGCATTCTTGAATGGCCATCTTGAAGAGTGTATCTATATGATACAGCCCGAAGGGTTCGTAGCAAAAGGTCAAGATAGGAAAGTCTGCAAGTTGCTTAGATCCATTTATGGATTAAAGTAAGCATCCCGCTCATGGAACCAGAGGTTTGATCAAGCGATTAAGACATTTGGTTTTGAGCAGAACGTTGATGAACCTTGTGTTTATAAACGTATTAAGGATGGAAAAGTGGTCTTTCTGATACTCTATGTCGATGATATACTACTCATTGGGAATGATGTAGGGAACTTATCATCGGTCAAGCTTTGGTTACACCGACAGTTTGACATGAAGGACTTGGGAGAAGCTAATTATGTTCTAGGCATTCGTCTCTTCAGAGATCAAAAGAACAAAATGATAGCATTATCCCAAGCTTCATACATAGATAAAATAATTGACAAATATGCAATGCTAGAGGCAAAGAAAGGCTCACAACCTTCTATTGCTGGTTTAACTCTTTCATTGGATGACTGTCCCAAAACATCGGAAGAAAGAGAGCGTATGAGTAAGGTCCCTTATGCATCCGCTGTGGGTAGCCTTATGTACGCTATGCTTTGCACTCGCCCGGACATATGTTTTGCAGTAGGTATGGTGAGTCGATATCAAGCGAATCCTGGAACCAAGCACTGGCAAGCAGTAAAGCATATACTCAAGTATCTTAAGAGAATGAGGGATTATATGCTAGTGTATTCTGGAGGGGACCTAACACCCGTAGGATACACGGACTGAGTCTTCCAGACTTGTGAGGATTTGAGGAAGTCGACATTAGAGGGCAGATGGAGACAGGATTAGTGGATGTATGTAAGATCGCGTCCGAGGACAACATCGCTGATCCCTTTACTAAGACTTTGGTACCTAGAAGCTTTGAGAGGCATGTAGAGGCGATGGGGATGCGTAACATGGCACATCTGCTGGCTTAGGGCAAGTGGGAGATTGTTAGGAAATGCCCTAAGTATTAGAGACATTTTGATGTATTCATTTTGAACTGGATAATAAAATTATACATAGAGGTTATTCATTACATTGCTATCTGTCCTCGTCTTATTTACATGTTAAAGTAAATGTAAGCAAATATGGCTCACTGACTGCTTATGTTAAAACTGTTAGAACGTTGCATGCAATGGACTTTTGTATGCGAGAAGACAATGTTCTAAAGTTAGCAGTCTAAACTATGGTCTGTAGTCTATGGGGTTAGACCGAGCATCTAACTCATGTTAAGACTATTATGTTGTCTAAAGCCTTGGAGGGGACGGTCTGTCTTGACTGTCTGGAACTAGACTCCCAAGTAGAGACATAGATATGTTGCTTGGTGGTGACATATTTGACCGGGACTAAAGTGTGATTGATCTACGTAGTCCGCTATGAGTGGATCAATCTGCTTTTGACGTTCATTGTGCAATAACCTTAATCCTGAGTAAATGAACTACTTCATGTATATGACTTGTGTACTTTGATGTTCCAATGGCTAAAGCGTCTCAGAGGTAGTAAGCTAATAGACCGGTTCGTTGGGTGCATGACTTGTATACGATGAAGGGTTTGTTTGCAGATATCGGAATCATAGCTCTGAGGAGTTAAAGGTATCCTCTTAAAGGCATTATACTGAATGTGAAAATGGACAAGGCCTTGGGTCGTCTGCTGGGCGGATGACTTCTTATTCACATATGGTGAATAATCATTTTCTTGATTCGGTAGTATAATGGAACTTTAAGATAGCCTGATCAGTAGGATTAAACGGACTTTGACCTAAGGCTGATCATGGATATCATATGAGGGTTTTGCATATATGACAAGGTCATTGGATGGTAGCTCGTCACAGGCTTACGTAATACGGTATATAATTGGGAGTTCCGTTTCAGGTTTATAGTGGTGTGACTCTGAAATTAGTGATCATATGATTGAGTTGTTCGGTACAGAATGATGATCATATGGAATCACGGGAGCCCGATTATATATGTCCAATCAGTCCCTCTACTAGCTCCACATAATTCCTTAACGTTTGGCAAAATTGATTTGTGTATGCTATTGGCTAGTTTATTATGCATGGATTGTGATGACACAGGATTAGGATGGTAGACAAGATTCTCTCCGGTTGGATTCATATTTTGTTTTGGATAATAGAGTACACAATTATTCGAACTCCAAATAAAGTTGCCATGATTTTATTTGAGATTGGATTGGAGTTGTAGAAAATTATCCATGAGAACAAGAATATGAAATACAACCGTTTTGCAGAATTTGAAATTTGAATTTTGAAATTTGAAATTTGAATTTTGAAATTTGAAATTTGAATTTTGAATTTGAAATTTGAATTTGAAATTTGAATTTGAAATTCGAATTTGAAATTTGAATTTGAAATTTAAATTTGAAATTTGAAATTTGAAATTTGAAATTTGAATTTGAAATTTGAATTTGAAATTTGAAATTCAAATTTTAAATCACAGTCCAAGTAGGATTCGAATTTGTTGTGGAAAATCCACAAGGTTTGAAATTCGAATTTGAGTTGGATTTGGAGAGGATAATCTTGTTAGAATCCTACTTGAATTTTGAATCCAAATCCCAACAAATAAGGGACGAAATTTTTGAGGATAATCCTCATGAAAATTTCGGATTTAGTGGATGAGATTCAAGGGTAAATTCAAGCTTCAATCCTAGTTGAATTTGGATTCTCTCTACTCCCTAAAAGTGGCCGAAATTTTGGAGCCTTAATCCTAGGAAATTCGGTTATTTTTGGATAAGGTTGAGATGAGATTTAGCTTCAAAAATCCTAGTGGAATTTTGATTCTTCCTTATCCTCAAAGTGGCCGAAATCTTTAGGGAAGTTACACCTTGAAATTTTCGGATTTTTTGGTTGAAAAAGGGAGATAAAATTCTAGTTAAAATCTTGTTGAGATTTGGATTGGATCTATCCTAAGAAAACCGAATTTTTAGTGGAGATTCTCCCTTGGAAAAATTCGGATTTTATGGGTTTGGATAAGGGAAAATATCTTTTCCTAATCCAATTCAAATTCAGAGATTCACCTCATGCAGGTCTATAAATAGAGGTCTTGCCACTCCAGTTCTCTCAGACCACAGACTCTCAGGTGAGCAGGCTTATTGTCGCACAGCTCATCGTGACAATAAAGTTCTTTAGAGATCTGGGTGGTCGGAAGAAGACTAGCAGTGCTAGCATACCGATCGAGGTTCAGAGTGCCCACACACTCAGCCATTCGGGAATTGGAGAATAGTAGAGAAGGCTAGTTGGTTGAAGCCTCCAGTCACTCTCCTCCTGTTCATTGGCGTCCTTGAGGTATGAGTTTTAATTGTTGTTGATTTATTGTATATGGCATCATGAGATATTTAACGATCTAAAAATTTTTATTGTTCCGCTGCGCCACTCTGATACGTTTTACCGGTTTATTTTCCTACAGGATACAAGAAGACAGAACAAAATTCAAGACCCAAAGAATACTTTGGATGGAATTTTGTAATCTTTATTTTCTTTGTTCTAGGATGGAACCATGGCTTGGTTATTCTGTCAATTATTTTTCTGTGATATGTCATGGATGTATAAATATGTATTGATGGATGTTTTGTATGCATATTTGATAACATGTCATATAGGATAGGTGAGTGCCGCTCATACTATATTGATCATACATAATTTGACAAAACTTGCATGTTTTTCAAAATATTGAGTGGGAGAGGGTTTCAAACAAAACCCACAGCCTCCATTGTTGATCCATATGTGAAAGCATGGTAACGCCTCGCGTCAGTTCTGACCTGACCACACCCCTCGGTAGGTGTTTACCGCCGCCGGTATACTAAATTGGATCTCCTATGTGGAAAACGTGTTCGGGTGCAATCCTATTCATGACCACCCCTCGGTGGCTTGGTAGGACGTGGATCGGGCTACGTAAACAATGGTTATACACTCAAGACTCGTTTAGTTATTAACCTTCCCTAGAAGCTCTGTTAACTAAACTGGTGGCCAAATAAGCGGTTATTAATATATGTCTTAACCTTGGGGGATTTAAGGTAACATATATTAATTGGACGGGGTCCATGTTCCGGCTATTTGTTCTCATGACCCACCCTCGGTGGCTTGGGGCAATAGGTGCTGAGAATTACCGTTGCAATACTACATGTTTTTTCAAGTTTCATGTAGGAACATACTTGTATGTTTTTATTTGCTAAATTATCTATATATTTGCTTGGGCTTTGTAATGATGTCTAGTATAATTTTATTTCAGTTCAAAATGTCACCGACACCCCTCATTTCAATACTTATTGAAAATAAGTTGAATGGCGAAAATTATAAAGATTGGAAAAGAAATCTATTAATAGTTCTCAGCTGCGAGAGACACAAGTTCGTACTGGACGAACCATGCCCACCTGGGCCCAAACCTGACACACCACTTGAGGAGGTCCCGGTTGCCTATAATCGTTGGAGAGAATCCAATGAAATAGCTCGATGCTACATCCTTGCTAGCATGACGAGTGCTTTACAAAAGCAGCATGAGACTTATCAAGTTGCTGGGGAGATCATGGATAATCTGGAGGACATGTTCGGAGGACAAGAAAAATTGGCTCGACAGTCCGCTATCACCAGCATTATGAACTCCAAGCAAAAGGCGGGTACTCCGGTGAAGGACCATATGATCACTCTAATGGGATTCTTCGCTGAGGCTGCCGAGAATGGTGCTGAGTTGGCCTATAACACCCAGATCGAGATGGTGTTCAAGACTCTGTCTAAAGATTTTGTGGGGTTTAAGGCCGCATACAATCTGGCGACAAAGGAGTTAGGACTTACCGAGCTCATGAAGCAACTACAGGCTTATGAGCAGATGATCAGGGATGAGGATACGGTCCGACCTAAAGGAGAGGCCAATTTGGCGGAATCTTCCAATCCTTCACGGAAGAGGAAGAGGCTAAATAAGAAGCAAGTGGCTTCCAGTTCTTCTAATCCTCCTGTCTCGGACGGGAAGAAGAAGAAGAAGAACAAGAAGCCAAAGGACCCTAAAAAGTAATCGAAAGGAAGGTAATTCCTAGCCTCCAAGGGCAAGGAAGGTAAGGAACTTCATTACTTAGAAGCATGTTTGGTGGAAGAATCGAAAGACACATGGGTCATTGATTCGGGCGCCACTAATCATGTTTGTGTTTCTATGCAGGGGTTCGTGGAAACGAGAAGTCTACATGATAGGAGCCTCTCGTTGCGGACTGGAGATGGTAGCTTTGTGGTGGCTGAGGCAGTGGGAGACGTTCATCTTTATTTTGATCAATTTAGGTTTATTTTATTGAAAGACTGTTTTTATGTTCCTAATTTTAGGAGGAACCTTATATCGGTAGCTTGTTTAATAAAGGATTCTTATTCAGTTTCTTTTAGTAAAAGAGTTGATATTCGTAGAAATAAGTCTTTTATCTGTTCTGGATGGATGGATGGAAACCTATATTTGATTAGACCAAAGATGTACTCACTGCTTGACACTGAATTAATTGATAACTCTAAAAGGTTGAAAGTTTCTCACTCTAACAAGACGTATCTTTGGCATTTAAGACTTGGTCATATTAATCAGGATAGGATTCAAAGATTGGTGAAAGACAGTCCTCTGGAATCTCTGGAGGAGGTACGACTTCCCCAATGTGAGTCTTGTCTAGAGGGTAAGATGACTAAGAGGTCTTTTTGGAGCTAAGGGTACAAGGGCACAGGAGCTCTTGGAAATTGTGCATACTGACGTATGTGGCCCCATGAACGTCACAGCACGAGGAGGGTTCGAGTACTATGTCTCTTTCATAGATGATTACTCGAGGTATGGATATGTGTATCTGATGCACCGCAAGAGCGAAACCTTTGACAAGTTCAAAGAGTATCGTGCGGAAGTGGAAAAGCAATTGGATAAATCCATAAAGACACTTCGATCTGATCGAGGTGGCGAATACCTCTCCGATGAATTTCTAGGACATCTTGTAGAGAATGGGATATTATCCCAATTGACTGCTCCTGGTACTCCACAACAGAATGGTGTAGCCGAAAGGAGAAACAGGACCTTATTGGATATGGTACGGTCCATGATGAGTTACTCAACGCTGCCATTATCATTTTGGGGACATGCTTTACAAACGACGTGCTATATTCTAAACCAGGTTCCGAGCAAATCAATTCCTAGAACTCCGTATGAATTGTGGCGTGGCAGGAAGCCCTCCCTTGGACATATGAGAATATGGGGCTGCCCGGCACATGTACTGGATGGGGATGCGAAGAAGTTGGAACCAAGATCAGAATTGTGCATGTTTGTAGGGTATCCAAAGGGAACTAAAGGAGGTCTGTTCTATAACCCGAAGGAACAAAAGGTCATTGTCTCAACCCATGTGACATTCTTAGAGGAAAGTCACATGAATGACTTTAAACCTCGAAGCAAAGTGGTGTTAGAGGAGTTATCAGGTGAAAGAACTGCTCCACAAATTTTGGTCTTGGACGCAAGTCCGAGTTCCAGTGAAAGACCTGCAGACGATCAACAATTTAGGGTGCCTCGTCGTAGTGGGAGGGTTTCTAAGAAACCTAATTTCTTTATGTATGATGCTGAGGTATACCAGGCCGAGGCTCATGAGCATGAGGAAGATCCGGTCACATATGATGAAGCTATAAAGGATGTTGATTCTAGATCTTGGAAATAGGCTATGAACAATGAGATGGATTCTATGAAATCCAACTCTGTTTGGGAACTTGTAGATTTTCCGGATGGGATAAAACCCATTGGATGCAAATGGGTCAACAAAAGAAAGAAGGATGCGGAAGGGAGAGTGGAAACTTTCAAAGCTAGACTGGTTGCAAAGGGATACACGCAAAAGGCTGGAATCGATTACGAGGAAACCTTTTCGCCTGTTGCTATGCTGAAGTCTATCCGTATTCTTCTGTCCATTGCTGCGGCTCTCGATTACGAGATCTGGCAAATGGATGTCAAGACGGCATTCTTGAATGGCCATCTTGAAGAGTGTATCTATATGATACAGCCCGAAGGGTTCGTAGCAAAAGGCCAAGAAAGGAAAGTCTGCAAGTTACTTAGATCCATTTATGGATTAAAGCAGGCATCCCGCTCATGGAACCAGAGGTTTGATCAAGCGATTAAGACATTTGGTTTTGAGCAGAACGTTGATGAACCTTGTGTTTATAAACGTATTAAGGATGGAAAAGTGGTCTTTCTGATACTCTATGTCGATGATATACTACTCATTGGGAATGATGTAGGGAATTTATCACCGGTCAAGCTTTGGTTACACCAACAGTTTGACATGAAGGACTTGGGAGAAGCTAATTATGTTCTAGGCATTCGTCTCTTCAGAGATCGAAAGAACAAAATGATAGCATTATCCCAAGCTTCATACATAGATAAAATAATTGACAAATATGCAATGCTAGAGGCAAAGAAAGGCTCACAACCTTCTATTGCCATTTTAACTCTTTCATTGGATGACTGTCCCAAGACATCGGAAGAAAGAGAGCGTATGAGTAAGGTCCCTTATGCATCCACTGTGGGTAGCCTTATGTACGCTATGCTTTGCACTCGCCCGGACATATGTTTTGCAGTAGGTATGGTGAGTCGATATCAAGCGAATCCTGGAACCAAGCACTGGCAAGCAGTAAAGCATATACTCAAGTATCTTAAGAGAACGAGGGATTATATGCTAGTGTATTCTGGAGGGGACCTAACACCCGTAGGATACACGGACTCAGACTTCCAGACTTGTAAAGATTCGAGGAAATCGACATCTGGATCAGTGTTTTTACTCGGAGGAGGAGCCATTGTGTGGAGGAGCGTGAAGTAGGGCTGCACAGCTGACTCTACTATGGAGGCTGAGTATGTGGCTGCGGCTGAGGCATCTAAAGAAGCGGTTTGGCTCCGTAAATTCTTTAGAGACCTTGAGGTCATTCCGGGTGTTGACAAGCCTATCACACTTTACTGTGAAAATACAGGGGCTATTGCCAACACAAGGGAATCTCGGCACCACAAGAGAACCAAGCACATAGATCGGAGGTATCACATTATTAGAGGGCATGTGGAGACAGGACAAGTGGATGTATGTAAGATCACGTCCGAGGACAACATCGCTGATCCCTTTACTAAGACTTTGGTGGCTAGAAGCTTTGAGAGGCATGTAGAGGCGATGGGGATGCGTAACATGGCACATCTGCTGGCTTAGGGCAAGTGGGAGATTGTTAGGAAATGCCCTAAGTATTAGAGACATTTTGATATATTCATTTTGAACTGGATAATAAAATTATACATAGAGGTTATTCATTACATTGCTATTTGTCCTCGTCTTATTTACATGTTAAAGTAAATGTAAGCAAATGTAGCTCACTGACTGCTTGTGTTAAAACTGTTAGAACGTTGCATGCAATGGACTTTTGTATGCGAGAAGACAATGTTCTAAAGTTAGCAGTCTAAACTATGGTCTGTAGTCTATGGGGTTAGACCGAGCATCTAACTCATGTTAAGACTATTATGTTGTCTAAAGCCTTGGAGGGGACGGTCTGTCTTGACTGTCTGGAGCTGGACTCCCAAGTAGAGACATGGATATGTTGCTCGGTGGTGACATATTAGACTGGGACTAAAGCGTGATTGATCTACGTAGTCCGCTATGAGTGGATCAATCTGCTTTTGACGTTCATTGTGCAATAACCTTAATCCTGAGTAAATGAACTACTTCATGTATATGACTTGTGTACTTTGATGTTCCAATGGCTAAAGCGTCTCAGAAGTAGTAAGCTTATAGACCGGTTCGTTGGGTGCATGACTTGTATACGATGAAGGGTTTGTTTGCAGATATCGGAATCATAGCTCTGAGGAGTTAAAGGTATCCTCTTAAAGGCATTATACTGAATGTGAAAATGGACAAGGCCTTGGGTCGTCTGCTGGGCGGATGACTTCTTATTCACATATGGTGAATAATCATTTTCTTGATTCGGTAGTATAATGGAACTTTAAGATAGCCTGATCAGTAGGATTAAACGGACTTTGACCTAAGGCTGATCATGGATATCATATGAGGGTTTTGCATATATGACAAGGTCATTGGATGGTAACTCGTCACAGGCTTACGTAATACGGTATATAATTGGGAGTTCAGTTTCAGGTTTATAGTGGTGTGACTCTGAAATTAGTGATCATATGATTGAGTTGTTCGGTACAGAATGATGATCATATGGAATCACGGGAGCCCGATTATATATGTCCAATCAGTCCCTCTACTAGCTCCATATAATTCCTTAACGTTTGGCAAATTGATTTGTGTATGCTATTGGCTAGTTTATTATGCATGGATGGTGATGACACAGGATTAGGATGGTAGACAAGATTCTCTCCGGTTGGATTCAGATTTTGTTTTGGATAATAGAGTACACAATTATTCGAACTCCAAATAAAGTTGCCATGATTTTATTTGAGATTTGATTGGAGTTGTAGAAAATTATCCATGAGATCAAGAATATGAAACACAACCGTTTTATGGAATTTGAAATTTGAATTTTGAAATTTGAATTTTGAATTTTGAAATTTGAAATTTGAATTTTGAATTTGAAATTTGAATTTGAAATTTGAATTTGAAATTCGAATTTGAAATTTGAATTTGAAATTCGAATTTGAAATTTGAATTTGAAATTCGAATTTGAAATTTGAAATTTGAAATTTGAAATTTGAATTTGAAATTTGAAATTCAAATTTTGAATCACAGTCCAAGTAGGATTCGAATTTGTTGTGGAAAATCCACAAGGTTTGAAATTCGAATTTGAGTTGGATTTGGAGAGGATAATTTTGTTAGAATCCTACTTGAATTTTGAATCCAAATCCCAACAAAAGTGGGCGAATTTTTTGAGGATAATCCTCAATGGAAAATTCGGTTTTTGTGGATATGATTCAAGGGAAAATTCAAGTTTCAACCCTAGTTGAATTTGGATTCTCTCCTTCCCTAAAAGTGGCCGAAATTTTGGAGCCTTTATCCAAGGAAAATTCGGTTATTTTTGGATAAGGTTGAGATAAGATTCAAGCTTGAAAATCCTAGTGGAATTTTTGATTCTCCCTTATCCATAATGGCCGAAATCTTTTGGAGGATTTTCTCCTTGTGAATTTCGGATTTTTTGGTTGAAAAAGGGAGATAAAATTCTAGTTAAAATCTTGTTAAGATTTGGATTGGATTTATCTTAGGAAAAACCGAATTTATTGTTAGGATTATCCTATGGAAAAATTCAGATTTTTTGGTTAAAGATAAGGGAGAAAATCTTTTCCTAGTCCAATTCGAATTCAGAGAATCACCTCATGCAGGTCTATAAATAGAGGTCCTGCCACTCCAGTTCTCTCAGACCACAGACTCTCAGGTGAGCAGGCTTATTGTTGCACAGCTCATCGTGACAATAAAGTTCTTTAGAGATCTGGGTGGTCGGAAGAAGACTAGCAGTGCTAGCATACCGATCGAGGTTCAGAGTGCCCACACACTCAGCCATTCGGGAATTGGAGAATAGTAGAGAAGGCTAGTTAATTGAAGCCTCCGGTCATTCTCCTCCTGCAAGATTGGCGTCCTTGAGGTATGAGTTTTAATTGTTGTTGGTTTATTGTATATGGCATCATGAGATATTTAACGATCTAAAATTTTTTTATTGTTCCGCTGTGCCACTCTGATACGTTTTTACCGATTTATTATCCTACATATCCGTAAAACATGTTTAAACATAGTACGTACTTAAAATCATATAAACATGCCATATACATATACCACTTCAACATATCACATATCCAGTCATCATATAACATATCATGAATATGAAACTTTACATACTTTATACAAAATAGAAACATCGTGATCTGAATGCATCTAGAAGCATGGTGAACTATGGTGTACAGTGAACTAAGCATGATCTGGTTGTGTTCATTTATGCTTCATTATTTTCTTTTCTTTCTCTTGTCTACTTAAGGCCCATGTGTCAGTACCGTATGTGCACAGACCATTGGTAACGCCCATGGTTAAAAGCTGGAGAGCCATCGACGGATGCTCAACTTTCTAATTTAACTTACTTTAAAACCCTTTCGACTGAAAAAGCCAGTATGACACACCTATAATTTCCATCTTGTTTATCTTTTCTAGCCGCATGCTTCTCTAAGCTGTCCCTAATCCTACGTGGTATGGACGTATGATATCTATCTTGTTCTTTCATCAATCTACTTGATTGTGAAACTATATGCTCTTAAATATGCAGTGTAACATCGTGTGCATGGCATACATATTTTAACATACTGTAAAACATCATTTAACATCATTTTATTCATGCCGTAGGCGGAGTTGTACTTACTTAGATTACAGAAATTGCATACTCACGCCTTTAACAATTTACAGGTGACCACCTATCATCAATAATGTTCCTTATCAGCATCTCCGTAGAGTCACTAATACTATAAGTGACTATTACTTGTGTTTCTATGTGGTACCAAGGCTCGTCGGTACCCTATTGGCCTACTATGGGGATTTGGTGTCTAACTCGTATCATGTCTGATCAATCGTCTACTTGACAGATTAATCATCGTTCCTTACAGTGTTGTTCGAAATGCGGTCCTTAACTGGTTTACGACTCAATCAACTGACCAGTTACCTCATGTGTTGGTAACTAAGTAGTCTACTGGGTTACTATGTGTAAACTGGTGTACTAACCGACCGAGTCATTTCGCTTGTTGGGGTGTGGTAGACAACTAGGCCACTATTCCTTGTTTGGTGTAATGGCTCACCGGGCCACTGTGGCTCGTTTGGGGTAGTAGCCTACCGAGCTACTAAGGTTTGTTTGGTGTGGTAGTCTACCGGGCTACACACACCATTTCTCTTTGAAAAAAAAGTGTAGGTGGACTTAGAAATTCTTGGGAAAAATTCTTTATTTTGGAACCGTCCCCTTATCACCCCATTGGAAGGTCGGGGACGCCTTTATAAATACCATATTTGTATTTTTAAAGTGTTAAAACACATTTTATTTTGAAGAGTATAAATCACATTTTTAAAGTTACATTTTAAAGGTGGTTTTTGAACCATTTTTGAAAACCATTTTGAAACTTAATCGAAATGACTTTGTTTATGATTTTAGCAAACATGAAAGTTTTCATCCTCAACAAGATGAACAAATCTTATGTTCACTTTGAAGTCTAAATCCAACTCTAATGGCTCCTAATTCCATTAAGCCCGTGGGCTTATGCCTAGTTTTTTCAAAAAATTCCCAGTTTTATGTCTCTATAAAAGTGGCTCTGTTTGAGGCCCGAAACGGCCAAATTTTTAAAACACTGATAAATCATCTCAAAGGATTTGATGAGATCTACAACTTTCGTGTTGAGCCCAAAGTCTGGTTCGGACTCTAAGGGGTCGATTTCCACTAAAACCCGTACCTATTTTTGGGCTCAAATTTTGTACCCAGTTTGTTCCCAGTTTCGGACACCGAGTGAAAAACATTCTAAAAACCTATCTTAGGTTCATTTTTGACCGAGGGCTATTTTATGTACAAATGACCGTATCAAAATTTTCTTAAAACAATGTGTTTTACAAATCCCAAATTTGGACCCCAAGTGGGTCAAAATGGCCAAAATCCGTGGCCTTTCCTAGGGATAGATTTATGTCCAGCCACCTTCCTAATCGTTTGTAGCATCACACATACAATAACCAACTATAAAAATTGTAAACACAACCAGAACCACATAAACTTAAAAATGGAAACTTAAGGGCTCAAAATAAATTATTACAATCCATTTGCATTGATGTGAACCAAAAAATAGTGTGGCACAACGTTAAGGGAACCAGTTCAAGTACCAATTGGGCCTGTTACAAGAACAAGAGCAAAGAGATTTAAAGAAGCACTTAATGGGCTGATTTAAGAGGTTTGGGCTCAATCAAATTCGTGGAGGCCCATTGAGCATGATTCATGTGATCGATAAGGATACATTAACTTGATTCAAGCCCATGAGGAATTCAGCTAATTTGATCAAGCCCAAGACAAGCCCAAGACGTTTGGGTATCCAGGGATTTTTGAATTTTTGTGGCAGAATAACTACCATTAGATTTTCGGATTTGTTAGGATTTAGGATGATTTAGGGTTATCTTTTATAACAAATTTCAGTTAGGATTTAAGATTATCTTTTATAACAAATTTTCAGATTTTTAGGATTATCTTTTGTAACTGATTTTTGAATTTTTTAGGAATATTCTTTGTAGCAATTGCCTACAAATAGGCGTCCTCATAGCAATAAAACAACACATCAGTTTACACATTAGTTTTATTCACAAATTTGAGAGTTCTAATTCTCTTTGGTTCTTTGAAGAACTATCTAAACTTATCAGAATTTTCCATGGCATTCACTCTTGACTTATCGATCAACCCTTCTATAGTTGATTGTGGCATCTTCCTTATACCAAGGTTCTTGTTTTGCATTAAGTAATGGGTTAAGGTCCAATATACCAAGGTTCTTGTTTTTTGCTGAAGCAATGGGTCGAGATCTCCCATCCATTCGAACCTGACTTTAGAACGTTCTTGGGTTCATAATCTTGACGGGTCTCTTTTTTCTTAGTGGGGTTCGCATCATTTGGTATCAGAGCCAGGTTCTAAACTCAGGTTTGCCTATCCCATTTATTTCTATTTATTTATTTTTTGGATAAGTCTGAATTTAATTTTTAAAAAAAGGGGTCGTGTTTCTTTCAATTTTGGTTTGTTCGAATTTGTTTAGAGTCAAAGCCATGGGTTTGTAATTTTTGGTTGTGATATTAGAAATTCAAGTCAAGAGGATCCGAGCAAGAAAAAAAAAGAAAGCAGAAAAAAAAATCAAGAGGATTAGAAAAAAAAAAACGAGTATTTTGGCTCCACAACGAATTTTTAATTTGATATCATACATTTAGACTTCCAATATTCTAGAAATCAACTTACCCCATAGACCAAAATTTTTGGGTAAATTTTCGTGTTTTCAAAAACCTAAACCACTGTTGCTTTTTCATTGTAATCTTTACTATCTATAACCCAAATTACCTTGGTGTAGTCATTCAGGAATTGCAGTGGAAATTTTGGTGCTGATTTGTGTAGTTCAATAAGAACCGAGTGAGAAATTACTATGAGTGAAAAAAGGCAAGAGTGGTGAGTACATTAGAGGGTAAAAGCCATAATTATTGTGTGAAACATGAGTGAAGTTGAGTGAAACCCATTCTTTGAGTGAAACCCATGAGGGAGTGTGAGAGGCCTTTTAGTTTACTCTAACCTTGTTTTGCAGTAATCATGTCTCACAACAGTGAAAAGAGCGTTGTTGAAGGCGCTACAGGGATGGCTGATTTGAAGTTGTTCATTGAGGCAATGGTAGGAGAGATGAGGCACATGATGAGGAGGGAGTTGGAGCAGATTCATGAATGATCAGATTAAGTTGAGAATACACTTGTATAGCAGCCGCAGAACGCCCCTAATGCACGCAGAGGAGGAAGAGTTCAACCACGGGCAGTGAGAATAGAAGACGAAGATTATGAGTTTAGTTTTGATGAAGAAGATGACTGAGATTCAATCGTTGGTAATAGGAGGCATGGAGGATGGTTTAGAAAAGCTAGGATTCAAGAAGATAATAGCTTGGATAGCATTAAGATGAAGATTCCACCGTTTTAGGGTAAAAACGATCCCGAAGCTTATCTCGAGTAGGAGAAGAAGGTGGATTTAGTGTTTGATTGTCATAATTACTCTGAGTTGAAGAAGGTAAAACTCACTGCCATTGAGTTTTCTGACTATGCTATTGTTTGGTGGGATCAGTTGGTGTTGAACAAGCGATAAACTAGAAAACGTCCAATTGATACATGGGAAGAGATAAAGAGAGTAATGAGGAAGCAGTTCGTACTCAGCCATTACTATTGGGATTTGTACAATAAACTACAAAGGCTTTGACAGGGTAACTGGAGTGTGGAGAAATATTACCAAGAGATGGAGGTTGTGATGATCCAAGCTAATGTCGAAGAAGATCAAGAGGCTACTATGGCGAGGTTCCTGAATGGCTTGAATCAAGAAGTTCATGATAGGGTGGAGATGCAGCATTTGTAGGAAAATAATTAGGTAAAACGTATCAGAGTGGCGCAGCGGAATAATAAAAAATTTTAGATCGTTAAATATCTCATGATGCCATATACAATAAACCAACAACAATTAAAACTCATACCTCAAGGACGCCAATCTTGTAGGAGGAGAATGACCGGAGGCTTCAACCAACTAGCCTTCTCTACTATTCTCCAATTCCTGAATGGCTGAGTGTGTGGGCACTCTGAACCTCGATCGGTATGCTAGCACTGCTAGTCTTTTTCCGACCCCCCAGATCTCTAAAGTGTTAGGAAATGCCCTAAGTATTAGAGACATTTTGATGTATTCATTTTGAACTGGATAATAAAATTATACATAGAGGTTATTCATTACATTGCTATTTGTCCTCGTCTTATTTACATGTTAAAGTAAATGTAAGCAAATATGGCTCACTGACTGCTTGTGTTAAAACTGTTAAAACGTTGCATGCAATGGACTTTTGGATGCGAGAAGACAATGTTCTAAAGTTAGCAGTCTAAACTATGGTCTATAGTATATGGGGTTAGACCGAGCATCTAACTCATGTTAAGACTATTATGTTGTCTAAAGCCTTAGAGGGGACGGTTTGTCTTGACTGTCTGGAGCTTGACTCCCAAGTAGAGACATGGATATGTTGCTCGGTGGTGACATATTAGACCGGGACTAAAGCGTGATTGATCTACGTAGTCCGCTATGAGTGGATCAATCTGCTTTTGATGTTCATTGTGCAATAACCTTAATCCTGAGTAAATGAACTACTTCATGTATATGACTTGTGTACTTTGATGTACCAATGGCTAAAGCGTCTCAGAGGTAGTAAGCTTATAGACCGGTTCGTTGGGTGCATGACTTGTATACGATGAAGGGTTTGTTTGCAGATATCGGAATCATAGCACTGAGAAGTTAAAGGTATCCTCTTAAAGGTGTTATACTGAATGTGAAAATGGACAAGGCCTTGGGTCATCTGCTGGGCGGATGACTTCTTATTCACATATGGTGAATAATCATTTTCTTTATTCGGTAGTATAATGGAACTTTAAGATAGCCTGATCAGTAAGATTAAACGGACTTTGGCCTAAGGCTGATCATGGATATCATATGAGGGTTCTGCATATATGACAAGGTCATTGGATGATAGCTTATCACAGGCTTACGTAATACGGTATATAATTGGGAGTCCAGTTTCAGGTTTATAGTGGTGTGACTCTGAAACTAGTGATCATATGATTGAGTTGTTCGGTAAAAGAATGATGATCATATGGATTTGCGGGAGCCCGATTATATATGTCAAATCAGTCCCTCTACTAGCTCCACATAATTCCTTAACGTTTAGCAAATTGAATTGTGTATGCTATTGGCTGGTTTATTATGCATGGATGGTGATGACACAGGATTAGGATGGTAGACAAGATTCTCTCTGGTTGGATTCAGATTTTGTTTTCGATAATAGAGTACACAATTGTTCGAACTCCAAATAAAGTTGCCATGATTTTATTTGAGATTGGATTGGAGTTGTAGAAAATTATCCATGAGAACAAAAATATGAAACATAACCGTTTTGTGGAATTTGAAATTTGAATTTTGAAATTTGAAATTTAAAATTCAAATTTTGAATCACAGTCCAAGTAGGATTCGAATTTGTTGTGGAAAATCCACAAGGTTTGAAATTCGAATTTAAGTTGGATTTGGAGAGGATAATTTTGTTAGAATACTACTTGAATTTTGAATCCAAATCCTAACAAATTTTGAATGAAATTTTGAGGATAATCCTCAAGGAAATTTCAGATTTTTGTGGATAAGATTCAAGGGAAAAATTCAAGTTTCAATCCCAGTTGAATTTGGATTCTCTCCTTCCCTGAAAAGTGGCCAAAATTAGGGAGAAAATCTCCTAGGAAAATTCGGTTATTTTGGATAAGGTTGAGATAAGGGAAAATATCTTTTCCTAATCCAATTCAAATTCAGAGAATCACCTCATGCAGGTCTATAAATAGAGGTCCTACCACTCCAGTTCTCTCAGACCACAGACTCTCAAGTGAGCAGGCTTTTTGTTGCACAGCTCATCGTGACAATAAAGTTCTTTAGAGATCTGGGTGGTCGGAAGAAGACTAGCAGTGCTAGCATACCGATCGAGGTTCAGAGTGCCCACACACTCAGCCATTCGGGAATTGGAGAATAGTAGAGAAGGCTAGTTGGTTGAAGCCTCCGGTCATTCTCCTCCTGCAAGATTGGCGTCCTTGAGGTATGAGTTTTAATTGTTGTTGGTTTATTGTATATGGCATCATGAGATATTTAACGATCTTAAAATTTTTATTGTTCCGCTGCGCCACTCTGATACATTTTTACCGATTTATTTTCCTATATAAAGAACTTTATTGTCACAGTGGGCTGTGCAACAATAAGCCTGCTCACCTGAGAGTCTGTGGTCTGAGAGACTCAATCATATGATCATATGATCACTAATTTCAGAGTCACACCACTATAAACCTGAAACTGAACTACCAATTATATACCGTATTACGTAAGCCTGTGACGAGCTACTATCCAATGACCTTGTCATACATGCAAAACCCTCATATGATATCCATGATCAGCCTTAGGTCAAAGTTCGTTTAATCCTACTGATCAGGCTATCTTAAAGTTTCATTATACTACCGAATTAAGAAAATGATTATTCACCAAATGTGAATAAGAAGTCATCCGCCCAGCAAACGACCCAAGGCCTTGTCCATTTTCACATTCAGTATAATGCCTTTAAGAGCATACCTTTAACTCCTTACAGCTATGATTCCGATATCTGCAAACAAACCCTTCATCGTATACAAGTCATGCACCCAACGAACCGGTCTATAAGCTTACTACCTCTGAGACGCTTTAGCCATTGGAACATCAAAGTACACAAGTCATATACATGAAGTAGTTCATTTACTCAGGATTAAGGTTATTGCACAATGAACGTCAAAAGCAGATTGATCCACTCATAGCGGACTACGTAGATCAATCACGCTTTAGTCCTGGTCTAATATGTCACCACCAAGCAACATATCTATGTCTCTACTTGGGAGTCCAGCTCCAGACAGTCAAGATAAACCGTCCCTTCTAAGGCTTTAGACAACATAATAGTCTTAACATGAGTTAGATGCTCGGTCTAACCCCATAAACTACAGACCATAGTTTAGACCGCTAACTTTAGAACATTGTCTTCTCGCATACAAAAGTCCATTACATGCAATGTTCTAACAGTTTTAACACAAGCAGTCGGTGAGCTATATTTGCTTACATTTACTTTAACATGTAAATAAAATGAGGATAGATAGTAATGTAATGAATAACCTCTATATATAATTTTATTATCCAATTCAAAATAAATACATCAAAATGTCTCTAATGCTTAGGGCATTTCCTAACAATCTCCCACTTGCCCTAAGTGAGTAGATGTGCCACGTTACGCATCCCCATCGCCTCTATGTGCCTCTCAAAGCTTCTAGCCACCAAAGTCTTAGTAAAGGGATCGGCGATGTTGCCCTCGGACGCGATCTTACATACATCCACTTGTCCTGTCTCCACATGCCCTCTAATAATATGATATCTCCGATCGATGTGCTTGGTCCTCTTGTGGTGCTGAGATTCTCTTGTGTTGGCAATAGCCCCTGTGTTATCACAGTAAAGTGTGATAGGCTTGTCAACACCTGGAATGACCTCAAGATCTTTAAAGAACTTGCGGAGTCAAACAGCTTCTTTAGATGCCTCAGCCGCAGCCACATATTTAGCCTCCATAGTAGAGTCAGTTGTGCAGCCCTACTTCATGCTCCTCCGCACAATGGCGCCTCCTCTGAGTAAAAACACTGATCCAGATGTCGATTTCCTCGAATCCTTACAAGTCTGGAAGTCTGAGTCCGTGTATCCTACGGGTGTTAGGTCCCCTCCAGAATACACTAGCATATAATCCCTCGTTCTCGTAAGATACTTGAGTATATGCTTTACTCCTTGCCCGTGCTTGGTTCCAGGATTCGCTTGATATCGACTCACCATACCTACTGCAAAACATATGTCTGGGCGAGTGTAAAGCATTGCATACATAAGGCTTCCTACAGTGGATGCATAAGGGACCTTACTCATATGCTCTCTTTCTTCTGATGTCTTGGGATAGTCATCCAATGAAAGAGTTAGACCGGCAATAGAAGGTTGTGAACCTTTCTTTGCCTCTTGCATTGCATATTTGTCAATTATTTTATCTATGTATGAAGCTTGGGATAACACTATCATTTTGTTCTTTCGATCTCTGAAGAGACGAATGCCTAGAACATAATTAGCTTCTCCCAAGTCCTTCATGTCAAACTATTGATGTAACTAAAGCTTGATCAATGATAAGTTCCCTACATCATTCCCAATGAGTAGTATATCATCGACATAGAGTATCAGAAAGACCACTTTTCCATCCTTAATACGTTTATAAACACAGGGTTCATCAACGTTCTGCTCAAAACCAAATGTCTTAATCGCTTGATCAAACCTCTGGTTCCATGAGCGGGATGCTTGCTTTAATCCATAAATGGATCTAAGCAACTTGCAGGCTTTCCTTTCTTGGCCTTTTGCTACGAACCCTTCAGGCTGTATCATATAGATACACTCTTCAAGATGGCCATTCAAGAATGCCGTCTTGACATCCATTTGCCAGATCTCGTAATCGAGAGCCGCAGTAATGGACAGAAGAATACGGATAGACTTCAGCATAGCAACAAGCGAAAAGGTTTCATTGTAATCGATTCCAGCCTTTTGCGTGTACCCTTTTGCAATCAGTCTAGCTTTGAAAGTTTCCACTTTCCCTTCCGCATCCTTCTTTCTTTTGTAGACCCATTTGCATCCAATGGGTTTTATCCCATCCGGCAAATCTACAAGTTCCCAAACAGAGTTAGATTTCATAGAATCCATCTCATTATTCATAGCCTGTTTCCAAGATTTAGAATCAACATCATTTATAGCTTCATCATAGGTGACTGGATCATCCTCATGCTCATGAGCCTCAGCCTAGTATACCTCAGCATCATACATGAAGAAATTAGGTTTCTTAGAAACCCTCCCATTACGACGAGACACCCTAAATTGTTGATCGTCTGCAGGTCTTTCACCGGAACTCGGACTTGCATCCAAGACCAAAATCTGTGGAGCAGTTCTTCCACCTGATAACTCCTCTAGCACCACTTTGCTTCGAGGCTTAAAGTCATTCATGTGACTTTCCTCCAAGAATGTCGCATGGGTTGAGACAATGACTTTTTGTTCCTTCGGGTTGTAGAACAGACCTCCTTTAGTTCCTTTTGGATACCCTACAAACATGCATAATTCTGATCTTGGTTCCAACTTTTTCGCATCCCCATCTAGTACATGCTCCGGGCAGCCCCATATTCTCATATGTCCAAGGGGGGGCTTCTTACCACGCCACAATTCGTACGGAGTTCTGGGAATTGATTTTCTTGGAACTTGGTTCAGAATATAGCATGTCGTTTGTAAAGCATATCCCCAAAATGATAATGGCAGCGTTGAATAACTCATCATGGACCGTACCATATCCAATAAGGTCATGTTTCTCCTTTCGGCTACACCATTCTATTGTGGAGTACCAGGTGCAGTCAATTGGGATAATATCCCATTCTTTACGAGATGTTCTAGAAATTCATCGGACAGGTATTCGCCACCTCAATCAGATCGAAGTGTCTTTATGGATTTATCCAATTGCTTTTCCACTTCCGCACGATACCCTTTGAACTTGTCAAAGGTTTCGCTCCTGCGGTGCATCAGATACACATATCCATACCTCGAGTAATCATCTATAAAAGAGACATAATACTAGAACCCTCCTCGTGCTGTGATGTTCATGGGGCCACATATGTCAGTGTGCACAATTTCTAAGAGCTCCTGAGCCCTTGTACCCTTAGCTCCAAAAGACCTCTTAGTCATCTTACCCTCTAGACAAGACTCACATTGGGGAACACGTACCTCCTCCAGAGATTCCAGAGGAACATCTTTCATCAATCTTTGAATCCTATCCTGATTAATATGACCAAGTCTTAAATGCCAAAGATACGCCTTGTTAGAGTGAGAAACTTTCAACCTCTTAGAGTTATCTATTAATTCAGTGTCAAGCAGTGAGTACATCTTTGGTTTGATCAAATATAGGTGTGGCGGCCCGCCCCTCGTAGAGATCATACAATGCTATTACAGTTAAACTTTATCGCTAACTGCGATAGAGTGTACTCTCATGGGTCACCGGCTAATCTTTCTCTCTTTAAATCATGACGTTTTTGGGGAAAATTTTTTTTTTCTTTAAACATCATGTAAAACATTTCTCACTATTTACTTTGTTGGCATGTACAAAGTAATTTACATAATACAGTACTTTCGTAAAAAAATATATAATACTACAAAAGACTGTTTCCCTTTTTTTTTTTCCTTCCCTTTTTATCGCTCAGCGGAAAGACTCTGGCAGGACCATATCCCTCGCCAATTTATCCCATTTGACACGCGCTATCCTGTACGCCATCCAGTCAAACAAGCTACTGAGCTGGTCGCTTACCTGCAACATAAGCAAAAATGGTGAGCTACAGGCTCAGTAAGTTCAAACATGCAAGAAATAAAATTTCTATAAATAGTACTATTCATCATGAATAGTATTGTTGACCACTATTCATACGTGAATAGTAACTTTGACCACTATTCATACGTGAATAGTAAGTTTGACCACAACACAGTGTCACAACAGTACATCTACCGCGATGTTAGTACCTTCACAAAACTGTTTTATGCTCAATTATGGCATAGTTTCAGTTTTAGGTAATTATCTTTGCTTATGTTCTGGTTTTGAGCTCAGGTTGGCAGTACCATTTAAGTGCGCATGACTGGGAGCGGTACATTAGTGCTGACCTCCACAGCCTTAATCTCATAGCCCCGAAGGCAAAATTGTACATGACTGGGAGCGGTACATCAGTGCTGACCTCCACAGCCTTAATCTCATAGCCTCAAAGGCAAAAGTACCTCCCTGTACGGAAGGCTGGTACGCCAAAAAGTGGTTTCATTACCGACCTTTAAAATTCTAACCCGGTGACTTCACATTGTCCCGTGGTTAGGAATGGTTCACATTTTAATTTTAGGGGAGTGAGTTTCATTAATCTCGCTCTAGTACCCGAAACACAATTAATAATGTGTCCATTCTCAATAGTGCCCGTAGCACATTACGTCTCTCTTTCTACTCTATAATAGTGCCCGTAGCACATACGTACCTAACTTATAGTTAGTACATCAAAGTTAGCAACAATAATACTATATGTTGCAGACAGGTAAATGTCTGAACTTACCTTATCAGTCTCTTCCCTTTTTCTCTCTTGGATCTTTGATCGCCCTCCTTGTAGGTCGATTTTTGGATCCTACAGACAAAACCTTGTCTGTTAATTTTATTTCCATTTATAGCTTTTATTTTTCATTAAAAAGCTTAAATAAAACCTATTTATAACTTTTTAGGCTTTATTTATCATTTACCCCATTTTTCTCAACTTTTGTAAAATTACGATTTTGCCTCTATATTTTGGCAAAGTTACAGTTTTGCCCCTGACGGAATTTTCTCAATCCAGACTGCATTTTTTTGGCTCTCAGGAACTTTTCTGACTCTTTTCTAATCATTACCAGGTTCGTTTCTTTTTTTTTCACTTTTCACTTTCCCGACCCTCGGGAAGCACTATTCCGACCCTTACGTCGGTTTAGTGATTTTCTATCGTTTCGGAGTCTCAAATGGACGTTTCACTAGTATTTAAAACATTCATCTAGACATTCCCGATCTAAGTCTCCGAGGCTCGGATTTTCCGTACCCGACTCGGACCTTTATTTCATTTCCAAAAACGCCCCCCCTCGGGGTCGGTTTTTTTTTTTTCACTCACGTTTTACATTTTTAGGGGGTGGATTACTATTCACGAACCACCCCTTAGGTTCCCTTATTCAATTTTCCGTTAGGGACTCGGGTTTCCAACCCGACCCCAAACTTTTATTTTTAATTTCCATTTTACCCTGAATGCCGTTTTCGAAATTTCGGCAGCATTTCGGCGTAATTTTAAGGCTACCGGTGTTAGGTACGCCTCGAACCATATGTACCCGCCACATACTATACCACAAGCCTATTTTATGTAAAAGTTTTTCCAATCTTTTAAATAAAAGCTCACAAATTTCAAATTCACATTTTGAACCACATTACACAAATTTTTTTTCAATTTTGCCCTTAGTTTTGGTCTCGGTTTTTACACTCAAAACCTAACCAAAATTTCTCAATTTTCCCACCAAATTTTGGCTATTCCAATGTCATTTTTTTAGCACATTTTCAAGCCAATTTCATTGCATTTTTCAACAAAATTCCTAGGGTTTTTAACCACATATAACCCACGGCCACACTAAGAAAACATACCCCAAATTTTCTTTTCTTGCTTTCAGTCACAATTCCATCCTTTACATAATAAAATGCATGATTTTAAATCATCCAAACATCAACAAAACCATGCAAAATTTTCCACCAAACCCTAATTAACCCACGGCCTTTAGGGTAGGTTCACACCACATTTTTTTTTTCAAGCTTTCCATAATGCAAATCATGCTTTATACTTAACCAAAATGTAATTTAAAGCATGTTAACACTTAAACCATAAAAATTTCTCATTGATTACTCTTGGTAACCCACGGTTTTACCCTTGGAAAACCAACCAAAATTTGGTTTTTCCTTAAACCAAATACATGGTTTTCTTTCTAATTACACCCTTAACAAAACCCAAGCACCAAATAAATGAAAACAACCAAAAATTTTTCCATCTTTTCCACTATTCATCACACGGATTTCTTGAAGAAAAATCAAGAAAAAATTCAATACAAAGAGAGTTACCTTGTTCACTTGCTTCCTTAGGCTTCAATGAAAGGTTTGACACTAATTTTGTGAAGAAAGATTGAAGAAATCAATTGGTTCTCTCTTGGTGGCTCACGTACTTTTCATGGGAAACACTTAGAAAAATTTTATTATGGTTTTGGCTTGAAATTTTGTTTCGGCCACTTTTGTTCAAGTTTTGCCGACTTAACCCACCAAAAAGCCAATTAATTTGGCTTTCCACCAATCAAAAATCAACACATTTCAAGCTTAATTCTTTCCATATTTTCCAAAAATTAAAATGGTGAATTTTTGGCCAAATCTTGGCCTTTAGATCAAAAAGACAACTTAATCATGGCCATTAATTCTACCAACCACCATTTTCCTTCCATTTATTAAATGGATTTATGATGTCGTAAATGCAAAAGCATATGTTGACTTTGACTTTTACTATTCTCATTAATTCGACTACTTTTTGACCGATACCGGTTCGAGCTGAAATTTTCCTGAAATCATCGCAGCGGGTTCCTGAGGTCTCCTGTGCAGTCGGATCAATTTAAACTGCTTCCGTTTGATCAAAATCAATCCCAGACGTTTTCCGTCTTTTATTGCCCTGGTTAGGGTTTTCAATGCCGGTTTTGGCACCGTTTCTCCCGTTTCAACTCAGTGAATTTTTCCAACACTGAATTCTTACTCGTCAGTATTGTTAGAACATTTTAATATATCCTAAACAATATAAATACATTTATTTCACTCTTTAAATAGTACAAATTGTTATATACATACATTTGCACATTTTCTTCCGAGAATTGCCTGAATTTCCCGGTTGTCACAATAGGTTTCCATCCATCCATCCAGAACAGATAAAAGACTTATTTCTACGAATATCAACTCTTTTACTAAAAGAAACTGAATAAGAATCCGTTATTAAACAAGCTACTGATAAAAGGTTCCTCCTAAAATTAGGAACATAAAAACAGTCTTTCAATAAAATAAACCTAAATTGATCAAAATAAAGGTAAACATCTCCCACTGCTTCAGCCACCACAAAGCTACCATCTCCTGTCCGCAACGAGAAGCTCTTATCATGTAGACTTCTCGTTTCCATGAACCCCTGCATAGAAACACAAACATGATTAGTGGCGCAGGAATCAATGACCTAAGTATCTTTCGATTCTTCCACCAAACACGCTTCCAAGTAATGAAGTTCCTTACCTTCCTTGCCCTTGGCGGCTAGGAATTCCCGGTAAGCCTTTTTAAAGTGACCTACCTTCCCACAATGGAAGCATTTGGACTTTTTAGGGTCCTTTGGCTTCTTGTTCTTCTTCTTCTTCTTCCCGTCCGAGACAGGAGGATTAGAAGAACTAGAAGCCACTTGCTTCTTATTTGGCCTCTTCCTCTTCCGTGAGGGATTGAAAGATTCCGCCAAATTGGCCTCTCCTTTAGGTCGGACCACTTCCTCATCCCTGATCATCCGCTCATAAGCTTGTAGTTGCTTCATGAGCTCGATTAGTCCTAACTTCTTTGTCGCCAGATTGTATGCGGCCTTAAACCCCACAAAATCTTTAGACAGAGTCTTGAACACCATCTCGATCTGGGTGTTGTAGTCTGACTCAGCACCATTCTTGCCAGCCTCAGCGAAGAATCCCATTAGAGTGATCATATGGTCCTTCACCAGAGTACCCGCCTTTTGCTTAGAGCTCATAATGCTGGTGATAGCGGACTGTCGAGCCAATTTTTCTTGGCCTCTAAACATGTCCTCCAGATTTTCCATGATCTCCCCAACAACTTGATAAGTCTCATGCTGCTTTTGTAAAGCACTCGTCATGCTAGCAAGGATGTAGCATCGAGCTATCTCATTGGATTCTCTCCAACGATTATAGGCAACCGGGACCTCCTCAAGTGGTGTGTTAGGTTTGGGCCCAGGTGGGCATGGTTCGTCCAGCAAGAACTTGTGTCTCTCGCAGCTGAGAACTATTAATAGATTTCTTTTCCAATCTTTATAATTATCGCCATTCATCTTATTTTCAATAAGTATTGAAATGAGGGGTGTCGGTGACATTTTGAACCGAAATAAAATTATACTAGACATCATTACAAAGCCCAAGCAAATATACAAATAATTTAGCAAATAAAACATACAAGTATGTTCCTACATGAAACTTGAAAAACATGTAGCATTGCAACGGTAATTCTCAGCACCTATTGCCCCAAGCCACCAAGGGGTGGTCATGAAAACAAATAGCCGGAACATGGACCCCGTCCAATTAATATATGTTGCCTTAAATCCTCCAAGGTTAAGACATATATTAATAAACGCTTATTTAGCCACCAGTTTAGTTAACAGAGCTTCTAGGGAAGGTTAATAACTAAACGAGTCTTGAGTGTATAACCATTGTTTATGTAGCCTGATCCACGTCCTACCAAGCCACCGAGGGGTGGTCATGAATAGGATTGTACCCGAACACGTTTTCCACATAAGAGATCCAATCTAGTATACCGGCGGCGGTAAACACCTATCGAGGGGTGTGGTCAGGGCAGAACTGACGCGAGGCGTTACCATGCTTTCACATATGGATCAACAATGGAGGCCGTGGGTTTTGTTTGAAACCCTTTCCCACTCAATATTTTGAAAAACATGTAAGTTTTGACAAATTATGTATGATCAATATAGTATGAGCGGCACTCAGCTATCCTATATGATATGTTATCAAATATGCATATAAAACATCCATCAATACATATTTATACATCCATGACATATCATAGAAAAAATAATTGACAGAATAACCAAGTCGTGGTTCCATCCTAGAACAAAGAAAATAAGGATTACAAAATTCCATCCAAAGCATTCTTTGGGTCTTGAATTTTGTTCCGTCTTCTTGTATCCATCTTTATGTAGCCTCTCCATTTATTTCTCATCCCAAGAATCATTTAAAATTTAAATCTCCAAAAATTTAAATTTCAAATTCAAATTCCAAATTCTAATTTCAAATTTAAATTTCAAATTCAAATTTTAAACAATTTTAAACATCATGTGTAATAATATGTAATTTCAAAAATTTCAAATTTTCAATTACATATTTTTAAACATGATTTAAAATTAAATCTCAAATTTAAAAATCAAAATTTTCCTATTTTTAGACAGTCGCACCGCCGCCCCCAAAGGCAGCAGCTGCCGTGGGCAGCCACCAGCCCCGTAGGGGCTAGCAGCCCACTGCCGCCCCTTATGTGCAGCCTTGCCTGGCTGTAGGCCAAGCCTGCAGCGCCAGGCTGCACGCCTAGGCTACGGCCAGCCTTGGGTAGGCCACGACCACCCTCGGCTGCAGGCCAAGCCTGCGGCCGTGGGTGGTTATGGCCTGCACAGGGGCTGCCGCAGCCCCATCCTGCCCGAAGGTAGGGACTGCAGCCCCACCAAGGCCCGTCGGCCTATCCCGAGGGGTTGTGTCTCGATTTTCGTGTCATATTCTAATTTACCTATTAGGATCTCCAAAAATTAATTTGAATCCTTATTAAATTGAAATTTTCCACACAATCAAAATTTCAACCTTTAAATCAAATTTAACTTTTGGAAAAAATAAATTATGGTCTTCAATCTTCAATCTCCTCCAAGAATAATTATATAAAATTTCCTAAACCGTTTCCGGTGTACAAAATTCTAACCATAATAATTCTAAGAGACAAAAATTAAAATCCATGGGAAAATTACAGTGTTAATAAACTGCTCCCATGGTTACATAAAAAAATCCTAGATACAATTTTTCTAAATTCTAAGGAACCATAACCGACATAAACAAGCATGCTTATAATAATTCAGAAAATTAAAATAACCACATACTTTATACATAATCCATGATAACAACATAAAGGACCCTCGAATGCCACTCTCTAAATATCAAATCCATACATAAATAAAAAGAATAAGTAATTATCAAATTTATGTACATGGCATAGTCATGAGATGGCTCTGATACCAATTGTAGGAAAATTGGTAAAAACGTATCAGAGTGGCGCAGCGGAACAATAAAATTTTTTAGATCGTTAAATATCTCATGATGCCATATACAATAAACCAACAACAATTAAAACTCATACCTCAAGGACGCCAATCTTGTAGGAGGAGAATGACCGGAGGCTTCAACCAACTAGCCTTCTCTACTATTCTCCAATTCCTGAATGGCTGAGTGTGTGGGCACTCTGAACCTCAATCGGTATGCTAGCACTGCTAGTCTTCTTCCAACCACCCAGATCTCTAAAGAACTTATTGTCACGATGAACTGTGCAACAATAAGCCTGCTCACCTGAGAGTCTGTTGTCTAAGAGAACTGGAGTGGCAGGACCTCTATTTATAGACCTGCATGAGGTGATTCTCTGAATTCGAATTGGATTAGGAAAAGATATTCTCCCTTATCCATAACCATAAAATCTGAATTTTCCAAGGGAGAATCCCAATAATAAAATTCAGCCATTATGGGATAAATCCAATCCAAATCTAAACAAGATTTTAACTAGAATTTTATCTCACTTTTTCAACCAAAAAATTCGAAATTTCCTAGGAGAAAATCTCCTAAAATTTTCGGCCACTTTTAGGATAAGGGAGAATCAAAATTCCACTAGGATTTTCAAGCTTGAATCTTATCTCATCCTTATCCAAAATAACCGAATTTTCTGAGGAGATTTTCTCCATAATTTTGGCCACTTTTCAGGGAGAAGAGAATCCAAATTCAACTGGGATTGAAACTTGAATTTTTCCCTTGAGCCTTATCCACAAAAACCGAAATTCCATTGAGGATATTCCTCAAAATGTTGTCCATTATTTGTTAGGATTTGGATTCAAAATTCAAGTAGGATTCTAACAAGATTATCCTCTCCAAATCCAACTCAAATTCGAATTTCAAACCTTGTGGATTTTCCACAACAAATTCGAATCCCACTTGGACTGTGATTCAAATTTTGAATTTCAAATTTCAAATTAGAATTTCAAATTCAAATTTCAAATTTCAAATTTCAAATTCGAATTTCAAATTCGAATTTCAAATTCTAATTTCAAATTCAAATTTCAATTTCAAATTTCAAATTCAAATTTCAAATTTCAAAATTCAAATTTCAAAATCCACAAAATAGTTGTGTTTCAAATTCTTGTTCTTATGGATAATTTTCTACAACTCCAATCCAATCCCAAATAAAATCATGGCCACTTTATTCAATAATTGTGTACTCTATTATCCAAAACAAAATCTGAATCCAATCGGGGAGAATCTTGTCTACCATCCTAATCTTGTGTCATCACCATCCATGCATAATAAACCAGCCAATAGCATACACAAATCAATTTGCCAAACGTTAAAGAATTATATGGAGCTAGTAGAGGGACTAATTGGACATATATAATCGAGCTCCCGCATATCTATATAATCATCATTCTTTTACTGAACAACTCAATCATATGATCACTAATTTCAAAGTCACACCACTATAAACCTGAAACTGAACTCCCAATTCTATACCGTATTACGTAAGCCTGTGACGAGCTACTATCCAATGACCTTGTCATAAATGCAAAACCCTCATATGATATCCATGATCAGCCTTAGGTCAAAGTCCTTTTAATCTTACTGATCAGACTATCTTAAAGTTCCATTATACTACCAAATTAAGAAAATGATTATTCACCATATGTGAATAAGAAGTCATCCGCCCAGCAGACGACCCAAGACCTTGTCCATTTTCACATTCAGTATAATGCCTTTAAGAGGATACCTTTAACTCCTTAGAGCTATGATTCTGATATCTGCAAACAAACCCTTCATCGTATACAAGTCATGCACCCAACGAACCGGTCTATAAGCTTACTACCTCTGAGACACTTTAGCCATTGGAACATCAAAGTACACAAGTCATATACATAAAGTAGTTCATTTACTCAGGATTAAGGTTATTGCACAATGAACGTCAAAAACAGATTGATCCACTCATAGCGGACTACGTAGATCAATCACGCTTTAGTCCCGGTCTAATATGTCACCACCAAGTAACATATCTATGTCTCTACTTGGGAGTCCAGCTCCAGACAGTCAAGACAAACCGTCCCCTCCAAGGCTTTAGACAACATAATAGTCTTAACATGAGTTAGATGCTTGGTCTAACCCCGTAGACTACAGACCATAGTTTAGACCGCTAACTTTAGAACATTGTCTTCTTGTATACAAAAGTCCATTGCATGCAACGTTCTAACAGTTTTAACACAAGCAGTCAGTGAGCCATATTTGCTTACATTTACTTTAACATGTAAATAGAATGAGGATAGATAGCAATGTAATGAATAACCTCTATATATAATTTTATTATCCAGTTCAAAATAAATACATCAAAATGTCTCTAATGCTTAGGGCATTTCCTAACAGCATTTTGTAGAATTGAAAGACATGGTGCACATGGCCATCAAGGTGGAGCGACAGCTCAAGAGGAGGGGAGGAACATGTGCATCCAGTAATCCAGGCTCTTCTCCATGGAAACCGAAGAAAGAGGAGAAACCAGATGCAGAACCCAAATTCAAGCCAAGATAAGAGACAACTAACCCAGGGTCTCAAGGTAAATCTGACCCTACCACTTCTCGTAATCGTGAAATTCAGTGTTTTAGATGTCAAGGTAGGGTTCACATAGTGAGTCAATGCCCAAACAAGAGAGTCATGGTGATGCGGTATAATGGTGAGATTGTGACCGATAGCAAAGATTCTGATACTAACGACATTCCACCATTGAAGGACGTGGGTGACGAGGAATATGCGGTCCAAGGTGAATTGTTAGTCACAAGGAGAGTTCTAAGCTTGCATGCAAAAGAAGGTGAAGAAATGCAATGAGAAAACATATTTCATACTAGGTGCCACGTTAACGACAAAGTATGTAGTATGATTATTGATGGAGGAAGTTGTACTAATGTGGCGAGTGCAACCATGGTGGAGAAATTAGGACTGTCCACATTGAAGCATCCTTGACCATATAAGCTACAATGGTTGAATGATAGTAGTGAGGTAAAGGTGAACAAACAGGTGTTGGTTTCCTTCCGCATTGGAAAATACAAAGATGAAGTTTTGTGCGACGTAGTTCCGATGCAGGCTGGACACTTATTGCTAGGCCGACCATGGCAATTTGATTGACGAGTTAAGCATGATGGCTTCTCCAACAAATACTCGTTCATGATCGATGGAAAACCCATCACTCTTATACTGATAACACCAAAACAAGTTTATGATGATCAAGTGAGGTTGCAAAAAGAGAGTGATCAATAGAGAGAGAGTAAACAAAAGAAATAGAGTAATCAAAAGAAAAAGAGTGAAAATCAAAGAGAGGCCGAACAGACTGAGAGAGAAAAAGAAAATCAAAATTCAATTGTTGAGAGAAAATCAGAGAGAAAACAAAAGAATTTTTATGCAAAAATGAGTGAAATCAAGCGAGCAATGTTTTCAAAACAGTCGATGATTGTACTTTTGTACAAAGAGGCGTTTTTAAACACTAACGAGCTTGACCCTTCTTTGTCTAGTTCTGTTGTTTCACTTTTGTAGGGATACGAGGATGTCTTTCCCGAGAAAGCACTATGCAAATTACCATCTATCCAAGGGTTCCAACATCAAATTGATTTTATGCCCAGTGCTTCGAATCCAAACCAACAAATCTATAGTAGTAATCCCAAGAAGACTAAAGAGCTTCAAGGTTAAGCCAACAATATGTGTCACAAATTAGTTTTTGATCCCAGAGATTGGGTTTGGCTATGCGTAAGGAAGAAACGAATCTTGACACAAAAAAGTTCTAAGCGACTTCCTAGAGGGGATGGTCCTTACCAAGTTCTTGAACGAATTGATGACAATGTATACAAATCCTTATTAGGTGATGATTTGAGGACAAATCCTTTTCAAGAGGAGGGGAATGATGTAAACCAAAGAACGATGTGGCACAACATCAAGGGAACCAGTTCAAGTACCAATTGGGCCGGTTACAAGAGCAAGAGCAAAGAGATTTAAAGAAGCACTTAATGGGCTGATTCAAGAGGTTTGGGCTCAATCAAATTCATGGAGGACCATTGAGCATGATCATGTGATCAACAAGGATGCATTAACTTGATTCAAGCCCATAAGGAATTCAGCTAATTCAATCAAGCCCAAGACGTTTGGTTAACCAAGGATTTTCGAATTTTTGTGGTAGAATAACTACCTTCCTACTTTTACGAATTTGGTTAGGATTAGATTTCTGGATTTGTTAGGATTTAGGAGGATTTAGGATTATCTTTTGTAACAAACTTCAGTTAGGATTTAGGATTATCTTTTGTAACAAAGTTTTGGATTTTTAGGATTATCTTTTGTAACTAATTTTCAGACTATTTAGATATATTCTTTATAACAATTGCCTATAAATAGGCGTCCCCATAGCAATAAAACAACACATCAATTTACACATCAGTTTTATTCACAAATTTGAGAGTTCTAATTCTCTTTAGTTCTTTGCAGAACTATCTGAACTTATTGGAATTTTCCATGGTATTCACTCCTGACTTATTTAATCAACCCTTCCATAGTTGATAGTGGTGTCTTCCTTATACCAAGGTTCTTGTTTTGCATTAAGCAACGGGTTGAGGTCTAATATACCAAGGTTCTTGTTTTTGCTGAACCAACGGGTCACGGTCTCCCATCCATTCAAACCTAACTTTAGAATATTCTTGGGTTCATAATCTTGATGGGTCTCATTTTTCTTGGTGGGGTTTGCATCATGCATAAATAAATACACATAAATTTTCTTGATCAAAACTTAAAACTAACTAACAGAAGATAGTGTTTTCGGTTTACATTTGTGCCTTGAACCAAGCACGGTTTCAACTAGGGCTTGAGGAACCAAAAATGGTCATGCGAATCCAAGAGAGTGAGGTTGGTTTTTGCTAGAAACAATACCAAAAATTTCTCTTAAAAGCCAAACCAAAACAAAAACTATGAACTACAAGGATCGGTTTTGAAGACTTACCCTTGGTGCCTTAGAATGAGTTAGATTCGACTTCTCCTAACACGAGCTTGTGAGGTTTGATTTTTGGTAGGCTTTTAGTGTGATTTAAGCTTGAAAATATAGGGGTTTGGGGACCTTAGAGTGGTTGGCTAGAGCAAGGAGTAGAGGGAGAAAGTGAAGTGAGTTTTGCGTGCCAAAGTAAGGAAAGCAAATCACTTTTGTAAACGATGCCTTTTATAGGCAAAATTGATCAAGCTTACTTAGACTTAATCTTAATTAATTGTCCACCAAATTAGCCAAATTATGGGACAAATTGCTGTCCATTTACAGTAGACAAAGATCAAGGGCTGCGGCCATAAATGGGAGAGGAAATAAAGAATTGTTTCCTTGGCCATGTGCTTAAAACTTTAAGTATTTTATTTAATAAATGGTCCAACACATCCCTAATTTTAGGGAAAACTTTTCCCACTTGTTAGGGCTGTGTCTGGGGGCTTCCTAGCTGATGGCACATGGTTTTCTAGGTTAAGAATTCATCTACATAGTCTTCTCTTTGCAGTCTAATTTCTACCGTTCGGTATCCAACTCTTTTTTGGCAGTGTTCCAATTTTCACCTGAAAATTGGATTTCTGAATCCAATTTTTATACTGTAAATTTTTGATTGTTTAATACTTTCTAAGAGCCCATTATCAGTCTATTTTACTGTTCACATTCTATACTATGGTTGTGTCTACACTGTGTTGTCCTTTCACACGCAAACTGAGGTGCTCCCCGGTAAAATTTCAGACACAGTCTCTCTTGACTAATTTGGATGTGCTGATTCCATTTTTATTAGTTTTACGTTTGTCCAGGGTCATCTGGAGTAGTTCTTGGGATCTGTGTGACCCACCTCGAAAAACATGTCAGGTGCCCAATTGACTAATTTGGACGTCCTAAGTCCAAATATATCAATTTCGGAGTGAGTAAAGGTCATTTAACCTTCATCTTGATACTGCATATCTCTCAAACTAAATTTTTCATTTTATGCTCAATAGACTAGATTGAGCCTACTAACCGTTAATATATCAGTTTTAAGTAAAATTAAGGCCGTCTTGGCCAGTAACTTGACACTACATTTTTCACTATTTACTATTCATTGTCTTTCACTTAACTGACCAGTCTGAGTGCTCTGACTCCGATGTTAGTCTCTAGGTGAGAAGAGGTCATCCAGACCATTTTCTCGATACTGCACCCTTGCTAGGGTTATCTCTCGTTATCGTGCTTAAATGTTCAGTCCAAGCATTCTGGTGATCTTTTCACCAGTCTTGTGCTAAGAAATAGTTGTCGAGACCAATTTCCTGATGCTGCGTGTCTCACACATCCATACACATAATAGGGTAGACCGAGTTCACTGTCGATCACCCCTTTCATTACATGAATAGTATTTAAACAGTACTGTATCTGTTTAATCTATTCAATTGGAAATTATACTGTATTTTTGAACTTAATTACTCTCCACATAGTAATTAGGTTTCATGTATTACGAGAGCATTTAAAAATGGCTCTCAATCCCATACACAGCCTTCTACACGGGTCCTTACACGGGCGTGTACCAGGCAACACAGGCATGCACCAGTTGAGGCTGCTCAACACAGCCGTGTCCTGGAAAGACGTTCCTCCACCCGGGCGGTACATGGCCACTTACACAGTCGTGTACCTGACTGTATCACACTACATGGCCTTTCACACGTAAACAGTCCGATCAGTACACGGCTTCTTACACGGTCGTGTACCAGACCGAGTTCATCAAATTTTTCACAAAAAGCCATCAAACTAACCCAAATTCATTACTCAATTTCTCATTATATAGAATTTAGGTTGAATGAATATGGGGGTCCTTACAACCTACCTCCTTTACAAAATTTTCGTCCTTGAAAATTAGAATAAATCCAGGAAGTCTCTCCTTATATCCTCTTCCCATTCCCATGTAACTTCTTAGAGGTTATGGTTCCGCCATAATACCTTTACAAGCGGAATCACTTTATTCCTAAGAAATTTATTCTCCTTGGCTAAAATCTGCATGGGTTTTTCTTCTTTCGTTAGATCGGCATGCACTTCAACTGGCTCTTAGCTTAATATATGGGAACTATTCAATACATACTTTTTCAACATCGAGACATGGAAGACATTGTGTATGGAAGCTAGCTCCAGAGGAAGCGCTAATCGGTAGGCTACCTTCCCAACCTCTCGAGGATCTCGAAGGGTCCTATATATCTAGGACTGAGTTTCCCTTTCTTCCCAAAGCACATCACCCCTTTCATGGGTGCCACCTTGAGGAAAACTGAATCTCCTTCTTGAAATTCGAGTGGTCTTCGTCGTTTATCCGTATAACTCTTCTGGTAGCTATGTGCTATATCCAGCCTCTCTCTTATAAGCTTCACGTCTGCTATGGTATCCTTGATGAAATCGGTGCTGGTGAGCTATTTTTCTCTGGTTTCATGCCAGTGAATCGGAGATCGACATCTTCTTCCGTAAAGTGCCTCGTACGGAGCCATCCCAATCGAGGAATGATAGCTATTATTGTACGAGAACTCTATCAAGGGTAGTTTCTGATCCCAATTCCCCTTGAAGTCTAAGACACACGCTCTCAACATATCTTTTAAAGTCTGAATAGTTCTCTCAGATTGGCCGTCAGTCTGAGGATGGAAGGCGATGCTGAACTTCAATTTAGTTCCCATTGCAGCTTGAACGCTCTGCCAAAACCTTGAAGTGAAGCATCCATTACGATCTGAGATGATTGATTTGGGTACTCCATGCAGTCTTACTATTTGAGCTATATACATTTTTGCTAACCTCTCTACCAAGTAGCTCAACTTCATGGCTAAAAATTAAGCTGATTTCGTTAGTCAGTCCATAATTACCCAGATGGCATTGTTCCCATTTGAGGTCCTGGGCAATCTGACCATGAAATCCATTGTAATTTACTCCCATTTCCACTCTGGTAGCTCGATTTTCTGTAGTTCTCCTTCTGGTCGCTGATATTCTGCTTTAATTTTCTGGCAGGTGAGCCACTTTGCTATGAACTCGGCGACGTCATTCTTCATGTTTGGCCACTAAAAACTTTCTTTTAAGCCCTAGTACATCTTATTTGCTCCTAGATGTACCGGGTACAGCATGTCATGAGCTTCTGATAGGATCCGCTTCCTGAGTTCCTAATCCTTTGGAACACATACTCTATCTCTGAAGTAGAGTGTGCCATTCTTGGAGACTTGAAATTCTGAATTCTGGTCCTCTACTAACCCCTTTTTGAGCTTGTCTAGGGATGAATTGAGGTCTTGGCCGGCTTTAATTTCTTCTAGGAGTGTCAATTGGAGGGTCATTTCGGACAACCTCCCTATTAACATCTCAATCTCGCTGTTCTGTAGCTCATCTTGTAGTGCTTCTGGCAAGGCACAGATAGCCATAAGCGACGAGGTATGCTTTCTATTTAGTGCGTTGGCTACCTTATTAGCTTTCCCTGGATGGTAAAGGATTTCACAATCATAATCCTTAACCAGTTCTAGCCATCTTCATTGCTTCATATTAAGCTCCTTTTGTGTGAAAATGTATTTGAGGCTCTAGTGGTCCATGTGGATCTTGCATTTGACTCCATAAAGGTAATGCCTCCATATTTTGAGCGCAAAGACGACCACTGTAAGCTCCAGGTTGTGCGTCGGGTAGTTCCTTTCGTGGTTTTTGAGTTGTCATGAAGCGTACACAACTACTCTACCACCTTGCATTAATACAGCTCCTAATCCAGTCTTGGACGCGTTGTTGTAAATCACAAAATCTCCCTGTTCAGCATCTGGTATTATTAAGATCGGGGCACTCATGAGTCGGCCTTTTAGCTCCTGAAAGCTCTTCTCGTACTTATCAGTACACTCATACTTCTTTTGTTTCTTTGTGAGTGCTATGAGTGGTGCGGCTAGCTTTGAGAATCCTTCTACAAATCGTTGGTGGTATCCCACTAAACCTAAGAAGCTGCGGATTTTCGTTACATTCTTCGGAGTTGGCCATTCACTAACTGTTTCTACTTTTACTGGGTCCATGGACACCCCCTCCTTAGAGACCACGTGATCGAGGAAGTGGACCTTTTCCAACCAAAATTCACATTTGGAGAATTTGCATATAGCTGATGCTCCTTAAGCTTGTATAGGATGGCTCTCAAATGCTCCTCATGCTCCTCCTTTGTCTTGAAATATACGAGTATATCATTAATAAATACAATGAAAAACTTGTCTAGGAACTCCTTGAATACTCGGTTCAACAGATCCATGAAAGCTACAGGTGTGTTCGTCAGCCTGAATGACATAACAAGGAACTCGTAGTGTCCGTAGCGTATTCAGAATGCTGTCTTGTGATGCGTACCCCGCCAAGAATAACAAAACCCGTCAAGATTAGGAACCCAAGGACGTTCTAATGTCAATTTCGGATGGATGGAAGACCTCGACCAGTTACTTCAGAAAAAACAAGAACCTTAATATAATTGACCTCGACCCGTTGCTTAATGCAAAACAACAACCTCTGTATAAGGAAGACACTACAATCAACTATAGAAGGGTTGATTGATAAGTCAGAAGTGAATGCCATAGAAAACTCTGATAAGTTCGAATAGTTCTTCAAAGAACCAAAGAGAAATTGAACTCTCAAATTTGTGAATAAAACTGATGTGTTTTCTCATTCACATAGGGATGTCTGTTTATAGGCAAATGTTACAAAGGATATTCCCTAAATATGCTTTCAAAACTGGAAATAAGAACCAAATTAGCCTAAAACATGCCTAAACTAGAAAAAGGAAAGTTGACCTTACTAATGGCTTTATTATCAGCCATTTACACGCCCTAAATTAGAAAGTTGACAATCTGATCACCATTTACACGCCCCCTTAAAGTCAAAGAAAAGAAAAGGAAGCAAAATAAAATAAGGAAAGTAAACAATCTCTTGAAATCAGCTCACTAAGCCCAAAAACGTCAACTATTGCTTGGAGAGATAATCCAATAATTAACCGAATTCCTCATGGGCTTGAATTAGATTAATTCATTCTTTTTGACTTCATGAATCTTGCTTAATGGGCCTCCATGAATTTAATTGAGCCCAAAACTCTTGAATCAATCCATTAAGTGCTTCTTTAAATCTCTTTGCTCGTGCTCTTGTAACCGGCCTAATTGGTACTTGAACTGGTTCCCTTGACATTGTGCCATGTTTTGCATCATTCCCCTCCTCTTGAAAAGGATTTGTCCTCAAATCATCATCTACATCAAAAGGACTCAGATCAGTAACATTAAAAGTTGCACTTACATTATACTCACCAGGTAGGTCTAGCTTGTATGCGTTGTCATTGATGTGCTCCAAAACTTGGAATGGACCATCTACTCGCGGAAGCAATTTGGAATGTTTTTGTGCTGGAAAGTGTTCTTTTCTCATGTGCAACTACACCCAATCTCCAGGTTCAAAAACCATCTTGTGTCACCCTTTATTGGCTTGTTTTTGTATATTGCTCTGTTCTTCATTCTATGTGGAGCCTTACCCTTTCATGTATCTGCTTAACAAATTCAGCCTTTTTCTTTCCATCTAAATTAGCACCCTCAAAAACAGGTAATGGAAATAAATCCAATGAGTTAAAGGATTAAAACCATAAACAATTTCAAACGGTGAAAATTTAGTAGCAGAATGAACAGATCTATTATAAGCAAACTCAACATGTGGTAAACACTTTTCCCATGTCTTGGTGTTCTTCCTAATGATTGCCCTCAATAGAGTAGTCAAAGTCGTATTTACTACTTCGGTTTGACCATCAATTTGTGGTTGACAAGTAGTAGAAAATAACAACTTAGTTCCTAACTTACACTACAAAGTTTTCCAAAAGTAGCTCAAAAACTTGGCATCTCTGTCTGAAACAATTGTCCTAGGCATACCGTGCAATCTCACAATTTCCTTAAAGAACAAATCTGCAATATGTGAAGCATCATCGGTTTTATGACATGGAATAAAGTGTGCCATCTTAGAGAACCTATCTACAACCACAAAAATTGAGTGTTTCCCCCGTTTAGTCCTAGGAAGACCTAACATGAAATCCATGGAAATATCAATCCATTGTGCACTAGGAATGGGCAATGGAGTATACAAACCATTTGGCTACACTCTAGATTTAGCTTGCCTATAAGTGACACATCTAGCACAAATCCTCTCAACATCTCGCTTCATGTGTGGCCAATAGAAGTGTTCCTGCAAAACAGCTAAGGTCTTTGTAATCCCAAAATGCCCCATCAATCTTCTCCCATGGGATTCCTGTACTAGTAAGTCCTTTAAAGAACAATTAGGCAAACACAACTTATTTTCCTGAAATAAGAATCCATTATGCCTAAAGAACTTACCATTGGCATGCTTCTCACAATCCTGGTATTCCTCACAAAATTCAAGGTCATCAACATATAAACTTTTAATGTGCTCAAAACCAAGTAATTTTGCATCAAGTGTAGAGAGTAATACATACCTGCGAGAAAGGGCATCGGTAACCACATTCTCCTTGCTTTGTTTGTACCAGATGACGTAGGGAAACGCCTCGACGAACTCACTCCATCACGCATGTTTCCGATTTAACTTGTGTTGGCCCTTTAGGTGCTTCAGCGATTCATGATCAGTGTGGATCATGAATTCTTTGGGCCAAAGGTAGTGTTGCCACGTTTGCAAAGCTCAGACCAATGCATACCTTGTCATAAGTAGGGTAGTTTAAGGTTGCCCGCTTAACTTTTCACTAAAAAATGCAATTGGTCTTCCTCCATGCATCAAAATAGCACCAATACCTATTCCAGAGGCATCACATTCAATCTCAAATGTTTTATCAAAATCAGGTAAAGTAAGCAAAGGAGCATTGGTCAATTTTTCCTTCAATAACACAAATGCCTTCTCCTGCTCTTCCTGCCACTTGAACCCAATATTTTTCTTTATTACCTCTGTCAATGGGGTTGCTATCATGCTAAAGTCTTTCATAAAGTGACGATAGAAGCTTGTAAGCCCATGAAAACTTCTCACCTAGGTGACGTTCATTGGGCTAGGCCAATCTTGAATCGCCTTCACTTTCCCCTCATCGACCTGTATACCTTGAGCACTAACAACAAAACCAAGAAATCCAAACTTATCTGTGCAAAAAGTACATTTCTTGAGGTTAGCAAACAAGTGTTCTTGCCTAAGCTTATCCAAAACAGATTTTAAATGATCAACATGCTCATCAACGGATTTGCTATAGACAAGTATATCATCAAAATAAACAATCATAAACCTGCCAACAAAAGACCGTAAAACATGATTCATTAATCTCATGAAAGAGCTCGGTGCATTAGTTAGACCAAAAGGCATAACTAGCCATTCGTATAAACCATATTTAGTCTTAAATGCAATTTGCCATTCATCACCCTCTTTCATTCAAATTTGATGATATATGCTTTTCAAATCAATTTTTGAAAACACACAAGCTCCATGCAATTCATCTAAGATGTCATATAGGCGAGGAATAGGATGTTGATAATTTACCGTGATTTGGTTGATCGCTCAACAATCAACACACATCCTTCACGTTCCATCCTTCTTTGGTACTAGAATTATCGGAACGGCACACGGACTCATGCTTTCTTGAACGTACCCCATGTCCATCAACTCTTGGACTTGCCTTTGAAGTTCCTTTGTTTCCTCCAGATTACTCCTATAGGCGGGTCTGTTAGGGATTGTGGAACCAGGTACGAAATAAAATTTGATGCTCAATTCCCGAAATAGGTGGTAAACCTACTAGAATCTCATCGAGAAACACATCATTGTATTCCTATAAAAGAGAGTCAATAGAACTAGGCAAAGAATTGTTAGGAAATGCCCTAAGTATTAGAGACATTTTGATATATTTATTTTGAACTGGATAATAAAATTATATATAGAGGTTATTCATTACATTGCTATCTGTCCTCGTTTTATTTACATGTTAAAGTAAATGTAAGCAAATATGGCTCCCTGACTGCTTGTGTTAAACTGTTAGAACATTGTATGCAATGGACTTTTGTATGTGAGAAGACAATGTTCTAAAGTTAGCGGTCTAAACTATGGTCTGAAGTCTATGGGGTTAGACCGAGCATCTAACTTATGTTAAGACTATTACGTTGTCTAAAGCGTTGGAGGGGACGATTTGTCTAGACCGTCTAGAGCTGGACTCCCAAGTAGAGACATAGATATGTTGCTTGGTGGTGACATATTAGACCGGGACTAAAGCATGATTAATCTATGAAGTCCGCTTTGAGTGGATCGATATGCTTTTGATGTTCATTGTGCAGTAACCTTAATCCTGAGTAAAAGGACAGCTTCATGTATATGACTTGTGTACTTTGATGTTCCAATGGCTAAAGTATCTCAGAGGTAGTAAGCTTATAGACCGGTTCGTTGTTAGGAAATGCCCTAAGCATTAGAGACATTTTGATGTATTTATTTTGAACTGGATAATAAAATTATATATATAGAGGTTATTCATTACATTGCTATCTGTCCTCATTTTATTTACATGTTAAAGTAAATGTAAGCAAATATGGCTCCCTGACTGCTTGTGTTAAAACTGTTAAAACGTTGCATGCAATGGACTTTTGTATGCGAGAAGACAATGTTCTAAAGTTAGCAGTCTAAACTATGGTCTGTAGTCTATGGGGGTTAGACCGAGCATCTAACTCATGTTAAGACTGTTATGTTGTCTAAAGCCTTGGAGGGGACTGTTTGTCTTGACTGTCTGGAGTTGGACTCCCAAGAAGAGACATAGATATGTTGTTTTGTGGTGACATATTAGACCGGGACTAAAGCGTGATTGATCTACGTAGTGCGCTATGAGTGGATTAATCTGCTTTTGACGTTCATTGTGTAATAACCTTAATCCTGAGTAAATGAACTACTTCATGTATATAACTTGTGTACTTTGATGTTCCAATGGCTAAAGCATCTCAGAAGTAGTAAGCTTATAGACCGGTTCGTTGGGTGCATGACTTGTATACGATGAAGGATTTGTTTGTAGATATCGGAATCATAGCTCTAAGGAGTTAAAGGTATCCTCTTAAAGGCATTATACTGAATGTGAAAATGGACAAGGCCTTGGGTCGTCTGCTGGGCGGATGACTTCTTATTCACATATGGTGAATAATCATTTTCTTAATTCGGTAGTATAATGGAACTTTAAGATAGCCTGATCAGTAGGATTAAACGGACTTTGACCTATTGCTGATCATGGATATCATATGAGGGTTTTGCATATATGACAAGGTCATTGGATAGTAGCTCGTCACAGGCTTACGTAATACGGTATATAATTGGAAGTTCAGTTTCAGGTTTATAGTGGTGTGACTCTGAAATTAGTGATCATATGATTGAGTTGTTCGGTAAAAGAATGATGATCATATGGATTTGTGGGAGCCCGATTATATATGTCCAATCAGTCCCTCTACTAGCTCCACATAATTCCTTAATGTTTGGCAAATTGATTTGTGTATGCTATTGGCTGGTTTATTATGCATGGATGGTGATGACACAGGATTAGGATGGTAGACAAGATTCTCTCCGGTTGGATTCAGATTTTGTTTTGGATAATAGAGTACACAATTTTTCGAACTTCAAATAAAGTTGCCATGATTTTATTTGGGATTGGATTGGAGTTGTAGAAAATTATCCATGAGAACAAGAATTTGAAACACAACTGTTTTGTGGATTTTGAAATTTGAATTTTGAAATTTGAAATTTGAAATTTGAATTTGAAATTTGAATTTGAAATTCGAATTTGAAATTTGGATTTGAAATTTAAATTTAAAATTTAAAATTTGAAATTTGAAATTTGAAATTTGAATTTGAAATTTGAAATTCAAATTTTGAATCACAGTCCAAGTGGGATTCCAATTTGTTGTGGAAAATCCACAAGGTTTGAAATTCGAATTTGAGTTGGATTTGGAGAGGATAATCTTGTTAGAATCCTACTTAAATTTTGAATCCAAATCCTAACAAATAGTGGACAAAATTCTGAGGAATATCCTCAATGGAATTTTGGTTTTTGTGGATAAGGTTCAAGGAAAAATTCAAGCTTCAATCCCAGATGAATTTGGATTCTCTCCTCCCTGAAAAGTGGCCAAAATTATGGAGAAAATCTCCTAGAAAAATTTGGTTATTTTGGATAAGGATGAGATAAGATTCAAGCTTGAAAATCCTAGTGGAATTTTGATTCTCCCTTATCCTAAAAGTGGTCGAAAATTTTAGGAGATTTTCTCCTAGGAAATTTCAGATTTTTTGGTTGAAAAAGGGAGATAAAATTCTAGTTAAAATCTTGTTTAGATTTGGATTGGATTTATCCCATAATGGCCGAATTTTATTGTTGGGATTCTCCCTTGGAAAATTCAGATTTTATGGTTATGGATAAGGGAGAATATCTTTTCTTAATCCAATTCGAATTCAGAGAATCACCTCATACAGGTCTATAAATAGAGGTCCTGCCACTCCAGTTCTCTCAGACCACAGACTCTCAGGTAAGCAGGCTTATTATTGCACAGCCCACCGTGACAATAAAGTTCTTTAGAGACCTGGGTGGTTGGAAAAAGACTAGCAGTGCTAGCATACCGATTGAGGTTCAGAATGCCCACACACTCAGCCATTCGGGAATTGGAGAATAGTAGAGAAGGCTAGTTGGTTGAAGCCTCCGGTTATTTTCCTCCTGCAGATTGGCGTCCTTGAGGTATGAGTTTTAATTGTTGTTGGTTTATTGTATATGGCATCATGAGATATTTAACGATCTAAAATTTTTTTTATTGTTCCGTTGTGCCACTCTGATACGTTTTTACCGATTTATTTTCCTACATTCATTGGGTGCATGACTTGTATACGATGAAGGGTTCGTTTACAGATATCGGAATCATAGCTCTAATAAGGAGTTAAGGGTATCATCTTAAACGCATTATACTAAATGTGAAAATAGACAAGGCCTTGGGTCATCTGCTGGGCGGATGACTTCTTATTCACATATGGTGAATAATCATTTTCTTAATTCGGTAGTATAATGGAACTTTAAGATAGCCTAATCAGTAGGATTAAACAGACTTTGGCCTAAGGCTGATCATGGATATCATATGAGGGTTCTGCATACATGACAAGGTCATTGGACGATAGCTTGTCACGGGCTTACATAATACGATATATAATTGAGAGCTCAATTTCAGGTTTATAGTGGTGTGACTCTGAAATTAGTGATCATATGATTGAGTTATTCGATAAAGAATGATGATCATATAGATTTGTGAGAGCCCAATTATATATGTCCAATCAGTCCCTCTACTAGTTCCACATAATTCCTTAACGTTTGGCAAAATTGATCTATGTATGCTATTGGCTAGTTTATTATGCATGGATGGTGTTGACATAGGATTAGGATGGTAGACAAGATTCTCTCCGGTTGGATTCAGATTTTGTTTTGGATAATAGAGTACACAATTATTCGAACTCCAAACAAAGTTGTCATGATTTTATTTGAGATTGGATTGGAGTTGTAGAAAATTATCCATGAGAACAAGAATTTGAAATACAATTGTTTTGTGGATTTTGAATTTTGAATTTTGAATTTTGAATTTTGAATTTGAAATTTGAATTTGAAATTCGAATTTGAAATTTGAATTTGAAATTCGAATTTGAAATTTGAATTTGAAATTTGAAATTCAAATTTTGAATGACAGTCCAAGTGGGATTCGAATTTGTTATGGTAAATCCACAAGGAATGAAATTCGAATTTGGGTTGGATATGGAGAGGAAATCTTGTTTGAATCCTACTTGAATTTTGAATCCAAATCCTAACCAAATATGGACGAAAATTTTGAGGATTATCCTTAATGAATTTTCGGATTTTTGTGGATAAGGTTCAAGAAAAAAATTCAAGTTTCAATCCCAGTTGAATTTGGATTCTCTCCTCCCTGAATATGGCTGAAAATTTGAGGAAGATCTCCTATAGATTTTCGGTTATTTTGGATAAGGGTGAGATAAGATTCAAGCTTGAAAATCCTAGTGGAATTTTGATTCTTCCTTATCCAAAAGTGGCTGAAATTTTGATTGGGATTTATGTAGGAAAATAAATCGGTAAAAATATATCAGAGTGGCGTAGCGGAACAATAAAAATTTTTAGATCGTTAAATATCTCATGATACCATATACAGTAAACCAACAACAATTAAAACTCATACCTCAAGGACGCCAATCTGCAGGAGGAGAATGACCGAAGGGTTTCAACCAACTAGTCTTCTCTACTACTCTCCAATTCCCGAATGGCTGAGTGTATGGGCACTCTGAACCTCGATCGGTATGCTAGCACTACTAGTCTTCTTCCGACCACCCAGATCTCTAAAGAACTTATTGTCATGGTGGGCTGTGCAACAACAAGCCTGCTCACCTGAGAGTCTGTGGTCTTAGAGAACTGGAGTGGTAGGACCTCTATTTATAGACCTGCATGAGGTGATTCTCTGAATTCGAATTAGATTAGGAGAAGATATTCTCCCTTATCCACAACCATAAAATCTGAAATTATCCAAGGGAAAATCCCAACAATAAAATTCGGCCACTTTAGGATAAATCCAATCCAAATCTAAACAAGATTTTAACTAGAATTTTATCTCCCTTTTTCAACCAAAAAATCCGAAAATTCTAAGGAGAAAATCTCCACAAAAAATTTGGCCACTTTTGGAGAAGGGAGAATCAAAATTCCACTAGGATTTTCAAGCTTGAATCTTATCTCATCCTTATCCAAAATAACCGAAAATCTCCTAGGAGATTCACTCCAAAATTCGGCCATTATCTGGGGAGGAGAGAATCCAAATTCAACTAGGATTGAAACTTGAATTTTTCCTTGAACCTTATCCACAAAAAATCCGAAAATCATTGAGGATAATCCTCAAAATTTTCATCCAATTTTAGCTAGGATTTGGATTCAAAATTCAAGTAGGATTCTAACAAGATTATCCTCTCCATATCCAACTCAAATTCGAATTTCATTCCTTGTGGATTTACCACAACAAATTCGAATCCCACTTGGACTGTGATTCAAAATTTGAATTTCAAATTTCAAATTTGAATTTCAAATTCAAATTTCAAATTTCAAATTTAAATTTCAAATGCAAATTTCAAATTTGAATTTCAAATTCAATTTTCAAATTCAAATTTCAAATTCAAAATTCAAAATTCAAAATTCAAATTTCAAATTTCAAAATTCAAATTTCAAAATCCACAAAACAGTTGTGTTTCAAATTCTTGCTCTCATGGATAATTTTCTACAACTCCAATCCAATCTCAAATAAAATCATGGCAACTTTATTTGGAGTTTGAATAATTGTGTACTCTATTATCCAAAATAAAATCTGAATCCAACCGGAGAGAATCTTGTCTACCATCCTAATCCTATGCCATCACCATCCATGCATAATAAACTAGCCAATAGCATACACAAATCAATTTGCCAAACGTTAAGGAATTATGTGGAGATAGTAGAGGGACTGATTAGACATATATAATCGGACTCCCGCAAATCTGTATGATCGTCATTCTTTACTGAACAACTCAATCATATGAGCACTAATTTCAGAGTCACACCACTATAAATCTGAAACTGAACTCCCAATTATATACCGTATTACGTAAGCCTGTGACAAGCTATCATCCAATGACCTTGTCATGTATGCAGAACTCTCATATGATATCCATGATCAGCCTTAGGCCAAAGTCCATTTAATCCTACTGATCAAGCTATCTTAAAGTTCCATTATACTACGGAATAAAGAAAATGATTATTCACCATATGTGAATAAGAAGTCATCCGCCCAGCAGACGACCCAAGGCATTGTCCATTTTCACATTCAGTATAATGCCTTTAAGAGGATACCCTTAACTTGTGACGCCCCGTGCCCTCAGCGGCCCGGACCGTCACTGAAAACTATATTACTTGACTTGCTTCTTTAGCTTTTACTTATACTTTCTCTTTAAAACCGATACTTAAACTTGCTGAATTTAATACCATAAATTTAGAGGGATTTTTTTTTTTTATATACACGTACATATTACTATTCACGTACGCATACTATTAAAATGCGGAATTTGAAAAACATAAGGATTTCAATTATACATACATAATTATATACATGTTTATCTGATTACTATTCACCAGATACTATTTAAATATACTACTCGTACATATACTGTTTAACATTTACTATTCAAAATACTATTTAACTGTCACCATTCAAAATATTATTTACTCATACTGTGCGGAAGAATACTCGCGGTGTATCCATAACCTCATCCTCACATCCACCTCCGCCATCATCATCGTCCCTTGATGTTTACGCTATAGGATGCTTACCTACAGCATGAACACACTCCGTGAGCTTTACGCTCAATAAGTACAACATGTTAACCGCAAAACATGTTTAAAACATAGCACATACGTAAAATCATAGGCATGACATATATCACTTAATAAATCATATATCATATAAGCATATCACATATCAGCTCACATATCATGTCATCACCTAACATGTCATAACACTGAATATAAAACTTCACATACTTTATGCATGACAGAAGCATCGTGTACTGTATGCACTCTACTGAAAAAGAAAGCATAGCGAACTATAACTAATGCATGATCCGGTTATGTTCATTTATGCTTCAAACTTTTCTTTTCTTTTCTTGTCTATTTAGGGCCCATGTGTCAGTACCGTGTGCGCGCAGACCAACGGTAACGCCCGAGGTCAACTAATGCCGAAGAGCCATCAACTGATGCTCAACTTGTGGCCTGAACTTTCTTTAACTGGAAACCCCTTCGACTGAAGGAGCCGGTACGACACACCTATTTATTTCCATCTTGTTTAACTGTTCTAGCCATACGCTTCTCTAAGCTGTCCCCAATCCTACGCGGTAGGGATCTATGGCTTCTATCTTGTTCTTTCATCAATCTACTCGATTGTGAAGCTATATGCTCTTATGTATGCTGTGCAGCATCGTGTGCAAGATACATACTTAAAATACTGGAAAAGCATCATTTTAAATTCATTTTATCCATGCTGTAGGCGGAGTTGTACTTACCTGTCAGCAGACAGTTTATACTCTCGCCTTCGTCACAATACAGGTACCTCCCTGTAATCATAATGCATTTACATTAACATTCACTCTTAGGTCACCGTGGTCATTAGTGACTAATAAAAATTCTCGTTATGTGGTACCGATCCTTGTCGGTACTAATTGCCCTCTTCTTAAGAATTTGATTTTCTAATCATTGTTAATTAATTTATTTACCCAATAAATTAATTAACATCGCTCTTAGGTCACTCTATCGTTAGGAACTAATAAACTTATCGTTGTGTGGTACTGATGCCTATCGGTACCCGACTGCTCTACTTTGGGAAATTTGATATCTAATTTTTTTAATCGTGCTTGATTAATTTGTCTACTTGACAAATTAATCACTGTCTCTCACTATCCCATTCCGACTTGGTCCTTGACTGGCTAACCAACCAGTCAACTGACTGAATACCTCTCGTATGACCATTTAGCCTGTCGGGTTACCGTTACCGATGTAATCGCCCCAAATTTTATACTTCGACCGCACCCGTCCCTCGGGTGGTACTATTCTGACATAGGGGTCGTTTTCTTATATTACGAAATTTCTAATGGGGCGGTTCACTAATCCTCACAACGTCCGTCCTTCTTTCCCGGACCTAGGTCATCGAGGGAGCTCGGGTTTCCATCCCGATCACATTTTCAGCCCTCGTTTCCTAAAATACCCCTTTGTGCCGTTTTAGAAATTTCGGCAGCATTTCCGCTTAATTTTTAGGTTTCCGGCGTTTAGGAAACGCCTCAAAACCATCTAACCTATTCTAACCTGCCACGTACTAAACCAGAGGCCTAATTTTTACGTAAAAGCTCCGCTTTTTACGTAAAAATATTCACATTTTCTCACATTCTCTTTTTCGATATTTCACCCTTTTTTCTTACAATTCCTCAAGTCATTAAACCATAATTAATACATAATTATTTCCAATATTAAATTGAGGAATAAATATATCAACACCACTACCAAAATCGTTCCCGTCGGCGGTCGGACGAACCGTTCGGTCTCGACCGTGTAATCTTTGAATCGTCGTTCTTCACTTTTGAAACTCCAGTTTGCAAATCCGATGCCGCGGATGTGTTCGGAACGTCGAAAATAGGCCAACGGGCCATTCTTCAATTTTCGGTCTCCGGGTCGCCGTTGACCGGCGTTGACCGCCGTTGACCGGCGTTGACCACGGCGGCGATGGAAGTGGCGACCACCATCTTGAAGAGCTCGACGAGAGGAACCCATTGGTGGTGTCAATTTCACGAATCGAGGCTCCTATCACCGGAAATCAGCTCTCGAAAAGTCGGCGACGGCGGCGGCGTTGGATCTTCATTTTTCCGGCGTTGTTGCCCAAAATTGATTTGGGGCTTTTAATCTACGTGTTGTTCTGAGCATTTTGACACCGACCTTGCAACTCAACTCCGCCGGAATAGCGAGATCCGACGGCGGCGATGGCGACGGCGACGGCGAACCTGGGGCGGCGCGATTCGGCGGCTGTTGACATGAAATGAAGCCTGGGTTTTGTTCTACTCTTCACCACGAATCCATTGGGACCGGAATCGTGGCATTTGGACGTCGGACGGTGGAGATACGGCGGTTTGAAAAATTCGGCCACCGGCGGCTTTGGGCGGCGCGTGCGGCGTGCTCCGGCGTCGGTTCGGTCGACTCGGCCCACCGTTGGAATCAGCTCGTCGAGAGCTTTCCAATGGTGCCGGCGGTGTCGAAAACGGAGGCTGGATTCGATAGTTGGTCACTGTTCATCTTCGTGTGGTATGGGAGGGAGAAAATGTGATTTGGAAAAATATGGGGGCTATTTTTCTATAATCTCCAAAATTTCCTCCTTTATACTAATTTTTTTGAAAAATTTTAAGATAGGCTATACTGACTAATTTGGGCGTGCTGAACCCAAATATATCAGTTTTATCTTCATCCGAGGTCGTCTCGACCAGTTTCCCGATACTGTATGGTTCCCGGTCAAAAATTACTTTTTGTGCTCAAATGACTAATTTGAGCATTCTGATTCCAAATATATCAGTTTTATATCAAGAAGAGGTCATCTTGATCAATTTCTTGATACTGTGGTTAGGCCTACACTGTGTTGACACTGTGCACGCATAACGAGGCATTTTCGCGTGAAATTTCAAACACAGTCTCTCTTGACTAATTTGGACGTGCTGATTTCAAATTTATCAGTTTTACGTCCATCTGAGATCTTCTGGACCAGTTTTCGGGATCTGCATGACCCCGTCTCGAAAAACGTGTTAGGTGCCCGATTGACTAATTTGGGCGTCCTGAGTCTAAATATATCAGTTTCGGGGCGAGAAAAGGTCGTCTTGACCCTCATCCCGATACTGCGTATCCCTTAAACAAAATCTACATTTTATGCTCAATTGACCAGATTGAGCCTGCTGACTATTAATATATCAGTTTTATGCCAGATTAAGGCCGTCTTGGCCACTAACCTGACACTGCGTTTCTCACTATTCACAAATCACTATTCACTATCTGACTGACTAATCTGAGCGTTCTGACTTTGATTTTGTCAGTCTATGGGCGAGAAGAGGTCATCTAGACCACTTTTCTCGATACTGTACATCTATTAGGGCAATTATCATTGCTGCGCTCAGATGACCAGTCTGAGCGTACTGATGATTAGCTCATCAGTTCTGTATCATGAAATGGTCGTCTAGACCGATTTCTTGATATTGCGTGTCTCAACGCATACTCACATAATAGGGTGGACCGATTTCACTGTCGATTACCCCTTTCACTACATGAATAGTAATTAAACGTTACTATTCCTGTTTAATTCATTCAACTGAAAAGCACACTGTGCTTATTAACTTAATTACATCATTACATAGTAATTAAGTTTCATAATTCATGAGAGTCATTACAGTGGCTCTCGGCTCATTACACAGCCTTCTACACAGACTCTTACACGTGCGTGTGCAATGCCACACGGGCGTGTACATTTCAGACACGAGCATGTACTAGTTGAGACTACTCAACACGGCCATGTCTTTGAAACACATTCATCTATCTGAGCGGTACACAGCCTCTTACACGGTCGTGTACTTGACCATGTTTCTTAAATTTGCTAAAGGACATTAACTTATGTCCATTTTATTCCTTAATGACTTATTACATGGTAAGTAGGTGCCATGAAAATGGCGGTCATTACAACCTACCCCCCTTACAAAATTTTCGTCCTCGAAAATTAGAATAATTCCGGGAAGTCTCTTCTCATGTCTTCTTCCCATTCTCATGTGGCTTCCTCAACACTATGATTCTGCCACAACACTTTTACTAGCGGTATACTTCATTCCTAAGTACTTTCTCCTTTCTAACTAAGATCTGCACGAGTCTCTCCTCGTACGTCGGATCAGCGTATACTACAACGGATTCTTGGCTAAGAACATGGGAGCTGTTTGGCACGTACTTCTTTAACATCAAAACGTGAAAGACATTGTGCACTGTAACTAACTCGGGAGGAAGTGCTAGTCTATAAGCCACCTTCCCGACTTTCTCTATTATCTCAAGGGTCCTATGTACCTAGGACTGAGCTTTCTTTTATTTTCAATGCGCATCACCCCTTTCATGGGTGCAGCCTTGAAAAAGACCGAATCTCCTACTTGAAACTTGAGGGGTCTACGGCGCTTATCGTCAAAATTCTTCTGTCGACTGTGCGCTGTATCTAACGTTTCTCGTATCAGCTTCACGTCTGACATGGTATTCTTGATGATGTCCGAGCTAACTACTCGTTTCTCTCCAAACTCGTACTAATGAGCCAGAGATCTGCATTTCTTTCCACAGAGTGTCTCGTACGGTGCCATTCCTATCGAGGAATGATAGTTGCTGTTGTACGAGAACTCGCTCAATGGTAGCTTCTGATATCAATTTCCTTTGAAGTCTAGGACGCAGGTCTCAACATGTCCTCTAACATCTGTATGGTCCTCTCAGACTAACTGTCGGTCTGAGGATGAAATGCTATGCTGAACTCTCACTTGGACCGTAATGCGGCTTGAACACCTCGCCAAAATCTGGAGGTAAAGCGTCCACTACGATCTGAGACGATCCACTCTGGTATTCCGTGCCATTTCACGAACTGTGCCGCATAGATTTCTACTGGTCGTTCCACCGAGTAGCTAACTTTCATTGCTAAAAATCTAACTGATTTCATCAGTTTTTCTATAATCACCCAGATTGCATCATTATCGTTTGACGTCTTCGGCAATCCGATTACGAAATTCATCGTAATCTGGACCCATTTCCACTCGGGTAACTTAATTTCCTACGATTATCCTGCTGAGCGCTGGTGATCTACCTTAACCTTCTGGCACGTAAGGCAGCTGGCGACGAACTCGACAATGTCATTCTTCATTCCAAGGCACCAAAAACTTTCCTTTAGGTACTTGTACATCTTATTCGCTACCGGATGTACGGAATATGACGTCTCGTAAGGTTCCAAAAGGATTCGCTTCTTGAGTTCTTCATCTTTTAGAACACATACTCTATCTCTGTAGTAGAGTATGTCGTCCTTAAGGATCTTAAACTCTGAACCCTTGTCCTCTATAGCTTCCTTTTTGGACTTGAGCAGGGACAAATCAAAATCTTGACCGATCTTGATCTCTTCTTGGAGCGTCGATTGGAGGGTCATGTTAGACAATCCCCCTATCAAAATCTTGATCTTGCTGTCGCATAACTCCTTTGTAGCGCTCTTGACAAGGCACTAATAGCCATAGGCATAGTAGTATGCTTCTGACTCTATGCATTGACCACTTTATTGGCTTTCCCTGGATGGTATAGGATCTCACGGTCGTAATCCTTACCAACTCTAGCCATCTACGCTGCCTCATGTTGAGCTCTTTCTGCGTGAAGATACATTTGAGACTCTAGTGGTCGATGTAAATCTCGCACGTGACTCCGTACAGGTAGTGCCTCCATGTTTTTATCATAAAAACTATCGCTACTAGCTCCAGATCACGCGTTGGGTAGCTCTTCTCAAGGTTTTTTGAGTTGTCGTGAAGCATACGCGACTACTCTACCACTCTACATCAACACAGTTTCCAACTTGGTTTTAGATGTGGCGCTTAAATCACAAAGCTTCCCTGACCAACATTTGAAATGGTCAGCATTGGAGCGCTTATGAGTCTTCATCTTAGCTCTTGAAAGCTTTCCTCACACTTATCGATTCACTTATACCTCTTTCCCTTCTTGGTGAGCGCTGTGAGCGGAGCAGCTAACTTTGAGTAGCCTTCGACTAAGTGTAGGTAACATCCTGTTAGTTTAAAGAAGCTGTGAATTCCCGTTTCGTTCCTCTGAGCTGGCCACGTGCTAACTGCATCAATTTTCGCCAGGTCCACAGATACTCCTTCCTTGGGGTCTACGTGGTCTAGGAAATGGACCTTCTCCAGCCAAAACTCGTACTTGGAGAACTTGGTGTATAACTGATGGTCCTGTTGCACGCGCAAAATGATAATTAATTGCTCTTCGTGCTCTTCCTTCGTCTTAGAGTGTATAAGTATGTCATCGATGAACCCAATGACAAACTTATCCAAATAGTCCTTGAACATGCGGTTCATCCAGTTCATGAAAGTTGCTGGTGCGTCCGTTAATCTGAGTGACATGAACAGAAACTCGTAATGTCCGTACCACGTTTGAAATGCTGTTTTGGGTACATCTTCATTCCTGATTTGTAGTTGATGGTACTCGGGATGTAGATCGATCTTCGAGAACACTACAGCGTCTTGGAGCTGATCAAATAGATCGTTAACTCGCGGCAACAGATGCTTATTCTTAATCGTAATCCTGTTCAACTCTCTGTAGTCGATGCACATTCTCAGTGGTCCATCTTTCTTCTTCACGAATGGTATGGGTGCTCTCCAGGGTGAATAGCTCTATCGCATGAATCCCTTATCTATTTAGTCCTTTAGCTGGGCTTGGAGCTCCTTTAGCTCTATAGGGCCTATTCTGTAGGGGGCCTCAAAGATGGGGCTGATTCTAGTAGACGTTCAGTCTCGAACGAGATCCTGCGCTCTGGTTGGAGTCCTGCAAGATCTTCTAGAAATATCTCCATGAATTCCCTGACTATCGGTACGTTGTCGGGTCCTATCTCTATTCCTTGAGTCTTATCTGCTACGTATACTAGGAAGTCCGTGCATCCACTGGATTGTATCTCGCGAGCCTTCACTGCTGATATCATCGTCTTTGGTTGTTCTGGCGACAAACCCTTGTAGATGAACTTTTCACATCCGATTGGTTCGAAAATGATTTTTCGCCTTCAACAGTTTATGACAACGTTGTGTCCTAAGCTTTTTTTTTTTTTTTTGGCATAGTGGCCTTTCTTGCCACAGATGAAACAACCACTTACTCCTTGCTTACATTCTCCTGAGTGCCTCTTTCCGCATTTCGTGCACGTCGAGTTGGCTATCATTTCCTTCCTGGTCGTTTCTCTTCTGGGGGAAATTCTCCTGTGAATCTTGATTGCCTTAATTCCCCTTTTCTCTTGTTGTTATTATGGGAATGCCTACTATTCTGGCCGGTTCCCACATTCTGTCCTCTGTGTTGTAACTCGGGGTTTTACTTCCCCTGAGCCTGCTCAGCTTGCGTTTTCTCCTCCTTTCGTGCCTTAAAATTCTGCGCCTTTCGCTCCTTATCCTGAGCCGACTAGTACTCAGCTCAGATAGTCTTGCTGACACATTCTGCTAGTGTCGCTGGTCCGTGCCCTCCGCTACAGACCTAAACTGTGATTTCCGTTCTAAACATCTTCAGCATTCGTTTGACTCTCTCCTTTTGGTCGGTACCAAATCTGGACAAAGTTGAGCCAACTGTTCAAACTTCTTGACTGCCTCCATAACAGTCATACTACATTGGTGCAGGTTATCGAACTCGTCTTACTGCGCTACTAGTGCTTCCTCGTTGAAGTACATCTCCTTGAATTCCTCAATGAAATCACTCCAGCTCATCTCTCTGATGTTCCTCCTAATGGTTACCATCTTCCACCACTAACGCGCCTCATTGCGCAGGGTGAAGGATGTGCACATCACTTTCTTTCTCTATCTGTTAACCCTATAAAATCCAAGATTACTTGGATATCCGTTAGCCAATCATCGGCCTCTATAGGGTTGGTGATTCTTAAGAATTCTAACGCTTTCATGCGTCGGAATCTTTCATACAAGTCGCCTTCCCTAGGGATTGGCAGAAAATAATTGCTGCTACGAAAGCAGCCATTACTATGGGTGCTAGTGCTTCCTGAGCTGAAGGAGCTGCTTGCTCCCTCAGAGTTTCTGGGGCTGCTAGAGCCTCCTGTGCTAGCATCTTTACTGACTGTGGTGCCTGGGGTTGCTGGCCCAGCTGTTCCCTAAGCTGGTTTAGCTCCGGTTGCTAGTTCTCCATCATCTCTCGCATGGCTACAATCTGTGCTATCAACTCATCCTCTCGGGATGCTGGATTTAACTAAGCTCTTGTTCTTGCTATGTTTTCCTATGTAACCCTATCGTACAGTGGGAAAGGAAAATATAAGTCTCTTAAATTCTGTACTTGGGACTCGTATCACATATCATTTTCTTTCTTACTTAACAATCTTACTTAAACCATTATGGATATAAATATACACACTATATCCATCTTTCTTTCTCTCATACTGTGATGTTCAATACAATTACCGCATTGTATTGGGACATCGTCTGAGTGCTAGGATTCGTCCTGCACTTTCTGTCATATCATACTCACACTGTGGAAAAATATTATATCTGGCCCCTAGGGCAAAGCTTTACTACTTATCTCATAATATATTTCACATAATATATATACATATATTCAAGATTCTAGTTCAGTGGGAGTGACACACACTTCCCCTATACGATCCCAACAAGTACATTATGCTATAACTGACGGGGGAGAGCTACTGCTTCCCTCTATATATTTTCATAACTAACATTCCCGCAGAAGGGTTACTACTATTGGAAGGATAATCCTGATTCAGTATCAGGCATCTCCTCATCGTCACTATCACTGAGTGAGTACTCCTCTGGGTTCTCTTCTTCTTCTCAGCTGAAACTGACCTCGTCATCGCTGGCTATGATGACTTCGTCATTACTAAAGCGATTGGGGATCTCCTTTCCCTCATCGTCGGGATGGGCGTCGAAAAGAGTCGCGTTATCTTCCTCTCTCATGGGGTGTTCGGGAGACATACGGGCTGGTTCGGGGTTCTCCATCGACTCCCTATTGCCCTCGTGTACTTCTGGCTGGTGCTCGGCCATGAACTCTTCATCGGCCAGTTGGGGTGCTGGTTCTACCGGGTCACCCTCCATAATGGCGGCTGCTATAATGCCTTGGGCTTGGTAGGGTTCCCGGGGTTAAGCACTTTTCTCTCAGCATTCACTATCTCCTTGATAAGGCTTGCTAGTCCTGCTTGATCGCTCTTCTAATTCTGTTTGGCAAGGTCTCTTTCTCTCTTTGGGTCTTCTCCTATCTTGATCCACTTTTGTCTCGGCATGTATTGTAGAAGTCCATTTTGGTTCCTTGTAGTGAACAGCATACGTTAGAACTGTATCACCGGACATCAGCTGTAGTCTTTCAGTCCGATGAACAAATTCTCGTATATCCATAACTCTAGGGAACTTAGGCGGTTTCACTCCCTGCTTGCCCATAAGGAAAAACTGAGGCTGATGCTGGACTGCGCTCAGAGATTGGCTCGATCGTGGTATGGCGAAACTCGACACAGTTAAGAGCTCATCCTGGTCATAAGGATCCCGATACACACGAGAGTATCTTCCTGAGAGATATCAACAGCTAACAGGACTCAGTTATCCTGGTCAATGACGTACAATCGGGGAATCACTTTGATAACGTGAAACTAGTCCTGACATTCTCATGGAGTGCAGGAGTACTGTTTGCCACTCGAAACTTAGTGGACAACTAGCCCTGAAGATCGGTACAACTCGGGTAGCAATCCATGTCCTTTCTCTGAGCAGTTCTCTAGCACTGCACGTCATGATTTTTCGTATAATGATCTCAGCATCTTTTCAGCTTGTCCTCGCCATCATAGATTTCGTCGTTTCATTACTATAAAATGTTATCTTCAATAGATAAACATTTACTGACTAAAAATATAAAACTAACTTACTTGGACAGATGAGGCAGGCATGTGGCGATGTGAGGTAGGATGGCAGGAAACCGCTCTGATACCAACTGTGACGCCCCGTGCCCTCAGCGGCCCGGACCGTCACTGAAAACTATATTACTTGACTTGCTTCTTTAGCTTTTACTTATACTTTCTCTTTAAAACCGATACTTAAACTTGCTGAATTTAATACCATAAATTTAGAGGGATTTTTTTTTTATATACACGTACATATTACTATTCACGTACGCATACTATTAAAATGCGGAATTTGAAAAACATAAGGATTTCAATTATACATACATAATTATATACATGTTTATCTGATTACTATTCACCAGATACTATTTAAATATACTACTCGTACATATACTGTTTAACATTTACTATTCAAAATACTATTTAACTGTCACCATTCAAAATATTATTTACTCATACTGTGCGGAAGAATACTCGCGGTGTATCCATAACCTCATCCTCACATCCACCTCCGCCATCATCATCGTCCCTTGATGTTTACGCTATAGGATGCTTACCTACAGCATGAACACACTCCGTGAGCTTTACGCTCAATAAGTACAACATGTTAACCGCAAAACATGTTTAAAACATAGCACATACGTAAAATCATAGGCATGACATATATCACTTAATAAATCATATATCATATAAGCATATCACATATCAGCTCACATATCATGTCATCACCTAACATGTCATAACACTGAATATAAAACTTCACATACTTTATGCATGACAGAAGCATCGTGTACTGTATGCACTCTACTGAAAAAGAAAGCATAGCGAACTATAACTAATGCATGATCCGGTTATGTTCATTTATGCTTCAAACTTTTCTTTTCTTTTCTTGTCTATTTAGGGCCCATGTGTCAGTACCGTGTGCGCGCAGACCAACGGTAACGCCCGAGGTCAACTAATGCCGAAGAGCCATCAACTGATGCTCAACTTGTGGCCTGAACTTTCTTTAACTGGAAACCCCTTCGACTGAAGGAGCCGGTACGACACACCTATTTATTTCCATCTTGTTTAACTGTTCTAGCCATACGCTTCTCTAAGCTGTCCCCAATCCTACGCGGTAGGGATCTATGGCTTCTATCTTGTTCTTTCATCAATCTACTCGATTGTGAAGCTATATGCTCTTATGTATGCTGTGCAGCATCGTGTGCAAGATACATACTTAAAATACTGGAAAAGCATCATTTTAAATTCATTTTATCCATGCTGTAGGCGGAGTTGTACTTACCTGTCAGCAGACAGTTTATACTCTCGCCTTCGTCACAATACAGGTACCTCCCTGTAATCATAATGCATTTACATTAACATTCACTCTTAGGTCACCGTGGTCATTAGTGACTAATAAAAATTCTCGTTATGTGGTACCGATCCTTGTCGGTACTAATTGCCCTCTTCTTAAGAATTTGATTTTCTAATCATTGTTAATTAATTTATTTACCCAATAAATTAATTAACATCGCTCTTAGGTCACTCTATCGTTAGGAACTAATAAACTTATCGTTGTGTGGTACTGATGCCTATCGGTACCCGACTGCTCTACTTTGGGAAATTTGATATCTAATTTTTTTAATCGTGCTTGATTAATTTGTCTACTTGACAAATTAATCACTGTCTCTCACTATCCCATTCCGACTTGGTCCTTGACTGGCTAACCAACCAGTCAACTGACTGAATACCTCTCGTATGACCATTTAGCCTGTCGGGTTACCGTTACCGATGTAATCGCCCCAAATTTTGTACTTCGACCGCACCCGTCCCTCGGGTGGTACTATTCTGACATAGGGGTCGTTTTCTTACATTACGAAATTTCTAATGGGGCGGTTCACTAATCCTCACAACGTCCGTCCTTCTTTCCCGGACCTAGGTCATCGAGGGAGCTCGGGTTTCCATCCCGATCACATTTTCAGCCCTCGTTTCCTAAAATACCCCTTTGTGCCGTTTTAGAAATTTCGGCAGCATTTCCGCTTAATTTTTAGGTTTCCGGCGTTTAGGAAACGCCTCAAAACCATCTAACCTATTCTAACCTGCCACGTACTAAACCAGAGGCCTAATTTTTACGTAAAAGCTCCGCTTTTTACGTAAAAATATTCACATTTTCTCACATTCTCTTTTTCGATATTTCACCCTTTTTTCTTACAATTCCTCAAGTCATTAAACCATAATTAATACATAATTATTTCCAATATTAAATTGAGGAATAAATAGATCAACACCACTACCAAAATCGTTCCCGTCGGCGGTCGGACGAACCGTTCGGTCTCGACCGTGTAATCTTTGAATCGTCGTTCTTCACTTTTGAAACTCCAGTTTGCAAATCCGATGCCGCGGATGTGTTCGGAACGTCGAAAATCGGCCAACGGGCCATTCTTCAATTTTCGGTCTCCGGGTCGCCGTTGACCAGCGTTGACCGGCGTTGACCACGGCGGCGATGGAAGTGGCGACCACCATCTTGAAGAGCTCGACGAGAGGAACCCATTGGTGGTGTCAATTTCACGAATCGAGGCTCCTATCACCGGAAATCAGCTCTCGAAAAGTCGGCGACGGCGGCGGCGTTGGATCTTCATTTTTCCGGCGTTGTTGCCCAAAATTGATTTGGGGCTTTTAATCTACGTGTTGTTCTGAGCATTTTGACACCGACCTTGCAACTCAACTCCGCCGGAATAGCGAGATCCGACGGCGGCGATGGCGACGGCGACGGTGAACCTGGGGCGGCGCGATTCGGCGGCTGTTGACATGAAATGAAGCCTGGGTTTTGTTCTACTCTTCACCACGAATCCATTGGGACCGGAATCGTGGCATTTGGACGTCGGACGGTGGAGATACGGCGGTTTGAAAAATTCGGCCACCGGCGGCTTTGGGCGGCGCGTGCGGCGTGCTCCGGCGTCGGTTCGGTCGACTCGGCCCACCGTTGGAATCAGCTCGTCGAGAGCTTTCCAATGGTGCCGGCGGTGTCGAAAACGGAGGCTGGATTCGATAGTTGGTCACTGTTCATCTTCGTGTGGTATGGGAGGGAGAAAATGTGATTTGGAAAAATATGGGGGCTATTTTTCTATAATCTCCAAAATTTCCTCCTTTATACTAATTTTTTTGAAAAATTTTAAGATAGGCTATACTGACTAATTTGGGCGTGCTGAACCCAAATATATCAGTTTTATCTTCATCCGAGGTCGTCTCGACCAGTTTCCCGATACTGTATGGTTCCCGGTCAAAAATTACTTTTTGTGCTCAAATGACTAATTTGAGCATTCTGATTCCAAATATATCAGTTTTATATCAAGAAGAGGTCATCTTGATCAATTTCTTGATACTGTGGTTAGGCCTACACTGTGTTGACACTGTGCACGCATAACGAGGCATTTTCGCGTGAAATTTCAAACACAGTCTCTCTTGACTAATTTGGACGTGCTGATTTCAAATTTATCAGTTTTACGTCCATCTGAGATCTTCTGGACCAGTTTTCGGGATCTGCATGACCCCGTCTCGAAAAACGTGTCAGGTGCCCGATTGACTAATTTGGGCGTCCTGAGTCTAAATATATCAGTTTCGGGGCGAGAAAAGGTCGTCTTGACCCTCATCCCGATACTGCGTATCCCTTAAACAAAATCTACATTTTATGCTCAATTGACCAGATTGAGCCTGCTGACTATTAATATATCAGTTTTATGCCAGATTAAGGCCGTCTTGGCCACTAACCTGACACTGCGTTTCTCACTATTCACAAATCACTATTCACTATCTGACTGACTAATCTGAGCGTTCTGACTTTGATTTTGTCAGTCTATGGGCGAGAAGAGGTCATCTAGACCACTTTTCTCGATACTGTACATCTATTAGGGCAATTATCATTGCTGCGCTCAGATGACCAGTCTGAGCGTACTGATGATTAGCTCATCAGTTCTGTATCATGAAATGGTCGTCTAGACCGATTTCTTGATATTGCGTGTCTCAACGCATACTCACATAATAGGGTGGACCGATTTCACTGTCGATTACCCCTTTCACTACATGAATAGTAATTAAACGTTACTATTCCTGTTTAATTCATTCAACTGAAAAGCACACTGTGCTTATTAACTTAATTACATCATTACATAGTAATTAAGTTTCATAATTCATGAGAGTCATTACAGTGGCTCTCGGCTCATTACACAGCCTTCTACACAGACTCTTACACGTGCGTGTGCAATGCCACACGGGCGTGTACATTTCAGACACGAGCATGTACTAGTTGAGACTACTCAACACGGCCATGTCTTTGAAACACATTCATCTATCTGAGCGGTACACAGCCTCTTACACGGTCGTGTACTTGACCATGTTTCTTAAATTTGCTAAAGGACATTAACTTATGTCCATTTTATTCCTTAATGACTTATTACATAGTAAGTAGGTGCCATGAAAATGGCGGTCATTACATAACTCCTCATTAGAGATATGATTCTGATATCTGTAAACGAACCCTTCGTCGTATACAAGTCATGCACCCAACGAACCGGTCTATAAGCTTACTATCTCTGAGACGCTTTAGCCATTGGAACATCAAAGTACACAAGTCATATACATGAAGCTGTCCTTTTACTCAGGATTAAGGTTACTGCATAATGAACGTCAAAAGCAGATCGATCCACTCAAAGCGGACTTCATAGATCAATCACACTTTAGTCCCGGTCTAATATGTCAACACCAAGCAACATATCTATGTCTCTACTTGGGATTCCAGCTCCAAACAGTCAAGACAAACCGTCCCCTCCAAGGCTTTCGACAACATAATAGTCTTAACATAAGTTAGATGCTCGACCTAACCCCATAGACTACAGACCATAGTTTAGACCGCTAACTTTAGAACATTGTCTTCTCGTATACAAAAGTCCATTGCATGCAACGTTCTAACAGTTTAACACAAGCAGTCAGGGAGCCATATTTGCTTACATTTACTTTAACATGTAAATAAAACGAGGACAGATAGTAATGTATTGAATAACCTCTATATATATAATTTTATTATCCAGTTCAAAATAAATACATCAAAATATCTCTAACGCTTAGGGCATTTCCTAACAATTTATCCCTTGGATTTTCAGATTTTTTGGTTGAAAAAGGGAGATAAGATTCATGTTAAAATCTTGTTTAGATTTGGATTAGAATTATCCTAAAGTGGCCGAATTTATTGTTGGGATTTTCCCCTTAGAAAATTTGGATTTTGTGCTTATGGATAAGGGAGAATATCTTCTCTTAATCCAATTCGAATTCAGAGAATCACCTCATGCAGGTCTATAAATAGAGGTCCTGCCACTCCAGTTCTCTTAGACCACAGGCTCTCAGGTGAGTAGGCTTATTGTTGTACAACTCACCGTGACAATAAGTTCTTTAGAGATCTGGGTGGTCGGAAGAAGACTAGCAGTGCTAGCATACTGATCGAGGTTCAGAGTGCCCACACACTCAGCCATTCTGGAATTGGAGAATAGTAGAGAAGGCTAGTTGGTTGAAGCCTCCGGTCATTCTCCTCCTGCAAGATTGGCGTCCTTGAGGTATGAGTTTTAATTGTTGTTGGTTTATTGTATATGGCATCATGAGATATTTAACGACCTAAAATTTTTATTGTTCCGCTGCACCACTCTGATACGTTTTTACCGATTTATTATCCTACAAGAATTATGAGTTTCATTCGTATTCAAAATGCCTTTTTATATACCAACATCAGCATAGGCTACCTTGAAACTAACGCTCTTCTCACCATACTCACTCTTGCCACACAGCTCTCTTTTTGCAAGGCCGCACTCTCCTTTTCTCTCACCACCAAAGTCGAACCCCTTTCAGTTTGGACACTCTTAATTTTTCTAGCCTTCCTCTCTTTTTCCTTTCGATTTTCAATTTTTTTCTTTTTCTTTTTCTTTCTCTCTTTCATTTTCTCTCTCATTTTCTCTTAATTTTTAACTCTCCCTTTGTTTTTTGAATGACTGCTGAAGCTGCATCTGATCCTCAGACACCTATTTAGGGGTTAAAGGTGCACGGTTAAAGTTCTTACCATTATGAATGAATGAATACTTGTTTGAGAAGCTATTATAAATTACCCTCCTATCAAATTACCATAGCCTTCCCAACAACACATGACAGGCCTGCATTGGTACTACATCACACGACACCTTATCCTCATATCTCCCTATGCAAAATGAGATCATAGCTTGTCTGTTCACTTTGGTCTCACCATGTCATTCAGCTACTACAGTTTATATGGTTTGGGATGTTTAGTGGTCTTTAGCCCTAACTTCTCTACGAGAAATGTGATGACAACATTAGTACAACTACCTCCATCAATAATCATACTACATACCTTGTCACTGACGTAGCACCTAGTATGAAAGATATTCTCTCATTGCACCTCTGCTTCCTCCTTCACCTGCACACTTAAGGCTCACTTTACAACTGCCATTAACCTTCCTATTTCGACTTCTTCATCTTCAACATCATAAGCATCTTCCAATGGTGGCATTTCATCTTCCTTGCTCTTTTCTGTCTCATACTCACCATCATTGCGCAAGATCATGACGCGCTTGTTTGGACACTGGCTTGCAATGTGACCCCTGCCTTGACATTTAAAACACTTAATGTCACGATTTTAAGAACCGGAAGGGTTAGATTTACCTTGAGATCCATGGCTGGTTGTCTCTTGTCTTGGCTCGAATTTGGGTTTTGCAACTGGTTTCTCCTCTTTCTTTGGTTTCCATGGGGAAGAACCTGGATTATGGGTTGCACGTGTACCTCCCCTCCTCTTTAGCTGTCACTCCACTTTGATAGCCATGTGCACCATGTCTTCCAATTCCATGTAATGCTACATCTCTACCCGATCATGAATATCTTGATTCAAGCCATTCAGGAACCTTGCCATAGAAGCCTCTCGATCTTCTTCAACGTTAGCTCGGATCATCGCAACCTCTATCTCTTGGTAATACTCCTCCATACTCTAGTTACCCTGCCAAAGCCTTTGCAGTTTATTGTACAACTCCCGATAGTAATGGCCAGGTACAAACAACTTCCTCATTACTCTCTTCATCTTTTCCCACATCTCAACTATACGTTCTCCAGTTCGTCGCCTGTTCAACACCAACTGATCCCACCAAACAATAGCATAGTCAGAAAACTCAATGGTAGCAAGTTTTACCTTGTTCGGTTCAGAGTAGTTGTGGCAATCGAATACCAACTCCACCTTCTTCTCCCACTCGAGATAAGCTTCGGGATTGCTTTTACCCTGAAATGACGGAATCTTCATCTTAATGCTACCCAAGCCATTATCTTTCTGAATCCTAGCTTTTCTAATTCATCCTCTATGCCTCCTATTACCAATGATTGAATCCTGATCATCCTCTTCATTGAAACCACCCCCGTAATATTCTTTTTCTTCGTCTCTCACCCCCTATATGAACCCTTTCTTTTCTACGCACATTTGGAACATTTTGCGGCTGTTGTGCCCTCTCAACTCAGTCTAAACGTTCATGCATCTACTGTAACTCTAATCTCTTCATTCGCCTCACCTCACCCATCATAGCCTCCATAAATACTTTTGAATCAGCCATCCCCGTACTACCTCCGGCTATACTCTTTTCGCTATTGTGAGACATGTTTGCTGCAAAACAAAGTTAGATAAAAAAAATAGAAAGGACCTCACACACTCCCTCACGTGTTTCACTCAAAGAATTGTTTCACTCAATTTCACTCGTGTTTCACTCAACAAATTCTGGCTTTTATCCTCTAATACACTCTCTACTCTTGCCTTTTTCCACTCGTAATAATTTCTCACTTGGTTCTTATCGAACTACATAAATCAGTACAAAAATTTCCACAGTAATTCTCAAATGACTACACCATGGCAAATCGAGTTATAGACAACAAGGATTACAACGAAAAGGCAACGTTTCGGAAACACAAAAATTTTACCCGAAAAATTTTGATCTGTGGGGTAAGTTGATTTTTGGAATATTAGAAGCCTAAATATATGAAATTAAACAAAAATTTCGTTGTGGAGCCAAAATATTCTTGATTTTTTTTTAGTTTCTTTCTTGCTCGGGTCCTCCTGATTTGAATTTCTAATAACATGAACAAAAATTACAAACCTACGGCTTTGACTCTAAACAAATTCGAACAAAGTGAAGCAGAAAGAAACACAATTTTTTTTTATAAAACTAAATTCAGAGTTAATTAAAAGAAAGAAACGGAAATAAATGGGATAGACAAATGTGAGTTTAGAACCTAGGCTCTGATACCACAGGATGTGAACCCCACCAAGAATAACGAGATCCATCAAGATTAGGAACCCAAGAATGTTCGAACGTCAAATTCGGATGGATGGAAGACCTCAACTCATTGCTTCAGCAAAAACAAGAACCTTGGTATAATTGTCCTCAACCTGTTACTTAATGCGATACAAGAACCTCGGTATAAGGAAAACGCCATAATTAACTATGGAAGGGTTGATTGATAAGTCAGAAGTGAATGCCATGGAAAACTCTGATAAGTTTGAATAGTTCTTCAAAGAACCAAAGAGAAATAGAACTCTCAAATTTGTGAATAAAACTGATGTGTTTTCTCATTGCCATAGGGATGCCTATTTATAGGCAAATGTTACAAAGAATATTCCCTAATTATGCTTTAGAATCCGAAAATAAGAACCAAATCAGCCTAAAACATGCCTAAACTAGAAAAAGGAAAGTTGACCTTACTAATGGCTTTATTATCAGCCATTTACACACCCTAAATTAGAAAGGGAAAGTTGACAATCTGATCACCATTTACGCGCCCCCTTAAAGTCAAAGAAAAGAAAAGGAAACAAAATAAAATAAGGAAAGTAAACAATCTCTTGCAATCAGCTCACTCAGCCCAAAAACGTCAACTATTGCTTGGAGAGATAATCTAATAATTAACCGAATTCCTCATGGGCTTGAATTAGATTAATGTATTCTTTTTGACTTTGTGAATCTTGCTCAATGGGCCTCCATGAATTTGATTGAGCCCAAACCTCTTGAATCAATCCATTAAGTGCTTCTTTAAATCTCTTTGCTCGTGCTCTTGTAACTGGCCCAATTGGTACTTGAACTAGTTCCCTTGACGTTGTGCCATGTTTTGCATCATCTTTGGTATGTCCGCATTCTTGATTCGCATTTGGTGGTACCTAGAACACGGGTCAATTTTTGAGAATACTGCGGTACCTCGAAGCTGGTCGAACAAATCGTCGATCCGTAGCAACGGATACTTGTTCTTGATCGTGATCTTGTTTAGGTCCCTGTAGTCGATACACATCCTTAACGTCCCGTCCTTTTTCTTCATGAATAATACAGGTGCTCCCCATGGTGAGCAGCTCTGTCGAATGAAGCCTTTGTCTATCAGATCCTTCAACTGAGTTTGAAGCTCTTTTAGTTCTACCAGGGCTATTCTATAGGGAGCTTTGGATATGGGTGCCGATCCTAGTAATAGTTTGATTTTGAATGATATCTTCTGCTTTGGCGGAAGTCCTGGAAAATCCTCCAGGAATAGCTCCGCAAACTCCCGAACTACTGGAATGCTATTAGGTCTTGTCTTCGCTTCCTGGGTTATGTCCACTATATGTGCAAGGAAAGCGGTGCATCCACTAGATAGTAGCTAGTGAGCCTTCATTGCTAATATCATTGTCTTTGGCTACTTCAACGATAAGCCCTTGTAGATAAATTTTTCGTGCCCGCTTGAGTCGAAGGTCACCTCCCGTCTCTGACAGTCTGTAACGGCGTGGTATTTGGTGAGGAAATCCATTCCTATAATCACTTCGTAATTGCATATCCCGATGATGATTAGATCCATGCTCAGCTCGTGTCCATCGATAACTATTGGCACATGATGTACCCAATAGCTAGACAACAAAACTTCCTTAGAGGGAAGGGCAGTTCGAAAGGTTTGGTTCATCTTATCTAGGTTTTGGCCTATCTCCCTAACAAACTTTGATGATGCAAAAGAGTACGTAGCTCCAGAATCAAATAAAACAAGTGCAGTGGAGTTGGCGACAGAAAGTTGACCTGTCACCACAACTGATGTTTCGGTCTCCGCATCCTCGCGAGTAAAGGCATAAATCCTCCCTTGCAGCTCTGGAGCTTCTAATCTACCTTGGCTGATTATTGGGCCTTCAATCCTTCCTTGGGCAGCATGCAACTATTTGCTAGTAGGGTGGGCTTGGCCTTGCTGATTTTGCAGGTTCGAGCAGTAATATTTGGTGAAGTGGCCTTCCTTGCCATATATGTAATAGCCATTAGTGCCCTGGCGACATTCTCCAAGATGGTTCTTCCCACACTTTGGAGAAAGTGGGTGTTGATTACCATTTACCCCACAGTTGTGCTTCTTTTGGGGGAAATTTCTCTACTGGCCTTGATTTCCTGGGTTCCCCTTTCTTTTGTTGTTTTTATGGTAAGACTGTCTGTGATGTTGGCTGGCCCCAGTGTTCTGCCCCTTATGTTGCGAGTCAGAATTCGGCCTTCCCTTGATCTGCTTCAGCTGGTTCTTCTCTTCCTTTTTTGCCTTGAAAATTTGGTCCCTTCGTTCTTTATCTTAGGCTAACCAGTACTCAGCCCGGATGGCTCTACTGACACATTCGACCACGGTTGTTGGCCCATGGCTGCCGCTGTAGACTTGGACGACTATATCCGTCCGAAATATTTTCAGCATCCTTCTAACCCTTTCCTTCTCAGTCCACAGTAGGTCGAGGCAAAGTCGGGCTAGTTGTTTGAATTTTCTTATGCCCTCCATGACCGTCATGCCTCCTTGGTGTAAATTGTTAAATTCATCCTGTTGGATTGCTAGGGCTTCGTTGTTGAAGTACATTTCTCTGAACTCAGCAATGAAGTTTACCCAATTCATTGCATTGACATCCCTTCTGATTGCCATGGTTTTCCACCATTGGCATGCTCCTTGGCGTAGGGTTAGGGAGGCATATAGTACTTTTTCCGTTTCAGTCGCCCTACGAGGTCTAGAATGACCTGGACGTCGGTTAACTAATCATCTGCTTCAATAGGATTCGTCATCCCCTCGAATTCTAGCACTTTCATGCGCCTAAATTGTTCGTACAAGTCGCCATCTTTCAGAGCTGGCATGAGAACATTGGCTGCTACAGGAGTAGCCACAACTGATGGTGTTGATGGGGTTTGGACTGGTGGGACTGCTTGCTCTCTAAATGTGTTGGGGGCTATTGGAGCTGCTTGGGCCAACACCTCCACTAGTTGTGGTGCCTATTTTTGTCGGTTCATTTGCTCACTGAGCTAGTTAAGCTCCCACTATTAGTTTACCATCATTTCCTGCATCGTTGCGAGACGTGCTAGTAGCTCGTCATCTCACGTAGCTTGGTTTGTTTGGGCTCTTATTCTTGCCATTGTCACCTATGTAACCCTATCACATAACGGGAAAAGAGAACATAATTCCTCAAATTTTGTGGCTGAGACTCGTATTACATATCATTTTTCTTCTTACTAAACAGTCATAGATAAAAACATATATACTCATTTTATATCTTTCTTTCTCCTCTTATAATGTTCATTACAATTGCCACATTGCATTGGAGCACCATACGAGTGCCAGGAACCATCTAGCACTCTTTATTATACTTGATCATACTCGTGGAAAATAATGTTTAGGCCCTCAGGGCAAAACTTAACTGCTTTTTCATAAAACATCTCACAAAATATATATATACTCGAAAATATATGTACATGCTTTTAGTTGGTGGGACTGACAAACACTTCCCAAAATATGATCCCAAAGTACAATTACTAAGTCAGACGGGGGAGCTACTGTTCCCCTCTACATTTACAAAACAAAGTTCCTATGAGAAGGGTTACTACTACTCAGAAGATATTGCAAACTCGGCGTCCAACATCACCTCGTCCTCATTGTCCCCGAGTGGGAACTCCTCGGGGTCTTCATCTTCATCTCCGTAAGTAAAATCAACTTCATCATCACTGGCGATGATAACTTAGGGCTTGTGCATCTCCATCCACTCCTCGTCATTGAGATGATCGGGTATTCCCTCCTCCTCATCGTTAGGTTGAGCTTCAGGAAGAGCCACGTCATCATCTTCCTCATGGTGCTCGGGAGACTGGGGAACTGGCTCAGGATCCTCCAACGAGTCCTCATAATGGTGCTCGGGAGTCCTCATTATCTTCGAGTACTGCTAGTTATGGTTTGGCCGTGAGCTCTTTGTTGGCCGGTTGGGGTGCTGCCTCTGCCAGGTCAGGGTTGAGTGCCACACGCTCAGCGTCCACTATGTCTCAGACCAGGCGTCTCAGGTTCTTATGTGGTTGAGGGTACTAGATGAGGTCTCTTACATACCATGGGATCCCTTTCCAAAGTAGGTCGGTTACCTCTACAAATAGCTTGTCTAAGGGAATGCTCAGTAACATAGCATCCAAAAATTGCTGATAGTAGTGTACCATGGTCACTCCCTCATAAACGTCCTAAATGTCAAAGAAGACCTGATACCTCCTCTCATACATGTCACCCCAGATATTTTCATCCTTAGCTGGGCCATCGGAGCTGTAGAGATCTTGGCAAAACTCAGCCCACTGCATTCGTGGACCCATGATCCTGTATCAATCATTCCACCATATCATTACTGGTCCTCGCAGTCGGCTACTAGCCATTACCACATGTAGATGGGGTGGAATATGGCACCCTTCAAAGATTGCCTCCATATGATGAATCCAATAGGGGAGTTCGTATGGATTGCTGCCATCATATGTGTGTGGTTGCATGCCAGCGAAAGCTATACTCGCTTCTCGGTCCTCTTGCACTTGCTAGGGGTCAACTGGTACAGTCATCCTCCTACTATAACTTAAACATCAACTTATACCCTAATATTTAAAAACAAAAGCTAACTTACTTGGACAGATTAGGCAGGCATACGGCGATGTGAGGTAGGGTGGCAGGAAACTGCTTTGATACCAACTGTGATGCCCCGTGGCCTTAGTGCCCCGGACTGTCACTAAAAACTTACTTACTTGCTTTAAAAGATACTTATACTTTCTTGCAATGATACTTAAAGTTACTTAACTTATTATCATAAATTTAGGGATTTTTTTTATTGCATACGTATTTACTGTGCATGTACGTACACCGATTACTATTCAAAAATACTATTTAACGGTTACTATTCTAAAATACTATTCAACGGTTACTATTTAAAAATACTGCTTACGATACTATTCGAAAGTACTGTTTATGATTAGTATTTAAAAGTATGATTTACGATTATTATTAAAAAATACTGTATACCGGTTACTGTTTACAAATACTATTTACTGTTGCTATTCAAAATACTGAACTATGCGAAAGATTTACTCGCGGTGTGTTCCATAACCTCGCCTCACATCCGCCTCCACCACCACCATCGCCCATTGATGTTTAAGCCATAGGACGCTTACCTACAGCATGAACACACTCCGTGAGCTTTACGCCTAGTAAATACAATATGTTATTCACAAAACATGTTTAAACATAGTTTATACTTAAAATCATATAAACATGCCAGATACATATATCACTTCAACATATCACATATCCAGTCAACACATAACATATCATGAATATGAAACTTTACATACTTTATGCAAAATAGAAACATCGTGATCTGAATGCATCTAGAAGCATGGTGAACTATGGTGTACCATGAACTAAGCATGATCCGGTTATGTTCATTTATGTTTCATTATTCTCTTTTCTTTCTCTTGTCTACTTAGGGCTCGTGTGTCAGTACCGTATGTGCACATACCATCGGTAATGCCCGTGGTTAAAAGCCGGAGAGCCATCGACGGATGCTCAACTTTTTGCTTTAACTTACTTTAAAACCCTTTCGACTGAAAGAGCCGGTACGACATGCCTATAATTTCCATCTTGTTTATCTTTTCTAGCCGCATGCTTCTCTAAGCTGTCCCAATCCTACGTGGTAGGGACGTATGACATCTATCTTATTCTTTCATCAATCTACTTGATTGTGAAACTATATGCTCTTAAATATGAGGTGCAACATCGTGTGCATGGCATACATATTTTAACATACTATAAAACACCATTTAACATCATTTTACTCATGCCGTAGGCAGAGTTGTACTTACTTAGATTAAAGAAATTGTGTACTCATGCCTTTAACAATTTACAGGTGACCACCTGTCATCAATAACGTTCCTTATCAGCATCTCTGTAGAGTCATTAATACTATTAGTGACTATTACTTGTGTTTCTATGTGGTACCGAGGCCCGTCGATACCCTATTGGCCTACTATGGGGATTTGGTGTCTAACTCGTATCGTGTCTGATCAACCGTCTACTTGACAGATTAATCATCATTCTTCACAGTATTGTTCGAAATGCGGTCCTTAACTGGTTTACCGCTCAGTCAACTGATTAGTTACCTCACGTATTGGTAACTAAGTAGTCTACCGGGTTACTATGCGTAAACTGGTGTAGTAACCGACTGGGTCACTTCACTTGTTGGGGTGTGGTAGCCAACCGGGCTACTATTCCTTGTTTGGTGTAATGGCCCCCTAAGCCACTATGCCTCGTTTGGGATAGTAGCCTACTGGTCTACTAAGGCTTGTTTGGTGTGGTAGCCTACCGCCACACACATCGTTTCTCTTTGAAAAAAAAGTGAAGGTTGAGTTAAAAATTCTTGGGAAAATTTCTTTATTTCGGAACCGTCCTCTTATCACCCCTTTGGAAGGTGGGGGATGTCTTTATAAAAACTATGTTTTTATTTTTAAAGTGTTAAAACACATTTTCTTTTGAAAAGTATAAATCACATTTTAAAGTCATATTTTAAAGGTGGTTTTGGAACCATTTTTGAAAACCATTTTGAAACTTAATTGAAATGACTTTGTTTGTGATTTTGGTGAACATAAAAGTTTTTGTTCTCGACAAGATGAACAAATCTTATGTTCACCTCAGAGGCTAAATCCAACTCTAATGACTCCTAATTCCATTAAACCCGTGGACTTGTGCCTAGTTTTTTCAAAAAATTCCCAGTTTTACGTCTCTGTAAAAACGGCTCTGTTTGAGGCACAAAACTGATGTGAGCTAAAGAATGGTGATGCAAAGTATGGCACAATGTTAAGGGGAACCAGTTCAAGTACCATTTGGGCCAGTTACAAGAGTAAGAGCAAAGAGAATGAAAGAAGCACTTAATGGGCTGATTTAAGAGATTTGGGCTCAATCAAATTCATGGAGGCCCATTGATTCATGTGGTCAACAGGGATGCATTAACTTAATTCAAGCCCATGAGGAATTTAGCTAATTCAATCAAGCCCAAGATGTTTCTTTTTAACCAAGGATTTTCGAATTTGTGACAGATTAGATTTCCAAATTTTAGTTAGAATTTAGGATTATCTTTTGTAACAAATTTCAATTAGGATTTAGAATTATCCTTTGTAACTAATTTTCAGATTTTTAGGAATGTTCTTTGCAAGAATTGCCTATAAATAGGCATCCCCATGGCAGTAAAAAAACATCACATCAGTTTACACATCATTTTATTCACAAGTTTGAGAGTTCTCATTCTCTTTGGTTCTTTGAGAACTATTTGAACTTATTAGAATTTTTCGTGGCATTCACTCCCGACTTATCAATCAACCCTTCCATAGTTGATTGTGGTGTCTTTCTTATACCAAGGTTTTTGTTTCACATTAAGCAACGGGTTGAGGTCAATATACCAAGGTTCTTGTTTTTGCTGAAGCAACAGGTCGAGGTCTCCCATCCATTCGAACCTGACTTTAGAACATTCTTGGGTTCATAATCTTGATGGGTCTCATTATTCTTGGCAGGGTTCGAATCAAAAATGGCCAAATTTTTAAATCACACGTAGGTCATCTCAAAAGTTTCGACGAGATCTATAACTTTCGTGTGGAGTGTAGGAAAATAAATCGGTAAAAACGTATTAGAGTGGCGCAGTGGAACAATAAAAATTTTTAGATCGTTAAATATCTCATGATGCCATATACAATAAACCAACAACAATTAAAACTCATACCTCAAGGACGCCAATCTGCAGGAGGAAAATGACCAGAGGGCTTCAACCAACTAGCCTTCTCTACTATTCTCCAATTCCCGAATGGCTGAGTATATGGGCACTCTGAACCTCGATCGGTATGCTAGCAGTGCTAGTCTTATTCCGACCACCCAGATCTCTAAAGAACTTATTGTCACGGTGAGTTGTACAACAATAAGCCTACTCACCTAAGAGCCTGTGGTCTAAGAGAACTGGAGTGGCAGGACCTCTATTTATAGACCTGCATGAGGTGATTCTCTGAATTCGAATTGGATTAAGAGAAGATATTCTCCCTTATCCACAAGCACAAAATCCAAATTTTCCAAGGGGAAAATCCCAACAATAAATTCGGCCACTTTAGGATAAGGGAGAATCAAAATTCCACTAGGATTTTCAAGCTTGAATCTTATCTTATCCTTATCTAAAATAACCGACAATCTCCTAGGATATTTACTCCAAAAATTCGGCCATTATCTGGGAGGACAGATAATCCAAATTCAACTGCGATTGAAACTTGAATTTTTCCTTGAACCTTATCACAAAAATCCAAAAATTCATTGAGGATAATCCTCAAAATTTTCGTCCATATTTGGTTAGGATTTGGATTCAAAATTCAAGTAGGATTCTAACAAGATTTTCCTCTCCATATCCAACTCAAATTCGAATTTCATTCCTTGTGGATTTACCACAATAAATTCGAATCCCACTTGGACTGTGATTCAAAATTTGAATTTCAAATTTCAAATTCAAATTTCAAATTCAAATCTCAAATTTCAAATTTCAAATTTAAATTTCAAAATTCAAATTTCTAATTTCAAAATTCAAATTTCAAAATTCAAATTTCTAATTTCAAAATTCAAATTTCAAAATCCATAAAACAGTTGTATTTCAAATTCTTGTTCAAATTCTTGTTCTCATGGACAATTTTCTACAACTCCAATCCAATCTCAAATAAAATCATGGCAACTTTATTTAGAGTTCGAATAATTGTGTACTCTATTATCCAAAACAAAATCTGAATCCAACCAAAGAGAATCTTGTCTACCATCCTAATCCTATGTCAACACCATCCATGTATAATAAACTAGCCAATAGCATACACAGATCAATTTTGCCAAACGTTAAGGAATTATGTGGAGCTAGTAGAGGGATTAATTGGACATATATAATCGAGCTCCCGTAAATCCATATGATCATCATTCTTTACCGAACAACTCAGTCATATGATCACTACTTTCAAAGTCACACCACTATAAACCTGAAACTAAACTCCCAATTATATACCGTATTAGGCAAGCCTATGATAAGCTATCATCCAATGACCTTGTCATGTATGCAGAACCCTCATATGATATCCATGATCAGCCTTAGGCCAAAGTCCGTTTAATCCTACTGATCAGGCTATCTTAAAGTTCCATTATGCTACCGAATTAAGAAAATGATTATTTATCATATGTGAATAAGAAGTCATCTGCCCAGCAGACGACCCAAGGCCTTGTCCATTTTCACATTCAGTATAATGCCTTTAAGAGGATACCCTTAACTCCTCATTAGAGCTATGATTCCGATATCTGTAAACGAATCCTTCATCGTATACAACTTATGCACCCAATGAACTGGTCTATAAGCTTACTACCTCTGAGACGCTTTAGCCATTGGAACATCAAAGTACACAAGTTATATACACGAAGCTATCCTATTACTCAGGATTAAGGTTACTGCACAATGAACGTCAAAAGCAGATCGATCCACTCAAAGCAAACTTCGTAGATCAATCATGCTTTAGTTCCGGTCTAATATGTTACCACTAAGTAATATATCTATGCCTCTACTTGGGATTCCATCTCCAGGCAGTCAACACAAACCATCCCCTCCAAGGCTTTAGACAACATAATAGTCTTAACATGAGTTAGATGCTCAGTCTAACCCCATAGACTACAGACCATAGTTTAGACCGGTAACTCTAGAACATTGTCCTCTTGCATACAAAAGTCTATTGCATGCAACGTTCTAACAGTTTAACACAAGCAGTCAGGGAGCCATATTTGCTTACATTTACTTTAACATGTAATTAAAACGAGGACAGATAGCAATGTAATGAATAACCTCTATATATAATTTTATTATCCAGTTCAAAATAAATACATCAAAATGTCTCTAATGCTTAGGGCATTTCCTAACAATCTCCCACTTGCCCTAAACTAGCAGATGTGCCATGTTACGCATCCCCATAGATGACCGGATCATCCTCATGCTCATGAAACTCGGCCTGGTATACCTCAGCATCATACATGAAGAACTTAGGTTTCTTCGAAACCCTCCCACTATGACAAGGCATCCTAAATTGTTGATCGTCTGCAGGTCTTTCCCCGGAACTCGGACTTGCATCCAAGACTGAAATCTGTGGAGCAGTTCTTTTACCCAATAACTCCTCTAACACCACTTTGCTTCGAGGCTTAAAGTCATTCATGTGACTTTCCTCCAAGAATGTCACATAGGTTGAAACAATGACTTTTTGTTCCTTTGGGTTATAGAACAGACCTCCTTTAGTTCCCTTTGGATACTCTAAAAACATGCACAATTCTGATCTTGATTCTAATTTCTTCGCATCCCCATCCAGTACATGTGCTGGGCAGCCCCATATTCTCATATGTCCAAGGGAGGGCTTCCTACCACACCACAATTCATACAGAGTTATGGGAATTGATTTGCTTGGAACCTGGTTCAGAATATAGCATGTCGTTTGTAAAGCATATCCCCAAAATGATAATGGCAACGTTGAATAACTCATCATGGACCGTACCATATCCAACAAGGTCCTGTTTCTCCTTTCGGCTACACCATTCTGTTGTGGAGTACCAGGTGCAGTCAATTGGAATAATATCCCGTTCTCTACAAGATGTCCTAGAAATTCATCGAAGAGGTATTTGTCACCTCGATCAGATCGAAGTGTCTTTATAGATTTATCCAATTGCTTTTCCACTTCCACACGATACTCTTTGAACTTGTCAAAGGTTTCGCTTTTGCAGTGCATCAGATACACATATCCATACCTTGAGTAATCATCTATAAAGGAGACATAATACTCGAACCCTCCTCATGCTGTGATGTTCATAGGGCCACATACGTCAGTGTACACAATTTCTAAGAGCTCTTAAACCCTTGTACCCTTAGCTCCAAAAGACCTCTTAGTTATTTTACCCTCTAGACAAGACTCACATTGAGGAAGACGTACCTCCTCCAGAGATTCTAGAGGACCGTCTTTCACCAATCTTTGAATCCTATCCTGATTAATATGACCAAGTCTTAAATGCCAAAGATACGCTTTGTTAGAGTGAGAAACTTTCAACCTTTTAGAGTTATCTATTAATTCAGTGTCAAGCAGTGAGTACATCTTTGGTTTGATCAAATATAGGTTTCCATCCATCCATCCAGAACAGATAAAAACTTATTTCTATGAAAATCAACTCTTTTACTAAAAGAAACTGAATAAGAATCTTTTATTAAACAAGCTACCGATATAAGGTTCCTCCTAAAATTAGGAATATAAAAACAGTCATTTAATAAAATAAACCTAAATTGACCAAAGTAAGGTAAATATCTCCCACTGCCTCAGCCACCACCAAGCTACCATCTCCAGTCCGTAACGAGAGGCTCCTATCATGTAGACTTCTCATTTTCACGAACCCTTGCATAGAAACACAAACATGATTAGTGGCACCTGAATCAATGACCCAAGTGTCTTTCGATTCTTCTACCAAACACGCTTCTAAGTAGTAAATTTCCTTAACTATCTTACCCTTGGCAGCTAGGAATTCCCGACAAGCCTTCTTAAAGTGACTTACCTTCCCACAGTGGAAGCACTTGGACTTTTTAGGGTCCTTGGGCTTCTTGTTCTTCTTTTTCTTCTTCCCATTAGAGATAGGAGGATTAGAAGAACTGGAAGCCGCTTACTTCTGGTTTGGTCTCTTCCTCTTCTGAGAGGGTTTGGAAGATTCCGCCAAATTGGCCTCTCCTTTGGGTTGGATCGCATCCCCATCCCTGATCATCAGCTCATAAGCTTGTAGTTGCTTCATGAGCTCGGTTAGTCCTAACTCCTTTATCGCCAGATTATATGCGGCCTTAAACCCCATAAAATCTTTAGACAGAGTTTTGAACACCATCTCAATCTGGGTGTTGTAGTCCAACTCAGCATCGTTCTCGGCAGCCTCAATGAAGAATCCCATTAGAGTGATCATATTGTCCTTCACCGGAGTACCCGCCTTTTGCTTAGATTTCATTATGCTAGTTATAGCGGACTGTCGAGCTAACTTTTCTTGGCCTTCGAACATGCCCTCCAGATTGTCCATGATCTCCCTAGCAACCTGATAAGTCGCATGCTGCTTTTGTAAAGCACTCGTCATGCTAGCAAGCATGTAGCATCGAGCTATATCATTGGATTCTCTCCAACGAGTATAGGCAACCGGGACCTCCTCAAACGATGTGTCAGGTTTTGGCCCTGGTGAGCATGGTTCGTCCAGTACGAATTTGTGTCTCTCGCAGCTGAGAACTATTAACAGATTTCTTTTCCAATCCTTATAATTATCGCCATTGAGTTTATTCTCAGTAAGTATTGAAATGAGGGGTGTCGGTGACATTTTGAACTGAAATAAAATTATACTAGACATCATTACAAAGTCCAAGCAAATATACAGATAATTTAGCAAATAAAACATACATGTATGTTCCTACATGAAACTTGAAAAACATGTAGCATTGCAATAGTAATTCTCAGCACCTATTGCCCCAAGCCATCGAGGGGTGGTCATGAAAACAAATAGTCAGAACATTGACCCGTCCAATTAATATATGTTGCCTTAAATCCTCCAAGGTTAAGACATATATTAATAACCGCTTATTTAGCCACCAGTTTAGTTAACAGAGCTTCTAGGGAAGGTTAATAACTAAACGAGTCTTGAGTGTATAACCATTGTTTACGTAGCCCGATCCACGTCCTACCAAGCTACCGAGGGGTGGTCATGAATAGGATCGTACCTGAACACGTTTTCCACATAGGAGATCCAATCTAGTATATCGGCAGCGATAAACACCTACCGAGGGGTGTGGTCAGGGTAGAACTGACGTGAGTCGTTACCATGCTTTCACATATGGATCAACAATGGAGGCCGTGGGTTTTGTTTGAAACCCTCTCCCACTCAATATTTTGAAAAACATGCAAGTTTTGACAAATATGTATGATCAATATAGTATGAGTGGCACTCACCTATCCTATATGACATGTTATCAAATATGTATATAAAACATCCATCGATACATATTTATACATCCATGAAATATCACAGAAAAAATAATTGACAGAATAACCAAGTCATGGTTCCATCCTAGAACAAAGAAAATAAATATTACAAAATTGCATTTAAAGCATTCTTTGGGTCTTGAATTTTGTTCCGTCTTCTTGTATGCATCTTTATGTAGCCTCTCCATTTATTTCTCATCCCAAGAATCATTTAAAATTTAAATCTCCAAAAAATTTAAATTTCAAATTCTAATTCTAAATTCAAATTTCAAATTCAAATTTCAAACAATTTTAAACATCATGTATAATAATATGTAATTTCAAAAATTTCAAATTTTCAATTATATATTTTTAAACATGATTTAAAATTAACTCTCAAATTTAAAAATCAAAATTTTTCGATTTTTGAATCGTCGTACCACCGCCCCCGGAGGCGGCAGCCGCCGTGGGCATCCCCCAGCCCCATGGGGGGGTTGGCAGCCCAGGCCGCCCATGTGCAGGCCTGCTGGGCTGCAGGCCAAGCCTACAGCACCAGGCTACACGCCCAGGCTGGGCGCAGCAGTCGAGAGGCTGCACGCCGAGGCTGCGGCCAGCCTTGGGGAGGCCACAGCCACCCTCGGCTACAAGCCAAGCCTACGACCGTGGGTGATTATGGCTTGCACATGGGCTACCGCAGCCCATCTTGCCCGAGGGCAAAGGCTGCAGCCCCATCAAGGCCCAACGGCCTATCCCGAGGGGTCGTGTCTTGATTTTCATGTCATATTCCAATTTACCCATCAGGATCTCCAAAAATTAATTTGAATCCCAATTAAATTGAAATTTTCCACACAATAAAAATTTCAACCTTTAAATTAAATTTAACTTTTTGGGAAAAATAAATTACGGTCTTCAATCTTCAATCTCCTTCAAGAATAATTATATAAAATTTCCTAAACCGTTTCCGGTGTACAAAAATTCTAACCATAATAATTCTGAGAGACAAAAAATAAAATCCATGAGAAAATTACAGTGTTAATAAACTGCTCCCATGGTTACATAAAAATTCCTAGATACAATTTTTCTAAATTCTAAGGAACCATAACCGGCATAAACAAGCATGCTTATAATAATTTAAAAAATTAAAATAACCACAGACTTTATACATAATACACGATAACAACATAAAGGAATCCTAGAATGCCACTCTCTAAATATCAAATTCATACATAAATAAAAAGACTAAGTAATTGTCTAATTTATGTACATGGCATAGTCATGAGATGGCTCTGATACCAATTGTAGGAAATAAATCAGTAAAAACATATCAGAGTGGCGCAGTGGAACAATAAAAATTTTTAGATCGTTAAATATCTCATGATGTTTTTATATACAATAAACCAACAACAATTAAAATGCGTACCTCAAGGATGCCAATCTGCAGGAGGAGAATGACCAGAGGGCTTCAACCAACTAGCCTTCCTACAATTCTCCAATTCCTGAATGGAAGAGTGTGTGGGCACTCTGAACCTCGATCGGTCTGCTAGCACTGCTAGTCTTCTTCTGACCACCCAGATCTCTAAAGAACTTATTGTCACGGTGAATTGTGCAACAATAAACCTGCTCACCTAAGAGTCTGTGATCTAAGAGAACTGGAGTGGCAGGACCTCTATTTATAGACCTGCATGAGGTGATTCTCTGAATTTGAATTAGATTAGGAGAAGATATTCTCCTTTATCCACAAGCACAAAATCTGAATTTTCCAAGGGGAAAATCCCAACAATAAATTCGGCCACTTTAGGATAAATCCAATCCAAATCTAAACAAGATTTTAACTAGAATTTTATCTCCCTTTTTCAACCAAAAAATCTGAAAATCCAAGGGGAAAATCTCCACCAAAATTTTGGCCACTTTTGGATAAGGGAGAATCAAAATTTCACTAGGATTTTCAAGCTTAAATCTTATCTCATCCTTATCCAAAATAACCGAAAATCTCTTAGGAGATTTACTCCAAAAATTTGGCCATTATCTGGGAGGAGAGATAATCCAAATTCAACTAGGATTGAAACTTGAATTTTTCCTTGAACCTTACCGACAAAAATCTGAAAATTCATTGAGGATAATCCTCAAAATTTTCGTCCATATTTGGTTAGGATTTGGATTCAAAATTCAAGTAGGATTCTAACATGATTTTCCTCTGCATATCCAACTCAAATTCGAATTTCATTCCTTGTGGATTTACCACAACAAATTCGAATCCCACTTGGACTGTGATTCAAAATTTAAATTTCAAATTTCAAATTCAAATTTCAAATTTCAAATTTAAATTTCAAATTCAAATTTCAAATTCAAATTTCAAATTTCAAATTTCAAAATTCAAAATTCAAATTTCAAAATTCAAATTTGAAAATCCACAAAACAGTTGTATTTCAAATTCTTGTTCTCATGGACAATTTTCTACAACTCCAATCCAATCTCAAATAAAATCATGGCAACTTTATTTGGAGTTCGAATAATTATGTACTATATTATCCAAAACAAAATCTGAATCCAACCGGAGAGAATCTTGTCTACCATCCTAATCCTATGTCAACACCATCCATGCATAATAAACCAACCAATAGCATACACAGATCAATTTTGCCAAACCTTAAGGAATTATGTGGATCTAGTAGAGGGACTAATTGGATATATATAATTGAGCTCCCGCAAATCCATATGATCATCATTCTTTAACGAACAACTCAATCATATGATCACTAATTTCAGAGTCACACCACTATAAACCTGAAACTAAACTCCCAATTATATACCGTATTACGTAAGCCTGTGATAAGCTATCGTCCAATGACCTTATCATGTATGCAGAACCCTCATATGATATCCATGATCAGCCTTAGGCCAAAGTCCGTTTAATCCTACTGATCAGGCTATCTTAAAGTTCCATTGTACTACCGAATTAAGAAAATGATTATTCACCATATGTGAATAAGAAGTCATCCACCCAGCAAACAACCTAAGGCCTTGTCCATTTTCACATTCAGTATAATGCCTTTAAGAGGATACCCTTAACTCCTCATTAGAGCTATGATTCCGATATCTGTAAACGAACCCTTCATTGTATACAAGTCATGCACCCAACGAATCGGTCTATAAGCTTACTACCTCTGAGACGCTTTAGCCATTGGAACATCAAAGTACACAAGTCATATACACGAAGCTGTCCTTTTACTCAGGATTAGGGTTACTGCACAATGAACGTCAAAAGCATATCGATCCACTTAAAGCAGACTTCATAGATCAATCATGCTTTAGTCCCGGTCTAATATATCACCACCAAGTAACATATCTATATCTCTACTTGGGAGTCCAGCTCCAGACAGTCAAGACAAACCGTCCCCTCCAAGGCTTTAGACAACATAATAGTCTTAACATGAGTTAGATGCTCGGTCTAACCCCATAGACTACAGACCATAGTTTAGACCGCTAACTTTAGAACATTGTCTTCTCTCATACAAAAGTCCATTGCATACAATGTTCTAAAAGTTTAACATAAGCAGTCAGGGAGCCATATTTGCTTACATTTACTTTAACATGTAAATAAAACGAGGACAGATAATAATGTAATGAATAACCTCTATATATAATTTTATTATCCAGTTCAAAATAAATACATCAAAATATCTCTAATGCTTAGGGCATTTCTTAACATGGAGCCCGAAGTTCGGTTCAGACTCTAAGGTGTCCATTTTCACTAAAACCCATACCTATTTCTGGGCTCGGATTTTATTCCCAATTTCGGACACCGAGTTAAAAACACTCTAAAAACCTATTTTAGGTTCGTTTTTGGCTGAGGGCTATTTGATGCAACAATGACCGTATCAAAATTTTCTTAAAACATCGTGTTTTGTCAAATCCCAAATTTAGACCCTAAGTGGGTCAAAATGGCCAAAATCCGTGGCCTTTCCTAGGGACAGATTTATGTCCGACCACATTCCTAATCGTTCGTAGCATCACATATACAACAACCATCCATAAAAATTGTAAACAGAACCATAACCACATAAACTTAAAATGGAAACTTAAGGGTTCAAAATAAATTATTACAAACCATTTGCATAAACAAATACACATAAATGGCCTTAATCAAAACTTAAAACCAACCAACATAAGATAGGATTTTCAGTTTACCTTTATGCCTTGAACCAAGCACAGTTTCAACTAGGGCTTAAGGAACCAAAAATGGTTATGGAAATCCAAGAGAGTGAGGTCAGTTTTTGCTAGAAATAATACCAAAATTTTCTCTTAAAAACCAAACCAAAACAAAAACTAAAAACTACAAGTATCGGTTTTGAAGACTTACTCTTGGTGCCTTAGAATGACTTGGATTCAACTTCTCCTAACACAAGCTTGTGAGGTTTGATTTTTGGTAGGCTTTTGGTGTGATTTAAGCTTGAAAATATGGGGGTTTGGGGACCTTAGAGTGGTTAACTGCAGCAAGGAGTAGAGGGAGAAAGTGAAGTAAGTTTTGGGTGCCAAAGTAAGGAAAGTAAATCACTTGTGTAAAGGGTGCCTTTTATGGGCAAAATTGATCAAGCTTACTTAGACTTAATCCTAATTAATTGTCCACTAAATTAGCCAAATTATGGGACAAATTGCTGCCTATTTGTAGCACACAAAGATCAAGGGCAGCGGCCATAAATGGGAGAGGAAATAAAGAATTGTTTCCTTGGCCATGTGCTTAAAACTTTAAGTACTTTATTCAACAAATTGTCCAACACATCCCTAACTTTAGGGAAAAATTTTCCCACTTGTTAGGACTGTGTTTGGGGGCTTCATAGCTGATGGCACATGGTTTTCTAGGTGAATAATTCATCTGCAAAGTCTTCCCTTCGCAGTCTAATTTCTACCGTTCGGTATCCGACCCTTTTTCGGTAGTGTTCCCATTTTTGCCTGAAAATTGGATTTCTGAATCTGATTTTTGTACTGTAAGTTTTTGATTGTTTTATACTATCTAAGAGCCCATTATCAGTCTATTTTACTGTTTATATCTTATACTGTGGTTGTGTCTACACTGTGTTGTCCTTTTACACGCAAACCGAGTCGCTTCCAGGTAAAATTTCAAACACAGTCTCTCTTGACTAATTTGTGTTAGGAAATGCCCTAAGTATTAGAGACATTTTGATGTATTCATTTTGAATTGGATAATAAAATTATACATAGAGGTTATTCATTACATTGCTATCTGTCCTCGTCTTATTTACATGTTAAAGTAAATGTAAGCAAATATGGCTCACTGACTGCTTGTGTTAAAACTGTTAGAATGTTGCATGCAATGGACTTTTGTATGCGAGAAGACAATGTTCTAAAGTTAGCAGTCTAAATTATGGTCTGTAGTCTATGGGGTTAGACCGAGCATCTAACTCATGTTAAGACTATTATGTTGTCTAAAGCCTTAGAGGGGACGGTTTGTCTTGACTGTCTGGAGCTGGACTCCCAAGTAGAGACATGGATATGTTACTCGGTGGTGACATATTAGACCGGGACTAAAGCGTGATTGATCTACGTAGTCCGCTATGAATGGATCAATCTGCTTTTGACGTTCATTGTGCAATAACCTTGATCCTGAGTAAATGAACTACTTCATGTATATGACTTGTGTACTTTGATATTCCAATGGCTAAAGCATCTCAGAGGTAGTAAGCTTATAGACCGGTTCGTTGGGTGCATGACTTGTATACGATGAAGGGTTTGTTTGCAGATATCAGAATCATAGCTCTGAGGAGTTAAAGGTATCCTCTTAAAGGCATTATACTGAATGTGAAAATGGACAAGGCCTTGGGTCGTCTGCTGGGCGGATGACTTCTTATTCACATATGGTGAATAATCATTTTCTTGATTCGGTAGTATAATGGAACTTTAAGATAGCCTGATCAGTAGGATTAAACGGACTTTGACCTAAGGCTGATCATGGATATCATATGAGGGTTTTGCATATATGACAAGGTCATTGGATGGTAGCTCGTCACAGGCTTACGTAATACGGTATATAATTGGGAGTTCAGTTTCAGGTTTATAGTGGTGTGACTCTGAAATTAGTGATCATATGATTGAGTTGTTCGGTACAGAATGATGATCATATGGAATCACGGGAGCCCGATTATATATGTCCAATCAGTCCCTCTACTAGCTCCACATAATTCCTTAACGTTTGGCAAATTGATTTGTGTATGCTATTGGCTAGTTTATTATGCATGGATGGTGATGACACAGGATTAGGATGGTAGACAAGATTCTCTCCGGTTGGATTCAGATTTTGTTTTGGATAATAGAGTACACAATTATTCGAACTCCAAATAAAGTTGCCATGATTTTATTTGAGATTGGATTGGAGTTGTAGAAAATTATCCATGAGAACAAGAATATGAAACACAACCGTTTTGTGGAATTTGAAATTTGAATTTTGAAATTTGAAATTTGAATTTTGAAATTTGAATTTTGAATTTTGAATTTGAAATTTGAATTTGAAATTTGAATTTGAAATTCGAATTTGAAATTTGAATTTGAAATTTAAATTTGAAATTTGAAATTTGAAATTTGAAATTTGAATTTGAAATTTGAAATTCAAATTTTGAATCACAGTCCAAGTAGGATTCGAATTTGTTGTGGAAAATCCACAAGGTTTGAAATTCGAATTTGAGTTGGATTTGGAGAGGATAATCTTGTTGGAATCCTACTTGAATTTTGAATCCAAATCCCAACAAAAGTGGGCGAATTTTTTGAGGATAATCCTCAATGGAAAATTCGGTTTTTTGTGGATAAGATTCAAGGGAAAATTCAAGTTTCAATCCTAGTTGAATTTGGATTCTCTCCTTCCCTAAAAGTGGCCGAAATTTTGGAGCCTTAATCCTAGGAAATTCGGTTATTTTTGGATAAGGTTGAGATGAGATTCAAGCTTGAAAATCCTAGTGGAATTTTGATTCTTCCTTATCCTAAAAGTGGCCGAAAATTTGGAGAAGATTTTCTCCTAAAGATTTCGGATTTTTTGGTTGAAAAAGGGAGATAAAATTCTAGTTAAAATCTTATTTAGATTTGGATTGGATTTATCCTAGAAAAACCGAATTTAATTGTTAGGATTATCCTATGAAAAATTCAGATTTTTGGTTAAAGATAAGGGAGAAAATCTTTTCCTAGTCCAATTCGAATTCAGAGAATCACCTCATGCAGGTCTATAAATAGAGGTCCTGCCACTCCAGTTCTCTCAGACCACAGACTCTCAGGTGAGCAGGCTTATTGTTGCACAGCTCATCGTGACAATAAAGTTCTTTAGAGATCTGGGTGGTCGGAAGAAGACTAGCAGTGCTAGCATACCGATCGAGGTTCAGAGTGCCCACACACTCAGCCATTCGGGAATTGGAGAATAGTAGAGAAGGCTAGTTGGTTGAAGCCTCCGGTCATTCTCCTCCTGCAAGATTGGCGTCCTTGAGGTATGAGTTTTAATTATTGTTGGTTTATTGTATATGGCATCATGAGATATTTAACGATCTAAAAAATTTTATTGTTCCGCTGCGCCACTCTGATACGTTTTTACCGATTTATTTTCCTACAATTTGGATGTGCTGATTATCAATTTTATGTCTGTCCGGGGTCGTCCGGACCAGTTTTCAGGATCTGTATGACCCCATCTCAAAAAATGTGTCAGGTGCCCGATTGACTAATTTGGACGTCTTGAGTCCAAATATATCAGTTTTGGAGCGAGTAAAGGTCATTTTGACTGATACTGTGTATCTCTCAAACTAAATTTCTCATTTTATGCTCAATCGACTAGATTAAGCCTATTGACCGTTAATATATCAGTTTTAAGTCAAATTAAGGCCGTCTTGGCCAGTAACTTGACATTGCATTTTTTACTATTCACTATTCACTATTCATTATTAACTATTCATTGTCTTTCACTTAACTGACCAATTTGAATGCTCTGACTCTGATTTTTTCAGTCTCTAGGTGAGAAGAGGTCATCCAGACCATTTTCTCGATACCATACCCTTGCTAGGGTTATCTCTCGTTATCGTGCTCAGAGGTTCGGTCCGAGCATTCTGGCGATCTGTTCACCAGTCTTGTGTGAAGAAATGGTCGTCCAGACCAGTTTCTTGACGCTACGTGTCTCACACATTCATATTTATAATAGGGTAGACCGGGTTCACTGTCGATCACCCCTTTCATTGCATGAATAGTATTTAAACAGTACTGTATCTATTTAATCTTTTCAATTGGAAATTATACAGTATTTTTGAACTTAATTACTCTCCACATAGTAACTGGGTTTCCCGTATTATGAGAGCCTTTAAAAATGGCTCTCAGTCCCATACACGGCCTTCTACTCGGGTCCTTAAACAGGCGTGTACCAGGCAACACGGGCGTGTACCGGTTGAGCCTGCTCAACACGTGTTAGGAAATGCCTTAAGCATTAGAGACATTTTGATGTATTTATTTTGAACTGGATAATAAAATTATATATAGAGGTTATTCATTACATTGCTATCTGTCCTTGTTTTATTTACATGTTAAAGTAAATGTAAGCAAATATGGCTCCCTGACTGCTTGTGTAAAACTGTTAGAACGTTGCATGCAATGGACTTTTGTATGCGAGAAGACAATGTTCTAAAGTTAGTAGTCTAAACTATGGTCTGTAGTCTATGGGGTTGACTGAGCATCTAACTCATGTTAAGACTATTATGTTGTCTAAAGCCTTGGAAGGGACGGTTTGTCTTGACTGTCTGGAGCTGGACTCCCAAATAGAGACATAGATATATTGCTTGGTGGTGACATATTAGACCGGGACTAAAGCATGATTGATCTACGAAGTCCGCTATGAGTGGATCAATCTGTTTTTGATATTCATTATGCAATAACCTTAATCCTGAGTAAATGAACTACTTCATGTATATGACTTGTGTACTTTGATGTTCCAATGGCTAAAGCGTCTCAGAGGTAGTAAGCTTATAGACCAGTTTGTTAGGTGCATGACTTGTATACGATGAAGGGTTTGTTTGCAGCTATCAAAATCATAGCTCTGACGAGTTAAAGGTATCCTCTTAAAGGCATTATACTGAATGTGAGAATGGACAAGGCCTTGGATCGTCTGCTGGGCGGATGACTTCTTATTCACATATGGTGAATAATCATTTTCTTAATTCGGTAGTATAATGGAACTTTAAGATAGCCTGATCAGTAGGATTAAACGGACTTTGACCTAAGGCTGATCGTGGATATCATATGAGGGTTTTGCATATATGACAAGGTCATTGGATAGTAGCTCGTCACAAGCATACGTAATACGGTATATAATTGGGAGTTCAGTTTCAAGTTTATAGTGGTGTGACTCTGAAATTAGTGAACATATGATTGAGTTGTTCGGTACAGAATGATGATCATATGGAATCACGGGAGCCCGATTATATATGTCCAATCAGTCTCTCTACTAGCTCCACAAAATTCCTTAATGTTTGGCAAATTGATTTGTATATGCTATTGGCTAGTTTATTATGCATGGATGGGGATGACATAGGATTACGATGGTAGACAAGATTCTCTCCGGTTGGATTCAGATTTTATTTTGGATAATAGAGTACATAATTATTCGAACTCCAAATAAAGTTGTCATGATTTTATTTGAGATTGGATTGGAGTTGTAGAAAATTATCCATGAGAACAAGAGTTTGCAATACAACTGTTTTGTGGATTTTGAAATTTGAATTTTGAAAATTGAAATTTGAATTTTGAAATTTGAAATTTAAATTTTGAATTTGAAATTTGAATTTTAAATTCGAATTTGAAATTTAAATTTGAAATTTAAATTTGAAATTTAAAATTTGAAATTTGAAATTTGAATTTGAAATTCAAATTTGAAATTTGTAATCCAAATTTTGAATCACAGTCCAAGTGGGATTCGAATTTGTTGCGGTAAATCCACAAGGAATGAAATTCGAATTTGAGTTGGATATGGAGAGGATAATCTTGTTAGAATCCTACTTGAATTTTGAATCCAAATCCTAACTAGAGTTGGACGAAAATTTTGAGGATTATCCTCAATGATTTTCGGATTTTTGTGGATAAGGTTCAAGGAAAAATTCAAGTTTCAATCCCAATTGACTTGGATTCTCTCCACCTAGATAATGGCCAAAATTTAGAGTGAATCTCCTAGGAGATTTTCGATAATTTTGGATAAGGATGAGATAAGATTCAAGCTTGAAAATCCTAGTGGAATTTTGATTCTCCCTTATCCAAAAGTGGCCGAATTTTTGTGGAGATTTTCTCCTTAGAATTTTCAGATTTTTTGGTTAAAAAAGGGAGATAAATTTCTAGTTAAAATCTTGTTTAGATTTGGATTGGAATTATCCTAAAGTGGCCGAATTTTATTGTTGGGATTTTCCCTTGGAAAATTCAGATTTTGTGCTTGTGGATAAGGGAGAATATCTTCTCCTAATCTAATTCGAATTCAGAGAATCACCTCATACAGGTCTATAAATAGAGGTCCTACCACTCCAGTTCTCTTAGACCACAGACTCTCAGGTGAGCAGGCTTATTGTTGCACAGCCCACCGTGACAATAAGTTCTTTAGAGATCTGGGTGGTCAGAAGAAGACTAGCAGTGCTAGCATACCGATCGAGGTTCAGAGTGCTCACACACTCAGCCATTCGGGAATTGGAGAATAGTAGAGAAGGCTAGTTGGTTGAAGCCCTCCGGTCATTCTCCTCCTGCAAGATTGGCGTCCTTGAGGTATGAGTTTTAATTTTTGTTGGTTTATTGTATATGGCATCATGAGATATTTAACGATCTTAAATATTTTTATTGTTCCGCTGCACCACTCTGATACGTTTTTACTGAATTATTTTCCCACACATGAAGCTGTCCATCTACTCCGGATTATGGTTACTGCACAATGAACGTCAAAAGCAGATCGATCCACTCAAAGCAGACTTCATAGATCAATCACGCTTTAGTCCTGGTCTAATATGTCACCACCAAGCAACATGTCTATGTCTCTACTTGGGAGTCTATGCTCCAGACAGTCAAGACAAACCGTCCCCTCCAAGGCTTTAGACAACATAATAGTCTTAACATGAGTTAGATGCTCGGTCTAACCTCATAGACTACAGACATTAGTTAGACTGCTTACTTTAGAACATTGTCTTCTCGTATACAAAAGTCCATTGTATGCTACGTTCTAACAGTTTTAACACAAGCAATCAGGGAGCCATATTTGCTTACGTTTACTTTAACATGTAAATAAATGAGGACAGATAGCAATGTAATGAATAACCTCTATATATAATTTTATTATATAGTTCAAAAATAAATACATCAAAATGTCTCTAATGCTTAGGGCATTTCCTAACATATCAGTAGACCCGGCGAAAGTTGAAGTAGTTAGTGATTGGCTGACTCTAAAGAACGTAACAAAAATTCATAGTTTCTTAGGTCTAGTAGGTAATTACCAACATTTCCTTGAAGGATTCTCAAAGTTAGTCGTACCACTCATAGCGCTCATCAAGAAAGAGAAGAAGTATGAGTGGACCGACAAGTGTGAAAAGAGCTTCCAAGAGCTGAAACACAGACTCACGAGCGCCCCAATCCTAACCATACTGGATGCTAGTCAAGGAAATTTTATCATTTACAGTGATGCATCAAAAACTAGACTAGGAGCCGTACTAATACAGAATGGTAAAGTGGTCGCTTATGCTTTGCCGTAACTCAAGAGCCATGAAAGAAATTATCCAACGCACGACCTAGAATTAGCAGCGGTCATTTTTGCACTTAAAATATGCAGGCATTATCTATATAGCGTTAAGTGTGAGATCTACATGGACCACCAGAGCCTTAAATATATCTTCACACAGAAGGAGCTCAACATGAGGTAATGAAGATGGCTGGAACTAGTGAAGGATTATGACTATAAAATCCTATATCACCCAGGAAAAGCCAATAAGTTGGCCGATGTGCTAAGCAGAAAGCACTCTTTAATGCTTATGACTGTCCACGCCTTACCAGAGACATTACAAAAGGAGTTATGTAGCAGCAAAATTGAGGTTTTAACGAGGAGGTTGTCCAAAATGACCCTCTAGTCGATGCTTTCGGAAGAAATTAAAGCCAACTAGAACCTTGATTTGACACCCTAATCAAGCTCAAAAAGGAGGCAATGGAGGACCAGAGTTCAGAGTTTCAAGTCTCTAAGGATGGCATACTCTATTTCGGAGATAGAGAGTGTGTCCTAAAAGATGAAGAACTCAGGAAAAAGATCATTTTAAAAGCCCATGGCACGTCATACTCTATACATCCAGGGGAAAATAAGATGTACCAGGACTTAAAAGAGAGTTTTTGGTGGTCGGGAATGAAAAACAACGTTGCTGAATTCGTTACAAAGTGCCTCACATCAGCGACCGGGTAGAGAACTGCAGAAAATCGAGCTGCCCGAGTGGAAATGAGAGCAGATTACAATGGATTTCATGGTCGGATTGCCCAAAACATTAAGCAGTAATGATGTAATCTGGGTAATTGTGGATCGACTGATGAAATCAACTCAATTTTTAGCCATGAAGCTGAGCTATTCAGTAGAGAGACTAGCAGAAATGTACGTGGCTCAAATAGTAAGACTGCACGGTGTTCCAAAATCGATTACCTCAGATCACGACGGACGCTTCACTTCCAAGTTTTGGTAGAGCGTTCAAGCTTCATTGGGAACCAAGTTGAAGTTCAGTACAGCTTTCTATCCTGAGACTGACGGCCAGTCCGAGAGAACCATTCAGACGCTGGAGGATATGTTAAGAGCGTGTGTCCTAGATTTCAAAGGGAACTGGGACCAGAAGCTACCATTGTTAGAGTTCTCGTAAATAATAGCTACCAATCCTCGATCAGAATGGCGCCGTACGAGACACTCTACGGAAGGAAATGCAGATCTCCGGTGCATTGGCATGAAACTGGAGGGAAACAACTCACCAGCATAGACTTCATCAAGAATAAAATAGAAGATATAAAGCTTATATGAGAGAGACTAGATACAACTCATAGCCACCAGAAGAGTTACGTAGATAAATGATGAAGGCCTCTCAAATTTCAAGAATGAGATTCAGTTTTTCTCAAGGTGGCACCCATGAAAGGGGTGATGTGCTTTGGGAAGAAAGGAAAGCTCAGTCCTAGATATATAGGACCCTTCGAGATCCTCGAGAAGGTCAGGAAGGTAGCCTATAGATTAGCACTCCTTCCCGAACTAGCATCAGTGTATAACGTCTTTCATGTCTCGATGTTAAAGAAGTACATGCCAGATAGTTCCCTTGTGCTAAGCCAAGAGCCGGTTGAAGTACACACCAATCTAACCTACAAAGAAAAACCCGTGCAAATTTTAGCCAAGGAAAATAAAGTGCTTAGGAATAAAATGATTCTGCTTGTAAATGTATTATGGTGGAACCATAACCTCGTGGAAGCTACATAGGAATGGGAAGAAGATATGAAAAGAGACTTCCCGGATTTATTCTAATTTTCGAGGACGAAAATTTTGTAAGGGAGGTAGGTTGTAAAGACCACCCCATTCCTGTAACTTGATTTTTTTATAATGAGAAATTGAGGAATAATTGGATGCCTTTTTATGCAAATTTGTGTAACACGGTCAGGTACACGACCGTGTAAGTGGCCGTGTACCGCTCGGATTGATGAATGTGTAGAAGGCCGTGTTCCAAGATAGGGCTGTGTTGAGAAATCTCAACCAGAACATGCCCGTGTTACCTTGTACACGCCCGTGTATGGAACCGTGTAAGAGGTCATGTATTGAGCAGAGAGTCACTACAAAGACTCTCAAAATTCATGAAACTTAATTACTTTATGGTGAGTAATTAAGTTAAAAAATACAATGTACTTTTCAGTTGAATAGATTAAATAGATACGGTATTGTTTAATTATTATTCATACCGTGAAAGGGGGTAACCGACAGTGAATCAAGTCTGCCCTAATATGTGTATAAGTGTATACGATGTGCAGTATTAGGAAACTAGTCCAGATGACCATTTCTTCACACAAGACCGGTGAACAGATCACCAGAACACTCGGACCGAACATCTGAGTACTATAGCGAGAAATAACACTAGCAAGGGTATGGTATCGAGAAAATGGTCCGGATGACCTACTTTCGTCTAGAAACTAACAAAATCGAAGTCAAAACGCTCAGACTAGTCAGTTAGAACAAAAAGTAGAGAATAGTGAATAGTGAATGGTGAAAATGCAGTGTCAAGTTAATAGTCAAGACGGCCTTAATTTGACTCAAAACTGATATAGTCACAATCAGCCAAGCCTAATTTGGTCAATTGGGCATAAAACGTGAATTTTTTTCTAAGAGATACACAGTATCAGGAAGAGGGTCAAGATGACCTTGTCTCGCCTTGAAACTAATATATTTAGACTTAGAATGCCCAAATTAGTCAATCGGGCACCGGACATGTTTTTCAACGTGGGGTCACACAGATCTCGAAAACCGGTCCAAACTACCCCAGACAAATATAAAACTGATAAAATTGAAATTAGCACATCCAAATTAGACAAGAGAGACTGTGTTGAAAATTTTACGATGGAACGCCTCATTTTTTGTAGGTTTAAAATCGGTAAAAATGTATTAGAGTGGCGGAGCGGAACAATAAAAAATTTTTAATATCGTTAAATATCTCAGGATGTCATATACAATAAACTAACAACAATTTAAACTCATACCTCAGACAAATGCCAATCTGCAAGAGGAGAATGATCGGAAGGCTTTAACCAACTAGCCTTATCTACTATTCTCTAATTCTCGAATGGCTGAGTGTGTGGGCACTCTGAACCTCGATCAGTATGCTAGCACTGTTAGTCTTCTTCCCACCACCCAGATCTCTAAAGAACTTATTGTCACGGTGAGTTGTACAACAATAAGCCTGCTCACCTGAGAATCTGTGGTCTGAGAGAACTAGAGTGGCACGACCTCTATTTATAGACTTGCATGAGGTGATCCCTTGAATTTGAATTGGTTTAGGAGAAGATTTTCTCCCTTATCCATTAATAAAAATTCAAAAATCCCATAGGCCACAATCATGGGAAGATTCAGCCAACCTTGGGATTTTTGCAATTCAAATTCAAATAGGATTTTAACTTGAATTTAATCTCCTCATTGATCTATAATAACCAAATTCCCCTAGGCATAAACAAGGCTAGATTCGGCCACTTTAATGTGAGGAGAATCAAAATTCAAATAGGATTTTCTAACTTGAATTTTCTCCCACCCATATCCACTAAAAAACCGAAAATCTCTCTTAGGATTATCCTTGAATTTTCAACCACTTTTGTGAGGGGAAGAATCAAAATTCAAACAGGATTTTCTAGCTTGAATTTAATCTTAACTTTATCCACAAAAACTGAAAAATCTCCTTGGATTTATCCACAAAATTTTCGTGCACTTTAGGGAGGGAGAGAATCCAAATTTAATTGGAATTGAAACTTGAATTTTCCCTGCATCCTTATCCACTAAGAATCTGAATTCTCCTAAGAGTTATCCTCCCTAACGAACTCTATTTTTCTAGATAGATTAGGACTCAAAATTCAAGTAGGATTCAAACAAGATTTTCCTCTCCATAATCCAAATCAAATTCGAATTCTAACCCTATGGAATTATCCATAAAGAATTCGAATTCCACTTGAACTGTGATTCAAAATTTGAATTTCAAATTTCAAAATTCTAATTTCAAATTCAAATTTCAAATTTAAATTTCAAATTCAAATTTCAAATTCAAAATTTAAATTTCAAATTTCAAAATCCACAAAAAGTTGTATTTCAAATTTTGTCCTCATGGATAATTTTCTACAACTCTAATTCAATCTCAAATAAAATCATGGCAACTTTATTTGGAGTTTGAATAATCACATACTCTATTATCCAAAATAAAATTTGAATTCAACCGGAGAGAATCTTATTCACCATCCTAATCCTATGTTAACACCATCCATATAAAGTCAACTAGTGTGACGTCTTAAATTTTATTTAAGAGTCAATATATAATTTAAATAAAATTAGTGTGCCAAAAATTAATTTAAAAATCTTTTGGAAACCCTAAGTTGGTTTCCTAGTCAAATTCTGCTCAAAAAGTCAACAATTTGAACTTCAAAAAAAAAAAAAGAAACCCTAAAACATTCGGTCATCACTTGGGATTTTAAATTAAAATTTAAATTCCACAAATCCAAGAAGGATTCAAATTCAAATTTCATTCCTTAGATATAAAGAAGAAATTCGACCATAAAGTGTAGGAAATAAAGGAGATTTTATTTGAATTAAAAGCTAGGTTAAAACTCAATTAAAATTCAAATTATTTTTCCTTAAAAACTAAGAGATAATTTTCGGCCACTTAAGGGGAAATAAGAGAGAAAACCCTAGCCTCAAAACAGCACAAAAACTTTCCCTTTTGCCCCTTAAAATTTTCAGCCAAACAAGGAAGAGAAAGGGAAAGAAAAACCTAGTATAAAAACCCCCTTTTAACTCTCATTCACCCCTCCTTTCCCCCTCAAAATTTTGGCCAGCTTTCCCCTCTCCCCTCTCTAAATTTTCTCTCCCAAAACACGCCCAAAACAGCAAACAAAACCTACCAAAAGGCAGCTCAAAGATTCAACAACTTTTGAGACAAAAACAAGGTGAGAAATCAAACTTTTTCCTTCCTTCTCCTTTTGATTTTAAATCCAAAATTTAATTGGTTTTCTCCACTATTTCCATACTGTTTTGAAGACTCCAATACTCACACAAATTCAGCCAAAAGGGAGACCAAGCATCAAAAATAGGGCAGCACAAACAAGGTGTGATTTTTCTCTCAAACCCTAAAATTTTGCCTCATTGATCCCCTTTTCAAAAACCCTATTATCATATGTGTAAGATTTTATGATTTTGTCAATTTGATTCTTGGGTTATGTTAATGACATATAAATAAGGTTTTCCACAAAATTTCATGATCATTGGATGAAAATTGAATTAGTTTGAGGCTAATCGAAATTCGGACACAGAAAAACGGAAATCTGGAAAATTACCATATGAACAGTAAATTTGTGTCAGCCATAACTTGAGTTTTAAAAACGATTTTTGAGCGATTCTTGAGCCTAAAATTAAATTCAAGATGTCCCCTAAATGCCTGCAAAATTTCAGAACCAAAATCTTCCGTTTTCCCAGTCAAAATATTTTCTAAGATAGGCGGACAGAACTGCCAGGTTTCGAACCGAAACTGAAACCCAGATTTTTATGCCTGAAAACAACCCTCGGTTTTTGGCCTAGCTGAATGACCAAACGATGTCCAAAAATTATATGGAATTAAAGCTACTGATGTTTAGTTTAACATATTAAAAATTTAGAATTTTTGGAATGAAAAATAAACTGATATGGATTTTACAATCAGCCCAGGTCAGTCTGCCCGTGGCCAGAAATATCCTAACTTAGAGTTTTCACAAATTTTAAATCCCAAATGTTTATTAAATGTTTTAAAATCTTTTGTGGCACACTAAAATGATTGGATGATTATGTCTAGACCTAGACTGATTATATGTTTTGATTATAGGATTTATTTGACATTCTTGCTTGATTGGTGGATCACGTTATCGCAACGTTTGTGCGAAAATCGAGGTAGGACGTTCTAGCCTTTTCTGGGAGTAGTCAAGTGTTTTAAATACCCCTGTTTTATTGATGGCATGCTGTTTTCGATTTATGAAATTATTATACTATTTTTGATGAAATAAACGCATGCAACGTATTTTGTAATAAATGTGTATTTTAAAGAGTGTTTTGATTAATGGCATAATATAACTTGGTAAATACCATCTTTTGAATAATCCGGTGAACATAATTGAGCTCTAGTTCATGATCATTGTAATGATGCGTGCGTCCCAAAGTTGACGCCATGGGGGAAGGTCCCTAAACCTGCGCAGGGCCGTTCGGCCTATTTAGACCGTAACGAGATGATCTAGGATAATTCAATTCGAGGCACGTATATTATAGCTACGACAAGTCCTCACTCATAATATGATGGTTTGTTTTAATGATTTATTATTTTAATATTGGGGCACGTATATTGCAGTTACGCTAAGTCCTCAGCAGAATAAAACTTGCATTAAAAATGTTTTTCACGAAATTGTTGATTATTTTTTTATGATTATTATGCCATGTATTTTTTTTAAATTGTTGATTATTTTTGGAAACGGATATTATGCCATATTTTTTTAAATGTTATCTGTTAACCCACCTTTGTTTCTGTCTTACTGAGCCAACGCTCACGTCCCTTTTTCTTTGTGATTTGGAAATGACTACTTCCAGGTACGGGAGGTAGCAGTTCCGAAATTCGTTGAGATATCCGTTACTACCGGAGATGATGCTATCCGTTTTCTCCATCTTCGTCTTTATGTTTCTCGTTCTGATGTAATGAGACTTTAAGTTTGTACCTTATTTCCCGTTATTTAAATTTTATGCTTGGGAATATTTTATGGTTGGTAATTTCTTTTGAAAACCGATTATGTGTTTGACTTCCGCATTAAAAAGCATTTATTTTCTCCTTTATTTTATTTTGTGGTTATGATGCTACTTTATAATTAGGCTTAGCTAAATTATAATGTTGACCCGTTGTTTTTGTAATAAATGTTTTCCTTAAATCTCGGGTTGATATTATGATTTGGCTGTCGTGTCACGTGTCTAAATTTTGGGCCGTGACAAATAATGGTATCAGAGCCCAGGTTTTCAAAAGGGTTTTTCATCAAAAGTTTTCAAAAGGGTTTTTCATCAAAACGTTTTCAAAAGGGTTTTCATCAAAACGTTTTCAAAATACCCAAGCATGGTTTTTCCTTACTCTTAGAAGCTTATAGGATTTCCTCTTCCTTCAATCTTATTCCGCAAAATGGCTCGTCTCGGCACACGTAGTCAGAGGCAGCAGAGAGGTAACGACGAAGAGAACTCCGGGAACACGCAGCCTCAAGGGAGACAGAATGCAGCGGTTCCTACACCGAATGATCAGCTAACGGCGATGCAGAACCTCACGGCGGCGATACAAGCTCTCCTCACCGTCTTACCTTTTGGAACACCTAACCCAGCTCCTGTAGCCAATGTTGTTCCTAATGAGACCCAGAGAGCGGGGAGTTCTTCTCAGACTCCTCAGCAAACGCCTACCACCGAAAACCCTACCTCTGGAGCAGTACCTACCCAACCTATGATACATCCTAAACAGGCAGCCCTAACTCTTTTCTTTAAGCCTTACGTACCCACTTTCGACGGCACGGGCACAGAGATGGATGCCGACTACTGGTTTGATGCCATTCGCAAGCAACTAAAGTTGACCGCCACACCCGCAGAGTTCTGGGTTGAGTTTGCTTCCAACAAACTGGTGGGTCTAGCCTCTACCTGGTGGGCTAGTATCGAGGATGGTTTGACAGAGGAGCAGAGGACTTCTTGGACAGTTTTCAAGGAGCGTTTTCATGAGCGTTTCTTTTCAGCTCAGTTCCACGACAGAAAAGCTAAGGAGTTCGTCCGTTTAAAGCAAGGGTCTATGTCAGTGCGGGAATATGAAGCCAAGTTCACTGAGTTGGCCCGGTATGCGAAGAATCAGGTTTTGGATGAAGTTACTAAGTGTCTCCGCTTTGAGGAAGGGCTTAGCCTCTATGTGAAGAGGGGTGTACAACCGTTCCAGATCAGGGATAGCTACCAGCAGATAGTTGCTAAGGCGTTGACAGTGGAAGAGGGCGACAAGGAGTTCCTTGAAGTTCGTAACAAAAACAAGTCTGGACCAATCCGCAACAAGCCTCAACACAAGCCGCAGACTCCTTACCAGAAGAACCAGCAGTCTCAGGGATCGGGTTCTTATCAGTCTTCTGGACAGCGACAGGGTCGGGTGAATGTGATTACCTGCTTCGAGTGTGGTGATGAAGGCCACAAAAGAAATGTTTGCCCGAAGAGACAGTCGAGAGACAATGCTCATAGACATCATCATCAACGGAATCAGAATGGTCTTCCACAAAGACAACAGTTTACTCCCCAGTTTTCGCAGTCACAGCGCCCTCAGCTTCCGGCTCCCTATCAGCCTCAGCGCACGAGCCAGTACACTGTGCCTTATGTTCTACATGCTACACCGCTACAGCAGTTCCCAGTGCCGAGTTATCAGAGACCGCCACCACAGGGTCAGAGTACGGGCTATCAGCGAGGGAATACAACTCAAAATCATGGTAAGGCACCACAGGTACACGCTCTTGGAGCTGACAGCATGGAGATAGATCATACACCGACTACATTAGATGGTATAATTCCCATCTTTGGTACATATGCACATGTTTTGTTTGACACCGGAGCTACACACTCTTTTATAGCCCAACATTATGCTCGTACGCTTGGTTTAAAACTGAAAAATCTTGACTCTCCCTTATGTATGAAATCCCCGTTGGGCACGACTACCGTTAGTGATGGGTGTCAAGCCTATGTTTATGTTGGGGATGTTTGTTTGGAGGCATCACTTATAGTAATGCCTATGTTTGCTTATGATGTTATTCTGGGATATGACTGGCTTTCCCGATATGGGATTATGCTTGATTGTCGTAATCGTCGCGTTATCTTTACAACTGATTTTGGACATGTAGTGTCCTATCAGTTAAGCTTAGTTTCAGATGTTGATAGATCTGCTCTGAGGTTAGTGTCGAAGAGTAGACAGGGTATTCTTTGCTTCTTATCCTTGTGTGCAGTAGAAGGATCCAGTTCTGAAAAGAGTACCCAACCTATACCTGTTGTCGATAGTTTTCCAGATGTTTTTCCAAAAGCTCTTCCAGGTTTAATACCTCATCGAGAAATAGAGTTTCGTATCGACTTAGTTCCTGGAACAGCTCCTTTTGCTTCTGCTCCGTATCGTATGGCACCTCTAGAGATGAAAGAGTTGCGCAAGCAGCTGGATGAGTTGAAATCACTGGGCTTTATCCGAGACAGCAACTCACCTTGGGGTTCATCAGTCCTTTTTGTGAAGAAAGCCGACGGTTCGCTTCGTCTCTGTGTAGACTACAGAAAGCTCAACGGTGTGACCATCAAAAATAAGTATCCGTTACCACGTATAGATGACTTGTTCGACCAGTTGGGTGGAGCTTGTTTCTTCTCCAAGATTGATTTGAGATCCGGTTATCATCAGCTTCGGGTTAGAGAGGAGGATATCCCGAAGACGGCGTTTCGAACGAGGTATGGCAGTTACGAGTTCTTAGTAATGCCTTTCGGTTTGACAAACGCGCCAGCAGCCTTCATGGATATGATGAATAGAGTCTTCCGACCTTTTCTTGATAAGTTCGTCATCATATTCATCGACGACATCCTCATCTACTCCCGAACTCGTGAAGATCATGCACGGCATCTCAGTATAGTTTTACAGACTCTTCGTGAACATCAGTTGTACGCCAAGAAAGAAAAATATGAGTTTTGGATGACAAAGGTTAAGTTTCTCGGACATATCATCTCAGGAGATGGTATATCAGTTGATCCATCTAAGGTTGAAGCGATTCTTAAGTGGGAACGACCGAAGAATGTTCCAGAGATCCGAAGCTTCTTGGGCTTAGCGGGATATTATCGACGTTTTGTACAGGACTTCAGCAAGCTCGCCGCTCCCCTCACCAATCTGACAAAGAAGGATATACCTTTCGTTTGGGACAACAGCTGTGAGTCAGTCTTCCAAGAGTTAAAGAGTCGTTTGACGTCTGCACCTATCCTTATCATTCCGAATCAGGATCAAGTATATGACGTCTACACCGATGCTTCTCATCAAGGTCTTGGAGCAGTCTTGATGCAACAGAACCGAGTTGTCGCTTATGCCTCACGATAGCTGAAACAACACGAATGAAACTACCCTACACACGATCTAGAGTTAGCTGCAGTAGTGTTTGCGCTTAAGATTTGGCGTTGTTATCTGTACGGTGCCAGTTTTAGACTGTTTTCAGATCACAAGAGTTTGAAATACCTAGCTACACAGAAAGATCTCAACTTACGTCAGAGAAGGTGGGTAGAATACATGCAAGACTACGACTTCCAAGTCGAGTACCATCCGGGTAAAGCAAACGTGGTTGCAGATGCACTAAGTAGGAAAAGAGAGGCAGTTCCCAATCCTGATCATGATGCTTCTATAATGGCGATGCAGATAGATGAGTGGGAAAAGGACAGAGTTCTCACAGCTTATCAAGTTCGTTTTGGCAAAGTTTAGGGTCACCCAGTGTTATACAACTTAGTGATAGAACCAGACTACGTGCAGAGGATCAAGGAGAATCAGTTGGCAGATACACGTTTCGTTGACATCCGAGATAGATTATTAAAGGGAAAGCGTGTTGCAGAGTGGTCGATGGACGCCAGTGGAATTCTTTACAACGAAGGTCGCTTAGCAGTGCCATACATCCCAGAGCTTATACAGGAGATCTTGTCAGAGTTTCATCAGTCGAGGTTCGCCATGCACCCAGGTGGAAACAAGATGTATCAAAACTTAAGACGGCAACTTTGGTGGAGAGGTATGAAGTTAGATGTAAAGAACTTCGTGGCCAACTGTTTGACGTGTCAGAAAGTAAAGGCAGTACGGGAGAGACCCGCAGGTCTACTCCAACCACTTCCAATACCTCGGTGGAAGTGGGATAGTATAGGAATGGACTTCTTAACCGGCTTACCGAGAGCACAGGATGGATCTGATGGAGTCTGGGTAGTTGTAGATCGTCTCACGAAGACTGCACACTTCATCCCGTTCAGGACGACTTGCACCAGGAGCCAGCTAGCCGAGCTTTACATGAGGAACGTAGTCAGATTGCATGGAGTCCCTTTGGTGATCGTTTCTGATCGTGATACGCGCTTCAACGCTCGCTTTTGGCAAAGTCTACAGGAAGCTCTAGGCACGGAACTGAACTTTAGCACCGCTTTTCATCTACAGACAGATGGTCAGTCGGAGCGTCTCATACAGATTCTCGAGGATATGCTACGTGCCTGCGTTCTTGATCTTGGAGATGGATGGAGCACACACCTCTACATGGCAGAGTTCGCATACAACAACAGTTATCAAGCGAGTATCGGAATGGCACCCTTTGAAGCGTTGTACGGAAAGCCTTGTAGATCACCCATCTATTGGGTTGACAACCAGGAAGCACCAGTGGGTGGACCCGAGATGATCCTAGACCAGTACGAGAAGATTGCCATCATCAAACAACGACTTCTAACAGCACAGAGTCGACAGAAGAGCTATGCTGATCAACGCAGAAAGCCGTTAGAGTTCGAGGTCGGAGAGTTTGTGTTGCTAAAGGTTTCACCGAAGAAAGGTATCTCTCGTTTCCGAGTTATAGGGAAGCTAGCACCACGTTACATTGGACCTTTCGAGATCGTACGCAGAGTTGGTAAGGTTGCATATGAGTTGAAGTTACCCGACACCTTGGGAGTGCACAACGTTTTCCATGTATCGATGCTGAGGAAGAGTGCACGAACAGAGTCCGAAGTCATTTCAACAGATGATGTAGAAATCCAACCAGATGTCTCTTATGTCGAGGTTCCGGTGAAGATTTTGGATCGTAAGGTCAAGCAGCTGAGAACGAAAACAATACCCATGGTGAAGGTTCTTTGGAGTAACCATGGTGAAGAGGAAGCCACATGGGAAACCGAGAAAGATATGCGCGAGAACCATGCTGAATGGTTCGCTAAGTAGTAGAGTACATGTAATGTAGTCGACTTAAGTTTGTTTTGTAACCCTACTCTGTTCATAGTGGTAGATATACCACTATATGTTTTGAAAGGTGCATTAAGATCGCTTAATGAAATGAGAAGTTATTCATATTCTTATTCTCTTCTTTAGTGTGGAGTAATTCTTAAAGTTTCGAGGACAAAACTATTTTTAGTGGTACATATTTGTGACATCTTAAATTTTATTTAAGAGTCAATATATAATTTAAATAAAATTAGTGTGCCAAAAATTAATTTAAAAATCTTTTGGAAATCCTAGGTTGGTTTCCTAGTCAAATTCCGCTCAAAAAGTCAACAATTTGAACTTCAAAAAAAAAAAAAAAAGAAACCCTAAAACATTCGGCCATCACTTGGGATTTTAAATTAAAATTTAAATTCCACAAATCCAAGAAGGATTCAAATTCAAATTTCATTCCTTAGATATAAAGAAGAAATTCGGCCATAAATTGTAGGAAATAAAGGAGATTTTATTTGAATTAAAAGCTAGGTTAAAACTCAATTAAAATTCAAATTATTTTTCCTTAAAAACTAAGGGATAATTTTCGGCCACTTAAGGGGAAATAAGAGAGAAAACCCTAGCCTCAAAACAGCACAAAAACTTTCCCTTTTGCCCCTTAAAATTTTCAGCCAAACAAGGAAAAGAAAGGGAAAGAAAAACCTAGTATAAAAACCCCCTTTTAACTCTCATTCACCCCTCCTTTCCCCCTCAAAATTTCGGCCAGCTTTCCCCTCTCCCCTCTCTGAATTTTCTCTCCCAAAACACACCCAAAACAGCAAACAAAACCTACCAAAAGGCAGCTCAAAGATTCAACAACTTTTGAGACAAAAACAAGGTGAGAAATCAAACTTTTTCCTTCCTTCTCCTTTTGATTTTAAATCCGAAATTTAATTGGTTTTCTCCACTATTTCCATACTGTTTTGAAGACTCCAATACTCACACAAATTCAGCCAAAAGGGAGACCAAGCATCAAAAATAGGGCAGCACAAACAAGGTGTGATTTTTCTCTCAAACCCTAAAATTTTGCCTCATTGATCCCCTTTTCAAAAACCCTATTATCATATGTGTAAGATTTTATGATTTTGTCAATTTGATTCTTGGGTTATGTTAATGACATATAAATAAGGTTTTCCACAAAATTTCGTGATCATTGGATGAAAATTGAATTGGTTTGAGGCTAATCGAAATTCGGACACAGAAAAACGGAAATCTGGAAAATTACCATATGAACAGTAAATCTGTGTCAGCCATAACTTGAGTTTTAAAAACGATTTTCGAGCGATTCTTGAGCCTAAAATTAAATTCAAGATGTCCCCTAAATGCCTACAAAAGTTCAGAACCAAAATCCTCCGTTTTCCCAGTCAAAATATTTTTCTAAGATAGGCGGACAGAACTGCCAGGTTTTGAACCGAAACTGAAACCCAGATTTTTATGCCTGAAAACAACCCTCGGTTTTTGGCCTAGTTGAATGAGCAAACGATGTCCAAAAATTATAAAAATTATATGGAATTAAAGCTACGGATGTCTAGTTTAACATATTAAAAATTTAGAATTTTTGGAATGAAAAATAAATTGATATGGATTTTACAATCAGCCTAGGTCAGTCTGCCCGTGGCCAGAAATATCCTAACTTAAAGTTTTCACAAATTTTAAATCCCAAATGTTTATTAAACGTTTTAAAATCTTTTGTGGCACACTAAAATGATTGGATGATTATGTCTAGACCTAGACTGATCATATGTGTTGATTATAGGATTTATTTGACGTTCTTGCTTGATTGGTGGATCACGTTATCGCAACGTTTGTGCGAAAATCGAGATAGGACGTTCTAGCCTTTTCTGGGAGTAGTCAAGTGTTTTAAATACCCCTATTTTATTGATGGCATGCTGTTTTCGATTTATGAAATTATTATACTATTTTTGATGAAATAAACGCATGCAACGTATTTTGTAATAAATGTGTATTTTAAAGAGTGTTTTGATTAATGGCATAATATAACTTGGTAAATACCATCTTTTGAATAATCCGGTGAACATAATTGAGCTCTAGTTCACGATCATTGTAAATGATGCGTGCGTCCCGAAGTTGACGCCATGGGGGAAGGTCCCTAAACCTGCGCAGGGCCGTTCGGCCTATTTAGACCGTAACGAGATGATCTAGGATAATTCAATTCGAGGCACGTATATTATAGCTACGACAAGTCCTCACTCATAATATGATGGTTTGTTTTAATGATTTATTATTTTAATATTGGGGCACGTATATTGCAGCTACGCTAAGTCCTCAGCAGAATAAAACTTGCATTAAAAATGTTTTTCACGAAATTGTTGATTATTTTTTTATGATTATTATGCCATGTATTTTTTTAAAATTGTTGATTATTTTTGGAAACGGATATTATGCCATATTTTTTTAAATGTTATCTGTTAACCCACCTTTGTTTCTGTCTTACTGAGCCAGCGCTCACGTCCCTTTTTCTTTGTGATTTCGAAATGACTACTTCCAGGTACGGGAGGTAGCAGTTCCGAAATTCGTTGAGATATCCGTTACTACCAGAGATGATGCTATCCGTTTTCTCCATCTTCGTCTTTATGTTTCTCGTTCTGATGTAATGAGACTTTAAGTTTGTACCTTATTTCCCGTTATTTAAATTTTATGCTTGGGAATATTTTATGGTTGGTAATTTCTTTTGAAAACCGATTATGTGTTTGACTTCCGCATTAAAAAGCATTTATTTTCTCCTTTATTTTATTTTATGGTTATGATGCTACTTTATAATTAGGCTTAGCTAAATTATAATGTTGACCCGTTGTTTTTGTAATAAATGTTTTCCTTAAATCTCGGGTTGATATTATGATTTGGCTGCCGTGTCACGTGTCTAAATTTTGGGCCGTGACAACTAGCCAACAAGCATACACAGATCAATTTTGCCATTCTCTAAGGAATTATGTGGAGCTAGTAGAGGGACCAATTGGACATATATAATCGGGCTCCTGTGATTCCATACGATCATCATTCTGTACCGGATAACTCAATCATATGATCACTAATTTCAGAGTCACACCACTATAACCCTGAAACTAAACTCCCAATTATATGCCGTATTACGTAAGCCTGTGACGAGCTACTGTCCAATGACCTTGTCATATATGCAAAAACCTCATATGATATCCATGATCAGCCTTAGGCCATAGTCCATTCAATCCTACCGATCATGCTATCTTAAAGTTCCATTATACTACCGAATATGAAAATGATTATTCACCATATGTGAATAAGAAGTTATCCACCCAGCAGACGACCCAAGGCCTTGTCCATTTTCACATCCAGTGTAATGCCTTTAAGAGGATACCTTTAACTCCTTAGAGCTATGATTCCGATATCTACAAACAAACCCTTTATTGTATACGAGTCATGCAACCAACGAACCGGTCTATAAGCTTACTACCTCTAAGATGCTTTAGCCATTGGAATATCAAAGTACACAAGTCATATACATGAAGTAGTTCATCTACTCAGGATTAAGGTTATTGCATAATGAACGTCAAAAGCATATTGATCCACTCATAGCGGACTATGTAGATCAATCACGCTTTAGTCCCGGTCTAATATGTCGCCAGCAAGCAACATATCTATGTCTCTACTTGGGATTCTATGCTATGGACAGTCAAGACAAAGCGTCCCCACCATGGCTTTAGACAACATAATAGTCTTAACATGAGTTAGATGCTTAGTCTAAACCCATAGACTACAGACCTTAGTTTAGACCGCTTACTTTAGAACATTGTCTTCTCACATACAAAAAGTCCATTGCATGCAACGTTCTAATAGTTTTAACACAAGCAATCAGTGAGCCATATTTGCTTACATTTACTTTAACATGTAAATAGAATAAGGACAAACAACAATATAATGAATAACCTCTATATATAATTTTGTTATCCAATTTAAAATAAATACATTAAAATGTCTCTAACGCTTAGGGCATTTCCTAATAATCTCTCACTTGCCCTAAGCCAGCAGATGTGCCATGCTACACATCCCCATCGCCTCTACATGCCTTTCAAAGCTTCTAGCCACCAAAGTCTTAGTAAAGGGATTGGCAATGTTGTCCTTGGATGCGATCTTACATACATCTACTTGTCCTGTCTCCACATGCCCTCTGATAATGTGATATCTCTAATCTATGTGTTTGGTCTTCTTATGGTGCTTAGATTCCCTTGTGTTGGCAATAGCCCTAGTGTTATCACAGTAAAGTGTGATAGTGTGATAACCGGGAATTTCTGGCATTCTCAGAAGAAAATGTACAATTGTATATGTGTGACAACTTGTGCTGTTTAAAGAGTAAAATAAATGAATTTATATTGTTTAGAATGTAACAAAATGCTCTAACAATGCTGATGGATAATAATTCGGTGTTGATAAATTTTATTGAATCAAAACGGGTGAAACGGTGTCAAAACGACATTAAAAACCCTAACCGGTGCCTATGGTGCACTAAAAGACGAAAAACTTCCGAAATTGATTCTGATCAAACGGAAACAGAATAAATTGATCCGACTATATCGAAGACCTCAGGAACCCGCCGGGGCAATTTCGGAAAAATTTCACTCGGGTCAAAATTCGGTCAAAAGTAGCGTGAATAGTGAAGTCAAAAAGTCAAAATCATGACTCATCACTAATGATGTAATTAAAGTAAATAATAAATAGATAATTAAGTGGTAGGTGAGGTGGATGGCTAGGATTTTATTCACTTTTAATCTAATGGTTAAGATTTGGCCAAAATTCCACCCATTTTATTTTTGAAAAATGGTGGAAAGAATTAGCAAGAAAGGTGTCAATTTCTCGTTGGTTGATTAAGGGTGATTCATGCCAAATTGCCAAATTAATATGGCTTCCTTAACCATAAAGCTTCGGCCATTTTTTTTGTAGCAAAACCTGTAGCAAAAACAAAGCCAAAGAAAACCAAGAAAAAACTTTCTAAGTTTGGTTCCAAGAGAGAATACGTGAGCTACCTTGGAGAAGCAAAGGAATTCTTCAAGATTTGGAAGCAAGAATTCAAGTTTGAGTATCTAGCATCCAAGTAACCAAGGTAAGCTTTAAAAATTTGAAATTTTTCTCCATTTTTAGTCATGAAATCCGTGGGGGTGATGTGGAGAAAATGATGAAATTTTGTTGTGGATTTGATGAAATAATGTGTTGATTTTGTGATATATTAGTTAAGGCCACTCATGTATTGAAATTACATGGAAAAACTGTGATTTTTGGCTTGTTTTCTCCATGAAATCCATGGGTTCAAAAGGGTGTTTTGGTGATGAAATTTTGATTAAATATGTTCTTTTGTTGTGTGGTAATATGTTTTGGAAAGTTAGAAACATAAGTTCATGTTGAAATTTGGTTAAAAAAAAATTGGTGCTAAATTTGGCATAGTGTGGCCGTGGGAAACCTTAGAGGAAATGAAAGAAAATGTTGTGTTGTGGATGTTGATTTATGCTTGAAATCAAGCCTTGGTGTGATGGAAAAACTTTGAAAAAAATTTTTGGTATTGTTTGCAATGGTAAGGTCGTATGTTACATGTAGTGAACCCTATGGTTACCATGTGTAAACCAAGTAAATTTTGATTGAAAAAGTGTTTAGATATAGCCTAGGAAATGCCAAATTAGAAGAAAGACTTGGTTGAAAAATGGAATAAAAATTATGTTATGGTTTAAGTGTAAAAAACCGAGCATAATGTGGTGAAAATGAAGAAAAAATTTTGCTAGGGTTAGTAGTTCAAAACCGTAGCTTAATTAAAGGGGGAAAGTGAAAAAAAAAATTTTGTACATTGTGGTTGATTTGTAAATTGGTGATTGTACAAATTTTTATGTAAAAGTTTGGGAAACGTTTACATAAAATAGGACTCTAGTATAGTACGTGGCAGGTACATATGGTTCAAGGCATACCTAACACCGGTAGCCTTAAATTTACGCCGAAATGTTACCAAAATTTCAAAAAACGACATTAAGGGCAAAAAGGGAATCGAAAGTAAAATTTTATGATCGGGTCGGACACCTAAGTCCCTTAAGGAAAATTGAATGAGGAAACCTAAGGGAGTGGTTCTTGAATAGTAACCCGTTCCCTTGAAAATGTAGAACACGAGTGAAACTGAAAACCGACCATAAGGGGGGGGATATTTTTGGAAAACGAAGCAAAGGTCCGAGTCGGGTACAGAAAATGCAAGCCTCGGAGACCTAAATCAAGAATGTCTAGGTGAATGTTTTAAGTATTAGTAAAACGCTCATTTGAGGCTCTGAAACGATAGAAAAACATGAAACCGACGTAAGGGTCAAAATAGTACTTTCTGAGGGCCGGAAAGTGAAAATTTGGGATAATGAAAGAAAATTATCCAGAAAAGGTCCGGTAAAATTTTAAAAGAATATTTGAGGATTTTTGGGCTTAGAAAATTAGGTCTAAGAATCTAGAATAAGAATTTGCGGTAAAATGACCCGAAAGGGGTAAAATGGTCATTTTGACCAGAATTTTTCGAAAAGGTGGAAAAAGAGCCCTAAAGACCTCAGAATAGTAGAATAAGGTTCCTGAGCATCAAAAGTAAATTGTTAAGTCAAGAAAATCTCATCAGGGGTATAATTGTAATTTTACCAAAATTTAAGGGCAAAATCGTAATCTTGTAAAAGTTAGGGGAAAAATGTGAAAATGGTTAATAAAACTTAGAAAGCTATTATAGAGTTTAATTAAAGGTTTAAAGACCAAATTTGAACTTTTTATTTAAAAATAAAAGCTACAAATAAAATGAAATTAATGGACAAAGTTTTTGTCTGTAAGGTCTCAAAATCAGCCAGGAAAAAGGACGTTGAAGGATCCCAAGAAGCAGACACTAGTAGGCGTACTGTAAGTTCAGACATTTATTTGTCTGTAACATGTAGCATTATTATTGCTAACTTTGATGTACTAACGATAAGTTAGGTACATATGTGCTACGGGCACTATGATAAAATAGAGAGAAAGATTAGCCGGCGACCCATGAGAGTACAATCTATCGCAGTTAGTGATGAAGCTTAACTGTAATAGAATTGTACGATCTCTATAACAGGCGGGCCGCCACAGTTGGTATCAGTGCAGTGTTGACCATATCCTGATTTGACACTTCGCGCATCCTGCACCGCAATCCAAGTAAGTAGTTTACTTAAGCTTTGTTAATTATTTTCTCATATGAAAATAATTATCCTATAGGTAGCAAGATGACTAGACCTCCTTATGTGAGACCGCCGCTACCACGAACGAGAGGGGTGTTACGGGTATGGATGAGACCTATTGTGAGGACGTCTATTTCCCAACGTCCGGCATTTAGACCCCCAGTGCCAGAGAGGCCTGTAGTACCAGTAGCAGCACCACCCCTGTAGACGTAGTACCTCCTCGACCGGTACTTCATCCACCTGTAGTAGTGGATATTCCAGTTGTTGGTGGATGTCAACACATTGGTGTGAGAGTTTCAGCTCAAGCAGTACAGGCATTTAGTGTTAGGAAATGCCCTAAGTATTAGAGACATTTTGATGTATTCATTTTGAACTGGATAATAAAATTATACATAGAGGTTATTCATTACATTGCTATCTGTCCTTGTCTTATTTACATGTTAAAGTAAATGTAAGCAAATATGGCTCACTGACTGCTTGTGTTAAAACTGTTAGAACGTTGCATGCAATGGACTTTTGTATGCGAGAAGACAATGTTCTAAAGTTAGCAGTCTAAACTATGGTCTGTAGTCTATGGGGTTAGACCGAGCATCTAACTCATGTTAAGACTATTATGTTGTCTAAAGCCTTGAAGGGGACGGTCTGCCTTGACTGTCTGGAGCTGGACTCCCAAGTAGAGACATGGATATGTTGCTCGGTGGTGACATATTAGACCGGGACTAAAGCGTGATTGATCTACGTAGTCTGCTATGAGTGGATCAATCTGCTTTTGACGTTCATTGTGCAATAACCTTAATCCTGAGTAAATGAACTACTTCATGTATATGACTTGTGTACTTTGATGTTCCAATGGCTAAAGCGTCTCAGAGGTAGTAAGCTTATAGACCGGTTCGTTGGGTGCATGACTTGTATACGATGAAGGGTTTGTTTGTAGATATCGGAATCATAGCTCTGAGGAGTTAAAGATATCCTCTTAAAGGCATTATACTGAATGTGAAAATGGACAAGGCCTTGGGTCGTCTGCTGGGCGGATGACTTCTTATTCACATATGGTGAATAATCATTTTCTTGATTCGGTAGTATAATGGAACTTTAAGATAGCCTGATCAGTAGGATTAAACGGACTTTGACCTAAGGCTGATCATGGATATCATATGAGGGTTTTGAATATATGACAAGGTCATTGGATGGTAGCTCGTCACAGGCTTACGTAATACGGTATATAATTGGGAGTTCAATTTCAGGTTTATAGTGGTGTGACTCTGAAATTAGTGATCATATGATTGAGTTGTTCGGTACAGAATGATGATCATATGGAATCACGGGAGCCCGATTATATATGTCCAATCAGTCCCTCTACTAGCTCCACATAATTCCTTAACGATTGGCAAATTGATTTGTGTATGCTATTGGCTAGTTTATTATGCATGGATGGTGATGACACAGGATTAGGATGGTAGACAAGATTCTCTCCAGTTGGATTCAGATTTTGTTTTGGATAATAGAGTACACAATTATTCGAACTCCAAATAAAGTTGCCATGATTTTATTTGAGATTGGATTGGAGTTGTAGAAAATTATCCATGAGAACAAGAATATGAAATACAACCGTTTTGTGGAATTTGAAATTTGAATTTTGAAATTTGAATTTTGAATTTTGAATTTGAAATTTGAATTTGAAATTCGAATTTGAAATTTGAATTTGAAATTTAAATTTGAAATTTGAAATTTGAAATTTGAAATTTGAATTTGAAATTTGAATTTGAAATTTGAAATTCAAATTTTAAATCACAGTCCAAGTAGGATTCGAATTTGTTGTGGAAAATCCACAAGGTTTGAAATTCGAATTTGAGTTGGATTTGGAGAGGATAATCTTGTTAGAATCCTACTTGAATTTTGAATCCAAATCCCAACAAATAAGGGGATAATCCTCATGAAAATATCGGATTTTGTGGATGAGATTCAAGGGTAAATTCAAGCTTCAATCCTAGTTGAATTTGGATTCTCTCTACTCCCTAAAAGTGGTCGAAATTTTGGAGCCTTAATCCTAGGAAATTCGGTTATTTTTGGATAAGGTTGAGATGAGATTTAGCTTGAAAAATCCTAGTGGAATTTTGATTCTTCCTTATCCTAAAAGTGGCCGAAAATTTGGAGAAGATTTTCTCCTAAAGATTTCAGATTTTTTGGTTGAAAAAGGGAGATAAAATTCTAGTTAAAATCTTGTTTAGATTTGGATTGGATCTATCCTAAGAAAACTGAATTTTTAGTGGAGATTCTCCCTTGGAAAAATTCGGATTTTATGGGTTTGGATAAGGGAAAATATCTTTTCCTAATCCAATTCAAATTCAGAGATTCACCTCATGCAGGTCTATAAATAGAGGTCCTGCCACTCCAGTTCTCTCAGACCACAGAATCTCAGGTGAGCAGGCTTATTGTTGCACAGCTCATCGTGACAATAAAGTTCTTTAGAGATCTGGGTGGTCGGAAGAAGACTAGCAGTGCTAGCATACCAATCGAGGTTTAGAGTGCCCACACACTCAGCCATTCGGGAATTGGAGAATAGTAGAGAAGGCTAGTTGGTTGAAGCCTCCGGTCATTCTCCTCCTGCATATTGGCGTCCTTGAGGTATGAGTTTTAATTGTTGTTGATTTATTGTATATGGCATCATGAGATATTTAACGATCTAAAAATATTTATTGTTCCGCTGCGCCACTCTAATACGTTTTTACCGGTTTATTATCCTACATTTAGGGCTAGTAGTCCCCCTATGTTTGATGGTGGACGACATTCAATGGAGACAAAGGATTGGCTCCATGCAGTAGAGAGGATTATGGTGTTGTGTGATATTGATCAAGAGATTTGGATCTAATTGGCAGTGAGTATGTTTCAGGGAGATGCTTGATTATTTTGGGATTATTGTGATCAAGAGATTCTGTTGAAATTCAGCTAGGCTGAGTTTCGATAGCGGATGGTTGAGCAGTTTCCACCTAAGGATTCAACACTTGTTCCAGCACCTTCGAGAGTTGAGAGATAATTCCACCTGCGTGTCCTAGCTTTAATGATGTCAGGTATTATATTCTTCAGACAGAGAGGATTTTGATGTTACCCAACGAGACAGTGATAACCTACGCTGCACGTTTTGAGGAGCATATTAGGAGAAGATGCCCGTTGCCTAACCTTACAGGGGAGGATTGTTGTGGCCTCTTCTAGAAGGGACTGCCTACGGAGTTGAGGCAGAGGGTAAGTCAGTTATATCCTCCACGCTTCATGAATTTATAGTCACAGTGATGAAGATGGAGAAGGAATTGATAGTGGAACACCTATCACAAAGCCGATGTGAGGCAGAGTTTTAGGATGTGATGTTGGCACGTATCTTTGGAGCGAGGCAAATGATGAATGACCATGAGGCTGGTCCTTCTAGACCATGAAATGAGGCTAATGCTGGCTAGGAAGCATCGCCTAGGAATGGTGGTGGCTCTGAAGATGACGAAGAGGATTCTGAAGAGTTTCCTCTAGTCCCAGATCAGGGAGATGTGTGATATGAAAATTGTGCACATGTATATATGTAGCTTTTTGATGTAAGCTGTCTTGTATAGACTTGTGGCCAAGACGTATATGGTGGCCTATGTATATATGACTGGTGATGGTTATGTATAATATATAAAAGTTTTGCTATGAATGAAATGTCAAAATAATTATATGTTATACGATGATGTGTTATGATGATGTGGCTTTACATTACCCTAAATTTCGTAAATTTATATGATTTTATGAATGTGGTCATGGAAAAGCTAACGGTGGATTTTCGGGCCATAATAGGATAATAGGCAAGATGGTGGATATGCGAAATCAACAAGAGAGACGAGGACAATGTCCTAATCTCATGGAAAGAGTAGAGCAGTTACAAGCCTTATTAGAAGCTTAGATGTAAGAAAATGCTGATCTAAGACAATGAGTAGAGGATTTAGAACAAAGGTAAGGTTCTAAAAGTACCCAGTTAGAACAAGAAGCTAAGGAAGATCTAGCTATTCCTCCACCTGCCGCACATGAGAGAGTTCTTAAACCACACCGGTAGTAAATCTGGAACCCCTCTATGAAAGATTCAGGTGTATGAGGCCGCCAGAATTTGAAGGTTCTACTAATCCTCTAGAGGCTGAAGACTGGTTGTTATCATTACAAGTGATCATGGAATTCATGAATGTAACTGACCAGGAGAAGGTCGCATATGCATCTTTTGTGTTGAGGAAAGATGCTCGTTTTTGGTAGGACACTGTGTGACTAAGAAGGAATGTGTCTACCATGAGTTGGGCAGAATTTCTGGAAGAATTTAACCAGAAATACTATGATCCTGCATCTATGAGACTACAACAGAAAGAGTTTTCAGAATTGAAGCAGAGAAATATGTCGGTCAGTGAAGTTTACCGAAAGTTCGATCAGTTATCCCACCTATGCCCCTATGTAGTCCCTACTGAGAGGGAGAAAATATAGAAGATGATTAGGATGTTCGAGCTAGAAATTATGGCATTGGTAGATATTGGACCGATATTGCCTACTTCTATGGTAGATTATGTGAGTCGTGCCATGAGGGCTGAGTTTCATGTAGCCCGATAGAAGAAGGAAAGAGAGAAGAATTGGGAGATCAAGAAGAAGGAGAGGACGTTGGCTAAGTCTACACAAGTTGGTCAATCTAGCAAGCTAAATCAGAATGCTAAATCAAGCTAGGGAAGTAATCAAGGACCTCAGCAAAACAAAAGGAAAGGCAATTTTATTGGAAATTGCCAATCAAATAATCGAAATGAGCAGTGAAGAACAGCTAGAAATGCGGGATCTAATGTACCAAATTGTCCTACATGCGGGAAAACACATTCTGGGCAATGTAGATTTGGGCCACTTGTTTGTTATAAATATGGAAAGGAAGGTCATTATGCCAGGAACTGTCCAAGTAATAGACAGGGTGTACAAGGTACTTCCCAACCACACCAGACATGCCCACAAGCTCATTCCCTTCAGGCCAGGATTGAAGAGTCTTCAATAAGGCCGCAATGCCAACAGTGTATGCCACGTGCTGATGCTCGTGTAATGGCCTTCACCAAGGAAGATGCAGAGGCAAGAGCATCAAACGTAGTGACAGGTCAGCTTCCTGTCACCAGTCATGTAGCCTCTGTATTATTCGATTCCAGTGCTATGCATTCTTTTGTTTCCTATGAATTTGCTGATAAGATAGGACATCCTAGGAACAATATGGGAAAAATATTTAAGATAGCTTTACCCTCTAGGGAAGTATTGTTGTCCAATTACTAGCTACCTCGTGTACCAGTACATATGGCAAATAGGGAACTATATGCAGAGTTGATCGTAATGAAGATTGTGGATTACGATGTGATTCTAGGCATGGATTTCCTAGGGAAATATCAAGCTACGATTGACTGCCAAAATCGAAAAATGGTATTCCAACCCGAGGAAGAAGAGAGTTTCGAATACGTAGATACTTCTTGAAAACTCGAGAAGATGATGATTAGTTCACTGAAAGTAAGAAAGCTGATGGCCAGTGGTCGTATGAGATATCTGGCATATGTGATGGTTACTACAGAGGAATAGAAGCTTCAACCTGAAGATGTTCCTGTTGTTAATGAATTTCTTGACGTATTTCCGGAAGAGTTACCAGGGATACCTCCAGAGCGGGAAATTTCGTTTGAAATTGAGTTCATGCCTAGAACAGCACCTATTTCCAAAGCACCATACCGCATGGCTCTAGTGGAATTAAAGGAGCTGTAGGAACAATTGAAGGAGCTTTTGGACAAAGGACTCATCAGACTGAGTTATTCTCCGTGGGGTGCACCTGTGTTGTTCGTCAAGAAAAAGGATGGAATGTTCTGCTTATGCATTGATTACTAGGAATTAAATAAGGTTATGGTTAAGAATAGGTATCCATTACCTAGAATTGATGACTTATTCGACCAGTTGAAAGGTGCAGCAGTATTTTCCAAGATTGACTTATGATCAGGATATCACCAGTTGAGAATTAAAGAAAGTGATATTCCTAAAACGGTGTTTAGGACTTGTTATGGTCATTATGAGTTCCTTGTGATGCCATTCGGATTAAAAAATGTGCCAGCAGCGTTCATGGACCTGATGAATAGAATCTTTAAAGAGTATCTGGATAAGTTTGTCATTGTATTCATTGATGACATTCTTATATACTCAAAGACTCATGAAAAACACAAAGAGCATCTGAGGATCATTTTGTATACAATAAGGAAGCATCAACTGTATGCCAAGTTCTCGAAATGTAAGTTTTGGCTGGATAAAGTACATTTCCTTAGACATGTTGTATCTAAGGAAGGAATTGTTATAGATCCAACGAAGGTAGATGTAATTAACCAATGGCCTGCACCCAAGAGCGTGACGAAAATACACAGTTGGTTGGGGTTAGCTGGCTATTATCAGAGATTTGTATAGGGATTCGTGCATTTAGCTACACCTCTTACCGCTCTTACATGCAAGGAGAGAAAGTATGAGTGGACTACAGAATGCGAGAGAAGCTTCCAGGAGTTAAAGGGACGGTTGACAAGCGCACCGATCCTTACGCATCCTGCTGAAGGAGAGAAGTTTGTGATCTATAGTGATGCATCTAAAATAGGTTTGGGAGTAGTTCTGATGCAAGGTGGCAAGCTGATTGCCTATGCTTCACGTCAATTAAAGAACCATGAAAAGAATTACCCCACACATGACCTTGAACTTACTGCAGTAGTGTTTGCATTTAAAATTTGGCGACACTATCTCTATGGAGCTCAATGTCAGATTTTTACTAATCACCAAAGCCTAAAATATTTCTTCACATAAAAAGAGCTCAATATGTGACAAAGAAGATGGTTGGAATTGGTAAAGGATTATGATTGTGAAATCCTATATCATCCAGGGAAGGCCAACCGTGTAACAGATACTTTAAGTAAGAAGTCTACCATATCGCACCAGTTACCGATAGAAAGGCTTCCAAACCCATGGTAGCAAAAGATAAATTCTTTGAACTTGGAGCTGATATCTGAAAGATTGGCTGCACTCCAAGTGGAATCATCATTGTTTAAGGATATTAAGGAAGCTCAAAAACGAGATTCAAGAATGAAAAATTCTCAAGAAGGAATTTCCAAGGATGGAATGATCCTCTATCAAGGAAGAATTAATGTTCTAATTGATGATGAACTTAGAAGATGAATCATGTCAGAAGCCCATGAGACACCATATTCGGTTCATCCTGGAGCTAGTAAGATGTATCAGGACTTGAAGTTATAGTTCGAGTGGAAAGGGAAGTTATAGTTCTAGTGGAAAGGGATGAAGAATGATATAGTGAAATTCGTGAACAGATGCATGACCTATTAGAAAATCAAAGCCGAACATAAACATCCAGCCAGGAAGATTGGAACCTTTAGAGATTCCCGAATGGAAATGGGAACATATCATGATGGATTTTGTAGTGGGACTACCAAAAACCTGAGAGGGTTATGACGCCATCTGGAGTATTGTGGATAGATTGAAAAAGACGACACGGTTATAGTTGTTAAGATGACTTTTTCATTGGAAAAGTTAGCTCAATTGTATATAGTTCAGGTCGTCAAATTACATGGAGTACCAAAATCCATTGTATCAGATCGAGATGCACGATTCACTTTGAATTTCTGAAAGTGTGTGCAAGAAGCCATGGGTACTGAATTGAGACTCAGTACGACATTTCATCCACAAACAGATGGACAGTTGGAGCGGACCATTCAGACATTAGAGGACATGCTTCGAGCTTGTGTAATGGATTTTGCAGGAATCTGGAACGAGAAGTTACCATTAATTGAATTATCGTACAATAATAGTTACCTAGCTTCCAATGGAATGGCAACTTATGAGGCTCTCTATGGACGGAAATGCAGATCGCCGATACATTAGTATGACTTGCGAGAGAAATAGCTGCATAAGACGGATTTTATACAAGAATCTTCCAATGCCGTTACAAGAATTCAGCGTCAAATGAAAATTGCGCAAAGTTGACAAAAGAGTTATGTGAATAAGAGGCGAAGACCCTTGGAATTTAATGAAAGAGACTTCATGTTTCTTAAGGTATCACCTATGAAGGGGATTATTCGTTTCGGTAAGAAGGGAAAACTGAGTCCAAGATATATCGGACCTTATGAGATCATCGAACGCATTGGAAAGGTCGTTTACAGATTAGCGTTACCTCCCAATTTGTCGGCAGTGGATAATGTATTTCATGCATCCATGCTGAAAAAGTATGTACCAGATCCGTCTCATGTGTTGAAGCATGAACCTATTCAAATTTACGAGGATTTGACATATGAACAATAACCTATTCGAGTACTGGCTCGTGAAGAGAAAGTACTAAGGAATAAGACAATCCCACTAGTGAAGATTTTGTGGAAAAATCACAACATTGAAGAAGCTACGTGGGAACGAGAAACAGAGATGAAGAGTTTATACCCCCACTTGTTCTAATTTTCAAGGACAAAAATTTTATAAGGAGGGGTGAATGTGATAATCGGGAATTTCTGGCATCTCGGAAGAAAATGTACAATTGTATATGTGTGACAACTTGTACTGTTTAAAGAGTAAAATAAACAAATTTATATTGTTTAGAACGTAATAAAATGCTCTAACAATGCTGACGAATAATAATTCGATGTTGAGAAATTTTACCGAGTTAAAACGGTTGAAACGGTGTTAAAACGACATTAAAAACCCTAATCGGTGCCTATGGTGCACTAAAAGATGAAAAAATTCTGAAATTGATTCTGATCAAACGGAAGCAGAATAAATTGATCCGACTGTACTGAAGACCTCAGGAACCCGCCGGGGTGATTTCAGGAAAATTTCACTTGAGTCAAAATTCGGTCAAAAGTAGTGTGAATAGTGAAGTCAAAAAGTCAAAAACATAACTCATCACTAATGATGTAGTTAAAGTAAATAATAAATAGATAATTAAGTGATAGGTGAGGTGGATGGCTAGGATTTAATTCACTTTTAATCTAATGGCCAAGATTTGGCCAAAATTCCACCCATTTTATTTTTGAAAAATGGTGGAAAGAATTAGTAAGAAAGGTGTCAATTTCTCATTGGTTGATTAAGGGTGATTCATGCCAAATTGCCAAATTAATATGGCTTCCTTAACCATAAAGCTTCGGCCATTTTTTCGTAGCAAACCCATAGCAAAAACAAAGCTAAAGAAAACCAAGAAAAAACTTTCTAAGTTTGGTTCCAAGAGAGAATACGTGAGCTACCTTGGAGAAGCAAAGGAATTCTTCAAGATTTGGAAGTAAGAATTCAAGTTTGAGTATCTAGCATCCAAGTAACTAAGGTAAGCTTTAAAAATTTGAAATTTTCTCCATTTTTAGTCATGAAATCCGTGGGGGTGATGTGGAGAAAATGATGAAATTTTGTTGTGGATTTGATGAAATTATGTGTTGATTTTGTGATATATTAGTTAAGGCCACTCATGTATTGAAATTGCATGGAAAAAATGTGATTTTTGGCTTGTTTTCTCCATGAAATCCATGGGTTCAAAGGGGTGTTTTGGTGATGAAATTTTGATTAAATATGTTGTTATGTTGTGTGGTAATATGTTTTGGAAAGTTAGAAACATAAGTTCATATTGAAATTTGGTTAAAAAAAAAATTGGTGCTAAATTTGGCATAGTGTGGCCGTGGGAAACCTTAGAGGAAATGAAAGAAAATGTTGTGTTTTGGATGTTGATTTATGCTTGAAATCAAGCCTTGGTGTGATGGAAAAACTTTGAAGAAAAATTTTGGTATTGTTTGCAATGGTAAGGCCGTATGTTTCATGTGGTTAACCCTAGGGTTACCATGTGTAAACCAAGTAAATTTTGATTGAAAAAGTGTTAATATATAGCCCAGGAAAGGCCAAATTAAAAGAAAGACTTGGTTGAAAAATGGAATAAAAATTATGTTATGGTTTAAGTGTAAAAAACTGAGCATAATGTGATGAAAATGAAGAAAAAATTTTGCTAGGGTTAGTAGTTCAAAACCGTAGCTTAATTAAAGGCGGAAAGTGAAAAATAAATTTTGTACATTGTGGTTGATTTGTAAATTGGTGATTGTACAAATTTTTATGTAAATGTTTGGGAAACATTTACATAAAATAGGACTCTAGTATAGTACGTGGCAAGTACATATGGTTCAAGGCGTACCTAACGCCGGTAGCCTTAAATTTATGCCGAAATGTTGCCGAAATTTCGAAAAACAGCATTAAGGGCAAAAAGGGAATCGAGAGTAAAAGTTTAGGATCGGGTTGGAAACCTAAGTCCCTTAAGGAAAATTGAATGTGGAAACCTAAGGGAGTGGTTCTTGAATAGTAACCCGTTCCCTTGAAAATGTAGAACACGAGTGAAACTGAAAACCGACCCTGAGGGGGGGCATTTTTGGAAAACGAAGCAAAGGTTTAAGTCGGGTACAGAAAATCTGAGCCTCAGAGACCTAAATCGGGAAAGTCTAGATGAATGTATTAGTAAAACGCTCATTTGAGGCTCTGAAACGATAGAAAAACATGAAACCGATATAAGGGTCAGAATAGTACTTTCTGAGGGCCAGAAAGTGAAAATTTGGGATAATTAAAGAAAATTATCTAGAAAAGGTTCGGTCAAATTTTAAAGATGATTTGAGGATTTTTGGGCTAAGAAAATTTGGTCTAAGAATCTGGAATGAGAATTTGTGGTAAAATGACCCAATAGGGGTAAAATGGTCATTTTGACCAGAATTTTTCGAAAAGGTGGAAAAAGAGCCCTAAAGACACCGGAATGGCAGAATAAGGTTCCTGAGCATCAATGTAAATTGTTAAGTAGAGAAAATCCCGTCATGGGTATAATTGCAATTTTGCCAAAATTTAGGGGCAAAATCATAATTTTATAAAAGTTGGGGGAAAAGTGTGAAAATGGTTAATAAAACTTAGAAAGCTGTTATAAAGCTTAATTAAAGGTTTAAAGACCAAATTTGAGCTTTTTATTTAAAATAAAACTTACAAGTAAAAATGAAATTAACAGACAAAGTTTTTGTCTGTAGGGTCTCAAAATCAGCCAAGAAAAGGGACGTTGAAGGATCCCAAGAAGCAGACACTAGCAGACACACTGTCAGTTTAGACATTTATTTGTCTGCAATATGTAGCATTATTATTGCTAACTTTGATGTACTAACTATAAGTTAGGGGTATATGTGCTACGGGCAATATGATTAAATGGAGAGAAAGATTAGCCAGCGACCCATGAGAGTACAATCTATCGTAGTTAGCGATGAAGCTTAATTGTAATAGCATTGTATGATCTCTATAAAGGGTGGGCTGCCACAGATAGGTTTGTCAACACCTGGAATGATCTCAAGGTCTCTAAAGAACTTGCGGAGCCAAACCGCTTCTTCAGATGCCTCAGCTGCGGCCACATACTCAGCCTCCATCATAGAGTCAGCCGTGTAACCCTGCTTCATGCTCCTCCACACAATGGCACCTCCTCCAAGCAAGAACACTAATCCTGATGTCGATTTCCTCGAATCCTTGTAAGTCTGGAAGTCTGAGTTCGTGTATCCTACTGGTGTTAGGTCCCCTCCAAAATACATTAGCATATAATCCCTCGTTCTCTTCAGATACTTGAGTATATGCTTCACTGCTTGCCAGTGCTTGGTTTCAGGATTCGCTTGATATCGACTCGTCATACCTATGGTAAAACTTATGTCCGGGCGAGTACAAAGCATAGCGTACATAAGGCTACCCATAGCGGATGCATAAGGGACCTTACTCATACGCTCTCTTTCTTCCGATGTCTTGGGACAGTCATCCAATGAAAGAGTTAGACCGGCAATGGAAGGTTGTGAACCTTTCTTTGCCTCTTACATTGCATATTTGTCAATTATTTTATCTATTTATAGAGCCTCAGATAATGCTATCATTTTGTTCTTTCGATCTCTAAAGCGACAAATGCCTAGAACATAATTAGCTTCTCCCAAGTCCTTCATGTCAAACTGTTGGTACAGCCAAAGCTTGACCAATGATAAGTTCCCTACATCATTCCTAATGAGCAGTATATCATTGACGTAGAGCACTAGAAAGACCACTTTTCTATCCTTAATACGTTTATAAACACAGAGTTCATCAACGTTCTGCTTAAAAACTAATGTTTTGATCGCTTGATCAAATCTCTGGTTCCATGAGCGGGATGCTTGCTTTAATCCATAAATGGGTCTAAGCAATTTGCAGACTTTTCTCTCTTGGCCTTTTGCCATAAACCCTTTAGGTTGTATTGTGTGGATACTTTCCTCGAGATGGCCATTCAAGAATGCCGTCTTGACGTCCATTTTCCAAATCTCATAATCGAGAGCCGCAACAATGGACAGAAGAATATAGATAGACTTCAGCATAGCAACAGGGGAAAAGGTTTCATCATAATTGATTCCAGCCTTTTACATGTACCCCTTTACAACTAGTCTAGCTTTGAAAGTTTCCACTCTTCCTTCCGCATCCTTCTTTCTTTTTAAGACCCACTTGCATCCACTGGGTTTTATCCCATCTGACAGATCTATAAGTTCACAAATCGATTTAGATTTCATAGAATCCATCTCATTGTTCATAGCCTGTTTCCAAGATTTAGAATCAACATCATTTATAGGTTCATCATAAGTGACCAGATCATCCTCATGCTCATGAGCCTCAGCCCGGTATACCTCAGCATCATACATGAAGAAATTAGGCTTCTTTGAAACCCTCTCATTACGACGAGGCACCCTAAATTGTTGATTGTTTGCAGGTCTTTCACTGAAACTTAGACTTACGTCCAAAACCAAAACCTGTGGAGCAGTTCTTTCGCCTGATAACTCCTCTAGCACCACTTTTCTTTGAGGCTTAAAGTCATTCATGTGACTTTCCTCCAAGAATGTCACATGGGTTGAAACAGTGACTTTTTGTTCCTTCGAGTTATAGAACAGACCTCCCTTAGTTCCCTTAGGATACCCTACAAACATATATAATTCTAATCTTGATTCCAACTTCTTCGCATCCCCATCCAGTACATATGCCAGGCAACCCCATATTCTCATATGTCTAAGGGAGGGCTTCCTGCCATGCCACAATTCATATGGAGTCCTAATAATCGACTTGCTTGGAACCTGGTTCAGAATATAGCACGCCGTTTGTAATGCATATCCCTAAAAAGATAATGGCAGTATTGAATAACTCATCATGGACTGTACCATATCCAATAAGGTCCTGTTTCTCCTTTTGGCTACACCATTCTGTTATGGAGTACCCGGTGCAGTCATTTGGAATAATATCCCATTCTCTACAAGATGTCCTAGAAATTCGTCAGAGAGGTATTCGCCACCTCAATCAGATCGAAATGTCTTTATGGATTTACCCAATTACTTTTCCACTTCCGCACGATACTCGTTGAACTTGTCAAAGGTTTCGCTCTTACAGTGCATCAGGTACACATATCCATACCTCGAGTAATCGTCTATAAAGGAGACATAATACTTGACCCCTCCTCGTGCTGTGACATTCATGGGGTCACATACGTCAGTGTGTACAATTTCTAAGAGTTCCTGAGCCCTAGTACCCTTAGCTCCAAAAGACATCTTAGTCATCTTACCCTCAAAACAAAACTCACATTTAGGAAGACGTACCTCCTCCAGAGATTCTAGAGGACCGTCCCTCACCAATCTTTGAATCCTATCCTGATTGATATGACCAAGTCTTAAATGCCAAAGATACGCCTTATTAGAGTGAGAAACTTTCAACCTTTTAGAGTTATCTATTAATTTGATGTCAAGCAGTGAGTACATCTTTGGTTTAATCAAATATAGGTTTCTATCCATCCATCCAGAACAGATAAAAGACTTATTTTTACGAATATCAACTCTTTTACTAAAAGAAACTGAATAAGAATCCTTTATTAAACAAGCTACAGATATAAGGTTCCTTCTAAAATTAGGAACATAAAAATAGTCTCCCAATAATATAAACCTAAATTCATCAAAGTACAGATTAACATCTCCCACCGCCTCAGCCACCACCAACCTACTATCTCCGGTCGGTAATGAGAGACTCCTATCATGTAGACTTCTCATTTCCACGAACCCCTGTATAGAAACACTAACATGATTAGTGGTGCTTGAATCAATGACCTAAGGGTCTTTTGATTCTTCTACCAAACACACTTCTAAATAATGAAGTTCCTTACCTTCCTTGCCCTTGGTAGCTAGGAATTCCCGGCAAGCCTTCTTGAAATGACCTACCTTCCCACAGTGGAAGCACTTTGACTTTTTAGGGTCCTTGGGCTTCTTGTTCTTCTTCTTCTTCTTCCCATCCGAGACAGGAGGATTAGAAGAACTAGAAGCTGCTTGCTTCTTATTTGGCCTCTTCCTCTTCCGTGAGGGTTTGGAAGATTCCGCTAAATTGGCCTCTCCTTTGGGTTGGACCGCATCCCCATCCCTGATCATCCACTCATAAGCTTGGAGTTGCTTCATGAGCTCGGTGAGTCCTAACTCCCTTATCGCTAGATTATATATGGCCTTAAACCCCACAAAATCCTTAGACAGAGTTTTAAACACCATTTTGATCTGGGTGTTGTAGTCCAATTCAGCACTATTTTCCGCAACCTTAGTAAAGAATCCTATTAGAGTGATCATATAGTCCTTCACCAGAGTACCTACTTTTTGCTTAGAGTTCATAATACTGGTAATAGCAGACTGTCCAGCCAATTTTTCTTGGCCTCCGAATATATCCTCCAAATTTTCTGTGATCTCCCTAGCAACTTGATAAGTCTCATGCTACTTTTGTAAAGCACTCGTCATGCTAGCAAGAATGTAGCATCGAGCTATCTCATTGGATTCTCTCCAACGAGTATAGGCACCCGGGACCTCAGCAAGCGGTGTGTCAGGTCTAGGTCCAGGTGGGCATGGTTCGTCCAGCACAAACTTGTGTCTCTCGCAGCTGAGAACTATTAGTAGATTTCTTTTCCAATCTTTATAATTATCGTCATTCAGCTTGTTTTCAGTAAGTATTGAAATGAGGGGTGTTGGTGACATTTTGAATTGAAATAAAATTATACTACACATCATTACAAAGCCCAAGCAAATATATAGAAAATTTAGCAAATAAAACATACAAGTATATTCCTACATGAAACTTGAAAAACATGTAGCATTGTAACAGTAATTCTCAGCACCTATTGCCCCAAGCCACCAAGGGGTGGTCATGAGACAAATAGCTAGAACATGTACCCCGTCCAATTAATATATATTGCCTTAAATCCTCCAAAGTTAAGACATATATTAATAACCGCTTATTTTGGCCACCAGTTTAGTTAATAGGGTTTCTAGGGAAGGTTAATAACTAAATGAGTCTTGAGTGTATAACCATTGTTTACGTAGCCCGATCCACGTCCTACCAAGCCACCGAGGGGTGGTCATGAATAGAATCGTGCTCGAACATGTTTTCCACATAGGAGATCCAACCTAGTATACCGGCGGCAGTAAACACCTACCGAGGGGTGTGGTCACGGCAGAACTGACGCAAGGCGTTACCATGCTTTCACATATGGATCAACAATGGAGGCCGTGGGTTTTGTTTGAAACTTTCTCCCACTCAATATTTTGAAAAAACATGCAAGTTTTGACAAATATATATGATCAATATAGTCTGAGCAGCCTCCACTTATCCTATATGACATGTTATCAAATGTGCATACAAAACATCCATCAATACATATTTATACATCCATGATATATCACAAAAAAAATAATTGACGAAAAAATAACCAAGATATGGTTCTATCCTAGAACAAAGAAATTAAGATTACAAAATTCCATCCAAAGCATTCTTTGGGTCTTAAATTTTGTTTCGTCTTCCTGTATCCATCTTTATGCAGTCTCTCCATTTATTTCTCATCCCAAGAATCATTTAAAATTCAAATTTCCAAAATTTAAATTTCAAAATTCAAATTTCAAATTCAAATTTCAAAATTTAAATTTCAAATTCAAATTTTAAACGATTTAAATTTCATGTGCAATAATATGTAATTTCAAAAATTTTAAATTTTTAAATTACATACTTTCTAAACATGAATTTAAAATTAAATTTCAAATTTAAAAACTAAAATTTTTCATTTTATGGTCCATCGGCCCCACAGCCCCCGGAGGCTAGCAACTGCCGTGGGCAGCCCCCATGTTATGAAATGCCCTAAGCATAAGAGACATTTTGATGTATTTATTTTGAACTGGATAATAAAATTATATATAGAGGTTATTCATTACATTGCTATCTGTCCTCGTTTTATTTACATGTTAAAGTAAATGTAAGTAAATATGACTCCCTGACTACTTGTGTTAAACTGTTAGAACGTTGCATGAAATGGACTTTTGTATGCGAGAAGACAATGTTCTAAAGTAAGCAGTCTAAACTATAGTCTATAGTCTATAGTCTATGGGGTTAGACCGAGCATCTTACTCATATTAAGACTATTATATTGTCTAAAGCCTTGTAGGGGATAGTTTGTCATGATTGTCTGGAGCATAGACTCCCAAGTAAAGACATAGATATGTTGCTTGGTGGTGACATATTAGACCGGGACTAAAGCATGATTGATCTACGAAGTCCGCTTTGAGTGGATCGATCTGCTTTTGACGTTCATTGTGCAGTAACCTTAATCCTGAGTAAAAGGACAGTTTCATGTATATGACTTGTGTACTTTGATGTTCCAATGGCTAAAGCATCTCAGAGGTAGTAAGCTTATAGACCGGTTCGTTGGGTGCATGACTTGTATACGATGAAGGGTTCGTTTACAGATATCGGAATCATAGCTCTAATGAGGAGTTAAGGGTATCCTCTTAAAGGCATTATGCTAAATGTGAAAATGGATAAGGCCTTGGGTCGTCTGCTGGCCGGATGACTTCTTATTCACATATGGTGAATAATCATTTTCTTAAGATAGCCTGATCAGTCGGATTAAACGGACTTTGGCCTAAGGCTGATCATGGATATCATATGAGGGTTCTGCATACATGACAAGATCATTGGACTGTAATGACCGCCATTTTCATGGCACCTACTTACCATGTAATAAGTCATTAAGGAATAAAATGGACATAATTTAATGTCTTTTAGTGCAAATTTAAGAAACACGGTCAAGTACATGAGCGTGTAAGAGGCTGTGTACTGCTCAGATAGATGAATGTATTTCAAAGACATGGCCGTGTTGAGTAGTCTCAATTAGTACATGCCCGTGTCTGAAATGTACACGCTCGTGTTGCGTTGCACATGCACGTGTAAGAGTCTGTGTAGAAGGCTGTGTAATGAGTCGAGAGCCACTATAATGACTCTCATGAATTATGAAACTTAATTACTATGTAATGATGTAATTAAGTTAATAAGCACAGTGTGCTTTTCAGTTGAATGAATTAAACAGGAATAGTAACGTTTAATTACTATTCATGCAGTGAAAGGGGTAATCGACAGTGAAATCGGTCCACCCTATTATGTGAGTATGCGTTGAGACACGCAATATCAAGAAACCGGTCTAGACGACCATTTCATGATACAGAACTGATGAGCTAGTCATCAGTACGCTCAGACTGGTCATCTGAGCGCAGCAGTGATAATTGCCCTAATAGATGTACAGTATCGAGAAAAGTGGTCTAGATGACCTCTTCTCGCCCATAGACTGACAAAATCAAAGTCAGAACGCTCAGATTAGTCAGTCAGATAGTGAACAGTGAATAGTGAATAGTGAATAGTGAGAAACGCAGTGTCAGGTTAGTGGCCAAGACGGCCTTAATCTGGCACAAAACTGATATATTAATAGTCAGCAGGCTCAATCTGGTCAATTGAGCATAAAATGTAGATTTTGTTTAAGGGATACGCAGTATCGGGATGAGGGTCAAGACGACCTTTTCTCGCCCTGAAACTGATATATTTAGACTCAGGACGCCCAAATTAGTCAATCGGGCACCTGACACGTTTTTCGAGACGGGGTCATGCAGATCCTGAAAACTGGTCCAGAAGACCTCAGATGGACGTAAAACTGATAAATTTGAAATCAGCACGTCCAAATTAGTCAAGAGAGACCGTGTTTGAAATTTCACGCGAAAACGCCTCGTTATGCGTGCACAGTGTCAACACAGTGTAGGCCTAACCACAGTATCAAGAAATTGGTCAAGATGACCTTTTCTTGATATAAAACTGATATATTTGGAATCAGAATGCTCAAATTAGTCATTTGAGCACAAAAAGTAATTTTTGACCGGGAACCATACAGTATCGGGAAACTGGTCGAGACGACCTCGGATGAAGATAAAACTGATATATTTGGGTTCAGCACGCCCAAATTAGTCAGTATAGCCTATCTTAAAATTTTTCAAAAAATTTGTATAAAGGACGAAATTTTGGGGATTCTAGAGAAATAGCCCCCATATTTTTCCAAATCTCATTTTCTCCCTCCCCACACCACACGAATATGAACAGTGACCGACCATCGAATCCGGCCTCCGTTTTCGACACCGCCGGCACCATTGGAAAGCTCTCGACGAGCTGATTCCAACGGTGGGCCGAGTCGACCGAACCGACGCCGGAGCACGCCGCACGCGCCGCCCAAAGCCGCCGGTGGCCGAATTTTTCAAACCGCCGTATCTCCACCGTCCGACGTCCAAATGCCACGATTCCGGTCCCAATGGATTCGTGGTGAAGAGTAGAACAAAACCCAGGCTTCATTTCATGTCAACAGCAGCCGAATCGCGCCGCCCCAGGTTCGCCGTCGCCGTCGCCATCGCCGCCGTCGGATCTCGCTATTCCGGCGGAGTTGAGTTGCAAGGTCGGTGTCAAAATGCTCAGAACAACACGTAGATCAAAAGCCCCAAATCAATTTTGGGCAACAACGCCGGAAAAATGAAGATCCAACGCCGCCGCCGTCGCCGACTTTTCGAGAGCCGATTTCCGGTGATAGGAGCCTTGATTCGTGAAATTGACACCACCAATGGGTTCCTCTCGTCGAGCTCTTCAAGATGGTGGTCGCCACTTCCATCGCCGCCGTGGTCAACGGCCGGTCAACGCCGGTCAACGGCGACCCGGAGACCGAAAATTGAAGAATGGCCCGTTGGCCTATTTTCGACGTTCCGGACACATCTGCGGCATCGGATTTGCAAACTGGAGTTTCAAAAGTGAAGAACGACGATTCAAAGATTGCACGGTCGAGACCGAACGATTCGTCCGATCGCCGACGGGAACGATTTTGGTAGTAGTGTTGATCTATTTATTCCTCAATTTAATATTGGAAATAATTATGTAGTAATTATGGTTTAATGACTTGAGGAATTGTAAGAAAAAAGGGTGAAATATCGAAAAAGAAAATGTGAATATTTTTACGTAAAAAGCGGAGCTTTTACGTAAAAATTAGGCCTCTGGTTTAGTACGTGGCAGGTTAGAATAGGTTAGATGGTTTTGAGGCGTTTCCTAAACGCCGGAAACCTAAAAATTAAGCGGAAATGCTGCCGAAATTTCTAAAACGGCACAAAGGGGTATTTTAGGAAACGAGGGCTGAAAATGTGATCGGGATGGAAACCCGAGCTCCCTCGATGACCTAGGTCCGGGAAAGAAGGACGGACGTTGTGAGGATTAGTGAACCGCCCCATTAGAAATTTCGTAATGTAAGAAAACGACCCCTATGTCAGAATAGTACCACCCGAGGGACGGGTGCGGTCGAAGTATAAAATTTGGGGCGATTACATCAGTAACGGTAACCCGATAGGCTAAATAGTCATACGAGAGGTATTCAGTATGTTGACTGGTTGGTTAGCCAGTCAAGGACCAAGTTGAAATGGGATAGTGAGAGACAGTGATTAATTTGTCAAGTAGACAAATTAATCAAGCACGATTAAAAAAATTAGATATCAAATTTCCCAAAGTAGAGCAGTCGGGTACCGATAGGCATCAGTACCACACAACGATAAGTTTATTAGTTCCTAACGATAGAGTGACCTAAGAGCGATGTTAATTAATTTATTGGGTAAATAAATTAATTAACAATGATTAGAAAATCAAATTCTTAAGAAGAGGGCAATTAGTACCGACAAGGATCGGTACCACATAACGAGAATTTTTATTAGTCACTAATGACCACGGTGACCTAAGAGTGAATGTTAATGTAAATGCATTATGATTACAGGGAGGTACCTGTATTGTGACGAAGGCGAGAGTATAAACTGTCTGCTGACAGGTAAGTACAACTCCGCCTACAGCATGGATAAAATGAATTTAAAATGATGCTTTTCCAGTATTTTAAGTATGTATCTTGCACACGATGCTGCACAGCATACATAAGAGCATATAGCTTCACAATCGAGTAGATTGATGAAAGAACAAGATAGAAGCCATAGATCCCTACCGCGTAGGATTGGGGACAGCTTAGAGAAGCGTATGGCTAGAACAGTTAAACAAGATGGAAATAAATAGGTGTGTCGTACCGGCTCCTTCAGTCGAAGGGGTTTCCAGTTAAAGAAAGTTCAGGCCACAAGTTGAGCATCAGTTGATGGCTCTTCGGCATTAGTTGACCTCGGGCGTTACCGTTGGTCTGCGCGCACACGGTACTGACACATGGGCCCTAAATAGACAAGAAAAGAAAAGAAAAGTTTGAAGCATAAATGAACATAACCGGATCATGCATTAGTTATAGTTCGCTATGCTTTCTTTTTCAGTAGAGTGCATACAGTACACGATGCTTCTGTCATGCATAAAGTATGTGAAGTTTTATATTCAGTGTTATGACATGTTATGTGATGACATGATATGTGAGCTGATATGTGATATGCTTATATGATATATGATTTATTAAGTGATATATGTCATGCCTATGATTTTACGTATGTGCTATGTTTTAAACATGTTTTGCGGTTAACATGTTGTACTTACTGGGCGTAAAGCTCACGGAGTGTGTTCATGCTGTAGGTAAGCATCCTATAGCGTAAACATCAAGGGACGATGATGATGGCGGAGGTGGATGTGAGGATGAGGTTATGGATACACCGCGAGTATTCTTCCGCACAGTATGAGTAAATAATATTTTGAATGGTGACAGTTAAATAGTATTTTGAATAGTAAAGGTTAAATGGTATTTTGGAACAGTAAACAGTATATGTACGAGTAGTATATTTAAATAGTATCTGGTGAATAGTAATCAGATAAACATGTATATAATTATGTATGTATAATTGAAATCCTTATGTTTTTCAAATTCCGCATTTTAATAGTATGCGTACGTGAATAGTAAATACGTACGTGTATATAAAAAAAAAAAAATCCCTCTAAATTTATAGTCTTAAATTCAGCAAGTTTAAGTATCGTTTTTAAAGAAGCAAGTAATAGAGTTTACAGTGACGGTCCGGGCCGCTGAGGGCACGGGGCGTCTCAGTTGGTATCAGAGCGGTTTCCTGCCATCCTACCTCACATCGCCGCATGCCTGCCTCATCTGTCCAAGTAAGTTAGTTTTATATTTTTAGTCAGTAAATGTTTCTCTATTGAAGATAACATTTTATAGTAATGAGATGACGAAACCTATGATGGCGAGAATAAGACGAAGAGATGCTGAGATCATTATACGTAAATCACGACCGTGCAGTGCTAGAGAACTGCTCAAAGAAAGGACATGGATTGCTGCCCGAGTTGTACCGATCTTCAGGGCTAGTTGTCCATTAAGTTTCGAGTGGCAAACAGTACTCCTGCACTCCATGAGAATGTCAGGACTGGTTTCATGTTATCAAAGTGATTCCCCGATTGTACGTCATTGACCAGGATAACTGAGTCCTATTGGCTGTTGATATCTCTCTGGAAGATACTCTCGTGTGTATCGGGATCCTTATGACCAGGATGAGCTCTTAACTGTGTCGAGTTTCGCCATACCACGATCGAGCCAATCTCTGAAAGCAGTCCAGCATCAGCCTTAGTTTTTCTTTATAGGCAAGCGGGGAGTGAACCCACCTAAGTTCTCTAGAGTTATGGATATACGAGAATTTGTTCATCGGACTGAAAGACTGCAGCTGATGTCCGGTGATACAGTTCTAACGTATGTTGTTCGCTACAAGGAACCGATATGGACTTCTACAATACATGCCGAGACAAAAGTGGATCAAGACAGAAGAAGACTCAAAGAGAGAAAGAGACCTTGCCAAACAGAATTAGAAGAGCGATCAAATAGGACTAGCAAGCCTTATTAAGGAGATAGTGAACGCCGAGAGAAAAGTGCTCAACCCCGGGAACTCTACACAAGCCCAAGGCATTATAGCAGCCGCCATTATGGAGGGTGACCCGGTAGAACCAGCACCCCAACTGGCCGATGAAGAGTTCACGGTCGAGTACCAGTCAGAAGTACACGAGGGCAATAGGGAGCCGATGGAGAACCCCGAACCAGCCCGTATGTCTCCCGAACACCCCATGAGAGAGGAAGATAACGCGACTCTTTTCGACGCCCATCCCGACGATGAGGGAAAGGAGATCCCCAATCGCTTTAGTAATGACGAAGTCATCATAGCCAGCGATGACGAGGTCAGTTTCAGCTGAGAAGAAGAAGAGAACCCAGAGGAGTACTCACTCAGTGATAGTGACGATGAGGAGATGCCTGATACTGAATCAGGATTATCCTTCCAATAGTAGTAACCCTTCTGCGGGAATGTTAGTTATGAAAATATATAGAGGGAAGCAGTAGCTCTCCCCCGTCAGTTATAACATAATGTACTTGTTGGGATCGTATAGGGGAAGTGTGTGTCACTCCCACTGAACTAGAATCTTGAATATATGTATATATATTATGTGAAATATGTTATGAGATAAGTAGTAAAGCTTTGCCCTAGGGGCCAGATATAATATTTTTTCCACAGTGTGAGTATGATATGACAGAAAGTGCAGGACGAATCCTAGCACTCAGACGATGTCCCAATACAATGCGGTAATTGTATTGAACATCACAGTATGAGAGAAAGAAAGATGGATATAGTGTGTATATTTATATCCATAATGGTTTAAGTAAGATTGTTAAGTAAGAAAGAAAATGATATGTGATACGAGTCCCAAGTATAGAATTTAAGAGACTTATATTTTCCTTTTTCGCTGTACGATAGGGTTACATAGGAAAACATGGCAAGAATGAGAGCTTAGTTAAACCCAGCATCCTGAGAGGATGAGTTGATAGCACAGATCGCAGCCATGCAAGAGATGATGGAGAACTAGCAGCGGGAGCTAAACCAGCTTAGAGAACAGCTGGGCCAGCAACCCCAGGCACCACAGTCAGTAGAGATGCCAGCACAGGAGGCTCTAGCAGCCCAGAAACTCTGAGGGAGCAAGCAGCTCCTTCAGCTCAGGAAGCACTAGCACCCATAGTAATGGCTGCTTTCGTAGCAGCAATTATTTTCTGCCAATCCCTAGGGAAGGCGACTTGTATGAAAGATTCCGACGCATGAAAGCGTTAGAATTCTTAAGAATCACCAACCCTATAGAGGCCGATGATTGGCTAACGGATATCCAAGTAATCTTGGATTTTATAGGGTTAACAGATAGAGAAAGAAAGTGATGTGCACATCCTTCACCCTGCGCAATGAGGCGCGTTAGTGGTGGAAGATGGTAACCATTAGGAGGAACATCAGAGAGATGAGCTGGAGTGATTTCATTGAGGAATTCAAGGAGATGTACTTCAACGAGGAAGCACTAGTAGCGCAGTAAGACGAGTTCGACAACCTGCACCAATGTAGTATAACTGTTATGGAGGCAGTCAAGAAGTTTAAGCAGTTGGCTCAACTTTGTCCAGATTTGGTACCGACCAAAAGGAGAGAGTCAAACGAATGCTGAAGATGTTTAGAACGGAAATCACAGTTTAGGTCTGTAGCGGAGGGCACGGACCAGCGACACTAGCAGAATGTGTCAGCAAGACTATATGAGCTGAGTACTAGTCGGCTCAGGATAAGGAGCGAAAGGCGCAGAATTTTAAGGCACGAAAGGAGGAGAAAACGCAAGCTGAGCAGGCTCAGGGGAAGTAAAACCCCGAGTTACAACACAGAGGACAGAATGTGGGAACCGGCCAGAATAGTAGGCATTCCCATAATAACAACAAGAGAAAAGGGGAATTAAGGCAATCAAGATTCACAGGAGAATTTCCCCCAGAAGAGAAACGACCAGGAAGGAAATGATAGCCAACTCGACGTGCACGAAATGCGGAAAGAGGCACTCAGGAGAATGTAAGCAAGGAGTAAGTGGTTGTTTCATCTGTGGCAAGAAAGGCCACTATGCCAAAAAAAAAAAGGCTTAGGACACAACGTTGTCATAAACTGTTGAAGGCGAAAAATCATTTTCGAACCAATCGGATGTGAAAAGTTCATCTACAAGGGTTTGTCGCCAGAGCAACCAAAGACGATGATATCAGCAGTGAAGGCTCGCGAGATACAATCCAGTGGATGCACGGACTTCCTAGTATACGTAGCAGATAAGACTCAAGGAATAGAGATAGGACCCGACAACGTACCGATAGTCAGGGAATTCATGGAGATATTTCTAGAAGATCTTGCAGGACTCCAACCAGAGCGCAGGATCTCGTTCGAGACTGAACGTCTACTAGAATCAGCCCCATCTTTGAGGCCCCCTACAGAATAGGCCCTATAGAGCTAAAGGAGCTCCAAGCCCAGCTAAAGTACTAAATAGATAAGGGATTCATGCGATAGAGCTATTCACCCTGGAGAGCACCCATACCATTCGTGAAGAAGAAAGATGGACCACTGAGAATGTGCATCGACTACAGAGAGTTGAACAGGATTACGATTAAGAATAAGCATCTGTTGCCGCGAGTTAACGATCTATTTGATCAGCTCCAAGACGCTGTAGTGTTCTCGAAGATCGATCTACATCCCGAGTACCATCAACTACAAATCAGGAATGAAGATGTACCCAAAACAGCATTTCAAACGTGGTACGGACATTACGAGTTTCTGTTCATGTCACTCAGATTAACGGACGCACCAGCAACTTTCATGAACTGGATGAACCGCATGTTCAAGGACTATTTGGATAAGTTTGTCATTGGGTTCATCGATGACATACTTATACACTCTAAGACGAAGGAAGAGCACGAAGAGCACTTAATTATCATTTTGCGCATGCAACAGGACCATCAGTTATACACCAAGTTCTCCAAGTACGAGTTTTGGCTGGAGAAGGTCCATTTCCTAGACCACGTAGACCCCAAGGAAGGAGTATCTGTGGACCTGGCGAAAATTGATGCAGTTAGCACGTGGCCAGCTCAGAGGAACGAAACGGGAATTCACAGTGTCTTTAAACTAACAGGATGTTACCTACACTTAGTCGAAGGCTACTCAAAGTTAGCTGCTCCGCTCACAGCGCTCACCAAGAAGGGAAAGAGGTATAAGTGAATCGATAAGTGTGAGGAAAGCTTTCAAGAGCTAAGATGAAGACTCATTAGCGCTCCAATGCTGACCATTTCAAATGTTGGTCAGGGAAGCTTTGTGATTTAAGCGCCACATCTAAAACCAAGTTGGAAACTGTGTTGATGTAGAGTGGTAGAGTAGTCGCGTATGCTTCACGACAACTCAAAAAAACCTTGAGAAGAGCTACCCAACGCGTGATCTGGAGCTAGTAGCGATAGTTTTTACGATAAAAACATGGAGGCACTACCTGTACGGAGTCACGTGCGAGATTTACATCGACCACTAGAGTCTCAAATGTATCTTCACGCAGAAAGAGCTCAACATGAGGCAGCGTAGATGGCTAGAGTTGGTAAGGATTACGACTGTGAGATCCTATACCATCCGGGGAAAGCCAATAAAGTGGTCAATGCGTAGAGTCAGAAGCATATTACTATGCCTATGGTTATTAGTGCCTTGTCAAGAGCGCTACAAAGGAGTTATGCGACAGCGAGATCAAGATTTTGATAGGGAGATTGTCTGACGTGACCCTCCAATCGACGCTCCAAGAAGAGATCAAGATCGGTCAAGATTTTGATTTGTCCCTGCTCAAGTCCAGAAAGGAAGCTATAGAGGACAAGGGTTCAGAGTTTAAGATCCTTAAGGATGATGTACTCTACTACAGAGATAGAGTGTGTATTCTGAAAGATGAAGAGCTCAAGAAGCGAATCCTTTTGGAACCTTACGAGACGTCATATTCCGTACATCCGATAGCGAATAAGATGTACAAGTACCTGAAGGAAAGCTTTTGGTGGCCTGAAATGAAGAATGACATTGTCGAGTTCGTTGCCAGATACCTTACGTGCCAGAAGGTTAAGGCAGAACACCAGCGCCCAGCAGGATAATCGTAGAAAATTAAGCTACCCGAGTGGAAATGGGACCAGATTACGATGAATTTCGTAATCGGATTGCCGAAGACGTCAAACGATAATGATGCAATCTGGGTGATTGTAGAAAGACTGATGAAATCAGTTAGATTTTTAGCAATGAAAGTTAGCTACTCGGTGGAACGACCAGTAGAAATCTATGCGGCACAGTTCGTGAAATGGCACGGAATACCAGAGTCGATCGTCTCAGATCGTAGTGGACGCTTTACCTCCAGATTTTGGCGAGGTGTTCAAGCCGCATTACGGTCCAAGTGAGAGTTCAGCATAGCATTTCATCCTCAGACCGACAGTTAGTCTGAGAGGACCATACAGATGTTAGAGGACATGTTGAGACCTGCGTCCTAGACTTCAAAGGAAATTGATATCAGAAGCTACCATTGAGCGAGTTCTCGTACAACAGCAACTATCATTCCTCGATAGGAATGGCACCGTACGAGACACTCTGTGGAAAGAAATGCAGATCTCTGGCTCATTAGTACGAGTTTGGAGAGAAACGAGTAGTTAGCTCGGACATCATCAAGAATACCATGTCAGACGTGAAGCTGATACGAGAAACGTTAGATACAGCGCACAGTCGACCGAAGAATTTTGACGATAAGCGCCGTAGACCCCTCAAGTTTCAAGTAGGAGATTCGGTCTTTTTCAAGGCGGCACCCATGAAAGGGGTGATGCGCATTGAAAATAAAAGAAAGCTCAGTCCTAGGTACATAGGACCCTTGAGATAATAGAGAAAGTCGGGAAGGTGGCTTATAGACTAGCACTTCCTCCCGAGTTAGCTATAGTGCACAACATCTTTCACGTCTTGATGCTGAAGAAGTACGTGCCAGACAGCTCTCATGTTCTTAGCCAAGAATCCGTTGTAGTATACGCTGATCCGACGTACGAGGAGAGACCCGTGCGGATCCTAGTCAGAGAGGAGAAGGTACTTAGGAATAAAGTATACCGCTAGTAAAAGTGTTGTGGCAGAATCATAGTGTTGAGGAAGCCACATGAGAATGGGAAGAAGACATGAGAAGAGACTTCCCGGAATTATTCTAATTTTCGAGGACGAAAATTTTGTAAGGGGGGTAGGTTGTAATGACCGCCATTTTCATGGCACCTACTTACCATGTAATAAGTCATTAAGGAATAAAATGGACATAATTTAATGTCTTTTAGTGCAAATTTAAGAAACACGGTCAAGTACATGAGCGTGTAAGAGGCTGTGTACTGCTCAGATAGATGAATGTATTTCAAAGACATGGCCGTGTTGAGTAGTCTCAATTAGTACATGCCCGTGTCTGAAATGTACACGCTCGTGTTGCGTTGCACATGCACGTGTAAGAGTCTGTGTAGAAGGCTGTGTAATGAGTCGAGAGCCACTATAATGACTCTCATGAATTATGAAACTTAATTACTATGTAATGATGTAATTAAGTTAATAAGCACAGTGTGCTTTTCAGTTGAATGAATTAAACAGGAATAGTAACGTTTAATTACTATTCATGCAGTGAAAGGGGTAATCGACAGTGAAATCGGTCCACCCTATTATGTGAGTATGCGTTGAGACACGCAATATCAAGAAACCGGTCTAGACGACCATTTCATGATACAGAACTGATGAGCTAGTCATCAGTACGCTCAGACTGGTCATCTGAGCGCAGCAGTGATAATTGCCCTAATAGATGTACAGTATCGAGAAAAGTGGTCTAGATGACCTCTTCTCGCCCATAGACTGACAAAATCAAAGTCAGAACGCTCAGATTAGTCAGTCAGATAGTGAACAGTGAATAGTGAATAGTGAATAGTGAGAAACGCAGTGTCAGGTTAGTGGCCAAGACGGCCTTAATCTGGCACAAAACTGATATATTAATAGTCAGCAGGCTCAATCTGGTCAATTGAGCATAAAATGTAGATTTTGTTTAAGGGATACGCAGTATCGGGATGAGGGTCAAGACGACCTTTTCTCGCCCTGAAACTGATATATTTAGACTCAGGACGCCCAAATTAGTCAATCGGGCACCTGACACGTTTTTCGAGACGGGGTCATGCAGATCCTGAAAACTGGTCCAGAAGACCTCAGATGGACGTAAAACTGATAAATTTGAAATCAGCACGTCCAAATTAGTCAAGAGAGACCGTGTTTGAAATTTCACGCGAAAACGCCTCGTTATGCGTGCACAGTGTCAACACAGTGTAGGCCTAACCACAGTATCAAGAAATTGGTCAAGATGACCTTTTCTTGATATAAAACTGATATATTTGGAATCAGAATGCTCAAATTAGTCATTTGAGCACAAAAAGTAATTTTTGACCGGGAACCATACAGTATCGGGAAACTGGTCGAGACGACCTCGGATGAAGATAAAACTGATATATTTGGGTTCAGCACGCCCAAATTAGTCAGTATAGCCTATCTTAAAATTTTTCAAAAAATTTGTATAAAGGACGAAATTTTGGGGATTCTAGAGAAATAGCCCCCATATTTTTCCAAATCTCATTTTCTCCCTCCCCACACCACACGAATATGAACAGTGACCGACCATCGAATCCGGCCTCCGTTTTCGACACCGCCGGCACCATTGGAAAGCTCTCGACGAGCTGATTCCAACGGTGGGCCGAGTCGACCGAACCGACGCCGGAGCACGCCGCACGCGCCGCCCAAAGCCGCCGGTGGCCGAATTTTTCAAACCGCCGTATCTCCACCGTCCGACGTCCAAATGCCACGATTCCGGTCCCAATGGATTCGTGGTGAAGAGTAGAACAAAACCCAGGCTTCATTTCATGTCAACAGCAGCCGAATCGCGCCGCCCCAGGTTCGCCGTCGCCGTCGCCATCGCCGCCGTCGGATCTCGCTATTCCGGCGGAGTTGAGTTGCAAGGTCGGTGTCAAAATGCTCAGAACAACACGTAGATCAAAAGCCCCAAATCAATTTTGGGCAACAACGCCGGAAAAATGAAGATCCAACGCCGCCGCCGTCGCCGACTTTTCGAGAGCCGATTTCCGGTGATAGGAGCCTTGATTCGTGAAATTGACACCACCAATGGGTTCCTCTCGTCGAGCTCTTCAAGATGGTGGTCGCCACTTCCATCGCCGCCGTGGTCAACGGCCGGTCAACGCCGGTCAACGGCGACCCGGAGACCGAAAATTGAAGAATGGCCCGTTGGCCTATTTTCGACGTTCCGGACACATCTGCGGCATCGGATTTGCAAACTGGAGTTTCAAAAGTGAAGAACGACGATTCAAAGATTGCACGGTCGAGACCGAACGATTCGTCCGATCGCCGACGGGAACGATTTTGGTAGTAGTGTTGATCTATTTATTCCTCAATTTAATATTGGAAATAATTATGTAGTAATTATGGTTTAATGACTTGAGGAATTGTAAGAAAAAAGGGTGAAATATCGAAAAAGAAAATGTGAATATTTTTACGTAAAAAGCGGAGCTTTTACGTAAAAATTAGGCCTCTGGTTTAGTACGTGGCAGGTTAGAATAGGTTAGATGGTTTTGAGGCGTTTCCTAAACGCCGGAAACCTAAAAATTAAGCGGAAATGCTGCCGAAATTTCTAAAACGGCACAAAGGGGTATTTTAGGAAACGAGGGCTGAAAATGTGATCGGGATGGAAACCCGAGCTCCCTCGATGACCTAGGTCCGGGAAAGAAGGACGGACGTTGTGAGGATTAGTGAACCGCCCCATTAGAAATTTCGTAATGTAAGAAAACGACCCCTATGTCAGAATAGTACCACCCGAGGGACGGGTGCGGTCGAAGTATAAAATTTGGGGCGATTACATCAGTAACGGTAACCCGATAGGCTAAATAGTCATACGAGAGGTATTCAGTATGTTGACTGGTTGGTTAGCCAGTCAAGGACCAAGTCGAAATGGGATAGTGAGAGACAGTGATTAATTTGTCAAGTAGACAAATTAATCAAGCACGATTAAAAAAATTAGATATCAAATTTCCCAAAGTAGAGCAGTCGGGTACCGATAGGCATCAGTACCACACAACGATAAGTTTATTAGTTCCTAACGATAGAGTGACCTAAGAGCGATGTTAATTAATTTATTGGGTAAATAAATTAATTAACAATGATTAGAAAATCAAATTCTTAAGAAGAGGGCAATTAGTACCGACAAGGATCGGTACCACATAACGAGAATTTTTATTAGTCACTAATGACCACGGTGACCTAAGAGTGAATGTTAATGTAAATGCATTATGATTACAGGGAGGTACCTGTATTGTGACGAAGGCGAGAGTATAAACTGTCTGCTGACAGGTAAGTACAACTCCGCCTACAGCATGGATAAAATGAATTTAAAATGATGCTTTTCCAGTATTTTAAGTATGTATCTTGCACACGATGCTGCACAGCATACATAAGAGCATATAGCTTCACAATCGAGTAGATTGATGAAAGAACAAGATAGAAGCCATAGATCCCTACCGCGTAGGATTGGGGACAGCTTAGAGAAGCGTATGGCTAGAACAGTTAAACAAGATGGAAATAAATAGGTGTGTCGTACCGGCTCCTTCAGTCGAAGGGGTTTCCAGTTAAAGAAAGTTCAGGCCACAAGTTGAGCATCAGTTGATGGCTCTTCGGCATTAGTTGACCTCGGGCGTTACCGTTGGTCTGCGCGCACACGGTACTGACACATGGGCCCTAAATAGACAAGAAAAGAAAAGAAAAGTTTGAAGCATAAATGAACATAACCGGATCATGCATTAGTTATAGTTCGCTATGCTTTCTTTTTCAGTAGAGTGCATACAGTACACGATGCTTCTGTCATGCATAAAGTATGTGAAGTTTTATATTCAGTGTTATGACATGTTATGTGATGACATGATATGTGAGCTGATATGTGATATGCTTATATGATATATGATTTATTAAGTGATATATGTCATGCCTATGATTTTACGTATGTGCTATGTTTTAAACATGTTTTGCGGTTAACATGTTGTACTTACTGGGCGTAAAGCTCACGGAGTGTGTTCATGCTGTAGGTAAGCATCCTATAGCGTAAACATCAAGGGACGATGATGATGGCGGAGGTGGATGTGAGGATGAGGTTATGGATACACCGCGAGTATTCTTCCGCACAGTATGAGTAAATAATATTTTGAATGGTGACAGTTAAATAGTATTTTGAATAGTAAAGGTTAAATGGTATTTTGGAACAGTAAACAGTATATGTACGAGTAGTATATTTAAATAGTATCTGGTGAATAGTAATCAGATAAACATGTATATAATTATGTATGTATAATTGAAATCCTTATGTTTTTCAAATTCCGCATTTTAATAGTATGCGTACGTGAATAGTAAATACGTACGTGTATATAAAAAAAAAATCCCTCTAAATTTATAGTCTTAAATTCAGCAAGTTTAAGTATCGTTTTTAAAGAAGCAAGTAATAGAGTTTACAGTGACGGTCCGGGCCGCTGAGGGCACGGGGCGTCTCATGGATGATAGCATGTCACAGGCTTACGTAATACGGTATATAATTGGGAGTTAAGTTTCAGGTTTATAGTGAAGTGACTCTGAAATTAGTGATCATATGATTGAGTTGTTCGGTAAAGAATGATGATCATATGGATTTGCGGGAGCCCGATTATATATATCCAATTAGTCCCTCTACTAGCTCCACATAATTCATTAACGTTTAGCAAAATTGATCTGTTATGCGATTGGCTAGTTTATTATGCATGGATGGTATTGACATAGGATTAGGATGGTCAACAAGATTCTCTCCGGTTGGATTCAGATTTTGTTTTGGATAATACAGTACATAATTATTCGAACTCCAAATAAAGTTGTCATGATATTATTTGAGATTGGATTAGAGTTGTAGAAAATTATCCATGAGAACTAGAATTTGAAATACAACTGTTTTGTGGATTTTGAAGTTTGAATTTTGAATTTTGAATTTTGAATTTTGAATTTGAATTTTGAATTTGAAATTCGAATTTGAAATTTGAATTTGAAATTTGAAATTTAAATTTGAAATTTGAAATTTGAATTTGAAATTTGAAATTCAAATTTTGAATCACAGTCTAAGTGGGATTCGAATTTGTTGTGGTAAATCCACAAGGAATGAAATTCAAATTTGAGTTGGATATGGAGAGGAAAATCTTGTTAGAATCCTACTTGAATTTTGAATCCAAATCCTAACCAAATATGGACAAGAATTTTGAGGATTATCCTCAATGAATTTTCAGATTTTTGTGGATAAGGTTCAAGAAAAAATTCAAGTTTTAATCCCAGTTGAATTTGGATTCTCTCCTCCCTGATAATGGCCGAATTTTTGGAGTAAATCTCCTAGGAGATTTTTGGTTATTTTGGATAAGGATGAGATAAGATTCAAACTTGAAAATCCTAGTGGAATTTTGATTCTTCCTTATCCAAAAGTGGCCGAAATCTTGGTGGGGATTTCTCCTTTGAATTTTCAGATTTTTTTGGTTGAAAAAGGAAGATAAAATTCTACTTAAAATCTTGTTTAGATTTGGATTGGAATTATCCTATAATGGCCGAAATTTGTTGGGATTTTCCCTTGGATAATTTCAGATTTTATGGTTGTGGATAAGGGAGAATATCTTCTCCTAATCCAATTCGAATTCAGAGAATCACCTCATGCAGGTCTATAAATAGAGGTCCTGCCTCTCATACCACAGACTCTCAGGTGAGCATGCTTATTGTTGCACAGCCCACCGTGATAATAAGTTCTATAGAGATCTGGGTGGTCAGAAGAAGACTAGCAGTGCTAGCATACCGATCGAGGTTCAGAGTGCCCACATACTCAGCCATTCGGGAATTGGAGAATAGTAGAGAAGGCTAGTTGGTTGAAGCCCTCCGGTCATTCTCCTCCGTAGATTGGCGTCCTTGAGGTATGAGTTTTAATTGTTATTGGTTTATTGTATATGGTATCATGAGATATTTAACGATCTAAAAAAAATTTTATTGTTCCGCTGCGTCACTCTGATATGTTTTTACCAATTTATTTTCCTACAATTGGTATCAGAGACATCTCATGACTATGCCTATGCATAAATTAGACAATTACTTAGTCTTTTATTTATGTATGGATTTGATATTTACAGCGTGGCATTCTAGGTTTCCTTTATGTTGTTATCATGTATTATGTATAAAGTATGTGGTTATTTTAATTTTCTGAATTATTATAAGCATGCTTGTTTTTGTCGGTTATGGTTCCTTAGAATTTAAAAAAAATTGTATCTAGGTTTTTTATGTAACCATGAGAGCAGTTTTTAATATTGTAATTTTCCCATGGATTTTATTTTTTTGTCTCTTAGAATTATTATGGTTAGAATTTTTGTACACCGGAAACGGTTTATAAAATTTTATGTAATTATTCTTGGAGGAGATTGAAGATTAAAGACCGTAATATATTTTTCCCAAAAGTTAAATTTGATTTAAAGGTTGAAATTTTGATTGTGTGGAAAATTTCAATTTAATTGGGATTCAAATTAATTTTTAGAGATCCTAATAGGTAAATTGGAATATGGCATGAAAATCGAGACACGACCCCTGGGGATAAGCCGTCGAGCCTTGGTAGGGATGCAGCCTGTTCCCTCGGGTAGGATGGGCTGCGGCAGCCCCTGTGCGGGCCATAACCACCCATGGCCGCAGGCTTGGCCTGCAGCCGAGGGTGGCGGTGGCCTCCCCAAGGCTGGCCGCAGCCTGCACGTGCAGCCTGGCGCTGCAGGCTTAGCCTGCAGCCCGCAGCCCGGCAGGGCTGCACATGGGCAGTCGTGGGCTGCCAGCCCCCCCCCATGGGGCTGGGGGCTACCCACGGCTGCTGCCACCTCCGGGGGTAGTGGTGCGACGATTTAAAAATCAAAAAATTTTGATTTTTAAATTTGAGATTTAATTTTAAATCATGTTTAAAAATATGTAATTGAAAATTTGAAATTTTTGAAATTACATATTATTATACATGATGTTTAAAATTGTTTAAAAATTTGAATTTGAAATTTAAATTTGAAATTCGAATTTGGAATTTGAATTTGAAATTTAAATTTTTGGAATTTAAATTTAAATGATGAGAAAAAATGGAAAGGCTACATAAAGATGGATACAAGAAGACGGAACCAAATTAATGACCCAAAGAATGCTTTAGATAGAATTTTGTAATCTTTATTTTCTTTGTTCTAGGATGGAGCCATGGCTTAGTTATTCTGTCAATTATTTTTTTCTGTGATATGTCATGGATGTATAAATATGTATTGATGGATGTTTATATGCATATTTGATAACATGTCATATAGGATAGGTGAGTGCCGTTCATACTATATTGATCATACATAATTTGTCAAAACTTGCATGTTTTTCAAAATATTGAGTGGGAGAAGGTTTCAAACAAAACCCATGGCCTCCATTGTTGATCCATATGTGAAAGTATGGTAATGCCTCGCGTCAGTTTTGCCCTGACCACACCCCTCGGTAGGTGTTTACCACTGCTAGTATACTAGATTGGATCTCCTATGTGGAAAACGTGTTCGGGTACGATCCTATTCATGACCACCCCTCGATGGCTTGGTAAGACATGGATCGGGCTACATAAACAATGGTTATACACTCAAGACTCGTTTAGTTGTTAACCTTCCCTAGAAGCTCTGTTAACTAAACTGGTGGCCAAATAAGCGGTTATTAATATATGTTTTAACCTTGGAGGATTTAAGGCAACATATATTAATTGGACGGGGTCCATGTTCTGGCTATTTGTTTCGTGACCACCCCTTGGTGGCTTGGGACAATAGGTGTTGAGAATTACCATTGTAATGCTACATGTTTTTTCAAGTTTCATGTAGGAATATACTTGTATGTTTTATTTGCTAAATTATCTGTATATTTGCTTGGGCTTTGTAATGATGTCTAGTATAATTTTATTTCAGTTCAAAATGTCACCGACACCCCTTATTTCAATACTTACTGAGAATAAACTGAATGGCGATAATTGTAAGGATTGGAAAAGAAATCTGTTAATAGTTCTCAGCTGTGAGAGACATAAGTTTATACTGGATGAACCATGCCCACCAGGGCCAAAACCTGACACGCCGCTTGAAGAGGTCCCAATTGCCGATACTCATTGGAGAGAATCCAATGATATAGCTCGATGCTACATGCTTGCTAGCATGATAAGGGCTTTACAAAAGTAGCATGAGACTTATCAGGTTGCTAGGGAGATCATGGATAATCTGGAGGGCATGTTTGGAGGCCAAGAAAAGTTGGCTCAACAGTCTGCTATAACCAGCATTATGAACTCTAAGCAAAAGGCGAGTACTCCAGTGAAGGACCATATGATCACTCTAATGGGATTCTTCGCTGAGGCTACCGAGAACGGTGCTGAGTTGGACTACAACACCCAGATCGAGATGGTGTTCAAAACTCTGTCTAAAGATTTTGTTGGGTTTAAGGCCGCATACAATCTGGCAACAAGGGAGTTAGGACTAACCGAGCTCATGAAGCAACTCCAAGCTTATGAGCGGATGATCAGGGATGGAGATATGGTCTAACCCAAAGGTGAGGCCAATTTGGTGGAATCTTCCAAACCCTCTCGGAAGAGGAAGAGGCCAAACCAGAAGTAAGCGGCTTCCAGTTCTTCTAATCCTCCTGTCTCGGATGGGAAGAAGAAGAACAAGAACAAGAAGCCCAAGGACCCTAAAAAGTCCAAATGCTTTCGCTGTGGGAAGGTGGGTCACTTTAAGAAGGCTTGCCGGGAAATCCTAGCCGCCAAGGGCAAGGAAGGTAAGGAACTTCACTACTTAGAAGCATGTTTGGTGGAAGAATTGAAAGACACTTGGGTCATTGATTCGGGCACCACTAATCATGTTTGTGTTTCTATGCAGGGGTTCGTGGAAACGAGAAGTCTACATGATAGGAGCCTCTCATTGCAGACTGGAGATAGTAGCTTGGTGGTGGCTGAGGCAGTGGGAGATATTTATCTTTACTTTGATGAATTTAGGTTTATTTTATTAAAAGACTGTTTTTATGTTCCTAGTTTTAGGAGGAACCTTATATCGGTAGCTTGTTTAATAAAGGATTCTTATTCAGTTTCTTTTAGTAAAAGAGTTGATATTCGTATAAGTAAATCTTTTATCTGTTCTAGATGGATGGATGGAAACCTATATTTGATTAAACCAAAGATGTAATCACTGCTTGACACAGAATTAATAGATAACTCTAAAAGGTTGAAAGTTTCTCACTCTAACAAGGCGTATCTTTGGCATTTAAGACTTGGTCATATTAATCAGGATAGGATTCAAAGATTGGGGAAAGACGCTCCTCTAGAATCTCTGGAAGAGGTACGTCTTCCTCAATGTGAGTCTTGTCTAGAGGGTAAGATGACTAAGAGGTCTTTTGGAGCTAAGGGTACAAGGGCTCAAGAGCTCTTAGAAATTGTACACACTGACGTATGTAGCCCCATGAACGTCACAGCACGAGGAGGGTTCGAGTATTATGTCTCCTTTATAGACGATTACTCGAGATATGGATATGTGTATCTGATGCACCGCAAGAGCGAAACCTTTGACAAGTTCAAAGAGTATCGTGTGGAAGTGGAAAAGCAATTAGATAAATCCATAAAGATACTTCCATCTAATCGAGGTGGCGAATACCTCTCCGACGAATTTCTAGGACATCTTGTAGAGGACGGGATATTATCCCAATTGACTGCACCTGGTACTCCACAACAGAATGGTGCAGTCAAAAGGAGAAACAGGACCTTGTTGGATATGGTATGGTCCATGATGAGTTATTCAACGCTACCATTATCATTTTGGGGATATGCTTTACAAACGGTGTGCTATATTCTGAACCAGGTTCCAAGCAAATCAATTCCCAGAACTCCGTATGAATTGTGGCGTGGTAGGAAGCCATCCCTTGGACATATGAGAATATGGGACTACCCGGCACATGTACTGGATGGGGATGCGAAGAAATTGGAACCAAGATCAGAATTGTGCATGTTTGTAGGGTATCCAAAGGGAACTAAAGGAGGTCTGTTCTATAACCCGAAGGAACAAAAAGTCATTGTCTCAACCCATGCAATATTCTTTGAGGAAAGTCACATGAATGACTTTAAGTCTCGAAGCAAAGACTCCATCGAGCATGTGACAACCGGGAAATTCTGGCATTCTCGGAAGAAAATGTACAAATGTATGTATGTAATAATTTGTACTATTTAAAGAGTGAAATAAATAAATTTATATTATTTAGAATGTATTAAAATGTTCTAACAATACTAACGAGTAAGAATTCAGTGTCGATGAAATTCACTGAATTGAAACGGGTGGAACGGTGCCAAAAATGGCATTGAAAACCCTAACCTGTGCATTATGGTGCACTAAAAAGATGAAAAACTTTCGGGATTGATTTTGATCAAAAGGAAACAGTATAAATGTGGCGGCCCGCCCCTCGTAGAGATCATACAATACTATTACAGTTAAGCTTTATCGCTAACTGCGATAGATTGTACTCTCATGGGTCGCCGGCTAATCTATCTCTCTTTAAATCATGATGTTTTGGGGAAATTTTTTTTTTTAAACATCATGTAAAACATTTTTCACTATTTACTTTGTTTGTAAGTACAAAGTAATTTACATAATACAGTACTTCCGTAACATATATATTTACAAACGAACTGTTTTCTTTTTCCCTTCTCTTTTATCGCTTAGCGGAAAGACTCTGGCAGGACCATATCCCTCGCCCACTTATCCCATTTGACACACGCTATCCCGTCCACCATCCAGTCAAACAAAGCTACTGAGCTGATCGCTTACCTGTAACATAAGCAAAAATGGTGAGCTACAGGCTTAGTAAGTTCAAACATGCAAGAAATAAAATTCTATGATTAGTACTATTCATCATGAATAGTACTGTTGATACTATTCATATATGAATAGTAACTTTGACCACTATTCATTATGAATAGTAAGTTTGACCATAACTCAGTATATCAACAGTACATCTACCGTGATGTTAGTACTCTCACGAAACTGTCTTATGCTCAATTATGGCATAGTTTCAGTTTTAGGTAATTATCTTTAATTACGTTTTGGTTTTGAGCTCAGGTTGGCAGTACCATTTAAGTGCGCATGACTGGGAGTGGTACATTAGTGCTGACCTCCACAGCCTTAATCTCATAGCCCCGAAGTCAAAATTGTACATGACTGGGAGCGGTACATCAGTGCTGACCACCACAACCTTAATCTCATAGCCCCGAAGGCAAAATTACCTCCCTGTACGGAAGGCTGGTACGCCAAAAGTGGTTTCATTACCGACTTTTTAAAATTCTAACCCGGTGACTTCATATTGTCCCATGATTAGGAATGGTTCACATTTTAATTTTTAGGTGAGTGAGTTTCATTAACCTCGCTCTAGTACCCGAAGCACAACTTATTATGTGTCCCATTCTTAATAGTACCCGTAGCACATTTCGTCTCTCTCTCTACTCTATAATAGTGCCCATAGCACATATGTATCTAACTTATAGTTAGTACATTGCAGACAGGTAAATGTATGAACTTACCTTATCAGTTTCTTCCCTTTTTCTCTCTTGGATCTTTGATCGCCCTCCTTGTAGGTCGATTTTTGGATCCTACAGACAAAACCTTGTCTGTTAATTTTATTTCCATTTATAGCTTTTATTTTTCATTAAAAAGCTTAAATAAAACCTATTTATAACTTTTTTGGCTTTATTTATCATTTTCCCCATTTTTCTCAACTTTTGCAAAATTACGATTTTACCCCTATATTTTGGCAAAATTGAAATTTTGCCCTTGACGGAATTTTCTCAATCCAGACTGCATTTTTGGCTCTCAGGAACTTTTCTGACTCTTTACTATTCATTACCAGGTTCGTTTCTATTTCATTTTCATTTTTCACCTTCCCGACCCTCGAGAAGCACTATTCCGACCCTCACATCAGTTTAGTGATTTTCTATCGTTTCGGAGCCTCAAATGGACGTTTTACTAGTATTTAAAATGTTCATCTAGACATTCCCGATTTAGGTCTCCGAGGCTCGGATTTTCCACACCCGACTCGGACCTTTATTTCGTTTCCCAAAACACCCCCCCCTCGGGGTTGGTTTTTCAGTTTCACTCGCGTTTTACATTTTTAAGGGGACGGGTTACTATTCATGAACCACCCCTTAGGTTTTCCTTATTCAATTTTCCGTTAAGGACTCGGGTTTCCGACCCGACCCTAAACTTTTATTTTTAATTCTCTTTTTACCCCAAATGCCGTTTTCGAAATTTTTGCGTAAATTTAAGGCTACCGGCGTTAGGTACGCCTCGAACCATATGTACCTGCCACGTACTATATCACAAGCCTATTTTATGTAAAAATTTTCCAAACTTTTACATAAAAGCTCACAAAATTCAATTCTCATTTTGAACCACATTACACAAAATTTTCTCTCAATTTTACCCTTGGTTTTTGGCCACGGTTTTTCACAATCAAAACCTAACCAAAATTTCTCAATTTTTCAACCAAATTTTAGGCTATTCCAATGTCATTTTCTCGAACATTTCCAAGCCAATTTCATTGCATTTTTCAACACAATTCCTAGGGTTTTTAACCTTTACAACCCACGGCCAAATTAAGAGAAACATACACCAATTTTTTTTGTTTCATGCTTTCAATCACAAATCCATCATTTCCATAATAATTTGCATGATTTAAATCATCCAAACATCAAATAAATCATGCCAAAATTTTTTTTTCCCAAACCCTAATTAACCTACGGCCATATTAGGGTAAGTTCACACCAAATTTTTTTTCCAAGCTTTCCATCATACAAATCATGCTTTGTAGGAAAATAAACCGGTAAAAACGTATCAGAGTGGCGCAGCGGAACAATAAAAATTTTTAGATCGTTAAATATCTCATGATGCCATATACAATAAATCAACAACAATTAAAACTCATACCTCAAGGACGCCAATGAACAGGAGGAGAGTGACTGGAGGCTTCAACCAACTAGCCCTCTCTACTATTCTCCAATTCCCGAATGGCTGAGTGTGTGGGCACTCTGAACCTCGATCGGTATGCTAGCACTGCTAGTCTTCTTCCGACCACCCAGATCTCTAAAGAACTTTATTGTCACGATGAGCTGTGCAACAATAAGCCTGCTCACCTGAGAGTCTGTGGTCTGAGAGAACTGGAGTGGCAGGACCTCTATTTATAGACCTGCATGAGGTGATTCTCTGAATTCGAATTAGACTAGGAAAAGATTTTCTCCCTTATCCAAACCAAAAAATCCGAATTTTCCAAGGGAGAATCTCCACAATTAAATTCGGTTTTCCTAGGATAAATCCAATCCAAATCTTAACAAGATTTTAACTAGAATTTTATCTCCCTTTTTCAACCAAAAAATCTGAAATCTTTAGGAGAAAATCTTCTCCAAATTTTCGGCCACTTTTAGGATAAGGAAGAATCAAAATTCCACTAGGATTTTTCAAGCTAAATCTCATCTCAACCTTATCCAAAAATAACCGAATTTCCTAGGATTTAGGCTCCAAAATTTCGGCCACTTTTAGGGAGTAGAGAGAATCCAAATTCAACTAGGATTGAAGCTTGAATTTACCCTTGAATCTTATCCACAAAAACCGAATTTTCCATTGAGGATTATCCTCAAAAAATTCGCCCACTTTTGTTGGGATTTGGATTCAAAATTCAAGTAGGATTCTAACAAGATTATCCTCTCCAAATCCAACTCAAATTCGAATTTCAAACCTTGTGGATTTTCCACAACAAATTCGAATCCTACTTGGACTGTGATTCAAAATTTGAATTTCAAATTTCAAATTCAAATTTCAATTTCAAATTTCAAATTTCAAATTTCAAATTTCAAATTTAAATTTCAAATTCAAATTTCAAATTCGAATTTTCAAATTCAAATTTCAAATTCAAATTTCAAATTCAAAATTCAAATTTCAAATTTCAAAATTCAAATTTCAAATTTCAAAATTCAAATTTCAAATTCCACTAAAACGGTTGTGTTTCATATTCTTATTCTCATGGATAATTTTCTACAACTCCAATCCAATCTCAAATAAAATCATGGCAACTTTATTTGGAGTTCGAATAATTGTGTACTCTATTATCCAAAACAAAATCTGAATCCAACCGGAGAGAATCTTGTCTACCATCCTAATCCTGTGTCATCACCATCCATGCATAATAAACTAGCCAATAGCATACACAAATCAATTTGCCAATCGTTAAGGAATTATATGGAGCTAGTAGAGGGACTGATTGGACATATATAATCGGGCTCCCGTGATTCCATATGATCATCATTCTGTACCGAACAACTCAATCATATGATCACTAATTTCAGAGTCACACCAATATAAACCTGAAACTGAACTCCCAATTATATACCGTATTACGTAAGCCTGTGACGAGCTACCATCCAATGACCTTGTCATATATACAAAACCCTCATATGATATCCATGATCAGCCTTAGGTCAAAGTCCGTTTAATCCTACTGATCAGGCTATCTTAAAGTTCCATTATACTACCGAATCAAGAAAATGATTATTCACCATATGTGAATAAGAAGTCATCCGCCCAGCAGACGACCCAAGGCCTTGTCCATTTTCACATTCAGTATAATGCCTTTAAGAGGATACCTTTAACTCCTCAGAGCTATGATTCCGATATCTGCAAACAAACCCTTCATCGTATACAAGTCATGCACCCAACGAACCGGTCTATAAGCTTACTACCTCTGAGACGCTTTAGCCATTGGAACATCAAAGTACACAAGTCATATACATGAAGTAGTTCATTTACTCAGGATTAAGGTTATTGCACAATGAACGTCAAAAGCAGATTGATCCACTCATAGCAGACTACGTAAATCAATCACGCTTTAGTCCCGGTCTAATATGTCACCACCAAGCAACATATCCATGTCTCTACTTGGGAGTCCAGCTCCAGACAGTCAAGACAGACCGTCCCCTCTAAGGCTTTAGACAACATAATAGTCTTAACATGAGTTAGATGCTCGGTCTAACCCCATAGACTACAGACCATAGTTTAGACTGCTAACTTTAGAACATTGTCTTCTCGCATACAAAAGTCCATTGCATGTAACGTTCTAACAGTTTTAACACAAGCAGTCAGTGAGCCATATTTGCTTACATTTACTTTAACATGTAAATAAGACGAGGACAGATAGTATTGTAATGAATAACCTCTATATATAATTTTTATTATCCAGTTCAAAATGAATACATCAAAAATGTCTCTAATACTTAGGGCATTTTTTAACAATCTCCCACTTGCCCTAAGCCAGTAGATGTGCCATGTTACGCATCCCCATCGCCTCTACATGCCTCTCAAAGCTTCTAGCTACCAAAGTCTTAGTAAAGGGATCAGCGATGTTGTCCTCGGACGCGATCTTACATACATCCACTTGTCCTGTCTCCACATGCCCTCTAATAATGTGATACCTCCGATCTATGTGTTTGGTCCTCTTGTGGTGCCGAGATTCCCTTGTGTTGGCAATAGCCCCTGTATTATCACAGTAAAGTGTGATAGGCTTGTCAACACCCGAAATGACCTCAAGGTCTCTAAAGAACTTGCGGAGCCAAACCGCTTCTTTAGATGCCTCAGCCGCAACCACATACTCAGCGTCCATAGTAGAGTCAGCTGTGCAGCCCTGCTTCACGCTCCTCCACACAATGGCGCCTCCTCCGAGTAAAAACACTGATCCAGATGTCGATTTCCTTGAATCCTTACAAGTCTGGAAGTCTGAGTCCGTGTATCCTACGGGTGTTAGGTCCCCTCCAGAATACACTAGCATATAATCCCTCGTTCTCTTAAGATACTTGAGTATATGCTTTACTGCTTGCCAGTGCTTGGTTCCAGGATTCGCTTGATATCGACTCACCATACCTACTGCAAAACATATGTCCGGGTGAGTGCAAAGCATAGCGTACATAAGGCTACCCACAGCGGATGCATAAGGGACCTTACTCATACGCTCTCTTTCTTTCGATGTCTTGGGACAGTCATCCAATGAAAGAGTTAAACCGACAATAGAAGGTTGTGAGCCTTTCTTTGCCTCTAGCATTGCATATTTGTCAATTATTTTATCTATGTATGAAGCTTGGGATAATGCTATCATTTTGTTCTTTCGATCTCTGAAGAGACGAATGCCTAGAACATAATTAGCTTCTCCCAAGTCCTTCATGTCAAACTGTTGGTGTAACCAAAGCTTGACCGATGATAAATTCCCTACATCATTCCCAATGAGTAGTATATCATCGACATAGAGTATCAGAAAGACCACTTTTCCATCCTTAATATGTTTATAAACACAAGGTTCATCAACGTTCTGCTCAAAACCAAATGTCTTAATCGCTTGATCAAACCTCTGGTTCCATGAGCGGGATGCCTGCTTTAATCCATAAATGGATCTAAGCAACTTGCAGACTTTCTTATCTTGGCCTTTTGCTACGAACCCTTCGGGCTGTATCATATAGATACACTTTTCAAGATGGCCATTCAAGAATGCCGTCTTGACATCCATTCGCCAGATCTCGTAATCGAGAGCCGCAGCAATGGACAGAAGAATACGGATAGACTTCAGCATAGCAACAGGCGAAAAGGTTTCCTCGTAATCGATTCCAACCTTTTGCGTGTATCCCTTTGCAACCAGTCTAGCTTTGAAAGTTTCCACTCTCCCTTCCGCATCCTTCTTTCTTTTGTAGACCCATTTGCATCCAATGGGTTTTATCCCATCCGGCAAATCTACAAGTTCCCAAACAGAGTTGGATTTCATAGAATCCATCTCATTGTTCATAGCCTGTTTCCAAGATCTAGAATCAACATCCTTTATAGCTTCATCATATGTGACCGGATCTTCCTCATGCTCATGAGCCTCGGCCTGGTATACCTCAGCATCATACATAAAGAAATTAGGTTTCTTAGAAACCCTCCCACTACGACGAGGCACCCTAAATTGTTGATCGTCTGCAGGTCTTTCACTGGAACTCGGACTTGCGTCCAAGACCGAAATCTGTGGAGCAGTTCTTTCACCCGATAACTCCTCTAGCACCACTTTGCTTCGAGGCTTAAAGTCATTCATGTGACTTTCCTCCAAGAATGTCGCATGGGTTGAGACAATGACCTTTTGTTCCTTCGGGTTATAGAACAGACCTCCTTTAGTTCCCTTTGGATACCCTACAAACATGCACAATTCTGATCTTGGTTCCAACTTCTTCGCATCCCCATCCAGTACATGTGCCGGGCAGCCCCATATTCTCATATGTCCAAGGGAGGGCTTCCTGCCACGCCACAATTCATACGGAGTTCTAGGAATTGATTTGCTCGGAACCTGGTTCAGAATATAGCACGCCGTTTGTAAAGCATGTCCCCAAAATGATAATGGCAGCGTTGAGTAACTCATCATGGACCGTACCATATCCAATAAGGTCCTGTTTCTCCTTTCGGCTACACCATTCTGTTGTGGAGTACCAGGTGTAATGACCGCCATTTTCATGGCACCTACTTACCATGTAATAAGTCATTAAGGAATAAAATGGACATAATTTAATGTCCTTTAGCAAATTTAAGAAACATGGTCAAGTACACGACCGTGTAAGAGGCTGTGTACCGCTCAGATAGATGAATGTGTTTCAAAGACATGGCCGTGTTGAGTAGTCTCAACTAGTACATGCTCGTGTCTGAAATGTACACGCCCGTGTTGCGTTGCACACGCACGTGTAAGAGTCTGTGTAGAAGGCTGTGTAATGAGCCGAGAGCCACTGTAATGACTCTCATGAATTATGAAACTTAATTACTATGTAATGATGTAATTAAGTTAATAAGCACAGTGTGCTTTTCAGTTGAATGAATTAAACAGGAATAGTAACGTTTAATTACTATTCATGCAGTGAAAGGGGTAATCGACAGTGAAATCGGTCCACCCTATTATGTGAGTATGCGTTGAGACACGCAATATCAAGAAATCGGTCTAGACGACCATTTCATGATACAGAACTGATGAGCTAGTCATCAGTACGCTCAGACTGGTCATCTGAGCGCAGCAGTGATAATTGCCCTAATAGATGTACAGTATCGAGAAAAGTGGTCTAGATGACCTCTTCTCGCCCATAGACTGACAAATTCAAAGTCAGAACGCTCAGATTAGTCAGTCAGATAGTGAACAGTGATTTGTGAATAGTGAGAAACGCAGTGTCAGGTTAGTGGCCAAGACGGCCTTAATCTGGCATAAAACTGATATATTAATAGTCAGCAGGCTCAATCTAGTCAATTGAGCATAAAATGTAGATTTTGTTTAAGGGATACGCAGTATCGGGATGAGGGTCAAGACGACCTTTTCTCGCCCCGAAACTGATATATTTAGACTCAGGACGCCCAAATTAGTCAATCGGGCACCTGACACGTTTTTCGAGACGGGGTCATGCAGATCCTGAAAACTGGTCCAGAAGACCTCAGATGGACGTAAAACTGATAAATTTGAAATCAGCACGTCCAAATTAGTCAAGAGAGACTGTGTTTGAAATTTCACGCGAAAACGCCTCGTTATGCGTGCACAGTGTCAACACAGTGTAGGCCTAACCACAGTATCAAGAAATTGGTCAAGATGACCTTTTCTTGATATAAAACTGATATATTTGGAATCAGAATGCTCAAATTAGTCATTTGAGCACAAAAAGTAATTTTTGACCGGGAACCATACAGTATCGGGAAACTGATCGAGACGACCTCGGATGAAGATAAAACTGATATATTTGGGTTCAGCACGCCCAAATTAGTCAGTATAGCCTATCTTAAAATTTTTCAAAAAAATTAGTATAAAGGAGGAAATTTTGGAGATTATAGAAAAATAGCCCCCATATTTTTCCAAATCACATTTTCTCCCTCCCATACCACACGAAGATGAACAGTGACCAACTATCGAATCCGGCCTCCGTTTTTGACACCGCCGGCACCATTGGAAAGCTCTCGACGAGCTGATTCCAACGGTGGGCCGAGTCGACCGAACCGATGCCGGAGCACGCCGCACGCGCCGCCCAAAGCCGCCGGTGGCCGAATTTTTCAAACCGCCGTATCTCCACCGTCCGACGTCCAAATGCCACGATTCCGGTTCCAATGGATTCGTGGTGAAGAGTAGAACAAAACCCAGGCTTCATTTCACGTCAACAGCCGCCGAATCGCGCCGCCCCAGGTTCGCCGTCGCCGTCGCCATCGCCGCCGTCGGATCTCGCTATTCCGGCGGAGTTGAGTTGCAAGGTCGGTGTCAAAATGCTCAGAACAACACGTAGATCAAAAGCCCCAAATCAATTTTGGGCAACAACGCCGGAAAAATGAAGATCCAACGCCGCCGCCGTCGCTGACTTTTCGAGAGCCGATTTCCGGTGATAGGAGCCTCGATTCGTGAAATTGACACCACCAATGGGTTCCTCTCGTCGAGCTCTTCAAGATGGTGGTCGCCACTTCCATCGCCGCCGTGGTCAACGCCGGTCAACGGCCGGTCAACACCGGTCAACGGCGGTCAACGCCGGTCAACGGCGACTCGGAGACCGAAAATTGAAGAATGGCCCGTTGGCCTATTTTCGACGTTCCGGACACATCCGCGGCATCGGATTTGCAAACTGGAGTTTCAAAAGTGAAGAACGACGATTCAAAGATTGCACGGTCGAGACCGAACGGTTCGTCCGACCGCCGACGGGAACGATTTTGGTAGTAGTGTTGATCTATTTATTCCTCAATTTAATATTGGAAATAATTATGTAGTAATTATGGTTTAATGACTTGAGGAATTGTAAGAAAAAAGGGTGAAATATCGAAAAAGAAAATGTGAATATTTTTACGTAAAAAGCGGAGCTTTTACGTAAAAATTAGGCCTCTGGTTTAGTACGTGGCAGGTTAGAATAGGTTAGATGGTTTTGAGGCGTTTCCTAAACGCCGGAAACCCAAAAATTAAGCGGAAATGCTGCCGAAATTTCTAAAACGGCACAAAGGGATATTTTAGGAAACGAGGGCTGAAAATGTGATCGGGATGGAAACCCGAGCTCCCTCGATGACCTAGGTCCGGGAAAGAAGGACGGACGTTGTGAGGATTAGTGAACCGCCCCATTAGAAATCTCGAAATGTAAGAAAACGACCCCTAGATCAGAATAGTGCCACCCGAGGAACGGGTGTGATCTAAGTATAAAATTTGGGGCGATTACATCGGTAACGGTAATCCGACAGGCTAAATGGTCATACGGGAGGTATTCAGTCAGTTGACTGGTCGGTTAGCCAGTCAAGGACCAAGTCGAAATGGGATAGTGAGAGACAGTGATTAATTTGTCAAGTAGACAAATTAATCAAGCACGATTAAAAATTAGATATCAAATTTCCCAAAGTAGAGCAGCTGGGTACCGATAGGCATCGGTACCACACAACGATAAGTTTATTAGTTCCTAACGATAGAGTGACCTAAGAGCGATGTTAATTAATTTATTGGGTAAATAAATTAATTAACAATGATTAGAAAATCAAATTCTTAAGAAGAGGGCAATTAGCACCGACAAGGATCGGTACCACATAACGAGAATTTTTATTAGTCACTAATGACCACGGTGACCTAAGAGTGAATGTTAATGTAAATGCATTATGATTACAGGGAGGTACCTGTATTGTGACGAAGGCGAGAGTATAAACTGTCTGCTGACAGGTAAGTACAACTCCGCCTACAGCATGGATAAAATGAATTTAAAATGATGCTTTTCCAGTATTTTAAGCATGTATCTTGCACACGATGCTGCACAGCATACATAAGAGCATATAGCTTCACAATCGAGTAGATTGATGAAAGAACAAGATAGAAGCCATAGATCCCTACCGCGTAGGATTGGGGACAGCTTAGAGAAGCGTATGGCTAGAACAGTTAAACAAGATGGAAATAAATAGGTGTGTCGTACCGGCTCCTTCAGTCGAAGGGGTTTCCAGTTAAAGAAAGTTCAGGCCACAAGTTGAGCATCAGTTGATGGCTCTTCGGCATTAGTTGACCTCGGGCGTTACCGTTGGTCTGCGCGCACACGGTACTGACACATGGGCCCTAAATAGACAAGAAAAGAAAAGAGAAGTTTGAAGCATAAATGAACATAACCGGATCATGCATTAGTTATAGTTCGCTATGCTTTCTTTTTCAGTAGAGTGCATACAGTACACGATGCTTCTGTCATGCATAAAGTATGTGAAGTTTTATATTCAGTGTTATGACATGTTATGTGATGACATGATATGTGAGCTGATATGTGATATGCTTATATGATATGTGATTTATTAAGTGATATATGTCATGCCTATGATTTTACGTATGTGCTATGTTTTAAACATGTTTTGCGGTTAACATGTTGTACTTATTGAGCGTAAAGCTCACGGAGTGTGTTCATGCTGTAGGTAAGCATCCTATAGCGTAAACATCAAGGGACGATGATGATGGCGGAGGTGGATGTGAGGATGAGGTTATGGATACACCGCGAGTATTCTTCCGCACAGTATGAGTAAATAATATTTTGAATGGTGACAGTTAAATAGTATTTTGAATAGTAAAGGTTAAATGGTATTTTGGAACAGTAAACAGTATATGTACGAGTAGTATATTTAAATAGTATCTGGTGAATAGTAATCAGATAAACATGTATATAATTATGTATGTATAATTGAAATCCTTATGTTTTTCAAATTCCGCATTTTAATAGTATGCGTACGTGAATAGTAAATACGTACGTGTATATAAAAAAAAAAAAAAAATCCCTCTAAATTTATAGTCTTAAATTCAGCAAGTTTAAGTATCGTTTTTAAAGAAGCAAGTAATAGAGTTTACAGTGACGGTCCGGGCCGCTGAGGGCACGGGGCGTCACAGTTGGTATCAGAGCGGTTTCCTGCCATCCTACCTCACATCGCCGCATGCCTGCCTCATCTGTCCAAGTAAGTTAGTTTTATTTTTGTCGGTAAATGTTTATCTATTGAAGATAACATTTTATAGTAATGAAACGACGAAATCTATGATGGCGAGGATAAGATGAAAAGATGCTGAGATCATTATACGAAAAATCACGACCGTGCAGTGCTAGAAAACTGCTCAGAGAAAGAACATGGATTGCTGCTCGAGTTGTACCGATCTTCAGGGCTAGTCGTCCACCAAGTTTCGAGTGGCAAACAGTACTCCTGCACTCTATGAGAATGTCAGGACTAGTTTCATGTTATCAAAGTGATTCCCTGATTGTACACCATTGACCAGGATAACTGAGTCCTGTTGGCTGTTGATATCTCTCAGGAAGATACTCTCGTGTGTATCGGGATCCTTATGACCAGGATGAGCTCTTAACTGTGTCGAGTTTCGCCATACCATGATCGAGCCAATCTCTGAGAGCAGTCCAGCATCAGCCCCAGTTTTTCTCTATGGGCAAGCAGGGAGTGAAACCGCCTAAGTTCTCTAGAGTTATGGATATACGAGAATTTGTTCATCGGACTGAAAGACTGCAGCTGATGTCCGGCGATATAGTTCTAACGTATGCTGTTCGCTACAAGGAACCGATATGGACTTCTACAATACATGCCGAGACAAAAGTGGATCAAGACAGGAGAAGACCCAAAGAGAGAAAGAGACCTTGCCAAACAGAATTAGAAGAGCAATCAAGCAGGACTAGCAAGCCTTATCAAGGAGATAGTGAACGCCGAGAGAAAAGTGCTCAACCCCGGGAACCCTACACAAGCCCAAGGCATTATAGCAGCCGCCATTATGGAGGGTGACCCGGTAGGACCAGCACCCCAACTGGCCGATGAAGAGTTCATGGCCGAGCACCAGCCAGAAGTACACGAGGGCAATAGGGAGCCAATGGAGAACCCCGAACCAGCCCGTATGTCTCCCGAACACCCCATGGAAGAGGAAGATGACAAGACTCTTTCCGATGCCCATCCCGACGATGAGGGAGAGGAGATCCCCAACTGCTTTAGTAATGACGAAGTCATCATAGCCAGCGATGACGAGATCAGTTTCAGTTGAGAAGAAGAGGAAAACCCAGAGGAGTACTCACTCAGCGATAGTGATGATGAGGAGATGCCTGATACTGAATCAGGATTGTCCTTCCAATAGTAGTAACCCTTCTGCGGGAATGTTAGTTTTGAAAATATATAGAGGGAAGCAATAGCTCTCCCCCGTCAGTTATAGCATAATGTACTTGTTGGGATCGTATAGGGGAAGTGTGTGTCACTCCCACTGAACTAGAATCTTGAATATATGTATATATATTATGTGAAATATATTATGAGATAAGTAGTAAAGCTTTGCCCTAGGGGCCAGATATAATATTTTTTCCACAGTGTGAGTATGATATGACAGAAAGTGCAGGACGAATCCTAGCACTCAGACGATGTCCCAATACAATGCGGTAATTGTATTGAACATCACAGTATGAGAGAAAGAAAGATGGATATAGTGTGTATATTTATATCCATAATGGTTTAAGTAAGATTGTTATGTAAGAAAGAAAATGATATGTGATACGAGTCCCAAGTATAGAATTTAAGAGACTTATATTTTCCTTTTTCGCTGTACGATAGGGTTACATAGGAAAACATGGCAAGAATGAGAGCTTAGTTAAACCCAGCATCCTGAGAGGATGAGTTGATAGCACAGATCGCAGCCATGCTAGAAATGATGGAGAACCAGCAGCGGGAGCTAAACCAGCTTAGAGAACAGCTGGGCCAGCAACCCCAGGCACCACAGTCAGTAGAGATGCCAGCACAGGAGGCTCTAGCAGCCCAGAAACTCTGAGGGAGCAAGCAGCTCCTTCAGCTCAGGAAGCACTAGCACCCATAGTAATGGCTGCTTTCGTAGCAGCAATTATTTTCTGCCAATCCCTAGGGAAGGCGACTTGTATGAAAGATTCCGACGCATGAAAGCGTTAGAATTCTTAAGAATCACCAACCCTATAGAGGCCGATGATTGGCTAACGGATATCCAAGTAATCTTGGATTTTATAGGGTTAACAGATAGAGAGAGAAAGTGATGTACGCACCCTTCACCCTGCGCAATGAGGCGCGTTAGTGGTGGAAGATGGTAACCATTAAGAGGAACATCAGAGAGATGAGCTGGAGCGATTTCATTGAGGAATTCAAGGAGATGTACTTCAACGAGGAAGCACTAGTAGCGCAGTAGGACGAGTTCGACAACCTGCACCAAGGTAGTATAACTGTTATGGAGGCAGTCAAGAAGTTTGAGCAGTTGGCTCAACTTTGTCCAGATTTGGTACCGACCAAAAGGAGAGAGTCAGACGAATGCTGAAGATGTTTAGAACGGAAATCACAGTTTAGGTCTGTAGCGGAGGGCACGGACCAGCGACACTAGCAGAATGTGTCAGCAAGACTATCTGAGCTGAGTACTAGTCGGCTCAGGATAAGGAGCGAAAGGCGCAGAATTTTAAGGCACGAAAGGAGGAGAAAACGCAAGCTGAGCAGGCTCAGGGGAAGTAAAACCCCGAGTTACAACACAGAGGACAGAATGTGGGAACCGGCCAGAATAGTAGGCATTCCCATAATAACAACAAGAGAAAAGGGGAATTAAGGCAATCAAGATTCACAGGAGAATTTCCCCCAGAAGAGAAACGACCAGGAAGGAAATGATAGCCAACTCGACGTGCACGAAATGCGGAAAGAGGCACTCAGGAGAATGTAAGCAAGGAGTAAGTGGTTGTTTCATCTGTGGCAAGAAAGGCCACTATGCCAAAAAAAAAAAAAAAAAGGCTTAGGACACAACGTTGTCATAAACTGTTGAAGGCGAAAAATCATTTTCGAACCAATCGGATGTGAAAAGTTCATCTGCAAGGGTTGTTGGCCAGAGCAACCAAAGACGATGATATCAGCAGTGAAGGCTCGCGAGATGCTATCCAGTGGATGCACGGACTTCCTAGTATACGTAGCAGATAAGACTCAAGGAATAGAGATAGGACCCGACAACGTACCGATAGTCAGGGAATTCATGGAGATATTTCCAGAAGATCTTGCAGGACTCCAACCAGAGCGCAGGATCTCGTTCGAGACTGAACGTCTACTAGAATCAGCCCCATCTTTGAGGCCCCCTACAGAATAGGCCCTATAGAGCTAAAGGAGCTCCAAGCCCAGCTAAAGTACTAAATAGATAAGGGATTCATGCGATAGAGCTATTCACCCTGGAGAGCACCCATACCATTCGTGAAGAAGAAAGATGGACCACTGAGAATGTGCATCGACTACAGAGAGTTGAACAGGATTACGATTAAGAATAAGCATCTGTTGCCGCGAGTTAACGATCTATTTGATCAGCTCCAAGACGCTGTAGTGTTCTCGAAGATCGATCTACATCCCGAGTACCATCAACTACAGATCAGGAATGAAGATGTACCCAAAACAGCATTTCAAACGTGGTACGGACATTACGAGTTTCTGTTCATGTCACTCAGATTAACGGACGCACCAGCAACTTTCATGAACTGGATGAACCGCATGTTCAAGGACTATTTGGATAAGTTTGTCATTGGGTTCATCGATGACATACTTATACACTCTAAGACGAAGGAAGAGCACGAAGAGCACTTAATTATCATTTTGCGCGTGCAACAGGACCATCAGTTATACACCAAGTTCTCCAAGTACGAGTTTTGGCTGGAGAAGGTCCATTTCCTAGACCACGTAGACCCCAAGGAAGGAGTATCTGTGGACCTGGCGAAAATTGATGCAGTTAGCACGTGGCCAGCTCAGAGGAACGAAACGGGAATTCACAGCTTCTTTAAACTAACAGGATGTTACCTACACTTAGTCGAAGGCTACTCAAAGTTAGCTGCTCCGCTCACAGCGCTCACCAAGAAGGGAAAGAGGTATAAGTGAATCGATAAGTGTGAGGAAAGCTTTCAAGAGCTAAGATGAAGACTCATAAGCGCTCCAATGCTGACCATTTCAAATGTTGGTCAGGGAAGCTTTGTGATTTAAGCGCCACATCTAAAACCAAGTTGGAAACTGTGTTGATGTAGAGTGGTAGAGTAGTCGCGTATGCTTCACGACAACTAAAAAAAAAAAACCTTGAGAAGAGCTACCCAACGCGTGATCTGGAGCTAGTAGCGATAGTTTTTACGATAAAAACATGGAGGCACTACCTGTACGGAGTCACGTGCGAGATTTACATCGACCACTAGAGTCTCAAATGTATCTTCACGCAGAAAGAGCTCAACATGAGGCAGCATAGATGGCTAGAGTTGGTAAGGATTACGACCGTGAGATCCTATACCATCCAGGGAAAGCCAATAAAGTGGTCAATGCGTAGAGTCAGAAGCATATTACTATGCCTATGGCTATTAGTGCCTTGTCAAGAGCGCTACAAAGGAGTTATGCGACAACAAGATCAAGATTTTGATAGGGGGATTGTCTAACATGACCCTCCAATCGACGCTCCAAGAAGAGATCAAGATCGGTCAAGATTTTGATTTGTCCCTGCTCAAGTCCAAAAAGGAAGCTATAGAGCACAAGGGTTCAGAGTTTAAGATCCTTAAGGACGACATACTCTACTACAGAGATAGAGTATGTGTTCTAAAAGATGAAGAACTCAAGAAGCGAATCCTTTTGGAACCTTACGAGACGTCATATTCCGTACATCCGGTAGCGAATAAGATGTACAAGTACCTAAAGGAAAGTTTTTGGTGCCTTGGAATGAAAAATGACATTGTCGAGTTCGTCGCCAGCTGCCTTACGTGCCAGAAGGTTAAGGTAGATCACCAGCGCTCAGCAGGATAATCGTAGGAAATTAAGTTACCCGAGTGGAAATGGGACCAGATTACGATGAATTTCGTGATCGGATTGCCGAAGACGTCAAACGATAATGATGCAATCTGGGTGATTGTAGAAAAACTGATGAAATCAGTTAGATTTTTAGCAATGAAAGTTAGCTACTTGGTGGAACGACCAGTAGAAATCTATGCGGCACAGTTCGTGAAATGGCACGGAATACCAGAGTCGATCGTCTCAGATCGTAGTGGACGCTTTACCTCCAGATTTTGGCGAGGTGTTCAAGCCGCATTACGGTCCAAGTGAGAGTTCAGCATAGCATTTCATCCTCAGACCGACAGTTAGTCTGAGAGGACCATACAGATGTTAGAGGACATGTTGAGACCTGCGTCCTAGACTTCAAAGGAAATTGATATCAGAAGCTACCATTGAGCGAGTTCTCGTACAACAGCAACTATCATTCCTCGATAGGAATGGCACCGTACGAGACACTCTGTGGAAAGAAATGCAGATCTCTGGCTCATTAGTACGAGTTTGGAGAGAAACGAGTAGTTAGCTCGGACATCATCAAGAATACCATGTCAGACGTGAAGCTGATACGAGAAACGTTAGATACAGCGCACAGTCGACCGAAGAATTTTGACGATAAGCGCCGTAAACCCCTCAAGTTTCAAGTAGGAGATTCGGTCTTTTTCAAGGCGGCACCCATGAAAGGGGTGATGCGCATTGAAAATAAAAGAAAGCTCAGTCCTAGGTACATAGGACCCTTGAGATAATAGAGAAAGTCGAGAAGGTGGCTTATAGACTAGCACTTCCTCCCGAGTTAGTTACAGTGCACAATGTCTTTCACGTTTTGATGTTAAAGAAGTACGTGCCAAACAGCTCCCATGTTCTTAGCCAAGAATCCGTTGTAGTATACGCTGATCCGACGTACGAGGAGAGACTCGTGCAGATCTTAGTTAGAAAGGAGAAAGTACTTAGGAATGAAGTATACCGCTAGTAAAAGTGTTGTGGCAGAATCATAGTGTTGAGGAAGCCACATGAGAATGGGAAGAAGACATGAGAAGAGACTTCCCGGAATTATTCTAATTTTCGAGGACGAAAATTTTGTAAGGGGGGTAGGTTGTAATGACCGCCATTTTCATGGCACCTACTTACCATGTAATAAGTCATTAAGGAATAAAATGGACATAATTTAATGTCCTTTAGCAAATTTAAGAAACATGGTCAAGTACACGACCGTGTAAGAGGCTGTGTACCGCTCAGATAGATGAATGTGTTTCAAAGACATGGCCGTGTTGAGTAGTCTCAACTAGTACATGCTCGTGTCTGAAATGTACACGCCCGTGTTGCGTTGCACACGCACGTGTAAGAGTCTGTGTAGAAGGCTGTGTAATGAGCCGAGAGCCACTGTAATGACTCTCATGAATTATGAAACTTAATTACTATGTAATGATGTAATTAAGTTAATAAGCACAGTGTGCTTTTCAGTTGAATGAATTAAACAGGAATAGTAACGTTTAATTACTATTCATGCAGTGAAAGGGGTAATCGACAGTGAAATCGGTCCACCCTATTATGTGAGTATGCGTTGAGACACGCAATATCAAGAAATCGGTCTAGACGACCATTTCATGATACAGAACTGATGAGCTAGTCATCAGTACGCTCAGACTGGTCATCTGAGCGCAGCAGTGATAATTGCCCTAATAGATGTACAGTATCGAGAAAAGTGGTCTAGATGACCTCTTCTCGCCCATAGACTGACAAATTCAAAGTCAGAACGCTCAGATTAGTCAGTCAGATAGTGAACAGTGATTTGTGAATAGTGAGAAACGCAGTGTCAGGTTAGTGGCCAAGACGGCCTTAATCTGGCATAAAACTGATATATTAATAGTCAGCAGGCTCAATCTAGTCAATTGAGCATAAAATGTAGATTTTGTTTAAGGGATACGCAGTATCGGGATGAGGGTCAAGACGACCTTTTCTCGCCCCGAAACTGATATATTTAGACTCAGGACGCCCAAATTAGTCAATCGGGCACCTGACACGTTTTTCGAGACGGGGTCATGCAGATCCTGAAAACTGGTCCAGAAGACCTCAGATGGACGTAAAACTGATAAATTTGAAATCAGCACGTCCAAATTAGTCAAGAGAGACTGTGTTTGAAATTTCACGCGAAAACGCCTCGTTATGCGTGCACAGTGTCAACACAGTGTAGGCCTAACCACAGTATCAAGAAATTGGTCAAGATGACCTTTTCTTGATATAAAACTGATATATTTGGAATCAGAATGCTCAAATTAGTCATTTGAGCACAAAAAGTAATTTTTGACCGGGAACCATACAGTATCGGGAAACTGGTCGAGACGACCTCGGATGAAGATAAAACTGATATATTTGGGTTCAGCACGCCCAAATTAGTCAATATAGCCTATCTTAAAATTTTTCAAAAAAATTAGTATAAAGGAGGAAATTTTGGAGATTATAGAAAAATAGCCCCCATATTTTTCCAAATCACATTTTCTCCCTCCCATACCACACGAAGATGAACAGTGACCAACTATCGAATCCGGCCTCCGTTTTTGACACCGCCGGCACCATTGGAAAGCTCTCGACGAGCTGATTCCAACGGTGGGCCGAGTCGACCGAACCGATGCCGGAGCACGCCGCACGCGCCGCCCAAAGCCGCCGGTGGCCGAATTTTTCAAACCGCCGTATCTCCACCGTCCGACGTCCAAATGCCACGATTCCGGTTCCAATGGATTCGTGGTGAAGAGTAGAACAAAACCCAGGCTTCATTTCACGTCAACAGCCGCCGAATCGCGCCGCCCCAGGTTCGCCGTCGCCGTCGCCATCGCCGCCGTCGGATCTCGCTATTCCGGCGGAGTTGAGTTGCAAGGTCGGTGTCAAAATGCTCAGAACAACACGTAGATCAAAAGCCCCAAATCAATTTTGGGCAACAACGCCGGAAAAATGAAGATCCAACGCCGCCGCCGTCGCCGACTTTTCGAGAGCCGATTTCCGGTGATAGGAGCCTCGATTCGTGAAATTGACACCACCAATGGGTTCCTCTCGTCGAGCTCTTCAAGATGGTGGTCGCCACTTCCATCGCCGCCGTGGTCAACGCCGGTCAACGGCCGGTCAACGCCGGTCAACGGCGGTCAACGCCGGTCAACAGCGACTCGGAGACCGAAAATTGAAGAATGGCCCGTTGGCCTATTTTCGACGTTCCGGACACATCCGCGGCATCGGATTTGCAAACTGGAGTTTCAAAAGTGAAGAACGACGATTCAAAGATTGCACGGTCGAGACCGAACGGTTCGTCCGACCGCCGACGGGAACGATTTTGGTAGTAGTGTTGATCTATTTATTCCTCAATTTAATATTGGAAATAATTATGTAGTAATTATGGTTTAATGACTTGAGGAATTGTAAGAAAAAAGGGTGAAATATCGAAAAAGAAAATGTGAATATTTTTACGTAAAAAGCGGAGCTTTTACGTAAAAATTAGGCCTCTGGTTTAGTACGTGGCAGGTTAGAATAGGTTAGATGGTTTTGAGGCGTTTCCTAAACGCCGGAAACCCAAAAATTAAGCGGAAATGCTGCCGAAATTTCTAAAACGGCACAAAGGGATATTTTAGGAAACGAGGGCTGAAAATGTGATCGGGATGGAAACCCGAGCTCCCTCGATGACCTAGGTCCGGGAAAGAAGGACGGACGTTGTGAGGATTAGTGAACCGCCCCATTAGAAATCTCGAAATGTAAGAAAACGACCCCTAGATCAGAATAGTGCCACCCGAGGAACGGGTGTGATCTAAGTATAAAATTTGGGGCGATTACATCGGTAACGGTAATCCGACAGGCTAAATGGTCATACGGGAGGTATTCAGTCAGTTGACTGGTCGGTTAGCCAGTCAAGGACCAAGTCGAAATGGGATAGTGAGAGACAGTGATTAATTTGTCAAGTAGACAAATTAATCAAGCACGATTAAAAATTAGATATCAAATTTCCCAAAGTAGAGCAGCTGGGTACCGATAGGCATCGGTACCACACAACGATAAGTTTATTAGTTCCTAACGATAGAGTGACCTAAGAGCGATGTTAATTAATTTATTGGGTAAATAAATTAATTAACAATGATTAGAAAATCAAATTCTTAAGAAGAGGGCAATTAGCACCGACAAGGATCGGTACCACATAACGAGAATTTTTATTAGTCACTAATGACCACGGTGACCTAAGAGTGAATGTTAATGTAAATGCATTATGATTACAGGGAGGTACCTGTATTGTGACGAAGGCGAGAGTATAAACTGTCTGCTGACAGGTAAGTACAACTCCGCCTACAGCATGGATAAAATGAATTTAAAATGATGCTTTTCCAGTATTTTAAGCATGTATCTTGCACACGATGCTGCACAGCATACATAAGAGCATATAGCTTCACAATCGAGTAGATTGATGAAAGAACAAGATAGAAGCCATAGATCCCTACCGCGTAGGATTGGGGACAGCTTAGAGAAGCGTATGGCTAGAACAGTTAAACAAGATGGAAATAAATAGGTGTGTCGTACCGGCTCCTTCAGTCGAAGGGGTTTCCAGTTAAAGAAAGTTCAGGCCACAAGTTGAGCATCAGTTGATGGCTCTTCGGCATTAGTTGACCTCGGGCGTTACCGTTGGTCTGCGCGCACACGGTACTGACACATGGGCCCTAAATAGACAAGAAAAGAAAAGAGAAGTTTGAAGCATAAATGAACATAACCGGATCATGCATTAGTTATAGTTCGCTATGCTTTCTTTTTCAGTAGAGTGCATACAGTACACGATGCTTCTGTCATGCATAAAGTATGTGAAGTTTTATATTCAGTGTTATGACATGTTATGTGATGACATGATATGTGAGCTGATATGTGATATGCTTATATGATATGTGATTTATTAAGTGATATATGTCATGCCTATGATTTTACGTATGTGCTATGTTTTAAACATGTTTTGCGGTTAACATGTTGTACTTATTGAGCGTAAAGCTCACGGAGTGTGTTCATGCTGTAGGTAAGCATCCTATAGCGTAAACATCAAGGGACGATGATGATGGCGGAGGTGGATGTGAGGATGAGGTTATGGATACACCGCGAGTATTCTTCCGCACAGTATGAGTAAATAATATTTTGAATGGTGACAGTTAAATAGTATTTTGAATAGTAAAGGTTAAATGGTATTTTGGAACAGTAAACAGTATATGTACGAGTAGTATATTTAAATAGTATCTGGTGAATAGTAATCAGATAAACATGTATATAATTATGTATGTATAATTGAAATCCTTATGTTTTTCAAATTCCGCATTTTAATAGTATGCGTACGTGAATAGTAAATACGTACGTGTATATAAAAAAAAAAAAAAATCCCTCTAAATTTATAGTCTTAAATTCAGCAAGTTTAAGTATCGTTTTTAAAGAAGCAAGTAATAGAGTTTACAGTGACGGTCCGAGCCGCTGAGGGCACGGGGCGTCACACCAGGTGCAGTCAATTGGGATAATATCCCATTCTCTACAAGATGTCCTAGAAATTCATCGGAGAGGTATTCGCCACCTCGATCAGATCGAAGTGTCTTTATGGATTTATCCAATTGCTTTTCCACTTCCGCACGATACTCTTTGAACTTGTCAAAGGTTTCGCTCTTGCGGTGCATCAGATACACATATCCATACCTCGAGTAATCATCTATGAAAGAGACATAGTACTCGAACCCTCCTCGTGCTGTGACGTTCATGGGGCCACATACGTCAGTGTGCACAATTTCTAAGAGCTCCTGTGCCCTTGTACCCTTAGCTCCAAAAGACCTCTTAGTCATCTTACCCTCTAGACAAGACTCACATTGGGGAAGTCGTACCTCCTCCAGAGATTCCAGAGGACCGTCTTTCACCAATCTTTGAATCCTATCCTAATTAATATAACCAAGTCTTAAATGCCAAAGATACGCCTTGTTAGAGTGAGAAACTTTCAACCTTTTAGAGTTATCAATTAATTCAGTGTCAAGCAGTGAGTACATCTTTGGTCTGATCAAATATAGGTTTCCATCCATCCATCCAGAACAGATAAAAGACTTATTTCTACGAATATCAACTCTTTTACTAAAAGAAACTGAATAAGAATCCTTTATTAAACAAGCTACCGATATAAGGTTCCTCCTAAAATTAGGAACATAAAAACAGTCTTTCAATAAAATAAACCTAAATTGATCAAAATAAAGATGAACGTCTCCCACTGCCTCAGCTACCACAAAGCTACCATCTCCAGTCCGCAACGAGAAGCTCCTATCATGTAGACTTCTCGTTTCCACGAACCCCTGCATAGAAACACAAACATGATTAGTGGCGCCCGAATCAATGACCCATGTGTCTTTCGATTCTTCCACCAAACACGCTTCTAAGTAATGAAGTTCCTTACCTTCCTTGCCCTTGGAGGCTAGGAATTCCCGGCAAGCCTTCTTGAAGTGACCTACCTTCCCACAGTGGAAGCATTTGGACTTTTTAGGGTCCTTTGGCTTCTTGTTCTTCTTCTTCTTCTTCCCATCCGAGACAGGAGGATTAGAAGAACTGGAAGCCACTTGCTTCTTATTTGGCCTCTTCCTCTTCCGTGAGGGATTGGAAGATTCCGCCAAATTGGCCTCTCCTTTAGGTCGGACCGTATCCTCATCCCTGATCATCAGCTCATAAGCCTGTAGTTGCTTCATGAGCTCGGTAAGTCCTAACTCCTTTGTCGCCAGATTGTATGCGGCCTTAAACCCCACAAAATCTTTAGACAGAGTCTTGAACACCATCTCGATCTGGGTGTTATAGTCCAACTCAGCACCATTCTCGGCAGCCTCAGCGAAGAATCCCATTAGAGTGATCATATGGTCCTTCACCGGAGCACCCGCCTTTTGCTTGGAGTTCATAATGCTGGTGATAGCGGACTGTCGAGCCAATTTTTCTTGGCCTCCGAACATGTCCTCCAGATTATCCATGATCTCCCCAGCAACTTGATAAGTCTCATGCTGCTTTTGTAAAGCACTCGTCATGCTAGCAAGGATGTAGCATCGAGCTATTTCATTGGATTCTCTCCAACGATTATAGGCAATCGGGATCTCCTCAAGTGGTGTGTCAGGTTTGGGCCCAGGTGGGCATGGTTCGTCCAGTACGAACTTGTGTCTCTCGCAGTTGAGAACTATTAATAGATTTCTTTTCCAGTCTTTATAATTATCGCCATTCAACTTATTTTCAGTAAGTATCGAAATGAGGGGTGTCGGTGACATTTTGAACTGAAATAAAATTATACTAGACATCATTACAAAGCCCAAGCAAATATGCAGATAATTTAGCAAATAAAACATACAAGTATGTTCCTACATGAAACTTGAAAAAAATGTAGCATTGCAACGGTAATTCTCAGCACCTATTGCCCCAATCCACCGAGGGGTGGTCATGAGAACAAATAGCCGGAACATGGACCCCGTCCAATTAATATATGTTACCTTAAATCCTCCAAGGTTAAGACATATATTAATAACCGCTTATTTGGCCACCAGTTTAGTTAACAGAGCTTCTAGGGAAGGTTAATAACTAAACGAGTCTTGAGTGTATAACCATTGTTTACGTAGCCCGATCCATGCCCTACCAAGCCACCGAGGGGTGGTCATGAATAGGATCGCACCCGAACACGTTTTCCACATAGGAGATCCAATCTAGTATACCGGCGGCGGTAAACACCTACCGAGGGGTGTGGTCAGGTCAGAACTGACGCGAGTCGTTACCATGCTTTCACATATGGATCAACAATGGAGGCCGTGGGTTTTGTTTGAAACCCTCTCCCACTCAATATTTTGAAAAACATGCAAGTTTTGACAAATTATGTATGATCAATATAGTATGAGTGGCACTCACCTATCCTATATGACATGTTATCAAATATGCATACAAAACATCCATCAATACATATTTATACATCCATGACATATCACAGAAAATAATTGACAGACTAACCAAGCTTTGGTTCCATCCTAGAACAAAGAAAATAAAGATTACAAAATTCCATCCAAAGCATTCTTTGGGTCTTGAATTTTGTTCCGTCTTCTTATATCCATCTTTATGTAGCCTCTCCATTTATTTCTCATCCCAAAAATTATTTAAAATTTAAATTTCCAAAAAGTTAAATTTCAAATTCAAACTCCAAATTCGAATTTCAAATTTAAATTTCTAATTCAAATTTTAAACAATTTTAATCATCATGTGTAATAATATGTAATTTCAAAAATTTCAAATATTTAATTACATATTTTTAAACATGATTTAAAATTAAATCTCAAATTTAAAAATCAAAATTTTCAAATTTTGGACCGCCGCACCGCCGCCCGTGAAGGCGGCAGCCGCCGTGGGCAGCCACCAACCCCGGAGGGGCTGGCAGCCCACGGCCGCCCCTTGTGCAGCCAGCCGGGCTGCAGGCCAAGCCTGCAGCACCAGGCTGCATGCCCAGACTGGGCGCAGCAGCCGGCAGGCTGCAGGCAGCGCCTGCAGCCAGAGGCTGCACGCCCAGGCTGCGGCCAGCCTTGGGCAGGCTGCGGCCAGCCTTGGGCAGGCCACGGCCACCCCTGGCTGCAGGCAGAGCCTGCGGCCGTGGGTGGTGTGGGCCTGTACAGGGGCTGCCGCAGCCCCATCCTGCCCGAGGGCAGGGGCTGCAGCCCCACCAAGGTTTGTCGGCCTATCCCGAGGGGTCGTGTCTCGATTTTCGTGCCATATTCCAATTTATCTTTTAGGATCTCCAAAAATTAATTTGAATCCCAATTAAATTGAAATTTTCCACACAATCAAAATTTCAACCTTTAAATTAAATTTAACTTTTGGGAAAAATAAATTACGGTCTTCAATCTTCAATCTCCTCCAAGAATAATTACATAAAAAATTCCTATACCGTTTCCGGTGTACAAAATTCTATCCATAAAAATTCTAAGAGACAAAATAAAATCCATGGGAAAATTACAGTGTTAATTAAACTGCTCCCATGGTTACATAAAAATTCCTAGATACAATTTTTCTAAATTCTAAGGAACCATAACCGGTATAATCAAGCATGCTTATAATAATTCAAAAAATTAAAATAACCACATACTTTATACATAATACATGATAACAACATAAAGGAACCCTAGAATGCCACTCTCTAAATATCAAATCCATACATAAATAAAAAGACTAAGTAATTGTCTAATTTATGTACATGGCATAGTCATGAGATGGCTCTGATACCAATTGTAGGAAAATAAACCGGTAAAAACGTATCAGAGTGGCGCAGCGGAACAATAAAAATTTTTAGATCGTTAAATATCTCATGATGCCATATACAATAAATCAACAACAATTAAAACTCATACCTCAAGGACGCCAATGAACAGGAGGAGAGTGACTGGAGGCTTCAACCAACTAGCCTTCTCTACTATTCTCCAATTCCCGAATGGCTGAGTGTGTGGGCATTCTGAACCTCGATCGGTATGCTAGCACTACTAGTCTTCTTCCGACCACCCAGATCTCTAAAGAACTTTATTGTCACGATGAGCTGTGCAACAATAAGCCTGCTCACCTGAGAGTCTGTCGTCTGAGAGAACTGGAGTGGCAGGACCTCTATTTATAGACCTGCATGAGGTGATTCTCTGAACTCGAATTGGACTAGGAAAAGATTTTCTCCCTTATCCAAACCAAAAAATCCGAATTTTCCAAGGGAGAATCTCCACAATTAAATTCGGTTTTCCTAGGATAAATCCAATCCAAATCTTAACAAGATTTTAACTAGAATTTTATCTCCCTTTTTCAACCAAAAAATCCGAAATCTTTAGGAGAAAATCTTCTCCAAATTTTCGGCCACTTTTAGGATAAGGAAGAATCAAAATTCCACTAGGATTTTTCAAGCTAAATCTCATCTCAACCTTATCCAAAAATAACCGAATTTCCTAGGATTTAGGCTCCAAAATTTCGGCCACTTTTAGGGAGTAGAGAGAATCCAAATTCAACTAGGATTGAAGCTTGAATTTACCCTTGAATCTTATCCACAAAAACCGAATTTTCCATTGAGGATTATCCTCAAAAAATTCGCCCACTTTTGTTGGGATTTGGATTCAAAATTCAAGTAGGATTCTAACAAGATTATCCTCTCCAAATCCAACTCAAATTCGAATTTCAAACCTTGTGGATTTTCCACAACAAATTCGAATCCTACTTGGACTGTGATTCAAAATTTGAATTTCAAATTTCAAATTCAAATTTCAATTTCAAATTTCAAATTTCAAATTTCAAATTTCAAATTTCAAATTTCAAATTTAAATTTCAAATTCAAATTTCAAATTCGAATTTTCAAATTCAAATTTCAAATTTCAAATTCAAATTTCAAATTCAAAATTCAAATTTCAAATTTCAAAATTCAAATTTCAAATTTCAAAATTCAAATTTCAAATTCCACTAAAACGGTTGTGTTTCATATTCTTGTTCTCATGGATAATTTTCTACAACTCCAATCCAATCTCAAATAAAATCATGGCAACTTTATTTGGAGTTCGAATAATTGTGTACTCTATTATCCAAAACAAAATCTGAATCCAACCGGAGAGAATCTTGTCTACCATCCTAATCCTGTGTCATCACCATCCATGCATAATAAACTAGCCAATAGCATACACAAATCAATTTGCCAATCGTTAAGGAATTATGTGGAGCTAGTAGAGGGACTGATTGGACATATATAATCAGGCTCCCGTGATTCCATATGATCATCATTCTGTACCGAACAACTCAATCATATGATCACTAATTTCAGAGTCACACCACTATAAACCTGAAACTGAACTCCCAATTATATACCGTATTACGTAAGCCTGTGACGAGCTACCATCCAATGACCTTGTCATATATGCAAAACCCTCATATGATATCCATGATCAGCCTTAGGTCAAAGTCCGTTTAATCCAACTGATCAGGCTATCTTAAAGTTCCATTATACTACCGAATCAAGAAAATGATTATTCACCATATGTGAATAAGAAGTCATCCACCCAGCAGACGACCCAAGGCCTTGTCCATTTTCACATTCAGTATAATGCCTTTAAGAGGATACCTTTAACTCCTCAGAGCTATGATTCCGATATCTGCAAACAAACCCTTCATCGTATACAAGTCATGCACCCAACGAACCGGTCTATAAGCTTACTACCTCTGAGACGCTTTAGCCATTGGAACATCAAAGTACACAAGTCATATACATGAAGTAGTTCATTTACTCAGGATTAAGGTTATTGCACAATGAACGTCAAAAGCAGATTGATCCACTCATAGCGGACTACGTAAATCAATCACGCTTTAGTCCCGGTCTAATATGTCACCACCAAGTAACATATCCATGTCTCTACTTGGGAGTCCAGCTCCAGACAGTCAAGACAGACCGTCCCCTCTAAGGCTTTAGACAAAATAATAGTCTTAACATGAGTTAGATGCTCGGTCTAACCCCATAGACTACAGACCATAGTTTAGACTGCTAACTTTAGAACATTGTCTTCTCGCCTACAAAAGTCCATTGCATGCAACGTTCTAACAGTTTTAACACAAGCAGTCAGTGAGCCATATTTGCTTACATTTACTTTAACATGTAAATAAGACGAGGACAGATAGCATTGTAATGAATAACCTCTATATATAATTTTTATTATCCAGTTCAAAATGAATACATCAAAAATGTCTCTAATACTTAGGGCATTTTCTAACATGCTTTATATTTGACCAAAATATGATTTAAAGCATGTTAATACTTAAACCACAACAATTCCTCATTGACTACACTTGTTAACCCACGGTTTTACCTTTGGAAAACCAACCAAAATTTTGTTTTTCTTTAAACAAAATGCATGGTTTTTCTTCTAATCTCACCCTTAACAAAACCCAAGCACCAAATCAATCAAAACAAACCAAAAATTTTCCATCCTTTACACTATTCATTACACGGATTCTTAGAAGAAAAATCAAGAAAATTTTCAAACCAAGGAAAGTTACCTTGCTCACTTGCTTCCTTGGACTTCAATGAAGGGTTTGACACCAATTTTGTGAAGTAAACTTGAAGGATTCACTTGGTCTCTCTTGGGTTGCTCACGTACTCACCATGAAAACACTTAGAAAAATTTTTGTTATGTTTTGGCTTGAAAATTTGTTTCGGCCATTTGTTCCCAAAAGTTGCCGACTTAACCACAAAGAAAGCCAATTAATTTAGCTTTCAACCAATCAAAAATCACCACCTTTCAATCCTAATTCTTTCCAAATTTTTCAAAAATTAAAATGGTGGAATTTTGGCCAAATCTTGGCCTTTAGATCAAAAAGCAACTTAATCTTGGCCATTAATGCCACCAACCACCATTTTTCTTTCATTTATTAAATGGATTTATGATGTCATAAATGCAAAGTAAACTTTGACTTTGACTTTTTCTATTCATATTAATTCGACTACTTTTTGACTGATACCGGTTCGAGCCGAAATTTTCCTGAAATCGTCCCGGCGGGTTCCTAAGGTCTCCTGTGCAGTCAGATCAATTTATACTGCTTCCGTTTGATCAAAATCAATCTCGGAAGTTTTTCTTCTTTTATTGCCCCGGTTAGGGTTTTCAATGCCGTTTTTGGCACCGTTCAGCCCGTTTCAACTCAGTGAATTTTTCCAACACGGAATTTTTACTCCTCAGTATTGTTAGAACATTTTAATATATTCTAAACAATATAAATACATTTATTTCACTCTTTAAATAGTACAAATTGTAATATACATGCATTTGTACATTTTCTTCCGAGAATGCCTGAATTTCCCGGTTATCACAATAAATTGATCCAACTGCACAGGAAACCTCAGGAACCCGCCGGGATGATTTCAGGAAAATTTCGGCTCGTACCGACATTGGTCAAAAAGTAGTCGAATTAATGTGAATAGTAAAGATAAAGTCAAAATGTTTACTTTGCATTTATGACATCATAAAGCCATTTATTAAATGTATTAAAAATGGTGGTTGGTAGCATTAATGGCCAAGATTGATTTGCTTTTTGATCTAAAGCTTAGATTTGGCCAAAATTAGCCAAATTAATTTTGTGAAAAATATGGAAAGTAATGGCATGAAAGGTGTTGAAATCTCATTGGTTCGAAGCTAAATTAATTGGCTTCTTTGTTACTTAAGTCAGCAAAATGGATACAAAGGCACCCGTAGCCTTTCCAAAGCCAAAACAAAGAGAAAAAAAAATTCTAAGTGATTCCAAGAGCAAGCCGTGAGCAACCAAGGGGAACCAAGCCAAAATTTCAAGTTCTCTTCACAAAAGTGGTATCAAACTCTTCATATAAGTCGAGGGAAGCAAGAAATCAAGGTAACCATCTTTGGTTTGAAAATTTTCTTGCTTTTCATTGAAAAATCCGTGGGTTAAATAGTGTAAAGGATGAGAAATTTTGTGATTCATTTGGTTGATTTGGTGCTTGGGTTTTGTTAATGGTTTGATTAGAAGAAAAACCATGCATTTTGTTTAAATAAAAACAAAGTTTTGGTTGGTTTTTCAATGGTAAAACTGTGGGTTACCTTGTGTGTTTGATGATGGATTGTTGTTGTTTAAGTGTTGTAATGTTTTAAATCATGTTTTGGTTAAATGGAAAGCATGATTTGCATGGTTATAAGCTTGGAAAAATTTTGGTATTAAACTTCCCTAATATGGCTGTGGGGTGTAATTAGGGTTTGGTGAACATTTTTGCATGATTAACTTGATGTTTGGATAGTTTAAATCATGCATTTAATTATGAAAATGATGGTTATGAGGTTGAAAGCATGAAACAAAAATTTGGTGCATGTTTTACCTAAAATGGCCGTGGGTTATGTGTGTTGAAAAACCCTAAGAATTGTGTTGTAAAATGCATGGAAATTGGCTTGAAAATGTGCTAGGTAATGACATTTGAATAGCCTAAAATTTGGTTGAAAGATTGAAAATTTTTGGCTTGGTTTTGGATAGGAAAACCGTGGCTAAAACCTAAGGGCAAAATTGAAAGAATTTTGTGGAATATGGTTCAAAATGTGAATCGTTAAATGTGTGAGCTTTTATGTAAAAGTTTGGGAAACTTTTACATAAAATAGGACTTTGGTATATTACGTGGTAAGTACATATGGTTCGAGGCGTACCTAACGCCGGTAACCTTAAATTTATGTCGAAATGCTGTCGAAATTTCGAAAACGGCATTTGGGGTAAAAAGGGAATCGAGAGTAAAAGTTTAGGGTCGGGTCAGAAACCCGAGTCCCTAAAGGAAAATTGAATAAGGGAAACCTAAGGTGTGGTTTGTGAATAGTAACTCATCCCCTTAAAAATGTAAAACGCGAGTGAAACTGAAAAACCAACCCCAAGGGGGAGCGTTTTTGCGAAACAAAGTAAAGGTCCGAGTCGGATACGGAAAATCCGAGCCTCAGAGACCTAAACCAGGAACGTCTAGATGAACGTTTTAAATACTAATAAAACGTCCATTTGAGGCTCCGAAACGATAGAAAATCACTAAACCGACATAAGGGTCGGAATAGTACTTCCCGAGGGTCGGGAAGGTGAAAAATGGAAATAAAATAGAAACGAACCCGGTAATGAATAGAAAAGAGTCAGAAAAGTTCCTGAGAGCCAAAAGTGCAGTCTAGATCGAGAAAATCCCATCAGGGGTATAATTGTAATTTTACCAAAATATAGGGGCAAAATCATAATTTTTCAAAAGTTGAGAAAAATGGGAAAAATGATAAATAAAGCCTAAAAAGTTATAAATAGGTTTTATTTAAGCTTTTTAATAAAAATAAATAAAAGCTATCAATGGAAATGAAATTAATAGACAAGGTTTTGTCTGTAGGATCCCAAAATCGACCCGCAAGGAAAGTGATTAAAAATCTAGGAAAGGAAAAGGGGAAGAAACAGATAAGGTAAGTTCAGATATTTACCTGTTTGCAACATATAGCATTATTTTTGTTAACTTTGATGTACTAACTATAAGTTAGGTACATATGTGCTACGGGCACTATTATAGAATAGAGAGAGAGACGAAATATGCTACGGGCACTATTGAAATAGGACACATAATAGATTGTGCTTCAGGCACTAGAGCGAGGTTAATGAAACTCACTCACGTGAAATTAAAATGTGAACCATTCCTAACCACGGGGAAATATGAAGTCACCGGATTAGAACTTTAAAAAGTCGGTAATGAAACCACTTTTGGCGTACCAGCCTTCCGTACAAGGAGGTAAACTTTGCCTTCGGGGCTATGATGATGAGATTAAGGCTGTGGAGGTCAGCACTAATGTACCATTCCCAGTCATGTACAACTTTGCCTTCGGGGTTATGATGATGAGATTAAGGCTGTGGAGGTCAGCACTAATGTACCGCTCCCAGTCATGCGCACTAAAATGATACTGCCAACCTAAGCTCAAAACCAGAACATAAGTAAAGATAACTACCTAAAACTGCAACTATGCCATAATTGAGCATAAGACAGTTTCGTAAGGGTACTAACATCGTGGTTGATGTACTGTTGACATACTGTGTTGTCGTCAAAGTTACTATTCATGAAGAATAGTGATCAATGTTACTATTCATGATAAATAGTACTATTTATAGAAATTCTATTTCTTGCATGTTTGAACTTACTGAGCCTGTAGCTCACCATTTTTGCTTAAAGCAACCAGCTTACTAGCTTTGTATGGCTGGATGGCGGACGGGATAGCAAGTGTCAAATAGGATAGGAGGGCAAGGGATATGGTCTTGCCAGAGTCTTTCCGCTGAGCGTTAACAAAGAAAGGAAAGAGAAACAGTTCTTTTGTAATAATTTATATTTTGCGAAAGTACTGTATTATGTAAATTACTTTGTACTTGTAAACAAAGTGATTAGTGGATAATGTTTTACATGATGTTTTAAAAATAAAAAAATTTCCCGAAAAACGTCATGTTTTAAAGAGAGATAGATTAGTCGGTGACTCATGAGAGTACAATCTATCACAGTTAGCTATGAAGCTTAACTGTAATAGTATTGTATGATCTCTACGAAGGGCGGGTCACCACAGAGCATGTCTTCGATTCAACTTGTGTTGGCCCTTTAGGTGCTTCAGCGATTCATGATCAGTATGGATCACGAATTCTTTGGGCAAAAGGTAGTGTTGCCACGTCTGCAAAGCTCAGACCAATGCATACAATTCCTTGTCATAAGTAGGGTAGTTTAAGGCTACCTCGCTTAACTTTTCACTAAAAAATACAATTGGTCTTCCTTCCTGCATCAAAATAGCACCAATACCTATTCCAGAGGCATCACATTCAATCTCAAAATGTTTTATCAAAATCAGGTAAAGCAAGCAGAGGAGCATTAGTCAATTTTTCCTTTAGCAACACGAATGCCTTCTTTTGCTCTTCCTGCCACTTGAACCTAACATTTTTCTTTATTACCTCTATCAATGGGGCTGCTATCGTGCTAAAGTCTTTGACAAAGTGACGATAAAAGCTTGCGAGCCCATGGAAACTTCTCACCTGGGCAACGTTCATTGGGCTAGGCCATTCTTGAATCTCCTTCACTTTCTCCTCATCGACCTGTATACCTTGAGCACTAACAACAAAACTAAGAAATCAAGCTTATTCGTGCAAAAGGTACATTTCTTGAGGTTAGCAAACAAGCGTTCTTGCCTAAGCTTATCCAAAATAGATTTTAAATGATCAATATGCTCATCAACGGATTTGCTATAGACAAGTATATCATCAAAATAAACAACCACAAACCTGCTAATAAAAGAACGTAAAACATGGTTCATCAATCTCATGAAAGTACTCAGTGCATTAGTTAGACCAAAAGGCATAACTAGCCATTTGTATAAACCATATTTAGTCTTGAATGCAGTTTTCTATTCATCACCCTCTTTCATTCTAATTTGATGATATCCGCTTTTCAAATCAATTTTTGAAAACACACAAGCTCCATGCAATTCATCTAACATGTCATCTAGGCGAGGAATAGGATGTCGATACTTTACCGTGATTTGGTTGATCACTCGACAATCAATGCACATCCTCTACATTCCATCCTTCTTTGGCACTAGAATCACTGGCACTACACATGGGCTCATGCTTTCTCGAATGTACCCCTTGTCCATCAATTCTTGAACTTGCCTTTGAAGTTCCTTGGTTTCCTCTGGATTACTTCTATAGGTGGGTCTATTAGGTATTGTGGAACCAGGTACGAAATCAATCTAATGCTCGACTCCCCGAATAGGTGGCAAACCTACTGGAATTTCATCGGGAAACACATCATTGTATTCCTGTAAAAGAGAGTCAATAGAACTAGGTAAAGAGTCATGAAATTCGCTAGTATTCAAAAATGCCTCTTTATACACCAACATCAGCATAGGCTGCCTTGAAACTAGCACTCTTCTCACCATACTAACTCTTGCCACACAGCTCTCCTTTTGCAAGGCCGCACCCTCCTTTTCTCTCACCACCAAAGCCGAACCCCTTTCGACTTAGACACTCTCACTTTTTTTGGCCTTCCTCTCTTTTTCCTTTCGATTTTCTTTTTCTTTCTCTCTTTCTTTTTGTCTCTCATTTTCTCTTAATTTTACAGTCTCCCTTTGTTTTTCGAATGACTGCTGAAGCTGCATCTGATCCTCATACACCTGTTTAGAGGCTAAAGGTGCAAGGTTAATGTTTTTACCATTGTGAATGAATGAATACTTGTTTAAGAAGCCATTATGAATCACCCTCCTGTTAAATTGCCATGGCCTTCCCAACAACACATGCCAAGCCTACATCGGTACTACATCACACAACACCTCATCCTCATATCTCCCGATGCAAAATGAGATCATAGGTTGTCTGTTCACTTTGGTCTCACCACTATCATTCAACCATTGCAGTTTATATGGTCTGGGATGTTTAGTGGTTTTGAGCCCTAACTTCTCCACGAGAAATGTGCTGACAACATTAGTACAACTTCCTCCATCGATAATCATACTACAGACCTTGTCACCGTTGCAACACCTAATATGAAAGATATTCTCTCGTTGTACCTCTGCTTCCTCTTTCACCTGCACACTTAAGGATCGCTTTACAACTACCACTAAACTTCCCATTTTCGCTTCTTCATCTTCAACATCGTAAGCATCTTCCAATGGTGGCATTTCATTTTCCTCACTATCCTCCTCTGTTTCATATTCACCATCATCGCGTAGGATCATGACATGCTTGTTTGGACACTGGCTTGTAATGTGACCACTTCCTTGACATTTAAAACACTTAATGTCATGATTTCGAGAACTGGAAGGGTCAGATTTACCTTGAGATCCATGACTGGTTGTCTCTTGTCTTAGCTCGAATTTGGGTTTTGCAGCCGGTTTCTCCTTTTTCTTTAGTTTCCATGGGGAAGAACCTGGATTATAGGTTACACGTGTACCTCCCCTCCTCTTGAGCTGTCGCTCCACCTTGATGGCCATGTGCACCATGTCTTCCAATTCTATGTAATACTACATCTCTACCCTATCATGAATATCTTGATTCAAGCCATTCAGGAACTTGCCATGGTAGCCTCTCTATCTTCTTCGACATTAGCTCGGATCATGGCAATCTCCATCTCTTGGTAATACTCCTCCATACTCTGATTACCCTGCCAAAGCCTTTGTAATTTGTTGTACAGCTCCCGATAGTAATGGTCAGGTACAAACCGCTTCCTCATTACTCTCTTCATCTCTTCCCACGTCTCAACTGGACGCTTTCCCGTTCGTCGACTGGTCAACACCAACTGATCCCACCAAACAGTAGTATAGTCAGAAAACTCAATGGCAGTGAGTTTTACCTTCTTCATCTCGGAGTAGTTGTGGTAATCGAACATCAACTCCACCTTCTTCTCCCACTCAAGATAAGCTTTGGGATCACTTCTACCCTGAAATGACGGAATCTTCATCTTAATGCTACCCAAGCTATTATCTTCTCGAATCCTAGCTTCTCTAAACCGTCCTCCATGCCTCCTATTACCAATGATCGAATCCCGATCATCCTCTTCTTCGAAACCACCCCCATAATATTCTTCTTCTTCATCTCTCATCCCTTATATGGAAACCTTTCTCTTCTACGCACATTTGGAACATTTTGCTGCTGCTGTGTACTCTCAACTCGGTCTAAACGGTCATGCATCTGTTCTAACTCTAGCCTTATCATTCGCCTCATCTCACCCATCATAGCCTCCATAAATACTTTCGGATCAGCCATTCCTGTACTACCTCCAACAATCTCTTATCACTATTGTGAGACATGTTCACTGCAAAACAGGGTTAGAGAATAAAATAAAAAGGACCTCACACACTCCCTTACGTGTTTCATTCAAAGAATGGTTTTCACCTAATTTCACTCATGTAAAACAAATCTGGCTTTTACACTCTAATATATTCACCACTCTTGCCTTTTTTTTCACTCGTAGCAATTTCTCACTCAGTTCTTATCGAACTACACAAATCAATACCAAAATTTCCACAGTAATTCATGAATGACTACACCAAGGCAATTCGGGCTATAGATAGCAAGGATTACAACGAAAAAGCAACGGTGGTTTAGGTTTTAGAAACACGAAAACTTTACCCAAAAACTTTGGTCTTTTGGGGTGTTTTGATTTTTGGAATATTGGAAGCCTAAATAAATGGAATCAAACAAAAAATTTGTTGTGGAGCCTAAATACTCTTTTTTTTTTCGGATCCTCTCAATTTTTTTTTCTTTCTACTTTGTTTACTTTCTTGCTCGGATCTTCTTGATTTGAATACGAACAAAAATTACAAACCCACGGAACAAAATTGAATTGAACAAAGGCCAAAACAACTTAGACCACAACACAAAAAGAGAAATATTTTTTTTTAAAACTGAATTCGGACTTAATCAAAAAGAAAGAAATGGTAATAAATGGGATAGGCAAACCTGAGCTTAGAACCTAGGCTCTGATACCAAATGATGCAAACCCTACCAAGAATAACGAGACCCGTCAAGATTATGAATCTCAGAACATTCTAAAGTCAGGTTCGAATGGATGGGAGACCTTGACTCGTTGCTTCAGTAAGAACAAGAACCTTGGTATTTTGACCTCGACCCTTTGCTTAATTGCGAAACAAGAACTTCGGTATAAAGAAGACACCACAATCAACTATGGAAGGGTTGATTGATAAGCCGGGAATGAACACCACGGAAAATTCTGATAAGTTCAAAGAATTAAAGAGAAATAGAACTCTTAACTTTGTGAGTAAACTGATGTATGATTTCATTGTCATAGAGACGCCTATTTATAGGCAAATATTACAAGGAATATTCCCAAATTATGCTTTAGAATCTGAAAATAAGAAAGAAATCACATGTCCTAGCCACTTAAGTTGACAATTTGATCAGCTGACAATTTGATCAGCCATTCACATGCCCTAGCCACTTAAGTTGACAATTTGATCAGCTATTCACATGCCCCAGCCACTTAAGTTGACAATTTGATCAGCCATTCACATGCCCTAACCACTTTAGTTGACAATTTGATTAGCCATTCATACACCCCCCCTTAAAATCAAAGAAAAGAAAAGGAAACAAAATAAAAGAAGGAAAGTAAATAATTTCTTGCAATCAGCTCAATCAGTCCCAAAACATCGACTTTTGGTTGGAGAGATAATCCAATAATTAACTGACTCCCTTATGGGCTTGAATTAGATTAATGCATTCTTTTGGACTTCGTGAATCTTACTCAATGGACCTCCACGAATTTGATTGAGCCCAAACTTCTTGAATCAGCCCATTAAGTGCATCTTTGAACTTCTTAGCTCGTGCCCTCGTAACCGGTCCAATCAGTACTTGAACTGGTTCCCTTGATGTCGTGTCATGTGTTGCATCAAGGGTGGCCATACCTTAGACTTTTGTTCCTTTCTTTTTCACACCCCAAAAAAAAATTACAACTCTTCCTTTCTCTTTCCCTTGTTGTAGCTGACTGCTCCCAAGCCCCAAAACCCTCCATTTTTCAAGCCAAAAACACAGCCAAAAGTTACCAAAAAAATCAGCCCCCACAAGCTTGTGTTAGGAGAATTCAATCCAAGCAATTTCAAGTGCATCAAGGGTAAGTTTTTAGAATCCAAACCTTGTAGTTTTTAGTTATGGTTTTGAGTTGATATTAAGAGAAATATTTTTGGTGTTTTGCTAGCATAAAACCGACCCCTTTTTCACCAAGAATCACACAGCCATTTTGGTTATCAGGCCTTGGTTCAAAATTATGCTTAGCTCGAAGCATAAGAGGTAAAAACCAAAAACCCTCTCTTGTGGTTAGTTGATTTCAAGATTTTGATCAAGAGATTTATGTGTATTTGTTTATGCACATGAGTTATAATAAATTTATTTTGAGCCCTTAGCTTCTCACTTTTAAGTTTATGGTTGTGTTGTTGTGTTTACATTTTCTACGAATAGATGTGAGTATGTGTGATGCATGAACATTTAGAAAAGTGGTTGGACACAATCTGTCCCCAGAAAAAGTGAGTATGTTCCGAATTTGGGATTTGATGAAAATGAAGTTTTAAGGAAATTTCGATATGGTCGTTTTTGTGTCTAATAGGTTTTGGCCAAAAACGACACTACTATAGGTTTTTCGAGTGGTTTTCACTCGGTGTCCAAAACCGGCACTGAAAAATCCGAACCCAGAATTAGTCTCAGGTTTTGTTAAAAATGGACCACTTAGATTCTGAACTAGATCGCGAGATTAACATGAAAGTTGTAGAACACGTCGAAACCTTTAAGATAACTCTTGTGTGTTTTAAAAATTTGGCCGTTTCGGACCTCAAATAGAGCCGTTTTTAAAATAATATAAAACTAGAATTTTTGCAAAAACTAGGCACATTGGCCACGGGTTCAATGAGTTTAGGAGCTGTTAAAGTTAGATTTGAGCTCCAAGGTGAACATGAAAATTGTTCATCTCGTCGAGGATAAAAAATTTCATGTTCACCAAATTTTCACACAAAGTCATTTCGATTAAGTTTCAAAATAGTTTTCGAAAGTGGTTCAAAAACCACCTCTAAAATGCAACACCCAAAATGTATTTTTAACTCTTTAAAGTTAAAAATGGTTTTCATAAAAACATCCCCCACCTTCCAACGGGGTGGTAAGGGGACGGTTTCAAAACAAAGAATTTTCCCAAGAATTTTATAAGACAACCAAAAACGATTTTCTTAAATAACCAAAATAGTATGGGTAGCCCGGTAGGCTACCACACCAAACAAGCCATAGTAGCCCGATAGGCTACCACATAAGCCATAGTAGCCCGGTAGGCTACCACACCAAATAAGCAATAGTAGCTCAGTAGGCTACCACATCCAAACAAGCAAAGTAACCCGGTCGATTATTACACCAAGTTTACACATAGTAACCTGGTAGGCTACATAGTTAACGACACGCGAGGTAACTGGTCAGTTGGCTGGCCAGTAAACCAATCAAGGACTGTGTTTTGAATAACACTGTGCGAAACGATGATTAATCTGTCAAGAAGACAATTAATCAAACATGATGGAAGTTAGACACCAAATTCCCAAAGTAAGCCAATAGGGTACCAATGGGCCTCGGTACCACATAGAAACGCAAGTTATAGTCACTAATGGAAATAGTGACTTAAGAATGACAGTAATTAATTTATTGGATAATAAATTAATTAACCACATCTAGAGAATCAAACTCTAAATAGAGAGTGAGTTAGTACTGACGGCACTCAGTACCAAGCAATTTTACCCGCTTTAGTCACTAACAGTAATAGTGACTCAGCAAAGGTGTTAATGTGATACGTTATTGATAACAGGTAGTTACCTATAAGTTGAGTAAGGTGAGAAGTACGAGTTTACGTGCAAACTAGATAAGTACAACTCTGCCTACGGCATGAATGAAATGAATTTAAAATGATATTTTTACAGTATGTTAAGTACATATGCCATGCACACGTTGTTGCACAGCATGTATAAGAGCATATAGTTTCACAATCAAGTGGATTGATGAAAGAACAAGTTAGATGCCATATATCCCTACCATATAGGATTAGGAACAGCTTAGAGAAGCATATGGCTAGAACAGATAAACAAGATGAAATTTAATAAGCGTGTCGTACCAGCCTTTTCAATTGAAGAGGTTTTTAAGTTAAAGTAAAGTTGAGCATCCGTTGATGGCTCTTCGGCCTTTTTTTTACCACGGGCGTTACTGACGGTCTACGTGTACACAGTACTGGCACACGGGCCCTAAGTAGATGAGAGAAAGAAAAAGAGCATTGAAGCATAATTGAACAAAACCAGACCATGCATTGTTCATGATATAGTTCACTATGCTTCTAGATATAGTAAGATGCATTCAGTACATGATGAATCTGCTATGCATATAAAGTTTTGTAATCAATGACATGATGTGAGATGATATTGTATGTGATATGTTTAAGTGGTGTATGTTGATGATTTGGTATGTGATATGTGGTATATGTTCATACCTGACATACGTATATGATTTTAAGTATGTATTAAGTTTTAAACATGTTTTGCGGTTAACATATTGTACTTACTAGGTAATAAAGCTCACGGTGTGTATTCATGCTATAGGTAAGCATCCTATAGCGTAAACTCTAATGGGCGATGACGGCGGTGAAGGCGGATGTGAGGGCGAGGTTACAGATACCACCATAAGTTAATCTTCTGCATAGTCCTTTTGAGCACAGTATATTTTGAATAGTTAATAGTATATCTGAATAGTATCTTTTGAATAGTAATTAGTTAAAGAAGTTGATGATTATGTATGTATGTATAATTGAACTCCCTATGTTTTAGACTCTACATTTTTAACAGTATACGTACATGAATAATAATTACGAATGCAGGATAATAAATCGGTAAAAACGTATCAGAATGGCGCAGCGGAACAATAAAAATTTTTAGATCGTTAAATCTCTCATGATGCCATATACAATAAACCAACAACAATTAAAACTCATACCTCAAGAACGCCAATCTTGCAGGAGGAGAATGACCGCAGGCTTCAACCAACTAGCCTTCTCTACAATTCTCCAATTCCTGAATGGCTGAGTGTGTGGGCACTCTGAACCTCGATCGGTATGCTAGCACTGCTAGTCTTCTTCCGACCACCCAGATCTCTAAAGAACTTTATTGTCATGATGAGCTGTGCAACAATAAGCCTGCTCACCTGAGAGTCTGTGGTCTAAGAGAACTGGAGTGGTAGGTCCTCTATTTATAGACCTGCATGAGGTGATTCTCTAAATTTGAATTGGATTAGGAAAAGATATTTTCCCTTATCCATAACCAAAAAATCCGAATTTTCCAAGGGAGAATCTCAACAATAAAATTCGGTTTTACTTAGGATAAATCCAATCCAAATCTAAACAAGATTTTAACTAGAATTTTATCTCCCTTTTTCAACCCAAAAAATCCGAAAATTACAAGGAGAAAATCTCCTAAAAATTTCGGCCATTATGGATAAGGGAGAATCAAAAATTCCACTAGGATTTTCAAGCTTGAATCTTATCTCAACCTTATCCAAAATAATCGAATTTTCCTAGGAGATTTTTTCCCTATTTTCGGCCACTTTACAGGGAAGGAGAGAATCCAAATTCAAGTAGGATTGAAACTTGAATTTTTCCCTTGAATCTTATCCACAAAAAACCGAAATTTCCTTGAGGATTATCCTCAAATTTCGTGCAACATTTGTTAGGATTTGGATTCAAAATTCAAGTAGGATTCTAACAAGATTATCCTCTCCAAATCCAACTCAAATTCGAATTTCAAACCTTGTGGATTTTCCACAACAAATTCGAATCCTACTTGGACTGTGATTCAAAATTTGAATTTCAAATTTCAAATTCAAATTTCAAATTCAAATTTCAAATTTCAAATTCGAATTTCAAATTCAAATTTCAAATTCGAATTTCAAATTCAAATTTCAAATTCGAATTTCAAATTCAAATTTCAAATTCAAAATTCAAATTCAAATTTCAAATTTCAAATTTCAAAATTCAAATTTCAAATTCCACAAAACGGTTGTGTTTCATATTTTTGTTCTCATGGATAATTTTCTACAACTCCAATCCAATCTCAAATAAAATCATGGCAACTTTATTTGGAGTTCGAATAATTGTGTACTCTATTATCCAAAACAAAATCTGAATCCAACCGGAGAGAATCTTGTCCACTATCCAAATCCTGTGTCATCACCATCCATGCATAATAAACCAGCCAATAGCATACACAATTCAATTTGCCAAACGTTAAGGAATTATGTGGAGCTAGTAGAGGAACTGATTGGACATATATAATCGGGCTCCCGCAAATCCATATGATCATCATTCTTTTACCGAACAACTCAATCATATGATCACTAGTTTCAGAGTCACACCACTATAAACCTGAAACTGAACTCCCAATTATATACCGTATTACGTAAGCCTGTGACAAGCTATCGTCCAATGACCTTGTCATATATGCAGAACCCTCATATGATATCCATGATCAGCCTTAGGCCAAAGTCCGTTTAATCCTACTGATCAGGCTATCTTAAAATTCCATTATACTACCGAATAAAGAAAATGATTATTCACCATATGTGAATAAGAAGTCATCCGCCCAGCAGACGACCCAAGGCCTTATCCATTTTCACATTCAGTATAATGCCTTTAAGAGGATACCCTTAACTCCTCATTAGAGCTATGATTCCAATATATGTAAACGAACCCTTCATCGTATACAAGTCATGCACCCAACGAACCGGTCTATAAGCTTACTACCTCTGAGACGCTTTAGCCATTGGAACATCAAAGTACACAAGTCATATACATGAAGCTGTCCTTTTACTCAGGATTAAGGTTACTGCATAATGAACGTCAAAAGCAGATCGATCCACTCAAAGCGGACTTCGTAGATCAATCACGCTTTAGTCCCGGTCTAATATGTCACCACCAAGCAACATATCTATGTCTCTACTTGGGAGTCCAGCTCCAGACAGTCAAGACAAACCGTCCCCTCCAAGGCTTTAGACAACATAATAGTCTTAACATGAGTTAGATGCTCGGTCTAACCCCATAGACTACAGACCATAGTTTAGACCGCTAACTTTAGAACATTGTCTTCTCGCATACAAAAATCCATTGCATGCAATGTTCTAACAGTTTAACACAAGCAGTCAGGGAGCCATATTTGCTTACATTTACTTTAACATGTAAATAAGACGAGGACAGATAGCAATGTAATGAATAACCTCTATATATAATCTTATTATCTAGTTCAAAATAAATACATCAAAAATATCTCTAATACTTAGGGCATTTCCTAACAATCTCCCACTTGCCCTAAGCCAGCAGATGTGCCATGTTACGCATCCCCATCGCCTCTACGTGCCTCTCAAAGCTTCTAGCCACCAAAGTCTTAGTAAAGGGATTGGCGATGTTGTCCTCGGACGCGATCTTACATACATCCACTTGCCCTGTCTCCGCATGCCCTCTAATAAGATGATATCTCCGATCGATGTGCTTGGTCCTCTTGTGGTGCCGAGATTCCCTTGTGTTGGCAATAGCCCCTGTATTATCACAGTAAAGTGTGATAGGCTTGTCAACACTCAGAGTGACCTCAAGGTCTCTAAAGAACTTGCGGAGCCAAACCGCTTCTTTAGATGCCTCAGCCGCAGCCACATATTCAGCCTCCATAGTAGAGTCGGCTGTGCAGCCCTGCTTCATGCTCCTCCACACAATAGCGCCTCCTCCGAGTAAAAACACTGATCCAGATGTCGATTTCCTCGAATCCTTACAAGTCTGGAAGTCTGAGTCCGTGTATCCTACGGGTGTTAGGTCCCCTCCAGAATACACCAGCATATAATCTCTCATTCTCTTAAGATACTTGAGTATATGCTTTACTGCTTGCCGGTGCTTGGTTCCAGGATTCGCTTAATATCGACTCACCATACCTACTGCAAAACATATGTCCGGGTGAGTGCAAAGCATAGCGTACATAAGGCTACCCACAGCGGATGCATAAGGGACCTTACTCATACGCCCTCTTTCTTCCGATGTCTTGGGACAGTCATCCAATGAAAGAGTTAGACCGGCAATAGAAGATTGTGAACCTTTCTTTGCCTCTTGCATTGCATATTTGTCAATTATTTTATCTATGTATGAAGCTTGGGATAACGCTATCATTTTGTTCTTTCGATCTCTGAAGAGACGAAGGCCTAGAACATAATTAGCTTCTCCCAAGTCCTTCATATCAAACTGCTGGTGTAACCAAAGCTTGACCGATAATAAGTTCCCTACATCATTCCCAATGAGTAGTATATCATCGACATAGAGTATCAGAAATACCACTTTTCCATCCTTAATACGTTTATAAACACAAGGTTCATCAACGTTCTGCTCAAAACCAAATGTATTAATCGCTTGATCAAACCTCCGGTTCCATGAGCGGGATGCTTGCTTTAATCCATAAATGGATCTAAGCAACTTGCAGACTTTCCTTTCTTGGCCTTTCGCTACGAACCCTTCGGGCTGTATCATATAGATACACTCTTCAAGATGGCCATTCAAGAATGCTGTCTTAACATCCATTTGCCAGATCTCGTAATCGAGAGCCGCAGCAATGGACAAAAGAATACGGATAGACTTCAGCATAGCAACAGGCAAAAAGGTTTCCTCGTAATCGATTCCAGCCTTTTACGTGTATCCCTTTGCAACCAGTCTAGCTTCGAAATTTTCCACTCTCCCTTCCGCATCCTTCTTTCTTTTGTAGACCCATTTGCATCCAATGGGTTTTATCCATCCGGCAAATCTACAAGTTCCCAAACAGAGTTGGATTTCATAGAATCCATCTCATTGTTCATAGCCTATTTCCAAGATTTAGAATCAACATCATTTATAGCTTCATCATATGTGACCGGATCTTCCTCATGCTCATGAGCCTCGGCCTGGTATACCTCAGCATCATACATGAAGAAATTAGGTTTCTTCGAAACCCTCCCACTACGACGAGGCACCCTAAATTGTTGATCATCTGCAGGTCTTTCACTGGAACTCGGACTTGCATCCAAGATCGAAATCTGTGGAGCAGTTCTTTCACCCGATAACTCCTCTAGCACCACTTTGCTTCGAGGCTTAAAGTCATTCATGTGACTTTCCTCCAAGAATGTCGCATGGGTTGAGACATTGACTTTTGTTCCTTCAGGTTATAGAACAAACCTCCTTTAGTTCCTTTTTGGATACCCTACAAACATGCACAATTCTGATCTTGGTTCCAACTTCTTCGCATCCCCATCCAGTACATGTGCCGGGCAGCCCCATATTCTCATATGTCCAAGGGAGGGCTTCCTGCCATGCCACAATTCATACGGAGTTCTGGGAATTGATTTGCTCGGAACTTGGTTCAGAATATAGCACGCCGTTTGTAAAGCATATCCCCAAAATGATAATGGCAGCGTTGAGTAACTCATCATGGACCGTACCATATCCAATAAGGTCATGTTTCTCCTTTCAGCTACACCATTCTGTTATGGAGTACCAGGTGCAATCAATTGGGATAATATCCCGTTCTCTACAAGATGTCCTAGAAATTCGTCGGAGAGGTATTCGCCACCTCGATCAGATCGAAGTGTTTTTATGGATTTATCCAATTGCTTTTCCACTTCCGCACGATACTCTTTGAACTTGTCAAAGGTTTCGCTCTTGCGGTGCATCAGATACACATATCCATACCTCGAGTAATCATCTATAAAAGAGACATAATACTTGAACCCTCCTCGTGCTGTGACGTTCATGGGGCCACATACGTCAGTATGCACAATTTCTAAGAGCTCCTGAGCCCTTGTGCCCTTAGCTCCAAAAAACCTCTTAGTCATCTTACCCTCTAGACAAGACTCACATTGGGGAAGACATACCTCCTCTAGAGATTCCAGAGGACTATCTTTCACCAATTTTTGAATCCTATCCTGATTAATATGACCAAGTCTTAAATGCCAAAGATACGCTTTGTTAGAGTGAGAAACTTTCAACCTTTTAGAGTTATCAGTTAATTCAGTGTCAAGCAGTGAGTACATCTTTGGTTTGATCAAATATACGTTTCCATCCATCCATCCAGAACAGATAAAAGACTTATTTCTACAAATATCAACTCTTTTACTAAAAGAGACTGAATAAGAATCCTTTATTAAACAAGCTACCGATATAAGGTTCCTCCTGAAATTAGGAATATAAAAACAGTCTTTTAATAAAATAAACCTAAATTGATCAAAATAAAGGTAAACATCTCCCACTGCCTCAGCCACCACTAAGCTGCCGTCCTCAGTTCGCAACGAGAGGCTCCTATCATGTAGACTTCTCGTTTCCACGAACCACTGTATAGAAACACAAACATGATTAGTGGCGCCCGAATCAATGACCCAAGTGTCTTTCGATTCTTCCACCAAACACGCTTCTAAGTAAAGAAGTTCCTTACCTTCCTTGCCCTTGGCGGCTAGGATTTCCCGGCAAGCCTTCTTGAAATGACCTACCTTCCCACAACAGAAGCACTTGGACTTTTTAGAGTCCCTGGGTTTCTTGTTCTTCTTCTTATTCTTCCCATCCGAGACAGAAGGATTAGAAGAACTGGAAGCCGCTTGCTTCTGATTTGGCCTCTTCCTTTTCCGTGAGGGTTTGGAAGATTCCGCCAAATTGGCCTCACCATTGGGTTGGACAGCATCCCCATCCCTGATCATCCGCTCATAAGCTTGCAGTTGCTTCATGAGCTCGGTTAGTCCTAACTCCCTTGTAGCCAGATTGTATGCGGCCTTAAACCCCACAAAATCTTTAGACAGAGTTTTGAACACCATCTCGATCTGGGTGTTGTAGTCCAACTCAGCACCATTTTCGGCAGCCTCAGTGAAGAATCCCATTAGAGTGATCATATGATCCTTCACCGGAGTACCCGCCTTCTGCTTAGAGTTCATAATACTGGTGATAGCGGACTATCGAGCTAATTTTTCTTAGCCTCCGAACATGTCCTCCAGATTTTCCATGATCTCCCCAGCAATTTGATAAGTCTCATGCTGTTTTTGTAAAGCACTCGTCATGCTAGGAAGTATGTAGCATCGAGCTATATCATTGGATTCTCTCCAACGAGTATAGGCAACCGGGACCTCCTCAATCGGTGTGTCAGGTTTTGGCCCTGGTGGGCATGGTTCGTCCAGTATGAACTTGTGTCTCTCGCAGTTGAGAACTATTAACAGATTTCTTTTCCAATCCTTATAATTGTCGCCATTTAGTTTATTCTCAGTAAGTATTGAAATGAGGGGTGTCGGCGACGTTTTGAACTGAAATAAAATTATACTAGACATCATTACAAAGCCCAAGCAAATATACAGATAATTTAGCAAATAAAACATACAAGTATGTTCCTACATGAAACTTGAAAAACATGTAGCATTGCAACGGTAATTCTCGGCACCTATTGCCCCAAGCCACCGAGGGGTGGTCATGAGAACAAATAGCCGGAACATGGACCCCGTCCAATTAATATATGTTGCCTTAAATCCTCCAAGATTAAGACATATATTAATAACCGCTTATTTGGCCACCAGTTTAGTTAACAGAGCTTCTAGGGAAGGTTAATAACTAAACGAGTCTTGAGTGTATAACCATTGTTTACGTAGCCCGATCAACGTCCTACCAAGCCACCGAGGGGTGGTCATGAATAGGATCACACCCGAACACGTTTTCCACATAGGAGATCCAATCTAGTATACCGGCGGCGGTAAACACCTACTAAGGGGTGTGGTCAGGGCAGAACTGACGCGAGGCGTTACTATACTTTCACATATGGATCAACAATAGAGGCCGTGGGTTTTGTTTGAAACCCTCTCCCACTCAATATTTTGAAAAACATGCAAGTTTTGACAAATTATATATGATCAATATAATATGAGCGGCACTCACCTATCGTATATGACATGTTATCAAATATACATATAAAACATCCATCAATACATATTTATACATCTATGACAAATCACAGAAAAAATAATTGATAGAATAACCAAGCCATGGTTCCATCCTAGAACAAAGAAAATAAAGATTACAAAATTCCATCCAAAGCATTCTTTGGGTCTTGAATTTCATTCCGTCTCCTTGTATCCATCTTTATGTAGCCTCTCCATTTATTTCTCATCCCAAGAATCATTTAAAATTTAAATCTCCAAAAATTTAAATTTCAAATTCAAATTCCAAATTCGAATTTCAAATTTAAATTTCAAATTTAAATTTTAAACAATTTTAAACATCATGTGTAATAATATGTAATTTCAAAAATTTCAAATTTTCAATTACATATTTTTAAACATGATTTAAAATTAAATCTCAAGTTTAAAAATTAAAATTTTTCGAATTTTGGACCATCGAACCGCCGCCTCCGAAGGCGGCAACCGCCGTGGGCAGCCACCAGCCCCAAAGGGGCTGGCAGCCCACGGCTGCCCCCTATGCTGCATGCCCAGGCTGGGCGCAGCAGCCGGCAGGCTGCACGCGCAGGTTGCTGCCAGCCTTGGGCAGGCCACGGCCACCCACGCTGCAGGCCAAGCCTGCGGCCGTGGGTGGTGTTGGCCTGTACAGGGGCTACCGCAGCCCCATCCTGCCCGAGGGCAGGGGCTGCAGCCCCACCAAGACCCGTCGGCCTATCCCGAGGGGTCGTGTCTCGATTTTCGTGTCATATTCCAATTTACCTATTAGGATCTCCAAAAATTAATTTGAATCACAATTAAATTGAAATTTTCCACACAATCAAAATTTCAACCTTTAAATCAAATTTAACTTTTGGGAAAAATAAATTACGGTCTTCAATCTTCAATCTCCTCCAAGAATAATTACATAAAATTTCCTAAACCGTTTCCGGTGTACAAAAATTCTAACCATAAAAATTCTAAGAGACAAAAATTAAAATCCATGAGAAAATTACAGTGTTAATAAACTGCTCCAATGGTTACATAAAAATTCCTAGATACAATTTTTCTAAATTCTAAGGAACCATAACCGACATAAACAAGCATGCTTATAATAATTCAAAAAATTAAAATAACCACATACTTTATACATAATACATGATAACAACATAAAGGAACCCTAGAATGCCACTCTCTAAATATCAAATCCATACATAAATAAAAAGACTAAGTAATTGTCTAATTTATGTACATCATAGTCATGAGATAGCTATGATACCAATTGTAGGATAATAAATCGGTAAAAACGTATCAGAATGACGCAGCGGAGCAATAAAAATTTTTAGATCGTTAAATATCTCATGATGCCATATACAATAAACCAACAACAATTAAAACTCATACCTCAAGGACGCCAATCTTGCAGGAGGAGAATGACTGGAGGCTTCAACCAATTAGCCTTCTCTACTATTCTCCAATTCCCGAATGGCTGAGTGTGTGGGCGCTCTGAACCTCGATCAGTATGCTAGCATTGCTAGTCTTCTTCCGACCACCCAGATCTCTAAAGAACTTTATTGTCACGATGAGCTGTGCAACAATAAGCCTGCTCACCTGAGAGTCTGTGGTCTAAGAGAACTGGAGTGATAGGTCCTCTATTCATAGACCTGCATGAGGTGATTTTCTGAATTTTAATTGGATTAGGAAAAGATATTTTCCCTTATCCATAACCAAAAAATCCGAATTTTCCAAGGGAGAATCTCAGCAATAAAATTCGGTTTTCCTTAGGATAAATCCAATCCAAATCTAAACAAGATTTTAACTAGAATTTTATCTCCCTTTTTCAACCCAAAAAATCCGAAAATTACAAGGAGAAAATCTCCTAAAAATTTCGGCCATTATGGATAAGGGAGAATCAAAAATTCCACTAAGATTTTCAAGCTTGAATCTTATCTCAATCTTATCCAACATAATCGAATTTTCCTAGGAGATTTTCTCCCTATTTTCGGCCACTTTACAGGGAAGGAGAGAATCCAAATTCAACTAGGATTGAAACTTGAATTTTTCCCTTGAATCTTATCCACAAAAATCCGAAATTTCCTTGAGGATTATCCTCAAAATTTCGTGCAACATTTGTTAGGATTTGGATTCAAAATTCAAGTAGGATTCTAAAAAGATTATCCTCTCCAAATCCAACTCAAATTCGAATTTCAAACCTTGTGGATTTTCTACAACAAATTCGAATCCTACTTGGACTGTGATTCAAAATTTGAATTTCATATTTCAAATTCAAATTTCAAATTCAAATTTCAAATTTCAAATTTAAATTTCAAATTTAAATTTCAAATTCAAATTTCAAATTCGAATTTCAAATTCAAATTTCAAATTCAAATTTCAAATTCCACAAAACGGTTGTGTTTCATATTTTTGTTCTCATGGATAATTTTCTACAACTCCAATCCAATCTCAAATAAAATCATGGCAACTTTATTTGGAGTTCGAATAATTGTGTACTCTATTATCCAAAACAAAATCTGAATCTAACCGGAGAGAATCTTGTCTACCATCCTAATCTTGTGTCATCACCATCCATGCATAATAAACCAGCTAATAGCATACACAATTCAATTTGCCAAACGTTAAGGAATTATGTGGAGCTAGTAAAGGGACTGATTGGACATATATAATCGGGCTCCTGCAAATCCATATGATCATCATTCTTTTACCGAACAACTCAATCATATGATCACTAGTTTCAGAGTCACACCACTATAAACCTGAAACTGAACTCCCAATTATATACCATCCATGCATAATAAACCAGCTAATAGCATACACAATTCAATTTGCCAAACGTTAAGGAATTATGTGGAGCTAGTAAAGGGACTGATTGGACATATATAATCGGGCTCCTGCAAATCCATATGATCATCATTCTTTTACCGAACAACTCAATCATATGATCACTAGTTTCAGAGTCACACCACTATAAACCTGAAACTGAACTCCCAATTATATACCGTATTGCGTAAGCCTATGACAAGTTATCGTCTAATGACCTTGTCATATATGCAGAACCCTCATATGATATCCATGATCAGCCTTAGGCCAAAGTCCGTTTAATCCTACTGATCAGGCTATCTTAAAATTCCATTATACTACCGAATAAAGAAAATGATTATTCACCATATGTGAATAAGAAGTCATCCGCCCAGCAGACGACCCAAGGCCTTGTCTATTTTCACATTCAGTATAATGCCTTTAAGAGGATACCCTTAACTCCTCATTAGAGCTATGATTCCAATATATGTAAACGAACCCTTCATCGTATACAAGTCATGCACCCAACGAACCGGTCTATAAGCTTACTATCTCTGAGACGCTTTAGCCATTGGAACATCAAAGTACACAAGTCATATACATGAAGCTGTCCTTTTACTCAGGATTAAGGTTACTGCATAATGAACGTCAAAAGCAGATCGATCCACTCAAAGCGGACTTCGTAGATCAATCACGCTTTAGTCCTGGTCTAATATGTCACCACCAAGCAACATATCTATGTCTCTACTTGGGAGTCCAGCTCCAGACAGTCAAGACAGACCGTCCCCTCTAAGGCTTTAGACAACATAATAGTCTTAACATGAGTTAGATGCTCGGTCTAACCCCATAGACTACAGACCATAGTTTAGACCACTAACTTTAGAACATTGTCTTCTCGCATACAAAAATCCATTGCATGCAATGTTCTAACTGTTTAACACAAGCAGTCAGGGAGCCATATTTGCTTACATTTACTTTAACATGTAAATAAGACGAGGACAGATAGTAATGTAATGAATAACCTCTATATATAATCTTATTATCCAATTCAGAATAAATACATCAAAAATGTCTCTAATGCTTAGGGCATTTCCTAACAACGTACGCAATCAAAAAAAATCCCCTAAATTTATATTATCTAAATAAGTAAGTTTAAGTGTCAGTTTTCAACTAAAGGTACAAGTAGTTGTTTTTAGTGACGGTTATGGCCACTAAGGGCTCAGGATGTCACATTGCCCACAAGCGTAAGGCTCATTAAGATCATGGACGTTTTCAATGATCTGCACGTAATTCGGTACTGACACACGGGCCCTTAGCAAAGATAAGAAATGATAATGAATAATGAAGTATAATCGGTTCATGCATTGTTCACGATATGCTATAGTTCAGTATGCAGCCATCTATGATGGATATGCATTCAGTACATGATATAAGTGTGTGTTCATGCTATAGGTAAGTGACCTATGGCTTAGATCCCACGGGGCGATGACAACGACAGAGGTGGACGTGAGGGCGAGATTGTGGATACAACCACAAGTTTGACTTCCACACAATATTAAGTAATTATCATATTTTGAATAATAAACAGTTTTGAATACTTATAAAACTGTTTAGCTGTTTACTATTCAAAATATGATAATTACTTAATATTGTGCGGAAGTCAAAACTTGCGGTGATATTCACAACCTCGCCCTCACGTCCGCCTCTGCCACCGTCATCGCCCAGTGAGATCTAAGCCATAGGTTGCTTACCTACAGTATAAACACACACTGTGAGCTTTATGCCCAACAAGGACAACATGCCATCCGCAAAATATGTTTAAATCATAATACATACTTAAAACATATAAACATGTCATGTACACACAACATGTACCATGCACTGAATCATTCCACAAACTAGATGCAAAACCAAAGCATCACACTTAACTGAATACATAACTAAAAACATCATGTATTGAATGCATATCTATTATAGCTGGATGCATACTGAACTATGGTATACCGTGAACAATGCATAAACTAATTATGCTTCATTATTCATTATCGTTTCTTACCTTTGCTGAGGGCCCGTGTGTCAGTATCAAATTACGCGCAGATCATTGGAAACGTCCATGATCTTAATGAGCCTTACGCTTGTGGGCCATATGCCCCCTTATGTATTAAGAGCCATCAACATCGGCTCGTCATACTTAAACTAAAAACCTCTTCAAGCGGAAGGGGCTAGTACGACACGAAGTCTTTTAATTACCCAGTTGTTTATCTGATCTTATATTCTTATGCCATAAGCTCTACTGGACTATCCCTTATCTTACCTGATAGGGAAAGTATGGTATCTAACTCATACTTTCATCAATCTATACGATTGTGAAACTATATACTCTTATAACATGCTATGCAACTACTGTGCATGGTTTATTTACTTAACATAGTGTTAAAACATCACTTAAAATTCATTTTTGCTCATGCTATAGGTGGAGTTGTACTTACCGAATCTGCAAGCCAACTTGTACTCTCGCCCTTGTCAAATTACAGGTAACTACCTGTCATCAACACGTATTCCATTAATACCCGTTGCTGAGCCACTAATACTGTTAGTGACTAAAGTAGCTATCTACGTACGTTACCGATTGCCGTCGGTACTAACTTATTCTCTCTTTGGAGAGTTTTGATCCTCTATTTGTGCTTAATTAATTTATTACTCAATAAATTAATTAACGTCGTTCTTAGGTCACTACTACCATTGGTGACTATAGCTTGTATTGTTGTATGGTACTGAGGCCTATCGGTACCCTACTGCTCTACTTTAGGAATTTGGTATCTAATGTCTATTCATGCTTGATCAATTTATCTACTTGACAGATTAATCACCGTTCCTCACCATCTCGTTCACACATGGCCCTTGACTAGTTTACCGACCAGTCAACTGACCAGTTACCTCACGCTTCGATGACTATGTAGCCTACGGTGTTACTCACGTATTTGGCGTGGTAACCAATCGGGCTACCTCTACTGTTTACTTATTTTTTGAAAAATTTTTTAGAAGTCTTATAAAATTTTTTGGAAAGTTCATATTCTTTGAAACCGTCCCCATATCACCCCATTTGAAGGTGGGGGTGTTTTATTAAAACCATTTTTCCATTTAAAATGGGAAGAACACATTTTGGTATTCAATTTTTAAAAAGGGTTCTTGAACCATTTTACCGAAAGCTGTTTAAAACTTGTTTGAAACGGTTTAATTTGTAAATTTAGCGAACATAAAACTTTTCATCGTTAATGAGATGAACAACTCTAGTGTTCATCTCAGAGCTCAAATCAAATTCTAACTAGTCCTAAACTCATCAAACCCGTGGCTATCTTGTGTCCAGGTTTAGGAAAAATTCCAGTTTTACATCTATTTAAAGACGGCTCTGTTTGAGGCTCGAAACGGCCAAATTTTTAAACCTCATGTGCTTTAAGGTTTTGATGAGATCTACAACTATCATGTTGAGCCCAAGATCCAGTTCAGACTTTAAGTTAGTCATTTTTAACAAAATCTGATACTGTTCCTGTTACTCAGGATTTTGGGCCCAGTTTTGAACTCCGGTTAAAAACAGCTCAAAAAACCTATCTTAGAGCCATTTTTGGCCAAAATCTATTTGACACAAAAATGACCGTAACAAAATTTTCTTAAAACTTCATGTTTTACCAAATCCCAAAATCGGAGCATAAGATGGTCAAAATGGCCAAAACCGTGACCTAAAAACTAAGGATAGGTTGGTGTCTAGCCAACCCTAAAAACGTCCATTCTCACATCCATCACAAAAACTTAAACCAAAATCACACAACCACATAAACTTAAAAATAAAATGCTAATGGCTCAAAATAAACTTATTACAACCCATTGCACAAATAAATACACATAAATTTCCTTGATCAAAACTTAAAAATCACTAAACCACAAAAAGGGTTTCGGTTTTTACCTCTTGTGCTATAAACCAAGCACAAACCGAATCAAGGCTTGGGTGACCAAAAATTGCCATGTGGACCAAGGGGAAAATGGCTCGGCCTTTGCTAGAATTAACACACAAAAATTTGTTTTTTATCATCAAGCCAAAGAAACTAACGAAACCACAAAGATTGGCTCTAGAATCTTACCAAAAAGACAACATTGAGTGGTTTGAAATGACCTTGAGAGGAAGCCTCCTAAACAAGCTTCAATAGGGCTAATTTTTGGTGAATATTTTGGTGAGATTTTGGCTGGAATTTGGTCATTTTGGAGCTAGGAATGAGTCGGCTGCAACTAAGAAAAGAAGAGGAAAGGTGGTTGTGTTTTGGGGTGCAAAAGAAAAAAAGTAACACCTTAGGTCAAGCATGCCCTTTTATAGGCAAATCTAACCTAAACTTAATCAAACTTAAGCTCAATTAATCAAGCCAATTTCTTACTAATTGGTGACAAAACCAACTGCCATCTGCCCCTCAAAAACTGTGGAGGCTGTGCATAAGAAAGGGAGCCAAATTGTTTAATGTTTGTTTGCCATATGATGGATACTATTGCATATTTTAATCAAAAGGTGGCCAACACATCCCCTGTTTTAGGGGAAACTTTTTCCTATTATTAGGGCTGTGTTTGGGGCTGTTTGTGCTGCATGTGCATAGTTTCCTAGGGGAAAAATTAATCGGCAAGGTCTCTTCTTCGCAGTCTAATTTTCTTCTTTCGGTATTCAACCCTTTCTCGACAGTATTCTAGATTTCCACCAAAATTGGTTTTTTTGAATCCGATTCTTATACTGATAATTCCTAGTTGGGTTGTAATGCCTATGAGCCCATTTTGTGTTCATTTTACTGTTTATTTCCTATACTGTGGTTGTATTTATACTGTGTTATACTTACACACGCATAACGAGGCTTTTTTGTGTGAAATTTCAAACAGCCTCTCCTGACTAATTTAGACATGCTGATTTCAATTTTATCAGTTTTACGTCCATCTAAGGTCGTCTGGACCAATTTTTGAGATATGTGTGACCCCGTCTCGAAAAACATGTTTTGCGCTCAATTGACTAATTTGAGCGTTCTGAGTCTAAATATATCAGTTTCAGGATGAGAAAAGGTCGTCTCGACCCTTTTCCCGATACTGCATGTCTCTCAAACAAAAATTCACGTTTTGTGCTCAATTGACTAAATTGAGTCTGCTGACTATAAATGTATCAATTTTAAGCCAAATTAAGGCCGTCTTAGCCATTAACCTGACACTGCGTATCTACGATTCACTATTCATTATTTTCGCTTAACTGACTGTCTAAGCATTCTAACTCCGATTTTGTCAGTTTCTGGGCGAGAAGAGGTCATCTGGATCATTTTTCTCGATACTGTATCTCTGCTAGGGTAATTATCGCTGTTGTGCTCAGATGACCGGTCCGAGCGTACTGATGACCTGCTCACCAGTTCTGTTTCAAGAAATGGTCGTTTGGATCATTTTCTTGATACTGCATGTCTTATACGCATGTACACATAATTGGGTGGACCGATTTCACTGTCGGTTACCCCCTTCACTGCATAAATAGTAATTAAAGTTACTATACCCGTTTAATTCATTCAACTGGAAAATATACTGTATTTATTAACTTAATTACTCATTACATAGTAATTAGGTTTCATGAATCATGAGAGTCATTACAGTGGCTCTCTGCTCAGTACACGACCTTTTACACGGGCTCTTACACGGGGGTGTACAAGGCAACACGGGCGTGTACATTCCAGACACGGGCGTGTACTAGTTGAGTTTGCTCAATACGGCCACGTTTTAAAACACGGCCTTCCTCATCTTCATCAGCCCGAGCGGTACACGGCTGTGTACCTGACCATGTTCTTCAATATGTGCACTAAAAAGCATCAAATTATTCCAAATTCATTCCTCAAATTCTTATTGTACGATAACTAGGTTACATGAAGAGGTGGTCATTACAGTATGCTAGTATATCCTGGAGGGGACCTAACATCCGTAGGATACATAGACTCAAACTTCCAAACTTGTAAGGATTCTTAGAAGTCGACTTTGGGATCAGTGTTTATGCTAGGAGGAGGTGCCATTATGTGGAGGAGCATGAAACAAGATTACACTATTGACTCTTCGATGAAGGTTAAATATACGGCCTTAGCTAAAGCATCTAGAGAAATGGTTTGACTCCACAAGTTCTTTAGAGACCTTGAGGTCGTTTCAGGTATTGACAAGCCTATCACACTCTACTGTGATAATATTGTCGCGATTGTCAACATAAGGGAATATAGGCACCATAAGAGGACAATGCATATCGATCGGAGATACCATATAATTAGAGGACATGTTGAGGTAGGATTAGTAGATGTATGTAAGGTTGCATCTGAAGACAATATTGACAATCCCTTTACTACTTTGATGGCTAGAAGCTTTAAAAGACACATAGAGGCAATGGGGATGCGAAACATGGCCCATCTACTGGTTTAGGGCAAGTAGGAGATTGGTAAGAATGCCCTAAGCGTAAAAGACATTTTAAATGTATTTCATTTATTTCGAATAGGATAATAAAATTATATTAGAGGTTATTCATTATATTTCAATATGTCCTCATCCTGTTTATCTTTTAAAGTGAATGTAAGCAAATATTGCTTACTGGCTACTTATGTTAAACTATTAAAATGTTATACACAATGGACTTTTATATACAAGAAGAAAACATTTCAAAGTAAACAGTCTAAACTATGGTCCGTAGTTTATATGATTAGGCTAAACATCCAACTCATGTTAAGACTATTATATTATCTAAAGCCAATTAGGAGAACAGTTTGTCTTGATTATCCAGAGCTTGGACATCCGGGTAAAGATATAAATATGTTGCTTGGTGGTGATGTATTGCACTAGGACCAAAGTGTAATTGATCTGCGTAGTTTGATAGAATGGATCAATTCACCTTTAACATTCATTATGTAACAACCTTAATCATAATTCGATAAATCACTTCATATGTATGACTTTTGTACTTTGATGTTGCAATGGCTAAAGCATTTCAGTGGTAGTAAGCTTATACACCGGTATGTTAGGTACATGACTTGAATATGATGGAGGGTTTGTTTACAGATATTAGAATCATAACTCTAATGAGGAGTAAAGGTTATCTTCTTAAAGGCATTATACTGGATGTGAAAATTGATGAGGCCTTGGATCGTCTGCTAGGCAAATGACTTCTTTTTTTACATATGGTGAATAATCATTTTCTTATTCGGGAGTATAATAGATCTTTAAGATAGCTTAATCAGTAGGTCAAACGGACTTTAACCTAAGGCTGATCATGAATATCGTATAAGAGTTTTTGCATATGTGACAAGGTCATTGGACGATAACTTATCATAGGTTTACGCAATACAGTATATAATTAGGAGTGTAGTTTTAGATTTATAGTGGTGTGACTCTAAAACTAATAATTATAACGGATTTATTCGATATAGAATAATAGTTACATCGATTATTGGAGCCCATATTATATATGTCCAATTGATTAGAATATTCTTAATTATTTGTTATCTTACATTTAGTGAAAAGAAAAATTCGAATCACCCTCCCACAGGGTGTAGGCTTTTTTCTCTAGGTGCCAAAGGTCAAAATTTTAATTTTGTATTATTCAATAAATAGGATAAATATTTAGTTAATATTTATTTTAGAAGATAAGACTTGAAATCTAAATTAATTATATTAATAAATAAATATGAGACTAATTTGAATTTTGAAAATCTTTTCTTAATTGAAATATTTGAAATTTAGAAGATTATCCTATTTGAATTTGAATTGAACAAAGTCTTGTCCTGACACAGACATAGGTGGCGTCCACATTGGATAAGGTTGAAAGATAAGATTTTCTCATAATTTGAATTCAACTTTTTTTTTTTTTTTTGATAAGAGATTACATAATTATTTGAATTTCAAATAAAATTGATATGATTTTATTTGAATTTGAATTAGAGTTGTGAAAAATTATCCATGCAGACAAAATCCAAGATTTGTAGAGTTTGAAATTTGAATCAAATTTGAATCAGAAGCATCCCTATGGCCGAATTCTTTTGTGGATAAATCCACAGGGTAGAATCGATTTTTTTGTGGAAAAAGATAGAAAAATCTTGTTTAAATCCTATTTAAATTTTGAATCCTCTTGACCTAGGGAGGCCAAATTTCTGTGGGGATTTTTCCCTTGGGAGAGTCTGTTTTTGTGTTGGTGGGAGAGAGAAAAAATTTTTCTTAGTCCAATTCAAAATTCAAAAGGTCACCTAATGTAATTTTATAAATAAGAGTTTGGGCACTCCTATTTTTTTTATATAACAGACTCTTGGGTGAGCGAATTTATTATTGTATATCTCACTAACATTATAATAAATTCTCAAAGATCTGGGTGGTTAGAAGGAGACAAGTCACGCTAAAGTATCGATCGAGAACCGAGTTCCCACACACTCTACCATCCAGAAATTGGAGAATAGTAGAAAAAACTAGTTGGTTGAAGTCCCTCGGTTACTTCCACCAGCGTTCCTAGTGTTTTTCTCTAAAGGTATAATGATTGTTGATAATTTATTGTATATGGCATTTAATGATCTTTGAAAAATTTTTAAAATTCTGCTATGCACTATAACAATTTTTTCCTACAGTAAAATGTAAGCTCCAATAATCCATGTAATTATTATTTTATACCGAATAAACCCATTATAATTATTAGTTTCAGAATCACACTACTATAAATTTGAAACTGTACACTTAATTATATATTGTATTACGTAAGCCAGTGATTGACTATCATCTAATGATCTTGTTATGTATGCAACACCTTCATATGACATTTATGAACAGCCTTAGGTCAAAGTCCATTCGACCTGTTGATCATCCTATCTTAAAGATCCATTATACACCCGATTAAGAAAATAATTATTCATCACATGTGAATAAGAAGTCATCTGTCAAGCAAACGACCTAAGACTTTATCCATTTTCACATTCAGTATAATATCTTTAAGAGGATAGCCTTTACTCCTCATTAGAGTTATGATTCTAATATTTGTAAACAAATTCTCTATCGTATACAAGTTATATATCTAATGAACCGATTTATAAGCTTACTACCTCTGAAATGTTTTAGCCATTGGAATATTAAAGTATACAGGTCATACACATGAAGCAGTTTAGTTATTCAAGATTAAGATTATTACATAATAAACGACAAAATTTAATTGATCCACTCAAGGGGACTATGTAGATCAATTGTACTTTAGTCCAAGTTCAATACGTCACTACCAAGCAACATATCTTTGCCTTTATTCTAGAGTCAAAGTTTCAGATAGTTAAGACAAACCGTCTCCCTAATTGGCTTTAGACAACATAATAATCTTAATATGAGTTAAATGCTCATTCTAACACTTTGTCTTCTTACATACAAATATCCATTATATGCAACATTCTAATAGTTTAACAACAAGCAGTCAGTGAGCTATATTTGCTTACATTTACTTTATTATATAAATTAGATGAGGACATATAGTAATACAATGAATAACCTCTAATATATTATTAATCAATTTAAAAATAAATGAAACACATTAAACCGTCTTCCTAATTGGCTTTAAATAACATAATAATCTTAATATGAATTAGATGCTCATTCTAACACTTTGTCTTCTTACATATAAAAATCTAATACATGCAACATTCGAATAGTTTAACAAGTAACCAGTGAATTATATTTGTTTATATTTACTTTAATATATAAATTAGATGAAGACATATAGTAATATAATAAATAACCTCTAATATATTATTAATCAATTTAAAAATAAATGAAACACATTAAAAATATCTTTCCTATTTAAGAGCATTCCGAATAATTAGAATTCGCTCACGGAGGAGGAGCACCATAGGGACTAGCTAGGAAATGTCAGGAAATGTCATGGAGGGGGAGCATTCGAAGGCAGGAAATGCCAATGACTAGTTCTGATTGAACGCACCTTGGAAAAGGGGTATGAATCAGACGGACCAGTTAAGCTTCCACTTTATAGGCTAATCCCATAGCCTCCAATGGGTCTCGGATGTTCCAGGGTGAAAGCTAACCATAAATCCCATCACAAAGGCCCCCTAACATAACATGCCATGAGTTGCCTCTCATGTTCATTCAAATTGTTCTGTACACTTAAATCAATAAAATTACCGAATATATTCATCAATTATATGACCTCTTTGGTGATGATGTTGGAATTCTTAATGCAGTGTTAATTCAGACCAGATCGGACTTTTACCTTCTTGGTGGTGGTTAGTCTGGAGTTGATCCTTTTAAACTAAGGCGCCGCCTTTCAGCTTGTACACCACCAATTTCACTATCTTGTGCTCTAGCACCTCCGTACTCAAAAACATTTTTCATGGTCACCCAGTCAAGGAATATGATCTGCAAATGGCCATTGAAAGTTGGAAGGTCGACCTTGATTCGATAGTACTGAGAATCATTAAATCGCGATTGGCCATATTGGGGTTGGTGGAATGGCGCTCACCACTGTCGGCGGCCCATGACCCAACCCTCAATTTTGTGTTCAGAACGCACATCGGCCAAATCATCTTCCGCATCTATGGGGCCGACATAAAAGATGGTTAGCAACGTAACCCCAATGGACAAAGCAGATCCATTGGGATATTTAGAGTAGGGCCTCCGATTTGGTTTCATTGATCTTGCCTTTCTTGAGCAGTGTCGTCACACTATGACCAATAAGGGCTTCTCTAATCTCGGGCAAAATCATCAAATCTCATCTCTAAAGTTGAAACGGCTGCCCAAATTGCCTCCACCATGTGGTCGTCATCGCGATGATGGACCAACAGCCATCATCAATAAGAACGGCTATCTTTGATACCACTTGACGAAGGAGATAACCTAAAATTATATAAAAAAAAAAATAGAGGTGACAACTTCGATCAACCTCTGAAGTAGTCACTCGATAAGGAGCCCAAGCTCTCAGTACAAAATCCAGAAATATACAAGGCAAAGAACTCTGCATGGGATCATTTTGAAGCTTTTTAATGGCTATTTTGCTTCGTATTTGAGTCCATAAATCCTATTTTCACCTAATTAAATTGCACAAATGAAAAAAATAATAATTTAGAAGGTTAAATAAATAACAATATATTAAAATTAATATCAACATAAACAAAATAATTTAAAATCATACAAAATCAAAAGCAATCAAAATAAAGCAAGCTAAATTAAAATGAAGTTAAATTAACTCAAAATAATTTAAAATGCTTAAGAACAAAGCCAAAGTGTATAAAATTAGTAAAACAACTCGATTTTATCGATTTATCATGAAGGGAAAAATGATAAATTCCAAATTTTGTTCAACTATGTAAGTAAGTTGAACGTTATTTAATTTTTAATAAGGTTTGTTCCACATTGATCACAATTCTGTGTAAACTTTCTAAAAAGAGTTCTAAAATAACGTATATATTACCCAAAAGAAATACTTGATGGGTGCTAATTTTTATGGTGAGCATTGATAAGGAGGTTAGTTACCAATAAATCAAGTACTTTTGAGTTCAAATATTTGTGAGTTTGCAACTATTTTTGTTAGTTTGATATGTCTTGTTTGATTTTTGTAGGAATTACAAATAAATGAGAATCTAGGTGAAACTGTTGTAAAAATAGGAATTTTGAAGCTTTTGGGACAAACCATGGAGGAATGGAGCAAGTTAACATGCGAAACGAAGCAAAACGCCAAGCCAAGGCCAAAAATGGCCGTGGATGGGTGTTGCAACATGAACACTAGAGTTGTAGCATGCTTGAGAGGGCCAGCGCTGCAGCCCCAACATGAGCGCTATAGCACAACCTCACAGGGGCCAACACTGCAGCATCGGCCCATGACCCCTATGCCCGTTTTATGTGGCAATGCAGCCCCATTTTGTGTGGTGCTATAGTGCCAATTTCAACTCAAGCCAATTATTTTCTCGCACTACAGTAGGAAATCACCCTATTGTAGCGTCATCACGCATTTTTAGCTCAAAATACTCCGTTTTCAACCCTAAAACAGGAAGGATATAAAAAAAATAAAAAAAAAATAAAAAGAGGGGCTCATTTTGGTAGCTTTGGGAGGATGGGAAATAAAGAGAAAAGTGTAGATTAGAGAGAAGGAGAGTTGAGGATCAAAATCCAAGTGGAATTTCTTAAAAATCTTGAAGATTGCTTGGAGAATTGAAGTCTTAAAGATTCCTCCTTCCTAAATTCGTTCTTCCCTTTCCCTTTGCTCTTTTCAGTTTTTATCTTTTGTTTTTGGATTTGTAGTTGTCAATTTGTCTTGAATATTATTTGTAGTTATGAATTCCTTTATGTTTTTGGTTATGTATTCCTCTTTATTGAGCTAGATTTTATTTTTAGGACTTGATGTAACTTTGTCTGAACAATGTTTTGAATATTTTGTTTATTGTTAGTTTACTTTCATTTTCTATTCATTTATGTTTCTCCACACTTAATGCTTTTGATTCATTTGAATATTTTTTTTATTATTAGTTTACTTTCATTTTCTATTCATTTATGTTTCTCTATACTTAATGCTTTTAATTTATTTGGCCAATGAGTTAAATGATTTTAGGTTGTGAATTTTAAGCTCAGAAGAGATTGAGTTTGTAATCTAGAATTGAAAAACATAGTCTAGGCTGTGATGAGATTGGAAAGGAATCAACACTTAAATAATCAAACTACGATTTTGGTTGTTGGAAGGCCAGGAGGCAATCGACATCTTGATTTCCAATTTAAGGGCTAAACTTAATGAATATGTTGGTAACGAATTAGATAGAGATATCAACTTGTTAATTTATGCATAATATCTCATTTGATGCTTGAGAGAGATAATGAGGTTAGATTAGGTCCTTTGATTAATGAATTGAGTGGAATTGACTAGCAATTGCAAAATAGAATGAACATAGGAATGACAAAGTGAAGTCATGTCCATTTTGTACATAGAAGTTTCCATATTTTAGTTTATTTTTATTTTTACATTTATTTTTATTTATTTCAATTTCAATTAGTTTGGGTGCCTAAATAAAGTTGGGTTACAATAATTGCCATGCTTAGTAGCAATTCTAAAACCCAATCCCTGTAGAGACAATACTCACTCGCCTTATATTCAAAACTTTACATCGTACGCTTATGGTATTTCACTATCAAGCATTGTATCGTTGATTATTCTATTCCAAAATTAATACACCAACTATGTGTGTGTGTATATATATATATACTCTTATATCCTATATCTTTACAATATAGAACTTGTAATTTTTAACTTTTCATTGTAAAAATCAATTGATTTTATTATAACATTTTCATATGATACTTTTTTTTTTTTACACTGCTAACTCTAAATAGTATTTTATTATAAAATTCTAAATCAAAAGTTAAATATAAATCAACAAGTAGTTATGAAATTTTATTATAAAATTCTAAATCAAATGCTACGTATAAATCAGCGAGTTGTTATAAGATTTTAAATATAATGTCACAGTAACCAAACCTATCCGGCTGCCACACTTGACATATTTCACATGTACGTTCATGTATCCATTTGACTAAACATAACGATGATCAAATATAGATGAGGGAAGGTATGCGGATAGGAGCTCCATATTCAAATGATAATATTTTTAATTTTCTTAATTCTTTTAATATATATTTATATCTTGGTTTATAAAAGATGATATTTCAGGTTCAGCAAAAATTGTATCCCTAGTTTTGAGAATTTTCAGCTGAAAACCTAGAGTTGAAAATTGTTAAACCATGTAAAGCAACTAAAGGTGGCAATAGAATATTCAAAACATTTCAGTATTTCAAAAAATATTCACAACTTTTCAACTGTCAGGGGAAAAAAAAAAAGACGAATACAAAGGCGGATAATGTGAGAAAATGTACCTACATTTCCAATCTTTAAATCTCTTCTTCCTTCGAACCTAAGTTTATAGTATTTTTTTCTCAGAAGCTTTATCTACAAATAATAAAATCTATGAAAAAAAAAATCCAACCTTTTTTGTTTGTTGGTAGAGTTTTTAGCTTTTTCTCTTTTCTCTCTCTCTCTCTCTCTCTTTTTTTTTTTTTTTTTTTTTTTGGCTCCTTTTAGGCTGTTAAAAGGATTTTATTTCTTTATAATATTAAATTTTTTTAGTTAGTATTATCTTTAATGAAATTAAAGTGGAGGGTTTTGGCTTAAGATTGGTTTTGTAGTAGGTGCGGGACTAGAAACTGGCCTTTCGTATCTATAAAGAGCCTATCTTGTCTTGCCTCCCACTAAACCCCCACTTGCCAAACATGGACATGCAACCTTGCCAATTGCCATGTAATTCTTCCTTATTCCCATTTTCCACAAATCCACAACAATTAATCCTTGTCCCACTTGCCATGCAATTGCCATGTATAGTTCTAGAAACTATATCCAAAAATGTTGAACTAATGGAAAGGTCTACTTGACACTGAAGCTGGCAAGGAGTCCCAGGATGCACTGTGGCAATTCAAAGAACAGATCCAGCGCTTCAAAGAAGACGTGATAAGGGCGTCGCCAGCTTGGGTGTGGGCGACTGTCACGCTCCGCTCACCAACCAACCGACATGGAGACTACTCATTTTGCCATGGGTGTTTTTTAAGTTGCATTCAAACAAGAAGAATTCCAGAAAACTCAGGATAGTCTTGGGATATTTTATTTTATTCCTTGTACTTGTTTGTTAAGATTGCTTAGGAATGAAGCATGCTTAGACGCAAAGTACTTCAACGTGAAATAAGCTTGTAAGAGGAGACTGTTTCATGATAAAGTACTCGAATATGATTGGCTTGCTTATTTGTTAGCATAGGATCGGCTGCTTACATGCTCAAACATGATTGGTCTGCTTGTGTGTCCATGGCTTATTAGCCAAGTTCTGTACTAGCCGTTGGATTGGTGACGTGTGTTGATCCAGGCCATTCATTGAGGAGGTGATAGCCTATAAATAGGGATAGTTGCTTTCATTCAAGTCATTCATTTAAAGATTTGTACCTGAGAGCTCGTAAGCAATACAAAGTTTATTTCTCCATATTCCTTCTCTTATATATACTATGTGTGTTTGAGAGCTAGCCAAGAGTAGCATGAATTAGGCTGCTTAGCGCTTGGTTGCGGGTGCTAAGGCCGCATGGTTCCTTGTGAAAAGGTTAAGTTCGTGATACCATCTTGTCCTGCCTACCACTTGACCCCCGTTTGCCTTACATGGACATGCAAGCTTGTCAATTACCATGTAATCCTTCCTTATTCCCACTTTCCACAAATTCCCAACAGATAATCCTTATCCCACTTGCCAAGCCATTCCCATAGATGGTTCTAGAAACAAACCCCATAAATGTTGAACTAAGGTTAGTTACATAATTATACCTCTTAATTTTATTTATTTATCGATTTATCCCTTTGTTTTTTAAAAACTAAAAAAGTATCTTTTAAATTTAAAATTTTTTTCTTAATTTCATTTATGGCACACCTTATGGTAGGGGTGAAAGTGTAAGCTAATAAATTGCTCAATTCTTACTAAATTGCATAGTTCAAGCCATCAATTTTTTAAACTGCTAAAATCATCAATATTCTACTCGATTTCAATCCAAACCATTAAATTTTTTTTTTGATTTAGTTTGAGATTTTGAAACCGCAGTCCAAACCATCAAATCGTAAAATCTTTTATATTATAAACCCTAAAACCCAAAATTATTAGAAATATTTTATAGTTTTCCTCACTATTTGATTTGATTTGACTTTTTTTTATCTGGTTTAACAATTAATTGAAAAAAGAAAGTAAAAATCTAAACACCCAATCATAATTTTAAAAAAAAAACCATACAACAACAACTCATATATATATAAATGGCCTTATATCTGGTACCGAATGATAGTTAGCATAGCCATAAATGTGAATTTTAGTTACTAGGAATGTGAATTCATACATAAGAAAATGCAAATATGAAGATGTTGAAAAGCTTCCTGTGAATGTAAATTCCCCTTATTTACAATTCCTTCTCCATGAATTCATATTTCTAAGTATTAAAGTTCACATTCATATTAGAGTACTAAATATCACTTAGTACCAGATACGACACTTTATGTAAATATATATACATACACATACATACATATATATATATATACACACATGAGTAAGTGGAGATTGTAGCCCAATAGAAGTGGGAAAAAAAATGTATAATTTCACTTGATCACATCTTTCATACATGTTTGACTTGTATAAACAAGCTGGAGGAAACTAAAGATGACATACATGCTATTTGTAGAGAATTTGGTGTGTGTGTGTGTGTGTGTGTGTGTAATTTGACATTGTGTGGAATAATGTGATATCAGCTGACCAAATTGTTGGACGGGTTAACATCTCTAGTAGCTGCAAGACTCAATCTCTCCTGCAGCTTGTTTATTGTGTTTTGGATTATGAATTGTAACAACATAAAGAGAAAGCTCAGGTGATTAAGCGTTGGGCTTGAACTGCTTCCTAAGGAAGTAATAAATCATTAGTACAGAACCAACCACAAAGCACCACCAACGGCTCCAAATGCTCTGTACACCGGCATCGCCAACTTGCCGGTCATCGAGTTGATTCACCGGTGAACCCTCTTCAGCCCTGCAGATTTCCCAATTGATCAATATATTTTTCATCAGTTGAAGATTGAAGCAATATTGAAAAAGAAAAACACTTCCAATTGAAATATGGTCTTCTTTGCTAGCTCCTCAAAACCATCTTAGAAATTAGATATTTACCTTTTATGCCTTTGTCCTGGTGGACTCTGGATTGCTGCCTGCTTCCCTTTGGGAGTAACTTGCGGCGTCGATTGAACTTCAGTTGGTGCATGTTTTTCGAGTGACGTTACCGCTAGGGGCTCCTCAAATGGAATTGGGATATTCTTAGCCTGCAACGCCAATGTTGATTATATTCAGCATTAGTTTTCAGTCACTATTCTTAGTCTAATATTGTTTCCATACCTGCCTTTAATGTTGGTCCAGAGTTAAAAAATAAAATAAAATAAAACTTTCTCACCAAGTTCCTGAATTGGAGACTGTAAAGCATGTGAATGTATCTTTGTTTGGCTAGCTTCTGTTCCTTGCTCATTTGCCTCCAAAATCCGTAAGTGGCTCCCATGCTCAAAACCTTTTTTGCATAGATTTTCCATGTGTAGCTATAAAAACCAAAAAAATTTCAAGTTAAACACAAGATATCAAAATTTTGTCTCATTCTGAAGGTTGTTTAGTTTTGTAACTGAATTTACTGTTCATTTATCCGCTGAAGACCGGCGTTTGAAATCCTATTCCAATACTCAGAATCCACCTTGCACTTTTCAAAGAAATCAGCAATCTTATTGCTCGATTCAGTTCCATTGTTGGGGTCAATATGGAAGCCCGAGACCTCGTCAACAATGATCTCCGCTGGGCCTCCTTGGTTTGTCACGAAGGTGGGCAGTCCACAGTTCATTGCCTCAATGACAGTCAGGCCAAATGCCTCATATAATGCAGGCTGCACAAAAGCACCCTTTGTATCTGCAATGTGGCGGTACAACTCTGAGTTCCGATACCTATCAGTTTGTGCTGCAATCCATCTGATCTGGCCCTTGAGTTGGTATTCCTCTATCAAGGCATGCATCTTCGTTATCTCCGCAATTTCTTCCCTGTCTTTTGATTTGGACGGATCAAAGAACCCCGCTACAACCACAAGATTCACCAAGTCTCGCAGCCGCTTGTTCTTTCCATACCACTCAGTTAAGCCTGTAATGTTCTTGATGGTGTCTAATCTAGCCATTGAGAAGATTATTGGTTTCCTCTTGTCCGCCAAAAATCCTCTGTTTCCCAATCACATCAAGATTCGAAAAAGTCAACAACCATAAGAATTTTAAATAAGAAAGATGAATTGAAAACAATATACTTACAAGTGCTCATTGTTGTCCTCTTTTTTGTAGAACAATTCTTCAATGGCAGATTTGAAAGTGGTAAACCGCCTCTCTTTCTCCGTATAGGGAAAGTAGACGGTTTGGTCAGCTCCAGGAGCAGCAATGTTGAATTTCGGTTCAAAGATATTAATGCCAGAAACCACTCGGCAAAGTCCCGGCATGGTGAATGCCGTATGGCTTTCATATTGTCCCGGCCGATCCTTACTGACAGGAAACAAAATTTTAGTCAGTAAACACTCTCCTAAAGGAAGAGATCACCCCTATAGTCCATATGATTAGTGTTTCAAAAGAGAGAGGAATGACTAACCTTCCAGCAATTTCTTGGTATGTGCTTGTGATGATGAAATCCGTAGCATTCATCGAGATCAAGTCAGCCGTAAACTGACACGAGAAATGGTACTTTGGGTCCAACTCCTTCCATTTGGCGTCTGAATCTTCATACTTGGTTTTCTCCAAAGCATGAGCAATAGTTCCCTGAAAAATTATGAGTCAGAATGATAATTTTTAGAGAGAATATTTTTTGTTCCTTGCTAAAGACAAGACCTGGGTAATTCCTAGTTTGCTAGCCATCAAAGAAGCCACCAGATTTCCATCCGTGTAGTTCCCTATTACGAGGTCCGGTTTGCATTCCATGTGTTGAAGTATTTTTGCAGAAGCATCCTAAGATGATTGACAAAGTAAAAAGAGTATAAACAAATTTTTGAATCATATGGAGACCAACAAGAAATTGAGAACAAGAGTGAAAATTTTGCCTGAGCAAATTTCTCGAGGAAAGGATAGATATCGAATCGAGAAACCCATTGGCTGAGAACTCCCTTGTCTGTTCTAAATGGAACTCTGAGGATGTGACTGTGCTTGGTGTTGAAGATGGGCTCCATCTCCTGATTGCACTTTGTTCCTTTAGCATCTGGGATAAGTCTTGTCACCTAGTTTCAGACAATAACAAAATAAATAAAAGAGAAATATTCACGAATTAAAAAGAAAAAAACAAAACCAAAAAACCAAGGTTTTTATCCATTTTTAACTCACCACAAGAATCCGAGGCTCAAATGCAATCCCTTGCTGCTCAATTCTTAGCAACAACTCCTCCTCCATTGCTCTCACTTGATCAAGAATATAAACCACCTAATTTTATCAAAAACTCCATTTACACGTTAGTGTGTCAACTTGAATATGCATGTCTTAAAAAGTAGGAAAATAATATTCATCACCATTGATCTTGCAATCGTGTAATTTGATTGTTTTGAACCGTCACACATGCTGTGATGCATCACCAATAATGATGAATAGGAATGCTCTAAAAAGAATTTTCTTTTGTTAAACTACCTAAATTGATTTAAAAAAAAAATCCGTTAAATGTAACTGAAATGAAGGTGTAAATAATGGTGATTGATTGTGTTTATAGACCTGGCCTCCTGTATCGGGCAACCCGAGGACATCAGCCTGGCCAAAGTAGCCATGGGGAGAGAAGATGACAATGTTGAATATGGTTGGCAGACTGCTAAAGACCAATTCCAACTTCTTTGGGTCGGGTGCTTGGAGCACCTCGGAGATGGTCCTCATTGTCTCCCTAACTCTCTCTGCCGTACCTCCCCACCCTTTCTCGAATCCCCACCCTTTCAACCTGATGATTTCACACAAAATTCAGTGAAAGAAACAATTTTTGCTATTTCACAATCTCTCTCAAAGAAACAACATAAAGAAAATGGTCACCTCTGCTCAAAATTGTGGAATGGGGTGTCTTTTGGGAGGTTGGAGAGATAGCTTTCCGCCACAATCAATGCACCCTGAAGACATTCAACCGTGTCCAGCGTCTCGTCGATCATAAGCTTCTGCGTATATATTCCGAGCAAAAATATTATTTAAACAAAAAAGTTTACTAATTATTTTATCAACGAAGTCTTTAGTATTTGTTTGCATGTTCTTGAGTTATACATGTAAATATACACACACATATATATACCTCTCCTTGGTGGCGGATAGATTGCAGGTATTGGAGAAAGTATTTTGCATTGGCTGAGTTGCTGGTGAGCTTTGATGACATGAACTTTGAGATCAAAGTGAGTCCATTGCCGACAGAAGAAGGAAGAGTTGTGCGTGGGGTTAAGAAGTCAATTGCTCCAAAATCTATTGTCAAAGCGTTTTCATCATTTGCCCTGCAACAAATATCAAATCCCAAATCCCCATTAACTGCAAAAGTTCTGGTACATGTATAAGTATAAATATTCATTTTCACGTGTATGTAGATATGGACACACACACACCATGCATTTGGTGAAAGTTATTCTATGCATTTTTATAATATCCTTTCTTTTATTTTTCTTTTTCTCTCTCTTTTTTTTTTTTTTTTGGTTGGTTTCTTCCTTCAAATGGACAAAGGCTAAACTGCATTTTAATTCACTCGTTTTAGTTTTATGTCAAAAGACACATGAATTTAAGCTGTAGTGTAATTCGGCCTTGATTTGTTTGGGCTTTTGAATTCTAAATAGTAGGTAAAATTAATGCAAAAACTGATATTTGAGATTTTTAAAAAGAAAAAAAATTACAAAAATCCTGAAATTTTAAAATTTCAAGGGACAGAAATCTTGATTATGGGAAAATTTCAAAGATACCACATATATGTATGCAACTACACTAAAAAATTATTAATATCATTGTAATTAATATGTTACCTCCCTCAAAAAATATATATATATATGTTACCATTTCACACGTAGGAAAAAAAATCTATACATATATATATATGTATAGACATGTATATGTTTTATTGACAAGAATATTATCTAGACATATTGTTCAATAACAAAATTATGCATAATTTAATGTAAATTTTACACCTAACTACACAAAAAGATGACCCCGAATTAATACATATATATATGTGATTATATACTCCAAACAGGAAAGAAAAAGAAAGGATGAAAATTTTCAGGTACCAATTCTCATCAAAGATAGTCTCTTTTAACTTCAAGAAATCCACAGCAGAAATTCCATCAACAGTGAGATCATCAGCATTAACCTTCACATATTCCCAATAACCAGGATTTGGTCTTATTGCGAAACCAACATATGGTGGCACCACGGCAGCCTCCTGCATTGTATTGTTATTTTTTATTTTTTATTTTTTGTAGAGAAAGAAAAATCAGATAGAGAGAGAGTTTGTGTGAATACTTTAGTGGAAACCAGGATGTAGCCAAGCATGCCTTCAAGAACTTTGTTTCTTTCAAGCTTGTCTTCTATTGATTGTTCCACTTCTTCAATTATATTCTGGCCTTTCATTAACCTTTTCCCTTTTACAACAAACCTTTTCATCACACCACCACCAACAACACCAACAACAAAAAAACAAAAACAAAAGAATATTAATATTAATATTAACAATATGAGAGAGAAATTCAACATATTATTGCCTAATTATACAATAAAAACATAAATAGTAGCTTTATTTCACCTTAATTTTAAAACAACAACTGAAATAACAATGTTGCCAACATTAAAAATATGCAAACTATTACTTCAACGTTTAAACCGTCAAAAGTTAATATGCAAACTATTACCAGAAAACAGAAGCTTTCTAAACATATTTTTATATATGTATATAAATACACACACAAACATGGCCATTCAATTAGGGCCATCCACACATTGTAACTATAATTTTAAATAAACATATATCTGCAGTTATAGACATAGTCTAATGGTAAATTTACAACACAAAATTTTAAACAAAAGATGACTGTAATTTAAGAACCTGGCAAAGCATCTTTTCATATGATAGCGGCTCTGCTTCAATGCATCAGGCATGTTATCGACAATGGTATCTGACCTCTTCAAGACAGGGTTGGAAGCCATTTTCAGTTATTAATTATAGACAAATAAATAATAATAATAATAAAATCAGATGAAAATTTTCAGGAAGTAGTTTTATGGTGCTCGTGTTTATGTTTTTAGCTTGTGTTAATAATATTTGGGTGCCGTATTTATAACATGATTGGTGGTGCATAGAAAAACTGCTAGGAAAGTAAAAGAACATTCTTTAATGCCGTTTGTGGGGAAAGAAAGATTGGAAGGAAAATAAGGAATGGTGTGATTTGGTGTGAGCAAGCAAATCAGATTTTGCCCCCATTTTTGTAGAATAATTTTTGAAAGAGGGAAAGAACAATTTTTTTTTATTTTATTTTGGTATTGTGTGACTCATGAAAACGTGATGACTTTATGGTGGACTCCCCTGTATATTATTCTCTACTTCATGCATCAATAACTTATTTATTTATTATGATTTATGAGATATAGAAACTTAGGCCATTGTTAAGACCTTTACACCCTCTTGCTATGATTTGCACCTTCTATAGGCCCATTTTTTTTTTTTCAATACTTCTTAAGAGGTGATTGGATAGGGAGAGGGAACCAAAAAAAAAAAAAAAATACAAAATGTCTTATTCTTGTGAGGCAGACAATTCCATAGACAAGGGAAAAAAATTGAATAAGGGCATTTAAAAAAAATTTTGAAATAACAATATGATTAGATAGTAGGGGAGAGAGATTTTGACATATGCAAATACATTAGTTTGGTGTTTATATCAAAATACAACTTATATAGAGAACGTTCTCATCAAATGTTAAAAACACAAGGAAATAAATTTCATAGACAAGTTTACACTCCTAAGAAGCGGCTCGTGTCTTGTGAGAGTACTCTTTTACTCCCCCCTCTTTTGGCCAACGAATTGTCTCAGTGTGTTTCAGTCTCATGCACGTTGGATCGAACAATTGGAGCCAGCATAACTCCTTTCACTCAAATGCGCTAGGCATGCCCATATATATTAGCATGTTTTTTTATAAAACATTTAAAAATGAAAAGATTTGAACTCTGCAAACGAAGATAAAATAAAATAAAATGCATTTACCATTGGACAGCCACGAGAACAGTAAAAAAAGGTCGTTGTATCACTTGTCCGTGCAATGTTTAATTAATGCCGCTCCATTTGCAAATAGTTTGGAGTTATAGGTGTACAGTAAGTAGATTTGGTCAAGTACTCGAATTAGGCATCCTACCTCTCAAACTTCTTGTTAATGTCGCATCTTCTCACTTGTATGCAATTGAAACTTTGAATTACTCAGGTTTGGTTTACCCCAACCATCACCAACGATGACAAATTAACCAACACCACCTCATGCATACCATCGCTAACGCAAACTACAATCGTCATCATACTTTCCAACACAACACTTGCCGTTGAACGCAAACCTCCAAACCTCCACAAACACAACCGAAGCAGTATACCAAAAAATGGAGTTGGAGACGAGAATGTAGAGCCAACAAAAAAAAAAAAAAAGGCTGGCTAGTTTCCTCACCTCCCAGAAATCCAGCCCCCCCTCTGTTTTCAAGTTAGACGATCAGCCAACCATTTACTACAATTTCCTCTTTTAGTCCAAAAAAAAAAAAAAAACTACAATTTCCTCGTACAGTCCTAGCACAATCATACGTACTTCCAACTTCGAAGCAACTATAATGTGAATGTCGATAAAAACGTGTGCTCGTAACATTATCTGTACTGAGCATTTCCAAAAATGAAAGTACAACTATCATGCATGGCAATTTTGCAAGAGAATATCAAAAGGATCATGCTTTCTGAAACCTGGTGACAACGACAACCTCCACCGCACCATATTTTCCATTTTTTTTTTTAGTTCAAACTAGTTCTGGTTTTTGGAATAAAAAGTAGATCGCCGTCTCGGCTGAAGTGATCAACCAAGAAGGTGGTACGGTAGGTAGTTAAAATCCACTACACAAGCGTAGGCAAGGCTTAAGCAGTGACAGAAATAAATAAATCCTACGAAAAGCTTAACAGTAAAACATCACCCTCTTGACATTATCCTTGAGTGCAGGCAAGGGTCTCACAGCAGCATTTGCACCAGGGGCACGCATGGTCCTGGCACCTGGACCTGGGCCCGTTCCTCCGCGTCCACCAGCGGCACCACTCGTCATCGAGCCACTGTCAGAGGTCTCTGGCTCCATGTAGAAACGAGCACGGAAAGCAGCAAGATGGGCGTAGTATGCAGGGGGCACTGCCAAATGAAAAGAATTAATTAATCATCAAAACCAAGTATTAATTTATAAATCACATCAAAAATCAATCACGAACTACAGTGAACCCAAAATTTAACAAAATAGACATTAAAAAAAAAAAAACACACACACACACACACACACACGAGATAGAGAGAGCACCTATTGAGACAGAACGAGTGCATCGTGCATAGCTGCAAGAATTAAAATATTTAACAGTTATTTAAGAAAAACTGGTCAACGCCAAATCTAATGCGTCCACGAAATCAAACATCAGTCAACAATGAATATGGAGCAGATACCATTATTTCATGGAATATAAAGGATAACGCACTAGACTTACGTGTAACAGAGATTATTTGTTAGGGACTGCAACCCATCTGCAGTGAACTTGTTCTCATCCCAAAGGACATGATAATGTGCGGGACGGCTGGTACCCTGTTTAAATGTCAAAATACATGAATCACCATCACCCTCCAAAACACTAACAGAAACGCATACATAAAATGGCAAAAAGAATTAAAAGTTGAAAAGGTAACATATCCTGCCTGTATTCCAGCATGGCTGCAAAGATAAAAATCAAACTCTGTCGGATGACAAATTTTCGAGTCTACGACTGTGCCTGTTTATTGATATGCAAGGTAAGAATCATGGATATAAATGTATGCAAAGCATAATTCAGCAAATCCAAACAAAAGGGTAGCACACCTGGCAAAATATTCCCACTCCTGTCAACTGCATTACGGTCAGAATGGTTGTTAGCAAACAATCGTGTATGATGGCGCTTCTGAACCACCACAAAAGTCACAGGCGGCTGATAGTTGGGCTCCAAAGAAGCGCAGGCCTGAAATCATTGAGAAATTTGAAAAAAAAAAAAATCTAACTAAATAACTTCAATCCCTTGTTTCCAACGACAATTAACTAAAAGTAATTGTCCCAATAGAGACAAGTACGCACACGCGCGCGCGCGCACACACACACACACACACACAGTCCACATCCAATCAGAATATATTTACCCTACGAATGGCATCAAGTTCATACAGCAAAACTTGATAGAACTGCCCCTCACTGACACCATCCCTGCATGGTTATACGTAATTAGTTAAAAAGCACAAAAATAGAGTGCAGAAAGAGGGCAGCAAATTGACACTATTGACAATGCCTGTAAAATATGATGCGCTGCGGCTTCTGTCCAGTTGCCCTACGGAACGATATAAGCAGTTCCCTGTATATGGCCAAGAAATTTAACGTAAATGTATGACCTCAATATAATCTTTACTGCTATAACTTGGATGCTAAATTATCTTCTTTAAAAAGGTATGGTGTATTGGTGTGTGGAAGGTGAGAAGTGTGGCAATGGATGGGGGTAAGAGAGAGAGAGAGAGAGAGAGAGAGAGATGTACTTGATCATGCCACCAGACATTTGCCCCTTAACAGGGTCCTGCCATGTTTTAAACAGATCTTGGATGAGCTCTTGACGATGGGCTTGAGCACAGACCAGACCAGCATACTTGGTAATTTCAGGCCAATCTTGTGACGCCACAACCTGCAGCATTTCAAGAAAATAATTTTGAATTCTTACAGCCGGTAGTCAAACAAAACATGGCAAGCAATAAAAACAAAAGATACAAGCTTAGAGAACAGAACAAGAACATAGAACAATTTACAACATACAGCTGCAATAGAAGGGCTTGAATCCTCTCCGGGATGAGGATGCGTAACATCAGCACCAAAAATTATGGTGGGTCGGTCACTGACCAGCGGAATGCGCCTTGATAATGCATCAACGAGTACAGTGTTCCTCCCTCCAACCTTCACATTGATCTTCAAGGCCACGTTTGCCAGATACTGCTTGCTCATTCTGAAGACGTGTTTCGTCAAACAGCATTGTGAAACAAGCCCAAGATCCGTCTCACAAATCCGTTTAAGATCACCTAAAGAGGTAAACACAACACTAAACTAAGAACACAAATTCCAAGATAAACATGAAACAATATGACATCAATCCATATCTACTTCCATACCATAAAGGGATCCATTATTGTCAGGTAAAATGACAATAAGCAGATCGAGCTCCTTCCCCTGTGGCTTCAGTTTTGTAACAGCATCATGGTATCGAGTTTTTAAAACCTTTTCTACCTGATCGGGTCGACCATTAACAGGTGGAAGCACTGGTTCTGGATTAAATGCCTACAATCAAACAAAAGACCGAACATTTGTGTCAACGTCAAAGACACAAGGTATTTGTAAGAATGGATACCCTCCAACAGAACATGAGCCCTCTACCATGCCAGAAATATGACACATTGAAGCAAGTTCATAACAGAAACCCCTAGCCACACTTTCTTGAACATTCCGAGAAAAGTTAATGCACATCCAGTTGTTCACAGTCCCACCATTGACCATTTTCTGCAACAAAAAATTATGGACTATGACTTGAATTTTTAAGGAAACAAACAAAAACTGGAATCCAATAGCAATTGCCTTCCTTTAAGAAAAAATTTGAGAGAGACACAGAGAGAGAAATTATAAAGGAAGAAAAACAAAAGATTAGAAACCATTCAATGTGATTGCAAGAAACTTAAACCATCAGCTAATACTTATTAAGCTAATTAAAATGAGAAAACCCTTTAAGTTATGCTTAAGGCAGCAGATTAGCAAATTAGAGCAGATGCAGAAAGCCTGCAAGAAGTACCAAGACATTCACTGAGTTGTGAAATGCAACTAAAAACACAAATTATTACAGTTATCAATTCACTTATGGTCTCATAAAAGGTCTGAAAGGGAGTCAAAGCCCTCCAACATTCTACTCATTACGGGATTATCACGCATAGAAACCTAACAGCCGACCAAAATCCAAGGCAATCAGACATAATATCCATGGTTATGCTCTTCTAATTCCAAGCCAACCATATGTTCCATCCAACACAACCTATTTTGTTTATAGACCACAGTAGAATATACTAGAGGTTGTAGAACGTGCCTGCCATTGCCTACCATGCAATCATGAAATGCAAAGTAGGACCTAAGATCCAAAACAAAATAACTAACAATTTCAACTCATGTTGCACCTTGTTCATCATATTCCATTGCCCAACTTGAGGTAGGCAATCCTTTTCTCTGCCAGTGTCATGATATTTAAGCTGCACAAAGCAACCAAAAGTCATTTGACCATCCAAGCCATAAAGCATACAAAACACCTCAAATCGAGCATCTAAAAGAGATATAACTCACCCAAGGCGCAGGAAGAATACGAGCTTCAACCTGAGCAAGCCTTTCACTGATTTTGATACCAAACTCCTTAGCATAAGGATCATCACGGTAAGCATTATGATGAACAGTCTGCACAGAGGCTTTTATTATTAAGTGACTCATAATTGAAGTGAATGGACCGCAAGAGTAGAAAATTTTGTTACCGACATGAAGGATTAACAGTGAATACTGGGACTACATTTACACCACATATTAAAAAAAAAAGGAAGAAGAAGAAAGAACAATTACACTATCGCCCCCAACCAAGAGAGCACAAAGCAATTTGAAATCCAGACAAATAAGGAAATAATCAATTTAAATACTACATTATTCAATAAAAGAAATGCATTTCACAGAAGAAAGTTCAGCCCGTACGAATTTTTACACACATCAATAAACTTCACTGAAGACTGAAGACCTTCAAAAAAGTAAAAAAAAAAAAAAACATATTTCAACAATATAAAATATAACCATTTATAAAGTTGGATGTTGCTCCAACAGAAAAAAACAAGGGAAATTCAATGCAATGAATCTAGCAAATCTACTAGATTTCCTACCAATACAGAGGACTTGCATAGCTTTAAGTTAATAGAATGAAAGGACAAAACACCATGTAAAATTACACAAATGGTAGCAACTTAGCCAAAAAAAAAAAAAAAGATTTGTTTTAAATTTGAAAGAGGAATGAACATTGCAATCACTAGGGATGTTGTAGAAAGCATGCAGCAATTCTAAATAAGGACATAAATATACTGTTTGTCCAAGAGGTGCAGACAAACAACCACTTATAAAGAGTCGGATAACATAATTACACTAAAACAGAAATATACACTGCGTTTCAGATTCAACAAAAACAGAGGACTATCATCGACAGCAAACCTGCATTATATCACGTTCCCTCTCTTGAGGACGCTGACAGGTAACCTTCAGCAAAGCAGTGATCTGCCTCTCATTCAACCTCTTGGAGTATCTCTGACCCTGAACAATTTTACACACCTGCATCCAACAACTGCCTATTAGCATAAATATCCAAAACAGCACACAATATGAACATAAAAACAGCAATGCAAGAAGTTTACCTCCATGGGCAAATAATTTGGTCGCTGCTGATTCCCCACTTGCAGACAAGGCCATTGAGTATGTTGAATTACGAAACCATAGGTTTCATAGAAATACTCAACAACAGATTTCATAGTACCTCTATCATCTACAGGAAAACTGAAACATGAGAAGATAATGTTAAATAAACCATTGAATAGCAAGTATGGGTTCCAAAACTGAAAACATACACAACAAATGCTCGCACACATATTAAAGCCTATGTTAGGTAATCAGTAATCCAATACTCACGTCAGCTCTCCTGTCGTCTGTGATGTAAGGCCAGAAATCCGGTACTTTCTGCGCATATTCCCACGGTGTGTAACTTCAACCTTTACCCCACGTAAAGCCTTTTTAATCTGATTTGCACAAAAAGTAAAGAGATCTTACCAACATTTGCAACCAAAATCAAAGTAGTACAAACTATATCAGACTTCGTTTGAACATAACTACCTAGTATGCTATTTGATTGGACTACACAAATAGACTTTACAATAGCAATAACATTTTTCTTATATATATAAAAAATTAAAAATTAAAAAAAAAAAACCAAACAAACAAACAAACAGTACCCTTCGAATGCATGAAATGAGAAAAGAAGATATTACTAGTACACACACAATGAATAGAACCTAACCTTTACACGATCAGCATCAGACAATGGTCTCGATGAAACATCACGATTTAGCAGCTGAGTTACAAAATCAATAACCGGCAGTGGCTCAATGAATGCAGTAGAGGACATGTCTGGATCATTAACAAATTGTCATTATATTATACCAAACAGTGAGCCAAGAAAAGAAAATACACAAACAGCGATTACTTGCATACAATGCCAAGATTAACTAACAGTTACAATGCTCAACAAAATATTACGCAAAAGAAGCATAAAGATTTAGTACCAATGTTAAGAGAAAGCCCCATCTGAGTTGGGCGAATACTTTGATAAAATCCACGCCAACTTTCCAAACCCTCACCAAGAGGTTGTCTTCTACCCAGATCAGGAGAATAAAATGATCGGCCCACAGGACAATACCTACAGCAAAAGAATAGAGTTCTTAAAGAGTCAAAAGAAGACTAGAATAGTGAAAACAAAATCATACACTAAAAAAAGATTATCCCACCATACCTAGTAGTTGGCAATTCGCGTAGAACGATGTCAAGCACTTGAAGGGCCTCCTGGGGTGCGTCAGCTTGTCTTCCCTGCAAGAAGAGTCCTAAATGATGTAGGTCAGCCCGTGCAGCTAATTTTATTACAACCCTGAACTCCCTCTCTCTTCTGCAGCAAAAGAGGATTTGTCAAATGCTAGAAAGAAAACGTGAGAATATAAAAATGATGATTAGAAAAGAATGTGTCAAAGATTGCCGCTGAGAAAAAAAGAAAACAGGATGCACCTCTGCCCTCCTGAGCCATCGTCCTCATCAATAAGAGTGATTTTAAACTCCTTAGAAATGAAGGGGAGTGGACCAGCAGTATACAGACTCTTCCTCCCGTCGTAGGCAGGAAGCCGCTTTCCAAGATGGGACTCCTTGTACAGTTTTACGAGCTGCCCCATCACAGCACGGTTGACACCACGTGAAGTGACCTCCGGAGTAATAGTAACCTAAATAATTGTTAAAATTTCAAAACAATTATGAAGTGACCGATCAAAAATTAAAGGATTATATTCTCAAAAAATAGGAGCAAGAGAACTCACGTCATACTGATGTAAATCCTTGTCCGGGAGTTCAGCAAAGAAGTGATTAGCCTTAACAATGCACCTGATGCCGGTGCTGCCCTTTCCTGGGCGGAGCGGAAACCTCATGGACTTACTCGATGGTGGGGCAGGCTGTATTGCCTGGCTGGAAGCACCCTCCGACTGCAAGCCAATCTGTTCAAAATGCTGAGCCACTAGAGAAGGTTCGGGTGGCCCAGACGAAGAACTCGCCTCAGAAGGAAGAGGCTGAGAGACCCCAGCTTGATGAGGAACTGGGGTTGCTTGGTGCAGCTCGGGAACTTGTGGTCGGGCCGATCCAACAGGTACTCCCCCACGGCCACCACCCACGCCACCTGCGCTCCGGACACCACCTCCATACGCTCCTCCACGACCTCCTCCTTGCTGAGGAGGCCCTCCCCTTCCCCTTCCTTGCTGATACTCAGTAGGGGGGCCACTATATTGCTGCTGAGGTGGACCACGGCCACGTCCACCACCCCCGCCGCCTCCACCATAGCCACCTCCGCGGCCTCCCTGTGGACCCCAACCCCGACCACCTTGCTGACCTCCACTAGCACCACCTTGTAGGGGCTGAGAACCCCTCTCAGCAGGACGTTGGGAACCACGACCGCCACCAGCAGCACCACCAGCAGAAGCAGCAGATGCTTCCTGAGGCTCCGAGCTCTCACCTTGGTGGGGTTGATCAGTTCTTCTCTTTCTTACCATTGTGACAACTGCATTTCCAAACAATACATCAACAACATAGACTTAAAAAGACCCACTAACATGTATCGAAGATGCAAATAAGAAACCTAATCACACAAGGAAAAGAACATCTGCCAAACAAATTACAGCAAACACAGAAAAAAAAAAAGAAAAAAAATAAATATAATCAAGATGTAACGGAGAAAAACCTCCAAACAAGAAGGGGAAAAACACCGAAGATCAAATCCACTGCTCACTAAAAGTCCAGTACCGGAAAGCCACAAATAGTCGCCACTACAACTACATCGAACCAACGAATAAACAACAAATCAAAATACGAACAAAACAACCCTAGAGAGAAAAACCTTCTCGGAATCCAAACAGCATAAAAATCACTACGACAAAGCTAAACTAATGCAGGAGATCTAGCGATCTAACACGAAAACACCAAAACTCGGAGACCAGACAAAAACAATCCAAGCGGAACCATCGAGAGGCAAAATAGATCAGAGAGAAAAAAAAAAAACCCCAGCATCTCAAAGCCAAAAAATCGCCAGATCCAAAAATCCCATTCAAACAAGCAAAATCACCAAAGTACGAGTAAAACCAGCGAAAATGGCGACAGTAAAAAAGAGAAAAGGAGAAAAAGGGCCATGGAAGAAACCCTAAAACCGCTTATATCTTACCAACCTCTCAGAAAACCGCTTTTTTCACGGACCCGCACCGCAATGGAGTCGAAACGCAGCCAATCAAGTGTACGACAGAGCACTGCTCTTCCACTCTATCCTCTGCCTTTTCTAGAGAGAGAGAGAAAGAGTCTAGAGAGATAAAGAGAATGAAACAAAGCGATTACACAAACACAAAAAATAATGGCCGGACCAAGAAGACTTTTTTTTTCTTTTTTTTTTTTTTCCAAGGAAAACCCAACAACGCAATCCACACTATACTTATATATAGAGGTAAAGGCAGGTCTTTGAAAATGACAACTCCGCCCCCTCGCCCTCTCTCTGCCTACTTTCTCTCTCTACTGATTTTTTCTCTCCTGTTTTTAAATATATTTTTTATTATTTTTTTCTTTACTTTGGACTCATCACTCTCATATCCCATGGGAGTGTTGTTGACTGGGCCCCAGCAGTCACCATCCAATCAGGATTCCAGCGTGGAAGATGACGTGGCACGTTTGTAAAATGGGAAGATTTTTCTCATGTATATACCAGAAACAAAATGGCATTTGTTTTTATTTTGGAGAAAGATTTTTCATTTTTAAAAACATAAAAAATGAAAGTGGTTCTAAAATAGCGTTTGTTTATTCAACGTTTTTAAAACGATTTCGAAAATATCGTTTTCAATTATGTTGTTTTTTTGGGTTTTTTGAAAACGAAAAAAAGTTGTTTTCATTTTTTTTTTCGTTTTCTCCCTCCATTTCCTCTCTCTCTCTCTTTCTCTTTCTGTCTGTACAGCGTCAGTGATGATCATGTCTAACGATGGCATCCATCTCCGATGAAAGGTTAATGACCATGAACTAGTGACAATGACAAAGGTCCTCTCACAATAATAACTATCTATTTATGACCTAAATCTAATCATTACCACCACCTAGAGTTCAGACCACCAATTTCTTCCACCCCTATCGCTCATTGCAAAACCTACCATCAAAGTTTTTTTTATTATGACTAATATTTTATTTTTTATTATTTTTTTAAAATTAAAAATAAATATGTTTTTATAAGATACTCACTTATAAAATGAGTTTTCAAAATATATAACCAAACAAAATTTCATTTCTATGTTTTTCAAAATATACACTCAGAAAACATAACCAAACATAATTTCAGAAATGATCTCAACACAGTTTTCAAAACATTCTCATTTTCAATTCTTTTGAAAACAGAAAACATTTCAAAACCAATACCAAACGCCATCAAAGGAGCATTTAGATTTAAGCCCGTTTAGATACAATAAGTAGAGGTGCCGGCAACTTTATTACAGTGTATTTATATGTGATATTTTATTACATTTATATAAATATTGTATATTATATACATATTTTTATTATAGTATAATGTAATTTGTGTGTTATATTAAATAATATTTATATGATAAAAGGAGTTTGAGATTAAGAAATAGATTTTGTTTTATAAATGTTATATATTATATATATTTTTATTATAATACAGTATAATTTGTTTGATATATCACATAATATTTATATGATAAAAAGAGTTTAGTAATTATTTACAGCTTTTGTTTGCTTTTGCGTCGTAGTTCACCGTGACTGCAAAGGGAAAAAAAAAAACAAATAGAGAGATTAAATTTAATTAACAAAAAATCATTAATTATGTGTTATTAAATTTGGTGGCAGGTTGAGATTTTTGTTGGTACCTGGTTGTCTTTCATTTTTTGGATGATTCAGTTGTCTCGATTTCATAACTGCAATGGTAAAGTAGGTGACAGTTTATATTAGTGTTTGTATATTGTAATTTAGAAAAAATAAGATGTGTTTTTGATCAGTTATGATTTATTATCTTGTAATAGTTTTTTTTGATCAGGTGTTTTGGGATCTAATATTGTTTCTGTGAGCAGCTGTAATTCAAAAGTAATTACTGTTGGTAAAGTTAGTAAAAGTGTTGTCACGTCCCAAAATCTAGGACGGTGACAAATATGGGGTGTTAAATAAATAAATAGAAGAAAATCTTAGATTCCTAAGTCTATCAACTATTTATATTTTACCTTTTATCGTCTTTTTAAACTTGTTTACAAATTATGCTTATATATTTTAAATTAATTATTATTTGTACTTGGATGCTTATCTCAAAGTCAAGTGGTGAGGTACCCATATCTCACAGATGGATATTTAGATAAAATAAAATAAGTGAGAATACGAAAGTAAACTTTAGAATTTACAGTCTTGAAATACTAATTTACATACTTGGTCTTAAAGTAAAAGATCACTACTTTAAGTCTTTAATCCTTGTCGTCCACTGATGATTCCACGTAACCTGTATCCTCTAGTCACCTTTCTCTCCTAAGGGTTTACCAGTTTTAAAATAGTGAGCGAAAGGCCCAGTAGGATAATTTAAAAAAAAAAACATTTTTCAATATTTTATTTTAACCATTTGATACAAAATCCACGTCTATGTTGTTAGGAAATGCCCTAAACATTAGAGACATTTTGATGTATTTATTTTGAACTGGATAATAAAATTATATATAGAGGTTATTCATTACATTGCTGTTTGTCCTCATTCTATTTACATATTAAAGTAAATATAAGCAAATATGGCTCACTGACTGCTTGTGTTACGTCCCAAAATCTGGAACAGCGACAGGTGTCACATCCCAAAAATCCGGGATAGTGACAGGTATAAGATTTTAAATGAATAAATGAAAGGAAAGCTCAGATTACTAAGTCTGTCAGTTTTTATATCTTACCTTTTACCGACTTTTTAAACTTATTTATAAATTATGCTTGTATATTTTAAATTAATTAATATTTGTATTTCAATTTTTATCACAATATCAGGTGGTGAGGTACTCATATCTCACAGATGCATACTTGGATAAAATAAAATAAGTAAGATTACAAAAGTAAAGTTTAGAATTTACAGTCCCGGAATGCTCATATACATACTTTGTCCTAAAGTACTGAACACTACTTCAAGTCTTTAGTCTTTGTCGTCCATGGACAATTCCATGTCACCCGTATCTTCTAATCACATTTATCTCCTAGGGGTTTACTAGTTTTAAAACAGTGAGCGAAAGGCCCAGTAGGATATTTAAAAAAAAATTATTTTAACATTTTAATTTAACCATCATACTAAGTATGTCAATGCAGTACCAAATTATAAACGTGGAATCGTGATTATGCAAATTGTGTCCCTATATACATCTAGTTTGTGTACGGTCTATATGAGCCTTCCTCACCATGCCGAAGCATGATGAGTGATCCTCGATCGAGTTGTGCACTCTTCACACGTGTGTGCTGGTTCCCGGTATACTTTAACACCAAATCCAACTTTCAACATTTCATATGAACATAAGATTCACATAATAAAAATATGCCGTATTATTTTTCAAAAAATCCGTGACCGGATATTTTTCCTTTAATTTCTGAAATCATGATATTTTCTAAAATCATAGAATTTTCAAAACTTTATAAACTCATTTTCTGTAAATGATTTTTGGTCAAATCATTAAAAACAAAACTGGCTACAAAGAAAGGGTAAGATATCCTATCTCATTAGCAATTTATATACTGTCAACTTCTCGTACAAATTCCAAGATAGTCTTTTTTTCTGAATTCGATCAAAGAGTACCTAAAACAAGAAACACAGATAATTTAATTATCTATCCAAGAATTCAGTTATCGAATTACCGTAAACTCAATTAATTAGTATGCCGTTGAATTTTAAAGTTTATAATGATACTTTATTTTAACACCGTAATTTTAAAACAACAATTTTAACACAAATATCCAAAATATATATATATATTTTAAATTTCAGCATGACCTACCTTAAATATAAGCTTCCCCAAAAGCTCCAAAATGCCCAACTTGCAGAAAAATTTTCCAATTCCCAGAACAGTTTAAATACAAATTTCAAATCAATTTAAATCTACAATTTAAAAATCATTATTATTATTATTTGTTATATATTATATATATATACACACACACAGATATACATATATAAATATATCTCTACAACTTTTTTTTTTCCTTTTGCTGATGGAGATCGACCGGTCGAGAAAGGAACTCACGGCGGCCGGGGAAAACGGCGAGGGTGGTTGATGGCGTCGGGCACGACGGTCGGTGACTCACGGCCTTCGGGCGCTAGGCGGCTCACGGGGAGAGCGATGGCTGGGTTTTCTAGCGGGTTGGCTTGGTCTGCGACGGATAAGGCGGGAATCCCGCGGTGGCGCTTGGATTCGGCGTGGGGTGGCTGTTCGGCGTGGCTGGTTCGGGCGACGGTAGTGAAGTGGTGGCAGGGCCAGCTGGCGACGGTGGCTCGCGAGCTTCGACAGTTGGCTGGGCACGGCGGTCTGGTTCGGCGGTTGACTCCAGTGGCGTTTAGCCGAAAAAAACAGAGAGAGAAAGAAGAAGAGAATGAAAGAGAGATGGTGAGGGAGTAAGAGAGAATCGGTGAGGAGAGGGAGAGTGAAATTTTGGGGCCGAAAATTTAAGAGAAAAAAAAGAGGGAGTGATCAGTGAGAGGGAGATTAAAAAAAAACAGAGGGAAAGGGCGTGAGAGGGAGTGAGAAGAGAGAGTGAGAGTGAACGAGAGAGAGCAGAGAAAGAGAGAGAGAGAGCTTGGCGAGGGAAAAAGAAAAATAAAGAGAGAGAGCTCGGTGAGGGAAAAAGAAAAATAAAGAGAGAGAGGGAGCGAGCAAGAGGGAGTGAGACGAGAGAGAGTAAGAGTGAAGGTTTTGAAAATTTTGGAAGATTTAAGAGAGGGAAGTCGGCGAGAAGAAGAAAAAGAACAGAGGGAGAGAGCAGAGAGAGAGGCGGTGAGAGAGTGAAAGAAAACAGAGATAAAAAGTGAGGGGGAGGGGTCGATGAGGAAAAAAAACAAAGAGAGAGAAGATATTAAGAAGAGAAAAGGGAGGAAAAAGACATCCGGATAATTCCGGAAAGAGAAAGAAAAAGAAAAACAACGAAAGAAGAAGAAAAATGGCAAAATAAAGTAAATTAATATTTAGTAAAAATTTTTAAGTAAAACTTGTAAAAATTTCAAAATTTGTAAAAATATTCTAAATATCCTCAAACTAATATTTAATACACCAAAAGTTTAAATTGAATTCTCATAATAAAAATTTTATTGGCACACTAACAAATTGAGTTTTATACATTCACGTGCGAAATTTAAATTCAAAAATTTCGCAACGTGACAGCTTGTGTTAAAACTGTTAGATCGTTGCATGCAATGGACTTTTATATATGAGAAGACAATGTTTTAAAGTAAGCGGTCTAAACTAAGGTTTGTAGTCTATGGGGTTAGACCGAGCATCTAACTCATGTTAAGACTATTATATTGTCTAAAGTCATGGTTGGGACGGTTTGTCTTGACTGTCTGGAGTATAGACTCCCAAGTAAATACATAGATATGTTACTTGGTGGCGACATATTAGACCGGGACTAAAGCGTGATTGATCTACGTAGTCCTCTATGAGTGGATAATCTACTTTTGACATTCATTGTGTATTAACCTTAATCCTGAGTGAATGAACTACTTCATGTATATGACTTGTGTACTTTGATGTTCCAATGGCTAAAGTGTCTCAGATGTAGTAAGCTTATAGACCGGTTCGTTGGGTACATGACTTGTATATGATGAAGGGTTTATTTACAGATATCGGAATCATAGCTCTAATAAGGAGTTAAGGGTATCCTCTTAAAGGCATTACACTAGATGTGAAAATGGACAAGACCTTGGGTCGTCTACTGGGCGGATGACTTTTTATTCATATATGGTGAATAATCATTTTCTTATTCGGTAGTATAATGAAACTTTAAGATAGCCTGATCAGTAGGATTAAATGGACTTTGACCTAAGGCTAATCATGGATATCATATGAGGGTTCTGCATACATGACAAGGTCATTGGACAATAGCTTGTCATAGTCTTACGTAATACGGTATATAATTAGGAGTTCAGTTTGAGGTTTATAGTGGTGTGACTCTGAAATTAGTGATCATATGATTGAGTTGTTCGGTAAAGAATGATGATCATATGGATTCACGGGAGCTCGATTATATATGTCCAATTAGTCTCTCTACTAGCTCTACATAATTCCTTAACGATTGGCAAAATTGATTTAAGTATGCTATTAGCTAGTTGATTATGCATGGATGGTGTTGACGGATTAGGATGGTGGACAAGATTCTCTCTCGTTGAATTCAGCCATTCGGGAATTGGAGAATAGTAGAAAAGGTTAATTGGTTGAAGCCCTCCGATCATTCTCTTCCTGCAGATTGTCGTACTTTGAGGTATGAGTTTAAATTATTGTTGGTTTATTATATATAGCATCATGAGATATTTAGGGGGTGTTTGGTAAACGAATTGCATTTTGATTGTATTTGAATGAAATTTTTTTTTTGAATCTTGTATTTGGTTGAAAAGTATTTATTTTGTATTTGAATGAAATGTGTATTTGGATGAAAAATATATTAGAGTTGAAAAGTTGATGTGATTGGTAAAAGTAGAAATAAATAGTGGAGTTGAAAAGTTGATGTGATTGGTAAAAGTAGAAATAAATAGTGGAGTTGAAAAGTTGATGTGATTGTTTTAAAAAACTTTTGAATAGTAATTGTTTTCGTAGCACTGTTGCAAAATTTGTGTTTGGTGTAATGTTGTACTGCATTTTGAATAAATTAAAGTGAAATATTTTTGCCAAACGACACCTTAACAATCTTGAAAAAATTTTTATTGTTTCGCTACGCCACTCTGATACGTTTTTACTGATTTATTTCCTACAATTAGTATCAGAGCCATCTCATGACTATGTCATGTACATAAATTAGACAATTAATTAGTCTTTTTATTTATGTATGGATTTGATATTTAGAGAGTGGCATTCTAGAATTCCTTTATATTGCTATCATGTATTATGTATGTAGTATGTGGTTATTTTAATTTCTGAATTATTATAAGTATGCTTGGTTTTGCTGGTTATGATTCCTTAGAATTTAGAAAATTGTATCTAGGATTTTTTATGTAACCATGAGAGCAGTTTATTATCACTGTAATTTTCCCATGGATTTTAATTTTTTTGTCTCTTAGAATTATTATGATTAGAATTTTTGTACACCGGAAACGGTTTAGGAATTTTTATGTAGTTATTCTTAGAGGAGATTGAAGTTTGAAGACTATAATTTATTTTTCCCAAAAAGTTAAATTTAATTTAAAGGTTTAAAGTTTGATTGTATGGAAAATTTCAATTTAATTAGGATTCAAATTAATTTTGGAGATCCTAATGGGTAAATTAAAATATGACACGGAAATCGAGGACCGACCCCCTCGAGATGGACCACCAGCCGTGATGGGGCTGCAGCCCCTGGCCTCGGGCAGGATGGGGCTACGGTAGCCCCTGTCCAAGGCTGCATCACCCACGGCTGTAGGCAAAGCCTGCCGCCGAGGGTGGCCATGGCCCCCCAAGAGCTGGCCGTAGCCCTGGGCGTGCAGCCTGGCGGCTGCTGCGCCCAGCCCAGGCATGCAGCCTGTGGCTGCAGGCTTGGCCTATAGCCCTGCATGGCTGCACATGGCCTACAGTCGTGGGCTGCCAGCCCCCCCGGGGCTGGTGGCTGCCGGCCTCCGGGGCCGTGGGGCCGATGGTTTGAAAATCAAAAAATTTTGATTTTTAAATTTGAGATTTAATTTTTAAATCATGTTTAAAAATATATTATTGCACATGATATTTAAAATTGTTTAAAATTTGAATTTGAAATTTAAATTTGAAATTCGAATTTGGAATTTGAATTTGAAATTTAAATTTTTGGGATTTAAATTTTAAATGATTCTTGGGATGAGAAATAAATGGAGAGGCTACATAAAGATGGATACAAGAAGACGGAACAAAATTCAAGACCCAAAGAATGATTTGGATGGAATTTTGTAATCTTTATTTTCTTTGTTTTAGGATGAAACGATGGCTTGGTTACTATTCTGTCAATAATTTTTTCTGTGATATGTCATGGATGTATAAATATGTATTGATGGAGGTTTTATATGCATATTTGATAGCATGTCATATAGGATAGGTGAGTGCTACTCATACTATATTGATCATACACATTTGTCAAAACTTGCATGTTTTTCAAAATATTGAGTGGGAGAGGGTTTCAAACAAAACTCACGGCCTCCATTGTTGATCCATATGTGAAAGCATGGTAACGCCTCACGTCAGTTCTGCCCTGACCACACCTCTCGGTAGGTGTTTACCGCCGCTGGTATACTAGATTGGATCTCCTATGTGGAAAACGTGTTCGGACACGATCCTATTCATGACTACCCCTCGGTGGCTTGGTAGGACGTAGATCGGGCTACGCAAATAATGGTTATACACTCAAGACCCGTTTAGTTATTAAACTTCCCTAGAAGCTCTGTTAACTAAACTGGTGGTCAAAATAAGTGGTTATTAATATATGTCTTAATCTTGGAGGATATAAGGTAACATATATTAATTGAACGGGGTCCATGTTCCGGCTATTTGTCTCATGACCACCCCTCGGTGGCTTGGGGCAATAGGTGCTGAGAATTACCGTTGCAATGTTACATGTTTTTCAAGTTTCATGTAGGAACATACTTGTATGTTTTATTTGCTAAATTATCTGTATATTTGCTTGAGTTTTGTAATGATGTCTAGTATAATTTTATTTTAGTTCAAAATGTCACCGACACCCCTAATTTCAATACTTACTTAAAATAAGCTGAATGACGATAATTATAAAGACTGGAAAAGAAATCTACTGATAGTTCTCAGTCGCAAGAGACACAAGTTCGTGCTGGACGAACCATGCCCACCTAGGCCTAAACCTGACACACCGCTTGAGGAGGTCACTGTTGCCTATACTCGTTCGAGAGAATCCAATGAGATAGATCGGTACTACATACTTGTTAGCATGACGAGTGCTTTACAAAAGCAGCATGAGACTTATCAAGTTACTACGGAGATCATGGAAAATCTGGAGGATATGTTCGGAGGCTAAGAAAAATTGGCTCGATAGTTTACTATAACCAACATTATGAACTCCAAGCAGAAGGCAGGTACTCCGGTAAGGACCATATAATCACTCTAATGGGATTCTTTGCTGAAGTTGCCGAAAACGGCGCTGAGTTGGACTGCAACACCTATATCGAGATGGTGTTCAAAACTCTGTCAAAAGATTTTATGGGGTTTAAGGCCGCATACAATCTGGCGACAAGGGAGTTAGGACTCACTGAGCTCATGAAGCAACTCCAAGCTTATGAGCGGATGATCAAGGACGGGGATGCGGATAATAAAATTATATATAGAGGTTATTCATTACATTGCTATCTGTCCTCGTTTTATTTACATGTTAAAGTAAATGTAAGCAGATATGACTCCCTGACTGCTTGTGTTAAACTGTTAGAACGTTGCATGCAATGGACTTTTATATGCGAGAAGACAATATTCCAAAGTAAGCAGTCTAAACTATGATCTGTAGTCTATGGGGTTAGACCGAGCATTTAACTCATGTTAAGACTATTATGTTGTCTAAAGCCTTGGAGGGGACGATTTGTCTTGACTGTCTGGAGCTGGACTCACAAGTAGAGACATAGATATGTTGCTTGGTGGTGACATATTAGACCGGACTAAAGCGCGATTGATCTACGAAGTCCGCTTTGAGTGGATCGATCTGCTTTTGACGTTCATTGTGCAGTAACCTCAATCCTGAGTAGATGGACAGCTTCATGTATATGACTTGTGTACTTTGATGTTCCAATGGCTAAAGCGTCTCAGAGGTAGTAAGCTTATAGACCGGTTCGTTGGGTACATGACTTGTATACGATGAAGGATTTGTTTACAGATATTAGAATCATAGTTCTAATAAGGAGTTAAGGGTATCCTCTTAAAGGCATTATACTAGATGTGAAAATGGACAAGGCCTTGGGTCGTCTGCTGGACGGATGACTTCTTATTCACATATGGTGAATAATCATTTTCTTTATTCGGTAGTATAATGGGATTCTTTGCTGAACAAGAAGCCTAGGGAAGAAGAAGAAGAAGAACAAGAAGCCTAGGGACCCTAAAAAGTCCAAATGCTTCCGCTGTGAGAAGGTAGGTCACTTTATGAAGGCTTGCCGGGAATTCCTAGCCGCCAAGGATAAGGAACGTAAGTAACTTCACTACTTAGAAGCGTGTTTGGTGGAAGAATCAAAAGACACTTAGGTCATTGATTCAGGCGCCACTAATCATGTTTGTGTTTCTATGCAGGGGTTCATGGAAACGAAAAGTCTACATGATAGGAGCCTTTCGTTACGGACTGAAGATGGCAGCTTGGTGGTGGCTGAGGCAGTGGGAGATATTTATCTTTATTTTGATGAATTTAGGTTTATTTTATTGAAAGACTGTTTTTATGTTCCTAATTTTAAGAGGAACCTTATATCGGTAGCTTGTTTAATAAATGATTCTTATTCAGTTTCTTTTAGTAAAAGAGTTGATATTCGTAGAAATAAGTCTTTTATCTGTTCTGGATGGATGGATGGAAACCTATATTTGATCAAACTAAAGATGTACTCACTACTTGACACCGAATTAATAGAGTTAAAAGGTTGAAAGTTTCTCACTCTAACAAGGCGTTTCTTTAGCATTTAAGACTTGGTCATATTAATTAGGATAGGATTCAAAGATTGGTGAAAGACAGTCCTCTAGAATCTCTGGAGGAGGTACGTCTTCCTCAATGCGAGTCTTGTCTAGAGGGAAAGATGACTAAGAGGTCTTTTGGAGCTAAGGGTACTCGGGCTCAGGAGCTCATAGAAATTGTGCACACTAACGTATGTGGCCCCATGAACGTCACAGCACGAGGAGGGTTCGAGTATTATGTCTCCTTTATAGACGATTACTCGAGGTATGGATATGTGTATATGATGCACCGCAAGAGCGAAACCTTTGACAAGTTCAAAGAATATCATGCGGAAGTGGAAAAGCAATTGGATAAATCCATAAAGACATTTCGATCTGATTGAAGTGGTGAATACCTCTCTGACGAATTTCTAGGACATCTTGTAGAGAATGAGATATTATCCCAATTGACTGCACCTGGTACTCCACAATAGAATGGTGTAGTTAAAAGGAGAAATAGGACCTTGTTGGATATGTTATGGTCCATGATGAGTTATTCAACACTGTCGCTATTATTTTGGGGATATGCTTTACAAACGGCATGCTATATTTTGAACCAGGTTTCAAGCAAGTCAATTCTTAGGACTCTGTATGAATTGTGGCGTGGCAAGAAGTCCTCCCTTAGACATATAAGAATATAGGGCTGCCCGGCGCATGTACTGGATGGGGATGTGAAGAAGTTGGAACCATGATAAGAATTGTGTATGTTTGTAGGGTATCCAAAGAGAACTAAAGGAGGTCTATTTTATAACCCGAAGTAACAAAAAGTCATTATTTCAACCCATGCGACGTTCTTGGAGGAAAGTCACATGAATGACTTTAAGTCTCGAAGCAAACTGGTGCTAGAGGAGTTATCAGGTGAAAGAACTGGTTCACAGGTTTCGATCTTGGACGCAAGTTTGAGTTCCGATGAATGACCTGTAGACGATCAACAATTTCGGGTGCCTCGTTATAGTGGGAGGGTTTCGAAGAAACCTAATTTCTTCATGTATGATGCTGAGGTATACCAGGCCGAGGCTCATGAGTATGAGGATGATCCGGTCACTTATGATGAAACTATAAATGATGTTGATTCTAAATTTTGGAAACAGGTTACGAAAAATGAGATGGATTCTATGAAATCCAACTCTGTTTGGGAACTTGTAGATTTGCCGGATGGGATAAAACCCATTGGATGTAAATGGGTCTACAAAAGAAAGAAGGATGCGGAAGGGAAAGTGGAAACTTTTAAAGCTAGACTGGTTGCAAAGGGGTACACGCAAAAGACTGGAATCGATTACGATGAAACCTTTTCGCCTGTTGCTATGCTAAAGTCTGTCCGTATTTTTCTGTTCATTGCTGTGGCTCTCGATTACGAGATCTGGCCAATGGATATCAAGACGACATTCTTGAATGGCCATCTTGAGGAAAATATCTACATGATACTACCCGAAAGATTCGTAGCGAAAGGCCAAGAAAGGAAAGTCTGCAAGTTGCTTAGATCCATTTATGAATTAAAGCAAGCATCCCGCTCATGGAACCAGAGATTTAATCAAGCGATTAAGACATTTGGTTTTGAGCAGAACGTTGATGAACCCTGTGTTTATAAATATATTAAGGATGGAAAAATGGTTTTTCTAGTGCTTTATGTCGATGATATACTACTCATTGGGAATAATGTAGGGAACTTACAATCTGTCAAGCTTTGGCTGCACCAACAGTTTGACATAAAGGACTTGGGAGAAGCTAATTATGTTCTAGGCATTCGTCTCTTTAGAGATCGAAAGAACAAAATGATAGCATTATCCCAAGCTTCTTACATAGATAAAATAATTGACAAATATGCAATACAAGAGGCAAAGAAAGGTTCACAACCTTCCATTGCTGGTCTAACTCTTTCATTAAATGATTGTCCCAAGACATCGGGAGAAAGATAGCGTATGAGTAAGGTCATTTATGCATCCGCTGTTGTCACGCCGCGAAATTTTTGAATTTAAAATTTCGCGCGTGAATGTATAAACTCAATTTGTTAGTGTGCCAATAAAATTTTTTCTTATTTTCATGGGAATTAAATTTTAAATTTTCGGGGTATTAAATACTAATTTGAGAATATTTAAAACATTTTTTTCAATTTTAAAGTTTTAACAATTTTTATCAAATCCAAAAATTTGTTAAATATTTTTATATTTATTTATTTATTTTTTTTTCTTTTTTCTCTTTCTTTTTCTTTCCGGATCCTTCCGGAATTATTTCCCCCTCCCATTTTTTTTTCTTTTTTTTTTCTTTTTCTTTCTTCTTCACCGATCCACGGCCTCACTCCCTCTCTCTGTTTTATTTTCCTCACCGATCCATTTTCTCTCCCTCTCCCTCACCCTCCATCGAATTATTCCTCTCTCTCTCACCCTTGTTTTTTTTTTCTTCCCTTTCTTTACCTTTTCTTCTTCTGCTTCCCGTCTCTCTCCCTCACGCCCTATTTCTGTTTTTTTTTCTTCTCTTTTCCTTTCTCTTCTTCTTCCCCTCGCCGCTTCTTTCTTCCCCTCCCCATCTTTTTTTTTCTTTCTTTCTCTTCTTTTTCCGGCCGAACTTCACCGGAAGCCCAACCAACCACCGAGTCCACGCCGCACCGGCCAAAGCTCGCCACCACCGTTCGCCAGTCCGCGCCCGAAGTCGTCGCCGTTTCCGCCTCGCCGAACGCCGGCCAACCACATCGAATCCGAGCACCGGTCGAAACAGCCGCCTCGCCTCCCTCGCGACGCCGCCGCCGCCCCGCGAAGCTCGTCTCGCCAAACCAGCCGCGCCCACGCCGTCCGCCAAGCTACCCAACGTCGCCGTTCCATCCAAGCGCCACCGGGTCTTCGCCGCCTCGCCGCCGTTCACCAACCGGAAGCCCAGCCGACCGAACGCAACCACCCCTCCTTCCTCGCCGCCAAGCCCGTTGACCGAAGACCGCCAGTCGCGACGCCACAGCCGATCAACCGTCTCCGCCAAGCCGCCGAACCCGAACCAGCCGCGCCTCCTCGCGGCCACCCCACGCCGGACCGCCCAGCCACGCCTCGTCTTTCTGGCGATCGTCGCCCGAACCGGCTCTTCCCCGTCCCGTCCGACCAAGCCCGCGTCTCGTCGCCTCGTCGGTTGCCCCTCGTCGCTCGGCCGACTGCCGTGCCCGACGCCGTCGTCCCCTTGCCGCCGTGAGTCTTTCCCGGCCGGTCGTTTTCCATCAGCAAAAAGAAAACAAAAACGTTTATATATATATGTTAATATATGTCTGTGTGCATGTGTTATATAATATGTAATAATAATAATAATAATAATAATAATAATAATAATAGTAGATAATAATAACAATAATAATAATAATAATAAATATTTTTAGATTTTAAATTTAAATTGATTTGAAATTTGTATTTTTAAACTGTTCTGGGAATTGGAAAAATTTTTCTGCAGGTTAAACATTTTGGAGCTTTTGGGGAAGCTTATTTTTTAGGGCAGGTCATGCCGAAATTTTTAAAAATATATATCTATATTTTGGATATTTGTGTTAAAATTGTTATTTTAAAAATTACGGTGTTAAAATAAAGTATCATTTTAAATTCTAGAAAAATTCAATGGCATACTAATTAGTTGAGTTTACCGTAATTTGATTACGGAATTCTTGGACAGATAATTAAATTATCTGTGTTTCTTGTTTTAGGTACTCGTAGATCGAATTCGGAAAGAGAGACTATCTTGGAATTCGTGCGAGAAATTGATCGTAGGCCAAGTTGCTGACGAGGTAGGATATCTTACCCTTTCTTGGCAGCCAATTTTGTTTTAATGATTTGGCCAAATATCATTTGAAGAAAAAGTGTTCATAAAGCTTTGAAATTTACGTGATTTAGAAAATATCACGATTTCGGAAATTAAAGGAAAAATATCCGGTTACGGATTTCTTTGAAAAACAATACGGTATATTTTTAGTATGTGAATCATATGTTCACAGGAAATGTTGAAAGTTGAATTTGGTGTTAAAGTATACCGGGAGCCAGCACACACGTGCGAAGAGTGCACATCTCGATCGAGGATCACTCATTATACTTCGGCATGGTGAGGGAGGCTCATACGGACCGTACACGAACTAGATGTATATAGGGACACAGTTTGCATAATCACGATTCCACGTTTATGATTCGGTACTGCATTGACATATTTAGTATGATTGTTAAATTCAAATGTTGAAGTATTTTTTTAAGAATATCCTACTGGGCCTTTCGCTCACTGTTTTAAAACTGGTAAACCCCCAGGAGAGAAAGCTGATTAGAAGATACAGGTGACGTGGAACCGACCGTGGACGACAAGATCTAAGACTTGAAGTAGTGACCTGTACATTAGGACAAAGTATGTATAAAGCATTCCGGGACTGTAAATTCTAAACTTTACTTTTTTGCAAATTCAGTTATTTTATTTTATCCAAGTATGCATCTGTGGGATATGGGTACCTCACTACCTGATGTTGCGATAAAAATAGAAATGCAAATATTAATTAAAGTTAAAATATGTAAGCATAATTTATAAACACGTTTAAAGAGTCGGTAAAGGGTAAGATATAAAAACTGACAGACTTAGGAATCTGAGCTTTCCTTTCCCCTTATTCTTTTAAATTTAATATCCGTTACTATCCCGGCTTTTTGGGAAGTGACACCTGTCGCTGTCCCGGGTTTTGGGACGTGACAGGATTTTTGGTATCAGAGCATGGTTTGAGGTTCCCATAGGAATTATATGCATACTTGGAGTAAAATAAAATGCTAATTTACAACTCGGAATTTTATTTTATAGAATGCCACCCAGACGTAGAAGGGGAACTGTCCCGAGAACTACTCCAACCCCAACCTCAGCACCGACGCCAGAGCCGGACCAGGCAAACGTCGCGGAAGCCATGTATCAAGTATTACAACACATGGCTGCTCGTGCGAGAGATGAACCTGTCGTCCGTGACATGAACCGGAGCCTACGCGATTTTCAACGATTTCGAGTTCCAGCCTTTACTGGTGAAGGTGATCCTCAAGAGGCGGACGATTGGTTCCAAAGTGTGGTGATGAAGATGGATACTATCCAGACTCCACCTGAATACCGGATTGAAATTCTTTCCACCTATTTGGACGGTAAAGCTGGTATATGGTGGAGACAAACTAGGAGAACGCACAATCTCCAAGAGATGACCTGGGAGATGTTTGAACAATTATTCTATGATCAATTCTTCCCTGAAAGTTTTAGGGATCAAAAGATTATAGAATTCATGAGCCTACAACAGGGAAATATGACCGTATTCGAGTACGTGTCAAAGCTTGGAGAATTATCCAGATTTGCTTCTACGATGGTGGCGACTGAGCGCACCAAATGTATTAAGTTTGAGTAGGGACTTAAACCATCGATAAGGAGATTGGTGGTGGGTATGCAGATCCGGGACTACCCCACGCTCGTGTCAGCTGCCCTGCGTATTGAGCAGGATAATCAAAATTTTCAGAAGGAGAAATCTGAAGCTCCAAGGACGTCTGGTGGACCGACCAGAAATCAACGTGGGAGTCGTACTCATGTTAGTGGGGTCAACGTCGAAGGTAGAAAAACTGACAGTACTACTAATACCTCTACCGGAAGAGTACACCCATATGAAAGAAGCTGTTATAACTGTGGCCAAACAGGACATTTAAAGAGGAACTGTCCTTACAGGCAACAACAGCCGTCCCAACAATTCCAGCAGTCCAGCCAATCATCAGTCGGATCGCGTCAATCTGGATCTGGACAGTTTACCCAGGGACAGGGTAATCAAGGACAGTCAGGATTTGACCAGCCACAATATAGGCCGCCACAAGCCCCTTATCAGCCCAGTTTTGGACCTCAGTCATTTCAGTCACAGTGGAGACCTCAAATGCCCACTAGCAGGCAAGCTTCTTCGCAACCGCCACAATTTAGGCCAGCGGGACCCACTGCCTCGAGGAACAGTATAAATGACAAGGGGAAAGGAAAAATGTATGCTATGGAAGGGGAAGAACCAGCAACTCAGAATAGTCCTACGGTCATGGAGGGTATGATTCTGATCTCTTCTAGTTGGGCACACGTATTGTTTGATACTGGTGCCAGTCATTCTTTTATTGCATCCACGTTTGCAACAGCATTAGAATTAGAAATCAAACCTTTAGAGTCACCTTTGCACCTAAGTACGCCACTGGGAAAAACCGAAGCTTCAATGATATGTTGGACTAATGTTGTTACGCGAGAAGGCGAACAACTTAATGTCCAATTCATTATCCTACCAATGAGACGCTATGATGTGATTCTTGGTATGGATTGGTTAACTCAGAATAGGGCGACGTTAGATTGTCATCACCGAAAGGTGATATTATTCATAGAGCCAAACTCGACGGTGATCGAACTCGAAGATCCAGATCGGGTGATGACCAGCTAGCTGTTGAGATCAGCCATCGGTGGTCGACGAAAGTTATCTTGCGCCGCTATTATTTTCGCATTAGAAGGTGACAACAACGTGGAAAGAGGTGATCACTACACTTCAGTGGTAGATGAATTTCCGGATGTATTTCCTGAAAAATTACCTAGTTTACCACCTGACCGAGAAGTAGAATTCTGCATCGACCTTATTCCTGGCACAGCCCCGATATCAATTCCACCTTACAAAATGGCACCTGCGGAGAAAGCTGAATTGCGGAAGCAATTGACTGAGCTAGAACTCAAGGGATTCATCCGACTCAGCAAATCACCATGGGGAGCACCAGTCCTATTTGCAAAGAAACAAGATGGAAGCTTACGATTGTGTGTTGACTATAGGCAACTGAATCGGGTGACCATCAAGAATAATTATCCTTTGCCAAGAATCGACGAGTTATTTGATCAACTTGAAGGTGCTCAGTACTTCTCAAAAATTGATCTGAGATCCGGATATCATCAATTAAAAATCCGAGAGGAAGACATCCCAAAAACTGCATTTAGGACTCGGTATGGATCTTACGAATTCTTGGTTATGCCTTTTGGTTTAACGAACGCTCCAGCAGCTTTTATGGACTTGATGAATCGTGTTTTCCGACCCTTTCTAGATCAGTTTGTCATCGTCTTAATTGATGATATTCTGATCTATTCTAAGACTCGGGAAGAACACGAACAACACTTAAGATTGGTCCTACAAACTCTGCGAGAGCATCAGCTATACGCTAAGAGGGAGAAATGCGACTTCTGGTTATCTGAAGTCAAATTTCTCGGACATGTTATCTCTAGCCAAGGCATAGCCGTAGACCCTACCAAAGTCGAGGCAGTATTGAAATGGGAACGACCTAGAAACGTAACTGAAATCAGAAGTTTTCTGGGATTAGCGGGGTATTATCGTAAATTCGTTCAGGATTTCTCGCGAATTGCAGCCCCAATGACACGACTGACAAGAAAAGACGTTCAATTTGACTGGGACAGCAAATGTGAGAACGCTTTTCAAGAATTGAAAACTCGCTTGACCAGCGCTCCAGTTCTTATAATTCCCAAGCCTGAAGAATCCTATGAAGTTTATACTGATACATCGAAAGAAGGACTCGGGTGTGTTCTAATGCAGAGAGGGCATGTCGTAGCATATGCATCTCGACAATTGAAGACGCATGAGAAAAACTACCCAACACATGATTTAGAGTTGGCAGCCATTATTTTTGCTTTAAAAATTTGGAGATGCTATCTCTATGGTGTCTCATTTCGGATTTTCTCTGATCATAAGAGTTTGCAGTATCTCTTTACTCAGAAAGATCTGAATTTGAGACAAAGACGTTGGGTAGAGTATATGGAAGATTATGACTTTACTCTGGAATATCATCCAGGTAAGGCTAACGTCGTTGCGGATGCTCTTAGTCGGAAAGGTGCCAGTGTTCTTGCTTCATTAGCCGTGCTTGATTGGAAAAGAACAGCAGTGGTTGAGGATTATGATCTTCAGATCTCTGAGGATCAAAATTCAATCCCTCTGTACAATTTGGTAACTCCACCTTACTTGATCCAACAAGTTAAGGAGAATCAACATAAAGATAGCCATTTGCAAAACGTCTGGTCCAAGCTTCAGAATGGAGAACAACTGGAACATTGGAACATCCGTGGTGATGGAGCTTTGTATTTCAAACATCGCCTAGCTGTTCCACAAATACCAGAATTGAAGAAGGCAATCATGGATGAAGCTCATAAATCTCGATTTGCCATACATCCAGGAGTCATCAAGATGCATAAGGATCTACAGAGGCAATATTGGTGGCGAAACATGAAAAATGACGTGACAAATTATGTGAAGACTTGTCAGAATTGTCTTAAGGTCAAAGCGGAACGTCATAAACCTGGAGGAATGCTACAGCCGCTACCTGCTCCAGAGTGGAAGTGGGAAGAAATTACCATGGATTTCCTTATGGGATTACCAAAAACACGAAATGGTTTCGATGCAATTTGAGTAGTGGTAGATCGATTGACGAAATCAGCGCACTTCATTCCTATCAAGTCCACATATGGTAGGCAGAACTTAGCCAAAGTATATCTGGACGAGATAGTGAAATATCATGGAATACCATTGAGTATTATTTCTGATCGAGATCCTCAATTTACCGCACGATATTGGAAGAGTTTCCAGGCAGCTTTTGGGACAGATTTGAAATTTAGCACTGCCTTCCATCCGCAGACCGACGGACAATCTGAAAGAGTTATTCAGATCCTTGAAGACATGTTACGTGCCTGCGCGTTAGATTATGGGAACAAATGGATTGATAATTTGTCGTTAGCAGAGTTCGCCTACAACAACAGTTATCAATCTAGCATCAAAATGGCACCATTCGAAGCTCTTTACGGAAGACCATGTAGATCACCTATATGCTGGATCGAACCTGAAGATCGAGTTCATACTGGAGCAACTATCGTCAAGGAGACTACCGAGAAAATTCGCATTATTCGAGAACACTTAAAAACAGCGCAGAGCCGACAAAAGAGTTATGCTGACAGACGACGGAGACCATTGGAATTTGAGGTAGGAGATTTCGTGCTTCTAAAGGTTTCCCCTCGAAAGGGAGTCTCTCGTTTCGGCAAGAAAGGGAAATTAGCTCCACGATATGTGGGACCATTCCTTATTATTCAACGAGTTGGAAAAGTTACGTATCGTTTAGCACTGCCATCAGAGTTATCCCACGTGCATGATTTATTTCATGTCTCGATGCTCAGGAAATGCAAACCGGTTCCTACTGCGATAGTTTCGCCCGAGGACATACCAATTCGAGAAGATGTTTCCTATGAAGAGGCACCGGTACGAATTCTTGATAGAAAAGTCAAGCGAATACGACGTCAAGAGGTAGCGTTAGTTAAGGTTTTATGGCAACATCACGGAAGTGAAGACGCTACTTGGGAAGTGGAAAGCGAGATGTTAGAGAAATACACCCATTTGTTTGAAAATCTAGATAATTCGAATTTCGAGGACGAAATTCTTTTGTAAGAGGGGAGAATTGTCACGCCGCGAAATTTTTGAATTTAAAATTTCGCGCGTGAATGTATAAACTCAATTTGTTAGTGTGCCAATAAAATTTTTTCTTATTTTCATGGGAATTAAATTTTAAATTTTCGGGGTATTAAATACTAATTTGAGAATATTTAAAACATTTTTTTCAATTTTAAAGTTTTAACAATTTTTATCAAATCCAAAAATTTGTTAAATATTTTTATATTTATTTATTTATTTTTTTCTTTTTTCTCTTTCTTTTTCTTTCCGGATCCTTCCGGAATTATTGTAATGACCGCCATTTTCATGGCACCTACTTACCATGTAATAAGTCATTAAGGAATAAAATGGACATAATTTAATGTCCTTTAGCAAATTTAAGAAACATGGTCAAGTACACGACCGTGTAAGAGGCTGTGTACCGCTCAGATAGATGAATGTGTTTCAAAGACATGGCCGTGTTGAGTAGTCTCAACTAGTACATGCTCGTGTCTGAAATGTACACGCCCGTGTTGCGTTGCACACGTACGTGTAAGAGTCTGTGTAGAAGGCTGTGTAATGAGCCGAGAGCCACTGTAATGACTCTCATGAATTATGAAACTTAATTACTATGTAATGATGTAATTAAGTTAATAAGCACAGTGTGCTTTTCAGTTGAATGAATTAAACAGGAATAGTAACGTTTAATTACTATTCATGCAATGAAAGGGGTAATCGACAGTGAAATCGGTCCACCCTATTATGTGAGTATGCGTTGAGACACGCAATATCAAGAAACCGGTCTAGACGACCATTTCATGATACAGAATTGATGAGCTAGTCATCAGTACGCTCAGACTGGTCATCTGAGCGCAGCAGTGATAATTGCCCTAATAGATGTACAGTATCGAGAAAGTGGTCTAGATGACCTCTTCTCGCCCATAGACTGACAAAATCAAAGTCAGAACGCTCAGATTAGTCAGTCAGATAGTGAATAGTGATTAGTGAATAGTGAATAGTGAGTAGTGAGAAACGCAGTGTCAGGTTAGTGGCCAAGACGGTCTTAATCTGGCATAAAACTGATATATTAATAGTCAGCAGGCTCAATCTGGTCAATTGAGCATAAAATGTAGATTTTGTTTAAGGGATACGTAGTATCGGGATGAGGGTCAAGACGACCTTTTCTCGCCCCGAAACTGATATATTTAGACTCAGGACGCCCAAATTAGTCAATCGGGCACCTGACACGTTTTTCGAGACGGGGTCATGCAGATCCCGAAAACTGGTCCAGAAGACCTCAGATGGACGTAAAACTGATAAATTTGAAATCAGCACGTCCAAATTAGTCAAGAGAGACTGTGTTTGAAATTTCACGCGAAAATGCCTCGTTATGCATGCACAGTGTCAACACAGTGTAGGCCTAACCACAGTATCAAGAAATTGATCAAGATGACCTCTTCTTGATATAAAACTGATATATTTGGAATCAGAATGCTCAAATTAGTCATTTGAGCACAAAAAGTAATTTTTGACCGGGAACCATACAGTATCGGGAAACTGGTCGAGACGACCTCGGATGAAGATAAAACTGATATATTTGGGTTCAGCACGCCCAAATTAGTCAGTATAGCCTATCTTAAAATTTTTCAAAAAAATTAGTATAAAGGAGGAAATTTTGGGGATTATAGAAAAATAGCCCCCATATTTTTCCAAATCACATTTTCTCCCTCCCATACCACACGAAGATGAACAGTGACTAACTATCGAATCCGGCCTCCGTTTTTGACACCGCCGGCACCATTGGAAAGCTCTCGACGAGCTGATTCCAACGGTGGGCCGAGTCGACCGAACCGATGCCGGAGCACGCCGCACGCGCCGCCCAAAGCCGCCGGTGGCCGAATTTTTCAAACCGCCGTATCTCCGCCGTCCGACGTCCAAATGCCACGATTCCGGTCCCAATGGATTCGTGGTGAAGAGTAGAACAAAACCCAGGCTTCATTTCACATCAACAGCCGCCGAATCGCGCCGCCCCAGGTTCGCCGTCGCCGTCGCTGTCGCCATCGCCGCCGTCGGATCTCGCTATTCCGGCGGAGTTGAGTTGCAAGGTCGGTGTCAAAATGCTCAGAACAACACGTAGATCAAAAGCCCCAAATCAATTTTGGGCAACAACGCCGGAAAAATGAAGATCCAACGCCGCCGCCGTCGTCGACTTTTCGAGAGCCGATTTCCGGTGATAGGAGCCTCGATTCGTGAAATTGACACCACCAATGGGTTCCTCACGTCGAGCTCTTCAAGATGGTGGTCGCCACTTCCATCGCCGCCGTGGTCAACGGCCGGTCAACGCCGGTCAACGGCGGTCAACGGCGACCCGGAGACCGAAAATTGAAGAATGGCCCGTTGGCCTATTTTCGACGTTTCGGACACATCTGCGGCATCGGATTTGCAAACCGGAGTTTCAAAAGTGAAGAACGACGATTCAAAGATTGCGCGGTCGAGACCGAACGGTTCGTCCGACCGCCGACGGGAACGATTTTGGTAGTAGTGTTGATCTACTTATTCCTCAATTTAATATTGGAAATAATTATGTATTAATTATGGTTTAATGACTTGAGGAATTGTAAGAAAAAAGGGTGAAATATCGAAAAAGAGAATGTGAGAAAATGTGAATATGTTTACGTAAAAAGCGGAGCTTTTACGTAAAAAATTAGGCCTCTGGTTTAGTACGTGGCAGGTTAGAATAGGTTAGATGGTTTTGAGGCGTTTCCTAAACGCCAGAAACCTAAAAATTAAGCGGAAATGCTGCCGAAATTTCTAAAACGGCACAAAGGGGTATTTTAGGAAACGAGGGCTGAAAATGTGATCGGGATGGAAACCCGAGCTCCCTCGATGACCTAAGTCCGGGAAAGAAGGACGGACATTATGAGGATTAGTGAACCGCCCCATTAGAAATTTCGTAATGTAAGAAAACGACCCCTATGTCAGAATAGTACCACCCGAGGGACAGGTGCGATCGAAGTATAAAATTTGGGGCGATTACATCGGTAACGGTAACCCGATAGGCTAAATAGTCATACGAGAGGTATTCAGTATGTTGACTGGTTGGTTAGCCAGTCAAGGACCAAGTCGGAATGGGATAGTGAGAGACAGTGATTAATTTGTCAAGTAGACAAATTAATCAAGCACGATTAAAAAAATTAGATATCAAATTTCCCAAAGTAGAGCAGTCGGGTACCGATAGGCATCAGTACCACACAACGATAAGTTTATTAGTTCCTAACGATAGAGTGACCTAAGAGCGATGTTAATTAATTTATTGGGTAAATAAATTAATTAACAATGATTAGAAAATCAAATTCTTAAGAAGAGGGCAATTAGTACCGACAAGGATCGGTACCACATAACGAGAATTTTTATTAGTCACTAATGACCACGGTGACCTAAGAGTGAATGTTAATGTAAATGCATTATGATTACAGGGAGGTACCTGTATTGTGACAAAGGCGAGAGTATAAATTGTCTGCTGACAGGTAAGTACAACTCCGCCTACAGCATGGATAAAATGAATTTAAAATGATGCTTTTCCAGTATTTTAAGTATGTATCTTGCACACGATGCTGCACAGCATACATAAGAGCATATAGCTTCACAATCGAGTAGATTGATGAAAGAACAAGATAGAAGCCATAGATCCCTACCGCGTAGGATTGGGGACAGCTTAGAGAAGCGTATGGCTAGAACAGTTAAACAAGATGGAAATAAATAGGTGTGTCGTACCGGCTCCTTCAGTCGAAGGGGTTTCCAGTTAAAGAAAGTTCAGGCCACAAGTTGAGCATCAGTTGATGGCTCTTCGGCATTAGTTGACCTCGGGCGTTACCGTTGGTCTGCGCGCACACGGTACTGACACATGGGCCCTAAATAGACAAGAAAAGAAAAGAAAAGTTTGAAGCATAAATGAACATAACCGGATCATGCATTAGTTATAGTTCGCTATGCTTTCTTTTTCAGTAGAGTGCATACAGTACACGATGCTTCTGTCATGCATAAAGTATGTGAAGTTTTATATTCAGTGTTATGACATGTTATGTGATGACATGATATGTGAGCTGATATGTGATATGCTTATATGATATATGATTTATTAAGTGATATATGTCATGCCTATGATTTTATGTATGTGCTATGTTTTAAACATGTTTTGCGGTTAACATGTTGTACTTACTGGGCGTAAAGCTCACGGAGTGTGTTCATGCTGTAGGTAAGCATCCTATAGCGTAAACATCAAGGGACGATGATGATGGCGGAGGTGGATGTGAGGATGAGGTTATGGATACACCGCGAGTATTCTTCCGCACAGTATGAGTAAATAATATTTTGAATGGTGACAGTTAAATAGTATTTTGAATAGTAAAGGTTAAATGGTATTTTGGAACAGTAAACAGTATATGTACGAGTAGTATATTTAAATAGTATCTGGTGAATAGTAATCAGATAAACATGTATATAATTATGTATGTATAATTGAAATCCTTATGTTTTTCAAATTCCGCATTTTAATAGTATGCGTACGTGAATAGTAAATACGTACGTGTATATAAAAAAAAAAAAATCCCTCTAAATTTATAGTCTTAAATTCAGCAAGTTTAAGTATCGTTTTTAAAGAAGCAAGTAATAGAGTTTACAGTGACGGTCCGGGCCGCTGAGGGCACGGGGCGTCACAATTATTTCCCCCTCCCATTTTTTTTTTCTTTTTCTTTCTTCTTCACCGATCCACCGCCTCACTCCCTCTCTCTGTTTTATTTTCCTCACCGATCCATTTTCTCTCTCTCTCCCTCTCCCTCCATCGAATTATTCCTCTCTCTCTCACCCTTGTTTTTTTTTTCTTCCCTTTCTTTCCCTTTTCTTCTTCTGCTTCCCGTCTCTCTCCCTCACGCCCTATTTCTGTTTTTTTTTCTTCTCTTTTCTTTTCTCTTCTTCTTCCCCTCGCCGCTTCTTTCTTCCCCTCCCCATCTTTTTTTTTCTTTCTTTCTCTTCTTTTTCCGGTCGAACTTCACCAGAAGCCCAACCAACCACCGAGTCCACGCCGCACCGGCCAAAGCTCGCCACCACCGTTCGCCAGTCCGCGCCCGAAGTCGTCGCCGTTTCCGCCTCGCCGAACGCCGGCCAACCACATCGAATCCGAGCACCCGTCGAACCAGCCGCCTCGCCTCCCTCGCGACGCCGCTGCCGCCCCGCGAAGCTCGTCTCGCCAAACCAGCCGCGCCCACGCCGTCCGCCAAGCTACCCAACGTCGCCGTTCCATCCAAGCGCCACCGGGTCTTCGTCGCCTCGCCGCCGTTCACCAACCGGAAGCCCAGCCGACCGAACGCAACCACCCCTCCTTCCTCGCCGCCAAGCCCATTGACCGAAGACCGCCAGTCGCGACGCCACAGCCGATCAACCGTCTCCGCCAAGCCGCCGAACCCGAACCAGCCGCGCCTCCTCGCGGCCACCCCACGCCGGACCGCCCAGCCGCGCCTCGTCTTTCTGGCGATCGTCGGCCGAACCGGCTCTTCCCCGTCCTGTTTGACCAAGCCCGCGTCTCGTCGCCTCGTCGGTTGCCCCTCGTCGCTCGGCTGACTGCCGTGCCCGACGCCGTCGCCCCCTTGCCGCCGTGAGTCTTTCCCGGCCGGTCGTTTTCCATCAGCAAAAAGAAAACAAAAACGTTTATATATATATGTTAATATATGTCTGTGTGCATGTGTTATATAATATGTAATAATAATAATAATAATAATAATAATAATAATAATAATAATAATAATAATAATAATAATAATAATAATAATAATAATAATAGTAGATAATAATAACAATAATAATAATAATAATAATAAATATTTTTAGATTTTAAATTTAAATTGATTTGAAATTTGTATTTTTAAATTGTTCTGGGAATTGGAAAAATTTTTCTGCAGGTTAAACATTTTGGAGCTTTTGGGGAAGCTTATTTTTTAGGGCAGGTCATGCCGAAATTTTTAAAAATATATATCTATATTTTGGATATTTGTGTTAAAATTGTTATTTTAAAAATTACGGTGTTAAAATAAAGTATCATTTTAAATTCTAGAAAAATTCAATGGCATACTAATTAGTTGAGTTTACCGTAATTTGATTACGGAATTCTTGGACAGATAATTAAATTATCTGTGTTTCTTGTTTTAGGTACTCGTAGATCGAATTCGGAAAGAGAGACTATCTTGGAATTCGTGCGAGAAATTGATCGTAGGCCAAGTTGCTGACGAGGTAGGATATCTTACCCTTTCTTGGCAGCCAATTTTGTTTTAATGATTTGGCCAAATATCATTTGAAGAAAAAGTGTTCATAAAGCTTTGAAATTTACGTGATTTAGAAAATATCACGATTTCGGAAATTAAAGGAAAAATATCCGGTTACGGATTTCTTTGAAAAACAATACGGTATATTTTTAGTATGTGAATCATATGTTCATAGGAAATGTTGAAAGTTGAATTTGGTGTTAAAGTATACCGGGAGCCAGCACACACGTGCGAAGAGTGCACATCTCGATCGAGGATCACTCATTATGCTTCGGCATGGTGAGGGAGGCTCATACGGACCGTACACGAACTAGATGTATATAGGAACACAGTTTGCATAATCACGATTCCACGTTTATGATTCGGTACTGCATTGACATATTTAGTATGATTGTTAAATTCAAATGTTGAAGTATTTTTTTAAGAATATCCTACTGGGCCTTTCGCTCACTGTTTTAAAACTGGTAAACCCCCAGGAGAGAAAGCTGATTAGAAGATACAGGTGACGTGGAACCGACCGTGGACGACAAGATCTAAGACTTGAAGTAGTGACCTGTACATTAGGACAAAGTATGTATAAAGCATTCCGGGACTGTAAATTCTAAACTTTACTTTTTTGCAAATTCAGTTATTTTATTTTATCCAAGTATGCATCTGTGGGATATGGGTACCTCACTACCTGATGTTGCGATAAAAATAGAAATGCAAATATTAATTAAAGTTAAAATATGTAAGCATAATTTATAAACACGTTTAAAGAGTCGGTAAATGGTAAGATATAAAAACTGACAGACTTAGGAATCTGAGCTTTCCTTTCCCCTTATTCTTTTAAAATTTAATATCCGTCACTATCCCGGCTTTTTGGGAAGTGACACCTGTCGCTGTCCCGGGTTTTGGGACGTGACAGCTGTGGTTAGCCTAATGTATACTATGCTTTGCACTCGCCCGGACATATGCTTTACAGTAGGTATAGTGAGTTGATATCAAGCGAATCCTAGAACGAAGCACTGGCAAGTAGTAAAGCATATACTCAAGTATCTTAAGAGAACGAGAGATTATATGTTGGTGTATTCTAAAGGGGACCTAACACCCGTAGGATACACGGACTCAGACTTCTAGACTTGTAAGGATTCGAGGAAATCGACATCAGGATCCGTGTTCTTGCTCGGAGGAGTCGCCATTATGTGGAGGAGCGTGAAACAGGGTTGTACAGCTGACTCTACGATGGAGGCTGTGTTAGGAAATGCCCTAAGTATTAGAAACATTTTGATGTATTTATTTTGAACTGGATAATAAAATTATATATAGAGGTTATTCATTACATTGCTGTTTGTCCTCATTCTATTTACATGTTAAAGTAAATGTAAGCAAATATGGCTCCCTGACTGCTTGTGTTAAAACTGTTAGAACATTGCATGCAATGGACTTTTGTACGCAAGAAGACAATGTTCTAAAATAAGCGGTCTAAACTATGGTCTGTAGTCTATGGGGTTAGACCGAGCATCTAACTCATGTTAAGACTATTATGCTGTCTAAAGCCATGGTGGGGACAGTTTGTCTTGACTGTCTGGAGCATAGACTCCCAAGTAGAGACATAGATATGTTACTTGGTGGTGACATATTAGACTGGGACTAAAGCGTGATTGATCTACGTAGTCCACTATGAGTGCATCGATCTGCTTTTGACGTTCATTGTGCAGTAATCTTAATCCTGAGTGAATGAACTACTTCATGTATATGACTTGTGTACTTTGATGTTCCAATGGCTAAAGCGTCTTAGAGGTAGTAAGCTTACAGGTCGGTTCATTGGGTACATAACTTGTATACGATGAAGGGTTTGTTTACAGATATCAGAATCATAACTCCAATAAAGAGTTAAGGGTATCCTCTTAAAGGCATTATACTGGATGTGAAAATGGACAAGGTCTTGGGTCGTCTGCTGGGCGGATGACTTCTTATTCACATATGGTGAATAATCATTTTCTTATTCACATATGGTGAATAATCATTTTCTTATTCGGTAGTATAATGGAACTTTAAGATAGCCTGATCAGTAGGATTAAACGGACTTTGACCTAAAGCTGATCATGGATATCATATGAGGGTTCTGCATACATGACAAGGTCATTGGACGATAGCTTGTCACAGGCTTACGTAATACGGTATATAATTGGGAGTTCAGTTTCAAGTTTATAGTAGTGTGACTTTGAAATTAGTGATCATATGATTGAGTTGTTCGGTAAAGAATAATGGTCATATGCATTCACGAGAGCCCGATTATATATGTCTAATTAGTCCCTCTACTAGCTCCACATAATTCCTTAACGTTTGGCAAATTGATTTGTGTATGCTATTGGCTAGTTGATTATGCATGGATGGTGTTGACATAGGATTAGGATGGTAGACAAGATTCTCTCCGATTGAATTCAGATTTTGTTTTGGATAATAGAGTACATAATTATTTGAACTCCAAATAAAGTTGCCATGATTTTAATTGAGATTGGATTGGAGTTGTAGAAAATTATCCATGAGAACAAGAATTTAAAATACAACTGTTTTGTGGATTTTGAAATTTGAATTTTGAAATTTGAAATTTGAAATTTGAAATTTGAATTTGAAATTTGAATTTGAAATTTAAATTTGAAATTCAAATTTGAAATTTGAAATTCAAATTTGAAATTCAAATTTAAAATTTGAATTTGAAATTCGAATTTGAAATTTGAATTTCAAATTTGAAATTTGAATTTGAAATTCGAATTTGAAATTCGAATTTGAAAATTGAAAATTGAAATTTGAAATTTGAAATTGAAATTTGAATTTGAAATTTGAAATTCAAATTTTAAATCACAGTCCAAGTAGGATTCGATTTTTTTGTGGTAAATCCACAGGGATGAAATTCGAATTTGAGTTGGATATGGAGAGGAAAATCTTATTTGAATCCTACTTGAATTTTGAATCATAATCCTAACTAATTTTGGTCGAAAATTTTGAGGATTATCCTTATGGAATTTTCAAAAATTTTGTGGATAAGATTCAGGAAAAAATTCAAGTTTCAATCCCAGTTGAATTTGGATTCTCTCCTCACTGATTATGGCCAAAATTTTGGAAGGAATATCCTCGGAGATTTTTAGTTATTTTGGATAAGGATGAGATAAAATTCGAGCTTGAAAATCCTAGTTGAATTTTGATTCTCTCCCTATTATTTCTGGCCGAAAATTTGGAGGAAATCTCAAGATAGATTTTCGGATTTTTTGGTTGGATAATAATGAGATAAAATTTAAGTTAAAATCCTGTTTGAATTTTGAATACAAAATCGTAGAGTTGGTCGAAATCTTTTGGTGGTTTTTTTGGTTGGAAAAATTCAGATTTTGCGAGTGGATAAGGGAGAAAATCTTCTCCTAATCCAATTCGAATTCAGAGGATCACCTCATGCAAGTCTATAAATAGAGGTCTTACCACTCCAATTCTCTCAGACTACAGATTCTCAGGTGAGCAGGTTTATATTACATAACTCAACGTAACAATAAGTTCTTTAGAGATCTGAGTGGTCGGAAGAAGACTAGCAGTAGTAGCATATTGATCGAGGTTCAGAGTGCCTACAGGCTCAGCCATTCGAGAATTGGAGAATAGTGGAGAAGGCTAGTTGGTTGAAGCCCTCCGGTCATTCTCCTCCTGCAGATTGGCATCCTTGAGGTATGAGTTTTAATTGTTGTTGGTTTATTATATATGGCATCATGAGATATTTAACGTTCTTGAAAAATTTTTATTATTCCGCTGCGCCACTTTGATACGTTTTTTTTCGAATTATTTCCTACACTGAGTATGTGGCTGCAGTTGAGGCATATAAAGAAGTGGTTTGGCTCTACAAGTTCTTTAGAGACTTTGAGGTCATTTCGGGTGTTGACAAGCCTATCACACTTTACTGTAATAACACTGGAGCTATTGCCAACACAAGGGAATCGAGGCACCACAAGAGAACCAAGCACATAGTTCGAAGGTATCACATCATTAGAGGGCACGTGGAGACAGGACAAGTAGATGTATGTAAGATCGCGTCCAAGGACAACATTGCCGGTCTCTTTACTAAGACTTTGGTAGCTAGAAGCTTTAAGAGGCATGTAAAGGCGATAGGGATGCGTAACATGGCACATCTACTGGCTTAAAGTAAGTGGGAGATTGTTAGGAAATGCCCTAAGCATTAGATACATTTTGATGTATTTATTTTAAACTGGATAATAAAATTATATATAAAGGTTATTCATTACATTGTTGTTTGTCCTCATTCTATTTACATGTTAAAGTAAATGTAAGCAAATATGGCTCACTGACTGCTTGTGTTAAAACTGTTAGAATGTTGCATGCAATGGACTTTTGTATGCGAGAAGACAATGTTCTAAAGTAAGCGGTCTAAACTAAGGTCTGTAATCTATGGGGTTAGACCGAACATCTAACTCATGTTAAGACTATTATGTTGTTTAAAGCCATGGTGGGGACGGTTTGTCTTGACTGTCTGGAGCATAGACTCCCAAGTAGAGACATAGATATATTACTTGGTGGTGACATATTAGACCGGGACTAAAGCGTGATTGATCTACGTAGTCCGCTACGAGTGAATCAATCTGCTTTTGACATTCATTATGCAGTAACCTTAATCTTGAGTGAATGAACTACTTCATGTATATGACTTGTGTACTTTGATGTTCCAATGGCTAAAGCGTCTCAGAGATAGTAAGCTTATAGACCGGTTCGTTGGGTGTATGACTTATACGATGAAGGGCTTGTTTACAGATATCGGAATCATAGCTCTAATAAAGAGTTAAGGGTATTATCTTAAAGGCATTATACTGGATGTGAAAATGGACAAGGCCTTGGGTCGTCTGCTGGGCAGATGACTTCTTATTCACATTTGGTAAATAATCATTTTCTTATTCGGTAGTTTAATGGAACTTTAAGATAGCCTTATTAGTAGGATTAAACGGACTTTGACCTAAGGCTGATCATGGATATCATATGAGGGTTCTGCATACATGACAAGGTCATTGGACAATAGCTTGTCATAGGCTTACGTAATACGATATATAATTTGGAGTTCAGTTTGAGGTTTATAGTGGTGTGACTCTAAAATTAGTGATCATATGATTGAGTTGTTCAGTAAAGAATGATGATCATATGGATTCACGGGAGCCCGATTATATATGTCCAATTAGTCTCTCTACTAACTCCACATAATTCCTTAACGATTGGCAAAATTGATTTGAGTATGCTATTGGCTAGTTGATTATGCATGGATGGTGTTGACATAGGATTAGGATGGTGGACAAGATTCTCTACGGTTGAATTCAGATTTTGTTTTGGATAATAGAGTACACAATTATTCGAACTCTAAATAAAATTGTCATGATTTTATTTGAGATTGGATTGGAGTTGTAGAAAATTATCCATGAGAACAAAAATCTGAAATACAACTGTTTGTGAATTTTGAAATTGGAATTTTGAAATTTGAAATTTGAATTTGAAATTTGAATTTTGAATTTTGAAATTTGACATTCAAATTTTGAATCACAGTCCAAGTGGAATTCGAATTCTTTGTGGATAATTCCACAAGGCTAGAATTCGAATTTGAGTAGGATTATGAAAAGGAAAATCTTGTTTGAATCCTACTTGAATTTTGAATTCCAATCCTAACTAACTTGGTCGAAAATTTAGAGGAATATCCTTATGGAATTTTCAAAATTTTTGTGGATAAGATTCAGGGAAAAATAGAGGTCCTGCCACTCCAGTTCTCTAAGACCACAGACTCTCAGGTGAGCAGGCTTATTGTTGCATAACTCACCGTGACAATAAGTTCTTTAGAGATCTGGGTGGTCGGAAGAAGACTAGCAGTGCTAGCATACCGATCGAGGTTCAGAGTGCCCAAACACTCAGCCATTTGGGAATTGGAGAATAGTAGAAAATGCTTGTTAGTTGAAGCCCTCCAATCATTCTTTTCCTGTAGATTGGCGTCCTTTGAGGTATGAGTTTAAATTGTTGTTGGTTTATTTTATATGGCATCATGAGATATTTAACGATCTTGAAAATTTTTTTATTGTTCCGCTGCGCCACTCTGATACGTTTTTACCGATTTATTTCCTACATATATTGCTTAGAAGGAGTGAGGATTTGGTTCAAGAATGCATGGCTTTGCATGGCTTTCTGGACATTGGCTTTTATGGCTTCTTGCATGGCTTAATTGGCTTCAAATTGGCTTCAACTTCAACCCTGTTGGCTCAAAATTCCAGCCAAGTCTAAGCCACTTTCCTGGAAGTTATTATGGGTAGATTTAATAGCTGGAAATTGTGGGAGTTTCTTGTTTATTTACTGATTTAAAAAGGGGGTTTTGGGATGTTGAAAGTTTGTTAATTTGGGCTGTTAGGCCGTTTTTGGATGGTAGTGTTAAGAAATGCCCTAAGCATTGAGAGATTTTGATGTATTTATTTTGAACTGGATAATAAAATTATATATAGAGGTTATTCATTACATTGCTGTCTGTCCTTGTTTTATTTACATGTTAAAGTAAATGTAAGCAAATATAGCTCATTGACTGCTTGTGTTAAACTGTTAGAGCGTTGCATGTAATGGACTTTTGTATGCGAGAAGACAATGTTCTAAAGTAAGCAGTCTAAACTAAGGTCTGTAGTCTATGCGGTTAGACCGAGCATCTAACTCATGTTAAGACTATTATGTTGTCTACAGCCATAGTGGGGATGGTTTGTCTTGACTGTCTAGAGCTGGACTCCCAAGTAGAGACATAGATATGTTACTTGGTGGTGACATATCAGACCGGGACTAAAGCGTGATTGATCTACGAAGTCCGCTTTGAGTGGATCGATCTGCTTTTGACGTTCATTGTGCAGTAACCTTAATCCTGAGTAAAATGACAGCTTCATGTATATGACTTGTGTACTTTGATGTTCCAATGGCTAAAGCGTCTCAGAAGTAGTAAGCTTATAGACCGGTTCATTGGGTGCATGACTTGTATACGATGAAGAATTCGTTTATAAATATCAGAATCATAGCTCTAATGAGGAGTTAAGGGTATCCTCTTAAAGGCATTATACTGAATGTGAAAATGGACAAGGCCTTGGGTCGTCTGCTGGGCGGATGACTTCTTATTCACATATGGTGAATAATCATTCGGTAGTATAATGGAACTTTAAGATAGCCTGATCAGTAGGATTAAACGGACTTTGGACTAAGGCTGATCATGGATATCATATGAGGGTTCTGCATACATGACAAGGTCATTGGACGATAGCTTGTCACAGGCTTATGTAATACGGTATATAATTGGGAGTTCAGTTTCAAGTTTATAGTGGTGTGACTCTGAAATTAGTGATCATATGATTGAGTTGTTTGGTAAAGAATGATGATCATATGGATTTGCGAGAGCCCGATTATATATGTCTAATCAGTCCCTCTACTAGCTCTACATAATTCCTTAACGTTTTGCAAATTGATTTGTGTATGTTCTTAGCTGGTTTATTATGCATGGATGGTGTTGACACAGGATTAGGATGGTAGACAAGATTCTCTCTGGTTGGATTCAGATTTTGTTTTGGATAATAGAGTACACAATTATTCGAACTCCAAATAAAGTTGCCATGATTTTATTTGAGATTGGATTGGAGTTGTAGAAAATTATCCATGAGAACAAGAATTTGAAAAACAACTGTTTTGTGGATTTTGAATTTGAATTTTGAAATTTGAAATTTGCATTTTGAAATTTGAAATTTGAATTTGAAATTTGAAATTCAAATTTTGAGTCACAATCCAAGTGGGATTCGAATTTGTTGTAGAAAATTCACAAGGTTTGAAATTCGAATTTGAGTTGGATATGGAGAGGATAATCTTGTTAGAGTCCTACTTAAATTTTGAATCCAAATCCTAACTATAGTTTGACGAAAATTTTGAAGATTATCCTCAATGATTTTCGGTTTTTTTGTGGATAAGGTTCAAGGAAAAATTCAAGTTTCAATCCTAGTTAAATTTGGATTCTCTCCTCCCAGAGGTGGCCGAAATTTAGGAGTGTATCTCCTAGGAAAAATTCGGTTATTTTGGATAAAGATAAGATAAGATTCAAGCTTGAAAATTCTAGTGAAATTTTGATTCTCCCTTATCCAAAAGTGGCCGAATTTTTTGAGGAGATTTTCTCCTTAGAATTTTCAGATTTTTTGGTTGAAAAAGGGAGATAAAATTCTAGTTAAAATCTTGTTTAGATTTGGATTGGATTTATCCTAAAGTGGTCGAATTTTATTGTTGAGATTTTCCCTTGGAAAATTCAGATTTTGTGCTTGTAGATAAGGGAGAATATCTTTTCCTAATCCAATTCGAATTCAGAGAATCACCACATGCGGGTCTATAAATAGAGGTCCTGCCACTCCAGTTCTCTAAGACCACAGACTCTCAGATGAGCAGGCTTACTGTTGCACAGCCCACCGTGACAATAAGTTCTTTAGAGATCTGGGTGGTCGGAAGAAGACTAGCAGTGCTAGCATACCGATCGAGATTCAGAGTGCTCACACACTCAGCCATTTAGGAATTAGAGAATAGTAGAGAAGGCTAGTTGGTTGAAGCCCTCCGGTCTTTCTCTTCCTGCAAGATTGGCGTCCTTGAGATATGAGTTTTAATTGTTGTTGGTTTATTGTATATGGCATCATGAGATATTTAACGATCTGAAAATTTTTATTATTCCGCTGCGCCACTCTGATACGTTTTTACCGATTTATTTTCCTACAATTGGTATCAGAGCCATCTCATGACTATGCCATGTACATAAAATAGACAATTACTTAGTCTTTTTATTTATTTATGGATTTGATATTTAGAGAGTGGCATTCTAAGGTTCCTTTATGTTGTTATCATGGATTATGTATAAAGTATGTGGTTATTTTAATTTTCTGAATTATTATAAGCATGCTTGTTTATGTCGGTTATGATTCCTTAGAATTTAGAAAAATTGTATCTAGGAATTTTTATGTAACCATGGGAGCAGTTTATTAACACTGTAATTTTCGCATGGATTTTAATTTTTTGTCTCTTAGAATTATTATGGTTAGAATTTTGTGCACCGAAAACGGTTTAGGAAATTTTATGTAATTATTCTTGGAGGAGATTGAAGATTGAAAACCGTAATTTATTTTTCCCAAAAGTTAAATTTGATTTAAAGATTGAAATTTTGATTGTGTGGAAAATTTCAATTTAATTGGGATTCAAATTAATTTTTGGAGATCCTAATAGGTAAATTGAAATATGGCACGACCCATCGGGATAGGGCGACGGGCCTTGGTGGGGCTGCAGCCCCTGCCCTTGGGCAGGATGGGGCTGCGCCAGCCCCTGTGCAGGCCATAACCACCCATGGCCGCAGGCTTGGCCTGCAGCCGAGGGTGGCCGTGGCCTACCCAAGGCTGGCCGTAGTCTGGGCGTGCAGCCTGTGGCTGCAGGCGCTGCCTGTAGCCTGCCGGCTGCTGCGCCTAGCCTGGGTGTGCAGCCTGGCGCTGCAGGCTTGGCCTGCAGCCCGGCAAGGCTGCACATGGGGGCGGCCATGGGCTGCCAGCCCCTCCGGGGCTGGTGGCTGCCCACGGCGATTGCCGCCTTCGGGGGCGGTGGTGCGACGATTCAAAAATCGAAAAATTTTGATTTTTAAATTTGAGATTTAATTTTAAATCATGATTAAAAATATGTAATTGAAAATTTGAAGTTTTTGAAATTACATATTATTACACATGATGTTTAAAATTGTTTGAAATTTGAATTTGAAATTTAAATTTGAAATTCGAATTTGGAATTTGAATTTAAAATTTAAATTTTTGGAGATTTAAATTTTAAATGATTCCTGGGATGAGAAATAAATGGAGAGGCTACATAAAGATGGATACAAGAAGACGGAACAAAATTCAAGACCCAAAGAATGCTGTTTGCAGATCTGTGATATATGCAATTCAACGCAAGTGTACGTATCGCATTCAAGTAATATATGATGAGAAAGAGTGTCGTACCCACGAGGAAAGTGCTTTTGTATTCAGATGTAATTGTTTTTACAAGAAAATCGACTTAACTAGACAAGTAACTAAATGAATTTCAATTATGGAGAAAGAATAAAATGATAAACAGAATTTAACAAGAATTAAAATGAAATTTCCAAGTATAAAATTCAGGGTTTATATCTGCACAAACAATTGGGAAAAATAAGTTGCAAGTCATTTTCCTTTCACAGTTCTGAAATCGTGCTACAGCTTTGCTATAGCATCATTCTTTCTAGTCAGGATATAGAAAAAATTACGTTTAGCTCTCAGATTCTAAGTCTGCATATTCCTATGTAGATTCAGATTTGAGAAAATCGATTAAGAATGTTATCCTTAAAGACCATGTGATGGATGACTATTCCTAGCTTACCCATAGATTTGATTAATTTTTACTCTGAAAACTAACCAAACACATGCTATTCAATCTCAGTCAATTCATTGAACGTTTGCCAACATTCACGAATTAGTTGCTAATATTAGATTCCCTTCCAAGATCTAATACCAGATCAAATAAAATGAGCACGGATTGAACAATAAAAAGAATTATACTAAGCAAACTGCATAGATCTCAATTTCTGTTCAAGTACTCATGACTCACAACTCAGCTAAATTAAGCTTCCATGAGTTCAGCAAAAAGCATAAAACGACTTTGATTTAACATCAAAATACTGTTATGCAAAAAGAAAGACTGAAATCAATACAAAGCAGAATTAAGCAGTAATGATCTCCCCTTTTCCAAGGTTCGAATCAAGCTGGTACAGCTCCAATGCCTTATGCGATCTGTGAAGAGTGAACCCAGACGAATTCCTTCTTGAGATGTTGAAATCCTCACGATCCGGCAGAAGTTGCTCTCAATTCCACTTTATATTTCTTTTCTGATTTTCCTTTTTGCTCTGTTTTTCTCTCTTCCGATTCTGTTATTTTTTTCTCTTTCTCTTCTGTTATCTTGCCTCCGTATCTCCTTTTGTCCTCTTCCTTTCAGCTCAGCTTTTATAGTACAAAAAGGGAACATTTTAAACCCTACTTGTGACATGTGGATGATCCTCTGGTTGGCCGTGTGCATTGTGGTAGTGCTGAGCAATGATGCTGACACTTGGAGGATTGATTGACATCATCAAATTTAGCCAGCGTGGATTAAAATGTGTGCACATTCAGCAGCCCACATCAGCCAACGCCTGTTTCAGCTTTACTGTGGCAATGCTACGGCAACGTCCAATTTTCAGCATTCTTCAAGCTGTAAAGTCCTGCCATTCACCAAAAACAAAAACCAACCTCCAAAAACATATCACATGTTAAAAGACTTCAAAATGCTCTAACAAAGATTGATTCCTATGTGCTGCTAAGAATGAACTTTCATCAATGGCCACTAAAGTCAAAAATTGATAATTCTCATTTATAATGCCAAGAACCATGATTTTTGTGATTTTAACTTCCTAAAATGGGCTATCTATGCATGAAAATGTAACTTCATAACTCGAGAAATTCGAGTTATCAAATGCTTTGGATGGAATTTTGTAATCTTTATTTTCTTTGTTCTAGGATGGAACCATGGCTTGGTTATTCTGTCAATTATTTTTTCTGTGATATGTCATGGATGTATAAATATGTATTGATGGATGTTTTATATGCATATATAATAACATGTCATATAGGATAGCTGAGTGCCACTCATACTATATTGATCATACATAATTTGTCAAAACTTGCATGTTTTTCAAAATATTGAGTGGGAGAGGGTTTCAAACAAAACCCACGGCCTCCATTGTTGATCCATATATGAAAGCATAGTAACGCCTCGCGTCAGTTCTGCTCTGACCACACCCCTCAGTAGGTATTTACCGCCGTCGGTATACTAGATTGGATCTCCTATGTGGAAACGTATTCGGATACTATCCTATTCATGACCACCGCTCGGTGACTTGGTAGGACGTGGATCGGGCTACATAAAAAATGGTTATACACTCAAGACTCGTTTAGTTATTAACCTTCCCTAGAAGCTCTGTTAACTAAACTGGTGGCCAAATAAGCGGTTATTAATATATGTCTTAACCTTGGAGGATTTAAGGCAACATTTATTAATTGGACGGGGTCCATGTTCCGGCTATTTGTTTTCATGACCACCCCTCGGTGGCTTGGGACAATAGGTGCTGAGAATTACCGTTGCAATGCTACATGTTTTTCAAGTTTCATGTAGGAACATACTTGTATGTTTTATTTGCTAAATTATCTATATATTTGCTTGGGCTTTGTAATGATGTCTAGTATAATTTTATTTCAGTTCAAAATGTCACAGACACCCCTCATTTCAATACTTACTGAGAATAAACTGAATGGCGATAATTATAAAGATTGGAAAAGAAATTTGTTAATAGTTCTCAGCTGCGAGAGATACAAGTTCGTACTGGACGAACCATGCCCACCAGGGCCAAAACTTGACACACCGATTGAGGAGGTCTCGGTTGCCTATACTGTTTGGAGAGAATCCAACGATATAGCTCGATGTTACATACTTGCTAGCATGATGAGTGCTTTACAAAAGCAGCATGAGACTTATCAAGTTGCTGGCGAGATCATGGAAAATCTGGAGGACATGTTCGGAGGCCAAGAAAAATTGGCTCAACAGTCCGCTATCACCAGTATTATGAACTCTAAGCAAAAGGCGGGTACTCCGGTGAAGGATCATATGATCACTCTAATGGGATTCTTCGCTGAGACTACTGAGAACGGTGCTGAGTTGGACTACAACACCCAGATCGAGATGGTGTTCAAAACTCTGTCTAAAGATTTTATGGGGTTTAAGGCCGCATACAATCTGGCGACAAGGGAGTTGGGAGTAACCGAGCTCATGAAGCAACTCCAAGCTTATGAGCGGATGATAAGGGATGGGGATGCGATCCAACCCAAAGGTGAGGCCAATTTGGCGGAATCTTCCAAACCCTCACAGAAGAGGAAGAGGCCAAATCAGAAGCAAGTGGCTTCCAGTTCTTCTAATCCTCCCGTCTCGGGTGGGAAGAAGTAGAAGAAGAACAAGAAGCCCAGGGACCCTAAAAAGTCTAAGTGTTTCTGCTGTAGGAAGGTAGGTCACTTCAAGAAGTCTTGCCGGGAATTCCTAGTCACCAAGGGCAAGGAAGGTAAGGAACTTCATTACTTGAAAGCGTGTTTGGTGGAGGAATCGAAAGATACTTCGGTCATTGAATCGGGCGCCACTAATCATGTTTGTGTTTCTATGTAGGGGTTCGTGGAAACGAGAAGTCTACATGATAGGAGCCTCTCGTTACGAACTGGAAATGGCAGCTTGGTGGTGGCTGAGGCAGTGGGAGATATTTACCTTTATTTTGATCAATTTAGGTTTATTTTATTGAAAGACTGTTTTTATGTTCCTAATTTTAGGAGGAACCTTATATCGATAGCTTGTTTAATAAAGGATTCTTATTCAGTTTCTTTTAATAAAAGAGTTGATATACGTAGAAATAAGTCTTTTATCTGTTCTGGATGGATGGATGGAAACCTATATTTGATCAAATCAAAGATGTACTCACTGCTTGACACTGAATTAATAGATAAATCTAAAAGGTTGAAAGTTTCTCACTCTAACAAGGCGTATCTTTGGCATTTAAGACTTGGTCATATTAATTAGGATAGGATTCAAAGATTGGTGAAAGATGGTCCTCTAGAATCTCTGGAGGAGGTACGTCTTCTTCAATGTAAGTCTTGTCTAGAGGGTAAGATGACTAAGAGGTCTTTTGGGGCTAAGGGTATAATGGCTCAGGAGCTCTTAGAAATTGTGCACACTGACGTATATGGCCCCATGAACGTCACAGTACGAGGAGGGTTTGAGTATTATGTCTCTTTTATAGATGATTACTTGAGGTATGGATATGTGTATCTGATGCACCGCAAGAGCGAAACCTTTGACAAGTTCAAAGATTATCGTGCGGAAGTGGAAAAGCAATTGGATAAATCCATAAAGACACTTCGATTTGATCGAGGTGGCGAATACCTCTCTGATAAATTTCTAGGACATCTTGTAGAGAACGAGATATTATCCCAATTGACTGCACTTGGTACTCCACAACAGAATGGTGTAGCCGAAAGGAGAAACAGGACCTTGTTGGATATGGTACGGTCCGTTATGAGTTATTCAACACTGCCATTATCATTTTGGGAATATGCTTTACAAACAGCATGCTATATTCTGAACCAGGTTCTAAGCAAATCAATTCCCAGAACTTTGTATGAATTGTGGCGTGGCAGGAAGCCCTCCCTTGGACATATGAGAATATGGGGCTGCCCGGCATATGTACTGGTTAGGGATGCGAAAAAGTTGGAACCAAGATCAGAATTGTGCATGTTTGTAGGGTATCCAAAGGGAACTAAAGGAGGTCTGTTCTATAACCCGAAGGAACAAAAAGTCATTGTTTCAACCCATACGACATTCTTGGAGGAAAGTACATGAATGACTTTAAGCCTCGAAGCAAAATGGTGTTAGAGGAGTTATCGGGTGAAAGAACTGCTCCACAGATTTCGGTTTTGGAAGCAAGTCCGAGTTCCGGTGAAGGACCTATAGACGATCAATAATTTAGGGTGCCTCGTCGTAGTGGGAGGGTTTCGAAGAAACCTAATTTCTTCATGTATGATGCTGAGGTATACCAGGCCGAGGCTCATGAGCATGAGGATGATTCGGTCACCTATGATGAAGCTATAAATGATGTTGATTCTAAATCTTGGAAACAGGCTATGAACAATGAGATGGATTCTATGAAATCCAACTCTGTTTGGGAACTTGTAGATTTGCCGGATGGGATAAAACCCATTGGATGAAAATGGGTCTACAAAAGAAAGAAGGATGCGGAAGGGAGAGTGGAAACTTTCAAAGTTAGACTGGTTGCAAAGGGATACACGCAAAAGGTTGGAATCGATTACGATGAAACCTTTTCACCTGTTGCTATACTGAAGTCTATCTGTATTCTTCTGTCCGTTGCTACGGCTCTCGATTACGAGATCTGGCAAATGGATGTCAAGACGGTGTTCTTGAATGGCCATCTTGAAGAGTGTATTTATATGATATAGTCCGAAGGGTTCGTAGTGAAAGGCCAAGAAAGGAAAGTCTGCAAGTTGCTTAGATCCATTTATGGATTAAAGTAAGCATCCCGCTCATGGAACCAGAGGTTTGATCAAGTGATTAAGACATTTGGTTTTGAGCAGAATATTGATAAACCTTGTGTGTATAAACGTATTAAGGATGGAAAAGTGGTCTTTCTGATACTCTATATTGATGATATACTACTCATTGGGAATGATGTAGGGAACTTATCATCGGTCAAGTTTTGGTTACACCAACAGTTTGACATGAAGGACTTGGGAGAAGCTAATTATGTTCTAGGCATTCGTCTCTTCAGAGATCGAAAGAACAAAATGATAGCATTATCCCAAGCTTCATACATAGATAAAATAATTGACCAATATGCAATGCAAGAGACAAAGAAAAGTTCACAACCTTCTATTGCCAGTCTAACTGTTTGATTGGATGACTGTCCCAAGACATCGGAAGAAAGAGAGCGTATGAGTAAGGTCCCTTATGCATTCGCTGTGAGTAGCCTTATGTACGCTATGCTTTGCACTCGCCCAGATATATGTTTTGCAGTAGGTATAGTGAGTCGATATCAAGCAAATCCTGGAACCAAGCTGTCATGGCCCATAATTTAGACACGTGACACGGTAGCCAAATCATGATATCAACCCGAGATTTAAGGAAAAACATTTATTACGAAAAGCGGGTCAACATCATAATTTAGCTAAGCCTAATTATTTATAGAGTAGCATCATAACCACATAATAAAATAAAGTAGAAAATAAATACTTTTTAATGCGGAAACCAAGCACAAAATCGGTCTTCAAAAGAAATTACCAACCATAAAATATTCCCAAGCATGAAATTTAAATAACGTGAAATAAAGTCCAAACTTAAAGTCTCATTACATCAGAACGAGAAACACAAAGAAGAAGATGGAGAAAACGGATAGCATCATCTTCGGTAGAAACGGATAGCTCAACGATTTTCGGAACTGCTACCTCCCGCACCTGGAAGTAGCCATTTCGAAATCACAAAGAAAAGGGACGTGAGCGCTGGCTCAGTAGGACAGAAACAAAGGTGGATTAAACAGGTAACATTTAAAAGTATGACATAATATTTGTTTCCAAAAATAATTGACAAATTAAGAATACATGGCATAATAATCATTTCCAAAAATAATCAACAATTCCGTGAAAATATTTTTAATACAAGTTTTATTCTACTGAGGACTTAGCGTAGCTGCAATATACGTGCCCCAATATTAAAAATAATAAATCATTAAAATAAACCATCATATTTTGAGTGAGGACTTGTCGTAGCTATAATATACGTGCCTCGAATTTGAATTATCGTAGATCATCTCGTTATGGTCTAAATAGGCCGAACGGCCCTGCGCTGGTTTAGAGACCTTTCCCCATGGCACCAACTTTGGGATGCACGCATCATTTATAATGATCGTGAACTAGAGCTCAATTATGTTCACCGGATTATTCAAAAGATGGTATTTACCAAGTTATATTATGCCATAAATCAAAACATGCTTTAAAATATACATTTATTACAAAACACGTTGCATGCGTTTATTTTATCAAAAACAGTATAATAATTTTATAAACTGAAAAATAGCATGCCATCGATAAAACAGGAAGATTTAAAACACTTGACTACTCCCAAAAAAGGCTAGAAAGTCCTACCTCGATTATTGCACAAGCGTTGCAACAACGTGATCCACGAATCAAGCAAGAACGTCAAATAAATCCTATAATCACAACATATGATCAGTCTAGGTCTAGACATAATCATTCAATCATTTTAGTGTGCCACAAAAAGATTTTAAAATGTTTAATAAACATTTGGGATTTAAAATTTGTGAAAAACCCTAAGTTAGGATATTACTGGACATGGGCAGACTGACCTAGGCTGACTGTAAAATCAATATCAATTCATTTTTAATCCTAAAAATTCTAAATTTTTAATATGTTAAACTAAACATCCGTAGCTTTAATTCCATATAATTTTTATAATTTTTGGACATCGTTTGGTTATTCAATTAGGCCAAAAACCGAGGGGCTGTTTTCAGGCATAAAATCAGGATTTCTGTTTCAGTTCAAAAACTGGCAGTTCTGTCCACCTATCTTAGAAAAATATTTTGACTGGGCCAACAGATGAGTTTGGTTCTGAAATTTTGCAGGCATTTAGGGGACATCTTGAATTTAATTTTAGCTTCAAGATTCACTCAAAAATCATTTTTAAAGCTCAAGTTATGGCTGACACAAATTTACTGTTCATATGGTAATTTTCCAGAATTCCGTTTTTCTGTCCGAATTTCAATTAGCCTCAAACCAATTCAATTTTCATCCAATGATCATGAAATTTTGTAGAGAACCTTATTTATATGTCATTAATACAACCTAAGAATGAAATTGGCAAAAATCATAAAATTTACACATGTAATAATAGGGTTTTTGAAAGGGGATCAATGAGGCAGAATTTTTACGATTTTAGAGAGAGAAATCACACCTTGTTTGTGCTGCACTATTTTTGATGCTTGATCTCCTTTTTGGCTGAAATTGTGTGAATGTTGGAGTCTTCAAAACAGTAGGGGAAATAGTGTAGAAAAAACCATATAAATTTCGGATTTAAAATCAAAAGGAGAAGGAAAGAAAAAGTTGATTTCTCACCTTGTTTTTGTCTCAAAAGTTGTTGAATCTTTGAGCTGCCTTTAGGTAGGTTTTTGCTTGCTGTTTTGATGTGTTTTGGGAGAGAAAAATTCAGAGAGGAAACAAGGGAAGGTTGGCCGAATTTTTGAGAGTGAAAGGAAGGGTGAATGAGAGTTAAAAGAGGGTTTTTATAGTAGGTGTTTCTTTCCCTTTCTCTTCCTTACTTGGCCGAATATTTTGAAGGGCAAAAGGGGAAACTTTGTGCTGTTTTGATGCTAGGGTTTTTCTCTCCTTATTTCTCCTTAAGTGACCAAAATTACCCATTAGTTTTTAAGGAAAAATAATTTGAATTTTGATTGAGTTTTGACCTAGCTTTTAATTCAAATAAAATCTCCTTTATTTCCTACACTTTATGGCCGAATTTCTTCTTTATATTTAAGGGATGAAATTTGAGTTTGAATCCTCCTTGAATTTGTGATATTTAAATTTTAATTAAAAATCCCAAGTAATGGCCGAATATTTTAGGGTTTTTGAGGTTTAAATTGTTGACTTTTTTTTTGAGTGGAATTTGACTAGGAAATCAACCTAGGGTTTCAAAAGATTTTGAATTAATTTTTTGCACACTAATTTTATTTAAATTATATATTGACCCTTAAATAAAATTTAAGGCATCACACAAGCACTGGCAAGTAGTAAAGCATATACTCAAGTATCTTAAGAGAACGAGGGATTATATACTGGTGTATTCTGGAGGGGACCTAACACCCGTAGGATACACGGACTCAGACTTCCAGACTTGTAAGAATTCGAGGAAATCGACATCTGGATCAGTGTTTTTGCTCGGAGGAGGCGCTATTATGTGGAGGAGCGTAAAGCAGGGCTACACAGCAGACTCTACTATAGAGGCTGAATATGTGGCTGCGGCTGAGGCATCTAAAGAAGCGATTTGGCTCCGCAAGTTCTTTAGAGACCTTAAGGTCATTTCGGGTGTTGACAAGCCTATCACACTTTACTGTGATAACACTGGGGCTATTGCCAATACAAGGGAATCTCGGCACCACAAGAGGACCAAGCACATAAATCAGAGATATCATATTATTAAAGGGCACGTGTGTAGGAAAATAAATTAGTAAAAACGTATCAGAGTGGCGCAGCAGAACAATAAAAATTTTTAGATCATTAAATATCTCATGATGCCATATACAATAAACCATCAACAATTAAAACTCATACCTCAAGGACGTCAATCTTGCAGGAGGAGAATGACCGGAGGCTTCAACCAACTAGCCTTTTCTACTATTCTCCAATTCCCGAATGACTGAGTGTATGGGCACTCTGAACCTCGATCGGTATGCTAGCACTGCTAGTCTTCTTCCGACCACCCAGATCTCTAAAGAACTTTATTGTCACGATGAGCTGTGCAACAATAAGCCTACTCACCTGAGAGTCTGTAGTCTGAGAGAACTGGAGTGGCAGGACCTCTATTTATAGACCTGCATGAGGTGATTCTCTGAATTCGAATTGGATTAGGAAAAGATATTCTCCTTTATCCATAACCATAAAATCTGAATTTTTCCATAGGAAAATCCCAACAATAAATTCAGTTTTTTTAAGGATAAAACCAATCTAAATCTAAACAAGATTTTAACTAGAATTTTATCTCTCTTTTTCAACCAAAAAATCCGAAATTTTCCTAGGAGATTTCCTCCATAATTTCAACCACTTTTCAGGGAAGGAGAGAATCCAAATTCAACTAGGATTGAAACTTGAATTTTCCCTTGAACCTTATCCACAAAAACCGAAATTCCATTGAGGATTATCCTCAAAAATTTCGTCCACTTTTGTTAGGATTTAGATTCAAAAATTCAAGTAGGATTCTAACAAGATTATCCTCTCCAAATCCAACTCAAATTCGAATTTCAAACCTTGTGGATTTTCCACAACAAATTCGAATCCCACTTGGACTATGATTCAAAATTTGAATTTCAAATTTCAAATTCGAATTTCAAATTCAAATTTCAAATTTCAAATTTCAAATTTCAATTTCAAATTTCAAATTCGAATTTCAAATTCAAATTTCAAATTCAAAATTCAAATTTCAAATTTCAAAATTCAAATTTCAAAATCCACAAAACGGTTGTGTTTCAAATTCTTGTTCTCATGGATAATTTTCTACAACTCCAATCCAATCTCAAATAAAATCATGGCAACTTTATTTGGAGTTCGAATAATTGTGTACTCTATTATCCAAAACAAAATCTGAATCCAACTGGAGAGAATCTTGTCTACCATCCTAATCCTGTGTCATCACCATCCATGCATAATAAACTAGCCAATAGCATACACAAATCAATTTGCCAAACGTTAAAGAATTATGAGGAACTAGTAGAGAGACCGATTGGACATATATAATCGGGCTCCCGTGATTCTATATGATCATCATTCTGTACCGAACAACTCAATCATATGATCACTAATTTCAGAGTCACACGACTATAAACCTGAAACTGAACTCCCAATTATATACCGTATTACGTAAGCCTGTGACGAGCTACTATCCAATGACCTTGTCATATATGCAAAACTCTCATATGATATCCATGATCAGCCTTAGGTTAAAGTCCGTTTAATCCTACTGATCAGGCTATCTTAAAGTTCCATTATATTACCGAATTAAGAAAATGATTATTCACCATATGTGAATAAGAAGTCATCCGCCCAGCAGACGACCCAAGACCTTGTCCATTTTCACATTCAGTATAATGCCTTTAAGAGGATACATTTAACTCCTTAGAGCTATGATTCTGATATCTGCAAACCAACCCTTCATCGTATACAAGTCGTGCACCCAACGAACCGGTATATAAGCTTACTACCTCTGAGACGCTTTAGCCATTGGAACATCAAAGTACACAAGTCATATACATGAAGTAGTTCATTTACTCAGGATTAAGGTTATTACACAATGAACGTCAAAAACAGATTGATCCACTCACAGCAGACTACGTAGATCAATCACGCTTTAGTCCCGGTCTGATATGTCACCACCAAGCAACATATCTATGTCTCTACTTGGGAGTCCAGCTCCAGACAGTCAAGACAAACCGTCCCCTCCAAGACTTTAGACAACATAATAGTCTTAACATGAGTTAGATGCTCGGTCTAATCCCATAGACTACAGACCATAGTTTAGACCGCTAACTTTAGAACATTGTCTTCTCGCATACAAAAATCCATTGCATGCAACGTTTTAACAGTTTTAATATAAGCAGTCAGTAAGCCATATTTGCTTACATTTACTTTAACATGTAGATAAGACGAGGACAGATAGCAATGTAATGAATAACCTCTATGTATAATTTTATTATCCAGTTCAAAATGAATACATCAAAATGCCTCTAATACTTAGGGCATTTCCTAACAAGGTGGAGACAGGACAAGTAGATGTATATAAGATCGCGTCCGAGGATAACATTGCCAATCATTTTACTAAGACTTTGGTGGTTAGATGCTTTGAGAGGCAGGTAGAGGCGATGTGGATGCGTAACATGGCACATCTACTGGTTTAGGGCAAGTAGGAGATTGTTAGGAAATGCCCTAAGTATTAGAGACATTTTGATGTATTTATTTTGAACTGGATAATAAAATTATATATAGAGGTTATTCATTACATTGCTGTCTGTCCTCGTTTTATTTACATGTTAAAGTAAATGTAAGCAAATATGACTTCCTGACTGCTTGTGTTAAACTGTTAGAACGTTGCATGCAATGGACTTTTGTATGCGAGAAGACAATGTTTTAAAGTTAGCGGTCTAAATTATGGTCTATAGTCTATGGGGTTAGACTGAGCATCTAACTCATGTTAAGACTATTATGTTGTCTAAAACCTTGGAGGGGACGATTTGTCTTGACTGTCTGGAGCTGGACTCCCAAGTAGAGACATAGATATGTTACTTGGTGGTGACATATCAGACCGGGACTAAAGCGTGATTGATCTACGAAGTCCGCTTTGAGTGGATCGATCTGCTTTTGACATTCATTGTGCAGTAACTTTAATCCTGAGTAAAAGGATAGCTTCATGTATATGACTTGTGCACTTTGATATTCCAATGGCTAAAGCGTCTCAGAGGTAGTAAGATTATAGACCGGTTCGTTGGGTGCATGACTTGTATACGATGAAGGGTTCGTTTATAGATATCAGAATCATAGCTCTAATGAGGAGTTAAGGGTATCCTCTTAAAGGCATTATACTGAATGTGAAAATGGACAAGGCCTTGGGTCGTCTGCTGGGCGGATGACTTCTTATTCACATATGGTGAATAATCATTTTCTTTATTCGGTAGTATAATGGAACTTTAAGATAGCCTGATCAGTACGATTAAACGGACTTTGGCCTAAGGCTAATCATGGATATCATATGAGGGTTCTGTATATATGACAAGGTCATTGGACGATAGCTTGTCACAGGCTTACGTAATACGGTATATAATTGGGAGTTCAATTTCAGGTTTATAGTGGTGTGACTCTGAAATTAGTGATCATATGATTGAGTTGTTCAGTAAAGAATGATGATCATATGGATTTGCGGGAGCCCGATTATATATGTCCAATCAGTCCCTCTACTAACTCCACATAATTCCTTAACGTTTGGCAAATTGATTTGTGTATACTCTTGGCTAGTTTATTATGCATGGATGGTGTTGACATAGGATTAGGATAGTAGACAAGATTCTCTCCGGTTAGATTCTGATTTTGTTTTGGATAATAGAGTACACAATTATTCGAACTCCAAATAAAGTTGCCATGATTTTATTTGAGATTGGATTGGAGTTGTAGAAAATTATCCATGAGAACAAGAATTTAAAACACAATTGTTTTGTGGATTTTGAAATTTGAATTTTGAAATTTGAAATTTGAATTTTAAAATTTGAATTTTGAATTTTGAATTTGAAATTTGAATTTGAAATTTGAATTTGAAATTTAAATTTGAAATTTGAAATTTGAAATTTGAAATTTGAATTTGAAATTTGAATTTGAAATTTGAAATTCAAATTTTGAATCACAATCCAAGTGGGATTCGAATTTCTTGTGGAAAATCCATAAGGTTTGAAATTCGAATTTGAGTTGGATATGGAGAGGATAATCTTTTTAGAATCCTACTTGAATTTTGAATCCAAATCCTAACTAAAGTTGGATGAAAATTTTGAAGATTATCCTCAATGATTTTCGGTTTTTTTGTGGATAAGGTTCAAGGAAAAATTCAAGTTTCAATCCTAGTTGAATTTGGATTCTCTCCTCCCAGAAGGTGGTCGAAATTTAGGAGTGTATCTCCTGGGAAAAATTTGGTTATTTTGGATAAGGATGAGATAAGATTCAAGCTTAAAAATTCTAGTGGAATTTTGATTCTCCCTTATCTAAAAGTGGCCGAATTTTTTGAGGAGATTTTCTCCTTAGAATTTTCGGATTTTTTGGTTGAAAAAGGGAGATAAAATTCTAGTTAAAATCTTGTTTAGATTTGGATTGGATTTATCCTAAAGTGGTCGAATTTTATTGTTGAGATTTTCCCTTAGAAAATTCAGATTTTGTGCTTGTGGATAGGGGATAATATCTTTTCCTAATCCAATTCGAATTCAGAGAATCACCACATGCAGGTCTATAAATAGAGGTCCTGCCACTCCAGTTCTCTAAGACCACAGACACTCAGGTGAGCAGGCTTATTGTTGCACAGCACACCGTGACAATAAGTTCTTTAGAGATCTGGGTGGTCGGAAGAAGACTAGCAGTGCTAGCATACCGATCGAGGTTCAGAGTGCCCACACACACTCAGCCATTTGGGAATTGGAGAATAGTAGAGAAGGCTAGTTGGTTGAAGCCCTCCGGTCATTCTCCTCTTGCAAGATTGGTATCCTTGAGGTATGAGTTTTAATTGTTGTTGGTTTATTGTATATGGCATCATGAGATATTTAACGATCTGAAAATTTTTATTGTTCTGCTGCGCCACTCTGATACGTTTTTATCGATTTATTTTCCTACAGGTAGGAGTTAATTATGAGTTAATTTCAGCTTTGGAGTTATAATTTTAATGGCTGTTTTAAAGGGGGGACGTGGGCTGCCATTTGGAGGGGTTATTTTCAGTTTTTAGTCCAGTTTTATTGTTGTCTTTTGGTGTGCAAAACTGATGGGAAGTTATGTGGGTTGTTGTTAATGGTTGGAGAGTTATTTCTTTGTGTGGCCATTTTTGTTTTTTGTTTTTGATGGCTAAAAGTCAGAAAGGAGTTTTAGAGCTGTTTGTAATGAATTTTTGCATGGTTTGTATGCACAAATTCGTGGCCTTTATATGTATTTGGTGGCTGATCATTTTGGCAGTTTTTTGGTGAATGAAATATGTTTGTTTGAATGATTCAAACTTTTATCCTTTTTCTCTTATCACTTGAGTGGATTTCTTGAGTGTGGTGAGATTACTTAAGCTTATCAAACGAGTGGGAATCGTTTGTGGTGCCTTAGTTCATTTTCTAGGTGGATTCCTTGAGAGTGTTCTGTCTATCCCAACCCAAATACAAAACTTAAACACCAGCCTTATTTCTTTCCATGAAAACTGTATCACTATCATACTAAGTATATCAATGCAGTACCAAATTATAAACATGGAATCGTGATTATACAAATTGTGTCCCTAAATACTTTTAGTTCGTGTACGGTCCGTATGAGCCCCCTCACTATGCCGAAGCATGATGAATGATCCTCAATCGAGCGGTGCACTCTTTGCATATGTGTGCTAGCTCCCGGTATACTTTAACACTAATTCAATTTCCAAAATTTCATTTGAAATTAAGATTCACCTAATAAAATATGCCGTATTATTTTCTAAAAAAATCCGTGACCGGATATTTTCCTTTAATCTCTGAAATTGTGATATTTTCAAAAATCACAGAATTTGTAAAACTTTATAAACTCATTTTCTTTAAATTATTTTGGTTAAATCATTAAAAACAAAACTGGCTCCAAAGAAAGGGTAAGATATACTACCTCGTTGATAATTTAATCTGCTGACAACTTTTCACACGAATTCCAAGATAATCTTTTTCTCTGAATTTGATCAACGAGTACCTAAAACAAGAAACACAGATAATTTAATTATCTATCCAGGAATTCCGTAATCATAATTATGGTAAATTTAATTAATTAGCGTGCCATTGATTTTAAAATTCAAAATGATATTTTATTTTAATACCGTAATTTTAAAATGACAATTTTAATACAAATACTCAAAATATTTTTAAAAATTTTGGCATGACCTGCCTTAAAATATAGACTCCCCAAAAGCTCCAAAACGCTTAACCTACAGAGAAACAATTCCAATTCCCAGAATAGTTTAAATTTCAAATTTCAAACCTCTGATAAATTTAAGACACTCTTTTCAAATTTTATTATTATTTTTATCAATATTATTTGTTATATAATATATAATTATACACGGATATAATTAGGAGCATTTTGTGGCTGCTTCAAACGTGCAATCTCTATCCGGTCTAATCGTTCATGCACTCGTTCTAATTTAACTCTCAACATCTGTTTCATTTCTCTCATCAACTATAACTGCAGGTTTGGAATAGTTGGTCGTGGTGGATCTACGGTTGAGTTTTCTTCTTTATTACGTGACATATTTAAAATCTGCAAAATAAGGTTAGAAACCTCACATGCACTCCCTCACGTGTTTCACTTGAGAAAAGAGAATTCACTTACTCTCGTGTTTCTCACTTAAATGACTTTTACCCTTTAATATGCTCACTACACCTACCTTTTTCCACTCGTTGATTCTCTTTTGGTTCTTTTCAAATTAGAACCTAAGCTCTGATATCAAATGATGCGAATCTCGTCAAGAATAACGAGACCCGTCAAGATTAAGAACCCAAGACCGTTCCAAAGTCAGGTTTGAATGGATAGGAGACCTCAACCCGTTGCTTCAGTAAAAACAAGAACCTTGGTATATTGGATCTCAACCCGTTGCTTAATGCGGAACAAGAACCTTGGTATAAGGAAGATACCACAATCAACTATGGAATGGTTGATTGATAAGTCGGGAGTAAACGCCACGGAAAATTCCGGTAAGTTCAAATAGTTCTCAAAGAACCAAAGAAAATTAGAACTCTCAAATTTGTGAATAAACTGATGTGTCTTTTTATTGCCGTGAGGATGCCTATTTATAGGCAATTGTTACAGAGAATATTTCTAAAAAACCTGAAAATTTGTTACAAAGGATAATCTTAAAAATCTGAAAATTGGTTATAAAAGATAATCCTAAATCCTAACTGAAATTTGTTATAAAAGATAATCCTAAATCCTAACCAAAATTTGTTACAAAAGATAATCCTAAATCCTAGCCAAAATCACACCTACACTAGAAATTCAAAAAAAGAAACAAAAATAAATTAAAAAAAGTCATGGACTTGTACTATTTGAATTTCTCATGGGCTTGAATTAAGTTAACACATCCCTGTTGACCACATGAATCAATTAGCCTCCACGAATTTGATTCAGCTCAAATCTCTTGAATCAGCCCATTAAGTGCTTCTTTAAATCTCTTTGCTCTCGCTTTTGTAACCAGCCCAATTGGTATTTGAATTGGTTCCCTTAAAACCATTCTTTGATTCACATCACTCCCCTCCTCTTGAAAAGGAAATCATCGCTTAATAAGGATTTGTATGCATTGTCATCGATTCGTTCAAGAACTTGGAAAGGACCATCCCCTCTAGGAAGTCACTTGGAACGTTTTTATGTCGGGATTTGTTTCTTCCTTACGCATAACCAAACCCAATCTCCAGGCTGAAAAACTAATTTGTGATGCGTTTTGTTGGCTTGACCTTGAAGCTCCTTAGTTTTGTCGGGATTACTACTATAGATTAGTCGGTTTGGATTGGAAGCTCTGGGCATAAAATCAATTTGATGTTTGAACCCTCGGATAAATGGTAATCCACATAGTGCTTCCTCACAAAAGACATCCTCGTATCCTTTTGTATAGCAATCCTTTTGTTTTCTTTCTAATTTTCTCTCAATGGCTATAAGATTCTTCTCTTTTTTTTGCTCGCTTTTTCCAGCCTCTTTTGTAGGAAAATAAATCGGTAAAAACGTATCAGAGTGGCGCAGCGGAACAATAAAAATTTTTAGATCGTTAAATATCTCATGATGCCATATACAATAAACCAACAACAATTAAAACTCATACCTCAAGGACGCCAATCTTGCAGGAGGAGAATGACCGGAGGCTTCAACCAACTAGCCTTCTCTACTATTCTCCAATTCCCGAATGGCTGAGTGTGTGGGCACTCTGAACCTCGATCGGTATGCTAGCACTGCTAGTCTTCTTCCGACCACCCAGATCTCTAAAGAACTTTATTGTCACGATGAGCTGTGCAACAATAAGCCTGCTCATCTGAGAGTCTGTGGTCTGAGAGAACTGGAGTGGCAGGACCTCTATTTATAGACCTGCATGAGGTGATTCTCTGAATTTGAATTGGATTAGGAAAAGATATTTTCCCTTATCCATATCCATAAAATCCGAATTTTTCCAAGGGAGAATCTCAACAAAAAATTCGGTTTTCTTAGGATAAATCCAATCCAAATCAAAATAAGATTTTAACTAGAATTTTATCTCCCTTTTTCAACCCAAAAAATCCGAAAATTTCAAGGAGAATCTCTCCTAAAGATTTCGGCCATTATGGATAAGGGAGAATCTAAAATTCCACTAGGATTTTCAAGCTTGAATCTTATCTCAACCTTATCCAAAAATAACCGAATTTCCTAGGAGATTTTCTCCCTAATTTCGGACACTGTTCGGGGAAGGAGAGAATCCAAATTCAACTAGGATTGAAACTTGAATTTTCCCTTGAATCTTAACCACAAAAAATCCGAAATTTCCTTGAGGATTATCCTCAAAAATTTCGTCCACTTTTATTGGGATTTGGATTCAAAATTCAAGTAGGATTCTAACAAGATTATCCTCTCCAAATCCAACTCAAATTCGAATTTCAAACCTTGTGGATTTTCCACAACAAATTCGAACCCTACTTGGACTGTGATTCAAAATTTGAATTTCAAATTTCAAAATTCAAATTTCAAATTCAAATTTCAAATTTCAAATTTCAAATTTCAAATTTCAAATTTAAATTTCAAATTCAAATTTTAAATTCAAAATTCAAAATTCAAATTTCAAAATTCAAATTTCAAATTTCAAAATTCAAATTTCAAATTCCACAAAACAGTTGTGTTTCATATTCTTGTTCTCATGGATAATTTTCTACAACTCCAATCCAATCTCAAATAAAATCATGGCAACTTTATTTGGAGTTCGAATAATTGTGTACTCTATTATCCAAAACAAAATCTGAATCCAACCGGAGAGAATCTTGTCTACCATCCTAATCCTGTGTCATCACCATCCATGCATAATAAACTAGCCAAAAGCATACACAAATCAATTTGCCAAACGTTAAGGAATTATATGGAGCTAGTAGAGGGACTGATTGGACATATATAATCGGGCTCCCGTGATTCCATATGATCATCATTCTGTATCGAACAACTCAATCATATGATCACTAATTTCAGAGTTACACCACTATAAACCTGAAACTGAACTCCCAATTATATACCGTATTACGTAAGCCTGTGACGAGCTACTATCCAATGACCTTGTCATATATGCAAAACCCTCATATGATATCCATGATCAGCCTTAGGTCAAAGTCCGTTTAATCCTACTGATCAGGCTATCTTAAAGTTCCATTATACTACCGAATTAAGAAAATGATTATTCACCATATATGAATAAGAAGTCATCTGCCCAGCAGACGACCCAAGGCCTTGTCCATTTTCACATTCAGTATAATGCCTGTAAGAGGATACCTTTAACTCCTCAGAGCTATGATTCCGATATCTGCAAACAAACCCTTCATCGTATACAAGTCATGCACCCAACGAACCGGTATATAAGCTTACTACCTCTGAGATGCTTTAGCCATTGGAACATCAAAGTACACAAGTCATATACATGAAGTAGTTCATTTACTCAGGATTAAATTTATTGCATAATGAACGTCAAAAGTAGATTGATCGTCTCATAGCGGACTGCGTAGATCAATCACGCTTTAGTCCCGGTCTAATATGTCACCACCGAGCAACATATCCATGTCTCTACTTGGGAGTCCAGTTCTAGACAGTCAAGACAAACCGTCCCCTCTAAGGCTTTAGACAACATAATAGTCTTAACATGAGTTAGATGCTCGGTCTAACCCCATAGACTATAGACCATAGTTTAGACTGCTAACTTTAGAACATTGTCTTCTCGCATACAAATGTCCATTGCATGCAACGTTCTAACAGTTTTGACACAAGCAGTCAGTGAGCCATATTTGCTTACATTTACTTTAACATATAAATAAGATGAGGACAGATAGCAATGTAATGAATAACCTCTATGTATAATTTTATTATCCAGTTCAAAATGAATACATCAAAATGTCTCTAATACTTAGGGCATTTCCTAACATCTCTCTCTCTTTCACTCTCTTTCTTTTTCACTTTTTATATTTTGGTTGCTCTCTTTTTTACTCCTTCTCTTTTGTTCACCCTCCTTTTGTAACCTCACTAGATCTTTATACACTTGTTGTGGTGTTAGCAGTACAAGAGTGATTGGTTGATTGTTGAGCAACGAATACTTGTTGGTGAAGCCATCCATGTTGACACACCAATCAAACTGCTTCTCTAAATCGTCAGGGATGGTTTTACCTTGGAACAGGAGAATCTTCATTTTAATACTACCCAAATTGTTATCTTCTTGATTCTAAGCTCTTGTAAACGCCCTCCATGTTTCCTATTACCCACAACTGAATCCTGACCATCTTCTTTATCAAAACGAACCTCACAATACTTTTCATCTTCATCTCTCACACCTCGAAGCTGAACTCTTTCCCTTTTACACACATTAGGAGCATTTTGTGGCTGCTTCAAATGTGCAATCTCTATCTGGTCCAACCGTTTATGCATTCGTTCCAATTCAACTCTCAACATCCATTTCATCTCTCTCATCAACTGTAATTGCAGGTTTGGAATAGTTGGTCGTGGTGGCTTTACGGTTGAGTTTTCTTCTTTATTGCGTGACATATTTAAAATCTGTAAAATAAGGTTAGAAACCTCATAAGCACTCCCTCACGTGTTTCACTTGAGAAAAGAGAATTCACTCACTCTCATGTTTCTCACTTAAATGGCTTTTACCCACTAATATGCTCACTATTCCTGCCTTCTTCCACTCGTTGATTCTCTTTTGGTTCTTTTCAAACTAGAACCTAAGCTCTGATACCAAATGATGCGAACCCCACCAAGATTAACAAGCCTGCCAAGATTATGAACCCAAGAGTGTTCTAAAGTCAAGTTTGAATGGATGGGAGACCTCGACCCGTTGCTTCAGCAAAAATAAGAACCTTGGTATATTAGACCTCAACCCGTTGCTTAATGCGGAACAAGAACCTTAGTATAAGGAAGATGCCACAATCAACTATGGAATGGTTGATTGATAAGTAGGGAGTGAACGTCACGGAAAATTCCAATAAGTTCAAATAGTTCTCAAAGAACCAAAGAGAATTAGGACACTCAAATTTGTGAATAAATCGATGTGTCCTTTTATTACCGTGAGGATGCCTATTTATAGACAATTGTTACAGAGTATATTCCTAAAAAACCGGAAAATTTGTTACAAAGGATAATCCTAAAAATCTGAAAATTTGTTATAAAAGATAATCCTAAATCCTAACTGAAATTTGTTACAAAAGATAATCCTAAATCCTAACCAAAATCATGCCTACACTAGAAATTCAGAAAAAGAAACGAAAATAAATTAAAAAAAGTCATGGGCTTGTATTATTTGAATTCCTCATAGGCTTGAATTAAGTTAACGCATCCCTGTTGACCACATGAATCAATGGGCCTCTACGAATTTGATTGAGCCCAAATCTCTTGAATCAGCCTATTAAGTATTTCTTTAAATCTCTTTACTTGTAACCAGCCCAATTGGTATTTGAATTGGTTCCCTTAAATCCGTTCTTTGATTCACATCATTCCCCTCCTCTTGAAAAGGAAATCATCGCCTAATAAGGATTTGTATGCATTGTCATCGATTCGTTCAAGAACTTGGAAAGGACCATCCCCTCTAGGAAGTCGCTAGGAACGTTTTTGTGTCGGGATTCGTTTCTTCCGTACGCATAGCCAAACCCAGTCTGTGGGACCAAAAACTAATTTGTGACGCGTTTTGTTGGCTTGACCTTGAAGCTTCTTAGTCTTCTCGGGATTACTACTATAGATTGGTCAGTTTGGATTGGAAGCTCTCGGCACAAAATCAATATGACGTTTGAACCCTCGGATAAATGGTAATCCGCGTAGTGCTTCCTCGCGAAAGACATCACGGATCCTTTTTTATAGCAATCCTTTTGTTTTCTCTCCGATTTTCTCTCAATGGCCATATGACTCTTCTCTTTTTTTTTCCTCGCTTTTCTCGGCCTCTCTCTCTCTTTCACTCTCTTTCTTTTTCACTTTTTATCTTTTGGTTGCTCTCTTTTTCATTCCTTCTCTTTTGTTCACCCTCCTTTTGTAACCACACTCGATCTTCATACACTTGTTGTGGTGCCAGCAGTACAAGAGTGATTTGTTGATCATTGAGCAACGAATACTTGTCGGTGAAGCCATCCATGTTCACACACCAATCAAACTGGTTCTCTAAATCATCAGGGATGGTTTTTCCTTGGAACGAGGGAATCTTCATTTTAATGCTACCTAAATAGTTATCTTCTTGATTCCAAGCTCTTGTAAATGCCCTCCATGTCTCCTACTACCCACAACCGAATCCTGACCATCTTCTTTATCAAAACCAGCCTCACAATACTTCTCGTCTTTATCTCTCACACCTCGAAGCTGAACTCTTTCCCTTTTACACACATTAGGAGCATTTTGTGGCTGCTTCAAATGTGCAATCTCTATCCGGTCCAACCGTTCATGCATTCGTTCTAATTCAACTCTCAACATCCGTTTCATCTCTCTCATCAACTGTAATTGCAGGTTTGGAATAGTTGGTCGTGGTGGCTATACGGTTGAGTTTTCTTCTTTATTGCATGACATATTTAAAATCTACAAAATAAGGTTAGAAACCTCACAAGCACTCCCTCACGTGTTTCACTTGAGAAAAGAGAATTCACTCACTCTCGTGTTTCTCACTTAAATGGCTTTTACCCTCTAATATGCTCAGTACTCCTGCCTTCTTCCACTCGTTGATTCTCTTTTGGTTCTTTTCAAACTAGAACCTAAGCTCTAATACCGAATGATGCGAACCACACCAAGAATAACGAGACCCGTCAAGATTATGAACTCAAGAACGTTCCAAAGTCAGGTTTGAATGGATGGGAGATCTCGACCCGTTGCTTCAGCAAAAACAAGAACATTGGTATATTGGACCTCAACTCATTGCTTAATGCGTAACAAGAATCTTGGTATTAGGAAGATGCCACAATCAACTATGGAATGTTTGATTGATAAGTCGGGAGTGAACGCCACGAAAAATTCCGATAAGTTCAAATAGTTCTCAAAGAACCAAAGAGAATTAAAACTCTCAAATTTGTGAATAAACTGATGTGTCTTTTTATTACCGTGAGGATGCCTACTTATAGGCAATTGTTACCGAGAATATTCCTAAAAAACCTGAAAATTTGTTACAAAGGATAATCCTAAAAATTTGAAAATTTGTTATAAAAGATAATCCTAAATCCTAACTGAAATTTATTACAAAAGATAATCCTAAATCCTAACCAAAATCACGCCTACACTAGAAATTCGGCAAAAGAAGCGAAAATAAATTAAAAAAAGTCATGGGATTGTACTATTTGAATTCCTCATGGGCTTGAATTAAGTTAACGCATCCCTATTGACCACATGAATCAAGGGGCCTCCACGAATTCGATTGAGCCCAAATCTCTTGAATCAGCCCATTCAGTATTTCTTTACATTTCTTTGCTCTCGCTCTTGTAACCAGCCCAATTGGTATTTCAATTGGTTCCCTTAAACCGTTCTTTGATTCACATCATTCCCCTTCTCTTGAAAAGGAAATCATCACCTAATAAGGATTTGTATGCATTGTCATCGATTCGTTCAAGAACTTGGAAAGGACCATCCCCTCTAGGAAGTCACTTGGAACGTTTTTGTATCTGGATTCGTTTCTTCCTTACGCATAGCCAAACCCAATCTCCGGGATCAAAAACTAATTTGTGACGCGTTTTGTTAGCTTGACCTTGAAGTTCCTTAGTCTTCTCGGGATTACTATTATAGATTAGTCGGTTTGGATTGGTAGCTTTGGGCACAAAATCAATTTGATGTTTGAATTCTCGGATAAATGGTAATCCACGTAGTGCTTCATCGTAAAAGACATCCTCGGATCCTTTTGTTTTCTCTCTGATTTTCTCCCAATGGCCATAAGACTCTTTTTTTTTTCCACGCTTTTCTCGGCCTCTCTCTCTCTTTCACTCTCTTTCTTTTTCACTTTTTATCTTTTGGTTGCTCTCTTTTTCACTCCCCTTTTGTTCACCCTCCTTTTGTAACCTCACTTGATCTTCATACACTTGTTGTGGTGTCAGTAGTACAAGAGCGATTGGTTGATCGTTGAGCAACGAATACTTGTTGGTGAAGCCATCTATGTTGACACACCAATCAAACTGCTTCTCAAAATCGTCAGGGATGGTTTTACCTTGGAACTGGGGAATCTTCATTTTAATGCTGCCCAAATTGTTGTCTTCTTGATTCCTAGCTTTTGTAAATCGTCCTCCATGTCTCCTATTACCCACAACTCAATCCTGACCATCTTCTTTATCAAAACCAGCCCCACAATACTTTTCGTCTTCATCTCTCACACTGCGAAATTGAACTCTTTCCCTTTTACATACATTAGGAGCATTTTGTGGCTGCTTCAAACGTGCAATCTCTATTCGGTCCAACTGTTCATGCACTCGTTCTAATTCAACTCTCAACATCCGTTTCATCTCTCTCATCAACTGTAACTGCAGGTTTGGAATAGTTGGTCGTGGTGGCCCTATGGTTGAGTTTTCTTCTTTATTGCGTGACATATTTAAAATCTGCAAAATAAGGTTAGAAACCTCACAAGCACTCCCTCACATGTTTCACTTGAGAAAAGAGAATTCACTCACTCTCGTGTTTCTCACTTAAATGGCTTTTACCCTCTAATATGCTCGGTACTCCTGCCTTCTTCCACTCGTTGATTCTCTTTTGATTTTTTTCAAACTAGAACCTAAGCTTTGATACCAAATGATGTGAATCCAGCCAAGAATAATGAGACCCGTCAGGATTATGAACCCAAGAACGTTCCAAAGTCAGGTTTGAATGGATGGGAAACCTCGACCCATTGCTTCAGCAAAAACAAGAACCTTGGTATATTGGACCTCAACCCGTTGCTTAATACGGAGCAAGAACCTTGGTATAAGGAAGATACCACAGTCAACGATGGAATGGTTAATTGATAAGTCGGGAGTGAACGCCATGGAAAATTCTGATAAGTTCAAATAGTTCTCAAAGAACCAAAGAGAATTAGAACTCTCAAATTTATAAATAAACTGATGTGTCTTTTTATTGCCGTGAGGATGCCTGTTTATAGGCAATTGTCACAGATAATATTCCTAAAAAACTTGAAAATTTGTTACAAAAGATAATCCTAAAAATCTGAAAATTTGTTATAAAAGATAATCTTAAATCCTAACTGAAATTTGTTATAAAAGATAATTCTAAATCCTAACTGAAATTTGTTACAAAAGATAATCTTAAATCCTGACCAAAATCACGCCTACGCTAGAAATTCAAAAAAATAAACGAAAATAAATTAAAAAAAGTCATGGGCTCGTATTATTTGAATTCCTATGGGCTTGAATTAAGTTAACGTATCCCTGTTGACCATATGAATCAATGGGCCTCCACGAATTTGATTGAGCCCAAATCTCTTGGATCAGCCCATTAAGTCCTTCTTTAAATCTCTTTGCTCTCGTTTTTGTAACCAGCCCAACTGGTATTTGAATTGGTTCTCTTAAAACCGTTCTTTGATTCACATCATTCCCCTCCTCTTGAAAAGGAAATCATCGCCTAATAAGGATTTGTATGCATTGTCATCGATTGGTTCAAGAACTTGGAAAGGACTATCCCCTCTAGGAAGTCACTTGGAATGTTTTTGTGGCGGGATTCGTTTCTTCCTTACGCATAGCCAAACTCAATCTCCGTGATCAAAAACTAATTTGTGACGCATTTTGTTAGCTTGACCTTGAAGCTCCTTAGTCTTCTCGGGATTACTACTATAGATTAGTCGGTTTGGATTGGAAGCTCTGGGCAGAAAATCAATTTGATGTTTGAACCCTCGGATAAATGGTAATCCATGTAGTACTTCCTCGCAAAAGGCATCCTCGGATCCTTTTGTATAGCAGTCCTTTTGTTTTCTCTCTGATTTTCTCTCAATGGCCATAAAACTCTTCTCTTTTTTTTGCCCGCTTTTCTCGGCCTCTCTCTCTTTTTCACTATCTTTCTTTTTCACTTTTTGTCTTTTGGTTGATTTCTTTTTCAGTCCTTCGCTTTGTTCACCCTCCTTTTGTAACCTTACTTGATCTTCATACACTTGTTGTGGTGTCAGTAGTATAAGAGTGATTGGTTGATCGTTGACAATGAATACTTGTTGGTGAAGCTATCCATGTTGACGCACCAATCAAACTACTTCTCTAAATCGTCAGGGATGGTTTTACCTTGGAACGGGGGAATCTTCATTTTAATGCTACCCAAATTATTATCTTCTTGATTCCTAGCTCTTGTAAATCGCCCTGCATGTCTCCTATTACCCACAACCGAATCTCGACCATCTTTTTTATCAAAACCAGCCCCATAATACTTTTCGTCTTCATCTCTCACACCTCAAAATTAAACTCTTTCCCTTTTACACACATTAGGAGCATTTTGTGGCTGCTTCAAACGTGCAATGTCTATCTGATCCAACCGTTCATGCACTCGTTCTAATTCAACTCTCAACATCCGTTTCATCTCTCTCATCAACTGTAACTGCAGGTTTGGAATAGTTGGTCGTGGTGGCTCTACGGTTGAGTTTTCTTCTTTATTGCGTGACATATTTAAAATCTACAAAATAAGGTTAGAAACCTCACAAGTACTCCCTCATGTGTTTCACTTGAGAAAAGAGAATCCTCTCACTCTCGTGTTTCTCACTTAAATGAATTTTACCCTCTGATATGCTCACTACTCCTACCTTCTTCCACTCGTTGATTTTCTTTTGGTTCTTTTCAAACTAGAACCTAAGCTCTGATACCAAATGATGCGAACCCCGCCAAGAATAACAAGACCCGTCAAGATTATGAACTCAAGAACTTTCCAAAGTCAGGTTTGAATGGATGGGAGACCTCGACCCGTTGCTTCAACAAAAACAAAAACCTTGGTATATTGGACCTCGACCCATTGCTTAATGCGGAACAAGAACCTTGGCATAAGGAAGATGCCACAATCAACTATGGAATGGTTGATTGATCAGTCGGGAGTGAACGCTACGGAAAATTCTGATAAGTTTCAACAGTTCTTAAAGAACCAAAGAGAATTAGAACTCTTAAATTTGTGAATAAACTGATGTGTCTTTTTATTACTTTGAGGATGCCTATTTATAGGCAATTGTTACAAAGAATATTCCTAAAAAACCCAAAAAATTTGTTACAAAGGATTATCCTAAAAATCAGAAAATTTGTTATAAAAGATAATCCTAAATCCTAACGAAAATTTATTACAAAAGATAATCCTAAATCCTAACCAAAATCACGCCTACACTAGAAATTCAGAAAAAGAAACTAAAATAAATTAAAAAAAGTCATGGGCTTGTATTTTTTAAATTACTCATGGGCTTGAATTTAGTTAATGCATCCCTGTTGACCACATGAATCAATGGGCCTCAACGAATTTGATTGAGCCCAATTCTCTTGGATCAGCCCATTAAGTGCTCCTTTAAATCTCTTTGCTCTCGCTTTTGTAACCAACCCAATTGTTATTGATTCCCTTAAAACTGTTTTTTGATTCACATCTTTCCCCGCCTCTTGAAAAGGAAATCATTGCCTAATAAGGATTCGTATGCATTGTCATCGATTCGTTCAAGAACTTAGAAAGGACCATCCCCTCTAGGAAGTCGCTTGGAACGTTTTTGTGTCGGGATTCGTTTCTTCCTTACGTATAGCCAAACCCAATCTCCGGGATCAAAAACTAATTTGTGATGCGTTTTGTTGGCTTGACATTGAAGCTCCTTAGTCTTCTCGGGATTACTACTATAGATTAGTCGGTTTGGATTGGAAGCTCTGGGCACAAAATCAATTTGATGTTTGAACTCTCAGATAAATGGTAATCCACGTAGTGCTTCCTCGCAAAAGACATCCTCGTATCCTTTTGTATAGCAATCCTTTTGTTTTCTCTCTGATTCTCTCACAATGGCCATAAGACTCTTCTCGGCATCTCTCTCTTTTTCACTCTCTTTCTTTTTCACTTTTTATCTTTTGGTTGCTCTCTTTTTCACTCCTTCTCTTTTGTTCACCCTCCTTTTGTAACCTCACTTGATCTTCGTACACTTGTTGTGGTGTCAGCAGTACAAGAGTGATTGGTTGATCGTTGACAATGAATACTTGTTGATGAAGCCATCCATGTTGACACACCAATCAAACTGCTTCTCTAAATCGGCAGGGATGGTTTTACCTTGGAACAAGGGAATCTTCATTTTAATGCTACCAAAACTGTTGTCTTGTTTCCTAGCTCTTGTAAATCGCCCTCCATGTCGCCTATTACCCATAATCGAATCATGACCATCTTCTTTATCAAAACCAGCCCCACAATACTTTTCGTCTTCATCTCTCACACCTCAAAATTAGACTCTTTCCCTTTTACACATATTAGGAGCATTTTGTGGCTGCTTCAAACGTGCAATCTCTATCCAGTCCAATTGTTCATGCACTAGTTCTAATTCAACTCTCAACATCTGTTTCATCTCTCTCATCAACTGTAACTGCAGGTTTGGAATAGTTGGTCGTGGTGGCTCTGCAGTTGTGTTTTCTTCTTTATGGCGTGGCATATTTAAAATCTGCAAAATAAAATTAGAAACCTCACAAGCACTCCCTCACGTGTTTTACTTGAGAAAAGAGAATTCTCTCACTCTCGTGTTTCTCACTTAAATGGCTTTTACCCTCTAATATGCTCACTACTCCTGTCTTCTTCCACCCGTTGATTCTCTTTTGGTTCTTTTAAATCCAGAACCTAAGTTCTGATACCAAATGATGTGAACCCCGCCAAGAATAACGAGACCCATCAAGATTATGAACCTAAGAACGTTCCAAAGTCAGGTTTGAATTGATGGGAGGCCTCGACCCGTTGCTTCCGCAAAAACAAGAATCTTGGTATATTGGACCTCAACCCGTTGCTTAATGTGGAACAAGAACCTTGGTATAACGAAGATGCCACAATCAACTATGGAATGGTTGATTGATAAATCGAGAGTGAACGCCACGGAAAATTCTGATAAGCTCAAATAGTTCTCAAAGAACCAAAGAGAATTAGAACTCTCAAATTTATAAATAAACTGATGTGTGTTTTTATTGCCGTGAGGATGCCAATTTATAGGCAATTGTTACAGAGAATATTCCTAAAAAACCCGAAAATTTGTTACAAAGGATAATCCTAAAAATCTGAAAATATGTTATAGAAGATAATCCAAAATCTTAACCGAAATTTGTTATAAAAGATAATTTTAAATCCTAACAAAAATTTGTTACAAAAGATAATCCTAAATCCTAACCAAAATCACGCCTACACTAGAATTCGGAAAAAGAAATGAAAATGAATTAAAAAAAGTCATGGGCTTGTTTTATTTGAATTCCTCATGGGCTTGAATTAAGTTAATGCATCCCTGTTGACCACATGAATCAATGGGCCTCCACGAATTTGATTGAGCCTAAATCTCTTGAATCAGCCCATTCAGTACTTCTTTAAATCTCTTTGCTCTCCTTCTTGTAATCAGCCAAATTGGTATTTGAATTGGTTCCCTTAAAATCGTTCTTTGATTCACACCATTCCCTCTCCTTTTGAAAAGGAAATCATCGCGTAATAAGGATTTGTATGCATTGTCATCGATTCGTTCAAGAACTTAGAAAGAACCATCCCCTCTAGGAAGTCGCTTGGAAAGTTTTTGTGTCGAGATTCGTTTCTTCCTTACGCATAGCCAAACCCAATCTCCAGGATCAAAAACTAATTTGTGATGCGTTTTGTTGGATTGACCTTGAAGCTCCTTATTCTTCTTGGGATTACTACTATAGATTAGTTGGTTTGGATTGGAAGCTCTGGGCACAAAATCAATTTGATGTTTGAACCCTCGGATAAATAGTAATCCACGTAGTGCTTCCTCACAAAAGATATCCTCGTATCCTTTTGTATGGTAATCCTTTTGTTTTCTCTCTGATTTTCTCTCAATGGCTATAAGACTCATTCCACTTTTTTTTGCTCGCTTTTCTCGGCCTCTCTCTCTTTTTCACTCTCTTTCTTTTTCACTTTTTGTCTTTTGATTGCTCTCTTTTTCACTCCTTCTCTTTTGTTCACCCTCTTTTTGTAACCTCACTCAATCTTCATATACTTGTTGTGGTGTCAGCAGTACAAGAGTGATTAGTTGATCGTTGAGCAACGAATACTTGTTGGTGAAGCCATCTATGTTGACACACCAATCAAACTGCTTCTCTAAATTGTCAGGGATGGTTTTACCTTGGAACGGGGGAATCTTCATTTTAATGCTACCCAAATTATTATCTTCTTGATTCCTAGCTCTTGTAAATCGCCCTGTATGTCTCCTATTACCCACAACCGAATCCTGACCATCTTTTTTATCAAAACCAGCCTCATAATACTTTTTGTCTTCATCTATCACACCTCGAAATTGAACTCTTTCCCTTTTACACACATTGGGAGCATTTTGTAGCTGCTTCAAGCTTGTAATCTCTATCCGGTCCAACCGTTCATATACTCTTTCTAATTCGTCTCTCAACATCCGTTTCATCTCTCTCATCAACTGTAACTGCAGGTTTGGAATAGTTGGTCGGGGTGGCTCTACGGTTGAGTTTTCTTCTTTATTGCGTGACATATTCAAAATCTACAAAATAAGGTTAGAAACCTCACAAGCACTCCCTCACGTGTTTCCCTTGAGAAAAGAGAATTCACTCACTCTCGTGTTTCTCACTTAAATGGCTTTTACCCTCTAATATGCTCGCTACTCCTGCCTTCTTCCACTCGTTGATTCGCTTTTGGTTCTTTTCAAACTAGAACCTAAGCTCTGATAACAAATGATGCGAACCCCGCAAAGAATAATGAGATCTGTCAAGATTACGGGCCCAAGAACGTTCCAAAGTTAGGTTTGAACGGATGGGAGACCTCGACCCGTTGCTTCAGCAAAAACAAGAACCTTGGTATATTGGACCTCAACCCGTTGCTTAATGCGGAACAAGAACCTTGGTATAAGGAAGATACCACAATCAACTATGAAATTGTTGATTGACAAGTCGGGAGTGAACGCCACGGAAAATTCCGATAAGTTCATATAGTTCTCAAAGAACCAAAGAGAATTAGAACTCTAAAATTTATGAATAAACTGATGTATCTTTTTATTGCCGTGAGGATGCCTATTTATAGGCAATTGTTACAGGGAATATTCCTAAAAAACCTAAAATTTTGTTACAAAGGATAATAATAAAAATCTGAAAATTTGTTATAAAAGATAATCCTAAATCCTTATGGAAATTTGTTATAAAAGATAATCCTAAATCCAAGCCAAAATCATGCCTACACTAGAAATTCAGAAAAAGAAACGAAAATAAATTAAAAAAAAGTCATGGGCTTGTATTATTTGAATTCCTTATGGGCTTGAGTTAAGTTAATACACCCCTGTTGACCACATGAATCTATGGGCCTCCACTAATTTGATTGAGACCAAATCTCTTGAATCAGCCCATTAAGTGTTTTTTTTAAATCTCTTTGCTCTCGCTCTTGTAATCAGCCTAATCGGTATTTGAATTGGTTCCCTTAAAACCGTTCTTTGATTCACATCATTCCCCTTCTCTTGAAAAGGAAATCATCGCCTAATAAGGATTTGTATGCATTGTCATCGATTCATTCAAGAACTTGGAAAGGACCATCCCCTCTAGGAAGTCGCTTGGAACGGTTTTGCGTCGGGATTCGTTTCTTCCTTACGCATAGTCAAACCCAATCTCCAGGATCAAAAACTAATTTGTGATGTGTTTTGTTGGCTTGACCTTAAAGCTCCTTAGTCTTCTTAGGATTACTACTATAGATTAGTCGGTTTGGATTGGAAGCTCTGGGTACAAAATCAATTTGATGTTTGAACCCTCGGATAAATGGAAATCCACGTAGTGCTTCCTCGTAAAAGATATCCTCGTATCCTTTTGTATAGTAATCCTTTTGTTTTCTCTCTGATTTTCTCTCAATGGCTATAAGACTCATTCCACTTTTTTTTGCTCGCTTTTCTCGGCCTCTCTCTCTTTTTCACTCTCTTTCTTTTTCACTTTTTATCTTTTGGTTGCTCTCTTTTTCACTCCTTCTCTTTTGTTCACCCTCCTTTTGTAACCTCACTCGATCTTCATATACTTGTTGTGGTGTCAGTAGTACAAGAGTGATTGGTTGATCGTTGAGCAATGAATACTTGTTGGTGAAGCCATCCATGTTGACACACCAATTAAACTGCTTCTCTAAATCGTCAGGGATGGTTTTACCTTGGAACGGGGGAATCTTTATTTTAATGCTACCCAAATTATTATCTTCTTGATTCCTAGCTCTTGTAAATCGCCCTGCATGTCTCCTATTACCCACAACCCAATCCTGACCATCTTCTTTATCAAAACCCCACAATACGTTTTGTCTTCATCTCTCACACCTCGAAATTGAACTTTTTCCCTTTTACACACATTGGAAGCATTTTGTGGCTGCATCAAGCTTGAAATCTCTATCCTGTCCAACCGTTCATGCGCTCTTTCTAATTTATCTCTCAACATCCGTTTCATCTCTCTCATCAACTGTAACTGCAGGTTTGGAATAGTTGGTCGGGGTGGCTCTACGGTTGAGTTTTCTTCTTTATTGCGTGGCATATTCAAAATCTACAAAATAAGGTTATAAACCTCACAAGCACTCCCTCACGTGTTTCCCTTGAGAAAAGAGAATTCACTCACTCTCGTGTTTCTCACTTAAATGGCTTTTACCCTCTAATATGCTCGCTACTCCTGCCTTCTTCCACTCGTTGATTCTCTTTTGGTTCTTTTCAAACTAGAACCTAAGCTCTGATACCAAATGATGCGAACCCCGGAAAGAATAACGAGACCCGTCAAGATTACGGGCCCAAGAAGGTTCCAAAGTCAGGTTTGAACGGATGGGAGACCTCCACCCGTTGCTTCTGCAAAATAAGAACCTTGGTATATTGGATCTCAACCCGTTGCTTAATGCGGAACAGAAACCTAGGTAGAAGGAAGATGCCACAATCAGCTATGGAATTGTTGATTGACAAGTCGGGAGTGAACGCCACAGAAAATTCCGATAAGTTCATATAGTTCTTAAAGAATCAAAGAGAATTAGAACTCTAAAATTTGTGAATAAACTGATGTGTCTTTTTATTACCGTGAGGATGCCTATTTATAGGCAATTGTTATAGGGAATATTTCTAAAAAACCAGAAAATTTGTTACAAAAGATAATCCTAAAAATCTGAAAATTTGTTATAAAAGATAATCCTAAATTCTTACGGAAATTTGTTACAAAAGATAGTCCTAAATCCAAGCCAAAATCATGCCTACACTAGAAATTCAGAAAAAGAAACGAAAATAAATTAAACAAAAGTCATGGGCTTGTATTATTTGAATTCCTCATGGGCTTGAGTTAAGCTAATGTATCCCTGTTGACCACATGAATCAATGGGCCTCTACAAATTTGGTTGAGACCAAATCTCTTGAATCAGCCCATTAAGTGCTTTTTTAAATCTCTTTGCTCTCGCTCTTGTAACCAGCCCAATCGGTATTTGAATTGGTTCCCTTAAAACCGTTCTTTGATTTACATCATTCCCCTCCTCTTGAAAAGGAAATCATCGCCTAATAAGGATTTGTATGCATTGTCATCGATTCGTTCAAGAACTTAAAAAGGACCATCCACTCTAGGAAGTCGCTTGGAATGTTTTTGCATCTGGATTCATTTCTTCCTTACGCATTGCCAAACCCAATCTCCTGGATCAAAAACTAATTTGTGACGCGTTTTGTTGGCTTGACCTTGAAGCTCCTTAGTCTTATTGGGATTACTACTATAGATTAGTCGGTTTGGATTGGAAGCTCTAGGCACAAAATCAATTTGATGTTTGAACCCTCAGATAGATGGTAATCGACGTAGTGCTTCCTTGCAAAAGATATCCTCGTATCATTTTGTATAGCAATCCTTTTGTTTTCTCTTTGGTCGGGGTGGCTCTACGGTTGAGTGTTCTTCTTTATTGCGTGACATATTCAAAATCTACAAAATAAGGTTAGAAACCTCACAAGAACTCCCTCACGTGTTTCCCTTGAGAAAAGAGAATTCACTCACTCTCGTGTTTCTCACTTAAATGGCTTTTACACTCTAATATGCTTGCTACTCCTGCCTTCTTCCACTCACTGATTCTCTTTTGGTTCTTTTCAAACTAGAACCTAAGCTCTGATACCAAATGATGCGAACCCCGTAAAGAATAACGAGACCTGTCAAGATTACGGGCCCAAGAACATTCCAAAGTTAGGTTTGAACGGATGGGAGACCTCGACCCGTTGCTTCAGCAAAAACAAGAACCTTGGTATATTGGACCTCAACCCGTTGCTTAATGCGGAATAAGAACCTTAGTATAAGGAAGATGCCAGAATCAACTATGGAATGGTTGATTGATATGTCGGGAGTGAATGCCACAGAAAATTCCAATAAGTTCAAATAGTTCTCAGAGAACCAAAGAGAATTAGAACTCTCAAATTTGTGAATAAACTAATGTGTCTTTTTATTGCCGCAAGGATGCCTATTTATTGGCAATAATTACAGAGAATATTCCTAAAAAACCTGAAAATTTGTTACAAAGGATAATCCTAAAAATCTGAAAATTTATTATAAAAGATAATCCTAAATCCAAACTGATATTTGTTACAAAAGATAATCCTAAATCCAAGCCAAAATTACGCCTACACTAGAAATTCGGAAGAAGAGACGAAAATAAATTAAAAAAAGTCATGAGCTTGTATTATTTGAAATCCTCATGGGCTTGAATTAAGTTAATGCATCCCTATTAACCACATGAATCAATGGGCCTCCACGAATTTGATTTAGCCCAAATCTCTTGAATCAGCCTATTAAGTGTTTCTTTAAATCTCTTTGCTCTCGCTCTTGTAACCAGCCCAATTGGTATTCGAATTGGTTCCCTTAAAATCGTTTTTTAATTCACATCATTCCCCTCCTCTTGAAAAGGAAATCATCACCTAATAAGGATTTGTATGCATTGTCATCGGTTCATTCAAGAACTTGGAAAGGACCATTCCCTCTAGGAAGTTGCTTGGAACGTTCTTGCGTCGGGATTCGTTTCTTCCTTACGCATAGCCAAACCCAATCTTCGGGATCAAAAACTAATTTATGACGCATTTTGTCGTCTTGACCTTGAAGCTCCTTAGTTGACCTGGAAGCTCTGGGTACAAAATCAATTTGATGTTTGAACCCTCGGATAAATGGTAATCCACGTACTGCTTCCTCACAAAAGGCATCCTCGTATCCTTTTGTATAGCAATCCTTTTTTTTCTCTTTGATTTTCTCTCGATGGCCATAAGACCCCTCTCTTTTTTTTGCTCGCTTTTCTCGGTCTCTCTCTCTTTTTCACTCTCTTTCTTTTTCACTTTTTATCTTTTGGTTGCTTTCTTTTTCACTCCTTCTCTTTTGTTCACCCTCCTTTTGTAACCTCACTTGATCTTCATACGCTTGTTGTGGTGTCAGCAGTACAAGAGTGATTGGTTGATCGTTGAGCAACGAATACTTATTGGTGAAGCCATCCATGTTGACACACCAATCAAACTGCTTCTCTAAATCGTCAGGGATGGTTTTACCTTGGAACAGGGGAATCTTCATTTTAATGCTACCCAAATTGTTGTCTTCTTGATTCCTAGCTCTTGTAAATCACCCTCCATGTCTCCTATTACCCACAATCGAATCCTGACCATCTTCTTTATCAAAACCTGCCCCACAATGCTTTTCGTCTCCATCTCTCACACCTAGAAATTGAACTCTTTCCCTTTTACACACATTAGGAGCACTTTTTGGCTACTTCAAACGTACAATCTCTATCCGGTCAAACCGTTCATACACTCGTTCTAATTCAACTCTCAACATCCGTTTCATCTCTCTCATCCATTGTAACTGCAGGTTTGGAATAGTTGGTCGTGGTGGCTCTACGGTTGAGTTTTCTTCTTTATTACGTGACATATTTAAAATCTGTAAAATAAGGTTAGAAACGTCACAAGCACTCCCTCACGTGTTTTACTTGAGAAAAGAGAATTCACTCACTCTCGTGTTTCTCACTTGAATGGCTTTTACCCTCTAATATGCTCACTACTCCTGCCCTCTTCCACTCGTTGATTGTCTTTTGGTCCTTTTCAAACTATAACCTAAGCTCTGATACCAAATGATGCGAACCCCACCAAGAATAATGAGACCTGTCAAGATTATGAACCCAAGAACGTTCCAAAGTCAGGTTTGAATGGATGGGAGACCTCGACCCGTTGCTTCAGCAAAAATAGGAGCCTTGGTATATTGGACCTCAACCCGTTGCTCAATGCAGAACAAGAACCTTAGTATAAGGAAGATGCCACAATCAACTATGGAATGGTTGATTGATAAGTCAGGAGTGAACGCCACACAAAATTCTGATAAATTCAAATAGTTCTCAAAGAACCAAAGAGAATTAGAACTCTCAAATTTGTGAATAAACTGATGTGTCTTTTTATTGCCGTGAGGATGCCTATTTATAGGCAATTATTACAGAGAATATTCCTAAAAAACCCGAAAATTTGTTACAAAGGATAATCCTAAAAATCTGAAAATTTGTTATAAAAGATAATCATAAATCCTAACTGAAATTTGTTATAAAAGATAATCCTAAGTCCTAGCGAAAATCATGCCTATGCTAGAAATTCAGAAAAAGAAACGAAAATAAATTAAAAAAAGTCATGGGCTTGTATAATATGAATTCCTCGTGGGCTTGAATTAAGTTAATGCATCCCTGTTAACCACATGAATCAATGGGCCTCCACGAATTTGATTGAGCCCAAATCTCTTGAATCAGCCCATTAAGTGCTTCTTTAAATCTCTTTGCTCTCGCTCTTGCAACCAGCCCAATTGGTATTCGAATTGGTTCCCTTAAAATCGTTCTTTGATTCACATCATTCCCCTCCTCTTGAAAAGGAAATCATCGCCTAATAAGGATTTGTATGCATTGTCTTCGGTTCGTTCAAGAACTTGGAAAGGACCATCCCCTCTACGAATTCACTTGGAATGTTTTTGCGACGAGATTCGTTTCTTCCTTACGCATGGCTGAACCTAATCTCCGGGATCAAAAACTAATTTGTGACGTGTTTTGTTGGCTTGACCTTGAAGCTCCTTAGTCTTCTTGGGATTCCTACTATAGATTAGTCGGTTTGGATTGGAAGATCTGGGAACAAAATCAATTTGATGTTTGAACCGTCGGATAAATGGTAATCCACGTTGTGCTTCCTCACAAAAGACATTCTCAATGGCCATAAGACTCTTCTCTTTTTTTTGCTCACTTTTCTCAGCCTCTCTCTCTTTTTCACTCTCTATTTTTTTTTCACTTTTTATCTTTTGGTTGCTCTCTTGGTCACTCCTTCTCTTTTGTTCACCCTCCTTTTGTAAACTCACTCGATCTTTATACACCTGTTGTGGTGTCAGCAGTACAAAAGTGATTGGTTAATCGTTGAGCAACGAATACTTGTTGGTGAAGCCATCCATGTTAACACACCAATCAAACTGCTTCTCTAAATCGTCAGGGATGGTTTTACCTTGGGACGGGGGAATCTTCATTTTAATGCTACCCAAATTGTTATCTTCTTGATTCCTAGCTCTTGTAAATCACTCTCCGTGTCTCCTATTACCCACAACCGAATCCTGGCCATCTTCTTTATCAAAACTAGCCCCACAATACTTTTCGTTTTCATCTCTCACACCTCGAAATTGAACTCTTTCCCTTTTACACACATTAGGAGCATTTTTTGGCTGCTTCAAACGTGCAATGTCTATCCGGTCCAACCGTTCATGCACTAATTCTAATTCAACCCTCAACATCTGTTTCGTCTCTCTCATCAACTGTAACTACAGGTTTGGAATAGTTGGTCATGGTGGCTCTACGGTTGAGTTTTCTTCTTTATTGTGTGACATATTTAAAATCTACAAAATAAGGTTAGAAACCTCACAAGTACCCCCTCACGTGTTTCCTTGAGAAAAGAGAATTCACTTACTCTTGTATTTCTCACTTAAATGGCTTTTACCCTCTAATATGCTCACTACTCCTGCCTTTTTCCACTCGTTGATTCTCTTTCGGTTCTTTTCAAACTAGAACCTAAGCTCTGATACCAAATGATGTGAACCCCGCCAAGAATAATGAGACCCGTTAAGATTATGTATCCAAGAACATTCCAAAGTCAGGTTTGAAAGGATGGGAGACCTCGACCCGTTGCTTCAGCAAAAACAAGAACCTTAGTATATTGACCTCAACCCTTGCTTAATGCGGAACAAGAACCTTAGTATAAGGAAGATGCCACAATCAACTACGGAATGGTTGGTTGATAAATAAGGAGTGAATGCCACAGAAAATTCTGATAAATTCAAATAGTTCTCAAAGAACCAAAGAGAATTAGAACTCTCAAATTTGTGAATAAACTGATGTGTCTTTTTATTGCCGTGAGGATGCCTATTTATAGGCAAATGTTATAGAGAATATTCCTAAAAAACCCGAAAATTTGTTACAAAGGATAATCCTAAAAATCCAAAAATTTGTTATAAAAGATAATCCTAAATCCTAACTGAAATTTGTTAGAAAAGATAATCTTAAATCCTAGCCAAAACCATGCCTGCACTAGAAATTCAGAAAAGGAAATGAAAATAAAATAAACAAAGTCATAGGCTTGTATTATTTGAATTTCTCATGGGCTTGAATTAAGTTAATTCATCCCTGTTGACCGCATGTATCAATAGGCCTCCACGAATTTGATTGAGCCCAAATCTCTTGAATCAGCCCATTAAGTGCTTTTTTAAAATTCCTTTGCTCTCGCTCTTGTAACCAGCTCAATCGATATTTGATTTGGTTCCCATAAAACTATTCTTGGATTCGCATCGTTCCCCTCCTCTTGAAAAGGAAATCATCGCCTAATAAGGATTTGTATGCATTGTCATCGATTCGTTTAAGAACTTAAAAAGGACCATTTACTCTAGGAAGTCGCTTGGAACGTTTTTGCATCTGGATTCATTTCTTCCTTACGCATTGCCAAACCCAATCCCCGGGATCAAAAACTAATTTGTGACGCATTTTGTGGGCTTGACCTTGAAGCTCCTTAGTCTTCTCGGGATTACTACTATAGATTAATTGGTTTGGATTGGAAGCTCTGGGCACAAAATCAATTTGATGTTTGAACCCTCGGATAAAAGGTAAATCACGTAGTGCTTCCTCACAAAAGACATCCTCGTATCATTTTGTATAGTAATCCTTTTATTTTCTCTGTGATTTTCTCTCAATGGCCATAAGACTCTTCTCTTTTTTTGGCTCGCTTTTCTCGGCCTCTCTCACTTTTTCACTCTCTTTCTTTTTCACTTTTTATCTTTTGATTGCTCTCTTTTTCACTCCTTCTCTTTTGTTCACCCTCCTTTTATAACCTCACTCGATCTTCATACACTTATTATGGTGTTAGCGGTACAAGAGTGATTGGTTGATCGTTGAGCAACGAATACTTGTTGGTGAAGCCATCCATGTTGACACACCAATCAAACTGCTTCTCTAAATTGTCAGGGATGGTTTAACATTTGAACGGGGGAATTTTCATTTTAATGCTACCCAAATTGTTGTCTTCTTGATTCCTAGCTCTTGAAAATCACTCTCCGTGTCTCCTATTACCCACAACCGAATCCTGACCATCTTCTTTATCAAAACCAGCCCCACAATACTTTTCGTCTTCATCTCTCACACCTCGAAATTGAACTCTTTCCCTTTTACACACATTAGGAGCATTTTTTGGCTGCTTTAAACTTGCAATCTCTATCCGGTCTAACCGTTCATGCACTCATTCTAATTCAGCTCTCAACATCTGTTTCGTCTCTCTCATCAACTGTTACTGCAGGTTTGGAATAGTTGGTCGTGGTGGCTCTACGGTTGAGTTTTCTTCTTTATTGTGTGACATATTTAAAATCTACAAAATAAGGTTAGAAACCTCACAAGCACCCCCTCACGTGTTTCCTTGAGAAAAGAGAATTCACTCACTCTTGTGTTTCTGACTTAAATGGCTTTTACCCTCTAATATGCTCACTACTCCTGCCTTCTTCCACTCGTTGATTCTCTTTTGGTTCTTTTCAAACTAAAACCTAAGCTCTGATACCAAATGATGCGAACCCCGCTAAGAATAACGAGACCCGTTAAGATTATGAATCCAAGAACGTTCCAAAGTCAGGTTTGAAAGGATGGGAGACCTCGACCCGTTGCTTCAGCAAAAACAAGAACCTTGGTATATTGGACCTCAACCCGTTGCTTAATGCGGAACAATATCCTTAGTGGAAGGAAGATGCCACAATCAACTACGGAATGGTTGGTTGATAAATAAGGAGTAAACGCCACAGAAAATTCCGATAAGTTCAAATAGTTCTCAAAGAACCAAAGAGAATTAGAACTCTCAAATTTGTGAATAAACTGATGTGTCTTTTTATTGCCGTGAGGATGCCTATTTATAGGCAACTGTTATAGAGAATATTCCTAAAAAACCCGAAAATTTGTTACAAAAGATAATCCTAAAAATTCAAAAATTTGTTATAAAAGATAATCCTAAATCCTAACTGAAATTTGTTAGAAAAGATAATCCTAAATACTAGCCAAAACCACGCCTGCACTAGAAATTCAGAAAAAGAAGCGAAAATAAAATAAACAAAGTCATGGGCTTGTATTATTTGAATTTCTCATGGGCTTGAATTAAGTTAATGCATCCCTGTTGACCGCATGTATCAATAGGCCTCCACGAATTTGATAGAGCCCAACTCTCTTGAATCAGCCAATTAAGTGCTTTTTAAAAATTCCTTTGCTCTCGCTCTTGTAACCAGCCCAATCGTTATTTGATTTGGTTCCCATAAAACTGTTCTTGGATTCGCATTGTTCCCCTCCTCTTGAAAAGGAAATCATCGCCTAATAAGGATTTGTATGCATTGTCATCGATTCGTTCAAGAACTTAAAAAGGACCATCCACTCTAGGAAGTCGCTTGGAACGTTTTTGCATCTGGATTCATTTCTTCCTTACGCATCGCCAAACCCAATCCCCGGGATCAAAAACTAATTTATGACGCGTTTTTTTGGGCTTGACCTTGAAGCTCCTTAGTCTTCTCGGGATTACTACTATAGATTAATCGGTTTGGATTGGAAGCTCTGGGCATAAAATCAATTTGATATTTGAATCCTCGGATAAAAGGTAATCCACGCAGTGCTTCCTTACAAAAGACATCCTCGTATCATTTTGTATAGCAATCCTTTTGTTTTCTCTCTGATTTTCTCTCAATGGCCATAAGACTCTTCTCTTTTTTTGGCTCGCTTTTCTCGGCCTCTCTCACTTTTTCACTCTCTTTCTTTTTCACTTTTTATCTTTTAGTTGCTCTCTTTTTCACTCCTTCTCTTTTGTTCACCTTCCTTTTGTAACCTCACTCGAACTTCATACACTTATTGTGGTGTTAGCGGTACAAGAGTGATTGGTTGATCGTTGAGCAACGAATACTTGTTGGTGAAGCCATCCATGTTGAAACACCAATCAAACTGCTTCTCTAAATCGTCAGGGATGGTTTTACATTGGAACGGGGGAATCTTCATTTTAATGTTACCCAAATTGTTGTCTTCTTGATTCCTAGCCCTTGTAAATCGTCCTCCATGTCTCCTATTACCCACAACCGAATCCTGACCAACTTCTTTATCAAAACCAGCCCCACAATACTTTTCGTCTACATCTCTCACACCTCGAAATTGAACTCTTTCCCTTTTACACACATTAGGAGCATTTTGTGGCTGCTTCAAACGTGCAATCTCTATCCGGTCCAACCGTTCATGTACTCTCAACATCCGTTTCATCTCTCTCATCAACTGTAACTGCAGGTTTGGAATAGTTGGTCGTGGGGGCTCTACGGTTGAGTTTTCTTCTTTATTGCGTGACATATTCAAAATCTGCAAAATAAGGTTAGAAACCTCACAAGCACTCCCTAATGTGTTTCACTTGAGAAAAGAGAATTCACTCACACTTGTGTTTCTCACTTAAATGGCTTTTACCCTCTAATATGCTCACTACTCCTGCCTTCTTTCACTCGTTGATTCTCTTTTGGTTCTTTTCAAACTAGAACCTAAGCTCTGATACCAAATGATGCGAACCCCGCCAAGAATAACGAGACCCGTTAAGATTATGAACCCAAGAACGTTCTAAAGTCAGGTTTGAAAGGATGGGAGACCTCGACGCGTTGCTTCAGCAAAAACAAGAACCTTGGTATATTGGACTTCAACCCGTTTCTTAATACGGAACAAGAACCTTGGTATAAGGAAGATGTCGCAATCAACTATGGAATTGTTGATTGATAAGTCGGGAGTGAACGCCATGGAAAATTTTGATGAGTTCAAATAGTTCTCAAAGAACCAAAGAGAATTAGAACTCTAAAATTTGTGAATAAACTGATGTGTCTTTTTATTGCCGTAAGGATGCCTATTTATAGGCAATTGTTACCGAGAATATTCCTAAAAAACCTGAAAATTTGTTACAAAGGATAATCCTAAAAATCTGAAAATTTGTTATAAAAGATAATCCTGAATCTTAACTGAAATTTGTTACAAAAGATAATCCTAAATCCTAGCCAAAATAACACCTACACTAGAAATTCGGAAAAGGAAACAAAAATAAATTAAAAAAAGTCATGGGCATGTATTATTTGAATTCCTCATGGGCTTGAACTAAGTTAATGCATTCCTGTTGACCACATGAATCAATGGGCCTACACGAATTTGATTAAGACCAAATCTCTTGAATCAGCCCGTTAAGTGCTTCTTTAAATCTCTTTGCTTTCGCTCTTGTAACCAGCCCAATTGGTATTCGAATTGGTTCCGTTAAAACCGTTCTTTGATTCACATCACTCCCCTTCTCTTGAAAAGGAAATCATCGCCTAATAAGGATTTGTATGCATTGTCATCGGTTCGTTCAAGAACTTAGAAAGGACCATCCCCTCTAGGAAGTTGCTTGGAACGTTTTTGCGTCGGGATTTGTTTCTTCCTTACGCATAGCCAAACCCAATCTCTGGGATCAAAAACTAATTTGTGACGTGTTTTGTTAGCTTGACCTTGAAGCTCCTTATTCTTCTCGGGATTACAACTATAGATTAGTCGGTTTGGATTGGAAGCTCTGGGCACAAAATCAATTTGATGTTTGAACCCTCGGATAAATGGTAATCCACATAGTGCTTCCTCGCAAAAGACATCCTCGTATCCTTTTGTATAGCAATCCTTTTGTTTTCTCTCTGATTTTCTCTCAATGACCATAAGACTCTTCTCTTTTTTTTGCTCACTTTTCTCGGCCTCTCTCTCTTTGTCACTCTCTTTCTTTTTCACTTTTTATGTTTTAGTTGCTCTCTTTTTCACTCCTTCTCTTTTGTTCACCCTCCTTTTGTAACCTCACTCGATCTTCATACACTTGTTGTGGTGTCAGTGGTACAAGAGTTATTGGTTGATCGTTGAGCAACGAATACTTGTTGGTGAAGCCATCCATGTTGACACACCAATCAAACTGCTTCTCTAAATCGCCAGGGATGGTTTTACATTGGAACGGGGGAATCTTCATTTTAATGTTACCCAAATTGTTGTCTTCTTGATTCCTAGCTCTTGTAAATCACCCTCCACGTCTCCTATTACCCACAACCGAATCCTGACCATCTTCTTTATCAAAACCAGCTCCGGAATACTTTTCGTCTTCATCTCTCACACCACGAAGTTGAACTCTTTCCCTTTTACACACATTAGGAGCATTTTTTGGCTGCTTCAAACGTGCAATCTCTATCTGGTCCAACCGTTCATGCACTCATTCTAATTCAACTCTCAACTTCTATTTCGTCTCTCTCATCAACTGTAACTGCAGGTTTGGAATAGTTGGTCGTGGTGGCTGTACGGTTGAGTTTTCTTCTTTATTGTGTGACATATTTAAAATCTGCAAAATAAGGTTAGAAACCTCACAAGTACCCCCGCACGTGTTTCCTTGAGAAAAGAGAATTCACTCACTCTTGTGTTTCTCACTTAAATGGCTTTTACCCTCTAATATGCTCACTACTCCTGCCTTCTTCCACTCGTTGATTCTCTTTTGGTTCTTTTCAAACTAGAACCTAAGCTCTGATACCAAATGATGTGAACCCCGTATAGAATAACGAGTCCTGTCAAGATTATGAAGTCAAAAACGTTCCAAAGTTAGGTTTGAGTGGATGGGAGACCTCGACGCGTTGCTTCAGCAAAAACAAGAACCTTGGTATATTGGATCCCAACCCGTTGCTTAGTGCGGAACAAGAACCTTGGTATAAGAAAGATACCACAATCAACTATGAAATTGTTGATTGACAAGTCGGGAGTGAACGCCACGGAAAATTCCGATAAGTTCATATAGTTCTCAAAGAACCAAAGAGAATTAGAACTCTAAAATTTATGAATAAACTGATGTGTCTTTTTATTGCTTTGAGGATGCCTATTTATAGGCAAATATTACAGAGAATATTCCTAAAAAACCCGAAAATTTGTTATAAAGGATAATCCTAAAAATCCAAAAATTTGTTGTAAAAGATAATCCTAAATCTTCACTAAAATTTGTTACAAAAGATAATCCTAAATCCTAGCCAAAACCATGCCTGCACTAGAAATTCAGAAAAAGAAACGAAAATAAATTAAAAAAAGTCATGGGCTTGTATTATTTGAATTTCCATGGGCTTGAATTAAGTTAATGCATCCCTGTTGACCATATGTATCAATGGGCCTTCACGAATTTGATTGAGCCCAACTCTCTTGAATCAGCCCATTAAGTGTTAGGAAATGCCCATTTTGATGTATTTATTTTGAACTGGATAATAAAATTATATATAAAGGTTATTCATTACATTGCTATCTGTCCTCGGTTTATTTACATGTTAAAGTAAATGTAAGCAGATATGGCTCATTGACTGCTTGTGGTAAAACTGTTTGAACGTTGCATGCAATGGACTTTTGTATGCAAGAAGACAATGTTCTAAAGTAAGCGGTCTAAACTATAGTCTGTAGTCTATGGGGTTAGACCGAGCATCTAACTCATGTTAAGACTATTATGTTGTCTAAAGCCTTGGAGGGGACGGTTTGTCTTGACTGTCTGGAGCTGGACTCCCATGTAGAGACATAGATATGTTACTTGGTGGTGACATATGAGACTGGGATTAGAGCGTGATTGATCTACGTATTCCGCTATGAGTGGATCAATATACTTTTGACGTTCATTGTGCAATAACCTTAATCCTGAGCAAATGAACTACTTCATGTATAAGACTTGTATACTTTGATGTTCCAATGGCTAAAGCGTCTCAGAGGTAGTAAGTTTATAGACTGGTTCGTTGGGTGTATGACTTGTATACGATAAAGGGTTTGTTTGCAGATATTGGAATCATAGCTCTAAGGAGTTAAAGGTATCCTCTTAAAGGCATTATACTGAATGTGAAAACGGAAAAGGCATTGGGTCGTCTGTTAGGCAGATGACTTCTTATTCACATATGGTGAATAATCATTTTCTTAATTCGGTAGTATAATAGAACTTTAAGATAGCCTGATCAGTAGGATTAAACGGACTTTGACCTAAGGCTGATCATGGATATCATATGAGGGTATTGCATATATAACAAGGTCATTAGATAGTAGCTCGTCACAGGCTTACGTAATACGGTATATAATTGGGAGTTCAGTTTCAGGTTTATAGTGGTGTGACTCTAAAACTAGTGATCATATGATTGAGTCGTTCGGTACAGAATGATGATCATATGGAATCACGGGAGCCCGATTATATATGTCCAATTAGTCCCTCTACTAGCTCCATAAAATTCCTTAACGTTTGGCAAATTGATTTGTGTATGCTATTGGCAGGTTTATTATGCATGGATGGTGATGACACAGGATTAGGATGGTAGACAAGATTCTCTCCGGTTGTATTCAGATTTTGTTTTGGATAATAGAGTACACAATTATTCGAACTCCAAATAAAGTTACCATGAATTTATTTGAGATTGGATTGGAGTTGTAGAAAATTATCCATGAGAACAAGAATTTGAATTTTGAAATTTGAAATTTGAAATTTGAAATTGAAATTTAAAATTGAAATTTGAAATTGAAATTCAAATTTGAAATTTGAATTTGAAATTTAAATTTGAAATTTGAAATTTGAATTTGAAATTTAAATTTGAAATTTGAAATTCAAATTTTGAATCACAGTCCAAGTGGGATTCGAATTTATTGTGGAAAATCCACAAAATTTGAAATTCGAATTTGAGTTGGATTTGGAGAGGATAATCTTGTTAGAATCCTACTTGAATTTTGAATCCAAATCCTAACAAATAGTGGACGAAATTTTGAGGATTATTCTCAATGGAATTTCGATTTTTGTGGATAGGGTTCAAGGGAAAAATTCAAGTTTCAATCCCAGTTGAATTTGGATTCTCTCCTCCCAGAAAAGTGGCCGAAATTATGGAGAAAATCTCCTAGGAAAATTCGGATATTTTGGATAAGGTTGAGATAAGATTCAAGCTTGAAAATCCTAGTAGAAATTTGATTCTCCCTTATCCTAAATGTGGCCGAATTTTTGGAGGAAAAATCTCCTAGGAAATTTCAGATTTTTTGGTTGGAAAAGGGAGATAAAATTCTAGTTAAAATCTTGTTTAGATTTGGATTGGATTTATCCCATAATGGCCGAATTTTATTGTTGGGATTCTCCCTTGGAAAAATTTAGATTTTATGGTTATGGATAAGGGAGAATATCTTTTCCTAATCTAATTCGAATTCAGATAATCACCACATGCAGGTCTATAAATAGAGGTCCTGCCACTCTATTTCTCTTAGATCACAGACTCTCAGGTGAGCAGGTTTATTGTTGCACAGCTCATCGTGACAATAAGTTCTTTAGAGATCTGGGTGGTCGGAAGAAGACTAGCAGTGCTAGCATACCGATCAAGGTTCAGAGTGCCCACACACTCAGCCATTCGGGAATTGGAGAATAGTAGAGAAGGCTAATTGGTTGAAGCCTCCGGTCATTCTCCTCCTACAAGATTAGCGTCCATGAGGTATGACTTTTAATTGTTGTTGGTTTATTGTATATGGCATCATGAGATATTTAACGATCTAAAAATTTTTATTGTTCCGCTGCGCCACTCTGACACGTATTTAGCGATTTATTTTCCTATATTAAGTGCTTTTTTAAAATTCCTTTGCTCTCCCTCTTGTAACCAGCCCAATCGGTATTTGAATTGGTTCCCGTAAAACCGTTCTTTGATTCGCATCGTTCCCCTCCTCTTGAAAAGGAAATCATCACCTAATAAGGATTTGTATGCATTGTCATCGATTCGTTCAAGAACTTAGAAAGGACCATCCCCTCTAGGAAGTCGCTTGGAACGTTTTTGCATCGGAATTCATTTCTTCCTTACGCATAACCAAACCCAATCTATGGGATCAAAACTAACTTGTGACGCATTTTGTTGGCTTGACCTTGAAGCTCCTTAGTCTTCTCGGGATTACTACTATAGATTAGTCGGTTTGGATTGGAAGCTCTGGGCACAAAATCAATTTGATGTTTGAACCCTCGGTTAAATGGTAATCCGCGTAGTGCTTCCTCGCAAAAGATATCCTCGTATCCTTTTATATAATAATCCTTTTGTTTTCTCTCTGATTTTCTCTCAATAGCTATAAGACTCATTCCACTTTTTTTTGCTCACTTTTCTCAGACTCTCTCTCTTTTTCACTTTTTATCTTTTGGTTGCTCTCTTTTCCACTCCTTCTCTTTTGTTCACCCTCCTTTTGTAACCTCACTCGATCTTCATACACTTATTGTGGTGTCAGCGGTACAAGAGTGATTGGTTGATCATTGAGCAACGAATACTTGTTGGTGAAGCCATTCATGTTGACACACCAATCAAACTACTTCTCTAAATCATTAGGGATGGTTTTACCTTGGAACGGGGGAATCTTCATTTTAATGCTACCCAAATTGTTGTCTTCTTGATTCCTAGCCCTTGTAAATCGTCCTCCATGTCTCCTATTACACACAACAGAATCCTGACCAACTTCTTTATCAAAACCAGCCCCACAATACTTTTCGTCTACATCTCTCACACCTCGAAATTGAACTCTTTCCCTTTTACACACATTAGGAGCATTTTTTGGCTGCTTCAAACGTGCAATCTCTATCCGGTCCAACCGTTCATGCTCTCAATCTAATTCAACTCTCAACATCTGTTTCGTCTCTCTCATCAACTGTAACTGTAGGTTTGGAATAGTTGGTCGTGGTGGCCCTACGGTTGAGTTTTCTTCTTTATTGTGTGACATATTTAAAATCTGCAAAATAAGGTTAGAAACCTCACAAGCACCCCCTCACGTGTTTCCTTGAGAAAAGAGAATTTACTCACTCTTGTGTTTCTGACTTAAATGGCTTTTACCCTCTAATATGCTCACTACTCCTGCCTTCTTCCACTCGTTGATTCTCTTTTGGTTCTTTTCAAACTAAAACCTAAGCTCTGATACCAAATGATGCGAACCCCGCCAAGAATAACGAGACCCGTTAAGATTATGAACCCAAGAACGTTCCAAAGTCAGGTTTGAAAGGATGGGAGACCTCGACCCGTTGCTTCAGTAAAAACAAGAACCTTGGTATATTGGACCTCAACCCGTTGCTTAATGCGGAACAATAACTTTAGTGTAAGGAAGATGCCACAATCAACTACAGAATGGTTGGTTGATAAATAAGGAGTGAACGCCACAGAAAATTCCGATAAGTTCAAATAGTTCTCAAAGAACCAAAGAGAATTAGAACTCTCAAATTTGTGAATAAACTGATGTGTCTTTTTATTGCCGTGAGGATGCCTATTTATAGGCAAATGTTATAGAGAATATTCCTAAAAAACCCGAAAATTTGTTACAAAGGATAATCCTAAAAATCCAAAAATTTGTTATAAAAGATAATCCTAAATCCTAACTGAAATTTGTTAGAAAAGATAATCCTAAATCCTAGCCAAAACCATGCCTGCACTAGAAATTCAGAAAAAGAAATGAAAATAAAATAAACAAAGTCATAGGCTTGTATTATTTGAATTTCTCATGGGCTTGAATTAAGTTAATTCATCCCTGTTGACCGCATGTATCAATAGGCCTCCACGAATTTGATTGAGCCCAAATCTCTTGAATCAGCCCATTAAGTGCTTTTTTAAAATTCCTTTGCTCTCGCTCTTGTAACCAGCCCAATCGATATTTGATTTGGTTCCTATAAAACTGCTCTTTGATTCGCATCGTTCCCCTCCTCTTGAAAAGGAAATCATCGCCTAATAAGGATTTGTATGCATTGTCATCGATTCGTTCAAGAACTTAAAAAGGACCATCCCCTCTAGGAAGTCGCTTGGAACGTTTTTGCATCTGGATTCATTTCTTCCTTACGCATCGCCAAACCTAATCCCCGGGATCAAAAACTAATTTGTGACGCATTTTGTGTGCTTGACCTTGAAGCTCCTTAGTCTTCTCGGGATTACTACTATAGATTAATCGGTTTAGATTGGAAGCTCTGGGCATAAAATCAATTTGATGTTTGAATCCTCGGATAAAAGGTAATCCACGCAGTGCTTCCTCACAAAAGACATCCTCGTATCATTTTGTATAGCAATCCTTTTGTTTTCTCTCTGATTTTCTCTCAATGGCCATAAGACTCTTCTCTTTTTTTGGCTTGCTTTTCTCGGCCTCTCTCACTTTTTCACTCTCTTTCTTTTTCACTTTTTATCTTTTGGTTGCTCTCTTTTTCACTCCTTCTCTTTTGTTCACCCTCCTTTTGCAAGCTCACTCGATCTTCATACACTTATTGTGGTGTTAGCGGTACAAGAGTGATTGGTTGATCGTTGAGCAACAAATACTTGTTGGTGAAGCCATCCATGTTGAAACACCAATCAAACTGCTTCTCTAAATCGTCAGGGATGGTTTTACCTTGGAACGGGGGAATCTTCATTTTAATGCTACCCAAATTGTTGTCTTCTTGATTCCTAGCCCTTGTAAATCGTCCTCCATGTCTCCTATTACCCACAACCGAATCCTGACCAACTTCTTTATCAAAACCAGCCTCACAATACTTTTCGTCTACATCTCTCACACCTCGAAATTGAACTCTTTCCCTTTTACACACATTAGGAGCATTTTGTGGCTGCTTCAAACGTGCAATCTCTATCCAGTCTAACCGTTCATGCACTCATTCTAATTCAACTCTCAACATCCGTTTCATCTCTCTCATCAACTGTAACTGCAGGTTTGGAATAGTTGGTCGTGGGGGCTCTACGGTTGAGTTTTCTTCTTTATTGCGTGACATATTCAAAATCTGCAAAATAAGGTTAGAAACCTCACAAGCACTCCCTAATGTGTTTCACTTGAGAAAAGAGAATTCACTCACTCTTGTGTTTCTGACTTAAATGGCTTTTACCCTCTAATATGCTCACTACTCCTGCCTTCTTCCACTCGTTGATTCTCTTTTGGTTCTTTTCAAACAAGAACCTAAGCTCTGATACCAAATGATGTGAACCCCGCCAATAATAACGAGACCCGTTAAAATTATGAACCCAAGAACGTTCCAAAGTCAGATTTGAAAGGATGGGAGACCTCGACGCGTTGCTTCAGCAAAAACAAGAACCTTGGTATATTGGACCTCAACCCGTTGCTTAATGCAGAACAAGAACCTTGGTATAAGGAAGATGCCACAATCAACTATAGAATTGGTGATTGATAAGTCGGGAGTGAACGCCATGGAAAATTTTGATAAGTTCAAATAGTTCTCAAAGATCCAAAGAGAATTAGAACTCTAAAATTTGTGAATAAACTGATGTGTCTTTTTATTGCGTGAGGATGCCTATTTATAGGCAATTGTTACCAAGAATATTCCTAAAAAACCTGAAAATTTGTTACAAAGGATAATCCTAAAAATCTGAAAATTTGTTATAAAAGATAATCCTAAATCTTAACTGAAATTTGTTGCAAAAGATAATCCTAAATCCTAGCCAAAATAACACCTACACTAGAAATTCGGAAAAGGAAACAAAAATAAATTAAAAAAAGTCATGGGCATGTATTATTTGAATTCCTCATGGGCTTGAATTAAGTTAATGCATTCCTGTTGACCACATGAATCAATGGGCCTCTACGAATTTGATTGAGCCCAAATCTCTTGAATCAGTCCATTAAGTGCTTCTTTAAATCTCTTTACTCTCGCTCTTGTAACCAGCCCAATTGGTATTCGAATTAGTTCCCTTAAAACTGTTCTTTTATTCACATCACTCCCCTCCTCTTGAAAAGGAAATCATCGCCTAATAAGGATTTGTATGCATTGTCATCGATTCGTTCAAGAACTTGGAAAAGACCATCCCCTCTAGGAAGTTGCTTGGAACGTTATTGTGTCAGGATTCGTTTCTTCCTTACGCATTGCCAAACCCAATCTCCGGGATCAAAAACAGATTTGTGACGCGTTTTGTCGGCTTGACCTTGAAGCTTCTTGGTCTTCACAGGATTACTACTATAGATTAGTCGGTTTGGATTGGAAGCTCTGGGCACAAATTCAATTTGAAATTTGAACTCTCGGATAAATGGTAATCCACGTAGTACTTCCTTGCAAAAGACATCCTCGTATTCTTTTATATAGCAATCCTTTTGTTTTCTCTCTGATTTTCTATCAATGGCCATAAGACTCTTCTTTTTTTTTTTGCTCACTTTTCTCGGCCTCTCTCTCTTTTTCACTCTCTTTCTTCTTCACTTTTTATCTTTTGGTTGCTCTCTTTTTCACTCCTTCTCTTTTGTTCACCCTCCTTTTGTAACCTTACTCGATCTTCATACACTTATTGTGGTGTCAGCAGTACAAGAGTGATTGGTTGATCGTTTAGCAACGAATACTTGTTGGTGAAGCCATCCATGTTGACACACCAATAAAACTGCTTCTCTAAATCGTCAGGAATGGTTTTACCTTGGAATAGGGTAATCTTCATTTTAATGCTACCCAAATTGTTGTCTTCTTGATTCCTAGCTCTTGTAAATCGCCCTCTATGTCTCCTATTACCCACAATCGAATCCTGACCAACTTCTTTATCAAAACCAGCCCCACAATACTTTTCGTCTACATCTCTCATACCTCGAAATTGAACTCTTTCCCTTTTACACACATTAGGAGCATTTTGTGGCTGCTTCAAACGTGCAATCTCTATCCAGTCCAACCGTTCATGCACTCGTTCTAATTTAACTTTGAACATCCGTTTCATCTTTCTCATGAACTGTAACTGCAGGTTTGGAATAGTTGGTCGTGGTGGCTCTACGGTTGAGTTTTCTTTTTTATTGCGTGACATATTTAAAATCTACAAAATAAGGTTAGAAACCTCACAAGCGCTCCCTCATGGGTTTCACTTGAGAAAAGAGAATTCACTCACTCTCGTGTTTCTCACTTAAATGGCTTTTACCCTCTAATATGCTCACTACTCCTGCCTTCTTTCACTCGTTGATTCTCTTTTAGTTCTTTTCAAACTAGAACCTAAGCTCTGATGCCAAATGATGCGAACCTCGCCAGGAATAACGAGACCCGTTAAGATTATGAACTCAAGAATGTTCCAAAGTTAGGTTTGAATGGATAGGAGACCTCGACCCGTTACTGTTAGGAAATGCCCTAAGTATTAGAGACATTTTGATGTATTCATTTTGAACTGGATAATAAAATTATACATAGAGGTTATTCATTACATTGCTATCTGTCCTCGTCTTATTTACATGTTAAAGTAAATGTAAGCAAATATGGCTCACTGACTGCTTGTGTTAAAACTGTTAGAACGTTGCATGCAATGGACTTTTATATGCGAGAAGACAATGTTCTAAAGTTAGCGGTCTAAACTATGGTCTGTAGTCTATGGGGTTAGACCGAGCATCTAACTCATGTTAAGACTATTATGTTGTCTAAAGGCTTGGAGGGGACGGTTTGTCTTGACTGTCTGGAGCTGGACTTCCAAGTAGAGACATAGATATATTGCTTGGTGGTGACATATTAGACCGGGACTAAAGCGTGATTGATCTACATAGTCTGCTATGAGTGGATCAATCTGCTTTTGACGTTCATTGTGCAATAACCTTAATCCTGAGTAAATGAACTACTTCATGTATATGACTTGTGTACTTTGATGTTCCAATGGCTAAAGCGTCTCAGAGGAAGTAAGCTTTTAGATCGGTTCGTTGGGTGCATGACTTGTATACGATGAAGGGTTTGTTTGCAGATATCGGAATCATAGCTCTAAGGAGTTAAAGGTATCCTCTTAAAGGCATTATACTGAATGTGAAAATGGACAAGGTCTTGGGTCGTCTGCTGGGCGGATGACTTCTTATTCACATGTGGTGAATAATCATTTTCTTAATTCGGTAGTATAATGGAACTTTAAGATAGCCTGATCAGTAGGATTAAACGGACTTTGACCTAAGGCTGATCATGGATATCATATGAGGGTTTTGCATATATGACAAGGTCATTGGATAGTAGCTCGTCACAGGCTTACGTAATACGGTATATAATTGGGAGTTCAGTTTCAGGTTTATAGTGGTGTGACTCTGAAATTAGTGATCATATGATTGAGTTGTTCGGTACAGAATGATGATCATATGGAATCACGGGAGCCCGATTCTATATGTCCAATCAGTCCCTCTACTAGCTCCACATAATTCCTTAACGTTTGGCAAATTGATTTGTGTATGCTCTTGGTTGGTTTATTATGCATGGATGGTGATGACACAGGATTAGGATGGTAGACAAGATTCTCTCCGGTTGGATTCAGATTTTGTTTTGGATAATAGAGTACACAATTATTCGAACTCCAAATAAAGTTGCCATGATTTTATTTGAGATTGGATTGGAGTTGTAGAAAATTATCCATGAGAACAAGAATTTGAAACACAACCGTTTTGTGGATTTTGAAATTTGAATTTTGAAATTTGAATTTTGAATTTTGAATTTGAAATTTGAATTTGAAATTTGAATTTGAAATTTGAATTTGAAATTCGAATTTGAAATTTGAATTTGAAATTGAAATTTGAAATTTGAATTTTGAAATTTGAAATTTGAATTTGAAATTCGAATTTGAAATTTGAAATTCAAATTTTGAATCATAATCCAAGTGGGATTCGAATTTGTTGTGGAAAATCTACAAGGTTTGAAATTCGAATTTGAGTTGGATTTGGAGAGGATAATCTTGTTAGAATCCTACTTGAATTTTGAATCTAAATCCTAACAAAAGTAGACGAAATTTTTGAGGATAATCCTCAATGGAATTTCGGTTTTTTATGGATAAGGTTCAAGGGAAGATTCAAGTTTCAATCCTAGTTAAATTTGGATTCTCTCCTTCCCTGAAAAGTGGCCGAAATTATGGAGGAAATCTCCTAAGAAAATTCGGTTATTTTGGATAAGGTTGAGATAAGATTCAAGCTTGAAAATCCTAGTGGAATTTTGATTCTCCCTTATCCTAAATGTGGCTGAATATTTGGAGAAAAATCTCCTAGGAAATTTCAGATTTTTTGGTTGAAAAAGGGAGATAAAATTCTAGTTAAAATCTTGTTTAGATTTGGATTGGTTTTATCCTTAAAAAAACCGAATTTTATTGTTGGGATTTTCCCATGAAAAATTCGGATTTTTATGGTTATGGATAAGGGAGAATATCTTTTCCTAGTCCAATTCAAATTCAGAGAATCACCTCATGCAGGTCTATAAATAGAGGTCCTGCCACTCCAGTTCTCTCAGACCACAGACTCTCAGGTGAGTAGGCTTATTGTTGCACAGCTCATCATGACAATAAAGTTCTTTAGAGATCTGGGTGGTCGGAAGAAGACAAGCAGTGCTAGCATACCGATCGAGGTTCAGAGTGCCCACACACTCAGCCATTCAGGAATTGGAGAATAGTAGAGAAGGCTAGTTGGTTGAAGCCTCCGGTCATTCTCCTCCTGCAAGATTGGCGTCCTTGAGGTATGAGTTTTAATTGTTGTTGGTTTTTTGTATATGGCATCATGAGATATTAAACGATCTAAAAATTTTGATTGTTCCGCTACGCTACTCTGATACATTTTTACCGATTTATTATCCTACAATTGGTATCAGAGCCATCTCATGACTATGCCATGTACATAAATTAGACAATTACTTAGTCTTTTTATTTATGTATGGATTTGATATTTAGAGAGTGGCATTCTAGGGATAAAGTATGTGGTTATTTTATTATTATAAGCATGCTTGTTTATACCGGTTAGGGTTCCTTAGAACTTAGAAAAATTGTATCTAGGATTTTTATGTAACCATGGGAGCAGTTTATTAACACTGTAATTTTCCCATGGATTTTAATTTTTGTCTCTTAGAATTTTTATGGTTAGAATTTTTGTACACTGGAAACGGTTTAGGAAATTTTATGTAATTATTCTTGGAGGAGATTGAAGATTGAAGACTGTAATTTATTTTTTCCCAAAAGTTAAATTTGATTTAAAGGTTGAAATTTTGATTGTGTGGAAAATTTTAATTTAATTGGGATTCAAATTAATTTTTAGAGATCCTAATAGGTAAATTGGAATATGGCATGAAAATCGAGATACGACCCCTCGGGATAGGCCGACGGGCCTTGGTGGGGCTGCAGCCCCTGCCCTCGGGTAGGATGGGGCTGCGGCAGCCCCTATGCAGGCCAATACCACCCACGGCCGCAGGCTTGGCCTGCAGCCAAGGGTGGCCGTGGCCTGCCCAAGGCTGGCCGCAGCCTGGGCGAGCAGCCTTTGGCTGCAGGCGCTGCCGGCTGCTGCGCCCAGCCTGGGCGTGCAGCCTGGCGCTGCAAGCTTGGCCTGCAGCCTGGCAAGGCTGCACATAAGGGGCAGCCGTGGGCTGCCAGCCCCTTTGGGGCTGGTGGCTACCCACGACGGCTGCCGCCTTCGGGGGCGGCGGTGCGATGGTCCAAAAATCGAAAAATTTTGATTTTTAAATTAGAAATTTAATTTTAAATCCTGTTTAAAAATATGTAATTGAAAATTTGAAATTTTTGAAATTACATATTATTACACATTATGTTTAAAATTGTTTAAAATTTGAATTGGAAATTTAAATTTGAAATTCGAATTTAGAATTTGAATTTGAAATTTAAATTTTTGGAGATTTAAATTTTAAATAATTCTTGGGATGAGAAATAAATGGAGAGACTACATAAATGTGACAACCCACCCTACGTAGGGTCAAACAGTACTATTACAGTCAGCCACTGTTGCCAACTGCAATAGACTGTAATCACTTGGGTCGTCGGCAACTTACTTTTAACTTGCTTCTAACTTATTCTGATACCATCTATAACAGCTGGTATCTTACTTTTAACATACTTTCTTTAACATGCTTACTCTAACTTCCCATTTGAACATGAAAATATGGAATAAATTTTTTTTTCTTTTCTTAAACTTTACTTGGAAACTGTACCGTCGTAAAACATTTACTATAATAAACATTTTACATTGCCTTTACTTCATTTACATTATAAAACATTATTTTAATACTCTTTTAAACAGCTCAGCGGAAGACTCATAGTAGTACCATAACCCTCACCCAGTCCCTGGCACATGCAGATTCCATCCGTCATCCATCACCTTCCTTTCTTTTCTTTCTTTATTTATCTCTCTTTTCTTTTACAAGTGGATCCTATCCTAATCTGTTTTCTTTTCTTTCACTGATGGATCATATCCTAATCTGTTTCTTTTCTTTGGCTGATGAATCATATCCTAATCTTTTTCTTTTCTTTGACTGATGGATCATATCCTAATCCATTTCTTTTCTTTGACTGATGGATCATATCCTAATCTGTCGATCCATCTCCTTCTTTTCTTCTCTTTATCTGTCTCTTTTCTTTTCTTCTTCTAGCTTTTCTTAGTTTTTCTTAGCTCTTCTTAGCTTTACTTTGCTAAGCTTTACTTTCTTTTCTTTTCTTTGCTTTTCTTAGCTTTACTTTGCTAAGCTTTACTTTCTCTTCTTTTCTTTTCTCTTCTTAGCTTTACTTTCTTTTCTTAGCTTTTCTTTATCTTGCTTAATCTTTCACTTGTGGGCCCATGGTTGGACGTACCTAGTGCGCGCAGACCAATAGAGGATTAGGGGAGCGTCCCACTGATCAACTCTAAGGTCATCTCTGGACTACTGACCTTATAGGTAGTAAGTCATGCCATAAACTACCTCATTATTAACGAGGCAGCGCCACACTTCTGGGGTGGAGGCAGGAAGTTAAGCCATAAACTACCTCATTATTAACGAGGCAGCGCCACACTTCTGGGGTGGAGGCTATCTGGGAACCTCACAACTGGGGAGGCCGGTACGCCAACCTTAACTTTTCAGTCTTATTATCTTGCTTATCTTTCTCGTTCTTTACTTTATCTTTTCGTTCGTTTGTTCATTCATTCTTTCTCTCTTTCGTTCATTTTCTTTTCCTTTCTTTCTTTCGTTTCTTTTCTTTCGTTTATATTTCATAAATTATTTCTTTCTTAACGTAACTTTTCTATAGTGTGAATTATGTTAGTCACACTTTAGTGCATATAGCACTAACAGACATGAATTCCATATAACACTTAAACATAAACCTAACATAACATGTCAGTTCATGTTACAATCAAATCACATATTTGAACTTACCACATATCATACTTAGACATAATAGTCTATTCATATTGCAGTCAATTATATATTCGAACTTACTACATAGAACACATAACACATAACATGACCAGTTCATTTATGTTGTAGTCAATTAAATGCTTGAACTTACTAATACTTGCTAGCATCTCTTTTCTTGCTTCCTTGGTCCGCAGACGTCTCTTCATATCGTCTGACGCGGATCCCTATAACCGAAATAATAACGGTTATTTTCCATGCTTCTTTCATATATAAAACTTAATAAAACGTAAAAATTCTACGTTTCATTTCTCGATCATAAATTTAAGGATCTAATATCCAATTTATAACTTTTCTGCTAACTTTTAGTACAATTACTATTTTACCCTGAACTTTTGGCAAAATTACCATTTTGCCCCTAATGGGTCTTTGAGTCATATCATTCTCATTTTATTGCTTAAACTGGATCTTCTAAGCTCAAAAATCATCAAATAATTTTTCTTGGGCTTTACTAAATTTTTTTTACGGCCTTATTTACCATAATTTCTTGGTTTACTATTTACCGACCCTCGGGTGGTACTATTCTGACTCTCGAGCGTTAATGCTCTTTCTCAGGTCTAGGTCACCGAAAGGGCTCGAGTTTCCATCCCGACCACGTTTTTACCCTTCGGTTCTTAAAATACTCTTCTATGCCGTTTTCAAAATTTCGGCAGCATTTCTGCTTAATTTTTGGGTTTCCGGCGTTTAGGAAACGCCTCGAAATCATCTAACCTAGTTCTATTCTACCACGTACTATACCAGAGCCTATATTTTTACGTAAAAACTCAAATTTTTACGTAAAAATCTTTACATTTTTCACTTTTTCTCATTTGACTATTTTCATACACATAGTCCATTTTTCTTACAATTTTACAATGTAGAATACATAATTCATATATACTCATTCCAAAAACATTAATTTCAGGAATGGAGGGACCGAAGTCACTACCGGAATCGTTCCACTGGTGATCGAACGAACTGTTCGATTTCGTGCGGACAAACTTTAATTCTCCGTTCTTTGCTTTTGAGACTCCGTCTTGCAATTCTGACGTCGCGGATGTGTCCAGAACGTCGAAAATAGGCCAACGGGCCATTCTTAAATTTTTGGTCTCCGGTCGCCGTTGACCGGCGTTGATCGGTGTTGACCGGCGTTGACTCGCCGTTGACCGGCGGTTGACGGCAGCGACGGTGGCAAATGAGTAGTCCATCTTGAAGAGCTCGACGAGAGGAATCCATTGGTGGCCTCAATTTCATGTTTGGAGGCCCCTATCGCCGGAAAATTCCCTCGAAAACCACGGTCACGGCGGCCACGGTGGAACTCCGCCGTGCCGGACCTTTTTCCGGAAATTGGTTGAGGGCTTTTGCTCCCCTCAGCCCTGCGGTCATTTCTGCACCAACGGCGCACTTCAACTAGGCCGGAATCGGGCGTTTCGACGGCGGCTCCACGGCGGTGTTTCACCAACTTTTTTGAAGCTTGGGCGGCGCGATTCCGCCGGTGTTGCGGCAATCGGTGGCATGGGTTTTGCTCCTTTCTTCACCACGAAACTTTTGGGACCGGTTTCGTGGCAAACGGTGGCTGAACGGCAGAGATATCGGCGATCGAATTTCTCAGCTCCGGCGGCATTTGAGCGGCGCGTGCGGCGGCGTGCGGCGGCCGTTCCGTCGAGTTGACCCGCCGTTGGACTCAGCTCGGTGAGAGCTTTCCGATGACACCGGCGGTGTCGAAAACGGACACCGTTTCCGATGGTCGGTTACTGTTCATTTTCGGGTAAGGGGAGGAAAAAGAAAATAAGAGAAAGTTATGGGCTTGTTTTTGAAATTTCTGATTTTTTTTGCCCTTTATATACTTTTTTGCCCAAAATTTCAACATGGGCTATCCTGATTAATTTGGGCGTCCTGAATCCAAATATATCAGTTTTATCTTCATCTGAGGTCATCTTGACCAGTTTCCGGTACTGTGAATTCTCGATCAAAAATTACCTTTGTGCTCAATTAGCTAATTTGAGCATATAAATAGGCTATACTGACTAATTTGGACGTGCTGAATCCAAATTTATCAGTTTCAACTTCATTCGAGGTCATCTCGATCAGTTTTCGGGATCTGTGTGACCCCATCTCGAAAAACGTGTCAGGTGCCTGATTGACTAATTTGGGCATCCTGAGTCCAAATATATCAGTTTCGGGCCAAGAAATTGTCGTCTTGACCCTTATCCCGATACTGCGTACCTCCCAACAAAATCTACATTTTGTTCTCAATTGACTAATTTTGAGCATTCTGATTCTAAATATATCAGTTTCATATCAAGAAAATGTCATTTTAACCAATTTCTTGATACTGCATATTTCCTGATCATCACAATAAAGATGGATACAAGAAGACGGAACAGAATTCAAGACCCAAAGAATGCTTTGGATGGAATTTTGTAATCTTTATTTTCTTTGTTCTAGGATGGAACCATAGCTTGGTTATTCTGTCAATTATTTTTCTGTGATATGTCATGGATGTATAAATATGTATTGATGGATATTTTGTATGCATATTTGATAACATGTCATATAGGATAGGTGAGTGCCGCTCATACTATATTGATCATACATAATTTGTCAAAACTTGCATGTTTTTCAAAATATTGAGTGGGAGAGGGTTTCAAACAAAACCCACGGCCTCCATTGTTGATCCATATGTGAAAGCATGGTAACGCCTCGCGTCAGTTCTGCCCTGACCACACCCCTCGGTAGGTGTTTACCGCTGCCGGTATATTAGATTGGATCTCCTATGTGGAAAACGTGTTCGGGTACGATCCTATTCATGACCACCCCTCGGTGGCTTGGTAGGACGTGGATCGGGCTACGTAAACAATGGTTATACACTCAAGACTCGTTTAGTTATTAACCTTCCCTAGAAGCTCTGTTAACTAAACTGGTGGCCAAATAAGCGGTTATTAATATATGTCTTAACCTTAGAGGATTTAAGGCAACATATATTAATTGGACGGGGTCCATGTTCCGACTATTTGTTTCATGACCACCCCTCGGTGGCTTGGGGCAATAGGTGCTAAGAATTACCGCTGCAATGCTACATGTTTTTCAAGTTTCATGTAGGAACGTACTTGTATGTTTTATTTGCTAAATTATCTGTATATTTGCTTGGGCTTTGTAATGATGTCTAGCATAATTTTATTTCAGTTCAAAATGTCACCGACACCCCTCATTTCAATACTTACTGAAAATAAGCTGAATGGCGATAATTATAAAGACTGGAAAAGAAATCAATTAATAGTTCTCAGCTGTGAGAGACACAAGTTCGTACTGGACGAACCATGCTCACCTGAGCCCAAACCTGACACACCACTTGAGGAGGTCCCGGTTGCCTATAATCGTTGGAGAGAATCCAATGAGATAGCTCGATGCTACATCCTTGCTAGCATGACGAGTGCTTTACAAAAGCAGCATGAGACTTATCAAGTTGCTGGGGAGATCATGGAAAATCTGGAGGACATGTTCGGAGGCCAAGAAAAATTGGCTCGACAGTCCCCTATCACCAGCATTATGAACTCTAAGCAAAAGGCGGGTACTCCGGTGAAGGACCATATGATCACTCTAATGGGATTCTTCGCTGCGGCTGCCGAGAATGGTGCTGAGTTGGACTACAACACCCAGATCGAGATGGTGTTCAAGACTCTGTCTAAAGATTTTGTGGGGTTTAAGGCCGCATACAATCTGGCGACAAAGGAGTTAGGACTAACCGAGCTCATGAAGTAACTACAGGCTTATGAGCGGATGATCAGGGATGAGGATGCGGTCCGACCTAAAGGAGAGGCCAATTTGGTGGAATCTTCCAATCCCTCACGGAAAAGAAAGAGGCCAAATAAGAAGCAAGTGGCTTCTATTTCTTCTAATCCTCCTGTCTCAGACGGGAAGAAGAAGAAGAAGAACAAGAAGCCGAAGGACCCTAAAAAGTCCAAATGCTTCCATTGTGGGAAGGTAGGTCACTTCAAGAAGGCTTGCCGGGAAATCCTAGCCGCCAAGGGCAAGGAAGGTAAGGAACTTCTTTACTTAGAAGCTTGTTTGGTGGAAGAATCGAAAGACACTTGGGTCATTGATTCGGGCGCCACTAATCATGTTTGTGTTTCTATGTAGGGGTTCGTGGAAACGAGAAGTCTACATGATAGGAGCCTCTCGTTGCGGACTAGAGATGGTAGCTTTGTGGTGGCTGAGGCAGTGGGAGATGTTTACCTTTATTTTGATCAATTTAGGTTTATTTTATTGAAAGACTGTTTTTATGTTCCTAATTTTAAGAGGAACCTTATATCGGTAGCTTGTTTAATAAAGGATTCTTATTCAGTTTCTTTTAGTAAAAGAGTTGATATTCGTAGAAATAAGTCTTTTATCTGTTCTGGATGGATGGATGGAAACCTATATTTGATCCAACCAAAGATGTACTCACTGCTTGACACTGAATTAATTGATAACTCTAAAAGGTTGAAAGTTTCTCACTCTAACAAGGTGTATCTTTGGCATTTAAGACTTGGTCATATTAATCAAGATAGGATTCAAAGATTGGTGAAAGACGGTCCTCTGGAATCTCTGGAGGAGGTACGACTTCCCTAATGTGAGTCTTGTCTAGAGGGTAAACTGACTAAGAGGTTTTTTAGAGCTAAGGGTACAAGGGCTCAGGAGCTCTTAGAAATTGTGCACACTGACGTATGTGGCCCCATGAACGTCACAGCACGAGGAGGGTTCGAGAATTATGTCTCTTTTATAGATGATTACTCGAGGTATGGATATGTGTATCTGATGCACTGCAAGAGCGAAACTTTTGACAAGTTCAAAGAGTATCGTACGGAAGTGGAAAAGCAATTAGATAAATCTATAAAGACACTTCAATTTGATCGAGGTGGCGAATACCTCTCCGATGAATTTCTAGGACATCTTATAGAGAACGGGATATTATCCCAATTGACTGCACCTGGTACTTCACAACAGAATGGTGTAGCCGAAAGGAGAAACAGGACCTTATTGGATATGGTACGGTCCATGATGAGTTATTCAACGCTGCCATTATCATTTTTGGGATATGCTTTACAAACGGTGTGCTATATTCTGAACCAGCTTCCGAGCAAATTAATTCCCATAACTCCGTATGAATTGTGGCGTGGCAGAAAGCCCTCCCTTGGACATATGAGAATATGGGGCTGCCCGGTACATGTACTGGATGGGGATGCGAAAAAGTTATAACCAAGATCAGAATTATGCATGTTTGCAGGGTATCCAAAAGGAACTAAAGGAGGTCTGTTCTATAACCCGAAGGAACAAAAAGTCATTATCTCAACCCATGCGACATTCTTGGAGGAAAGTCACATGAATGACTTTAAATCTCGAAGCAAAGTGGTGCTAGAGGAGTTATCGGGTGAAAGAACTGCTCCACAGATTTCGGTCTTGGACGCAAGTCCAAGTTCTAGTGAAAGACTTGCAGACGATCAACAATTTAGGGTGCCTCGTCGTAGTGGGAGGGTTTCTAAGAAATCTAATTTCTTCATGTATGATGCTGAGGTATACCAGGCCGAGGCTCATGAGCATGAGGATGATCCGGTCACCTATGATGAAGCTATAAATGATGTTGATTCTAATTCTTGGAAACAGGCTATGAACAATGAGATGGATTCTATGAAATCCAACTCTGTTTGGGAACTTGTAGATTTGCCGGATGGGATAAAACCCATTGGATGCAAATGGGTCTGCAAAAGAAAGAAGGATGCGGAAGGGAGAGTGGAAACTTTCAAAGCTAGACTGGTTGCAAAGGGATACACGCAAAAGGCTGGAATCGATTACGATGAAACCTTTTCGCCTGTTGCTATGCTGAAGTCTATCCGTATTCTTCTGTCCATTGCTGCGGCTCTCGATTACGAGATCTAGCAAATGGATGTCAAGACGGCATTCTTGAATGGCCATCTTGAAGAGTGTATCTATATGATACAGCCCGAAGGGTTCGTAGCAAAAGGCCAAGAAAGGAAAGTCTGCAAGTTGCTTAGATCCATTTATAGATTAAAGCAAGCATCCCGCTCATGGAACCAGAGGTTTGATCAAGCGGTTAAGACATTTGGTTTTGAGCAGAATGTTGATGAACCTTGTGTTTATAAACGTATTAAGGATGGAAAAGTGGTCTTTCTGATACTCTATGTCGATGATATACTACTCATTGGGAATGATGTAGGGAACTTATCATCGGTCAAGTTTTGGTTACACCAACAGTTTGACATGAAGGACTTGGGAGAAGCTAATTATGTTCTAGGCATTCGTCTCTTCAGAGATCGAAAGAACAAAATGATAGCGTTATCCCAAGCTTCATACATAGATAAAATAATTGATAAATATGCAATGCAAGAGGCAAAGAAAGGCTCACAACCTTCTATTGCCGGTCTAACTCTTTCATTGGATGACTGTCCCAAGACATCGGAAGAAAGAGAGCGTATGAGTAAGGTCCCTTATGCATCCGCTGTGGGTAGCCTTATGTACGCTATGTTTTGCACTCGCCCAGACACATGTTTTGCAGTAGGTATGGTGAGTTGATATCAAACAAATCCTGGAACCAAGCACTGGCAAGCTATAAAGCATATACTCAAGTATCTTAAGAGAACGAGGGATTATATGCTGGTGTATTCTGGAGGGGACCTAACACCCGTAGGATACACGGACTTAGACTTCCAGACTTGTAAGGATTCGAGGAAATCGACATCTGGATCAGTGTTTTTACTCGGAGGAGGCGCCATTGTGTGGAGGAGCATGAAGCAGGGCTGCACAGCTGACTCTACTATGGAGGCTGAGTATGTGACTGCGGCTGAGGCATCTAAAGAACCGGTTTGGCTCCGCAAGTTCTTTAGAGACCTTGAGGTCATTCCGGGTGTTGACAATCCTATCACACTTTACTGTGATAATACAGGGGCTATTGCCAACACAAGGGAATCTCGGCACCACAAGAGGACCAAGCACATCGATCGGAGATATCACATTATTAGAGGGCATGTGGAGACAGGACAAGCGGATGTATGTAAGATCGCATTCGAGGACAACATCGCTGATCCCTTTACTAAGACTTTGGTGGCTAGAAGCTTTGAGAGGCATGTAGAGGCGATGGGGATGCGTAACATGGCACATCTACTGGCTTAGGGCAAGTGGGAGATTGTTAGGAAATGCCCTAAGTATTAGAGACATTTTGATGTATTCATTTTGAACTGGATAATAAAATTATACATAAAGGTTATTCATTACATTGCTATCTTTCCTCGTCTTATTTATATGTTGAAGTAAATATAAGCAAATATGGCTCACTGACTGCTTGTGTTAAAACTGTTAGAACGTTGTATGCAATGGACTTTTGTATGCGAGAAGACAATGTTCTAAAGTTAGCGGTCTAAACTATGGTCTGTAGTCTATGGAGTTAGACCGAGCATCTAACTCATGTTAAGACTATTATGTTGTCTAAAGGCTTGGAGGGGACGGTTTGTCTTGAATGTCTGGAGCTGGACTCCCAAGTAGAGACATAGATATGTTGCTTGGTGGTGACATATTAGACCGGGACTAAAGCATGATTAATCTACGTAGTCCGCTATGAGTGGATCAATCTGCTTTTGACGTTCATTGTGCAATAACCTTAATCCTGAGTAAATGAATTACTTCATGTATATGACTTGTGTACTTTGATGTTCCAATGGCTAAAGCGTCTCAGAGGTAGTAAGCTATTAGACCAGTTCGTTGGGTGCATGACTTGTATACGATGAAGGGTTTGTTTGCAGATATCGGAATCATAACTCTAAGGAGTTAAAGGTATCCTCTTAAAGGCATTATACTGAATGTGAAAATGGACAAGGCCTTAGGTCGTCTGCTGGGCGGATGACTTCTTATTCACATATGGTGAATAATCATTTTCTTAATTCGGTAGTATAATGGAACTTTAAGATAGCCTGATCAGTAGGATTAAACGGACTTTGACCTAAGGCTGATCATGGATATCATATGAGGGTTTTGCATATATGACAAAGTCATTGGATAGTAGCTCGTCACAGGCTTACGTAATACGGTATATAATTGGGAGTTCAGTTTCAGGTTTATAGTGGTGTGACTCTGAAATTAGTGATCATATGATTGAGTTGTTCGATACAGAATGATGATCATATGGAATCACGGGAGCCTGATTCTATATGTCCAATCAGTCCCTCTACTAGCTCCACATAATTCCTTAACGTTTGGCAAATTGATTTGTGTATGCTCTTGACTGGTTTATTATGCATGGATGGTAATGACACAGGATTAGGATGGTAGACAAGATTCTCTCCGGTTGGATTCAGATTTTGTTTTGGATAATAGAGTACACAATTATTCGAACTCCAAATAAAGTTACCATGATTTTATTTGAGATTGGATTGGAGTTGTAGAAAATTATCCATGAGAACAAGAATTTGAAACACAACCGTTTTGTGGATTTTGAAATTTGAAATTTGAATTTTGAATTTTGAATTTTGAATTTTGAATTTTGAATTTGAAATTTGAATTTGAAATTTGAATTTGAAATTCGAATTTGAAATTTGAATTTGAAATTCGAATTTGAAATTTGAATTTGAAATTCGAATTTGAAATTTGAAATTTGAAATTTGAAATTTGAAATTTGAATTTGAAATTCGAATTTGAAATTTGATTTTGAATCACAGTCCAAGTGGGATTCGAATTTGTTGTGGAAAATCTACAAGGTTTGAAATTCGAATTTGAGTTGGATTTGGAGAGGATAATCTTGTTAGAATCCTACTTGAATTTTGAATCTAAATCCTAACAAAAGTAGACGAAATTTTTGAGGATAATCCTCAATGGAATTTCAGTTTTTTGTGGATAAGGTTCAAGGGAAGATTCAAGTTTCAATCCTAGTTGAATTTGGATTCTCTCCTTCCCTGAAAAGTGGCCGAAATTATGGAGGAAATCTCCTAAGAAAATTCGGTTATTTTGGATAAGGTTGAGATAAGATTCAAGCTTGAAAATCCTAGTGGAATTTTGATTCTCCCTTATCCTAAATGTGGCCGAATATTTGGAGAAAAATCTCCTAGGAAATTTCGGATTTTTTGGTTGAAAAAGGGAGATAAAATTCTAGTTAAAATCTTGTTTAGATTTGGATTGGTTTTATCCTTAAAAAAACCGAATTTTATTGTTGGGATTTTCCCATGAAAAATTCAGATTTTTATGGTTATGGATAAGGGAGAATATCTTTTACTAGTCCAATTCAAATTCAGTGAATCACCACATGCAGGTCTATAAATAGAGGTCCTGCCACTCCAGTTCTCTCAGACCACAGACTCTCAGGTGAGCAGGCTTATTGTTGCACAGCTCATCATGACAATAAAGTTCTTTAGAGATCTGGGTGGTCGGAAGAAGACTAGCAGTGCTAGCATACCGATCGAGGTTCAGAGTGCCCACACACTCAGTCATTCGGGAATTGGAGAATAGTAGAGAAGGCTAGTTGGTTGAAGCCTCCGGTCATTCTCCTCCTGCAAGATTGGCGTCCTTGAGGTATGAGTTTTAATTGTTGTTGGTTTACTGTATATGGCATCATGAGATATTTAACGATCTAAAAATTTGTATTGTTCTGCTGCGCCACTCTGATATGTTTTTACCGATTTATTATCCTACAGTTACTTCAGCAAAAACAAGAACCTTGGTAATATGGACCTCACCCCGTTGCTTAATGCAGAACAAGAACCTTGGTATAAGGAAGATGCCACAATCAACTACGGAATGGTTGATTGATAAGTCGGGAGTGAACGCCATGGTAAAATTTCGATAAGTTCAAATAGTTCTCAAAGAACCAAAGAAAATTAGAACTCTCAAATTTGTGAATAAACTGATGTGTCTTTTTATTGCCGTGAGGATGCCTATTTATCGGCAATTATTACAGAGAATATTCCTAAAAAACCCAAAAATTTGTTACAAAGGATAATCCTAAAAATCTGAAAGTTTGTTATAAAAGATAATCCTAAATCCTGTCTAAAATTTGTTACAAAAGATAATCCTAAATCCTAGCCAAAATCCCGCCTACACTAGAAATTCAGAAAAAGAAATGAAAATAAATTAAAAAAAGTCATGGACTTATATTATTTGAATTCCTCATGGGCTTGAATTAAGTTAATGTATCCTTATTGACCACATGAATCAATGGGCCTCCACGAATTTGATTGAGCCCAAATCTCTTAAATCAGCCCATTAAGTGCTTCTTTGAATCTCTTTGCTCTCCCTCTGTAACCAGCCCAATTAGTATTCGAATTGACTCCCTTAAAACCGTTCTTTGATTCACATCATTCCCTTCCTCTTGAAAAGGAAATCATCGCCTAATAAGGATTTGTATGCATTGTCATCGATTCGTTCAAGAACTTGGAAAGGACCATCCCCTCTAGGAAGTCACTTAGAACGTTTTTGTGTCGGGATTCGTTTCTTCCTTATGCACAGCCAAACCCAATCTCCGGGATCAAAAACTAATTTGTGACGCGTTTTGTTGGCTTGACCTTGTAGCTCCTTAGTCTTCTCGGGATTACTACATAGATTAGTCGATTTGGATTGGAAGCTCTGGGCACAAAATCAATTTGATGTTTGAACCCTCGGATAAATAGTAATCCACGTAGTGCTTCCTCGCAAAAGACATCCTTGTATCCTTTTGTATAGCAATCCTTTTGTTTTCTCTCTGATTTTCTCTCAATGGCCATAAGACTCTTCTCTTTTTTTTGCTCGCTTTTCTCGGCCTCTCTCTCTTTTTCACCCTCTTTCTTTTTTACGTTTTATCTTTTGGTTGCTCTCTTTTTAACTCCTTCTCTTTTGTTCACCCTTCTTTTGTAACCTCACCTGATCTTCTTACGCTTGTTGTGGTGCCAGCAGTACAAGAGTGATTGGTTGATCGATGAGCAACGAATACTTGTTGGTGAAGCCATTCATGTTGACACACCAATCAAACTGCTTCTCTAAATCATTAGGGATGGTTTAACCTTGGAACGGAGGAATCTTCATTTTAATGCTACCCAAATTGTTGTCTTCTTGATTCCTAGCTCTTGTAAATCGCCCTTCATATCTCCTATTACCCACAACCGAATCCTGACCATCTTCTTTATCAAAACTAGCCCACAATACTTTCGTCTTCATCTCTCACACCTTAAAATTGAACTCTTTCCCTTTTACACACATTAGGAGCATTTTGTGGCTGCTTCAAACGTGCAATCTCTATCCGGTCCAACCGTTCATGCACTCGTTCTAATTCAACTCTCAACATCCGTTTCATCTCTCTCATCAACTGTAACTGTAGGTTTGGAATAGTTGATCGTGGTGGCTCTACAGTTGAGTTTTCTTCTTTATTGCGTGACATATTCAAAATCCGTAAAATAAGGTTAGAAACCTCATTAGCACTCCCTCACGTGTTTCACTTGAGAAAAGAGAATTCGATCACTCTCGTGTTTCTCACTTAAATGGCTTTTACCCTCTAATATGCTCACTACTCCTGCCTTCTTCCATTCGTTGATTCTCTTTTGGTTCTTTTCAAACAAGAACCTAAGCTCTGATACCAAATGATGCGAACCCCGCCAAGAATAACGAGACCCATCAAGATTATGAACCCAAGAACGTTCCAAAGTCAGGTTTGAACGGATGGGAGACCTCGACCCGTTGCTTCAGCAAAAACAAGAACCTTGGTATATTGGACCTCAACCCGTTGCTTAATACGGAACAAGAACCTTGGTATAAGGAAGATGCCACAATCAACTATGGAATGGTTGATTGATAAGTCGGGAGTGAACGCTACCGAAAATTCTGATAAGTTCAAATAGTTCTCAAAGAACCAAAGAGAATTAGAACTATCAAATTTGTGAATAAACTGATGTGTCTTTTTATTGCCGTGAGGATGCCTATTTATAGGCGATTGTTACAGAGAATATTCCTAAAAAACCCAAAAATTTGTTACAAAAGATAATCCTAAAAAGCCGAAATTTGTTATTAAAGATAATCCTAAATCCTAACTGAAATTTGTTACAAAAGATAATCCTAAATCTTAGCCAAAATCCCGCCTACACTAGAAATTCAGAAAAAGAAATGAAAATAAATTAAAAAAAGTCATGGGCTTGTATTATTTGAATTCCTCATGAGTTTGAATTAAGTTAATGCATCCCTGTTGACCACATGAATCAATGGGCCTCCACGAATTTGATTGAGCCCAAATCTCTTGAATCAGCCCATTAAGTGCTTCTTTAAATCTCTTTACTCTCGCTCTTGTAACCAGCCTAATTGGTATTCAAATTGGTTCCCTTAAAACCGTTCTTTGATTCACATCATTCCCCTTCTCTTGAAAAGGAAATCATCGCCTAATAAGGATTTGTATGCATTGTCATCAATTCGTTCAAGAACTTGGAAAGGACCATCCCCTCTAGGAAGTCGCTTTGAACGTTTTTGTGTCGGGATTCGTTTCTTCCTTACGCATAGCCAAACCCAATCTCCGGGATCAAAAACTAATTTGTGACACGTTTTGTTGGCTTGACCTTGAAGCTCCTTAGTCTTCTCGGGATTACTACTACAGATTAGTCGGTTTGGATTGGAAGCTCTGGGCACAAAATCAATTTGATGTTTAAACCCTCGGATAAATGGTAATCCACGTGGTGTTTCCTCGTAAAAGAAATCCTCGTATCCTTTTGTATAGCAATCCTTTTGTTTTCTCTCTGATTTTCTCTCAATGGCCATTAGACTCTTCTCTTTTTTTTGCTCGCTTTTCTCGGCCTCTCTCTCTTTTTCACTCTCTTTTTTTTTTTTTTTCACTTTTTATCTTTTGGTTGCTCTCTTTTTCACTCCTTCTCTTTTGTTAACCCTCCTTTTGTAACCTCGCTCGATCTTCATACACTTGTTGTGGTGATGAAGGGTTTGTTTGCAGATATCAAAATTATAACTCTAATAAGGAGTTAAGGATATCCTCTTAAAGGCATTATACTAGATATGAAAATAGACAAGGCCTTGGGTCATCTGCTGGGCGGATGACTTCTTATTCACATATGGTGAATAGTCATTTTCTTGTTTGAATTTGAAATTTGAATTTGAAATTTAAATTTAGAATTTGAATTTGAAATTTGAAATTTGAAATTTGAAATTTGAATTTGAAATTTGAAATTTGAATTTGAAGTTTGAATTTTGAAATTTAAACTTTGAAATTTGAAATTCGAATTTTGAATCACAGTCCACGTAGGATTCGAATTTTTTATGGATAATCCACATGGAGAAGTTCAAATTTGATTTGGATTCTAGATTGGAAGATCTTGTTTGAATCCTACTTGAATTTTGAATCCCAATCCTAACTAACTTGGTCGAAAATTTTGAGGAATATCCTCGTGGAATTTTCAAAATTTTTGTGGATAAGATTCAGGGAAAAATTCAAGTTTCAATCCCAGTTGAATTAGGATTCTCTCCTCCCTGTATTGGCCAAAAATTTTGACTGAATCTCCAAGGAGATTTTCGGTTATTTTGGATAAGGATGAGATAAAATTCGAGCTTGAAAATCCTAGTTGAATTTTGATTCTTCCCTACTTTTGTGGCCGAAATTTTAAGGAAAACTTAAAAGAGATTTTCGGATTTTTTGATTGGGTAATGGTGAGATAAAATTCAAGTTAAAATCCTGTTTGAATTTTGAATGAAAAAACCTTAAAGTGGCCGAATTCATTATGGTTGGATAAGGCCTAGATTTTTTGGATTTTATGGTTGGATAAGAGAGAAAATCTTCTCCTAATCCAATTCGAATTCAGAGGATCACCTCATGCATGTCTATAAATAGAGGTCCTGCCACTCCAGTTCTCTCAGACTCCAGACTTTCAGGTGAGCAGGCTTGTTGTTGTACACTCACCGTGACAATAAGTTCTTTAGAGATCTACATGGTCGGAAGAAGACTAGCACTGCTAGCATACCGATCGAGGTTCAGAGTGCCCACTCAGCCATTCGGGTATTGGAGAATAGTAGAGAAGACTAGTTGGTTGATGCCCTCCGATCATTCTCTTTCAGCAGATTGGCGTCCTCCGAGGTATGAGTTTAAATTGTTGTTGGTTTATTGTATATGGCATCATGAGATATTTAACGATCTTGAAAAATTTTATTATTCTACTACGCCACTCTGATACGTTTTTACCGATTTATTTCCTACAAGGTGTACAGTCGAGAAAAGTAGTCTAGATGACCTCTTCTCGCCAAAAAAACTAACAAAATCGGAGTCAAAATGCTCAGACTAGTCAGTTAGACAGAAAACGATGAATAGTGAATAATGAATAGTGAATAGTGGAAAACACAATGTCATGTTAATGGCTAAGACGGCCTTAATCTGGCATAAAACTGATATATTAATAGTCAAAAGGCTCAATCTGGTCAATTAAACACAAAATGTAGATTTTTATTTGAGAGATACGCAGTATCGGGATGAGGGTCAAGACGATAATTTCTCGCCCTGAAACTGATATACTTAGACTCAGGACGCCCAAATTAGTCAATTGAGCACCTGACACATTTTTCGAGATGAGATAACACAGATCCTGAAAACTGGTCCAGACGGCCTTAGATGGACGTAAAACTGATAAATTTGAAATCAGCATGTCCAAATTAGTCAGGATAGACTGCGTTTGAAATTTCGTACTAAAACGCCTCGTTATGCGTGCGTAGTGTCAACACAGTGTAGGCCTAACCACAGTATTAAGAAATTGATCAAGATAACCTTTTCTTGAAATAAAACTGATATATTTGGAATCAACATGCTCAAATTAGTCATTTGAGTACAAAAAGTAATTTTTGACCGGGAAACCGCAGTATCAGAAAACTGGTCGAGATGATTTCAGATGAAAATAAAACTGATATATTTGGGTTCAGCACGCCCAAATTAGTTAGTATAGCCCATGTTAAAATTTTTCAAAAAATTAGTATAAAGAGGTCAGAATTTTGGATTTTTGTAAAAAGGCCCCCCATAATTTTCTTTTTCCTTATCTTTTTCTCCCCACACCACTCGTAGATGAACAGTAACCATCGGTCGAATCCGACCTCCGTTTTCGACATCGCCGGCACCGTTGGAAAGCTCTCGACGAGCTAATTCCAACGGTGGGCCGAGTTGACAGAATGGCTACCAGAGGAAGGCGCTCGCGCCGCCCAAAGTCGTCGGAGGCTGAAATTATTGTAACTTCGCCGTCTGACATCCAAATGACACGATTTCGGTCCCAATGGATTCGTCATGAAGAGTAGAACAAAACCCAGCCCTCCTTTCACGTCAATAGCCACCTGATCGTGCCGCCCAGCCTTTGCCATCGCCACCACCGTCGCCACCGTGGAATCTATTGATTCCAGCAGAGTTGAGTTGCAAGGTGGGTACCAAAGTGCTCAGAGGAACAAAAGCCCCAAATCAATTTTGGGCAACAACACCAGGAAGACGGATATCCAACTACTAATGCCATCACCGAATTTTGAGGGTCGATTTCCGGTGATAGGAGCCTCGATTGGTGAAATTGACACCACCAATGGGGTCCACTCGTTGAGCTCTTTAAGATAGTGGCTGCCTTTTCCATTGCCGCCGTGGTCAACACCAGTCAACGCCGACCAACGGCAACCTGGTGACCAAAAATTGAAGAATGGATCGTTGGTCTATTTTCGACATTTTGGACACATTCGCAGCGTTGGATTTGCAAACCGGAATTTCAAAAGTGAAGAATGATGATTCAAAGATTGTGCGGTCGAGACCGAATGGCTCTTTCGATCACCGATGGGAACAATTTTGGTAGTAGTTTTGATCCCTTCATTCCTCATTTTATTTGTGGAATAATTGTGTATTAATTATGTACTATTGGCTTAAGGAATTGTAAGAAAAAGGGATACAATGTCAAAAAAGAAAATGTGTGGAAATGTGAATATTTTTACGTAAAAAGTTGAGCTTTTACGTAAAATTAGGCCTCTGGTATAGTACGTGGTAGATTAGAATAGGTTAGATAATTTTGAGGCGTTTCCTAAATGCCAGGAACCCAAAAATTAAGCGGAAATGCTGTCAAAATTTCTAAAACGGCACAAAGGTGTATTTTAGGAAACGAGGGGTAAAAATGTGATCGGGATGGAAACCCGAGCCCCCCCTTGATGACCTAGGTCTGGGAAAGAAGGATGGATGTTCTGAGGATTAGTAAATCGCCCATTCGAAATCCCAAAATGTAAGAAAAAGACCTGTATGTCGGAATAGTACCATCCGAGGGACGGGTGTGAGCTAAATATAGAATTTGGGGCGATTATATCGGTAAAGGTAACCTGATAGGCTAAACAGTCAATACGTGAGGTATACGGTTAGTTGATTGGTCGGTTAACCAGTCAAGGATCGAGTTTGAATAGGATAGTGAGAGATATTGATTAATTTGTCAAGTAGACAAATTAATTAAACATAATTTGAAATTTAATATCAAATTCCCAAAGTAGAGTAGTTGGGTACTGATTAGCAACGGTACCACACAATGATAGATTTATTAGTCACTAACGATAGATTGATCTAAGAGCAACGTTAATTAATTTATTGGGCAAATAAATTAATTAACCACGAATAGAAAATCAAACTCTCAGGAGGAGGGCAATTGGTACCGATAAGGATCGGTACCACATAACGATAAAGTTTTTATAGTTACTAATAACCATAGTGACCTAAAGTGAATGTTAATAAAATGCGTTATGATTACAGGGAGGTACCTGTATTGTGACGAAGGTGAGAGTATAAACTGTCTGCTGACAGGTAAGTACAACTTTGCCTACAGCATGAATAAAATGAGTTTTAAATGTTAATTTTTATAGTACGTTAAGTACGCAAACCATGCATAAGTTGTTCTACAGCATGCATAAGAGCATATAGTTTTACAATCACGTAGATTGATGAAAGAATAAGTTAGAGGCCATATATCCCTATCGCGTAAGATTAGGGACAGCCTAGAAGAGCATATGGCTAGAAAAGATAAACAAGATGGAAATTTAATAAGTGTATCATACCGGCCTCTCCAGCTGCAGAGGTTTTCCAAGTTAAATTAATTTAAAGCAGAAAGTTAAGCATCCGTTGATGGCTCTCTAGTTCTAAAGCAGAAAGTTGAGCATCGCGTCGCCCAGCCTTCGCCATCACCGCTGTGGAAGCCGTCGATTCCGATGGAGTTGAGTTGCAAGGTGGGTACCAAAATGCTCAGAACAACATGAGGAACAAAAGCCCCAAATCAATTTTGGGCAACAACACCGGGAAGATAGAGATCCGACCACCGCCACCGTCACCGAATTTCGAGGGTCGATTTCCAGCGATAGGAGCCTTGATTGGTGAAATTGACACGACCAACGGGTTTCTCTCATCGAGCTCTTCAAAATGGTAGCCGCTTTTTCCATCGCCGCTGTGGTCAACACCGGTCAACGACAACCCGATGACCAAAAATTGAAGAATGGCCCGTTGGCCTATTTTCGACGTTCCGGACATATCTATGGCATCAGATTTGTAAACTGGAATTTCCAAAGTGAAGAATGATGATTTAAAGATTGTGCGGTCGAGACCGAACGGCTCTTTCGATCGCTGATGGGAACAATTTTGGTAGTAGTTTTGATCCCTTTATTCCTCATTTTATTTATGGAATAATTGTGTATTAATTATGGACTATTGGCTTGAGTCATTGTAAGAAAAAGAGATAAAATGTCGAAAAAAGAAAATGTGTGGAAATGTGAATATTTTTATGTAAAAAGTTGAGCTTTTATGTAAAAATTAGGCCTCTGGTATAGTACGTGGTAGATTAGAATAGGTTAGATGGTTTTGCGGCGTTTCTTAGATGCCGGGAACCCAAATATTAAGTGGAAATACTACCGAAATTTCTAAAATGACACAAAGGGGTATTTTAGGAAATAAGGGATAAAAATATGATCGGGATGGAAACTCGAGCCCCCCCTCGGTGACCTAGGTTTGGGAAAGAATGATGGACATTCTGAGGATTAGTAAACCGCCCATTCGAAATCTCGAAATGTAAGAAAGCAACCCGTATATCAGAATAGTACCACCCGAGGGATGGGTATGAGCTAAGTATAGAATTTGAGGTGATTATATCGGTAAAGGTAACCCGATAGGCTAAACAGCCAATACGCAAAGTATACGGTCAGTTGACTGGTCGGTTAACCAGTAAAGGACCGAGTTTGAATGGGATAGTGAGAGACAGTGATTAATTTATCAAGTAGACAAATTAATTAAGCACAACTAGAAATTTAATATCAAATTCCCAAAGTAGAGCAGTTGGGTACCAATAGGCAACGGTACCACACAACGATAGATTTATTAGTCACTAACGATAGAGTGATCTAAGAGCAACGTTAATTAATTTATTGGACAAATAAATTAATTAACCACGATTAGAAAATCAAACTCTCAGGAGGAGGGCAATTAGTACCGATAAGGATCGGTACCACATAACGATAAAGTTTTTATTAGTCACTAATGACCACAGTGACCTAAGAGTGAATGTTAACGAAATGCGTTATGATTACAGGTTGGTACCTGCATTTGTGATGAAGGCGAGAGTATAAACTGTCCGCTGATAGGTAAGTACACCTCCACCTATAGCGTGAATAAAATGAGTTTTAAATATTAATATTTACAGTATGTTAAGTATGCAAACCATGCACAAGTTGTTGCACAGCATGCATAAGAGCATATAGTTTCGCAATCGTGTAGATTGATGAAAGAATAAGTTAGAGGCCATATATACCTATCGCGTAAGATTAGGAATAGCTTGGAAGAGCATACGGCTAGAAAAGATAAACAAGATGGAAATTTAGTAAGCGTGTCATTCTGGTCTCTCCAGTTGCAGAGGTTGAGCACCCATTGATGGCTCTCCGGCTTTTTGACCGCCGACATTACCAGTGGTCTGCGCGTGCACGGTACTGACACACAGGCCCTTACAAGAATAAAGAAAAGATAATAAATAATGAAGCATAATATGAGCATAATCGGATCATACATTGTTACGATATGCCTTAGCTATAGTTCATCATGCTTCTAGTTATAGTAGATATGCATTCAGTACACGATGTATTCTGTTGTGCATAAAGTATGTGATGTCTTGCATTCAGTGATATGCTATGTTCTGATATGTGATATGTGATACATGTTGATACTTGACATGCTTATATGATTTTAAGTATGTACTATGTTTTAAACATGTTTTGCGGTTAACATATTGTATTTATTGGGCGTAAAGCTCATAGTGTGTATTCATACTGTAGGTAAGCTTCCTATGGCTTAAACACCAACAGACGATGATGGCGGCAAAGGCAGATGTGAGGATAAGGTTGTGGATACCATCACAAGTATTCTTCCGCACAATTTATGTAATAAGTATTTTTGAATAGTAATCGTTAAATAGTATTTTTGAATAGTAATAGTTAAACAGTATTTTTGAATAATAACAGTTAAATAACATATTTGGAATAGTATTTAATTAAACAGTCAGTATAAGTATGTATATATAATTGAAATCCCTATGTTTTCATATTCAGCATTTTAATAGTATACGTACGTGAATAGTAAATACGTACGTGTATATTAAAAAAATCCCTAAAATTCTAATATCTAAACAAGTAAGTTTAAGTATCGGCTTTAAAGTAAAAGTTAAAGAAGTAGTTTTTAGTGACGGTATGGGCCACTAAGGGCACGGGCCATCACAGTTGGTATCAGAGTGGTATCATGTCACCCAACCTCACATCGCCGTATGCCTGCTTCATCTGTCTAAGTAAGTTAGTTTTATTTTTAGTCAATAAATGTTTATCTATGGAAGATATCATTTTATAGTAATGAGATGACGAAACCTATGATGACGAGAATAAGATGAAGAGATGCTGAGACCACTATACGTAAAATCACGATCGTGTAGTGCTAAAGAACTGCTCAGAGGAAGCACATGGATTACTGCCCGAGTTGTACTGATCTTTAGGGCTAGTTGTCCACTAAGTTTTGTGTGGTAAACAACACTCTGCACTTTATGAGAATGTCAAGATTGGTTTTACATTATCAAAATGATTCTCCGATTGTACGTCATTGGTTAGGATAATTGAGTCTTATTGACTATTGATATCTCTCAAGAAGATACTCTCATGTGTATCAGGATTCTCGTGACTGTAGGAAAATAATTCGGTAAAAACGTATCAGAGTGGTGCAGCGGAACAATAAAAATTTTTAGATTGTTAACTATCTCATGATGCCATATACAATAAACCAACAACAATTAAAACTCATACCTCAAGGACGCCAATCTGCAGGAGGAGAATGACCGGAGGGCTTCAACCAACTAGCCTTCTCTACTATTCTCCAATTCCCGAATGGTTGAGTGTGTGGGCACTCTGAACCTCGATCGGTATGCTAGCACTGCTAGTCTTCTTCTGACCACCCAGATCTCTAAAGAACTTATGGTCACGGTGGGCTGTACAACAATAAACCTGCTCACCTGAGAGTCTGTGGTCTGAGAGAACTGGAGTGGCAGGACCTCTATTTATAGACCTGCATGAGGTGATTCTCTGAATTCGAATTGGATTAGGAGAACATATTCTCCCTTATCCACAAGCACAAAATCTGAATTTTCCAAGGGAAAATCCCAACAATAAAATTCAGCTACTTTAGGATAAATCCAATCTAAATCTAAACAAGATTTTAACTAGAATTTTATCTCCCTTTTTCAACCAAAAAATCCAAAAATTCTAAGGAGAAAATCTCCTCAAAAATTCGGCCACTTTTGGATAAGGGAGAATCAAAATTCCACTAGGATTTTCAAGATTGAATCTTATCTCATTCTTATCCAAAATAACCGAAAATCTCCTAGGAGATTTACTTCAAAATTTCAGCCACTTTCTGGGAGGAGAGAATCCAAATTCAACTGGGATTGAAATTTGAATTTTACTTTGAACCTTATCCACAAAAAATCCGAAAATCATTGAGGATAATCCTCAAAATTTTCGTCCAACTTTAGTTAGGATTTGGATTCAAAATTCAAGTAGGATTCTAACAAGATTATCCTCTCCATGTCCAACTCAAATTCGAATTTCATTCCTTGTGGATTTTCCACAACAAATTCGAATCCCACTTGGACTGTGATTCAAAATTTGAATTTCAAATTTCAAATTCGAATTTCAAATTCTAATTTCAATTCAAATTTCAAATTCAAAATTCAAATTTCAAAATTCAAATTTCAAATTCCACAAAACAGTTGTATTTCAAATTCTTGTTCTCATGGATAATTTTCTACAACTCCAATCCAATCTCAAATAAAATCATGGCAACTTTATTTGGAGTTCGAATAATTGTGTACTCTATTATCCAAAACAAAATCTGAATCCAACCGGAGAGAATCTTGTCTACCATGCTAATCCTATGTCATCACCATCCATGCATAATAAACTAGCCAATAGCATACACAAATCAATTTGCCAAACATTAAGGAATTATGTGGAGCTAGTAGAGGGACTGATTAGACATATATAATCGGGCTCCCGTAAATCCATATGATCATCATTCTTTACCGAACAACTCAATCATATGATCACTAATTTCAGAGTCACACCACTATAAACCTGAAACTGAACTCCCAATTACATGCCGTATTACGTAAGCCTGTGACAAGCTATTGTCCAATGACCTTGTCATGTATGCAGAACCCTCATATGATATCCATGATCAGCCTTAGGTCAAAGTCCGTTTAATCCTACTGATCAGGCTATCTTAAAGTTCTATTACACTACCGAATTAAGAAAATGATTATTCAACATATATGAATAAGAAGTCATCTGCCCAGCAGATGACCCAAGGCCTTGTCCATTTTCACATTCAGTATAATGCCTTTAAGAGGATACCCTTAACTCCTCATTAGAGCTATGATTCTGATATCTGTAAACGAACCCTTCATCATATACAAGCCATGCACCCAACGAACCGGTCTATAAGCTTACTACCTCTGAGACGCTTTAGCCGTTGGAACATCAAAGTACACAAGTCATATACATGAAGCTGTCCTTTTACTCAGGATTAAGGTTACTGCATAATGAACGTCAAAAGCAGATCGATCCACTCAAAGCGGACTTTGTAGATCAATCACGTTTTAGTCCTGGTCTAAAATATCACCACCAAGCAACATATCTATGTCTCTACTTGGGAGTCCAGTTCTAGATAGTCAAGACAAACCGTCCCCTCTAAGGCTTTAGACAACATAATAGTCTTAACATGAGTTAAATGCTCGGTCTAACCGCATAGACTACAGACCATAGTTTAGACTGCTAACTTTAGAACATTGTCTTCTCGCATACAAAAGTCCATTACATGCAACGTTCTAATAGTTTAACACAAGCAGTCAGGGAGCCATATTTGCTTACATTTACTTTAACATGTAAATAAAACGAGGACAGATAGTAATGTAATGAATAACCTCTATATATAATTTTATTTCCAGTTCAAAATAAATACATCAAAATGTCTCTAATGCTTAGGGCATTTCCAAACAATCTCCCACTTGCCCTAAGCCAGCAGATGTGCCATGTTATGCATCCCTATCGCCTCTACGTGCCTCTCAAAGCTTCTAGCCACCAAAGTCTTAGTAGAGGGATCGGCAATGTTGTCCTAGGACGTGATCTTACATACATCCACTAATCCTGTCTCCACGTGCCCTCTAACATCGACTTCCTCGAATCCTTGCAAGTCTGGAAGACTCAGTCCATGTATCCTACGGGTGTTAGGTCCCCTCCAGAATACACCAGCATATAATCCATCGTTCTCTTAAGATACTTGAGTATATACTTTACTGCTTGCCAATGCTTGGTTCCAGGATTCGCTTGATATCGACTCACCATACCTATTGCAAAACATATATTTGGGTGAGTGCAAAGCATAGCGTACATAAGACTACCCACAGCGGATGCATAAGGGACCTTACTTATACGCTCTCTTTCTTCCGATGTCTTGGGACAATCATCTAATTAAAGAGTTAGACAGGCAATAGAAGGTTGTGAACCTTTCTTTGCCTCTTGCATTGCATATTTATCAATTATTTTATCTATGTATGAAGCTTGGGACAATGCTATCATTTTGTTCTTTCGATCTCTGAAGAGACGAATGCCTAAAACATAATTAGCTTCTCCCAAGTCCTTCATGTCAAACTGTTGGTGTAATGAAAACTTGACCAATGATAAGTTCCCTACATCATTCCCAATGAGTAGTATATCATCGACATATAGTATCAGAAAGACTACTTTTCCATCCTTAATACATTTATAAACACAGGATTCATCAACATTCTGCTCAAAACCAAATGTCTTAATCACTTGATCAAACCTCTGGTTCCATGAGCGGGATGCTTGCTTAAATCCATAAATGGATCTAAGTAACTTACAGACTTTCCTTTCTTGGCCTTTCACTACGAACCCTTCGGGCTGTATCATATAGATACACTCTTCAAGATGGCCATTCAAGAATACTGTCTTGACATCCATTTGCCAGATCTCGTAATCGAGAGCCGCAGCAACGGATAGAAGAATACGGATAGACTTCAGTATAGTAACAGGCGAAAAGGTTTCATCATAATCGATTCTAGCCTTTTGCGTGTACCACTTTGCAACTAGTCTAGCTTTGAAAGTTTCCACTCTCCCTTCCGTATCCTTCTTTCTTTTGTAGACCCATTTGCATCCAATGGGTTTTATCCCATCCGGCAAATCTACAAGTTCCCAAACAGAGTTAGATTTCATAGAATTCATCTCATTGTTCATAGCCTGTTTCCAAGATTTAGAATCAACATCATTTATAGCTTCATCATAGGTGACCGGATCATCCTCATGCTCATGAGCCTCGGCCTGGTATACCTCAGCATCATACATGAAGAAATTAGATTTCTTCGAAACTACTCCCACTACAACGAGGCACCCTAAATTGTTGATCGTCTGCAGGTCTTTCACTGGAACTCAGACTTGCGTCCAAAACCGAAATCTGTGGAGTAGTTCTTTCACCCGATAACTCCTCTAGCACCAGTTTGCTTCGAGGCTTAAAGTCATTCATGTGACTTTCCTCCAAGAATGTCGCATGGGTTGAGACAATGACTTTTTGTTCCTTCGAGTTATAGAATAGACCTCCTTTAGTTCCCTTTGGATACCCTACAAACATGCACAATTCTGATCTTGGTTCCAACTTTTTCGCATCCCCATCCAGTACATGCGCCGGGCAGCCCCATATTCTCATATGTCCAAGGGAGGGCTTCCTGCCACGCCACAATTCATACGGAGTTATGGGAATTGATTTGCTTCGAACCTGGTTCAGAATATACCATGCCGTTTGTAAAGCATATCCCCAAAATGATAATGGCAGTATTGAATAACTCATCATGGACCGTACCATATCCAACAAGGCCCTGTTTCTCCTTTCGGCTACACCATTCTGTTGTGGAGTACCAGGTGCAGTCAATTGGGATAGTATCCCATTCTCTACAAGATGTCCTGGAAATTCATCGGAGAGGTACTCACCACCTCGATCAGATCGAAGTGTCTTTATGGATTTATCCAATTGCTTTTCCACTTCCGCACGCTACTCTTTGAACTTGTCAAAGGTTTCGTTCTTGCGGTGCATCAGATACACATATCCATACCTCGAGTAATCATCTATAAAGGAGACATAATACTCGAACCCTCCTCGTGCTGTGACGTTAATGGGGCCACATACGTCAGTGTGCATAATTTCTAAGAGCTCCTGAGCCCTTGTACCCTTAGCTCCAAAAGACCTCTTAGTCATCTTACTCTCTAGACAAGACTCACATTGAGGAAGACATACCTCCTCTAGAGATTCCAGAGGACCGTCTTTCACCAATCTTTGAATCCGATCCTGATTAATATGACCAAGTCTTAAATGCCAAAGATACGCCTTGTTAGAGTGAGAAACTTTCTACCTTTTAGAGTTATCTATTAATTCAGTGTCAAGCAGTGCGTACATCTTTGGTTTGATCAAATATAGGTTTCCATCCATCCATCCAGAATAGATAAAAGACTTATTTCTACGAATATCAACTCATTTACTAAAAGAAACTGAATAAGAATCCTTTATTAAACAAGTTACCGATATAAGGTTCCTCCTAAAATTAAGAACATAAAAACAGTCTTTCAATAAAATAAACCTAAATTGATCAAAGTAAAGGTAAATATCTCCCACTGCCTCAGCCACCACCAAGCTACCGTCTCCAGTTTGCAACGAGAGGCTCCTATCATGTAGACTTCTAGTTTCCACTAACCCCTACATAGAAACACATACATGATTAGTGGTTCCTGAATCAATGACCCAAGTGTCTTTCGATTCTTCCATCAAACACACTTCCAAGTAATGAAGTTCCTTACCTTCCTTACCCTTGGCGGCTAGGAATTCCCGGCAAGCCTTCTTAAAGTGACCTACCTTCTCATAACGAAAGCATTTGGACTTTTTAGGGTCCCTGGGCTTCTTGTTCTTCTTCTTCTTCTTGCCATCTGAGACAGGAGGATTAGAAGAACTGGAAGCCGCGTGCTTCTGATTTGCCCTCTTCCTCTTCCGTGAGAGTTTGGAAGATTCCGTCAAATTGGCCTCACCTTTGGGTTGGACCGCATCCCCATCCCTGATCATCCGCTCATAAGCTTGGAGTTCCTTCATGAGCTTGGTTAGTCCTAACTCCCTTGTCGCCAGATTGTATGCGGCCTAAAAAACCCCACAAAATCTTTAGACAGAGTTTTGAACACCATCTCGATCTTGGTGTTATAGTCCAACTCAGCACTGTTTTTGGCAGCCTCAGCAAAGAATCCCATTAGAGTGATCATATGATCCTTCACCGGAGTACCCACCTTTTGCTTAGAGTTCATAATGCTGGTGATAGGGGACTGTCGAGCCAATTTTTCTTAGCCTCCGAACATGTCCTCCAGATTGTCCATGATCTCCCTAGCAACTTGATAAGTCTCATGCTGCTTTTGTAAAGCACTCGTCATGCTAGCAAGCATGTAGTATCGAGCTATATCATTGGATTCTCTCCAACGAGTATAGGCAACCGGGACCTCCTCAAGCGGTGTGTCAGGTTTTAGCCCTGCTGGGCATGGTTCGTCCAGTACGAACTTGTGTCTCTCGCAGCTGAGAACTATCAATAGATTTCTTTTCCAATCCTTATAATTATCGCCATTCAGTTTATTCTCAGTAAGTATTGAAATGAGGGGTGTCGGTGATATTTTGAACTGAAATAAAATTATACTAGACATCATTACAAAGCCCAAGCAAATATACAGATAATTTAGTAAATAAAACATACAAGTATGTTCCTACATGAAACTTGAAAAACATGTAGCATTGCAATGGTAATTCTCAGCACCTATTGCCCCAAGCCACCGAGGGGTGATCATGAAAACAAATAGTCAGAACATGGATCCCGTCCAATTAATATATGTTGCCTTAAATCCTCCAAGGTTAAGACATATATTAATAACCGCTTATTTGGCCACCAGTTTAGTTAACAGAGCTTCTAGGAAAGGTTAATAACTAAACCAATCTTAAGTGTATAACCATTGTTTACGTAGCCTGATCCACGTCTTACCAAGCCACCGAGGGGTGATCATGAATAAGATCGTACCCGAACACGTTTTCCACATAGGAGATCCAATCTAGTACACCAGTGGCGGTAAACACCTACCGAGGGGTGTGGTCAAGGCAGAACTGACGCGAGGCGTAACTATGCTTTCGCATATGGATCAACAACGGAGGCTGTGGGTTTTGTTTGAAACCCTCTCCCACTCAATATTTTGAAAAAAATGCAAGTTTTGACAAATTATGTATGATCAATATAGTATGAGCGGCACTCACCTATCCTATATGATATGTTATCAAATATGCATATAAAACATCCATCAATACATATTTATACATCCATGACATATCACAGAAAAAATAATTGACAAATAAATAACCAAGTCATGGTTCCATCCTAGAACAAAGAAAATAAAGATTACAAAATTCCATCTAAAGCATTCTTTGGGTCTTGAATTTTGTTCCGTCTTCTTGTATCCATCTTTATGTAGCCTCTCCATTTATTTCTCATCCTAAGAATCATTTAAAATTTAAATCTTCAAAAATTTAAATTTCAAATTCAAATTTTAAACAATTTTAAACATCATGTGTAATAATATGTAATTTCAAAAATTTCAACTTTTCAATTACATATTTTTAAACATGATTTAAAATTAAATCTCAAATTTAATAATCAAAATTTTTTGATTTTTAAACCGTCGCACCACCACCCCCGGAGGCGGCAGCCACCGTGGGCAGCCACCAGCCCCGGGGGGCCTGACAGCCCACGGCCATCCATGTGCAGCCTTGCCAGGCTGTAGGCCAAGCCTGCAGTGCCAGGCTGCACGCCTAGGCTGGGCGCAGCAGCCGGCAGGCTGCACGCCTAGGCTGGGCGCAGCAGCCGGCAGGCTGCACGCCCAGGCTGCGGCCAGCCTTGGGGAGGCCACGGCCACCCTCGGTTGCAGGCCAAGCCTGCGGTCGTGGGTAGTTATGGACTGCACAGGGGCTGCAGCCCCACCAAGGCCCGACGGCCTATCCCGAGGAGTCGTGGCTCGATTTTCGTGTCATATTCCAATTTACCTATTAGGATCTCCAAAAATTAATTTGAATCCCAATTAAATTGAAATTTTCCACACGATCAAAATTTCAACTTTTAAATTAAATTTAACTTTTGGGAAAAATAAATTACGATATTCAATCTTCAATCTCCTCCAAGAATAATTACATAAAAATTCCTAAACCGTTTCCGATGTACAAAAATTCTAACTATAATAATTCTAAGAGACAAAACTTAAAATCCATGGGAAAATTACAGTATTAATAAACTGCTCCCATGGTTACATAAAAATTCCTAGATACAATTTTTCTAAATTCTAAGGAACCATAACCGGCATAAACAAGTATGCTTATAATAATTTAAAAAATTAAAATAACCGCATACTTCACACGTAATCCAGGATAACAACATAAAGGAATCCTAGAATGCCACTCTCTAAATATCAAATCCATACATAAATAAAAAGACTAAGTAATTGTCTAATTTATGTACATGGCATAGTCATGAGATCTCTCTGATACCAATTGTAGGAAAATAATTCGGTAAAAACGTATCAGAGTTGCGCAGCGGAACAATAAAAATTTTTAGATCGTTAAATATCTCATGATGCCATATACAATAAACCAACAACAATTAAAACTCATACCTCAAGGACGCCAATCTACAGGAGGAGAATGACCGGAGGGCTTCAACCAACTAGCCTTCTCTACTATTCTCCAATTCCCGAATGGCTGAGTGTGTGAGCACTCTGAACCTCGATCGGTATGCTAGTACTGCTAGTCGTCTTCCGACCACCCAGATCTCTAACGAACTTATTGTCACGGTGGGCTATGCAACAATAAGCCTGCTCACCTGAAAGTCTGTGGTCTGAGAGAACTGGAGTGGCAGGACCTCTATTTATAGACCTGCATGAGGTGATTCTTTGAATTCAAATTGGATTAGGAGAAGATATTCTCCCTTATCCACAAGCACAAAATCTGAATTTTTCAATGGAAAATGCCAATAATAAAATTCAGCCACTTTAGGATAAATACAATCCAAATCTAAACAAGATTTTAACTAGAATTTTATCTCCCTTTTTCAACCAAAAAATCCGAAAATTCGAAGGAGAAAATCTCCTCAAATATTTGGCCACTTTTGAATAAGGGAGAATCAAAATTCCACTAGGATTTTCAAGCTTGAATCTTATCTCATCCTTATCCAAAATAACCAAAAATCTCCTAGGAGATTCACTCCAAAATTTTGGCTACTTTCTGTTAGGAGAGAATCCAAATTCAACTAGGATTGAAACTTAAATTTTTCTTTGAACCTTATCTACAAAAAATCCGAAAATCATTGAGGATAATCCTCAAAATTTTTGTCCAACTTTAGTTAGGATTTGGATTCAAAATTCAAGTAGGATTCTAACAAGATTATCCTCTCCATATCCAACTCAAATTCGAATTTCATTCCTTGTGGATTTTCCACAACAAATTCGAATCCCACTTGGACTGTGATTCAAAATTTGAATTTCAAATTTCAAATTCGAATTTCAAATTCAAATTTCAAATTCGAATTTCAAATTCAAATTTCAAATTCAAAATTCAAATTTCAAATTTCAAAATCCACAAAACAGTTGTATTTCAAATTCTTGTTCTCATGGATAATTTTCTACAACTCCAATCCAATCTCAAATAAAATCATGGCAACTTTATTTGGAGTTCGAATAATTTTGTACTCTATTATCCAAAACAAAATCTGAATCCAACCGGAGAGAATCTTGTCTATCGTCCTAATCCTATGTCATCACCATCCATGCATTATAAACTAGCGAATAGCATACACAAATCAACTTGCCAAATGTTAAGGAATTATGTGGAGCTAGTAGAGGGACTGATTGGGCATATATAATCGGGCTCTCGCAAATCCCTATGATCATCATTCTTTACCGAATAACTCAATCATATGATCACTAATTTCAGAGTCACACAACTATAAACCTGAAACTGAACTCCTAATTATATACCGTATTACGTAAGCCTGTGACAAGCTATCGTCCAATGACCTTGTCATGTATTCAGAATCCTCATATGATATCTATGATCAGCCTTAGGCCAAAGTCCGTTTAATCCTACTGATCAGGCTATCTTAAAGTTCCATTATACTACCGAATTAAGAAAATAATTATTCACCATATATGAATATGAAGTCATCCGCCCAGTAGACGACCCAAGGCCTTGTCCATTTTCACATTCAGTATAATGCCTTTAAGAGGATACCCTTAACTCCTCATTAGAGCTATGATTCCGATATCTATAAACGAATCCTTCATCGTATACAAATCATGCACCCAATGAATCGGTCTATAAGCTTACTACCTCTGAGACGCTTTAGCCATTGGAACATCAAAGTACACAAGTCATATACATGAAGCTATCCTTTTACTCAGGATTAAGGTTACTGCATAATGAACGTCAAAAGCAGATCGATCCACTCAAAGCGGACTTCGTAGATCAATCACGCTTTAGTCCCGGTCTAATATGTCACCACCAAGCAACATATCTATGTCTCTACTTGGGAGTCCAGCTCCAAACAGTCAAGACAAACCGTCTTCTCCAAGGCTTTAGACAACATAATAGTCTTAACATGAGTTAGATGCTCGGTTTAGCCCCATAGACTACAGACTATAGTTTAGACTGCTAACTTTAGAACATTGTCTTCTCGCATACAAAAGTCCATTGCATGCAACGTTCTAATAGTTTAACACAAGCAGTCAGGGGGCCATATTTTCTTACATTTACTTTAACATGTAAATAAAACGAGGACAAATAGCAATGTAATGAATAATCTCTATATATAATTTTATTATCCAGTTCAAAATAAATACATCAAAATGTCTCTAATGGTTAGGGTATTTCCTAATAGTGACCAGGATGAGCTCTTAACTACATCAAGTTTTACCATACCACGATTGAGCAAATCTCTGAGAGGAGTCCAGTATCAGCCCCAGTTTTTCTCAATAGGCAAGCGGGGAGTGAAACTGCCTAAGTTCCCTAGAATTGCGGATATACGAGGATTTGTTCATTGGACTGAAAGACTACAGTTGACGTCCAGTGACACAATTCTAACGTATGCTGTGTGCTAGAAGGAATTGATATGGACTTCTACAATATATGTTGAGGAAGGCTTATGATGAAACCATGGCCAAGGCAAAAGTGAATCGGGATAGGAGAAGACTGAAAGAGAGAAAGAGACCTTGCCAAACAGAATTAGAAGAGCGATCAAGCAGAAAGTGTAGCAAACCTTATCCAGGGGATAGTGGATGCCGAGAAAGAAGTACTCAACCTCGGGAACCCTGCACAACCCCAAGGCATTGCAGCAACCACCATTATGGAGGATGACCAAGTAGACCCAGCACACCAACCGGTTGACAAAGAGTTCATGGCCGAACACTAGCCAGAAGCACCCGAGGGCAATGGGAAACTGATAAAGAACCCTGAACCAGCCCTTTTGTCTCCTGAACACCCTATGGAAGAGGATGATGACGAGGCTCTTCCCGACGCCTATCCTGACGATGAGGGAGGGGAGATCCCCAACCACTTTAGTAATGACGAATGGATGGGGATGTACGAACCCCAAGTCATTATAGCTAGCGATGACGAAGCCAATTTCGTCTCCTTGGACGAAAAGGAGGACTCAGAGGAGTTCCCTCTCAGTGATAGTGACAATGAGGAAATGACTGATACTGAATTTGAATTGTCCTTCTAGTAGCAGTGACCCTTTCTGCGGGAATTTTGATTATGTAAATGTATAAAGGGAAGCAGTAGCTTTCCCCATCAGACTTAGCTTAATGTACCCTATTGGAATTTTATACGGGGAAGTGTGTGTCATTCCTACCAGACTAGAGTCCTATATATATTTTGTGAAAATATTACAAAAAGCAGTGTAGTTTTGCCCAAAGGCCTAGATATGACTTTCCACACATGACTGTAGTATGACAAAAAGTGCAGGACGAGTCCTGGCACTCAGGTAATGTTTCAATATGATGTGGCAAATTGCATTGAACATCATAGTATAAGAAAGAGAAAGATATAATATGTATATATATTTATGATAGTCGAGTAAGAAAAAAAAATGAGATGTGATGATTTCCAAGTATGGAAACAAAAGATTCATAATTTCCTTTCCTGCTGTACGATAGGGTTACATAAGAAAACATGGCAAGAACGAGAGCTTAGTCAAACCCAGCATCCCGAGAGGGTGAATTGACGACACAGCTCACAACTATACGAGAAATGATATAGAACCAGCAACGGGAGCTAAACCAACTTAGGGAATGGCTAAGCCAACAACCTCATGCATCACAGATAGCAGAGGTGCGAGCACAGGTAGCTCCAGCAGCCCCAGAAACTTTGAGGGAGCAAGCAGTCCCCCAGCCAGGTGGCACTGGCACCCTCAGTAACGGCTGCTCTCGTAGCAGTAATTGTTTTTCTGCCAACCCCTAGGGAAGGTGACTTGTATGATAAATTCTGGAGCATAAAAGCATTCAAATTCGGAGGAACCACTAACCCTATAAAGACCGATGACTGGATAACGGATATCCAAGTAATCTTGGATTTTATAGGGCTAACATATAGAGAGAAAGTGATGTGCGCATCCTTCACCCTTTGCAATGAGGCGCGTTAGTGGTGGAAGATGGTAACCATTAGGAGGAATATTAGAGAGATGAGCTAGAGCAACTTCTTTGAGGAATTCAGGGAGATGTACTTCAATGAGGAAGCACTAGCAGCGCAGTAAGATGAGTTCAACAACCTACGCCAAGGTAGCATAACTATCATGGAGGCAGTCAGGAAGTTTGAGCAGTTGGCTCAACTTTGTCTAGATTTAGTACCGACTAAAAAGGAGAGAGTCAGACAAAGACTGAAGATGTTCAAAACAGACATCGCAGTTCAGGTCTGTAGCGAAAGCCATGGACCAGCGACAGTAGTAGAATGTGGCAGTAGGGTTATCTGAGCCAAGTACTGGTTGGCTCAGGATAAGGAGCGAAAGGCTCAGAATCTTAAGGCATGAAAGGAGGAGGGAACGCAAGCTAAGCAGGCTTAGGGGAAGCAAAACCCCGAGTCATAACACAGAGGGCAGAACATGGAGACCAACCAGAATAGCAGGTATTCTCACAACAACAAGAGAAAGGGAAATCAGGGCAACCAAGATTCATAGAAGAATTTCCCCCAGAAGAGAAACGACCAGAGAGGAAATGACAGCCAATACCCGACGTGCACGAAATGTGGAAGGAGGCACCTAAGAGAATGTAAGCAAGGAGTAATTGGTTGTTTCATTTGTGGCAAGGAAGGCCATTACGCCGAAAAAACTACCACTCTAACCTAAAGAACCGACAAAATCAACGCCCAGACCAGGATCGAAGACCCTTTAATAACATAAGGTAGACTAGAAGCTCCAGACAACTAAGGGAGAATCCATGCTTACACGAAGAGTGACGCTGAAGCTGGAACTTCTGTAGTAGTGACAGTTGCCAGTAATTATCTACGGGTGAGAATTGAGCACTAACCTGATCGTCATCGACATGTATAACTATGATGTAATTGTGAGGATGGACTTCCTCACAAAATACAATGCCGTCATAGACTGTCGAAGGCGGAAGGTTACTTTCGAACCAATCAGATGTGAAAAGTTAGTCTACAAGCGTTTCTCGCTAGAGCAGCCAAAGACAGTAATCTCAGTAGTGAAGGCTCACGAGATGCTATCTAGTGGATGCACGGACATCCTAGCATACGTAGTAGATAAGACTCGAGGAACAGAGATAGGACTTGAGAAAGTGCTAATAGTCAGGGAATTCGTAGAGGTATTTTTAGAAGATTTTTTAGGATTTTCGCCAGAGCACGAGATCTCACTCGAGACTGAACGTTTACCAGAATCAGCCCCATCTCTAAGGCCCCATGCAGAATAGGCCCTGTAGAGTTAAAGGAGCTCCAAACCCAGCTGAAGGACTAAATAGATAAGGGATTCATTTGACAGAGCTGTTCACCCTGGGGAGCACCCGTACCATTCGTGAAGAAGAAAGACAGAACACTGAGAATATGCATCGACTATAGAGAGTTGAATAGGATTACGATTAAGAACAAGTATCTGTTGCCGCAGGTTGACGAACTATTTGATCAGCTCCGAGATGCTGTAGTGTTCTCGAAGATTAATCTATGTTCAGGGTACCATCAGCTGTGAATCAGGGATGAAGATGTACCCAAAACAACCTTTCAAACGCGGTACGGACATTAAATGTCACAATCGAGAAATTTTACTGTTTCTAGAAATTTTGTATAACATGTGTATACAAGGATTTTTATATGTATAATTGTAAAACATATGTTTTAATACTATTTAGAACGTGATGAAATGTTCTGACGATGCTGATAAGAGTGTGTTCAGGAACGAAAAATTTTACCGAACCGAAATCAGACAAAATATGCCTTTTCGGTTTCGAAAATTCTAGAAATATATTGTAAGCCACTAAAAGATGAAATACTTGTGGTATATATTTTTAAGCAAACTGGAGTGAAATAAGAAAAACAGATCGCACAGACAACCTCAAAAACTCGTCTACTCAATTTTGGTACAAAACTTTTTGGTTTGACTTTTTGGTCAAAAGTTTGACTTAAATAATCATGAGAAGTCAAAGATTGGATGTGAATCTTTGAAAGGATGTAAGGATACATTCAAATCCAAGGGCTAGGGTTTAAAGTCAAGAAAATTCAATGGTTAGGATTCAAAGTCAACAAGAAAAGTCAAAGGAAGATTAACCAAAAATTCAAGAGGCTTCTAGGGCATGAAGTGGCAGATTTTTAGGGGCAAAATCAGAAAAAAAAATCTACCCTAATTTGTTTAATTACAAAGCAGCCCCTAAAGAGTTCAAAAATTACACAAAAAGCTTGCAAAAATGCCATTAAACCAATTGTAACTTAGTGCCTCCTTTTTGGCTTCAAATATACACGGTTTTGGCCTCTAAAAACTAGAAAAAAATTTTAGTCTTCAGCCTCCATAGCAGCCATGCGCCTCCCCCATTAAAACTAGAAAATTTTCTTCAAAATTTCTTCAAGAAAGTGTGAAAAATTGGTCTCCAGGTGCAAGGAATCAAGAAAGCTAGGTGAGCTTCTATTTGTGCATGGTTTTTCTTTGTTTTTCCATAAAGAAAATCCGTGTGTCATGGGCTGTTTTGAAGTGGAAAAAATTCAGTTTTTATTGATGGATTCTTGCTTGAAAGTGTGTAAGTGGTATGGGATTAAGTTAAGCAAGGAATAAGGACATGAAAAAAATCAAGTAGATTATATGTTTCTCTCACTAAAACTGTGGGTTGTTCATGGTGTAGGAAGATGAAATTTTGATGTTGTTTTGGTTGGTTTTTGGTATTAAAATTTATGCGGGAATGTGAAGAAAGAAATACATAATATGGAATTGAAAAACACAAAATTTTGTGTTGTTTCTCATATGGAAATCCATGGGATTACATTAGGGAAAATGAGAATTTATGTGGATGAAAGTGTAATGAGAATATGATGTTGGTTATGTGTTGGAAACAAGACATGGAAATGGAAATGAAAGCAAAATTTTAAGTGGATTTTTTTTAGAAATCTATGGGTTAAAAGATAGGGTGAGAATGAAAATTTTTATTTGTTTATGGTAATGTTTTGGATTCATAAAGTGTGTTGATATGTGATGAAATAATGTATAAAGTTAGGCACAAGAAAAATTAAATTTTGGTATGTGTTTGGCAATGAAATCCGTGGCTATGGTTTAATGAAAATGGAAAATTTTGTTAGAGTTATGTGAAAGTGCAAATTGTGAATAAAATCAGGCCTAAATGTGAGAAAGAACGGGTTGAAAACCCGTTAGAAACGATGAGACTTTAATGATAAAATTTACGTAAAAAGTTTGTAACTTTTATGTAAAATTAAGTTTGTGGTATAGTACATGGCAGGGTAGAATAGGATAGATGATTTCGAGGCGTTTAAACATCAGGAACCTAGAATTTCAGCAGAAATGCTGCTGAAATTTTCAGGACGTCTGAAGGGCAATTTGGTAAACGAGAAAAATAGGGTCGGGAACCGGAAACCCGAGCCCCTCGGGAACCTAGGCTTGAGAAGAGGACAATGGATGATTTCATAAGTAGTGAAATGCTCATTTGAGGTCCTGAATGGCTAGAAAAATGAGAAACAACCCCGAGGGTCGGAATAGTACCACCCGAGGGTCGGGTGAATAGTAACCCAAGCATTTCAGCTAGAAACATCGTAAAAGCTTGGTAAGACCTAAGAAAGATCATTTTATGATTTTTGGGGTTAGAAAACCACGCTAAAACGCTAAAACGGGAATTTCACGGTCTACGGTCCCGTCAAGGGCAAAATGGTTATTTTGATCAAAATTTTCCAAATCGCTAGAAAAAGACCGTAAAAGTTCATGAATGCTTTATTTAAATTTTCTAAGGCTTTAATTAAGGTTTTAATGATTAAATTTAAAATTTTAAATAGTATACGGGCGTGTACCAGAGAAACACGGGCATGTAATAAAAGATTCATAAACCCAAGAGGTACACGTCTAGTAAGTATAAAATTTAAAAAATAAACCCTTAAATGTATAATTAGGGATCTAGAATCAGAAACTTTATATTTTTCACAGTATTTTAAATATGAAATGAATAGTAAAAATAGCCGTAGTTTATTTCGGTTATAGGGAATCAATAAAAAGGTGATATAAGGATGCCATTTAATCTAGGAAAGGAACCGCTAGCAAAATATCTGTAAGTTCAAACATTTACTTGTCTGCAGTATGAATTTACTTGATATGTCTATATGCTATGTATGATATGTAAGTAAGTATTCAGGTGCTATATGCACACTAACGTGGAAAAATAAATAACCACAAATAAAGAACATGATGTAAAGAGTTCCAGACCCAGGAGGCAATCATAATACCACCGTTCAGGAACCATAAGAAAGTTGGTAATGAAACCAGTATTGGCGTACTGGCCTCCCACACAGGTGGAGGTTCTTCATGTTCAGATATGATATGGCTTCCAAATTGATGGTGGTACATCCCGGGTATGGAAGTCTACTATTATGTAGACTGTAGAGAATTGGCCAGTGGGTCGCTCCCCAGAGTCCTTTTCAGTCATTCGCGCACTATGGTACGACCAATCCAAGGGCCCAACACCAAAACTTAATGCAAGATAAAGACCTAAGACTTAAGATTTGCCATAATTGAGCATAATATGTGCTAACTGTATGTGTAGCAGCTTAGGTCAAAGTCAACCTTACTATTCATGATCAAAAGTCAAAGTTACTATTCATATAAATAGTACTTTTTATGATTTTATGTTTTATGTTCCACTCTATATGATTGAACTTACTGAGCCTGTCGATCACAAGTTTATTCATGTTGCAGGTAAGAAACCTGTCCACCAATAGCTAGTGGATGGACGAGAGGCGGGATCTACATCTGCCAATAGGGCTGGGCGAGGGGAATCTCCTGCTGATGTTTTCCGCTTAGCACTTTTGAAAGTTATTTTTGATGTTTGTAACATGATATAAATTAAGTATGATAGAATATGATATGTATTACAGTATGCATTTTATGAGGTTTTACGACTTTACAGTTTAAAGTTCAGTTTAAAAATATATATATATTCTAGTTTTTCACGATAAATTTAAGTTTAAAATTACGATCAGTAAATAACAAAGAAAAGTTATAAGTAAGTTGCCGGCAACCCATTGAGGTGACAGTCTATCATAGTGAACTTCAAAGCTCTACTATGCTAGTATTATTAGCCTCCATAAAGGGTGGGCCGCCACATTAAAAGCTTCTGATCATGTCATTTGGATTGACAAATGCACCAGCAACCTTCATGAACCTGATGAACTGTATGTTCAAGGACTATTTGGATAATTTTGTCATTGCGTTCATCGATGACATACTTATATACTCTAAGACGAAGGAAGAGCACGAAGAGCACTTAAGGATCGTCTTGCACATGTAACAGGACCATCAGCTATACGTCAAGCTCTCCAAGTACGAGTTTTGGTTAGAGAATATCCATTTCCTAGGCCACATAGTCTCCAAGGAAGGAGTGTCCATCGACCCGATGAAAATTGATGTAGTTAGCACATGGCCAGCTCCAAGAAACATGACAGGGATCCGCAACTTCCTAGGCTTAGCGGGATACTACCGGCATTTTGTCGAGGGTTTTTCAAAACTACCCTCACTGCTCACAATGCTCACCAAGAAGGGAAAGAGGTATAAGTGGACCGATAAGTGTGAGAAAAGCTTTCAAAAGCTGAAATGAAGATTTACAAACGCTCCAATACTGACCATTCCAAATACTGGTCAGGGAAGACTTGTGATTTATAGCGATGCAACTAAAACTAGGTTGGGAGCTGTGTTGATGCAGAGTGGTAAAGTAATCACATCTACTTCACGATAAATCAACGACCGTAAGAAGAACTACCCAACGCGTGATCTAGAGCTAGTAGCGATAGTTTTTGTGTTAAAACTACCTGTACAGAGTCAAGTGTGAGATTTACACCGACCACCAGAGCCTTAAGTATATCTTCACGCAGAAAGAGCTCAACAGGAGGCAGCATGGATGGCTAGAGTTGGTAAAGGATTACAACTACGAGATCTTATACCATCTAAGAAAAGCCAATAAAGTGATCGATGCACAGAGTCAGAAGCATTTTACTATGCTTATGGCTATTAGTGCCTAGTCGGGAGTGCTACAAGGGGAGCTATGTAGCAGCGAGATCAAGATTTTGACAGAGAGGTTATCTGACATGGCCCTCTAATCAACGCTTCAAGAAGAGATCAAGATCGGTCAAGATTTTGATTTGTCCCTGAACAAGCTCAAACAAGGAGGCTATAGAGGACCAAAGCTCAGAGTTTAGAGTCACTATGGATGGCATACTCTATTACAAGGATAGAGTGTGTGTTCCAAAAGAAGAAGAACTCAAGAAATGAATCATTTCAAAAACTCACAAGACACCATATTCCATACATCCAGTGGTGAATAAGATGTACAAGGACCTGGAGGAAAGCTTTTGGTGGCCTGGAATGAACAATGACATGGATAAGTTCGTCGCCAGATGCCTTATGTGCCAAGAGGTTAAGGCAGAACACCAGCGCCCAGTAGGAGAATCACAGAAAATTTAGCTACCCGAGTGAAATGGGACCAGATCACGATGGACTTCGTGGTCAAACTGTGAAGGACCTCCAAATGGCAACGATACAATCTGGGTAATCATAGATAGATTGATGAAAATCAGCCAGAATTCTTATGATAAAAGTTAGCTACTCGGTAGACCGACTAGCAGAAATCTATGCGGCTCAATTGGTAAAAACTGCACGGAGTGCTAGAGTCAATCGTCTCAGATCGTAGCGGATGCTTCACCTTCAGATTTTGGCAAAGCATTCAGGCCGTATTAGGGTACAAGTTAGAGTTCAGTACAGCATCCTATCCTCAGACCGACGGTCTGTCTGAGAGGACCATACAGACGTTAGAGGACATGTTGAGAGCCTGCATCCTAGACTTCAAAGGAAATTGAGATCAGAAGCTACCCTTGAGCAAGTTCTCTGTGACGGCCCGCCCTACGTAGGGTTAAACAGTACTATTACAGTCAGCCACTGTTGCCAATTGCAATAGACTGTAACCACTTGGGTCGTCGGCAACTTACTTTTAACTTGTTTCTAACTTATTCTGATACCATCTGTAATAGCTGGTATCTTACTTTTAACATACTTTCTTTAACATGCTTACTCTACTTCCCATTTGAACATAAAAATATGGAATAAATTTTTTTTTTGTTTTCTTAGCTTTACTTTCTTTTCTTTTCTTTGCTTTTCTTAGCTTTACTTTACTAAGCTTTACTTTCTCTTCTTTTCTTTTCTCTTCTTAGCTTTACTTTCTTTTCTTTGCTTTGCTTTTCTTAGCTTTACTTTGCTAAGCTTTACTTTCTCTTCTTTTCTTTTCTCTTCTTAGCTTTACTTTCTTTTCTTTTCTTTACTTTATCTGCTTAATCTTTCACTTGTGGGCCCGTGGTTGGACGTACCTAGTGCGCGCAGACCAATAGAGGATCAGGGGAGCGACCCACCGATCAACCCTAAGGTCATCTCTGGACTACTGACCTTATAGGTAGTAAGTCATGCCATAAACTACCTCATTATTAACGAGGCAGTGCCACACTTCTGGGGTGGAGGCAGAAAGTTAAGCCATAAACTACCTCATTATTAACGAGGCAGCGCCACACTTCTGGGGTGGAGGCTATCTGGGAACCTCACAACTGGGGAGGCCGGTACGCCAACCTTAACTTTTAAGTCTTATTATCTGACTTAACTTATTTCTCTTTTCTATTTCTGATCTTGCTTACTATTCTCGTGAACATGTTAGTATCATGTCACAAACAAAACACATATTTGAACTTACCGCATATCATACTTAGACATAATAGTCTATTCATATTGCAGTCAATTAAGTATTCGAACTTACTACATAGAACACATAACACATAACATGTCCAGTTCCTTTATGTTGCAGTCAATTAAATGTTTGAACTTACAAATACTTGCTAGCATCTCTTTTCTCGCTTCCTTGGTCCGCAGACGTCTATTCATATTGTCTGGCGCGGATCCTTATAACCGAAATAATAACGGTTATTTTCTATGCTTCTTTCATGTATAAAACTTAATAAAACGTAAAAATTCTACGTTTCATTTCTCGATCATAAATTTAAGGATCTAATATCCAATTTATAACTTTTCTGCTAACTTTTAGTAAAATTACTATTTTACCCTGAACTTTTGGCAAAATTACCATTTTGCCTCTAATGGGATTTTTCTCATTATAACCTTACTTTTCTTTGATTCGCAACTTAGCTTTGGCCCTTATTTACCATAATTTCTTGGTTTACTATTTACCGACCCTCGGGTGGTACTATTCTGACTCTCGAGCGTTAATGCTCTTTCTCGGGTCTAGGTTACCGAAAGGGCTCGGGTTTCCATCCCGACCACGTTTTTACCCTTCGGTTCTTAAAATACTCTTTTGTGCCGTTTTCAAAATTTCGGCAGCATTTCCGCTTAATTTTTGGATTCCCGGCGTTTAGGAAACGCCTCGAAACCATCTAACCTCGTTCTATTCTACCACGTACTATACCAGAGCCTATATTTTTACATAAAAACTCAACTTTTTACGTAAAAATCTGTACATTTTTCACTTTTTCTCATTTGACTATTTTTCATACACATAGTCCAATTTTCTTACAATTTCACAATGCAGAATACATAATTCATATATACTCATTCCAAAAACATTAATTTCAGGAATGGAAGGACCGAAGTCACTACCGGAATCGTTCCACTGGCGATCGAACGAACTGTTCGGTTTCACGCAGATAAACTTTAATTCTCCGTTCTTTGCCTTTGAGACTCCGTCTTGCAATTCTGACGTCGCGGATGTGTCCGGAACATCGAAAATAGGCCAACGGGCCATTCTTAAATTTTTGGTCTTCGGTCGCCGTTGACCGGCGTTGACCGGCGTTGACTCACCGTTGACCGGTGGTTGACGGCGGCGACAGTGGCAAATGAGTAGCCCATCTTGAAGAACTCGACGAGAGGAATCCATTGGTGACCTCAATTTCATGTTTGGAGGCCCCTATCGTCGGAAAATTCCCTCGAAAACCGCGGTCACGGCGGCGACGGTGGAACTCCGCCGTGCCGGACCTTTTTCCCAAAATTGGTTGAGGGCTTTTGCTCCCCTCAGCCCTGCGGTCATTTCTGCACCAACGGCGCACTTCAACTCGGCCGGAATCGGGCGTTTCGACGGCGGCTCCACGGCGGCGTTTCACCGACTTTTTCGAAGCTTGGCCGGCTCGATTCCGCCGGTGTTGAGGCAATCGGTGGCATGGGTTTTGCTCCTCTCTTCACCACGAAACTTTTGGGACCGGTTTCATGGCAAACGGTGGCCGGACGGCGGAGATATCACCGGTCTAATTTCTCGGCTCCGGCGGCATTCGAGCGGCGCGTGCGGCGGCGTGCGGCGGCTGTTCCGTCGAGTCGACCCACCGTTGGACTCAGCTCGGTGAGAGCTTTCCGATGACACCGGCGGTGTCGAAAACGAACACCGTTTCCGATGGTCGGTTACTGTTCATTTTCGGGTAAGGGGAGGAAAGAGAAAATAAGAGAAAGTTATGGGCTTATTTCTTAAATTTCTGATTTTTCGCCCTTTATATACTTCTTCGCCCAAAATTTCAACATGGGCTATCCTAACTAATTTGGGCGTCCTGAATCCAAATATATCAGTTTTATTTTCATCTGAGGTCATCTTGACCAGTTTTCGATACTGTGAATTCTCGATCAAAAATTACCTTTGTGCTCAATTAGCTAATTTGAGCATACAAATAGGCTATACTGACTAATTTGGACGTGCTGAATCCAAATTTATCAGTTTCAACTTCATTCGAGGTCATCTCGATCAGTTTTCAGGATCTGTGTGATCCCGTCTCGAAAAACGTGTCAGGTGCCTGATTGACTAATTTGGGCATCCTGAGTCTAAATATATCAGTTTCATATCAAGAAAATGTCATTTTAACCAATTTCTTGATACTGCATATTTCCTGATCATCACATTCTCATACAACAACAACTACCATTCCTTGATAGGAATGGCACCGTACGGGGCACTTTGTGGAAAGAAATGTAGATCTCTGGCTCATTAGTATGAGATTGGAGAGAAACGACTAGTTAGCTCAGACATTATCAAGAATACCACAGTAGACGTGAAGCTGATACGAGAAACATTAGATACAGCGCATAGTCGATAGAGGAATTTTGACGATAAGCGCCATAGACCCCTCGAGTTTAAGTAGGAGACTTGGCCTTTCTCAAGGTAGCACCCATGAAAGGGGTGATATGCTTTGAAAAGAAAGGAAAGCTAAGTCCTAGGTACATAGGACCCTTGAGATAATAGAGAAAGTCGGGAAGGTGGCTTATAGACTAGTGCTTCCTCCCAAGTTAGCTACAGTGCACAACGTCTTTCACGTCTCGATGCTAAAGAAGTACATGCCAGACAACTCCCATGTTTTGAGTCAAGAATCTGTTGTAGTACACGCTGATCTGATGTACGAGGAGAAACCCGTGAGGATCCTAGTTAGAGAGGAGAAAGTACTTAGGAATAAAGTATACCGCTAGTAAAAGTGTTGTGGCAGAATCATAGCGTTGAGAAAGCCACATGAGAACAGGAAGAAGACATGAAAAGAGACTTCCCGAAATTATTCTACTTTTCGAGGACAAAAATTTTATAAGGGGGTAGGTTGTAATGACCCCCACATTCACAGAACGTACTTACCGTGTAATAAGTAATTAAGGAATGAATTTGGAGTATTTTGATGCCTTTTAGTGCAAACTTAAGTAACACAGTCAGGTACACGGCCGTGTGAGTGACCGTGTACCATTCAGACTGTGTATCTGTGAGTAGCCGTGTGAGTGTACATGGCCATGTAGTGTGACATGGTCAGGTACACGGTCGTGTAAGAGGCTGTGTACTGCTTGGATAAATGAATGTGTTTCAAAGACATGGCCATGTTGAGTAGTCTCAACTAGTACACGCCCGTGTTCAAAATGTACACGCTCGTGTTACCTTGCACACGCCCATGTAAAAGTTTATGTAGAAGGCTGTGTAATGAGCCGAGAGCCGTTGTAATGACTCTCATGAATTATGGAACTTAATTACTATGTAATGAGTAATTAAGTTAATAAATACAGTATACTTTCTAGTTGAATAAATTAAACGGGTACAATAATGTTTAATTACTATTCATGCAGTGACAGGGGCAACCGATAGTGAAATCGGTCCAACCTATTATGTGAGTGTGCGTGTGAGACACGCAGTATCAAGAAATCGGTCCAGACGACCATTTCTTGACACAGAACTGTCATGCAGTGAAAGGGGCAATCGAGAATGAGATCGGTTTACCTTAGTACATGTGAGTGTGTGTGTGAGACATGTAGTATCAAGAAACTAGTCCAGACGAACATTTATTGACACAAAACTGATAAGCTAGTCATCAGTATGCTCAGACTGGTCATCTGAGTACAGCAGCGATAATTACCCTCATAGGTGTATAGTATCGAGAAAAGTGGTCTAGATAACCTCTTCTCACCAAGAAATTGACAAAATCGGACTCAGAATGCTCAGACTAGTCAGTCAGACAGAAAACGATGAATAGTGAATAATAAATAGTAAATAGTGAATAGTGGAAAACGCAGTATCATGTTAATGGCCAAGACGACTTTAATCTGGCATAAAACTGATATATTAATAGTCAGTAGGCTCAATCTGGTCAATTGGGAACAAAACGTAGATTTTTGTTTTAGAGATACGCAGTATCGCCATAAGGGTCAAGACGACCTTTTTTCGCCCCAAAACTGATATATTTAGACTCAGGACACCCAAATTAGTCAATCGATCACCTAACACATTTTTCAAGATGGGGTTACACAGATCCTGAAAACTGGTCCAAACGGCCTCCGATGGACGTAAAATTGATAAATTTGAAATCAACATGTCCAAATTAGTCAGGATAGACTGTGTTTGAAATTTCGCGTGAAAACGCCTCGTTATGCCTGCACGGTGTCAACACAGTGTAGGCCTAACCATAGTATAACAAATTGGTCAAGATAACCTTTTCTTGAAAATAAACTGACATATTTGGAATTAGCATACTCAAATTAGTCATTTGAGTACAAAAAGTAATTTTTGACCGGGAAACCGCAGTATCGGAAAACTGGTCAAGATGACCTCGGATGAAAATAAAACTGATATATTTGGGTTCAGCATACCCAAATTAGTCAGTATAGCCTATGTTAAAATTTTTCAAAAAATTAGTATAAAGGGGCCAGAATTTTGGATTTTTGTGAAAAGGCCCCCAATAATTTTTTTTTCCTTATATTCTTCTCCCCACACCACTCGTAGATAAACAGTAATGACTGGTCGAATCCGACCTCCATTTTTGACACTGCCGGCACCGTTGGAAAGCTCTCAATGAGCTGATTCAAACGGTGGGCCGAGTCGACGGAATGGCTGCCGGAGGAAGGTGCACGCGCCGCCCAAAGTCGCCGGAGACCGAAATTTTTAATCGGCCGTATCTCTGCCATCCAACGTCCAAATGCCACGATTTCGATCCCAATGGATTCGTGGTGAAGAGTATTACAAAACCTAGGCCTCCTTTCACATCAACAGCCACCGGATCTTGCCGCTCAGCCTTCGCCGTCGCCACCACCATCGCCATTGTGGAATCTGTCGATTCCGACGGAGTTGAGTTGCAAGGTGGGTACCAAAATACTCAGAACAACATGAGGAACAAAAGGCCTAAATTAATTTTGGGCAACAACCCAGGGAAGACAAAGATCCAACCACCACCGCCGTCACCAACTTTCGAGGGCCGATTTCCAGTGGTAGGAGTCTCGATTGTTGAAATTGACACTACCAATGGGTTCCTTTCATCGAGCTCTTCAAGATGGTGGCCGCCTTTTCCATCGCCACCGTGGTCAATGCCAGTCAATAGCTGGTCAATACCGGTCAATGGCGGTCAATGTTGGTCAACGGTGACTCGATGACCAAAAATTGAAGAATGGCCCGTTGGCCTATTTTCGATGTTCCGGACACATCCACGGCATCGGATTTACAAACCGGAATTTCAAAAGTGAAGAACGATGATTCAAAGATTGTGTGGTCGAAACCGAACGGCTCTTTCGATCGCCAATGGGAACAATTTTGGTAGTAGTTTTGATCCCTTTATTCCTCATTTTATTTATGGAATAATTGTGTATTAATTATAGACTATTGGCTTGAGGAATTGTAAGAAAAAGGGATAAAATGTCAAAAAAAAGAAAATGTGTGGAAATGTGAATATTTTTACATAAAAAGTTGAGCTTTTACATAAAAATTACGCCTCTAGTATAATACGTGGTAGATTAAAATAGGTTAGATGGTTTTGAGGTATTTCCTAAACACCAGGAACCCAAAAATTAAGCGGAAATGCTGTCGAAATTTCTAAAACAGCATAAAGGGGTATTTTAGGAAACGAGGGGTAAAACAGTGATCAGGATGGAAACCCAAGCCCCCCCTCAGTGACCTAGGTCCGGGAAAGTAGGATGGACGTTTTGAGGATTAGCAAACTGCCCATTCGAAATCCCAAAATGTAAGAAAACAACCCGCATGTCAGAATAGTACCACCCGAGGGATGGGTGCGAGCTAAGTATAGAATTTGGGGCAATTATATCGATAAAGGTAACCCAATAGGTTAATCAGTCAATACGCGAGTTATACGGTCATTTGACTGGTCGGTTGACCAGTCAAGGACCGAGTTTGAATGGGATAGTGAGAGACAGTGATTAATTTGTCAAGTAGACAAATTAATTAAGCACAATTAGAAATTTAATATCAAATTCCCAAAGTAGAGCGGTTGGGTACCAATAGGCAATGGTACCACACAACGATAGATTTATTAGTCACTAATGATAGAGTGACCTAAGAGCGACATTAATTAATTTATTGGGCAAATAAATTAATTAACTATGATTGGAAAATCAAACTCTCAAGAGGAGGGCAATTAGTACTGATAAGGATCGGTACCACATAACGATAAAGTTTTTATTAGTCACTAATGACCACAGTGACCTAAGAGTAAATGTTAACAAAATGCGTTATGATTACAGGGAGGTACCTGTATTATGACAAAGGCGAGAGTATAAATTGTCCGCTGACAGGTAAGTATAACTCCACCTACAACATGAATAAAATGAGTTTTAAATGTTAATTTTTATAGTATGTTAAGTATACAAACCATGCACAAGTTGTTGCACAGCATGCATAAGAGCATATAGTTTCACAACAGCATAGATTGATGAAAGAACAAGTTAGAGGCCATATGTCCCTATCACGTAAGATTAGGGACAGCCTAGAAGAGCATATGGCTAGAAAGGATAAACAAGATGGAAATTTAGTAAGCGTGTCGTATCGGCCTCTCCAGCTATAGAGGTTTTCCATGTTAAAGTAATTTAAAATAGAAAGTTGAGCATCCGTTGATGACTCTTCGGCTTTTTGACCACAGGCATTACTGATGGTCTGCGCACACACGGTACTAACACACGGGCCCTTAGCAGAGTAAAGAAAAGATAATAAATAATGAAGCATAATATGAGCATAATCGGATCATGCATTTTTATGATATGCCTTAGCTACAGTTTAGCATGCTTCTAGTTCTAGTAGATATGCATTCAGTACACGATGTATTCTGATATGCATAAAGTATGTGATGTCTTACATTTAGTGATATGCTATGTTTTGATATGTGATATGTGGTATATGTTGATACTTGACTTGCTTATATGATTTTAAGTATGTACTATGTTTTAAACATGTTTTGCGGTTAACATGTTGTACTTATTGGGCGTAAACCTCACAGTGTGTGTTCATACTGTAGGTAAACGTCCTATGGCTTAAACACCAACGGGCGATGATGGCGATGGAGGCAGATGTGAGGATGAGGTTATGGATACTATCACGAGTACTCTTCCGCACAGTTTATGTAATAAGTATTTTTGAATAGTAATCATTAAATATTATTTTTGAATAGTAATAGTTAAACAGTATTTTTGAATTGTAATAGTTAAATAACATATTTGGAATAGTATTTAATTAAACAGTCCGTATAAGTATGTATGTATAATTGAAATCCCTATGTTTTCAGATTTCGCATTTTAATAGTATACGTACATGAATAGTAAATACGTACGCATATATTAAAAAAAATCCCTAAAATTCTGATATCTAAACAAGTAAGTTTAAGTATCGGCTTTAAAGTAAAAGTTAAAGAAGCAGTTTTTAGTGACAGTCTGGGCCACTAAGGGCACGGGGCATCGCACAGACTGGACAAGGCAGTAGGTCCGGTCAGAATCGACCTAACCAGTCCAACACTCAAGGCTCCTAATAATAGCAGGGTAAAAGAAAAGGAAATTTTCCTGGGAATAGAAGCCAAGACAGCCGCAATCAACAATGAAAGACTAGTCAGGGTACAAGACTGAGTTTTCCCACGTGTGCTACGTATGGAAAAAGGCACCCAGGCCAGTGCCGATTTGGCACTAATACATGCTATCAGTCTGGATGAGAGGGACATTTTGCTAAAAATTGTCTGATGAATTGCCATAATACTTTAAGGCTGATGCAACAGCACAAACAATATCATCCACGTCAACAACCGCCTCAAGCTCATGCTTTACAGGGGAGGATTGAAGGGCCATCAGAAGTGCCACCAACATGGTCTAAACTCCAAGAGCAGACCCCATGAATAGATGCTCGCGTTACGGTCTTCACCAAAGAAGATGCTGAAGCGGGAATATCCAATGTGGTTACAGGTCAGCTTTCTGTATTTAACCATGTGGCATGTGTCCTTTTTGATTCAGAAGCCATACATTCCTTTATATCTCAGAAATTCACTGACAAGTTAGAATATGCTAAGGACCATATAGGAATGACTTTTAGGACAGCTTTACCTTTAGGAGAAGTGATGCTGTCAAATTACTGGTTACGCCATATGCCAGTGATTATGGCAAATAGGGAGTTGCATGTCGATTTGATCATAATGAAGATCATCGACTATGATGTGATCCTAGGAATGGATTTCCTAGGAAAATACCAGGCTACAATCAACTGTCGGAAGTGAAAAATAGTCTTCTACTGGACGAGAAAGAAAGTTTTGAATATGTCGACACATCTCGTTAACCGAGAAAGATGCTAATCAGTGCAATGAAAGTGAAGAAGTTGATAGCTAGCGACTGTATAGGATACCTAGCATACATGACAGATGTGACAGAGGAGAAGAAATTGCAACCAAAAGATGTTCCAGTTGTCAATGAATTCCTCAATGTATTCCCTGTTAAATTGTTGGGATTACCTCTAAAAAGGGATATTTCGTTTGAGATCGACATTATGCCAGGGACTACTCTAATATCCAAGGCACTGTATTGTATGGCCCGAGCAGAGTTGAAAAAATTACAGGTGCAATTAAAAGAACTGCTTGACGAGGGATTTATCTGACCAAGCTACTCCCTATAGGGCGTTCCAGTATTATTTGTTAAAAAGAAGGATGGAACTCTACGGATGTGCATCAATTACAGAGAGTTGAATAAGGTTACAATAAAAAATAGTTATCCATTACCTAGGATTGATGACCTGTTTGACCAGTTAAAAGGAGTAGCGGTATTCTAGAAGATTGATTTATGCTCGGGATACCATCAATTGAGGATCTAGGAGAGTGACATTCCCAAGACGGCATTCAGAACCCGATACGGTCACTATGAATATTTAGTGATTCTGTTCGGATTGACTAATGCTCCAGCCGCGTTTATGGAATTTTGCTACCTTAGGATCGTTATAGTTACGGCAGTCATTCACCTGGGCTTCGGTCGCCGGCTCCCCTGTCATCAGGTCACCAACTTCCTTGACCTTCCAGCACTGGGTAGGCGTCAACCCCTATACATGGTCTTACGAGTTTGTGGTGTTTAATAAATAGAGTCTTTAAGGAATTTCTCGTTGAGTTTGTCATCGTGTTTATCGATGACATACTTATTTATTCAAAGACTCATGAAAAACATGAGGAGCATCTGAGAATTGTTCTTTATATAGTAAGAAGACATTAGTTGTATGCGAAATTCTCTAAGTGTGAATTCTGGTTAGATAAAGTGTATTTTCTTGGACACGTGGTGACTAAGGAAGGAATCGCTATGGATCCAGCCAAGGTAGAAGCAATTAATGAGTGGTCTGCTCCTAAGAGTGTGATGGAAATATGCAGCTTTTTAGGACTAACTGGCTACTGGAGAAGGTTTGTAGAAGGGTTTGCCCGTTTAGCCGCACCCCTCACTGCTCTCACTCGAGTAGACGCAAGAGTGTAAAAGAAGTTTTCAAGAATTGAAAAGACGACTGACAAGTGCACCTATCCGTACATTACCCACCAAAGGAGAAAAATTAGCAATCTACAGTGATGCTTCAAGAATATTCTTGGGAGCTGTATTAATGCAGAATGACAAGGTGATTGTGTATGCATCGTGCTAGTTCTTAAAGAACCATGAGAAAAACTATCCTACGCATGACCTGGAACTTGCTGCAGTAGTGTTCGCACTCAAAATCTAATGACACTATTTATATGGAGCTCAGTGCCAAATATTCACCGATCACCAGAGTTTGAAATACTTTTTCACACAGAAGGAGTTAAACATGGGACAAAGACAATGGTTAGAGTTGGTGAAGGACTACGATTGTGAAATCCTTTACCATCTTAGAAAGGCAAACCGAGTAGCAGATGCTGTAAGCAAAAAATTTACCACTCCGCAACGGTTACCAATAGAGGAGCTACCAAAAGCCTTATAGTAAGAAATTAACTCCCTTAGATTAGAGTTAATAATCGGGAAGTTATTAGCACTACGATTTGTGATAACCAGGAATTTTAGATTCTCGGAGTAGATTAAAATTATATGTATGTATGAATTTTAATGAATAAATTATGAAAAAGTTGTGTTTTAATACTATTGAGAATACTGTAAAAATGTTCTGGCAGTGTTAAAGTGTGTGAGTTCGGGGATGAAAAATCTTACCGAGCATAATCGGGTAAGACGGTTTGAAAACGGAGCTGAAAACCCTAGGGAGTGCACTAAAATGCACTAAAAAGATAGAAATTTACGGTAGAGAATTTTGATCAAACAGAAGCAAAATAAAACAAACCGATCGCACCAAAAGCGCCCGGAACTGGCCTACGTGATTTCGGTAAAGTTCCGTTTGGTTTGACTTTCGGTCAAAATTTGACCACAAGTTAATTAGTGAATTAATTCATATATAATAGGATGACGTCGCCATGTTGATGTCATAAATGTAAATTTTTATTTAGGATGGAAAATAATATGGAAAGATGTATGGCTAGGATCACTTTCCTTTTTGATCAAGGGTTAAGATCATGCCAAAATTATATTAAAAAAAATTTAGAAAATTTTTTTTAAAGGCCATTCAGCCACTTGGAAAGGAAAGAAAGAAAATTTTGATTTTTGGCCCAAAATTATTGCACTTTAGTCCTTGAACAATTAGCAAATTGTTGGAAAAAATTTGCTAAATGGTACTTGGTTTTTGCCTATAAATAGGCATCAAAATTCATTCAAAAAAAAAATGGAAAAAGTGGCCAAACTCTTGCTCATTTCCTAGCAGCCAAAATCGTGAGCTTTTCCCCCCATTTAAGCCAAATTTTGTCCAAAATTTCACACCAAAATTACCTTCCATTGCATTTCTAGCATCAAGCAATCAAGTAGATAAGGTAAGCCTCCAAATTGAAGCAATTTTACTTGATTTTCTAAGTGAAAATCTGTGGGTATGAAGGTGTAGAAACATTGATAAAAATTGATGTTTTATTGGTGATATGATTAGTTTGGTGTTTTAGAATTTGAAGCATGAATTAGGTTTAAGAAACAAGCAAAAATTTTGCATGTTTCCATGAAAAATCCGTGGCATTATGGGTGTGAAAAATGAATTTGAAATTGGTGATTTGATTTAGTAATTATGTTCACTTGATAACATATTGAATTTAGCATGAATTAGAATCAAGAAAACAAGAAAATTTGATGCATTTTCCTACTAAAATCCATGGGTGATGAACACTTGAAAATGGAAAATTTTAGTGTTGAATAATGTTGATAAAACCCTAGGAAAGAAAACAAGTTTTTCTTTGAGAATTTGCATGAAAAATCTGTGGCTAATGCTAGGGTTGAAATGAAAATTTTGTTAGGTTTTGATGTTGTTTTACACATTAGAAAACCTAAGAGTGATATGTGAAACTGGAATGTTGTGATGAAGAACATATGGTGATGATGAACCTGATAAACCAAGGTTAGGTTTGGAAAGAATTTGATGTTGTGTATTGATTTTTGAATACTGGTTAATGTGGTAAATTTTTATAAAAAATTTGGAAACTTTGTATAAAATAGGCCTCTGGTATAGTACGTGGCAGGTACAAAGGTTCTGAGGCGTACCTAACGCCAAAGAAACCTTAAAATACAAGTTGAAATGTTGTCGAAAATTTTAAAACGGCATAAGGGCATTTCGGGAAACGAGGGAAAAAATATTGGACTCGGAAAGGAAACCGGGATCCCACGATGGATTAGGATTGAAAATGGAAAACCAACCTAAGCGGAATAGTAAACTGACCCTTTATGACTAAAATACCTAAAACAGGGAAGAAAATTTCATGTTAGGGGTATTATAGGAAACGAGGGAAAAATTAGGTCGAGATAGGAAACCCAAGCCTCTCAAAGACCGAGGGCCACGGATAGGATGAAAAACATTTCAAGAGTAGTGAAATGGCCATTTGAGGCTCCAAGATGCTCGAAAAATAAGAAACGACCCTAGGTGATGGATGAATAGTAATCAAGGGCCAGGAAAATGGATATTTAAGATTTTGCAGCAAGTTAAGCTGTAAAATGATACAGAAGCCTAGGGAATATTATTTTAAGATATTTAGGCTTAGAAAATTTGAGAAAAATGATAGAACGGAATAGTTACGGTCCCGAGACCCGTTAGGGGCAAAATGGTCATTTTGACCAAAAATTTTTCGAAAGGCTCAGAAAGGACCCTAAAGGACCTAGAATGACTTAAATAAAATTCTAGAACCCAAAATAAAGATTTTAGAGTTAAAAATCTAAAGTTTAATTAGTATACGGGCGTGTACAGTGGAACACGGCCGTGTAAAATCAGACCGAGAGGTACACAATGAGGGACACAGGCGTGTTGCAAACCGTGTACCATATAAAGAATTGAAATGTTTTGTAAAAATTATCACAAAATAAATATATTTAAAATGATAATTAATATAGGGTATTAACAGACAATATTATGTCTGTAGGAACTCAAACTAGAGATAGAACTGCGGAAGAGTTCCGGAAGTGGACATTATCATAGTATTGGTAAGTTCAAGTATTTTCATGTCTGCAACATGAAATACTATATTACTTTGTCATGTACTAACTGTACATTAAGAAGCAATTCCTATGGACATTTGGGAATTAGTTAGTATAACAGGTCCCACATAATAAGAGGAAAAGAATATCTAAGGCCTACGGGCGATGGAGGTTAGTGACCTTGAGGTGACGATTAATGTCACTTAATCAAAACTATAATTGAAAGATGGTAATAAAATCATTTAAGGTGTACCGCCCCTCCAACATTGTGATGGAGGTTTTATAGTTCCTACGGGGATATAATAAGGGCTGTGGAGGAAGAAGCTCTAAGGTCACTCCCTAGGCCCTCCCAGTCAGCGCGCAAGATAAATTATCAGTACTGTCACGATCTGACATGATGGATTTAGGAACTCCATGTAGCCTGACTATATGATTAACATATAAGCTTGCTAACCTTTCCAACGAGAAGGTCATTTTTACTGCGATGAACCTTGTCGTCTTTGTCAATCTGTCTACAATAACCCAAATGGCATCGTAGCCTTCTCGGGTCTTCGGTAGTCCTACCACAAAGTCCATTGTGATATGTTCCCATTCCACTCAGGAATCTTCAACGGCTCTAACTTTTTGCTTGGATGATGATGTTCAGCCTTAACTTTTTGGCACGTCATACATCTGTTCACAAACTCAGCTATATCCTTTTTCATCCCTTTCCACCAGAATTACGGCTTCAAGTCCTGGTACATCTTACTGGCTCCGGGATATACTAAATAGGGCATTTCATGGGCTTCTGTCATAATTCACCTTCTTAATCTTTGATCATCTGGAACTTGAATTCTCCCTTGATGTAGGATGAGTCCATCTTTAGATGCTTCCTCCTACGAACTTGCTAGCTTTGGATCTTGTTTCTGAGCTTTTCTGATATCTTCATACAATGTTGACTCCAATTGTAATGCAGCTAGCTTTTCGGTTATTAGCTCCATCTCTAGAATGTTGATTTCTTGTTGTAATGGCTTTGAAAATTTTCCAATTGGCAGTTGCTGCGGAGCTGTGGACTTCCTACTTAGCGCATCTGCAATGCGATTGGCTTTTCTCGGATGATAGAGGATTTCACAATCGTAATCCTTTACCAACTCCAGCCATCTCCTTTGCCACATATTTAGCTCCTTCTGTGTGAAGAAATATTTTAGACTCTGGTGGTCTGTATAAATCTGACACTGAGCTCCATATAAATAGTGTCGCCAGATCTTTAATGCGAACACTACTGCGACAAGCTCCAAATCGTGCGTGGGATAATTTATCTCATGGTCCTTTAATTGACGTGAGGCATAGGCAATCACCTTGTCGCCTTGCATCAGGACAGCTCCTAATCCCATCTTTGAAGCATCATTGTATATCACAAACATCTCCCCTTCAGTCGGAAGTGTAAGTATCGACGCGCTCGTTAATCGTTTCTTCAGCTCTTGGAAGCTTTTCTCACACTGTTCAGTCCATTCATACTTCTTTTCCTTGCATGTAAGTGCCGTGATAGGGGCGGTGAGTCGCGCAAATCCTTCAACAAATCTTCTATAATAGCCGGCTAAACCTAAGAAACTCCGTATTTCCGTCATGTTCTTAGGTGCGGGCCATTCGTTGATTGCCTTTATTTTGGCAGGATCCACAGCGATTCCTTCGTTGGAAACCACATGTCCAAGAAAATATACTCTATCTAGCCAGAATTCACATTTGGAGAATTTGGCATAGAGTTGATGCTCCCTTATTGTTCGCAAGACAACTTTCAGATGCTCCTCATGCTCCTCGCGAGTCTTTGAATATATGAGAATGTCATCGATAAACATAATGACAAACTTATCTAGATATTCCTTAAAGACTTGATTCATCAAGTCCATAAAAGCTACAAGCACATTTGTTAACCCAAACGACATCACAAGGAATTCGTAATGACCGTAGCGGTTCTGAAATGTAGTTTTGGGGATGTCACTCTCCTTGATCCTCAGTTGGTGATATCCTGATCGTAGATCAATCTTAAAGAATACTGCTGTGCCTGTTAGTTGATAAAACAAGTCGTCAATTCTAGGTAATGGATACTTATTCTTGACCGTGACCTTGCTCAACTCCCGATAATCGATGCACATCCGAAATGATCCATCCTTCTTCTTAACAAACAGTACTGGAGCACCCCATGGGGAATAGCTTGGGTGTATAAATCGTTTGTCAAGAAGCTCCTTTAACTACTCTTGTAACTCTTTTAACTCTGCTGGTGCCATCCAGTAATTTCTCGTTCAGGCGGCAATCCTGGTAATTCCTCTGGGAAGACATCAATGAATTCCTTCACAATATGAACATCTTCGGGTTAGAGTTTTCGTTCCTTCGTCACGTCCAATATACATGCTAGGTATCTAGCACAACCGCTAGACAATAGCCTCCTTGCTTCCATTGAGTTGATCATTATCTTCTTTGATCTGCGTGATGTATCAATGTAGTCAAATCCCTCTTCTTGGTGGGGTTGAAATCTTATCGTCCGTTTCTGACAGTCGATCATGGCTTGATACTTCCCTAGGAAATCCATTCCTAGTATTACATCGTAGTCGGCAAGCTCTATCACGATCAATTCTGCAAACAACTCCCTATTTGCCACAATTATTGGCACATGAGGTAACCAGTAATTGGACATCAGGACTTCCCCTGAGGGTAGTGTAGTTCTAAACATCATACCCATATTGTCTTTAGGATATCCTATCCTATTTGTAAACTGGTATAAAATGAAAGAATGCGTAGCTCCAGAGTCAAATAAAACAGACGCCAAATTATTAGCGATAGAAAGCTGACCTGTCACTACATTTGACGTTCCAGCTTCCGCCTCTTCCTTGGTATATACCATGACTCTAGCATCAGCTCGGGGCAAGTGTTCTTGTCTTTCTTGCCTCTCAGAGTGGGATGGACCTTCAGCTTTAGCCTGCAATGAATGTGCCTGGGAACATTGTTGTTATGGCTGAGACAAACCTTGCACATTTTGTCTATTTTCTGGACAATTTTTGGCAAAATGACCGTCCTTCCCACATTGGAAACAGGCATTTGGAGCAAATCTACATCGCCCTGCATGTCTCTTTCAGCAGACTACATAGTCTCTAATAGTAGGGCCAGCATTATTGTTTGTTCTCCTCTGCTGGTTCCTATTTCCATAATTATTCCTCTTTCTCTTCCCCTGGGATTGTTGACCGGAAGTACTTGGCTGCCCAGCCTTAGTATTCTAATTCAATTGGCTACTTTGTCTGGCCTGGGATCCAACTTGTATTGCTTTGGCTAACACCTTTTCCTTCTTCTTATCATCCCAAATCTTTTCTCTCTCTTCCTTCTATCGGACCAGATAGTATTCCGCCTGCAGCGCATGACTAACACAATCATCGATAGTGTCAGGTGGCGTCAACCCACTGTCCACTAGGGCTGAGATCTCGGGACGGAACATTCCCAACATCTTTTGGATTTTCTCCCTCTCAGTGGTGACAGTGTATAGGCACAGTCTGGACAACTAATCAAACTTACTACAGATTTCAATTACTGTCATGTCCCCCTGCTTCAACTCTGCGAATTCTCATTATTGTGGTCGCAACAATGGAGGATTATAATATTTCTGGTTGAATTCCTCCAAAAATTCCAACCATGACATCGTATACATGTTTCTTCTCATCTTGATAGATTCCCACCAAAACCTTGCATCCATTTTTAGAACGAAGGACGCACACATAATCTTCTCTTGATCGTTCAGTTCCATAAATTCCAATATTATGTGGAGTGAAGACAACCACTCCTCTGCTTCCAGAGGGTTTATGGAGCCCTTGAACTCTGACGGCCTCATTCATCGAAATCTTTCATATAGTGGCTCAGGATTGGCCCTAGGTTGTGTTTGGGGTTCTACTACTTCTTCTGGTACCACTGGCGGCACTTCTGGTTCTGGCACGGCCATTTGTGGATCTTGGCCTTCACTTTGTTCTTGTCTCTGTTCCATTTGCTCGAGTCTTTGCCTTAACTCGGCATTTTCCCTCATTTGGGCTTCTATTAGAGCTTCCAATTCATCCACTCTCTCTGACAGGACTGGATGCCCTCTCATGTTCCTCAAGTTTCGTGGATCCACCATCCTTCCTATTTCTTATAATCGCATGAGAGTCGATCGTTAGATTTTCACAAACATATTTTTACAATATAATATAAAAATAATATAGCTTTTATCATCACATAATTTAACATTTCATCCATTGGACATGCCAAAATATGATTGCCATTTCTTTTCATTTCAAAAGTACATCAGTTCGAAGGCTTTTTTTAAAATAGCCTTTCGATACTGTCCTATATACACATGTACAAACATACATACATTAATACAACCCATATATTTCTACATCTAATCTCCTAACTAAGGTTCTTCCGGGATCGTCAAAAACTCAATTGGATCCATTTCTTCATCATCCATACCGTTTCTGGCCTCAGACGGCGTTGATCCTTCAGCTGGACCTGTACCCTCTAGTTGTCTCGAAGCACCTGCCTCATGATCGTTTACCATCGGTCCAGATCCATACAAGCGATCTAACAATGCTTTGTAGGAAATAAATTAGTAAAAACGTATCAGAGTGGTGTAGTGGAACAATAAAAAAAATTTCAGATCGTTAAGTATCTCATGATGCCATATATAATAAACTAACAACAATTTAAACTCATATCTCAAGGGCGCTAATCTGCAGGAGGAGAATGACCAGAGGGTTTCAACCAACTAGCCTTCTTTACTATTCTCCAATTCCCGAATGGCTGAGTGTGTGGGCACTCTGAACCTCGATTGGTATGCTAGCACTGCTAGTCTTCTTCCGACCACCCAGATCTCTAAAGAACTTATTGTCACGGTGAGTTGTGCAACAATAAGCCTGCTCACCTGAGAGTCTGTGGTCTAAGAGAACTGGAGTGGCAGGACCTCTATTTATAGACTTACATGAGGTGATTCTCTGAATTTGAATTGGATTAGAAGAAGATATTCTCCCTTATCCACAACCAAAAAATATGAATTATCCAAGGGGAAAATCCCAACAAAATTTCGGCTACTTTAGGATAAGGGAAGAATCAAAATTCCACTAGGATTTTCAAGCTTGAATCTTATCTCATCCTTATCCAAAATAACCGAAAATCTTCTAGGAGATACACTCAGAAAATTCAGCCATAATCAGGGAGGAGAGAATCCAAATTCAACTAGGATTGAAACTTGAATTTTTCCTTGAACCTTATCCACAAAAAATCCAAAAATTCCATGACGATAATCCTCAAAATTTTCGTCCATTATTGTTAGTATTTGGATTCAAAATTCAAGTAGGATTCTAACAAGATTTCCCTCTCCATATCCAACTCAAATTCAAATTTCATTCCTTGTGGATTTACCAAAAGAAATTCGAATCCCACTTGGACTGTGATTCAAAATTTGAATTTCAAATTTCAAATTTCAAATTTAAATTTCAAATTCAAATTTCAAATTCGAATTTCAAATTCAAATTTCAAATTCAAATTTCAAATTCAAAATTCAAAATTCAAAATTCAAAATTCAAAATCCAAAATCCACAAAAACAGTTGTATTTCAAATTCTTGTTCTCATGAATAATTTTCTACAACTCCAATCCAATCTCAAATAAAATCATGGCAACTTTATTTGGAGTTCGAATAATTGTGTACTCTATTATCCAAAACAAAATATGAATTCAACCGGAGAGAATCTTGTCAACCATCCTAATCCTTTGTTAACACCATCCATGCATAATAAACTAGTCAATAGCATACACAAATCAATTTTGCTAAACGTTAAGGAATTATGTGGAGCTAGTAGAGGGACCAATTGGACATATATAATCAGGCTCCTACAAATCCATTTGATCATCATTCTTTACCGAACAACTCAATCATATGATCACTAATTTCAGAGTTACACCACTATAAACCTGAAACTAAACTCCCAATTATATACCGTATTACGTAAGCCCGTGACAAGCTATCGTCCAATGACCTGTCATGTATGCAGAACCCTTATATGATATCCATGATCAGCCTTAGGTCAAAGTCCATTCAATCCTACTGATCAGGCTATCTTAAAGTTCCATTATACTACCGAATAAAAAAATGATTATTCACCATATGTGAATAAGAAGTCATCCGCCCAGCAGACGACCCAAGGCCTTGTCCATTTCCACATTCAGTATAATGCCTTTAAGAGGATACCCTCAACTCCTCATTAGAGCTATGATTCCGATATCTGTAAATGAACCCTTCATCGTATACAAGTCATGCACCCAATGAATCAGTCTATAAGCTTATTACCTCTGAGACGCTTTAGCCATTGGACATCAAAGTACACAAGTCATATACATGAAGCTGTCCATCTACTCAGGATTAAGGTTACTGCACAATGAACGTCAAAAGTAGATCGATCCACTCAAAGCAGACTTCGTAGATCGATCATGCTTTAGTCCCGATCTAATATGTCACCACCAAGTAACATATCTATGTCTCTACTTGGGAGTCCAGCTCCAGACAGTCAAGACAAACCGTCCCCTCCAAGGCTTTAGACAACATAATAGTCTTAACATGAGTTGGATGCTCGGTCTAACCCCATAGACTACAGAACATAGTTTAGACTGCTTACTTTAGAACATTGTTTTCTCGCATACGAAAGTCCATTACATACAATGTTCTAACAGTTTTAACACAAGCAGTCAGGGAGCCATATTTGCTTACATTTACTTTAACATGTAAATAAAATTGAGGACAGATAGCAATGTAATAAATAACCTCTATATATAATTTTATTATCCAGTCCAAAATAAATACATCAAAATGTCTCTAATGCTTAGGGCATTTCCTAACATGCTTCTTGCAGTAACTATTCACGCCTCTTGCGCACCATGCACTCCATCACCATCTCTTCCTCTACTTTAGCTACTGCGACAATAAACTCACGTAAAGTAGCAGGGTGTAAAGTGGTTATGCTCTGTCGTAGGTCCATGGTGAGTCCCTTCCAAATATGCCACAAAAATCATCATTTGTGATGTTGGATACAGGACAAGTCCTTACAATGCTATCCTGGAATCTAACCGCATACAGGAATACAGTATTGCTCAGCATCATTTGTTGTCTCTCTGCCTTCAAGAAAAAGTCTCGGACATCCGCATAATTGGGCATAGCCGGTGGTGGCGGTGCTATCCTGCTCTTAGGAGGGTCTACGACAGGTGCTGTACTCTTTTGTGGAAACTGCTCCAGCATGACTTGGCGAAATTCGGCCCAATCCATAACTAATAGTATCTCCTGATCACAATACTCCCAATATAACTGTGCGTCCTCACGGAATGTGCTAATGGCCATCAATGTAGGAAAATAAATCGGAAAAAACGTATTAGAGTACCACAGCGGAACAATAAAAATTTTAGATCGTTAAATATCTCATGATGCCATATATAATAAACCAACAACAATTAAAACTCATACCTCAAGGACGCCAATTTTGCAGGAGGAGAATGACCGGAGGCTTCAACCAACTAGCCTTCTCTACTATTCTCCAATTCCCGAATGGCTGAGTGTGTGGGCACTCTGAACCTCGATCGGTATGCTAGCACTGCTAGTCTTCTTCTGACCACCCAGATCTCTAAAGAACTTTATTGTCACGATGAGCTGTGCAACAATAAGCCTGCTCACCTGAGAGTCTGTGGTCTAAGAGAACTCGAGTGGCAGGACCTCTATTTATAGACCTACATGAGGTGATTCTCTGAATTCGAATTGGACTAGGAAAAGATTTTCTCCCTTATCCATAACCAAAAAATCTGAATTTTCCAAGGGAGAATCTCCACAATTAAATTCGGTTTTCCTAGGATAAATCCAATCCAAATCTAAACAAGATTTTAACTAGAATTTTATCCCCCTTTTTCAACCAAAAAATCCGAAATTTCTAGGAGAAAATCTTCTCCAAATTTTCGGCCACTTTTAGGATAAGGAAGAATCAAAATTCCACTAGGATTTTCAAGCTTGAATCTTATCTCAACCTTATCCAAAAATAACCGAATTTCCTAGGAGAGATTCTCCAAATTTTCGGCCACTTTTCAGGGAAGGAGAGAATCCAAATTCAACTAGGATTGAAACTTGAATTTTCCCTTGAATCTTATCCACAAAATCCGAATTTTTCATTGAGGATTATCCTCAAAATTTTCATCCACTTTTGTTGGGATTTAGATTCAAAATTCAAGTAGGATTCTAACAAGATTATCCTCTCCAAATCCAACTAAAATTCGAATTTCAAACCTTGTGGATTTTCCACAACAAATTTGAATCCTACTTGGACTGTGATTCAAAATTTGAATTTCAAATTTCAAATTCAAATTTCAAATTCAAATTTCAAATTTCAAATTTCAAATTTCAAATTTCAAATTTAAATTTCAAATTCAAATTTCAAATTCGAATTTCAAATTCAAATTTCAAATTCAAATTTCAAATTCAAAATTCAAATTTAAATTTCAAATTCAAATTTCAAAATCCACAAAACGTTGTATTTCAAATTCTTGTTCTCATGGATAATTTTCTACAACTCCAATCCAATCTCAAATAAAATCATAGCAACTTTATTTGGAGTTCGAATAATTGTGTACTCCATTATCCAAAACAAAATCTGAATCCAACCGGAGAGAATCTTGTCCACCATCCTAATCCTATGTCAACACCATCCATGCATAATAAGCTAGCCAATAGCATACATAGATCAATTTTGCCAAACGTTAAGGAATTCTGTGCAGCTAGCAGATGGACTAATTGGACATATATAATCGGGCTCCCGCAAATCCATATGATCATCATTCTTTACCGAATAACTCAATCATATGATCACTAATTTCAGAGTCACACCACTATAAACTTGAAACTGAACTCCTAATTATATACCGTATTACGTAAGCCTGTGACAAGCTATCGTCCAATGACCTTGTCATGTATACAGAACCCTCATATGATATCCATGATCAGCCTTAGGCCAAAGTCTGTTTAATCCTACTGATCAGGCTATCTTAAAGTTCCATTATACGACCGAATAAAGAAAATGATTATTCACCACATGTGAATAAGAAGTCATCTGCCCAGCAGACGACCTAAGGCCTTGTCCATTTTCACATTCAATATAATGCCTTTAAGGGGATACCATTAACTCCTCATAGGGCTATGATTCCGATATCTGTAAACGAACCATTCATCGTATACAAGTCATGCACCCAACGAACCGGTTTATAAGCTTACTACCTCTGAGACGCTTTAGCCATTGGAACATCAAAATACACAAGCCAAATACATGAAGCTGTCCATTTACTCAGGATTAAGGTTACTGCACAATGAACGTCAAAAGTAGACCGATCCACTCAAAGCGGACTTCGTAGATCAATCACGCTTTAGTCCCGATCTAATATGTCACCACTAAGCAATATATCTATGTCTCTACTTGGGAGTCTATGCTCTAGACAGTCAAGACAAACCGTCCCCTCCAAAGCTTTAGACAACATAATAATCTTAACATGAGTTAGATGCTCGGTCTAACCCCATAGACAACAGACCATAGTTTAGACCGCTAACTTTAGAACATTGTCTTCTTGCATACAAAAGTCCATTGCATGCAATGTTCTAACAGTTTAACACAAGCAGTCAGGGAGCCATATTGCTTACATTTACTTTAACATGTAAATAAAACGAGTACAGATAGCAATGTAATAAATAACCTCTATATATAATTTTATTTTCCAGTTCAAAATAAATACATCAAAATGTCTCTAATACTTAGGGCATTTCCTAACAATCTCCCACTTGTCCTAAGCCAGTAGATGTGCCATGTTACGCATCCCCATCGCTTCTACGTGGCTTTCAAAGCTTCTAGCCACCAAAGTCTTAGTAAAGGGATCGGCAATGTTGTCCTCCGACGCAATCTTACATACATCTACTTGTCCTATCTCCACGTGCCCTCTAATAATATGATATCTCCGATCTATGTGCTTGGTCCTCTTGTGGTGCCAAGATTCCCATGTGTTAGCAATAGCCCCAGTATTATCACAGTAAAGTGTGATAGGCTTGTCAACACCCAGAATGACCTCAAGGTCTCTGAAGAACTTGTGAGGCAAACCGCTTCTTTAGATGCCGTAGCCGCAGCCACATACTCAGCCTCCATAGTAAAGTCAATTGTGCAGCCCTACTTTACGCTCCTCCACGCAATGGTGCCTCCTCTGAGCAAAAGCACTGATCTAGATGTCGATTTCCTTGAATCCTTGTAAGTCTGGAAGACTCAGTCTGTGTATCCTACAGTTGTTAGGTCCCCTCCAGAATACACCAGCATATAATCCCTCGTTCTCCTAAGATACTTGAGTATATGCTTTACTACTTGCCAGTGCTTGGTTCCAGGATTCGCTTGATATCGACTCACCATACCTACTGCAAAACATAAGGCGAGTGCAAAGCATAGCATACATAGGGCTACCCACAGCGGATGCATAAGGGACCTTACTTATACGCTCTCTTTCTTCCGATGTCTTGGGACAGTCATCCAATGAAAGAGTTAGACCGACAATAGAAGGTTGTGTACCTTTCTTTGCCTCTTGCATTGCATATTTGTCAATTATTTTATGTATGTATGAAGCTTGGGATAATGCTATAATTTTTTTCTTTCGATCTCTGAAGAGACGAATGCCTAGAACATAATTAGCTTCTCCCAAGTCCTTCATGTCAAACTGTTGGTGTAACCAAAGCTTGACCGATGATAAGTTCCCTACATCATTCCCAATGAGTTGTATATCATCGACATAGAGTATCAGAAAGACCACCTTTCCATCCTTAATACGTTTATAAACACAGGGTTCATCAATGTTCTGCTCAAAATCAAATGTCTTAATCGCTTGATCAAACCTCTGGTTCCATGAGCGGGATGCTTGCTTTAATCCATAAATAGATCTAAGCAACTTGTAGACTTTTCTTTCTTGGCCTTTCGCTACGAACCCTTCAGGCTGTATCATATAGATACACTCTTCAAGATGGATATTCAAGAATGCCGTCTTGACATCCATTTGCCAGATCTTGTAATCAAGAGCCGCAGCAACGGACAGAAGAATATGGATAGACTTCAGCATAGCAACAGGCGAAAAGGTTTCCTCTTAATCGATTCCAGCCTTTTGCGTGTACCCCTTTGCAACCAGTCTAGCTTTGAAAGTTTCCACTCTCCCTTCTGCATCCTTCTTTCTTTTGTAGACCGATTTGCGTCCAATGGGTTTTATCCTATCCGGCAAATCTATAAGTTCCCAAATAGAGTTGGATTTCATAGAATCCATCTCATTGTTCATAGCCTGTTTCCAAGATTTAGAATCAACATCATTTATAGCTTCATCATAGGTGACCGGATCATCCTCATGCTCATGAGCCTCAGCCTGGTATACCTCAGCATCATACATGAAGAAATTAGGTTTCTTTGAAACCCTCCCACTACGACGAGGCACCCTAAATTGTTGATCGTCTACAGGTCCTCCAACGGAACTCAGACTTGCGTCCAAGACCGAAATCTGTGGAGCAGTTCTTTCACCTGATAACTCCTCTAGCACCATTTTGCTTCGAGGTTTAAAGTCATTCATGTGACTTTCCTTCAAGAATGTTGCATGGGTTGAAGCAATGACTTTTTGTTCCTTCGGGTTATAGAACAGACCTCCTTTAGTTACCTTTGGATAACCTACAAACATGTACAATTCTGATTTTGGTTCTAATTTCTTTGCATCCCCATCCAGTACATGTGCCGGGCAGTCCCATATTCTCATATGTCCAAGGCAGGGCTTCCTGCTACGCCATAATTCATACGGAGTTCTGGGAATTGATTTGCTTGGAACCTGATTTAGAATATAGCACGCCGTTTGTAAAGCATATCTCCAAAATGATAATGGCAGCGTTGAATAACTCATCATGGACCGTACCATATCCAACAAGGTCCTGTTTCTCCTTTCGGCTACACCATTCTGTTGTGGACTACCAGGTGCAGTCAATTAGGATAATATCCCATTCTCTACAAGATGTCCTAGAAATTCGTTGGAGAGGTATTCGCCACCTCGATCAGATCGAAGTGTCTTTATGGATTTCTCCAATTACTTTTCCACTTCCGCACGATACTCTTTGAACTTGTCAAAGGTTTCGCTCTTGCGGTGCATCGGATACACATATCCATACATCGAGTAATCGTCTATAAACGAGACATAATACTCGAACCCTCCTCGTGTTGTGACGTTCATGGGGCCACATACGTCAGTGTGCACAATTTATAAGAGCTCCTGTGCCCTTGTACCCTTAGCTCCGAAAGACCTCTTAGTCATCTTACCCTCTAGACAAGACTCACACTGAGGATGACGTACCTCCTCCAGAGATTTCAGAGGACCGTCTTTCACCAATCTTTGAATCCTATCCTAATTAATATGATCAAGTTTTAAATACCAAAGATACGCCTTGTTAGAGTGAGAAACTTTCAACCTTTTAGAGTTATCTATTAATTCAGTGTCAAGCAGTGAGTACATCTTTGGTTTGATCAAATATAGGTTTCCATCTATCCATCCAGAACAGATAAAAGACTTATTTCTACGAATATCAACTCTTTTACTAAAAGAAACTGAATAAGAATCCTTTATTAAAGAAGCTACCGATATAAGGTTCCTCCTAAAATTAGGAACATAAAAACAGTTTTTCAATAAAATAAACCTAAATTCATCAAAGTAAAGATAAATATCTCCACTGCCTCAGCCACCACCAAGCTACCGTCTCCAGTCTGCAACGAGAGGCTTCTATCATGTAGACTTCTCGTTTCCACGAACCCCTGCATAGAAACACAAACATGATTAATGGCGCCCGAATCAATGACCCAACTGTCTTTTGATTCTTCCACCAAACACGCTTCTAAGTAGTGAAGTTCCTTACCTTCCTTGCCCTTGGCGGCTAGGAATTCCTGGCAAGCCTTCTTAAAGTGACCTACCTTCCCACAGAGGAAGCACTTGGACTTTTTAGGGTCCTTAGGCTTCTTGTTGTTCTTCTTCTTCTTCCCATCCGAGACAAGAGGATTAGAAGAACTGGAAGCCGCTTGCTTCTGGTTTGGCCTCTTCCTCTTACGAGAGGGCTTGGAAGATTCCGTCAAATTGGCCTCTCCTTTGGGTTGGACCGCATATCCCTGATCATCTACTCATAAGCTTGGAGTTGCTTCATAAGCGTGGTTAGTCCTAACTCCCTTGTCGCCAGATTGTATGTGGCCTTAAACCCCACAAAATCTTTAGACAGAGTTTTGAACACCATCTCGATCTGGGTGTTGTAGTCCAACTCAGCACCGTTCTCGGTAGTCTCAGCAAAGAATCCCGTTAGAGTGATCATATGGTCCTTCACCGAAGTACCTGCCTTTTGCTTAGAGTTCATAATGCGGTGATAGTGGGCTGTCGAGCCAATTTTTCTTGGCCTTTGAACATGTCTCCAAATTGTCCATGATCTCCCTAGCAACCTGATAAGTCTCATGCTGCTTTTGTAAAGCACTCGTCATGCTAGCAAGCATGTAGCATCGAGCTATATCATTGGATTCTCTCCAACAAGTATAGGCAACCGAGACCTCCTCAAGCGCTGTGTCAGGTTTTGGCCCTGGTGAGCATAGTTCATCCAGTACGAACTTGTGTCTCTCGTAGCTGAGAACTATCAACAAATTTCTTTTCCAATCCTTATAATTATCGCCATTCAGTTTATTCTCAGTAAGTATTGAAATGAGGGATGTCGGTGACATTTTGAACTGAATTAAAATTATACTAGACATCATTACAAAGCCCAAGCAAATATACATATAATTTAGCAAATAAAACATACAAGTATGTTCCTACATAAAACTTGAAAAACATGTAGCATTGCAACGGTAATTCTCAGCACCTACTGCCCCAAGCCACCGAGGGGTGGTCATGAAACAAATAGCCAGAACATGGACACGTCCAATTAATATATGTTGCCTTAAATCCTCCAAGGTTAAGACATATATTAATAACCGCTTATTTGGCCACCAGTTTAGTTAACAGAGTTTCTAGGGAAGGTTAATAATTAAACGAGTCGTGAGTGTATAACCATTGTTTACGTAGCCCGATCCACGTCCTACCAAGCCACCGAGGGGTGGTCATGAATAGGATCGTACCTGAACACGTTTTCCACATAGGAAATCTAATCTAGTATACCGGCGGCGGTAAACACCTACCGAGGGGTGTGGTCAGGGCAGAATTGACGCGAGGCGTTACTATGCTTTCACATATGGATTAACAATGAAGGCCGTGGGTTTTGTTTAAAACCCTCTCCCACTCAATATTTTGAAAAATATGCAAGTTTTGACAAATATGTATGATCAATATTGTATGAGCGGCACTCACCTATCCTATATGACATGTTATCAAATATGCATATAAAACATCCATCAATACATATTTATACATCCATGACATATCACAGAAAAAATAATTGAGAGAATAACCAAGCCATGGTTCCATCCTAGAACGAAGAAAATAAAGATTACAAAATTCCATCCAAAGCATTCTTTAGGTCTTGAATTTTGTTTCGTCTTCTTGTATCCATCTTTATGTAGCCTCTCCATTTATTTCTCATCCCATGAATCATTTAAAATTTAAATCTCCAAAAATTTAAATTTCAAATTCAAATTCCAAATTTGAATTTCAAATTTAAATTTCAAATTCAAATTTTAAACAATTTTAAACATCATGTATAATAATATGTAATTTCAAAATTTCAAATTTTTAATTACATATTTTTAAACATGATTTAAAATTAAGTCTCAAATTTAAAAATCAAAATTTTTCGATTTTTGAACCGTCGTACCACTGCCCCCGGAGGCGGCAGCTACCTTGGGCAACCCCCAGCCCCCGGGGGGCTGGCAGCCTACGACCGCCCCTTGTGCAGCCTTGCCGGGTTGCAGGCCAAGCCTGTAGCGCCAAGCTGCACGCCTAGGCTGGGCGCAGCAACCGGCAGGCTACACGCCCAGGCTGTGGCTAGCCTTAAGGAGGCCACGGCCACCCTCGGCTGCTGGCAAAGCCCATGGTGGTGGGTGGTTATGGCCTGCACAGGGGCTGTCGCAGCCCCATCCTGCCCGAGGGCAGTGGCTGCAGCCCCACCAAGGCCCGACGGCCTATCACAAGGGATCGTGTCTCGATTTTCATGCCATATTCCAATTTACCCGTTAGGATCTCTAAAAATTAATTTGAATCCCAATTAAATTGAAATTTTCAACACAATCAAAATTTCAACCTTTAAATTAAATTTAACTTTTGAGAAAAATAAATTACGGTCATCAATCTTCAATCTCCTCCAAGAATAATTACATAAAAAATCTAAACCGTTTCCGGTGTACAAAAAATTCTAATCATAATAATTCTAAGAGACAAAATTAAAATCCATGGAAAAATTACAGTGTTAATAAACTACTCCCATGGTTACATAAAAAATCCTAGATACAATTTTTCTAAATTCTGAGGAACCATAACCGGCATAAACAAGCATGCTTATAATAATTCAAAAAATTAAAATAACCACATACTTTATACATAATACATGATAACAACATAAAGAAATCCTAGAATGCCATTCTCTAAATATCAAATCCATACATAAATAAAAAGACTAAGTAATTGTCTAATTTATATACATGGTAAGTCATGAGATGGCTCTGATGCCAATTGTCGATAAAAACGTATCAGAATGGCGCAGCGGAACAATAAAAATTTTTAGATCGTTAAATATCTCATGATGCCATATACAATAAACCAACAACAATTAAAACTCATATCTCAAGGACGCCAATCTGTAGGAGGAGAATGACCAGAGAGCTTCAACCAACTAGCCTTCTCTACTATTCTCCAATTCCTGAATGGCTCAGTGTGTGGGCACTCTGAACCTCGATCAGTATGCTAGCACTGCCAGTCTTCTTCCGACCACCCAGATCTCTAAAGAACTTATTGTCACGGTGAGTTATGCAACAATAAGCCTACTCACTTGAGAATCTGTGGTCTAAGAGAACTGGAGTGGCAGGACCTCTATTTATAGACCTGCATGAGGTGATTCTCTGAATTCGAATTGGATTAGGAGAAGATATTTTCCCTTATCCACAAGCATAAAATCCAAATTTTCCAAAGGGAAAATCCCAAGAATAAATTCGGCCACTTTAGGATAATTCCAATCCAATTCTAAACAAGATTTTAACTAGAATTTTATCTCCCTTTTTCAACCAAAAAATCTAAAAATCCAAGGGGAAAATCCCCACCAAAATTTCGGCCACTATTGGATAAGGGAGAGTCAAAATTTCACTAGGATTTTCAAGCTTGAATCTTATCTCATTCTTATCCAAAATAGCCAAAAATCTCGTAAGAGATTTACTCCAAAAAATTAGGCCATTATCAGGGAGGAGAGAATCCAAATTCTACTGGGATTGAAACTTGAATTTTTCCTTAAACCTTATCCACAAAAATCTGAAAAATCATTGAGGATAATCCTCAAAATTTTCGTCAATATTTGGTTAGGATTTGGATTCCAAATTCAAGTAGGATTCTAACAAGATTTTCCTCTCCATATCCAACTCAAATTCGAATTTCATTCCTTGTGGATTTACCACAACAAATTCGAATCCCACTTGGACTATGATTCAAAATTTGAATTTCAAATTTCAAATTTCAAATTCAAATTTCAAATTCGAATTTCAAATTCAAGTTTCAAATTCAAAATTCAAAATTCAAATTTGAAAAGTCAAATTTCAAAATCCACAAAACAGTTATATTTCAAATTCTTGTTCTCATGGATAATTTTCTATAACTCCAATCCAATCTCAAATAAAATCATGGCAACTTTATTTGGAGTTCGAATAATTGTGTACTCTATTATCTAAAACAAAATCTGAATCCAACTGGAGAGAATCTTGTCCACCATCCTAATCCTATATCAACACCATCCATGCATAATAAGCTAGCCAATAGCATACACAGATCAATTTTGCCAAACGTTAAGGAATTATGTGCAGCTAGGAGATGGACTAATTGGACATATATAATCGGGCTCCCGCAAATCCATATGATCATCATTCTTTACTGAACAACTCAATCATATGATCACTAATTTCAGAGTCACACCACTATAAATCTGAAACTGAACTCCCAATTATATACCGTATTACGTAAGCCTGTGACAAGCTATCGTCCAATGACCTTATCATGTATACAGAACCCTCATATGATATCCATGATCAGCCTTAGGCCAAAGTCTGTTTAATCCTACTGATCAGGCTATCTTAAAGTTCCACTATACGACCGAATAAAGAAAATGATTATTCACCATATGTGAATAAGAAGTCATTTGCCCAGCAAACGACCTAAGGCCTTGTCCATTTTCACATTCAGTATAATGCCTTTAAGAGGATACCCTTAACTCCTCATTAGAGTTATGATTCCGATATCTATAAACAAACCCTTCATCGTATACAAGTCATGCACCCAACGAACCAGTCTATAAACTTACTACCTTTGAGACGCTTTAGCCATTGGAACATCAAAGTATACAAGTCATATACATGAAGCTGTCCATTTGCTCGGGATTAAGGTTACTACACAATGAACATCAAAAGTAGATCGATCCACTTAAAGCGGACTTCGTAGATCAATCACGCTTTAGCCCCGATCTAATATGCCACCACTAAGCAACATATCTATGTCTCTACTTGGGAGTCTATGCTCCAGACAGTCAAGACAAACCGTCCCCTCCAAGGCTTTAGACAACATAATAATCTTAACATGAGTTAGATGTTTGGTCTAACCCCATAGAGTACAGACCATAGTTTAGACTGCTAACTTTAAAACATTGTCTTCTCGTATACAAAAGTCCATTGCATGCAATGTTCTAACAGTTTAACACAAGCAGTCAGGGAGCCATATTTGCTTACATTTACTTTAACGTGTAAATAAAACAAAGACAGATAGCAATGTAATAAATAACCTCTATATATAATTTTATTATCCAGTTCAAAATAAATACATCAAAATGTCTCTAATACTTAGGGTATTTCCTAACTAGTCAATGGCGACACGGCGAATAAAATTTGAAGAATTACCCGTTGACCTATTTTTGACATTTTGGACACATCCGCAGCATCGGATTTGCAAACTGGAACTTGGAAAGTGAAGAACGGAGAGAAAAAGTTTATTCGCGAGAAACTGAACGGTTCGTTCGATCGCCGATGGGACGATTTCGGTAGTGATTTCTGTCCCTTCATTCCTTAAATTATATTTTGGAATGATTATGTACTAATTATGTATTTTTTCATGTGAAATTGTAAGAAAAATAGACAAAAATGATGGATTAAAAAATCTATTGAATTGTGAAGATTTTTACGTAAAAGTTGAGTTTTACGTAAAAGTATAGACCTCTAGTATAGCGCATGGTAGAATACAACTTGGTTAGATGGTTTTTAGGCGTTTCCTGAATGCCGAGAACCTAAAAATTAAGCGAAAATGATGCCGAAATTTCTACAACAGCACAAAAGGGTATTTTAGGAACTGAAGGGTAAAAATGTGGCCAGGATGGAAACCCGAGCCCCCTCGGTGACCTAGGCCCCGGAAAAAGAGTATTGATGACCTAGGGTCAGAATAGTACTGCCCAAAGGTCTGTAAATAGTAAATCAAGAATTTCAGTAATTAATGCTGTAAAAGCTTGATAAGGCCTAAGAAATATTATTTTATGATTTTTGGGTATAGAATAACCTGATAGAATGTTAAAGTGAAAATGATACGGTCCCAAGACCCGTTAGGAGTAAAATGGTCATTTTGATCAAAAATTTCTAAAAAGTTCAGAAAAGACCGTGAATGTCTTAAAATAATTAAAATAATATTCTAAGGACTAAATTTAGGTTTTAGACCAATGGAAAGTGGGTTTACAGCGAGAAAAGTGAAATAGGGATAAAATGGTCATTTTGTCAAAAGTTGGAAAAAGGGCCGTTAAGACTAGAAATGTTGTCCTAAGGCCATAATTGAGAATTTAAAGGCCTGGTTCAAGAATTAAGAGAGGAAAAAATAAAGTGAGAAAATTCTGCTAGGGGCAAAATGGTAATTTTGCCAAAAGTTAGCAGAAAAGTAGAAAATGGGATTTTAGACCTTAAGTTCATGATTGGGAAATAAAATGTAGAATTTTTACTTTTTATTTAGTTTTATATATGAAATAAGATTGAAAATAACTATTGATTTTCCGGTCATAGGAACCCGATCTAGACGCAACGAAGGAACGTCTGCGGACCTGGGAAAGAAGACACACGCAAAAGTATCTGTAAGTTCAAGCATTTAATTGACTGCAACATGAATGGACTGGTCATGTTATGTGTTATGTGTTCTATGTAGTAAGTTCTTACATTGAACTATTTGTAATATGAATAGACTATTATGTCTAAGTGTGATATGTGTAAATTCAAGCACTTAATTGACTGCAACATGAACTGACTATTGTATGTCTGTTTTCAAGTCAAGGTGTGATGATGTAGATGTTATGAAAGTCATGTTATGAACTATGTGTTATGTCTAAGTCATATATATAAATTGACTTGACATATTTATGTTGATGCGCTATATGTAGTAAGTTCAGACATTTAAAATTGTCTGTAACAGGAAATACTGTGATACCAATTATGCACTAATTGTACATTAGAGGTTAAGTCCCATGAGCAATATTGGGGAATAGTTAAACTAATATACCCTTAAGGAAAAGAGATTATGTAAAGACCTATGGGCAATAGAGATGATTGACCTAGAGATGACTATTAATGTCATCTAGTCAGAACTATCAATATAAGATTGTAATAAAACCATTAAGGCATACTGCCCCTCTAATGTTGTGGTGGAGGTTTTTCAGATCCTACGAGGATATAATAAGGGCTGTGGAGGAAGAAGCTCTAGGGTCGCTCCCTAGACCCTCCCAGTCAGCACGCAATAATTTATCGGTACTGCCATAATGAGCTCAAACCAGAATATAAATAAAGATAGTAGTCAATAATGTGACGAAAGCCATAAGTGAGCATAACCGACACACACACTAAATGTAGTGGACTCGGTTAGGGTAATGTGAATAGCAACCGATTAGAGTAATGTGAATAGTAACCAGTTAGGGTAACAGTTACTATTCATTGATCAAAGGTCAAAGTTATTGTTCATGGTGAATAGTACTATTCTCGGATGAATAGTACTATTCATAGAAAATTTTATTTTTGATATTTTGAATCTATGTGATTCGTGGTACGAGCATTTTATATGTATAAATGTTACTATTACTAGTATAAGACACTAGTAGGCAATGTGTTGTGAATAAGCTACAAAATGTAAGTAAGTTGAAATATGATGTGATGTCAAGTATGCGTACTATACTACGTATGAATGTTTTAAAGCGACGAATGGTATGTACCATGTGTTATGATAATGCTCTGATGTCATAGTTGATGATAGAGCTATGTTATATGTTTTGATTATTCTGATGCCACAGTTGGTAACAGAAATGCTCGTTACTATATGATAAGAGTTTTTATACGTCATGTATTTATGTTTGAATTTATTGAGCTTTAGCTCATGAGTTTGTTCAATGTTGTAGGTAAGAAACCTGTATCTGTTTAGTAGACTACCTGGATGACGGCAGAATATGCGTGTGCCAATTGGGATAGGGAATCCACTGTAGATATGGTCCTGCTACCAGTCTTTTGTTGAGCAATTTGAAAGAGAGATTTGAAGAAAAGAGAATTGATGTATTTGATGTGTAATTCCAAAAAAAAAAATATTTCTGTAAACTATATTTTTCTTTACAGAAATATCTTGTGAAAGAAAAAAAAAATTTTTATTCCCTATTTTCATGTTCAAATGGGAAGTTAAAATAAGCGTATTAAAGAAAGTATGATAAAACTAAGATACCAGCCGTCATAGGTGGTATTAGAGTAAGTTAAAAATAAGTTTAAGTATGTTACCGATGACCCATGAGGTGACCGTCTGTCGCAGTCGGCTATGGTGCCAGTTAGCCTATAAGAAGGGCGGGCCGTCACAATCTGGATGGTCCGAAAAAGACTAGCAGTGCTAGCATACCAATCAAGGTTCAGAGTGCCCACACACTCAGCCATTCAGGAATTGGAGAATAGCATAGAATGCTAGTTGGTTGAAGCCCTACAATTATTCTCCTCCTACAAATTGGCATCCTTTGAGGTATGAGTTTAAATTGTTGTTGGCTTATTGTATATGACATCATGAGATATTTAATGATCTTGAAAAATTTTTATTGTTCCGCTGCATCACTCTGATATGTTTTTACCGATTTATTTCCTACAACACTTTCAAGCAAAAATCCATTAAACAAAAACTAATTTTTCTTACTTCAAAACAGCCCATTCACTCACGGATTTTTCCATGAAAAACAAGAAGAAACCATGCAAAAATGGAAGTTTACCTTGCTTCCTTGATTCCTTGTACTTGGAGACCAATTTCTCACACTTTCTTGAAGAACTTTTGAAGAAAATTTTCTGGTTTTAATAGGGGAGGCACATGATTGCTATGAAGGCTGAAAACCAGATTTTTTTTCTAGTTTCTAAGTGCCCCAAACCGTGTATATATGCAGCCAAAAAGGAGGGACTAAGTTGCAATTAGTTTAAGGGCATTTTGGCAAGCTTTTTGTGAAATTTTTGTACTCTTTAGGGGCTGCTTTGTAATTAAACAAATTAGGGCAGACTTCTTTTTTTCCTGATTTTGCCCCTAAAAATCTACCACTTCATGCCCTAGAAGCCTCTTGAATTTTTGGCTAATCTTCCTTTGACTTTTCTTGTTGACTTTGAATCCTAACCGTCAAATTTTCTTGACTTTAAACCCTAGCCCTTGGATTTGAATGTATCCTTACATCCTTTCAAAGATTCACATCCAATCTTTGACTCCCTTCATAAATTCTAGGTCAAACTTTTGACCAAAAGTCAAACCGACAAGTTTTGCACCGAAATTGCATAGATGAGTTTCTGAGGCCGTCCATGCAATCAGTTTTCCTTATTTCACTCCAGTTTACCTAAAAATCAATACCGCAAGTATTTCGTCTTTTAGTGGCTTACAGTATAATTTCAAAATTTTCAAAACTGAAAAGGCATATTTTCTCCGATTTCAATTTGGTAAAATTTTCCGTCCTTGAACACACTCTTGTCGGGACCGTCAGAACATTCATCACGTTCTAAATAATATTAAAACATCTGTTTTATAATTTTACATATAAAAATCCTTGTATACACATGTTATACAAAATTTCTAGAAACAGTAAAATTTCTCGATTATGACATCAGGAGGTTAGTACGACATGCCTAACATGCCTTAATTTGTTCATAATAAACCAATTATGAAGAACATAAATAATTTCATCATGTCATGATCTTTATCATGTTATTTGTTAATTGTATATGATTAAGGAATAAGTATTATGCTTATCGAAAAAAAAATTGAATGAAAACAATTTTATTCATTCTGTAGGCGGAGTTGTACTTACCTATTCTGCGGACAGATTTTATACTACACCCTTGTTGTGATACGTATGTCTACCTGTAATCATCACGCATTCTCATTAATAGTTGTCTTTAAGTCACTGATATCGTTAGTAACTAAAATGATGGTTGTCATTTATTATGGCTTCTTTTTGGTATTGGATAACTCCCCTCTTGATTGTTTGATTAATTACCTCATAATTATGGTGAATTAATTTATTTTCTTAATAATAAAATTAAAGTCTCTCTCTCTCTTTCTATAATAACCGAGAATTTTAAGGTTCTCGAAGGAATTGAAAATTATATGTATATGACAATTTTAATGTATAAAATATGAAAAAGTTGCATTTTAATATTGTTTAGAACGCGATAAAATGTTCTAACAATGTTAAAGAGTGTGATTTCAAAGATGTGAAATTTTCCTGAATTGAAACGGGTGAAACAACCCTAAATCGGAGCCGAAAACCCTAGATGGTGCATAATGTGCACTAAAAGACGAGATATTACGATAGTGATTTTTGGTCAAACAGAAGCAAAATCAAGCAAACCGATTGCATAGGATGTGTTGGCCCGCCCTTTGTGGTGGCTAACAGTACTAACACAGTTGAGCTTTGAAGCCAATAATGATAGACTGTTACCTCATTGGGTCGCCAGTAACTTACTTGTAACTTGCTTTTCTTAATTTCCTTTCACATTTTAAAACTTGACTTTATCGTGAAAATTGGGAACATATATTTTCTTTTAACCGATCTTGAAACTAGAAAACCATTAAACATATACCGTAAAACATAATTTACATAATCGTGCTTAATTTACATCATGATACAACTTTTCAAAATATCTTGTAGAAAAGCTCAGTAAAAAACATTAGCAGGACCATTCCCCTAGCCCAGCCCTGGTGGCAGATGCAGATCCCACTCCTTATCCATCCATGTCAACTAATGTACAGGTCTCTTACCTGTAACATGAATAAACTTATGAGTGACTGGTGTGGCGGCTCGCCCTTCATGGAGGCCAACAGTACTAGCATAGTAGAGCTCTGAAGTCCACTATGATAGACTGTTACCTCTTTGGATTGCTAGCAACTTACTTAAAATTCTTTTTTGTTATTTAATGATTGAAATTTTAAAACTATATTTCCAGCTCGGGAAAATTTGGGATTTTTTTTTTGAAACTGATCCTTAAACTGTAAAGTGTAACCCATTATAAAATACATACTATAAAACATATCGTATTCTGTCATACTTAATTTACATCATGGTACAAATATTCAAAATGGCTTTCAAAGTCTGCTCAGTAGAAAACATAAGCAAGACCATCCACTCGCCCCAGCCCTGTTGGCAGATGCAGATCCCGCCCCTCGTGTAAGGACTTCCCTGATCATGTACTTTAATTTTCAATTTAATGAGAATTTGAAAAATAATTTGATGCATTTTAGTGCAATTTTTAAAGTACACGGTCAGGTACACGACCGTGTACCACTCAGACTATGTACATGTGTGTAGCCGTGTAAGTGTACATGGCCATGTAGCAGAACACGGTCAGGTGCACGACCGTGTAAGAAGCCGTGTACTGCTCGGGTTGTGAACGTGTGTATAGCCGTGTAACTGAACATGGCCGTGTACAGAGACACGGTCAAGAACACGGCCGTGAAAGAGGCCGTGTACCGCTCGGGTTATGAACGTTTAAAAGGCTATGTTTTGAAATAAGGCCATATTGAAAAAAATTCAACTAGTACATGCTTGTGTCTAGTGTATACACGCCCGTGTTACCTTATACACGCCCGTGTTAGAGGCCGTGTTAAAGGCCGTGTAACGAGCAGAAAGCCATTACACCGACTCTCAAATTTGCATGAAACCTAATTACTATGCAATGAGTAATTAAGTTGGAAAATATAGCATATTTCCCATTGAATAGACTAAACAAATATGATACTGTTTAAGTACTATTCATATAGTGAAAGGGGCGACCGACAGTGAACTCGGTCCACCCTATTATGTGTATAAATGAATGAGACATGCGGTGTCGGAAACTGGTTCGAACGACCATTTCTTGACACAAGACTGGTAAATAGACGACCAAAATGCTCGGACCGAACATCTGAGCACAATAGCGAGAGATAGCCCTAGCAAGGATACGATATCGAGAAAATGGTTCAGATGACTTCCTCTCACCTAGAGACTGACAAGATCAGAGTCAGAGCACTTAAACTAGTCAGTTAAGTAGAAAACGGTGGATGATGAATAGAGAGAAACGCAGTGTCAAGTTATTGACCAAGACGGCCATAATTTGACCGAAAACTAATACATGAACTGTTAATAGACTCGATCTGGTTGATTTAGTACAAAACGAGATTTTAGTTTGCGAGATACGTAGTATCAGGATGAGGGTCAAGATGACCTTTACTTGCCCCAAAACTGATATATTTGGGCTCAAAACGCCCAATTAGTCAATCGGGCACCTGACATGTTTTTCGAGGTGGGGTCATACGTTTTTCGAGGTGGGGTCATACAAACCCCACAAACATGTCTAGATGACCTCCGATGGATATAAAACTGATAAAAATGGAATCAACATGTCCAAATTAGTTAAGAGAGACTGTGTGAAATTTCACCCGGGAACACCTCGGTTTACGTGCGAAAGGACAACACAGTGTAGACACAACCACAGTATAAGATGTGAATAGTAATTTAGATTGGTAATGGGCTCTTAGACAGTAGAAAACAACCAGAAATTTACAGTACAAAAATCAGATTCTGAAAACTAATTTTCGGATGAAAATTGGAACACTGCCGAGAAAGGACTGAACACCGCAGTATAAAATTAGACTGCGATTAGAAGTCAACATAGATAAAATTTGGCCTTAAATTTTCGTGCCCCTTAAGCAGTTGTAATCTGCTGTATACATATCCTAAAAGGTGGCCATTAAAATAATTCCCTGGCCATGGCACACTTGAATATTTTATTCAAGGGTTTTAAAAAGCTAGTCAACAACAATTGTTTATTCCTCCCTCCTTCCAATGAGCAACACCACGCCCACTTGGTCTAAAATTAGATAGCAAATTTGTCCCAAGATTTGGATAATTTGATAGACAATTAAGTAGGATTAATTCTAAGTAAGTTGATCAATTTTTGCCTATAAAAGGCACCCTTTGCACAAGTGATTTGTTTCCTTTCTTTTTGGCTTCCAAAACACTTTTCATTTCCCTTCTTCTCCTAGCTGCAGCCGAACCCCTTAAGCCTCCAAACCCTCACTTTTTTAAGCTTTAAATCATACCACAACTTACCAAAAATCAAACCTCACAAGCTTGTGCTAGGAGGATTCGAATCCAAGTCATTTTAAGGCACCAAGGGTAAGTCTTCAAAACGATCCTTGTAGTTTTTAGTTTCTGTTTTGATTTGATTTTTAAAAGAAATTTTTGGTATTTGTTCTAGCAAAATCAGACCCCATTCTCTTGGATTCCCATGACCATTTTTGGTTCCTCAAGCCTAGTTGAAACCGTGCTTGGTTCAAGGCACGAAGGTAAACTGAAAAACCTTATCTTGCGTTAGTTAGTTTTAAGTTTTGATCAAGGTCATTTATGTGTATTTATTTATGCAAATGGTTTATAATAAGTTTATGTTAAGCCCTTAGATTATCATTTTTAAGTTCATGTGGTTGTGGTTGTGTTTACGTTATTTTTTATGAATGGTTATGTACGAATGAGAGCATGAATGTTTTAGTGGCTGGACATAAATCTATCCTTAAGGAGAGGCCACGGATTTTGGCCATTTCGACCTTCTTATGGTCTAAATTTGGGATTTGGAAAAACATGGTGTTTTAAGGAAATTTTGATACAGTCGGTTTTGCATCAAATAGGCCTCAGCCAAAAATGAACTTAAGATAGGTTTTTAGAGTATTTTTCACTCGATGTCCAAAACTGGGAACAAAATTTGAACCCAGTGTTTTGTCTCGGGTTTTGCTAGAAATGGACCATTTAGAGTCCGAACCGGTTGAAAGTTGTAGATCTCGTCGAGACCTTGAAAACCACTTGCGTGTGTCAAAAATTTGGCTGTTTCGGGCCTTAAACCGAGCCATTTTTACAGAGACGTAAAACTGGAACTTTTACAAAAACTAGGCACCAAGCCCACGGTTTTAATGAAATGAGTTAGATTTAGGCTCCAAGATGAACACGAGATTTGTTCATCTTGTTGAGGACGAAAACTTTTATGTTCAGTAAAATTTCAAACAAAGTCGTTTAGACCAAGTTTCAAAATTGTTTTCAAAAGTGGTTCAAAAACCACCTTTAAAATGCAAGCTTTAAAAATATAATTTATACACTTCAAAATAAAAATGTGTTTTTAACACTTTAAAATATGAACAAGGTTTTCATAAAAACGTCCCCCCACTTTCCAATGGGGTGATAAGGGGACGGTTTCAAAATAAGGAATTTTTCCAAGATTTTTTACCAGCCTTAGTAGCCCAGTAGGCTACTACCCCAAACAAGCCATAGTGGCCCGGTGGGCCATTACACCAAACAAGCCTTAGTAGTCCGGTAGGCTACCACACCCCAACAAGCAAAGTAACCTGGTCGGTTACTACACTAAGTTCACGTATAGTAACTCGATAGACTACTTAGTTACCAACACGCGAGTTAACCGATCAGTTGACTAAGCGGTACACCAGTCAAGGGCCGCATTTCGAACAACATATTGATGAACGATGATTATGTTAGGAAATGTCCTAAGCATTAAAGACATTTTGATGTATTTATTTTGAACTCGATAATAAAATTATATATAAGGGTTATTCATTACATTGCTATCTGTCCTCGTTTTATTTACATGTTAAAGTAAATGTAAGCAAATATGGCTCCCTAACTGCTTGTGTTAAACTGTTAGAACGTTACCTGTAATGGACTTTTGTATGCGAGAAGACAATGTTCTAAAGTTAGCAGTCTAAACTATGGTCTGTAGTCTATGGGGTTAGACCGAGCATCTAACTCATGTTAAGACTATTATGTTGTCTAAAGCCTTGGAGGGGACGGCTTGTCTTGACTGTCTGGAGCTGGACTCTCAAGTAGAGACATAGATATGTTGCTCGGTGGTGACATATTAGACTGGGACTAAAGCGTGATTGATCTACGAAGTCCGCTTTGAGTGGATCGATCTGCTTTTGACATTCATTGTGCAGTAACCTTAATCCTAAGTAAAAGGACAGCTTCATGTGTGGTGATGTGACGTCCCCAGATTCCAACCACTCGCAACCATCATGAATCGGCTCTATGGCCGACTAAGATCGTTCGGGTGTTAAATCCAAGTCGTCAGTTTTAAACTCTTTTACTAAAACTTCTTAAACACAAGAGCTTAAAATTTCGCCCCAAATTTTTTTTAATACATACTTTTTCTTATGAATATTAAGTAAGAAAGCGATGTAAAATATAATGCTGATTTTTCCCTGTCTGAAATAAATACAACATATTTGATACAAATATAATATTTATATGTATTGTAGGCTTTGTCTACAAACATATTTTCTTTACTCAAAAAGCTCAGTGGAAAACTTATGGCAGGACTATGTCCACGGTGAGTTCCCTATCCCTTTAACACGCTCGCATCCTGCCACCATCCATATATCTACAGAACAGGTTTCTTACCTGCAACATGAACAAACTGATGAGCTAACAGGCTCAGTAAGTTCAAACATTCATAATAAGAATCATACTGATTCAAAGACAAGAAAAACTCAATCTCCTATGAATAATACTATTCACCATGAATAGTATAGTTGACCTTTGACAGGTGAATAGTACCAGTTACCCTAACTGGTTACTATTCACTTTACTCTATCAGGATACTATTCATTTACCCTAATCGAATTTACCTTACTCTAGTGTAAGCTTCGGTTATGCTCAATTATGATTTCCATCATTTTATTGATTGTTTATTTTCTATTTGATTTCTAATGTAGAGCTCTGTTTATGGCAGTACCGATGATTATTAGCACGCTGACTGGGAGGGTCTAAGTAGTGACCTTAGAACATTATCCTCCACAGCCTTGATAACCCCGTAGGATTTAACAAACCTCCACCACTATGTTGGAGGGGCGGTACGCCTTAATGGTTTCAATTACCATCTTTCAATTTACAGTTTTGACCAAGTGATTGCATAAGTCACCTCAAGGTCACAATCCTCTATTGCCCGTAGGTCTTACTTATTTTCTTGATTTGGGATATATTATACTAACTAATTCCCAAATGTTTATAGGATTTTATATCTAGTGTGCAGCTAGTATAGAATAGATTAACACAGTATTTCATGTTGCAGACATGAAAATGCTTAAACTTACCAATACTGTGCTAGTGTCCACTCCCGGAACTCCTCCGCAGTTCTATCTTTATTGTGGGTTCCTACAGACATAATAGTGTCTGTTAATACCCCTTTTTATTTATTATCTAAAATATATATATATTTTACTTACAATTCTACACATTTAAATTTTATTTGTGTACACGGTCTGCAACACGCCCGTGTTACAGGCCGTGTACCTCTCGGGTCTATTTTACACGGCCATGTTATTTTCTTCCTTAGCCGTGTAACTGTACACGGTTCGATACACGCCCGTGTTCAAGCCCGTGTACCTCTCGGGTTATAAAATTGTTCCTATACACGGCCGTGTATCCCTCTACACGCCCGTGTTTCTTAAAATTCTTAGAATTTTAACTCTAAAATTCTTATTTTGAGTTTTATAATTTTATCTAAGTTATTATAGGTCTTTTAGGGTTCTCTTCGAGCCCATTCGGAAATTTTTAGTCAAAATGACCATTTTGCCCTTAACTGTTTTCGGAACCATAATTGGCTTCATTCTATTGTTATTTTCCAAATTTTCTAAGTCTAATAATTTTAAAATAATATTTCCTAAGCTTTCGTATCATTTTACAGCTTAAATTGCCGTAAAATCTCAACTTCATTTTTCTCGACCCTTGGTTACTATTCATCCGTCACCTAGGGTCGTTTTTTCGTTTTTCGAGCGTTCCGAAGCCTCAAATGCCCCTTTCACTACTTACTAAACGTTATTCATCCCGTCCCTGAACTTCAGACCTCAAGGGGCTCGAATTTCTCATCCCGACCTAAAATTTTCCCTCGTTTCTAAAAATACCCCTAACATCGATTTTTTTCTTGTTTTGGGCATTTTAGTGATTTAGGGTCTGTTTACTATTCCATTTGGGTTGGTTTTCCATTTCTAATCATAATTCACCGAGGGGTCTCGGTTTCCTTTCCGAGTTCAATATTTTTACCCCTCGTTTCCCGAAATGCCCTTTAGCCGATTTTAGAAATTTCGGCAGCATTTCCGGTTGTATTTTTAAGGTTTCCCGGTGTTAGGTACGCCTCAGAACCTTTGTACCTGCCACGTACTATACCAGAGGCCTATTTTATACAAAGTTTCAAGACTTTGTATAAAAACTTTTCATTTGATTTAATATTTACAAGTCACACCACATATTTATTTTTTTTCCAAACTACCCTTAATTTACTAGGTTTTCTTATCTAATTCATTTTTCATCACACCATATTATCATTATGCTTCTCAATGCATAAGTTAACATTCAAAAACTAAACAAAACATGCATTCTAACCCTAGATATAGCCACGGATTTTATGCCAAAAAAAAGAAAGAAAATTTTACTTTCTTTCCTAGGGTTTTTATGACTTTTATCAACATTAAAATCTTCCCATTTCTCACATTCATGCCCACGGTTTTAGCAAGAATTCTTCCTCAAATTTTTCTTGTTTCTTAATTTCATTTCATGCTTAATTTATCATATGATTGAATGAACATCAACTAAATTAAAATAATAAAATTCATGAAGTTTTCACACCTTAGGAGCCATGGTTTTTACAAGAAAATCATGCAAAATTTTGATTGTTTTTCTATCCTAATTCATGCTTTGAATATCACAACATCAACCAAACATAGAATCAACAATTAACAATTTTTTTTCCATTGTTTTTCACTTTCCATACCCACGGTTTTTTAATAAAAAAACCAAAGAAAATGCTTCAAATTTAGGGTTTACCTTACTTGGTTGTTGTCTTGGTGTTGGAAATGAAATTCAAACTAGATTTGGTGTGAAATTCAAAACAAAATTTTTGGTTCAAGGGGGTTTTCTTCCACGGTTTTTGGCTGGAAATTTGGCAAGAGTTTAGTTATGTTTCTTCATTTTTTTTCTTGAATTTTTGATGCCTATTTATAGGCAAAAATCAAGGGCCTTTTTGCAATTTTTTTTTCAACAATTTCTTAATTGTTCAAGGACCAAAAAGTAAAGGTTTTGGGGTCAAAAATCAATTTTCCCTTTTTCCCTTTCCACATGGCCGAATGGCCTTTCAACAAAATGTCATAAAATTTTTTTGTTTTTTTCTAAGTGAATTTTGGCATGATCTTGGCCTTTGATCAAAAAGTAAACCAATCCTAGCCATACACCTTTCAAAAGCTTTCTAATTTTGATAAAACTTTAATTTGCTTTATGACATCATCATAGTGATGTCATCAACTATTCATATTAATCTCTAATTAATTCGTAGTCAATTTTTTGACTGTTATCCGATCCGAATGGAACTTTACTGAAATCGCGTAGGCGAGTTCTCAGCGCCTCCCGTGCGGTCGGTTTGTCTTATTTTGCTTCCGTTTGATCAGAATTCTCTACCGTAAATTTCTATTGTTTTAGTACATTTTAATGCACTCTCTAGGGTTTTCGGTTCTGATTTCGAGCCGTCTTACCCAATTATGTCTGGTAGGATTTTTCATCCCCGAACTTACACACTTTAACACTGCCAGAATGTTTTACACTATTCACAACAGTATTGAAATACAACTTTTTCACACTTTATCATTAATATTGTTATTTACATACAAATTTTAACATAATTCGAGAATCTAAAATTCCCGGTCATCACAGGTGACCTGCCCTTCGTAGAGATCATACAATACTATTACAGTTAAGCTTCATAGCTAACTGCAATAGATTGTACTCTTATGGGTTGCCGGCTAATCTATCTCTCTTTAAAACATGACGTTTTTGAGGAATTTTTTTTTAAAACATCATGTAAAAACATTATCCACTAATCACTTTGTTTACAAGTACAAAGTAATTTACGTAATACAGTACTTTCGTAAAATATATATTATTACAAAAGAACTGTTTCTCTTTCCTTTCTTTGTTAACGCTTAGCGGAAAGACCGTAGCAGGACGATATCCCTTGGCCTCCTATCCCATTTGACACTCGCTATCTCGTCCGCCATCCAGCCATACAAAGCTAGTGAGCTGGTTGCTTACCTATAACGTAAGCAAAAATGGTGAGCTACAGGCACAGTAAGTTCAAACATGCAAGAAATAGAATTTCTATGAATAGACTATTCATCATGAATAGTAACATTGATCACTATTCACCATAAATAGTAACTTTGACTACAACACAGTATGTCAACAGTACATCAACCACGATGTTAGTACCCTCACGAAACTGTTTTATGCTCAATTATGGCATAGTTTCAGTTTTAGGTAATTATCTTTAATTATGTTCTGGTTTTGAGCTCAGGTTGGTAGTACCATTTTAGTGCGCATGACTGGGAGCGGTACATTAGTGCTGACTTCCACAGCCTTAATCTCATCATCATAGCTCCAAATGAAAAGTTGTACATGACTGGGAGTGGTACATTAGTGCTGACCTTCACAGCCTTAATCTCATCATCATAGCCCCAAAGGCAAAGTTTACCTTCCTGTACGAAACGCTGGTACGCCAAAAGTGGTTTCATTACCGAATTTTTAAAGTTCTAACCCGGTGACTTCATATTGCCCCGTGGTTAGGAATGGTTCACATTTTAATTTCACGTGAGTGAGTTTCATTAACATCGCTCTAGTGCCCGAAGCACAATCTATTATGTGTCCCATTTCAATAGTACCCGTAGCACATTTTGTCTCTCTCTCTCTCTATTCTATAATAGTGCCCGTAGCACATATGTACCTAACTTATAGTTAGTACATCAAAGTTAGTAATAATAATGCTATATGTTACAGACAGGTAAATATCTGAACTTACCTTATCTGTTTCTTCCCCTTTTCCTTTCCTGGATCTTTAATCGCTCTCCTTGCGGGTCGATTTTGGGATCCTACAGACAAAACCTTGTCTGTTAATTTCATTTCCATTGATTGCTTTTATTTTTTTATTGAAAAGCTTAAATAAAACCTATTTATAACTTTTTAGGCTTTATTATCATTTTTCCCATTTTTCTCAACTTTTAAAAAATTATGATTTTGCCCCTATATTTTGGTAAAATTACAATTATGCCCTTGACGGGATTTTCTCGATCTAGACTGCACTTTTGGCTCCCAGGAACTTTTCTGACTCTTTTCTATTCATTACCGGGTTCATTTCTATTTTATTTCCATTTTTCACCTTCTCGACCCTCGAGAAGTACTATTCCGACCCTTACGTCGGTTTAGTGATTTTCTATCGTTTCAGAGCCTCAAATGGACATTTTACTAGTATTTAAAACGTTCATCTAGACGTTTCCGATTTAGGTCTCCGAGACTCGGATTTTTCGTACCCGACTCGGACCTTTACTTTGTTTCCCAAAAACGCCCCCTCTCGGGGTCGGTTTTTCAGTTTAACTAGCGTTTTACATTTTTAAGGGAACAGGTTACTATTCATAAACCACCCCTTAGGTTTCCCTTATTCAATTTTCCTTTAAGGACTCGGGTTTCCGACCCGACTCTAAACTTTTACTCTCGATTCCCTTTTTACCCCAAATGTCGTTTTCGAAATTTCGGTAGCATTTCGGCATAAATTTAAGGTTACCGGCGTTGGTACGCCTCGAACCATATGTACCTGCCACGTACTATACCAAAGTCCTATTTTATGTAAAAATTTCCCAAACTTTTACATAAAAGCTCACACATTTAACAATTCACATTTTAAACCATATTCCACAAAATTCTCTCAATTTTGCCCTTAGGTTTTAGCCACGGTTTTCCTATCCAAAACCTAGCCAAAAATTTTCAATCTTTCAACGAAATTTTAGGCTATTCAAATGTCATTACCTAGCACATTTTCAAGCCAATTTCCATGCATTTTACAACACAATTCTTAGGGTTTTTCAACACACATAACCCACAGTCATTTTAGGTAAAACATGCACCAAGTTTTTGTTTCATGCTTTCAACCTCATAACCATCATTTTCATAATTAAATGCATGATTTAAACTATCCAAACATCAAGTTAATCATGCAAAAATGTTCACCAAACCCTAATTATAGCGCACGGCCATATTAGGGAAGTTTAATACCAAAATTTTTCCAAGCTTATAACCATGCAAATCATGCTTTCCATTTAACCAAAACATGATTTAAAGCATTACAACACTTAAACAACAACAATCCATCATCAAACACACAAGGTAACCCACAGTTTTACCATTGAAAAACCAACCAAAACTTTGTTTTTCTTTAAGCAAAATGCATGGTTTTTCTTCTAATCAAACCATTAACAAAACCCAAGCACCAAATCAACCAAAGGAATCACAAAATTTCTCATCCTTCACACTATTTAACCCACGGATTTTTCAATGAAAAAGCAAGAAAATTTTCAAACCAAAGATGGTTATCTTGATTTCTTGCTTCCTTTGACTTAAATGAAGAGTTTGATACCACTTTTGTGAAGAGAACTTGAAATTTTGGCTTGGTTCCTCTTGGTTGCTCATGGCTTGCTCTTGGAATCACTTAGAAATTTTTTTTTTCTTTGTTTCGGCTTTGGAAAGGCTACGGGTGCCTTTGTATCCATTTTGCCGACTTAAGTAACAAAGAAGACAATTAATTTAGCTTCCAACCAATGAGATTTCAACACCTTTCATGCCATTACTTTCCATATTTTTCACAAAATTAATTTGGTTAATTTTGGCCAAATCTAAGTCTTTAGATCAAAAAGCAAATCAATCTTGGCCATTGATGGCACCAACCGCCATTTTTAATACATTTAATAAATGGCTTTATGATGTCATAAATGCAAAGTAAACATTTTGACTTTGACTTTACTATTCACATTAATTCGACTACTTTTTGATCGATGTCGGTTCGAGCTGAAATTTTCCTGAAATTGTCCCGGTGGGTTCCTAAGGTCTCCTGTGCAGTCGGATCAATTTATACTGCTTCCGTTTGATCAAAATCAATCCTGGAAGTATTTCATCTTTTTAGTGCACCATAATGCATCGGTTAGGGTTTTCAGTGCCGTTTTTGACACTGTTCCACCCGTTTCAATTCAGTGAATTTCATCGACACTGAATTCTTACTCGTTAGTATTGTTAGAACATTTTAATACATTCCGAACAATATAAATTTATTTATTTCACTCTTTAAATAGTACAAATTGTTACATACATACATTTGTACATTTTCTTCCGAAAATGCCGGAATTTCCTGGTTGTCACATTCACCCCTCCTTATAAAATTTTCGTCCTCAAAAATTAGAACAAGTGGGGGTAGAAACTGCTCATCTCATCTTCTCGTTCCCACATAGCTTCTTCAATGTTGTGATTTTTCCACAAAATCTTCACTAGTGGGATTGCCTTATTCCTCAGTACTTTCTCTTCATGAGCCAGTACTCAAATAGGTTGTTCTTCATATGTCAAATCCTCGTGGATTTGAACAGGTTCATGCTTCAATACATGAGACGGATCTGGTATATACTTTCTCAGTATCGACACATGAAATACATTATGCACTGCCGACAATTTAAGAGGTAACGCTAATCTATAAGCGACCCTTCCGATACGTTCGATAATTTCATAAGGTCCAATATATCTTGGACTCAGTTTCCCCTTCTTACCGAAGCACATAATCCCCTTCATAGGTAATACCTTAAGAAACACGAAGTCGCCTTCATTAAACTCCAAGGATCTTCGCCTCTTACCTGCATAACTCTTTTGTCGACTTTGCACAATTTTCATTTGACGCTAAATTCTTACAACGGCATCGGAAGTTTATCGTATAAAATCCGTCTTATGCAATTGTTTCTCTCGTAGGTCAAACCAGTGTATCAGCGATCTACATTTCCGTCCATAAAGAGCCTCATAAGGTGCCATGCCTATGGAAGCTTGGTAACTATTATTGTACGAGAATACAATTAATGGTAACTTCTCGTTCCAATTTCCCACAAAATCCATTACATAAGCTCAAAGCATGTCCTCTAATGTCTGAATGGTCCGCTCTGACTGTCCATTTGTTTGCGGATGAAATACCGTACTGAATTTCAATTCAATACCCATGGCTTCTTGTACATACTTCCAGAAATTCGAAGTGAATCGTGCATCTCAATCTGATACAATAGATTTTGGTACTCCATGTAATCTGATGACATGAGTTATATACAACTGAGCAAACTTTTCCAACGAAAAAGTTATCTTGACAGCTATAAACCGTGCCGTCTTGGTCAGTCTGTCCACAATAACCCAGATGGCATCATAACCTTCTCAGGTTTTTGGGAGTCCCATTACAAATTCCATCGTAATGTGTTCCCATTTCCATTTGGGAATCTCCAAAGGTTCCAATCTTCCTGTTGGATGTTTATGTTCCGCTTTGATTCTCTGACAAGTCATGCATCTGCTCATGAATTTCGCTATATCGTTCTTCATCCCTTTCCACCAGAACTGTAACTTCAAGTCCTGATACATCTTACTAGCTCCGGGATGAACTGAATATGGTGTCTCATGGGCTTCTGACATGATCCGTCTTCTAAGTTCCTCATCAGTTGGAACATTAATTCTCCGTTGATAAAGGATCATTCCATCCTTGGAAATTCCTTCTTGAGAACTTGTCATTCTTGGATCTCGTCTTTGAGCTTCCTTGATATCCTCAAACAACGATGATTCCACTTGGAGTGCAGCCAATCTTTCGGATATCAGCTCCGAGTTCAAAGAATTTATCTCTTGCTGCAATGGTTTCGAAAGCCTTTTTATCGGTAGCTGGTGCAATATGGTAGACTTTCTACTTAAAACATCTGCTACACGGTTGGCCTTCCCTGGATGATATAGGATTTCACAATAATAATCCTTTACCAGTTCCAACCATCGTCTTTGTCGCATATTATGCTCCTTTTGCATGAAGAAATATTTCAGGCTTTGGTGATCGGTAAAAATCTGACACTGAGCTCCATAGAGATAGTGTCGCCAAATTTTAAGTGCAAACACTACTGCAGTAAGTTCAAGGTCATGCGCAGGGTAATTCTTTTCATGATCCTTTAATTGACGCGAAGCGTAGGCAATCACCTTGCCGCCTTGCATTAGGACTGCTCCCAATCCTATTTTAAATGTATCACTGTAGATCACAAACTTCTCCCCTTCAGTGGGAATCGTAAGGAATAGTGTGCTTGTCAGCCATCTCTTTAACTCTTGGAAGCTTCTTTCGCATTCCATAATCCACTCATACTTTCTTTCCTTGCATGTAAGAACAGTAAGAGGTGCAGCTAAATGCGTGAATCCCTCTACAAACCTCCAATAATAACCAGCTAACCCCAAGAAACTACGTATTTCTATAACACTCTCAGGTGCAGGCCATTAGTTAATTGCATCTACCTTTGTCGGATCTACAGCAATACCTTCCTGGGATACAACATGTCCGAGGAAATGTATTCTATCTAGCCAAAACTCGCATTTTGAGAATTTAGCATACAGTTGATGCTTCCTTATCGTATGCAACACGATTCTCAGATGCTCTTTGTGCTCCTCATGAGTCTTTGAGTATATAAGAATGTCATCAATGAATACAATGACAAACTTATCCAAATACTCTTTAAAAATTCTATTCATCAAGTTCATGAACGCTGCTGGCACATTTATTAATCCGAATGGCATTATAAGGAACTCATAATGACCATAACGAGTCCTAAACGCCGTTTTAGGAATATCACTTTCTTTAATTCTCAGCTGGTGATATCCTGATCGTAAGTCGATCTTGGAAAATACCGCTGTGCCTTTTAACTGGTCCAATAAGTCATTAATTCTAGGTAATGGATACCTATATTTGATCATAACCTTATTAAACTCCCGGTAATCAATGCACAAACGGAACATTCCATCCTTTTTCTTGACGAACAACACAGGTGTACCCCATAGAGAATAACTCGGTCTGATGAATCTCTTGTCCAAAAGCTCCTTTAATTATTCCTGCATCTCCTTTAACTCCACTGGAGTCATTCGGTATGGTGCTTTGGAAATAGGTGCCGTTCCAGGCATCAACTCAATTTCGAACAAGATTTCTCTCTCTGGAGGTATCCCTGGTAATTCTTCCGGAAATATGTCAAGAAATTCAGTAACAACAGGAACATCTTCAGGTTGAAGCTTCTGTTCCTCTGTATTATCCATCACATATGCCAGATATCCCATACAACCACTGGCCATCAGCTTACTTGCTTTCAGCGAACTGATCATCATCTTCCCGGGTTTTCGAGAAGTATCGATGTACTCGAAACTTTCTTCTTCCTCGGGTTGGAATACTATTTTTCGATTTCGACAGTTGATCGTACCTTGATATTTCCCTAGGAAATCCATGTCTAGAATCACATCATAATCCACGATCTTCATCATGATCAACTCAGCATATAACTCCCTATTTGCCACATATACTGGTACATGAGGTAGCCAGTAATTGGACAACAATACTTCCCCGGAGGGTAAAGCTGTCTTAAATACTCTTCCCATATAGTCCTTAGGATGTCCTATCTTGTCAGTAAATTCATAGGAAACAAAAGAATGCGTAGCATCGGAATCGAATAGTACAGAGGCTACATGACTAGCGATAGGAAGCTGACCTGTCACCACATTTGGTGTTCCTACCTCTGCATCCTCCTTGGTGTAGGCCATCACACAAGCATCAGCACGTGGCACATGCTCCTGGCGTTGCGGCCTTACTGGAGACTCTTCAACCCTGGCCTGAAGTGAATGAGCTTTTGGGCGTGTCTGTTGCAGTTGGGAAGTACCTTGTACACCCTGCCTATTGCTTGGATAGTTCCTGGCATAATGACCTTCCTTTCCACATTCATAACAAAAAAGTGGCCCAAATCTGCATTGCCCAGAATGTCTCTTTCCACATGTTGGACAATTTTGTACATTGGATTCCGCATTACTAGTTATTCTTTGTAGCTGGTTTTGATTATTTGCCTGGCGATTTCCAGTAAAATTGCCTTTCCTCTTGTTTTGCTGGGATCCTTGATTATTGCCCTGGCCTGGTTTAGCATTCTGATTTTGCTTGCTAGATTGACCAGCTTGTGTAGACTTAGCCAAAGCCCTCTCCTTCTTTTTGGCCTCCCAGTGCTTCTCTCTTTCCTCTTTCTGTCGGGCTACGTGAAACTCAGCTCTTATGGCCCGACTAACACAATCTACCACAGAAGTAGGCGGTACCTGTCCAGTATCTACCAATGCAGTAATTTCTGGCCTGAACATCCCAATCATTTTCTGTATTTTCTCCCTCTCAGTAGGGACTACATAGGGACATAAGCGTGATAACTGATTGAACTTTCAGCAAACTTCACTCACCGACATATTTCCTTACTTTAATTCTAAAAACTCTTTCTGCTGTAGTCTCAGAGATGCAGGATCATAGTATTTCTGGTTAAATTCTTCCAGAAATTCTGCCCAACTCATGGTAGACACATTTCTTCTCATTCGCACAGTGTCCTACCAAAAATGAGCATCTTTTCTCAACACAAAAGATGCACATGCGACCTTCTCCTGGTCAGTTAAATTCATGAATTCCAGGATCGCTTGTAAGGATGACAACTAGTCTTCAGGCTCTAGAGGGTTTGTAGAACCTTCAAATTCTGGTGGCCTCATACGCCTGAATCTTTCATAGAGGGGTTCCAGATTTACTACCTGAGGTGGTTCAGGAACTCTCTCATGTACAGCAGCTGGAGGAATAACCGGATCTACCTCAGCTTCTTGTTCTACTTGGGTGCCTTCAGAACCTTTCCTCTGTTCTAACTCCTCTACTCGTTGCCTCAGATTAGCATTTTCTTGCATTTGAGCTTCTAGTAAAGCTTGTATCTACTCTATTCTCTCCATGAGATTAGGACATCGTTCTCGTCTCTCTGGTCGATTTCACAAATCCACCATCTTGTCTATTATCCTATTATGGCATAACAATTTACCGTTAGCTTTTCCAAGACCACATTCGTAAAATCATATAAATTTATGAAATTTGGGGTAATGTAAAGCCACATCATCGTAACACATCATCGTACAACATATAATCATTTTGATATTTCATTCATACCAAAACATTTATATATCATACATAACCATCACCAGTCATATATACATCGGCCATCATATACATCCTGGCCACAAGTCTATACAAAAGAGCTTTTCTCTATAAGCTACTTATGTACATGCATACATCTACTAGTCACACATCTCTTGCCCCTAGGACTAGAGGATATTCTTGTGGATCCTCATCGTCATCTGGATTATCTGAGTCATCACCACCCCTAGGCAATGCTCTTTGTCCTGAGCCATCACCTCCTCGTGGTCTAGATGGTCCAGCTTCATGATCGTTCATCATCCTTCTCGGCCCAAAGATGCGTGCCATCATCTCATCTTGACCCAGTGTCTCTCATCGACTCTGCGACAGATGCTCAATCAAAACCTCCTTCTCGATCGTCCTGATCGTCACTACAAACTCTTGGAGCGTAGGAGGATATAACTTAATCACCCTCTGTCTCAACTCCATAGGTAAACCTCTCCAGAAAAGCTCATAACAGTTCTCTTCAGTGAGGTTGGGCAACGGACATCTCCTCCTAATAGTCTCCTCAAATCGTGCTGCGTAAGACATAACTGTCTCACCAGACAACATGACCATCCTCTCTATCTGGAGAATATAGTCCCTAACCTCATCAAATCCAGGATACGCAGGTGTAACTGCCTCTCGTCTATCTGGAGGTGTAGGAGTCGGTGTCGGATCCTTAGGCGAAAACTGATTAGCCAATCGCTGATAGAACTCAACCCAACTGAATCCCAACAGAATCTCCTGATCACAATAATCCTAGAATACTCGAGCATCTCCCTAAAACATACTTATGGCCAACTGGATCTACATCTCTTGGTCAATATCACACATCACCATAATCCTCTCTATGGCATGGAGCCAATTCTTTGTCTCCATTGACTGTCGTCCACCATTAAACATAGGAGGACTACTAGCTCTGAATGCCTGTACTGCCCGAGCTGAAACTCTCACCCCAATATGTTGGCGTCCACCAACAACTGGAATGTCTACTACTACAGGTGGATGAAGTACCGGTCGAGGCTGTACTACATCTACAGGAGTTGGTGCTGGTGCTGTACTCCTTAGGCGGTCTCGCATAAGGAGGTCTGGTCATCTTGCTACCTATAAGATAATTATTTTCATATAAGAAAATAATTAACTAAACTTAAATAAACTACTTACTTGGATTGCGGAGCAGGATGTGCGAAGTGTCAAATCAGGATATGGTCAACACTGCTCTGATATACCAACTGTGGCGACAGTCAGTAATCTAAACTAGACCAATCGTAAACCCGCTCTGATACCAACTATGGCGACCCGCCCTTCGTAGAGATCATACAATACTATTACAGTTAAGCTTCACAGCTAACTGCGATAGATTGTACTCTCATGGGTCGCCGGCTAATCTATCTCTCTTTAAAACATAACGTTTTTGGGGTAATTTTTTTTTAAAACATCATGTAAAACATTATCCACTAATCACTTTATTTACAAGTACAAAGTAATTTACATAATACAGTACTTTAGCAAAATATATATTATTACAAAAGAACTGTTTCTCTTTCCTTTCTTTGTTAACGCTCAGTGAAAAGACTTTGGCAGAACCATATCCCTTGGCCTCCTATCCCATTTGACACTCGCTATCCCGTCCGCCATCCAGCCATACAAAGCTAGTGAGCTGGTTGCTTACCTATAACGTAAGCAAAAATGGTGAGCTACAGGCTCAGTAAGTTCAAACATGCAAGAAATAGAATTTCTATGAATAGTACTATTCATCAGAAATAGTAACATTGATCACTATTCACCATAAATAGTAACTTTGACCACAACACAGTATGTCAACAGTACATCAACCACGATGTTAGTACCCTCACGAAACTGTCTTATGCTCAATTATGGCATAGTTTCAGTTTTCGGTAATTATCATTAATTATGTTCTGGTTTTGAGCTCAGGTTGGCAGTACCATTTTAGTGCACATGACTGGGAGCGGTACATTAGTGCTGACCTCCACAGCCTTAATCTCATCATCATAGCCCCGAAGGCAAAGTTGTACATGACTGGGAGTGGTACATTAGTACTGACATCCATAGCCTTAATCTCATCATCATAGCCCCGAGGGCAAAGTTTACCTCCCTTTACGGAAGGCTGGTACGCCAAAAGTGGTTTCATTACCGACTTTTTAAAGTTCTAACCCGGTGACTTCATATTGTCCCGTGGTTAGGAATGGTTCACATTTTAATTTCACGCGAGTGAGTTTCTTTAAACACGCTCTAGTGCCCGAAGCACAATCTATTATGTGTCCTATTTCAATAGTGCCCGTAGCACATTTCGTCTCTCTCTCTATTCTATAATAGTGCCGTAGCACATATGTACCTAACTTATAGTTAGTACATCAAAGTTAGCAATAATAATGCTATATGTTGCAGACAGGTAAATGTCTGAACTTACCTTATCTGTTTCTTCCCCTTTTCCTTTCCTGGATCTTTAATCGCTCTCTTTGCAGGTCGATTTTGGGATCCTACAGATAAAACCTTGTCTGTTAATTTCATTTCCATTGATTGCTTTTATTTTTTTTATTAAAAAGCTTAAATAAAACCTATTTATAACTTTTTAGGATTTATTTATCATTTTCCCTATTTTTCTCAAGTTTTGAAAAATTATGATTTTTCCCCTATATTTTGGCAAAATTACAATTATGCCCCTGATGGGATTTTCTCGATCTAGACTGTACTTTTGGATCTCAGGAACTTTTCTAACTCTTTTCTATTCATTACCGGGTTCGTTTCTATTTTATTTCCATTTTTCATCTTCCCGACCCTCGGGAAGTACTATATCGACCTTTACGTCGGTTTAGTGATTTTCTATCGTTTCGGAGCCTCAAATGGACGTTTTACTAGTATTTAAAACGTTCATCTAGACGTTCCCGATTTAGATCTCCGAAACTCGGATTTTCCGTACCCGACTCGGATCTTTACTTTGTTTCCCAAAAACGCCCCCTCTCGGGGTCGGTTTTTCAGTTTCACTCGCGTTTTACATTTTTAAGGGGACGGATTACTATTCACAAACCAACCCTTAGGTTTCCCTTATTCAATTTTCCTTTAGGGACTCGGGTTTCCGACTCGACCCTAAACTTTTACTCTCGATTCCCTTTTTACCCCAAATGTCGTTTTCGAAATTTCGGCAGCATTTCGACATAAATTTAAGGTTACCGGCGTTAGGTATGCCTCGAACCATATGTACCTGCCACGTACTGTACAAAAGTCCTATTTTATGTAAAAGTTTCCCAAACTTTTACATAAAAGCTCACACATTTAACAATTCACATTTTGAACCATATTCCACAAAATTCTCTCAATTTTGCCCTTAGGTTTTAGCCACAGTTTTCCTATCCAAAACCTAGCCAAAAATTTTCAATCTTTCAACGAAATTTTAGGCTATTCAAATGTCATTACCTAGCACATTTTCAAGCCAATTTCCATGCATTTTACAACACAATTCTTAGGGTTTTTCAACACACATAACCCACAGCCATTTTAGGTAAAACATACACCAAATTTTTGTTTCATGCTTTCAACCTCATAGCCATCATTTTCATAATTAAATGCATGATTTAAACTATCCAAACATCAAGTTAATCATGCAAAAATGTTCACCGAACCCTAATTACACCCCACGGCCATATTAGGGAAGTTTAATACTAAAATTTTTCGAAGCTTATAACCATGCAAATCATGCTTTCCATTTAACCAAAACATGATTTAAAGCATTCCAACACTTAAACAACAACAATCCATCATTAAACACACAAGGTAACCCACGGTTTTACCATTGAAAAACCAACCAAAACTTTGTTTTTCTTTAAACAAAATGCATGGTTTTTATTCTAATCAAACCATTAACAAAACCCAAGTACCAAATCAACCAAATGAATCACAAAATTTCTCATCCATCATACTATTTAACCTACGGATTTTTCAATGAAAAAGCAAGAAAATTTTCAAACCAAAGGTGGTTACCTTGATTTCTTACTTCCCTTGACTTAAATGAAGAGTTTGATACCACTTTTATGAAGAGAACTTGAAACTTTGGCTTGGTTCCTCTTGGTTGCTCACGGCTTGCTCTTGGAATCACTTAGAAATTTTTTTTTTCTCTTTGTTTTGGCTTTGGAAAGGCTACAGATGCCTTTGTATCCATTTTGTTGACTTAAGTAACAAAGAAGCCAATTAATTTAGCCTCCAACCAATGAGATTTCAACACCTTTCATGCCATTACTTTCCATATTTTTCACAAAATTAATTTGGCTAATTTTGGCCAAATCTAAGCCTTTAGATCAAAAAGCAAGTCAATCTTGGCCATTAATGCTACCGACCACCATTTTTAATACATTTAATAAATGGCTTTATGATGTCATAAATGCAAAGTAAACATTTTGACTTTGACTTTACTATTCACATTAATTCGACTACTTTTTGACCGATGTCGGCTCGAGCTGAAATCTTCCTGAAATCGTCCCGGTGGGTTACTGAGGTCTCCTATGCAGTCGGATCAATTTATATTGCTTCCGTTTGATCAAAATCAATCCTGAAAGTTTTTCATCTTTTTAGCACACTATAATGCACCGGTTAGGGTTTTCAATGTCGTTTTTGGCACCGTTCTACCCGTTTCAATTCAGTGAAATTCACCGACACTGAATTCTTGCTCGTCAGTATTGTTAGAACATTTTAATACATTCTGAACAATATAAATTTATTTATTTCACTCTTTAGATAGTGAAAATTGGTAAATACATACATTTGTACATTTTCTTCTGAGAATGCTAGAATTTCCCGGTTGTCACATCATGTATATGACTTGTGTACTTTGATGTTCCAATGGCTAAAGCGTCTCAGAGGTAGTAAGCTTATAGACCGGTTCGTTGGGTGCATGACTTGTATACGATGAAGGGTTCGTTTACAGATATCGGAATCATAGCTCTAATGAGGAGTTAAGGATATCCTCTTAAAGGCATTATACTAAATGTGAAAATGGACAAGGCCTTGGGTCGTCTGCTGGACGGATGACTTCTTATTCATATATGGTGAATAATCATTTTCTTTATTCGGTCGTATAATGGAACTTTAAGATAGCCTGATCAGTAGGATTAAATGGACTTTAGCCTAAGGCTGATCATGGATATCATATGAGCGTTCTGCATATATGACAAATTCATTGGACGATAACTTGTCACAGGCTTACGTAATACGGTATATAATTGGGAGTTTAGTTTCAGGTTTATAGTGGTGTGATTCTGAAATTAGTGATCATATGATTGAGTTGTTCGGTAAAGAATGATGATCATATGGATTTGCGAGAGCCCGATTATATATGTCCAATTAGTCCCTCTACTAGCTCCACATAATTCCTTAATGTTTGGCAAAATTGATCTGTGTATGCTATTGGCTAGTTTATTATGTATGGATGGTGTTGACATAAGATTAGGATGGTCGACAAGATTCTCTCCGATTGAATTCTAATTTTGTTTTGGATAATAGAGTACACAATTATTCAAACTCAAATAAAGTTGCCATGATTTTATTTGAGATTGGATTGGAGTTGTAGAAAATTATCCATGAGAACAAGAATTAGAAATACAACCATTTTATGGATTTTGAAATTTGAATTTTGAAATTTGAAATTTGAAATTTGAATTTGAAATTTGAATTTGAAATTTGAATTTGAAATTTAAATTTGAAATTTGAATTTTAAATTTTAAATTCAAATTTTGAATCATAGTCCAACTGGGATTCGAATTTGTTGTGGTAAATCCACAAGGAATGAAATTCGAATTTGAGTTGGATATGGAGAGGAAAATCTTGTTAGAATCCTACTTGAATTTTGAATCCAAATCCTAACCAAATATGGATGAAAATTTTGACGATTATCCTCAATGAATTTTCGGATTTTTGTGGATAAGGTTCAAAGAAAAATTCAAGTTTTAATCCCAGTTGAATTTGGATTCTCTCCTCCCTGATAATGGCCGAATTTTTGGAGTAAATCTCCTAGGAGATTTTTGGTTATTTTGGATAAGGATGAGATAAGATTCAAGCTTGAAAATCCTAGTGGAATTTTGATTCTTCCTTATCCAAAAGTAGCCGAAATCTTGGTGGGGATTTCTCCTTTGAATTTTTGAATTTTTTGGTTCAAAAAGGGAGATAAAATTCTAGTTAAAATCTTGTTTAGATTTGGATTAGAATTATCCTATAATAGCCGAAATTTGTTGGGATTTTCCCTTGGATAATTTCGGATTTTATGGTTGTGGATAAGGGAGAATATCTTTTCCTATTCCAATTCAAATTCAGAGAATCACCTCATGCAGGTCTATAAATAGAGGTCCTGCCACTCCAGTTCTCTTAGACCATAGACTCTCAGGTGAGCAGGCTTATTGTTGCACAGCCCACCGTGACAATAAGTTCTTTAGAGATCTGGGTGGTCGGAAGAAGACTAGCAGTGCTAGCATACCGATCGAGGTTCAGAGTGCCCACACACTCAAGCATTCGGGAATTGGAGAATAGTAGAGAAGGCTAGTTGGTTGAAGCCCTCCAGTTATTCTCCTCCTGCAGATTGGCGTCCTTGAGGTATGAGTTTTAATTGTTGTTAGTTTATTGTATATGGCATCATGAGATATTTAACGATATGAAAAATTTTTATTGTTCCGCTGCGCCACTCTGATATGTTTTGGCGATTTATTTTCCTACAATTGGTATCAGAGCCATCTCATGACTATGTCATGTACATAAATTAGACAATTACTTAGTCTTTTTATTTATGTATGGATTTGATATTTAGAGAGTGGCATTCTAGGATTCCTTTATGTTGTTATCATGGATTATGTATAAAGTATGTGGTTATTTTATTTTTCTGAATTATTATAAGCATGCTTGTTTTGGCCGGTTATGGTTCCTTAGAATTTAGAAAAATTGTATCTAGGTTTTTATGTAACCATGGGAGCAGTTTTTTAATACTGTAATTTTTCCATGGATTTTATTTTATTTTTTGTGTCTTCGAATTATTATAGTTAGAATTTTTGTACACTGGAAATGGTTTAGGAAATTTTATGCAATTATTCTTAGAGGAGATTGAAGATTGAAGACCGTAATTTATTTTTCCTAAAAGTTAAATTTGATTTAAAGGTTGAAATTTTGATTGTGTGGAAAATTTCAATTTAACTGGGATTCAAATTAATTTTTGGAGATCCTAATAGGTAAATTGAAATATGGCACGAAAATTGAGACACGACCCCTGTGGATAGGCCGTCGGGCCTTGGTGGGGCTGCAGCCTGTGCCCTCGGGCAGGATGGGCTGCGGCAGCCCCTATGTAGGCCATAACCACCCATGGCCGCAGGCTTGGCCTGCAGCCGAAGGTGGCCATGGCCTCACTAAGGCTGGCCGTAACCTAGGCGTGCAACCTGTGACTGCAGGCGCTACCTACAGCCTGCTGCCAGCCCCCTCCCCCATGGGGCTGGGGGCTGCCCATGGCGGCTGCCGCCTCCGGTGGCAGTGGTGCGACGGTTCAAAAATCGAAAAATTTTGATTTTTAAATTTGAGATTTAATTTTTAAATCATGTTTAAAAATATGTAATTGAAAATTTGAAAATTTTGAAATTACATATTATTATACATGATGTTTAAAATTGTTTAAAAATTTGAATTTGAAATTTAAATTTGAAATTCGAATTTGGAATTAGAATTTGAAATTTAAATTTTGGAGATTTAAATTTTAAATGATTCAAGAGATGAGAAATAAATGGAGAGGCTACAAAAAGATGGATACAAGAAAACGGAACAAAATTCAAGACCCAAAGAATGCTTTGGATGGAATTTTATAATCTTTATTTTCTTTGTTCTAGGATGGAACCATGGCTTGGTTATTTTGTCAATTATTTTTTCTGTGATATGTCATGGATGTATAAATATGTATTGATGGATGTTTTATATGCATATTTGATAACATGTCATATAGGATAGGTGAGTGTCGCTCATACTATATTGATCATACATATTTGTCAAAACTTGCATGTTTTTCAAAATATTGAGTGGGAGAGGGTTTCAAACAAAACCCACAGCCTCCATTGTTGATCTATATGTGAAAGCATGGTAACGCCTCGTGTCAGTTCTGCCCTGACCATACCCCTCGGTAGGTGTTTACCGCTGCCGGTATACTAGATTGGATCTCCTATGCGGAAAACATGTTTGGGTACAATCCTATTCATGACCACCCTTCGGTGGCTTGGTAGGACATGGATCGGGCTACGTAAACAATGGTTATACACTCAAGACTCATTTAGTTATTAACCTTCCCTAGAAGCTCTATTAACTAAACTGGTGGCCAAATAAGCGGTTATTAATATATGTCTTAACCTTGGAGGATTTAAGGCAATATATATTAATTGGACAGGGTCCATGTTCCGGCTATTTATTTTCATGACCATCTCTCGGTGGCTTGGGGCAATAGGTGCTGAGAATTACCGTTGCAATGCTACATGTTTTTCAAGTTTCATATAGGAACATACTTGTATGTTTTATTTGCTAAATTATCTGTATGTTTGCTTGGGCTTTGTAATGATGTCTAGTATAATTTTATTTCAGTTCAAAATGTCACCGACACCCCTCATTTCAATACTTATTGAGAATAAACTGAATGGCGATAATTATAAGGATTGGAAAAGAAATCTGTTGATAGTTCTCAGCTACGAGAGACACAGGTTCATACTGGATGAACCATGCCCACTAGGGCCAAAACCTAACACACCGCTTGAGGAGGTCCCGGTTGCCTATACTCGTTGGAGAGAATCCAATGATATAGCTCGATGCTACATGCTTGCTAGCATGACGAGTGCTTTACAAAAGCAGCATGAGACTTATCAGGTTGCTAGGGAGATCATGGACAATCTGGAGGACATGTTCGGAGGCCAAGAAAAGTTGGCTCGACGGTCTGCTATAACCAGTATTATGAACTCTAAGCAAAAAGCGGGTACTCCAGTGAAGGACCATATGATCACTCTAATGGGATTCTTCGCTGAGGCTGCCGAGAACGGTGCTTAGTTGGACTACAACAACCAGATCAAGATGGTGTTCAAAACTTTGTTTAAAGATTTTGTGAGGTTTAAGGCCGCATACAATCTGGCGACAAGGGAGTTAGAACTAACCAAGCTCATGAAGCAACTCCAAGCTTATGAGCGGATGATCAGGGATGGGGATGCGGTCCAACCCAAAGGAGAGGTCAATTTGGCAGAATCTTCCAAACCCTCACGGAAGAAGAAGAGGCCAAACCAGAAACAAGCAGCTTCTAGTTCTTCTAATCCTCCTGTCTCGGATGGGAAGAAGAAGAAGAAGAAGAAGAAGAAGCCCAAGGACCCTAAAAAGTCCAAATGCTTTCGTTGTAGGAAGGTAGGTCACTTTAAGAAGGCTTGCTGGGAAATCCTAGCCGCCAAGGGCAAGGAAGGTAAGGAACTTCACTACTTAGAAGCATGTTTGGTGGAAGAATCGAAAGACACTTGGGTCATTGATTCGGGCGCTACTAATCATGTTTGTGTTTCTATGCAGGAGTTCGTGGAAATGAGAAGTCTACATGATAGGAGCCTCTCGTTGCAGACTGGAGACAATAGCTTGGTGGTGGCTGAGGCAGTGGGAGATATTTATCTTTACTTTGATGAATTTAGGTTTATTTTATTGAAAGACTGTTTTTATATTCCTATTTTTAGGAGGAACCTTATATCGGTTACTTGTTTAATAAAGGATTCTTATTCAATTAATGTAATGAATAACCTCTATGTATAATTTTATTATCCAGTTCAAAATAAATACATCAAAATGTTTCTGATGCTTAGGGCATTTCCTAACAATCTCCCACTTGCCCTATGCCAGTAGATGTGCCATGTTACGCATCCCCATCACCTCTAAATGCCTCTCAAAGCTTCTAGCCACCAAAGTCTTAGTAAAGGGATCGGTAATGTTGTCCTCAGACATGATCTTACATACATCTACTTGTCCTTTCTTCACGTGCCCCCTAATAATGTGATATCTTTTATCTATGTGCTTAGTCCTCTTGTGCTGTCGAGATTCCCTTGTGTTGGCAATAGCCGCAGTGTTATCACAGTAAAGTATGATAGGCTTGTCAACACCTGGAATGACCTCAAGGTATCTAAAGAACTTGCGGAGCCAAACCACTTCTTTAGATGCCTCAACCGCAGCCACATACTCAGCCTCCATAGTAGAGTCAGCTGTGCAACCCTGCTTCACGCTCCTCCATACAATGGCACCTCCTCCGAGCAAGAACACTGATCCTGATGTCGATTTCCTGGAATCCTTGCAAGTTTGGAAGTCTGAGTCCGTGCATCCTACGGGTATTAGGTCCCCTTCAGAATACACCAGCATATAATCCCTCGTTCTCTTAAGATACTTGAGTATATGCTTTATTGCTCGCTAGTGCTTGGTTCCAGGATTCGTTTAATATCGATTCACCATATCTACTGCAAAACATATATCCGTACGAGTGCAAAGCATAGTGTATATAAGGCTATCCACAGCAGATGCATAGGGGACCTTACTCATACACTCTCTTTCTTCCGATGTCTTTGGACAGCCATCCAATGAAAGAGTTAGATCGGCAATAGAAGGTTATGAACCTTTCTTGGCCTCTTGCATTGCACATTTGTCAATTATTTTATCTATGTATGAAGCTTGGGATAACGCTATCATTTTGTTCTTTCGATCTCTGAAGAGACGAATGCCTAGAATATAATTAGCTTTTCCTAAGTCCTTCATGTCAAACTGTTGGTGCAGCCAAAGCTTGACCGATGATAAGTTCCCTACATCATTCCCAATGAGTAGTATATCATCGACATAGAGTATCAGAAAGACCACTTTTCTATCCTTAATACATTTATAAACACAAGGTTCATCAACGTTCTGCTCAAAATCGAAAGTCTTGATCGCTTGATCAAATCTCTGGTTCCATGAGTGGAATGCTTGCTTTAATCTATAAATAGATCTAAGCAACTTGCAGACTTTCCTTTCTTGGCCTTTCACTATGAACCCTTCAGGCTGTATCATGTAGATACACTCCTCACGATGGCCATTCAAGAATGCCATCTTGACGTCCATTTGTCAGATCTCGTAATCGAGAGCCACAGCAACGGACAAAAAAATACGGATAGACTTCAACATAGCAACAAGCGAAAAGGTTTCATCGTAATCGATTCTAGCCTTTTGCGTGTACTCCTTTATAACCAGTCTAGCTTTGAAAGTTTCCACTCTCTCTTCCATATACTTCTTTCTTTTGTAGACCCATTTGCATCCAATGGGTTTTATCCCATCCGGTAAATCCACAAGTTCTCAAACAGAGTTGGATTTCATATAATCCATTTTATTGTTCATAGCCTGTTTCCAAGATTTAGAATCAACATCATTTATAGCTTCATCATAGGTGATCGGATCCTCCTTATGCTAATGAGCCTTAGCCTGGTATACCTCAGCATCATACATGAAGAAATCAGGCTTCTTTGAAACCCTCCCACTACGACGAGGCACCCTAAATTGTAGATCGTCTGCAGATCTTTCATCGGAACTTGGACTTGCGTCCAAGACTAAAACCTGTGGAGCAGTTCTTTCACCCGATAACTCCTCTAGCACCACTTTGCTTCGAGGCTTAAAGTCATTCATGTGACTTTCCTCCAAGAATGTCGCATGAGTTGAAACAATGACTTTTTATTCCTTCGGGTTATAGAACAAACCTCCCTTAGTTCCCTTAGGATACCCTACAAACATGTACAATTCTGATCTTGATTCCAACTTCTTCGCATCCCCATCCAGTACATGTGTCAGGTAGCCCTATATTCTCATATGTCCAAGGGAGGGCTTCCTGCCACGCCACAATTCATACGGAGTCCTGGGAATTGATTTGCTTGGAACCTGGTTCAGAATATAGCACGCCGTTTGTAAAGCATATCCCTAGAATGATAACGACAGCATTGAATAACTCATCATGGACCGTACCATATCCAACAAGGTCATGTTTCTCCTTTCAGCTACACCATTCTGTTGTGGAATACCAGGTGCAGTCAATTGGGATAATATCCCATTCTTTATAAGATGTCCTAGAAATTCATCGGAGAGGTATTCGCTACCTCGATCAGATCGAAGTGTCTTTATGGATTTATCCAATTGCTTTTCCATTTCCGCACGATACTCTTTGAATTTGTCAAAGGTTTCGCTCTTGTGGTGCATCAGATACACATATCCATACCTCGAGTAATCGTCTATAAAGGAGACATAATACTCAAACCCTTCTCGTGCTGTGACGTTCATGGGGCCACATACGTCAGTGTGCACAATTTTTAAGAGTTCCTGAGCCCTAGTACCCTTAGTTCGAAAAGACCTCTTAGTTATCTTACCCTCAAGACAAGACTCACATTGAGGAAGACGTACCTCCTCCAAAGATTCTAGAGGACTATCTTTCACCAACCTTTGAATCCTACCCTGATTAATATGACCAAGTCTTAAATGCCAAAAATACGCCTTATTAGAGTGAGAAACTTTCAACCTTTTAGAGTTATCTATTAATTCGGTTCAACCTTTTAGAGTTATCTATAAATTTGGTGTCAAGCAGTGAGTACATCTTTGGTTTAATCAAATATAGGTTTACATCCATCCATCCAGAATAGATAAAAGACTTATTTCTACGAATATCAACTCTTTTACTAAAAGAAACCGAATAAGAATCCTTTATTAAACAAGCTACCGATATAAGATTCCTTCTAAAATTAGGAACATAAAAACAGTCTTTTAATAAAATAAACCTAAATCCATCAAAGTAAAGGTAAACATCTCCCACTGCCTCAGCCATCACCAAGCTACCATCTCCAGTCCGCAACGAGAGGCTCCTATCATGTAGACTTCTCGTTTCCACGAACCTCTGTATAGAAACACAAACATGATTAGTGGCGCCCGAATCAATGACCCAAGTGTCTTTCGATTCTTCCGCCAAACACGCTTCTAAATAGTGAAGTTCCTTACCTTCCTTACCCTTGGTGGCTAGGAATTCCTGGCAAGCCCTCTTGAAGTGACCTACCTTCCCACAACGGAAGCACTTGGACTTTTTAGGGTCCCTGGGCTTCTTGTTCTTCTTCTCCTTCTTCCTATCCGAGACAGGAGGATTAGAAGAACTGGAAGCCGCTTGATTCTGATTTGGCCACTTCCTCTTCCATGAGGGTTTGGAAGATTCCGCCAAATTGGCCTCTCCTTTAGGTTGGACCGCATCCCCATCTCTAATCATCCGCTTATAAGCTTGGAGTTGCTTCATGAGCTCGATGAGTCCTAACTCCCTCGTCGCCAGATTATATTCGGCCTTTAACCCCACAAAGTCTTTTGACAAAGTTTTGAATACCATCTCGATCTGGGTGTTGTAGTCCAGTTCAACACCATTTTTGGCAGTCTCAGTAAAGAATCCCATTAGAGTGATCATATGGTCCTTTACTGGAGTACTTGCCTTTTACTTGGAGTTCATAATGCTGGTTATAGCAGATTGTCGAGTCAATTTTTTTTGGCCTTCGAACATGTCCTCCAGATTTTCCATGATCTCCCCAGTAACTTGATAAGTCTCATGCTGCTTTTGTAAAGCACTCTTCAGGCTAGCTAGAATGTAGCACCGAGCTATATCATTGGATTCTCTCTAACGAGTATAGGCAACCGAGACCTCCTCAAGCGGTGTGTTAGGTTTAGGCCCACACGAACTTGTGTCTCTCATAGCTGAGAACTATCAGTAGATTTATTTTCCAGTCTTTATAATTATCGCCATTCAGCTTATTTTCAGTAAGTATTGAAATAAGGGGTGTCGGTGACATTTTGAACTGAAATAAAATTATACTGGACATCATTACAAAACCCAAGCAAATATACAAATAATTTAGCAAATAAAACATACAAGTATGTTCCTGCATGAAACTTGAAAAAAATGTAGCATTGCAACGGTAATTCACAGCATTTATTGCCCCAATCCACCGAGGGGTGGTCATGAGACAAATGGCCGGAACATGGACCCCGTCCAATTAATATATGTTACCTTAAATCCTCCAAGGTTAAGACATATATTAATAATTGCCTATTTTGGCCACTAGTTTAGTTAACAGAGCTTCTAGGGAAGGTTAATAACTAAATGAGCTTTGAGTGTATAACCATTGTTTACATAGTCCGATCCACGTCCTACTTAGCGATCGAGGGGTGGTCATAAATAGGATCGCACCCGAACACGGTTTCCACATAGGAGATCCAACCTAGTATACCAACGATAATAAACACCTACCGAGGGGTGTGGTCAGGGTAGAATTGACACGAGGCATTACCATGCTTTCACATATGGATCAATAATGGAGGCAGTGGGTTTTGTTTGAAACCCTCTCCCACTCAATATTTTGAAAAACATGCAAGTTTTGACAAATATGTATGATCAATATAGTATGAGCAGCACTCACCTATCTTATTTGACATGTTATCAAATATGCATATAAAACATCCATCAATACATACTTATACATCCATGACATATCACAGAAAAAATAATTGACGGAAAAATAACCAAGCCATGGTTCCATCCTAGAACAAAGAAAATAAAGATTATAAAATTCCATCCAAAGCATTCTTTGGGTCTTGAATTTTGTTCCGTCTTCTTGTATCCATCTTTATGTAGCCCCTCCATTCATTTCTCATCCCAAGAATCATTTAAAATTTAAATCCTAAAAATTTAAATTTCAAATTCAAATTCCAAATTCGAATTTCAAATTTAAATTTCAAATTCAAATTTTAAACAATTTTAAATATCATGTGTAATAATATGTAATTTCAAAAATTTCAAATTTTCAATTACATATTTTTAAACATGATTAAAAAATTAAATCTGAAATTTAAAAATAAAAAATTTTCGATTTTCGAACCGTCCACCCCACGGCCCCAGAGGCCGGTAGCTGCCGTGGGCAGCCCCCAGCCCCCGGGGGGCTGGCAGCCCACGGACGATGATGCCTGCAAGCCTGGGCTGGGCGCAGTAGCCGCCAGGCTGCGGCCAACCGTTGGGGGGCCACGGCCACCCTTGGCTGCAGGCAGAGCCTGTGGCCATGGGTGGTGCAGCCGTGGGTAGGGGCTGCCGTAGCCCCATCCTGCCCAAGGGCAATGTCTATAGCCCTACCATGGCTGGTGGTCCATCCCAAGGGGTCGTTCCTCGATTTTCGTGTCATATTCCAATTTACCCATTAGGATCTCCAAAAATTAATTTGAATCCTAATTAAATTGAAATTTTCCACACAATCAAAATTTCAACCTTTAAATTAAATTTAACTTTTGGGAAAAATAAATTACGGTCTTCAAGCTCCAATCTCCTTTAAGAATAATTACATAAAATTTCCTAAACCGTTTTCGGTGTACAAAAATTCTAACCATAATAATTCTAAGAGAGAAAGAATTAAAATCCATGGGAAAAATTACGGTGATAATAAACCGCTCCCATGGTTATATAAAAATTCCTAGATACAATTTTCTAAATTCTAAGGAACCATAACCGGCATAAAACATGCATGCTTATAAAATTTTAAAAAATTATAATAACCACATACTACATACATAATACATGATAACAAAATAAAGGAATCCTAAAATGCCACTCTATAAATATCAAATCCATACATAAATAAAAAGACTAATTAATTGTCTAATTTATGTACATGGCATAGTCATGAGATGGCTCTGATACCAATTGTAGGAAATAAATCAGTAAAAACGTATCAGAGTGGCGTAGCGGAACAATAAAAATTTTTCAAGATCATTAAATATCTCATGATGCCATATATAATAAACCAACAACAATTTAAACTCATACCTCAAAGACGCGAATCTGCAGGAGGAGAATGATTGGAGGGCTTTAACCAATTAGCCTTCTCTACTATTCTCCAATTCCTGAATGGCTGAGTGTATGGGCACTCTAAACCTTGATCAGTATGCTAGCACTGCTAGTCTTCTTCCGACCACCCAGATCTCTAAAGAAGTTATTGTCACGGTAAGTTGTGCAACAATAAGCCTGCTCACCTGAGAGTCTGTGGTCTGAGAGAACTGGAGTGGCAAGACCTTTATTTATAGACTTGCATGAGGTGATCCTCTGAATTCAAATTGGATTAGGAGAAGATTTTCTCCCTTATCCACTCACAAAATCTGAATTTTTCATCGCCGTATCCAACCAAAAAATTCGTCCACTTTTGGAGATTATCCAATCCAAATTTCAATAGGATTTTAACTAGAATTTTATCTCCTCATTCCCTCATAAAAATCAATTCCCCTTTGTGCCAAAAACATGACTAAATTCGGTCATTAAAGTGTGAAGAGAATCAAAATCCAAATAGGATTTTCTAGCTTAAATTTTATCTCATCCTTATCCAAATAAAACCGAAAATATCCTTGAGATTTGCCCTGAAAATTTCGATCACTTTTAGGGAGGAGATAATCCAAATTCAACTGGGATTGAAACTTGAATTTTTCCCTGCATCCTTATCCACAAAAAACGAAAATATCTTGGAGGATTTTCCTCGACAAAATTCAGCCACTTTTGTTAGAGTTAGGATTCAAAATTTAAGTAGGATTCAAACAAGATTTTCCTCTTCATAATCCAACACAAATTTGAATTCTAGTCTTGTGAAATTATCCACAAAGAATTCGAATTCCACTTACACTGTGACTCAAAATTTGAAATTCAAAATTCAAAATTCAAAATTCAAATTCAAATTCAAATTTCAAATTTCAAATTTCAAATTTCAAATTTCAAATTTCAAATTTCAAATTTCAAATTTAAATTTCAAATTCAAATTTCAAATTCAAATTTCAAATTCAAATTTCAAATTTAAATTTCAAATTCAAAATTCAAAATTCAAATTTCAAATTTCAAATTTCAAAAACCACAAACAGTTGCATTTCAAATTTTTATTCTCATGGATAATTTTCTACAACTCTAATCCAATCTCAAATAAAATCATGGCAACTTTATTTGGAGTTCGAATAATTGTGTACTCTATTATCCAAAACAAAATCCGAATTCAACTGGAGAGAATTTTGTCCACTATCCTAATCCTATGTCAACACCATCCATGCATAATAAACTAGCCAATAGCATACTCAAATCAATTTGCCAATCGTTAAGGAATTATGGGGAGCTAGTAGAGGGACCAATTGGACATATATAATCGGGCTCCTATGAATCCATATGATCATCATTCTTTACCGAACAACTCAATCATATGATCACTAATTTCAGAGTCACACCACTATAAACCTGAAACTGAACTCCCAATTATATACCATATTACGTAAGCCTGTGACAAGCTATTGTCCAATGACCTTGTCATGTATGCGGAACCCTCATATGATATCCATGATCAGCCTTAGGTCAAAGTTCATTCAATCCTACTGATCAAGCTATCTTAAAGTTCCATTATACTACCGAATAAGAAAATGATTATTCACCATATGTGAATAAGAAGTCATCCGCCCAGCAGACGACCCAAGACCTTGTCCATTTTCACATCTAGTATAATGCCTTTAAGAGGATACTCTTAACTCCTTATTAGAGCTATGATTCTGATATCTATAAACAAACCCTTCATCTTATACAAGTCATGACCCAACGAACTGGTCTATAAGCTTACTACCTCTGAGACGCTTTAGCCATTGGAATATCAAAGTACACAAGTCATATACATGAAGTAGTTCATTCACTCAGAATTAAGGTTACTGCACAATGAACGTCAAAAGTAGATTGATCCACTCACAGTGGACTACGTAGATCAATCACGCTTTAGTCCCGATCTAATATGTCACCACCAAGCAACATATCTATGTCTCTACTTGGGAGTCTATGCTCCAGACAGTCAAGACAAACCATCCTCACCATGGCTTTAGACAACATAATAGTCTTAACATGAATTAGATGCTCGGTCTAACCCTATAGACTACAGACCTTAGTTTAGACCACTTACTTTAGAACATTATCTTCTTGCATACAAGAGTCCATTAAATGCAACGTTCTAACAGTTAGGGAGCCATATTTGCTTACATTTACTTTAACATGTAAATAGAATGAGGACACACAGTAATGTAATGAATAACCTCTATATATAATTTTATTATCCAGTTCAAAATAAATACAACAAAATGTCTCTAATGTTTAGGGCATTTCCTAACAATCTGAGCCGAGTATTAGCTAGGACAGGATAGGGAGTGAAAGGTTCAAATTTTCAAGGCAAGGAGAGAGGAGAAAGCTTAGACCAAGCTGGCTCAAGGGAAGCAGAGTCAAGAGTTTTAGCCCCAGGGGCAAGGCACCAACACTAGCCAAAATAACAGGCAACCTCGCAATAAGCATAAGAGGAAGGGAAATCCAAGCAACCAAGGTCAACAGAAAAAATTTTCACAGTAGAGAAACAACCAAGGAGGAAACAAAAACCAACTTTTGATGTGACCAAAGTATGGAAGAAAGCATCCCGGAGAATGCAAGCAAGGGGCAAGTGGCTGTTTCATTTGTAGCAAGGAAGGTCACTTTGCCAAAAATTATTTTTCTAACCCACAGAACCAGTAGAACCAAGCCTGTACAACAAGCAACCAACTTCATGCCATTCAAGCCAAAATTGAAGGCCCTTCAATATCGCAAAGGAGATTAGAAGCTCCTGGAAACTAAGGGAGAATCTACGCTTATACGAGGAATGACATTGAAGCTGAAAGTTTTGCCATGGTGATAGGTTAGCTTTTTATCATCAACTCAAAAGCATTGGTGTTGTTCAATTATGGAGCTACTCATTCTTTTGCATCATCCTAGTTTGCTAGAAGGATAGATAGAGACTTCGATAGGATGAACTAGACTTTTAGGACATCTCTTTCTTCAGGGGAAGTTTTGTTGTGTAATTACTGGGTGCGTTACGTACTAGTAATTATCTATGGTAGAGAGCTGAGCATTGATCTGATCATTATCGACATGTTCGATTACGATGTAATCATGGGAATGGACTTTCCTGCGAAGCATAACGCCATCATAGGCTACTGGAGGCAGAAAATTACTTTTGGACCTATTAGATGTGAGAAGTTTGTCTACTCGGTTACGCCCCTGAAGCGACCAAAGGTGATAATTTCAGCAATAAAGGCTCGTAAGATGTTATTCAGTAGATGCACGAGGTTTCTAGCACATGTGATGGATAAGACCCAAGAAATGAAAGTAGGACCCAAAAATGTGTCGATAGTCAAAGAGTTCATGGAAGTATTTCTAGAAGATCTTCCAGGACTTCTGTCAGAGTGCAAAATCTCATTTGAGATTGAGCTTCTACCAGGAGCAGCCTCCATCTCTAAGGCTCTATATTGAATGGCCCCCGCAGAGCTCAAGGAGCTCCAAGCCTAACTGAAGGATTTAATGGCTAAGGGATTTATTCGACAGAGTTTTTCACTCTGGTGAGCTCTCGTACTGTTCGTGAAGAAGAAAGATAGAACACTAAGGATGTCCATCAACTACAGAGAGCTAAACAAGATCACGATTAAAAATAAGTATCCATTTCCATGAATTGACAACTTATTCGACCAACTTCGAGGTGCTGCAGTATTCTTGAAGATCGATCTGCATTTAAGGTATCATCAACTACAAATCAGGGAGGAGGATGTACCTAAGATAGCCTTTTGAACGCGATACGGACATTACGAATTTCTCGTCATGGCATTCGGGCTAACAAATGCCCTAGCTGCCTTCATGGATTTAATGAACTGTGTATTTAAGGACTATCTGGACAAGTTTTTCATTGTATTCATCGATGACATACTTATATACTCCAAGACGAAGGAGGAGCATGCAGAGCACCTAGGGATCATCTTACGCATGTTGAAGGATCACCAGCTGTATGCCAAATTCTCCAAGTGTTAGTTTTGGCTTAAGAAGGTTCATTTCTTAGGTCAAATAGTCTCCAAAGAAGGAGTATTCGTAGACCCCACGAAGATTGAGGCAGTTAGTGCTTGGCCAACTCCGAAGAACGTGACAGAAATAAATAGTTTTCTTGGCTTAACAGGATATTACCAACACTTTATTGAAGGTTTTTCTAAGTTAGCCGCGCCACTCACAACACTTACCAGAAAGGAAAAGAAGTTCGAGTGGATGAACAAGTGTGAGGAAGCTTTTTAAGAGCTAAAACGGTGACTCATAAGCACTCCAGTACTAACCATTGCAAACGCTAGTCAAGGAAGCTTTGTATTTTTAGTGACACATCTAATACGGGATTAGGAGCCTTTTTGATGCAGAGAGGTAGAGTAGTTACATACACCTCACGACAACTTAAGAACCACAAGAAAAATTACCCAACGCATGATCTGGAACTCACAATGGTAGTTTTTGCACTGAATATTTGGAGGCACTACCTCTACGGAGTTAAGTGTGAGATCTAAATTGACCACCAGAGCCTCAAGTATATCTTCATGCGGAAGGAGCTCAACATGAGGTAACGAAGATGGCTAGAGTTGGTCAAGGATTATGACTATGAAATCCTTTACTATCTGGGAAAAGCCAACAAGGTGGTCGATGCATTAAGTCAGAAGTATTCTACTTCACTTATGGCTATTAGCACCATGCCAAGAGCTCTATAGAGGGAGTTATGTAGCAACGAGATTGAGATTCTGATGGAAAGATTGTCTGACCAAACTCCCCAACTGACACTTTTGAATGAGATCAAGGTCGGTCAAGAACTCGATTCATCCTTGATTAAGTCAAGAAAGGAAGCTATGGAGGACAAAGGTTCAGAATTTAGAGTCTCTAAATATGATATACTCTATTATAATGACAGAGCATGTGTTCTAAAAAATGAAGAACTTAAGAAGCGAATCCTTTTGGAGGCTCATGAGTGCCATATTTCATACATCTAGAGCCAACAAGATGTATAAAGTCCTGAAAGGAAACTTTTGTGGCCTGGAATGAAGAACAACATTGCTAAATACATAGCCAAATGCCTTACTTGTCATAAGTTTAAGGCAGAACACCAACGCCCGACAGGGGAATTGTAGAAAATCGAGCTACCAGAATGGAAATGGGACCAAATCTCTATAGATTTTGTAGTTGGATTGCCAAGAACCTCCAACAGTAATGATGTAATCTAGGTAATCGTAGACAGATTGACGAAATGAGCCCGATTCTTAGCCATAATGGTTAGCTATTCGGTAGAACGATTAGCAAAGATCTATGTGGCGTAGTAGTAAGGTTGCATGGAGTGCCAAAGTCTATCATTTCAGATCATGATGGTCATTTCACATCGAGGTTTTGGCAAAGGATTCAGGCTACATTAGGATCTAAGTTGAAGTTTAGCATAGCCTTCCACCGTCAAATCGATGGGCAGTCTAAAAGGACCATACAGACATTGGAAGACATGTTGAGGGCTTGCGTCCTAGACTTTAAGGGGAATTGGGACAAGAAGTTACCCTTGATTGAGTTCTCGTACAATAACAGCTATCATTCCTCAATAGGAATGGCACCGTATGAGGCACTTTATAGAAGGAAATGCAAGTCCCCAGTTCATTGGCACGAGACCTGAGAGATACGACTATTTAGCATAGACTTCATTAAGAATACCATGGCAAACGTAAAGTTGATACGAGAAAGGTTAGATATAGCACACAGTCGCCAAAAGAGTTTGCCTGACAAGTGTCATAGACCCTTAGAGTTTCAAGTAGGAGACTCAGTCTTTCTCAGGGTAGCACTCATAAAATGTGTGATGCGTTTTGGAAAGAAAAGGAAGCTCAGCCCTAGGTACATAGGACCTTTTGAGATAATCAAGAAAGTCGGGAACATAGCGTATTGATTAGCACTTTCTCCCAAGTTAGCTTCAGTGCGCAATGTCATTCACATGTCTATGCTGAATGTGACGCCCCGTGCCCTCAGCGGTTCAGACCGTCACTTAAAAACTCTTTTTTTAACTCATACATATACTTTCTTACAATTGGTACTCAAAGTTACTTAACTAGGTATCATAAATTTAGGGATTTTTTTCTTTTTTCTTTTGCATACGTATTTACTATACACGTACATATATCGATTACTATTCAAAAATACTATTTATCAATTACTATTTAAAAATACTGTTCAATGGTTACTATTTAAAAATACTGTTCAATGGTTACTATTTAAAAATACTGTTCGACGGTTACTATTTAAAAATACTGTTACTCAACATACTATGTAGAGGAATACTCGCGGTGTATCCATAACCTCACCTCACATCCACCTCCGCCGCAGCCATCGCCTATTAGTGATCTGGCCAAAGGAAGCTTACCTACAGCATGAATACACATCGTGAGCTTTACGCCTAGTAAGTACAACATGTTCACCGTAAAACATGTTTAAAATATAGTACATACTTCAAATCATATACAAACTCGAAATCATATCACACCTTCACACAAGACATGGAAACATATCATGTAGCATCTCATAATGCATATCATGTGGGCATGTCCCATCATGTAACTAGGAAGCTTACTCTAACTATATCTGGGGCGTAACGTGTACACTACATGAACCATCTATGCTCAGCTTATGCTTCATTATTCATTACCTTTCATTACGAACCTTGACTTGGGCTCATTATAAAATTTGAACCTAGATTATTCTTTCTTTATGAGCCTCGACTTAGACTCGTTATGCATTATTAGTCTCGACTTGGACTCGTTATGTATGTTGTGAGCCTCGGCTTGGACTCGTTACGTGTTGTGAGCCTCGGCTGGACTCATTACAAATTATGGGCCTCGACTTGGACCGGTCATACCGACACTTTAACTTTATTACCCAATTCGATATTTGATTATGCCATATGCTCTACTAGGCTTATCCTCAATCTTACGTGATAGGGATCTATGGCATCCCACTTATATTTTCATAAATCTATGCGATTATGAAACTATATGCTCTTTTAACATGCTATGCAACAACATGTGCATACTATACATACTTAACATACTGTAAAAATCACTTTAAACTCATTTTATTCATACCGTAGGTGGAGTTGTACTTACCTAGTTTGCACATAAACTTGTACTCTCGCCTCTATCAACTTATAGGTTACTACCTGTCATCAATAATGTATCTCATTAATTCTTTTGCTCAGTCACTAATACTGTTAGTGACTAAAGAAGATAAATCGCTTGTTACCGATTGCCATTGGTACTAACTCACTCTCTATCTCGAGAGTTTGTTAGTCTATACGTGGTTAATTAATTTATCACCTCATAAATTAATCAACATCGTTCTTAGGTCCCTATTTCCATTAGTGACTATAACTCGCATTTCTATGCGGTGCCGAGGCCCATCAGTACCCTATTGACCTACTTTAGGGATTTGGTGTCTATTTTCTATCCTACATGATTAAGTGTCTCTTTGACAGGTTAATCATCATTCCTTATCATTTCGTTCATAACACGGTCCTTGACTGGTTGTCAACCAGTCAATTGACCGGTTACCTCGCGCGTTGGTAACTACGTAGCCTATCGGGTTACTCTACATAAACTTAGTGTAGTAACTGACCGGGTTACTTCGCTTATTGGGGTTTGGTAGCCTACCGGGCCACTATTCTTTGTTTGGTGTAATGGCCCACCGGGCCACTATGGCTTTCTTCGGATAGTAGCCTACCAGGCTACTAAGGCTTGTTTGGTGTGGTAGCCTACCGGGCTACACACACTATTTTACTTTGAAAAATTGTTTGGGTTGGCTTGTAAAATCTTGGAAAAATTCCTTGTTTTGAAACCGTTCCCTTATCACCCTGTTGGAAGATGGGGGATGTTTTTATGAAAAACTTGTTCATATTTTAAAGTGTTAAAAACACATTTTTATTTCGAAGAGTATAGATCATATTTTTTAAGTTACATTTTAAAGGTGGTTTTTGAACCATTTTTGAAAATCATTTTGAAACTTGATCGAAACAACTTTGTTTGCGATTTTGGCGAACATGAAAGTTTTCTTCTCAACAAGATGAACAAATCTTGTGCTCACCTTGGAGCCTAAATCTAACTCTAACGGCTCCTAATTCCATTGAACCCGTGGGCTTTTGCACAGTTTTTTGAAAAATTCCCAGTTTTATGTCTTTGTAAAAACGGCTCTGTTTGTGGCCCGAAACCGCCAAATTTTTAAAACACACATGGTTAATTTTCAAGGTCTTGACGAGATCTACAATTTTTCATGCTGAGCCCGAGAACCGGTTCAGACTCTAAGTGGTCCATTTTTAATAAAATCCAAGATAAATTTCTGGGTTTGGATTTTGTTCCCAATTTTGGACACCGAGTGAAAAACACTCTAAAAACCTATCTTAGTGTCATTTTTGGCTGAGGGCTATTTGATGCAAAAACGACCGTATCAAAATTTCCTTAAAACACTTATTTTACAAATCCCAACTTTGGACCCTAAGTGGGTCAAAATGGCCAAAATCTATAGCCATTCCTAGGGATAGATTTATGTCCAGCCACGTTCCTAAACATTAATAGCATCGCACATACAATAGCCATTCATAAAAATTGTAAACACAACCACATAAACTTTAAAATGGAAACTTAAGGGCTCAAAATAAATTATTACAAACCATGTGCATAAACAAATACACATAAATGGCTTTGATTAAAAACTTAAAATCATTAAATCACCAAAAGGGAAGGTTTCGATTTTTACCTTTGTACTTTGAACCAAGCATGTTTTTGAACTAGGGCTTGAGGAACCAAAATGGCCATGTGGAATCAAGGGTTTGAAGGCTGGTTTTGTGCTAGCAAGACACCAAAATAATTTCTCTTAATATCGAACCAAAATAAAAACTAAAACTACAAAGATTGGATTACAAAACTTACCCTTGATCACTTTAGAAAAGGCTCGGATTGTAGGATATAAATCGGAAAAAACATATCAGAGTGGCGTAGTGGAACAAAAATTTTTTTTCAAGATCGTTAAATATTTGATGATGCCATATACAATAAACCAACAATAATTTAAACTCATACATCAAGGACACCAATATGCAAGAGGAGAATGATCGGAGGGCTTTAACCAACTAGCCTTCTCTACTATTCTCCGATTCCCGAATAGCTAAGTGTATGGGCACTCTGAACCTCGATCGGTATGCTAGCACTACTAGTCTTCTTCTGACCACCCAGATCTCTAAAGAACTTATTGTCACGGTGAGTTGTGCAACAATAAGCCTGCTCACCTGAGAGTCTGTGGTCTGAGAGAACTGGATAAACTCTATTTATAGACTTGTATGAGGTGATCCTCTGAATTCAAATTGGATTAGGAGAAGATTTTCTCCCTTATCCACAATAAAAAATCTGAATTTTAAGCCTTATCCAACCAAAAAGATTCAGCCACTTTTAGGGATTTTTCATTCAAAATTCAAATAGGATTTTAACTAGAAGTTTATCTCCTCATTCCCTCATAAAAACCGATTCCCTTTGTGCCAAAAACATGACTAGATTCGGTCATTAAAGTGTGAGGAGAATCAAAATCCTAATAGGATTTTCTAGTTTGAATTTCATCTCATCCTTATCTAATTAAAACCGAAAATCCCTTTAAGATTCACTTAATAATTTTTGGCCATAAATAGGGAGGAGAGAATCCAAATTCAACTGGGATTGAAACTTGAATTTTTCCCTGAACCTTATCCACAAAAAATCCGAAAATTCCACGAGGATTTTCCTTAAAATTTTCGATCAAGTTAGTTAGGATTTGGATTCAAAATTCAAGTAGGATTCAAACAAGATTTTCCTCTTCATAATCCAACTCAAATTCGAATTCTAGCCTTGTGGAATTATCCACAAAGAATTCGAATTCCACTTAGACTGTGATTCAAAATTTGAATTTCAAATTTCAAAATTCAAAATTCAAATTCAAATTTCAAATTTCAAATTTCAAATTTCAAATTTAAATTTCAAATTCAAATTTCAAATTTGAATTTCAAATTCGAATTTCAAATTTCAAATTTCAAAATTCAAATTTCAAAATCCACAAACAGTCGTATTTCAAATTCTTGTTCTCATAGATAATTTTCTACAACTCCAATCTAATCTCAAATAAAATCATGCCAACTTTATTTGGAGTTCAAATAATTGTGTACTCTATTATCCAAAACAAAATCTGAATTTAGCCGGAGAGAATCTTGTCCACCATCCTAATCCTATGTCAACACCATCCATGCATAATCAACTAGCCAATAGTATACTCAAATCAATTTGCTAATCGTTAAGGAATTATGTGGAGCTAGTAAAGGGACCAATTGGACATATATAATTGGGCTCCCGTGAATCCATATGATCATCATTCATTGTCGAGCAACTCAATCATATGATCACTAATTTCAGAGTCACGCCACTATAAACCTGAACTGAACTCCCAATTATATACCGTATTACGTAAGCCCGTGACGAGCTACTATCCAATGACCTTGTCATATATGCAGAACCCTTATATGATATCGATGATTAGCCTTAGGTCAAAGTCTGTTTAATTCTACTGATCAGGCTATCTTAAAGTTCCATTATACTACCAAATAAGAAAATGATTATTCACCATATGTGAATAAGAGGTCATCTGCCCAGCAGACGATCTAAGGCCTTGTCCATTTTCACATCCAGTATAATGCCTTTAAGAGGATACCTTTAACTCCTTAGAGCTATGATTCTGATATCTTGTAAACAAACCCTTCATTGTATACAAGTCGTGCACCCAACGAACCGGTTTATGAGCTAACTACCTCTGAGATGCTTTAGCCATTAGAACATCAAAGTACACAAATCATATACATGAAGTAGTTCATTTACTCAGGATTAAGGTTATTGAATAATGAACATCAAAAGCAGATTGATCCACTAATAGTGGACTACATAGATCAATCACGCTTTAGTCTCGGTCTAATATGTCACCACCAAGCAACATATCGATGTCTCTACTTGGGAGTCTATGCTCCAGACAGTCAAGAAAGACCACTCCCACCATGGCTTTAGACAACATAATAGTCTTAACCCCATAGACTACAGACCTTAGTTTAGATCACTTACTTTAGAACATTGTCTTCTTACATACAAAAGTCCATTGTATGCAATGTTCTAACAGTTTTAACACAAGCAGTCAGTGAGCAATACTTGCTTATAGTTACTTTAACATGTAAATAGAATAACGACAAACAACAATGTAATGAATAACCTCTATATTATAATTTTATTATCCAGTTCAAAATACATACATAAAATATCTCTAATGCTTAGGGCATTTCCTAACACCTATTATATGTCCGGATGACCATTTCTTGACACAAGACTGGTGAACAGATCACCAGAACGCTCGGACGGAACATCTGAGCACAATAGCGAAAGATAACCGTAGCAAGGGTACGGTATCGAGAACATCGTTTGAATGACCTCTTCTCCCCTGGAGACTAACAAAATCGAAGTCAGAGCACTCAGACTAGTCAATTAAGTGAAAGACGATGAATAGTAAATAGTAAAAAATGCAGTGTCAAGTTACTGGCCAAGACGGCCTTAATTTGACCTAAAACTAATATATAAACGGTCAGTAGACTCAATCAGGTCAATTAGGTACAACATGAGAATTTTAGTTTGAAAGATACATAGTACCAGGAAGAGGGTCAAGACGACCTTATCTCACCCTGAAACTAATATATTTAGACTCAGAACGCCCAAATTAATCAATCGGGTACCTGACACATTTTTAAAGGTAGGGTCACACAGATCCCAAAAACTAGTCGAGATGACCTAGGATGGACGTAATACTGATAAAAATGGAATAAACACATCCAAATTAGTTAAGAGAGACTGTGTCTGAAATTTCACCCGGGAACACCTCGGTTTACGTGTAAAAAGACAATAAAGTGTAGACACAACCACAGTATAAGAAATAAACAGTAAATAGACTGATAATGGGCTCTTAGATAGTATAAAATGACCAAGAATTGATAGTGTCAAAATCAAATTTAGAAAACCTAATTTTCGGATGAAAATTAGAACACTGTCTATAAAGGACCGAACACCACAATAGAAAATTAGACTACGTAGATAAGCCAACACAGATAAATTTTGGACTAAAAAATTCATGCCCCTAGCTACAAAAGGCAGCTGAAAATGGCTGCTACATAGCCCAAAAGTGAGAATAAAATAATCTATTAGCTATGACAACTTTTGAGTAAAAAATTCAAGGGGTTTTCAAGCACTTGTCAAAGAAAATGTTTGTTTATTTTCTCCCTTCCATGTAGCAGCCCACGCCCATTTATGGACTAAAAAGGGTAGCAAAATTTGTCCATTGATTAGGCTAAAATGGTAGACAATTAATTTGGTTTAGGCTTAAGCAAGCTTGATTAAGTTTGCCTATTAAAGGCATATTTTGTACAAGGGTTTTGCTTTCCTTACTTTGGCACCCCAAAACACATTTCATTCTCTCCCTTTCTTCTAGCTGTAGCCAACCCCTCTAAGTCACCAAGAGCCTCCATTTTCAAGCCTTAAATCATACCAAAAACTTACCAAAAATCAAACCTCACAAGCTTGTGTTAGGAGGATTCAAATCCAAGCCTTTTCCAAAGTGATCAAGGGTAAGTTTTGTAATCCAATCTTTTTGGTTTTAGTTTTTGTTTTGGTTTGATATTAAGTGAAAATTTTTCATGTCTTACTAGCACAAACCGACCCTTTTTCCTCCAAGAAACACCACCATTTTGGTCATCAAGCCTTGGTTCAAAATCGTGCTTGGTTCAAAGCACAAATGTAATAATCGAAAACCCTACCTTTGGTGATAGAGTGATTTTAAGTTTTTGATCAAGGCTATTTATATGTATTTGTTTACATACATGGTTTGTAATAATTTTATTTTGAACCCTTAGCTTTCCATTTTTAAGTTTATCTGGTTATGGTTGTGTTTACAAATTTTTATGAATGGATTTACGAATGTGTGAGCATGGATGATTAGGAAAGTGGCTGGACACAGTCTGTCCTCAAGAAAAGGCCATGGATTTTGGCCATTTCGACCCCTTTAAGTTCTGAATTTGGGATTTTGTAAAATAAAATATTTTAAGGAAATTTCAATACAGTCATTTTTCCATCAAAGCCTTCGGCCAAAAACGACATTAAGATAGGTTTTTAGAGTGGTTTTTACTCGGTGCCCAAAACTAGGACCAAAAATCCGAACCCAGTAATTAGTCTCGGGTTTTATTAAAAATGGACTATTTAAATTTCGAACCGGCTCTTGGGCTCAATATGAAAGTTGTAGAGCATATTGAAACCTTTAAGATGACCTGTACATGTTTTAAAAATTTGGCCGTTTTGGGCCTCAAACAGAGTCGTTTTTAAAATGATGTAAAACTTGGATTTTATAAAACTGGATATAATAGAGGCCATGGGTTTGATAGGATTAGGACCTGATCAAGTTAGATTTGAGCTCTGAGACGAACATGAGAATTGTTCATCTCGTCGAGGATGAAAAATGTTATGTTCACTGAATTCACAGACAATGTCGTTTCGACCAAATTTCAAAATAGTTTTCAAAAATGGTTCAAAAACTACCTTTGACCATAACACCAAAAATGTGTTTTAACACTTTAAAATATAAAAATGGTTTTCATAAAACGTCGCTTACCTTCCAATGAGGTGATAAGGGGATGGATTCCAAACACATAATTTTTCCAAGAATTTTACAAGTCAACTAATACAAGTCAAATAGACAATTAACCAAATATGATACAAGTTAGACACCAAATCCCTATAGTAGGCCAATAGGGTACCGATGGGCCTCGGTACTCCATAGAAACGCAAGTTATAGTCACTAACGCTAATGGTGACTCAACGAGAGTATTAATAAGATACGTTCTTGATGACAAGTAGTTACCTGTAAATCGATAAAGGCGTGACTACGCAATTGCTTGCAATTTAGGTAAGTATAACTCCGCCTACGGCATGAATAAAATGATGTTTTACAGTATGTTAAAATATATATAGTTTTATAATCAAGTAGACTGATGAAAGACCAAGTTAGATGGCATACGTCCCTACTGCGTAGGATTAGAGACAGCTTAGAGAAGCATGTGGTTAGAAAAGATAAACAAGATGGAAGTTTATAGGCGCGCCGTACCGACCTTTTCAGTTGAAAGGGTTTTAAAGTAAGTTAAAGCAAAAAGTTGAGCATTCATTGATGGCTTTCCGGCTTTTTAACCATGGGCGTTACCGATGGTCTGTGCACATACGGTACTGACACACGGACCCTAAGTAGATAAGAGAAAGAAAAGAGAATAATGAAGCATAAATGAACATAACCGGATCATGCATTAGTTATAGTTCACCATGCTTCTAGTTATAGCAAGATGCACTCAGTACACGATGTTTTTGTGATGCATATGGTATGTGAAGTTTTATATTCAGTATTACGACATGTTATGTAATAGTTGGTATATGTGATATCTAGCATGCTTATACGATTTTAAGTATGTACTATGTTTAAACATGTTTTGCAGTTAACATATTGTACTTATTAGGCATAAAGCTCATGAAATGTGTTCATGTTGTAGGTAAGTGTCCTATGGCTTAAACCCCAATGGGCGATGGTGGCAGCGAATGTGGATGTGAGGGCAAGGTTATGGAGATACCATGAGTTTATCTTTCGCAAAGTTTGAGTATCAGTATTTTTAAATAGTAATCGTTAAATGGTATTTATGAATAGTAATCATCATACAGTATTTTTGAATAGTAACCGTTCTACAGTATTTTTGAATAATAACCGTTAAACAATATTTTTAAATAGTAACCATTAAATAGTATTTTTGAATAGTAATTATTAAATAGTATTTTTAAATAGTAACCATTAAATAGTATTTTTGAATAGTAGTCAGTTTATGTATGTGCACAATAAATACATACGCGATAAAAAAAAAACCAAAAACAAAATCCCTAAATTTATGATATCTAGTTAAGAAACTTTAAGTATCAATTGCAAGAAAGTATAAGTATTAATTAAAGTAAGCAAGTTTTCAGTGACGGTCAGAGCCACTGAGGGCTCAGGGCATCAATTGGTATCAGAGTGGTATCCTGCCACCCTACCTTACATCACCGTACACCTGCCTCGTCTGTCCAAATAAGTTCGCTTTTGTTTTCAATGTTTAGTACATAAGTTGACAATTAATTTATAATAGGGATAACGGCCGCACCACGAGACCCCCACCAAATGCAAGAGGATCGACAGGCGAGTCTAGCTTTCACCCCCATGCGGCCAGACATATACGATGGTCGATACATAAGCGAGCTTCCATACTGGATTCACCACTTAGAGGTTGTCTTTGATGCATGCCATATTACAGCACATCTACAGGTGATTTTGGCTACCAGCAGACTACAAGGACCAGTGTTGACCTGGTGGAATGAACGGCGCAAGATCGAGCATCCAGTACAGTGGGCCGAATTCTACCGCGACCTCTATGATAGTACTACATTAGCCTGAGAAAGAGATATATGGGGGGATATGTGCGAGATGCGATACCAGGTCCTCTCTAGCATTTGGGATATCCATGAGGGAGAGACCACGGTGCACTATTACTAGAGGTTTCTAGATGCCATGATGCCTAACATCCCTCAGGGTAGACCTTTTTTAGAGATGGCTGACCTATTATAAAGAGGAATTCCATGATACATGAGGGACCTTGTTCCCTACCCTCCACTACATGAGGATTTGAGGTGCCTTACCCGAGACATCATAGAAGCTGAGAGAATGGTACTCAACCCTACCCCGGGTAAGGGCTTCGCAGCGACAGCCAACGTGGAAGGTGACCCGGTGAACGTAGCACCCCAACCGGCTGACGAGGAGTTTGCAGCTGAACCTTGGCCAACAGTACCGAAGCACCCGAAGACCATAGGGATCCGATGGAGTACCCTGATCAAGCCCTTCAATCCCCTGAGCACCACGAAGAGGAAAATAATGACAAGGCTATCCCTAATGCCCAACCAGATGATGAGGGGGATGAAATCCTTGATCATTTTAGCGAGGATGAGTGGATGGGGATGCACGAGCCCCAGGTCATCATCGCCAGTGATGACGAAGGTAGTATCGTCTGGGGTGATGAAGATGAAGACCACAAGGAGTTTTCCCTTAGTGACAATGAGGATGAGATGATGTCCGACGCCGAGTTAGGATTGTCTTCCGAATAATAGTAACCCTCTTAGCAGGAATTTTTGATTTTGTGTATATATAGAGGGAGCAGTAGCTTTCCTCGCCTGACTTAACTTAGTGTACTTGTTGAGACCATATTTTGGGAAGTGTGTGTGTCATTCCAGCCAAAACTAAAGCATGTATATTATTTTGAGTAATTTTATGAAAAGTAGTATCATTTTGCCCTGAGGGCTTAAATATGATTTTTTCTACGAGTATGATCAAGTATAATAAAGAGTGCATGACGGTTCCTGGCACTCAAATGATGTCCCAATATGATGTGGCAATTGTATTGAACATTACAAGAATAAAAGAAGAAAAAAAATAGATAATATGTATATTTATGATGAAACTGTTAAGTAAGAAATGATATGCAATATGAGTCCCAAGTACAAAGTTTAAAAAGACTTATGTTTTCTTTTTCCGTTGTGCAATAGGGTTATATAGGAACGATGGCGAGAATAAGAGCTCAGACCACTTAAGCTATTCGAGATGACGAGCTAATCGCACAGCGCGCAACCATGCAGGAAATGATGTTAAACCAACAATGGGAGCTTAACCAACTCAGGGAGCAATTGAACTGACAACCTCAGGCACCACAACCAGTAGAGGTGCCAGCTCAAGCAGCTATAGTAGGCCCTGACACTTCTAGAGAACAAGTGGCCCTACCAGTCCAGACCACACTAACACCATCAGTTGTGGCTGCTCCCGTAGTAGCCAACATCCTTGTGCCAGCCCACAGAGAAGGCGACTTATACGAACAGTTTAGGCACATGAAGGTACCCGAATTCGAAGGGACAATGAACCCTATTGAAGCGAATGACTGGTTGACCGATGTCCAGGTCATCCTAGACCTCATAGGGCTGACTAAAAAGGAAAAAGTACTATGTGCATCCCTCGCTCAACGTAAAAGAGCACGCCAGTGGTGGAAGACCGTGGCAATCAGAAGGGATGTTAATGTAATGAACTGGGTAGACTTCATTGTCGAGTTCAGGGAAATGTACTTTAATGATGAAGCCTTAGCAGTCCAATAGGACGAACTCAACAATCTACTCTAGGGCAGCATGACGGTCATGGAGGCCATAAAGAAGTTCGAACAACTGGCTTGACTCTGCCTCGACTTAGTGCCGACTAAGAAGGAAAAGGTCTGGAGGATGCTAAAATGTTTCCGACAGACATTACAATCCAAGTCTGCGGCGGCAGCCATGGGCCCATAACCGTAGCTGAATGTGTCAGCAGGGCCATCCGAGCGGAATGCTGGTTAGCGCATGACAAAGAGAGAAGGGCCCAGATTTTCAAGGCAAAAAGAGAGGAAAAGAACCAGCCAAAACAGATCAAGGGAAGGCTGAATCCTGACTCATAGCACAAAGGGCAGAACACAGGGGCCAGCCAACACCACAGACAGTCTGACCACAACAATAACAAAAGAAAGGGGAACCAGGGCAATCAGGGAGCAAAGGAATTTCTCCCAAAAAAAGAACAACCGTGGGGGAAATGGCAATCAACACCCACCTTATCCAAAGTGCGGGAAGAATCACCCAGGAGAATGCCGCCTAGGGACTAGTGGTTGCTACATCTGTGGCAAGGAAGGCCACTTCGCCAAGCATTACCGCTCCAATCCACAAAATCAGCAGGGCCAAGCTCGTGCCACCAGCAGACAGCTGCATGCCATTCAGACCAGAGCCAAGGGTCCATCAATCGCACAGGGTAGATTAGAAGCTCCCGAGATGTAAGGGAGGATCTATACCTTCACCAGAGAGGATGCATAGGCCAGAACCTCGAAGATGGTGGCAGGTCAGCTTTCTGTCACCAACTCCACTGCATTAGTATTGTTTGATTCTGGAGCTACGCACTCATTTGCATCCTCAGAATTTGCTAGGAAGTCAGATAAGAACCTAGATAAGATGAATTTGAACTACCCTTCCCTCCGGGGAAGTTTTGTTGTCTAGCTATTGGATACGACACGTGCCAATAGTTATCAGTGGGTATGAGTTGAGCGTGGACTTAATCATCATCGATATATGTGACTACGACATGATTATAAGAATGGATTTCCTCACCAAGTACCATGCCGTCATAGACTGCCGAAGACGGGAGGTTGCATTCAAACCGATTGGGCATGAGAAGTTTATCTACAAGGGCTTATCGCTGAAACAACCCAAGATAATGATATCGGCTATAAAGGCTCACAAGTTATTGTTTAGCGGGTGCATCGGTTTCTTAGCGCATATAGTAGACAAGACTCAAGAGGCTAAGATGGGACCGGAAGGCGTACCAGTGGTTCAAAAGTTTGCGGAAGTCTTCCCCAAAGTGTTAGGAAATGCCCTAAGTATTAGAGACATTTTGATGTATTTATTTTGAACTGGATAATAAAATTATATATAGAGGTTATTCATTACATTGTTATCTGTCCTCGTTTTATTTACATGTTAAAGTAAATGTAAGCAAATATGGCTCCCTGACTGCTTGTGTTAAACTGTTAGAACATTGCATGCAATAGTCTTTTGTATGCGAGAAGACAATGTTCTAAAATTAGCGGTCTAAACTATGGTCTGTAGTCTATGAGGTTAGACCGAGCATCTAACTCATATTAAGACTCTTATGTTGTCTAAAGCCTTGGAGTGGATGGTTTATCTTGACTGTCTGGAGCTGGACTCCTAAGTAGAGACATAGATATATTACTTGGTGGTGACATATTAGACCGGCACTAAAGCATGATTGATCTATGAAGTCCGCTTTGAGTGGATCAATCTGCTTTTAACGTTTATTATGCAGTAACCTTAATCCTGAGTAAAAGGACAGCTTCATGTATATGACTTGTGTACTTTGATGTTCCAATGGCTAAAACGTCTCAGAGGTAGTAAGCTTATAGACCGGTTCGTTGGGTGCATGACTTGTATACGATGAAGGGTTCGTTTACAGATATCGGAATCATAGCTCTAATGAGGAGTTAAGGGTATCCTCTTAAAGGCATTATACTGAATATGAAAATGGACAAGGCCTTGGGTCGTCTGCTAGGCGGATGACTTCTTATTCACATATGGTGAATAATCATTTTCTTAATTCGGTAGTATAATGGAACTTTAAGACAGCCTGATCAGTAGGATTAAACGGACTTTGGCCTAAGGTTGATCATGGATATCATATGAGGGTTCTGCATACATGACAAGGTCATTGGACGATAGCTTGTCACAGGCTTACGTAATACGGTATATAATTGGGAGTTCAGTTTCAGGTTTATAGTGGTGTGACTTTGAAATTAGTAATCATATGATTGAGTTGTTCGGTAAAGAATGATGATCATATGGATTTGCGGGAGCCCGATTATATATGTCCAATCAGTCCCTCTACTAGCTTCACATAATTCGTTAATGTTTGGCAAATTGATTTATGTATGCTCTTGGCTAGTTTATTATGCATGGATGGTGTTGACATAGGATTAGGATGGCAGACAAGATTCTCTCCGGTTGGATTCAGATTTTGTTTTTGGATAATAGAGCACTCAATTATTCGAACTCTTAATAAAGTTGCCATGATTTTATTTGAGATTGGATTGAAGTTGTAGGAAATTATCCATAAGAACAAGAATTTGAAATACAACTGTTTTGTGGATTTTGAAATTTGAATTTTGAATTTTGAATTTTGAATTTTAAAATTTGAAATTTGAAATTCAAATTTTGAATCACAGTCCAAGTGGGATTCGAATTTGTTATGGAAAATCCATAAGGAATGAAATTCGAATTTGAGTTGGATATGGAGAGGATAATCTTGTTAGAATCCTACTTGAATTTTGAATCCAAATCCTAACTAATGATGGACGAAAATTTTGAGGATTATCCTCAATGCATTTTCGAATTTTTGTGGATTAGGTTCAAGGAAAAATTCAAGTTTCAATCCCAGTTGAATTTGGATTCTCTTCTCTCGAATAATGGCCGAATTTTTGGAGTAAATCTCCTAGGAGATTTTTAGTTATTTTGGATAAGGATGAGATAAGATTCAAGCTTAAAAATCATAGTGGAATTTTGATTCTCCCTTGAATTTTCGGATTTTTTGGTTGAAAAAGGGAGATAAAATTCTAGTTAAAATCTTGTTTAGATTTGGATTAGATTTATCCTAAAGTGGTCGAATTTATTGTTGGGATTTTCCCCTTGGAAAATTCAGATTTTGTGCTTGTGGATAAGGGAGAATATCTTCTCCTAATCCAATTCGAATTCAGAGAATCACATCATGCAGGTCTATAAATAGAGGTCTTGCCACTCCAGTTCTCTCAGAACAGACTCTCAGGTGAGCAGGTTTATTGTTGCACAGCCCACCGTGACAATAAGTTCTTTAGAGATCTGGGTGGTCGGAAGAAGACTAGTAGTGCTAGCATACCGATTGAGGTTCAGAGTGCCCACATACTCAGCCATTCAGGAATTGGAGAATAGTAGAGAAGGCTAGTTGGTTGAAGCCCTCCAGTCATTCTCCTCCTGTAGATTGGTGTCCTTAAGGTATGAGTTTTAATTGTTATTGGTTTATTGTATGTGCCATCATGAGATATTTAACGATCTAAAAATTTTTATTATTTCGCTGCGCAACTCTGATACGTTTTTACTGATTTATTTTCCTCCATGAAGATCTCCTAAGACTTCCGCCAGAGTGCGAGATAACATTTGAGATCGAGCTGTTACCAGGATCAGCCCCCATTTCTAAGGCCCCCTACAGAATGGCCCCGGTAGAGTTAAAAGAACTTTAGACATAGTTGAAGGACTTGATGGACAAAGCCTTCATCTGGCAAAGTTGCTCACCGTGGGGAGCATCGATTTTGTTTGTAAAGAAGAAGGACGGAATGCTGAGGATGTGCATAGACTGCCGAGAGCTGAACAAGATTGTAATAAAGAACAAGTATTCGTTGCCACAGATCGACAATTTGTTCAATCAGCTCCGAGGCGCTGCCATATTCTCCAAGATTGACCTACGTTTCGGGTATCACCAGCTATGAATCCGAGATGAATATGTACCCAAGAGGGCATTCCGAACATGATATGGACACTACAAGTTCCTCATTATGTCCTTCAGATTGATGAATGCCCCTGTAGCCTTCATGGACTTAATGAACTATGTCTTTAAGGAATTCCTAGACAAGTTTGTCATTGTGTTCATTGATGACATACTTGTATACTCCAAGATGAAGGAGGAGCACGAGGAGCATCTGTAGGCCATCCTACTAAAGCTAAAAGAGCATCAGTTATATGCCAAAATTTTCAAGTGTGAATTTTGGCTGGAGAAGGTCGACTTCCTTGGTCATGTAGTCTCTAAAGAAGGAGTATCAATAGACCCGACAAAAATTGAAGCAGTTAGTGATTAGGTGACTCCGAAGAATGTAACAAAAATCCGCAGCTTCCTAGGGCTAGTAGGTTATTATCAACGCTTTGTTGTAGGTTGTTAAAGTTAGCCGCCCCACTCACTACACTCACAAAGAATGAGAAGAACTATGAGTGGACTGACAAGTGTGAGAAGAGCTTTCAGAAGCTAAAAAGCAGACTCACGAGAACTCCGATCCTGATCATACCAGATGCTAAACAGGGAAATTTCATGATTTACAGTGATGCGTCCAATACTGGATTAGGAGCTGTGCTAATGCAAGGTGGTAGAATAGTCGCGTACGCTTCGCGGTAACTCAAGAACCACGAAAGGAACTACCCAATGCACGACCTGGAGCTTACAGCAGTCATGTTTGCACTCAAGATTTGGAGGCATTACTTATATGGCATCAAGTGCGAGATTTACACGAATCACCAGAGCCTCAAATATATCTTCATGTAAAAGGAGATTAACATGAGGCAATGGAGATGGCTTGAATTGGTGAAGGATTATGATTGTGAAATCCTATATCACCTTGGAAAAGCCAACAAGGTGGCCGATGAGCTAAGCAGAAAGCACTCTTCGATGCTTATGGCTATCCATGCCTTGCTTGAGACACTAGAAAAGGAGCTACAGAGCAGCGAGATTGAGATGCTAAGAGGGAGGTTGTCTGAATTAACCCTCCAGTCGATGCTCCTAGAAGAAGAAATTACGACCAGCCAAGACCTCGATTCGACCCTAATCAAGCTTAAAAAGGAGGCAATGGAGGGATAGAGTTAAGTGTTTCAAGTCTCTAAGGATGACATGCTCTATTTTGGAGATAGAGTGTATGTTCCAAAGGATGAAGAACTCAGGAAGTGGATCCTATTTGAGGCTCATGACACGCCATACTCGATACATCCAGGGGAAAATAAGATGTATCAACAAGGCTTAAAAGGAAGTTTTTGGTTGTAGAAGATCGAGCTATCAGAGTGGAAATAGGAGCAAATTACCATATATTTCGTGGTCAGATTGCGCAGGACCCCAAGCGAAAACGATGCCATCTCGATAATTGTGGACCAACTGATGAAATCAGCTCAATTTTTAGCCATAAAGCTGAACTATTCAGTAGAGAGATTGGAAGAAATGTACGTGGCTCAAATAGTAAGACTGCATGGAGTACCGAAATCGATCATTTCAGATCGCGATGGACACTTCACTTCAAGGTTTTAGCAGAACGTTCAAGCTACAATGGGAACTAAATTAAAGTTCAGCACCGCCTTCCATCCTTAGACTGACAGCCAGTCCGAGGAACTATTCAGACTTTAGAAGATATACTAAGAGCATGTGTCTTAGACTTCAAAGGGAATTGGGATCAAAAGCTGCCTTTGACAGAGTTCTCATACAATAATAGCTATCATTCCTTGATTGGGATGGCTCCGTACGAGGCATTCTATGGAAGAAAATGCCGATCACGGGTTCACTGGCATGAGACTGGAGAGAAACAGCTTACTAGCACAGATTTCATCAAAAATATAACAGAAGACGTGAAGCTTATGGCCACTAGAAGAGTTATGCAGATAAGCGATGTAGACCTCTTGAATTTCAAGAAGGAGATTCAATTTTTCTCAAGGTGGCACCTATGAAAGGGGTGATGCACTTTGGGAAGAAAGGAAAGCTTAGTCCTAGGTATATAAGACCTTTTGAGATCCTCAAGAGAATCGAAAGGGTAGACTACAGATTAGTGCTTCCTCTTGAACTAGCTTCCATACATAATGTTTTCCACGTCTCGATGTTAAAGAAGTACGTGCCAGATAGTTTTCACATCCTAAGCCAAGAGCCGGTTGAAGTACACGCCGATCTGACCTACGAAGAAAAACCTATGCAGGTTTTACCTAGAGAGAATAATGTCCTTAGGAATAAACTGATTCTGCTTGTAAAAGTATTATGGCAGAACCATAACCTTGCAGAAGCTACGTAGGAACGGGAAGGGGATATGAGAAGAGACTTCCCGGATTTATTCTAATTTTTGAGGATGAAAATTTTGTAAGGGGGGTAGGTTGTAAGGACTGCCCCATTTTTGTAATTTGATTTTCATTTAATAAGAAATTGAGGGATAATTTGATGCATTTTAGTGCAAATTTGAAAAACACGGGCATATACATGGCCGTGTAAGTAGCTGTGTACTAATCGGGTCATTCAAATGTATGAAGCCGTGAAACTGTACATGGCCATGTAGGTGAACACGGTCAGGCACACGGCTGTGTAAGTGGCCATGTATCATTGTTATTGTACACGTGCATGAAGCCGTGTAAGTGAACAAGGCCGTGTAAGTAAACACGACCAGGTACACAGCTACACAGCTGTGTAGGAGGCCGTGTACCATTCGGTAAAATGAATTTGTTCCAAGACACAGCCGTGTTGTGCAAGCTCAACTGGTACACACCCGTGTAGCCTTGTACACACCCGTGTAGGAGGCCGTGTATAGAGTAGGGAGCCACTAAAATGACTCTCACGATTTATGAAGCTTAATTACTATGTAATAAGTAATTAAGTTGAAAAATACAGTATAATTTCTAATTGAATAGATTAAAAAGATATAATAATGTTTAAGTACTATTCATACAGTCAAAAGGGCGACCGATAATGAACCCGGTCCACCCTATTATATATACGAATGTATGAGACACGTAGTATTAAGAAATTGGTCCAGATGACCATTTCTTGACACAAGACTGGTAACAGATCACCAGAACGCTCAGACTGAATATCTGAGCACAATAGTGAAAGATAACCATAGCAAGGGTACGGTATCGAGAACATAGTTCGAATGACCTCTTCTCACCTAGAAACTGACAAAATCGAAGTCAGAACACTCACACTAGTCAGTTAAGTGAAAGACAGTGAATAATGAATAGTAAAAATGTAGTGTCAAGTTATTGGTCAAGACGACCTTAATTTGACCTAAAACTGATATATGAACGGTCAGTAGACTCAATCTAGTCAATTGAGTACAAAACGAGAATTTTAGTGTGAAAGATACACAATATCATGAAGAGGATCAAGACGACCTTATCTTGCCCCGAAACTGATATATTTAGACTCAGAACGCCCAAATTAGTTAATCGGGCACCTGACACGTTTTTTGAGGTGGGTCCCAAAGATCCCAAAAACTGGTCCAGATGACCTACGATGGATGTAATACTGATAAAAATGGAATCAGCACGTCCAAATTAGTCAAGAGAGACTGTGTCTGAAATTTCATGTGGGAACATCTCGATTTGCGTACAAAAGCACAACACAGTGTAGACACAACCACAGTACAGGAAATGAATAGTAAAATAGATTGATAATGGGCTCTTCAACAGTATAAAATGACCAGGATTCACAGTGTCAAAATCAGATTTAGAAAACCTAATTTTCAGATGAAAATTAGAACACTGTCGAGAAAGGACCGAACACCACAATAGAAAATTAGACTACGTAGATAAGCCAACACAGATAAATTTTGGACTCAAAAATTCATGCCCCTAGCTGTAAAAGGCATCTGAAAATGGTTGCTACATAGCCCAAAAGTGAGAATAAAATAATCCATTAGCTTTGACAACTTTTGAGTAAAAAATTCAAGGGGTTTTCAAGCACTTGTCAAAGAAAATGTTTGTTTATTCTCTCCCTTCCATGCAGTAGCCCACGCCCATTTATGGACTGAAAAGGGTAGCAAAATTTGTCCCTTGATTAGGCTAAAATGCTAGATAATTAATTTGGCTTAGGCTTAAGCAAGCTTGATTAAGTTTGCCTATAAAAGGCACACTTTGCACAAGGGTTTTGCTTTCCAAACTTTGGCACCCCAAAACACATTTCATTCTCTCCCTTTCTTCTAGCTGCAGCCAACCCCTCTAAGTCACCAAGAGCCTCCATTTTCAAGCCTTAAATCATACCAAAAGCTTACCAAAAATCAAACCTCACAAGCTTGTGTTAGGAGGATTCAAATCCAAGACTTTTCCAAAGTGATCAAGGGTAAGTTTTGTAATCCAATTTTTGTGGTTTTAGTTTTTGTTTTGGTTTGATATTAAATGAAAATTATTGATGTCTTGCTAGCACAAGTCGACCCATTTTCCTCCAGGAAACACATGCCCATTTAGGTCATCAAGCCTTGGTTCAAAATCATGCTTAGTTCAAAGCACAAAGGTAATAACCGAAAACCCTACCTTTGGTGATTTAGTGATTTTAAGTTTTTGATCAAGGCCATTTATGTGTATTTGTTTATGCACATGGTTTGTAATAATTTTATTTTGAGCCCTTAGCTTTCCTTTTTTACGTGTTTATGGTTGTGTTTACAAATTTTTACGAATGAATTTATGAATGTGTGAACATGGATGATTAGGAAAGTGGCTGGACACAATCTGTCCTCAAGAAAAAGCCACGGATTTTGGCTATTTTGACCCCTTTAGGTTCCGAATTTGGAATTTAGTAAAACGCAGTGTTTCAAGAAAATTTTGATACGGTCGTTTTTGCATCAAATAGCGCTCAGCCAAAAATGATACTAAGATAGGTTTTGAGAGTGGTATTTACTCGGTACCCAAAACTAGGACCAAAAATCCGAACCCAATAATTAGTCTTGGGTTTTATAATGGACCATTTAGATTCCGAACCGGTTCTCGGGCTTAACACGAAAGTTGTAGAACACGTTGAAACCTTTAAGATGGCCTATGCATGTTTTAAAAATTTGGCCGTTTCGGGCCTCAAACGGAGTTGTTTTTAAAATGATGTAAAACTTGGATTTTATAAAACTGGACATAACAAAGGCCACGGGTTTTATAGGATCGAGTTAGATTTGAGCTCTAAGACAAAAATGAGAATTGTTTATCTTGTCAAGGATGAAAAATGTTATGTTCACCAAATTTACAAACAAAGTTGTTTCGACCAAGTTTCAAAACAGTTTTCAAAAATGGTTCAAAAACCACCATTGAACATAACACAAAAAATGTGTTTTAACACTTTAAAATATAAAAAATGGTTTTCATAAAAACGTCCCTCACCTTCCAACGGGGTGATAAGGGGATGAATTCCAAACGCGTAATTTTTCTAAGAATTTTACAAGTCAACCAAAATGATTTTTCAGAAATAACTTAAACGGTGTGGGTAGCCCGTTAGGCGACCACACCAAACAAGCACTAGTAATCCGATAGATTACTTAGTCATCAACGTGGGAGGTAACCGGTCGGTTGATTGGTCGGCAACCAGTCAAGGATCGTGTTTTGAATGAAAAGGTAAGGAACGATGGTTAATCAGTTAAATAGACAATTAACCAAACACAATACAAGTTAGACACCAAATCCCCATAGTGGGCCAATAGGGTACCGATGGGCCTTGGTACCCCATAGAAACGCAAGTTATAGTCATTAACGCTAATAGTGACTCAACGAGAGTATTAATAAGAAATGTTCTTGATGACAGGTAGTTACCTGTAAATCGATAAAGGCACGAGTACACAATTACTTGCAATTTAGTTAAGTACAACTCTGCCTACGACTTGAATAAAATGAAGTTAAAATGATGTTTTACAGTATGTTAAAATATATATATGCTATGCACACAATGTTGCACAGCATGTTTTAAGAGCATATAGTTTTATAATCAGGTAGATTGATGAAAGACCAAGTTAGATGCCATACGTCCCTACCGCGTAGGATTAGGGACAACTTAAAGAAGCACGTGGCTAGAAACGATAATCAAGATGGAGATTCATTAGCATGTCGTACTGGCCTTTTCAATTGAAAGGGTTTTAAAGTAAGTTAAAGCAAAAAATTGAGCATCCGTTGATAACTCTCCAGTTTTTTAACCACGAGCGTTACTGATGGTCTGTGCATATATGGTACTGACACACAGGCCCTAAGTAGAAAAGAAAAAGAAAAGAGAATAATGAACCATAAATGAACATAACCAAATCATGCATTTGTTATAGTTCACCATGCTTCTAGTTACAGCAAGATGCACTCAGTACACGATGTTTCTGTGATGCATATGGTATGTGAAGTTTTATATTAAGTATTATGACATGTTATATAATGATTGGTATATGTGATATTTAGCATGCTTATACTATTTTAAGTATGTATTATGTTTAAACATGTTTTGCGGTTAACATGTTGTACTTATTGGGCGTAAAGCTCACGAAGTGTGTTCATACTGTAGGTAAGCGTCCTAGCTTAAACCCCAATGGGTGATGGTGGTGGCGGAGGTGGATGTGAGAGCAAGGTTATGGAGACACTGTGAGTTTATCTTCCGCAAAGTTTAAGTATCAGTATTTTTGAATAGTAATCATTAAATGGTATTTGTGAATAGTAATCATCATACAGTATTTTTGAATAGTAACCATTCTGCAGTACTTTTGAATAATAACTATTAAACAGTATTTTTAAATAGTAATCATTAAATAGTATTTTTAAATAGTAATCATTAAATAGTATTTTTGAATAATAGTTGGTTTACATACATGCACAATAAATACGTACGCAATCAAAAAAAAATCCCTAAATTTATGATATCTAATTAAGAAACTTTAAGTATCAATTGCAAGAAAGTATAAGTATTAATTAAAGTAAGCAAGATTTTAGTAACAATCCGGCCATTGAGGGCTCGGGGCATCACAGCTTGTAACACGCCCGTGTCTAGCCCGTGTACCTCTCGGGTTTGCGCTACACGCCCGTGTTTAAATGTACACACCCATGTACTTATAAATTTTACATTTTTAGCCTTAAAATCTTAATTATGGCCTCTAGAATCCTATTTAAGGCATTTTAGATCCTTAACGGTCCTTTTCGAGCCTTTCAAAAATTTTTAATCAAAATGACCATTTTACCCCTAACGGGTCTTGGGATCGTAATAATTTCGTTTTATTATTTTTTCAGGATTTTCTAAACCCAAATATCATAAAATAATATTTCTTAGGCTTTGATATATTTTTACAGTATTTGCTGGAAAATCGGTAACTATTCCCTTCCCGACCCTTGAGTACTATTCATCTGACACCTAATGTCGTTTCTCATTTTTCTAGCGTTTCGGAGTCTCAAATGGGTATTTCACTACTCTTGAAATGTTTCTCATCTCGTTTCGAAGCCTTGATTCCAGAGGGGCTCGGGTTTTTTATGCCGTCCCTAAATTTTCCCCCTCGTTTCCTGAAATACCCTTAACGCCAATTTTTTTTCTTCTTGGTATTTTAGACTTCAAAGGGTTGTTTTACTATTCCTTTTTGGGTTTTATTTCCATGACTGGTTCTAACATACCTAGGGGTCTCGGTTTCATTTCCGAGCCTATATTTTACCCTTCGTTTCCCAAAATGCCCTTATGTTGTTTTAGAAATTTCGACAGCATTTCCGCTTATATTTTTAAGTTTCCCCAGCGTTAGGTACGCCTCAGAACCTTGGTACCTACCACGTACTATACCGGAGGCCTATTTTATGCAAAGTTACCAAACTTTGCATAAAACTTTCTCACATTAACTATCATTCAATCACTACATAATATTCATCATTTTTCTCAATTATGCCCACGGTTTTTCATGTTATTCAACTCCATAAAATTTTCATCATAATGTTCAATTTTCACATTCCATTCTTAAGGTTTCCAATGCACATTTCAATCATTAAAACCCTAAGAATTTTTCGTTCTAACCTTGCTTTATGCCACGGTTTTCATGCTCTAAAACCATAGGAAAATTTTTTTCTCATTCCTAGGGTTCTTATAACACATTTCCTCAATATTTTTCATCAAGGAATTTTTCTTATTTTCTCATGTATTGGCCACGGGTTTTGGTATGAAACATGCATCAAAATTTGCTTGTTTCTTGATTCTACAACATGCTCTAATCAACATAACACCAAACCATTATCAACACTAAAAAAAATCCACCAATTTTCAACATTTTTCCACATCTGCAAAGCCACGATTTTCATGGAAAACATGAACAATTTTTGCTTGTTTCATGGTTCTAAATCATACTTTAATTCCTACATCACCAAACCAACAAACCCCAAAACAATATATCAAATTTTTCAACATTTTTCCACACCCAACATGCATAGATTTTCTTGAAGAAATTCAAGGAAAATGCTTCAAACTTATGGCTCACCTTATCAATTTGTCTTCTTGATCCTTGGTGTGAGTTTGGAAGCTAATTTGGTGTGAAAATTTTGTCATATTTTGGCTTGGAGTGGGAGGGAAGCTCATGGATTCTATGGGCAGAATTTTGGCTGGATTTTGTGATTTTTCTAAATGATTTTTCATCACCTATTTATGGGCAAAAAGTGGAGGATTAGTTAGTAAAATCTCCCAAAAATTAGGAAATTGTTTAAGGACTTTTTTGTGAACTTTTTGGGGTCAAATGAAAATTTTATGCTGATTTTTCCCTCCTTTGGCCGAGCCCCCTTTTCCCAATTTTCTTAAATTTTTTCCAAGCCATTTGGCTTAATCTTGGCCATTGATCCAAGATTCCTTTAATCCTAGCCATTAATGCCACCAACCTTCCTTAATAAGCTTTAATTATCCATTAATTACATCATAATTATGATGTCACATAGGACATCATCTAATTAATTCGTGGTCAACATTTGACCGAAAGTCAAACTGAACAAAAATTTACAAAAATCATGTTGGTGAGTTTCTGACACCTCCGGTGCGATCAGTCTGTCTTATTTTGCTTTCGTTTAACCAGAATTCATTACCGTAAAATTTTGTCTTTTAGTGCACTTCAGTGCACTCTCCAGGGTTTTTGGCTCAGTTTTTTTGGGCCATCTCACCCGATTCTGTTTGGGAAGATTCTCCATCTCTAAACTTACACTCTTTAACACTGTTAGAACATTTTCATTGTATCCTCAACAGTATTAAAACACAACTTTTTCATATTTTATACATTAAAATTGTTATATACATATAATTTTAATTCACTCCGAGAACCTAAAAATTCCCGGTTATCACATTCATCCCTCCTTATAAAATTTTCGTCCTCGAAAATTTAGAACAAGTGAGGGTATAATTTTCTAATCTCATCTTCGCACTCCCATGTAGCTTCTTCAATGTTGTGATTTTTCCACAGCACTTTGACTAATGGGATCGTCTTGTTCCTTAAGACTTTGTCTTCTCATGCCAAAATTTGTATGGGCCTCTCTTCATACGTTAGATCTTCTTAAAGCTGGATCGATTCATGTTTCTATACATGGGATGGATCCGATATGTACTTTCACAACATTAACACATGAAACACATTATGCGCTGGCTATATTTTTGGGGGTAATGGCAACTTATAGGCAACCTTCCCAATACATTTGATGATCTCAAAAGGTCCAATATATCTTGGACTCAATTTTCCTCTCTTACTGAAACACACTATTCCTTTCATTAGTGAAACCCTTAAAAATATGAAATCCCCTTTGTTAAACTCTAGGGATCTTCGTCATTTGTCGGCGAGCTTTTCTATCGACTCTACACAATCTTCATTCGTTGTTGTATTTTCACAACTGCATCAGTTGTTTCTTGCATGAAATCTGTTTTGTGCTACTACTTTTCTTGTAGATCATACCAATGGACAGGTGATCTACACTTCCTTCCATATAAAGCTTCATAGGGTGCCATTCCTATAGAAGCTTGGTAGCTGTTATTATCTGAAAATTCTACCAATGGAAGTTTTTCATTCCAGCTTCCCGGGAAAACTATTGTACATGCAAGAAGCATGTCTACTATTGTTTGGATTGTCCGTTCAGATTGCCCGTCTGTTTGTGAATGAAATGTCATACTCAAACGCACTTCTATTCCCATAGCTTCTTGCACACATTTCTAGAAATTTGAAGTAAATAGTACATTATGATCCGATACAATGGACTTAAGAACTCTATGTAACCTGATAATATGGGTTACATAAAAGTTTGCCAACTTTTCTAGTGAAAATGTCATTTTCACTGCTATGAACCTTGCCTTCTTTTTCAATCTGTCGACAATAACCCAAATGGCGTCGTAGCCTTCTCGGGTTTTCGACAGTCCTATCACAAAGTCCATCGTAATATGTTCCCATTTCCATTAGGGAATCTCTAACGGCTCTAATTTTTCGCTTGGATGTCGGTGTTCAACCTTAACTTGTTGGCTCATCATACATCGGCTTACAAATTCGGTGACGTCTTTCTTCATTCCTTTCCACTAGAATTGGAATCTCAAATCCTAGTACATCTTACTGGCTCTGTGATGCGCTGAATATGGCATTTTATGGGCTGCCATAATCCGCCTTCCTAATCCTTCATCATTGGGAACATGAATTCTTCCCTGATGTAGGATTAATCCATCTTTAGACACTATTTCTTAAGGACTTGCTAGATTGGGATCTCACTTTTGAGCCTCTCTAATGTCCTCAAATAATGATGATTCCAATTGAAGTGCAGCCAATCTTTTAGATATCAGCTCCATCTTCAATGCATTGATTTCCTGCTGCAATGGTCTTGGAAATTTTCCGATCGATAGTTGCTACAAAACAGCAGATTTTCTACTTAACGCATCTACAATGCGATTGTCTTTTCCAGGATGGTAGAGGATCTCGCAATCGTAATCCTTTACCAGCTCCAAGCATCTCCTTTGACGCATATTCAACTCCTTTTGCATGAAGAAGTACTTTAAACTCTGGTGGTCAGTATAAATCTGACACTAAGCTCCATATAAATAGTGTCACTAAATCTTCAGTGTGAACACTACTGCGGCAAGTTCCAGATCATGTGTGGGATAATTTCTCTCATTGTCCTTTAATTTTCACGAGGCATATGCTATCACCTTATCACCTTACATTAGGACAGCTTCTAATCCCATTTTTGACGTGTCGCTGTAAATCACAAGCATCTCCCCTTCTGTAGGAAGTGTAAGGATTGGTGCGCTTGTTAATCGCTTCTTTAACTCTCGGAAGCTCCTTTCGCACTCTTCAGTCCACTCGTACCTCCTCTCTTTGGGTGTAAGGACCGTGAGAGGTGCAGCGAGTCGTGTGAATTCCCCTATAAATCTTCTATAATATCTGGCTTGTGACGACCAAAGAATTCTAGCAGTGTAACTTAGTTTAATCTAGGGTTTTCTATGAGTTCTGCAAGCAAGAATGTAAAGAAACACGAAACACTATGTTTATAATTTGACAAATTATAGTGTTGACAGAAATAAATAGATGTTTTGGAGGAATTAAAATCTCCCAAAATAAGTCGAGAATAAAGTATATAAGTAAGAAAGTTATTTCAGGCCAAAATGCTAAAAAAGGAGTAGTTTCGGTATCCGAACAGTGTAAAGATAAGAATATGGCAAGTCAAAGTAAGAGCATGGTAAGAAAAGTAATTTAGAGTTTTTAAGAGTTTTAAGACAGTATGAGAATAAATTGGCAGTACGGATGGCTAGACAAGTCCTCCGGTATGTCACCCTAGAAATTTCATCATCTTCGGTAAAATGATGAAGCATTTTGGGGCCAAAAAAACCAAGAGATTACCCTAAGTAAAACCTAAGGTTACTAAAGGACAAAAAAACTTCATCATTGATTTTTAGCCCAATGACAGTAGAATAAGGTAAACCGCTCGTACAGAAGGCGTCAGAAACCCGCCTACGCGATTTCGTTAAAGTTTGGTTCGGTTTGACTTTTGGTCAAACTTTGACCTATGGATTAATTAGATGACATCATGGATGATGTCATAATTAGGAATAAGAAATTAGAAGAAAAATGGTGGTAGGTAGGATGAATGGCTAAGATTAAAGGTAGGAAAGATCAAGGGCTAAGATTAAGCCAAAAATGCAAAGTTGATTTTTTTAAAAAATTTTGTGGATAAGGGCTGGATAGGTCGGTTTTACAGCTAGAAAGACAGCTAAAATAATTATATTTTGACCCCAAAAAGTTTGCAAATAAACCCTTAAAAAGTTGCTAAAAAGTCCCTAAAGAAAATTGCTAAAAAGCCCTCTTTTTTGGCCTCCCTTTATAAAAACGTTTTTGGCTTCATGAAATCAGAATTTTTTTTCTGAAATTACAGCCCCTTTGCTGCTCTTTGAAGCCATGACTCTTCCCTTCCATTAAGCTTGAGTTTCTTCAAAGTTTGGTGTCAAAATCTTAAGCAAAGTTCTTCCTAAGCAAGTGTTGAGTAACATAGCAAGGTAAGCTCGAAATTTCAAGCTTTTCTTTGGTATTTTGAAGCAAAAATCCATGGCTATGTTGAGTAGAAAAGAATGAGAAAAGTTTAGTTCAAACCTTGTTGTTTAAGGTTAATTAGTTTGCATGATAGTTAAAGAGTAATTTAGAAGCTTGAAACAAGAATTTTTCATGTTAGTTTTGTGAGGAACCCGTGGCTAAGTGTATGGGTTCAAAGAATTTCATGTTTGATTTAATTAAATTGTTATTTTAAAGTGTGCTTTGATATGTAAAACAACTAGAAAGAAAATTTGAAAGCTTAAAACCAAAGTAGGATTTGGTTTGTTTCAAGAAAAACAGTGTATGTTACTAAGGTTTGGAAAGAATTTTGAGTTGGTTTTGTTTGATTTAAACATGTGTTTTAATGTGTAAAATGTTTAGAAAGAAAAGTCAAAAAGTTTGAAACAAAATTTTTAAAAGTTTTCGAAAAAGGAACCATGTATATTTAGTGTGAAGAACGTGTAAAAATCATGTGATTTTAGTGTTGTGGTAAGTTAGAATGATGTAGAAGATAAGTTTGTGTAAGTGGTTGAATTGAAAACCAAAGTTTGGTTAGGATTTGGCATAAAACCCCGTGACTTTATAAAGGGATTTCAATAAGAATTTTAGTTGGTTTTGGTATTGAATATGCCTTAAAAACCAAGAAGAAAAGTAAGAGAAAGAATGTTTGAAAGAAAGAAAGTTTTGGTGTTGGAAACCTAAACTAAAACCGCGGTTAATGTGAGTGAAAAATAAAGACTTTGTATGTGATTTGTACATTGAGAATGTGGAAAGTTTTTACGTAAAAGTTTAGAAACTTTTGCATAAAATAGGCCTCTGGTATAGTACGTGGCAGGTTTAGATTAGGATAGATGGTTTTGAGGCGTTTCCTAAACGCCGGAAACCTAAAATTTAAGCGGAAATGCTGCCGAAATTTTTAAAGCGGCATTAAGGGCATTTCGGGAAACGAGTGATAAAAATATGCTCGGAAATGAAAATCGAGATCCCTCAGTACCTTAGAGTTTGAAGTAAGAAAGCATGTCTAGCAGAATAGTAAACCGACCCCTAAAATCTAAAATGCCGAGAGGACGGGAAAAAAATAACGTTAAGGGTGTTTTGGGTAACAAGGGTAAAGTTTAGGGTCGGGATGGAAAAAACCCGAGCCCTTCGGAGACCTAGGTCAGGAAGAGAATAAGAAACGTTTTTAAGATTAGTGAAAAGCTCGTTTGAAGCTCTGAAACGCTAGAAAAACGAGCCACGACCCCAAGGGTCGGAATAGTAACACCCGAGGGATAGGTGATAAATAAATAGTATAATCGCAATAATTAAGTTGTAAAAATTTACCGAGACCTAGAAAAGATCGTTTTAAGATTTTAGGGACTCAGAAAATCCCGTTTAAACACCAAAATGAGAATGTTACGACTCTCCAGTTAGTTATTTTTGTAGGCAAAATGGTCATTTTGATCAAAAAGTCTAGAAAAGTCAAGAAATGGGCGTTAAACTCTCCAGTTAGTTATTTTTGTAGGAAAAATAAATCGATAAAAACGTATCAGAGTGGCGCAGCGGAACAATAAAAATTTTTATTTCATTAAATATCTCATGATGCCATATACAATAAACCAACAACAATTAAAACTCATACCTCAAGGACGACAATCTGTAGGAGGAGAATGACCGGAGGCTTCAACCAACTATCCTTCTCTACTATTCTCCAATTCTCGAATGGCTGAGTGTGTGGGCACTCTGAACCTTGATCGGTATGCTAACACTGCTAGTCTTCTTCCGACCACCCAGATCTCTAAAGAACTTATTGTCACGATGAGCTGTGCAACAATAAGCCTGCTCACCTGAGAGTCTGTGGTCTGAGAGAACTGGAGTGGCAAGACCTCTATTTATAGACCTGCATGAGGTGATTCTCTAAATTTGAATTGGATTAGGAAAAGATATTCTCCCTTATCCATAACCATAAAATCTAAATTTTCCTAGGGAGAATCCCAACAATAAAATTCGGCCATTATGGGATAAATCCAATCCAAATCTAAACAAGATTTTAACTAGAATTTTATCTCCCTTTTTCAACCAAAAAATCTGAAATTTCCTAGGAGAAAATCTCCTAAAATTTTCGGTAACTTTTAGGATAAGGGAGAATCAAAATTCCATTAGGATTTTCAAGCTTGAATCTTATCTCATCCTTATCCAAAATAATCGAATTTTCCTAGGAGATTTTCTCCATAATTTCGACCACTTTTCAGGGAAGAGAGAATCCAAATTCAACTGGGATTGAAACTTGAATTTTTCCCTTGAACCTTATCCACAAAAATCGAAATTCCATTGAGGATATTCCTCAAAATTTCGTCCACTATTTGTTAGGATTTGGATTCAAAATTCAAGTAGGATTCTAACAAGATTATCCTCTCCAAATCCAACTCAAATTCGAATTTCAAACCTTGTGGATTTTCCACAACAAATTCGAATCCCACTTGGACTGTAATTCAAAATTCGAATTTCAAATTTCAAATTCGAATTTCAAATTCAAATTTCAAATTCAAATTTCAAATTTCAAATTTCAAAATCCACAAAACAGTTGTGTTTCAAATTCTTGTTCTCATGGATAATATTCTACAACTCCAATCCAATCTCAAATAAAATCATGGCAACTTTATTTGGAGTTCAAATAATTGTGTACTCTATTATCCAAAACAAAATCTGAATCCAACCGGAGAGAATCTTGTCTACCATCCTAATCCTATGTCATCACCATCCATGCACAATAACCCAGTCAATAGCATACACAAATCAATTTGCCAAACGTTAAGGAATTATGTGGAGCTAGTAGAGAGACTGATTGGACATATATAATCGGGCTCCCACAAATCCATATGATCATCATTCTTTTACCGAACAACTCAATCATATGATCACTAATTTCAGAGTCACACCACTATAAACCTGAAACTGAACTCCCAATTATATACCGTATTACGTAAGCCTGTGACGAGCTACTATCCAATGACCTTGTCATATATGCAAAACCCTCATATGATATCCATAATCAGCCTTAGGTTAAAGTCTGTTTAATCCTACTGATCAGGCTATCTTAAAGTTCCATTATACTACCGAATTAAGAAAATGATTATTTACCATATGTGAATAAGAAGTCATCCGCCCAGCAGACGACCCAAGGCCTTGTCCATTTTCACATTCAGTATAATGCCTTTAAGAGGATACCTTTAACTCCTTAGAGCTATGATTCCGATATTTGCAAACAAACCTTTCATCGTATACAAGTCATGCACCCAACGAACCAGTCTATAAGCTTACTACCTCTGAGACGCTTTAGCCATTGGAACATCAAAGTACACAAGTCATATACATGAAGTAGTTCATTTACTCAGGATTAAGGTTATTACACAATGAACGTCAAAAGCAGATTGATCCACTCATAGCGGACTACGTAGATCAATCACGCTTTAGTCCCGGTCTAATATGTCACCACTAAGCAACATATCTATGTCTCTACTTGGGAGTCCATCTCCAGACAGTCAAGACAAACCATCCCCTCCAGGGCTTTAGACAACATAGTAGTCTTAACATGAGTTAGATGCTCGGTTTAACCCATAGACTACAGACCATAGTTTAGACCACTAAATTTAGAACTATGTCTTCTCGCATACAAAAGTCCATTGCATGCAACGTTCTAACAGTTTTAACACAAGCAGTTAGTGAGCCGTATTTGCTTACATTTACTTTAACATGTAAATAAAATGAGGACAGATAGCAATGTAATGAATAACCTCTATATATATAATTTTATTATCCAGTTCAAAATAAATACATCAAAATGTCTCTAATGCTTAGGGCATTTCCTAACAATTTTATGGTTCTCGGACACAGGGAACCCAGTCTAAGTAGAAAAATAGAAATGTCCCCTGGCCCAATACTATTCACGTGCATGGACTATTCACGTGAATAGTACTATTTACCATCAAAAAATTACTATTCACCCAATTTATCAAAATTTCTGAAATACTCGGAAATGGTTGCTAGAGCGCTAGAAAAGTCTAAACAGAGTCATTAGGACTTTAAATGTCGTTATAAGATTTTAATTAAGATTTTAAAAGCTAAAGTTCAGATTTTAGTATAATAAAGTCAGTTAATGAAAATGTATTAACTGATGACATTGTGTCTTTAGGAAACTCAATTAGAGACGGGCAAAGGAGCTCGACGGACCTCAGAAGTTTACACTAGAACAAGTGCTGTAAGTACAGACATTTAATTGTATACTCATGAATTGACCTGCCATAGAGTTGTATTACATATATATATACACATTTAAGTTATTCAGTTTGTGACATGATATTAACATGTTCACGAGAATAGTTAAGCAAGATCAGATAAAGAAAAGAGGAATAAGATAAGTCAAATAATAAGACTTAAAAGTTAAGGTTGGCGTACCGACCTCTCCAATTTTGAGGTTCAAAGATAGCCTCCACCCCAGTTATATGGTGCTGCCTCGTTAATAATGAGGTAGTTGATGGCTTGACTTGCTACCTATAGGTAGTAGTCCAAAGATAACCTTAGGGTTGATTGGTGGGTCGCTCCCCTAATCCTCTATTGGTCTGCGCGCACTAGGTACGTCCAACCACGGGCCCACAAGTAAGAGATTAAGCAAGATAAAGTAAAGCAAAGAAAAGAAAGAAATAGAGTAGAAAGAATAAGTAAAGCATAGGAGTAAGAAAATAATTGGTCATAAGTTAACTAACCCTAACTATGGTGTATTCAGCTTATTTACTTGTATGTTTGTACTTACTGAGCTTTAGCTCATTAGTCTATTCGTGATGTAGGTAATAAAGGTAAGCAACCAGCAATATGAAACAAGAGTAGCGGATTAGCAGACAGACCCTAGCGATGTCATGGACGGGTTATGGTTCCATTTCGTAGAGTTCCGCTATAATTAAAGTGTAAAAGAAAGAAAGTGTAATAGTGATATATATGTATAAAGATAAGACAAGAGTTCAGTAGGTAAAGTAGTGAAACAAGCTTAAAAGTATGTTTTATTTTTACGTACTTTAAAGTAACAGACACAAAATATATTGTGGAAAAAAAAAAGTTAAGTATTACATATATATTTTTGTATACACGATTTCAAAGAACTAATAGTTTCATTCAGTCAAGTTTAAAAGAAAAAAGAAAAAAGAAAAAAAATATATTTCTAGTTTTTCAAGTACAAATCTTTTAAACCCCCAAGAAGAAGAAAGTTATAAAGACAAGTAAGCTAAGTAAGAATAAGCAAAGAATAAAGAAAGCAAGCAAGATAAGGTGGACAACCTAAGCTAGAGGGGTCGCCCACACGGCTAAACCTAAGAAACTTCGTATTTCTGTCACGTTCTTAGGTGTGAGCCATTCATTGATCACCTCTACCTTAGCAGGATCCATAGCGATTCCTTCCTTGGAAACTATGTGTCTGAGGAAATGTACTTTATCTAGTCAAAATTCGCACTTGGAGAATTTTGCATAGAGTTGGTGTTTTCTTATCATTTGCAGAACGATCCTCAGGTGTTCTTCATGCTCCTCACGAGTCTTTGAATATATGAGTATGTCATCGATAAACACAATGACAAACTTATCTAGATATTCCTTGAAGACTTGATTCATTAGGTCTATAAATGCAGCTGGTGCATTTGTTAACCCAAATCTTGGAAAATACCACTGTGCCCTTGAGCTTATGGAAATGTCGTCAATTCTAGGTAACGGATACCTATTCTTGACAGTGACCTTGTTCAACTCCCGGTAGTCGATGCACATATTAAACGTACCATCCTTCTTCTTGACAAACAACACTGGAGCACCCTATGGGGAATAGCTCGGACGGATGAATTCCTTGTCAAGAAGCTCTTTTAGTTGCTCTTGTAACTCCTTCAACTCCGCCGGTGCCATCTGATATGGTGCCTTTGAGATAAGTGTAGTTCCTGACATTAATTCGATCTCAAAAGAGATCTCTCTTTCTGGCGGCAATCTGGGTAATTACTTTTGGAAGACATCAAGGAACTCGTTCACAATACGAACATCTTCAGGCTAAAGTTTCTGTTCTTCCGTCACATCCACTATGTATGCTAAGTATCCAACACAGCCGCTAGACAGTAGCCTTCTTGCTTCCATCGAATTAATCATCGTTTTCCTCGGTTTACATGACAATCTAACATATTCAAAGCTATTTTCTTGGTCGGGTCAGAACATTATCTTCCACTTCTGGCAATTGATCATGGCTTGACACTTTACTAGGAAATCCATTCCTAGTATTATGTCGTAATCAGCAAGCTCCATCACAATCAATTCTGCATATAGCTCCCTATTTGCCATAATTATTAGCACATGAGGCAACCAATAATTGGACATCAATACATCTCCTAAGGGTAGAGCCGTTCTAAAGGTCATACCCATGTTATCTTTTGGATATCCTATCTTGTTCGCAAACTCATATGAAATAAATGAATGCATAGCTCCAGAATCAAATAAAATAGACGCCAAATGATTAGCGATAGAAAGCTGACCTATCACTACATTCGGCGTCCCTGCTTCCACATCCTCCTTAGTGTAGACCATAACTCGAGCAACTGCACGAGGTAAACGTTCTGGTCTATCCTATGTTTGAGAATGTGAAGGGCCTTCAATCTTTTCCTGTAGTGCATGTGTTTAGGGATGTTGTTGTTGTAACTGGAATGTTCCTGGCACATTTTACCGATTCTCAGGACAATTCTTGAAAAAATGGCCTTCTTTTCCACACTGGAAACAGGCATTTGATGCAAGTTTGCATCTGCCTGAATGTCTTTTTTCGCATACAACACAGTCATGAACGATAGCTTTGTTAGGAAATGCCCTAAGCATTATAGACATTTTGATGTATTTATTTTGAACTGGATAATAAAATTAAATATAGAGGTTATTCATTACATTGCTATCTGTCCTCGTTTTATTTACATGTTAAAGTAAATGTAAGCAAATATGGCTCCCTGACTGCTTGTGTTAAACTATTAGAACGTTGCATGCAATGGACTTTTGTATGCGAGAAGACAATGTTCTAAAGTTAGCGATCTAAACTATGGTCTGTAGTGTATGGGGTTAGACTGAGCATCTAACTCATGTTAAGACTATTATGTTGTCTAAAGCCTTAGAGGGGATGAATTGTCTTGACTGTCTGGAGCTTGACTCCCAAGTAGAGACATAGATATGTTGCTTGGTGGTGACATATTAGACCGGGACTAAAGTATGATTGATCTACAAAGTCTGCTTTGAGTGGATCGATCTGCTTTTGACGTTCATTGTGCAGTAACCTTAATCCTGAGTAAAAAAACAGTTTCATGTATATGACTTGTGTACTTTGATGTTCCAATGGCTAAAGCGTCTCAGAGGTAATAAGCTTATAGACCGGTTCGTTGGGTGCATGACTTGTATACGAGGAAGGGTTCGTTTACAGATATCAGAATCATAGCTCTAATGAGGAGTTAAGGATATCCTCTTAAAGGCATTATACTGAATGTGAAAATGGACAAGACCTTGGGTCGTCTACAGGGTGGATGACTTCTTATTCACATATAGTGAATAATTATTTTCTTAATTCGGTAGTATAATGGAACTTTAAGATAGCCTGATCAGTAGGATTAAACGGACTTTGGCTTAAGGCTGATCATGGATATTATATGAGGGTTCTGCATACATGACAAGGTCATTAGACGATAGCTTGTCACAGGCTTACGTAATACGATATATAATTGGGAGTTCAGTTTCAGGTTTATAGTAGTGTGACTCTAAAATTAGTGATCATATGATTGAGTTGTTCAGTAAAGAATGATGATCATGTGGATTTGTGGGAGCCCGATTATATATGTTCAATTAGTTCCTCTACCAGCTCCACATAATTCCTTAACGTTTGGCAAAATTGATCTGTGTATGCTATTGGCTAGTTTATTATGCATGGATGGTGTTGACATGGGATTAGAATGGTAGACAAGATTCTCTCCAGTTGGATTCAGATTTTGTTTTGGATAATAGAGTACACAATTATTTGAACTCCAAATAAAGTTTCCATGATTTTATTTGAGATTGGATTGCAGTTGTAGAAAATTATCCATGAGAACAAGAGTTTGAAATACAACTCTTTTATGGATTTTAAAATTTGAATTTTGAAATTTGAAATTTGAATTTTGAAATTTGAAATTTGAATTTTGAATTTGAAATTTGAATTTAAAATCTGAATTTGAAATTCGAATTTGAAATCTGAATTTGAAATTTAAATTTGAAATTTGAAATTTGAATTTTGAATTTTGAAATTTGAATTTGAATTTTAAATTTTGAATCACAGTCTAAGTGAGATTCGAATTTGTTGTGGTAGATCCACAAGGAATGAAATTCGAATTTGAGTTGGATATGGAGAGGAAAATCTTGTTAGAATCCTACTTGAATTTTGAATCCAAATCCTAACCAAATATGGACGAAAATTTTGAGGATTATCCTCAATGTTTTTTCTTTTTTTTTTTTTTTTTTGTGGATAAGGTTCAAGGAAAAATTCAAGTTTCAATCCTAGTTGAATTTGGATTCTCTCCTCTCAGATAATGGCCGAATTTTTGGAGTAAATCTCCTGGGAGATTTTCGATTATTTTGGATAAGGATGAGATAAGGTTCAAGCTTGAAAATCCTAGTGGAATTTTGATTCTCTCTTATCTAAAAGTGGCCGAATTTTTTGTGGAGATTTTCCCCTTGGATTTTCGGATTTTTTGGTTGAAAAAGGGAGATCAAATTCTAGTTAAAATCATGTTTAGATTTGGATTGGATTTATCCTAAAGTGGCCGAATTTATTGTTGGGATTTTCCCCTTGGAAAATTCAGATTTTGTGCTTGTGGATAAGGGAGAATATCTTCTCCTAATCCAATTCGAATTCAAAGAATCACCTCATGCAGGTCTATAAATAGAGGTCCTGCCACTCTAGTTCTCTCAGACCATAGACTCTCAGGTGAGCAGGCTTATTGTTGCATAACTCACCGTGACAATAAGTTCTTTAGAGATCTGGGTGGTCAGAAGAAGACTAGCAGTGCTAGCATACCGATCGAGGTTCAGAGTGCCCACACACTCAGCCATTCGGGAATTGGAGAATAGTAGAGAAGGCTAGTTGGTTGAAGCCCTCCAATCATTCTCCTCTTGCAAGAGGCGTCCTTGAGGTATGAGTTTTAATTGTTGTTGGTTTGTTGTATATGGCATCATGAGATATTTAACGATCTAAAAATTTTTATTTTTCTGCTGCGCCACTCTGATACGTTTTTACCGATTAATTTTCCTACAGTTGGTATCACAGCCATCTCATGACTATGCCATATACATAAATTAGACAATTACTTAGTCTTTTTATTTATGTATGGATTTGATATTTAGAGAGTGGCATTCTAGGATTCCTTTATGTTGTTATCATGTATTATATATAAAGTATGTGGTTATTTTAATTTTTTGAATTATTATAAGCATGCTTGTTTTTGCCGGTTATGGTTTCTTAGAATTTAGAAAAATTGTGTCTAGGATTTTTTATGTAACCATGGGAGCAGTTTACTAACACTATAATTTTCCCATGGATTTTAATTTTGTCTTATAGAATTATTATGGTTAAAAATTTTTTTTTGTACACCGGAAACGGTTTAGGAAATTTTATGTAATTATTCTTGGAGGAGATTGAAGATTGAAGACCGTAATTTATTTTTTCTGAAAAGTTAAATTTAATTTAAATTGGGATTCAAAATTAATTTTGGAGATCCTAATAGGTAAATTGGAATATGACACGAAAATCGAGACACGACCCCTCGCGATAGGCCGTTGGGCTTTGGTGGGGTTGCAGCCTCTGCCCTCGGGCAGGATGGGCTGTGGCAGCCCCTGTGTAGGCCATAACCACCCACGGACATAGGCTTGGCCTACAGCCGAGGGTGGTCGTGGCCTCCCCAAGGCTGGCCGCAGCCTGGGCATGCAGCCTGTGGCTGCAAGGCTGCTGCACCCAGCCTGGGCGTGCAGCCTGGCGCTGCAGGCTTGGCCTGCAGCCCGGTACGGCTGCACATGGGCGATTGTGGGCTGCCAGCCCCCTCGGGGGCTGAGGGCTGCCCCCGGCGGCTGCAGCCTCCGAGGGCAGTGGTGCGACAATTCAAAAATCAAAAATTTTGATTTTTAAATTTGAGATTTAATTTTAAATCATGTTTAAAAATATGTAATTGAAAATTTGAAATTTTTGAAATTACATATTATTATACATGATGTTTAAAATTGTTTAAAAATTTGAATTTGAAATTTAAATTTGAAATTCGAATTTGGAATTTGAATTTGAAATTTAAATTTTGGAATTTAAATTTTAAATGATTCATGGGATGAAAAATAAATAGAGAGGCTACATAAAGATGGATACAAGAAGACGGAACAAAATTCAAGACCCAAAGAATGCTTTGGATGGAATTTTGTAATCTTTATTTTCTTTGTTCTAAGATGGAACCATAGCTTGGTTATTCTGTCAATTATTTTCTGTGATATGTCATGGATGTATAAATATGTATTGATGGATGTTTGGTATGCATATTTGATAACATGTCATATAGGATAGGTGAGTGCCGCTCATACTATATTGATCATACATATTTGTCAAAACTTGCATGTTTTTCAAAATATTGAGTGGGAGAGGGTTTCAAACAAAACCCACGGCCTCCATTGTTGATCCATATGTGAAAGCATGGTAACGCCTTACGTCAGTTCTGCCTTGACCACACCCCTCAGTAGGTGTTTACCGCTGCCGGTATACTAGATTGGATCTCCTATGTGGAAAACGTGTTCGGGTACGATCCTATTCATGACCACCCCTCGGTGGCTTGGTAGGACGTGGATCGGGCTACGTAAACAATAGTTATACACTCAAGACTCGTTTAGTTATTAACCTTCCATAGAAGTTCTGTTAACTAAACTGGTGGCCAAATAAGCGGTTATTAATATATGTCTTAACCTTGGAGGATTTAAGGCAACATATATTAATTGGACGGGGTCCATGTTTCGGCTATTTGTTTTCATGACCACCCTTCGGTGGCTTGGGGCAATAGGTGCTGAGAATTAGCATTGCAATGCTACATGTTTTTCAAGTTTCATGTAGGAACATACTTGTATGTTTTATCTGCTAAATTATCTGTATATTTGCTTGGGCTTTGTAATGATGTTTACTATAATTTTATTTCAGTTCAAAATGTCACCAACACCCCTCATTTCAATACTTGTTGAGAATAAACTGAATGGCGATAATTATAAGGATTGGAAAAGAAATCTATTAATAGTTCTCAGTTGCGAGAGACACAAGTTCGTACTGGACGAACCATACCCACCAGGGCCAAAACCTGACACACCGCTTGAGGAGGTCCCGGTTGCCTATACTCATTGGAGAGAATCCAATGATATAGCTCGATGCTACATGCTTGCTAGCATGATGAGTGCTTTACAAAAGCAGCATGAGCTTATCAGGTTACTAGGGAGATCATAGACAATCTGGAGGACATGTTCGGAGGCCAAGAAAAATTGGCTCGATAGTCCACTATAACCAGCATTATGAACTCTAAGCAAAAGGTGGGTATTCTGGTGAAGGACCATATGATCACTCTAATGGGATTCTTCACTGAGGTTGCCGAGAACGGTGCTGAGTTGGACTACAACACCCAGATTGAGATGGTGTTCAAAACTCTGTCTAAAAATTTTGTGGGGTTTAAGGCCGCATACAATTTGGCAACAAGGGAGTTAGGACTAACTGAGTTCATGAAGCAACTCCAAGCTTATGAGCGGATGATCAAGGATAGGGATGCGATCCAACCTAAAGGAGAGGCCAATTTGGCGAAATCTTCCAAACCCTCTCGGAAGAGGAAGAGGCCAAACCAAAAGCAAGCGGCTTCCAGTTCTTCTTATCCTCCTGTCTCGGATGGTAAGAAGAAGAAGAAGAATAAGAAGCTCAGGGACCTTAAAAAGTCCAAATGCTTTCGTTGTGGGAAGGTAGGTCACTTCAAGAAGGCTTGCCTGGAATTCCTAGTCGCCAAGGGCAAGGAAGTTACGGAACTTCACTATTTAGAAGCGTGTTTGGTGGAAAGACACTTGGGTCATTGATTTGGGCGCCACTAATCATGTTTGTGTTTTTATGCAGGGGTTCGTGGAAACGAGAAGTTTACATGATAGAAGCCTCTCGTTGCAGGCTGGAGATGGTAGCTTGGTGGTAGCTGAGGTAGTGGGAGATATTTACCTTTACTTTGATCAATTTAGGTTTATTTTATTGAAAGACTGTTTTTATGTTCCTAATTTTAGGAGGAACCTTATATCGGTAGCTTATTTAATAAAGGATTCTTATTCAGTTTCTTTTAGTAAAAGAGTTGATATTCGAAGAAATAAGTCTTTTATCTGTTCTGGATGGACGGATGGAAACCTATATTTGATCAAACCAAAGATGTACTCACTGCTTGACACCGAATTAATAAATAACTCTAAAAGGTTAAAAGTTTCTCACTCTGACAAGGCGTATCTTTGGCATTTAAGACTTGGTCATATTAATCAGGATAGGATTCAAAGATTAGTGAAAGACGGTCCTCTAGAATCTCTAAAGGAGATATGTCTTCCTCAATGTAAGTCTTGTCTAGAGGGTAAAATGACTAAGAGGTCTTTTGGAGCTAAGAGTATAAGGGCTCAAGAGCTGTTAGAAATTGTGCACACTGACGTATGTGGCCCCATGAATGTCACAGCATGAGGAGGATTTGAGTATTATATCTCCTTTATAGATGATTACTCGAGGTATGGATATGTGTATCTGATGCACTGTAAGAGCGAAACCTTTGACAAGTTCAAAGAGTATCGTACGGAAGTGGAAAAGCAATTGGATAAATCCATAAAGACACTTTGATCTGATCGAGGCGTGGCAGGAAGCCCTCCCTTGGACATATGAGAATATAGGGTTGCCCGGCACATGTTTATAGGGTATGCGAAGAAATTGGAACTAAGATCAGAATTGTGCATGTTTATAGGGTATCCAAAGGGAACTAAAGGAGGTCTGATCTATAACCTGAAGGAACAAAAAGTCATTGTTTCAACCTATGCGACATTCTTGAAGGAACGTCACATGAATGACTTTATACCTCAAAGCAAAGTGGTACTAGAGGAATTATCGAGTGAAAGAACTACTCCACAGATTTCAGTCTTGGACACAAGTCCGAGTTCCAGTGAAAGACCTGTAGACGATCAACAATTTAGGGTGCCTCGTCGTAGTGGGAGGGTTTCGAAGAAACCTAATTTCTTCATGTATGATGCTGAGGTATACCAGGCTGAGGCTCATGAGCATGAGGATGATCCGGTCACCTATGATGAAGCTATAAATGATGTTCATTCTAAATCTTGGAAACATGCTATGAACAATGAGATGGATTCTATAAAATCCAACTCTGTTTAGGAACTTGTAGATTTGCCGGATGGGATAAAACCCATTGGATGCATATGGGTCTACAAAAGAAAGAAGGATGCGGAAAGGAGAGTGGAAACTTTCAAAGCTAGACTGGTTGCAAAGGGGTACACGTAAAAGGCTGGAATCGATTATGATAAAACCTTTTCACCTGTTGCTATGCTGAAGTCTATCCGTATTCTTCTGTCCGTTGCTGCAGCTCTCGATTATGGGATCTAGCAAATGGATGTTAAGATAACATTCTTGAATGGCCATCTTGAAGAGTGTATCTTTATGATACAGCACAAAGGGTTTGTAGCGAAAGGTCAAGAAAGGAAAGTCTGCAAGTTACTTAGATCCATTTATGGATTAAAGCAAGCATCCCGCTCATGGAACCAAAGGTTTGATCAAGCGATTAAGACATTTGGTTTTGAGCAGAACGTTAATGAACCCTGTGTTTATAAACGTATTAAGAATGGAAAAATGGTTTTTCTGATACTCTATGTCGATGATATACTACTCATTGGGAATGATGTAGGGAACTTATCACCGGTCAAGCTTTGGTTACACCAACAGTTTGACATGAAGGACTTGGGAGAAACTAATTATGTTCTAGGCATTAGTCTCTTTAGAGATCGAAAGAACAAAATGATAACGTTATCCCAAGCTTCATACATAGATAAAATAATTGACAAATATGCAATGCAAGAGGCAAAGAAAGGTACATAACCTTCTATTGCCGGTCTAACTCTTTCATTAGATGACTGTCCTAAGACATCTGAAGAAAGAGAGCGTATGTGTAAGGTCCCTTATGCATCCGCTATGGGTAGCCTTATGTATGCTATGCTTTGTACACGCCCGGACATATGTTTTGCAGTAGGTATGGTGAGTCAATATCAAGCGAATCCTAGAACCAAGCACTGGCAAGCAGTAAAGCATATACTCAAGTATCTTAAGAGAACGAGGGATTATATGCTAGTGTATTCTGGAGGGGACCTAACACCCGTAGGATACACAGACTGAGTCTTCCAGACTTGCAAGGATTCGAGGAAGTCGACGTTAGAGGGCACGTGGAGACAGGATAAGTAGATGTATGTAAGATCGCGTCCGAGGATAATATTGTTGATCCCTCTACTAAGGCTTTGGTGGCTAGAAGCTTTGAGAGGCACGTAGAGGCGATATGGATGCATAACATGGCACATCTGCTGGCTTAGAACAAGTAGGAGATTATTAGGAAATTCCCTAAGCATTAGAGAAATTTTGAGGTATTTATTTTGAACTGGATAATAAAATTATATATAGAGGTTATTCATTACATTGCTATCTGTCCTCGTTTTATTTACATGTTAAAGTAAATGTAAGCAAATATAGCTCCCTGACTGCTTGTGTTAAACTGTTAGAACGCTGCATGTAATGGACTTTTGTATGCGAGAAGACAATGTTCTAAAGTTAGCGGTCTAAACTATGGTTTGTAGTCTATGGGGTTAGACCGAGCATCTAACTCATGTTAAGACTATTATGTTGTCTAAAGTCTTGGAGGGGACGGTTTGTCTTGATTGTCTGGAGCTAGACTCCCAAGTAGAGACATAGATATGTTGCTTGGTGGTGACATATTGGACCGGGACTAAAGCATGATTGATCTACGAAGTCCGCTTTGAGTGGATCGATCTGCTTTTGACGTTCATTGTGCAGTAACCTTAATCCTCAGTAAAAGGACAGCTTCATGTATATGACTTGTGTACTTTGATGTTCCAATGGCTAAAGCGTCTCAGAGGTAGTAAGCTTATAGACCGATTCGTTGGGTGCATGACTTGTATACGATGGAGGGTTCATTTACAGATATTGGAATCATAGCTCTAATGAGGAGTTAAGGATATCCTCTTAAAGGCATTATACTGAATGTGAAAATGGACAAGGCCTTGGGTCGTCTACAGGGTGGATGACTTCTTATTCACATATGGTGAATAATCATTTTCTTAATTCGGTAGTATAATGGAACTTTAAGATAGCCTGATCAGTAGGATTAAACGGTCTTTGGCCTAAGGTTGATCATGGATATCATATGAGGGTTCTGCATACATGACAAGGTAATTGGATGATAGCTTGTCACAGGCTTACGTAATACGGTATATAATTGAGAGTTCAGTTTCAGGTTTATAGTGGTGTGACTCTGAAATTAGTGATCATATGATTGAGTTGTTCGGTAAAGAATGATGATCATATGGATTTGTAGGAGCCTGATTATATATGTCTAATTAGTCCCTCTACTAGCTCCACATAGTTCCTTAACGTTTGACAAAATTTATTTGTGTATGCTATTGGCTAGTTTATTATGCATGGATGGTGTTGACATAGGATTAGGATGGTAGACAAGATTCTCTCCAGTTGGATTCAGATTTTGTTTTGGATAATAGAGTACACAATTATTCAAACTCCAAATAAAGTTGCCATGATTTTATTTGAGATTAGATTGGAGTTGTAGAAAATTATCCATGAGAACAAGAGTTTGAAATACAACTCTTTTGTGGATTTTGAAATTTGAAATTTGAAATTTGAATTTTGAAATTTGAATTTTGAATTTGAAATTTGAATTTGAAATCTAAATTTGAAATTCGAATTTGAAATTTGAATTTGAAATTTAAATTTGAAATTTGAAATTTGAAATTCAAATTTTGAATCACAGTCCAAGTGGGATTCGAATTTGTTGTGGTAAATCCATAAGGAATGAAATTTGAATTTTAGTTGGATATGGAGAGGAAAATCTTGTTTGAATCCTACTTGAATTTTGAATCCAAATCCTAACCAAATATGGATGAAAATTTTGAGGATTATCCTCAATGTTTTTTCGTTTTTTTTTTTTTTTTGTGGATAAGATTCAAGGAAAAATTCAAGTTTCAATCCCAGTTGAATTTGGTTTCTCTCCTCCTAGATAATGGCCGAATTTTTGGAGTAAATCTCCTAGGAGATTTTCGGTTATTTTAGATAAGGATGAGATAAGATTCAAGCTTGAAAATCCTAGTGGAATTTTGATTCTCCCTTATCCAAAAGTGGCCGAATTTTTTGTGGAGATTTTCCCCTTGGATTTTCAGATTTTTTGGTTGAAAAAGGGAGATAAAATTCTAGTTAAAATCTTATTTAGATTTGGATTAGATTTATCCTAAAGTGGCCGAATTTATTGTTGGGATTTTCCCCTTGGAAAATTCAGATTTTGTGCTTGTGGATAAGGGAGAATATCTTCTCCTAATCTAATTCGAATTCAGAGAATCACCTCATGCAGGTTTATAAATAGAGGTCTTGCCATTCCAGTTCTCTCAGACCATAGACTTTCGGGTGAGCAAGCTTATTATTACATAACTCACCGTGACAATAAGTTCTTTAGAGATCTGGGTGGTCGGAAGAAGACTAGCAGTGCTCAAAATTTTTTTCATGCTCTAAAACCATAGCAAAATTTTTTTCTCATTCCTGGGGTTTTTATAACACATGTTCTCAAAATTTTTCATCAAGAAAATTTTCTCATTTTCTCATGTATTGGCCACGGGTTTGGTATGAAACATGCAGCAAAATTGCTTATTTCTTGATTTTACAACATGCTCTAATCAACATAACACCAAACCATTATCAACAGTAAAAAATATCCATCAATGTCAACATTTTTCCACATCTACAAAGCCACGGTTTTCATGGGAAACATGTACAATTTTTGCTTGTTTCATGGTTCTAAATCATGCTTTAATTTCCACATCACCAAACCAACAAAACACTAAAACAATACATCAAATTTTTCAACATTTGTCCACACCTAACATGCACAGATTTTCTTGAAGAAATTAAAGGAAAATGCTTCAAACTTATGGCTCACCTTATCAATTTGTCTTCTTGATCCTTGGTGTGAGTTTGGAAGCTAATTTGGTGTGAAAAGTTTGTCAAATTTTGGTTTGGAATGGGAGGCAAGCTCACGGATTCTATGGGTAGAATTTTGGGTGCATTTTGTAATTTTCTAAGTGATTTCTCATCACCTATTTATAGGCAAAAAGTGGAGGACAAGTTAGCAAAATTTCTCAACAATTAGGAAATTATTTAAGGACTTTTTTGTAAACTTTTTGGGGTCAAAATGAAAATTTTATTCTGATTTTTTCCTCCTTTGGCCGAGCTCCCTTTTTCCAATTTTCTTAAATTTTTTCCAAGCCATTTTGGCTTAATCTTGGCTATTGATCCAAGATTCCTTTAACCCTAGCCATTAATGCCACCAACCTTCCTTAATAAGCTTTAATTATCCATTAATTACATCATAATTATGATGTCACATATGACATCATCTAATTAATTCATGAATTAATTCGTGGTCAACATTTGACCAAAAGTCAAACTGAACGGAAATTTACAAAAATCACGTAGGCGAGATTCTGACGCCTCCGGTGTGATCGGTCTGCCTTATTTTGCTTCTATTTAACCAGAATTCATTATTGTAAAATTTCGTCTTTTAGTGCACTTCGGTGCACTATCCAGGGTTTTTGACTTTGTTTTTTTTTTAGGCCGTCTCACCTCATTCTATTCAGGAAGATTCTCCATCTCTGAACTTAAACTCTTTAACACTATTAGAACATTTTCATTGTATTCTTAACAGTATTAAAACACAACTTTTTCATATTTTATACATTAAAATTGTTATATGCATACAATTTTAATTCACTCCGAGAATCTAAAAATTCCTGGTTATCACAAAATACCTCCACGAATTCCCTGACTATCAGCCTGTTCTTGGGTTCTATTGCTGAGATCATTGTCTTTGGTTGCTTCAATGACAAACCCATGTAAACAAACTTTTCGCATCTGATCAGTCCAAAAGTGACTTTTCGTTTTCGACAGTCTATGATGGTGTTGTATTTTGCAAGGGAAGTCCATTCCCAAGATTATATCATGTCAATGATGATCAGATTAACGCTTAGCTCTCTACCGCAGATAATTATTGGTACGTAATGCATCCAGTAATTAGACAATAAAACTTCTCCTGAGGGAAGTGTTGTTCTAAAAGTCTATTTCATCCTATCTAAGCTCCCTATGCTGTGCCAATCAATACTTGGCTCGGATGGCCCTACTAACGCATTCTGCAACTGTTGCCAGTCTGTGACTTCCACTGCAGACCTGCATTGCAATGTCCGTCCTTAACATATTTAGCATCCTTCTGACTCTTTCCTTTTTTGTTGGCACCAAGTCCAGACAGAGTCTAGCTAATTGTTCAAATTTTTTGACTGCCTCCATCACAGTCATATTCCTTTGGCACAGGTTGGTGAACTCATCCAGTTGCGCTGCTAATGCCTCATCATTGAAGTACATCTCCTTGAATTCCTCCATGAATTCCTCCATGAATTCAGTCCAGCTCATCTCGTTGATGTTTCTTCTGATCACTACTATCTTCCACCACTAACGCGCCTCCTTCCTCGGGGCAAAGGACGCACACATCGCCTTCTCTTTGTTGGTCAATCCCATAAAATCCAAGATTACTTGGATATCCGTTAGCCAGTCATCGGCCTCTATGGGGTTGGTGGTTCCTTCAAACTCTGGCATTTTCATATGCCAAAATCTCCCATACAAGTCACCTTCCCTAAAGGCTGGCTGAGGTACGTTTGCTGCTATAGGAGCAGCCGTTGCTGGAGGGGCTGGTGATGATTTAAGAAATTCCTGCCCTCGCGGAATTCCCTGGACTGGGGGAGTTGCTTTCTCCCTTGAAGTCTCTGAGGCTGGTGGAGCCTCCTGAGTTGGCACCCCTACTGTCTGTGATGCCTGGTTCTATTGACCTAGCTGCTCCCTGAACTTGTTAGGAAATGCCCTAAGCATGAAAGACATTTTGATGTATTTCATTTATTTTGAACAGGATAATAAAATTAATAATAGAGGTTATTTATTACATTACTGTTTGTCCTCGTTCTATTTACATGTTAAAGTAAATGTGAGCAAATATAACTCACTGACTGCTTATATTAAAACTGTTAGAATGTTACATGCAATGGATTTTGTATGTGAGAAGACAATATTCTAAAGTAAGCAGTCTAAACTAAGGTCCGTAGTCTATGTGGTTAGACCGAGTATCTAACTCATGTTAAGACTATTACGTTATCTAAAGCCATGGTGGGGACGGTTTGTCTTGACTGTCCGGAGCATAGACTCCCGAGTAGAGACATAGATATGTTGCTTGGTAGTAACATATTGGATCAGGACTAAAGCATGATTGATTTACGTAGTCCCCTATGAGTGGGTTTTGATGTTCATTATACAATAACATTAATCCTTTGTAAATGAACTGCTTCATGTATATGACTTGTGTACTTTGATGTTCCAATGGCTAAAGCGTCCCAGAGGTAGTAAGCTTATAGACCAGTTCATTAGGTGCATGACTTGTATACGATGAAGGGTTTATTTACAGATATCGAAATCATAGCTCTAATAAGGAGTTAAGGGTATCCTCTTAAAAGCATTATACTGGATGTGAAAATGGACAAGACCTTAGGTTGTCTACTAGGCAGATGATCTCTTTTTCACATATGGGGAATAATCATTTTCTTAATTCGGTAGTATAATAGAACTTTAACATAGCCTGATTAGTAGGTTGAACAGACTTTGACCTAAGGCTGATCATGGATATCATATGAGGGTTTTGCATACATGACAAGGTCATTAGATAATAGCTTATCACAAGCTTTCGTAATACGGTATATAATTGGGAATTCAGTTTCAGGTTTATAATGGTGTGACTCTAAAATTAGTGATCATATGATTGAGTTGTTCGATACAGAAAGATGATCATATGGATTCACGGGAGCCCGATTATATATGTCCAATTAGTCCCTCTACTAACTCCATATAATTCCTAAACGAATAACAAATTGATCTGTGTATGCTTATTGGCTAGTTGATTATGCATGGATGGTGTTTACATAGGATAAGGATGGTAAACAAGATTCTCTCCGATTGAATTCAGATTTTGTTTTAGATAATAGAGTACACAATTATTTGAACTCCAAATAAAGCTGCCATGATTTTATTTGAGATTGAATTGGAGTTGTAGAAAATTATCCATGAGAACAAAATTTGAAATACATCTTTTTATGGAATTTCAAATTTGAATTTGAAATTTGAAATTTGAAATTTAAATTTTGAATTTGAAATTTAAATTTGAAATTTGAATTTGATATTTGAATTTGAAATTTAAATTTGAAATTTGAATTCAAAATTTAAATTTGAATTTTGAGTTTGAAGTTTGAATTTTGAAATTTGAACATTGAAATTCAAATTCAAATTTTGAATCACAATCCATGTAGAATTCGAATTCTTTGTGGATAAATCCACATAGTGAATTTCGAATTTGATATGGATAAAGGAGAGGAAAATCTTGTTTGAATCCTACTTGAATTTTGAATCTTAATCTTAACCTAAAGTTGTGACAACCGGGAAATTTTACCATTCTCGGAAAATTGGTATATGGAATGTACATGATGAATTTTATGTTAAAAATAGGAAATGTAGTTATTTTATGTGTGTATATGTGTGTGTGTCATACACAGTATCAAGAAATTGGTCAAGATGACCTTTTCTTGATATAAAACTGATATATTTGAAATTAGAATGCTCAAATTAGTCATTTGAGTACAAAAAGTAATTTTTGACCGGGAAACATGCAGTACCCGAAAATTGGTCGAGACGACCTTGAATGAAGTTGAAACTGATAAATTTGGGTTCAGCACACCCAAATTAGTCAGTATAACTTATCAGCATGCTTAAATTAGTTAATTGAGTACTAAGGTAATTTTTGATCGAAAATTCGCAGTATCAGAAATTGGTCAAGATAACCTTGGATGAAAACAAAACTGATATATTTGGGTTTAGCATGCTCAAATTAATCAAGATAGCTCATGTTGAAATTTTGAAGAAAAAAAAAAGTATAAAAGGCCCAAAAAGTGGGGAAAAAGTTAGAAATTTCAAAAAAAACCAACATTTTTTTTCCTCTTCTTTTCTTTCCTCCCACACCCCCACGAATGAACAGTAATCAACTACCAGAAATGGTGTCTGTTTTTGACACTACTGGCACCGTTGGAAAGCTTTCACCGAGCTGAGTCAAACAGTAGGTCGACGCGACAGAACGGCCGCTGGAGGAGCTCGCACGCGTCGTTCGAAGCTGCCGGCAGCCGAAAAATTCAAACAGCCGTTTCTCCACCGTCCAACCTCCGATCAAGGTGATTTTGGTCCCAAAAGTTTCGTGCTGAAGAGGAGAACAAAACCCATAGCTCATTTCACCTTAACAGCCACTAGATCACACCGCCCAAGCCCTTGCCGTCACCGCCGTGGAAGTCACTGTTTCCGGTGGAGGTGAGCGGCACTGCCCAGCCAGAAAAATTTATAATAGGCCAAAATGTCAAAGCCCCAAGTCAATTTCATGAATTGACACTGGCATGGTGGAGAACGGACATCGTCGCCACCATCGTCCTTTTGAGGCTCGATTTCTGATGATAGAAGGCTTGATTGGTGAAATTGACACAACCAATGGGTTCCTCTCATCGAGATCTACGTTTTGGTACCAAGCTTAACCCAAACCGCCACCGGTCAATGCTAGTTAATGCCGGTCAACACCGATCAACGGTGGTCAATGTTGGTCAACAGTGACCCGGACCCCAAAAATTGAAGAATGGCCCGTTGGCCTATTTTCGATGTTCCGAACACGTCCGTGGCATCGGAATTGCAAGACGAAATAGCAAAAGTGAAGAACGGAGAAAAAAATTTGTGCACGCGAGACTGAACGGTTCATTCGATCGCCGATAGGATGATTTCGGTAGTGATTTCGGTCATTCATTCCTAAATTTATGTTTTGGAATGATTATATATTAATTATGTACTTTTACATGTGAAATTGTAAGAAAAATGGACTATGTCTATGGAAAATAGTCAAATAAGAAAATGTAAAAAATGTAAGATTTTTACGTAAAAGTTGAATTTTACGTAAAAATATAGGCCTCTGGTATAGTATATGGTAGAATAAAATTAGGTTAGATGGTTTCAAGGCATTTACTAAACACCGGGAACCCAAAAATTAAGCGGAAATACTGTCGAAAAAGAGGGTAAAAATAGGAACCAAAGGGTAAAAATATGATCAGGATGGAAACCCGTGCCCCCTCGATGATTTAGGCCTGAAAAAGAGGATTAACGACCTAGGGTCGGAATAGTGCCACCCGAGGGTCAGTGAATAGTGATCCGAGCATTTCGGAATTTAATACTGAAAAAGAAAACTCGAAAAGGCTTAAGAAAAATGATTTTATGATTTTTGGGTTTAGAAAATCCAATCTAAGTAATAAAATGAAAATGATATGGCCCAAAGACCTGTCAAGGGCAAAACGGTCATTTTGATCGAAAATTTCAGGAATGATAGAAAAGAGCCCTAATGGACTTAAAAAGGTTTAATTAAGATTCTAAGTGCCAAAACTAAGTCGTAAATCAAAGAAAAGTAAGGTTATGATAAAAAAAATCCTGTTAGGGGCAAAATGATAATTTTGCCAAAAGTTTGGAACAAAATGGTAATTTTTCCAAGAGTAGATAGAAAGTTATAAATGGGATAATAAAGCCCTAAATTCATGATTATGAAATGAAACATAGAATTTTTACATTTTATTAAGTTTTATGTATGATTTAAGTAACGGAAATAACCATAAATATTTCAGTTATAGGAATCCGATACAGACGTGATAAGGGACGTCTGCAGACCAATGAAGTACGAAAGGAGATACGAACAGAAGTATCAGTAAGATCGAACATTTAATTGACTACAACATGAACAGACTATTATGTCTAAGTGTCGTATGTGGTACACTTTAAATATTTTTATGTCTGCAAAATGTTTGGACTTTTATGTGTTATATGTTGCAAGTTCAAGCATTTAGTTAACTGCAACATAAATTGACATGTTTATATCTACGTGTTATATGTAGTAAGTTTAGACATTTTATTGTTTGTTACATAAAATTACGTAATATGTTTATATGTTATGTATGAAATGTAAAGTATATATGTAAGGTGTTATATGCACAAAGGTGTATTTAATAAAATACACACAATGAAAGAAAGACATGAAAAGTGTTCTAGACCATGGAGACAATGATAATGTCCCTGGTTGGGACCATATGAAAGGCAGTAAGGAAAGACAAGAATCAGTAAAATCATAAGACTGAAGCTTTAAACATTGGATGTTTATGTGTTAGGTCTAAGTCAAACATGAATTGACTTTTATGTTTAAGTGTTATATACAGTAAGTTCGGGCATTTAATTGTCTGCAACATGAACTTAATTGACATTTTTATGTGTTATGTGTTCTATATGCGGCATGTAAGTTTAAATATTTCCATGTCTGCAACATAAATGGACTGGTCATCTTTATGTGTTTTATATGCAGTTTTAGTGCCAAGATACTATGATTTGAATGTTACTAAAGTCATGTTATGAACCATGCATTATGTCTAAGTCAAATGTAAATTGACTTGACATGTTTATGTTTGTGTGTTATATTTTATAAGTTCAGACATTTATCCGTTTGTAGTATGAATTTACTCAGTATGCGTATGTGATATAGATGACAGGAATTTAGTAGTCAGGTGTTGTATGCACACTAACATAAGAGATAAAATCTTAAGAAAACTACAGAATAAACTACAGAATAATTTAAAGAGTTCCAGACCCAGGAGGCAGCAAAAATGGCATCGGTCAGGAACCACAAGAAAATCAGTAACTAAATCAGTATTGGCATACCGGCCTCCCACACAGGTGGAGGTTTTTCAAATTCAGTATTGTTAGGACTCCAAACCACTAGTGATACATCCCGAGTTTGGAAGTCTGATGTAGTTAGACTATAGAGGATTGGCCAGTGGGTCGCTCCCTAGAGTCCCTCTTAGTCATGCGTGCATTACGGTACGACCAATCATGGAACCCAAAAACCAGAACGTAATGAAAGATAAAGACTCAAGAAAATAAAAATAAAAATATACAGTCCATAAATGAGCATAAGATATACTAACACTACGAATACCGATGCAGTCAAAGTCATTGTTCATGGTCAATGGTACTGTTCGCAGTCGACAGTATTGTTCATGGTCATAGTTACTATTTATAGTGAATAGTAATACAAAAGCAATGCATGTTATTTATTATGTTAATGATCCATGTTACGATTGATGTTAAGGATATTTAAGCATACGTAAGTGTATTTACGATGCTTAAGTATATTTACAAAGTTTTACGTATTTAAGTATGATAAGTATATTGATGATATTAAATGTGAAAGTATTTTCACAATAACAAGTGTGTCAAGTATGTTATATTTATGATGTTAAGCTTATGTTCAATATGCTATGTTTAAATCATGAAATGTTTACATTGATAAGCATGAAATTCTATGCAGTTATTATAGGGCTCCCAAACTGATGGTGGTACGTCCCGAGTTTGGAAGTCTAATGTTATGTAAATTGTAGAGGATAGCACGAAAGTATGTTCAAGATATTAAGTACGTTTAAAGCATGTCAAGAATGCAAGTATGTTCAAGATATTAAGTATGTTTAGAGCATGTCAAGAATACAAGTACGTTCATGATATTTAAGTATGTTTAAAGCATGTTAAGTATAAAAGTGTACTCATGGTGTGTAATATGTCAAGTATGGTTATGATGAAAAGTATGTATAAATATGTTTTAAATATTATATATGTTAAGTATGAAATCTAAAATAATATATGATATATGTGTAGGAAAATAAATCGGTAAAAACGTATCAGAGTGGCGCAGCGGAACAAAAAAAATTTTTAGATCGTTAAATATCTCATGATGCCATATACAATAAACTAACAACAATTAAAACTCATACCTCAAGGATGCCAATCTTGCAGGAGGAGAATGACCGGAGGCTTCAACCAACTAGCCTTCTCTACTATTCTCCAATTCCCGAATGGCTGAGTGTGTGGGCACTCTGAACCTCGATCGGTATGCTAGCACTGCTAGTCTTCTTCCGACCACCCAGATCTCTAAAGAACTTTATTGTCACGATGAGCTATGCAACAATAAGCCTGCTCACCTGAGAGTCTGTGGTGTGAGAGAACTGGAGTGGTAGGACCTCTATTTATAGACCTGCATGAGGTGAATCTCTGAATTTGAATTGGATTAGGAAAAGATATTTTCCCTTATCCAAACCCATAAAATCCGAATTTTTCCATGGGAAAATCCCAACAATAAATTCGGTTTTTCTTAGGATAAATCCAATCCAAATCTAAACAAGATTTTAACTAGAATTTTATCTCCCTTTTTCAACCAAAAAATCCGAATTTTTCTTGGAGAAAATCTCAACAAAAGTTTCAGCCATTATGGATAAGGGAGAATCAAAAATTCCACTAGGATTTTCAAGCTTGAATCTCATCTCAACCTTATCCAAAATAACCAAATTTCCTAGGAGATTTTCTCCTAATTTCGGCCACTTTTCAGGGAAGGAGAGAATCCAAATTCAACTAGGATTGAAACTTGAATTTTTCCCTTGAATCCTATCCACAAAAACCGAAATTTACTTGAGGATTATCCTCAAAAATTCGTCCCTTATTTGTTGGGATTTGGATTCAAAATTCAAGTAGGATTCTAACAAGATCATCCTCTCCAAATCCAACTCAAATTCGAATTTCAAACCTTGTGGATTTTCCACAACAAATTCGAATCCTACTTGGACTGTGATTCAAAATTTTAATTTCAAATTTCAAATTTAAATTTCAAATTTCAAATTTCAAATTTCAAATTTAAATTTCAAATTCAAATTTCAAATTCAAATTTCAAATTCAAATTTCAAATTCAAATTTCAAATTTCAAATTTCAAAATTCAAATTTCAAATTTCAAAATTCAAATTTCAAATTCCACAAAACGGTTGTATTTCATATTCTTGTTCTCATGGATAATTTTCTACAACTCCAATCCAATCTCAAATAAAATCATGGCAACTTTATTTGGAGTTCGAATAATTGTGTACTCTATTATCCAAAACAAAATCTGAATCCAACCGGAGAGAATCTTGTCTACCATCCTAATCTTGTGTCATCACCATCCATGCATAATAAACCAGCCAATAGCATACACAAATCAATTTGCCAAACGTTAAGGAATTATGTGGAGCTAGTAGAGGGACTAATTGGACATATATAATCGGGCTCCCGTGATTCCATATGATCATCATTCTTTTACCGAACAACTCAATCATATGATCACTAGTTTCAGAGTCACACCACTATAAACCTGAAACTGAACTCCCAATTATATACCGTATTACGTAAGCCTGTGACGAGCTACTATCCGATGACCTTGTCATATATGCAAAACCCTCATATGATATCCATGATTAACCTTAGGTCAAAGTCCGTTTAATCCTACTGATCAGGCTATCTTAAAGTTCCATTATACTACCGAATCAAGAAAATGATTATTCACCAAATGTGAATAAGAAGTCATCCGCCCAGCAGACGACCCAAGGCCTTGCCCATTTTCACATTCAGTATAATGCCTTTAAGAGGATACCTTTAACTCATCAGAGTTATGATTCCGATATCTGCAAACAAACCCTTCATCGTATACAAGTCATGCACCCAACGAACCGGTCTATAAGCTTACTACCTCTGAGACGCTTTAGCCATTGGAACATCAAAGTACACAAGTCATATACATGAAGAAGTTCATTTGCTCAGGATTAAGGTTATTGCACAATGAACGTCAAAAGCAGATTGATCCACTCATAGCGGACTACGTAGATCAATCACGCTTTAGTCCCGGCCTAATATGTCACCACCAAGCAACATATCCATGTCTCTACTTGGGAGTCCAGCTCCAGACAGTCAAGACAAACCGTCCCCTCTAAGGCTTTAGACAACATAATAGTCTTTACATGAATTAGATGCTCGGTCTAACCCCATAGACTACAGACCATAGTTTAGACTGCTAACTTTAGAACATTGTCTTCTCACATACAAAAATCCATTGCATGCAACGTTCTAACAGTTTTAACACAAGTAGTCAGTGAGCCATATTTGCTTACATTTACTTTAACATGTAAATAAGACGAGGACAGATAGCAATGTAATGAATAACCTCTATGTATAATTTTATTATCCAGTTCAAAATAAATACATCAAAATGTCTCTAATACTTAGGGCATTTCCTAACAATATGTTGTGTTAATGTTCTGATGTCATAATTGGTATCAGATATGTTCTGTCCAGTATGATATGAATGATGATAAATACACTTAAGTATGAGTGTTAAGCAAGCATAATGTTATAAAGTTACTATTCATAATAAATAGTACTATTTATGGTAATAAGCAAGCATAACGTGACTAACGTTCATATTATGCATAAGATATGTCGTAACTATTACGCATATCAATTATTACGCATAAGTTGATATGCCTACGTCAATCATACTATGCTAAGTATGCTCTATATGATGTTAAAAATGTATGTTATATTTAAATATGAATGTCTAAGTAATGAACGACATGTGTATGTAAAGTTTTGTATGTATGAAAGTATGCTTATGCCATTAAAGATATTTAAGTATACGTAAGTATGTTTAGGATACTTGAGTATATGTATGAAGTTTTACATATTTAGGTATAATAAATATATTCTTTATGTTAAAGGTGAAAGTAATTTCATGATAATAGGTGTGAAAATATATTATATTTATGATGTGTAAACATATGCTAAGTATGTTATGTTTCAAGTATGTTATGTTTACAACGGTTAGCATACATTAAGTATGCTATGTTTACGATGTTCAAGTATACATAAGTATGACTACGATGTTTCAAGTATGTTAAGTATAAAAGCATGTTCATGATGCCAAGTATGTTAAGTATATTCATGACGTTACAGTAAGTTCACGAGGTTCAAGTATGAAAGCATATTCATGAGATTAAAGCATGATAAGTACAAAAGTATGTTTATGATGTTAAGTACATATAAAGTACATTAAGTATGTTTACGATGCTAAGTGTGAAAGTAAGATTATGATGTAAAGTGTGTTCAGATATGTACAAGTATGTTTATAAGGTTATGTGTGATAAGTATGAACGTTAAGCAATATATGATATATGTTATGTAATGTTCCGAGGCTACAGTAGATATCAGAATACCTTGTACTATATGGTATGAATTGTTATATGTCATGAATGTATGTTTGAACTTACTAAGCCTATCGCTACAAGTTTGTTTATGTTGCAGGTAAGCATCCTGCATGATGATAAGACAAGTGATGGATGACGAACGAGATCTGCATCTACCAAGGGACTGGGCGAGGGTTATGGTACTGCTATGAGTCTTCCGCTGAGCTGTTTAAACAAGTATTGAAATGATATTTTATGATGTAGATCAAGTTATGATAAACTAAAATGTTTACTATAGTAAATGTTTTACGATGATACAAATTGTAAGTTTAAAGAAAAAAATTTATTCCCTATTTTACATTCAAATGGGAAGTTAAAATAAGCATGTTAAAAGAAGTGGGTTAAAAGTAAGATACTTGCCATCATAGCTAGTACCAGAATAAATTAAAAGCAAGTTAAAAGTAAGTTGTCGATGACCCAAGTGGTTACAGTCTATCGTAGTTGGTGACAGTAGCTGACTATTTATAATAGTGCTGTTTAACCCTACATAGGGCGGGACGTCACAAAAGTGGCCGAAATTTGTTAAGGAAATTCCTCCTAAATATTTTTCAGTTTTTGTGGATAAGGTTTAAGGGAAATTCAAGTAAGAAAATCCTAGTTGAATTTTGATTCTCTCCCTCCCTAAAGTGGATGAAAATTATTGGATAAATCCAAGGGAGATTTTCAGTTTTTACAGATAAGGGTGAGATAAAATTCAAGCTAGAAAATCCTATTTAGATTTTGATTCTCCTCACACTTTAATGGCCGAATCTAGTCATGTTTTTGGCACTAAAGGAAATTGATTTTTTATGCTCAAGTTAAAATCCTGTTTGAATTTGGATTACAAAATCCCTAGAGTGGGCCGAATGTACCCTTGTTTTTGGCCTATGTAAATTTCGGATTTTGTGAGTGGATAAGGGAGAAAATCTTCTCCTAGTCCAATTCGAATTCAAGGGATCACCTCATGCCAGTCTATAAATAACGGTCCTACCACTCCAGTTCTCTCAGACCACAGACTCTCAGGTGAGCAGGCTTATTGTTGCATAACTTACCTTGATAATAAGTTCTTTAGAGATTTAGATGGTCGGAAGAAGACTAGCAGTGCTAGCATACTAGTTGGTTGAAGCCATCCAGGAATTGGAGAATGGTAGAGAAGGCTAGTTGGTTGAAGCCCTCTAGTCATTCTCCTCCTATAGTTGGCGTCCTCTGAGGTATGAATTTATATTGTTGTTAGTCTATTGTATATGGCATCACGAGATATTTAACGATCTTGAAAAAACTTTTGTAATTCTACTACGTCACTCTGATGATTTTTTTATTGATTTTTTCCTACAATTGGTATCAGAGCCATCTCGTGACTATGCCATGTACATAAATTAAGCAATTAGTTAGTCTTTTATTTATGTATTGATTTAATATTTAGAGAGTGGCATTCTAAGAATCCTTTATGGTGTTATCATGAATTATGTATGTAGTATGTGGTTATTTTAATTTTTTAAATTATTATAAGTATGCTTGTTTATGTCAGTTATGGTTCCTTAGAATTTGGAAAATTGTATCTAGGAATTTTTTATGTAACGACGGGAACGGTTTATCATCACCATAATTTTCCCATGGATTTTAATTAATGTCACTTAGAATTTTTGTGATTAGAATTTTGTACACCGGAAACGGTTTAGGAAATTTTATGTAATTATTCTTGCAGGAGATTAAAGTTTGAAGACCATAATTTATTTTTCCCAAAAGTTAAATTTAATTTAAATATTGAAATTTAATTTGTGTCGAAAATTTCAATTTAATTAGGATTCAAATTAATTTTTGGAGATCCTAATGGGAAAATTGGAATATGCCATGAAAATCGATGACCGACCCCTCGGGATAGGCCACCGACCTTGGTGGGGCTGCAGCCCCTGCCCTCGGGCAGGATGGGGTTGCGGCAGCCCCTATCCAGGCCTACACCACCCACGGCCTAAGGGTGGTCATGGCCCCCCCCGGGGGCTGCCCAGGCCCTGGGCTGTAGCCTGGTAGGTTGCTGTGCCCACCCAGGTATGCAGCCTATGGCTGCATCTGCTGCCTGCAGCCTGGTGGTTGCTACACCCACCTGGGCATGCAGCTTGTGGCTGTAGGCCCTATCTATAGTCCGACAGGGCTACACCCGACCTGTGGCTGTGGGCTACCAGCCCCCCCGGGGAGCTAGGGGCTGTCCACGATGGCTGCGAGCCTCCAGGCCCCGTGGATCGATGGGCCGAAAAACGAAAAATTTCAATTTTTAAATTTGAGATTTCATTTTAAATCATGTTTAAAAATATGTAATTGAAAATTTTAAAATTTTGAAATTACATATTATTACACATGAAATTTAAATTATTTAAAATTTTGAATTTGAAATTTAAATTTGAGATTCGAATTTAAAATTTGAATTTGAAATTTAAATTTTTGAAATTTAAAATTTTAAATGATTCTTGGGATGGGAAATAAATGGAGAGGCTACATAAAGATGGATACAAGACGGAACAAAATTCAAGACCCAAAGAATGCTTTGGATGGAATTTTGTAATCTTTATTTTCTTTGATCCAGGATGGAATCATGGCTTGGTTATTTATCTGTCAATTATTTTTTCTGTGGTATGTGTCATGGATGCATGAATATGTATTGATAGATGAATTATATGCATATTTGATAACATGTCATATAGGATAGGTGAATGTTGTTCAGACTATATTGATCATACATATTTGTCAAAACTTGCATGTTTTTTAAAAACATTGAGTGAGAGAGGGTTTCAAACAAAACCCACGGCCTCCATTGTTGACCCATATATGAAAGCATGATGACGTCTTGTGTCAGTTCTGGCCTGACCGCACCCCTCGGTAGGTGTTTACCGTCATCGGTATACTAGGTTAGATCTCCTATGTGGAAAACATGTTCAGCCATGATCCTATTCATGACCACCCCTCAGTGGCTTGGTAGGACATGGATCAGACTACGTAAACAATAGTTATACACTCAAGACTCGTTTAGTTATTAACCTTCCCTAGAAGCTCTATTAACTAAATTCGTGGCCAAAATAAGCGGTTATTAATACATGTCTTAACCTTGGAGGATTTAAGGAAACATATATTAATTGGACAGGGTCCATGTTCTGGCTATTTGTCTCATGACCACCCCTCGGTGGCTTGGGGCGATAGGTGCTAAGAATTACCATTGCAATGCTACATGTTTTTCAAGTTTCATGTAGGAACATACTTGTATGTTTTATTTGCTAAATTATTTATATATTTGCTTGGGCTTTGTAATGATGTCTAGTACAATTTTATTACAGTTCAAAATATCACCGACACCCCTTATTTCAATACTTACTGAGAATAAACCAAATGGCGATAATTATAAAGACTGGAAGAGAAATCTACTTATAGGTCTCAGCTGTGAGATACACAAGTTCATATTGGACGAACCATGCCTACCTGGGCCCAAACATGACACACCACTTGAAGAGATCCCGATTGCTTATACTTGTTAGAGAGAATTCAACGAGATAGCTCGGTGTTACATTCTAGCTACCATGATAAGTGCGTTACAAAAGCAGCATGAGACTTATCAAGTTGCTAGGGAGATCATGGAAATCTGGAGGACATGTTCAGAGGCCAAGAAAAATTGGCTCAATAGTCTGCTATCACCAGTATTATGAACTCTAAGCAAAAAAAGCAGGTACTTTAGTAAAGGACCATATGATCACTTTTATGGGGTTCTTTGCTGAGGCTGCCAAAAATGGTGTTGAATTGGACTATAACACCTAGATTGAGATGGTGTTTAACACTCTGTCAAAAGATTTTGTAGGGTTTAAAGCCACATATAATCTGGCATCAAGGGAGTTAGGACTTACTGAGCTCATGAAGCAACTACAAGCTTATAAGTGGATGATCAAGGATGGGGATGCAGTCCAACCAAAAGGAGAGGTCAATTTGGCAGAATCTTTCAAACCTTCATAGAAAAGGAAGAGGCCAAATAAGATGCAAGAGGCTTCCAATTCTTCTAATCCTCCTGTCTCAGATGGAAAGAAGAAGAACAAGGACAAGAAGCCAAAGGACCCTAAAAAGTCCAAGTGCTTCTGCTATGGGAAGGTAGGTCACTTCAAAAAGGCTTGCTAGGAATTCCTAGCCGCCAAGGGCAAGGAAGGTAAAGAACTTCTATATCTAGAAGCGTATTTGGTAGAAGAATCTAAAGACACTTGGGTCATTGATTCGGGTGCCACTGATCATGTGTGTGTTTCTATGCAGGGGTTCGTGGAAACAAGAAGTCTACGTGATAGGAGCCTCTCGTTGCAGACTGGAGACGGTATATTTAATCAAACTAAAGATGTACTCATTGCTAGACACTGAATTAATTGATAACTCTAAAAGGTTGGAAGTTTCTCACTCTAACAAGGCGTATCTTTGGCATTTAAGACTTGGTCATATTAATCAAGATAGGATTCAAAAGTTGGTAAAGGAATGTCCTCTAGAATCTCTGGAAGAGGTACGTCTTCCTTAATGTGAGTCTTGTCTTGAGGGTAAGATGACTAAGAGGTCTTTTGGAGCTAAGGGTACTAGGGCTTAAGAACTCTTAGAAATTATGCACTCCGACGTATATGGCCCCACGAACGTCACAGCATGAGGAAGGTATGATTATTATGTCTCCTTTATAGATGATTACTTGAGGTATGGATATGTGCACCTGATGCACCGCAAGAGCGAAACCTTTGACAAGTTCAAAGAGTATCGTGCGGAAGTGGAAAAGCAATTAGGTAAATCCATAAAGACACTTCAATCGAGATGGCAAATACCTCTCCGATGAATTTCTAGGATATCTTGTAGAGAATAAGATATTATCCCAATTGACTACACCTGGTACTCCACAACAGAATGGTGTAGCCGAAAGGAGAAACAGGACCTTAATGGATATGGTACAGTCCATGATGAGTTATTCTACCCTGCCATTACCATTCTGAGGATATGTATTATAAATGGCATGCTATATTCTAAACTAGGTTCCAAGTAAGTCAATTCCCAAGACTTCGTATGAACTGTGCCATGGCAGGAAGCCCTCCCTTGGACATATGAGAATATGGGGCTGCTCGACACATGTACTAGATAGGGATGCAAAGAAGTTGGAGTTAAGTTCAGAATTGTGCATGTTTGTAGGGTATCCTAAGGGACCTAAGGGAGGTATGTTCTATAACCCGAATGAGAAAAAGTTATTGTATCAACCCATGCGACATTCTTAGAGGAAAATCATATGAATGACTTTAAACCTCGAAGTGTTAGAAGAGTTTCCATGTGAAAGGACTGCTCCACAGGTTTTGGTCTTGGACACAAGTCTGAGTTAAAGTGAAAGAACTGCAGATGATCAACAAATTAGGATGCTTCGTCGTAGTAGAAGGGTTTCAAGGAAGCCTGATTTCTTCATGTATGATGCTGAGGTAGACTAGGCCGAGGCTTATGAGCATGAGATTGATCCGGTCACTTATGATGAAGCTATAAATGATATTGATTCTAAATCTTGGAAATAGGCCATAAACAATGAGATGGATTCTATGAAATCCAACTCTGTTTGGGAACTTATGGATCTACCGGATGGGATAAAACCTATTGGATATAAGTTGGTCTACAAAAGAAAGAAGGATATAGAAGGGAGGGTGGAAACTTTCAAGACTAGACTAGTTGCAAAGGGGTACACGCAAGAGCCTGGAATCAATTACAATGAAACCTTTTCGCCTGTTGCTATGCTGAAATCTATCCGTATTCTTCTGTCTGTTGCTACGACTCTCGATTATGTGATCTGGCAAATGGACATCAAGATGGCATTCTTGAATGGCCATCTTGAGGAAAGTATCTACATGATACAACCCAAAGAGTTTGTGGTAAAAGGCCAGGAAATAAAAGTCTGCAAGTTGCTAGATCCATTTATGGATTAAAGTAAGCATCCCGCTCATGGAACCAGAGATTTGATCAAGCGCTCAAGACATTCAGTTTTGAGCAAAACGTTAATGAACCCTGTGGTTATAAACATATTAAAGATGGTAAAGTGGTCTTTCTAGCACTCTATATCGATGATATACTGCTCATTGGGAATAATATAGGGAACTTATCATTGGTCAAGTTTTGGCTGCACCAACAGTTTGACATGAAGGACTTGAGAGAAGCTAATTATGTTCTAGGCATTCGTCTCTTTAGAGATCGAAAGAATAAAATGATAGCATTATCCCAGGTTTCATACATAGACAAAATAATTTACAAATATGTAATGTAAGAGGCAAAGAAAGGTTCGTAACCTTCCATTGCGTGTCTAACTCTTTCATTAGATAACTGTCCCAAGACATCAGAAGCAAGAGAGCGTATGAGTAAGGTCCCTTATGCATCCGCTGTGGGTAGCCTTATGTACGCTATGCTTTGCACTTGCCCGGATATATATTTTACAGTAGGTATGGTGAGTCGATATTAAGCGAATCTTGGAATCAAGCACTGGCAAGCAGTAAAGCATATACTTAAGTATCTTAAGAGAACAAGGGTTTATATGCTATTGTATTCTAGAGGGGACCTAGGACCCTAGGATACATAGACTCAGACTTCCAGACTTACAAGGATTCAAGGAAATCAATATCAAGATCAATGTTCTTACTCAAAGGAGGCGCCATTGTATGAAGGAGTATGAAACAGGGTTGCATGGTTGATCCACCGTGGAAGCTGAGTATGTGGCTGCGGCTGAGGCATTTAAAGAAGCGGTTTAGCTCCGCAAGTTCTTTTGAGACTTTAAGGTCATTCCGAGTGTTGACAAGCCTATCACACTCTACTGTGATAACACTGGGGCTGTTACAAACACAAAGGAATCTCGGCACCACAAGAGGACTAAGCACATAGATCAGAGCTACCACATCATTAGAGGGCATGTGGAGACTGGACAAGTAGATGTATGTAAAATCGCATCTGAGAACAACATTGCTGATCCCTTTACTAAGACTTTGGAGGCCAGAAGCTTTGAGAGGCATGTTGAGGTAATAGGGATGTGTAACATGGCACATCTACTGGCTTAAGGCAAGTGAGAGATTGTTAGGAAATGCCCTAAGCATGATAGACATTTTGATGTATTTTATTTATTTTGAACTGGATAATAAAATTAATAATAGAGGTTATTCATTACATTGCTGTTTATCCTCATTCTATTTACATGTTAAAGTAAATGTAAGCAAATATGACTCACTGACTGCTTGTGTTAAAACTATTAGAACGTTGCATGCAATGGATTTTGTATGCGAGAAGACAATGTTCTAAAGTAAACAGTCTGAACTAAGGTCCGTAGTCTATGGGGTTAGACCGAGCATCTAACTCATGTTAAGACTATTATGTTGTCTAAAGCCATGGTGGGGATAGTTTGTCGACTGTTTGGAGCATAGACTCCCGAGTAGAGACATAGATATGTTGCTTGGTGGTGACATATTGGACCGGGACTAAAGCATGATTGATCTACGTAGTCCGCTATGAGTAGATCAATCTGATTTTAACGTTCATTATGCAATAACCTTAATCTTGAGTAAATGAACTACTTCATGTATATGACTTGTGTACTTTGATATTCCAATGGCTAAAGCATCTTAGAGGTAGTAAGCTTATAGACTGGTTCATTTGGTGCATGACTTGTATACGATGAAGGGTTTTTTTATCGATATGGAATCATAGCTCTAATAAGGAGTTAAGAGTATCCTCTTAAAGGCATTATATTAGATGTGAAAATGGACAAGGCCTTGGGTTGTCTGCTAGGCGGATGACTTCTTATTCACATATGGTGAATAATCATTTTCTTATTTGATAGTATAATGGAACTTTAAGATAGCCTGATCAGTAGGTTAAACAGACTTTGACCTAAGGCTGATCATGGATATCATATGAGGGTTTTGCATACATGACAAAGTCATTGGACAATAGCTTATCATAGGCTTTCGTAATACAATATATAATTGGGAGTTCAATTTCAAGTTTATAATGGTGTCACTCTAAAATTAGTGATCATGTGATTGAGTTGTTCGGTACAGAATGATGATCATATGGATTCATGGGAGCCTGATTATATATGTCTAATTGGTCCCTCTACTAGCTATATATAATTCCTTAACGAATGACAAATTGATCTGTGTATGCTTATTGGCTAGTTGATTATGCATGGATGGTGTTAACATAGGATAAGGATAGTAAACAAGATTCTCTCTGGTTATATTCAGATTTTGTTTTGGATAATAGAGGATGCAATTATTTGAACTCCAAATAAAGTTATCATGATTTTATTTGAGTTTGAATTGGAGTTGTAGAAAATTATCCATGAGAACAAAATTTGAAATACAACTTTTTATGGAGTTTGAAATTTGAATTTGAAATTTGAAACTTAAATTTTGAATTTGAAATTTGAATTTGAAATTTAAATTTGAAAATTGAATTTGACATTTGAATTTGAAATTTAAATTTGAAATTTGAATTCAAAATTTAAATTTGAACTTTGAAATTTGAATTCAAATTTTGAATCACAATCCATGTAGAATTCAAATTCTTTGTGGATAAATCCACATGGTGAATTTCGAATTTGATATAAATAAAGGAGTAGAAAATCTTGTTTGAATCCTATTTGAATTTTGAATCCTAATCCTAACCTAAAGTGGCCAAAATTTGTTGAATCAATTCTTCCTAGATATTTTTTAGTTTTTGTGGATAAGGTTCAAGGGAAATTTAAGCAAGAAAATCCTAGTTGAAATTTGATTCTCTCCCTCCCTAAAGTGGATGAAAATTATTAGATAAATCCAAGGGAGATTTTCGGTTTTTATGGATAAAGGTGAGATAAAATTCAAGTTAGAAAATATTATTTGGATTTTGATTCTCCTCACACTTTAATGGCCAAATCTAGTCATGTTTTTGGCACTAGGGGAAATCAATTTTTTATGGATAGATGAGGAGATATAATTCAAGTTAAAATCCTAGTTGAATTTGGATTACAAAATCCCTAGAGTAGGCCAAATCTGCCCTTGTTTTTGGCCTATGTAAATTTTAGATTTTGTGAGTGGATAAGAGAGAAAATCTTCTCCTAGTCCAATTCAAATTCAAGGGATCACCTCATGCCAGTCTATAAATAGGGGTCGTGGCACTCCAGTTCTCTCAGACCACAGACTCTCAGGTAAGCAGGCTTATTGTTGTATAACTCACCATGACAATAAGTTCTTTAGAGATCTGGGTCGTCGGAAGAAGGCTAGCAGTGCTAGCATATCGGTCGAGGAATCGAGTGCCCACACACTCTGCCATCCAGGAATTGAAGAATAGTAGAGAAAGTTAGTTGGTTGAAGCCCTCCAGTCATTCTCCTCCTACAGTTGGCATCCTCTGAGGTATGAATTTATATTGTTGTTAGTTTATTGTATATGACATCACGAGATATTTAACGATCTTGAAAAAAATTTTGTAATTCTACTGCGTCACTCTGATGTGTTTTTTACTGATTTTTTCCTACGGAACTGGTCTAGGTTGCACTATTGATTCTCTATTATTTCTCGTATAGACACAAGTTATGCCATTAACTCATCCTCTTGGGATGCTTGGGTTGTTTGTGTACGCATTCGAACTATGTTGTCCTTCGAAACCCTCGTCCTTTGGTAGGCCTCTACTGTTGTAACCATAGCCAAATTTTATAACTTAAACATTAACCTACATCCTATCAACATAAAATACGAACTAACTTGCTTAGACAGATGAAGTGGGCATGCGACGATGTGAGGTCGGGTGGCAAGATACTGCTCTGATGCCAAACTATGGTACCTCAAAGCCTTGGTCGCCCCGGAACGTCACTTGAAAACTACTGTTACTTAACTTACTTGAAAACAATTTCTTAATATTGTAAAAAAGGGGATTTTTTTTAAATAGTATGTTTTACTATTTACATACATAAGTATACTTATAACATACGAAAGTCTGAATACAACTAGGGTCAATATATGTACATACTTAAAACTATTTGTACAGACCGCCCTAACTACTAAATTTATTTTAGCCTTACTTACTTCTACTCTGATACCACCATTGTGAGCGACTCGACTTGCTCGAGCCGTCCACTTAAAACTTAACTTTACTCTTCTTTACTCATCTTATACTTTTCTTACTTTCTTTGAAGTTTTCACTTAACTTCAACTTTCTTTAAAGTACTGTAAGAAGTACTTTCTTTATCATACTCAGTTCTTGTACTCTTGCACTTTCTCACTTTAACACTTGATCATTTTAAACTTTCTTGCGGAAGCGGTTTTGAAAAACTACTGAAATATATATTGTTTTTCTTTAAAATAAACTTGTAAGTTTTCGAAAGCATATTAAAACACTTCATAAACTTAACTTACAATAAACCTTGTCTCTTATCTTTACTTTACATATACATTTCTATTAATTACAGTGGAAAATCATAATGAAAACCATAACCCACTCCATGACACCTCCGGGAATCTGTCTGCCAGCCCAACTGATCATTTCCTCATAACGTATGCAGCTTATTCGTTACCTACATCACGAACAACCTAGTGAGCTACAGCTCAGTAAGTACAAACATACATAAAACATTCATAACCTAACACACGTATCATACTTACACATATATGCCAAACACAGCATATGCATGACAATAGATACTAATTTCATTATGCTTGCTTATGCTTCTCTCTTCACTTTTCTTGCTTTCTATTCTTTTCTTTTCTTTTCTTATCCTTCTTAATCTTTCGCTTGTGAGGCCATGGTTGGACGTACCTACTGCGCATAGACCAATGGAGGAAGGGGGAGCTACCCACCAATCAACCCCACGGTCAGCTTTAAGCCCATAAACTACCGCATTTGCAGGTAGCACCACAAAACTGGGTTGGAGGCTTTTCTTGAACCTCGCATCTGGAGAGGCGGGTACGCCAGCATTTTAAATTTTCAAGCTTATTATCTTGTTTATCTTTCTATCTTTCTTTACTTTAACTTATCTTTCTATTCTAACTTCGTGAACATATTAAGCTAGCATGTCACAAAGCACAACTTTGTATGAAACTTAATCAGAAACTTTTTATTACTTGTAAACATTTCTTTTAAGAAATGTGTTTTAACTTTACTTCTTAACATATCATAACACAGTCTTATGGCAAGTCAGTTCGTGAGTAGACAAATAAATGTCTGTACTTACAAATACTTTACTGGAATCTCCTTCTTTGCTTTTAGATCCGTAGACTCTCCTTCTTCGCATCTAGGTCGAATCCCTATAACCGAAATAATTACGGTTTTTTAAAATCTTTACTATATACATAAAACTTAATAAAACGTAATAATTCTACGTTTAATCTCTTAATTATGAACTTAAGGATCGAAAATCCCATTTCTAGCCTTTCCATTAAATTTTGGTAAAATTATCATTTTGCCCCTAACTTTTGGCAAAATGACAATTTTATCCCTAGCGGACTTTTCTTACTTCTCTCCTTCTTAAATCTTAATCTTGACCTTAAAAATCTTAATTAATCTCATTTGTCACTTTTCCACTAACTTTTGGAAAAACGACCGTTGTATCTCGAACTTTTGACAAAATTACCATTTTGCCCCTAGCGGGATTTTTCTCACTTAAACCTTACTTTTAACCTTTAAAAGTCTAATTAGAACTTTTGAATCACTTTTGAAACTCTAACGGTTCATTTTGACTATTTCCCAAATTTTTGGCAAAAATTACCATTTTACGCTTATCGAGGTTTTCTTACTTTTCTTAAACTTAAAACTCGATTCTGGCCCTTGAAATCTCATTTAAGCTATTCTAAGGCTCAAACGGTCATTTCCGAGTATTTCGGAAATTTTGAGTGAATAGTACTATTTGATGATGAATAGTATTATTTACGTGAATAGTGCCATGCACGTGAATAGTAACTGGGTCAGGGACGTTTCTATTTTTCTGCTTAGACTGGGTTTCCTAAATCCGAGAACCATAAAATAGCTAACTGGAGCATTTAACGCCCCTTTTTTTACTTTTCTAGACTTTTTAGTCAAAATAACCATTTTACCCCTAATGGGTTTAGGGGTTGTAACATTCTCATTTTGGTGCCTAAACGGGATTTATTGAGTCCCTAAAATCTTAAAATAATCTTTTCTAGGTCTCGGTAAAATTTTACAACTTAATTGTTGTGATTACACTATTTACTTATCACCCGTCCCTCAGGTGGTACTATTCCGAACCTTGGGGTCGTGGCTCGTTTTTCTAGCGTTTCGGAGCTTCAAACGAGCTTTTCACTAATCTTGAAAATGTTCCTTATTCTCTTCCCAACCTAGGTCTCCGAGGGGCTCGGGTTTTTCCATCCCGACCCTAAACTTTACCTTTGTTACCCAAAACGCCCGTGACGTTATTTTTTTTTTCTGGTCCTCTCGGCATTTTAGATTTTAGGGGTCGATTTACTATTCTGCTACACTTGCTTTCTTACTTCAAACTCTAAGGTACCGAGAGATCTCGGTTTTCATTTCTGAGCATATTTTTATTGCTCATTTCCTGAAATGCCGTTAATGCCGCTTTAAAAATTTCGGCAGCATTTTTGCTTAAATTTTAGATTTCCGGCGTTTAGGAAACGCCTCAAAACCATCTAACTTAATCTAACCTGCTACGTACTATACCAAAGGCCTAACTTTACGTAAAAATTATAAACTTTTTACGTGTAATTCTCATGAAAACTTATGTCATTTCTATCAAACTTCGATCCATTTTATCTCTCTGTTCTTATACATATTGTCAACATAACTTTTCTTTACAAAAATTTCATTTCATCACACTATGCCATACACGGTTTTTCATTGAAAATCACACATAAAAATTTGTATTCAATGGGTCTAAATGCTTTCTTAGTTAGCTTTCATGCCATTACACCTTTCTTTGATCAACAAATTACATGACTTAAGCTTAAAATTCAACTCCCAATTCCACATGCTAGCTCACGGTTTCCATATTGAAACATAAGCATAAAATTATGCTTTTCTAGCTTCTAATTCATCTTCTTACTCTTCACATACTAACCTACCCTTTTAAAGCTCAAACTAAGCAAAACAAAGCTTGAAAATTTTCACCATCCAACCACCATGAACCCACGGTTTTTCACTTCCAAAAACTAAGAAAAAACTTGGGTTTCAAGGCTTACCTCACTATGGAATTCACCTTGTGCTTAAGAAGAGATTTGCTCCATGTTTGTTGGAAAAACTTGAAAATTTTCCTTGTTTGGAGGGGAGGCATCACACGGTTGCAAGGGACAAGGGAGAAAATATTTTGGCTCCATACTTTGGTGCCTTGGCCATGCATAATGGGTGGCTAAACTTAGCCAAGACTACCGGTGCATTAATTATATAATTCACCTAATTTCTTTTGAATTTTTATTTAAATTTTTACTTGTAATTTTGGCCACTTATTGACCCTTGGATCAAGGCTCCCTTAATTATTCACCCTTGGATCTACCAACCCTTTTTCCATCATCATTTGCCGACTTACATCCGGTTCCTTTAAGGGATTAATTCCCTAATTTTTTTAAATTTTTCTTTAAAAAAAAAAAACAAAGCTTTTTGGCACTTTGTTGACCCTTGGATCAAACTCCCTTTGATTCTAGACCATTGGATCAATCAATTATATCCAACATCATTCCATTAGCCATCATATCCGGTCAACTTAAGGGAATTAATTCCCCATTTTCTTTTGATTTTTCATTAAATTTTAGCTTGAAATTTTGGCAAGCTTTTGGCCCTTGGATCAAGCATCCCTTAATTGTCCACCCTTGGATCTACCTAACCATCCAATTAATTCAATCTTCCACACCAAATCCAGATTCCACTTTTTGCCATATTAATTCCAAAATTTCCTTTAAAAAAGAAAAGGAAAATCAAGGAATTTTGTCACTTCCTTGGCCATTAGATCAACACCTCTTAAATCATGGCCATTAGATCTAACTACCTCTTTTTCTTTAAAGAAAAACAAATTAATTTTGACATCATCTATTTTGTCTTCACTTGATTAATTCGGGTAAAAGTTTTACCAAAAGTCAAACGAACGGGAATTTACCGTAGGCGGGTTTTTGACACCTCCTGTGCGATCGGTTTGCCTTATTATACTGTCGTTTGGCTGAAATTGCTTACCGAAGTTTTTCATCTTTTTCCCTGATCTTGGTTTACCTAAGGTAACCTCTTAGGATTTCGGTCTCTTAATGGCATATCTATTTTTTCGAATTTGACGGAATTTCTCAGGAAGTGCACCAGAGGACTTATCTAGCCATCCGTGTTATCTGTTTGATCTAATTAAGTCTTGAAACTCTTAAAAACCCTGAAACACTTTTCTTACCTTATCTTTGCTCTGACTTGCTATCTTCTTATATCTATATTTTTCTGATACCGAATGTGGCGCCCCCGACCACGGTCCACCGAAACTATTACAATCAAACTCCTTAGCCGACTGAAATAGCTCGTGAACTTCGTCGGGTCACCTAAATTCTTTTCTTTCCTTTAAACCTTTTGTGAAATTTGGAATCATTTTTTTTAATACATTTTCTTGTTTGTAATATAACGTGATTAAACTGAATTATATTTGTCACTTTTTAAAAGTACAAACATACTTTATACATAAATACCTAAATCAAATCTTTTTACAATACATGTCTTTTTTTTTTCAACGCTCAGCGGAAAACTTGTAGTAGGACCATATCCACAGTGGATTCCCTATCCCTTTGACACGCTCGCATCCTGCCGCCATTTAGAAATCTACTGGACACGTTTCTTACCTACAACATGAACAAACTGATGAGCTAACAGGCTCAGTAAGCTCAAACATACATAGTAAGAATCATATTGATTCAAAAACACTAAAACTCAATTTTCTATGAATTGTACTATTCATCATAAATAGTACTATTCATCCTGAATAGTAACTTTCACCTTTGACCGATGAATAGTAACAGTTCTCCTAACTGGTTACTATTCACTTTACTCTATCGGGATACTATTCACATACCCTAACTGAATTTACATTACTCTAGCGTAAGCTTCGGTTATGTTCAATTGTGATTTTTATCATTTTATTGATTGTTTATTCTCTATTTGATTTCTAGTTTAAAGCTCTGTTTATGGCAGTACCGATGATTATTAGCGCGCTAACTGGGAAGGTCTAAGGAGCGACCTTAGAACATCGGCCTGCACAGCCCTGATATCCTCGTAGGATCTGAGAAAAACCTCCAGCACTATGTTGGAGGGGCGGTACGCCTTAGTGGTTTCATTATCATTTTTCTTATAGTTCCCCACTAGCGACATTCATATGAATCATCCCACGGTGGAACCCTTATTGCCCATAGGTCTTTACATTTATTTCTTTATGTGTGTTTTTAATTAACCACACTATAGTGCCCTAGCACTTCTCCATAGTGTATTATTTATACACTTTTTAATTTCTCATTTCATTAGGTGAGTTAGTTTAACTACACCCCTATTGCTTGTAGGACTTTACAAGTTTGTACGAAAAGTACTTAAATCAATCAAATAGTAATTCATGCTGCAGACATGTAAATATCTGAGCTTACCAAACATTTATCATAGCATCGCGCTATGAAACATTCATATAGCACATAAACCTAGACATAACAGATCAATTCATTCATATAATGAACAACATCAGAATGTTCATGAGCAGACAAATGAATGCTGGAACTTACACATATCACACTTAGACATAATAGTCTATTCATGTTGCAGTCAATAACTTACAGATACTTTCGCTAGCATTTCCTTCCCCGGCTCCGCAGACGTTCCTTTACCGCGTTTGGATCGGGTTCCTATAACCAGAATAACCACGGTTATTCTAAATCTTTATTTCATATTCAAAATTTAGTAAAACGTAAAATTCTATGTTTTATTTCCTGTAAATAGTCTTAGGAATCTAAAATCCCATTTTCTATTTTTACACTAACTCTTGGCAAAATTACCGTTTTGCCCCTGATTTGATTTCTCATCATAAACCTACTTTTTGTTGGTTTAAGATCCATATTTAACTTTTATAATTTCATTTTAACTATCCTTAGGCATTCACGGTCTTTTCCAAGCCTTTCAGAAAATTTTGGTCAAAATGACTATTTTGCCCTTGACAGGTCTCGGGACCGTTATATGCTTACTGTGACTTTTAATAGGATTTTCTAAGCCCAAATATCATAAAATAATATTTCTTAAGCTTTTACACACTTTTACAATATCCATTGCTATTCCATAGACGACTATTGGTCATCCGACCCTCGGGTGGTACTATTCCGACACCTAGGGTCGTTTCTCGTTTTTCACACGTTTCGGAGCCTTAAATAGGTATTTCACTACTTCTGAAACATTTGTTATGCTAATCCCGAGCCTTAAATTTACCTTTCGTTTCCTAAAAGACCGTTGACATTGGTTTTCCCATTCTCTTACATTTTCACAACCTCGGAGGGATGGTTTACTATTCCTCAAAGGTTCATTTTCCGAGCTTAACTCATCGAGAGGTCTCTGTTTCCATTACCGAACACAATTTACCTTTCGTTTCTCACCGAAATGCCCTTAGTGCTGTTTTCAAAATTTTGGCAGCATTTCCGCTTAATTTTTAGGTTTACGGCTTTAGGAAACACCTCAAAACCATCTAACCTATTTTATTCTACTACGTACTATACCAGAGACTTAATTTTTTTGTAAAACTCAGCTTTTTACGTAAAAATATTCACATTTCCCATACATTTTCTTTTTCTGACATTTCATTCATTTTACTCTTTTTTTTTTCTTTTCTTTTTACAATTTGAATACAAATTACATATAAATCATTCCAATACATAAATAAGGAATGAAGGGAAATAAAATCGCTACCGAAATCATCCCGTCGGCGATCAAACGAACCGTTCGGTCTCGACTGTGCGAACTTTTTATCTCTGTTCTTCACGTTCAGAATCCCGATTGGCAATTCTGATGCCGTGGATGTGTCCAGAACGTCGAAAATAGATCAACCGGCCATTCTTCATTTTTCCGCCCCCGGGTCACCGTTGACCGACGTTGACCGCATTGACCGGGGTTGACCGGCAGCGGACGGCGACGGCGCAAACAACAGAGATGTCCACCTTGAAGATCTCGACGAGAGGAGTCCATTGGTGGTGTCAATTTCACCGTTGGAGGCTCCGATCGTCGACAATCAACCTCGAAAACTCAACCCACGGCGGCGACATTGAATCTCCACTGTGCCGGGGTTGTTGCCTGAAATTGTTTGAGGGCTTTTGCTCCCCGTTCTTCTCTGAACATTTTGAGACTGGTAGTGTGGCTCAACTCCGCCGGAATCGACGGATTCCACGGCGGCTTCACGGCAGCGACGGCGCGGCTTCGGGTGGTGCAATCCGGCGACTGTTGAGCCGAAATGAAGCTTGGGTTTTGTTCTACTCTTGACCACGAGTCTTTTGGGACCAGAATCGTGTCGATCGGAGGTCGAACGGTGGAGGTACGGCCGTTTGAAATTTTTGGCCACCGGCGGCTTCGGGTGGCGCGTGCGGCATTCTCCGGCGTCGGTTCTGTCGATTTAACACACTGTTGGACTCAGCTCGTCGAGAGCTTTCCAATGAGACCAGCGGTGTCAAAAACGGACATTGTTTTCAGTGGTCAGTTAATGTTCACCGACGGTGTATATGTGGGGGAGAAAATCTAGAAAAGGAAAATTATGGGGCCTTTTCTGCAATTTTGACCTTTTATACCCTTTTTGTCCAAAATTTCAACATGAGCTATCCTGACTAATTTGGGCATGCTGAACCCAAATATATCAGTTTTATTTCCATCCGAGATCATTTTGACTAGTTTCTGATACTGCGAATTCCCGGTCAAAATTACCTTTGCACTCAATTAACTAATTTGAGCATTCTAATAGGCTATATTGACTAATTTGGATGTCCTGAATTCAAATATATCAGTGTCGTCGTCATCCGGGGTCATCTCAGTCAGTTTCTGGTACTGTACATTTCCCAGTCAAAATTCTCGTTTTGTGCTCAATTGACTAATTTGAGCATTCTGATTCCAAATATATCAGTTTTATATCAAGAAAATGTCATCTTGACCAATTTCTTGATACTGCATATGTCCAGGTCAAATATTACTTTTCATGCTCAATTGACTAATTTGAGCATGCTGAATCTAAATATATTAATTTTAGGTCAAGAAGAGGTCATCTAGAACAACTTCTTGATACTATGTGTAACACACACACGCACTCACGTCTAAAATCACTACTATCAGTATTTTATCTTTTTGTGCACTCAGTTTACCCTGAGTCACCTACTAAGGTTTACAGTTCACTGTTTTTCCCCAGCTCAATTCGGCATGCTTTTACATCACCGAATTCTTAATTTGTAATATCGTTAGAATATTTTATCTCGTTCTACACGATATCAATCATTCATTTCACCTTTTAAACATGAAATTCATCATGTACAAGCAATTTACTATATTCCGAGAACAGTAAAATTTCCCAGTTATTACACCGAAACCACTCCTTTTTGAGTGTTTTGGTCCGAAATCACTTTCTCATTCTTAAACTTTATTCTTTAAGCACTTTTGGAGATTTTAAATCCTCCAAAACATTTATTTATTACTGTTAACTTTATTATCTGTCTATTTATAAATACAGTGTTCTTACATCTTTTATTTACAAAAGAAAATCTTATAAAAACCTTAGCTTAACCTAGGTAACACTGTAGAAATTCTCTGGTCTATCACAATACATGTCTTCCGAGAACAGTGAAATTTCTCGGATGTCACATTCACCCCTTCTTAAAAAATTTTCGTCCTCGAAAATTAGGACAAGTAGGGGTACCTAGCTTTCTTTTTATCTTCTTCTTTTCACTTAGCCTCTTTAACACTAGGATGTCTTCACAGCTTCCCGCAATTTCATCTGGTGGAAAAATACTCATAGAATGATTCTTGACTTCTTAATTACACTTGCTACTCTTTCTGCTTGATTGCTCTTCTATTTCTGTCTGGTAAAGTCTCTTTCTTTCTCTCTATCTTCTCTTGTCTTGATCCGTGTTTGTCTCGACCTTGATTTCGTCGTGAGCCTTCTTTAACATGTGTTGTAGAAGTCCATATCAGTTCCTCGTAGCACACAGCATATGTTAGAACTGTGTTACCGGACATCGGCTACAGTTCCTCAGTCCGATAAACAAATTCTCGTATATCCCCAACTCTAGGGAACTTAGGCGGTTTCACTTCCCCGCTTGCCCATAAGAGACAAGAAACTGGGGCTGATGCTAAACTCCTCTCGGAGATTTGCTCGATTGTGGTATGGCGAAACTCAGCCTAGTTAAGCCCCTATCGCATTTGGAACCAAGAATCCCAATACACACAAGAGTACCTCCTTGAAAGATATCAATAGCCAACAGGACTCAGTTATCCTGATCAATGGCGTACAATCGGGGAATCATTTTGATAGTGTGAAACTAGTCCTGACATTCTTATGGAGTGCAGGAATACTGTTTGCCACTCAAAACTTAGTGGACAACCAGCCTTGAAGATCTGTATAACTCGGGTCGCAATCCATGTTCCTACTCTGAGCATTTCTTTAACACTGCACTGTCGTGATTTTACATGTAGTGATCTCATCCACGTCATCATAAATCTCATCATCTCATTACTATAAAATTTTATTTTCAATAAATAAACATTTACTGAATAAAATAAAACTAACTTACTTGGACTGTGCAGAAGCAGATACTTGAAATGTCATGGGGGGTCGTTGAAAGAACACTGCTTTGATACCACCCTGTAGAGACCGCCCTAACTACTATATTTATTTTAGCCATACTTACTTCTACTCTGATACCACCATTGTGAGCGACTCGACTCGCTCGAGCCGTCCACTTACTTAAAACTTAACTTTACTCTTCTTTACTCATCTTATACTTTTCTTACTTTCTTTGAAGTTTTCACTTAACTTCAACTTTCTTTAAAGTACTGTAAGAAGTACTTTCTTTATCATACTCAGTTCTTGTACTCTTGCACTGTCTCACTTTAACACTTGATCATTTTAAACTTTCTTGCGAAAGCGGTTTTAAAAAACTACTGAAATATATATATTTTTTTCTTTAAAATAAACTTGTAAGTTTTCGAAAGCATATTAAAACACTTCATAAACTTAACTTACAATAAACCTTGTCTCTTATCTTTACTTTACATATACATTTCTTTTAATTGCAGTGGAAAATCATAATGAAAACCATAACTCACTCCATGACACCTCCGGGAATCTGTCTGCCAGCCAATCTGATCATTTCCTCATAACATAGGCAGCTTACTCGTTACCTACATCACGAACAACCTAGTGAGCTAGAGCTCAGTAAGTACAAACATACATAAAACATTCATAACTTAACACACATATTATACTTACACATACATGCCAAACACAGCATATGCATGACAATAGATACTAATTTCATTATGCTTGCTTATGCTTCTCTCTTCACTTTTCTTGCTTTCTTTTCTTTTCTTTTCTTTTCTTATCCTTCTTAATCTTTCGCTTGTGATGCCATGGTTGGACGTACCTACTGCGCATAGACCAATGGAGGAAGGGGGAGCTACCCACCAATCTACCCCACGGTCAGCTTTAAGCCCATAAACTACCGCATTTGTAGGTAGCACCACACAACTGGAGAGGCTTTTCTTGAACCTCGCATCTGGAGAGGCCGGTACGCTAACCTTTTAAATTTTCAAGCTTATTATCTTGTTTATCTTTCTATCTTTCTTTACTTTAACTTATCTTTCTATTCTGACTTCGTGAACATGTTATGCTAGCATGTCACAAAGCACAACTTTGTATGAAACTTAATCAGAAACTTTTTATTACTTGTAAACATTTCTTTTAAGAAATGTGTCTTAACTTTACTTCTTAACATATCATAACACAGTCTTATGGCAAGTCAGTTCGTGAGTAGACAAATAAATGTCTGTACTTACAAATACTTTACTGGAATCTCCTTCTTTGCTTTTAGATCCGTAGACTTTCCTTCTTCGCCTCTAGGTCGAATCCCTATAACCGAAATAATTACGGTTATTTTAAAATCTTTACTATATACATAAAACTTAATAAAACGTAATAATTCTACGTTTAATCTCTTAATTATGAACTTAAGGATCTAAAATCCCATTTCTAGTCTTTCCATTAAATTTTGGTAAAATTATCATTTTGCCCCTAACTTTTGGCAAAATGACAATTTTGTCCCTAGCGGACTTTTCTTACTTCTCTCCTTCTTAAATCTTAATCTTGACCTTAAAAATCTTAATTAATCTCATTGTCACTTTTCCACTAACTTTTGGAAAAACCACCGTTGTATCTCGAACTTTTGACAAAATTACCATTTTGCCCCTAGTGGGATTTTTCTCACTTAAACCTTACTTTTGACCTTTAAAAGTCTAATTAGAACTTTTGAATCACTTTTGAAACTCTAACGGTTCATTTTGACTATTTCCTAAATTTTTAGCAAAAATTACCATTTTGCCCTTATCGAGGTTTTCTTACTTTTCTTCAACTTAAAACTCGATTCTGGCCCTTGAAATCTCATTTAAGCTATTCTAAGACTCTAACGGTCATTTCCGAGTATTTCGGAAATTTTGAGTGAATAATACTATTCGACGATGAATAGAACGTGAATAGTGTTATGCATGTGAATAGTAATTGGGTCGGGGACGTTTCTATTTTTCTGCTTTGACTGGTTCCCTAAATTCGAGAACCATAAAATAGCTAACTGGAGCATTTAACGCCCCTTTTTTTGACTTTTCTAGACTTTTTAGTCAAAATGACCATTTTACCGCTAATGGGTCTTGGGGTCGTAACATTCTCATTTTGGTGCTTAAACGGGATTTTCTGAGTCCCTACAATCTTAAAATAATCTTTTCTAGGTCTCGGTAAATTTTTACAACTTAATTGTTGCGATTACACTATTTACTTATCACCTGTCCCTCGGGTGGTACTATTCTGACCCTTGGGGTCGTGGCTCGTTTTTCTAGCGTTTCGGAGCTTCAAACGAGCTTTTCACTAATCTTGAAAACGTTCCTTATTCTCTTCCTGACGTAGGTCTCCGAGGGGCTCGGGTTTTTCCATCCCGACCTTAAACTTGACCTTTGTTACCCAAAACGTCCTTGACGTTATTTTTTTTTTCCGGTTCTCTCGACATTTTATATTTTAGGGGTCAGTTTACTATTCTGCTAGACTTGCTTTCTTACTTCAAACTCTAAGGTACCGAGATATCTCGGTTTTCATTTCCGAGCGTATTTTTATCGCTCGTTTCCTGAAATGTCCTTAATGCCGCTTTAAAAATTTTGGCAGCATTTCTGCTTAAATTTTAGGTTTCCGGCGTTTAGGAAACGCTTCAAAACCATCTAACTTAATCTAACCTACCACGTACTATACCAAAGGCCTAATTTTACGTAAAAATTATAAAATTTTTATGTATAATTCTCATGAAAACTTATATCATTTCTCTCAAACTTCGATCCATTTTATCCCTCGGTTCTTGTACATATTTTCAACATAACTTTTCTTTACAAAAATTTCATTTCATCACACTATGCCATACACGGTTTTGCATTGAAAATCACACATAAAAATTTGTATTCAATGGGTCTAAATGCTTTTTTAGTTAGCTTTCATGCCATTATACCTTTCTTTGATCAACAAATTACATGACTTAAGCTTAAAATTCACCTCCCAATTCCACATGCTAGCTCACTGTTTCCATATTTAAACACAAGCAAAAATTATGCTTTTCTAGCTTCTAATTCATCTTCTTACTCTTCACATACTAACCTACCCTTTTAAAGCACAAACTAAGCAAGACAAAGCTTGAAAATTTTCACCATCCAACCACCATGAACCCACGGTTTTTCACTTCCAAAAACTAAGAAAAAACTTGGGTTTCAAGGCTTACCTCACTATGGAATTCACCTTGTGCTTAGGAAGAGATTTGCTCCAAGTTTGTTGCAAAAACTTGAAAATTTTCCTTGTTTGGAGGAGAGGCATCACATGGTTGCAAGGGACAAGGGAGAAAATATTTTGGCTCCATACTTTGGTGCCTTGGCCGTGCATAATGGGTGGCTAAACTTAGCCAAGACTACCGGTGCATTAATTATATAATTCACATAATTTCTTTTGAATTTTTCTTTAAATTTTTACTTGCAATTTTGGCCACTTATTGACCCTTGGATCAAGGCTCCCTTAATTATTCACCCTTGGATCTACCAACCCTTTTTCCATCATCATTTGCCGACTTACATCCGGTTCCTTTAAGGGATTAATTCCCTAATTTTCTTAAATTTTTTTTAAAAAAAAAAAAACAAAGCTTTTTGGCACTTTGTTGACCCTTGGATCAAACTCCCTTTGAAAAAAAAAAAAAACAAAGCTTTTTGGCACTTTGTTGACCCTTGGATCAAACTCCCTTTGATTCTAGACCATTGGATCAATCAATTATATCCAACATCATTCCATTAGCCATAATATCCGGTCAACTTAAGGGAATTAATTCCCCATTTTCTTTTGATTTTTCATTAAATTTTAGCTTGAAATTTTGGCAAGCTTTTGGCCCTTAGATCAAGCATCCCTTAATTGTCCACCCTTGGATCTACCTAGCCATCCAATTAATTCAATCTTCCACACCAAATCCAGAATCCACTTTTTGCCATATTAATTCTGAAATTTCCTTTTAAAAAGAAAAGGAAAATCAAGGAATTTTGTCACTTCCTTGGCCATTAGATCAACACCCCTTTAAATCATGGCCATTAGATCTAACTACCCCTTTTTCTTTAAAGAAAAACAAATTAATTTTGATATCATCTAATTTGTCTTCACTTGATTAATTCTGGTCGAAGTTTGATCAAAAGTCAAACCGAACGGGAATTTACCAAAATCACATAGGCGGGTTTCTGACACCTCCTCTACGATCGGTTTGCCTTATTCTACTGTCGTTTGGCTGAAATTGCTTACTGAAGTTTTTCATCTTTTTCCCTGATCTTGGTTTACCTAAGGTAACCTCTTAGGATTTCGGTCTCTTAATGGCATATCTATTTTTTCGAATTTGATGGAATTTCTCAAGAAGTGCACCAGAGGACTTATCTAGCCATCCGTGCTATCTGTTTGATCTAATTAAGTCTTGAAACTCTTAAAAACCCTGAAACACTTTTCTTATTTTATCTTTGCTCTGACTTGCCATCTTCTTATATCTATATTTTTTCTAATACCGAAACCACTCCTTTTTGAGCGTTTTGGTCTGAAATCACTTTCTCATTCTTAAACTTTATTCTTTAAGCACTTTTGGAGATTTTAAATCCTCTAAAACATTTATTTGTTACTGTTAACTTTATTATCTGTCTATTTATAAATACAGTGTTCTTACATCTTTTATTTACAAAAGAAAATCTTGTAAAAACCTTAGCTTAACCTAGGTGACACTGTAGAAATTCTCTGGTCTATCACAATACATGTGTTCCGAGAACAGTGAAATTTCTCGGATGTCACACTATTAGTCTACTCAAAACATGAGATTGATTTTTCGATATCATTTGGAAGGTAACACTAGTGGTGGTATCCACAACCTCAACCTTCACACCCGCCTCTGTCGCCGTCATCGTCCGTCAGTGTCTAGCTTGCAGGTCTCTTACCTACAGCATGAACACACACTATGAGCTTTATGCTCAGCAAGTACAATATATCACTTGCAAAACATGGTTAAAACATAAGCCATACTATAAGGCATATGTAAAATTGTCAATCATGTCACACATTCACATAGAACATGGAAACATATCATGTAGCATAACTCAGAATGCATATCATGTGGGCATATCATATCATGTAACTGAGAAGCATGCTATAACTGTATCTAGGGCATATCGTGAATAATGTATGAACCATTTATGCTCCATTTATGCTTCATTATGCATTATCTTTTCTTATTTGAAGGGCCCTGGTGTCAATACCACTGCATGAGGATCATAAGATTCGTCTGTGATCATAGTGAGCCTTGTGCTCATGGGCCTTGTGCCTATTATATATATAAATATTGTAGGCCTTGTGCCTGGTATAAGATGTGGGCCTTATGCCCGATATAAACTGTGGGCTTTAGCTCGATATAAGCTATGGGCCTTGGCCTGTTATACCGATACCTTAATTTCATTACCTAATTCTAGAATCATGTCTGATATGCCATGAGCTCTACTAAGCTATCCATTAATTTTATGCGATAGGGATGTAATAGCATCTAACTTATACTATTCATTAATCTAATGCGATTATGAAACATGCTATGTTATGCAATCATGATACACAATTTGCATACTTAACATAGAGTGAAAACAACAGTTTTAAACTCATTTCATTCATACTGTAGGCAGAGTTGTACTTACCTAATCTGTAGGCAAATTTGTACCTCACCTCATCAATTTATAGGTCACTACCTGTAATCATAACGTATTGCATTAATGTTCGCTCTTAGGTCATTACTATCGTTAGTGATTAATAAAATCCTATCGTTGTAGGGTACCGATCCCTATCAGTACTTAACTGCTCTCTTTTTGAGAGTCGAACCTCTAATCATGGGTAATTAATTTATCTCCTCAATAAATTAATTAATATTTCCCTCTCTCTTCTATCTCGATTTTGGTTGGTTAACAAGCTAGTCAACTAATCGGTTACCTTATGTATGAGCTATATATCTAGTCATGCTAGTTATCTACTTGATTACCTTGCATGATGATCGTGTAGTCTATCGGGTTACTTTTTCTGATTTGAAAATTGTTATTGAAAAATGTCCTTTATTTTTGTGAAAATCCTTTCCCTGGGATTTGAACACGATTTCCCCTTGCACCCCATTGGTTTTTTTTTTTTTTTTTTGTTAAAACCATTCTCTGATTTAAAAAGAACACATTTTGGTGTTCATTTGATAAGGGTTTTTGAACCCTTTTTTGAAAAACTATTTGTAATTCATTCTAAACGATTGAATTTGTGAACTTGGTGAACACGATACTTTTAGTCCTTGATGAGATGAACAACTTTCATGTTCATCTCAGCGATTGATTCAAAATTTATCGAGTCCTAAACCTAGCAAATCTGTGGCTAAAACTAGTCTCAGTTTTAGAAAACTACCAATTTTTCGATTAATAAAAAAAATACTGCTCAGTTTGGGGCTTTAAACGGTCGAATTTTTAAAAGTCATGCAAGTCTTCTCTTAGGTTTCGACGAGATCTAAAACTTTTGTGTTGAGCCCGAGATTCAGCTCGGACTCTAAGTTGCTCATTTTTATAAAAACCCAAGACTGTCCCCTTTCCCTAGGTTTCAGTCCTAGTTTTGAACTTCGGTTATAAAATGCTCCAAAAATCTATCTTGTTGTCAATTTTGGCCAAAGGCTATTTGATGCAAAAATGACCATAACAAAATTTCCTAAAATTCCATGCTTTGAAAAATCTCAAAATCAATCTGTAATGTGCTCAAAAATCCACAAATCCGTGGCTAAAATCTGGGACAGGTTTGGTTTCCAACCAAACCCTAAAACGTCCATACATCCAACCCATCAAAAAAAGTTAAACCATAACCACACAACCACCAAAACACAAACACAAATTGCTAAGGGCTCAAAATAAACTTATCACAATCCATTGCTTGAAATACATAATAAATCTCTTCAACATTGAAACTTAAACGAAACTAAACTACAAGGAAGAGGTTTTTCAGGTTTTTGCCTTAATGTGCTTGAACCTAGCACAATTGAACCAAGTGGTGACCAAACTTTCTTGTAGACCAAGGGTGGAAATGGAGTCGGCTAGGGCTAGAAAGAAACACAAAAGTTTTCCTCTTATTATTAAGCTAAATGAACAACTAAAATCACCAAGGGAGGGTTCTAAATCATTACCTTGAAGTGACCTTGAAGTGGCTTGAGTGAAAGACTCCAATCCAAGCTAGAGTGTGGCTGATTTTCTTATGAAAGTTTGGTAAAATTTTGGGTGTTTGGGAGGGCTAAGGATGTCGGTTTTGCCTGAAGAGAAGGGAGAGAAAGTGTTTGGTTTTTGGAGCTTTTTGGTGAGCAAAAAGAAAGAAAATGATGCATAAGGCATCTTACACTTATTTATAGGCAAACCTAAGCATAGTTAACCTCACCTAACCAACCTAAATGAAGCCAATATTAACCAAGCTTAAGGGGACAAATTTGTGCTGCAGCCCCTTCTCGAAACCGATAGGAATAAAGAGAAAAATGGGCCAAAATTGCATTAATGGATTTGCTAAAGTCTATAATGTTTGTCTATGCCTTTTCAATATTTTAATCAAAAGCTTACAATGTCGGATAAAATCGGTAAAAAATACATCAGAGTGGTGCAGCGAAATTACAAAAAAATTTCAAAATCGTTAAATATTTCATAAGGCCATGTACAATAAACTAAAAATAATATAAACTCATACCTTGGAGGACGCCAAACTATAGGAGGAGAATTACCAGAGGGCTTCAACCAACTAGTCTTCTCTACTATTCTTCAATTCCTGGATGGCAGAGTGTGTGGGCACTCGGATCCTCGATCGGTATACTAGCATTGCTAGTCTTCTTTCAACCACCCAGATCTCTAAAGAACTTATTGTCACGGTGAGTTATGCAATAATAAGTCTGCTCACTTAAGAGTCTATGGTCTTAGAGAACTGGAGTGGCAGGACCCCTATTTATAGACTGGCATGAGCTGATCCCTTGAATTCGAATTTTAAATTCAATTTTAAATTCTAATTCAAATTTAAGGGAACACCTCATGCAAGTCTATAAATAGAGGTCCTGCCACTGTAGTTCTCTCAGACCACAGACTCTCAGGTGAACAGGCTTATTGTTGCATAACTCATTGTCACAATAAGTTTTTTAGAGATCTGGGTGGTCGGAAGGAGACTAGCGGTGCTAGCATACCGGTCGAGAATCCGAGTGCCCACAAACTCTGCCATCTAGGAATTGGAGAATAGTAGAGAAGGCTAATTGGTTGAATCCCTCAGGTCATTCTCCTCCTGCAGTATAGGCGTCCTCTTGAGGTATGAGTTTTATTATTGTTAGTTTATTATATATGGCATCATGAGATATTTAACGATCTTAAAAAATTTTTATTATTCCGTTGCGTTGCTCTGATGCGTTTTTACGATTTTTTCCTACAATTGGTATCAAAGCCATCTCGTGACTATGCCATGTACATAAATTAGGTAATTAGTTAGTCTTTTTATTTATGTATGGATTTGATATTTAGAGAGTGGCATTCTAGGTTTCCTTTATATTGTTATCGTGTATTATGTATGTAGTATGTGTTTATTTTAATTTTTGAATTATTATAAGCATGCTTGTTTTATGCCGGTTATGGTTCCTTAGAATTTAGAAAATTGTATCTAGGAATTTTTATGTAACCATGGGAGCGGTTTATAATCACCATAATTTTCCCACGAATTTTTAATTTTTTATCTCGTAGAATTATTATGATTAGAATTTTTGTACATCGGAAACGGTTTAGGAAATTTTATGTAATTGTTCTTGGAGGAGATTGAAGTTTGAAGACCTTAATTTATTTTTTCTCAAAAGTTAAATTTAATTTCAATATTGAAATTTTGTTTGTGAGGAAAATTCCAATTTAATTAGGATTCAAATTAATTTTTGGAGATCCTAATGGGTAAATTGGAATATGGCATGAAAATCGAGGACGGACCCCCTCGGGATAGGCCACTGGCCTTGGAGGGGCTGCAGCCCCATCCCTCAGGCAGGATAGGGCTGCAGCCCCTGCCCTCGAGCAGAATGGGGCCGCGGCATCCCCTATCTAGGCCCGACGACCCATGGCCGCAGGCTTTGCCTACAACCAAGGGTGGCCCCCCAGGGGCTGGCCAAGGCCTTGGGCATGCAGCCCATGGCTACAGGCACTGCCTGCAGCCTGGCGGGCTGCTGCACCCACCTGGGTGTGCAGCTCATGGCTGCAGGCAGTGGCTGCTGTGTTAGGAAATGCCCTAAGTATTAGAGACATTTTGATGTATTTATTTTGAACTGGATAATAAAATTATACATAGAGGTTATTCATTACATTGCTATCTGTCCTCGTCCTATTTACATGTTAAAGTAAATGTAAGCAAATATGGCTCACTGACTGCTTGTGTTAAAACTGTTAGAACATTGCATGCAATGGACTTTTGTATGCGAGAAGACAATGTTCTAAAGTTAGCAGTCTAAACTATGGTCTGTAGTCTATGGGGTTAGACCGAGCATCTAACTCATGTAAAGGCTATTATGTTGTCTAAAGCCTTAGAGGGGACGGTTTGTCTTGACTGTCTGAAGCTGGACTCCCAAGTAGAGACATGGATATGTTGCTCGATGGTGACATATTAGACCGGGACTAAAGTGTGATTGATCTACGTAGTCCGCTATGAGTGGATCAATCTGCTTTTGACGTTCATTGTGCAATAACCTTAATATTGAGTAAATGAACTACTTCATGTATATGACTTGTGTACTTTGATGTTCTAATGGCTAAAGCATCTCAGAGGTAGTAAGCTTATAGACCGGTTCGTTGGGTGCATGACTTGTATACGATGAAGGCTTTGTTTGCAGATATCGGAATCATAACTCTGAGGAGTTAAAGGTATCCTCTTAAAGGCATTATACTGAATGTGAAAATGGACAAGGCCTTGGGTTGTCTGCTGGGCGGATGACTTCTTATTCACATATGGTGAATAATCATTTTCTTGATTCGGTAGTATAATGGAACTTTAAGATAGCCTGATCAGTAGGATTAAACGGACTTTGACCTAAGGCTGATCATGGATATCATATGAGGGTTTTGCATATATGACAAGGTCATTGGATAGTAGCTCGTCAAAGGCTTACGTAATACGGTATATAATTGGGAGTTCAGTTTCAGGTTTATAGTGGTGTGACTCTGAAACTAGTGATCATATAATTGAGTTGTTCGGTAAAGAATGATGATCATATGGAATCACGGGAGCCCGATTATATATGTCCAATCAGTCCCTCTACTAGCTCCACATAATTCCTTAACGTTTGGCAAATTGATTTGTGTATGCTATTGGCTAGTTTATTATGCATGGATGGTGATGACACAGGATTAGGATGGTAGACAAGATTATCTCCGGTTGGATTCAGATTTTGTTTTGGATAATAGAGTACACAATTATTCGAACTCCAAATAAAGTTGCCATGATTTTATTTGAGATTGGATTGGAGTTGTAGAAAATTATCCATGAGAACAAGAATATGAAATACAACCGTTTTGTGGAATTTGAAATTTGAATTTTGAAATTTGAAATTTGAATTTTGAAATTTGAAATTTAAATTTTGAATTTTGAATTTAAAATTTGAATTTGAAATTTGAATTTGAAATTTGAATTTGAAATTTAAATTTGAAATTTGAAATTTGAAATTTGAAATTTGAATTTGAAATTTGAATTTGAAATTTGAAATTCAAATTTTGAATCACAGTCCAAGTAGGATTCGAATTTGTTGTGGAAAATCCACAAGGTTTGAAATTCGAATTTGAGTTGGATTTAGAGAGGATAATCTTGTTAGAATCCTACTTGAATTTTGAATCCAAATCCCAACAAATTAGGGACGAAATTTTGAGGATAATCCTCAAGGAAATTTCGGATTTTGTGGATGAGATTCAAGGGTAAATTCAAGCTTCAATCCTAGTTGAATTTGGATTCTCTCCTTCCCTGAAAAGTGGCCGAAATTAGGGAGTATCTCTCCTAGGAAATTCGGTTATTTTGGATAAGGTTGAGATGAGATTCAAGCTTGAAAATCCTAGTGGAATTTTTGATTCTCCCTTATCCATAATGGCCGAAATCTTTCGGGAAGATTCACCTTGAAATTTTCAGATTTTTTGGGTTGAAAAAAGGAGATAAAATTCTAGTTAAAATCTTGTTGAGATTTGGATTGGATTTATCCTAAGAAAAACCGAATTTTTTGTGGAGATTCTCCCTTGGAAAAATTCAGATTTTATGGGTTTGGATAAGGGAGAAAATCTTTTCCTAGTCCAATTCGAATTTAGAGAATCACCTCATGCTGTAGGAAAATTAATCGGTAAAAACGTATCAGAGTGGCGCAGCGGAACAATAAAAATTTTAGATCGTTAAATATCTCATGATGCCATATACAATAAACCAACAACAATTAAAACTCATACCTCAAGGACGCCAATCTTGCAGGAGGAGAATGACCGGAGGCTTCAACCAACTAGCCTTCTCTACTATTCTCCAATTCCCGAATGGCTGCGTGTGTGGGCACTCTGAACCTCGATCGGTATGCTAGCACTGCTAGTCTTCTTCCGACCACCCAGATCTCTAAAGAACTTTATTGTCACGATGAGCTATGCAACAATAAGCCTGCTCACCTGAGAGTCTGTGGTCTAAGAGAACTGGAGTGGCAGGACCTCTACTTATAGACCTGCATGAGGTGATTCTCTGAATTCGAATTGGACTAGGAAAAGATTTTCTCCCTTATCTTTAACCAAAAAATCCGAATTTTTCCATAGGATAATCCTAACAATAAATTCGGTTTTTCCTAAGATAAATCCAATCCAAATCTTAACAAGATTTTAACTAGGATTTTATCTCCCTTTTTCAACCAAAAAATCCGAAATTCACAAGGAGAAAATCCTCCAAAAGATTTCGGCCATTATGGATAAGGGAGAATCAAAAATTCCACTAGGATTTTCAAGCTTGAATCTTATCTCAACCTTATCTAAAAATAACCTAATTTTCCTTGGATAAAGGCTCCAAAATTTCGGCCACTTTTAGGGAAGGAGAGAATCCAAATTCAACTAGGATTGAAACTTGAATTTTCCCTTGAATCTTATCCACAAAAACCGAATTTTCCATTGAGGATTATCCTCAAAAAATTCGCCTACTTTTGTTGGGATTTGGATTCAAAATTCAAGTAGGATTCTAACAAGATTATCCTCTCCAAATCCAACTCAAATTCGAATTTCAAACCTTGTGGATTTTCCACAACAAATTCGAATCCTACTTGGACTGTGATTCAAAATTTGAATTTCAAATTTCAAATTCAAATTTCAAATTCAAATTTCAAATTTCAAATTTCAAATTTCAAATTCAAATTTCAAATTTCAAATTTCAAAATTCAAATTTCAAATTTCAAAATTCAAATTTCAAATTCCACAAAATGGTTGTGTTTCATATTCTTGTTCTCATGGATAATTTTCTACAACTCCAATCCAATCTCAAATAAAATCATGGCAACTTTATTTGGAGTTCGAATAATTGTGTACTCTATTATCCAAAACAAAATCTGAATCCAATCGGAGAGAATCTTGTCTACCATCCTAATCCTGTGTCATCACCATCCATGCATAATAAACTAGCCAATAGCATACACAAATCAATTTGCTAAACGTTAAGGAATTATGTGGAGCTAGTAGAGGGACTGATTGGACATATATAATCGGGCTCCCGTGATTCCATATGATCATCATTCTGTACCGAACAACTCAATCATATGATCACTAATTTCAGAGTCACACCACTATAAACCTGAAACTGAACTCCCAATTATATACCGTATTACGTAAGCCTGTGACGAGCTACCATCCAATGACCTTGTCATATATGCAAAACCCTCATATGATATCCATGATCAGCCTTAGGTCAAAGTCCGTTTAATCCTACTGATCAGGCTATCTTAAAGTTCCATTATACTACCGAATCAAGAAAATGATTATTCACCATATGTGAATAAGAAGTCATCCGCCCAGCAGACGACCCAAGGCCTTGTCCATTTTCACATTCAGTATAATGCCTTTAAGAGGATACCTTTAACTCCTCAGAGCTATGATTGCGATATCTGCAAACAAACCCTTCATCGTATACAAGTCATGCACCCAACGAACCGGTCTATAAGCTTACTACCTCTGAGACGCTTTAGCCATTGGAACATCAAAGTACACAAGTCATATACATGAAGTAGTTCATTTACTCAGGATTAAGGTTATTGCACAATGAACGTCAAAAGCAGATTGATCCACTCATAGCGGACTACTTAGATCAATCACGCTTTAGTCCCGGTCTAATATGTCACCACCGAGTAACATATCCATGTCTCTACTTGGGAGTCCAGCTCCAGACAGTCAAGACAAACTGTCCCCTCTAAGGCTTTAGACAACATAATAGTCTTAACATGAGTTAGATGCTCGGTCTAACCCCATAGACTACAGACCATAATTTAGACTGCTAACTTTAGAACATTGTCTTCTCGCATACAAAAGTCCATTGCATGCAACGTTCTAACAGTTTTAATACAAGCAGTCAGTGAGACATATTTGCTTACATTTACTTTAACATGTAAATAAGACGAGGACAGATAGCAATGTAATGAATAACCTCTATGTATAATTTTATTATCCAGTTCAAAATGAATACATCAAAATGTCTCTAATACTTAGGGCATTTCCTAACACATGCAGGTCCATAAATAGAGGTCCTGCCACTCCAGTTCTCTCAGACCACAGACTCTCAGGTGAGCAGGCTTATTGTTGCACAGCTCGTCGTGACAATAAAGTTCTTTAGAGATCTGGGTGGTCGGAAGAAGACTAGCAGTGCTAGCATACCTATCGAGGTTCAGAGTGCCCACACACTCAGCCATTCGGGAATTGGAGAATAGTAGAGAAGGCTAGTTGGTTGAAACCTTCGGTCATTCTCCTCCTGCAAGATTGGCGTCCTTGAGGTATGAGTTTTAATTGTTGTTGGTTTATTGTATATGGCATCATGAGATATTTAACGATCTAAAAATTTTTATTGTTCCGCTGCGCCACTCTGATACGTTTTTACCAATTAATTTTCCAACATGCTGTGCCTGCCTGGCGCGTGTAGCCTGAGGCTACAGGCTTAGCGTGTAACTCGGCAATGCTACACCCGGCCTATGGCCATGGGCTGCCAGCCCCCCAGGGGCTGGGGACTGCACACAATGGCTGCAGGCATCCGGGCAGTGGGCCGATGGGTCGAAAAATCGAAAAATTTTGATTTTCAAATTTGAGATTTAATTTTAAATCATGTTTAAAAATAAGTAATTAAAAATTTTAAATTTTTGAAATTACGTATTATTACACATGAAATTTAAATTATTTAAAATTTGAATTTGAAATTTAAATTTTTGGAATTTAAATTTTAAATGATTCTTGGGATGAGAAATAAATAGAGAGACTACATGAAGATGGATACAAGAAGACGGAACAAAATTCACCACCCAAAGAATGCTTTGGATGAAATTTTGTAATCTTTCTTTGTTCTAGGATGGAGCCATGGCTTGGTTATTTTTCTGTCATTTTTTTTTTCTACGATATGTCATGGATGTAAAAATATGTATTGATGGATGTTTTGAATCCATATTTTGTTAGGAAATACCCTAAGCATTAGAGACATTTTGAGGTATTTATTTTGAACTGGATAATAAAATTATATATAGAGGCTATTCATTACATTGCTATCTGTCCTCGTCTTATTTACATGTTAAAGTAAATGTAAGCAAATATGGCTCCCTGGCTGCTTGTGCTAAACTGTTAAAACGTTGTATGCAATGGACTTTTGTATGCGAGAAGACAATGTTCTAAAGTTAGCGGTCTAAACTATGGTATGTAGTCTATGGGGTTAGACCGAGCATCTAACTCATGTTAAGACTATTATGTTGTCTAAAGCCTTGGAGGGGACGGTTTGTCTTGACTGTCTGGAGCTGGACTCCCAATTAGAGACATAGATATGTTGCTTGGTGGTGACATATTAGACCGGGACTAAAGCGTGATTGATCTACGAAGTCCACTTTGAGTGGATCGATCTGCTTTTGACGTTCATTATGCAGTAACCTTAATCCTGAGTAAAAGGACAGCTTCATGTATATGACTTGTGTACTTTGATGTTCTAATGGCTAAAGCGTCTCAGAGGTAGTAAGCTTATAGACCGGTTCGTTGGGTGCATGACTTGTATACGATGAAAGGTTTGTTTACAGATATCGGAATCATAGCTCTAATGAGGAGTTAAGGGTATCCTCTTAAAGGCATTATACTGAATGTGAAAATGGACAAGGCCTTGGGTCGTCTGCTGGGCGGATGACTTCTTATTCACATATGGTGAATAATCATTTTCTTTATTCGGTAGTATAATAGAACTTTAAGATAGCCTGATCAGTAGGATTAAACGGACTTTGGCCTAAGGTTGATCATGGATATCGTATGAGGGTTCTGCATACATGACAAGGTTATTGGACGATAGCTTGTCACAGGCTTACGTAATACGGTATATAATTAGGAGTTCAGTTTCAGGTTTATAGTGGTGTGACTCTGAAATTAGTGATCATATGATTGAGTTGTTCGGTAAAAGAATGATGATCATATGGATTTGCGGGAGCTTGATTATATATGTCCAATCAGTCCCTCTACTAGCTCCACATAATTCCTTAATGTTTAGCAAATTGATTTGTATATGCTATTGGCTAGTTTATTATGCATAGATGGTAATGACATAGGATTAGGATGATAGACAAGATTATCTCCGGTTGGATTCAGATTTTGTTTCGAATAATAGAGTATACAATTATTCGAACTCCAAATAAAGTTGCCATGATTTTATTTGAGATAGGATTGGAGCTGTAGAAAATTATCCATGAGAACAAGAATTTGAAACACAACTGTTTTGTGGATTGTGAAATTTGAATTTTGAAATTTGAATTTTGAATTTTGAATTTTGAATTTTGAATTTGAAATTTGAATTTGAAATTTGAAATTGAAATTCGAATTTGAAATTTGAAATTTGAAATTTGAAATTGAAATTCGAATTTGAAATTTGAAATTTGAAATTTGAAATTTGAAATTTGAAATTCGAATTTGAAATTCGAATTTGAAATTTGAAATTCAAATTTTGAATAACAGTCCAAGTGGGATTCAAATTTGTTGTGGTGAATCCATAAGGTTTGAAATTCGAATTTGAGTTGGATATGGAGAGGATAATCTTGTTAGAATCCTACTTGAATTTTGAATCCAAATCCTAACTAATGATGGACGAAATTTTGAGGATTATCCTCAATGGATTTTCGGTTTTTGTGGATAAGGTTCACGGAAAAAAATCAAGTTTCAATCCCAGTTGAATTTGGATTCTCTCCTCCCAGAAAGTGGCCGAAATTTGGAGCATATCTCCTAGGGAAAATTCAGTGTTTTGGATAAGGATGAGATAAATTCAAGCTTGAAAATCCTAGTGGAATTTTGATTCTCCCTTGTCCTAAAAGTGGCTGAATTTTTTGAGTTAATTTTCTCCTTTGAATTTTCAGATTTTTTGGTTGAAAAAGGGAGATAAAATTCTAGTTAAAATCTTGTTTAGATTTGGATTAGATTTATCCTAAAGTGGCCGAATTTTATTGTTGGGATTTTCCCTTAGAAAATTCAGATTTTGTGCTTGTGGACAAGGGAGAATATCTTCTCCTAATCCAATTCGAATTTAGAGAATCACCTCATGCAGGTCTATAAATAGAGGTCCTGCCACTCTAATGCTCTCAGACCACAGACTCTCAGGTGAGCAGGCTTATTGTTGTACCGCCCACCGTGACAATAAGTTCTTTAGAGATCTGGATGGTCGGAAGAAGACTAGCAGTGCAAGCATACTGATCGAGGTTTAGAGTGCCCACACACTCGGCCATTCGAGAATTGGAGAATAGTAGAGAAGGCTAGTTGGTTGAAGCCTCCGGTCATTCTCCTCCTGCAAGATTGGCGTCCTTGAGGTATGAGTTTTAATTGTTGTTGGTTTATTGCATATGGCATCGTGAGATATTTAACGATCTGAAAAATTTTTATTGTTCTGTTGTGCCACTCTTATACATTTTTACTGATTTATTTTCCTACAGTTGGTATCAGAGCCATCTCATGACTATGCCATGTACATAAATTAGACAATTACTTAGTCTTTTTATTTATGTATGGATTTGATATTTGGAGAGTTATATTCTACGGTTCCTTTATGTTGTTATCATGGATTATGTATAAAGTATGTGGTTCTTTTAATTTTCTGAATTATTATAAGCATGCTTGTTTATATCGGTAATGGTTCCTTAGAATTTAGAAAATTGTATCTAGGAATTTTTTATGTAACTATGGGAGCAGTTTATTAACACTGTAATTTTCCCATGGATTTTAATTTTTGTCTCTTAGAATTTTTATGGTTAGAATTTTGTACACCGAAAACGGTTTAGGAATTTTTATGTAATTATTCTTGGAGGAGATTGAAGATTGAAGACCGTAATTTATTTTTCCCAAAAGTTAAATTTGATTTAAAGATTGAAATTTTGATTGTGTGGAAAATTTCAATTTAATTGGGATTCAAATTAATTTTTGGAGATCCTAATAAGTAAATTGGAAAATGGTACGAAAATCGAGACATGACCCCTCGGGATAGGTCGACGGGCCTTGGTGGGGCTACAGCCCCTACCCTCGAGCAGGATGGGGCTGCGGCAGCCCCTGTGGAAGCCATAACCACCCACGGCCGCAGGCTTGGCCTGCAGCCGTGGGTGGCCGTGGCCTACCCAAGGCTGGCCGCAGCCTGGGCGTGCAGCCTGCCGGCTGCTGCGCCCAGCCTGGGCGTGCAGCCTGGCGCTGCAGGCTTGGCCTGCAGCCTGGCAAGGCTGCACATGGGCGGTTGTGGGCTGCCAGCCCCCCCCGGGGCTGTGGGCTGCCAGCCCCCCCGGGGCTGGTGGCTGCCCACGGTGGCTGCCACCTCCGGGGGCGGTGGTGCGACAATTCAAAAATCGAAAATTTTTTATTTTTAAATTTTAGATTTAATTTTAAATCATGTTTAAAAAATATGTAATTGAAAATTTGAAAATTTTGAAATTACATATTATTACACATGATATTTAAAATTGTTTAAAATTTGAATTTGAAATTTAAATTTGAAATTCGAATTTAGAATTTGAATTTGAAATTTAAATTTTTGGAGATTTAAATTTTAAATGATTCTTGGGATGAGAAATAAATGAAGAGGCTACATAAAGATGGATACAAGAAGATGGAACAAATTCAAGATCCAAAGAATGCTTTGGATGGAATTTTGTAATCTTTATTTTCTTTGTTCTAGGATGGAACCATGGCTTGGTTATTCTGTCAATTATTTTTTCTGTGATATGTCATGGATGTATATATACATATTGATGGATGTTTTATATGTATATTTGATAACATGTCATATAGGATAGGTGAGTGCCACTCATACTATATTGATCATACATAATTTGTCAAAACTTGCATGTTTTTCCAAATATTGAGTAGGCGAGGATTTCAAACAAAACCCACGGCCTCCATTGTTGATCCATATGTGAAAGCATGGTAACGCCTCGCGTCAGTTCTGCCCTGACCACACCCCTCGGTAGGTGTTTACCGCCGCCGGTATACTAGATTGGATCTCCTATGTGGAAAACGTGTTCGGGTATGATCCTATTCATGACCACCCCTCGGTGGCTTGGTAGGACGTGGATCGGGCTACGTAAACAATAGTTATACACTCACGACTTGTTTAGTTATTAACCTTCCCTAGAAGCTCTATTAACTAAACTGGTGGCCAAATAAGCTGTTATTAATATATGTCTTAACCTTGGAGGATTTAAGGCAACACATATTAATTGGACGAGGTCCATGTTCCAGCTATTTGTTTTCATGACCACCCGTCGGTGGCTTGGGGCAATAGGTGCTAAGAATTACCATTACAATGCTACATGTTTTTCAAGTTTCATGTAGGAACATACTTGTATGTTTTATTTGCTAAATTATCTGTATATTTGCTTGGGCCTTGTAATGATGTCTAGTATAATTTTATTTCAGTTCAAAATGTCATCGACACCCCTCATTTCAATACTTACTGAGAATAAACTGAATGACGATAATTATAAAGATTGGAAAAGAAATCTGTTAATAGTTCTTAGCTATGAGAGACACAAGTTCGTACTGGACGAACCATGCCCGCCAGGGCCAAAACCTGACACACCGCTTGAGGAGGTCCCGGTTGCCTATACTCGTTGGAGAGAATCCAATGATATAGCTCGATGCTACATGCTTGCTAGCGTGATGAGTGCTTTAACAAAGCAGCATGAGACTTATCAGGTTGCTAGGGAGATCATGGACAATCTGGAGGACATGTTCAGAGGCCAAGAAAAATTGGCTCGACAGTCTGCTATCACCAGTATTATGAACTCTAAGCAAAAGGCGGCATTCCAGTAAAGGACCATATGATCACTCTAATGGGATTCTTCGTTGAGGATACCGAATACGGTGCTGAGCTGGACTACAAAACCCAGATCAAAATGGTGTTCAAAACTCTGTCTAAAGATTTTGTGGGGTTTAAGGCCGCATACAATTTGGCGACAAAGGAGTTAGGACTAACCAAGCTCATGAAGCAACTCCAAGCTTATGAGCGGATGATCAGGGATGGGGATGTGGTCCAACCCAAACGAGAGGCCAATTTGGAGGAATCTTCCAAACCCTCACAGAAGAGGAACAGGCCAAATCAGAAGCAAGCGGCTTCCAGTTCTTCTAATCCTCATGTCTCGGATGGGAAGAAGAAGAAGAAGAACAAGAAGCCCAGGGACCCTAAAAAGTCCAAATGCTTTCGTTGTGGGAAGGTAGGTCACTTTAAGAAGGATTGCCGGGAATTCCTAGCCGCCAAGGGCAAGGAAGGTAAGGAACTTCACTACTTGGAAGCGTGTTTGGTGGAAGAATCGAAAGACACTTGGGTCATTGATTCGGGTGCCACTAATCATGTTTGTGTTTCTATGCAGGGGTTCGTGGAAACGAGAAATCTACATGATAGGAGCCTCTCGTTACGAACTGGAGACGGCAGCTTAGTGGTGGCTGAGGCAGTGGGAGATATTTACCTTTATTTTGATCAATTTAGGTTTATTTTATTGAAAGACTGTTTTTATGTTCCTAATTTTAGGAGGAATCTTATATCGGTAGCTTGTTTAATAAAGGATTGTTATTCAATCTCTTTTAGTAAAAGAGTTAATATTCGTAAAAATAAGTCTTTTATCTATTCTGGATGGATGGATGGAAACCTATATTTGATCAAACCAAAGATGTACTCACTGCTTGACACTAAATTAATAGATAACTCTAAAAGGTTGAAAGTTTCTCACTCTAACAAGGCGTATCTTTGGCATTTAAGACTTGGTCATATTAATCATGATAGGATTCAAAGATTGGTGAAAAACGATCCTCTGGAATCTCTGGAGGAGGTACGTCTTCCCCAATGTGAGTCTTGTCTAGAGGGTAAAATGACTAAGAGGTCTTTTGGAGCTAGGGGTACAAGGGCTCAGGAGCTCTTAGAAATTGTGCACACTGACGTATGTGGCCCCATGAACATCACAGCACAAGGAGGGTTCGAGTATTATGTCTCTTTTATAGATGATTACTCGAGGTATGGATATGTGTATCTGATGCACCGCGAGAGCGAAACCTTTGACAAGTTCAAAGAGTATCGTGCGGAAGTAGAAAAGTAATTGGATAAATCCATAAAGGCACTTCGATCTGATCGAGGTGGCGAATACCTCTCCGACAAATTTCTAGGACATCTTGTAGAGAACAGGATATTATCCCAATTGACTGCACCTGGTACTCCACAATAGAATGGTGTAGCCGAAAGGAGAAATAGGACCTTGTTGGATATGGTATGGTCCATTATGAGTTATTCAACGCTGCCATTATCATTTTGGGGATATGCTTTACAAACAGCATGCTATATTCTGAACCAAGTTCCAAGCAAATTAATTCCTAGAACTCCGTATGAATTGTGGCGTGGCAGGAAGCCCTCCCTTAGACATATGAGAATATGGGGCTGCTCGGTGCATGTACTGGATGGGGATGCGAAAAAGTTAGAACTAAGATCAGAATTGTGCATGTTTGTAGGGTATCCAAAAGGAACTAAAGGAGGTCTGTTCTATAACCCGAAGGAACAAAAAGTCATTATTTTAACCCATGCGACATTCTTGGAGGAAAGTCACATGAATGACTTTAAGTGTCGAAGCAAAGTGGTGCTAGAGGAGTTATCAGGTGAAAGAACTGCTCCACAGATTTCAGTCTTGGACGCAAGTCCGAGTTCCGGTGAAAGACCTGCAGACGATCAACAATTTAGGGTGCCTCGTCGTAGTGGGAGGGTTTCGAAGAAACCTAATTTCTTCATGTATGATGCTGAGGTATACCAGGCCGAGGCTCATGAGCATGAAGATGATCTGGTCACCTGTGATGAAGCTATAAATGATGTTGATTCTAAATCTTGAAAACAGGCTATGAACAATGAGATAGATTCTATGAAATCCAACTCTGTTTGGGAACTTATAGATTTGCTGGATGGGATAAAACCCATTGGATGCAAATGGGTCTACAAAAGAAAGAAGGATGCGAAAGGGAGAGTGAAAACTTTCAAAGCTAGACTGGTTGCAACGGGATACATGCAAAAGGCTGGAATCGATTACGATGAAACCTTTTCACCTGTTGCTATGTTGAAGTCTATCCGTATTCTTCTGTCCATTGCTGCAGCTCTCGATTACGAGATCTGGCAAATGGATGTCAAGACAGCATTCTTGAATGGCCATCTTGAAGAGTGTATCTATATGATACAGTCCGAAGGGTTCGTAGTGAAAGGCCAAGAAAGGAAAGTCTGTAAGTTGCTTAGATCCATTTATAGATTAAAGCAAGCATCCCGCTCATAGAACCAGAGATTTGATCAAGCGATTAAGACATTTGGTTTTGAGCAGAACGTTGATGAACCTTGTGTTTATAAACGTATTAAGGATGGAAAAGTGGTCTTTCTGATGCTCTATGTCGATGATATACTACTCATTGGGAATGATGTAGGGAACTTATCATCGGTCAAGCTTTGGTTACACCAACAGTTTGACATGAAGGACTTGGGAGAAGCTAATTATGTTCGTGGCATTCATCTCTTCAGAGATCAAAAGAATAAAATGATAGTGTTATCCCAAGCTTCATACATAGATAAAATAATTGACAAATATGCAATGCAAGAGGCAAAGAAAGGTTCACAACCTTCTATTACCGGTCTAACTCTTTCATTGGATGACTGTCCCAAGACATCGGAAGAAAGAGAGCGTATAAGTAAGATCCCTTATGCATCCGCTTTGGATAGCCTTATGTACGCTATGCTTTGCACTCGACCGGATATATGTTTTGCAGTAGGTATGGTGAGTCGATATCAAGCAAATCCTGGAACCAAGCACTGGAAAGCCGTAAAGCATATACTCAAGTATCTTAAGAGAACGAGGGATTATATGCTGGTGTATTCTGGAGGGGACCTAACACCCGTAGGATACACGGACTCAGACTTCCAAACTTGTAAGGATTCAAGGAAATCGACATCTGAATCAGTGTTTTTGCTCTGAGGAGGCGCCATTGTGTGGAGGAGCATGAAGTAGGGTTGCACAGTTGACTCTACTATGGAGGCTGAATATGTGGCTGCAGCTGAGGTATCTAAAGAAGCGGTTTGGCTCCGCAAGTTCTTTAGAGACCTTGAGGTCATTTCGGGTGTTGACAAGCCTAACACTGGGGCTATTGCCAACACAAGGGAATCTCGGCACCACAAGAGGACCAAGCACATAGATCGGAGATATCATATTATTAGAAGGCACGTGGAGACAGGACAAGTAGATGTATGTAAGATCGAGTCCGAGCACAACATTGCCGATCCCTTTACTAAGACTTTGGTGGTTAGAAGCTTTGAGAGGCACGTAGAGGCAATGGGGATGCGTAACATGGCACATCTGCTGGCTTAGGGCAAGTGGGAGATTGTTAGGAAATGCCCTAAGCATTAGAGACATTTTAATGTATTTATTTTGAACTGGATAATAAAATTATATATAGAGATTATTCATTACATTGCTATCTGTCCTCGTCTTATTTACATGTTAATGTAAATGTAAGCAAATATGGCTCCCTGACTGCTTGTGTTAAACTGTTAGAACGTTGCACGCAATGGACTTTTGTATGCGAGAAGACAATGTTCTAAAGTTAGCGGTCTAAACTATGGTCTGTAGTCTATGGGGTTAGACCGAGCATCTAACTCATGTTAAGACTATTATGTTGTCTAAAGCCTTGGAGGGGACGGTTTGTCTTGACTGTCTGGAGCTGGACTATGGGCGACCCCTCTAGCTTAGGTCGTCCACCTTATCTTGCTTACTTTCTTTATTCTTTGCTTAGTCTTACTTAGCTTGCTTGTCTCTATAACTTTCCTCTCCTTGGGGTTTAAAAGGTTTGTTCTTGAAAAACTAGGAATATTTTTTTTTTCTTTAACTGGAGGAAACTACTAATTCTTGAAAATTGTGTATACATAAATATATACTTACTTCTTAATACTTTTTGTTTTTCCAAAATATATTTTGGAGTCTTGTTACTTTAAAGTACGTAAAAATAGAAACACACTTTTAAGCTTGTTTCACTACTTTACATACTACACTCTTGTCTTGTCTTTATACATATACCTCACTATTACACTTTCTTTCTTTTACACCTTGAGTACAGCGGAATTCTGCGAAACGGAACCATAACCCGTCCATGACATCGCTGGGATCTGCCTGCCAGTCCGCTACTCTTGCTTCATACTGCTGGTTGTTTTCCTTTATTACCTACAGCACGAATAGACTAATGAGCTAAAGCTCAGTAAGTACAAACATACATACAAGTAAATAAGCTGAATACACCACTCTAGGGTTAGTCAACTTAGGACCAATTATTTTCTTTAGTCCTATACTACTTGTTCTTTCTATTCTATTTCTTTCTTTTCTTTGCTTTACTTTATCTGCTTAATCTTTCACTTGTGGGCCCGTGGTTGGACGTACCTAGTGCGCGCAGACCAATAGAGGATTAGGGGAGCGACCCACCGATCAACCCTAAGGTCATCTCTGGACTCCTGACCTTATAGGTAGTAAGTCATGCCATAAACTACCTCATTATTAACGAGGCAGCACCACACTTCTGGGGTGGAGGCAGGAAGTTAAGCCATAAACTACCTCATTATTAACGAGGCAGCGCCACACTTCTGGGGTGGAGGCTATCTGGGAACCTCACAACTGGGGAGGCCGGTACGCCAACCTTAACTTTTAAGTCTTATTATCTGACTTATCTTATTCCTCTTTTCTGTTTCTGATCTTGCTTACTATTCTCGTGAACATGTTAGTATCATGTCACAAACTGAATAGCTTAAATCTATATATATATATAACACAACTCTATGGTAAGTCCATTCGTGAGTAGACAATTAAATGTCTGTACTTACCTTATCAATCTCTTCTCCTTTTCTCTCTAGGATCTTTGATCACCCTCCTTGTAGGTCGATTTTTGGATCCTACAGACAAACTTTGTCTGTTAATTTCATTTCCATTTATAGCTTTTGTTTTTCATTAAAAAAGCTTAAACAGAACCTATTTACAACTTTTTGGGCTTTATTTATCATTTTCCCAATTTTTCCCAACTTTTACAAAATTACGATTTTACCCCTATATTTTGGCAAAATTACAGTTTTACCCCTGACGGAATTTTATTGATCCAGACTGCATTTTTGGCCCTCAGGAACTTTTCTAACTCTTTTCTAATCATTACCGGGTTCGCTTCTATTTTATTTCCACTTTTCACTTTCCCGACCCTCGGGAAGTACTATTCCGACCCTTACGTCGGTTTAGTGATTTTCTATCGTTTCGGAGCCTCAAATGGACGTTTCACTAGTATTTAAAACGTTCATCTAGACATTCCCGACCTAGGTCTCCGAGGCTCGGATTTTCCATACCCGACTCGGACCTTTATTTCATTTCCAAAAACGCCCCCCCCCCTTGGGGTCGGTTTTCCGTTTCACTCGCGTTTTACATTTTCAAGGGGACGGGTTACTATTCTCGAACCACCCCTTAGGTTTTCCTTATTCAATTTTCTGTTAGGGACTCGGGTTTCCGACCCGACCCTAAACTTTTTATTTTTAAATTCCTATTTTACCCCGAAAGCCTTTTTCGAAATTTCGGCAGCATTTCGGCGTAATTTTAAGGCTACCGGCGTTAGGTACGCCTCGAACCATATGTACCTACCACGTACTATACCACAAGCCTATTTTATGTAAAAGTTTTCCAAACTTTTACATAAAAGCTCACAAATTTCCAATTTCACATTTTTAACCACATTACAAAATTTTTTTCACAATTTTGCCCTTAGTTTTGGTTTCGGTTTTCACCACCAAACCGAACCAAAGTTTCTCAAACTTTTCAACCACTTGTTAGGCTATTCAATGCCATTTTTCTAACACTTTTTCAAGCCCATTTCCTTGTACTTTTCAACTAAATTCTTAGGGTTTTTAAACACTTAAAACCCACGGCCTCATTAGTGAAAAACATGCCAAATTTTCTTTTCATTCTTTCAATCAAAATTTCATCATTCACATCATAAAATGCATGATTTCAATTAACCAAACATCACCTAAAAGCATGAAAATTTTTCTTCCAAAACCCTAAGTAACCCCACGGCCACTTTGAGTAAATGAACACCAAAATTTTTCCAAGCTTTTCCATAGTGAAATTCATGCTTTATTCTTAACAAAACATAAGTTAAAAGCATGTTAACACATAAATCACACAAATTTCTCATTGATTACCCATGGTAACCCATGGATTTTCCTTTGGAAAACCAACCAAAATTTGGTTTTTCTTTAAACAATTTACATGGTTTTCTTCCTTATTTCATCCTTAACAAAACCCAACATCAATTCAATGGAAAACAACCAAAAATTTTCCATCTTTTTCTCACTATTCACCCACGGATTTCATGAAGAAAAACCATGAAAAATTAAGTGAAAAAGGGAGTTACCTTGGTCTAATGCTTCCTTTGTCTTCTAGGAACACTTTGGCACTCTTTTTGTGAAGAAATTTTGAAGAAAAAGCTTGGTTTCCCTTGGGTGGCTCACGTACACCATGGAAGAAAAACTTAGCAAATTTTCTCTTGGTTTTGCCTTTCAAAAGTTTCGGCCATTTGTTCCAAAATTTTTGCCGACTTATGCATGAAAGAAAGCCAATTAATTTGGCCTTTAACCAATCAAATTTCAACAACTTTCCACCTAATTCTTTCCACCTTTTTCAAAAATTAAAAATGGTTAATTTTGGCCAAATCTTGGCCTTTAGATCAAAAAGCAAATGAATCATGGCCATTCATCCTACCTAACACCAATTTCTTTCCATTTCTTAAATGGATTTATGATGTCATAATTACTAAAGTGAAAGTTGACTTTGACTTTCACTATTCACATTAATTCGACTACTTTTTGACCGATACCGGTTCGAGCCGAAATTTTCCTGGAATCGTCCCAGCGTGTTCCTGAGGTCTCCTGTGCAGTCGGATCAATTTAATCTGCTTCTGTTTGATCAAAATCAATCCCGGAAGTTTACCGTCTTTTATTGGCTCGGTTAGGGTTTTCAATGCCGGTTTTGTCACCGTTTCACCCGTTTCAACTCAGTGAATTTTTCCAACACTGAATTCTTACTCGTCAGTATTGTTAGAACATTTTAATATATTCTAAACAATATAAATACATCTATTTCACTCTTTAAATAGTACAAATTATTATATACATATATTTGTACTTTTCTTACTGTGGTCTTATTTTGACTTGCCATATTCTTATCTTTATTCTGTTCAGATACCGAAACTACTCCTTTTTGAGCGTTTTGGGCCTGAATTCACTTTCTTACTCATATACTTTATTCTCTACTTATTTTTTGGGAGATTTTAATTTCCTCCAAAATATTTATTTATTTCTATCAACACTATAATTTGTCTAATTACAACCATAGTGTTTCTTTACATTCTTACTTACAGAACTCATAGAAAACCCTAGATTAAATTAGGTCACACCGCTAAAATTCTCTGGTCGTCACATGGACTCCCAAGTAGAGACATAGATATGTTGCTTGGTGGTGACATATTAGACCGGGACTAAAGCGTGATTAATCTTCGAAGTCCGCTTTGAGTGGATCGATCTGCTTTTGACGTTCATTACGCAGTAACCTTAATCATGAGTAAAAGGACAGCTTCATGTATATGATTTGTGTACTTTGATGTTCCAATGGCTAAAGCGTCTCAGAGGTAGTAAGCTTATAGACCGGTTCGTTGGGTGCATGACTTGTATATGATGAAGGGTTCGTTTACAGATATCGGAATCATAACTCTAATGAGGAGTTAAGGGTATCCTCTTAAAGGCATTATACTGAATGTGAAAATGGACAAGGCATTGGGTCGTCTGCTGGGCGGATGACTTCTTATTCACATATGGTGAATAATCATTTTCTTTATTCGGTAGTATAATGGAACTTTAAGATAGCCTGATCAGTAGGATTAAACGGACTTTGGCCTAAGGCTGATCATGGATATCATATGAGGATTCTGCATACATGACAAGGTCATTGGACGATAGCTTGTCACAGGCTTACGTAATACGGTATATAATTGGGAGTTCAGTTTTAGGTTTATAGTGGTGTGACTCTGAAATTAGTGATCATATGATTGAGTTGTTCGGTAAAAGAATGATGATCATATGGATTTGCGGGAGCCTGATTATATATGTCAAATCAGTCCCTCTACTAGCTCCACATAATTCCTTAACGTTTGGAAAATTGATTTGTGTATGCTATTGGCTTGTTTATTATGCATGGATGGTAATGACATAGGATTAGGATGGTAGACAAGATTCTCTCCGGTTGAATTCAGATTTTGTTTTGGATAATAGAGTACATAATTATTCGAACTCCAAATAAAGTTGCCATGATTTTATTTGAGATTGGATTGGAGTTGTAGAAAATTATCCATGAGAACAAGAATTTGAAACATAACTGTTTTGTGGAATTTGAAATTTGAATTTTTAAATTTGAATTTTGAATTTTGAAATTTGAAATTTGAAATTTGAATTTGAAATTTGAATTTGAAATTCGAATTTAAAATTTGAATTTGAAATTTAAATTTGAAATTCAAATTTTGAATCACAGTCCAAGTGGGATTCGAATTTGTTGTGGTAAATCCACAAGGTTTGAAATTCGAATTTGAGTTGGATATGGAGAGGATAATCTTGTTAGAATCCTACTTGAATTTTGAATCCAAATCCTAACTAATGATGGACGAAATTTTGAGGATTATCCTCAATGGATTTTCAGTTTGTGTGGATAAGGTTCAAGGAAAAAAATCAAGTTTCAATCCTAGTTGAATTTGGATTCTCTCCTCCCAGAAAAGTGGCCGAAATTTGGAGCATATCTCCTAGGGAAAATTCGGTTATTTTGGATAAGGATGAGATAAGATTCAAGCTTGAAAATCCTAGTGGAATTTTGATTCTCCCTTATCCTAAAAGTGGTCGAATTTTTTGAGGAGATTTTCTCCTTTGAATTTTTGGATTTTTTGGTTGAAAAAGGGAGATAAAATTCTAGTTAAAATCTTGTTTAGATTTGGATTGGATTTATCCTAAAGTGGCCGAATTTTATTGTTGGGATTTTCCCTTGGAAAATTCGGATTTTGTGCTTTTGGATAAGGGAGAATATCTTCTCCTAATCCAATTTGAATTCAGAGAATCACCTCATGCAGGTCTATAAATAGAGGTCCTGCCACTCCAGTTCTCTCAGACCACAGACTCTCAGGTGAGCAGGCTTATTGTTGCACAGCCCACCGTGACAATAAGTTCTTTAGATATCTTGGTGGTCGGAAGAAGACTAGCAGTGCTAGCATACCGATCAAGGTTCAGAGTGCCCACACACTCAGCCATTCAGGAATTAGAGAATAGTAGAGAAGGCTAGTTGGTTGAAGCCTCCGGTCATTCTCCTCCTGCAAGATTGGCATCCTTGAGGTATGTGTTTTAATTGTTGTTGGTTTATTGTATATGGCATCATGAGATATTTAACGATCTGAAAAAATTTTATTGTTTCGCTGCGCTACTCTGATACGTTTTTACCGATTTATTTTCCTACATATTTGATAACATGTCATATAGGATAGGTGAATGTCGCTCAAACTATATTGATCATATATATTTGTCAAAACTTGCATGTTTTTCAAAATATTGAGTGGGAGAGGGTTTCAAAAAAAACCCACAGCCTCCATTATTTATCTATATGTGAAAGCATGGTAATGTCTCGCATCAGTTCTGCCCTGACCACGCCCGTCGGTAGGTGTTTATCTCCGCCGGTGTACTCGGTTAGATCTCTTATGTGGAAAATGTGTTCGGATACGATTCTATTCATGACCACCCCTCGGTGGCTTGGTAGGACGTGGATCGGGCTACGTAAACAATAGTTATACACTCAAGACTCGTTCAGTTATTAACCTTCCCTAGAAACTCTGTTAACTAAACTGGTGGCCAAAATAATCGGTTATTAATATATGTCTTAACCTTGGAGCATTTAAGGCAACATATATTAATTCAATGGGGTCCATGTTCTAGCTATTTGTCTCATGACCACTCCTCGGTGGCTTGGGGCAATAGATGCTGAGAATTACTGTTGCAATGCTACATGTCTTTTCAAGTTTCATGTAGGAACATACTTGTATATTTTATTTGCTAAATTATCTCTATATTTGCTTGGGCTTTGTAATGATGTCTAGTATAATTCTATTTCAGTTCAAAATGTCACCGACACCCTTCATTTCAATACTTACTGAAAATAAGCTAAATGGCAATAATTATAAAGACTGGAAAAGAAATCTACTGATAGTTCTCAGCTGCGAGAGACATAAGTTCGTACTAGACAAACCATGCCCACCTGGGCCCAAATCTGACACACCGTTTGAGGAGGTCCTGGTTGCTTATACTCATTGGAGAGAATCCAATGAGATAGCTTGGTGCTACATACCTGCTAGCCTGACGAGTGCTTTACAAAAGCAGCAAGAGACTTATCAAGTTACTAAGGAGATCATCGAAAATCCGGAGGACATGTTCGGAGGCCAAGAAAAATTGGCACGACAGTCTGCTATTACCAGCATTATGAACTCTAAGCAAAAAGCAGGTACTCCAGTGAAGGACCATATGGTCACTCTAATGGGATTCTTTGCTAAGGCTGTCAAAAATGGTGCTAAGTTGGACTACAACACCCAGATCGAGATGGTGTTTAAAACTCTGTCTAAGGATTTTGTGGGATTTAAGGCAGCATATAATCTGGTGACAAGGGAGTTAGACTCACCAAGCTCATGAAGCAACTTCAAGCTTATGAGTGGCTGAACAAGGATGGGGATGCAGTTCAACCCAAAGGAGAGGCCAATTTGGCGGAATCTTCCAAACCCTCACGGAAGAGGAAGAGGCCAAATAAGAAGCAAGTGGCTTCCAGTTCTTCTAATCCTCCTGTCTCAGATGGGAAGAAGAAGAATAATAACAAAAATCCCAAGGACCCTAAAAAGTCCAAGTGCTTCCACTATGGGAAGGTAGGTCACTTAAAGAAGGCTTGTTATAAATTCCTAGCCACCAAGGGCAAGGAAGGTAAGGAGCTTCATTATTTAGAAGCGTGTTTGGTGGAAGAATTGAAAGACACATGGGTCATTGATTCAGGCGCCATTAATCACGTTTGTGTTTCTATGCAGGGGTTCGTGAAAACGAGAAGTCTACATAATAGGAGCCTTTCGTTACAGACCGGATACGGTAGCTTGGTGGTGGCTAAGGCAGTGGGAGACGTCTATCTTTATTTTGATAAATTTAGGTTTATACTATTGAAAGATTGTATTTATGTTCCTAATTTTAGGAGGAACCTTATATTGGTAGCTTGTTTAATAAAGGATTCTTATTCAGTTTCTTTTAGTAAAGGAGTTGATATTCATAAAAATAAATCTTCTATCTATTCTGGATGGATGGATGGAAACCTATATTTAATCAAACCAAAGATGTGCTCACTGGTTGACATCGAATTAATAGATAACTCTAAAAAGTTAAAAGTTTCTCACTCTAACAAGGCGTATCTTTGGCATTTAAGACTTGGTCATATTAATTAGGATAGGATTCAAAGGTTGGTGAAAGATGGTTCTCTACAATCTCTGGAGGAGGTACGTCTTCCTCAATGTGATTCTTGTCTTGAGGGTAAGATGATTAAGAGGTCTTTTGGAGCTAAGGGTACTAGGGCTCAGGAACTTTTAGAAATTGTGCACACTGACGTATGTGGCACCATGAATGTCACAGCACGAGGAGGGTTCGAGTATTATGTCTCCTTCATAGACGATTACTCGAGGTATGGATATGTGTACCTGATGCACCGCAAGAGCGAAACCTTTGATAAGTTCAAAGAGTATCGTGCGAAAGTGGAAAATCAATTAGGTAAATCCATAAAGACAATTCGATCTGATTGAGGTGGTGAATATCTCTCTGACGAATTTTTAGGACATCTTGTAGAGAATGGGATATTATCCCCATTGATTGTACCTAGTACTCAACAACAAAATGGTGTAGCTGAAAGGAGAAACAGGACCTTATTGGATATGGTACAGTCCATGATGAGTTTTTCAATGCTGCCGTTATCATTTTGGGGATATGCATTACAAATGACATGCTATATTCTGAACTAGGTTCCAAGCAAGTCAATTCTCAGGACTCCATATGAATTGTGACGTGGCAGGAAGCCCTCGCTTGAACATATGAGAATATGGGGCTGCCCGGTGTAGGAAAAATTCGATAAAAACACATCAGAGCGGCACAGTGGAACAATAAAAATTTTTCAAGATCGTTAAATATCTCGTGATGCCATATACAATAAACTGACAATAATAAAACTCATACCTTAAGAGGACACCAAACTGTAGGGAGGGCTTCAACCACTAGCTTTCTCTACTACTCTCCAATTCCCAGATGGTAGAGTGTGTGGGCACTCGGTTCCTTGACTGGTATACTAGCACTGCTAGTCTCCTTCTGACCACACAGATCTTTGAAGAACTTATTGTCACGGTGAGTTATGCAACAACAAGCCTGCTCGCCTGAGAGTTTGTGGTCTGAGAGAACTGGAGTGACAGGACCTCTATTTATAGACTTGCACAAGGTGATCCCTTGAATTTGAATTGGATTAGGAGAAGATTTTCTCCCTTAACAATTCACAAAAAAATTAAAAATTCTAGGCCCAAATTTAGGGATAATTTTCGGCCACTTTAGGGAATCTTGGAGTCCAAATTCAAATAGGATTTTAACTTGAATTTTATCTCCTCATTTATCCAAATAACCAAATTTCCCTAGGCCATAAACAAGGCTAGATTCGGCTACTTTAATGTGAGGAGAATCAAAATTCAAATAGGATTTTTTAGCTTGAATTTTATCTCACCCTTATCCACAAAAAAACTGAAAATCTCCTTTAGGATTATCTTTGAATTTTCGGCCACTTTTGTGAGGGGAAGAATTAAAATTCAAATAGGTTTTTCTAGCTTGAATTTAATCTCACCCTTATTCACAAAACTTGAAAAATCTCCTTGGATTTATCCACCAAATTTTCATGCACTTTAAGGAGGGAGAGAATCCAAATTCAACTGGGATTGAAACTTGAATTTTCCCTGCATCCTTATCCACTAAGAATCCGAATTCTCCTAGGAGTTATCCTCCCTAACAAACTCGGTTTTTCTAGATAGATTAGGATTCAAAATTTAAGTAGGATTCAAATAAGATTTTCCTCTCCATAATCCAACTCAAATTTGAATTCTAACCCTGTGGAATTATCCACAAAGAATTTGAATTCCACTTGGGCTGTGATTTAAAATTTAAATTTCAAATTTCAAATTTCAAATTCAAATTTCAAATTTCAAATTTCAAATTTCAAATTCAAATGTCAAATTCAAATTTCAAATTTCAAATTTAAATTTCAAATTCAAATTTCAAATCCAAAATTTAAATTTCAAGTTTCAAAATTCAAATTTCAAAATCTACAAAAAGTTGTATTTCAAATTTTGTTCTCATGGATAATTTTCTACAACTCCAATCCAATCTCAAATAAATTTGGAGTTTGAATAGTTGTGTACTCTATTATCCAAAACAAAATATGAATTCAACTGGAGAGAATCTTGTCCACCATCCTAATCCTATGTTAACCCCATCCATGCATAATCAACTAGCCAATAAGCACACACAAATCAATTTGCCAACCGTTAAGGAATTATATGGAGCTAGTAGAGGGACCAATTGGACATATATAATTGGGCTCCTATGAATCCATATGATCATTATTCTGTACCAAACAACTCAATCATATGATCACTAATTTCAGAGTCACACCACTATAAACCTGAAACTAAACTCCCAATTATATACTATATTACGAAAGCTTGTGACAAGTTAATGTCTAATGACCTTGTCATGTATGCAGAATGCTCATATGATATCCATGATCAGTCTTAGGTCAAATTCCATTCAATCCTACTGAGCAGGCTATCTTAAAGTTCCATTATACTACCGAATAAGAAAATGATTATTCACCAAATGTGAATAAGAAGTCATCCGCCCTGTAGACAACCCAAGGCCTTGTCTATTTTCACATCTAGTATAATGCCTTTAAGAGGATACCTTTAACTCCTTAGAGTTATGATTTTGATATCTGTAAACAAACCCTTCATCGTATACAAGTCATGCACCCAACGAACCGGTCTATAAGCTTACTACCTCTGAGATGTTTTAGCCATTGTAACATCAAAGTACATAAGTCATATACGTGAAGTAGTTCATTTAGTCAGGATTAAGGTTATTGCATAATGAATGTCAAAAGCACATTGATCTACTCATAGCGAACTACGTAGATCAATCACACTTTAGTCCCGGTCTAGTATGTCACCACCAAGCATCATATTTATGTCTCTACATAGGAGTCTATGCTCCGGACAGTCAAGACAAACCACCCCCACCATGGCTTTAGATAACATAATAATCTTAACATGAGTTAGATACTCGGTCTAACCCCATAGACTACAGACCTTAATTTAGACCGCTTACTTTAGAACATTGTCGTCTCGCATACAAAAGTCCATTGCATACAACGTTTTAACAGTTTTAACACAAGTAGTCAGTGAGCCATATTTGCTTACATTTACTTTAACATGTAAATAGAATAAGGATAAACAGCAATATAATAAATAATTTTTATATTATAATTTTATTATCCAGTTCAAAATAAATACATAAAAAAGTTTTTAATGCTTAGGGCATTTCCTAATAATTGGAATATTGCATGGTAAATTGGAATATGACACGAAAATCAAGGATGGACCCCTTGGGATAGGCCATCAGCCTTGGTGGGGCTGCAGCCCCTACCCTCAGGCAGGATAGGGCTGCGGCAGCCCCTGCCCACGGCTACACTAGCCACGGCTGCAGGCAGGCAAGATAGGGCTGCGGCAGCCCCTGTCCACGGCTGCACCAGCCACAGCCGCAGGCTTTACCTATAGCCAAAGGTGGCCGTGGCCCCTTTAGGGATAGGCCGAGCCCCTGGGCTGCAGCCCATGGCTGCAAGCGTCGCCTAAAGCCTGCCAGGCTGTAGTGCCCACCTGGGCATGTAGCCCATGGCTGCAGGCTGAGATGGCTGCACCCAAACTGTGGCCGTGCGTTGCCAGCCCTCCTAGGGTTGGCAGCTGCCCACGATGGCTGCGGGCCTCCGGGCCCCGCGGGCTGACGGGCATAAAATCAAAAATTTTTTATTTTTAAATTTGAGATTTAATTTTAAATCATGTTTAAAAATATGTAATTAAAAATTTTAAAATTTTGAAATTACATATTATTGCACATGAAATTGAAATTGTTTAAAATTTGAATTTGAAATTTAAATTTGAAATTCGAATTTGAAATTTGAATTTGAAATTTAAATTTTTAGAATTTAAATTTTAAATAATTCTTGGGATGAGAAATAAATGGAGAGGCTACATAAAGATGGAAACAAGAAGGCAGAAAAAAATTCAAGATCCAAAGAATGCTTTGGATGGAATTTTGTAATCTTTATTTTCTTTGTTCTAGGATGAAACCATGGCTTGGTTATTTTCAAATCAATTATTTTTTCTATGATATGTCATGGATGTATAAATATGTATTGATGGATGTTTTGAATGCATATTTGATAACATGTCATGTAGGATAGGTGAATCTGCTCAGACTATGTTGATCATACATATTTGTCAAAACTTGCATATTTTTCAAAATATTGAGTGGGAGAGGGTTTCAAACAAAACCCACGGCCTCCATTGTTGATTCATATGTGAAAGCATGGTAACGCCTCGCGTCAGTTCTGCCCTGACCACACCCCTCGGTAGGTGTTTACCGCCGCTGGTATACTAGATTGGATCTCCTATATGGAAAACGTGTTCGGGCACGATTCTATTCATGAACACCCCTCGGTGGCTTGGTAGGACGTAGATCGGGCTACGTAAACAATGGTTATATACTTAAGACTCGTTTAGTTATTAACCTTCCCTAGAAGCTCTGTTAACTAAACTGGTGGCCAAAATAAGTGGTTATTAATATATGTCTTAACCTTAGAGGATTTAAGGCAACATATATTAATTGGACGGGGTCCATGTTCCGGCTATTTGTCTCATGACCACTCCTCGGTGGCTTGGGACAATAGGTGCTAAGAATTACCATTGCAATGTTACATGTTTTTCAAGTTTCATGTAGGAACATACTTGTATGTTTTATTTGCTAAATTATTTATATATATGCTTGGGCTTTGTAATGATGTCTGGTATAATTTTATTTCAGTTCAAAATGTCATCGACACCCCTTATTTTGATCCTTACTGAAATTAAGTTGAACGGCGATAATTATAAAGACTAGAAAAGAAATCTACTAGTAGTTCTCAGCCGCGAGAGACACAAGTTCATGCTAGACGAACCATGCCCACTTGGGCCCAAACCTGACACACCGCTTGAGGAGGTCCCGGTTGTGTATACTCATTATAGAGAATCTAATGTGATAGCTCGGTGCTACATACTTGCTAACATAACGAGTGCTTTACAAAAGCAGCATGAGACTTATCAAGTTGCTAGGGAGATCATGGAGAACTTGGAGGACATGTTCGGAGGCCAAGAAAAATTGGCTCAACAGTCAGCTATCACAAGTATCATGAACTCTAAACAGAAGGCAGGAACTCCAGTAAAAGACCATATGATCACTTTAATGGGATTCTTTGCTGAGGTTGCTAAAAATGGTGCTGAGCTAGACTACAACACCCAGATTGAAATTGTGATAACTAGGAATTTTAGATTCTTGGAGTCGATTAAAATTGTATGTAAGTATCAATTTTACTGAATAAAATATGAAAAAGTTATGTTTTAATACTGTTGTGAATACTATAAAAATGTTCCGGCAGTGTTAAAGTTTGACGTCCCGTACGTTACCATACCATCCAACCGAGCTCTGACGCCGACCGTGATGGATGGCAACCTCGTGGGTCGTCGTCCTCTTACTTAACATACTTAACTTTTCACTTTTTAATGTTCTCTTTTTAAAACGGAAGCAATTTCTATAGCAATTTTTTTATTTTTTTATTAATTTATATATAATTTTTTTTACTTACATATTACACCTATATCTCTATCATACTCTTATAACATATACTTCATAAATTTCTTTCTATCAACTTCCTTTTTGAACACTCAGCGAAAGACTCATGGTAGTACCATACCCTCGCCCAGTCCCTTGGCACATGCAAATCCATCCGTTGTCCGTCATATTACTTTAAACTAACAGGTTACTTACCTGCAATATATGAACAACTAATGAGTTAGATGCTCAGTAAGTTCAAACATACATTCATTAACTTATAAGTACTAGTAATATATATTAGTACTAGAATATATGACATCACGTATAGACACATCATACACATCGTCTATACATATCATCGAAACATAACATAATATGTTAGCCTGTTCATGCTCATTTACCTCTTCGCTCATCGTTCTCATCATTCTATCAATCATCTCTTATCATTTTATTCTAATCTCTTCATTTCTTTTCTTTTCATTCCTATCATTTCTTAACTTTCCGTTCTAAACCTTCTTATCTTTTCTATCGTTTTATCATCATTTCTTAACCTTTCGTATCTTAAAAGTCAGTAACATATACACTAGCATAACATCACGTAAAAACGTGTCATTCACATCATACACATAACATCAAATACATCACATCACATATATTAATTCTATTATGTTCTTTTAAGTTTCGTTTTATTATTTATTTATTTTTCAGTGATTTCATTATGTCATTCTTTCATATCGTTTGTTTCTTTTCTTATCGTTCTTTACTTTTCCCTTCTTTTCGTATCATTTCTTTTCTTTTCACTTTCCTTTGATGGGCCCGTTGCTGGTCGCACCTTAAAGATTACCACTTCATTCTCTGAGGGGGTGATCTTTAACTACCGCACCTTCGGGACAGTGTCCAACCTATAAACTATCGCACCTTCGGGATAGTACCACATCTGCGTGGAGGATATAGGCATTAACCTCACCTACGGGAGGCCGGTACGCCAACAACTTAAGTTTTCAGTCTTATTATCGTGTATGCTTTTATTTTTCTTGTATTGATTTTTCGTTGTACATCTTTTTCATGACATTCATAATCTTTCCTTTCTCATTTTTCATAGAACATTTCATGGGACATTTGTTCTTTTGTTGTTCTATCTTTCTTTCGTAATTCTTTCTCATTGACATCTCATTCTTTCATTCTCATTTCGTAAGACATATACCGTTGTTTCATGTTGTTATTTTTCTTTTCTTAATTCTTTACTTTACTTGTGTATATTATGCCAGTCACACTTTAGCATATATAGCACATATTACTTATATATCATCACATCACATCATAACAAACAAAAATACGTTTAGTTATGTGCAGACAATTATTCTCTATTTATCAGTTGCATCATTCTATCTATCGTATCTTATCATCATACTCCTATCGATCATAGCCTATCATTGCTTCTCTTTCTTGTCTAACTCTTCACTTTCATATCACCTTTCATAAAACATCTATCATTTCGTTCTCATAAAACACACCCTTCTTAATTCCTTTCATTATTGATTATCGTTGCTCTATCAATCATAACTTAACTTCCATAAAACTTTTCATAAACATCTATTCTTTCCCTTCATATCTCATCTTTTTTTTTTTTTTTTGCATTCTATCATAACATTCTCATTCTTATTCTTTCCATTCTTCTATCTCTCTTCCTCACATCTTTACTCTTATAAAGCTTTTATAATACATTTTCTTCGTAATTCAATATATATACATATATATTTTTTTATAAATTATTTATTAAAACCTATCTTTTAACATCATCATAGTATTGTTATAGCATTACTATAGCATCATCATAAATCACATCATGACATTTTGCATACAAAACATATAAATACTATAAGCTTGTTCATAGTTACAGACGGGTAAATGTCTGAACTTACTCATGGCATACTTATCCTCTTCTTGGAATCCATCGACGTCCTTTGTCGCGTCTGGATCGGGTTCCTACAGACAAATTTTGTCCGTTGATCACATTTTCATTTATAGCTTTTATTTTATTAAAAAACTTGATTCTGATCTTATAACCCTTAATTATAGCCTTAGGATAGCTTTTTAAACCTTAATGGCCATTTTCGAATTTTTCTCCAACTTTTTGAAAAATTACGATTTTACCCCTAACTTTTGATAAAATTACAATTTTACCCTTGGCTTGATTTTTCATAACTTAAACCTCAATTTTGGCTTTTACAAACTTCATTACCCTATTCTGGGGTCATTGGGGCTCTTTTCCCATAATTTGAGAATCTTTTGGTAAAATGACCATTTTGCCCCTAGTGGGTCGTTTAACCATAACATTTTCATTTTCATAGTTAGGCTGGATTTTCTAAACCTAAAATCATCTAATTAACTTTTTAAATCTTATCGGACCCTTTTTCGGATCAATTCTTATCATTTTACCAATTTTTCACATTCTTAACCCTTGGAAGTACTATTCTGACCTAAGAGTTGGTTTACTAATCATAACTTGTCCTTTCCTTTTTCCATGCCCTAATTCCTCGAGGGGGCTCGGGTTACCTTCCCGATCATATTTTACTCCTCGTTTCCTATATTACCCCCAGTGTCGTTTTTAGAAATTTCAACAGAGTTTCCCCTTAATTTTTGAGGTTCCAGCTTTTAGGAAACGCCTGAAAACCATTTATCCTGATCTAATTCTATCACGTACTATACCAGAGGCCTAGATTTTACGTAAAACTCACACTGTTTACATAAAATCGTTACATTATCATATATTTTTCTTTTCCTCCATTACAGCCATTTTCTTCTTTTTACATACATTCTTTTCCATAATTTTCATATCAATAATCATAAAATCATACAATAGTCACAAATAATTAACTTGCGGAACATAAAGAGGTCGGGATTTATACCGAATTACAGTCAGGTCTCGACGGCATAAACCCTAATTCTTCGTTCTTCATATCTGAGGTCCCGTCTTGTAAATCCGACTCCGTGGATGTGTCAGGAACGTCGAAAATAGGCCAACGGGCCAAACTTCCAAAATTGGTCAATGGTTGCCGTTGACCGGTGTTGACCGACAGCGACGGCGGTGACGGTGGAAAGTGGGTAGTCCATCTTGAAGATCTCGACGAGGGGAGTCCATTGGTGGTGTCAATTTCACCATTGGAGGCTCTGATCGTCGACAATCGGCCTCGAAAACTCGACCCATGGTGGCGGCGTTGAATCTCCACCGTGATGGGGTTGTTGCCTGAAATTGTTTGAGGGCTTTTGCTCCCCACTGATATCTGATCATTTTGGTACCCCTAGCGTCCCTCAACTCGGCCGAAAACGGTGAAAATCGATAGTGGCTCCCATGACGGTGACGGTAAATTTCTTAAAGCTTGGTTGGCATGATGCAGCGGTTGTTGCCATGAACCAGTAGGTCGATTTTGTAGTACTCTTCACCACGAACCTTTTGGGACTGGTTTCATGGCAAACGGTGGCCAGACGGCGGAGATACGGCCGTTTGAAATTCACGGCTCCAGCGAGCTTCGGGCGGCGCGTGCAGTGGCCGTTCCGTCGAGTCGACCCACCGTTGGACTTAGCTCGACGAGAGCTTTCCAATGAGACTAATGGTGTTGAAAACGGACACCGTTTCCGATAGTTGATTACTATTCATTTTCGTGTAAGGGGAGGAAAGAGAAAATAAGAGAAAGTTATGGGCTTGTTTTTTTTTTGGAATTTCTGATTTTTTGCCCTTTATATACTTTTTCACCCAAAATTTCAACATGGGCTATCCTGACTAATTTGGGTGTCCTGAATCCAAATATATCAGTTTTATTTTCATCTGAGGTCATCTTGACCAGTTTCCGATATTGTGAATTCTCGATCAAAAATTACCTATGTGCTCAGTTAGCTAATTTGAGCATATATATAGGCTATACTAACTAATTTGGACGTGCTGAATCCAAATTTGTTAGTTTCAACTTCATTCGAGGTCATCTCGACCCATTTTCGGGATCTGTGTGACCCCGCCTCGAAAAACTTGTTCGGTGCCCGATTGACTAATTTGGGCATCCTGAGTCTAAATATATCATTTTCGGGCCAAGAAAATGTCGTCTTGACCCTCATCCCGATACCGCGTACCTCTCAACAAAATCTACATTTTGTGCTCAAATAACTAATTTGAGCATTCTGATTCTAAATATATCAGTTTTATATCAAGAAAATGTCATCTTGACCAATTTCTTGATATTGCATGTCTGTCTGTCAAAAATTACATTTTATGCTCAATTGGCTATTTTGAGCATACTGATTCTAAATATATCAATTTTATATCAAGAAAAAGTCATTTTAACCAGTTTCTTGATACTATGTATGACACACACACGTACACATATAAAATCACTACATTTCACATTTTAAACACGAATTTCATCTTGTATATTCTATATACTAATTTTTTTGAGAATGATGAAATTTCCCGGTTGTCACATTCACCCCTCCTTATAAAATTTTCGTCCTTGAAAATTAAGTCAAGTAGGGGTACAAAGATTTCATTTCATCTTTGTTCATCACATATACATATCATTTCATAACATTTACATGTCATTTCAAACATATCAACATAACATGAGGGCCACATATAATCATAGCCTTGTACATCTACTTTCTTTTTATATATCAATAATTATAGGAAACATAGGCAGTGTTGAAAATGACACCCCACTTGGCCATAAGGAAACTGGGGCTAATGCTGAACTCCTTCAAGAGAATCACTCAATCGTGGTATGGCAAAACTCGGTCCAGTTAAGCGCTAATCCTGGTCACAAGAATCCCAGTACACACGAGAGCATTTCCCTGAAAGTGCTAACAGCCAAAAGGACCCAGTTATCCTAATCAATGGAGCACAACTAGAGAATCATCTCGATGGCATGAAACTAGTTCTGCATTCCCATGGAATGCTAAAGTAAAAGTACTATCTATCCTTGAAACTCGTGCAGGAAACTAATGCCTGTACTTATGATCTTATTATCTCATCATCATATCCTTACAAAATGTTTATTTTCAATAAATAAACATTTACTAAATTCAAAAATAAACTAACTTACTTGGATGACGAACTGGATGTGCATCGTGCCAGGAGGGATATGGTCAAACTGCTCTTAGACCACCTGTGATGTCCCGTACATTACCATACCATCAATCCGAGCTCTGACGTCGACCGTGATGGCTGGCAACCTCGTGGGTCGTCGTCTTCTTGCTTAACATACTTAACTTTCCATTTTTTAATGTTCTCTTTTTAAAACGGAAGCAATTTCTATAGCAATTTATTTATTTATTATTATATTTTTTTTACTTACATATTACAGCTATATCTCTATCATACTCTTATAACATATAATTCACAAATTTCTTTCTTTCAACTTCCTTTCTGAACGGTCAGCGAAAGACTCATGGTAGTACCATACCCTCGCCCAGTCCCTTGGCACATGCAAATCCGTCTGTTGTCTATCATTACTTTAAACTAATAGGTTACTTACGTGCAACATATGAACAACTAACAAGATAGATGCTCAGTAAGTTCAAACATACATTCATTAACTTATAAATACTAGTAATATATATTATTACTAGAATATATGACATCACGTATAGACACATCATACACATCGTCTATATATATCATCGAAACATAACATAATATGTTAGCCTGTTCATGCTCATTTATCTCTTCGCTCATCGTTCTCATCATTCTATCGATCATCTCTTATCATTCTATTATAATCTCTTCATTTCTTTTCTTTTCATTCCTATCATTTCTTAACTTTCCGTTCTAAACCTTCTTATCTTTTCTATCGTTTTATCATCATTTCTTAACCTTTCGCATCTTAAAAGCTAGTAACATATACACTAGCATAACATCACGTAAAAATGTGTCATTCACATCATACACATAACATCAAATACATCACGTCACATATATTAATTCTATATTTTTCTTTTAAGTTTCGTTTTATTATCTATTTATTTTTCATCGATTTCATTATGTCATTCTTTCATATCGTTTGTTTCTTTTCTTATCGTTCTTTACTTTTCCTTTCTTTTCGTATCATTTCTTTTCTTTTCACTTTCCTTTGATGGGCCCGTTGCTGGTCGCACCTTAAAGATTACCACTTCGTTCTCTGAGGGGGTGATCTTTAACTACCGCACCTTCGGGATAGTGTCCAACCTATAAACTACCGCACCTTCGGGGTAGCACCACATCTGCGTGGAGGATATAGGCATTAACCTCACCTACGGGAGGCCGGTACGCCAACAACTTAAGTTTTCAGTCTTATTATCGTGTATGCTTTTATTTTTCTTGTATTGATTTTTCGTTGTACATCTTTTTCATGACATTCATAATCTTTCCTTTCTCATTTTTCATAGAACATTTCATGGGACATTTGTTCTTTTGTTGTTCTATCTTTCTTTCGTAATTCTTTCTCATTGACATCTCATTCTTACATTCTCATTTCGTAAGACATATACCGTTGTTTCATGTTGTTGTTTTTCTTTTCTTAACTCTTTACTTTACTTGTGTATATTATGTCAGTCACACTTTAGCATATATAGCACATATTACTTATATATCATCACATCACATCATAACAAACAAAAATATGTTTAGTTATGTGTAGACAATTATTCTCTATTTATCAGTTGTATCATTCTATCTATCGTATCTTATCATCATGCTCCTATCGATCATAGCCTATCATTGCTTCTCTTTCTTGTCTAACTCTTCACTTTCATATCACCTTTCATAAAACATCTATCATTTCGTTCTCATAAAACACACCCTTTCTTAATTCCTTTCATTATTGATTATCGTTGCTCTATCAATCATAACTTAACTTCCATAAAACTTTTCATAAACATCTATTCTTTCCCTTCATATCTCATCTTTTTTTTTTTTTTTTTTGCATTCTATCATAACATTCTCATTCTTATTCTTTCCATTCTTCTATCTCTCTTCCTCACATCTTTACTCTCATAAAGCTTTTATAATACATTTTCTTCGTAATTCAGTATATATACATATATATATTTTTATAAATTATTTATTAAAACCTATCTTTTAACATCATCATAGTATTGTTATAGCATTACTATAGCATCATCATAAATCACATCATGACATTTTGCATACAAAACATATAAATACTATAAGCTTGTTCATAGATGCAGACGGGTAAATGTCTGAACTTACTCATGGCGTACTTATCCTCTTCTTGGAATCCATCGACGTCCTTTGTCGCGTCTGGATCGGGTTTCTACAGACAAACTTTGTCCGTTGATCACATTTTCATTTATAGCTTTTATTTTATTAAAAAGCTTGATTCTGATCTTATAACCCTTAATTATAGTCTTAGGATAGCTTTTTAAACCTTAATGGCCATTTTCAAATTTTTCTCCAACTTTTTAGAAAATTACGATTTTACCCCTAACTTTTGACAAAATTATAATTTTACCCTTGGCGTGATTTTTCATAACTTAAACCTCAATTTTGGCTTTTACAAACTTCATTACCTTATTCCGGGGTCATTGGGGCTCTTTTCCCATAATTTGAGAATATTTGGGCAAAATGACCATTTTGCCCCTAGTGGGTCGTTTAATCATAAGATTTTAATTTTTATACTTAGGCTAGATTTTCTAAACTCAAAATCATCTATTTAATTTTTTAAATCTTATCAAACTCTTTTTCGGATCAATTCTTATCATTTTACCAATTTTTCACAATCCTGACCCTTGGAAAGTACTATTCTGACCTAAGAGTTGGTTTACTAATCTTAACTTGCCCCTTCCTTTTTCCATGCCCTAATTCCTCGAGGGGGCTCGGGTTACCTTCCTGGTCATATTTTACCCCTCGTTTCCCTTATTACCCCTAGTGCCGTTTTTAGAAATTTCGGCAGAGTTTCCCCTTAATTTTTGAGGTTCCAGGGTATAGGAAACGCTTGAAAATCATCTATCCTGATCTACTTCTATCACGTACTATACCAAAGGCCTAGATTTTACGTAAAACTCATACTGTTTTCTTAAAATCGTTACATTATCACAGATTTTACTTTTCCTCCATTACAGCCATTTTCTTCTTTTTACATTCTTTTCCATAATTTTCATATCAATAATCATAAAATCATACAATAGTTCCAAACAATTAAATTACGGAATGTAAAGAGGTCAGGATTTATACCGAATTGCAGTCTGGTCTCGACGGCATAAATCCTAATTCTTCGTTCTTCATATCTGAGGTCCCGTCTTGCAAATCCGACTTCGTAGATGCGTCCGGAACGTCGAAAAAAGGCCAACGGGCCAAACTTCCAAAATTGGTCAATGGTCACCGTTGACCGGCAGCCACGGCGGCGACGGTGGAAGGTGGGTAGTCCATCTTGAAGATCTCAACGAGGGAAGTCCATTGGTGGTGTCAATTTCACCATTGGAGACTCCGATCATCGACAATCGACCTTGAAAACTCGACCCATGGCAGTGTCATTGAATCTCTGCCGTGCCGGGGTTGTTACCCGAAATTGTGTGAGGGCTTTTGCTCCCCATTGAACTCTGATCATTTTGGTACCCCCAGCATCCCTTAACTCAGCCGGAAACAGTGAAAATCGACGGTGGCTCCCACGGTGGCGATGGTGAATTTCTCGAAGCTTGGTCGGTAGGATACGGCGGTTGTTGCCATGAACCACCAAGTCAGTTTTGTAGTACTCTTCACCACGAACCTTTTGGGACTGGTTTAGTGGCAAACGGTGGCTGGACGGCGGAGATACAGCCGTTTGAAATTCATGGCTCCAGCAAGCTTTGGACGGCGCGTGCGGCGGCGTGCAGCGGCCGTTCCGTCGAGTCGACCCACCGTTAGACTCAGCTCGGCAAGAGCTTTCCAATGAGACTGGCGGTGTCGAAAACAGACACTGTTTCCGATAGTTGATTACTGTTCATTTTTGTGTAAGGGGAGGAAAGAGAAAATGAGAGAAAGTTATAGGCTTGTTTTTTTTTTTAATTTCTGATTTTTTGCCCTTTATATACTTTTTCACCCAAAATTTCAACATGGGCTATCCTGACTAATTTGGGTGTCCTGAATCCAAATATATCAGTTTTATTTTCATTTGAGGTCATCTTAACCAGTTTTCGATATTGTGAATTCTCGGTCAAAAATTACCTTTGTGCATACAAATAGGCTATACTGACTAATTTGGACGTGCTGAATCGAAATTTATCAGTTTCAACTTCATTCGAGGTCATCTCGACCAGTTTTTAGGATTTGTGTGACCCCGTCTCAAAAAATGTGTCAGGTGCCCGATTGACTAATTTGGGCATCCTGAGTCTAAATATATCATTTTCGGGCCAAGAAAATGTTGTCTTGACCCTCATCCCGATACTGCGTACCTCTCAACAAAATCTGCATTTTGTGCTCAAATGACTAATTTGAGCATTCTGATTCTAAATATATCAGTTTTATATCAAGAAAAGGTCATCTTGACCAATTTCTTGATACTGCATGTCTGTTGGTCAAAAATTACATTTTATGCTCAATTGGTTATTTTGAGCATGCTGATTTTAAATATATCAATTTTATATCAAGAAAAAGTCATTTTAACCAGTTTCTTGATACTGTGTATGACACATACACGTATACGTATAAAATCACTACATTTCACATTTTAAACACGAATTTCATTGTGTACATTCCATATACTAATTTTTCTGAGAATGATGAAATTTCCCGGTTGTTACATAAAGTGAGTGAGTTTGGAGGTGAAAAATCTTACCGAATAGAATCGGGTGGGACGGTTCGAAAACGGAGCTGAAAACCCTAGTGAGTGCACCGAAGTACACTAAATGATAGAAATTTACGGTAGAGAATTCTGGTCAAACGGAAGTAGAATAAAACAAACCGATTGCACCGGAGGAGCCCAGAACCCGCCTATGTGATTTCGGTAAAGTTCCGTTCGGTTTGACTTTCGGTCAAAATTTTGACCACGAATTAATATATGAATTATTTCAAAGGATGACATCACATTTATGATGTCGTAAATATAGTTTTTTTTATGGCTTGGAAAGTAATTTGGCAAGGTGTAAGGTTAGGATTTATTGTCTTTTTTATCAATGGCCAAGATCTAGCTAAAAAGACATTGGAAAAAAAATTTAAAAGTTTTGAAAAAAGGCCATTCAGCCACCTAGAAAGAAGGCAACAAAAAATTTTATTTTTCACCCAAAAATATTGCATTTTAGTCCTTGAACAATATGAAATTGTTGGAAAAAATTTTCCAAAAGGTCCCTTGCTTTTGCCTGTAAATAGGCTTCAAAAATCCATTTGAAAATTAGAGAAAATTGGCCAAACTCTTGCCAATTTTTTGCAACCAAAACCGTGCCCCTTAAGTGCATTCCAAGCCAAAAATTTCCAAAATTTCATACCAAAAATAGACTCCAATTTTAACCAAGGTTGCAATGGGAACAAGTTTATAAGGTTAGCTTCTACTTTGAAGCATTTTCCATGTGTTTTCTTAGTGAAAATCCGTGTATGAAGGGTGTAGGAAATTGGTTAAAAATTTGATGTTTGGTTTTTGTGTTTGATTGGTTTGGTGTTTTAGAGATTAAAGCATGATTTAGAACTAGAAACAAGCAAAAATTTTGCATGTTTCCATGAAAAAAAAATCTGTGGCCTTGTAGGATGCTAATGATGTGGAAATTTTGGTGAATTGTTTTGATAAATATGTAAGTTTGATACTATGTTCATTCAAGCATAAATTGGAATAAGGAAACAAGAAATTTTGATGTTTGTTTCTGATAGAACCTATGGCCTATGTGTGGTTGAAATGAGAAAATTTAGAGTTAATAAATGATTAGTAATGTTGATAAAACCCTAGGAAATAAGACAAATCTTTCTATGTGAATTAGCATGAAAAATCCGTGGCTAATGCTAGGGTTGGAATGAAAATTTTGTTAGGGTTTTAATGTTGATTTGTACATTTGAAAACCTAAGAATAATATGTGATAATTGCTTAAGGTGATGAAAAATATTTGGTGTTGATTATCGTGGGAAACCGAGGCTATGATTGGGAAAATTTTGAAGATGTGTGTATTGATCTTTGAATATTGGTTAATGTGGAAAATTTTTATACAAAGTTTGGTAACTTTGTATAAAATAGGTTTCTGGTATAGTACGTGGCAGATTCAAAGGTTCTGAGGAGTACCTGATGCCGGGGAAACCTAAAAATACAAACAGAAATGCTGTCGAAATTTCTAAAACGGCATAAGGCATTTCGGGAAACGAGGGGTAAAAATATTAGACTCGGGAAGGAAACCGGGACCCTTGATGGATTAGGGTTAGTAATGGAAAACCAACCTAAGAAGAATAGTAAACCGACCTTTAATGACTAAAATGCCTAAAACGGGAAAAAAAAATTCATGTTAGGGGTATTTTGGGAAATGAGGGAAAATTAGGTCGGGATAGGAAACCTGAGCCCTTTGGGAACTGAGACTAAGGGACGGGAATGGAAAACGTTTCAAGAGTAGTGAAATACCCATTTGAGGCTTCGAAACGCTAGAAAAACAAAAAACGACCCTAAATGTCAGATGAATAGTAATCGAGGGTCAGAAAATGAATAATTAGGTTCTTATAGCACATAAAGCTGTAAAATGAAATAGAAGCTTGGAGAATATTATTTCAAGATATTTGGGCTTAGAAAATTTGAGAAAAATGATAGAACGGAATAGTTACGGTCCCGAGACCCGTCAGGGCCAAAATGGTCATTTTGACCAAAAATTTTCGAAAGGCTCAAAAAGGACCGTAAAGGATCTAGAATGACATAAATAAAATTCTAGGACTCAAAATAAAGATTTTAGAGTTAAAAATCTAGAGTCTAAATAGTACACGGGCGTGTACAAAGAAACACGATCGTGTAGAGTGAAACTGAGAGGTATATGGTCAGGGACACGGGCGTGTTTCAGATCGTGTACCACATAAATAATTGAAATGTTTTGTAAAATTTATCACAAAATAAATATATTCAAGGTGATAATTAATAAAGGGTATTAACAGACAATACTATGTTTGTAAGAACCCAAACTAGAGATAAAACTATGGAGGAGTTCCAGAAGTGGACATCATCGCAGTGGTGGTAAGTTTAAGCATTTTCATGTCTGCAATATGAAATACTGTTATATTGTGTTTAGTACTAGTTATACATCATTGTTAAGTCCTATGGACCCTGAGGATTAGTTAGTATAACGTATCCCATAAATTAAGAAAAGAGAATAAGTAAAACCTATGGGTAGTAGAGGTTAATGACCTTGAGGTGACGATTAATGTCACTTGGTCAGTACTAAAATTAAAAGATGGTAATAAAACCATTTAAAGCGTACCGCCCCTCCAACATTATGATAGAGGTTTACAGGTCCTTCGGGGATATAATAATCGCCATGAGCGATGAGGACTGTGAGGAAGAAGCTTTAGGGTCGCTCCCTAAGCCCTTCTAGTCAGCGCGCTATAAATTATTGGTACAGCTATCAAGAGCTCGAAACCAGAATATAAATAGAGCTAATAGAAAATAATGTGATGAAAGCCATAACCAAGCATAATTGAATATAACCGACACTAGTACTAAGTGTAGTAAGTTCGGTTAGGGTAATGTGAATAGTAATCGGTTAGGGTAACAATTACTATTCACCGATCAAATGTCAAAGTTACTATTTATGATGAATAGTACTATTCACGTTTGAATACTACTATTCATAGGAAATTAGATTTTGATGTTTTTGAATCTATGTGATTCTTATTAAGTATGTTTGAACTTACTGAGCCTGTTAGCTCATCAGTTTGTTTATGTTGCAGGTAAGAAACCTGTCCAATAGACTACATGGATGGCGGCAGGATGTGCGCATGTCAATGGGATAGGGAATTCACCATAGATTTGGTCCTGCTATAAGTTTTTCAATGGGCATTGAGAGTTAGTGAATTAAAGAGAATGTGTTTTGAAAAATATAGTACAAATATATTGTATATTGTACATTATATTGTACTCAAAAAGACATCTAAAAGCTAGTATTGTATTTTACAAGACTTTTATACTTAGCTTTCTTTTGAGGAAAGTGTGTATTAAAAAGAAAAAAAATTATGGGTGAAATTTGGGCCCTAAAAAAAAAAGAGTTGAGAGGAAAAGAGTTTTAAATGGCAATCCAGATTCAGCACACGGGCTATCTTGGTCAGCAACAGAGTCGGTTCATGATAGTTTCGCGTGGTTGGATGTGAAGGTACCACAGAAATGGTGTTTAAAACTCTGTCTAAGGATTTTATGGGGTTTAAGGCCGCATATAATCTGGTGATAAGAGAGTTAGGACTCACCGAGCTCATGAAGCAACTCCAAGCTTATGAGCGGATGATCAGGGATGGGGATGCAGTCCAATCCAAAGGAGAGGCCAATTTAGCAGAATCTTCCAAACCCTTATGGAAGAAGAAGAAGCCAAATAAAAAGTAAGCGGCTTCCAGTTCTTCTAATCCTCTCATGTCAGATGGGAAGAAGAAGAAGAAGAACAAGAAACCCAAGGACCCTAAAAAGTCCAAGTGCTTTCACTGTGGGATGGTAGGTCACTTCAAGAAGGCTTGCCGGGAATTCCTAGCTGCCAAGGGTAAGGAAGGTAAGGAACTTCATTATTTAGAAGCGTGTTTGGTGGAAGAATTGAAAGACACATGGGTCATTGATTCGGGCGCCACGAATCATGTTTGTGTTTCTATGCAGGAGTTTATGGAAATAAGAAGTCTACATGATAGGAGCCTCTCGTTGCGGACCGGAGACAGTAGCTTGGTGGTGGCTGAGGCAATGGGAGATGTTTATCTTTACTTTGATGAATTTAGGTTTATATTATAGAAAGACTGTTTTTATGTTCCTAATTTTAGGAGGAACCTTATATCTGTAGCTTGTTTAATAAAGAATTCTTATTCAGTTTCTTTTAGTAAAAGAGTTAACATTCGTAAAAATAAGTTTTTTATCTATTCTGGATGGATGGATGGAAACCTATATTTGATCAAACCAAAGATGTACTCACTGTTTGACACCGAATTAATAGATAACTCTAAAGGGTCGAAAGTTTCTCACTCTAACAAGGCGAATCTTTGGCATTTGAGGCTTGGTCATATTAATCAAGATAGGATTCAAAGGTTGGTGAAAGACGGCCCTCTAGAATCTCTGAAGGAGGTACGTCTTCCTCAATGTGAGTCTTATCTTAAGGGTAAGATGACTAAGTGGTCTTTTGGAGCTAAGGGTACTAGGGCTCAAGAACTCTTAGAAATTATGCACACTGACGTATGTGGCCCCGTGAACGTCACAGCACGAGGAGGGTTTGAGTATTATGTCTCCTTTATAGACAATTACTCGAGGTATGGATATGTATACCTGATGCACCGCAAGAGCGAAACCTTTGATAAGTTCAAAAAGTATCATGCGGAAGTGGAAAAGAAATTGGGTAAATCCATAAAGACACTTTGATCTGATCGAGATGGCGAATATCTTTCTGATGAATTTCTAGGACATCTTGTAGAGAATGGGATATTATCCTAATTGACTGCACCTGGTACACCACAATAGAATGGTGTAGCTGAAAGGAGAAACAGGACCTTATTGGATATGGTACGGTCTATGATGGGTTATTCAACACTGCCGTTATCATTTTAGGGATATGTATTACAAACGGCATGCTATATTCTGAATTAGGTTCCAAGTAATTCAATTCCTAGGACTCCACATAAATTGTAGCATGGCAGGAAGCCCATCCTTAGACATATGAGAATATGGGGCTGCCCGGCCCATGTACTAGATGGGGATGCGAAAAAGTTGGAACTAAGATCGAAATTAAGCATGTTTGTAGGGTATCCTAATGGAACTAAGGGAGGTATGTTCTATAATCCGAAGGAACGAAAGGTCATTATTTCAACCCATGCAACATTCTTGGAGGAAAGTCACATGAATGACTTTAAGTCTCAAAAAAAGCGGTGCTAGAGGAGTTATCGGATGAAAGAACTACTCCACAGATTTCGGTCTTGGACACAAGTCTGAGTTCCGATGAAAGATCTGTAGACGATCAACAATTTGGGATGTCTCGTCATAGTGGGAGGGTTTTAAGGAAGCCTAATTTCTTCATGTAAGATGCTAAGATATACCAGGCCAAGGCTCATGAGCATGAGAATAATCTGGTCACTTATGATGAAGCTATAAATGATGTTGATTCTAAATCTTGGAAACAAGCCATGAACAATGAGATAGATTCCATGAAATCTAACTCTGTTTGAGAACTTGTAGATCTGTCGATGGGATAAAACCCATTGAATGCAATTGGGTCTACAAAAGAAAGAAGGAAGCGGAAGGGAAAGTTGAAACTTTCAAAGCTAGACTGGTTACAAAAGGGTACACGCAAAAGGCTGGAATCGATTACGATGAAATCTTTTTGCCTGTTGCTATGCTGAAGTCTATCCATATTCTTCAGTCCGTTGCTGTGGCTCTGGATTACGAGATCTGGCAAATGGATGTCAAGACGGCATTCTTGAATGGCTATCTTGAGGAATGTATCTACATGATACAGCCCAAAGGGTTCGTGGCAAAAGGCCAAGAAAGAAAAGTCTACAAGTTGCTAGATCTATTTATGGATTAAAGCAAGCATCCCGCTCATGGAACCAAAGATTTGATCAAGTGATCAAGACATTCAGTTTTGAGCAAAACATTGATGAACCCTGTGTTTATAAACGTATTAAGAATGGTAAAGTGATCTTTCTAGCACTTTATGTCGATGATATACTGCTTATTGGGAATGATATAGGGAACTTATCATCGGTCAAGTTTTGGCTGCACCAACGGTATGACATGATAGACTTGAGAGAAGCTAATTATGCTCTAGGCATTCGTCTCTTTAGAGATCAAAAGAACAAAATGATAGCATTATCCCAGGCTTCATACATAGATAAAATAATTGATAAATATGCAATGTAAGAGACAAAGAAAGGTTTACAACCTTCCATCGCTGGTCTAACTCTTTCATTGGATAACTGTCCCAAGATATCGAAAGAAAGAGAGCGTATGAGTAAGGTCCCTTATGCATCCGCTGTGGGTAGCCTTATGTACGCTATGCTTTGTACTCGCTCGGACATATGTTTTGCAATAGGTATGGTGAGTCAATATCAACCAAATCTTGGAACCAAGTATTGGCAAGTAGTAAAGCATATGCTCAAGTATCTAAAGAGAAAGAGGGATTATATGCTGGTGTACTCTGGAGGGGACCTAACACCTGTAGGATACATAGAATTAGACTTCCATACTTGCAAGGATTCGAGGAAATTGACATCAAGATCAATGTTCTTACTCGGAGGAGGCACCGTTATGTAGAGGAGCGTGAACCAGGGTTGCACAGCTGACTCTACGATGAAGGCTGAGTATGTGGCTCGACTGAGGCATCTAAAGAAGCGGTTTGGCTCCGTAAGTTCTTTAAAGACCTTGAGGTCATTCCGGGTGTTGACAAGCCTATGACACTTTACTATGATAACATTAGGGCTGTTGCTAACACAAGGAAATCTCGACACCATAATAGGACCAAGCACGTAGATCGGAAGTATCACTTTATAAGAGGGCACATGAAAACAGGACTAGTGGATGTATGTAAGATCGCGTCCGAGGACAACATTACCGATCCCTTTACTAAGACTTTGGTGGCTAGAAGCTTTGAAAGACATGTAAAGGTGATGGGGATACGTAACATGGCACATCTGCTGGCTTAGGGTAGGTGGGAGATTGTTAGGAAATGCCCTAAGCATTAGAGACATTTTTATGTATTTATTTTGAACTGGATAATAAAATTATAATATAGAGGCTATTCATTACATTACTGTTTGTCCTTATTCTATTCACATGTTCAAGTAAATGTACACAAATATGGCGCACTAACTACTTATGTTAAAACTGTTAGAACGTTGCATGCAATGGACTTTTGTATGCGAGAAGACAATGTTCTAAAGTAAGTAGTTTAAATTAAGGTCTGTAGTCTATGGGGTTAGATTGAGCATCTAACTCATGTTAAGATTATTGTGTTGTCTAAAGCCATGGTGGGGATGGTTTGTCTTAACTGTCCGGAGCATAGACTCTCAAGTAGAGACATAGACATGTTGCTTGGTGGTGATGTATTAGACTGGGACTAAAGCGTGATTAATCTACGTAGTCTACTATGAGTGGATCAATCTGCTTTTGACGTTCATTATGCAATAACCTTAATCCTGAGTAAATGAACTACTTCATGTATATGACTTGTGTATTTTGATGTTCCAATGGCTAAAGCGTCTCGGAGATAGTAAGCTTATAGACTGGTTCATTGGGTGCATGACTTGTATACGTTGAAGGGTTTGTTGACAGATATCGGAATCATAGCTCAAAGGAGTTAAAGGTATCCTCTTAAAGGCATTATATTGGATGTGAAAATGGATAACGCCTTGGGTCATCTGCAGGGCGGATGACTTCTTATTTACAAATGGTGAATAATCATTTTCTTATTCGGTAGTATAATGGAACTTTAAGATAGCCTGATCAATAGGATTAAATGGACTTTTACCTAAGGCTGATCGTTGATATCATATGAGGGTTCTGCATACATGACAAGGCCATTGGACATTACCTTGTCACAGGCTTTTGTAATACAATATATAATTGGGAGTTCAGTTTCAAGTTTATAGTGGTATGACTCTGAAATTAGTGATCATATGATTAAGTTGTTTGATACAGAACGATGATCATATGGATTCACGGGAGCTCGATTATATATGTCCAATTGGTCCCTCTACTAGCTCTACATAATTCCTTAACGGTTGACAAATTAATTTGTGTATGCTTATTGGCTAGTTGATTATGCATGGATGGTGTTGACATAGGATTAGGATGGTGGACAAGATTCTCTCCAGTTGAATTCATATTTTGTTTTGGATAATAGAGTACACAATTATTTGAACTCCAAATAAAGTTGGCATGATTTTATTTGAGATTGGATTGGAGTTGTAAAAAATTATCCATGAGAACAAAATTTGAAATACAACTTTTTGGGATTTTGAAATTTGAATTTTGAAATTTAAATTTTGAATTTGAAATTTGAATTTGAAATTTAAATTTCAAATTTGAATTTGAATTTGAAGTTTGAATTTTGAAATTTGAAATTCAAATTTTGAATCACAGTCCAAGTGGAATTCAAATTCTTTGGGTGTAATTCCACAAGGTTAGAATTCGAACTTGAGTTGGATTATAGAGAGGAAAATCTTATTTAAATCCTACTTAAATTTTGAGTCTTAATCTATGTAGGAAAACTGTGTTTGTTAGGGACGATAACTCCTAGGAGAATTCGGATTCTTGGTGGATAAGGATGCAGGGAAAATTCAAGTTTCAATCCCAATTGAATTTAGATTCTCTCCCTCCCTAAAGTGCACAAAAATTTTATGGATAAATCTAAGGAGATTTTTTGGTTTTTGTGGATAAGGGTAAGATTAAATTTAAGCAAGAATATCCTATTTGAATTTTGATTCTTCCCCTCACAAAAGTGGCCGAAAATTCAAGGATAATCCTAAATGAGATTTTCGTTTTTTTAGTGGATAAGGGTGAGATAAAATTCAAGCTAGAAAATCTTATTTGAATTTTGATTCTCCTCACATTAAAGTAGCTGAATCTAGCCTTGTTTATGGCCTTGGGAAATTTGATTATTATGGATAAACAAGGAGATAAATTCGAGCTAAAATCCTGTTTGAATTTCGACTCCAAGATTCCCTAAAGTGGCTGAAAATTATCCCTAAATTTTGGCCTAGAATTTTTGATTTTTTTATGAGTGGATAAGTGAGAAAATCTTCTCCTAATCTAATTCGAATTCAAGGGATCACCTCATGCAAGTCTAAAATAGAGGTTTTGCCACTCCAGTTCTCTTAGACCACAGACTCTCTGGTGACAGGCTTGTTGTTGCATAACTCACCATGGCAATAAGTTCTTCAGAGATCTGACTGGTGGGAAGGATACTAGCAGTGCTAGCATACCGGTCCAGGAACCGAGTGCCCACACACTCAGCCATCCGAGAATTGAAAGAGAAGGTTAGTTGGTTGAAGCGCTTCAGTCATTTGCCTCCTGTTGTTTGGCGTCCTCTTGAGGTATGAGTTATATTATTGTCAGTTTATTGTATATGGCATCACGAGATATTTAACAATCTTAAAAAATTTTTGTTGTTCTGCTGTGTGACTTTGATGCGTTTTTACCAATTTTTTTGTACACCCGGCACATATACTGGATGGGAAAGCGAAAAAGTTGGAACCAAGATTCGAATTGTGCATGTTTGTAGGGTATCCTAAGGAAACTAAGGGAGGTCTGTCTTATAACCCAAAGGAACACAAGGTCATTGTTTCAACCCATGCGACATTCTTGGAGGAAAGTCACATGAATGACTTTAAGTCTCGAAGCAAAGTAGTACTAGAGGAGTTATCTGAAGAAAGAACGGCTCCACAGGTTTCGGTCTTGGACACAAGTTTGAGTTCCAGCGAAAGATCTGTAGATTATCAACAATTTAGGGTGCCTCATTGTAGTGGGAGGGTTTCAAAGAAGCATAATTTCTTCATGTACGATTCTAAGGTATACCAGGCCGAGGCTCATAAGCATGAGGATGATCCGGTCACTTATGATGAAGCTATAAAAGATGTTGATTTTAAATCTTGGAAACAGGCCATGAACAATGAGATGGATTCGATAAAATCTAACTCGGTTTGGGAACTTTTAAATCTGTCGGATGAGATTAAACTTATTGGATGCAAGTGGGTTTACAAAAGAAAGAAGGATGCGCAGGAAGAGTAAACTTTGAAAGCTAGATTGGTTGCGAAGGGGTACACGCAAAAGGCTGGAATTGATTATGATGAAACCTTTTCACCTATTGCTATGCTGAAGTCTATCTGTACTTTTCTATCCGTTGCTGCGGCTCTCAATTACGAGATCTAGCAAATGGACACAAAGACAGCATCCTTGAATGGCCATCTTGAGGAATGTATCCATATGATACAGCCCAAAGGGTTCCTGGCAAAAGGCCAAGAAAGAAAAGTTTGCAAGTTGCTTAGATCTATTTATGGGTTAAAGCAAGCATCCCGCTCATGGAACCAGAGATTTGATCAAGTGATCATAACATTTAGTTTTCAGTAGAACGTTGGTGAATCTTGTGCTTATAAACATATTAAGGATGGTAAAGTGGTCTTTATAGTACTCTATGTCGATGATATATTGCTCATTGGGAATGATATAGGAAATTTTTCATCAGTCAAGCTTTGACTATACCAACAGTTTGACATAAAGGACTTGGGAGAAGTTAATTATGTTCTAGGCATTCATCTCTTTAGAGATTGAAAGAATAAAATGATAGCATTATCCAGGCTTCATATATAGATAAAATAATTGACAAGTATACAATGCAAGAGGCAAAGAAAGGTTCACAACCTTCCATTGCCAGTCTAATTCTTTCATTGGATGACTGTCTAAAGACATCGAAAGAAAGTGAGCGTATGAGTAATATCCCTTATGCATCCGCTGTGGGTAGCCTTATATACGCTATGCTTTGCACTCACTCAGACATATGTTTTACTATAGGAATGGTGAGTCGATATCAAACGAATCGTGGAACTAAGGATTGGCAAGCAGTAAAGCATATACTCAAGTATCTTAAGAGAATGAAGGATTATATGCTAGTGTATTTTGGAGGAGACCTAACACCAGTAGGATACACGAACTCAGACTTCCAGACTTGCAAGGATTCAAGGAAATCGACATCAGGATCCATATTCTTACTTAGAGGAGGCACCATTGTGTGGAGGAGCATGATGCGGGGATGCACAGCTGACTCTATGATGGAGGCTGAGTATGTGGCTGCGGCTGAGGCATCTAAAGAAGCAGTTTGACTCCACAAGTTCGTTAGAGAACTTGAGGTCATTCCAGGTATTGACAAGCCTATCACACATTACTGTGATAACACTGGGGGTATTGCCAACACAAGAAAATCTCGGCACCACAAGAGAACCAACCACATAAATCGGAGGTATCACTTTATAAGAGGGCACCTGGAGACAGGACAAGTGTTTGTATATAAGATCGCGTCTGAGGACAATATTGTCGATCCCTTTACTAAGACTTTGGTGGCTAGAAGCTTTGAAAGGCATGTAGAGGCGATGGGGATGCATAACATGGCACATCTGCTGGCTTAGGGCAAGTGGGAGATTGTTAGGAAATGCCCTAAGCATTAGAGACATTTTTATGTATTTATTTTGTACTGGATAATAAAATTATAATATAGAGGTTATTCATTACATTACTGTTTATCCTTATTCTATTTATATCTTAAAATAAATGTAAGCAATATGCCTCATTGAATGCTTGTGTTAAAACTGTTAGAATGTTGCATGCAATGGACTTTTGTATAAGAGAAAACAACGTTCTAAAGTAAGTAGTCTAAATTAAGGTCTGTAGTCTATGGGGTTAGACCGAGCATCTAACTCATGTTAAGATTATTATGTTGTCTAAAGCCATGGCGGGGACAGTTTGTCTTGACTGTCTAGAGCATAGACTCCCAAGTAGAGACGTAGATATGTTGCTTGGTGGTGACATATTAGATCGGGACTAAAGCGTGATTAATCTACGTAGTCCGCTATGAGTGGATCAATCTGCTTTTGATGTTCATTATACAATAACCTTAATCCTGAGTAAATGAACTACTTCATGTATATGACTTGTGTACTTTGATGTTCCAATGGCTAAAGCGTCTCAGAGGTAGTAAGCTTATAGACCGGTTCGTTACGTACATGACTTGTATACGTTGAAGTGTTTGTTTATAGATATCAGAATCATAGCTCTAAGGAGTTAAAGGTATCCTCTTAAAAGCATTATACTAAATGTGAAAATAGACAAGACCTTGGGCCGTCTGCAGGGCGGATAACTTCTTATTCACATAATGTAAATAATCATTTTCTTATTCGGTAGTATAATGGAACTTTAAGAATGCCTAATCAGTAAGATTGAGTGGACTTTGACCTAAGGCTGATCATAGATATCATATGAGGGTTCTGTATACATGACAAGGTCATTAGACATTAGCTTGTCACAGGCTTTCATAATACGATATATAATTGGGAGTTCAGTTTCAAGTTTATAGTGGTGTGACTCTGAAATTAGTGATCATATGATTGAGTTGTTCGGTACAGAATGATGATCATATGGATTCATAGGAGCCCGATTATATATATCCAATTGGTCCCTCTACTAGCTCCATATAATTCCTTAACGGTTGGTAAATTGATTTGTGTACGCTTATTGGCTAGTTGATTATGCATGGATGGTGTTGACATAGGATTAGGATGGCGGATAAGATTCTCTTTGGTTGAATTCATATTTTATTTTGGATAATAAAGTACACAATTATTCAAACTCCAAACAAAGTTACCATGATTTTATTTGAGATTGGATTGGAGTTGTAGAAAATTATCCATGAGAACAAAATTTGAAATACAACTTTTTGTGGATTTTGAAATTTGAATTTTGAAATTTGAAATTTAAATTTTGAATTTGAAATTTGAATTTGAAATTTGAATTTGAAATTTGAATTTGAAATTTAAATTTGAAATTTGAAATTTAAAATTTGAAATTAAAATTTTGAATCACAGTCCAAGTGGAGTTCAAATTCTTTGTGGATAATTCCACAGGGTTGGAATTCAAATTTGAGTTGGATTATAGAGGGGAAAATCTTATTTGAATCCTAATTAAATGTTGAGTCCTAATCTATCTAGGAAAACCGAGTTTGTTAGGGAGGATAACTCCTAGGAAAATTCGGATTCTTAGTGGATAAGGATACCGGGAATTCAAGTTTCAATCCCAGTTGAATTTGGATTTTCTCCCTCCCTAAAGTGCACGAAAATTTTATGGATAAATCCAAGGAGATTTTTGAATTTTTGTGGATAAGGGTGAGCTTAAATTCAAGCTAGAAAATCCTGTTTGAACTTTGATTCTTCCCCTCACAAAATGGGTTGAAAATTTAAGGATAATCCTCAGGGAGATTTTCGATTTTTTAGTGGATAAGGGTGAGATAAAATTCAAGCTAGAAAATCCTATTTAAATTTTGATTCTCCTCACATTAAAGCGGCTGAATCTAACTTTGTTTATGGCCTAGGGAAATTCGGTTATTATGGTTAAATGAGGAGATAAAATTTGAGTTAAAATCCTGTTTTAAATTTGGATTCCAAGATTCCCTAAAGTGGCCGAAAATTATCCCTAAATTTTGGCCTAGAATTTTCCCTTTTTTTGTGAGTGGATAAGTGAGAAAATCTTCTCCTAATCTAATTCGAATTCAGGGGATCATCTCATGCAAGTCTATAAATAGAGGTCCTGTCACTCCAGTTCTCTCAAACCACAAACTCTCTAGTGAGCAGGCTTATTGTTGTATAACTCACCATGACAATAAGTTCTTAAAGATCTGGGTGGTGGGAAGGAGACTAGTAGTACTAGCATACCAGTTGAGGAATCGAGTGCCCACACACTCTGTCATCCGAGAATTAAAGAATAGCAGAGAAGGCTAGTTGGTTGAAGCGCTCTAGTCATTCGCCTCCTGTAGTTTGGCGTCCTCTTAAGGTATGAGTATTATTATTGTCAGTTTATTGTTTATGGCATCACGAGATATTTAACGATCTTGAAAAATTTTTGTTGTTCCGCTACGCCACTTTGACGCGTTTTTACCAATTTTTTCCTACACTCGGCGCATGTACTGGATGGGATGCATAAAAGTTGGAGCCAAGATCAGAATTATGCATGTTTGTAGGGTATCCTAAGGGAACTAAGGGAGGTCTATTCTATAACCCGAAGGAACAAAGGGTCATTGTTTCAACCCATGTGACATTCTTGGAAGAAAGTCACATGAATGACTTTAAGGCTCAAAGCAAAGTAGTGCTAGAGAAGTTATCGGATGAAAGAACTACTCCATAGGTTTCGGTCTTGGACACAAGTTTGAGTTCCAGTGAAAGACCTTCAGATTATCAACAATTTAGGGCGCTTCGTTGTAGTGGGAGGGTTTAAAAAAAGCCTAATTTCTTCATGTATGATTCTAAGGTATACCAGGCCAAGGCTCATGAGCATGAGGATGATCTGGTCACTTATGATGAAGCTATAAATGATGTTGATTCTAAATCTTGGAAACAGGCCATGAACAATGACATGCATTTAATAAAATCCAACTCTGTTTGGGAACTTGTAGATCTGCCGGAAGGTATAAAACCCATTAGATGCAAGTAGGTCTACAAAAGAAAGAAGGATGCGGCAGGAAGAGTAGAAACTTTCAAAGCTAGATTGATTGTAAAAGGGTACACTCAAAAGGCTGGAATTGATTACGATGAAACCTTTTTGCCTATTGCTATGTTGAAGTCTATCTGTATTCTTCTATCCGTTGCTGCAGCTTTCGATTATGAAATCTGGCAAATGGAAGCCAAGACAGCATTCTTGAATAGCCATCTTGAGGAATGTATCTACATGATATAGCACAAAGGGTTCATGGCAAAAGGCCAAGAAAGAAAAGTTTGCAAGTTACTTAGATCTATTTATGGGTTAAAGCAAGCATCCCGCTAATGGTACTAGAGATTTGATCAAGCGATCAAAACATTCGGTTTTGAGTATAACGTTGGTGAACCCTGTGTTTATAAACATATTAAGGATGGTAAAGTGGTCTTTCTAGTACTCTATGTCGATGATATACTGCTCATTGGGAATGATGTAGGGAATTTATCATCGATAAAGCTCTGACTGGACCAACAGTTTAACATAAAGAACTTGGGAGAAACTAATTATGTTCTAGGCATTCGTCTCTTTAGAGATCGAAAGAACAAAATGATAGCATTATCCCAGGCTTCATACATAGATAAAATAATTGACAACTATGCAATGCAAGAGGTAAAGAAAGGTTCACAACCTTCCATTGCCAGTCTAACTCTTTCATTGGATGACTATCCTAAGACATCGGAAGAAAGAGAGCGTATGAGTAACGTCCCTTATGCATCCGCTGTGGGTAGTCTTACGTACGCTATGCTTTGCACTCACCCGGACATATGTTTTGCAGTAGGTATGGTGAGTCAATATCAAGCGAATACTGGAACCAAGCATTGGTAAGCAGTAAAGCATATACTCAAGTATCTTAAAAGAACGAGAGATTATATGCTAGTGTATTCTGGCGGGGACCTAACACCATAGGATTCACGAACTCAGACTTCCAGACTTACAAAGATTCGAGGAAATTGACATCAAGATCAGTGTTCTTACTCAGAAGAGCATGATGCAGGGATGCACAGCTAACTCTGTGATGGAGGTTAAGTATGTGGCTGCAGCTGAGGCATCTAAAGAAGCAGTTTGGCTCCGTAAGTTCTTTAGAGACCGCGAGATCATTCCAGGTGTTGATAAGCCTATCACACTTTACTATGATAACACTAGGGCTATTGCCAACACAAGGGAATCTCGGCACCATAAAAGAACCAAGCACATAGAACGAAGGTATCACATTATTAGGGGGCACGTGGCGATAGGACAAGTGGATGTATGTAAAATCGCGTCCAAGGACAACATTGCCAATCCCTTTACTGAGACTTTGGTGGCTAGAAGCTTTGAAAGGCACGTAGAAGCGATGGGGAAGCGTAATATGGCACATCTACTGGCTTAGGGCAAGTGGGAGATTGTTAGGAAATGCTCAAAGCATGAGAGATATTTTGATGTATTTATTTTGAATTGGATAATAAAATTATAATATAGAGGTTATTCATTACATTGTTGTTTGTCTTTATTCTATTTACATGCTAAAATAAATGTAAGCAAATATGGCTCACTGACTGCTTGTGTTAAAACTGTTAGAACGTTGCATGTATTTGACTTTTGTGCACGAGAAGACAATGTTCTAAAGTAAGCAGTCTAAACTAAGGTTTGTAGTCTATGGGGTTAGACCAATAATCTAACTCATGTTAAGACTATTATGTTGTCTAAAGCCATGGTGGGGACGGTTTATCTTGACTGTACAGAGCACAGACTCCCAAGTCGAGGTATAGATATGTTGTTTGGTGGTGACATATTAGACCAGGACTAAAGCATGATTGATCTACGTAGTACGCTATGAGTGGGTCAATCTGCTTTTGACGTTCATTATGCAATAACCTTAATCCTAAATAAATGACCTACTTCATGTATATGACTAGTGTACTTTGATGATCCAATGGCTAAAGCGTCTTAGAGGTAGTTGTAGGAAAATAAACCAGTAAAAACGTATCAGAGTGGTGCAGCGGAACAATAAAAAATTTTTAGATCGTTAAATATCTCATGATGCCATATACAATAAACCAACAATAATTAAAACTCATACCTCAAGGACGCCAATCTTGCAGGAGGAGAATGACCGGAGGCTTCAACCAACTAGCCTTCTCTACTATTCTCCAATTCCCGAATGGCTGAGTGTGTGGGCACTCTGAACCTCGATCGGTATGCTAGCACTGCTAGTCTTCTTCCGACCACCCAGATCTCTAAAGAACTTTATTGTCACGATGAGCTGTGCAACAATAAGCCTGCTCACCTGAGAGTCTGTGGTCTGAGAGAACTGGAGTGGCAGGACCTCTATTTATAGACCTGTATGAAGTGATTCTCTGAATTCGAATTGGACTAGGAAAAGATTTTCTCCCTTATCCATAACCAAAAAATCTGAATTTTCCAAGGGAGAATCTCCACAATTAAATTGGGTTTTCTTAGGATAAATCCAATCCAGATCTAAACAAGATTTTAACTAGAATTTTATCCCCCTTTTTCAACCAAAAAATCTGAAATTTCTAGGAGAAAATCTTCTCCAAATTTTCGGCCACTTTTAGGATAAGGAAGAATCAAAATTCCACTAGGATTTTCAAGCTTGAATCTTATCTCAACCTTATCCAAAATAACCGAATTTCCTAGGAGAGATTCACCAAATTTTCGGCCACTTTTCAGGGAAGGAGAGAATCCAAATTCAACAAGGATTGAAACTTGAATTATTCCCTTGAATCTTATCCACAAAAATTTCGTCCACTTTTGTTGGGATTTGGATTCAAAATTCAAGTAGGATTCTAACAAGATTATCCTCTCCAAATCCAACTCAAATTCGAATTTCAAACCTTGTGGATTTTCCACAACAAATTCGAATCCTATTTGGACTGTGATTCAAAATTTGAATTTCAAATTTCAAATTCAAATTTCAAATTCAAATTTCAAATTTCAAATTTCAAATTTCAAATTTCAAATTTCAAATTTAAATTTCAAATTCAAATTTCAAATTCGAATTTCAAATTCAAATTTCAAATTTAAATTTCAAATTCAAATTTCAAATTTCAAATTTCAAATTTCAAAATTCAAATTTCAAAATTCAAATTTCAAATTCCACAAAACGGTTGTGTTTCAAATTCTTGCTCTCATGGATAATTTTCTACAACTCCAATCCAATCTCAAATAAAATCATGGCAACTTTATTTGGAGTTCGAATAATTGTGTACTCTATTATCCAAAACAAAATTTGAATCCAACTGGAGAGAATCTTGTCTACCATCCTAATCCTATGTCATCACCATCCATGCATAATGAACTAGCCAATAGCATACACAAATCAATTTGCCAAACGTTAAGGAATTATGTGGAGCTAGTAGAGGGACTGATTGGACATATATAATCGGGCTCTCGTGATTCCATATGATCATCATTCTGTACCGAACAACTCAATCATATGATCACTAATTTCAGAGTCACACCACTATAAACCTGAAACTGAACTCCCAATTATATACCGTATTACGTAAGCCTGTGACGAGCTACTATCCAATGACCTTGTCATATATGCAAAACCCTCATATGATATCCATGATCAGCCTTAGGTCAAAGTCCGTTTAATCCTACTGATCAGGCTATCTTAAAGTTCCATTATACTACCGAATTAAGAAAATGATTATTCACCATATGTGAATAAGAAGTCATTCGCCCAGCAGATGACCCAAGGCCTTGTCCATTTTCACATTCAGTATAATGCCTTTAAGAGGATACCTTTAACTTCTCAGAGCTATAATTCCGATATCTACAAACAAACCCTTCATCGTATACAAGTCATGCACCCAACGAACCGGTCTATAAGCTTACTACCTCTGAGACGCTTTAGCCATTGGAACATCAAAGTACACAAGTCATATACATGAAGTAGTTCATTTACTCAGGATTAAGGTTATTGCACAATGAATGTCAAAAGCAGATTGATCCACTCATAGCGGACTACGTAGATCAATCACGCTTTAGTCCCGGTCTAATATGTCACCACCAAGCAACATATCCATGTCTCTACTTGGGAGTCCAGCTCCAGACAGTTAAGACAAACCATCCCCTCTAAGGCTTTAGACAACATAATAGTCTTAACATGAGTTAGATGATCGGTCTAACCCCATAGACTACAGACCATAGTTTAGACCGCTAACTTTAGAACATTGTCTTCTCGCATACAAAAGTCCATTGCATGCAACGTTCTAACAGTTTTAACACAAGCAATCAGTGAGCCATATTTGCTTACATTTACTTTAACATGTAAATAAGACGAGGACAGATAGCAATGTAATGAATAACCTCTATGTATAATTTTATTATCCAGTTCAAAATGAATACATCAAAATGTCTCTAATACTTAGGGCATTTCCTAACAGTAGTAAGCTTAAAGACTGATTCATTGGGTGCATGACTTGTATACGATGAAGGGTTTGTTTACATATATCAGAATCATAGCTCTAAGATGTTAAACTTATCCTCTTAAAGGCATTATACTGGATGTGAAAATGGACAAGGCCTTGGGTCGTCTACTGGGCGGATGACTTTTTATGCACATATGGTGAATAATCATTTTCTTATTTGATAGTGTAATGGAACTTTAAGATAACCTGATCAGTAGTCTCAAGAGAACAAGGGATTATATGCTAGTGTATTCTGGAGGGGACCTAACACCCATAGGATACACGGACTCAAACTTCTAGACTTGCAAAGATTCGAGGAAATCGACATCTGGATCAGGGTTTTTGCTTGGAGGAGGCGCCATTGTATGGAGGAGCGTGAAGCAGGGCTGCACAGCTGACTCTACTATGGAGGCTGAGTATGTGGCTGCGGCTGAGGCATCCAAAGAAGCGGCTTAGCTCCGCAAGTTCTTTAGAGACCTTGAGGTCATTCCGGGTGTTGACAAGCCTATCACACTTTACTGTGATAACATTGGGGCTATTGCCAACACAAGGGAATCTGGACACCACAAGAGGACCAAGCATATAGATCAGAGATATCATATTATTAGAGGGCACCTGGAGACAGGACAAGTAGATGTATGTAAGATCACGTCCGAGGACAACATTGTCGGTCCTTTTACTAAGACTTTGGTGGCTAGAAGCTTTGAGAGGCACGTAGAGGCGATGGGGATGCGCAACATGGGACATCTGCTGGCTTAGGACAAGTGGGAGATTGTTAGGAAATGCCCTAAGCATTAGAGACATTTTGATGTATTTATTTTGAATTGGATAATAAAATTATATATATAGAGAAGTTATTCATTACATTGCTCTCTGTCCTCGTTTTATTTACATGTTAAAGTAAATGTAAGCAAATATGGCTCCCTGACTGCTTGTGTTAAACTGTTAGAACGTTGCATATAATGGACTTTTGTATGCGAGAAGACAATGTTCTAAAGTTAGTGATCTAAACTATGGTCTATAGTCTATGGGGTTAGACTGAGCATCTAACTCATGTTAAGACTATTATGTTGTCTAAAGCCTTGGAGGGAACGATTTGTCTTAACTGTCTAGAGCATAGACTCCCAAACAGAGACATAGATATGTTGCTTGGTGGTGACATATTAGACCGGGACTAAAGCATGATTCATCTACGAAGTTTGCTTTGAGTGGATCGATATGCTTTTGACGTTCATTATGCAGTAACCTTAATCCTGAGTAGATGGACAGCTTCATGTATATGACTTGTGTACTTTGATGTTCCAATGACTAAAGCGTCTCAGAGGTAGTAAGCTTATAGACCGGTTCCTTGGGTGCATGATTTGTATACAATGAAGGGTTCATTTACAGATATCGGAGCCATAGCTCTAATAAGGAGTTAACGGTATCCTCTTAAAGGCATTATACTGAATGTGAAAATGGACAAGGCCTTGGGTCATCTGCTGGGCGGATGACTTCTTATTCACATATGGTGAGTAATCATTTTCTTTATTCAGTAGTATAATGGAACTTTAAGATAGCCTGATCAGTAGAATTAAACGGACTTTGGCCTAAGGCTAATCATGGATATCATATGAGTGTTCTACATACATGACAAGGTGATTGGACGATAACTTCGTACAGGCTTACGTAATACGGTATATAATTGAGAGTTCAGTTTCAGGTTTATAGTGGTGTGACTCTGAAATTAGTGATCATATGATTGAGTTGTTTGGTAAAGAATGATGATCATATGGATTTGCGGGAGCCCCATTATATATGTCCAATTAGTCCCTCTACTAGCTCCACATAATTCCTTAATGTTTGGCAAATTTGATTTGTGTATGCTATTGGCTAGTTTATTATGCTATTCTCTCCGGTTGGATTCAAATTTTGTTTTGGATAATAGAGTACACAATCATTTGAACTCCAAATAAAGTTACCATGATTTTATTTGAGATTGGATTGGAGTTGTAGAAAATTATCCATGAGAACAAGAATTTGAAATACAACTGTTTTGTGGATTTTGAAATTTGAATTTTGAAATTTGAATTTTGAAATTTGAATTTGAAATTTGAATTTGAAATTTAAATTTGAAATTTGAATTTGAAATTTGAAATTTGAAATTTGAATTTGAAATTTGAAATTTGAAATTCAAATTTTGAATCACAGTCTAAGTGGGATTCGAATTTCTTGTGGTAAATCCACAAGTAATGAAATTTGAATTTGAGTTGGATATGGAGAGGAAAATCTTATTGGAATCCTACTTGAATTTTGAATCCAAATCCTAACAATAATGGATGAAAATTTTAAGGATTATCCTCATGGAATTTTCAGATTTTTTGTGGATAAGGTTTAAGGAAAAATTCAAGATTCAATCCCAGTTGAATTTAGATTCTCTCCTCCCTGATTATGGCTGAAAATTTTAGGATATCTCCTAGGAGATTTTCAGTTATTTTGGATAAGGATGAGATAAGATTCAAGCTTGAAAATTCTAATGGAATTTTGATTCTTCCTTATCCAAAAGTGGCCGAAATTTTTGTTGGGATTTTTCCCTTGGATTTTTGGATTTTTTGGTTGAAAAAGGGACATAAGATTCATGTTAAAATCTTGTTTAGATTTGAATTAGATAATCCTAATGTTGGCTGAAATTTGTTGGGATTTTCCCTTGGATAATTTCGGATTTTATGTTGTGGATAAGGGAGAAAATCTTCTCCTAATCCAATTCGAATTCAGAGAATCACCTCATGCAAGTCTATAAATAGAGGTCCTGCCACACCAGTTCTCTTGGACCACAGACTCTCAGGTGAGCAGGCTTATTGTTGTATAACTCACCGTAACAATAAGTTCTTTAGATATCTAGGTGGTCAGAAGAAGACTAGCAATGCTAGCATACCGATCGAGGTTCAGAGTGGCCACATACTCAGTCATTCGGGAATTGGAGAATAGTAGAGAAGGCTAGTTGGTTGAAGCCCTCCGGTCATTCTCCTCCTGCAAGATTGGCGTCTTTGAGGTATGGGTTTAAATTGTTGTTGATTTATTGTATATGGCATCATGAGATATTCAACGTACTTGAAAACTTTTTATTGTTCTGCTACGCCACTCTGATACGTTTTTATCGATTTATTTCCTACATAAAGCCAATTAGGGAGATGGTTGGTCTTGACTGTCTGATACTTTGACTCCTGAGTAGAGATATGGATATGCTACTTGCTAGTGACATATTGGACTAGGACCAAAGTGTAATTGATCTGCATAGTTTGCTTGAGTGGATCATGTTAATTTTGATGTTCATTATATAATAACTTTAATCTTAAGTAGATGAACCGCTTTATGTATATGACTTGTATACTTTGATGTTCTAATGGCTAAAGCGTCTCATAGGTAGTAAGCTTACATATCAGTTTGTTGGGTACATGATTTGTATACGATGGAGGGTTTGTTTACAGATATTAGAATAATAGCTCTAATAAGGAGTAAAGGGTATCCTTTTAAATTCATTATACTAGATGTGAAAATGGATAAGGCCTTGGGTCATTTATTGGGCAGGTGACTTCTTATTCACATATGGGCAAATGACTAGCTTACGTAATACGGTATACAATTAGGAGTGCAGTTTTAGATTTATAGTGGTGTGACTCTGAAACTAATAATTATAATGGGTTTTTTTATAATAGAATAATAGTTACATGGATTATTAGTGACCACATTATATATGTCTAATTGGTCCTTCTACTAGCTCCACATAATTCCTTAACGAATGGTAATTAGTCGAGTTATTCTTATTAGCTTATTGTCTTGCATTTAGTGAAGAGAAAAATCCGAATCACCCCCTCACAGGTCATAGGCATTTTTCTCTAGGTGCTGAAGGGGCGAAATTGTAATTTTATATAATTAATAAATGGGATAAATATTTAATTAATAGTTATTTTGGAATATAAGATTTGAAAATTAAATTGATTGTGTTTGAATTTTAAATTCAAATATGTGATTAATTTGTATTTTGAAAATCTTGTCTTAAAATAAATATTTGAAATTTAAAAGATTATCCTATTTGAAGTTGAATTAAACAAAATATTTGTCGGAAAATCGCCAAATATGCACAGCGGAATTTTAAAAATTTTTAAAAGATCGTTAAAACTCATGTTACCATATACAATAAATTATTAGCAATCTAAATTATACCTCTCGGAGAAAACACTAGGATGTCAAAAGGAATGTTAGAAACATAGGAAGATATCACCAGGAAGGGTTTCAACCAATTAGCCTTCTCCACTATTCTCCAGTTCCTAGACAACTGAGTGTGTGGCCATGCTTTTCCTAGATCGGTATACTGTGCAGCTTGTCTCCTTCCGACCACCTAGAACTCTATTAGAACTTATTACTATGGTGATTTGTGCAATAATATGCCTGCTCAGCTAAGAGTCTATGGTCTATTGAAAACTAAAGCGGAAGGACCCCTATTTATAATCTTGCATGAGGCAACCCCTTAAATTTTGAATTAGACTAAGAAAAGATTTTCTCTCCCAATTTTCCTTACAAAAACCCAAACTCCACCTAGGAAAACTGCCTAAAGATTTCGACCTCCCCTAGGGGATTTGTGATTCAAAATTCAAATAAGATTTTAACTTGAATTTTATTTTCTCCTTTTACAGCCAAAAACTGATTCTGTTCAACCTTAATCTTATCTAGATTCCGCCACACCTAAGGAAGGAAAATTTAAAATTCAAACAGGATTAAAACTTGAACTTTTCCTTATCCTAATCCATACAAAAACCGATTCTCCAAGGGTAGGAATCCCTTCCAAAAATTCGGCCACTTATGTGCCAAAGATGATTCAAAATTCAAGTAGCATTCAAAAAAGGTTTTCATCTCCCTTATCCACAAGAAAACCGAATTTATCCATCCTTATGTAACTCTACCAGTTGTTTCTCATCCCGAAAATTATTTAAAATTCAAATTTTTCTTTGAAAAATTCAAATTTTAAATAATTTAAATCTCATGTATAATAATATATAATTTTTAAGATTTTAAATTACATATTTTTATACATAATTTAAAATTAAATCTCAAATTTTAAAAAATTAAAATTTTCCATTCCTAGGCTCAAAGGCCTGCAGCCATCGTGGGCAACCTCAACCCTGAGGGGGCTGGCAGCCCACGACTAGGGTTGCAGCCCCTGGCAGACTATTGTAGCCCTCTAAGCTGCAGGCAAAGCCTACATCCAAGGGGGCTGGTGTAACCCGCCAAGATGCAAGCATTGCCTGCATCCAAGGGCTACAGCGCCTAGCTGCAGGCACAACCTGCAACTGTGGCAGCTGTCGCAGCCCCATCCTGTCTGAGGGCAGGGGCTGTAACCCTACCAAGGCTAGTGGCATATCTGAGGGGTCGGTTCTCGTTTTCCGTGTCATATTCCAATTTACCTATTAGGATCTCCAAAAATTAATTTGAATCCTAATTAAATTAGAACTTTCACACAAAAAAAATTTCAATCTTTAAATTAAATTTAATTTTCAAGAAAAATAAATTCAAAGTCTTCAATCTTGATGTCCTCCGAATAATTACATAAAATTTCCTATACCATTTCCAGTGTACAAAAATTCTAAATGTTCAAAAAGATAAAAAAAAAAATCCATGGGAAAATTACAGTGATAATAAACTGCTCCCATGGTTACATGAAAAATTCCTAGATACAATTTTTCTAAGATTTTAAGGAATCATAACCAGCAAAATTGAGTATGCTTATAATAATCACAAAAATTAAAATAATCACATGCAATATATTACATAATTCATGATAACAACATATAAGATCCCTAGAATGCCACTCTCTAAATATTAAATCCATACATATTAGAGACACAATTGATTTTTCAATTTACATATATGGCATATTCATGAGTTGGCTCGGATACCACTTGTTGGAAAATCAGTAAATATGCACAGAGGAATTTTAAAAATTTTTAAAAGATCGTTAGAACTTATGTTGCCATATATAATAAATTGTCAACAATCTAAATTATACCATCTCGAAAAAAACACCAAGATACCGGAAGGAACATCATAAATGCTGGAGGATATCCCTAGGAAGGGCTTCAACCAACTAGCCTTCTTTACTACTCTCCAGTTCCTAGACGGCTAAGTATGTAGGCACCCTTTTCCTCAATCAGTATACTACGCGGCTTGTCTCCTTCTGACCACCTAAATCTCTATTAGAACTTATTGCTATGGTGATTTGTGCAACGATAAGCCTACTGTTAGGAAATGCCCAAAGCAAGAGAGACATATTGATGTATTCATTTTGAACTGGATAATAAAATTATATATAGAGGTTATTCATTACATTGTTGTTTGTCTTTATTCTATTTACATGTTAAAGTAAATGTAAGCAAATATGACTCACCGACTGCTTGTGTTAAAACTATTAGAACGTTGCATGCGATGGACTTTTGTATGCGACAAGACAATGTTCTAAAGTAAGCGGTCTAAAATAAAGTCTGTAGTCTATGGGGTTAGACCGAGCATCTAACTCATGTTAAGACTATTATATTGTCTAAAGCTATTGTGGGAACAGTTTGTCTTGACTGTCCGGAGCATAGACTCCCAAGTAGAGACATAGATATGTTGCTTGGTGGAGACATATTAGGTCGGGACTAAAGCGTGATTGATCTACGTAGTCTGCTATGAGGATCAATCTGCTTTTGATGTTCATTATGCGATAACCTTAATCCTGAGTAAATGAACTACTTCATGTATATGACTTGTGTACTTTGATGTTCCAATGGCTAAAGCGTCTCAGAGGTAGTAAGCTTATAGACCGGTTCGTTGGGTGCATGACTTGTATACGATGAAGGGTTTGTTTATAGATATCGGAATCATAACTCTAAGGAGTTAAAGTTATCCTCTTAAAGGCATTATACTGGATGTGAAAATAGACAAGGCCTTGGGTCGTTTGCTGGGCAGATGACTTCTTATTCACATATGGTGAATAATCATTTTCTTATTCGGTAGTATAATGGAACTTTAAGTTAGCCTGATCAGTAAGATTAAACAAACTTTGACCTAAGGCTGATCATGGATATCATATGAGGGTTTTGCATATATGATAAGGTTATTGGACAGTAGATCGTCACAGGCTTACGTAATATGGTATATAATTTGGAATTTAGTTTCAGGTTTATAGTGGTGTGACTCTGAAATTAGTGATCATATGATTGAGTTGTTTGGTACAGAATAATGATCATATGGATTCATGGGAGCCCAATTATATATGTCCAATTGGTCTCTCTACTAGCTCCACATAATTCCTTAATGGTTGGTAAATTGATTTGTGTATGCTTATTGGCTAGTTGATTATGCATGGATGGTGATGACATAGGATTAGGATGGTGGACAAGATTCTCTCCAGTTGAATTCATATTTTGTTTTGGATAATAGAGTACACAATTATTCAAACTCCAAATAAAGTTGTCATGATTTTATTTGAGATTGGATTGGAGTTGTAGAAAATTATCCATAAGAACAAAATTTGAAATACAACTTTTTGTGGATTTTGAAATTTGATTTTTGAAATTTGAAATTTAAATTTTGAATTTGAAATTTGAATTTGAAATTTAAATTTGAAATTTGAATTTAAAATTTAAATTTGAAATTTGAAATTTAAATTTGAAATTTGAAATTTGAATTTTGAATTTGAATTTTGAATTTTGAAATTTGAAATTTGAAATTCAAATTTTGAATCACCGGCCAAGTGGAATTCGAATTCTTTGTGGATAATTCTACAAGGTTAGAATTCGAATTTGAGTTGGATTATAGAGTGGAAAATCTTATTTGAATCCTACTTGAATTTTGAATCCTAATTCTAACGAACATGGTCAAAAATTGTTAAGGAAAATCCTCCTAGATATTTTCGGTTTTTGTGGATAAGAATGCAAGGAAAAATTTAAGTTTCAATCCCAGTTGAATTTGGATTCTCTCCTCCCTAGATTGGCTGAAATTTTGATGAAAAATCTCAGGGGGATTTTCGGTTTTTTATGGATAAGGATGAAATAAAATTCAAGCTAGAAAATCCTATTTGAATTTTAATTCTTTCCATCACATTATGGTCGAAAATTTTGTGGATATATCCTAGTGAATTTTTGGATTTTTTGTGGATAAATGGGGAGATAAAATTCAAGTTAAAATCCTGTTTGAATTTTGAATACAAAAATCTAAAAGGTGGTCGAATTCTTTTAGTCGATAAGGCCTTGAAAATTTTGATTTTTGTGAGTGGATAAGGGAGAGAATCTTCTCCTAATCTAATTCGAATTCAGAGGATCACCTCATGCGAGTCTATAAATAGAGGTCCTGCCACTCCAGTTCTCTCAGACCATAGACTCTCAGGTGAGCAGGCTTATTATTGCATAACTCACCGTGATAATAAGTTCTTTAGAGATCTAGGTGGTCGGAAGAAGACTAGCAGTGCTAGCATACTGGTCGAGGAACCGAGTGCCCACACACTCTGTCATCTGGGAATTAGAGAATAGTAGAGAACGCTAGTTGGTTGAAGCCCTCCAGTCACTCTTCTCCTGTAGTATTGGCGTCCTCTTGAGGTATGAGTTTTATTGTTGTTGGTTTATTGTATATGGCATCACGAGATATTTAACGATCTTGAAAAAATTTATTGTTCCGCTGCGCCGCTCTGATGCGTTTTTATCGATTTTATTCCTACAATTGGTATCGGAGCCATCTTGTGACTATGCCATGTACATAAATTAGACAATTAGTTAGTCTTTTTATTTATGTATGGATTTGACATTTAGAGAGTGACATTCTAGGATTCCTTTATGTTGTTATCATGTATTATGTATGTAGTATGTGGTTATTTTAATTTTTTAAATTATTATAAGCATGCTGTTTTATGCCAATTATGGTCCCTTAGAATTTAGAAAATTGTATCTAGGAATTTTTTATGTAACCATGAGGGCAGTTTATCATCACCGTAATTTTCCCATGGATTTTAATTTTTTATTCTCTTAGAATTATTATGATTAGAATTTTTATACACCGAAAACGGTTTAGAAAATTTTATGTAATTACTCTTGGAGGAGATTAAAGTTTGAAGACCGTAATTTATTTTTTCCAAAAGTTAAATTTAATTTAAAGATTGAAATTTTATTTGTGTGGAAAATTCCAATTTAATTAGAATTCAAAATAATTTTTGGAGATCCTAATAGGAAAATTGGAATATGACATGAAAATCAAGGCACGACCCCTCGGGATTGGCCATCGGCCTTAGTGGGGCTGCAGCCCCTACCCTTGGGCAGGATTGGGCTGCGGCAGCCCTTATCCAGGCCAAGACCACCCATGGCCACAGGCTTTGCCTGTGGCTAGGGGTGGCCGTGGTGCACCCAAGGGCCGACCAGCCGGCTGGACTGCACCCGGCTAGTGGCCGTGGGCTGCTAGCTGTTAGGAAACACCCTAAGCATTAGAGACATTTTGATGTATTTATTTTGAACTGGATAATAAAATTATATATAGAGGTTATTTATTACATTGCTATCTGTCCTCATTTTATTTACATGTTAAAGTAAATGGAAGCAAATATGGCTCCTTAACTGCTTGTGTTAAAATTGGTAGAACGTTGCATACAATGGACTTTTGTATATGAGAAGACAATGTTCTAAAGTTAGCGGTCTAAACTATGGTCTGTAGTCTATGGGGTTAAACCGAGCATCTAACTCATGTTAAGACTATTATGTTGTCTAAAGCCTTGGAGGGGACGATTTGTCTTGACTGTCTGGAGCATAGACTCCCAAGTAGAGACATAGATATGTTGCTTGGTGGTGACATATTAGACCGGGACTAAAGCGTGATTGATCTACGAAGCCTGCTTTGAGTGGATCGATCTGCTTTTGACATTCATTGTGCAGTAACCTTAATCCTAAGTAGATGGACAGCTTCATGTATATGACTTGTGTACCTTGATGTTCCAATGGCTAAAGCGTCTCAGAGGTAGTAAGCTTATAAATCGGTTCGTTGGGTGCATGACTTGTATACGATGAAGGGTTCGTTTATAGATATCGGAATCATAGCTCTAATGAGGAGTTAAGGGTATCCTCTTAAAGGCATTATACTGAATGTGAAAATGAACAAGTCCTTGGGTCGTCTGCTGGGCAGATGACCTCTTATTCACATATGGTGAATAATCATTTTCTTTATTTAGTAATATAATGGAACTTTAAGATAGCCTGATCATTAGAATTAAACGTACTTTAACCTAAGGCTAATCATGGATATCATATGAGGGTTCTGCATATATGACAAGGTCATTAAACGATAGCTTGTCACAGGCTTACGTAATACGGTATATAATTAGGAGTTCAGTTTCAGGTTTATAGTGGTGTAACTCTGAAATTAGTGATCATATGATTGAGTTGTTCGGTAAAGAATGATGATCATATGGATTTGCGGGAGCCCCATTATATATGTCCAATTAGTCCCTCTATTAGCTCCACATATGATGCAATGCAAGACATGACACCACCAAGCAAACCAGTGCAAGTACCAATTGGGCCAGTTACAAGAGCAAAGAAATTTAAAGAAGCACTTAATGGGCTGATTCAAGAAGTTTGGGCTCAATCAAATTCGTGGAGGCCCATTGAACGAGATTCATGTGATCAACAAAAATGCATTAACTTGATTCAAGCCCACGAGGAATTCAGCTAATTCTTCCAAGCCCAATCAAGCCTAAGAGACTTCAAGCCCAATCAAGCCCAAGAGACGTTTTTCTTTAACCAAGGAAGTTCGGATTTAGTTGGGATTATCTTTTCCGTATTTGGTTGGGATTATCTTTTCGAATTTATTGGGATTTCAGTTAGGATTTGAGAATATCTTTTGTAACAAACTTTTCAACAAATTTCCGAATTCAAACTTTAGGATTTCGGTTAGGATTTGAGAGTATCTTTTGTAACAAACGAAATTCTGATTTCAAACAAATTTTGGATTTTTGTTTAGGCTTATCTTTGTTAGGATTTGTTAAGAATATCTTTTGTTCCGAATTTTCAAATAATTTTCAGTTTTTTTTAGCTTATTTTTTTCAGATTTTCTTTAGGAATATTCTTTGTAACAATTGCCTATAAATAGGCATCCCCATAGCAATAAATCAGAACACATCAGTTTAATTCATAAATTTGAGAGTTTTAATTCTCTTTGGTTCTTTGAAGAACTATCTGAACTTATCGGAATTTTCCGTGGTGTTCGCTTTTAACTTATCAATCAACCTTTCTATAGTTGATTGTGGCGTTTTCATTATACCAAGGTTCTTGTTTCGCATTAAGCAACGGGTTGAGGTCCATATACCAAGGTTCTTGTTTTTGCTGAAGCAAGGGGTCGAGGTCTCCTATCCATTCAAACCTGATTTTAGAACGTTCTTGGGTTCATAATCTTGACGGGTCTCGTTATTCTTGACGGGGTTCGTATCATTTGGTATCAGAGCTTAGATTCTAAAACTCAGGTTTGCCTATCCCATTTATTTTCGTTTTTCTTTGTTACGAATTAATGTTGTAATTTTTTTTTTTTTGTGTTATTTAGAATTCAAATCAAGCAGATCCAAAAAAAAAAAAAAAAAAAGAAAGAAATCAAGAAGATCCGAAAAAAAAAAAAAAGAGTATTTTTGCTCAACAACAAATTTTTTGTTTGATATCATACATTTAGGCTTCCAATATTCCAGAAATCAACTTACCCCATAGACCAAAATTTTTTGGGTAAATTTTCATGTTTTCGAAAACCTTTACCGCCGTTGTTTTTTTTTTTTTTGTAATCCTTACTGTCCATAACCCAAATTGCCTTGGTGTAGTCATTCAGGAATTGCGACGGAAATTTTGATACTGATTTGAGTAGTTTGATAAGAGCCGAGTGAGAAATTACTACGAGTGGAAAAAGGCAAGAGTGGTGAGTACATCAGAGGGTAAAAGCCATAATTATTGTGTGAAACACGAGTGAAGTCGAGCGAAACTCATTCTTTGAGTGAAACACGTGAGGGAGTGTGAGAGGTCTTTTAGTTTACTCTAACCTTGTTTTTGCAGTAATCATGTCTCACAACAGTGAAAAGAGCGTTGCCGAAGGTGCTACGGGGATGGCTGATCCGAAGTTGTTCATGGAGGCAATGGTCGGAGAGATGAGGCGCATGATGAGGACAAAGTTGGAGCATATTCATGAACGATTAGATCGAGTCGAGAATACGCGTGTAGAGCAGCCACAGGATGTTCCATATGGGGGGTAAGAGATGAAGAATATTTTGAGGCTGGTTTCGAAGAAGAGGATGATCGAGGTAGGTATGGAGGACGGTTTAGAGAAGCTAGGATTCGAGAAGATAATAGCTTGGGTAGTATTAAGATGAAGATTCCGTCATTTCAGGGTAGAAGCGATCCCGAAGCTTATCTCGAGTGGGAGAAGAAGGTGGAGTTGGTGTTCGATTGCCATAACTACTCTGAGTTGAAAAAGGTAAAACTCGCTGCTATAGAGTTTTCTGACTATGCCATTGTTTGGTAGGATCAATTGGTGTTGAACAGGCGACGAGCTGGAGAACGTCCAATTGATATGTGGGAAGAGATGAAGAGGGTAATGAGGAGGCGATTCATACCCAGCCATTACTATCGGGATTTGTACAATAAATTGCAAAGGCTTCGACAGGGTAACCAGAGTGTGGAGGAATATTACCAAGATATGGAGATTGCGATGATCCGGTCTAACGTTGAAGAAGATCGAGAGGCTACTATGGCCAGGTTCTTAAATGGCTTGAACCAAGATATTCACGATAGGGTGGAGATGCAGCATTACGTAGAAGTGGAAGACATGGTACACATGGCCATCAAAGTGGAGCGACAGCTCAAGAGGAGGGGTGGTACACGTGTAACCCATAATTTCGGTTCTTCCCCATGGAAATCGAAGAAAGAAGAGCAACTTGCTGCAAAACCCAAATTCGAGCCAAGACAGGAGACGCCCAGCCATGGGTCTCAAGGTAAATCGTGACATTAAGTGTTTTAAATGTCAAGGCAGGGGTCACATTGCTAGTCAGTGTCCAAACAAGCGCGTCATGATCCTACACGATGACGGTGAGTATGAAACAGAGGAGGAGAGTGACGAAGATGACATGCCACCACTAGAGGACGTGGATGATGAGGAACATGCAGTCCAAGGTGAATTGTTGGTCACAAGGAGGGTTTTAAGCTCGCAAGCAAAAGAAGATGAAGAAGTGCAACGAGAAAACATATTTCATACTAGGTGCCACGTCAACGACAAAGTATGTAGTATGATTATTGATAGAGGAAGTTGTACTAATGTGGCGAGCACAACCATGGTGGAGAAATTGGGACTGTTCACGTTGAAACATCCCCGGCCATACAAGCTACAATGGTTGAATGATAGTGGCGAGGTAAAGGTGAATAAATAGGTGTTGGTTGCCTTCCGCATTGGAAAATATAGAGATGAAGTTTTGTGTGACGTAGTTCCGATGCAAGCTGGACACTTGTTGCTAGGTCGACCATGGCAGTTTGATCGCTGAGTTAAGCATGATGGCTTCTCCAACAAATACTCATTCGCGATCAAAGGAAAATCCATCACTCTTATGTCGATGACACCAAAACAGGTTTATGAAGACCAAGTGAGGTTACAAAAAGAGAGTGAGCAAAAGAAAGAGAGTGAGGAAAAGAAAAAGAGTGAAAATCAGAGAGGGACCGAACAAACTAAGAGAGAAAAAGAAAATCAAAAGTCGATCATTGAGAGAAAAGCAGAGAGAAAATCAGAGAGAAAACAAAAGAATTTTTATGCAAAAGTGAGTGAAATCAAGCGAGCAATGTTTTCAAAATAGCCGATGATTGTACTTTTGTACAAAGAGGCAGTTTTAAATACTAACGAGCTTGACCTTTCTTTACCTAGTTCAGTTGTTTCTCTTTTGCAGGAGTACGAGGATGTCTTTCTCGAAGAAACCCCACATGGGTTACCTCCAATTCGATGGATTGAACATCAAATAGACTTTATTCCTGGAGCAACAATTCCAAATAGGAGCAATCCCGAGGAGACAAAGGAGCTTCAACGGCAGGTAAGTGAGTTGTTAGAAAAAGGACATGTAAGGGAGAGCATGAGCCCATGCGCCGTTCCAGTTTTACTTGTTCCTAAGAAGGATGGGACGTGGAGGATGTGTGTTAATTGCCGAGCCATCAACAATATAACGGTAAAGTATCGTCATCCCATTCCTCGTTTAGATGATATGTTAGATGAATTGCATGGTTCGTGTGTGTTCTCTAAAATTGATTTAAAAAGTGGTTATCATCAGATTAGAATGAAAGAAGGAGACGAATGGAAAACTGCCTTTAAAACAAAACATGGTTTGTATGAATGGTTAGTTATGCCCTTTGGTTTGACTAATGCACCGAACACTTTTATGAGACTTATGAATCATGTGTTGCGAGCATTTATAGGTAGGTTTGTTGTCGTCTACTTTGATGATATACTAATTTATAGCAAAAACTTAGATGACCATATCGTACATTTGAAATCTGTTTTGGATGTGCTTAGGAAAGAAAAGTTATTTGCTAATATAAAGAAGTGTACCTTTTGCACGGATAAGCTTGTATTTCTTAGTTTTGTTGTTAGTGCTCAAGGTATACAGGTTGATGAAGAGAAGGTACGTGCAATTTGAGAATGGCCGAGTCCCACAACTGTAGGTAATGTGCGTAGTATTCATGGACTTGCTAGTTTTTATCGGCGGTTCGTGAAGGACTTTAGCAGCATAACTGCGCCACTTACCGAAGTGATCAAGAAGAACGTTGGCTTTAGATGGGGAGAAGAACAAGAGAAGGCGTTTCAGCTAATCAAAGAGAAGTTGACCAACGCTCCCTTATTGTCTTTACCTAACTTTTCTAAAACGTTTGAGATTGAATGTGATACTTCAGGTATCGGTATAGGTGCAGTTCTTATGCAGGAGGGACGACCAATTGCTTACTTTAGTGAAAAATTAAGCGGGGCAGCCTTAAACTACCTGACTTATGACAAGGAGTTGTATGCATTGGTTCGAGCTTTAGAGACATGGCAGCACTACCTATGGCCTAAGGAATTCGTGATTCACACTGATCATGAGTCCTTGAAACACTTGAAGGGCCAACACAAGCTAAACAAAGGCATGCTCGCTGGGTGGAATTCATAGAGACGTTTCCCTACGTCATCCGGTATAAACAAGGTAAGGAGAATGTGGTTGCCGATGCCCTTTCTCGCAGGTATGCCTTACTTTCTACACTTGATGCAAAGTTACTTGGTTTTGAGCACATTAAAGATTTATATAGTGATGACCATGAATTTAGTGAAGTATACCGGGCCTGTAAGAAAAATGCTTGTGGTAAGTTCTTTAGGCCTGATGGATTCCTGTTTCGAGAAAATAAGTTATGCGTGCCAAATTGCTCTTTGAGGGATTTGTTAATGCAGGAATCTCATGGTGGCGAATTAATGGGACATTTTGGAGTTGCCAAGACTTTAGCCGTTTTGCAGGAACACTTCTATTGGTCACATATGAAACAAGATGTTGAGAGAATTTGTGGTAGATGTGTCACATGTAGGCAAGCTAAATCCCGAGTGCAACCCAATGGTTTATATACCCCTTTACCCATTCCTAGTGAGTCTTGGATAGATATCTCAATGGATTTTGTGTTAGGACTGCCTAGGACGAAACGAGGAAAGGATTCGATTTTTGTGGTTGTAGACTGATTCTCTAAGATGGCACATTTTATTCCATGTCACAAAACAGATGATGCCTCACATATTGCAGATTTGTTCTTTAAGGAAATTGTGAGGATACATGGTATGCCTAGGACAATTGTATCAAATAGAGATGCTAAGTTTTTGAGCTACTTTTGGAAAACTTTGTGGTGTAAGTTAGGAACTAAGTTACTATTTTCTACTACTTGTCACCCACAAACTGATGGCCAAACCGAGGTAGTGAATAAGACTTTGACTACTTTATTGAGGGCAATCATTAGGAAAAACACTAAGACATGGGAGGAGTGTTTACCGCATGTTGAGTTTGCTTATAATAGATCTATTTATTCTGCTACTAAATTTTCACCATTTGAAATTGTTTATGGTTTTAATCCTTTAACTCCATTGGATTTATCCCCATTACCTGCTTCTGAACGTGTTAATTTGGATGGAAAGAAAAAGGCTGAATTTGTTAAGCAGATACATGAGAAGGCAAGGCTCAACATAAAACGGAGAATGGAGCAATATGCAAAACAAGCCAACAAAGGGCGACACAAGATAGTCTTTGAGCGCGGAGATTGGGTGTGGTTGCACATGAGGAAAGAATGATTTCCGGCACAAAGACGTTCTAAATTACTACCACGAGGAGATGGTCCATTCCAAGTTCTGGAGAGCATCAATGACAACGCATGCAAGCTAGAACTACCTGGTGAATATAACGTAAGTGCAACTTTTAATGTTACTGATCTGAGTCCTTTTGATGTAGGTGATGATTTGAGGACAAATCCTTTTCAAGATGAGGGGAATGATGCAACGCAAGACATAACATCACCAAGAAAACCAGTGCAAGTACCAATTGGGCCAGTTACAAGAGCAAGAGCAAAGAAATTTAAAGAAGCACTTAATGGGCTGATTCAAGAAGTTTGGGCTCAATCAAATTCGTGGAGGCCCATTGAACGAGATTCATGTGATCAACAAAAATGCATTAACTTGATTCAAGCCCACGAGGAATTCAGCTAATTCTTCCAAGCCCAATCAAGCCTAAGAGACTTCAAGCCCAATCAAGCCCAAGAGACGTTTTTCTTTAACCAAGGAAGTTCGGATTTAGTTAGGATTATCTTTTCCGGATTTAGTTGGGATTATCTTTTCGAATTTGTTGGGATTTCAGTTAGGATTTGAGAATATCTTTTGTAACAAACTTTTCAACAAATTTCCGAATTCAAACTTTAGGATTTCGATTAGGATTTGAGAGTATCTTTTGTAACAAACGAAATTCCAATTTCAAACAAATTTCGGATTTTTGTTTAGGCTTATCTTTATTAGGATTTGTTAAGAATATCTTTTGTTCCGAATTTTCAAATAATTTTCAGATTTTTTAGGCTTATTTTTTTCAGATTTTCTTTAGGAATATTCTTTGTAACAATTGCCTATAAATAGGCGTCCCCATAGCAATAAATCAGAACACATTAGTTTAATTCATAAATTTGAGAGTTTTAATTCTCTTTGGTTCTTTGAAGAACTATCTGAACTTATCAGAATTTTCCGTGGCGTTCGCTTTTGACTTATCAATCAACCTTTCCATAGTTGATTGTGGCGTCTTCATTATACCAAGGTTCTTGTTTCGCATTAAGCAACCGGTTGAGGTCCGTATACCAAGGTTCTTGTTTTTGCTGAAGCAACGGGTCGAGGTCTCCCATCCATTCGAACCTGATTTTAGAACGTTCTTGGCTTCATAATCTTGACGGGTCTCATTATTCTTGACGGGGTTCGTATCAACATAATTCCTTAACGTTTGGTAAAATTGATATGTGTATGCTATTGGCTAGTTTATTATGCATGGATGGTGTTGACATAGGATTAGGATAGTAGACAAGATTCTCTCCGGTTGGATTCAGATTTTGTTTTGGATAATAGAGTACACAATTATTCAAACTCCAAATAAAGTTGCCATGATTTTATTTGAGATTGAATTGGAGTTGTAGAAAATTATCCATGAGAACAAGAATTTGAAATACAACTGTTTTGTGGATTTTGAAATTCGAAATTCAAATTTTGAATCATTGTCCAAGTGGGATTTGAATTTGTTGTGGTAAATCCACAAGGAATGAAATTCGAATTTGAGTTAGATATGGAGAGGAAAATCTTGTTAGAATCCTACTTGAATTTAGAATCCAAATCGTAACCAAATATGGACGAAAATTTTGAGGAATATCCTCAATGATTTTTCAGATTTTTATGGATAAGGTTCAAGGAAAAATTCAAGTTTCAATCCAGTTGAATTTGGATTCTCTCCTCCCTGATAATGGCCGAATTTTTGGAGTAAATTTCCTAGAAGATTTTTGGTTATTTTGGATAAGGATGAGATAAGATTCAAGCTTGAAAATCTTAGAGGAATTTTGACTCTCCCTTATCCAAAAGTGGCCGAAATTTTGGTGGAGATTTTCCCCTTGGATTTTCGGATTTTTTGGTTGAAAAAAAGGGAGATAAAATTCTAGTTAAAATCTTGCCTAGATTTGGATTGGAATTATCCTAAAGTGGCCAAATTTATTGTTGGGATTTTTCCCTTGGAAAATTCAGATTTTGTGCTTCTGGGTGAGGGAGAATATCTTCTCCTAATCCAATTCGAATTCAGAGAATCACCTCATGCAGGTCTATAAATAGAGGTCCTGCCACTCCAGTTCTCTCAAACTACAGATTCTCAAGTGAGCAGGCTTATTGTTGCATAACTCACTGTGACAATAAGTTCTTTAGAGATCTGGGCGGTCGGAAGAAGACTAGCAGTGCTAGCATACCGATCGAGGTTCAGAGTGCCTACACACTCAGTCATTCGGGAATTGGAGAATAGTAGAGAAGGCTAGTTGGCTGAAGCCCTCCGGTCCTCCTGTAGATTGGCGTCCTTGAGGTATGAGTTTTAATTGTTGTTGGTTTATTGTATATGGCATCATAAGATATTTAACGATCTAAAAATTTTTATTGTTCCGCTGCGCCACTCTGATACGTTTTTACCGATTTATTTTCCTACAATTGGTATCAGAGCCATATCATGACTATGCCATGTACATAAATTAGACAATTACTTAGTCTTTTTATTTATGTATGGATTTGATATTTAGAGAGTAGCATTCTAGGATTCCTTTATGTTGTTATCATGTATTATGTATAAAGTATGTGGTTATTTTAATTTTTTTTGAATTATTATAAACATGCTTGTTTTTGCCGGTTATGGTTCCTTAGAATTTAGAAAAATTGTATCTAGGATTTTTATGTAACCATGGGAGTAGTTTTTTAATACTGTAATTTTCCCATGGATTTTATTTTTTGTCTCTTAGAATTATTATGGTTAGAATTTTTTGTACACCGGAAATAGTTTAGGAATTTTATGTAATTATTCTTGGAGGAGATTGAAGATTGAAAACCGTAATTTATTTTTCTCAAAAGTTAAATTTAATTTAAAGGTTGAAATATTGATTGTGCGGAAAATTTAAATTTAATTGGGATTCAAATTAATTTCTGGAGATCCTAATGGGTAAATTGGAATATGGCATGAAAATCGAGACACGACCCCTCAGGATAGGTCGTCGGGCCTTGGAGGGGCTGCAGCCCCTGCCCTCGGGCAGGATGGGGCAACGACAGCCCCTGTGCAGGCCATAACCACCCACGGCCGCAGGCTTGGTCTGTAGTCGAGGGTGGCCGTGGCCGGCTGGCCGCAGCCTGGGCGTGTAGCCTGCAGCCTGCCGGCTGCTGCGCCTAGCCTGGGCATGCAGCCTAATGCTGCAGGCTTGGCCTGCAGCCCGGTAGGGCTACACATGGGCGACCGTGGGGTGCCAACCCCTCCATGGGGCTGGGGGCTGCCCACGGCAGCTGCCGCCTCTGGGGGCGGTGGTGCGACAATTCAAAAATCGAAAAATTTTGATTTTTAAATTTGAGATTTAATTTTAAATCATGTTTAAAAATATGTAATAGAAAATTTGAAATTTTTGAAATTACATATTATTATACATGATGTTTAAAATTGTTTAAAATTTGAATTTGAAATTTAAATTTTTGGAGATTTAAATTTTAAATGATTCTTAGGATGAGAAATAAATGGAGAGGCTATATAAAGATGGATACAAGAAGACGGAACAAAATTCAAGACCCAAAGAAGGCTTTGGATGAAATTTTGTAATCTTTATTTTCTTTGTTCTAGGATGGAACCATGGCTTGGTTATTCTGTCGATTATTTTTTCTGTGATATGTCATGGAAGTATAAATATGTATTGATGGGTGTTTTATATGTATATTTGATAACATGTCATGTAGGATAGGTGAGTGCCGCTCATACTATATTGATCATACATATTTGTCAAAACATGCATGTTTTTCAAAATATTGAGTGGGAGAGGGTTTCAAACAAAACCCACTGTGACAACCGGGAAATTCAGGCAGTTCTCGGATGAAAAATGTACAATTGTATGTATATAACAATTTGTGCTATTTAAAGAGTGAAATAAATGTATTTATATTGATTAGAATATGTGAAAATGTTCTAACAATACTGACGAGTAAGAATTCAGTGTTGGAAAAATTTACTGAGTTGAAACGGGTGAAACGGTGCCAAAATCGGCATTGAAAACCCTAACCGGAGCAATAAAAGACGGTAAACTTCCGGGATTGATTTTGATCAAACGGAAGCAGATTAAATTGATCCGACTGCACAGGAGACCTCAGGAACACGCCGGGACGATTTCAGGAAAATTTCGGCTCGAACCGGCATCGGTCAAAAAGTAGTCGAATTAATGTGAATAGTGAAAGTCAACGTCAACTTTCACTTTTGTATTTATGACATCATTAATCCATTTAATAAATGGAAAGAATTAAGGTGGTTGGTAGAATGAATGGCCATGATTCATTTAGCTTTTGATCTAAAGGCCAAGATTTGGCCAAAATTTTCCATTTTTAATTTTTGAAAAATGGGGAAAGAAATGGCTTGGAAAGATGTCAAATTTTGATTGGTTTAGAGCCAAATTAATTGGCTTGTTTGTTGCATTAAGTCGGCAACATTTTGGGACATAAAGGCCGAAGTCCATTTTCACGTAAAAAACCAAAGAAAAATTTCTAAGTCTTTCTTCCATGGTGTCTACGTGAGGGACCAAGGAGAACCAAGCAATATCTTCAAATTTCTTCACAAAAAAGAGTGGCAAAGTGTTTATTGAAGACAAAGGAAGCATTAGACCAAGGTAACTTCCCTTGCACTTGAAATTTTCATGGTTTTTTTCAATGAAATCCGTGGGTGAATAGTGATTGGAAGATGGAAAATTTTTGGTTGTTTTCCATTGAATTGATGTTGGGTTTTGTTAAGGATGTAATAAGGAAGAAAACCATGCAAATTGTGTAAAGAAAAACTGAAATTTGGTTGGTTTTTCAAGGGGAAATCCGTGGGTTACCTTAGGTAACCAATGAGGAAACTTTGTGGTTAATTGCTAATATGCTTTCTAAGCTTAATTTTGTGAAGAACAAAGCTTGTATTTCATTGTAGAAAGTTTGAAAAAAAATTTTGGTATGAATTGTATAAAGTGGCCGTGAGTTTACAATGGGTTTGGAAGAAAATTTTGCTTGGTTTTATGTGGTATTTGGTTGATTGGAATTATGCATTTTAATATGCAAATGATGGAATTGTGATTGAAAGAATGAAAGCAAAAATGTGTGCATGTTTTCAATTCAATGGCCGTGGGTTTTAAGTGTTTAAAAAACCCTAAGAATTTGGTTGAAAATGCCAAGAAAATGGGCTTGAAAATGTGTTAAAAACATGACATTGAATGGCCTAAAATGTGGTGAAAGTTTGACAAAATTTGGTTTGGTTTGGTTGTGAAAACCGAAACCAAATTAAGGGTAAAAATGTGAAAAAAAAATTTTGTAATGTGGGTGATAATGTGAAATTTGAAATTTGTGGGCTTTTATGTAAAAGTTTGGAAAACTTTTACATAAAATAGGCTTGTGGTATAGTACGTGGCAGGTACATACGGTTCGAGGCGTACCTAACGCCGGAAGCCTTAAAATTACACCGAAATGCTGCCGAAATTTCAAAAAACGGCATTCGGGGTAAAATAGGAATTTAAATTAAAAGTTAGGGCCGGGACGGAAACCCGAGTCCCTAACGGAAAAGTGAATAAGGAAAATTTAAGGGGTGGGTCGTGAATAGTAACCCGTCCCCTTAAAAATGAAAAACGCGTGTGAGATTAAAAAACCGACCCAGAGGGGGGGCGATTTTGGAAATGAAATAAAGGTCCGAGTCGGGAACGGAAAACCCGAGCCTCGGAGACCTAGGTCGGGAAAGTCTAGATGAACGTTTTAAATACTAGTGAAACATCCATTTGAGGCTCCGAAACGATAGAAAATCGCTAAACCGACGTAAGGGTCGGAATAGTGCTTCCCCAGGGCCGGGAAAGCAAAAAGGTGGAAATAAAATAGAAACGAACACGGTAATGATTAGAAAAGAGTCAGAAAAGTTCCTGAGACCCAAAAATGCAGTCTGGATCAATAAAATTCCGTCAGGGGCAAAACTGTAATTTTACCAAAATATTGGGGTAAAATCGTAATTTTGCAAAAGTTGGGGGAAAACGGTGAAAATAATAAATAAAACCTAAAAAGTTATAAATAGGTTTTATTTAAGCTTTTTAATGAAAAATAAAAGCTATAAATGGGAAAGAAATTAACAGACATAGTTTTGTCTGTAGGATCCCAAAATCGGCCTACAAGGAAGGCGATTCAAGATCCAAGAGAGAGAAAGAGAACAGTCTGATAAGGTAAGTTCAGACATTTACCTGTCTGCAACATATAGCAATATTGTGTTAACTTTGATGTACTAACTATAAGTTAGGTACATATGTGCTACGGGCACTATGACAGAATAGAGAGAGAGACGAAATGTGCTACGGGCACTATAAGAATGGGACACATGGTTAATTGTGCTTCGGGCACTAGAGCGAGGTTAATGAAACTCACTCACCTAAAATTAAAATGTGAACCATTCCTAACCATGGGACAATGTGAAGTCACCGGGTTAGAAGTGTAAAAAGTCGGTAATGAAACCACTTTCTGGCGTACCAGTCTTCCGTACAGGGAGGTATATTTTTGCCTTCGGGGCTATGAGATAAGGCTGTGGAGGTCAGCACTGATGTACCGCTCCCAGTCATGTACTATTTTGCCTTCGGGGCTATGAGATTAAGGCTGTGGAGGTCAGCACTAATGTACCGCTCCCAGTCATGCACACTTAAATGGTACTGCCAACCTGAGCTCAAAACCAGAACGTAAATAAAGATAATGACCTAAAACTGAAACTGTGCCATAATTGAGCATAAGACGGTTTAGTGAGAGCACTAACATCGCGGTAGATGTACTAGTGTGAGACAGTGTTGTGGTCAAACTTACTATTCACGTATGAATAGTGGTCAAAGTTACTATTCACATATGAATAGTAGTCACGGTACTATTTACGATGAATAGTACTATTCATAGAAATTTTATTTCTTGCATGTTTGAACTTACTGAGCCTGTAGCTCACCATTTTTGCTAATGTTGCAGGTAAGCGACCAGCTCAGTAGCTTATTTGACTGGATGCGGATGGGATGGCACGTGTCAAATGGGATAACTGGGCGAGGGATATGGTACTGCCAGAGTCTTGCCACTGAGCGTTAAAGTGAAGGGAAAAAAAAAGAAAAACAGTTCTTTTGTAATTATATATATATTTTACAAAAGTACTGTATTATTTATATTACTTTGTACTTATCAACAAAGTAAATAGTGGAAGAAGATTTCATATGATGTTTAAAGAAAAAAAAAAATTTCCCCAAAAACGACATGAGATAAAAAGAGAGTGAGATAAGCCGGTGACCCACGAGAGTACAATCTATCGCAGTTAGCGATAAGCTCAACTGTAATAGTATTGTATAATCTCCACGAGGGGCGGGCCGCCACAGTTGGTATCAGAGCAAGGTTTATGGTTGGTGAAGTTTAGAATACCAACTGCTGCCACAGTTGGTATCAGAGCAAGGTCTGAGATTGGTTTAGTTTATAATACCAACTGCTGCCACAGTTGGTATATCAGAGCGAGGTTTGCGACTGATTTGGTTTTGAATACCAACGGCTGTCACAGTTGGTATATCAGAGCAGTATGACCATATCCCGATTTGACATTTTGCGCATCCTGCACCGCTATCCAAGTAAGTAGTTTACTTAAGTTCAGTTAATTATTTTCTTATATGAAAATAATTATGTTATAGGTAGCAAGATGACCAGACCTCCATATGTGAGACCACCGCTACCTCGACCGAGAGGGGTATTACGGGTATGGACGAGACCTATTGTGAGGCCGCCCATTTCCCAAAGGCCAGTAAGCAGACCCCCGGTGCCCGAGAGACCTCCCGTACCAGTGCCGGCATCAGTACCAGTGCCAGTAGACGTAGTACAGCCGCGACCGATAGTTCATCCACCGGTAGTAGTGGACATTCCAGTTGTTGGTGGACGCCAACATATTGGGGTGAGAGTGTCGGCACGGGCAGTACAGGCATTTAGGGCCAGCAGTCCCCCGATGTTTGACGGTGGACAACAGTCGATGGAGACCAAGGACTGGCTCCATGCCATTGAGAGGATCATGGTGATATGCGATATCGATCGAGATATGTGGATCCAGTTGGCTGTCAGTATGTTTCAGGGAGACACTCGAGTGTTCTGGCAATATTGCGACCAGGAGATTTTATTGGGATTCAGTTGGGCTGAGTTCTGTCAGCGGTTGGCTGATCAGTTTCAACCTAGGGATCCAGCATCTGCTCCAGCACCTTCAGAGAGACGAGAGGCTGATACACCTGCGTACCCTGGATTCAATGAGGTCAGGGATTACATTCTCCAGACCGAGAGGATGGTCATGCTGTCTGGTGAGACAGTGATGTCTTATGCGGCACGATTTGAGGAGACCATCAGGAGAAGATGTCCGTTGCCTAACCTCACGGAAGCAAACTGCTGTGAGCTGTTTTGGAAAGGTTTACCCTTGGAGTTGAGACAGAGGGTAATCAAGCCGTTTCCTCCGACGCTCCAAGAGTTCGTGGTAACGATCAGGGCGATTGAGAGAGAGATTCTGATCGAGCATCTGACGCAGAGTCGACGAGAGACACTGGGTCAAGATGAGATGTTTGCACGCATATTCGGGCCAAGAAGAATGATGAACGATCATGAGGCCGGACCGTCTAGACCACGAGGAGGTGATGACTCAGGACAGGGAGCATTGCCTAGGGGCGGTGACGATTCAGATAACACCGATGATGATGAGGATCCAGAAGAATATCCTCTAGTCCCAGATGTAGGAAACGAGTGACCAGTAGATGTGTACATGTACATAAGTAGCTTAGAGAGAAAAGCTCTTTTGTATAGACTTGTGGCCATTTTGTATAAACGGCCGATGTATATATGACTGGTGATGTCTATGTATGACATATAAATGTTTTGCTATGAATGAAATACCAAAATGATTATATGTTGTACGATGATGTGTTACGATGATGTGGCTTTACTTTACCCTAAATTTCGTAAATTGATATGATTTTACGAATGCGGTTATGGAAAAGCTAACGGTGAATTATTGTGCCATAATAGGACAATAGCCAAGATGGTGGATTTGAGAAATCGACCAGAGGGACGAGAGCGACGTCCTGATATTATGGAGAGACTGGATCAGATACAAGCTCTGTTGGAAGCTCAGATACAAGAAAATGCTAATCTGAGGCGACGGGTAGAGGAGCTAGAACAGAGACAAGGCTCTGAGGGTACCCAAGTAGAACAACAAGTTGAGGTAGATCCAGTTATTCCTCCAGCTGCAGTACATGAGAGAGCTCCTGAACCACAACCAGTGTTAAATCTAGAACCCCTCTATGAAAGATTCAGGCGTATGAGACCGCCAGAATTTGAAGGGTCTACAAATCCCTTAGAGGCTGAAGACTGGTTGTCGTCATTACAAGTGATCATGGAGTTCATGAACCTAACCGACCGGGAGAAGGTTGCATGTGCGTCTTTTGTGCTGAGAAAAGATGCTCGGTTTTGGTGGGACACTGTGCGAATGAGGAGAGACGTGTCTACCATGAGTTGGGCGGAATTTCTGGAAGAATTTAACCAGAAATATTACGACCCTGCATCTCTGAGACAGCAACAGAAAGAATTCTCAGAGTTGACACAAGGGAACATGTCGGTAAGCGAAGTCTGCCGAAAGTTCGACCAGTTATCCCGTCTATGTCCCTACTGAGAGGGAGAAAATACAGAAAATGATCGAGATGTTCAGGCCAGAAATTGCTGCGTTAGTAGATACTGGACTAGTACCACCTACTTCTGTAGCAGACTGTGTGAGTCGGGCCATTAGAGCTGAGTTCCATATAGCTCGACAGAAAGAGGAAAGAGAGAAACACTGGGAGGCAAATAAGAAGGAGAGGGCTTTGGCGAAGTCTACGCAAGTTGGTCAATCGAGCAAGCCTAGTCAGAATGCGAAACCAAGCCAGGGCAATAGTCAAGGATCCCAGCAAAATAAGAGAACAGGGAATTTTTCTGGGAATCGCCAGGGCAATAATCGAAACCAGCAGCGGAAAACAGCTGGTAATGCAGAGTCTAATGTGCAAAACTACCCTACATGCGGGAAGAGACATTCTGGGCAATGCAGATTTAGGCCACTTGTTTGCTACGAATGTGGAAAGGAAGGCCATTACGCCAGGAACTGTCCAAATAGGCAGGGTGGACAAGGCACTTCCCAACCGCACCAGACACGCCCACAAGCTCATTCCCTTTAAGCCGGAGTGGAAGAGTCACCAGTGAGGCTGCAACGCCAGGAGCGTATGCAACATGCTGATGCTCGTGTGATGGCCTACAGCAAGGAAGATGCAGAGGCACGAACATCAAACGTGGTGACAGGTCAGCTTCCTGTTGCTAGTCATGTAGCCTCTGTACTATTCGATTCCGGTGCTACGCATTCATTTGTTTCCTATGCATTTGCTGACAAGATAGGACTTCCTAAGGATAATATGGGAAGGGTATTTAAGACAGCCTTACCTTCTGGGGAAGTATTGTTGTCCAATTACTGGCTACCTTATGTACCAGTATATGTGGCAAATAGGGAACTATATGCTGAGTTGATCGTAATGAAGATCATGGATTACGATGTGATTCTAGGGATGGATTTCCTAGGGAAATACTAAGCTATGATCGACTGCCGAAATCGAAAGATAGTCTTCCAACCCGAGGAAGAAGAGAGTTTCGAGTATGTTGATACTTCTCGAAAACCCGGGAAGATGATCATCAGTTCGCTGAGAGCAAGCAAGCTGATAACCAGTGGTTGCATAGGATATCTGGCATATGTGGTGGATACTGCAGAGGAACAGAAGCTTCAAGCTGAAGATGTTCCTGTTGTTAATGAGTTTCTTGATGTATTTCCAGAAGAGTTACCAGGGATACCGCCAGAGAGAGAAATCTCGTTTGAAATTGATTTGATGCCTGGAACAGCACCTATTTCCAAAGCACCATACCGCATGGCTCCAGTGGAGTTAAAGGAGCTGCAGGCACAATTAAAGGAGCTTTTGGATAAGGGATTCATCAGGCCGAGTTTTTCTCCATGGGGTGCACCTGTGTTATTCGTCAAGAAAAAGGATGGAACATTCCGACTGTGCATTGATTACCGGGAGTTGAATAAGGTTATGATCAAAAATAGGTATCCGTTACCTAGAATTGATGACCTATTCGACCAGTTAAAAGGCGCAGCGGTATTTTCCAAAATCGACTTACGATCAGGATATCACCAGTTGAGAATCAAAGAAAGTGATATTCCTAAGACGGCGTTTAGGACTCGTTATGGTCACTACGAGTTTCTTGTGATGCCATTCGGATTGACGAATGCGCCGGCAGCGTTCATGGACTTAATGAACAGAATTTTTAAAGAGTATTTGGATAAGTTTGTCATTGTATTCATTGATGACATTCTTATATACTCGAAGACTCAGGAGGAGCACAAGAACCATCTGAGGATAGTGCTGAATATGATACGGAAGCATCAACTGTATGCCAAATTCTCAAAATGTGAATTTTGGCTGGACAGAGTACATTTCCTCGGACATGTTGTATCCCAGGAAGGTATTGCTGTAGATCCGATGAAAGTAGATGCAATTAACCAATGGTCTGCACCCAAGAGTGTGACAGAAATCCGCAGTTTCTTGGGATTGGCTGGTTATTATCGGCGATTTGTAGAGGGATTCGCGCGACTAGCTGCACCTCTTACTGCTCTTACACGCAAGGAAAGGAAGTACGAGTGGACTATGGAATGCGAAAGAAGCTTCCAGGAGTTAAAGAGGCGACTGACAAGCGCACCAATCCTTACGCTTCCCACTGAAGGGGAGAAGTTTGTGATCTACAGTGATGCATCGAAAATAGGATTGGGAGCAGTCCTAATGCAAAATGGCAAGGTGATTGCCTATGCTTCCCGTCAATTAAAGGAGCATGAAAGGAATTATCCTACGCATGACCTTGAACTTGCTGCAGTAGTGTTCGCACTTAAAATTTGGCGACACTATCTCTATGGAGCTCAATGTCAGATTTTCACTGATCACCAAAGCCTGAAGTATTTCTTCACGCAAAAAGAGCTCAATATGTGGCAAAGACGATGGTTGGAATTGGTGAAGGATTATGATTGTGAAATCCTATACCATCCAGGGAAGGCCAACTGTGTAGCGGATGCTTTAAGTAGAAAGTCTACCATATCGCACCAGCTACCAATAAACAGGCTTCCAAAGCCATTGCAGCAAGAGATAAATTCTTTGAACTTGGAGTTGATATCTGGAAGATTAGCTGCACTCCAAGTGGAATCATCGCTATTTGAGGAAATAAAGAAAGCTCAAAGGCGAGATCCAATGATGGCAAGTGCTCAAGAAGGAATTTCCAAGGATGGAATAATCCTTTATCAAGGAAGGATAAATGTTCCAGCTGATGAAGAACTTAGAAGACGGATCATGTCAGAAGCCCACGAGACACCATATTCGGTTCATCCCGGAGCTAGCAAGATGTATCAGGACTTGAAGTTACAGTTCTGGTGGAAAGGGATGAAGAACGATATAGCGAAATTCGTGAGCAGATGCATGACCTGTCAGAAAATAAAAGCGGAACATAAACATCCAGCAGGAAGATTGGAACCACTGGAGATTCCTGAATGGAAATGGGAACACATTACGATGGATTTTGTAGTGGGACTCCCGAAAACCCGAGAAGATTATGACGCCATTTGGGTTATTGTGGACAGACTGACCAAGACGGCACGGTTCATAGCTGTCAAGATGACTTTTTCGTTGGAAAAGTTTGCTCAGCTGTACATAACTCATGTCGTCAGACTACATGGAGTACCGAAATCCATTGTATCAGATCGAGATGCACGGTTCACTTCGAATTTCTGGAAGTGTGTGCAAGAGGCCATGGGTACTGAATTGAGACTCAGTACGGCTTTTCATCCGCAAACAGACGGGCAGTCAGAGCGGACAATTCAGACGTTAGAGGACATGCTTTGAGCTTGTGTTATGGATTTTGTGGGAAATTGGAACGAGAAGCTACCATTGATTGAATTCTCGTACAATAATAGTTACCAAGCTTCGATAGGCATGGCACCTTACGAGGCTTTGTATGGACGGAAGTGCAGATCACCATTACATTGGTACGATTTGCGAGAAAAGCAGTTGCATAAGACGGACTTCATAAAAGAGACTTCCGATGCAGTTGCTAGAATTTAGCGTCAAATGAAAATTGCGCAAAGCCGACAAAAGAGCTACGCGGATAAAAGGCGGAGATCCTTGGAGTTTGACGAAGGAGACTTCGTGTTTCTCAAGGTATCGCCTATGAAGGGGATTATGCGGTTCGGTAAGAAGGGGAAACTAAGTCCAAGATATATTGGACCTTATAAAATTATCGAACGCATTGGAAAGGTCGCTTACAGATTAGCGTTACCCCCAGAATTGTCGGCAGTGCATAACGTATTTCATGTGTCGATGCTGAGAAAGTATATACCAGATCCGTCCCATGTGTTGAAGCATGAGCCTATTCAAATCCACGAGGATTTGACATATGAGGAACAGCCTATTCAAGTACTAGCTCGTGAAGAGAAAGTACTGAGGAATAAGGTGATCCCACTAGTGAAGATTTTGTGGAAAAATCACAATATTGAAGAAGCTACGTGGGAACGAGAAGACGAGATGAAGAAATTATATCCCCATTTGTTCTAATTTTCGAGAACGAAAATTTTATAAGGAGGGGTGAATGTGACAACCGGGAAATTCAGGCAGTTCTCGGATGAAAAATGTACAATTGTATGTATATAACAATTTGTACTATTTAAAGAGTGAAATAAATGTATTTATATTGATTAGAATATGTGAAAATGTTCTAACAATACTGACGAGTAAGAATTCAGTGTTGGAAAAATTCACTGAGTTGAAACGGGTGAAACGGTGCCAAAATCGGCATTGAAAACCCTAACCGGAGCAATAAAAGACGGTAAATTTCCAGGATTGATTTTGATCAAACGGAAGCAGATTAAATTGATCCGACTGCACAGGAGACCTCAGGAACACGCCGGGACGATTTCAGGAAAATTTCGGCTCGAACCGGCATCGGTCAAAAAGTAGTCGAATTAATGTGAATAGTGAAAGTCAAAGTCAACTTTCACTTTTGTATTTATGACATCATTAATCCATTTAATAAATGGAAAGAATTAAGGTGGTTGGTAGAATGAATGGCCATGATTCATTTAGCTTTTGATCTAAAGGCCAAGATTTGGCCAAAATTTTCCATTTTTAATTTTTGAAAAATGGGGAAAGAAATGGCTTGGAAAGATGTCAAATTTTGATTGGTTTAGAGCCAAATTAATTAGCTTGTTTGTTGCATTAAGTTGGCAATATTTTGGGACATAAAGGCCGAAGTCCATTTTCACGTAAAAAACCAAAGAAAAATTTCTAAGTCTTTCTTCCATGGTGTCTACGTGAGGGACCAAGGAGAACCAAGCAATATCTTCAAATTTCTTCACAAAAAAGAGTGGCAAAGTGTTTATTGAAGACAAAGGAAGCATTAGACCAAGGTAACTTCCCTTGCACTTGAAATTTTCATGGTTTTTTTTCAATGAAATCCGTGGGTGAATAGTGATTGGAAGATGGAAAATTTTTGGTTGTTTTCCATTGAATTGATGTTGGGTTTTGTTAAGGATGTAATAAGGAAGAAAACCATGCAAATTGTGTAAAGAAAAACTGAAATTTGGTTGGTTTTTCAAGGGGAAATCCGTGGGTTACCTTAGGTAACCAATGAGGAAACTTTGTGGTTAATTGCTAATATGCTTTCTAAGCTTAATTTTGTGAAGAACAAAGCTTGTATTTCATTGTGGAAAGTTTGAAAAAAATTTTTGGTATGAATTGTATAAAGTGGCCGTGAGTTTACAATGGGTTTGGAAGAAAATTTTGCTTGGTTTTATGTGGTATTTGGTTGATTGGAATTATGCATTTTAATATGCAAATGATGGAATTGTGATTGAAAGAATGAAAGCAAAAATGTGTGCATGTTTTCAATTCAATGGCCGTGGGTTTTAAGTGTTTAAAAAACCCTAAGAATTTGGTTGAAAATGCCAAGAAAATGGGCTTGAAAATGTGTTAAAAACATGACATTGAATGGCCTAAAATGTGGTGAAAGTTTGACAAAATTTGGTTCGGTTTGGTTGTGAAAACCGAAACCAAATTAAGGGTAAAAATGTGAAAAAAAAATTTTGTAATGTGGGTGATAATGTGAAATTTGAAATTTGTGGGCTTTTATGTAAAAGTTTGGAAAACTTTTACATAAAATAGGCTTGTGGTATAGTACGTGGCAGGTACATACGGTTCGAGGCGTACCTAACGCCAGAAGCCTTAAAATTACGCCAAAATGCTGCCGAAATTTCAAAAAACGGCATTCGGGGTAAAATAGGAATTTAAATTAAAAGTTAGGGCCGGGACGGAAACCCGAGTCCCTAACGGAAAAGTGAATAAGGAAAATTTAAGGGGTGGGTCGTGAATAGTAACCCGTCCCCTTAAAAATGAAAAACGCGTGTGAGATTGAAAAACCGACCCCGAGGGGGGCCGTTTTTGGAAATGAAATAAAGGTCCGAATCGGGAATGGAAAACCCGAGCCTCGGAGACCTAGGTTGGGAAAGTCTAGATGAACGTTTTAAATACTAGTGAAACGTCCATTTGAGACTCCGAAACGATAGAAAATCGCTAAACCGACGTAAGGGTCGGAATAGTGCTTCCCGAGGGCCGGGAAAGCAAAAAGGTGGAAATAAAATAGAAACGAACCCGGTAATGATTAGAAAAGAGTCAGAAAAGTTCCTGAGAGCCAAAAATGCAGTCTGGATCAATAAAATTCCGTCAGGGGCAAAACTACAATTTTGCCAAAATATTGGGGTAAAGTCGTAATTTTACAAAAGTTGGGGGAAAACGGTGAAAATAATAAATAAAACCTAAAAAGTTATAAATAGGTTTTATTTAAGCTTTTTAATGAAAAATAAAAGCTATAAATGGGAAAGAAATTAACAGACATAGTTTTGTCTGTAGGATCCCAAAATCGGCCTACAAGGAAGGCGATTCAAGATCCAAGAGAGAGAAAGAGAACAGTCTGATAAGGTAAGTTCATACATTTACCTGTCTGCAACATATAGCAATATTGTGCTAACTTTGATGTACTAACTATAAGTTAGGTACATATGTGCTACGGGCACTATGACAGAATAGAGAGAGAGACGAAATGTGCTACGGGCACTATAAGAATGGGACACATGGTTAATTGTGCTTCGGGCACTAGAGCGAGGTTAATGAAACTCACTCACCTAAAATTAAAATGTGAACCATTCCTAACCATGGGACGATGTAAAGTCACCGGGTTAGAAGTGTAAAAAGTCGGTAATGAAACCACTTTCTGGCGTACCAGCCTTCCGTACAGGGAGGTATATTTTTGCCTTCGGGGCTATGAGATAAGGCTGTGGAGGTCAGCACTGATGTACCGCTCCCAGTCATGTACTATTTTGCCTTCGGGGCTACGAGATTAAGGCTGTGGAGGTCAGCACTAATGTACCGCTCCCAGTCATGCACACTTAAATGGTACTGCCAACCTGAGCTCAAAACCAGAACGTAAATAAAGATAATGACCTAAAACTGAAACTGTGCCATAATTGAGCATAAGCCAGTTTTGTGAGAGCACTAACATCGCGGTAGATGTACTAGTGTGAGACAGTGTTGTGGTCAAACTTATTATTCACGTATGAATTGTGGTCAAAGTTACTATTCACATATGAATAGTAGTCAACGGTACTATTCACGATGAATAGTTTATTCATAGAAATTTTATTTCTTGTATGTTTGAACTTACTGAGCCTGTAGCTCACTATTTTTGCTAATGTTGCAGGTAAGCGACCAGCTCAGTAGCTTATTTGACTGGATGCGGATGGGATGACGCGTGTCAAATGGGATAACTGGGCGAGGGATATGGTACTGCCAGAGTCTTGCCGCTGAGCGTTAAAGTGAAGGGAAAAAAAAAGAAAAACAGTTCTTTTGTAATTATATATATATTTTACAAAAGTACTGTATTATTTATATTACTTTGTACTTATCAACAAAGTAAATAGTGGAAGAAGATTTCATATGATGTTTAAAGAAAAAAAAAAAATTTTTCCCCAAAAACGACATGAGATAAAAAGAGAGTGAGATAAGCCGGCGACCCACGAGAGTACAATCTATCGCAGTTAGCGATAAGCTCAACTGTAATAGTATTGTATAATCTCCACGAGGGGCGGGCCGCCACACCCACGGCCTCCATTGTTGATCCATATGTGAAAGCAAGGTAATGCCTCGTGTCAGTTCTACCCTGACCACACCCCTCGGTAGGTGTTTACCGCCGCCGGTATACTAGATTGGATCTCCGATGTGGAAAACTTGTTTGGGTACGATCCTATTCATGACCACCCCTCGGTGGCTTGGTAGGACGTGGATCGGACTACGTAAACAATGGTTATACACTCAAAACTTGTTTAGTTATTAACCTTCCCTAGAAGCTCTGTTAACTAAACTGGTGGCCAAATAAGCGGTTATTAATATATATCTTAACCTTAGAGAATTTAAGGCAACATATATTAATTGGACGGGGTCCATGTTCCAGCTATTTGTTTTCATGACCACCCCTCGGTAGCTTGGGGCAATAGGTGCTAAGAATTACCGTTGCAATGCTACATGTTTTTCAAGTTTTATGTAGGAACATACTTATATGTTTTATTTGCTAAATTATCTGTATATTTGCTTGGGCTTTGTAATGATATCTAGTATAATTTTATTTCAGTTCAAAATGTCACCGATACCCCTCATTTCAATACTTACTGAGAATAAACTGAATGGCGATAATTGTAAGGATTGGAAAAGAAATCTGTTAATAGTTCTCAGCTGCGAGAGACACAGGTTCGTATTGGACGAACCATGCTCACCAGGGCCAAAACCTGACACACCGCTTGAGGAGGTCCCGATTGCCTATACTCGTTGGAGAGAATCCAATGATATAGCTCGATGCTACCTGCTTGCTAGCATGACGAGTGCTTTATAAAATCAGCATGAGACTTATCACATTGTTAGGGAGATCATGGACAATCTGGAGGACATGTTCAGAGGCTAAGAAAAATTGGTTCGACAGTCTGTTATAACCAGTATTATGAACCTCAGCAAGAGGCAGATACTCTGGTGAAGGACCATATGATCACTCTAATGGGATTCTTCGCTGAGGCTACTGAGAACGGTGCTGAGTTGGACTACAACACCCAGATCGAGATGGTGTTCAAAACTCTGTCTAAAGATTTTGTGGGGTTTAAGGCCGCATACAATCTGGCGACAAGGGAGCTAGGACTAACCGAGTTCATGAAGCAACTACAAGCTTATGAGCGGATGATCAGGGATGGGGATGCGGTCCAACCCAAAGGAGAGGCCAATTTGGCAGAATCTTCCACACCCTCTCGGAAGAGGAAGAGGCCAAACCAGAAGCAAGCAGCTTCCTGTTCTTCTAATCCTCCTGCCTCGAATGGGAAGAAGAAGAAGAACAACATGAAGCCCAACGACCCTAAAAAGTCCAAGTGCTTCTGCTGTAGGAAGGTAGGTCACTTTAAGAAGGCTTGCCAGGAATTCCTTGCCGCCAAGGGCAAGAAAGGTAAGGAACTTCACTACATAGAAGCGTGTTTGGTAGAAGAATCGAAAGACACTTGGGTCATTAATTTGGGCACCACTAATCATGTTTGTGTTTCTATGCAGGGGTTCGTGGAAACGAGAAGTCTACATGATAGGAGCCTCTCGTTGCGGACTGGAGATGGTAGCTTGGTGGTGGCTGAGACAGTGGGAGATATTTACCTTTACTTTGATCAATTTAGGTTTATTTTATTGAAAGACTGTTTTTATGTTCCTAATTTTAGGAGGAACCTTATATCGGTAGCTTGTTTAATAAAGGATTCTTATTCGGTTTCTTTTAGTAAAAGAGTTGATATTCGTATAAATAAGTCTTTTATCTGTTCTGGATGGATGGATGGAAATTTATATTTGATCAAACCAAAGATGTAGTCACTGCTTGACACTGAATTAATAGATAACTCTAAAAGGTTGAAAGTTTCTCACTCTAACAAGGCATATCTTTGGCATTTAAGACTTGTTCATATTAATCAGGATAGGATTCAAAGATTGGTGAAAAATGGTCCTCTAGAATCTGTGGAGGAGGTACGTCTTCCTCAATGTGAGTCTTATCTAGAGGGTAAGATTGCTAAGAGATCTTTTGGATCTAAGGATACAAGGGCTCAAGAGCTCTTAGAAATTATGCACACTGACGTATGTGGCCCCATGAACGTCACAGCACGAGGAGGGTTCGAGTATTATGTCTCCTTTATAGATGATTACTCGAGATATGGATATATGTATCTGATGCACTGCAAGAGCGAAACCTTTGACAAGTTCAAAGAATATCGTGTGGAAGTGGAAAAGTAATTGGATAAATCCATAAAGACACTTCGATCTGATCGAGGTGGCGAATACCTCTCCGATGAATTTCTAGGACATCTTGTAGAGAACGGGATATTATCCCAATTGACTGCACCTGATACTCCACAACAGAATGGTATAGCCGAAAGGAGAAATAGGACCTTGTTGGATATGGTACGGTCCATGATGAGTTTTTCAACGCTGCCATTATCATTTTGGGGATATGCTTTACAAACGGAGTGCTATATTCTGAACCAGGTTCCAAGCAAATCAATTCCCAGAACTCCACATGAATTGTGGCATGGCAGGAAGCCTCCCTTGGACATATGAGAATACAGGGCTGCCCAGCGCATGTACTGGATGGGGATGCGAAGAAGTTGGCACCAAGATTAGAATTGTGCATGTTTGTAGGGTATCCAAAGGGAACTAAAGGAGGTCTGTTTTATAACCCGAAGGAACAAAAAGTCATTGTTTCAACCCATACGACATTCTTGAGGAAAGTCACATGAATGACTTTAAGCCTCGAAGCAAAGTGGTGTTAGAGGAGTTATCGGGTGAAAGAACTGCTCCACAGATTTCGACCTTGGACGCAAGTTCGAGTTCCGATGAAGGACCTGCAGACGATCAACAATTTAGGATGCTCATCGTAGTGGGAGGGTTTCGAAGAAACCTAATTTCTTCATGTATAATGCTGAGGTATACCAGGCCGAGACTTATGAGCATAAGGATGATCCAGTCACCTATGATGAAGTTATAAATAATGTTGATTCTAAATCTTGGAAATAGACTATGAACAATGAGATGGATTCTATGAAATCCAACTCTGTTTGGGAACTTGTAGATTTGGTGGATGGGATAAAACCCATTGGATGCAAATGGGTCTACAAAAGAAAGAAGGATGCAGAAGGGAGAGTGGAAACTTTCAAAGTTAGACTAGTTACAAAGGGGTACACGCAAAAGGCTGGAATCGATTATAATGAAACTTTTTCGCCTGTTGCTATGCTGAAGTCTATCCGTATTCTTCTGTCCGTTGCTGCTACTCTTGATTACGAGATCTGGCAAATGGATGTCAAGACGGCATTCTTGAATGGCCATCTTGAAGAGTGTATCTATATGATACAGCCTGAAGGGTTCGTAGTGAAATGCTAAGAAAGAATAGTCTGTAAGTTGCTTAGATCTATTTATGGATTAAAGCAAGCATCCCGCTCATGGAACCAGAGGTTTGATCAAGCGATTAAGACATTTGGTTTTGAGCAGAACGTTGATAAACCCTGTGTTTATAAACGTATTAAGGATGGAAAAGTGGTCTTTCTGATACTCTATGTCGATGATATACTACTCATTGGGAATGATGTAAGGAACTTATCATCGGTCAAGCTTTAGTTACACCAATAGTTTGACATGAAGGACTTAGGAGAAGCTAATTATGTTCTAGGCATTCGTCTCTTCAGAGATCAAAAGAACAAAATGATAGCGTTATCCCAATCTTCATACATAGATAAAATAATTGACAAATATGCAATGCAAGAGGCAAAGAAAGGTACACAACCTTCTATTGCTGGTCTAACTCTTTCATTGGATGACTGTCCCAAGACATCGGAAGAAAGAGAGCGTATGAGTAAGATCCCTTATGGATCAGCTATGGGTAGCCTTATGTATGCTATGCTTTGCACTCGCCCAGACATATGTTTTGCAGTAGGTATGGTGAGTCGATATCAAGCGAATCCTAGAACCAAGCACTGGCAACTCAAGTATCTTAAGAGAACGAGGGATTATATGCTGGTGTATTCTGGAGGGGACCTAACACCCGTAGAATACATAGACTCAGACTTCCAGACTTGTAAGGATTCGAGAAAATCGACATCTGGATCAGTGTTTTTGCTCAGAGGAGGCACCATTGTGTGGAGGAGCATGAAGCAGGGCTACACAGCTGACTCTACTATGGAGGCTGAGTATGTGGCTGCGGCTGAGGCAACTAAAGAAGCGGTTTAGCTCCGTAAGTTCTTTAGAGACCTTGAGGTCATTTTGGGTGTTGACAAGCCTATCATACTTTACTGTGATAACACTGGGGCTATTGCCAACACAAGGGAATCTTGGCACCACAAGAGGACTAAGCACATAAATCAGAGATATCATATTATTAGAAGGCACGTGGAGACAGGACAAGTAGATGTATGTAAGATCGCATCCGAGGACAACATTGCCGATCCCTTTACTAAGACTTTGGTGGCTAGAAGCTTTGAGAGGCACGTAGAGGCGATGGGGATGCGTAACATGGCACATCTGCTAGCTTAGGGCAAGTGGGAGATTGTTAGGAAATGCCCTAAGCATTAGAGATATTTTGATGTATTTATTTTGAACTGGATAATAAAATTATATATAGAGGTTATTCATTACATTGCTATCAGTCCTCGTTTTATTTACATGTTAAAGTAAACGTAAGCAAATATGGCTCGCTGAATGCTTGTGTTAAACTGTTAGAATGTTACATGCAATGGAATTTTGTATGCCAGAAGACAATGTTCTAAAGTTAGCAGTCTAAACTATGGTCTGTAGACTATGGGGTTAGACCGAGCATCTAACTCATGTTAAGACTATTATGTTGTCTAAAGCATTGGAGGGGACGGTTTGTCTTGACTGTCTGGAGCATTGACTCCCAAGTAGAGACATAGATATGTTGCTTGGTGGTGACATATTAGACTGGGACTAAAACGTGATTGATCTACGAAGTCCGCTTTGAGTAGATCAATCTGCTTTTGACGTTCATTTTATAGTAACCTTAATCCTGAGTAAAAGGATAGCTTCATGTATATGACTTGTGTACTTTGATATTCCAATGGCTAAAGCATCTCAGAGGTAGTAAGCTTATAGACCGGTTCGTTGGGTGCATGAATTTTATACGATGAAAGCTTCGTTTATAGATATCGGAATTATAGCTCTAATGAGGAGTTAAGAGTATCCTCTTAAAGGCATTATACTGAATGTGAAAATGGACAAGACCTTGGGTCGTCTGCTGGGCGAATGACTTCTTATTCACATATGGTGAATAATCATTTTCTTTATTCGGTAGTATAATGGAACTTTAAGATAGCCTGATCAGTAGGATTAAACGGACTTTGGCCTGAGGCTGATCATGGATATCATATGAGAGTTCTGCATACATGACAAGGTCAATGGACGATAGCTTGTCACAGGCTTACGTAATACGGTATATAATTGGGAGTTCAGTTTCAGGTTTATAGTGGTGTGACTCTGAAATTAGTGATCATATGATTAAGTTGTTCGGTAAAGAATGATGATCATATGGATTTGTGGGAGCCCGATTATATATATCCAATTAGTCCCTCTATTAGCTCCACATAATTCCTTAACGTTTGGCAAAATTGATCTGTGTATGCTATTGGCTAGTTTATTATGCATGGATGGTGTTGACATAGGATTAGGATGGTAGACAAAATTCTCTCCGGTTGGATTCAAATTTTGTTTTGGATAATAGAGTACATAATTATTCGAACTCCAAATAAAGTTGCCATGATTTTATTTGAGATTAGATTGGAGTTGTAGAAAATTATCTATGAGAACAAGAATTTAAAATACAACTGTTTTGTGGATTATGAAATTTGAATTTGGAAATTTGAATTTTGAATTTTGAATTTTGAATTTTGAATTTGAAATTTGAATTTGAAATTTGAATTTGAAATTCGAATTTGAAATTTGAATTTGAAATTTGAAATTTGAAATTTGAAATTTGAAATTTGAAATTTGAAATTTGAAATTTGAAATTTGAAATTTGAAATTTGAAATTTGAATTTGAAATTTGAAATTCAAATTTTGAATCACAGTCCAAGTGGGATTCGAATTTGTTGTGGTAAATACACAAGGAATGAAATTCGAATTTGAGTTGGATATAAAGAAGAAAATCTTGTGAGAATCTTAGTTGAATTTTGAATACAAATCCTAACCAAATATGGACGAAAATTTTAAGGATTGTCCTCAATGATTTTTCATATTTTTGTGGATAAGGTTCAAGGAAAAATTCAAGTTTCAATTCCAGTTGAATTTGGATTCTCTCCTCCCTGATAATGACCGAATTTTTGGAGTAAATCTCCTAGGAGATTTTCGGTTATTTTGGATAAGGATGAGATAAGATTCAAGCTTGAAAATCCTAGTGGAATTTTGATTCTCCCTTATCCAAAAGTGGCCAAAATTTTGGTGGAGATTTTCCCCTTGGATTTTCGGATTTTTTGGTTGAAAAGAAGGGAGATAAAATTCTAGTTAAAATCTTGCCTAGATTTGGATTGGAATTATCCTAAAGTGGCTGAATTTATTGTTGGGATTTTTCCCTTGGAAAATTCAGATTTTGTGCTTGTGGATAAGGGAGAATATCTTCTCCTAATCCAATTTGAATTCAGAGAATCATCTCATGCAGGTCTATAAATGGAGGTCCTGCCACTCCAGTTCTTTCAGACCACAGACTCTCAGGTGAGCAGGCTTATTGTTGTATAACTCACCGTGACAATAAGTTCTTTAGAGATCTAGGTGGTCAGAAGAAGACTAGCAGTGCTAGCATACCGATCGAGGTTCAAAGTGCCCACACACTCAGCCATTCAGGAATTGGAGAATAGCAGAGAACGCTAGTTGGCTAAAGCCCTCCGGTCATTCTCCTCCTACTGATTGGCATCCTTGAGGTATGAGTTTTAATTGTTATTGGTTTATTGTATTTGGCATCACGAGATGTTTAACGATATAAAAATTTTTATTGTTCTGTTGCGCCACTCTGATACGTTTTTACCGATTTATTTTCCTACACAAAGCTAGACTGGTTGCAAAGGGGTACATGCAAAAGACTGGAATCGATTATGATGAAACCTTTTCGCCTGTTGCTATGTTGAAGTCTATCTGTATTCTTCTATCCATTGCTGTGGCTCTCGATTACGAGATTTTGCAAATGGACGTCAAGACGGCATTCTTGAATGGCCATCTTTAGGAATGTATCTACATGATATAGCTCGAAGGGTTCATGGCAAAAAGCCAAGAAAGAAAAGTCTGCAAGTTGCTTAGATCTATTTAAGGATTAAAGCAAGCATCCTACTCATGGAACCAGAGATTTGATCAAGCGATCAAGACATTTGGTTTTGAGTAGAACGTTGATGAACCCTGTGCTTATAAACGTATTAAGGATGGAAACGTGGTCTTTCTAGTACTCTATGTCGATGATATACTGCTCATTGGAAATGATGTAGGGAATTTATCATCGGTCAAGCTCTAGCAACACCACTAGTTTGACATGAACGACTTGGGAGAAGCTAATTATGTTCTAGGCATTCGTCTCTTCAGAGATCGAAAGAACAAAATGATAGCATTATCCCAGGCTTCATACATAGATAAAATAATCGACAAATATGCAATGCAAGAGGCAAAGAAAGGTTCACAACCTTCCATTGCCAGTCTAACTCTTTCATTGGATGACTGTCCTAAGACATCAGAAGAAAGAGAGCGTATGAGTAAGGTCTCTTATGCATCTGCTATGGGTAGCCTTATGTACGCTATGCTTTGCACTCACCCAAACATATGTTTTGCAGTAGGTATGGTGAGTCAATATCAAGGGAATCCTGGAACCAAGTACTGGCAAACAGTAAAGCATATACTCAAGTATCTTAAGAGAACGAGGGATTATATGCTGGTGTATTCTAGAGGTGACCTAACACCCGTAGGATACACGAACTTAGACTTCCAAACTTGCAAGGATTCGAGGAAATCAACATCAGGATTAGTGTTCTTACTTGGAGGAGGCGCCATTGCATGGAGGAACATGAAGCAGGGTTGCACAGCTGACTCTACGATGGAGGCTGAGCATGTAGCTGTGGCTGAGGCATCTAAAGAAGCGATTTGGCTCCACAAGTTCTTTAAAGACCTTGAGGTCATTCCAGGTGTTGACAATCCTATCACACTTTACTGTGATAACATTGGGGCTATTGCCAACACAAGGGAATCTTGGCACCATAAGAGGACTAAGCACATAGATCGTAGGTATCACATTATTAGAAGGCACGTGTAGACAAGACAAGTAGATGTATGTAAGATCGTGTCCAAGGACAACATTGCCGATCCCTTTACTAAGACTTTGGTGGCTAGAAGCTTTGAGAGGCATGTAGAGGCGATGAGGATGCGTAACATGGCACATCTACTGACTTAGGGCACGTGGGAGATTGTTAGGAAATGCCCTAAGTATGAGAGATATCTTGATGTATTTATTTTGAACTGGATAATAAAATTATATATAGTGGTTATTCATTACATTGCTGTTTGTTCTTATTCTATTTACATGTTAAAGTAAATGTAAGCAAATATGGCTCACTGACTGCTTGTGTTAAAACTGTTAGAACGTTGCATGCGATGGACTTTTGTATGCGAGAAGGCAATGTTCTAAAGTAAGCGGTCTAAACTAAGGTCTGTAGTCTATGGGGTTATGTGACGACCAGAGAATTTTAGCAGTGTAACTTAGTTTAATCTAGGGTTTTCTATGAGTTCTGTAAGCAAGAATTTAAACAAACACTATGTTTGTAATTAGACAAATTATAGTATTGATACTAATAAATAGATGTTTTGGAGGAATTAAAATCTCCAAAAATAAGTAAAGAATAAACTATATGAGTAAGAAAGTGATTTCAAGCCAAAATGCTCAAAAAGGAGTAGTCTCGATATGCGAACAGTGTAAAGATAAGAATATAACAAGTCAAAGTAAGAGCATAGTAAGAAAAGTAATTTAGGGTTTTTAAGAGTTTTAAGACAGTATTAGAATAATTTGACAGTACGGATGGCTAGACAAGTCCTCCGGTATGTCACCCCAGAAATTTCGTCATCTTCGGTAAAATGATGAAGCATTTTGGGGCCAAAGAAACCAAGAGATTACCTTAGGTAAAACCTAAGGTTACTAAAGGATGAAAAACTTCGTCACTGAATTTTAGCCCAACGACAGTAGAATAAGGTAAACTGATCGCACAGGAGGCGTCAGAAACCCGCCTACATGATTTCGGTAAAATTTGGTTCAGTTTGACTTTTGGTCAAACTTTGACCTATGGATTAATTAGATGACATCATGGATGATGTCATAATTAGGAATAAGAAATTAGAAGAAAAAAGGGTGGTAGGTAGGATGAATGGCTAAGATTAAAGGTAGGTAAGATCAAGGGCTAAGATTAAGCCAAAAATGCAAAGTTGAATTTTTTAAAAAAATTTGTGGATAAGGGCTGAACAGGTCAGTTTTACAGCTGGAAAGACAGCCAAAATAATTATGTTTTGACCCCAAAAATTTTGCAAATAAACCCTTAAAAAGTTGCTAAAAAGTCCCTAAAGAAAATTGCTAAAAAGCCCTCCTTTTTGGCCTCCCTTTATAAAAACGTTTTTGGCTTCATGAAATCAGAATTTTTTTCTGAAATTACAGCCCCTTTGCTGCCCTTTGAAGCCATGACTCTTCCCCTCCATTGAGCTTGAGTTTCTTCAAAGTTTGGCATCAAAATCTTAAGCAAAGTTCTTCCTAAGCAAGTATTGAGTAACATAGCAAGGTAAGCTTGAAATTTCAAGCTTTTCTTTGGTATTTTGAAGCAAAAATCTGTGGCTATGTTATGTAGAAAGGAAGGAGAAAAGTTTAGTTCAAACCTTGTTGTTTAAGGTTAATTAGTTTGCATAATAGTTAAAGAGTAATTTAGAAGCTTGAAACAAGAATTTTCATGTTAGTTTTGTGAGGAACCCATGGCTAAGTGTATGGGTTCAAAGAATTTCAAGTTTGGTTTAATTAAATTATTGTTTTAAAGTGTGTTTTGATATGTAAAACAACTAGAAAGAAAATTTAAAAGCTTAAAACCAAAGTAGGATTCGGTTTGTTTCAAGAAAAACCGTGTATGTTACTAGGGTTTGGAAAGAATTCTGAGTTGGTTTTGGTTGATTTAAGCATGTGTTTTAATGTGTAAAATGTTTAGAAAGAAAAGTTAAAAAGTTTGAAACAAAATTTTGTAAAAGTTTTCTAAAAGGAAACCATGTATACCTAGTGTGAAGAACATGTAAAAATCATGTGATTTTAGTGTTGTGGTAAGTTAGAATGATGTAGAAGATAAGTTTGTGTAAGTGGTTGAATTGAAAACCAAAGTTTGGTTAGGATTTGGCATAAAAAACCATGACTTTATAAAGGGATTTCAATAAGAATTTTAGTTGGTTTTGGTATTGAATATGCCTTAAAAACCAAGAAGAAAAGTAAGAGAAAGAATGCTTGAAAGAAAGAAAGTTTTGGTGTTGGAAACCTAAACTAAAACCGTGGCCTAAGTGATTGAAAAATAAAGACTTTGTGTGTGAATTGTACAATGAAAGTGTGGAAAGTTTTTACGTAAAATTTTAGAAACTTTGCATAAAATAGGCCTCTGGTATAGTACGTGGCAGGTTTAGATTAAGATAGATGGTTTTGAGGCGTTTCCTAAATGCCGTAAACCTAAAATTTAAGCAGAAATGCTGCCGAAATTTTTAAAGCGGCATTAAGGGCATTTCAGGAAATGAGCGATAAAAATATGCTTGGAAATGAAAACCGAGATCCCTCGGTACCTTAGTGTTAGAAGTAAGAAAGCAGGTCTAGTAGAATAGTAAACCGACCCCAAAAATCTAAAATGCCGAGAGGACGGAAAAAAAATAAAATAAAATAAAATAACGTCAAGTGCTTTTTGGGTAACAAGGGTAAGTTTAGGTTTGGGATGGAAAAAAAAACCCGAGCCCTTGGAGACCTAGGTCGGGAAGAGAATAAGAAACATTTTTAAAATTAGTGAAAAGCTCGTTTGAAACTCCGAAACGCTAAAAAAACGAGCCATTACCCCAAGGGTCGGAATAGTACGACCCAAGGGACGGGTGATAAGTAAATAGTATAATCGCAATAATTAAGTTGTAAAAAATTTACCGAGACCTAGAAAAGATTGTCTTAAGATTTTAGGGACTCAGAAAATCCGTTTAAGCACGAAAATGAGAATGTTACGACCCCAAGACCCGTTAGGGGCAAAATGGTTATTTTGACCAAAAAGTCTAGAAAAGTCAAGCAAGGGCGTTAAACCCTCCAGTTAGCTATTTTATGGTTCTCGGACTTAGGGAACCCAGTCTAAGCAGAAAAATAGAAACGTCCCCTGGCCCAGTTACTATTCACGTGCATGGACTATTCACGTGAATAATACTATTCACCGTCAAAAATTTACACCCAATTTACCAAAATTTCTGAAATACTCGGAAATGGTTGCTAGAGCACTAGAAAAGTCTAAACAGAGTCATTAGGACTTTAAATGTCGTTATAAGACTTTAATTAAGATTTTAAAAGCTAAAGTTCAGATTTTAGTATAATAAAGTCAATTAATGAAAATGTATTAACTGATGACATTATGTCTTTAGGAAATTCAACTAGAGACGGGCAAAGGAGTTCGACGGACCACAGAAGTTTACACTAGCACAAGTGCAGTAAGTACAGATATTTAATTGTCTACTCACAAATTGACTTGCTATAGAGTTGTATTATATATATATACACATTTAAGTTATTCAGTTTGTGACATGATACTAACATGTTCACGAGAATAGTTAAGCAAGATCAGATAAAGAAAAGAGGAATAAGATAAGTCAAATAATAAGACTTAAAAGTTAAGGTTGGCATACCGGCCTCTCCAGTTTTGAGGTTCAAGGATAGCCTCCACCCCAGTTGTGTGGCGCTGCCTCGTTAATAATGAGGTAGTTGATGGCTTGACTTGCTACCTATAGGTAGTAGTCCAGAGATGACCTTAGGGTTGATTGGTGGGTCGCTCCCCTGATCCTCTATTGGTCTGCGTGCACTAAGTACGTCCAACCACGGGCCCACAAGTGAAGATTAAGCAAGATAAAGTAAAGCAAAGAATAAGAAGAAATAGAATAGAAAGAATAAGTAAAGCATAGGAGTAAGAAAATAATTAGTCATAAGTTGACTAACCCTAAGTGTGGCGTATTCAGCTTATTTACTTGTATGTTTGTACTTACTGAGCTTTAGCTCATTAGTCTATTCGTGATGTAGGTAATAAAGGTAAGCAACCAGCAATATGAAACAAGAGTAGTGGACTGGCAAACAGATCCCAGCGATGTCATGAACGGGTTATGGTTCCGTTTCGCAGAGTTCTACTATAATCAAAGTGTAAAAGAAAGAAAGTGTAATAGTGATGTATATGTATAAAGATAAGACAAGAGTGTAGTATGTAAAGTAGTGAAACAAGCTTAAAAGTATGTTTTTATTTTTACGTACTTTAAAGTAACAAGACCGCAAAATATATTTTGTGAAAAAAATATTAAGTAGTACGTATATATTTATGTATATACGATTTCAAAGAACTAATAGTTTCATTCAGTCAAGTTTTTAAAAATATATATATATATTTCTAGTTTTTCAAGTACAAATTTTTTAAACCCCGAAAGAAGAAGAAAGTTATAAAGACAAGCAAGCTAAGTAAGAATAAGCAAAGAATAAAAAAAGCAAGCAAGATAAGGTGGACGACCCAAGCTAGAGGGGTAGCACCCACAAGTTAGACCGGGAATCTAAATCATGTTAAGACTATTATGTTGTCTAAAGCCATGGTGGGGACAATTTGTCTTGACTATCCGAAGCATAGACTCCCAAGTAGAGACATAGATATGTTGCTTGGTGGTGAAATATTAGACTGGGACTAAAGCATGATTGATATACGTAGTCTGCTATGAGTGGATCAATCTACTTTTGATGTTTATTATGCAATAATCTTAATCCTGAGTAAATGAACTACTTCATGTATATGACTTGTGTACTTTGATGTTCCAATGGCTAAAGCGTTGGGTGTATGACTTGTATACGATGAAGGGTTTGTTTACAAATATCGGAATCATAACTCTAAGAAGTTAAAGATATCCTCTTAAAGGCATTATACTGGATGTGAAAATGGACAAGGCCTTAGGTTGTCTGCTGGGCAGATGACTTCTTATTCACATATGGTGAATAATCATTTTTTCGATAGTATAATGGAACTTTAAGATAGCCTGATCAGTAGGATTAAACGGACTTTAACCTAAAACTAATCATGGATATCATATGAGGGTTTTGCATATACGACAAGGTCATTGGACAGTAGCTCGTCACAAGCTTACGTAATACGGTATATAATTGAGAGTTTAGTTTCAAGTTTATAGTGGTGTGACTCTGAAATTAGTGATCATATGATTGAGTTGTTCGGTACAGAATGATGATCATATGGATTTATGAGAGCCTGATTATATATATCCAATTGGTCCCTCTACTAGCTCCATATAATTTCTTAACAATTGGCAAATTGATTTATGTATGCTTATTGGCTAGTTGATTATGCATGGATGGTGTTGACGTAGGATTAGGATAGTGGACAAGACTCTCTCCAGTTGAATTCATATTTTGTTTTAGATAATAGAGTACACAATTATTCGAACTCCAAATAAAGTTGCTATGATTTTATTTGAGATTGGATTGGAGTTGTAGAAAATTATACATGAGAACAAAATTTGAAATACAACTTTTTGTGGATTTTGAAATTTGAATTTTGAAATTTGAAATTTAAATTTGAAATTTAAATTTGGAATTTAAAATTTGAATTTGAAATTCGAATTTGAAATTTGAATTTGAAATTTAAATTTGAAATTTGAAATTTGAATTTTGAATTTTGAATTTTGAAATTTTAAATTCAAATTTTAAATCACAATCCAAGTGAAATTCGAATTCTTTGTGGATAATTCCACAAGGTTAGAATTGGAATTTGAGTTGGATATAGAGCGGAAAATCTTGTTTGAATCCTACTTGAATTTTGAATCCTAATTCTAACAAACTTGGTCGAAAATTGTTGAGGAAAATCCTCCTAGATATTTTTTTAGTTTTTGTGGATAAGAATGTAGGGAAAAACTCAAGTTTCAATCCCAGTTGAATTTTGATTCTCTCCTCCCTAGATTGGCCAAAATTTTGTGGAAAAATCTCAAGGGTATTTTCAGTTTTTTATGGATAAGGATGAGATAAAATCCAAGTTGGAAAATCCTATTTGAATTTTGATTCTTTCCATCACATTATGGCTGAAAATTTTGTGGATATATCCTAGTGAATTTTCAGATTTTTTGTGGATAAGTGGGGAGATAAAATTCAAGTTAAAATCTTGTTTGAATTTTGAATGCAAAAATCTAAAAGGTGGCTGAATTCTTTTAGTGGATAAGGCCTTGAAAAATTTAGTTTTTGTGAGTGGATAAGAGAGAAAATCTTCTCCTAATCCAATTCGAATTCAGAGGATCACCTTATGCAAGTCTATAAATAGAGGTCCTGCCACTCCAGTTCTCTCAGACCACAGACTCTCAGGTGAGCAGGCTTATTGTTGCATAACCCACCGTGACAATAAGTTCTTTAGAGATCTAGGTGGTCGAAAGAAGACTAGCAGTGCTAGCATACCAGTCGAGGAACTGAGTGCCCACACACTCTGCCATCCGGGAATTGGAGAATAGTAGAGAATGCTAGTTGGTTAAAGCCATCCAGTTATTCTCCTCCTGTAGTATTGGCGTCCTCTTGAGGTATGAGTTTTATTATTATTGGTTTATTGTATATGGCATCACTAGATATTTAACGATCTTGAAAAATTTTATTGTTCCGCTGCGCCGCTCTGATACGTTTTTACCAATTTTATTCCTATACCTACTCACCTGAGAGTGTATGGTCAAAAGAGAATTGGAATGAAAGGACCCCTATTTATAATCTTGCATGAGGCAACCCCTTGAATTTTTAATTGGACCAAGAGAAGATTTTCTCTCCCAATTTTCCTCAAAAAAATCTGAACTCCACCTAAGAAAAATTCCTTAAAGATTTTGGCCTCCCCTAGGGGATTTGTGATTCAAAATTCAAATAGGATTTTAACTTGAATTTTGTTTTCTCCTTTTTTTAGCCAAAAACTGATTCCTTTAGGCCTTGATCTTGTCTAGATTCAGCCACACCTAGAGAAGGAGAATTCAAAATTTAAACAGGATTGAAACTTGAATTTTTTTCTCATCCTTATCCATACCAAAATTGATTCTCTAAGGGTAGGAATCCCTTCCAAAAATTCGGCCACTTTTATGCCACGGATGATTCAAAATTCAAGTAGGATTCAAACAAGATTTTCCTCTCCCTTATCCACAAGAAAACTGAATTTCCTTTAAGTGGATTTATCCACAACCAATTTGGTTACATCTAGATTTTGTGATTCAAAATTTGAATTTAAATTTCAAATTCAAATTTCAAATTTCAAACTTTACAAATATTTGAATTTCAAATTTTATCCTCATGGATAATTTTCCACAACTCCAAATCAAATTCAAATAAAATCGTGGCAACTTTATTTGAAATTTGAATAATTGTGTAATCTTTTATCCAAAACAAAATTCAAATTTAAATAGGAGAGAATCTTGTCTTCTACCCTTATCCAAAATGGATGCCTTCTACCTTTGTGTAAGGGCAAGATTTTATTCAATTCAAATTTAAATAGGATTCAAGTTTCAAGTATTTATTTTAAGACAAGATTTTCAAATTTCAAATCAATCACATATTTGAATTTCAAATTTGAAATTCAAATGCAATTAATTTAAATTTCAAATTTTATCATCCAAAAATAAATATTATCAAACACTTATCTCATTTATTGAATAATACAAATTTACTATTTAACCTCTCCAGTACACTAAGAAAAATGCGTACATCCTGTGGTAGGTGATCCAGATTTTTTCCTTCATTAAATGCATGACTATAAGCCATGTAAGAATATCCTTGTGACGCCTTAAATTCTATTTAAGGGTCAATATATAATTTAAATAAAATTAGTGTGCCAAAAATTAATTAAAAATCTTTTGGAAACCCTAGGTTGGTTTCCTAGTCAAATTCCGCTCAAAAAGCCAACAATTTGAACTTTAAAAAGAAACCCTAAAATATTCGGCCATCACTTGGGATTTTAATTAAAATTTAAATTCCACAAATCCAAGGAGGATTTAAATTCAAATTTCATCCCTTAGATATAAAGAAGAAATTTCGGCCATAAAGTATAGGAAATAAAGGAGATTTTTATTTGAATCAAAAGCTAGGTCAAAACTCAACCAAAATTCAAATTATTTTTCCTTAAAAACTAAGGGATAATTTTGGCCACCTAAAGGGAAATAAGAGAGAAAACCCTAGCCTCAAAACAGCACAAAAACTTTCCCTTTTACCCTTAGAAATTTCGGCCAAACAAGGAAGAGAAAGGGAAAGAAAGAAAACCTAGTATAAAAACCCTCTTTTAACTCTCATTCACCCTTCCTTTCACACTCAAAAATTCGGCCAGCTTTCCCTTCTCTCCTCTCTGAATTTTCTCTCCCAAAACACAGCCAAAACAGCAAACAAAACCTATCAAAAGGCAGCTCAAAGATTCAACAATTTTTGAGACAAAGACAAGGTGAGAAATCAAACTTTTTCCTTCCTTCTCCTTTTGGTTGTAAATCCGAATTTTTATATGGTTTTCTCCACTGTTTTCCCTACTGTTTTGAAGACTCCAACACTCACACAAATTCAGCCAAAAAGGAGACCAAGCATCAAAAATAGTGCAGTACAAACAAGGTGTGAATCTCTCTCTTAAATCTTAAAAATTTTACCTCTTTGTTCCCTTTCAAAAACCCTATTATCCCATGTGTAAATTTTATGATTTTTGCCAATTTGATTCTTGGGTTGTGTTAACGACATATAAATAAGGTTTTCCACAAAATTTCGTGATCATTGGATGAAAATTGAATTGGTTTGAGGCTAATCGAAATTCGGACACAGAAAAACGGAAATCTGGAAAATTACCATATGAACAGTAAATTCGTGTCAGCCATAACTTGAGTTTTAAAAACGATTTTTGAGTGATTCTTGAGTCTAAAATTAAATTCAAGATGTCCCCTAAATGTCTAAAAAATTTTAGAACCAAACTCATCCGTTTGCCTAGTCAAAATATTTTTCTAATATAGGCGGACAGAACTGCCAGTTTTTGAACTGAAACTGAAACCCAGATTTTATGCCTGAAAACAACCCCTCGGTTTTTGGCCTAATTGAATGGCCAAATGATGTCTAAAAATTATAAAAATTATATGGAATTAAAGCTACGGATGTCTAGTTTAACATATTAAAAATTTAGAATTTTTGGGATTAAAAATGAATTGATATTGATTTTAAAATCAGCCTAGGTCAGTCTGTCCATGTCCAGTAATATCCTAACTTAGAGTTTTTCACAAATTTTAAATCCCAAATGTTTATTAAACGTTTTAAAATCTTTTGTGGCACACTAAAATGATTGGATGATTATGTCTAGACCTAGACTAATCATATGTTGTGATTATAGGACTTATTTGACGTTCTTGCTGGATTTGTGGATCACGTTATTGTAACGCTTGTGCGATAATCGAGGTAGGAAGTTCTAGCTTTTCTGGGAGTAGTCAAGTATTTTGAATTCCCCTGTTTTATCGATGGTATGCTGTTTTCAGTTTATGAAATTATTATATTGTTTTTGATGAAATAAACGCATGCAACGTATTTGGTAATTAAATGTGTATTTTAAAACGTGTTTTGATTTATGGCATAATATAACTTGGTAAATACCATCTTTTGAATAATCCGGTGAACATAATTGAGCTCTAGTTCACGATCATTGTAAATGATGCGTGCGTCCCAGAGTTGACGCCATAGGGGAAGGTCCCTAAACCTGCGCAGGGCCGTTCGGCCTATTTAGACCGTAACGAGATGATCTAGGATAATTCAAATTCGAGGCACGTATATTATAGCTATGACAAGTCATCACTCATAATAAGATGGTTGTTTTAATGATTTATTATTTTAATATTAGGGCATGTATATTGCAGCTATGCTAAGTCCTCAGCAGAATAAAACTTGCATTAAAAATGTTTTTCACGAAATTGTTGATTATTTTTTTGTTATGATGATTATGTCATGTATTTTTTTTTTAAATTGTTGATTATTTTTGGAAACGAATATTATGCCATATTTTTAAATGTTATCTTTTAACCCACCTTTGTTTCTGTCCTACTGAGCCAGTGCTCACGTCCCTTTTCTTTGTGATTTCGAAATGACTACTTCCAGGTACGGGAGGTAGCAATTCTGAAATTCGTTGAGATATCCGTTACTACCAAAGATGATGCTATCCGTTTTCTCCATCTTCTTCTTTTTGTTTCTCATTCTGATGTAATGAGACTTTAAGTTTGTACTTTATTTCATGTTATTCAAATTTCATGCTTAGGAATATTTTATGGTTGGTAATTTCTTTTGAAAACCGATTTTGTGTTTGACTTCCGCATTAAAAAGCATTTATTTTCTCCTTTATTTTATTTTGTGGTTATGATGCTACTTTATAATTAGGCTTAGCTAAATTATAATGTTGACCCGTTGTTTTTGTAATAAATGTTTTCCTTCAATCTCGGGTTGATATTATGATTTGGCTGTCATGTCACGTGTCTAAATTTTCCGTGACAAATAATGGTATCAGAGACCAGGTTTTCAAAAGGGTTTTTCATCAAAACGCTTTCAAAAGGGTTTTCATCAAAACGTTTTCAAAATACCCAAGCATAGTTTTCCTTACTCTTAGAAGCTTATAGGATTTCCTCTTCCTTCAATCGTATGTAGCAAAATGGCTCGTCCCGGCATGCGTAGTCAGAGGCAGCAGAGAGGCAACGACGAAGAGAACCCCGGGAACTCGCAGCCTCAAGGGAGTCAGAATACAGCGGTCCCTGCACCGAACGATCAGCTAACGGCGATGCAGAATCTCACGGCAGCGATACAGGCTCTCCTCACCGTCTTACCTTTTGGAACACCTAACCCAGCTCCTGTAGCCAATGTTGTTCCTAATGAGACCCAGAGAGTGGGGAGTTCTTCTCAGACTCCTCAGCAAACGCCTACTACCGAAAACCCTACCTCTGGAGCAGTACCTACCCAGCCTATGATACATCCTAACAGGCAGCCCTAACTCTTTTCTTTAAGCCTCACGTACCCACTTTCGATGGCACGGGCACAGAGATGGATGCCGACTACTAATTTGATGCCATTCGTAAGCAGCTAAAGTTGACCGCTACACCCGCAGAGTTCTGGGTTGAGTTTGCTTCCAACAAGCTGGTGGGTCTAGCCTCTACCTGGTGGGCTAGTATCGAGGATGGTTTGACAGAGGAGCAGAGGTATTCTTGGACAGTATTCAAGGAGCGTTTTCACGAGCGTTTCTTTTCAACTTAGTTCCACGACAGAAAAGCTAGGGAGTTCGTCCGTTTGAAGCAAAGGTCTATGTCAATACGGGAATATGAAGCCAAGTTCACCGAGTTGGCCCGGTATGCGAAGAATCAGGTTTTGGATGAAGCTACTAAGTGTCTCCGCTTTGAGGAAGGGCTTAGCCTCTATGTGAAGAGGGGTGTACAACCGTTCCAGATCAGGGATAGCTACCAGCAGATAGTTGCTAAGGCATTGACAGTGGAAGAGGGTGACAAGGAGTTCCTTGAAGCTCGTAACAAAAACAAGTCTGGACCAATCCGCAACAAGCCTCAACACAAGCCGCAGACTCCTTACCAGAAGAACCAGCAGTCTTAGGGGTCAGGTTTTCATCAGTCGTCTGGACAGCGACAGGGTCAGGTGAATATGATTACCTGCTTCGAGTGTGGTGATGAAGGTCATAAAAGAAATGTCTGCCCGAAGAGACAGTCGAGAGACAATGCTCATAGACATTATCATCAGCGGAATCAGAATGGTCTTCCACAGAGACAACAGTTTACTTCCCAGTCTTCGCAGTCACAGCGCCCTCAGCTTCCGGCTCCCTATCAGCCTCAGCGCACGAGCCAGTACACTGCGCCTTATGCTCCACATGCTACACCGCTACAGCAGTTCCCAGTGCCGAGTTATCAGAGACCACCACCACAGGGTCAGAGTACGGGCTATCAGCGAGGAAATACAGCTCAAAATCGTGGTAAGGCACCACAGGTACACGCTCTTGGAGCTGACAGCATGGAGATAGATCATACACTGACTACATTAGATGGTATAATTCCAATCTTTGGTACATATGCATATGTTTTGTTTGACACCGGGGCTACACACTCTTTTATAGCCCAACATTATGCTCGTTCACTTGGTTTAAAACTGCAAAATCTTGACTCTCCCTTATGTGTGAAATCCCCGTTGGGCACGACTACCGTTAGTGATGGGTGTCAAGCCTATGTTTATGTTGGGGATGTTTGTTTGGAGGCATCACTTGTAGTAATGCCTATGTTTGCTTATGATGTTATTCTGGGATATGACTGGCTTTCCCGATATGGGATTATGCTTGATTGTCGTAATCATCGCGTTATCTTTACAACTGATTTCGGACATGTAGTATCCTATCAGTTAAGCTTAGTTTCAGATGTTGATAGATCTGCTCTGAGGTTAGTGTCGAAGAGTAGACAGGGTATTCTTTGTTTCTTATCCTTGTGTGCGGTGGAAGGATCCAGTTCTGAAAAGAGTACCCAACCTATACCTGTTGTCGATAGTTTTCCAAATGTTTTTTCCAAAAGCTCTTCCAGGTTTACCGCCTCATCGAGAAATAGAGTTTCGTATCGACTTAGTTCCCGGAACAGCTCCTTTTGCTTCTGCTTCGTATCGTATGGTACCTTTAGAGATGAAAGAGTTGAGCAAGCAGCTGGATGAGTTGAAATTGCTGGGCTTTATCCGAGACAGTAACTCACCTTGGGGTTCGTCAGTCTTTTTTGTGAAGAAAGCCGACAGTTCGCTACGTTTCTGTGTGGACTACAGAAAGCTCAATAGTGTGACCATCAAAAATAAGTATTTGTTACCATGTATAGATGACCTGTTCGATCAATTGGGTGGAGCTTGTTTCTTCTCCAAGGTTGATTTGAGATCTGGTTATCATCAGCTTCGTGTTAGAGAGGAGGATATCCCGAAGACAACATTCCGAACGAGGTATGGCAGTTATGAGTTCTTAGTAATGCCTTTCGTTTTGACAAACGCACCAGCAGCCTTCATGGATATGATGAATAGAGTCTTCTGACCTTTTCTTGATAAGTTCGTCATCGTATTCATCGATGACATCCTCATCTATTCCTGAACTCGTGAAGATCATGCACAGCATCTCAGTATAGTTTTACAGACTCTTCGTGAACATCAGTTGTACGCCAAGAAAGAAAAATGTGAGTTTTGGATGACAGAGGTTAAGTTTCTCGGACATATCATCTCAGGAGATGGTATATCAGTTGATCCATCCAAGGTTGAAGCGATTCTTAAGTGGGAACGACCGAAGAATGTTCCAGAGATCCGAAGCTTCTTGGGCTTGGCGGGATATTATCGACGTTTTGTACAGGACTTCAGCAAGCTCGCCGCTCCCCTCACCAATCTGACAAAGAAGGATGTACCTTTCATTTGGGACAACAGCTGTGAGTCAGTCTTCCAAGAGTTACAGAGTCGTTTGACATCTGCACCTATCCTTATCATTCCGGATCAGGATCAAGTATATGATGTCTACACCGATGCTTCTCATCAAGGTCTTGGAGCAGTCTTGATGCAACAGAACCGAGTTGTCGCTTATGCCTCACGATAGCTGAAACAACACGAATGAAACTACCCTACACACGATCTAGAGTTAGCTGCAGTAGTGTTTGCGCTTAAGATTTGGCGTTGTTATCTGTACGGTGCCAGTTTTAGACTGTTTTCAGATCACAAGAGTTTGAAATACCTAGCTACACAGAAAGATCTCAACCTATGTCAGAGAAGGTGGGTAGAATACATGCACAACTACGACTTCCAAGTCGAGTACCATCCGGGTAAAGCAAACGTGGTTGCAGATGCACTAAGCAGGAAAAGAGAGGCAGTTCCCAATCTTGATCATGACGCTTCTATAATGGCGATGCAGATAGATGAGTGGGAAAAGGACAGAGTTCTCACAGCTTATCAAGTTCGTTTTGGCGAAGTTCAGGGTCACCCAGTGTTATACAACTTAGTGATGGAACCAGACTATGTGCAGAGGATCAAGAAGAATCAGTTGGCAGATACACGTTTCGTTGACATCCGAGATAGATTATTAAAGGGCAAGCGTGTTCCAAGTGGTCGATGGACGCCAGTGGAAGTCTTTACAACAAAGGTCGCTTAGCAGTGCCACACATTCTAGAGCTTATACAGGAGATCTTGTCAGAGTTTCATCAGTCAAGGTTCGCCATGCACCCAGGTGGAAACAAGATGTATCAAAACCTAAGACGGCAGCTTTGGTGGAGAGGTATGAAGTTAGATGTAAAGAACTTCGTGGCCAATTGTTTGACGTGTCAAAAAGTAAAGGCAGTACGGGAGAGACCTGCAGGTCTGCTCCAACCACTTCCAATACCTCGGTGGAAGTGGGATAGTATAGGAATGGACTTCCTAACCAGCTTACCAAAAGCACAGGATGGATCTGATGGAGTCTGGGTAGTAGTAGATCGTCTCACGAAGACCGCGTACTTCATCCCGTTTAAGACAACTTGCACCAGGAACCAGCTAGTCGAGCTTTACATGAGGAACGTAGTCAGATTGCATGGAGTCCCTTCAGTGATCATTTCTGATCGTGATACGCGCTTCCACGCTCGTTTTTGGCAAAGTCTACAGGAAGCTCTAGGCACAGAACTGAACTTCAGCACCGCTTTTCATCCGCAGACAGATGGTCAGTCAGAGTGTCTCATACAGATTCTCGAGGATATGCTACGTGCCTGCGTTCTTGATCTTGGAGTGTAGGAAAATAAATCGGTAAAAACGTATCAGAGTGGCGCAGCGGAACAATAAAAATTTTAAGATCGTTAAATATCTCATGATGCCATATACAATAAACTAACAACAATTAAAACTCATACCTCAAGGACGCCAATCTTACAGGAGGAGAATGACCGGAGGCTTCAACCAACTAGCCTTCTCTACTATTCTCCAATTCCCGAATGGCTGAGTGTGTGGGCACTCTGAACCTCGATCGGTATGCTAGCACTGCTAGTCTTCTTCCGACCACCCAGATCTCTAAAGAACTTTATTGTCACGATGAGCTGTGCAACAATAAGCCTGCTCACCTGAGAGTCTGTGGTCTAAGAGAACTGGAGTGGCAGGACCTCTATTTATAGACCTGCATGAGGTGAATCTCTGAATTTGAATTGGATTAGGAAAAGATATTTTCCCTTATCCAAACCCATAAAATCCGAATTTTTCCAAGGGAGAATCTTCACAAAAAATTCAGTTTTTCTTAGGATAAATCCAATCCAACTCTCAACAAGATTTTAACTAGAATTTTATCTCCCTTTTTCAGCCCAAAAAATCCGAAAATTTCAAGGTGAATCTTCCCTAAAGATTTCGGCCATTATGGATAAGGGAGAATCAAAAATTCCACTAGGATTTTCAAGCTTGAATCTCATCTCAACCTTATCCAAAATAACAGAATTTCCTAGGAGAGATACTCCCTAATTTCGGCCACTTTTCAGGGAAGGAGAGAATCCAAATTCAACTAGGATTGAAGCTTGAATTTACCCTTGAATCTCATCCACAAAATCCGAAATTTCCTTGAGGATTATCCTCAAAATTTCGTCCCTTATTTGTTGGGATTTGGATTCAAAATTCAAGTAGGATTCTAACAAGATTATCCTCTCCAAATCCAACTCAAATTCGAATTTCAAACCTTGTGGATTTTCCACAACAAATTCGAATCCTACTTGGACTGTGATTCAAAATTTGAATTTCAAATTTCAAATTCAAAATTTGAATTTCAAATTTCAAATTCAAATTTCAATTTCAAATTTCAAATTTCAAATTTCAAATTTCAAATTTCAATTTCAAATTCGAATTTCAAATTCAAATTTCAAATTCAAATTTCAAATTCAAAATTTAAAATTCAAATTTAAAATTCAACAAAACGGTTGTATTTCATATTCTTGTTCTCATAGATAATTTTCTACAACTCCAATCCAATCTCAAATAAAATCATGGCAACTTTATTTGGAGTTCGAATAATTGTGTACACTATTATCCAAAACAAAATCTGAATCCAACCGGAGAGAATCTTGTCTACCATCCTAATCCTGTGTCATCACCATCCATGCATAATAAACTAGCCAATAGCATACACAAATCAATTTGCCAAACGTTAAGGAATTATGTGGAGCTAGTAGAGGGACTGATTGGACATATATAATCGGGCTCCCGTAATTCCATATGATCATCATTCTTTACCGAACAACTCAATCATATGATCACTAATTTCAGAGTCACACCACTATAAACCTGAAACTGAACTCCCAATTATATACCGTATTACGTAAGCCTGTGACGAGCTACTATCCAATGACCTTGTCATATATGCAAAACCCTCATATGATATCCATGATCAGTCTTAGGTCAAAGTCCGTTTAATCCTACTGATCAGGCTATCTTAAAGTTCTATTATACTACCGAATCAAGAAAATGTTTATTCACCATATGTGAATAAGAAGTCATCCGCCCAGCAGACGACCCAAGGCCTTGTCCATTTTCACATTCAGTATAATGCCTTTAAGAGGATACCTTTAACTCCTCAGAGCTATGATTCCGATATCTACAAACAAACCCTTCATCGTATACAAGTCATGCACCCAACGAACCGGTCTATAAGCTTACTACCTCTGAGACGCTTTAGCCATTGGAACATCAAAGTACACAAGTCATATACATGAAGTAGTTCATTTACTCAGGATTAAGGTTATTGCACAATGAACGTCAAAAGTAGATTGATCCACTCATAGCGGACTACGTAGATCAATCACACTTTAGTCCCGGTCTAATATGTCACCACCGAGCAACATATCCATGTCTCTACTTGGGAGTCCAGCTCCAGACAGTCAAGACAAATCGTCCCCTCTAAGGCTTTAGACAACATAATAGTCTTTACATGAGTTAGATGCTCGGTCTAACCCCATAGACTACAGACCATAGTTTAGACCGCTAAATTTAGAACATTGTCTTCTCGCATACAAAAGTCCATTGCATGCAACGTTCTAACAGTTTTAACACAAGCAGTCAGTGAGCCATATTTGCTTACATTTACTTTAACATGTAAATTAGACGAGGACAAATAGCAATGTAATGAATAACCTCTATATATAATTTTATTATCCAGCTCAAAAATGAATACATCAAAATGTCTCTAATGCTTAGGGCATTTCCTAACAATCTCCCACTTGCCCTAAGCCAACAGATGTGCCATGTTACGCATCCCCATCACCTCTACGTGCCTCTCAAAGCTTCTAGCCACCAAAGTCTTAGTAGAGGGATCGGCGATGTTGTCCTCAGATGCGATCTTACATACATCTACTTATCCTGTCTGCATATGCCCTCTAATGTTGACTTCCTTAAATCCTTACAAGTCTGGAAGTCTGAGTCCATGTATCCTACGGGTGTTAGGTCCCCTCCAGAATACACCAGCATATAATCCCTCGTTCTCTTAAGATACTTGAGTATATGCTTTACTGCTTGCCAGTGCTTGGTTCCAAGATTCGCTTGATATCGACTCACCATACCTACTGCAAAACATATGTCTGGGCGAGTGCAAAGCATAGTGTACATAAGGCTACTCACAGCGGATGCATAAGGGACCTTACTCATACGCTCTCTTTCTTCCGATGTCTTGGGACAGTCATCCAATGAAAGAGTTAAACCGGCAATAGAAGGTTGTGAACCTTTCTTTGCCTCTAGCATTGCATATTTGTCAATTATTTTATCTATGTATGAAGCTTGGGATAACGCTATCATTTTGTTCTTTCGATCTCTAAAGAGACGAATGCCTAGAACATAATTAGCTTCTCCCAAGTCCTTCATGTCAAACTGTTGGTGTAACCAAAGCTTGACCGATGATAAGTTCCCTACATCATTTCCAATGAGTAGTATATCATCGACATAGAGTATCAGAAAGACCACTTTTCCATCCTTAATATGTTTATAAACATAAGGTTCATCAATGTTCTGCTTAAAACCAAATGTCTTAATCGCTTGATCAAACCTCTGGTTCCATGAGCGGGATACTTGCTTTAATCCATAAATGGATCTAAGCAACTTGCAGACTTTCCTTTCTTGGCCTTTTGCTATGAACCCTTCGGGCTGTATCATATAGATACACTCTTCAAGATGGCCATTCAAGAATGCCGTCTTGACATCCATTTGCCAGATCTCATAATCGAGAGCCGCAGCAATGGACAGAAGAATATGGATAGACTTCAGCATAGCAACAGGCGAAAAGGTTTCCTCGTAATCGATTCCAGCCTTTTGCGTGTATCCCTTTGCAACCAGTCTAGCTTTGAAAGTTTCCACTCTCCCTTCCGCATCCTTCTTTCTTTTGTAGACCCATTTGCATCCAATGGGTTTTATCCCATCCGGCAAATCTACAAGTTCCCAAACAGAGTTGGATTTCATAGAATCCATCTCATTATTCATAGCCTGTTTCCAAGATCTAGAATCAACATCCTTTATAACTTCATCATATGTGACCAGATCTTCCTCATGCTCATGAGCCTCGGCCTGGTATACCTCAGCATCATACATGAAGAAATTAGGTTTCTTAGAAACCCTCCCACTACGACGAGGCACCCTAAATTATTGATCGTCTGCAGGTCTTTCATTGGAACTCAGACTTGCATCCAAGACCGAAATCTGTGGAGCAGTTCTTTCACCCGATAACTCCTCTAGCACTACTTTGCTTCGAGGTTTAAAGTCATTCATGTGACTTTCCTCCAAGAATGTCGCATGGGTTGAGATAATGACTTTTTGTTCCTTCGGGTTATAGAACAGACCTCCTTTAGTTCCCTTTGGATACCCTACAAACATGCACAATTCTGATCTTGGTTCCAACTTTTTCGCATCCCCATCCAGTACATGCGCCGGGCAGCCCCATATTCTCATATGTCCAAGGGAGGGCTTCCTGCCACGCCACAATTCATACGGAGTTCTAGGAATTGATTTGCTCGGAACTTGGTTCAGAATATAGCATGCCGTTTGTAAAGCATATCCCCAAAATGATAATGGCAGCGTTGAATAACTCATCATGGACCGTACCATATCCAATAAGGTCCTGTTTCTCCTTTCGGCTACACCATTCTGTTGTGGAGTACCAGGTGCAGTCAATTGGGATAATATCCCGTTCTCTACAAGATGTCCTAGAAATTCGTCGGAGAGGTATTCGCCACCTCGATCAGATCGAAGTGTCTTTATGGATTTATCCAATTGTTTTTCCACTTCCGCACGATACTCTTTGAACTTGTCAAAGGTTTCGCTCTTGCGGTGCATCAGATATACATATCCATACCTCGAGTAATCATCTATAAAAGAGACATAATACTCAAACCCTCCTCGTGCTGTGACGTTCATGGGGCCACATACGTCAGTGTGCACAATTTCTAAGAGCTCCTTAGCCCTTATACCCTTAGCTCCAAAAGACCTCTTAGTCATCTTACCCTCTAGACAAGATTCACATTGGGGAAGTCGTACCTCCTCCAGAGATTCCAGAGGACCATCTTTCACCAATCTTTGAATCCTATCCTGATTAATATGACCAAGTCTTAAATGCCAAAGATACGCCTTGTTAGAGTGAGAAACTTTCAACCTTTTAGAGTTATCAATTAATTCAGTGTCAAGCAGTGAGTACATCTTTGGTCTGATCAAATATAGGTTTCCATCCATCCATCCAGAACAGATAAAAGACTTATTTCTACGAATATCAACTCTTTTACTAAAAGAAACTGAATAAGAATCCTTTATTAAACAAGCTACCGATATAAGGTTCCTTCTAAAATTAGGAATATAAAAATAGTCTTTCAATAAAATAAACCTAAATTGATCAAAATAAAGGTGAATATCTCCCACTGCCTCAGCCACCACAAAGCTACCATCTCCAGTCCGCAACGAGAGGCTCCTATCATGTAGACTTCTCGTTTCCACGAACCCCTTCCTTGCCCTTGGAGGCTAGGAATTCCCGGCAAGCCTTCTTGAAGTGACCTACCTTCCCACAATGGAAGCATTTGGACTTTTTAGGGTCCTTTGGCTTCTTGTTCTTCTTCTTCTTCTTCTCGTCCGAGACAGGAGGATTAGAAGAACTGGAAGCCACTTGCTTCTTATTTGGCCTCTTCCTCTTCCGTGAGGGATTGGGAGATTCCGCCAAATTGGCCTCTCCTTTAGGTCAGACCGTATCCTTATCCCTGATCATCCGCTCATAAGCCTGTAGTTGCTTCATGAGCTCGGTAAGTCCTAACTCCTTTGTCGCCAGATTGTATGCAGCCTTAAACCCCACAAAATCTTTAGACAGAGTCTTGAACACCATCTCGATCTGGGTGTTATAGTCCAACTCAGCACCATTCTCGGTAGCCTCAGCGAAGAATCCCATTAGAGTGATCATATGGTCCTTCACCGGAGCACCTGCCTTTTGCTTAGAGTTCATAATGCTGGTGATAGCGGACTGTCGAGCCAATTTTTCTTAGCCTCCGAACATGTCCTCCAGATTTTCCATGATCTCCCCAGCAACTTGATAAGTCTCATGCTGCTTTTGTAAAGCACTCGTCATGCTAGCAAGGATGTAGCATCGAGCTATCTCATTGGATTCTCTCCAACGATTATAGGCAACCGGGACCTCCTCAAGTGGTGTGTTAGGTTTGGGCCCAGGTGGGCATGGTTCGTCCAGCATGAACTTGTGTCTCTCGCAGCTGAGAACTATTAATAGATTTCTTTTCCAATCTTTATAATTGTCGCCATTCAACTTATTTTCAGTAAGTATTGAAATGAGGGGTGTCGGTGACATTTTGAACTGAAATAAAATTATACTAGACATCATTACAAAGCCCAAGCAAATATGCAGAAAATTTAGCAAATAAAACATACAAGTATGTTCCTACATGAAACTTGAAAAAACATGTAGCATTGCAACGGTAATTCTCAGCACCTATTGCCCCAAGCCACCGAGGGGTGGTCATGAGAACAAATAGCCGGAACATGGACCCCGTCCAATTAATATATGTTGCCTTAAATCCTCCAAGGTTAAGACATATATTAATAACCGCTTATTTGGCCACCAGTTTAGTTAACAGAGCTTCTAGGGAAGGTTAATAACTAAACGAGTCTTGAGTGTATAACCATTGTTTACGTAGCCCGATCCACGTCCCACCAAGCCACCGAGGGGTGGTCATGAATAGGATCGTACCCGAACACGTTTTCCACATAGGAGATCCAATCTAGTATACCGGCGGCGGTAAACACCTACCGAGGGGTGTGGTCAGGGCAGAACTGACGCCAGGCGTTACCATGCTTTCACATATGGATCAACAATGGAGGCCGTGGGTTTTGTTTGAAACCCTCTCCCACTCAATATTTTGAAAAACATGCAAGTTTTGACAAATTATGTATGATCAATATAGTATGAGCGGCACTCACCTATCCTATATGACATGTTATCAAATATGCATACAAAACATCCATCAATACATACTTATACATCTATGATATATCACAGAAAAAATAATTGACAGAATAACCAAGCCATGGTTCCATCCTAGAACAAAGAAAATAAAGATTACAAAATTCCATCTAAAGCATTCTTTGGGTCTTGAATTCTGTTTCGTCTTCTTATATCCATCTTTATGTAGCCTCTCCATTTATTTCTCATCCCAAGAATTATTTAAAATTTAAATCTCCAAAAAATTAAAATTTCAAATTCAAATTCCAAATTCGAATTTCAAATTTAAATTTCAAATTTAAATTTTAAACAATTTCAAACACCATGTGTAATAATATGTAATTTCAAAATTTCAAATTTTTAATTACATATTTTTAAACATGATTTAAAATTAAATTTCAAATTTAAAAATCAAAATTTTCTGATTTTTTTGGACCGTCAGACAGCCGCTCCCGTGGGCGGCGGCCGCCGTGGGTAGCCACCAACCCCAGAGGGGCTGGCAGCCCACGGCCGCCCCATGTGCAGCCCTGCCGGGCTGCAGGCCAAGCCTGCAGCGCCAGGCTGCACGCCCAGGCTGGGCGCAGCAGCCGGCAGGCTGCAGGCAGCGCCTGCAGCCAGTGGCTGCACGCCCAGGCTGCGGCCAGCCTTGGGCAGGCTGCGCCACCCTCGGCTGCAGGCCAAGCCTGCGGCCGTGGGTGATGTTTGCCTACAGAGGGTCTGCCGCAGCCCCATCCTTCCCGAGGGCAGGGGCTGCAGCCCCACCAAGGCCCATCGGCCTATCCCGAGGGGTCCTGTCTCGATTTTCGTGCCATATTCCAATTTACCTATTAGGATCTCCAAAAATTAATTTGAATCCCAATTTAATTGAAACTTTCCACACAATCAAAAATTTCAATCTTTAAATCAAATTTAACTTTTGGGAAAAATAAATTACGGTCTTCATTCTTCAATCTCCTCCAAGAATAATTACATAAAATTTCCTAAACCGTTTCCGGTGTACAAAAAAATTCTAACCATAAAAATTCTAAGAGACAGAAATTAAAATCCATGGAAAAATTACAGTGTTAATAAACTGCTCCCATGGTTACATAAAAATTCCTAGATACAATTTTTCTAAATTCTAAGGAACCATAACCGGCATAAACAAGCATGCTTATAATAATTCAAAAAATTAAAATAACCACATACTGTATACATAATCCATGATAACAACATAAAGGAACCCTAGAATGCTACTCTCTAAATATCAAATCCATACATAAATAAAAAGACTAAGTAATTGTCTAATTTATGTACATGGCATAGTCATGAGATGGCTCTGATACCAATTGTAGGAAAATAAATCGGTAAAAACGTATCAGAGTGGCGCAGCAGAACAATAAAAATTTTAAGATCGTTAAATATCTCATGATGCCATATACAATAAACCAACAACAATTAAAACTCATACCTCAAGGATGCCAATCTTGCAGGAGGAGAATGACCGGAGGCTTCAACCAACTAGCCTTCTCTACTATTCTCCAATTCCCGAATGGCTGAGTGTGTGGGCACTCTGAACCTCGATCGGTATGCTAGCACTGCTAGTCTTCTACCGACCACCCAGATCTCTAAAGAACTTTATTGTCACGATGAGCTGTGCAATAATAAGCCTGCTCACCTGAGAGTCTGTGGTCTAAGAGAACTGGAGTGGCAGGACCTCTATTTATAGACCTGCATGAGGTGAATCTCTGAATTTGAATTGGATTAGGAAAAGATATTTTCCCTTATCCAAACCCATAAAATCTGAATTTTTCCAAGGGAGAATCTCCACAAAAAATTCAGTTTTTCTTAGGATAAATCCAATCCAAATCTCAACAAGATTTTAACTAGAATTTTATCTCCCTTTTTCAACCCAAAAAATTCGAAAATTTTAAGGTGAATCTTCCCTAAAGATTTCGGCCATTATGGATAAGGGAGAATCAAAAATTCCACTAGGATTTTCAAGCTTGAATCTCATCTCAACCTTATCCAAAATAACCGAATTTTCCTAGGAGAGATACTCCCTAATTTCGGCCACTTTTCAGGGAAGGAGAGAATCCAAATTCAACTAGGATTGAAGCTTGAATTTACCCTTGAATCTCATCCACAAAATCCGAAATTTCCTTGAGGATTATCCTCAAAATTTCGTCCCTTATTTGTTGGGATTTGGATTCAAAATTCAAGTAGGATTCTAACAAGATTATCCTCTCCAAATCTAACTCAAATTCGAATTTCCAACCTTGTGGATTTTCCACAACAAATTCGAATCCTACTTGGACTGTGATTCAAAATTTGAATTTCAAATTTCAAATTCAAATTTCAAATTTCAAATTTCAAATTTCAAATTTAAATTTCAAATTCGAATTTCAAATTCAAATTTCAAATTCAAATTTAAATTTCAAATTCGAATTTCAAATTCAAATTTCAAATTCAAATTTCAAATTCAAAATTCAAATTTCAAATTTCAAATTTCAAATTTCAAATTCAACAAAACGGTTGTATTTCATATTCTTGTTCTCATGGATAATTTTCTATAACTCCAATCCAATCTCAAATAAAATCATGGCAACTTTATTTGGAGTTCGAATAATTGTGTACTCTATTATCCAAAACAAAATCTGAATCCAACCGGAGAGAATCTTGTCTACCATCCTAATCCTGTGTCATCACCATCCATGCATAATAAACTAGCCAATAGCATACACAAATCAATTTGCCAAACGTTAAAGAATTATGTGGAGCTAGTAGAGGGACTGATTGGACATATATAATCGGGCTCCCATAATTCCATATGATCATCATTCTTTACCGAACAACTCAATCATATGATCACTAATTTCAGAGTCACACCACTATAAACCTGAAACTGAACTCCCAATTATATACCATATTACGTAAGCCTGTGACGAGCTACTATCCAATGACCTTGTCATATATGCAAAACCCTCATATGATATCCATGATCAGTCTTAGGTCAAAGTCTGTTTAATCCTACTGATCAGGCTATCTTAAAGTTCCATTATACTACCGAATCAAGAAAATGTTTATTCACCATATGTGAATAAGAAGTCATCCGCCCAGCAGACGACCCAAGGCCTTGTCCATTTCCACATTCAGTATAATGCCTTTAAGAGGATACCTTTAACTCCTCAGAGCTATGATTCCGATATCTGCAAACAAACCCTTCATCGTATACAAGTCATGCACCCAACGAACCGGTCTATAAGCTTACTACCTCTGAGACGCTTTAGCCATTGGAACATCAAAGTACACAAGTCATATACATGAAGTAGTTCATTTACTCAGGATTAAGGTTATTGCACAATGAACGTCAAAAGTAGATTGATCCACTCATAGCGGACTACGTAGATCAATCACACTTTAGTCCCGGTCTAATATGTCACCACCGAGCAACATATCCATGTCTCTACTTGGGAGTCCAGCTCCAGACAGTCAAGACAAACCGTCCCCTCTAAGGCTTTAGACAACATAATAGTCTTTACATGAGTTAGATGCTCGGTCTAACCCCATAGACTACAGACCATAGTTTAGACCGCTAACTTTAGAACATTGTCTTCTCGCATACAAAAGTCCATTGCATGCAACGTTCTAATAGTTTTAACACAAGCAGTCAGTGAGCCATATTTGCTTACATTTACTTTAACATGTAAATTAGACGAGGACAAATAGCAATGTAATGAATAACCTCTATATATAATTTTATTATCCAGCTCAAAAATGAATACATCAAAATGTCTCTAATGCTTAGGGCATTTCCTAACATGGAGATGGATGGAGTAAACACCTCTACATGGCAGAGTTCGCATACAACAACAGTTATCAAGCGAGTATCGGAATGGCACCCTTTGAAGCGTTGTACGGAAAGCTTTGTCGATCACCCATCTATTGGGTTGACAACCAGGAAGCACCAGTGGGTGGACCCGAGATGATCCTAGACCAGTACGAGAAGATTGCCATCATCAAACAACGACTTCTAACAGCACAGAGTCGACAGAAGAGCTATGCAAATCAACACAGAAAGCCGTTAGAGTTCGAGGTCGGAGAGTTTGTGTTGCTAAAGGTTTCACTGAAGAAAGGTATATCTCATTTCGGAGTTAAAGGGAAGCTAGCACCGCGTTACATTGGACCTTTCGAGATCGTACGCAGAGTTGGTAAGGTTGCATATGAGCTGAAGTTACCCGACACCTTGGGAGTGCACAACGTTTTCCATGTATCGATGCTGAGGAAGAGTGCACGAACAGAGTCCGAAGTCATTTCAACAGATGATGTAGAAATCCAACCGATATCTCTTACGTCGAGGTTCCGGTGAAGATTTTGGATCGTAAGGTCAAGCAGCTGAGAACGAAAACAATACCCATGGTAAAGGTTCTTTGGAGTAACCATGGTGAAGAGGAAGCCACATGGGAAACCGAGAAAGATATGCGCGAGAACCATGTTGAATGGTTCGCTAAGCAGTAGAGTACTTGTAATGTAGTCGACCTAAGTTTGTTTTGTAACCCTACTCTATTCATAGTGGTAGATATACCACTATATGTTCTAAAAGGTGCATTTAGATTTGCTTAATGAAATGAGAAGTGACTCATATTCTTATTCTCTTCTTTAGTGTGGAGAAATTCTTAAAGTTTCGAGGACGAAACTATTTTTAGTGGTAGATATTTGTGACGCCTTAAATTCTATTTAAGGGTTAATATATAATTTAAATAAAATTAGTGTGCCAAAAATTAATAAAAAATCTTTTGGAAACCCTAGGTTGGTTTTCTTGTCAAATTCCGCTCAAAAAGTCAACAATTTGAACTTCAAAAAGAAACCCTAAAATATTCGGCCATCACTTGGGATTTTAATTAAAATTTAAATTCCACAAATCCAAGGAGGATTTAAATTCAAATTTCATCCCTTAGATATAAAGAAGAAATTTCGGCCATAAAGTATAGGAAATAAAGGAGATTTTTATTTGAATCAAAAGCTAGGTTAAAACTCAACCAAAATTCAAATTATTTTTCCTTAAAAACTAAGGGATAATTTTGGCCACCTAAAGGGAAATAAGAGAGAAAACCCTAGCTTCAAAACAGCACAAAAACTTTCCCTTTTACCCTTAGAAATTTCGGCCAAACAAGGAAGAGAAAGGGAAAGAAAGAAAACCTAGTATAAAAACCCTCTTTTAACTCTCATTCACCCTTCCTTTCACACTCAAAAATTCGGCCAGCTTCCCTTCTCTCCTCTCTGAATTTTCTCTCCCAAAACACAGCCAAAACAGCAAACAAAACCTATCAAAAGGCAGCTCAAAGATTCAACAATTTTTGAGACAAAGACAAGGTGAGAAATCAAACTTTTTCCTTCCTTCTCCTTTTGGTTGTAAATCCGAATTTTTATATGGTTTTCTCCACTGTTTTCCCTACTGTTTTGAAGACTCCAACACTCACACAAATTCAGCCAAAAAGGAGACCAAGCATCAAAAATAGTGCAGTACAAACAAGGTGTGAATCTCTCTCTTAAATCTTAAAAATTTTGCCTCTTTGTTCCCTTTCAAAAACCCTATTATCCCATGTGTAAATTTTATGATTTTTGCCAATTTGATTTTTGGGTTGTGTTAATGACATATAAATAAGGTTTTCCACAAAATTTCGTGATCATTGGATGAAAATTGAATTGGTTTGAGGCTAATCGAAATTCGGACACAGAAAAACAGAAATCTGGAAAATTACCATATGAACAGTAAATTCGTGTCAGCCATAACTTGAGTTTTAAAAACGATTTTTGAGTGATTCTTGAGTCTAAAATTAAATTCAAGATGTCCCCTAAATTCCTACAAAATTTCAGAACCAAACTCATCCGTTTGCCTAGTCAAAATATTTTTCTAATATAGGCAGACAAAACTGCCAGTTTTTGAACTGAAACTGAAACCCAGATTTTATGCCTGAAAACAACCCCTCGGTTTTTGGCCTAATTGAATGACCAAATGATGTCTAAAAATTATAAAAATTATATGGAATTAAAGCTACGGATGTCTAGTTTAACATATTAAAAATTTAGAATTTTTGGGATTAAAAATGAATTGATATTGATTTTAAAATCAGCCTAGGTCAGTCTGTCCATGTCCAGTAATATCCTAACTTAGAGTTTTTCACAAATTTTAAATCCCAAATGTTTATTAAACGTTTTAAAATCTTTTGTGGCACACTAAAATGATTGGATGATTATGTCTAGACCTAGACTAATCATAGGTTGTGATTATAGGACTTATTTGACGTTCTTGCTGGATTTGTGGATCACGTTATCGTAACGCTTGTGCGATAATCGAGGTAGGACGTTCTAGCCTTTTCTGGGAGTAGTCAAGTGTTTTAAATTCTCCTGTTTTATCGATGGCATGCTGTTTTCAGTTTATGAAATTATTATATTGTTTTTGATGAAATAAACGCATGCAACGTATTTGGTAATTAAATGTGTATTTTAAAACGTGTTTTGATTTATAGCATAATATAACTTGGTAAATACCATCTTTTGAATAATCCGGTGAACATAATTGAGCTCTAGTTTACGATCATTATAAACGATGCGTGCATCCCAGAGTTGACGCCATGGGAGAAGATCCCTAAACCTGTGCAGGGCCGTTCGGCCTATTTAGACCGTAACGAGATGATCTAGGATAATTCAAATTCGAGGCACGTATATTATAGTTACGACAAGCCCTCACTCATAATAAGATGGTTGTTTTAATGATTTATTATTTTAATATTAGGGCACGTATATTACAGCTACGCTAAGTCCTCAGCAGAATAAAACTTGTATTAAAAATGTTTTTCACGAAATTGTTGATTATTTTTTTGTTATGATTATTATGTCATGTATTTTTTTTTTTAAATTGTTGATTATTTTTGGAAACGAATATTATGCCATATTTTTAAATGTTATCTGTTAACCCACCTTTGTTTCTGTCCTATTGAGCCAGTGCTCACGTCCCTTTTTCTTTGTGATTTCGAAATGACTACTTCCAGGTATGGGAGGTAGCAGTTCCGAAATTCGTTGAGATATCCGTTACTACTGAAGATGATGCTATCCGTTTTCTCCATCTTCTTCTTTCTGTTTCTCGTTCTGATGTAATGAGACTTTAAGTTTGTACTTTATTTCACGTTATTCAAATTTCATGTTTGGGAATATTTTATGGTTGGTAATTTCTTTTGAAAACTGATTTTGTGTTTGACTTCCGCATTAAAAAGCATTTATTTTCTCCTTTATTTTATTTTGTGGTTATGATGCTACTTTATAATTAGGCTTAGCTAAATTATAATGTTAACCCGTTGTTTTTGTAATAAATGTTTTCCTTAAATCTCGAGTTGATATTATGATTTGGCTGCCGTGTCACGTGTCTAAATTTTGGGCCGTGACAATCCTGATCAACTACCATCTTTAAGGAACTATAAGAGTTAGCAGAGGAACTGATTGGACATATATAATTGGGCTCCTGTGAATCCATGTAATCATTATTCTATATAAAATAACTTAATCACATGATCAATAATCTTAGAATTATTCCACTATAGATCTGAAACTGAATTTCTAATTATACTGCAAATTATGCAAGCCTCAGAAGGGACACCATCTAATGACCTTGTCATTAATGCAAAACCCTCATATGATATCTATGATCAACCTAGATTAAAGTTCGTTTAACTTTTTGATTATGCTATCTTAAAGATCCATTATGTACCTGATAAGAGAATGATTATCCACCATGTGTAGATAACAAATCGTTTATCAAGCAAACGACCCAAGGTCTTATCCATTCTCACTTATCCAGCATAATGCCTTTAAGAGGATAACCTTAACCCTACTAGAAGAGTTATGATTCCTTATCTGTAAGTAATCCCTCCATCATATGCATACTGTGTACCCAACGAATCGATCCATTAGCTTACAACCTCTAAGATGCCCTGGCCTTTAGAACATCAAAGTACACTAGCCACATACATCGAGCTATTCGCTTACTTAGGATTAAGGTTATTACATAATAAATGTCAAAAGCAGATTGATCCACTAATAGCTAACTACACAAATCAATCATGCTTTAGTCCCGGTCTAATATGTTACCACCAAGCAATATATCTATGTCTCTACTCGAGAGTCAAAGCTCCAGATAGTCAAGATAAACTGTCTCCCAATTGGGTTTAGACAACATAATAGTCTTAACATGAGTTAGTTGCTCACTTTAATCCCATAGACTACAGACCATAGTTTGAACTACTCATTCTAGAAAGTTGTCTTCTCACATATAAAAGATCATTGCAAGCAACCTTCCAGCAGTTTAACACGAGTAGTCAATGAACTATATTTGCTTATATTTACTTTAACATGTAAACACCTTGAAGACTAAAAGCAATGTAATGAATAACCTCTAAAACATTTTTTTAATTAGTTTAAAAATTCAATGAAAAATACATTGCTGCTTAAGGCACACCTAACAATCTTGTCCTAGCACAACCAAGGGTGGCATCCACTATGGATAAGGATGGAAGACAAGATTTTCTCCTCGTTTAAATTTGAATTTGGTTTTGGATAAGAGATTGCATAATTATTTGAATTTCAAATAAATTTACCATGATTCTATTTGAATTTGAATTTGAGTTGCGAAAAATTATCCATGTGGATAAAATTCAAAAAGAATCGTGGAGTTTGAAATTTGAATCAAATTTTGAATCACAAATCCAACCTTGGTTGAATTTTGTTCGTGGATATACCACATGGGGAAATCAGTTTTAGTGGATAATGGAGAAGAAAAAATCTTATTTGAATCTTATTTGATTTTTGAATCTCCTTGCTCTATGCTATGGCCGAATTTCTTGTGGAGAAAATTCTCTTAGGTGGAGTTGGTTTTTGCTAGGTAGATAAGGGAGAGAAAAATCTTATTTGAATCTTGTTTGAATTTTGAATCCACCTCTCCCTAGTGCGACTGAATTTTTCCAAGCTTTTGCCCTAGGGGAGAATTGGTTTTAGAGGTTTAATAGGAAAGAAAAATCTTTTCATGGTATAATTCAAAATTCAAAAGTCACCTAATGCAATTCTCTAAATAGAAGTTTTTGCACTCCTTTTGTTTTTAGAACACAGACTTTCAAGTGAGTAAGCTTATTCTTGTACAAATCATGTGACAATTTGTTCTTAGAGATCTGGGTGATTGGAAGGAGACAAGCCGTGCTAGAATACCAATCAAAGAACCGAGTGTCCACACACTCTACCATTCGGGAATTAGAGAATAGCAGAAAAGGCTAATTAGTTGAAGCCCTTCAGCCACTTCCTCTAGCGTTGCTAGTGTTTTTCTCTGAAGGTATTTGATTGTTGATAATTTATTGTCTATGGTAACACGAGTAGTTTAACGATCCTTAAAAAAAATTTTAAAATTTCACTGCGCACTATAACATTTTTACCAACATAATGATGTGGATGTGGTCCAAGCTAAGGGAGAGGCCAACTTGACAGAATCTTCTAAACCCTTTAGGAACAAGAAGAAGCCAAAGAAAAAACAAGGGCCTTCTAGTTCATCTATTACACCTACATTGGATGGGAAGAAAAAGAAGAAGAACAAGAAGCCTAAGGACCCTAAAAAGTCTAAGTGCTTCTACTGTGGAAAGGTATTTCACTTTAAGAAGTCTTGCAAGGGATTCCTAGATACCAAGGGCATGGAAGGTAAGGATCTTCTTTGTTTAGAAGCATATTTGGTGGAAGAATCAAAAGACACTTGGGCCATAAATTCGAGTGCCACTAATCATGTTTATGTTTCTTTATAGGGGTTTATAGAAACAAAAAATCTAAATGATAGGAGCCTTTCATTGCTGACTGGAGATAATAGCTTGGTAGTGGCTGAGGTAGTGGGAGACATATGTTTATATTTTGATGAATTTAGGTTTATTTTATGAAAAGACGGTTTTTATGTTCCTAATTTTAGGAGGAACCTTATATTAGTAGCTTATTTAATAAGAGATTCTTATTTAGTTTCTTTTAATAAAAGAATTGATATTTGTAAAACTAAGTCTTTTATCTATTCTAGATGGATGGATGGGAACGTTTATTTGGTCAAACCTACAATGCACTCACTGCTTGACATCGAATTAATAGATAACTCTAATAGGTTGAATGTTTCTCACTCTAACAAGGTATACTTTTGGCATTTAAGACTTGGTCATATTAATCAAAATAGGATTCAAAGGTTGGTGAAAGACAATTCTTCGAAAACTCTAAAAGAGGTATGTCTTCCTCGATATGGTCTTGTCTTAAAGGTGAGATGACTAAGAGTTCTTTTGGAGCTAAGGGTACTAGGGCTCAGAATTCTTAAAAATTGTACAAACCGACGTATATGGCCCCGTGAACATCGTGGTATGAGAAGGGTTTAAGTATTATGTTTCCTTTATAGACGATTACTCAAGATATGGATATGTGTACCTAATGCACTGCAAGAGTGAAACCTTTGACAAATTTAAAGAGTATCATGCGAAAATGGAAAAGCAATTAGGTAAACCTATAAAGACACTTTAATCTGATCAAGGTGGCAAATACCTCTCCAACGAATTTCTAGGACATTTTGTAGAGGATGGGATTCTATCTCAATTGATAGCACCTGACTCCATAATAGAATGGTGTAACTGAAAGGAGAAACAGGACCTTGTTAGATATAGTACGGTTCATGACAAGTTATTTAACGCTACTATTATCATTCTGGGGATATGCACTACATACAGTATGTTATATTCTGAACCAAGTTTCAAGTAAATCAATTCCCAGGACTTCATACAAATTTTGGTGAGGCAAGAAATCCTCCCTTGGACATATGAAAATATAGGGTTGTCTACTGTATGTATTAGATGGGGATGTGAAGAAGTTGAAATCACAATCAGAATTGTGCATGTTTGTGCGTATCCTAAGGGAGCTAAAGGAGGTTTGTTCTATAACTCGAAGGAACAAAAAGTCATTATTTTAACCAATGCAACATTCCTAGATAAAAGTTACATAAATGACCTTAAGTCTCAAAGTAAAGTGGTACTAGAAGACCTATCGGGTGACAGAATTGCCCCATAGGTTTTGATCTTAGATGCAAGTTCGAGTTCTAGTGAAAGACCTGCAAATAATCAATAGTTTAGGGTGTTTTGACATAATGGAAGGGTTTCTAGGAAACCTAATTTCTTCATACATGATTGTGACACCCCCTGATTCTGACCACCCACAACTGTCATGAATCGACTCTACGGCCGACCAAGACCGCTCGTGTGTCGAATCTGGGTCGTCAATTTTAAACTCTTTTGCTCACAACTTTTAAATATAAGGGTTTAAAATTTCGCCCATAATTTTTTTTCTTTAATACATACTTCCTCTTAAGAAAACTAAGTAAGAAAGCCATGCCATATACTAACTTTTATATGTCTTAATAAAGTACAAAATAATATACAACATATAGTACATATATATGTATTGTATATTTTGTTTCCAAATTTATTTTCTTCAACTCAAAAAGCTCAGCGGAAAACTTATGGCAGGACCAAGTTCACGGTGAGTTCTCTATCCCCTTGACACGTTCGCATCCTGCCGCCATCCAAGAATCTACTGGATAGGTTTCTTATCTGTACCATGAACAAACTGATGAGCTAACAGACTCAGTAAGTTCAAGCATACATAGTAAGAATCATATCGATTCAAAAACATGAAAAACTCAATCTCCTATGAATAGACTATTCACCATGAATAGACTATTCATCATAAATAGTAACTTTAACCTTTGATCGATGAATAGTAACAGTTACCCTAACTAGTTACTATTCACTTTACCCTAACTGGGTAGTATTCACATATTCTAACCGAATTTACATTACTCTAACGTAAACTTCGATTATGCTCAATTATGATTTTTATCATTTTGTTGATTGTTTATTCTCTATTTGATTTCTAGTTTAGAGCTCTATTTATGGTAGTACCAATGATTATTACCGTGCTGATTAGGAGGGTCTAAGGAACGACCTTAGAACATCGACCTCTACAGCCCTGATAACCCCGTAGGATTTAAATAAACCTCTACCACTATGTTGGAGGGGCGGTATGCCTTAATGGTTTCATTACCATCTTTCAATTTATAGTCTTGACCAAGTGATCTTATATGTCACTTCAAGGTCACTATCCTCCATTGCCCATAGGTCTTACTTATACTCGTTATTTGGGATATGTTATTCTATCTAACCCCCAAATGCTTATAGGATTTTATATCTAATGTACATCTAGTACAGATTAGATCAACACAGTATTTCATATTGCAGACACGAAAATGCTTGAACTTACCAATATTGCACTAGTGTCCACTTCCGAAACTCCTCCGCAGTTCTATCTCTATTTTGGGTTCCTACAGACATAATATTGTCCGTTAATACCCTATTTTAATTATCACTTTAAATATACATTTATTTCACTTAATAATTCAATACTTTTAAATTTTTTTTGTGGTACACGGCCTGAAACACGCCCATGTCCCAGCCCGTATACTCCTCGGGTTTACTTTACACGGCCATGTTGTTTTCTATCTTAGCTATGTAACTGTACACAGCTTGATACACGCCTGTGTTCAAGCCCGTGTACCTCTCGGATTGAAAAATTCTTTATGTACACGTCCGTGTATTTTTTTCTACACGCCCGTGTTCTTCGAAATTTTTAGATTTTTAACTCTAAAACCTTTATTTTGAGTCTCAGAATTTTATGTACACGTCCATGTATTTTTTCCTGTTTTAGGCATTTTAGTCTTTTAGGGTCGGTTTACTATTCTTTTTGGGTTGGTTTTCCGTTTTTAACCCTAATTCACTGAGGGGTCTCGGTTTCCTTTCCGAGTCCAATATTTTTACCCCTCATTTCCCGAAATGCCCTTAAGCCGATTTAAGAAATTTCGGCAGTATTTCCGCTTATATTTTAAGGTTCCCGGCGTTAGGTATGCCTCAGAACCTTTGTACCTGCCACGTACTATACCAAAGGCCTATTTTAAACAAAGTTTCCAAACTTTGTACAAAAATTTTCTACATGATTCAACATTCAGAAACAACACAAACCACAACATTTTTCTTTCAACTTAGCCTCGGTTTACTAATTAATCACATCACAACATTCTTAGGTTTTCTAATGTATAAAACAACATCAAAAACCTAACAAAACATGCATTCTAACCCTAACATAGCCACGGATTTTTATGCATAAACACATAGAAAATTTCATTTTCTTTCCTAGGGTTTTTATCAACATTCTTCAACATTAAAAATTTTTCATTTCTTAATGTTCAGGCTCACGATTTTAGCAAGAAAATTACATCAAAATTTTCTTGTTTCCTTATTCCAATTCATGCTTAATTCAACACATAATTGAATGAACATAAACACTAAATCAAAACATCAAAACTCATGTATTTTTCACACCATTGAAGCCACGGTTTTTCAAGGGAAACCAATCATAGAATCAACAAAACAACAATTTTTTTCATTGTTTTTCAACACTCCAAACTCACGGATTTTCTAAGGAAAATCAAAGGGAAAAGCTTCAATTTTGAAGCTTATCTTGATTAGTTGATGACTTGAGATTGGAAATACAATTCAAGCTAGGTTTGGTGTGAAATTGAAAACAAAATTTTGGCTTTCAAAGGGGGAGAAGGCCACGGTTTTTGCTGAATAAAAAGGGCAAGAGTTTGGTTGGTTTTTTTTTTCATTTTTTTGATTAAATTTTGATGCCTATTTATAGGCAAAAACCAAGGGCTTGTTTGCAATTTTTGACCAACAATTTCCTAATTGTTCAAGGACTAAAAAGTAAAGATGTTGGAGCAAAAATCAAACTTTTTTCTTCTCCCTTTCCAAGTGGCTGAATGACCTTTTAAAATTTTTACAAAATTTTTTTCAATGGCTTTTTGGCATAATCTTGGCCATTGATCATAAAGTAACCTAATCTAAACCATACACCTTTCAAAATTACTTTCCTAATTAAGGAAATTAATTTTTGTTTATGACATAATCATGGTGATGTCATCCAACTATTCATATTAATTCATTAATTAATTTGTGGTCAGTTTTTGACTGTAATCCGAACCGAATGGAACTTCACCAAAATCGCGTAGGCGGGTTCTCGGTGCCTCTAGTGCGATCGGTTTGCCTTACTTTGCTTCCGTTTGATCAGAATTCTCTACCGTAAATTTCTATTGTTTTAGTACATTTCAATGCACTCTCTAGGATTTTCGGCTCTGATTTCAAACCGCCTCACCCAATTATGTCCGGTAAGATTTTCCATCCCCGAACTCACACACTTTAACACTGCCAGAACATTTTTATACTATTCACAACAGTATTAAAACATAACTTTTTTCACATTTTATTCATTAAAATTGTTATATACATATAATTTTTACCCTACTTCGAGAATCCAAAATTCCCGGTTATCACACTCACCCTTCCTTATAGAATTTTCGTCCCCAAAAATTTAAAACAAGTAGGGGTACAAATTTTTTGTTTCGTCCTCACGCTCCTATGTAGCCTCTTCAATGTTGTGATTTCTCCATAGCACTTTGACTAATGGGATTGTTTTATTCCTCAAAACTTTATTCTCGCGTGCCAGTATTTGAACAGGTCTCTCCTCGTAGGTCAGGTCTTCCTGAATCTGGATCGGTTCATGTTTCAGCACATGGGATGGATCCGATATGTACTTCCGTAGCATCGACACGTGAAACACATTATGTACCGTCGATATTTCTGGAGGTAATGCCAATCTATAGGCGACTTTACCAATGCGTTCGATGATTTTGTATGGCCTGATATATCTTGGACTCAGTTTCCCCTTTTTCCCAAATCGCATTATTCCTTTCATCAGTGAAACACTTAGGAATACGAAATCCCCTTCATCGAACTCCAGGGATCTTCTTCTCTTGTCCGCGTAGCTCTTTTGTCGGTTCTGGGCTATCTTCATCTGCTGCTGTATTTTTATAACTACATTCACTATTTCTTGGACGAAATCCGTCTTATGCAGTCGTTTCTCTTGTAGGTCGTACCAGTGAACCGGTGATTTACACTTCCTTCCATACAAAGCTTCATAAGGTGCCATACCTACCGAAGCTTGGTAGCTGTTGTTATACGAAAATTCTACCAATGGAAGTTTCTCATTCCAGCTCCCTGGGAAATCTATTGTACACACACGCAGCATGTCTTCGAGAGTCTGAATGGTTAGCTCAGATTGCCCGTCGATCTGCGATGAAATGCTGTGCTCAGTCGTACTTCTATTCCCATAGTTTCTTGCACACATGTCCAGAAGTTTGAAGTAAATCGTGGATCACGATCTGACAAAATAGATTTAGGAACTCCATGTAGCTTGACTATATGGTTAACACACAAGCTTGCTAACCTTTCCAATGAGAAGGTCATCTTTACTGTAATGAACCTTGCCATCTTTGTTAGCTTATCTACAATAACCCAAATGGCATTATAGCCTCCTTGGGTCTTTGGTAGTCCCATCACAAAGTCCATCATGATATGCTCCTACTTCCACTCAAGAATCTCTAACGGCTCTAGCTTCCCACCTGGATGACGATGTTCAGCCTTAACTTTTTGGCACGTCATACACCTACTTACAAACTCTGCTATATCCTTCTTCACCCCTTTCCACTAGAATTGCAACTTCAGATCCTGGTATATCTTGCTGACTCCGGGATGTATTGAGTAAGGCATTTTATGAGCTTCGACCATAATTCACCTTCTTAATCCTTCATCATCTGGAACTTGAATTCTCCCCTGATGTAGGACTAATCCATCTTCAGACGCTTCCTCCTGCGGGCCTGCTAACGTCGGATCTCGCTTCTGAGCTTCTCTGATGTCTTTATACAGTGTCGACTCCAGTCGCAGTGCAGCTAGCTTTCTGATTATTAACTCCATCTCCAGCATGTTGATTTCTTGTTGTAATGGCTTTGGAAGCTTCCCAATCGACAATTGCTGCGGAACAGTAGATTTCCTACTTAACGCATCTGCAACGCGATTAGCCTTTCCTGGGTGATAGAGGATTTCGCAATCATAATCCTTTACCAGCTCTAGCCATCTCCTTTGCCGCATATTTAACTCTTTCTGTGTGAAGAAGTAGTTTGATATAAAGGACTTAGGAGAAGCTAATTATTTTTTTGGCATTCTTCTCTTTAGAGATTGAAAGAACAAAATGATAGTGTTATCCTAGACTTCATAAATAGACAACATAATTGAGACATATGCAATGCAAGAGGTAATGAAAGGTTCACAAACTTCCATTGTTGGTCTAACTCTTTCATTGGATGACTATCCAAGACATCAGAAAAAAGAGAGCATATGAGTAAGGTCCTTTATGTTAGGAAATGCCCTATGTATTAGAAACATTTTGATGTATTTATTTTGAACTAGATAATAAAATAATAATATAGAGGCTATTCATTACATTGCTATTTGTCCTCATTTTACTTACATGTTAAAGCAAATGTAAGCAAATATGGCTCACCGACTACTTGTGTTAAAACTGTTAGAACGTTGCATGCAATGGACTTTTGTATGCGAGAAGACAATGTTCTAAAGTAAGCGGTCTAAACTAAGGTCTGTAGTCTATGAGGTTAGACTGAGCATCTAACTCATGTTAAGACTATTATGTTGTCTAAAGCTATAGTAGGGACGGTTTGTCTTAACTGTCTGGAGCATAAAATCCCAAGTAAAGACATAGATATGTTACTTGGTGATGACATATTGACTGGGACTAAAGCATGATTGATCTATGTAGTCCACTATGAGTGGATCAATATGCTTTTGATGTTCATTATGCAATAACCTTAATCCTGAGTAAATGAACTACTTCATGTATATGACTTGTGTACTTTGATGTTCCAATGGCTAAAGCGTCTCAGAGGTAGTAAGCTTATAGACCGGTTCGTTGGATACATGACTTGTATACGATGGAGGGTTTGTTTACAGATGTTGGAATCATAGCTCTAAGGAGTTAAGGATATCCTCTTAAAGGCATTATACTGGTTGTGAAAATGGACAAGACCTTGGGTCGTCTGTTAGGCGAATGGCTTCTTATTCATATATGGTAAATAATCATTTTCTTATTTGGTAGTATAACGGAACTTTAAGATAGCCTAATCAGTAGGATTGAACGGATTTTGACCTACGGCTAGTCATGGATATCATATGAGGGTTTTGCATACATGACAAGGCTATTGGACAATAGCTTGTCACAGGCTTACGTAATACAGTATATAATTGGGAGTTCAGTTTCAAGTTTATAGTGGTATAACTCTGAAATTAGTGATCATATGATTGAGTTATTCGGTATAGAATGATGATCATATGAAATCATAGGAGCCCGATTATATATGTCCAATTGGTCCCTCTACTAGCTCCACATAATTCCTTAATGAATGGCAAATTGATCTGTGTATGCTTATTGGCTAGTTGACTAAGTATGGATGGTGTTGATATAGGATCAGGATGAAAGATAAGATTCTCTCCGGTTGGATTCAGTTTTTGTTTTTGGATAATAGAGTACACAATTATTCGAATTCCAAATAAAGTTGTCATGATTTTATTTGAATTTAAATTGGAGTTATAGAAAATTATCCATGAGGACAAAACTTGATATATAACTTTTTGTGGAGTTTGAAATTTGAATTTTGAATTTTAAAATTTGAAATTTAATATTTAAATTTCAAATTTGAATTCGAAATTTAAATTTGAAATTTGAATTCAAATTTTGAATCACAATATCTTGAAAAACTGAATTTGTTGTGGATAATTCCACAAGGATAGATTCGGATTTTATATGGATAATAGAGAGGAAAATCTTGTTTGAATCCTGCTTGAATTTTGAATCCTAAACCTAACCAAAAGTGGCCGAATTTGTTAGGGAAGATTCTCCCTAGGAGAGTTCGAATTTTAGTGGATTAGGATGTAGGGAAAATTCAAGTTTCAATCCTAGTTGAATTTTGATTCTCTCCTTCACAAGGTGGCCGAAAATTTATGGATAAATCCAAGGGAGATTTTCAGTTTTTATGTGGATAAGCGTGAGATAAAATTTAAGCTAGAAAATCCTATTTGACTTTTGATTCTCCACATGCTAGGGTGGCCGAATCTAGCCTTGTTTTGGGGCTAAGGGAAAATTCGGTTATAGTGGATAGTGATGAGATTAAATTCAAGTTGAAATCCTGCTTGAATTTGGATTGCAAAATCCCTAAGGTTGGCTAAATCTTCCCTTGTTTTGGCTTATGGAATTTCAGATTTTGTGTAGTGGATAAGGAATAAAATCTTCTGCTAATCCAATTCGAATTCAAGGGATCACCTCATGCCAGTCTATAAATAGGGGTCCTGTCACTCCTGTTCTCTCAGACCACAGACTCTCAAGTGAGCTGGCTTATTGTTGCACAACTCACTGTGACAAAAAGTTCTTTAGAGATCTGGGTGGTTGAAAGAAGACTAGCAGTGCTAGCATACCGGTCAAGGAACTAAGTGCCTACACACTCTGCCATCTAGGAATTGGAGAATAGTAGAAAAGACTAGTTGATTGAAACCCTCCGGTCATTCTCCTCTTGCAGTTAGCGTCCTCTTGAGGTATGAGTTATATTATTGTTAGTTTATTGTATATGGCATCATGAGATATTTAACGATCTTATAAAAAATTTTATAATTTCGCTGCACCACTCTGATGCGTTTTTATCGATTTTTTCCTATAATTGGTATAAGAGCCATCTCATGATTATGCCATGTACATAAATTAGACAATTACTTAGTCTTTTTATTAATGTATGGATTTGATATTTAGATAGTGGCATTCTAGGATTCCTTTATGTTGTTATCATGGATTATGTATGCAGTATGTGGTTATTTTAATTTTTTGAATTATTATAAGCATGCTTGATTTTACCAGTTATGGTTCCTTAGAATTTAGAAAATTGTATCTAGGAATTTTTATGTAACCATGGGAGTGGTTTATCATCACTGTAATTTTCCCATAGATTTTAATTTTTTATCTCTTAGAATTATTATGATTAGAATTTTTTACACCAGAAACGGTTTAGGAAATTTTATGTAATTATTCTTGGAGGAGATTAAAGTTAGAAGACCGTAATTTATTTTTTTCCAAAAGTTAGATTTAATTTAAAGATTGAAATTTTATTTGTGTGGAAAATTCCAATTTAATTAAGATTTAAATTAATTTTTGGAGATCCTAATGGGTAAATTGGAATAAGGCACGGAAATCGAGGATCGATCCCTCGGGATAGGCCACCGCCCATGGTGGGGCTGCAGTCCCTGCCCTCAGGTAGGATGGGGCTGTGGCAGCCCTTGTCCGAGGCTGGACCACCTATGGCCGCAGGCCTTGCCTACAGCCGGGGATGGCTGCGGCCCCGCCAGAGGCTGACGTGGCCACCTGGGGTATATAGGCTGGCGGGCTACTACGCCCACCCAGGGTGTGCAGCCCATAGCCATAGGCACTGCCTATAGCCTGGCAGGGCTACACCTGGCATGTAGCCGTGGGCTGCCATTCTCCCTGGGGGCTGCCCACGATGGCTGCTGGCCTCTGGGGCCCGTGGGCCGACCAGTCGAAAAACGAAAATTTTAATTTTTTAAATTTGAGATTTAATTTTAAATCATGTTTAAAAATATGTAATTGAAAATTTGAAATTTTTGAAATTATATATTATTATACATGAAATTTAAATTGTTTAAAATTTGAATTTGAAATTTAAATTTGGATTTTGAAATTGAAATTTTTGAGATTTAAATTTTAAATGATTCTTGGGATGAGAAATAAATGGAGAGGCTACATAAAGATGGATACAAGAAGATGGAACAAAAATTCAAGACCCAAAGAATGATTTGAATGGAATTTTTTAATCTTTATTTTCTTTGTTCTAAGATGGGACCATGGCTTGGTTATTTTTTCATCAATGATTTTTTCTGTGATATGTCATGGATGTATAAATATATCGTGATGGATGTTATGAATGTATATTTGATAACATATCATATAGGATAGGTGAATACCGCTAAGACTATATTAATCATATATATTTTTCAAAACTTGCATGTTTTTCAAAATACTGAGTGGGAGATGGTTTCAAACAAAACCCACGGCCTCCATTGTTGATCCATATGTGAAAGTATGGTAACGCCTCGCGTCAGTTCTGTCCTGACCACACCTCTCGGCAGGTATTTACCACAGCCGGTATACTAGGTTGGATCTCCTATGTGGAAAACATGTTCGGACACGATTCTATTCATGACCACCCCTCGATGGCTTGGTAAGATGTGGATTAGGCTACGTAAACAATGGTTATATACTCAAAACTTGTTTAGTTATTAACCTTCCCTAGAAGTTCCATTAACTAAACTGGTGGCCAAAACAAGCAGTTATTAATATATGTCTTAACCTTAGAGGATTTAAGGTAAAACATATTAATTGAATGGGGTCCATGTTCTAGCTATTTGTCCTATGACCACCCCTCAGTGGCTTGGGGCAATAGGTGCTAAGAATTACCATTGTAATGCTACATGTTTTACAAGTTTTATATAGGAACATACTTGTATGTTTTATTTGCTAAATTCCCTCTATATTTGCTTGGGCTTTGTAATGATGTCTAGTATAATTTTATTTCAGTTCAAAATGTCACCAACACTCCTCATTTCAATGCTTACTGAAAATAAACTTAATGACAATAATTACAAAGACTAGAAAAGAAATCTGCTAATAGTTCTCAACTGCGAGAGACACAAGTTCGTACTAGACGAACCATGCCCACCTGGGCCCAAACCTTACACACCACTTGAGGAGGTCTTGGTTGCCTATACTTGTTGGAGAGAATCCAATGAGGTAACTCAATGTTACATTCTTGCTAGCATGACGAGTGCTTTACAAAAATAGCATGAGACTTATCAAGTTGCTAGGGAGATCATGGAAAACTTGGAGGACATGTTTGGAGGCCAAGAAAAATTGGCTCGATAGTCTGCCATCACAAGTACCATGAACTCTAAGCAGAAGGCAGGTACTCCGTAAATGACCATATGATCACTCTTATGGGATTCTTTGCTGAGGCAGCTGAAAATGGTGCTGAATTGGACTACAACGCCCAGATTAAGATGGTGTTTAAAACTCTATCTAAGGATTTTGTAGGGTTTAAAGTCACATACAATCTAGCGACAAGGGAATTAGGACTCACCGAGCTCATGAAACAACTCCAAGCTTATGAGCGGATGACCAGTAACAGGGGTGCAGTCCAACCTAAAGGAGAGGCTACTTTGGTAGAATCTTCCAAACCCTCACGGAAGAGGAAGAGGTCAAATAAGAAGCAAGTGGCTTCTAGTTCTTTTAATCCTCATGTCTTGGATGGGAAGAACAAGAACAAAAACAAAAAGCCCATGGACCCTAACAAGTCCAAATGCTTCTACTGTGGAAGGTAGGTCACTTTAAGAAGGCTTGTCGGGAATTCCTAGTCGCCAAAGGCAAGGAAGGTAAGGAACTTCTTTATTTAGAAGCATGTTTAGTGGAAGAATCGAAAGACACTTGGGTCATTGATTCAGGTGCCACAAATCACGTGTGTGTTTCTATGCAAGGGTTCGTGGAAACGAGAAGTCTACATGATATGAGCCTTTCGTTGTGGACCGAAAATGGTAGCTTGGTGATGGGTGAGGTAGTGGGAACATTTATCTTTACTTTGATGAATTTAGGTTTATATTATTGAAAGACTGCTTTTATGTTCCTAATTTTAGGAGGAACCTTATATCGGTAGCTTATTTAATAAAAGATTCTTATTCAAGTTCTTTTAGTAAAAGAGTTAATATTCAAAAAAAATAAGTTTTTTATCTATTCTGGATGGATGAATGGAAACCTATATTTAATCAAACCAAAGTATACTCACTGCTTGACACTGAATTAACTGATAACTCTAAAAGGTTGAAAGTTTCTCACTCTAACAAAGCGTATCTTTGGTATTTAAGACTTGGTCATATTAATCAGGATAGGATTCAAAAAGATGGTGAAAGAGGGTCCTTTAGAATCTTTGAAGGAGGTATGTCTTCCTCAATGTAAGTTTTATCTTAAGGGTAAGATGACTAAGAGGTCTTTTAGAGCTAAGGGTAGTAGGGCTCAGGAACTCTTAAAAATTGTGCACACAGACATATGTGGCCCAATGAATGTCGCAGCACAAGGAGGGTTCGAGTATTATGTCTCCTTTATAGATGATTACTCGCGGTATGGATATGTGTACCTGATACACCACAAGAGTGAAACCTTTGACAAATTCAAAGAGTATTGTGCTGAAGTGGAAAAGCAATTTGATAAATCCATAAAGACACTTCGATCTGATCGAGGTGACGAATACCTCTTTGATGAATTTCTAGGACATCTTGTAGAGAATGGGATATTATCCTAATTAACTGCACCTGGTACTCGACAACAGAATGGTATAGCCGAAAGGAGAAATAGAACCTTATTTGATATGGTACGGTCCATGATAAGCTATTCAATGCTGTCATTATCATTTTGGGGATATGCATTACAAACGGCATGCTATATTCTGAACCAAGTTCCAAGTAAGTTAATTCTCAGGACTCCATATGAATTGTGACAAGGCAGGAAGCCCTCCCTTGGACAGATGAGAATATGGGGCTGCCCAGAATATGTACTGGATAGGGATGTAAAGAAGTTGGAACTAAGATCAAAATTATACATGTTTGTAGGGTATCCTATGGGAACTAAGCGAGGTCTGTTCTATAACCCGAAGGAACAAAAAGTCATTATATTAACCTATGCGATATTCTTAGAGGAAAGTTACATGAATGACTTTAAACCTCGAAGCAAAGTGGTGCTAGAGGAGTTATTGGGTAAAAAAACTGCTCCACAAGTTTCGGTCTTGGACACAAGCCCAAGTTCTAATGAAAGACCTACAGACGATCAATAATTTAGGATGCTTCGTCATAGTGGGAGGGTTTCAAGGAAACCTAATTTCTTTATGTATAATGCGGAGGTATACTAGGCTAAGGCTCATAAGCATGAGGCTGATCCGATCACTTATGATGAAGCTATAAACGATGTTGATTCGAAATCTTAGAAACAGGCCATAAACAATAAGATGGATTCTATGAAATCCAACTCTGTTTGGGAACTTGTAGATCTACCAAATGGAATAAAATCCATTGGATGCAAGTGAATCTATAAAAGAAATAAGGATGCGGAAGGGAGAGTGGAAACTTTCAAAACTAGACTGGTTGCAAAGGGATCCACACAAAAGATTGGAATCGATTATGATGAAACATTTTTGCCTATTACTATGCTGAAGTCTATCTGTATTCTTTTGTCCATTGCTACAGCTCTCGATTACGAGATCTGGCAAATAGACGTCAAGATGGCATTCTTAAATGGCCATCTTAAGGAAAGCATCTACATGATACAGCCCGAAGGGTTCGTGGTAAAAGGCTAAGAGAAAAAAGTATGCAAGTTGCTTAGGTCCATATATGGATTAAAGTAAGCATTCCACTCATGGAACCAAAGATTTGATCAAGCGATCAAGACATTCAGTTTTGAGCAGAACGTTGATTAACCTTGTATTTATAAACGTAGGATGGAAAAGTGGTCTTTTTGGTACTCTATGTCGATGATATACTGCTCATTGGGAATGATATAGGGAATTTATCATCGGTCAAGCTTTGACTACACCAATAGTTTGGCATTAAGGACTTAGGAAAAGCTAATTATGTCCTAGGCATTCGTCTCTTTAGAGATTGAAAGAATAAAATGATAGCATTATCCCAGGCTACATACATAGATAAAATAATTGAAAAGTATATAACGCAAGAGGTAAAAAGAAAGGTTCACAACCTTTCATTGTCGGTGTAACTCTTTCATTGGGTGATTGTCTTAAGACATTAAAAGAAAGAGAGTATATGAGTAAGGTCCCTTATGCATCTGTTGTGGATAGCCTTATGTACGCTATGCTTTACACTCACCCAAATATATGTTTTGCAGTAGTTATGGTGAGTCGATATCAAGCGAATCCTAAAATCAAGCACTGGTAAGTCGTAAAGCATATACTCAAGTATCTTAAGAGAACGAGGGATTTTATGCTAGTGTATTCTGGAGGGGATCTAACACCCATAGTATACACAGACTCAGACTTCCAGACTTGCAAGGATTTGAGGAAATCGACATCAAGATCAATGTTTTTGATTGGAAAGGGCATGTGGAGGCAGGATTAGTGGATGTATGTAAGGTCGCATCCAAGGTCAACATTGCCAATGCCTTTACTAAGACATTAGTGGCTAGAAGCTTTGAAAGGCATGTTGAGGCGATGGGGATGCATAACATGGCACATCTATTGGCTTAGGGCAAGTGAGAGATTGTTAGGAAATGCCCTAAGTATGAGAAACACTTTGATGTATTTAGTTTGAACTGGATAATAAAATTATAATATAGAGGTTATTCATTACATTGTTGTTTGTCCTCATTTTATTTACATGTTAAAGTAAATATAAGCAAATATGGCTCACTGGCTGCTTATGTTAAAACTGTTAGAACGTTGCATGCAATGGACTTTTGTATGCGAGAAGACAATATTTTAAAGTAAGCAGTCTAAACTAAGGTCTACAGTCTATGGGGTTAGACCGAGCATCTAACTCATGTTAAGACTATTATGTTATCTAAAGCCATAGTGGGGACAGTTTGCCTTGACTATCCAGAGCATAGACTCCCAAATAGAAACATAGATATGTTGCTTGATGGTGACATATTAGACCGGGACTAAAGCATGATTGATTTACGTAGTCTGCTATGAGTGGATCAATCTGCTTTTGATGTTCATTATGCAATAACCTTAATCCTAAGTAAATGAACTACTTCATGTATATGACTTATGTACTTTAATATTCCAATGGCTAAAGCATCTCAGAGGTAGTAAGCTTGTAGACCGGTTCGTTGGGTGCATGATTTGTATATGATGGAGGGTTTATTTACAGATATTGGAATTATAGCTCTAAGGAGTTAAGGGTATCCTCTTAAAAGTATTATATTGGATGTGAAAATGGACAGCGCCTTGGGTCGTCTGCTAGATGAATGACTTCTTATTCACATATGGTGAATAATCATTTTCTTATTTTGTAGTATAATGAAACTTTAAGATAGCATGATCAGTAGGATTGAACAGACTTTGATCTAAGGCTGATCATGGATATCATATGAGGGTTTTGCATACATGACAAGGTTATTGGATAATAGTTTGTCACAGGCTTATATAATACAGTATATAATTGGGAGTTCAGTTTCAGGTTTATAATGGTGAAACTCTGAAATTAGTGATCATATGATTGAGTTATTTCGTACAGAATGATGATCATATGGAATCGTAGGAGCCTGATTATATATGTCTAATTGGTCCCTCTACTAACTCCACATAATTCCTTAACAAATGGCAAATTGATCTGTGTATACTTATTGGCTAGTTGACTAAGCATGGATGGTGTTGATATAGGATCAGGATGGAAGACAAGATTCTCTCCGGTTGGATTCAGTTTTTGTTTTTGGATAATAGAGTACACAATTATTCAAATTCCAAATAAAGTTGTCATGATTTTATTTGAGTTTAAATTGGAGTTGTAGAAAATTATCCATGACGACAAAACTTGAAATACAACTTTTTGTGGAGTTTGAAATTTGAATTTTGAATTTTGAAATTTGAAATTTAAATTTTGAATTTTAAATTTGAATTCGAAATTTAAATTTAAAATTTGAATTTGAAGTTTGAAGAAATTTGAACTTTGAAATTTGAATTCAAATTTTGAATCATAATATCTTGAAAAACTGAATTTGTTGTGGATAATTCCACAAGGATAGATTCGGATTTTATATGGATAATGGAGAGGAAAATCTTGTTTGAATCCTGCTTGAATTTTGAATCCTAAACCTAACCAAAAGTGGTCGAATTTGTTAGGGAAGATTCTCCCTAGGAGAGTTCGGATTTTAGTGGACTAGGATGTAGGGAAAATTCAAGTTTCAATCTTAGTTGAATTTTGATTCTCTCTCTCACAAGGTGGCCGAAAATTTATGGATAAATCCAAGGGAGATTTTTGGTTTTTATATGGATAAGCGTGAGATAAAATTCAAGTTAGAAAATCCTATTTGACTTTTGATTCTCCTCACACTAGGGTGGCCAAATCTAGCCTTGTTTTTGGGCTAAGGGAAAATTCGGTTATAGTGGATAATGATGAGATTAAATTCAAGTTAAAATCCTGCTTAAATTTGGATTGCAAAATCCCTAGGGTTAGCCGAATCTTCCCTTGTTTTGGCCTATGGAATTTCATATTTTGTGTAGTGGATAAGGGAGAAAATCTTCTCCTAATCCAATTTGAATTCAAGGGATCACCTCATGCCAGTCTATAAATAGGGGTCCTGCCACTCCGGTTCTCTCAGGTGAGCTGGCTTATTGTTGCACAACTCACCATGACAAAAAGTTCTTTAGAGATCTGGGTGGTTGGAAGAAGACTAGCAGCGCTAGCATACCGATTAAGGAACCAAGTGCCCACATACTCTGCCATCCAGGAATTGAAGAATAGTGGAAAAGGCTAATTGGTTGAAGCCCTCCGGTCCTTCTCCTCTTGCAGTTAGCGTCCTCTTGAGGTTTGAGTTATATTGTTGTTAGTTTATTGTATATGGCATCATGAGATATTTAACGATCTTAAAAATATTTTTTATAATTCTGCTGCGCTACTCTGATGTGTTTTTATCGATTTTTCCCTACACCTTATGCATGCGCTATGGGTAGCCTAATTAATGCTATGCTTTGCACACATCCAAACATTTGTTTTACGGTAGATATGGTGAGTCGATATCAGGCGAATCTTGGAATCAAGCATTGGCAAGCCATAAAGCATATGCTCAAATATCTTAAGAGAACAAGAGATTATATGTTAGTATATTATGGAGGGGACCTAACACCCGTAGGATACATGAACTCAAACTTCCAAACTTATAGGGATTAGAGCAAGTCGACTTTAGGATCAAATGTTTTTGCTCGGAGGAGGCATCATTATGTGAAGGAGCATGAAACAAGTTTGCACCACTAACTGTAAGATAGAAGCTAAATATGTGACTGCGGTTGAGGTATCTAAAGAAATGGTTTGGCTTCGCAAGTTCTTTAGAGACCTTAAGGTCATTCCGGGTGTTGATAAATCTATCGCACTTTATTGTGATAATAGTGCAGCGTTTGCCAGCATAAGAGAATCTAAGCGTCACAAGAAGACAAAGTACATCGATTGAAAATACCATATAATTAGAGGGCAGGTAAAGCCAGGACTAGTAGATGTATGTAAGGTCACGTCCAAGGACAATATTAGGTGTGCCCTAAGTAGCAATGTATTTTTCATTGAATTTTTAAACTAATTTAGAGATTATTCATTACATTGCTATTAGTCCTCAAAAGATTTACATATCAAAGTAAATGTAAGCAAATATGGCTTATTAACTACTTGTATTAAACTATTAGAAGGTTGCATGCAATGATCTTTTGTATGCGAGAAGACAACTTTCTAAAGTAAGCAGTCTAAATCTATGGTCTGTAGCCTATGGGATTAGAGTGAATAATTAACTCATGTTAAGACTATTATGTTGTCTAAAGCCAATTAGAGGATGGTTTGTCTTGACTGTTTAGAGTTTTGACTCCTAAGCAGAGACATAGATATATTGCTTAGTGGTAACATATTGGACCGGGACTAAAGCATGATTGTGTAGGAAAATAAATCAGTAAAAACGTATCAGAGTGGCGCAGCGGAACAATAAAAATTTTTGGATCGTTAAATATCTCATGATGCCATATACAATAAACCAACAATAATTAAAACTCATACCTCAAGGACGCCAATCTTGCAGGAGGAGAATGACCGGAGGCTTCAACCATCTAGCCTTCTCTACTATTCTCCAATTCCAGAATGGCTGAGTGTGTGGGCACTCTGAACCTCGATCGGTATGCTAGCACTGCTAGTCTTCTTCCGACCACCCAGATCTCTAAAGAACTTTATTGTCACGATGAGCTGTGCAACAATAAGCCTGCTCACCTGAGAGTCTGTGGTCTAAGAGAACTGGAGTGGCAGGACCTCTATTTATAGACCTGTATGAGGTGATTCTCTGAATTTGAATTGGATTAGGAAAAGATATTTTCCCTTATCCATAACCATAAAATCCGAATTTTCCAAGGGAGAATCTCCACAATAAAATTCGGTTTTCATAGGATAAATCCAATCTAAATCTAAACAAGATTTTAACTAGAATTTTATCTCCCTTTTTCAACCCAAAAAATCTGAAAATTACAAGGAGAATATCTCCTAAAGATTTCGGCCATTATGGATAAGGGAGAATCAAAAATTTCACTAGGATTTTCAAGCTTGAATCTTATCTCAACCTTATCCAAAAATAACCGAATTTCCTAGGAGAGATCCTCCAAATTTTCGACCACTTTTCAGGGAGGAGAGAATCCAAATTCAACTGGGATTGAAACTTGAATTTTTCCCTTGAACCTTATCTACAAAAACCGAAATTCTATTGAGGATTATCCTCAAAAATTTCGTCCACTTTTGTTGGGATTTAGATTCAAAATTCAAGTAGGATTCTAACAAGATTATCCTCTCTAAATCCAACTCAAATGCGAATTTCAAACCTTGTGGATTTTACACAACAAATTCGAATCCTACTTGGACTGTGATTCAAAATTTGAATTTCAAATTTCAAATTCAAATTTCAAATTTCAAATTTCAAATTTAAATTTCAAATTCAAATTTCAAATTCGAATTTCAAATTCAAATTTCAAATTCAAATTTCAAATTCAAATTTCAAATTTCAAATTTCAAAATTCAAATTTCAAATTTCAAAATTCAAATTTCAAATTCCACAAAACGGTTGTGTTTCAAATTCTTGTTCTCATGGATAATTTTCTACAACTCCAATCCAATCTCAAATAAAATCATGGCAACTTTATTTGGAGTTCGAATAATTGTGTACTCTATTATCCAAAACAAAATCTGAATCCAACCGGAGAGAATTTTGTCTACCATCCTTATCCTGTGTCATCACCATCCATGCATAATAAACTAGCCAATAGCATACACAAATCAATTTGCCAAACGTTAAGGAATTATGTGGAGCTAGTAGAGGGATTGATTGGACATATATAATCGGGCTCTCGTGATTCTATATGATCATCATTCTGTACCGAACAACTCAATCATATGATCACTAATTTCAGAGTCACACCACTATAAACCTGAAACTGAACTCCCAATTATATACCGTATTACGTAAGCCTGTGACGAGCTACTATCCAATGACCTTGTCATATATGCAAAACCCTCATATGATATCCATGATCAGCCTTAGGTCAAAGTCCGTTTAATCCTACTGATCAGGCTATCTTAAAGTTCCATTATACTACCGAATTAAGAAAATGATTATTCACCATATGTGAATAAGAAGTCATCCGCCCAACAGACGACCCAAGACCTTGTCCATTTTCACATTCAGTATAATGCCTTTAAGAGGATACCTTTAACTCTTCTAAGCTATGATTCCGATATCTGCAAACAAACCCTTTATCATATACAAGTCATGCACCCAACGAACCGGTCTATAAGCTTACTACCTCTGAGACGCTTTAGCCATTGGAACATCAAAGTACACAAGTCATATACATGAAGTAGTTCATTTACTCAGGATTAAGGTTATTGCACAATGAACGTCAAAAGCAGATTGATCGACTCATAGCGGACTATGTAGATCAATCACGCTTTAGTCCCGGTCTAATATGTCACCACCAAGCAACATATCCATGTCTCTACTTGGGAGTCCAGCTCCAGACAGTCAAGACAAACCGTCCCCTCTAAGGCTTTAGACAACATAATAGTCTTAACATGAGTTAGATACTCGGTCTAACCCCATAGACTACAGACCATAGTTTAGACCGCTAACTTTAGAACATTGTCTTCTCGCATACAAAAGTCCATTGCATGCAATGTGCTAACAGTTTTAACACAAGCAGTCAGTGAGCTATATTTGCTTACATTTACTTTAACATGTAAATAAGACGAGGACAGATAGCAATGTAATGAATAACCTCTATGTATAATTTTATTATCTAGTTCAAAATGAATACATCAAAATGTCTCGAATACTTAGGGCATTTCCTAACAGATTGATCTACGTAGTCTGTTATGAGTGGATCAATTTGGTTTTGACATTCATTATACAATAGCCTTAATCCTGAATAAGTGAACAGCTCCATGTATATGACTGATGTGCTTTAATGTTCCAAAGGCCAGGACGTCTTAGAGGTAGTAAGTTAATGGACGAGTTCGTTAGATACATAGTACACATATGATAGAGGGATTACTTATAGATAAGTAATCATAACTCTTATGAAGAGTTAAAGTTATCCTCTTAAAAGCATTATGCTAAATTAGTAAGAATAGATAAGGCCTTGGGTCGTTTGCTTAACAAACAACTTATTATCTACATATGGTGGATAATCATTCTCTTATTGGGTGCATAATGGATCTTTGAGATAGCATGATCAAAAGATTGAACGGAATTTGACTTAAGTTGATCATGGATATCATATAAGGGTTTTGCATTAATGACAAGGTCATTGGACAGTGTCTAGTCTGAGGCTTGCGTAATTTGTAGTATAATTGGGAGTTCAATTTCAGGTATATAGTAGAATGATCCTTAAACTAGTGATCATGTAATTGAGTTATTTGGTATAAAACAATGATTACATAGATTCACGGGAGCCTGATTATATATATCTAATCAGTCCTTCTGCTAGCTCCTATAGTTCCTTAAAGATGGTAGTTGATCAGGGCATTCATACATGGCTTGTAGTCTTGCATTTGGTGATGAGAAAAATCTGGATCACCTTCCACAAGAATGTAGGCGTTTTCTCTGTGTGATAGAGGGGTAAAATTATAATTTTGTATTTATTTAATAAATAGGATAAATACTTATTTTTGGATGATAAGATTTGAAATTTAAATTAATTGTATTTGAATTTGAAATCCAAATATGTAATTAATTTGAGTTTTGAAAATCTTATCTTAAAATAAATATTTGAAATTTGAATCCTATTTGAATTTGAATTGAATAAAATCTTATCCTTGCATAGACAAAGGTGGCGTCCACTTTGGATAAGGGTAGAAGACAAGATTTTCTCCTATTTGAATTTGAATTTTGTTTTAGATAAGAGATTACACAATTATTTGAATTTCAAATAAAGTTGCCATGATTTTATTTGAATTTGAATTGGAGTTGTGAAAAATTATCCATGAGGATAAATTTCAAATATTTGTGGAGTTTGAAATTTGAATCAAATTTTGAATCACAAATCCTAAGAAAAACCGAATTTGATTGTGGATAAAATCCATTAGGTGGAATCGATTTTTGTTGATAAAGGAGAAAAGAAAAATCTTATTTGAATCCTACTTGAATTTTGAATCCTCCTCTCCCTAGGTGTGGCCGAATCTAGCCATGGTTTTTAGCCTAAGGGGAGTTAGTTTTTTGGCCATTGGAGAAGACAAAATTCAAGTTTAAATCCTATTTGAATTTTGATTTTCCTCACACTTGAATGGTCAAATTTGTTAGGGCTTGTTCCCTTGGAAGAATCAGTTTTTCTTGTGTGGATAAAGGAGAGAAAAATTTAGGTATAAATCCTATTTAAATTTTAAATCCTTTTCTCCTTTAGGTGGCTGAATTTAACACTACTTTTGGCCTATAGGGAGAATCGGTTTTCATAAGGAAATTGGTAAGAGAAAAATCTTTTCTTGGTCTAATTTAAAAATTAAAAGGTCACCTCATGTAATATTATAAATAGCAATCCTTCCACTCCAATTCTCTTCAGACCACAGACTTTCAAGTGAGCAAGCTTATTGTTGCACAAATCACCATAGTAATAAGTTCTAAAAGAGATCTGGGTGGTCGAAAGGAAACAAGCTGTCCAGTATATCGATCGAGGAAAAAAGGTACCCATACACTCAGCCATCTAGGAATTGGAGACTAGTAGAGAAGGCTAATTAGTTGAAGCCCTTCCTGGTGATATCCTTTGGTATTTGTGATGTTTCTTTCGGCATCCTGTTGTTTTCTCTGAAAGGTATATTTTGATTATTGATAATTTATTATATATAGCAACATGAGTTTTAATAATCTTTTAAAAATTTTTAAAATTTCACTGTGCATATTTTTTGTTTTTCTAATAGACAACATTACCAATCTCTTTATTAAGACTTTGGTAGCTAGAAGCTTAGAAAGGCATGTCGAGGCGATAGGGATACATAACATGGCACATCTACTGGCCTAAGGCAAGTGGGAGATTGTTAGGAATACCCTAAGAGGGAAAGATATTTTATATGTGTTTCATTTATTTTGAATTGGATAATAAAATAATATTAGAGGTTATTCATTATATTATTATATATCCTCATCCTATTTATATATTAAAGTAAATGTAAGCTAATATGGCTCACTGACTACTTGTCTTAAACTGTGAGAATGTTGCATACAATGGACTTTTATATATGAGAAGACAACATTCTAAAATAAGCAGTCTAAACTATGATTCGTAGTCTATGGGGTTAGACCGAACATCTAACTTATGTTAAGACTATTATCTTATCTAAAGCTAATTGGGGGGATGGTCTATCTTGACTGTCCGAAACTTCGACTCTCGAGTAAAGACATAGATATGTTACTTAGTGGTGACGTATTAGACTGAGACCAAAGTGTAATTGATTTGCGTAGTCCGCTTGAATGGATCATGTCACTTTTGACATTCATTATGCAATAACCTTAATCCTGAGTAGATAAATTGCTTCATATATATGACTTATGTACTTTGATATTCCAATGTCTAAAGCGTCTCAAAGATAGTAAGCTTATAGACTAGTTCATTGGGTACATGACTTGTATATGATGAAGGGTTTATTTATAGATATTAGAATCATAACTTTACTGAAGAGTAAAGGTTATCCTCTTAAAGGCGTTATACTTGGGTCTTCTACTGGGCAAATGACTTCTTATTCACATATTGTGAATAATCATTTTCTTATTCGGGAGTATAATGGATCTTTAAGATAGTTTGATCAATAGTTTGAATAAACTTTGACCTAAGGATGATAATGGATACCATATAAATGTTTTGCATATATGATAAGGTCATTAGATAATAGCTTATCACTGGCTTACGTATTACAGTATATAATTGGGAGTACAATTTTAGGTTTATAATGGTGTGATTTTGAAACTAATAATTGTAACAGGTTTATTCGATATAAAATAATAGTTACATGAATTATTGGAGCCCACATTATACATGTCTAATTTATCTCCGCATAATTCTTTAACGGATGGTAATTAGTCGGGATATTCTTTGTTGTTTGTTGTCTTACATTTAATGAACAAAAAAATCCGGATCACACCGCAAAGTGTATGCTTTTTTCTCTAGGTGCCAGAGGGTTAAAATTATAATTTTATATTATTCAATAAATGGGATAAATATTTAATTAATATTTATTTGAAAGATAAGATTTGAAATTTAAAATTGATTATATTTGGTTTTGAAAATCAAATATGGGATTAATTTGAATTTTGAAAATCTTGTTTTAAAAAATTATTTAAAATTTAAAAAATTATCCAATTTTAATTTGAATTGAACAAAATCTTATCCTAAGCACTAATAGGTGGCATCTCATGTAGATAAGGATGGAAAACAAGGTTTTCTTCTAATTTGAATTTGAATTTTGTTTTAGATAAAAGATTACACAATTTTTTAAATTTTAAATAAAGTTATCATGATTTTATTTGAATTTGAATTGGAGTTATAGAAAATTATTTATGGTGACAAAATCCCAAGATTTGTGGAGTTTAAAATTTGAATCAAATGTTGAATCATAAATCCACATAATGGCCAAAAATTTAAAGGGGTTTCTCTATGATAATTTTTAGATTTTTTTTATGGATAAGGGAGAGAAAAATTTTGTTTTAATTCTATTTGAATTTTCAATCCATCCTCATTCTATGGTGGCTGAACTCTTCAGGGAGATTTCCTTATGAGTGAAATCAGTTTTAGGGGTTTTAGAGAAAGAAGAAAATATTTTCTTGATCCAATTCAAAATTCAAAAGTCATCTAATGTAATTTTATAAATAGAGTTTTTGGCACTTTTATTTTCTTTAGATCATAGACTGTCAAGTGAATGAATTTATTGTTACACATCTCACAAGCAATAATAAATTCTTAGAGATATGGGTGGTTGAAAGGAGATAAGTCATACTAGAATACCGATTTAGGAACCAAGTACCTATACACTTCACCATCTAAGATTTAAATTCTACACCTTTTAGGGGAGACATATGTGGTATTATTATTAGGTTTTGCCTGTAATCACTAACCAAAATATCTTTTGCAACTTCTAGATTTTTTTTTTTTTGGGCTAGTTCCCTAGAAATGTCATTTACTCGTGTGGTTAGTAAATGTATAAATGTGATTATCACTTTTTGGATGTCTCGTGGTGCAATTTTGCCGTATTGTCTTCACATTCCAATGTGACCGGATTGATATTGCATGTATTGGTCCACAATCAAGCCAATTAAAATCACATACAAAGGAGAATTAGAACACCAGATTAGACTTGTGGACAGAGGAGATTCAAAGAATTCAATAATTTGCCTAATACGACAAAAAGAAAGCCACTCAGATGCAGCCACGTAGACATATTTTAACAAAATTGAATTTCCGTCTTTCTTGTGTCCACCACATACACAAGCACAAATCTAAAGAATCTACACTATAGGTTCCAAATATACAATGTAACGGGGCGTTTATTTATAATTTTATATACACATTACATTTAAACATAATGTAATTTTCATCTAAACATAAAAGTTTTGTGTTCAAATATAATGGTTTTCAATAGTACCTCAAATACATTTACTATTCTAAAATATTTTGAAAATAAAATTTTTTTCCCATTCACATCATATTCTCTCTCCATCTCACTTTTTCTATCTATTTTTATCAATCACATTAACTTTTTAACTCTAAAATACAATTCAAACACTTTTTATCCAAACATATTGCATTTAAATGCAAAGTGAATACTTTTCATCTAAATACAAAATGCATCCAATGCATTGCGTTCAAACGCAATATGAAAGTAATACATTTACCAAACACTCCATAAATTCTTGGATTAAACACATAAGCACCTTAAGTGGGCCCTTAGTCGCCATGGTAGAAATCTTCCGAGAGGCTTACCAAATCTATTTCGCTTTGGTGCTCTCTTCCTAAATGCTAAAAAAATCTTGAGCCGTTGACTTGCAAATTTACTAAACTACCCATTTTTATTTTTATATTTTGTATTTTAATTGTGTTTTCTAGGATTATTGGTTTTCATTGTCACAAATATAGGTTTTTATCGTATAGTTATAAACATAATTTAACAATAATATCATATTTGATTTTATTATAAGATTTTAAGTTTGGATCATTTCTAAATTCAAAAAATAAAATTGAAAAATACTAAATTGAGTACAAATCCTCATTGAGTTCTTAAGGAAAAAGGAGTTTTCTTTGCCAAACAAAGAACTTGCATGGGAGATAGTGTAACAACTCACTCGCCTTCGTCAAGGCTAGACAGCACTATAACGGTCGAGCTTTGAAGCCACTGTGATAGCCTACCATCTCATGGGTCACTGACAACTTACTTTTAACATACTTACTTTGTTTAACATGTGAAAATAGGGAATTTTTTTTTTTAAACTGAACTTGGAAATTGTATCATCAAAAAACATTGATTAGAGTAAATATTTTATATTGTCATAACTTAATTTACATCATAAAACATTATTTCAACGTCCATTTAAACACTGCTCAGCGAAAGACTCATAACATAACCATAACCCTCACCCAGTCTCTTTGGCACATGCAGATCCTGCCCATCGTCCATCATAATTCTATGAGTGTACAGGTTGCTTACCTGCAACATAAACAAATTCGTGAGCTAATTACTCAGTAAGTTCAAACATTCATACAAGACATATATATACTCATACCATATAGCACAGAGTATTAATATAACATATAGCATACATTGCTTAAAATTCATATTTAACATACTTTAACATCGTGAACATAATATACTTTAACATCGTGAACATACTTAACGTATACTTAAACATCGTAAACATACTTAAATATACTTAGACAAACTTAACATTGAACATAGCATTAAGTATCAAACATAGGGTTAGTGCCTCTTATGCTTACTTATTTTTCGTTCTTTCATTTTCATTGTTCTTTCTTTCTTTCATATCATTCTTTTCTTCTCTTTTCTTTACTTTACTTTAGTTTCACTTGGGGGCCCCATTGGTGATCGTATTTTAATGTAATTTGAACTTTAAACATGAAACCTCACCTTCGAAGGCCGGTACGCCAATGTTTAAAGCTTCAGTCTTATTATCTTGCTTATTTTTAACTTTCCTTACTTTAACTTGTCATTCTTTCTGACTCTGTGAACATGCTAAAATGTCATATCACAATTACACAATTTTCATAACGTGCAAAGCCAGAAACTTTTCTTGTCATTTCATGAAACATTTATTTCATAAGCATTCCATAACATTATGTCATGGCATATTGTCATTAAATAGACATATAGCAGTCAGTTCGTGGGTAGACAAGTAAACTGTCTGTACTTACAATATATAACACATAGACATGTTAGTCAATTCATGTTGCAGATAGGAAGATGTCCAAACTTACCGACACTTCGCTAGTATTTCCCTTTTTACTTTCTGGGTCCGCAGACGTTCCTTCGTCGCGTCCGGATCGGGTTCTTATAAACTAAAAAATCACGGTTATTTTTTATACTTATTTCATATGTAAAACTTAATAAAACCTAAAAATTCTATGTTTAACCTCCTAATTATGAACTTAGGGGGTTTCTGCTAACTTTTTATGAAATGACTATTTCGTTCCGGTCTTTTCACAAAATGACCATTTTGTCCCTAGTGGATTTTTCTCACTTTTCTTATACTTAAATCTTGATTTTGACCGTTAAAACCTTAATTAACCCTTTTTTTCACTTTTCCGTTAACTTTTGGAAAAATGACAATTGTGTCCCAAGCTTTTGGCAAAATTACCATTTTACCCTTAGCGGGATTTTCTCCACTTAAACCTTGCTTTTGAGCTTTAAAATCCTAATTAGAGGCCTTGAATTACATTTAAAGCCCTAACGGTTCATTTTGATCATTTCTTAAATTTTTAGCCAATTTGACCAATTTATCCCTAACATAATTTTTTTACTTTTCTTCAACTTAAAACTTGATTCTGGCCTTTAAAACCTTAATTAAGGCCTTAGGATACTATTCCATGTCTTCACGTCCCTTTTTCTAACTTTTGGCAATATGACCATTTCATCCCCAACTTTTGACAAAATGACCATTTTGTCTCTAACATGATTCCTCTTATTAAATCTACTTTTCCTTGACTTAAAACTCAATTTTGGCCTTTAGAATCTTAATTAAGCTATTTTAAGGCCCTAATGGTCCTTTTCTAACATTCCTGAAATTTTTGGTCAAAATGACCATTTTTCCCTAACGGGTCTTTAGGTCATAACATTTTCACTTTAATGTCTTCTCGAGATTTTCTAAGGTCAAATATCATAAAATCAACTTTCTGAGGCCTTATTAGGTTTTTACAAGACTAATTGCTGTAACTCCCTGTTTACTATTCACCGACTCTCGGGTGGCACTATTTCGACTTTAGGTCATTTTTCCTCTTTTTCTAACGTTTCAAGACTTCAAGTGAATGTTTTATTAATCCTTAAAACATCTGTCCTTCTTTCATCGGCCTAGGTCACCGAGGGAGCTTGGGATTTCACCTCAACCATATTTTTACCCCTCTTTTCCTAAAATGCCCTTCATGCCGTTCTAAAAATTTTGATAGCATTTCTGCTTAAATTTTAGGTTCCCGGTGTTTAGGTAACACCTAAAAACCATCTAACCTGCCACGTACTAAACCAGGGACCTAATTTTTACGTAAAAACACAAACTTTTTATGTAAAAATTTCTATGAAAACCTAATCGTTTTTAACGACATTTTCATCCATTCTTTTCCTAGCCAATTCATATGCCAATAATCCATAAATAACATATAATCATTTTGATAAATAAATTGAGGAATGAAAGTGGTCGAAATCACTACCAAAATCGTTCAATGACGTCCAATGGGAAGGTTGACTCAAATCAGCGATCAAAAGAGTCGTTCAATCTCGAGCGCACAAACTTTAAATCACTGTTCTTGACATTCGAAATTCATTCTTGCAAATCTGATGCCATAAATGTGTCTGGAACATCGAAAATAGGCCAGAAGGCCATCCTTCAAATTTTGGTGGCCGGATCAACTTTGACCCGCGTTACCTACCGTTAACCATCATTGATCGACCGTTGACCGGTGTTGACCAGCAATGGTGTGGGCAAAGATGGGCACCATTTCACAGATCTTGACGAGAGGAAATCGTTTCTAATGCCAATTTACCAAATCGGAGCTCCCATCACTGAGAACCAACCTTCGAACGACGGACGGCGGCGATATGGTCTAATCTATCATCCCGTTGTGGTTTCATGAAATTGACTTGGGGTTTTTGTTTCCCGCATCATTTAGAGCCTTTTGAGTCGGGTGGTGTCGATTACCTCCACCCGAAATAGTGACTTCCACGGCTGTGAAGGTGTGGTGTTGAACGGTGCGATCCGGCAGCCGTTGAGGTGAAACAAGACATGGGCTTTATTCTCCTCATCACCACGAATCTATAAAGACCGGAATCACCTCAATCGGACGTTGAACGATGAAGTTATGGCATCGGAAAATTTTGAACATTCCGGTGACTTCTATCGGTGCGTGTGGCTTCCTCCGGCGGTGATTTTGTCGATTCAGCACACTGTTGGACTCAGCTCGTCGCGAACTTTCCAACAAGCTGGGCGGTGTTAAAAACGGACGCCATTTTGGTGGTCGGATGCCGTGAACTACACGGTGGTGAGGAAGGGAGAGAGAGAAAATGGAGGGGGGGTGTGACGCCCCTGATTCTGATCACCCGTAACTGTCATGAACTGACTCTTTTGCCGACCAAGACAGTTCGTGTGCCGAATCTGAGTTATCAATTTAAAACTCTTTTTCTTAAACTTTCATTTTTTAGGGTCCGAAAATTTCACCCATAATTTTTTTTTCTTTTTAATACATACTTTCTTGAAAAGAAATCTAAGTATAAAAGCTATGTAAAATACAATACTAACTTCTAGTTGTCTTTTGGAGTATAACATAATATATAATGTATAAAATAGTTATACTGCATTTTTTTTTCACAATCTCTTCAATTCACTAACTTTAAAAGCTCAGCGGAAGACTTTTGGCAGGATCAAGTCCACGGTGAATTCCCTATCCCATCAACACATGCGCACATCCTACCGCCATCTATAAAGTCTATCGGACAGGTTTCTTACCTGCAACATGAACAATTGATGAGCTAACATGCTCAGTAAGTTCAAACATACTTAGTAAGAATCATATGGATTCAAAAACATTAAAAACTCAATTTCCTATGAATAGTACTATTCATCATAAATAGTGACTTTGACCTTTGATCAATGAATAGTAACTGGTACCCTAACTGGTTATTATTCACATTACTCTAATCAGATACTATTCAAATTTCCTTAACCAGTTACTATTCACATAACCTAACTGAATTCACTATACTTAGTGCAAACTTCGGTTATGCTCAATTATGATTTTCATCATTTTATTGATTATTCTTTCTCTATTTATATTCTGGTATAGAGCTCTTTTATGGCAGTACTGATAAATTATTGCGCACTGACTGAGAGGGCCTAGGGAGTGACCCTAGAGCTTCAGCCTCCACAGCCCTTATATCCCCGTAGGACCTAAAAAACCTCCACCACAATGTTGGTGGGGCGATACACCTTAAATGGTTTTATTACTATCTTTCAGTTATAGTTTTGACCAAATGACATTAATCGTCACCTCAAGGTCACTAACCTCCATCGCCCGTAGGCCTCAGATATTCTTATCTTTAAAATGTGAGATATGTTATACTAACTAATCCCCGAATGTCAATAGGACTTGATTCCCAATGTACAATTAATACATAACAAAGTAATGCAGTATTTCATGTTGTAAACATGAAAATGCTTGAACTTACCAATACTGCGATAATGTTCAGTTCCGGAACTCCTTCGTAGTTTTATCTTTAGTTTGGGTTCCTACAAACATAATATTGTCTGTTAATACCCTATATTAATTATCACTTTAAATATATTTATTTTGTGATAAATTTTTCAACACAATTCAACTTGTGACATGGTACACGGCTTTCAACATGCTCGCGTTCATGATCGTGCACCTCCTGGTTTCTCACTACATGGCCGTGTTATTTACTATCTAGCCGTGTAACTATACACAGCTTGATACATGCCCGTGTTTAAGCCCGTGTACCTCTCAGGTTGTAAAATTTTTTTCCTATACATGGCCGTGCATTCTTCTACACGCCCGTGTTCTTCAAAATTTTTAGATTTTTAACTCTAAAATCTTTATTTTGAGTCCTAGAATTTTATTTAAATCATTCTAGATCCTTTCGGGTCCTTTCCGAGCCTTTCAGAAATTTTTTGTCAAAATGATCATTTTGCCCCTAACGGGTCTCGGGACCGTAACTATTTCGTTCTATCGTTTTTCTCAAATTTTCTAAGCTCAAATATCTTAAAATAATATTCCCTAGGCTTCTGTATTATTTTTACAGCTCAATTTGCTATAAATTCTCAATTATCTATTCTCCCGGCCTTCGACTACTATTCATCTGTTACCTAGGGTCGTTTCTCATTTTTCGAGCGTTTTGGAGTCTCAAATGGCCATTTCACTACTTTTAAAACACTTTTTATCCCGTTCCCGACTCTCGATCCTCGAGAGGCTCAGGTCTCCTATCCCAACCTAATATTTTTCCTCGTTTCCTAAAATACCCCTAACATGAAAATTTTTCCTGTTTTAGGCATTTCAGACATTAAGGGTCGATTTACTATTCTTTTTGGGTTTGTTTCCCATTTTCAATCCTAATCCACCAAGGGGTTCCGGTTTCCTTCCTGAATTCAATATTTTTACCCCTCGTTTCCCGAAATGCCCTTATGCTGTTTTAAAATTTTCGACAATATTTTTGCTTGTATTTTTAGGTTTCCCTGTGTTAGGTATGCCTCATAACCTTTATACCTGCCACGTACTATACCAGAGGCCTATTTTATACAAAGTTTCCAAACTTTGTATAAAAATTTTCCACATTAACCAATATTCAAGAATCAACACACAATATCAAATTTTTTCCAAACCTAGTCTTGGTTTATCATATTAATCATCACCAATGTTTTTCATCACAACATTTCAAGTATCACATATTACTCTTAGGTTTTCTAATATGTAAAATAACATCAAAACCTAACCAAATTTTCATTTCAACCCTAGCATTGTCCACGGATTTTATCATGAAAATACATCAAATAATCTTGTTCACTGATTCCATTTCATGCTTGATTCAACATATAACCTAATGATCATAAACACTAAACCAAAACATCATTTTCCAAACCATTCTTCACACCAAAAATGCCACGGATTTTTTCATGGAAACATGCAAAATTTTTGCTTGTTTCTAAACTCTAAATCATGCTTCAAATTCTAAAACACCAAACAATTCATAGTATCATCAAAACATCAACTTTTTCAATGTTTTTCTACTTTCAAACCCACGGATTTTCACTAAGAAAATCAAAGGAAATTGCTTCAATTTTATAAGCTCACCTTGTCTAGTTGATTGCTTGATGCTAGAAATGCAATGGAAGCTAATTTTGGTGTGAAATTTTGAACAAAATTTGGCTTAAAAAGGGGGAAAGCCTCACGGTTTTGGGCTGCAAGAAATGGCAAGAGTTTGGCCACTTTTTCCATTTTTTTTCTTATGAATTTTGATGCCTATTTATAGGCAAAAGCTAAGGACCACTTAGCAAAATTTTTCCAACAATTTGCTAATTGTTCAAGGATCAAAGTGCAATATTTTTGGGCCAAAAATAAAATTTTTTTCTTCTTCCTTTCCAAGTGGCCGAATGGCCTTTTTCCAAAATATTTAAAATTTTATCAAATATCTTTTTGGCAAGATCATGGCCATTGATCAAAAGGTAAGATGATCCTAGCCATACACCTTTCCTATTACTTTCCAAACCAAAGAAATAAAAATGGATTTATGACATCAACATGATGATGTCATCCTATTATATATATTAATTCACTAATTGATTCGTGGTCAAATTTTGACCGAAAGCCGAACCGAACGGAACTTTACCGAAATCGCGTTGGCAGGTTCCGGGCGTCTCCAGTGCGATCAGTTTATTTTATTTTGCTTCCGTTTGGTCAGAATTCTCTACCGTAAATTTCTATCGTTTTAGTGCATTTCAATGCACTCTATAAGGTTTTTGGCTTTGATTTCGAACCGTCTCACCCAATTATGTCCGATAGGATTGTCCATCCCCGAACTCACTCACTTTAACACTGCCGGAACATTTTTACAGTATTCTCAACAGTATTAAAACACAACGTTTTCATAATTTATTGATTAAAATTCATACATATATGCAATTTTAACCTATTCCAAGAATTTAAAATTCCCGATTATCACATTCACCCCTCCTTATAGAATTTTCATACTCGAAAATTAGAACAAGTGGGGGTACAAATTTCTAATTTTGTCTTCGCATTCCCATGTAGCCTCTTCAACGTTGTATTTTTTCACAGCACTTTGACTAATGGGATCTTCTTATTCCTTAAAACTTTATCTTCTCGTGCCAGAATCTGAACAGGTCTCTCCTCGTAAGTCAGATCATCTTGAATCTAGATAGTTTCATATTTCAGCACATGAGACAAATCCGATATGTACTTCCATAGCATCGACACATGAAACACATTATGCACTGCCGACATCTCTGGAGGTAACGCCAATCTATAAGTGACTTTACCGATGCGTTCGATAATCTCATATGGTCTAATATATCTTGGACTCAATTTCCTTTTCTTTCCAAACCGCATTATTCCTTTCATTGGTGAAACTCTTAGGAATACGAAATATCCTTCGTTGAACTCCAGGGCTCTTCGTCTCTTGTCCGCGTAGCTCTTCTGTCGGCTCTGGGCTATTTTCATCTGTTGCTGTATTTTTGTAACTGCATCCACTGTCTCTTGTATGAAATCTGTCTTATGCAGTCGTTTTCTTGTAAATCATACCAATGAACTGGTGATCTGCACTTCCTTCCATATAGAGCTTCATAGGGTGCCATGCCTATCAAAGCTTAGTAGTTGTTATTATAGGAAAACTCTACTAAAGGAAGTTTCTCATTCCAGCTCCCTAGGAAATCTATCGTACACGCATGCAGCATGTCTTCTAGTATTTGAATGGTCCACTCAGATTGCCCATTTGTCTGTGGATGAAATGATGTGCTCAGACACACTTCTGTTCCCATAGCTTCTTGCACACATGTCCAGAAGTTTGAAGTGAATCGTGGATCCCAATCTGATACAATAGATTTAGGAACTCTATGTAACCTAACTATGTGGTTAACATACAAGCTCGCTAACTTTTCCAACGAAAAGGTCATTTTTATAGCAATGAACCTTGTCGTCTTTGTCAATCTGTCAACAATGACCCAAATGGCATCATAACCTTCTCAGGTATTCGGTAGTCCTACCACAAAGTCCATCGTGACATGTTCCCATTTCCATTTAGGAATTTCCAATGGCTCAAATTTTCTGCTTAAATAATGATGTTCAGCCTTAACTTTTTGGCACGTCATACATTTGCTTACAAACTCTACAATGTCCTTCTTCATTCCTTTCCACCAGATTTGTAGCTTCAAGTCCTGGTACATCTTACTGGCTCCGGGATGTACTGAATATGGTGTTTCATGGGCTTCCGTCATAATTCACCTTCTTAATTCTTCATCATCTGGAATCTAAATTCTCCCCTGATGTAGGATTAATCCTTCTTTAGATGCTTCCTCTTGCAAACTTGTTAGCTTCAGATCTCGTTTCTGAGCCACCCTGATATCTTCATACAGCATTGACTCCAGTTGTAACGCAGCAAATTTTCCAACTATCAGTTCCCTTTTAGCATGTTGATTTCTTGTTACAATGGCTTTGGAAGTTTTCCATGTTAGGAAATGCTCTAAGTATTAGAGACATTTTGATGTATTCATTTTGAACTGGATAATAAAATAATATATACAGGTTATTCATTACATTGCTATTTGTCCTCGTCTTATTTACATGTTAAAGTAAATGTAAGCAAATATGGCTCACTGACTACTTGTGTTAAAACTGTTAGAACGTTGCATGCAATGGACTTTTGTATGCGAGAAGACAATGTTCTAAAGTTAGCGGTCTAAACTATGGTCTATAGTCTATGGGGTTAGACCGAGCATCTAACTCATGTTAAGACTATTATGTTGTCTAAAGCCTTGGAGGGGACGGTTTGTCTTGACTGTCTGGAGATGGACTCCCAAGTAGAGACATAGATATGTTGCTTGGTGGTGACATATTAGACCGGGACTAAAGCGTGATTGATCTACGTAGTCCGCTATGAGTGGATCAATCTGCTTTTGACGTTCATTGTGCAATAACCTTAATCCTGAGTAAATGAACTACTTCATGTATATGACTTGTGTACTTTGATGTTCCAATGGCTAAAGCATCTCAGAGGTAGTAAGCTTATAGACCGGTTCGTTGGGTGCATGACTTGTATACGATGAAGGGTTTGTTTGCAGATATCGGAATCATAGCTCTAAGGAGTTAAAGGTATCCTCTTAAAGGCATTATACTGAATGTGAAAATGGACAAGGTCTTGGGTCATCTGCTGGGCGGATGACTTCTTATTCACACATGATGAATAATTATTTTCTTAATTCGGTAGTATAATGGAACTTTTAAGATAGCCTGATCAGTAGGATTAAACGGACTTTGACCTAAGGCTAATCATGGATATCATATGAGGGTTTTGTATATATGACAAGGTCATTGGATAGTAGCTCGTCATAGGCTTACGTAATACGGTATATAATTGGGAGTTCAGTTTCAGGTTTATAGTGGTGTGACTCTGAAACTAGTAATCATATGATTGAGTTGTTCGGTACAGAATGATGATCATATGGAATCACGGGAGCCCGATTATATATGTCCAATCAGTCCCTCTACTAGCTCCACATAATTCCTTAACGTTTGGCAAATTGATTTGTGTATGCTATTGGCTAGTTTATTATGCATGGATGGTGATGACACAGGATTAGGATGGTAGACAAGATTCTCTCCGGTTGGATTCAGATTTTGTTTTGGATAATAGAGTACACAATTATTCGAACTCCAACTAAAGTTGCCATGATTTTATTTGAGATTGGATTGGAGTTGTAGAAAATTATCCATGAGAACAAGAATTTGAAACACAACCGTTTTGTGGATTTTGAAATTTGAATTTTGAAATTTGAAATTTGAATTTTGAATTTGAAATTTGAATTTGAAATTCGAATTTGAAATTTGAATTTGAAATTTAAATTTGAAATTTGAAATTTGAAATTTGAATTTGAAATTCGAATTTGAAATTTGAAATTCAAATTTTGAATCACAGTCCAAGTGGGATTTGAATTTGTTGTGGAAAATCCACAAGGTTTGAAATTCGAATTTGAGTTAGATTTGGAGAGGATAATTTTGTTAGAATCCTACTTGAATTTTGAATCTAAATCCCAACAAAAGTGGACGAAATTTTTGAGGATAATCCTCAATGGAATTTCGGTTTTTATGGATAAGGTTCAAGGAAAAAATTCAAGTTTTAATCCTAGTTGAATTTGGATTCTCTCCTTCCCTGAAAAGTGGCCGAAATTTTGGAGATAATCTCCTAGGAAAATTCGGTTATTTTGGATAAGGTTGAGATAAGATTCAAGCTTGAAAATCCTAGTGGAATTTTGATTCTTCCTTATCCTAAAAGTGACCGAATATTTGGAGAAGATTTTCTCCTAGGAATTTCAGATTTTTTGGTTGAAAAAGGGAGATAAAATTCTAGTTAAAATCTTGTTTAGATTTGGATTGGATTTATCCTAAGAAAACCGAATTTTATTGTTGGATTTTCCCATGGAAAATTCGGATTTTTTGGTTATGGATAAGGGAGAATATATTTTCCTAGTCCAATTCGAATTCAGAGAATCACCTCATGCAGGTCTTTAAATAGAGGTCCTGCCACTCCAGTTCTCTCAGACCACAGGCTCTCAGGTGAGCAGGCTTATGTTAGGAAATGCCCTAAGTATTAGAGACATTTTGATGTATTCATTTTGAACTGGATAATAAAATTATATATATAGAGGTTATTCATTACATTGCTATCTATCTTCGTCTTATTTACATGTTAAAGTAAATGTAAGCAAATATGGCTCACTGACTGCTTGTGTTAAAACTGTTAGAACGTTGCATGCAATGGACTTTTGTATGCGAGAAGACAATGTTCTAAAGTTAGCAGTCTAAACTATGGTCTGTAATCTATGGGGTTAGACCGAGCATCTAACTCATGTTAAGACTATTATGTTGTCTAAAGCCTTGGAGGGGACGGTTTGTCTTGACTGTCTGGAGCTGGACTCCCAAGTAGAGACATGGATATGTTGCTCGGTGGTGACATATTAGACTAGGACTAAAGCGTGATTGATCTACGAAGTCCGCTTTGAGTGGATCAATCTGCTTTTGACGTTCATTGTGCAATAACCTTAATCCTGAATAAATGAACTACTTCATGTATATGACTTGTGTACTTTGATGTTCCAATGGCTAAAGCGTCTCAGAGGTAGTAAGCTTATAGACCGGTTCGTTGGGTGCATGACTTGTATACGATGAAGGGTTTGTTTGCAGATATCGGAATCATAGCTCTGAGGAGTTAAAGGTATCCTCTTAAAGGCATTATACTGAATGTGAAAATAGACAAGGTCTTGGGTCGTCTGCTAGGCGGATGACTTCTTATTCACATATGGTGAATAATCATTTTCTTAATTCGGTAGTATAATGGAACTTTAAGATAGCCTGATCAGTAGGATTAAACGGACTTTGACCTAAGGCTGATCATGGATATTATATGAAGGTTTTGCATATATGACAAGGTCATTGGATAGTAGCTCGTCACAGGCTTACGTAATACGGTATATAATTGGGAGTTCAGTTTCAGGTTTATAGTGGTGTGACTCTGAAACTAGTGATCATATGATTGAGTTGTTTGGTAAAGAATGATGATCATATGGATTTACGGGAGCCCGATTATATATGTCCAATCAGTCCCTCTACTAGCTCCACATAATTCCTTAAAGTTTGGCAAATTGATTTGTGTATGCTATTGGCTAGTTTATTATGCATGGATGGTGATGACACAGGATTAGGATGGTAGACAAGATTCTCTCCGGTTGGATTCAGATTTTGTTTTGGATAATAGAGTACACAATTATTTGAACTCCAAATAAAGTTGTCATGATTTTATTTGAGATTGGATTGGAGTTGTAGAAAATTATCCATGAGAACAAGAATTTGAAACACAACCGTTTTGTGGAATTTGAATTTTGAATTTTGAATTTTGAATTTTGAATTTTGAATTTTGAAATTTGAAATTTGAATTTTGAATTTTGAATTTGAAATTCGAATTTGAAATTTGAATTTGAAATTCGAATTTGAAATTTGAAATTCAAATTTTGAATCACAGTCCAAGTAGGATTCGAATTTGTTGTGGAAAATCCACAAGGTTTGAAATTCGAATTTGAGTTGGATTTGAAGAGGATAATCTTGTTAGAATCTTACTTGAATTTTGAATCCAAATCCTAACAAATGTTGCACGAAATTTTGAGGAAAATCCTCAAGGAAATTTTGGTTTTTTGTGGATAAGATTCAAGGGAAAAATTCAAGTTTCAATCCCAGTTGAATTTGGATTCTCTCCTTCCCTGAAAAGTGGCCGAAATTAGGGAGAAAATCTCCTAGGAAAATTCGGTTATTTTGGATAAGGTTGAGATAAGATTCAAGCTTGAAAATCCTAGTGGAATTTTTGATTCTCCCTTATCCATAATGGTCGAAATTTTTTAGGAGATTTTCTCCTTGTAATTTTCAGATTTTTTGGGTTGAAAAAGGGAGATAAAATTCTAGTTAAAATCTTGTTTAGATTTGGATTGGATTTATCCTAAGAAAACTGAATTTTATTGTTGAGATTCTCCCTTGGAAAATTCGGATTTTATGGTAATGGATAAGGGAAAATATCTTTTCCTAATCCAATTCAAATTCAGAGAATCACCTCATGCAGGTCTATAAATAGAGGTCCTGCCACTCCAGTTCTCTCAGACCACAGACTCTCAGGTGAGCAGGCTTATTGTTGCACAGCTCATCATGACAATAAAGTTCTTTAGAGATCTGAGTGGTCGGAAGAAGACTAGCAGTGCTAGCATACCGATCGAGGTTCAGAGTTCCCACACACTCAGCCTTTCGGGAATTGGAGAATAGTAGAGAAAGCTAGTTGGTTGAAGCCTCCGGTCATTCTCCTCCTGCAAGATTGGCATCCTTGAGGTATGAGTTTTAATTGTTGTTGGTTTATTATATATGGCATCATGAGATATTTAACGATCTAAAAATTTTTATTGTTCCGCTGCGCCACTCTGATACGTTTTTACTGATTTATTTACCTACAGCTTATTGTTGCACAGCTCATCGTGACAATAAAGTTCTTTAGAGATCTGGGTGGTCGGAAGAAGACTAGCAGTGCTAGCATACTGATCGAGGTTCAGAGTGCCCACACACTCAGCCATTCGGGAATTGGAGAATAGTAGAGAACGCTAGTTGGTTGAAGCCTCCGGTCATTCTCCTCCTGTAAGATTGACGTCCTTGAGGTATGAGTTTTAATTGTTGTTGGTTTATTGTATATGGCATCATGAGATATTTAACGATCTAAAAATTTTTATTGTTCCGCTGTGCCACTCTGATACGTTTTTACCGATTTATTATCCTACATTCCAATCGGCAGTTGCTGCAGAGCCGTAGATTTCCTACTTAGTGCATTTGCCATGCGATTGGCTTTTCTCGAATGATAGAGGATTTCACAATCATAGTTTTTAACCAGCTCCAACCATCTTCTGTGCCGCATATTTAGCTCTTTTTGTGTGAAAAAATACTTTAGACTTTGGTGGTCAGTATAAATCTGACATTGAGCTCCATATAGATAGTGTCGCCAGATCTTTAATGCGAACACTACTACGGCAAGTTCCAAGTCGTGCGTGGGATAATTTTTCTCATGGTCTTTTAATTGACATGAGGCATAGGCAATCACCTTATCACCTTGCATCAGGACAGCTCCTAATCCCATGTTTGAGGCATCGCTGTATATCACGAACATTTCCCCTTCAGTAGGAAGCGTAAGTATCGGTGCACTCGTTAGTCATTTCTTCAACTCTTGGAAGCTTCTTTCGCATACCTCCATCCACTCATACTTCCTCTTCTTACATGTCAAAGCAGTAAAAGGTGCAGCGAGTCGTGCGAAAAATTTAACATGTGCTAAAATGACTAATTTGGGCGTGCTAAGTCCAAATATATTAGTTTTACATTCATCTGAAGTCATCTCGACTAGTTTTTTGAAACTACATGCTTTTTGTTCAAAAGTTACTTTTTATGCTCAATTGACTAATTTGAGCCTACTAATTCTAAATATATCAATTTTATGTCAAGAGAAGGTCATCTTGACCAGTTTCTTGACATTGTATGTTTCCTGGTCAAAAGTTACTTTTTATGCTTAATTGACTAATTTAAGTATACTGATTCTAAATATATCAATTTTATATTAAGAAAAGGTCATCTTGACCAATTTCTTGACACTACATGTTTCTTGGTCAAAAATTACTTTTTATGCTCAAATGACTAATTTGACCATACTGATTCTAAATATATTGGTTTTATGTCAAGAAAATATCATCTTGACCAATTTCTTGATACCGTGTGACACACAATCACACACACATATAATATACATGTTTTCCGAGAACTATGACATTTCTCGGTCATGACATTCACCCCTCCTTATAAAATTTTCTTCCTCGAAAATTATAACAAGTAGGGGTGCAACGATTTCCTTTCATAACTGTTTATCATATATACATGTCATTTCATAACATTTACATGTCATTTCAGACATTTCAACATAACATGAAGGCCATATATATATATCATAGCCTTGTACATCGATTTTTCCTGGTCTACAGGAAACTCCTTTGAGTTTTCTTCTTTGTTGTCTGAATCATTTCTATCACCAGAAGAGGTTCCCTGGTCAAGGTCTGCTTATGTCGCGATGGACTAACCTCATGGCCATTAGCCATTGGTCGTGTCCCAAAAATGCACTAACATGTCATTCTGAAAGTCCTGTTCTTGCCTGTCACGTTCTACTCGTTCCCCCAGCAGCTCTCTCTCTGTTTCGATTATCGTGACTACGAACTCTTGTAGCGTAAAGAGTTAAAGTGGACTTATTCTCTGCCATAGCTCTGCAGTCAGTCCTTTCCAAAAGATGTCGCAAAAGTCCTTATCAGCTCCTTGGAGCGTACAGCCTACTTTAGGACTCTGTCACCAGACGTCCACTGTAGTTTCTTAGTCCGAGGAACAAACTCCCTTGCATCTGCGACTCTAGGGAATGTAGGCGGTGTCACTTCCCTGCTTGCCCATGAGGAACTGGGGCTGATGTTGGACTCCTTCAAGAGCATCGCTCGATCATGGTATGGCGAAACTTGGTCCAGTCAAGTGCTCATCCTGGTCACAAGAATCCCAGTACACGAGAGCATTTCCCTGAAAGGTACTAACAGCCAACAGGACCCAGTTATCCTGATCAATGGTGCATAACCGGAGAATCATCTCGATGGTGTAAAACCAGTCTTGCATTCCTATGGAGTGCTAGAGTGAGAGTGTTGTCTATTCTCAAAACTCGTACAGACGTTGGTATAGACAAGGTTTCGTGTACAGTGATTTCATCATCTTGTCCCCATAAAATGTTTATTATTAATAAATAAACATTTACTAACTTAAAATAAAACTAACTTACTTAGATTGACGAACAGGATGCGCATCGTGCCAGGAGGGATATGGTCAACCTACTCTGATACCACATGTGACAACCCACCCACCCTTCGTCGAGGCTAGACAATACTATCACGGTCGAGCTCTAAGGCCACTGTGATAGCCTGCCATCTCATGGGTCGCCGGCAACTTATTTTTAACATACTTACTTTGTTTAACATGTGAAAATAGGGAATATTTTTTTTTAACATTTTTTTTAAACTGAAGTTAGAAATTGTATCATCGTAAAACATTTTACATTGTCATAACTTAATTTATATCATAAAACATCATTTCAACATCCATTTAAACACTGCTCAACGGAAGACTCATAACAGAACCATAACCCCCCCAGTCCCTTTGGCATATGTAGATCCCGCTCATCGTCCATCATAATTCTATAAGTGTATAGGTTGCTTACCTGCAACATGAACAAACTCATGAGCTAATTGGTCAGTAAGTTCAAACACTCATATAAGACTTATAAATACTCATACCATATAGCACAGAGTATTAATATAACATATAGCATACATTGGTTAAAATTCATACTTAACATACTTTAACATCGTGAACATACTTAACATCATAAACATACTTAACGCATACTTAAACATCATAAACATACTTAAATATACTTAGACATACTTAACATAGAACATTGAACATAGCATTGAGCATCAAACATAAGGTTAGTACATATTGTGCTTACTTATTTTTCATTCTTTCATATCATTCTTTTCTTTTCTTTTCTTTACTTTACTTTACTTTAGTTTCACTTACGGGCCCCATTGATGGTCATATCTTAATGTAATTTAAACTTTAAACTTCCACCCCCGGAATGCACCCCGTCGGATTGGAAGCTATAAACATGAAACCTCACCTTTAGAGGCCGGTACGCCAACGTTTAAAGCTTTAGTCTTATTATCTTACTTATTTTTAACTTTCCTTACTTTAACTTGTCATTCTTTCTGACTCTGTGAACATGCTAAAATGTCATGTCACAATTGCACAATTTCCATAATGTGCAAAACCAGAAACTTTTCTTGTCATTTCATGAAACATTTCTTTCATAAGCATTCCATAACATTCATGTCATGGCATATTGTCATTAAACAGACATAGAGCAGTCAGTTCGTGGGTAGACAGATAACTGTCTATACTTACAATATATAACACATAGACATGTCAGTCAGTTTATGTAATAGACAGGAAGATGTCCGAACTTACCAATACTTCGCTAGTATTTCCCTTTTTACTTTCTGGGTCCGTAGACATTTCTTCGTCGCATCCGAATCGGGTTCTTATAACCGAAATAATCACGGTTATTTTTTATACTTATTTCATACGTAAAACTTAATAAAATGTAAACTTCTACGTTTAACCTCCTAATTATGAACTTAGGGGATTTCTGCTAACTTTTTACAAAATGACCATTTCGTCCCGAACTTTTGACAAAATAACCATTTTGTCCTAAGTGAACTTTTCTTATACTTAAATCTTAATTTTGACCATTAAAACCTTAATTAACCCCATTTTTCACTTTTCTACTAACTTTTAGAAAAATGACCGTTGTGTCTTGCACTTTTGGTAAAATTACCATTTTTCCCTTTGTGAAATTTTCTCCACTTAAACCTTGTTTTTGGTCTTTAAAATCCTAATTAGAGCCTTTGCATCACATTTAAAGCCCTGACGGTTCATTTTGATCATTTCTTAAATTTTTGGCCAAATTAACCAATTTGTCCCTAACGGAATTTTCTTACTTTTCTTTAACTTAAAACTTGATTTTGACTTTTAAAACCTTAATTAAGGCCTTAGGATACTATTCTATGCCTTCATGCCCCTTTTTCTAACTTTTGACAAAATGACCATTTCGTCCTTAACTTTTGACAAAATGATCATTTTGTCCCTAACGTGATTCCTCTTCTTAAATCTCTTTTTTCCTTGACTTAAAACTCAATTTTGGCTTTTAGAATCTTAATTAAGCTATTCTAAAGCCCTAATGGTTCTTTTCTAACATTCTTGAAATTTTTAGTCAAAATGACAATTTTGCTCATAACGGATCTTTGGGTCGCAACATTTTTACTTTAACGTCATCTCGGGATTTTCTACGCCTAAAAATAATAAAATCAACTTTCCGAGGCCTTATCAGGTTTTCGCAGTACTAATTGCTGCAATTTTCTGTTTACTATTCATCGACCCTTGAGTGACACTATTCTGACCTTAGGTCATTTTTCCTCTTTTTCTAACGTTTTAAGACTTTAAATGAACGTTTTACTAATCCTTAAAACGTTTGCTCTTCTTTCCCCGGCCTAGGTCACCGAGGGGGCTTGAGTTTTTACCTCAACCATATTTTTACCCCTCGTTTCCTAAAATGCCCTTCATGCCATTCTAAAAATTTTGACAGCATTTCTACTTAAATTTTAGGTTCTCAGTATTTAGGTAACACCTAAAAACCATCTAACCTGCCACGTACTAAACTAAGGACCTAATTTTTATGTCAAAACATAAACTTTTTACGTAAAAATTTCCATGAAAACCTAATCATTTTAAAGACATTTTCATCCTTTCTTTTCCTAACCAATTCACATGCCAATAATCCATAAATAACCTATAATCATCCCGATAAATAAATTGAGGAACGAAAGTGGTCGAGATCACTACCGAAATCATTCAATAACATCTAATGGGTAGGTTAATTCCAATCGGTGATCAAAAGAGCCGTTTGATCTCGAGCACACAAACTTTAAATCACTGTTCTTCACGTTTGAAATTTCATCTTACAAATCCGATGCCACAAACGTGTCTGGAAGGTTGAAAATAGGCCAGAAGGCCATCCTTCAAATTTTGGTGGCTGGGTCAACTTTGACCTGCATTGACTGTGTTGATCGACTGTTGACCGACTGCGGTGTGGACAAAGATGGGCATCATTTCGTAGATCTCGACTAGAGGAACCCATTTCCGATGCCAATTTACCAAATCAGAGCTCCCATCACCAAGAATAAATGTTCTAACGGTGGATGGCAGCGGTGAGGTCCGATCTCCGTCATCCCATGGTGGTTTCGTGAAATTGACTTGGGACTTTTGTTTCCTGCGTCATTTAGAGCCTTTTGAGTTGGGTGGTGTCGATCACCTCCATCGAAACAGTGACTTCCACGGTGAGGGCATGGCTGTGACGATATGGCGTTGGGTGGTGCAATCCGACAGCCATTGAGGTGAAACAAGACATGGGTTTTGTTCTCCTCATCACCACGAATCTATAGGGATCAGAATCACCTCAATCGGAAGTTGAACATCGAAGTTATGGCGTTGGAAAATTTTGAGCATTCCTGCGATTTTAACCGGCGCGTGTGACTTCCATCGGTGGCAGTTCTGTCGATTCGACACACTGTTGGACTCAGCTCATCGAGAGCTATCCAATGAGCCAGGCAGTGTTGAAAATAGACGTCGTTTTGGTGGTCGGAAGCCGTGAAATACACGATGGTGAGGAAGGGAGACAGAGAAAATGGAGGGGGGGAAGGGGTGTGCGTGGGGTGGACATGGGGGTTGTGTGTGGGCTCCAGAAATCAGCCTTTGAAATGCCCTTCAATACCCTTCTTCTTCTTTTATTATTATTATTTTTCTCTCCATGTATTGTAATCACGGTGTAAAAATTCTAACTTCCTTTTTTAGGTCATGTATTGTGCCAATATATTGTGTTGACACGCACATGAATAATATACTTCTTCTGTGTGAAAAATTAAAGATGTGCTAAAACGACTAATTTGGGTGTGCTGAGATCATCTCGATCAGTTTTTTTATACTGCATGTTTTTTGTTCAAAAATTACTTTTTATGCTTAATTGACTAATTTGAGCATACTGATTCTAAATATATCAGTTTTATGTCAAGAGAAGGTCATCTTGACCAATTTCTTGACACTGTATGTTTCCTGGTCAAAAGTTACCTTTTATGCTCAGTTGACTAATTTGAGTATACTGATTCTAAATATATTAATTTTATATCAAGAAAAAGCCATCTTAACCAATTTCTTGATACTGTATGTTTCTTGATCAAAAATTACTTTTTATGCTTAATTGACTAATTTGAGCGTACTGATTCTAAATATATCAGTTTCATGTCAAGAAAATGGCATCTTGATCGATTTCTTGATACCTGTGACATACAATTGCACATACATATAATATACATGTTTTCAATAACTATGAAATTTTTCAGTTGTGACAGATAGATTTTAATCCACCTCTATAGATTATTACACTTTTTTTTTCTCCAATTTTTATTGTTGACTTTTACTATTTCAATCTTTTCTAAATTCTCAAATAAAGTTTCAACTCTCTCCCCATAACCATGAATATAATTAACCTTTCAATATCTATTATGCATGAAGAATATCAAGAAAAGTCTATAAGCTAACAGGAACACAAGCAAGGGATTGTTCGTGTTTTATAGAAAATTGGTTTAATGCTAAATACTGGAAAATTGTTTACAAAAAAAAAAATGTAAATGAATTACAGATGTCAATGTGGTTAATTCAAAAACTAATGGTCTATTTTTAGTAGATATATAATTTATTTTTCAGCAGAATGAGCCAAATAGTATAAATTAAAATTAAAATTTCATAAAATAACAGGTTTTTGAAAAATGAAAAATTATAACATAATTAGTTTATTAAATTTATAGAACCCCGATTTTATCCACACCCTATTTTCTCCAGCCCTCTCTAATCCATCAAGTCATTTCCAGTGTCAGAGTAGGTGAATGTCGTCATGAGCCGTGTGCAATTGATGAAAATCCCCCTCGCTGTTGTTATTGTTGTCGTTGGCGATGGATTTCGCAACGGCAAGATGAAAATCAAAGGTGGATTTCACAAACTCATTGTGGAGAGCCATGATGGACAATTTCTTCGATGTCTCACGATGTCGATAGCATCGAGATCAGGAGCTTCAAATTCGTCATTGAAGATGACGCTGTTACCTTGTCCATCGCACCCATTGCTGTCGGAGGAGATTGGCAAACTTAATAGTTGTGATGCCAGCTTGAGCCTGCAACAGTATTCGATGATCTTGTGATTCCTCACAACGGCAATCTCAATGATAATGACGACAAGTTGCAACGACAATGACAGCGCTTCGTCAACAACAAGGTCAATGATGACAGTGATCGAAACTACAATGTAGGAGAGAGAGGGAGAAGGAAGAGGAGAGAGAAAGTAGAGAGAGAAAAGAGGGTTTGTGATTCTAAAATAGTAATAATAACTATTATTATTATGGATAATTTTGATATTTTAATGTGTAATAAATTTAAATATGCTATAATATTATATAATTTTAAAAATATATTAAAATTTTCAATTGTATATTTTAAATATACTATATAGTATGATTTTTCCTTCTTTTATGGAGAAAAATTAAAAATTAATTAAAAAATAAGGATCCTTTTTAATTTTCTATAACAATATCAATTTTAATATTAATTTTTAAGTAGTTAATAAATAAAACTTTTAAGTATTATTCAAATGTGACACTCAATTAAATACTTATTGATAAAAAAAAGTAAAAACTCAAATTTTACATAAATTAGTATTTAAAATTTGGGATAAGATTTGTTGTCCCAATATATTTATGTATTTTGTTTTTTATATTTCCAAGCCGACGTATAATATAAACTAGTTTATGAACACGTGCATAGCACGTGTATATTATGTTTGTTAAATTTTATGCACACAATGAAAAATAATCTATAAATAAATATGTAATCATTTTAAGAAAAATAAAAATTATTTCAGTTGAAAATATAAGCTTTAAAGAATATAAAGAAACCAAAATAAAAATAAAAGGAAATAAATTAAGATATATTTTTGAAATATGATTATTTTGATAGGGGTAAATTAAAAGGAAGAATAAGGTTTTCAGAAATATCTTCAAGCAAAAAATAAAAGTTTTGAGAAAAATCACAAATATTAATGGAAGAAATATTAGAATAGTAACCAAGCAACGATTATATTAACTAAGTCGGTTTTGGGTACAAAACCTGTACAATTATATTAACTAAGTCGGTTCCTGTTCAAAACAATTCTCAAAATGCGCGTTTCAACCAAAACGCGCATTTTGGCTTAAAGTCGGTGAGCGGTAACTTTTTTGCACTTCTTATATATAGTCAGATACACGTCATGACAAGGAAAACGACTCCGCACGGCAAAGACCATTCCAAAGCGTTAAAAGAACGGAGACATCAACCCATTTCCTCTCCCTCTCTAACCCAAAAAAGGCCTCTTCTAGTTTTCTTGCTCTCTTTCAAGGGTTTCTTTTCGTCCCCTTTCTCGTTCTCGCTAAAGGTACGGGTTCTATAATCGATCCTCTGAATTTATTACGTTGTTCGGATTTTGATGTCATTGTTCAATTTTTTTCAGGCAATTGTTTTATTGTTATTATTATTATTTTTTGCATTTTTTTGTGGGTTTTCCAGAGCTGAAAATGGTGGCAGCCGCGACGACCACCCTTGTGCAATCTTCGTTTAGCGCCCGTGTGATTTCGAATTCTTCTTCTAGATCGGTTAATTTTTCTGCTAGTCGTACCGGTTTTCTTAGGTTTGGTAGCAATTTGGGCCTCCCAATTAAGGTAATTTTGCATCTTTTTAATATTTATTTTCTTTCTTTATTTAATCATTTCTTTTGATTTATAACGAATTTTAGGTATTTCTGTAAAATTACCATATGAGAAGCTGGAATTTGGCATTTGTAATTTTTACTTACGAGATTGGAGTTTTGCAGTAGAGAATTATGTTTTTTTAATGTGATGCAATCCTGTTTTCATGGAAATGTTTTCATTTCTCACCATCGGGGTTTACCCATATGTATAGCAGCACAAAACTTCAATATCTAGATCAAAGTTGGTTCACGAAAGAAGTTTTTTCGGAAGTAAGAGGTTTCCATTAGTTAGAGCGTCGTCGTATTCGGATTTGGGAGGTTCGGATGCTCCGATTGCTCCATTGCAGTTGGAGTCTCCGATCGGGCAGTTTTTGTCTCAAATCTTGATAAGTCATCCACATCTTGTGCCTGCTGCGGTCGAGAAGCAGCTTGAACAGCTTCAAACTGACCGCGAAGCTGAGAAAAGCGAGGAGCCTTCTGCTAGGGGTACCAACTTAGTTTTGTACAGGTTTGTTGCTTATCTTGCAGTTTACTAATTGTAAATCGTGTTGTCAGTTTATGATGGCAGAAAAATACATAATTGTCTTTGGAAATACGAGTGATCAAGATGAGATCACGAATAGCCTTTATGATTATGTTTCTACAAACTGTTTCTTTTATCTGGTTTCGGATACCATTAGAAGGATTCTTGTTTTCACAAGTGTCTGCCATAAATGATAACAGAAATTAAGCTGAAAATATAATTTTTTGGTGGCGTTTGGAATAAAAAATTTTTCTAAATAGCTTTTAGTTGGCAAATGCTTTGAAAATGAAAAAGAAAGCCAAAAATGAGAATGGTTTTTGTGAGGTTATATTAAACTAACGCATGTTTTCTGAAACATACCTAAACATAACTCTCCTTTTTTAATCCTAAAACCAATATCTCTATAAACACAACCAAACACAATTTTATAAATGATCTGTGTTCTCATTTCTATTTATATACCAAAAACAGACCATTTTCAAAATAAATGAAAACAAACCAGTTTCTTAAATCAAGCTTGTTTTATGAAGATCCTTCTGCAAAATGTGTTGGGAAAATATCTTGCAGCATGCAATGCTTTCTGAGTGGGTTTCCTAAGAAAGAAACTTAATCTAGGCCCCAGTTTTTTTGTTTTCATATGCATTAAACTGTAGGAATTTATATTTTTTCTTCACTTCACCCTGTAGTATTTTTGGCAGTTTTCGTTCTCAGCACTAGATGGACGATAGATATTGTAAATTTTGACATTGGATATTGGAAATATAACAAAAGTATTCATGTGCCATTGTGTAAAAGTTTGAAGTTTACGAAGACAATCACTAGGTATACACTTGTTCCAAGTTTCAAGTATTTTAGGGGGCATTTAACATAAAATTTTGCACTTTGTGACTTTCAGTAACCTTTAGGGGGGGGGGGGGGCGGCAAAAAAAAAAAAAAAAAACTTAAGTTTTTGCGTTGGACATGCAATTTAGTGGAGCATATATTTTATTTACATGTTACAAATATCTAGATTGATGAAAAAGAGCATTGAACCTCCAAGATTTTTTTTTTTTTGGTAGGAGAATTGCTGAGGTGAAGGCTAATGAAAGAAGAAAGGCTTTGGAAGAAATTTTGTATGCGTTGGTTGTGCAGAAATTCATGGACGCCAATGTTTCTTTGGTACCTTCCATTGCCCCCTCTGCTTCAGATCCTTCAGGCCGTGTTGATTCATGGCCAAGTCAAGATGAAAAGCTTGAGCAGCTTCACTCACCAGAAGCATATGAGATGATTCAGAATCATTTAGCTCTCATCTTGGGAAACCGGTTGGGTGATTCAACTTCTGTAGCACAGATAAGCAAGCTCCGGGTTGGGCAGGTTTATGCTGCATCTGTGATGTATGGGTACTTCCTGAAGCGGGTTGACCAAAGATTTCAACTTGAGAAGACGATGAAGGTCCTTCCAAGTACATTGGATGGTAAAGATAGGAATGTTCAGTCGGCTGTGGGAGAGGACACTATACCTGGTGGAGCGGAGTCTTTCCATGCAGCCCCTTCCCACCCTGAATTTTCTTCCGGGGCTGGGGGCATCAGTCCTGGGGGTTTTGGTCATGGTATGAAGGCATCTCGCCTACGGACCTATGTCATGTCTTTCGATGGGGAGACCCTTCAGAGATATGCGACCATAAGATCCAAGGAGGCGGTTAGCATCATTGAAAAGCACACTGAGGCACTGTTTGGAAGACCAGAGATTGTAATTACACCTCAGGGGACTGTTGATTCTTCGAAAGACGAGCTCATCAAGATTAGCTTTTCCAGGCTGAAAAGTCTTGTTTTGGAAGCTGTAACATTTGGTTCTTTCCTTTGGGATGTGGAGAGCTACGTGGATGCCAGGTATCATTTTGTGCTGAGCTGATTGTGTAAGCTTAAACTCTGCCATTGCAAACTTGATAATGAAGGTACACCTGACCAACTTATGTGAGTGTGAGATGGATGAGTGTAAATTTTGTGATGATACCAAGTCATTTGGTGTTAATTGTTATGTAAATAGATAACCTACTTTCTAATTTCTATTCCGGATTTAATAAAATTAAGTTAAAAATGTTTAATATACTTTTTTTTCAATTGTGTCATGGTCGTTCTTGCTTTGTCCTGTTGCTGAGTGTGAAGTTTTATTGCTGAAAAATTTCCCGTTGCTGACTGATAAAAATCTTGAAATACGGAAGTGTATGGAATTGATTCTTTATATATATATATATATGTATACATAATTAAAGCTCTAGGGTCCAATTCCTTGGATTTGCATTGATAGTAGAACATGTACTTGTTCAGAATGTACAACTCTAGGTGTGGACTAGTTTATTTATGTCTGGAAAAATGGGGCATACTCGTTTTTATGCACCCTAATGATAAATGCATTGCTACTTAATTTTGGTGGTTGTTCAATGTATTCTTTTTAAACAGTTTTTATACATTACGCCTCCTTTAAAGCATAAATGGTGTGTGACGGTAATTTTACTAGAGACTTACCCATAAAGTGTAGACATAAAATCCCCCCACCCCAAATGACCCCAAAAGAGGGCGGATTGTTTTTTGATCAATAATCAATAGGAAGCCAAACGTTATACCCTCAAAAATAAATATATAAATAAATAAAAATCCAAGACAAGACAAAACAAAACAAAAATGTTTAAAATAGTGATGATAAGCTGGTTACTGTTTGTTTAAATTTTGTCATTGCTAGATGTGCCCTCGTTAGTTGTGCAAACGTGAGAAAAAGAGGAAGAACCAATGCAGTCAGTGACGGGCATTATGGATAATGTGGTGTGGTCACTGGTGCAGTGAACAATCAGGTGTATTATATCTGAATGAATACTCGTGTACACACACACACACGCACACGCACATATATGTATATTATTTCAAATCGACAATTCTCTTATCGTCGTCATCGTCGTTTTTTTTTTTTCTTCTCCTCCAGCCTCCGTATACACATTTTCAGCTCAATCAAAAAGTGAGAAGTCAGTACATCTATTGCCATTGTGAACAACAAACTGATAAAACATGTTGATTGAGAGATTTGTTGAAATCTGATGTGGTTTAATAAATTGTCAATTTTTGGATGATTTCTTCTTTTATTTTGGATGCCAAATTAAAATGGGAAGAAACAAGCAAATAACATTTAATGGTAAATATTCAAAATAAATAGCAGGTTTTAATACGTGTCGCACTAAACTGAAGATAAATGGAAGACTGTCCTGCTATTGGCGGGACTTTGACACAGCAATAACGAATGAAGCATTCTATTCTTCAATTAATAAAATCCTGCATAAATTTTCCTATCCATCAGAATAGAGGCGCTTGGATAAATTCAGACTATGCAAAACGTTGCCATATATGTCGTAAAAGCCCACACTTGCATTGGTCCGTGTAAGTAGCACAGAGATGAAGCCTTGCCCATCGTGGTAGAACTTGAGTTCATCATGGTTAACAATAGTAAAGTCGCCTTTCCATGCTTTTGAGCCACCACCACTAGTCAAAAACTGCATTGGACTGCACAATGCTGTAGTTAAGTAATATAATCTCAATTTTCTAAAGAAGTATCAGAATAAATATTAGTCAATTATGATGATGGCATTTAACTTGTACCCAGTGTTGCTACTTATGTGTTGCAAGCAATGGTCATGTCCATTAATGTACAGGTCCGCATTATTTTCCTGAAAGATGAGATAGAAGATGGATCTATTAGAGATATTGGAAAACTCTGATAATTCAAAATCCGTCTTCCTCAACCAAATGGTCCGAGTAGATGAGACTTGGAAACAAAGGAGAGATGTTGAATGCTGAGCACCATAAATACTTTCCTGAAATCCAAGATTACTGAATTTCTTAATTGCACATATATGGGTGATATGGTATTACCTCTAGAATTGGTAGAACCTGCTTTACTAGCTCTTTGGTGTAACCATGATGCCCTACACTTTTGATTGCGTGATGTCCAATTACAAATTTCCAATTCGCAGCTGAATTTCTCAGTGCCAAATCCAGATCCTGCCGTCAAATTCAAAACATTGTCGTCTGTGACATCAAAGCAATTTTCGATGTCCACAACCACAGTTCTTTTGAAGGGGTACTACAATAAATACCTTCAAGAGATTTGAAAGGTACTCTTTCCTAGGAAGTACACCTCTCCAGTCGTATCGATGGTGTTTTGGCCGCAGGACGTATTTGTCCACAAAAGGAGTCGTGTCAATAAAGAAAAACTCTGCAATTTCTGACCATTGTAGGGATACCAGAAGAAGAGGTAGGGAAAAAAAAAGAACCATGTAATTAGTATTTAGCAGCTTAGAATGGAAAGCATATATTTATGCAACGATTTTTCTTTTACCTGTCTTGACAGTAAAAGATCTCAAGCAAAGCCACAGGCTATCGATCCTCCAAAACAAGGGGTTCAACTGAGCCTCTACATTTCCTCTATAGTCATGGTTTCCCAAAACTGAAAATGCAAGTAGTTTTCACATGTAATGAAACAAGCACACGAAGGAAAATATAAGTCTACTTAAGTCGTATGCTTCTCCTTTGACTTACCATTGTACCATTGCTTTTGCAGGCTCTTTGCCGTGTAGACTTTTGTAAATGAATTTTGAAATGCAGGGTCGTTGATGCCCTTCAATCCATCATCGTAAAAATTATCCCCGGTGGAGACTACAAAGTCGATGTTTAGTTTCTCCCCTGTGCTCCCCAACTGCAAAATTACAAAAATGATTTATGATCCATCCCTCGAAAAGTAGTGAAGGTGTTTTAGCGGTTATTATATTGCATTACCTAGCTGTCTACGGGCGAGTTGTATTCATCAATAGTGTTAGGAGTACACTTTTTAACGATCAGACACAAAGTTCAACCTTAAGCCTCCCTTTGACAATATGTTGTAATGCAAAGCATAAAGGAGAAACATTGGGCTGGAACATTATGTTGGCGCTTTTTTTTTTTTTTTTTTTTGTTTACTAACTTGATTATTACTATTATTAAATTTTGTTTACAAACTCTCGGCCAGAACTTGCATTGGTGGACTTCTGCCCTATACTTCATCTAGCACATTATTATCACAGGTATGTTGGCCCTTCGTTGCTACTGACAATAAAGTTTGATTCTCTTGGGGTTATAATGATTTTGGTTTTCTTTTGTTGTTGACCAGCGTACACTTTTTTTTAATTAATTCCGTTTTTTAATTCCATTTTAGGTTTTTTCGTATGAGTTTTTCTAGTAAGGTTTTTAAAGAGTTCTGTTATGAAAATAATTTTCAAAGTTTAAGTTCAGGAGGCTTTTCCTCTCGGCGTCATTGGGCTTAATTAGAACTTAGAGGTTTAGCTTCTTTGACACTTTTACGGTTCTCCATTTGTTTATTTGTGGTATTCCTTATTTTCTTTGAGATATAATGAGAGTGAGTATCAAAATTGGGATGAGCTCGTTCTTTTTTACTCAGTGCCTCTTATTGTCATCGAACAATAATGATAATAGGCTAAATCTACAAATCTACATTCAATCAATTTTACATTACGTTTAAGAATGACAATTTTACCTGTTAATTTGTTTATTCATAGTGAACTGACTTAAATGGGGTAGAAAAACCCGATTTAAATGTAACGGGATATAAATAGAGTGGGTTTTCAAAACTCGTGATAGGTACTGAGCAAGGATGGATCCAGAAGTCCCCAATCTAATTCCCGATCTCGTTTAAATATAATGTCTTTTTAAAATATATATAATTATTTATATATATTATAATAAATAACATACATATATTTAAATCTCTAAAATAAAAAATTTGTCTATCTTCATATAAAAAACATACATGCACATATATTTACCTTTTATATAATTTTTTTAATTTTTTTGTTTTTTTAAGATTATTTTTGTACTATGAATTTCTAAATAGGTCAACCGAGAAATCTCAAGCCCACCCCACAAAAACCCGTCCCAAACTCACTAGCGTAAACGGGTAAATGGGGTGGGAACGGGGACTATTTACCTGGTAAAATTTATACTTACATGATAAATTTACTATTTACAACAAATATTTTGAAAACCTATTATTTATTTTAATTATTTTCTGAAAACTACTATTTACTATATTTTCCCAAAATTAAAAAAAAAAAGAAAAAAGAAAAGGAAGAAGAAGAGAAATAGGTTGAAAAACAATTTGAATAAAAATAAATAGCATAAAAAATTTGCAGTTTTGATGAATAGTACATTTTTGGTAAATCAATGACTTACATAGTGTAAAATTTCAAAAATACGCCTTCATGTAAATGTTTAATTTACTTGTAAATCCTTCATTTACGTATGTAAATTTTTTGTTTGCATGTAAATCCTTTATGATACAAAAATATGCCTCTATATAAATTTTTAATTTACCTGTAAATTCTTTATTTACGTATATAAATTTTTTGTTTACGTGTAAATCCTTTATTATTACTTTGGTAAATAAAAAATTTTTCAAGTAAATGTAATATTCACTATTATAAACAAAAAAATTTGCAATTTTGGTAAATTATGGTAGTAAATTATTTTTATTTACCAAATCATTTATTTTCTGATTTTGGTAAATTATTTATTATTCGGTACATCATTTATATATCATTTAAACAATATATATTTTCATTTGTGTAAATTCTTGATTTTGTAAACCATTAGTTTGCCGGCATAAATAGTTGTAAATTATTGGTTTTATTGGTGCAAGTTATTAATTACTAATGATTACCAATTTAGGTAAATCATTTGATTTCTGATTTTATAAAATAATCTGAAAATTAAACAAATCCTAACCTTAGCCACCATAATTTACCCATATTACTTGATGCCTATCATCCCCATGTCCAATAAAATTCTGTCGCCACCACCTCATTATCGTCGTTCTTGAAGTGCTTCGTTGTCACTATCACCGTCATCGTTATCATGTTGGGGAGTTACCAAAATCGATTTGCAAACTCCATCTTTTCTTCACATTGACTTGTGACTGGGCTTTAGCAACAGCAAATGGCTGAGGAAAATTGCGACGCCGATTGATGGTGGTGGCTTTAATTATAAGGCATAGCAACAGCTCTGATTGTCTCCATGGTGGTGACTCCAGCAAGCACTACAACAGTTCTGATCTTCTCGACTGTGGATGGGAAGAAGAGAGAGAGAAAGGATGACTAGTGAAGAGAGATAGAGCTGAAATCAATAATAAATGTTTCATTTATTATAATGTAATTTTAGTGGACGAAAGATTAATATTTTATGAATGAAACGTTATTATTTCATAAATGAAACATTTATTAACACAATGATAAATGAAAATTTTTATTGATAAATAAAACATTGACATATAATATATTTTTACAAAAGTTTTTTTTTTTTTTGTGATAATAATTAATATAAAGTATGATTTTATGGTATATTTTTAAAGTTTTGGATCAAGGACGACGAGACCCAGGCCCACGACAGGGATTTTGCGTAATCAATCGGGCAGTTGGAAACAATGATCTGGTGAGGTTGGTTAATGAGCAAAATTACGGCTTGTTGTATATAGTAGTAAACAAGGAAGGGTCTTATTATCGCCAAGTTAAAAGTAGATTTTTTTTTTTTTAGAAATATCCAAAATGATTACATCTCTTAAATATGATCTTATTTATAATGATTTTTAGATTTTTATCCTTTTATAATATACAACAAAATAATTTCAGGAGAAAAATCTATACCGTAAAGCAAAAATCCTAAAAATGGACATTAAACAGAATATTTTTACGGTTTCCTCAATAAAAGGAATATAAAACATGTTAATCTTATGCATTTAGAACCCATTTCAAACAATGGTTGGAGTTAATCTTACGCTTTTAAAGCACATTTGGAATTAAAGTTGGAGTTGGAGTTTTATTTGTTCAAATTATAATATGAAAAATAGTATAAAAATTTAAAATATATTTAACAAAAAATACAATGTGTATTTTATTTTAACTCTCTTGATGGTATGAGTATTTAGGTATAAAAATTATGTTATTTTGATTTAAAACAAAAAAGTTATGGATTTTTTTATTTGAATTTCATAAAAATTTAAGAGGAAGACAGAAAAAATGAGATATAGATTTAAAAATTTGAGAGTTGAATAAGCAAAACTTCGTTTTTGATGGTTGTTCAGAACAGCCCCTTAGTTAAATTCACAAAGATATTAGTTCTAATTCGAACAGTAGAGAAGAAAATTTGATTAGACTGAGAACGTGGACAGAAATGAAACCTGACAGGCAACATGGGATTGATTGTAAGCTCCTTTTCTACCCCAATCTCCCACGACCAAAAAACTAAGCGATCCATCAGCTTTAATACGGTTATCTAGTCGTCGAAGCTCGGCCGAAGCAGAAAGAAAACACAGGCAAATGAAGAACAGCTGGAGTCGAATCCGCAACGATGAATTGAAGCAGCCGACCATTTTCAGTAATTTTAAAGTTGAGCTTCTATCTCTAGCCACAAGCCACTACTCTATGATGTTGAGTGGTTTGTGCTTATGCGGTTAATTGTCAAAGGAACTATTGTTGCATGGAATGACATGCTTACTTTGCTATCATATAGAAAACAAATTCGGTACACAACAAAAACGAAGGAACTCTGCAGTGGGCCCACAAAGCATACCAAGAAATTCAGTCTCTGTGTAATGAAGCTCAAATGAATAGACAGTGACGAAAGAGATAAGATATGAAAATTTGGATGGCTCTGGAAATTGCCGTTAAGAAAGAACATTATTGATGGTCCCTATGGTTTGAAGAGGGTGCTTTCGAAGTGGTTTCCTCGAAGTTTCATGTAACTCGGACTTTGGTCTCTAGCAACTCATTGAAGCCAAAGTGAAAGCCACCCCTTCATGCATTGCGCAAGTAAGAGCATCCCTTATGCAGTATCAAATTAATACTCTAAAGATAAATTTTGACATTTAAATTTAAAAATACAATCTAATACATGTTATCTTTCATGTCAAATTTGTTATATATTAAATTTTGTATCAAATTTACCACACAATGTAAACAATATCAAATTTCACTTTGATTTTTATTAATTGTTATTTTATATAATTATTACGATAATTTTATTTTTTATTTATTTTAATACTAAAAGTTTATTTTTATAATTTTTAAAATACAATAATAATAATAATAAAAAATAAACATAATATAAGAAATAACATAATGTATTAGAATATAAAATAAAATAATGACATTTTTTACATTATATTGTGATAAATATATAATTAATATACACAAATAAATTAGAGATCATCTGATAATATTTATTGGTTTCTTTCATGATAACAGGGGTTGTGTGGTTCTGTTCATTTTATCATTCTTCTGTTCTTGTTCTTGTTGAAGTCGCAATTATAATTAAAAAAAAAGATATATATTATAATTTTTTTGCCTTTTTTTCTTTTTTTTTTTTTAAGTGCGCTGATGATGGCTAACGTCGAGGCCTAGAACATGCGCATTTGAGTCGAGATGATTACAAAGCATGCCACATTTTCTTGTCGTGGATCGATTCTTGCCATGCGCATGGATATTTAAGAATTTTTACCATATTAAAAAAAAAGAGTTTTTTTTTTTTATTGATACAATTTGAATTTATTATATAGGTATAATTTATTATATAGGTATAATTTAAAAAAAAGTTAAAAAAAAGAGTTTGTAACAATTTACTCTTGTTGATAACAATTGATGATTTATTTATAAAAAGAATAGTGTTAGAGACACCAATTTCAATATCAATATTTTAAATACCAACTCAAACATCATATTTTTATTAATAGATGCAATCAATTGATATGACAATTTTTTAAATACTTATCAATAAAAGAATAATAACTTATATGTCATATACGTTGATATTTAAAAATTAAGATTAAAGTTAGGCTATGTTTAGTATAAGAGAAATGTGAAAGAAAGGAAAGGGGTGGAGAGATTTGTGAAATGATTATAACAATCATGATTGTTTGTGTCACTTCCCAAAACCCTAGACGGTGATAATTTAGGATGAATAAATAAATCAGAGAACGAAAGATCCCGAATTTCTTAAGTTTACCGGTTTTACCTTAAAACTATTTACTGTCTATTTAATTTTATTTTAGATTATGCTCAAGTGAATTAATTAAACATTTATCACGGCAGGTTCTCGATATATCACATATGCATGCTTTGATAAAATAAAATAAATTACCAACGATAAAATAAAATTTAAAGTTTACAGTCTCGGAACATTCAAATCTACATACATGATTATAACAGTAAAACAAAGAGGTTTCTCGTCCCTAGCCTCCAAGTTGGGAATTCATACAATTCTTATCTTCTAATTAGCTTCCTCTTTTGGAGATTTATCAGTTTTAAATAATGAGCGAAATGTCCAATAGGATATTTTGAAATCATTTTTTGAACATTTCATTTTAAACCAAAATAATAATAATATATCAATGCAGTACAAAATCTTAAACATGAAATCATGAATATGTCAATTGTGTCCCTAAGTACACCTAAGTCATGACTATCCGTATGAGCTCTTCCACTACAAAATTCCATGATGGGTTGTCCTCAATCGAGATGTGCACTCGCGTATGTATGTTAGCTCTCCGTTCTAGATTTTAAAAACCAAATTCATTTTCCAATTCTCTTTGAAAATATGAATCACACAATAAAATATACAATGTTATTTTCTCTAATATCCATAACCAGATCATTTTCTTTTAATTTCTGAAATCATGATATTTTCTAAATCACAAAATTCATAAAAATTATAAATTCAAATTTTCTTTTAATCAATCCTTGGCCAAATCACTAACAAACAAAACTAGTTACAAAGAAGGGGTAAGATATCCTATGTGTTGGTAATATATCTACTAATAACTTCTAGCACGTATTCTGAGATAGTCCTTTAATCCATTTCTAATCAACGAGTACCTAAAACAAAAATCACAAATAATTTAATTATCTGTTCAAAAAATTCCTGTAATCTTAATTATAGTAAATTCAATTAATTAGTGTACTGATAATTTTAAATTGTAAATGATATTTTATTTTAACATTCGTAATTCTAAATGATGTTTTATTTTTAATACTTGTTTATTTTTTTAATTTTCGTATAACCTGTGTTAAAATATTAACTACTTAAAAATTCCAAATTGCTAAAATTGCAAAAAAATCAAATTCCAAATTTCAAAATAGTTTAAATATAGTTTAAATTTCAAATCTCAGATCAAATTTTAAACATTTGTTTAAAAATTATTATTATTATTATAATTATTGTTGTTGTTGTTGTTGTTGTTGAGTTGTTGTTTTGTTATACAACACAAATACGTATATACGTTAGAGGGGAGTGTCCGGCTAATAGCTCACAACGGTGGGTAGGCACGGCTTTTAATGGGTTGGTCGTGGTCGCTGAAAAGTTAGCACGGCGTTAGGCGATGGCAATGTGGGCTAGGCTCGCAAGGTGGATGGGCAGCTCCGGGAGGCAGGGCGATGGCATGGGTTCGGCAGCTATAAGCATGAAGGATGGGACTGTCGGGTCTGTGAGGGGCTAGGCGAATGCAACTGATTGGCAGTGTGGTGGCTGGGCATGCAAGGCGATGACTGCTTGATTCAGCTAGTGACTCATGGTTTGCAAGGAAAGACAAGAAACACGAGGTTGGGCACGTAAGGAGACAGTTGTCAACTCTTGGCTTTGGTCGATGGTGGCTGGTGGTTGGACTCGACTGGGCACGAGCAGACGACGATGGGCGAGCGAGGTCGGCATTAGGCTGCTGGCAAAGGGTAGGATTGGTGTGAAAGATGGTGAGAGTAGAGTGAGAAAATGTGAGAGGTCTAGAGAGAGAGTATGAGAGCTTAAGTTAGAGAGAGAGGGGGAATGAAATTTTGAAAATTTTGTGTGATAAAAGAGAGTGGAAAACGGTTTTAGGTGAGGGAGAGTGAAAACTTTGAAAAAAAAAATTTTGTGAAGGAAGTTGTGAGAGAATCTATAATGAAGCATGTGAGGTAGAGAGAGAAAATTGAGAGAGAGTGGCGTGCACAAAAACGTAAAGGAGATTGGATGAAAGTTAGACAAAGAAAGGGATTTCATGAATTTGAAAAAAAATGAGAGAAAAGTTGAGAGACAAGATATGAAGGAGTGAGTAAATGTTGGAGACAAGATGGGGGAATGATGACGGAAGAGTCGTTGGATAATGAAGATGGAGTGTTTGCATGTCAGGCAGATGTTTTGTTTTGTTTTGTTTTGTTTTTCTTTAATTTATTTATTTTTTTAAAATTAGGGCTAACTTGTAAAATTTTCAAAACTTGCCAAATAGTTAAAATATCTTCAAATTAATATTTAATACTCTAAAAATTAAATATTGAACTCCTAAGGTAAAATTAATTGGCACACCAATAATTGAATTTTTCTACACTTATGTGCAAATTTTAAACTCAAAATTTCACAACATGACAATTCTCCCCTCCTACAAAAGAATTTCATCCTCGAAATTCGAATGATCTAAACTATCAAACAAATGGGGGTATTTTTCAAACATTTCGCTTTCTAATTCCCAAATAGTGTCTTTACTACCGTGATGTTGCCATAAGACCTTAACTAATGCAATCTTCTGATGTCGAATAGTTTTGACCTTCCTATCGAGAATCTATACTTGTGCTTCTTTGTAAGAGAACATCTTCTCAGATTGGAATGTCCTTAAGCGATGCTATTGCAGTAGGATCCGGTTTGCACTTTCTTAGCAATAATACATGAAATACATCATATACATGTGACAACTCTGATGGCAATGCTAGGCGATAAGCTATTTTTCCAACACATTGAATAATGAGAAATAGTCCTATATATCGTGGAGCTAGTTTTCCCTTTTTGCTGAAGAGAGAAACTCCTTTTTGAGATGAGGCTTTTAGAAGCACAAAATTACCTACCTCAAATTCCAAGAATCTTCGTCATCTATCAAGATAGCTCTTTTATCGGCTCTAAGCTATCCTTAAGTGCTCTCAAATAATTCAAATCTTTTTAGTAGTTTCCTCAACTATAGTTACTCTAGTATGAACTTGGTTATCAGTTTTGATCCAACATATAAGAGATCTATATGCCCTTTTGTAAAGAGCTTCGAATGATGTCATTTTAATGCTAGACTGATAATTATTGTTAGAGGCATGCTCTACTAATGATAGATTATCAATCGATTTGTTCCTATAATCCAAAGTGCATGCTTGTAACATGTCTTCAAGAATCTGAATAACTCTTTTGGATTGTTCGTTGGTCCGTGGTTGGAAAGCAGTGTTAAACTTCGTATCCGTTCTCAAAGCTACCTGGAAACTCTTCCAATATTAAGTAGTAAATCGAGAATCTCGATTAGAAATGATACTGAGCAGTGCTCCATGATATCTGACTATCTCATCAAGATATACTTTTGCTAAGTTCTTCCTATCATACGTTGATTGAATTCTCAATCCTATAACATTCTATGTCACCAAAATCTTATTATTTTGATATTATAATTGCAACACCTCTCCCTAGCTGGCAGCTCAAAAACTATGTTAACTAACTAAAACCTCAAAATTTAAAGAAATAGTACCACGCAATAGAAAACCTCTCATTATTAATGAGACAAATATTTTCATCATATCACATAATCTTGAAACTTAAAATCTCTTTAGTCTTATCATAAGACTCTAAAATCTTAGGCTAAGTCAAATTCCTGATAATTATAGAAGTCTTGCAAACTGCATCATATGAACTATATGAGCGAAACTAGGTAAGTACACTAAATAATTTTTTTTTAAACAGTGAATAACTTTTTTAATTTATCTTCAAAATTCTCTGGATGATGCTAATCTCGTGCTATTATAACCCTCAATTTTCATATGGCCTTCTTCTTGGAACTCTTCTTCGTAAGGAATCCAGCCCATACCTTATTTACGTTGGTTCTACTAACCACAAGACTTGTTACCATATAAAACAATTTTTTTTAACTATATCAGAGTACAATAATAATTAAAATAACTGAAAACATGCTTCAAATCATACTGTTCAAGTGATGTAGTGGAAGGATATACTTACTTTGCTCAATTGCTTGGCAAAGAATAGAAGATTTTTTTTTCCCACCATGCCTCGCGTTTATACTACTAGTCAAAATAGTTGCTATACTACTTGTATATAAAAACCTGAATTTGCTAGAAGCTTGAGGTTATCCTTTCTAATTCCCAAAGGGCATCCTAATTACCGTGACGTTACCACAAAACCTTAACCAATGCAATTTCTTGCCATCAAATATTTTTAACATTTCTATTGAGAATTTGAACTGGTGTGCTACTAACGAATCTAGACTTTTTTAATACATTATTTTTGATCTTGTCCACAAGATCAATGCAATCTTCCCACACTAACAATTTATAACATCTCGGTACTTCGTGATCAACTCCATACCAAGTATCATATCATAAAAATCACAGGTGAATAGCTACATCAACCTTTAGTTACTCACCCATGTGTGATTCCACATGACCAACGATCATGCACTATTTGTACATAACTCATACTAAGTCTAGAAATAATTATCTAATTCAGTTCCTTAGGCTTCTCTCCCAAGGCACTCATGAATGAAATAAAATTAAAGAATGTACAATATTGTTGGCTTCTCCACTATCCCAACCTTGGTTCTAATGTTTTCTTGTGTTTCACTAGGGTCCACCAAATCCGTTATGCGCATCATGATTGTTGAAATCTCAGTTATCTTTCTCTAAACATGTTGTTGTTGCCATTGTTGTAGTTACAAATCCACAAGGCCATGAACGACTTCCAAATTCTACCTTTAAGACCAATCTAGAATGTGATGTACTACCACAACTCTATTGACAACCGTCGGAGCAAAATGGGATAATTCATTGAACTATGTCCCATACTCAACACTGACTTATCTCCCTGCTACAAAGTTAAGAACACGACGACATTCTAATCATAATAGTTCTGAAGAAAGAATCACTGATAGAAACGCTCGAATTTAACCCAAGGTATGTCATTGCCATTTCCTAGTTGATGTACATATGGCGAGCTTGCTTCCACTAGATACTAGCTTTACCATCCAAGTAGATGGAAACAATTTCAATCCGTATTCTAGCGGTGTCCGTATGGAATTCATCTTTATGACCATACTCTGGAGTCAGTTGTTGGTTTCATGGGAATTGCCTTCTCCAAGGAAAGCTAGAACTCTAAACCATTGGAAATCCTATAGGCTCTGGTTTATGTCATGTACGACTGATTCATTCCTTGCACGAGCAGTCATACTCTGAAATGCCTAATACATGGCTTTCGTGACATTATTTACTTGCTCCAGCTCTGACGTTGGTGTTGTTGTTGAGATGTTTCTATTCCTATGTCGGCGGCATTTTAGAAAATAAAATCTCAAATTGTAAGTTTGTATTTTATTTTACTCTACGTATGCATATAATTCCCATGGAAATCCCAAACCATGCTCTGATACCAAAATAATTGTCACATCCCAAAATTCGGGATGATGACAGTTTAGGATGAATAAATCAGGGAAGAGAAGATCCAAAATTCCCTAGATCTACTAGTTTTATTTTAAAACCATTTACTATCTATTTAATTTTGTTTCCGAATATGCTCAAGTGAATTAATTAAATATTATTATAAAAATGTCATGGCAGGTCACTCATATCCCACAAATGCATACTTAGATAAAATAAAATAAATTACAAATGATAAAAAAAAGTTTAAAGTTTACAGTCCCAAAGCATTCAAATCTACATACATGATTATAATGGTAAAATAAACAGGCTTCTCATCCTTAGCCTTAAAACTGGTAATTTACATAAGTCTTATCTTCTAATTATCTTCCTTTCTTGGGGGTTTATCAGTTTTAAACAATGAGCAAAAGGTCCAGTAGGATATTTTTAAATCATTTTTCAGACATTTTATTTTGAACCAAAATAATAAAATTATATCAATACAGTGTAAAATCTTAAACGTGAAATCGTGAATATGTAAATTATGTCCTTAAGTACATCTAAGTCGTATATTATCCGTATGAGCCTCCACCACAAAATTCCATGATGGGTTGTCCTCGATTGAGATGTGCACTCTTTGCATGTGTGTGAGCTCCCGGGTCTAGATTTTAACAACCAAATCCATATTTCAATTCTCTTCGAAAATATGATTCACATAATAAAATATATCATGTTATTTTCTCAAATACCCAAAACTAGATCATTTTCCTTTAATTTCCGAAATCGTGATATTTTCTAAATCACAAAATTCATAAAATTTATAAATTCAATTTTTCTTTAAATCAATCCTTTGGCCAAATCACTAACAAACAAAACTAGCTATAAAGAAAGGGTAAGATATCCTACCTACTGGTAATATATCTACTAATAACGTCTAGCATATATTCTGAGACTGTCGTTTACTCCAATTTTGATCAACGAGTATCTAAAATTAAAATCACAAATAATTTAATTATATGTCCAAAAAATCCCATAATTTCGATTATAGTAAATTCAATTAATTAGTATGTTGTTAATTATAAATTGTAAATGTTATTTTATTTTAAAACTCTTAATTTTAAATGACTTTTTATTTTTAATTTAAAATTTTGGCATGATCTGCTTTAAAATATTGACTACGCAAAAACTCTAAATTACTAAACCTATAGAAAAATCAATTTCCAAATCTCAGAATAGTTCAAATATAGTTCAAATTTCAAATCCCAAATCAAATTTTTAGACATTTGTTTAAAAATTATTATTGTTATTGTTATTGTTATTGTTATTGTTGTTGTTATTGTTATTGTTATTGTTTTATCATTGTTTTGTTATATAGACACACATATGTTTATATGTTACACGGGAGTGTTGGCTGGTGGCTTATGGTGGTGGGGTGGCACGGCTTTCAGTGGCTTGATTGCAGTGGCTAGTAGGTCAACACAGCATTGGGCAACAGCAACATGGGCTGGTCAACTTTGGGAGGCTAGGCGACGGCATGGGTTTGGTGGCTACAAGCACAGAGGGCGGGGTTGCTGGGTTGGTGAAGGACGAGGCAAAGGTGGCTGATCGGTGGCATGGTGGTTAGGCATGCAAGGCAACAACTACTCAGTTCAACTAGTAGCTTGGGGTTCGCGAAGGCTCATTGGTGGGTCTCAACCGAAATGTGAGGAGTGAGGTGACTTCGAGGTTGATGCAGCTTAGGATTGGGTGGACAATTACTTGGATGGTAGCGAAAAGGCATGGTCGGCGGTGGTGGTGTGATATTCGCTAAGAAAGGTTGGGCATGCAAGTAGACGAATACCAGTGGTTAGCTCTGGTCGGTGGTGGCTAGGTGGCTGGGTGGCTAGTGGTTGGACTCAGCTAGGCACGGGTGGATGGCGATAGGTGAGGGAGGCCAGCATGGGGCTACCAGCGAAGAGAGGGATTAGAGAGAGATATGGTGAGAGTAAAGTGAGAAAATATGAAAGGTCTGGAGAGAGAAAGAGAGTGAGAGCTTGAGTTAAGAGAGAGAGCGAATGAAATTTTGAAAAATTTGTGCAATAAAAGAAAGAGGAAAACAGTTTTAGGTGAGTGAGGGAAAGTAAAAACTTTGAAAAAACAAATTTGTGAAGGAAGCTATGAGTATAGGAAAAAATGTTAGAGTATTCAGTTGAATTTTAAATTTTTTTTTTTAAGGATTGTTAAATGGCTCATGTTGCCATATACAATAAATTAAAAACAATCATATACCTTCAGAAGAAAACACCAGGAACACCGGAGGAAGTGATCGAGGAACTTTAACCAACAAGCATTCTCTACTATTCTCCAATTCTTGGATGGTGGAGTGTATAGGCACTCGATTCTTTGATTGGTATTCTAGTGTGGCTTGTCTGCTTCCAACCACCTAGATCTCTGAAAATCTATTATTGCTAGTGAGATGTGCAATAAAAAATTCGCTCAGCTGAGAGTCTGTGGTCTAAAGAGCATAGGAGTGGAAAAACCGTATTTATAAAATCGCATTGGATGACTTTTAAATTTTGAATTAGACTAAGAAAAGATTTTTCTCTTTCTCCCATACCCCAAAAAAGATTTTTCCTAAGGAAATATCCCCTTTAAAATTCAGCCACCATAGGATTGGGGAGATTTAAAATTCAGACAAGATTCAAGCTAGATTTTTCTTCTCCCTTATCCACTAAAACGATTTCTCCATGTGGTTTATCCACAAACAAAATTCAGCCAAGATAAGATTTGTGATTCAAAGTTTGATTCAAATTTCAAACTGTATAAATCTTTTAATTTTATCCATATGGATAATTTTTCATAAGTCTAATTTAAATTCAAATAAAATCAGGGTAACTTTATTTGAAATTTTAATAACTGTGTAATCTTTTATCTAAAACAAAATTCAAATTTAAATTAGGAGAAAATTTTATCTTCCACCTTTATCTATTATGGACACCACTTCTAGTAGTGCTAGGATAAGATTTTATTCAATTCAAATTCAAATAAAATAATCTTTTAAATTTCAAATATTTATTTTAAGATAAGATTTTCAAAATTCAAATTAATCACATATTTGAATTTCTAATTCAAATACAATTAATTTAAATCTTAAATCTTATCTTTTAAAATAAATATTAATTAAATATTTATCCTATTTATTGAATAATATAAAATTATAATTTTGCCCCCTCTGGCACTTAGAGAAAAACGCCTACATCTTGTAGGAGGGTGATCCAGATTTTTCTCTTTACAAAATGCAAGACAAAAAGCTATTAAGAATATCTCGATCAATTATCATCCATTAAAGAATTATACAGAGTTAGTAGAGAGACCAATTGGACATATATATGTAGGAAAATAAATCGGTAAAAACGTATCAGAGTGGCGCAGTGGAACAATAAAAATTTTTAGATCGTTAAATATCTCATGATGCCATATACAATAAACCAACAACAATTAAAACTCATACCTCAAGGACGCCAATCTTGCAGGAGGAGAATGACCGGAGGCTTCAACCAACTAGCCTTCTCTACTATTCTCCAATTCCCGAATGGCTGAGTGTGTGGGCACTCTGAACCTCGATCGGTATGCTAGTACTGCTAGTCTTCTTCCGACCACCCAGATCTCTAAAGAACTTTATTGTCACGATGAGCTGTGCAACAATAAGCCTGCTCACCTGAGAGTCTGTGGTCTGAGAGAACTGGAGTGGCAGGACCTCTATTTATAGACCTGCATGAGGTGATTCTCTGAATTTGAATTGGACTAGGAAAAGATATTTTCCCTTATCCATATCCATAAAATCCGAATTTTTCCAAGGGAGAATCTCCACAATAAAATTCGGTTTTCTTAGGATAAATCCAATCCAAATCTAAACAAGATTTTAACTAGAATTTTATCTCCCTTTTTCAACCCAAAAAAATCCAAAAATTTCAAGGAGAATCTCTCCTAAAGATTTCGGCCATTATGGATAAGGGAGAATAAAAAATTCCACAAGGATTTTCAAGCTTGAATCTTATCTCAACCTTATCCAAAAATAACCGAATTTCCTAGGAGATTTTCTCCCTAATTTCGGCCACTTTTCAGGGAAGGAGAGAATCCAAATTCAACTAGGATTGAAACTTGAATTTTCCCTTGAATCTTATCCACAAAAAATCCGAAATTTCCTTGAGAATTATCCTCAAAAATTTCGTCCACTTTTGTTGGGATTTGGATTCAAAATTCAAGTAGGATTCTAACAAGATTATCCTCTCCAAATCCAACTCAAATTCGAATTTCAAACCTTGTGGATTTTCCACAACAAATTCGAATCCTACTTGGACTGTGATTCAAAATTTGAATTTCAAATTTCAAATTCAAATTTCAAATTCAAATTTCAAATTTCAAATTTCAAATTTCAAATTTCAAATTTAAATTTCAAATTCAAATTTCAAATTCGAATTTCAAATTCAAATTTCAAATTCAAATTTCAAATTCAAAATTCAAAATTCAAAATTCAAATTTCAAATTTCAAAATTCAAATTTCAAATTTCAAAAAACAAATTTCAAATTCCATAAAACGGTTGTGTTTCATATTCTTGTTCTCATGGATAATTTTCTACAACTCCAATCCAATCTCAAATAAAATCATGGCAACTTTATTTGGAGTTCGAATAATTGTGTACTCTATTGTCCAAAACAAAATCTGAATCCAACCGGAGAGAATCTTGTCTACCATCCTAATCCTGTGTCATCACCATCCATGCATAATAAACTAGCCAATAGCATACACAAATCAATTTGCCAAACGTTAAGGAATTATGTGGAGCTAGTAGATGGACTGATTGGACATATATAATCGGGCTCTCGTGATTCCATATGATCATCATTCTGTACCGAACAACTCAATCATATGATCACTAATTTCAGAGTCACACCACTATAAACCTGAAACTGAACTCCCAATTATATACCGTATTACGTAAGCCTGTGACGAGCTACTATCCAATGACCTTGTCATATATGCAAAACCCTCATATGATATCCATGATCAGCCTTAGGTCAAAGTCCGTTTAATCCTACTGATCAGGCTATCTTAAAGTTCCATTATACTATCGAATTAAGAAAATGATTATTCACCATATGTGAATAAGAAGTCATCCGCCCAGCAGACGACCTAAGGCCTTGTCCATTTTCACATTCAGTATAATGCCTTTAAGAGGATACCTTTAACTCCTCAGAGCTATGATTCTGATATCTGCAAACAAACCCTTCATCGTATACAAGTCATGCACCCAACGAACCGGTCTATAAGCTTACTACCTCTGAGACGCTTTAGCCATTGGAACATCAAAGTACACAAGTCATATACATGAAGTAGTTCATTTACTCAGGATTAAGGTTATTGCACAATGAACGTCAAAAGCAGATTGATCCACTCATAGCAGACTACGTAGATCAATCACGCTTTAGTCCCGGTGTAATATGTCACCACCGAGCAACATATCCATGTCTCTACTTGGGAGTCCAGCTCCAGACAGTCAAGACAAACCGTCCCCTCTAAGGCTTTAGACAACATAATAGTCTTAACATGAGTTAGATGCTCGGTCTAACCCCATAGACTACAGACCATAGTTTAGACTGCTAACTTTAGAACATTATCTTCTCGCATACAAAAGTCCATTGCATGCAATGTTCTAACAGTTTTAACACAAGCAGTCAGTGAGCCATATTTGCTTACATTTACTTTAACATGTAAATAGGACGAGGACAGATAGCAATGTAATGAATAACCTCTATGTATAATTTTATTATTCAGTTCAAAATGAATAGATCAAAATGTCTCTAATACTTAGGGCATTTCCTAACAATCTCCCACTTGCCCTAAGCCAGCAGATGTGCCATGTTACGCATCCCCATCGCCTCCACATGCCTTTCAAAGCTTCTAGCCGCCAAAGTCTTAGTAAAGGGATCAGCGATGTTGTCCTCGGACGCGATCTTACATACATCCACTTGTCCTGTCTCCACATGCCCTCTAATAATATGATATCTCCGATCGATGTGCTTGGTCCTCTTGTGGTGCCGAGATTCCCTTGTGTTGGCAATAGCCCCTGTATTATCACAGTAAAGTGTGATAGGCTTGTCAACACCCGGAATGACCTCAAGGTCTCTAAAGAACTTGCGGAGCCAAACCGCTTCTTTAGATGCCTCAGCCGCAGCCACATACTCAGCCTCCATAGTAGAGTCAGCTGTGCAGCCCTGCTTCACGCTCCTCCACACAATGGCGTCTCCTCCGAGTAAAAACACTGATCCAGATGTCGATTTCCTCGAATCCTTATAAGTCTGGAAGTCTGAGTTCGTGTATCCTACGGGTGTTAGGTCCCCTCCAGAATACACCAGCATATAATCCCTCGTTCTCTTAAGATACTTGAGTATATGCTTTACTGCTTGCCAGTGCTTGGTTCCAGGATTCGCTTGATATCGACTCACCATACCTACTGCAAAACATATGTCCGGGCGAGTGCAAAGCATAGCGTACATAAGGCTTCCCACAGCGGATGCATAAGGGACCTTACTCATACGTTCTCTTTCTTCCGATGTCTTGGGACAGTCATCCAATGAAAGAGTTAGACCGGCAATAGAAGGTTGTGAGCCTTTCTTTGCCTCTAGCATTGCATATTTGTCAATTATTTTATCTATGTATGAAGCTTGGGATAATGCTATCATTTTGTTCTTTCGATCTCTGAAGAGACGAATGCCTAGAACATAATTAGCTTCTCCCAAGTCCTTCATGTCAAACTGTTGGTGTAATCAAAGCTTGACCGATGATAAGTTCCCTACATCATTCCCAATGAGTAGTATATCATCGACATAGAGTATCAGAAAGACCACTTTTCCATCCTTAATACGTTTATAAACACTAGGTTCATCAACGTTCTGCTCAAAATCAAATGTCTTAATCACTTGATCAAACCTCTAGTTCCATGAGCGGGATGCTTGCTTTAATCCATAAATGGATCTAAGCAACTTGCAGACTTTCCTTTCTTGGCCTTTCGCTACGAACCCTTCGGGCTGTATCATATAGATACACTCTTCAAGATGGCCATTCAAGAATGCCGTCTTAACATCCATTTGCCAGATCTCGTAATCGAGAGCCGCAGCAATAGACAGAAGAATACGGATAGACTTCAGCATAGCAACAGGCGAAAAGGTTTCCACGTAATCGATTCCAGCCTTTTGCGTGTATCCCTTTGCAACCAGTCTAGCTTTGAAATTTTCCACTCTCCCTTCCGCATCCTTCTTTCTTTTGTACACCCATTTGCATCCAATGGGTTTTATCCCATCCGGCAAAATCTACAAGTTCCCAAACAGAGTTGGATTTCATAGAATCCATCTCATTGTTCATAGCCTGTTTCCAAGATTTAGAATCAACATCCTTTATAGCTTCATCATATGTGACCAGATCTTCCTCATGCTCATGAGCCTCGACCTGGTATACCTCAGCATCATACATGAAGAAATTAGGTTTCTTAGAAACCCTCACACTACGACGAGGCACCCTAAATTGTTGATCGTCTGCAGGTCTTTCACTGGAACTCGGACTTGCGTCCAAGGCCGAAATCTGTGGAGCAGTTCTTTCACCCGATAACTCCTCTAGCACTACTTTACTTTGAGGCTTAAAGTCATTCATGTGACTTTCCTCCAAGAATGTCGCATGGGTTGAGACAATGACTTTTGTTCCTTCGGGTTATAGAACAGACCTCCTTTAGTTCCTTTTGGATACCCTACAAACATGCATAATTCTGATCTTGGTTCCAACTTTTTCGCATCCCCATCCAGTACATGTGCTGGGCAGCCCCATATTCTCATATGTCCAAGGGAGGGCTTCCTGCCACGCCACAATTCATACGGAGTTCTAGGAATTGATTTGCTCGGAACTTGGTTCAGAATATAGCATGCCGTTTGTAAAGCATATTCCCAAAATGATAATGGCAGCGTTGAATAACTCATCATGGACCGTACCATATCCAATAAGGTCCTGTTTCTCCTTTCGGCTACACCATTCTGTTGTGGAGTACCAGGTGCAGTCAATTCGGATAATATCCCGTTCTCTACAAGATGTCCTAGAAATTCGTCGGAGAGGTATTCGCCACCTCGATCAGATCAAAGTGTCTTTATGGATTTATCCAATTGCTTTTCCACTTCCGCACGATACTCTTTGAACTTGTCAAAGGTTTTGCTCTTGTGGTGCATCAGATACACATATCCATACCTCGAGTAATCATCTATAAAAGAGACATAATACTCGAACCCTCCTCGTGCTGTGACGTTCATGGGGCCACATACGTCAGTGTGCATAATTTCTAAGAGCTCCTGAGCCCTTGTACCCTTAGCTTCAAAAGACCTCTTAGTCATTTTACCCTCTAGACATGACTCACATTGGGGAAGTCGTACCTCCTCCAGAGATTCCAGAGGACCGTCTTTCACCAATCTTTGAATCCTATCCTGATTAATATGACCAAGTCTTAAATGCCAAAGATACGCCTTGTTAGAGTGAGAAACTTTCAACCTTTTAGAGTTATCAATTAATTTAGTGTCAAGCAGTGAGTACATCTTTGGTTTGATCAAATATAGGTTTCCATCCATCCATCCAGAATAGATAAAAGACTTATTTCTACGAATATCAACTCTTTTACTAAAAGAAACTGAATAAGAATCCTTTATTAAACAAGCTACCGATATAAGGTTCCTCCTAAAATTAGGAACATAAAAACAGTCTTTCAATAAAATAAACCTAAATTGATCAAAATAAAGATAAACATCTCCCACTGCTTCAGCCACCACAAAGCTACCATTTCCAGTCCGCAACGAGAGGCTCCTATCATGTAGACTTCTCGTTTCCACTAACCCCTGCATAGAAACACAAACATGATTAGTGGCGCCCGAATCAATGACCCAAGTGTCTTTCGATTCTTCCACCAAACACGCTTCTAAGTAATGAAGTTCCTTACCTTCCTTGCCCTTGGGGGCTAGGAATTCCCGGCAAGCCTTCTTGAAGTGACCTACCTTCCCACAATGGAAGCATTTGGACTTTTTAGGGTCCTTTGGCTTCTTGTTCTTCTTCTTCTTCTTCCCGTCCGAGACAGGAGGATTAGAAGAACTAGAAGCCACTTGCTTCTTATTTGGCCTCTTCCTCTTCCGCGAGGGATCGGAAGATTCCGCCAAATTGGCCTCTCCTTTAGGTCGGACCACATCCTCATCCCTGATCATCCGCTCATAAGCCTGTAGTTGCTTCATGAGCTCGGTTAGTCCTAACTCCTTTGTCACCAGATTGTATGCGGCCTTAAACCCCACAAAATCTTTAGACAGAGTCTTAAACACCATCTCGATCCGGGTGTTGTAGTCCAACTCAGCACCATTCTCAGCAGCCTCAACGAAGAATCCCATTAGAGCGATCATATGGTCCTTCACCAGAGTACCCGCCTTTTGCTTGGAGTTCATAATGCTGGTGATAGCGGACTGTCGAGCCAATTTTTCTTGGCCTCCGAACATGTCCTCCAAATTTTCCATGATCTCCCCAGCAACTTGATAAGTCTCATGCTGCTTTTGTAAAGCACACGTCATGCTAGCAAGGATGTAGCATCGAGCTATCTCATTGGATTCTCTCCAATGATTATAGGCAACCGGGACCTCCTCAAGTGGTGTGTCAGGTTTGGGCCCAGGTGGGCATGGTTCGTCCAGTACGAACTTGTGTTTCTCGCAGCTGAGAACTATTAATAGATTTCTTTTCCAGTGTTTATAATTATCGCCATTCAACTTATTTTCAGTAAGTATCGAAATGAGGGGTGTCGGTGACATTTTGAACTGAAATAAAATTATACTAGACATCATTACAAAGCCCAAGCAAATATACAGATAATTTAGCAAATAAAACATACAAGTATGTTCCTACATGAAACTTGAAAAACATGTAGCATTGCAACGGTAATTCTCAGCACCTATTGCCCCAAGCCACCGAGGGGTGGTCATGAGAACAAATAGCCGGAACATGGACCCTGTCCAATTAATATATGTTACCTTAATTCCTCCAAGGTTAAGACATATATTAATAACCGCTTATTTGGCCACCAGTTTAGTTAACAGAGCTTCTAGGGAAGGTTAATAACTAAACGAGTCTTGAGTGTATAACCATTGTTTACGTAGCCCGATCCACGTCCTACCAAGCCACCGAGGGGTAGTCATGAATAGGATCATACCCGAACACGTTTTCCACATAGGAGATCCAATCTAGTATACCGGCGGCGGTAAACACCTACCGAGGGGTGTGGTCAGGGCAGAACTGACGCGAGGCGTTACCATGCTTTCACATATGGATCAACAATGGAGGCCGTGGGTTTTGTTTGAAACCCTCTCCCACTCAATATTTTAAAAAACATGCAAGTTTTGACAAATTATGTATGATCAATATAGTATGAGCGGCACTCACCTATCTTATATGACATGTTATCAAATATACATACAAAACATCCATCAATACATATTTATACATCCATGACATATCACAGAAAAAATAATTGACAGAATAACCAAGCTATGGTTCCATCCTAGAACAAAGAAAATAAAGATTACAAAATTCCATCCAAAGCATTCTTTGGGTCTTGAATTCTGTTCAGTCTTCTTGTATACATCTTTATGTAGCCTCTCCATTTATTTCTCATCCCAATAATTATTTAAAATTTAAATCTCCAAAAATTTAAATTTCAAATTCAAATTCCAAATTCGAATTTCAAATTTAAATTTCAAATTTAAATTTTAAACAATTTTAAACATCATGTGTAATAATATGTAATTTCAAAAAATTTGAAATTTTTAATTACATATTTTTAAACATGATTTAAAATTAAATCTCAAATTTAAAAATCAAAATTTTCTGATTTTGGGACCGTCGGACAGCCGCCCCTGTAGGCGGCAGCCGCTGTGGGCAGCCACCAACCCCGGAGGGGCTGGCAGCCCATGGCCGCCCCCTGTGCAGCCCTGCCGGGCTGCAGGCCAAGCCTGCAGCGCCAGGCTGCACGCCCAGGCTGGGCGCAGCAGCCTGTAGGCTGCAGGCAGCGCCTGCAGCCAGAGGCTGCACGCCTAGGCTACGGCCAGCCTTGGGCAGGCCACGGCCACCCTGGGCTGCAGGCCAAGCCTGCGGCCGGGGTGGTGTGGGCCTACTTAGGGGCTGCCGCAGCCCCATCCTGCCCGAGGGCAGGGGTTGCAGCCCCACCAAGGCCCGTCGGCCTATTCCGAGGGGTCGTGTCTCGATTTTCATGTCATATTCCAATTTACCTATTAGGATCTCCAAAAATTAATTTGAATCCCAATTAAATTGAAATTTTCCACACAATCAAAATTTCAACCTTTAAATCAAATTTAACTTTTGGGAAAAAAATAAATTAGGGTCTTCAATCTTCAATCTCCTCCAAGAATGATTACATAAAATTTCCTAAACCGTTTCCGGTGTACAAAAATTCTAACCATAAAAATTCTAAGAGACAAAAAATAAAATCCATGGGAAAATTACAGTGTTAATAAACTACTCCCATGGTTACATAAAAATTCCTAGATACAATTTTTCTAAATTCTAAGGAACCATAACCGGAATAAACAAGCATGCTTATAATAATTCAAAAAATTAAAATAACCACATACTTTATACATAATCCATGATAACAACATAAAGGAACCCTAGAATGCCACTCTCTAAATATCAAATCCATACATAAATAAAAATACTAAGTAATTGTCTAATTTATGTACATGGCATAGTCATGAGATGGCTCTGATACCAATTGTAGGAAAATAAATCGGTAAAAATGTATCAGAGTGGCGCAGCGGAACAATAAAAATTTTTAGATCGTTAAATATCTCATGATGCCATATACAATAAACCAACAACAATTAAAACTCATACCTCAAGGACGCCAATCTTGCAGGAGGAGAATGACCGGAGGCTTCAACCAACTAGCCTTCTCTACTATTCTCCAATTCCCGAATGGCTGAGTGTGTGGGCACTCTGAACCTCGATCGGTATGCTAGCACTGCTAGTCTTCTTCCGACCACCCAGATCTCTAAAGAACTTTATTGTCACGATGAGCTGTGCAACAATAAGCCTGCTCACCTGAGAGTCTGTGGTCTGAGAGAACTGGAGTGGCAGGACCTCTATTTATAGACCTGCATGAGGTGATTCTCTGAATTTGAATTGGACTAGGAAAAGATATTTTCCCTTATCCATATCCATAAAATCCGAATTTTTCCAAGGGAGAATCTCCACAATAAAATTCGGTTTTCTTAGGATAAATCCAATCCAAATCTAAACAAGATTTTAACTAGAATTTTATCTCCCTTTTTCAACCCAAAAAAATCCAAAAATTTCAAGGAGAATCTCTCCTAAAGATTTCGGCCATTATGGATAAGGGAGAATAAAAAATTCCACAAGGATTTTCAAGCTTGAATCTTATCTCAACCTTATCCAAAAATAACCGAATTTCCTAGGAGATTTTCTCCCTAATTTCGGCCACTTTTCAGGGAAGGAGAGAATCCAAATTCAACTAGGATTGAAACTTGAATTTTCCCTTGAATCTTATCCACAAAAAATCCGAAATTTCCTTGAGAATTATCCTCAAAAATTTCGTCCACTTTTGTTGGGATTTGGATTCAAAATTCAAGTAGGATTCTAACAAGATTATCCTCTCCAAATCCAACTCAAATTCGAATTTCAAACCTTGTGGATTTTCCACAACAAATTCGAATCCTACTTGGACTGTGATTCAAAATTTGAATTTCAAATTTCAAATTCAAATTTCAAATTTCAAATTTCAAATTTCAAATTTAAATTTCAAATTCAAATTTCAAATTCGAATTTCAAATTCAAATTTCAAATTCAAATTTCAAATTCAAAATTCAAAATTCAAATTTCAAAATTCAAATTTCAAATTTCAAAAAACAAATTTCAAATTCCACAAAACGGTTGTGTTTCATATTCTTGTTCTCATGGATAATTTTCTACAACTCCAATCCAATCTCAAATAAAATCATGGCAACTTTATTTGGAGTTCGAATAATTATGTACTCTATTGTCCAAAACAAAATCTGAATCCAACCGGAGAGAATCTTGTCTACCATCCTAATCCTGTGTCATCACCATCCATGCATAATAAACTAGCCAATAGCATACACAAATCAATTTGTCAAACGTTAAGGAATTATGTGGAGCTAGTAGAGGGACTGATTGGACATATATAATCGGGCTCTCGTGATTCCATATGATCATCATTCTATACCGAACAACTCAATCATATGATCACTAATTTCAGAGTCACACCACTATAAACCTGAAACTGAACTCCCAATTATATACCGTATTACGTAAGCCTGTGACGAGCTACTATCCAATGACCTTGTCATATATGCAAAACCGTCATATGATATCCATGATCAGCCTTAGGTCAAAGTCCGTTTAATCCTACTGATCAGGCTATCTTAAAGTTCCATTATACTATCGAATTAAGAAAATGATTATTTATCATATGTGAATAAGAAGTCATCCGCCCAGCAGACGACCCAAGGCCTTGTCCATTTTCACATTCAGTATAATGCCTTTAAGAGGATACCTTTAACTCCTCAGAGCTATGATTCCGATATCTGCAAACAAACCCTTCATCGTATACAAGTCATGCACCCAACGAACCGGTCTATAAGCTTACTACCTCTGAGACGCTTTAGCCATTGGAACATCAAAGTACACAAGTCATATACATGAAGTAGTTCATTTACTCAGGATTAAGGTTATTGCACAATGAAAGTCAAAAGCAGATTGATCCACTCATAGCAGACTACGTAGATCAATCACGCTTTAGTCCCGGTCTAATATGTCACCACTGAGCAACATATCCATGTCTCTACTTGGGAGTCCAGCTCCAGACAGTCAAGACAAACCGTCCCCTCTAAGGCTTTAGACAACATAATAGTCTTAACATGAGTTAGATGCTCGGTCTAACCCCATAGACTACAGACCATAGTTTAGACTGTTAACTTTAGAACATTGTCTTCTCGCATACAAAAGTCCATTGCATGCAATGTTCTAACAGTTTTAACACAAGCAGTCAGTGAGCCATATTTGCTTACATTTACTTTAACATGTAAATAGGACGGGGACAGATAGCAATGTAATGAATAACCTCTATGTATAATTTTATTATCCAGTTCAAAATGAATACATCAAAATGTCTCTAATACTTAGGGCATTTCCTAACAATATAATGTGGGCTCCAATAATCTATGTAACTATTATTCTATACAGAATAAACCTATTACAATTATTAGCTTCAGAATCATACTACTATAGACTTGAAATTGCACTCTCAATTATATACCATATTATGTAAAACCAGTGATTAGCTGTCATCCAATGACCTTGTCATATATATAAAACCCTCATATGATATCCATGATCAACCTTAGGTTAAATTCCGTTCAACCTACTGATCAAACTATCTTAAAGATCCATTATACTCTCGAATAAGAAAATGATTATTCACCATATGTGAATAAAAAGTCACCTACCTAGTAGATGACCCAAGGCCTTATCCATTTTCACATCCAGTATAATGCTTTTAAGAGGATAACGTTTACTCCTCATTAAAGCTATGATTTCAATATCTATAAACAAACCCTCCATCGTATATAAGTTATGTACCCAACAAACCAGTCTATAAGGCTACTACCTATGATATGTTTTAGCCATTGAAACATCAAAGTACACAAGTCATATATATGAAGCGATTCATCTACTCAAGATTAAGGTTATTACATAATGAATGTCAAAATTGACATTATCCACTCAAGCAACTACGCAGATCAATTACACTTTGGTCCCGGTCCAATATGTCACCACTAAACAACATATCTATATCTCTACTCAGGAGTCGAAGCTCCAGATAGTCAAGACAAACCATTCCCCAATTGGCTTTAAACAACATAATAGTATTAACATGATTTAGATGCTCGGTCTAACCCTATAGACTACGGATCATAATTTAAATTGCTTACTTTAGAACATTGTCTTTGTGATAACCCGGAATTTTTAGATTCTCGGAGTAAATTAAAATTATATGTATGTATCAATTTTAATAAATAAAATATGAAAAAATTGTGTTTTAATACCGTTGAGAATACCGTGAAAATGTTCTGGCAGTGTTAGAGTGAGTGAGTTTAGAGATGGAAAATCTTATCGAATAGAAACAGGTGAGACATCTCAAAAACGAAGCCAAAAACCCTGAAGAGTGCATCGAAGTGCACTAAAAGACGAAAATTTATGGTAGTGAATTCTAGCCAAATGGAAGCAAAATAAAACAGACTGATCGCACTGGAGACGCCTGGAACCCGCCTACGCGATTTCGGTAAAGTTCCATTCGGTGTGACTTTTAGTCAAAATTTGATCACGAATTAATTCATATATTAATTAGATGATGTCATAATGATATCATAATTTGGATTTAGTTAATTCGCTTAATTAAGCTTAATTAATGTGGTAGGTAGCATTAAAGGCCAATATTAAATGCTTTTAGGATCAATGGCCATGATCAAGCCAAAATGGCTTTGAAAAAAAATTTGGAAAAAATGGAAAAAAGGGATTCGGCCACATGGAAAGAAGGCAGCCCAAAATTTGCAAATTTGACCCCAAAAATTTGCATTTAAGTCCCTAAACAATTATGTAATTGTTCGAAAAAATTGTAAAAAGGTCCCCATCCATTTGCCTATAAATAGGCATGAGAAATTTATTTGAAAAATTAGAAAAATTGGCCAAACTCTTGCCATTTTTTTCTGCCAAAAATCAGTGCACCTTACCCCATTTCAAACTAAATTTTAGTAAAAATTTTACACCAAAATTAGCTTCCAATCCAAGCTTAGGTTGCAAGGAAACTAATTGATAAGGTGAGCTTTAAAATTGAAGTATTTTCATTGCCCGTGTACCTCTTGGGTTCCCCCTACACAATTGTGTTTCAAAGTACATGCCTGTATACTATTTAAACTCTAGATTTTAGCTCCAAAATCTTTATTTTGGGTTCTAGAATTTTATTTAAGACATTTATGGTCCTTTCTGAGCCTTTCAAAAATTTTTGTTGAAAATGACCCTTTTGCCCCTGACGGGTCTTAGGACGGTAACTATTCCGTCCTATCATTTTTCTTAAATTTTCTAAGCCCAAATATTATAAAATAATATTCCCTGGGCTTCTGTATCGTTTTACAACTTCATTTGCTAAAAAATCACAATTATTCATTTTCTGACCCTCGATTACTATTCATCCAACACCTAGGGTCGTTTCTCGTTTTTCTAGCGTTTCGGAGCCTCAAATGGGTATTTCACTACTTCAAAAACGTTTTTCATCCTGTGTCCGAGCCTCGATTCCCGAGGGGCTCGGGTTTCCTATCCCGATCTCATTTTTCCTCCTCGTTTCCTAAAATACCCCTAACATGAATTTTCCTGTTCTTGACATTTTAGTCATTAAGGGGTCGGTTTACTATTCCTCTTGGGTTGGTTTTCCATTACTAACCCTAATCCACCGAGGGGTCTCGGTTTCGTTTCCGAGTCTAATATTTTTACCCCTCGTTTCCCAAAATGCCCTTATGCTGTTTTAGGAATTTCGGCAGCATTTCCGCTTGTATTTTTAGGTTTCCCCGGTGTTAGGTACGCCTCAAAACCTTTATACTTGCCACATACTATACCCGAGATCTATTTTATACAAAGTTACCAAAACTTTGTATAAAAATTTTCCACATTATCATCATTCTAAATTTCAACACAAATCATCATTTTTTTTTCCACTTATAGCCTCGGTTTCTTATGATAAACAACACCAAATATTTTTCATTACATTAAACAATCATCATATATCACTCTTAGGTTTTCAAATGTACATATAAACATTAAAAACCTAACAAAATTTCATTCTAACCCTAGCATTAAGCCACAGATTTTCATGCTAAACCACCATAGAAAATTTTGTTCTTATTACTAGGGTTTTATCAACATTTCTCATCACTGTTCAACACTAAAAATTTTCCATTTTCAAGTGTTTATTGGCCATAGGTTCTAGCATGAAACATGCATCAAAATTGCTTGTTTCATTATTCCAATTCATGCTTTAATAAACATAGTATCAAACTAACATAACCATTAAAGCAAATCACCAAACTTCTCAACATTTTTTCGCTTTGACAAGCCACAGTTTTCATAGGAAAGCATGCAAAATTTTTTACTTGATTCCTATTTCTAAATCATGCTTCATTCATCTTAATATCAAACCAATCAAATCATCAACAAAACATCAAATTTTTCAACATAATTCCCCACCAATGAGCCATGGATTTTTCAAAGAAAGGTCTAAAACAATTGAAGTTCAATCTTACATACATACTTATGAAATCATTTAACTGGTTACTACTCAAAAATAAATGTTTGTTTAATACTGTACAGAAGTCAACACTGGCGGTGGTATTTACAACCTCACCCTCACATCCACTTCTGCCGCCGTCACCGTCCATCGGAGTCTAGGCCATAGGTCACTTACCTACAGCATGAACACACACACTGTGAGCTTTACGCTCAATAAGTACAACGTTCTATCCGCAAAACATATTCAAAACATACGTCATACTCAAAACACATAAGCATGTAAGGTATACATAACATATAACATGCACTGAAACATTTCACATACTAGATGCCAATCCAAGGCATCACACTTAACTGAATACATAACTGTAACATCGCATAGCTGAATGCATAACAGAAAACATCATGTAACAAGATGCATATCAACTATAGCTGGAAGCATATTGTAACTATAGCTAAGGCATATCGCAAACAATGTATGAACTAATTATGCTCATTTTATGCTTCATTATTCGTTATCTTTTCTTATCTGAAGGGCCCTGGTGTCAGTACCACTGTGCGCGGATCATTAGATTCACCATGATCATGGGCCTTGGCCCGTTATAGATATATTTTATAGGCCTTGGCCTGTCTTACTTTGTAGGCCTCATGCCCCTTATATTTTCTGGGCCTTGGCCCGTTATACTGACACCTTTATACTTGTTACCCAATTCTTTATCTGATCATGCCATATGCTCTACTAGGCTATCTACTAATCTTACGCGATAGGGATATATGGCATCTAACTCATGCTTTCATAAATCTACGTGATTATGAAACTATATGTTCTTTTAATATGCTATGCAACAATTATGCACTGCTTGCATGCTTAACATAGCGTAAAAACAACATTTTAAATTCCTTTTTTTTTTTTTTCTCATGCTGTAGGCGAAGTTATACTTACTTGTCAGCCGAAAATTTGTACTTCGCCTCCGTTGAAAATTACAGGTAGCGACCTATAATCATAACGTATCTTTGTTAAACTTTGCTCTTAGGTCATTATGGTCGTTAGTGACTAATAAAAATTCTATCGTTAAGTAGTACTGATTCTTATTGGTACTAACTGTGACAACCGGCCCTTACTTAACTGACTGGTACTATCGCCGTCGGGCTTCATAGCCGACTGCGACGGACCGTCGCCATGTAGGTCATCGGTAACTTACTTTTAACTTGCTTTTAACTTGTTCTGATACCACCTGTGACGGCTGGTATCTTACTTTTAACATATTTATTTTAACTTTCCATTTGAACGTGAAAATAGGGAATAAATTTTTTTTTTCTTAAACTTTAAACTTGAAATCGTATCATCATAAAACATTTACTAAAGTAAATCTTTTACATCGCCATAACTTGATATAAGTCATATAACATCATTTTAACATTCATTCAATACTCTTTTAAATAGCTCAGCGGAAGACTCATAGCAGTACCATAACCCTCACCCAGTCCCTTGGCACATGTAGATCTCATTCATCATCCATCACTTGTCTTATCGTCGTGCAGGTTGCATACCTACAATATGAACAAACTTGTGAGCGACAGGCTCAGTAAGTTTAAACATACATGCATAACATACAAACATTCTTACCATATAGGCAGAGCATTAACATAACATAAAACATAATTTGCTTAAAATTCATACTTAAACATACTTAGCATCACTCATACCATATCGGACAGAGCATATCTGATCCCAACTAAGGTATCAGAACATTAACATAACATGTATTATACATTACTTTAACTTTATACTTAATCTACATAACATGGTCAGCATACTTGTACATACTTGAACATACTTTACATCATAATCATACTTAACATACTTTCCATCGTAAACATACTTAATGTACTTAATATCGTGAATGTACTTTCATACTTAACATAATTTAACATACTCAACATACATATAAACATTGCATACACATATCATCCATAACATTACATATACATACATTGCTTAGGCATGTATACTTAAACATATATTTACACATTGTAAACATAACATACTTAATGTATACTTAAACATCATAAACATAACATACTTAACATAACATACTTAACATATGTTTACACATTGTAAATATAACATACTTAACGTACTTATCATCATGAAAATACTTTCACATTTAACATCATGAATATACTTATCATACTTAAATACATAAAACTTCGTAAATATACTGAAGCATCATAAATATACTAACGTATGCTTAAACATTCTTAACATAAAACATAGTACGGATCATTAACATAACAAATAACATGCATTACTATTCATTATGAATAGTAACTCTGATCATGAACAGTATTTACATCGCAAACATATCACATTTTAAACTTCTGCACCTAGGACGTATCACCGTTAGATTGAAGGCCATAAACATGAACAATACTATTGACTGTGAATAGTACTGTTGATCGTAACAGTAACTTTGACTGTAAAGGTACTCATAGTGTTAGTATATCTTATACTCGTTTATAGGCTCATTTTTAGTCTTGGGTCTTTATCTTTCGTTACGTTCTGGTTTTGGGCCCCATTTTGGTCATACCGTTCTTTTACGTGCAAGACTGGGAGGGACATTGGGAAGTGACCCACTGGCCAATCCTCTACAATCTACATAACATTAGACTTCCACACCTGGGATGTACCATTATCGGTTTGGAAGCCATATCATAACTTAACATGAAGAACCTCCACCTGTATGGGAGGCCGGTATGCCAATAGTGGTTTCATTACCATCTATCATGTGGTTCCTAACCGGTGGTATTATCATTGCCTCTTTGGTCTGGAACACTTTACATATCTTTATTTATTTATGTGTATTTTATTTACACATTACTGTGCATAGAGCACCTTGGTACATACTTTACATGTCATACATAGCATATAAACATGTTACGTAATTTCATGTTATAGACATTTATATGTCTGAATTTACTGTATATAACACATGGACATAAACATGTCAAGTCAATTTACATTTGACTTGGACATAACACATAGTTCATAACGTAGCAGTTGTTAGCCACACTTTGGTGCATATAGCACTCACACATATAAATTTCATATAACATACAAACATAGATATAACATGTCAATTTATGTTGCAGTCAACTAAATGCTTGAACTTGCAACATATCACACATAAAAATACATACATGTTGCAGATACAGAAATATTTGAAACTTACCACATATGACACTTAGACATAATAGTCTATTCATGTTGCAGACATGAAAATATTTGAACTTACATGCTGTACATTAAACACATAGACATAGAAGTCAATTCATGTTGCGGTCAATTAAATGTCGGAACTTACAGATACTTCTGCTCATATCTCCTTTTCTTGCTTTCTGGTCCGCAGACGTCCCTTCATCGCGTCTGGAGTGGATTCCTATAACTGAAATAATAACGGTTATTCTCCATACATAAAGCTCAATAAGAAGGTAAAAATTCTACATTTAACTTCTTAATCATGAGCTTAGGGGTCTAATATCCCATTTATAACTTTTCTGCTAACTTTTGACAAAATTACCATTGTGTCCCGAGATTTTGACAAAATTACCATTCTACCCCTGATGGGATTTTTCATCATAACTTTACCTTTCTTTGATTTACAACTTAGTTTTGGCCCCTTAGAAACTTAATTAAGCCATTCTAAGTCCATCAGAGCCTTTTTCTATCATTCTTGAAATTTTCGATCAAAATGATTGTTTTGCCCCTATAGGTCTTTGGGCCATATTATTTCCATTTTAACATTCTGTTGGGATTTTCTATGGCCATAAATTATAAAATAATTTTTTTTAGGCCTTATCGAGCTTTTTCAGCATAAATTGATGTAATTCTTGATTTACTATACCTCAAAACGTCTATCTTTCTTTCCCGGACCTAGGTCATCGAGGGGGCTCGGGTTTCCATTCCGATCACATTTTTATGCCTCGTTTTCTAAAATACTCTTTTGTGTCATTTTTGAAAATTTGACAGCATTTCTGATTAATTTTTGGGTTCTCGGTGTTTAGGAATCACCTCGAAACCATCTAACCAAATTCTAATCTATCACGTACTATATCAGAGGCCAATATTTTTACGTAAAACTCAACTTTTACATAAAAATCTTCATATTTTACACATTTTCTTATTTGACTATTTTTCATACACATAGTCCATTTTTCTTACAATTTCACATGCCAAAATACATAATTAATATATAATCATTCCAAAACATAAATTAAGGAATGAAGGGACCGAAATCACTACCAAAATCGTCCCATCGGCGATCGAACGAACCATTCAGTCTCGCGTGCACAAACTTTGATTCATCATTCTTTACGTTTGAAATTCCATCTTGCAATTTTGACACCGCGGATGTGTCTGGAACGTCGAAAATAAGCCAACGGGCCATTCTTCAATTTTTGGTCATCGGATCGCCATTGACCCACGTTGACTATCGTTGACCAGCTTTGACCGGTCACTGACCGGTGTTGATTGGTGGCTTCGATGGAAAAGGCGGACACCATCTCATAGATCTCGACATGAGGAACTCATTGGTAGTGTCAATTTCACTAATTGAGGCCCCTATCGCCGGAATCGACCCCTCAAAAATTAGACGGCGGCGGCGAGGTTGGTTCTCTGCCGTGCCATGCTTATTGCCTAAAATTGACTTAGGGCTTTTGTTCTTCATGTCTCTCTGATCATTTTGGTACCCACCATGTCACCCAACTCCACCGGAATCGACGACTGGTTTATTGACCAGTCAGTTGACCGGTTACCTTGCGCGTCGTTAACTAGGTAGCCTGTTGGGTTACTTTGCACAAACTTGGTGTAGTAACCGACTGGGTTACTTTGCTTGTTTGGGTGTGGTAGCCTACCAGGCTACTATTGCTTGTTTGGTGTGATAGCCTACCGGGCTACCATGGCTTGTTTGGTGTGGTAGCCTACCGGGCTACCCACACTATTTTGGTTATTTAAGAAAATCATTTCGGTTGCCTTATAAAAATTCTTGGGGAAAATTTTGTTCTTTGAAACGGTCCCTTATCACCCTGTTAGAAAGTGGGGGATGTTTTTATGAAAACCATTTTTATTTTTAAAGAGTTAAAATACATTTTGAGTGTTGCATTTTAAGGGTGGTTTTTGAACCACTTATCAGAACTTGATTTAAAACTCATCCAAAACGACTTAGTTTGCAAATATGGTGAACATAAAATTTTTCATCCTCGACGAGATGAACAATTCTCATGTTTACCTCGGAGCTCAAATCTAACTTGAACAGGTCCTAATCTTAATAAACCCGTGGTTATTGTGCCCAGTTTTTTGTAAAAATTTCAATTTTATGTCATTTTAAATTCGGCTCTATTTGAGGCACGAAATAACCAAATTTTTAAAAACACACAGGTTATCTTAAAGATCGACGTGGTCTACAACTTTTGTGTTGAACCCGAGATCCGGTTCGGACTCTAAGTGGTCCATTTTTAACAAAACCCGAGACTAATTCTGGGTTTGGATTTTTAGTCCCAGTTTTGGGCACCGAATGAAAACCACTCGATAAACCTATCTTAGTGTCATTTTTGGCCAACACAAAAATGACCGTAATGAAATTTTCTTAAAACTTTGTGTTTCACCAAGTCTCAAATTCAGATCCTAATGGGGTCAAAATGGCCAAAATTCGTGGCCTTTTTCTGGGGACAGATTGTGTCCAGCCTTCTAAAAGAAAACGTTCATGCTCACATGTGTACACATCCATTCGTAAAAATGTAAATACAGCCATACAATCACAAACTTAAAAATGGAAAGCTAAGGGCTCAAAATAAACCTATTACAACCCATGTGTGTAAACAAATACACATAAATTCATTGATCAAAATCTTAAAATCAACTAACCACAAGATAGGGTTTTCGGTTTTTACCTCTTGTGCTTTAAACCAAGCATGAATCTGAACTAAGGCTTGAGTGACCAAATGGTCATGTGATTCTTGGTGAAAAAGGGGTTGGTTTGTGCTAGCAAGATACCAAAAAATTTCTCTTAATATCAACCCAAAATAATAACTACAAACCATAAAGATAGTTTCTAAAAACTCACCCTTGAGTATCCTTGATTTTAGCTAGGTTTTTAGGCTTGAAAATGGTGGTTTTGGGGGTGTGGAATGGTCAGCTATAGCAAGGGAAAGAGAGAGAAAAACAGTAGTAGTTTTTGGGGTGTGAAAAAGAAAGATTAAAACCTAAAGCCATGCCCACCCTTTTATAGACAAATCCTAATCAAACTTAACCAACTTTAAGCTCAATTAATCAAGCCAATCTTAGGCTAATTTGGGGACAAATTTCTGCCCATTTCAGCCCTTGGGAGCCATGGGAGCTACTACATTGAAGAAGGGGAAATAAGCAAGGTTTTCTTGGTGACATGATGGATTGTGATGGAAAGCTTGAATTTTTAATTCAAGTGGTGTTATAACTTGTCCAATTTTTTATTGCTACCTTTTTGGGGGTTTTTTTTATAGCAAAACCAGCTGGTTTTCAGCCAAGGCACACGGTTTTTAAGGCCAAAATTTGTCTGCATTTGGTTCTCTTCGCAGTTCAGTTTTTGCCGTTCGGTATCCGACCCTTTTTCAACAGTGTTCTAGTTTTCATCCGGAATTGGATTTTCTAAATCTGATTTTTATATTGATCAATCCTAGTTGATTTATACTATCTAAGAGCCCATTCTCTACCCATTTACTATTCATCTCCTATACTGTTATTATGTCTACACTGTGTTGTACTTGCGTATGCATAAGGAGGTTTTTTCGCCAAATTTTCAACGCAGTCTCTCTTGACTAATTCAGACGTGCTGATTTCAATTTTATCATTTTTATGTCCGTCCGAGGTCATCTGGACCAGTTTTAGGGATCTGTGTGACTTTATCTCAAAAAACGTGTTAGGTGCCTGATTGACTAATTTGGGCATTCTGAGTCTAAATATATCAGTTTCGGGGCGAGAAAATATCGTCTTAACCCTCATCTTGATATTGCATATCTCTTAGACAAAAATTCTCGTTTTATGCCCAATTGACCAGATTGGGCCTATTGACTGCTAATATATCAGTTTTATGTCAGATTAAGGCCGTTTTGGCTATTAACCTGACACTACGTTTTCACTATTCATTATTCATTGTGTTCTGTTCTAACTGACTAGTTTGAGCATTCTGACTCCAATTTTGTCAGTTTCTAGATGAGAAGAGGTCATCCGGGCTATTTTCTCGATATTTACCCCTGCTAGGGTTTCTATTACTATTGTGCTCAGATGTTCGGTTTGAGTATTCTGGTGATCTGTTCACCAGTCTTTTGTCAAGAAATGGTTGCCTGGACCAGTTTCCTGACACTGCGTTTCTAATACACTCTTACACATAATAGGGTGGACCGAGTTCACTGTCGGTCGCCCCTTTCACTGCATGAATAGTACTTAAACAGCACTGTACCTGTTTAATCTATTCAACTAGAAATTATACTGTATTTTTTGACTTGATTACTCAATACATAGTAATTAGGTTTCCTGCATTTTGAAAGTCTGTATAGCGGCTCTCTGCTCATTACACGACCTTCTACATGTGTTCTAACACGGGCGTGTTCAAGGCAATATGGATGTGTATTGTCCGGACACGGGCGTGTAATTGTTGAGCTTGCTCAACAAGGCCATGTCTTGGAACACTTTCATTTACCTGAGCGGTACACGACCACTAACACAGCCGTGTACCCGACCGTGTTACACTACATAGCCATGTTCACTCACATAGCCTCTCACACTTATACAGTCCGATCGGTGCACGGCTTCTTACACGGCCGTGTACTTGATCATGTTCCTCGATTTTGCACTAAAAGGTATCAAACTAACCCAAATTCATTCCTCAATTTCTCATTATATAGAATTTAAGTTACATGAGTATGGGGGTCCTTACAACCTACCCCCCTTACAAAATTTTCATCCTAAAAAATTAGAATAGTTCCGAGAAGTTTCTTTTCATATACTCTTCCCGTCCCCATATGACTTCTTCTATGTTGTGGTTCCACCACAATACTTTTATAAGTGGTATAACCTTATTCCTAAGTACTTTGTCTTCTTTGGCTAGGATTCGCACGGTTTCTCCTCGTATGTCAGATAGGCATGCATTCCCTGCAGTCTCACTAGCTGAGCTTCATAAATTTTTGCTAGTCTTCCTACTGAGTAGCTTGCTTTCATGGTTAAAAATTGAGCTGATTTTGTCAATCGGTCCACAATTTCCCAAATTGCACCATTGTTGCTTAATGTTCTTGGCAACCTGTTTATAAAATCCATCGTAATCTGCTCCCATTTTCACTCAGGTAGCTCGTTTTTCTGCAGTTCTCCAGTAGGTCATTGATGTTCTATTTTAATCTTTTGGCATGTGAGGCATTTGGTAATGAACTCGGCAACGTCATTTTTCATTCCCGGCCACTAAAAACTCTCTTCTAAGTCCTTGTACATCTTATTTGCTCCCAGATGTACTAAATATGGCATTTCAAGAGCCTCTGAAAGGATCCACTTCCTGAGTTCCTCATCATTAGGAACACATAATCTATCTCTAAAATAGAGTATGCCATCCTTAGAGACTCGAAATTCTAAACTCTGGTCCTCCATGGCTTCCTTTTTGGGCTTGTTTAGGGTCAAATCAAGGTCCTGATCGACCTTAATTTCCTGTAGGAGTGTCGATTAGGGGGGTCATCTCAGAAAATCTTCCCGTCAAAAACTCAATTTCACTGCTGCGTAGCCCCTTTTGTAGTGCTTCTAGTAAGGCACGTATAACCAAAAGCAATGAGGAGTGCTCTCTATGTTAGGAAATGCCCTAAGCATTAGAGACATTTTGATGTATTTATTTTGAACTGAATAATAAAATTATATATAGAGGTTATTCATTACATTGCCATCTGTCCTCGTTTTATTTACATGTTAAAGTAAATGTAAGCAAATATGGCTCCCTGACTACTTGTGTTAAACTGTTAGAACGTTGCATGCAATGGACTTTTGTATGCGAGAAGACAATATTTTAAAGTTAGCAGTCTAAACTATGGTCTGTAGTCTATGGGGTTAGACCGAGCATCTAACTCATATTAAGACTATTATGTTGTCTAAAGTCTTGGAGGGGACGGTTTGTCTTGACTGTCTGGAGCATAGACTCCCAAGTAGAGACATAGATATGTTGCTTGGTAGTGACATATTAGACCGGGACTAAAGCGTGATTGATCTACGAAGTCCGCTTTGAGTGGATCGATCTGCTTTTGACGTTCATTGTGCAGTAACCTTAATCCTGAGTAAAAGGACAGCTTCATGTATATGACTTGTGTAATTTGATGTTCCAATGGCTAAAGCGTCTCAGAGGTAGTAAGCTTATAGATTGGTTCGTTGGGTGCATGACTTGTATATGATGAAGGGTTCGTTTGCAGATATCGGAATCATAGCTCTAATAAGGAGTTAAGGGTATCCTCTTAAAGACATTATACTGAAGAAAATGGACAAGGCCTTATGTCATCTGCTGGGCGGATGACTTCTTATTCACATATGGTGAATAATCATTTTCTTAATTCGGTAGTATAATGGAACTTTAAGATAGCCTGATCAGTAGGATTAAATGGACTTTGACCTAAGACTGATCATGGATATCATATGAGGGTTCTGCATACATGACAAGGTCATTGGATGATAGCTTATCACAGGCTTACGTAATATGGTATATAATTGGGAGTTCAGTTTCAGGTTTATAGTGGTGTGACTCTGAAATTAGTGATCATATGATTGAGTTGTTCGGTAAAGAATGATGATCATATGGATTTGTGGGAGCCCGATTATATATGTCTAATCAGTCCCTCTACTAGCTCCACATAATTCCTTAACGTTTGGCAAAATTGATCTGTGTATGCTATTAGCTAGTTTATTATGCATGGATGGTGTTGACATAGGATTAGGATGGTAGACAAGATTCTCTCCGGTTGGATTTAGATTTTGTTTTGGATAATAGATTACACAATTATTCGAACTCCAAATAAAGTTGCCATGATTTTATTTGAGATTGGATTGGAGTTGTAGAAAATTATCCATGAGAACAAGAATTTGAAATACAACTATTTTGTGGATTTTGAAATTTGAAATTTGAAATTTGAATTTGAAATTTGAATTTGAAATTCGAATTTCAAATTCAAAATTTGAAATTTGAAATTTGAAATTCGAATTTGAAATTTGAAATTCAAATTTTGAATCACAGTTCAAGTGGGATTCGAATTTGTTGTGGTAAATCCACAAGGAATGAAATTCGAATTTGAGTTGGATATGGAGAGGAAAATCTTGTTAGAATCCTACTTGAATTTTGAATCCAAATCCTAACCAAAGATGGACGAAAATTTTGAGGATTATCCTCAATGGATTTTCGGATTTTTGTGGATAAGTTTCAAGGAAAAATTCAAGTTTCAATCCCAGTTGAATTTGGATTCTCTCCTCCCAGATAATGGCCAAATTTTTGGAGTAAATCTCCTAGGAGATTTTTTGTTATTTTGGATAAGGATGAGATAAGATTCAAGCTTGAAAATCCTAGTGGAATTTTGATTCTCCTTTATCCAAAAGTGGCCGAATTTTTGTGGGATTTTCTCCTTTGAATTTTCAGATTTTTTGGTTGAAAAAGGGAGATAAAATTCTAATTAAAATCTTGTTTAGATTTGGATTAGATTTATCCTAAAGTGGCCGAATTTATTGTTGGGATTTTCCCCTTGGAAAATTCAGATTTTGTGCTTGTGGATAAGGGAGAATATCTTCTCCTAATCCAATTTGAATTCAGAGAATCACCTCATGCAGGTCTATAAATAGAGGTCCTGCCACTCCAGTTCTCTCAGACCACAGACTCTTAGGTGAGCAGGCTTATTGTTGCACAGCCCATCGTGACAATAAGTTCTTTAGAGATCTGGGTGGTCGGAAGCAGACTAGCAGTGCTAGCATACCGATCGAGGTTTAGAGTGCCCACACACTAAGCCAATCAAGAATTGGAGAATAGTAGAGAAGGCTAGTTGGTTGAAGCCCTCCGGTCATTCTCCTTCTGCAAGATTGGCATCCTTGAGGTATGAGTTTTAATTGTTGTTGGTTTATTGTATATGGCATCATGAGATATTTAACGATCTAAAAATTTTTATTGTTCCGCTGTACCGCTCTAATACATTTTTATTTTGATTTTTAAATTTGGGATTTAATTTTTAAATCATGTTTAAAAATATGTAATTGAAAATTTGAAATTTTTGAAATTACATATTATTATACATGATGTTTAAAATTGTTTAAAAATTTGAATTTGAAATTTAAATTTGAAATTCGAATTTGGAATTTGAATTTGAAATTTAAATTTTTTGGAATTTAAATTTTAAATGATTAATGGGATGAGAAATAAATGGAGAGGCTACGTAAAGATGGATACAAGAAGACGGATACAAGAAGACGGAACAAAATTCAAGACCCAAAGAATGCTTTGGATGGAATTTTGTAATCTTTATTTTCTTTGTTCTAAGATGGAACCATGGCTTGGTTATTCTGTCAATTATTTTTTCTGTGAGATGTCATGGATGTATAAATATGTATTGATAGATGTTTTATATGCATATTTGATAACATGTCCTATAGGATAGGTGAGTGCCACTCATACTATATTGATCATACATAATTTGTCAAAACTTGCATGTTTTTTAAAATATTGAGTGGGAGAGGGTTTCAAACAAAACCCACGGCCTCCCTTGTTGATCCATATGTGAAAGCATGGTAACGCCTCACGTCAGTTCTGCCCTGACCACACCCCTCGGTAGGTGTTTACCGCTGCCGGCATACTAGATTGGATCTCTTATGTGGAAAACGTGTTCGGGTACGATCCTATTCATGACCACCCCTCGGTGGCTTGGTAGGATGTGGATTGGGCTACCTAAACAATGGTTATACACTCAACACTCGTTTAGTTATTAACCTTCCCTAGAAGCTCTGTTAACTAAACTGGTGGCCAAATAAGCAGTTATTAATATATGTCTTAACCTTGGAGGATTTAAGGCAACATATATTAATTGGACGGGGTCCATGTTCCGGCTATATGTTTCGTAACCAACCCTCGGTGGCTTGGGGCAATAGGTGCTGAGAATTACCGTTGTAATGCTACATGTTTTTCAAGTTTCATATAGGAATATACTTGTATGTTTTATTTGCTAAATTATCTGTATATTTGCTTGGGCTTTGTAATGATGTCTAGTATAATTTTATTTCAGTTCAAAATGTCACCGACACCCCTCATTTCAATACTTACTGAGAATAAACTCAATGGTGATAATTATAAGGATTAGAAAAGAAATCTGTTAATAGTTCTCAGTTGCGAGAGACACAAGTTCGTACTGGACGAACCATGCCCACTAGGACCAAAACCTGATACACCGCTTGAGGAGGTCCCGGTTGCCTATACTCGTTGGAGAGAATACAATGATATAGCTCGATACTACATGCTTGCTAGCATGACGAGTGTTTTACAAAAGTAGCATGAGACTTATCAGGTTGCTAGGGAGATCATGGACAATCTGGAGGACATGTTCGGAGGCCAAGAAAAATTGGCTCAACAGTCCGCTATAACCAGCATTATGAACTCTAAGCAAAAGGCGGGTACTCCAGTGAAGGACCATATGATCACTCTAATGGGATTCTTCGCTGAGGCTGCCGAGAACGGTGCTGAGTTGGACTACAACACCCAGATCGAGATGGTGTTCAAAACTCTGTCTAAAGATTTTGTGAGGTTTAAGGCCGCATACAATCTGGCGACAAGGGAGTTAGGACTAACCGAGCTTATGAAGCAACTCCAAGCTTATGAGTGGACGATCAGGGATAGGGATGCGGTCCAACCCAAAGGTGAAGCCAATTTGGCAGAATCTTCTAAACCTCTCACGAAAGAGGAAGAGGCCAAACCAAAAGCAAGCGGCTTCCAGACAATTTGATGATTTGCTTAATGGTTAATTTTCATTTGGTAATATATTTAATTAAGCATGAATTAGAATCAAGGAACAAGAAATTGTGATGCATTTTCATGCTAAAATTCATGGGTGATAAACACTAGAAAATGAAAAACTTTTAGTGTTGATCAATGATGAGAAATGAGGATAAAAGTCCTAGCAAAGAAAACAAAATTTTCTATGTAAATTAGTATGAAAAATCCGTGGCTAATGCTAGGGTTGGAATGAAAATTTTGTTAGGTTTTGATGTGGATATGTACATTGAAAACCTAAGAATAATATATGATAATTGCTTAAGGTGATGAAAAATATTTGGTGATGATTAACATGATAAACCGAGGCTATGTTTGAGAAAATTTGATGATGTGTGCTGAGTTCTAAATATTGGTTAATGTGGAAAATATTTCTACAAAGTTTAGTAACTTTGCATAAATAGGCCTCTGGTATAGTACGTGACAGGTACAAAGGTTCTGAGGCGTACCTAACGCCGGGGAAACCCAAAAATACAAGCGGAAATGCTGCCAAAATTTCTAAAATGGCCTAAGGGCATTTTGGGAAACGAGGGGTAAAAATATTAAACTCGGGAAGGAAACCGGGCCCCCTCGGTGGATTAGGGTTAGTAATGGAAAATCAACCGAAGAGGAATAGCAAACCGACCCTTAATGACTAAAATGCCTAAAGCGGGAAAAATTTCACATTAGGGGTATTTTGGGAAACGAGAGAGAAAAATTAGGTCAGGATAGGAAACCTGAGCCCCTCAGGGACCGAGGGTCAGGGATGGGATGAAAAACATTTCAGGAGTAGTGAAATGCCCATTTGAGGCTCCGAAATACTCGAAAAACGAGAAACGAGAAATGGCCCTAGGTGTTAGATGAATAGTATTCGAGGGTTGAAAAATGAATAATTGGGTTTTTATAGCACATAAAGCTGTAAAAAGAAACAGAAGCCTAGGGAATATTATTTCAAGATATTTGGGGTTAGAAAATTTGAGAAAAATTATAGAACAGAATAATTACGGTCCCAAGAACCGTCAGGGGCAAAATGGTCATTTTGACCAACAATTTCTAAAAGGCTCGCAAATGACCGTAAAGGATCTAGAATGACTTAAATAAAATTCTAGGACCCAAATTAAAGATTTTAGTGTTAAAAATCTAGAGTCTAAATAGTACACATGCGTGTATAGAGAAACACGACCGTGTAAAGTGAAACCAAGAGGAACACGGTTAGGGACACGGGCGTGTTGCAGACCGTGTACCACATAAAGAATTGAAATGCTTTGTAAAATTTATCGCAAAATAAATATATTCAAAGTGATAATTAATAAAGGATATTAACAGACAATACTATATCTATAGGGACTCAAAATAGAGATAAAACTGCGAAGGAGTTCTGGAAGTGGACATTATCGTAGTGGTGGTAAGTTCAAGCATTTTTGTGTCTGCAACATGAAATACTATGATATTGTGTTTAGCACTAGTTATACATCATTGGTTAAGTCCTATGGATCCTGGGGATTAGTTAGTATAATGTATCCCATAAATTGAGAAAAGAGAATAAGTAAGACATATGGGCAGTAGAGGTTAATGACCTTGAGGTGATGATTAATGTCACTTGGTCAGTACTAAAATTGAAAGATGGTAATGAAACCACCTAAAACGTACCGTCCCTCCAACATTGTGGTGGAGGTTTTATAGGTTCTTTAGGGATATAATAATCACTACGAGCGATAAGGGCTGTGTAGGAAAATAATTGGGTAAAACGTATCAGAGTGGCATAGCGGAACAATAAAAATTTTTAGATCGTTAAATATCTTATGATGCCATATACAATAAACCAACAACAATTAAAACTCATACCTCGAGGACGCCAATCTTGCAGGAGGAGAATGACCGGAGGCTTCAACTAACTAGCCTTCTCTACTATTCTCCAATTCTCGAATGGCTGAGTGTGTGGGCACTCTGAACCTCAATCGGTATGCTAGCACTGCTAGTCTTCTTCCGACCACCCAGATCTCTAAAGAACTTATTGTCATGATGAGCAGTGCAACAATAAGCCTGCTCACCTGAGAGTCTGTGGTCTAAGAGAACTGGAGTGGCAGGACCTCTATTTATAGATCTGCATGAGGTGATTCTCTGAATTCGAATTGGATTAGGAAAAGATATTCTCCCTTATCCATAACCATAAAATCTGAATTTTCCAAGGGAGAATCCCAACAATAAAATTCGGCTATTATGGGATAAATCCAATCCAAATCTAAACAAGATTTTAACTAGAATTTTATCTCCCTTTTTCAACCAAAAAATCTGAAATTTCCTAGGAGAAAATCTCCTAAAATTTTCGGCCACTTTTAGGATAAGGGAGAATCAAAATTCCACTAGGATTTTCAAGCTTGAATCTTATCTCATCCTTATCCAAAATAACCGAATTTTCCTAGGAGATTTTCTCCATAATTTCAGCCACTTTTCAGGGAGGAGAGAATCCAAATTCAACTGGGATTGAAACTTGAATTTTTCCCTTGAATCTTATCCACAAAAACCGAAATTCCATTGAGGATATTACTCAAAATTTCGTCCACTATTTGTTAGGATTTGGATTCAAAATTCAAGTAGGATTCTAACAAGATTATCCTCTCCAAATCCAACTCAAATTCGAATTTCAAACCTTGTGGATTTTCCACAACAAATTCGAATCCCACTTGGACTATGATTCAAAATTTGAATTTCAAATTTCAAATTCGAATTTCAAATTCAAATTTCAAATTTCAAATTTCAAATTTAAATTTCAAATTCGAATTTCAAATTCAAAATTCAAATTTCAAATTTCAAAATTCGAATTTCAAAATCCACAAAATAGTTGTGTTTCAAATTCTTGTTCTCATGGATAATTTTCTATAACTCCAATCCAATCTCAAATAAAATCATGGTAACTTTATTTGGAGTTCGAATAATTGTGTACTCTATTATCCAAAACAAAATCTGAATCCAACAGGAGAGAATCTTGTCTACCATCCTAATCCTGTGTCATCACCATCCATGTATAATAAACCAGCCAATAGCATACACAAATCAATTTGCCAAACGTTAAGGAATTATGTGGAACTAGTAGAGGGACTGATTGGACATATATAATCAGGCTCCCGCAAATCCATATGATTATCATTCTTTTACCGAACAACTCAATCATATGATCACTAATTTCAGAGTCCCACCACTATAAACCTGAAACTGAACTCGCAATTATATACCGTGTTACGTAAGCCTATGACGAGCTACTATCCAATGACCTTGTCATATATGCAAAACCCTCATATGATATCCATGATCAGCCTTAGGTCAAAGTCCGTTTAATCCTACTGATCAGGCTATCTTAAAGTTACATTATACTACCGAATTAAGAAAATGATTATTCACCATATGTGAATAAGAAGTCATCCGCCCAGCAGACGACCCAAGGCCTTGTCCATTTTCACATTCAGTATAATGCCTTTAAGAGGATACCTTTAACTCCTTAGAGCTATGATTCCAATATCTGCAAATAAACCCTTCATCGTATACAAGTCATGCACCCAACGAACCGGTCTATAAACTTACTACCTCTAAGATGCTTTAGCTATTGGAACATCAAAGTTCACAAGTTATATACATGAAGTAGTTCATTTACTCAGGATTAAGGTTATTGCACAATGAACGTCAAAAGCAGATTGATCTACTCATAGCAGACTACGTAGATCAATCACGCTTTAGTCCCGGTCTAATATGTCACCACCAAGCAACATATCTATGTCTCCACTTGGGAGTCTAGCTCCAGACAGTCAAGACAAACCGTCCCCTCCATGGCTTTAGACAACATAATAGTCTTAACATGAGTTAGATGCTCGGTCTAACCCCATAGACTACAGACCATAGTTTAGACCGCTAACTTTAGAACATTGTCTTCTTGCATACAAAAGTCCATTGCATGCAACGTTCTAACAGTTTTAACACAAGCAGTCAGTGAGCCATATTTGCTTACATTTACTTTAACATGTAAATAAAATGAGGACAGATAGCAATGTAATGAATAACCTCTATATATAATTTTATTATCCAGTTCTAAATAAATACGTCAAAATGTCGCTAATGCTTTGGGCATTTCCTAACAATCTCCCACTTGCCCTAAGCCAGCAGATGTGCCATGTTACGCATCCCCATCGCCTCTACGTGCCTTTCAAAGCTTCTAGCCACCAAAGTCTTAGTAAAGGGATCAGCGATGTTGTCCTCAGACACGATCGTACATACATCCACTTGTCCTGTCTCCACATGCCCTCTAATAATATGATACCTCCGATCGATGTGCTTGGTCCTCTTGTGGTGTCGAGATTCCCTTGTGTTGGCAATAGCCCCTGTGTTATCACAATAAAGTGTGATGGGCTTGTCAAAACCCGAAATGACCTCAAGGTCTCTAAAGAACTTGCGGAGCCAAATCGCTTCTTTAGATGCCTCAGCCGCAACCACATATTCAGCCTCCATAGTAGAGTCAGCTGTGCAGCCCTACTTCACGCTCCTCCACACAATGGCGCCTCCTCCGAGTAAAAACACTAATCCAGATGTCGATTTCCTCGAATCCTTACAAGTCTGGAAGTCTGAGTCCGTGTATCCTATGTGTGTTAGGTCCCCTCCAGAATACACTAGCATATAACCCCTCGTTCTCTTAAGATACTTGAGTATATTCTTTACTGCTTGCCAGTGTTTGGTTCCAGGATTCGCTTGATATCGACTCACCATACCTACTGCAAAACATATGTCTGGGCGAGTGCAAATCATAGCATACATAAGGCTTCCTACAGCGGATACATAAGGGACTTTACTCATATACTCTCTTTCTTCCGATGTCTTGGGACAGTCATCCAATGAAAGACTTAGACCGGCAATAGAAGGTTGTGAACCTTTCTTTGCCTCTTACATTGCATATTTGTCAATTATTTTATCTATGTATGAAGCTTGGGATAACGCTATCATTTTGTTCTTTCGATCTCTGAAGAGACGAATGCCTAGAACATAATTAGTTTTTCCCAAGTCCTTCATGTCAAACTGTTGGTGTAACCAAAGCTTGACCGATGATAAGTTCCCTACATCATTCCCAATGAGTAGTATATCATCGACATAGAGTATTAGAAAGACCACTTTTCCATCCTTAATACGTTTATAAACACAGGGTTCATCAACATTCTGCTCAAAACCAAATGTCTTAATCGCTTGATCAAACCTCTGGTTCCATGAGCGGGATGCTTGCTTTAATCCATAAATGGATCTAAGCAACTTGCAGACTTTCTTTTCTTGGCCTTTCGCTACGAACCTTTCGGGCTGTATCATATAGATACACTCTTCAAGATGGCCATTGAAGAATGTCGTCTTGACATCCATTTGCCAGATCTCGTAATCGAGAGCCGCAGCAATGGACAGAAGAATACGGATAGACTTCAGCATAGCAACAGGCGAAAAGGTTTCATCGTAATCGATTCCAGCCTTTTGTGTGTGCCCCTTTGCAACCAGTCTAGCTTTGAAAGTTACCACTCTCCCTTCCACATCCTTCTTTCTTTTGTAGACTCATTTGCATCCAATGGGTTTTATCCCATCTGGCAAATCTACAAGTTCCCAAACAGAGTTGGATTTCATATAATCCATCTCATTGTTCATAGGCTGTTTCCAAGATTTAGAATCAACATCATTTATAGCTTCACCATAGATGACCAGATCATCCTCATGCTCATGAGCCTCGGCTTGGTATACCTCAGCATCATACATGAAGAAATTAGGTTTCTTAGAAACCCTCCCACTACGACGAGGCACCCTAAATTGTTGATCGTCTGCAGGTCTTTCACCGGAACTCGAACTTGCGTCTAAGACTGAAATCTGTGGAGCAGTTCTTTCACTTGATAATTCCTCTAGCACCACTTTGCTTCAAGGCTTAAAGTCATTCATGTGATTTTCCTCCAAGAATGTCACATGGGTTGAGACAATGACCTTTTGTTCCTTCGGGTTATAGAACAGAACTCCTTTAGTTCCTTTTGGATACCCTACAAACATGCACAATTCTGATCTTGGTTCCAACTTTTGTGCATCCCCATCCAGTACATGCACCGGGCAGCCCCATATTCTCATATGTCCAAGGGAGGGCTTCTTGCCACACCACAATTCATACGGAGTTCTAGGAATTGATTTGCTTGGAACTTGGTTCAGAATATAGCACGCCGTTTGTAAAGCATATCCCCAAAATGATAATGGCAGCGTTGAATAACTCATCATGGACCGTACCATATCCAATAAGGTTCTGTTTCTCCTTTCGGCTACACCATTCTGTTGTGGAGTACCTGGTACAATCAATTGGGATAATATCCTGTTCTCTACAAGATGTCCTCGAAATTCGTCGGAGAGATATTCGCCACCTCGATCAGATCGAAGTGTCTTTATGGATTTATCCAGTTGCTTTTCCACTTCCACACGATACTCTTTGAACTTGTCAAAGGTTTCGCTCTTGCGGTGCATTAGATACACATATCCATACCTCGAGTAATCATCTATGAAAGAGACATAATACTCGAACCCTTCTCGTGCTGTGACGTTCATGGGGCCATATACGTCAGTATGCATAATTTCTAAGAGCTCCTGAGCCCTTGTACCCTTAGCTCTAAAAGACCTCTTAGTCATCTTACCCTCTAGACAAGACTCACATTGGGGAAGACGTACCTCCTCCAGAGATTCCAGAGGACCGTCTTTCACCAATCTTTGAATCCTATCATGATTAATATGACCAAATCTTAAATGCCAAAGACACGCCTTGTTAGAGTGAGAAACTTTCAACCTTTTAGAGTTATCAATTAATTCAGGGTCAAGCAGTGAGTACATCTTTGGTTTGATCAAATATAGGTTTCCATCCATCCATCCAGAACAGATAAAAGACTTATTTCTACGAATATCAACTCTTTTACTAAAAGAAACTGAATAAGAATCCTTTATTAAACAAGCTACCGATATAAGGTTCCTCCTAAAATTAGGAACATAAAAACAGTCTTTCAATAAAATAAACCTAAATTGATCAAAATAAAGGTAAACATCTCCCACTACTTCAGCCACCACAAAGCTACCATCTCCAGTCCGCAACGAGAGGCTCCTAGCATATAGACTTCTCGTTTCCACGAACCCCTACATAGAAACACAAACATGATTAGTGGCACCTGAATCAATGACCCAAGTGTCTTTCGATTCTTCCACCAAACACGCTTCCAAGTAATAAAGTTCCTTACCTTCCTTGCCCTTGGCGGCTAGGAATTCCTGGCAAGCCTTCTTAAAGTGACCTACCTTCCCACAATGGAAGCATTTGGACTTTTTAGTGTCCTTTGGCTTCTTGTTCTTCTTCTTCTTCTTCCCGTCTGAGACAGGAGGATTAGAAGAACTAGAAGCCACTTGCTTCTTATTTTGCCTCTTCCTCTTCCGTGAGGGATTGGAAGATTCCGTAAAATTGGCCTCTCCTTTAGGTCGGACCGCATCCTTATCCCTGATCATCTGCTCATAAGCCTGTAGTTGCTTCATGAGCTCGGTTAGTCCTAACTCCTTTGTTGCCAGATTGTATGTGGCCTTAAACCCCACAAAATCTTTAGACAGAGTCTTGAACACCATCTCGATCTGGGTGTTGTAGTCCAACTCAACACCATTCTCAGTAGCCTCAGCGAAGAATCCCATTAGAGTGATCATATGGTCCTTCACCGGAGTACCCGGCTTTTGCTTAGAGTTCATAATGCTGGTGATAGCGGACTGTCGAGCCAATTTTTCTTGGCCTCTAAACATGTCCTCTAGATTTTCCATGATCTCCCCAACAACTTGATAAGTCTCATGCTGCTTTTGTAAAGCACTCGTCATGCTAGCAAGGATGTAGCATCGAGCTATCCCATTGGATTCTCTCCAATGATTATAGGCAATCGGGACCTCCTCAAGTGGTGTGTCAGGTTTGGGCCCAGGTGGGCATGGTTCGTCCAGCACGAACTTGTGTCTCTCGCAGCTGAGAACTATTAATAGATTTCTTTTCCAATCTTTATAATTATCACCATCCAGCTTATTTTCAGTAAGTATTGAAATGAGGGGTGTTGGTGACATTTTGAACTGAAATAAAATTATACTAGACATCATTACAAAGCCCAAGCAAATATACAGATAATTTAGCAAATAAAACATACAAGTATGTTCCTACTTGAAACTAGAAAAACATGTAGTATTGCAACGGTAATTCTCAACACCTATTGCCCTAAGCCACCGAGGGGTGGTCATGAAAACAAATAGCTGGAACATAGACCCCGTCCAATTAATATATGTTGCCTTAAATCCTCCAAGGTTAAGACATATATTAATAACCGCTTATTTGGCCACCAGTTTAGTTAACAGAGCTTCTAGGGAAGGTTAATAACTAAACGAGTCTTGAGTGTATAACCAATTTTTACGTAGCCCGATCCACGTCCTATCAAGCCACCGAGGGGTGGTCATGAATAAAGATTACAAAATTCCATCCAAAGCATTCTTTGGGTCTTGAATTTTATTCCGTCTTCTTGTATCCATCTTTATGTAGCCTCTCCATTTATTTCTCATCCCAAGAGTCATTTAAAATTTAAATCTCCAAAAATTTAAATTTCAAATTCAAATTCCAAATTTGAATTTCAAATTTAAATTTCAAATTCAAATTTTAAACAATTTTAAACATCATGTGTAATAATATGTAATTTCAAAAATTTCAAATTTTCAATTACATATTTTTAAACATGATTTAAAATTAAATCTTAAATTTAAAAATCAAAATTTTTCGATTTTTTTGAAGCGTCGCACCACCGGCCCCGGAGGCGGCAGCCGCCGTGGGCAGCCACCAGCCTTGGAGGGGCTGGCAGCCCATGGTCGCCCATTATGTGCAGCCTTGTCGGGCTGCAGGCCAAGCCTGCAGCGCCAGGCTGCACGCCCAGGCTGGGCGCAGCAGCCGGCAGGCTGCACGCCCAGGCCGCGGCTAGCCTTGGGTGGCCACGGTCACCCTCGGCTACAAGCCAAGCCTGCGGCCGTGGGTGGTTATGGCCTGCACAGGGGCTGCCGCAGTCCCATCCTGCTCGAGGGCAGGGGCTGCAGCCCCACCAAGGCCCGTCGGCCTATCCCGAGGGGTCGTGTCTCGATTTTCGTGTCATATTCCAATTTACCTATTAGGATCTCCAAAAATTAATTTGAATCCTAATTAAATTGAAATTTTCCACACAATCAAAATTTCAACTTTTAAATCAAATTTAACTTTTGGGAAAAATAAATTACGGTCTTCAGTCTTCAATCTCCTCCAAGAATAATGACATAAAATTTCCTAAACCGTTTCCGGTGTACAAAATTCTAACCATAATAATTCTAAGAGACAAAAATATAAAATCCATGGGAAAATTACAGTGTTAATAAACTGCTCCCATGGTTACATAAAAAATTCCTAGATACAATTTTTCTAAATTCTAAGGAACCATAACCGGTATAAACAAGCATGCTTATAATAATTCAAAAAATTAAAATAACCACATACTTTATACATAATCCATGATGACAACATAAAGGAACCCTAGAATGCCACTCTCTAAATATCAAATCCATACATAAATAAAAAGACTAAGTAATTGTCTAATTTATGTACATGGCATAGTCATGAGATGACTTTGATACCAATTGTAGGAAAATAATTGGGTAAAACATATCAGAGTGGCGCAGCGGAACAATAAAAATTTTTAGATCATGAAATATCTCATGATGCCATATACAATAAACCAACAACAATTAAAACTCATACCTCAAGGATGCCAATCTTGCAGGAGGAGAATGACCGGAGGCTTCAACCAACTAGCCTTCTTTACTATTCTCCAATTCTCGAATGGCTGAGTGTGTGGGCACTCTGAACCTCGATCGGTATGCTAGCACTGCTAGTCTTCCTCCGACCACCCAGATCTCTAAAGAACTTATTGTCACGATGAGCTGTGCAACAATAAGCCTGCTCACCTGAGAGTCTGTGGTCTAAGAGAACTGGAGTGGCAGGACCTCTATTTATAGACCTGCATGAGGTGATTCTCTGAATTCGAATTGGATTAGGAAAAGATATTCTCCCTTATCCATAACCGTAAAATCCGAATTCTCCAAGGGAGAATCCCAACAATAAAATTCGGCCATTATGGGATAAATCCAATCCAAATCTAAATAAGATTTTAACTAGAATTTTATCTCCTTTTTTCAACAAAAAAATCTGAACTTTCCTAGGAGAAAATCTTCTAAAATTTTCGGCCACTTTTAGGATAAGGGAGAATCAAAATTCTACTAGGATTTTCAAGCTTGAATCTTATCTCATCCTTATCCAAAATAACCGAATTTTCCTAGGAGATTTTCTCCATAATTTCGGCCACTTTTCAGGTAGGAGAGAATCCAAATTCAACTAGGATTGAAACTTGAATTTTTCCCTTGAACCTTATCCACAAAAACCGAAATTCCATTGAGGATATTCCTCAAAATTTCGTCCACTATTTGTTAGGATTTGGATTCAAAATTCAAGTAGGATTCTAACAAGATTATCCTCTCCAAATCCAACTCAAATTCAAATTTCAAACCTTGTGGATTTTGCACAACAAATTCGAATCCCACTTGGACTGTGATTCAAAATTTGAATTTCAAATTCAAATTTCAAATTTCAAATTTCAAATTTCAAATTTAAATTTTAAATTCAAATTTCAAATTCAAATTTCAAATTCAAATTTCAAATTCAAATTTCAAATTCAAAATTCAAAATTCAAAATTCAAAATTCAAATTTTAAAATCTACAAAACAGTTGTGTTTCAAATTCTTATTCTCATGGATAATTTTCTACAACTCCAATCCAATCTCAAATAAAATCATGACAACTTTATTTGGAGTTCGAATAATTGTGTACTCTATTATCCAAAACAAAATCTGAATTCAACCGGAGAGAATCTTGTCTACCATCCTAATCCTGTGTCGTCACCATCCATGCATAATAAACCAGCCAATAGCATACACAAATCAATTTTCCAAACGTTAAGGAATTATGTGGAGCTAGTAGAGGAACTGATTGGACATATATAATCGGGCTCCCGCAAATCCATACGATCATCATTCTTTTACCGAACAACTCAATCATATGATCACTAATTTCAGAGTCACACCACTATAAACCTGAAACTGAACTCCCAATTATATAACGTATTACGTAAGCCTGTGACGAGCTACTATCCAATGACCTTGTCATATATGCAAAACCCTCATATGATATCCATGATCAGCCTTAGGTCAAAGTCCGTTTAATCCTACTGATCAGGCTATCTTAAAGTTCCATTATACTACTGAATTAAGAAAATGATTATTCACCATATGTGAATAAGAAGTCATCCGCCCAGTAGACGACCCAAGGCCTTGTCCATTTTCACATTCAGTATAATGCCTTTAAGAGGATACCTTTAACTCCTTAGAGCTATGATTCCGATATCTGCAAACAAACCCTTCATCGTATACAAGTCATGCACCCAACGAACCGGTCTATAAGCTTACTACCTCTGAGACGCTTTAGCCATTGGAACATCAAAGTACACAGGTCATATACATGAAGTAGTTCATTTACTCAGGATTAAGGTTATTGCACAATGAACGTTAAAATCAGATTGATCCACTCATAGCGGACTACGTAGATCAATCATGCTTTAGTCCCGGTCTAATATGTCACCACCAAGCAACATATCTATGTCTCTACTTGGGAGTCTAGCTCCAGACAGTCAAGACAAACCGTCCCCTCCAAGGCTTTAGACAATATAATAGTCTTAACATGAGTTAGATGCTCGGTCTAACCCCATAGACTATAGACCATAGTTTGGACCGCTAACTTTAGAACATTGTCTTCTCACATAAAAAAGTCCATTGCATGCAACGTTCTAACAGTTTTAACAAAAAATGTCAGGGAGCCATATTTGCTTACATTTACTTTAACATGTAAATAAAATGAGGACAGATAGCAATGTAGTGAATAACCTCTATATATAATTTTATTATCCAGTTCAAAATAAATACATCAAAATGTCTCTAATGCTTAGGGCATTTCCTAACAGGCTGGAGAGGAAGAAACTCTAGGGTTGCTCCCTAGGCCCTCACAGTCAGCGCACTATAAATTATCGGTACAGCCATCAAGAGCTCGAAACCAGAATATAAATAGAGCTAATAGGAAATAAAGTGATGAAAGCCATAACCAAGCATAATTGAGTATAACCGACACTAGCACTAAGTGTAATAAGTTCGGTTAGGGTAATGTGAATAGTAACCATTTTAGGGTAACATTTACTATTCACCGATCAAAGGTCAAAGTTACTATTTATAGTGAATAGTACTATTTATGTATAAATAGTACTATTCATAGGAAATTAGATTTTGATGTTTTTGAATCTATGTGATTCTTATTAAGTATGTTTGAACTTACTGAGCCTGTTAGCTCATCAGTCTGTTCATGTCGTAGGTAAGAAACCTGTCCAATAGACTACGTGGATGGCGGCGGGATGTATGCATGTCAAGAGGATAGGGAATTCACCGTAGATCTAGTCCTGCCATAAGTCTCCCGCTAGGCGTTGAGAGTTAGTGAATTGAAGAGAATGTGTTTTGAAAAATTACAATATAAATATATTGTATATTGTGTATTATGTTGTGCCCAAAAGACATCTAAAATCTAGTATTGTATTTTATAAGGCTTTCATACTTAGCTTTCTTTTAAGAAAAGTGTGTATTAAAAAGAAAAAAAAATTTATGGCAAAATTTAGGCCCTAAAAAATTAGAGATTGAGAGAAAAAGAGTTTAAATGGTGATCCAGATTCGACACTCGAGCTGTCTTGGCCGGCAACAAAGTCGATTCATGACAAGTTTAGAATGGTTGGATTCGGGGGTGCCACATTAGATCTAGCGGGGGTAAGCTATTGCTTCCCATAATATATATATACGTGCCTAAGAAAAGGTTCTGCCTTAGTTGTCTGGGGCTTCTAGTCTACCTTGTGCGATTGAAGGGCCTTCAATTCGGGTATGGATAGCGTGGAGTTGATTATTTATGGGACGAGCTGGGTTTTGTTGATTCTGCGGGTTGGAATAACAGTCCCTCGCGTAGTGGCCTTCCTTGCCACAGATGAAATAGCCACTTGGTCCTTGGCGACATTCACTTGGGTGCCTCCTTCTGCATTTCGAGCACGTCGGGTATTTGTTGTCATCTCCTTCCTGGTCGTTTCTCTTCTGGGGGAAGTCCTTTTGTGAACCTTGGTTGCCCTGATTCCCTTTCCTCTTATTGTTGTTATGGGACTGCCTACTATTTTGGCTGGTCCCCACGTTCTCCCTTTTCTCTTAAGATTCTGGGTTCTCCTTCCCTTGTGCTGACTTGTTTGGGGTCCTTTCCTCCATTCGGGCTTTGTAGATCTAAGCCCTTCTCTCTTTGTCTTGAGCCAACCAATACTCAGCTCGGATGGCTCGGCTGATGTATTCTGCCATTGTTGCAGGCCCATGCCTACCACTGTAGACTTGGACGGCAATGTTCATCCTAAACATTTTCAGTAACCTCATGACCTTTTCCTTTTCAGTCGTTACTAAGTCTGGGTAGAGTCAAGCTTGCTACTCGAACTTCCTTACTGCCTCCATGACAGTCATGCTTCCCTGGCGTAGATTATTGAACTCATCTTGTTGCATTGCCAGGGCCTCATGGTTAAAGTACATCTCTTTGAAGTCGACGAAGTCTACCCAATTCATTTCATTAACGTTTCTTCCACGGTCGTCCACCATTGCCGTGCCCCTTTGCGTAGGGCTAGGGATGCACACAATACCTTCTCTTTCTCCGTTAGTCCTATGAGTTCCAAGATGACCTGGATATCGGTCAACCAGTCGTCCACCTCGATGGGATTCATGGTTCCTTCGAATTCTAGTATTTTTAGGCATCGAAATCGTTCATAGAGGTCGCCTTCTCTAGGAATTGGTACAAGAACATTGGCTGTTACGGGAGTAGCCACGGTTGATGGCACCAGAGTTGCTTGGGTTGGAGGAGTCGCTTACTCCATGGGAGTATCGAGGGCTTCTAGAGCCTCTTGGATTGGTACTCCTATCGTTTGAGGTACCTGAGGTTGTTGGTTTAATTGCTCCCTAAGCTGAGCGAGTTCTTGTTACGGATTCTCCATCATCTCTCACATAGCTGTGAGCTACACCATTAATTCATCGTCTTGGGATGCTTGGTTTGTTCGTGTACGTGTTCAAACCATTTTGTCCCTTGGGACCCTCGTCCTCTAGCAGGGCTCTACTGGCGTAGCCTATACTAATGTAGCTATAGTTACACGTTATGGCTTATGTTAACTTATGCATTAATACTGTAAAATAGAAACTAACTTACTTGGACTGTGGCGCCCTGCCCTGAATTGAGGCTACAGTACTAGCATAGTAGAGCTCTAAAGTCCATTATAGTAGACTGTTACCTCAATGGGTCACCGGCATATTACCTGTAACTTGTTCTTGTTAAATTACTATTTGTAATTAAAATGATTTTTAACTTGAAAACCAAGGGATTTTTTTTTTAACTGTTGGTGATTGTGAACTGTAAAAATATAAGCAACATACAACATAGGATGTACTACTATAATACTGGTTGTACATAATTTACATCATGATGTATTTTCAAAATACGACTTAAAATCTACTCTCAAAACAACACTTTTAATCTGCTCAGTTGAAAACAGCAGCAGGATCATTCCCCTCGCCTAGCCCTGAAGGCAAATGTAATCCTGCCCCTCATCCATCCTCTATCTACTAGTGTACAGGTTTCTTACCTACAACATAAATAAACTGGTGAGCGATAGGCTTAGTAAGTTCAAACATACATTCAGGAACATAAATCATAAAATCCTGAAAAAATACTATTTACATAAATAGTAACTTTGACTTTTGATCATGAATAATAAAGTTGACTTTGGTCGGTACTATTCACGTCAACTGGTATTTAAGCTACTACCCATATAGTTAGTACGTTTTATGCTCAATTATGACTGTTCTGAAATCTTAAGTCTTTATTTGATACTGAATTTCACTATTTGACCCTTGAATTGGTCGTACTGTAATGCATGCATAACTGAGAGGGACTCTCGGGAGCGACCCACTGGCCAATCCTCTACAGCTTGAAAATATCAAACTTCCAAACCCGGGACTTGTTACCAATAGTTTGGAGTCCCACTGTAACTGTAACTGGAAATTGAGAAACCTCCACCTGTGTGGGAGGCCGGTACGCAAACACTAATTTAATTACTGAGTTTCTGGTGGTTCCTGACCGGTGGCAATTATGTTGCCTCCTGAGTCTGGAACTCTCTATAATTTATTCTGTAATTTATTCTGTAGTTTTCTTAAGATTTTATATGTTATGTTAGTGTGCCTACCGCACCTGACTACTAAATTTCTGTCATCTATATCACATAAGCATACTGAGTAAATTCATGCTACAGACAAATAAATGTCTGAACTTACCGATGTTTTACTAGCAATTCCTTCCCTGAGTCAACCGGCTTCCTTAACTCACCTTTTGGTTGCTTTCACATAACCGAAATAAATTATGGTTATTTTTACTATTCACTTCATATCTAAAATATAGTGAAAATATAAAATTTCTAATTGAAATTCTTAATTATCCATTTTAGGATTGATATTTTTACTTCTGAAATCATTCTACCGCATAAACTACTATTCCGAGCCTTACTAACACTTATCTCATCTTTTTCACAAAATGACCGTTTTGCCCATAACTTTTGGCAAAATGACCATTTCATCCTTAACAGGTTTTTCCCTCGTTTTTCTGACTTACCACTCTATTTTAGCCTTTAGAATTTTAATAAAATTATTATGAGGCTTTTACGACCTTTTTCTAACAATTTAGAAAATTTTGGTCAAAATGACCATTTTGCCCCTAACGGGACTATAGACTAGGAAATTCTTGTTTTATCATTTTATCTGGATTTTCTGATCCCAAAAATCCTAAAATAACGTTTTTTAGGTTTTACTGAGCTTTTACGACATTTTCTACAAAAACGCCCGGGTTACTATTCATCCGCAGGTGGTATTATTCCGACCCTCGGGGTCGTTTCTCGTTTTTCTAGTCTTTTGGGACCTCAAATGACTATTTTACAAGTTATGTAATTGTCCCTTATTCTCTTCTCGACCTTAGGTTTCCGAGGAGGCTCAGGTTTCCGGTTCCCGACCCTACTTTTACCTTTCGTTTACCAAATTGCCCTTCGGGCATTTTGAAAATTTTGGCAGCATTTTGCTAAAATTCTAGGTTCCTGGCATTTAGGAAATGCCTCGAAACCATCTATCCTATTCTACCCTACCAAGTACTATACCACAAACCTAATTTTACGTAAAAGTTACAAACTTTTTACGTAAAATTTCATTACAAAACTTGCTTATTTTTAATGGGATTTCAACTCGTTCTTTATCAGTTTTAGGCCCGGTTTTATACTAAAATCACACATTACCATAACTTAACAAAACTTTCTCATTTTCCACTAAACTCATACTCGGTTTTTTCTTCAAAAAAACCTTAAACAAAAATTTTTTGTTTTATAACCCAAATTTTCCTTATTTGTTTTCCACATCAACACATTCATTTTTTACCGCAAAACCCTAACATAACTCTTCAAAATTGTATACATTATCCCACGGATTTTCCTTGGAAAATCAACCTTAAAATTTTGGTTTCATTTCCATTTTTTTCTTTCTTGTTTTCTACACAAAATCAACATCACCTTTACCATATGAAATCAACAACATTCTAATCCCATTATTCCTCTTTATTCTCCACGGTTTTGAATTGAAAAACAACACCAAATTTTAATGTTTTTCAATCCCATTTCATCTATTTCTTTCTTTCCATTTCCACATGATTTTCAACATCAAAAATCAACCAAAACAACATGAAAATTTCATCATTCCAAACCCTAATAACCCACGGTTTTGATGAAAGAAAAACACACACAAACTTGCTTTTCATGCTCATGATTTCACACTTGTTTTAATCGTTCACCATTTACACACTTTCAAGCATAAATCAATGAAACAAAAACTGATTTTTGTCACTTCAAATCAGCCCATAATACACGATTTTTCTTCATGAAAAACAAGAAGAAATGGTGCCAAAATGAAGGATTACCTTTCTTGCTTGATAACTTAAACCTTGTGATGAATTTTTCACTCTTTCTTAGGCAAATCTTGAAGAAATTTTTGAGCTTTCACTAAGAGGGATGTACGGCTTCAATGGTGGCTGAAAACCAGAAATTTTTCTGGTTTCTAATGGCTGAAAACTGTGTCTTTAAACAGCCAAAAAGGAGGGACCAAATTGCAAAGAATTTAAGGGTATTTTAGCAAACTTTTTGTGTAATTTTTCTACTCTTTAGGGGCTGTTTTGCAATTAAACAAAAAGGACCAGATTTTTATCTGATTTTGGCCCCAAAATCCACCACCTTTCAACCCTAGAATCCTCTAGAATTTTGCTTAAGCTTCCTTTGACTTTTCTAGTTGACTTTACATCCTAACCATTGATTTTTCTTGACTTTAAACCCTAGCCCTTGGATTTGAATGTATTCTTACTTCCTTTCAAAGGCAAACACTCAATCTTTGACTTCTTATATATATTTGGAGTCAAACTTTTGATCAAAAGTCAAACCGAAGATTTTTACACCGAAATCACATAGACGAGTTCTCGAGGCTATCCGCATGATCAGTTTTCCTTATTTCGCTCCGGTTTTCCTAAAAATCAATATCGTAAGTATTTTGAATTTTAGTGGTTTATAGTATATTTTCAAAATTTTTGAAACTGAAAAGGCATAATTCGTCCAATTTCGGTTCGGTAAAATTTTCCGTTTCTGAGCACACTCTTGTCTGCACTGTCTGAACATTTATGTGCATTCTAAATAATATGAAAACATATATTTTACAGTTTTTCACATGAAAATCATAGAGTACACAGGTTATACAAAATTTCTAGAAGTAGTAAAATTTTGCGATTATGACATTCTCCCTTCCTTATAAAATTTTCGTCCTCGAAAATTTGAATAAGAGTGATTTCTCATCTTCTATGCTGTGATTTCTCCATAAAACCTTGACTAGTGTGTTAGGAAATGCCCTAAGTATTAGAGACATTTTGATGTATTCATTTTGAACTGGATAATAAAATTATACATAGAGGTTATTCATTACATTGCTATCTGTCCTCGTCTTATTTACATGTTAAAGTAAATGTAAGCAAATATGGCTCACTGACTGCTTGTGTTAAAACTGTTAGAACGTTGCATGCAATGGACTTTTGTATGCGAGAAGACAATGTTCTAAAGTTAGCAGTCTAAATTATGGTCTGTAGTCTATGGGGTTAGACCGAGCATCTAACTCATGTTAAGACTATTATGTTGTCTAAAGCCTTAGATGGGACGGTTTGTCTTGACTGTCTGGAGCTGGACTCCCAAGTAGAGACATGGATATGTTACTCGGTGGTGACATATTAGACCGGGACTAAAGCGTGATTGATCTACGTAGTCCGCTATGAGTGGATCAATCTGCTTTTGACGTTCATTGTGCAATAACCTTAATCCTGAGTAAATGAACTACTTCATGTATATGACTTGTGTACTTTGATGTTCCAATGGCTAAAGCGTCTCAGAGGTAGTAAGCTTATAGACCGGTTCGTTGGGTGCATGACTTGTATACGATGAAGGGTTTGTTTGCAGATATCGGAATCATAGCTCTGAGGAGTTAAAGGTATCCTCTTAAAGGCATTATACTGAATGTGAAAATGGACAAGGCCTTGGGTCGTCTGCTGGGCGGATGACTTCTTATTCACATATGGTGAATAATCATTTTCTTGATTGGGTAGTATAATGGAACTTTAAGATAGCCTGATCAGTAGGATTAAATGGACTTTGACCTAAGGCTGATCATGGATATCATATGAGGGTTTTGCATATATGACAAGGTCATTGGATGGTAGCTCGTCACAGGCTTACGTAATACGGTATATAATTGGGAGTTCAGTTTCAGGTTTATAGTGGTGTGGCTCTGAAATTAGTGATCATATGATTGAGTTGTTCGGTACAGAATGATGATCATATGGAATCACGGGAGCCCGATTATATATGTCCAATCAGTCCCTCTACTAGCTCCACATAATTCCTTAACGTTTGGCAAATTGATTTGTATATGCTATTGGCTAGTTTATTATGCATCGATGGTGATGACACAGGATTAGGATGGTAGACAAGATTCTCTCCGGTTGGATTCAGATTTTGTTTTGGATAATAAAGTACACAATTATTCGAACTCCAAATAAAGTTGCCATGATTTTATTTGAGATTGGATTGGAGTTGTAGAAAATTATCCATGAGAACAAGAATATGAAACACAACCGTTTTGTGGAATTTGAAATTTGAATTTCGAAATTTGAAATTTGAATTTTGAAATTTGAAATTTGAATTTTGAATTTGAAATTTGAATTTGAAATTTGACTTTGAAATTCGAATTTGAAATTTGAATTTGAAATTTAAATTTGAAATTTGAATTTGAAATTTGAAATTCAAATTTTGAATCACAGTCCAAGTAGGATTCGAATTTGTTGTGGAAAATCCACAAGGTTTGAAATTCGAATTTGAGTTGGATTTGGAGAGGATAATCTTGTTAGAATCCTACTTGAATTTTGAATCCAAATCCCAACAAAAGTGGGCGAATTTTTTGAGGATAATCCTCAATGGAAAATTCGGTTTTTTGTGGATAAGATTCAAGGGAAAATTCAAGTTTCAATCCTAGTTGAATTTGGATTCTCTCCTTCCCTAAAAGTGGCCAAAATTTTGGAGCCTTAATCCTAGGAAATTCGGTTATTTTTGGATAAGGTTGAGATGAGATTTAGCTTGAAAATCCTAGTGGAATTTTGATTCTTCCTTATCCTAAAAGTGGCCGAAAATTTGGAGAAGATTTTCTCCTAAAGATTTCGGATTTTTTGGTTGAAAAAGGGAGATAAAATTCTAGTTAAAATCTTGTTTAGATTTGGATTGGATTTATCCTAGAAAAACCGAATTTAATTGTTAGGATTATCCTATGAAAAATTCAGATTTTTGGTTAAAGATAAGGGAGAAAATCTTTTCCTAGTCCAATTCGAATTCAGAGAATCACCTCATGCAGGTCTATAAATAGAGGTCCTGCCACTCCAGTTCTCTCGGACCACAGACTCTCAGGTGAGCAGGCTTATTGTTGCACAGCTCATCGTGACAATAAAGTTCTTTAGAGATCTGGGTGGTCGGAAGAAGACTAGCAGTGCTAGCATACCGATCGAGGTTCAGAGTGCCCACACACTCAGCCATTCGGGAATTGGAGAATAGTAGAGAAGGCTAGTTGGTTGAAGCCTCCGGTCATTCTCCTCCTGCAAGATTGGCGTCCTTGAGGTATGAGTTTTAATTGTTGTTGGTTTATTGTATATGGCATCATGAGATATTTAACGATCTAAAAATTTTTATTGTTCCGCTGCGCCACTCTGATACGTTTTTATCGATTTATTTTCCTACATAGTGGGATCATCTTATTTCTCAACTCCTTTTCTTCTCGTGCTAAGATCTGCACTGGTTGTTCTCGGTAGGTAAAATCTTCTTGAACTTGTATTGGCTCATACTCCAGCACATGTAAAGGATCAGGCATATCCTTTCTTAACATTGACACATGAAAAACATTGTGTACTGTTGACAAATCTGGGGGTAATGCTAGCTTGTAAGCTACCTTCCCAATGCATTTGATTATTTCAAATGGTCCAATATACCTTGGACTCAATTTTCCCTTTTTACCGGTGTGACACCCCCTGATTCCGACCACTCGCAACCATCATGAATCAACTATAAGGCTGACCAAGACGGCTCATGTGCCGAATCTGAGTCGTCAGTTTTAAATTCTTTTGCTCACAATACTTAAATATCAGGGCATAAAATTTTGCCCATAATTTTTTTTTAATACATACTTTCTCTTAAGAAAACCAAGTAAAAAAGCTATGTAAAATACAATACTAACTCTTATATGTCTTAAATAAGTACAACATAATATACAACATATATAATATATATATATGTATTGTATATTTTGTTTCCAAATATATTTTCTTCAACTCAAAAAGCTCAGCGGAAAACTTATGGCAGGACCAAGTCCACGGTGAGTTCCCTATCCCCTTGACACGCTCGCATCTTGCTGCCATCTAGAAATCTACTAGACAGGTTTCTTACCTACAACATGAACAAACTGATGAGCTAATAGGCTCAGTAAGTTCAAACATACTTAGTAAGAATCATACAGATTCAAAAACACTAAAAACTCAATTTCCTATAAATAGTACTAGAATTTTGCTTAAGCTTCCTTTGACTTTTCTAGTTGACTTTACATCCTAACCATTGATTTTTCTTGACTTTAAACCCTAGCCCTTGGATTTGAATGTATTCTTACTTCCTTTCAAAGGCAAACACTCAATCTTTGACTTCTTATATATATTTGGAGTCAAACTTTTGATGAAAAGTCAAACCGAAGATTTTTGCATCGAAATCACATAGACGAGTTCTCGAGGCTGTCTGCATGATCAATTTTCCTTATTTCGCTCCGGTTTGCCTAAAAATCAATACCATAAGTATTTCGTCTTTTAGTGGTTTACAGTATATTTTCAAAATTTTTGAAACCGAAAAGGCATAATTCGTCCGATTTCGGTTCGGTAAAATTTCCTGTTTCTAAGCACAATCTTGTCTGCATTGTCCGAACATTTCTGTGCATTCTAAATAATATGAAAACATATATTTTACAGTTTTTCATATGAAAATCATAGAGTACACAGGTTATACAAAATTTCAAGAAGCAGTAAAATTTTGCAGTTATGACATGGATAGATAAGGCAGGCATGCAGCGATGTGAGGTAGGGTGGCAGGAAAACTGCTCTAATACCAACTGTGACGTCCCGTGCCCTGAGTGACCTAGACTGTCACTTAAAAACTACTACTTGAACTGATACTTATACTTTCTTGTAAATCATTAAAACTTACTTCAATCTATTTACTTAGATACCCTAAGTTTAGGGATTTTTTTTAAAGGCGTACGTTTTTACTATTCATGTATGTATACTTTAAATGCACATCATCTAAACATTTGGGAGTTCAATTACCCATACATACTTATAATACTGTTTAACTATTACTATTCTAAAAATACAGTTTAACTATTACTATTCAAAAATACTGTTTACTATTACTATTCAAAAATACTATTTACTATTACTATTCAAAAAATAATGTTCAACTGTTACTATTCAAAAATATTATTTAACTATTACTATTCAAAAATACTATTTAACAATTACTATTTAAAAATACTGTTTACTCAAGCTGTGGGGAAGATTTACTTACAGTGTATTCATAACCTCACCCTCACATCCGCCTTCGCCGTCGTCACCACCTATTTTTGTTTAAGCCATAGGATGCTTACCTGCAGTATGAACACACTCCGTGAGCTTTATGCCCAGTAAGTGCAACATGTCGTCTACAAATCATGTTAAAAAATAATACATACTTAAAACTAGATAAGCATGTCAAGTACTATCATACAACACAGAAATATTTCACATTACCAGAACATCACATAACACTGGATGCAACACTGAGACATCATATGCGTAACAAATATCATCATGAACTGAATGCACGTCTACTATAACTGGAAGCATAGTGAACTATATCGTGAATAATGCATGGTCTGATTATGCTCATTTTATACTTCATTATTCTCTTTCTTTCTTATGTCTACTTAAGGCCCTTGTGTTAGTACCAAACTACACGTGGATCATCAGGAACGCCCCTGATCCTGGGCCTTGGACCATTATAGATATATTTTATGGCCTTGGCCTGTTATACATTTTGAGCCTCAGCTCGTTAGATTTTATGGGCCTTAGCCCGTTATACTGTCACCCTTATTCTCATCTTGTTTATCTGTTCTAGCCAAATGCTCCTCTAAGCTGTCCTTAATCTTATGCGATTAGGATGCATGCCTCTAATTTGTTCATTCATCAATCTACACGATCGTGAAACTATATGCTCCTATGTATGCTGTGCAACAACATGTGCATGGTATGCCTACTTAAACATACTATAAAATCATCATTTAAATTCATTTTATTCATGCTGTAGGAGGAGTTGTACTTACCTAGTTTATACACAAACTTGTACTCTCGCCTTAGTCAACTTACAGGTTATTACCTATTATCAATAATGCATCTCATTAATATGGGTCATTGAGTCACTATTACTGTTAGTGACTAAAGCAGACTTAATGTATAGTACCGATTGCCATCGGTACTAACTAGCTTTCTTTTGAGAGTTTGCTTCTCTATACGTGGTTAATTAATTTATTGCCCCATAAATTAATTATAGTGTTCTTAGGTCACTATTACTGTTAGTGACTATAACTTGTGTTTCCATGTAGTACCGAGGCCCTTTAGTACCCTATTGGCCTACTTTGGGGATTTGGCATCTAACTTCCATTGTGTTTGATTAATTGTCTTCTTGACAGATTAATCATCGTTCCACATAGTTTTGATGTGTGAGTCATCGATGTGTTCTACAACGGCCAAATTTTTAAAACGTTTGTGAGTCATCTTAAAGATTTCGATGTGTTCTACAACTTTTGTGTTAAGCCCGAGATCCGGTTCAGAATCTAAGTGGTCTATTTTTAACAAAACAAGAGACTAATTTAGGGTTCGGATTTTTAGTCCTAGTATTGGGTATCGAATGAAAACTACTCGAAAAACCTATCTTAGTGTCGTTTTTCGCCAAAACCTATTTGATGCAAAAACGACCGTAACAAAATTTTCTTAAAACTTTATATTTCACCAAATCCCAAATTCGGACCCTAAGGGGGTCAAAATGGCCAAAATCTGTGGCCTTTTTCTGGGGATAGATTGTGTCTAGCCTTCTAAAAGAAAAGTTCATGCTCACATGTGTACACATCCATTCGTAAAAATGTAAACACAACCACACAACCATAAACTTAAAAATGGAAAGCTAAGGGCTCAAAATAAACTTATTACAACCCATGTGCATAAACAAATACACATAAATTCCTTAATCAAAATCTTAAAATCAACTAACCACAAGATAGGGTTTTCGTTTTTTACCTCTTATGCTTTGAACCAAGCACAAATCCGAACTAAGGCATGAGTGAACGAATGGTCGTCTGATTCTTGGTAAAAAAGGGGTCAGTTTGTGCTAGCAAGATGCCAAAAAATTTCTCTTAACATCAACCCAAAATAATAACTACAAACCACAAAGATAGTTTCTAAAAACTCACCCTTGAGTATCCTTGAAAAGGCTTGGATTGAGCACCTCCAACACAAGGTTGAAGGGGCTGGTTTTTGGCAAACTTTTAGCTGGGCTTTTAGGCTTGAAAATGGTGGTTTTTAGGGTATGGAATGGTCAGCTACAGCAAGGGAAAGAGAGAGAAAAGGAGTTGTGGTTTTTGGGGTGTGAAAAAGAAAGAGTAAAACCTAAAGCCATGCCCACCCTTTTATAGAGAAATCCTAATCAAACTTAACTAGCTTTAAGCTTAATTAATCAAGCCAATATTAGGCTAATTTAGGGATAAATTTCTGCCCATTTTAGCCCTTGGGAGCCATGGGAACTAGTGCATTGAAAGAGGGGAAATAAACAAGGTTTTCTTGGTGACATGTGATGGAATGTGATGGAAAGCTTGAATTTTTAATTCAATTGGTGTCATAACTTGTCCAATTTTTTATTGCTACCTTTTTGGGGTTTTTGTGTAGCAAAACCAGTTGGTTTCCAGCCAAGGCACATTAATTTTAAGGCAAAAACTCGTCTGCATTTGGTTCTCTTTGCAGTCCAGTTTCTGCCGTTTAGTATCCGACCCTTTTTCGGTAGTGTTCTAGTTTTCATTCGAAATTAGATTTCTTGTATCTGATTTTTATACTGATCAATCCTAGTCGATTTATACTATCTAAGAGCCCATTTTATACTAGTTTACTATTCATCTCCTATACTGTAGTTGTGTCTACACTGTGTTGTACTTGTGCACGCATAACGGGGTGTTTTTATATGAAATTTTCAACACAGTCTCTCTTGACTAATTTGGATGTGATGTTTTCAATTTTATCAGTTTTACAATCGTCCGGGGTCGTTTAGACCAGTTTTCGAAATCTGTGTGATCCCGTCTCGAAAAACGTATCAGGTGCCCGATTAACTAATTTGGACGTTCTGAGTCTAAATATATCAGTTTCGGGGTGAGAAAGGGTCGTCTTGACCCTCATCCCCATACTACGTATCTCTCAAACAAAAATTCTCGTTTTATGCTCAACTGACTATATTGGACCTATTGACTGCTAATATATCAGTTTATGTCAGATTAAGGCCGTCTTGGCTATTAACCTGACACTATATTTTCACTACTATTCATTGCTTTTTGTTCTAACTGACTAGTCTGAGCATTCTGACTCCAATTTTGTCAGTTTCTAGACAAAAAGAGGTCATCCGGACCATTTTCTCAATATTGTACCTCTGTTAGGGTTTCTATTGCTGTTGTGTTCATGTTTAGTCCCAGCATTCTGGTGATCTGTTCACCAGTCTTTTGTCAAGAAATGGTCGTTCGGACCAATTCCTGACACTGCGTGTCTTGTACACTCTTACACATAATAGGGTGGACTGAGTTCACTGTCGGTCGCCCCTTTCACTACATGAATAGTACTTAAACAGCATTGTACTTGTTTAATCTATTCACCTGAAAATTATACTGTATTTTTCAACTTAATTATTCAATACATAGTAATTAGGTTTCCTGCATTTTGAGAGTCTGTATTGCGGCTCTCTGCTCATTACACGGCCTTTTGACACCGATTCTAACACGGGCATGTTCAAGGCAACACGGGCTTGTATTGGTTGAGCTTGCTTAACACGACAATGTCTTGGAACACGTTCATTTACCTGAGCAGTACACTGTGGCAGTCCGCCCTTCGTAGAGATCATATAATACTATTACAGTTAAGCTTCATAGCTAACTGCAATAGATTGTACTCTCATGGGTCGCCGACTAATCTATCTCTCTTTAAAACATGACCTTTTTGGGGAAATTTTTTTTTAAACATCATATGAAGCGTCATCCACTATTTACTTTGTTTACATGTACAAAGTAATTTACATAATACAGTACTTTCACAAAATGTATAATTACAAAAGAACTGTTTTCTTTTTCCTTTCTCTGTTAACGTTCAGCGGAAAGACTCTGGCAGAACCATATCCCTTGGCCTCTTATCCCATTTGACACTCGCTATCCCGTCCGCCATCCAGCCATACAAAACTACTAAGCTGGTTGCTTACCTACAACATAAGTAAAAATGGTGAGCTACAGGCTCAGTAAGTTCAAATATGCAAGAAATAAAATTTCTATAAATAGTAGTATTCATCGTAAATAGTAACATTGACTACTATTCATCATTAATAGTAACTTTGACTACCACACAGTATATCAACAGTACATCAACCGCGATGTTAGTACCCTCACGAACTGTCTTATGCTCAGTTATGGCATTGTTTCAATTTTAGGTAATTATCTTTAATTATGTTCTAGTTTTGAGCTCAGGATGACAGTACCATTTTAGTGCGCATGACTGGGAGCGGTACATTAGTGCTGACCTCCACAGCCTTAATCTCATCATCATAGCCCCGAAGGCAAAATTGTACATGACTGGGAGCGGTACATTAGTGCTGACCTCCATAGCTTTAATCTCATCATCATAGCCCCAAAGGCAAAGTTTACCTCCCTGTACGGAAGGCTGGTATGCCAAAAGTGGTTTCATTATTGACTTTTTAAAGTTCTAACCCGGTGACTTCGTATTGCCCCGTGGTTACGAATGGTTCACATTTTAATTTCATGTGAATGAGTTTCATTAACCTCGTTCTAGTGCCCGAAGCATAATTTATTATGTGTCTCATTCTCAATAGTGCCCGTAGCACATTTCGTCTCTCTCTCTACTCTATAATAGTGCCCGTAGCACATATGTACCTAACTTATAGTTAGTACATCAAAGTTAGCAATGATAATGCTATATGTTACAGACAGGTAAATGTCTGAACTTACCTTCTCTGTTTCTTCCCCTTTTTCCTTCTTGGATATTTAATCGCTCTCCTTGTAGGTCGATTTTGGGATCCTATAGACAAAACCTTGTCTGTTAATTTCATTTCCATTTATAGCTTTTATTTTGTTATTAAAAGCTTAAGTAAAACCTATTTATAACTTTTTAGGCTTTATTTATCATTTTCCCCATTTTTCTCAACTTTTGCAAAATTATGATTTTGCCCCTATATTTTGGCAAAATTACAATTATGCCCCTGACGGAATTTTCTCGATCTAGACTGCACTTTTGGCTCTTTTCTATTCATTACGGGTTTATTTCTATTTTATTTCCATTTTTCACCTTCCCAACCCTCGGGAAGCACTATTCTGACCCTTACGTCGGTTTAGTGATTTTCTATCGTTTCGGAGCCTCAAATGGACGTTTTACTAGTATTTAAAACGTTCATCTAGACGTTTCCGATCTAGGTTTCTGAGGCTCGGATTTTCCGTACCCGACTCGAACCTTTACTTTGTTTCCCAAAAACACCCCCCCCCCCCTCGGGGTCGGTTTTTCAGCTTCACTCGCGTTTTACATTTTTAAGGGGATAGGTTACTATTCATGAACCACCCCTTAGGTTTTCCTTATTCAATTTTCCTTTAGGGACTCAGGTTTCCGACTCAACCCTAAACTTTTATTTTTAATCCCCTTTTTATCCCAAATGCCGTTTTCGAAATTTCGGCAGCATTTTGGCGTAAATTTAAGGCTACCAGCGTTAGGTACGCCGCGAACCATATGTACCTGCCACGTACTATTCCAAAGTCCTATTTTATGTAAAAGTTTCCCAAACTTTTACATAAAAGCTCACACATTTAACAATTCACATTTTGAACCACAATTAACAAAATTCTTTCAATTTTACCCTTAGGTCTTAGCCACATTTTTCCTATCCAAAACCTAGCCAAAACTTTTTAATTTTCCAACCAAATTTTAGGCTATTCCAATGTCATTACCTAGCACATTTTAAAGCCAATTTCCATGCATTTTACAACACAATTCTTAGGGTTTTTAGTCATTCATAGCCCGCGGCCATTTTAGGTAAACATGCACCAAATTTCTTGTTTCGTGCTTTCAACCACATAACCATCATTTTCATAATTAAATGCATGATTAGAACTATCCAATCATCACGTTAATCATGCAAAAATGTTCACCAAACCCTAATTACAACCCACGGCCATTTTAGGGTTTTTGATTCCAAATTTTTTTTTCCAAGCTTTATAACCATACAAATCATGCTTTACATTTAACCAAAACATGATTTAAAGCATTACAACATTTAACCAACAACAATTCATCATCAAACACCCTAGGTAACCCACGGTTTTACCATTGGAAAACCAACCAAAACTTTGTTTCTCTTTAAACAAAATGCATGGTTTTTCTTCTAATCACACTCTTAACAAAACCCAAGCACCAAATCAACCAAAACCATCCTAAAATTTTTCATCCTTCACACTATTCAACCCATAGATTTTATAAAGAGAACAAGCCAAAAATCACATTTTTTTTCATGCAAATCCAATACATGAATAACCTAATTCAACATATCACACAACCAACACATAATTTCATCAATTCCACAATAATTTTTCATCTTTTTCTTCCCACTACTCCCACGGATTTCATGGCCAAAAATTGGGAAATTTTACCAGTTTTGAAGCTCACCTTGATTAGTTGGATGCTAGCTTGCCAAACTTGAGTCCTTGCATCAAAATTTTGAAGAAATCCTTGGGTTCTCCAAGATGGCTCACGTTTTCACTCTATAGGACACTTTAGAAAAAAATTTTTTCCTTCTTGTTTTGGCTTTGAAATGCTTCGGCCCTTTTGTTCCAATTTTTTGCCGACTTAAGTGGCAAAGGAAACCAATTAATTTGGTTTCCAACCAATGAGAATTCAACACCTTTCAAGCCATTTCTTTCCAAATTTTTCACAAAATTAATTTGGCTAATTTTGGCCAAATCTTAACCTTTAGATCAAAAAGTAAATCAATCTTGGCCATTAATGCCACCAACCACCAAAATTTTCACATTTAATAAATTGGCTTTATGATGTCATAAATGCAAAGTAAAACTTTGACTTTGACTTTACTATTCACATTAATTCGACTACTTTTTGACCTGTATCGGTTCGAGTCGAAATTTTCTTGAAATTGTCCCAATGGGTTCCTGAGGTCTCTAGTGCAGTCGGATCAATTTATACTGCTTCCGTTTGATCAAATCAATCCCGGAAGTTTTTCATCTTTTAGTGCACCATAATGCACCGGTTAGGGTTTTTAATGCCGTTTTTGGCACCGTTCCACCCGTTTCAATTCAGTGAATTTTATCAACACTGAATTCTTACTCATCAGTATTGTTAGAACATTTCAATACATTCTGAACAATATAAATACATTCATTTCACTCTTTAAATAATACAAATTTTTATATACATACATTTGTACATTTTCTTCTGAAAATGCCTGAATTTCCCGGTTGTCACATACACGGCCACTTACACGGCCGTGTACCTGACCGTGTTACACTACACGACCATGTTCACTCCCATGACCTCTCACACTTATATAGTCCGATCGATACACGACTGTCTACCTGACCGTGTTTCTCAAATTTGCACTAAAAGGCATCAAACTAACCCAAATTCATTCCTCAATTTCTCATTATATTGAATTTAGGTTACATAAGTATGAGGGTCCTTACAAATGTTACCAGTGCTTTGTCGAGGGTTTTCCAAAGCTCACCGCACCAGTCACAATGCTCACCAGGAAGGGAAAGAAGTTTGAGTGGACTGAAAGTGTGAGGATAGTTTTTGAGAGCTGACACGAAGACTCAGTAGTGCCCCAACACTGACAATTTCAGACGCTAGCCAAGGGAACTCTATGATCTATAGCGACGCATCTAAAACTGGATTGGGAGTTGTGTTGATGCAGAGTGGTAAAGTAGCTGCGTATACTTCACGACAACTCAAGGACCACGAGAAGAACTACCCTACGCATGATCTGGAGCTAGCAGCGGTAGTTTTTGCACTAAAGATGTGGAGGCACTACCTGTACAGGGTCAAATGCGAAATCTACACAGACCACCAAAGCCTCAAGTACATCTTTTCATAGAAAGAACTTAACATGAGGTAGTAAAGATGGCTAGAATTAGTGAAGGATTACGACTGTGAGATCCTATACCATCCAGGAAAAGCCAACAAAGTGGCTGATGTGTTGAGTCAAAAACATTCTTCATCGCTTATGGCTATCAGTGCCTTGTTGGGAGCACTGCAAAGGGAGCTACTCAGCAGCAAGATCGAGATTTTGACAGGGAGGTTGTCTGATATGACCCTCCAATCAATGCTCCTAAAAGAGATCAAGATCGATCAAGACCTTGATTTGTCCCTGATAAATCTCAGAAAGGAAGCTATGAAGGATAAGAGTTTAGAGTTTAGAGTCTCTAAGGATAGCATACTCTACTACAGATATAGAGTGTGTGTTTCAAAAAATGAAGAACTCAAGAAGCAAATCCTTTCCTAAGTTCATGAGACACCACATTCTGTACATCTAAGGGCGAATAAGATGTACAAGGAATTGAAGGAAAGCTTTTGGTGGCTTGGAATGAAGAATGACATCGCTGAGTTCATCGCCAGATGCCTTACATGTCAGAAGGTTAAGGCGGAACATCAGTGGTCGGTAGAAGAATTGCAGAAAATTGAACTGTCCAAATGGAAATGGGACCAGATTAAGATGGATTTCGTAGTCAGACTACCAAGGACATCAAACGGCAACGACGTAATCTGGGTAATTGTAGACAGACTGATGAAATCAGCTTGGTTTCTAGCCATAAAGGTCAGCTATTTGGTGGAACGATTAGTGGAGATCTATATAGCTCAAATAGTAAGACTGTATGGAGTGCCAAAGTATATCATTTCAGATCATGACAGAAGCTTTACCTCCAGATTTTGGTAAAGCGTTCAGGCCACATTAGGGACCACATTGAAGTTCAGCACAGCATTCCATCCTCAGACTGACGGTCAGTCCGAGAGGACCATATAGACGTTAGAGAATATGCTGAGAGCTTGTGTCCTAGACTTCAAAGGAAATTGGGACTAGAAGCTACCCTTGATCGAGTTCTCATACAATAACAGCTACCATTTCTCGATTAGGATGGCACCATACGAGGTACTCTATGGAAAAAAATGCAGATATCTGGTTCACTGGCATGAGACTAGAGAGAAACAGCCTACCAGCATGAACTTCATAAAAAACACAACGGTAGACGTGAAGTTGATATGAGACAGATTACATACAGTGCACAATAGCCAAAAGAGTTACGTAGATAAGCGCAATAGACCCCTCAAGTTTCAAGAAGGAGACTCAGTCTTTCTCAAGGTGGCACCCATGAAAGGGATGATATGCTTTGGAAAGAAGGGAAAGCTTAGTCCTACGTACATAGGACCCTTCGAGATAATTAAGAGAGTCGGGAAGGTGGCTTATAGATTAGTGCTTCCTCCCGAGGAAGCTTCAGTGCACAACGTCTACCATGTCTCGATGCTGAAGAAGTACATGCCAAACAACTCCCATGTTTTGAGCTAAGAACCCATAGAGGTACACGCTGATCTAACCTATGAGGAGAAACTTGTGCAGATCTTAGCCAAAGAAGAGAAGGTGCTTAGAAATAAAGTCATACCCCTTGTAAAAGTGTTGTGACGAAATCATAATATTGAGGAAGCCACATGGGAACAGGAAGATGATATGAGAAGAGATTTACCGAAATTATTCTAATTTTCAAGGATGAAAATTTTGTAAAGGGGGTAGGTTGTAATGACCGCCCAGTTCATGTAACCTAGTTACTATGTAAAGAGTAATTAAGTTAATGAATCCAGTATAATTTTTTTAGTTGAATGAATTAAACAGGTACAGAAACGTTTAATTACTATTCATGCAGTGAAAGGGGTAACCAACAGTAAAATCAGTTCACCTTAGTACATGTGAATGTGCGTGTGAGACATACAGTATCAAGAAACTGGTCCAGACGACCATTTCTTGACACAGAACCAATGAGCTAGTGATCGGCACGCTCAGACTGGTTATCTGAGCAAAACAGTGATAATTGCCCTGATAGATATACAGCACCAAGAAAAGTAGTCCAGATGACCTCTTCTCGCCAAGAAACTGACAAAATCGAAGTCAGCACGCTCACACTAGTCACTTAAATAGAGAACAGTGAATAGTGAATAGTAGATACGCAATGTCAGGTTAATGGTCAAGACGGCCTTAATTTGACATAAAACTAATATATTTATAGTCAGTATGCTCAACTTAGTCGATTGGGCACAGAACGTAAAATTTTGTTTGAGAGATACGCAGTATCTGGAAAGGGGTCGAGACGACCTTTTCTCATCCTGAAACTGATATGTTTAGACTTAGTACGCTCAAATTAGTCAATTGAGCGCAAAATACGTTTTTCGAGGTGTGGTCACACAAATCCCAAAAACTGGTCCAGACGACGTCAGATGGACATAAAACTGATAAATTTGAAATTAGGACATCCAAATAAGTTAGGATAGACTGTGTTGCAATTGCACATGAAAAAGTCTCGTTATACGTGCACAGTGTCAACACAGTATAGACACAACCACAGTACCTTAAAATAAATAGTAAATGGACATAGACTAGGCTCATAAGTGTTACAACCCAACTAGAAATGACTAGAATAGAAATCGGATCAAGGAGATCTGTTTTCAGTCAAAATCTAGAACACTGCTGAAAAAGGGTCGAATACATAAAGAAGGAAATTGGACTGCAAAGAGGAGACTTTGCAGATGAATTTTCCCCTTAGAAATCCATGCATTTCAGCTCTAAAAGCAGCAAAAGTCAGCTGCAAAACCCCTTAAAGAAATTTCCTAGGCTTGTAAGCTTTTGGGAATAAAAAATTCAAAAGGTGTACAAAGGCACATGTAGCTTTTGGCCTTGCATTTAATGAAAATCTTGGCCCCAAATTACAGCAGCCACCCTTGGTTTTAAGGGCTAACAATAGCCAAAATTTGTCCCCCTTGATCTTAGTTAAACAAGCTTAATTAAGGATGCTTAAGGTTAATCAATATTGCTTAGTTTTGTCTATAAAAAGGTGAGTTTGGCTTAGGGTATCACTTTCTTCTTTTTGCACACCCAAAGACATAACTTTCTCTCCCTTTTCCATCAACTAGAGCCAACGCCCCCCTTGCTGTCAAACACCCAAAAATTCAGTGAAAACCCTTACCAAAAACTAGCCACCTTCAAGCTTGTGTTGGAGACATTTTTCTCAAGATCATTTCAAGGTCATTTGAGGTCAGTTGCTAGGACTACTCGTTGTGGTTTTGTTGATTTTTTCTTTAGCTTGATAGTGAGAAGAGAATTTTGTGTTTCTTCTAGCCAAAGGCCGACCCCTTTTGTTCACCTAAGACCATGAGGATATTGGTCACCCACCCCCTTCGTTCGGATTGTGCTAGATCAAACACACTAAGGTAAAACACCGAAAACCCTATTTTGTGGTTAGTTTCGTTTAAGTTTGATATCAAGTGATTTATGTGTATTTATTCAAGCAATGGGTTGTAATAATCTTTATTTTGAGCCCATAGTATTTTGGTGATGTACTTTGTTGGTTGTGTGCTTGAGCTTTAAGTTTTTGTGGATGGATGTGTGAATGGATGTTTAGAGTTGGCTGGGGACTAACTTGTCCCAGTTTTTTAGTCACAGGTTTGGCCACATCCAAACATGTTATGGTCTGATTTTGGGAATTTGTAAAACACAATGTTTTAAGAAAATTTTGTTACGAGGGTTTTTGCATGAAATAGCCTTTGGCCAAAAATGACTCTAAGATAGGTTTTCGAGTCAGTTTTCAACCGGAGTTCAAAACTGGGGACTAAAATCCTGAGCAATCGGAACAGTCTCAGATTTTTATAAAAATGACCAACTTCGAGTCTAAATCGGACTTCAGACTTAGCATAAAAGTTTTAGATCTTGTTGAAACCTTTAGGAAAACCCATGCAAGTTTTAAAAATTTGGCCGTTTCGGGTCCCAAATAGAGTAGTTTTTAAACAAGCGTAAAACTAGAATTTTTTCTAAAACTGGAATTTGAGTGTTTCAGACCTGTTAGAGGTTAAACAGAGCTCCGAGATGAACACGAAAGTTGTTCATCTTGTTGAGGACTAAAAGTTTTATGTTTTCCAAATTCACAAATTAAATTATTTTAAATAAGTTTTAAATAGTTTTCGGTAAAATGGTTCAAGAACTACTTTTAAATATGAACACCAAAATATGTTCTTTCCCTTTTAAAATGGAAAAATGGTTTTGATAAAACACCCCCACCTTCCAACAGGGTGATAAGGGGATGGTTTCAACGAGCATAAATTTTTCCCAAAATTTGATAAGATTTCTAAAACAATTTTCTAAAATAAATAAATGATAGAGGTAGCCCGATTGGCTACTACACCAAATATGTAAAGTAAACCGGTAGGCTACATAGTCAACAATGCACGAGATAACCAGTCAGTTGACTGGTCAGTTAACTAGTAAAGGAACGATGATTAATTTGTTAAGTAGACAAATTAATCAAGCACGATTAGAAATTAGATACCAAATTCTCAAAGTAGAGCAGTTGGGTACCGATGGGCATCGGTACCATACAACAATAAAATTTATAGTCACTAATGATAGTAGTGACCTAAGAGGGATATTAATTAATTTATTAGGTAAATAAATTAATTAGCCACGATTAGAAAATCAAACTCTCAAGAGAGAGTAGTTAGTACCGATAAGGATTAGTACTACCCAATGATAGAATTTTTATTAGTTACTAACGACTATAGTGACCTAAGAACAAACTTTAACATAGATGCATTATGATTACAGGTTGCTACCTGTAATTTGCAATGAAGGCGAATTACAAATTGTTGGCTGATAAGTAAGTACAATCCACCTACAACATGAGCAAAAAAAAAAAAATTTAAAGTGTTGTTTTTACGCTATGTTAAGTATGCAAGCCGTGCATAATTGTTGCATAGCATGTTAAAAGAGCATATAGTGTCATAATTTCATAGATTTATGAAAGTATGAGTTAGATGCCATACATCCCTATCGCGTAAGATTAATGGATAGCCTAGTAGAGCATATGGCATGATCAGATAAAGAATTGGTTAATAAGTATAAAGGTGTCAATACAAAGGGAAAAGGCCCACAAAATATAAGGGGCATGAGGCCTACAAAGTAAAATAGGCCAAGACCCATAAAATATATCTATAACGGGCCAAGGCCCATGATCACGGTGAATCCAATGATCCACGCGCAGTGGTACTGAAACTAGGGCCTTTCAGATAAGAAAAGATAATGAATAATGAAGTATAAAATGAGCATAATCGATTCATGCATTATTCGCAATATGCCTTAGCTATAGTTACAGCATGCTTCCAGCTATAGTTGATATGCATCTTGTTACATGATATTTTCTGTTATGCATTCAGCTATGTGATGTTACAGTTATGTATTCAGTTATATGTGATGCCTTGGATTGGCATCCAATATGTGAAATGTTTCAGTGCATGGTATATATTGTGTGTACCTTACATGCTTATGTGTTTTAAGTATGATGTATGTTTTGAACACGTTTTACGAACAGAACGTTGTACTTATTAAGTGTAAAGCTCACAGTGCGTGTGTTCATGCTGTAGGTAAGCGACCTATGGCCTAGACTCCGATTGATGGTGACGGTGGCAGAGGCAGATGTGAGGGTGAGGTTGTGGATACCACCGCCAGTGTCGACTTCCACATAGTATTAAACGAACATTCATTTTTAAGTAGTAACCAGTTAAATGATTTCATAAGTATGTATGTAAGATTGAACTTTAGTTGTTTTAGACCTTTATTTGTAAAGTATATGTATGCACGTAAATAGTGTAACTTACAAATATATAAAAAAAAATATCCCTAAAACTATGGTATCAAAGTAAGTAAGTTTAAGTATGTAGGAAAATAAATCGGTAAAAACATATCAGAGTGGCGCAGCGGAACAATAAAAATTTTTCGATCGTTAAATATCTTATAATGCCATATACAATAAACCAACAACAATTAAAACTCATACCTCAAGGACGCCAATCTGCAGGAGGAGAATGACCGGAGGGCTTCAACCAACTAGCCTTCTCTACTATTCTCCAATTCCCGAATGGCTGAGTGTGTGGGCACTCTGAACCTCGATCGGTATGCTAGCACTGCTAGTCTTCTTCCGACCACCCAGATCTCTAAAGAACTTATTGTCACGATGAGCTGTGCAACAATAAGCCTACTCACCCGAGAGTCTGTGGTCTAAGAGAACTGGAGTGGCAGGACCTCTATTTATAGACCTGCATGAGGTGATTCTCTGAATTCGAATTGGACTAGGAAAAGATATTCTCCCTTATCCACAAGCACAAAATCTGAATTTTCCAAGGGGAAATCCCAACAATAAAATTCGGTCACTTTAGGATAAATCCAATCCAAGTCTAAACAAGATTTTAACTAGAATTTTATCTCCCTTTTTCAACCAAAAAATCTGAAAATTCCAAGGAGAAAATCTCCTCAAAATTTCGGCCACTTTTAGGATAAGGGAGAATCAAAATTCCACTAGGATTTTCAAGCTTGAATCTTATCTCATCCTTATCCAAAATAATCGAATTTTCCTAAGGAGATATACTCCAAATTTCGACCACTTTTCTGGGAGGAGAGAATCCAAATTCAACTGGGATTGAAACTTGAATTTTTTCCTTGAACCTTATCCACAAAAACCAAAAATCCATTGAGGATAATCCTCAAAATTTCGTCCATCATTAGTTAGGATTTGGATTCAAAATTCAAGTAGGATTCTAACAAGATTATCCTCTCCATATCCAACTCAAATTCGAATTTCAAACCTTGTGGATTTACCACAACAAATTCGAATCCCACTTAGACTGTGATTCAAAATTTGAATTTCAAATTTCAAATTCGAATTTCAAATTCAAATTTCAAATTTCAAATTTAAATTTCAAAATCCACAAAACAGTTGTGTTTCAAATTCTTGTTCTCATGGATAATTTTCTACAACTCCAATCCAGTCTCAAATAAAATCATGACAACTTTATTTGGAGTTCGAATAATTGTGTACTCTATTATCCAAAACAAAATCTGAATCCAACCGGAGAGAATCTTGTCTACCATCCTAATCCTATGTCATCACTATCTATGCATAATAAACTAGCCAATAGCATACACAAATCAATTTGCCAAACGTTAAGGAATTATGCGGAGCTAGTAGAGGGACTGATTGGACATATATAATCGGGTCCCGCAAATCCATATGATCATCATTCTTTTACTGAACAACTCAATCATATGATCACTAATTTCAGAGTCACACCACTATAAACCTGAAACTGAACTCCCAATTATATACCGTATTACGTAAGCCTGTGACAAGCTATCGTCCAATGACCTTGTCATGTATGCAGAACCCTCATATGATATCCATAATCAGCCTTAGGCCAAAGTCCATTTAATCGTACTGATCAGGCTATCTTAAAGTTCCATTATACTACCGAATAAAGAAAATGATTATTCACCATATGTGAATAAGAAGTCATCCGCCCAGCAGACGACCCAAGGCCTTGTCCGATATCTGTAAACGAACCCTTCATCATATACAAGTCATGCACCCAACGAACCGGTCTATAAGCTTACTACCTCTGAGACGCTTTAGCCATTGGAACATCAAAGTACACAAGTCTTATACATGAAGCTATCCTTTTACTCATGATTAAGGTTACTGCATAATGAACGTCAAAAGCAGATCGATCCACTCAAAGCGGACTTCATAGATCAATCACGCTTTAGTCCCGGTCTAATATGTCACCACCAAGCAACATATATATACCTCTACTTGGGAGTCCAGCTCCAGACAGTCAAGACAAACCATCCCCTCCAAGGCTTTAGACAACATAATAGTCTTAACATGAGTTAGATGCTCGGTCTAACCCCATAGACTACAGACCATAGTTTAGACCGCTAACTTTAGAACATTGTCTTCTCGCATACAAAAGTCCATTGCATGCAACGTTCTAATAGTTTAACACAAGCAGTCAGGGAGTCATATTTGCTTACATTTACTTTAACATGTAAATAAAATGAGGACAGATAGCAATGTAATGAATAACCTCTATATATAATTTTATTATCCAGTTCAAAATAAATACATCAAAATGTCTCTAATTCTTAGGGCATTTCCTAACAATCTCCCACTTGCCCTAAGCCAGTAGATGTGCCATGTTATGCATCCCCATTGCCTCTACGTGCCTCTCAAATCTTCTAGCCACCAAAGTCTTAGTAAGCGGATCGGTAATGTTGTCCTCGGACGCGATCTTATATACATCCACTTGTCCTGTCTCTACGTGCCCTCTAATAATATGATATCTCCGATCTATGTGCTTGGTCGTCTTATGGTGCCGAGATTCCCTTGTGTTGGCAATAGCCCCAGTGTTATCATAGTAAAGTGTGATAGGCTTGTCAACACCCAGAATGACCTCAAGGACTCTAAAGAACTTGCAGAGCCAAACCGCTTCTTTAGATGCCTTAGCCGCAGCCACATATTCAGCCTCCATAGTAGAGTCAGCTGTGCAGCCCTGCTTCATGCTCCTCCACACAATGGCGCCTCTTCCGAGTAAAAACACTGATCCAGATATCGATTTCCTTGAAATCCTTACAAGTCTGGAAGTCTGAGTCTGTGTATCCTACGGGTGTTAGGTCCCTTCCAGAATACACCAGCATATAATCCCTCGTTCTCTTAAGATACTTGAGTATATGCTTTACGGCTTGCCAGTGCTTGGTTTCAGAATTTGCTTGATATCGACTCACCATACCTACTGCAAAACATATATCCGGACGAGTGCAAAGCATAGCGTACATAAGGCTACCCATAGTAGATGCATAAGGGACCTTACTCATACGCTCTCTTTCTTCCGATGTCTTAGGACAGTCATCCAATGAAAGAGTTAGACCGGCAATAGAAGGTTGTGAGCCTTTCTTTGCCTCTTGCATTGCATATTTGTCAATTATTTTATCTATGTATGAAGCTTGGGATAATGCTATCATTTTGTTCTTTCGACCTCTGAAGAGACGAATGCCTAGAACATAATTAGCTTCACCCAAGTCCTTCATGTCAAACTGTTGGTGTAACCAAAGCTTGGCCGATGATAAGTTCCCTACATCATTCCTAATGAGTAGTATATCATCGACATAGAGTATCAGAAAGACCACTTTTCCATCCTTAATATGTTTATAAACACAAGGTTCATCAACGTTCTGCTCAAAACCTAATGTCTTAATCGCTTGATCAAACCTCTAGTTCCATGAGTGGGATGCTTGCTTTAATCCATAAATGGATCTAAGCAATTTGTAGACTTTCCTTTCTTGGCATTTTGCTATGAACCCTTTGGGCTGTATCATATAGATACACTCTTCAAGATGGCCATTCAAGAATGCCGTCTTGACATCTATTTGCCAGATCTTGTAATCGAGAGCCGTAGCAATGGACAGAAGAATATGGATAGACTTCAGCATAGCAACAAGCGAAAAGGTTTCATCGTAATCGATTCCAGCCTTTTACGTGTATCCCTTTGCAACTAGTCTAGCTTTGAAAGTTTCTACTCTCCCTTCCGCATCCTTCTTTCTTTTGTAGACCCATTTGCATCTAATGGGTTTTATCCCATCCGGAAAATCTACAAGTTCCTAAACAGAGTTGGATTTCATAGAATCCATCTCATTGTTCATAGCCTGTTTCTCAGATTTAGAATCAACATCATTTATAGCTTCATCATAGGTGACCGGATCATCCTCATGCTCATGAGCCTTGGCCTGGTATACCTCAGCATCATACATGAAGAAATTAGGTTTCTTCGAAACCCTCCCACTACGACAAGGTACCCTAAATTGTTGATCGTCTGTAGGTCTTTCATCGAAACTCAGACTTGCATCCAAGACCAAAATCTGTGGAGCAGTTCTTTCACCCGATAACTCCTCTAGCACCACTTTGCTTCGAGGCTTAAAGTCATTCATGTGACTTTCCTCCAAGAATGTCACATGGGTTGAAACAATGACTTTTTGTTCCTTCGGGTTATAGAACAGACCTCCTTTAGTTCCTTTTGGATACCCTACAAACATGCACAATTCTGATCTTGATTCCAAATTTTTCGCATCCCCATCCAGTACATGCACCGGCCAGCCCCATATTCTCATATGTCCAAGGGAGGGCTTCCTGCCACGCCACAATTCATACGGAGTTCTAGGAATTGATTTGCTTACAACCTGATTCAGAATATAGCATGCCGTTTGTAAAGCATATCCCCAAAATAATAATGGCAGTATTGAATAACTCATCATGGATCGTACCATATTGAATAAGGTCTTGTTTCTCTTTTTGGCTATACCATTCTGTTGTGGAGTGCCAGGTGCAGTCAATTGGGATAATATCCCGTTCTCTACAAGATGTCATAGAAATTCATCGGAGAGGTATTCGCCACCTCGATCAGATCGAAGTGTCTTTATGGATTTATCCAATTGCTTTTCCACTTCCACACGATACTCTTTGAACTTGTCAAAAGTTTCGCTCTTGCGGTGCATCAGATACACATATCCATACCTCGAGTAATAATCTATAAAAGAGACATAATACTCGAACCCTCCTTGTGCTGTGACGTTCATGGGGCCACATACGTCAGTGTGCATAATTTCTAAGAGCTCCTGAGCCCTTGTACCCTTAGCTCCACAAGACCTCTTAGTCATTTTACCCTCTAGACAAGACTCACATTGGGGAAGACGTACCTCCTCCAGAGATTCCAGAGGACCGTCTTTCACCAATCTTTGAATCCTATCCTGATTAATATGACCAAGTCTTAAATGCCAAAGATACGCCTTGTTAGAGTGAGAAACTTTCAACCTTTTAGAGTTATCTATTAATTCAGTGTCAAGTAGTGAGTACATCTTTAGTTTGATCAAATATAGGTTTCCATCCATCCATCCAGAACAGATAAAAGACTTATTTTTACGAATATCAACTCTTTTACTAAAAGAAACTGAATAAGAATTCTTTATTAAACAAGCTACCGATATAAGGTTCCTCCTAAAATTAGGAACATAAAAACAGTCTTTCAATAAAATAAACCTAAATTGATCAAAATAAAGGTAAACATCTCCCACTGCCTCAGCCACCACCAAGCTGCCGTCTCTAGTTCGCAACGAGAGGCTCCTATCATGTAGACTTCTCGTTTCCACGAACCCCTGCATAGAAATACAAACATGATTAGTGGTGCCCGAATCAATAACCCAAGTGTCTTTCGATTCTTCCACCAAACACGCTTCTAAGTAATGAAGTTCCTTACCTTCCATACCCTTAGCGGCTAGGATTTCCTGGCAAGCCTTCTTAAAGTGACCTACCTTCCCACAACGAAAGCATTTGGACTTTTAGGGTCCCTAGGCTTCTTGTTCTTCTTCTTCTTCTTCCCATCCGAGACAGGAGGATTAGAAAAACTAGAAGCCGTTTGCTTTTGATTTGGCCTCTTCCTCTTCCGTGAGGATTTGGAAGATTCCGCCAAATTGGCCTTACCTTTGGGTTAAACCGCATCCCCATCCCTAATCATCCGCTTATAAGCTTGGAGTTGCTTCATGAGCTCGGTTAGTCCTAACTCCCTTGTCGTCAGATTGTATGCGGCCTTAAACCCCACAAAATCTTTAGACAGAGTTTTGAACACCATCTCGATCTGTGTGTTGTAGTCCAACTCAGCACCATTCTCAGCAGCCTCAGCGAAGAATCCCATTATGGTGATCATATGGTCCTTCACCGGAGTACCTACCTTTTGCTTAGAGTTCATAATACTGGTGATAGTGGACTGTCGAGCCAATTTTTCTTGGCCTCTGAACATGTCCTCCAGATTGTCAATGATCTCCCTAGCAACCTGATAAGTCTTATGCTGCTTTTGTAAAGCACTCGTCATGCTAGCAAGCATCTAGCATCGAGCTATATCATTGGATTCTCTCCAACGAGTATAGGCAACCGGGACTTCCTCAAGCGGTGTGTCAGGTTTTGGCCCTGGTGGGCATGGTTCATCCAGTACGAACTTGTGTCTCTCGCAGCTGAGAACTATCAACAGATTTCTTTTCTAATCTTTATAATTATCGCCATTCAGTTTATTCTCAGTAAGTATTGAAATGAGGGGTGTCGGTGACATTTTGAACTGAAATAAAATTATACTAGACATCATTACAAAGCCCAAGCAAATATATAGATAATTTAGCAAATAAAACATACAAGTATGTTCCTACATGAAACTTGAAAAACATGTAGCATTGCAACGGTAATTCTCAGCACCTATTGCCCCAAGCCACCGAGGGGTGGTCATGAAAACAAATAACCGGAACATGGACCCCGTCCAATTAATATATGTTGCCTTAAATCCTCCAGGGTTAAGACATATATTAATAACTGCTTATTTGGCCACCAGTTTAGTTAACAGAGCTTCTAGGGAAGGTTAATAACTAAACGAGTCTTGAGTGTATAACCATTGTTTACGTAGCCCAATCCACGTCCTACCAAGCCACTGAGGGGTGGTCATGAATAGGATCGTACCCGAACACGTTTTCCACATAGGAGATCCAATCTAGTATACCGGTGGTGGTAAACACCTACCGAGGGATGTGGTCAGGGCAGAACTGACGCGAGGCGTTACCATGCTTTCACATATGGATCAACAATGGAGGCCGTTGGTTTTTTTTGAAACCCTCTCCCACTCAATATTTTGAAAAACATGCAAGTTTTGACAAATTATGTATGATCAATATAGTATGAGCGGTATTCATCTATCCTATATGACATGTTATCAAATATGCATATAAAACATCCATCAATACATATTTATACATCCATGACATAGCACAGAAAAAAAAATTGACAGAATAACCAAGCCATGGTTCCATCCTAGAACGAAGAAAATAAAGATTACAAAATTCCATCCAAAGCATTCTTTGGGTCTTGAATTTTGTTCTGTCTTCTTATATCCATCTTTATGTAGCCTTTCCATTTATTTCTCATCCCAAGAATCATTTAAAATTTAAATCTCCAAAAATTTAAATTTCAAATTCAAATTCCAAATTCGAATTTCAAACTTAAATTTCAAATTTAAATTTTAAACAATTTTAAACATCATGTGTAATAATATGTAATTTCAAAAATTTCAAATTTTCAATTACATATTATTAAACATGATTTAAAATTAAATCACAAATTTAAAAATCAAAATTTTTGATTTTTTGAACCGTCACACCACCGCCCCCGAAGGCAGCAGCCGCCGTGAGCAGCCACCAACCTCACAGGGGCTGGCAGCCCACGGCCGGCCATATGCAGCCTTGCCGGGCTGCAGGCCAGCCTGCAGCGCCAGGTTGCAGGCAGCGCCTACAGCCATAGGCTGCACGCCCAGGCTTCGGCTATCCTTGGGTAGGCCACGGCCACCCTCGGCTACATGCCAAACCTGCGGCCGAGTTGTTATAAAAATCTTGACCCTATATTCTCCCTTATCCACAAGCACAAAATCTGAATTTTCCAAGGGGAAATCCCAACAATAAAATTCGGCCACTTTAGGATAAATCCAATTCAAATCTAAACAAGATTTTAACTAGAATTTTATCTCCCTTTTTCAACCAAAAAAATCTGAAAATTCCAAGGAGAAAATCTCCTCAAAATTTCGGCCACTTTTAGGATAAGGGAGAATCAAAATTCCACTAGGATTTTCAAGCTTGAATCTTATCTCATCCTTATCCAAAATAACCGAATTTTTCTACGGAGATATACTCCAAATTTCGGCCACTTTTCTGGGAGGAGAGAATCTAAATTCAACTGAGATTGAAACTTGAATTTTTTCCTTGAACCTTATCCACAAAAACCGAAAATCCATTGAGGATAATCCTCAAAATTTCGTCCATCATTAGTTAGGATTTGGATTCAAAATTCAAGTAGGATTCTAACAAGATTATTCTCTCTATATCCAACTCAAATTCGAATTTCAAACCTTGTGGATTTACCACAACAAATTCGAATCCCACTTGGACTGTGATTCAAAATTTGAATTTCAAATTTCAAATTCAAATTTCAAATTCAAATTTCAAATTTCAAACTTCAAATTTAAATTTCAAAATCCACAAAATAGTTATGTTTCAAATTCTTGTTCTCATGGATAATTTTCTACAACTCCAATCCAATCTCAAATAAAATCATGGCAACTTTATTTGGAGTTCGAATAATTGTGTACTCTATTATCCAAAACAAAATCTGAATCCAACCGTAGAGAATCTTGTCTACCATCCTAATCCTATGTCATCACCATCCATGCTTAATAAACTAGCCAATAGCATACACAAATCAATTTGCCAAACGTTAAGGAATTATGTGGAGCTAGTAGAGGGACTGATTGGACATATATAATCGGACTCCCGTAAATCCATATGACCATCATTCTTTTACCGAACAACTCAATCATATGATCACTAATTTCAGAGTCACACCACTATAAGCCTGAAACTGAACTCCCAATTATATACCGTATTACGTAAGCTTGTGACAAGCTATCATCCAATGACCTTGTCATGTATGTAGAACCCTCATATGATATCCATGATCAGCCTTAGGCCAAAGTCCGTTTAATTCTACTAATCAGGCTATCTTAAAGTTCCATTATACTACCGAATAAAGAAAATGATTATTCACCATATGTGAATAAGAAGTCATCTGCCCAGCAGACGACCCAAGGCCTTCTCCATTTTCACATTCAGTATAATGCCTTTAAGAGGATACCCTTAACTCCTCATTAGAGCTATGATTCCGATATCTGTAAACGAACCCTTCATCGTATACAAGTCATGCACCCAATGAACCGATCTATAAACTTACTACCTCTGAGACGCTTTAGCCATTGGAACATCAAAGTACACAAGTCATATACATGAAGCTGTCCTTTTGCTGAGGATTAAGGTTACTGCATAATGAACGTCAAAAGCTGATCGATCCACTCAAAGCGGACTTCGTAGATCAATCACGCTTTAGTCCCGGTCTAATATGTCACCACCAAGCAACATATTTATGTCTCTACTTGGGAGTCCAGCTCCAGACAGTCAAGACAAACCGTCCCCTCCAAGGCTTTAGACAACATAATAGTCTTAACATGAGTTAGATGCTCGGTCTAACCCCATAGACTACAGACCATAGTTTAGACTGCTAACTTTAGAACATTGTCTTCTCGCATACAAAAGTCCATTACATGCAACGTTCTAACAGTTTAACACAAGCAGTCAGGGAGCCATATTTGCTTACATTTACTTTAAGATGTAAATAAAATGAGGATAGATAGCAATGTAATAAATAACCTCTATATATAATTTTATTATCCAGTTTAAAATAAATACATCAAAATTCTCTAATGCTTAGGGCATTTCCTAACAAAGTAATAGATTTCAAGTAAGTTAAGTATCAGTAAGGTTTAAGTGACAGTCCAGGCCACTCAGGGCTTGGGCTATCACATTAAGTCATTCTAAGGCTTTAACGATCTTTTTCTAGCGTTTTGGAAATTTTTGATCAAAATGACCATTTTACCCCTGACAGGACCTTAGGCAGTAAAATTTTCATTTTTGAGTTTTAACGTGATTTTCTAAGCTTAAAAATCATAAAATATTTTTTATTAGACTTTACCGAGCCTCTACGGCATTAATTACATAAATGCTCAGGTTACTATTCACCCGACCATCGGGTCGTACTATTCCAATCCCTTAGGGTCGTTTCTTGTTTTTCTAACATTTCAGAACCTCAAATAAATATTTCACTACTCTTGAAATCGTCCATTACCCTTTTCCGAGCTTAGGTCACTGAGGGGGCTTGGGTTTGTTAGGAAATGCCCTAAGTATTAGAGACATTTTGATGTATTCATTTTGAACTGGATAATAAAATTATGCTTAGAGGTTATTCATTACATTGCTATCTGTCCTCGTCTTATTTACATGTTAAAGTAAATGTAAGCAAATATGGCTCACTGACTGCTTGTGTTAAAACTGTTAGAACGTTGCATGCAATGGATTTTTGTATGCGAGAAGACAATGTTCTAAAGTTAGCAGTCTAAACTATGGTCTGTAGTCTATGGGGTTAGACCGAGCATCTAACTCATGTTAAGACTATTATGTTGTCTAAAGCCTTGGAGGGGACGTCTGTCTTGACTGTCTGGTGCTGGACTCCCAAGTAGAGACATGGATATGTTGCTTGGTGGTGACATATTAGACCAGGACTAAAGCATGATTGATCTACGTAGTCCGCTATGAGTGGATCAATCTGCTTTTGACGTTCATTGTGCAATAACCTTAATCCTGAGTAAATGAACTACTTCATGTATATGACTTGTGTACTTTGATGTTCCAATGGCTAAAGCGTCTCAGAGGTAGTAAGCTTATAGACCGGTTCGTTGGGTGCATGACTTGTATACGATGAAGGGTTTGTTTGTAGATATCGGAATCATAGCTCTGAGGAGTTAAAGGTATCCTCTTAAAGGCATTATACTGAATGTGAAAATGGACAAGGCCTTGGGTCGTCTGCTGGGCGGATGACTTCTTATTCACATATGGTGAATAATCATTTTCTTGATTCGGTAGTATAATGGAACTTTAAGATAGCCTGATCAGTAGGATTAAACGGACTTTGACCTAAGGCTGATCATGGATATCATATGAGGGTTTTGCATATATGACAAGGTCATTGGATGGTAGCTCGTCACAGGCTTACGTAATACGGTATATAATTGGGAGTTCAGTTTCAGGTTTATAGTGGTGTGACTCTGAAATTAGTGATCATATGATTGAGTTGTTCGGTACAGAATGATGATCATATGGAATCACGGGAGCCCGATTATATATGTCCAATCAGTCCCTCTACTAGCTCCACATAATTCCTTAACGTTTGGCAAATTGATTTGTGTATGCTATTGGCTAGTTTATTATGCATGGATGGTGATGACACAGGATTAGGATGGTAGACAAGATTCTCTCCGGTTGGATTCAGACTTTGTTTTGGATAATAGAGTACACAATTATTCGAACTCCAAATAAAGTTGCCATGATTTTATTTGAGATTGGATTGGAGTTGTAGAAAATTATCCATGAGAACAAGAATATGAAACACAACCGTTTTGTGGAATTTGAAATTTGAATTTTGAAATTTGAAATTTGAATTTTGAAATTTGAAATTTGAAATTTGAATTTGAAATTTGAATTTGAAATTTGAATTTGAAAATTCGAATTTGAAATTCGAATTTGAAATTTAAATTTGAAATTTGAAATTTGAAATTTGAAATTTGAATTTGAAATTTGAATTTGAAATTTGAAATTCAAATTTTGAATCACAGTCCAAGTAGGATTCGAATTTGTTGTGGAAAATCCACAAGGTTTGAAATTCGAATTTGAGTTGGATTTGGAGAGGATAATCTTGTTAGAATCCTACTTGAATTTTGAATCCAAATCCCAACAAAAGTGGGCGAATTTTTTGAGGAAAATTCGGTTTTTGTGGATAAGATTCAAGGGTAAATTCAAGCTTCAATCCTAGTTGAATTTGGATTCTCTCTACTCCCTAAAAGTGGCCGAAATTTTGGAGCCTAAATCCTAGGAAATTCGGTTATATTTGGATAAGGTTGAGATGAGATTTAGCTTGAAAAATCCTAGTGGAATTTTGATTCTTCCTTATCCTAAAAGTGGCCGAAAATTTGGAGAAGATTTTCTCCTAAAGATTTCAGATTTTTTGGTTGAAAAAGGGAGATAAAATTCTAGTTAAAATCTTGTTTAGATTTGGATTGGATTTATCCTAGGAAAACCGAATTTAATTGTGGAGATTCTCCCTTGGAAAATTCGGATTTTTTGGTTTGGATAAGGGAGAAAATCTTTTCCTAGTCCAATTCGAATTCAGAGAATCACCTCATGCAAGTCTATAAATAGAGGTCCTGCCACTCCAGTTCTCTTAGACCACAGACTCTCAGGTGAGCAGGCTTATTGTTGCACAGCTCATCGTGACAATAAAGTTCTTTAGAGATCTGGGTGGTCGGAAGAAGACTAGCAGTGCTAGCATACCGATCGAGGTTCAGAGTGCCCACACACTCAGCCATTCGGGAATTGGAGAATAGTAGAGAAGGCTAGTTGGTTGAAGCCTCCGGTCATTCTCCTTCTGCAAGATTGGCATCCTTGAGGTATGAGTTTTAATTGTTGTTGGTTTATTGTATATGGCATCATGAGATATTTGACGATCTAAAAATTTTTATTGTTCCGCTGCGCCACTCTGATACGTTTTTACCGGTTTATTTTCCTACAATTGGTATCAGAGCCATCTCATGACTATGCCATGCACATAAATTAGACAATTACTTAGTCTTTTTATTTATGTATGGATTTGATATTTAGAGAGTGGCATTCTAGGGTTCCTTTATGTTGTTATCATGTATTATGTATAAAGTATGTGGTTATTTTAATTTTTTGAATTATTATAAGCATGCTTGTTTATACCGGTTATGGTTCCTTAGAATTTAGAAAAATTGTATCTAGGAATTTTTTATGTAACCATGGGAGCAGTTTATTAACACTGTGTTTTTCCCATGGATTTTAATTTTTGTCTCTTAGAATATTTATGGTTAGAATTTTTGTACACCGGAAACGGTATAGGATTTTTTTTTATGTAATTATTCTTGGAGGAGATTGAAGATTGAAGACCGTAATTTATTTTTCCCAAAAGTTAAATTTAATTTAAAGGTTGAAATTTTGATTGTGTGGAAAATTTCAATTTAATTGGGATTCAAATTAATTTTTGGAGATCCTAAAAGATAAATTGGAATATGGCACGAAAATCGAGACACGACCCCTCGGGATAGGCCGACAAACCTTGATGGGGCTGCGGCAGCCCCTGTACAGGCCCACACCACCCACGGCCGCAGGCTCTGCCTGCAGCCAGGGGTGGCCGTGGCCTGCCCAAGGCTGGCGGCAGCCTGGGCGTGCAGCCTGCCGGCTGCTGCGCCCAGTCTGGGCGTGCAGCCTGCCGGCTGCTGCGCCCAGTCTGGGCGTGCAGCCTGGTGCTGCAGGCTGCACAAGGGGCGGTCGTGGGCTGCCAGCCCCTCCGGGGTTGGTGGCTGCCCACGGCGGCTGCCGCCTTCACGGGCGGCGGTGCGGCGGTCCAAAATTTGAAAATTTTGATTTTTAAATTTGAGATTTAATTTTAAATCATGTTTAAAAATATGTAATTAAATATTTGAAATTTTTGAAATTACATATTATTACACATGATGATTAAAATTGTTTAAAATTTGAATTAGAAATTTAAATTTGAAATTCGAATTTGGAGTTTGAATTTGAAATTTAAATTTTTGGAAATTTAAATATTAAATAATTCTTGGGATGAGAAATAAATGGAGAGGCTACATAAAGATGGATACAAGAAGACGGAACAAAATTCAAGACCCAAAGAATGCTTTGGATGGAATTTTGTAATCTTTATTTTCTTTGTTCTAGGATGGAACCATAGCTTGGTTAGTCTGTCAATTATTTTTTTCTGTGATATGTCATGGATGTATAAATATGTATTGATGGATGTTTTGTATGCATATTTGATAACATGTCATATAGGATAGGTGAGTGCCGCTCATACTATATTGATCATACATAATTTGTCAAAACTTGCATATTTTTCAAAATATTGAGTGGGAGAGGGTTTCAAACAAAACCCACGGCCTCCATTGTTGATCCATATGTGAAAGCATGGTAACGCCTCGCGTCAGTTCTGACCTGACCACACCCCTCGGTAGGTGTTTACCGCCGCCGGTATACTAGATTGGATCTCCTATGTGGAAAACGTGTTCGGGTGCGATCCTATTCATGACCACCCCTCGGTGGCTTGGTAGGACGTGGATCGGGCTACGTAAACAATGGTTATACACTCAAGACTCGTTTAGTTATTAACCTTCCCTAGAAGCTCTGTTAACTAAACTGGTGGCCAAATAAGCGGTTATTAATATATGTCTTAACCTTGGAGGATTTAAGGTAACATATATTAATTGGACGAGGTCCATGTTCCGGCTATTTGTTCTCATGACCACCCCTCGGTGGCTTGGGGCAATAGGTGCTGAGAATTACCGTTGCAATGCTACATTTTTTTCAAGTTTCATGTAGGAACATACTTGTATGTTTTATTTGCTAAATTATCTGCATATTTGCTTGGGCTTTGTAATGATGTCTAGTATAATTTTATTTCAGTTCAAAATGTCACCGACACCCCTCATTTCGATACTTACTGAAAATAAGTTGAATGGCGATAATTATAAAGACTGGAAAAGAAATCTATTAATAGTTCTCAGCTGCGAGAGACACAAGTTCGTACTGGACGAACCATGCCCACCTGGGCGCAAACCTGACACACCACTTGAGGAGATCCCGATTGCCTATAATCGTTGGAGAGAATCCAATGAAATAGCTCGATGCTACATCCTTGCTAGCATGACGAGTGCTTTACAAAAGCAGCATGAGACTTATCAAGTTGCTGGGGAGATCATGGATAATCTGGAGGACATGTTCGGAGGCCAAGAAAAATTGGCTCGACAGTCCGCTATTACCAGCATTATGAACTCCAAGCAAAAGGCGGGTGCTCCGGTGAAGGACCGTATGATCACTCTAATGGGATTCTTCGCTGAGGCTGCCGAGAATGGTGCTGAGTTGGACTATAACACCCAGATCGAGATGGTGTTCAAGACTCTGTCTAAAGATTTTGTGGGGTTTAAGGCCGCATACAATCTGGCGACAAAGGAGTTAGGACTTACCAAGCTCATGAAGCAACTACAGGCTTATGAGCGGATGATCAGGGATGAGGATGTGGTCCGACCTAAAGGAGAGGCCAATTTGGCGGAATCTTCCAATCCCTCACGGAAGAGGAAGAGGCCAAATAAGAAGCAAGTGGCTTCCAGTTCTTCTAATCCTCCTGTCTCGGACGGGAAGAAGAAGAAGAAGAACAAGAAGCCGAAGGACCCTAAAAAGTCCAAATGCTTCCACTGTGGGAAGGTAGGTCACTTCAAGAAGGCTTGCCGGGAATTCCTAGCCTCCAAGGGCAAGGAAGGTAAGGAACTTCATTACCTAGAAGCGTGTTTGGTGGAAGAATCGAAAGACACTTAGGTCATTGATTCGGGCGCCACTAATCATGTTTGTGTTTCTATGCAGGGGTTCGTGGAAACGAGAAGTCTACATGATAGGAGCCTCTCGTTGCGGACTGGAGATGGTAGCTTTGTGGTGGCTGAGGCAGTGGGAGACGTTCATCTTTATTTTGATCAATTTAGGTTTATTTTATTGAAAGACTGTTTTTATGTTCCTAATTTTAGGAGGAACCTTATATCGGTAGCTTGTTTAATAAAGGATTCTTATTCAGTTTCTTTTAGTAAAAGAGTTGATATTCGTAGAAATAAGTCTTTTATCTGTTCTGGATGGATGGATGGAAACCTATATTTGATCAGACCAAAGATGTACTCACTGCTTGACACTGAATTAATTGATAACTCTAAAAGGTTGAAAGTTTCTCACTCTAACAAGGCGTATCTTTGGCATTTAAGACTTGGTCATATTAATCAGGATAGGATTCAAAGATTGGTGAAAGACGGTCCTCTGGAATCTCTGGAGGAGGTACGACTTCCCCAATGTGAGTCTTGTCTAGAGGGTAAGATGACTAAGAGGTCTTTTGGAGCTAAGGGTACAAGGGCACAGGAGCTCTTAGAAATTGTGCACACTGACGTATGTGGCCCCATGAACGTCACAGCACGAGGAGGGTTCGAGTACTATGTCTCTTTCATAGATGATTACTCGAGGTATGGATATGTGTATCTGATGCACCGCAAGAGCGAAACCTTTGACAAGTTCAAAGAGTATCGTGCGGAAGTGGAAAAGCAATTGGATAAATCCATAAAGACACTTCGATCTGATCGAGGTGGCGAATACCTCTCTGATGAATTTCTAGGACATCTTGTAGAGAACGGGATTTTATCCCAATTGACTGCACCTGGTACTCCACAACAGAATGGTGTAGCCGAAAGGAGAAACAGGACCTTATTGGATATGATACGGTCCATGATGAGTTACTCAACGCTGCCATTATCATTTTGGGGACATGCTTTACAAACGGCGTGCTATATTCTAAACCAGGTTCCGAGCAAATCAATTCCTAGAACTCCGTATGAATTGTGGCGTGGCAGGAATCCCTCCCTTGGACATATGAGAATATGGGGCTGCCCGGCACATGTACTGGATGGGGATGCGAAGAAGTTGGAACCAAGATCAGAATTGTGCATGTTTGTAGGGTATCCAAAGGGAACTAAAGGAGGTCTGTTCTATAACCCGAAGGAACAAAAGGTCATTGTCTCAACCCATGCGACATTCTTGGAGGAAAGTCACATGAATGACTCTAAGCCTCGAAGCAAAGTGGTGCTAGAGGAGTTATCGGGTGAAAGAACTGCTCCACAGATTTCGGTCTTGGACGCAAGTCCGAGTTCCAGTGAAAGACCTGCAGACGATCAACAATTTAGGGTGCCTCGTCGTAGTGGGAGGGTTTCTAAGAAACCTAATTTCTTTATGTATGATGCTGAGGTATACCAGGCCGAGGCTCATGAGCATGAGGAAGATCCGGTCACATATGATGAAGCTATAAAGGATGTTGATTCTATATCTTGGAAACAGGCTATGAACAATGAGATGGATTCTATGAAATCCAACTCTGTTTGGGAACTTGTAGATTTGCCGGATGGGATAAAACCCATTGGATGCAAATGGGTCTACAAAAGAAAGAAGGATGCGGAAGGGAGAGTGGAAACTTTCAAAGCTAGACTGGTTGCAAAGGGATACACGCAAAAGGCTGGAATCGATTACGAGGAAACCTTTTCGCCTGTTGCTATGCTGAAGTCTATCCGTATTCTTCTGTCCATTGCTGCGGCTCTCGATTATGAGATCTGGCAAATGGATGTCAAGACGGCGTTCTTGAATGGCCATCTTGAAGAGTGTATCTATATGATACAGCCCGAAGGGTTCGTAGCAAAAGGCCAAGATAAGAAAGTCTGCAAGTTGCTTAGATCCATTTATGGATTAAAGCAGGCATCCCGCTCATGGAACCAGAGGTTTGATCAAGCGATTAAGACATTTGGTTTTGAGCAGAACGTTGATGAACCTTGTGTTTATAAACGTATTAAGGATAGAAAAGTGGTCTTTCTGATACTCTATGTCGATGATATACTACTCATTGGGAATGATGTAGGGAACTTATCATCGGTCAAGCTTTGGTTACACCAACAGTTTGACATGAAGGACTTGGGAGAAGCTAATTATGTTCTAGGCATTCGTCTCTTCAGAGATCGAAAGAACAAAATGATAGCGTTATCCTAAGCTTCATACATAGATAAAATAATTGACAAATATGCAATGCTAGAGGCAAAGAAAGGCTCACAACCTTCTATTGCCGGTTTAACTCTTTCATTGGATGACTGTCCCAAGACATCGGAAGAAAGAGAGCGTATGAGTAAGGTCCCTTATGCATCCGCTGTGGGTAGCCTTATGTACGCTATGCTTTGCACTCGCCCGGACATATGTTTTGCAGTAGGTATGGTGAGTCGATATCAAGCGAATCCTGGAACCAAGCACTGGCAAGCAGTAAAGCATATACTCAAGTATCTTAAGAGAACGAGGGATTATATGCTAGTGTATTCTGGAGGGGACCTAACACCCGTAGGATACACAGACTCAGACTTCCAGACTTGTAAGGATTCGAGGAAATCGACATCTGGATCAGTGTTTTTACTCGGAGGAGGCGCCATTGTGTGGAGGAGCGTGAAGCAGGGCTGCACAGCTGACTCTACTATGGAGGCTGAGTATGTGGCTGCGGCTGAGGCATCTAAAGAAGCGGTTTGGCTCCGCAAGTTCTTTAGAGACCTTGAGGTCATTTCGGGTGTTGACAAGCCTATCACACTTTACTGTGATAATACAGGGGCTATTGCCAACACAAGGGAATCTCGGCACCACAAGAGGACCAAGCACATCGATCGGAGGTATCACATTATTAGAGGGCATGTGGAGACAGGACAAGTGGATGTTTGTAAGATCGCGTCCGAGGACAACATCGCTGATCCCTTTACTAAGACTTTGGTAGCTAGAAGCTTTGAGAGGCATGTAGAGGCGATGGGGATGCGTAACATGGCACATCTGCTGGCTTAGGGCAAGTGGGAGATTGTTAGGAAATGCCCTAAGTATTAGAGACATTTTGATGTATTCATCTTGAACTGGATAATAAAATTATACTTAGAGGTTATTCATTACATTGCTATCTGTCCTCGTCTTATTTACATGTTAAAGTAAATGTAAGCAAATATGGCTCACTGACTGCTTGTGTTAAAACTGTTAGAACGTTGCATGCAATGGATTTTTGTATGCGAGAAGACAATGTTCTAAAGTTAGCAGTCTAAACTATGGTCTGTAGTCTATGGGGTTAGACCGAGCATCTAACTCATGTTAAGACTATTATGTTGTCTAAAGCCTTGGAGGGGACGGTCTGTCTTGACTGTCTGGAGCTGGACTCCTAAGTAGAGACATGGATATGTTGCTTGGTGGTGACATATTAGACCGGGACTAAAGCATGATTGATCTACGTAGTCCGCTATGAGTGGATCAATCTGCTTTTGACGTTCATTGTGCAATAACCTTAATCCTGAGTAAATGAACTACTTCATGTATATGACTTGTGTACTTTGATGTTCCAATGGCTAAAGCGTCTCAGAGGTAGTAAGCTTATAGACCGGTTCGTTGGGTGCATGACTTGTATACGATGAAGGGTTTGTTTGTAGATATCGGAATCATAGCTCTGAGGAGTTAAAGGTATCCTCTTAAAGGCATTATACTGAATGTGAAAATGGACAAGGCCTTGGGTCGTCTGCTGGGCGGATGACTTCTTATTCACATATGGTGAATAATCATTTTCTTGATTCGGTAGTATAATGGAACTTTAAGATAGCCTGATCAGTAGGATTAAACGGACTTTGACCTAAGGCTGATCATGGATATCATATGAGGGTTTTGCATATATGACAAGGTCATTGGATGGTAGCTCGTCACAGGCTTACGTAATACGGTATATAATTGGGAGTTCAGTTTCAGGTTTATAGTGGTGTGACTCTGAAATTAGTGATCATATGATTGAGTTGTTCGGTACAGAATGATGATCATATGGAATCACGGGAGCCCGATTATATATGTCCAATCAGTCCCTCTACTAGCTCCACATAATTCCTTAACGTTTGGCAAATTGATTTGTGTATGCTATTGGCTAGTTTATTATGCATGGATGGTGATGACACAGGATTAGGATGGTAGACAAGATTCTCTCCGGTTGGATTCAGACTTTGTTTTGGATAATAGAGTACACAATTATTCGAACTCCAAATAAAGTTGCCATGATTTTATTTGAGATTGGATTGGAGTTGTAGAAAATTATCCATGAGAATAAGAATATGAAACACAACCGTTTTGTGGAATTTGAAATTTGAATTTTGAAATTTGAAATTTGAATTTTGAATTTGAAATTTGAATTTGAAATTTGAATTTGAAAATTCGAATTTGAAATTTGAATTTGAAATTTAAATTTGAAATTTGAAATTTGAAATTTGAAATTTGAATTTGAAATTTGAATTTGAAATTTGAAATTCAAATTTTGAATCACAGTCCAAGTAGGATTCGAATTTGTTGTGGAAAATCCACAAGGTTTGAAATTCGAATTTGAGTTGGATTTGGAGAGGATAATCTTGTTAGAATCCTACTTGAATTTTGAATCCAAATCCCAACAAAAGTGGGCGAATTTTTTGAGGATAATCCTCAATGGAAAATTCGATTTTTGTGGATAAGATTCAAGGGTAAATTCAAGCTTCAATCCTAGTTGAATTTGGATTCTCTCTACTCCCTAAAAGTGGCCGAAATTTTGGAGCCTAAATCCTAGGAAATTCGGTTATTTTGGATAAGGTTGAGATGAGATTTAGCTTGAAAAATCCTAGTGGAATTTTGATTCTTCCTTATCCTAAAAGTGGCCGAAAATTTGGAGAAGATTTTCTCCTAAAGATTTTGGATTTTTTGGTTGAAAAAGGGAGATAAAATTCTAGTTAAAATCTTGTTTAGATTTGGATTGGATTTATCCTAGGAAAACCGAATTTAATTGTGGAGATTCTCCCTTGGAAAATTCGGATTTTTTGGTTTGGATAAGGGAGAAAATCTTTTCCTAGTCCAATTCGAATTCAGAGAATCACCTCATGCAGGTCTATAAATAGAGGTCCTGCCACTCCAGTTCTCTTAGACCACAGACTCTCAGGTGAGCAGGCTTATTGTTGCACAGCTCATCGTGACAATAAAGTTCTTTAGAGATCTGGGTGGTCGGAAGAAGACTAGCAGTGCTAGCATACCGATCGAGGTTCAGAGTGCCCACACACTCAGCCATTCGGGAATTGGAGAATAGTAGAGAAGGCTAGTTGGTTGAAGCCTCCGGTCATTCTCCTCCTGCAAGATTGGCATCCTTGAGGTATGAGTTTTAATTGTTGTTGGTTTATTGTATATGGCATCATGAGATATTTGACGATCTAAAAATTTTTATTATTCCGCTGCGCCACTCTGATACGTTTTTACCGGTTTATTTTCCTACAGGGTTTTCAAATCTTGACCCTATTTTACCCCTTGTTTCCTAAAATACCTTTCGAGTTGTTATAAAAATTTCGACAGCGTTTCTACTTAAATTCTAGGCTCCCGGCGTTTAGGTAATGTCTTAAAACCTTGGTACCTACTAAGTACTAAACTAGAGGCCTAATTTTTACATAAAAATTTTCTTATAAACCGAGTCGTTTCTAACGATGTTCCGGTTCGTTTTTACCTATTCTCACCCTCGGTTTTTATCCACATTCCATACTCACATTTTCATCACAAAATCTCCCGTTTCTCTCATAAACCTAGCCACGGATTTTGTTGAGAATCAAGCATCAACATTAAATTTTACTTACTTCTAACTTCTTCCATAATTCCATCACATACCAACACAAGTTTTTTTTAAGTCCAACAAACTTCCTTAGACATGTAAAAATTTTCATTTAAATCCCTTGAAATGTCTACGGTTTTCTTTAGAAAATAATGCAACAAAATTTTATTTCAAGCTCTATTTCAATTTCTTGATTCCATTACATGTCAACACCACATTTAAAAACAAAAATCATCAACACAAAGGCTAAAATTTCATCACCATACCTCACTGATTTCTTGATGAAACATGCATAAATTTTTGTTGTTTTCACTTTCTATTTCATTCCTTGTTTCTTTTACATGCCAACATCAATTTCTAGAGCAAATTTAACCAAACAACAATTGAAATTCATCATCAATCCCCACCTACAGCTCCCTACAGATTTTGTCAACAAAATATGCATCAAACTTAGTTTTTCAAGCTCTAATTCCTTGCTTATTTCAACCATATACTAGCCTAGCCCTTTTAGAGCAAAATCAACAAAATATAACTTGAATTTCTCCCACCATTCCTACAGTTTTTCAGTAGAAAAATCAAGAAGAAAAGCTTGGAAATGGAGGTTTACCTTACTATTCTTTGGTTACTTGAACTTGAGAGGGATTCTAAGCAACTTTGGTGGAGAAATTTTGAAGAAAAATGGGCTGGGAATCAAGGAAAGTGCACAGCAGCAAGGGAGGGCTGAAGGCTGAAATTTTTTTCTAGTTTCATGCACTTGAAGCCTTGAGTATATGGCTGCCAGAATGAGGGATCAAATTACAAAGGAAACTAGGCAAATTAGCAACTGTTTAAGGGTTATTTTGCAACTTTTTAAGGACTAGTTTGAAATTATAAAAAACATTTCTGATTTTTCTTTCAATTTTCCAACCAAATCCACCACCTAGCCGTACTGGAATTCTCTTGAATTTTTGTCCAAGTTCCTTGTGACTTTTTGAGTCGACTTTGAATCCTAACCATTGGATCGAAGTGACTTCAAACCCTAACCCTTAGATCCTTGTGCATTCTAGTATTCTTGTTAGTGTCATACACCTTAATCTTTTCTCAATATATATATACTTGGTCAAACTTTGACCAAAAGTCAAACCAAACGGTACTTTACCGAAATTGCATAGGTGAGTTTCTAAGGTCATCTGTGCGATCGGTTTTCCTTAATTCACTTTGGTTCGACCAAAAATCCATGCCATAAGTCTTTCATCTTTTAGTGAGTCCCAGTATCCTTCTAGGGTTTTTAATACCAAAAAGGGCATTGTTTGTCTAATTTCAGTTTGATAAAATCTCCTATCCCCGAATTCCTTTCCCTTAACATTGTTAGAACATTTTATCGCGTTCTAAACAATATTAAATCATACATTTTTCATTTCAAATAGGAAATCATTATATACATACAATGTACATATTTTTCCTAGAACGATAAAATTTCTCAATTGTCAGATTCACCCCTCTTTATAAAATTTTCGTCCTCAAAAATTAGAATAAGCAGGGGTATAAAGACTTCATTTCATCTGCTCATTCCCACATAGTGTCTTTGATACTGTGATTTCTCCATAATATCTTGACTAGTGGAATTATCTTATTTCTCAACACTTTCTCTTCACTGGCTAAAATCTGTACTGGTTGTTCTTCGTAAGTCAAATCTTCTTGAACTTGTATTGGTTCATACTTCAACATATGCAATGGGTTAGGCACATACTTTCTCAACATCGACACGTGGAAGACATTGTGTACAGTTGACAAATCTGAAGGTAATGCCAATTTGTAGGCCACCTTTCCGATGCGTTCGATAATTTCAAATGGTCCAATGTATCTTGGACTTAATTTTCCCTTTTTACGAAAACGCATTATGCCCTTCATTAGTGATACCTTGAGGAATACGAAGTCCCCTTTGTTGAATTCCAGGAATCTTCGTCGTTTATTCGCATAACTCTTTTGTCAACTTTGAGCAATCTTCATTCTTCGCTGGATCATTGCAACTGCATCTAAAGTTTCCTGTATAAAATTAGTCTTATGCAGCTGCTTTTCTCATAGATCGTATCAGTGAATAGGTGATCTGCACTTTCATTCATATAGAGCCTCATAGGGTGTCGTCCCAATGGAAGCTTGGTAACTATTATTGTATGAGAATTCTACCAGAGGTAACTTCTTACTCCAAACTCCCGGGAAATCCATTATGCAGGCTCTAAGCATATCTTCCAATGTCTGGATGGTCCGTTCAGATTGTCCATTTGTTTGGGGATGAAAAGCTATGCTGAGGCATAGTTTCGTACCCATAGCTTCTTGCATGCACTTCAAAATATTTGAAGTGAATCGTGTATCACGATCGAAGACAATGGACTTTGGAACTCCATGTAGCCGAATGATATTGGTTACATAAAGATGTGCCAATTTCTCAAGTGTGAAAGTTGCCTTTATTGCTATAAAACACGTCGTTTTGGTTAATCTATCCACAATCACCTAGATAGCATCATAGCCTTCTCAGGTTTTGGGAAGCCCTACCATGAAATCTATGGTAATGTGCTCCCATTTCTATTCCAGAATTTCCAGAGGTTCCAATTTTCCTTCGGGACATCTATGTTCAGCCTTAAGTTTTTGGCAAGTCAGGCATCTATTCACGAATTCTACAATATCATTTTTCATCCCTTTCCACCAAAACTGCATCTTTAAGTCTTGATACATTTTGTTGGCTCTAGGATGAAGTGAATATGGTGTCTCATGAGCTTTTGCCATGATTTGTTTTCTAAGTTCTTCATTAGCTGGAACATAGATTCTCCCTTGATACAAAAGCATCCCATCATTGGTAATGCTTGCATCTGATTTCTTGTCTGTGGAAACCTCTTCTTGGAACTTCGTGGCACTTGGATATAGCTTCTAGGCTTCTTGATGTCCTCAAACAATGATGACTTCAATTGAAGTGTAGATAATTTCCTAGATATTAACTCCACTTCGAGGGAGCTAATTTCTTGTTGCAACAACTTTGGTAGCTCTTTTATTGGCAACTGCTGAGGAGTTGTTGATTTCCTACTTAGAGCATCAGCTACTCAGTTTGCCTTTCTAGGATGGTAGAGGATTTCATAATCGTAGTCCTTTACCAATTCTAACCATCTTCTTTGCCACGTGTTTAACTCCTTCCACATGAAGAAGTACTTCAAGCTTTGATAGTCAGTGAAAATCTGACACTAAGCTCCATATAAATAGTGTCACTAGATTTTGAGTGCGAACACTACTGTAGTAAGTTCCAGGTCATGAGTTGGATAATTCCTCTTGTGATCCTTCAATTAGTGTGGCGCATATGCAATCAATTTGTTATTCTGCATTAACACGCTCCTAAGCCCACTTTTGAGGCGTCGCTGTAGATAGTAAACTTTTCTCCTTCAGTGGGTAGAGTAAGGATTGGCACACTTGTTAGTCATCTCTTTAATTCTTGAAAGCTCCTTTCACACTCCTCTGTCCATTCATATTTCCTTTCTTTATGTGTGAGAGCAGTGAGAGGTGCAGCTTATCATGCAAATCCTTCCACAAATCTTCTATAATAGCCAGCTAATCCTAAGAAACTCCGTATCTCTGTTTCGGTCTTAGGTGTAGGCCATTCGTTGATTGCTTCTACCTTTGCAAGATCTACAGTAATTCCTTCCTTTGACACCACATATCCAAGAAAATGCACCTTGTTCAACCAAAATTCACATTTAGAGAATTTCGCATATAGTTTGTGCTCTCTCACAGTGTGAAGGACGATCCTCAAATGCTCTTCATGTTCTTCATGAGTCTTTGAATATATAAGTATGTCATCAATAAACACAATGACAAACTTATCTAGGAATTCTTTAAAGACTCTATTCATTAGATCTATGAATGCGGCTGGAGCGTTGGTTAACCCAAACAGCATTACTAAGAATTCATAGTGTAATGACCACCATGTTCATGGAACCTAATTACTCTGTAATAAATAATTAAGTTAATAAATAGAGTATAATTTTCCTGTTTGAATGAATTAAAGGAGTAAAGAAATATTTAATTACTATTATGTAGTGAAAGGGGCAACCGAGAGTGAGATCGGTTCACCTTAGTACATGTGAGTGTGCGTGTGAGACACGCAGTATCAAGAAACTAATCCAGATGACCATTTCTTGACATAGAACTGATGAGCTAGTCATCAGTACGCTTAGACTGGTCATCTAAGCATAATAGTGAAATTTTTCCTAATAAATATACAGTATCAAGAAAATGGTCAAGATGACGTTTTCTTGACATAAAACTAATATATTTATAGTCAGCATGCTCAATTGACTTCAATTTAGTCAATTGAGCACAGAACATGAAATTTTATTTAAGGCATACACAGAATCAGGAAAAGGGCAACACAACCTCTTCTCAGTCCAAAACTGATATATTTAGACTCGAATGCTTAAACTGGTCAGTTGAGCACAAAAGGTGATTTCCGAGTTGGGATCGCATAGATCCAAAAAACTGGTCCAGACGACCTCAGATGCATGTAAAACTAATAAATTTGAAATCAACACGTCCAAATTAATTAGGATAGACTGTGTCTGAAATTTCACATGAAAAAGTTATACTATGCATGCGTAATGTCAGCACAGTGTAGACACAGCCACAGTACCATAAATGAATAGTGAATAGGCACAGAATGGGCTCATAGGCACTACAATCTAACCAAGAATGAATAGTATAAGATTCGAATCAAGAAAATCCATGTTCAGTCAAGGTCTAGAACATTACCGAAAAAGGACCGAACACTGTTAGAGGAAATTAGACTGTTAAGGGAAACTTTTGCAGATGATTTCTTCCCCTCAAAAACCTTATTTGGAAGCAGCCAAATATAGCTCTAGGAGAATGTGGACAAGCCTCCCACAAAACAAGGAAGCATGCTTATGACACCTTGAATAAAAAATGAAAAAGTGGTAGGCAAAACACTATAGACTTTATCAAGCAATTAATGCAATTTGTGCTTCTTTTCTCTTCAGCCCCATCTGTTTTTCAGCTAGGTGGCAGCAGCAATTTGTCCCCTAGATTAGCTAAGTTTTGGCTTAATTAAGTTGGTTTAGAGTTGATTAAACTTGCTTAGCATTTGTCTATAGATAGGTGTGCATGGCCTTAGACACCATTTTCTTCCTTCAGCTCACCAGAAAGCTCTCAAGACACCAACTTTTCTTCTCATTCTCTTTAGCCAGTTGACGCCCTTGTAGCCCCAAAACACACCAACGCTCACCAAAATTTTTACCAAAAAAATCAGCCACACACTAGCTTAGGAAGAGCCATTTCTTCAAGTCACTTCAAGACCACTTTAAGGTAAATTGCTAGGACACTTTCCTTGTGGTTTTAGTTGGTTATTTGGCTTGGTTAACCAAGGAGATTTTTATGTTTCTTTCTAGCCCTAGCTGACTCCATTTTCACCCTTGGCCTACATGAAAGTTTGGTCACCACTTGGTTCAGTTATGCTAGGTTCAAAGCATACTAAATTAAAAATCCAAAAAATCCTTCCTTTTTATGGTTTAGTTTCTTTTAAGTTTTGAGATCAAAGAGATTTATTGTGCATTTCAAGCAATGGGTTGTAATAAGTTTGTTTTAAGCCCTTAGTATTTTTTATTTATGTTTTTGTGCTTGTGTGGTTGTGGTTTAAGTTTTTGTGGATGGTTGACTGTATGGACATTTTAGGGTTTGGCTGGAAACCAAACCTATCCCAGATTTTAGCCACAGATTTATGGATTTTTGAGCATGTTCTGTATGGATTTTGAGATTTTGTAAAACATAAAAGTTTTAGGAAATTCGTTAATATTATTTTTATATCAAATAGCCTTTGGCCAAAAATGACAGCAAGATAGGTTTTTGGAGCATTTTATAACCGGAGTTCAAAACTAGGATTGAAACCTGGGAATAGGGAATAGTCTCGGGTTTTTATAAAAATGAGCAATTTAGAGTCTGAACCAAATCTTAGGCTCAACATAAAAGTTGTAGATCACATCGAAAACTAAAAGACGGCTCACATGAGTTTTAAAAATTTAGCCGTTTAGGGCCCCAAATAGAGCAGTTTTTAAATAACCGAAAAATTGGTAATTTTTCTAAAACAGGCACAATTTTAGCCATAGGTTTGCTAGGTTTAGGACCCATTAGAGTTTGAATCGAGCTCCAAGGTGAACATGGAAGTTGTTCATCTCATCTGGGACTAAAAGTATCATGTTCACCAAGTTCGTAAATTCAATCATTTAAAATGAGTTACAAATAGTTTTTCAAAAAAGGGTTCAAAAACCCCCTTATCAAATGAACACCAAAATGTGTTCTTTTTAAATAAGAAAATGGTTTTAAGAAAAACACCCTCACCTTCCAATTGGGTGCAAGGGAGATTGTGTTCAAATCCTAAGAAAAGGAATTTCACAAAAACAAATGACAATTTTCATAAACAAGTTTTGAATCGGTAAAGGTAACCCGATAGGCTAACAGTCAATACGCGAGGTAACCAATTAGTTGACTAGCCAGTTAACCAATCAAACCCGAGATAGGAAGAGGTAGAGCGACGTTAATTAATTTATTGGGTAAATAAATTAATTAACCATGATTAGAAATTAGAAAATCAAACTCTCAAGAGGAGAGTAGTTAGTAACGATAAGAATCGGCACCACATAACGATAGAATTTTTATTAGTTACTAACAACCATAGTGACCTAAGAGAAAGTTTTAACAGAAATGCGTTATGAGTACAGATAGAGACCTGTAAATTGATGAGGTGACATACAAATTTGCCTACAGATCAGGTAAGTACAACTCCACCTACAGCATGAACAAAATGAGTTTAAAGTACTATTTTTAATCTATGTTAAGTATGCAAATCGTGTATGATTGTTACATAGCATGATAGAAGTATTTCATAATCACGTAGATTGATGAAAGCATTGTAGGAAATAAATCGGTAAAAACGTATTAGAGTGGCATAGCAGAACAATAAAAATTTTTCAAGATTGTTCAATATCTTATGATGCCATATACAATAAACCAACAACAATTTAAACTTATACCTCAAGGAGGCCAATCTGCAAGAGAAGAATGATCAGAGGGCTTCAACCAACTAGCCTTCTCTACTATTCTCCAATTCCTGAATGGCTGAGTATGTGGGCACTCTGAACCTCGATCAGAAGACTAGCACTGCTAGTCTTCTTCCGACCACCCAGATCTCTAAAGAACTTATTGTCACGGTGAGTTATGCAATAATAAGCCTGCTCACTTGAGAGTCTGTGGTCTAAGAGAACTGGAGTGGCAAGACCTCTGTTTATAGGCTTGCATGAGGTGATCCTCTGAACTCGAATTGGATTAGGAAAAGATTTTCTCCCTTATCCACTCACAAAATCTAAATTTTTCATGGCCTTATCCAACCAAAAATTCGTCCACTTTTGGAGATTATCCAATCCAAATTTAAACAGGATTTTAACTAGAATTTTATCTCCTCATTCCCTCATAAAAATCGATTCCCCTTTGTGCCTAAAACATGACTAGATTCAGTCATTAAAGTGTGAGGAGAATCAAAATCCAAATAGGATTTTCTAGCTTGAATTTTACCTCATCTTTATCCAAATAAAACCGAAAATCTCCTTGAGATTTGCCCTTAAAATTTCGGCCACTTTTAAGGAGGAGAGAATCCAAATTCAACTGGGATTGAAACTTGAATTTTTCCCTGCATCCTTATCCACAAAACCAAAAATATCTTGAAGGATTTTCCTCAACAAAATTTGGCCACTTTTGTTAGATTTAGGATTCAAAATTCAAGTAGGATTTAAACAAGATTTTCCTCTTCATAATCTAACTCAAATTCGAATTCTAGCCTTGTGGATATCCACAAAGAATTCGAATTCCACTTGGACTGTGATTCAAAATTTGAATTTCAAATTTCAAAATTCAAAATTCAAATTCAAATTTTAAATTTAAATTTCAAATTCAAATTTCAAATTCGAATTTCAAATTTAAATTTCAAATTCAAATTTCAAATTCAAAATTCAAAATTCAAAATTCAAATTTCAAATTTCAAAATCCACAAACAATTGTATTTCAAATTCTTGTTCTCATGGATAATTTTCTACAACTCCAATCCAATTTCAAATAAAATCATGGCAACTTTATTTGGAGTTCAAATAATTGTGTACTTTATTACCCAAAACAAAATCTGAATTCAATCGGAGAGAATCTTGTCCACCATCTGAATCTTATGTCAACACCATCCATGCATAATCAACTAGCCAATAGCATACTCAAATCAATTTGCCAATTGTTAAGGAATTATGTGGAGCTAGTAGAGGGACCAATTGGACATATATAATCGGGCTCCCGTGAATCCATATGATCATCATTCTTTACTGAACAACTCAATCATATGATCACTAATTTCAGAGTCACACCACTATAAACCTGAAATTGAACTCCCAATTATATACCGTATTACGTAAGCCTATGACAAGCTATTGTCCAATGACCTTATCATGTATGCAGAACCCTCATATGATATCCATGATCAGCCTTAGGTCAAAGTCCATTTAATCCTACTGATCAGGCTATCTTAAAGTTCCATTATACTACCAAATAAGAAAATGATTATTCACCATATGTGAATGAGAAGTCATCTGCCCAGCAGACGACCTAAGGCCTTGTCCATTTTCACATCCAGTATAATTCCTTTAAGAGGATACCCTTAACTCCTTATTAGAGTTATGATTCCGATATCTGCAAACAAACCCTTCATCGTATACAAGTCATTCACCCAAAGAACCGGTCTATAAGCTTACTACCTCTGAGACGCTTTAGCCATTGGAACATCAAAGTACACAAGTCATATACATGAAGTAGCTCATTCACTTAGGATTAAGGTTACTGCATAATGAATGTCAAAAGCAGATTGATCCACTCATAGCAAACTACGTAGATCAATCACGCTTTAGTCCCGGTCTAATATGTCACCACCGAGCAACATATTAATGTCTCTACTTAGGAGTCAATGCTCCAGACAGTCAAGATAAACCGTCCCCACCATGGCTTTAGACAACATAATAGTCTTATCATAAGTTAGATACTCGGTCTAATCCCATAGACTACAGACCTTAGTTTAGACCGCTTACTTTAGAACATTGTCTTCTCGCATACAAAATGTCCATTGCATGCAACGTTCTAACAGTTTTAACACAAGCAGTCAAAGAGCCATATTTGCTTACATTTACTTTAACATGTAAATAGAATGAGGACAAACAGCAATATACTGAATGACCTCTATATATAATTTTATTATCCAGTTCAAAATAAATACATCAAATTGTCTCTAATGCTTAGGGCATTTCTTAACAAGCATGAATTAGATGCCATACATCCCTATCACATATGATTAGTAGATAGCCTAGTAGAGCATATATTATGATCAAATACAGAATTGGGTAAATAGAATAAAGGTGTCAGTAAAAGGGGCCAAGGCCCATAAAATATATCCATAACAGGCCAAGGCCCATGATCATGGTGAATCCGATGATCCGCGCACAGTGGTACTGACACCAGGGCCCTTCAGATAAGAAAAGATAATGAATAATAAAGCATAAAATGAGCATAATTGGTTCATGCATTGTTCATAATATGCCCTAGCTATAGTTACAGTATGGTTCTAGTTATAGTGTTGATATGCATTCAGTCATGTGAGATGTTTCAATTATGCATTCAGTTATGTGAAATGTTTTAGTGCATAGTACATGATGTGTGTCCATGACATGCTTATATGTTTTAAGCATGGCTTACGTTTCAAACATGTTTTGCGGATAGAACATTGTACTTGCTGAGTATAAAGCTCACAGTGTGTGCTCATGTTGTAAGTAAGCGACCGATGGCCTAGACTCCAATGGACGGTGATGGCGACAGAGGCGGATGTGAGGATGAGGTTATAGATACCACCACCACTGTTAATTTCTGCTCAATATTAAGCAGTCATTTTATTTTAAGAACCGAACTTATATTAAGTAGTAACCAGTTCTATAAGGACCACCCCATTCATGTAGTTTAATTACGATTAAGGAATGAAATTAGAGTATTCTAAAAGCTTTCGGATGCATATTTAAGAAGCACGGTCAGCTACATGGCTGTGTGAGTGGCCATGTATCATTCAGACTGTGTACATGTGAGAGGCCGTGTGAGTGAACATGGCCATGTAGTATAACACGTCAGGTATACAGTCGTGTAAGTGGCCGTATACCACTCAGGTTGACGAATGTGTAGAAGGTCGTGTTCCAGAACGTGACCATGTTGAGAAATTTCAACTAATACATGCCCGCGTTGCCTTGTACATGCCCATGTAAGAACCTGTGTAAAAGGCCGTGTATTGAGTAGAGAGCCGCTGTAATGACTCTCATGATTCATGAAACTTAATTACGATGTAATGGGTAATTAAGTTGATAAATGTAGTAAATTTTCCAGTTGAATGGATTAAACAGGTACAGTAACGTTTAATTACTATTCATGTAGTGAAAAGGGATAACCAACAGTGAAATCGGTCCACCCTATTATGTGTATGAGTGTACAAGATACGTAGCATCAGGAAACTGGTCCAAACGACCGTTTCTGGACACCAAACTGCTGAGCAGATCATCAGTACGCTCGGACTCGTTATTTGACCACAACAGCGATAATAACCCTAGTAAAGGTACAGTATCGAGAAAATAGTCCAGATTACCTCTTTTCACCCGAAAACTGACAAAATCGGAGTCAGAACACTCAGACTAGTCAGTTCAATAGATAACAGTAAATAGTGAATAGTAGATACGCAGTGTTAGATTAATGGCCAAGACGACCTTAATTTGACTTAAAACTAATATGTTAACAGTCAGCAGGCTCAATTTAGTCGATTGAGTATAAAACGATAATTTTTATTTGAGAGATATGCAGTATCGGGAAGAGGGTCAAGACGACCTTTTCTCGCCTCGAAACTGATATATTTAGACTCAGAACGCCTAAATTAGTCAATTGGGCACCTGACACGTTTTTTTAGGTGGGGTTACACAGATCTTGAAAACTAGTCCAGACGATCTCAGATGGATATCAAACTGATAAATTTGAAATCAGCACGTCCAAATTAGTCAAGAGAGACTGTGTTTGAAATTTCGCACGAGAACACATCGTTATGCATGCGCAAGGACAACACAGTGTAGACATAATCACAGTATAGAAAATGAACAGTAAAATACTCTCATAATGGGCTCTTAGACATTACAATGCAACCAGGAATTAACAGTATAAAAATTGGATTCAGAAAATCCAATTCCGGTTGAAAACTAGAACACTGCTGAAAAAGGGTCGGATATCAAAAGGCAGAAATTAGACTGCGAAAAGAAGACTTTGCAGATGAAATTTTCCCCTAGAAAACCATGTACAAGCAGCTAGAGCATAGCCAAATAAAGCCCTAAAAAGGGGGAAAAGTTTTCCCTAATGTTAGGGATGTGTTGGCCACCTTTTTGATTAAAAAATGCAAGATTTCCATCACATGGCCAACAAGAAAATTTTTTATTTGGCCCCTTCCCCATGCGCACAGCCCTCGGTCTTTGGTGGTTGAAATTGGTAGATTTTTGTCCCACAATTAGACAAAATTGTGGCTTAATTAGTGAGCTTAAGTTTGATTAAGTTGGGTTAGATTTGCCTATAAAAGGCATGCTTGGCCTAAAGGGGTCACTTTCTTTCTTTTGCACCCAAAAACCAACCATTCTTCTTCTTCTTTTCCTAGCTGCAACCGACCACTCCCCAGCCCCTAAACCAACCATTTGCAACCAAAAATCCAACCAAAAATTCACAAAAAGCTAGCCACCACCAAGCTTGTGATAAGAGGCTTCCATCCAAGCCATTCCAAGGTCCTTCAAGGGTAAGATTCTAGAACAATCTTTGTGGTTTTTAGTTGTTATTTTGGCTTGATGATAAGAGAAAATTTTTGGTGTCCTTTCTAGCATAAACCAACCCGAAACCTCCTTGGTTTACACTACCATTTTGGTCACCCAAGCTTTGATTCGGTGTGCTTAGTTCATAGCACGTAAGGTAAAACCGAAAACCCTCCTTTTGAAGTTTAGTTATTTTTAATTTTTGATCAAGAAATTTATGTGTATTTATTTAAGCAATGGGTTGTAATAAGTTCATTTTGAGCCCTTAGCTTTTCATTTTTAAGTTAATTTGATTGTGTGATTGTGGTTTAAATTTTATGAATGGATATGTGTGTGTGTGGACTTTAAGGTGGCTGGACACAAATCTGTCCCCAGATTTAGGCCACAGGTTTTGGTCATTTTGACCATTTTGACCACAGGGATTTAGTAAAACACAAAATTTGAAGGAAATTTCATTACGGTCGTTTTTGCATCACACAGCTTTTGGCCAAAAATGACTTTAAGATAGACTTTTCAAGTAGTTTTGAACCAATGTCCAAAACTAGGATTAAAAATCTGAGCACAGGAACAGTCTCGGGTTTTGTTAAAAATGAACCACTTAGAGTCCGAACTAGATCTTGGGCTTAACACAAAAGTTGTAGATCTCATCGAAACCTTTAAGACAACCTATGCGTGTTTTAAGAACTTGGCCTTTTTGGGCCTTAAACAGAGCCATTTTTAAAATAGCGTAAAACTGGGATTTTCCTTAAAACTGGACATAAGATAACCACGGGTTTGATAGGTTTAGGACCTATTAGAGTTTGATTTGAGCTCTGAGATGAACACGAGAGTTGTTCATCTCATCGAGGATGAAAAGTTTTATGTTTGCCAAATTTACAAACTAAGTTGTTTCAAACATGTTCTTAAAACAGTTCTGGTAAATGGTTTCAAAACCACCTTTAAAATGCAAACACCAAAATGTGTTCTAACCTTTTTAAAATAAAGATATGGTTTCAATAAAACGTCCCCTCCTTCGAACGGGGTGATAAGGGGATGGTTTCAAAGAACATAATTTTCCCCAAAATTTTATAAGGCAACCAAGACAATTTTCAAAATAAAACAGTAGAGGTAGCCTGGTAGGCTACCACACCCAAACAAGTAAAGTAACCTAGTAGGCTACCTAGTTAACAATGCACGATGTAATCGGTTAGTTGACTAGTCGGTCAACCAGTCAAGGACCGAGTTTAAACTATATAGTGAGGAACGATGATTAGTTTGTCAAGTAGACAAGTTAATCAAACACGATAGAAAGTTAGACACCAAATTCCCAAAATAGAGCAGTAAGGTACCGATGGGCCTCGGTACCATACCACGATACAAGTTATAGTTGCTAACAGTAATAGTGACCTAAGAACGATGTTTATTAATTTATTGGGTAATAAATTAATTAACCACGCCTAGAGAATCAAACTCTGAAGAGAGAACAAGTTAGTACTGGCGGCAATCGGTACCATACATTAGTGTCTACTTTAGTCACTAACGGTATTAGTGACTCAGTGACCATTATTGATGAAATACATATTAATGACAGGTAGGTACCTATAATTTGACAAGGATGAAAGTACAAGTTTGCTTGCAAACTAAGTAAGTACAACTCCGCCTACAGTATGAGCAAAATGAATTTAAAGTATTGATTTTTATAGTATGTTAACTATGTAAAGCATGCACTATTGTTGCGTCGCATGTTAAGAAAGCATATAGTATCATAATCATGTAGATTGATGAAAGTATGAGTTAGATGCCATACATCCCTATCGCGTAGGCTTAGAGACAACATAGTAGAGCATATGGCCAGATCAGATAAACAATTGGGAAATTAATAAGTGTGTCTTACCGGCCTTTTCCGTTGAAGAGGTTTTTCATGTTAAAGTAAGATGAACCTATGTTGACGGATCTTAAGTTAGTGATCATGGACGTTTCTAATGATCTGCACGCATTCGGTACAGACATACGGGCCCTCAGCTAGACATAGGAGAGAAAAAGAATATTGAAGCATAAATGAGTATAATCGGACAATGCATTGTTCATAGTATGCATTAGTTATAGTTCACTATGCTTCTAACTATAGTAGACATGCATTCAGTACATGATGTTTCTGTTATGCATTTAGTATGTTATGTTTTAGTTCTGCATTCAGTGATATGTGTTGTTCTGGTATGTGGAATGTTTCAGTGGTATATGTTGGTATATGACATGCTTATATAGTTTAAGTATGTATTATGATTTAAATATGTTTTACGGATGACATATTGTACTTGCTGGGCATAAAGCTCACAGTGTGTGTTTATGCTGTAGGTAAGCGACCTAAAGCTTAGAGCTCAATAGGGGATGACGGCGATGGAGGTGGATGTGAGGGCGAGGTTATGGATATCACCGCGAGTTTAAAACTTCCACACAATTTTTGAGTAAACAGTATTTTTTGAATAGTAATTAGTTAAATAGTTTTATAAGTATGTACATGTAATTGAACTCCCTATGATGTAGACTTTGTAGTTTAAATTATACGTACGTGAATAGCGCACATGTACGCATTCAAAAAAAATCCCTAAAATTATGCTTTCAAATTAGGTAAGTTAAGTAATAGTTTTTAAGCAAGTAAGTATCAGTAGTAGTTTTAAGTGACGGTCCAGGCCACTCAGGGCACGGGACGTCACAGTTAGTATCAGAACGATATCCTGCCACCCTACCTCACATCGTCACATGCCCGCCTCATCTGTCCAAGTAAGTTAGTTTTTGCTTTATAGAATTGGTCTATGAGTTGACATTTAAATTATAATAAGAGATAATGGCTGCACTAGTAGATCCCCGTCAAGTGCAAGAAGATCGACAAGCAAACATGGCTTTCACCACCATACGACTAGACCTATATGATGGCTATCACCCACACAAACTCCCATATTGGATCCACCATATGGAGGTTATTTTCGAAGCTTGCCATAAGATCCACCATATGGAGGTTATTTTCGAAGCTTACCATATCCCACCTCATCTACAGGTGGTTTTGGCAAGCAGTAGACTAAAGGGATCAATATTGGCCTGGTGGAACGAATGACATAGGATCAGGGATCCGACATGCAGTGGGTCGAGTTCTACCAAGACCTCCGCAATTCTGATGGACCAGCTAGAGATGCAGATATCTGGGATGACATGTACAGGAGGTGATACTAGGTCCTCTTTGATATCTGGGATGTCTTTGAGGGAGAGGCCATGGCACACTACTGTCAAAGGTTTATAGATGCCATGTTACCTCACATCCCCTTAGACAGACCGTTTGAAGAGATAGTTAACCTGTTGTAATAAGGGACTCCATGGTACGTAAGGGATCTCGTCCACTACCCTCAGCAACATGAAGACCTGAGGTGCCTTGTCCAAGATATTGTGAATGCCAAGGGAGAAGCGCTCAACCCCGTAAACCCTGCACCAGCCCAAGACATTACAGTAGCCACTGACATAGAAGGTAACCTGGTAGACCCTGCACCCCAACTGGCCGACAGAGAGTTCATGGCCAAACACCAGCGTAAGGCACCTGAGGGCAATGGGGAACCGATGGAAAACCCCAAACCAGCCCCCCTGTCTCCTGAACACCACAGGAAGAGGATGACGACGAGCCTCTTGTCGACACCCATCCTGACGATGAGGGAGAGGAGATCCCCAATCACTTTAGCGACGACGAATGGATGGGGATGTATGAGCCCCAAGTCATCATAGCCAGCAATGATGAAGGCAGTTTCATTTGGGGGGACGAGGAGGAAGATCCAGAGGAGTTTCCTCTCAGCGATAGTGATGATAAGGAAATGCCTGATGCAGAATCAGGATTGTCCTCCGTGTAGTAATGACCTTTTCCACGGGAATTTTGGTTATGTTAATGTATAGAAGAAAGCAATAGCTTTCCCCATCAGACTTAGTTTAACGTACCCTGTTGAGATTGTGTATTCGGAAGTATGCATCACTCCCACTAAACTAGAAGCTTATACATATTTTTGAGTATATATATATTTTGTGAAATATATGATGAAAAGCAGTACAGTTTCACCCAAAGGCCAAGATATGATCAAAGTATGACAAAAAGTGCAGGACGAATCCTGACACTCAGACCATGTTTCAGTACAATGCGGCAATTGTATTGAATATCACAGTATAAGAGAAAGAAAGATATTATATGTATGCTTATATTTATGATTGTTGAGTAAGAAAACAAATAACATGTGATATGATTTCCAAGTATGGAATTAGAAGACTCATGTCCTCTTTTCCCTCTGTGTGATAGGGTTACATAGGAAAACATGGCAAGAACGAGATCTCAGTCAAACCAAGCCACCCGGGAAGATGAACCAGTGGCACAACTCACAACTATGCGAGAAATGATGCTGAACTAATAACAAGAACTTACCCAGCTTCAGGACGATTGGACCGGCAACCCCAAGCGCGACAACCAGCAGAGGTAGCAGCCCAAGAGGCCCCAGTAGGCCCCAATACAACCAGGGAGCAAACGGCTCCTCCAGCTCAGACGACACCAGCACCCTTAGCCATGGTTGCTCCCACAGTAGCCAATGTTCTTGTACCAAGCCCTAGGGATGATGATTTGTACAAGAAATTCTGGTGCATGAAAGTGCCAGAATTCGAAGGAACCACAAATCCCATTGAGGCCGACGATTGGCTAATAGACATCCAAGTGATCTTGGACCTTGTGGGATTGACTAAGAGGGAGAAAGTGTTGTGTGCATCCCTTGCCCTACGCAAGGGGGCACACCAATGGTGGAAGACAGTTGCAATAAGGATTCAAGGAATTGTATTTCAATGAAGAGGCCCTAGCAGCCCAGTAGGATGTGTTCAATAACCTACGGCAAGGTAATATGACCGTGATGGAGGTAGTAAGGAAGTTCGAGTAGCTAGCTCGACTCTGTCCAGATCCGGTGCCGACAAAGAAGGAAAGGGTTAGGAAAATGTTAAAGATGTTTCAGACAGACATCGCTGTCCAAGTCTGCAGTGGTAGCCATGGGCCCACAACAGTGGCAGAATGTGCTAGTAGGGCTATCCGAGCAGAATATTGGTTAACTCAGGACAAAGAGAAAAGGACGCAGGTCTTTAAGGCTATAGGAGAGGAAAAAACACAGGCTAGGCAGACCAAGGGGAGACAGAACCCTAAATCACAGCATAAAGGGCAAAATGTGGGAGCCAGCTAATACAACAGGTAATCCCACAACAATAATAAGAGAAAGGGGAACTAGAGTAACCAAGGGCCACAAAGGAACTTCCCCCAGAAGAAGAATAATAGGGGAGGAAATGGCAATCAACACTCGCCATGCCCAAAGTGTGGAAGAAATCATCCCGGAGAGTGCAAGCAAGGAACTAGTGGCTGCGACATATGTGGCAAGGAAGGCTATTACGCCAAGAACTGCTGCTCTAACCCGCAGAATCAGCAAGGCCAAGCCCGCGCTACTAGCGATCAACTACACACCACCTAAACTAGGATCGAAGGTCTTTAGATAGCTCAGGGAAGACTGGAGGCACCAGATATTCAAGAAAGAATCTATGCCTTCACTAGAGATGATGCAAAAGCTGGAACTTCCACGGTAGTGATAGTTCAGCTTTCTGTCGCCAACTTTACTACACTAGTTTTGTTTAATTTTGGAGCCACGCATTCATTTGAATCATCAGATTTTGCTAGGAAGATAGATAAGAATTTAGATAGAATGGGACAAACTTTTCAAACTGCACTTCCCTCAGGGGAAGTTTTGTTGTCTAATTACTGGATATGCCATGTGCCAGTAATTATGAAGGGGTGAGAGTTAAGCGTGGACCTCATTGTCATTGACATATATGACTATGACGTAATCATAGGAATGGACTTCCTCACCAAGTATAATGCTGTCATAGACTGTCGAAGATGGAGGGCTACCTTTGAACCAATCAGGCACGAGAAATTTGTCTATAAGGGTTTGTCGTTAAAGCAGCTAAAGACGATGGTCTCAATAAAGAAGGCCCACAAGCTGCTAACCAGTGGATGCATTGGTTTCCTAGTGCACATAGTGGATAAGGCTTAAGAAGCAGAGATAGGGATGGATAGCATGCCAGTAGTCAAAGAGTTCATGGAAGTATTCCTAGACAATCTTCCAAGGCTTCCGCCAGAGCGTAAGATATCGTTTGAGATCGAGCTCTGACTAGGATCAACCCCCATCTCTAAGGCCTTATACCGAATGACCTCTGTAAAATTAAAAGAACTCTAGGCCCAGCTGAAGGACTTGATGGTCAAGGGATTCATCCGATAAAGCTGTTCACCTTGGGGAGCACCTGTTTTGTTCATGAAGAAAAAGGGCGGAATGTTAAGGATGTGCATAGACTATAGGGAGCTGAACAAGATCACGATAAGGAACAAGTATCCATTGCCACGAATCAACGATCTATTTAACCAGCTCCAAGGTGCTGCAGTCTTCTCGAAGATTGACCTATGTTCTGGATACCATCAGTTGCAAATCAGGGATGAGGATGTACCTAAGACAGCTTTTCAAGCTTGACATGGACATTACGAGTTCCTCATTATGTCATTTGGATTGACGAACGCCCCCGCAGCCTTCATGGACCGATGAACTGCATGTTTAAGGACTTCTTAGACAAGTTTGTCATTGTGTTCATTGATGATATACTTGTATATTCTAAGAGAAAGGAGCATGAGGAGCATTTGAGGGCCATCTTACGTAAGCTAAAGGACCATCAGCTGCATGCCAAATTCTTCAAGTATGAGTTTTGGCTGGAGAAGGTTCACTTTCTTGGCCACGTAGCCTCCGAGGAAGGAGTATCTGTGGACCTAGCAAAGGTCGAGGTAGTTAGCGCATGGTCGACCTCGAGGAATGTGATGGAAATCCACAGTTTCCTAAGCCTAGCAGGTTATTACCGATGCTTTGTTGAAGGCCTTTCAAAGCTAGCTGCCCAACTTACAGCACTCACCAAGAAGAATAAGAAGTATGAGTGGACAGATAAGTGTGAAAGGAGCTTCCAAGAATTAAAACGTAGACTCACAAGCACTCCGATACTGACCATTCCAGATGCTAGACAGGGGAATTTTGTGATTTACAGTAGCACATCCAAGATCGAACTAGGGTCTATATTGATGTAGAATGGTAGAGTGGTCACATATGCTTCACAATAACTCAAGGACCATGAAAAGGACTACCTAACACATGATCTGGAGCTAGCGGCGGTCGTTTTTGCACTTAAGATATGGAGGCACTACCTATGTGGTGTTAAGTGTGAGATTTATACGGACCACCAGAGCCTCAAGTACATTTTCACGTAGAAGGAGCTTAACATGAGGCAACAAAGATGGCTAGAACTGGTAAAGGATAACGACTGTAAAATCCTATACCATCCAGGAAAAACCAACAAGGTGGCTGATGCACTGAGTAGAAAGCATTCCTTGTCGCTTATGGTTGTTCGTGCCTTACTAGACGCACTACAAAAGGAGCTACACAGCAGCGAGATCGAGATTTTAGTGGGGAGGTTATCCGAAATGACCCTCCAATCGACGCTCCTAGAAGAAATTAAGGCTAGTCAGGACCTCGATTCATCCCTGAATAAGCTCAGAAAGGAAGCCGCGGAGGGCTAGAATTCTGAGTTTAGAGTCTTTAAGGACAGCACACTCTATTACAAGGATAGAGTGTATGTTCCGAAGGACGAGGAACTCAGGAAGCAAATCCTTTCAAAAGCTCATGAAACACCATATTTTGTACATCCAAGGGCAAATAAGATATACAATGACTTAAAAGAGAGTTTTTGATGGCCTAAAATGAAGAACGATGTCACTGAGTTCATTGCCAAATGCCTTACATGTCAGAGGATTAAGGTAGAACATCAACGAGTCGACAGGAGAACTACAGAAAGTCGAGTTGCCCGAGTGGAAATGGGACCAAATTACGATGGATTTCGTAGTCGAATTACTGAGGACGTCGAGTGACAATAATGCAATCTGGGTAATTGTGGACCGATTAAAGAAATCAGCTCGATTTCTAGCTATGAAACTAAGCTACTAGGTGGAAAGACTAGTAGAAATATATGTAGCTCAGATTGTGAGACTGCACGGACCAAAATCTATTATCTCAGATTGCAATGGACGCTTCACCTCCAGGTTTTGGCAGAGTGTCCAGGCCTCATTAGGAACTAAATTGAAGTTTAGCACAGCTTTCCATCCGTAGACTGTCGGTCAGCCCGAAAGGACCATACAAACATTGGAGGATATGTTGAGAACTTATGTCCCAGACTTCAAGGGAAACTGAGACCAGAAGCTATCTTTGATTGAGTTCTCTTATAATAACAGCTACCATTCCTTGATCGGGATGGCATCATATAAGGAACTTTACGAAAGGAAATGCAGATCTCTGGTGCATTGCCACGAGACTGGAGAGAAACAACTTACCAGCACAGACTTCATTAAGAATACAATAGCAGATGTGAAGCTTAAACGAGAGAGACTAGATACGGGGCATAGTCACCAGAAGAGCTACCCATGTGACGTCTCGTGCCCTGAGTGCCCCGGACCGTCACTTAAAAACTACTACTTTAATTTTTCTTTAAAACTGATGCTTAAACTGTGGCGCCCCACCCTGAATTGAAGCTACAATACTTAGTAGAGCTCTAAAGCCCACTATGGTAGACCGTTACCTCAATGGGTCACCGGCATCTTACTTGTAACTTGTTCTTGTTAAATTATTATTTGTAATTAAAATGATTTTTAATCTGAAAATCAAGGGAAATAATTTTTTTTTTTATAAATTGCTAGTGACTGTAAACGGTAAAAATATAAGCATCATAAAACATAGGATATACTATTATTATACTGGTTGTACATAATTTACATCATGATGTATTTTCAAAATATCATTCAAAATTTGCTCTTAAAACAACACTCAAGATCTGCTCAATGGAAAACAGCAGCATGAACATTCCCCTCGCCTAGCACTGGAGACAGATGCAATCCCACTCCTCGTCCGTCTACTGTCTATTGGTGTACAGGTTTCTTACCTGCAACATGAATAAATTGGTGAGCGACAGGCTCAGTAAGTTCAAATATACATGCAGGAACATAAAACACAAAATCATGAAAAAGTACTATTTACATGAATAGTAACTTTGATTTTTGACCATGAATAGTAAGGTTGACTTTGATGATACTATTTACATCAACTACTATCTAAGCTACTACACATACAATTGCGTTTTATGCTCAATTATGGCAATTCTGAAGTCTTAAGTCTTTATCTGATACTAAATTCTGCTATTGGGCCCCTGAATTGGTCGTACCGTAATACGTGCATAACGAGAGGGACTCTAGGGAGCGACCCACTGGCCAATCTTTTACAGTCTGAAAATATCAGACTTCCAAACCCAGGATATATCACCACCAGTTTGGAGTCCTATTATAACTGTAACTGAAATTTGAGCAACCTCCACCTATGTGGGAGGCCGGTACGCCAATTCTGATTTAATTACTGAGTTTCTGGTGGTTCCTGACCGGTGGCAATTATGCTGCCTCCTGGGTCTAGAACTCTTTAAATTTATTCTGTAATTTATTCTGAAGTTTTCTTAAGATTTTATATCTTATGTTAGTGTGCATGCCACACCTGACTACTAAATGTCTGTCATCTATATCACATAAGCATACTGAGTAAATTCATGTTGCTGACAAATAAATGTCTGAACTTACCGATTTTTACTAGCAGTTCCTTTCCTGAGTCAACCGGCTTCCTTAATTCGCCTTTTGGTTACTTTTATATAACCGAAATAAATTGCGATTATTTTTACTATTTATTTCATATCTAAAATATAGTAAAAGTATAAAATTTCTAATTGAGACTCTTAATTATTCGTTCTAGGATTCATATTTTTAATTCTAGAATCATTCTGCTACATAAACTACTATTCGGGGCCTTAATATCATTTTCCTGAACTTTTTGACAAAATGACCGTTTTACCCCTACCTTTTGGTAAAATGACCATTTCGTCCTTAGCGGGATTTTCCCCTGTTTTTCTAACTTACGACTTTATTTTAGCCTTTAGAATTTATTAAAATTATTCTGAGGCTTTTATGGCCTTTTTCTAGCAATTTAGAAAATTTTGGTCAAAATGACCATTTTGCCTCGACGGGACTACAGACCGGGAAATTCTTGTTTTATCGTTTTATCTGGATTTTTTGATCCCAAAAATCCTAAAATAATGTTTCTTAGGTCTTACCGAGCTTTTACGACATTTTCTACCAAAACACTCAGGTTACTATTCACCTAACCCTCAGGTGGTACTATTCCGACCCTCGGGGTTGTTTCTTGTTTTTCCAGCCTTTCGAGATCTCAAATGACTATTTTACAATTATGTAATCATTCCTTATCCTCTTCTCAAGTTTAGGTTCCCGAGGGGACTCGGGTTTTCGGTTCCCGACCCTACTTTTTACCCCTCGTTTACCGAATTGCCCTTCGGGCGTTCTGAAAATTTCGACAGCATTTCCGCTGAAATTCTAGGTTCCCGGCGTTTAGGAAATGCCTCGAAACCATCTATCTTATTCTACCCTACCAAGTACTATACCACAAACTTAATTTAACGTAAAAGTTACAAACTTTTTATGTAAAATTTCATCACAAAACTTGCTCATTTTTAACGGGATTTCAACCCATTCTTTATCATTTTTAGGCCCGGTTTTATACTTTAATCACACATTCCCATAACTTAAGAAAACTTTCACATTTTCCACTAAACTTATACACAGTTTTTCCTCAAAAACCCTAAACAAAAATTTTTGTTTTATAACTCAAATTAGTCCTTATTTGTTTTCCACATCAACACATTTATTTTTTTCACCACAAAACCCTAACATAATTCTTCAAAACTTCATACATTATCCCACAGACTTTTCCTTGGAAAATCAACCTCAAAACTTTGGTTTCATTTCCATTTTTCTTTCTTGTTTTCTACACAAAATCAACATCACATCTACCATACACAATCAACACAAAATCTCATTTTTTTCTTCCTTTCTTTCCCACAATTTTTAACTAAAAAACAAGCACCAACATTGAATGTTTTTCAATCCCATTTCATCTATTTCTATCTTTCCATTTCCACATGATTTTCAACATCAAAATCAAATAAAACAACATGAGAATTTCATCATTCCATTCCACATACAACCCACGGATTTAGTGGGAAAAATGCACATAAAACTTGATCTTTTTATGCTCTTGTTTCTTGTTTCACTTAATCACACATCATTCACACACTGCCAACCAAAAATGCATGAAACAAAACTGATTTTTCTCACTTCCAATCAGTCCATAATACACGGTTTTTCTTCATGAAAAATAAGAAGAAATAATGCCAAATTAGAGGATTACCTTGCTTGCTTGCTAACTTGCACTTTGAGATGAATTTTACACTCTTTCTTGAAGCAACCTTGAAGAATTTTTTTCTGTTTTGGGGGGGGGGGGGGGGAACTCACGGTTGTTTGGGTAGAAAAGAAGTAAAGTTTGGCTGAAAATTTTTTGTTTTTCATGGCCAAAATCATGGGCATTTATGGCTGCAAATTTAAGGGACTTTCTTGCAATGTTTTAAGGGCATTTTTGCAAGGCTTTTGTGTAATTTTGGAAACCTTTAAGGGCTGCTTTATAATTAAACAAAATTGGGCAGATTTTTTTCTGTTTTTCCAATCAAAATCCGCCACCTACAACCGTAGAAGCTTCTTGAAAATTTTGCTAAACTTTCTTTGACTTTTTCTAGTTGACTTTGCATTTTAGCCATTGATTTTTCTTGACTTTAAACCCTAGCCCTTGGATTGGAATGAATCCTTACATCCTTTCAAAGGTAAACACTCAATCTTTGACTCCTTATATATATATGGAGTCAAACTTTTGACCAAAATTCAAACCAAAAATTTTTACACCGAAATCACGTAGACGAGTTCCTGAGGCTGTCCGCGCGATCGGTTTTCCTTATTTCGCTCCGGTTTGCCTAAAAATCAATACCGTAAGTATTTCTCCTTTTAGTGGTTTACAGCATATTTCAAAATTTCAAAACCGAAAACGCATAATTTGTCCGATTTCGGTTTGGTAAAATTTCCCGTTTCTGAGCACACTCTTGTCTGCACTGTCCACACATTTCTACACCTTCTAAATAATATTAAAACATATATTTTATAGTTTTTCACATAAAAATCATAGAGTACACGAGCTATATAAAATTTCTAGAAACAGTAAAATTTTGCGATTATGACATAAACTTACTTAGATACCATAATTTTAGGGATTTTTTTTTTGAAAGCGTACATATTTACAATTCACGTATGTTTACTTTAAAAATACATTATCTGAGTCATTGGGAGTTCATTTATGCATACATACTTGTAAACTTGTTTAACTGATTACTATTCAAAGGATACTATTCAAATATACTGCTAACTATTCCAAAATATACCGTTACTAAAAAATTATGCGAAAGATTAAACTTGCGGTGGTATCCATAAACTTGCCTTCACATCCACCTCCGCTGCCGTCATCGCCTAGTGAGTTCTAAGCTATAAGACTCTTACCTACAGCATGAACGCACATTGTGAGCTTTATACCCAACAGGTACAACATGTCGTCCGTAAAATTTGATTGAAACATAGTACAAACTTTAAACCATATAAGCATGCCAGGTATCAACATATACCACTTAAACATATCACATACCAGATCATATCACTGAATACAAAACTTTACATACTATATGCATAGCAGAAAACATCGTGTACTGAATGCATCTTACTGTAGTTAGAAGCATAGTGAACTATTCGTGAACAATGCATGGTCCGATTATACTCATATTATGCTTTAATGTTCTTTTCCTTTTCTATGTCTACTTAGGGCCCATGTGTTTGTACCTAGTGGAGGCAGACCATCGAAAATGTGACGCCCCCTAATTCCGACCACCGGCAACCATCATGAATCGTCGCTAAGGTCGACCAAGATGGCTCGTGTGCCAAATCCGGGTTGTTAGTTTTAAACTCTTTTTCTCACAACTCTTAATTATCAAGGCCTAAAATTTCACCCATAATTTTTTTTTTCTTTAATACATACTTTTTCTTAAGAAAACCAAGCAAAATACAATACTAACTTTTTTATGTCCTTATGAAGTACAACATAATATACAACATATAATATATATATGTACCGTATATTTTGTTTCCAAACACATTCTCTTCAATTCTTTAACTTAAAAAGCTCAGCGGAAAACTTATGGCAGGACTAAGTCCACGGTGAGTTCCCTATCCCCTTGACACACTCGCATCCTGCCGCCATCCAAAAATCTACTGGACAGGTTTCTTACCTGCAACATGAACAAATTGGTGAGATGACAGGCTCAGCAAGTTCAAACATACTTAGTAAGAATCATACGGATTCAAAACATTGAAAACTCAATTTTCTATGAATACTACATGAATAGTATTATTCAATATGAATAGTTAGTTTGACCTTTGACCGATGAATAGTAATAGTTACCCTAACTGGCTACTATTCACTTTACCCTAACAGGGTACTATCTACATATCCTAACCGAAATTACTATACTGAGCGTAGACTTTAGTTATGCTCAATTATGATTTTTATAATTTTATTGATAAACACAATGACAAACTTATCCAGATATTCCTTAAAGACTCGATTCATCAGGTCCATAAAGGCTGCTGGTGCATTTGTTAACCCAAACGGCATCACAAGGAATTCGTAATGACTGTAGCGAGTCTGAAATGCAGTCTTGTGGATGTCACTCTCCTTGATTTTCAGTTGATGATACCCTGATCGTAGATCAATCTTGGAGAATATTGCTACACCTATTAGTTGATCGAACAGGACATCAATTCTACGTAACAGATACCTATTCTTGATAGTAACCTTGTTCAACTCCCGATAGTCAATGCACATCCAAAATGAGCCATCTTTCTTCTTAACAAACAGCATTGGAGCACCCAATGGGGAATAGCTCAGGCGTATGAATCCTTTGTCATGAAGTTCCTTCAGTTACTCCTGCAACTCTTTTAACTTTGTCGGTGCCATCCGGTATGGTGCCTTTGAGATAGGTGCAGTTCCTGGCATCAGCTCGATCTTAAAGGAAATTTCTCGCTCAGGCAACAATCTTGGTAATTGCTCTAGAAAGACATCAATAAATTCCTTCACAATAGGAACGTCTTTGGGTTAGAGCTTTTGTTCCTTTGTCACGTCCAATATGCATGCTAGGTATCCAGCACAACTGCTAGACATCAGCCTCCTTGCTTCCATCAAGTTGATCATTATCTTCATTGATCTGTGTGACGTATCGACGTACTCAAATCCCTCTTATTGGTCGGGTTGAAACCTTATCTTCCACTTCTAGCAATCGATCATGGCTTGATACTTCCCTAGGAAATCCATTCCTAGTATTACATCGTAGTTGGCAAGCTCTATCACGATCAATTCTGCAAACAACTCCCTATTTGCCACAATTATTGGCACATGCGGTAACCAGTAATTGGACATCAGGACTTCCCCCGAGAGTAGTGCAGTTCTAAATGTCATACCCATTTTGTCTTTAGGATATCCTATCCTATTTGCAAATTGGTATGAAATGAAAGAATGCGTAGCTCCAGAGTCAAATAAAACAGACACCAAATTATTAGCGACAGAAAGCTAACCTGTCACTACATTTGATGCTCCCGCTTCCGCCTCTTCCCTTGTATAGACCATGACCCTAGCATCTGCACAGGGCAAGCGTTCTTGTCTTTCCTGTCTTTCAGAATGGGATGACCTTTCAGCTTTAGCCTGTAATGAATGTGCTTGGGGACGTGGTTGGACTAAGATGAACCTTGCACATTTTGCCTATTTTCTGGACAGTTTTTGGCAAAATGACCATCCTTCCCACATTGAAAGTAGGCATTTAGGGCCAATCTATATCGACCCGAATGTCTTTTCCCTCAGTTCACACAGTCTCGAACCATAGGGCTTGTATTATTGTTTGTTCTCCTCTGCTGGTTCCTGTTTTTAAAATTATTTCCTTTTCTCTTCCCCTAGGACTGCTAACCAGAAGTACTTGGTTGCCTAGCCTTGACATTTGAACTCGGCTTGCTGCTTTGTCCAACTTGAGACCCAGCTTGTATGGCTTTGGTCAAAACCTTTTCCTTCTTCTTCGCATCCCATACCTTCTCTCTCTCTTCCTTCTAGTGCATCAGGTAATCCTCTGCTCTCAGTGCACGTCTAACACAATCAAATACAGTGTAAGGCAGCGTCAATCCACTGTCCACCAACGCTGAGATTTCGAGATGAAACATTCCCAGCATCTTCTGGATTTTCTCCCTCTCAGTGGTGACAGTGTATGGGCACAGTCTGGATAGTTTATCAAACTTGTTATAGACTTCTATTACCATCATGTCCCCGTGCTTCAACTATGTGAACTCTCTTTGTTGTGGTCGCAACAGTGCCAGATTATAATATTTCTGATTGAATTCTTCCAGAAAATCTAACCAAGACATATATACATGTTTCTCCTTAGCTTAACAGACTCCCACCAGAACCGTGCATCCCTCTTCAAAACAAAGGACGCACACAGAATCTTTTCCTGGTCATTCAGCTCCATAAACTCCAATATCATGTGGAGTGAGGACAACCACTCCTCGGCTTCTTGAGCGTTGGTGGAACCCTCGAACTCTGGCAGCCTCATACGTCAGAACCTTTCATATAATGGCTCCTGATTAACCCTAGGTGGTGGTCGGGGTTGTACTATTTCCTCTAGTACCACTGGCAGCACTTCTAGTTCTGGTGCGGCCATTTATGGTTCTTGGTTTTCTTCCTACTCTTGTCTCTGCTCCATTTGCTCGAGTCTTTGTGTTAACTCGGCATTTTCTGTCATTTGGGCTTCTATTAAGGCTTCTAGCTCGTCCACTCTTTCAGAAAGGACTGGATGTCCTTGCATGCTCCGCAGATTCCTTGGATTCACCATCTTATCCTATTTCCTAAAATCACATAAGAATCGATCGTTAGGTTTTCACAAACATATTTTTACAATATAAGTACAAATAGTTTTGATCATCACATAATTTCAACATTTCACACATTGAACGTGTCAAAATATGATTATCATTTCTTTTCATTTCAAAAGTACATCAGTTCGAAGGCTTTTCTCAAAATAGCCTTTTGATACTGCCATATATACACATATATAGTTATATATACATATTTGTACAACACATATATTTCTACAACTAATCTCCTAGCTAAATTTGCTCTGGAATCGTAAAAAACTCGATTGGATCCATTTAATCATTGTCCGTTCCGTTTCTGGCCTCAGATAGCGTTGAGCCTTCAACTGGATCTGCAGCCTCTGGTTGTCTCGACGGACCAGCCTCATGGTCGTTTACCATCAGTCCAGATCCATATAGGCGATCTAACATTGCTTCTTGTAGTAACTGTTCACGCCTCTTGTGCACCATGCGCTCCATCATCATCTCCTCCTTTATTTTAGCTACCACGACAATAAACTCAGGTAAAGTAGTAGGGTATAAAGGGGTTAGCTTCTGCCGTATGTCTAGGGTGAGTCCCTTCCAAAATATGCCACAAAAATCATCATTTGTGATGTTGGATAGAGGACATGTCCTTACAACGCTATCCTGGAATCTGATTGCATATGAGAATACGTATCACTCAGCATCAATTGCTGTCTCTCTGCCTTCAGGACAAAGTCTCTAACATCTGCATAATTAGGCATAGCTGGTGGTGGCGATACTGTCCTACTCTCAGGAAGGTCTACAACAGGTGCTGCACTCTTCCGTGGAAACTGCTCTAGCATGACTTGGCAAAACTCAGCCCAATCCATTGCTAGCAGCATCTCCTGATCGTAATACTCCCAATATAACCGTGCATCCTCACGGAATGTGCCAATGGCCATCAGAACCCAGCAATCCTGATCTATATTGCACTGGCGCATGATAACCTCAATGTCATGTAGCCAGTCTCTCGTAGAGATCTCCTATTGACCTCCCTCAAATGTAAGTGGATGACTGCTTCTAAACACATGTACAGCTCGTACTGACACTCTGGCTCCTATACGAGCTCGATCTCCCACCACTGGAATGTCTACTGTTACTGGTGGGTTCACGATCGATTGTGGAGGTGGTGCTTGTACCAGTGCCGGCACTACGATCCTCAGCGCTAATGGCTCAGGCACTTGTGGTCGCTGCATCACTCAGCGCATCATGGACGGTCTGATCACGGGTCTAGTCCATACCCAGATCGGTCCTCTAGGTCGGTATGGATGAGGTCTCACATACGATGGTCTAGTCATCTTAAGTCCCACAAAAATATATAATCTCAAATAAATGTAAAGTTAATTAACTTAAAGAAAGCTAACTTACTTGGATTGACGAGCAGATCGTGCTTCGTGCCAATAGGGATATTGTCAACTGCTCTGATACCAACCTGTGATGGCCCCTGATTCCGACCACCCGCAAACGTCATGAGTCGCCTCTAAGGCCGACCAAGATGGCTCCTGTGCCGAATCCAGGTCGTCAGTTTTAAACTCTTTTTCTCACAACTCTTAATTATCAGACCCTAAAATTTCACCCATAATTTTTTTTCTTTAATACATACTTTTTCTTAAGAAAACCAAGTAAAATACAATACTAACTTTTATATGTCCTTATGAAGTACAACACAATATACAACATATAATATATATATGTACTGTATATTTTGTTTCCAAACACATTCTCTTCAATTCTTTAACTTAAAAAGCTCAGCGGAAAACATATGGCAGGACCAAGTCCATGGTGAGTTCCCTATCCTCTTGACACGCTCGCATCCTGCCGTCATCCAGAAATCTATTGGACAGGTTTCTTACCTACAACATGAACAAACTGGTGAGATGACAGGCTCAGTAAGTTCAAACATACTTAGTAAGAATCATACGGATTCAAAATATTGAAAACTCAATTCTCTATGAATAGTACTATTTATCATAAATAGTACTATTAGTATAATAGTACTATTTATCATGAATAGTACTATTCATCATGAATAGTGACTTTGACCGATGAATAATAACATTTATCCTAACTGGTTACTATTCACTTTACCCTAACAGGATACTATCCACATGTCCTTACCGAAATTACTACATTTAGCTTAGACTTCGGTTATGCTCAATTATGATTTTTATAATTTTATTGATTGTTTATTCTCTACTTGATTTCTAGTTTAGAGCTCTATTTATGGCAGTACCGATGATTATTAGCGCGCTGACTGGGAGGGTCTAAGGAGCGACCTTAGAACATCGGCCTCCACAGCCCTGATATCCTCGTAGGATCTGAGAAAAACCTTCACCACTATGTTGGAGGGGTGGTACGCCTTAATGGTTTCATTACAATCTTTCAATTTATAGTCTTGACCAAGTGATATTAATCATCACCTCAAGGTCACTATCCTCTATGGCTCGTAGGTCTTACTCATTCTCATTATCTAGGATATGTTATTCTAACTAATCCCCAATTGTCTATAAAACTTTATATCTAGTGTACATCTAGTAAAGAATAAATCAACATAGTATTTCATGTTGCAGACACAAACATGCTTGGACTTACCAATACTGCACTAATGTCCACTTTCGAAACTCCTCCGCAGTTCTATCTCTATTTTAGGTTCCTACAGACATAATATTGTCTGTTAATACCCTATATTAATTGTCACTTTTAAATATACATTCGTTTTACTTAACAATTCAACACATTTAAATTTTGTTTGCGGTACACGACCTGTAACACGCCCGTGTCCCAGCCTGTGTTCCTCTAGGGTTTACTCTACATGGCCATGTTGTTTACTATCTAGTTGTGCAACTGTACACGGCTTGATACACGCTCGTGTTCAAGCCTGTGTACCTCTCGGGTTGTAAATTCTTTTTCCTATACACGGCCGTGTTATTTACTATCTGGCCATATAACTGTACACGGCTTGATACACACCCGTGTTCAAGCCCGTGTACCTCTCGGGTTGTAAAATTTTTCCTATTCACGGCTATGTATTCCTCTGCATGCCCGTGTTCCTCAAAATTTTTACTAACTCCAAAATCTTTGTTTTGAGTTTTAGAAATTTTTATAAGTTGTTCTAGGTCTTTTAGGGTTCTTTTTGAGCCTTTCAGAAATTTTTGGTCAAAATGACCATTTTGCCCCTAACGGGTCTTGGGACCGTAACTATTTCGTTCTATCATTTTTCTCAAATTTTCTAAGCCCAAATATTTTAAAATAATATTCCCTAGGCTTTTGTATCATTTTACAGCTTAACTAGCTGCAAAATCTCAATTTCATTTTTCCTGGCCTTCAATTACTATTCATCAGTCACCTAAGGTCGTTTTCTCGTTTTTCTAGCGTTTTGGAGCCTCAAATGGCCATTTCACTACTCTTGAAACATTATTTATCCTGTCCCCGGCCCTCGGTCCTCGAGAGGCTTGGGTTTCCTATCCCGACCTAAATTTTTTCCTCATTTCCCAAAATACCCCTATCATGGATTTTTTTTTCCTGTTCTAGGCATTTTAGTCTTTTAGGGTCGGTTTACTATTCCTTTTGGGTTGGTTTTCCATTTCTAACCCTAATCCACCAAGAGGTCTCGGTTTCCTTTCCAAGTCCAATATTTTCATCCCTCGTTTCCCGAAATGCCCTTATGCCGATTTTAGAAATTTCAGCAGCATTTCCCCTTATATTTTAAGGTTTCTCGGCGTTAGGTACGCCTCAGAACCTATGTACCTGCCACGTACTATACCAGAGGCCTATTTTATACAAAGTTTCCAAACTTTGTATAAAAATTTTCCTCATAATTCAATATTCAGGAATCAACACAAACAATAATATTTTTTTTTCGAAACTAGCCTCGGTTTACATGTTAATCAACATCAAAATAATTTTTTTCATCACAACATATCATTCTTAGATGTATAAATCAACACCAAAACTTAACAAAACATGCATTCTAACCCTAGCATAGCCATGGATTTTCATGCATAAACACATAGAAAAATCTTATTTTCTTTCCTAGGGTTTTTATTAATACTTTTCAACACTAAAAATTTTCCATTTCTTAGAGTGCATACTCACGGTTTTAGCAAGAAAATTACAACAAAATTTTCTTGTTTCCTAATTCCAATTCATGCTTAATTCAACACATAATTGAACAAGCATAAACATTAAACCAAACATCTATTTCTCATACAATTTTCACACCATTGAAGCCACGGTTTTTCAAGGGAAACATGCAAAATTTTTGCTTGTTTCAAAACCCTAATTCATGCTTTAATTTCTACAACACCAACTAATCACAACATCATCACATCATCAACTAAATAACAATTTTTGTCATTGTTTTCACACTCTCACACCCACGGATTTTCTGAGGAAAATCAAAGAGAAAAGCTTCAATTTTGAAGTTTACCTTAACTAGTTGATGACTTGATGTTGAAAATGCAATGCAAGCTAAGTTTTGTGTGAAATTGAAAACAAAATTTTGGCTTACAAACGAGGAGAAGGCCACGGTTTTGGGCAGAAGAAAAAGGGCAGGAGTTTGGCTAATTTTTCCATTTTTTGAATGGATTTTGATGCCTATTTATAGGCAAAACTCAAGGGCGTTTTTATAATTTTTTTCCAATAATTTGCTAATTGTTCAAGGACTAAAAGTAATGATTTTGGGGCAAAAATCAAATTTTTTTCTTCTTCCTTTCCAAGTGGCCGAATGGCCTTTTCAAAATTTTTTTCGAAAATTTTTCAATGAATTTTTGGCATAATCTTGGCCATTGATCATTTTGTAACCTAATCTAAACCATACACCTTTCAAAATTACTTTCCTAATTAAGGAAAATAATTTTGGTTTATGACATAATCATGGTGATGTCATCCTACTATTCATATTAATTCACTAATTAATTCATGGTCAATTTTTGATCGAAATCCGATCTGAACAGAACTTTATCGAAATCGCGTAGGCGGGTTCTAGGCGCCTTCGGTGCAATCGGTTTGTCTTATTTTGCTTCCATTTGATCAGAATTCTCTACCGTAAATTTTTATCATTTTTGTGCATCTCAATGCATTCTCTAGGGTTTTCGGCTCTGATTTCGAACCGTCTTACCCAATTATGTCTGGTAAGATTTTTCATCCCTGAACTCACACACTTTAACACTACCAGAACATTTTTACACTATTCATAACTGTATTAAAACATAAATTTTTCATATTTTATTCATTAAAATTGTTATATACATACAATTTTAACCTACTCCGAGAATCTAAAATTCCCGGTTATCACATTCACCCCTCCTTATAGAATTTTCATCCTCGAAAATTTATAACAAGTGGGGGTACAAATTTCTAATTTCGTCTTGATGTTCCCATGTAGCCTCTTCAACGTCGTGATTTCTCCACAGCACCTTGACTAATAGGATTGTTTTATTCCTCAAAACTTTATCCTCACGTGCCAGTATTTGAACAGGTCTCTCCTCGTAGGTTAGGTCTTCCTAAATCTGGATCGGTTCATGTTTCAGCACATGGGACGGATCCGATATGTACTTCCGTAGCATCGACACGTGAAACACATTATGTACTGCCGATATTTCTAGAGGTAATGCCAATCTACAGGCAACTTTACCGATGCATTCGATGATCTCGTATGTCCCAATATATCTTGGACTCAATTTCCCCTTCTTCCCAAACCGCATTATTCCTTTCATCGATGAAACATTTAGGAATACGAAATTCCCTTCATTGAACTCCAGGAATCTTCATCTCTTGTTCGCGTAACTCTTCTGTCGGCTCTGGGCTATTTTCATCCACTGTTGTATTTTTGTAACTGCATCCACTGTCTCTTGTACGAAATCTATCTTATGCAGTCATTTCTCTTATAGGTCGTACCAGTGAACTGGTGATCTACACTTCCTTCCATACAAAGCTTCATAAGGTGCCATACCTATCGAAGCTTGGTAGCTATTGTTATAAGAAAACTCTACCAATGGAAGTTTCTCATTCCAGCTCCCTAGGAAATCCATTATACACACACGCAGCATGTCTTCTAGCATTTGGATGGTTCGCTCAGATTGCCCATCTGTCTACGGATGAAATGCTATGCTTAGACGCACTTCTGTTCCCATAGCTTCTTGTACACATGTCTAGAAGTTCAAAATGAATAGTGGATCATGATCTGACACAATGGATTTAAGAACTCCCTGTAGCCTGAGTATGTGGTTAACATATAAGCTTGCTAACTTCTCCAACGAGAAGGTCATTTTTACTGCAATGAACCTTGCCGTTTTTATCAGTTTGTCTACAATAACCCAAATGGCATCATAGCCTTCTCGGGTCTTTGGTAATCTTACCACAATGTCTATCATGATATGTTCCTATTTCCACTCAGGAATCTCCAACGGCTCTAACTTTTCGCCTGGATGACAATGTTCAGCCTTAACTTTTTGACACATCATACATCTACTTACAAATTCAGCTATATCCTTCTTCATCCCTTTCCACCAGAATTGCAGCTTAAAATCTTGGTACATCTTGCTGGCTCCTGGATGTACTGAGTAAGGCATTTCATGAGCTTTGGCCATAATTCGCCTTCTTAATCCTTCATCATTTGGAACTAGAATTCTCCCCTGATGTTGGATTAATCCTTCTGCAGACGCTTCCTCCTGCGGGCTTGCTAGCTTTGGATCCGCTTTTGAGGTTCTCTGATGTCTTTATACAATGTTGACTCTAGTTGTAACGTAGCTAGCTTTCTAACTATTAGCTCCATCTCCAGCATGTTGATTTCCTATTGTAATGGCTTTGGAAGTTTCCCAATCGGTAGTTACTGTAGAGCAGTAGATTTCCTACTTAACGCATCTGCAACGTGATTGGCTTTTCCTGGATGATAGAGGATTTCACAATCATAATCCTTTACTAACTCTAGCCATCTCCTTTGTCGCATATATAGCTCCTTTTGCGTGAAGAAGTACTTTAGACTCTGGTGATCAGTATAAATCTGACACTGAGCTCCATATAAATAGTGTCGCTAGATCTTTAATGCAAACACTACTGTGGTAAGCTCCATATCATGTGTGGGAAAATTCTTCTCATGGTCCGTTAATTGATGCAAGGCATAGGCAATCACCTTATCGCCATGCATCAGGACAGCTCCTAAGCCCAACTTCAAAGCATCGCTGTATATCACAAACATCTCCCCTTCAGTCGAAAGTGTAAGTATTAGCATGCTTGTTAGTCGTTTCTTCAGCTCTTGGAAGCTTTTCTCGCACTATTCAGTCCACTCATACTTCTTTTCCTTATGTGTAAGTGCCGTGATAGGAGCGGCAAGTCGCACAAATCCTTCAACAAATCTTCTATAGTAGCCTGCTAGACCTAAGAAACTCCGTATTTTCGTCATGCTCTTAGGTGCGGGCCATTCGTTGATCGCCTTCACTTTCGCAGGATCCACAGCGATTCCTTCTTTGGAAACCACGTGTCCAAGAAAATGTACTCTATCCAGCCAAAATTCACATTTGGAGAATTTGGCATAGAGTTGATGCCTCCTTATCATCTGCAAGACAATCTTTAGATGCTCCTCATGCTCCTCTAGAGTCTTTGAATGTATGAGAATGTCATCGAAAAACACAATGACAAACTTATCTAGATATTCCTTATAGACTCAATTCATCAGGTCCATAAAAGCTGCTGGCGCATTTGTTAACCCAAACGGCATCATAAGAAATTCGTAATGACTGTAGCGGGTCCGAAATGCAGTCTTGTGGATGTCACTTTCCTTGATCTTCAGTTGATGATACCCTGATCGTAGATCAACCTTAGAGAATACTGCTACGCCTGTTAGTTGACCGAACAGGTCATCAATTCTACGTTGCGGATACCTATTCTTGATAATATCCTTGTTCAACTCCCGATAGTTGATGCACATCCGAAATGAGCCATCTTTCTTCTTAACAAACAGCACTGGAACACCCCATGGGGAATAGCTCGGGCGTATGAATCCTTTGTCACAAAGTTCCTTCAGCTGCTCCTGCAACTCTTTTAACTCTGTCAGTGCCATCCGGTACAGTGCCTTTGAAATAGGTGCAGTTCCTGGCATCAGCTCGATCTCAAAGGAAATTTCTTGCTCAGGCGGCAATCCTGGTAATTTCTCTAGAAAGACATCAATAAATTCCTTCACAATAGGAATTTCTTCGGGTTAGAGCTTTTGTTCCTTTGTCATGTCCAATATGCATGCTAGGTACCCAGCACAACTGCTAGACATCAGCCTCCTCGCTTCCATCAAGTTGATCATTATCTTTATTGATCTGTGTGACGTATCAACGTACTCAAATCCCTCTTCTTGGTCAGGTTGAAACCTTATCTTCGGCTTTTGGCAATCGATCGTGGCTTGATACATCCCTAGGAAATCCATTGCTAGTATTACATCATAGTAGGCAAGCTCCATCACGATCAATTCTGCAAACAACTCCCTATTTGCCATAATCATTGGCACATGCGGTAACCAGTAATTAGACATCAGGACTTCCCCCGAGGGTAGTGCAGTTCTAAAACGTCATACCCATATTGTCTTTAGGATATCCTATCCTATTTGCAAATTGGTATGAAATGAAAGAATGCGTGGCTCCAGAGTCAAATAAAACAGACACCAAATTATTAGCGACAGAAAACTGACCTGTCACTACATTTAACACTCCCGCTTCCGCCTCTTCCTTTGTATAGACCATGACCCTAGCATCTGCATGGAGCAAGCGTTCTTGTCTTTGCCGTCTTTCAAAATTGGATGACCTTTCAGCTTTGGCCTGTAATGAATGTACCTGGGGATGTGGTTGTGACTGAGACGAACCTTGCCCATTCTGCCTATTTTCTGGACAGTTTTTGGCAAAATGACCATCCTTCCCACATTGGAAGTAGGCATTTGGGGCCAATCTACATCGACCCGAATGTCTTTTCCCATAGTTCACAAAGTCTTAAACCATAGGGCCTGTATTATTGTTTGTTCTCCTCTGCTGGTTCCTATTTCTGGAATTATTTCCTTTTCTCTTCCCCTGGGACTACTGACCAGAAGTACTTGGCTACCCAGCCTTGACATTCGAACTCGGTTTGCTGCTTTGTCTAACTTGAGACCCAGCTTGTATGGCTTTGGTCAAAACCTTTTCCTTCTTCTTCGCATCCCAGACCTTCTCTCTCTCTTCCTTCTGGCGCATCAGGTAATATTTTGCCCTCAGTGCACCACTAACACAATTAGATACAGTGTCAGGCGGCGTCAATCTGCTGTCCACCAACGCCGAGATTTCGGGATGAAACATTCCCAGCATCTTCTAGATTTTCTCCTTCTCAATGGTGATAGTGTATGGGCACAGTCTGGATAGTTTATCAAACTTGCTGTAGACTTCTATTACCATCATGTCCCCTTGCTTCAACTCTGCGAACTCTCTTTGTTATGGTCGCAACAGTGCCAGATTATAATATTTCTGATTGAATTCTTACATAAAATCAAACCAAGACATCGTATACATGTTTCTCCTTAGCTTAACTGACTCCCACTAGAACCTTGCATCCCTTTTCAGAACAAAGGACGCACACAAAATCTTTTCCTGGATATTCAGCTCCATAAACTTCAATATCATGTGGAGTAAGGACAACCAATCCTCAGCTTCTAGAGGGTTGGTGGAACCCTTGAACTCTGGCAGCCTCATACATTGGAACCTTTCATATAATGGCTCCTGATTAACCCTGGGTGGTGGTTGGGGTTGTACTATTTCCTTTGGTACCACTGGCGGCACTTCTGGTTCTGGTGTGGCCATTTGTGGTTCTTGGTTTTCTTCCTATTCTTGTCTTACCTCCATTTGCTTGAGTCTTTGCTTTAACTCGGCATTTTCTCTCATTTGGGCTTCTATTAAGCCTTCTAGCTCGTCCACTCTTTCAGAAAGGACTGGATGTCCTTGCATGCTCCGCAGATTCCTTGGATTCACCATCTTATCCTATTTCCTAAAATCGTATAAGAATCGATCGTTAGGTTTTCACAAACATATTTTAACAATATAAGTACAAATAGTTTTGAGCATCACATAATTTCAACATTTCACACATTGAACATGTCAAAATATGATTATCATTTCTTTTCATTTCAAAATAGCCTTTCGATACTGCCATATATACACATATACAGTTATATATACACATTTGTACAACACATATATCTCTACAACTAGTCTCCTAGCTGAGGTTGCTCTAGAATCGTCAAAAACTCGATTGGATCCATTTAATCATTGTTCGTTCCATTTCTGGCCTCAGACCTGTAGCCTCTGGTTGTCTCAACAGACCAGCCTCATGGTCATTTGCCATCGGTCCAGATCCGTATAGGCGATCTAACATTGCGTCTTATAGCAACTATTCACGCCTCTTGCACACCATGCGCTCCATCATCATCTCCTCCTCTACTTTAGCTACCACGACAATAAACTCACGTAAAGTAGTAGGGTATAAAGGGGTTACCTTCTGCCGTAGGTCTAGGGTGAGTCCCTTCCAAAATATGCCACAAAAATCATCATTTGTGATGTTGGATAGATGACATGTCCTTATAACGCTATCCTGGAATCTGATTGCATATGAGAATACCGTATCACTCAGCATCATTTGCTGTCTCTCTGCCTTCAGGACAAAGTCTCTGACATCCGCATAATTGGGCATAGCTGGTGGTGGCGATACTATCCTACTCTCCGGAGGGTCTACAACAGGTGCTGAATGTGGAAATTGCTCTAGCATGACTTGGCAAAACTCGATCCAATCCATTGCTAGCAGTATCTCCTGATCACAATACTCCCAATATAACTGTGCGTCCTCACAGAATGTGCCAATGGCCATCAGAACCTAGCAATCCTGATCTATATCACACTAGTGCATGATAACCTCAATGTCATGTAGCCAGTCTCTCGTAGAGATCTCCTGTTGACCTCCCTCGAATGCAGTTGGATGACTGCCTCTAAACACATGTACAGCTTATACTGACACTCTAGCTCCTATACCAGCTCGATCTCCCACCACTGGAATGTCTACTACTACCGGTGGGTTCACGATCGATCGTGGAGGTGGTGTTTGTATCAGTGCCGGTGCTACGATCCTTGGTGCTAATGGCTCAGGCACTGGTGGTTGCTGCATCGCTCGGCGCATCATGGACGGTCTGATCACGGGTCTAGTCCATACCTGGATTGGTCCCTCTAGGTCGGTATGGATGAGGTCTCACATACGGTGGTCTAGTCATCTTAAGTCCTACATAAATATATAATCTCGAATAAATGTAAAGTTAACTAACTTAAAAAGAGCTAACTTACTTGGATTGACGAGCATATCGCGCTTCGTGCCACTGTAATGACTCTCATGAATTATGAAACTGAATTACTATGTAATGATGTAATTAAGTTAATAAACACAGTGTGCTTTTCAGTTGAATGAATTAAATGGGGATAGTAATGTTTAATTACTATTCATGCAGTGAAAGGGCAATCGACAGTGAAATCAGTCCACCCTATTATTTGAGTATGCGTTGAGACACGCAATATCAAGAAACCGGTCAAGACGACCATTCATGAATATAGAACTAACGAGCTAGTCATCAGTACGCTCAGACTGGTCATCTGAGCACAGCGGCGATAATTGCCCTAATAGATGTACAGTATCGAGAAAAGTGTTCTAGACGACCTATTCTCGCCCATAGACTGACAAAATCAAAGTTAGAACACTCAAATTAGTCAGTTAGATAATGAATAGTGAATTATGAATAGTGAGACATGCAGTGTCAGGTTAGTGGCCAAGGCGGCCTTAATCTGGCATAAAACTGACATATTAATAGTCAGTAGGCTCAATCTGGTCAATTGAGCATAAAATATAGATTTTGTTTAAGAGATACGCAGTATTGGGATGAGGGTCAAGACGACCTTTTCTCGCCCCGAAATTGATATATTTAGACTCAGGATGCCCAAATTAGTCAATCGGGTACCTGACACATTTTTGGAGATGGGTCATACAGATCCCAAAAACTGGTTTAGAAGACCTCAGATGGACGTAAAACTGATAAATTTGAAAGCAGCACGTCCAAATTAGTCAAGGGAGACTGTGTTTGAAATTTCACGCGAAAACGCCTCGTTATGCATGCACAGTGTCAACACAGTGTAGGCCTAACCACAGTATCAAGAAATTGGTCAAGATGACCTTTTCTTGATATAAAACTGATATATTTGGATTCAGAATGCTCAAATTAGTCATTTGAGCATAAAAAGTAATTTTTGATTGAGAACCATGTAGTATCGGAAAACTGGTCGAGATGACCTCGGATGAAGATAAAACTAATATATTTGGGTTCAGCACGACTAAATTAGTCAGTGTAGCCTATCTTAAAATTTTTCAAAAAATTAGTATAAAAGGACGAAATTTTTGGGATTCTTCTACAATAGCCCCCATAATTTTTTCAAATCTCATTTTCTCCCCCACACCACACGAAGATGAATAGTAAGCCCCGATCGAATCCGACCTCCGTTTTTGACACCGCTGGCACCATTGGAAAGCTCTCGACGAGCTGATTCCAATGGTGTGCTAAGTCGACCGAACTGACGCCAGAGCATGCCACACGCGCCGCCCAAAGCCGCCGGTGGCCGAATTTTTCAAACCGCCGTATCTCTGCCTTCCGACGTCCAAATGCCATGATTCTGGTCCCAATGCATTCGTGGTGAAGAGTAGAACAAAACCCATACTTCATTTCACGTCAACAGCCGCCGGATCATGTTGCCCAAACTCGCGTCATCGCCGCCATGTCGCCATCGTGGAATCCACCGATTCCGGCGAAGTTGAGTTGCAAGGTCGGTATCAAAATGCTCAGAAAAACATGTAGATCAAAAGCTCCAAATCAATTTTGGGCAACAACGCCGAAAAATGAAAATCTAACACTGCCGTCGTCGCCGACTTTTCGAGGGTCGATTTCTGATGGTAGGAGCCTCGATTGGTGAAATTGACACCACCAATGGGTTCCTCTCGTCGAGCTCTTTAAGATGGTGGTCGCCACTCCCATTGCCATCGTGGTCAATGCCAGTCAACGATCGGTCAACACCGATCAACGTCGGTCAACAGCAACTCGGAGACCGAAAATTGAAGAATGGCCCGTTGGCCTATTTTCGACGTTCCGGACACATCCGCGGCATCGGATTTGCAAACTGAAGTTTCAAAAGTAAAGAACGCTGATTCAAAGATTGTGCGGTCGAGATCGAACGGTTCGTTCGACCGCCGACGGGAATGATTTTGGGAGTAGTTTCTATCCCTTGATTCCTCAATTTATTATTGGAAATAATTATGTATTAATTATGGTTTACTGACTTGAGGAATTGTAAGAAAAAGGGATGAAATGTCGAAAAAGAGAATGTTAGGAAATGTGAATATTTTTACGTAAAAAGTTGAGCTTTTAAGTAAAAATTAGGCCTTTGGTTTAGTACGTGGTAGGTTAGAATAGGTTAGATGGTTTTGAGGCGTTTCCTAAACGCCGGGAACCCAAAAATTAAGCGGAAATACTGCCGAAATTTCTAAAACGGCACAAAGGGGTATTTTAGGAAACGAAAGGTGAAAATGTCATCGGGATGGAAACCCGAGCCGCCTTGATGACTTTGGTCTGGGAAAGAAGGACGAACATTTTGAAGATTAGTAAACCACCCAATTAGAAATCTCGTAATGTAAGAAAACGACCCCTAGGTCAGAATAGTACCACCTGAGGGACAGGTGTGAGCTAAGTATAAAAGGAGCGGTTTAATCAGTAAAGGTAACTCGACAGGCTAAATGGTCAATACACGAGGTATTCAGTCAGTTGACTGGTTGGTCAGCCAGTCAAGGACCAAGTCTGAATGGGATAGTAAGAGACAGTGATTAATTTGTTAATTAGACAAATTAATCAAGCCTAATTAGAAATTAGATATCAAAATTCCCAAAGTAGAGCAGTTGGGTACCGATAGGCATCGGTACCACACAACGATAAATTTATTATTTCCTAACGATAGAGTGACCTAAGAGCGATGTTAATTAAGTTATTGAGTAAATAAATTAATTAACCATGATTAGAAATTAGAAAATTAAATTCTTAAGAAGAGGGCAATTAGTATCGATAAGGGTCGGTATCACCTAACGATGGAATTTTTATTAGTCACTAATGACCACAGTGACCTAAGAGTGAATGTTAATGTAATGCATTATGATTACAGGGAGGTACCTATATTGTGACGAAGGCGAGAGTATAAACTGTCCGCTGACAGGTAAGTACAACTCCGCTTATAGCATGGATAAAATGAATTTAAAATGATGCTTTTCCAGTATTTTAAGTATGTATCTTGCACACGATGCTGCACAGCATACATAAGAGCATATAGTTTCACAATCAAGTAGATTGATGAAAGAGCAAGTTAGATATCATACGTCCCTACCGCGTAGGATTAGGGATAGCTTAGAGAAGTATATGGCTAGAAAAGATAAATAAGACAGAAATTAGTAAGCATGTCGTACCGGCCTTTTCAAATGAAGGCGTTCTAAGCTAAAGCAGAAAGTTTAGCATCCGTTGATGGCTCTCCGATTATTTACCATGAGCGTTACCGATGGTCTGTGCACGCACGGTACTGACACATGGGCCCTAAATAGACAAGAAAAGAAAAGAGAAGTTTGAAGCATAAATGAACATAACCGAACCATGCATTAGTTATAGTTCGCTATGCTTTCTTTTTCATACGTACGCATATATAATAAAAAAAAATCCTTCTAAATTTATGGTATTAAATTCAGCAAGTTTAAGTATCGGTTTTAAAGAAGTATTATAAGTAAAAGTTAAAGAAGCAAGTAATAGTTTTCAGTGACGGTCCGGGCCACTGAGGGCATGGGGCGTCACATCGATACTGCCATATATACACATATACAGTTATATATACACATTTGTACAACACATATATTTCTACAACTAATCTCCTAGCTGAGGTTGCTCTGGAATCATCAAAAACTTGATTGGATCCATTTAATCATTGTCCGTTCTGTTTCTGACCTCAAACGACGTTGAGCCTTCAGCTGGATCTGCAACCTCTGGTTGTCTCAACGGACCAGCCTCATGGTCATTTGCCATCGGTCCAGATCCATATAGACGATCTGACATTGCTTCTTGTAGCAACTGTTCACGCATCTTACGCACCATGCGCTCCATCATCATCTCCTCCTCTACTTTAGCTACCGCGACAATAAACTCATATAAAGTAGCAGGATATAAAGGGGTTACCCTCTGTCGTAGGTATAGTGTGAGTCCCTTCCAAAATATGCCACAAAAATCATCATTTATGATGTTGGATTGAGGACATGTCCTTACAATGCTATCCTGGAATCTGACTACATAAGAGAATACCGTATCACTCAACATCACTTGCTGTCTCTCTGCCTTCAGGATAAAGTCTCTGACATCCGCATAATTGGGCATAGCTGGTGGTGGCAATACTGTCCTACTCTCAGGAGGGTCTACAACAGGTGCTGCACTCTTCTGTGGAAATTGCTCTAGCATGACTTGCCGAAACTCGGCCCAATCAATTGCTAGCAGCATCTGCTGATCGCAATACTCCCAATATAACCATGCGTCCTCACGGAATGTGCCAATGGCCATCAGAACCCAGCAATCCTGATCTATATCGCATGGCGCATGATAACCTCAATGTCATGTAGCCAGTCCCTCATAGAGATCTCCTATAGACCTCCCTCGAACGTAGGTGGATGACTGCCTCTAAACACATGTATAGCTCGTACTGACACACTGGCTCCTATACGAGCTCGATCTCCCACCACTAGAATGTCTACTGCTACTGGTGGGTTCACGATCGATCATGGAGGTGGTGCTTATACCGGTGCCAGCGCTACGATCCTCGGCGCTAATGGCTCAGGCACTGGTGGTCACTACATCGGTCGATACATCATGGACGGTCTGATCACGGGTCTAGTCCATACCCGGATCGGTCCTCTAGGTCGGTATGGATGAGGTCTTACATACGGTGGTCTAGTCATCTTAAGTCCTACAAAATATAATCTCGAATAAATGTAAAGTTAACTAAAATAAAGAGAGCTAACTTACTTGGATTGACGAGCAGATTGCGCTTCGTGCCAATAGGGATATTGTCAACCGCTCTGATACAACCTGTGACGCCCACTGATTCCGACCACCCGCAACCGTCATGAATCGCCTCTAAGGCCAACCAAGATGGCTCGTGTGCCAAATCCGGGTCATCAGTTTTAAACTCTTTTTCTCACAACTCTTAATTATTAGGGCCTAAAAATTCACCCATAATTTTTTTCTTTAATACATACTTTTTCTTAAGAAAACCAGGTAAAATACAATACTAACTTTTATATGTCCTTATGAAGTACAACATAATATACAACATATAATATATATGTACTGTATATTTTGTTTCCAAGCACATTCTCTTCAATTCTTTAACTTAAAAAGCTCAGCGGAAAACTTATGGCAGGACCAAGTCCACGGTGAGTTCCCTATCCCCTTGACATGCTCGCATCCTGCCGCCATCCAGAAATCTACTGGATAGGTTTTTTACCTGCAACATGAACAAACTGGTGAGATGAAAGGCTCAGTAAGTTCAAACATACTTATAAGAATCATACGAATTCAAAACATTGAAAACTCAATTTCCTATGAATAGTACTATTCATCATGAATAGTATTATGAATGGACTATTCATCATGAATAGTAACTTTGACCTTTGATCGATGAATAGTAACAGTTACCCTAACTAGTTACTATTCACTTTACCCTAACAGGATACTATCCACATATCCTAACTGAAATTACTACACTTAACACAGACTTCGGTTATGCTCAATTATGATTTTTATAATTTTATTGATTGTTTATTCTCTATTTGATTTCTAGTTTAGAGCTCTGTTTATGATAGTACCGATGATTATTAGCGCGCTGACTGGGAGGGTCTAAGGAGCGACCTTAGAACATCGGCCTCCACAGCCCTGATATCCTCGTAGGATCTGAGAAAAACCTCCACCACTATGTTAGAGGGCCGGTACGCCTTAATGGTTTCATTACAATCTTTCAATTTATAGTCTTGGCCAAGTGATATTAATCATCAACTCAAGGTCACTATCCTCCATGGCCTGTAGGTCTTACTCATTCTCATTATCTGGGATATGTTATTCTAACTAATCCCCAATTGTCTATAAAACTTTATATCTAATGTACATCTAGTAAAGAATAAATCAACACAATATTTTACTTAACAATTCAACACATTTAAATTTTGTTTGCGGTACACGACCTGTAACATGCCCGTATCCCAGCCCATGTTCCTCTATGGTTTACTCTACACGGCCATGTTGTTTACTATCTAGCTATGTAACTATACACAGCTTGATACACGCCTGTGTTCGAGCACGTATACCTCTCAGGTTGTAAATTCTTTTTCCTATACACGGCCGTGTTATTTACTATCTGGCCATATAACTGTACACGGCTTGATACACGCCCATGTTCAAGCTTGTGTACCTCTAGGGTTGTAAAATTTTTCCTATACACGCTTGTGTTCCTCAAAACTTTTAGAATTTTAACACCAAAATCTTTATTTTGAGTTTTAGAATTTTATATAAGTTATTCTAGGTCTTTTAAGGTCCTTTCTGAGCCTTTCAGAAATTTTTGGTCAAAATAACCATTTTGCCCCTGACGGGTCTCGGGACCGTAACTATTTCGTTCTATCATTTTTCTTAAATTTTCTAAACCCAAATATTTTAAAATAATATTCCCTAGGCTTCTGTATCATTTTACAGCTTAACTAGCTGCAAAATCTTAGTTTCACTTCTCCCGACCCTCAGTTACTGTTCATCAGTCACCTATGGTCGTTTTCTCTTTTTTCGAGTGTTTCGGAGTCTCAAATGGCCATTTCACTACTCTTAAAATGTTATTTATCCGTCCCCGGCCCTCGATCCTCGAGGGGCTCGGGTTTCCTATCCCGATCTAAATTTTTTCCTCGTTTCCCAAAATACCCCTATCATGGGTTTTTTTTCCCTGTTTTAGGCATTTTAGTCTTTTAGGGTCGGTTTACTATTCCTTTTCGGTTGGTTTTCCATTTCTAACCTTAATCCGCCGAGAGGTCCCGGTTTCCTTTCCGAGTCCAATATTTTCATCCCTCATTTCCCGAAATGCCCTTATGCCGACTTTAGAAATTTCGGTAGCATTTTCGCTTATATTTTAAGGTTTCCCGACATTAGGTATGCCTCAGAACCTTTGTACCTGTCACGTACTGTAAGGACTGCCTCGATCACGTACTTTAATTTTCAATTTAATAAGAAATTAAAGAATAATTTGATGCATTTTAGTATAATTTTTAAAGTACACGGTCAGGTACACGGTCGTATAAGTGGCCATGTACCACTTAGACTGTGTACGTGTGTGTAACCGTGTAAGTATACATGGCCGTGTAGTAGAACACGGTCAAGAACACGGCCGTGTAAGAGACCGTGTACCCCTCGGGTTAATGAATGTGCAAAAGGCCGTGTTTTGAGACATGGTTGTGTTGAAAAACTTCAGCTAGTATACGCCCGTGTCCGGTGTATACACGCCCGTGTTACCTTAAACACGCCTGTGTTAGAGACCGTGTTGAAGGCCGTGTAATGGGTACAAAGCCGTTACACAGATCCTCAAATTTGCATGAAACCTAATTACTATGCCATGAGTAATTAAGTTGGAAAATATAGTATATTTTCCCATTGAATAGACTAAATAGATACGGTACTGTTTAAGTATTATTCATGCAGTGAAAGGGGCGACCGATAGTGAACCCGGTCCACCCTATTATGTGTATATATGAATGAGACATGCAGTGTCGGGAAACAGGTCCGGATGACCCTTTCTTGACACAAGATTGGTAAATAGATCACCAGAATACTCAGACCGAACATCTGAGCACAATAGCGAGAGATAGCCCTAGCAAGGGTACGATATCGAGAAAATGGTCCAGATGACCTCTTATCACCTAGAGACTGACAAAATCAAAGTTGGAGCACTCAGACTGGTCAGTTAAGTAGAAAACAATGGATAATGAATAGTGAGAGGTACACAGTATCAGGATGAGGGTTAAGACGACCTTTACTCGCCCCAAAACTGATATATTTGGGCTCAGAACGCCCAAATTAGTCAACCGGGCACTTGACATGTTTTTCGAGGTGAGGTCACACAAATCCTGAAAACTGGTCTAGATGACTTCCGATGGACGTAAAACTAGTAAAAATGAAATCAACACGTCCAAATTAGTCAAGAGAGACTGTGTCTGAAATTTCGCCCGAAAATACCTCGATTTGCGTGCAAAAGGATAACACAGTGTAGGTGTACCACAGTATAGAACGTGAACAGTAATTTAGACTGATAGTAGGCTCTTAGACAGTAGAAAACAACCAGGATTTTACAGTACAAAAATCGGATTCAGAAAACCAATTTTCTAGTGAAATTTGGAATACTGTCGAGAAAGGACCGAACACCGCAGTACAAAATTAGACTGCGTTGAGAAGCCAACACAGATAAATTTGGCCTTAAATTTCTATGCCCCTTAGCTGGAAAAGCAGCTACAATCTGCAGCACACATAGCCCAAAAGATGGCATTAAATTAATCTCCCTAGCCATGACACAATGGAATATTATATTCAAGGGTTTCTAAAAAGTAGTCAACAACCATTATTTATTCTTTCCTCCTCCCAATGAGCAGCCCCACGCCCATTTCTTCAGAAAATTGGTAGCATATTTGTCCCAAGATTTGGCTAATTTAGTAGACAATTAAGTAGGATTAAGCTTAAGTGAGTTGGATCAATTTTACCTATAAAAGGCACCATTGACATAAGGCATGGACTTTTGTTTCCATACACCTAAAACCACAAGGCTTTTTCCTTCTTCTTTCCTTGCTGCTGCTGAATCTTCCCAGCCCCAAAAGCCAACATTTTGCAAGCCAAAACCTTGACCAAAACTCACAAAAAATGAACTCTTCCAAGCTTGAGCAAGGGGAGATCGAACCAAGCTTTTCGGGTGCACCAAGGGTAAGTGCAAAACCAATTTTTCCTTGTGTTTTGATTCTTAGTTTTGAGTTGTTGTTTGAATGATTTTTTTTGGTAACTTGGCTAGCATAAAACCAACCTCAAGTCCTTGAGTTTCCACGGCATTTTGACCCCCCAAGCCTAGCCAAAAGTGTGCTTGAGTCCAAAGCACCAAAGGTAAAATCCGAAACCTTTCTCATGGTGATTAGTTGAAAATTTTAGTTTTCAATCTAAGGGTTTTATGTGTATTTGTTTATGCACAAAGTTATATTAAGTTATTTAAGCCCTTAGCTTTCATTTCTTAAAGTCATTATGGTTGTGGTTGTGTTTACTTTAAGTTGCATATGGTTTATGGATATAAATGCATGGATGTATATTACGGTGGTTGGACACAAATCTATCCTTAAAAAATAGCCACGGATTTTGGCCATTTTGACCCAATTAGGTTCTGAATCTGGGATTTGCTAAAACACACTATTTTAATGAAATTTTGACACGGTCGTTTTTACATCAAATAGGCCTCAGCCAAAAATGAACTTAAGATAGGTTTTTATGGTGTTTTTCACTCAGTGTCCAAAACTGGGAACAAAAATCTGAGTGTTGAAACAGTCTCGGGTTTTGCTATAAATGACCCACTTAGAGTCTGAACCGGTCTTCAGAGTCAACACAAAAGTTGTAGATCTCGTCGAGACCTTGAGAACAACCCGTGTGAGTCAAAAATTTGGCCGTTTCGGGCCTCAAACCAAGCCATTTTTACAGAGACGTAAAACTGGGATTTTTACAAAAAACTGGGCACCAAGCCCACGGGTTTAATGAAATTAGGAGCCAATAGAGTTAGATTTAGGCTCCGAGATGAACATGAGATTTGTTCATCTTGTCAAGAATGAAAACTTTCATGTTCAACAAAATTTCAAACAAAGTCGTTTAGACAAAGTTTCAAAATTTTTTTCAAAAGTGGTTCAAAAACCACCTTTAAAATGCAAGCTTTAAAAATATAATTTATACACTTCAAGATAAAAATGTGTTTTCAACACTTTAAAATATGAACAAGGTTTTTATAAAAACGTCCCCCACCTTCCAACGGGGTGATAAGGGGGCGGTTTCAAAATAAAGAAATTTTCCAAGATTTTGTAACCCAAACTTTTTTCAAAGAAAAATATAGTGCGTGTAGCCGGGTAGGCTACCATACTAAACAAGCCTTAGTAGCCCAGTAGGTTACTACCCCAAACAAGCCATAGCGGCCCAGTGGGCCATTACACCGAACGAGCCAAGCTAAGTAACCACACCCCAACAAGCTAAGTAACCAAGTTGGTTACTACACTAAGTTCATGTATAGTAACTCGATAGACTACTTAGTTACCAACACGCGAGTTAACCGGTCAGTTGACTGAGTGGTAAACCAGTCAAGGACTGCGTTTTGAACAACACAGTGAGGAACGATGATTAATCTGTTTAGTAGACGACTGATTGAATACGATACGAGTTAGACACCAAATCCCCATACAAGGCCAATAGAGTACCGACGGGCCTCAGTACCCCATAGAAACGCAAGTTGTAGTCACTAACGTTAATAGTGACTCTATGAGAGAATTAATGAGAAACGTTATTGATGACAGGTGGTAACCTGTGAATTGATAAAGGCGTGATTTCAAGTTGCTTGCAATTAGGTAAGTACAACTCCACCTATGGCATGAACGAAAATAATTTTAAATGATATTTTATAGTATGTTAAAATATGTATGTCATGCACACGATGTTTCACCTCATGTTTAAGAGCATGTAGTTTCACAATCAAGTAGATTGATGAAAAAGCAAGGTAGATGCCATACATCCCTACTAGGTAGGATTTGGGACAGCTTAGAGAAGCATATGGCTAGAAAAGATAAACAAGACGGAAAGTAGTAAGCGTGTCGTACCGGCCCTTTCACATGAAGGGGTTTTAAGTTAAAGCAGAAAGTTGAGCATCTGTTGATGGCTCTCCGGCTATTCTACCACAGGCATTACCTATGGTCTGTGTATGCTCGGTATTGACACATGGGCCCTAAATAGACAAGAAAAGAAAAGAGAAGTTGAAGCATAAATAAACATAACCAGATCATGCATTAGTTATAGTTTACCATGCTTCTAGATGCATTCAGTACATAATGTTTCTGTGATGCACATGTTATGTGAAGTTTATAATCCTTGTTATGAAATGCGATATATGATATGTGATATGTGATACGTGATATGTTAAAGTGGTATTTGTGATACATGACTGCTTATACGTTTCTAAGTATGTACTATGTTTAAACATGTTTTGTGGTAAACATGTTGTACTTACTGGGTGTAAAGCTCACGTAGTGTGTTCATGCTGTAGGTCAGCGTCCTACGGCTTAAATCCCAATGGGCGATGGTAGCAGCGGAGGCGGATGTGAGGGCAAGGTTATAAAGACACTGCGAGTTTATCTTCCGCAATTTAAGTATCAGTATTTTGAATAGTACTTTAAATAGTAACTGTCAGACAGTACTTTTGAATAGTAATCGTTAAATAGTATGCTTGAATAGTAACCATTAAAGGGTATTTTTGAATAGCAACCGTAAATCGTATTTTTGAATAGTAATCGTTAAATGGTATTTTTGAATAGCAATCATAAATCGTATTTTTGAATAGTAATCGGTAAATAGTATTTTTGTATAGTAACCGTTAAATAGTATTTTTGAATAGTAATCGTATACGTACGCATACAATAAATATGTACATGTAAATAAAAAAAATCCTTAATTTTATGACATCTAGTTAAGTATAAGTTGTTAGAAAGTATAAAAAAAGCAAGCAAGTTCAGTTTTTAGTGACGGTCTGGGCCACTGAGGACCTGGGGCGTCACAGTACTATACCAGAGGACTATTTTATACAAAGTTTCCAAACTTTGTACAAAAATTTTCCACATAATTCAATATTCAGGAATCAACACAAGCAACAATCTTTTTTTTTTTTCCAAACTAGCCTCGGTTTACATGTTAATCAACACCAAAATAATTTTTTTCATCACAACATATCATTCTTAGATGTATAAATCAACATCAAAACTTAACAAAACATGCATTCTAACCCTAGCATAGCCACGGATTTTCATGCATAAACACATAGAAAATTCTTATTTTCTTTCCTAGGGTTTTTATCAACACTTTTCAACACTAAAAATTTTCTATTTCTTAGTGTGCATACTCACGGTTTTAGCAGGAAAATTACATCAAAATTTTCTTGTTTCCTTATTCCAATTCATGCTTAATTCAACACATAATTGAATAAGCATAAACATTAAACAAAACATCAATTTCTCATACAATTTTCACACCATTGAAGCCATGGTTTTTCAAGGGAAACATGTAAAATTTTTGCTTGTTTCAAAACCCTAATTCATGCTTTAATTTCTACAACACCAACTAATCACAACATCATCACATCATCAACTAAATAACAATTTTTTCATTGTTTTCACACTCTTGTACCCACGGATTTTCTAAGGAAAATCAAAGAGAAAAGCTTCAATTTTGAAGTTTACCTTAACTAGTTGATGACTTGATGTTGAAAATGCAATGCAAGCTAAGTTTGGTGTGAAATTGAACAAAAAATTTTGGCTTACAAAGGGGGAGAAGGCCACGGTTTTGGGCTGAAGAAAAAGGGCAAGAGTTTGGCTAATTTTTCCATTTTTTGAATGGATTTTGATGCCTATTTATAGGCAAAACTCAAGGGCTTTTTTGCAATTTTTTTCCAACAATTTGCTAATTGTTCAAGGACTAAAAAGCAAGGATTTTTCGAGCAAAAATCAAATTTTTTTCTTCTTCCTTTCCAAGTGGCCAAATGGCCTTTTCAAAATTTTTTTAAAAAATTTTTCAATGGATTTTTGGCATAATCTTGGCCATCGATCAAAATGTAACCTAATCTAAACCATACACCTTTTAAAATTACTTTCCTAATTATGGAAAATAATTTTGGTTTATGACATAATCATGGTGATGTCATCCTACTATTCATATTAATTCACTAATTAATTCATGGTCAATTTTTGACTGAAATCCGATCCAAACGGAACTTTACCGAAATCACGTAGGCTGGTTCAAGGCACCTCCAGTGCTATCGGTTTGTCTTATTTTGCTTCCGTTTGATCAGAATTCTCTACCGTAAATTTTTACCATTTTCGTGAATCTCAATGCATTCTCTAGGGTTTTCGACTCTAATTCCGAACCGTCTTACCCAATTATGTCCGGTAAGATTTTCCATCCCCGAACTCACACACTTTAACACTACTAGAACATTTTTACACTATTCATAACTGTATTAAAACATAACTTTTTCATATTTTATTCATTAAACTTGTTATATACATACAATTTTAACCTACTCTGAGAATCTAAAATTCCCGGTTATCACATTCACCCCTCCTTATAGAATTTTCATTCTCAAAAATTTATAACAAGTGGGGATACAAATTTCTAATTTCGTCTTCATGTTCCTATGTAGCCTCTTCAACGTTGTGATTTCTCCACAGCACCTTGACTAATAGGATTGTTTTATTCGTCAAAACTTTATCCTCGTGTGCCAGTATTTGAAGAGGTCTCTCCTTGTAGGTCAGGTCTTCCTCAATCTGGATCAGTTCATGTTTCAGCACATGGGACGGATCCGATATGTACTTCTGTAGCATCGACACATAAAACATATTATGTACTGCCGACATTTTTGGAGGTAATGCCAATCTATAGGCAACTTTACCAATGCGTTCGATGATCTCGTATGGCCTGATATATCTTGGACTCAATTTCCCCTTCTTCCCGAACCGCATTATTCCTTTCATCGGTGAAACTTTTAGGAATACTAAATCCCCTTCATTGAACTCCAGGGATCTTCATCTCTTGTCCGCGTAACTCTTCTGTCGGCTCTGTGCTATCTTTATTCACTGCTGTATTTTTGTAACTGCATCCACTGTCTCTTGTACGAAATCTATCTTATGTAGTCGTTTCTCTTGTAGGTCATACTAGTGAATCGGTGATCTATACTTCCTTCCATACAAAGCTTCAGAAGGTGCCATACCTATCGAAGCTTGGTAGCTGTTGTTATACGAAAACTCTACCAATGGAAGTTTCTCTTTCCAGCTCCCTGGGAAATCCATTATACACGTATGCAGCATGTCTTCTAGCGTTGATGGGTTCGTTCAGATTGCCCGTCTGTCTGCGGATGAAATGCTGTGCTTAGACACACTTGTGTTTCCATAGCTTCTTGTACACATGTCCAAAAGTTTAAAGTGAATCATGGATCATGATCTGACACAGTGGATTTAGGAACTCCATGTAGCCTGACTATGTGGTTAACATATAAGCTTGTTAACTTTTCCAACGAGAAGGTCATTTTTACTGCAATGAACCTTGTCGTTTTTATCAGTCTATCTACAATAACCCAAATGGCATCATAGCCTTCTCGGGTCTTTGTTAATCCTACCATAAAGTCCATCGTGATATGTTCCCATTTCCACTCAGGAATCTCCAATGGCTCTAACTTTCCGCCTGGATGACAATGTTCAGCCTTAACTTTTTAGCACATCATACATCTACTTACAAATTCAGCTATATCCTTCTTCATCCCTTTCCACCAGAATTACAGCTTCAAATCTTAGTACATCTTGCTGGCTCTAGGATGTACTAAGTAAGGCATTTCATGAGCTTCGGCCATAATTCACCTTCTTAATCCTTCATCATCTGGAACTTGAATTCTCCCCTGATGTAGGATTAATCCTTCTTCAGACACTTCCTCCTGTGGGCTTGCTAGTTTCGGATCTCGTTTCTGAGCTTCTCTGATGTCTTTATATAATGTTGACTCCAGTTGTAATGTAGCTAGCTTTCCAACTATTAGCTCCATCTCCAGCATGTTGATTTCCTACTGTAATGGCTTTGGAAGTTTCCCAATCGGTAGTTGCTGCGAAGCAGTAGATTTCCTACTTAACGCATCTACAATGCGATTGGCTTTTCCTGGATGATAGAGGATTTCACAATAATAATCCTTGACCAACTCCAGCCATCTTCTTTGTTGCATATTTAGCTCCTTTTGCATGAAGAAGTACTTTAGACTCTAGTGATAAGTATAAATCTGACACCGAGCTCCATATAAATAGTGTCTCTAGATCTTTAACATGAACACTATTGCGGCAAGCTCCATATCAAGTGTGGGATAATTCTTCTCATGGTCCTTTAATTGACGTGAGGCATAGGCAATCACCTTCTCGCCTTGAATCAGGACAGCTCCTAATCCCAACTTCGAAGTGTCACTGTATATCATGATCATCTCTCCTTCAGTCGAAAGTGTAAGTATTGGCGGGCTCGTTAGTCGTTTCTTCAACTCTTGGAAGTTTTTCTCACACTATTCAGTCCACTCATACTTTTTTTCCTTGCGTGCAACTGTCGTGATAGGAGCGGCAAGTCGCACAAATCCTTCAACAAATCTTCTATAGTAGCCTGTTAGACCTAAGAAACTCTGTATTTTCGTCACGCTCTTAGGTGCGGGCCATTCGTTGATCACCTCGACGATCTACAGCGATTCCTTCCTTGGAAACCACGTATCCAAGAAAATGTACTCTATCCAGCCAAAACTCACATTTGGAGAATTTGGCATAGAGTTGATGCCTCCTTATCGTCTGCAAGACAATCTTTAGATGCTCCTCTCGAGTCTCTGAATATATGAGAATGTCATCGATAAACACAATGACAAACTTATCTAGATATTCCTTAAAGACTTGATTCATCAGGTCCATAAAGGCTGCTGGCGCATTTGTTAACCTAAACGGCATCACAAGGAATTCGTAATGCCTGTAGCGGGTCTGAAATACAGTCTTGTGGATGTCACTCTCCTTGATCTTCAGTTGATGATACCCTGATCGCAGATCAATCTCGGAGAATACTGCTACGCTTGTTAGTTGATCGAACAGGTCATCAATTCTAGGTAGCGGATACCTTTCTTGATAGTAACCTTATTCAACTCCTGATAGTTGATGCACATCCGAAATGAGCCATCTTTCTTCTTAACAAACAGCACTGGAGCACCCCATGGGGAATAGCTCGGGCGTATGAATCCTTTGTCAAGAAGTTCCTTCGGTTGCGCCTGCAACTCTTTTAACTCTGCCGGTGCCATCCAGTACGGTGCCTTTGAGATAGGTATAGTTCCTGGCATCAGCTCGATCTCAAAGGAAATTTCTCGCTCAGGCGGTAATCCTGGTAATTTCTCTAGAAAGACATCAATGAATTCCTTCACAATAGGAACGTCTTCGGGTTGGAGCTTTTGTTCCTTTGTCACGTCCAATATGTATGCTAGGTATCCAGCACAGTTGCTAGACATCAACCTCCTCACTTTCATCAAGTTGATCATTATCTTCATTGATCTGTGTGACGTATTGACGTACTCAAATCCCTCTTCTTGGTCGGGTTGAAACCTTATCTTCCACTTCTGGCAATCGATCGTGGCTTGATACTTCCCTAGGAAATCCATTCCTAGTATTACATTGTAGTCGGCAAGCTCCATCATGATCAATTCTGCAACAACTCCCTATTTGCCACAGTTATTGACACATGCGGTAACCAGTAATTGGACATCAGGACTTCCCCTGAGGGTAGTGCAGCTCTAAACATCATACCCATATTGTCTTTAGGATATCCTATCCTATTTGCAAATTGGTATGAAATGAAAGAATGCGTGGCTCCAGAGTCAAATAAAATAGACACCAAATTATTAGCCGATAGAAAGCTGACCTATCACTACATTTGACGCTCCCGCTTCCGCCTCTTCCTTTGTACAGACCATGACCCTAGCATCTACACGGGGACAACCTTATCACTACATTTGTCTTTCCTGTCTTTTAGAATGGGATGACCTTTCAGCTTTGGCCTGTAATGAATGTACCTAGGGACATGGTTGTGTCTGAGACGAACCTTGCACATTCTGCTTATTTTCTAGACAGTTTTTGGCAAAATGACCGTCCTTCCCACATTGAAATTAGGCATTTGGGGCCAATCTACATCGACCCGAATGTCTTTTCCCACAATTCACACAGTCTCGAACCATATGGCCTGTATTATTGTTTGTTCTCCTCTGCTGGTTCCTGTTTCTGGAATTATTTCCTTTTCTCTTTGCCTGTGACTGCTGATCAGAAGTACTTGGCTGCCCAGCATTGACATTTGAACTTGGCTTGCTGCTTTGTCCAACTTGAGACCCAACTTGTATGACTTTGGTCAAAACCTTTTCCTTCTTCTTTGTATCCCAGACCTCCTCTCTCTCTTCCTTCTAGTGGATTAGGTAATACTCTGCCCTCAGCGCATGATTAACACAATCAGGTACAGTGTCAGGCAGCATTAATCTGCTGTCCACCAACGTTGAGATTTCGGGACGAAACATTCCCAGCATCTTCTGGATTTTCTCCCTCTCAGTGGTGATAGTGTATGGGCATAGTCTGGACAGTTTATCAAACTTGCTGTAGACTTCTATTATCGTCATGTCCCCTTGCTTCAATTATGCGAACTCTCTTTGTTGTGGTCGCAACAGTGCCAGATTATAATATTTCTGATTGAATTCTTCCAGAAAATCTAACCAGGACATCGTATACATGTTTCTCCTTTGCTTAACTGACTCCTACCAAAACCTTGCATCCCTTTTCAGAACAAAGGACGCACACAGAATCTTTTCCTGGTCATTCAGCTCCATAAACTCCAATATCATGTGAAGTGGGGACAACCACTCCTCGGCTTCTAGAGGGTTGGTGGAACCCTCGAACACTGGTGGCCTCATACGTCAGAACCTTTCATATAATGGCTCCTGATTAACCCTGGGTGGTGGTTGGGGTTTTACTATTTCCTCTGGTACCACTGGCGGCACTTTTGGTTTTGGTGTAACCATTTGTGGTTCTTGTTTTTCTTCCTATTCTTGTCTCTGCTCCATTTGCTTGAGTCTTTGCCTTAACTCAACATTTTCTCTCATTTGGGCTTTTATTAAGGCTTCTAGCTCGTCCACTCTTTCAGAAAGTACTGGATGTCCTCGCATGCTCCGCAGATTCCTTAGATTCACCATCTTATCCTATTTCCTAAAATCGCATAAGAAATCGATCGTTAGGTTTTGACAAACATATTTTTACAATATAAGTACAAATAGTTTGGATCATCACATAATTTCAACATTTCACATATTGAACATGTCAAAATATGATTATCATTTCTTTTCATTTCAAAAGTACATCAGTTCGAAGGCTTTTCTCAAAATAGCCTTTCGATACTGCCATATATACACATATACAGTTATATATACACATTTGTACAACCCAAATATTTCTACAAGTGGAATCGTCAAAAACTCGATTGGATCCATTTAATCATTGTCTGCTCCATTTCCGGCCTCAGATGGCGTTGAGCCTTTAGCTGGATCTGTAGCCTTTGGTTGTCTCGACGGACCAGCCTCATGGTCGTTTGCCATTGGTCCAGATCCGTATAGGCGATCTAACATTGCTTCTTGTAGAAACTATTCACGCATCTTACACACCATGCGCTCCATCATTATCTCCTCCTCTACTTTAGCTACCGCGACAATAAACTCACGTAAAGTAGTAGGATATAAAGGGGTTACCCTCTGCCGTAGGTCTAGGGTGAGTCCCTTCTAAAATATGCCACAAAAATCATCATTTGTGATGTTGGATAAAGGACATGTCCTTACAACGCTATCCTAGAATCTGACTGCATATGAGAATACCATATCACTCAGCATTATTTGCTGTCTCTCTGCCTTCAGGACAAAGTCTCTGACATCCACATAATTAGGCATAGCCGGTGGTGGCGATACTGTCCTACTCTCAAGAGGGTCTATAACAGGTGCTGCACTCTTCTGTAGAAACTGCTCTAGCATGACTTGCCAAAACTTGGCCCAATCCATTGCTAGCAGCATCTCCTTATCGCAATACTCCTAATATAACCATGCGTCCTCACGGAATGTGCCAATGGCCATCAGAACCCAGCAATCCTGATCTATATCGCATTGGCGCATGATAACCTCAATGTTATGTAGCTAGTCTCTCGTAGAGATCTCCGACTGACCTCCCTGGAATGTAGGTGGATGACTGCCTCTAAACACATGTACAGCTTGTACTGACACTCTGGCTCCTATACGAGCTCGATCTCCCACCACTGGAATGTTTACTGCTACTACTGGGTTCACGATCGGTTATAGAGGTGGTACTTGTACCGGTGCCGGCGCTACGATCCCTCGGTGCTAATGGCTCAGGCACTGGTGGTCGTTGTATCGCTCGGTGCATCGTGGACGGTCTGATCACGGGTCTAGTCCATACCTGGATCGGTCCTCTAGGTTAGTATGGATGAGGTCTCACATACAGTGGTCTAGTCATCTTAAGTCCTACAAAATGTAGGAAAATAAACCGGTAAAAACGCATCAGAGTGGCGCAGCAGAACAATAAAAATTTTTAGATCGTTAAATATCTCATGATGCCATATACAATAAATCAACAACAATTAAAACTCATACCTCAAGGACGCCAATGAACAGGAGGAGAGTGACCGGAGGCTTCAACCAACTAGCCTTCTCTACTATTCTCCAATTCCCGAATGGCTGAGTGTGTGGGCACTCTGAACCTCGATCGGTATGCTAGCACTGCTAGTCTTCTTCCGACCACCCAGATCTCTAAAGAACTTTATTGTCACGATGAGCTGTGCAACAATAAGCCTGCTCACCTGAGAGTCTGTGGTCTGAGAGAACTGGAGTGGCAGGACCTCTATTTATAGACCTGCATGAGGTGATTCTCTGAATTCGAATTGGACTAGGAAAAGATTTTCTCCCTTATCCAAACCAAAAAATCCGAATTTTCCAAGGGAGAATCTCCACAATTAAATTCAGTTTTCCTAGGACAAATCCAATCCAAATCTAAACAAGATTTTAACTAGAATTTTATCTCCCTTTTTCAACCAAAAAATCTGAAATCTTTAGGAGAAAATCTTCTCCAAATTTTCGGCCACTTTTAGGATAAGGAAGAATCAAAATTCCACTAGGATTTTTCAAGCTAAATCTCATCTCAACCTTATCCAAAAATAACCGAATTTCCTAGGATTTAGGCTCCAAAATTTCGGCCACTTTTAGGGAGTAGAGAGAATCCAAATTCAACTAGGATTGAAGCTTGAATTTACCCTTGAATCTTATCCACAGAAACCGAATTTTCCATTGAGGATTATCCTCAAAAAATTCGCCCACTTTTGTTGGGATTTGGATTCAAAATTCAAGTAGGATTCTAACAAGATTATCCTCTCCAAATCCAACTCAAATTCGAATTTCAAACCTTGTGGATTTTCCACAACAAATTCGAATCCTACTTGGACTGTGATTCAAAATTTGAATTTCAAATTTCAAATTCAAATTTCAAATTCAAATTTCAAATTTCAAATTTCAAATTTCAAATTTAAATTTCAAATTCAAATTTCAAATTCGAATTTTCAAATTCAAATTTCAAATTCAAATTTCAAATTCAAAATTCAAATTTCAAATTTCAAAATTCAAATTTCAAATTTCAAAATTCAAATTTCAAATTCCACAAAACGGTTGTGTTTCATATTCTTGTTCTCATGGATAATTTTCTACAACTCCAATCCAATCTCAAATAAAATCATGGCAACTTTATTTGGAGTTCGAATAATTGTGTACTTTATTATCCAAAACAAAGTCTGAATCCAACCGGAGAGAATCTTGTCTACCATCCTAATCCTGTGTCATCACCATCCATGCATAATAAACTAGCCAATAGCATACACAAATCAATTTGCCAAACGTTAAGGAATTATGTGGAGCTAGTAGAGGGACTGATTGGACATATATAATCGGGCTCCCGTGATTCCATATGATCATCATTCTGTACCGAACAACTCAATCATATGATCACTAATTTCAGAGTCACACCACTATAAACCTGAAACTAAACTCCCAATTATATACCGTATTACGTAAGCCTGTGACGAGCTACCATCCAATGACCTTGTCATATATGCAAAACCCTCATATGATATCCATGATCAGCCTTAGGTCAAAGTCCGTTTAATCCTACTGATCAGGCTATCTTAAAGTTCCATTATACTACCGAATCAAGAAAATGATTATTCAACATATGTGAATAAGAAGTCATCCACCCAGCAGACGACCCAAGGCCTTGTCCATTTTCACATTCAGTATAATGCCTTTAAGAGGATACCTTTAACTCCTCAGAGCTATGATTCCGATATCTGCAAACAAACCCTTCATCGTATACAAGTCATGCACCCAACGAACCGGTCTATAAGCTTACTACCTCTGAGACGCTTTAGCCATTGGAACATCAAAGTACACAAGTCATATACATGAAGTAGTTCATTTACTCAGGATTAAGGTTATTGCACAATGAACGTCAAAAGCAGGTTGATCCACTCATAGCGGACTACGTAGATCAATCACGCTTTAGTCCCGGTCTAATATGTCACCACCGAGCAACATATCCATGTCTCTACTTGGGAGTCCAGCTCCAGACAGTCAAGACAGACCGTCCCCTCCAAGGCTTTAGACAACATAATAGTCTTAACATGAGTTAGATGCTCGGTCTAACCCCATAGACTACAGACCATAGTTTAGACTGCTAACTTTAGAACATTGTCTTCTCGCATACAAAAAACCATTGCATGCAACGTTCTAACAGTTTTAACACAAGCAGTCAGTGAGCCATATTTGCTTAAATTTACTTTAACATGTAAATAAGACGAGGACAGATAGCAATGTAATGAATAACCTCTAAGTATAATTTTATTATCCAGTTCAAAATGAATACATCAAAATGTCTCTAATACTTAGGGCATTTCCTAACACAAAAATATATAATCTCAAATAAATGTAAAGTTAACTAACTTAAAGAGAGCTAACTTACTTGGATTGACGAGCATATCGCGCTTCGTGCCAATAGGGTTATTGTCAAACGCTCTGATACCAACCTGTGACGCCCCCTGATTTCGACCACCTGCAACCATCATGAATCGCCTCTAAGGCCGACCAAGATGGCTCATGTGCCGAATCCGGGTCGTCAGTTTTAAACTCTTTTTCTCACAACTCTTAATTATCAGGGCCTAAAATTTTGACCATAATTTTTTTTCTTTAATACATACTTTCTCTTAAGAAAACCAGGTAAAATACAATACTAACTTTTATATGTCCTTATGAGGTACAACATAATATACAACATATAATATATATATATATGTATTGTATATTTTGTTTCCAAACACATTCTCTTCAATTCTTTAACTTAAAAAGCTCAGCGGAAAACTTATGGCAAGACCAAGTCCACGGTGAGTTCCCTATCCCCTTGACACGTTCGCATCCTGCCACCATCCAAAAATCTATTGGACAGGTTTTTTACCTGCAACATGAACAAACTGGTGAGATGACAGGCTCACTAAGTTCAAACATACTTAGTAAGAATCATACAGATTCAAAACATTGAAAACTCAATTTCCTATGATGAATAGTACTATTTATCATGAATAGTGACTTTGACCTTTGATCGATAAATAGTAACAGTTACCCTAACTGGTTACTATTCACTTTACCCTAACAGGGTAATATCCACATATCCTAACCGAAATTACTACACTTAGCGTGGACTTCAGTTATGCTCAGTTATGATTTTTATAATTTTATTGATTGTTCATTCTCTATTTGATTTCTAGTTTAGAGCTCTGTTTATGGCAGTACCGATGATTACTAGCACACTGACTGGGAGGGTCTAAGAGCGACTTTAGAACATCGGCCCCCACAACCCTGATATCCTCGTAGGATCTGAGAAAAACCTCCACCACTACGTTGGAGGGGTGGTACGCCTTAATGGTTTCATTACCATATTTCAATTTATAGTCTTGACCAAGTGATATTAATCATCACCTCAAGGTTGCTATCCTCCATGGCCTGTAGGTCTTACTCATTCTCATTATTTGGGATATGTTATTCTAACTAATCCCCAATTGTCTATAAAACTTTATATCTAGTGTACATCTAGTCCAGAATAAATCAACACAGTATTTCAGGTTGTAGACACGAACATGCTTGGACTTACCAATACTGAGCTAGTGTCCACTTTCGAAACTCCTTCGTAGTTCTATCTCTATTTTGGGTTCCTACAAACATAATATTGTCTGTTAATACCCTATATTAATTGTCACTTTTAAATATACATTCATTTTACTTAACAATTCAACACATTTAAATTTTGTTTGTGGTACACGGCCTGTAACATGCTCGTGTCCTAGCCTATGTTCCTCCATGGTTTACTCTACATGGCCATGTTGTTTACTATCTAGCCGTGTAATTGCACACGGCTTGATACACACCAGTGTTCAAGCCCGTGTACCTCTCGAGTTGTAAATTCTTTTCCCTGTACACGGCCATGTTATTTACTATCTGGCCATGTATTTTGAACTGGATAATAAAATTATATATATATAGAGGTTATCCATTACATTACTGTTTGTCCTTATACTATTTACATGTTAAAGTAAATGTAAGCAAATATGGCTCACTAACTGCTTGTGTTAAAACTGTTAGAACATTGCATGTAATGGACTTTGGTATGCGAGAAGATAATGTTCTAAAGTAAGCGGTCTAAAGTAAGGTCTGTAGTCTATGGGGTTAGACCGAGCATCTAACTCATGTTAAGACTATTATGTTGTCTAAAGCCATGGTGGGGACAGTTTGTCTTGACTGTCTGGAGCATAGACTACCAAGTAGAGACACAGATATGTTGCTTAGTGGTGACATATCAGACCAGGACTAAAGCGTGATTGATTTACATAGTCCGCTATGAGTGGATCAATCTGCTTTTGACGTTCATTGTGCAGTAACCTTAATCCTGAGTAAATGAACTACTTCATGTATATGACTTGTGTATTTTGATGTTCCAATGGCTAAAGCGTCTCAGAGGTAGTAAGCTTATAGACCGGTTCGTTGGGTGCATGACTTGTATACAATGAAGGGTTCGTTTATAGATATCGGAATCATAGCTCTAATGAGGATTTAAGGGTATCCTCTTAAAGGCATTACAGTGAATGTGCAAATGGACAAGGCCTTAGGTCGTCTGCTGGGCGGATGACCTCTTATTCACATATGGTGAATAATCATTTTCTTTATTTGGTAGTATAATGGAACTTTAAGATAGCCTGATCAGTAGGATTAAACGGACTTTGGCCTAAGGCTGATCATGGATATCATATGAGGGTTCTGCATACATGACAAGGTCATTGGGTGATAGCTTGTCACAAGCTTACGTAATACGGTATATAATTAGGAGTTCAGTTTCAGGTTTATAGTGGTGTGACTCCGAAATTAGTGATCATATCATTGAGTTGTTCCGTAAAGAATGATGATCATATAGAATTGCGGGAGCCCGATTATATATGTCCAATCAGTCCCTCTACTAGCTCCATATAATTCCTTAACGTTGGTAAATTGATTTGTGTATGCTATTGGCTAGTTTATTATGCATGGATGGTGATGACATAGGATTAGGATGGTAGACAAGATTCTCTCTGGTTGGATTCTGATTTTGTTTTAGATAATAGAGTACACAATTATTTGAACTCCAAATAAAGTTGCCATGATTTTATTTGAGATTGGATTGGAGTTGTAGAAAATTATCCATGAGAACAAGAATTTGAAACACAACTATTTTGTGGATTTTGAAATTTGAATTTTGAAATTTGAAATTTGAAATTTGAAATTTGAAATTGAAATTCGAATTTTGAATCACAGTGCAAGTGGGATTCGAATTTGTTGTGGTAAATCCACAAGGTTTGAAATTCGAATTTGAGTTGGATATGGAGAGGATAATCTTGTTAGAATCCTACTGGAATTTTGAATCCAAATCCTAACTAATGATGGATGAAATTTTGAGGATTATCCTCTATGGATTTTTTGTTTTTGTGGATAAGGTTCAAGGGAAAAATTCAAGTTTCAATCCCAGTTGAATTTGGATTCTCTCCTCCCCAGAAAGTGGCCGAAATTTTGGAGCATATCTCCTAGGGAAAATTCGGTTATTTTGGATAAGGATGAGATAAGATTCAAGCTTGAAAATCCTAGTGGAATTTTGATTCTCCCTTATCCTAAAAGTGGTCGAAATTTTGAGGAGATTTTCTCCTTGGAATTTTTGGATTTTTTGGTTGAAAAAGGGAGATAAAATTCTAGTTAAAATCTTGTTTAGATTTGGATTGGATTTATCCCATAATGGCCGAAATTTTGTTGGGATTTTCCCTTGGATAATTTCGGATTTTATGGTTGTGGATAAGGGAGAATATCTTCTCCTAATCCAATTCGAATTCAAAGAATCACCTCATGCAGGTCTATAAATAGAGGTCTTGCCACTACAGTTCTCTCAGACCACAGACTCTCAGGTGAGTAGGCTTATTGTTGCATAGCCCACCATGACAATAAAGTTCTTTAGAGATCTGGGTGGTCGGAAGAAGACTAGCAGTGCTAGCATACCAATCGAGGTTCAGAGTGCCCACGCACTCAGCCATTCGGGAATTGGAGAATAGTAGAGAAGGCCAGTTGGTTGAAGCCCTCCGGTCATTCTCCCCCTGCAGATTGGCGTCGTTGAGGTATGAGTTTTAATTATTGTTGGTTTATTGTATATGGCATCATGAGATATTTAACGATCTAAAAATTTTTATTGTTCCGCTGCGCCACTCTGATACGTTTTTAACGATTTATTTTCCTACACATGTAATTGTACACGGCTTGATACACGCCCGTGTTCAAGCCCGTGTAACTCTCGGGTTGTAAAATTTTTCCTATACACGGCCGTGTACTCCTCTTCACGCCCGTGTTCGTCAAACTTTTTAGAATTTTAACTCTAAAATCTTTATTTTGAGTTTTAGAATTTTATATAAGTTATTCTAGGTCTTTTAGGGTCCTTTCCGAGCCTTTCAGAAATTTTTGGTCAAAATGACCATTTTGCCCCTGACGGGTCTCGGGACCGTAACTATTTCGTTCTATCCTTCTCAAATTTTCTAAGCCCAAATATTTTAAAATAATATTCTCTAGGCTTCTGTATCATTTTACAGCTTAACTAGCTGCAAAATCTCAATTTCATTTTTCTCAGCCCTCGATTACTATTCATCCATCACCTAGGGTCGTTTTCCCGTTTTTTGAGCGTTTCGGAGACTCAAATGGCCATTTCACTGCTCTTAAAACCTTATTTATCCCGTCCCCTACCCTCGGTCCTCGAGAGGCTCCGTTTTCCTATCCCGACCTAAATTTTTTCCTTGTATCCCAAAATATCCCTATCATGGATTTTTTTTTTCCTGTTTTAGGCATTTTAGTCTTTTAGGGTCGATTTACTATTCCTTTTGGGTTGGTTTTCCATTTCTAATCCTAATCCACTGAGAGGTCCCGGTTTCCTTTCTGAGTCCAATATTTTCACCCCTCGTTTCCCGAAATGCCCTTATGTCGATTTTAGAAATTTCAGCAGCATTTCCGCTTATATTTTAAGGTTTCCCGGTGTTAGGTACGCCTCAGAACCTTTGTACCTGCCACGTACTATACCAGAGGCCTATTTTATACAAAGTTTCCAAATTTTGTAAAAAAATTTTCCACATAATTCAATATTCAGGAATCAACACAAACAACAATATTTTTTTTTCCAAACTAGCCTCGGTTTACATGTTAATCAACACCAAAATAATTTTTTTCATCACAACATATCATTCTTAGATGTATAAATCAACATTAAAACTTAACAAAACATGCATTCTAACCCTAGCATAGCCACGGATTTTCATGCATAAACACATAGAAAAATCTTATTTTCTTTCCTAGGGTTTTTATCAACACTTTTCAACACTAAAAATTTTCTATTTCTTAGTGTGCATACTCACGGTTTTAGTAGGAAAATTACATCAAAATTTTCTTCTTTTCTTATTCCAATTCATGCTTAATTCAACACATAATTGAATAAGCATAAACATTAAATTAAACATCAATTTCTCATACAATTTTCACACCATTGAAGCCACGGTTTTTCAAGGGAAACATGCAAGATTTTTGCTTGTTTCAAAGCCCTAATTCATGCTTTAATTTCTACAACACCAACTAATCACAACATCATCACATCATCAACTAAATAACAATTTTTTTCATTGCTTTCACACTCTCATACCCATGGATTTTCTAAGGAAAATCAAAGAGAAAAGCTTCAATTTTGAAGTTTACCTTAGCTAGTTGATGACTTGATGTTGAAAATGCAATGCAAGCTAAGTTTGGTGTGAAATTGAAAACAAAATTTTGGCTTACAAAGGGGGAGAAGGCCACGGTTTTGGGCTGAAGAAAAACGGTAAGAGTTTGGCTAATTTTTCCATTTTTGAATGGATTTTGATGCCTATTTATAGGCAAAACTCAAGGGCTTTTTTGTAATTTTTTTCAACAATTTGCTAATTGTTCAAGAACTAAAAAGTAAGGATTTTGGAGCAAAAATCAAAATTTTTTCTTCTTCCGTTCCAAGTGGCCAAATGGCCTTTTCAAAATATTTTTTTAAAAATTTTTCAATGGATTTTTGGCATAATCTTGGCCATTGATCATAAAGTGACCTAATCTAAACCATGCACCTTTCAAAATTACTTTCCTAATTAAGGAAAATAATTTTGGTTTATGACATAATCATGGTGATGTCATCCTACTATTCATATTAATTCACTAATTATTCATGTTCAATTTTTGACCGAAATCCGATCCGAACGGAACTTTACCGAAATAGCGTAGGCGGGTTCTAGGCACCTCCGGTGCGATCGATTTGTCTTATTTTGCTTCCGTTTGATCAGAATTCTCTACTATAAATTTCTATCATTTTCGTGCATCTCATTGCATTCTCTAGGGTTTTCGGCTCTGATTTCGAACCGTCTTACCTAATTATGTCCGGTAAGATTTTCCATCCCCTAACTCACATACTTTAACACTGCCAGAACATTTTTACACTATTCACAACAGTATTAAAACACAATTTTTTCATATTTTATTCATTAAAATTGTTATATACATACAATTTTAACCTACTCCGAGAATCTAAAATTCCCAATTATCACACAAGATGCCCGTGGCCACTAAAACGAAAAGCAATCAACGAATGCTCAACTTACTTTAACTCGAAAAAAAACCGCTTCAACTGAAAAGACCGGTACGACACGCTTATTAATTTCTGACTTGTTTAATTGTTCTGGCCATATGCTTTGCTAAGCTATCCCTAATCTTACGTAATAGGGATGTATGGCATCTAACTAGTTCTTTCATCAATCCACACGATTGTGAAATTATATGCTCTTATACATGCTGTGCAACAACTTGTGCATGGTATGCGTACTTAACATACTGTAAAAAAAACCATCATTTAAAAATCATTTTGGTCATGCTGTAGGCGAAGTTGTACTTACCTAGTTTGCAAGCAACTCGTACTCTCATCTTTATCAGATTATAGGTAACCACCTATCAATATAACGTACTCCGTTAACACTTTTGCTGAGTCACTAATACTGTTAGTGACTAAAGCAGATAAAATCATTTAGTACCGATTACCGTCGATACTAACTCACCCTTTTTTCAGAGTCTGATTCTCTAGGTGTGGTTAATTAATTTATTATCTAATAAATTAATTAATATCATTCTTTGGCTACTATTATCATTACTGACTATTACTTGCATCGTGGTATGGTACCAAGGCCTATCGGTACCCTACTGCTCTACTTTGGGATTTTGGTGTCTATCTTCTATCGTGTTTTATTAACTTGTCTACTTGACAGATTAATCGTTGTTCCTCAGCATATCATTCAAACTTAGTCCTTGACTGGTTGATCAACCAATCAACTGACCGATTACCTCGTGCATCGTTACTAGGTAGTCTACCGGGTTACTATCGCTTGTTTGGTGTGGTAGCCTGTCGGGCTACCGTTACTGTTTATGTTCATTTTGAAAATTATTTTGGTTGCCTTATAAAATTCTTGGAAAGTTATGTGCTTTGAAACCATCCCCTTCCCATTGGAAGGTGGGGGCGTTTTATTAAAACCATGTTTTTATTTTAATAGGGTAGAACACATTTTGGGTGTTGTATTTAATAGGTAGTTTTTGAACCACTTACCGAAACTATTTTAAAAACGTATTCGAAACGACTTAGTTTGTAAATTTGGCGAACATGAAATTTTTCATCCTCGACAAGATGAACAATTCTTGTGTTTATCTCGGAGCTCAAATCAACCTCAAACAGGTCCTAAACTCACTAAACCTGTGGCCAATTTCTATGTCCATTTCAAAAAAAAAACCTAGTTTTATGCTATTTTAAATACGGCTCTATTTGAGGCCCGAAATGGCCAAATTTTTAAAGCACATGGTAGTTATCTTAAAGATTTCAACAATATCTACAACATTTGTGTTGAGCCCGAGATTCGGTTCGGACTCTAAGTGGGTCATTTTTAACAAAACCCGAGACTGTTTTTGAGTTTGGATTTTTTTCCCAGTTTTGGACACCAAATAAAAACTACTTGAAAAACCTATCTCAGTGTCATTTTTGGCCAAAACCTATTTGCCACAAAAAAAACTGTAACGAAATTTCCTTAAAACTCCATGTTTTACCAAATCCCAAATTTGGATTCTTAGTCAAAATGGCCAAAACCCATGGCCTATTCCTGGGGACAGATTGTGTCCAGCCACTAAAACGTCCATGCTCACACATACATACATCCATTCGTAAAAATGTAAACCACAACCACACAATCACATAACTTAAAAAATTGAAAGCTAAGAGCTCAAAATAAACTTATTACAACCCATTACATAAACAAATACACATAAATTCCTTGATCCAAAACTTAAAAATAACTAACCATAAAAAGGGAGGGTTTTTTTGGTTTTTCCTTAAGTGCTAGGAATCAAGCACACCGAATCAAAGCTCGAGTGACCTAAATGGCCGTGTGAACCCAGAGAGGTTATGGTCGGTTCATGCTAGCAAAGACACCAAAAATTTCCTCTTAACATCAACCCAAAATAATAACTAAAAATCACAAAGATAAGTTCTAAAAACTTACCCTTGAGTATCCTTGAAATGGCTTGAATGAAATCCTCCTAACACAAGCCTGAAGGGGCTGGATTTCAGTAAAATTTTGGCTAGATTTTTGGTTTGAAAATGGTGGTTTTGGGGGCTGTGGGATGGTCAGCTTTAGCTAGGAAAGAAAGAGAACAAAGGGTTGTGTTTTGGGGTGTGAAAAAAGAAAGAACAAAACCTAAAGCCATGCCCACCCATTTTATAGACAAAACCTAAGCAAACTTAACCAACCTTAAGCTCAATTAATCAAGCCAATCTTATGCTAATTTGGGGACAAATTGCTGCAATTCCAGCCCTCAAAAACCGAGGGAGCTGCGTGCATTAAAGGTGGGCCAAATAAAAATTTTGGTTGATGACATGTGATGGAAATCTAACATTATTTAATCAAAAAGTGTCATACCTTTTCAATATTTTATTTCTACTTTTTAGGGCTCTTTTTGCAGCTAAAAATAGCTGCTTTTCATCTAGGGGGACGTGGATTTTGAAGGGCAAAATTCATCTGCATTTGCCCCTCTTCACAATCTAGTTTCTGCCATTCGGTATCTGACTCTTTTTCGATAGTGTTCTAGTTTTCACCCGGAATTGGATTTTTTGAATCCGATTTTTATACTAATGATTTCTATTTGGGTTGTACTATCTAAGAACATTCTATACTAATTTACAATTCATTTCCTTTACTGTGGTTGTGTCTACACTATGTTGTCCTTGTGCACGCATTACGAGGCATTCTAGTGTGAAATTTTCAACACAGTCTCTCTTGACTAATTTGGATGCGCTGATTTCAATTTTATTAGTTTTACATCCATCTAAGGTCATTTGGACCAGTTTTCAAGATATGTGTGATCCTATCTCGAAAAACATGTCAGGTGTCCGATTAACTAATTTGGGCTTCTGAATCTATATATATCAGTTTCGGGATGAGAAAAGGTCGCCTTGACCCTTTTCCGGATACTGCGTATCTCTCAAACAAAAATTCTTATTTTATGCTCAATTAACTAGATTGAGCCTACTGACTATTAATATATCAGTTTTAGGTCAAATTAAGGTCGTCTTGGCCATTAATCTGACACTGCATTTTTTACTATTCATGATCTTCTGCTTAACTGATTAGTTTGAGTGTTCTGACTCCGATTTTGTCAGTTTCTAGGTGAGAAGAGGTCATCTGGACCATTGTTCTCGATACTATATCTCGACTAGAGTATTTCTCACTGTTGTGCTCAAATGACCAGTCCTAGCGTTTTGATGATCTGTTTACCAGTCTTACGTCAGGAAATGGCCGTCTTGACCAGTTTCCTAATACTGCGTATCTTATACACTTACACACATAATAGAGTGGACCGATTTCACTGTTGGTTGCCCCTTTGACTACATAAATAGTAATTAAACATCCCTGTTCTTGTTTAATCTATTCAACTGGAAAATATACTGTATTTTTCAACTTAATTTCTCGTTGCATGGTAATTAGGTTTTACATATTACAAGAGTCTTTACAGTTGTTCTCTGCTCAATATACGGCCTTCTACATGGGTTCTTACACGGGTGTGTACAGGGCAACACGGGTGTATATTGGTTGAATTTTCTCAACACGACCGCATCCTGGGACACGGCCTTCTACACGTTCATCAACCCGAGCGGTACACGGCCACTTACATGGCCGTGTTCTTCTAATTTACATTAAAAATCATCGAATTATTCCTCAATTTCTTATTATATGGAAATTTGGTTACATGAATAGGGTGGTCCTTATAGCCTACCTCCTTACAAAATTTTCATCCTCAAAAATTAGAACAAATCCGGGAAGTCTATTCTCATATCTTTTTCCCATTCCGATGTGGCTTCTTCTATATTATGGTTCCACATAATACCTTTACAAGCGGTATAACTTTACTCCTAAGGACCTTATCTTGGCTAAAATCCTCATGGGTTTTTCTTCATATGTCAGATCGACGTGTACTTCGATCGGCTCTTGGCTCAAAACATGGGAACTATCTGGCACGTATTTCTTCAGCATTAAGATGTGGAAGACATTATGTATTGAAGCTAGTTCGGGAGGGAGGGCTAATCTGTAAGCCACCTTCCTAACTCTCTTGATGATCTTGAAGGAACCTATATACCTAGGACTCAACTTCCCTTTCTTCCCAAAGCACATCACCCCTTTTATGGGTGCCACTTTGAGAAAGACAGAGTCTCCTTCTTGAAACTCGAGGGGTTTATGGGGTTTGTTTGTATAGCTCTTTTGGTGACTATGTGATGTAACTAGCTTCTCTCGTATCAGCTTCACATCTGCTGTTGTATTCTTAATGAAATCCATGCTAGTAAGCTGTTTCTCTCCGGTCTGGTACCAATGAACTAGAGATCGACATTTTCTTCCATAGAGTGCTTCATACCGCGCCATCTCGATCGAGGAATGGTAGTTGTTGTTGTACGAGAACTCAATCAATGATAGCTTCCGGTCCCAGTTTCCCTTGAAGTCTAGGACACAAGCTCTTAGCATGTCCTCTAACGTCTGAATGGTTCTCTCGAACTGGCCATCAATCTGAGGATGGAAAGCTGTGTTAAACTTCAATTTAGTTCTTAATAAAGCTTGAACACTCTGCCAAAACCTGGAAGTAAAGCATCCATCGTGATCTGAAATGATAGATTTTGGTACACCGTGCAGTCTCACTATCTGAGCTACATATATTTCTACCAATCTCTCTACCGAGTAGCTCAGTTTTATCACTAAAAGTCGAGCTGATTTCATCAATGGGTTTATAATTACCCAGATTGCATCATTGCCACTTCACATTCTGGTAAATCCAACCATGGAATCTATTGTAATTTGCTCCCATTTCCACTAAGGCAGCTTAATTTTTTACAGTATTCCAGCCGATCGTTGATGTTCCACTTTAATCTTCTGACACATGAGGCATCTTGTAACAAACTCAGCGACGTCGTTCTTCATCTTATGCCACCAAAAACTCTCTTTTAAGTTCTTGTACATCTTATTTGCCCCTGGATGTGTGGAATATGGCGTTTCATGAGCCTCTGAAAGGATTCACTTCCTGAGTTCTTCATCCTTCAGAATACACACTCTACCTCTAAAATAGAGTATGCCATCATTAGAGACTCAAAATTCTAAACTCTGGTCCTCCGTTGCCTCCTTTGAGCTTGTTCAGGGATGAATCTAGGTCCTGCCCAGCCTTAATCTCTTCTAGGAGCGTCAATTGGAGGGTCATTTCAGATAACCTCCCCACTAAAATCTCAATCTCGCTGCAACGTAACTCCTTTTGTAGTGCTTCTGGCAAGGCATGGACAACCATAAGCGATGAAGAGTGCTTTCTACTTAACGCATCAGCCACCTTATTGGCCTTCCTTGGATGGTATAGGATTTCACAGTCATAATCCTTCACCAGTTCCAGCCATCTTCGTTGCCTCATGTTAAGCTCCTTCTGCGTGAAAATATATTTGAGGCTCTGGTGGTCCATATAGATCTCACACTTGACACCATATAGGTAGTGCCTCCAAATCTTAAGGCCAAAAATGACCACTGCAAGCTCTAGGCTGTGTGTTGGGCAATTCCTCTCATGGTCCTTGAGCTATCGCGAAGCGTATGAGACCATTCTATCATTTTGCATCAGTACGACTCCTAGTCTAGTCTTGGACGCATCACTATAGATCACAAAATTTCCCTATCCAGCATCTAGTATGGTCAAGATCGTGGTGCTTGTGAGTCTGTGTTTCAGCTCCTGAAAGCTCTTCTCACGCTTATACGTCCACTCATACTTCTTTTCCTTCTTGGTTAGCACTGTGAGTGGAGCGGCTAGCTTTGAAAAACCTTCAATGATGTGTCGGTAATATCCTGTTAGTCCTAAGAAGTTACAGATTGCTGTCACGTTCCTTGGGATAGGCTATGCACTAACTGCTTCAACTTTTGCTGGGCCTACTGACACTCCTTCCTTGGAGACTACGTGGCCAAGAAAGTGAACCTTCTCCAGCCAAAAATCACACTTGAAGAATTTGGCATCTAGCTGATGATCCCTTAGCTTACGTAAAATGGCCCTCAAATGCTCCTTGTGATCCTCCTTTGCCTTTTAATACACAAGTATGTTATTGATAAACACAATGATAAACTTGTCTAAAAAGTCCTTGAACACTCGGTTCATTAGATCCATGAAGGCTACGGGGGTGTTCGTCTTGAATGACATAACGAGGAACTCATAATGCCCATATCGTGTTCAGAAAGTCGTCTTGGATACATCTTCATCTTAGATTTGCAATTAGTGGTACCTAGAATGCAGGTCAATCTTTGAGAACACTACAGCACCTCGGAGCTGGTCGAACAGATCATCGATCTGTGGTAACGGATACTTGTTCTTTATCGTGATCTGGTTCAGCTCCTGGTAGTCTATACACATTCTTAATGTTACGTCCTTTTTCTTTATAAACAAGATAGGTGCTTCTCACGGTGAACAGCTCTATCGGATGAAGCCCTTATCCATCAGATCCTTCAATTGAGTCTAAAGTTCCTTTAACTCTATCGAGGCCATTCTATACGAGGCCTTGGAGATGGAGGCTGATCCTAGTAACAGCTTGATCTTAAATGATATTTCTTCCTCTGGTGGAAGTCCTAGAATATCCTCTGGGAATACTTCTGTGAACTCTCGAACCACTGGTATGCCTCCCGGTCCTATCTCTGCCTCCCGAGTCTTATCTATTATGTGTGCTAAGAAATTGATGCATCCACTGGATAATAGCTTGTGAGCCTTCATTATCGATATCATCGTCTTTGGTCGCTTCAATGATAGCCCCTTGTAGACAAACTTCTTGTGCCCAATTGGTTCAAAGGTAACCCCCCGTCTTTGACAGTCTATGATGGTGTTGTACTTAGTGAGGAATTCCATCCCCACAATTATGTCATAGTCATACATGTCAAGGATGATTAGATCCATGCTCATCTCACGCCCACTGATAATTACTGACACATGGCGTATCTAGGAGTTAGACAACAAAACTTCCCTGAGGGAAGAGTAGTTCAAAAGTTTGTTTCATTCTATCTACATTCTGGTCTATCTTCCTAGCAAACATTGAGGATACAAATGAATGTGTAGCTCTAGAATCAAACAGCACTAGTACAGTGGAGTTAGTGATAAAAACTAACCTGTCACCACCATCAAGGTTTCGGCTTCGACATCCTCTCTAGTGAAGGCGTAAATTCTTCCCTAAGCATCTAGTGCCTCCAATCTTCCCTGAGTGATCAAAGAACCCTCGATCCTGGTCTGAATGGAATACAGTTGATTGTTAGTGGCGCGGGCTTGGCCTTGTTGATTCTGTGGCTTTGAGCGGTAGTTCTTGGCATAGTGGCCTTCTTTGCCACAAATGTAGGAGCCACTGGTTCCTTGGCAGCATTCTCCTGGATGGTTCCTTCCATACTTTGGACAAAGTGGGTGTTGATTTCCATTTCTTCCCTGGTTATTCCTCTTCTGTGGGAAGTTCCTCTACTGCCTTTGGTTACTCTAATTCCCCTTTCTCTTATTGTTGTGGTGGGATTGCCTGTTGTTCTGGTTGGCTCCCACATTTTCCCTTTTATGCTGAGTCTCAGGGTTCGGTCTTCCCTTGGTCTGCTTGGTCAATGTCTTCTTCTCTCTTTTGGCCTTGAAAATCTATGCCCTTCTCTCTTTGTCTTGGGCCAACCAGTATTCTACTCGGATGGCCCTACTGACACACTCAGCCATAGTTACGGGTCCGTGGCTTCCACTTCAGACTTGGACGATGATGTCCATCCGGAACATTTTCAACATCCTTCTAACCCTCTCCTTCTCGGTTGATATTAAGTCTAGGTAGAGTTGAGCCAACTGCTCGAACTTCCTTACTGCCTCTATGACAGTCACGTTTCCCTGGCGTAGATTATTGAATTCGTCCTACTGAGCTGCCAGGGCCTCATCGTTAAAGTACATCTCTATGAAGTTTGTGTTAGGAAATGCCCTAAGCATTAGAGACATTTTGATGTATTTATTTTGAACTGGATAATAAAATTATATATAGAGGTTATTCATTATATTGCTATATGTTCTCGTTTTATTTACATGTTAAAGTAAATGTAAGCAAATATGGCTTCCTGACTGCTTGTGTTAAACTGTTAGAACGTTGCATGTAATGGACTTTTGTATGCGAAAAGACAATGTTCTAAAGTTACTGGTCTAAACTATGGTTTGTAGTCTATGGGGTTAGACCGAGCGTCTAACTCATGTTAAGACTATTATGTTGTCTAAAGCCTTGGAGGTATGTTGACTGTCTGGAGCTGGACTCCCAAGTAGAGACATAGATATGTTGCTTGGTGGTGACATATTAGACCGACACTAAAGCGTGATTGATCTACGAAGTCCGCTTTGAGTGGATCGATCTGCTTTTGACGTTCATTGTGCAGCAACCTTAATCCTGAGTAAAAGGACAGCTTCATGTATATGACTTGTGTACTTTGATGTTCCAATCGCTAAAGCGTCTCAGAGGTAGTAAGCTTATAGACTGGTTCGTTGGGTACATGACTTGTATACGATGAAGTGTTCGTTTACAGATATCGGAATAATAGCTCTAATGAGGAGTTAAGGGTATCCTCTTAAAGGCATTATACCGAATGTGAAAATGGAAAAGGCCTTGGGTCGTCTGCTGGGCAGATGACTTCTTATTCACATAGGGTGAATAATCATTTTCTTTATTCGGTAGTATAATGGAACTTTAAGATAAACTGATCAGTAGGATTAAACAGACTTTGGCCTAAGGCTGATCATGGATATCATATGAGGGTTCTGCATAAATGATAAAGTCATTGGACGATAGCTTGTCACAGGCTTACATAGTACGGTATATAATTGGGAGTTCAGTTTCAGGTTTATAGCGGTGTGACTCTGAAATTAGTGATCATATGATTGAGTTGTTCGGTAAGGAATGATGATTATATGGATTTGCGGGAGCCCAATTATATACGTCTAATTAGTCCCTCTACTAGCTCTACATAATTCCTTAACATTTGGCAAATTGATTTATGTATGCTATTGGCTAGTTTATTATGCATGGACGGTGATGACATAGGATTAGGATGGTAGACAAGATTCTCTCCGGTTGGATTCAGATTTTGTTTTGGATAATAGAGTATACAATTATTCGAACTCCAAATAAAGTTGCCATGATTTTATTTGAGATTGGATTGGAGTTGTAGAAAATTATCCATGAGAACAAGAATTTGAAACACAACTGTTTTATGGATTTTGAAATTTGAATTTTGAAATTTGAAATTTGAAATTTGAATTTGAAATTTGAATTTGAAATTTGAAATTTGAATTTGAAATTCGAATTTGAAATTTGAAATTCAAATTTTGAATCACAGTCCAAGTAGGATTCAAATTTGTTGTGAAAAATCCACAAGGAATGAAATTCGAATTTGAGTTGGATATGGAGAGGATAATCTTGTTAGAATCCTACTTGAATTTTGAATCCAAATCCTGACTAAAGTTAGGCAAAAATTTTGAGGATTATCCTCAATGATTTTCAGATTTTTTGTGGATAAGGTTCAAGGAAAAATTCAAGTTTCAATCCCAGTTGAATTTGGATTCTCTTCTCCCAGAAAGTGGCTGAAATTTTGGAGTGAATCTCCTAGGAGATTTTCGGTTATTTTGGATAAGGATGAGATAAGATTCAAGCTTGAAAATCCTAGTGGAATTTTGATTCTCCCTTATCCAAAAGTGGTCGAATTTTTGTGGCGATTTTCTTCTTAGAATTTTCAGATTTTTTGGTTAAACAAATGGAGATAAAATTCTAGTTAAAATCTTGTTTAGATTTGGATTGGATTTATCCTAAAGTGGCCGAATTTTATTGTTGGGATTTTCCCTTGGAAAATCCAGATTTTGTGCTTGTGGATAAGGGAGAATATCTTCTCCTAATCCAATTCGAATTCAGAAAATCACCTCATGCAGGTCTATAAATAGAGGTCCTGCCACTCCAGTTTTCTTAGACCACAGACTCTTAGGTGAGCAGACTTATTGTTGCACAGCCCACCGTGACAATAGGTTCTTTAGAGATCTGGGTGGTCGGAAGAAGACTTGCAGTGCTAGCATGCCGATTGAGGTTCAAAGTGCCCGCACACTCAGCAATTCAGGAATTGGAGAATAGTAGAAAAGGCTAGTTTGTTGAAGCCCTCCGGTCATTCTCCTCCTACAGATTGGCGTCCTTAAGGTATGGGTTTGAAATGTTGTTGGTTTATTGTATATGGCATCATGAGATATTTAACGATCTAAAAATTTTTATTGTTCCGTTGTGTCACTCTGATACGTTTTTACCGATTTATTTTCCTTCAATTGGTATCAGAGCCATCTCATGACAATGCCATGTGCATAAATTAGACAGTTACTTAGTCTTTTTATTTATGTATGGATTTGATATTTAGAGAGTGGCATTCTAGGATTCCTTTATGTTGTTATCATGGATTATGTATGAAGTATGTGGTTATTTTAATTTTTTGAATTATTATAAGCATGCTTGTTTATGTCAGTTATGGTTCCTTAGAATTTAGAAAAATTGTATCTAGGAATTTTTATGTAACCATGGGAGCAGTCTATTGACACTGTAATTTTCTCATGGATTTTAATTTTTGTCTCCTAGAATTATTATGGTTAGAATTTTGTACACCGGAAACGGTTTAGGAAATTTTATGTAATTATTCTTGGAGGAGATTGAAGATTGAAGACCGTAATTTATTTTTCCAAAAGTTAAATTTAATTTAAAAGTTTGAAATTTTGATTGTGTGGAACATTTCAATTTAATTGGGATTCAAATTAATTTTTGGAGATCCTAATAGGTAAATTGGAATATGGCATGAAAATCGAGACACGACCCCTCGAGATAGGCCATCGGGCCTTGGTGGGGCTACAGCCTCTACCCTCGGGCAGGATGGGCTGCGGCTGCCCCTGTGCAGGCCATAACCACCCACAGCCGCATGCTTGGCCTGCAGCCGAGGGTGGCCGTGGCCTCCTCAAGGCTGGCCGTAGCCTGGGCGTGCGCCTGCAGCCTGCGGGCTACTGCGCCCAGCCTGGTTGTGCAGCCTGGCACGACAGGCTTGGCCTGCAACCTGGCAAGGCTGCACATGGGGGCGGCCGTGGCTACCAGCCCCTCCGGGATTGGGGGCTGCCCACGGCGGCTGCCGCCTCCCGGGACGGTGGTGAGACGATTCAAAAATCGAAAAATTTTAATTTTTAAATTTGAGATTTAATTTTAAATCATGTTTAAAAAATATGCAATTAAAAATTTGAAATTTTTGAAATTACATATTATTACACATGATGTTTAAAATTGTTTAAAATTTGAATTTGAAATTTAAATTTGAAATTCAAATTTTGGAGATTTAAATTTTAAATAATTTTTGGGATGAGAAATAAATGGAGAGGCTACATAAAGATGGATACAAGAAGACGGAACAAAATTCAAGACCCAAAGAATGCTTTGGATGAATTTTTGTAATCTTTATTTTCTTTGTTCTAGGATGGAACCATGGCTTGGTTATTCTGTCAATTATTTTTTCTGTGATATGTCATGGATGTATAAATATGTATTGATGGATGTTTTATATGCATATTTGATAACATGTCATATAGGATAGCTGAGTGCCACTCATACTATATTGATCATACATAATTTGTCAAAACATGCATGTTTTTCAAAATATTGAGTGGGAGAGGGTTCAAACAAAACCCACGGCCTCCATTGTTGATCCATATGTGAAAGCATGGTAACGGCTCGCGAGTTCTGCCCTGACCACACCCCTCGGTAGGTGTTTACCGCCACCGGTATACTAGATTGGATCTCCTATGTGGAAAACATGTTCGGATACGATCCTATTCATGACCACCCCTCGGTGGCTTGGTAGGACGTGGATCGAGCTGCGTAAACAATGGTTATACACTCAAGACTCGTTTAGTTATTACCCTTCCCTAGAAGCTCTGTTAACTAAACTGGTGGCCAAATAAGCGGTTATTAATATATGTCTTAACCTTGGAGGATTTAAGGCAACATATATTAATTGGACGGGGTCCATGTTTCGGGGTCCATGTTTCGGCTATTTGTTTTCATGATCACCGCTTGGTGGCTTGGGGCAATAGGTGCTGAGAATTACCATTGCAATGCTACGTGTTTTTCAAGTTTCATGTAGGAACATACTTGTATGTTTTATTTGCTAAATTATCTGTATATTTGCTTGGGCTTTGTAATGATGTCTAGTATAATTTTATTTCAGTTAAAAATGTCACCGACACTCCTCATTTCAATACTTACTGAGAATAAACTGAATGGCGATAATTATAAGGATTGGAAAAGAAATCTGTTGATAGTTCTCAACTGCGAGAGACACAATTTCGTACTGGACGAACCATGCCCACCAGGGCCAAAACCTGACACACCGCTTGAGGAGGTCCTGGTTGCCTATACTTGTTGGAGAGATTCCAATGATATAGCTCGATGCTACATGCTTGCTAGCATGACGAGTGCTTTACAAAAGCAGCATGACACTTATCAGGTTGTTAGGGAGATCATGGACAATCTGGAGGACATGTTCAGAGGCCAAGAAAAATTGGCTCGACAGTCCACTATCACCAGCTTTATGAACTTTAAGCAAAAGGCAGGTACTCCGGTGAAGGACCATATGATCACTCTAATGGGATTCTTCGCTGAGGTTGCTGAAAACGGTGCTGAGTTAGCTACAACACCCAGATCGAGATGGTGTTCAAAACTCTGTCTAAAGATTTTGTGGGGTTTAAGGCCGCATACAATCTGGTGACAAGGGAGTTAGGACTAACCGAGCTCATGAAGCAATTCCAAGCTTATGAGCAGATGATCAGGGATGGGGATGCATTCCAACCCAAAGGAGAGGCCAATTTGGCGGAATCTTCCAAACCCTCACGGAAGAGGAGGAGGCCAAATCAGAAGCAAGCGGCTTCCAGTTCTTCTAATCCTCCTATCTCGGATGGGAAGAAGAAGAAGAAGAACAAGAAGCCCAGAGAACCTAAAAAGTCCAAATGCTTCCGCTGTGGGAAGGTAGGTCACTTTAAGAAGGCTTGCCGGGAATTCCTAGCCGCCAAGGGCAATGAAGGTAAAGAACTTTACTACTTAGAAGCGTGTTTGGTGGAAGAATCGAAAGACACTTGGGTCATTGATTCGGGCACCACTAATCATGTTTATATTTCTATGCAGGGGTTCGTGGAACGAGAAGTCTACATGATAGGAGCCTCTTGTTACGCACTAGAAACGGTAGCTTGGTGGTGGCTGAGGCAGTGGGAGATATTTACCTTTACTTTGATCAATTTAGGTTTATTTTATTAAAAGACTGTTTTTATGTTCCTAATTTTAGGAGGAACCTTATATCGGCAGCTTGTTTAATAAAGGATTCTTATTCAGTTTGTTTTAGTAAAAGAGTTGATATTCATAGAAATAAGTCTTTTATCTGTTCTAAATGGATGGATGGAAACCTATATTTGATCAAACCAAAGATGTACTCACTACTTGATACTGAATCAATAGATAACTCTAAAAGGTTGAAAGTTTCTCACTCTAACAAGGCGTATCTTTGCATTTAAGACTTAGTCATATTAATCAGGATAGGATTCAAAGATTGGTGAAAGACGGTCCTCTAGAATCTCTGGAAGAGGTACGTCATCCCTAATGTGAGTCTTGTCTAGAGGGTAAGATGACTAAGAGGTCTTTTGGAGCTAAAGGTACAAGGGCTCAGGAGCTCTTAGAAATTGTGCACACTAACGTATGTGGCCACATGAACGTCACAGCACGAGGAGGGTTTAAGTATTATGTTTCTTTTATAGATGATTACTCGAGGTATGGATATGTGTATCTGATGCACCGCGAGAGCGAAACCTTTGACAAGTTCAAAGAGTATCGTGTGGAAGTGGAAAAGCAATTGGATAAATCCATAAAGACATTTCGATCTGATCGAGGTGACGAATACCTCTCCGATGAATTTCTAGGACATCTTATAGAGAACGGGATATTATCCCAATTGACTACACCTGGTACTCCACAATAGAATGGTGTAGCCGAAAGGAGAAACAGGACCTTGTTGGATATGGTACAATCCATGATGAGTTATTCAACGCTGCCATTATCATTTTGGGGATATGCTTTACAAACGGCATGCTATATTCTGAACTAGGTTCCAAGCAAATCAATTCCCAGAACTCCGTATGAATTGTGGCGTGGCAGGAAGCCTTCCCTTGGACATATGAGAATATGGGGCTACCCGGCGCATGTACTGGATGGGGATGCGAAAAAGTTGGAACCAAGATCAGAATTGTGCATGTTTGTAGGGTATCCAAAAGGGAACTAAAGGAGGTCTGTTCTATAACCCAAAGGAACAAAAAGTCATTGTCTCAACCCATGTGACATTCTTAGGGGAAAGTCACATGAATGACTTTAAGCCTCGAAGCAAAGTGGTGCTAGAGGAGTTATCGGGTGAAAGAACTGCTCCACAGATTTCGGTCTTGGACGCAAGTCCGAGTTCCGATGAAAGACCTGCTGATGATCAACAATTTAGGGTGCCTCGTCATAGTGGGAGGGTTTCGAAGAAACCTAATTTCTTCATGTATGATGCTGAGGTATACCAGGCCAAGGCTCATGAGGATGAGGATGATCCGGTACCTATGATGAAGCTATAAATGATGTTGATTCTAAATCTTGGAAATAGGCTATGAACAATGAGATGGATTCTATGAAATCCAACTCTGTTTGGGAACTTATAGATTTGCTGGATGGGATAAAACCCATTGGATGCAAATGGGTCTACAAAAGAAAGAAGATGCGGAAAGGAGAGTGGAAACTTTCAAAGCTAGACTGGTTACAAAGGGGTACACGCAAAAGGCTGGAATCGATTATGATGAAACCTTTTCGCCTGTTGCTATGCTGAAGTCTTTTAGTATTCTTCTGTCCGTTGCTGCGGCTCTCGATTACGAGATCTGGCAAATGGATGTCAAGACGGCATTCTTCAATGGCCATCTTTAAGAGTGTATCTATATAATACAGCCCGAAGGGTTCGTAGCGAAAGTCCAAGAAAGGAAAGTCTGCAAGTTGCTTAGATCTATTTATGGATTAAAGCAAGCATCTCACTCATGGAACCAGAGGTTTGATCAAGTGATTAAGACATTTGGTTTTGAGCAGAACGTTGATGAACCCTGTGTTTATAAACGTATTAAGGATGGAAAAGTGGTCTTTCTGATACTCTATGTCGATGATATACTACTCATTGGGAATGACGTAGGGAACTTATCGTCGGTCAAGCTTTGGTTACATCAACAGTTTGACATGAAGGACTTGGGAGAAGCTAATTATGTTCTAGGAATTCGTCTCTTCAGAGATCGAAAGAATAAAATGATAGCGTTATCCCAAGCTTCATGCATAGATAAAATAATTGACAAATATGCAATGCAAGAGACAAAGAAAGGTTCACAACCTTCTATTGCCGGTCTAACTCTTTCATTAGATGACTGCCCCAAGACATCGGAAGAAAGAGAGCGTATGAGTAAGGTCCCTTATGCATCCGCTGTGGGTAGCCTTATGCACGCTATGCTTTGCACTCGCATGGATATATGTTTTGTAGTAGGTATGGTGAGTCGATATCAAACAAATCCTGGAACCAAGCACTGGCAAGCAGTAAAGTATATACTCAAGTATCTTAAGAAAACGAGGGATTATATGTTGGTGTATTCTAGAGGGGACTTAACACCCGTAGGATACACGGACTCAGACTTCCATACTTGTAAGGATTCGAGGAAATCGACATCTGGATCAGTATTTTTGCTCGGAGGAGGCACCATTGTGTGGAGGAGCGTGAAGCAAGGCTGCACAGCTGACTCTACTATAGAGGCTGAGTATGTGGCTGCGACTGAGGCATCTAAAGAAGCGATTTGGCTTTGCAAGTTCTTTAAAGACCTTGAGGTCATTCCGGGTGTTGACAAGCCTATCACACTCTACTGTGATAACACTGGGGCTATTGCCAACATAAGGGAATCTCAGCACCACAAGAGGACCAAGCACATAGATCAGAGATATCATATTATTAGAGGGCACGTGGAGACAGGACAAGTGGATGTATGTAAGATCGCATCTGAGGACAACATTGCCGATCCCTTTACTAAGACTTTGGTAGCTAGAAGCTTTGAGAGGCACATAGAGGCGATGGGGATGCGTAACATGGCACATCTGTTGGCTTAGGGCAAGTGGGAGATTGTTAGGAAATGCCCTAAGCATTAGAGACATTTTGATGTATTTATTTTGAACTAGATAATAAAATTATATATAGAGGTTATTCATTACATTGCTATATGTTCTCGTTTTATTACATGTTAAAGCAAATGTAAGCAAATATGGCTTCCTGACTGCTTGTGTTAAACTGTTAGAACGTTGCATGCAATGGACTTTTATATGTGAGAAGACAATGTTCTAAAGTTAGCGGTCTAAACTATGGTCTGTAGTCTATGGGGTTAGACCGAGCATCTAACTCATGTTAAGACTATTATGTTGTCTAAAGCCTTGGAGGGGACGGTTTGTCTTGACTGTCTGGAGCTGGACTCCTAAGTAGAGACATAGATATGTTGCTTGGTGGTGACATATTAGACCGGGACTAAAGCGTGATTGATCTACGAAGTCCGCTTTGAGTGGATCGATCTGCTTTTGACGTTCATTGTGCAGCAACCTTAATCCTGAGTAAAAGGACGGCTTCATGTATATGACTTGTGTACTTTGATGTTTCAATGGCTAAAGCGTCTCAGAGGTAGTAAGCTTATGGACCGGTTTGTTGGGTGCATGACTTGTATACGATGAAGGGTTCGTGTACAGATATCGGAATCATAGCTCTAATGAGGAGTTAAGGGTATCCTCTTAAAGGCATTATGCTGAATGTGAAAATGGACAAGGCCTTGGGTCGTCTGCGGGGCGGATGACTTCTTATTCACATATGGTGAATAATCATTTTCTTTATTCGGTAGTATAATGGAACTTTAAGATAGACTGATCAGTAGAATTAAACGGACTTTGGTCTAAGGCTGATCATGTGTGACTCTGAAATTAGTGATCATATGATTGAGTTGTTTGGTAAAAAATGATGATCATATGGATTTGCGGGAGCCTAATTATATATATCCAATTAGTCCCTCTACTAGCTCTACATAATTCCTTAACATTTGGCAAATTGATTTGTGTATGCTATTGGCTAGTTTATTATGCATGGATGGTGATGACATAGGATTAGAATGGTAGACAAGATTCTCTCCGGTTGGATTCAGATTTTGTTTTGGATAATAGAGTGCACAATTATTCGAACTCCAAATAAAGTTGCCATGATTTTATTTGTGATTGGATTGGAGTTGTAGAAAATTATCCATGAGAACAAGAATTTGAAACACAACTGTTTTATGGATTTTGAAATTTGAATTTTGAAATTTAAAATTTGAATTTTGAATTTGAAATTTGAATTTGAAATTTAAATTTGAAATTTGAAATTTGAAATTTGAATTTGAAATTTGAAATTCAAATTTTGAATCACAGTCTAAGTGGGATTCGAATTTGTTGTGAAAAATCCACAAGGAATGAAATTCGAATTTGAGTTGGATATAGAGAGGATAATCTTGTTAGAATCCTACTTGAATTTTGAATCCAAATCCTAACTAATGTTAGACGAAAATTTTGAGGATTATCCTCAATGATTTTCAGATTTTTTGTGGATAAGGTTCAAGGAAAAATTCAAGTTTCAATCCCAATTAAATTTGGATTCTCTCCTCCCAGAAAGTGGCCGAAATTTTGAAATGAATCTCCTAGTAGATTTTCGGTTATTTTGGATAAGGATGAGATAAGATTCAAGCTTGAAAATCCTAGTGGAATTTTGATTCTCCCTTATCCAAAAGTGGCCGAATTTTTGTGGAGATTTTCTCCTTAGAATTTTCAGATTTTTTGGTTAAACAAATGGAGATAAAATTCTAGTTAAAATCTTGTTTAGATTTGGATTGGATTTATCTTAAAGTGGCCGAATTTTGTTGTTGGGATTTTCCCTTGGAAAATTCAGATTTTGTGCTTGTCGATAAGGTAGAATATCTTCTCCTAATCCAATTCGAATTCAGAAAATCACCTCATGCAGGTCTATAAATAGAGGTCCTGCCACTCCAGTTTTCTTAGACCATAGACTCTCAGGTGAGCAGGCTTATTGTTGCATAGCCCACCGTGACAATAAGTTCTTTAGAGATCTGGGTGGTCGGAAGAAGACTAGCAGTGCTAGCATACCGATCGAGGTTTAAAGTGCCCACACACTCAGCAATTCGGGAATTGGAGAATAGTAGTGAAGGCTAGTTGGTTAAAGCCCTCCGGTCATTCTCCTCCTGCAGATTGGCATCCTTGAGGTATGGGTTTTAAATGTTGTTGGTTTATTGTATATGGCATGATGAGATATTTAACGATCTAAAAATTTTTATTGTTCCGCTGCGCTACTCTGATACGTTTTTCCCGATTTATTTTCCTTCAGTTTGCCTAGTTCATCTCATCAACATTCCTTCTGATGGCCACTGTTTTTGACCATTGCCGTGCCCCCTTACGTAGGGCGAAGGATGCGCATAGCACTTTCTCCCTGTCTGTCAATCCCATGAAGTCCAGGATGACCTAGATATCGGTCAGCCAATCATCAGCTTCAATAGGATTCGCGGTTCCTTTGAATTCTGGCACTTTTAGGTGCCAGAATTTCTTGTATAAATCACCTTCCCTAGGGGTCAGCTAAAGAACGTTGGCTATTACGGGAGCAACCACGGCTGATGGCACCGAAGTCACTTGGGTTGGAGGAGCCGCTTGCTCTCTAAAAGTATCGGGGGCTACTGGAGCCTCTGACATTGGCACTTCTACCGTCTACGGTGTCTGAGGTCACTAGTTCGATTGCTCCCTGAGCTGAGCAAGTTCGTGTCCTGGTTCAGCATCATATCTCACATGGCTGCAAGCTGTGCCATTAACGCATCTTCTCGGGTGGCTTGATTAGATTGAGATCTCGTTCTTGCCATGGTTTCTTATGTAACTATAGGATATAAATTGGAAAAAACGTATCAGAGTGGCGTAGCGGAACAATAAAAATTTTTTAAGATCGTTAAATATCTTATTATGCCATATACAATAAACCAACAACAATTTAAACTTATACCTCAAGGATGCCAATCTTGCAGGAGGAGAATGACCAGAGGGTTTCAACCAATTAGTCTTCTCTATTATTCTACAATTCCTGAATGGCTGAGTGTGTGGGCACTCTAAATCTCGATCGGTATGCTAGCACTGCTAGTCTTCTTCCGACTACCTAGATCTCTAAAGAACTTATTGTCACGGTGAGTTGTGCAATAATAAGCCTACTCACCTGAGAGTCTGTGGTCTAAGAGAGCTGGAGTGGTAGGACCTCTATTTATAGACTTGCATGAGGTGATTGTCTGAATTCGAATTGGATTAGGAGAAGATATTCTCCCTTATCCACAACCAAAAAATCCAAATTTTCCAAGGGGAGAATCCCAACAAATTTTTGGCCAACTTAGGATTATCCAATTCAAATCTAAACAAGATTTTAACTAGAATTTTATCTCCCCTTTTTCAACCAAAAAATCCTAAAATCCTTAAGGATATTCACCAAATAATTTCGGCCACAAAAGATAAGGGAAGAATCAAAATTCCACAAGGACTTTCAAGCTTAAATCCTATCTCATCCTTATCCAAAATAACCAAAAATCTTCTAGGAGATTCACTCAAAAAATTCGGCCATAATCAGAGAGGAGAGAATCCAAATTCAACTGGGATTTAAACTTGAATTTTTCCCTGAACCTTATCCGTAAAAAATCTGAAAATTCCATGAGGATAATCCTCAAAATTTTCATCCATTATTGTTAGGATTTGGATTCAAAATTCAAGTAGGATTCTAACAAGATTTTCCTCTCCATATCCCACTCAAATTTGAATTTCATTCCTTGTGGATTTATCATAAGAAATTCGAATCCCACTTGGACTGTGATTCAAAATTTGAAATTCAAATTTCAATTTCAAATTTCAATTTCAAATTTCAAATTTCAAATTTCAAATTTCAAATTTCAAATTTCAAATTTCAAATTCAAATTTCAAATTTGAATTTCAAATTCAACTTTCAAATTCAAATTTCAAATTTCAAATTTCAAAATCCACTAAACATTGTATTTCAAATTCTTGTTCTTATGGATAATTTTCCACAACTCCAATCCAATCTCAAAAAAAATCATGGCAACTTTATTTGGAGTTCGAATAATTGTGTACTCTATTATCCAAAACAAAATCTGAATCCAACTGGAGAGAATCTTGTCAACCATCCTAATCCTATGTCAACACCATCCATGCATAATAAACTAGCCAATAGCATACACAAATCAATTTTGCCAAACGTTAAGGAATTATGTGGAGTTAGAAGAGGGACCAATTAGATATATATAATTGGGCTCCCACAAATCCATATGATTATCATTCTTTATCGAACAACTCAATCATATGATCACTAATTTCAGAATCACACCACTATAAACTTGAAACTGAACTCCCACTTATATACCGTATTACGTAAGCCTGTGACAAGCTATCGTCCAATGACCTTGTCATGTATGCAGAACCCTCATATGATATCCATGATCAGTCTTAGGCCAAAGTCTATTTAATCCTACTGATCAGACTATCATAAAGTTCCATTATACTACCGAATAAAGAAAATGATTATTCACCATATGTGAATAAGAAGTCATCCACCCAGCAGAAGAACCAATGCCTTGTCCATTTTCACATTCAGCATAATGCCTTTAAGAGGATACCCTTAACTCTTCATTGGAGCTATGATTCCGATATCTGTAAACGAACCCTTCATTGTGTACAAGTCATGCACCCAATGAACTGGTCTATAAGCTTACTACCTCTGAGACGCTTTAGCCATTGGAACATCAAAGTACACAAGTCATATACATTAAGCTGTCCATCTACTCAGGATTAAGGTAACAGCACAATGAACGTCAAAAGCAGATCGATCCACTCAAAGCGGACTTCGTAGATCAATCATGCTTTAGTCTCGGTCTAATATGTCACCACTAAGCAACATATCTATATCTCTACTTAGGAGTCAATGCTCTAGACAGTCAAGACAAACCATCCCCTCCAAGGCTTTAGACAACATAATAGTCTTAACATTAGTTAGATGCTCGGTCTAACCCTATAGACTACAGACCATAGTTTAGACAGCTTACTTTAGAACATTGTCTTCTCGCATACAAAAGTCCATTATGTGCAACGTTCTAACAGTTTTAACACAAGCAGTTAGGGAGCCATATTTGCTTATATTTACTTTAACATGTAAATAAAACGAGGACAGATAGCAATGAAATGAATAACCTCTATATATATAATTTTATTATCCAGTTCAAAATAAATACATCAAAATGTCTCTGATACTTAGGGCATTTCCTAACAATCTCCCACTTACCTTAAGCTAGCAGATGTGCCATGTTACGCATCCCCATCGCCTCTACTTGCCTCTCAAAGCTTCTAGCCACCAAAGTCTTAGTAAAGGGATCGAAAATGTTGTCCTTGGATGTGATCTTACAAACATCCACTTGTCCTGTCTCCACGTGCCCTCTAATAATATGATATCTCCGATCTGTATGCTTGGTCTTCTTGTGGAGCCGAGATTCCCTTGTGTTGGCAATAGCCCCAGTATTATCACAACAAAGTGTGATAGGCTTGTCAACACCCGGAATGACCTCAAGGTCTCTAAAGAACTTACGGAGCCAAACCGCTTCTTTAGATGCCTCAGCCGCAGCAACATACTCAGCCTCCATAGTAGAGTCAGCTGTCTAGCCTTACTTCACGCTCCTCCATACAATGGCACCTCCTCCGAGCAAAAACACTGATCCAGATGTCGATTTCCTCAAATCCTTACAAGTCTGGAAGTCTGAGTCCGTGTATCCTATGGGTGTTAGGTCCCCTCCAGAATACACTAGCATATAATCCCTCATTCTCTTAAGATACTTGAGTATATGCTTTACTACTTTCTAGTGCTTGGTTCCAGGATTCGCTTGATATCGACTCACCATACATACTGCAAAACATATATCCGGGCGAGTACAAAGCATAGCGTACATAAGGCTACCTACAGCGGATGCATAAGAGACCTTACTCATACACTCTCTTTCTTCCGATGTCTTTGGGCAGTCATCCAATGAAAGAGTTAGACCGGCAATAGAAGGTTATGTACCTTTCTTTGCCTCTTGCATTGCATATTTGTCAATTATTTTATCTACGTATGAAGCTTAGGATAACCCTATCATTTTGTTCTTTTGATCTCTGAAGAGACGAATGCCAAGAACATAATTAGCATCTACCAAGTCCTTCATGTCAAAATGTTGGCGTAACCAAAGCTTGACTGATGATAAGTTCCCTATATCATTCCCAATGAGCAGTATATCATCGACATAGAGTATCAGAAAGACCACTTTTCCATCCTTAATACGTTTACAAACATAGGGTTCATCAATGTTCTACTAAAAATCGAAAGTCTATATCGCTTGATCAAATCTCTGGTTCCATGAGCGGGATGCTTGCTTTAATCCATAAATGGATCTAAGCAACTTGCAGACTTTCCTGTCTTGGCCTTTCACTACGAACCCTTCGGGCTGTATCATATAGATACACTCTTCAAGATGGCCATTCAAGAATGCCATCTTGACATCCATTTGCCAAATCTCGTAATCGAGAGCCGCAGCAACGGACAGAAGAATATGGATAGACTTCAGCATAGCAACAGGTGAAAAGGTTTCATCGTAATCGATTCCAGCCTTTTACATGTACCGCTTTGCAACCAGTCTAGGTTTGAAAGTTTTCACTCTCCCTTCCACATCCTTCTTTCTTTTGTAGACCCATTTGCATCCAATGGGTTTTATCCCATCTGGTAAATCTACAAGTTCCCAAACAGAGTTGGATTTCATAGAATCCATCTCATTGTTCACAGCCTGTTTCCAAGATTTAGAATCAACATCATTTATAGCTTCATCATAGGTGACCAGATCATCCTCATGCTCATGAGCCTCGGCCTGGTATACCTCAGCATCATACATGAAGAGATTAGGTTTCTTCAAAACCCTCCCACTACAACGAGGCACCCTAAATTGTTGATCGTCTGCAGGTCTTTCACCGGAACTTGGACTTGCGCCCAAGACCGAAACCCGTAGAGTAATTCTTTCACCCGATAACTCCTCTAGCACCACTTTGCTTCAAGGCTTAAAGTCATTCATGTGACTTTCCTCTAAGAATGTCACATGGGTTGAGACAATGACTTTTTGTTCCTTTAGGTTATAGAACGGACCTCCTTTAGTTCCCTTTGGATATTTTACATACATGCACAATTCTAATATTGGTTCCAACTTCTTCGCATCCCCATTCAGTACATATGCCGAGCAGCCCTATATTCTCATATGTCCAAGGGAGGGCTTCCTGCCACGCTACAATTCATACGGAGTCCTAGGAATTGACTTGTTTGGAACCTGGTTCAGAATATAGCACGCCGTTTGTAAAGCATATCCCCAAAATGATAATGGCAGCGTTGAATAACTCATCATGGACCGTACCACATTCAACAAGGTCCTGTTTCTCCTTTCGGCTACACCATTCTATTGTGGAGTACCAGGTGTAGTCAATTGGGATAATATCCCATTCTCTACAAGATGTCCTACAAATCGATAAGAGAGGTATTCACCACCTCGATCAGATCGAAGTGTCTTTACGGATTTATCCAATTGCTTTTCCACTTCCGCACGATACTCTTTGAACTTGTCAAAGGTTTCGCTCTTATGGTGCATCAGATACACATATCCATACCTCGAGTAATCATCTATAAAGGAGACATAATACTCGAACCCTCCTCATGCTGTGATGTTCATGGGGCCACATACGTCATTGTGCACAATTTCTAAGAGCTTCTGAGCCCTAGTACCTTTAGCTCTAAAAGACCTCTTAGTCATCTTTCCCTCTAGACAAGACTCACGTTGAGGAAGACGTACCTCCTTCAGAGATTCTAGAGGACCATCTTTCACCAATCTTTGAATCCTATCTTGATTAATATAATCAAGTCTTAAATGCCAAAGATACACCTTGTTAGAGTGAGAAACTTTCAACCTTTTTGAGTTATCTATTAATTCGGTGTCAAGTAGTGAGTACATCTTTGGTTTGATCAAATATAGGTTTCCATCTATCCAGAACAGATAAAAGACTTATTTCTACAAATATCAACTCTGTTACTAAAAGAAACTGAATAAGAATCCTTTATTAAACAAGCTGCCGATATAAGGTTCCTCCTAAAATTAGGAACATAAAAACAGTCTTTCAATAAAATAAACCTAAATTCATCAAAGTAAAGATAAATATCTCCCACTGCCTTAGCCACCACCAAGCTACCATCTCCAGTCCGCAACGAGAGGCTCCTATCATGTAGACTTCTCGTTTCCACGAACCTATATAGAAACACAAACATGATTAGTGGCGCCTGAATCAATGACGCAAGTGTCTTTTGATTCTTCTACCAAACACGCTTCCAAGTAGTGAAGTTCCTTACCTTCCTTGCCCTTGACGGCTAGGATTTCCCGGCAAGACTTCTTGAAGTGACCTACCTTCCCACAGCGGAAGCACTTGGACTTTTTCCCCGGGCTTCTTATTCTTCTTCTTCTTCTTCCCATCCGAGACAGGAGGATTAAAAGAACTGGAAGCCGCTTACTTCTGATTTAGCCTCTTTCTCTTCCGTGAGGGTTTGGAAGATTCCGCCAAGTTGGCCTCTTCTTTGGGTTGGACCGCATCCCCATCCCTGATCATCCGTTCATAAGCTTGAAGTTGCTTCATGAGCTCGGTTAGTCCTAACTCCTTTGTCACCAGATTGTATGCGACCTTAAACCCCACAAAATCTTTAGATAGAGTTTTGAACACCATCTCGATCTGGGTTTTGTAGTCTAACTCAGCACTATTCTAGCCAGCCTCATCGAAGAATCCCATTAGAGTGATCATATGGTCCTTCACCGGAGTACCTGCCTTTTGCTTAGAGTTCATAATGCTGGTTATAGCGGACTATCAAGCCAATTTTTCTTGGCCTCTGAACATATCCTCCAGATTTTGCATGATCTCCCCAGCAACTTGATAAGTGTCATGCTACTTTTGTCAAGCACTCGTGATGCTATCTAATATGTAGCATCGAGCTATGTCATTGGATTCTCTCCAACGAGTATAGGCAACCGAGACCTCCTCAAGTGGTGTGTCGGGTTTGGGCCCTGGTAGGTATGGTTCGTCCAGTATGAACTTGTGTCTCTCATAGCTGAGAACTATCAACAGATTTCTTTTCCAATCTTTATAATTATTGCCATTCAGTTTATTCTCAGTAAGTATTGAAATGAGGGGTGTTGATGACATTTGGAATTGAAATAACATTATACTAGACATCATTACAAAGCCCAAGCAAATATACAGATAATTTAGCAAATAAAACATACAAGTATGTTCCTATATGAAACATGTAAAAACATGTAGCATTGCAACGGTAATTCTCAGCACCTATTGCCCCCAAGCTACCGAGGGGTGGTCATGAAAACAAATAGCCAGAACATGGACCCCATCCAATTAATATATGTTGCCTTAAATCCTCCAAGTTTAAGACATATATTAATAATCGCTTATTTGGCCACCAGTTTAGTTAACAGAGCTTCTAAGGAAGGGTAATAACTAAACGAGTCTTGAGTGTATAACCATTGTTTACTTAGCCCGATCCACGTCCTACCAAGCCACCGAGGGGTGGTCATGAATAGGATCGTACCCGAACAAGTTTTCCACATAGGAGATCCAATCTAGTATGCCGGCAGCGGTAAACACCTACCGAGGGGGGTGGTCAGGGCAAAACTGACGCGAGGCGTTACCATGCTTTCACATATAGATCAACAATGGAGGCCGTGGGTTTTGTTTGAAACCATCTCCCACCCAATATTTTGAAAAACATGCAAGTTTTGACAAATATGTATGATCAATATAGTATGAGTGGCACTCACCTATCCTATTGACATGTTATCAAATATGCATATAAAACATCCATCAATACATATTTAGATATCCATGACATATCACAGAAAAAAATAATTGACAGAATAATAACCAAGCCATGGTTCCATCCTAGAATAAAGAAAATAAAGATTACAAAATTCCATCCAAAGCATTCTTTGGGTCTTGAATTTTGTTTCGTCTTCTTGTATCCATCTTTATGTAGCCTCTCCATTTATTTCTCATCCCATGAATCATTTAAAATTTAAATTCCAAAAATTTAAATTTCAAATTCAAATTCCAAATTCGAATTTCAAATTTAAATTTCAAAATTCAAATTTTAAACAATTTTAAACATCATGTATAATAATATGTAATTTCAAAAATTTCAAATTTTCAATTGCATATTTTTAAACATGATTTAAAAATTAAATCTCAAATTTAAAAATCAAAATTTTATCAATTTTTGACCGTTGCCCCACCGCCCCGGAAGCCGGCAGCCCCCAGCCCCCAGCTTGTGCAGCCCTGTCGGACTGCAGGCCAAGCCTACAGTGCCAGGCTGCATGCCTAGGCTGGGCGCAGCAGCCGGTAGGCTGCAGCTAGCGCCTGTAGCCACAGGCCGCGCCACCCTTGGGTGGGCCATGGCCACCCTTGGCGACAGGCCAAGCCTGCGGCCGTGGGTGGTCATGGCCTGTACAGGGGCTGTTGCAGCCCCATCCTACCCGAGGGCAGGGGCTGCAGCCCCACCAAGGCCCGATGGCCTATCTCGAGGGGTCGTGTCCCAATTTTCATGCCATATTCCAATTTACCCATTAGGATCTCCAAAAATAAATTTGAATCCCAATTAAATTGAAATTTTCCACACAATCAAAATTTCAACCTTTAAATTAAATTTAACTGTTGGGAAAAATAAATTACGGTCTTCAAACTCCGATCTCCTCCAAGAATAATTACATAAAATTTCCTAAACCGTTTCCGGTGTACAAAAAATCTAACCATAATAATTCTAAGAGAAAAAAATTAAAATCCATGGGAAAATTACAGTGTTAATAAACTGCTCCCATGGTTACATAAAAATTCCTAGATACAATTTTTCTAAATTCTAAGGAACCATAACCGGCATAAACAAGCATGCTTATAATAATTCAGAAAATTAAAATAACCACATACTACATACATAATCAATGATAACAATATAAAGCAATCCGAGAATGCCACTCTCTAAATGTCAAATCCATACATAAATAAAAAGACTAATTAATTATCTAATTTATGTACATGGCAAAGTCATGAGATGGCTCTGATACCAATTGTAGTATATAAATCAGTAAAAACGTATCAGAGTGGCGTAGCGGAACAATAAAAATTTTTTAATATCGTTAAATATCTCATGATGCCATATACAATAAACCTATAACAATTTAAACTCATACCTTAAGGACGCCAATCTTGCAGGAGGAGAATGACTGGAGGGCTTTAACCAACTAGCCTTCTCTATTATTCTCCAATTCCTGAATGGCTGAGTATGCGGACACTTTGAACCTTGATCGGTATGCTAGCACTACTAGTCTTCTTCCAACCACCCAGATCTCTAAAGAAGTTATTGTCACCATGAGTTGTGCAACAATAAGCCTACTCACCTGAGAGTCTGTGGTTTGAGAGAACTGGAGTGGCAGGATCTCTATTTATAGACTTGCATGAAGTGATTCTCTGAATTCGAATTAGATTAAGAGAAGATATTCTCCCTTATCCACAACCAAAAAAATCTGAATTTTCCAAGGGGAAAATCCCAACAAATTTTCGACCAACTTAGGATTATCCAATTCAAATCTAAACAAGATTTTAATTAGAATTTTATCTCCCCTTTTTCAACCAAAAAATCTGAAAATCCTTAAGGATATTCACCAAATAATTTCAGCCACAAAAGATAAGGGAAGAATAAAATTCCACTAGGATTTTTAAGCTTGAATCTTATCTCATCCTTATCCAAAATAACCGAAAATCTTCTAGGAGATTCACTCAAAAAATTCGGCCACAATCAGAGAGGAGAAAATCCAAATTCAACAGGGATTTAAACTTGAATTTCCCCCTGAACCTTATCCACAAAAAATCTGAAAATTCCATGAGGATAATCCTCAAAATTTTCGTCCATTATTGTTAGGATTTGGATTCAAAATTCAAGTTGGATTCTAACAAGATTTTCCTCTCCATATCCAACTCAAATTTGAATTTCATTCCTTGTGGATTTACCACAAGAAATTCGAATCCCACTTGGACTGTAATTCAAAATTTGAATTTCAAATTTCAAATTTCAAATTCAAATTTCAAATTTCAAATTTCAAATTTCAAAATTCAAATTTCAAAATCCACAAAATAGTTGTATTTCAAATTCTTGTTCTCATGGGTAATTTTCTACAACTCCAATCCAATCTCAAATAAAATCATGGCAACTTTATTTGGAGTTCGAATAATTGTGTACTCTATTATCCAAAACAAAATTTGAATCTAACCGGAGAGAATCTTGTCAACCATCCTAATCCTATGTCAACACCATCCATGCATAATAAACTAGCCAATAGCATACACAAATCAATTTTTCCAAATGTTAAGGAATTATGTGGAGCTAGTAGAGGGAGCAATTGGACATATATAATCGGACTCCCGCAAATCCATATGATCATCATTCTTTACCGAACAACTCAAACATATGATCACTAATTACAAAGTCACACCACTATAAACCTAAAACTGAACTCCCAATTATGTACTGTATTACGTAAACCTGTGACAGGCTATCATCCAATGACCTTGTCATGTATGCAGAACCCTCATATGATATCTATGATCAGCCTCAGGCCAAAGTCCACTTAATCGTACTGATCAGGCTATCTTAAAGTTCCATTATACTACTGAATAAAGAAAATGATTATTCACTATATGTGAATAAGAAGTCATCCGCCCAGCAGATGACCCAAGGCCTTATCCATTTTCACATTCAGCATAATGCCTTTAAGAGGATACCTTTAACTCCTCATTAGCGCTATGGTTCCAATATCTGTAAACAAACCCTTCATCGTATACAAGTCATGCACCCAATGAACTGGTCTATAAGCTTACTACCTCTGAGACGCTTTAGCCATTGGAACATCAAAGTACACAAGTCATATACATGAAGCTGTCCATCTACTCAGGATTAAGGTTACAGCACAATGAACGTCAAAAGCAGATCGATCCACTCAAAGCGGACTTCGTAGATCAATCATGCTTTAGTCTCGGTCTAATATGTCACCACCAAGTAACATATCTATGTCTCTACTTGGGAGTCAATGCTCTCGACAGTCAAGACAAACCGTCCCCTCCAAGGATTTAGACAACATAATAGTCTTAACGTGAGTTAGATGCTCGGTCTAACCCCATAGACTATAGACCATAGGTTAGACCGCTTACTTTAGAACACTGTCTTCTCGCATACAAAAGTCCATTGCATGCAACGTTCCAACAGTTTTAACATAAGCCGTCAGGGAGCCATATTTGCTTGAATTTACTTTAACATATAAATAAAACGAGGACAGATAGTAATGCAATGAATAACCTTTATATATGTAATTTTATTATTCAATTCAAAATAAATATATCAAAATATCTCTAATACTTAGGCCATTTCCTAACAATCTCCTACTTTCCCTAAGCTAGCAGATGTGCCATGTTACGCATCCCCATCGCCTCTACGTGCCTCTCAAAGCTTCTAGCCACCAAAGTCTTAGTAAATGGATTGGAAATGTTGTCCTTCGACGCGATCTTACAAACATCTACTTGTCCTATCTCCACATGCCCTCTAATAATATGATATCTCCAATCTATGTGCTTGGTCCTCTTGTGGTGCCGAGATTCCCTTGTGTTGGCAACAGCCCCAGTGTTATCACAGTAAAGTGTGATAGGCTTGTCAACACCCGGAATGACCTCAAGGTCTCTAAAGAACTTGCGGAGCCAAACCGCTTCTTTAGATGCCTCAGTCGCAGCCATATACTCAGCCTCCATAGTAGAGTAAGCTGTACAGCCCTACTTCACGCTCCTCCATACAATGGCACCTCCTCCAAGCAAAAACACTGATCCAGATGTCGATTTCCTCAAATCCTTACAAGTTTGGAAGTCTGAGTCCATGTATCCTATGGGTGTTAGGTCCCCTCTAGAATACACCAGTATATAATACCTCGTCCTCTTAAGATACTTGAGTATATGCTTTACTACTTGCCAGTGCTTGGTTCTAGGATTCGCTTGATATTGACTCACCATACCTATTATAAAGCATATGTCTGGGCGAGTGCAAAGCATAGCGTACATAAGGCTACCCATAGTGAATGCATAAGGGACCTTATTCATATGCTCTCTTTCTTCCGATGTCTTTGGATAGTCATCCAATGAAAGAGTTAGACCGGCAATAGAAGGTTGTGTACCTTTTTTTGCCTCTTGCATTGCATATTTGTCAATTATTTTATCTATGTATGAAGCTTAGGATAGCGCTATCATTTTGTTCTTTCGATCTCTGAAAATACGAATGCCCAGAACATAATTAGCTTCTCCCAATTCCTTTATGTCAAACTATTGGTGTAACCAAAGCTTAACCGATGATAAGTTCCCTATATCATTTCCAATGAGCAGTATATCATTGACATAGATTATCAGAAAGACCACTTTTCCATCCTTAATATGTTTATAAACACAGGGTTCATCAACGTTCTGCTCAAAACTAAAAGTCTTGATCACTTGATCAAATCTCTGGTTCCATGAGCAGGATGCTTGCTTTAAACCATAAATAGATATAAGCAATTTGTAGACTTTCCTGTCTTGGCCTTTCGCTACGAACCCTTTAGGCTGTATCATATAGATACACTCTTCAAGATGGCCATTCAAGAATGCTGTCTTGACATCCATTTGCCAGATCTCGTAATAGAGAGCCCCAGCAACGGACAAAAGAATATGGATAAACTTCAACATAGCAACAGGCGAAAAGGTTTCAACGTAATCGATTCCAACCTTTTGCATGTACCCCTTTGTAACCAGTCTAGCTTTGAAAGTTTCCACTCTCCCTTCCGCATCCTTCTTTCTTTTGTAGACCCATTTGCATCCAATGGGTTTTATCCCATCTGGCAAATCTACAGGTTCCCTAACAGAGTTGGATTTCATAGAATCCACCTCATTGTTCATAGCCTGTTTCTAAGATTTAGAATCAACATCATTTATAGCTTCATCATAGGTGACCGGATCATCCTCATGCTCATGAGCCTCAGCCTGGTATACCTCAGTATCATACATGAAGAAATTAGGTTTCTTAGAAACCCTCCCACTACGATGTGGTACCCTAAATTGTTGATCGTCTGCAGGTCTTTCACTGGAACTCGGACTTGCGTCCAAAACTGAAACCTGTGGAGCGATTCTTTTACCCGATAACTCCTCTAACACCACTTTGCTTCGAGGCTTAAAGTCATTCATGTGACTTTCCTCCAAGAATGTCGCATGGGTTGAGACAATGACTTTTTGTTCCTTCGGGTTATAGAACAGCCCTCCTTTAGTTCCTTTTGGATACCCTACAAATATACACAATTCTGATCTTGGTTCCAACTTCTTCGTATCCCCATCCAGTACATACACCGGGCAGTCCCATATTCTCATATGTCCAAGGGAGGGCTTCCTGCCATGTCACAATTCATACGGAGTCCTAGGAACTGACTTGCTTGGAACCTGGTTCAGAATATAGTACGTCGTTTGTAAAGCATATCCCAAAATGATAATGGCAGTGTTGAATAACTCATCATGGACCGTACCATATCCAACAAGGTTTTCTCCTTTCGGCTACACCATTCCGTTGTGGAGTACCAAGTACAATCAAAAGGGAGGGTTTTTTTGGTTTTACCTTAGGTGCTAGGAATCAAGCACACCAAATCAAAGCTCGAGTGACCTAAATGGCTGTGTGAACCAAGAGAGGTTGGCCTCAGTTTATGCTAGCAAAGACACCAAAAATTTCCTCTTTACATCAACCCAAAATAATAACTAAAAATCACAAAGGTAGGTTCTAAAAAATTACCCTTGAGTATCCTTGAAATGGCTTGAATGAAATCCTCCTAACACAAGCTTGAAGGGGCTAGATTTTGGTAAACTTTTGGCTAGATTTTTGGCTTGAAAATGGTGGTTTTGGGGGTTGTGGGATGGTTGGCTGCAGCAACGAAAGAAAGAGAAGAAAGGGTTGTGTTTTGGGGTATGAAAAAAGAAAGAAAAAAACCTAAAGCCATGCCCACCCCTTTCATAGACAAAACCTAAGCAAACTTTACCAACATTAAGCTCAATTAATCAAGCCAATCTTATGCTAATTTGGGGAAAATTTTGTTGCAATTCCAGCCCTCAAAAACTGAGGAAGCTGTGCACATTGATGGCGGGCCAAATAAAAAATTTGGTTGATGACATGTGATGGAAATCTAACGTTGTTTAATCAAAAGGTGTCATATCTTTTCAATATTTTATTTCTACTTTTTAGGGCTATTTTTCAGCTAAAAATAGCTGCGTTTCAGCTATGGGGACACAGATTTTGAGGGGCAAAATTCATATGTATTTACCTCTCTTTGCAGTCTAGTTCTGCCATTCGGTATCCAACCCTTTTTCGGTAATGTTCTAGTTTTCACCCGGAATTAGATTTTCTGAATCTGATTTTTATACTAATGATTTCTAGTTGGGTTGCGTTGTCTAACAGCAGATTCTATACCAATTTACTATTCATTTTCTATATTGTGGTTGTGTCTATACTGTGTTGTCCTTACGCACACATTACGAGATGTTTTGGTGCAAAATTTTCAACACAGTCTCTCTTGACTAATTTGGACGTTCTGATTTCAATTTTATTAGTTTTACGTCCATCTAAGGTCATCTGGACCAGTTTTCAGGATCTGTGTGATCCCACCTTGAAAAACTTGTCATATGCCCGATTGACTAATTTGGGCGTTCTGAGTCTAAATATATCAATTTCGGGACAAAAAAAAGTCGTCTTGACCCTCTTCATGACAATGCATATCTCTCAAACAAAAATTTTTGTTTTATGCTCAATTAACCAGATTAAGCCTACTGACTATTAATATATCAGTTTTAGGTCAAATTAAGTCCGTCTTGGCCATTAATCTAACACTGCGTTTTTCACTATTCATTATCTTCTTCTTAACTGACTAGTCTGAGTGTTCTAACTCCGATTTTGTCAGCCTCTGGGTGAAAAGAGGTCATCTGGACCATTGTTCTTGATACTATATCTCGGCTAGGGTATTTCTCGCTGTTGTGCTTAGATGACCGGTCCGAGTGTTCTGATGATCTGTTCACCAGTCTTACGTTAAGAAATGGTCATCTAGACCAGTTTCCTGATACTGCGCATCTTATACACTCACACACATAATAGGGTAGATTGATTTTACTGTCGGTCGCCCCTTTCACTGCATGAATAGTAATTAAACATTACTGTTCTTGTTTAATCTATTCAACTGGAAAAATATATTGTATTTTTCAAATTAATTACTCGTTGCATGGTAATTAGGTTTCACACATTACGAGAGTCTTTACAGCGGTTCTCTGCTCAATACACGGCCTTTTACATGGGTTCTTACATGGGCATGTACAGGGCAACACGAGCGTGTACTAATTGAATTTTCTCAACACGACCGCGTCTTGGGATACAACCTTCTACACGTTCATCAACCCGAGTGGTACACAACCACTTAGACGACCGTATACTTGCCGTGTTCTTCTAATTTACATTAAAAGGCATCGAATTATTCCTCAATTTCTCATTATATGGAAATTAGGTTACATGATCGGGGCAATCCTTACAACGTAGACAAACGCCGCAGATGCCTCGAGTTTCAAGAAGGAAACTCTGGCTTTCTCCAGGTGGCACCCATGAAAGGGATGATGCGCTTTGGGAAGAAAGGAAAGCTTAGTCCTAGATATATAGGACCCCTTGAGATCATCGAGAGAGTCGGGAAGATGGCTTACAGATTAGCACTTCCCCCCGAATTAGCTTCAGTACATAATGTCTTCCATGTCTCAATGCTAAAGAAATACGTGCCAGACAGCTCCCATGTTCTGACCTAAGAACCTGTAGAAGTCCACACCGCTCTGGCATACGAGGAAAAACCTGTGTGGATCCTAGCCAAAGAAGATAAAGTGCTTAGGAATAAAGTTATACCGCCTGTAAATGTAGGAAAATAAATCGGTAAAAACGTATCAGAGTGGCGTAGTGGAACAATAAAAAATTTTCAGATCGTTAAATATCTCATGATGCCATATACAATAAACCAACAACAATTAAAACTCATACCACAAGGATGCCAATCTACAGGAGGAGAATGACCGGAGGCTTCAACCATCTAGCCTTCTCTACTATTCTCTAATTCCCGAATGGCTGAGTGTGTGGGCACTCTGAACCTCGATCGGTATGCTAGCACTGCTAGTCTTCTTTCGACCACCCAGATCTCTAAAGAACTTTATTGTCACGGTGGGCTGTCTAACAATAAGCCTGCTCACCTGAGAGTATGTGGTTTGAGCGAACTGAAGTGGCAGGACCTCTATTTATAGACCTGCATGAGGTGATTCTCGGAATTTGAATTGGATTAGGAAAAGATATTCTCCCTTATCCATAACCATAAAATCTGAATTTTCCAAGGGAGAATCCCAACAATAAAATTCGGCCATTATGGGATAAACCCAATCCAAATCTAAACAAGATTTTAACTAGAATTTTATCTCCATTTTTCAACCAAAAAATCTGAAATTTCCTAGAAGAAAATCTCCTAAAATTTTCGGCCACTTTCAGGATAAGGGAGAATCAAAATTCCACTAGGATTTTCAAGCTTGAATCTTATCTCATCCTTATCCAAAATAACCGAATTTTCCTAGGAGATTTTCTCTATAATTTCGGCCACTTTTCAGGGAGGAGAGAATCCAAATTCAACTGGGATTGAAACTTGAATTTTTCCCTTGAACCTTATCCACAAAAACCGAAATTCCATTGAGGATATTCCTCAAAATTTCTTCCACTATTTGTTAGGATTTGGATTCAAAATTCAAGTAGGATTCTGACAAGATTATCCTCTCCAAATCCAACTCAAATTCGAATTTCAAACCTTGTGAATTTTCCACAATAAATTCGAATCCCACTTGGACTGTGATTTAAAATTTGAATTTCAAATTTCAAATTCAAATTTCAATTTCAAATTTCAAATTTCAAATTTCAATTTCAAATTCAAATTTCAAATTCGAATTTCAAATTCAAATATCAAATTCAAATTTCAAATTCAAATTTCAAATTTCAAATTTCAAAATTCAAATTTCAAAATCCACAAAACAGTTGTGTTTCAAATTCTTGTTCTCATGGATAATTTTCTACAACTCCAATCCAATCTCAAATAAAATCATGGCAACTTTATTTGGAGTTCGAATAATTGTGTACTCTATTATCCAAAACAAAATCTGAATCCAACCGGAGAGAATCTTGTCTACCATCCTAATCCTGTGTCATCACCATCCATGCATAATAAACCAGCCAATAGCATACACAAATCAATTTGCCAAACGTTAAGGAATTATGTGGAGCTATTAGAGGGACTAATTGGACATATATAATCGGGCTCCCGCAAATCCATATGATCATCATTCTTTACCGAACAACTCAATCATATGATCACTAGTTTCAGAGTCACACCACTATAAACCTGAAACTGAACTCCCAATTATATACCGCATTACGTAAGCCTGTGACGAGCTACTATCCAATGACCTTGTCATATATGCAAAACCCTCATATGATATCCATGATCAGCCTTAGGTCAAAGTCCGTTTAATCCTACTGATCAGGCTATCTTAAAGTTCCATTATACTACCGAATTAAGAAAATGATTATTCACCATATGTGAATAAGAAGTCATCCGCCTAGCAGACGACCCAAGGCCTTGTCCATTTTCACATTCAGTATAATGCCTTTAAGAGGATACCTTTAACCCCTTAGAGTTATGATTCCAATATCTGCAAACAATCCCTTCATCGTATACAAGTCATGCACCTTACGAACCGGTCTATAAGCTTACTACCTCTGAGACGCTTTAGCCATTGGAACATCAAAGTACACAAGTCATATACATGAAGTAGTTCACTTACTCAGGATTAAGGTTATTGCACAATGAACGTCAAAAGTAGATTGATCCACTCATAGCGGACTACGTAGATCAATCATGCTTTAGTCCCGGTCTAATATGTCACCACCAAGCAATATATCTATGTCTCTACTTAGGAGTCCAGCTCCAGACAGTCAAGATAAACCATCCCCTCCAAGGCTTTAGACAACATAATAGTCTTAACATGAGTTAGATGTTCGGTCTAACCCCATAGACTACAAATCATAGTTTAGACCGCTAACTTTAGAATATTGTCTTCTCGCATATAAAAGTCCATTGCATGCAACGTTCTAACAGTTTTAACACAAGCAGTCAGTGAGCCATATTTGCTTACATTTACTTTAACATGTAAATAAAATAAGGACAGATAGTAATGTAATGAATAACCTCTATATATATAATTTTATTATCCAGTTCAAAATAAATACCTCAAAATGTCTCTAATGCTTAGGGCATTTCCTAACAATCTCCTACTTGCCCTAAGCTAGCAGATGTGCCATGTTACTCATCCCCATCACCTCTACATGCCTCTAAAAGCTTCTAGCTACCAAAGTCTTAGTAAAGGGATCGGCGATGTTGTCCTCGGATGCGATCTTACATACATCCACTTGTCCTGTCTCCACGTGCCCTCTAATAATATGATATCTCCGATCGATGTGCTTGGTCCTCCTGTGGTGCTGAGATTCCCTTGTGTTGGCAATAGCCCCTGTGTTATCACAGTAAAGTGTGATAGGCTTGTCAACACCCAGAATGACCTTAAGGTCTCTAAAGAACTTGCAGAGCCAAAACCGCTTCTTTAGATGCCTCAGCCGCAGCCACATACTCAGCCTCCATAGTAGAGTCAGCTGTACAGCCCTGCTTCATGCTCCTCTACACAATGGCGCCTCCTCCGAGTAAAAACACTGATCTAGATGTTGATTTCCTTGAATCCTTACAAATCTGGAAGTCTGAGTCCATGTATCCTATGGGTGTTAGGTCCCCTCCAGAATACGCTAGCATATAATCTCTCGTTCTCTTAAGATACTTGAGTATATGCTTTACTGCTTGCTAGTGCTTGGTTCCAGGATTCGCTTGATATCGACTCACCATACCTACTGCAAAACATATGTCTAGGCAAGTGCAAAGCATAGCATACATAAGACTTCCTACAGTGGATGCATAAGGGACCTTACTCATATGCTCTCTTTCTTCTGATGTCTTGGGACAGTCATCCAATGAAAGAGTTAGATCGGTAATAGAAGGCTGTGAACCTTTCTTTGCCTCTTGCATTGCATATTTGTCAATTATTTTATCTATGTATAAAGCTTGGGATAACGCTATCATTTTGTTCTTTTGATCTCTGAAGAGACAAATGCCTAGAACATAATTAGCTTCTCCCAAGTCCTTCATGTCAAACTGTTGGTGTAACCAAAGTTTGACCGATGATAAGTTCCCTATATCATTCCCAATGAGTAGTATATCATCGACATAGAGTATCAGAAAGACCACTTTTCCATCCTTAATACGTTTATAAACACAAGGTTCATCAACGTTCTGCTCAAAACCAAATGTCTTAATCGCTTGATCAAACCTCTGGTTCCATGAGCGGGATACTTGCTTTAATCCATAAATGGATCTAAGCAACTTGCAGACTTTCCTTTCTTGGCCTTTCGCTACGAACCCTTTGGACTGTATCATATAGATACACTCTTCTGGATGGCCATTCAAGAATGCTGTCTTGACATCCATTTGCCAGATCTCGTAATCGGGAGCCGCAACAATGGACGGAAGAATACGGATAGACTTCAGCATAGCAATAGGTGAAAAGGTTTCATCGTAATCGATTCCAACCTTTTGCGTGTACCCCTTTGCAACCAGTCTAGCTTTGAAAGTTTCCACTCTCCCTTCCGCATCCTTCTTTCTTTTGTAGACCCATTTGCATCCAATGGGTTTTATCCCATCCGGCAAATCTATAAGTTCCCAAACAGAGTTGGATTTCATAGAATCCATCTCATTGTTCATAGCCTGTTTCCAAGATTTAGAATCAACATCATTTATAGCTTCATCATATGTGACCGGATCATCCTCATGCTCATGAGCCTCAGCCTGGTATACCACAGTATCATACATGAAGAAATTAGGTTTCTTAGAAACCCTCCCACTACGATGTGGTACCCTAAATTTTTGATCGTCTGCAGGTCTTTCACTGGAACTCGGACTTGCGTCCAAGACCAAAATCTGTGGAGCAGTTCTTTCACCCGATAACTCCTCTAGCACCACTTTGCTTCGAGGCTTAAAGTCATTCATGTGACTTTCCTCCAAGAATGTCGCATGGGTTGAGACAATGACTTTTTGTTCCTTCGAGTTATAGAACAGCCCTCCTTTAGTTCCTTTTGGATACCCTACAAATATACACAATTCTGATCTTGGTTCCAACTTCTTCGTATCCCCATCCAGTACATACACCGGGCAGTCCCATATTCTCATATGTCCAAGGGAGGGCTTCCTGCCACGCCACAATTCATACGGAGTTCTGGAATTGATTTGCTTGGAACCTGGTTCAAAATATAGCATGCTGTTTGTAAAGCATATCCCCAAAATGATAATGGTAGCGTTGAATAACTCATCATGGACCGTACCATATCCAATAAGGTCTTGTTTCGCCTTTCGGCTACACCATTCTATTGTGGAGTACCAGGTGCAGTCAATTGGGATAATATCCTGTTCTCTACAAGATGTCCTAGAAATTCACCGGAGAGGTATTCGCTACCTCGATCAGATCGAAGTGTCTTTATGGATTTATCCAATTGCTTTTCCACTTCTGCACGATACTCTTTGACCTTGTCAAAGGTTTCACTCTTACGGTGCATCAGATACACATATCCATACCTCGAGTAATCATCTATAAAAGAGACATAATACTCGAACCCTCCTCGTGCTGTGACGTTCATGGGGCCACATACGTCAGTGTGCACAATTTCTAAGAGCTCCTGAGCCTTTATACCCTTAGCTCCAAAAGACCTCTTGGTCATTTTACCCTCTAGACAAGACTCACATTGGGGAAGTCGTACCTCTTCCAGAGATTCCAGAGGACCGTCTTTCACCAATCTTTGAATCCTATCCTGGTTAATATGACCAAGTCTTAAATGTCAAAGGTACGTCTTGTTAGAGTGAGAAACTTTCAACCTTTTAGAGTTATCAATTAATTCAATGTCAAGCTGTGGCGGCCTGCCCCTCGTAGAGATCATACAATACTATTACAGTTTAGCTTTATCACTAACTGCGATAGATTGTACTCTCATGGGTCGCCGGCTAATCTATCTCTCTTGTAAAACATGACGTTTTTGGGGAATTTTTTTTTTTAACATCATGTAAAATATTATCCACTAATTACTTTGTTTATAAATACAAAGTAATTTACATACTACAGTGCTTTCACAAAATATATATTTACAAAAGACTGTTTCTTTTTCCCTTCTCTTTTATCACTTAGCGGAAAGACTCTGGCAGGACCATATCCCTCGTCCCCTATCCCATTTGACACACGCTATTCCGTCCGCCATCCAGTCAATCAAAGCTACTGAGCTGGTCGCTTACCTGTAACATAAGCAAAAATGGTGAGCTACAGGCTCAGTAAGTTCAAACATGCAAGAAATAAAATTTCTATGAATAATACTATTCATCATAAATAGTAACATTGACCACTATTCATACATGAATAGTAACATTGACCACTATTCATACATAAATAGTAACTTTGACCACAACACAGTATATCAACAGTACATCTATCGCGATGTTAGTACCCTCACGAAACTGTCTTATGCTCAATTATGGCGTAGTTTCAGTTTTAGGTAATTATCTTTGATTATGTTCTGGTTTTGAGCTCAGGTTGACAGTACCATTTAGGTGCGCATGACTGGGAGCGGTACATTAGTGCTGACCTCCACAGCCTTAATCTCATAGCCCCGAAGGCAAAATTGTACATGACTGGGAGCTGTACATCAGTGCTGACCTCCACAGCCTTAATCTCATAGCCCCGAAGGCAAAATTACCTCCCTATACGGAAGGCTGGTACCCCAAAAAGTGGTTTCATTACCGACTTTTTAAAGTTCTAACCCGGTGACTTCATATTGCCCCGTGGTTAGGAATGGTTCACATTTTAATTTTAAGTGAGTGAGTTTCATTAATCTCGCTCTAGTGCCCGAAGCACGATTTATTATGTGTCCCATTCTTAATAGTGCCTGTAGCACATTTCGTCTCTCTTTCTACTCTATAATAGTGCCCGTAGTACATATGTACCTAACTTATAGTTAGTACATCAAAGTTAGCAATAATAATGCTATATGTTGCAGACAGGTAAATGTCTGAACTTACCTTATCAGTTTCTTCGTCTTTTCCTTTTTGGATCTTTGATCGCCCTCCGTGTAGGTCGATTTTGGGATCCTACAGACAAAACCTTGTCTGTTAATTTCATTTCCATTTATAGCTTTTATTTTTCATTAAAAAGCTTAAATAAAACCTATTTATAACTTTTTAGGCTTTATTTATCATTTTTCCCATTTTTCTCAACTTTTACAAAATTATGATTTTGCCCCTATATTTTGACAAAATTACAATTATGCCCCTGATGGAATTTTCTCGATCCAGACTGCATTTTTGGCTCTCAGGAACTTTTTTGACTCTTTTCTAATCATTACCGAGTTCGTTTCTATTTTATTTTCATTTTTCACTTTCCCGACCCTCGGGAAGCACTATTCCGATCCTTACGTCGGTTTAGTGATTTTCTATCGTTTCGGAATCTCAAATGGACGTTTTACTAGTATTTAAAACGTTCATATAGACATTCCCGATCTAGGTCTCCGAGGCTCAGATTTTCCGTTCCCGACTCGGACCTTTATTTCGTTTCCAAAAACGCCCCCCCTCGGGTCGGTTTTTCAGTTTCACTCGCATTTTACATTTTTAAGGGGACGGATTACTATTCACAAACCACTCCTTAGGTTTTACATTTATTTCACTCTTTAAATAGTACAAATTGTAATATACATACATTTGTACATTTTCTTCTGAGAATGCCTGAATTTCCCGGTTGTCACACAAGCAGTGAGTACATATTTGGTTTGATCAAATATAGGTTTCCATCCATCCATCCAGAACAGATAAAAGACTTATTTCTATGAATATCAACTCTTTTACTAAAAGAAACTGAATAAAATTCCTTTATTAAACAAGCTACCGATATAAGGTTCCTCCTAAAATTAGGAACATAAAAACAGTCTTTCAATAAAATAAACCTAAATTGATCAAAGTAAAGGTAAATATCTCCCACTGCTTCAGCCACCACCAAGCTGTCGTCCCCAGTTCGCAACGAGAGGCTCCTATCATGTAGGCTTCTCGTTTTCACAAACCCCTGCATAGAAACACAAACATGATTAGTGGCGCCCGAATCAATGACCCAAGTGTCTTTCGATTCTTCCACCAAACACGCTTCCAATTAATGAAGTTCCTTACCTTCCTTACCCTTGGCGGCTAGGAATTCCCGGCAAGCCTTCTTAAAGTGACCTACCTTCCCACAATGGAAGCATTTGTACTTTTTAGGGTCCTTTGGCTTCTTGTTCTTCTTCTTATTCTTCCCGTCCGAGACAGGAGGATTAGAAGAACTAGAAGCCACCTGCTTCTTATTTGGCCTTTTCCTCTTCTGTGAGGGATTGGAAGATTCCGCCAAATTGGCCTCTCCTTTAGGTCAGACCGCATCCTCATCCCTGATCATCCGCTCATAAGCCTGTAGTTGCTTCATGAGCTCGGTTAGTCCTAACTCCTTTGTCGCCAAATTGTATGCGGCCTTAAACCCCACAAAATCTTTAGACAGAGTTTTGAACACCATCTCGATCTGGGTGTTGTAGTCCAACTCAGCACCGTTTTTGGCAGCCTCAGCGAAGAATCCCATTAGAGTGATCATATGGTCCTTCACCAGAGTACCCGCCTTTCGCTTAGAGTTCATAATGCTGGTGATAGCGGATTGTCGAGCCAATTTTTCTTGGCCTCCGAACATGTCCTCCAGATTTTCCATGATCTCCCCAGCAACTTGATAAGTCTCATGCTGCTTTTGTAAAGCACTCGTCATGCTAGCAAGTATGTAGCATCGAGCTATATCATTGGATTCTCTCCAACGAGTATAGGCAACCGGGACCTCCTCAATCGGTGTGTCAGGTTTTGGCCCTGGTGGGCATGGTTCATCCAGTATGAACTTGTGTCTCTCGCAGGTGAGAACTATCAACAGATTTCTTTTCCAATCTTTATAATTATCACCATTCAGTTTATTCTCAGTAAGTATTGAAATGAGGGGTGTCGGTGACATTTTGAACTGAAATAAAATTATACTAGACATCATTACAAAGCCCAAGCAAATATACAGATAATTTAGCAAATAAAACATACAAGTATGTTCCTACATGAAACTTGAAAAACATGTAGCATTGCAATGGTAATTCTCAGCACCCATTGCCCCAAGCCACCGAGGGGTGGTCATGAAAACAAATAGCCAGAACATGGACCCCGTCCAATTAATATATGTTGCCTTAAATCCTCCAAGGGTAAGACATATATTAATAACCGGTTATTTGGCAACCAGTTTAGTTAACAGAGCTTCTAGGGAAGGTTAATAACTAAACGAGTCTTGAGTGTCTAACCATTGTTTACGTAGCCTGATCCATGTCCTACCAAGCCACCGAGGGGTGGTCATGAATAGGATCGTACCCGAACACGTTTTCCACATAGGAGATCCAATCTAGTATACCGGCGGCGGTAAACGCCTACCTAGGGGTGTAGTCAGGGCAGAACTGACGCGAAGCGTTACCATGCTTTCACATATGGATCAATAATGGAGGCCGTGGGTTTTGTTTGAAACCCTCTCCCACTCAATATTTTGAAAAACATGCAAGTTTTGACAAAATATGTATGATCAATATAGTATGAGCAGCACTCAGCTATCCTATATGACATGTTATCAAATATGCATATAAAACATCCATCAAAACATATTTATACATCCATGACATATCACAGAAAAAATAATCGACAGAATAACCAAACCATGGTTCCATCCTATGGTTCCATCCTAGAACAAAGAAAATAAAGATTACAAAATTCCATCCAAAGCATTCTTTGAGTTTTGAATTTTGTTCTGTCTTCTTGTATCCATCTTTATGTAGCCTCTCCATTTATTTCTCATCCCAAGAATTATTTAAAATTTAAATCTCCAAAATTTAAATTTCAAATTCAAACTCCAAATTCGAATTTCAAATTTAAATTTCAAATTTAAATTTTAAACAATTTTAAACATCATGTGTAATAAAATGTAATTTCAAAATTTTCAATTACATATTTTTAAACATGATTTAAAATTAAATCTCAAATTTAAAAATCAAAATTTTTTGATTTTTAGACCGTCGCACCGCCGCCCCCAAAGGCGGTAGCCGCCGTGGGCAGCCACTAGCCCCGGAGGGGCTGGCAGCCCACGGCCGCCCCCTATGTGCGTGTGATGCCTTAAATTTTATTTAAGGGTCAATATACAATTTAAATAAAATTAGTGTGCCAAAAATTAATTAAAAATCCTTTTGGAAACCCTAGGTTGGTTTCCTAGTCAAATTCCGCTCAAAAAGTCAACAATTTGAACTTCAAAAAGAAACCCTAAAATATTCGGCCATCACTTAGGATTTTAATTAAAATTTAAATTCCAAAAATCCAAGAGGATTCAAATTCAAATTTCATTCCTTAGATATAAAGAAGAAATTTGGCCATAAAGTGTAGGAAATAAAGGAGACTTTATTGAATTAAAAGCTAAGTCAAAACTCAATCAAAATTCAAATTATTTTTCCTTAAAAACTAAGGGATAATTTTGGCCACTTAAGGGGAAATAAGAGAGAAAACCCTAGCCTCAAAACAGCACAAAAACTTTCCCTTTTGCCCCTTACAATTTTGAGCCAAACAAGGAAGAGAAAGGGAAAGAAAAACCTAGTATAAAAACCCCCTTTTAACTCTCATTCACCCTTCCTTTCACCCTCAAAAATTCGGCCAGCTTTCCCCTCTCTCCTCTCTGAATTTTCTCTCCCAAAACACACCCAAAACAGCAACAAAACTTACCAAAAGGCAGCTCAAAAATTCAACAACCTTTGAGACAAAAACAAGGTGAGAAATCAAAACTTTTTTTCCTTCCTTTTCCTTTTGATTTCAAATCCGAAATTTTATATGGTTTTCTCCACTGTTTCCTTACTGTTTTGAAGACTCCAACACTCACACAAATTCAGCTAAAAGGGAGACCAAACATCAAAAATAGTGCAGCACAAACAAGGTGTGATTTCTCTCTCAAACCCTAAAATTTTGCCTCATTGATCCCCTTTTCAAAAACCCTATTATGATACGTGTAAGATTTTACGATTTTGTCAATTTGATTCTTGGGTTGTGTTATGACATATAAATAAGGTTTTCCACAAAATTTCGTGATCATTGGATGAAAATTGAATTGGTTTGAGGCTAATCGAAATTCGGACACAGAAAAACAGAAATCTGGAAAATTACCATATGAACAGTAAATTTGTGTCAGCCATAACTTGAGTTTTAAAAACGATTTTTGAGTGATTCTTGAGCCTAAAATTAAATTCAAGATGTCCCCTAAATGCCTGAAAATTTTGAGAACCAAAATCATCCGTTTACCTAGTCAAAATATTTTTCTAAGATAGGCGGACAGAACCGCCGGGTTTTGAACCCAAACTGAAACCCAGATTTTTATGCCTGAAAACAATCCTCGGTTTTTGGCCTAGTTGAATGAACAAATGATGTCCAAAAATTATAAAAATTATATGGAATTAAAGCTACGGATGTCTAGTTTAACATATTAAAAATTTAGAATTTTTGGGATGAAAAATAAATTAATATGGATTTTATATTCAGCATAGGTCAGTCTACCCATGCCCAGTAATATCTTAACTTAGAGTTTTTCATAAATTTTAAATCCCAAATGTTTATTAAACGTTTTAAAATCTTTTATGGCACACTAAAATGATTGGATGATTATGTCTAGATCTAGATTGATCATATGTTGTGATTATAGGATTTATTTGACGTTCTTGCTGGATTTGTGGATCACGTTATCGTAACGTTTGTGCGATAATCGAGGTAGGACGTTCTAGCCTTTTCCGGGAGTAGTCAAGTGTTTTAAATTTCCCTGTTTTATCGATGGCATGTTGTTTTCAGTTTTTGAAATTATTATATTATTTTTGATGAAATAAACGCATGCAACGTATTTGGTAATTAAATGTGTATTTTAAAACGTGTTTTGATTTATGGCATAATATAACTTGGTAAATACCATCTTTTGAATAATCCGGTGAATATAATTGAGCTCTAGTTCACGATCATTGTAAATGATGCGTGCGTCCCAAAGTTGACGCCATGGGGGAAGGTCCCTAAACCTGCACAGGGCTGTTCGGCCTATTTAGATCGTAACGAGATGATCTAGGATAATTCAAATTCGAGGCACGTATATTATAGCTACGACAAGTCCTCACTCATAATATGATGGTTTGTTTTAATGATTTATTATTTTAATATTGGGGCACGTATATTGCAGCTACGCTAAGTCCTCAGTAGAATAAAACTTGCATTAAAAATGTTTTTCACGAAATTGTTGATTATTTTTTTGTTATGATTATTATGTCATGTATTCTTAAATTGTTGATTATTTTTTTGGAAACGAATATTATGTAGGAAATTAAACCGATAAAAAACGTATCAGAGTGGCGCAGTGGAACAATAAAAATTTTTAGATCGTTAAATATCTCATGATGCCATATACAATAAACCAACAACAATTAAAACTCATACCTCAAGGACGTCAATCTTGCAGGAGGAGAATGACCGGAGGCTTCAACCAACTAGCATTCTCTACTATTCTCCAATTCCCGAATGGCTGAGTGTGTGGGCACTCTGAACCTCGATCGATATGCTAGCACTGCTAGTCTTCTTCCGACCACCCAGATCTCTAAAGAACTTTATTGTCACGATGAGTTGTGCAACAATAAGCCTGCTCACCAGAGAGTCTGTGGTCTGAGAGAACTGGAGTGGCAGGACCTCTATTTATAGACCTGCATGAGGTGAATCTCTGAATTCGAATTGGACTAGGAAAAGATTTTCTCCCTTATCCAAACCAAAAAATCCTAATTTTCCAAGGGAGAATCTCCACAATTAAATTCGGTTTTCCTAGGATAAATCCAATCCAAATCTAAACAAGATTTTAACTAGAATTTTATCTCCCTTTTTCAACCAAAAAATCTGAAATCTTTAGGAGAAAATCTTCTCCAAATTTTCGGCCACTTTTAGGATAAGGAAGAATCAAAAATTCCACTAGGATTTTTCAAGCTAAATCTCATCTCAACCTTATCCAAAAATAACCGAATTTCCTAGGATTAAGGCTCCAAAATTTCGGCCACTTTTAGGGAAGGAGAGAATCCAAATTCAACTAGGATTGAAACTTGAATTTTCCCTTGAATCTTATCCACAAAAAAACCGAATTTTCCATTGAGGATTATCCTCCAAAAATTCGCCCACTTTTGTTGGGATTTGGATTCAAAATTCAAGTAGGATTCTAACAAGATTATCCTCTCTAAATCCAACTCAAATTCGAATTTCAAACCTTATGGATTTTCCACAACAAATTCGAATCCTACTTAGACTGTGATTCAAAATTTGAATTTCAAATTTCAAATTCAAATTTCAAATTCAAATTTCAAATTTCAAATTTCAAATTTCAAATATAAATTTCAAATTCAAATTTCAAATTCGAATTTCAAATTCAAATTTCAAATTCAAATTTCAAATTTCAAATTTCAAAATTCAAATTTCAAATTCCACAAAAACGGTTGTGTTTCATATTCTTGTTCTCATGGATAATTTTCTACAACTCCAATCCAATCTCAAATAAAATCATGGCAACTTTATTTGGAGTTCGAATAATTGTGTACTCTATTATCCAAAACAAAATCTGAATCCAACCGGAGAGAATCTTGTCTACCATCCTAATCCTGTGTCATCACCATCCATGCATAATAAACTAGCCAATAGCATACACAAATCAATTTGCCAAACGTTAAGGAATTATGTGGAGCTAGTAGAGGGACTGATTGGACATATATAATCGGGCTCCCGTGATTCCATATGATCATCATTCTGTACCGAACAACTCAATCATATGATCACTAATTTCAGAGTCACACCACTATAAACCTGAAACTGAACTCCCAATTATATACCGTATTACGTAAGCCTATGACGAGCTAGCATCCAATGACCTTGTCATATATGCAAAACCCTCATATGATATCCATGATCAGCCTTAGGTCAAAGTCCGTTTAATCCTACTGATCAGGCTATCTTAAAGTTCCATTATACTACCGAATCAAGAAAATGATTATTCACCATATGTGAATAAGAAGTCATCCGCCCAGCAGACGACCCAAGGCCTTGTCCATTTTCACATTCAGTATAATGCCTTTAAGAGGATACCTTTAACTCCTCAGAGCTATGATTCCGATATCTGCAAACAAACCCTTCATCGTATACAAGTCATGCACCCAACGAACCGGTCTATAAGCTTACTACCTCTGAGACGCTTTAGCCATTGGAACATCAAAGTACACAAGTCATATACATGAAGTAGTTCATTTACTCAGGATTAAGGTTATTGCACAATGAACGTCAAAAGCAGATTGATCCACTCATAGCGGACTACGTAGATCAATCACGCTTTAGTCCCGGTCTAATATGTCACCACCAAGTAACATATCTATGTCTCTACTTGGGAGTCCAGCTCCAGACAGTTAAGACAAACCGTCCCCTCCAAGGCTTTAGACAACATAATAGTCTTTATCATGAGTTAGATGCTCGGTCTAACCCCATAGACTACAGACCATAGTTTAGACCGCTAACTTTAGAACATTGTCTTCTTGCATACAAAAGTCCATTGCATGCAACGTTCTAACAGTTTTAACACAAACAGTCAGTGAGCCATATTTGCTTACATTTACTTTAACGTGTAAATAAGACGAGGACAAATAGCAATGTAATGAATAACCTCTATGTATATAATTTTATTATCCAGTTCAAAATGAATACATCAAAATGTCTCTAATACTTAGGGCATTTCCTAACAATCTCCCACTTTCCCTAAGCCAGTAGATGTGCCATGTTACGCATCCCCATCGCCTCTACATGCCTCTCAAAGCTTCTAGCTACCAAAGTCTTAGTAAAGGGATCAGCGATGTTGTCCTCGGACGCGATCTTACATACATCCACTTGTCCTGTCTCCACATGCCCTCTAATAATATGATATCTCCGATCGATGTGCTTGGTCCTCTTGTGGTGCCGAGATTCCCTTATGTTGGCAATAGCCCCTGTATTATCACAGTAAAGTGTGATAGGCTTGTCAACACCCGGAATGACCTCAAGGTCTCTAAAGAACTTACGGAGCCAAACCGCTTCTTTAGATGCCTCAGCCGCAGCCACATACTCAACCTCCATAGTAGAGTCAGCTGTGCAGCCCTACTTCACGCTCCTCCACACAATGGCGCCTCCTCCGAGTAAAAACACTGATCCAAATGTCGATTTCCTCGAATCCTTACAAGTCTGGAAGTCTGAGTCCGTGTATCCTACGGGTGTTAGGTCCCTTCCAGAATACACTAGCATATAATCCCTCGTTCTCTTAAGATACTTGAGTATATGCTTTACTGCTTGCCAGTGCTTGGTTCCAGGATTCGCTTGATATCGACTCACCATACCTACTGCAAAACATATGTCCGGGCGAGTCCAAAGCATAGCGTACATAAGGCTACCCACAGCGGATGCATAAGGGACCTTACTCATACGCTCTCTTTCTTCCGATGTCTTGGGACAGTCATCCAATGAAAGAGTTAAACCGGCAATAGAAGGTTGTGAGCCTTTCTTTGCCTCTAGCATTGCATATTTGTCAATTATTTTATCAATGTATGAAGCTTGGGATAATGCTATCATTTTGTTCTTTCGATCTCTGAAGAGACGAATGCCTAGAACATAATTAGCTTCCCCCAAGTCCTTCATGTCAAACTGTTGGTGTAACCAAAGCTTGACCGATGATAAATTCCCTACATCATTCCCAATGAGTAGTATATCATCGACATAGAGTATCAGAAAGACCACTTTTCCATCCTTAATACGTTTATAAACACAAGGTTCATCAACGTTCTGCTCAAAACCAAATGTCTTAATCACTTGATCAAACCTTTGGTTCCATGAGCGGGATGCCTGCTTTAATCCATAAATGGATCTAAGCAACTTGCAGACTTTCTTATCTTGGCCTTTTGCTACGAACCCTTCGGGCTGTATCATATAGATACACTCTTCAAGATGGCCATTTAAGAATGCCGTCTTGACATCCATTTACCAGATCTCGTAATCGAGAGCCGCAGCAATGGACAGAAGAATACAGATAGACTTCAGCATAGCAACAGGCGAAAAGGTTTCCTCGTAATCGATTCCAGCCTTTTGCGTGTATCCCTTTGCAACCAGTCTAGCTTTGAAAGTTTCCACTCTCCCTTCCGCATCCTTCTTTCTTTTGTAGACCCATTTACATCCAATGGGTTTTATCCCATCCGGCAAATCTACAAGTTCCCAAACAGAGTTGGATTTCATAGAATCCATCTCATTGTTCATAGCCTGTTTCCAAGATCTAGAATCAACATCCTTTATAGCTTCATCATATGTGACCGGATCTTCCTCATGCTCATGAGCCTCGGCCTGGTATACCTCAGCATCATACATAAAGAAATTAGGTTTCTTAGAAACCCTCCCACTACGACAAGGCACCCTAAATTGTTGATCGTCTGCAGGTCTTTCATTGGAACTCGGACTTGCGTCCAAGACCGAAATCTGTGGAGCAGTTCTTTCACCCGATAACTCCTCTAGCACCACTTTGCTTCGAGGCTTAAAGTTATTCATGTGACTTTCCTCCAAGAATGTCGCATGGGTTGAGACAATGACCTTTTGTTCCTTCGGGTTATAGAACAGACCTCCTTTAGTTCCCTTTGGATACCCTACAAACATGCACAATTCTGATCTTGGTTCCAACTTCTTCGCATCCCCATCCAGTACATATGCCGGGCAGCCCCATATTCTCATATGTCCAAGGGAGGGCTTCCTGCCACGCCACAATTCATACGGAGTTCTAGGAATTGATTTGCTCGGAACCTGGTTCAGAATATAGCACGCCGTTTGTAAAGCATGTCCCCAAAATGATAATGGTAGCGTTGAGTAACTCATCATGGACCGTACCATATCCAATAAGGTCCTGTTTCTCCTTTCGGCTACACCATTCTGTTGTGGAGTACCAGGTGCAGTCAATTGGGATAATATCCCATTCTCTACAAGATGTCCTAGAAATTCATCGGAGAGGTATTCGCCACCTCGATCAGATCGAAGTGTCTTTATGGATTTATCTAATTGCTTTTCCACTTCCGCACGATACTCTTTGAATTTATCAAAGGTCTCGCTCTTGCGGTGCATCAGATACACATATCCATACCTCGAGTAATCATCTATGAAAGAGACATAGTACTCGAACCCTCCTCGTGCTGTGACGTTCATGGGGCCACATACGTCAGTGTGCACAATTTCTAAGAGCTCCTGTGCCCTTGTACCCTTAGCTCCAAAAGACCTCTTAGTCATCTTACCCTCTAGACAAGACTCACATTGGGGAAGTCGTACCTCCTCCAGAGATTCCAGAGGACCGTCTTTCACCAATCTTTGAATCCTATCCTGATTAATATGACCAAGTCTTAAATGCCAAAGATACGCCTTGTTAGAGTGAAAAACTTTCAACCTTTTAGAGTTATCAATTAATTCAGTGTCAAGCAGTGAGTACATCTTTGGTCTGATCAAATATAGGTTTCCATCCATCCATCCAGAACAGATAAAAGACTTATTTCTACGAATATCAACTCTTTTACTAAAAGAAACTGAATAAGAATCCTTTATTAAACAAGCTACCGATATAAGGTTCCTCCTAAAATTAGGAACATAAAAACAGTCTTTCAATAAAATAAACCTAAATTGATCAAAATAAAGATGAACGTCTCCCACTGCCTCAGCCACCACAAAGCTACCATCTCCAGTCCGCTACGAGAGGCTCCTATCATGTAGACTTCTCGTTTCCACGAACCCCTGCATAGAAACACAAACATGATTAGTGGCGCCCGAATCAATGACCCATGTGTCTTTCGATTCTTCCACCGAACACGCTTCTAAGTAATGAAGTTCCTTACCTTCCTTGCCCTTGGAGGCTAGGAATTCCCGGCAAGCCTTCTTGAAGTGACCTACCTTCCCACAGTGGAAGCATTTGGACTTTTTAGGGTCCTTTGGCTTCTTGTTCTTCTTCTTCTTCTTCCCGTCCAAGACAGGAGGATTAGAAGAACTGGAAGCCACTTGCTTCTTATTTGGCTTCTTCCTCTTCCGTGAGGGATTGGAAGATTCCGCCAAATTGGCCTCTCCTTTAGGTCGGACCGTATCCTCATCCCTGATCATCAGCTCATAAGCCTGTAGTTACTTCATGAGCTCAGTAAGTCCTAACTCCTTTGTCGCCAGATTGTATGCGGCCTTAAACCCCACAAAATCTTTAGACAGAGTCTTGAACACCATCTCGATCTGGGTGTTATAGTCCAACTCAGCACCATTCTCGGCAGCCTCAGCGAAGAATCCCATTAGAGTGATCATATGGTCCTTCACCGGAGTACCCGCCTTTTGCTTGGAGTTCATAATGCTGGTGATAGCGGACTGTCGAACCAATTTTTCTTGGCCTCCGAACATGTCCTCCAGATTATCCATGATCTCCCCAGCAACTTGATAAGTCTCATGCTGCTTTTGTAAAGCACTCGTCATGCTAGCAAGGATGTAGCATCGAGCTATTTCATTGGATTCTCTCCAATGATTATAGGCAACCGGGACCTCCTCAAGTGGTGTGTCAGGTTTGGGCCCACGTGGGCATGGTTCGTCCAGTACGAACTTGTGTCTCTCGCAGCTGAGAACTATTAATAGATTCTTTTCCAATCTTTATAATTGTCGCCATTCAACTTATTTTCAGTAAGTATTGAAATGAGGGGTGTCGGTGACATTTTGAACTGAAATAAAATTATACTAGACATCATTACAAAGCCCAAGCAAATATGCAGATAATTTAGCAAATAAAACGTACAAGTATGTTCCTACATGAAACTTGAAAAAAAATGTAGCATTGCAACGGTAATTCTCAGCACCTATTGCCCCAAGCCACCGAGGGGTGGTCATGAGAACAAATAGCCGGAACATGGACCCCGTCCAATTAATATATGTTACCTTAAATCCTCCAAGGTTAAGACATATATTAATAACCTCTTATTTGGCCACCAGTTTAGTTAACAGAGCTTCTAGGGAAGGTTAATAACTAAACGAGTCTTGAGTGTATAACCATTGTTTACGTAGCCCGATCCACGTCCTACCAAGCCACCGAGGGGTGGTCATGAATAGGATCGCACCCGAACACGTTTTCCACATAGGAGATCCAATCTAGTATACCGGCAGCGGTAAACACCTACCGAGGGGTGTGGTCAGGTCAGAACTGACGCGAGGCGTTACCATGCTTTCACATATGGATCAACAATGGAGGTCGTGGGTTTTGTTTGAAACCCTCTCCCACTCAATATTTTGAAAAACATGCAAGTTTTGACAAATTATGTATGATCAATATAGTATGGGCGGCACTCACCTATCCTATATGACATGTTATCAAATATGCATACAAAACATCCATCAATACATATTTATACATCCATGACATATCACAGAAAAATAATTGACAGAATAACCAAGCGATGGTTCCATCCTAGAACAAAGAAAATAAAGATTACAAAATTCCATCCAAAGCATTCTTTGGGTCTTGAATTTTGTTCCGTCTTCTTGTATCCATCTTTATGCAGCCTCTCCATTTATTTCTCATCCCAAGAATTATTTAAAATTTAAATCTCCCAAAAATTTAAATTTCAAATTCAAATTCCAAATTCGAATTTCAAATTTAAATTTCAAATTTGAATTTTAAACAATTTTAAAACATCATGTGTAATAATACGTAATTTCAAAAATTTCAAAATTTTTAATTACATATTTTTAAACATGATTTAAAATTAAATCTCAAATTTAAAAATCAAAATTTTTCTGATTTTTGGACTGTCGGACCGCCGCCCCCGTAGGCGGCAGCCGCCGTGGGCAGCCACCAACCCCGGAGGGGCTGGCAGCCCATGGCCGCCCCTTGTGCAGCCCTGCCGGGCTGCAGGCCAAGCCTGCAGCGCCAGGCTGCTCGCCCAGGCAGAGCCTGCGGCTGTGGGTGGTGTGGGCCTGCACAGGGGCTGCAGCCCCACCAAGGCCCGTCGGCCTATCCCGAGGGGTCGTGTCTCGATTTTCATGCCATATTCCAATATACCTATTAGGATCTCCAAAAATTAATTTGAATCCCAATTAAATTGAAATTTTCCACACAATCAAAAATTTCAATCTTTAAATTAAATTTAACTTTTGGGAAAAATAAATTACGGTCTTCAATCTTCAATTTCCTCCAAGAATAATTACATAAAAAATTCTAAACCATTTCTGGTGTACAAAAATTCTAACCATAAATATTCTAAGAGACAAAAATTAAAATCCATGGGAAAAACACAGTGTTAATAAACTGCTCCCATGGTTACATAAAAAATTCCTAGATACAATTTTTCTAAATTCTAAGGAACCATAACCGGTATAAACAAGCATGCTTATAATAATTCAAAAAATTAAAATAACCACATACTTTATACATAATACATGATAACAACATAAAGGAACCCTAGAATGCCACTCTCTAAATATCAAATCCATACATAAATAAAAAGACTAAGTAATTGTCTAATTTATATACATGGCATAGTCATGAGATAGCTTTGATACCAATTGTAGGAAATTAAACCGGTAAAAAACGTATCAGAGTGGCGCAACGGAACAATAAAAATTTTTAGATCGTTAAATATCTCATGATGCCATATACAATAAACCAACAACAATTAAAACTCATACCTCAAGGACGCCAATCTTGCAGGAGGAGAATGACCGGAGGCTTCAACCAACTAGCCTTCTCTACTATTCTCCAATTCCCGAATGGCTGAGTGTGTGGGCACTCTGAACCTCGATCGGTATGCTAGCACTGCTAGTCTTCTTCCGACCACCCAGATCTCTAAAGAACTTTATTGTCACAATGAGCTGTGCAACAATTAGCCTGCTCACCTGAGAGTCTGTGGTCTGAGAGAACTGGAGTGGCAGGACCTCTATTTATAGACCTGCATGAGGTGAATCTCTGAATTCGAATTGGACTAGGAAAAGATTTTCTCCCTTATCCAAACCAAAAAATCCGAATTTTCCAAGGGAGAATCTCCACAATAAAATTTGGTTTTCTTAGGATAAATCCAATCCAAATCTAAACAAGATTTTAACTAGAATTTTATCTCCTTTTTTCAACCAAAAAATCTGAAATTTCTAGGAGAGAATCTTCTCCAAATTTTCGGCCACTTTTAGGATAAGGAAGAATCAAAAATTCCACTAGGATTTTTCAAGCTAAATCTCATCTCAACCTTATCCAAAAATAACCGAATTTCCTAGGATTAAGGCTCCAAAATTTCGGCCACTTTTAGGGAAGGAGAGAATCCAAATTCAACTAGGATTGAAACTTGAATTTTCCCTTGAATCTTATCCACAAAAAAATCGAATTTTCCATTGAGGATTATCCTCCAAAAATTCGCCCACTTTTGTTGGGATTTGGATTCAAAATTCAAGTAGGATTCTAACAAGATTATCCTCTCCAAATCCAACTCAAATTCGAATTTCAAACATTGTGGATTTTCCGCAACAAATTCGAATCCTACTTAGACTGTGATTCAAAATTTGAATTTCAAATTTCAAATTCAAATTTCAAATTTCAAATTTCAAATTTCAAATTTCAAATTTAAATTTCAAATTCAAATTTCAAATTCGAATTTCAAATTCAAATTTCAAATTCAAATTTCAAATTCAAATTTCAAATTCAAATTTCAAATTTCAAATTTCAAAATTCGAATTTCAAATTTCAAAATTCAAATTTCAAATTCCACAAAAACGGTTGTGTTTCATATTCTTGTTCTCATGGATAATTTTCTACAACTCCAATCCAATCTCAAATAAAATCATGGCAACTTTATTTGGAGTTCGAATAATTGTGTACTCTATTATCCAAAACAAAATCTGAATCCAACCGGAGAGAATCTTGTCTACCATCCTAATCCTGTGTCATCACCATCCATGCATAATAAACTAGCCAATAGCATACACAAATCAATTTGCCAAACGTTAAGGAATTATGTGGAGCTAGTAGAGGGACTGATTGGACATATATAATCGGGCTCCCGTGATTCCATATGATCATCATTCTGTACCGAACAACTCAATCATATGATCACTAATTTCAGAGTCACACCACTATAAACCTGAAACTGAACTCCCAATTATATACCGTATTACGTAAGCCTATGACGAGCTAGCATCCAATGACCTTGTCATATATGCAAAACCCTCATATGATATCCATGATCAGCCTTAGGTCAAAGTCCGTTTAATCCTACTGATCAGGCTATCTTAAAGTTCCATTATACTACCGAATCAAGAAAATGATTATTCACCATATGTGAATAAGAAGTCATCCGCCCAGCAGACGACCCAAGGCCTTGTCCATTTTCACATTCAGTATAATGCCTTTAAGAGGATACCTTTAACTCCTCAGAGCTATGATTCCGATATCTGCAAACAAACCCTTCATCGTATACAAGTCATGCACCCAACGAACCGGTCTATAAGCTTACTACCTCTGAGACGCTTTAGCCATTGGAACATCAAAGTACACAAGTCATATACATGAAGTAGTTCATTTACTCAGGATTAAGGTTATTGCACAATGAACGTCAAAAGCAGATTGATCCACTCATAGCGGACTACGTAGATCAATCACGCTTTAGTCCCGGTCTAATATGTCACCACCGAGCAACATATCCATGTCTCTACTTGGGAGTCCAGCTCCAGACAGTCAAGACAGACCGTCCCCTCCAAGGCTTTAGACAACATAATAGTCTTAACATGAGTTAGATGCTCGGTCTAACCCCATAGACTACAGACCATAGTTTAGACCGCTAACTTTAGAACATTGTCTTCTTGCATACAAAAGTCCATTGCATGCAACGTTCTAACAGTTTTAACACAAGCAGTCAGTGAGCCATATTTGCTTACATTTACTTTAACGTGTAAATAAGACGAGGACAAATAGCAATGTAATGAATAACCTCTATGTATATAATTTTATTATCCAGTTCAAAATGAATACATCAAAATGTCTCTAATACTTAGGGCATTTCCTAACATATTATGCCATACTTTTAAATGTTATCTGTTAACCCACCTTTGTTTCTGTCCTACTGAGCCAGCGCTCACGTCCCTTTTTTCTTTGTGATTTCAAAATTACTACTTCCAGGAACGGGAGGTAGCAGTTCTGAAATTCGTTGAGATATCCGTTACTACCGAAGATGATGCTATCTGTTTTCTCCATCTTCTTCTTTCTGTTTCTCGTTCTGATGTAATGAGACTTTAAGTTTGTACTTTATTTCACGTTATTCAAATTTCATGCTTGGGAATATTTTATGGTTGGTAATTTCTTTTGAAAACCGATTTTGTGTTTGACTTCCGCATTAAAAAGCATTTATTTTCTCCTTTATTTTATTTTATGGTTATGATGCTACTTTATAATTAGGCTTAGCTAAATTATAATGTTGACCCGTTGTTTTTGTAATAAATGCTTTCCTTAAATCTCGGGTTGATATTATAATTTGGCTGCCGTGTCACGTGTCTAAATTTTGGGCCGTGACAAATAATGGTATCAGAGCCCAGGTTTTCAAAAGGGTTTTTCATCAAAACATTTTCAAAAGGGTTTTCATCAAAATGTTTTCAAAATACCCAAGCGTAGTTTTCCTTACTCTTAGAAGCTTATAGGATTTCCTCCTCCTTCAATCGTATGTAGCAAAATGGCTCGTCCTGGCACGCGTAGTCAGAGGCAGTAGAGAGGTAACGAGGAAGAGAACCCCGGGAACACGCAGCCTCAAGGGAGACACAATGCAGTGGTTCCTACACCGAATGATCAGCTAACGGCGATGCAGAACCTCACAGCGGCGATACAGGCTCTCCTTACCGTCTTACCTTTTGGAACACCTAACCCAACTCCTGTAGCCAATGTTGTTCCTAATGAGACCCCGAGAGCGGGGAGTTCTTCTCAAACTCCTCAGCAAACGCCTACCACCGAAAACCCTACCTCTAGAGCAGTACCAACCCAGCCTATGATACATCCTAAACAGGCAGCCCTAACTCTTTTCTTTAAGCCTCACGTATCCACTTTCAACAGCATGGGCACAGAGATGGATGCCGACTACTGGTTTGATGCCATTCGTAAGCAGCTAAAGTTGACCGCCACACCCGCAGAGTTCTGGGTTGAGTTTGCTTCCAACAAGTTGGTGGGTCTAGCCTCTACCTAGTGGGCTAGTATCGAGGATGGTTTGACAGAGGAGCAGAGGTCTTCTTGGACAGTTTTCGAGGAGCGTTTTCACGAGCGTTTCTTTTCAGCTCAGTTCCACGACAGAAAAGCTAGAGAGTTCATCCGTTTGAAGCAAGGGTCTATGTCAGTGCAGGAATATGAAGCCAAGTTCACTGAGTTGGCCCGGGATGCGAAGAATCAGGTTTTGGATGAAGCTACTAAGTGTCTCCACTTTGAGGAAGGGCTTAGCCTCTATGTGAAGAGGGGTGTACAACCGTTCCAGATCAGGGATAGCTACCAGCAGATAGTTGCTAAGGCATTAACAGTGGAAGAGGGCGACAAGGAGTTCCTTGAAGCTCATAACAGAAACAAGTCTGGACCAATCCGTAACAAGCCTCAGCACAAGCCGCAGACTCCTTACCAGAAGAACCAGCAGTCTCAGGGATCTGGTTCTCGTCAGCTTTCTGGACAGCGACAGGGTCGGGTGAATGTGATTACCTGCTTTGAGTGTGGTGATGAAGGCCACAAAAGAAATGTCTGCCCGAAGAGACAGTCAAGAGACAATGCTCATAGAAATCATCATCAGTGGAATCAGAATGGTCTTCCATAGAGGCAACAGATTACTTCCCAGTTTTCGTAGTCACAGCACCCTCAGCTTCCAGCTCCCTATCAGCCTCAGCGCACGAGTCAGTACACTACGCCTTATGCTCCACATGCTACACCGCTACAGCAGTTCCCAGTGCCGAGTTATCAGAGACCACCACCACAGGGTCAGAGTACGGGCTATCAGCGAGGGAATACAGCTCAAAATCGTGGTAAGGCACCACAGGTACATGCTCTTAGAGCTGACAGCATGGAGATAGATCATACACCGACTGCATTAGATGGTATAATTCCTATCTTTGGTACATATGCACATGTTTTGTTTGACACCGGGGCTACACACTCTTTTATAGCCCAACATTATGCTCGTTCACTTGGTTTAAAACTGTAAAATCTTGACTCTCCCTTATGTGTGAAATCCCCGCTGGGCACGACTACCGTTAGTGATGGGTGTCAAGCCTATGTTTATGTTGGGGATGTTTGTTTGGAGGCATCACTTGTGGTAATGCCTTTGTTTGCTTGTGATGTTATTCTGGGATAGGACTGGCTTTCCCGATGTGGGATTATGCTTGATTGTCGTAATCGTCGTTTTATCTTTACAACTGATTTCGGACATGTAGTGTCCTATCAGTTAAGCTTAGTTTCAGATGTTGATAGATCTGTTCTGAGGTTAGTATCAAAGAGTAGACATGGTATTCTTTGTTTCTTATCCTTGTGTGCGGTGGAAGGATCCAGTTCTGAAAAGAGTAACCAACCTATACTTGTTGTCGATAGTTTTCCAGATGTTTTTCCAAAAGCTCTTCCAAGTTTACCACCTCATCGAGAAATAGAGTTTCGTATCGACTTAGTTCCTGGAACAGCTCCTTTTGCTTCTGCTCTGTATCGTATGGCACCTCTAGAGATGAAAGAGTTGCGCAAGCAGCTGGATGAGTTGAAATCGCTAGGCTTTATCCGAGACAGCAACTCACCTTGGGGTTCATCAGTCCTTTTTGTGAAGAATGCCGACGGTTCGCTTCGTCTCTGTGTGGACTACAGAAAGCTCAACAGTGTGACCATCAAAAATAAGTATCCGTTACCACGTATAGATGACTTGTTCGACCAGTTGGGTGGAGCTTGTTTCTTCTCCAAGATTGATTTGAGATCCGGTTATCATCAGCTTTGGGTTAGAGAGGAGGATATCCCGAAGACGACATTCTGAACGAGGTATGGCAGTTACGAGTTCTTAGTAATGCCTATCGGTTTGACAAACGCGCCAGCAGCCTTCATGGATATGATGAATAGAGTCTTCCAACCTTTTCTTGATAAGTTCGTCATCGTATTCATCGACGACATCCTCATCTATTCCCGAACTCGTGAAGATCATGCACAGCATCTCAGTATAGTTTTACAGACTCTTCGTGAACATCAGTTGTACGCCAAGAAAGAAAAATGTGAGTTTTGGATGACAGAGGTTAAGTTTCTCGGACATATCATCTCAGGAGATGGTATATCAGTTGATCCATCCAAGGTCGAAGCGATTTTTAAGTGGGAACGACCGAAGAATGTCCCAGAGATCTGAAGCTTCTTGGGCTTGGCAGGATATTATCGACGTTTTGTACAGGACTTCAGCAAGCTCGCCGCTCCCCTCACCAATCTGACAAAGAAGGATGTACCTTTCGTTTGGGACAACAGCTGTGAGTCAGTCTTCCAAGAGTTAAAGAGTCGTTTGACGTCTGCACCTATCCTTATCATTCTGGATCAGGATCAAGTATATGATGTCTACACCGATGCTTCTCATCAAGGTCTTGGAGCAGTCTTGATGCAACAGAACCGAGTTGTCGCTTATGCCTCACGACAGCTAAAACAACACGAACGAAACTACCCTACACACTATCTAGAGTTAGCTGCAGTAGTGTTTGCGCTTAAGATTTGGCATTGTTATCTGTACGGTGCCAGTTTTAGACTGTTTTCAGATCACAAGAGTTTGAAATACCTAGCTACACAGAAAGATCTCAACCTGCGTCAGAGAAGGTGGGTAGAATACATGCAAGACTACGACTTCCAAGTCGAGTACCATCCGGGTAAAGCAAACATGGTTGCAGATGCACTAAGCAGGAAAAGAGAGGCAGTTCCCAATCTTGATCATGACTCTTCTATAATGGCGATGCAGATAGATGAGTGGGAAAAGGACAGAGTTCTCACAGCTTATCAAGTTTGTTTTGGTGAAGTTCAGGGTCACCCAGTGTTATACAACTTAGTGATGGAACCAGACTACGTGCAGAGGACCAAGGAGAATCAGTTGGCAGATACACGTTTCGTTAACATTCGAGAGAGATTGTTAAAGGGCAAGCATGTTGCAGAGTGGTCGATGGACGCCAGTGGAATTCTTTACAACGAGGGTTGCTTAGCAGTGCCACGCATTCCAGAGCTTATACAGGAGATCTTGTCAGAGTTTCATCAGTCGAGGTTCACCTTGCACCCAGGTGGGAACAAGATGTATCAAAACTTAAGACGGCAGCTTTGGCGGAGAGGTCTGAAGTTAGATGTGAAGAACTTTGTGGCCAACTGTTTGACGCGTCAGAAAGTAAAGGCAGTACGGGAGAGACCTGCAGGTCTGCTCCAACCACTTCCAATACCTCGGTGGAAGTGGGATAGTATAGGAATGGACTTCCTAACCGGCTTACCAAAAGCACAGGATGGATTTGATGGAGTCTGGGTAGTTGTAGATCGTCTCACGAAGACTGCGCACTTCATCCCGTTCAAGACGACTTGCACCAGGAACCAGCTAGCCGAGCTTTACATGAGGAACGTAGTCAGATTGCATGGAGTCCCTTTGGTGATCGTTTCTGATCGTGATACGCGCTTCAACGCTCGCTTTTGGCAAAGTCTACAGGAAGCTCTAGGCACAGAACTGAACTTCAGCACCGCTTTTCATCCGCAGACAGATGGTCAGTCAGAGCGTCTTATACAGATCCTCGAGGATATGCTACGTGCCTGCGTTCTTGATCTTGGAGATGGATGGAGCAAACACCTCTACATGGTAGAGTTCGCATACAACAACAGTTATCAAGCGAGTATCAGAATGGCACCCTTTGAAGCGTTGTACGGAAAGCCTTGTCGATCACCCATCTATTGGGTTGACAACCAGGAAGCACCAGTGGGTGGACCCGAGATTATCCTAGACCAGTAGGAGAAGATTGCCATCATCAAACAACGACTTCTAACAGCACAGAGTCGACAGAAGAGCTATGCAGATCAACGCAGAAAGCCGTTAGAGTTCGAGGTCGGAGAGTTTGTGTTGTTAAAGGTTTCACCGAAGAAAGGTATCTTTCGTTTCGGAGTTAAAGGGAAGCTAGCACCGCGTTACATTGGACCTTTCGAGATCGTACGCAGAGTTGGTAAGGTCGCATATGAGCTGAAGTTACCCGACACCTTGGGAGTGCACAATGTTTTCCATGTATCGATGCTGAGGAAGAGTGCACGAGCAGAGTCAGAAGTCATTTCAACAGATGATGTAGAAATCCAACCAGATGTCTCTTACGTCGAGGTTCCAGTGAAGATTTTGGATCGTAAGGTCAAGCAGTTGAGAACGAAAATAATACCCATGGTGAAGGTTCTTTGGAGTAACCATGGTGAAGAGGAAGCCACATGGGAAACCAAGAAAGATATGCGTGAGAACCATACTGAATGGTTCGCTAAGCAGTAGAGTACATGTAATGTAGTCGACCTAAGTTTATTTTGTAACCCTACTCTGTTCATAGTGGTAGATATACCACTATATGTTTTGAAAGGTGAATTTAGACTGCTTAATCAAATGAGAAGTTATTCATATTCTTATTCTCTTCTTTAGTGTGGAGTAATTCTTAAAGTTTCGAGGACGAAACTATTTTTAGTGGTAGATATTTGTGACGTCTTAAATTTTATTTAAGGGTCAATATACAATTTAAATAAAATTAGTGTGCCAAAGATTAATTAAAAATCCTTTTTGAAACCCTAGGTTGGTTTCCTAGTCAAATTCCGCTCAAAAAGTCAACAATTTGAACTTCAAAAAGAAACCCTAAAATATTTGGCCATCACTTAGGATTTTAATTAAAATTTAAATTCCACAAATTCAAGGAGGATTCAAATTCAAATTTCATTCCTTAGATATAAAGAAGAAATTTGGCCATAAAGTGTAGGAAATAAAGGAGATTTTATTGAATTAAAAGCTAAGTCAAAACTCAATCAAAATTCAAATTATTTTTCCTTAAAAACTAAGGGATAATTTTGGCCACTTAAGGGGAAATAAGAGAGAAAACCCTAGCCTCAAAACAGCACAAAAACTTTCCCTTTTGCCCCTTACAATTTTCGGCCAAACAAGGAAGAGAAAGGGAAAGAAAAACCTAGTATAAAAACCCCCTTTTAACTCTCATTCACCCTTCCTTTCACCCTCAAAAATTCGGCCAGCTTTCCCCTCTCTCCTCTCTGAATTTTCTCTCCCAAAACACACCCAAAACAGCAACAAAACTTACCAAATGGTAGCTCAAAAATTCAACAACCTTTGAGACAAAAACAAGGTGAGAAATCAAAATTTTTTTTCCTTCCTTTTCCTTTTGATTTCAAATCCGAAATTTTATATGGTTTTCTCCACTGTTTCCCTACTGTTTTGAAGACTCCAACACTCACACAAATTCAGCCAAAAGGGAGACCAAACATCAAAAATAGTGCAGCACAAACAAGGTGTGATTTCTCTCTCAAACCCTAAAATTTTGCCTCATTGGTCCCCTTTTCAAAAACCCTATTATCATACGTGTAAGATTTTACGATTTTGTCAATTTGATTCTTGAGTTGTGTTATGACATATAAATAAGGTTTTCCAAAAATTTCGTGATCATTGGATGAAAATTGAATTGGCTTGAGGCTAATCGAAATTCAGACACAAAAAAACAGAAATCTGGAAAATTACCATATGAACAGTAAAATTGTGTCAGCCATAACTTGAGTTTTATAAACGATTTTTGAGTGATTCTTGAGCCTAAAATTAAATTCAAGATGTCCCCTAAATGCCTACAAAATTTCAGAACCAAAATCATCCGTTTACCTAGTCAAAATATTTTTCTAAGATAGGCGGACAGAACTGCCAGGTTTTGAACCGAAACTGAAACCCAGATTTTTATGCCTGAAAACAACCCTCGGTTTTTGGCCTAGTTGAATGACCAAATGATGTCCAAAAATTATAAAAATTATATGGAATTAAAGCTACGGATGTCTAGTTTAACATATTAACAATTTAGAATTTTTGGGATGAAAAATAAATTAATATGGATTTTACATTCAGCCTAGGTCATTCTGCCCATGGCCAGTAATATCTTAACTTAGAGTTTTTCATAAATTTTAAATCCCAAATGTTTATTAAACGTTTTAAAATCTTTTGTGGCACACTAAAATGATTGGATGATTATGTCTAGACCTAGACTGATCATATGTTGTGATTATAGGATTTATTTGACGTTCTTGCTGGATTTATGGATCACGTTATCGTAACGTTTGTGCGATAATCGAGGCAGGACGTTCTAGCCTTTTCTGGGAGTAGTCAAGTGTTTTAAATTTCCCTGTTTTATCGATGGTATGCTGTTTTCAGTTTATGAAATTATTATATTGTTTTTGATGAAATAAACGCATGCAACGTATTTGGTAATTAAATGTGTATTTTAAAACGTGTTTTGATTTACGGCATAATATAACTTGGTAAATACCATCTTTTGAATAATCCGGTGAACATAATTAAGCTCTAGTTCACGATCATTGTAAATGATGCATGCGTCCCAAAGTTGACGCCATGGGGGAAGGTCCCTAAACTTGCGCAGGGCCGTTCGGCCTATTTAGACCGTAACGAGATGATCTAGGATAATTCAAATTCGAGGCACGTATATTATAGTTACGACAAGTCCTCACTCATAATATGATGGTTTGTTTTAATGATTTATTATTTTAATATTGGGGCACGTATATTGCAGCTACGCTAAGTCCTCAGCAGAATAAAACTTGCATTAAAAATGTTTTTCACGAAATTGTTGATTATTTTTTTGTTATGATTATTATGTCATGTATTTTTAAATTGTTGATTATTTTTTTGGAAACGAATATTATGCCGTACTTTTAAATGTTATCTGTTAACCCACCTTTGTTTCTGTCCTACTGAGCCAGTGCTCACGTCCCTTTTTTCTTTGTGATTTCGAAATGACTACTTCCAGGAACGGGAGGTAGCAGTTCCGAAATTCGTTGAGATATCTGTTACTACCGAAGATGATGCTATCCGTTTTATCCATCTTCTTCTTTCTGTTTCTCGTTCTGATGTAATGAGACTTTAAGTTTGTACTTTATTTCACATTATTCAAATTTCATGCTTGGGAATATTTTATGGTTGGTAATTTCTTTTGAAAACCGATTTTGTGTTTGACTTCCGCATTAAAAAGCATTTATTTTATCCTTTATTTTATTTTGTGGTTATGATGCTACTTTATAATTAGGCTTAGCTAAATTATAATGTTGACCCGTTGTTTTCGTAATAAATGTTTTCCTTAAATCTCGGGTTGATATTATAATTTGGCTGCCGTGTCACGTGTCTAAATTTTGGGCCGTGACAGTGCAGCCTTGTCGGGCTGTAGGGCAAGCCTGCAGTGCCAGGCTGCACGCCCAGGCTAGGCGCAGCAGCCGGCAGGCTGCAAGCGCTAGGCTGCACGCCCAGGCTGCGGCCGGCCGTGGGTAGGCCGCGGCCACCCTCGGCTGCAGGCCAAGCCTGCGGCCGTGGGTGGTTATGGCCTGCACAGGGGCTGCCGCAGCCCCATCCTGCCCAAGGGCCGGGGCTGTAGCCCCACCAAGGCCCGTTGGCCTATCCCGAGGGGTCGTGTCTCGATTTTCATGTCATATTTCAATTTACCTATTAGGATCTCGAAAAATTAATTTGAATCCCAATTAAATTGAAATTTTCCACACAATTAAAATTTCAATCTTTAAATCAAATTTAACTTTTGGGAAAAATAAATTACGGTCTTCAATCTTCAATCTCCTCCAAGAATAATTACATAAAATTTCCTAAACCGTTTCTGGTGTACAAAAATTCTAACCATAAAAATTCTAAGAGACAAAAATTAAAATCCATGGGAAAATTACAGTGTTAATAAACTGCTCCCATGGTTACATAAAAAATCCTAGATACAATTTTTATAAATTCTAAGGAACCATAACTGGCATAAACAAGCATGCTTATAATAATTCAGAAAATTAAAACAACCACATACTTTATACATAATCCATGATAACAACATAAAGGAACCCTAGAATGCCACTTTCTAAATATCAAATCCATACATAAATAAAAAGACTAAGCAATTGTCTAATTTATGTACATGGCATAGTCATGAGAGGTCTCTGATACCAATTGCAGGAAAATAAATCGGTAAAAACGTTTCAGAGTGGCGCAGCAGAACAATAAAAAATTTTTAGATCGTTAAATATCTCATGATGCCATATACAATAAACCAACAACAATTAAAACTCATACCTCAAGGACGTCAATCTACAGGAGTAGAATGACCGGAGGCTTCAACCAACTAGCCTTCTCTACTATTCTCCAATTCCCGAATGGCTGAGTGTGTGGGCACTCTGAACCTTGATCGGTATGCTAGCACTGCTAGTCTTCTTCCGACCACCCAGATCTCTAAAGAACTTTATTGTCACGGTGGGCTATGCAACAATAAGCCTGCTCACCTGAGAGTCTGTGGTCTGAGAGAACTGGAGTGGCAGGACCTCTATTTATAGACCTGCATGAGGTGATTCTCTGAATTCGAATTGGATTAGAAAAAGATATTCTCCCTTATCTATAACCATAAAATCTGAATTTTCCAAGGGAGAATCCCAACAATAAAATTCGGCCATTATGGGATAAATCCAATCTAAATCTAAACAAGATTTTAACTAGAATTTTATCTCCATTTTTCAACCAAAAAATCCAAAATTTCCTAGGGGAAAATCTCCTAAAATTTTCGGCCGCTTTTAGGATAAGGGAGAATCAAAATTCCACTAGGATTTTCAAGTTTGAATCTTATCTTATCCTTATCCAAAATAACCGAATTTTCCTAGGAGATTTTCTCCATAATTTCGGCCACTTTTCAGGGAGGAGAGAATCCAAATTCAACTGGGATTGAAACTTGAATTTTTCCCTTGAACCTTATCCACAAAAACCGAAATTCCATTGAGGATATTCCTCAAAATTTCATCCACTATTTGTTAGGATTTGGATTCAAAATTCAAGTAGGATTCTGACAAGATTATCCTCTCCAAATCCAACTCAAATTCAAATTTCAAACCTTGTGGATTTTCCACAACAAATTCGAATCCCAATTGGACTGTGATTCAAAATTTGAATTTCAAATTTCAAATTCGAATTTCAAATTCAAATTTCAAATTTCAAATTTCAAATTTCAAATTTCAAATTTCAAATTTAAATTTCAAATTCAAATTTCAAATTTAAATTTCAAATTCAAATTTCAAATTCAAATTTCAAATTCAAAATTCAAATTTCAAATTTCAAAATTCAAATTTCAAAATCCACAAAACAATTGTGTTTCAAATTCTTGTTCTCATGGATAATTTTCTACAACTCCAATCCAATCTCAAATAAAATCATGGCAACTTTATTTGGAGTTCGAATAATTGTGTACTCTATTATCCAAAACAAAATCTGAATCCTACCAGAGAGAATCTTGTCTACCATCCTAATCCTGTGTCATCACCATCCATGCATAATAAACCAGCCAATAGCATACACAAATCAATTCACCAAACGTTAAGGAATTATGTGGAGCTAGTAGGGGGACTGATTAGACATATATAATCGGGCTCCCGCAAATCCATATGATCATCATTCTTTACCGAACAACTCAATCATATGATCACTAGTTTCAGAGTCACACCACTATAAACCTGAAACTAAACTCCCAATTATATACTGTATTACGTAAGCCTGTGACGAGCTACTATCCAATGACCTTGTCATATATACAAAACCCTCATATGATATCCATGATCAGCCTTAGGTCAAAGTCCGTTTAATCCTACTGATCAGGCTATCTTAAAGTTCCATTATACTACCGAATTAAGAAAATGATTATTCACCATATGTGAATAAGAAGTCATTTGCCCAGCAGACGACCCAAGGCCTTGTCCATTTTCACATTCAGTATAATGCCTTTAAGAGGATACCTTTAACTCTTTACAGTTATGATTCCGATATCTGCAAACAAATCCTTCATCGTATACAAGTCATGCACCCAACGAACCGGTCTATAAGCTTACTACCTCTGAGACGCTTTAGCCATTGGAACATCAAAGTACACAAGTCATATACATGAAGTAGTTCATTTACTCAGGATTAAGGTTATTGCACAATGAATGTCAAAAGCAGATTGATCCACTCATAGCGGACTACGTAGATCAATCACGCTTTAGTCCCGGTCTAATATGTCACCACCAAGCAACATATCTATGTCTCTACTTGGGAGTCCAGCTCTAGACAGTGAAGACAAACTGTCCCCTCCAAGGCTTTAGACAACATAATAGTCTTAACATGAGTTAGATGCTTGGTCTAACCCCATAGACTACAGACCATAGTTTAGACCGCTAACTTTAGAACATTGTCTTCTCACATACAAAAGTCCATTGCATGCAACGTTTTAACAGTTTTAACACAAGCAGTCAATGAGCCATATTTGCTTATATTTACTTTAACATGTAAATAAAATGAGGACAGATAGCAATATAATGAATAACCTCTATATATATAATTTTATTATCCAGTTCAAAATAAATACATCAAAATGTCTCTAATGCTTAGGGCATTTCCTAACAATAAAGGTGTTGTGGCGGAACCATAATATAGAGGAAGCCACATGGGAACGGGAAGGAGATATGAGAAGAGACTTCCCGAAATTTTTCTAATTTTCAAGGACAAAAATTTTGTAAGGGGGTTGATTGTAAGGACCACCCCATTCATGTAATTTAATTACGATTAAGGAATGAAATTAGAGTATTCTGAAAGCTTTCGAATACACATTTGAGAAGCACAGTCAGGTGCGTGGCCATGTAAGTAGCCTTGTACTGTTCAGACTACGTACATGTGAGAGGCTGTGTGAGTGAACACGGCCATGTAGTATAACACAGCCAGGTACACGGTCATGTAAGTGGTCGTGTATCGCTTGGGTTGATGAATGTGTAGAAGGCCGTGTTCCAGAATGTGGCTGTGTTGAGAAATTTCAACTAGTACACGCCCATGTTACCTTGTACACGCCCGTGTAAGAACCCATGTAGAAGGTTGTGTATTAAGTAGAGAGCTGCTACAATGACTCTCACGATTCATGAAACTTAATTACTATATAATTGGTAATTAAGTTGATAAATGTAGTAAATTTTCCAGTTGAATGGATTAAATAGGTACAGTAACATTTAATTACTATTCATGCAGTGAAAAGGGGTAACTGACAGTGAAATTGGTCCACCCAATTATGCATATGAGTGTATAAGATACGTAACATCAGGAAACTAGTCCAGACTACCATTTCTTGACATTGGACTGGTGAGCAGATCATCAGTACGCTCGGACCGATTATCTGAGCACAACAGCGATAATAACCCTAGCAGAGGTATAACATCGAGAAAATGGTCTAGATGACCTCTTCTCGCCCAGAAACTAATAAAATTAGAGTCTGAATACTCAAACTAGTCAGTTAAATAGAAAATAATGAATAGTAAATAGTAGATGCGTAGTGTTAGGTTAATGGCTAAGACGGCCTTAATTTGACTTAAAATTGATATATTAACAGTTAGCAGGCTTAATTTAGTCAATTGAGCATAAAACGAGAATTTTTGTTTGAGAGATATGCAGTATCAGGAAGAGAGTCAAGACGACATTTTCTCGCCCCGAAACTGATATATTTAGACTCAGAATGCCCAAATTAGTCAATTAGACACCTGACATGTTTTTTGAGATAAGGTCACACAAATCTCAAAAACTGGTCCAAACGACCTCAGATGGATGTAAAACTAATAAATTTGAAATCAACATGTCCAAATTAGTCAACAGAGACTGTGTTTGAAATTTCGCACGAGTACACCTCGTTATACGTGCGCAAGGACAACATAGTATAAACACAACCATAGTATAGGAAATGAACATTAAAATAGACTCAGAATGGGCTCTTAGACATTACAACCCAATCAAAAATTAAATAATACAAAAATCAGATTCAGAAAATCCAATTCCGGTTGAAAACTAGAACACTGCCGAAAAAGGGTCAGATACCGAAAGGCAAAAATTAGATTGCGAAAAGAAGATTTTGCAGATGAAATTTTCTCCTAGAAAACCATGTGCAAGCCACTAGAACACAGCCAAATGCAGCTCTGAAAAGAAAGAAAAGTTTTTCCTAAAGTTAGGGATGTGTTGGCCATCTTTTTAATTTAAAAATGCAAGATTTCCATCACATGGCCAACAAGAAAATTTTTTATTTGGCCCCTTACCCAGGAGCTCAGCCCTCAGCCTTTGGTGGCTGAAATTGGTAGATTTTTGTTCCCCAATTAGGCAAAATTTTGGCTTAATTAAGTGAGCTTAAGTTTGATTAAGTTGGGTTAGATTTGCCTATAAAAGGCATGCTTGACCTAAAGGGGTCACTTTCTTTCTTTTGCACCCAAAAACCAACCATTCTTCTTCTTCTTTTCCTAGCTATAGCTGACCACTCCCCAGCCGCTAAACCAACCATTTGCAAGCCAAAATCCAACCAAAAACTCACCAAATGCTAGCCACCACCAAGCTTGTGATAAGAGGTTTCCATCCAAGCCATTCCAAGGTCATTCAAGGGTAAGATTCTAGAACAATCTTTGTGGTTTTTAGTTGTTATTTTGATTTGATGATAAGAGAAAATTTTTGGTGTCCTTTTTTGCATAAACCAACCCCAAACCTTGTTGGTTTACATGACCATTTTGGTCACCCAATCTTTGATTCAGGAGGCTTGGTTCATAGCACGTAAAGTAAAACCAAAAACCCTCCTTTGGAAGTTTAGTTATTTTTAAGTTTTGATCAAGAAATTTATGTGTATTTATTTGAACATAGGTTGTAATAAGTTTGTTTTGAGCCCTTATCTTTCATTTTTAAGTTTATATGGTTGTGTGACTGTGGTTTAAATTTTATGGATGGATATGTGTGTGTGTAGACGGTAAGGTGGCTGGACACAAATCTGTCCCCAGATTTAGGCCACAGGTTTTGGCCATTTTGACCACGTTGAAGTCTGAATTTGGGATTTGGTAACACAAAGTTTTAAGGAAATTTCATTACGGTCGTTTTTATGTTAAATAACTTTTTGCCAAAAACGACTCCAAGATAAACTTTTCGAGTAGTTTTGAACCGGTGTCCAAAACTAGGATTAAAAATCCGAGCAGAGGAACAGTCTCAGGTTTTGTTAAAAATGAACCACTTAGAGTCCGAACCGGATCTCGGGCTCAACATGAAAGTTATAGATCTCGTCGAACTCTTTAAGATTATGTATGTTTTAAAATTTTGCCGTTTCTGGCCTCAAACAGAGCCATTTTTAAAATAGCATAAAATTGGGATTTTTCTTAAAAATGGACACAAGATAACCAAGGGTTTGATAGGTTTAGGACTCGTTAGAATTTGATTTGAAGTCTAAGATGAACACGAGAATTGTTCATCTCATCGAGGATGAAAAGTTTTATGTTTGCTAAATTTACAAACTAAGTCGTTTCAAATACATTTTTAAAACAGTTCCGGTAAATGGTTCAAAGACCACCTTTAAAATGCAAACACCAAAATTTGTTCTAACCTTTTAAAATAAAGATATGGTTTCAATAAAACGGCCCACCTTCCAATAGGGTGATAAGGGGATGGTTTCAAAGAACATAATTTTCCCAAAAATTTTATAAGGCAATCAAGACAATTTTCAAAATAAAACAGTAGAGGTAGCCCGGTAGGCTACCATACCCGAACAAGCAAAGTAATCTGGTAGGCTACCTAATTAACGACACGTGAGGTAACCGGTCAGTTGATTGGTCAGTCAACCAGCCAATAACCGAGTTTGAACGATATAGTGAGGAATGATGATTAGTTTGCTAAGTAGACAAATTAATCAAACACGATAGAAAGTTAGACACCAAATTCCCAAAATAGAGCAATAAGGTACCGATGGGCCTCGGTACCATATCACGATACAAGTTACAGTTGCTAACAGTAATAGTGACCTAAGAACGATGTTAATTAATTTATTAGACAATTAATTAACCACGCCTAGAGAATCAAACTCTGAAGAGAGAACAAGTTAGTACCGATGGCAATCGGTACCATACATTAGTGTCTGCTTTAGTCACTAATGATATTAGTGACTTAGCGACCATTATTGATGAAATAAGTATTGTTGATAGGTAGTTACCTGTAATTTGACAAGGGCGAGAGTATGAGTTTACTTGCAAACTAGGTAAGTACAACTCTGCCTTTAGCATGAGCAAAATGAATTTAAAGTATTGATTTTTACAATATGTTAAGTATGCAAACCATGCACTGTTGTTGCATCGCATGTTAAGAAAGCATATAGTTTCAAAATCACGTAGATTGATGAAAGCATGAGTTAGATGCCATACATCCTTATTGTGTAAGATTAGGGACAGCTTAGTAGAGCATATGGCCAGATCTGATAAATAATTCGGAAATTAATAAGCGTGTCGTACCGGCCTTTTCCATTGAAGAGGTTTTTCAAGTTAAAGTAAGATGAGCCTCTGTTGACGGCTCTTAATTTAGTGATCACGGACATTCTGATGATCTGCGCGCACGTGGTATAGACACACAGGCCCTCAACTAGACATAGGAGAGAAAAAAAATATTGAAGCATAAATGAGCATAACCAGATCATGCATTATTCACAGTATGCATTAGTTATAGTTCACTATGCTTCCAGCTATAGTAGACATGCATTCAGCACACGATGTTTCTGTTCTGCATTCAATATATTATGTTTTAGTTCTGCATTCAGTGATATGTGTTGTTCTGGTATGTGGAATGTTTCAGTGGTATATGTTGATATATGACATGCTTATATAGTTTAAGTATGTATTATGATTTAAACATGTTTTACAAACGACATGTTATACTTACCGGGCATAAAGCTATTAGAAAATTCCCTGAGCATGAGAGACATATTGATGTATTTATTTTGAACTGGATAATAAAATTATAATATAGAGGTTATTCATTATATTGTTGTTTGTCCTTATTCAATTTACATGTTAAAGTAAATGTAAGCAAATATGGCTCACTGATTGCTTGTGTTAAAACTGTTAGAATGTTATATACGATGGACTTTTGTATGCGAGAAGATAATGTTCTAAAGTAAGCGGTCTAAACTAAGGTCGGTAGTCTATGGGGTTAGACTGAGCATCTAACTCATATTAAGACTATTATGTTGTCTAAAGCCATGGTGGGGACAGTTTGTCTTGACTGTCCGGAGCATAGACTCCCAAGTAGAGACATAGATATGTTGCTTGGTGGTGACATATTAGACCGGAACTAAAGCATGATTGATCTATGTAGTCCGCTATGAGTGGATCAATCTGCTTTTGACGTTCATTATGCAATAACCTTAATCCTGAGTAAATGAACTACTTCATATATATGACTTGTGTACTTTGATATTCCAATAGATAAAGCATCTCAGAGGTAGGAAGCTTATAGACCGGTTCGTTGGGTGCATGACTTATATACAATGAAGGGTTTGTTTACAGATATCAGAATCATAGCTCTAAGGAGTCAAAAGTATCCTCTTAAAGGCATTATATTGGATGTGAAAATGGACAAGGCCATGGGTCGTCTGCTGGACAGATGACTTCTTATTCACATATGGTGAATAATCATTGTCCTATTCGGTATTATAATGGAACTTTAAGATAGCCTAATAAGCAAGATTAAACAGACTTTGACCTAAGCTTGATCCTGGTGTTAGGAAATGCCCTAAGCATTTGAGACATTTTGATGTATTTATTTTGAACTGGATAATAAAATTATATATAGAGGTTATTCATTACATTGCTATTTGTCCTCATTCTATTTACATGTTAAAGTAAATGTAAGCAAATATGGCTCCCTGACTGCTTGTGTTAAAACTGTTAGAACGTTGCATGCAATGGACTTTTGTATGTGAGAAGACAATGTTCTAAAGTAAGCGGTCTAAACTAAGGTCTGTACTCTACGGATTTAGACTGAGCATCTAACTCATGTTAAGACTATTATGTTGTCTAAAGCCATGGTGGGGACAATTTGCTTTGACTGTCTGGAGCATAGACTCCCAAGTAGAGACATAGATATGTTGCTTGGTGGTGACATATTAGACTGGGACTAAAGCATGATTGATCTATGTAGTCCGCTATGAGTGGATCAATATGCTTTTAATGTTCATTGTGCAGTAACCTTAAACCTGAGTAGATGAACACCTTCATGTATATGACTTGTGTACTTTGATGTTCCAATGGCTAATGCGTCTCAGAGGTAGTAAGCTTATAGACCGGTTCATTGGGTACATGACTTGTATATAATGAAGGGTTTGTTTACAGATATTGGAATTATAGCTCTTATAAGGAGTTAAGGGTATCCTCTTAAAGGCATTATACTGGATGTGAAAATGGACAAGGCCTTGGGTCGTCTACTGGGCGGATGACTTCTTATTCACATATGGTAAATAATCATTTTCTTATTCGGTAGTATAATGGAACTTCAAGATAGCCTGATCAGTAGGATTAAACAGACTTTGACCTAAGGCTGATCATGGATATCATATGAGGGTTCTGCATACATGACAAGGTCATTGGACGATAGCTTGTCACAGGCTTACATAACACGGTATATAATTGGGAGTTTAGTTTTAGGTTTATAGTGGTGTGACTCTAAAATTAGTGATCATATGATTGAGTTGTTCGGTAAAGAATGATGATCGTATGGATTCACGGGAGCCCGATTATATATGTCCAATTAGTCCCTCTACTAGCTCGACATAATTCCTTAACGTTTGGCAAATTGATTTGAGTATGCTATTGGCAAGTTGATTATGCATGGATGGTGTTGACATAGGATTAGGATGGTGGACAAGATTCTCTCTGGTTGGATTCAGATTTTGTTTTGGATAATAGAGTACACAATTATTCAAACTCTAAATAAAGTTGCCATGATTTTATTTGAGATTTGATTGGAGTTGTAGAAAATTGTCCATGAGAACAAGAATTTGAAATACAACTGTTTTTGTGGATTTTGAAATTTGAATTTTGAAATTTGAAATTGAAATTTGAATTGGAAATTCGAATTTGAAATTTGAAATTTGAAATTTGAGTTTGAAATTTGAAATTCAAATTTTGAATCACAGTCCAAGTAGGATTCGAATTTCCTGTGGTAAATCCACAAGGAATGAAATTCAAATTTGAGTTGGATATGAAGAGGAAAATCTTGTTTGAATCCTACTTGAATTTTGAATCCAAATCCTAACAAACTTGGTCAAAAATTATGAGGATTATCCTCATGGAATTTTTAGATTTTTTGTGGATAAGGTTCAGGGAAAAATTCAAGTTTCAATCCCAGTTGAATTTGGATTCTCTCCTGCCTAAAAGTGGCTGAAATTTTTGAGGGCATATATCAAGGAGATTTTCGGTTATTTTGGATAAGGATGAGATAAAATTCAAGCTTGAAAATCCTAGTTGAATTTTGATTCTTCCCTTATTTTTTGTGGTCGAAAATACTTGTGAAAATCCTTAAAGATTTTCGGATTTTTTGGTTGGATAATGGGAGATAAAATTCAAGTTAAAATCTTTTTTAGATTTGAATTGGATAATCTCCAAATGGCTGAATTCTAGTTAGGATTTTTCTGCTTGATAATTTCAGATTTTGTGAGTGGATAAGGGAGAAAATCTTCTCCTAATCCAATTCAAATTCAGAGGATCACCTCATGCAAGTCTATAAATAGAGGTCCTGCCACTCCAGTTCTCTCAGACCACAGACTCTCAGGTGAGCAGGCTTATTGTTGCATAACTCACCCTGACAATAAGTTCTTTAGAGATCTTGGTGGTCAGAAAAAGACTAGCAGTGCTAGCATACCGATCGAGGTTTAGAGTGCCCACACACTCAGCCATTCGGGAATTGGAGAATAGTAGAGAAGGCTAGCTGGTTGAAGCCCTCTGGTCATTCTCCTCCTGCAGATTGGTGTTCTTGAGGTATGAGTTTAAATTGTTGTTGGTTTATTGTATATGGCATCATGAGATATTTAACGATCTTGAAAAATTTTTATTGTTCCGCTGCGCCACTCTGATATGTTTTTATCGTTTTAATTTCCTACAATTGGTATCAGAGCCATCTCATGACTATGCTATGTAGATAAATTAGACAATTAGTTAGTCTTTTTATTTATGTATGGATTTGATATTTAGAGAGTGGCATTTTAGGATTCCTTCGTGTTATTATCATGGATTATGTATGAAGTATGTGGTTATTTTAATTTTTGAATTATTATAAGCATGCTTGTTTATTCCGGTTATGATTCCTTAGAATTTAGAAAATTGTATCTAGGAATTTTTTATGTAACCATGGGAGTAGTTTATTAATACTGTAATTTTCCCATGGATTTTAATTTTTGTCTCTTACAATTATTATGGTTAGAATTTTTTGTACACAGGAAACGGTTTAGGAAATTTTATGTAATTATTCTTGGAGGAGATTGAAGATTGAAAACCATAATTTATTTTTCCCAAAAAGTTAAATTTAATTTAAAGGTTGAAATTTTGATTATGTAGAAAATTTCAATTTAATTGGGATTCAAATTAATTTTTGGAGATCCTAATGGGTAAATTGGAATATGGCATGAAAATCGAGACACGACCACTTGGGATAGGCCATCGGGCCTTGGTAGGGCTGCAGCCCCTGCCCTCGGGCAGGAGGGGGCTGCGGGCTGCAGCCCCTGCCCTCGGGCAGGATGGGGCTGCGGCAGCCCCTGTACAGGCCATGACTACCCACGGCCGTAGGCTTTGCTTGCAGCCGAGGGTAGCTGTGGCGCCCCCCCCCCCCCCCCCAAGGTTGGCCGCACCCAAGATTCAAGTTAAAATCTTGTTTAGATCTGAAATTTGAATTTGAAATTTGAAATTCAAATTTTGAATCACAGTCCAAGTAGGAAATACCCTAGCAGAGGTACATTATCAAGAATGAAGGTTCAGATGACCTCTTCTCACCTAGAGACTAACAAAATCGGAGTCAAAATGCTCAAACTAGTTAGTCAGATAGAAAACAATGAATAGTGAAAAATGAAGTGTAAAATTAATGGCCAAGACGGCCTTAATTTGACCTAAAATTGATATATTAACGGTCAGTAGGGTCAATCTGGTCAATTGAGCACCAAACAAGAATTTTAGTTTGGGAGATACGCAGTATTGGGATGAGGTTCAATATGACCTTTTCTTGTCCCGAAACTGATATATTTGGACTTAGAGTGCCCAAATTAGTTAATCGGGCACCTGACATGTTTTTCGAGGTGAGGTCACACAGATCCTGAAAACTGGTCCAGACGACCTCAGATGGATATAAGACTGATAAAATTGAAATCAGCATGCCTAAATTAGTCAAGAGAGACGGTGTTGAAAATTTCGCACCAGAACACCTTGTTTTGCATGTGCAAGGATAACATAGTGTAGACACAACCACAATATAAGAAATAAATAGTAAACTGGTATAGAATGGGCTCTTAGATAGTATAAACTGACCACGAATTGACAGTATAAAAATCGAATTCAGAAAATCTGATTTCCGGGTAAAAATTAGAACACTGCCGAGAAAGGACCGAACACCGCGGTGGAAAATTAGACTGCAACAAGAGGCAAATGCAGATGAATTTTGGCCTTAAAAACCATGTGCCCTTAGCTGAAAACCAGCTGTTTTTAGCTGCACAAAAAGCCCCAAAAAGTAACATTAAAATAAGGGACAAGTTATGACACAAATCTATTAAACAATATTTCATTTTTCATCACTTACCACCAACCAATTTTTTTATTTTCCCCTCCTTAAATGGCCGCAACCCCCTCAGTTTTGAGAACTGAAATGGCCAGCAAATTTTTCCCCAAATTAGCTTAAGATTGGCTTGATTAATTGAGCTTAGTGTTGGTTAATTGAGCTTAGGTTTGCCTATAAAGGGGTGACCATGCCTTAGGTTTTGTTCTTTCATTTTCACACCTTAAAAACACAACCCCTTTCTCTCTCTTTTACCTTGCTACAGCTGACTGGTTCAAGCTCCCAAAACCCTCCATTTTCAAGCCAAAATCCTACCAAAAGTTTACCAAAATTTAACCTCCCTCAAGCTTGTGTTAGGAGGTTTCATTCCAAGCCACTTTAAGGGTTTGCAAGGGTAAGTTTTTGGAACCTATCCTTGTGTTTTTCTAGTTATTGTTTTGAGTTGATATTAAGAGAAATTTTTTTTGGTGTTTTGATCGCTTAAACCGACCCCCACTCTCCTTGGTTCACATAACCATTTAGTCACTTGAGCCTTTATTTCAGTGTGCTTGATTCCTAGTACAAGAGGTAAAAACTGAAAACCCTCCCATTTGTGATTAGTTGTTTTTAAGTTTTGGATCAAGAGATTTATGTGTATTTGTTTATGCAAATGGGTCGTAATAAGTTTATTTTGAGTCCTTAGTTTTCCATTTTTAAGTTTGTGGTTGTCTGGTTGTGCTTACATTTTTTTTTTTTATGAATGAACGTGTGCACATGTAAGCATGGACATTTTTTTAGGGGGCTGGACACAATTCTGTCCCCAGAAAAAAGCCATGGGTTTTGATCATTTTGACCCCTTAGGTTCCAAATTTGGGATTTGTTAAAACATGGAGTTTTAAGGAAATTTTGTTACGGTCATTTTTGCATCAAATAGGTTTTGGCCAAAAACGGCACTAAAATTGGTTTTTCGAGTGGTTTTCATTCAGTGTCCAAAACTGGGACCAAGAATCCGAGCACTGGAAACAGTCTCTGGTTTTGTTATTAATGGACCACTTAAAGTCTGAATCGGATCTCGGGTTCAACATGAAAGTTGTAGATCTCATCGAAATCTTTAAAATGACATACATATGTTTTAAAAATATGGCCGTTTTGGGCCTTAAATAGAGTCGTTTTCAAAATAGCGTAAAACTGGGATTTTTTGCAAAGACTAGGCATAAGTAGCCATGGGTTTAGTAAGATTAGGACCCGTTTGAGTTAGATTTGAGCTCCAAGATGAACACAAGAAATGTTCATCTCATCGAGGATGAAAAATTTCATGTTTTGCCAAATTTCCAAACTAAGTCGTTTCAAACAAGTTTTTAAAGCGGTTTCAGTAAGTGTTTCAAAACCATCTTTTAAAGACAACACCATAAAATGTGTTTCACATTGTTTAAAATAAAAACATGGTTTTAATAAGATGCCCCCACCTTCCAATGGGGTGATAAGGGGATGGTTTTAAAGAACATAATTTTCCTTAAGAATTTTATAAGGCAACCAAAAAGATTTTCAAAAATAACTAAAACTGTGTGGGTAGCCCGGTAGGCTACCACACCAAACAAGCAATGGTAACCCGGTAGACTACCTAGTTAACAACGCGCGAGGTAACCGGTCAGTTAACTAGTCAGCAACCAGCCAAGGACCATGTTTTGAACAATACTATGAGAAACGATGATTAATTTATTAAGAAGACAATTAATCGAACACGATAAAAGATAGATACCAAACTCCTAAAGTAGACCAATAGGGTATCAACGAGCCTCGATACCATACTAAAACACAAGTTATAGTCATTAACGATAATAGTGACCTAAGAACGACATTAATTAATTTATTGGGTAATAAATTAATTAACCACGTATAGGGAAGCAAACTCTCAAGAGAAAGAGAGCTAGCTAGTACCGATGGCAATCAGTACCAAGCGATTTTATCGGCTTTAGTCACTAACAATATTAGTGACTCAGCAAAGGTGTTAATGGAGTACGTTATATTGACAGGTGGTTACCTGTAATCTGATAAAGGTGAGAGTATGAGTTGCTTGCAAATATGTAAGTATAACTCTGCCTACAGCACGAATAAAATGAATTTAAATGATGGTTTTTATAGTATTTTAAGTATGCATCAATGCACAGTTGTGCATAGTATATGGAAGAGCATATAGTTCACAATCGCGTAGATTAATGAAAGAATAAGTTAGATGCCATATATCCCTATCACGTAGGATTAGGGACAGCTAAGAAAGCATATGGCTAGAACAGTTAAACAAGTCAGAGTTTAATAAGCGTGTCATACTGGCCTTTTCAATCGAAGAGTGTGACGCCTTAAATTTTATTTAAGGGTCAATATATATTCTAAATAAAATTAGTGTGCCAAAAATTAATTAAAAAATCCTTTTGGAAACCCTAGGTTGGTTTCCTAGTCAAATTCCGCTCAAAAAGTCAACAATTTGAACTTCAAAAAGAAACCCTAAAATATTCGGCCATCACTTGGGATTTTAATTAAAATTTAAATTCCACAAATCCAAGGAGGATTCAAATTCAAATTTCATTCCTTAGATATAAAGAAGAAATTTGGCCATAAAGTGTAGGAAATAAAGGAGATTTTATTGAATTAAAAGCTAAGTCAAAACTCAATCAAAATTCAAATTATTTTTCCTTAAAAACTAAGGGGTAATTTTGGCCACTTAAGGGGAAATAAGAGAGAAAACCCTAGCCTCAAAACAGCACAAAAACTTTCCCTTTTGCCGCTTACAATTTTCAGCCAAACAAGGAAGAGAAAGGGAAAGAAAAAAACCTAGTATAAAAACCCCCTTTTAACTCTCATTCACCCTTCCTTTCACCCTCAAAACTTCGGCTAGCTTTCTCCTCTCTCTTCTCTGAATTTTCTCTCCAAAAACACACCCAAAACAGCAAACAAAACTTACCAAAAGGCAGCTCAAAAATTCAACAATCCTTGAGACAAAAACAAGGTGAGAAATCAAAATTTTTTTCCTTCCTTTTCCTTTTGAATTCAAATCCGAAATTTTATATAGTTTTCTCCACTGTTTCCCTACTGTTTTGAAGACTCCAACACTCACACAAATTCAGCCAAAAGGGAGACCAAACATCAGAAATAGTGCAGCACAAACAAGGTGTGATTTCTCTCTCAAACCCTAAAATTTTGCCTCATTGATCCCCTTTTCAAAAACCCTATTATCATATGTGTAAGATTTTATGATTTTGTCAATTTGATTCTTGGGTTGTGTTATGACATATAAATAAGGTTTTCCACAAAATTTCGTGATCATTGGATGAAAATTGAATTGGTTTGAGGCTAATCGAAATTCGGACACAAAATTTCCACATATAGCAGTTTCGAAATTCGTTGAGATATCCGTTACTACTGAAGATGATGCTATCTGTTTTCTCCATCTTCTTCTTTCTGTTTCTCGTTCTGATGTAATGAGACTTTAAGTTTGTACTTTATTTCACGTTATTCAAATTTCATGCTTGGGAATATTTTATGGTTGGTAATTTCTTTTGAAAACCGATTTTGTGTTTGACTTCCGCATTAAAAAGCATTTATTTTCTCCTTTATTTTATTTTGTGGTTATGATGCTATTTTATAATTAGGCTTAGCTAAATTATAATGTTGACCCGTTGTTTTTGTAATAAATGTTTTCCTTAAATCTCGGGTTGATATTATAATTTGGCTGCCGTGTCATGAGTCTAAATTTTGGGCCGTGACAAATAATGGTATCAGAGCCGAGGTTTTCAAAAGGGTTTTTCATCAAAACGTTTTCAAAAGGGTTTTCATCAAAACGTTTTCAAAATACCCAAGCGTAGTTTTCTTACTCTTAGAAGCTTATAGGATTTCCTCTTCCTTCAATCTCATATAGCAAAATGGCTCGTCTCGGCACACGTAGTCAGAGGCAGCAGAGAGGCAATGACGAAGAGAACCCTGAGAACACGCAGCCTCAAGGGAGTCAGAATACAGCGGTCCCTACACCGAATGATCAGTTAACGGCGATGCAGAATCTCACGGCGGCGATACAGGCTCTCCTTACCATCTTACCTTTTGGAATACCTAACCCAACTCCTGTAGTCAATGTTGTTCCTAATGAGACCCCGAGAGCGGGGAGTTCTTCTCAGACTCCTTAGCAAACGCCAACCATCGAAAACCCTACCTCTGGAGCAGTACCTACCCAGCCTATGATACATCCTAAACAGGCAGCCCTAACTCTTTTCTTTAAGCCTCACGTACCCACTTTCGACGGCACGGGCACAGAGATGGATGCCGACTACTGGTTTGATGCCATTCGCAAGCAGCTAAAGTTGACCGCTACACCCGCAAAGTTCTGGGTTGAGTTTGCTTCCAACAAGCTGGTGGGCCTAGCCTCTACCTGGTGGGCTAGTATCGAGGACGGTTTGACAAAAGAGCAGAGGTCTTCTTGGATAGTTTTCGAGGAGCGTTTTCACGAGCGTTTCTTTTCAGCTCAGTTCCGCGACAGAAAAGCTAGGGAGTTCGTCTGTTTGAAGCAAGGGTCTATGTCAGTGCGGGAATATGAAGCCAAGTTCACTGAGTTTGCCCGGTATGCGAAGAATCAGGTTTTGGATGAAGCTACTAAGTGTCTCCGCTTTAAGGAAGGGCTTAGCCTCTATGTGAAGAGGGGTGTACAACCGTTCCAGATCAGGGATAGCTACCAGCAAATAGTTGCTAAGGCGTTGACAGTGGAAGAGGGCAACAAGGAGCTCCTTGAAGCTCGTAATAAAAACAAGTCTGGACCAATCCGCAACAAGCCTCAACACAAGCCGCAGACTCCATACCAGAAGAACCAGCAGTCTCAGGGGTCAGGTTCTCATCAGTCTTCTGGACAGCGACAGGGTCGGGTGAATGTGATTACCTGCTTTGCGTGTGGTGATGAAGGCCACAAAGGAAATGTCTGTCCGAAGAGACAGTCGAGAGACAATGCTCATAGACATCATCATCAACGGAATCAGAATGGTTTTCCACAGAGACAACAGTTTACTTCCCAGTTTTCGCAGTCACAGCACCCTCAGCTTCCAGCTCCCTATCAGCCTCAGCGCACGAGTCAGTACACTATGCCTTATGCTCCACATGCTACACCACTACAGCAGTTCCCAGTGCCGAGTTATCAGAGACCACCACCACAAGGTCGGAGTACGGGCTATCAGCGAGGGAATACAGCTCAAAATCGTGGTAAGGCACCACAGGTACACGCTCTTAGAGTTGACAGCATAGAGATAGATCATACACTGACTGCATTAGATGGTATAATTCCTATCTTTGGTACATAAGCACATGTTTTGTTTGACACCTGGGCTACACACTCTTTTATAGCTCAACATTATGCTCGTTCACTTGGTTTAAAACTGCAAAATCTTGACTCTCCCTTATGTGTGAAATCCTCGCTGGGCATGACTACCGTTAGTGATGGGTGTCAAGCCTATGTTTATGTTGGAGATGTTTGCTTGGAGGCATCACTTGTAGTAATGCCTATGTTTGCTTATGATGTTATTCTGGGATATGACTGGCTTTCCCGATATGGGATTATGCTTGATTGTCATAATCGTCGCGTTATCTTTACAACTGATTTCAGACATATAGTGTCCTATCAGTTAAGCTTAGTTTCAGATGTTGATAGATCTGCTCTGAGGTTAGTGTCGAAGAGTAGACAGGGTATTCTTTGCTTCTTATCCTTATGTGCGGTAGAAGGATCCAGTTCTGAAAAGAGTACCCAACCTATACCTGTTGTCGATAGTTTTCCAGATGTTTTTCCAAAAGCTCTTCCAGGTTTACCACCTCATCGAGAAATAGAGTTTCGTATCGACTTAGTTCCTGGAATAGCTCCTTTTGCTTCTGCTCCGTATCGTATGGCACCTCTAGAGATGAAAGAGTTGCGCAAGCAGCTGGATGAGTTGAAATCGCTGGGCTTTATCCTAGACAGCAACTCACCTTGGGGTTCATCAGTCCTTTTTGTGAAGAAAGCCGACGGTTCGCTTCGTCTCTGTGTGGACTACAGAAAGCTCAACAGTGTGACCATCAAAAATAAGTATCCGTTACCACGTATAGATGACTTGTTCGACCAGTTGGGTGGGGCTTGTTTCTTCTCCAAGATTGATTTGAGATCCGGTTATCATCAGCTTCGGGTTAGAGAGGAGGATATCCCGAAGATGACATTCCGAACGAGGTATGCCAGTTACGAGTTCTTAGTAATGCCTTTCGGTTTGACAAACGCACCAGCAGCCTTCATGGATATGATGAATAGAGTCTTCCGACCTTTTCTTGATAAGTTTGTCATCGTATTCATCGACGACATCCTCATCTATTCCCGAACTCGTAAAGATCATGCACAGTATCTCAGTATAGTTTTACAGACTCTTCATGAACATCAGTTGTACGCCAAGAAAGCAAAATGTGAGTTTTGGATGACAGAGGTTAAGTTTCTCGGACATATCATCTCAAGAGATGGTATATCAGTTGATCCATCCAAGGTTGAAGCGATTCTTAAGTGGGAATGACCGAAGAATGTTCCAGAGATCCGAAGCTTCCTAGGCTTGGCGGGATATTATTGACGTTTTGTACAGGACTTCAGCAAGCTCGTCACTCCCCTCACCAATCTGACAAAGAAGGATGTACCTTTCGTTTGGGACAACAGCTGTGAGTCAGTCTTCCAAGAGTTAAAGAGTCGTTTGACGTCTGCACCTATCCTTATCATTCCGGATCAAGATCAAGTATATGATGTCTACACCAATGCTTCTCATCAAGGTCCTAGAGTAGTCTTGATGCAACAGAACCGAGTTGTCGCTTATGCCTCACGACAGCTGAAACAACACGAACGAAACTACCCTACACACGATCTAGAGTTAGCTGCAGTAGTGTTTGCGCTTAAGATTTGGCGTTGTTATCTGTACGGTGCCAGTTTTAGACTGTTTTCAGATCACAAGAGTTTGAAATACCTAGCTACACAGAAAGATGTCAACCTGCGTCAGAGAAGGTGGGTAGAATACATGCAAGACTATGACTTCCAAGTCGAGTACCATCCGGGTAAAGCAAACGTGGTTGCAGATGCACTAAACAGGAAAAGAGAGGCAGTTCCCAATCTTGATCATGACGCTTCTATAATGGCGATGCAGTTAGATGAGTGGGAAAAGGACAGAGTTCTCACAGCTTATCAAGTTCGTTTTGGCGAAGTTCAGGGTCACCCAGTATTATACAACTTAGTGATGGAACCAGACTACGTGCAGAGGATCAAGGAGAATCAGTTGGCAGATAAACGTTTCGTTGACATCCGAGAGAGATTGTTAAAGGGCAAGCATGTTGCAGAGTGGTGGATGGACGCCAGTGGAATTCTTTACAACGAGGGTCGCTTAGCAGTGCCACACATTCCAGAGCTTATGCAGGAGATCTTGTCAGAGTTTTATCAGTCGAGGTTCGCCATGCACCCAGGTGGGAACAAGATGTATCAAAACTTAAGACGGTAGCTTTGTAGGAAAATAAATCGGTAAAACCGTATCAGAATGGCGCAGCGGAACAATAAAAATTTTTAGATCGTTAAATATCTCATGATGCCATATACAATAAATCAACAACAATTAAAACTCATACCTCAAGGACGCCAATCTTGCAGGAGGAGAATGACCGGAGGCTTCAACCAACTAGCCTTCTCTACTATTCTCCAATTCCCGAATGGCTGAGTGTGTGGGCACTCTGAACCTCGATCGGTATGCTAACACTGCTAGTCTTCTTCCGACCATCCAGATCTCTAAAGAACTTTATTGTCATGATGAGCTGTGCAACAATAAGCCTGCTCACCTGAGAGTCTGTGGTCTGAGAGAACTGGAGTGGCAGGACCTCTATTTATAGACCTGCATGAGGTGAATCTCTGAATTTGAATTGGATTAGGAAAAGATATTTTCCCTTATCCAAACCCATAAAATCCGAATTTTTCCAAGGGAGAATCTCCACTAAAAATTCGGTTTTCTTTGGATAAATCCAATCCAAATCAAAATAAGATTTTAACTAGAATTTTATCTCCCTTTTTTCAACCCAAAAAATCCGAAAATTTCAAGGTAAATCTTCCTTAAAGATTTCGGCCATTATGGATAAGGGAGAATAAAAAATTCCACTAGGATTTTCAAGCTTGAATCTCATCTCAACCTTATCCAAAATAACCGAATTTCCTAGGAGATATTCTCCCTAATTTCGGCCACTTTTTAGGGAAGGAGAGAATCCAAATTCAACTAGGATTGAAACTTGAATTTTCCCTTGAATCCTATCCACAAAAAAAAAAAAAAAAAAAACTGAAATTTGCTTGAGGATTATCCTCAAAATTTCGTCCCTTATTTGTTGGGATTTGGATTCAAAATTCAAGTAGGATTCTAACAAGATTATCCTCTCCAAATCCAACTCAAATTCAAATTTCAAACCTTGTGGATTTCCCACAACAAATTCGAATCCTACTTGGACTGTGATTCAAAATTTGAATTTCAAATTTCAAATTCAAATTTCAAATTTCAAATTTCAAATTTCAAATTCGAATTTCAAATTCAAATTTCAAATTCAAATTTCAAATTCAAAATTCAAATTCAAAATTCAAATTTCAAATTTCAAAATTCAAATTTCAAATTCCACAAAACGGTTGTATTTCATATTCTTGTTCTCATGGATAATTTTCTACAACTCCAATCCAATCTCAAATAAAATCATGGCAACTTTATTTGAAGTTCGAATAATTGTGTACTCTATTATCCAAAACAAAATCTGAATTCAACCAGAGAGAATCTTGTCTACCATCCTAATCCTGTGTCATCACCATCCATGCATAATAAACTAGCCAATAGCATACACAAATCAATTTTCCAAACGTTAAGGAATTATGTGGAGCTAGTAGAGGGACTGATTGGACATATATAATCGGGCTCCCGTGATTCCATATGATCATCATTCTTTACCGAACAACTCAATCATATGATCACTAGTTTCAGAGTTACACCACTATAAACCTGAAACTGAACTCCCAATTATATACCGTATTACGTAAGCCTGTGACGAGCTACTATCCAATGACCTTGTCATATATGCAAAACCCTCATATGATATCCATGATCAGCCTTAGGTCAAAGTCCGTTTAATCCTACTGATCAGGCTATCTTAAAGTTGCATTATACTACTGAATCAAGAAAATGATTATTCACCATATGTGAATAAGAAGTCATCCGTCCAGCAGACGACCCAAGGCCTTGTCCATTTTCACATTCAGTATAATGCCTTTAAGAGGATACCTTTAACTCCTCAGAGCTATGATTCCGATATCTGCAAACAAACCCTTCATCGTATACAAGTCATGCACCCAACGAACCGGTCTATAAGCTTACTACCTCTGAGACGCTTTAGCCATTGGAACATCAAAGTACACAAGTCATATACATGAAGTAGTTCATTTACTCAGGATTAAGGTTATTGCACAATGAACGTCAAAAGCAGATTGATCCACTCATAGCGGACTACGTAGATCAATCACGCTTTAGTCCCGGTCTAATATGTCACCACCGAGCAACATATCCATGTCTCTACTTGGGAGTCCAGCTCCAGACAGTCAAGACAGACCGTCCCCTCCAAGGCTTTAGACAACATAATAGTCTTAACATGAGTTAGATGCTCGGTCTAACCCCATAGACTACAGACCATAGTTTAGACTGCTAACTTTAGAACATTGTCTTCTCGCATACAAAAGTCCATTGCATGCAACGTTCCAACAGTTTTAACACAAGCAGTCAGTGAGCCATATTTGCTTACATTTACTTTAATATGTAAATAAGATGAGGACAAATAGCAATGTAATGAATAACCTCTATGTATAATTTTATTATCCAGTTCAAAATGAATACATCAAAATGTCTCTAATACTTAGGGCATTTCCTAACAATCTCCCACTTGCCCTAAGCCAGTAGATGTGCCATGTTACGCATCCCCATCGCCTCTACATGCCTCTCAAAGCTTCTAGCTACCAAAGTCTTAGTAAAGGGATCGGCAATGTTGTCCTCGGACGCGATCTTACATACATCCACTTGTCCTGTCTCCACATGCCCTCTAATAATGTGATACCTCCGATCTATGTGCTTGGTCCTCTTATGGTGCCGTGATTCCCTTGTGTTGGCAATAGCCCCTGTATTATCACAGTAAAGTGTGATAGGCTTGTCAACCCGCGGAATGACCTCAAGGTCTCTAAAGAACTTGCGGAGCCAAACCGCTTCTTTAGATGCCTCAGCCGCAGCCACATACTCGGCCTCCATAGTAGAGTCAGCTGTGCAGCCCTACTTCACGCTCCTCCACACAATGGCGCCTCCTCCGAGTAAAAACACTGATCCAGATGTCGATTTCCTCGAATCCTTACAAGTCTGGAAGTCTGAGTCCGTGTATCCTACGGGTGTTAGGTCCCCTCCAGAATACACTAGCATATAATCCCTCGTTCTCTTAAGATACTTGAGTATATGCTTTACTGCTTGCCAGTGCTTGGTTCCAGGATTCGCTTGATATCGACTCACCATACCTACTGCAAAACATATGTCCGGGCGAGTGCAAAGCATAGCGTACATAAGGCTACCCACAACGGATGCATAAGGGACCTTACTCATACGCTCTCTTTCTTCCGATGTCTTGGGACAGTCATCCAATGAAAGAGTTAAACCGGCAATAGAAGGTTGTGAGCCTTTCTTTGCCTCTAGCATTGCATATTTGTGAATTATTTTATCTATGTATGAAGCTTGGGATAATGCTATCATTTTGTTCTTTCGATCTCTGAAGAGACGAATGCCTAGAACATAATTAGCTTCTCCCAAGAACTTCATGTCAAACTGTTGGTGTAACCAAAGCTTGATCGATGATAAGTTCCCTATATCATTCCCAATGAGTAGTATATCATCGACATAGAGTATCAGAAAGACCACTTTTCCATCCTTAATACGTTTATAAACACAAGGTTCATCAACGTTCTGCTCAAAACCAAATGTCTTAATCGCTTGATCAAACCTCTGGTTCCATGAGCGGGATGCTGCTTTAATCCATAAATGGATCTAAGCAACTTGCAGACTTTCCTATCTTGGCCTTTTGCTACGAACCCTTCGGGCTGTATCATATAGATACACTCTTCAAGATGGCCATTCAAGAATGCCGTCTTGACATCCATTTGCCAGATCTCGTAATCGAGAGCCACAGCAATGGACAGAAGAATACGGATAGACTTCAGCATAGCAACTGGCGAAAAGGTTTCCTCGTAATCGATTCCAGCCTTTTGCGTGTATCCCTTTGCAACCAGTCTAGCTTTGAAAGTTTCCACTCTCCTTTCCGCATCCTTCTTTCTTTTGTAGACCCATTTGCATCCAATGGGTTTTATCCCATCCGGCAAATCTACAAGTTCCCAAACAGAGTTGGATTTCATAGAATCCATCTCATTATTCATAGCCTATTTCCAAGATTTAGAATCAACATCCTTTATAGCTTCATCATATGTGACCGGATCTTCCTCATGCTCATGAGCCTCGGCCTGGTATACCTCAGCATCATACATGAAGAAATTAGGTTTCTTAGAAACCCTCCCACTACGACCAGGCACCCTAAATTGTTGATCGTCTGCTGGTCTTTCACTAGAACTCGGACTTGTGTCCAAGACCAAAATCTGTGGAGTAGTTCTTTCACCCGACAACTCCTCTAGCACCACTTTGCTTCAAGGCTTAAAGTCATTCATGTGACTTTCCTCCAAGAATGTCGCATGGGTTGAGACAATGACCTTTTGTTCCTTCGGGTTATAGAACAGACCTCCTTTAGTTCCCTTTGGATACCCTACAAACATGCACAATTCTGATCTTGGTTCCAACTTCTTCGCATCCCCATCCAGTACATGTGCCGGGCAGCCCCATATTCTCATATGTCCAAGGGAGGGCTTCCTGCCACGCCACAATTCATACGGAGTTCTAGGAATTGATTTGCTCGAAACCTGGTTCAGAATATAGGACGCCGTTTGTAAAGCATATCCCCAAAATGATAATGGCAGTGTTGAGTAACTCATCATGGACCGTACCATATCCAATAAGGTCCTGTTTCTCCTTTCGGCTACACCATTCTGTTGTGGAGTACCAGGTGCAGTCAATTGGGATAAAATCCCGTTCTCTACAAGATGTCCTAGAAATTCATCGGAGAGGTATTCGCCACCTCGATCAGATCGAAGTGTCTTTATGGATTTATCCAATTGCTTTTCCACTTCCGCACGATACTCTTTGAACTTATCAAAGGTTTCGCTCTTGCGGTGCATCAGATACACATATCCATACCTCGAGTAATCATCTATGAAAGAGACATAATACTCGAACCCTCCTCGTGCTGTGACGTTCATGGGGCCACATACGTCAGTGTGCACAATTTCTAAGACCTCCTTAGCCCTTGTACCCTTAGCTCCAAAAGACCTCTTAGTCATCTTACCCTCTAGACAAGACTCACATTGGGGAAGTCGTACCTCCTCCAGAGATTCCAGAGGACTGTCTTTCACCAATCTTTGAACCCTATCCTGATTAATATGACCAAGTCTTAAATGCCAAAGATATGCCTTGTTAGAGTGAGAAACTTTCAACCTTTTAGAGTTATCAATTAATTCAGTGTCAAGCAGTGAGTACATCTTTGGTCTGATCAAATATAGGTTTTCATCCATCCATCCAGAACAGATAAAAGACTTATTTCTACGAATATCAACTCTTTTACTAAAAGAAACTGAATAAGAATCCTTTATTTAACAAGCTATCGATATAAGGTTCCTCCTAAAATTAGGAACATAAAAACAGTCTTTCAATAAAATAAACCTAAATTGATCAAAATAAAGGTGAACATCTCCCACTGCCTCAGCCACCACAAAGCTACCATCTCCAGTCCGCAACGAGAGGCTCCTATCATGTAGACTTCTCGTTTCCACGAACCCCTGTATAGAAACACAAACATGATTAGTGGCGCCCGAATCAATGACCCAAGTGTCTTTCGATTCTTCCACCAAACACACTTCCAAATAATGAAGTTCCTTACCTTCCTTGCCCTTGGTGGCTAGGAATTCCCGGCAAGCCTTCTTAAAGTGACCTACCTTCCCACAATGGAAGCATTTGGACTTTTTAGGGTCCTTTGGCTTCTTGTTCTTCTTCTTCTTCTTCCCATCCGAGACAGGAGGATTAGAAGAACTAGAAGCCACTTGCTTCTTATTTGGCCTCTTCCTCTTCCGTGAGGGATTGGAAGATTCCGCCAAATTGGCCTCTCCTTTAGGTCGGACCACATCCTCATCCCTGATCATCCGCTCATAAGCCTGTAGTTGCTTCATGAGCTCGGTTAGTCCTAACTCCTTTGTCGCCAGATTGTATGCGGCCTTAAACCCCACAAAATCTTTAGACAGAGTCTTGAACACCATCTCGATCTGGGTTGTAGTCCAACTCAGCACCATTCTCGGCAACCTCAGCGAAGAATCCCATTAGAGTGATCATATGGTCCTTCACCAGAGCACCCACCTTTTGCTTAGAGTTCATAATGCTGGTGATAGCGGACTGTCGAGCCAATTTTTCTTGGCCTCCGAAATTATCCTCCAGATTGTCCATGATCTCCCCAGTAACTTGATAAGTCTCATGCTGCTTTTGTAAAGCACTCGTCATGCTAGCAAGGATGTAGCATCGAGCTATTTCATTGGATTCTCTCCAACGATTATAGGCAACTGGGACCTCCTCAAGTGGTGTGTCAGGTTTGGGCCCAGGTGGGCATGGTTCGTCCAGTACGAACTTGTGTCTCTCGCAGCTGAGAACTATTAATAGACTTCTTTTCCAATCTTTATAATTGTCGCCATTCAACTTATTTTTAGTAAGTATTGAAATAAGGGGTGTCGGTGACATTTTGAACTGAAATAAAATTATACTAGACATCATTACAAAGCCTAAGCAAATATACAGATAATTTAGCAAATAAAACATACAAGTATGTTCCTACATGAAACTTGAAAAAACATGTAGCATTGCAACGGTAATTCTCAGCACCCATTGCCCCAAGCCACCGAGGGGTGGTCATGAGAACAAATAGCCGGAACATGGACCCCGTCCAATTAATATATGTTACCTTAAATCCTCCAAGGTTAAGACATATATTAATAACCGCTTATTTGGCCACCAGTCTAGTTAACAGAGCTTCTAGGGAAGGTTAATAACTAAACGAGTCTTGAGTGTTTAACCATTGTTTACGTAGCCCAATCCACGTCCTACCAAGCCACCGAGGGGTGGTCATGAATAGGATCGCACCCGAACACGTTTTCCACATAGGAGATCCAATCTAGTATACCGGCGGCGGTAAACACCTACCGAGGGGTGTGGTCAGGGCAGAACTGACGCGAGGCGTTACCATGCTTTCACATATGGATCAACAATGGAGGCCGTGGGTTTTATTTGAAACCCTCTCCCACTCAATATTTTGAAAAACATGCAAGTTTTGACAAATTATGTATGATCAATATAGTATGAGCGGCACTCACCTATCCTATATGACATGTTATCAAATATGCATACAAAACATCCATCAATACATATTTATACATCCATGACATATCACAGAAAAAAAAAATTGACAGAATAACCAAGCCATGGTTCCATCCTAGAACAAAGAAAATAAAGATTACAAAATTCCATCCAAAACATTCTTTGGGTCTTGAATTCTATTCCGTCTTCTTGTATCCATCTTTATGTAGCCTCTCCATTTATTTCTCATCCCAAGAATTATTTAAAATTTAAATCTCCAAAAAAAATTTAAATTTCAAATTCAAATTCCAAATTCGAATTTCAAATTTAAATTTCAAATTTAAATTTTAAACAATTTCAAACACCATGTGTAATAATATGTAATTTCAAAATTTCAAATTTTTAATTACATATTTTTTAAACATGATTTAAAATTAAATCTCAAATTTAAAAATCAAAATTTTCTGATTTTTTGGACCTTCGGACCGCCGCCCCCGTGGGCGGCGGCCGCCGTGGGCAGCCACCAACCCCGGAGGGGCTGGCAGCCCACGGCCGCCCCATGTGCAGCCAAGCCTGTAGCGCCAGGCTGCACGACCAGGCTGGGCGTAGCAGCCGGCGGGCTGCAGGCAGCGCCTGCAGCCAGTGGCTGCACGCCCAGGCTGCGGCCAGCCTTGGGCAGGCTGCGCCACCCTCGGCTGCAAGCCAAGCCTGCGGCCGGGGTGGTGTGAGCCTGCACAGGGGCTGCCGCAGCCCCATCCTGCCCGAGGGCAGGGGCTGCAGCCCCACCAAGGCCCGTCGGCCTATCCCAAGGGGTCGTGTCTCGATTTTCGTGCCATATTCCAATTTACCTATTAGGATCTCCAAAAATTAATTTGAATCCCAATTAAATTGAAATTTTCCACACAATCAAAATTTCAATCTTTAAATCAAATTTAACTTTTGGGAAAAAATAAATTACGGTCTTTAATCTTCAATCTCCTCCAAGAATAATTACATAAAAAATTCCTATACCGTTTCTGGTGTACAAAATTCTATCCATAAAAATTCTAAGAGACAAAATAAAATCCATGGGAAAATTACAGTGTTAATTAAACTGCTCCCATGGTTACATAAAAATTCCTAGATACAATTTTTCTAAATTCTAAGGAACCATAACCGGTATAATCAAGCATGCTTATAATAATTCAAAAAATTAAAATAACCACATACTTTATACATAATCCATGATAACAACATAGAGGAACCCTAGAATGCCACTCTCTAAATATCAAATCCATACATAAATAAAAAGACTAAGTAATTGTCTAATTTATGTACATGGCATAGTCATGAGATGGCTCTGATACCAATTGTAGGAAAATAAATCGGTAAAACCGTATCAGAGTGGCGCAGCGGAACAATAAAAATTTTTAGATCGTTAAATATCTCATGATGCCATATACAATAAATCAACAACAATTAAAACTCATACCTCAAGGACGCCAATCTTGCAGGAGGAGAATGACCGAAGGCTTCAACCAACTAGCCTTCTCTACTATTCTCCAATTCCTGAATGGCTGAGTGTGTGGGCACTCTGAACCTCGATCGGTATGCTAGCACTACTAGTTTTCTTCTGACCACCCAGATCTCTAAAGAACTTTATTGTCACGATGAGCTGTTCAACAATAAGCCTGCTCACCTGAGAGTCTGTGGTCTGAGAGAACTGGAGTGGCAGGACCTCTATTTATAGACCTGCATGAGGTGAATCTCTGAATTTGAATTGGATTAGGAAAAGATATTTTCCCTTATCCAAACCCATAAAATCTGAATTTTTCCAAGGGAGAATCTCCACTAAAAATTCGGTTTTCTTTGGATAAATCCAATCCAAATCAAAACAAGATTTTAACTAGAATTTTATCTCCCTTTTTTCAACCTAAAAGATCCGAAAATTTCAAGGTAAATCTTCCTTAAAGATTTTGGCCATTATGGACAAGGGAGAATCAAAAATTCCACTAGGATTTTCAAGCTTGAATCTCATCTCAACCTTATCCAAAATAACCGAATTTCCTAGGAGATATTCTCCCTAATTTTGGCCACTTTTTAGGGAAGGAGAGAATCCAAATTCAACTAGGATTGAAACTTGAATTTTCCCTTGAATCCTATCCACAAAAAAAAAAAAAAAAAACTGAAATTTGCTTGAGGATTATCCTCAAAATTTCGTCCCTTATTTGTTGGGATTTGGATTCAAAATTCAAGTAGGATTCTAACAAGATTATCCTCTCCAAATCCAACTCAAATTCGAATTTCAAACCTTGTGGATTTTCCACAACAAATTCGAATCCTACTTGGACTGTGATTCAAAATTTGAATTTCAAATTTCAAATTCAAATTTCAAATTCAAATTTCAAATTTCAAATTTCAAATTTCAAATTCAAATTTCAAATTCGAATTTCAAATTCGAATTTCAAATTCAAATTTCAAATTCGAATTTCAAATTCAAATTTCAAATTCAAATTTCAAATTCAAAATTCAAATTTCAAATTTCAAAATTCAAATTTCAAATTCCACAAAACGGTTGTATTTCATATTCTTGTTCTCATGGATAATTTTCTACAACTCCAATCCAATCTCAAATAAAATCATGGCAACTTTATTTGGAGTTCGAATAATTGTGTACTCTATTATCCAAAACAAAATCTGAATCCAACCGGAGAGAATCTTGTCTACCATCCTAATCCTGTGTCATCACCATCCATGCATAATAAACTAGCCAATAGCATACACAAATCAATTTGCCAAACGTTAAGGAATTATGTGGAGCTAGTAAAGGGACTGATTGGACATATATAATCGGGCTCCCGTGATTCCATATGATCATCATTCTTTACCGAACAACTCAATCATATGATCACTAGTTTCAGAGTCACACCACTATAAACCTGAAACTGAACTCCCAATTATATACCGTATTACGTAAGCCTGTGACGAGCTACTATCCAATGACCTTGTCATATATGCAAAACCCTCATATGATATCCATGATCAGCCTTAGGTCAAAGTCCGTTTAATCCTACTGATCAGGCTATCTTAAAGTTCCATTATACTACCGAATCAAGAAAATGATTATTCACCATATATGAATAAGAAGTCATCCGTCCAGCAGACGACCCAAGGCCTTGTCCATTTTCACATTCAGTATAATGCCTTTAAGAGGATACCTTTAACTCCTCAGAGCTATGATTCTGATATCTGCAAACAAACCCTTCATCGTATACAAGTCATGCACCCAACGAACCAGTCTATAAGCTTACTACCTCTGAGACGCTTTAGCCATTGGAACATCAAAGTACACAAGTCATATACATGAAGTAGTTCATTTACTCAGGATTAAGGTTATTGCACAATGAACGTCAAAAGCAGATTGATCCACTCATAGCGGACTACGTAGATCAATCACGCTTTAGTCCCGGTCTAATATGTCACCACCGAGCAACATATCCATGTCTCTACTTAGGAGTCCAGCTCTAGACAGTCAAGACAGACCATCCCCTCCAAGGCTTTAGACAACATAATAGTCTTAACATGAGTTAGATGCTCGGTCTAACCCCATAGACTACAGACCATAGTTTAGACTGCTAACTTTAGAACATTGTCTTCTTACATACAAAAGTCCATTGCATGCAACGTTCCAACAGTTTTAACACAAGCAGTCAGTGAGCCATATTTGCTTACATTTACTTTAACATGTAAATAAGACGAGGACAAATAGCAATGTAATGAATAACCTCTATGTATAATTTTATTATCCAGTTCAAAATGAATACATCAAAATGTCTTTAATACTTAGGGCATTTCCTAACAAGCTTTGGTGGAGAGGTATGAAGTTAGATGTGAAGAACTTCGTAGCCAACTGTTTGACGTGTCAGAAAGTAAAGGTAGTACGGGAGAGACCTGCAAGTCTACTCCAACCACTTCCAATACCTCGGTGGAAGTGGGAAAGTATAGGAATGGACTTCCTAACCGGCTTACCAAAAGCACAGGATGGATCTGATGGAGTCTGAGTAGTTGTAGATCGTCTCATGAAGACTGCGCACTTCATCCCATTTAAGACGACTTGCACCAGGAACCAGCTAGCCAAGCTTTACATGAGGAACGTAGTCAGATTGCATGGAGTCCCTTCAGTGATCGTTTCTGATCGTGATACGTGCTTCAACGCTCGCTTTTGGCAAAGTCTACAGGAAGTTCTAGGCACAGAACTGAACTTCAGCACCGCTTTTCATCTGCAGACAGATGGTCAGTCGGAGCGTCTTATACAGATCCTCGAGGATATGCTACGTGCCTGCATTCTTGATCTTGGAGATGGATGGACCAAACACCTCTACATGGCAGAGTTTGCATACAACAACAGTTATCAAGAGTGTATCGGAATGGCACCCTTTGAAGTGTTGTACGGAAAGCCTTGTCGATCACCCATCTATTGGGTTGACAACCAGGAAGCACCAGTGGGTGGACCCGAGATGATCCTAGACCAGTACGAGAAGATTGCCATCATCAAACAACGACTTCTAACAGCACAGAGTCGACAGAAGAGCTATGTAGATCAACGTAGAAAGCCGTTAGAGTTCGAGGTCGGAGAGTTTGTGTTGCTAAAGGTTTCACCGAAGAAAGGTATCTCTCGTTTCGGAGTTAAAGGGAAGCTAGCACCGCGTTACATTGGACCTTTTGAGATCATACGCAGAGTTGGTAAGGTCGCATATGAGCTGAAGTTACCCGACACCTTGGGCGTGCACAACGTTTTCCATGTATCGATGCTGAGGAAGAGTGCACGAGCAGAGTCAGAAGTCATTTCAACAGATGATGTAGAAATCCAACCAGATGTCTCTTACGTCGAGGTTCCAGTGAAGATTTTGGATCGTAAGGTCAAGCAGCTGAGAACGACAACAATACCCATGGTGAAGGTTCTTTGGAGTAACCATGGTGAAGAGGAAGCCACATGGGAAACCGAGAAAGATATACGCGAGAACTATGCTGAATGGTTCGCTAAGCAGTAGAGTACATGTAACGTAGTCGACTTAAGTTTGTTTTGTAACCCTACTCTGTTCATAGTGGTAGATATACCACTATATGTTTTGAAAGGTGCATTTAGACTGCTTAATGAAATGAGAAGTTATTCATATTCTTATTCTCTTCTTTAGTGTGGAGTAATTCTTAAAGTTTCGAGGACGAAACCATTTTTAGTGGTAGATATTTGTGACGCCTTAAATTATATTTAAGGGTCAATATATATTTTAAATAAAATTAGTGTGCCAAAAATTAATTAAAAAAATCCTTTTGGAAACCCTAGGTTGGTTTCCTAGTCAAATTCCGCTCAAAAAGTCAACAATTTGAACTTCAAAAAGAAACCCTAAAATATTCGGTCATCACTTGGTATTTTAATTAAAATTTAAATTCCACAAATCCAAGGAAGATTCAAATTCAAATTTCATTCCTTAGATATAAAGAAGAAATTTGGCCATAAAGTGTAGGAAATAAAGGAGATTTTATTGAATTAAAAGCTAAGTCAAAACTCAATCAAAATTCAAATTATTTTTCCTTAAAACTAAGGGGTAATTTTGGCCACTTAAGGGGAAATAAGAGAGAAAACCCTAGCCTCAAAACAGCACAAAAACTTTCCCTTTTGCCCCTTACAATTTTCGGCCAAACAAGGAAGAGAAAGGGAAAGAAAAAAACCTAGTATAAAAACCCCCTTTTAACTCTCATTCACCCTTCCTTTCACCCTCAAAAATTCGGCCAGCTTTCCCCTCTCTCCTCTCTGAATTTTCTCTCCCAAAACACACCCAAAACAGCAAACAAAACTTACCAAAAGGCAGCTCAAAAATTCAACAATCCTTGAAACAAAAACAAGGTGAGAAATCAAAATTTTCTTCCTTCCTTTTCCTTTTGATTTCAAATTCGAAATTTTATATGGTTTTCTCCATTGTTTCCCTACTGTTTTGAAGACTCCAACACTCACACAAATTCAGCCAAAAGGGAGTCCAAACATCAAAAATAGTGCAGCACAAACAAGGTGTGATTTCTCTCTCAAACCCTAAAATTTTGCCTCATTGATCCCCTTTTCAAAAACCCTATTATCATATGTGTAAGATTTTATGATTTTGTCAATTTGATTCTTGGGTTGTGTTATGACATATAAATAAGGTTTTCCACAAAATTTCGTGATCATTGGATGAAAATTGAATTGGTTTGAGGCTAATCGAAATTCAGACACAGAAAAACAGAAATCTGGAAAATTACCATATGAATAGTAAATTTGTGTCAGCCATAACTTGAGTTTTAAAAACGATTTTTGAGTTATTCTTGAGCCTAAAATTAAATTCAAGATGTCCCCTAAATACCTACAAAATTTCAGAACCAATCGCATCCGTTTGCCCAGTCAAAATAGTTTTCTAATATAGGCGGACAGAACTGCCAGTTTTTGAACTGAAACTGAAACCCAGATTTTATGCCTGAAAACAACCCCTCGGTTTTTGGCCTAATTGAATGAACAAATGATGTCTAAAAATTATAAAAATTATATGAAATTAAAGCTATGGATGTCTAGTTTAACATATTAAAAATTTAGAATTTTTGGGATTAAAAATGAATTGATATTGATTTTACAATCAGCCTAGGTCAGTCTGCTCATGACCAGAAATATCCTAACTTAGAGTTTTTCACAAATTTTAAATCCCAAATGTTTATTAAACGTTTTAAAATCTTTTTTGGCACACTAAAATGATTGGATGATTATGTCTAGACCTAGACTGATCATATGTTGTGATTCTAGGATTTATTTGACGTTCTTGCTGGATTTGTGGATCACATTATCGTAACGCTTGTGCGATAATCGAGGTAGGACGTTCTAGCCTTTTCTGGGAGTAGTCAAGTGTTTTAAATTTCCCTGTTTTATCGATGGCATGCTGTTTTCAGTTTATGAAATTATTATATTGTTTTTGATGAAATAAACGCATGCAACGTATTTGGTAATTAAATGTGTATTTTAAAACGTGTTTTGATTTATGGCATAATATAACTTGGTAAATACCATCTTTTGAATAATCCGGTGAACATAATTGAGCTCTAGTTCACGATCATTGTAAATGATGCGTGCGTCCCAAAGTTGACGCCATGGGGGAAGGTCCCTAAACCTGCGTAGGGCCGTTCGGCCTATTTAGACCGTAACGAGATGATCTAGGATAATTCAAATTTGAGGCACGTATATTATAGCTACGACAAGTCCTCACTCATAATATGATGGTTTGTTTTAATGATTTATTATTTTAATATTGGGGCACGTATATTGCAGCTATGCTAAGTCCTCAGCAGAATAAAACTTGCATTAAAAATGTTTTTCACGAAATTGTTGATTATTTTTTTGTTATGATTATTATGTCATGTATTCTTAAATTGTTGATTATTTTTTTGGAAACGAATATTATGCCATACTTTTAAATGTTATCTATTAACCTACCTTTGTTTCTGTCCTACTGAGCCAGCGCTCACGTCCCTTTTTTCTTTGTGATTTCGAAATGACTACTTCTAGGAACGGGAGGTAGCAGTTCTGAAATTCGTTGAGATATCCATTACTACCGAAGATGATGCTATCTGTTTTCTCCGTCTTCTTCTTTCTGTTTCTCGTTCTAATGTAATGAGACTTTAAGTTTGTACTTTATTTCACGTTATTCAAATTTCATGCTTGGGAATATTTTATGGTTGGTAATTTCTTTTGAAAACTGATTTTGTGTTTGACTTCTGCATTAAAAAGCATTTATTTTCTCCTATATTTTATTTTGTGGTTATGATGCTACTTTATAATTAGGCTTAGCTAAATTATAATGTTGACCCGTTGTTTTTATAATAAATGTTTTTCTTAAATCTCGGGTTGATATTATAATTTGGCTGCCGTGTCACGTGTCTAAATTTTGGGCCGTGACAAATAATGGTATCACAGCCCAGGTTTTCAAAAGGGTTTTTCATCAAAAGGTTTTCAAAAGGGTTTTCATCAAAACGTTTTCAAAATACCCAAGCGTAGTTTTCTTACTCTTAGAAGCTTATAGGATTTCCTCTTCCTTCAATCTCATATAGCAAAATGGCTCGTCCCGGCACGCGTAGTCAGAGGCAGTAGAGAGGCAATGACGAAGAGAACCCCGGGAACACGCGGCCTCAAGGGAGTCAGAATACAGCGGTCCCTACACCGAATAATCAGCTAACGGCGATGCAGAATCTCACGGCGGCGATACAGGCTCTCCTTACCGTCATACCTTTTGGAAAACCTAACCCAACTCCTGTAGCCAATGTTGTTCCTAATGAGACCCCGAGAGCGGGGAGTTCTTCTCAGACTCCTCAGCAAACGCCTACCACTGAAAACCCTACCTCTGGAGCAGTACCTACCCAGCCTATGATACATCCTAAACAGGCAGCCCTAACCCTTTTCTTTAAGCCTTGCGTACCCACTTTCGACGGCACGGGCACAGAGATGGATGTCGACTACTGGTTTGATGTCATTCGTAAGCAGCTAAAGTTGATCGCTACACCCGCAGAGTTCTGGGTTGAGTTTGCTTCCAACAAGCTGGTGGGCCTAGCCTCTACCTGGTGGGCTAGTATCGAGGATGGTTTGACAGAAGAGCAGAGGTCTTCTTGGACAGTTTTTGAGGAGCGTTTTCACGAGCGTTTCTTTTCAGCTCAGTTCCGCGATAGAAAAGCTAGGGAGTTCGTCCGTTTGAAGCAAGGGTCTATGTCAGTGCGGGAGTATGAAGCCAAGTTCACTGAGTTGGCCCGGTATGCGAAGAATCAGGTTTTGGATGAAGCTACTAAGTGTCTCCGCTTTGAGGAAGGGCTTAGCCTCTATGTGAAGAGGGGTGTACAACCGTTCCAGATCAGGGATAGCTACCAGCAGATAGTTGCTAACGCGTTGACAGTGGAAGAGGGCGACAAGGAGTTCCTTGAAGCTCGTAACAAATACAAGTCTGGACCAATCCGCAACAAGCCTCAACACAAGCCGCAGACTCCATACCAGAAGAATCGGCAGTCTCAGGGGTCAGGTTCTCATCAGTCTTCTGGACAGCGACAAGGTCGAGTGAATGTGATTACCTGCTTCGAGTGTGGTGATGAAGGCCACAAAAGAAATGTCTGCCCGAAGAGACAGTCGAGAGACAATGCTCATAGACATCATCATCAGCGGAATCAGAATGGTTTTCCACAGAGACAACAGTTTACTTCCCAGTTTTCACAGTCACAGTACCCTCAGCTTCCAGCTCCCTATCAGCCTTAGCGCACGAGTCAGTACATTACGCCTTATGCTCCACATGCTACACCGCTACAGCAGTTCCCAGTGCTGAGTTATCAGAGACCACCACCACAGGGTCAGAGTACGGGCTATCAGTGAGGGAATACAGCTCAAAATCGTGGTAAGGCACCACAGGTACACGCTCTTAGAGCTGACAGCATGGAGATAGATCATACACCGACTGCATTAGATGGTATAATTCCTATCTTTGGTACATATGCACATGTTTTGTTTGACACCGGGGCTACACACTCTTTTATAGCCCAATATTATGCTCGTTCACTTGGTTTAAAACTGCAAAATCTTGACTCTCCCTTATGTGTGAAATCCCCACTGGGCACGACTACCGTTAGTGATGGGTGTCAAGCCTATGTTTATGTTGGGGATGTTTGTTTGGAGGCATCACTTGTAGTAATGCCTATGTTTGCTTATGATGTTATTCTGGGATATGACTGGCTTTCCCGATATGGGATTATGCTTGATTGTCGTAATCGTCGCGTTATCTTTACAACTGATTTCGGACATGTTGTGTCCTATCAGTTAAGCTTAGTTTCAGATGTTGATAGATCTGCTCTGAGGTTAGTGTCGAAGAGTAGACAGGGTATTCTTTGCTTCTTATCCTTGTGTGCGGTAGAAGGATCCAGTTCTGAAAAGAGTACCCAACCTATACCTGTTGTCGATAGTTTTCCAGATGTTTTTCCAAAAGCTCTTCCAGGTTTACCACCTCATCGAGAAATAGAGTTTCGTATAGACTTAGTTCCTGGAACAGCTCCTTTTGCTTCTACTCCGTATCGTATGGCACCTCTAGAGATGAAAAAGTTACGCAAGCAGCTGGATGAGTTGAAATCGTTGGGCTTTATCCGAGACAGCAACTCACCTTGGGGTTCATCAGTCCTTTTTGTGAAGAAAGCCGACAGTTCGCTTCGTCTCTGTGTGGACTACAGAAAGCTCAATAGTGTGACCATCAAAAATAAGTATCCGTTACCACGTATAGATGACTTGTTCGACCAGTTGGGTGGGGCTTGTTTCTTATCCAAGATTGATTTGAGATCCGGTTATCATCAGCTTCGAGTTAGAGAGGAGGATATCTCGAAGACGGCATTCCGAACGAGGTATGGCAGTTACGAGTTCTTAGTAATGCCTTTCGGTTTGACAAACGTGCCAGCAGCCTTCGTTGATATGATGAATATAGTCTTCCGACCTTTTCTTGATAAGTTCGTCATCGTATTCATCGACGACATCCTCATCTATTCCCGAACTCGTAAAGATCATGCACAGTATCTCAGTATAGTTTTACAGACTCTTCGTGAACATCAGTTGTACGCCAAGAAAGAAAAATGTGAGCTTTGGATGACAAAGGTTAAGTTTCTCGGACATATCATCTCAGGAGATGGTATATCAGTTGATCCATCCAAGGTTGAAGCGATTCTTATGTGGGAACGACCGAAGAATGTTCCAAAGATCCGAAGCGTCTTGGGCTTGGCGGGATATTATCGACGTTTTATACAGGACTTCAGCAAGCTAGCCGCTCCCCTCACCAATCTGACAAAGAAGGATGTACCTTTCATTTGGGACAACAGCTGTGAGTCAGTCTTTCAAGAGTTAAAGTGTCGTTTGACATCTGCACCTATCCTTATCATTCCGGATCAGGATCAAGTATATGATGTCTACACCAATACTTCTCATCAAGGCCTTGGAGCAGTCTTGATGCAACAGAACCGAGTTGTCACTTATGCCTCACGACAGCTGAAACAACACGAACGAAACTACCCTACACACGATCTAGAGTTAGCTGCAGTAGTGTTTGCGCTTAAGATTTGGCGTTGTTATCTGTACGGTGTCAGTTTTCGACTGTTTTCAGATCACAAGAGTTTGAAATACCTAGCTACACAGAAAGATCTCAACCTGCGTCAGAGAAGGTGGGTAGAATACATGCAAGACTACGACTTCCATGTCGAGTACCATCCGGGTAAAGCAAACGTGGTTGCAGATGCACTAAGCAGGAAAAGAGAGGCAGTTCCCAATCTTGATCATGACGCTTCTATAATGGCGATGCAGATAGATGAGTGGGAAAAGGACAGAGTTCTCACAGCTTATCAAGTTCGTTTTGGCGAAGTTCAGGGTCATCCAGTGTTATACAACTTAGTGATGGAACCAGACTACGTGCAGAGGATCAAGGAGAATCAGTTGGCAGATACACATTTTGTTGACATCCGAGAGAGATTGTTAAAGGGCAAGCATGTTGCAGAGTGGTCGATGGATGCCAGTGGAATTCTTTACAACGAGGGTCGCTTAGCAGTGCCACACATTCCAGAGCTTATACAGGAGATCTTGTCAGAGATTCATCAGTCGAGGTTCGCCATGCACCCAGGTGGGAACAAGATGTATCAAAACTTAAGACGGTAGCTTTGGTAGAGAGGTATGAAGTTAGATGTGAAGAACTTCGTGGCCAACTGTTTGACGTGTCAGAAAGTAAAGGCAGTACGGGAGAGACCTGCAGGTCTGCTCCAACCACTTCTAATACCTCGGTGGAAGTGGGATAGCATAGGAATGGACTTCCTAACCGGCTTACCAAAAGCACAGGATGGATCTGATGGAGTCTGGGTAGTTGTAGATCGTCTCACGAAGACTGCGTACTTCATCCCGTTCAAGACGACTTGCACCAGGAACCAGCTAGCCGAGCTTTACATGAGGAACGTAGTCAGATTGCATGGAGTCCCTTCGGTGATCGTTTCTGATCGTGATACGCGCTTCAACGCTCACTTTTGGCAAAGTCTACAGGAAGCTCTAGGCACAGAACTGAACTTCAGCACCACTTTTCATCCGCAGATAGATGGTCAGTCGGAGCGTCTTATACAGATCCCTCGACGATATGCTATGTGCCTGCGTTCTTGATCTTGGAGATGGATGGAGCAAACACCTCTACATGGCAGAGTTCGCATACAATAACAGTTATCAAGCTAGTATCGGAATGGCACCCTTTGAAGCGTTGTACGGAAAGCCTTGTCGATCACCCATCTAGTGGGTTGACAACCAGGAAGCACCAGTGGGTGGACCCGAGATGATCCTAGACCAGTACGAGAAGATTGCCATCATCAAACAATGACTTCTAACAGCACAGAGTCGACAGAAGAGCTATGTAGATCAACGCAGAAAGCCGTTAGAGTTCGAGGTCGGAGAGTTTGTGTTGTAAAGGTTTCACCGAAGAAAGGTATCTCTCGTTTTGGAGTTAAAGGGAAGCTAGCACCGCGTTACATTGGACCTTTCGAGATCGTACGCAGAGTTGGTAAGGTCACATATGAGCTGAAGTTACCCGACACCTTGGGAGTGCACAACGTTTTCCATGTATCGATGCTGAGGAAGAGTGCACGAGCAGAGTCAGAAGTCATTTCAACAGATGATGTAGAAATCCAACCAGATGTCTCTTACGTCGAGGTTCCAGTGAAGATTTTGGATCGTAAGGTCAAGCAGTTGAGAACGAAAACAATACCCATGGTGAAGGTTCTTTGGAGTAACCACGGTGAAGAGGAAGCCACATGGGAAACCGAGAAAGATATGCACGAGAACCATGCTGAATGGTTCGCTAAGCAGTAGAATACATGTAATGTAGTTGACCTAAGTTTGTTTTGTAACCCTACTCTGTTCATAGTGGTAGATATACCACTATATGTTTTGAAAGGTGCATTTAGACTGCTTAATGAAATGAGAAGTTATTCATATTCTTATTCTCTTCTTTAGTGTGGAGTAATTCTTAAAGTTTCGAGGACGAAACTATTTTTAGTGGTAGATATTTGTGACGCCTTAAATTTTATTTAAGGGTCAATATATATTTTAAATAAAATTAGTGTGCCAAAAATTAAATAAAAAATCCTTTTGGAAACCCTAGGTTGGTTTCGTAGTTAAATTCCGCTCAAAAAGTCAACAATTTGAACTTCAAAAAGAAACCCTAAAATATTTGGCCATCACTTGGGATTTTAATTAAAATTTAAATTCCACAAATCTAAGGAGGATTCAAATTCAAATTTCATTCCTTAGATATAAAGAAGAAATTTGGCCATAAAGTGTAGGAAATAAAGGAGATTTTATTGAATTAAAAGCTAAGTCAAAACTCAATCAAAATTCAAATTATTTTTCCTTAAAAACTAAGGAGTAATTTTGGCCACTTAAGGGGAAATAAGAGAGAAAACCCTAGCCTCAAAACAGCACAAAAACTTTCCTTTTTGCCCCTTATAATTTTCAGCCAAACAAGGAAGAGAAAGGGAAAGAAAAAAACCTAGTATAAAAACCCCTTTTAACTCTCATTCACCCTTCCTTTCACCCACAAAAATTCGGCCAGCTTTCCCCTCTCTCCTCTCTGAATTTTCTCTCCCAAAACACACCCAAAACAGCAAACAAAACTTACCAAAAGGCAACTCAAAAATTCAACAATCCTTGAGACAAAAACAAGGTGAGAAATCAAAATTTTTTTCCTTCCTTTTCCTTTTGATTTCAAATCCGAAATTTTATATGGTTTTCTCCACTGTTTCCCTACTGTTTTGAAGACTCCAACACTTACACAAATTCAGCCAAAAGGGAGACCAAACATCAAAAATAGTGCAGCACAAACAAGGTGTGATTTCTCTCTCAAACCCTAAAATTTTACCTCATTGATCCCCTTTTCAAAAACCCTATTATCATATGTGTACGATTTTATGATTTTGTCAATTTGATTCTTGGGTTGTATTATGACATATAAATAAGGTTTTCCACAAAATTTCGTGATCATTGGATGAAAATTGAATTGGTTTGAGGCTAATCGAAATTCGGACACAGAAAAACGGAAATCTGGAAAATTACCATATGAACAGTAAATTTGTGTCAGTCATAACTTGAGTTTTAAAAACGATTTTTGAGTGATTCTTGGGCCTAAAATTAAAATCAAGATGTCCCCTAAAAGCCTACAAAATTTCAGAATCAAACTCATCCGTTTGCCCAGTCAAAATATTTTTCTAATATAGGAGGACAGAACTGCCAGCTTTTGAACTGAAACTGAAACCCAGATTTTATACCTGAAAACAACCCCTCGGTTTTTGGCCTAATTGAATGATCAAATGATGTCTAAAAATTATAAAAATTATATGGAATTAAAGCTACGGATGTCTAGTTTAACATATTAAAAATTTAGAATTTTTGGGATTAAAAATGAATTGATATTGATTTTACAATCAGCCTAGGTCAGTCTGCTCATGACCAGAAATATCCTAACTTAGAGTTTTTCACAAATTTTAAATCCCAAATGTTTATTAAACGTTTTAAAATCTTTTGTGGCACACTAAAATGATTGGATGACTATGTCTAGACCTAGACTGATCATATGTTGTGATTATAGGATTTATTTGACGTTCTTGCTGGATTTGTGGATCACGTTATCGTAACGCTTGTGCGATAATCGCGGTAGGACGTTCTAGCCTTTTCTGGGAGTAGTCAAGTGTTTTAAATTTCTCTGTTTTGTCGACGGCATGCTGTTTTCAGTTTATGAAATTATTATATTGTTTTTGATGAAATAAACGCATGCAACGTATTTGGTAATTAAATGTGTATTTTAAAACGTGTTTTGATTTATGGCATAATATAACTTGGTAAATATAATCTTTTGAATAATCCGGTGAACATGATTGAGCTCTAGTTCACGATCATTGTAAATGATGCGTGCGTCCCAAAGTTGACGCCATGGGGGAAGGTCCCTAAACCTGCGCAGGGCCGTTCGGCCTATTTAGACCGTAACGAGATGATCTAGGATAATTCAAATTCGAGGCACGTATATTATAGCTACGACAAGTCCTCACTCATAATATGATGGTTTGTTTTAATGATTTATTATTTTAATATTGGGGCACATATATTGCGGCTACGCTAAGTCCTCAGCAGAATAAAACTTGCATTAAAAATGTTTTTCACGAAATTGTTGATTATTTTTTTGTTATGATTATTATGTCATGTATTCTTAAATTGTTGATTATTTTTTTGGAAACAAATATTATGCCATACTTTTAAATGTTATCTGTTAACCCACCTTTGTTTCTGTCCTACTGAACCAGCGCTCACGTCCCTTTTTTCTTTGTGATTTCGAAATGACTACTTCCAGGAACGGGAGGTAGCAGTTTCGAAATTCGTTGAGATATCCGTAACTACCGAAGATGATGCTATCCGTTTTCTCCATCTTCTTCTTTCTGTTTCTCGTTCTGATGTAATGAGACTTTAAGTTTGTACTTTATTTCACGTTATTCAAATTTCATGCTTAGGAATATTTTATGGTTGGTAATTTCTTTTGAAAATCGATTTTGTGTTTGACTTCCGCATTAAAAAGTATTTATTTTCTCCTTTATTTTATTTTGTGGTTATGATGCTATTTTATAATTAGGCTTAGCTAAATTATAATGTTGACCTGTTGTTTTTGTAATAAATCTTTTCCTTAAATCTCGGGTTGATATTATAATTTGGCTGTCGTGTCACGTGTCTAAATTTTGGGCCGTGACAAAGAGGTTTTTCAAGTTAAAGTAAGTTGAGTATCCGTTGATGGCTCTTCGTTTTTAGTGACCACGGGCATTACCAATGGTCTATGTGCACTTGGTATTGACACACTGGCCCTAAGTAGACAAGAGAAAGTAAAAGAGCATTGAAGCATAAATGAACATAACTGGATCATGCATGGTTCATAGTACACATTAGTTATAGTTCACTATGCTTCTAGCTATAGTAAAATGCATTCTGTACATGATGTTTCTGCTATGCATATAATATGAGAAGTTTTGTATCCGATGATATGATATGTGACGATATGGTTTTAAGTATGTACTACGTTTTAAACATGTTTTGCAGTTAACATGTTGTACTTATTGGGCGTAAAGTTCATGAAGTGTGTTCATACTGTAGGTAAGCATCCTATGTTTTAAATAGTATTTTGAATAGTAAATAGTTAAAAGTATTATATATGTGTATATGTAATTGAACTCCAAATAATTTAGACGATGCATATTTAATGTATACGTACATGAACAATAAATATGTACACATAAAAAAAAACCCTAAAATTAAGGTATCTAAGTAAATAGATTTTAAGTAAGTATTAATAGTTTGCAAGAAAGTATAAGTATCAGTATAAGTAGTAGTTTTTAAGTGACGGTCCGAGCCACTAAGGGCATGGGATGTCACAGTTAGTATTAGAGTGGTATCCTGCCAACCTACCTCACATCACCGTATACCTGCCTCATCTGTCCAAGTAAGCTAGTTTTTGTTTTTCCTTTAAAATTGGCATATAAGTGACATTTAAATTATAATGGGAGATAATGGCTACAACCCCCACCAAGTACAAGAAGACCGTCAAGCGAGCCTAGCTTTTGCCGCCATGCGATCAGACTTATATGATGGTCACCATCCATATGAACTCGCATATTGGATCCATCACATGGAGGTGATTTTCGAAGCCTGCCATATCCCACCTCACCTATAGGTGGTATTGGCCAGTAGCCAGCTAGAAGGACTAGTGATTGTATGGTTGTTAGGAAATGCCCTAAGCATTAGAGACATTTTGATATACTTATTTTGAACTGGATAATAAAATTATATATATATAGAGGTTATTCATTACATTGCTATCTGTCCTCGTTTTATTTACATGTTAAAGTAAATGTAAGCAAATATGGCTCACTGACTGCTTGTGTTTAAACTGTTAGAACGTTGCATGCAATGGACTTTTGTATGCGAGAAGACAATGTTCTAAAGTTAGCAGTCTAAACTATGGTCTGTAGTCTATGGGGTTAGACCAAGCATCTAACTCATGTTAAGACTATTATGTTGTCTAAAGCCTTGGAGGGGACAGTTTGTCTTGACTGTCTGGAGCATAGACTCCCAAGTAGAGACATAGATATGTTGCTTGGTGGTGACATATTAGACCGGGACTAAAGCGTGATTGATCTACGTAGTCCGCTATGAGTGGATCAATCTGCTTTTGACATTCATTGTGCAATAACCTTAATCCTGAGTAAATGAACTACTTCATGTATATGACTTGTGTATTTTGATGTTCCAATGGCCAAAGCGTCTCAGAGGTAGTAAGCTTATAGACCGGTTCGTTGGGTGCATGACTTGTATACGATGAAGGGTTTGTTTGCAGATATCGGAATCATAGCTCCAAGGAGTTAAAGGTATCCTCTTAAAGGCATTATACTGAATGTGAAAATGGACAAAGCCTTGGGCCGTCTGCTGGGCGGATAACTTCTTATTCACATATGGTGAATAATCATTTTCTCAATTCGATAGTATAATGGAACTTTAAGATAGCCTGATCAGTAGGATTAAACTGACTTTGACCTAAGGCTGATCATGGATATCATATGAGGGTTTTGCATATATGACAAGGTCATTGGATAGTAGCTCGTCACAGGCTTACGTAATACGGTATATAATTGGGAGTTCAGTTTCAGGTTTATAGTGGTGTGACTCTGAAACTAGTGATTATATAATTGAGTTGTTCGGTAAAGAATGATGATCATATGGATTTGCGGGAGCCCGATTATATATGTCCAATTAGTCCCTCTACTAGCTCCACATAATTCCTTAACGTTTGGTAAATTGATTTGAGTATGCTATTGGCTAGTTTATTATGCATGGATGGTGATCACACAGGATTAGGATGGTAGACAAGATTCTCTCCGGTTGGATTCAGATTTTGTTTTGGATAATAGAGTACACAATTATTCGAACTCTAAATAAAGTTGCCATGATTTTATTTGAGATTGGATAGGAGTTGTAGAAAATTATCCATGAGAACAAGAATTTGAAACACAACCGTTTTGTGGATTTTGAAATTTGAATTTTGAAATTTAAAATTTGAATTTTGAATTTGAAATTTGAATTTGAAATTCGAATTTGAAATTTGAATTTGAAATTCGAATTTGAAATTTGAATTTGAAATTCGAATTTGAAATTTGAAATTTGAAATTTTAATTTGAAATTCGAATTTGAAATTTGAAATTCAAATTTTGAATCACAGTCCAAGTGGGATTCAAATTTGTTGTCGAAAATCCACAAGGTTTGAAATTCGAATTTGAGTTGGATTTTGAGAGGATAATCTTGTTAGAATCCTACTTGAATTTTGAATCTAAATCCTAACAAAAGTGGACGAAATTTTTGAGGATAATCCTCAATGGAATTTTGGTTTTTATGGATAAGGTTCAAGGGAAAAATTCAAGTTTCAATCCTAGTTGAATTTGAATTCTCTCCTTCCCTGAAAAGTGGCCGAAATTTTGGAGATAATCTCCTAGGAAAATTCGGTTATTTTGGATAAGGTTGAGATAAGATTCAAGCTTGAAAATCCTAGTGGAATTTTGATACTTCCTTATCCTAAAAGTGGCCGAATATTTGAAGAAGATTTTCTCTTAGGAATTTCGGATTTTTTGGTTGAAAAAGGCAGATAAAATTCTAGTTAAAATCTTGTTTAGATTTGGATTGGATTTATCCTAAATGGTCGAATTTTATTGTTGGGATTTTCTCATGGAAAATTCGGATTTTATGGTTGTGGATAAGGAGAATATCTTCTCCTATTCCAATTCGAATTTAGAGAATCACCTCATGCAGGTCTATAAATAGAGGTCCTGCCACTCCAGTTCTCTAAGACCACAGACTCTCAGGTGAGCAGGCTTATTGTTGCACAGCTCATCGTGACAATAAAGTTCTTTAGAGATCTGGGTGGTCGGAAGAAGACTAGCAGTGCTAGCATACCGATCGAGATTCAGAGTGCCCACACACTCAGCCATTCGGGAATTGGAGAATAGTAGAGAAGGCTAGTTGGTTGAAGCCTCCGGTCATTCTCCTCCTGCAAGATTGGCGTCCTTGAGGTATGAGTTTTAATTGTTGTTGGTTTATTGTATATGGCATCATGAGTTATTTAACGTCCTAAAAATTTTTATTGTTCCGCTGCGCCACTCTGATACGTTTTTACCCGATTTATTTTCCTACAATTGGTATCAGAGCGATCTCATGACTATGCCATGTACATAAATTAAACAATTACTTAGTCTTTTTATTTATGTATGGATTTGATATTTAGAGAGTGGCATTCTAGGGTTCCTTTATGTTGTTATCATGGATTATGTATAAAGTATGCGGTTATTTTAAATTTTTGAATTATTATAAGCATGCTTGTTTATACCGGTTATGGTTCCTTAGAATTTAGAAAAATTGTATCTAGGAATTTTTATGTAATCATGGAAGCAGTTTATTAACACTGTAATTTTCCCATGAATTTTAATTTTTGTCTCTTAGAATTTTTTTGGTTAGAATTTTTATACACCGGAAACGGTTTAGGAAATTTTATGTAATTATTCTTGGAGGAGATTGAGATTGAAGACCGTAATTTATTTTTTCCCAAAAGTTAAATTTGATTTAAAGGTTGAAATTTTGATTGTGTGGAAAATTTCAATTTAATTGGGATTCAAATTAATTTTTGGAGATCCTAATAGGTAAATTGGAATATGACACGAAAATCGAGACACGACCCCTCGGGATAGGTCGAAGGGCCTTGGTGGGGCTGCAGCCCCTGCCCTCGGGCAGGATGGGGCTGCGACAGCCCCTGTGCAGGCGAACACCACCCACGGCCGCAGGCTTGCCCTGCAGCCAAGGGTGGCCGTGGCCTGCCCAAGGCTGGCCGCAGCCTGGGCGTGCAGCCTGCCGGCTACTGCGCCCAGCTTGGGCGTGCAGCCTGGCGCTGCAGGCTTGGCCTGCAGCCCCGCAAGGCTGCACATAGGGGGCAGCCGTGGGCTGCCAGCCCCTTTGGGGCTGGTGGCTGCCCACGGCGGCTGCCGCCTTCGGAGGCGGCGGTACGACGGTCTAAAAATCGAAAAATTTAATTTTAAATTAGAAATTTAATTTTAAATCACGTTTAAAAATATGTAATTGAAAATTTGAAATTTTTTGAAATTACATATTATTACACATGATGTTTAAAATTGTTTAAAAATTTAAATTTGAAATTCGAATTTGGAATTTGAATTTGAAATTTAAATTTTTGGAGATTTAAATTTTAAATAATTCTTGGGATGAGAAATAAATGGAGATGCTACATAAAGATGGATACAAGAAGACGGAACAGAATTCAAGACCCAAAGAATGCTTTGGATGGAATTTTGTAATCTTTATTTTCTTTGTTCTAAGATGGAACCATAGCTTGGTTATTCTGTCAATTATTTTTTCTGTGATATGTCGTGGATGTATAAATATGTATTGATGGATGTTTTGTATGCATATTTGATAACATGTCATATAGGATAGGTGAGTGCCGCTCATACTATATTGATCATACATAATTTGTCAAAACTTGCATGTTTTTCAAAATATTGAGTGGGAGAGGGTTTCAAACAAAACCCACGGCCTCCATTGTTGATCCATATGTGAAAGCATGGTAACGCGTCGCGTCAGTTCTGCCCTGACCACACCCCTCGGTAGGTTTTTACCACCGCCGGTATACTAGATTGGATATCCTATGTGGAAAACGTGTTCGGGTACGATCCTATTCATGACCACCCCTCGGTGGCTTGGTAGGACGTGGATCGGGCTACGTAAACAATGGTTATACACTCAAGACTCGTTTAGTTATTAACCTTCCTTAGAAGCTCTGTTAACTAAACTGGTGGCCAAATAGGCGATTATTAATATATGTCTTAACCTTGGAGGATTTAAGACAACATATATTAATTGGACGGGGTCCATATTCCGGCCATTTGTTTCATGACCACCCCTCAGTGGCTTGGGGCAATAGGTGCTGAGAATTACCGTTGCAATGCTACATGTTTTTCAAGTTTCATGTAGGAACATACTTGTATGTTTTATTTGCTAAATTATCTGCATATTTGCTTGGGCTTTGTAATGATGTCTAGTATAATTTTATTTCAGTTCAAAATGTCACCGACACCCCTCATTTCAATACTTACTGAGAATAAACTGAATGGCGACAATTATAAGGATTGGAAAAGAAATCTGTTAATAGTTCTCAGCTGCGAGAGACACAAGTTCGTACTGGACGAACCACGCCCACCAGGGCCAAAACCTGACACACCGATTGAGGAGGTCCCGGTTGCCTATACTCGTTGGAGAGAATCCAATGATATAGCTCGATGCTACGTACTTGCTAACATGACAAGTACTTTACAAAAGCAGCATGAGACTTATCAAATTGCTGGGGAGATCATGGAAAATCTGGAGGACATGTTCGAAGGCCAAGAAAAATTGGCTCGACAGTCCGTTATCACCAGTATTATGAACTCTAAGCAGAAGGCGGGTACTCCGGTGAAGGACCATATGATCACTCTAATGGGAATCTTCGCTGAGGCTGCCGAAAACGGTGCTGAGCTGGACTACAACACCCAGATCGAGATGGTGTTCAAAACTCTATTTAAAGATTTTGTGGGGTTTAAGGCCGCATACAATCTGGCGACAAGAGAGTTAGGACTAACCGAGCTCATGAAGCAACTCCAAGCTTATGAGCAGATGATCAGGGATGGGGATGCTGTCCAACCTAAAGGTGAGCCCAATTTGGTGGAATCTTCCAAACCCTCACGGAAGAGGAATAGGCCAAATCAGAAGCAAGCAGCTTCCAGTTCTTCTAATCCTCCTGTCTCGGATGGGAAGAAGAAGAAAAAGAACAAGAAGCCCAAGGACCCTAAAAAGTCCAAGTGCTTCCGTTGTGGGTAGGTAGGTCATTTCAAGAAGGCTTACCGGGAAATCCTAGCCGCCAAGGGTAAGGAAGGTAAGAAACTTCTTTACTTAGAAGCGTGTTTGGTGGAAGAATCGAAAGACACTTAGGTCATTGATTCGGGAGCCACTAATCATGATTGTATTTCTATGCAGGGGTTCGTGGAAACGATAAGTCTACATGATATGAGCCTCTCATTGCGAACTGGGGATGGCAGCTTGGTGGTGGCTGAGGCAGTGGGAGATGTTTACCTTTATTTTGATCAATTTAGGTTTATTTTATTGAAAGACTGTTTTTATGTTCCTAATTTTAGGAGGAACCTTATATCGGTAGCTTGTTTAATAAAGGATTCTTATTCAGTTTCTTTTAGTAAAAGAGTTGATATTCGTAGAAATAAGTCTTTTATCTGTACTGGATGGATGGATGGAAACCTATATTTGATCAAACCAAAGATGTACTTACTGCTTGACACTGAATTAATTGATAACTCTAAAAGGTTGAAAGTTTCTCACTCTAACAAGGCGTATCTTTGGCATTTAAGACTTGATCATATTAATCAGGATAGGATTCAAGGATTGGTGAAAGACGGTCCTCTGGAATCTCTGGAGGAGGTACGACTTCCCCAATGTGAGTCTTGTCTAGAGGGTAAAATGACTAAGAGGTCTTTTGGAGCTAAGGGTACAAGGGCTCAGGAGCTCTTAGAAATTGTGCACACTGACGTATGTGGCCCCATGAACGTCACAGCACGAGGAGGGTTCGAGTATTGTGTCTCTTTTATAGATGATTACTCGAGGTATGGATATGTGTATCTGATGCACCGCAAGAGTGAAACCTTTGACAAGTTCAAAGAGTATCGTGCGGAAGTGATCGAGGTGGTGAATACCTCTCCGATGAATTTCTAGGACATCTTGTAGAGAACGGGATTTTATCCCAATTGACTGCACCTGGTACTCCACAACAGAATGGTGTAGCCGAAAGGAGAAACAAGACCTTATTGGATATGGTACGGTCCACGATGAGTTATTCAACGCTGCCATTATCATTTTGGGGATATGTTTTACAAACGGCGTGCTATATTCTGAACCAGGTTCCAAGCAAATCAATTCCTAGAACTCCGTATGAATTGTGGCGTGGCAAGAAGCCCTCCCTTGGACATATGAGAACATGGGGCTGCCCGGCGCATGTACTAGATGGGGATGCGAAAAAGTTGGAACCAAGATCAGAATTGTGCATGTTTGTAGGGTATCCAAAAGGAACTAAAGGAGGACTGTTCTATAATCCGAAGGAACAAAAAGTCATTGTCTCAACCCATGCGATATTCTTGGAGGAAAGTCACATGAATGACTTTAAGCCTCGAAGCAAAGTGGTGCTAGAGGAGTTATCAGGTGAAAGAACTGCTTCACAGATTTCGGTCTTGAATGCAAGTCTGAGTTCCAATGAAAGACCTGCAGATGATCAACAATTTAGGTTGCCTCGTCGTAGTGGGAGGGTTTCGAAGAAACCTAATTTCTTCATGTATGATGCTGAGGTATACCAGGCCGAGGCTCATGAGCATGAGGATGATCCGGTCACCTATGATGAAGCTATAAATAATGTTGATTCTAAATCTTGGAAACAAGCTATGAACAATGAGATGGATTCTATGAAATCCAACTCTGTTTGGGAACTTGTAGATTTGCCGAATGGGATAAAATCCATTGGATGCAAATGGGTCTACAAAAGAAAGAAGGATGCGGAAGGGAGAGTGGAAACTTTCAAAGCTAGACTGGTTGCAAAGGGGTACACGCAAAAGGCTGGAATCGATTACGATGAAACCTTTTCGCCTGTTGCTATGCTGAAGTCTATCCGTATTCTTTTGTCCATTACTGCAGCTCTCGATTACGAGATCTGGCAAATGGATGTCAAGACGGCATTCTTGAATGGCCATCTTGAAGAATGTATCTATATGATACAGCCCGAAGGGTTCGTAGCGAAAGGCCAAGAAAGGAAAGTCTGCAAGTTGCTTAGATCCATTTATGGATTATAGCAAGCATCCCGCTCATGGAACCAGAGGTTTGATCAAGCGATTAAGACATTTGGTTTTGAGCAGAATGTTAATGAACCTTGTGTTTATAAACGTATTAAGGATGGAAAAGTGGTCTTTCTTATACTCTATGTTGATGATATACTACTCATTGGGAATGATGTAGGGAACTTATCATCGGTCAAGCTTTGGTTACACCAACAGTTTGACATGAAGGACTTGGGAGAAGCTAATTATGTTCTAGGCATTCGTCTCTTCAGAGATCGAAAGAACAAAATGATAGCGTTATCCCAAGCTTCATACATAGATAAAATAATTGACAAATATGCAATGTAAGAGGCAAAGAAAGGCACACAACCTTCTATTGCCGGTCTAACTCTTTCATTGGATGACTGTCCCAACACATCGGAAGAAAGAGAGCGTATGAGTAAGGTCCCTTATGCATCCGCTGTGGGTAGCCTTATGTACGCTATGCTTTGCACTCGCCCAGATATATGTTTTGCAGTAGGTACAGTGAGTCGATATCAAGCAAATCCTGGAACCAAGCACTGACAAGCCGTAAAGCATATACTCAAGTATCTTAAGAGAACGAGGGATTGTATGCTGGTGTATTCTAGAGGGGACCTAACACCCATAAGATACACGGACTCAGACTTCCAGACTTGTAAGGATTTTAGGAAGTCGACATTAGAGGGCATATGGAGATAGGATAAGTAGATGTATGTAAGATCGCATTTGAGGACAACATTGCCAATCCCTCTACTAAGACTTTGGTGGCTAGAAGCTTTGAGAGGCACGTAGAGGCGATGGGGATGCGTAACATGGCACATCTGCTGGCTTAGGGCAAGTGGGAGATTGTTAGGAAATGCCCTAAGCATTAGAGACATTTTGATGTACTTATTTTGAACTGGATAATAAAATTATATATATAGAGGTTATTCATTACATTACTATCTGTCCTCGTTTTATTTACATGTTAAAGTAAATGTAAGCAAATATGGCTCACTGACTGCTTGTGTTAAAACTGTTAGAACGTTGCATGCAATGGACTTTTGTATGCGAGAAGACAATGTTCTAAAGTTAGCAGTCTAAATTATGGTCTGTAGTCTATGGGGTTAGACCGAGCATCTAACTCATGTTAAGACTATTATGTTGTCTAAAGCCTTAGAGGGGACGGTCTGTCTTGACTGTCTGGAGCTGGACTCCCAAGTAGAGACATGGATATGTTGCTCGGTGGTGACATATTAGACCGGGACTAAAGCGTGATTGATCTACGTAGTCCGCTATGAGTGGATCAATCTGCTTTTGACGTAATCCTGAGTAAATGAACTACTTCATGTATATGACTTGTGTACTTTGATGTTCCAATGGCTAAAGCGTCTCAGAGGTAGTAAGCTTATAGACCGGTTCGTTGGGTGCATGACTTGTATACGATGAAGGGTTTGTTTGCAGATATCGGAATCATAGCTCTGAGGAGTTAAAGGTATCCTCTTAAAGGCATTATACTGAATGTGAAAATGGACAAGGCCTTGGGTCGTCTGCTGGGCGGATGACTTCTTATTCACATATGGTGAATAATCATTTTCTTGATTCGGTAGTATAATGGAACTTTAAGATAGCCTGATCAGTAGGATTAAACGGACTTTGACCTAAGGCTGATCATGGATATCATATGAGGTTTTTGCATATATGACAAGGTCATTGGATGGTAGCTCGTCACAGGCTTACGTAATACGGTATATAATTGGGAGTTCAGTTTCAGGTTTATAGTGGTGTGACTCTGAAATTAGTGATCATATGATTGAGTTGTTCGGTACAGAATGATGATCATATGGAATCACGGGAGCCCGATTATATATGTCCAATCAGTCCCTCTACTAGCTCCACATAATTCCTTAACGTTTGGCAAATTGATTTGTGTATGCTATTGGCTAGTTTATTATGCATGGACGGTGATGACACAGGATTAGGATGGTAGACAAGATTCTCTCCGGTTGGATTCAGATTTTGTTTTGGATAATAGAGTACACAATTATTCGAACTCCAAATAAAGTTGCCATGATTTTATTTGAGATTGGATTGGAGTTGTAGAAAATTATCCATGAGAACAAGAATATGAAATACAACCGTTTTGTGGAATTTGAAATTTGAATTTTGAATTTTGAAATTTGAATTTTGAATTTGAAATTTGAATTTGAAATTTGAATTTGAAATTCGAATTTGAAATTTGAATTTGAAATTTAAATTTGAAATTTGAAATTTGAAATTTGAAATTTGAATTTGAAATTTGAAATTCAAATTTTAAATCACAGTCCAAGTAGGATTCGAATTTGTTGTGGAAAATCCACAAGGTTTGAAATTCGAATTTGAGTTGGATTTGGAGAGGATAATCTTGTTAGAATCCTACTTGAATTTTGAATCCAAATCCCAACAAATAAGGGACGAAATTTTTGAGGATAATCCTCATGAAAATTTCGGATTTTGTGGATGAGATTCAAGGGTAAATTCAAGCTTCAATCCTAGTTGAATTTGGATTCTCTCTACTCCCTAAAAGTGGCCGAAATTTTGGAGCCTTAATCCTACGAAATTCGGTTATTTTTGGATAAGGTTGAGATGAGATTTAGCTTGAAAAATCCTAGTGGAATTTTGATTCTTCCTTATCCTAAAAGTGGCCGAAATCTTTAGGGAAGTTACACCTTGAAATTTTCGGATTTTTTGGTCGAAAAAGGGAGATAAAATTCTAGTTAAAATCTTGTTGAGATTTGGATTGGATCTATCCTAAGAAAACCGAATTTTTAGTGGAGATTCTCCCTTGGAAAAATTCGGATTTTATGGGTTTGGATAAGGGAAAATATCTTTTCCTAATCCAATTCAAATTCAGAGATTCACCTCATGCAGGTCTATAAATAGAGGTCCTGCCACTCCAGTTCTCTCAGACTACAGACTCTCAGGTGAGCAGGCTTATTGTTGCACAGCTCATCGTGACAATAAAGTTCTTTAGAGATCTGGGTGGTCGGAAGAAGACTAGCAGTGCTAGCATACCGATCGAGGTTCAGAGTGCCCACACACTCAGCCATTCGGGAATTGGAGAATATAGAGAAGGCTAGTTGGTTGAAGCCTCCGGTCATTCTCCTCCTGCAAGATTGGCATCCTTGAGGTATGAGTTTTAATTGTTGTTGGTTTATTGTATATGGCATCATGAGATATTTAACGATCTAAAAATTTTTATTGTTCCGCTGCGCCACTCTGATACGTTTTTACCGATTTATTTTCCTACATGAAGGTGCCAGAATTTGAAGGGACCATGAACCCCATCGAAGTCGACGACAGGCTGACTGATGTCCAAGTCATCTTAGACCTCGTAGGACTGACAGAAAGGGAGAAAGTATTGTGCGCATTTCTTGCCCTATGCAAGAGGGCAAGCCAATGGTGGAAGACCGTCGCCATCCGAAGGAACATTAAAGAGATGAACTGGGCAGACTTCATCGCCGAGTTCAAGGAGATGTATTTCAATGATGAAGCCCTAGCAACCCAGTAGGACGAGTTTAACAATCTGTACCAGGGCAGCATGATTGTCATGGAGGTAGTAAGGAAGTTCGAGCAGCTAGCTCGACTCTGCCCTGACTTAGTGCCGACCGAGAAGGAGAAAGTTAGGAGGATGTTGAAAATGTTTTGGATAGACATAGCTGTCTAAGTCTGTAGTGGAAGCCACAGACCTGCAACGGTGGCTAAGTGTGTTAGCCGGGCCATACGAGTAAAATATTGGTTGGTCTAAGACAAAGAAAGAAAGACCAAGATTTTCAAGGCCAAGAGAAAAGAGAAGAACCAGGTGAAACTGACCAAGGGCAGACAATACTCCGAATTACAGCACAAAGGGTAAAGTGTGGGAAACAGCCAACACAATAGGCCATCACACAACAATAACAACAAAAGGAAGGGAAACCAGAACAACCAAGGGCCGTAGAGGAAATTCCCTTAGAAGAAAAATAACCGAGGAGGAAATGGCAATCCACACCCGCCTTCTCCAAAATATGGGAAGAATCATCCAGGAGAATGCTGCCTAGGAACCAGTGGCTGCTATATCTGTGGCAAAGAAGGCCACTATGCCAAGAATTGCTACTTAAACCCATAGAATCAACAGGGCCAAGCCCGTACCACTAGCGGCCAACTACATGCCATTCATACCAAGATTGAGGGACCAGCAATCGCTCAGGGTAGACTGGAGGCACCAGAAACTCAAAGAAGAATCTATGCCTTTACTCGAGAGGATGCAGAGACCGGAACCATGATAGTGGTGACAGGTTAGCTTTCTGTCTCCAACTCCATGGTAGTGGTTTTTTTTTTTTTTTTTATTCTGAAGCTATACATTCATTTCTATCCTCAAAATTTGCTAGGAAGTTAGACAAGAGCCTAGATAAGATGGATCAAACTTTTCAAACTGCTCTTCCCTCCAAGGAAGTTTTGTTGTCTAATTAGTGGCTACACCATGTACTAGTAATTATCTATGGATAGGAGCTAAGTATTAACCTGATCATCCTCGACATGCATGATTATGACGTGATCGTGGGGATGGATTTCCTTACCAAGTACCATGTTATCATAGACTGTCGAAGACGGGAGGTTACCTTCAACCTGATCGGACACGAGAAGTTTGTCTACGAGGGTTTATCACTGAAGCAACCGAAGATGATGATATCAGTAATGAAGGCTCACAAGCTACTATCTAATGGATGCACTGGCTTCCTCGTACACATAGTGGATAAGGCCCAAAAAGTAGAGATAGGACATGATGGCATACCAGTGGTTCAAGAGTTCATAGAAGTATTCCCAGAAGATCTTCCAGGCTTCCGCCAGAGTGAGAGATATCATTCAAGATAGAGCTGTTACCAGGATTAGCCCCCGTCTCGAAGGCCCCCTACAAAATGGCCCCGACAGAATTGAAGAAGCTTCAAACTTAGTTGAAGGATCTGATGGACAAGGGCTTCATTCGATAGAGTTGCTCACTGTGGGGAGCACCTGTTTTATTCGTGAAGAAAAAGGACAAAACGCTGAGAATGTGTATAGACTATAGGGAGCTGAACAAGATCACGATAAAGAACAAGTATCTGTTGCCATGGATTGACGATCTGTTCGACCAGCTTTGAGGTGCTGCAGTCTTCTCCAAGATTGACCTACGTTCCGAGTACCATTAGTTACAAATCCGGAAGGAAGATGTACCAAAGACGGCTTTCTGAACACGATATTGACACTATGAGTTCCTCATCATGTCCTTCAGATTGACAAACACTCTTGTAGCCTTCATGGACTTAATAAACCATGTCTTCAAGGAATTCTTAGACAAGTTTGTCATTGTATTCATCGATGACATACTTGTATACTCCAAGATGACAGAGGAGCATGAGGATGAAGGAAAAAATTCAGAAAAAATGTATCAGAGTGGCACAACGGAATAATAAAAATTTTTCAAGATCGTTAAATATCTCATGATGCCATATACAATAAACCAACAACAATTTAAACTCATACCTCAAAGGACGCCAATCTGTAGGAGGAGAATAATTGGAGGGCTTCAACCAACTAGCCTTCTCTACTATTCTCCAATTCCCGAATGGCTGAGTGTGTGGGCACTTTGAACCTTGATCAGTATGCTAGCACTGCTAGTCTTCTTCTGACCACCCAGACCTCTAAAGAATTTATTGTCATGGTGAGTTATGCAACAATAAGCCTGCTCACCTGAGAGTCTGTGGTCTGAGAGAACTGGAGTGGTAGGACCTCTATTTATAGACTTACATGAAGTTATCCTCTAAATTCGAATTGGATTAGGAGAAGATTTTCTCCCTTATCCACTCACAAAAACTAAAATTTTCAAGGCTTTTTCCACTAAAAGAATTTGGCCATTATTGGGATCTTTGATTTCCAAATTGAAATAGGATTTTTACTTGAATTTTATCTCCTCATTCTCTTATAAAAATCGATTCCCCTTTGTGCCAAAAACATGACTAGATTCGGTCATTAAAGTGTGAGGAGAATCAAAATCTAAACAGGATTTTCTAGCTTGAATTTTATCTCATCCTTATCCATTTAAAACTGAAAATCTCCCTTGAGATTCACACAAAAATTTTGGCCAATTCCAGGGAAGAGAGAATCCAAATTCAACTAGGATTGAAACTTAAAATTTTTCTCTGAATCTTATCCATACAAAAACTGAAAAATCTATGAGGATATTCCTCAATATTTTCGCGCAAGTTAGTTAGGATTGGGATTCAAAATTCAAGTACGATTCAAACAAGATTTTCCTCTCCATAATCCAACTCAAATTCGAATCCTAACCTTGCGCAATTATCCACAAAGAATTCGAATTCCACTTAGACTGTGATTCAAAATTTGAATTTCAAATTTCAGAATTCAAATTTCAAATTCAAATTTCAAATTTCAAATTTTAAATTTCAAATTCAAATTTCAAATTCAAATTTCAAATTCAAATTTCAAATTTAAATTTCAAATTCAAAATTCAAATTCGAAATTTAAATTTCAAATTTCAAAATCCACAAAAAGTTGTATTTCAAATTTTGTTCTCATGGATAACTTTCTACAACTCCAATCCAATCTCAAATAAAATTATGACAACTTTATTAGGAGTTCGAATAATTGTGTACTCTATTATCTAAACCAAATTATAAATTCAACCAGAGAGAATCTTGTCCACTATCCTAATCCTATGTCAACACCATCCATGCATAATCAACTAGGCAATAAGCATACACAAATCAATTTGCCAATCATTAAGGAATTATGTGGAGCTAGTAGAGGGACCAATTGGACATATATAATCAGGCTCCCGTAAATCCATATGATCATCATTCTGTACCAAATAACTCAATCATATGATCACTAATTTCAGAATCACACCACTATAAACCTGAAACTATACTCCTAATTATATACCGTATTACGAAAGCCTGTGACAAGCTAATGTCCAATGACCTTGTCATATATGCAAAACCCTCAAATGATATCCATGATCAGCCTTAGGTCAAAGTCCATTTAATCCTACTGATCATGCTATCTTAAAGTTCCATTATACTACTGAATAAGAAAATGATTATTCACCATATGTGGATAAGAAGTCATCTGCCCTACAGACAACCCAAGGCCTTGTCCATTTTCACATCCAGTATAATGCCTTTAAGAGGATACCCTTAACTCCTTGGAGCTATGATTTCGATATCTGTAAACAAACCCTTCATCATATACAAGTCATGCACCCAACAAACCGGTCTATAAGCTTACTACCTCTGAGATGCTTTACCCATTGGAACATCAAAGTACACAAGTCATATACATAAAGTAGTTCATTTACTCAGGATTAAGATTACTGCACAATGAACATCAAGAGCAGATTGATCCACTCACAGCGGACTATGTAGATCAATCACGCTTTACTCCCGGTCTAATATGTCACCACCAAGCAACATATCTATGTTTCTACTTGGGAGTCTATGCTCCAGACAGTCAAGACAAACTGTCCTTGCCATGGCTTTAGACAACATAATAGTCTTAACATGAGTTAGATGCTCAGTCTAACCCCATAGACTACAGGCCTTAGTTTAGACCACTTACTTTAGAACATTGTCTTCTCGCATACAAAAGTCCATTGCATGCAACATTCTAACAGTTTTAACACAAGCAATCAGTGAGTCATATTTGCTTACATTTACTTTAACATGTAAATAGAATGAGGACAAACAGCAGTGTAATGAATAACCTCTATATATAATTTTATTATCTAGTTCAAAATAAATACATCAAAACATCTCTAATACTTAAGGCATTTCCTAACAATCTCCTACTTGCCCTAAGCCAGTAGATGTGCCATGTTACGTATCTGTTAGGAAATGCCCTAAGCATTAGAGACATTTTGATGTATTTATTTTGAACTGGATAATAAAATTATATATAGAGGTTATTCATTACATTACTATCTGTCCTCGTCTTATTTACATGTTAAAGTAAATGTAAGCAAATATGGCTCCCTAACTGCTTGTGTTAAACTATTAGAACGTTGCATGCAATGGACTTTTGTATGTGAGAAGACAATGTTCTAAAGTTAGCGGTCTAAACTATGGTCTGTAGTCTATGGGGTTAGACCGAGCATCTAACTTATGGTAAGACTATTATGTTGTCTAAAGCCTTGGAGGGGACATTTTGTCTTAACTGTCTGGAGCTGGACTCCCAAGTAGGGATATAGATATGTTGCTTGGTGGTGACATATTAGACCGGGACTAAAGTGTGATTGATCTATGAAGTCCGCTTTGAGTGGATCGATCTGCTTTTGACGTTCATTATGCAGTAACCTTAATCCTGAGTAAAAGGACAGCTTCATTTATATGACTTGTGTACTTTGATGTTCCAATGGCTAAAGCATCTCAGAGGTAGTAAGCTTATAGACCGGTTCGTTGGGTGCATGACTTGTATACGATGAAGGGTTCGTTTACAGATATCGGAATCATAGCTCTAATGAGGAGTTAAGGGTATCCTCTTAAAGGCATTATACTGAATATGAAAATGGACAAGGTCTTGGGTCGTCTACTCAGCGGATGACTTCTTATTCACATATGGTGAATAATCATTTTCTTAATTCGGTAGTATAATGGAACTTTAAGATAGCCTGATCAGTAGGATTAAACGGACTTTGGCCTTAGGCTGATCATGGATATCATATGAGGGTTCTGCATACATGACAAGGTCATTGGACGATAGCTTGTCACAGGCTAACATAATACGGTATATAATTGGGAGTTCAGTTTCAGGTTTATAGTGCTGTGACTCTAAAATTAGTGATCATATGATTGAGTTGTTCGGTAAAAGAATGATGATCATATGGATTTGCGGGAGCCTGATTATATATGTCCAATCAGTCCCTCTACTAGCTCCACATAATTCCTTAACGTATAGCAAATTGATTTGTGTATGCTATTGGCTAGTTTATTTTGCATGGATGGTGATGACATAGGATTAGGATGGTAGACAAGATTCTCTCCGGTTGGATTCAGATTTTGTTTTGGATAATAGAGTACACAATTATTCGAACTCCAAATAAAGTTGCCATGATTTTATTTGAGATTGGATTAGAGTTGTAGAAAATTATTAATGAGAACAAGAATTTGAAACACAACTGTTTTGTGGATTTTGAAATTTGAATTTTGAAATTTGAAATTTGAAATTTGAATTTTGAAATTTGAAATTTGAAATTTGAAATTTGAAATTGAATTTGAAATTTGAATTTGAAATTCGAATTTGAAATTTGAATTTGAAATTTAAATTTGAAATTTGAAATTTGAAATTTGAAAATTGAATTTGAAATTCGAATTTGAAATTTGAAATTCAAATTTTGAATCACAGTCCAAGTAGGATTCGAATTTGTTGTGGTAAATCCACAAGGTTTGAAATTCAAATTTGAGTTGGATATGGAGAGGATAGTCTTGTTAGAATCATACTTGAATTTTGAATCCAAATCCTAACTAGTGATGGACGAAATTTTGAGGATTATCCTTAATGGATTTTCGGTTTTTGTGGATAAGGTTCAAAGGAATAATTCAAGTTTCAATCCCAATTGAATTTGGATTCTCTCCTCCCCAGAAAGTGGTCGAAATTTTGGAGCATATCTCCTAGGGAAAATTCGGTTATTTTGGATAAGGATGAGATAAGATTCAAGCTTGAAAATCCTAGTGGAATTTTGATTCTCCCTTATCCTAAAAATGGTCAAAATTTTGAGGAGATTTTCTCCTTGGAATTTTTGGCTTTTTTGGTTGAAAAAGGGAGATAAAATTCTAGTTAAAATCTTGTTTAGATTTGGATTGGATTTATCCTAAATGGCCAAATTTTATTGTTGGGATTTTCTCATGGAAAATTCGGATTTTATGGTTGTGGATAAGGAGAATATCTTCTCCTAATCCAATTCGAATTCAGAGAATCACCTCATGCAGGTCTATAAATAGAGGTCCTGCCACTCCAGTTCTCTAAGACCACAGACTCTCAGGTGAGTAGGCTTATTGTTGCACAGCTCATCGTGACAATAAAGTTCTTTAGAGATCTGGGTGGTCGGAAGAAGACTAGCAGTGCTAGCATACCAATCGAGGTTCAGAGTACCCACACACTCAGCCATTCGGGAATTGGAGAATAGTAGAGAAGGCTAGTTGGTTGAAGCCTCTGGTCATTCTCCTCCTGCAAGATTGGCGTCCTTGAGGTATGAGTTTTAATTGTTGTTGGTTTATTGTATATGGCATCATGAGATATTTAACGATCTAAAAATTTTTATTATTTCGCTGCGCCACTCTGATACATTTTTACCGATTTATTTTCCTACAATTGGTATCAGAGCCATCTCATAACTATGCCATGTACATAAATTAGACAATTACTTAGTCTTTTTATTTATGTATGGATTTGATATTTAGAGAGTGGCATTCTAGAGTTCCTTTATGTTGTTATCATGGATTATGTATAAAGTATGTGGTTATTTTAATTTTCTGAATTATTATAAGCATGCTTGTTTATGCCGGTTATGGTTCCTTCGAATTTAGAAAAATTGTATCTAAGAATTTTTATGTAACCATGAGAGCAGTTTATTAACACTATAATTTTCCCATGGATTTTAATTTTTTGTCTCTTAGAATTTTTATGGTTAGAATTTTTGTACACCGGAAACGGTTTAGGAAATTTTATGTAATTATTCTTGGAGGAGATTGAAGATTGAAGACTGTAATTTATTTTTCCCAAAAGTTAAATTTGATTTAAAGATTAAAATTTTGATTGTGTGGAAAATTTCAATTTAAGTGGGATTCAAATTAATTTTTGGAGATCCTAATAGGTAAATTGGAATATGGCACGAAAATCAAGACACGACCCCTCGTGATAGGCCGACGGGCCTTGGTGGGGCTGCAGTCCCTGCCCTCGGGCAGGATGGGGCTATGGCAACCCCTGTGCAGGCCATAACTATCCATGGCCGCAGGCTTGGCCTGTAGCCGAGGGTGGCCGTGGCCTACCCAAGGCTGGCCGCAGCCTGTGGTTGCAGGCGCTCCTTGTAGCCTGCCGGCTGTTGCGCCCAGCCTGGGCATGCAGCCTGGCGCTGCAGGCTTGGCTTGCAGCCCGGCAAGGCTGCACATGGGGTGGCCGTGGGCTGCTAGCCCCCCTGGGGCTGGTGGCTGCCCACGGCGGCTGCCGCCTCCGGGGGCGGTGGTTCAAAAAATCGAAAAATTTTGATTTTTAAATTTGAGATTTAATTTTAAATCATGTTTAAAAATATGTAATTGAAAATTTGATATTTTTGAAATTACATATTATTACACATGATGTTTAAAATTGTTTAAAATTTGAATTTTAAATTTAAATTTGAAATTCGAATTTGGAATTTGAATTTGAAATTTAAATTTTTGAAGATTTAAATTTTAAATGAATCTTGGGATGAGAAATAAATGGAGAGGCTACATAAAGATGGATACAAGAAGACGGAACAAAATTCAAGACCCAAAGAATGCTTTGGATGAAATTTTGTAATCTTTATTTTCTTTGTTCTAGGATGGAACCATAGCTTGGTTATTCAGTCAATTATTTTTTCTATGATATGTCATGGATGTATAAATATGTATTGATGGATGTTTTGTATGCATATTTGAAAACATGTCATATAGGATAGGTGAGTGCCGCTGATACTGTATTGATCATACATAATTTGTCAAAACCTGCATGTTTTTCAAAATATTGAGTAGGAGAGGGTTTCAAACAAAACCCACGGCCTACATTGTTGATCCATATGTGAAAGCATGGTAACGTCTCTTGTCAGTTCTGCCCTGACCACACCCCTCGGTAGGTGTTTACCGCCACCGGTACACTAGATTGGATCTCGTATGTGGAAAACGTGTTCGAGTACGATCCTATTCATGACCACCCCTCGGTGGCTTGGTAGGACGTGGATCGGGCTACGTAAACAATGGTTATACACTCAAGACTCGTTTAGTTATTAACCGTAACTAGAAGCTCTGTTAACTAAACTGGTGGCCAAATAAGCAGTTATTAATATATGTTTTAACCTTGAAGGATTTAAGGCAACATATATTAATTGGACGGGGTCCATGTTCTGGCTATTTGTTTTCATGACCACCCCTCGGTGGCTTGGGGCAATAGATGCTGTGAATTACCGTTGCAATGCTACATGTTTTACAAGTTTCATGTAGGAACATACTTGTATGTTTTATTTGCTAAATTATCTGTATATTTGCTTGGGCTTTGTAATGATGTCTAATATAATTTAATTTCGGTTCAAAATGTCACCGACACCCCTCATTTCAATACTCACTGAGAATAAACTGAATGGTGATAATTATAAGGATTGGAAAAGAAATCTGTTAATAGTTCTCAGCTGCGAGAGACACAAGTTCGTACTGGATGAACCATGCCCACCAGGGCTAAAACTTGACACACCGCTTGAGGAGGTCCCGGTTGCCTATACTCGTTGGAGAGAATCCAATGATATAGCTCGATGCTACATGCTTGCTAGCATGACGAGTGCTTTACAAAAGCAGTATGAGACTTATCAGGTTGCTAGGGAGATCATGGATAATCTGGAGGACATGTTCGGAGGCCAAGAAAAGTTGGCTCGATAGTTCGCTATCACCAGCATTATGAACTCTAAGTGGAAGGCCGGTACTCCGGTGAAGGACCATATGATCACTCTAATGGGATTCTTCGCAGAGGCTGCCGAAAATGGTGATGAGTTGGACTACAACACCCAGATCGAGATGGTGTTCAAAACTCTGTCCAAAGATTTTGTGGGATTTAAGGCCGCATACAATCTGGTGACAAGGGAGTTAGGACTAACTGAGCTCATGAAGCAACTCTAAGCTTATGAGCGGATGATCAAGGATAGGGATGCTGTCCAACCCAAAGGTGAGGCCAATTTGACGGAATCTTCCAAAACCTCACAGAAGAGGAAGAGGCCAAATCAGAAGCAAGCGGCTTCCAGTTCTTCTAATCCTCCTATCTCAGATGGGAAGAAGAAGAAGAAGAACAAAAAGCCCAGGGACCCTAAAAAGTCTAAGTGCTTCCGTTGTGGGAAGGTAGGTCACTTTAAGAAGGCTTGCCGGGAAATCCTAGCCACTAAGGGCAAGGAAGGTAAGGAACTTCACTATTTAGAAGCATGTTTGGTGGAAGAATTGAAAGATACTTGGGTCATTGATTCGGGTGCCACCAATCATGTTTGTATTTCTATGCAGGGGTTCGTGGAAACGAGAAGTCTACATGATAGGAGCATCTCGTTACGAACTGGAGACGGCAGCTTGGTGGTGGCTGAGGCAGTGAGAGATATTTACCTTTATTTTGATCAATTTAAGTTTATTTTATTGTAAGACTGTTTTTATGTTCCTAATTTTAGGAGGAACCTTATATAGGTAGCTTGTTTAATAAAGGATTCTTATTCAGTTTCTTTTAGTAAAAGAGTTGATATTCGTAGAAATAAGTCTTTTATCTGTTCTGGATGGATGGATGGAAACCTATATTTGATCAAACCAAAGATGTACTCACTGCTTGACACTGAATTAATAGATAACTCTAAAAGGTTGAAAGTTTCTCACTCTAACAAATGTATCTTTGGCATTTAAGACTTGGTCATATTAATCAGGATAGGATTCAAAGATTGGTGAAAGACGGTCCTCTGGAATCTCTGGAGGAGGTACATCTTCCCCAATGTGAGTCTTGTCTAGAGGGTAAAATGACTAAGAGGTCTTTTGGAGTTAAGGGTACAAGGGCTCAGGAGCTCTTAGAAATTGTGCACACTGACGTATGTGGCCCCATGAACGTCATAGAATGAGGAGGGTTCGAGTATCATGTCTCTTTTATAGATGATTACTCGAGGTATGGATATGTGTATCTGATGCACCGCAAGAGCGAAACCTTTGACAAGTTCAAAGAGTATCATGCGGAAGTGGAAAAGCAATTGGATAAATCCATAAAGACACTTCGATCTGATCAAGGTGGGGAATACCTCTCTGATGAATTTCTAGGACATCTTGTAGAGAACGGAATATTATCCCAATTGACTGCACCTGGTACTCCACAATAGAATGGTGTAGCCGAAAGGAGAAACAGTACCTTGTTGGATATGGTACGGTCCATGATGAGTTATTTAACGCTGCCATTATCATTTTGGGGATATGTTTTACAAACGGCGTGCTATATTCTGAACCAGGTTCCAAGCAAATCAATTCCTAGAACTCCGTATGAATTGTGGCGTGGCAAGAAGCCCTCCCTTGGACATATGAGAACATGGGGCTACCCGACGCATGTACTAGATGGGGATGCAAAAAAGTTAGAACCAAGATCAGAATTGTGCATGTTTGTAGGGTATCCAAAAGGAACTAAAGGAGGACTGTTCTATAACCCGAAGGAACAAAAAGTCATTGTCTCAACCCATGCGATATTCTTGGAGGAAAGTCACATGAATGACTTTAAGTCTCGAAGCAAAGTGGTGTTAGAGGAGTTATCAGGTGAAAGAATTGCTTCACAGATTTCGGTCTTGGATGCAAGTCTGAGTTCCAATGAAAGACCTGCAGATGATCAACAATTTAGGGTGCCTCGTCGTAGTGGGAGGGTTTCGAAGAAACCTAATTTCTTCATGTATGATGCCGAGGTATACCAGGCTGAGGCTCATAAGCATGAGGATGATCCGGTCACCTATGATGAAGCTATAAATGATGTTGATTCTAAATCTTGGAAACAAGCTATGAACAATGAGATGGATTCTATGAAATCCAACTCTGTTTGGGAACTTGTAGATTTGCCAAATGGGATAAAATCCATTGGATGCAAATGGGTCTACAAAAGAAAAAAGGATGCGGAAGGGAGAGTGGAAACTTTCAAAGCTAGACTGGTTGCAAAGGGGTACACACAAAAGGCTGGAATCGATTACGATGAAACCTTTTCGCCTGTTGCTATGCTGAAGTCTATCCGTATTCTTCTGTCCATTGCTGCAGCTCTCGATTACGAGATCTGGCAAATGGATGTCAAGACGGCATTCTTGAATGGCCATCTTGAAGAGTGTATCTATATGATACAGCCCGAAGGGTTCGTAGCGAAAGGCCAAGAAAGGAAAGTCTGCAAGTTGCTTAGATCCATTTATGTATTAAAGCAAGCATCCCGCTCATGGAACCAGAGGTTTGATCAAGCGATTAATACATTTGGTTTTGAGCAGAACGTTGATGAACCTTGTGTTTATAAACGTATTAAGGATGGAAAACTGGTCTTTCTGATACTCTATGTTGATGATATACTACTCATTGGGAATGATGTAGGGAACTTATCATCGGTCAAGCTTTGGTTACACCAACAGTTTGACATGAAGGACTTAGGAGAAGCTAATTATGTTCTAGGCATTCGATCTCTTTAGAGATCGAAAGAACAAAATGATAGCGTTATCCCAAGATTCATACATAGATAAAATAATTAATAAATATGCAATGCAAGAGGCAAAGAAAGGTTCACAACCTTCTATTGCTGGTCTAACTCTTTCATTGGATGATTGTCCCAAGACATTAGAAGAAAGAGAGCGTATGAGTAAGGTCCCTTATGCATCCGCTGTGGGTAGCCTTATGTACGTTATGCTTTGCACTCACCCGGACATATGTTTTGTAATAGGTATGGTGAGTCAATATCAAGCAAATCCTGGAACCAAGCACTAGCAAGTAGTAAAGCATATACTCAAGTATCTTAAGAGAACGAGGGATTATATGTTGGTGTATTCTGGAGGGGACCTAACACCCATAGCATATAATCCCTCGTTCTCTTAAGATACTTAAGTATATGCTTTACTGCTTGCCAGTGCTTGGTTACAGGATTTGCTTGATATCGACTCACCATACCTACTGCAAAACATATGTCCGGGCAAGTGCAAAGCATAGCATACATAAGGCTACCCACAGCGGATGCATAAGGGACCTTACTCATACGCTCTCTTTCTTCCGATGTCTTAGGATAGTCATCCAATAAAAGAGTTAGACCGGTAATAGAAGGTTGTGAACCTTTCTTTGCCTCTTGCATTGCATATTTGTCAATTATTTTATCTATGTATGAAACTTGGGATAACGCTATCATTTTGTTCTTTCGATCTCTGAAGGGACGAATGCCTAGAACATAATTAGCTTCTCCCAAGTCCTTCATGTCAAACTGTGGTGTAACCAAAGCTTGACCGATGATAAGTTCCCTACATCATTCCCAGTGAGTAGTATATCATCAACATAGAGTATCAGAAAGACCACTTTTCCATCCTTAATACGTTTATAAACACAAGGTTCATCAACGTTCTGCTCAAAACTAAATGTGTTAATCGCTTGATCAAGCCTCTGGTTCCATGAGCGGGATGCTTGCTTTAATCCATAAATGGATCTAAGCAACTTGCAGACTTTCCTTTCTTGGCCTTTCGCTACGAACCCTTCGGGCTGTATCATATAGATACATTCTTCAAGATGGCCATTCAAGAATGCCGTCTTGACATCCATTTGCCAGATCTCGTAATCGAGAGCCGCAGCAATGGACAGAAGAATACGGATAGACTTCAGCATAGCAACAGGCAAAAATGTTTCATCGTAATCGATTCCAGCCTTTTTCGTGTACCCCTTTGCAACCAATCTAGCTTTGAAAGTTTCCACTCACCCTTCTGCATCCTTTTTTCTTTTGTAGACCCATTTGCATCAAATAGGTTTTATCCCATCCGGTAAATCTATAAGTTCCCAAACAGAGTTGGATTTCATAGAATCCATCTCATTGTTCATAGCCTGTTTCCAAGATTTAGAATCAACATCATTTATAGCTTCATCATAGGTGACCGGATCATCCTCATGCTCATGAGCCTCGACCTGGTATATCTCAGCATCATACATGAAGAAATTAGGTTTCTTTGAAACCCTCCCACTACGACGAGGCACCCTAAATTGTTGATCGTCTGCAGGTCTTTCATTGGAACTCAGACTTACGTCCAAGACCAAAATCTGTGGAGCAGTTCTTTCACCTGATAACTCCTCTAGCACCACTTTGCTTCGAGGCTTAAAGTCATTCATGTGACTTTCCTCTAAGAATGTTGCATAAAATAGTACCAGAACTCCCTATGGAGAGTCGTATAAATCCCTTGTCAAGCAGTTCGTTTAACTGCACCTACAATTCTTTTAATTTCGCTGGTGCCATCCCGTACGGTGCCTTGGAGATTGGAGCAGTCCTTGGCATAATATCGATCTTGAATGAAATCTCCCTTTCTGAAGGTAATCCTGGCAATTCCTTTTGGAATATATTGAGAAATTCATTAACAACTGGAACATCTTCCGGTTGTAATTTCTTTTCCTCTGTTACATCAGCTACTTATGCCAGGTATCCCATATAGCCATTAGCTATCAACTTCTTCACTTTCGTTGCACTATCAGCATCTTCCTTGGTCAATGAGATGATTTGACATATTTGAAACTCTCTTTCTCATCCGATCGAAAGATTTTTTTCCGCTTCCGACAGTCGATTGTGGCCTGGTTTTTTCTTAGGAAATCCATTCTTAGGATCACATCATAGTCGACGATCTTCATCATGATCAAATCGATATATAACTCTCTATTTGCCACAATTACTGGCACATGGCATAGCCAGAAATTTTAAAGCAATACTTCTCCTGAAGGTAGAGCTGTCCTAAAAGTCATTCCCATATGGTCCTTAGCATATCCTATCTTGTGAGCAAATTCATGGGATACAAAGGAATGTGTGGCTCCTAAGTCGAAAAGGACACATGCCAAGTGGTTAAATACAAAAAGCTGACCTATAACCACATTGGATGTCCCTGCTTCAGCATCCTCTTTGGTAAAGACCGTAACGTGAGCATCTATTCATGGGGTTTGCTCTTGCTGTTCAGACCACGTTGGTGGTACTACCAAAGGCCCTTTAATTCTACCCTATAAAGCATGAGCTTGAGGGGGTTATGGACGTGAAGGATAATACTGGCACTGCTGCATCGGCCCTAAGGTATTCTGGTGGTTCATTGGATAATTTTTACTAAAATGTCCATCTTGTCTGCACTGGTAGCATGTGTTAGTGCCCAATCGGCACTGGCCTGGATGCCTTTTTCCGCACGTAGCACACATGGAAAACTTGGTCCTGTGCCCTGATTTGTCTTTCGCTATTGATTGCGGCTATCCTGGCTTTAATTTCCAAGAAAATTCTCTTTTATTTTACTCTGCTGCTGTTGGGAGCCTTGAGTGTTGGACTGATTAGGTCAAGTCTGGCTGGACTTACTACCTTGAACAGTTTGCATCCCTGCCTGTGTTGAGTTGGCAAGGATCTTTTTCTTATTCTTTGCCTCCCAAACTTTCTTTCTTTCCTCCTTTTGTCTGAGCAGATGATATTCAACTCTAAGGGCCCAACTTATACAATCTGCCACTGACGTTGGTGGTACTAGCCTATGTCAACTAATGTAGATATGTCGGGACTTAACATATTGATCATCTTCTAGATCTTCTCTCTCTCAATCGGCACCACATAAGGGCATAAACGAGACAATTGGTCAAATCTCTTGCATACTTCGCTCACCGACTGATTCCCTTGTTTCAGTTCAACAAACACTTTTTGTTGGGAGCATAGAGCGGCCGAATCATAGTATTTCTAGTTAAATTCCTCCAGAAATTTGTTCTAGGTATCGCGGTCACATCTCTCCTCATGTGGACAGTCTCCCACCAAAATCAAGCATCCTTTTTTAGCATAAAGGACGTGCATAAAATCTTTTCTTGATCAGTTAAGTTCATAAACTCTAGGATCATCTACAGAGAAGAAAGCCACTCCTTTGCCTCTAGTGGATCAATCAAACCTTCGAACTCCGGTGGCTTCATTTGATGGAATCATTCATATAGAGGTTCTTGGTTCACTCTGGGTTGGGGTTGCTAGACTTCTGGGGCAACTAGCAGCACTGCTGGTACTATTTCTACCACCTGAGAGGCATGGCCTTCTTTTTGACCTTGTCATTATTCCATTGCCGATAACCGCTATCTTAATTCAGCATTTTCTTTCATTTGGGTCTCCAAGAGGGCTTATAATTCCTCTACTTTGTCTCCTATTGTAGGACGTCGTCCTCTTCGTGCACTCATTATGCTTTCTTTCTCCTAGCCTAGCACAATGATCAAAGGTTAGATTTTCTATAAATAAATTTCGTAATGTGGCAGAAATTTTAAACATGTCATTTACTGCATAACATAAGCATTTCAAAACATCTCATCTCATTTCATAACATTTCCTTGCATCATACATATCATACATGAACATTACATATACTATAGCATTTAGGCCATATTCATCATAGCCTTCCACATCATATATACATATTTACATATACACGTATAGACATTTGATTATACATCTTTTAGTTTTCAATCATCTTGTTTGTTTTGACCTAGAGGGAACTCTTCTGGGTCTTCTTCATCCTCATCGGAATCATCGCCAGTGGACATCCCTTAATCACAGTTTATGTTTGTCCTATGATGTGAGGGACCTGCCTCGTGGTCATTTGCCATCATTGGTGATCCATGTAAACGCATCAGTACTTCTTCCTCATGATCCTGCTCCCACTGATCTCTCTCTATACATTTTTTCAACTACACTCTTTCAGTATGGATGATTCGGACCACAAATTCACGCCGAGTGAGTGAACAAAGGGGACTCACCCTTTGTTTTAACTCCATTGGAAGACCCTTCTGACATATCTCGCATAAATCCTCATCAGAGAAATTGGGAAACGGATACCTTTTTACAAAGTTCTCTTCGAATCGTGCTACATATGTACATTCCATGTCACCGGGCATCATCTGGAACATTTTTGTTCTCTGAATAAATTCCCTAACTTCCATGACTTGGGGTAGTACAAGCGGTGGTGTAGCCTCCTCACTTGACTGAGGGACTTGAGTTGTCACTGGGCTCTGTCGAGAAAATTGCTACCTCATGGTCTGACAGAAATTGGCTTAGTTAAGCCTCAATAATTCGTCTTGATCACAATACTCCTAATATACTCAGGCGTCCCCTTAGAAAGTGCTCATGGTGAGGATAACCCAATAATCTTGGTCTACGTCACATGACCGGCAAACCATCTCTACTATTTGTAGCCAATCCTATACCGTAATAGACTGTGGCCTTCCATCAAAAGTAGGTGGCGGGCAAACCCTAAACTCCTGGGTAGCTCTGGAAAAAACTCTCGTGCCGATATATTCTCATCCACCTCCTACCAAAATATCGACTACTACTGGTGGTGGATGGAGGACTAGTGGAGGGGTTGGTGCCCTAATTGTCGTTAGTGCCTCTGCTCATGGAGTAGCAGCGTCTGCCGGCATTAGGGAGCATACCGTCGGTCGTTAATGTGGGGATGGCCTAACTGTGGGTCTAGTCCACACCCTTGGAGGACCCCTAACTCTATATGGATGTGGTCTGATGTACAGTAGTCTCGTCATTTTAGTTCCTACATAAGGTTCACTTTACATAAATAAACATTTACTAATCATAACAATGAACTTAACTTACTTGGATCGACGAACGAGATGTGCATCAGGCCTAGGGGAATATGGTCAACTGCTCTGATACCAACTGTGGCGGCCCACCCATCATGGTGGCTAACAATACTAGCATAGTCGAGATTTGGAGTCCAGTATGATAGACTATCACCTCATTAGGTCGCCAACAACTTACTTGTAACTTGCTTTTGTTATTTACCATTCATATTTTAAAGTTTGATTTTATCGTGAAAATTGTGGATTTTTTTTTAAATCGATCTTGAAACTGTAAAGTCATAGAACATTATAAAACACATACTGAAATACATATCACATATTGTCGTGCTTAATTTACATCATGTTACATTGTTCAAAACTTCTTTCAAAAATGCTTAGCAGAAATCATCAGCAGGACCATCCCCTCGCGCAGCCCTAATGGCAGATGCAGATCCCACTCCTCGTCCATCCATATCTACTAGTGTACAGGCTTCTTACCTGCAACATGAATAAACTTATGAGCGACAGGCTCAGTAACTTCAAACATAAAAACAAAGATCGTAGATAATAATCATATCATAAACCTTAGACATACTATTAGCACTTATTAGTCCTGATTATGCTCAATTATGGCAAATCTTAAGTCTTAAGTTTTTATCTTGCTTAGCTTCTGGATTTGGACCCCGTGATTGGTCGTTTTGTAATGTGCGCATGACTGAAAGAGACTCTGGGGAGTGACCCACTGGCCAATCCTCTACAGTCTACATGACATGAACTTGATATAATATAACATAACATGACAAACCTCCACCTGTTTGGGAGGGTGGTATGCCAATGTTGGTTTCATTACCGACTTTCATATGGTTCCTAACCGGTGGAATTATAGCTGCGTCTAGGGTCTGGAACTCTTTACTTTACATTCTTTATTTGTGGTTATTCATTTTCCACGTTAGTGTGCATATAGTACCTTGATACATACTTTACATGTCATACATAACATATAACATAGTACGTAAATTTATGCTGCAAACAAATAAATGTCTGAACTTACAGATATTTTACTAGCGTTTCCTTGCCAGGGTCAACCGGCATCTTTTTGTCACCTTTAGTTGGTTCCCTATAATCGAAATAAATCATGGTTATTTTTACTATTTATTTCATTTTTAAAATACTGTGAAAATATAAAATTTCTGATTCTAAATCCCTAATTATTCGTTTAGCGGTTTATTTTTCATTTTTGTATTTATTACATGGCCGTGTACCTCTCGGGTTTGTGAGTTATTTCACTACACGCCCGTGTTTTCCTAATACACACCCGTAAACTTTTTAAAATTTTGAATTTAATTATTAAAACCTTAATTAAGGCCTTAAGATACCATTCCAGGCCTTAATATCACTTTTAACTTTTTGACAAAATGACCATTTTGCCCTTAGTGAGATTTTCCTCCGTTTTTCTGATTTACGGCTCGATTTTGGCCTTTAGAAATTTAGTTAAATCATTCTGAGGCTTTTACGGTCTTTTTCTAGCATTTTGTAAATTATTGGTCAAAATGACCATTTTGCCTCTGACGGGACCTTAGACTGTAAAATTTTCATTTTAATATTTTAATAGGGTTTTCGGAGCCCAAAAATCATAAAATAACTTTTCTTAGGTCTTACCGAGCCTTTACGACATTTTTTGCTAAAATGCTCAGGTTACTATTCACCTAACCTTTGGGTGGTACTATTTCGACCATTGGGGTCGTTTCTCATTTTTTTTAACCTTTCGAGACCTCAAATGGACATTTCACTACTTTTAAAATAGTCCACTGCCCTTCCTCAAGCCTAGGTCACTGAGGGGCTCGGGTTTTCAAATCCCGATCCTAATTTACCTTTCATTTCCTAAAATGCCCTTCGGACGCCCTAAAAATTTCAGCAGCGTTTCTGCTTAATTTTTATGTTCCCGACATTTAGGTAACACCTCAAAACCCTTAGTACCTACCAGTTACTAAACCAGAGGCCTAATTTTTACGTAAAAACCAAACTTTTATGTAAAACTACATTTATAACCCTAGTCATTTTCAACGACGTTTCGGTCTATTTTACCTATTCTTACTCTCAGTTTTCATCTATATTACTCTTTCACATATTCCTTACAAAATTTTCCATTTTCCACCAAAACCTTAGCCACAGTTTTTACTATTAAACAACCACCAAAATTTTTTATTTCTTGTTCCCAATTTTATCCATAATTTCACTAACGTACCCATATACATTTAGAATTCAACAAACTCCCCTAAACATAGAAAAATTTTCATTTAACCCCTTAGGATATCCACGGTTTTCATTTGAAAAATCATGCACAAAATTTATTTTTTTCCAATTAAATTCCTTTTCTTGACTCTAATACATGTTAACACCACATTTTCAATCCAAAATCACTTTACACAAACTTAATCATTCATGAAAAACCATGCCATACCCCACGGCCTTGCCATTGAAAAACAAACACAATGTGGTGTTTTTCAATTCTATTCCATGCTTTAAAATCTAAATCATGCCACTTACTTTCCAAAGCAACATTTAGCCAAATAACAACCTTGAAATCCCCCCCTTTACCACACGGTTTTTCATTAAGGAACCATGCAAAATTTTATGTTTTTCACACTTCCATTTAATGCCTTACTTTTATCACACTACCACATGATTTTCAACACCAAAAACCAACCAAATCCAACACTTAAAATCAACACAAAACAGGTTGGTAGCCCACAGTTTTTGGTCAGAAACCAACATGAAAATTTCTTGTTTTTGGAACTCTAGTTTATGGCTTTATTTCATCACTTGCTAACATTGTTTTTCCAAGACAAATCAATAAAACAACCATCAAAATTTCACCCTTCCAAGCCGTAACAATACACAGATTTTCAACAAGAAGAAGAAATGAAAAGTTGGTAAAAGTGAAGTTTTACCTTACTTGTTGATCACTTGTTGCTAGGGATGATTTCTATAAAATTTTAGTGGAAAATTTTTAAAGAAATAAACTTGACAATGGTGGGAAGGCTCACGGCTACAAGCGAATGGCTGAAACAAAATTTTTTTCTGGTTTTTGGAACCAAAAACCGTGTATATATCAACCCAAAAAGGAGGGACCAATTTGCAAAGGATCTTGGACAATTTAGCAACAATTCAAGGGCTTTTTGGCAACTTTTTAAGGGCTAGTTTGTAATTATAAAACTTTTTGCAGATTTTTTTTTATTTTTTATGAAAATCCGCCACCTAGATTCCCTAGAATTCTCTTGAAAGTTTTCATTTCAATCTTTGACTTTCTTGGGTTGACTTTGAATCCTAACCATTGGATCAAAATGACTTTAAACCCTAGCCCTTGGATCTTGATGTAATCTTACATCATTTGAAAGTCTCACACCAAATCTTTGACTCCATATATATATTTAAGTCAAACTTTTGACCAAAAGTCAAATTGGAGGGTTTTGCACCGGAATCGCATAGACGAGTTTCTGAGGCTGTCTGTGCGATCGGTTTTCCTTAATTCACTCTAGTTTGACTAAAAATCCATACTGTAAATATTTCATCTTTTAGTGACTTACAGTATATTTCTAAAATTTTCGATATCGAAAAAGGCATAATTGGTCCAATTTCAGTTTGGTAAAATTTTCCATTCCTGAAAGCACTCTCTTTGGCATGGTTAGAACATTTCATTACGTTCTAAATATTATTAAATCATACATTTTTCAGTTATATACATAAAAATCATTGTCTACATACGTTATACATAATTTCTGAGAGCAGTAAGATTTCTCAGTTGTCACACACACAAGCACAAAAACATAAATACAAAATGCTAAGGGTTCAAAATAAATATTACAACCCATTGCTTGAAATACACAATAAATCTCTTTGATCTCAAAACTTAAAAAGAAACTAAACTACAAAAAGGAGGAGTTTTTCAGATTTTTACCTTAGTGTGCTTTGAATGTAGCACAACCGAACCAAGTGGTGACCAAACTTTCGTGTAGACCAAGGGTGGAAATGGAGTCAGCTAGGGCTAGAAAGAGGCATAAAAATCTTCTTAGTTAACCAAGCCAAATAACCAACTAAAACCATAAGGAAAGTGTCCTAGCAATTTACCTCAAAGTGGTCTTGAAGCGAGTTGAAGAAATGGCTCCTCCCAAGCTAGTGTGCGGCTGATATTTTTGGTAAGTTTTTGTCTAAGGAAAGGGTCGGCTAGGTTGCTGAAAGAAGAGAGAAAAATGGAGCTTTTTGGATGGCTTTTAGAAAGAAAGAAAGAAAGAAAGTAGCCCTAATGGCCAAGCACACCTATATATAGATAATCCCTAAGCATGATTAACTAATCCCAAGCATCTTTAATTAAGCCAAATTTAACTTAATTTGGGGGACAAATTTTATGCTGCAGCCCCCCACCAAAACAGATGGGAACATGGTGAAAAGAAGCTAAAATTGCATTTAATGAAGTGCTAAAGTCACTAGTAACTTGTCCCTACCTTTTACATTTTTTAATCCAAAAGCAACAAGGCATGTTTCCTTGTTTTAAGGGAAACTTTTCCACATTGTCTCCTAGGGCTGTGTTTGGCTGCCCTCCTACATAGTTTCTGAGGTGGAAAATCTATCTACAAAAGCTTCTCTTAGTAATCTAATTTCCTCTTACGGTGTTCTGTCCTTTTTCGACTATGTTCTAAACCATGATCGAAAATGGATACTCTTGATCCGATTCTTATTCTATTCATTCCTGGTTGGGTTGTAGTGCCTATGAGCCCATTCTGTGCCTATTTACTATTCATTTATGATACTGTGGTTGTGTCTACACTATACTAACACTGTGCACGTATAGTACAACTTTTTTGTGTGAAATTTCAGACACAGTCTATCCTGACTAATTTGGACGTGCTGATTTCAAATTTATCAGTTTTATATCCATCTGAGTTGTATGGACTAGTTTTCTGGATCTGTGTGATCCCGACTCGGAAATCACCTTTTGTGCTCAATTGACCAGTTTGAGCATTCTGAGTCTAAGTATATCAGTTTTGGGCTGAGAAGAGGTCATCTTAACCCTTTCTCTGATACTATGTATGCCTAAAATAAAATTTCACGTTCTATGCTCAATTGACTAAATTGAGCATGCTGACTATAAATATTGTAGGAAAATAAATCGGTAAAAATGTATCAGAATGGCGCAGCGGAACAACAAAAATTTTTAAATCGTTAAATATCTCATGATGCCATATACAATAAATCAACAACAATTAAAACTCATACCTCAAGGACGCCAATTTGCAGGAGGAGAATGACCAGAGGCTTCAACCAACTAGCCTTCTCTACTATTCTTTAATTCCCGAATGGCTGAGTGTGTGGGCACTCTGAACCTCGATCGGTATGCTAGCACTGTTAGTCTTCTTCCGACCACCCAGATCTCTAAAGAACTTTATTGTCACGATGAGCTGTGCAACAATAACCCTGCTCACCTGAGAGTCTGTGGTCTGAGAGAACTAGAGTGGCAGGACCTCTATTTATAGACCTGCATGAGGTGATTCTCTGAATTTGAATTGGACAAGGAAAAGATATTCTCCCTTATCCACAACCATAAAAATCCGAATTTTCTATGGGAGATTCTCAACAATAAAATTCGGCCATTATGGATAAATCCAATCCAAATCTAAACAAGATTTTAACTAGAATTTTATCTCCCTTTTTTCAACCAAAAAATCCGAAATTCCTAGGAGAAAATCTCCTCATAAAATTCGGCCACTTTTAGGATAAGGGAGAATCAAAATTCCACTAGGATTTTCAAGCTTGAATCTTATCTCAACCTTATCCAAAATAACCGAATTTTCCTAGGAGATACACTCCAAATTTTCGGCCACTTTTCAGGGAGGAGAGAATCCAAATTCAAGTGGGATTGAAACTTGAATTTTTCCTTTTGAACCTTATCCACAAAAACTGAAATTCCATTATGGATTATCCTCAAAATTTCGTCCACCTTTTGTTAGGATTTAGATTCAAAATTCAAGTAGGATTCTAACAAGATTATCTTCTCCAAATCTAACTCAAATTTGAATTTCAAACCTTGTGGATTTTCCACAACAAATTCGAATCCCACTTAGACTGTGATTCAAAATTTTAATTTCAAATTTAAATTTCAAATTCAAATTTCAAAATTTGAATTTCAAATTCAAATTTCAAATTCAAATTTCAAATTCAAAATTCAAAATTCAAATTTCAAAATCCACAATACGGTTGTGTTTCAAATTCTTGTTCTCATGGATAATTTTCTGTAACTCCAATCCAATCTCGAATAAAATCATGGCAACTTTATTTGGAGTTCGAATAATTGTGTACTCTATTATCCAAAACAAAATCTGAATCCAACCGGAGAGAATCTTGTCTACCATCCTAATCCTGTGTCATCACCATCCATGCATAATAAACCAGCCAATAGCATACACAAATCAATTTTCCAAACGTTAAGGAATTATGTGGAGTAAGTAGAGGGACTGATTGGACATATATAATCGGGCTCCCGCAAATCCATATGATCATCATTCTTTTACTGAACAACTCAATCATATGATCACTAGTTTCAGAGTCACACCACTATAAACCTCAAACTGAACTCCCAATTATATACCGTATTACGTAAGCCTGTGACAAGCTATCGTCCAATGACCTTGTCATGTATGTAGAACCCTCATATGATATCCATGATCAGCCTTCGGCCAAAGTCCATTTAATCCTACTGATCAGGCTATCTTAAAGTTCCATTATACTACCGAATAAAGAAAATGATTATTCACCATATGTGAATAAGAAGTCATCCGCCCAGCAGACGACCCAAGGCCTTGTCCATTTTCACATTCAGTATAATGCCTTTAAGAGGATACCCTTAACTCCTCATTAGAGCTATGATTCCAATATCTGTAAACGAACCTTTCATCGTATACAAGTCATGCACCCAACGAACCGGTCTATAAGCTTACTACCTCGAGATGCTTTAGCCATTGGAACATCAAAGTACTTAAGTCATATACATGAAGCTGTCCTTTTACTCAGGATTAAGATTACTACATAAGATTACTACAAGCCATTGGAACATCAAAGTACTTAAGTCAAAAGCAGATTGATCCACTCAAAGCGGACTTCGTAGATCAATCACGCTTTAGTCCCGGTCCAATACGTCACCACCAAGCAACATATCCATGTCTCTACTTGGGAGTCCAGATCCAGACAGTCAAGACAAACCGTCCCCTCCAAGGCTTTAGACAATATAATAGTCTTAACATGAGTTAGATACTCGGTCTAACCCCATAGACTACAGATCATAGTTTAGACTGCTAACTTTAGAACATTGTCTTCTCGCATACAAAAATCCATTGCATGCAACATTCTAATAGTTTAACACAAGCAGTCAGTGAGCCATATTTGCTTACATTTACTTTAACATGTAAATAAGACGATGATAGATAGCAATGTAATGAATAACTTTTATATATAATTTTATTATTCAGTTCAAAATAAATACATCAAAATGTCTCTAATGCTTAGGGCATTTCCTAATAATCTCCCACTTGCCCTAAGCCAGCAGATGTGCCATGTTACGCATCCCCATCGCCTCTACGTGCCTCTTAAAGCTTCTAGCCACCAAAGTCTTAGTAAAGGGATCGGCGATGTTGTCCTCGGACGCGATCTTACATACATCCACTTGTCCTGTCTCCACGTGCCCTCTAATAATATGATATCTCCGATCAATGTGCTTGGTCCTCTTGTGGTGCTGAGATTCTCTGGTGTTGGCAATAGCCCCTGTATTATCACAGTAAAGTGTGATAGGCTTGTCAACACCCGGAATGACCTCAAGGTCTCTAAAGAACTTGCGAAGCCAAACCGCTTCTTTAGATGCCTCAGCCGCAGCCACATACTCAGCCTCCATAGTAGAGTCAGCTGTGTAGCCCTGCTTCACGATCCTCTACACAATGGCGCCTCCTTCGAGTAAAAACACTGATCCAGATGTCGATTTCCTTGAATCCTTACAAGTCTGGAAGTCTGAGTCCGTGTATCCTACGGGTGTTAGGTCCCCTCCAGAATACACCAGCATATAATCCCTCGTTCTCTTAAGATACTTGAGTATATGCTTTACAGCTTGCCAGTGCTTGGTTACAGGATTTGCTTGATATCGACTCACCATACCTATTGCAAAACATATATCCGAGCGAGTGCAAAGAATAGCGCACATAAGGCTACCCACAGCGGATGCATAAGGGACCTTACTCATACGCTCTCTTTCTTTTGATGTCTTGGGACAGTCATCCAATGAAAGAGTTAGACCGGCAATAGAAGGTTGTGAGCCTTTCTTTGCCTCTTGCATTGCATATTTGTCAATTATTTTATCTATGTATGAAGCTTGGGATAACGCTATCATTTTGTTCTTTCGATCTCTGAAGAGACGAATGCCTAGAACATAATTAGTTCTCTCAAGTCTTTCATGTCAAACTGTTGGTGTAACCAAAGCTTGACCGATGATAAGTTCCATACATCATTCCCAATGAGTAGTATATCATCGACATAGAGTATCAGAAAGACCACTTTTCCATCCTTAATACGTTTATAAACACAAGGATCATCAACGTTCTGCTCAAAATCAAATGTCTTAATGGCTTGATCAAACCTCTGGTTCCATGAGTGGGATGCTTGCTTTAATCCATAAATGGATCCAAGTAACTTGCAGACTTTCTTTTCTTGGCCTTTCGCTACGAACCCTTCGGGCTGTATCATATAGATACACTCTTCAAGATGGCCATTCGAGAATGCCGTCTTGACATCCATTTGCCAGATCTCGTAATCGCGAGCCGCAGCAATGGACAGAAGAATACGGATAGACTTCAGCATAGCAACAGGCGAAAAGGTTTCATCGATTCCAGCCTTTTGCGTGTACCCCTTTGCAACCAGTCTAGCTTTGAAAGTTTTCACTCTCCCTTCCACATCCTTATTTCTTTTGTAGACCCATTTGCATCCAATGGGTTTTATCCCATTCGGCAAATCTACAAGTTCCCAAACAGAGTTGGATTTCATAGAATCCATCTCATTGTTCATAGCCTGTTTCCAAGATTTAGAATCAACATCATTTACAGCTTCATCATAAGTGATCGGATCATCCTCATACTCACGAGCCTCGGCCTGGTATACCTTAGCATCATACATGAAGAAATTAGGTTTCTTAGAAACCCTCCCACTACGACGAGGCACCCTAAATTGTTGATCGTTTACAGGTCTTTCACTGGAACTCGGACTTGCGTCCAAGACCGAAATCTGTAGAGTAGTTCTTTCACCTGATAACTCCTCTAGCACCACTTTGCTTCGAGGCTTAAAGTCATTCATGTGACTTTCCTCCAAGAATGTCGCATGGGTTGAGACAATGACCTTTTGTTCCTTTGGGTTATAGAACAGACCTCCTTTAGTTGTGTCTGGGACCTATTCTCTCCAACGAGTATAGGCAACCGGGACCTCCTCAATCGGTGTGTCAGGTTTTGGCCCTGGTGGGCATGGTTCGTCCAGTACGAACTTGTGTCTCTCGCAGCTGAGAACTATTAACAGATTTCTTTTCCAATCCTTATAATTATTGCCATTCAGTTTATTCTCAGTGAGTATTGAAATGAGGGGTGTCGGTGACATTTTGAACTGAAATAAAATTATACTAGACATCATTACAAAGCCCAAGCAAATATATAGATAATTTAGCAAATAAAACATACAAGTATATTCCTGCATGAAACTTGAAAAACATGTATCATTGCAACAGTAATTCTCAACACCTATTGGCCCAAGCCACCGAGGGGTGGTCATGAAAACAAATAACCAGAACATGGACCCCGTCCAATTAATATATGTTGCCTTAAATCCTCTAAGGTTAAGACATATATTAATAACCGCTTATTTGGCCACCAGTTTAGTTAACAGAGCTTCTAGGGAAGGTTAATAACTAAACAAGTCTTGAGTGTATAACCATTGTTTACGTAGCCCGATCCACGTCCTACCAAGCCACCGAGGGGTGGTCATGAATAGGATCGTACCCGAACACGTTTTCCACATAGGAGATCCAATCTAGTATACCGGCGGCGGTAAACACCTACCGAGGGGTGTGGTCAGGTCAGAACTGACGCGAGGCGTTACCATGCTTTCACATATGGATCAACAATGGAGGACGTGGGTTTTGTTTGAAACCCTCTCCCACTCAATATTTTGAAAAACATGCAAGTTTTGTCAAATTATGTATGATCAATATAGTATGAGCGGCACTCACCTATCCTATATGACATGTTATCAAATATGCATACAAAACATCTATCAATACATATTTATACATCCATGACATATCACAGAAAAAATAATTGACAGAATAACCAAGCTATGGTTCCATCCTAGAATAAAGAAAATAAAGATTACAAAATTCCATCCAAAGCATTCTTTGGGTCTTGAATTCTGTTCCGTCTTCTTGTATCCATCTTTATGTAGCCTCTCCATTTATTTCTCATCCCAAGAATTATTTAAAATTTAAATCTCCAAAAATTTAAATTTCAAATTCAAATTCCAAATTCGAATTTCAAATTTAAATTTTCAATTCAAATTTTTAAACAATTTTAAACATCATGTGTAATAATATGTAATTTCAAAAATTTCAAATTTTCAATTACATATTTTTAAACATGATTTAAAATTAAATTTCTAATTTAAAAATCAAAATTTTTTGATTTTTAGACCGTCGTACCGCCGCCTCTGAAGGCGGCAACCACCAGCCCCAAAGGGGCTGGCAGCCCATGGCTGCCCCCTATGTGTAGCCTTGCCGGGCTGCAGGCCAAGCCTGCAGCACCAGACTACACGCCCAGGCTGGGCGCAGCAGCCGGCAGGCTGCAGGCAGTGCCTGTAGCCAGAGGCTGCACACCCAGGCTGCGGCCAGCCTTGGGCAGGCCACGACCACCCTTGGCTACAGGCCAAGCCTGCGGCAGTGGGTGGTGTTGGCCTGCACAGGGGCTGCCGCAGCCCCATCCTGCCCGAGGGCAGGGGCTGCAGCCCCACCAAGGCCCGTCGGCCTATCCCGAGGGGTTGTGTCTCGATATTCATGCCATATTCCAATTTACCTATTAGGATCTCCAAAAATTAATTTGAATCCCAATTAAATTGAAATTTTCCGCATAATCAAAATTTCAACCTTCAAATCAAATTTAACTTTTAGGAGAAAATAAATTACGGTCTTCAATTTTCAATCTCCTCTAAGAATAATTACATAAAATTTCCTAAACCGTTTCCAGTGTATTGAAATTCTAACCATAAAAATTCTAAGAGACAAAAATTAAAATCCATGTGAAAATTACAGTGTTAATAAACTGCTCCCATAGTTACATAAAAATTCTTAGATACAATTTTTCTAAATTCTAAGGAATCATAACTGGTATAAACAAGCATGCTTATAATAATTCAGAAAAATTAAAATAACCACATACTTTATACATAATCCATGATAACAACATAAAGGAACCCTAGAATGCCACTCTCTAAATATCAAATCCATACATAAATAAAAAGACTAAGTAATTGTCTAATTTATGTACATGGCATAGTCATGAGATGGCTCTGATACTAATTGTAGGAAAATAAATCGGTAAAAACGTATCAGAGTGGCGCAGCGGAACAATAAAAATTTTTAGACCGTTAAATATCTCATGATCCCATATACAATAAATCAACAACAATTAAAACTCATACCTCAAGGACGGCAATCTGCAGGAGGAGAATGACCGGAGGCTTCAACCAACTAGCCTTCTCTACTATTCTCCAATTCCCGAATGGCTGAGTGTGTGGGCACTCTGAACCTCGATCGGTATGCTAGCACTACTAGTCTTCTTTCGATCACCCAGATCTCTAAAGAACTTTATTGTCACGATGAGCTGTGCAACAATAAGCCTGCTCACCTGAGAGTCTGTGGTCTGAGAGAACTAGAGTGGCAGGACCTCTATTTATAGACCTGCATGAGGTGATTCTCTGAATTTGAATTAGACTAGGAAAAGATATTCTCCCTTATCCATAACCATAAAAATCTGAATTTTCTATGGGAGATTCTCAACAATAAAATTCGGCCATTATGGATAAATCCAATCCAAATCTAAACAAGATTTTAACTAGAATTTTATATCCCCTTTTTCAACCAAAAAATATGAAATTCCTAGGAGAAAATCTCCTCATAAAATTCGGCCACTTTTAGGATAAGGGAGAATCAAAATTCCACTAGGATTTTCAAGCTTGAATCTTATCTCAACCTTATCCAAAATAACAGAATTTTCCTAAGAGATACGCTCCAAATTTTCGGCCACTTTTCAGGGAGGAAAGAATTCAAATTCAACTGGGGTTGAAACTTGAATTTTTCCCTTTGAACCTTATCCACAAAAACTGAAATTCCATTGTGGATTATTCTCAAAATTTCGTCCACCTTTTGTTAGGATTTAGATTCAAAATTCAAGTAGGATTCTAAAAAGATTATTCTCTCCAAATCCAACTTAAATTCAAATTTCAAACCTTCTGGATTTTCCACAACAAATTCGAATCCCACTTGGACTGTGATTCAAAATTTGAATTTCAAATTTCAAATTCGAATTTCAAATTCAAATTTCAAATTTCAAATTTCAAATTTCAAATTTAAATTTAAAATTCAAATTTCAAAATTCGAATTTCAAATTCAAATTTCAAATTCAAATTTCAAATTTAAAATTCAAAATTCAAATTTCAAAATTCAAATTTCAAAATCCACAAAATGGTTGTGTTTCAAATTCTTGTTCTCATGGATAATTTTCTACAACTCCAATCCAATCTCCAATAAAATCATGGCAACTTTATTTGGAGTTTGAATAATTGTGTACTCTATTATCCAAAACAAAATCTGAATCCAACCGGAGAGAATCTTGTCTACCATCCTAATCCTGTGTCATCACCATCCATGCATAATAAACCAGCCAATAGCATACACAAATCAATTTGCCAAACGTTAAGGAATTATGTGGAGCTAGTAGAGGGATTGATTGTGTAGGAAAATAAACCGGTAAAAACGTATCAGAGTGGCGCAGCGGAACAATAAAAAATTTTTAGATCGTTAAATATCTCATGATGCCATATACAATAAATCAATCAACAATTAAAACTCATACCTCAAGGACGCCAATATGAAGGAGGAGAATGACCGGAGGCTTCAACCAACTAGCCTTCTCTACTATTCTCCAATTCCTGAATGGCTGAGTGTGTGGGCACTCTGAACCTCGATCGGTATGCTAGCACTGCTAGTCTTCTTCCGACCACCCAGATCTCTAAAGAACTTTATTATCACGATGAGCTGTGCAACAATAAGCCTGCTCACCTGAGAGTCTGTGGTCTGAGAGAACTGGAGTGGCAGGACCTCTATTTATAGACCTGCATGAGGTGATTCTCTGAATTCGAATTGGACTAGGAAAAGATTTTCTCCCTTATCCAAACCAAAAAATCCGAATTTTCCAAGGGAGAATCTCCACAATTAAATTCGGTTTTCCTAGGACAAATCCAATCCAAATCTAAACAAGATTTTAACTAGAATTTTATCTCCCTTTTTCAACCAAAAAATCCGAAATCTTTAGGAGAAAATCTTCTCCAAATTTTCAGCCACTTTTAGGATAAGGAAGAATCAAAATTCCACTAGGATTTTTCAAGCTAAATCTCATCTCAACCTTATCCAAAAATAACCGAATTTCCTAGGATAAAGCCTCCAAAATTTCGGCCACTTTTAGGGAGGGAGAGAATCCAAATTCAACTAGGATTGAAACTTGAATTTTCCCTTGAATCTTATCTACAAAAACCGAATTTTCCATTGAGGATTATCCTTAAAAAAATTCGCCCACTTTTGTTGGGATTTGGATTCAAAATTCAAGTAGGATTCTAACAAGATTATCCTCTCCAAATCCAACTCAAATTCGAATTTCAAACCTTGTGGATTTTCCACAACAAATTCGAATCCTACTTGGACTGTGATTCAAAATTTGAATTTCAAATTTCAATTTCAATTTCAAATTTCAAATTCAAATTTCAAATTTCAAATTTCAAATTTCAAATTTCAAATTTCAAATTTAAATTTCAAATTCAAATTTCAAATTCGAATTTTCAAATTCAAATTTCAAATTCAAATTTCAAATTCAAAATTCAAATTTCAAATTTCAAATTTCAAAATTCAAATTTCAAATTTCAAAATTCAAATTTCAAATTCCACAAAACGGTTGTGTTTCATATTCTTGTTCTCATGGATAATTTTCTACAACTCCAATCCAATCTCAAATAAAATCATGGCAACTTTATTTGGAGTTCGAATAATTGTGTACTCTATTATCCAAAACAAAGTCTGAATCCAACCGGAGAGAATCTTGTCTACCATCCTAATCCTGTGTCATCACCATCTATGCATAATAAACTAGCCAATAGCATACACAAATCAATTTGCCAAACGTTAAGGAATTATGTGGAGCTAGTAGAGGGACTGATTGGACATATATAATCGGGCTCCCGTGATTCCATATGATCATCATTCTGTACCGAACAACTCAATCATATGATCACTAATTTCAGAGTCACACCACTATAAACCTGAAACTGAACTCCCAATTATATACCGTATTACGTAAGCCTGTGACGAGCTACCATCCAATGACCTTGTCATATATGCAAAACCCTCATATGATATCCATGATCAGCCTTAGGTCAAAGTCCGTTTAATCCTACTGATCAGGCTATCTTAAAGTTCCATTATACTACCGAATCAAGAAAATGATTATTCACCATATGTGAATAAGAAGTCATCCGCCCAACAGACGACCCAAGGCCTTGTCCATTTTCACATTCAGTATAATGCCTTTAAGAGGATACCTTTAACACCTCAGAGCTATGATTCCGATATCTGCAAACAAACCCTTCATCGTATACAAGTCATGCACCCAACGAACCGGTCTATAAGCTTACTACCTCTGAGACGCTTTAGCCATTGGAACATCAAAGTACACAAGTCATATACATGAAGTAGTTCATTTACTCAGGATTAAGGTTATTGCACAATGAACGTCAAAAGCAGATTGATCCACTCATAGCGGACTACGTAGATTAATCACGCTTTAGTCCCGGTCTAATATGTCACCACCGAGCAACATATCCATGTCTCTACTTGGGAGTCCAGCTCCAGACAGTCAAGACAGACCGTCCCCTCTAAGGCTTTAGACAACATAATAGTCTTAACATGAGTTAGATGCTCGGTCTAACCCCATAGACTACAGACCATAGTTTAGACTGCTAACTTTAGAACATTGTCTTCTCGCATACAAAAATCCATTGCATGCAACGTTCTAACAGTTTTAACACAAGCAGTCAGTGAGCCATATTTGCTTATATTTACTTTAACATGTAAATAAGACGAGGACAGATAGCAATGTAATGAATAACCTCTAAGTATAATTTTATTATCCAGTTCAAAATGAATACATCAAAATGTCTCTAATACTTAGGGCATTTCCTAACAATCTCCCACTTGCCCTAAGCCAGCAGATGTGCCATGTTACGCATACCCATCGCCTCTACATGCCTCTCAAAGCTTCTAGCTACCAAAGTCTTAGTAAAGGGATCAGCGATGTTGTCCTCGGACGCGATCTTACAAACATCCACTTGTCCTGTCTCCACATGCCCTCTAATAATGTGATACCTCCGATCGATGTGCTTGGTCCTCTTGTGGTGCCGAGATTCCCTTGTGTTGGCAATAGCCCCTGTATTATCACAGTAAAATGTGATAGGCTTGTCAACACCCGGAATGACCTCAAGGTCTCTAAAGAACTTGCGGAGCCAAACCGCTTCTTTAGATGCCTCAGCCGCAGCCACATACTCAGCCTCAATAGTAGAGTCAGCTGTGCAGCCCTGCTTCACGCTCCTCCACACAATGGCGCCTCCTCCGAGTAAAAACACTGATCCAGATGTCGATTTCCTCGAATCCTTACAAGTCTGGAAGTCTGAGTCCATGTATCCTACGGGTGTTAGGTCCCCTCCAGAATACACTAGCATATAATCCCTCGTTCTTTTAAGATACTTGAGTATATGCTTTACTGCTTGCCAGTGCTTGGTTCCAGGATTCGCTTGATATCGACTCACCATACCTACTACAAAACATATGTCCGGGCGAGTGCAAAGCATAGCGTACATAAGGCTACCCACAGCGGATGCATAAGGGACCTTACTCATACGCTCTCTTTCTTCCGATGTCTTAGGACAGTCATCCAATGAAAGAGTTAAACCAGCAATAGAAGGTTGTGAGCCTTTCTTTGCCTCTAGCATTGCATATTTGTCAATTATTTTATCTATGTATGAAGCTTGGGATAATGCTATCATTTTGTTCTTTCGATCTCTGAAGAGACGAATGCCTAGAACATAATTAGCTTCTCCCAAGTCCTTCATGTCAAACTGTTGGTGTAACCAAAGCTTGACCGATGATAAATTCCCTACATCATTCCCAATGAGTAGTATATCATCGACATAGAGTATCAGAAAGACCACTTTTCAATCCTTAATACGTTTATAAACACAAGGTTCATCAACGTTCTGCTCAAAACCAAATGTCTTAATCGCTTGATCAAACCTCTGGTTCCATGAGCGGGATGCCTGCTTTAATCCATAAATGGATCTAAGCAACTTGCAGACTTTCTTATCTTGGCCTTTTGCTACGAACCCTTCGGGCTGTATCATATAGATACACTCTTCAAGATGGCCATTCAAGAATGCCGTCTTGACATCCATTTGCCAGATCTCGTAATCGAGAGCCGCAGCAATGGACAGAAGAATACGGATAGACTTCAGCATAGCAACAGGCGAAAAGGTTTCCTCGTAATCGATTCCAGCCTTTTGCGTGTATCCCTTTGCAACCAGTCTAGCTTTGAAAGTTTCCACTCTCCCTTCCGCATCCTTCTTTCTTTTGTAGACCTATTTGCATCCAATGGGTTTTATCCCATCCGGAAAATCTACAAGTTCCCAAACAGAGTTGGATTTCATAGAATCCATCTCATTGTTCATAGCCTGTTTCCAAGATCTAGAATCAACATCCTTTATAGCTTCATCATATGTGACCGGATCTTCCTCATGCTCATGAGCCTCGGCCTGGTATACCTCAGCATCATACATAAAGAAATTAGGTTTCTTAGAAACCCTCCCACTACGACGAGGCACCCTAAATTGTTGATCGTCTGCAGGTCTTTCACTGGAACTCAGACTTGCGTCCAAGACCGAAATCTGTGGAGCAGTTCTTTCACCCAATAACTCCTCTAGCACTACTTTGCTTCGAGGCTTAAAGTCATTCATGTGACTTTCCTCCAAGAATGTCGCATGGGTTGAGACAATGACCTTTTGTTCCTTCGGGTTATAGAACAGACCTCCTTTAGTTCCCTTTGGATACCCTACAAACATGCATAATTCTGATCTTGGTTCCAACTTCTTCGCATCCCCATCCAGTACATGTGCCAGGCAGCCCCATATTCTCATATGTCCAAGGGAGGGCTTCCTGCCACGCCACAATTCATACGGAGTTCTAGGAACTGATTTGCTCGGAACCTGGTTTAGAATATAGCACGCCGTTTGTAAAGCATGTCCCCAAAATGATAATGGCAGCGTTGAGTAACTCATCATGGACCGTACCATATCCAATAAGGTCCTGTTTCTCCTTTCAGCTACACCATTCTGTTGTGGAGTACCAGGTGCAGTCAATTGGGATAATATCCCATTCTCTACAAGATGTCCTAGAAATTCATCGGAGAGGTATTCGCCACCTCGATCAGTTCGAAGTGTCTTTATGGATTTATCCAATTGCTTTTCCACTTCCGCACGATACTCTTTGAATTTATCAAAGGTTTTGCTCTTGCGGTGCATCAGATACACATATCCATACCTCGAGTAATCATCTATGAAAGAGACATAGTACTCGAACCCTCCTCGTGCTGTGACGTTCATGGGGCCACATACGTCAGTGTGCACAATTTCTAAGAGCTCCTGTGCCCTTGTACCCTTAGCTCCAAAAGACCTCTTAGTCATCTTACCCTCTAGACAAGACTCATATTGGGGAAGTCGTACCTCCTCCAGAGATTCCAGAGGACCGTCTTTCACCAATCTTTGAATCCTATCCTGATTAATATGACCAAGTCTTAAATGCCAAAGATACGCCTTGTTAGAATGAGAAACTTTCAACCTTTTAGAGTTATCAATTAATTCAGTGTCAAGCAGTGAGTACATCTTTGGTCTGATCAAATATAGGTTTCCATCCATCCATCCAGAACAGATAAAAGACTTATTTCTACGAATATCAACTCTTTTACTAAAAGAAACTGAATAAGAATCCTTTATTAAACAAGCTACCGATATAAGGTTCCTCCTAAAATTAGGAACATAAAAACAGTCTTTCAATAAAATAAACCTAAATTGATCAAAATAAAGATGAACGTCTCCCACTGCCTCAGCCACCACAAAGCTACCATCTCCAGTCCGCAACAAGAGGCTCCTATCATGTAGACTTCTCGTTTCCACGAACCCCTGCATAGAAACACAAACATGATTAGTGGCGCCCGAATCAATGACCCATGTGTCTTTCGATTCTTCCACCAAACACGCTTCTAAGTAATGAAGTTCCTTACCTTCTTTGCCCTTGGAGGCTAGGAATTCCCGGCAAGCCTTCTTGAAGTGACCTACCTTCCCACAATGGAAGCATTTGGACTTTTTAGGGTCCTTTGGCTTCTTGTTCTTCTTCTTCTTCTTCTTGTCAGAGACAGGAGGATTAGAAGAACTGGAAGCCACTTGCTTCTTATTTGGCCTCTTCGACTTCCGTGAGGGATTGGAAGATTCCGCCAAATTGGCCTCTCCTTTAGGTCGGACCGCATCCTCATCCCTGATCATCCGCTCATAAGCCTGTAGTTGCTTCATGAGCTCAGTTAGTCCTAACTCCTTTGTCGCCAGATTGTATGCGGCCTTAAACCCCACAAAATCTTTAGACAGAGTCTTGAACACCATCTCGATCTGGGTGTTGTAGTCCAACTCAGCACCATTCTCGGCAGCCTCAGCGAAGAATCCCATTAGAGTGATCATATGGTCCTTCACCGGAGTACCCGCCTTTTGCTTGGAGTTCATAATGCTGGTGATAGCGGACTGTCGAGCCAATTTTTCTTGGCCTCTGAACATGTCCTCCAGATTATCCATGATCTCCCCAGCAACTTGATAAGTCTCATGCTGCTTTTGTAAAGCACTCGTCATGCTAGCAAGGATGTAGCATCGAGCTATCTCATTGGATTCTCTCCAACGATTATAGGCAACCGGGACCTCCTCAAGTGGTGTGTCAGGTTTGGGCCCAGGTGGGCATGGTTCGTCCAGTACGAACTTGTGTCTCTCGCAGCTGAGAACTATTAATAGATTTCTTTTCCAGTCTTTATAATTATCGCCATTCAACTTATTTTCAGTAAGTATCGAAATGAGGGGTGTCGGTGACATTTTGAACTGAAATAAAATTATACTAGACATCATTACAAAGCCCAAGCAAATATACAGATAATTTAGCAAATAAAAACATACAAGTATGTTCCTACATGAAACTTGAAAAAACATGTAGCATTGCAACGGTAATTCTCAGCACCTATTGCCCCAAGCCACCGAGGGGTGGTCATGAGAACAAATAGCCGGAACATGGACCCCGTCCAATTAATATATGTTACCTTAAATCCTCCAAGGTTAAGACATATATTAATAACCGCTTATTTGGCCACCAGTTTAGTTAACAGAGCTTCTAGGGAAGGTTAATAACTAAACGAGTCTTGAGTGTATAACCATTGTTTACGTAGCCCGATCCACGTCCTACCAAGCCACCAAGGGGTGGTCATGAATAGGATCGCACCCGAACACGTTTTCCACATAGGAGATCCAATCTAGTATACCGGCGGTGGTAAACACCTACCGAGGGGTGTGGTCAGGTCAGAACTGACGCGAGGCGTTACCTTGCTTTCACATATGGATCAACAATGGAGGCCGTGGATTTTGTTTGAAACCCTCTCCCACTCAATATTTTGAAAAACATGCAAGTTTTGACAAATTATGTATGATCAATATAGTATGAGCGGCACTCACCTATCCTATATGACATGTTATCAAATATGCATACAAAACATCCATCAATACATATTTATACATCCATGACATATCACAAAAAAATAATTGACAGAATAACCAAGCCATGGTTCCATCCTAGAACAAAGAAAATAAAGATTACAAAATTTCATCCAAAGCATTCTTTGGGTCTTGAATTTTGTTCCGTCTTCTTGTATCCATCTTTATGTAGCCTCTCCATTTATTTCTTATCCCAAGAATTATTTAAAATTTAAATTTCCAAAAATTTAAATTTCAAATTCAAATTCCAAATTCGAATTTCAAATTTAAACTTCAAATTTAAATTTTAAACAATTTTAAACATCATGTGTAATAATATGTAATTTCAAAAATTTTAAATTTTTAATTACATAATTTTAAACATGATTTAAAATTAAATCTCAAATTTAAAAATCAAAATTTTCTGATTTTTTTTTTTTGGACCGTCGGACCGCCGCCTCCGTAGGCGGCAGCCGCCGTGGGCAGCCACCAACCCCGGAGGGGCTGGCAGCCCACGGCCGCCCCTTGTGCAGCCCTGCCGGGCTGCAGGCCAAGCCTGCAGCGCCAGGCTGCACGCCCAGACTGGGCGCAGCAGCCGGCAGGCTGCAGGCAGCGCCTGCAGCCAGAGGCTGCACGCCCAGGCTGCGGCCAGCCTTGGGCAGGCCACAGCCACCCCTGGCTGCAGGCAGAGCCTGCGGCCATGGGTGGTGTGGGCCTGCTCAGGGGCTGCCGCAGCCCCATCCTGCCCGAGGGCAGGGGCTGCAGCCCCACCAAGGTTTGTCGGCCTATCCCGAGGGGTCGTGTCTCGATTTTCGTGTCATATTCCAATTTACCTATTAGGATCTCCAAAAAATTAATTTGAATCCCAATTAATTGAAATTTTCCATACAATCAAAATTTCAATCTTTAAATTAAATTTAACTTTTGGGAAAAATAAATTACGGTCTTCAATCTTCAATCTCCTCCAAGAATAATTACATAAAAAATTCCTAAACCGTTTCCGGTGTTCAAAAATTCTAACCATAAAAATTCTAAGAGACAAGAATTAATATCCATGGGAAAATTACAGTGTTAATAAACTGCTCCCATGGTTATATAAAAATTCCTAGATACAATTTTTCTAAATTCTAAGGAACCATAACTGGTATAAACAAGCATGCTTATAATAATTCAAAAAATTAAAATAACCACATACTTTATACATAATACATGATAACAACATAAAGGAACCCTAGAATGCCACTCTCTAAATATCAAATCCATACATAAATAAATAAAAAGACTAAGTAATTGTCTAATTTATGTACATGGCATAGTCATGAGATGGCTCTGATACCAATTGTAGGAAAATAAACCGGTAAAAACGTATCAGAGTGGCGCAGCGGAACAATAAAAAATTTTTAGATCGTTAAATATCTCATGATGCCATATACAATAAATCAATCAACAATTAAAACTCATACCTCAAGGACGCCAATATGCAGGAGGAGAATGACCGGAGGCTTCAACCAACTAGCCTTCTCTACTATTCTCCAATTCCCGAATGGCTGAGTGTGTGGGCACTCTGAACCTCGATCGGTATGCTAGCACTGCTAGTCTTCTTCCGACCACCCAGATCTCTAAAGAACTTTATTGTCACGATGAGCTGTGCAACAATAAGCCTGCTCACCTGAGAGTCTGTGGTCTGAGAGAACTGGAGTGGCAGGACCTCTATTTATAGACCTGCATGAGGTGATTCTCTGAATTCGAATTGGACTAGGAAAAGATTTTCTCCCTTATCCAAACCAAAAAATCCGAATTTTCCAAGGGAGAATCTCCACAATTAAATTCGGTTTTCCTAGGACAAATCCAATCCAAATCTAAACAAGATTTTAACTAGAATTTTATCTCCCTTTTTCAACCAAAAAATCTGAAATCTTTAGGAGAAAATCTTCTCCAAATTTTCAGCCACTTTTAGGATAAGGAAGAATCAAAATTCCACTAGGATTTTTCAAGCTAAATCTCATCTCAACCTTATCCAAAAATAACCGAATTTCCTAGGATAAAGCCTCCAAAATTTCGGCCACTTTTAGGGAGGGAGAGAATCCAAATTCAACTAGGATTGAAACTTGAATTTTCCCTTGAATCTTATCTACAAAAACCGAATTTTCCATTGAGGATTATCCTCAAAAAAATTCGCCCACTTTTGTTGGGATTTGGATTCAAAATTCAAGTAGGATTCTAACAAGATTATCCTCTCCAAATCCAACTCAAATTCGAATTTCAAACCTTGTGGATTTTCCACAACAAATTCGAATCCTACTTGGACTGTGATTCAAAATTTGAATTTCAAATTTCAATTTCAAATTCAAATTTCAAATTCAAATTTCAAATTTCAAATTTCAAATTTCAAATTTAAATTTCAAATTCAAATTTCAAATTCGAATTTTCAAATTCAAATTTCAAATTCAAAATTCAAATTTCAAATTTCAAAATTCAAATTTCAAATTTCAAAATTCAAATTTCAAATTCCACAAAACGGTTGTGTTTCATATTCTTGTTCTCATGGATAATTTTCTACAACTCCAATCCAATCTCAAATAAAATCATGGCAACTTTATTTGGAGTTCGAATAATTGTGTACTCTATTATCCAAAACAAAGTCTGAATCCAACCGGAGAGAATCTTGTCTACCATCCTAATCCTGTGTCATCACCATCTATGCATAATAAACTAGCCAATAGCATACACAAATCAATTTGCCAAACGTTAAGGAATTATGTGGAGCTAGTAGAGGGACTGATTGGACATATATAATCGGGCTCCCGTGATTCCATATGATCATCATTCTGTACCAAACAACTCAATCATATGATCACTAATTTCAGAGTCACACCACTATAAACCTGAAACTGAACTCCCAATTATATACCGTATTACGTAAGCCTGTGACGAGCTACCATCCAATGACCTTGTCATATATGCAAAACCCTCATATGATATCCATGATCAGCCTTAGGTCAAAGTCCGTTTAATCCTACTGATCAGGCTATCTTAAAGTTCCATTATACTACCGAATCAAGAAAATGATTATTCACCATATGTGAATAAGAAGTCATCCGCCCAGCAGACGACCCAAGGCCTTGTCCATTTTCACATTCAGTATAATGCCTTTAAGAGGATACCTTTAACTCCTCAGAGCTATGATTCCGATATCTGCAAACAAACCCTTCATCGTATACAAGTCATGCACCCAACGAACCGGTCTATAAGCTTACTACCTCTGAGACGCTTTAGCCATTGGAACATCAAAGTACACAAGTCATATACATGAAGTAGTTCATTTACTCAGGATTAAGGTTATTGCACAATGAACGTCAAAAGCAGATTGATCCACTCATAGCGGACTACGTAGATCAATCACGCTTTAGTCCCGGTCTAATATGTCACCACCGAGCAACATATCCATGTCTCTACTTGGGAGTCCAGCTCCAGATAGTCAAGACAGACCGTCCCCTCTAAGGCTTTAGACAACATAATAGTCTTAACATGAGTTAGATGCTCGGTCTAACCCCATAGACTACAGACCATAGTTTAGACTGCTAACTTTAGAACATTGTCTTCTCGCATACAAAAATCCATTGCATGCAACGTTCTAACAGTTTTAACACAAGCAGTCAGTGAGCCATATTTGCTTACATTTACTTTAATATGTAAATAAGACGAGGACAGATAGCAATGTAATGAATAACCTCTAAGTATAATTTTATTATCCAGTTCAAAATGAATACATCAAAATGTCTCTAATACTTAGGGCATTTCCTAACAGATTGGACATATATAATCGGGCTCCCGTAAATCCATATGATCATCATTCTTTTACCGAATAACTCAATCATATGATCACTTGTTTCAGAGTCACACCACTATAAACCTGAAACTGAACTCCTAATTATATACCGTATTACGTAAGCCTGTGACAAGCTATCGTCCAATTACCTTGTCATGTATGTAGAACCCTCATATGATATCCATGATTAGCCTTAGGCCAAAGTCCGTTTAATCCTACTGATCAGGCTATCTTAAAGTTCCATTATACTACCGAATAAAGAAAATAATTATTCACCATATGTGAATAAGAAGTCGTCCGCCCAGCAGACGACCCAAGGCCTTGTCCATTTTCACATTCAGTATAATGCCTTTAAGAGGATACCCTTAACTCCTCATTAGAGCTATGATTCCAATATCTGTAAACAAACCCTTCATCGTATATAAGTCATGCACCCAACAAACCAGTCTATAAGCTTACTACCTCTGAGATGCTTTAGCCATTGGAACATCAAAGTACACAAGTCATATACATGAAGCTGTCCTTTTACTCAGGATTAAGGTTACTGCATAATGAACGTCAAAAGCAGATTGATCCACTCAAAGCGGACTTCGTAGATCAATCACGCTTTAGTCCCGGTCTAATATGTCACCACCAAGTAACATATCTATGTCTCTACTTGGGAGTCCAGCTCCAGACAGTCAAGACAAACCGTCCCCTCCAAGGCTTTAGACAACATAATAGTCTTAACATGAGTTAGATGCTCGATCTAACCCCATAGACTACAGACCATAGTTTAGACTGCTAACTTTAGAACATTGTCTTCTTGCATACAAAAATCAATTGCATGCAACGTTCTAACAGTTTAACACAAGTAGTCAGGGAGCCATATTTGCTTACATTTACTTTAACATGTAAATAAGATGAGGACAGATAGCAATGTAATGAATAACCTCTATATATAATTTTATTATCCAGTTCAAAATAAATACATCAAAATGTCTCTAATGCTTAGGGCATTTCCTAACAAATATATCAATTTTATATCAAGAACACGTCATCTCGACTATTTTCTCGACACTGTATATTTATCAGGCAAAATTTCACTTTTGTGCTCAGATAACCACTCTAAGTGTACTGATGATTAGGTCATTAATTCTGTGTCAAGAAATGGTTGTTGGACCTGTTTCTTAATCCTGCGTGTCTCACACGCATACTCATATGTATTAAGGCGAACCGATCTCACTGTCGGTTGCCCCTTTCACTACATACATAGTAATTAAACGTTTCTTTACCCATTTAATTCATTCAAACTGGAAAATTATACTGTATTTATTAACTTAATTACTTATTACAGAGTAACTAGGTTCCATGAATATGGTGGTCATTACAATATCAAGCCATGATCGATTGTCGAGGCTGAAAGATAGTATTTCGACCTGACCAGGAAGACAGTTTTGAATACACTGATTCGTTACATAAATCTAGGAAGATGACGATTATCTTGTTAAAGGCAAGTAAGCAAATGTCTAGTGACTGTGCTGGATACCTAGCTTATGTGACAGACGTGACAGAAGAATGAAAACTTCAACCAGAAGATGTTCCCATTGTCAATGAGTTTCTTGATGTTTTTCCAAAGGAATTATCTGGATTGCCATATGAATGAGAAATCTCCTTTGAGATTAAGCTAATGCCAGAAACTGCACTCATTTCAAAGGCGCCATACCATATGGCACCAGTGGAGTTGAAAGAATTGCAAGTGCAGTAAAAGAAGCTATAGGAAAAAATCAATAAAAATGCATCAGAGTGGCACAGTAGAATTATAAAAAATTTTCAAGATCATCAAATATCTCATGATGCCATATACAATAAACTAATAACAATAAAACTCATACCTCTAGAGGACTCCAACTGCAGGAGGAGAATGACCGGAGGCTTCAATCAACTAGTCTTCTCTACTATTCTCCAATTCTTGAATGGCAGAGTGTGTGGGCACTCGGTTCCTCGACCGGTATGCAAGCACTACTAGTCTTCTTCCCAACCACCCAGATCTCTAAAAAACTTATTGTCACGGTAAGTTATGCAACAGTAAGCCAGCTCACCTGAGAGTCTATGGTCAGAGAGAACTGGAGTGGGAGGACCCCTATTTATAGACTAGTATGAGGTGATCCCTTGAATTCGAATTGGACTTGGAGAAGATTTTCTCCCTTCCTTTCCTTATAAAAGTCAAATTCCATATAGGTCATAATCAAGGGAAGATTCGGCCAACCTTAAGGGATTTTGCAATCCAAATTCAAATAGGATTTTAACTTGAATTTAATCTCATCATTATCCACTATAACCAAATTTTCCCCTAGCCCAAGAACAAGGCTAGATTCGACCACCCTAGTGTGAGGAGAATCAAAATTCAAATAGGATTTTCTAGCTTGAATTTTATCTCAACCTTATCCGTAAAAAACTGAAATTTCCCTTAGGTTTATCCATGCAATTTTCGGCCACTTTGTAAAGGAGAGAATCAAAATTCAAATAGGATTTTCCAGCTTGAATTTTTCACTCATCCTTATACAAAAAATCTAAACTCTCCTAGGGAGAATCTTCCCTAACAAATTCGACCACTTTTTGTTAGGTTTAGGATTCAAAATTCAAGTAGGATTCAAAAAAGATTTTCCTCTCCATTATCCACATAAAATCTGTATCTATCCTTGTGGAATTATCCATAACAAATTAGGTTTTTCAAGATATTGTGATTCAAAATTTGAATTCAAATTTCAAAGTTCAAATTTCAAATTCAAATTTTAAATTCGAATTCCAAATTCCAAATTTCAAAATTCAAAATTCAAATTTCAAATTTCAAACTCCACAAAATATTATATTTCAAGTTTTGTCCTCATGGATAATTTTCTACAACTCCAATTCAAACTCAAATAAAATCATGGCAACTTTATTTGGAATTCAAATAATTGTGTACTCTATTATCCAAAACAAAATCTGAATCCAACTAGAGAGAATCTTGTCTTCTATCCTGATCCTATGTCTACACCATCCATGCACAGTCAACTAGCTAATAAGTGTACACAGATCAGTTTGCCATTCATTAAGGAATTATGTGGAGCTAGTAGAGGGACCAATTGGACATATATAACCCAGCTCCTATGGATCCATATGATCATCATTCTGTACTGAACAACTCAAATATATGATCACTAATTTCAGAGTCACGTCACTATAAACCTGAAACTGAACTCCCAATTATATACCGTATTATGAAAGCCTGTGACAAGCTAATGTCCAATGACCATGTCATATATGCAAAACCCTCATATGATATCCATGATCAATCTTAGGTCAAAGTCCATTTAATCCTACTGATTAAGCTATCTTAAAGTTTCATTATACAACCGAATAAGAAAATTATTATTTAACATATATGAATAAGAAGTCATCCGCCTAGCCGACCAAGGCCTTCTCCATTTTTGCATCCAGTATAATGCTTTTAAGAGAGTTATGATTCCAATATCTGCAAACAAACCCTCCATCTTATACAAGTCATGCACCCAACGAACCAGTGTATAAGCTTACTACCTCTGAGATGCTTTAGCCATTAGAACATCAAAGTACATAAGTCATATACATGAAGTAGTACATTTACTCAGGATTAAGGTTATTGCATAATAAACGTGAAAAGCAAATTGATCCACTTATAACAAACTACGTAGATCAATCACGCTTTAGTCTCAGTCTAGTATGTCATCACTAAGCAACAAATCTATGTCTCTACTTGGGAGTCTATGCTCCGGGCAGTCTAGACAAACTGTCCCCACCATGACTTTAGACAACATAATAGTCTTAACATGAGTTAGATCCTTAGTCTAACCCCATAGACTATAGACCTTAGTTTAGACTGCTTACTTTACAACATTGTCTTCTTGCATACAAAAGTCCATTGCATGCAACATGTAGGAAAATAAATCGACAAAAAAGTATTAGAGTGGCACAGCGGAACAATAAAAATTTTTAGATCGTTAAATATCTCATGATGCCATATACAATAAACTAACAACAATTAAAACTCATACCTCAAGGAGCCAATCTTGCAGGAGGAGAATGACCGGAGGCTTCAACCAACTAGCCTTCTCTACTATTCTCCAATTCTCGAATGGCTGAGTGTGTGGGCACTCTGAACCCCGATCGGTATGCTAGCACTGCTAGTCTTCTACCAACCACCCAGATCTCTAAAGAACTTTATTGTCACGGTGGGCTGTGCAACAATAAGCCTGCTCACTTGAGAGTCTGTGGTCTGAGAGAACTGGAGTGGCAGGACCTCTATTTATAGACCTGCATGAGGTGATTCTCTGAATTCGAATTGGATTAGGAAAAGATATTCTCTCTTATCCATAACCATAAAATCTGAATTTTCCATGGGAAAATCCCAACAATAAAATTCGGCCATTTAGGATAAATCCAATCCAAATTTAAACAAGATTTTAACTAGAATTTTATGTCCCTTTTTTTCAACCAAAAATCCAAAATTTCCTCGGAGAAAATCTCCTCAAAAAATTCGGCCACATTTAGTATAAGGGAGAATCAAAATTCCATTAGGATTTTCAAGCTTGAATCTTATCTCATCCTTATCCAAAATAACCGAATTTTCCTAGGAGATATTCTCCAAAATTTCGGCCACTTTCTGGGGAGGAGAGAATCCAAATTCAACTGGGATTAAAACTTGAATTTTTCCCTTGAACCTTATCCACAAAAACCGAAAATCCATTGAGGATAATCCTCAAAATTTGGTCCAACTTTTAGTTAGGATTTGGATTCAAAATTCAAGTAGGATTCTAACAAGATTATCCTCTCCATATCCAACTCAAATTCGAATTTCAAACCTTGTGAATTTTCCACAACAAATTCGAATCCCACTTGGACTGTGATTCAAAATTTGAATTTCAAATTTCAAATTCGAATTTTAAATTCAAATTTCAAATTTCAAATTTCAAATTTAAATTTCAAATTCAAATTTCAAATTCAAAATTCAAAATTCAAAATTCAAAATTCAAAATTCAAATTTCAAAATCCACAAAACAGTTGTGTTTCAAATTCTTGTTCTCATGGATAATTTTCTACAACTCCAATCCAATCTCAAATAAAATCATGGCAACTTTATTTGGAGTTCAAATAATTGTGTACTCTATTATCCAAAATAAATTCTGAATCCAACTGAAGAGAATCTTGTGTACCATCCTAATCCTGTGTCATCACCATCCATGCATAATAAACCAGCCAAGAGCATACACAAATCAATTTACCAAACGTTAAGGAATTATGTGGAGCTAGTAAAGGGACTGATTGGACATATATAATCGGGCTCCCACAAAACCATATGATCATCATTCTTTACCGAACAACTCAATCATATAATCACTATTTTCAGAGTCACACCACTATAAACTTGAAACTGAACTCCCAATTATATACCGTATTACGTAAGCCTGTGACGAGCTACTATCCAATGACCTTATCATATATGCAAAACCCTCATATGATATCCATGATCAGCCTTAGGTCAAAGTCCGTTTAATCCTACTAATCAGGCTATCTTAAAGTTCCATTATACTACCGAATTAAGAAAATGATTATTCACCATATGTGAATAAGAAGTCATCCGCCCAACAGACGACCCAAGGCCTTGTCCATTTTCACATTCAGTATAATGCCTTTAAGAGGATACCTTTAACTGCTTAGAGCTATGATTCCGATATCTGCAAACAAACCCTTCATAGTATGCAAGTCATGCACCCAATAAACCGGTCTATAAGCTTACTACCTCTGAGATGCTTTAGCCATTGGAACATCAAAGTACACAAATCATATACATGAAGTAGTTCATTTACTCAGGATTAAGGTTATTGCACAATGAACGTCAAAAGCAGATTGATCCACTCATAGCGGACTACGTAGACCAATCACGCTTTAGTCCCGGTCTAATATGTCACCACCAAGTAACATATCTATGTCTCTACTTGGGAGTCCAGCTCTAGACAGTCAAGACAAACCGTCCCCTCCAAGGCTTTAGATAACATAATAGTCTTAACATGAGTTAGATGCTCGGTCTAACCCCATAGACTACAGACCATAGTTTAGACTGCTAACTTTAGAACATTGTCTTCTCGCATACAAAAGTCCATTGCATGCAACATTCTAACAGTTTAACACAAGCAGTCAGGGAGCCATATTTGCTTACATTTACTTTAACATGTAAATAAGACGAGGACAAATAGCAATGTGATGAATAACCTCTATATATAATTTTATTATCCAGTTCAAAATAAATACATCAAAATGTCTCTAATGCTTAGGGCATTTCCTAACACAACATTCTAATAGTTTAAACACATGTAGTTAGTGAGCCCTATTTGCTTACATTTACTTTAACATATAAATAAAATAAGGACAAACAACAATGTAATGAATAACCTCTATATTATAATTTTATTATCCAGTTCAAAATAAATATATCGAAATGTCTCTCATGCTTAGGGCATTTCCTAACAATCTCCCACTTGCCTAAGCCAGTAGATGTGCCATGTTACACATCCTCATCACCTCAACATGCCTTTCAAAGCTTCTAGCCACCAAAGTCTTAGTAAAGGGATCGGCAATGTTGTCCTCGGATGCAAATTTACATACATCTACTTATACTGCCTCAACGTACCCTCTAATAATGTGATACCTCTAATATATGTGTCTAGTCCTCTTATGGTACCAAGATTCCTTTGTGTTGGCAATAGCCCCGCTGTTATCACAATAGAGTGTGATAGGCTTGTTAATACCCAGAATGATATCAAGGTTTCTAAAAAAACTTGCGAAGCCAAACCACTTCTTTAGATGCCTCAGCCGCAGCTATATACTCAGCTTCTATTGTAGAGTCAGCCATGCAACCCTGTTTTATACTCCTCTACACAATGACGCCTCCTCTGAGCAAGAACACTGATCCTGATATCAATTTCCTCAAATCCTTGCAAGTCTGGAAGTCTGAGTCCGTGTATTCTATGAGTATTAGGTCCCCTCCAGAACACACCAGCATATAATCCCTCGTTCTCTTGAGATACTTGAGTATATGCTTTACTGCTTGCCAGTGCTTGATTTCAAGATTCGCTTGATATTGACTCACCATACCTACTGCAAAACATATATCCGAGTGAGTGTAAAGCATAGCGTACATAAGGCTACCCACAGCGGATGCATAAGGGACCTTACTCATACACTCTCTTCTTTCGATGTCTTGGGATAGTCATCTAATAAAAGAGTTAGACCGGCAATGGAAGGTTGTGAACCTTTCTTTGCCTCTTGTATTGCATACTTGTCAATTATTTAATGGTATCATTTTGTTCTTTCGATCTCTAAAGAGATGAATGCCTAGAACATAATTTGCTTCTCCCAAGTCCTCCATGTCAAATTGTTGGTGTAACCAAAGTTTGATCGATGATAAATTCTGTACATCATTCCCAATGAGTAGTATATCATCGACATAGAGTACCAGAAAGATCACTTTTTCATCCTTAATACGTTTATAAACATAGGGTTCATTAACGTTTTGCTCAAAACTGAATGTTTTGATCACTTGATCAAACCTTTGGTTCCATGAGCGGAATGCTTGCTTTAATCTACAAATGGATCTAAGCAACTTGCAGACTTTCCTTTCTTGGCCTTTTATCATAAACCCTTCGGGCTATATCATATAGATACTTTCCTTAAGATGGCCATTCAAGAATGTGGTCTTGACGTCCATTTGCCAGATCTCGTAGTCGAGAGCCGCAGTAATGGGCAGAAGAATATGGATAGACTTTAGCATAGCAATAGGCGAAAATGTTTCATCGTAATCGATTCCAGCCTTTTGTGTGTACCCCTTTGCCATAAGTCTAGCCTTGAAGTTTCTACTCTCCCTTCTGCATCCTTCTTTCTTTTGTAGACCCACTTACATCTAATGGGTTTTCTCCCATCCAATAGATCTATAAGTTCCCAAACAGAGTTGGATTTCATAAAATCCATCTCATTGTTCATGGCCTATTTCCAAGATTTAGAATCAACATCTTTTATAGCTTCATCATTAGTGATCAGATCATCGTCATGCTCATGAGCCGCAGCCTGGTATACTTCAGCGTCATACATGAAGAAATTAGGCTTTCTTAAAACCCTCCCAGTACGACCAAGCACCCTAAATTGTTGATCGTCTGCAGGCCTTTCACCGGAACTCAGACTTGCGTCCAAGATCGAAATCAATGGAGTAGTTCTTTCACCTGATAACTCCTCTAGCACTACTTTGCTTCGAGAGTTAAAGTCATTCATGTGACTTTCCTCCAAGAATGTTGCATGGGTTGATACAATGACCTTTTGTTCCTTCGGGTTATAGAACAGACCTCCCTTAGTTCCCTTAGGATACCCTACAAACATGCACAATTCTGATCTTGGTTCCAATTTCTTTGTATCCCCATCCAGTACGTGTACCGGGCAGCCCCATATTCTCATATATCCAAGGGAGGGCTTCCTACCTCGCCACAATTCATACGGAGTTTGGGAAATTGACTTACTTGGAACCTGGTTTAGATATAGCAAGCCGTTTGTAATGTATATCCCTAAAATGATAACGGTAGCGTTGAACACATCAAAGACCGTACCATATCCAATAAGGTCCTGTTTCTCCCTTTGGCTACACCATTCTATTATGGAGTATCAAGTGCAGTCCATTGGGATAATATCCCATTCTCTACAAGATGTCCTAGAAATTCATCAGAGAGGTATTCACTACCTTGATCAAATCGAAGTGTCTTTATGGATTTACCCAATTGCTTTTCCAATTCCGCACAAAACTCTTTGAACTTACCAAAGGTTTCACTCTTACAGTGCATTAGGTATACATATCCATACCTCGAGTAATCATCTATAAAGGAGACATAATACTCGTACCTTCCTCGTGCTGTGACGTTCATGGGACCACATACATCAGTGAGCACAATTTCCAAGAGTTCCTGAGCCCTAATACCCTTAGCTCTAAAAGACCTCTTAGTTACCTTACCCTCAAGACAAGACACATTGAGGAAGACGTACCTCCTCCATAGATTCTAAAGGACTGTCTTTCACCAACCTTAGAATCCTATCCCAATTAATATGACCAAGTATTAAATGCCAAAGATATGCCTTGTTAGAGTCAGAAACTTTCAACCTTTTAGAGTTATCAGTTAATTCGGTGTCAATCAGTGAGTACATCTTTGCTTTGATTAAATATAGGTTTCCATCCATCCATCTAGAATAGATAAAAGACTTATTTTTACGAATATCAACTCTTTTACAAAAATAAACTGAATAAGAATCTTTTATTAAACAAGCTACCAATATAAGGTTCCTCCTAAAATTAGGAACATAAAAATAGCCTTTCAATAATATAAACCTTAATTCATCAAAGTAAAGATAAATGTCTCCCATTGCCTCAGCCACCACCAAGCTACCGTCTCCAATCCACAATGAGAGGCTCCTGTCATATAGACTTCTCGTTTCCATGAACCCCTGTATAGAAACACAAACATGATTAGTGGCATTTGAATCAATGACCTAAGTGTCTTTCGATTCTTCCACCAAACACGCTTCTAAATAAAGAAGTTCCTTACCTTCCTCACCCTTGGCTGCTAGGAATTCCCGACAAGCCTTCTTAAAGTGACCTACCTTCCCACAGTAGAAGCACTTAGACTTTTTAGGGTCCTTGGGCTTTTTGTTATTGTTCTTCTTCTTCCCATCCGAGATAGAAGGATTAAAAGAACTGGAAGCCGACTGCTTCTTATTTGGCCTCTTCCTCTTCCATGAGGGTTTGGAAGATTCTGCCAAGTTTGCCTCTCCCTTTGGTTGCACTGCATCCCTGTCCCTGTGCAAAGACCTCCCCATTCCTGTAACATGATTTTCATATAATGAGAAATTAGAGAATAATTTGATGCCTTTTTATGCAAATTAGTGTAACACAGTCAAGTACACGGCCGTCTAAGTGGCCGTGTACCGCTCGGGTAGAGGAACGTGTTTCCAAGACATGGCCGTGTTGAGCAGTCTCGACTAATACACGCCCATGTTGCCTTATACACGCCTGTGTAAGAGCCCGTGTAGAAGGCCATGTAATAAGCAAAGAGCCGCTACAAGGACTCTCAAAAATGCATGGAACCTATTTACTACGTGACGAGTAATTAAGTTGAAAAATATAGTATACTCTCTAGTTGAATAGACTAAATAGGTACAGTACTATTTAAGTACTATTCATGTACTGAAAGGGGCAACCGACAGTGAACTCGGTCTACCCTATTACTTGTATCAATGTATGAGATACACAGTATCAAGAAACTAGTCCAGATGGCCATTTCCTGACACAAGACTGGTGAATAGATTGCCAATACACTCGGACCGGTCATCTGAGCATAACAATGATAGAAATGCTAGCAGGGGTATAGTATCGAGAAAATAGTCCAAATGACCTCTTCTCATCCATAAACTGACAAAATCAAAGTTAGAATGCTCAGACTAGTCAATTAGAATAGAAAACAGTGAATAGTAAATAGTGAAAAATGTAGTGTCAAGTTACTGGCTAAGACAGCTTTAATTTGACATAAAACTGATATATTAGTAAATAGTGGGCATTAAACAAGATTTTTGTTTGGGAGATACGCAGTACCGGGATGAGGGTCAAAACGACCTTTTCTCGCCCTGAAACTGATATATTTAGACTCAGAACGCCCAAATAAGTTAATCGGGCACCTGACACGTTTTTTGAGGTGGGGTCACATAGATCCCAAAAAACTGGTCCAGATGACCCCAGACGGATATAAAACTGATAAAATTGAAATCTGCACATCCAAATTAGTCAAGAGAGACTGTGTTTAGAATTTCACCTGGGAACGCCTCGTTCTGCGTGCGAAAGGATAACACAGTGTAGACACAATCACAGTATAGAAAATAAATAGTAAATTGGTACAAAATGGGCTTTTAGACAATATAAAACAACCAGGATTTTACAGTCCAAAAATCAGATTCAGAAAATCTAATTTCGGGTGAAAACTAGAATGTTGCCGAAAAATAGTCGGATACCGAATGGTAAAAATTAGATTGCAAAGAAAAGACTTTGTAGATGAAATTTCCCCCTCGAAAACCGTGTGCAATTAGCTAGGAAAGACCCAAACACAGCCTAACAAATGGGAAAAGTTTCCCCTAAAGTTAGGGATGTGTTGGACAATTTTTGAATAAAAAACTCAAACATTCATCACATGGCCATGAAAAAAAATTTTGTTTATTCCCCCTCCTTCCCATGCACAGCCCACTGCCCCTAAGGCAAAAAAAATTATAGTAAATTTGTGCCTTGATTAGGCTAAAAATGGTAGATAATTAAGTTGGTTTAGTCTTAAGCAAGTTGGGTTAAGTTTGCCTATAAAAGGCATACATGACACAAGGGTTTTGCTTTCTTCATTTGGCACCCCAAAACACAATACTCGTTCTCTCTTTCTTCTTGCTACAGCCGACTACCTCTAAGCCCCCAAACCCCCATATTTTTAAGCCAAAAACCAAACCAAATACTCACCAAAAATTAACCAAGCTTGTGTTAGGTGATTTCATTTCCAAACCATTTCAAGGTGATCAACAGTAAGTTTTAGAATCCAATCCTTGTGATTTTTGTTTTTGTTTTGAGTTGATATTAACAAAAATTATTTTGGTGTCTTTGCTAGCAAAACCAACCCCAATCTCCTTGGTTTCCCTATAGCTATTTGGTCACTCAAAACATAGTTCATATTTGTGCTTGGACCATAACACAAAAGGTAAAACCGAAACCCTCCCTTTTTGTGGTTACTTGTTTTTAAGTTTTTGATCAAGAAATTTATGTGTATTTGTTTATGCATATGAGTTGTAATAAGTTTATTTTGAGCCTTTAGCTTTCCATTTTTAAGTTTGTAGCTATATGGTTGTGTTTATGTTTTTACAAATGGATGTATGCACGTATGAGCATGAACGTTTGCTTTAGAATGGCTGGATATAATCTATCCCCAGAAAAAGGCCACGGATTTTGGCCATTTTGACCTCTTTAGGGTCCAAATTTGGGATTTGGTGAAACACAAAGTTTTAAAAAAATTTGATACGATCGTTTTTGCATCAAATACGTTTGGGCCAAAAATGACACTACGATAGGTTTTTCAAGTGGTTTTCACTCGGTGCCCAAAACTAGGACTAAAAATCTGAGCCCAGACATAGGTATAGGTTTTGCTAAAAACGAACCAATTATAATTTGAACCAGGTTTTGGACTCAACACAAAAGTTGTAGCACACATCAAAACCTTTAAGACAACCACCCGTGTTTTCAAAATTTGACCGTTTCGGGCCTCAAACAGAGCTATTTTTAAAATGACGTAAAACTAGAATTTTTTTACAAAAAACTGGGCACAATAGACACGGGTTTGGTAAGATTAGGAGCCATTAGAGTTAGATTTGAACTCCAAGGTGAACACAAAAATTGTTCATCTCATTGAGGATGAAAATTTTCATGTTCGCGAAATTTGTGAACTAAGTCGTTTCAATCAAGTTTCAAAATAGTTTTCGAAAGTGATTCAAAAATCTCCTTTAAAATGCAACATCAAAAATGTGTTTTACACACTTTAAAATAAAAATATGGTTTTTATAAAAATGTCCCCCACCTTCCAACAGGATGGCAAGGGGACGTTTTAAAACAAGAATTTTCCAAAAAATTTTATAAGGTAACCAGAACGATTATCATAAATAACCAAAACATTGTGGGTAGCCCGGTAGGCTACCACACCAAACAAGCACTAGTAATCCGGTAGGCTACCACGCCAAACAAGCACTAGTAATCAGTTTAGGCTACCTAGTTAACAACGCATGAGGTAACCGGTCAGTTGACTGGTCGGCAATCAGTTTAGGACCTAGTTTGATCAATATTGTGAGGAACGATGATTAAATTGTCTGGTAGACAAACTTAATCAAACACAGTATCAGTTAGACACCAAATTCTCAAAGTAGACCGATAGGGTACCGATGAGCCTCGGTACCACATAGAAGTACAAGTTATAGTCACTAATGATAATAGTGACCTAAGAATGACATTAATTAATTTATTAGGTAATAAATTAATTAAACACGCCCAGAGAATCAAACTCTGAATAGAGAGCGAGTTAGTACTGACGGTAATCGGTACCAAGCAATTTTATCTGCCTTAGCCACTAACAGTACTAGTGACTCAATAAGAGTGTTAATGAGATACCTTATTAATGACAGGTGGTAACCTGTAAGTTGACAAAGCGAGCATACAAATTTGCTTGCAAACTAGGTAAGAACAATTCCACCTACGGCATGAATGAAATGAGTTTAAAATGATGTTTTGCAGTATGTTAAGTACGTATCCCATGCACACGTTATTGCACAATATGTATAAGAGCATATAGATTCACAATCAAGTATATAGATGAAAGAATAAGTTAGATGCCATAAATCCCTATCGCGTAGGATTAGGGACAGCTTAGAAAAGCATATGGCTAGAACAGATAAACAGGAAAGAATTTAGTAAGCGTGTCGCACTGGCCTTTTCAGTTGAAGAGGTTTTTCAAGCTAAAGTAAGTTACGGCAAAGTTGAGCATCCGTTGATGGCTCTTTGGCTTTTTAGTGACTACGGGTGTTATCGTTGGCCTGCGCACACTCGATACTGACACACGGGCCCTAAGTAGACAAGAGAAAGAAAAAGAGCATTGAAGCATAAATGAACATAACCGGATCATGCATATACACTAGTTCACTATGCTTCTAGCTACAGTAAGATGCATTTAATACACGATGTTTCTGTTATGCATAAAGTATGTGATATTTGGTATTCAATGACATGTTAAGTGATGATATGGTACGTGATATGCTCTGTGGCATCTGTGGATGTCTTGCATGCTTATATAATTTTAAATATGTACTATGTTTAAACATATTTTACGGTTAACATGTTGTACTTACTAGGTGCATAGCTCACGGAGTGTGTTCATGCTATAGGTAAGCGTCCTATGGCTTAAACCACAATGCGCGATGATGGCGGCAGAGGCAGATGTGAGGCGAGGTTATGGATACACTGCAAGTATTCTTCAGTACAATTTGAGATTAAACAATATTTTTGAATAGTGACAGTTGAACAGTAATTTTTGAATAGTAACCATTAAATAGTATTTTTGAATAGTAGTTATTAAATAGTACATCTACGTGAATAGTAAATACATATGCATATTTAAAAAAACCCTAAATTTATGATGTCATATTAAGTAAGTATTAATGGTTTGCAAGAAAGTATAAGTATCAGTTTAAAGATAAAGTATAAGTAACAGTTTTTAAGTGACGGTCTAGGCCACTAAAGGCACGAGACATCACAGTTAGTATCAGAGCGGTATCTTACCACCCTACCTCACATCACCATACGCCTGCCTCATCTGTCCAAGTAAGTTAGCTTTTGTTTTTTAATGTTTAGTATATAAGTTGACGATTAATTTATAATAAGAGATAATGGCCACACCACGAGACCCCCGCCAAGTACAGGAGGATTGACAGGCGAGCCTGGTTTTTGCACCATGCGACCGAACATATATGACGGACATCATCCACACAAACTCGCATATTGGATCCACCATCTGGAGGTCATCTTCGAAGCGTGTCATATTCCACCACATCTATTGGTGATTTTGGCGAACAGTAGGCTGGAGGGACCAATGATACAATGGTGGAACAGATGACGTAGGATCAGGGATTCGGTAATGCAATGGGCTGAGTTCTGCCAAGACCTTCGCAACTCCAATGGACTAGCTAGAGATAGAGACATTTGGGATGATATGGAGGAAAGGTGACATCAGGTCCTCTCGGACATCTGGGACGTTTATGAGGAAGAGACCATGGCACACTATTGCCAAAGGTTTTTGGATGCCATGCTACCTTATATCCCTGTGCACAGGCCATTTGCAGAGATGGCTGACCTGCTATGGAAAGGAACTTCATGGTATGTGAGGGGCCTTGTTCCCTATCCTTTGCCACATAAGGGTCTAAGGCACCTTGCCCAAGACATAGTAGAAGCTGAGAGAGTGGTACTCAACCCTACACTTGGCGAAGGCTTTGCAGCAGCAGTAACTAACATGGAGGGTAACCCGATGGACACAGCACCCTAAACGGCCGATGAAGGGTTCCTGGCCGCACACCAGCCAGCAGTACCCAAAGACAATGGGGAACCCATGGAGGACCCCGAGCCAGCCCCTCAGTCTCTCGAGCACCACGAGGCGGAAGATGATGATGAGGCTCTCCCTGATGCCCAACCCGAGGATGAGGAGGAGGAGATCCCCGATTACTTCAGTGATGATGAGTGGGTGGAGATGTATGAATCCCAAGTCATCATCGCCAGTGACGATGAAGTTGATTTTGCTTGGGGAGAAGAGGAGGAGGACCCCAAGGAGTTTCCACTCAATGATAATGAGGACGAGGAGATGTCCAACATTGAGTTAGGATTGTCCTCCGAGTAGTCATAACCCTTTCTATAGGAATTTCGATTCTTGTAAAAAATTAGAGGAAAGCAATAGCTATTCCCCTCAGACTTAGCTACATGTACTTGTTGGGTTTATATATTGGGAAGTGTGTGTCACTCCCGCTAAACTAGAATTTTGAATATATGTGTATATATATATAGTGAAATACATTATGAAAAGCAATATTATTTTGCCTGAGGGCCTAAATATGATTTTTTCTACACATGTTAATAGTGAGACAAGAGTGCAAGATAGTTCCTTGCACTCGAATGATGTTTCCATGCAATGCGGTAATTGTAATGAATATCACAGAATAAGAGAAGAAAAGAAAAGATATAATATGTGTATTTATGAGGTTTAAGTAAGATTGTTAAGTAAGAAAGAAAATGATCTGTGGTACAAGCCCCAAGTATAGAATCTGAAAGTCTCATAGTTTCTTTTCCCGCTGTATGATAGGGATACATAGGAAGCGATGGCGAGAACAAGATCCCAGTCTACCCAAGCTACCCGAGAAGATGAGCTAATGACACGACTCGCTGCCATGCAAAGATGATGCTGAATTAGTAGAAGGAACTTGCTCAGCTTAGGGAGCAACTGAACCAATAATCTCAAGCACCACAACCATTAGAGGTGCCAGCTCAAGTAGCTCCAGTAGATCCCAACACTCCCAGGGAGCAAGTGACCCCACCAGTTCAAACAACGTTAGCACCATCAGTCGTGGCTGCTCCTGTAGCAGCCAACGTCCTTGTGCCAACCCACAGGGAAGGTGACCTATACAAGCAGTTTAGGTACATAAAGGTGCCCAAATTTGAAGGGACTACGAACCCCGTTGAAGCCGATGACTGGTTGACTGACGTCCAAGTCATCCTAGACCTCGTAGAGTTGATAAAGAGGGAGAAAGTACTATATGCATCTCTTGCCCTCCGTAAAAGGGCACGCCAGTGGTGGAATATCATGGCCATCAGAAGGGATGTTAATGCAACGAACTGGGCAGACTTCATCGTCGAGTTCAGGGAGATGTACTTTAATGATGAAGTGCTAGCAGTTCAGTAGGATGAATTCAATAATCTATGCTAGGGACGCTTGACTGTCATGGAGGTAGTGAAAAAGTTTGAGCAGCTGGCTCGACTTTGCCCAGACATAGTGCGACGGAGAAGGAGAAGGTAAGGAGGATGCTGAAAATGTTCTGGACGGACATTGCCGTCCAAGTTTGTAGCGGAAGCCATAGGCCAGCAACAGTGGCCGAATGCGCTAGTAGAGCTGTTCGGGCGAAGTATTAGTTAGCCCAAGACAAAGAGAGAAGGGCCCAGATTTTCAAGGCCAAGAGAGAAGAGAAGAACTAGCCGAAGCACACCAAGGGAAGACAACACACCGACTCACAACATAGGGGTCAGAATGCGGGGAACAGCCAGAATAACAGACAGTCCCATCCCAACAACAAGAGGAAAGGAATCCAAGCAATCAAGGGCAACAGAGGAATTTCCCCCAGAAAAAGAACCATCGAGGGGGAAATGGCAGCCAACACCCACCTTGTTCAAAGTATAGAAAGAACCATCCAAAGGAATACCGCCTAGGATCTAGTGGCTACTACATCTGTGGCAAAGAAAGCCATTTCACCAAGCAATGCCGTTCAAACCCACAAAATCAACAAGGACAAGCCCGTGCCACTAGCGGACAGCTGCATGCTGTACAGACTAGGATTGAGGGTCCATCAATCATATAGGGTAGATTAAAAGCTCTAGAGACGCAAGGGAGGATTTACGCATTCACTTAAGAGGATACAGAGGCTGGAACCTCGACTGTGGTGATAGGTCAGCTTCTTGTCGCTAACTCCACTGCACTAGCATTGTTTGATTCTGGAGCTACACACTCTTTTGCATCATCGAAGTTTGGTAGGGAGATAGGCCAAAACGTAGATAGGATGAAACAAACTTTTCGAACTGCCTTCCCTCCAGGGAAGTTTTGTTGTCAGGCTATTGGATACGTCACGTTCTAGTAGTTATTAGTGAGCACGAGCTGAGCATGGACCTAATCGTCATCGGTATGTATGACTACGATGTAATCATGGAAATGAACTTCCTCACCAACTACAATGCTGTCATAGATTACCGAAGATGAAAAGTGACATTTGAGCTGATCGGACAAGAGAAGTTTGTCTACAAGGGCTTATCACCGAAGCAACCCAAGATGATGATATCAACTATGAAGGCTCACAAACTATTATCCAGCGGATGCACCAGCTTCCTAGCACACATAATCGACAAGACCCAAGAGGCAGAGACAGGACCGTACAACGTACCCGTAGTAAAGGAATTCACGAAAGTATTCCTAGAAGATCTCCTAGGACTTTCGCCTGAGCGGGAGGTATCATTCAAAATTGAGCTGTTACCAGGATCAGCCCCTATCTCCAAGGCCCCCTACAGAATGGTTCCGACAGAGTTAAAGGAGCTACAGACTCAGTTGAAGGATCAGATAGACAAAGGCTTCATCCAACAAAGCTGCTCACTGTAGGGAGCACCAGTCTTGTTTGTGAATAATAAGGACGACACGATTAGGATGTGTATAGACTACCGGGAGCTGAACAAGATCACAGTAAAGAACAAGTATCTGTTGCCATGGATCGATGATCTGTTCGACCAGCTTTGAGGTGCTGCCATATTTTCAAAGATCGACCTACGTTCAGGGTATCACCAGCTATGAATAAGGGATGTAGACATACGTAAGACAGCCTTCTAAACATGATATGGACACTATGAGTTCCTTGTCATGTCATTCGGATTGACGAACGCCCCCGCAACTTTCATGGACTTAATGAACTGCGTGTTCAAAGACTTCCTAGACAAGTTTGTCATTGTGTTCATCAATGGCATACTTGTATACTCCAATACGAAAGAGGAGCATGAGGAGCACTTAAGGGCTGTCTTGCACAAGCTATGAGACCATTAGCTATACGCCAAATTCCCCAAGTGTGAATTTTGGCTGAAGAAGGTCCACTTTCTTGGCCATGTAGTCTAAAAAGAAAGAGTATCCGTAGACCCGGCAAAGGTTGAAGCAGTTACTGATTGGCCAACTTCGAAGAACGTAACAGAAATTCACAGCTTTATAGGTCGAGTAGGTTATTACTGATGCTTCGTTGGAGGTTTCTCAAAGTTAGTCACACCGCTCACAGCACTGACCAAGAAGGAAAAAAAATATGAGTGGACTGACAAGTGTGAGAAGAGCTTTCAGGAGCTAAAACAAAGACTCACGAGTGCTTCGATTCTGACCATACTGGATGCTGGACAAGGAAATTTTCTGATTTACAGCGACGCGTCTAAGACTGGACTAGGAGTCATACTAATGCAGAATGATAGAGTGGTCGTGTACGCTTCGCGGCAACTTAAGAACCATGAAAGAAACTACCGACGCATGACCTGGAGCTGGTAGCGGTCGTTTTTGCACTTAAAATATGGAGGCACTATCTATATGGTGTCAAATGCGAGATCTACATAAACCACTAAAGCCTTAAATATATCTTCATGTAGAAGGAGCTTAATATGAAGCAAAGAAGATGGTTGGAACTGGTGAAGGACTATGACTGCGATGTAAGGACCGCCCCATTCCTATAACCTAATTTCTATGAAATGAGAAATTGAAGAATATTTTGATGCCTTTTGTCGCATTTGAAGAACACAGTCAGGTACACGGCAGTGTAAGTAGCCGTGCACTGTTTGGACTGTATACGTAAGAGAGGCCATATAGAAGGTCGTTAATGAGCAAAGAGCCATTATACAGGCTCTCAAATTTGCATAAAACCTAATTACTAGATAATGAGTAATTAAGTTGAAAAATACAGTATGATTTCTAGTTGAATAGACTAAATAGGTATAGTACTGTTTATTACTATTTATGCAATGAAAGGGGGTAACCAATGGTGAATCCGGTCCACCCTAATAAGTGTATAAGCGTATGAGATGCATAGTGTCAGAAAACTAGTCCAGACGACTATTTCTTGACACAAGACTAGTAAACAGAGCACCAAAACGCTCGAACCGAACATCTAAGTACAATGCGATAAATAACCCTAACAAGGGTACGGTATCGAGAAAATGGTCCCGATGACCTCTTCTCACCTAGAGACTTACAAAATTAGAATTAGAGCACTTAGACTAGTCAGTTAAGCAAAAGACAGTGAATAGTATGTGGTGTCAAGTTAATAGTCAAGAGGGCCCTAATCTCGTATAAAACTGATATATGAACGGTCGGTAGGCTCAATCTAGTCAATTGAGTACAAAACAAGAATTTTTGTTTATGAGATACGTAGTATCTGGAAGAGGGTCCAGATGACCTTATCTCACCCCGAAACTGATATATTTCGACTCAGAACACCCAAATTAGTCAATCGCACACTTGACATGTTTTGCGAGGCAAGGTCACACATATTCCCAAAACTGGTCCAGATGACCTTAGATGGATGTAAAATTGATAAATTTGAAATTAGCATGTCCAAATTAGTCAAGAGAGACTGTGTCTGAAATTTCATCCGAGAATGCCTCGATATGCATACGAAAGGACAACACAGTGTAAACACAACCACAGTATAGGAAATGAATAGTAAATTGGTGTAGAATGGGCTCTTAGACAGTATAAACCAACTAGAAATCATCAGTGTAAAAATCAGATTCAGAAAATCTAATTTTTGGATAAAATTAGAATACAGTCGAGATAGGACCGCACACCGCAGTATAAAACTAGACTGCGAAGAGAGCCAAATGCATATGAAATTTAGGCCCTAAAACCGTGTGCCATGGCTAAGAAAACCAACTGGTTTTGGCTACTCAAAAACCCCAAAAAGTGAGAATAAAATAAAGGGTAGGTTATGACATAAAACCCATTAAACTATAATTCATTTTCTATCACCTTACACCATGTAATTTTTTATTCTTCCCCCCTTAAATGTGCACAACTCCCACAGCCAAGAAGGCAGAAATGGGTAGCAAATTTGTCTCCAAATTAGCTTAAAGTTGGCTTGATTAATCAAGCTTAGGTTTGGATAAGCTTGCTTAAAGTTGCCTATAAAAGGGGTGAGCATAACCTTAGGTTTTGTTTCTTCATTTTCACACTCAAAAAATTTCAACTCATTCTCTCTCATTCTCCTTGCTGCAGCCGATCACCATTAAGCCCCAAAATCACCATTTATCAAGTCCCAAAAGTCTACTAAAAGTTTACCAAAAGCCAACCTCTTTAAGCTTGAGCTAGGAGGATTTATTCCAAGCCATTCTATGTCCATCCAAGGGTGAGTTTTGAAACCAATTTTTATGGTTTTTGGTTATTGTCTTAAGTTGATATTGAAAGAAATTTTTGTGGTGTCTTGCTAGCACAAACTGACCCCTTTCTCACCAAGAATCACACGACCATTTTGGTCATCAAGCCTTGGTTCAAAATCGTGCTTGGTTCAAAGCACAAAGGTAATAACCAAAAACCCTACCTTTGGTGGCTTAGTGATTTTAAGATTTTGATCAAGAAATTTATGTGTATTTGTTTATGCTCATGGGTTTTAATAAGTTTATTTTAAGCCCTCACTTTCCATTTTTAAGTTTATATGATTGTGGTTGTGTTTGCATTATTTTTATGAATGGATTTATCAATGTGTGAGCATGGATGTTTAGGAAAGTGGCTGGACACAATCTGTCCTCAAGAAAAGGCCAAGGATTTTGGCCATTTTGACCCCTTGGGGTCTGAATTTGGGATTTGTTTCAGAGTTTTAACAAAATTTCGATACAGTCATTTTTGCATCAATAGATTTTGGCCAAAAACGATACTACGATAGGTTTTTCTAGTGGTTTTCATTCGGTGCCCAAAACTGGGACCAAAAATCCGAGCCCAGACTTAGTCTCAGGTTTTGTTAAAAATGGACCACTTAGATTCTGAACTGGATCTCGAGCTCAACACAAAATTTGTAGATGACGTCGAAATCTTTGAGATGACTCACATGTGTTTTAAAAATTTGGTCCTTTTTTTACCTCAAACAGAGCCATTTTCAAAAGTGACGTAAAAACTGAAATTTTTGTAAAAACTGGGCACATTAGCCACGGGTTCAATGAGTTTAGGAGCGTTAGAGTTAGATATGAGCTCCAAGGTGAACACAAGATTTGTTCATCTCGTCGAGAATGAAAAGTTTTATGTTCACCATTTTTACAAACTAAGTCGTTTCAAGCAAGTTTTAAAACGGTTTCAATAAGTGGTTCAAAAACTACCTTTAAAATACACCACCAAAATATGTTTCAACACCTTTAAAATAAAAATGTGGTTTTAATAAAACATCCCCCACCTTCTAATGGGGTGATAAGGGATGGTTTCAAAATGGATAATTTTACCAAGAATTTTATAAGTCAACCAAAACGATTTTCAAAAAAAAAAAAAAAAAACTAAGATAGTGTGGGTTGTGTTAGGAAATTCCCAAAGCATAGAGACATTTTGATGTATTTATTTTAAACTGGATAATAAAATTATATATAGAGATTATTCATTACATTGCTATCTATCCTCGTTTTATTTACATGTTAAAGTAAATGTAAGCAAATATGGCTCCCTAACTGCTTGTGTTAAACTGTTAGAACGTTGCATGCAATGGTTTTTTGTATGCGAGAAAACAATGTTCTAAAGTTAGCTGTCTAAACTATGGTCTATAGTCTATGGGGTTAGACCGAGCATCTAACTCATGTTAAGACTGTTATGTTGTCTAAAGCCTTGGAGGGGACGGTTTGTCTTGACTGTCTGGAGCTGGACTCCCAAGTAGAGACATATATATGTTGCTTGGTGGTGACATATTAGACCGGGACTAAAGCGTGATTGATCTACGAAGTCCACTTCGAGTGGATCGACCTGCTTTTGACGTTCATTGTACAGTAACCTTAATCCTGAGTAAAAGGACAACTTCATGTATATGACTTGTGTACTTTGATGTTCCAATGGCTAAAGCGTCTCAGAGGTAGTAAGCTTATAGACCGGTTCGTTGGGTGCATGACTTGTATACGATAAAGGGTTCATTTACAGATATCAGAATCATAGCTCTAATGAGGAGTTAAGGATATCCTCTTAAAGCCATTATACTGAATGTGAAAATGGACAAGGTCTTTGGTCGTCTACAGGGTGGATGACTTCTTATTCACATATGGTGAATAATCATTTTCTTAATTCGGTAGTATAATGGAACTTTAAGATAGCCTGATCAGTAGGATTAAACGGACTTTGGCCTAAGGCTGATCATGGATATCATATGAGGGTTCTGTATACATGACAAGGTCATTGGATGATAGCTTGTCACAGGCTTACATAATACGATATATAATTGGGAGTTCAGCTTCAGGTTTATAGTGGTGTGATTATAAAATTAGTGATCATATGATTGAGTTATTCGGTAAAGAATGATGATCATATGGATTTGCGAGAGCCCGATTATGTATGTCCAATCAGTCCCTCTACTAGCTCCACATAATTCCTTAACGTTTGACAAATTGATTTGTGTATGCTATTGGCTAGTTTATTATGCATAGATGGTGTTGACATAGGATTAGGATGGTCGACAAGATTCTCTTCGGTTGGATTCAGATTTTGTTTTGGATAATAGAGTACACAATTATTCGAACTCCAAATAAAGTTGCCATGATTTTATTTGAGATTGGATTAGAGTTGTAGAAAATTATCCATGAGAACAAGAATTTGAAATACAACTGTTTTGTGGATTTTGAAATTTGAATTTTGAAATTTGAATTTGAAATTTGAATTTGAAATTTGAATTTGAAATTCGAATTTAAAATTTGAATTTGAAATTTAAATTTGAAATTTGAAATTTGAAATTTGAATCTGAAATTTGAATTTGAAATTTGAAATTCAAATTTCGAATGACAGTCCAAGTGGGATTCGAATTTGTTGTGGTAAATCCACAAGGAATGAAATTTGAATTTGAGTTGGATATGGAGAGGAAATCTTGTTTGAATCTTACTTGAATTTTGAATCCAAATCCTAACCAAATATGGATGAAAATTTTGAAGATTATCCTCAATGAATTTTCAGATTTTTGTGGATATAGTTCAAGGAAAAATTCAAGTTTCAATCCCAGTTGAATTTGGATTCTCTTCTCCCTGATAATGGCTGAATTTTTGGAGTAAATCTCCTAGGAGATTTTCGGTTATTTTGGATAAGGATGAGATAAGATTTGAGCTTGAAAATCCTAGTGGAATTTTGATTCATCCTTATCCAAAAGTGGCCGAAATCTTGGTGGAGATTTCTCCTTTGAATTTTCAGAGTTTTTGGTTGAAAAAGGGAGATAAAATTCTAGTTAAAATCTTGTTTAGATTTGGATTAGAATTATCCTATAATGGCCGAAATTTTTTGGGGTTTTCCCTTGGATAATTTTGGATTTTATGGTTGTGGATAAGGGAGAATATCTTCTCCTAATCCAATTCAAATTCAGAGAATCACCTCATGCCGGTCTATAAATAGAGGTCATGCCACTCCAGTTCTCTTAGACCATAGACTCTCAGGTGAGCAGACTTATTTTTGCATAACTCACCGTGACAATAAGTTCTTTAGAGATCTGGGTGGTCGGAAGAAGACTAGCAGTGCTAGCATACCGATCGAGGTTCAGAGTGCCCACACACTCAGCCATTCAGGAATTGGAGAATAGTAGAGAAGGCTAGTTGGTTGAAGCCCTCCGGTCATTCTCCTTCTGTAGATTGGCGTCCTTGAGGTATGAGTTTTAATTGTTGTTGGTTTATTGTATATGGCATCATGAGATATTTAACGATCTGAAAATTTTTATTGTTTTACTGTGCCACTCTGATACGTTTTTACCGATTTATTCTCCTACAGGTAGCTCGGTAGGCTGCCACACCCAATCAAGCAAAGTAACCTGGTTGATTACTACACCAAGTTTACACATAGTAAACCGGTAGACTACCTAAGTTAATGAAGCATGAGGTAACCGGTCAGTTGACTGGCCGGCAACTAGTCAAGGACCGTGTTTTGAACAAAATGGTATGGAACGATGATTAATCTGTCAAGAAGACAATTAATCATATACGATAGAAGATACGCACCAAATCCTCAAAGTAGGCCAATAGGGTACCGATGGGCCTCGGTACCATATAGAAATGCAAGCTATAGTCACCAACGAAAATAATGACCTAAGAACGATGTTGATTAATTTATGAGGTAATGAATTAACTAACCACATATAGAGAAACAAATTCTCAAGATAGAGAGCGAGTTAGTACCGATAGCAATTGGTACTAAGCGATTTATCTGCTTTAGTCACTAACAGTATTAGTGACTTAGCAAGAGAATTAATGAGATATGTTATTGATGACAGGTAGTAACCTATAAGTTGATAGAGGTAAGAGTACAAGTTTGCATGCAAACTAGGTAAGTATAACTCTGCCTACGGCATAAATAAAATGAATTTAAAAATGATGTTTTTGACAGTATGTTAAGTATGTAGCCATGCACACATTGTTGCATAGCATGTATAAAAGCATATAGTTTCATAATCGCGTAGATTGATGAAAAAACAAATTAGAGGCTAGGCATCCCCATTGCGTAAGATTAGGGAATAGCTTGGTAATGTATGTGGCACGATCGCATAAAGAATTGGGAAGGATGAGAATAAGGGTGTCAGTATAACGGGCCAAGACCCACAAGATCTAACAAGTACGAGGCCACATTATGTATATAAATATAACGGGCACGAGGCCCATATTATGTATATAACGGGCATGAGGCCCACATTATGTATATAAATATAACGGGCACAAGGCCCATATTATGTATTTAACGGGCACGAGCCCCATGTTACGTATATAATGGGCACGAGGTCCACCTTATGTATAAAATATAACGGGCCCTAAGTAGACATAAGAAGGAAAGGAGATTATTGAAGCATAAATGAGCATAACCGGACCATGCATTGTTCATGATACACATTAGTTATAGTTCACTATGCTTCTTGTTATAGTAAGATGCATTCAGTACACGATGTATTCTGCTATGCATATAATATGTGAAGTTTTGTATTCAGTGTTATGATATGTGATGATCTGGTATGTGATATGTGATACTTAGCATGCTTATATGATTTTAAGTATGTACTATGTTTTAAACATGTTTTGTGCTTAACATGTTATACTTACTGGGTGTAAAGCTCACGGAGTGTGTTTATACTGTAGGTAAGCATCCTATGGCTTAGACCACAATGGGCGATAACAACAGCAGAGGTGGTTGTAAGGGCGAGGTTATGGATACACCATGAGTAAATCTTTTGCACAGATGGAGTAAACAGTATTATGAATAGTAATCATTAAATAGTATTTTGAATAGTAATAGTTGAACAGTATTTCTGAATAGTAGTAGTTAAACAGTGATGTAAGTATATACGTATGGTTAAACCCCTTATGTTTTAGATGATTCATATTTAAAGCATACGTACGTGAATAGTAAATACATACGCCTTAAAAAAAATCCCCTAAAATTAGGGTATCTAAGTAAATAGATTTTAAGTAAGTATTAATGCTTTGCAAGAAATTATAAGTATCAGTACAAGTAGTAATTTTTAAGTGATGGTCCGGGCCACTAAGGGCAAGGGACGTCACATGCGAAATCCTTTAACATCTAGGGAAAGCCAATAAGGTGGTCGAGTGCTAAGTAGAAAGCATACCTCGTCGCTTATGGCTATCCATGCCCTACCAAACGCACTACAATAGGAGCTACACAGTAGCGAGATCAAGGTTTTGACGAGGAGGTTGTCCGAAATAACCCTCCAATCAACGCTTCTAGAAGAAATTAATGCCGGTCAAGACCTTGGTTCGACCCTAATTAAGCTCAAAAGGGAGGCAGCGGAGGGTCAGAGTTCAGAGTTTCAAGTTTCCAAGGATGGCATGCTCTATTTCCAAAACAGAGTGTGTGTCCCAAAGGATGAAGAACTAAGGAAAAAGATCCTTTTAGAAGCCCATGACACACCATACTCCGTATATCCAGGGGCAAATAAGATGTATTAGGACTTAAAAGAGAGTTTTTGGTGGCCGAGAATGAAAAACAATGTCACCAAATTCGTTGCAAAGTACCTCACATGCCAGAAAATTAAAGTAGAACATCAGCGACCGGGAGGAAAACTGTAGAGAATCGAGCAGCCCTAGTGGAAATGGGAGTAAATTACAATGGATTTTGTGGTCAAATTGCCTAGAACATCAAGCAGAAACGATGCAATCTGGATAATTTTGGACCGATTAACGAAATCAGCTTGATTTCTAGTGATAAAACTGAGCTATTCAGTAGAGAGGCTAGCAGAAATGTACGTGGCTTAGATACTAAGACTGCACGATGTACCAAAATTGATCATCTTGGATCAAGACGGACGCTTCAGTTCAAGGTTTTCGCAGAGCGTTCAAGCTTCATTGGGAACCAAGTTGAAGTTCAGTATAGCTCTCCATCCTCAGACTGATGGCCAGTCCGAGAGAACCATTTAAACACTGGAGGATATGTTGAGAATGTGTGTCCTAAATTTCAAAGGGAACTGGGACCAGAAGCTACCATTAATAGAGTTCTCATATAATAATAACTACCATTCCTAAATCGAAATGGCACCGTACGAGGCACTCTACGGAAGGAAATGCAGATCTCCGATGCATTGGCATGAAACTGGAGAGAAACAGCTCACTAGCACGGACTTCATTAAGAATACAACAGAAGATGTGAAGCTTATACGAGAGAGACTAGATAAAGCTCATAGCCGCCAGAAGAGTTACGCGGATAAACGACGAAGGCCTCTCGAATTTCAAGAAGGAGATTCAGTTTTTCTCAAGGTGGCACCCATAGAAGGAGTGATGCACTTTGGGAAGAAAGGAAAGCTCAGTCCTAGATATATAGGACCCTTCGAGATCCTCGAGAGAGTCGGGAAGGTAGCCTACAGATTAGCACTCCCTCCCGTACTAGCATCAGTGCATAACATCTTTCATGTCTCGATGTTAAAGAAGCACGTGCCAGATAGTTCCCACGTACTAAGCCAAGAGCCGGTTGAAGTACATGCCGACCTAACATATAAAGAAAAACCCGTGCAAATTTTAGCCAAGGAAAGTAAAGTCCTTAGGAATAAAGTGATTCCACTTGTAAAAGTATTATGATGGAACCATAACATCGAAGAAGCTACATGGGAACGAGAAGAGGATATGAGAAGAGACTTCCCATATTTATTCTAATTTTTGAGGACGAAAATTTTGTAAGGGGGGTAAGTTATAAGGACCGCCCCATTCCTGTAACTTAATTTTCATATAATGAGAAATTGAGGAATAATTTGATGTCTTTTATGCAAATTATTGTAACATGGTCAGGTACACGGCCATGTAAGTGGCCGTGTATTGCTCGGGTAGAGAAATATATTTCCAAGACATAGCCGTGTTGAGCAGTCTCAACTAGTACACGCTCGTGTTGCCTTATACACGCCCATGTAAGAGCCCGTATAGAAGGCTGTGTAATGAGCAGAGAGCCACTACAAGGACTCTTAAAAATGCATGGAACCTAATTACTACATGACGAGTAATTAAATTGAAAAATACAATATAATCTCCAGTTGAATAGCATAAACAGGTACAGTATTGTTTAAATACTATTCATGTAGTAAACGGGGCAACTGACAGTAAACTCGATCCACCCTATTACTTGTATCAATGTATGAGATGTGCAGTATCAGTAAACTAGTCCTGATGATCATTTCTTGACACAAGACTAGTGAACAGATCGCCAATACGCTCAGATGGTCATCTAAGCATAACAACAATAGAAACCCTAGCAGGGGTATAGTATCGAGAAAATGGTCCAGATGACCTCTTCTTGTCCAGAAACTAACAAAATCGGAATCAGAATGCTCAGGCTAGTCAGTTAGAACAGAAAGCAGTGAATAATGAGTAGTGAAAAATGCAATGTCAAGTTACTGGCCAAGACGGCCTTAATTTGACATAAAACTGATATATTAGTAGTCAATAGGCTCAATCTAGTCAATTGGGCATAAAACAAGAATTTTTGTTTGGGAGATACGCAGTATCGAGACGAGGGTCGAAACGACCTTTTCTTGCCCCGAAACTGATATATTTAGACTCAAAACGCCCAAATTAGTCAATCGAGCACCTGACATGTTTTTCGAGGTGGGGTCACATAGATCTTGAAAACTAGTCCAGACAACCCTGGAAAGACATAAAACTGATAAAATTGAAATCAGCACGTCCAAATTAGTTAAGAGAGACTGTGTTTGGAATTTTGCACGAGAACGCCTTGTTTTACGTGTGAAAGGACAACCCAGTATAGACACAATCACAGTATAGGAAATGAATAGTAAATTGGTAAAGAATGGGCTCTTAGATAGTATAAAATGATCAGGATTTGACAATGCAAAAATCAGATTCAGAAAATCCAATTTTGGGTGAAAACTAGAACGCTGCCGAAAAAAGGTCGGATACCGAACTGTAAAAATTAGACTGCAAAGAGAAGACTTTGCAGATGAAATTTCCCCCTAGAAAACCATGTGCAATCAGCTAGGAAAGGCCAAACATAGCCCTAACAAATGGGAAAAGTTTTCCCTAAAGTTAGGGATGTGTTGGACAATTTTTGAATAACTCAAACATTCATCACATGGCCATGAAAAAATTTTTTTTTTATTCCCCCTCTTTCCCATGCACAGCCCATGGCCCCTAGGGCAGATAAAATGGCAGCAAATTTGTCCCTTGATTAGGCTAAAAATGGTAGATAATTAAGTTAGTTTAGGATTAAACAAGTTAGGTTAAGTTTGCCTATAAAAGGCACACATGAGACAAGAGTTTTGCTTTCTTCATTTGGCACCCCAAAACACGACACTCATTCTCTCTTTCTTCTTGCTGTAGCTGACTACCTCTAAGCCCCCAAACCCCCATATTTTCAAGCCAAAAACCAAATCAAATACTCACCAAAAATCAACCCCTTTAAGCTTGTGTTAGGTGATTTCATTTACATGCCATTTCAAGGTGATCAAGGGTAAGTTTTAGAATCCAATCCTTGCAGTTTTAGTTTTTGTTTTGAGTTAATATTAAGAAAAATTATTTTGGCATCTTTGCTAGCAAAACTGACCCAATCTCCTTGGTTACCCCATAGCTATTTGATCACTTAAGCCATAGTTTCGATTTGTACTTGGACCATAGCATAAGAGGTAAAACCGAAACCCTCCCTATTTGTGGTTAGTTGTTTTTAAGTTTTTGATCAAGAAATTTATGTGTATTTGTTTATGCACATAGGTTGTAATAAGTTTATTTTGAGCCTTTAGTTTTCCATTTTTAAGTTTGTTGTTATGTGGTTGTGTTTACATTTTTACGAATGGATGTATGCATGTGTGAGCATGAACATTTGCTTTAGAATGGCTGGACACAATTTGCCAGTTTGACCCCCTTAGGTTTCAAATTTGGGATTTGGTAATAGAGTTTTAAGAAAATTTCGATATGGTCGTTTTCATGTCAAATAGGTTTTGACCAAAAACAACACCACAATACGTTTTTTGAGTAGTTTTCACTCGGTGCCCAAAACTAAGACTAAAAATCCGATAGGTACAGGTTTTGCTAAAAACGAACCAATTAGTGTCCGAACCAGGTTTTGGGCTCAACATGAAAGTTGTAGAACATGTCGAAACCTTTAAGAAAACACATGCATATTTTAAAAATTTGGCCGTTTCAGGTCTCAAACAGAGCCATTTTAAAATGACATTAAACTGGAATTTTTTACAAAAAATTGGCATAATAGCCACAGGTTTGGCAAGATTAGGAGCCGTTAGAGTTAGATTTGAGCTCCGAGATGAGCATAAAAATTGTTCATCTTGTCAATGACAAAAAATTTCATGTTCACCAAATTTGCAAACTAAGTCGTTTCAATCAAGTTTAAAAATAGTTTTCGAAAGTGGTTCAAAAACCACCTTTAAAATACAACATCAAAAATGTGTTTTACACACTTTAAAACAAAAATATGGTTTTCATTAAAATGTCCCCCACCTTCCAACGGGGTGGCAAGGGGATGGTTTCAAAACAAAGAATTTTCCAAGAATTTTATAAGGCAACCAACGCACGAGGTAACCGATCAGTTGACTGGTCGGCAACCGGTCTAGAATCGAGTTTGATCAATATTGCGAGGAATGATGATTAAATTGTCAAGTAGACAAACTTAATCAAACACAGTATCAGTTATACACCAAATTCCCAAAGTAGACCGATAGGATACCGATGGGCCTCGGTACCATATAGAAACACAAGTTATAGTCACTAATGGTAATAGTGACCTAAAAATGACATTAATTAATTTATTAGGTAATAAATTAATTAAACATACCCAGAGAATCAAACTCTGAATAGAGATTGAGTTAGTATTGACGGCAATCGGTACTAAGCGATTTTATCTACCTTAGTCACTAATAGTACTAGTGACTCAACAAGAGTGTTAATGAGATACGTTATTAATGACAGGTGGTAACTTGTAAGTTGACAAGGCAAGAGTATGAATTTGCTTGCAAACTAGGTAAGTACAACTCCGCTTACGGTATGAATGAAGTGAGTTTAAAATGATGTTTTACAGTATGTTAAGTACGTATGCCATGCACACGTTGTTGCACAGCATGTATAAAAGCATATAGATTCATAGTCAAGTAGATTGATGAAAGAACAAGTTAGATGCCATAAATCCCTACCGCGTAGGATTAGGGACAGCTTAAAGAGGCATGTGGCTAGAACAGATAAACAAGATGGAATTTAGTAAGCATGTCGTATCGGCCTTTTTAGTTGGAGAGATTTTTCAAGTTAATGTAAGTTAAGGCAAAGTTGAGCATCCGTTGATGGCTCTTCGGCTTTTTAGTGACCACAGGTGTTATCGTTGATCTGCGTGCACTCGGTACTGATACACGGGCCCTAAGTAGACAAGAGAAAGAAATAGAGTATTGAAGCATAAATGAACACAACCAGATCATGCATATGCATTTGTTCACTAGCTTCTAGCTACAGTAAGATGCATTCAGTACACAATGTTTCTGTTATGCATAAAGTATGTGGTATTTGATATTCAATGACATGTTAAGCGATGATATGGTACGTCATATGCTATGTTGTAACTGTGGATGTCTTGCATGCTTATATGATTTTAAGTACGTACTATGTTTAAACATGTTTTACTGTTAACGTGTTGTACTTACTGGGTGCATAGCTCACGGAGTGTGTTCATGCTGTAGGTAAGCGTCCTATGGCTTAAACCACAATGGGCAATGACGGCGACGGAGGCAGATGTAAGGCGAGGTTATGGATACACGACGAGTATTCTTCAGCACAATTTGAGATAAAACAATATTTTTGAATAGTGACAGTTAAACAGTAATTTTTAAATAGTAACCGTTAAATAGTATTTTTAAATAGTAACCATTGAATAGTAACCATTAAATAATATTTTTGAATTGCAAACGTTAAATAGTATTTTTGAATAGTAGTCGTTAAATAGCACACATATGTGAATAGTAAATACGTACGCGTATAAAAAAAACCCTAAATTTATGATATCATATTAAGTAAGTATTAATGGTTTGCAAGAAAGTATAAGTATCAGTTTAAAGATAAAGTACAAGTAGCAGTTTTTAAGTGACAATCTGGGCCACTAAGAGCACGGGACATCACACCCTGATCATCCGTTCATAAGCTTGGAGTTGTTTCATGAGCTTAGTGAGTCCTAATTCCCTTGTCACTAGATTGTATGCAACCTTAAACCCCACAAAATCTTCTGATAGAGTTTTAAATACCATCTTGATCTAGGTGTTATAGTCCGGATCAGCACCATTTTCAGTAGCCTCAGTAAAGAATCCCATAAGAGTGATCATATGGTCCTTTACCAGAGTACTTGCCTTATACTTGGAGTTCATAATGCTGGTGATAACAGACTATCGAGTCAATTTTTCTTGGCCTGTGAATATGTCTTCTAGATTTTCCATGATCTCCTTAGTAACTTGATAAGTCTCATGCTGCTTTTGTAAGGCACTCGTCATCCTAGCAAGAATGTAGCACCGAGCTATCCCATTGGATTTTCTCGAACGAGTATAGGCAACTGGGACCTCCTCAAGCAATGTGTCAGGTTTAGGCCTAGGTGGGCATGGTTCATCTAGTACAAACTTGTGTCTCCCGTAGCTGAGAACTATTAGCAGATTCATTTTCCAGTCTTTATAATTATCGCCATTTATCTTATTTTCAGTAAGTATGGAAATAAGGGGTGTAGGTGACATTTTGAACTGAAATAAAATTATACTAGATATCATTACAAAGCCCAAGCAAATATAGAGATTTCCCAAGGAGCTGGAACGAGAAACATCCATTAGTAGAGTTTTTCTACAATAATAGCTACCAAGCTTCGATAGGAATGGCACCCTATGAAGCTCTATATGGAAGGAAGTGTAGATCACCTGTCCATTGGTATGATTTACAAGAAACACGACTGCACAAGATAGACTTTGTATAAGAAACAGCGGATGCAGTTGCAAAAATACAGCAACAAATGAAAATAGCACAGAGCTGATAGAAGAGTAATGCGAACAAAAGACGAAGGCCCCTGTGTTAGGAAATGCCCTAAGTATTAGAGACATTTTGATGTATTCATTTTGAACTGGATAATTGTGATGTCCCGTGCCCTCAGCGGCCCGGACCGTCACTAAAACTCTATTACTTAACTTGCTTCTTTAACTTTTATTTATACTTCTTCTTTAAAACCGATACTTAAACTTACTGAATTTAATACCATAAATTTAGAGGGATTTTTTTTATATATACGCGTACGTATTTACTATTCACGTACGTATACTATTAAAATGCAGAATTTGAAAAACATAAGGATTTAAATTATACATACATAATTATATACTTGTTTATCTGATTACTATTCACCAGATACTATTTAAATATACTACTCATACATATACTGTTTACTGTTCCAAAATACCGTTTAACCTTTACTATTCAAAATACTATTTAACTGTCACCATTCAAAATACTATTTACTCATACTATGCGGAAGAATACTCGCGGTGTATCCATAACCTCATCCTCACATCCACCTCCGCCACCATCATCGTCCCTTGGTGTTTGCGCTATAGGATGCTTACCTACAGCATGAACACACTCCGTGAGCTTTACGCCCAGTAAGTACAACATGTTAACTGCAAAACATGTTTAAAACATAGCACATACGTAAAATCATAGGCATGACATATATCACTTAATAAATCACATACCATATAAGCATATCACATATCAACTCACATATCATGTCATCACATAACATGTCATAATAGTGAATATAAAACTTCACATACTTTATGCATGACAGAAGCATCGTGTACTGTATGCACTCTACTGAAAAAGAAAGCATAGTGAACTATAACTAATGCATGGTCCGGTTATGTTCATTTATGCTTCAAACTTCTCTTTTCTTTTCTTGTCTATTTAGGGCCCATGTGTCAGTACCGTGTGCGTGCAGACCAATGGTAACTCCCGAGGTCAACTAATGCCGAAGAGCCATCAACTGATGCTCAACTTTTGGCCTTAACTTTCTTTAACTAGAAACCCCTTCGACTGAAGGAGCCGGTACGACACACCTATTTATTTCCATCTTGTTTAACTGTTCTAGCCATACGCTTCTCTAAGCTGTCCCCAATCCTACGCGGTAGGGATCTATGGCTTCTATCTAGTTCTTTCATCAATCTACTCAATTATGAAACTATATGATCTTATGTATGCTGTGCAGCATCGTGTGCAAGATACATACTTAAAATACTAGAAAAGCATCATTTTAAATTCATTTTATCCATGCTGTAGGCGGAGTTGTACTTACCTGTCATCAGACAGTTTATACTCTCGCCTTCGTCACAATACAGGCACCTCCCTGTAATCATAATACATTTCGTTAACATTTACTCTTAGGTCATCGTGGTCATTAATGACTAATAAAAAACTCTATCGTTAGTGATACCGATCCTTGTCGGTACTAATTGCCCTCTTCTTAAGAATTTGATTTTCTAATCATTGTTAATTAATTTATTTACCCAATAAATTAATTAACATCGCTCTTAGATCACTCCATCGTTAGGAACTAATAACCTTATCGTTGTGTGGTACCGATACCTATCGGTACCCAACTGCTCTACTTTGGGAAATTTGATATCTAATTTTTAATCGTGCTTGATTAATTTGTCTACTTGACAAATGAATCACTGTCTCTCACTATCCCATTCTGACTTGGTCCTTGACTGGCTAACCGACCAGTCAACTGACTGAATACCTCTCGTATGACCATTTAGCCTGTCGGGTTACCGTTACCGATGTAATCGCCCCAAATTTTATACTTAGATCACACCCGTCCCTCGGGTGGCACTATTCTGATCTAGGGGTCGTTTTCTTACATTTCGAGATTTCTAATTGGGCGGTTCACTAATCCTGTAAACGTCCGTCCTTCTTTCCTGGACTTAGGTCATCGAGGGGGCTCGGGTTTCCATCCCGATCACATATTCACCCCTCGTTTCCTAAAATACCCCTTTGTGCCGTTTTAGAAATTTCGGCAGCATTTCCGCTTAATTTTTGGGTTTTCGGCGTTTAGGAAACGCCTCAAAACCATCTAACTTATTCTAACCTGCCACGTACTAAACCAGAGGCCTAATTTTTACGTAAAAACTCCGCTTTTTACGTAAAAATATTCACATTTCTTCACATTATCTTTTTCGACATTTCATCCCTTTTTTTTACAATTCCTCAAGTCAGTAAACCATAATTCATACATAATTATTTCTAATAATAAATTGAGAAATCAAGGGATCAAAACCACTACCAAAATCGTTCCCGTCGGCAGTCGGACGAACCGTTCGGTCTCGACCGCACAATCTTTGAATCGTCGTTCTTCACTTTTGAAACTCCAGTTTGCAAATCCGATGCCGCGGATGTGTCCGGAACGTCGAAAATAGGCCAACAGGCCATTCTTCAATTTTCAGTCTCCGGGTCGCCGTTGACCGGCGTTGACCGCGGCGGCGATGGGAGTGGCGACCACCATCTTGAAGAGCTCGACGAGAAGAACCCATTGGTGGTGTCAATTTCAACAATCGAGGGTCCTATCACCGGAAATCGGTCCTCGAAAAGTCGGCGACGGCGGCGGTATTGGATCTTCATTTTCCGGCGTTGTTGCCCAAAATTGATTTGGGGCTTTTGATCTACGTGTTGTTCTGAGCATTTTGATACCGACCTTGCAACTCAACTCCGCCGGAATAGCGAGATTCGACGGCGGCGATGGCGACGGCGACGGCGAACCTTGGGCGGCACGATCCGGCGGCTGTTGACATGAAATGAAGCCTGGGTTTTGTTCTACTCTTCACCACGAATCCATTGGGACCGGAATCGTGGCATTTGGACATCGGACGGCGGAGATACGGCGGTTTGAAAAATTCGGCCACCGTCGGCTTTGGGCGGCGCGTGCGGCGTGCTCCGGCGTCGGTTCGGTCGACTCGGCCCACCGTTGGAATCCGCTCGTCCAGAGCTTTCCAATGGTGCCGGTGGTGTCAAAAACGGAGGCCGGATTCGATGGTCGGTCACTGTTTATCCTCGTGTGGTGTTGGGGGAGGAAATGGGATTTGGAAAAATTTTGGGGGCTATTTTTCAATAGTCCCAAAAATTTCGTCCTTTTATACTAATTTTTTGAAAAATTTTAAGATCGGCTATACTGACTAATTTGGGCGTGCTGAACCCAAATATATCAGTTTTATCTTCATCCGAGGTCGTCTCGACCAGTTTCCCGATACTGCATGGTTCCCGGTCAAAAATTACTTTTTGTGCTCAAATGACTAATTTGAGCATTCTGATTCCAAATATATCAGTTTTATATCAAGAAAAGGTCATCTTGACCAATTTCTTGATACTGTGGTTAGGCCTACACTGTGTTGACACTGTGCACGCATAACGAGGCGTTTTCGCGTGAAATTTCAAACGCAGTCTCTCTTGACTAATTTGTACGTGCTGATTTCAAATTTATCAGTTTTACGTCCATCTGAGGTCTTCTAGACCAGTTTTCAGGATCTATATGACCCTGTCTCGAAAAATGTGTCAGGTGCCCGATTGACTAATTTGGGCGTCCTGAGTCTAAATATATTAGTTTCGGGGTGAGAAAAGGTCGTCTTGACCCTCATCCCGATACTGCGTATCTTTTAAACAAAATCTACATTTTGTGCTCAATTGACCAGATTGAGCCTGCTGACTATTAATATATCAGTTTTATGTCAGATTAAGGCCGTCTTGGCCACTAACCTGACACTGCGTATCACACTGTTCACTAATCACTATTCACTATCTGACTGACTAATCTGAGCGTTCTGACTTCGATTTTGTCAGTCTCTGGGCGAGAAGAGGTCATCTAGACCACTTTTCTCCATACTGTACATCTACTAGGGCAATTATCACTGCTGCGCTCAGATGACCAGTTTGAGCGTACTGATGACTAGCTCATCAGTTCTGTATCATGAAATGGTCGTCTAGACCGATTTCTTGATATTGCGTGTCTCAACGCATACTCACATAATAGGGTGGACCGATTTCACTGTCGATTACCCCTTTCACTGCATGAATAGTAATTAAACGTTACTATTCCTGTTTAATTCATTCAACTGAAAAGCACATTGTGCTTATTAACTTAATTACATCATTACATAGTAATTAAGTTTCATAATTCATGAGAGTCATTACAGTGGCTCTCGGCTCATTACACAGCCTTCTACACAGACTCTTACACGTGCGTGTGCAACACAACACGGGCGTGTACATTTCGAACACGGGCGTGTACTAGTTGAGACTACTCAACACGGCCATGTCTTTGAAACACATTCATCTATCTGAGCGGTACACAGCCTCTTACACGGTCGTGTACTTGACCATGTTTCTTAAATTTGCTAAAAGACATTAAATTATGTCCATTTTATTCCTTAATGACTTATTACATGGTAAGTAGGTGCCATGAAAATGGCGTTCATTACAACCTACCCCCCTTACAAAATTTTCGTCCTCGAAAATTAGAATAATTCCGGGAAGTCTCTTCTCATGTCTTCTTCCCCTTTTCATGTGGCTTCCTCAACACTATGATTCTGTCACAACACTTTTACTAGCGGTATACTTCATTCCTAAGTACTCTCTCCTTTCTAACTAGGATCTGCACGGGTCTCTCCTCGTACATCGGATCAGCGTATACTACAACTGATTCTTGGCTAAGAACATGGGAGCTGTCTGGCACGTACTTCTTCAGCATCAAGACGTGAAAGATGTTGTGCACTATAGCTAACTCAGGAGGAAGCGTTAGTCTATAAGCCACCTTCCCGACTTTCTCTATTATCTTGAGGGTCCTATATGCCTAGGACGGAGCTTTTCTTTCTTTTCGAAATGCACCACCCCTTTCATGGGTGCCGCCTTGATAAAGACCAAGTTTCTTACTTGAAACTCAAGGGGTCTATAGCGCTTATCGTCAAAAATTTTTCTGTCGACTGTGCGCTGTATCTAACGTTTCTCGTATCAACTTTACGTCTGCCATGGTATTCTTGATGATGTCCGAGCTAACTAGTTGTTTCTCTCCAGACTCGTACTAATGAGCCAGAGATCTGCATTTCCTTCACAATGTGTCTTGTACGGTGCCATTCCTATCTAGAAATGGTAGTTGCTGTTGTATGAGAACTGCTCAATGGTAGCTTCTGATTCCAATTTCCTTTGAAGTCTAGGACGTAGGTCTCAACATGTCCTCTAACATCTGTATGGTCCTCTCAGACTAACTGTCGGTCTGAGGATGAAATGTTGTGCTGAACTCTCATTTGGACGGTAATGCGGCTTAAATGCTTTGCCAAAATCTGGAGGTAAAGCATCCACTACAATCTGAGATGATAGACTCTGGTATTCCGTGCCTTTTCACGAACTATGCCGCATAGATTTCTACTAGTCGTTCCACCGAGTAGCTAACTTTCATTGCTAAAAATCTAGCTGATTTCGTCAGTCTATCTACAATCACCCAGATTGCGTCATTATCGTTTGACATCTTCGGCAATCCGACTACGAAATTCATCGTAATCTGGTCCCATTTCCACTCGGGTAACTTAATTTCCTACGATTATCCTGCTGAGCGCTGGTGATCTACCTTAACCTTCTGGCACGTAAGGCATCTGGCGACGAACTCGACAATGTCATTCTTCATTCCAAGCCACCAAAAGCTTTCCTTTAGGTACTTGTACATCTTATTCGCTACCGGATGTACGGAATATGATGTCTCGTAAGGTTCCAAAAGGATTCGCTTCTTGAGTTCTTCATCTTTTAGAACACACACTCTATCTCTGTAGTAGAGTATGTCATCCTTAAGGATCTTAAACTCTGAACCCTTGTCCTCTATAGGTTTATTTTTGGACTTGAGCAGGGACAAATCAAAATCTTGACCGATCTTGATCTCTTCTTGGAGCGTCGATTGGAGGGTCATGTCAGACAATCTCCCTATCAAAATCTTGATCTCGCTGTCGCATAACTCCTTTGTAGCGCTCTTGACAAGGAACTAATAGCCATAGGCATAGTAATATGCTTCTGACTCTACGCATTGACCACTTTATTGGCTTTCCCCGGATGGTATAGGATCTCACGGTCGTAATCCTTACCAACTCTAGCCATCTACGCTGCCTCATGTTGAGCTCTTTCTGCGTGAAGATACATTTGAGACTCTAGTAGTCGATGTAAATCTCGCACGTGACTCCGTACAGGTAGTGTCTCCATGCTTTTATCGTAAAAACTATCGCTACTAGCTCCAGATCACGCGTTGGGTAGCTCTTCTCAAGGTTTTTGAGTTGTCGTAAAGCATACGCGACTACTCTACCACTCTACATCAACACAATTTCCGACTTAGTTTTAGATGCGGCGCTTAAATCACAAAGCTTCCCTGACCAACATTTGAAATGGTCAGCATTGGAGTGCTTATGAGTCTTCATTTCAGCTCTTGAAAGCTTTCCTCACACTTGTCGATTCACTTATACCTCTTTCCCTTCTTGGTGAGCGCTGTAAGCGGTGCGGCTAGCTTTGAAAAACCTTCGACAAAACGTCGGTAGTATCCCACTAAGCCTAGGAAGCTACGGATCTTCGTCACGTTTCTTGAAGCTGGCCAAGCACTAACTGCGTCAATTTTAGTCGGGTCCATAGATACTCCTTCCTTGGGGACTACGTGGCCTAGGAAATGGACCTTCTCCAGCCAAAACTCGTACTTGGAGAACTTGGTGTATAACTAATGGTCCTGTTGCATGCGCAAAAGGATAATTAAGTGCTCTTTGTGCTCTTCCTTCGTCTTAGAATGTATAAGTATGTCATCAATGAACACAATGACAAACTTATCCAAATAGCCCTTGAACATGCGGTTCATCCGGTTCATGAAAGTTGCTGGTGCGTCCGTTAATCTGAGCAACATGAACAGAAACTCGTAATGTCCGTACCGCGTTTAAAAGGCTGTTTTGGGTACATCTTCTTTCCTGATTCGTAGTTGATGGTACCCTGAACGTAGATCGATCTTCGAGGACATTGCAGCATCTCAGAGCTAATCAAATAGATCGTCAACTCACGGCAACAGATGCTTGTTCTTAATCGTAATCCTGTTCAACTCTCTGTAGTTGATGCACATTCTCAGTGGTCCATCTTTCTTCTTCACGAATGGTATGGGTGCTCTCCAGGGTGAATAGCTCTGTCGAATGAATCCCTTATCTATTTAGTCGTTTAGCTGGGCTTGGAGCTCCTTTAGCTCTACAGGGCCCATTCCGTAGGGGGCCTCAAAGATGGGGTTGATTTTAGTAGACGTTCAGTCTCGAACGAGATCCCGCGCTCTGGTTGGAGTCTTGCAAGATCTTCTGGAAATATCTCCATGAATTCCCTGACTATCGGTACGTTGTCGGGTCCTATCTCTATTCCTTGAGTCTTATCTGCTACGTATACTAGGAAGTCTGTGCATCCACTGGATAACATCTCGCGAGCCTTCACTACTGATATCATCGTCTTTGGTTGCTCTGGCGACAAACCCTTGTAGATGAACTTTTCACATCCGATTGGTTCGAAACGATTTTCCGCCTTCAACAGTTTATGACAACGTTGTGTCCTAAGCTTTTTTTTTTTTTTTGGCAGAATCTGATGATGCAACGAATGGGTGGCTCCAGAATCAAGTAGAACTAACGCATCAAAGTTGGCGATAGAAAGCTGGCCTGTCACCATTGCAGAAGTTACAGCTTCAACGTCACTCCTCGCGTAAGCATAGATTCTCCCTTAGCTGTCTGAAGCTTTCAGTATGCCTTGTGTGATTGAAGTGTCTTCGATCCTGATCTGGTTGGTGTGAAGTTGATTATTCCCAGTGCGGGGTTGATTCTGTCGATTCTGCAGGTTGGAGTGGCAATTTTTTTGTTTTTTTGGCATAGTGGCCTTCCTTGCCACAGATGAAACAATCACTTGCTCTCTGCTTGCATTCTCTTGGGTGCCTTTTTCTGCATCTCGTGCACAGTGGGTATTGGCTGTCATTCCTTCCTGGTCGTCTCTCTTCTGGGGAAATTCTTCTGTGAATCTTGATTGCCTTAATTCCCCTTTTCTCTTGTTGTTGTTATGGGAATGCCTACTATTCTGGCTGGTTCCCACATTCTGTCCTCTGTGTTGTAACTCGGGGTTCTGCTTCCCCTGACCCTGCTCAGCTTGTGTTTTCTCCTCCTTTCGTGCCTTAAAATTCTGCGCCTTTCGCTCATTATCATGAGCCGACCAGTACTCAGCTCAAATAGCCTTGCTGACACATTCTACTAGTGTCACTGGTTCGTGGCTTCAGCTGCAGACCCAAACTGCGATTTCCGTTCTGAACATCTTCAGCATTCGTCTAACTCTCTCCTTTTAGTCGGTACCAAATCTGGAAAAAGTTGAGCCAACTGCTCAAATTTCTTGACTACCTCCATAACAGTCACACTACCTTGGCGTAGGTTGTTGAACTTGTCTTACTACGCTGCTAGTGCTTCCTCGTTGAAGTACATCTCCTTGAATTCCTCAATGAAATCGCTCCAGCTCATCTCTCTGATGTTCCTTCTAATGGTTACCATCTTCCACCACTAACGCGCCTCATTGCGCAGGGTGAAGGATGCGTACATCACTTTCTCTCTCTATCTGTTAATCCTATAAAATCCAAGATTACTTGGATATCCGTTAGCCAATCATCGGCCTCTATAGGGTTAGTGATTCCTAAGAATTCTAACGCTTTCATGCATCGGAATCTCTCATACAAGTCGCCTTCCTTACGGATTGGTAAAAAAAAACAATTGCTGCTATGAGAGTAGCCATTACTATAGGCGCTAGTGCCTCTTGGGCTGGAGGAGCTGCTTGCTCCCTCAGAGTTTCTGAGGCTACTGGAGCCTCCTGTGTTGGCATCTCTACTGACTGTGGTGCCTGGGGTTGCTGGTCCAGCTGTTCCCTAAGTTGGTTTAGCTCCCGTTGCTGGTTCTCTATCATTTCTCGCATGGCTGCGATCTGTGCTATCAACTCATCCTCTCGGGATGCTGGATTTAACTAAGCTCTCGTTCTTACCATGTTTTCCTATGTAACCCTATCATATAGCGGGAAAGAAAATATAAGTCTCTTAAATTCTGTACTTGGGACTCGTATTGCATATCATTTTCTTTCTTACTTAATAATCTTACTTAAACATTATGGATATAAATATACACACTATATCCACCTTTCTTTCTCTCATACTGTGATGTTCAATACAATTGCCGCATTGTATTGGGACATCGTCTGAGTGCTAGGATTCGTCCTGCACTTTCTGTCATATCATACTCACACTGTGGAAAAAATTTATATCTGGTCCCTAGGGCAAAGCTTTACTACTTATCTCATAATATATTTCACATAATATATATATATATTCAAGATTCTAGTTCAGTGGGAGTGACACACACTTCCCTTATACGATCCCAATAAGTACATTATGCTACAACTGACGGGGGAGAGCTACTGCTTCCCTCTATATTTTTTTCATAACTAACATTCCCGCAGAAGGGTTACTACAATTGGAAGGACAATCCTGATTCAGTATCAGGCATCTCCTCATTGTCACTATCACTGAGTGAGTACTCCTCTGGGTTCTCCTCTTCTTCTCAGTCGAAACTGACCTCGTCATCGCTGGCTATGATGACTTGGGGTTCGTACATCCCCATCCATTTGTCATTTCTAAAGCGGTCGGGGATCTCCTCTCCCTCATCGTTGGGATAGGCATCGGAAAGAGTCTTGTCATCTTTACTTCCATGGGGTGTTCGGGAGACATACGGGCTGGTTCGGGGTTCTCCATTGGCTCCCTATTACCCTCGTGTACTTCTGGCTAGTGCTCGGCCATGAACTCTTCATCGGTTAGTTGGGGTGCTGGTTCTACCGGGTCACCCTCCATAATGGCGGCTGCTATAATGCCTTGGGCTTGTGCAGGGTTCCTGGGGTTGAGCACTTTTCTCTCGGCATTCACTATCTCCTTGATAAGGCTTGCTAGTCCTGCTTGATCGCTCTTCTAATTCTGTTTGGCAAGGTCTCTTTCTCTCTTTGGGTCTTCTCCTGTCTTGATCCACTTTTGTCTCGGCTCGGTTCCTTGTAGCGAACAACATACGTTAGAACTGTATCACCGGACATCAGCTGCAGTCTTTCAGTCCGATGAACAAATTCTCGTATATCCATAACTCTAGAGAACTTAGGCAGTTTCACTCCCCGCTTACCCATAAAGAAAAACTGAGGCTGATGTTGGACTGCTCTCAAAGATTGGCTCGATCGTGGTATGGCGAAACTCGACACAGTTAAGAGCTCATCTTGGTCATAAGGATCCCGATACACACGAGAGTATCTTCCTGAGAGATATCAATAGCCAACAGGACTCAGTTATCCTGGTCAATGACGTACAATCAGGGAATCACTTTGATAATGTGAAACCAGTCCTCACATTCTTATGGAGTGCAGGAGTACTGTTTGCCACTCGAAACTTAGTGGACAACTAGCCTTGAAGATCGGTACAACTCGGGCAGCAATCCATGTTCTTTCTCTCAGCAGTTCTCTAGCACTGCACGGTCGTGATTTTTGTATAATGATCTCAGCATCTCTTCGTCTTATCCCCGCCATCATAGATTTCGTCGTTTCATTACTATAAAATGTTATCTTCCACAGATAAACATTTACAGACTAAAAATAAAACTAACTTACTTGGACAGATGAGGCAGGCATGTGGCGAAGTGAGGTAGGATGGCAGGAAACTGCTCTGATACCAACTGTGACGCCCCGTGCCCTCAGCGGCCCGAACCGTCACTAAAACTCTATTACTTAACTTGCTTCTTTAACTTTTACTTATACTTCTTCTTTAAAACCGATACTTAAACTTACTGAATTTAATACCATAAATTTAGAGGGATTTTTTTTTTATATATACGCGTACGTATTTACTATTCACATACGTATACTATTAAAATGCGGAATTTGAAAAACATAAGGATTTAAATTATACATACATAATTATATACTTGTTTATCTGATTACTATTCACCAGATACTATTTAAATATACTACTCATACATATACTGTTTACTGTTTCAAAATACCGTTTAACCTTTACTATTCAAAATACTATTTAACTGTCACCATTGAAAATACTATTTACTCATACTGTGCGGAAGAATACTCGCGGTGTATCCATAACCTCATCCTCACATCCACCTCCGCCACCATCATCGTCCCTTAGTGTTTGCGCTATAGGAAGCTTACCTACAGCATGAACACACTCCGTGAGCTTTACGCCCAGTAAGTACAACATGTTAACCGCAAAACATGTTTAAAACATAGTACATACGTAAAATCATAGGCATGACATATATTACTTAATAAATCACATACCATATAAGCATATCACATATCAACTCACATATCATGTCATCACATAACATGTCATAACAGTGAATATAAAACTTCACATACTTTATGCATGACAGAAGCATCGTGTACTGTATGCACTCTACTGAAAAAGAAAGCATAGCGAACTATAACTAATTCATGGTCCGGTTATGTTCATTTATGCTTCAAACTTCTCTTTTCTTTTCTTGTCTATTTAGGGCCCATGTGTTAGTACCGTGTGCGCGCAGACCAATGGTAACCCCCGAGGTCAACTAATGCCGAAGAGCCATCAACTAATGCTCAACTTTTGGCCTTAACTTTCTTTAACTGGAAACCCCTTCGACTGAAGGAGCCGGTACGACACACCTATTTATTTCCATCTTGTTTAACTGTTCTAGCCATACGCTTCTCTAAGCTGTCCCCAATCCTACGTGGTAGGGATCTATGGCTTCTATCTAGTTCTTTCATCAATCTACTCGATTGTGAAACTATATGCTCTTATGTATGCTGTGTAGCATCGTGTGCAAGATACATACTTAAAATACTGGAAAAGCATCATTTTAAATTCATTTTATCCATGCTGTAGGCGGAGTTGTACTTACCTGTCATCAGACAGTTTATACTCTCGCCTTCGTCGCAATACAGGTACCTCCCTGTAATCATAATACATTTCGTTAACATTTACTCTTAGGTCACCGTGGTCATTAGTGACTAATAAAAAACTCTATCGTTAGTGATACCGATCCTTGTCAGTACTAATTGCCCTCTTCTTAAGAATTTGATTTTCTAATCATTGTTAATTAATTTATTTACCCAATAAATTAATTAACATCGCTCTTAGGTCACTCCATCGTTAGGAACTAATAACCTTATCGTTGTGTGGTACCGATACCTATCGGTACCCAACTGCTCTACTTTGGGAAATTTGATATCTAATTTTTAATCGTGCTTGATTAATTTGTCTACTTGAAAAATGAATCACTGTCTCTCACTATCCCATTCTGACTTGGTCCTTGACTGGCTAACCGACCAGTCAACTGACTGAATACCTCTTGTATGACCATTTAGCTTGTCGGGTTACCGTTACCGATGTAATCGCCCCAAATTTTATACTTAGATCACACCCGTCCCTCGGGTGGCACTATTCTGATCTAGGGGTCGTTTTCTTACATTTCGAGATTTCTAATTGGGCGGTTCACTAATCCTGTAAACGTCCGTCCTTCTTTCCTGGACTTAGGTCATCGAGGGGGCTCGGGTTTCCATCCCGATCACATATTCACCCCTCGTTTCCTAAAATACCCCTTTGTGCCGTTTTAGAAATTTCGGCAGCATTTCCGCTTAATTTTTGGGTTTTCGGCGTTTAGGAAACGCCTCAAAACCATCTAACTTATTCTAACCTGCCACGTACTAAACCAGAGGCCTAATTTTTACGTAAAAACTCCGCTTTTTACGTAAAAATATTCACATTTCTTCACATTATCTTTTTCGACATTTCATCCCTTTTTTTTACAATTCCTCAAGTCAGTAAACCATAATTCATACATAATTATTTCGAATAATAAATTGAGAAATCAAGGGATCAAAACCACTACCAAAATCGTTCCCGTCGGCGGTCGGACGAACCGTTCGGTCTCGACCGCACAATCTTTGAATCGTCGTTCTTCACTTTTGAAACTCCGGTTTGCAAATCCGATGCCGCGGATGTGTCCGAAACGTCGAAAATAGGCCAACAGGCCATTCTTCAATTTTCGGTCTCCGGGTCACCGTTGACCGGCGTTGACCGCGGCGGCGATGGGAGTGGCGACCACCATCTTGAAGAGCTCAACGAGAGGAACCCATTGGTGGTGTCAATTACACCAATCGAGGGTCCTATCACCGGAAATTGGCCCTCGAAAAGTCAGTGACGGCGGCGGTGTTGGATCTTCATTTTCCGGTGTTGTTGCCCAAAATTGATTTAGAGCTTTTGATCTACGTGTTGTTCTGAGCATTTTGATACCGACCTTGCAACTCAACTCTGCCGGAATAGCGAGATTCGACGACGGCGATGGCGACGGCGACGGCGACGGCGAACCTTGGGCTGCGTGATCCGGTGGCTGTTGACATGAAATGAAGCCTGGGTTTTGTTCTGCTCTTCACCACGAATCCATTGGGACCGGAATCGTGGCATTTGGACGTCGGACGACGGAGATACGGCGGTTTGAAAAATTCGGCCACCGGCGGCTTTGGGTGGCGCATGCGGCGTGCTCCGGCGTCGGTTCGGTCGACTCGGCCCACCATTGGAATCAGCTCGTCGAGAGCTTTCCAATGGTGCCGGTGGTGTCGAAAACGGAGGCCGGATTCGATGGTCGGTCACTGTTCATCCTCGTGTGGTGTTGGGGGAGGAAATGGGATTTGGAAAAATTATGGGGGCTATTTTTCAATAGTCCCAAAAATTTCGTCCTTTTATACTAATTTTTTGAAAAATTTTAAGATAGGCTATACTGACTAATTTGGGCGTGCTGAACCCAAATATATCAGTTTTATCTTCATCCGAGATCGTCTCGACCAGTTTCCCGATACTGCATGGTTCTCGGTCAAAAATTACTTTTTGTGCTCAAATGACTAATTTGAGCATTCTGATTCCAAATATATCAGTTTTATATCAAGAAAAGGTCATCTTGACCAATTTCTTGATACTGTGGTTAGGTCTACACTGTGTTGACACTGTGCACGCATAACGAGGCGTTTTCGTGTGAAATTTCAAACACAGTCTCTCTTGACTAATTTGGACGTGCTGATTTCAAATTTATCAGTTTTACGTCCATCTGAGGTATTCTAGACCAGTTTTCAGGATCTATATGACCCCGTCTCGAAAAACGTGTCAGGTGCCCGATTGACTAATTTGGGCGTCCTGAGTCTAAATATATCAGTTTCGGGGTGAGAAAAGGTCGTCTTGACCCTCATCCCGATACTGCGTATCTTTTAAACAAAATCTACATTTTGTGCTCAATTGACCAGATTGAGCCTGCTGACTATTAATATATCAGTTTTATGTCAGATTAAGGCCGTCTTGGCCACTAACCTGACACTGCGTATCACACTGTTCACTAATCACTATTCACTATCTGACTGACTAATCTGAGCGTTCTGACTTCGATTTTGTCAGTCTCTGGGTGAGAAGAGGTCATCTAGACCACTTTTCTCCATACTGTACATCTACTAGGGCAATTATCACTGCTGCGCTCAGATGACCAGTCTGAGCGTACTGATGACTAGCTCATCAGTTCTGTATCATGAAATGGTCGTCTAGACCGGTTTCTTGATATTGCGTGTCTCAACGCATACTCACATAATAGGGTGGACCGATTTCACTGTCGATTACCCCTTGCACTGCATGAATAGTAATTAAACGTTACTATTCCTGTTTAATTCATTCAACTGAAAAGCACACTGTGCTTATTAACTTAATTACATCATTACATAGTAATTAAGTTTCATAATTCATGAGAGTCATTACAATGGCTCTCGGCTCATTACACAGCCTTCTACACGGACTCTTACACGTGCGTGTGCAACGCAACACGGGCGTGTACATTTTGAACACGGGCGTGTACTAGTTGAGACTACTCAACACGGCCATGTCTTTGAAACACATTCATCTATCTGAGCGGTACACAGCCTCTTACACGGTCGTGTACTTGACCATGTTTCTTAAATTTGCTAAAAGACATTAAATTATGTCCATTTTATTTCTTAATGACTTATTACATGGTAAGTAGGTGCCATGAAAATGGCGGTCATTACAATAATAAAATTATACATAGAGGTTATTCATTACATTGCTATCTGTCCTGGTCTTATTTACATGTTAAAGTAAATGTAAGCAAATATGGCTCACTGACTGCTTGTGTTAAAACTGTTAGAACGTTGCATGCAATGGACTTTTGTATGCGAGAAGACAATGTTCTAAAGTTAGCGGTCTAAACTATGGTCTGTAGTCTATGGGGTTAGACCGAGCATCTAACTCATGTTAAGACTATTATGTTGTCTAAAGCCTTTGAGGGGACTATTTGTCTTGACTGTCTAGAGCTGGACTCCCAAGTAGAGACATAGATATGTTACTTGGTGGTGACTTATTAGACCGGGACTAAAGCGTGATTGATCTACGTAGTCCGCTATGAGTGGATCAATCTGCTTTTGACGTTCATTGTGCAGTAACCTTAATCCTGAGTAAATGAACTACTTCATGTATATGACTTGTGTACTTTGATGTTCCAATGGCTAAAGCGTCTCAGAGATAGTAAACTTATAGACCGGTTCGTTGGGTGCATGACTTGTATACGATGAAGGGTTCGTTTACAGATATCGGAATCATAACTCCAAGGTGTTAAAGGTATCCTCTTAAAGGCATTATACTGAATGTGAAAATGGACAAGGCCTTGGGTCGTCTGCTAGGCAGATGACTTCTTATTCATATATGGTGAATAATCATTCTCTTAATTCGGTAGTATAATGGAACTTTAAGATAGCCTGATCAGTAGGATTAAACGGACTTTGACCTAAGGCTGATCATGGATATCATATGAGGGTTTTGCATATATGACAAGGTCATTGGATAGTAGCTCGTCACAGGCTTACATAATACGGTATATAATTGGGAGTTCAGTTTCAGGTTTATAGTGGTGTGACTCTGAAACTAGTGATCATATGATTGAGTTGTTCGGTAAAGAATGATGATCATATGGATTTACAGGAGCCCGATTATATATGTCTAATCCGTCCCTCTACTAGCTCCACATAATTCCTTAACGTTTGGCAAATTGATTTGTGTATGCTATTGGCTGGTTTATTATGCATGGATGGTGATGACACAGGATTAGGATGGTAGACAAGATTCTCTCCGGTTGGATTCAGATTTTGTTTTGGATAATAGAGTACTCAATTATTCGAACTCCAAATAAAGTTGCCATGATTTTATTTGAGATTGGATTGGAAGTTATAGAAAATTATCCATGAGAACAATAATTTGAAACACAACCGTTTTGTGGAATTTGAATTTTGAATTTTGAAATTTGAAATTTGAAATTTGAAATTTGAATTTTGAATTTTGAATTTGAAATTCGAATATGGAATTTGAATTTGAAATTTAAATTTGAAATTTGAAATTTGAAATTTGAATTTGAAATTCGAATTTGAAATTTGAAATTCAAATTTTGAATCACAGTCCAAGTAGGATTCGAATTTGTTGTGGAAAATCCACAAGGTTTGAAATTCGAATTTGAGTTGGATTTGAAGAGGATAATCTTGTTAAAATCCTACTTGAATTTTGAATCCAAATCCTAACAAATGTTGCACGAAATTTTGAGGATAATCCTCAAGGAAATTTCGGTTTTTTATGGATAAGATTCAAGGGAAAAATTCAAGTTTCAATCCCAGTTGAATTTGGATTCTCTCCTTCCCTGAAAAGTGGCCAAAATTAGGGAGAAAATCTCCTAGGAAAATTCGGTTATTTTGGATAAGGTTAAGATAAGATTCAAGCTTGAAAATCCTAGTGGAATTTTTGATTCTCCCTTATCCATAATGGCCGAAATTTTTTAGGAGATTTTCTTCTTGTAATTTTCGGATTTTTTTGGTTGAAAAAGGGAGATAAAATTCTAGTTAAAATCTTGTTTAGATTTGGATTGGATTTATCGTAAGAAAACCAAATTTTATTGTTGAGATTCTCCCTTGGAAAATTCAGATTTTATGGTAATGGATAAGGGAAAATATCATTTCCTAATCCAATTCAAATTCAGAGAATCACCTCATGCAGGTCTATAAATAGAGGTCCTACCACTCCAGTTCTCTCAGACCACAGACTCTCAGGTGAGCAGGCTTATTGTTGCACAGCTCATTGTGACAATAAAGTTCTTTAGAGATTTGGGTGGTTGGAAGAAGACTAGCAGTGCTAGCATACCGATCGAGGTTCAGAGTGTCCACACACTCAGCTATTCGGGAATTGGAGAATAGTAGAGTAGGCTAGTTAGTTGAAGCCTCCGGTCATTCTCCTCCTGCAAGATTGGCATCCTTGAGGTATGAGTTTTAATTGTTGTTGGTTTATTGTATATGGCATCATGAGATATTTAACGATCTAAAAATTTTTATTGTTCCGCTGCGCCACTCTGATACGTTTTTACCGATTTATTTTCCTACAATTGGTATCAGCGCCATCTCATGACTATGCCATGTACATAAATTAGACAATTACTTAGTCTTTTTATTTATGTATGGATTTGATATTTAGAGAGTGGCATTCTAGGGTTCCTTTATGTTGTTATCATGGATTATGTATAAGGTATGTGGTTATTTTAATTTTTTGAATTATTATAAGCATGCTTGTTTATACCAGTTGTGGTTCCTTAGAATTTAGAAAAATTGTATCTAGGAATTTTTTATGTAACCATGGGAGCAGTTTATTAATACTGTAATTTTCCCATGGATTTTAATTTTTGTCTCTTAGAATTTTTATGGTTAGAATTTTTATACACCGGAAACGGTTTAGGAAATTTTATGTAATTATTCTTGGAGAAGATTAAAGATTGAAGACCGTAATTTATTTTTTCCCAAAAGTTAAATTTGATTTAAAGGTTGAAATTTTGATTGTGTGGAAAATTTCAATTTAATTGGGATTCAAATTAATTTTTGGAGATCCTAATAGGTAAATTGGAATATGACACGAAAATCGAGACACGACCCCTCGGGATAGGCCGACGGGCCTTGGTGGGGCTGCAGCCCCTGCCCTCGAGCAGGATGGGGCTGCGGTAGCCCCTGTGCAGGCCAACACCACCCACGGGCCGCAGGCTTGGCCTACAGCCAAGGGTGGTCGTGGCCTGCCCAAGGCTGGCCGCAGCCTGGGCGTGCAGCCTGCCGGCTGCTGCGCCCAGCCTGGGCGTGCAGCCTGCCGGCTGCTGCGCCCAGCCTGGGCGTGCAGCCTGGTGCTGCAGGCTTGGCCTGCAGCCCGGCAAGGTTGCACATAGGGGGCAGCCGTGGGTTGCCAGCCCCTTTGGGGCTGGTGGCTGCCCACGGCGGCTGCCGCCTTCGGGGGAGGCTGTGCGATGGTCCAAAATTCGAAAATTTTGATTTTTAAATTTGAGATTTAATTTTAAATCATGTTTAAAAATATGTAATTAAAAATTTGAAATTTTTGAAATTACATATTACACATGATGTTTAAAATTGGTTAAAATTTAAATTAGAAATTTAAATTTGAAATTCGAATTTGGAATTTGAATTTGAAATTTAAATTTTTGGAGATTTAAATTTTAAATAATTCTTGGGATGAGAAATAAATGGAGAGGCTACATAAAGATGGATACAAGAAGACGGAATAGAATTCAAGACCCAAAGAATGCTTTGGATGGAATTTTGTAATCTTTATTTTCTTTGTTCTAGGATGGAACCATAGCTTGGTTATTCTGTCAATTATTTTTTCTGTGATATGTCATGGATGTATAAATATGTATTGATGGATGTTTTGTATACATATTTGATAACATGTCATATAGGATAGGTGAGTGCCGCTCATACTATATTGATCATACATAATTTGTCAAAACTTGCATGTTTTTCAAAATATTGAGTGGGAGAGGGTTTCAAACAAAACCCACGGCCTCCATTGTTGATCCATATGTGAAAGCATGGTAACGCCTCACGTCAGTTCTGCCCTGACCATACCCCTCGGTAGGTGTTTACCACTGCCGGTATACTAGATTGGATCTCCTATGTAGAAAACGTGTTCGGGTACGATCCTATTGATGACCACCCCTCGGTGGCTTGGTATGACGTGGATCGGGCTACGTAAACAATGGTTATACACTCAAGACTCGTTTAGTTATTAACCTTCCCTAGAAGCTCTGTTAACTAAACTGGTGGCCAAATAAGCGGTTATTAATATATGTCTTAACCTTGGAGGATTTAAGGCAACATATATTAATTGGACGGGGTCCATGTTTCGGCTATTTGTTTCATGACCACCCCTCGGTGGCCTGGGGCAATAGGTGCTGAGAATTACCATTGCAATGCTACATGTTTTTCAAGTTTCATGTAGGAACATACTTGTATGTTTTATTAGCTAAATTATCTGTATATTTACTTGGGCTTTGTAATGATGTCTATTATAATTTTATTTCAGTTCAAAATATCACCGACACCCCTCATTTCAATGCTTACTGAAAATAAGTTGAATGGCGATAATTATAAAGATTGGAAAAGAAATCTATTAATAGTTCTCAATTGCGAGAGACACAAGTTCGTACTGGACGAACCATGCCCACTTGGGCCCAAACCTGACACACCACTTGAGGAGGTCCCGGTTGCCTATAATCGTTGGAGAGAATCCAATGAGATAGCTCGATGCTACATCCTTGCTAGCATGATGAGTGCTTTACAAAAGCAGCATGAGACTTATCAAGTTGCTGGGGAGATCATGGAAAATCTGGAGGACATGTTCGGAGGCCAAGAAAAATTGGCTCGACAATCTGCTATCACCAGCATTATGAACTCTAAGCGAAAGGCGGGTACTCTGGTGAAGGACCATATGATCACTCTAATGGGATTCTTCGCTGAGGCTGCCGAGAATGGTGCTGAGTTGGACTACAACACCCAGATCGAGATGGTGTTCAAGACTCTGTCTAAAGATTTTGTGGGGTTTAAGGCCGCATACAATCTGTCGACAAAGGAGTTAGGACTAACCGAGCTCATGAAGCAACTACACGCTTATGAGCGGATGATCAGGGATGAGGATGTGGTCCGACCTAAAGGTGAGGCCAATTTGACGAAATCTTCCAATCCCTCATGGAAGAGGAAGAGGCCAAATAAGAAGTAAGTGGCTTCTAGTTCTTCTAATCCTCCTGTCTCGGACGGGAAGAAAAAGAAGAAGAACAAGAAGCCAAAGGACCTAAAAAGTCCAAATGCTTCCATTGTGGGAAGGTAGGTCACTTCAAGAAGGCTTACCGGGAATTCCTAGCCTCCAAGGGCAAGGAAGGTAAGGAACTTCATTACTTAGAAGCGCGTTTGGTGGAAGAATCGAAAGACACTTGGGTCATTGATTCGGGCACCACTAATCATGTTTGTGTTTCTATGCAGGGGTTCGTGGAAACGAGAAGTCTACATGATAGGAGCCTCTCGTTGCGGACTGGAGATAGTAGCTTTGTGGTGGCTGAGGCAGTGGGAGATGTTTACCTTTATTTTGATCAATTTAGGTTTATTTTATTGAAAGACTGTTTTTATGTTCCTAATTTTAGGAGGAACCTTATATCGGTAGCTTGTTTAATAAAGGATTCTTATTCAGTTTCTTTTAGTAAAAGAGTTGATATTCGTAGAAATAAGTCTTTTATCTGTTCTGGATGGATGGATGGAAACCTATATTTGATCAATATGTACTCACTGCTTGACACTGAATTAATTGATAACTCTAAAAGGTTGAAAGTTTCTCACTCTAATAAGGCGTTGTTTTGGCATTTAAGACTTGGTCATATTAATCAGGATAGGATTCAAAGATTGGTGAAAGACGGTCCTCTGGAATCTCTGGAGGAGGTACGACTTCCCCAATGTGAGTCTTGTCTAGAGGGTAAAATGACTAAAAGGTCTTTTGGAGCTAAGGGTACAAGGGCTCAGGAGCTCTTAGAAATTGTGCACACTGACGTATGTGGCCCCATGAACGTCACAGCACGAGAAGGGTTCGAGTATTATGTCTCTTTTATAGATGATTACTTGAGGTATGGATATGTGTATCTGATGCACCGCAAGAGCGAAACCTTTGATAAGTTCAAAGAGTATCGTGCGGAAGTGGAAAAGCAATTAGATAAATCCATAAAGATGCTTCGATCTGATCGAGGTGGCGAATACTTCTCTGACGAATTTCTAGGACATCTTGTAGAGAACAGGATATTATCCCAATTGACTGCACCTGGTACTCCATAACAGAATGGTGTAGCCGAATGGAGAAACAGGACCTTATTGGATATGGTACGGTCCATGATGAGTTATTCAACACTGCCATTATCATTTTGGGGATATGCTTTACAAACGGCGTGCTATATTCTGAACCAGGTTCCAAGCAAATCAATTCTCAGAACTCCGTATGAATTGTGGCGTGGCAGGAAGCCCTCCCTTGGACATATGAGAATATGGGGCTGCCCGGCACATGTACTGGTTGGGGATGCGAAAAAGTTGGAACCAAGATCAGAATTGTGCATGTTTGTAGGGTATCCAAAAGGAACTAAAGGAGGTCTGTTCTATAACCCGAAGGAACAAAAAATCATTGTCTCAACCCATGCGACATTCTTGGAGGAAAGTCACATGAATGACTTTAAGCCTCGAAGCAAAGTGGTGCTAGAGGAGTTATTGGGTGAAAGAACTGCTCCACAGATTTCGGTCTTGGACGCAAGTCCGAGTTCCAGTGAAAGACCTGCAGACGATCAACAATTTAGGGTGCCTCGTCGTAGTGGGAGGGTTTCTAAGAAACCTAATTTCTTCATATATGATGCTGAGGTATACCAGGCCGAGGCTCATGAGCATGAGGATGATTCGATCACTTATGATGAAGCTGTAAATGATGTTGATTCTAAATCTTGGAAACAGGCTATGAACAATGAGATGGATTCTATGAAATCCAACTCTGTTTGGGAACTTGTAGATTTGCCGGATGGGATAAAACCCATTGGATGCAAATGGGTCTACAAAAGAAAGAAGGATGCAGAAGGGAGAGTGGAAACTTTCAAAGCTAGACTGGTTGCAAAGGGGTACACACAAAAGGCTGGAATCGATTACGATGAAACCTTTTCACCTGTTGCTATGTTGAAGTCTATCCGTATTCTTCTGTCCATTGCTGCGGCTCTCGATTACGAGATCTGGCAAGTGGATGTCAAGACGACATTCTTGAATGGCCATCTTGAAGAGTGTATCTATATGATACAGCCCGAAGGGTTCATAGCGAAAGGCCAAGAAAGGAAAGTCTGCAAGTTGCTTAGATCCATTTATGGATTAAAGCACGCATCCCGCTCATGGAACCAGAGGTTTGATCAAGCGGTTAAGACATTTGGTTTTGAGCAGAACGTTGATGAACCTTGTGTTTATAAACGTATTAAGGATGGAAAAGTGGTCTTTCTGATACTCTATGTCGATGATATACTACTCATTGGGAATGATGTAGGGAACTTATCATCGGTCAAGCTTTGGTTACATCAATAGTTTGACATGAAGGACTTGGGAGAAGCTAATTATGTTCTAGGCATTCGTCTCTTCAGAGATCGAAAGAACAAAATGATAACGTTATCCCAAGCTTCATACATAGATAAAATAATTTGACAAATATGCAATGCAAGAGGCAAAGAAAGGCTCACAACCTTCTATTGTCGGTCTAACTCATTCATTGGATGACTGTCCCAAGACATCGGAAGAAAGAGAGCGTATGAGTAAGGTCCCTTATGCATCCGCTGTGGGTAGCCTTATGTACGCTATGCTTTGCACTCGCCCAGACATATGTTTTGCAGTAGGTATGGTGAGTCGATATCAAGCAAATCCTGGAACCAAGCACTGGCAAGCTGTAAAGCATATACTCAAGTATCTTAAGAGAACGAGGGATTATATGCTGGTGTATTCTGGAGGGGACCTAACACCCATAGGATGCACAGACTCAGACTTCCAAACTTGTAAGGATTCGAGGAAATCGACATCTGGATCAGTGTTTTTACTCGGAGGAGGCGCCATTGTGTGGAGGAGCGTGAAGCAGGGCTGCACAGCTGACTCTACTATGGAGGCTGAGTATGTGGCTGCGGCTGAGGCATCTAAAGAAGCGGTTTGGCTCCGCAAGTTCTTTAGAGACCTTGAGGTCATTCCGAGTGTTGACAAGCCTATCACACTTTATTATGATAATACAGGGGCTATTGCCAACACAAGGGAATCTCGGCACCACAAGAGGACCAAGCACATCGATCGAAGATATCACATTATTAGAGGGCATGTGGAGACAGGACAAGTGGATGTATGTAAGATCGCGTCTGAGGACAACATCACTGATCCCTTTACTAAGACTTTGGTGGCTAGAAGCTTTGAGAGGCATGTAGAGGCGATGGGGATGTGTAACATGGCACATCTACTAGCTTAGGGCAAGTGGGAGATTGTTAGGAAATGCCCTAAGTATTAGAGACATTTTGATGTATTCATTTTGAATTGGATAATAAAATTATACATAGAGGTTATTCATTAATTGCTATCTGTCCTCGTCTTATTTACATGTTAAAGTAAATATAAGCAAATATGGCTCACTGACTGCTTGTGTTAAAACTGTTAGAACGTTGCATGTAATGGACTTTTATATGCAAGAAGACAATGTTCTAAAGTTAGCGGTCTAAACTATGGTCTGTAGTCTATGGGGTTAGACCGAGCATCTAACTCATGTTAAGACTATTATGTTGTCTAAAGCCTTTGAGGGGACGGCTTGTCTTGACTGTCTGGAGCTGGACTCCCAAGTAGAGACATAGATATGTTACTTGGTGGTGACATATTAGACCGGGACTAAAGCATGATTGATCTACATAGTCCGCTATGAGTGGATCAATCTGCTTTTGACATTCATTGTGCAATAACCTTAATCCTGAGTAAATGAACTACTTCATGTATATGACTTGTGTACTTTGATGTTCCAATGGCTAAAGCGTCTCAGAGGTAGTAAGCTTATAGACCGGTTCGTTGGGTGCATGACTTGTATACGACGAAGGGTTCGTTTATAGATATCGGAATCATAGCTCCAAGGAGTTAAAGGTATCCTCTTAAAGGCACTATACTGAATGTGAAAATGGACAAGGCCTTGGGTCGTCTGCTAGGCGGATGACTTCTTATTCACATATCGTGAATAATCATTTTCTTAATTCGGTAGTATAATGGAACTTTAAGATAGCCTAATCAGTAGGATTAAACGGACTTTGACCTAAGGCTGATCATGGATATCATATAAGGGTTTTGCATATATGACAAGGTCATTGGATAGTAGCTCGTCACAGGTTTACGTAATACGGTATATAATTGGGAGTTCAGTCTCAGGTTTACAGTGGTGTGACTCTGAAACTAGTGATCATATGGATTTATGGGAGTCCGATTATATATGTCCAATCAGTCCCTCTACTAGCTCCACATAATTCCTTAACGTTTGGCAAATTGATTTGTGTATGCTATTGGCTGGTTTATTATGCATGGATGGTGATGACACAGGATTAGGATGGTAGACAAGATTCTCTCCGGTTGGATTCAGATTTTGTTTTGGATAATAGAGTACACAATTATTCGAACTCCAAATAAAGTTGCCATGATTTTATTTGAGATTGGATTGGAGTTGTAGAAAATTATCCATGAGAACAAGAATTTGAAACACAACCGTTTTGTGGAATTTGAAATTTGAATTTTGAAATTTGTATTTTGAATTTTGAAATTTGAAATTTGAAATTTGAATTTGAAATTTGAATTTGAAATTTGAATTTGAAATTTGAATTTGAAATTCGAATTTGAAATTCGAATTTGAAATTTGAATTTGAAATTTAAATTTGAAATTTGAAATTTGAAATTCGAAATTTGAATTTGAAATTCGTATTTGAAATTCGAATTTGAAATTTGAAATTCAAATTTTGAATTACAGTCCAAGTAGGATTCAAATTTGTTGTGGAAAATCCACATGGTTTGAAATTCGAATTTGAGTTGGATTTGAAGAGGATAATCTTGTTAGAATCCTACTTGAATTTTGAATCCAAATCCTAACAAATGTTGCACGAAATTTTGAGGATAATCCTCAAGGAAATTTCAGTTTTTTATGGATAAGATTCAAGGGAAAAATTCAAGTTTCAATCCCAGTTGAATTTGGATTCTCTCCTTCCCTGAAAAGTGGCCGACATTAGGGAGAAAATCTCCTAGGAAAATTCGGTTATTTTGGATAAGGTTGAGATAAGATTCAAGCTTGAAAATCCTAGTGGAATTTTGATTCTCCCTTATCCTCAATGTGGCCGAATTTTTGGAGGAAAAATCTCTTAGGAAATTTCAGATTTTTTTGGTTAAAAAAGGGAGATAAAATTATAGTTAAAATCTTGTTTTGATTTGGATTGGTTTTATCCTTAAAAAATCGAATTTTATTGTTGGGATTTTCCTATGAAAAATTCGGATTTTATGGTTATGGATAAGGGAGAATATCTTTTCCTAGTTCAATTCAAATTCAGAGAATCACCTCATGCAGGTCTATAAATAGAGGTCCTGCCACTCCAGTTCCCTCAGACCACAGACTCTCAAGTGAGCAAGCTTATTATTGCACAGCTCATCGTGACAATAAAGTTCTTTAGAGATCTGGGTGGTCGGAAGAAGACTAGTAGTGCTAGCATACCGATCGAGGTTCAGAGTGCCCACACACTCAGCCATTCGGGAATTGGAGAATAGTAGAAAAGGCTAGTTGGTTGAAGCCTCCGGTCATTCTCCTCCTGCAAGATTGGCGTCCTTGAGGTATGAGTTTTAATTGTTGTTGGTTTATTGTATATGGCATCATGAGATATTTAACGATCTAAAAATTTTTATTGTTCCGCTCGCCACTCTGATACGTTTTTACCGATTTATTTTCCTACACCCTGGAGTTTAATAAAGGGGATTTCATATTCTTAAGAGTCTCGCCGATGAAAGGAATAATGCGATTCAGAAAGAAAGAAAAATTGAGTCTAAGATATATTGGGCCATATGAGATCATCAAATGCATTGGGAAGGTTGCCTATAGGTTAGCATTACCTCCAGAAATGTCGACAGTACACAATGTGTTTCATGTGTTGATGTTACGGAAGTATATATCGGATCCATCCCATGTGTTGAAACATGAACCGATCCAAATTTAGGATGATCTGACATATGAAGAAAAACCTTACAAATATTGGCACAAGAAGATAAAGTCTTGAGTAATAAGATGATCCCATTAGTCAAAGTGTTGTGGAGAAATCACAATGATGAAGAGGCTACATGGGAGCGAGAAGACGAAATTAGAAATTTGTACCCCCACTTGTTCTAAATTTTTTAGGACAAAAATTTTATAAGGAGGGGTGAATGTGATAACCGGGAATTTTAGATTCTCAGAGTACATTAAAATTGTATGTATGTACCAATTTTAATAAATAAAATATGAAAAAGTTGTGTTTTAATACTATTGTGAATACTGTAAAAATGTTCCGGCAGTGTTAAAGTGAATGAGTTCAGAGATGGAAAATCTTACCGAATAGAAACAGGTGAGACGGCTCGAAAACGAAGCCAAAAACCCTGAAGAGTGCACCGGAGTGCACTAAAAGACAAAAATTTACAGTAGGGAATTCTGGCCAAATGGAAGCAAAATAATACAAATCGATCGGACTGGAGGTGCCCAGAACCCGCCTACGCGATTTCGGTAAAATTCCGTTCAGTTTGACTTTTGATCAAAATTTGACCACGAATTAATTCATATATTAATTCGATGATGTCATGGTGACATCATAAATTTAGATTTAATTATTTCGGTTTTTAAGCTTAATTAATGGTGGTAGGTAACATTAATGGCCAAGATTTAATGCCTTTTGAATCAAGGGCTATGATCAAGCCAAAGTGACATTGAAAAAAATTTGAAAATTTTGGTAAAATGGGATTCGGCCACCTAGAAAGAAGGCAGCCCAAAATTTTTATTTTTGACCCCAAAAAGATTGCATTTAAGCCCTTGAACAATTAGGAAATTGTTGGGAAAAATTGCAAAAAGGCCCCCATTCATTTGCCTATAAATAGGCTTCAAAATTCATTTGAAAATTTTGGAAAACTTAGCCAAACTCTTGCCAAATTTTCTGCCAAAAATCCGTGTGTCTCCTTCCCTTTCTAAGCCAAAATTTGTCAAAATTTTATGCCAAAATTAACTTCCAATCTTAGCCAAGGTTGCAAGGGAACAAGTTCATAAGGTTAGCTTCTAATTTGAAGCATTTTTCATGTTTTTTCTTGTAAAATTCCATGCCATTATTGGGGTAGAAAATGGTTGGAAGTTTGGTAAATTGGTTTAGTGTTTATGTTCATCTAGTGACATGTGAATTAAAGCATGATTTAGAACTAGGAAACAAGCAAAATTTTGCATGATTTCCTATGAAAATCCATGGCTTGTTAAGGAGGAAATGATGTGGAAATTTGGTGAATTGCTTTAATGGTTATGTTAGTTTGATACTATGTTTATTAAAGCATGAATTGGAATGATGAAACAAGCAAATTTGTTACATGTTTCACGCTAGAACCCATGGCCAATAAACACTAGAAAATGGAAAATTTTTAGTGTTGAACAATGACGAGAAATGTGGATAAAACCCTAGTAATAAGAACAAAATTTTTATGGTGGCTGTGTATGAAAACTGTGGCATTGAAGGCTAGGGTTGAATGAAAATTTTGTTAGGTTTTTAACGTTTATATGTACATTGGAAAACCTAAGAGTTATATGTGATATTTGAATGTTGTGATGTAAAATATTTGGTGTTGTTAATCATGAGAAACCGAGGCTAGAAATGGAAAAAAAAAATTTGATGATTTTTGTTGAATTTTGAATGTTGGTTAATGTGGAAAATTTTTATACAATGTTTGGTAACTTTATATAAAATAGGCCTTTAGTATAGTACATAGCATGTACAAAGGTTCTGAGGCATACCTAACGCCGGGGAAACCTAAAAATACAAGCAGAAATGCTGTCTAAATTTCTAAAACGGCATAAGGGCATTTCGAGAAATGAGGGATAAAAATATTAGACTCGAGAAGGAAACTGAGACCTCTCAGTGGGTTAGGATTGAAAATGGAAAACCAACCTAATAGGAATAGTAAACTGACCCTTAATGACTAAAATGCCTAAAACGGGAAAAAATGCACGTTAGGAGTATTTTAGGAAACGAGGGGGAAAAATTAGAACGGGATAGGAAACCCGAGCTCTTCGGGAACCGAGGCCTGGGGACGGGATGAAAAACGTTTCAGGAGTAGTGAAATACCCATTTGAGGCTCCGAAACGCTAGAAAAAACAAGAAATGCCCTAGGTGTCAGATGAATAGCAACCAAGGGTCGAAATATAAATAATTGGAATTTTGTAGCAAATAAAGCTGTAAAATGATACAGAAGCCTAGGGAATATTATTTTATAATATTTGGGCTTAGAAAATTCAGCAAAAATGATAAAACGGAATAGTTACGGTCCCGAGACCCGTTAGGTGCAAAATGGTCATTTTGACCAAAAATTTCTAAAAGGCTCAGAAAGGATCAGAAAGGATCTAGAATGTCTTAAATAAAATTCTAGAACCTAAAATAAAGATTTTAGAGTAAAAAAAAAATCTAGAGTTTAAATAGTACACGGGCGTGTACTTTGAAACACGGCCGTGTAGGGTGAATCCGAGAGGCACACGGGTTGGAACACTAGCGTGTTGCAGGCCGTGTACCACAAATAAAGTTGAGATATGTTGAATTGTTAAGTAAAATGAATATATATCCAAAGTGATAATTAATGATGGGTATTAACAGACAATACTATGTTTGAAAGGACCCAAACTAGAGATAAAACTACGGAGGAGTTTCGGAAGTGGACATTATTGTAGTGGTGGTAAGTTCAAGCATTTTCATATCTGCAACATGAAATACTATATTATTTCGTTATGTACTAGTTGTACATTAGGTATTAGGTCCCATGAACATTGGGGGATTAGTTAGTATAACACATCTCACGTAATAAGAGAAAGAGAATATCTAAGGCCTAGGGGCAATGGACGTTAATGACCTTGAGGTGACGATTAATGTCACTTGGTCAGAATTATAATTGAAAGATGGTAATAAAACCATTTAAGGCGTACTACCCCTCCAAGGTTATGGTGGAGGTTTTACAGGTCCTTCGAGGATATAATAATCGCTACGAGCGATGAGGGCTAGAGAGGAAGAATCTCTAGGGTCACTACCTAGGCTCTCCCTGTGACGGCCCACCCTACGTAGGGTTAAACAGTACTATTATAGTCAGCTACTATTACTAACTGCGATAGACTGTAACCACTTGGGCCGTCGGTAACATACTTTTAACTTGCTTTTAACTTATTCTGATACCAGCTGTGATACTCCCAGTCAGCATGCAGAAATAAATTATTGATATTGCCACAATGAGCTCAACACCAAAATACAAATAGAGAGAATAGTCAATAATGTGGCGAAAGCCATAATTGAGCATAACCAACACTAACACTAAGTGTAGTGAACTCGGTTAAGGTAATGTGAATAGTAATCGATTAGGGTAATGTGAATAGTAATCGATTAGAGTAATGTGAATAGTAACCGGTTAGGGTAACAGTTACTATTCATCGATCAAAAGTTAAAGTCTATTCATAGGAAATTGTGTTTTTGATGTTTTTCTGAATCTATATGATTCTTACCAAGTATGTTTAAACTTACTGAGCCTGTTAGCTCATCATTTTGTTCATGTTGCAGGTAAGAAACATGTCCAATAGACTATATGGATGGCGGCAGAATGCGCTTGTGTCAATGGGATAGGGAATCCACTGTAGATTTTGGTCCTGCTACCAGTCTTCCGTTGAGTGATAAAATTATGGATTGAAGAGAATGTATTCTGAAAAATGATATATATGTATATTGTATGTTTGTACCTTATGTTGTACTCAAAAAGACAACTAAAAGTTAGTTTTATATTCATATGGCTTTCATACTTAGCTTTCAGTTGAGGAAAGTATGTATTAGAAAGAAAAAAAATTATGAGCGAAATTTGGGCTTTGAAAAATAAGAGTTGAAAGAAAAAGAGTTTTAAATGGCGATCCGGGTTCGGTGCACAGGCTGTCTTGGTCGACAACAGAGTCAGATCATGACGGTTTCACGTGGTTGGATTCGGGGGTGCCACACATGATGCCATATATAATAAACTAACAACAATAAAACTCATACCTCTAGAGGATGCCAACTATAGGAGGAGAATGACCGGAGGGCTTCAACCAACTAGCATTCTCTACTATTCTCCAATTCTCGGATGGCAGAGTGTACGGGCACTCGGTTCCTCGACCGGTATGCTAGCACTGCTAGTCTTCTTCCCGACCACCCAGATATCTAAAGAACTTATTGTCACGGTGAGTTGTGCAACAATAAGCCAGCTCACCTGAGAGTCTGTGGTCAGAGAGAACTTGAGTTGCAAGATCCCTATTTATAGACTGGCATAAGGTGATCCCTTGAATTTGAATTGGACTAGGAGAAGATTTTCTCCTTTACTTTCCTCACAAAATCCAAATTCCCTATAAGCCATAATTAAGGGAAGATTCGGCCAACCCTAGGGGATTTTTCAATCTAAATTCAAACAGGATTTTAACTTAAATTTAATCTCATCATTATCCACTATAATTGAATTTTTCCCTAGCTCAAGAACAAGGCTAGATTTGACCACCCTAGTGTGAGGAGAATCAAAATTCAAATAGGATTTTCTAGTTTAAATTTTATATCATCCTTATCCATAAAAAACCAAAATTTCCCTTAGGTTTATCCATGCAATTTTTTGCCACTTTGTGAGGGAGAGAATCAAAATTCAAATAGGATTTTCTAGCTTGAATTTTTCACTCATTCTTATCCAAAAAATCCAAACTCTCCTAGGGAGAATCTTCCCTAACAAATCCGGCCACTTTGTTAGGAAATGCCCTAAGTATTAGAGACATTTTGATGTATTCATTTTGAACTAGATAATAAAATTATACATAGAGGTTATTCATTACATTGCTATCTGTCCTCGTCTTATTTACATGTTAAAGTAAACGTAAGCAAATATGGCTCACTGACTGCTTGTGTTAAAACTGTTAGAACGTTGCATGCAATGGACTTTTGTATGCGAGAAGACAATGTTCTAAAGTTAGCAGTCTAAATTATGGTCTGTAGTCTATGGGGTTAGACCGAGCATCTAACTCATGTTAAGACTATTATGTTGTCTAAAGCCTTAGAGGGGACGGTTTGTCTTGACTGTCTGGAGCTGGACTCCCAAGTAGAGACATGGATATGTTACTCGGTGGTGACATATTAGACCGGGACTAAAGCGTGATTGATCTACGTAGTCCGCTATGAGTGGATCAATCTGCTTTTGACGTTCATTGTGCAATAACCTTAATCCTGAGTAAATGAACTACTTCATGTATATGACTTGTGTACTTTGATGTTCCAATGGCTAAAGCGTCTCAGAGGTAGTAAGCTTATAGACCGGTTCGTTGGGTGCATGACTTGTATACGATGAAGGGTTTGTTTGCAGATATCGGAATCATGGCTCTGAGGAGTTAAAGGTATCCTCTTAAAGGCATTATACTGAATGTGAAAATGGACAAGGCCTTGGGTCGTCTGCTGGGCGGATGACTTCTTATTCACATATGGTGAATAATCATTTTCTTGATTCGGTAGTATAATGGAACTTTAAGATAGCCTGATCAGTAGGATTAAACGGACTTTGACCTAAGGCTGATCGTGGATATCATATGAGGGTTTTACATATATGACAAGGTCATTGGATGGTAGCTCGTCACAGGCTTACGTAATACGGTATATAATTGGGAGTTCAGTTTCAGGTTTATAGTGGTGTGACTCTGAAATTAGTGATCATATGATTGAGTTGTTCGGTACAGAATGATGATCATATGGAATCACGGGAGCCCGATTATATATGTCCAATCAGTCCCTCTACTAGCTCCACATAATTCCTTAACGTTTGGCAAATTGATTTGTGTATGCTATTGGCTAGTTTATTATGCATGGATGGTGATGACACAGGATTAGGATGGTAGACAAGATTCTCTCCGGTTGGATTCAGATTTTGTTTTGGATAATAGAGTACACAATTATTCGAACTCCAAATAAAGTTGCCATGATTTTATTTGAGATTGGATTGGAGTTGTAGAAAATTATCCATGAGAACAAGAATATGAAACACAACCGTTTTGTGGAATTTGAAATTTGAAATTTGAATTTTGAAATTTGAAATTTGAATTTTGAATTTGAAATTTGAATTTGAAATTCGAATTTGAAATTTGAATTTGAAATTTAAATTTGAAATTTGAAATTTGAAATTTTAAATTTGAATTTGAAATTTGAATTTGAAATTTGAAATTCAAATTTTGAATCACAGTCCAAGTAGGATTCGAATTTGTTGTGGAAAATCCGCAAGGTTTGAAATTCGAATTTGAGTTGGATTTGGAGAGGATAATCTTGTTAGAATCCTACTTGAATTTTGAATCCAAATCCCAACAAAAGTGGGCGAATTTTTTGAGGATAATCCTCAATGGAAATTTCGGTTTTTTGTGGATAAGATTCAAGGGAAAATTCAAGTTTCAATCCTAGTTGAATTTGGATTCTCTCCTTCCCTAAAAGTGGCTGAAATTTTGGAGCCTTAATCCTAGGAAATTCGGTTATTTTTGGATAAGGTTGAGATGAGATTTAGCTTGAAAATCCTAGTGGAATTTTGATTCTTCCTTATAATAAAAGTGGCCGAAAATTTGGAGAAGATTTTCTCCTAAAGATTTCGGATTTTTTGGTTGAAAAAGGGAGATAAAATTCTGGTTAAAATCTTGTTTAGATTTGGATTGGATTTATCCTAGAAAAACCGAATTTAATTGTTAGGATTATCCTATGAAAAATTCAGATTTTTGGTTAAAGATAAGGGAGAAAATCTTTTCCTAGTCCAATTCGAATTCAGAGAATCACCTCATGCAGGTCTATAAATAGAGGTCCTGCCACTCCAGTTCTCTCAGACCACAGACTCTTAGGTGAGCAGGCTTATTGTTGCACAGCTCATCGTGACAATAAAGTTCTTTAGAGATCTGGGTGGTCGGAAGAAGACTAGCAGTTCTAGCATACCGATCGAGGTTCAGAGTGCCCACACACTCAGCCATTCGGGAATTGGAGAATAGTAGAGAAGGCTAGTTGGTTGAAGCCTCCGGTCATTCTCCTCCTACATATTGGCGTCCTTGAGGTATGAGTTTTAATTGTTGTTGATTTATTGTATATGGCATCATGAGATATTTAACGATCTAAAAATTTTTATTGTTCCGCTGCGCCACTCTGATACGTTTTTACCGGTTTATTTTCCTACACACTTTTGGTTAGTTTTAGGATTCAAAATTTAAGTAGGATTCAAACAAGATTTTCCTCTCTATTATCCACATAAAATCTGAATCTATACTTGTGGAATTATCCCCAACAAATTCGGTGTAGGAAAATAAATCGGTAAAAACGTATCAGAGTGACGCAGCGGAACAATAAAAATTTTAGATCGTTAAATATCTCGTGATGCCATATACAATAAATCAACAACAATTAAAACTCATACCTCAAGGACGCCAATCTGTAGGAGGAGAATGACCGGAGGCTTCAACCAACTAGCCTTCTCTACTATTCTCCAATTCCCGAATGGCTGAGTGTGTAGGCACTCTGAACTTCGATCGATATGCTAGCACTGCTAGTCTTCTTCCGACCACCCAGATCTCTAAAGAACTTTATTGTCACGATGAGTTGTGCAACAATAAGCCTGCTCACCTGAGAGTCTGTGGTCTAAGAGAACTGGAGTGATAGGACCTCTATTTATAGACCTGTATGAGGTGATTCTCTGAATTTGAATTGGACTAGGAAAAGATATTCTCCCTTATCCATAACCATAAAATCTGAATTTTTCATGGGAAAATCCCAACAATAAAATTCGGTTTTTTAAGGATAAAACCAATCCAAATCTAAACAAGATTTTAACTAGAATTTTATCTCCCTTTTTTAACCAAAAAATCTGAAATTTCCTAGGAGATTTTTCCTCCAAAAATTCGGCACATTTAGGATAAGGGAGAATCAAAATTCCACTAGGATTTTCAAGCTTGAATCTTATCTCAACCTTATCCAAAATAACTGAATTTTCCTAGGAGATTTCCTCCATAATTTCGGCCACTTTTCAGGGAAGGAGAGAATCCAAATTCAACTAGGATTGAAACTTGAATTTTTCCCTTGAACCTTATCCACAAAAACCAAAATTCCATTGAGGATTATCCTCAAAATTTCGTCCATAATTTGTTAGGATTTGGATTCAAAATTCAAGTAGGATTCTAACAAGATTATCCTCTCCAAATCCAACTCAAATTCGAATTTCAAACCTTGTGGATTTTCCACAACAAATTCGAATCCCACTTGGACTGTGATTCAAAATTTGAATTTCAAATTTCAAATTCGAATTTCAAATTCAAATTTCAAATTCAAATTTCAAATTTCAAATTTCAAAATCCACAAAACGGTTGTGTTTCAAATTCTTGTTCTCATGGATAATTTTCTACATCTCCAATCCAATCTCAAATAAAATCATGGCAACTTTATTTGGAGTTCGAATAATTGTGTACTCTATTATCCAAAACAAAATCTGAATCCAACCGGAGAGAATCTTGTCTACCATCCTAATCCTGTGTCATCACCATCCATGCATAATAAACTAGCCAATAGCATACACAAATCAATTTGCCAAACGTTAAGGAATTATGTGGAGCTAGTAGAGGGACTGATTGGACATATATAATCAGGCTCCTGTGATTCCATATGATCATCATTCTGTACCGAACAACTCAATCATATGATCACTAATTTCAGAGTCACACCACTATAAACCTGAAACTGAACTCCCAATTATATACCGTATTACATAAGCCTGTGACAAGCTATCGTCCAATGACCTTGTCATGTATGCAGAACCCTCATATGATATCCATGATTAGCCTTCAGCCAAAGTCCGTTTAATCCTACTGATCAGGCTATCTTAAAGTTCCATTATACTACCGAATAAAAAAAATGATTATTCACCATATGTGAATAAGAAGTCATCCGCCCAGCAGACGACCCAAGGCCTTGTCCATTTTCACATTCAGTATAATGCCTTTAAGAGGATACCCTTAACTCCTCATTAGAGCTATGATTCCGATATCTATAAATGAACCCTTCATCGTATACAAGTCATGCACCCAACGAACCGGTCTATAAGCTTCCTACCTCTGAGACGCTTTAGCCATTGGAACATCAAAGTACACAAGTCATATACATGAAGTAGTTCATTTACTCAGGATTAAAGTTATTGCACAATGAACGTCAAAAGCAGATTGACCCACTCAAAGCAGACTTCGTAGATCAATCACGCTTTAGTCCAGGTCTAATATGTCACCACCATGCAACATATCCATGTCTCTACTTGGGAGTCCAGCTCCAGACAGTCAAGACAAACCGTCCCCTCCAAGACTTTAGACAACATAATAGTCTTAACATAAGTTAGATGCTCGGTCTAACCCCATAGACTACAGACCATAGTTTAGACCGCTAACTTTAGAACATTGTCTTCTCGCATACAAAAATCCGTTGCGTGCAACGTTCTAATAGTTTAACACAAGCAATCAGGGAGCCATATTTGCTTACATTTACTTTAATATGTAAATAAGACGAGGACAGATAGCAATGTAATGAATAACCTCTATATATAATTTTATTATCCAGTTCAAAATAAATAAATCAAAATGTCTCTAACACTTAGGGCATTTCCTAACAATCTCCCACTTGCCCTAAGCCAGCAGATGTGCCATGTTAAGCATCCCCATCGCTTCTACATGCCTCTCAAAGCTTCTAGCCACCAAAGTCTTAGTAAAGGGATCGACGATGTTGTCCTCGGACGCAATCTTACATACATCCACTTGACCTGTCTCTACATGCCCTCTAATAATATGATATCTCCGATCAATGTGCTTGGTCCTCTTGTGGTGTCAAGATTCCCTTGTGTTGGCAATAGCCCCTGTATTATCACAGTAAAGTGTGATAGGCTTGTCAACACTCGGAATGACCTCAAGGTCTCTAAAGAACTTGCGGAGCCAAACCGCTTCTTTAGATGCCTCAACCGTAGCCACATACTCAGCCTCCATAGTAGAGTCAGCTGTGCAGCCCTGCTTCACGCTCCTCCACACAATGGCGCCTCCTCCGAGTAAAAACACTGATCCAGATGTCGATTTCCTCGAATCCTTACAAGTCTGGAAGTCTGAGTCTGTGTATCCTACGAGTGTTAGGTCCCCTCCAGAATACACCAGCATATAATCCCTCGTTCTCTTAAGATACTTGAGTATATGCTTTACAGCTTGCCAGTGCTTGGTTTCAGGATTTGCTTGATATCGACTCACCATACCTACTGCAAAACATATATCCGGGCGAATGCAAAGCATAGTGTACATAAGGTTACCCACAGCGGATGCATAAGGGACCTTACTCATACGCTCTCTTTCTTCTGATGTCTTGGGACAGTTATCCAATGAAAGAGTTAGACCGACAATAGAAGGTTGTGAGCCTTTCTTTGCCTCTTGCATTGCATATTTGTCAATTATTTTATCTATGTATGAAGCTTGGGATAACGCTATCATTTTGTTCTTTCGATCTCTGAAGAGACGAATGCCTAGAATATAATTAGCTTCTCCCAAGTCCTTCATGTCAAACTGTTGGTGTAACCAAAGCTTGACCGATGATAAGTTCCCTACATCATTCCCAATGAGTAGTATATCATCAACATAGAGTATCAGAAAGACCACTTTTCCATCCTTAATACGTTTATAAACACAAGGTTCATCAACGTTCTACTCAAAACCAAATGTCTTAATCGCTTGATCAAACCTCTGGTTCCATGAGCGGGATGCTTGCTTTAATCCATAAATGGATCTAAGCAACTTACAGACTTTCCTTTCTTGGCCTTTCGCTACGAACCCTTCGGGCTGTATCATATAGATACACTCTTCAAGATGGCCATTCAAGAATGCCGTCTTGACATCCATTTGCCAGATATCGTAATCGAGAGCCACAGCAATGGATAGAAGAATACGGATAGACTTCAGCATAGCAACAGGCAAAAAGGTTTCATCGTAATCGATTCCAGCCTTTTGTGTGTATCCCTTTGCTACCAGTCTAGCTTTGAAAGTTTCCACTCTCCCTTCCGCATCCTTCTTTCTTTTGTAGACCCATTTGCATCCAATGGGTTTTATCCCATCCGGCAAATCTACAAGTTCCCAAACAGAGTTGGATTTCATAGAATCCATCTCATTGTTCATAGCCTGCTTCCAAGATTTAGAATCAACATCATTTACAGCTTCATCATAAGTGATCGGATCATCCTCATGCTCATGAGCATCGACGTAGTATACCTCAGCATTATACATGAAGAAATTATGTTTCTTAGAAACCCTCCCACTACTACGAGGCACCCTAAATTGTTGATCGTCTGCAGGTCTTTCACTGGAACTCGGACTTGCATCCAAGACCGAAATCTGTGGAGCAGTTCTTTCACCCAATAACTCCTCTAGCACCACTTTGCTTCGAGGCTTAAAGTCATTCATGTGACTTTCCTCCAAGAATGTCGCATGGGTTGAGACAATGACTTTTTGTTCCTTCGGGTTATAGAACAGACCTCCTTTAGTTCCTTTTGGATACCCTATAAACATGCACAATTCTGATCTTGGTTCCAACTTTTTCGCATCCCCATCCAGTACATGTGCCGGGCAGCCCCATATTCTCATATGTCCAAGGGAGGGCTTCCTGCCACGCCACAATTCATACGGAGTTCTGAGAATTGATTTGCTCGGAACCTGGTGTGACAACCGGGAAATTCAGGCAATTCTCGGACGAAAATGTACAATCGTATGTATATAACAATTTGTACTGTTTAAAGAGTGAAATAAATGTATTTATATTGTTCAGAATATGTGAAAATGTTCTAACAATACTGACGAGTAAGAATTCAGTGTTGGAAAAATTCACTGAGTTGAAACGGGTGAAACGGTGCCAAAATCGGCATTAAAAACCCTAACCGGAGCAATAAAAGACGGTAAACTTCTGGGATTGATTTTGATCAAACGGAAGCAGATTAAATTGATCCAACTGCACAGGAGACCTCAGGAACACGTCGGGACGATTTCAGGAAAATTTCGGCTCGAACCGGCATTGGTCAAAAAGTAGTCGAATTAATGTGAATAGTGAAAGTCAAAGTCAACTTTCACTTTTGTAATTATGACATCATAAATCTAGATTAATAAATGAAAGAAAATGGTGGTTGGTGGAATGAAAGGCCATAATTCATTTAGCTTTTGATCTAAAGGCCAAGATTTGGCCAAAAATTACCATTTTTAATTTTTGAAAAATGGGGAAAGAAATGGCTTGAAAGATGTCAAATTGTCATTGGTTTAGAGCCAAATTAATTGGCTTTTGGTTTGCATAAGTCGGCAAAACATTTACAAAGTGGCCGAAACCAAAATTTCAAGCCAAAAGCCATAAGAAAATTTTTCTAACTTCCTTCCATGGTGGCTACATGAGGGACCAAGGGAAACCAAGTTTTATCTTCAACATTTCTTCACAAAAAGTGTGTCAAAACACTCCTAGAAGACAAAGGAAGCAATTGATTAAGGTATCTTCCCTTACACTTGATTTTTTCATGGTTTTTCTTCTTAAAATCCATGGGTGAATAGTGATTGGAAGATGGAAAATTTTTGGTTGTTTTTCATGGATTTGATGTTGGGTTTTGTTAAGGATGTATTAAGGAAGAAAACCATGCAAATTCATTAAAGAAAAACCAAATTTTGGTTGGTTTTTCAAAGGTAAATCCGTGGGTTACCTTGAGTGACCAATGAGAAAAAGTTTTGGTTAATGGTTAACATGCTTTCTAAGTTTAAATTTGTGAAGAATAAAGCTTGTATTTCATTGTGGAAAGCTTGAAAAAAATTCTTGGTATGCATTTCATAAAGTGGCCATGGGTTGTTAATGGTTTGGAAGAAAAATTTTCATTGGTTTATGTGATATTTGGTTGATTGAAATCATGCAAATTAATGTGTAAATGGTGGCAATGTGAATGAAAGAATGAAACAAAATTTTTTGGCATGTTTTCATTCAATGGCCGTGGGGTATAAATGTGTGAAAACCCTAGGAAATTTGGTTGAAAATGCCAAGAAAATGGGCTTGAAAATGTGTTAAAAATGTGACATTTGAATGGCCTAAAGTGTGGTGAAAATTTGACAAAATTTGGTTTGGTTTGGTTGTGAAAACCGAAACCAAATTAAGGGTAAAAGTGTGAAAAAAATTTTGTAATGTGGGTGATAATGTGAAATTGGAAATTTGTGGGCTTTTATGTAAAAGTTTGGAAAACTTTTACATAAAATAGGCTTGTGGTATAGTACGTGGCAGGTACATACGGTTCGAGGCGTACCTAACGCCGGAAGCCTTAAATTTACGCCGAAATGCTGCCGAAATTTCGAAAACGGCATTCGGGGTAAAATAGGGATTTAAAATAAAAGTTAGGGCCGGGACGGAAACCCGAGTCCCTAACGGAAAAAGTGAATAAGGGTAATTTAAGGGGTGGGTCGTGAATAATAACCCGTCCCCTTGAAAATGAAAAACGCGTGTGAGATTGAAAAACCGACCCCGAGGGGGCGGGGGTTTTTGGAAATAAAATAAAGGTCCGAGTCGGGAACGGAAAACCCGAGCCTCGGAGACTTAGGTCGGGAAAGTCTAGATGAACGTTTTAAATACTAGTGAAACGTCCATTTGAGGATCCGAAACGATAGAAAATCGCTAAACCGACGTGAGGGTCGGAATAGTGCTTCCCGAGGGCCGGGAAAACAAAAAGTGGAAATAAAATAGAAACGAACCCGGTAATGATTAGAAAAGAATCAGAAAAGTTCCTGAGAGCCAAAAATGCAGTCTGGATCAATAAAATTCCGTCAGGGGCAAAACTGTAATTTTGCCAAAATATTGGGGTAAAATTGTAATTTTGCAAAAGTTAGGGGAAAATGGTGAAAATAATAAATAAAACCTAAAAAGTTATAAATAGGTTTTATTTAAGCTTTTTAATGAAAAATAAAAGCTATATATGGGAAAGAAATTAACAGACATAGTTTTGTCTGTAGGATCCCAAAATCGGCCTACAAGGAAGGCGATTCAAGATCCAAGAGAGAGAAAGAGAACAGTCTGATAAGGTAAGTTCAGACATTTACCTGTCTACAACATATAGCAATATTGTGCTAATTTTAATGTACTAACTATAAGTTCGGTACATATGTGCTACGGGCACTATGATAGAATAGAGAGAGAGACGAAATGTGCTACGGGCACTATAAGAATGGGACACATGGTTAATTGTGCTTCGGGCACTAGAGCGAGGTTAATGAAACTCACTCACCTAAAATTAAAATGTGAACCATTCCTAACCACGGGACAATGTGAAGTCACCGGGTTAGAATGTTAAAAAGTCGGTAATGAAACCACTTTCTGGGGTACCAGCCTTCCGTATAGGGAGGTACTATTTTTGCCTTCGGGGCTATGAGACTAAGGCTGTGGAGGTCAGCACTGATGTACCGCTCCCAGTCATGTACAATTTTGCCTTCGGGGCTATGAGATTAAGGCTGTGGAGGTCAGCACTAATGTACCGCTCCCAGTCATGCGCACTTAAATGGTACTGCCAACCTGAGCTCAAATCCAGAACGTAATTAAAGATAATGACCTAAAACTGAAACTGTGCCATAATTGAGCATAAGACAGTTTAGTGAGAGCACTAACATCGCGGTAGATGTACTAGTGTGAGACAGTGTTGTGGTCAAACTTACTATTCACCATGAATAGTGGTCAAAGTTACTATTCACATATGAATAGTGGTCAAAGGTACTATTCACGATGAATAGTACTATTCATAGAAATTTCATTTCTTGCATGTTTAAACTTACTGAGCCTGTAGCTCACCATTTTTGCTAATGTTGCAGGTAAGCGACCAGCTCAGTAGCTTGTTTGACTGGATGCGGACGGGATGGCGCGTGTCAAATGGGATAACTGGGCGAGGGATATGGTACTGCCAGAGTCTTGCCACTGAGCGTTAAAGTGAAGAAAAAAAAAAAAGGGGAAACAGTTCTTTTGTGATTATATATATTTTACAAAAGCACTGTATTATTTATATTACTTTGTACCTATCAACAAAGTAAATAGTGGAAAAAGATTTTATATGATGTTTAAAGAAAAAAAAAATTTCCCAAAAACGTCATGATTTAAATAGAGGAGAGAGATAAGCCGGCGACCCATGAGAGTACAATCTATCGCAGTTAGCGATAAAGCTCAACTGTAATAGTATTATATGATCTCCACAAGGGGCGGGCCGCCACAGTTGGTATCAGAGCAAGGTTTGCGACTGATTTGGTTTTGAATACCAACGGCTGTTACAGTTGGTATATTAGAGCAGTGTGACCATATCCCGATTTGACACTTCGCGCATCCTGCACCGCTATCCAAGTAAGTAGTTTACTTAAGTTCAGTTAATTATTTTCTTATGTGAAAATAATTATCTTATAGGTAGCACGATGACCAGACCTCCATATGTGAGACCCCAGCTACCACGACCAAGAGGGGTATTACGGGTATGGACGAGACCTATTGTGAGGCCGCCCATTTCCCAAAGGCCGGTTGTCAGACCCCCGGTACCCGAGAGACCTCCGGTACCAGTGCCGGCATCAGTACCAGCATCAGTGCCAGCGCCAGTAGATATTGTACAGTCACGACCGATAGTTCATCCACCGGTGGTAGTGGACATTCCAGTTGTTGGTGGACGCCAACATATTGGGGTGAGAGTGTCGGCACGGGCAGTACAGGCATTTAGGGCCAGCAGTCCTCCGATGTTTGATGGTGGACGACAGTCGATGGAGACCAAGGACTGGCTCCATGCCATTGAGAGGATCATGGTGATTTGCGACATTGATCGAGATATGTGGATCCAGTTGGCTGTCAGTATGTTTCAGGGAGACGCTCGAGTGTTCTGGCAATATTGCGACCAGGAGATTTTATTGGGATTCAGTTGGGCTGAGTTCTGTCAGCGATTGGCTGATCAGTTTCAACCTAGGGATCCAGCACCTGCTCCAGCACCTCCAGAGAGACGAGAGGCTGATACACCTGCGTACCCTGGATTCGATGAGGTCAGGGATTACATTCTCCAGACCGAGAGGATGGTCATGCTGTCTGGTGAGACAGTGATGTCTTACGTAGCACGGTTTGAGGAGACCATTCGGAGGAGATGTCCGTTGCCTAACCTCACGGAAGCAAACTGCTGTGAGCTGTTTTGGAAAGGTTTATCCTTGGAGCTGAGACCGAGGGTGATCAAGCCGTTTCCTCCGACGCTCCAAGAGTTCGTGGTAATGATCAGGGCGATCGAGAGAGAGATTCTGATCGAGCATCTGACGCAGAGTCGACGGGAGACGCTGGGTCAAGATGAGATGTTTGCACGCATATTCGGGCCGAGAAGAATGATGAATGATCATGAGGCCGGACCATCTAGACCACGAGGTGATGACTCGGGATAGGGAACATTACCTAGGGGTGGTGACGACTCAGATGATACCAATGACGATGAGGATCCAGAAGAATATCCTCTAGTCCCAGATGTAGGGAACGAGTGATCAGTAGATGTGTATATGTACATAAGTAGCTTAGAGAGAAAAGCTCTTTTGTATAGACTTGTGGCCATTTTGTATAAACGGCCGATGTATATATGACTGGTGATGCCTATGTATGACATATAAATGTTTTGCTATGAATGAAATACCAAAATGATTATATGTTGTACGATGATGTGTTACGATGATGTGGCTTTACAGTACCCTAAATTTCGTAAATTGATATAATTTTACGAATGCGGTTATGGAAAAAGCTAACGGTGAATTATTGTGCCATAATAGGACAATAGCCAAGATGGTGGATTTGAGAAATCGACCAGAGGGACGAGAGCGACGTCCTGATGTTATGGAGAGACTGGATCAGATACAAGCTTTATTAGAAGCCCAGATGCAAGAAAATGCGAATCTGAGGCGACGGGTAGAGGAACTAGAACAGAGACAAGGCTCTGAGGGTACCCAAGTAAAACAACAAGCTGAGGTAGATCCGGTTATTCCTCCAGCTGCAGTACATGAGAGAGCTCCTGAACCACAACCAGTATTGAATTTGGAACCCCTCTATGAAAGATTCAGGCGTATGAGGCCGCCAGAATTTGAAGGGTCTACAAATCCCTTAGAGGCTGAAGACTGGTTGTCATCATTACAAGTGATCATGGAGTTCATGAACCTAACCGACCGGGAGAAGGTTGCATGTGCGTCTTTTGTGCTGAGAAAAGATGCTCGTTTTTGGTGGGACACTGTGCGAATGAGGAGAGACGTGTCTACCATGAGTTGGGCGGAATTTCTGGAAGAATTTAACCAGAAATATTATGACCCTGCATCTCTGAGACAGCAACAGAAAGAATTCTCAGAGTTGACACAAGGGAACATGTCGGTAAGCGAAGTCTGCCGAAAGTTCGATCAGTTATCCCGTTTGTGCCCTTATGTAGTCCCTACTGAGAGGGAAAAGACACAGAAAATGATCGGGATGTTCAGGCCGGAAATTGCTGCATTGGTAGATACTGAACTAGTGCCACCTACTTCTGTAGCCGATTGTGTGAGTCGGGCCATCAGGGCTGAGTTTCATGTAGCTCGACAGAAAGAGGAAAGAGAGAAACACTGGGAGGCTAAAAAGAAGGAGAGGGCTTTGGCGAAGTCTACGCAAGTTGGTCAATCGAGCAAGCCTAGTCAGAATGCGAAACCAAGCCAGGGCAACAATCAAGGATCCCAGCAAAATAAGAGAAAAGGGAATTTTTCTGGGAATCGCCAGGGAAATAATCGAAACCAGCAGCGGAGAACAGCTGGTAATACAGAGTCTAATGTGCAAAACTGCCCTACATGCGGGAAGAGACATTCTGGGCAATGCAGATTTGGGCCACTTGTGTGCTACGAATGTGGAAATGAGGGCCATTACGCCAGGAACTGTCCAAATAGGCAGGGTGGACAAGGCACTTCCCAACCGCACCAGACACGCCCACAAGCTCATTCCCTTCAAGCCAGAGTGGAAGAGTCACCAGTGAGGCCGCAACGCCAGGAGCGTATGCAACGTGCTGATGCTCGTGTGATGGCCTACAGCAAGGAAGACACAGAGGCAGGAACATCAAACGTGGTGACAGGTCAGCTTCCTGTCACTAGTCATGTAGCCTCTGTACTATTCGATTCCGGTGCTACGCATTCATTTGTTTCCTATGCATTTGCTGACAAGATAGGACTTCCTAAGGATAATATGGGAAGGGTATTTAAGATAGCTTTACCTTCTGGGGAAGTATTGTTGTCCAGTTACTGGTTACCTTATGTACCAATATATGTGGCAAATAGGGAACTATATGCTGAGTTGATCGTAATGGAGATCATGGATTACGATGTGATTTTAGGCATGGATTTCCTAGGGAAATACCAAGCTACGATCGACTGCCGAAATCGAAAGATAGTCTTCCAACCCGAGGAAGAAGAGAGTTTCGAGTATGTTGATACTTCTCGAAGACCCGGGAAGATGATCATCAGTTCGCTGAGAGCCAGCAAGCTGATAGCCAGTGGTTGCATGGGATATCTGGCATATGTGGTGGATACTGTAGAGGAACAGAAGCTTCAAGCTGAAGAGGTTCCTGTGGTTAATGAGTTTCTTGACGTATTTCCAGAAGAGTTACCAGGGATACCGCCAGAGAGAGAAATCTCGTTTGAAATTGAGTTGATGCCTGGAACAGCACCTATTTCCAAAGCACCATACCGCATGGCTCCAGTGGAGTTAAAGGAGCTGCAGGTACAATTAAAGGAGCTTTTGGATAAGGGATTCATCAGGCCGAGTTTTTCTCCATGGGGTGCACCTGTGTTATTCGTCAAGAAAAAGGATGGGACATTCCGATTGTGCATTGATTACCGGGAGTTGAATAAGGTTACGATCAAAAATAGGTATCCGTTACCTAGAATTGATGACCTATTCGACCAGTTAAAAGGCGCAGCGGTATTTTCCAAAATCGACTTACGGTCAGGATATCACCAGCTGAGAATTAAAGAGAGTGATATTCCTAAGACGGCGTTTAGGACTCGTTATGGTCACTACGAGTTCCTTGTGATGCCATTCGGATTGACAAATGCGCCAGCAGCGTTCATGGACTTGATGAATAGGATTTTTAAAGAGTATCTGGATAAGTTTGTCATTGTATTCATTGATGACATTCTTATATACTCGAAGACTCATGAGGAGCACAAGAAGCATCTGAGGATCGTGTTGAATATGATACGGAAGCATCAACTGTATGCCAAATTCTCAAAATGCGAGTTTTGGCTGGACAGAGTACATTTCCTCGGACATTTTGTATCTCAAGAAGGTATTGCAGTAGATCCGACAAAGGTAGATGCAATTAACCAGTGGCCTGCACCCAAGAGTGTGACAGAAATATGCAGTTTCTTGGGATTGGCTGGTTATTATCGGCGATTTGTAGAGGGATTCGCGCGACTAGCTGCACCTCTTACTGCTCTTACACGCAAAGAAAGGAAGTACGAGTGGACTATGGAATGCGAAAGAAGCTTCCAGGAGTTAAAGAGGTGACTGACAAGCGCACCAATCCTTACGCTTCCCACTGAAGGGGAGAAGTTCGTGATCTACAGTGATGCATCGAAAATAGGATTGGGAGCAGTCCTGATGCAAGACGGCAAGGTGATTGCCTATGCTTCCCGTCAGTTAAAGGAGCATGAAAGGAATTATCCTACGCATGATCTTGAACTTGCTGCAGTAGTGTTCGCACTTAAAATTTGGCGACACTATCTCTATGGAGCTCAATGTCAGATTTTCACTGATCACCAAAGCTTGAAGTATTTCTTCACGCAAAAAGAGCTCAATATGCGACAGAGACGATGGTTGGAATTGGTGAAGGATTATGATTGTGAAATCCTCTACCATCCAGGAAAGGCCAACCGTGTAGCGGATGCTCTAAGTAGGAAGTCTACTGTATCGCACCAGCTACCAATAAACAGGCTTCCGAAGCCATTGCAGCAAGAGATAAATTCTTTGAACTTGGAGCTGATATCTGGAAGATTAGCTGCACTCCAAGTGGAATCATCGCTATTTGAGGATATAAAGGAAGCTCAGAGGCGAGATCCAATGATGACAAGTTCTCAAGAAGGAATTTCCAAGGATGGAATAATCCTTTATCAAGGAAGGATAAATGTTCCGGCTGATGAGGAACTTAGAAGACGGATCATGTCAGAAGCCCATGAGACACCCTATTCGATTCATCCCGGAGCGAGCAAAATGTATCAGGACTTGAAGTTACAGTTCTGGTGGAAAGGGATGAAGAACGATATAGCAAAATTCGTGAGCAGATGCATGACCTGTCAGAGAATCAAAGCGGAACATAAACATCCAGCGGGAAGATTGGAACCGTTGGAGATTCCTGAATGGAAATGGGAACACATTACGATGGATTTTGTAGTGGGACTCCCGAAAACCCGAGAAGGTTATGACGCCATTTGGGTTATTGTGGACAGATTGACCAAGACGGCACGGTTTATAGCTGTCAAGATGACTTTTTCGCTAGAAAAGTTTGCTCAGCTGTACATAACTCATGTCGTCAGACTACATGGAGTACCAAAATCCATTGTATCAGATCGAGATGCACGGTTCACTTCGAATTTCTGGAAGTGTGTGCAAGAGGCCATGGGTACTGAATTGAGACTAAGTACGGCTTTTCATCCGCAAACAGACGGGCAGTCAGAGCGGACAATTCAGACGTTAGAGGACATGCTTCGAGCTTGCGTTATGGATTTTGCGGGAAATTGGAACAAGAAGTTACCATTGATTGAATTCTCGTACAATAATAGTTACCGAGCTTTGATAGGCATGGCACCTTACGAGGCTTTGTATGGACGGAAGTGCAGATCACCATTACATTGGTACGATTTGCGAGAAAAGCAGTTGCATAAGACGGACTTCATAAAAGAGACTTCCGATGCAGTTGCTAAAATTCAGCATCAAATGAAAATTGCGCAAAGCCGACAAAAGAGTTATGCGGACAAAAGGGGGAGATCCTTGGAGTTTGACGAAGGAGACTTCGTGTTTCTCAAGGTATCGCCTATGAAGGGGATTATGCGTTTTGGTAAGAAGGGGAAACTGAGTCCAAGATACATTGGACCTTATGAAATTATCGAACGCATTGGAAAGGTCGCTTACAGATTAGCGCTACCTCCAGAATTGTCGGCAGTGCATAACGTATTTCATGTGTCGATGCTGAGAAAGTATATACCAGATCCGTCCCATGTATTGAAGCATGAGCCTATTCAAATCCACGAGGATTTGACATATGAGGAACAGCCTATTCAAGTACTAGCTCGTGAAGAGAAAGTACTGAGGAATAAGGTAATCCCAGTACTGAAGATTTTGTGGAAAAATCATAATATTGAAGAAGCTACGTGGGAACGAGAAGACGAGATGAGGAGTTTATACCCCCATTTGTTCTAATTTTCGAGGACGAAAATTTTATAAGGAGGGGTGAATGTGACAACCGGGAAATTCAGGCAATTCTCGGACGAAAATGTACAATCGTATGTATATAACAATTTGTACTGTTTAAAGAGTGAAATAAATGTATTTATATTGTTCAGAATATGTGAAAATGTTCTAACAATACTGACGAGTAAGAATTCAGTGTTGGAAAAATTCACTGAGTTGAAACGGGTGAAACGGTGCCAAAATCGGCATTAAAAACCCTAACCGGAGCAATAAAAGACGGTAAACTTCTGGGATTGATTTTGATCAAACGGAAGCAGATTAAATTGATCCGACTGCACAGGAGACCTCAGGAACACGTCGGGACGATTTCAGGAAAATTTCGGCTCGAACCGGCATTGGTCAAAAAGTAGTCGAATTAATGTGAATAGTGAAAGTCAAAGTCAACTTTCACTTTTGTAATTATGACATCATAAATCTAGATTAATAAATGAAAGAAAATGGCGGTTGGTGGAATGAAAGGCCATGATTCATTTAGCTTTTGATCTAAAGGCCAAGATTTGGCCAAAAATTACCATTTTTAATTTTTGAAAAATGGGGAAAGAAATGGCTTGAAAGATGTCAAATTGTCATTGGTTTAGAGCCAAATTAATTGGCTTTTGGTTTGCATAAGTCGGCAAAACATTTACAAAGTGGCCGAAACCAAAATTTCAAGCCAAAAGCCATAAGAAAATTTTTCTAACTTCCTTCCATGGTGGCTACGTGAGGGACCAAGGGAAACCAAGTTTTATCTTCAACATTTCTTCACAAAAAGTGTGTCAAAACACTCCTAGAAGACAAAGGAAGCAATTGATTAAGGTATCTTCCCTTACACTTGATTTTTTCATGGTTTTTCTTCTTAAAATCCGTGGGTGAATAGTGATTGGAAGATGGAAAATTTTTGGTTGTTTTTCATGGATTTGATGTTGGGTTTTGTTAAGGATGTATTAAGGAAGAAAACCATGCAAATTCATTAAAGAAAAACCAAATTTTGGTTGGTTTTTCAAAGGTAAATCCGTGGGTTACCTTGAGTGACCAATGAGAAAAAGTTTTGGTTAATGGTTAACATGCTTTCTAAGTTTAAATTTGTGAAGAATAAAGCTTGTATTTCATTGTGGAAAGCTTGAAAAAAATTCTTGGTATGCATTTCATAAAGTGGCCATGGGTTGTTAATGGTTTGGAAGAAAAATTTTCATTGGTTTATGTGATATTTGGTTGATTGAAATCATGCAAATTAATGTGTAAATGGTGGCAATGTGAATGAAAGAATGAAACAAAATTTTTTGGCATGTTTTCATTCAATGGCCGTGGGGTATAAATGTGTGAAAACCCTAGGAAATTTGGTTGAAAATGCCAAGAAAATGGGCTTGAAAATGTGTTAAAAATGTGACATTTGAATGGCCTAAAGTGTGGTGAAAATTTGACAAAATTTGGTTTGGTTTGGTTGTGAAAACCGAAACCAAATTAAGGGTAAAAGTGTGAAAAAAATTTTGTAATGTGGGTGATAATGTGAAATTGGAAATTTGTGGGCTTTTATGTAAAAGTTTGGAAAACTTTTACATAAAATAGGCTTGTGGTATAGTACGTGGCAGGTACATACGGTTCGAGGCGTACCTAACGCCGGAAGCCTTAAATTTACGCCGAAATGCTGCCGAAATTTCGAAAACGGCATTCGGGGTAAAATAGGGATTTAAAATAAAAGTTAGGGCCGGGACGGAAACCCGAGTCCCTAACGGAAAAAGTGAATAAGGGTAATTTAAGGGGTGGGTCGTGAATAATAACCCGTCCCCTTGAAAATGAAAAACGCGTGTGAGATTGAAAAACCGACCCCGAGGGGGGGGCGTTTTTGGAAATAAAATAAAGGTCCGAGTCGGGAACGGAAAACCCGAGCCTCGGAGACTTAGGTCGGGAAAGTCTAGATGAACGTTTTAAATACTAGTGAAACGTCCATTTGAGGATCCGAAACGATAGAAAATCGCTAAACCGACGTGAGGGTCGGAATAGTGCTTCCCGAGGGCCGGGAAAACAAAAAGTGGAAATAAAATAGAAACGAACCCGGTAATGATTAGAAAAGAATCAGAAAAGTTCCTGAGAGCCAAAAATGCAGTCTGGATCAATAAAATTCCGTCAGGGGCAAAACTGTAATTTTGCCAAAATATTGGGGTAAAATTGTAATTTTGTAAAAGTTAGGGGAAAATGGTGAAAATAATAAATAAAACCTAAAAAGTTATAAATAGGTTTTATTTAAGCTTTTTAATGAAAAATAAAAGCTATATATGGGAAAGAAATTAACAGACATAGTTTTGTCTGTAGGATCCCAAAATCGGCCTACAAGGAAGGCGATTCAAGATCCAAGAGAGAGAAAGAGAACAGTCTGATAAGGTAAGTTCAGACATTTACCTGTCTACAACATATAGCAATATTGTGCTAATTTTAATGTACTAACTATAAGTTTGGTACATATGTGCTACGGGCACTATGATAGAATAGAGAGAGAGACGAAATGTGCTACGGGCACTATAAGAATGGGACACATGGTTAATTGTGCTTCGGGCACTAGAGCGAGGTTAATGAAACTCACTCACCTAAAATTAAAATGTGAACCATTCCTAACCACGGGACAATGTGAAGTCACCGGGTTAGAATGTTAAAAAGTCGGTACTATTTTTGCCTTCGGGGCTATGAGACTAAGGTTGTGGAGGTCAGCACTGATGTACCGCTCCCAGTCATGTACAATTTTGCCTTCGGGGCTATGAGATTAAGGCTGTGGAGGTCAGCACTAATGTACCGCTCCCAGTCATGCGCACTTAAATGGTACTGCCAACCTGAGCTCAAATCCAGAACGTAATTAAAGATAATGACCTAAAACTGAAACTGTGCCATAATTGAGCATAAGACAGTTTAGTGAGAGCACTAACATCGCGGTAGATGTACTAGTGTGAGACAGTGTTGTGGTCAAACTTACTATTCACCATGAATAGTGGTCAAAGTTACTATTCACATATGAATAGTGGTCAAAGGTACTATTCACGATGAATAGTACTATTCATAGAAATTTCATTTCTTGCATGTTTGAACTTACTGAGCCTGTAGCTCACCATTTTTGCTAATGTTGCAGGTAAGCGACCAGCTCAGTAGCTTGTTTGACTGGATGCGGACGGGATGGCGCGTGTCAAATGGGATAACTGGGCGAGGGATATGGTACTGCCAGAGTCTTGCCGCTGAGCGTTAAAGTGAAGAAAAAAAAAAGGGGGAAACAGTTCTTTTGTAATTATATATATTTTACAAAAGCACTGTATTATTTATATTACTTTGTACCTATCAACAAAGTAAATAGTGGAAAAAGATTTTATATGATGTTTAAAGAAAAAAAAAATTTTCCCAAAAACGTCATGATTTAAATAGAGGAGAGAGATAAGCCGGCGACCCATGAGAGTACAATCTATCGCAGTTAGTGATAAAGCTCAACTGTAATAGTATTGTATGATCTCCACAAGGGGCGGGCCACCACACCTGGTTCAGAATATAGCACGCCGTTTATAAAGCATATCCCCAAAATGATAATGGCAGTGTTGAATAACTCATCATGGACCGTACCATATCCAATAAGGTCCTGTATCTCCTTTCGGCTACACCATTCTGTTGTGGAGTACCAGGTGCAGTTAATTGGGATAATATCCCGTTCTCTACAAGATGTCCTAGAAATTCATCCGGAGAGGTATTCGCCACCTCGATCAGATCGAAGTGTCTTTATGGATTTATCTAATTGCTTTTCCACTTCCGCACGATACTCTTTGAACTTGTCAAAGGTTTCGCTCTTGCGGTGCATCAGATACACATATCCATATCTCGAGTAATCATCTATAAAAGAGACATAATACTCGAACCCTCCTCGTGCTGTGACGTTCATGGGGCCACATATGTCAATGTGCACAATTTCTAAGAGCTCCTGAGCCCTTGTACCCTTAGCTCCAAAAGACCTCTTAGTCATTTTACCCTCTAGACAAGACTCACGTTGGGGAAGTCGTACCTCCTCCAAAGATTCCAAAGGACCGACTTTCACCAATCTTTGAATCCTATACTGAATAATATGACCAAGTCTTAAATGCCAAAGATACGCCTTGTTAGAGTAAGAAACTTTCAACCTTTTAGAGTTATCAATTAATTCAGTGTCAAGCAGTGAGTACATCTTTGGTTTGATCAAATATAGGTTTCCATCCATCCATCCAGAACGGATAAAAGACTTATTTCTATGAATATCAACTCTTTTACTAAAAGAAACTGAATAAGAATCCTTTATTAAACAAGCTACCGATATAAGATTCCTCCTAAAATTTGGAACATAAAAACAGTCTTTCAATAAAATAAAACTAAATTGATCAAAATAAAGGTAAACATCTCCCACTGCTTCAGCCACCACAAAGCTACCATCTCCAGTCCGCAACGAGAGGCTCCTATCATGTAGACTTCTCGTTTCCACGAACCACTGCATAGAAACACAAACATGATTAGTGGCGCCCGAATCAATGACCCAAGCGTCTTTCAATTCTTCCACCAAACACGCTTCCAAGTGATGAAGTTCCTTACCTTCCTTGCCCTTGGCGGCTAGGAATTCCCAGCAAACCTTCTTGAAGTGACCTACCTTCCCACAATGGAAGCATTTGGACTTTTTAGGGTCCTTCGGCTTCTTGTTCTTGTTCTTCTTCTTCCCGTCCGAGATAGGAGGATTAGAAGAACTAGAAGCCACTTGCTTCTTATTTGGCCTCTTCCTCTTCCGTGAGGGATTGGAAGATTCCGCCAAATTGGCCTCTCCTTTAGGTCGGACCACATCCTCATCCCTGATCATCCGCTCATAAGCCTGTAGTTGCTTCATGAGCTCGGTTAGTCCTAACTCCTTTGTCACCAGATTGTATGCGGCCTTAAACCCTACAAAATCTTTAAACAGAGTCTTGAACACCATCTCGATCTGGGTGTTATAGTCCAACTCAGCACCATTCTCGGCAGCCTCAGCGAAGAATCCCATTAGAATGATCATATGGTCCTTCACCGGAGTACCCGCCTTTTGCTTAGTGTTCATAATGGGGGTGATAGCGGACTGTCGAGCCAATTTTTCTTGGCCTCCGAACATGTCCTCCAGATTTTCCATGATCTCCTCAGCAATTTGATAAGTCTCATGCTGCTTTTGTAAAGCACTAGTCGTGCTAGCAAGTATGTAGCATCGAGCTATATCATTGGATTCTCTCCAACGAGTATAAGCAACTGGGACCTCCTCAATCGGTGTGTCAGGTTTTGGCCCTGGTGGGCATGGTTTGTCCAGTACGAACTTGTGTTTCTCGCAGCTGAGAACTATTAACAGATTTCTTTTCCAATCCTTATAATTATCGCCATTCAGTTTATTCTCAGTAAGTATTGAAATGAGGGTGTTGGTGACATTTTGAACTGAATTAAAATTATACTAGACATCATTACAAAGCCCAAGCAAATATACAGATAATTTAGCTAATAAAACATACAAGTATGTTCGTACATGAAACTTGAAAAACATGTAGCATTGCAACGGTAATTCTCAGTACCTATTGCCCCAAGCCACCGAGGGGTGGTCATGAAAACAAATAGCCGGAACATGGACCCCGTCCAATTAATATATGTTGCCTTAAATGCTCCAAGGTTAAGACATATATTAATAACCGCTTATTTGGCCACCAGTTTAGTTAACAGAGCTTCTAGGGAAGGTTAATAACTAAACGAGTCTTGAGTGTATAGCCATTGTTTACGTAGCCCGATCCACGTCCTACCAAGCCACCGAGGGGTGGTCATGAATAGGATCGTACTCGAACACGTTTTCCACATGGAAGATCCAATCTAGTATACCGGCGGCAGTAAACACCTACCGAGGGGTGTGGTTAGGGCAGAACTGACGCAAGGCGTTACCATGCTTTCACATATGGATCAACAATGGAGGTCGTGGTTTTGTTTGAAACCCTCTCCCACTCAATATTTTGAAAAATATGCAAGTTTTGACAAATTACGTATGATCAATATAGTATGAGCGGCACTCACTAATCCTATATGACATGTTATCAAATATGCATATAAAACATCCATTAATACATATTTATACATCCATGACATATCACAGAAAAAATAATTGACAGAATAACCAAGCCATGGTTCCATCCTAGAACAAAGAAAATAAAGATTACAAAATTCCATCCAAAGTATTCTTTGGTCTTGAATTCTGTTCCGTCTTCTTGTATCCATCTTTATGTAGCCTCTCCATTTATTTCTCATCCCAAGAATTATTTAAAATTTAAATCTCCAAAAATTTAAATTTCAAATTCAAATTCCAAATTCGAATTTCAAATTTAAATTTCCAATTCAAATTTTAAACAATTTTAAACATCATGTGTAATAATATGTAATTTCAAAAATTTCAAATTTTCAATTACATATTTTTTAAACATGATTTAAAATTAAATTTCTAATTTAAAAATCAAAATTTTTCGATTTTTAGACCGTCGTACCGCCGCCTCCGAAGGCGTCAGCCGCCGTGGGCAGCCACCAGCCCCAAAGGGGCTAGCAGCCCACGGCTTCCCCCTATGTGCAGATTTGCCGGGCTGCAGGCCAAGCCTACAGCACCAGGCTGCACGCCCAGGCGGGGCGAAGCAGCCGGCAGGCTGCAGGCAGCGCCTGCAGCCAGAGGCTGCACGCCCAGGCTGCGGCCAGCCTTGGGCAGGCCATGGCCACCCTTGGCTACAGGCCAAGCCTGCGGCCGTGGGTGGTGTTGGACTGCATAGGGGCTGCCGCAGCCCCATCCTGCCCGAGGGTAGGGGCTGCAGCCCCACCAAGGCCCGTCGGCTTATCCCGAGGGGTCGTGTCTCTATTTTGGTGCCATATTCCAATTTACCTATTAGGATCTCTAAAAATTAATTTGAATCCCAATTAAATTGAAATTTTCCACACAGTCAAAATTTCAACCTTTAAATCAAATTTAACTTTTGGGAAAAAATAAATTACGGTCTTCAATCTTCATTCTCCTCCAAGAATAATTACATAAAATTTCCTAAACCGTTTCCGGTGTACAAAAATTCTAACCATAAAAATTCTAAGAGACAAAAATTAAAATCCATGGGAAAATTATAGTGTTAATAAACTGCTCTCATGGTTACATAAAAATTCCTAGATACAATTTTTCTAAATTCTAAGGAACCATAACCGGTATAAACAAGCATGCTTATAATAATTCATAAAATTAAAATAACCACATACTTTATACATAATCCATGATAACAACATAAAGGAACCCTAGAATGCCACTCTCTAAATATCAAATCCATACATAAATAAAAAGACTAAGTAATTGTCTAATTTATGTACATGGCATAGTCATGAGATGGCTCTGATACCAATTGTAGGAAAATAAATCGGTAAAAACATATCAGAGTGGCGCAGCGGAACAATAAAAATTTTAGATCGTTAAATATCTCATGATGCCATATACAATAAATCAACAACAATTAAAACTCATACCTCAAGGACGCCAATCTGCAGGAGGAGAATGACCGGAGGCTTCAACCAACTAGCCTTCTCTACTATTCTCCAATTCCCGAATGGCTGAGTGTGTGGGCACTCTGAACCTCGATCGGTATGCTAGCACTGCTAGTCTTCTTCCGACCACCCAGATCTCTCAAGAACTTTATTGTCACGATGAGCTGTGCAACAATAAGCCTGCTCACCTGAGATCTGTGGTCTAAGAGAACTGGAGTGGCAGGACCTCTATTTATAGACCTACATGAGGTGATTCTCTGAATTTGAATTGAACTAGGAAAAGATATTCTCCCTTATCCATAACCATAAAATACGAATTTTTCATAGGAAAATCCCAACAATAAAATTCGGTTTTTTAAGGATAAAACTAATCCAAATCTAAACAAGATTTTAACTAGAATTTTATCTCCCTTTTTTAACCAAAAAAATCCGAAATTTCCTAGGAGATTTTTCCTCCAAAAATTCGGCCACATTTAGGATAAGGGAGAATCAAAATTCTACTAGGATTTTCAAGCTTGAATCTTATCTCAACCTTATCCAAAATAACCGAATTTTCCTAGGAGATTTCCTCCATAATTTCGGCCACTTTTCAGGGAAGGAGAGAATCCAAATTCAACTAGGATTGAAACTTGAAATTTTCCCTTGAACGTTATCCATAAAAACCGAAATTCCATTGAGGATTATCCTCAAAATTTCGTCCACAATTTGTTAGGATTTGGATTCAAAATTCAAGTAGGATTCTTACAAGATTATCCTCTCCAAATCCAACTCAAATTCGAATTTCAAACCTTGTGGATTTTCCACAATAAATTCGAATCCCACTTGGACTGTGATTCAAAATTTGAATTTCAAATTTCAAATTCGAATTTCAAATTCAAATTTCAAATTTCAAATTTCAAATTTAAATTTCAAATTCAAATTTCAAATTCGAATTTCAAATTCAAATTTCAAATTCAAATTTCAAATTCAAATTTCAAATTTCAAATTTCAAAATTCAAATTTCAAAATCCACAAAACATTTGTGTTTCAAATTCTTGTTCTTATGGATAATTTTCTACAACTCCAATCCAATCTCAAATAAAATCATGGCAACTTTATTTGGAGTTCGAATAATTGTGTACTCTATTATCCAAAACAAAATCTGAATCCAATCGGAGAGAATCTTGTCTACCATCCTAATCCTGTGTCATCACCATCCATGCATAATAAACTAGCCAATAGCAAACACAAATCAATTTGCCAAAAGTTAAGGAATTATGTGGAGCTAGTAGAGGGACTGATTGGACATATATAATCGGGCTCCCGTGATTCCATATGATCATCATTCTGTACCGAACAACTCAATCATATGATCACTAATTTCAGAGTCACACCACTATAAACCTGAAACTGAACTCCCAATTATATACCGTATTACGTAAGCCTGTGACGAGCTACTATCCAATGACCTTGTCATATATGCAAAACCCTCATATGATATCCATGATCAGCCTTAGGTCAAAGTCTGTTTAATCCTACTGATCAGGCTATCTTAAAGTTCCATTATACTACCGAATTAAGAAAATGATTATTCACCATATGTGAATAAGAAGTCATCCGCCCAGCAGACGACCCAAGGCCTTGTCCATTTTCACATTCAGTATAATGCCTTTAAGAGGATACCTTTAACTCCTTAGAGCTATGATTCGGATATCTGCAAACAAACCTTTCATCGTATACAAGTCATGCACCCAACGAACCGGTCTATAAGCTGACTACCTCTGAGACGCTTTAGCCATTGGAACATCAAAGTACACAAGTCATATATATGAAGTAATTCATTTACTCAGGATTAAGGTTATTGCACAATGAACGTCAAAAGTAGATTGATCCACTCAAAGCGGACTTCGTAGATCGATCACGCTTTAGTCCCGGTCTAATATGTCACCACCAAGCAACATATCTATGTCTCTACTTGGGAGTCTAGCTCCAGACAGTCAAGACAAACCGTCCCCTCCAAGGCTTTAGACAACATAATAGTCTTAACATGAGTTAGATGCTCGGTCTAACCCCATATACTACAGACCATAGTTTAGACTGCTAACTTTAGAACATTGTCTTCTCGCATACAAAAATCCATTGCATGCAACGTTCTAACAGTTTAACACAAGCAATCAGGGAGCCATATTTACTTACATTTACTTTAACATGTAAATAAGACAAGGACAGATAGCAATGCAATGAATAACCTCTATATATAATTTTATTATCCAGTTCAAAATAAATACATCAAAATGTCTCTAATGCTTAGGGCATTTCCTAACATTCGGTTTTTCAAGATATTGTGATTCAAAATTGGAATTCAAGTTTAAAATTTAAAATTTCAAAATTCAAACTTCAAATTCAAATTTGAAATTTAAATTTTGAATTCAATTTTCAAATTTCAAATTTAAATTTCGAATTCAGATTTCAAATTTTAAATTTCAAATTTAAATTTCAAATTCACATTTCAAATTCAAAATTTAAATTACAAAATTCAAAATTCAAATTTCTGTAGGAAATAAATCGGAAAAAACATATCAGAGTGGCACAGCGGAACAATATAAAATTTTCAAGATCATTAAATATCTCATGATGCCATATACAATAAACCAATAACAATTTAAACTCATACATCAAGGACGCCAATCTACAGGAGGAGAATGATTAGAGGGCTTCAACCAACTTGCCTTCTCTTGTAGGAAAATAAATCGGTATAAACGTATTAGAGTGGCGCAGCAGAACAATAAAAAGTTTTTAGATCGCTAAATATCTTATAATGCCATATACAATGAACCAACAACAATTAAAACTCATACCTCAAGGATGCCAATCCGCAGGAGGAGAATGACCAGAGGGCTTCAACCAACTAGCCTTCTCTACTATTCTCCAATTCCCGAATGGCTGAGTGTGTGGGCACTCTGAACCTTGATCGGTATGCTAGCACTGCTAGTCTTCTTCTGACCATCCAAATCTCTAAAGAACTTATTGTCACGGTGAGTTGTGCAATAATAAGCCTGCTCACCTGAGAGTCTGTGGTCTAAGAGAACTGAAGTGGCAGGACCTTTATTTATAGACCTGCATGAGATGATTCTCTGAATTCGAATTTGATTAGGAGAAGATATTCTCCCTTATCCACAAGCACAAAATCTGAATTTTCCAAGGGGAAAACCCTAACAATAAATTCGGCCACTTTAGGATAATTCCAATTCAAATCTAAATAAGATTTTAGCTAGAATTTTATCTCCCTTTTTTAACCAAAAAATCCGAAAATCCAAAGGTAAAATCCCCACCAAAATTTCGGCCACTTTTGGTAAGGGAGAATCAAAATTCCACTAGGATTTTCAAGCTTAAATCTTATCTCATCCTTATCCAAAATAACCGAAAATCTCCTAGGAGATTTACTCTAAAAATTCAGCTATTATCAGGGAGGAGAGAATCCAAATTCAACTTAGATTGAAACTTGAATTTTTCCTTGAACCTTATCCGCAAAAATCTGAAAATTCATTGAGGATAATCCTCAAAATTTTCGTCCATATTTGGTTAGGATTTGGATTCAAAATTCAAGTAGGATTCTAACAAGATTTTCCTCTTCATATCCAACTCAAATTCAAATTTCATTTCTTGTGGATTTACCACAACAAATTCGAATCCCACTTGGACTATGATTCAAAATTTGAATTTCAAATTTCAAATTCAAACTTCAAATTCAAATTTTAAATTTCAAATTTCAAAATTCAAATTTCAAATTTCAAAATTCAAATTTCAAAATCCACAAAAAGATTGTATTTCAAATTCTTGTTCTCATGAATAATTTTCTACAACTCCAATCCAATCTCAAATAAAATCATGGCAACTTTATTTGTAGTTCGAATAATTGTGTACTCTATTATCCAAAACAAAATCTAAATCCAACCGGAGAGAATCTTGTCGACCATTCTTATCCTATGTCAACACCATCCATGCATAATAAACTAGCCAATAGCATACACAAATCAATTTGCCAAACGTTAAGGAATTATATGGAGATAGTAGAAGGACTAATTGGACATAGATAATCGGGCTCCCACAAATCCGTATGATCAACATTCTTTTACCGAACAACTCAATCATATGATCACTAAATTCAGAGTCATACCACTATAAACCTGAAACTGAACTCCCAATTATATACCGTATTACATAAGCCTGTGACAAGCTATCGTCCAATGACCTTGTCATGTATGCAGAACCCTCATATGATATCCATGATTAGCCTTCAGCCAAAGTCCGTTTAATCCTACTGATCAGGCTATCTTAAAGTTCCATTATACTACCGAATAAAAAAAATGATTATTCACCATATGTGAATAAGAAGTCATCCGCCCAGCAGACGACCCAAGGCCTTGTCCATTTTCACATTCAGTATAATGCCTTTAAGAGGATACCCTTAACTCCTCATTAGAGCTATGATTCCGATATCTATAAATGAACCCTTCATCGTATACAAGTCATGCACCCAACGAACCGGTCTATAAGCTTCCTACCTCTGAGACGCTTTAGCCATTGGAACATCAAAGTACACAAGTCATATACATGAAGCTATTCATCTACTCAGGAGTAAGGTTACTGCACAATGAACGTCAAATGCAGATCGATCCACTCAAAGTGGACTTCGTAGATCAATCACGCTTTAGTCCCAGTCTAATATGTCATCACCAAGCAACATATCTATGTCTCTACTTGGGAGTCTATGCTCTAGACAGTCAAGACAAACCGTCCCCTCCAAGGCTTTAGACAACATAATAGTCTTAACATGAGTTAGATGCTCAATCTAACCCCATAGACTACAGACCATAGTTTAGATTGCTTACTTTAGAAAATTGTCTTCTCACATATAAAAGTCCATTACATGCAATGTTCTAACAGTTTAACACAAGCAGTTAGAGAGCCATATTTGCTTACATTTACTTTAACATGTAAATAAAACAAGGACAGATAGCAATGTAACGAATAGCCTCTATATATAATTTTATTATCCAGTTCAAAATAAATACATCAAAATGTCTCTAATGCTTAGGGAATTTCCTAACATCTCTACTATTTTCCAATTCCTGAATGGCTGAGTGTGTGGGAAATCTGAACCTCGATCGGTATGCTAGCACTGCTAGTCTTCTTCCGACCACCAAGATCTCTAAAGAACTTATTGTCACAGTGAGTTGTGCAACAATAAGCCTGCTCACCTGAGAGTCTATAGTCTAAGAGAACTGGAGTGGCAGGACCTCTATTTATAGACTTGCATCAGGTGATCCTCTGAATTCAAATTAGATTAGGAGAAGATTTTCTCCGTTATCCACAATAAAAAATCCAAATTTTTGAGCCTTATCTAACCAAAAAAGATTCGGCTACTTTATGGATTTTTCATTCAAATTCAAACAGGATTTTAACTAGAATTTTATCTCCTCATTATCCAACCAAAAAATCCGAAAATCTCTTCCAAGATCTCTTCAAAAATTTCGGCCACAAAAAGTAGGGGGAGAATCAAAATTCAACTAGGATTTTCAAGCTTGAATTTTATCTCATCCTTATCCAAAATAACCGAAAATCTCCTTGAGATTTACCCTCAAAATTTTGGCCACTTTTAGGGAGAAGAGAATCCAAATTCAACTGGGATTAAAACTTGAATTTTCCCCTGCATCCTTATCTACAAAAACTGAAAATATCTTGGAAGATTGTCCTCAACAAAATTCGGCTACTTTTGTTAGATTTAGGACTCAAAATTCAAGTAGGATTCAAACAAGATTTTCCTCTTCATAATCCAACTCAAATTCGAATTCTAGCTTTGTGGAATTATCCACAAAGAATTCGAATTCCATTTAGACTGTGATTCAAAATTTGAATTTCAAATTTGATTATATACCGTATTACGTAAGCCTGTGACAAACTATCGTCCAATGACCTTGTCATGTATGCAGAACCCTCATATGATATCCATGATTAGCCTTAGGCCAAATTCTGTTTAATCCTACTAATCAGGCTATCTTAAAGTTCCATTATACTACTGAATAAGAAAATGATTATTCACCATATGTGAATAAGAAGTCATCCGCCCAGCAGACGACCCAAGGCCTTGTTCATTTTCACATCCAGTATAATGCCTTTAAGAGGATACCCTTAACTCCTTATTAGAGCTATGATTCTGATATCTATAAACAAACCCTTCATCGTATACAAGTCATGCAACCAACTAGCCGGTCTATAAGCTTACCACCTCTGAGACACTTTGGCCATTGGAACATCAAAGTACACAAGTCATATACATGAAGTAGTTCATTCACTCAAGATTAAGGTTACTGCACAATGAACGTCAAAAGCAGATCGATCCACTCATAGCGAACTGCATAGATCAATCACGCTTTAGTCCTGGTCTAATATGTCACCACCAAGCAACATATCTATGTCTCTACTTGGGAGTCTATGTTCCAGATAGTCAAGACAAACCGTCCCCACCATGGCTTTAGATAACATAATAGTCTTAACATGAGTTAGATGCTTGGTCTAGCTCTATAGACTACAGACCATAGTTTAGACCGCTTACTTTAGAATATTGTCTTCTCACATATAAAAAGTCCATTGCATGCAACGTTCTAACAGTTTTAACACAAGCAGTCAGGGAGCCATATTTGCTTACATTTACTTTAACATATAAATAGAATGAGGACAAACAATAATGTAATGAATAACCTCCATATATAATTTTATTATCCAGTTCAAAATAAATACATCAAAATGTCTCTAATGCTTAGGGCATTTCCTAACAATCTCCCACTTGCCCTAAGCCAGTAGATGTGCCATGTTATGCATCTCCGTCGCCTCTACATGCCTATCAAAGCTTCTAGCCACCAAAGTCTTAGTAAAGGGATTGACAATGTTGTCCTCAGACGCGATCTTATATACATCTACTTGTCCTGTCTCCATGTGCCCTCTCCGATCAAGAACACTGATCCTGATGTCGATTTCCTTGAATCCTTGCAAATCTGGAAGTCTGAGTCTGTGTATCCTATGGGTTTTAGGTCCCCTCCAGAATACACCAGCATATAATCCCTCGTTCTCTTAAGATACTTGAGTATATGCTTTACTGCTTGCCAGTGCTTGGTTCCAAGATTCGCTTGATGTCGACTCACCATACCTACTGCAAAACATATGTCCGAGCGAGTGCAAAGCATAGCGTACATAAGGCTACCCACAGCATATGCATAAGAAACCTTACTCATACGCTCTCTTTCTTCTGATGTCTTAGGACAGTCATCCAATTAAAGAGTTAGATCGGCAATGGAAGGTTGTGAACCTTTCTTTGCCTCTTGCATTGCATATTTGTCAATTATTTTATCTATGTATGAAGCTGGGGATGATGCTATCATTTTGTTCTTTCGATCTTTGAAGAGACGAATGCCTAGAACATAATTAGCTTCTCCCAAGTCATTCATGTCAAACTGTTGGTGCAACCAAAGCTTGACCGACGATAAGTTCCTTACATCATTCCCAATGAGTAGTATATCATCGACATAGAGTACCAGAAAGACCACTTTTCCATCCTTAATATGTTTATAATTACAGGGTTCATCAACGTTGTGCTCAAAATCAAATGTCTTGATCGCTTGATCAAATCTTTGGATCAATGAGTAGGATGCTTGCTTTAATCCATAAATGGATCCAAACAACTTGCAGACTTTTCTTTCTTGACCTTTTGCCACGAACCCTTCGGGTTGTATCATGTAGATACATTCTTCAAGATGGCCATTTAAGAATGTCGTCATGACATCCATTTGCTAGATCTCGTAATCGAGAGCCGCATCAACGGACAGAAGAATACGGATAGACTTTAGCATAGCAACAGGCGAAAAGGTTTCATCGTAATCGATTCCAGCCTTTTGCATGTACCCCTTTGCAGCCAGTCCAGCTTTGAAAGTTTCCACTCTCCCTTCCACATCCTTCTTTCTTTTGTAGACCCACTTGCATCCAATGGGTTTTATCCCATCCGACAGATCTACAAGTTCCCAAAAAGAGTTGGATTTCATAGAATCCATCTCATTGTTCATAGCCTGTTTCCAAGATTTAGAATCAACATCATTTATAGCTTCATCATAAGTGACCGGACCGTCCTCATGCTTATGAGCCTCAGCCTGGTATACCTCAGCATCATACATGAAGAAATTAGGCTTCTTCGAAACCCTCTCACTACGATAAGGCACCCTAAATTGTTGATCATCTATAGGTCTTTCACCGGAACTCAGACTTGCGTCCAAGACCAAAACCCGTGGAGCAGTTTTTTCACCCGATAACTCCTCTAGCACCATTTTGCTTCAAGGCTTAGAGTCATTCATGTGACTTTCCTCCAAGAATGGCACATGAGTTGAAACAATGACTTTTTGTTCCTTCGAATTATAGAACAGACCTCCCTTAGTTACCTTTAGATACCCTACAAACATGCACAATTCTGATCTTGGTTCCAACTTCGCATCCCCATCCAATACATGTGCCAGGCAGCCCCATATTCTCATATGTCCAAGGGAGGGCTTCCTGCCACGCCACAATTCATACGAAGTCCTGGGAATGGATTTGCTTGGAACCTAATTCAGAATATAGCATGCCATTTATAAAGCATATCCCTAGAATGATAACGGCAGTGTTGAATGACTCATCATGGACCGTACCATATCCAACAAGGTCCTGTTTCTCATTTCGGCTACACCGTTCTGTTGTGGAGTACCAAGTACAGTCAATTGGGATAATATCCCACTCTCTACAAGATGTCCTAGAAATTCGTCGGAGAGGTATTCGCCACCTCGATCAGATCGAAGTGTCTTTATGGATTTATCCAATTGCTTTTCCACTTCCGCACGATACTCTTTGAACTTGTCAAATGTTTCACTCTTGCGATGCATCAGATACACATATCCATACCTCGAGTAATCGTCTATAAAGGAGATATAATACTCGAACCCTCCTCGTGCTGTGATGTTCATGGGGCCACATACGTCAGTGTGCATAATTTCTAAGTGCTCCTGTGCCCTTGTACCCTTAGCTCCAAAAAACCTCTTAGTCATCTTACCCTCAAGACAAGACTCACATTGAGGAAGATGTACCTCCTCCAGAGATTCTAGAGGACCGTCTTTCAACAACCTTTGAATCCTATCCTGATTAATATGATCAAGTCTTAAATGCCAAAGATACACCTTGTTAGAGTGAGAAACTTTCAACCTTTAAGAGTTATCTATTAATTCAGTGTCAAGCAGTGAGTACATCTTTGGTTTGATCAAATATAGGTTTCCATCCATCTATCCAGAACAGATAAAAGACTTATTTCTATGAATATCAACTCTTTTACTAAAAGAAACTGAATAAGAATCCTTTATTAAACAAGCTACCGATATAAGGTTCCTCCTAAAATTAGGAACACAAAAACAGTCTTTTAACAAAATAAACCCAAATTCATCAAAATAAAGATAAATGTCTCCCACTGCTTCAGCCACCACCAAGCTACCGTCTCCAGTTCGCAACGAGAGGCTCCTCTCATGTAGACTTCTCGTTTCCACGAACCCCTGCATAGAAACACAAACATGATTAGTGGCGCCCAAATCAATGACCCAAGCATGTTTCGATTCTTCCACCAAACACGCTTCTAAATAGTGAAGTTCCTTACCTTCCTTGCTCTTGGCGGCTAGGAATTCCTAGCAAGCCTTCTTGAAGTGACCTACCTTCCCACAATGGAAGCACTTGGAATTTTTAGGGTCCTTAGGCTTCTTGTTCTTCTTCTTCTTCTTCTCATCCGAGATAGGAGGATTAGAAAAACTAGAAGCCGCCTACTTGTTATTTGGCCTCTTCCTCTTTCGTGAGGGTTTGGAAGATACCACCAAATTAGCCTCTCCCTTGGGTTGAATCGCATCCCCATCCTTGATCATCCGCTTTTAAGCTTGGAGTTGCTTCATGAGCTCGGTGAGTCCTAACTGCCTTGTCACCAGATTATATGCGACCTTAAACCCCACAAAATCCTTCGATAGAGTTTTAAACACCATTTCGATCTGGGTGTTGTAGTCCAACTCAGCACCATATTCAGCAGCCTTAGCGAAGAATCCCATTAGAGTAATCATATGGTCCTTCACCGGAGTACCCACCTTTTGCCTGGAGTTCATAATATTGGTGATAGCAGACTATTGAGCTAATTTTTCTTGGCCTCCGAACATGTCCTCCAGATTTTCCATGATCTCTCTAGCAACTTGATAAGTCTTATGCTACTTTTGTAAAGCACTCGTCATGCTAGTAAGTATGTAGCACCGAGCTATCTCATTGAATTCTCTCCAACGAGTATAGGCAACCGGGACCTCCTCAAGCGGTGTGTCAGGTTTAGGCCCAGGTGGGCATGGTTCGTCCAGTACAAACTTGTGTCTCTCGCAGCTGAGAACTATAAATAGATTTCTTTTCCAGTCTTTATAATTATCGTCATTCAGCTTATTTTCAGTAAGGATTGAAATGAGGGGTGTCGGTGACATTTTGAACTGAAATAAAATTATACTGGACATCATTACAAAGCCCAAGCAAATGCACAGATAATTTAGCAAATAAAACATACAAGTATGTTCCTACATGAAACTTGTAAAAACATATAGCATTGCAACGGTAATTCTTAGCACATATTACCCCAAGCCACCGAGGGGTGGTCATGAAACAAATAGCTGGAACATAGACCCCATCCAATTAATATATGTTGCCTTAAATGCTCCAAGGTTAAAACATATATTAATAACCGCTTATTTTGGCCACCAGTTTAGTTAACAAAGCTTCTAGAGAAGGTTAATAACTAAACGAGTCTTGAGTGTATAACCATTGTTTACGTAGCCCGATCCATGTCCTACCAAGCCATCGAGGGGTGGTCATGAATAGAATCGTATGCGAACACATTTTCCACATAGGAGATCCAACCTAGTATACCGGCGGCGGTAAACACCTACGAGGGGTGTGGTCATGGCAGAACTGACGTGAGGCGTTATCATGCCTTCACATATGGATCAATAATGGAGGCTATGGGTTTTGTTTCAAGCCCTCTCCCACTCAATATTTTGAAAAAAACATGCAAGTTTTGACAAATATGTATGATCAAGATAGTATTAGCGGCACTCACCTATCCTATATGACATGTTATCAAATATGCATATAAAACATCCATCAATACATATTTATACATGCATGGCATATCACAGAAAAAATAATTGACAGTTAAATAACCAAGCCATGGTTCGATCCTAGAACAAAAAAAATAAAGATTACAAAATTCCATCCAAAGCATTCTTTGGGTCTTGAATTTTGTTCCGTCTTCTTCTATCCATCTTTATGTAGCCTCTCTATTTATTTATCAACGCAAGAATCATTTAAAATTTTAATTCTAAAAATTCAAATTTCAAATTCAAATTTCAAATTCGAATTTCAAATTTAAATTTCAAATTCAAATTTTAAATAATTTTAAATATCATGTGCAATAATATGTAATTTCAAAAATTTCAAAATTTCAATTACAGATTTTTAAACATGGTTTAAAAATTAAATCTCAACTTTAAAAATCAAAATTTTTCGATTTTAGGTCCATCGGCCCCCGGAGGCCGGCAGCCGCCGTGGGCAGCCCCCAACCCCCGGGGGGGCTGGCAGCCTACGGCCACAGCCAGGTGCAGTCCAACCAGCTGCATGCCCGGGTGGGCGCAACAACCCGCCAGGCTGCAGGCAACGCCTGCAGCCATGAGCTGCATGCCTAAGGGCTGGCCGGCCCTTGGGAGGGCCGCGGCCACCCCTGGCTGTAGGCAAAGCCTACGACCGTGGGGTGCAGCTGTGGGCAGGGGCTGCCGTAGCCCCATCCTGCCCGAGGAGTCAGTCCTCGATTTCCATGCCATATTTCAATTTACCTATTAGGATCTCCAAAATTAATTTGAACCCTAATTAAATTGAAATTTTCCACACAATCAAAATTTCAACCTTTAAATTAAATTTAACTTTGGAGAAAAAATAAATTACAGTCTTCAAACTTCAATCTCCTCCAAGAATAATTGTATAAAATTTCCTAAACCATTTCCAGTGTACAAAAATTCTAATCATAATAATTCTAAGAGACAAAAAATAAAAATCCATGGGAAAATTACAGTGTTAATAAACTGCTCCCATGGTTACATAAACATTCCTAGATACAATTTTCTAAATTCTAAGGAACCATAACCGACAATAAACAAGCATACTTATAATAGTTAAAAAATTAAAATAACCACATACTACATACATAATCCATGATAACAACATAAAGGAATCCTAAAATGCCACTCTCTAAATATCAAATCCATATATAAATAAAAAGATTAACTAATTGTCTAATTTATGTACATGGCATAGTCATGAGATGGCTCTGATACCAATTGTAGGAAATAAATCGGAAAAAACGTATCAGAGTGGCACAGCAGAACAATAAAAATTTTTCAAGATCGTTAAATATCTCATGATGCCATATACAATAAACCAACAACAATTTAAACTCATACCTCAAGGACGCCAATCTGCAAGAGGAGAATGATCGAAGGGCTTCAACCAACTAGCCACCTCTACTATTCTCTAATTCCCGAATGGCTGAGTGTGTGGGCACTCTGAACCTCGATTGGTATGCTAGCACTACTAGTCTTCTTCCGACCACCCAGATCTCTAAAGAACTTATTATCATGGTGAGCTGTGCAACAATAAGCCTGCTCACCTGAGAGTCTGTGGTCTAAGAGAACTGGAGTGGCTGGACCTCTATTTATAGACTTGCATGAGGTGATCCTCTGAATTCAAATTGGATTAGGAGAAGATTTTCTCCTTTATCCACAATAAAAAATTAGAATTTTTGAGCCTTATCCAACCAAAAAAGATTCAGCCACTTTATGGATTTTTCATTCAAAATTCAAACAGGATTTTAACTAGAATTTTATCTCCTCATTATCCAACCAAAAAATCCAAAAATCTCTTCCAAGATCTCTTTAAAAATTTCGACCACAAAAAGTAAGGGGAGAATCAAAATTCAACTAGGATTTTCAAGCTTGAATTTTATCTCATCCTTATCCAAAATAACCAAAAATCTCCTAGAGATTTACCTTCAAAATTTCGACCACTTTTAGGAAGAAGAGAATCCAGATTCAACTGGGATTGAAACTTGAATTTTCCCCTACATCCTTATCCACAAAAACTGAAAATATCTTGGAGGATTTTCCTTAACAAAATTCGGCCACTTTTGTTAGATTTAGGATTCAAAATTCAAGTAGGATTCAAACAAGATTTTCTTCTTTGTAATCCAACTCGAATTCGAATTCTAGCTTTGCGGAATTATCCACAAAGAATTCGAATGTGATGCCCCGTGCCCTCAGTGGCCCGGACCGTCACTGAAAACTATTACTTGCTTCTTTAACTTTTACTTATACTTCTTCTTTAAAACCGATGCTTAAACTTGCTGAATTTAATACCATAAATTTAGAGGGATTTTTTTTATTATATACACGTACGTATTTACTATTAAAATGCAGAATTTGAAAAACATAAGGATTTCAATTATACATACACACTTATATACTTGTTTATCTGATTACTATTCACCAGATACTATTTAAATATACTATTCATACATAAATTGTTTACTGTTCCAAAATACCGTTTAACCGTTACTATTCAAAATACTATTTAACTGTCATCATTCAAAATATTATTTACTCATACTGTGCAGAAGAATACTCGCGGTGTATCTATAACCTCATCCTCACATCCACCTCCGCCGCCATCATCACCCCTTAGTGTTTACGTTATAGGAAGCTTACTTACAGCATGAACACACTTCGTGAGCTTTAGTGGTCGGTGTAAATCTCACACTTGACTCCGTACAGGTAGTGCCTTGTAGGAAAATTGATCGGTAAAGACGTATCAAAGTGGCGCAGCGGAACAATAAAAATTTTTAGATCGTTAAATATCTCATGATGCCATATACAATAAACCATCAATAATTAAAACTCATACCTCAAGAAAGCCAATCTGCAGGAGGAGAATGACCGGAGGCTTCAACCAACTAGCCTTCTCTACTATTCTCCAATTCCCGAATGGCTGAGTGTGTGGGCACTCTAAACCTCGATCGATATGCTAGCACTGCTAGTCTTCTTCCGACCACCCAGATCTCTAAAGAACTTTATTGTCATGGTGGGCTGTGCAACAATAAGCCTGCTCACTTGAGAGTCTGTGGTCTGAGAGAACTGGAGTAGCAGGACCTCTATTTATAGACCTGCATGAGGTGATTCTCTGAATTCGAATTGGATTAGGAGAAGATATTCTCCCTTATCCATAACCATAAAATCCGAATTTTCCATGGGAAAATCCCAATAATAAAATTCAGCCATTTAGGATAAATCTAATCCAAATCTAAACAAGATTTTAACTAGAATTTTATCTCCCTTTTTCAACCAAAAAATCAGAAAATTCCAAGGAGAAAATCTCCTCAAAAAATTTGGCCACATTTAGGATAAGGGAGAATCAAAATTTCACTAGGATTTTCAAGCTTGAATCTTATCTCATCCTTATCCGAAATAACCAAATTTTCCCTAGGAGATATTCTCCAAATTTCGGCCACTTTCTGGGGAGGAGAGAATCCAAATTCAACTGGGATTGAAACTTGAATTTTTTCTTTGAACCTTATCCACAAAATCCCTTGAGGATAATCCTCAAAATTTCGTCCATCATTAGTTCGGATTTGGATTCAAAATTCAAGTAGGATTCTAACAAGATTATCCTCTCTATATCCAACTCAAATTCAAATTTCAAACCTTGTGGATTTTCCACAACAAATTCGAATCCCACTTGGACTGTGATTCAAAATTTCAAATTTCAAGTTTCAAATTTCAAATTCGAATTTCAAATTCAAATTTCAAATTCAAATTTCAAAATTCAAAAATCAAATTTCAAATTTCAAATTTCAAAATTCAAATTTCAAAATCCACAAAACAGTTGTGTTTCAAATTCTTGTTCTCATGGATAATTTTCTACAACTCCAATCCAATCTCAAATAAAATCATGGCAACTTTATTTGGAGTTCGAATAATTGTGTACTCTATTATCCAAAATAAAATCTGAATCCAACCGGAGAGACTCTTGTCTACCATCCTAATCCTATGTCATCACCATCCATGCATAATAAACTAGCCAATAGCATACACAAATCAATTTACCAAACGTTAAGGAATTATGTGGAGCTAGTAGAGGGACTGATTGAATATATACAATCGGGCTCCCGCAAATCCATATGATCATCATTCTTTTACCGAACAACTCAATCATATGATCACTAATTTCAGAGTCACACCACTATAAACCTGAAACTGAACTCCCAATTATATACCGTATTACGTAAGCCTGTGAGAAGCTATCGTCCAATGACCTTGTTATGTATGCAGAACCCTCATATGATATCCATGATCAACCTTAGGCCAAAGTCCGTTTAATCCTACTGATCAGGCTATCTTAAAGTTCCATTATACTTCCGAATAAAGAAAATGATTATTTACCATATGTGAATAAGAAGTCATCTGCCCAGCAGACGACCCAAGGCCTTGTCCATTTTCACATTCAGTACAATGCCTTTAAGAGGATACCCTTAACTCCTCATTAGAGCTATGATTCCGATATCTATAAACGAACCCTTCATCGTATACAAGTCATGCACCCAACGAACCGGTCTATAAGCTTACTACCTCTGAGATGCTTTAGCCATTGGAACATCAAAGTACACAAGTCATATACATGAAGCTGTCCTTTTACTCAGGATTGAGGTTACTGCATAATGAACGTCAAAAGCTGATTGATCCATTCAAATCGGACTTCGTAGATCAATCATGATTTAGTCCCGGTCTAATATGTCACCACCAAGCAATATATCTATGTCTCTACTTGGGAGTCTAGCTCCAGACAGTCAAGAAAAACCGTCCCCTCCAAGGCTTTAGACAACATAATAGTCTTAACATGAGTTAGATGCTCGGTCTAACCCCATAGACTACAGACCATAGTTTAGACTGCTAACTTTAGAACATTGTCTTCTCGCATACAAAAGTCCATTGCATGCAATGTTCTAACAATTTAACACAAGCAATCAAGGAGCCATATTTGCTTACATTTACTTTAACATGTAAATAAAAACGAGGACAGATAGCAATGTAATGAATAACCTCTATATATAATTTTATTATCCAGTTCAAAATAAATACATCAAAATGTATCTAAAGCTTAGGGCATTTCCTAACATGCCTCCATGCTTTTATTGTAAAAACTATCGCTGCTAGCTGCAGATTACTTTTTTTATAGCTCTTCTCAGGGTCTTTGAGTTGTTGTGAAGCATACGCGACTACTCTACCACTCTGCATCAACACAGTTTCCAACTCGATTTTAGATGCGTCGCTTTAAATCACAAAGCTTCCCTGACCAACATCTGGAATGGTCAGTATGGGAGAGCTTGTGAGCCTTCATTTCCGCTCTTGAAACCTTTTCTCACACTTGTCGGTCCACTCATACCTCTTTCTTTTCTTGGTGAGCGCTGTGAATGATGCAGCTAGCCTTGAAAAACCCTCGACAAAACGTCGGTAGTATCCCACTAAGCCTAGGAAGCTGCGGATCTTCGTCACGTTTCTTGGAGCTGGCCACACGCTAACTGCGTTAATTTTAGTCGGGTCCACAGATACTCCTTCCTTAGGGTCTACATGACCTAGGAATTGGACCTTCTCCAGTCAAAACTCGTACTTGGAGAACTTGGCGTATAACTGATGGTCCTGTTACATGCACAAAATGATCCTTAGGTGCTCTTCGTGCTCTTCCTTCATCTTAGAGTGTATAAGTATGTCATTGATGAACACAATGACAAATTTATCCAAATAGCCCTTGAACATGCGGTTCATCCAGTTCATGAAAGCTGTTGGCACGTCCGTCAATCTGAGCAACATGAACAGAAACTCGTAATGTCCGTACCACATTTGAAAGGCTGTTTTGGGTACATCTTCATTCCTGATTCATAGTTGATGGTATCCTGGATCGATCTTCGAGGACACTGCAGTGTCTCAGAGCTGATCAAATAGATCGTCAACCTGCGGCAATGGATGCTTGTTCTTAATCGTAATCCTATTCAACTCTCTGTAGTCGATGTACATTCTCAGTGGTCCATTTTTCTTCGTCACGAATGGTATAGGTGCTCTCTAGGGTGAACAGTTCTGTCAAGTGAATCCCTTACCTATTTAGTCCTTCAGTTGGGCTTAGAGCTCCCTTAGCTTTGTAAAGCCCATTCTGTATAGGGCCTTGGAGATGGCGGCTTTAGAGATGGGGGTTGATTCTAGTAGATGTTCAGTCTCGAACGAGATCTTACGCTCTGACAAGAGTTCCAGAAGACCTTCTGGAAATATCTCCACAAATTCCCTGACTATCGGCACATTCTTGGGTCATATCTCTATTCCTAGTGTATTATCTACTATGTATGCTAGGTAGTCCATGCATCCACTGGATAGCATCTCGCAAGCCTTCACTACTGATATCATCGTCTTGGGTTGCTCTGGCGACAAACCCTTGTAGATAAACTTTTCGCATCCGATTGGTTCGAAAACGATTTTCCACCTTCGACAGTTTATGACGACATTATGTTTGGTGAAGAAGTCCACCCTCACAATTACATCATAGTCGTACATGTTGTCAGTTAATGCTCAATTCTCTCCTGTAAATAATTACGGGCACCGACGTATCTAATAATTATACAAATAAACTTCCCCTGAAGGAAGTGACATTTTAAAGATTTATTTTGTCCTATCTAAGCTCCTACCTAACTTTCTAGCGGAAACTGATGATGCAACGAATGGGTGGCTCCAGAATCAAGTAGAACTAACGCATCAAAGTTGGTGATAGAAAGCTGGCCCGTCACCATTGCTGAAGTTCTAGTTTCAGCATCACTCCTTGTGTAAGCATAGATTCTCCCTTAGTTGTCTGGAGCTTCCAGTCTACCTTGTATGATTGAAGGGTCTTCGATCCCAGCCTGGGTGGTGTGAAGTTGATTATTCCCAGTGCGGGGTTGATTTCTGTCGGTTTCGTGGGTCGGAGTAGCAGTTTTGGGCATAGTAGCCTTCCTTGCCACAGATGAAACAACCACTTACTCTCTGCTTGCATTCTCCTGGGTGCCTCTTTCCGCATTTCGTGCACGTCGGATATTGGCTGTCATTCCTATTAGGAAATGCCCCAAGCATTAAAGATATTGTGACAACCGGGAAATTCAGGAAATTCTCGGATGAAAATGTACAAATGTATGTATATAACAATTTGTACTATTTAAAGAGTGAAATAAATGTATTTATATTGTTTAGAATATATTTAAATGTTCTAACAATATTGACGAGTAAGAATTCAGTGTTGAAAAAATTCACTGAGTTGAAACGGGTGAAACGGTGCCAAAACCGGCATTGAAAACCCTAACCGAGACAATAAAAGACGGAAAACTTCCGGGATTAATTTTGATCAAACGGATGCAGTTTAAATTGATCCGACTACACAGGAGACCTCAGGAACACGCCGGGACGATTTCAGGAAAATTTCGGCTCGAACCGGTATCGGTCAAAAAGTAGTCGAATTAATGTGAATAGTGAAAGTCAAAGTCAACTTTGCTTTAGCATTTATGACATCATAAATCCCTTTAATAAATGGGATTAAAATGGTGGTTGGTAGCATTAATGGCTATGATTCATTTGCTTTTTGATCTAAAGGCCAAGATTTGACCAAAATTTTACCATTTTAATTTTTGTAAATTATGGAAAGTATTAGTGTTGAAAGGTGGTGAAATCTCATTGGTGGAAAGCCAAATTAATTGGCCTTTTAGTTGCTTAAGTCGGCAACTTTGGGAACAAATGGTCGAGACCATTTTGAAGCAAAAAAACCAAAGAGAAATTTTTTTGTTCTAAGTGTACCGTGAGCCACCAAGAGAGAACAAGTAATTTCTTCAATATTTCTACACAAAATTGGTGTCAAAGCATTCCTTGAAGACAAAGGAAGCAAGTGAACAAGGTAATTCCTCGTGGATTTGATTTTTCTTGGTTTTTTTTTTTCAATAAAACCGTGGGATGAATAGTGGAAAAAGATGGAAAAATTTTTGGTTATTTTCAATGATTTGATGCTTGGGTTTTGTTAAGGGTGTAATTAGGAAGAAAACCATGCAATTAGTTTAAAGAAAAACCAAAATTTTGTTGGTTTTCCAAGGGTAAAACCGTGGGTTACCTTGAGTAATCAATGAAGAAATTGTTGTGCTTATGTATTAACATGCTTTCAAGTTAAATTTTGTTAAGAATAAAGCATGATTTACATTATGGAAAGCTTGAAAAAAATTTTGGTGTGCATTTACATAATGTGGCCGTGGGGTTACCTAAGGGTTTGGAAGAAAAATTTGCATGGTTTTATGTGATGTTTGGTTAATTGAAATCATGCATTTTAATATGTAAATGATGAATTTATAATCGAAAGCATGAAACAAAAATGGTGTGCATGATTTTCATGCATTGGCCGTGGGTTATATATGGTAAAAACCCTAAGAATTTGGTTGAAAAATGCAATGTAAATGGGCTTGAAAATGTGTTGAGGAAATGACATTGAATAGCCTAAAAAGTGGTTGAAAAATTTGAGAAGTTTGGTTCGGTTTGGTTGTGAAAACCGAAACCAAAACTAAGGGCAAAATTGTGAAAAAATTTTGTAATGTGGTTGAAAATTTGAAATTGGAATTTTGTGAGTTTTTATGTAAAAGTTTGGAAAACTTTTACATAAAATAGGCTTGTGGTATAGTACGTGGTAGGTACATATGGCTCGAGGCGTACCTAACGCCGGAAGCCTTAAAATTACGCCGAAATGCTGTCGAAATTTCGAAAACGGCATTCGGGGTAAAATGGGAATTAAAATAAAAAGTTTGGGGTCAGGTCGGAAACCCGAGTCCCTAACGAAAAATTGAATAAGGAAAACCTAAGGGGCGGTTCATGAATAGTAACCCGTCCCCTTAAAAACGTAAAACGTGAGTGAAATTGAAAAAAAAAAAAAAACCGACCCCGAGGGGGGGGGTGTTTTTGGAAATGAAATAAAGGTCCGAGTCGGGAACGGAAAATCCGAACCTCGGAGACCTAGGTCAGGAATGTCTAGATGAACGTTTTAAATACTAGTGAAACGTCCATTTGAGGCTCCGAAACGATAGAAAATCACTAAACCGACGTAGGGGCCGGAATAGTGCTTCCCGAGGGTCGGGAAAGTGAAAAGTGGAAATAGAATAGAAATGAACCCGGTAATGATTAGAAAAGAGTCAAAAAAGTTCCTGAGAGCCAAAAATGCAGTCTGGATCTGGAAAATTTCCGTCAGCGGCAAAATTGTAATTTTGCCAAAATACAAGGGCAAAATCGTAATTTTGCCAAAATATAGGGGTAAAATTGTAATTTTGTAAAAGTTGAGAAAAAATAGGGAAAATGTTAAATAAAGCCTAAAAAGTTATAAATAGGTTTTATTTAAGCTTTTTAATGAAAAATAAAAGCTATAAATGGAAATGAAATTAACAGACAAAGTTTTGTCTATAGGATCCAAACATCGACCTACAAGGAGGGCGATCAAAGATCCACGAGAGAAAAAGAGAAGAGACTGATAAGGTAAGTTCAGACATTTACCTGTCTGCAACATATAGCATTATTGTTGCTAACTTTGATGTACTAACTATAAGTTAGGTACATATGTGCTACGGGCACTATCATAGAGTAGAGAGAGAGACGTAATGTGTTACGGGCACTATTGAGAATGGACACATTGTTAATTGTGCTTCGGGCACTAGAGCGAGGTTAATGAAACTCACTCCCCTAAAATTAAAATGTGAACCATTCCTAACCACGGGACAATGTGAAGTCACCGGGTTAGAATTTTAAAAAAAGTCGGTAATGAAACCACTTTCTGGCGTACCAGCCTTCCGTACAGGGAGGTACTTTTGCCTTCGGGGCTATGAGATTAAGGCTGTGGAGGTCAGCACTGATGTACCGCTCCCAGTCATGTACAATTTTGCCTTCGGGGCTATGAGATTAAGGCTGTGGAGGTCAGCACTAATGTACCGCTCCCAGTCATTCGCACTTAAATGGTACTGCCAACCTGAGCTCAAAACCAGAACATAAGCAAAGATAATTACCTAAAACTGAAACTATGCCATAATTGAGCATAAGACAGTTTAGTGAGAGTACTAACATCGCGGTAGATGTACTGTTGTGACACTGTGTTGTGGTCAACCTTACTATTCACGTATGAATAGTGATCAAAATTACTATTCACATATGAATAGTGGTCAAAGGTACTATTTACGATGAATAGTACTATTCATAGAAATTTTATTTCTTGCATGTTTGAACTTACTGAGCTTGTAGCTCACCATTTTTGCTAATGTTGCAGGTAAGCGACCAGCTCAGTAGCTTGTTTAATTGGATGTGGACGGGATGGCGCGTGTCAAATCGGATAACTGGGCGAGGGATATGGTCCTGTCAGAGTCTTTCCGCTGAGCGATAAAAAGGGAAGAAAAAAAAAAACAGTCTTTTGTAATATTATATATTTTCGAAAGTACTGTAATATGTAAATTACTTTGTACTTGCCAACAAAGTAAATAGTGGGAAATGTTTACCTGATGTTTAAAGAAAAAAAAAGTTTTCCCAAAAAACGTCATGATTTAAAAATGGAGAGAGATAAGCCGGCGACCCATGAGAGTACAATCTATCGCAGTTAGCGATAAAGCTCAACTGTAATAGTATTGTATGATCTCTACGAGGGGCGGGCCGCCACAGTTGGTATCAGAGCAAGGTTTGCGATTGGCTTAGTTTAGAATACCAACTGCTGCCACAGTTGGTATCAGAGCGGGTTTATGGTTGGTGAAGTTTAGAATACCAACTGCTGTCACAGTTGGTATCAGAGCAAGGTTTGAGATTGGTCTAGTTTATAATATCAACTGCTGCCACAGTTGGTACTAGAGCGGAATTACGATGGATCTAGTTTGGATTACCAACTGCCGTCACAGTTGGTATATCAGAGCAGTGTGACCATATCCTGATTTGACACTTCGCGCATCCTGCACCGCTATCCAAGTAAGTAGTTTACTTAAGTTTAGTTAATTATTTTCTTATATGAAAATAATTATGTTATAGGTAGCAAGATGACCAGACCTCCATATGTGAAACCACCGCTACCTCAACCGAGAGGAGTATTACGGGTATGGACGAGATCTATTGTGAGGCCGTCTATGTCCCAACGACCGGTAATTAGACCCCCGGTGCTCGAGAGACCTCCGGTACCAGTACCAACACCAGCACCAGCGCCCGTAGATGTTGTACAGCCACGACCGATAGTTCATCCACCGGTAGTAGTGGACATTCCAGTTGTTGGGGGACGCCAACATATTGGGGTGAGAGTTTCGGCACGGGCAGTACAGGCATTTCGAGCTAGCAGTCCTCCTATGTTTGATGGTGGACGACAATCGATGGAGATGAAGGACTGGCTCCATGCCATCGAGAGGATTATGGTGATATGTGACATCGATCGAGATATGTGGATCCAGCTGGCCGTTAGTATGTTTCAGGGAGATGCTCGAGTGTTCTGGCAGTATTGTGACCAGGAGATTTTATTAGGATTCAGTTGGGCTGAGTTCTGTCAGCGATTGGCTGATCAGTTTCCGCCTAGGGATCCAACACCTGCTCCAGCACCTCCAGAGAGACGAGAGGCTGATACACCTGCGTATCCCAGATTTGACGAGGTTAGAGACTACATTCTCCAGACAGAGAGGATGGTCATGCTGTCTGGTGAGACAGTGATGTCTTATGCGGCACGATTTGAAGAGACCATCAGGAGAAGATGTCCGTTACCCAACCTCGCTGAAGCAAACGGCTGTGAGCTGTTCTGGAAAGGTTTACCCTTGGAGTTGAGACAGAGGGTAATCAAGCTGTTTCCTCCGACGCTCCAAGAGTTTGTGGTGACGATCAGGACGATCGAGAGAGAGATTCTGATTAAACATCTGACGCAGAGTCAACGAGAGACACTAGGTCAAGATGAGATGTTTGCACGCATCTTCGGACCGAGAAGAATGATGAATGATCATGAGGTTGGACCGTCTAGACCACGAAGAGGTGATGACTCAGGACAAGGAGCATTGCCTAGGGGCGGTGACGATTCAGATGATACCGGTGACGATGAGGATCCGAAAGAATATCCTCTAGTCCCAGATACAGGAGATGCGTGACCAGTAGATATGTATACATGTACATAAGTAGCTTAGAGAGAAAAGCTCTTTTGTATAGACTTGTGGCCAAAATGTATAAAATGGCCGATGTATATATATGACTGGTGGTGGTTATGTATGACATATAAATGTTTTGCTATGAATGAAATATCAAAATGATTATATGTTATACGATGATGTATTACAATGATGTGGCTTTACATTACCCTAAATTTCGTGAATTAATATGATTTTACGAATGTGGTTATGGAAAAGCTAACGGTGAATTATTGTGCCATAATAGGACAATAGGCAAGATGGTGGATTTACGTAATCGACCAGAGGGACGAGAACAACGTCCTAATGTTATGGAGAGATTGGATCAGATACAAGCTCTGTTAGAAGCTCAGATGCAAGAAAATGCTAATCTGAGACGACGGGTAGAGGAGCTAGAACAGAGACAAGGCTCTAAGGGTACCCAAGTAGAACAGGAAGCTGAGGTAGATCCGGTTATCCCTCCAGCTGCTGTGAATGAGAGAGTTCCTGAACCTCAACCAGTATTGAATTTGGAACCCCTCTATGAAAGATTCAGGCGTATGAGGCCGCCAGAATTTGAAGGGTCTACAAATCCTCTAGAGGCTGAAGACTGGTTGTCGTCATTACAAGTGATCATGGAATTCATGAATCTAACCGACCGGGAGAAGGTTGCATATGCGTCTTTTGTGTTGAGAAAAGATGCTCGGTTTTGGTGGGACACTGTGCGAATGAGGAGAGACGTGTCTACCATGAGTTGGGCGGAATTTCTGGAAGAATTTAACTAGAAATATTACGACCCTGCATCTCTGAGACAACAACAGAAAGAATTCTCAGAGTTGACACAAGGAAACATGTCGGTAAGCGAAGTTTGCCGAAAGTTCGACCAGTTATCCCGTTTGTGCCCTTATGTAGTCCCTACTGAGAGGGAGAAGATACAGAAAATGATCGGGATGTTCAGACCAGAAATTGCTGCGTTAGTAGATATTGGTCAGGTACCGCCTACTTCTGTAGCAGACTGCGTGAGTCGGGCCATCAGAGCTGAGTTTCACGTAGCCCGACAGAATGAAGAAAGAGAAAAACACTGGGAGGCCAAGAAGAAGGAGAGGGCTTTGGCGAAGTCTACACAAGCTGGTCAATCGAGCAAGCCTAGTAAGAATGCTAAACCAAGCCAGGGCAATAGTCAAGGATCCCAGCAAAATAAGAGAAAAGGCAATTTTTCTGGGAATCGCCAGGGCAATAATCGAAACCAGCAGCGGAGAACAGCTGGTAATGCGGAATCCAACATGCAAAATTGTTCTACATGCGGGAAGAGACATTCTGGGCAATGCAGATTTGGGCCACTTGTTTGCTATGAATGTGGAAAGGAAGGCCATTATGCCAGGAACTGTCCAAATAGGCAGAGTGGACAAGGCACTTCCCAACAACACCAGACACGCCCACAAGTTCATTCCCTTCAGGCCAGAGTTGAAGAGTCACCAGTAAGGCCGCAACGCCAGGAGCGTGTGCCACGTGCCAATGCTCATGTGATGGCCTACAGCAAAGAGGATGCAGAGGCAGGAACATCGAACGTGGTGACAGGTCAGCTTCCTGTCGCTAGTCATGTAGCCTCTATACTATTCGATTCCGGTGCTACGCATTCTTTTGTTTCCTATGCATTTGCTGACAAGATAGGACTTCCTAAGGACAATATGAGAAGGGTATTTAAGACAGCTTTACCCTCTGGGGAAGTATTGTTGTCCAAATACTGGTTACCTCATGTACCAGTATATGTGGCAAATAGGGAACTATATGCGGAGTTGATCGTAATGAAGATCGCAGATTACGATGTGATCCTAGGCATGGATTTCCTAGGGAAATACCAAGCTACGATCGACTGTCGAAATCGAAAGATAGTATTCCAACCTGAGGAAAAAGAGAGTTTCGAGTACGTCAACACTTCTCGAAAACCCGGGAAGATGATGATCAGTTCGCTGAGAGCAAGCAAGCTGATAGCCAGTGGTTGCATGGGATATCTGGCATATGTGGTGGATACTACAGAGAAACAGAAGCTTCAACCTGAAGATGTTCCTGTGGTTAATGAATTTCTTGACGTATTTCCAGAAGAGTTACCAGGGATACCTCCAGAGAGAGAAATCTCGTTTGAAATTGAGTTGATGCCTGGAACAGCACCTATTTCCAAAGCACCATACCGCATGGCTCCAGTGGAGTTAAAAGAGCTGCAGGTACAATTCCTCAATGAAATCGCTCCAGCTCCTCTCTCTAATGTTCCTCCTAATGGTTACCATCTTCCACCATTAACACGCCTCATTGCACAGGGTGAAGGATGCACACATCACTTTCTCTCTCTATCTGTTAACCCTATAAAATCCAAGATTACTTGGATATCCGTTGGCCAATCATCGGCCTCTATAGGGTTAGTGATTCCTAAGAATTCTAACGCTTTCATGCGTCAGAATCTCTCATACAAGTCGCCTTCCCTAGGGGTTGGCGGAAAAACAATTACTGCTATAGAAGCAGCCATTACTATGGGTGCTAGTACCTCCTGGGCTAGAGGAGCTGCTTGCTCCCTCAGAGTTTCTAAGGCTGCTGGAGCCTCCTGTGCTGGCATCTCTACTGATTGTGGTGCCTGGGGTTGCTGGCCCAGCTGTTCCCTAAGTTGGTTTAGCTCCCGTTGCTGGTTATCCATCATCTCTCACATAGCTGCGAGCTGTGCCATCAATTCATCCTCTCAGGATGCTTGGTTTAACTAAGCTCTCGTTCTTGCCATGTTTTCCTATGTAACCCTATCGTACAGCGAGAAAGGAAAGTATAAGTCTCTTAAATTCTATACTTGAGACTCGTATCACATATCATTTTCTTTCTTACTTAACAATCTTACTTAAACATTATGGATATAAATATACATACTATATCCATCTTTCTTTCTCTCATACTGTTATGTTCAATACAATTGCCGCATTGTATTGGGACATTGTCTGAGTGCTAGGATTCGTCCTGCACTTTCTGTCATACCATACTCATACTGTGGAAAAAAATTATAGCTAGCCCCTAGGGCAAAGCTTTACTGCTTATCTCATAATATATATACATATATTCAAGATTCTAGTTCAGCGGGAGTGACACACACTTCCCCTATACGATCCCAACAAGTACATTATGCTACAACTGACGGGGGAGCTACTGCTTCCCTCTATATATTTTCATAACTAAAATTCCCGCAGAAGGGTTACTACTATTGGAAGGACAATCCTGATTCAGTATCAGCCATCTCCTCATCGTCACTATCGCTGAGTGAAAACTCCTCTAGGTTCTCCTCTTCTTCTCAGCTGAAACTGACCTCGTCATTGCTGGCTATGATGACTTAGGGTTCGTAAATCCCCATCTATTCGTCATTACTAAAGCGGTCGGGGATCTCCTCTCCCTCATCATCGGGATGGGCGTCGAAAAGAGTCTCGTCATCGTCCTTTTCCATGGGGTGTTCGGGAGACAGATAGGCTGGTTCGGAGTTCTCCATCAGTTCCCCATTGCCCTCGTGTACTTCTAGCTGGTGCTCGGCCATGAACTCTTCATCGGTCGATTGGGATGCTGAGTCTATCAGGTCACCCTCCATAATGGCAGCTGCTATAATGCCTTGGGCTTGTGCAGGGTTCCCGGGGTTGAGCACTTTTCTCTCGGTGTTCACTATCTCCTGGATAAAGCTTGCTACTCCTTCTGTTTGATCGCTCTTCTAATTTTGTTTGGCAAGGTCTCTTTCTCTCTTTTGGTCTTCTCCTGTCTTGATCCACTTTTGTCTCGGCATGTATTGTAGAACTCCATATCGGTTCCTTGTAGCAAACAGCATATGTTAAAACTGTATCACCGGACATCAGCTGCAGTCTTTCAGTCCGATGAATAAATTCTCGTATATCCATAACTCTAGGGAACTTAGGCGGCTTCACTCCCTGCTTACCCATAAAGAAAAACTGAGGCTGATGCTGGACTCCTCTCAGAGATTGGCTCGATCATGGTATGGCAAAACTCGACGCAGTTAAGAGCTCATCCTGGTCATAAAGATCCTGATACACACGAGAGTATCTTCCTGAGAGATATCAACAGCCAACAGGACTCAGTTATGCTGATCAATAGCGTACAATCGGGGAATCACTTTGATAACATGAAACCAGTCCTAACATTCTCATGGAGTGCAGAAGTACTGTTTGCCACTCGAAACTTAGTGGACAACTAGCCCTGAAGATCGGTATAACTCGGGCAACAATCCATGTTCTTTCTCTGAGTAGTTCTCTAGCACTACACGGTCGTGATTTTTCATATAGTGATCTCAACATCTCTTCATCTTATTTCCGCCATCATAGGTTTCATCATCTCATTACCATAAAATGTTATCTTCAATAGATAAACATTTACTGACTAAAAATTAAAACTAACTTACTTGGATAGATGAGGCTGGCATGCGGCGATATGAGGTAGGATGGCAGGAAACCGCTCTGATACCAACTGTGATGCCCCGTGCCCTCAGCGGCCCGAACCGTCATTAAAAACTATTACTTGCTTCTTTAACTTTTACTTATACTTCTTCTTTAAAACCGATACTTAAACTTGCTGAATTTAATACCATAAATTTAGAGGGATTTTTTTTTATTATATACACGTACGTATTTACTATTAAAATGCGGAATTTGGAAAACTTAAGGATTTCAATTATATATATACACTTATATACTTGTTTATCTGATTACTATCCATCAATACTATTTAAATATACTATTCATACATATATTGTTTACTGTTCTATAATACCGTTTAACCTTTACTATTCAAAATACTATTTAACTGTCGCCATTCAAAATATTATTTACTCATACTGTGCAGAAGAATACTCGCGGTGCATCCATAACCTCATCCTCACATCCACCTCCGCTCCCATCATCGCCCCTTGGTGTTTACGCTATAGGAAGCTTACCTACAGCATGAACACACTCCATGAGCTTTATGCCCAGTAAGTACAACATGTTAACCGCAAAACATGTTTAAAACATAGCACATACTTAAAATCATAAGCATGACATATATCACTTAATAAATCACATACCATATAAGCATATCACATATCAGCTCACATATCATGTCATCACATAACATGTCATAACACTGAATATAAAATTTCACATACTTTATGCATGACAGAAGCATTGTGTACTGTATGCATTCTACTGAAAAAGAAAGCATAGCGAACTATAACTAATGCATGGTCCGGTTATGTTCATTTATGCTTCGAACTTCTCTTTTCTTTTCTTGTCTATTTAGGGCCCATGTGTCAATACCGTGCGTGCACAGACCATTGGTAATGCCTGTGGTAAATAGTCGGAGAGCCATCAACGGATGCTCAACTTTCTACTTTAACTTACAACCTCTTCATTTGAAAAGGCTGGTACGACACGCTTACTAATTTCCATCTTGTTTATCTTTTCTAGTCATATGCTTCTCTAAGCTATCCCTAATCCTACGTGGTAGATACATATGGCATCTAACTTGCTCTTTCATCAATCTACTTGATTGTGAAACTACATGCTCTTATGTATGCTGTGCAGCATCGTGTGCAAGATGCATACTTAAAATACTGGAAAAGCATCATTTTAAATTCATTTTATCCATGCTGTAGGCGGAGTTGTACTTACCTATCAGTGGACAATTTATACTCTCACCTTCGTCACAATACAGGTACTTCCCTGTAATCATAATGCATTACATTAACATTCACTCTTAGGTCACTGTGGTCATTAGCGACTAATAAAAACTCTATCGTTAGTGATATCGATCCTTATCGGTATTAATTGCCCTCTTCTTAAGAATTTGATTTTCTAATTTCTAATCATGGTTAATTAATTTATTTGCTCACTAAATTAATTAACGTCGCTCTTAGGCCACTCTATCGTTAGGAACTAATAAATTTATTATTGTGTGATATTGATGCCTATCGGTACCCAACTGCTCTACGTTGGGAATTTTAATATCTAATTTCTAATCGTGCTGGATTAATTTGTCTACTTGACAAATTAATCACTGTCTCTCACTATCCCATTCAGACTTGGTCCTTGACTGACTAACCGACTAGTCAACTGACTAAATACCTCACGTATTGACCATGTAGCCTATGAGGTTACCATTACCGATTAAACTGCTCCAAATTTTATACTTAGCTCACACCCATCCCTCGGGTGGTACTATTCCGACTACAGGACATTTTCTTACATTACAAGAGTTCTAATTGGGTAGTTTACTAATCTTCAAAATGTCCGTCCTTCTTTCTGGACCTAGGTCATCGAGGGGGCTCGGGTTTCCATCCGATCACATTTTTATCTCTCATTTCTTAAAATACCCCTTTGTGCCGTTTTAGAAATTTCAGCAGTATTTTCGCTTAATTTTTGGGTTTCCGGCGTTTAGAAAACACCTCAAAACCATCTAACCTATTCTAACCTGCCACGTACTAAACCAGAGGCCTAATTTTACATAAAAGCTTAGCTTTTTACGTAAAAATATTCGCATTTCCTCATATTCTCTTTTTCAACATTTCATCCCTTTTTCTTACAATTCCTCAAGTCAGTAAACCATAATTAATACATAATTATTTCTAATAATAAATTGAGGAATCAAGGGATAGAAACTTCTACCAAAATCATTGCCATCGCGGTCAAATGAACCATTCGGTCTCGATCGCACAATCTTTGAATCGGTGTTCTTCACTTTTGAAACTTTGGTTTGCAAATCCGATGCCGCGGATGTGTCCGGAACGTCGAAAATAGGCCAACGGGCCATTCTTCAATTTTCAGTCTCCGAGTCGCCGTTGATCGACGTTGACTGGCATTGACCACGGTGGCGATGGGAGTGGCGATCACCATCTTGAAGAGCTCAACGAGAGGAACCCATTGGTGGTGTCAATTTCACCAATCGAGGCTCCTATCGTCGGAAATCGGCCCTCAAAAGTCGGCGACGGTGGCGGTGTTGGATCTTCATTTTCCGGCGTTGTTGCCCAAAATTGATTTGGGGCTTTTGATCTACGTGTTGTTCTAAGCATTTTGATACCGGCCTTACAACTCAACTCCGCCAGAATCGGTGGATTCCACGACGGTGACACGGCGTCGACGACGTGAGTTTGGGCGGCATGATCCGGCGGATGTTGACATGAAATAAAGTTTGGGTTTTGTTCTACTCTTCACCACGAATCCATTGGGACCAGAATCGTGGCATTTGGACGTCGGACGGCGGAGATACAGCGGTTTGAAAAATTCGGCCACTGGCGGCTTTGGGCGACGCGTGCGGTGTGCTCCTGCGTTGGTTCAGTCGACTCGGCCCACCGTTGGAATCAGTTCGTCGAGCTTTCCAATGGTGCCGGTGGTGTCGAAAATGGAGGTCGGATTCGATCGGGGCTTACTGTTCATCTTCATGTGGTGTGGGAGAGAAAATGAGATTTGAAAAAATTATGGGGGCTATTGTAGAAGGAACCCAAAATTTCGTCCTTTTATACTAATTTTTTGAAAAATTTTAAGATAGGCTACACTGACTAATTTGGCATGCTGAACCCAAATATATCAATTTTATCTTCATCCGAGGTCATCTCGACCAGTTTTCCGATACTGCATGGTTCTCGATCAAAAATTACTTTTTGTGATCAAATGACTAATTTGAGCATTTTGAATCCAAATATATCAGTTTTATATCAAGAAAAGGTCATCTTGACTAATTTCTTGATACTGTGATTAGGCCTATACTGTGTTGACACTGTGCACGCATAACGAGGCGTTTTCACGTGAAATTTCATACATAGTCTCCCTTGACTAATTTGGACGTGCTGATTTCAAATTTATCGGTTTTATGTCCATCTGAGGTCTTCTAGACCAATTTTTAGGATCTGTATGATCCCATCTCGAAAAACGTGTCAGGTGCCCTATTGACTAATTTGGGCGTCCTGAGTCTAAATATATCAGTTTTGGGGCGAGAAAAGGTCGTCTTGACCCTCATCCCGATACTGTGTATCTCTTAAACAAAATCTACATTTTATGCTTAATTGACAAGATTGAGCCTGCTGACTATTAATATGTCAGTTTTATGCCAGATTAAGGCCGTCTTGGCCACTAACCTGACACTGCATTTCTCACTATTCACTAATCACTATCTGACTGACTAATTTGAGCGTTCTGACTTTGATTTTGTCAGTCTATGGGCGAGAATAGGTCATCTAGACTACTTTTCTCAATACTGTACATCTATTAGAGTAATTATCGCTGCTGCGCTCAGGTGACCAGTCTAAGCATACTGATGACTAGCTCATTAGTTCTGTATCATGAAATGGTCGTCTTGACCGGTTTCTTGATATTGCATGTCTCAACGCATACTCACACAATAGGGTGGATCGATTTCACTGTCGGTTGCCCCTTTCACTGCATAAATAGTAGTTAAACGTTACTATTCCCATTTAATTCATTCAACTGAAAAGCACACTGTGTTTATTAACTTAATTACATCATTGTATAGTAATTAAGTTTCATAATTCATGAGAGTCATTACAGTGGCTTTCGGCTCATTACACAGCCTTCTACACGGACTCGTACATCGGCGTGTGCAAGGCAACACGGGCGTGTAAATTTCGGACATGGGCGCATACTAGTTGAGACTGCTCAACATGGCCATGTCTTTGAAACACATTCATTTATTCGAGCAATACATGGCCTCTTACACGGCCGTGTACTTGACCATGTTACACTACACGGCCATGTACACTCACACGGCTACTAACAAATACACAATCTGAATGGCACACGGTCACTCACACGACCGTGTACCTGACCGTGTTACTTAAATTTGCACTAAAAGGCATTAAATTATGTCCATTTTATTCCTTAATGACTTATTACATGGTAAGTAGGTGTCATGAAAATGGCGGTCATTACATCGAATTCCACTTGGACTGTGATTCAAAATTTGAATTTCAAATTTCAAAATTTAAATTTCAAATTCAAATTTCAAATTTCAAATTTCAAATTTCAATTTCAAATTCAAATTTCAAATCCGAATTTCAAATTTAAATTTCAAATTCAAATTTCAAATTCAAATTTCAAATTTTAAAATTCAAATTTCAAAATCCACTAACAGTTGTATTTCAAATTCTTGTTCTCATAGATAATTTTCTACAACTCCAATCCAATCTCAAATAAAATCATGGCAACTTTATTTGGAGTTCAAATAATTGTGTACCTTATTATCCAAAACAAAATCTGAATTCAACTGGAGAGAATCTTGTCCACCATCCTAATCCTATGTCAACACCATCCATGCATAATCAACTAGCCAATAGCGTACTCAAATCAATTTGCCAATCATAAAGGAATTATCTGGAGCTAGTAGAGAAACTAATTGGACATATATAATCAGGCTCCCACGAATCCATATGATCATCATTTTTTACCGAACAACTCAATCATATGATCACTAATTTCGGAGTCACACCACTATAAACCTGAAACTGAACTCCCAATTATATACCGTATTACGTAAGCCTGTGACAAGCTATTGTCCAATGACCTTGTCATGTATGCAGAACCCTCATATGATATCCATGATCAGTCTTAGGTCAAAGTTCGTTTAATCCTACTGATCAGGTTATCTTAAATTTCCATTATACTACCGAATAAGAAAATGATTATTCACCATATGTGAATAAGAAGTCATCCACCCAGCAGACGACCCAAGGCCTTATCCATTTTTACATCCAGTATAATGCCTTTGAAAGGATATCCTTAACTCCTTATTAGAGTTATGATTCTGATATCTATAAACAAACCCTTCATCGTATACAAGTCATGCACCCAACGAACCGGTCTATAAGCTTACTACCTTTGAGACGCTTTAGCCATTGGAACATCAAAGTACACAAGTCAGATACATGAAATAGTTCATTCACTCAGGATTAAGGTTACTACACAATGAACGTCAAAAGCAGATCGATCCACTCATAGCGGACTACGTAGGTCAATCATGCTTTAGTCTCGGTCTAATATGTCACCACCAAGCAACATATCTATGTCTCTACTTGGGAGTCTATGCTCCAGACAGTCAAGACAAAGCATCCCCACCATGACTTTAGACAACAAAATAATCTTAACATGAGTTAGATGCACGGTCTAACTCCATTGACTACAGACCTTAGTTTAGACTGCTTACTTTAGAACATTCTCTTCTCGCATACAAAAAGTCAATTGCATGCAACGTTCTAACAATTTTAACACAAGCAGTCAGGGAGCCATATTTGCTTACATTTACTTTAACATGTAAATAGAATGAGGACAAACAACAATGTAATAAATAACCTCTATATATAATTTTATTATCCAGTTCAAAATAAATACATCAAAATGTCTCTAATGCTTAGGGCATTTCCTAATAATTTCAAACTCTACAAAAAGTTCAAGTTTTGTCCTCATGGATAATTTTCTACAACTCTAATTCAAACTTAAATAAAATCATGGTAACTTTATTTGTAATTCGAATAATTGTGTACTCTATTATCCAAAACAAAATCTGAATCCAACAGAAGAGAATCTTAACTTCTATCCTGATCCTATGTCTACACTATTCATGCATAGTCAACTAGCTAATAAGTGTACACAGATCAGTTTGCCATTCATTAAGGAATTATGTGTTGCTAGTAGAGGGACCAATTGGATATATATAATCAAGCTCCCATGAATCCATATGATCATCATTCTGTACCAAACAACTCAATCATATGATCACTAATTTCAGAGTCACACCATTATAAACCTGAAACTAAACTCCCAATTATATACCGTATTACGAAAGGTTGTGACGAGCTAATGTCCAATGACCTTGTCATATATGCAAAACCCTCATATGATATCCATGATCAATCTTAGGTCAAAGTTCATTTAATCCTACTGATTAAGCTATCATAAAGTTCCATTATACTACCAAATAAGAAAATGATTGTTCACCATATGTGAATAAGAAGTCATCCGCCTAGCAGACGACCTAAGGCCTTGTCCATTTTCACATCCAGTATAATGCTTTTAAGAGGATACCCTTAACTCCTTAGAGCTATGATTCTAATATCTGCAAACAAACCCCTTATCATGTATAAGTCATGCACCCAATGAACCGGTCTATAAGCTTACTACCTCTGAGACGCTTTAGCCATTGGAACATTAAAGTACACAAGTTATATACATGAAGTAGTTCATTTACTCAGGATTAAGGTTATTGCATAATGAACATCAAAAGAAGATTGATCCACTCATAGCAGACTACGTAAATCAATCATGCTTTAGTCCCAGTCTAATATGTCATCACCAAGCAACATATCTATATCTCTACTTGAGAGTCTATGCTCCGGACAGTCAAGACAAACTGTCACCACCATGGTTTTAGACAACATAATAGCCTTAACATGAGTTAGATGCTCAGTCTAACCCCATAGACTACAGACCTTAGTTTAGACCACTTAGTTTAGAACATTGTCTTCTCGTATACAAAAGTTCATTACATGCAATGTTCTAACAGTTTTAACTCAAGCAGTTAGTGAGCCATATTTGCTTACATTTACTTTAACATGTAAATAAAATAAGGACAAATAGCAATGTAATGAATAACCTCTATATTATAATTTTATTATCCAGTTTAAAATAAATACATCAAAATGTCTCTCATGCTTAGGGCATTTCCTAACAATCTCCCACTTGCCCTAAGCCAGTAGATGTGCCATGTTACACATTCCCATCACCTCAACATGCCTTTCAAAGCTTCTAACCACTAAAGTCTTAGTAAAGGGATCGACAATGTTGTCCTCAGATGCGACTTTACATACATCTACTTGTCCTATCTCCACGTGCCCTCTAATAATGTGATACCTCTAATATATGTGTTTAGTCCTCTTATGGGCCGAGATTCCTTTGCGTTGGCAATAGCCCCGCTGTTATCATAGTAGAATGTGATAGGCTTGTCAACACCCAGAATGGCCTCAAGGTCTCTAAAGAACTTGCGGAGTTAAACTGCTTTTTTAGATGCCTCAGCTGCAGTCACATATTCAACCTCCATCGTAAAGTTAGCCGTGCAACCTTGTTTCATGCTCCTCTACACAATGGCGCCTCCTTCGAGTAAGAATACTGATCCTGATGTTGATTTCCTATAATCCTTGTAAGTCTAGAAGTCTGAGTCCATGCATCCTACGGGTGTTAGGTCCCCTCCAGAATACACTAGCATATAATCTCTCGTTCTCTTGAGATACTTGAGTATATGCTTTACTTCTTGCCAGTGCTTGATTCTAGGATTCGCTTGATATCGACTCACCATACCTACTGTAAAACATATAACTGGGCGAGTGCAAAGCATAGCGTACATAAGGCTACCCACAGCGGCTACATAAGGGACCTTACTCATACGCTCTCTTTCTTCTGATGTATTGGCACAGTCATCCAATGAAAGAGTTAGACCGGCAATGGAAGGTGGTGAACCTTTCTTTGCCTCTTGCATTGTATACTTGTCAATTATTTTATCTATGTATGAAGCTTAGGTTAATGGTATCATTTTGTTCTCTCGATCTCGAAAGAGACGAATGCCTAGAACATAATTAACTTCTCCCATGTCCTTCATGTCAAACTGTTGGTGTAACCAAAGTTTGACCGATGATAAATTCCCTACATTATTCCTAATGAGTAGTATATCATTGACACAGAGTACCAGAAAGACCACTTTTCTATCCTTAATACGTTTATAAACATAGGGTTCATCAACATTCTGCTCAAAACTGTAAGGACTGCCCCGATCATGTACTTTAATTTTCAATTTAATGAGAAATTGAAGAATAATTTGATTCATTTTAGTGTAATTTTTAAAGTACACGGTCAGGTACACGGTCGTGTAAGTGGCCGTGTACCAGTCAGACTGTGTAAGTGTACATGGCCATGTACGAGGCCATGTACCGCTCGAGTCATGAACGTGTGAGAAGCCGTATAACTGAACATGGCCATGTAGTAGAACACGGTCAAGAACACGGCCGTGTAAGAGGCCGTGTACCTCTCGAGTTATGAATGTGTAAAAGTTTGTGTTTTGAAACAGGGCCGTGTTGAAAAATTTCAACTAGTACATGCCCGTGTCCAGTGTATACACGCCCGTGTTACCTTATACACGCCCGTGTTAGAGGTCGTGTTGAAGGCCGTGTAATGAGCAGAAAGCCGTTACACAGACCCTTAAATTGCATGAAACCTAATTACTATACAATGAGTAATTAAGTTAGAAAGTATAGTATATTTCCCCATTGAATAGACTAAACAGATATGGTACCGTTTAAGTACTATTTATGCAATGAAAGGGGCAACCGACAGTAAACTCGGTCCACCCTATTATGTGTATATATGAATGAGACATGCAGTGTTGGGAAACTGGTCTGGACGACCATTTCTTGACACAAGACTGGTATATAGATCATCAGAATGCTCGGACCGAACATTTGAGCATAATAGCGAGAGATAGCCCTAGCAAGGGTACAATATCGAGAAAATGGTCCAGATGACCTCTTCTCACCTAGAGACTGACAAAATCAGAGTTGCAGTACTCAGACCAGTCAATTAAGTAGAAAATGGTGGATAATGTATAGTGAGAAGTACACAGTATCAGGATAAGGGTCAAAACGACCTTTACTCACCTCGAAACTGATATATTTGGGCTCAGAACGCCCAAATTAGTCAATCGAGCACTTGACACATTTTTCGAGGTGGGGTTACAATGACCCTGAAAATTGGTCTAGATGACCTCCGATGGACGTAAAATTGATAAAAATGGAATTAGCATGTCCAAATTAGTCAAGAGAGACTATGTCTGAAATTTCACCCGGGAACGCCTCAGTTTACATGCGAAAGGGCAACAAGTGTAGGCACAACCACAGTATAGGATGTGAACAGTAATTTAGATTGATAATGGGCTCTTAGATAGTAGAAAACAACCAGAAATTTATAGTACAAAAATCGGATTCAGAAAACCAATTTTCTGGTGAAAATTGGAACATTGTTGAAAGAGGACCGAACACTATAGTATAAAATTAGACTGCGATAAGAAGCCAACACAGATAAAATTGGCCTTAAATTTCCATGCCCCTTAGCTGCAAAAGCAGCTATAATCTGCAGCACACATAGCCCAAAAGGTGGCCATTAAAATAATCTCCCTAGCCATGACATACTTAAATATTTTATTCAAGGGTTTTTTAAAAAGTAGTCAACAATATTTGTTTAATTCCTTCCTCCTCCCAATGAGTAGCCCATGCCCCCTTGGTCTGAAAATTGGCAGCATATTTGTCCCAAGATTTGGCTAATTTGGTAGACAATTAAGTAGGATTAATCCTAAGTAGTTTGGTTAAGGTTTACTTATAAAAGGCACCCTTGACATAAGGCATGGACTTTTGCTTCCACACACCTAAAACCACAAGTTTTTTTCTTCTTCTTTTCCTTGCTTGCTACCGAATCTTCTCAGCCCCAAAAGCCAACATTTTGCAAGCCAAAACCTTGACCAAAACTCACAAAAAACCGACCTCTTCCAAGCTTGAGCAAGGGGAGACCGAACCAAGCTTTTCGGGTGCACCAAGGATAAGTGCAAAACCGATTTTCCTTGTGTTTTGATTCTTGGTTTTGAGTTGTTGTTTGAATGATTTTTTTTGATAACTTGGCTTGCATAAAACCAACCTCAACCCCGTAAGTTTCCATGGCATTTTGACCCCCCAAGCCTAGCCAAAATTGTGCTTGAGTCCAAAGCACCAAAGGTAAAAAAACGAAACCCTTCTCATGGTGATTGGTTGAAAAATTTAGTTTCAATGTAAGGGTTTTATATGTATTTGTTTATGCACAAGGTTGTATTAAGTTATTTGTGCCCTTAGCTTTCATTTTGTAAAGTCATTATGGTTGTGGTTATGTTTACTTTAAGTTACATATGGTTTGTGGATGTGAATGCATGGATGTGCATTATGGTGGCTGGACATAAATTTGTCCATAGGGAGAGGCCATGGATTTTGGCCATTTCGACCCCCCTTAGGTTCTGAATTTGGGATTTGATAAAACATGTATTTTAAGAAAATTTTGATACGGTCATTTTTACGTGAAATAGGCCTTAACCAAAAACGAACCTAAGATAGGTTTTTAGAGTGTTTTTCACTCAGTGTCCAAAACTAGGAACAAAATCCGAACCCAGTATTTAGTCTCGGGTTTTGCTAGAAATGGACCACTTAAAGTCCGAACTGGTTCTCGGACTCAATACAAAAGTTTAGATCTCGTCGAGACCTTGAGAACGACCCTTGAGAGTCAAAAATTTGGCCTTTTTGGGCCTCAAACCGAGCCGTTTTTACAGAGACGTAAAACTGGGACTTTTACAAAAAAACTGGGCACCAAGCCCATGGGTTTAATGAAATTAGGAGCTGTTAAAGTTAGATTTAGGCTCCGAGATGTACACAAGATTTGTTCATCTTGTCGAGGATGAAAACTTTCATGTTTGACAAAATTTCAAACAAAGTCGTTTAGACCAAAAGTTGTTTTCAAAAGAGGTTAAAAAACCACCTTTAAAATGCAAGCTTTAAAAATATAATTTATACACTTCAAAATAAAAATGTGTTTTTAACACTTTAAAATATGAACAAGATTTTCATAAAAACGTCCCCTACCTTCCAACGGGGTAATAAGGGGACGGTTTCAAAATAAAGAATTTTTCCAAGATTCTTACAAGCCAACCCAAATAATTTTTCAAAGTAAAATAGAGTGTGTAGCCCGGTAGCCTACCACATCAAACAAGCCTTAGTAGCCCGGTATGCTACTACCCCAAACAAGCCATTGTTAGGAAATGCCCTAAGCATTAGAGACATTTTGATGTATTTATTTTGAACTGGATAATAAAATTATATATATAGAGAGTTTATTCATTACATTGCTATCTGTCCTCATTTTATTTATATGTTAAAGTAAATGTAAGCAAATATAGCTCCCTGACTGCTTGTGTTAAACTGTTAGAATATTGCATGCAATGGACTTTTGTATGCGAGAAGACAATGTTCTAAAGTAAGCGGTCTAAACTATGTCTGTAGTCTATGGGGTTAGACCGAGCATCTAACTCATGTTAAGACTATTATGTTGTCTAAAGCCTTAGAGGGGACGGTTTGTCTTGACTCTCTAGAGCTGGACTCCCAAGTAGAGACATAGACATGTTGCTTGGTGGTGACATATTAGACCGGGACTAAAGTGCAATTGATCTACGAAGTCTGCTTTGAGTGGATCGATATGCTTTTGACGTTCATTGTACAGTAACCTTAATCCTGAGTAGATGGACAGCTTCATATATATGACTTGTGTACTTTGATGTTCCAATGGCTAAAGCGTCTCAGAGGTAGTAAGCTTATAGACCGGTTCGTTGGGTGCATGACTTGTATATGATGAAGGGTTCGTTTACAGATATCAGAATCATAGCTCTAATGATGAGTTAAGGGTATCCTCTTAAAGGCATTATACTGAATGTGAAAATGGACAAGGCCTTGGGTCGTCTGCTGGGCAGATGACTTTTTATTCACATATGGTGAATAATCATTTTCTTTATTCGGTAGTATAATGGAACTTTAAGATAGCCTGATCAGTAGGATTAAACGAACTTTGGCCTAAGGCTGATCATGGATTTCATATGAGGGTTCTGCATACATGACAAGGTCATTAGACGATAGCCTGTCATAGGTTTACGTAGTACGGTATATAATTGGGATTTCAGTTTCAGGTTTATAGTGGTGTGACTCTGAAATTAGTGGTCATATGATTGAGTTGTTCGGTAAAGAATGATGATCATATGGATTTGCGGGAGCCCGATTATATATGTGCAATTGGTCTCTCTACTAGCTCCACATAATTCCTTAACGTTTGGCAAAATTGATTTGTGTATGCTATTGGCTAGTTTATTATGCATGGATGGTGTTGACATAAGATTAGGATGGTCGACAAGATTCTCTCCGGTTAGATTCAGATTTTGTTTTGGATAATAAAGTACACAATTATTCAAACTCCAAATAAAGTTGTCATGATTTTATTTGAGATTGAATTGGAGTTGTAGAAAATTATCCATGAGAACAAGAATTTGAAATACAACTGTTTTGTGGATTTTGAAATTTGAATTTTCAAATTGGAAATTTGAATTTGAAATTTGAAATTCAAATTTTGAATCACAGTCCAAGTGGGATTCGAATTTCTTGTGGTAAATCCACAAGGAATGAAATTTGAATTTGAGTTGGATATGGAGAGGAAAATCTTGTTAGAATCCTACTTGAATTTTGAATCTAAATCCTAACAATAATGGACGAAAATTTTGAGGATTATCGTCATGGAATTTTCGGATTTTTTGTGGATAAGGTTCAAGGAAAAATTCAAGTTTCAGTCTCAGTTGAATTTGGATTCTCTCCTCCCTAATTATGGCCGAAAATTTGAGGAAGATCTCCTAGTAGATTTTTGGTTGTTTTGGATAAGGATGAGATAAGAGTCAAGCTTGAAAATCTTAGTGGAATTTTGATTCTTCCCTTATCCTAAAGTGGTCGAAATTTTGTTGGGATTTTCCCCTTGGATTTTCGGATTTTTTGGTTGAAAAAGGTAGATAAAATTCATGTTAAAATCTTGTTTGAATTTTGAATGGAAAAATCCTAAAGTGGCCGAATTTTCTTGTTGGGATTTGGCCTTGATAAAATTTAGATTTTTTGGTTGTGGATAAGGGAGAATATCTTCTCCTAATCCAATTCAAATTCAGAGAATCACCTCATGCAAGTCTATAAATAGAGGTCCTGTCACTCCACTTCTCTTAGACCACAGACTCTCAGGTGAGTAGGCTTATTGTTGTATAACTCACCGTGACAATAAGTTCTTTAGAGATCTGGGTGGTCGGAAGAAGACTAGCAACACTAGCATACTGATCGAGGTTCAGAGTGCCCACACACTCAGCCATTCGAGAATTAGAGAATAGTAGAGAAGGTTAGTTGGTTGAAGCCCTCCGGTCATTCTCCTCCTGCAGATTGGCATCCTTGAGGTATGAGTTTAAATTGTTGTTGGTTTATTGTATATGGCATCATGAGACATTTAACGATCTTAAAAAAATTTTATTGTTCTGCTATACTACTCTGATACGTTTTTATCGATTTATTTCCTACAGCCATAGTGGCCCGGTGGGCCATTACACCAAACAAGCCTTAGTAGCTCGGTAGGCTGCCACACCCCAACAAACGAAGTAACTCGGTCGGTTACTACACTAAGTTCACGTATAGTAACTCAGTAGACTACTTAGTTACAAACATGCAAGTTAACCGGTTAGTTGACTAAGCGGTAAACCAGTCAACGGCCGCATTTCGAACAACACAGTGAGGAACGATGATTAATCTTTCAGGTACACGATTGATCAAACACGATACGAGTTAGACACCAAATCCCTATAATAGGCCAACAGGGTACCGACAGGCCTCGGCACCCCATAGAAACACAAGTTATAGTCACTAGCGTTAATAGTGACTCAACGAGAGTATTAATGAGAAACGTTATTGATGACAGGTGGTAACCTGTGAATTGATAAAGGCGTGATTTTAAGTTGCTTGCAATTAGGTAAGTACAACTCTGCCTATGGCATGAACAAAAATGCTTTTAAATGATATTTTACAGTATGTTAAAATATGTATGCCTTGCACATGATGTTGCACCTCATGTTTAAGAGCATGTAGTTTCACAATCAAGTAGATTGATGAAAAAGCAAGTTAGATGCCATACGTCCTTACCATGTAGGATTTGGGACAGCTTAGAGAAGCATATAGGTAGAAAAGATAAACAAGACGGAAAGTAGTAAGCGTGTCGTATCGGCCCTTCAATGAAGGGGTTTTAAGGTAAAGTAGAAAGTTGAGCATCCGTTGATGGCTCTCTGGCTATTTTACGACGGGCGTTACCGATAGTCGGTGCACGCACAGTACTGACACATGGGCCCTAAATAGACAAGAAAAGAAAGAAAAGTTTGAAGCATAAATGAACATAACCGGATCATGTATTAGTTATAGTTCACCATGCTTTTAGATGCATTCAGTATACGATGTTTCTGTGATGCACATGTTATGTGAAGTTTTATAATCATTGATATGATATGTGATATGCACTATGTTAAAGTGGTATATGTGATATATGACTGCTTATATGTTTTTAAGTATGTACTATGTTTAAATATGTTTTGCGGTAAACATGTTGTACTTACTGGGCATAAAGCTCACGTAGTGTGTTCACGCTATAGGTAAGCGTCCTACGCCTTAAATCCCAATGGGCGATGATGGCGGCAGAGGCGGATGTGAGGGTGAGGTTATGGAGACACCGCGAGTTTATCTTCCGTAAAATTTGAGTATCAGTATTTTGAATAGTAATGGTTAAATAGTACTTTGAATAGTAATTGTCAGACAGTATGTTTGAATAGTAACCGTTACATAGTATTTTTAAATAGTAATCGTAAACCGTATTTTTGAATAGTAATCATTAAATAGTATTTTTAAATAGTAATCATAAACCGTATTTTTGAATAGTAATCATTAAAATAGTATTTTTAAATAGTAATCGGTATACGTACGTATACAGTAAATATATACATGTAAAAAAAATCCCTAATTTTATGATATTTAGTTAAGTATAAGAAAAGTAAGTAAGGCAAGTCAGTTTTTAGTGACGGTCCGGGCCACTGAGGGCACGGGGCATCACAAAAATTGAATGCTTTGATCGCTTGATCAAACCTTTGGTTCCATGAGCGGGATGCTTACTTTAATCCATAAATGGATCTAAGTAACTTACAGACTTTCCTTTCTTAGCCTTTTACCATGAACCCTTTGGGCTGTATCGTATAGATACTTTCCTCAAGATGGCCATTTAAGAATGTTGTCTTGACGTCCATTTGCCAGAACTCATAGTCGAGAGCCACAGTAACGAACAGAAGAATACAGATAGACTACAGTATAGCAACAAGTGAAAAGGTTTCATCATAATCGATTCCAGCCTTCTGCGTATACCCCTTTGCCACAAGTCTAGCCTTGAAAGTTTCTACTCTCCCTTCTACATCCTTCTTTCTTTTGTAGACCCACTTACATCCAATGGGTTTTATCCCATCCGGTAGATCTACAAGTTCCCAAACAGAGTTAGATTTTATAGAATCCATCTCATTGTTCATGGCCTGTTTTCAAGATTTAGAATCAAGATCTTTTATAGCTTCATCATAAATGACTGGATCATCCTCATGCTGATGATCCTCGGCTTGGTATACCTCAGCATTATACATGAAGAAACTAGGCTTCCTTGAAACCCTCCCACTACAACGAAGCCCCCTAAATTGTTGATCGTCTGTAGGTCTTTCACCAAAACTCAAACTTTCATCCAAGACCGAAATCTATGAAGCAGTTCTTTCACCCAATAACTCCTTTAGCACTACTTTACTTCAAGAGTTAAAGTCATTCATGTGACTTTCCTCTAAGAATATTGCATGGGTTGATACAATGACCTTTTGTTCTTTCGGGTTATAGAATAGACCTCCCTTAGTTCCCTTAGGATACCCTACAAACATGCATAATTTTGATCTTGGTTCCAATTTCTTTGCATCCCTATCCAGTACATGTGTCGAGCAGTCCCATATTCTCATATGTCTAAGGGAGGGCTTCCTGCCTCGCCACAATTCACACGAAGTTTTGGGAATTGACTTACTTGGAACCTAGTTTGGAATAGAGTAAGCCATTTGTAGTGCATATCCCCAAAATGATAACGGCAGCGTTGAATAACTCATCATAGACCGTACCATATCCAATAAGGTCTTGTTTCTTCTTTTGGCTACACCATTCTGTTATGGAGTATCAGGTGCAGTCAATTAGAATAATATCATATTCTCTACAAGATGTCCTATAAATTCATCGGAGAGGTATTCACCACCTCGATCAAATAGAAGTGTCTTTATGGATTTACCCAATTACTTTTCCACTTCCACACGATGCTCTTTGAACTTATCAAAGGTTTCGTTCTTGCTGTGCATTAGGTACACATATCTATACCTCGAGTAATCGTCTATAAAGGAGACATAATACTCGTACCCTCCTCGTGCTGCGACGTTCATGGGGCCACATACGTCGGTATGCACAATTTCTAAGAGTTCCTGAGCCCTAATACCCTTAGCTCCAAAAGACCTCTTAGTCATCTTATCCTCAAGACAAGACTCACATTGTGGAAAATGTACCTCCTCCAGAGATTCTAAAGGATTTTCTTTCGCCAACCTTTGAATCCTATCCTAATTAATATGACCAAGTCGTAAATGCCAAAGATACGCCTTGTTAGAGTGAGAAACTTTCAACCTTTTAGAGTTATCAGTTAATTTGGTGTCAAGCAGTGAATACATCTTTGGTTTGATTAAATATAGGTTTCCATCCATCCATCCAGAACAGATAAAAAACTTAATAAGAATATCTTTTATTAAATAAGCTATCGATATAAGGTTCCTCTTAAAATTAGGAACATAAAAATAGTCTTTCAACAATATAAACCTAAATTCATTAAAGTAAAGATAAACGTCTCCCACTGCCTTAGCCACCACCAAGCTACCGCCTCCAGTCTACAACGAGAGGCTCCTATCATATAGACTTCTCGTTTCCACAAACGCCTGCATAAAAATACAAACATGATTAGTGGCACCCGAATCAATGACCCAAGTGTCTTTTGATTCTTCCACCAAAGACACTTCTAAATAAAGAAGTTCCTTACCTTCCTTACCTTTGGCGGCTAGGAATTCCCGGCAAGCCTTCTCAAAGGGACCTACCTTCCCATAGTGGAAGCACTTGGACTTTTTAGGGTCCTTGGGCTTCTTCTTCTTCTTCTTCCCATCTAAGATAGGAGGATTAGAAGAACTGGAAGTCGACTGCTTCTTATTCGGCCTCTTCCTCTTCCATGAGGGTTTGGAAGATTCCGCCAAGTCTGCCTCTCCCTTTGGTTGGACTACATCCCCGTCCCTGATCACCCACTCATAAGCTTGGAGCTGCTTCATGAGCTCAGTAAGTCCTAACTCCCTTATCCCCAGATTATATGCGACCTTAAACCCTACAAAATCTTTTGACAGAATTTTAAACACCATCTCGATCTGGATGTTGCAGTCCAGTTCAGCACCATTTTCAGCAGCCTCAGCAAAAAATCCCATAAGAGTGATCATATGGTCCTTTACCAGAGTACTTGCCTTCTGCTTGGAGTTCATAATACTGATGACAGTAGGCAGTCGAGCTAATTTTTCTTAGCCTCTAAACATGTCTTCGAGGTTTTCCATGATCCCCCTAGCAACTTTATAAGTCTCATGCTGCTTTTGTGAAGTACTCGTCATGCTAGCAAGAATGTAACACCGACCTATCTCATTGGATTCTCTCCAACGAGTATAGGTAACCGGGACCTCCTCAAGTGGTGTGTCAGGTTTGCGCCAGGGTGGACATGGTTCGTCCAGTATGAACTTGTGTCTCTGGCAGCTAAGAACTATTAGTAGATTCCTTTTCTAGTCTTTATAATTATCGCCATTTAGCTTATTTTCAGTAAGTATTGAAATAAGGGGTGTAGATGACATTTTGAACTGAAATAAAATTATACTAGACATCATTACAAAGCCCAAGCAAATATAGAGATAGTTTAGCAAATAAAACATACAAGTATGTTCCCACATGAAACTTGGAAAAACATGTAGTATTGCAACGGTAATTCTCAGTACCTATTGCCCCAAGCCGCCGAGGGGTGGTCATGGGATAAATAGTCAGAACATGGACCCCGTCCAATTAATATATGTTGCCTTAAATCCTCTAAGGTTAAGGCATATATTAATAACAGCTTATTTTGGCCACCAGTTTAGTTAACAGATCTTCTAGGGAAGGTTAATAACTAAACGAGTCTTGAGTATATAACCATTGTTTACACAGCTCGATCCACGTCCTACTAAGCCACTGAGAGGTGGTCATGAATAGAATCGTGCCCGAACACGTTTTCCACATAGGAGATCCAACCTAGTATACTAGCGGCAGTAAACATCTAACAAGGGGTATGGTCAGGGCAGAACTGACATGAGGTGTTATCATGCTTTCACATATGGATCAACAATAGAGGCCAGGGGTTTTGTTTGAAACCCTCTCCCACTAAATATTTTGAAAAAAAAGCAAGTTTTGTAAAATGTATGATCAATATAGTCTGAATGGCATTCACCTATCTTATATGACATGTTATCAAATATGCATCCAAAACATCCATCAATACATATTTATACATCCATGACCAAAACATCCATCAATACATATTTATACATCCATGACATATCACAGAAAAAATAATTGACGGAAAAATAACCAAGCTATGGTCCCATCCTAGAACAAAGAAAATAAAGATTACAAAATTCCATCCAAAGAATTCTTTAGGTCTTGAATTTTGTTTCGTCTTCTTGTATCCATTTTTATGTAGCCTCTCCATTTATTTCTCATCCTAAGAATCATTTAAAATTCAAATTTCAAAAATTTAAATTTCAAATTCAAATTACAAATTTGAATTTCAAATTTAAATTTCAAATTCAAATTTTAAACAATTTAAATTTCATGTATAATAATATGTAATTTCAAAAATTTCAAATTTTCAATTACATATTTGTAAACATGATTTAAAATTAAATCTCAAATTTAAAAATTAAAATTTTTTGTTTTTTAGCCCGTTGGCCCACAGGCCCTGGAGGCCCGCAGCCACCATGGGCAGCCTCCAACCCTTGGGGGGGCTGGCAGCCCACGGCCACAAGCCGGGTGCAACCCTACCGAGCTGCAGGTGGAGCCTGTAGCCTCAGGCTACACGCTCGGGTGCTGCAATAGCCCGCCAGGCTGCAGGTAGCGCCTACAACCATGGGTTGCACACCCCGAGTGGGTGCAGTAGCGCGCCAGGCTACAGGCAACGTCTGTAACCATGGGTTGCACACCCGGGTTGCCACGGGAGCCCCTAGGGGGCCACGACCACCCCTGGACATAGGCAGAGCCTACAGCTATGGGTGGTCCAGCCCTGGACAGGGGCTGTGACAGCCCCATCCTACCCGAGGGTAAGGGTTGCAGGCCCACCATGGGCGGTGGCCCATCCCAATGAGTCGGTCCTCGATTTTCATGCCTTATTCCAATTTACCTATTAGGATCTCCAAAAATTAATTTGAATCCTAATTAAATAGGAATTTTCTGCATAGACAAAAATTTTAATCTTTAAATTAAATTTAACTTTTGGGAAAAATAAATTAGTGTCTTCTAACTTCAATCTCCTCTAAGAATAATTATATAAATTTTTTTAAATCGTTTCTGGTGTACAAAATTCTAATCATAATAATTCTAAGAGTCAAAAAATTAAAATCCATGGAAAAATTACGATGATGATAAACCGCTTCCATGGTTACATAAAAATTCCTAGACACAATTTTCTAAATTCTAAGGAACCATAACCGACATTATCAAGCATGCTTATAATAATTTAAAAAATTAAAATAACCACATACTACATACATAATTCATGATAACAACATAAAGGAATCCTAGAATGCCACTCTCTAAATATCAAATCCATACATTAAATAAAAAGACTAAGTAATTGTCTAATTTATGTACATGGTATAATCATAAGAAGCTCTGATACCAATTTTAAGAAAAAAAAAAATCAGTAAAAACACATCAAAGTGGCATAGTGGAATTATAAATATTGTTCAAGATCATTAAATATCTCATGATGCCATATACAATAAACTAACAATAATAAAACTCATACCTCTAGAGGACGCCAACTACCGGAGGAGAATGATCGGAGGGCTTCAACCAACTAGCATTCTCTACTATTCTCCAATTCCTGGATGGCAGAGTGTATGGGCACTCGGTTCCTCGACCGGTATGCTAGCAACACTAGTCTTCTTCTTGACCACCCAGATCTTTAAAGAACTTATTGTCACGGTGAGTTGTGCAACAATAAGCCAGCTCACCTGAGAGTCTGTGGTCAGAGAGAACTGGAGTGGCAGGGCCCCTATTTATAGACTAGCATGAGGTGATCCCTTGTATTTGAATTGGACTAGGAGAAGATTTTCTCCCTTCCTTTCCTCAAAAAATCTGAATTCCCTATAGGCCATAATCAAGGGAAGATTCGGCCAACCCTAGGGGATTTTGCAATCCAAATTCAAACAGGATTTTAACTTAAATTTAATCTCATCATTATCCATTATAACCGAATTTTTCCCTAGCCCAAGAACAAGGCTAGATTCGGCCACCCTAATGTGAGGAGAATCAAAATTCAAATAGGATTTTCTAGTTTGAATTTTATCTCAACCTTATCCATAAAAAACTGAAATTTCCCTTAGGTTTATCCATGTAATTTTTGGCCACTTTGTGAGGGAGAGAATCAAAATTTAAATAGGATTTTCTAGCTTGAATTTTTCACTCATCCTTATCCAAAAAATCCGAACTCTCTTAAGGAGAATCTTCCCTAGCAAATTCGACCACTTTTGGTTAGGTTTAGGATTTAAAATTCAAGTAGGATTCAAACAAGATTTTCTCTCCATTATCCATATAAAATCTGAATCTATCCTTGTGGAATTATCCACAAAAAATTCGGTTTTTCAAGATATTGTGATTCAAAATTTGAATTCAAATTTCAAAGTTCAAATTTCAAAATTCAAACTTCAAATTCAAATTTCAAATTTAAATTTTGATTTCAAATTTCAAATTTCAAATTCAAATTTAAAATTTGACTTTCAAATTTAAATTTCAAATTCAAATTTCAAATTCATAAGTTAAATTTCAAATTTCAAATTTCAAATTTCAAACTCCATAAAAAGTTGTATTTCAAGTTTTGTCCTCATGGATAATTTTCTACAACTCTAATTCAAACTCAAATAAAATCATGGCAACTTTATTTGGAATTCAAATAATTTTGTACTCTATTATCCAAAACAAAATCAGAATCCAACCGAAGAAAATCTTGTCTTCTATCATGATCCTATGTCTACACCATTCATACATAATCAACTAGCCGATAAGCATACACAGATCAGTTTGCCATTCGTTAAGAAATTATGTAGAGCTAGTAGAAGGACCAATTAGACATATATAATCGGGCTCCCATGAATCCATATGATCATCATTCTGTACTGAACAACTCAATCATATGATCACTAATTTCAGAGTCACACCACTATAAACCTGAAACTGAACTCTGAATTATATACCATATTACGAAAGCCTCTGACAAGTTAATGTCCAATAGCCTTGTCATATATGCAAAACCGTCATATGATATCCATGATCAATCTTAGTTCAAAGTCCGTTTAATCCTACTGATCAAGCTATCTTAAAGTTCCATTATACTACCAAATAAGAAAATGATTATTCACCATAAGTGAATAAGAAGACATCCGCCTAGCAGACGACCTAAGGCCTTGTCCATTTTCACATCCAGTATAATACCTTTAAGAGGATACCCTTAACTCCTTAGAGCTATGATTCCAATATCTGCAAACAAACCCCCCATCATATACAAGTCATGCACCCAACTAACCAATCTATAAGCTTACTACCTCTGAGATACTTTAGCCATCGGAACATCAAAGTACATAAGTCATATACATGAAGTAATTCATTTACTCAGTATTAAGGTTATTGCATAATGAAGGTCAAAAGCAGATTGTTCCACTCATAGTGGACTACGTAGATCAATCATACTTTAGTCCCAGTCTAATATGTCACCACCAAGTAACATATCTATGTCTCTACTTGGGACTCTATGCTCCGGAATGTCAAGACAAACCGTCCCTACCATGGATTTAGACAACATAATAGTCTTAACATGAGTTAGATGCTCAGTCTAACCCCATAGACTACAAACCTTAGTTTAGACCGCTTACTTTAGAACATTGTCTTTTCGCATACAAAAGTCCATTGCATGCAACATTCTAATAGTTTTAACACAAGCAGTCAGTGAGTCATATTTATATTTACTTTAACATGTAAATAAAATAAGGACAAACAACAATGTATTGAATAACCTCTTTATTATAATTTTATTATCCAGTTCAAAATAAATACATCAAAATGTCTCTCATGCTTAGGGCATTTCCTAATAGGAGCTACTCGACAAGGGATTCATATGACCAAGTTATTCCCCATGGGGTGCTCAAATGTTGTTTATCAAGAAAAAGGACGGGACTTTTTGCATGTGCATAGATTATCAGGAATTGAACAAGACTCACTATCAAGAATAGATATCTGTTACCTAGAATTGACTACTTGTTTGATCAACTTAAAGGTGCAGTAGTATTCTCTAAGATCAATCTATGATCAGGATATCATCAGCTGTGGATCAAAGAGAGGTATTTCCAAGACAACCTTTAGAACCCCCTATGGTCATTATGAATTGCTTGTGATGCCATTTGGGTTGACTAATGCTTCAGCCACATTCATGGACTTGATGAACAGAGTCTTTAAGGAGTTCCTAGATAAGTTTGTCATTATGTTTATCGATGACATACTTATATATTCAAGGACTCATGAGGAGCATGAAAAGCATTTGAGGAACCACCTCTATGCAAAATTTTCCAAGTGTGAATTTTGGCTAGACAGAGTGTATTTTCTCAGACACGTGGTCTCCAAAGAAGGAATCGTTGTGGATCCTATCAAAGTGGAAGCGATCAAACAATGGCTAACACCGAAGAATGTAACAAAGATACGGAGTTTCTTAGGATTGGCTAGCTATTACAAGAGATTCGTAGAAGGATTCACACAATTAATTATACCTCTCATGACCCTTACGCTTAAGGAGAGCAAGTACAAATGGATAGAGGAATGTGAAAAGAGTTTCTGAGAGTTGAAAAGGCAATTAACAAGTGCACTCATCCTTACACTTCCCACTGAAGGGAAGAAGTTCATGGTATATAGTGATGCATCGAAAATGGGTTTAGGAGCAGTTTTGATGTAAAGCGACAAAGTGATCACCTACACTTCATGTCAACTGAAAGTTCATGAGAAGAATTATCCCACGCATGACTTGGAACTTGCTGCAGTAGTGTTCGTACTTAAAATCTAATGAACTATTTAAATGGAACTCAGTGTCAGATATACACATATCACCAAAGCCTGAAGTACTTCTTCACGTAGAAGGAGCTAAATATGCGGCAAAGAAGATGGTTGGAATTGGTGAAGGATTACGACTGTGAGATCCTCTACCATCTAGGAAAGACCAACTGTGTAGTGGATGCTTTAAGTAGAAAGTCTAATATTTTGCACTAACTATCGATAGAAAAGCTACCAGAACATTTGCAATAAGAAATAAATTCAATAGAGTTGGAGTTGATATCTGGAAGGTTAGCTGTGCTTCAATTAGAGTTGTCATTATTTGAAGACATTAAAATGGCTCAGAAGCAAGACTTGAAAGTAGCAAGTCATCAAGAAGGGATTTCCAAGGATGGATTAATCCTATATCAAGGAAAAATTAATGTTCCAGCTGATGAAGGATTAAGAAGGTGGATTATGACAGAAGCTTATGAGACACTGTATTCAGTGCATCTCGGAGCTAGCAAAATATACCAGGATTAAAAATTGCAATTCTGGTGGAAAGGGATGAAGAATGATATCACAAAGTTTGTGAGCCGATGCATGACTTGTCAAAAAGTCAAGGCCGAACATTAACATCCAAGTGGAAAACTGAAGCCTTTGGAAATTCTTAAATGGAAATGGAAACACATCACAATGGACTTTGTAGTGGGACTACCTAAGACCCGAGAGGGTTATGATACTATATAGGTTATCGTTGATAGGCTAACAAAAACGGCACGATTCATAACAGTGAAAATGACTTTTTTACTGGAAAAATTAGCAAATCTCTATGTGGACCATTTCGTCAAACTACGTGGCATTCCTAAATCTATCGTGTTAGATCGAGATGCACAATTTACTTCAAATTTTTGGAAATACGTGCAAGCCATGGGAACAGAATTATACCTCAGTACGGCTTTTTATCCTTAGATAGATGGGCAGTCTAAGCAAACTATTCAGACATTGGAAGACATGCTTCGTGCTTGTATAATAGATTTTCCGGGAGTTTGGAACGAGAAACTTCCTTTAGTGGAATTCTCATACAATAGTAGCTACCAAGCTTCCATATGAATGGCACCTTATAAAGCTTTATATGGACGAAAGTGCAGATCACCCATTCACTGGTATGACCTATGAGAAAAACAGCTGCACAAGACAAATTTTGTGCAAGAAACAATAGATGAAGTTGCAAAAATACAGCGACGAGTGAAGATCACACAAAGCCAGCAAAAGAGCTATGCGGATAAGCTACAAAGGTCTCTAGATTTTAATGAAGGGGATTTCATATTCCTCAAGGTTTCACCAATGAAGGGAATAATGCATTTTGTAAGAAAGGAAAATTAAGTCTAAGATATATTGGACCATTTGAGATTATTGAACGCATTGGAAGGGTTGCCTATAAGTTGGCATCACCTCTAGAACTATTGGCAGTACATAATGTTTTCCATGTATCTATGCTACGAAATACGTACCAGATCCATCTCATGTAGTGAAGCATGAACCCATTCAGATTCAAGAAGATCTGACATATGAAGAGCAACCTGTTCGAATTCTAGCTTATGAAGAAAAGGTACTAAGAAACAAAACAATCCCAGTAGTCAAAGTGTTATGGAAGAATCAGAACATTAAAGAGGCTACGTGGGAACGTGAAGAGGAAATGAAAATGTTATACCCCCACTTGTTCTAAATTTTCGAGGACAAAAATTTTATAAGGAGGAGTTTTTGTGATAACCGAGAAATTCTAAGGTTCTCGGAAGAAATGTAAATTATATGTATATGACAATTTTCAATGTATGAAATATGAAAAAGTTATATTTTAATATTATTTAGAACGCGATAAAATGTTCTAATAGTGTTAAAGGGTTTAAGTTTGGAGATGGAAGTTTTTCCTGAATCGAAACGGGTGAAACGGTCCTAAACCGAAACCGAAAACCCTTGATGGTGCACCATATGCACTAATAGATGAATTTTTTTGGTAATGATATTTGGTCAAATGGAAGCAAAATAAGGCAAACCGATCACATAGGAGGTGCCAGAAACCTGCCTATGCGATTTCGGTAAGTTTCCGTTCGGTTTGACTTTTGGTCAAACTTTGACCATTAATTAATACGAGGAATTAATTAGGGGATGTCATCTATGACCTCATTAAATGATGTAATAAATGTAATATTAATAAGGGAAAAAGGTGGTAGTTGGATCCAAAGGCCATAGTTTAAAGTGATCTTGAATGGAAGGCTAGGATTAAGCCAAAATTGCAAAGAAAAATTTGGTAAATTTTTGGATAAAAGGGGCTGTTTTAGGCAGTGGGAAGGCAGAAAAATCAGCCAAAATTTTACAATTTAGTCTCCCAAAAAGTTGCTAAAAAGTCCCTTGAAAGTTTTGCAAGGAAACCCTCCCCTTTTTTGGCTGCCTTTATAATCAGTTTATGAGCTGAAAATTTCAGCCAAAACAAAGCAAAAGCTTGCCTCCTTGCTACCCTTTCCCAGCTGTGACCCTCCCTCCATTTTCAAGCCAAAAAGCTTGCAAATTCTTCACTAAATTTACTTCAAAACACCTTCCAAGCTTCAAGTGTTCAATCTATCAAGGTAAGCCTCCATTTTACACTCTTTTCTTGCCATTTTATGCTTCAAAACCGTGGCATGTTTGGGGGAAAATGATTGTGAAAAATTTGATTCAAACTTTGTTATTGTAGTTTGGTTGATTGTGTTGTGATTAAGATGTATCTTGAGACAAATTTTTGATGCCTTGGGTTAATGAAAAACTGTGTGTGGTATAGTGTAAGGAACAATGTTTAATTATGGAAAATTTTATGAGTTTTGTGCTGAGCTAGGCTATGATGAGTGTGGAAAACAAACTTGTGCAATTGGTGGAATTGAAAACCAAATTTTGGCTTAGGTTTAGCTAATAAACCCGTGGCCTATGTGGGAAAAATTTTGTGAGAAAACTTAGTGAGGCTTTAGTGTGGAAATATGCATTTTTTAACCTTAGTTTTGAAGTGTAATAAAATGAGTTTTGTGGTGAAAATTTTTGGTGTTGATTTATATACTAAAACCGTGGCCAAACTTGAAGAAAAATAATGAATTGATGTGTTGAATTAACAGGTTGGTAATGTGGAAAATTCTTACGTAAAAGTTTGGTGCTTTTGCATAAAATAGGCCTTTATTTAGTATGTGGCAGGTATTAAGATTTTGAGGCATACCTAAATGCCGGGAAACCTAAAATTTAAGCAGAAATGCCACCGAAATTTTAAAATGGTGATAGAGGCATTCCAGGAAATGAGGGATAAAAATGTGCTTGGAAATAAAAACCAAGACCCCTTAGTAAGTTAGGCTCAGAACTGGGAGAGTGAATATTTTGAGGAATAGTAAACGTCTCTCTCTAAAGTTCTAAAACATTGAGAGAACGGGAAAAATGGTGTTAAGGATATTTTAGGAAACGAGGGGTAAGTTTATGGATGGGACGGAAACCCGAGTCCCCTCGGTGACCTAGGCTTGGGAAAAAACTAAGGACATTTCTGGAGTAGTGAAAAGCCCATTTGAGGCCTCAAAACATGAGAAAAATAAGAAACGACCCTAGGTGTCAGAATAGTATCACTCGAGGGTCGGGTGATGAATTATCACTGACTTTGCAGTAAATAATGGTGTAAATATATATAAAAGCCTAAGAACCATTATTTAATGATCTTTGAGCTAAGAAAATCCTGTTAAAATGTCAAGGTGAAAATGTTATGACCCCAAGACCCGTCAGGAGCAAAATGATCATTTTGATCAAAAATTTTTGAAATGGCTGGAAAGGACCGTAAACGCTTTAGAATAGTTAAATAAAATTCTAAGAGCTAAATCGAAGTTTAAAAACAATGGAAAGTAGGTTTACGGTGAAAAAGTGAATGAGGGGCAAAACAGTAATTTTACTAAAAGTTAGTGGAAAAGTAAAAAATGAGGGATTAAACCCTAAGGTCCATCATTAGAGATTCAGACTAAGAGTATTACATTTTGTTACGTTTTGAGCATAAAATAAATGTAGGAAATAATCGTGGATTATTTCTGTTATAGGAGTCAAACCAAAAAGCGATGAAGAACCATCGATAGATTCCCAAAAGTAGACGTTAGCGCAATTTCTATAAGTTCATACATTGCAATGACTACAAATGAATTTACTTGACATGTTTATGTCTATGTGTGATATGTTGTAAGTTCAGATATCTATTTATCTGTAACATGAATTAACTCATATATTTATATTTATGTACTATTCGTACATGATGAGAGATTGTGCTACGGGCACTAGAGTGTGATTAATTTAATACACACCATAAATGAAAAAAAATATGAATGTGCTGCGGACACTAAAGTGTTCTTAACCGTTAGGTGATGATAATGCCACCTGGTTGGAACCATAAGAAAGATGGTAATAAAACCAAAACTGGTGTACTGGCCTCCAGTAGGTGGGGGTTTTTGTTTCATTTGAGGATAATGGCCATGACAGACTGTCATGGCCCAAAATTTAGACACGTGACACGGCAGCCAAATCATAATATCAACCCGAGATTTAAGGAAAAACATTTATTATGAAAAGTGGGTCAACATCATGATTCAGCTAAGCCTAATTATTTATAAAGTAGCATCATAACCACATAATAAAATAAAGTAGAAAATAAATACTTTTTAATGCGGAAATCAAACACAAAATCGGTCTTCAAAAGAGATTACCAACCATAAAATATTCCCAAGCATGAAATTTAAATAACATGAAATAAAGTCCAAACTTAATATCTCATTACATCAGAACAAGAAACAGAATGAAAAAGATGGAGAAAACGGATAGCATCATCTTCGGTAGAAACGGATAGCTCAATGATTTTCGGAACTGCTACCTCCCGCACCTGGAAGTAGTCATTTCGAAATCACAAAGAAAAGGGACGTGAGTGCTGGCTCAGTAGGACAGAAACAAAGGTGGGTTAAACAGGTAACATTTAAAAGTATGACATAATATTCGTTTCTAAAAATAATCAACAATTTAAAAAAAAATACATGGCATAATAATCATAAAAAAAATAATCAACAATTTCGGGAAAACATTTTTAATACAAGTTTTATTCTGCTGAGAACTTAGCGTAGCTGCAATATACATGCCCCAATATTAAAAATAATAAATCATTAAAATAAACCATCATATTTTTAGTGAGGACTTGTCGTAGCTATAATATATGTACCTCGAATTGAATTATCCTAGATCATCTCGTTACGGTCTAAATAGGCCGAACGACCCTGCGCAGGTTTAGGGACCTTCCCCCATGGCGTCAACTTTGGGACGCACGCATCACTTATAATGATCGTGAACTAGAGCTCAATTATGTTCACCGGATTATTCAAAAGATGGTATTTACCAAGTTATATTATGCCATTAATCAAAACACGCTTTAAAATACACATTCATTACAAAACACTTTGCATGCGTTTATTTCATCAAAAACAGTATAATAATTTCATAAACTGAAAACAGCATGCCATCGATAAAACAAGGAAATTTAAAACACTTGACTACTCCCAGAAAAGGCTAGAATGTCCTACCTCAATTATCGCACAAGCGTTGCGATAACGTGATCCACCAATCAAGCAAGAACGTCAAATAAATCCTAGAATCACAACATATGATCAGTCTAGGTCTAGACAAAATCATCCAATCATTTTAGTGTGCCACAAAAAGATTTTAAAATGTTTAATAACATTTGGGATTTAAAATTTGTGAAAACCCCTAAGTTAGGATATTACTGGACATGGGTAGATCGACCTAGGCTGACCGTAAAATCAATATTAATTCATTTTTAACCCCAAAAATTCTACATTTTTAATATGTTAAACTAGACATCCATAGCTTTAATTTCATACAATTTTTATAATTTTTAGACATCGTTTGGTTACTCAACTAGGCCAAAAACCGAGGGGTTGTTTTCAGGCATAAAATCAGGGTTTCAGTTTCAGTTCAAAAACTAGCAGTTCTGTCCACCTATCTTAGAAAAATATTTTGACTAGGCCAACGGATGAGTTTCATTCTGAAATTTTGCAGGCATTTAGAGGACATCTCGAATTTAATTTTAGGCTCAAGATTCCCTCAAAAATCATTTTTAAACCACAAGTTATGGCTGACACAAGTTTACTGGTTATATGGTAATTTTCCAGATTTCTGTTTTTCGTGTCCGAATTTCAATTAGCCTCAAACCAATTCAATTTTCATCCAATGATCACGAAATTTCGTGGAGAACCTTATTTATATGTCATTAACACAACCCAAGAATCAAATTGGCAAAAATCATAAAATTTACACTTGTGATAATAGGGTTTTTGAAAGGGGATCAATGAGGTAAAATTTTTAGGGTTTTAGAGAGAGAAATCACACCTTGTTTGTACTGCACTATTTTTTATGCTTGGTCTCCTTTTTAGCTAAATTTGTGTGAGTGTTGGAGTCTTCAAAACAGTAGGGAAAACAGTGGAGAAAAACTATAAAAATTTCGGATTTAAAATCAAAAGGAGAAGGAAGGAAAAAGTTGATTTCTCACCTTGTTTTTGTCTCAAAAGTTGTTGAATCTTTGAGCTGCCTTTAGGTAGGTTTTTGCTTGCTGTTTTGGTGTGTTTTGGGAGAGAAAAATTCAGAAAGGAAAGAAGGGAAAGCTGGCCGAATTTTTGAGAGTGAAAGGAAGGGTGAATGAGAGTTGAAAGAGAGTTTTTATACTAGGTTTTTCTTTCCTTTTTGCTTCCTTGTTTGGCCGAATCTTTTGAGGGGCAAAAGGGAAAGTTTTTGTGCTGTTTTGAGGCTAGGGTTTTTCTCTCTTATTTCTCCTTAAGTGGCCGAAATTATCTATTAGTTTTTAAGGAAAAAAATAATTTGAATTTTGATTGAGTTTTAACCTAGCTTTTAATTCAAATAAAATCTCCTTTATTTCCTACACTTTATGGCCAAATTTCTTCTTTATATTTAAAGGATGAAATTTGAGTTTGAATCCTTCTTGGATTTGCGGAATTTAAATTTTTAATTAAAATCCCAAGTAATGGCCGAATATTTTAGGGTTTTTTTGAAGTTAAAATTGTTGACTTTTTGAGTGAAATTTGACTAGGAAACCAACCTAGGGTTTCCAAAAGATTTTTAATTAATTTTTTGCACACTAATTTTATTTAAATTATATATTGACCCCTAAATAAAATTTAAGGCGTCACAAATATCTACCACTAAAAATAGTTTCATCCTCGAAACTTTAAGAATTACTTCACCCTAGAGAAGAGAATAAGAATATGAATAACTTCTCATTTCATTAAGCAATCTAAATGCACCTTTCAAAACATATAGTGCTATGTCTACCACTATGAACAGAGTAGGGTTACAAAACAAACTTAGGTCGACTACATTACATGTATTTTACTGCTTAGCGAACCATTCAGCATGGTTCTCACGCATATCTTTCTCGGTTTCCCATGTGGCTTCCTCTTCACCATGGTTACTCCAAAGAACCTTCACCATGGGTATTGTTTTCGTTCTCAGCTGCTTGACCTTACGATCCAAAATCTTCACCGGAACCTCGACGTAAGAGACATCTGGTTGGATTTCTACATCATCTGTTGAAATGACTTCGGACTCTGTTCATGCACTCTTCCTCAACATCGATACATGGAAAATGTTGTGCACTCCCAAGGTGTCGGGTAACTTCAGCTCATATGCAACCTTACCAACTCTGCGTATGATCTTGAAAGGTCCAATGTAACGCGGTGCTAGCTTCCCTTTAACTCCGAAATGAGAGATACCTTTCTTCGGTGAAACCTTTAGCAACACAAACTCTCCAACCTCGAACTCTAACGGCTTTCTGTGTTGATTTGCATAGCTCTTTTGTCGACTCTGTGCTGTTAGAAGTCGTTGTTTAATGATGGCAATCTTCTCGTACTGGTCTAGGATCATATCGGGTCCACCCACTGGTGCTTCCTGGTTGTCAACCCAATAGATGGGTGATCGACAAGGCTTTCCGTACAACGCTTCAAAGGGTGCCATTCCGATACTTGCTTGATAACTGTTGTTGTATGCGAACTCTGTCATATAGAAGTATTTGCTCCATCCATCTCCAAGATCAAGAACGCAGGCACGTAGCATATCCTCGAGAATCTGTATGAGACGCTCCGACTGACCATCTGTCTGCGGATGAAAAGCGGTGCTGAAGTTCAGTTCTGTGCCTAGAGCTTCCTGTAGACTTTGCCAAAAGCGACCGTTGAAGCACGTATCATGATCAGAAACTATCACTGAAAGGACTCCATGCAATCTGACTATGTTCCTCATGTAAAGCTCGGCTAGCTGGTTCCTGCTGCAAGTCGTCTTGAACGGGATGAAGTGCGCAGTCTTCGTGAGACGATCTACAACTACCCAGACTCCATCAGATCCATCCTGTGCTCTCGGTAAGCCGATTAAGAAGTCCATTCTTATACTATTCCACTTCCACCGAGGTATTGGAAGTGGTTGGAGCAGACCTGCGGGTCTCTCCCGTACTGCCTTTACCTTCTGACACGTCAAACAGTTGGCCACGAAGTTCTTCACATCTAACTTCATACCTCTCTACCAAAGCTACCGTCTTAGGTTTTGATACATCTTGTTTCCACCTGGGTGCATGGTGAACCTCGACTGATGAAACTCTGACAAGATCTCCTGTATAAGCTCTGGGATGTGTGGCACTGCTAAGCGACCCTCGTTCTAAAGAATTCCACTGGCGTCCATCGACCACTCTGCAACATGCTTGCCCTTTAACAATCTATCTCAGATGTCAACGAAACGTGTATCTGCCAACTGATTCTCCTTGATCCTCTGCACATAGTCTTGTTCTATCACTAAGTTGTACAACACTGGGTGACCCTGAACTTCGCCAAAACGAACCTGATAAGCTGTAAGAACTCTGTCCTTTTCCCACTCATCTATCTGCATAGCCATTATAGAAGCATCATGATCAGGATTGGGAATTGCCTCTCTTTTCCTACTTAGTGCATCTGCAACCACGTTTGCTTTACCCGGATGGTACTCGACAAGGAAGTCGTAGTCTTGCATGTATTTTACCCATCTTCTCTGACGCAGGTTGAGATCTTTTTGTGTAGCTAGGTATTTCAAACTCTTGTGATCTGAAAATAGTCTAAAACTGGCACCATATAGATAACAACGCCAAATCTTAAGTGCGAACACTATTGCAGCTAACTCTAGATCGTGTGTAGGGTAGTTTCGTTCATGTTGTTTCAGCTGTCGTGAGGCATAAGCGACAACTCGATTCTGTTGCATCAAAACTGCTCTAAGACCTTGATGAGAAGCATTAGTGTAGACGTCATATACTTGATCCTGATCCGGAATGATAAGGATAGGTGCAGACGTCAAACAACTCTTTAACTCCTGGAAAACTGACTCACAGCTGTTGTCCCAAACGAAAAGTGCATCCTTCTTTGTCAGATTGGTGAGGGGAGCGGCGACCTTGCTGAAGTCCTATACAAAACGTCGATAATATCCTGCTAAGCCCAAGAAGCTTCGGATCTGGAACATTCTTCGGTCGTTCCCACTTAAGAATCGCTTCAACCTTGGATGGATCAACTGATATACTGTCTCCTGAGATGATATGCCCGAGAAACTTAACCTCTGTCATCCAAAACTCACATTTTTCTTTCTTGGCGTACAACTGATGTTCACGAAGAGTCTGTAAAACTATACTGAGATGCTGTGCATGATCTTCACGAGTTCGGGAGTAGATGACGATGTCGTCGATGAATACGATGACGAGCTTATCAAGAAAAGGTCGGAAGACTCTATTCATCATATCCATGAAGGCTGCTAGTGCGTTTGTCAAACCGAAAGGCATTACTAAGAACTCATAATTGCCATACCTTGTTCGGAACGCTGTCTTCGGACTATCCTCCTCTCTAACACGAAGCTGATGATAACCGGATCTCAAATCAACCTTGGAGAAGAAACAAGCTCCACCCAACTGATCGAACAAGTCATCTATATGTGGTAACGGATACTTATTTTTGATGGTCACACTGTCGAGTTTTCTGTAGTCCACACAGAGACGTAGCGAACCGTCAGCTTTCTTTACAAAAAGGACTGACGAACCCCAAAGTGAGTTACTGTCTCGGATAAAGCCTAGCGATTTCAACTCATCCAGCTGCTTTCTCAACTCCTTCATCTCTAAAGGTGCCATACGATACGGAGCAGAAGCAAAAGGAGCTGTTCCGGGAACTAAGTCGATACGAAACTCTATTTCTCGATGAGGCGGTAAGCCTGGAAGAGCTTTTGGAAAAACATCTGGAAAACTATCGACAACAGGTATAGGTTGGGTACTCTTTTCATAACTGGATCCTTCCACTACATACAAGGATAAGAAGCAAAGAATACCCTGTCTACTCTTCGACACTAACCTCAGAGCAGATCTATCAACATCTGAAACTAAGCTTAACTGATAGGACACTACATGTCCGAAATCAGTTGTAAAGATAACGCGACGATTACGACAATCAAGCATAATCCCATATCGGGAAAGCCAGTCATATCCCAGAATAACATCATAAGCAAACATAGGCATTACCACAAGTGATGCCTCCAAACAAACATCCCCAACATAAACATAGGCTTGACACCCATCACTAACGGTAGTCATGCCCAACGGGGATTTCACACATAAGGGAGAGTCAAGATTTTACAGTTTTAAACCAAGTGAACGAGCATAATGTTGGGCTATAAAAGAATGTGTAGCCCCGGTGTCAAACAAAACATGTGCATATGTACCAAAGATAGGAATTATACCATCTAATGCAGTCGGTGTATGATCTATCTCCATGCTATCAACTCCAAGAGCGTGTACCTGTGGTGCCTTACCACGATTTTGAGCTGTATTCCCTCGCTGGTAGCCCGTACTCTGACCCTGTGGTGGCGGTCTCTGATAACTCGGCACTGGGAACTGCTGTAGCGGTGTAGCATGTGGAGCATAAGGCGCAGTGTACTGGCTCGTGTGCTGAGGCTGATAGGGAGCCGGAAGCTGAGGGCACTGTGACTGCGAAGACTGGGAAGTAAACTGTTGCCTCTATGGAAGACCATTCTGATTCCGCTGATGATGATGTCTATAAGCATTGTCTCTTGACTGTCTCTTCGGGCAGACATTTCTTTTGTGGCCTTCATCACCACACTCGAAGCAGGTAATCACATTCACCCGATCTTGTCGCTGTCCAGAAAACTGATGAGAACCCGATCCCTGAGACTGCTGGTTCTTCTGGTAAGGAGTCTGTGGCTTGTGCTGAGGCTTGTTGCAGATTGGTCCAGGCTTGTTTCTGTTACGAGCTTTAAGGAATTCCTTGTCACCCTCTTCCACTGTCAACGCCTTAGCAACTATCTGCTGGTAGCTATCCCTGATCTGGAACGGTTGTACACCCCTCTTCACATAGAGGCTAAGCCCTTCCTCAAAGCGGAGACACTTAGTAGCTTCATCCAAAACCTGATTCTTCGCATACCGGGCCAACTCGGTGAACTTGGCTTCATATTCCCACACTGACATAGAGCCTTGCTTCAAATAGATGAACCCCCTAGCTTTTCTGTCGCGGAACTGAGCTGAAAAGAAACATTCGTGAAAACGCTCCTCGAAAACTAACCAAGAAGACCTCTGCTCCTCTGTCAAACCATCCTCGATACTAGCCCACCAGGTAGAGGCTAGACCCACCAGCTTGTTGGAAGCAAACTCGACCCAGAACTCTACGGGTGTGGCAGTCAACTTTAACTGCTTGCGAATGGCATCAAACCAGTAGTCGGCATCCATCTCTGTGCCCGTGCCGTCGAAAGTGGGTACGTGAGGCTTAAAGAAAAGAGTTAGGGCTGCCTATTTTGGATGTATCATAGGCTGGGTAGGTACTGCTCCAGAGGTAGGGTTTTCGGTGGTAGGCGTTTGCTGAGGAGTCTGAGAAGAACTCCCCGCTCTCTGGGTCTCATTAGGAACAACATTAGCTACAGGAGCTGGGTTAGGTGTTCCAAAAGGTAAGACGATGAGGAGAGCCTGTATCGACGCCGTGAGATTCTGCATCGTCGTTAGCTGATCATTCGGTGTAGGAACCGCTGCATTCTGACTCCCTTGAGGCTGCATGTTCCTGGGGTTCTCTTCGTCGTTGCCTCTCTGCTGCCTCTGACTACGCGTGCCAGGACGAGCCATTTTGCTGAATAAGATTGAAGGAAAAGGAAATGCTATAAGCTTCTAAGAGTAAGGAAAACTATGCTTGGGTATTTTGAAAACGTTTTGATGAAAACCCTTTTGAAAACCTGGGCTCTGATACCATTATTTGTCACGGCCCAAAATTTAGACACGTGACACGGCAGCCAAATCATAATATCAAACCGAGATTTAAGGAAAAATATTTATTACGAATAGCGGGTCAACATCATGATTCAGCTAAGCCTAATTATTTATAAAGTAGCATCATAACCACATAATAAAATAAAGTAGAAAATAAATACTTTTTAATGCGGAAATCAAACACAAAATCGGTCTTCAAAAGAGATTACCAACCATAAAACATTCCCAAGCATGAAATTTAAATAACGTGAAATAAAGTCCAAACTTAATATCTCATTACATTAGAACGAGAAACAGAATGAAGAAGATGGAGAAAATGGATAGCATCATCTTCGGTAGGGACGGATAGCTCAACGATTTTCGGAACTACTACCTCCCGCACCTGGAAGTAGTCATTTCGAAAGCACAAAGAAAAGGGACGTGAGCGCTGGCTCAGTAGGACAGAAACAAAGGTGGGTTAAACAGGTAACATTTAAAAGTATGACATAATATTCGTTTCCAAAAATAATCAACAATTTAAAAAAAATACATGGCATAATAATCATAAAAAAAATAATCAACAATTTCAGGAAAAAATTTTTAATACAAGTTTTATTCTGCTGAGGACTTAGCGTAGCTGCAATATACGTGCCCCAATATTAAAAATAATAAATTATTAAAATAAACCATCATCTTTTGAGTGAGGACTTGTCGTAGCTATAATATACCTGCCTCAAATTGAATTATCCTAGATCATCTCGTTACGGTCTAAATAGGCCGAACGGCCCTATGCAGGTTTAGGGACCTTCCCCCATGGCATCAACTTTGGGACGCACGCACTATTTATAATGATCGTGAACTAGAGCTCAATTATGTTCACCGGATTATTCAAAAGATGGTATTTACCAAGTTATATTATGCCATTAATCAAAACACGCTTTAAAATACACATTTATTACAAAACACTTTGCATGCGTTTATTTCATCAAAAACAGTATAATAATTTCATAAACTGAAAATAGCATGCCATCGATAAAATAGGAAAATTTAAAACACTTGACTACTCCCAGAAAAGGCTAGAATGTCCTACCTCGATTATTGCACAAGCGTTGCGATAACGTGATCCACCAATCAAGCAAGAACGTCAAATAAATCTGATAATCACAACATATGATCAGTCTAGGTCTAGACAAAATCATCCAATCATTTTAGTGTGCCACAAAAAGATTTTAAAATGTTTAATAACATTTAGGATTTAAAATTTGTGAAAACCCCTAAGTTAGGATATTACTGGACATGGGCAGACTGACCTAGGCTGACTGTAAAATCAATATTAATTCATTTTTAATCCCAAAAATTATAAATTTTTAATATGTTGAACTAGACATCTGTAGCTTTAATTCCATATAATTTTTATAATTTTTAGACATCGTTTGGTTACTCAACTAGGCCAAAAACCGAGGGGTTGTTTTCAGGCATAAAATCAGGGTTTCAGTTTCAGTTCAAAAACTAGTAGTTCTGTCCACCTATCTTAGAAATATATTTTAACTGGGTCAACGGATGAGTTTGGTTCTGAAATATTGTAGGCATTTAGGGGACATCTTGAATTTAATTTTAGACTCAAGATTCCCTCAAAAATCATTTTTAAAACTCAAGTTATGGCTGACACAAATTTACTATTCATATGGTAATTTTCCAGATTTCCGTTTTTCCTGTCTGAATTTCAATTAGCCTCAAACCAATTCAATTTTCATCCAATGATCACGAAATTTCGTGGAGAACCTTATTTATATGTCATTAACAAACCCAAGAATCAAATTGGCAAAAATAATAAAATTTACACATGTGATAATAGGGTATTTGAAAGGGGATCAATGAGGCAAAATTTTTAGGGTTTTAGAGAGAGAAATCACACCTTGTTTGTGCTACACTATTTTTGATGCTTGGTCTCCTTTTTGGCTGAATTTGTGTGAGTGTTGGAGTCTTCAAAACAGTAGGGAAAACAGTGGAGAAAAAGCATAAAAATTTCAGATTTAAAATCAAAAGGAGAAGGAAGGAAAAAGTTGATTTCTCACCTTGTTTTTGTCTAAAAAGTTGTTGAATCTTTGAGCTGCCTTTAGGTAGGTTTTTGCTTGCTATTTTGGTGTGTTTTGGGAGAGAAAAATTCAGAGAGGAAAGAAGGGAAAGCTGGCTGAATTTTTGAGAGTGAAAGGAAGGGTGAATGAGAGTTGAAAGAGGGTTTTTATACTAGGTTTTTCTTTCCTTTTTGCTTCCTTGTTTGGCCGAATCTTTTGAGGGGCAAAAGGGAAAGTTTTTGTGCTGTTTTGAGGCTAGGGTTTTTCTCTCTTATTTCTCCTTAAGTGGCCGAAATTATCCATTAGTTTTTAAGGAAAAAAATAATTTGAATTTTGATTGAGTTTTAACCTAGCTTTTAATTCAAATAAAATCTCCTTTATTTCCTACACTTTATGGTCAAATTTCTTCTTTATATTTAAGGGATGAAATTTGAGTTTGAATCCTCCTTGGATTTGTGGAATTTAAATTTTTAATTAAAATCCCAAGTAATGGCCGAATATTTTAGGGTTTTTTTGAAGTTAAAATTGTTGACTTTTTAAGTGAAATTTGACTAGGAAACCAACCTAGGGTTTCCAAAAGATTTTTAATTAATTTTTTGCACACTAATTTTATTTAAATTATATATTGACCCTTAAATAAAATTTAAGGCGTCACACAGACTGTGGAGGAATGACCAGTGGGTAGCTACCCAGAGTTCCTCCCACTTAGCACGCACAACGGTACGGCCAATAATGGGGCCCAAAATTAGAACATAAAGAAGATAATGACCAAGAATTGAAATGAAAACCATAAGAGAGCATAATCGAGCATAATAAGTACTAACTTTATGTATAGTGTTCTCGGTCAAAGTTGACGTGAATAGTATCTGATCAAAGTCAAAGTTAATTTTTACAATCAAACTCAAATTTACTATTCATGATAAATAGTACTATTCATAATAAAATTATTATTCGTGATTTAGAATATCTATTAATTCTAGTGACTGAGCCTATAGCTCACCAATATGTTCATGTTGCAGGTAAGAAACCTATTCAGCAGTAGGTTGAGTATGGATGACAGTGGGAGGCGTATGCCAAATGGGGATAGGGAATCCACTGTGGATATGATCCTGCTACCAGTCGTTCACTAAGTGTTTTGAAGAGGAGATTTGAGAAAGAAAAGATGTATATTATAAAAAGGGTTGAATTATGTATTTTGTTAAATTATTTTCTGTACTTTCAAAAAGACAAACATAGTCAAGTTTTATTTACAACGTGGCTTTCGAAAAGAAAAGAATGTTAAAAAAAAATGGCTCAAAATTTGTGCCTTTAAAGAAGAAAGTTTAAAATCGAAAGTGAGTTTCGGCAACCCAATGAGGTTCACGAGCTATTTCAATTGGCTGAGGAGCTTGATTGCAATAGTTTCATCTAACCAGAGTTGGGGACGCCATAATTTTTCCATGAAAAACCTAAGCCAAAATTCAGTTTCCCTAGGGTTCCACACACATTTTTCATTTTCTCACGTTCCTCGTTATTCACCTACGTCAATTTAACTTCCATAATACTGAATTAAACATCATAGCATCAAAATTTCTTAAACTCTTGCTCATCCATTATCCACGGTTTTAAAGCCCCAAAATCATCACCTAGTTTCATGGTTTTAATGGTTTACTCGCAAATTTCTACCTTAGTTCAACGGTAACCTAATCTAACACGTAAAACTTGATTTGTAGCCACTAAATCATCATTTACCATAATCAAACTTTCTTCTAAAACCACAATAGTAGGGGGGGCATGGTTTTTACAGCCCAAATGCATGAAAAAAAAAATCAAGAAAGAGCTATCTACATTATCTTAGTGAAAGAGTTCAACCACGTACATTGAAAACTCTGCTTGGTTGAGCTTGAGGTTTTCTTTCTTCCTATCTTTGGCTATAGCTGCTAGTTTTGGGTGTTAATGGCCGTGTGTGTGAAGGCTAAAAACAGCCTAAGGTGCTTCGGTTCCTTTAAACAAAATTTGCCACCTTTTTTTTTATTTTTTTTACACTTTATTATTAATGTTTGTAATTCTTTCCATAATTAACTAAATTCTTGCATTTTTGGACCAATCATAGGAGTGAAACTATCCCCCATTCAGCCACCTACCACCGAATTTCCCAACAGAATTATTTCCTAATTTTTTTCTTTTAAAAAGAAAAAGTAAAGGATGTAATTTGGCAACTTTCTAGCCCTTAGATCAAAACCTCTTTAAATCTAAGCCATTGATCTTCTAATTCTTTACATTCAAATTATTTCTTATTATAATCATTTATCACATCATCATCATCATATACTTTGGTGGTCAAAGTTTGACCAAAAGTCAAACCAAATGAAATTTTACCGAAATCGCGCCGGCGCACTTCTGAGGCCTTCCGTGCGATCAGTTTTCCTTAAATTAATCTCGTTTGGCTAAAAATCATTACCATAACTATTTCATCTTTTTTTATACTTGTCTTACCGTAGGTCACCTTCTAGAGTTTTTCGATACCGAAATGGCACCATTTTTCCTGTTTCAGTTTGATGAAATTTTCCATCACTGAATTCCTAACCTTTAACATCGTTAGAACATTTTATTTCATTCTAAACAATATTAAATCATAATTTTTACATTTTAAATATTAAAATTATCATGTGTATACAATATACATATATTCGGGAACGATAAAATTTCTCAGTCGTCACATTCACACCTCCTTATAAAATTTTCGTCCTCAAAAATCAAAACAAGTGGGGGTACTTGGCTTTCATTTCCTCTTCTCTTTCCCCCATAGCTTCTTCTATACTATGATTTCTCCATAGAACTTTAACTAGTAGGATACTTCTATTCCTTAACATCTTTTCTTCTCGAGCAAGTATTTGCATTGGCTGTTCCTCATAAGACAGATCTTCTCAAACTTGAATTGGTTCATAATTAAGAACATGTGAAGGATCCGATATATACTTCCTCAACATCGACATATGGAAGACATTATGTACTGAAGACAACTCAGGTAGTAACGCTAACTTATAGGCTACCTTTCCCACTTGGTTAATAATCAGAAAAGGTCCTACATATTGCAACTCAGCTTTCCTTTCTTTCCAAAGTGCATAACACCTTTTATTGGTGCAAACTTTAAAAACATGAAGTCTTCTTTTGTGACACCCCCGAATCCAGCCACGCGAAACCACCGAGGTCCGACATCATACTCGACCAAGACAGCCCGTGCACTGAATCCGGGTCGCCATTTAAACACTTTTTCATTCTACTCTCATATTTCAGGGCCTTAAAAATTTCACCCATATTTTTTTTTCTTTTCAAAATACTTTTCTCTGACAAAAGCCAAGTATGAAATCCATATAAAATATAATATTAACTTTTAGTTGTCTTTTTGAAGTACAACATAATTTACAAATATACAACATATGTACTTTGTTTTTCAAAAATACATTCTCTTCAATTCACTTTTTCTTGATGCTCAACAGAAAACTTATGGCAAGACCAAATCCACAGTGGATTCCCTATACCATCAGTACACGCGCATCCTGCCGCCATCCAAGAGTCTATGAATAGGTTTCTTACCTGTAACATGAACAAACTAATGAGCTAACAGGCTCAGTAAGTTCAAACATACTTAATGAGAATCACATAGATTCAAAAACCTCAAAAATACCATCTCTTATGAATAAAACTATTTATCTATGAATAGTATTATTTATCATAAATAGTAACTTTGACCTTTGACCAATGAATAATAACTGTTACCCTAACCGGATACTATTCACATTACCCTAACCGAATCTACTACACTTAGTGCTAGTGTCGGTTATGTTCAATTATGCTCTATTATGGCTTTCATCACATTATTGACTATTCTCTCTATTTATATTTTAGTTTTGAGCTCATTATGGCAGTACCGATAGTTTATTTGTGCGCTGACTGGGAGGGCCTAGGAAGCGACCCCTAAGCTTCTTCCTTTTTAGCCCTCATCGCTCGTAGTGATTATTATATCCCCGAAGGACCTGTAAAACCTCCACCACAACGTTGGAGGGGTGGTATGCCTTAAATGATTTTATGACCATCTTTCAATTATAATTCTGACCAAGTGACATTAATCGTCACCTCAAGGTCTAACCTCCATCGCCCGTAGGCCTTACATATTCTCTTTCTCTTATTATGTGGGATGTTATACTAACTAATCTCCCAGTGTCTATAGGACTTAATATCTAATGTACAACTAGTACATAACGAAATAATACAGTATTTCATGTTGTAGACATGAAAATGCTTGAACTTACCACCACTATGATAATGTCTACTTCCAAAACTCCTCCGTAGTTTTATCTCTAATTTGGGTCCCTACAGACATAGTATTGTCTGTTAATACCCATCATTAATTATCACTTTGGATATATATTCATTTCACTTAACAATTCAACAGATTTTAACTTTATTTGTGGTACATGGCCTGCAACATGCCCGTGTCCCAGCTTGTGTACCTCTCGGGTTCACTCTACACAGCCGTGTTTCAATATGCACGCCCGTGTATTATTTAAATTCTAGATTTTTAACTCTGAAATCTTTATTTTGGGTTCTAGAATTTTATTAAAGACATTCTAGATTCTTTACGGTCCTTTCTGAGCCTTTCAAAAATTTTTGGTCAAAATGATCATTTTTCCCCTAACGGGTCTCAGGACCGTAACTATTCCATTCTATCATTTTTCCCAAATTTTCTAAGCCCAAATATCATAAAATAATATTTTCCAGGCTTCTGTATCATTTTACAGCTTTATTTGCTATAAAATTTCAATTATTTATTTTCCGACCCTTGGTTACTATTTATCTGACACCTAGGGTCGTTTTTCGTTTTTCTAGCGTTTCGAAGCCTTAAATGGGTATTTCACTACTCCTAAAACGTTTTTCATCCCGTCCCCTAGGCTCGGTTCCCGAAGGGCTCGGGTTTCCCATCCCAATCTAATTTTTTCCCCCTCGTTTCCTAAAATACCCCTAACGTGAATTTTTCCCATTCTCGGCATTTTAGTCATTAAAGGGTCGATTTACTATTCCTCTTGGGTTGGTTTTCCATTACTAACCCTAATCCACCGAAGGGTCCCAATTTCCTTTCCGAGCCTAATACTTTTACCCCTCGTTTCCTGAAATTCCCTTATGCCATTTTAAAAATTTTGGTAGCATTTCTGCTTGTATTTTGAGGTTTTCCCAGCGTTAGGTACGCCTCAAAACCTTTGTACCTGCCACGTATTATACCAGAGACCTATTTTATACAAAGTTACCAAACTTTGTATAAAAATTTCCCACATTAACCAACATTCAAAGTTCAACACAAATCATCAATTTTTTTTCCACTTATAGCCTCGGTTTCTCATGATAAACAACACCAAATATTTTTCATCACATTAAACAATTATCACATATCACTCTTAGGTTTTCAAATGTACATATAAACATTAAAAACCTAACAAATTTCATTCCAACCTTAGCATTAAGCCATGGATTTTCATGCTAAACCACCATGGAAAATTTTGTTCTTATTACTACGGTTTTATCAACATTTCTCATTATTGTTCAACACTAAAAATTTTCCATTTTCTAGTGTTTATTGGCCACGGATTCTAGCATGAAACATGCATCAAAATTGCTTGTTTCATTATTCCAATTCATGCTTTAATAAACATAGTATCAAACTAACGTAACCATTAAAGCAAATCATCAAATTTCTCAACATTTTTTCCCTCAACAAGCCACGGTTTTCAGAGGAAAGCATGCAAAATTTTTTTTTTGCTTGATTCCTATTTCTAAATCATGCTTCATTCATCTTAATATCAAACCAATCAAATCATCAACAAAACATCAAATTTTTCAACATAATTCCCCACCAATGAGCCACGGATTTTTCAAAGAAAAACCAATGAAAATGCTTCAATTTGAAAGCTCACCTTATCAATTAGAAAGGAAGGGAGATCCACGGATTTTTGGGCAAAAAATTTGCAAGAGTTTGCCTTGGTTTTCTTAATTTTCTAAGTGAATTTTTTATGACTATTTATACTTAAATGGATGGGGGCCTTTTAGCAATTTCTCTCAACAATTGTATATTTGTTCAAGGGCTAAAATGCAATCTTTTTAGGGTCAAAAATAAAATTTTTCAACTGCCATTCTTCCGTGTGGCCAAATCCCATTTTTGCCCATTTTCCAATTTTTTTTCAAAGCAATTTTGGCTTGATCATGGCCCTTGATTCTAAAGGCATTAAATCCTAGCCTTTAATGCCACCTACTACCATTAATTAACCTTAATTTCCCTAATTAACTAAATGGTATTTATGATGTCATCATGACATCATCTAATTAATATGGGAATTAATTCATGGTCAAATTTTGACCGAAAGTCAAACTGAACTGAACTTTACCGGAATCGTGTAGGCGGGTTCCGAACTCCTGTAACTTTACTGGAATCGGTCTATTTTATTTTGCTTCCATTTGACTAGAATTCACTACTGTAAATTTTTGCCTTTTAGTGCACTCCGGTGCACTCTTTAGGGTTTTTGGCTTCGTTTTCGAGCAATCTCACCTGTTTCTGTTCGGTAAGATTTTCCATCTCCGAACTCCCTCACTTTAACACTGTCAGAATATTTTTATAGTATTCAGAACAGTATTAAAACACAACTTTTTCATATTTTATTTATTAAAATTGATACATACATACAATTTTAATCTACTTCAAGAATCTAAAATTCCCAGTTATCACACCTTTGTCAAATTCTAGGGATCTTCATCATTTATTTGCATAGCTCTTTTGATGACTTTGCATTGTTTTCATCTTTTGCTGGATTTTCTTAACCGCGTCAATCATCTCTTGAATAAACTTAGTCTTATACAGCTCTTTCTCCCCTAAATCATACCAATGAATAGGAAATCTATATTTCCTTCCATATAATGCTTCATAAGGAGCCATTCCAATGGAAGCTTAGTAACTGTTATTGTAGGAGAATTCTATCCGTAGTAGCTTCTTGTTCCATGCTCCCTTAAAATCCAGGGCACATGTACGAAGCGTATCATCTAATGTTTAAATTGTGCATTCAGACTGTCCATCAGTCTAAGGGTGAAATGCAATGCTGAATCTCAGTTCTGAGCCCATAGCTTCTTGTACACTCTTCCAAAAATTAGATGTAAACCGACTATCATGATCTGACACTATTTGTAAGGATCATCCCATTCCTGTAACTTAGAATTTCAATTAATGGAAAATTGAAGAAAAATTGATGCATTTTAGCGCAAAAATTGAAGAACACAGGCATGTACACTAGTCTAGACTATGCACGTGTGTGAGGCCGTGTGAGTAAACATGGTCGTATAAGTGAACACGGTCAAGTACACGGCTGTGTAAGTGACCGTGTACTGATCGGGTTGTTGGAATGTCAAAAACTGTGTAACTATACATGGCCGTGTAAGCAGAACATGGTCAGGTACACAGCTGTGTAAGTGGTCATGTACCGATAGTGTTGTACACGTGTATGTAGCCGTGTAATTGAACATGGCCGTGCAAGTGAAACACGGCCAGGTACACACCCGTATAGGAGGTCGTGTACCGTTCGGGAAAATAAAATTTCCCCAAGACACGACCGTGTTGAGCAGGCTCAACGAATACATGCTCGTGTAGCCCTTGTACACACCTGTGTAGTGGGCTGTGTAGGAGGCCGTGTATGGGGAAGAAAGCCACTAAATTGACTTTCGTGAATTATGAAACTTAATTATGATATAATTAAGCAATTTAGTTGAAAAATACAGTGTAATTTCCAATTGAATAGACTTAACAGATACAGTACTGTTTAAGTACTATCAACACAATGAATAAGGTAACCGACAGTGAACTTGGTCTACCCTATTACGTGTACGTATGCATGAAGACACGCGATATCACAAGACTGGTGAATAGATCACCAGAATGATCGGACCGATCGTCTGAGCACAACAACGATGAGAAGCCCTGGCAAGGGTACAGTACCGAGAACATGGTCCAGATGACCTCCTTTCATATAGAAACTGACAAAAAATTAGAGTCAATATACTCAGACTAGTCAGTTAAAACAAAAAGTAATGAATAGTGAATAGTGATCGAGTAGGCTCATAGGCATTACAACCTAAAGAAAAATAGCTAGAAATAACTAGAATGAAAATCGGAAGCCATAGATGCAATTTCGGGTGAAAATTAGAACACCCCTGAAAAAAAATCGAAAATCGCAGTAGAAAACTAGACTGTGAAGAAACCGACCCAGTTAATTTGTAACCACTCCAAAACCATGTCCTATTGGATGGAAACTAGATAGTTTGATTAGTTAGAAAACCCCATAAAGTGAGAATAAAAAAAATGGAAAATGGTACACCAAAAACCCTATAAACAACAATTTATTTTTATCACCTTACCTCACCATTTCACATCAAATTGGATATAAAAAAAATTTACCTTGTTCTTCCCAAGGTGTACGACAATAATGGGGGGCTGCACACATAGAAATTTGTCTCTTGGTTTAGACAAATTTTGGGTAAATTTGGCTTGATTTGGTGAAGCTAATTGTGCTTAGGTTTGCTTATAAATAGGTGTCACCTCCCTTGCCCTTCATTTCCTTCCTTTTAGCTCCCAAAAGCCAAGTATTCTCCCTTCTCCTTGCAGCCAAAATCCGTCCCCTTTCCCCTTAGCCAAACACCAAAATTTTCACCAAAAAAAAAAAAACTCTTACACAAGGCTTGCTTACAAGGGGGCTTAGGAGTACACATCTTGAAGCTCATATTGGTAAGATTCTAGAACCAAGTTTCATTTGTAGTTTAGTGTTATGTTTGATTCGATATTAAGAGCAAAATTTTTGTATCCTCTCCTAGCTCATGTTGACCCCTCAACCCTTGGATCCCATAGCTTTTAGTCACTTAAGCCTATCTCGGATTTGTGCTTGAATCGAAACACACAAGGTATAAACTGAAAACCCTACCTCTTTGTGGTTAGTTGTTTCTAAGTTTTCGATCAAGAAGTTTACGTGTATTTGTTTATGCAAATGGGTTGTAATAAGTTTATTTTGAGCCCTTAAACTTCCATTTTCAAGTTTGTGGTTGTGTGGTTATGTTTACATGTTTTTATGAATGGTTTGTTGATGAATGATGCATGGACGTGTTAGGGAAAAACTGGAAACAAATCTATCTAGTTTTAGGGCCATGGATTTGGCTATTTTAGGACATGTTATGTTCTGTTTTTGAAAAAACGTAAAACATGAAACTTTAAGAAAATTTCGTTACGAGAATTTTTGCGTCAAATAGAGCTCAGCCAAAAATGGCTCTAAGATAGGGTTTTAAACTGTTTTTCAACCAGAGGTCAAAACTGGGGCCAAAATCCTGATTCCAGGAACGGCCTCAGATTTTTATTAAAACGACCCATTTAGACTTCGAACCGAACTTCGGTCAAAACATAAAAGTTTTAGATCTCGACGAAACTTAAAATTAAAACACGTGGATTTCAAAAATTCGGCTGTTTCGGGCCCCAAATAGACCTGTTTTAAAAATGTGCAAAAACTGGGGATTTTTGTAAAACATTAGCCACAGGTTTTTATGATTTTGGACCCCTTGGAGGTCAAACTGAGCTCCAAGATGTTCATGAGAGTTGTTCATCTCGTTAAGGACAAAAGCTTTTACGTTTTCCATTTTCACGAATGAAATCATTTCAGACAAGTTTTAAATGATTTTTAGTAAAAGGGTTCAAAAACCCCCTTAACAAACGAACACCAAAATGTGTTCTCCATTTTAAAAATGAAAAACAATTTTCGTAAAAAAGCCCTCACCTTCCAATGGGGTGCTAAGGGGTTGATTTTAAAGAACTATGTTGCTCCAAAACTTTACATAATTTTTAGAACATTTTTTGTAAAACTGGTGAAGTAGCCCGGTTGGCTACCAAGCAAAACTGCAAAGTAACCAGATAGGTGACTAGCCCATCTAGTCAATAGGCCCAACGTGAGGAAACCGGTTAGTGGACTAACCGGTTAAACAGTCCAAATGCTAGGTAACCTAATAGGTTACACGGTCCATGTTCTAGTTAACTCAATGGGTTACACAATCCAATACGCAAAGAAGCCCGTTGGGCTACACCGTTGGCAAAACACGAGGTAACCGGTTAGTAGACTGGCTGGTCAACCGATTAAAGACCGAGTTTGAACGTGAAGGTAAGATATGTTGATTAACTTTTCAAGCAGATGAATTAATCAGTCTTGTTAGAGACTAATACTGTCAAAGTAGAACAGCAAGGTGCCGAGGGGCATCGGTAACCTATAATAGTAAGAAATTATAGTCGCCAATGATCAAAGTGACTTAAAAATGAATATTAATGACAATGCATTATGATTACAGGACGTTACCTGTAAGTGAATCGAGGCAAAGTACAAACTATTAGCTAACAAGTAAGTACAACTCTGCCTACAGTATGAATAAAAATGAGTTTAAATGGTTGTTTAACCTATGTTAAAGTATGCCGTATTTTATGTTGGTTGCATGACATATAGGGGTTCATAATCATGTAGATTAATGAACTTTATGACGTACCATTACATCCCCATCAGGGCTTGATGAGGGATGAGCCCAGTTGAGCATAGGGCACATGGTTACTAATACTCATAATCCACAATTGGGTAATCAGATTAAGGGTGTTAGTATAACGGACCAAGTCGAGTCCATAAAGAAAATGAGTATGAATAAATGGGGCATATGGCCCACGAGCGAAAAGCTCTCTATGGTCACGGTGAATCTGATGATCTGTTCGCCATAGTACTGACACCAGGGCCCTTCAGATAAGAAAAGATAAATAATAATGAAGCATAATTTGAGCATAACCGGTTCATGCATAGCTCACGGTATGCATTAGTTTTAGACACAGTATGCTTCCCAGTTGCATAACATAATATGATATGTTTCTCATGCTACATGATGTGATTGAATAAATTGCACTCCGTGAGATGCTACATGCTGTGTTCTGTGTGTGATACGTGTGATATATGGTTTATGGTTTACTATGCCACCGTGTATGGCTTATATTTTAAATCCAGTTTTGCAGATGATACATTGTACTTATTGAGTGCTAAAGCTCACATAGTGTGTTCATGCTATAAGTAAGAGACCTACAAGTTAAACACTGCTGGGTGATGACAACGGCAAGGCGGATGTGAGGGTGAGGTTATGGATACCACCACCAGAGTCTACTTCCACAAATTATTTTGAGAGTTTATTTTATGAGTAGTAATTTAACAGTTTGGCATTTTGTGTATGTTTATGTTAATCCAAATTGTACTCATATCTTTGTATGGTTTTAAGTATAAGTATGTAGTATGTAATTTGGTAAACACACTAATAAAAAAAAATCCCTAAATTTTGGCGATTTATAAGTAATAGTTTTCAAACAACATAAGTGAAGTCAAGTGTTTTCAGTGATGGTTTGTGCCACCAGGGCACGGGTCGTCACAGTTGGTATCAGAGCGGTATCCTGCCACCCTACCTCACATCGCCGCATGCCAGCCTCATCTGTCCAAGTAAGTAGATTCTGTTTTATGATCCTAGTACCTAAGTTAATATGATATGTTATACACTGTAGTGATGGCCGCTCCAGATACATGAAGACCGACAGGCAAGCTAAGCTTTCATCACTGCACAGCCAGATCAGTTTGATGGTCGACACCGACCCTATGAGTTGATGAGATGGATCCGTGATATGGAAGTTATGTTCCAAACCTGCCACGTTCCACCTCACCTACAGGTGGCTCTAGCGAGCAACAGGCTGGATGTCCTAGTGAAGGAGTGGTGGGCAGACCGACAAAGGGGAGTGGGTCCCATAGTGGACTGGGTGAAACCTCCATGTCGCATTTGCACCAGCCCCATTCAACGAAGCTCGCAGGAGAAGCTGTGATGTGGAGATCTAGACGGACATGCACGAGAGGCGTTATAATGTCCTTTCTGGTATTTGGGATGTTTACGAAGGAGAAACCCTGGCACACTACTGCCAGAGGTTTATGGATGGGATGCTACCCTACATCCCTTTGGACAGGCCTTTTAGAGAGGTGGTTGAACTCCTATGGAGGGGAGTTCCCTAGTATATGAGGGACCTTGTCCACTACCCTCCGCAGCGTGAGCATTTAGGGCACTTCATTCGAGATATATTAGATGCCGAAGCGGCAGTGATCAGCCCCGGGATCCCTCCCACAGCTCATGATGAAGCAAGTGATGATCCAGCAGAACCAAACCCCCAATAGGCCGGCGAGGACCCCATGGCTGAGCTTCTGCCAAAGGCGCCAGAAAACGCAAAAGAACCTATGGAAGAGGATCCTATCCCCGCAATACCCCTAACTGTATATTATCCCAAGGAGGATGACAACGACTATTTTGGTAGAGATGAATGGGAAGAACCCGAACCTGAGCCTCAAATCATCATAGTCAGTGATGACGAGGACAACTCCGATTCAGAGGTCGAGGAAGAGGACCCAGAGGAGTTCTTTTTCGACGAGATTGATGACGAGGATGTCTCTGATGTAGAGTCTATTTTGACCTCGGAGTAGCTAGGATGTACTTTAGTATATCACCTTTTGACTATATGTATGCATATATGAGGGAAGGCCGTAGCCTACTCTCGCTTGATTTAGCTCAGTCTGTTCTTTTGAGTATATGTATTGGGAAGTGTGTGCGTTCACCACTCCCAATGGACTAACGTAATGTACTATTATTATGATATATGAAAAGTAATCTAGTTTTGCCTGAAGGCTCAAGATATGATCTCCCACACGTAAGCACAGTGCGATAGAATATGCAAGATAGATCCTGGCACCTAACGATGCTCCTATGCGACGCGGTAGTCACGTTGGGACATCACAGTACTAAGCAAGTGAAAGTTATGATATATATATGTATCTTTATAATTAAATAAGGAAGGAGATTGATGTGTGATCTGATTCCCGAATACGAGACCCAATCTTTACCTTCTTTTCTTGCTGCATGGTAGGATCCCAAGGAATAAATGGCGAGGACACGAAGTTAGACGACGTAACCCTCCCGAGAGGAGGAATTGGTAGCACAGCTCGTAGCCTTGCGGGAAATAGTGGAGGACCAACAATGAGAGTTGGCCTAACTTAGAGCCCAACAGGGCCAACAGAACTAAGCACTGCTCATGACAGGGGTACCGACTCAAGAAACCTCATTGGCATCTGATACTCCACGGGAGCAAGTGACTCCCCCAGCTCAGGAAATCTTACATGGGCATGAGATCCCCGAACCGTCACCAGTGCCCCCAGCAGCAACAGCTACCCCTGCAACAGCAAGTGTTCTTCCGCCAACCCATAGGGGAAGTGATCTATATGAAAGGTTCAGGTGCATGAAGGCACCAGAGTTCGAGGGAACCGCCAACCTGATAGTGGCGGATGATTGGTTGATCGAAATTCAGGTCGTCCTAGACCTTATGGGCCTAGTAGATAAGGAAAAAGTACTATGTGTATCTTTCACCCTGCGCAAGGAGGCGCTGCAATGGTGGAAAATTGTATCAATCAGGAGGAATATCGAGGAGATGACCTGGAATCAATTCATCGAAGAGTTCAAGCAAATGTATTTCAATGAGGAAGCCTTAGTAGTACAGTAGGATGAGTTCAACAATCTACGACAGAGAAGTATGACTATCATGGAAGCAGTCAGGAAGTTCGAGCAGCTGACTCAACTCTATCCGAATTTAGTCCCCACTGAAAAAGAGAAGGTCCGACGGATGTTAAAGATGTTCAGGACTGATATTGCTATGTAAGTTTGCAGTGGTAGCCATGGGCCAGCTACAGTAGCGGATTGTGTCAGTAGGGCCATCCGGACCAAGTACTAGCTGGCACAGGATAAGGAGCGGAAGGCTCAAATGTTCAAAGCCCAAAAAGAGGAGAAGTCTCAAGCAAAGCAGACTCAGGGGAGACAGCACCTGGAGTCCCATTAGAGACAAAACGTGGGGAACGGCCTGAACAACCGGCAACCCACCACAATAACAAGAGAAAGGGGAACACCAACAATCAAGGTTCCCAGAAGAATTTTCCTCAGAAAAGAAACAACCGTGGAAGGAACAACAACCATAACCCAAAGTGCTCGAAATGCGGAAGGAACCATCTCGACGAATGCAAACAGGGAACGAGTGGCTGCTTCATTTGTGGCGAGGAAGGCCACTATGCCAAGAACTACTATTTAAACCCTCAGAATCAGCAAAATCAACCCCGTGCAGCAAACAGTCAACTGCACGCCACCCAGACCAGAATTTAAGGCCCATCAATTGCTTAAGGCAAGCTCAAAGCTCCGGAAACCCAGGAAAGGATCTATGCTTACACCAGAAACGATGCTAAAGCTGGAATGTCTACAGTGGTGACATGTCAGCTTTCTGTCACCAACTCAATTGCATTACTGTTGTTTGATTCTGGAGCCACACACTCCTTCATATCATCAGAGTTTGCTAAGAGGCTAGATAGGGGCTTAGATAAAATGAAACAAACTTTTAGAACTGTACTTCCCTCAAGGGAGGTTTTGCTGTCTAATTACTGGGTACGACATGTGCTAATAATTATTTGCGATCAAGAACTGAGCGTCAACCTAATCATCATCGACATGTACGACTACAATGTGATCTTGGGAATGGATTTTCTCGTAAAATACAACGCCATCATCGATTGTAGGAGGTGAAAAGTTGCCTTTGAACCCATGGGATGCGAGAAGTTCACTTATACGGGTCTATCACTGAAGCAACCACGGATGATGATCTCAGCAATGAAGGCACACAAGCTGATATCCAATGGATGCACGGCATACCTAGCACACGTGATAGACAATACCCAAGAGCCAGAGATAGGGCCCGAGAATGTACTGGTAGTCAAGGAATTCGTGGAGGTGTTTCCAGAGGATCTTCCAGGACTTCTACTAAAGCGTGAGATTTCGTTCGAAATCGAGCTGTTACCAGGATCTGCTCCTGTATCCAAGGCTCCGTATAGAATGGCCCCAGCAGAGCTTCAGGAACTCCAGACCCAGCTAAAGGACCTGATGGAAAAAGGTTTTATTCGCCAAAGTTTTTCGCCCGGGGGAGCACCTGTGCTGTTCATGAAGAAGAAAGATGGAACTCTAAGGATGCGTATAGACTACAGGGAGCTAAATAAGATTAAGATTAAGAATAAGTACCTATTGCCGCATACTGACGACTTGTTTGATCAACTCGAGATGCAGCAGTATTCTCCAAGATCGACCTTCGCTTAGGGTACCACCAGCTGTAAATCAGGGACTAGGATATACCTAAAACAGCCTTCCGGACGTGATACAGATATTACAAGTTCCTCGTTATGTCATTTGGACTTACTAATGCACCAACAGCCTTCATGGACTTGATGAACCGAGTATTCAAGGAGTACTTAAACAAGTTTGTCATTGTATTTATCAATGACATACTGATATACTCCAAGACTCAGGAGGAGCATGCAGAGCACCTGAGGACAATACTGCGTGTGTTAAAAGAGCATCAGTTGTATGCCAAGTTCTCCAAGTGTGAATTTTGGCTGGAGAAGGTGCATTTTCTAGGATATGTAGCCTCCAAGGAGGGAGTATCTGTGGATCCGGCAAAGATTGAACCAGTCAACGCATGGCCAGCTCCGAAGAACATGACAGAGATACGTAGTTTTTTGGGATTAGCAAGGTATTATAGGCGCTTTGTCAAAGGCTTTCAAAGCTAGCTGCCCCACTCATAGTGCTTACCAAGAAAGAGAAGAAGTTTGAGTGGACTAACAAATGTGAGCAGAGCTTTCAAGAGCTAAAATAAAGACTCACGAGCACTCTAGTGCTAACCATTCTGGATGTAGGTCAGGGAAATTTTATGATCTTCAGTGACGCATCCAAGACTAGATTAGGAGCGGTGTTGATGCAGAACGGTAAGGTAGTTTTATATGCCTCAAGACAGCTGAAGGAGCATGAAAGGAACTACCCTACACATGACTTGGAGCTAGCCGCAGTAGTTTTTGAACTAACGATATGGAGACACTACCTTTATGGTGTCAAGTGTGAAATCTACATAGACCACAAGAGCCTTAAATATATCTTCATGCAGAAGGAGCTTAACATGAAACAACGTAGATGGCTCGAGCTGGTGAAAGATTATGATTGTGAAATCCTATATCACCCAGGAAAGGCCAACAAAGTGGCCGATGAATTGAGTCGGAGGCACTCCACGTCACTTATGGCTATTAGTGCCTTGCCAAGAGCTTTACAGAAGGATCTATGCAGTAGTGGGATCGAGTTTCTGTCAGGAAAATTATCTGAAATGACTCTCCAGTCGACACTCCTAAACGAGATCAAGACTAGCCAAGAGCTCGATTTGTCCCTAACCAAGCCAAGGAATGAGGCTAAGGAGGGTAAAGACACATATTTTAAAATCTCAGAGGACGACATACTCTATTACAAGGGCAGAGTGTGTGTGGCGAAGGAGGAAGAGCTCAGAAAACAAATCCTCTCAGAGGCTCACGAGACACCGTATTCCCTACATCTAGGAGCTAATAAGTTGTATAAGGACCTGAAGGGAAGTTTTTGGTGGCCTAGAATGAAGAATGACATAGTAGAATTTGTCACCAAATGCCTTATATGTCAGAAAGTTAAGGCCGAACATCAACGTCCAGTAGGAGAATTACAAAAAATCGAGTTACCCGAGTGGAAATGGAATCAAATTACAATGGATCTTGTTGTCTGACTACCAAGGACATCCAACGAAAATGATGCAATCTGGGTGATTGTAGACCGATTGACGAAATCAGCCAGATTCCTAGCCATAAAGATCAGCTACTCGGTGGAACGACTAGCAGAAATTTATGTGGCTCAGATCATAAGGTTGCACGGAGTGCCGAAATCGATTATCTCAGATCGTGACAAACGCTTTACCTCCAGATTTTGGCAGAGCATACAAGCCATGTTAGGATCTAAGTTGAAGTTTAGCATGGCCTTCCACCCTCAGACCGACGATCAGTGACCATACAGACACTAGAAGACATGCTGAGAGCATGTGTCTTAGACTTCAAGGGAAATTGGGATTAGAAACTACTATTGATCAAGTTCTCGTACAACAATAGCTACCATTCCTCGATAAGGATGGCACCATACGAGGCACTCTACTGAAGAAAATGCAGATCTCCAGTCCACTGACATGAGACTGGAGAGAAACACGTAACTAGCACGGACTTTGTCAGGGATACGACAGCAGTCATGAAGCTAATACAAGAAAGGCTAGAAATAGCACACAGCTAGTAGAAGAGCTACACAGACAAGCAGCGCAGACCTCTCAAGTTTCAAATGGGAGACTCGGTCTTTCTCAAGGTGGCACCCATAAAGGGAGTGATGCGCTTTAGAAAGAAAGGGAAACTTAGTCCTAGATACATAAGACCGTTCGAGATTATCGAGAGAATCAGAAGCGTAGCCTATAGATTAGTGCTTCCTCCTGAGTTAGCTTCGGTGCATAATGTCATTCATATCTCAATGTTGAAGAAGTACGTAACAGACAGTTCATACGTCCTAAGCTAGGAACCCATCGAGGTGCATGCTGATCTGACTTATGAAGAGAAACCTGTGCAGATTCTGGCCAGAAAGGAGAAAGTACTTAGAAATAAAGTTATACCGCTCGTAAAGGTGTTGTGGTGGAATTATAATATAGAAAAAGCCACTTAGGAACGGGAAGAAGACTTGAGGAGAGACTTCCCGGACTTATTCTAATTTTCGAGGATGAAAATTTTGTAAGGGGGATAGGTTGTAAGGACCACCCCATTCATGTAACTTAGAATTTCAATTAATGGGAAATTGAAGAAAAGTTGATGCATTTTAGTGTAAATATTGAAGAACACGAGCATGTACACGGCCATGTAAATGGCCATGTACTGTCTGGACTATGCACGTGTATGAGGCCGAGTGAGTAAACATGGCCGTATAAGTGAACACGGTCAAGTGTATATATATATACACGGTTAGTTGCAAAATGAGTGTATATATATGTATGTATGTACGTATATGCTTTCAGGAGTCAAATCTCTAAATTCATCATTTCGAGATCGTTAATAGCATAAATCTCCCGAAATGTTGCGTTTCACCCTATATTGTATATTCTAAGAATGTTAGTTTACACATATTATTTCACAAATTGTGTAAAAATTACTCTCTACATTTTACAAATTGTGTTAAAATTTTCCTCAAGAAATTATGTCAGAAACCACCCATCTTAAAAGGTTTTGACATGTCTTGTAAGATGTTATGATAAGTATAATATTTCTAAAAACGCAAGGTGGAACGCAGCATTTCGATAGAATAAGGGGTAAGGCTTTTTTCTTTTTTTGTGTTGTATTTGGAGATTAGTTTTTTGTTGTTGTTATTATTATATTGGGCCTGTGGCTCCCACTTATTTGAGATCGTGTACTGTTCAAGAAAATAAAATTTCCCCAAGACATGACCGTGTTGAGTAGGCTCAATGAATACACGCCCATGTAGCCCTTGTACACACCCATGTAGTGGGCTGTGTAGGAGGCCGTGTAGGAGGCCTAAGGCCTCGTTTGGTGAACACATTGTATTTGCATTGCGTTTAAATACAATGCATTGAATGCAATTTGTATTTGGAGGAAAAGCATTAGCATTGCCTTTAAATGCAATGTGCTTTTGGGTGAAAAGTATTTGAATTATATTTTAATAATGAATATGTGATGTCATGGATAAAAGTAGAGAGAAAAGAGAGAGAGAGAGAATATATGATATAATTAATAAAAGTAATATAAAAAGTGAAATAATAAATAGTGATTGTGTTTGATTTAAAATGTAATGTGATTGGTATTTAAATGAAATGCTTTTGTATTTAGGGGAAAATGGCATTGCATTTAAATGCAATGCCAAAAAAATGCGTTAACCAAACGCATGCTAATTACGATATAATTAAGCAATTTAGTAAGAAATTATAGTCGCTAATGATCAAAGTGACTTAAAAACGAATATTGATGACAATGCATTATGATTACAGGACGTTACCTATAAGTGCATCGAGGTGAAGTACAAATTATTGGCTAACAAGTAAGTACAACTCCGCCTACAGTATGAACAAAAATGAGTTTAAATGGTTGTTTAACCTATGTTAAAGTATTCTGTATTTTATGTTGGTTGCATGACATATAGGGGTTCATAATCATGTAGATTAAATGAACTTTATGAGGTGCCATTACATCCCCATCAGGGCATGATGAGGGATGAGCCCAGTTGAGCATAGGGCATATGGTTACTAATACTCATAATCCACAATTGGGTAATCAGATTAAGGGTGTCAGTATAACGGACCAAGTCGAGTCTATAAAGAAAATGAGGATGAATAAATGGGGCATATGGCCCACGAGCAAAAAGCTCTCCATGGTCACGGTGAATCCGATGATCTGCGCACCATAATACTGACACTAGGGCCCTTCAGATAAGAAAAGATAAATAATAATGAAGCATAATTTGAGCATAATCGGTTCATGCATTGCTCACGGTATGCATTAGTTTTAGACACAGTATGCTTCCCAGTTGCATGATATAATATGATATGTTTCTCATCCTACACAATGTGATTGAATAACTTGCACTTTGTGAGATGCTAAATGATATGTTCTCATGTTCTGTGCGTGATACGTGTGATATATGGTTTATGGTTTACTATGCCAACGTGTATGGCTTATGTTTTAAATCCGGTTTTACGGATGATATGTTGTACTTATTGAGAGTTAAAGCTCACGTAGTGTGTTCATGCTGTAGGTAAGAGACCTACAAGTTAAACACTGCTGGATGATGACGGCGGCAGGGCAGATGTGAGGGTGAGGTTATGGATACCACCACTAGAGTCTACTTCCATAAATTATTTTGAGAGTTTATTTTATGAGTAGTAATTTAACAGTTTCGCATTTTGTATATGTATATATTAATCCTAATTGTACTCATATCTTTGTATGGTTTTAAGTATACGTATGTAGTACGTAATTTGGTAAACACACTAATAAAAAAAAAATCCCTAAATTTTGGCTATTTACAAGTAATAGTTTTCAAACAAGATAAGTGAAGTCAAGTATTTTTAGTGATAGTTTGTGCCACAGGGCACGAGTTGTCATACTATTGTTGTCGATACTCTATGTGACCTTATAATATTGGAGATGTACAGTTCTACCAACTTCTCTAATGTGTACGCCATCTTCATAGGTATAAAGTGAGCTGATCTTGTCAATCAATCCACCACTACCCATATTGCATCATATCCCTCACTAGTCTTGGGTAATCCAACCACCAAATCCATGGTCACGTGTTCTCATTTCCATTTTGGGATTTCTAATGGTTACAATGTGCCTGCTGGCTGTTGATGTTTTGCTTTGACCCTTTGACATGTTAAGTAATGACTGACATGTTTAACGGTGTCATTCTTCATCTTTCTCCACCAGAAGTGCTGCTTCAAGCCTTGAACATTTTCATACTGCCAGGATGTACAGAGTAAGGGGTATCATGAGTCTTTATCAGGATTCTTTTCTTCAGATCCTCATTGTCTAGTACACAGATTCTTCCTTGAAAAAGTAATAACCCATCATCAGAGATGTGGAATTCTGACTTTTGATTCTTGGAAGCTTCATCCTTAAACCTTCCAAGAACAACATCTAACTCCTAGGCTTCCTTAATCTCCCTCAAGGATCATTGGTTTGAGTTGCATTGCAGCCAATTTTCCTAAAATCAGCTCTACTCCTAGTGAGGAAATCTCACACTAAAGCGGCTTGGGCAATTTGTCGATGGCCATTCATTCCAGTATTGTAGACTTGCGACTCAAAGCGTCTGCTACTCTATTAGCTTTACTGGGGTTATACAAGAATTCACAATCATAATCCTTTACCAATTCTAGCCATCTTCTCTGTCTCATATTGGGTTCTTTCTGCATGAAGAAATACTTCAAACTCTGGTGGTCAGTGAAAATTCTACACTAAACTCTATATAAATAGTGTCGCCACTTCTTAAGAGCAAATATGATGGCTGCTAATTCTAAATCAAGAGTTGGGTAATTCTTCTCATGTTCCTTAAGCTGTCGAGAAGCATAAGTTATTACCTTTCCATCCTACATCAAGACTGCACACATCCCATCCTTGATGTGTCACTATACATGTCAAATTCTCCCTCCTCTTTAGGAATGGTAAGAATTAGAGGACTTATCAACCGTTTCTTTATTTCTTGAAAATTCTCCTCACATTTGCTTGTCCATTTAAATCTCTTTTCTTTGAGTGTGAGGGCAGTGAAAGGGGCAGCTAATCTTACAAATCCCTCTACAAACCTATGGTAGTAACCTGCTAATCCCAGGAAACTCTGAATCTCGATAACATTGTTTGGGACAGACCATTTGCTAACTGCCTCTATCTTAGTATGTTCTATTGAAATTCCATTCTTAGAAACAACATGTCCTAAGAAATGAACTTTGTCCAGCTAAAATTCACATTTCAAGAATTTTGCGTACAACTAATGTTCCTTCAAAGTGTGTAATGCAATTCTGAGATGCTTTTCATACTCTTTTCGACCCTTTGAGTAAATAAGAATGTCATCGATGAACACAATAACAAACTTATCTAGATACCCTTTAAACACAGGATTCATCAGATCCATGAAAGTAGTTGGTGCATTTGTCAACCCAAAGGGCATAACTAGGAATTTATAGTGTCCATACCGTGTTTGAAATGCGGTCTTTGGAACGTCCCCTTCCTTAATCTTCAACTAATGATAACCAAATCAAACATCTATCTTTGAGAAGATCACAGCTCCTTTGAGCTAATCAAATAAATCATCGATCCTGGGTAATGGATATTTGTTCTTAAATATGACTTTGTTAAGCTCACGATAATCTATACACATTCCCAAAGTTCCATCCTCCTTCTTTATGAAGAGAACTAGAGCTCCCCATGGTGAAAAGCTAGGTCGGATAAATCCTTTCTCTAACAATTCTCATAGTTGAGCTTGTAATTCCTTAAGCTCTGCTGAGACCATCTTGCATGGAGGCTTGGAAATTAGAGATGTACCAGGCAACAATTCGATCTCAAAGGTGATTTTTTGATCAGGAGGAAGTCTTGGTAATTCTTCGGGAAACACTTCTAAGAAATCGTTAATTATAGGTAAATCGTTCGGTTACCGCTTTGCCTCTGTATTCGTGTCAGTGATATAAGCTAGATATCCAGTGCATCCATTAGATATTAGCCTTCTTGCCCTCATGGAACTTATTATCATATCAGACAATCTCTGAGTATGATCTACATACTCAAACTGATCTTCTCCTTTTGATTGGAACACTACTTTTCATCGTCAGTAGTTGATAGTTGCATGATACTTTCCAAGGAAATCCATTCCAAAAACAACATCATAGTCAACTAACTCTAGTATGACTAAATTAAGGTACAATTCTCTATCGGCAACAATTACTGATACATTACATAACTTGTAATTGGATAACAATACCTCACCAGGTGGCAAGATGGTCTTAAATACTTGTTCAATCCTATCTTCAACATAGCTAATTCTTTTTGCAAAATCGTGTGATGTAAAAGAATGTGATGCACCCGAATCAAATAATACATATATAAGACTTTGAGCAACAAGGAGCTAACCTGTCACTACATTAGATGTGCCTGCCTCTACATCCTCTTTAGTGTAAGCTAGAAGATGAGCATTTGCCCTTGGTGTAGCTTCTAGACGTCCTGTCTGAATAAGAAGTCCTTCTAACTTAAAGTGCATGGCATGAGCCTGATTAGTAGCTTGCCTAGGTTGGAAAGGTCCTGTTTAGGACTACTGATTGGAAGTGCAGTTCCTTGCAAAGTGACCTTCTTTGCCACATAAGTAGCATATATTCATACCATACTTATATTCTCCGAAATGTTTTCTTCCACACCTTGGACATGCTAGTCGATTCTGGCCGACTTCCTAACTTTGTCTCCATTGAGTGTTCCTAACATTCGGGCTCTAGTTTTCATTAGGGTTCACTTTCCTTTTGTGTGAATTTGGTTGGCCTTGGTTGTTATTCTGACCAAGCTTAGAACCCTAATTAGGCTTGCTACTCTGTCCTGCTTAATTGCTCTTCTAGTTCTGTTTAGCAAGCTCTCATTCCTTCTTTTTATCTTCCCATGCCTTAGTCCTTTCTTCCTTAGCTCAGGCCAAACGATGCTTTGTTCGCATTGCTCAACTAACACAATCTGCCACTATGTTAGGTGGGGTCTCCCCACTTTCTACCAGTGCTACAATATCAGGTCAGAAAATATCAATCATTCGTCGCACCTGCTCTCTCTCTGTAGGCACTAGATGCGGACATAATCAAGCTAATCTATCAAACTTGTGACAAACCTCTGCCACCATCATATCTCCTTGCTTTAAATCATCAAATTCTCTTTGTTGAGCTTGAAGAGTATCCAGATTGAAGAACTTCCTATTGAATTCCTCCAGGAAGTCGTTCCATGTCATTCTCATGACATCTCTTTGCATCTTAACCGTTTGCCACCAATATCTTACATCCTTCTTCAATACGTAGGAAGCACAAAGAACCTTCTCCTGTTCAGTAAGATTCATAAAGTCAAGGATGATCGGTAGCAAAGCTAACCATTCTGTTGCTTCTAATGGATCCATGGAACCCTCAAACTCTTATGGCTTCATCCTCCTAAACCACTCATATAATGGTTCCTGATTAACTACAACTTGGGTACCCAAGGCCATTTCTGGTTCAATCGGCACCAGTAGTCTAACTGGTTCTGTAGTCTATTGTGGTGCTAATACTGGCATTTGTGGCGAAGGCAAAACCCCTCTATTTACCTGTCTTGTGTACCTCTGCTCCAGCAATTCTTGTAAAATCTGATTTTCTCTCTCTTGAGCATCTAATCGGTGTGACAAGATCGGGCTCTTAAGCTGGCCTAACTGTTGAAGCTCCTGTTTGAACTATGTTGCTATGTACGACCTATTACAAATAATAGCGATATGGTTTAGTGCTCATGAAAAAAATAATAATAATTAAAGTTCTCTAATACTCAATTTACATGTCATATTCTTATAATCATTTTTTCTTCTCATAACCTCTCATTACAAACATTCATAGGAAGTTAACTACTTCTTTTCGAGCCGGTTGCCGTGAAGTTCCTGTGGTGAACTTCAGTGGTCTTGTCCAAACCATGAGCGGTCAAGTTGATTACTAGGGCCGTGAAGTTGATAGTTTATCCATAACGTTGACTATTCGAAAACAACAGGCCTACTAATATAATTTTCTATTAATAACAGGATGGTAACTATTAAAATACTAACTTACTTGGACTGTGTGGAGGCAGATACTTGAAATGTTATGGAAGGTCAATGAAAGAACCGCTACTCTGATACCAACTCTTGTCGGTGACCCAACTCACTCAAGCTATTGACTACTTGCTTGACTTCTTACATATCATAGTCTTACTTTCTAATTTAAGGATCCACATTTGAAAATCCATAGAAATTTTTTTTTATAACTTAATAAAATGTAATTTTTCAAAAATGCATCCATATACATAATATATACATATTTTTAAGGGATTTGTTAAGCTAGAAAACATTTTCTAAGTTAGACGATCTCTATCGTAGAAGCCCCCTAATTTCATTACTAGTTCGTTCCTTTTAAACGTTTCATAATTGATAACATATATACGTTCTTGTTTCTTAAAATACTTTATAGATGTAAACATGCATTCTTACTTGTCTCATTTTCCTTTACATAACATATACATTTCTTTACAACGAGGAAAAACATAGTGAATCCACTCCCCTATCCATGACATTCTGTGTATTTGTCCACCAGTCTATCAGTTTCTTCTTTCATAATGTAGGTTGTTTACCCTTATTACCTACATCACAAACAGACTGGTGAGCTAGAGCTCAGTAAGTACAAATATACACACAAAACATTACATATCCATATAAACTTATATTAGTGTAATGACCCCCATATTCACGGAACCTACCTACCATGCAATAAGTAATTAAGGAATGAATTTGGAGTATTTTGAAGCTTTTTGGTGCACATTTGAAGAACACGGTTAGGTACATGGCTATGTAAGTGGCCGTGTACTGTTCGGACTGTTGAAGTCTAAGAAGCCGTGTAAGAGTACATGGCCGTGTAGTGTAACACGGTAAGGTACACGGCCATGTAAGTGGCCGTGTATTGCTCGGGTTAGTGAATGTGTTTCAAAGACATGGCCGTCTTGAGTAGTCTCAACTAGTATACACCCGTGTTCAAAATGTACACGCCCGTGTTAACTTGCACATGCCCGTGTAAGAGTCCATGTAGAAAGCTATGTAATGAACCGAAAGCCGCTGTAATGACTCTCATGAATTATGAAACTTAATTACTATGTAATGAGTAATTAAGTTAATAGATACAGCACACTTTCCAGTTGAATGAATTAAACAGGCACAGCAACATTTAATTACTATTCATGCAGTGATACGGGCAACTGACAGTGAAATCGGTCCACCCTATTATGTGAGTGTACGTGTGAGACACACAGTATCAAGAAACTGGTCTAGACAACCATTTCTTGACACAAAACTGTCATACAGTGAAAGGGGCAACTGAGAGTTAGATCATTTTACCTTAATACATGTAAGTGTGCATGTGAGGCATGTAGTATCAAGAAACTGTTCCAGACGACCATTTCTTGACACAAAACTGATGAGCTAGTCAGCAATACGCTCAGACTGGTCATCTGAGCATAGCAGCGATAATTGCCCTAATAGATATATAGTGTCGAGAAAAGTGGTCTAGATGACCTCTTCTCGCCCAGAAACTGACAAAATCGGAGTCAGAATGCTCAGACTAGTCAGTCAGACAGAAAACAATGAATAGCGAATAGTGAATAGTGAAAAACAGATACATAGTGTCAGGTTAGTGGCCAAGACGGCCTTAATCTGGCATAAAACTGATATATTAATAGTCAACAGGCTCAATCTGATGAATTGAGTACAAAATGTAGATTTTTATTTGAGAGATACGCAGTATCGGGAAGAGGGTCAAGACGACCTTTTCTCACCCCGAAACTGATATATTTAGACTCAGGACGCCCAAATTAGTCAATTGGGCACCTAACATGTTTTTCGAGGCGGGGTCATAGATCTCGAAACCTAGTCCAGACGACCTCAGATTGACATAAAACTGATAAATTTGAAATCCGTATGTCCAAATTAGTCAAGATAGACTATGTTTGAAATTTCGCATGAAAATGCCTCGTTAGGCGTGCGTAGTGTCAACATAGTGTAGGCCTAACAACAGTATCAAGAAATTGGTCAAGATGACCTTTTCTTGAAATAAAACTGATATATTTAGAATCAGCATGCTCAAATTAGTCATTTCAGCACAAAAAGTAATTTTTGACTGGGAAACCGCATTATCAGAAAACTGATCGAGATGACCTCGGATGAAAATAAAACTGATATATTTGGGTTTAGCACGCCCAAATTAGTCAGTATAGCCTATGTTAAAAATTTTCAAAAACTTAGTATAAAGGGGTCAGAATTTTGGATTTTTGTAAAAAGGCCCCCCATAATTTTTTTTCCTTATCTTTTTCTCCCCACACCACCCGTAGATGAACAGTAACCACCAGTCAAATCCGACCTCCGTTTTTGACACCGCCAGCACCATTGGAAAATTTCAACGGTGTGCTGAGTTAACAGAGTTAACAGAGTTGATTCCAATGGTCGAAGTCGACGAGCTGATTCCAACGGTGTGCTGAGTTAACAGAGTTGACACCGGAGGAAGGCGCACACGCCGCCCAAAACCGCCGGTGGTCGAAAATTTCGATCGGTCGTATCTTCGCCGTTCGATGTCCAAATGCCACGATTCCAATCCCAATGGATTCGTGGTGAAGAGTAGAACAAAACCCAAGCCTTCTTTCACGTCAATAGCCATCAGATCTCGCCGCCCAGCCTTTGCCATCGCCGCCACTGTCATCGCCACTGTCACTACCGTGGAATCCGTCGATTGCGATGGAGTTGAGTTGCAAGGTTGGTACCAAAATGCTTAGAACACCATGGGGAACAAAAGCCCCAAATCAATTTTGGGCAACAATGCCGGGAAGACGGAGATCCAACCACCGCTGCCATCGCTGACTTTCGAGGGTTGATTTCCGGTGATAGGAGCCTCGATTGGTGAAATTGACACCACCAATGGGTTCCTCTCATTGAGCTCTTCAAGATGGTGGCCGCCTTTTCCATCGCCACCATGGTCAACACCGGTCAACGACTAGTCAATGCCGGTCAACGCGGGTCAACGACGACCCGGTAACCAAAAATTGAAGAATGGCCCGTTGGCCTATTTTCAACATTCCGGACACATCCGCGACATTGGATTTGCAAACCAAAATTTTAAAAGTGAAGAACGACGATTCAAAGATTGTGTGATCAAGACCGAACGGCTCTCTTGATCGCTGATGGGGATGACTTTGGTAGTGGTTTTGATCCCTTGATTTTCTCATTTTATTATTGGAATAATTGTGTATTAATTATGGATACTGACTTGAGGAATTGTAAGAAAAAGGGATGAAATGTCGAAAAAGAAAATGTGAGAGAATGTGAATATTTTTACGTAAAAGTTAAGCTTTTACATAAAAATTAGGCCTCTGGTATAGTACGTGATAAATTAGAATAGGTAGATGGTTTTGAGGCATTTCCTAAACGCCGGGAACCTAAAAATTAAGCCGAAATGCTGCTGAAATTTCAAAAACGGTACAAATGGGTATTTTAGGAAACGAAGGGTAAAAATGTGATCGGGATGGAAACCTGAGCCCCCTTCGGTGACCTATGTCTGGGAAAGGAGGATGGACGTTCTAAGGATTAGTAAACCACCCATACAAAATCCCAAAATGTAAGAAAACGACCCCTATGTCGGAATTGTACCACCCAAGGGATGGGTGTGAGCTAAGTATAGAATTTGGGGCGATTATATCTGTAAAGGTAACCCGATAGGCTAAACAATCAATACACGAGGTATACGGTCAGTTGACTGGTCTGTTAACCAGTCAAGGACCGAGTTTGAATGGGATAGTAAGAGACAGTGATTAATTTGTCAAGTAGACAAATTAATTAAGCAAGATTAGAAATTAAATATCAAATTCTCAAAGTAGAGCAGTTGGGTACCGATAAGCATCAGTACAACATAACGATAGATTTATTAGTCACTAACGATAGAGTGACCTAATAGCGATGCTAATTAATTTATTGGGCAAATAAATTAATTAACCACGATTAGAAAATCAAACTCTTAAAAGGAGGGTAATTAGTACTGATAAGAATCGGTATCACCGAACGATAGAGTTTTTTATTAATCACTAACGATAGAGTGACCTAAGAGCGACGTTAATTAATTTATTGGGTAAATAAATTAATTAACCACGATTAGAAAATCAAACTCTCAGGAGAAGGGCAATTAGTACCGATAAGGATCGGTACTACATAACAATAAAGTTTTTATTAGTCACTAATGACCATAGTGACCTAAGAATGAATGTTAATGAAATGCGTTATGACTATAGGGAGGTACCTGTATTGTGACGAAGGCGAGAGTATAAACTGTCTGCTGACAAGTAAGTAAAACTCTGCCTACAGTATGAATAAAATGAGTTTTAAATATTAATTTTTACAGTATGTTAAGTATGCAAATCATGCACAAGTTGTTGCACAGCATGCATAAGAGTATATAGTTTCACAATCGAGTAGATTATTGAAAGAACAAGTTAGATGCCATATATCCATATCGCATAGGATTAGGGACAGCTTAGAGAAGTATATGGCTAGAATAGATAAACAAGATGGAATTTAATAAGCGTGTTGTACTGGCCTCTCTAGCTGCAGAGGTTTTCCAAGTTAAAGTAATTTAAACTAGAAAGTTGAGCATCCGTTGATGGCTCTCCGGCTTTTTGACCATGGGCGTTACCGATGGTCTGCGCGTACACGGTACTGATACAGGGGCCCTCAACAGAGTAAAGAAAAGATAATAAATAATGAAGCATAATATGAGTATAATCGGATCATGCATTATTACGATATGCCTTAGCTACAGTTCAGCATGCTTCTACTTACAGTAGATATGCATTCAATACACGATGTATTTTGTTATGCATAAAGTATGTGATGTCTTGCATTCAGTGTTATGACATGTTATGTGATAACATGATATGTGAGCTAATATGTGATATGTTTATATGGTATGTGATATATTAAGTGATATATGTCATGCTTATATGATTTTCAGTATGTACTATGTTTCAAACATATTTTGCATTAAACATGTTTTACTTACTAGGCATAAAGCTTACGGTGTGTGTTCGTGTTGTAAGTAAGCATCCTATAGCGTAAACACCAACGGGCGATAACGGCAGCGGAGGTGGATGTGAGGGTGAGGTTATGGATACACTACTAGTATTCTTCCACACAGTTTATGTAATAAGTATTTTTGAATAGTAATCATCAAACAGTATTTTTGAATAGTAACAGCTAAATAGCATATTTGGAATAGTATTTAATTGAATAGTCAGTATAAGTATATATGTATAATTGAAATCCCTATGTTTTTAGATTCCGCAATTTAATAGTATACGTACGTGAATAGTAAATACATATACAATTAAAAAAAATCCCCTAAATTTATGGTATGAGTCAAGTAAGTTTAAGTATTAGTTTTAAAGCAAAAATTAAAGGTGCAGTTTTTAGTAACGGTCTGGGCCACTAAGGGTTCAGAACGTCACAATTAGTCTCATTATGCTTGCTTATCTTTTGTTCTTTCATTTTCATTATTCTTTCTTTCTTTCATATCACTCTATTCTTTTCTTTTCTTTACTTTACTTTAGTTTCACTTATGGACCCAATTGTTGGTCGTACCTAATATGCGTAGACCACTAAGAAGAGGGAGAGTGACCTGCCATCCTACCTCATAGTCAAACTTTAACTTTTAACTACCACACCTTCGGGATAGCGCCTTTAACTACCGCACCTTCGGGGTAGCACCACACTAGAGTAGAGGCCATAAACATAAAACCTCACCTTATAGGGAGGCCAGTACGCCAACATTTAAATCTTTAATCTTATTATCTTGCATATTTTTATCTTTTCTTACTTTAACTTGTCATTCTTTCTGACTCTGTGAACATGCTAAATTGTCATGTCACAAATGTACAACTTTTATAAAATGCATTGTCAGAAACTTCTTTATCATTTCGTAAAGCATTTCTTTCGTGAACATTTCATGAGATATTTCTTTCATAACATTTCATAAAACATTTCTTTCATAAGCATCACCTTTAGAAACATATCATAACATCGTATCCTAACATCATATCCTAAAACATTCATATGGCAAGTCAGTTGCTGGGTAGACAAGTCAATGTCTATACTTACAGTATTTGTGCTAGAGTAAACTTCCTCGAGTCCCTTATAACTCATTTCCTATCACTTGTTGGGTTTCCTATAAGCAAGATAATCAGCAATCATAATCAACAATTATTTTCAATGCTTATTTCATACTTAAGACTTAACAATAACATAAAAATTCTAAGTTCAATTTCCTAACGATGAACTTCAAGGTTTAACGTCCCTTTTTTTTAACTTTTCCTGTTAACTTTTAGCAAAATGATCATTTTGTCCCTAGCAGGATTTTTTTTTCTTCATAAACATTTCATTTTAATATTTAGACTAGATTTTCTAAGCCCAAAAATCATAAAATCCCTCTTCTAGTCCTCAACATGTTTTCATAACATTAATCGCTACAATTTCCATAATCATTTTACACTCGATCGTCGAGTGATACTATTCTGACACCTACGTCGTTTCTCCTCCATTCTGGCGTTTCGGGATCCCAAATGGATACTTTGCTAATCTTTAAAACATCCATTCTTCTTTTCTCATCCTAAATCACTGAGGGGTCTCGGGTTTACCTATCTGACGTTATATTTTATCATCGTTTCCAAAAATGCCCTTAGTGTTGTTTTTAAAGTTTCGATAGTATTTTCGCTTAAATTTTAGGTTCCCGGAGTTTTGGTAACGCCTCAAAACCATTGTATCTACCACGTACTATACCAAAGACCTAATTTTATGTAAGAAGTTTAAAAAATTTTATGTAAAATTCTCACGTAAACATAAGGTTTTTAACGACATTTCAATCCACTCATTTCCAACATCACCCACAGTTTTTATATACAAATTCGAACACAAATCTTTTTTTTTTCACAAACTCAATCGATCACACTACATAACCCATGGTTTTTCCATGAAAAACCTAGGCCAAAATTCGGTTTCCCTAGGGTTCCACACACATTTTTCGTTTTCTCACGTTCCTCGTTATTCGCCTACGTCAACCGAATTTCTGTAACACCGAATTAAACATGGTAACATTAAAATTTCTTAAACTCTTGGTCATCCATTATCCACGGTTTTACAGCCCCAAAATCATCACCAAATCTCATGGTTTCAATGGTTTACTCACTAATTTCTACCCTAGTTCAATGGTAACCTAATCTAACACGTAAAACTTGATTTGTGGCCACCAAATCATCATTTATCATAATCAAATTTTCTTCTAAAACCACAGCAGTAGGGGCACAGTTTTTATAGCTCAAATGCATGAAAAATAAATTCAAGAAAGAGCTGTCTACCTTGTCTTAGTGTAAGAGTTCAATTGCGTAAACCGAAAACACAATTTTTGCGTGAAACCACCGAAAACTCAACTTGGTTGAGCTTGAGGTTTTCTTTCTTCCTATCTTTGGCAATGGCTGCTAGTTTTGGGTGTTAATGGCTGTGTGTGTGAAGGCTAATAACATTCTAAGGTGCTCCGATTCCTTTAAACAAAATTTGCCACCTTTTCTTTGATTTTTTTACACTTTGTTATAAATGTTTGTAATTCTTTCCACAATTAACTAAATTCTTGCATTTTTGGACCAATCATAGGCAGCCAAACCATCCCCTGTTCAGCCACCTGCCACCGGATTTCCCAAGGGAATTATTTCCCAATTTTTTTCTTTTAAAAACAAAAAGAAAAGGATGTAATTTTGGTAACTTTCTAGCTCTTGGATCAAAATTTCTTTAAATCTGAGCCATTGATCTTCTAATTCTTTCCATTCATCTTATTTCTTATTATAATCATCATATACTTTGGTGGTTAAAGTTTGACCAAAAGTTAAACCAAACGAGATTTTACCAAAATTGCATTGGCAGACTTCTGAGGCTTTCGTGCGATCGGTTTACCTTAAATCAATCTCATTTGGCTATGATTACTGTAACTATTTCATCTTTTTCTATACTTGTCTTTCCATAGGTTACCTTTTAGAGTTTTTTGATACCAAAATGGCACCGTTTTTCCCGTTTCAGTTTGGTGAAATTTTCCATCACCAAATTCCTAACCTTTAACATCGTTAGAACATTTTATTTCATTCTAAATAATATCAAATCATAATTTTTACATTTTAAACATTAAAATTATCATGTACATGCAATATACATATATATTTTCTAGAACGATAAAATTTCTTGGTTGTCACATTAGAATTTTAGAAAAATTGTATCCTATAATATTATGTAACCATAGGAGCAGTCTATCATCACCATAATTTTCCCATGAATTTTTTTTTATCTCTTTGAGTATTTAGAATTTTTCGTACACCAGAAACAGTATGGGAAATTTTATGTAATAATTCATGGAGGAGATTAAGATTGAAGACTTTGAATTTTTTTTTCCCATAGTTAGAATTTAATTTTGATGATTTCAAAAATTATTTTTTGTTGAAAATTCCAATTTTTAATTAGGACATCCTAAGAGGAAAAATTATAATTTGCATGAAAACCAAGAAAAGGAGCCATGGATGCCCGAGTAGTTAGAATTGAAGACTTTGAAGATTGAAGACTTTGAATTTTTTTTCCCATAGTTAGAATTTAATTTGATGATTTCAAAAATTATTTTTTGTGGAAAATTCCTATATTTAATCAGGACATCCTAAGGGGTAAAATTAGAATTTGGCATGAAAACCAAGAAAAAGAGCCATGGATGCAGAGTAATGGCCACGAATGAAAGCCCATGGATGCCAAGTAGTGGCCACAGGCAAAAGCCCGTGGCAACCTAGGCAGCCTACGGCTGCTTGGAGGTAGCCATGAGCTATTTGCAGCCCTCAGGCTACCAGTGGTAGCCAAAGACTGCCTAGAAGTAGTCACAGGCTACTAATGAAAGCCCATAACTGGAGGCAGTCACAGGCTACTAGCAGCCTACAGCCCGAGGGGTTGTTGGCAACCCCGACTTCCCGGGGTTAGCCATAGATGCAAACCCATGGCAGCCCAAGGAAGCCCCAAGGTGTTTTCCCATGCCCTGTGCCCTTGAAGTCGAGATGAAATTTTTGGGAATTTTCGATGATTTAAATTTTAATTTTAAATTGTATATAATCATATGTAATTTTGAAATTTGAAACTATATATGGTTATGTATGACATTTAAAATTTGCTTAAAATTTGAATTTTTTTGAAATTTGAGTTTTAAAGGAATTTATGGGATGAAAAATAAATGGTGGAGCTACACGAAGATAGGTACATTAAGATGGAGTAAAATATTCAAGACCCAAAGAATGCTTTAGATGAAGTTTTGTAATCTTTATTTTTTTATTTTTCTATGATGGAACCAGGGCTGGGTTATTTAAGTTTTCTATCATTTATTTTTCCTATGTTTTATCATGGTTGGATAAATATGTATTGATAGAATGTTATGTTGCATATTTGATGACATGTCATATAGGATAGAAGAACGTTGCTCATACTATGTTAATCATGCATATTTTAAATAAAAAAACTTATTGATTTAAAATATTGAATACGAGAGGGTTTCAAACAAAACCTACGGCCTCTGTTACTGATCCATATGTGAAAGCACGATAGCGCCTCATGTCAGTTCTACCCTAACCACACCTTTGGTAGGTGTCTATCACTGTTGGTATACTAGGTTGGATCTCTTATATGAAAAACATGTTTAGGCATGTTCTATTTGGGACTATCCTAAGATGGCTTGAATAAGGCATAGATCAGACGTTGTAAACAATGGTTATACACTTAAGACTAGTTTGGCTATTAACGTCCCCGAGAAGCTCTACTAGTTAAATTGGTGGCCAAAACAAATAGTTACTAATATATGTCTTAACTTTAGAGGATTTAAGGCAACATATATTAATTGGATGGGGTCTATATTTTTGCTATTCATTTCATGATCACCCCGAGGTGGCTTGGAGCAATAGATACTAAATATTACCATTGCAATGCTATATGTTTTCTGTTTAAGATTTTCATGTAGGAACATATTCGTATGTTTGACTTGCTAAAATCTTTAATATTTCTTGGGCATTCTAATGATGTTCTTTTTTGTTATATCAACAATTCAAAATATCATCGACACCCCTAATCATGATACTTACTGAAAATAAATTGAACAGAGACAATTATAAGGAATGGAAAAGAAACCTGCTTATAGTTCTCAGTTGTAAGAGACACAAGTTCAGACTAGATGAACCATGCTCACTAGAGCCCTGACCAAGTACACCACTTGAACAAGTCCCTCTCATGTATACTCATTCAAAAGAATCCAATGAGATATCTTGATGTTACATCCTAGCTAGCATGACGAATGCTTTACAAAAGCAACACAATACCTATCAAGTTGCTAGGGAGATCATGGAAAACTTGGGGGACATGTTCGGAGGCCAAGAAAAATTTGCTTGACAATCCGCTATTACAAGTATAATGAACTCTAAGTAGAAGGCAAATACTCTAGTAAAAGATCATATGCTCACGCTTATGGCATTTTTTGTTGAGGCTACTGAAAAAGGTGCTGAGTTAAGCTACAACACCTAAATTAAGATGGTGTTCAAGACTCTGTTAAAGGATTTTGTGGGGTTTAAAGCCACATATAATCTGGTGATAAGGGAGTTAAGACTTACTGAGTACATAAAGCAACTTCTAGCTTATGAGTGGGTGATCAATGATAGGAATCCGGTCCAATCAAAGGGAGAGGCTAATTTGGCAAAATCTTCTAAACCATCTGGAAATAAGAAGAAGCCAAAGAAGAAGGAAGGGCTTTCAGTTCTTCTATTCCTCCAGTCTCGAATGGGAATAAATAGAAGAAGAACAAGAAGCCCAAGGACCCTAAAAAGTCCAAGTGCTTCTATTATGGGAAGGTAGGTCACTTCAAGAAGGCTTGTCGTGAATTCCTAGCCTCTAAGGCCAAGGAAGGTAAGGAACTTCTACGCTTAGAAACTTGTTTGGAGGAAGAATTAAAAGATAATTGGGTCATTAATTCGAGCACGACTAATCATGTTTGTGTTTCTTTACAGCGGTTCGTGGAAACGAGATGTCTACATGATCGAAGCTTTTTGTTGTAAAGTATAGATGGTAGCTTGGTGGTGGCTGAAGCGATGGGAGATGTGCATCTTTATTTTAATAATTTTATGTTTATTTTATTAAATGATTGTTTTTATGTTCCTAATTTTAGGATGAATCTTATATTGGTAGCTTGTTTAGTGAAGGATTGTTATATAGTCTAGTTTAATAAAATGGTTGTCATTTGCAAAAACAATTCTTTTATTTGTTCGGGAGGATGGATGGAAACCTTTATTTTATCAAACCAAAGATATACTCACTGCTAGACACCAAATTAATAAATAACTCTAAAAGGTTGAAAACTTCTCATTCTAATAAGGCATACCATTGGCATTTAAGACTAGGTCATAGTAATCAAGACAGGATTCTAAGATTGGTAAAAGATAGTCCTTTGGATACTCTAAAGGAGGTACATCTTCCCCAATGTGAATCTTGACCTAAGGGTAAGATGACCAAGCAGTCTTTTAGAGCTAAGGGAACTAGGGCTAAAGAACTCTTAGAAATCATGCACACCGACGTATGCAACCCTATGAACATCGAGCTATGAGGAGGGTATGAGTATCATGTCTCTTCGTAGACGTTTAATTGAGGTATGGGTTTGTCTACCTCATGCACTACAAAAAGCGAAACCTTTGACAAGTTCACAGAGTATTATGCGGAAGTAGAAAAGTAATTGGGTAAATTCATAAAGACACTTCGATCTGATCAAGGTTTCAAATAATTCTATGATAAATTTCTAGGACATCTTGTAGAGACTGGGATTCTATCTTAATTAACTACACTTGGTACTCTATAATAAAATGGTGTAGTTGAAAGGAGAAATAAGACTTTAATTGGTATGGTACAATCTATGATGAGTTATTCAAAGAGACCAATGTTTTTTTAGGGATATGCACTACAAATAGCGTGCTATATTCTAAACCATGTTCCAACCAAATCAAATCCTAGAACTCCTTTCGAATTGTGGAAGGAAAAGAAGCCTTCTCTCAAGCATATGAGAATATAGGGCTACCCGGCATACGTACTGGATGGGAATGCAAAGAAATTTGAATTGAGGTCACAATTGTGCACGTTTAAAGGGTATCTTAAGGGGACTAAAGGAGGTCTGTTCTATAACTTGAAGAAGCAAAAGGTTATTATTTCAACCCACGCGACTTTCCTGGAGGAGAGTTACATGAATAACTTTAAGCCTCGAAGCAAAGTATTGCAAGAGGAGCTATCGAGTGATAGAACTTTTCCACAAAGATCAATCTTGGATACAAGTCTAAGTTCCACTAAAAGATAAGCAAATGATCAACAGTTGAGGGTGCTTTGATGTAGTGGGAGAGTTTTAGGGAAATTGAATTTCTTTATATATGATATTGAAGTTTACCAAGCTGAGACTCATGAGCATGAAGATGACCCTATAACTTATGAAGAAGCTATAAATGATGTTAATTCCAAACTTTGGAACAGGCCATAAAGAATGAGATAGACTCTATGAAGTCCAAATTGTAAACCTGTCAGATAGGATAAAACCCATTGGGTGCAAGTAGTTCTATAAGAGAAAAATGGATGCAGAAAGGAAAATTAAAACTTTCAATGCTAGACTTATGGCAAAGTGGTACAAGCAGAAGGCTAGAATCGATTATGAGGAAACCTTTTCACCTATTTCGATGCTCAAGTCTATCGGCATTCTTCTATCCATTGCTGCGGCTCTCGATTATGAGATTTGGCAAATGGAAGTCAAGACTGCATTCTTGAATGGTCATCTTGACAAAAGTATCTACATGGTACAACCTGATGGATTCATGGAAAAGAGCCAAAGTCAAAAAATTTGCAAGTTGCTTGATCCATCTATGAATTAAAGATAGCATCCTGCTCATGGAACCAGAAGTTTAATCAAGCGATTAAGACTTTTGGTTTTGAGCAAAATGTTAATGAACCTATGTTTATAATTGTATAAAAGATGGCAAGGTGGTCTTTCTAATTCTATACGTCAATGATATACTACTTATTAGGAATAATGTAGGGAACTTATCATTGATCAAGCTGTGATTATCCCAATAGTTTGACATAAAAGACTTAGGAGAAGCTAATTATGTTCTAGGTATTCATCTCTTTAGAGACTGAAGGAGCTAAATGATAACACTATCCCAAGCATTATACATAGATAAATTAATTAAGAAATTTGCAATACAAGAAGCAAAGATAGGTTCACAACCTACTTTTTCAGGCTTCACTCTTTCATTGGATGACTGTCCTAAGACATCCAAAGAAAGAGAATGAATGAGCAAAGTCACTTATGCATCCACTGTGGGTAGGCTTATGTATACTATGCTTTGCACCCATCCTGATATTTGTTTGTTGTAGGTGTGGTAAGTCAATATCAAGTGGATCCCAAAACCAAGCATTGCCAAGTCGTGAAGCATATACTCAAGTATCTAAAGAGAACAAGGGATTATATGCTGGTATATTCTGGAAGGGACCTAACATCCATAGGATACACGGCCTTAGACTTCCAAACTTATAGGGATTCTAGGAAATCAACTTTGAGATCAGTGTTTTTGCTTGGAGGAGGCACCATTATATGGAGGAGCATGAAACAAAGCTATACTACAGACTCCACAATGGAGGCTGAATATGTGGCTGCGGCCGAGGCATCTAAGGAAGCGGTATGGCTGCGCAAGTTCCTAGGAGACCTTAAGGCCATTCTGCGTGTTGACAAGCCTATCATATTTTATTGTGATAATAGCACAGTGATTGCCAACATAAAGAAATCAAGGCACCATAAGAAATCCAAACACATTGATTGAAAATACCATATGATTAGAGAGTACGTGAAAAGAAAACTAGTAGATGTATGTAAGATCGCATTTGAGGAAAACATTGCTGACCCCTTTACTAAGACTTTGGTGGCTAGGAGCTTTGAAAGGCATGTCGAGGAATAAGATGTGTAACATGGCACATTTACTAGTTTAGGGCAAGTGGGAGATTGTTAGATATGCCCTAAGTAAGAAAGTACTTTTATTGTATTTTAAGTTGATTAACAAAATATTATAGAGGTTATTTTCTTATATTATTAAAAGTCCTCAACCTGCTTGCATGTTAAAGTAAATGTAAGTAAATATGGCTCATTAACTACTTGTATTAAACTACTAGAATATTGCATGCAATGATCTTTTGTATGCGAAAAGACAAAGTTTTAGTGTAAGTGGTCTAAACCTATAGTCCGTAGTCTATGGGGTTAGAGTGAACATCTGACTCATATTAAGACTATTATGTTTTTTAAGGCCAATCTAGGGGACAGTTTGTCTTGACTGTTTAGAGCATTGACTCCTGAGTTGAAACATAGATACGTTGCTTGATGGTGATGTGTTGGACTACAACTAAAGCGTGATTGATCTGCATAGTGTACTATGAGTGGATTGATTTACTTTTGATATTCATTGTGCAACAACCTTAATCCTGAGTAAGTGAACAGCTCTATGTATGTAACTAGTATGCTTTGATATTCTAAAGGCCAAGGCGTCTCAGAGGTAGTAAGATAATGGACCGATTCGTTCGGTACACAGTACACATATGATGGAAAGAATGCTTACAGATAAGGAATCATAGCTATTATGTAGAGTTAAGATTATCTTCTTAAAGGTATTATACTAGATTGGTGAGAATGGACAAGGTCTTAGGTCGTTTGCTTTGTAGACGGTTTATTATTCACATACAGCGGATAATCATTCCCTTATCGAGTGTATAATGGATCTTTAAGGCCTTGTTTGTTTTTGTTTTTGGATTGGTTTTCATGATTTCCAAGAAGATTATTTTCTAAATCAATTTGAAAACTTGTTTAGTTAGCCGTGGTCTTGAAAAAAATTTTTGAAACCAATGAATTATATCCAAAATTTTTTGCTTAAGTTAGAAAACGAGAAAAAATCATTTTCTCTGGCTTTTCCACCCCCCTCGTGTTCAGACAGCTCCCGACCCCAACCTCGCCCCCCTGGCTCAACTCCACCCCTCTCTCCCTTTCTCGTTCATTGCCATCGATCGAAGCTGTCTTTCCTCCTCTGGTCTCGACTCCGCCTATCTCTCCTCCCCTGGCCTCGTTCATCGCCGTCAGCTGACCTCTGTCGACCCCCGTTCGGTGGTAGTTACCGCATTATCGTTCTACCCCATCGCGGTCACCATCACAGTCATAACTCTCCTGTTTTGGTCGTCTGCTTCACAAAAGGTAAGCTCCTCATCTCGATTTGAGCTGTCTCTCTCTTTTGTGTTGGTTTTTGGACTGGTGATTGAAAAATTCCGTGCACTAGAATTTGGGAATTTTTTCAATCGGTGAGTCGATGAGCAAATTGGAGTTGCTATTATGTTTATAGTGTTGTAAATGTTGTTCTTGTTTTCATCTCATGTATTATGGTTGGCATAGTTTGTGAATCTCTGTTCTTGCATGAATGCCGCTGTTTTCAATTTGAAAGCTTGTTTTGTTTTTGCCTTTTGCTTTAGAGTATAGGCTAGTTGAAATTGCAAGAAATTCATGCTATGTAGGTAACTTCAGATTTGTTTAGATGCTGGTTGTTTTCTGCCGTCAATGTTGTTAATGTTTCAGGCATCCAAAACAGCAAAATGTTGATATTTACATTGTTACGTATTTTCACCAACTCAAAAACTTGTATAAGTGAGATATTGCTACTCTTTAGTTTAAGTAAAACAGTAAGGTGTGTATGCAAATGTTTATGTGCACCACATCTGAGGAGAAGTGCAAGGAACATGCAGAGGCAAAGCATCCAAAGTCTGATCTTTTTGTATGCTTTCCTCACCTCAAGAAATGAGCAAAATTATTTGCCTTTGAACTATGCTAAGATGGGCTATGGAGGTGCTGTCCCTTGATTGGAGGCTAATGTTGTGCAGGAGACACTGAAGGGTATTGTTGCTTCTGTCGTCGAGAATCGTCTCTAATGACATGGTATTGCTGTAACTCTCAGATTATGCCATCCTAGGTTATTTTTATGCCTCTCCACTTTATTGATAGTTATTACTGGTGCAAGGCCTGTAGAAGAAAGATTAAAGGCCTTATTAGGCACATGTAGAACCCTTTTTGTTTTAAGAGGAATATTATAAGTTCTAGAATAGATATGTTTCTTGAAGATGAGAATCCTAATACATGAAATGAGAAATTGTTGGATGTGTTGTGAGCTCATAGCATAATTTCTCTACTTTCAATCCGGATGCTTAGCATTTCAAACAGGCATCCTTTCCTTTGTTATCCATAGCCATGTCTATTTGCTAGAACACAGCCCTATCTTTATTTATTAGTAGATTATGTTTCTACAGAAAAAATAATCCCGATCTAAGTATGTGTGTGTGTGCGTGTGGAAATCTTCCAAGATCCTTTGGTGCATGATACACATCTTCATAGACAGCAGCAAATGTTCATGAATGAATCTCTGGTTGACGGACACAGTTGGTACATCCTTTTTGTGCCCATCTTCTGGAAAACTTAGCAAAAGAGACTGTTTTTAGCATAAAACATTCGTTTTAGGCAATTTATTGTGTTAATCAATTCTATATACCACATATCATCGTTATAGATACACGTTATTTCTTTTGGTAGAACATCATAGATACGCACTCGCTATTGAAAGTAATTTCTGCCTAGATACGACTATCAATAATAGTCCATACATCCAAATAAAGCATGAAAATCGGTCTTCAGAAGTTTTGAGGCCAAACTTATCACAACAAACAACAAACCTTAGTCATAAAATCACATAATAGCAAATAGAGAGATCATTAATTAATGTTGGCATTCGACATAACACATATTAGCTTCAAGGTTAAAAATCACAATTGATTAATCGAAACATCAAGGTCTTGTAGATGCTTTGTGATTTTGCATCAATATTGATGTGAACCAAGGAATGGTGACACAAAGCATGCCACAATGTCAAGGGAACTAGTTCAAGTGCCAATTGGGCTGGTTATAAGGGCACAAGCTAAGAAGTTCAAGGAGGCACTTAATGGGTTGATTCAAGAGGTTTAGGCTCAATCAATTTCGTGGCCCATTGAGCATGATTCATGTGATCAGCAAGGATGCATTAACTTGATTCAAGCCCATGAGGAATTCAACTAATTCAATCAAGCCCAAGACGTTTTTAACCAAGGATTTTCAAATTTTGTGGCAAAATAACCACCTTCCTACATTTACAAATTTGGTTACGATTAGATTTTTAGATTTGTTAGGATTTAGGAGGATTTTTAGGATTATCTTTTGTAACAAATTTCAGTTAGGATTTAGGATTATCCTTTGTAACAAATTTCGGTTAGGATTTAAGATTATCTTTTGTAACAAATTTTTGGATTTTTAGGAATATTCTTTGTAACAATTGCCTATAAATAGGCGTCTCCATGGCAATAAAAAAACATCAGCTTACACATCAGTTTATTCACAAATTTGAGAGTTCTAATTCTCTTTGGTTCTTCGAAGAACTATCTGAACTTATCAGAATTTTTCGTGGTGTTCACTTCTGACTTATCAATCAACCCTTCCATAGTTGATTGTGCCATCTTCCTTATACCAAGGTTCTTGTTTCGCATTAAGTAATGGGTTGAGGTCAATATACCAGGGTTCTTGTTTTTGCTAAAGCAACGGGTTGAGGTCTCCCATCCATTCGAACCTGACTTTAGGACGTTCTTTAGGTTCATAATCTTAACGGGTATCGTTATTCTTGGTGAGGTTCACATCATCTGGAATCACAGCTTAGGTTCTAGGTTAGGTTTGCCTATCCTTTAATTTTTTTTTTTTCATATTAATTCCTTGTTCTTCTAGTCTCTCAAAAAAATAAAAATAAAAAAGAACAACGGTACGGACTGTACGGACTACTAAAAAAAAAAATTTGGGTTGTAAATTCTAGTTTGCCGAATTTCTTCTACTAAATTCTTGTACGAATTTTGTGTCTTTCTTATTTTATTTTTTCCCCCTTAAATCCTAGTTAATTATAGTTTCTGATTAAAAAAATTCGGATAAAAAAAAAAAAACATTGATTCATCATCAAGAAAGATTCAATTTTGTGAAATTATTTTCTTGTCTATCAATTCGTGTACTTATTGTTTCTTTGTGGGTTCTTAGTAAATTGTTGCTGGAAATTTTGATTATCGTTTATTTAGTTTGAAAAAAACCAAAAGAGAATCAACGAGTGGAAAAAGGCAGGAGTAGTGAGCATATTAGAGGGTAAAAGCTATTAGCGTGACAAACACGAGAGTGAGTGAATTGTCTTTTCTCGAGTGAAACATGTAAGAGAGTGCTTGTGAGGTTTCTAACCTTATTTTGCAGATTTTAAATATGTCACGCGATAAAGAAGAAAACTCAACTGTAGAGGCACCACGACCAACTATTCCAAACCTGTAATTACAGTTGATGAGAGAAATGAAATGGATGTTGAGAGTTGAATTAGAACGAGTGCATAAACTGTTGGACCGGATAGAGATTGCACGTTTGAAGCAGCCACAAAATGCTCCTAATGTGTATAAAAGGGAAAGAGTTCAATTTCAAGGAGTAAGAGATGAAGATGAAAAGTATTATAGGGCTGGTTTTGATAAAGAAGACGATCAAGATTCGGTTGTGGGTAATATTATAGAGAGCGATTTACAAGAGCTAGGAATCAAGAAGACAACAATTTGGGTAGCATTAAGATGAAGATTCCCCTATTCCAAGGTAAAACCATCATTGACGATTTAGAGAAGCAGTTTGATTGGTGTGTCAACATGGATTGCTTCACCAATAAGTATTCGTTTATGCTCAACGATCAACCGATCACTCTTGTACCGCTGACACCACAACAAGCGTATGAAGATCAAGTGAGGTTACAAAAAGAGGGTGAACAAAAGAAAAGGAGTGAAAAAGAGAGCAACCAAAAGATAAAAAGTGAAAAAGAAAGTGAACAAAAGAGAGAGAGTGAAAAAGAGAGAGACGCTGGGAAAAGCGAGCAAAAAAAAGAGAAGAGTCTTATGGCCATTGAGAGAAAATCAGAGAGAAAATAAAAGGATTGCTATACAAAAGGATACGAGGATGTCTTTTGCGAGGAAGCACTATGTGGATTACCATTTATCTGAAGGTTCAAACATCAAATTGATTTTATGCCTAGAGCTTCCAATCCAAACCGACAAATCTATAGTAGCAATCCCGAGAAGACTAAGAAGCTTCAAGGTCAACCCAATAAAATGCATCACAAATTAGTTTTTGATCCCGGAGATTGGGTTTGGCTATGTGTAAGGAAGAAACGAATCCCGACAGAAAGACGTTCTAAGCAACTTCCTAGAGGGGATGGTCCTTTCCAAGTTCTTGAACGAATCGATGACAATGCATACAAATTCTTATTAGGCGATGATTTGAGGACAAATTTTTTTCAAGAGGAGGGGAATGATGTGAACCAAAGAACAGTGATGCAAAGCATGGCACAACATCAAGGGAACCAATTCAAGTGCCAATTGGGCCGATTATAAGGGCACGAGCTAAGAAGTTTAAGGAGGCACTTATGGGTTGATTCAAGAGGTTTGGGCTCAATCAAATTTGTGGCCCATTGAGAATGATTCATGTGATCAGCAAGGATGCATTAACTTGATTCAAGCCCATGAGGAATTCAACTAATTCAATCAAGCCCAAGACAAGCCTAAGACGTTTTTAACCATGGATTTTCAAATTTTGTGGCAGAGTAACCACCTTCCTACATTTACGAATTTGGTTACGATTAGATTTTCAGATTTGTTAGGATTTAGGAGGATTTTTAGGATTATCTTTTGTAACAAATTTCAGTTAGGATTTAAAATTATCTTTTGTAACAAATTTCAGTTAGGATTTAGGATTATCTTTTGTAAAAAAAATTCAGATTTTTAGGACTATTCTTTGTAACAATTGCCTATAAATAGGCGTCTCTATGGCAATAAAAAAAATAAGCTTACACATCAGTTTATTCACAAATTTGAGAGTTCTAATTCTTTTTAGTTCTTTGAAGAAATATCTGAACTTATCAGAATTTTCTGTGGAGTTCACTTCTGACTTATCAATCAACCCTTCCATAGTTGATTGTGGCGTCTTCCTTATACCAAGGTTCTTGTTTCGCATTAAGCAACGGGTTGAGGTCAATATACCAAGGTTCTTGTTTTTGCTAAAGCAACGGGTTGAGGTCTCCCATCCATTCGAACCTGACTTTAGGACGTTCTTTGGGTTCATAATCTTGATGGGTCTCATTATTTTTGGTGAGGTTCGTATTATTCTACCACAAAATTCAAAAATCCTTGGTTAAAAACATCTTGGGCTTGTCTTGGTCTTAATTGAATTAGTTAAATTCCTTATGGGCTTGAATCAAGTTAATGCATCCTTGCTGATCACATGAATCATGCTCAATGGGCCACGAATTTGATTGAGCCCAAACCTCTTGAATCAACCCATTAAGTGCCTCCTTGAACTTCTTAGCTCGTGCCCTTGTAACCAGCCCAATTGGCACTTGAACTGGTTCCCTTGATGTTGTGCCATGCTTTGTATCACCGTTATTTGGTTCACATCAAGTATCTATACAGTCAATTTGTTCAAATACTTGTAGGGAGGTGTTGAAACTATTCAAATTTAGTTTAGGGTTGGATAACTTGTATACTTACGAGTTCATGCACAAGACACAAGTGGGTGTCCTTTAAGCTGTTTACCTATGATGAACTTCTAGAGATGATCAAATGCAAGATGGTTCAAAGCACGACTAGATCAACCTAAAATTAACTAATTTACAAACTTTCTATAACTAAATATAATAGTTAATTATGTTTTAATTGATATAGTAAATATTTAAATATTATGGATATTAATTTTCAATTAATTTTTCAATTAAAATTTTTATTAATTTTTATTTTTTGGTATGCATAATAATATTTTTAAAATTAAATATAAATATATTTTTATAAAGTACTTATGAAATGACTGGTTTTCAAAAATATATAACCAAACACAATTTTATTTTTTATTTTTGAAAACATTCACTCAGAAAATATAACCAAACACAGTTTTAGAAACGATCTCAGAAAAATTTTCAAAATAATTTCATTTTTAGTTTTTTTGAAAACATAATAGATTTCAAAAACAATACCAAATGCAACCTAAGATAGCGTAATCAAAAGGTTGAACGGACTTTGACCGAGATTGATCATGGATATCATATGAGGGTTTTGCATTAATGACAAGGTTATTAGATAGTGTCTTTTCTAAGGCTTATGTAATTTACAATATGATTGGGAGTTCAGTTTTTAGGTCTATAGTAGAATAATCCTAAAATTAGTAATCCTGTGATTGAGCTATTTGGTATAGCAAAATAATTATATAGATTCATGAGAGCCCGATTATATATGTCCAATCAATCTCTCTACTAGCTCCATACAATTCCTTAAAGGTGGTAGTTAATTGGTGTATTCTTTTATGGCTTGTGTTCTTAAATTTAGTGATAAGAAAAATCTGGATAACCCTCCATAGGGGTATAGACATTTACTTTATGTGCTGGGAGGGCAAAATTGTAATTTTGTATTATTCAATAAATAGAATAAATATTTAATTAATATTTATTTTGGAAGATAAGATTTGAAATTTAAATTAATTATATTTAGATTGAAAATCAAATATAAGATTAATTTGAATTTTTGAAAATCTTGTCTTAAATAAATATTTAAAATTTAAAAGATTATCCTATTTGAATTTGAATTGAATAAAATCTTGTCCTTGCACAAAACAAGGGGGGCATCCATATTGGATAAGAGTGGATGACAAGATTTTCTCCTAATTTGAGTTTGAATTTTGTTTTGGATAAGAGATTATATAATTATTTGAATTTCAAATAAATTTTCCATGATTTTATTTGAATTTGAATTAGAGTTGTGTAAAATTATCTATGTGGACAAAATTGAAAGATTTATGGAGTTTGAAATTTGAATCAAATTTTGAATCAGAAATCTAGCTTGTGGCCAAATTTTTTTGGGAGATTTCCCTAAAGAAGAATTTGGATTTTTTGAACGGTGAGAGAGAGAAAAATATTGTTTTGAATCCTCTTTGAATTTTGAATCCCCTTAACTTAGGGAGGCCGAATTTCTATAGGAATCTTTAAGAGAATCGATTTTGGAAGGTTTAGGGTGAGAGAAAAATCTTTTCTCAGTCCAATTCAAAATTCAAAATTCACCTCATCCAATTTTATAAGTAGGGTTTTTAGTAATCCTATTTTCTTCAAAACATAGACTCTCAGGTGAGTGAGCTTGTTGTTGCACAAATCACGTGACAATAAATTCTTAGAGATCTCGGTGGTTAGGAAAGAGATAAGCTACAAAAGTACCGATCGAGGAAATAGTTGCCAACACACTCAACCATCTTGGAATTGAAGAATAGTAAAAAAAGCTAGTTGGTCGAAGCCCTTCCTAGTGTTGTCCTCTGGTATTTCTGACATTGACTCTAGTATCCTAGGTGTTTTCTCTAAAAGGTAAATCCAATTATTGATAATTTATTGTATATAACAACATGAGTTTTAATGATCTTAAACTTTTTTTTTAATTCTACTGTGCGTATTTTTTTCATTTTTTCCAACATAATCTTGTAGCAAACCTCTATTACTGTCATATTTCCTTGCCTTAAGTCATCAAATTCTCTCTGTTGAACTCATAGGGTATCCAAATTAAAGAACTTCCTATTGAGTTCCTCCAGGAAGTCGTTCCATTTCTCATGATATCTTTTTGCATCTTAATCGTTTCCAACCAGTATCGGGCATCCTTTGTTAGAACGTAGGAAGCATAAAGAACCTTCTTATGATCTGTAAGATTCATAAATTCAAGAATGATCTGAAGTGAAACCAACCATTCTTCTATTCTAACAGATCCATCAAACCCTCAAACTCCTACAGCTTCATCCTCCTAAACTGCTCGCATAATGGTTCCTAATTAACTATAGCTGGGGCACCTAAGGCCACTTCTGACGCCAATTGAACTGGTGGTATAACTAGCTTTGCAATCTGCTGCAGTTCTAGTATTGGCATTTGCAACGAAGGTAGAACTCCTCTATCTGCATGTCCTGTATTCTCTTGAACTAACAAATCTCGTAAAAACTGATTTTCTCTTTTTTGAGCTTCTAACCGAGCTTATATGTTAGCTATCAGTGTAGTAAGATTGAATTCTTGAATGATCTAACTGTCGAAACTTGTGTTCAAACCATGTTGCTATGTACAATCTATTACAAACAATAGTAACATAGTTTAATACACATGTAAAATATTTAAATTTCCTTAGTACTTAATTTACATGTCATATTCTTATGATCATTTAATCTTCTCATAACATCTCAAATGCATAAACTCTCCATATACTTTCCATATATCATTTCTTTCATCATACATACGTAATCATTCCATATATCATATTTACACACATATGTCATTCATAGTCATCAAGGCTTTTAAGTTATTTTACCACTTTTTCATGCACAAAAATTAGCTTGTTCTTGAGAATTTTAGTTATTTTTTATTTATTTTATTTTGTGTACTTTAATTTATATTTTCATAAATTTTGTAAAGTTTTTATTTAATTTTCATCTTTTTCTAATAGTATATTAAATAAGTTTAAAATTAAATATTTCCAATGAGTTTACTTATAGCATTTTGTTTTGGAAATATCTAATTTTAGCACTTTGTTTTTTTGTAGCGTCAAAGAGGACATTACTATTTATGTCAAAAAACTGTGAAAACCAAGCTTATCACTTATTCTATCATATTAGATCCTTCCTAAATATGGCTATTGTAGCAGCACTGTAGCAAGTGTGTGTGGACACTATAGTAAGCATGCCAACGACTATAACAAGCATGTGACACTATAGCAAATTGTAGCAAAGTGTGCACTGAATACTATAGTATTGTAACAAGCATGCGACTGTAGTATACTGTAGCAAGTGTACACCAAAAACTGCAGTACTATAACAAGCATGCACCGAAAACTATAGTACTGTAGCACATGTGCACCGATCACTGTAGCACTATAGCAAGTTTGAAAATTTGTATTGTGTAACACCGAATACTGTAGCATATTTGAAAACTTGTGTTGTGTGGGCACCAAATACTGTAGCAAGTTTGAAAAGTTTATGTGAATGTTAGGTGGAATAGTGTAAACTTATGCTTATAAAAGGAGGCATTCTTGGAGAGATTGAGAGAGGAGGGATACACTTTGTCTCTCTCATTTTTGCCTTGCTTTCATTCTCATGTTTTCTCTCTAGAATATTGTGAGAATGTTTTGCAAGTTAGGCTAGAGTTCTTGGGTAAGACTAGAAATGATCCTCTATGTATAGTGAGCTTGTTTGTGTTTTGATTCTCTATGGTTTGTAATGTTTATACATTTGAGTAAATAATTTTCTTTCATCTCACTTATTTCTCATATGAATATATTTTGTTGATAACTTTTATATAAATTCAATCAAGTTTTTTTAATGTGATTGTTGTATAATATAATATATTGATAAACATAGTTTTATAAATATTCTTTTACTACATTATCGCCAGTGCCATATTGTCAATTTTAGATTTCTTATAAGATAATATTTTCTAGCACTTAATGTAAGAATTTTATTTACTCGAATACATTTAATTCAGAAGTTCTTAAAATCTTATTTTCCGATTGATTGTTTGGAATGTGAAACTTGCAATTGTATCAATTTGTGAATTAAAATTCAAATAGGTGAACGAAACATATAGGGGATTCTCGATGTCTTACCGTTTTTAACTATTGAATTTTCTCTACTTTAAATTACATTATCTTTCAATCAAACTGCTCTAAAATCATAAAAATGCTTTCTTTCTTTTCTTGTTTAATTGCGTATCTTTCTAACACTTATATTCTACTAATCTCTCTTGTTTGTTTTTATCACCTTTTCGTGGGATCGACCGTCCTAATTGTACTATAACTGACCGCTTTGTTTTCTCACAATTTGGGCATAATCAAATTTTGGCGCCGTTGCCAGGGAGGTGCTTCAAGCAAGATTGATTGGTAGATTTTAAGCTAAAAGAGTTATGTTCAACTTTCTTTTATTTTATTTTATTTTATTTATTTTACCTTTTTATTTTCTTTTCTTCCAAAAAAAAAAAAGAAAAAATTAACGGCTAGTTATAATTTTTAGATTAGTTTTTAGGTTATCAATTTTAATTAAGTCTCATAATTTGTATAACTGTAGGATTTAGAGTAGTGTTAACTTAGGGTACTAACATCTAACATTTCATAAAATACGTCATAAAATTTAATAAAATTTTCAAACAATTGTGTACAATCGTTGAAAAGTACAAACTAAGGGAGTTCTGTCTAGGAGACTGAGTTTTGTTAGCGTTCTATGCCACCAGTCTTTCTTGGGAATGTTGTTCTGTCTAGGAGGTTGGTTTTAAGGAGGCCTTGCCCCATTAATCTTTCTTGGGAGCACTCTTAGGGGTTACGATTCACGGTTTTACATTATTGTTGTTTGTGTAAAAAAAAATTTCCTTGTATTTAAAAAAATAAAAATAAAAAAAATGAAAAAGGTCGATTAGAACATGGGAAGAAGATGACAACCACGTTTTTCAACAAGTCTTTCCCATAATAAAAGACCAACGTTTTGAAGTGACAGATCTCAACTTTCACCCAAAAAGATAATGAAATTTTCTATCTAACTTGGGAATGATTCAAAAATATGTTAAATCAGTGTCCCCACCATGGTTACAAGAGTTGGCGTCTCGTCAGCTATTTCTACGAAGGGCTCATAATTCAAGAGTACCAGTTTATGGATACGATGTGCAACGAAGAGTTTTTCCAAAAAGACCCTAAAAAAGCTTTTGAGTATCTTAATGAGCTAGCTGAGAAATCCTACACATGGACTAGACAAAAGACTACTAATAGTACTAGTCAGTCCTGACCTGTTGGAATCTACCAATTACGGAAGAGGACAACCTCAAGGCCCAAATCGAGTCTTTGGCCCGACAACTTGAGGCCCTCAAATCTAAAGAAAGTAGAAGAATCCACATGGTCATAAGAGCAGAATCACAAGAGCCAAGCTTCATTGGTGGAGGGATAGGACATCTAGCTAACGATTGCCCTACTTACAGTGAAACGAGAAGAGTTTATGAGGAGCAATGTAACGACTTAGAGGCATACAATAACCTTTTCTCTAACACATATAGTGCTGGCTAGAGGAACCATCCGAATTTCAGTTGGAGAGATTCCAATGGAGGACTATGGAGAATTGAGTAACAACCACAACCACCAAAGCTGTATTCTGCACCTCAATACCATGTACAACCATCAAGGAGTTCTTTCGAGAATACTATGCAGACTTTCATAGAAATGCAAAATAAGATAAACCAAGAGTTTAAATCTCTTTTTATACATATAATGGAAGAAAGAAAAGAGATAAAGAGCTAGATCTCAAAGTGACTGAAGTGATAACTGTTTTTGTTGAAGAACGTGACAATTTCCTTTCACAAGCTTAATCTAACCAAAAGGAGCAACAAATGGCACAAACCTCTAACTCTAAAGATCATAACATCAAAGAGGACAATGCCATCACCACTCGTAGAGACAAGATTTTGGATGATCCATCAACAACTACAGTCACTTCAATTGGTCAAGAAGTCACCTCCAAGAAAAAGCCAACCAATCTTTCGGTTAAAGTGCCTTTTCACCAAGATCTTCAACCTGTTGAGAAAGTGTTGGAATATCAAGATACCATGTGGCCAACTTCTCTGAAACCATTAATAGCATTAATCCTTGCAGTCCACAAAGCAAAATATTCAAAACCAATTTTTGTTGGACACAAGTGCCGAATTACTCTACATTCAGCCAAGCTTGAGGGCATCATTAACAAAGACCCGTATGTGGTGTTGAATGACACCTATTATGGGCGGAAGCTGCTTTTTGATAAAATGTGTTTTGAAGTCAAGCCGATGACTATAAATCAAGCACTTTTTGAGAGGCAACCCAAGCTGTCTTTTCTTTATTTTTTTTCTTAATTTTATTTTCTTTGTGTGTTTGTTCTCTATTTTATTTTCACATATATTTTTAATTTTCTTAGTTTTAGATATGGAAGGCGTTCAATTAAAACTCCAAAATAGGTTTCCTTTTCTTCCTCATAATGCATTATTGAAGATATACAGATGCAGATTGGAAAGGATGAAGCTGCTCATGCATTTTGGCATACCAGAAGATCTGCATTAGATTGTTGAGGCTAAGGTACACTTATCAGGTGAATTTCCTAATATATTTAACAAACATATGCTAGAAATGGGAAAAAGTACTTTTGTCAAGAAAAGAAGAGCAAAAAGAATGGGAGTCTGTTTTAGATGTGTGAGATGGAACTGTAATAAACGATGTAAAAACATAGGAATGACCTCCATAAATCGTGATGACAAAATTCAGTTCGTAAAGGATGGTTTGAGTAAAGAGTCATTGGATGATATCCTTTTGTCTCTTGATGCACATCCAAGTGGACAAGTTCAAGGTATCATTCTTGACCTATGGAGTTTATTCGTGGATGAGCGGAAGCGCTACAGTCCAGGGAATCTGACGTTAAAAGACCCTATTTGCCAGTTTATAAGAAAACTGGATGGGAAGCTCATCCTCGACTCATAGAAGGCATTTAAGCTGTTATTGGACGTAAAACCAGAGGAAGATGTGAGCTACAATCACAACTACTGTATAAATCTTACTTATTTTTTTTCTCATAACTCTAATCATTATTATTATTATTTTGCATTGAGTTTGCATTTTTGACTTTTTCTTTGCATTAAGTCTATATTTTTGTTTTTTTTTTTTTCATCAAGTGTGTATTTTTAACTTTTTCTTTTGTAGAAAATAAATCGATAAAAATGTATCAGAGTGGCACAGTGGAACAATAAAAATTTTTTAAGATCGTTAAATATTTCATGATGCCATATACAATAAACCAACAACAATTTAAACCATACCTCAAGGACGCCAATCTGCAGGAGGAGAATGATCGGAGGGCTTAAACCAACTAGCCTTATCTACTATTCTCCAATTCCCGAATGGTTGAGTGTGTGGACACTCTGAACCTCAATCGGTATGCTAGCACTACTAGTCTTCTTCCGATCACCCAGATCTCTGAAGAACTTATTGTCACGGTGAGTTATGCAATAATAAGTCTGCTCACCTGGGTGTTTGTGGTCTAAGAGAACTGGAGTGACAGGACCTCTATTTATAGACTTGCATGAGTTGATCCTCTGAATTCAAATTGGATTAGGAGAAGATTTTCTCCCTTATCCTCAACCAAAAAATCTAAAATTTTCAACCCTTTCCACTAAAAGAATCGGCCACTTTTTGGGATTTTTCATTCGAAATTCAAACGGGATTTTAACTAGAATTTTATCTCCTCATTCCCTCATAAAAACTGATCCCCTTTATGCCAAAAACATGACTAGATTCGGTCATTAAAGTGTGAGGAGAATCAAAATCCAAATAGGATTTTCTAACATGAATTTCATCTCATCCTTATCCAATTAAAACCGAAAATCTCCTAGGATATTCCTTCAAAAATTTCGGCCATAATTAGGTAGGAGAGAATCCAAATTCAACTGGGATTGAAACATGAATTTTTCCCTGAATCTTATCCACAAAATTTTCAAAAATTCCATGAGGATAATCCTCAAAATTTTTGACCAAAATTAGTTAGGATTGTGATTCAAAATTCAAGTAGGATTCAAACAAGATTTTCCTCTCCATATCCAACTCAAATTCGAATTTCATCCCTGTGGATTTACCACAAAAAATTCAAATCCTACTTGGACTGTGATTCAAAATTTGAATTTCAAATTTCAAAATTCAAAATTCAAATTCAAATTTCTAATTTCTAATTTCTAATTTCAAATTTAAATTTCAAATTCAAATTTCAAATTCGAATTTCAAATTTAAATTTCAAATTCAAATTTTAAATTCAAATTTCAAATTTCAAATTTCAAAATTCAAATTTCAAAATCCATAAATAGTTGTATTTCAAATTCTTGTTCTCATGGATAATTTTCTACAACTTCAATCTAATCTCAAATAAAATCATAGCAACTTTATTTGTAGTTTGACTAATTATGTACTCTATTATCCAAAACAAAATCTGAATTCAACCGGAGGGAATCTTGTCTACCAGCCTAATCCTATGTCAACATCATCCATGCATAATCAACTAGCCAATAGCACACTCAAATCAATTTGCCAATCGTTAAGGAATTATGTGGAGCTAGTAGAGGGACCAATTGGACATATATAATCGGGCTCCCGTGATTCCATATGATCAGCATTCTGTACCAAACAACTCAATTATATGATCACTAATTTCAGAGTCACACCACTATAAACCTGAAACTAAACTCCTAATTATATACCATATTACGTAAGCCTGTGACGAGCTACTATCCAATGACCTTGTCATATATGCAGAACCCTCATATGATATCCATGATCAGCCTTAGGTCATAGTCCGTTCAGTCCTACTGATCAGGCTATCTTAAAGTTCCATTATACTACCAAATAAGAAAATGATTATTCACCATATGTGAATAAGAAGTCATCCGCCCAGCAGACGACCCAAGACCTTGTCCATTTTCACATCCAGTATAATGCCTTTAAGAGGATACCCTTAACTCCTTATTAATGCTATGATTCTGATATCTGTAAACAAACCCTTCATCGTACACAAGTCATGCACCCAACAAACCGGTCTATAAGCTTACTACCTCTGAGATGCTTTAGCTATTGGAACATCAAAGTACACAAGTCATATACATGAAGTAGTTCATTCGCTTAGGATTAAGGTTACTGCACAATGAACGTCAAAAGCAGATTGATCCACTCATAGCAGACTACGTAGATCAGTCACGCTTTAGTCCCAGTCTAATATTATGACACCTTAAATTTTATTTTTAAGGGTCAATATATAATTTAAATAAAATTAGTGTGCCAAAAATTAATTAAAAAAATCCTTTTGGAAACCCTAGGTTGGTTTCCTAATTAAATTCTGCTAAAAAAGTCAACAATTTGAACTTCAAAAAGAAACCCTAAAATATTCGGCCATCACTTAGGATTTTAATTAAAATTTAAATTTCACAAATCCAAGGAGGATTCAAATTCAAATTTCATTCCTTAGATATAAAGAAGAAATTTGACCATAAAGTGTAGGAAATAAAGGAGATTTTATTGAATTAAAAGCTAAGTCAAAACTCAATCAAAATTCAAATTATTTTTCCTTAAAAACTAAGGGATAATTTTGGCCACTTAAGGGGAAATAAGAGAGAAAACCCTAGCCTCAAAACAGCACAAAAACTTTCCCTTTTGCCCCTTACAATTTTCGGCCAAACAATGAAGAGAAAGGGAAAGAAAAACCTAGTATAAAAACCACCTTTTAACTCTCATTCACCCTTCCTTTCACACTCAAAATTTCGGCCAGCTTTCCCCTCTCTCCTCTCTGAATTTTCTCTCCCAAAACACACCCAAAACAGCAACAAAACTTACCAAAAGGCAGCTCAAAAATTCAACAACCTTTGAGACAAAAACAAGGTGAGAAATCAAAATTTTTTTTTCCTTCCTTTTCCTTTTGATTTCAAATCCAAAATTTTATATGATTTTCTCCACTGTTTCCCTACTATTTTGAAGACTCCAACACTCACACAAATTCAGCCAAAATGGAGACCAAACATCGAAAATAGTGCAGCAAAAACAAGGTGTGATTTCTCTCTCAAACCCTAAAATTTTGCCTCATTGATCCCCTTTTCAAAAACCCTATTATCATATGTGTAAGATTTTATGATTTTATCAATTTGATTCTTGGGTTGTGTTAATGACATATAAATACGGTTTTCCACAAAATTTCGTGATCATTGGATGAAAATTGAATTGGTTTGAGGCTAATCGAAATTCGGACACAGAAAAACGGAAATCTGGAAAATTACCATCTGAACAATAAACTTGTGTCAGCCATAACTTGAGTTTTAAAAATGATTTTTGAGTGATTCTTGAGCATAAAATTAAATTCATGATGTCCCCTAAATGCCTGAAAATTTTCAGAACCAAACTCATCCTTTTACCTAGTCAAAATATTTTTCTAAGATAGGCGGACAGAACTACCAGGTCTTGAACCGAAACTGAAACCCAGATTTTTATGCCTGAAAACAACCCTCAGTTTTTGGCCTAGTTGAATGACCAAATGATGTCTAAAAATTATAAAAATTATATGGAATTAAAGCTACGGATGTCTAGTTTAACATATTAAAAATTTAGAATTTTTGGGATGAAAAATAAATTAATATGGATTTTACATTCAGCCTAAGTCAGTCTGCCCATGCCCAGTAATATCTTAACTTAGAGTTTTTCATAAATTTTAAATCCCAAATGTTTATTAAACGTTTTAAAATCTTTTGTGGCACACTAAAATGATTGGATGATTATGTCTAGACCTAGACTGATCATATGTTGTGATTATAGGATTTATTTGACGTTCTTGCTAGATTTGTGGATCACGTTATCATAACGTTTGTGCGATAATCGAGATAGGACGTTCTAGTCTTTTCCGGGAGTAGTCAAGTGTTTTAAATTTCCCTGTTTTATCAATGGCATGCTGTTTCAATTTATGAAATTATCATATTATTTTTGATGAAATAAACGCATGCAACATATTTGGTAATTAAATGTGTATTTTAAAATGTGTTTTGATTTATGGCATAATATAACTTGGTAAATACCATCTTTTGAATAATCCGGTGAACATAATTGAGCTCTAGTTCATGATCATTATAAATGATGCGTGCGTCCCAAAGTTGACGCCATGGGGGAAGGTCCCTAAACCTGCGCAGGGCCGTTCGGCCTATTTAGACCGTAACGAGATGATCTAGGATAATTCAAATTCGAGGCACGTATATTATAGCTACGACAAGTCCTCACTCATAATATGATGGTTGTTTTAATTATTTATTATTTTAATATTGGGGCACGTATATTGCAGCTACGCTAAGTCTTCAGCAGAATAAAACTTGCATTAAAAATGTTTTTCACGAAATTGTTGATTATTTTTTTTGTTATGATTATTATGTCATGTATTCTTAAATTGTTGATTATATTTTTGGAAACGAATATCATGCCATACTTTTAAATGTTACCTGTTAACCCACCTTTGTTTCTGTCCTACTGAGCCAGCGCTCACGTCCCTTTTTTCTTTGTGATTTCGAAATGACTACTTCTAGGTATGGGAGGTAGCAGTTCCGAAATTCGTTGAGATATCCGTTACTACTGAAGATGATGCTATCCGTTTTCTCCATCTTCTTCTTTCTGTTTCTTATTCTGATGTAATGAGACTTTAAGTTTGTACTTTATTTCACGTTATTCAAATTTCATGCTTGGGAATATTTTATGGTTGGTAATTTCTTTTGAAAACCGATTTTGTGTTTGACTTCCACATTAAAAAGCATTTATTTTCTCCTTTATTTTATTTTGTGGTTATGATGCTACTTTATAATTAGGCTTAGCTAAATTATAATGTTGACCCTTTGTTTTTGTAATAAATGTTTTCCTTAAATCTCGGGTTGATATTATGATTTGGCTGCCGTGTCACGTGTCTAAATTTTGGGCCGTGACAAATAATGGTATCAGAGCCCAGGTTTTCAAAAGGGTTTTCATCAAAACGTTTTCAAAATACCCAAGCATAGTTTTCCTTACTCTTAGAAACTTATAGGATTTCCTCTTCCTTCAATCTTTTTCAGCAAAATGGCTCATCCTGGCATGCGTAGTCAGAGGCAGCAGAGAGGCAACGACGAAGAGGACCCCGGGAACACGCAGCCTCAAGGGAGACAGAATGCAGCGGTTCCTACACCGAATGATCAGCTAACGGTGATGCAAAACCTTACACGGCGATACAGGCTCTCCTCACCGTCTTACCTTTTGGAACACCTAACCCAACTGCTGTAGCCAATGTTGTTCCTAATGAGACCCCGAGAGCGGAGAGTTCTTCTCAGACTCCTCAGCAAACGCCTACCACCGAAAACCCTACCTCTGGAGCAGTACCTACCCAGCCTATGATACATCCTAAACAGGCAGCCCTAACTCTTTTCTTTAAGCCTCACGTACCCACTTTCGACGGCACAGGCACAGAGATGGATGCCGACTACTGGTTTGATGCCATTCGTAAGCAGCTAAAGTTGACCACCACACCCGCAGAGTTTTGGGTTGAGTTTGCTTCCAACAAGCTGGTGGGTCTAGCCTCTACCTGGTGGGCTAGTATCGAGGATGGTTTGACAGAGGAGTAGAGGTCTTCTTGGACAGTTTTCGAGGAGCATTTTCACCAGCGTTTCTTTTCAGTTCAGTTCCGCGACAGAAAAGCTAGGGAGTTCGTCCGTTTGAAGCAAGGGTCTATGTCAGTACGGGAATATGAAGCCAAGTTCACTGAGTTGGCCCGGTATGCGAAGAATCAGGTTTTAGATGAAGCTACTAAGTGTCTCCGCTTTGAGGAAGGGCTTAGCCTCTATGTGAAGAGGGGTATACAACCGTTCCAGATCAGGGATAGCTACCAGCAGATAGTTGCTAAGGCGTTGACAGTGGAAGAGGGCGACAAGGAGTTCCTTGAAGCTCGTAACAAAAACAAGTCTGGACCAATCCGCAACAAGCCTCAACACAAGCCGCAGACTCCTTACCAGAAGAACCAGTAGTCTCAGGGGTCAGGTTCTCATCAGTCTTCTGGACAGTGACAGGGTCGGGTGAATATGATTACCTGCTTCAAGTGTGGTGATGAAGGTCATAAAAGAAATGTCTGCCCGAAGAGACAGTCGAGAGACAATGCTCATAGACATCATCATCAGCGGAATCAGAATGGTTTTCCACAGAGACAACAGTTTACTTCCCAGTCTTCGCAGTCACAGCGCCCTCAGCTTCCGGTTCCCTATCAGCCTCAGCGCACGAGCGAGTACACTACGCCTTATGCTTCACATGCTACACCGCTACAGTAGTTCCCAGTGCCGAGTTATCAGAGACCGCCACCACAGGGTCAGAGTATGGGCTATCAGTGAGGGAATACAGCTCAAAATCGTGGTAAGGCACCACAGGTACACGCTCTTGGAGCTGACAGTATGGAGATAGATCATACACCGACTACATTAGATGGTATAATTCCTATCTTTGGTACATATGCACATGTTTTGTTTGACACCGGAGCTACACACTCTTTTATAGCCCAACATTATGCTCATTCACTTGGTTTAAAACTGTAAAATCTTGACTCTCCCTTATGTGTGAAATCTCCGTTGGGCACGACTACCGTTAGTGATGGGTGTCAAGCCTATGTTTATGTTGGGGATGTTTGTTTAGAGGCATCACTTGTAGTAATGCCTATGTTTGCTTATGATGTTATTCTGGGATATGACTGGCTTTCCCGATATGGGATTATGCTTGATTGTCGTAATCGTCGCGTTATCTTTACAACTGATTTCGGACATGTAGTGTCCTATCAGTTAAGCTTAGTTTCAGATGTTGATAGATCTGCTCTGAGGTTAGTGTCGAAGAGTAGACAGGGTATTCTTTGTTTCTTATTCTTGTGTGCGGTGGAAGGATCCAGTTCTGAAAAGAGTACCTAACCTATACCTGTTGTCGATAGTTTTCCAGATGTTTTTCCAAAAGCTCTTCCAAGTTTATCACCTCATCGAGAAATAGAGTTTCGTATCGACTTAGTTCCTGGAACAGCTCCTTTTGCTTCTACTCCGTATCGTATGGCACCTCTAGAGATGAAAGAGTTAAGCAAGCAGCTGGATGAGTTGAAATCGCTGGGCTTTATCCGAGACAGCAACTCACCTTGGGGTTCATCAGTCCTTTTTGTGAAGAAAGCCGACGGTTCGCTTCGTCTCTGTGTGGACTACAGAAAGCTCAACAGTGTGACCATCAAAAATAAGTATCTGTTACCACGTATAGATTACTTGTTCGACCAGTTGGGTGGAGCTTGTTTCTTCTCCAAGATTGATTTGAGATCCGGTTATCATCAGCTTCATGTCAGAAAGGAGGATATCCCAAAGACAACGTTCCAAACGAGGTATGGTAGTTATGAGTTCTTAGTAATGTCTTTCGGTTTGACAAACGCGCCAGCAGCCTTCATGGATATGATGAATAGAGTCTTCCGACCTTTTCTTGATAAGTTCGTCATCGTATTCATCGATGACATCCTCATCTACTTCCGAACTCGCGAAGATCATGCACAGCATCTCAGTATAGTGTTACAGACTCTTCGTGAACATCAATTGTACGCCAAGAAAGAAAAATGTGAGTTTTGGATGACAGAGGTCAAGTTTCTCGGGCATATCATCTCAGGGGACGGTATATCAGTTGATCTATCCAAGGTTGAAGCGATTCTTAAGTGGGAACGACCGAAGAATGTTCCAGAGAACTGAAGCTTCTTGGGCTTAGCGGGATATTATCGACGTTTTGTACAGGACTTCAGCAAGCTTGCCGCGCCCCTCACCAATCTGACAAAGAAGGATGTACCTTTCGTTTGGGACAATAGCTGCGAGTCAGTTTTCCTGGAGTTAAAGAGTCGTTTGACGTCTGCGCCTATCCTTATCATTCCGGATCAGGATCAAGTATATGACGTCTACACTGATGCTTCTCATCAGGGTCTTGGAGCAGTTTTAATGCAACAGAACCGAGTTGTCGCTTATGCCTCACGACAGCTGAAACAACATGAACGAAACTACCCTACACACGATCTAGAGTTAGCTATAGTAGTGTTCGCGCTTAAGATTTGGTGTTGTTATCTGTATGGTGTCAGTTTTAGACTGTTTTCAGATCATAAGAGTTTGAAATACCTGGCTACACAGAAAGATCTCAACCTGCGTCAGAGAAGATGGGTAGAATACATGCAACACTACGACTTCCAAGTCGAGTACCATCCGGGTAAAGCAAACGTGGTCGCAGATGCACTAAGTAGGAAAAGAGAGGCAGTTCCCAATCTTGATCATGACGCTTCTATAATGGCTATGCAGATAGATGAGTGGGAAAAGGACAGAGTTCTTACAGCTTATCAGGTTCGTTTTGGCGAAGTTCAGGGTCACCCAGTGTTGTACAACTTAGTGATGGAACCAGACTACGTGCAGAGGATCAAGGAGAATCAGTTGGCAGATACACATCTCGTTGACATCCGAGATAAATTGTTAAAGGGCAAGCGTGTTGCAGAATGGTCGATGGACGCCAGTGGAATTCTTTACAATGAGGGTCGCTTAGCAGTGCCACACATCCCAGAGCTTATACAGGAGATCTTGTCAGAGTTTCATCAGTCGAGGTTCGCCATGCACCCAGGTGGAAACAAGATGTATCAAAACTTAAGACGGCAGCTTTGGTGGAGAGGTATGAAGTTAGATGTAAAGAACTTCGTGGCCAACTGTTTGACGTGTCAGAAAGTAAAGGTAGTACGGGAGAGACCTGCAGGTCTGCTCCAACCACTTCCAATACTTCGGTGGAAGTGGGATAGTATAGGAATGGACTTCCTAACCGGCTTACGGAGAGCACAGGATGGATCTGATGGAGTCTGGGTAGTAGTAGATCGTCTCACAAAGACCGTGCACTTCATCCCGTTCAAGACGACTTGCACTAGGAACCAGCTAGCCAAGCTTTACATGAGGAACGTAGTCAGATTGCATGGAGTCCCTTCAGTGATCATTTCTGATCGTGATACGCGCTTCAACACTCATTTTTGGCAAAGTCTACAGGAAGCTCTAGGCACAGAACTGAACTTCAGCACTACTTTTCATCCGCAGACAAATGGTCAGTCAGAGCGTCTCATACAGATTCTCAAGGATATGCTACATGCCTGCGTTCTTGATCTTGGAGATGGATGGAGCAAACACCTCTACCTGGCAGAGTTCGCATACAACAACAGTTATCAAGCGAGTATCGGAATGGCACCCTTTGAAGCGTTGTACGGAAAGCCTTGTCGATCACCCATCTATTGGGTTGACAACCAGGAAGCACCCGTGGGTGGACCTGATATAATCCTAGACCAGTACGAGAAGATTGCCATCATCAAACAACGACTTCTAACAGCACAGAGTCGACAAAAGAGCTATGCAGATCAACGCAGAAAGCCATTAGAGTTCGAGGTCGGAGAGTTTGTGTTGCTAAAGGTTTCACCGAAGAAAGGTATCTCTCGTTTCAGAGTTAAAGGGAAGCTAGCACCGCGTTACATTGGACCTTTCGAGATCGTACGCAGAGTTGGTAAGGTCGCATATGAGCTGAACTTACCCGACACCTTAGGAGTGCACAACGTTTTCCATGTATCGATGCTGAGGAAGAGTGCATGAGCAGAGTCAAAAGTCATTTCAACAGATGATGTAGAAATCCAACCAGATGTCTCTTACGTCGAGATTCCAGTGAAGATTTTGGATCGTAAGGTCAAGCAGCTGAGAACGAAAACAATACCCATGGTGAAGGTTCTTTGGAGTAACCATGGTGAAGAGGAAGCCACATGGGAAACCGAGAAAGATATGCGTGAGAACCATGCTGAATGGTTCGCTAAGCAGTAGAGTACTTGTAATGTAGTCGACCTAAGTTTGTTTTGTAACCCTACTCTATTCATAGTGGTAGATATACCACTATATGTTCTAAAAGGTGCATTTAGATTTGCTTAATGAAATGAGAAGTTATTCATATTCTTATTCTCTTCTTTAGTGTGGAGTAATTCTTAAAGTTTCGAGGACGAAACTATTTTTAGTGGTAGATATTTGTGACACCTTAAATTTTATTTAAGGGTCAATTTATAATTTAAATAAAATTAGTGTGCCAAAAATTAATTAAAAAAATCCTTTTGGAAACCCTAGGTTGGTTTCCTAGTCAAATTCCGCTCAAAAAGTCAACAATTTGAACTTCAAAAAGAAACCCTAAAATATTCGGCCATCACTTAAGATTTTAATTAAAATTTAAATTCCACAAATCCAAGGAGGATTCAAATTCAAATTTCATTCCTTAGATATAAAGAAGAAATTTGGCCATAAAGTGTAGGAAATAAAGGAGATTTTATTGAATTAAAAGCTAAGTCAAAACTCAATCAAAATTCAAATTATTTTTCCTTAAAAACTAAGGGATAATTTTTGCCACTTAAGGGGAAATAAGAGAGAAAACCCTAGCCTCAAAACAACACAAAAACTTTCCCTTTTGCCCCTTACAATTTTCGGCCAAACAAGGAAGAGAAAGGGAAAGAAAAACCTAGTACAAAAACCCCCTTTTAACTCTCATTCACCCTTCCTTTCACCCTCAAAAATTCGGCCAGCTTTCCCCTCTCTCCTCTCTGAATTTTCTCTCCCAAAACTCACCCAAAACAGCAACAAAACTTACCAAAAGGCAGCTCAAAAATTTAACAACCTTTGAGACAAAAACAAGGTGAGAAATCAAAATTTTTTTTTCCTTCCTTTTCCTTTTGATTTCAAATCCGAAATTTTATATGGTTTTCTCCACTGTTTCCCTACTGTTTTGAAGACTCCAACACTCACACAAATTCAGCCAAAAGGGAGACCAAACATAAAAAATAGTGCAGCATAAACAAGGTGTGATTTCTCTCTCAAACCCTAAAATTTTGCCTCATTAATCCCCTTTTCAAAAACCCTATTATCATATGTGTAAGATTTTATGATTTTATCAATTTGATTCTCGGGTTGTGTTAATGACATATAAATATGGTTTTCCACAAAATTTGGTGATCATTGGATGAAAATTGAATTGGTTTGAGGCTAATCGAAATTCGGACACAGAAAAACGGAAATCTGGAAAATTACCATATAAACAGTAAAATTGTGTCAGCCATAACTTGAGTTTTAAAAACGATTTTTGAGTGATTCTTGAGCCTAAAATTAAATTCAAGATGTCCCTTAAATGCCTTCAAAATTTCAGAACCAAAATCATCGGTTTACCTAGTCAAAATATTTTTCTAAGATAGGCGGATAGAACTGCCAGGTCTTGAACCGAAACTGAAACCCAGATTTTTATGCCTGAAAACAACCCTCGGTTTTTGGCCTAGTTGAATGACCAAATGATGTCCAAAAATTATAAAAATTATATGGAATTAAAGCTACGGATGTCTAGTTTAACATATTAAAAATTTAGAATTTTTGGGATGAAAAATAAATTAATATGGATTTTATATTCAGCCTAGGTCAGTCTGCCCATGCCCAGTAATATCTTAACTTAGAGTTTTTCATAAATTTTAAATCCCAAATGTTTATTAAACGTTTTAAAATCTTTTGTGGCACACTAAAATGATTGGATGATTATGTCTAGACCTAGACTGATCATATGTTATGATTATAGGATTTATTTGACGTTCTTGCTGGATTTGTGGATCACGTTATCGTAACGTTTGTGCGATAATCGAGGTAGGACGTTCTAGCCTTTTCTGGGAGTAGTCAAGTGTTTTAAATTTCCTTGTTTTATCAATGGCATGCTGTTTCAATTTATGAAATTATCATATTGTTTTTGATGAAATAAACACATGCAACGTATTTGGCAATTAAATGTGTATTTTAAAACGTGTTTTGATTTATGGCATAATATAACTTGGTAAATACCATCTTTTGAATAATCCGGTGAACATAATTGAGCTCTAGTTCACGATCATTGTAAATGATGCGTACGTCCCACAGTTGACGCCATGGGGGAAGGTCCCTAAACCTGCGCAGGGCCGTTCAGCCTATTTAGACCGTAATGAGATGATCTAGGATAATTCAAATTCGAGGCACGTATATTATAGCTACGACAAGTCCTCACTCATAATATGATGGTTGTTTTAATGATTTATTATTTTAATATTGGGGCACGTATATTGCAGCTACGCTAAGTCTTCAGCAGAATAAAACTTGCATCAAAAATGTTTTTCACGAAATTGTTGATCATTTTTTTTTTTGTTATGATTATTATGTCATGTATTCTTAAATTGTTGATTATATTTTTGGAAACGAATATTATGCCATACTTTTAAATGTTATCTGTTAACCCACCTTTATTTCTGTCCTATTGAGCCAGCGCTCACGTCCCATTTTTCTTTGTGATTTCGAAATGACTACTTCCAGGTACGGGAGGTAGCAGTTCCGAAATTCGTTGAGATATCCGTTACTACCGAAGATGATGCTATCCGTTTTCTCCATCTTCTTCTTTCTGTTTCTCGTTCTGATGTAATGAGACTTTAAGTTTGTACTTTATTTCACGTTATTCAAATTTCATGCTTGGGAATATTTTATGGTTGGTAATTTCTTTTGAAAACAGATTTTGTGTTTGACTTCCGCATTAAAAAGCATTTATTTTCTCCTTTATTTTATTTTGTGGTTATGATGCTACTTTATAATTAGGCTTAGCTAAATTATAATATTGACCCGTTGTTTTTGTAATAAATGTTTTCTTTAAATCTCGGGTTAATATTATGATTTGGCTGCCGTGTCACGTGTCTAAATTTTGGGCCGTGACAAATATGTCACCACCAAACAACATATCTGTGTCTCTACTTGGGAGTTTATGCTCCAGACAGTCAAGACAAACCATCCCCACCATGGCTTTAAACTACATAATAGTCTTTACATGAGTTAGATACTCGGTCTAACCCCATAGACTACAGACCTTAGTTTAGACCGCTTATTGTAGAACATTGTCTTCTCGCATGCAAAAAGTCCATTGCATGCAACGTTCTAATAGTTTTAACACAAGCAGTCAAGGAGCCATATTTGCTTACATTTACTTTAACATATAAATAGAATGAGGACATACAGCAATGCAATGAATAACCTTTATATATAATTTTATTATCCAGTTCAAAATAAATACATCAAAATGTCTCTAATGCTTATGGCATTTCCTAACAATCTCCTACTTGCCCTAAGCCAGTTGATGTACCATGTTACGCATCCCCATCGCCTCTACATACCTCTCAAAGCTTCTAGTTACCAAAGTCTTAGTAAAGGGATCGGCAATGTTGTCCTCGGACGCGATCTTACATACATCTACTTGTCCTATCTCCATGTGCCCTCTAATAATGTGATATCTCCGATCTATGTGCTTAGTCCTCTTGTGGTGCCGAGATTTCCTTGTGTTGGCAATAGCCCCAGTGTTATCACAGTAAAGTGTGATAGGCTTGTCAACACCCGGGATGACCTCAAGGTCTTTAAAGAACTTGCGGAGCCAAACCGCTTCTTTAGATGTCTCAGCCGCAGCCATATACTCGGCCTCCATACTAGGGTTAATTGTGCAACCCTGCTTCACACTCCTCCATACAATGATGCCTCCTCCGAGTAAGAACACTAATCCAGATGTCGATTTCCTCGAATCCTTACAAGTTTGGATGTTTGAGTCCGTGTATCCTACGAGTGTTAGGTCCCCTCCAGAATACACCAGCATATAATCCCTCGTTCTCTTAAGATACTTGAGTATATGCTTTACTGCTTGTCAGTGCTTGGTTCCAGGATTTGCTTGATATCGACTCACCATACCTACTACAAAACATATATCCGGGTGACTGCAAAGCATAACGTACATAAGGCTACCCACAGAGAATACATAAGGGACCTTACTCATACACTCTCTTTCTTCCGATGTCTTGGGACAGTCATCCAATGAAAGAGTTAGACCGGCAATGGAAGGTTGTGAACCTTTCTTTACCTCTTGCATTGTATATTTGTCAATTATTTTATCTATGTATGAAGCTTGGGATAACGCTATCATTATGTTCTTTCGATCTCTAAAGAGAAGAATGTCTAGAACATAATTAGCTTCTCCCAAGTCCTTCATGTCAAACTGTTGGTGCAACCAAAGCTTGACCGATGATAAGTTCCATACATCATTCCCAATGAGCAGTATATCATCGACATAGAGTATCAGAAAGATCATTTTTCCATCCTTAATACGTTTATAAACATAGGGTTCATCAACGTTCTGCTCAAAACCAAATGTCTTGATCACTTGATCAAATCTCTGGTTCCATGAGCGGGATGCTTGCTTTAATCCATAAATGGATCTAAGCTACTTACAGACTTTTGTTTCTTAGCCTTTTGCCACGACCCCTTCAGGCTGTATCATGTAGATACATTCCTAAAGATGGCCATTAAAGAATGCCGTCTTGACATCCATTTACCAGATCTCGTAATCGAGAGCTGCAGCAACAGACAGAAGATTACGGAATAACTTTAGCATAGCAATAGGTGAAAAGGTTTCATCATAATCGATTCCAGCCTTTTGCATGTATCCCTTTGTAACTAGTCTAGCCTTGAAAGTTTTTACTCTCCCTTCCGCATCCTTCTTTCTTTTATAGACCCGCTTGCATCCAATGGGTTTTATCCCATCCGACAGATCTACAAGTTCCCAAACAGAGTTGGATTTCAATGAATCCATCTCATTATTCATAACCTATTTCCAAGATTTAGAATCAACATCATTTATAGCTTCATCATAAGTGACTGGATCATCCTCATGCTAATGAGCCTCAGCTTGGTATACCTCAGCATCATACATAAAGAAATTAGGCTTCTTCAAAACCCTCCCACTATGATGAGGCACCCTAAATTATTGATCGTCTGTAAGTCTTTCACCGGAATTCAGACTTACATCCAAGACCGAAACCTGTTGAGCAGTTCTTTCACCCGACAACTCCTCTAGCACCACTTTGCTTCGAGGCTTAAAGTCATTCATGTTACTTTCCTCCAAGAATGTCGCATGGATTGAAATAATGACTTTTTATTCCTTCGGGTTATAGAACAGACCTCCCTTAGTTCCCTTTGGATACCCTACAAACATGTACAATTCTGATCTTGGTTCCAACTTCTTTGCATCCCTATCCAGTACATGCGCCGGGCAGCCCCATATTCTCATATGTCCAAGGAAGGGCTTCCTGCCACGCCACAATTCATACGGAGTTCTGGGAATTGATTTGCTTGGAACCTGGTTCAGAATATAGCACGCCGTTTGTAAAGCATAACCCCAAAATGATAACAGTAGCGTTGAATAACTCATCATGGATCGTACCATATCTAACAAGGTCCTGTTTCTCCTTTCAGCTACACCATTCTGTTGTGGAGTACCAGGTGCAGTCAATTGGGATAATATCCCATTCTCTACAAGATGTCCTAGAAATTCATCGGAGAGGTATTCGGCACCACGATCAGATTGAAGTGTCTTTATGGATTTATCTAATTGCTTTTCCACTTCCGCACGATACTCTTTGAACTTGTCAAAGGTTTCGCTCTTATGATGCATCAGATATACATATACATACCTCGAGTAATCATCTATAAAAGAGACATAATACTCGAACTCTCCTCATGCTGTGACATTCACGAGGCCACATACGTCGGTGTGCATAATTTCTAAGAGCTCCTGTGCCCTAGTACCCTTAGCTCCAAAAGACCTCTTAGTCATCTTACCCTCAAGACAAGACTCACATTGAGGAAGACGTACCTCCTCCAGAGATTCTAGAGGACTGTCTTTTACCAACCTTTGAATTCTATCGTAATTAATATGACCAAGTCTTAAATGCTAAAGATATGCCTTGTTAGAGTGAGAAACTTTCAACCTTTTAGAGTTATCTATTAATTCGGTGTCAAGCCGTGAGTATATCTTTGGTTTGATCAAATATAGGTTTCCATCCATCCATCCAGAACAGATAAAAGACTTATTTCTACGAATATAAACTCTTTTACTAAAAGAAACTGAATAAGAATCTTTTATTAAACAAGCTACCGATATAAGGTTCCTCCTAAAATTAGGAACATAAAAACAGTCTTTTAATATAATAAACCTAAATTCATCAAAATAAAGATAAATGTCTCCCACTGCCTCAGCCACCACCAAGCTACCGTCTCCAATCTGCAACGAGAAGCTCCTATCATGTAGACTTCTCGTTTCCATGAACCCCTGCATAAAAACACAAACATGATTAGTTGCACCCGAATCAATGACCCAAGTGTCTTTCGATTCTTCCACCAAACACGCTTCTAAACAGTGAAGTTCCTTACCTTCCTTGCCCTTGGTGGCTAGGAATTCCTGGCAAGCCTTCTTGAAGTGACCTATCTTCCCACAATGGAAGCACTTGGACTTTTTAGGGTCCTTAGGCTTCTTATTCTTCTTTTTCTTCTTCCTATCCGAGACAGGAGGATTAGAAGAACTAGAAGCCGCCTATTTCTTATTTGGCCTCTTCCTCTTCCGTGAGGGTTTGGAAGATTCTACCAAATTAGCCTCTCCCTTGGGTTGAACCGTATCCCCATCCTTGATCATCTACTGATAAGCTTGGAGTTGCTTCATGAGCTTGGTGAGTCCTAACTCCCTGGTTGTCAGATTATATGTAGCCTTAAACCCCACAAAATCCTTCGACAGAGTTTTAAACACCATTTCGATCTGGGTGTTATAGTCCAACTCAACACCATTTTCGACAGACTCAATGAAGAATCCCATTAGAGTGATCATATGGTCCTTCACCAGAGTACCCACCTTTTGCCTAGAGTTCATAATACTGGTGATAGTAGACTGTCGAGCTAATTTTTCTTGGCCTCCGAACATGTCCTCCAGATTTTCCATGATCTCTCTAGCAACTTGATAAGTCTCATGCTGCTTTTGTAAAGCACTCGTTATGCTAGCAAGTATGTAGCATCGAGCTATCTCATTGGATTCGCTCTAACGAGTATAGGCAACCAGGACCTCCTCAAGTGGTGTGTCAGGTTTGGGCCCAGGTGGGCATGGTTCGTCCAACACAAACTTGTGTCTCTCGCAGCTGAGAACTATAAGTAGATTTCTTTTCCAGTGGTTATAATTATCACCATTCAACTTATTTTCAGTAAGTATTGAAATGAGGGGTGTTGGTGACATTTTGAACTGAAATAAAATTATACTAGACATCATTACAAAGCCCAAGCAAATAAACAGATAATTTAGCAAATAAAACATACAAGTATGTTCCTATATGAAACTTAAAAAAACATGTAACATTGCAACGGTAATTCTCAGCACCTATTGGCCCAAGCCACCGAGGGGTGGTCATGAAACAAATAGCTGGAACATGGACCCCGTCCAATTAATATATGTTGCCTTAAATCCTCCAAGGTTAAGACATATATTAATAACCGCTTATTTTGGCCACTAGTTTAGTTAACAGAGCTTCTAGGAAAGGTTAATAATTAAACGAGTCTTGAGTGTATAACCATTATTTACGTAGCCCGATCCATGTCCTACCAAGCCACCAAGGGGTAGTCATGAATAGGATCATACCTGAACACGTTTTCCACATAGGAGATCCAACCTAGTATACTGGCAGCGGTAAACACCTACCGAGGGGTGTGGTCAGGGCAGAACTGACACGAGGCATTACCATGCTTTCACATATGGATCAATAATGGAGGCCGTGGTTTTTGTTTGAAACCCTCTCCCACTCAATATTTTGAAAAAACATGCAAGTTTTGACAATTATGTATGATCAATATAGTATGAGCGGCACTCACCTATCCTATATGATATGTTATCAAATATGCATATAAAACATTCATCAATACATATTTATACATCCATGACATATCACAGAAAATAAAGAAAATAATTGACAGAATAATAACCAAGCCATGGTTCCATCCTAGAACAAAGAAAATAAAGATTACAAAATTCCATCCAAAGCATTCTTTGGGTCTTGAATTTTGTTCCGTCTTCTTGTATCCATCTTTATGTAGCCTCTCCATTTATTTCTCATCCCAAGAATCATTTAAAATTTAAGTTCCAAAAATTTAAATTTCACATTCAAATTCCAAATTCAAATCTCAAGTTTAAATTTCAAATTCAAATTTTAAACAATTTTAAATATCATGTGCAATAATATGTAGTTTCAAAATTTTCAAATTTTCAATTACATATTTTTAAACATGATTTAAAAATTAAATCTCAAATTTAAAAATCAAAATTTTTTGATTTTCGGTCCATCGGCCCCTCAGCCCTCAAAGGCTGGCAACCGTCGTGGGCAGTCCCCAGCCCTCGGGGGGCCTGGCAGCCCACGGCCACACTATGTGCAGCCCTACCGAGCTGTAGGCCAAGCTTGTAGCCCCAGGCTGCACGCCTAGGCTGGGCGCAGCAGCCTGCAGCCACAGGCTGCATGCCCAGGTGGGCGCAGTAGCCCGCTAGGCTGCAGGCAACGCCTGCAGCCATGGGCTGCATGCTTAAGGGCTAGCCGGCCCTTAGGTGGGCCATGCCCACCCCTTTGCCTGTAGCCGTGCGGTGCCGCCGTGGGTAGGGGCTGCAGCCCCACCAAAGCTGGTGGTCCATCCTAAGAGGTCGGTCCTCGATTTCCGTGTCATATTTCAATTTACCTATTAGGATCTCCAAAAATTAATTTGAATCCTAATTAAATTGAAATTTTCCACACAATCAAAATTTCAACCTTTAAATTAAATTTAATTTTTGGGAAAAAATAAATTACGGTCTTCAAACTTTAATCTCCTCCAAGAATAATTATATAAAATTTCCTAAACCATTTCAAGTGTACAAAAAAAATCTAATCATAATAATTCTAAGAGACAAAAAATTAAAATCCATGAGAAAATTACAGTGTTAATAAACTGCTCCCATGGTTATATAAAAATTCCTTAATTCAATTTTCTAAATTCTAAGGAACCATAACCGGCAAAAACAAACATGCTTATAATAATTCAAAAAATTAAAATAACCACATACTTCATACATAATACATGATAACAACATAAAGGAATCCTAGAATGTCACTCTCTAAATATCAAATCCATACATAAATAAAAAGACTAATTAATTGTCTAATTTATGTACATGGCATAGTCATGAGATGGCTCAGATACCAATTATAGGAAATAAATCGGTAAAAACGTATCAGAGTGGCGCAGCGAAACAATAAAAATTTTTTAAGATCGTTAAATATCTCATGATGCCATATACAATAAACCAACAACAATTTAAACCATACCTCAAGGACGCCAATCTGCAGGAGGAGAATGATCAGAGGGCTTCAACCAACTAGTCTTCTCTACTATTCTCCAATTCCCGAATGGCTGAGTGTTTGGACACTCTGAACCTCGATCGGTATGCTAGCACTGCTAGTCTTCTTCCGACCACCCAAATATCTAAAGAACTTATTGTCAGGGTGAATTATGCAATAATAAGCCTGCTCACCTGAGAGTCTGTGTTCTAAGAGAACTGGAGTGGCAGGACCTCTATTTATAGACTTGCATGAGCTGATCCTCTAAACTCGAATTGGATTAGGAAAAGATTTTCTCCCTTATCCTCAACCAAAAAATCTGAAATTTTCAAGCCTTTATCCACTAAAAGAATCGGCCACTTTTTGGGATTTTTCATTCAAAATTCAAACAGGATTTTAACTAGAATTTTATCTCCTCATTCACTCATAAAAACCGATTCCCCTTTGTGCCAAAAACATGACTAGATTCGGTTATTAAACTGTGAGGAGAATCAAAATCTAAATAGGATTTTTTAGCTTGAATTTTATCTCATTCATATCCAATTAAAACTAAAAATCTCCTAGGATATTCCTTCAAAAATTTCGGTCACATTTACAGAGGAGAGAATCCAAATTCAACTGGGATTGAAGCTTGAATTTTTCCCTGAATCTTATCTACAAAATTTTCAACCAAAATTAGTTAGGATTGTGATTCAAAATTCAAGTAGGATTCAAAAAAGATTTCCTCTCCATATCTAACTCAAATTCGAATTTCATCCCTGTGGATTTACCACAAAAAATTCGAATCCTACTTGGACTATGATTCAAAATTTGAATTTCAAATTTCAAAATTCAAAATTCAAATTCAAATTTCTAATTTCTAATTTCAAATTTAAATTTCAAGTTCAAATTTCAAATTCGAATTTCAAATTTAAATTTCAATTTCAAATTTCAAATTTCAAAATTCAAAATTCAAATTTCAAATTTCAAATTTCAAATTTCAAATTTCAAAATCCATAAACAGTTGTATTTCAAATTCTTATTCTCATGGATAATTTTCTACAACTCCAATCCAATCTCAAATAAAATCATGGCAACTTTATTTGGAGTTCGAATAATTATGTACTCTATTATCCAAAACAAAATCTGAATTCAACCAGAGAGAATCTTATCCACCAGCCTAATCCTATGTCAACACCGTTCATGCATAATCAACTAGCCAATAGCATACTTAAATCAATTTGCCAATCGTTAAGGAATTATGTGGAGCTAGTAGAGGGACCAATTGGACATATATAATCGGGCTCCCGTGATTCCATATGATCATCATTCTGTACTGAACAACTCAATCATATGATCACTAATTTCATAGTCACACCACTATAAACCTGAAACTAAACTCCCAATTATATACTATATTACGTAAGCCTATGACGAGCTACTATCCAATGACTTTGTCATATATGCAGAACCCTTATATGATATCCATGATCAGCCTTAGGTCATAGTCCGTTTAATCCTACTAATCAGGTTATCTTAAGGTTTCATTACACTATCGAATAAGAAAATGATTATTCACCATATGTGAATAAGAAGTCATCCACCCAGCAGACGTGTGACGCCCCGTGCCCTCAGTGGCCCGGACTGTCACTAAAAATTGACTTGCTTGCTTTTCTTATACTTCCTAGCAATTTATACTTAACTAGATATCATAAAATTAGGGATTTTTTTTTATTTTACATGTATGTATTTACTGTATACGTACGTATACCGATTACTATTCAAAAATACTATTTAATAGTTACTATTTAAAAATACTATTTAACGATTAATATTCAAAAATACGGTTTACGATTACTATTTAAAAATACCATTTAACGGTTACTATTCAAACATACTATTTAACGATTACTATTCAACGATTACTATTCAAAAATACTGTCTGACAGTTACTATTCAAAGTACTATTTGACCATTACTATTCAAAATACTGATACTTAAATTTACGGATGATAAACTCACGATGTCTCCATAACCTTACCCTCACATCCGCCTCCACCGCCACCATCGCCCATGGGATTTAAGCCGTAGGACGCTTACCTACAGTATGAACACACTACATAAGCTTTACGCCTAGTAAGTACAACATGTTTACCGCAAAACATGTTTAAACGTAGTACATACTTAAAAACATATAAGCAGTCATATATCACATATGCCACTTTAACATATCACATATCATATCAATGATTATAAAACTTCACACAACATGTGCATCACAGAAACATTGTGTACTGAAAGCATCTAGAAGCATGGTGAACTATAACTAATGCATGATCCGATTATGTTTATTTATGCTTCAATCTTCTCTTTTCTTTTCTTGTCTATTTAGGGCCCATGTGTCAGTACCTTGCATGTACAGACCAACCGTAACGCTCGTGGTAAATAGCCGGAGAGTCATCAACGGATGCTCAACTTTCTGCTTTAACTTAGAACCTCTTCATTTGAAAAGGCCGGTACGACACGCTTACTAATTTCCGTCTTGTTTATCTTTTCTAGCCATATGCTTATCTAAGCTGTCCCAAATCCTACATGGTAGAGACGTATGGCATCTAACTTGTTTTTTCATCAATCTACTTGATTGTGAAACTACATACTCTTAAACATGTGATGCAACATCATGTGCATGGCATACATATTTTAACATACTGTAAAATATCATTTAAAGGCATTTTCGTTCATGCCATAGGTGGAGTTGTACTTACCTAAATTGCAAGCAACTCGAATCATGCCTTTATAAATTCACAGGTTACCACCTGTCATCAATAATGTTTCTCACTAATACTCTCGTTGAGTCACTATTAATGTTAGTGACTATAACCTGCACTTCTATGGGGTACCGAGACCCGTCGGTACCCTATTGGCCTATTATGGGGATTTGGTGTCTAACTCATATCGTTTTCGATCAATCCTCTACCTGACAGATTATCATCGTTCCTCACTGTGTTGTTCGAAACGCGGTCTTTGACTGGTTTACCGCTCAGTCAACTGACCGGTTAACTCGCGTGTTGGCAACTAAGTAGTCTATCGAGTTACTATACGTGAACTTAGTGTAGTAACCGATCGGGTTACTTCGCTTATTAGGGTGTGGTAGCCTACCGGGCTACTAAGGCTTGTTTGGTGTAATGGCCCACCAGGCCACTATGGCTTGTTTGGGTTAGCTTGTAAAAATCTTGGAAAATTTCCTTATTTTGAAACCGCCCCCTTATCACCCCGTTGGAAGGTAGGGGACGTTTTTATGAAAACCTTGTTCATATTTTAAAGTGTTAAAAACACATTTTTATTTTGAAGTGTATAAATTATATTTTTGTTGCTTGCATTTTAAAGGTGGTTTTGAACCACTTTTGAAAACTATTTTGAAACTTGGTCGAAAAAACTTTGTTTACGATTTTGTCGAACACGAAAGTTTTCATCCTCGACAAGATGAACAAATCTTGTGTTCACCTCAGAGCTTAAATCCAACTTTAACAGCTCCTAATTTCATTAAACCCGTGGGCTTGGTGCCCAGTTTTTTTTTGTAAAAGTCCCAGTTTTACGTCTCTGTAAAAACGACTCGATTTAAGGCACGAAACGGCCAAATTTTTAAAACATATGTGATCTTTTTCAAGGTCTCGATGAGATCTACAACTTTCGTGTTGAGTCTGAGAACTAGTTAGGACTCTAAGTGGTCCATTTCTAGCAAAACCCGAGGCTAAATATTGGGTTCGGATTTTGTTCCCAGTTTTGTCCCAGTTTTAGACACCAAGTGAAAAACACTCTAAAAACCTATCTTAGTTTCGTTTTTGGCCGAGGGGTATTTGAGACAAAAATGACCGTATCGAAATTTGCTTAAAACACTGTATTTTACCAAATCCCAAATTCAAAACCTAAGGGGGTCGAAATGGCCAAAATCCATGGCCTTTCTTTAAGGATAGATTTGTGTCCAGCCACTAAGATGTTCATGCTCTCATTCGCACATAACCATTCATAAAAAAATAATGTAAACATAACCACAACTACATAAACTTAAAAATGATAATCTAAGGGCTCAACATAAACTTATTATAAACCATTTACATAAATAAATACACATAAATGGCCTTAATCAAAACTTAAAACCAACTAACACAAGATAAGGTTTTCGGTTTACCTTCATGCCTCGAACTAAGCACGGTTTCAACTAGGGCTTGAGGAACCAAAAATGGTCATGGGAATCCAAAAGAGTAGGGTCTGTTTTTGCTAGAACAAATACCAAAAATTTCTCTTAAAAACCAAATCAAAATAGAAACGAAAAACTACAAGGATCGTTTTTTAAGACTTACCCTTGGTGCCTTAGAATGACTTGGATTCGAATCCTCCTAACACAAGCTTGTGAGGTTTGGTTTTTGGTAAGTTTGTGGTATGATTTAAGGCTTGAAAAAGTGAAGGTTTGGAGGCTTAAAGAGTTTGGCTACAGCTAGAAGAAAAGGGAGAGTGAGATGTGTTTTGGGAGCCAAAAGAAAGGAAAACAATTCACTTGTGTAAAGGGTGCCTTTTATAGGCAAAATTGATCAAGCTTAGCTAGACTTAATCCTAATTAATTGTCCACCATTTTAGCTTAATCATGGGACAAAATACTGCCCATTTTCGGACTAAGAGGAGCTTGGGCTACTACCTTAAATGGGAGAAGAATAAAGAAATATTGTTGACCAAGCTTTTGAAAACCCTTGAATATTTTATTCAAGTGTGTCATCGCTAGGTGAATTTTTTAATGGCCACCTTTTGAGCTATGTGTGCAGCTGATTATAGCTGCTTTTGCAGCTAAGGAGCATGAAAATTTAAGGCCAAATTTATCTGTGTTGGCTTCTCATCGCAGTCTAATTTTATACTGCAGTGTTCGGTCCCTTCTCGGCAGTGTCCCAATTTTCACCCAAAAATTAGTTTTCTAAATCTGATTTTTGTACTGTAAATTTCTAGTTGTTTTATATTGTCTAAGAGCCCATTATCAGTCTAAATTACTGTTCATATCCTATACTGTGATTGTGTCTACACTGTGTTGTCCTTTCACACGTAAACCGAGGCGTTCATGGGTGAAATTTCAAACACAGTCTCGCTTGACTAATTTGGATGTGCCGATTCCATTTTTATTAGTTTTACATCCATCGGAGGTCATCTACACCAGTTTTCAGGATCTGTTTGACCCCACCTCGGAAAACGTGTCAGGTGCCCGATTGACTAATTTGGGCGTTTTGAGCCCAAATATATCAGTTTTAAGTCAAATTAAGGCCATCTTGGCCAATAACTTGACACTGCATTCCTCTCTATTCATTACCCACTGTTTTCTACTTAACTGACTAGTCTGAGTGCTCTGACTCTGATTTTGTCAATCTCTAGTTAAGAAGAGGTCATCTGGACCATTTTCTTGATATCGTACCCTTGCTAGGGCTATCTCTCGCTATTATGCTCAGATGTTCTGTCCGAGCGTTCTGGTGATCTATTTACCAGTCTTGTGTCAAGAAATGGTCGTCCAGACCAGTTTCCCGACACTGCATGTCTCATTCATTTATGCACATAATAGGGCGGACCGGGTTCACTGTCGGTCACCCATTTCACTGCATGAATAGTACTTAAACAGTACCGTATCTGTTTAGTCTATTCAATGGGAAATATATTACATTTTCCAACTTAATTACTCATTACATAGTAATTAGGTTTCATGCAATTTGAGGGTCTGTGTAACGGCTTTCTGCCTATTACACGGGCTTCAACACGACCTCTAACATGGGTGTGTATAAGGTAACACGGGTGTGTATACACCGAACATGGGCGTGTCCTAGTTGAAATTCTTCAACATGGCCTTGTTTCAAAACACGGCCTTTTACACGTTTATTAACCCGAGTGGTGCACGGCCTCTTACACAGCTGTGTTCTTGACCGTGCCTCTATACACGGTCATGTTCAGTTACACGGCTTCTCACATGTTCACAGCCCAAGCGGTACACGGGCGTACCTGACCGTGTTCTACTACACGGCCATGTAAACTTAAACGGCTACATACACATACATAGTCTGAGTGGTACACGGCCACTTACATGGCCGTGTACTTTAAACAATACACTAAAGTGCATCAAACTATTCTTCAATTTCTCATCAAATTAAAATGAAAGTACATGATCGAGCCGGTCCTTATAAGACGACCCAAGGCCTTGTCCATTTTCACATCCAGTATAATGCCTTTACGAGGATACCCCTCACTCCTTATTAGAGCTATGATTCTGATATCTGTAAATAAACCCTTCATCGTATACAAGTCATGCACCCAACGAACTGGTCTATAAGCTTACTACCTCTGAGACGCTTTAGCCATTGGAACATCAAAGCACACAAGTCATATACATGAAGTAGTTCATTCGCTCAGGATTAAGGTTACTGCACAATGAACGTCAAAAGTAGATTGATCCACTCATAGCGGGCTACGTAGATCAATCACGCTTTAGTCCTGGTCTAATATGTCACCACCAAGCAACATATCTATGTATCTACTTGGGAGTCTATGCTCCAGACAGTCAAGACAAATCGTCCCTACCATGGCTTTAGACAACATAATAGTCTTAACATGAGTTAAATGCTCGGTCTAGTCCCATAGACTACAGACCTTAGTTTAGGCCACTTACTTTAGAACATTGTCTTCTCGCATACAAAAAGTCCATTGCATACAGCATTCTAACAGTTTTAACACAAGCAGTCAGGGAGCCATATTTGCTTACATTTACTTTAACATGTAAATAGAATGAGGATATACAGCAATGCAATGAATAACCTCTATATATAATTTTATTATCCAGTTCAAAATAAATATATCAAAATGTCTCTAATGCTTAGGGAATTTCCTAACATCTTTTTGCATCAAGTATGCATTTTTGACCTTTTCTTGCATTAAGCGTGTATTTTTATCTTTTTCTTCTTTTCACATCGAGTATGTGTTTTTGACTTTTTCTTTTCGCATCGAGTGTGTATTTTTAACTTTTTCTTTTTATTTTTCAAAGTTTTCTAAGAAACAACCGATCTACCCCTTGATAGACTTAACTCAACATCGTCTTTCCTCACCTTATAAATATGCATGCATTTTTACCAATTTCATCACACACATATCCATTTGTAAGGTTAGAAAGAAGTGAGTTGAGATGGAAGGTCCTTCAGTTCGTAAGTTTAAAACTATTTGTGTTTTCGGTGGGACTAGTCTAGGAAAAGATAGAGAGTTTTTGAAAGCAGCAAACAACCTTGGTAGGGTGTTAGCTACTAAATAAATTAATCTAATATATGGGGGAGGAAGTCTTGGGTTAATGGGTTGTGTGTCATCCAGTACATATGTAGGGGCAACAAAGTCTTAGGTATCATTCCTAGTGCTTTAGTTGACAAAAAAATCACCATTTATACTCTGGGTAATGAGTTAAAGCTCTCATCTATGCATGAGAGAATGGGTAACATGATGTGTAATGCAGATGCCTTAATTGCTTTACCTGGTGGTTTAGGAACCTTGGAAGAGATTTTCAACACTGCCTCTTAGGCCCAACTTAATCTTCATCAAAAGCCATTAGGATTGTTAAATATTAATGGCTTTTATGATGGTTTGTTGTCTTTTTTAGATCATGCTGTGGAATAGGAATTCATTACACCATCGACTTGGAAAATTCTCGTCTCAGCTCCAACTGCTGATCAGCTAATTGATCAATTATAGATCTTTGTGCCTGAACCTGACCTATTAATATCACAGGTAATATGGTCAACTACGGACAACAAAAGCAGTAAGAAGCGAGGGTTGGATCTGACACTACGGTTGTAACATTCCTTAACTTGTTGGTTTTTCTCATAACATTTGATTTTTTTTTTCTTTTAGTTTTAGTTTGTCAGTTTTTGCCTTTAATAACACCAGATCAGGTGAGACTTTTTATTATCTACTTATCTATATTAGACATTAGGGACAATGTCTCAATTAGGTTGTGAGGAGGGAATAGTTTAGTCTTTTTGATTTTTTTTTTTTTCAGTTTCTTGTGTTTTTACTAAAAAAAAAAAATTTTTTTAAACAACTAGATTCATTATTTATAAGATGGTGGAGTAAAGAGTTACTTTTAGTACTCTTGATATGCATCTTATAGTAATGATTGTTTTCTTGTGTTATTGTTTTGTCTTTATCTCAAAAAAAAAAAGAAAAAAAAAGGGTGATTTCCCACATTCTGATGATGCAAATTTTGGTTGCTTTATTGTATATAGTCTTTCAGAAAAGTATAAATTTTGGACAAATTTGTCTTTAAATTTTTGAGTTAGTCTAACTCAGTTGTGATATTCAATATTTGAGCACTAATTCTTTATCTATAAGTTGTGCGTTTGTTAAGAGAAAGTTTTGTGAATATGAAATATTTCTGGTCTCACAAATCCTAGAATTTGTTTGATTTTCTCTTGAGGCGAAATCCCAAACAATATCAAAAATTAAGAAAATGATTTAGGCTTTTTTTTGGAATGTTTGAGCTTTTCAAGCCAACCCTATAATATCTTTATTCTTAGTTTACCCCTTTTGAGCCTTGTTTTATACAAGATTTTCCTTGTTACCTATATTTTTAGCCTAGCCTTTTAAATAAAATATCTAACCTTTAGTCCTTAAGTATGTTGATCATTTTAGAAATTATTTTGAACTATGCTAAAATCTAGGTGAAAGGTTGGGATTACGAAATACAAAAAACAACAAAAAGAAAGAAGTAAAAAGAGGGAAAAAAAAAAGGGGAATATTATATCCTTTATTTATCATAACAAATTTGGAGATGTAGTTGTTCTTTAAAAAAACAAAAACAAAAACAATTAAAAAAAGTTTTATTTTTAATAAGGGAAAGTTGTGAATAAATTTAGGGGTATTACTTGGGTGTAAATAAAAAGCTCTACAATAAGTTCTAAAATGATTAATGTATTGAAAGGTGATCTAAACTATATTATCCTATATCTTACCTTCACATTCGCTATACATTATAAGCCTAATAAAAGTCCTAATAATCCTTGGTTTTGTGTTTGTCGACTTTAGTGGAGAGAGAAATGAAAAATGAACCTATGAGATTTGATAATTATCCGAGATCGATTGTTTCATTTCTCAAAAACTCATCTAAATTGCATACAATTTAATGAAAAAGAAATTTTACACACACACACGAAATATCCAACTATCAGTAGATATACTCTTAAATTAAACTCAATTTTTTATCAAAATTTATATTTTTTCTATAAACTATATCTTTTACACCAACTTATGAGGAAATTTCTGGAAATCACTATTATTAGTAAAATATTTTCTTTCTTTCTTTCTTTTCTTTTCTTTTGCTCGAGGACAAGCAAAATCTTAAGTTTGGGGTGTGATAACTCTATAAACTAGAGTTATTTTACCACTTTTTCATGCACAAAAATTAGCTTGTTCTTGAGAATTTTAGTTGTTTTTTATTTGTTTTTTATTTACTTTGTTTTGTGTACTTTAATTTAGATTTTGATAAATTTCATAAAATTTTTATTTAGTTTTCATCTTTTTCTAATAGTATATTAAATAAGCTTAAAATTAAATATTTCCAATGAGTTTACTTATAGCATTTTATTTTGGAAATATCTAATTTTAGTACTTTTTTTTTTGTAGCGTCAAAAAGTAATTTTAGTACTTTTTTTTTTTGTAGCGTCAAAGAGGACATCACTATTCATGTCAGGAAACAGTGAAAACCAAGCTTATCACTCATTCTATCATACTGGATCCTTCCTGATGTGGCTATTGTAGCAGCATTGTAGTAAGTGTGCATGGACACTATAGTAAGCATGCGACGACTGTAGCAAGCATGCGACACTGTAGCAAAATATACATTGAAAACTGTAGTACTATAGCAAGCATGAGACATTATAGCAAACTGTAGCAAGTGTGTGCCGAAAACTGCAATACTGTAGCAAGCATTACCGAAAACGGTAATACTGTAGCACATGTGCACCGATCACTGTAGCACTGTAGCAAGTTTGAAAATTTGTGTTGTGTAGCACCGAATACTATAGCATGTTTGAAAACTTGTGTTGTGTGGGCACCAAATACTGTAGCAAGTTTGAAATGTTTGTGTGAAGGTTAGGTGGAATAGTGTAAACTTATGCTTATAAAAAGAGGCATTCTTGGAGAGATTGAGAGAGGGGGATACACTTTGTCTCTCTCATTTTTGCCTTGGTTTCATTCTCATGTTTTCTCTCTAGAATATTATGAGAATGTTTTGCAAGTTAGGCTAGAGTTCTTGGGTAAAACTAGAGATGATCCTATATGTATAGTGAGCTTGTTTGTGTTTTGATTCTCTATGGTTTGTAATGTTTATACATTTGAGTAAATAATTTTTTTTCATCTCACTTATTTCTCACATCAATATATTTTGTTGACAACTTTTATATAAATCAAGTCAAGCTTTTTTTTATGTGATTGTTGTATGATACAATATATTGTTAAACATAGTTTTTTAAGTAGTCTTTTACTGTATTATCACTGGTGGTATATTATTGATTTTAGATTTCTTATAAGACAATATTTTCTAGCACTTAACATAAGAATTTTATTTATTCGAATACATTTAATTCACAAGTTCTTTAAATCTTATTTTCCGATTGATTGTGTAAGGACCGCCCCATCTCTATACCATAAATTTCACCTAATGAGAAATTTAGGAATGATTTGATGCATTTAGTGCAAAATTCGAGGAACACGGGCTCATACACAGCCGTGTGTATGACCATGTACTACCCCAGACTGTACACGTGCATGAAGCCATGTAACTGACCATGGTCATGTGAGTAAGACACGGCCAGGTACATGCCCGTGTAGGCGGTCGTGTATCATCTGCACTGTGCACGAACATAAGATGGTTCGAGTGAACAGGATCGTATTAATGAACACGATCAAGTACATGGCAGTGTAAGAGACCGTGTATTGATCGGGTTGTTGAGATGTCAGCGAACGTGTTGATGGAACATGGCTGTGTAGAGAGACACGCCAAGGTGCACGGCCTTGTGTGACGCCGTGTAAAAGTCAGAAAATAAAATTTTTCGAGACATGGCCGTGCTGAACAAGGACACGCCCGTGTATAATGCACACGCCCGTGTATGGGATCGTGTGTGATCCTGTGTACTAATCGGGTAAATGAAATTTTTCCATGACATGGCCGTGTTTAGCAAAGACAAGCCCGTGTAGCCTTGAACACGCCCGTGTAGGGAGCCATGTAAGAAGCCGTGTAAACAGAAGAAAAACCCTAGCAAGGAATATGGTATCGGGAGGATAGTTTGGTTGACCTTTTCCTACCAAAGGATCAATAAAATGGACTCTGCATGGCCAACTTAGTCGAAAGAAACTATATTGGAAACGTCACACCCAAAAACGCTTTGGTATGCGTGTACGAATACAACATAATGTAGACACAACCACAGTATAGAGTATGAGTAGTAACTTGAGTATAAAATAGGCTTATAGAAAATATAACCAACTAGAAATCATCTGCACAACAATCAGATTCAGAAAATCTGATTTCTAGATGATTATTTGAACGCTAACGAGAAAGGACCGAAAATCACAGTACAAGACTGGACTGCGAAGAGAGCAACACATATTATTTTCCTTCACCCTAAAAACCGTGTGCTCTAGCTGGAAAATTAGCTGACTTGCAGTAGTTAGGAACCCCAAAAAGATGACCAATAAAATATTGAGGTGGTTGATGACACATTGTATAAACAAAACAAATATTTCCCATCACCATGCCTTCCTCACCCTCCCCCTTAAATGGACGTCTGCCATCTGAAAGATTTGGACTGAAATGAGCAAATTTTGTCCCCAAAATTAGCTTAAAGTTAACTTGATTAATCAAACTTAAAGTGGCTAAGTAAGGTTAGATTTTGTCTATAAAAGGAATGGCCATACCTTTGGGTTTAGTTTTCTCTTTTCACACTGTAAAATTCAACTCACGTTTTCTCTCTCTCCCTTGCTGCAACTGGCCCCTTCTTAGCCCCAAAACCACCATTCTTCAAGTTCAAAACCTTACTGAAAACATATCAAAAGCAAACCGCTTCAAGTTCAAATAAGGAGGGATCAATTTCAAGTTGTTTCAAGTCTTTCAAGGGTAAGTTTCTAGACTGGTTTTGTAGTTTTAGTTCCTTGGTGTAAGTTGATGATTGAGAGAAAATATTTTGGTGTTTGTTAGCACAAGAAAAAACCTCTATTCCTTGTGGTTTCCAACGGTCATTTTACCATCCAAGCAATAGTTCGAGTTGTGCTTGGTTCGAAGCACAAAAAGGTAATGATCGAAAAACCTTTATTTTGTGGTCAGTGATTCTAAGTTTTGATCAAGCCATTTATGTGTATTTGTTTATGTATTTGGGTTGTAATAATTTTTATTTTGAGTCTTAAGTTTCTATCCTTAAGTTTATGTGGTTGTGATAATGTCTACAAAATTTTAAGTACGGCTATGAGTATAAAGTTTAGTAATGTGGCTAGACACAAAATTGTCCATATGATAGGAATTTCGCCATTTCGACCTAATTAAGTTCTGATTTTGGGATTTGTTAAAACACAATATTTGAAGAAAATTTCGTTACGGTCATTTTTTTGTCAAATAGCCTTTGGCTAAAAACGACATTAAGATAGGCTTTTCGAGTGTTTTTCACTCGGTGTCCAAACTGGGAGCAAAACTGGGAACAGGACCCGACCCCAGATAGCAATTTCAGTTTTTGTTTAAAACAGACCTCTTAGATTCCAAACCGGACTCCGGGCTCAACATGAAAGTTGTAGATCTCGTCGAGACTTTGAGAACGACCTATGCGTGCTTCAAAAATTTGGTTGTTTTGGGCCTTAAACAGAACCGTTTTTAACAAGATGTAAAACTGAAAGTTTTTGTAAAACTGGGCACTAAGCCCACGGTTTTAATAAAATTAGGAGCCGTTAGAATTAGAATTAGGCTCCGAGATGAACACAAGATTTGTTTATCTTGTCGAGGACGAAAACTTTTATGTTCACAAAAATCTTAAGGGAAGTCGTTTCAACTTAGTTCCGAAACCAATTTGCAAAGTGGTTCAAAACCACCTTTCAAATACAAACCTTAAGAAAATGTGTTTTCATATTTCAAGTAAAATGAATTTTCAACACTTTAAAAATATGGACATGATTTTCAAAAGAAAATGCCCCTCACCTTCCAATGGGGTGATAAGGGAATGAATTCCAATCACATAATTTTACAGAGAATTTTTATAAGTAAACCTAGAGATGTTCTTAAACAAACCAAATAGTGTGGTTAGCTCGGTAAGCTACCACACCAAAACAAGTCATAGTGGCCAGAAAGGCTACCACACCCAATAAGGCAAAGTAACCTGGTCGGTTACTACACCAAGTTTACGCCTAGTAGCCGATAGACCGCCTAGTTGCCTATGCGTGAGATAACTGATCAATGCCTACCAGTCAAGGACCGTGTTCTATACAACATTGTGAGAAATGATGACTAATATGTCAAGAAGACAATAATCAAACAATAATAGGAATCGGACACCAAATTCTCAAAGTAGGCCAACAGGGTACCGACGGGCCTCAGTACCACATAGAGATGCAAGTGTTAGTCACTAATGGTATTAGTGACCCAGTAGATAATGTTATTGATGACAGGTGGTAACCTGTGAGTCGATAAGGGTGTGAGTACAAGTACGAATTGCTTACAATTAGGTAAGTACAACTTCGCCTACAACATGAATTAAATGAATTTAAATAATGATTTTCCAGTATTTTAAGTATGTATCATGCACATGATGCTGCACAACATACATAAGAGCATATAGTTTCACAATCGAGTAGATTGATGAAAGAACAAGATAGAAGCCATACGTCCTCGCCGCGTAGGTCTTGGGATAGCTTAGAAAAGCACATGGCTAGAACAGATAAGCAAGATGGAATTTAATAGGCGTGTCATACCGACTCTTTCTGTTGAAAGGGTTTTCAGAGTTAAAGTAAGAGAAGGTAGAGAGTCGAGCATCCGTTGATGGTCCTCCAGCCTATTTAATGACCTCGGCGTTACCGTTGGTCTGCGCGCACTCGATACTGACACAGGGGCCCAGAGTAGACAAGATAAAGGAAAAAAAAGAAAATGTTGAAGCATAAATGAGCATAACAGGATCATGCATTGATCACCGTATGCACTAGTTCCTTATGCTTCTAGTTTCCATAAGTTGCACTATATATATGATATGCTGTGTTATGCATTCAGAATGATGTGGTGATGTATTCTAAGATGCGATACATGATGCTATGATATGTGATATGCTATATAGTATCGGTGATGACTGGCATGCTCATATGATTTGAAGTATGTGTATGTTTTAAACATGTTTTGCGGTAAACAATTTGTACTTACTAGATGTAAAGCTCACAAAGTGTGTTCATACTGTAGGTAAGCATCCTATGGCTTAATCACTTATGGGCGAAGACAGCGGCAGAGGCGGATGTGAGGGGAGGTTGTGGATGTGACAACCGGGAAATTCTAGCATTCTCGGAAGAAAATGTACAAATGTATGTATATAAAAATTTGTACTATTTAAAGAGTGAAATAAATAAATTTGTATTGTTCAGAATATATTGAAATGATCTAACAATACTGACGAGTAAGAATTCAGTGTTGATAAAATTCGCTGAATTGAAACGGGTGGAACGGTGCCAAAAACGGCATTGAAAACCCTAACCGGTGCATTATGGTGCACTAAAAGATGAAAAACTTTCGGGATTGATTTTGATTAAACAGAAGCAGTATAAATTGATCCGACTGCACAGGAGACCTCAGGAACCCGCCGGGATGATTTCAGGAAAATTTCGGCTCGAACCGATACCGGTCAAAAAGTAGTCGAATTAATATGAATAGTAAAGTCAAAGTCAACATTTTACTTTCCATTTATGACATCATAAAGCCAAATTATTAAATATATTAAATTTGGTGGTTGGTGGCATTAATGGCCAAGATTGATTCACTTTTTGATCTAAAGGCTAAGATTTGGCCAAAATTAGCCAAATTTATTTTTTTTGAAAAAAATGGAAAGAATTAGCATGAAAAGTGTTGAATTCTCATTGGTTGGAAGCCAAATTAATTGGTTTCCTTTGCCACTTAAGTCGGCAAATTGTGGAACAAAAGGACCGAAGCTTATTCATGCCAAAACAAAGAGAAGAAAAATTTTTCTAAGTGTTCAAGAAGGCAAGCCGTGAGCAACCAAGAGGAACCAAGCCAAATATTCAAGTGTTCTTCACAAAAGTGGTATCAAACACTTCATTGAAGTCAAGTAAAGCAAGAAAGCAAGGTAACCTTCTTTGGTTTGCAATTTTTCTTGATTTTTCTCCATAAAATCTATGGGATGAATAGTGTGAAGGATGAAAAATTTTAAATTAGTTTGGGTTGATTTGGTGCTTGGGTTTTGTTAATGGTTTAATTAGAAGAAAAACCATGCATTTTGTTTAAAGAAAAACAAAGTTTTGGTTGGTTTTCCAAGGGTAAAACCTTGGGTTACCTAGGGTGTTTGATGATAAATTGTTGTTGGTTAAATGTTGTAATGCTTTAAATCATGTTTTGGTTAAATGTAAAGCATGATTTGTATGGTTATAAGCTTGGAAAAAATTTGGAATCAAAGACCCTAAAATGGCTGTGGGTTGTAAATAGGGTTTGATGAATATTTTTGCATGATTAACTTGATGTTTTGATAGTTTAAATCATGCATTTAAATATGAAAATGATGGTTATGTGGTTGAAAGCATGAAATAAGAAATTTGGTGCATGTTTACCTAAAATGCCCGTGGGGTATGAATGACTAAAAACCCAAAGAATTGTGTTGTAAAAGGCATGAAAATTGGCTTGAAAATTTGCTGGGTAATGACATTGGAATAGCCTAAAATTTAGTTGAAAAATTGAAAAGTTTTGGTTAGGTTTTGAGTATGAAAACCGTGGCTAAAACTAAGGGTAAAATTGAAAGAATTTTGTGGAATGTGGTTTAAAATGTGAATTGGAAATTTTGTGAGCTTTTATGTAAAAGTTTGGGAAACTTTTACATAAAATGGGCTTGTGATATAGTACGTGGCAGGTACATATGGTTCGAGGCGTACCTAACGATGGTAGCCATAAATTTAGCCGAAATGCTGCCGAAATTTCGAAAACGGCATTTGGTGTAAAAAGGAAATTAAAAATAAAAGTTTAGGGTCGGGTCGGAAACCCGAGTCCCTAAAAGAAAATTGAATAAAGAAAACCTAAGGGGTGGTTCGTGAATAGCTACCCATCCCCTTAAAAATGTAAAACGTGAGTGAAACTAAAAAACCGACCCCGAGGGGGGGCGTTTTTAGGAAACGAAGAAAAGGTCCGAGTCGGATATAGAAAATCCGAGCCTCGGAGACCTAGATCGGGAACGTCTAGATGAACGTTTTAAATACTAGTAAAACGTCCATTTGAAGCTCTGAAACGATAGAAAATCACTAAACCGACGTAAGGGTCGGAATAGTACTTCTCGAGGGTCGGGAAGGTGAAAAATGGAAATAAAATAGAAACGAACCCGGTAATGAATAGAGAAGAGTCAGAAAAGTTCCTGAGAGCCAAAAGTGCAGTCTAGATCGAGAAAATTCCGTCAGGGGCATAATTGTAATTTTACCAAAATATAGGGGTAAAATCGTAATTTTGTAAAAGTTGAGAAAAATGGGGAAAATGATAAATAAAGCCTAAAAAGTTATAAATAGGTTTTATTTAAGCTTTTTAATAAAAAAAATAAAAGCTATAAATGAAAATGAAATTAACAGACAAGGTTTTGTTTGTAACAGATAAGGTAAGTTCAGATATTTACCTGTCTGCAACATATAGCATTATTATTGCTAACTTTGATGTACTAACTATAAGTTAGGTACATATGTGCTACGGACACTATTATAGAGTAGAGAGAGAGACGAAATATGCTACGGGCACTATTGAAATGGGACACATAATAAATTGTGCTTCGGGCACTAGAGCGAGGTTAATGAAACTCACTCACATGAAATTAAAATGTGAACCATTCCTAACCACGGGGCAACATGAAGTCACCGGGTTAGAACTTTAAAAAGTCGGTAATAAAACCACTTTTGGCGTACCAGCCTTCCGTACAGGGAGGTAAACTTTGCCTTCGGGGCTATGATGATGAGATTAAGGCTGTGGAGGTCAGCACTGATGTACCGCTCCCAGTCATGTACAATTTTGCCTTCGGGGCTATGATGATAAGATTAAGGCTGTGGAGGTCAGCACTAATGTACCGCTCCCAGTCATGTGCATTAAAATGGTACTGCCAACCTGAGCTCAAGACCAGAACATAATATAAGATAATTACCTAAAACTGAAACTATACCATAATTGAGCATAAGACAGTTTCGTGAGAGTACTAACATCGTGGTTGATGTACTGTGATATACTGTGTTGTGGTCAAGCTTACTATTCATAATGAATAGTGGTCAAAGTTACTATTTATGATAAATAGTAGTCAACATTACTATTCACTATGAATAGTACTATTCATAGAAATTCTATTTCTTGCATGTTTGAACTTACTAAGCCTGTAGCTCACCATTTTTGCTTATGTTGCAGGTAAGCGACCAGTTCAGTAGCTTTGTATGACTAGATGGCGAACAGGATAGCGAGTGTCAAATGGGATAGGAGGCCAAGGGATATGGTCCTGCCAGAGTCTTTCCGCTGAGCGATAACAGAGAAAGGGAAAAAGAAACAGTTCTTTTGTAAATATATATTGTGCGAAAGTACTGTATTATGTAAATTACTTTGTACTTGTAAACAAAGTGATTAGTGGATAATGTTTTACATGATATTTAAAAAAAAAAATTTCCCCAAAAACGTCATGTTTTAAAGAGAGATAGATTAGCCGGTGACCCATGAGAGTACAATCTATCGCAGTTAGCGATATAGCTTAACTGTAATAGTATTGTATGATCTCTACGAGGGGTGGGCCGCCACAGTTGGTATCAGAGTGGGTTTGCGATTGGTTTAGTTTATATTACCAACTGCTGCCACAATTGGTATCAGAGCGGATTTACGATTGGTCTAGTTTAGATTACTGACTGTCGTCACAGTTGGTATATCGGAGTAGTGTTGACCATATCTTGATTTGATACTTCGCGCAGCCTGCGCGCAATCCAAGTAAGTAGTTTACTTAAGTTTAGTGAATTATTTTCTTATATGAAAATAATTATCTTATAGGTAGCAAGATGACCATACCTCCTTATGCGAGACCGCCGCTACCACGACCGAGAGGGGTGTTACGGGTATGGACGAGACCTATTGTGAGGCCGTCTATTTCCCAACGACCAGCACTTAGACCCCCAGTGCTAGAGAGACCTATAGCACCAGCACCAGCTCCAGTAGATGTAGTACAGCCTCGACCGGTACTTCATCCACCTGTAGTAGTGGACATTCCAGTTATTGGTGGATGCCAACATATTGGGGTAAGAGTTTTGGCTCAAGTAGTACAGGCATTCAGAGCTAGTAGTCCCCCTATGTTTGATGGTGGACGACAGTCAATGGAGACAAAGAATTGGCATGGTGATGTGCGATATTGATCAAGAGATGTGGATCCAGTTGGCCATAAGTATGTTTCAAGGAGATGCTCGAGTGTTCTGGGATTATTGTGATCAGGAGATTCTGTTGGGATTCAGTTGGGCTGAGTTCTATCAGTGATTGGTTGATCAGTTTTCGCCTAAGGATCCGACGCCGACTCCTACACCTCCAGAGAGACAAGAGGTAGTTACACCCACGTACCCTAGATTTGATGAGGTTAGGGACTATATTCTCTAGACAGAGAGGATGGTCATGTTGTCTGGTGATACAGTTATGTCTTACACAGCACGATTTGAGAAGACTATTAGGAGGAGATGTCCGTTGCCCAACCTCACTGAAGCGAACTGTTGTGAGCTTTTCTGGAGAGGTTTACCTATGGAGTTGAGACAGAGGGTGATTAAGCTATATCCTCCTATGCTCCAAGAGTTTGTAGTGACGATCAGGACGATCGAGAAGGAGATTTTGATTGAGCATCTGATGCAGAGACGACGAGAGACACTGGGTCAAGATGAGATGATGGCACGCATCTTTGGGCCGAGAAGAATGATGAACGATCATGAGGCCGGACCGTCTAGACCACGAGGAGGTGATGACTCAGAACAGGGAGCATTGCCTAGGGGTGGTGACAACTCAGATGATCCAGATGACGATGAGGATCCAGAAGAATATCCTCTAGTCCCAGACACAGGAGATGTGTGACCAGTAGATGTACATAAGTAGCTTATAGAGAAAAGCTCTTTTGTATGAACTTGTGGCCAAGATGTATATGATGGCCGATGTATATATGACTGGTGATGGTTATGTATGATATATAAACGTTTTGCTATGAATGAAATATCAAAATGATTATATGTTGTACGATGATGTGTTATGATGATGTGGCTTTACATTACCCTGAATTTCGTAAATTTATATGATTATAAGAATGTGGTCATGGAAAACCTAACGGTGAATTGTTGTGCCATAATAGGATAATAAGCAAGATGGTGGATTTGCGAAATCGACCAGAAGGACGAGAACAACGTCCTAATATCATGGAGAGATTAGAGCAGATACAAGCCTTAATAGAAGCTCAGATGCAAGAAAATGCTAATCTGAGATAACGAGTAGAGGAGTTAGAACAGAGGCAAGGTTCTGAAGGTACCCAAGTAGAACAGGAAGTTGAGGTAGATCCGGTTATTCCTCCAGTTGCTGTACATGAGAGAGTTCCTGAACCGCAACTGGTAGTAAACCCAGAACCCCTCTATGAAAGATTCAGGCGTATGAGCCCGCCAGAATTTGAAGGTTCTACAAATCCTCTAGGGGCTGAAGACTGGTTGTCATCCTTGCAAGTGATCATGGAATTAACGAATCTAACTGACCAGGAGAAAGTCATATGTGCGTCTTTTGTGTTGAGAAAAGATGCTCGTTTTTTATGGGACACTGTGCGAATGAGAAGAAATGTGTCTACCATGAGTTGGGTAGAATTTCTGGAAGAATTTAACCAGAAATATTATGATCCTGGATCTCTGAGACAACAGTAAAAAGAGTTCTTAGAATTGACACAAGGAAATATGTTAGTGAGTAAAGTTTGCCGAAATTTTGATCAATTATCCCGCTTATGTCCCTATGTAGTCCCTACTGAGAGGGAGAAAATACATAAAATGATCGGGATGTTCAGGCCAGAAATTACGACATTGGTAGATACTGGACAGGTACCGCCTACTTCTGTAGCAGATTGTGTTAGTCGGGCCATAAAAGCTGAGTTTCACGTAGCCCGACAGAAGGAGGAAAGAGAGAAGCACTGGGAGGCCAAGAAGAAGGAGAGGGCTTTGACTAAGTCTACACAAGCTGGTCAATCTAGCAAGCCAAATCAAAATGCTCAACTAGGCCAGGGCAATAATCAAGGATCCCAGCAAAATAAGAGGAAAGGCAAATTTACTGGAAATCGCCAAGCAAAATAATCGAAACCAGCAGCGAAGAACAGTTGGTAATGTGGAATCCAATGTACAAAATTGTCCAACATGCAGGAAGAGACATTTTAGGCAATGCAGATTTGGGCCACTTGTTTGCTATGAATGTGGAAAGGAAGGTCATTATGCCAGGAACTGTCTAAGCAATAGGCAGGGTGTACAAGGCACTTCCCAACCGCACCAGACATGCACACAAGCTCATTCCCTTCAGGCCAGAGTTGAAGAGTCTCCAGTAAGGCTGCAATGCCAGAAGCGTGTGCCACGTGCTGATGCTCGTGTAATGGCCTACACCAAGGAGGATGCAAAGGCAGGAACATCAAATGTGGTGACAGGTCAACTTCCTGTCGCTAGTCATGTAGCCTCTATACTATTCGATTCCGGTGCTACGCGTTCTTTTGTTTCCTATGAATTTGCTGACAAGTTAGGACCTCCTAAGGACTATATGGGAAGAGTATTTAAGACAGCTTTACCCTCTAGAGAAGTATTATTGTCCAATTACTGGCTACCTCATGTACCAGTATATGTGGCAAATAGGGAGCTATATGCTGAGTTGATCGTCATGAAGATTATGGATTACGATGTGATTCTAGGCATGGATTTCCTAGGGAAATATCAATCTACGATCGACTGCCAAAATCGAAAAATAGTATTCCAACCCGAGGAAGAAGAGAGTTTTGAATATGTAGATGCTTCTCGAAAACCCGGGAAGATGATGATCAGTTCGCTAAAAGCTAGCAAGCTGATGGCCAGTGGTTGTATGGGATATCTGGCATATGTGATGAATACTACAGAGGAACAGAAGCTTCAACCTGAAGATGTTCCTATTGTTAATAAATTTCTTGACGTATTTCCAGAAGAGTTACCAGGGATACCTCCAGAGAAAGAAATCTCGTTCGAAATGAGTTGATGCCTGGAACGGCACCTATTTCCAAAGCACCATACCGCATGGCTCCAGTGGAGTTAAAGGAGCTGCAAGAACAATTAAAGGAGCTTTTGGAGAAGGGATTCATCAGACCGAGTTATTCTCCGTGGGGTGCACCTATGTTGTTCGTCAAGAAAAATGATAGAATGTTCCGTTTGTGCATTGATTACCGAGAGTTGAATAAGGTTACAATCAAAAATAGGTATCCATTACCTAGAATTGATGATTTATTCGACCAGTTAAAAGGCGCAGCAGTATTTTCCAAGATCGACTTACGATCAGGATATCACCAGCTGAGAATTAAAGAAAGTGATATTCCTAAGACGGCGTTTAGGACTCGTTATGGTCATTATGAGTTCCTTGTAATGCCATTTGGATTAACAAATGCACCAGTAGCATTCATGGATTTAATGAACAGAATTTTTAAAGAGTATTTAGATAAGTTTGTCATTGTATTCATTGATGACATTCTTATATACTCAAAGACTCATGAAGAACACAAGGAGCATTTGAGGACCGTGTTGCATACGATAAGGAAGCATCAACTGTATGTCAAATTCTCAAAATGCGAGTTTTAGCTAGATAAACTACATTTCCTCGGACATGTTGTATCCTAGGAAGGTATTGCTGTAGATCCGACAAAGGTAGATGCAATTAACCAATGGCCTGCACCCAAGAGTGTGACGGAAATACGCAGTTTCTTGGGGTTAGCTAGTTATTATCGGAGGATTCGCTCGATTAGCTGCACCTCTTACTACTCTTACACGCAAGGAAAGGAAGTATGAGTAGACTATGGAATGTGAAAGAAGCTTCCAGGAGTTAAAGAGACGGCTGACAAGCGCACCAATCCTTACGCTTCCCACTGAAAGGGAGAAGTTTCTGATCTATAGTGATGCATCCAAAATAAGATTGGGTGCAGTCCTGATGCAAGGTGGCAAGGTGATTGCCTATGCTTCTCCTCAATTAAAGGAGCATGAAAAGAATTACCCTACGCATGACCTTGAACTTGCTGCAGTAGTGTTTGCACTTAAAATTTGGCGACACTATCTCTATGGAGCTTAGTGTCAGATTTTTACTGATCACCAAAGCTTGAAGTATTTCTTCATGCAAAAGGAGCTCAATATGTGACAAAGACGATGGTTGGAACTGATAAAGGATTATGATTGTGAAATCCTCTATCATCCAGGAAAGGCCAACCGTGTAGCAGATACTTTAAGTTGAAAGTCTACCATATCACACCAGCTACCGATAAAAAGACTTCCGAAACCATTGTAGCAAGAGATAAATTCTTTGAACTTGGAGCCGATATCCGAAAGATTGGCTGCACTCCAAGTAGAATCATTGTTGTTTGATGATATCAAGAAAGCTCAAAGACGAGATCCAAGAATGACAAGTTCTTAAGAAGGAATTTCCAAGGATGGAATGATCCTTTATCAAGGAAGAATTAATGTCCCAGCTGATGAGGAACTTAGAAGACGAATTATGTCAGAAGCCCATGAGACACCATATTCGGTTCATCCCGGAGCTAGTAAGATGTATCAAGACTTGAAATTACAGTTCTAGTGGAAAGGGATAAAGAACGATATAGCAAAATTCGTGAGCAGATACTTGACCTGTCAAAGAATCAAAGTGGAACATAAACATCCAGTAGGAAGATTGGAACCTTTGGAGATTCCTGAATGGAAATGAGAACACATTACGATAGATTTTGTGATGGGACTACCAAAAACCCAAGAAGGTTATGATGCCATCTGGGTTATTGTGGACAAACTGACCAAGATGGCACGGTTTATAGCTGTCAAGATGACTTTTTCATTGGAAAAGTTTGCTCAGTTGTATATAACTCATGTCGTCAGATTACATGGAGTACCAAAATCCACTGTATCAGATCGAGATGCACGATTCACTTCGAATTTTTGGAAGTGTGTGCAAGAAGCCATGAGTACTGAATTGAGACTCAGTACGGCTTTTCATCCGCAAACAGACGGACAGTCGGAGCAGACTATTCAGACCTTAGAGGACATGCTTTGAGCTTGTGTAATGGATTTTGCGGGAAATTGGAACGAGAAGTTACTATTAATTGAATTCTCGTACAATAATAATTTCCAAGCTTCTATAGGTATGGCACCTTATAAGGCTTTGTATGGACAGAAATGCAGATCACCACTACATTGGTATGATTTGCGAGAGAAGTAGTTGCATAAGACGGATTTCATACAAGAGACTTCCGATGCAGTTGCTAGAATTCAGCGTCAAATGAAAATTACGCAAAGTCGACAAAAGAGTTATGCGGATAAGAGGCAGAGATCCTTGGAGTTTGATAAAGGAGACTTCATGTTTCTTAAAGTATCGCCTATGAAGGGGATTATGCGTTTCGGTAAGAAGGGGAAACTGAGTCCAAGATATATCAGACCTTATGAAATTATCGAACGCATTGGAAGGGTCGCTTACAGATTAGCGTTACCTCCTGAATTGTCGGCAGTGCATAATGTATTTCATGTGTCGATGTTGATAAAGTATATGCCAGATCCATCCCATATGTTGAAGCATGAACCTATTCAGATCCACGAGGATTTGACATATGAAGAACAACCTATTCGAGTACTGGCTCGTGAAGAGAAAGTACCGAGGAATGAGACAATCCCACTAGTGAAGATTTTGTGGAAAAATCACAATATTGAAGAAGCTACGTGGGAACGAGAAGACGAGATGAGGAGTTTATAACCCCACTTGTTCTAATTTTCGAGGACGAAAATTTTATAAGGAGGGATGAATGTCACAACCAAGAAATTCTGGCATTCTCGAAAGAAAATGTACAAATGTATGTATATAACAATTTGTACTATTTAAAGAGTGAAATAAATAAATTTATATTGTTCAGAATGCATTGAAATGTTCTAACAATACTGACGAGTAAGAATTCGGTGTTGATAAAATTCGCTGAATTGAAACGGGTGGAACGGTACCAAAAACAGCATTGAAAACCCTAACTGGTGCATTATGGTGCACTAAAAGATTAAAAACTTTCGAGATTGATTTTGATCAAACAGAAGCAGTATAAATTGATCCGACTGCACAGGAGACCTCAGGAACCTGCCGGGACGATTTCAGGAAAATTTCGGCTTGAACCGATACCGATCAAAAAGTAGTCGAATTAATGTGAATAGTAAAGTCAAAGTCAACATTTTACTTTGCATTTATGACATCATAAAGCCAAATTATTAAATGCATTAAATTTGGTGGTTGGTGGCATTAATGGCCAAGATTGATTTACTTTTTGATCTAAAGGCTAAGATTTAGCTAAAATTAGCCAAATTTATTCTTTTGAAAAAAATGGAAAGAATTAGCATGAAAAGTGTTGAATTCTCATTGGTTGGAAGCCAAATTAATTGGTTTCCTTTGCCACTTAAGTTGGCAAATTGTGGCACAAAAGGACCGAAGCTTATTCACGCCAAAACAAAGAGAAGAAAAATTTTTCTAAGTGTTCAAGAAGGCAAGCCGCGAGCAACCAAGAGGAACCAAGCCAAATATTCAAGTGTTCTTTACAAAAGTGGTATCAAACACTTTATTGCAATCAAGTGAAGCAAGAAAGCAAGGTAACCTTCTTTGGTTTGCAATTTTTCTTGGTTTTTCTCCATAAAATCTGTGGGATGAATAGTGTGAAGGATGAAAAATTTTAAGTTGGTTTTGATTGATTTGGTGCTTGGGTTTTGTTAATGGTTTAATTAGAAGAAAAACCATGCATTTTGTTTAAAGAAAAACAAAGTTTTGGTTGGTTTTCCAAGGGTAAAACCGTGGGTTACCTAGGGTGTTTGATGATAAATTGTTGTTGGTTAAATGTTGTAATGCTTTAAATCATGTTTTGGTTAAATGTAAAGCATAATTTGTATGGTTATAAGCTTGGAAAAAATTTGGAATCAAAAACCCTAAAATGGCCGTGGGTTGTAATTAGGGTTTGATGAATATTTTTGCATGATTAACTTGATGTTTGGATAGTTTAAATCATGCATTTAAATATGAAAATGATGGTTATCTGGTTAAAAGCATGAAATAAAAAATTTGGTGCATGTTTACCTAAAATGGCCTTGGGGTATGAATGACTAAAAACCCTAATAATTGTGTTGTAAAAGGCATGAAAATTGGCTTGAAAATGTGCTGGGTAATGACATTGGAATAGCCTAAAATTTGGTTGAAAAATTGAAAAGTTTTGGTTAGGTTTTGAGTATGAAAACCGTGGCTAAAACTAAGGGTAAAATTGAAAGAATTTTGTGGAATGTGGTTTAAAATGTGAATTGGAAATTTTGTGAGCTTTTATGTAAAAGTTTGGGAAACTTTTACATAAAATAGGCTTGTGGTATAGTACGTGGCAGGTACACATGGTTCGAGGCATACCTAACGCCAGTAGCCTTAAATTTACGCCAAAATGCTACCGAAATTTTGAAAACGGCATTTGGGGTAAAATGGAAATTAAAAATAAAAGTTTAGGGTCGGGTCAGAAACTCGAGTCCCTAAAAGAAAATTGAATAAGTAAAACCTAAGGGGTGGTTCATGAATAGTAACCCGTCCCCTTAAAAATGTAAAACGCGAGTGAAACTGAAAAACCGACCCCAAGGGGGGGAGTTTTTGGGAAACGAAGAAAAGGTCCGAGTCGGGTACGGAAAATCTGAGTCTCAGAGACCTAGATCGGGAACGTCTGGATGAACGTTTTAAATGCTAGTAAAACGTCCATTTGAGGCTCCGAAACGATAGAAAATCACTAAACCGACGTAAGGGTTGGAATAGTACTTCCCGAGGGTCGGGAAGGTGAAAAATGGAAATAAAATAGAAACGAACCCGGTAATGAATAGAAAAGAGTAAGAAAAGTTCTTGAGAGCCAAAAGTGCAGTCTGGATCGAGAAAATTCCGTCAGGGGCATAATTGTAATTTTTCCAAAATATAGGGGTAAAATCATAATTTTGCAAAAGTTGAGAAAAATGGGAAAAATGATAAATAAAGCCTAAAAAGTTATAAATAGGTTTTATTTAAGCGTTTTAATAAAAAAAATAAAAGCTATAAATAGAAATGAAATTAACAGACAAGGTTTTGTCTGTAGGATCCCAAAATCGACCTACAAGGAGAGCGATTAAAGATCCAAGAAAGAAAGGGGAAGAAACAGATAAGGTAAGTTCAGACATTTACCTGTTTGGAACATATAGCATTATTATTACTAACTTTGATGTACTAACTATAAGTTAGGTACATATGTGCTACGGGCACTATTATAGAGTAGAGAGAGAGACGAAATGTGCTACGGGCACTATTGAAATAGGACACATAATAAATTGTGCTTCGGGCACTAGAGCGAGGTTAATGAAACTCACTCACATGAAATTAAAATGTGAACCATTCCTAACCATGGGGCAATATGAAGTCACCGGGTTAGAACTTTAAAAAGTCGATAATGAAACCACTTTTGGCGTACCAGCCTTCCGTACAGGGAGGTAAACTTTGCCTTCGGGGCTATGATGATGAGATTAAGGCTGTGGAGGTCAGCACTGATGTACCGCTCCCAGTTATGTACAATTTTGCCTTCGGGGCTATGATGATGAGATTAAGGCTGTGGAGGTCAGCACTAATGTACCACTCCCAGTCATGCGCATTAAAATGGTACTGCCAACCTGAGCTCAAAACCAGAACATAATGTAAGATAATTACCTAAAACTGAAACTATGCCATAATTGAGCATAAGACAGTTTCGTGAGAGTACTAACATCGTGGTTGATGTACTGTGATATACTGTGTTGTGGTCAAGCTTACTATTCATAATGAATAGTGGTCAAAGTTACTATTTATGATAAATAGTAAACAATGTTACTATTTACGATGAATAGTCTATTCATAGAAATTCTATTTCTTGCATGTTTGAACTTACTGAGCCTATAGCTCACCATTTTTGCTTATGTTGTAGGTAAGCGACCAGCTCAGTAGCTTTGTATGACTAGATGGTGAACGAGATAGTGAGTGTCAAATGGGATAGGAGGCCAAGGGATATGGTCCTGTCAGAGTCTTTCCGTTGAGCGATAACAGAGAAAAGGAAAAAGAAACAGTTCTTTTGTAAATATATATTGTGCAAAAGTACTGTATTATGTAAATTACTTTGTACTTGTAAACAAAGTGATTAGTGGATAATGTTTTACATGATGTTTAAAAAAAATTTCCCCAAAAACGTCATGTTTTAAAGAGAGATAGATTTACCGGCGACCCATGAGAGTACAATCTATCGCAGTTAGCGATATAGCTTAACTGTAATAGTATTGTATGATCTCTACGATGGGCGGGCCGCCACAGTGGACACGTCGCGAGTAATCTTCCACACAGTATGAGTAAATTGTATTTTGAATGGTGACAGTTAAATAGTATTTTGAATAGTAAAAGTTAAATGGTATTTTAGAATAGTAAACAGTATATGTATGAATAGTATATTTAAATTGTATCTAGTGAATAGTAATCAGATAAACAAGTATATAAGTGTGTATGCAAAATTGAAATGCTTATGTTCTTTTTCAAATTCCGCATTTTAAAAGTATATGTACATGAATAGTAAATACGTACGCGTGTAATAAAAAATCCATAATATTTCGTATTAAATCCAATATAAGTTAAATGTAAAGTATAAGTATCAGTTGAAGAAAGAAAGTTTTTAGTGACGGTCCGGGCGACTGAGGGCACGGGTTGTCACAGTTGGTATCAGAGCGGTTTCCTACCACCCTACCTCATATCACCAAACGCCTGCCTCATCTGTCCAAGTAAGTTAGTTTTTGTTTTTAAATATTAGTATGTAAGTTGATGTTGTAGGAAAATAAATCGGTAAAAACGTATCAGAGTGGCGCAGCGGAAGAATAAAAATTTTTTAGATCGTTAAATATCTCATGATGCCATATACAATAAATCAACAACAATTAAAACTCATACCTCAAGGACGCCAATATGCAGGAGGAGAATGACTGGAGGCTTCAACCAACTAGCCTTCTCTACTATTCTCCAATTCCCGAATGGCTGAGTGTGTGGGCACTCTGAACCTCGATCGGTATGCTAGCACTGCTAGTCTTCTTCCGACCACCCAGATCTCTAAAGAACTTTATTGTCACGATGAGCTGTGCAACAATAAGCCTGCTCACCTGAGAGTCTGTGGTCTGAGAGAACTGGAGTGGCAGGACCTCTATTTATAGACCTGCATGAGGTGATTCTTTGAATTTGAATTGGACTAGGAAAAGATTTTCTCCCTTATCCAAACCAAAAAATCCGAATTTTCCAAGGGAGAATCTCCACAATTAAATTCGGTTTTCTAGGATAAATCCAATCCAAATCTAAACAAGATTTTAACTAGAATTTTATCTCCCTTTTTCAACCAAAAACTCCGAAATCTTTAGGAGAAAATCTTCTCCAAATTTTCGGCCACTTTTAGGATAAGGAAGAATCAAAATTCCACTAGGATTTTTCAAGCTAAATCTCATCTCAACCTTATCCAAAAATAACCGAATTTCCTAGGATAAAGCCTCCAAAATTTCGGCCACTTTTAGGGAGGGAGAGAATCCAAATTCAACTAGGATTGAAACTTGAATTTTCCCTTGAATCTTATCTACAAAAACCGAATTTTCCATTGAGGATTATCCTCAAAAAATTCGCCCACTTTTGTTGGGATTTTGATTCAAAATTCAAGTAGGATTCTAACAAGATTATCCTCTCCAAATCCAACTCAAATTCGAATTTCAAACCTTGTGGATTTTCCACAACAAATTCGAATCCTACTTGGACTGTGATTCAAAATTTGAATTTCAAATTTCAAATTCAAATTTCAAATTCAAATTTCAAATTTCAAATTTCAAATTTCAAATTTAAATTTCAAATTCAAATTTCAAATTCAAATTTCAAATTCAAATTTCAAATTCAAATTTCAAATTTAAATTTCAAATTTCAAATTTCAAAATTCAAATTTCAAATTTCAAAATTCAAATTTCAAATTCCACAAAACGGTTGTGTTTCATATTCTGGTTCTCATGGATAATTTTCTACAACTCCAATACAATCTCAAATAAAATCATGGCAACTTTATTTGGAGTTCGAATAATTGTGTACTCAATTATCCAAAACAAAATCTGAATCCAACCGGAGAGAATCTTGCCTACCATCCTAATCCTGTGTCATCACCATCCATGCATAATAAACTAGCCTATAGCATACACAAATCAATTTGCCAAACGTTAAGGAATTATGTGGAGCTAGTAGAGGGACTGATTGGACATATATAATCGGGCTCCCGTGATTCCATATGATCATCATTCTGTACCGAATAACTCAATCATATGATCACTAATTTCAGAGTCACACCACTATAAACCTGAAACTGAACTCCCAATTATATACCGTATTACGTAAGCCTGTGACGAGCTACCATCCAATGACCTTGTCATATATGCAAAACCCTCATATGATATCCATGATCAGCCTTAGGTCAAAGTCCGTTTAATCCTACTGATCAGGCTATCTTAAAGTTCCATTATACTACCGAATTAAGAAAATGATTATTCACCATATGTGAATAAGAAGTCATCCGCCCAGTAGACGACCCAAGGCCTTGTCCATTTTCACATTCAGTATAATGCCTTTAAGAGGATACCTTTAACTCCTCAGAGCTATGATTCCGATATCTGCAAACAAACCCTTCATCGTATACAAGTCATGCACCCAACGAACCGGTCTATAAGCTTACTACCTCTGAGACGCTTTAGCCATTGGAACATCAAAGTACACAAGTCATATACATGAAGTAGTTCATTTACTCAGGATTAAGGTTATTGCACAATGAACGTCAAAAGCAGATTGATCCACTCATAGCGGACTACGTAGATCAATCACGCTTTAGTCCCGGTCTAATATGTCACCACCGAGTAACATATCCATGTCTCTACTTGGGAGTCCAGCTCCAGACAGTCAAGACAGACCGTCCCCTCTAAGGCTTTAGACAACATAATAGTCTTAACATGAGTTAGATGCTCGGTCTAACCCCATAGACTATAGACCATAGTTTAGACTGCTAACTTTAGAACATTGTCTTCTCGCATACAAAAGTCCATTGCATGCAATGTTCTAACAGTTTTAACACAAGCAGTCAGTGAGCCATATTTGCTTACATTTACTTTAACATGTAAATAAGACGAGGACAGATAGCAATGTAATGAATAACCTCTAAGTATAATTTTATTATCCAGTTCAAAATGAATACATCAAAATGTCTCTAATACTTAGGGCATTTCCTAACAATCTCCCACTTGCCCTAAGCCAGTAGATGTGCCATGTTACGCATCCCCATCGCCTCTACATGCCTCTCAAAGCTTCTAGCTACCAAAGTCTTAGTAAAGGGATCAGCGATGTTGTCCTCGGACGCGATCTTACAAACATCCACTTGTCCTGTCTCCACATGCCCTCTAATAATGTGATACCTCCGATCGATGTGCTTGGTCCTCTTGTGGTGCCGAGATTCCCTTGTGTTGGCAATAGCCCCTGTATTATCACAGTAAAGTGTGATAGGCTTGTCAACACCCGGAATGACCTCAAGGTCTCTAAAGAACTTGCGGAGCCAAACCGCTTCTTTAGATGCCTCAGCCGCAGCCACATACTCAGCCTCCATAGTAGAGTCAGCTGTGCAGCCCTGCTTCACGCTCCTCCACACAATGGCGCCTCCTCCGAGCAAAAACACTGATCCAGATGTCGATTTCCTCGAATCCTTACAAGTCTGGAAGTCTGAGTCCGTGTATCCTACAGGTGTTAGGTCCCCTCCAGAATACACTAGCATATAATCCCTCGTTCTCTTAAGATACTTGAGTATATGCTTTACTGCTTGCCAGTACTTCGTTCCAGGATTCGCTTGATATCGACTCACCATACCTACTGCAAAACATATGTCCGGGCGAGTGCAAAGCATAGCGTACATAAGGCTACCCACAGCGGATGCATAAGGGACGTTACTCATACGCTCTCTTTCTTCCGATGTCTTGGGACAGTCATCCAATGAAAGAGTTAAACCAGCAATAGAAGGTTGTGAGCCTTTCTTTGCCTCTAGCATTACATATTTGTCAATTATTTTATCTATGTATGAAGCTTGGGATAATGCTATCATTTTGTTCTTTCGATCTCTGAAGAGACGAATGCCTAGAACATAATTAGCTTCTCCCAAGTCCTTCATGTCAAACTGTTGGTGTAACCAAAGCTTGACCGATGATAAGTTCCCTACATCATTCCCAATGAGTAGTATATCATCGACATAGAGTATCAGAAAGACCACTTTTCCATCCTTAATACGTTTATAAACACAAGGTTCATCAACGTTCTGCTCAAAACCAAATGTCTTAATCGCTTGATCAAACCTCTAGTTCCATGAGCGGGATGCCTGCTTTAATCCATAAATGGATCTAAGCAACTTGCAGACTTTCTTATCTTGGCCTTTTTCTACGAACCCTTCGGGCTGTATCATATAGATACACTCTTCAAGATGGCCATTCAAGAATGCCGTCTTGACATCCATTTGCCAGATCTCGTAATCGAGAGCCGCAGCAATGGACAGAAGAATACGGATAGACTTCAGCATAGCAACAGGCGAAAAGGTTTCCTCGTAATCGATTCCAGCCTTTTGCGTGTATCCCTTTGCAACCAGTCTAGCTTTGAAAGTTTCCACTCTCCCTTCCGCATCCTTCTTTCTTTTGTAGACCCATTTGCATCCAATGGGTTTTATCCCATCCGGCAAATCTACAAGTTCCCAAACAGAGTTGGATTTCATAGAATCCATCTCATTGTTCATAGCCTGTTTCCAAGATCTAGAATCAACATCCTTTATAGCTTCATCATATGTGACCGGATCTTCCTCATGCTCATGAGCCTCGGCCTGGTATACCTCAGCATCATACATAAAGAAATTAGGTTTCTTAGACCCTCCCACTACGACGAGGCACCCTAAATTGTTGATCGTCTGCAGGTCTTTCACTGGAACTCGGACTTGCGTTCAAGATTGAAATCTGTGGAGCAGTTCTTTCACCCGATAACTCCTCTAGCACCACTTTGCTTCGAGGCTTAAAGTCATTCATGTGACTTTCCTCCAAGAATGTCGCATGGGTTGAGACAATGACCTTTTGTTCCTTCGGGTTATAGAACAGACCTCCTTTACTTCCCTTTGGATACCCTACAAACATGCACAATTCTGATCTTGGTTCCAACTTCTTCGCATCCCCATCCAGTACATGTGCCGGGTAGCCCCATATTCTCATATGTCCAAGGGAGGGCTTCTTGCCACGCCACAATTCATACGGAGTTCTAGGAATTGATTTGCTCGGAACCTGGTTCAGAATATAGCACGCCGTTTGTAAAGCATGTCCCCAAAATGATAATGGCAGCGTTGAGTAACTCATCATGGACCGTACCATATCCAATAAGGTCCTGTTTCTCCTTTCGGCTACACCATTCTGTTGTGGAGTACCAGGTGCAGTCAATTGGGATAATATCCCATTCTCTACAAGATGTCCTAGAAATTCATCGGAGAGGTATTCGCCACCTCGATCAGATCGAAGTGTCTTTATGGATTTATCCAATTGCTTTTCCACTTCCGCACGATACTCTTTGAATTTGTCAAAGGTTTCGCTCTTGCGGTGCATCAGATACACATATCCATACCTCGAGTAATCATCTATGAAAGAGACATAGTACTCGAACCCTCCTCGTGCTGTGACGTTCATGGGGCCACATACGTCAGTGTGCACAATTTCTAAGAGCTCCTGTGCCCTTGTACCCTTAGCTCCAAAAGACCTCTTAGTCATCTTACCCTCTAGACAAGACTCACATTGGGGAAGTCGTACCTCCTCCAGAGATTCCAGAGGACCGTCTTTCACCAATCTTTGAATCCTATCCTGATTAATATGACCAAGTCTTAAATGCCAAAGATACGCCTTGTTAGAGTGAGAAACTTTCAACCTTTTAGAGTTATCAATTAATTCAGTGTCAAGCAGTGAGTACATCTTTGGTCTGATCAAATATAGGTTTCCATCCATCCATCCAGAACAGATAAAAGACTTATTTCTACGAATATCAACTCTTTTACTAAAAGAAACTGAATAAGAATCCTTTATTAAACAAGCTACCGATATAAGGTTCCTCCTAAAATTAGGAACATAAAAACAGTCTTTCAATAAAATAAACCTAAATTGATCAAAATAAAGATGAACGTCTCCCACTGCCTCAGCCACCACAAAGCTACCATCTCCAGTCCGCAACGAGAGGCTCCTATCATGTAGACTTCTCGTTTCCACGAACCCCTGCATAGAAACACAAACATGATTAGTGGCCCCCGAATCAATGACCCATGTGTCTTTCGATTCTTCCACCAAACACGCTTCTAAGTAATGAAGTTCCTTACCTTCCTTGCCCTTGGAGGCTAGGAATTCCCGGCAAGCCTTCTTGAAGTGACCTACCTTCCCACAATGGAAGCATTTGGACTTTTTAGGGTCCTTTGGCTTCTTGTTCTTCTTCTTCTTCTTCCCGTCCGAGACAGGAGGATTAGAAGAACTGGAAGCCACTTGCTTCTTATTTGGCCTCTTCCTCTTCGGTGAGGGATTGGAAGATTCCGCCAAATTGGCCTCTCCTTTAGGTCGGACCACATCCTCATCCCTGATCATCCGCTCATAAGCCTGTAGTTGCTTCATGAGCTCGGTAAGTCCTAACTCCTTTGTCGCTAGATTGTATGCGGCCTTAAACCCCACAAAATCTTTAGACAGAGTCTTGAACACCATCTCGATCTGGGTGTTATAGTCCAACTCAGCACCATTCTCGGTAGCCTCAGCGAAGAATCCCATTAGAGTGATCATATGGTCCTTCACCGGAGCACCCGCCTTTTGCTTGGAGTTCATAATGCTGGTGATAGCGGACTGTCGAGCCAATTTTTCTTGGCCTCCGAACATGTCCTCCAGATTATCCATGATCTCCCCAGCAACTTGATAAGTCTCATGCTGCTTTTGTAAAGCACTCGTCATGCTAGCAAGGATGTAGCATCGAGCTATTTCATTGGATTCTCTCCAACGATTATAGGCAACCGGGATCTCCTCAAGTGGTGTGTCAGGTTTGGGCCCAGGTGGGCATGGTTCGTCCAGTACGAACTTGTGTCTCTCGCAGCTGAGAACTATTAATAGATTTCTTTTCCAGTCTTTATAATTATCGCCATTCAACTTATTTTCAGTAAGTATCGAAATGAGGGGTGTCGGTGACATTTTGAACTGAAATAAAATTATACTAGACATCATTACAAAGCCCAAGCAAATATGCAGATAATTTAGCAAATAAAACATACGAGTATGTTCCTACATGAAACTTGAAAAAAAATGTAGCATTGCAACAGTAATTCTCAGCACCTATTGCCCCAAGCCACCGAGGGGTGGTCATGAGAACAAATAGCCGGAACATGGACCCCGTCCAATTAATATATGTTACCTTAAATCCTCCAAGGGTTAAGACATATATTAATAACCGCTTATTTGGCCACCAGTTTAGTTAACAGAGCTTCTAGGGAAGGTTAATAACTAAACGAGTCTTGAGTGTATAACCATTGTTTACGTAGCCCGATCCACGTCCTACCAAGCCGCCGAGGGGTGGTCATGAATAGGATCGCACCCGAACATGTTTTCCACATAGGAGATCCAATCTAGTATACCGGCGGCGGTAAACACCTACCGAGGGGTGTGGTCAGGTCAGAACTGACGCGAGGCGTTACCATGCTTTCACATATGGATCAACAATGGAGGCCGTGGGTTTTGTTAGAAACCCTCTCCCACTCAATATTTTGAAAAAAACATGCAAGTTTTGACAAATTATGTATGATCAATATAGTATGAGCGGCACTCACCTATCCTATATGACATGTTATCAAATATGCATACAAAACATCCATCAATACATATTTATACATCCATGACATATCACAGAAAAAAAATAATTGACAGACTAACCAAGCTATGGTTCCATCCTAGAACAAAGAAAATAAAGATTACAAAATTCCATCCAAAGCATTCTTTGGGTCTTGAATTTTGTTCCGTCTTCTTGTATCCATCTTTATGTAGCCTCTCCATTTATTTCTCATCCCAAGAATTATTTAAAATTTAAATTTCCAAAAATTTAAATTTCAAATTCAAACTCCAAATTCGAATTTCAAATTTAAATTTCTAATTCAAATTTTAAACAATTTTAATCATCATGTGTAATAATATGTAATTTCAAAAATTTCAAATTTTTAATTACATATTTTTAAACATGATTTAAAATTAAATCTCAAATTTAAAAATCAAAATTTTCAAATTTTGGACAGCTGCACCGCCGCCCGTGAAGGCGGCAGCCGCCGTGGGTAGCCACCAACCCCGGAGGGGCTGGCAGCCCACGGCCGCCCCTTGTGCAGCCTACAGCACCAGGCTGCACGCCCAGACTGGGCGCAGCAGCCGGCAGGCTGCAGGCAGCGCCTGCAGCCAGAGGCTGCACGCCCAGGCTGCGGCCAGCCTTGGGCAGGCCACGGTCACCCCTGGCTGCAGGCAGAGCCTGCGGCCGTGGGTGGTATGGGCCTGTACAGGGGCTGCCGCAGCCCCATCCTGCCCGAGGGCAGGGCCTGCAGCCCCACCAAGGTTTGTCGGCCTATCCCGAGGGGTCGTGTCTCGATTTTCGTGCCATATTCCAATTTATCTTTTAGGATCTCCAAAAATTAATTTGAATCCCAATTAAATTGAAATTTTCCACACAATCAAAATTTCAACCTTTAAATTAAATTTAACTTTTGGGAAAAATAAATTACGGTCTTCAATCTTCAATCTCCTCCAAGAATAATTACATAAAAAAAAATCCTATACCGTTTTCGGTGTACAAAATTCTATCCATAAAAATTCTAAGAGACAAAAATTAATATCCATGGGAAAATTACAGTGTTAATAAACTGCTCCCATGGTTACATAAAAAATTCCTAGATACAATTTTTCTAAATTCTAAGGAACCATAACCAGTATAAACAAGCATGCTTATAATAATTCAAATAACCACATACTTTATACATAATACATGATAACAACATAAAGGAACCCTAGAATGCCACTCTCTAAATATCAAATCCATACATAAATAAAAAGACTAAGTAATTGTCTAATTTATGTACATGGCATAGTCATGAGATGGCTCTGATACCAATTGTAGGAAAATAAATCGGTAAAAACGTATCAGAGTGCCGCAGCGGAACAATAAAAATTTTTTAGATCGTTAAATATCTCATGATGCCATATACAATAAATCAACAACAATTAAAACTCATACCTCAAGGACGCCAATATGCAGGAGGAGAATGACTGGAGGCTTCAACCAACTAGCCTTCTCTACTATTCTCCAATTCCCGAATGGCTGAGTGTGTGGGCACTCTGAACCTCGATCGGTATGCTAGCACTGCTAGTCTTCTTCCGACCACCCAGATCTCTAAAGAACTTTATTGTCACGATGAGCTGTGCAACAATAAGCCTGCTCACCTGAGAGTCTGTGGTCTGAGAGAACTGGAGTGGCAGGACCTCTATTTATAGACCTGCATGAGGTGATTCTCTGAATTTGAATTGGACTAGGAAAAGATTTTCTCCCTTATCCAAACCAAAAAATCCGAATTTTCCAAGGGAGAATCTCCACAATTAAATTCGGTTTTCTAGGATAAATCCAATCCAAATCTAAACAAGATTTTAACTAGAATTTTATCTCCCTTTTTCAACCAAAAAATCTGAAATCTTTAGGAGAAAATCTTCTCCAAATTTTCGGCCACTTTTAGGATAAGGAAGAATCAAAATTCCACTAGGATTTTTCAAGCTAAATCTCATCTCAACCTTATCCAAAAATAACCGAATTTCCTAGGATAAAGCCTCCAAAATTTCGGCCACTTTTAGGGAGGGAGAGAATCCAAATTCAACTAGGATTGAAACTTGAATTTTCCCTTGAATCTTATCTACAAAAACCGAATTTTCCATTGAGGATTATCCTCAAAAAATTCGCCCACTTTTGTTGGGATTTTGATTCAAAATTCAAGTAGGATTCTAACAAGATTATCCTCTCCAAATCCAACTCAAATTCGAATTTCAAACCTTGTGGATTTTCCACAACAAATTCGAATCCTACTTGGACTGTGATTCAAAATTTGAATTTCAAATTTCAAATTCAAATTTCAAATTCAAATTTCAAATTTCAAATTTCAAATTTCAAATTTCAAATTTAAATTTCAAATTCAAATTTCAAATTCAAATTTCAAATTTCAAATTTCAAATTTCAAATTTAAATTTCAAATTCAAATTTCAAATTCAAATTTCAAATTCAAAATTCAAATTTCAAATTTCAAAATTCAAATTTCAAATTTCAAAATTCAAATTTCAAATTCCACAAAACGGTTGTGTTTCATATTCTTGTTCTCATGGATAATTTTCTACAACTCTAATCCAATCTCAAATAAAATCATGGCAACTTTATTTGGAGTTCGAATAATTGTGTACTCTATTATCCAAAACAAAATCTGAATCCAACCGGAGAGAATCTTGTCTACCATCCTAATCCTGTCTCATCACCATCCATGCATAATAAACTAGCCTATAGCATACACAAATCAATTTGCCAAACGTTAAGGAATTATGTGGAGCTAGTAGAGGGACTGATTGGACATATATAATCGGGCTCCCGTGATTCCATATGATCATCATTCTGTACCGAATAACTCAATCATATGATCACTAATTTCAGAATCACACCACTATAAACCTGAAACTGAACTCCCAATTATATACCGTATTACGTAAGCCTGTGACGAGCTACCATCCAATGACCTTGTCATATATGCAAAACCCTCATATGATATCCATGATCAGCCTTAGGTCAAAGTCCGTTTAATCCTACTGATCAGGCTATCTTAAAGTTCCATTATACTACCGAATTAAGAAAATGATTATTCACCATATGTGAGTAAGAAGTCATCCGCCCAGCAGACGACCCAAGGCCTTGTCCATTTTCACATTCAGTATAATGCCTTTAAGAGGATACCTTTAACTCCTCAGAGCTATGATTCCGATATCTGCAAACAAACCCTTCATCGTATACAAGTCATGCACCCAACGAACCGGTCTATAAGCTTACTACCTCTGAGACGCTTTAGCCATTGGAACATCAAAGTACACAAGTCATATACATGAAGTAGTTCATTTACTCAGGATTAAGGTTATTGCACAATGAACGTCAAAAGCAGATTGATCCACTCATAGCGGACTACGTAGATCAATCACGCTTTAGTCCCGGTCTAATATGTCACCACCGAGCAACATATCCATGTCTCTACTTGGGAGTCCAGCTCCAGACAGTCAAGACAGACCGTCCCCTCTAAGGCTTTAGACAACATAATAGTCTTAACATGAGTTAGATGCTCGGTCTAACCCCATAGACTACAGACCATAGTTTAGACTGCTAACTTTAGAACATTGTCTTCTCGCATACAAAAGTCCATTGCATGCAATGTTCTAACAGTTTTAACACAAGCAGTCAGTGAGCCATATTTGCTTACATTTACTTTAACATGTAAATAAGACGAGGACAGATAGCAATGTAATGAATAACCTCTAAGTATAATTTTATTATCCAGTTCAAAATGAATACATCAAAATGTCTCTAATACTTAGGGCATTTCCTAACAGATGTTGGTTGAAGTAGGAGGATGGCTACACCAGTTGACCCCCGACAAATACGAGAGGATCGGGAAGTGAGCGTAGCCTTCGCTGCCATGCAACCATACACATATGAGGTAGCAATCGATACGAACTCCCTTACTGGATTCATCACATAGAGGCAATCTTCGAAGGGTGCCATATCCCACCCCGTCTACAGGTGGTAATGGCCAGTAGCCGGTTACGAGGACCAGTAATGACATGGTGGAACGACCGACGTAGGATCAGGGGTCCAACGATGCAGTGGGCTGAGTTCTACCAAGACCTTCGCAACTCCGACGGCCCAGCTAAGGATGCAGACATTTGGGATGATATGTATAAGAGGAGATATCAGGTTCTCTCCAATATTTGGGACATTTACGAGGGAGAGACCATGGTACACTACTGCCAGCGATATTTTAGACGGCATGTTACCGAGCATCCCTGTAGACAAGCCTTTTACAGAGGTGACTGACCTACTTTGAAGAGGGATCCCATGGTACATAAGAGATTTAGTCCAGTATCCCCCGCCGTATAAGAACCTACGATGCCTGGTCAGGGATATAGTAGACGCTGAGTGAGTGGCACTCAACCTTGACCTGGCAAACATAGCACCTCAACTGGCCAACGAAGGATTCATGGCCGAACCGCAGCTAGTAGTACCTGAAGATAATGGAGATCCGATGGCAGACCCCGAGCCAGTTCTTCAGTCTCCCGAGCACCAGATGGATGAAGACGATGACGAGGCCATCCCTAATGCTCAACCTAATGATAAAGAGGAGGAGATCCCCGACCACATCAGTGATGATGAAGGGGTAGAGATGTATGAGCCCCAGGTTATTATTGCCAGTGACAATGAAGGTAGTATTGTTTAGGGAGACGAAGATGAAGATCCTAAGGAGTTCCCCCTGAACGACAGTGAGGATGAGGAAATGTTAGGTGCCGAGTCTGCGATATCTTCAGAATAATAGGGACCTTTCACATAGGAATATCATTTTGAAAATGTATAGGGGAAACAGTAGCTTCCCCGTCTGATTTAGAACATGTACTTTTGGGATCGTACTATGGGAAGTATGTATCACTCCCACCAAACTAGAAGTTATACGCGTTTTGATGTATATATGTGTATTGTGGAATATTTGGTGAAAGAAAGTATTATTTTGCCCTAGGGGGGCCAGAATGTGACTTTTTCACAAATAAGACCAAAGACTAATGAGGAGTGCAGGACAGTTCCTGACACTCAAAGGATGTCTCAAATACGATGCGGTAATCGTATTAGGTGTCCCAAGAGCAAGAAAGGAAGAGAAAGATATAACACGTATTTTGTCTAAGATGCTTAAGTTAAGAATATGAGATGTAATATGAATCCCAAGTACAAGATTTAAAAGGCTTATGTTCTCGTTTTTCGTATGTGATAGGGTGACATAAGCGAAAATGGCAAGACCGAGAGCCCGTAACAACCAAGCTACATAAGGTGACGAACTGCTTGCACGTCTTGCAATAATGTAAGAAATGATGATGAACCAACAATAGGAGCTCAACCAGCTCAGGGAACAAATGAACCAGCCATGATAGGCACCACAACCGGTGGAGGTGCCGACTCAAATAGCTTCAATAGCCCCTAACACACCTGGAGAACAGGTGGTCCCACCAGTCCAGACCCCACCAGCACCACCAGCCATGGCTATTCCCACAGCGGCCAATGTCCAGGTGCTAGCTTCGAGAGATGGTGACTTATATGAACGATTTAGGTGCATAAAGGTGCCAGAATTCGAAAGGAAAATGAACCCTATTGAAGCTGACGATTGGCTAATCGACGTCCAGGTCATTCTAGACCTTGTAGGGCTAACGAAAAGGGAAAAAGTGATATGTGCATCCCTCGCCTTACGCAAAAGAGCGCGTCAATGGTGGAAAACCGTGGCAATCAGGAGGGACATTAACATAATGAATTGGGCAGACTTCATTGTTGAATTCAAGGAAATGTATTTTAATGACGAAGCTTTAGCCGTGCAGCAAGATGAGTTCAACAACTTGCGCCAAGGTAGTATGACAGTCATGGAGGCCATAAGAAAGTTTGAATAATTAGCTTGACTATGCCTAGATCTAGTACCGACCGAAAAGGAAAAGGTCCGTAGGATGCTAAAAATGTTCCGGACAGACATCGCCGTCCAAGTTTGCAGCGGCAGCCATAGCCCTGCGACTGTGGCTAAATACGTCAGTAGGGCCATTAAAGCTGAGTACTGGTTAGCCTAGGACAAGGAGAGGAGGGCCCAGCTTTCCAAGGTAAGAAGAGAAGAGAAAAATCAGCCAAAGTAATTCAAGGGAAGGCCGACTCCCGACTCACAACACAAAGGGCAGAATACAGGGACCAGCCAACACTATCGATAGCCAAACCAAAATAATAAGAGAAAAAGGAATCCAAGTAACCAGGGGTAACAGAGGAGTTTCCCTCAGAAGAAGAACAACCGTGGGGGAATAGTAATCAGCAATCATCATTCCTGAAGTGTGGGAGGAACCACCCGGGAGAATGCCGCCTAGGCACTAACGGCTGCTACATCTGTGGCAAGGAAGGCCACATCGCGAAGTACTGCCGCACGAACCCCCAAAATCAATAAAGCCAAGCTCGTGTCATAGGATGATAGCTACACGTCGCCCAAATAAGAATTGAAGGCCCCGCCATCAGTCAGGGTAGACTGAAAGCTCTAGAGCCACAAGGGAGAATTTACGCATTCACCAAAAAGGATGCAGAAGCCGGAACCTCAACCGTGGTGACAGGTCAGCTTTCTGTCGCCAACCTCACTGCATTAGTTTTATTTGACTCTAGAGCCATGCATTCATTCGTATCGTCAAAGTTTGCTAGGAAGATAGGCCAGAATGTAGATAGGATGAAATAAACTTTTCAAATTGCCCTTCCTTCCGGGGAAGTTTTGTTGTCTAATTACTGGCTACGCCACATCCAGTAATTATCTGTAAATGGGAGCTGAGCATCGACCTAATCATCCTCAACATGCACGACTATGATGTAATTATAGGAATGGACTTCCTCACCAAGTACCATACTATCATAAATTACCGAATACGAGAAGTTACCTTCGAGCCGAACGGACATGAGAAGTTTGTATACGAGGGTTTATCATTGAAACGGCCCAAAATGATGATTTCTGCCATGAAGGCCCACAAGCTTCTATCCAGTGGATGCAGTGGATTCCTTGCCCACCTCATAAACAAATCTCAGGAGGTCGAGACAACACCAGATAGTGTACCTATAGTTCGAGAGTTTGTGGAAGTGTTCCCCGAAGATCTCCCAAGACTTCCACCAGAGCAAGAGATTTCGTTCAAAATCAAACTATTGCCAGGATCAGCCCCTATATCTAAAGCCCTGTATAAAATGGCCCCGACAGAGTTAAAGGAGCTTCAAACCCAGTTGAAGGATCTGGTGGACAAAGGATTCATCCGACAGAGTTGTTCGCCATGGGGAGTACCTGTATTATTCGTTAAGAAGAAGGACGGGACCCTGAGGATGTGTATTGACTACAGGGAGCTGAACAAGATCACGATCAAGAACAAGTATCCATTACCTTAAATCGATGACCTATTCGATCAACTCCGAGGTGCTACCATATTTTCAAAGATCGACCTACGATCCGGGTATCATCAGTTATGAATTCGTGATGAAGATGTACCCAAGACGGCTTTCTAAACACGATATGGACATTATGAGTTCCTTATCATGTCATTTGGACTGACGAACATGCCTATAGCTTTCATGGACCTGATGAACCGTGTCTTCAAGGAATTTTTGGACAAGTTTGTCATTGTATTCATTGACGACATACTCGTGTATTTTAAGATAAAGGAGGTGCATGAGGAGCACCTGAGGGCCGTTCTACTCAAGTTAAAGGAGCATCAGCTATTCGCCAAATTCTCTAAGTGCAAGTTTTGGCTGGAGAAAGTCCACTTCCTAGGACATGTAGTCTCCAATGAAGGAGTATCCATAGACCCAACAAAAGCTGAAGCAGTTAGCAACTAGCCGACTTCGAAGAATGTAACGAAAATCCGTAGTTTCCTCGGTTTAGCAGGCTACTATCGACGCTTCATGGAAGGATTCTCAAAGCTAGCCGCACCACTCACAGCACTGACCAAGAAGGAAAAGAAGTACGAATGGACTAATAAATACGAGAAAAGCTTCTAGGAGTTAAAGAATAGACTCACAAGCGCTCCAATTTTGACCATATCGGATGCGACACAAGCGAATTTTGTGATCTATAGTGACGCGTCCAAGACTGGGCTAGGAGCCGTACTTATGCAGAATGGTAGAGTAGTCACGTATGCTTCGTGACAACTCAAGAACCACAAAGGAAATTACCCGACGCACGACTTAGAGCTTGCAGCAATCATCTTTGCGCTAAAAATATGGAGGCACTACTTATATGGTGTCAAATGCGATATCTACATAGAGCATCAGAGCCTCAAGTATATCTTCATGTAGAAAGAACTTAACATGAGACAATGAAGGTGGCTAGAGTTGGTAAAAGATTATGACTATGAAATCCTATATCACCCAGGCAAAGCCAATAAGGTGGCCGATGCACTGAGTCGGAAGCGCTCTTCAACGCTCACAACGGTTCGCGTTTTACCAGAAACACTGCAAAAAGAGCAACACAGCGGAGAAATTAAGGTCTTAACGGGGGGAGGGATTGTCTGAAATGACACTACAGTCAACCCTTTTGGAGGAAATCAAGGCCAGCCAAGACATCGATTCGACCCTAGTTAAGTTTAAAGGGGAGGTGACAGTGGGACAAAATTCAGAACTTCAAGTCTCTAGGAATGGCATACTCTATTTCAAAGATAGGGTTTGTGTTCCAAAGGGTGAAGAACTCAGGAAAAATATCCTATTCGAAGCTCACAACACACCATACTCGATACATCCAGGAGCAAATAAGATGAACCAAGACCTAAAGGCAAGCTTTTGGTGGCCAGGAATGAAGAACGACGTCACCAATTTTGTAGCAAAGTGTCTCACCTGCCAAGGAATCAAAGTAGAGCATCAGCGACCGGGAGGGGAACTGCAAAAGATTGAACTACCGAAATGGAAATGGGAGCAAGTCACGATGGATTTCATGGTCAGATTGCCTAGAACTTCAAACGGAAATGATGCCATCTGGGTAATTGTGGACCGATTAACGAAATCAGCCCGATTTTTAGCTATAAAGCTGAGCTACTCAGTGGAGAGGCTAGCCGAATGTATGTGGCCCATATAGTTAGGCTCCACAGTGTACCGAAGTCGATCATTTCAGATCGTGATGGACACTTCACCTTGAGATTTTGACAAAGCATTCAAGCATCAATGGGCACCAAGTTAAAATTCAGCCCAGCTTTCCATCCTCAGACGAATGGCTAGTCTGAGAGAACCATCCAACGCTAGAAGATATGCTGAGGGCTTGAGTCCTAAACTTCAAGGGAAACTGGGACCAAAAGTTACCCTTGATAGAGTTCTCATACAACAACAGCTACCATTTCTCAATTGGGATGGCACCGTATGAGGCACTCTACAGAAGGAAATGCAGATCTCCATTACATTGGCATGAAACTGGAGAGAAACAGCTCACCAGCACAGACTTCGTCAAAAGCACAATGAAAGACATGAAGCTCATACGAGAAAGATTGGATACAGCTCATAGCCGCCAGAAGAGCTACGTAGATAAACGACAGAGGCCTCTCGAATTTCAAGAAGGTGATAGTGTTTTCCTCAAGGTGGTACCTATGAAAGGGGTGATGCACTTTAGGAGAAAAGGGAAGCTCAGTATCAGATACATAGGACCTTTCGAGATTCTCAAGAAAGTTGGGAAGGTGGCCTATAGATTAGCCCTTCCCCCTGAATTGGCCTTGGTACATAACGTCTTTCACATTTCCATATAGTAGAAGTACGTGTCAGACAGTTCCTACATTCTAAGCCAGGAGCCAGTAGAAGTACATGCTGATCTGACGTACGAGGAAAAACCTATGCAGATTTTAGCAAGAGAAGATAAAGTCCTCAGAAACAAAGTCATTCCGCTTGTAAAGGTGTTGTGGCCAAACCACAACATAGAAGAAGCTACATGGGAATGGGAAGAGGATATGAGAAGAAACTTCCTGAATTTATTCTAATTTTCGAGGACGAAAATTTTTGTAAGAGGGGTAGGTTGTAAGGACCGCCCCATCCCTGTGTCATAAATTTCACCTAATGAGAAATTTACGAATGATTTGATGCATTTAGTATAAAATTCAAGGAACACGGGCTCATACACGACCGTGTGTATAGCCGTGTACTGCCCCAGACTGTGCACATGCATGAAGCCGTGTAATTGACCATGGTCGTGTAACTAAGACACGGCCAGGTACATACTCATGTAGGTAGCCATGTATCATCTGCACTGTGCATGAACATAAGATGGTTTGAGTGAACAGGATCGCATTAATGAACACGGTTAAGTACACGGTCGTGTAAGAGACCGTGTATTGATCGGGTTGTTGAGATGTTAGCGGACGTGTTTATGGAACATGGCTGTGTAGAGAGACATGCCAAGGTGCATGCTCGTGTGTGACGCCGTGTAAAACTCGAAAAATAAAATTTTTCAAGACACGGCCATGCTGAACAAGGACACGCCCTTGTATAATGCACACGTCCGTGTATGGGATCGTGTGCGACCTCGTGTACTAATCAAGTAAATGAATTTTTTCCACGACATGACTGTGTTTAGCAAAGACACGCCTGTGTAGCCTTGAACATGCTCGTGTAGGGAGCCGTGTAAATAGAAGAAAAACCCTAGCAAGGAATATGGTATCGGGAGGATGGTTTGGTTGACCTTTTCCCACCGAAGGACCAATAAAATGGACTCTGCATGGCCAACTTAGTCGAAAGAAACTATGTTAGAAACATCACGCCCAAAAATACTTCGGTATGCGTGTGCGAATACAGCACAGTATAGACACAACCACAGTATAGAGTATGAGTAGTAACTTAAGTATAGAATGGGCTCATAAAAAATATAACCAACTAGAAATCATCTGCATAATAATCAGATTCAGAAAATCTAACTTCCGGATGATTATTTGAATGCTAACGAGAAAGGACCGAAAATTGCAGTACAAGATTGGACTGCGAAGAGAGCAACACAGATAATTTTCCTTCACCCCAAAAACCGTGTGCTCTAGCTGAAAAATCAGCTGACTTGCAGTAGTTAGGAACCCTAAAAAGGTGACCAATAAAATGTTGAGGTGGTTGATGACACATTATATAAACAAAACAAATATTTCCCATCATCATGCCTTCCTCACCCTCACCCTCCCCCTCAAATGGAAGCCTGCCATCTGAAAGATTTGGACTGAAATGAGCAAATTTTGTCCCTAAAATTAGCTTAAAGTTGACTTGATTAATCAAACTTAAAGTGGCTAAGTGAGGTTAGATTTTGTCTATAAAAGGAATGGCTATACCTTTGAGTTTAGTTTTCTCTTTTCACAGTCTAAAATTTAGCTCACGTTTTCTCTCTCTCCCTTATTGCAACCGACCCCTTCTCAGCCCCAAAACCACCATTCTTCAAGTTCAAAACCTTGCTAAAAACATATCAAAAGCAAACCTCTTCAAGTTCAAATTGGGAGGGATCAATTTCAAGTTGTTTCAAGTCTTTCAAGGGTAAGTTTCTAGACTGGTTTTGTAGTTTTAGTTCCTTGCTGTAAGTTGATGATTAAAAGAAAATATTTTGGTGTTTGTTAGGACAAGAAACAACCTCTATTCCTTGCGGTTTCCAACGGTCATTTTACTATCCAAGCAATATTTCGAGTTGTGCTCGGTTTGAAGCACAAAAAGGTAATGATCGAAAAACCTTTATTTTGTGGTCAGTGGTACTAAGTTTTGATCAAGCCATTTATATGTATTTGTTTATGCACATGGGTTGTAATAATTTTTATTTTGAGCCTTAAGTTTCTATCTTTAAGTTTATGTGGTTGTGATTATGTCTATAAAATTTTAAGTAAGGTTATGAGCATAAAGTTTAGTAATGTGGCTAGACACAAAACTGTCCATATGATAGGCCACAGATTTTGGCCATTTCGACCCACTTAGGGCCTGATTTTGGGATTTGTAAAATACGATATTTGAAGAAAATTTTGTTATGGTCGTTTTTGCATTAAGTAGCCTTCGGTCAAAAACGACACTAAGATAGGCTTTTTGAGTGTTTTTCACTCAGTGCCCAAACTGGGAGTAAAACTGGGAACAGGACCTGACCCTAAACAGCAGTTTTGGTTTTTGTTAAAAATGGACCTCTTAAAGTCCGAACTAGACTCCGAGCTCAACACAAAAGTTGTAGATCTCGTCGAGACCTTGAGAACAACCTATGCATGCTTCAAAAATTTGGCCGTTTTGGGCCTTAAACAGAACTATTTTTAGCAGGATGTAAAACTGAAAGTTTTTGTAAAACTGGGCACTAGGCCCACGGTTTTAATAAAATTAGGATTCGTTAGAGTTAGAATTAGGCTCCGAGATGAACACGATATTTGTTTATTTTGTCGAGGATGAAAACTTTTATGTTCACAAAAATCTTAAGGGAAGTCGTTTCGACTTAGTTCTAAAACCAATTTTCAAAGTGGTTCAAAACCACCCTTCAAATAAAAACCTTTAGAAAATGTGTTTTCATATTTCAAGTAAAATGTATTTTCAATACTTTGAAAATATGGACATGATTTTCAAAAGAAAATGCCCCTTACCTTCCAATGGGGTGATAAGGGAACGAATTCCAATCACATAATTTTACCGAGAATTTTTATAAATAAACCTAGAGATGTTCTTAAACAAACCAAATAGTATGGTTAGCTCAGTAAGCTACCACACCAAAACATGTCAGAGTGGCCAAAAAGGCTACCACACCTAATAAGGCAAAGTAACCTGGCCGGTTACTACACCAAGTTTATGCCTAGTAGCTGGTAAACCACTTAGTTGTCCATGCACGAGATAACCAGTCAGTGCCTACCAGTCAAGGACCGTGTTCTGTACAACATTATGAGAAATGATAACAAATACGTTAAGAAGACAGTAATCAAACGATAATAGGAATCGGACACCAAATTCCCAAAGTAGGCTAACAGGGTACCGACGGGCCTCGGTACCACATAGAGATGCAAGTGTTAGTTACTAATGATATTAGTGACCCAGCAATGGTGCTGATGAGTAACGTTATTGATGATAGATGGTGACCTGTGAGTTGATAAGGGTGCGAGTACAAGTACGAATTGCTTGCAATTAAGTAAGTACAACTCCACCTACAACATGGATAAAATGAATTTAAATAAAGCTTTTCCAGTATTTTAAGTATGTATCATGCACACGATGCTGCACAACATACATAAGAGCATATAGTTTCACAATCGAGTAGAATGATGAAAGAACAAGATAGAAGCCATACGTCCCCGCCGTGTAGGTCTTGGGATATCTTAGAAAAGCACATGGCTAGAACAGATAAGCAAGATGGAATTTAATAGGTGTGTCATACCGGCTCTTTCCGTTGAAAGGGTTTTAAGAGTTAAAGTAAGAGAAGGCAGAGAGTCGAGCATCCGTTGATGGTCCTCCGGCCTATTTAGTGACCTCATTCTATTTACATGTTAAATTAAATGTACGCAAATATGGCTCCCTGACTGCTTATGTTAAAACTGTTAGAACGTTGTATGCAATGGACTTTTGTATGCGAAAAGATAATGTTCTAAAGTAAGCGGTCTAAACTAAGGTCTGTAGTCTATGGGGTTAGACCGAGCATCTAACTCATGTTAAGACTATTATGTTGTCTAAAGCCATGGTGGGGACAATTTGTCTTAACTGTCCGGAGCATAGACTCCCAAGTATAGACAAAGATATATTGCTTGGTGTTGACATATTAGACCGGGACTAAAGCATGATTGATCTATGTTGTCCGCTATGAGTGGATCAATATGCTTTTGACGTTCATTGTGCAGTAACCTTAATCCTGAGTAAATGAACTACTTCATGTATATGACTTATATACTTTGATGTTCCAATGGCTAAAGCGTCTCAAAGGTAGTAAGCTTATAGACCAGTTCGTTGGGTGCATGATTTGTATACGATGAAGGGTTTGTTTACAGATATCGGAATCATAGCTCTAATAAGGAGTTAAGGGTATCCTCTTAAAGGCATTATACTAGATGTGAAAACGGACAAGGCCTTAGGTCGTCTGCTGGGCGGATGACTTATGGTGAATAATCATTTTCTTATTCACATATGGTGAATAATCATTTTCTTATTCGGTAGTATAATGGAACTTTAAGATAGCCTGATCAGTAGGATTGAACGGACTTTGACCTAAGGCTGATCATGGATATCATATGAGGGTTCTACATACATGACAAGGTCATTGGACAATAGCTTATCACAGGCTTACGTAATACGGTATATAATTGGGAGTTCAGTTTCAGGTTTATAGTGGTGTGACTCTGAAATTAGTGATCATATAATTGAGTTGTTTGGTAAAGAATGATGATCATATGGATTCAAAGGGAGCCTGATTATATATGCCCAATTGGTCCCTCTATTAGCTCCACATAATTCCTTAACGATTGTCAAAATTGATTAGAGTATGTTATTGGCTAGTTGATTATGCGTGGATGGTGTTGACATAGGATTAGGATGGTGAACAAGATTCTCTCTGGTTGTATTCAGATTTTGTTTCAGATAATAAAGTATATAATTAGGTCACTTCAAGAAGGCTTACCGGGAATTCCTAGCTGCCAAGGGCAAGGAAGGTAAGGAACTTCACTATTTAGAAGCATATTTGGTGGAAGAATCGAAAGACACTTAGGTCATTGATTCGGGTGCCACTAATCATGTTTGTGTTTCTATTTAGAGGTTCGTGGAAATGAGAAGTCTACATGATAGGAGCCTCTCGTTGCTGACTGGAGACGGTAGCTTGGTGGTGGCTGAGGCATTGGGAAATGTTTACCTTTACTTTGATGAATTTAGGTTTATTTTATTAAAAGACTGTTTTATATTCCTAATTTTAGAAGAAACCTTATATCGGTAGCTTGTTTAATAAAGGATTCTTATTTAGTTTCTTTTAGTAAAAGAGTTGATATTCGTAGAAATAAGTCTTTTATCTATTCTGGATGGATGGATGGAAACTTGTAATTGATCAAACCAAAGAAGTACTCACTGCTTGACACCGAATTAATAGATAACTCTAAAAGGTTGAAAGTTTCTCACTCTAACAAGGTGTATCTTTGGCATTTAAGAGTTGATCATATTAATCTGGATAGGATTCAAAGGTTGGTGAAAGATGGTCCTCTAGAATCTCTGGAGTAGGTACGTCTTCCTCAATGTGAGTCTTGTCTTGAGGGTAAGATGACTAAGAGGTCTTTTGGAGCTAAGGGTACTAGGGCTCAGGAACTCTTAGAAATTGTGCACACGACGCATGTGGCCCCATGAACGTCATAGCACGAGGAGGGTTCGAGTATTATGTCTCCTTTATAGACGATTACTCGAGGTATGGATATGTGTATCTGATGCACCACAAGAGCAAAACCTTTAAAAAGTTCAAAGAGTATCGTGCAGAAGTGGAAAAGCAATTGGATAAATCCATAAAGACACTTCGATCTGATCGAGGTGGCGAATACCTCTCCGATGAATTTCTAGGACATCTTGTAGAGAATGGGATATTATCCCAATTGACTGCACCTGGTACTCCACAATAGAATGGTGTAGCAGAAAGGAGAAATAGGACCTTATTGGATATGGTACGGTCCATGATGAGTTATTCAACGCTGCCATTATCATTCTTGGGATATGCTTTACAAATGGCGTGCTATATTCTAAACTAGGTTCCAAGTAAATCAATTCCTAGGACTCCGTATAAATTGTAGCGTGGCAGGAAGTCCTCCCTTGGACATATGAGAATATGGGTCTGCCCGGCACATGTACTAGATGGGGATGCGAAGAAGTTAGAACTAAGATCAGAATTGTGCATATTTGTAGGATATCCTAAGGGAACTAAGGGAGGTCTGTTCTATAATCCGAAGGAACAAAAAGTCATTGTTTCAACACATGCGACATTCTTGAAGGAAAGTCACATGAATGACTTTAAGCCTCGAAGCAAAGTGGTGCTAGAGGAGTTATCGGGTTAAAGAACTGCTCCACAGGTTTCGGTCTTGGACAGAAGTCCAAGTTCCAGTGAAAGACCTGCAGACGATCAACAATTTAGGGTGTCTCGTCATAGTGGGAGGGTTTCGAAGAAACCTAATTTCTTCATCTATGATGCTGAGGTATACCAGGCCGAGGCTCATGAGCATGAGGATGATCTGGTCACTTGTGATGAAGCTATAAATGATGTTGATTCTAAATCTTGGAAATAGGCTATGAACAATGAGATGGATTCTATGAAATCCAACTCTGTTTGGGAACTTGTAGATCTGCTGGATGGGATAAAACCCATTAGATGCAAGTGGGTCTACAAAAGAAAGAAGGATGCGGAAGGGAGAGTGGAAACTTTCAAAGGTAGACTAGTTGCAAAGGCATACACGCAAAAGGCTGGAATCGATTACGATGAAACCTTTTCACCAATTGCTATGCTGAAGTCTATCCGTATTTTTCTGTCTATTGCTGCAGCTCTCGATTATGAGATCTGGCAAATAGACGTCAAGACAGCGTTCTTGAATGGCCATCTTGAGGAATGTATCTACATAATAATGCCTGAAGGGTTCGTGGCAAAAGGCCAAGAAAGAAAAGTCTACAAGTTGCTTAGATCCATTTATGGATTAAAGCAAGCATCCCGCTCATGGAACCAGAGATTTGATTAAACGATTAAGACATTTGGTTTTGAGTAGAACGTTGATGAACCCTGTGTTTATAAACATATTAAGGATGGTAAAGTGGTCTTTCTAGTACTCTATGTCGATGATATACTGCTCATTGGGAATGATGTAGAGAACTTATCATCGATCAAGCTTTGGCTGTACCAACAGTTTAACATGAAGGACTTAGGAGAAACTAATTATGTTCTAGGCATTCATCTCTTCAGAGATCGAAAGAATAAAATGATAGCATTATCCCAAGCTTCATACATAGATAAAATAATTGACAAATATGCAATGCAAGAGGTAAAGAAAGGTTCACAACCTTCTATTGCCGGTCTAACTCTTTCATTGGATGACTGTCCCAAGACATCGGAAGAAAGAGAGTGTATGAGTAAGGTCCCTTATGTATCCGCTATAAGTAGCCTTATGTATGCTATGCTTTGCACTCACCTGGACATATGTTTTGGAGTAGGTATGGTGAGTCGATATCAAGCGAATCCTGGAACCAAGCACTGGCAAGCAGTAAAGCATATACTCAAGTATCTTAAGAGAAGTCGACCTAAGCATATACTCAAGATTATATGCTGGTGTATTCTGGAAGGGACCTAACACCCATAGGATACATAGACTGAGTCTTCCAGACTTGCAAGGATTCAAGGAAGTCGACATTAGAGGGCACGTGGAGACAAGACAAGTAGATGTACATAAAATTGCGTCTGAGGACAACACTGCCGATCCCTTTACTAAGACTTTGGTGGCTAGAAGCTTTGAGAGGCATGTAGAGGCGATGGGAATGCGCAACATGGCACATCTACTGGCTTAGGGCAAGTGGGAGATTGTTAGGAAATGCCCTAAGTATTAGAGATATTTTGATGTATTTATTTTAAACTGGATAATAAAATTATATAGAGGTTATTCATTATATTGCTATTTGTCCTCATTCTATTTTCATGTTAAAGTAAATGTAAGCAAATATAGCTCCCTGACTGCTTGTGTTAAAACTGTTAGAACGTTGTATGCAATGGACTTTTGTATACGAGAAGACAATGTTCTAAAGTAAGCGGTCTAAACTAAGGTCTGTAGTCTATGGGGTTAGACCAAGCATCTAACTCATGCTAAGACTATTATGTTGTCTAAAGCCATGGTGGGGACGGTTTGTCTTGACTGTCCGAAGCATAGACTCTCAAGTAGAGACACAGATATGTTGCTTGGTGGTGACATATTAGACCGGGACTAAAGCGTGATTGATCTACGTAGTCCGCTATGAGTGGATCAATTGCTTTTGACATTCATTGTGCAGTAACCTTAATCCTGAGTAAATGAACTACTTCATGTATATGACTTATGTACTTTGATGTTCCAATGACTAAAGCGTCTCAGAAGTAGTAAGCTTATAAACCTGTTTGTTGGGTGCATGATTTGTATACGATGAAGGGTTTGTTTACAGATATCGGAATCATGGCTCTAATAAGGAGTTAAGGGTATCCTCTTAAAGGCATTATACTGGATGTGAAAACGGAAAAGGCCTTGGGTCGTCTGCTGGGCGGATGACTTCTTATTCACATATGGTGAATAATCATTTTCTTATTCGGTAGTATAATAGAACTTTAAGAGAGCCTGACCAGTAGGATTGAACAGACTTTGACCTAAGACTGATCATGGATATCATATGAGGATTCTGCATACATGACAAGGTCATTGGACAATAGCTTGTCACAAGCTTACGTAATACGGTATATAATTGGGAGTTTAGTTTCAGGTTTATAGTGGTGTGACTCTGAAATTAGTGATCATATGATTGAGTTGCTCAGTAAAGAATGATGATCATATGGATTCACGAGAGTCCAATTATATATGTCCAATTGGTCCTTCTACTAGCTCCACATAATTCCTTAATGATTGGCAAAATTGATTTGAGTATGCTATTGGCTAGTTGATTATGCATGGATGGTGTTGACATAGGAATAGGATGGTGGATAAGAATCTCTCCGGTTGAATCCAGATTTTGTTTTGGATAATAGAGTACACAATTATTCGAACTCCAAATAAAGTTGCCATGATTTTATTTGAGATTAGATTGGAGTTGTAGAAAATTATCCATGAGAACAAAAATTTGAAATACAACTGTTTGTGGATTTTGAATTTTGAATTTTGAATTTTGAATTTTGAATTTTGAATTTTGAATTTGAAATTTGAATTTGAAATTTAAATTTGAAATTCAAATTTTGAATCACAATCCAAGTGGAATTCGAATTCTTTGTGGATAATTCCACAAGGCTAGAATTTGAATTTGAGTTGGATTATGAAGTGGAAAATCTTGTTTGAATCCTACTTGAATTTTGAATCCCAATCCTAACTAACTTGGTCGAAAATTTTGAGGAATATCCTCATGGAATTTTTGAAATTTTTGTGGATAAGATTAAGGAAAAAATTCAAGTTTTAATCCTACTTGAATTAGGATTCTCTCCTCCCTGGAATTGGCCGAAATTTTGAGAGAAAATCTCAAAGAGATTTTCGGTTATTTATGGATAAGGATGAGGTAAAGTTCAAGCTAGAAAATCCTATTTGGATTTTGATTCTCCTCACACTTTAATGGATGAATCTAGACAGGTTTATGGCCTTAAGGAAATTCAGATTTTGTGGATAAATAGGGAGATAAAATTCAAGTTAAAATCCTGTTTGAATTTTAAAAGAAAATCCTTAAAAGTGGCTAAAATCTTTTAGTGGATATTGGCCTTAGATTTTCGGATTTTATGAGTGGATAAGGGAGAAAATCTTCTCCTAATCTAATTTGAATTCAGAGGATCACTTCATGTAAGCCTATAAATAGAGGTCCTGCCACTCCAGTTCTCTTAGACCATAGACTCTCAGGTGAGCAGGCTTATTATTACATAACTCACCGTGACAATAAGTTTTTTAGAGATTTGGGTAGTCGGAAGAAGACTAGCAGTACTAGCATACCAATCGAGGTTCAGAGTACCCACACACTTAGCCATTCGGGAATTGGAGAATAGTAGAGCAGGCTAGTTGGTTGAAGCCCTCCGATCATTCTCCTCTTGTAAATTGGCGTCCTTGAGGTATGAGTTTAAATTGTTGTTGGTTTATTGTATATGGCATCATGAGATATTTAATGATCTTGAAAAATTTTTATTGTTCTGCTGCGCCACTCTGATACGTTTTCACCGATTTATTTCCTACATCATCCATGTGCATGCCTTCCTAAAGAATCAAATTTATTACTTAATTTCTTTCTAATTTGACTTTTGGTCAAAATTGTTTTTAAAAATCCAAAAAAATCACAACCATTGATCTAAAGCATCTTTCATCTCATCCCTTGATTTTGGATGAACACATATCATTTATTATATATTATTACAACTTGACTTGGACTAAAGGCAGTCTGAGTTTTATCTGTTGAAAATTTGATCAAAAAGTCAAACCTGTCAAATTTTATAATTGGCATCCCGGAGTGCTGTTGAGGCCTTCTGAATTATCGAAACTATTTAAATTATTCTATAAACCCTAGATAATCCATCTTTTTCTATCCAGGGTTTATGGTCAGTACAGCTCTTGTTTCAATAAATTTTTTTTCTCGGTATCGAAAATATATGTTTAAAGCATTTCAATCCAAGATTTATTACTGTAACCATATTTTCATTTCAAAATTATTATAAAGTATTCATAAATTCTATTTAAATATTAGGAATGTAATCAACACATTTTTTTTATAAAAATATTATTTATTGATACTTTATATCAGTCCAAGAACCGTAAAAGTCCCGGCTGTCACACATCTCTAGTCTAATTCTTGCATCCACTCCCAATGATATAATAGATATAGTCGGTGCTTCTTCTATCCTTGGTGCTGGTGATAAGTGCACCTCTTGATATGGAAATTATATGTGAGGACCTCACAGAACTCTTCCTAAGTCATCTCAGAAATCAAGTCCTCATCCAAGTGTTGCCAAAAAACTATCACATCAGCCTCAAGGTGACTTGCAACAAGTAACACCCACTTGATGCTATCTATATCGCAAGCCCTCATGATATACTTTATCCGATGTAACCAGTTCCTTAATTTGGTTGAATGATGTTTCCTATCATACATAGGTGGATAACACCCGTAAAACATTGTGGCAGCTCTAACTATTACCTAAGTTCCCACCTGTCCTCTCATAATAACCTAATGGACCTCTCTATCTAGTGGATGTGGCTCCATGACTCACGGTTGTTGGCTTGGTCTCCTCTTTGACAGTGGTATCGGTGGTGTTGTCCAAACTATAGGTGGTCAAACCAATTGCTAGGGTCATGAAGTTGAGGATCTATCCATAATGTTGGCTGTTCGAAAACAAACAAGCTTACCAATATAAGCTCCTATTAACAACAAAATAGTAACTAAACAAAATACAAACTTACTTGGATTATGCAAAGACAGATACTTGAAATGTCATGTAAGGTTGATGAAAGAATCGTTGCTCTGATACCAAACTGTTGGTGACCCAACTCGCTCAAATCGTTGACTACTTAACTTCTTATGTATCATAATCTTACTTTCTAGTTTTAAGGATCCATGTTTAAAAAACCATAAGAATTTTTTTTTTGAAAAGGATTTGTTATGTGAGAAAACATTTTCTAAGTTAGACAATCTCTATCGTAAAACCTCAAATTTAAATACTAGTTCGTTTCTTTTAAAATGTTTCATAATTCATAACACACATATGTTCTTGTTCCTTTGAAATACTTTATAGACATAAACATGCATTCATACTTGTCTCATTCCTTTACATAGCATATAGATTTCTTTGCAGCAGGGAAAACATAATGGAACCTTCCATTGTCCATGACATCTTAAGAATCTGTCTGCCAGCCCATCAATTACACCTTTTAGCATGTGGACTGCTTATCTATGTTACCTACATCATGAACGGACATGTGAGCAAAACTTAGTAAGTACAAACATATACACAGAACATTACATATGCATGTCAACTTATATTAATCTCATTATGCTTACTTATTGTTTGTTCTTTCGTTTTCATTTTTTTTTCTTTCATATTATTCTGTTCTTTTCTTTTCTTTACTTAAATTCACTTATGGGCCTCATCGATTGTCGTACCTTATGTGCGCAGACCAATGAGGAGAAGGAGAGTGACCTGCCAACCTTAACCTCACGACCAAACTTTAACCTTTAACTACCTCACCTTGTGCGGAGGTAGCGCCCCACCAAAGTGGAAGCCATAAACATGAAACCTCATCTTATGTAGAGTTCGGTACACCAACATTTAAATTTTTAATCTTGTTATTTTGCTTGTTTTTATCTTTCTTTTGATTAACTTATTATCCTTTCTGACTCTGTGAACATGCTAAAATGTCATGTTACAAATGCACAACTTTTATAAAATGCATAGTTAGAAACTTCTTTATTATTTAGTAAAGTATTTTTCTCATTAACATTTCATAAAATATTTCGCTCCTAAACATTTCTTTTATAAAATTTCATAAAATATTTCTTTCATAAATATCTCATTCAGAAACATATCATAATATTGTATCATAGCATCATATCATGAAGCATTCATTAGGCAAGTTAGTTCACGGATAGACAGGTAAATGTCTATACTTATAGTATTTAAGCTAATGTAAGCTTCCTTAGTCCTCTAAGTATCCTTTCCCTTTATTTGTCGGGTTTCATATAATCGAGATAATTAACGATTATTTTCAATGTTTATTTCATACTTAAAACTTAACAATAACTAAAAAATTTTAAGTTCAATTCCTAACGATGAACTTAAGGGTTTAACATCTCATTCTCAACTTTTCTACTAATTTTTAGAAAAATGACCATTTTGCCCCTAGTTGGATTTTCCTCCGTAAACATTTCATTCTTACATTTAAATCCAACTAACATCCTTCATACATTATAAACATAACCATCTATCGTCTCGAATATTTTATTACGGTGTTATTTACTGTAATTTTTTCACTATTCATCTCCTAACACCTAGGTTGTATTTTTTGACACCTAAGTCATTTTTCTTCTTTTTCTAGTGTTTTGGGACTTAAAACAGGTATTTCACTGGTCTTTAAAATGTCTTTCTTCTTTTCTCATTCTAAAATTACTAAGAGGTCTCGGTTTTACCTACCCAACGATAAAATTTTGCTATCGTTTCCAAAATACCCCTAGGTATAAAACTACACTTGGGTAGTATTTTTGCTTATTTTTCATGCTCTTGGCATACGATTGATGCCATTAAATCATAAATCTATCACATACTATACCAAAGGCCTAATTTTATGTAAAAAAAATTCAAAAATTTTTACGTAAAATTTTCGCCTAAACATAAATTTTTTCTAATGACGTTTCAATCCATTTTTTTTCTAGCATCACCCACGATTATTGTATGCAAATTCAAACACAAACTTTTCTTCACAAAACTTAATCCATCACTAACATAATCCACAGATTTTAGCTTGAAACTTCATGAACAAAATTGAAGTTCAAGCTTCCAAACTTATCAACTTTCATTTAAGTTTTTTTCCTAACTAAATCACATGTCTTTTAAATCGCTAAACCAACAAGATTTAAACTTAAAATTCACTAGCCATTTCCACAACATACCCATGGATTCCTTATAAAAAAAAGAACTCAAGAAAAAGATAGGTAACGGTTTTTACCTCGCTACGAAAATCAACCCGTGTCCAGTAAGGGTTTTTATCGAAGTTTGGTGTGAAAACTTAAAGAAATTCTTATATTGGTGGTGGTTGTTGGTCACGGTAGTAAGGAGGTAGATTTTGGCTGGGTTTTGTCCTTTTTCTTTCTAGCATTAAAAATAGTCCTTTATGTAGCCCAAAGAGAGGGACTAATTAGCAATTCTTGGGGACCATTTTGCAAAATTTTTTAGGGACTTTTTTGTAACTTTTTGAGGTCAAATTGTAATTAACAAAATTGTAGCTGATTTTCCACTCTTTCCCCACTCAAAAACTGCCACTTATTAGGGTGCTAGAGCATTCTTGGTTGGTCTTAACTTTTCTTATTTACTTTTTGACTTTTTATATTAACTTTTAATCCTAACCGTCAGATTAAAGCAACTTTAAACCCTAGTCTTGGGATCATTGTGTACTCTAGGATTCCTATGAGTATTATATACCCTAGTCTTCCTTTTATGACGTAATCTTAATCAAACTCTTGACCGAAAGTCAAACCCATCAAATTTCTCGGTAAGTATGCCAAAGGGCTTACTTAGCCGTCCATATTGTCGGTTTGATCTAATTCAATATTAATAGTCCTTAAAACCCTAAAAATGTCTATCTTTGACTTTTCTTAGTTTTGACCCGCTATTTTTTACTTTTATATTTTTCGGGTACTGAAATTACCTAATTTTGAGCATTTTGGTCCGAAAACATTCTTTCATGGCTGAACTTCATTCATTGGTTATTTTTAGAGATTGTAAATCTTCCAAAACGTTTATTTATCATTATTAACATTTTTATTTGTCTTTTTATAAATACAATGTTTATTTTGATTTTCATTTTACAGAAAATTTCAGAAGAAACACTAGCTTGTACCTAGGTTACATCGCAAAAATTTCCAATCTTTCATAGTTTTGGAGGTGGAGGAGGAGGAGGTTGGAGAGCATTAGTGAGAAGGATTGGTCCATCGAATTTTCTCTATGTTTCTCAATTGGGTTTTGAATCTAGGTGAGGAATTTGTTGATTTTTGATGCGAACCTCGCCAAAACTAACGAGACCCGTCAAGATTAGGATCCCAAGAACATTCTAAGATTCAGGCTTTGGATGGAACCTCGACCTGTTACTTCAACAAAAACAAGAACCTTGGTATAGGATAACCTCAACCTGTTACTTATTGTGAAACAAGAACCTTGGTATAACGAAGACGCCACAAACGGTGATGGAAAGCCGTCTAATAAGTCGATGGTGAACGCCACGAAAAACTCCGATAAGTTCGAATAGCTCTCAAAGAACCAAAGAGAAATATAACTCTCAAATTTGGGAATAAAACTGTTGATGTTCTTTCATTACTTGTGAATGCCTTTTTATAGGCATGAATTACAAGAATATTCTCAAAATATACCCTAAAATAAAATGGAAACTAAATGAAATATTTCCGTAATATTCTCCTAATATTCCCCTAATATTCTCCTAATATTCCTAGAATTTGAATGGATGAAAATATGGAAACTTACACTTAATTTTACACCTAATACACGCCTAAAAATATAAAGGGAAAGTATGACTTTTTGTTTTCGTCCAAGGAAGGAATTCGGCCAAGATATGGAAAATTCTGAAAATTTGTAGCCCATTAATCAAGGAAGAAATTCAGCCAATTTGCAGCCCATTAATTTGCCAAGACATCCTCTTCATTGGGCTTGGTCCGGATCTTCTAAGACTTGAATTAAATTGAAGCTTCCTTGTGGATCATGCTCAATGGGCCTCCACGAATTTGTTTGAGCCCACACTTCTTGAATTAATCCATTAAGTGCTTCTTTGAACCTCTTAGCCCGTGCCCTTGTAACCGACCCAATTGGTACTCGAACTGGTTCCCTTGATGTTGTGCCATAGTTTGCATCATTCCCCTCCTCTTGAAAAGGATTTGTCCTCAAATCGTCACCTACATCAAAAGGGCTCAGATCAGTAACGTTAAAAGTTGCACTTACATTATACTCACTAGGTAGATCGAGCTTGTAAGCATTGTCGTTGATGCGCTCCAGGACTTGGAAAGGACCATCTCCTCTCGGAAGCAGTTTGGAATGTCTTTGTATGGGAAATCGTTCTTTCCTCAGGTGTAACCACACCCAATCTCTGAGTTCGAAGACCATCTTGTGTCGCCCTTTGTTGGCTTGTTTTACATACTGCTCCATTCTTCGCTCTATGTTGAGCCGTGCCTTCTCGTGTATCTGCTTAACAAATTCAGCTCTTTTCTTTCCGTCCAAGTTAACACGTTTAGAAACAGGTAATGATGTTAAATCCAATGGTGACAACGGATTAAAACCATAAACAATTTCAAATGGTGAAAACTTAGTAGCAGAATGAACAGCACGATTATAAGCAAATTCAACATGTGGCAAACAATCTTCCCATACTTTTATGTTCTTTTTAATGATAACACTTAACAAGGTAGATAAAGTCCTATTAACTACTTCTGTTTGACCATCAGTTTGGGGGTGACATGTAGTAGAAAACAACAACTTGGTGCCTAATTTTGCCCATAAGGTCTTCCAAAAGTAACTTAAGAACTTCGCATCCCTATCTGACACTATTGTCCTAGGCATACCATGCAATCGAACAATCTCCCTAAAGAACAAATCTGCAATATGGCTCGCGTCATCTGTTTTGTGACATGGGATAAAATGTGCCATCTTTGAAAACCTATCCATGACTACAAAAATTGAGTCTCTTCCCCGTTTAGTCCTAGGCAGACCTAATACAAAATCCATAGAAATATCAATCCACGGTGCACTAGGAATGGGCAAAGGGGTATATAAACCATTTGACTGCACTCTCGATTTAGCTTGTCTACAAGTGACACACCTACCACAAATCCTCTCAACATCTCGCTTCATGTGTGGCCAAAAGAAGTGTTCCTGCAAAACAGCTAAAGTCTTTGCAACTCCAAAATGTCCCATCAATCCCCCTCCATGAGATTTCTGTACTAGTAAGTCCCTCAAAGAACAATTAGGCACACATAATCTATTTTCGCGAAATAAGAACCCATCATGCCTAAAGAACTTACCGTTACCATGTTTCTCACATTCCCGATATTCCTCACAAAATTTAGGGTCATTAACATATAAACTTTTAATTTGTTCAAATCCCAGCAATTTTGCATCAAGTGTAGAGAGTAAGCATACCTACGTGAAATTGCATCGGCAACCACATTCTCCTTACCTTGTTTGTACCGGATGACATAGGGAAAGGTCTCAATGAATTCACTCCATCGCGCATGTCTTCGATTCAGTTTGTGTTGACCCTTTAGGTGCTTTAATGATTCATGATCAGTGTAGATCACGAATTCTTTGGGCCAAAGGTAGTGTTGCCACGTTTGCAAAGCTCGGACCAATGCATACAACTCTATATCATACGTAGGGTAGTTTAAGGCTACCCCGCTTAATTTCTCACTGAAAAACACAATTGGTCTTCCTCCCTGCATTAAAACAGTACCAATACCTATTCTAGAGGCATCACATTCAATCTCAAATGTTTTATCAAAATCAGGTCAAGCAAGCAAAGGAGCATCTTCATCTTAATGCTACCCAAGCTATTATCTTCCCGTTTCCTAACTTCTCTAAACCGACTACCTCGTCTCCTTTCATCCTCCCAACCACCATATCTCCTATAATTTGCTACCAACCCGTATTCATCCTCTTCATCATATTCCTCATAATGATCTTCTTCATGTTCTACCCTAACTTCTCTAGGTGGTACTCTACCCATCCTACGTGCTTGTGGCATGTGTTGGGGCTGCTCCGCACGTGAATTTTCTACTTGGTCTAACCTCTCATGAATCTGTTCTAATTCTCCTCTCATCATCCGTCTCATCTCCCCTATCATAGCCTCCATAAACACCTTGGGATCTGACATTTCCCTAGCTCCTTCGGTATTGCTCTTTTCACTATTATGAGACATGTTTGCTGCAAAAACAAGGTTAGGTAAAATATAGAAAGGACCTCACACACTCCCTCACGTGTTTCACTCGAGGTATGGGTTCACTCAATTCCACTCGTGTTTCACACTACAAATCTGGCTTTTACCCTCTAATACTCTTTCCACTCTTGCCTTTTTTCCACTCGTAATAATTTCTCACTCGGTTCTTATGGAGCTACTCAAATCAGTACCAAAAATTTTTCGCGACAAATCACAAAAGACTATATTAAGGCAATTGGGTTATAGACAAGAAGGATGACAACTAAAAGCAATGTTTCGGAAATACGAAAAATTTTACCCAAAAATTTTGGCCTATGGGGTAAGGTGATTTTCTGAATATTGGGAGCCTAAATATACAAAATCAAACAAAAAAATTTTTGTGGAGCCAAAATACTTTTTTTTTTTTTCGGATCCTCTTGATTTTTTTTTTTTTTGCTTTATTTCTTTCTATTCAATCTGAATAACATGCACCAAAAGGAAATAGATTAGAATACTGGTAACTTACAAAAAGGAAAAGGAAAGAACTAATATTCACGCAATTCTTTTTTTTTTTAATGAACGAAATTCGGAATTGAAAAGGAAAAGGAATGAAATTAAATGGGATAGGAAAACCTGACTTAGAGACTAGCCCTGATACCAAATGATGCGAATCTCGCCAAGACTAACGAGACCCGTCAAGATTAGGATCCTAAGAACGTTCTAAGACTCAGGCTTTGGATGGAATCTCGACCCGTTGCTTCAACAAAAACAAGAACCTCGGTATAGGATGACCTCAACCTGTTGCTTATTGTGAAACAAGAACCTTGATATAACGAAGACGCCACAAATGGTGATGGAAAGCCGTCTGATAAGTCGATGGTGAACACCACGGAAAACTCCGATAAGTTCGAATAGCTCTCAAAGAACCAAAGAGAAATATAACTCTCAAATTTGGGAATAAAACTGTTGATGTTCTTTCATTGCTTGTGGACGCCTTTTTATAGGCATGAATTACAAGAATATTCTCAAAATATACCTTAAAATAAAATGGAAACTAAATGAAATATTCCCGTAATATTATCCTAATATTCCCCTAATATTCTCCTAATATTCCTAGAATTTAAATCGACAAAAATATAGAAACTTACACTTAATTTTACACCTAATACACGCCTAAAACAATAAAGGGAAAGTATGACTTTTTGTTACAATTTCGGTCAAGGAAGGAATTCGGCAAAGATATGGAAAATTCCGAAAATTTGCAGCCCATTAATCAAGGAAGAAATTCGGCCAATTTGTAGCCCATTAATTTGCCAAAACATCCTCTTCATTGGGCTTGGTCCGGATCTTCTAAGACTTGAATTAAATTGAAGCTTCCTTGTGGATCATGCTCAATGGGCCTCCACGAATTTGTTTGAGCCCACACTTCTTGAATTAATCCATTAAGTGCTTCTTTGAACCTCTTAACCCGCGCCCTTGTAATCGGCCCAATTGGTACTCGAACTGATTCCCTTGATGTTGTGCCATAGTTTGCATCAATTTTAGAAAATTATGGGTTTTTAAAATTAGGATTTTTATTTGGGACAAATAAGATGAAGGAAGGTAAGTTTAAAAAATGAGCAAATAATCCCTTAAACTTGTCAGATCAGTATTTTCCGTGAGAATAATAAACAAAACTAAAAAAAAATGTATTCTGAATAGTTTTTCATAAATCACGGGACATGATGAATTCTTTTCAAAGTACAAAGACAACGTACAATAAGGTACATAATCTAGCAAGAGTCCTATAATTAATCCTCCCCTCTTTTAGAGAATTATATATTATTTTCAAAAAAAAAAATTTCAGTAAATTTAAGGGAGAAAAGGTGATTTTAGCATATTTGACAATAATCTTTTATAATAATAGTATAATTGAAATTAATATAAGAAAATATAATATTTAAATTAATTACACAATTAAAATATCAAAATTACCCCCAAAACCCCACTCTTTTATCTATCTTCCTTCTCTTTGATCTCTCTCTTCTTCGAGTCGCACTCTCTCTCATCTGCCTCCTCTTGCCGTTGTCGACAACTTTGCGAGCATGAGAAAGTTGAGGACCTCACTATTTACGAAGGCCCGCTATCACTATCACAAACCGTTGTCATCGTCGTTGTGAGAATCACGCGTCGTCGAATCTAGATCATTAGAAAATGCATGATTTTTGTGTGAATCGCCACTATTGTTTGAGTAATCTCGTGATGATCACTGTCCCGTTGCGACTCCCTCACCGTCGTCGTCTTGAACTCTTGAAATCTAAAACTCCATTGATCCCCAGCGTCATATAGGATCGCACATACAACCAGTTCAGGCAGCCTCACAATTGGAGAAACATTGTGATCGAGATTCGTAGTAGTTGTGGAGGGTTCTTGTTGCCATTCTAATTCATTATCGTTATTGTCTTGATCTTTAGTCGAAGATAGAAGAGAGAGAGAGAGAGAGAGAAATAAGTAGAAGAAAAGAATAAAATTGAAATTAATTAAAAATAAAAATAAAATATATTATAATTTTATATTATTTTAAAAATATGTTATAATATTTATTAATATTTTTTATAATATATTATATAATACGATTTTTTAAAATTTGTAATTATATTTAAAAAAAATGCTATTTTAAAGTTTGATACGTGCATATAATTTGACAGCAAGTAGCTTTGCAAACGTTCAAAAATTCAGAAAAAGTATTAAAAAAAAAAAACAAACAAAAGAGAGCGCTTTTGAATAAGCCCCCCTCTGTTCCGAGTTCCGACAAAGGGGAAGAAAGAAACAGAAAAAATAATAAAATAAGGTGACGGAAAAACGTGTAGAAGGGCCGAGTTGTCAACATCAAAAGCGGGTCCCACCAGATTTTGATCCTGATTTCAGATTCACCCTCTATAAATTCTCCTCAGTCCTCGCTTTCTTCCGCATTTACTCGGTTCTCTCTTTCTCCATCTATGTATATATACACATTGTGGTATCTGCAAACGCAAGTCTTTGAGTTAATTTTTGAGTGTGTGAGCTGCCCACCTCTGTCTGTTGCACGCTTCACGCGATCTCTCTACGTAAGTTTCTCATGATCTAATCTTTCTTATCTTTTTATTTTTCTTCTTCTTAATATATTTTCTCGGAAAACTTTTTCTCTTCTTCGGGTTGAAATTTGAACAGAAAAGTGTTTGGAGCTCTGTTCGTCATTCTAATTTCTAGGGTCCATTTCTGTTTTCCTTCTTAGTAATTTTCTCGGTTGTGAATGATCATAACTAGTGAAAGTGCTCGCTCTTTCAAAACTTTTTCGGCAACCAAATAACGGAAGCATGGGGGATAAAGTAACAGGTTTTCCAAATCAGTGCATCTCATTTTCCTTTTTACAGTGCAGAAGGTTATTAATATTAAAATAAAAAAAAAGAATTAAATTTTGAAAAAAAAAAAAGTGGGAAAACAGAAGAAAAATGCATAGGGATTTGTGTCAAAAGGCAGTTGGTAACAAACTCTTTGAACGTAGTACATTGATCATATATATTTTTTTAATTTTAATGTTAACCAAAGCGTTGGCCATTTAATGTTACCTCGAGATCTGCAATTACATATATATATATATGATATATATGCGTCGGTGTTTTTTTCTTTTTTTTAAAACCTTTCTTCTTCTGTAGAGATTTTAATACAAAGCTGTCCTTGGTGTTTTTCAGAAGTATTGGATGGGACTTGTACGACTTCTTCTTAAATGCATATCCATATGTAATGTGTCCTCTTACCTTACCATTCTAGCTAAAAAAAAAAAAAAATCTAGGAATCACTTTTTTCTTTATTTATTTATTTATTTTTTTTCTGAATTCTCTTTATTTATTTATAAATAATAGAACTCTAGTGTTTGGATTGCAGGAAAATTATTGAATGATGGAGACAGGGTCGAGTTCAAGTCCTAATTATAATTCATCTTCGTCAAGAAAGACGAGTAACTTATTCAACTCAACCATACCAAGCTGCCTTCTTTCCATACTTGCCGGTATGAACCCTCTCCAATTATTATTATGTTTTTTCGTACTTATTAGAAGGTACCGAAAAATTCTGATTGGAGGAACCGTTGAATTATAATGTGCTTATTTAAAATATGTACAGGCATAGAGTGGAAAGAGGAATAGGGTTTAATTTTTGTTTCTTTTAAATGACCAGGCGGGATAATAAATTGAAAAGAACAAAAAATAATTAAAAAATGAGTATGAAATCCTAAGTGGCAATTATAGTTGAGGAGCAGCCGGCATGTGGCTCAATTTTTTTATCCTACAAATCGTTTTCCCTGCTTCATTGTTTAATTCAAATTTTAAATTTAGATGTGTTTGCTTGTTTGTTTGTTTGTATTTTAGGAATTTGAAATCCCGAATGACTCGAAGTATGAACATAACGCAACGTCTTTTTGCGGTGTTACAAGATTAGTAGACTTTGTTGGTACATGTTATAACGACCTTTCTGTCTTAGCTCCTTTCTCCACACCTTTATTCTTCCAGACCGTCGTTTTATTCATCTTTATTCTTAAATTAATGTCTCGTTAAGTAAAAACTTTACATTTAATTATATTCAAATACAATAAAATTTTACATAAAATATAAAATTTTAGATTCAAATACAATCTTCTTCAACAATATTACGAAAACAATTATTATTATTATTTTTAAAACAATCACATTAACTTTTCAATTCTAACTTTTTATCTTTATTTTTAACAATTACATTAATTTTTTAATTCTAAAATATAATTTAAATACTTTTCATCCAAACACACATTTTATTTAAGTATAAAATAAATATTTTTCAACTAAATATAATATTTAAAAAAATGAGTTGAATTTAAACGTAATTAAAACATAACGTGTTTGACAAAAGTTTCATAAAAAACAAAAAACAAAGTCGCCCATCACCTGCCTTTCCTTTTTGTTGCATTTCAAATTTGAACTCATCTAATTTTCATTTTTTTATTCCTTTTAGCAAAAAAAGAGAGAGGGAGATAAGGTGTTCTTCCTCTTTTTTTTTTTTTTTTTTTCTTACTTTTTTTTTTTCCTCTGAAATTTGGTGGGAAAATTTAAAATGCAGAAACAAAACCATATCGGAGAAGGAATAAAATAATAATAAAAAAAACTTTTTACTATTTACCAAGAGTAAATGGCTTGCGTGACAGCATGAGATTGATTGCTGAGTAACCTCATGAAAACAGTGTGTAACCGAAGCTTTTTGGGTTAAGAAATGAGAGAATCGTGTTTTAACAGCGACACTGCATCTGTAATGAGGGCCCTTTTTTTGTCTTTTTGGTCTTCTTTTCTCATGATTCATCTGTCTACCATCTACGTATTATATGAAAAAGATATGTGATAATGAGCTAAACTATGAATGTCTCTTTAGCGAAAGGAGAAAAGAAAAAATGACCATGAACATCCTGCTATAGGGATTATTTATATTTTAGAAAGTATACGTTTGAAACTTTACAATATTTATTATCGTATAGTAGTTGATATTATCTTTTTATTTTTATTTTTTTACATTCCTATAGTTCATAATATCTTTCTGCATTATCTATCTAATTTTTAGGATAGTTTTTCTACTAATAATTAATATTGAGCTATTACCCTATAAATCCTCATAAAAATTTCAACTGATAAAATCGACTTTAATTCCCTTTAGTGACTCAGATATATCATGCAGAGGGTAAGATGTAGCTAACTCGGTCGATAGAAGAATGGGAGTTTAGATAAACGCTTTTAAGTTCAAAATTTGAACATATTTTCTTTTTTTTTTTTTTTTTGTTTTTGACAAATAAGAGTTGTAGATCTCATCAAAGGAAAAAAAAAAAAAAATCTAATCGGGTAAGATGGGATGTGTGATATAAATGTGTAGTAGCTAAATTTCAAAATTTGAGGTCCTTGATATGATAGCGACCTTACATAAGAGATGTCTGAGAACTACAAACACAGCGAAGCATAGCAAATCTTTTGTCCCCAAAAACAGCGTTTCCATTCCCAAACGTCGCTTCTCAACGTTTCAAGTTTCAACTTTTCAAATTTGGTACAAAAATTCCAACTCTTCCATTGCTGTCAATTTGTTTTTATTATTTTGATGTATCAACTCATTAATGACTCGTAAGGAACTTCAGGGCCAACAAACCTACAACGTAATTTCTTATTTTTGGCCAAATTGGGGACCACATTCTTTTGTTTTTGTTTTTGTATTTCTCTTTTTATATTGTTTTCCATTTTACAGTCGTCTGATTGGATACGAGATGAAGTCCAGTCCAGTGAGCATTTTTTCTTTTGTTAATTAATGCCCCGTTTTTGGTCTCACATTAGTTTAATCATTTAATCCAACTTTGGCCAAAAAAGTTAAGGAAAAATAACTTTGTAATTCTGTAACTTTGAAAAAAAAAAAAAAAAAAACTGCTGTCTAGTTGTCTAGTCTTTTTTGTGTATTTCATTTTCCGTTTCTTTTACTTTTTATTAAAAAAAAAAAAAGAAATTGACTAAAGAGGAAAACTTTCATCAACGAGAGAAGTACACACACACACACAATTGTTTCTTATGTCTGTCCAATGTGTTAAAATTCCTTTGCATGTCTTTTGACCTTTTCGTTCCAAATCCTTCTAAAGAGGGGGAAAAAAAAAAGTAGTCGGTCCATCTAGAAAAAGGAGAATGAAATCTCTAATACATATAAACAATCTAAGTCACTTTCTTTCATTTTTATTTCTTATAAAGTAAAATATTAGAGTCCAAAGAAAGTAATGAACTATGATGTGTGACGTACATGCATATATATATATATATAACATATGAATGTGCAACAGATATAGAGGAGAGAATGAAGATGTTAGCAATGAACCCAATCGAAGAAGACGAAGGAGACACTTTCGCAGAGCGCGCTGAATCTTACTACAGAAAGCGGCCTCAGCTCTTAGCCTTAATCCAAGACCTCTACAACGCCTACCTCACTTTATCCGACAAATACTCTCATCAATCCTCAAATCCTAATACCAAGTTTCATCATCGTCATCGTCGATATTCTTCTCAAGTCTCCGACTATTACGACACAGTTACTGATATTGACTCCGACTTAGAGAGCTCGATCTCCTACCAACAACCGATGAACACCATGCAGGGAAAGAATGATCATCGAAACCCCAACCGCAAATCGGCGGACGACATCATCGTGGAGCTTGTCATGAAGAATCTTGAGCTAGAGCTGGTGGTAGAGGAGCTGGGGCGTTCGGAGAGGCATTGTACCGAGTCATCGAGGAAAATCGAGTTGCAGAGGAGCCTGCTGGAGGTGCTGGAGTCGGAGCGCCTGGTGCTGCTGAACGAGAACGCGAGGCTGGAGTACAGGGCAGCGGCGCTAGCGGAGGAGAACAAGGGGTTGGCGTCGGAGTCGCTCTTCATGCGGCGGAAGGCAGGGGAGCTGGCGAGGTGCATGCTGAAGATGAGGGAGGACCAGAGGGTCTGCATGCTGAGCAGAAAGATTGAGGACTTGCAAGGACAAATCCATGGACTGGAGAAGAGGAACAAGGAGTATTATGAGCAGCTGGTTATGAGGACTACTTCAGACAAAGGAGAACATGAAAGTTGTGGTAGTGATCATGTTAAGAAGAAGAAAAAGAAGAAGAATGAAGTTGTGTCTGAGGGTTGTTTTGAGATGAGGAAGCTAAGCCAGAGACTGATGAAGAGAATTAATAATCAAAGTCAAGGTGGTAGTAAAGGAAACAAGGGTGGCTCCAATTGGTGGGAAAGGGTTAAGAGCATGGACTTGTTTCTGTGTGGGGTCAATTCTACTTGTTCTTCTTGACTATCTTTTTTTCTTTTTTGCAACTTTCTACTTTAGTTGGCTTATATTTAGAATATCTTATTTACGTAGAATCAAAACCGGAGAGTAGAATATATATAAATAATTATTCATTTATTAGTGAACCATAAACATGTTTGTTTTATTTTCGAAATATTAAGACTAATTTGTAAACCATCATGTAGTCTAGGTCTAGAAATTTTTTTTTTGTAATGTTTATTTATTGATTTAGTTATTTGAGTTTTAAGATGGAGGAATTAAATACTATTATATGTGAAATTATTATTGAATTACATCTATAATTACAAATGTATATGTTAGTTAATGTTTCTTATTAGTAAATTAAATATTAAAACTAATATAGGAAGTGTGGTGCTCTCGAATCCAATAACGCGAAACCGTCATGATCCGACTTCGTTGTCGACCAAGACAGCCCGTGCGTTGAATCCGGATTGTCATTTAAAACTCTTTTTCTTTCAATTCTTATTTTTTTCAGGGCTCAAAATTTCACCCATAAAATTTTTTTTTAATACATACTTTCCTCGTATGAAAGCCATAGAAAATATATAAAACTAACTTTTAGTTGTCTTTTTGAGTACAATATAATATACACATACAATATATATACTGTGTTTTTTTTAAAATACATTCTCTTCAATTCACTATTTTATCGCTCAGCGGAAGACTGGTAGCAAGACCAAAATCTACAGTGGATTCCCTATCCCATTGACACGTGCGCATCCTGCTGCCATCAATGTAGTCTACTGGACAGGTTTCTTACTTGTAACATGAACAAACTGATGACCTAACAGGCTCAGTAAGTTCAAACATACTTAGTAAGAATCATTTAGATTCAAAAACATCAAAAGTCTAATTTCTATGAATAATACTATTCATTTGTGAATAACACTATTTACTATAAATAGTAATTTTGATATTTGACCGATGAATAATAACTGTTACTTTAATCGGTTACTATTCATGTTACTCTAACCGAATCCACTACACTTAGTGCTCGGTTATGCTCAATTATGATCTCTTATGGCTTTCATCATCTTAATGATTATTCATTCTATGTGTATTTTGGTTTTGAGCTCATTATGGTAGTACCGATAATTTGTAACGAGCTGACTGGGAGGGCCTAGGGAGCGACCCTAGAGCTTCTTCCTCTCCAGCCCTCATCGCTCGTAGCGATTATTGTATCTCCGAAGAACCTGTAAACCTCTACCACAATGTTGGAGGGGCGGTACGCCTTAAGTGGTTTTATTACCATTTTTCAATTATAATTCTGATCAAGTGACATTAATCGTCACTTCAAGGTCATAAACCTCCATCGCCCGTAGGCCTTACATATTCTCTTTCTCTTGTTATGTGGGATATGTTATACTAACTAATCCCCCAGTGTCCATAGGACTTAATATCTAATGTACAACTAATACATAATGAAATAATACAGTATTTTATGTTGCAGACATGAAAATGCTTGAACTTACCACCACTGCGATAATGTCTACTTCTGGAACTCCTCCGCAGTTTTATCTCTAGTTTGGGTCCTTATAGATATAGTATTGTTTGTTAATACCCATCATTAATTATCACTTTGGATATATATATTCATTTTACTTAACAATTCAACATATTTCAACTTTTTATGTGATACACGATTTGCAATACGCCCATGTTCCAGCCCATGTACCTCTCGGGTTCCCCCTATATGGTCGTGTTTCAAAGTACACGCCCGTGTACTATTTAAACTCTAGATTTTAGCTCCAAAATCTTTATTTTGGGTTATAGAATTTTATTTAAGACATTCTAGATCCTTTACGGTCCTTTCCAAGCCTTTTGAAAATTTTTGGTCAAAATGACCATTTTACCCCTGACGGGTCTCGAGATCGTAACTATTCCATCCTATCATTTTTCCCAAATTTTCTAAGCCCAAATATTATAAAATAATATTCTCTAGGCTTTTGTATCGTTTTACAGCTTTATTTGCTAAAAAAATCACAATTATTCATTTTCGGACCCTCGGTTAGTATTCATCCGACACCTAAGGTCGTTTCTCGTTTTTCTAGCGTTTCGGAGCCTTAAATGGGTATTTTACTACTCCAGAAACGTTTTTCATCCAGTCCTCAAGCCTCGGTTCTCGAGGGGCTCGGGTTTCCTATCTTGATCTAATTTTTCTTCCTCGTTTCTTAAAATACCCTTAACTTTTCGGCATTTTAGTCATTAAGGGGTCGGTTTATTATTTCTCTTAGGTTGGTTTTCCATTACTAACCCTAATCCATCGAGGGGTCTCAGTTTCCTTTCTGAGTCTAATATTTTTACCCCTCATTTCCCGAAATGCCCTTGTGTCGTTTTAAAAATTTCGACAGAATTTTCGCTTGTATTTTTAGGTTTCTTCGGCATTAGGTACGCCTCAGAACCTTTGTACCTGCTACGTACTATATCAGAGACCTATTTTATACAAGATTACCAAATGTTGTATAAAAATTTTCCACATTATCATCATTCCAAATTTTAACACAAATCATCAATTTTTTTTTCCACTTATAGCCTCGGTTTCTCATGATAAACAACACCAAATATTTTTCATCACATTAAACAATCATCATATATCACTTTTAGGTTTTCAAATGTACATATAAACATTAAAAACCTAACAAAATTTCATTCCAACTCTAGCATTAAGCCACGGATTTTCATGCTAAACCACCATAGAAAATTTTGTTCCTATTACTAGGGTTTTATTAACATTTCTCATCATTGTTCAACACTAAAAATTTTCCACTTTCTAGTGTTTATTGGCCATGGGTTCTAGCATGAAACATGCACCAAAATTATTTGTTTCATTATTCCAATTTATGCTTTAATAAACATAGTATCAAACTAACATAACCATTAAAGCAAATCACCAAATTTATCAACATTTTTTCCCTTCAACAAGCCACGGTTTTCATAGGAAGCATGCAAAAATTTTTTTGCTTGATTCCTATTTCTAAATCATGCTTCATTCATCTTAATATCAAACTGATCAAATCATCAACAAAATATCAAAATTTTCAACATAATTCCCCACCAATGAGCCATGGATTTTTCAAAGAAAAACCAACGAAAATACTTCAATTTGAAAGCTCACCTTATCAATTAGTTTCCTTGCAACCTAAGCTTGGATTGGAAGCTCATTTTGTGTAAAATTTTTGCTAAAATTTAGTTTGAAACGGGGTAAGGTGCACAGATTTTTGGCAAAAAAAATATGATAAGAGTTTGGCCAATTTTTTTAATTTTTCAAATGAATTTCTCATGCCTATTTATAGGCAAATGGATGGGGACCTTTTTGCAATTTTTTCCAACAATTACATAATTGTTTAGGGACTTAAATGCAAACTTTTTGGGGTTAAATTTACAAATTTTGGGCTGCCTTCTTTCCATGTGGCCGAACCCCTTTTTTTCCATTTTTTTCCAAATTTTTTTTATAGCCATTTCGGCTTGATCATGGCCATTGATCCTAAAAGCATTTAATCTTGGCCTTTAATGCTACCTACCACATTAATTCTTAATTAACCTAATTAACTAAATCCAAATTATGATATCATTATGACATCATCTAATTAATATGTGAATTAATTCATGGTCAAATTTTGATCGAAAGTCAAACCGAACGGAACTTTACCGAAATTGCGTAGGCAGGTTCCGGGCACCTTCGGTGCGATCGGTCTGTTTTATTTTGCTTCCGTTTGGCCAAAATTCACTACCATAAATTTTCATCTTTTAGTGCACTCCGGTATACTCTTCAGGGTTTTTAGCTTTGTTTGCGGCGTCTCACCCGTTTCTATTCGGTAAGATTTTTCATCTCCGAACTTATTTACTTTAACACTGTCGAAACATTTTCACAGTATTCTAAATAGTATTGAAACACAATTTTTTCATATTTTATTTATTAAAATTGATATATACATACAATTTTAATTTATTCCGAGAATCTAAAAATTCCCGGTTATCACAGGAAGTGCTAGCATTCGATGGATAATAATAAAAATTTGCATTCGTCATCTAATTATGGCACTTCGTTTCTTCATTGCTAGATAAAGCAGCATTGAATAAAAAATGAACGTGCTGCATGCTCTAGGTTTTCCTACCTTTGTTTCCCCTCTACTGATGTCGCCTCTCTTTAGGGTTTTCTCTATAACTTCTTTGTATCTTCTCAGAGTCTTTTTTCATACTTTGTCAATCCTCAAAATCCTCTGAGCTATTGTGTTTTCTCTATTCATACTTGGCTTCATTGTTCTTCGTTTTCTTGTCTTTTTGCTGGTTACATGTTTGGAGTCTGGTTGTTTCAGCAGTTCTTATCTACTCTCCCTTTGTTGGGGTTTCTCCAACATGGATTATTCTTGTGTTTCCAGAGCTATGATTGAAGAGTGTACTAGAAAGGAGAAGATGTCCATTGGGGTGGACTCCAAACTTTGTTGGGATTTGATTGAAGAAGAAGACACCACTTCCATAATCAAATCGACGGCGATTAGAAAGTACTTTGGGGACAAACCCAAAAGTCTAGATTGTTTAAGAACCTCTTATCAAGCATATGGAATCTAGGTCTAACATGGAAGATACATTAATTAGGGCCTAAGATTTATGGGTTTTGATTTAAGAACGAGGAAGATTACTTCAATGTTCTTGCACGACAACCGTGGATTATTCATGGTGAGCTGCTAAATATGAGGGAGTTTCCTTAGGATAGGTCGTGGGCGGAGTATGACTTTGATGCCATGGTGGTTTGGGTAAGAGTTTGTGGTCTTCCCCCCTTTTGATTTTCTATTGAAAACACTTTAAAAGTGTTTAGTAAAATTGGGAACTTTGTGGAGATGGAGAAAAAGTTATGAGAGAACTTGATTAGACAGGGTTTTCTTCGCATTGGAGTTTTCATTATATTATTAGAGTGGAAAGACATTTTTTAATATATTTCATTTATTTTTGAACTGATTAATGATATATTAGAGGTTATTTATTACATTATTATTTATCTTCATCCTATTTATATGTTAAAGTAAATATAAATAAATATGACTCATTGACTTCTTGTTATTAAACTGTTGGAATGTTAATGATATTTTGTATACGAGAAGATAATGTTGTATAATAAGTAATCTAAATCTATAATCCGTAGCTTATGAGATTAGAGTGAGCATCTAACTCATGTTAAGACTATTATATTATTTAAAACCAATTAGGGAGATGATTTGTCTTGATTGTCTGGAGCAATTTGGCTCTCAAGTAAAAACATAGATATGTTGTTTGGTGGTGACATATCAGATTGGGATCAAAATATACTTAATTTACGTAGTTCACTTGAGCAAATTAATTCACTTTTGACATCTATTATACAATAACTTTAATCTTGAGTAAGTGAATGACTTTAAGTATATGACTTGTGTACTTTGATGTTCCAAAGGCTAAAGCATCTTAGAAGTAATAAGCTTATAAATCAGTTCGTTAGATACATGATGTGGCGGCCCGCCCTACGTAGAGTTAAACAGTACTATTACAGTTAGCTATTGTTGCCAACTGCGATAGACTGTAACCACTTGAGTCGTCGGTAACTTACTTTTATGTACTATATATATATATTTTATCTTCTTACTTTACTTTTGTCAATTTAATGTATACATTTTTTTTCTTAACTGTCTCATATATATATACCACTGTATTGTAAAACTTTACTACAGTAGCACTTTACATCATATATATATACATCATTTACATCATAATACATATTTCAAAATCCCCTTTAAATTGCTGCTCAGCAGAGTCTTGTAGCGGAACCATTTCCCTCGTCCTATCCCCTGGCATATGCACACCCCGTCACCATCCATCAATCTCACTTCCGGATAGGTTGCTTACCTATAACATGAACAAACTCATGAGCTTCAAGCTCAGTAAGTTCAAACATAAATATCCAAACGTAAAACTTAAAATCATAAAAGTACTATTTATAGTGAATAGTAACTTTACCTTTTGATCATAAATAGTAAAGTTGACTTTGACCAATACTATTCATGTTGACTTTGACCTAAGACACTGCACGTAAAGTTAGTATATATTTTACTCATTTATGATCAATTATGGTATCATTTTCAGTTTTAGGTCATTATCTTTTATTACGTTCTGGTTTTGTGTCCTATATTTGGTCGTACCATTCTTTCACGCGCATGACTGCGAGGGATACTGGGGATCGACCCACTGGCCAATCCTCTATAGTTGAACATTTCATTAATACATATATATGTGTATATAACACCATTAAACCTCCCCATAGGTCGGGAGGTCGGTACGCCAATAGTGGTTTCGTTACCGTCTTTCATTTAGTTCCGATCAGGTGACATTTCTTATTGTCCCATGATCTGGAACCCTTTACATTTCTTTCTTTCATTATGTGTATACAGTATTATTTTTTTTAATATCATTTTACATCATATATATAACATAAAGACATAATGAGTAAGTTCATGCTACAGACAATTAAATATCTGAACTTATAGGTAATTTGCTAGCGTTTGCTTTCCTTTGTCCGTTGATGTTTCCTCGTCACGTTTGGGTCTGATTCCTATAATCGAGACAGACAACCGTTATTTCATGCTTTTAAATTTTAAGAAAACATAAAAATTCTACATTTACTTTCCTATTAAAGAACTTAGAGGCTTTATATTTCATTTTAGACTTTTCTACTAACTTTTAGTCAAAATGACAATTTTACCCCCAATTTCATTTTTCATTGTAACCCTATGTTTTATTGACTTAAAACTCAGTTTTGACCTTTAAAATTTCAGTTAAATCATTCTAAAGCTCTAACGGCCCTTTTTGTACATTCAGGGAATTTTTGGTCAAAATGATTATTTTACCCCTGACGGGTCAATGGGCTGTTAAATTTTTGTTCTCCCATTTTAACCAAATTTTCTGAGCCTAAAAATCATAAAATAATCTTTCTAGGCATCGATACATTTTTGCAGCACCATTTGCTGCAAAATCGATGACTTTCAATCACCCGACTCTCGAGTGATACTATTCTGATACCTAGGGTCATTTCTCATTTTTCTAACATTTTGAGACTTTAAATGGACGTTTCACTAATCGTGAAAAACATCCCTTGCCATTTCCTGAGTGTAGGTTACGGAGGGGGCTTGGGTTTCCTTTTTCGATCACATTTTTATCCCTCGTTTCCTAAAATACCCTTCGTGCCGTTATAAAATTTCGGCAGTATTTCTGTTAAAATTTTAGGTTCCCGGCGTTTAGAAAACGCCTCAAAACCATTTAACCTATTTTAACCTGCCATGTACTATACCACAAACCTAACTTATGTAAAAGTTACAAACTTTTTACGTAAAATTTTCTATAAAAACCTAATCATTTTTAATAAGATTTCAATTCGTTCTTTCTCATTTTCAGACCCGATTTAATACACATTTATCACATTGTTTTATTTCATAACATTTCATACAAAACACAACCCTTTTTACACTACCACCACATGGTTTTCTTAAGGAAACCTTAAACAAAAATTTTGTTTCAAGGTTTCATTTTCATCATTCATTTTCCACACCAATACATGTCTAATGTAACACAAAACCTAACCTATCTCATCACAAAATTTTCATGCATCATTCCCTTAAAAGCCATGGATTTTCTTAAAGAAATCATGCACAAAATTTTGTTTTCATGCTCTCATCCTTTTCTTATTAATTTCACACATCAAACTTTATTTTTGAACCAACCAATAATCAAAACTTAACATAAAATTTCATCTACCAACACATATACACACACACGGGTTCACATAACTCACACAACCAAATTTTTTTCTTGCTCCCAAAATTAACTAAACTTCAATTCCAAGTTTTTCTTTGTCTCAAAAACATATTAGCACACAAATACAACAAGTTTGATGCAAAAATTTTCACTCTTCAAGTATGATTAGTCAAGGATTTTCTTAAGATAAAACCCTAAGATTTTTGGTTCAAAGTGTCAACAATATTCTCTAATCACAACCAATCTTTGACAACACCAAAACAACAACAATCTAAGCTTGCAAATTCATCACTTTTTCCACAATTCATACACAAATTCTTAGCACCAAATTGAAGAGAAAACTTACAAAATTAGTGCTCACCTTGCTAGAATGGTTGGAGGTGACTTAATATCGAGTTTTTGCTCCAAAAACTTAAAGAATTTTTCTTGGAAATGAGGGAGAGACTCGCGGCTGGACTGAACAGAGAAGAAGCAAGTTTTCGCTGAAATATTTCAGCTTATACACATTTTTAATGGCTGCCTAAAGTGGTGAGGACCAAGTTGCAAAGTTTGGTGCAATTTGGCAACACTTTAAGGACCTTTTTGCAATCTTTTCAAGGATTTATTTGCAATTTTTAAAATTTTTTCTGAATTCTTTCATCATTCACCGATTCTAGATGTGATAACTGGGAATTTTCATATTCTCGGACAAAATTAAAATTATATGTATACAACAATTTTAATGAATAAAATGTGACAAAGTTGTATTTTAATACTGTTGAAAATATTGCAAAAATATTCTGACAGTGTAAAAAAGTGTGAGTTTGGAGATGGAAAATCTTTCGAACAAAATCGGGTGAGACGGCTCGAAAACGAAGTCAAAAACCCTAAAGAGTGCACAGAAGTGCACTAAAAGACAAAATTTTACGGTAGTGAATTCTGGTCAAACGGAAGCAAAATAAAGCAGACCGATCGCACCGGAGGCGCCAGGAACCCGCCAACGTGATTTCGGTAAAGTTCTGTTTGATTTAACTTTCTTTCAAAAATTGACCACGAATTAATTCATAAATTAATATGTGAATTAATTAGGTGGCATCATAAATATGATGTCATTAATAAAAAAATTAAAACTTATAAAGTAAGTATGGTGATTTGTATGGCTAAGATTTAAAGCTTTTGGATCAATGGCCAAGATCAAGCCAAAATGGCTTGGAAGAAAATTTGGAAAATTAGGAAAAAGGGGGCTCGGCCATGTGGAAAGATATCAACCCAAAATTTTATTTTTGACCCCAAAATTTTTGCTAAAAAATCCCTAGACAATTAGTAATTGTTGGGAAAAAATTACAAAAAGGTCCCTAACTTTTGCCTATAAATAGGCATGAAAATTCATGTGGAAAGTTGAGAAATTTAGCCAAACTCTTGCTCCCCAAAAACCGTGAGCTTTCTTCCCATTTTTAGCCAAAAATTTGACATGTTTCTTCACAAAATTTGCTTCCAATCCAAGTCTAAGTTGCAAGGAAACAACTTGATAAGGTGGGCTTCCAATTTGAAGCATTTTCCTTGATTTTTCTTGCGAAAATCTGTGGCTTTGTTGGGTGTGGAAAAGTGATAAAAACTTTGATGGTTTGTTGGTGTTTAAGTTGGTTGGTGTTAGGTTGATTTAAATCATGTTGTAGAATTAAGAAACAAGCAAATTGATGCATGTTTCACACCAAAAATCTGTGGCCAATAGACACTAGAAAATGAGAAAAATTTGTGATGGAAATGAAAAGATAATGTCGATAAAAGAACCTAGGAATATGAGAAAATTTTGATAAAAGAACCTAGGAATATGAGAAAATTTTGTATGGTTTTAGAGCATGAAAACCGTGGCTTAAGGCTAGGGTTGGAATGAAAATTTTGGTGATATGTGGCTTAAGTGATATGTGATAAATGAACATTGTGATGAAAAATGTTTGGTGTTGTTTTCCAAGTGAAAACCGTGGGTAACATTGAAGAAAAATTGATGAATTTGTGTTGTGATTTGAATGATGTTAATGTGGAGAATTTTTATATAAAGTTTGGTAATTTTGTATAAAATAGGCCTCTGGTATAGTACGTGATAGGTACAAAGGTTTTGAAGCGTATGTAACGCCGGGGAAACCTAAAAATACAAGCAGAAATGCTACCGAAATTTCTAAAACGGCATAAGGGCATTTCGGGATCGAGGGGTAAAAATATTAGGCTCGGAAAGGAAATCGAGACCTCTTGGTGGGTTAGGATTGATAATGAAAACTGAACCCAAAAAGGAATAGTGCAACGACCCTTTAGTGTCTAAAATACCGAAAACGAGAAAAATTCACGTTAGGGGTATTTTAGAAAACGAGGGGGAAATTTTGTGAACGGGATTAGAAACGTTTCAGGAGTAGTGAAATACCCATTTGAGGCTTCGAAACATTAGAAAAATGAGAAACGACCCTAGGTGTCAGATGAATAGTAATCGGGGGTCGGGTGAGACATAATTGTTGATTTTACAGCAAATAAAGCTGTAAAATAATACAGAAGCCTAGAAAATAATATCTTATGATATTTGGGCTTAGAAAATCCTGGAAAAAACATAGAACGGAATTATTACGGTCCTGAGACCTGTCAGGGGCAAAATGGTCATTTTGACCAAAAATTTCTGAAAGGCTCGGAAAGGACCGTAAAGGGTCTAGAATACTTACAATAAGATTCTAGAGGCCATAATAAAGATTTTAAAGCTAAAAATCTAAAAATTATAAGGTATACGGGCGTGTACTCTGGAACACGGGCGTGTAATCTGAACCCGAGAGGTACACGGGCTTGAACACGGGCGTGTTGCAAGCCGTGTACCACATAAAGAGTTGAAATGCATTGTAAAATTTATCACAAAATAAATATAGTCAAAGTGATAATTAATGATGGGTATTAATAGACAATACTCTGTCTATAAAGACCCAAACTAGAGATAAAACTGCGAAGGATTTCTGGAAGTGGACGTTATCGTAGTAGTGGTAAGTTCAAGCATTTTCATGTCTGCAACATGAAATACTGTAATATTTCATTATATACTAGTGGTACATTAGATGTAAGTCCTACGGGCAATTGGGTGTAGCAAGACTAACACACCTAATGAATAGATAAATTGAGAAGTGTACTATGAGTACACTATGAGAAGAGTGTGACTAAAATTAAGATACACCCTTAAAGAGAAAATGGGTAAGACCCACGGCTAATAGAGGTTCCTAACCTTGAGGTAACGATTAATGTTATTTGGTTAGAACTGTAATTGAAAGTTGGTAAAGAAACCACTTTTGGCGTACCGCCCCTACAACAAGAGTGGTGGAGATTACAGGTCCTTCAGGGATATAATGACCGCTACAGGCAATGATAGAACTGGAGAGGAAAGAGCCTTAAGGTCGCTCCTAAGGCCCTCCCAGTCAGCATGCATATGATATCGATATAAGGCTAAAAGAACCCAAAACCAGAATATAAGCAAAGATAATAGATAAAATGTTATGAAAGCCATAACTGGGCATAATTGAGCACAATCGACACTAACACTAAGTGTAATGGACTCGATTAGGGTGACATGAATAGTAACTGGTTAGATTAAAATTATTATTCATCAATCAAAGGTCAAAGTTACTATTTATGATGAATAGTACTATTCATGGATAAATAGAACTATTCATAGAAAATTAGATTTTTGATTTTTTGAATCTGTGTGATTCATAGTACGTATGTTTGAACTTACTGAGCCCATTAGCTCACCAATTTGTTCATGTTACAGGTAAGAAACTTGTTCAGTAGACTCTTGAATGGCAGCGAGATACGCGTGTGTCAATGGGATAGGGAATCCACTGTGGATCTTGGTCCTACAACTAGTCTTCTGCTGAGAAGCAAAAGTTAGTGAATTGAAGAGAATGTATTTTGAAAACAAGTTTACAAAAAGTATCTTTGTAAATTATGTTGTATTGTAAAAGAGAGACAACTGTAATGTAATTGTAAATTTTATATGGCTTTCATAGATAATGCTTTATGCAAGAAATGTTAGGAAATGCCCTAAGCATTAGAGACATTTTTGATGTATTTATTTTGAACTGGATAATAAGATTATATATAGAGGTTATTCATTACATTGCTATCTGTCCTCGTCTTATTTACATGTTAAAGTAAATGTAAGCAAATATGGCTCCCTGACTGCTTGTGTTAAACTGTTAGAACGTTGCATGCAATGGATTTTTGTATGCGAGAATACAATGTTCTAAAGTTAGCGGTCTAAACTATGGTCTGTAGTCTATGGGGTTAGACCGAGCATCTAACTCATGTTAAGACTATTATGTTGTCTAAAGCCTTGGAGGGGACGGTTTGTCTTGACTGTCTGGAGCTGGACTCCCAAGTAGAGACATAGATATGTTGCTTGGTGGTGACATATTAGACCGGGACTAAAGCGTGATTGATCTACGAAGTCCGCTTTGAGTGGATCGATCTGCTTTTGACGTTCATTATGCAGTAACCTTAATCCTGAGTAAAAGGATATCTTCATGTATATGACTTGTGTACTTTGATGTTCCAATGGCTAAAGCGTCTCAGAGGTAGTAAGCTTATAGACCGATTCGTTGGGTGCATGACTTGTATACGATGAAGGGTTCGTTTACAGATATTGGAATCATAGCTCTAATGAGGAGTTAAGGGTATCCTCTTAAAGGCATTATACTGAATGTGAAAATGGACAAGGCCTTGGGTCGTCTGCTGGGCGGATGACTTCTTATTCACATATGGTGAATAATCATTTTCTTTATTCGGTAGTATAATGGAACTTTAAGATAGCCTGATCAGTAGGATTAAACGGACTTTGGCCTAAGGCTGATCATGGATATCATATGAGGGTTCTGCATATATGACAAGGTCATTGGATGATAGCTTGTCACAAGCTTACGTAATATGGTATATAATTGGGAGTTCAGTTTCAGGTTTATAGTGGTGTGACTCTGAAACTAGTGATCATATGATTGACTTGTTCGGTAAAAGAATGATGATCATATGGATTTACAGGAGTCCGATTATATATGTCCAATCAGTCCCTCTACTAGCTCCACATAATTCCTTAACGTTTGGCAAATTGAATTGTGTATGCTATTGGCTGGTTTATTATGCATGGATGGTGATGACACAGGATTAGGATGGTAGACAAGATTCTCTCCGGTTGGATTCAGATTTTGTTTTGGATAATAGAGTACACAATTATTCGAACTCCAAATAAAGTTGCCATGATTTTATTTGAGATTGGATTGGAGTTGTAGAAAATTACCCATGAGAACAAGAATATGAAACACAACCGTTTTGTGGAATTTGAATTTTGAAATTTGAAATTTGAAATTCGAATTTGAAATTTGAATTTGAAATTTAAATTTGAAATTTGAAATTTGAATTTGAAATTTGAAATTTGAAATTGAAATTTGAAATTTGAAATTCAAATTTTGAATCACAGTCCAAGTAGGATTCAAATTTGTTGTGGAAAATCCACAAGGTTTGAAATTCGAATTTGAGTTGGATTTGGAGAGGATAATCTTGTTAGAATCCTACTTGAATTTTGAATCCAAATCCTAACAAATGTTGAACGAAATTTTGAGGATAATCCTCAAGGAAATTTCGGTTTTTTGTGGATAAGATTCAAGGGAAGATTCAAGTTTCAATCCTAGTTGAATTTGGATTCTCTCCTTCCCTGAAAAGTGGACGAAATTATGGAGGATCTCTCCTAGGAAAATTCAGTTATTTTGGATAAGGTTGAGATAAGATTCAAGCTTGAAAATCCTAGTGGAATTTTGATTCTTCCTTATCCTAAAAGTGGCCGAATATTTGGAGAAGATTTTCTCCTAGAAATTTCAGATTTTTTGGTTGAAAAAGGGAGATAAAATTCTAGTTAAAATCTTGTTTAGATTTGGATTGGATTTATCCTAAGAAAACTGAATTTTATTGTTGAGATTCTCCCTTGGAAAATTTGGATTTTTTGGTTATGGATAAGGGAAAATATCTTTTCCTAATCCAATTTAAATTCAGAGAATCACCTCATGCAGGTCTATAAATAGAGGTCCTGCCACTCCAGTTCTCTTATACTACAGACTCTCAGGTGAGCAGGCTTATTGTTGCACAGCTCATCGTGACAATAAAGTTCTTTAGAGATCTGGGTGGTCGGAAAGAAGACTAGCAGTGCTAGCATATCGGTCAAGGTTCAGAGTGCCCACACACTCAGCCATTCGGGAATTGGAGAATAGTAGAGAAGGCTAGTTGGTTGAAGCCTCCGGTCATTCTCCTCCTGCAAGATTGGTGTCCTTGAGGTATGAGTTTTAATTGTTGTTGGTTTATTGTATATGGCATCATGAGATATTTAACGATCTAAAAATTTTTATTGTTCCGCTGCGCCACTCTGATACGGTTTTACCGATTAATTTTCCTACAATTGGTATCAGAGCCATCTCATGACTATGCCATGTACATAAATTAGACAATTGCTTAGTCTTTTTATTTATGTATGGATTTGATATTTAGAGAGTGGCATTCTAGGGTTCCTTTATGTTGTTATCATGGATTATGTATAAAGTATGTGGTTATTTTATTTTTTTGAATTATTATAAGCATGCTTGTTTATGCCGGTTATGGTTCCTTAGAATTTAAAAAAATTGTATCTAGGAATTTTTATGTGAGCATGGGAGCAGTTTATTAACACTGTAATTTTCCCATGGATTTTAATTTTTGTCTCTTAGAATTTTTATGGTTAGAATTTTTGTACACCGGAAACGGTTTAGGAAATTTTATGTAATTATTCTTGGAGGAGATTAAAGACCGTAATTTATTTTTCCCAAAAGTTAAATTTGATTTAAAGGTTGAAATTTTGATTGTGTGGAAAATTTCAATTTAATTGGGATTCAAATTAATTTTTGGAGATCCTAATAGGTAAATTGGAATATGGCACGAAAATCGAGACACGACCCCTCGGGAAAGGCCGACGGGCCTTGGTGGGGCTGCAGCCCCTGCCCTCGGGCAGGATGGGGCTGCGGCAGCCCCTGTGCAGGCCAACACCACCCACGGCCGTAGGCTTGGCCTGCAGCCATGGGTGGCTGTGGCCTGCCCAAGGCTGGGCGCAGCCTGGGTGTGCAGGCTCTGGCTGCGACGCTGCCTGCGGCGCTGCCTGCAGCTTGCCGGCTGCTGCGCCCAGCCTGGGCATGCAGCCTGGCGCTGCAGGCTTGGCCTGTAGCCCGACAGGGCTGCACATGAAGGCGGCCGTGGGCTGCCAGCCCCTCCGGGGTTGGTGGTTGCCCACGGCGGCTGCCGCCTTCGGGGGCAGCAGTGCGATGGTCTAAAATTCGAAAAATTTTGATTTTTAAATTTGAGATTTAATTTTTAAATCATGTTTAAAAATATGTAATTAAAAATTTGAAATTTTGAAATTACATATTATTACACATGATGTTTAAAATTGTTTAAAATTTGAATTGGAAATTTAAATTTAAAATTCGAATTTGGAATTTGAATTTCAAATTTAAATTTTTGGAGTTTTAAATTTTAAATGATACTTGGGATGAGAAATAAATGGAGAGGCTACATAAAGATGGATACAAGAAGACGGAACGAAATTCAAGACCCAAAGAATGCTTTGGATGGAATTTTGTAATCTTTATTTTCTTTGTTCTAGGATGGAACCATGGCTTGGTTATTCTGTCAATTATTTTTTCTGTGATATGTCATGGATGTATAAATATATATTGATGGATGTTTTTTATGCATATTTGATAACATGTCATATAGGATAGGTGAGTGCCGCTCATACTATATTGATCATACATAATTTGTCAAAACTTGCATGTTTTTCAAAATATTGAGTGGGAGAGGGTTTCAAACAAAACCCACGGCCTCCATTGTTGATCCATATATGAAAGCATGGTAACGCCTCGCGTCAGTTCTGCTCTGACCACACCCCTCGGTAGGTGTTTACCGCCGCCGGTATACTAGATTGGATCTCCTATGTGGAAAACGTGTTCGGGTGCGATCCTATTCATGACCACCCCTCGGTGGCTTGGTAGGACGTGGATCGGGCTACGTAAACAATGGTTATACACTCAAGACTCGTTTAGTTATTAACCTTCCATAGAAGCTCTGTTAACTAAGCTGGTGGCCAAATAAGCGGTTATTAATATATGTCTTAACCTTGGAGGATTTAAGGCAACATATATTAATTGGACGGGGTCCATGTTCCGGCTATTTGTTCTCATGACCACCCCTCGGTGGCTTAGGGCTATAGGTGCTGAGAATTACCGTTGCAATGCTACATGTTTTTTCAAGTTTCATGTAGGAACATACTTGTATGTTTTATTTGCTAAATTATCTGTATATTTGCTTGGGCTTTGTAATGATGTCTAGTATAATTTTATTTCAGTTCAAAATGTCACCGACACCCCTCATTTCAATACTTACTGAGAATAAACTGAATGGCGACAATTATAAGGATTGGAAAATGAATCTGTTAATAGTTCTCAGCTGCGAGAGACACAAGTTCGTACTGGACGAACCATGCCCACCAGGGCCAAAACCTGACACACCGATTGAGGAGGTCCCGGTTGCCTATACTCATTGGAGAGAATCCAATGATATAGCTCGATGCTACATACTTGCTAGCATGACGAGTGCTTTACAAAAGCAGCATGAGACTTATCAAATTGCTGGGGAGATCATGGAAAATCTGGAGGACATGTTCGGAGGCCAAGAAAAATTGGCTCGACAGTCCGCTATTACCAGTATTATGAACTCTAAGCAGAAGGCGGGTACTCCGGTGAAGGACCATATGATCACTCTAATGGGATTCTTCGCTGAGGCTGCCGAAAACGGTATTGAGTTGGACTACAACACCCAGATCGAGATGGTGTTCAAAACTCTGTCTAAAGATTTTGTAGGGTTTAAGGCCGTATACAATCTGACGACAAGGGAGTTTGGACTAACCGAGCTCATGAAGCAACTCCAAGCTTATGAGCGGATGATCAGGGATGCGGATGCTGTCCAACCCAAAGGTGAGGGTAATTTGGCGGAATCTTCCAAACCCTCACGGAAGAGGAAGAGGCCAAATTAGAAGCAAGTGGCTTCCAGTTCTTCTAATCCTCCTGTCTAGGATGGGAAGAAGAAGAAGAAGAATAAGAAGCCCAGGGACCCTAAAAAGTCCAAATGCTTCCGTTGTGAGAAGGTAGGTCATTTCAAGAAGGCTTGCCGGGAAATCCTAGCCGCCAAGGGCAAGGAAGGTAAGGAACTTCTTTACTTAGAAGCGTGTTTGGTGGAAGAATCGAAAGACACTTGGGTCATTGATTCGAGCACCACTAATCATGTTTGTGTTTCTATGCAGGGGTTCGTGGAAACGAGAAGTCTACATGATAGGAACCTCTCGTTGCGAATTGGGGACGGCAGCTTGGTGGTGGCTGAGGCAGTGGGAGATGTTTACCTTTATTTTGATCAATTTAGGTTTATTTTATTAAAAGACTGTTTTTATGTTCCTAATTTTAGGAGGAACCTTATATCGGTAGCTTGTTTAATAAAGGATTCTTATTCAGTTTCTTTTAGTAAAAGAGTTGATATTCATAGAAATAAGTCTTTTATCTGTTCTGGATGGATGGATGGAAACCTATATTTGATCAAACCAAAGATGTACTCACTGCTTGACACTAAATTAACTGATAACTCTAAAAGGTTGAAAGTTTCTCATTCTAACAAGGCGTATCTTTGGCATTTATGACTTGGTCATATTAATCAGGATAGGATTCAAAGATTGGTAAAAGACGGTCCTCTGGAATCTCTAGAGGAGGTATGACTTCCCCAATGTGAGTCTTGTCTAGAGGGTAAAATGACTAAGAGGTCTTTTGGAGCTAAGGGTACAAGGGCTCAGGAGCTCTTAGAAATTGTGCACACTGACGTATGTGGCCCTATGAACGTCACAGTATGAGGAGAGTTCGAGTATTATGTCTCTTTTATAGATGATTACTCGAGGTATGGATATGTGTATCTAATGCACCGCAAGAGTGAAACCTTTGACAAGTTCAAGGAGTATCGTGCGGAAGTGGAAAAGCAATTAGATAAATCCATAAAGACACTTCGATCTGATCGAGGTGGCGAATACCTCTCTAACGAATTTCTAGGACATCTTGTAGAGAACGGGATATTATCCCAATTGACTGCACTTGGTACTCCACAACAGAATGGTGTAGCCGAAAGGAGAAACAGGACCTTATTGGATATGGTACGGTCCATGATGAGTTACTCAATGCTGCCATTATCATTTTGGGGATATACTTTACAAACGGCGTGCTATATTCTGAACCAAGTTCCGAGCAAATCAATTCCCAGAACTCCGTATGAATTGTGGCGTGGCAGAAAGTCCTCCCTTGGACATATGAGAATATGGGGCTGCCCGGCACATGTACTGGATGGGGATGCGAAGAAGTTGCAACCAAGATCAGAATTGTGCATGTTTGTAGGGTATCCAAAAGGAACTAAAGGAGGTCTGTTCTATAACCTGAAGGAACAAAAAGTCATTGTCTCAACCCATGCGACATTCTTGGAGGAAAGTCACATGAATGACTTTAAGTCTCGAAGCAAAGTGGTGCTAGAGGAGTTATCAGGTGAAAGAACTGCTCCACAGATTTCGGTCTTGGACGCAAGTCTGAGTTCCAGTGAAAGACCTGCAGACGATCAACAATTTAGAGTGCCTCGTCGTAGTGGGAGGGTTTCTAAGAAACCTAATTTCTTCATGTATGATGCTGAGGTATACCAGGCCGAGGCTCATGAGCATGAGGAAGATCCGGTCACATATGATGAAGCTATAAATGATGTTGATTCTAAATCTTGGAAATAGGCTATGAATAATGAGATGGATTCTATGAAATCCAACTCTGTTTGGGAACTTGTAGATTTGCCGGATGGGATAAAACCCATTGGATGCAAATGGGTCTACAAAAGAAAGAAGGATGTGGAAGGGAGAGTGGAAACTTTCAAAGCTAGACTGGTTGCAAAGGGATACACGTAAAAGGCTGGAATCGATTACGATGAAACCTTTTCGCGTTGCTATGCTGAAGTCTATCCGTATTCTTCTGTCCATTATTGCGGCTCTCGATTATGAGATCTGGCAAATGGATGTCAAGACGGCATTCTTGAATGGCCATCTTGAAGAGTGTATCTATATGATACAGCCCAAAGGGTTCGTAGCGAAAGGCCAAGAAAGGAAAGTCTGCAAGTTGCTTAGATCCATTTATGGATTAAAGTAGGCATCCCGCTTATGGAACCAGAGGTTTGATCAAGCGATTAAGACATTTGGTTTTGAGCAGAACGTTGATGAACCTTGTGTTTATAAACGTATTAAGGATGGAAAAGTGGTCTTTCTGATACTCTATGTCGATGATATACTACTCATTGGAAATGATTTAGGGAACTTATCATCGGTCAAGCTTTGGTTACACCCTAGGCATTCTTCTCTTCAGAGATCGAAAGAACAAAATGATAGCGTTATCCCAAGCTTCATACATAGATAAAATAATTGACAAATATGCAATGCAAGAGGCAAAGAAAGGTTCGCAACCTTCTATTGCCGGTTTAACTCTTTCATTGGATGACTGTCCCAAGACATCAGAAGAAAGAGAGCGTATGAGTAAGGTCCCTTATGCATCCGCTGTGGGTAGCCTTATGTACGCTATGCTTTGCACTCACCCGGACATATGTTTTGCAGTAGGTATGGTGAGTCGATATCAAGCGAATCCTGGAACCAAGCACTGGCAAGCAGTAAAGCATATACTCAAGTATCTTAAGAGAACGAGGGATTATATGCTGGTGTATTCTGGAGGGGACCTAACACCCGTAGGATACACGGACTCAGACTTTCAGACTTGTAAGGATTCGAGGAAATCGACATCTGGATCAGTGTTTTTACTCGGAGGAGGCGCCATTGTGTGGAGGAGCGTGAAGCAGGGCTGCACAGCTGACTCTACTATGGAGGCTGAGTATGTGGCTGCGGCTGAGGCATCTAAAGAAGCGGTTTGGCTCCGCAGGTTCTTTAGAGACCTTGAGGTCATTCCGGGTGTTGACAAGCCTATCACACTTTACTGTGATAATACAGGGGCTATTGCCATCACAAGGGAATCTCGGCACCACAAGAGGACCAAGCACATCGATCGAAGATATCATATTATTAGAGGGCATGTGGAGATAGGGCAAGTGGATGTATGTAAGATTGCGTCCGGGGACAACATCGCCGATCCCTTTACTAAGACTTTGGTGGCTAGAAGCTTTGAGAGGCACGTAGAGGCGATGGGGATGCGTAATATGGCACATCTGCTGGCTTAGGGCAAGTGGGAGATTGTTAGGAAATGCCCTAAGCATTAGAGACATTTTTGATGTATTTATTTTGAACTGGATAATAAGATTATATATAGAGGTTATTCATTACATTGCTATCTGTCCTCGTCTTATTTACATGTAAAAGTAAATGTAAGCAAATATGGCTCCCTGACTGCTTGTGTTAAACTGTTAGAACGTTGCATGCAATGGATTTTTGTATGCTAGAAGACAATGTTCTAAAGTTAGCGGTCTAAACTATGGTCTGTAGTCTATGGGGTTAGACCGAGCATCTAACTCATGTTAAGACTATTATGTTGTCGAAAGCCTTGGAGGGGACGGTTTGTCTTGACTGTCTGGAGCTGGACTCCCAAGTAGAGACATAGATATGTTGCTTGGTGGTGACATATTAGACCGGGACTAAAGCGTGATTGATCTACGAAGTCCACTTTGAGTGGATCGATCTGCTTTTGACGTTTATTATGCATTAACCTTAATCCTGAGTAAAAGGATAGCTTCATGTATATGACTTGTGTACTTTGATGTTCCAATGGCTCAAGCGTCTCAGAGGTAGTAAGCTTATAGACCGGTTCGTTAGGTGCATGACTTGTATACGATGAAGGGTTCGTTTACAGATATTGGAATCATAACTCTAATGAGGAGTTAAGGGTATCCTCTTAAAGGCATTATACTGAATGTGAAAATGGACAAGGCCTTGGGTCGTCTGCTGGGCGGATGATTTCTTATTCACATATGGTGAATAATCATTTTCTTTATTCGGTAGTATAATGGAACTTTAAGATAGCCTGATCAGTAGGATTAAACGGACTTTGGCCTAAGGCTGATCATGGATATCATATGAGGGTTCTGCATATATGACAAGGTCATTGGATGATAGCTTGTCACAAGCTTACGTAATATGGTATATAATTGGCAGTTCAGTTTCAGGTTTATAGTGGTGTGACTCTGAAACTAGTGATCATATGATTGACTTGTTCGGTAAAAGAATGATGATCATATGGATTTACAGGAGTCCGATTATATATGTCCAATCAGTCCCTCTACTAGCTCCACATAATTCCTTAACGTTTGGCAAATTGAATTGTGTATGCTATTGGCTGGTTTATTATGCATGGATGGTGATGACACAGGATTAGGATGGTAGACAAGATTCTCTCCGGTTGGATTCAGATTTTGTTTTGGATAATAGAGTACACAATTATTCGAACTCCAAATAAAGTTGCCATGATTTTATTTGAGATTGGATTGGAGTTGTAGAAAATTACCCATGAGAACAAGAATATGAAACACAACCGTTTTATGGAATTTGAATTTTGAAATTTGAAATTTGAAATTTGAATTTGAAATTTGAATTTGAAATTTGAATTTGAAATTTAAATTTGAAATTTGAAATTGAAATTTGAATTTGAAATTTGAAATTCAAATTTTGAATCACAGTCCAAGTAGGATTCGAATTTGTTGTGGAAAATCCACAAGGTTTGAAATTCGAATTTGAGTTGGATTTGGAGAGGATAATCTTGTTAGAATCCTACTTGAATTTTGAATCCAAATCCTAACAAATGTTGCACGAAATTTTGAGGATAATCCTCAACGAAATTTCGGTTTTTTATGGATAAGATTCAAGGGAAAATTCAAGTTTCAATCCTAGTTGAATTTGGATTCTCTCCTTCCCTGAAAAGTGGCCGAAATTATGGAGGATCTCTCCTAGGAAAATTCGGTTATTTTGGATAAGGTTGAGATAAGATTCAAGCTTGAAAATCCTAGTGGAATTTTGATTCTTCCTTATCCTAAAAGTGGCCGAATATTTGGAGAAGATTTTCTCCTAGAAATTTCAGATTTTTTGGTTGAAAAAGGGAGATAAAATTCTAGTTAAAATCTTGTTTAGATTTGGATTGGATTTATCCTAAGAAAACCGAATTTTATTGTTGAGATTTTCCCTTGGAAAATTTGGATTTTTTGGTTATGAATAAGGGAAAATATCTTTTCCTAATCCAATTCAAATTCAGAGAATCACCTCATGCAGGTCTATAAATAGAGGTCCTGCCACTCCAGTTCTCTTAGACCATAGACTCTCAGGTGAGCAGGCTTATTATTGCACAGCTCATCGTGACAATAAAGTTCTTTAGAGATCTGGGTGGTCGGAAAGAAGACTAGCAGTGCTAGCATACCGATCGAGTTTCAGAGTGCCCACACACTCAGCCATTTGGGAATTGGAGAATAGTAGAGAAGGCTAGTTGGTTGAAGCCTCCGGTCATTCTCCTCCTGCAAGATTGGCGTCCTTGAGGTATGAGTTTTAATTGTTGTTGGTTTATTGTATATGGCATCATGAGATATTTAACGATCTAAAAATTTTTATTGTTCCGCTGTGCCACTCTGATACGGTTTTACCGATTAATTTTCCTACAAGAAAAGTATTTTGAAAAGAAAAAAAAAATGGGTGCAAATTTTACGCCCTGAAAAAGAATAAGAATTTGAAAGTAAAAGTGTTTTAAAATGATGACCCAACGAGGTACATGTGCTATCTCGATTGATTATGGAGCTAGATTCGGGACGGTTACGCGTGGCCGAGGTCAGGGGCGTCACACTAGAACACCCCATATTATCCCAATTTTTCCAAAATTTTTTTAAAAGAAAATCCAAGCCTTTTTGGCAACTTTTGGACCATTGGATCAAAGCTCTTTAAATCTTAACCCTTTGATCAAATAATTCTTTCCACTTGAAATTGATTTCTTATTTTTGACATCACCCATGTGACATCACATGTGACCTCACCTAATTAATTCAATTAATCAAAAAGTCAAACTTTGACCAACAGTTAAACCGAATCAAATTTCACTGAAATCGCCCTTGTGGGTTTCTGAGGCCTTCCGTGTAATCAGTTTTCTTTACTTTGCTGTCGTTTGACCAAAAATCACATCCGAACATATTTTATCCTTTAGTAAACCTTAGTTTACTCTTGGTATCCCATTAAGGTTTTCGGTCCTTAAAAGGCACTGTTTTGCCCGTTTCGGTTCTGGAAAATTTTCCATCTCTGAAATCCTACTCTTTAGCATTGTTAGAATATTTTAATACATTCTAAATGATATTAAATCATTCATTTTATATTTTTAACATAAAATAATCATATACATATATAGTGTATAAGGTCTCCGAGAACGATCGAATTTCTCGGTTGTCACATTCACCCCTTTTTATGGAATTTTCGTCATCAAAAATTTAAAATAAGTGGGGTTATAAAGCCTTCATTTCATCTTCATGTTCCCACGTAGCCTCTTCGATATTGTGATTTCTCCATAGTACCTTAACCAGTGGAATCGTCTTGTTTCTTAGTACCTTTTCTTCACGGGCTAAAATTTGGACCGGTTGTTCCTCATATGTCAAGTTGTCCTGTATCTGGACTGGTTCATATTCTAACACGTGCGATGACTTTGGTACATACTTTCTCAGTATAGATACATGAAAGACATTATGCACAGCCGACAATTCTGGACGCAATGCTAACATGTAGGCAACCTTTCCAATGCGTTCGATAATTTCATATGGCCCAATAAATCTTGAGAAATGCATTACATCCTTCATCGGCGATACCTTGAGAAATACGAAGTCCCCTTCATTAAACTCCAGGAATCTTCTGAAGGAAAATAAACCGGTAAAAACGTATCAGAGTGGCGTAGCGGAACAATAAAAATTTTTAGATCGTTAAATATCTCATGATGCCATATACAACAAATCAACAACAATTAAAACTCATACCTCAAGGACGCCAATGAACAGGAGGAAAGTGACCGGAGGCTTCAACCAACTAGCCTTCTCTACTATTCTCCAATTCCCGAATGGCTGAGTGTGTGGGCACTCTGAACCTCGATCAGTATGCTAGCACTGCTAGTCTTCTTCCGACCACCCAGATCTCTAAAGAACTTTATTGTCACGATGAGCTGTGCAACAATAAGCCTGCTCACCTGAGAGTCTGTGGTCTGAGAGAACTGGTGTGGCAGGACCTCTATTTATAGACCTGCATGAGGTGAATCTCTGAATTTGAATTGGATTAGGAAAAGATATTTTCCCTTATCCAAACCCATAAAATCTGAATTTTTCCAAGGGAGAATCTCCACTAAAAATTCGGTTTTCTTAGGATAGATCCAATCCAAATCTCAACAAGATTTTAACTAGAATTTTATCTCCCTTTTTCAACCAAAAAATCCGAAATCTTTAGGAGAAAATCTTCTCCAAATTTTCGGCCACTTTTAGGATAAGGAAGAATCAAAATTCCACTAGGATTTTTCAAGCTAAATCTCATCTCAACCTTATCCAAAAAATAACCGAATTTCCTAGGATAAAGCCTCCAAAATTTCGGCCACTTTTAGGGAGGGAGAGAATCCAAATTCAACTAGGATTGAAACTTGAATTTTCCCTTGAATCTTATCTACAAAAACCGAATTTTCCATTGAGGATTATCCTCAAAAAATTCGCCCACTTTTGTTGGGATTTGGATTCAAAATTCAAGTAGGATTCTAACAAGATTATCCTCTCCAAATCCAACTCAAATTCGAATTTCAAACCTTGTGGATTTTCCACAACAAATTCGAATCCTACTTGGACTGTGATTCAAAATTTGAATTTCAAATTTCAAATTCAAATTTCAAATTCAAATTTCAAATTTCAAATTTCAAATTTCAAATTTAAATTTCAAATTCAAATTTCAAATTCGAATTTCAAATTCGAATTTCAAATTCAAATTTCAAATTCAAAATTCAAAATTCAAATTTCAAAATTCAAATTTCAAATTTCAAAATTCAAATTTCAAATTCCACAAAACGGTTGTATTTCATATTCTTGTTCTCATGGATAATTTTCTACAACTCCAATCCAATCTCAAATAAAATCATGGCAACTTTTTTTGGAGTTCGAATAATTGTGTACTCTATTATCCAAAACAAAATCTGAATCCAACCGGAGAGAATCTTGTCTACCATCCTAATCCTGTGTCATCACCATCCATGCATAATAAACTAGCCAATAGCATACACAAATCAATTTGCCAAACGTTAAGGAATTATGTGGAGCTAGTAGAGGGACTGATTGGACATATATAATCGGGCTCCCATGATTCCATATGATCATCATTCTGTACCGAACAACTCAATCATATGATCACTAATTTCAGAGTCACACCACTATAAACCTGAAACTGAACTCCCAATTATATACCGTATTACGTAAGCCTGTGACGAGCTACCATCCAATGACCTTGTCATATATGCAAAACCCTCATATGATATCCATGATCAACCTTAGGTCAAAGTCCGTTTAATCCTACTGATCAGGCTATCTTAAAGTTCCATTATACTGCCGAATCAAGAAAATGATTATTCACCATATGTGAATAAGAAGTCATCCGCCCAGCAGACGACCCAAGGCCTTGTCCATTTTCACATTCAGTATAATGCCTTTAAGAGGATACCTTTAACTCCTCAGAGCTATGATTCCGATATCTGCAAACAAACCCTTCATCGTATACAAGTCATGCACCCAACGAACCGGTCTATAAGCTTACTACCTCTGAGATGCTTTAGCCATTGGAACATCAAAGTACACAAGTCATATACATGAAGTAGTTCATTTACTCAGGATTAAGGTTATTGCACAATGAACGTCAAAAGCAGATTGATCCACTCATAGCGGACTACGTAGATCAATCACGCTTTAGTCCCGGTCTAATATGTCACCACCGAGTAACATATCCATGTCTCTACTTGGGAGTCCAGCTCCAGACAGTCAAGACAAACCGTCCCCTCTAAGGCTTTAGACAACATAATAGTCTTAACATGAGTTAGATGCTCGGTCTAACCCCATAGACTACAGACCATAATTTAGACTGCTAACTTTAGAACATTGTCTTCTCGCATACAAAAGTCCATTGCATGCAACGTTCTAACAGTTTTAACACAAGTAGTCAGTGAGCTATATTTGCTTACATTTACTTTAACATGTAAATAAGACGAGGACAGATAGCAATGTAATGAATAACCTCTATGTATAATTTTATTATCCAGTTCAAAATGAATACATCAAAATGTCTCTAATACTTAGGGCATTTCCTAACAATCTCCCACTTGCCCTAAGCCAGCAGATGTGCCATGTTACGCATCCCCATCGCCTCTACATGCCTCTCAAAGCTTCTAGCCACCAAAGTCTTAGTAAAGGGATCAGCGATATTGTCCTCGGACGCGATCTTACATACATCCACTTGTCCTGTCTCCACATGCCCTCTAATAATGTGATACCTCCGATCTATGTGCTTGGTCCTCTTGTGGTGCCGAGATTCCCTTGTGTTGGCAATAGCCCCTGTATTATCACAGTAAAGTGTGATAGGCTTGTCAACACCCGGAATGACCTCAAGGTCTCTAAAGAACTTGCGGAGCCAAACCGCTTCTTTAGATGCCTCAGCCGCAACCACATACTCAGCCTCCATAGTAGAGTCAGCTGTGCAGCCCTGCTTCACGCTCCTCCACACAATGGCGCCTCCTCCGAGTAAAAACACTGATCCAAATGTCGATTTCCTCGAATCCTTACAAGTCTGGAAGTCTGAGTCCGTGTATCCTACGGGTGTTAGGTCCCTTCCAGAATACACTAGCATATAATCCCTCGTTCTCTTAAGATACTTGAGTATATGCTTTACTGTTTGCCAGTGCTTGGTTCCAGGATTCGCTTGATATCGACTCACCATACCTACTGCAAAACATATGTCCGGGCGAGTGCAAAGCATAGCGTACATAAGGCTACCCACAGCGGATGCATAAGGGACCTTACTCATACGCTCTCTTTCTTTCGATGTCTTGGGACAGTCATCCAATGAAAGAGTTAAACCGGCAATAGAAGGTTGTGAGCCTTTCTTTGCCTCTAGCATTGCATATTTGTCAATTATTTTATCTATGTATGAAGCTTGGGATAATGCTATCATTTTGTTCTTTCGATCTCTGAAGAGACGAATGCCTAGAACATAATTAGCTTCTCCCAAGTCCTTCATGTCAAACTGTTTGTGTAACCAAAGCTTGACCGATGATAAATTCCCTACATCATTCCCAATGAGTAGTATATCATCGACATAGAGTATCAGAAAGACCACTTTTCCATCCTTAATACGTTTATAAACACAAGGTTCATCAACGTTCTGCTCAAAACCAAATGTCTTAATCGCTTGATCAAACCTCTGGTTCCATGAGTGGGATGCCTGCTTTAATCCATAAATGGATCTAAGCAACTTGCAGACTTTTCTTTCTTGGCCTTTTGCTACGAACCCTTCGGGCTGTATCATATAGATACACTCTTCAAGATGGCCATTCAAGAATGCCGTCTTGACATCCATTTGCCAGATCTCGTAATCGAGAGCCGCAGCAATGGACAGAAGAATACGGATAGACTTCAGCATAGCAACAGGCGAAAAGGTTTCCTCGTAATCGATTCCAGCCTTTTGCGTGTATCCCTTTGCAACCAGTCTAGCTTTGAAAGTTTCCACTCTCCCTTCCGCATCCTTCTTTCTTTTGTAGACCCATTTGCATCCAATGGGTTTTATCCCATCCGGCAAATCTACAAGTTCCCAAACAGAGTTGGATTTCATAGAATCCATCTCATTGTTCATAGCCTGTTTCCAAGATCTAGAATCAACATCCTTTATAGCTTCATCATATGTGACCGGATCTTCCTCATGCTCATGAGCCTCGGCCTGGTATACCTCAGCATCATACATAAAGAAATTAGGTTTCTTAGAAACCCTCCCACTACGACGAGGCACCCTAAATTGTTGATCGTCTGCAGGTCTTTCACTGGAACTCGGACTTGCGTCCAAGACCGAAATCTGTGGAGCAGTTCTTTCACCCAATAACTCCTCTAGCACCATTTTGCTTCGAGGCTTAAAGTCATTCATGTGACTTTCCTCCAAGAATGTCGCATGGGTTGAGACAATGACTTTTTGTTCCTTCGGGTTATAGAACAGTCCTCCTTTAGTTCCCTTTGGATACCCTACAAACATGCACAATTCTGATCTTGGTTCCAACTTTTTCGCATCCCCATCCAGTACATGTGCCGGGCAGCCCCATATTCTCATATGTCCAAGGGAGGGCTTCCTGCCACGCCACAATTCATAAGGAGTTCTAGGAATTGATTTGCTCGGAACCTGGTTCAGAATATAGCACGCCGTTTGTAAAGCATGTCCCCAAAATGATAATGGCAGCGTTGAGTAACTCATCATGGACCGTACCATATCCAATAAGGTCCTGTTTCTCCTTTCGGCTACACCATTCTGTTGTGGAGTACCAGGTGCAGTCAATTGGGATAAAATCCCGTTCTCTACAAGATGTCCTAGAAATTCATCGGAGAGGTATTCGCCACCTCGATCAGATCGAAGTGTCTTTATGGATTTATCCAATTGCTTTTCCACTTCTGCACGATACTCTTTGAACTTATCAAAGGTTTCGCTCTTGCGGTGCATCAGATACACATATCCATACCTCGAGTAATCATCTATGAAAGAGACATAGTACTCGAACCCTCCTCGTGCTGTGACGTTCATGGGGCCACATACGTCAGTGTGCACAATTTCTAAGAGCTCCTGTGCCCTTGTACCCTTAGCTCCAAAAGACCTCTTAGTCATCTTACCCTCTAGACAAGACTCACATTGGGGAAGTCGTACCTCTTCCAGAGATTCCAGAGGACCGTCTTTCACCAATCTTTGAATCCTATCCTGATTAATATGACCAAGTCTTAAATGCCAAAGATACGCCTTGTTAGAGTGAGAAACTTTCAACCTTTTAGAGTTATCAATTAATTCAGTGTCAAGCAGTGAGTACATCTTTGGTCTGATCAATTATAGGTTTCCATCCATCCATCCAGAACAGATAAAAGACTTATTTCTACGAATATCAACTCTTTTACTAAAAGAAACTGAATAAGAATCCTTTATTAAACAAGCTACCGATATAAGGTTCCTCCTAAAATTAGGAACATAAAAACAGTCTTTCAATAAAATAAACCTAAATTGATCAAAATAAAGATGAACGTCTCCCACTGCCTCAGCCACCACAAAGCTACCATCTCCAGTCCGCAACGAGAGGCTCCTATCATGTAGACTTCTCGTTTCCACGAACCCCTGCATAGAAACACAAACATGATTAGTGGCGCCCGAATCAATGACCCATGTGTCTTTCGATTCTTCCACCAAACACGCTTCTAAGTAATGAAGTTCCTTACCATCCTTGCCCTTGGAGGCTAGGAATTCCCGGCAAGCCTTCTTGAAGTGACCTACCTTCCCACAGTGGAAGCATTTGGACTTTTTAGGGTCCTTTGGCTTCTTGTTCTTCTTCTTCTTCTTCCCGTCCGAGACAGGAGGATTAGAAGAACTAGAAGCCACTTGCTTCTTATTTGGCCTCTTCCTCTTCCGTGAGGGATTGGAAGATTCCGCCAAATTGGCCTCTCCTTTAGGTCGGACCGTATCCTCATCCCTGATCATCCGCTCATAAGCCTGTAGTTGCTTCATGAGCTCGGTAAGTCCTAACTCCTTTGTCGCCAGATTGTATACGGCCTTAAACCCCACAAAATCTTTAGACAGAGTCTTGAACACCATCTCGATCTGGGTGTTGTAGTCTAACTCAGCACCATTCTCGGCAGCCTCAGCGAAGAATCCCATTAGAGTGATCATATGGTCCTTCACCGGAGCACCCGCCTTTTGCTTGGAGTTCATAATGCTGGTGATTGCAGACTGTCGAGCCAATTTTTCTTGGCCTCCGAACATGTCCTCCAGATTTTCCATGATCTCCCCAGCAATTTGATAAGTCTCATGCTGCTTTTGTAAAGCACTCGTCATGCTAGCAAGGATGTAGCATCGAGCTATCTCATTGGATTCTCTCCAACGATTATAGGCAACCGGGACCTCCTCAAGTGGTGTGTCAGGTTTGGGCCCAGGTGGGCATGGTTCGTCCAGTACGAACTTGTGTCTCTCGCAGCTGAGACCTATTAATAGATTTCTTTTCCAATCTTTATAATTGTCGCCATTCAACTTATTTTCAGTAAGTATCGAAATGAGGGGTGTCGGTGACATTTTGAACTGAAATAAAATTATACTAGACATCATTACAAAGCCCAAGCAAATATGCAGATAATTTAGCAAATAAAACATACAAGTATGTTCCTACATGAAACTTGAAAAACATGTAGCATTGCAACGGTAATTCTCAGCACCCATTGCCCCAAGCCACCGAGGGGTGGTCATGAGAACAAATAGCCGGAACATGGACCCCGTCCAATTAATATATGTTACCTTAAATCCTCCAAGGTTAAGACATATATTAATAACCGCTTATTTGGCCACCAGTCTAGTTAACAGAGCTTCTAGGGAAGGTTAATAACTAAACGAGTCTTGAGTGTTTAACCATTGTTTACGTAGCCCGATCCACGTCCTACCAAGCCACCGAGGGGTGGTCATGAATAGGATCGCACCCGAATACGTTTTCCACATAGGAGATCCAATCTAGTATACCGGCCGCGGTAAACACCTACCGAGGGGTGTGGTCAGGTTAGAACTGACGCGAGGCGTTACCATGCTTTCACATATGGATCAACAATGGAGGCCGTGGGTTTTGTTTGAAACCCTCTCCCACTCAATATTTTGAAAAACATGCAAGTTTTGACAAATTATGTATGATCAATATAGTATGAGCGGCACTCACCTATCCTATATGACATGTTATCAAATATGCATACAAAACATCTATCAATACATATTTATACATCCATGACATATCATAGAAAAAATAATTGACAGAATAACCAAGCTATGATTCCATCCTAGAACAAAGAAAATAAAGATTACAAAATTCCATCCAAAGCATTCTTTGGGTCTTGAATTCTGTTCCGTCTTCTTGTATCATTCTTTATGTAGCCTCTCCATTTATTTCTCATCCCAAGAATTATTTAAAATTTAAATCTCCCAAAAGTTTAAATTTCAAATTCAAATTCCAAATTCGAATTTCAAATTTAAATTTCAAATTTGAATTTTAAACAATTTTAAAACATCATGTGTAATAATATGTAATTTCAAAAATTTCAAATTTTTAATTACATATTTTTAAACATGATTTAAAATTAAATCTCAAATTTAAAAATCAAAATTTTCTGATTTTTGGACCGTCGGACCGCCGCCCCCGTAGGCGGCAGCCGCCGTGGGCAGCCACCAACCCCGGAGGGGCTGGCAGCCCACGGTCGCCCCTTGTGCAGCCCTGCCGGGCTGCAGGCCAAGCCTGCAGTGCCAGGCTGCACGCCCAGACTGGGCGCAGCAGCCGCAGGCTGCAGGCAACGCCTGCAGCCAGAGGCTGCACGCCCAGGCTGCGGCCAGCCTTGGGCAGGCCACGGCCACCCCTGGCTGCAGGCAGAGCCTGCGGCCGTGGGTGGTGTGGGCCTGCACAGGGGCTGCCGCAGCCCCATCCTACCCGAGGGCAGGGGCTGCAGCCCCACCAAGGTTTATCGGCCTATCCCGAGGGGTCGTGTCTCGATTTTCGTGCCATATTCCAATTTACCTATTAGGATCTCCAAAAATTAATTTGAATCCCAATTAAATTGAAATTTTCCACACAATCAAAATTTCAATCTTTAAATTAAATTTAACTTTTGGGAAAAATAAATTACGGTCTTCAATCTTCAATCTCCTCCAAGAATAATTACATAAAAAATTCCTAAACCGTTTCCGGTGTACAAAAAATTCTAACCATAAAAATTCTAAGAGACAAGAATTAAAATCCATGGGAAAATTACAGTGTTATTAAACTGCTCCCATGGTTACATAAAAAATTCCTAGATACAATTTTTCTAAATTCTAAGGAACCATAACCGGTATAAACAAGCATGCTTATAATAATTCAAAAAATTAAAATAACCACATACTTTATACATAATACATGATAACAACATAAAGGAACCCTAGAATGCCACTCTCTAAATATCAAATCCATACAGAAATAAAAAGACTAAATAATTGTCTAATTTATGTACATGGCATAGTCATGAGATGGCTCTGATACCAATTGAAGGAAAATAAACCGGTAAAAACGTATCAGAGTGGCGTAGCGGAACAATAAAAATTTTTAGATCGTTAAATATCTCATGATGCCATATACAATAAATCAACAACAATTAAAACTCATAGCTCAAGGACGCCAATGAACAGGAGGAGAGTGACCGGAGGCTTCAACCAACTAGCCTTCTCTACTATTCTCCAATTCCCGAATGGCTGAGTGTGTGGGCACTCTGAACCTCGATCAGTATGCTAGCACTGCTAGTCTTCTTCCGACCACCCAGATCTCTAAAGAACTTTATTGTCACGATGAGCTGTGCAACAATAAGCCTGCTCACCTGAGAGTCTGTGGTCTGAGAGAACTGGTGTGGCAGGACCTCTATTTATAGACCTGCATGAGGTGAATCTCTGAATTTGAATTGGATTAGGAAAAGATATTTTCCCTTATCCAAACCCATAAAATCTGAATTTTTCCAAGGGAGAATCTCCACTAAAAATTCAGTTTTCTTAGGATAGATCCAATCCAAATCTCAACAAGATTTTAACTAGAATTTTATCTCCCTTTTTCAACCAAAAAATCCGAAATCTTTAGGAGAAAATCTTCTCCAAATTTTCGGCCACTTTTAGGATAAGGAAGAATCAAAATTCCACTAGGATTTTTCAAGCTAAATCTCATCTCAACCTTATCCAAAAAATAACCGAATTTCCTAGGATAAAGCCTCCAAAATTTCGGCCACTTTTAGGGAGGGAGAGAATCTAAATTCAACTAGGATTGAAACTTGAATTTTCCCTTGAATCTTATCTACAAAAACCGAATTTTCCATTGAGGATTATCCTCAAAAAATTCGCCCACTTTTGTTGGGATTTGGATTCAAAATTCAAGTAGGATTCTAACAAGATTATCCTCTCCAAATCCAACTCAAATTCGAATTTCAAACCTTGTGGACTTTCCACAACAAATTCGAATCCTACTTGGACTGTGATTCAAAATTTGAATTTCAAATTTCAAATTCAAATTTCAAATTTCAAATTTCAAATTTCAAATTTAAATTTCAAATTCAAATTTCAAATTCGAATTTCAAATTCAAATTTCAAATTCAAATTTCAAATTCAAAATTCAAATTTCAAAATTCAAAATTCAAATTTCAAAATTCAAATTTCAAATTCCACAAAACGGTTGTATTTCATATTCTTGTTCTCATGGATAATTTTCTACAACTCCAATCCAATCTCAAATAAAATCATGGCAACTTTTTTTGGAGTTCGAATAATTGTGTACTTTATTATCCAAAACAAAATCTGAATCCAACCGGAGAGAATCTTGTCTACCATCCTAATCCTGTGTCATCACCATCCATGCATAATAAACTAGCCAATAGCATACACAAATCAATTTGCCAAACGTTAAGGAATTATGTGGAGCTAGTAGAGGGACTGATTGTACATATATAATCGGGCTCCCGTGATTCTATATGATCATCATTCTGTACCGAACAACTCAATCATATGATCACTAATTTCAGAGTCACACCACTATAAACCTGAAACTGAACTCCCAATTATATACCGTATTACGTAAGCCTGTGACGAGCTACCATCCAATGACCTTGTCATATATGCAAAACCCTCATATGATATCCATGATCAGCCTTAGGTGAAAGTCCGTTTAATCCTACTGATCAGGCTATCTTAAAGTTCCATTATACTGCCGAATCAAGAAAATGATTATTCACCATATGTGAATAAGAAGTCATCCGCCCAGCAGACGACCCAAGGCCTTGTCCATTTTCACATTCAGTATAATGCCTTTAAGAGGATACCTTTAACTCCTCAGAGCTATGATTCCGATATCTGCAAACAAACCCTTCATCGTATACAAGTCATGCACCCAACGAACCGGTCTATAAGCTTACTACCTCTGAGACGCTTTAGCCATTGGAACATCAAAGTACACAAGTCATATACATGAAGTAGTTCATTTACTCAGGATTAAGGTTATTGCACAATGAACGTCAAAAGCAGATTGATCCACTCATAGCGGACTACGTAGATCAATCACGCTTTAGTCCCGGTCTAATATGTCACCACCGAGTAACATATCCATGTCTCTACTTGGGAGTCCAGCTCCAGACAGTCAAGACAAACCATCCCCTCTAAGGCTTTAGACAACATAATAGTCTTAACATGAGTTAGATGCTCGGTCTAACCCCATAGACTACAGACCATAATTTAGACTGCTAACTTTAGAACATTGTCTTCTCGCATACAAAAGTCCATTGCATGCAACGTTCTAACAGTTTTAACACAAGCAGTCAGTGAGCTATATTTGCTTACATTTACTTTAACATGTAAATAAGACGAGGACAGATAGCAATGTAATGAATAACCTCTATGTATAATTTTATTATCCAGTTCAAAATGAATACATCAAAATGTCTCTAATACTTAGGGCATTTCCTAACATCTTCGTCTTTTATCAACATAACTTTTCTGTCGACTTTGAGCAATTTACATTCGCCGTCGGATCTTAACAACTACATCTGTAGTTTCTTGTATGAAGTCAGTCTTATGCAGCTGCTTCTCTTTTAAATCATACCAATGAATAAGTGATCTGCACTTCCGCCCATATAATGCTTCGTATGGTGCCATCCCGATGGAAGCTTGTTAACTATTATTGTACAAGAACTCTACTAGAGGTAGCTTTTCATTCCGGACTCCTGGGAAATCTATCATGCACACCCGAAGCATGTCTTCCAATGTCTGGATGGTTCACTCAGATAGTCCATCCGTTTGAGGGTGGAAAGCTATGCTAGGTCATAACTCAATACCATAGCTTCTTGTACACTCTTCCAAAATATTGATGTGAACCGTGCATCACAGTTGGAGACAATAGACTTAGGTACACCATGTAATCGAACAACATGGGTCACATACAAATGTGCCAATCTATCCAGTGTGAACATCGTCTTTATAGCTATAAATCTTGTTTTTTTTGTCAACCTGTCCACGATTACCCAAATAGCATCATATCCTTCTCGAGATTTGGGTAGCCCTACCATGAAATCCATGGTGATATGCTCCCATTTCCATTCCAGAATTTCTAAAGGTTCCAATTCTCCTCCAGGATGTCGATGTTCGGCCTTCACTTTTTGACAGGTCATACACTTACTCATGAATTCCGCAATATCATTTTTCATCCTTTTCCATCGAATTTGCATCTTCAAATCTTGATACATTTTGTTGGCTCTAGGATGAATTGAATACGGTGTTTCATGAGCTTCTGCCATAATTCGCTTTTTAAGCTCATCATTGGGTGGAACATAAATTCTCCCTTGATATAGAATCATCCCATCACTAGTGGTGCTTACTTCTGATTTCTAGCTACTAGAAACTCCTTCTCGAAGCTTTTCCAAGTTTAGATTTCATTTCTAGGCTTCTTTGATGTCTTCAATTAGTGGTGACTCCAATCGAAGTGCAGCTAACCTTTCGAATATTAGCTCCAATCTGAGTGAATTAATTTCCTGTTGCAATTATTTTGGTAATTCGTCTATGAGTAACCGTTGTGGAGTCATCGACTTCCTGCTTAAAGCATTGGCAACTCGGTTTGCCTTGCCAGGATGGTAGAATATTTCACAATCATAATCTTTTACTAGTTCTAACCATCTTCTTTGCCGCATATTTAGTTCTTTCTGCCTGAAGAAATACTTCAGACTTTGATGATTAGTGAAAATTTGACATTGAGCTCTGTATAAGTAATGTCGCCAGATCTTGAGAGTGAACACTACAGTGGCAAGTTCTAAGTCATGAGTGAGATAATTTTTCTCATGATCCTTCAATTGGCGTGATGCATGGGCAATCACTCTATCATTCTGCATTAGAATTGCTCCCAAGCCTATCTTCGAGGCATCACTGTAGATAGTAAATTTCTCTCCTTTAGTGGGAAGTGTAAGAATTAGCGCACTTGTTAACCTTCTTTTTAGTTCACGAAAGCTTCTTTCACATTCTTTTGTCCATTCATATCTTTTTCTTTACGTGTAAGGGTAGTGAGTGGTGCAGCTCGTCATGTAAACCATTCCACAAATCTTCTATAGTAACCGGCTAGTCCTAAGAAGCTTCGTATCTCAGTCACACTCTTAGGTGCAGGCCATTCATTGATTGCTTCTACCTTAGCAGGATCTATAGTAATTCCTTCCTTTGATACAACATGCCCAAGGAAGTATACCTTATCTAGCCAAAATTCACACTTAGAGAATTTTGCATATAACTAATGCTTCCTCACCGTGTGAAGAACAATCCTCAAATGCTCTACATGTTCCATGGGAGTCTTTGAATATATAAGTATGTCATTGTTAAATATAATGACAAATTTATCTAAAAATTCTTTAAAGACTTTATTCATTAGGTCCATGAATGCAGCTGGAGCATTGGGTAACCCAAACGGCATTACTAAAAACTTATTATGATCGTAACGGGTTCAAAACGGCGTCTTTGGAATGTCACTCTCTTTAATCTTGAGTTGATGGTATCCTGAACGCAGATCAATCTTGGAAAATAGCGCTGCGCCCTTAAGTTGATCGAACAAGCCATCAATCCTAGGTAATAGATACATATTTTTGATAGTGACCTTGTTTAATTCTCGGTAATCAATACACATTCAGAGAGTATCATCTTTCTTCTTGACAAACAAAATTGGAGCTCTCCAAGGCGAGTAACTTGGTTGAATGAATCCCTTGTCAAGTAACTCCTTTAATTACACCTATAGTTCTTTCAATTCCACTGGTGCCATATGATATGGTGCCTTGGATATTGGTGCTGTCCCTAGCATAAGGTTAATCTCAAATGAGATTTCTCATTCTGGAGGTACTCCTGGTAATTCTTAACGAAAAACATCAAGGAATTCATTGACAATTGGGACATCTTCTGGTTGAACCTTCTTTTCTTCTGTCATGTATGTCATATAGGCCAAATATCCAATACAGCCACTAGTCATCAGTTTCTTTGCTTTTAATGAGTTGATCATCATTTTTGGAGGCTTTGGAGATGAAGCGATATATTCGAAACCCTCTTCTCCATCCGGTTCAAAGACTACCTTCTTACATTAGCAATCAATCTTGGCTTGGTATTTCCCAGGAAATCCATTCCTAGGATCACGTCATAGTCTACTAATTTAATGACTATGAGGTTGATAAACAATTCCCTATCTGCCACACTTGCTCGTACATGCCATAACCAGTATTTGGACAACAAAACCTAACCCGAAGGCAATACTGTTCTAAACATGGTTCCAATTTTATCCTTAGCATGTTCTAATTTTTCTGCAAATTCGTGCGATGCAAAGGAATGTGAAGCACTAGAATCAAAAAGTACATATGCCAACTGGTTAGTCATAGAAAGTTGACTTGTGACCACATTGGATGTCCCCGCTTCAGCATCCTCCCTTGTGTAAGCCATCACTCGTGCATCGGTGTGAGGAGCATATTCCTATCTTTCTTGCCACACTGGAGGCATTACTGGGGATCCTTCAACTCTTGCTTGAATGGCATGTACTTGTGGAGGTTGTAGACGTTGATTAAATTGTGGACATTATTGCAGAGATGCTTGGACATTCTGACGATTTGCTTGACAGTTCTTTGCAAAATGCCCTTCTTTTCCACAAAAATAGCAAACATTGGTGCCAACCCAACATTGACCTCGATGCAACTTTCCACATGTAGCACAGGGAGAAATATTCGGCCTTGTATTGGCATTAAACTTCCGCTGTTGGTTCTAGTTATCTTGGTTTCTATTTCTAGAAAAATTGCCCTTCCTATTTTGCTATTGCTGAGAGCCTTGATTGCTGGTTTGGCCTGGTTTCCCAGTCTGGTTAGACTTGCCAGCTTGATTGACCTGATTTCCACACCCTGTTGGGGTTGCTTTAGCCAAAATCTTCTCTTTCTTCTAGTTTTCCCATACTTTTTCTCTTTCCTCTTTTTGTCATGCAAGATGGAATTCTGCCCTCATTGCTCGACTTACGCAGTCAGCTACTGAAGTCGGCGGTATTGGCCCACTGTCTACCAGGGTTGAAATTTCCGGTCGGAACATTCCTATCATTTTCTGTATCTTTTCCCTTTCAGTAGGGATTACATATGGACACAATCGAGACAGTTGATCAAACCTTCTGCAAACTTCAGTAACCGTCATGTTTCCCTGTTTCAGTTCTGCAAACTCCCTCTGTTGCGGTCTGAAGGATGCAAAATCATAATACTTCTGGTTAAATTCTTCCATAAATTCAATCCATGTCATCGTAGCAACATCCTTCCTCATTCGAACCATATCCCACCAAAATTTGGCATCTTTTCTCAGAACAAAGGAAGAACACAGAACCTTTTCATGTTCAGTCAAATTCATGAAGTCTAGGATCACTTGTAAGGAGGAAAGCCATGCTTATGCCTCTAGGGGATCTATAGACCCTTCAAATTCTGGCGGCTTCATCCGATGGAATCGTTCATAAAAAGGCTCTAGATTTATCATGGGTTGAGGTTGAGGTCTATGCACCTCTTCAGCTATAACCGGTGGCACTGCCTATTAAGCTGCTGCGGCTGATTCTGGTTGTATTTCTTCAAGACCTTGTCTTTGTTTTATGGCCTCTAACTGTTGTCTTAACTCAGCTTTTTCTTTCATTTGCGTTTCCAGAAGAGCTTGTAACTCTTCCACTCGAACAGCCAGGTTATTACATCTTCCTCTTCTAGTATTTATCGTGCGTTTCTTGTTCCTAAAATAGCATGATGGTCAAACGTTAAATTTTCCATAATTAAATTTGATAATATAAGGAAAATATAATCTCAACATATCATATTTTAACATATTACTCATTTCATAACATAAACATTTCATATCATTTCTTAACATCTCATAATATAACATACCATAACATATCATTTCATAATATTTCATATCATATTACATATCGTACATAAGTACTTACGTACATACACATTGACATTAAGGCCATATCACCATAGCCCTTTACGTCATGTTTGTATATACATTAATATACAAATACATATATATATTTTTTCTTTTTTTACATTTTGTACTCTAATTATCTCATTCATTTTGACTTACTAGGAACTCCTCTGGATCTTTATTATCATCAGAATCATTCCTAGTACCAGAAGAAGATCCTCGGTCACCATCTGCATCGATTCCCCATCGTGATGGACCTGTTTCGTGATCATTTGCCATTGGTCACGGTCCAAAGAGACATGCCAACCTTTCCTCTCGATGCCAATGTTCTCGTTGGCCTCTAGCCATTCATTCCCTTAACAACTCTTCCTCAACCTTAATTACCTTTTCAATGAACTCAGGCAAAGTAAAAGAGTAATACGGACTCACTCTCTGCTTTAACTCTGTCGTGAGTCCCTTCTAGAAAATATCGCAATAGTCCTCATCTATAAGGTTAGGAAGCGGCCATCGTTTCCTAATATTTTCTTCAAAGCGTGCAACATAAGTAAGGACCGTGTCCTCAGACATCATTAAAAACTTCTCTGTCTGTTGGACAAATTTCCTTATCTCAGCAAATCTTGGCAACACTGGTAAGGGAGTTGCCTCTCTACGTTTCTGAGGGACTGTAGTGTAGGAAAATAAATCAGTAAAAATGTATCAGAGTGGCATAGCGGAACAATAAAAATTTTTCAAGATCGTTAAATATCTCATGATGCCATATATAATAAACCAACAACAATTAAAACTCATTCCTCAAGGACGCTAATCTGCAGGAGGAGAATGACCGGAGGGCTTCAACCAACTAGCCTTCTCTACTATTCTCTAATTCCCGAATGGCTGAGTATGTGGGCACTCTGAACCTCGATCGGTATGCTAGCACTGCTAGTCTTCTTTTGACCACTTAGATCTCTAAAGAACTTATTATCACGGTGAGTTATGCAACAATAAGCCTGCTCACCTGAGAGTCTATGGTCTAAGAGAACTGGAGTGGCAGGACCTCTTTTTATAGACCTGCATGAGGTGATTCTCTGAATTCGAATTGGATTAGGAGAAGATATTCTCCCTTATCCACAAGCACAAAATCTGAATTTTCCAAGGGGAAAATCCCAACAATAAATTCGACCACTTTAGAATAAATCCAATCCAAATCTAAACAAGATTTTAACTAGAATTTTATCTCCCTTTTTCAACCAAAAAATCTGAAAATTCAAAGGAGAAAATCCCGACAAAAATTCGGCCACTTTTGGATAAGGGAGAATCAAAATTCCACTAGGATTTTCAAGCTTGAATCTTATTTCATCCTTATCCAAAATAACCGAAAATCTCCTAGGAGATTTACTCCAGAAATTCGGCCATTATCTAGGAGGAGAGAGTCCAAATTCAACTGGGATTGAAACTTGAATTTTTCCTTGAACCTTATCCACAAAAATCTGAAAATCCATTGAGGATAATCCTCAAAATTTTATCCATCTTTGGTTAGGATTTGGATTCAAAATTCAAGTAGGATTCTAACAAGATTTTCCTCTCCATATCCAACTCAAATTTGAATTTCATTCCTTCTGGATTTACCACAACAAATTTGAATCCCACTTGGACTGTGATTCAAAATTTGAATTTCAAATTTCAAATTTGAATTTCAAATTCAAATTTCAAATTTCAAATTTGAATTTCAAATTCAAATTTCAAATTTCAAATTTAAATTTCGAAATCAAATTTCAAATTCGAATTTCAAATTCAAATTTCAAATTCAAATTTCAAATTCAAAATTCAAAATTCAAAATTCAAAATCCACAAAACAATTGTATTTCAAATTCTTGTTCTCATGGATAATTTTCTACAACTCCAATCCAATCTCAAATAAAATCATGGCAACTTTATTTGGAGTTCGAATAATTGTGTACTCTATTATCCAAAACAAATCCTGAATCCAACCGGAGAGAATCCTGTCTACCATCCTAATCCTATGTCAACACCATCCATGCATAATAAACTAGCCAATAGCATACACAGATCAATTTTGCCAAACGTTAAGGAATTATGTGGAGCTAGTAGAGGGACTGATTGGACATATATAATCGGGTTACGCAAATCCATATGATCATCATTCTTTACCGAACAACTCAATCATATGATCACTAATTTCAGAGTCACACCACTATAAACCTAAAACTGAACTCCCAATTATATACTATATTACGTAAGCCTGTGACAAGCTATCGTCCAATGACCTTGTCATGTATGCAGAACCCTCATATGATATCCATGATCAGCCTTAGACCAAAGTCCGTTTAATCCTAATGATCAGGCTATCTTAAAGTTCCATTATACTACCGAATTAAGAAAACGATTATTCACCATATGTGAATAAGAAGTCATCCGCCTAGCAGACGACCCAAGGCCTTGTCCATTTTCACATTCAGTATAATGCCTTTAAGAGAATACCCTTAACTCCTTATTAGAGCTATGATTCCGATATCTGTAAACGAACCCTTCATCGTATACAAGTCATGCACCCAATGAACCGGTCTATAAGCTTACTACCACTGAGACGCTTTAGCCATTGGAACATCAAAGTACACAAGTCATAAACATGAAGCTGTCCTTTTACTCAGGATTAAGGTTACTGCACAATGAACGTCAAAAGCAGATCGATCCACTCAAAGCAGACTTCGTAGATCAATCACGCTTTAGTCCCGGTCTAATATGTCACCACCAAGTAACATATCTATGTCTCTACTTGGGAGTCTATGCTCCAGACAGTCAAGACAAACTGTCCCCTCTAAGGCTTTAGACAACATAATAGTCTTAACATGAGTTAGATGCTCGGTCTAACCCTATAGACTACAGACCATAGTTTAGACCGCTAACTTTAGTACATTGTCTGCTCGCATACAAAAGTCCATTGCATGCAACGTTTTAACAGTTTAACACAAGCAGTCAGGGAGGCATATTTACTTACATTTACTTTAACATGTAAATAAAATAAGGATAGATAGCAATGTAATGAATAACCTCTATATATAATTTTATTATCCAGTTTAAAATAAATACATCAAAATGTCTCTAATGCTTAGGGCATTTCCTAACAATCTCCCACTTGCCCTAAGCCAGCAGATGTGCCATGTTACACATCCCCATCGCCTCTGCGTGCCTCTTAGAGCTTCTAGCCACCAAAGTCTTAGTAGAGGGATCGGCAATGTTGTCCTCAGATGTGATCTTACATACATACACTTATCCTGTCTCCACGTGCCCTCTAATCTCGACTTCCTCAAATCCTTGCAAATCTGGAAGACTCAGTCCGTGTATCCTACGGGTGTTCGGTCCCTTCCAGAATACACCAACATATAATCTCTTATTCTCTTAAGATACTTGAGTATATGCTTTACTGCTTGCCAGTACTTGGTTCCAGGATTTACTTGATATCGACTCACCATACCTACTGTAAAACATATATCTGGGCGAGTGTAAAGCACAACATACATAAGACTACCCACAACGGATGCATAAGGGACCTTACTCATACACTCTCTTTCTTCCGATGTCTTGAGGCAGTCATCCAATGAAAAAGTTAGACTAGCAATAGAAGGTTGTGTACCTTTCTTTGCCTCTTGTATTGTATATTTGTCAATTATTTTATCTATGTATGAAGCTTGGGATAACGCTATCATTTTGTTCTTTCGATCTCTGAAGAGACGAATGCCTAGAACATAATTAGCTTCTCCCAAGTCCTTCATGTCAAACTGTTGGTGTAACCAAAGCTTGACCGATGATAAGTTCCCTACATCATTCCCAATGAGTAGTATATCATCGACATAGAGTATCAGAAAGACCACTTTTCCATCCTTAATACGTTTATAAACACAGGGTTCATCAACGTTCTACTCAAAACCAAATGTCTTAATCGCTTGATCAAACCTCTGGTTCTATGAGTGGGATGCTTGCTTTAATCCATAAATGGATCTAAGCAACTTGTAGACTTTCCTTTCTTGGCCTTTCACTACAAACCCTTCGAGCTATATCATATAGATACATTCTTCAAGATGGCCATTCAAGAATGTCATCTTGACATCCATTTGCCAGATCTCGTTATCGAGAGCCGCAGCAACGGATAGAAGAATACGGATAGACTTCAGCATAGCAACAGGCGAAAATGTTTCATCGTAATCGATTCTAGCCTTTTGTGTGTACCCCTTTGCAACCAGTCTAGCTTTGAAAGTTTCCACTCTCCCTTCCGCATCCTTCTTTCTTTTGTAGACCCATTTGCATCCAATGGGTTTTATCCATTCCGGCATATCTACAAGTTCCCAAACAGAGTTGGATTTCATAGAATCCATCTCATTGTTCATAGCCTGTTTCCAAGATTTAGAATCAACATCATTTATAGCTTCATCATAGGTGATCGGATCATCCTCATGCTCATGAGCCTCAGCCAGGTATACCTCAGCATCATACATGAAGAAATTAGGTTTCTTCGAAAACCTTACACTACGACAAGATACCCTAAATTGTTGATCGTCTGCAGGTCTTTCACCGGAACTCGGACTTGCATCCAAGATCGAAATCTGTGGAGCAGTTCTTTCATCCGATAACTCTGCTAGCACTAATTTGCTTCGAGGCTTAAAGTCATTCATGTGACTTTCCTCCAAGAATGTCGTATGGGTTGAGACAATGACTTTTTGTTCCTTCGGGTTATAGAACAGACCTCCTTTAGTTCCCTTTGGATACCCTATAAACATGCACAATTCTGATTTTCGTTCCAATTTCTTCGCATCCCTATCCAGTACATGTGCCGGGCAGCCCCATATTCTCATATGTCCAAGGGAGGGCTTCCTGCCACGCCACAATTCATATGGAGTTCTGGGAATTGATTTGCTTGGAACCTGGTTCAGAATATAGCACGCCGTTTGTAAAGTATATCCCCAAAATGATAATGGCAACGTTGAATAACTCATCGTGGACCGCACCATATCTAATAAGGTCCTGTTTCTCCTTTTGGCTACACCATTCTGTTATGGAGTACCAGGTGCAGTCAATTGAGATAATATCCCATTCTCTACAAGATGTCCTAGAAATTCATCGGAGAGGTATTCGCCACCTCGATCAGATCGAAGTGTCTTTATGGATTTATCCAATTGCTTTTCCACTTCTGCACGATACTCTTTGAACTTGTCAAAGGTTTCACTCTTGCGGTGCATCAGATACACATATCCATACCTGGAGTAATCATCTATAAAGGAGACATAATACTCAAACCCTCCTCGTGCTATGATGTTCATGGGGCCACATACGTCAGTGTGCACAATTTCTAAGAGCTTCTGAGCCCTTGTACCCTTAGCTCCAAAAGACCTATTAGTCATCTTACCCTCTAGACAAGACTCACATTGAGAAAGACGTACCTCCTCCAGAGATTTTAGAGGACCGTCTTTCACCAATCTTTAAATCCTATCCTGATTAATATGACCAAGTCTTAAATACCAAAGATACGCCTTGTTAGAGTGAGAAACTTTCAACCTTTTAGAGTTATCTATTAATTTAGTGTCAAGCAGTGAGTACATCTTTGGTTTGATCAAATATAGGTTTCCATCCATCTAGCCAGAACAGATAAAAGACTTATTTCTACGAATATCAACTCTTTTACTATAAGAAACTGAATAAGAATCCTTTATTAAACAAGCTATCGATATAAGGTTCCTCCTAAAATTAGGAACATAAAAACAGTATTTCAATAAAATAAACCTAAATTAATCAAAGTAAAGGTAAATATCTCCCACTGCCTCAGCCACCACTAAGCTACCGTCTCCAGTTCGTAACGAGAGGCTCCTATCATGTAGACTTCTCGTTTCCACGAACCCCTGTATAGAAACACAAACATGATTAGTGGCGCCCTAATCAATGACCCAAGTGTCTTTCGATTCTTTCACCAAACACACTTCTAAGTAGTGAAGTTCCTTACCTTCCTTTGCCCTTGGCGGCTAGGATTTCCCGGTAAGCCTTCTTAAAGTGACCTACCTTCCCACAATGAAAGCATTTGGACTTTTTGGGGTCCTTGGGCTTCTTGTTCTTGTTCTTGTTCTTCCCATCTGAGACAGGAGGATTAGAAGAACTGGAAGCTGCTTTCTTTTGGTTTGGCCACTTCCTCTTCTATGATGGTTTGGTAGATTCCGCCAAATTGGCCTCTCCTTTAGGTTGGACCGCATCCCCATCTCTGATCATCTGCTCATAAGCTTGGAGTTGGTTCATGAGCGTGGTTAGTCCTAACTCCCTTGTCGCCAGATTGTATGCAGCCTTAAACCCCACAAAATCTTTAGACAGAGTTTTGAACACCATCTCGATCTGGGTGTTGTAGTCCAACTCAGCACCATTCTCGGTAGCCTCAGCGAAGAATCCCATTAGAGTGATCATATAGTCCTTCACCGGAGTACCCGCCTTTTGCTTAGAGTTCATAATGCTGGTTATAGCGAACTGTCGAGCTAACTTTTCTTGGCCTCCGAACATGTCCTCCAGATTATCCATGATCTCCCTAGTAACCTGATAAGTCTCATGCTGCTTTTGTAAAGCACTCGTCATGCTAGCAAGCATGTAGCATCGAGCTATATCATCGGATTCTCTCCAACGAGTATAGGCAACCAGGACCTCCTCAAGCGGTGTGTCAGGTTTTGGCCCTGGTGGGCATGGTTCATCCAATACGAACTTGTGTCTCTCACAGCTGAGAACTATTCACAGATTTCTTTTCCAATCCTTATAATTATCGCCATTGAGTTTATTCTCAGTAAGTATTGAAATGAGGGGTGTCGGTGACATTTTGAACTGAAATAAAATTATACTAGACATTATTACAAAGCCCAAGCAAATATACAGATAATTTAGTAAATAAAACATACAAGTATGTTCCTACATGAAACTTGAAAAACATGTAGCATTACAATGGTAATTCTCAGCACCTATTGCCCCAAGCCACCGAGGGGGGGTCATGAAACAAATAGCCAGAACATGGACCGCGTCCGATTGATATATGTTGCCTTAAATCCTCCAAGGTTAAGACATATATTAATAACCGCTTATTTGGCCACTAGTTTAGTTAACAGAGCTTCTAGGGAAGGTTAATAACTAAACGAGTCTTGAGTGTATAACCATTGTTCACGTAGCCCGATCCATGTCCTACGAAGCCACCGAGGGGTGGTCATGAATAGAATCGTACCTGAATACGTTTTCCACATAGGAGATCCAATGTAGTATACCGGCGGCGATAAACACCTACCGAGGGGTAGGGCAGAACTGACACGAGGCGTTACCATGCTTTCGTATATGGATCAACAATGGAGGCCATGGGTTTTGTTTGAAACCCTCTCCCACTCAATATTTTGAAAAACATGCAAGTTTTGACAAATTATGTATGATCAATATAGTATGAGCGGCACTCACCTATCCTATATGACATGTTATCAAATATGCATATAAAACATCCATCAATACATATTTATACATCCATGACATATCACAGAAAAAATAATTGACAGAATAACCAAGTCATGGTTCCATCCTAGAACAAAGAAAATAAAGATTACAAAATTTCATCTAAAGCATTCTTTGGGTCTTGAATTTTGTTCCGTCTTCTTGTATCCATCTTTATGTAGCCTCTCTCTTTATTTCTCATCCCAAAAATTATTTAAAATTTAAATCTCCAAAAATTTAAATTTCAAATTCAAATTCTAAATTCGAATTTCAAATTTAAATTTCAAATTCAAATTTTAAACAATTTTAAACATCATGTATAATAATATGTAATTTCAAAAATTTCAAATTTTCAATTACATATTTTTAAACATGATTTAAAATTAAATCTCAAATTTAAAAATCAAAATTTTTCGATTTTTGAATTGTCACACCACCGCCCCCGGAGGTGGCAGCCGCCGTGGGTAGCCCCCAGCCCTATGGGGGGGCTGACAGCCCACGGCTGCCCATGTGCAGCCCAGCCGGGCTGTAGGCCAAGCCCGCAGTGCCAGGCTGCAGGCAGCACCTGCAACCACAGGCTGCACGCCCAGGCCACAGCCACCCTTGGCTACAGGCCAAGCCTGTGGCCGTGGGTGGTTATGTCCTGCACAGGGGCCATCAAGGCCCGACGGCCTATCCCAAGGGGTTATATCTCGATTTTCATGCCATATTCCAATTTACCTATTAGGATCTCCAAAAATTAATTTGAATCTCAATAAAATTGAAATTTTCCACACAATCAAAATTTCAACCTTTAAATCAAATTCAACTTTTGGGAAAAATAAATTACGGTCTTCAATCTTCAATCTCCTCTAAGAATAATTACATAAAATTTCCTAAATCGTTTCCGGTGTACAAAAATTCTAACCATAATAATTCTAAGAGACAAAATTAAAATCTATGGGAAAATTACAGTGTTAATAAACTACTCCCATGGTTACATAAAAATTCCTAGATACAATTTTTCTAAATTCTAAGGAACCATAACCGACATAAACAAGCATGCTTATAATAATTAAAAAATTAAAATAACCACATACTACATACATAATCCATGATAACAACATAAAGGAATCCTAGAATGCCACTCTCTAAATATCAAATCCATACATAAATAAAAAGACTAAGTAATTGTCTAATTTATGTACATGGCATAGTCATGAGATGGCTTTGATACAAATTGTAGGAAAATAAATCGGTAAAAACGTATCAGAGTGGCGCAGCCGAATAATAAAAATTTTTCAAGATCGTTAAATATCTCATGATGCCATATACAATAAACCAACAACAATTAAAACTCATACCTCAAGGACGCCAATCTGCAGGAGGAGAATGATCGGAGGGCTTCAACCAACTAGCCTTCCCTGTAATTCTCTAATTCCCGAATGGCTGAGTGTGTGGGCACTCTGAACCTCGATCGGTATGTTAGCACTGCTAATTTTCTTCCGACCACCCAGATCTCTAAAGAACTTATAGTCACGGTGAGTTATGCAACAATAAACCTGCTCACCTGAGAGTCTGTGGTCTAAGAGAACTGGAGTGGCAGGACCTCTATTTATAGACTTGCATGAGGTGATTCTCTGAATTCGAATTGGATTAGGAGAAGATATTCTCCCTTATTCACAAGCACAAAATCTAAATTTTCCAAGGGGAAAATCCCAACAATAAATTCGACCACTTTAGGATAAATCCAATCCAAATCTAAACAAGATTTTAACTAGAATTTTATCTCCCTTTTTCAACCAAAAAAATCTGAAAATTCAAATGAGAAAATCCCCACAAAAATTCGGCCACTTTTGGATAAGAGAGAATCAAAATTCCACTAGGATTTTCAAGCTTGAATCTTATCTCATCCTTATCCAAAATAACCGAAAATCTCCTACGAGATTTACTCCAAAAATTTAGCCATTTTCTGGGAGGAGAGAATCCAAATTCAACTGGGATTGAAACTTGAATTTTTCCTTGAACTTTGTCCACAAAAATCCAAAAATCCATTGAGGATAATCCTCAAAATTTTCGTCCATCTTTGGTTAGGATTTGGATTCAAAATTCAAGTAGGATTCTAACAAGATTTTTCTCTCCATATCTAATTCAAATTTGAATTTCATTCCTTCTGGATTTACCACAACAAATTTGAATCCTACTTAGACTGTGATTCAAAATTTGAATTTCAAATTTCAAATTCGAATTTCAAATTCAAATTTCAAATTTCAAATTTCAAATTTACATTTCAAAATCAACTTTCAAATTCGAATTTCAAATTCAAATTTCAAATTCAAATTTCAAATTCAAATTTCAAATTCAAAATTCAAAATTCAAAATTCAAATTTCAAAATTCAAATTTCAAAATTCAAAATTCAAAATCCACAAAACAATTGTATTTCAAATTCTTGTTCTCATGGATAATTTTCTACAACTCCAATCCAATCTCAAATAAAATCATGGCAACTTTATTTGGAGTTCGAATAATTGTGTACTCTATTATCCAAAACAAAATCTGAATCCAACCGAAGAGAATCTTGTCTACCATCCTAATCCTATGTCAACACCATCCATGCATAATAAACTAGCCAATAGTATACACAGATCAATTTTGTCAAACGTTAAGGAATTATGTGGAGCTAGTAGAGGGACTGACTGGACATATATAATCAGGCTCCTGCAAATCCATATGATCATCATTCTTTACCGAACAACTCAATCATATGATCACTAATTTCAGAGTCACATCACTATAAACCTGAAACTGAACTCTCAATTATATACCGTATTACGTAAGCCTGTGATAAGTTATCGTCCAATGACCTTGTCATGTATGCAGAACTCTCATATGATATCCATGATCAGCCTTAGGTCAAAGTCCATTTAATTCTACTGATCAGGCTATCTTAACGTTCTATTGTACTACCGAATTAAGAAAATGATTATTCACCATATGTGAATAAGAAGTCATCCGCCCAGCAGACGACCCAAGGCCTTGTCTATTTTTACATTTAGTATAATACCTTTAAGAGGATACCCTTAACTCCTTATTAGAGCTATGATTCCGATATCTGTAAACGACCCTTCATTGTATACAAGTCATGCACCCAACGAACTGGTCTATAAGCTTACTACCTCTGAGATGCTTTAGCCATTGGAACATCAAAGTACACAAGTCATAAACATGAAGCTATCCTTTTACTCAGGATTAAGGTTACTGCATAATGAACGTCAAAAGCAGATCGATCCACTCAAAGCGGACTTCGTAGATCAATCACGCTTTAGTCCCGGTCTAATATGTCACCACCAAGCAACATATCTATGTCTCTACTCTGGAGTCTATGGTCCAGACAGTCAAGATAAACCGTCCCCTCCAAGGCTTTAGATAACATAATAGTCTTAACATGAGTTAGATGCTCAGTCTAACCCCATCGACTATAGACCATAGTTTAGACCGCTAACTTTAGAACATTGTCTTCTCGCATACAAAAGTCTATTGCATGCAACGTTCTAACAGTTTAACACAAGCATTCAGGGAGCCATATTTGCTTACATTTACTTTAACATGTAAATAAAACGAGGACAGATAGCAATGTAATGAATAACATCTATATATAATTTTATTATCCAGTTCAAAATAAATACATCAAAATGTCTCTAATGCTTAGGGCATTTCCTAACATGTAGATGCTGCTGGGCTTTTATGGGCAAACTGTTCCCTCATACCCTGTCAAAAATTGAGCCAGTTAAGCCTATCTAACCCTTCTTGGTCAAGGTAGTCCCAATATATTCGAGTATCACCCTGAAAAGTACTAACAACGAGCATAACCTAGTGATCTTGATCGATGTCCCACAATCATAGAATAAGTTCTACGGCATTTAACCAATCCTCTACCTTCATGGATTATTGCCCACCGTTAAACATGGGTGGCTAAGAAGTCCTAAATGCCTGAGCCGATACCTGTGTCCCCATAAACGGTCTTCTACCTACAACTAGGACATCTATAACTACTGGTGGGGGAGATACTGGTGAAGGAGCTGGGGCTCTTGTCGTAGTCGAAATCGTAGCTTATGGAGTAGAGGGACCTATTAGCACAGAAGGGCATACAATCTGGTGCTATGATGTGGATGTTCTAACTATTGATCTAGTCCACACCCCTGGCGGACCTCCAGCTCGAATCGATCATGGTCTCGTGTAATACGGTCTCGTCATCCTACAACCTAAAAAATGTTTATTTTCCATTAAATAAACATTTACAACCATAAAATAACATCTACTTACTTGGATTGATGAAAAGGACGTGCATCGTGCTAGAAGGGAAATGGTCGTATCGCTCTGATACCAACTGTGGCGGCCCGCCCTACGTAGGGTTAAACAGTACTATTACAGTCAGTTACTGTTGCCAACTGTGATAGACTGTAACCACTTGGGTCGCCGGTAACTTACTTTTATGTACCATATTTTTTTTTATCTTCTTACTTTACTTTTGTTAATTTGATGCAAACATTTTTTTTTCTTAACTGTCTCATATATATATACCACTGTATTGTAAAACTTTACTATAGTTGTCACTTTACATCATATATATACATCATTTACATCATAATACATATTTCAAAATCCCCTTTAATTTGCTGCTCAGTGGAGTCTCGTAGCGGAACCATTTCCCTCGTCCCATCCCCTGGCATATGCACACCCCGTCACCATCCATCAATCTCACTTCCGGGTAGGTTGCTTACCTGCAACATGAACAAACTCATGAGCTTCAGGCTCAGTAAGTTTAAACATAAATACCAGAATATAAAATTTAAAATCAAAAAAATAATATTCATAATAAATAGTAACTTTGACTTTTGATCATGAATGTTAAAGTTAACTTTGATCGGTACTATTTACGTTGACTTTGACCTAACACTACATGTAAAGTTAGTACATATTATATTCATTTATGATCAGTTATGGTATCGTTTTCAGTTTTAGGTAATTGTCTTTTATTACGTTCTGGTTTTGGGCCCCATTATTGGTCGTACTGTTCTTTCACGCGCATGACTGGGAGGGACACTAGGGAGCGGCCCACTAGCTAATCCTCCACAGTCGAACATTTCATTAATACATATATATATGTGTATGTAATACCATTAAACCTCCCCGTAGGTCGGGAGACCGTTACGCCAATAGTGGTTTCGTTACCATCTTTCATTTAGTGTCGACTAGGTGACATTTATTATCGCCCCATGATATGGAACCTTTTACATTTCTTTCATTCATTATGTGTGTATACAATATTATTATTTTTTAAATATCATTTTACACCATACATATAACATAAAGACATAATGAGTAAGTTCATGCTACAGAAAATTAAATGTTTGAACTTACAAGTAATTTACTAGCGTTTGCTTTCCTTTGTCCGTTGACGTTTCCTCGTCACGTTTGGGTCTGATTCCTATAACCGAGACAAACAATCGTTATTTCATGCTTTTAAATTATAAGAAAACATAAAAATTTTACATTTACTTTCCTATTAAAGAACTTAGAGGCTTTCTATTTCATTTTAGACTTTTCTGCTAACTTTTGGTCAAAATGACCATTTTACCCCTTATTTCAGTTTTCAACGTAACCCTACATTTTATTGACTTAAAACTTAGTTTTGACCTTTAGAATTTCAGTTAAATCATTCTAAAGCTCTAACAGCCCTTTTTGTGTATTCTAGGAATTTTTGGTTAAAATGACCATTTTGCCCCTAACGGGTCAATAGACTGTTAAATTTTCGTTCTCCCATTTTAATCAAATTTTCTAAGCCTAAAAATCATAAAATAACCTTCCTAGGCCTCACTACATTTTTACAGCACCATTTACTGCAAAATCGATGACTTTCAATCAACCGACCCTTGAATGGTACTATTTCGACACCTAGGGTCGTTTCTTATTTTTCTAATGTTTCGAGACCTTAAATGGACGTTTCACTAATCCTAAAAAACATCCCTTGTCATTTCTCGAGTGCAAGTTACGGAGGGGGCTTGGGTTTCCTTTTCTGATCACATTTTTATCTCTCCTTTCCTAAAATACCCTTTGTGCCGTTATAAAATTTTTGGTAGTATTTCCATTAAAATTCTAGGTTCGCGGCGTTTAGAAAACGCTTCAAAACCATCTAACCTATTCTAACCAGCCACATACTATACCACAAACCTAATTTTACGTAAAAGTTACAAAATTTTTAGGTAAAATTTTCTATAAAAACCTAATCCTTTTTAACAGGATTTCAATCCATTCTTTCTCATTTTCAAACCCGATTTAATATACATTTATCACATTATTTCATTTCATAACATTTCATACAAAACACAACCCTTTTTACACTACCACCACATGGTTTTCTTAAGGAAACCTTAAATAAAAATTTTGTTTCAAGGTTTCTTTTTCATCATTCATTTTCCACACCAATACATGTCTAATGTAACACAAAACCTAACCTGTCTCATCACAAATTTTTCATGCATCATTCCCTTAAAAGCCACGGATTTTCTTAAAGAAATCACACACAAAATTTTATTTTCATGCTCTCATCCTTTTCTTATTAATTTCACGTTAGGTAATGCCCTATGCATTAGAGACATTTTATGTATTTATTTTGAACTGGATAATAAAATTATAATATAGAGGTTATTCATTACATTGCTGTTTGTTCTTGTTCTATTTACATGTTAAAGTAAATGCAAGCAAATATGGCTCACTGACTGCTTGTGTTAAAACTGTTAGAACGTTGCATGTAATGGACTTTTGTATACGAGAAGAAAATGTTCTATAATAAGCGGTCTAAACTAAGGTCTGTAGTCTATGGGGTTAGACTGAGCATCTAACTCATGTTAACACTATTATGTTGCTAAAGCCATGGTTGGGACGGTTTGTCTTGACTGTCCAAAGCATAGACTCCCAAGTAGAGATATAGATATGTTGCTTGGTGATGACATATTAGACTGGGACTAAAGCGTGATTAATCTACATAGTCTATTGTGAGTAGATCAATCTGCTGTTGACGTTCATTATGCAATAATCTTAATCCTGAGTAAATGAACTACTTCATGTACATGACTTGTATACTTTGATATTCTAATAGCTAAAGCATCTCAGAGGTAGTAAACTCATAGACCGGTTCGTTGAGTGCATGACTTGTATATGATGGAGGGTTTGTTTGCAGATATTGGAACATAGCTCTAAGGAGTTAAGGGTATCCTCTTAAAGGCATTATACTAGATGTGAAAATGGACAAGGCCTTGGGTCGTCTGCTGGGTGGATGACTTCTTATTCGCACATAGTGAATAATCATTTTCTTATTCGGTAGTATAACGAAACTTTAAGATAGCCTGATTAGTAGGATTAAACGGACTTTAACCTAAGGCTGATCATGGATATCATATGAGAGTTCTGCATACATGACAAGGTCATTGGACATTAGCTTGTCATAGGCTTTCGTAATACAGTATATAATTGAGAGTTCAGTTTTAGGTTTATAGTAGTGTGACTCTGAAATTAGTGATCATATGATTGAGTTGTTCGGTACAGAATGATGATCATATGGATTCACGGGAGCCCAATTATATATGTTTAATTGGTCCTTCTACTAGCTCCACACAATTCCTTAACGGTTGGCAAATTGATTTGTGTATGCTTATTGGCTAGTTGATTATGCACGGATGGTGTTGACATAGAATTAGGATGGTGGACAAGATCCTCTCTGGTTGAATTCATATTTTGTTTTGAATAATAGAGTATACAATTATTCGAACTCTAAATAAAGTTGCCATGATTTTATTTGAGACTGGATTGGAGTTGTAGAAAATTATCCATGAGAACAAAAATTTAAAATACAACTTTTTTGTGGATTTTGAAATTTGAATTTTGAAATTTAAATTTTGAATTTGAAATTTGAAATTGAAATTTAAATTTGAAATTCGAATTTGAAATTGAATTTGAAATTTAAATTTGAAATTTGAATTTTGAAATTTGAAATTCAAATTTTGAATCACAGTCCAAGTGGAATTCGAATTCTTTGTGGATAATTCCATGAGATTAGAATTTGAATTTAAGTTGGATTATGGAGAGGAAAATCTTATTTGAATCCTACTTGAATTTTTAATCCCAATCCTCACTAAAATGGTCAAAAATTGTTGAGGGAAATCTTCCTAGATATTTTTGGTATTTGTGGATAAGGTTTAAGGAAAATTCAAGCAAGAAAATCCCAGTTGAATTTGGATTCTCTCCTCCCTAAAAGTGGCCGAAAATTTTGTCCCAAAAAGCAGACATTTTTTTTGGGTTGGATAATGCCTAAAAAAATTCGGTTTTTTGTGAATGGATAAGGGAGAAAATCTTTTTCTAATCCAATTCGAATTCAGAGGATCACCTCATGCAAGTCTATAAATAGAGGTCCTGCCACTCCAGTTCTCTCAGACCACAGACTCTCAGGTGAGCAGGCTTATTGTTGCATAACTCACCGTGACAATAAGTTCTTTAGAGATCTGGGTGGTCGGAAGAAGACTAGCAGTGCTAGCATACCGGTCGAGGAACCAAGTGCCTACACACTCTGCCATCTGGGAATTGGAGAATAGTAGAGAAGACTAGTTAGTTGAAGCCCTCCAGTCATTCTCCTCTTGCAGTATTGGCGTCCTCTTGAGGTATGAGTTTTATTGTTGTTAGTTTATCGTATATGGCATCACGAGATATTTAACGATCTTGAAAAATTTTATTGTTCTGCTGCACAGCTCTGATGCATTTTTACCGATTTTATTCCTACATTTCACACATCAAACTTTATTTTTGAACCAGCCAATAATCAAAACTTAACATAAAATTTCATCTGCCAACACATATACACACACACGGGTTCACATAACTCACACAACCAAAATTTTTTTTTCTTGCTCCCAAAATTAACTAAACTTTAATTCCAAGTTTTTCTTTGTCTCAAAAACATATTAGCACACAAACACAACAAGTTTGATGCAAAAATTTTCACTCTTCAAACATGATTATTCACAGATTTTCATAGGATAAAACCCTAAGATTTTCGGTTCAAAGTGTCAACAATATTCTCTAATCACAACCAATCTTTGACAACATCAAAACAATAACAATCTAAGTTTGAAAATTCATCACTTTTTCCACAATTCATGCACAAATTCTTAGCACCAAATTGAGGAGAAATCTTACAAAATTAGTGCTCACCTTGCTAGAATGGTTGGAGGTGACTTAATATTGAGTTTTTGCTCCAAAAACTTGAAGAATTTTGCTTAGAAATGAGGGAGAGACTCACGACTGGACTGAACAGAGAAGAAGCAAAGTTTTGTCTGAAATATTTTAGCTTATACACATTTTTAATGGCTGCCTAAAGTGGTGAGGACCATGTTGCAAATTTTGGTGCAATTTGGCTACACTTTGGGGAACTTTTTGCAACCTTTTCAAGGGTTTATTTGTAATTTTTAAATTTTTTCTGAATCAAGGATCCTCTGTAGTGAAGAAAGTCACTCCTCTACCTTGAGTGGGTCAATCAAACCCTCAAACTCCGGCAGCTTCATCTGACGGAATCGTTCATATAAGGGTTCCTGATTCACCCTCGGTTGAGGCTGCTGAATTTCTAGGACAACTGGCAGCTCTACTGGTACTGTTTCAGCCACCTGGGAAGCATTGCCCTCTTCTTGGGCCTGTCTTTGTTGTTCTATAGCGGAAAGTCGCTGTCGTAGTTCAGCATTTTCTTTCATTTGGTTTTCGAGGAGAGCTTGTACTTCCTCTAACCTCTCAGCTAATGTAGGGCGTCGACCTCTTTTGGCACTCATTTTGATCTCTTTCTTATAATCTTCTTTCTTCTAATCTTGCAAAATAACCAATCATTAGATTTCCTATAATTAATTTTGGAATTTTGAACGGACATTTTAAACACGTCATTTACTATAAAGCATATACCACAAAACATTTCATATCATTCCATAGCACTTTCTTACATCATACATAGCATACACAACATTTACATATACTGTAACAACATCTGTCTTAGCTTTTCCACACATACATATGTATACACATATTTTTTGTAAATAGAGTGTATTTGTACTCTTTTAGGGTTCGACTATCCTATTCATCTTGCCCTGTCGAAAATTCTTCAGGGTGTTCATTCTTTTCCTTTGAATCATCGCCGGTAGTCGTTCCCTGATTACAGGTTTCATTTTCTCTTTGTCGTGATGGACCAGCCTCGTGATCACTGGCCAGAGGGGGTGGTCCATATAAGCATGTCAGTACCCCTTCTTCATGAGGCTGGTCCCACTGATGCCTTTCCAGACATTCTCGTACCTGTGCTCTCTCGATCCTGATGGCACTAGCAACAAAATCAGGTACGAGGGATAGAATGGAGTAGGCTCACTCTATGCTTTAACTCTGGGGTGAGTCCTTTCCAAAACATCTCACGAAAGTCTTCATCAGAAAAGTTTGGGAGCGGGCACTTTTTAACCACATTTTCCTCGAACCGCACTGTGTAGGTCAGCACTGTATCCCCTGGTGCCATCTGGAACCTCTTAATCCTCTGTACATAATCCCTAACATCAGTTATCTGAGGTAATGTCAATGGTGCACTCTCCTCCCTAGCTGGAGGAACTGGGGTCAGCTCTGGGCTCCTCTGGGGAAACTGCTGTCTCATAATCTGATAAAAATCAGCCCAATTTAGCCTCAGTAATGCCTCCTGATCATAGTATTCCCAGTAAACTTAAGCATCTCTCTGAAAAGTACTCACTGCTAAAATGACCCAATAATCTCTATCGATGTCACATGATCGACCAATTAGCTCCACAGTGTGTAGCCAATCATGTATTGGTGGAGACTGGCGCCCTCCATCAAAACTAGGGGGCAAGCAGGCTCTAAATGCCCATGTAGCTTTGGACGATACCTAGACCCAATATGGTCTCGACTACCTACTACTGGTATATCAACCACTATTGGTGGGGGATGGCGTACTGGTGGAGGGTTGGTGCCCTAATAGTGGCCTGCGCCACTCTGGAACTAGCTGGATTGGTTGGTGCTGCAGGTGGTACTGTCGGTTGTCGGGGTGGAGGCGGTCTAATGATGGGTCTGGTCCATACCCTTGGAGGACCCCTACCTCGGTATGAATATGGTCGGTAGTGATGTGGCCTCATCATCTCACTCCTACATAAGGTGCACTCTATATAAATAAACATGCTACTAATCATAAAATAAAATTAACTTACTTGGATCGACGAACGGGATGCACATCGGGCCTTGAGGGATATGGTCTACTGCTCTGATATCAATTGTGGCGCCCCGCCCTGAATTGAGGCTATAGTACTAGCATAGTAGAGCTCTAAAGTCCACTATGGTAGACCGTTACCTCAATGGGTCATAGGCATCTTACTTGTAACTTGTTCTTATTAAATTACTATTTGTAATTAAAATGATTTTTAACATGAAAACCAAGGGATTTAAAAAAAAAACTGTTGGTGATTGTGAACTGTAAAAATATAAGTAACATACAACATAGGATATACTACTATTATACTGGTTGTACATAATTTACATCATGATGTATTTTCAAAATACAACTTAAAATCTGCTCTTAAAACAACACTTTTAATCTGCTCAGTAGAAAACAGCAACAGGACCATTCCCCTCGCCCAGCCCTGAAGGCAGATGCAATCCCGCCTCTCGTCCATCCTCTGTCTACTAGTGTACAGGTTTCTTAACAGCAACATGAATAAACTGGTGAGTGATAGGCTCAGTAAGTTTAAACATACATGCAGAAACATAAATCATAAAATCCTAAAAAAACACTATTTACATAAATAGTAATTTTGACTTTTGACCATGAATAGTAAGGATGATTTTGACCAATACTATTCACATAAACTGGTATCTAAACTACTACATAGTCTGTTAGTACATTTTATGCTCAATGATGACTGTTCTGAAATCTTAAATCTTTATCTGTTACTGAATTATGCTATTGGGCCCCTGAATTGATCATACCGTAATGCGTGCATAAGTGAGAGGGACTCTGGGGAGTGACTCACTGGTCAATCCTCTACAGTCTGAATATATCAGACTTCCAAACCCGGGACTTGTCACCAGTAGTTTGGAGTCCTATTGTAACTATAACTGAATCTGAGAAACCTCCACCTGTGTGAGAGGCCAGTACGTCAATACTGATTGAATTACTGAGTTTCTGGTGGTTCCTAACTGGTGGCAATTATGCTGCCTCCTAGGTCTGGAACTCTTTGTAATTTATTCTGTAGTTTTCTTAAGATTTTATATCTTATGTTAGTGTGCCTACCGCACCTGACTACTAAATTTCTGTCATCTATATCACATAAGCATACTGAGCAAATTCATGCTGCAGACAAACTGAACTTACAGATATTTTACTAGCAATTCCTTTTCTGAGTCAACCGGCTTCCTTAACTCGCTTTTTGGTTGCTTTCCTATAACCAAAATAAATTACGGTTATTTTTACTATTTACTTTATATCTAAAATATAATGAAAATATAAAATTTCTAATTGAAATTCTTAATTATCCATTTTAGGATTGATATTTTTAATTCTCGAATCATTCTGCTTCATAAACTATTATTCCGGGCCTTAATATCACTTTTCTGAACTTTTTGACAAAATGACCGTTTTGCCCCTAACTTTCGGTAAAATGACCATTTCGTCCTTAACGGGTTTTTCTCTTGTTTTACTGACTTACCACTCTATTTTAGCCTTTAGAATTTTAATAAAATTATTATGAGGCTTTTACGACCTTTTTCTGACAATTTAGAAAATTTTGGTCAAAATGACCATTTTACTCCTGACGGGACTATAGACTATGAAATTCTTGTTTTATCATTTTCTGATCCCAAAAATACTAAAATAGCGTTTCTTAGGTCTTCCCAAGCTTTTACAACATTTTTTACAAAAACGCTTAGGTTATTATTCACCCGACCCTTGGGTGGTACTATTCTGACCATTGGGGTCGTTTCTCGTTTTTCTAGTCTATCAGGGCCTCAAATCACTATTTTACAAGTTATGTAATCGTCCGTTATTCTCTTCTCGAGGTTAGATTTCCGAGGGGGTTCAGGTTTTCGATTCCCGATCCTATTTTTACCTCTCGTTTACCAAATTGCCCTTTGGGTGTCTTGAAAATTTCGACAGCATTTCTGCTGAAATTTTAGGTTCCCGGCGTTTAGGAAACGCCTCGAAACCATCTATCCTATTCTACCCTGCCAAGTACTATACCACAAACCTAATTTTATGTAAAAGTTACAAACTTTTTACGTAAAATTTCATCACAAAACTTGCTTATTTTTAACGAGATTTCAACCCGTTCTTTATCACTTTTAGGCCCGGTTTCATACTCAAATCACACATTACCATAACTTAACAAAACTTTCTCATTTTCCACTAAACTCATACTCGGTTTTTCTTCAAAAACCCTAAAAAATTTTTTTTTGTTTTATAACTCAATTTCTCCTTATTTGTTTTCCCCATCAACACATTCATTTTTCACCACAAAACCCTAACATATCTTTTGAAAATCCCATACATTATCCCACGGATTTTCCTTGGAAAATCAACCTCAAAATTTTGGTTTCATTTTCATTTTTTCTTTCTTGTTTTCTATACAAAATCAACAACACATCTTCTATACACAAACAACACAAATCTCATTTTTTCTTCCTTTCTTTCCCACGGTTTTGAATTGAAAAACAACACCAACATTTAGTGTTTTTCAATCTCATTTCATCTATTTCTTTTTTTTGCCATTTCCACATGATTTTCAACATCAAAAATCAACCAAAACAACATGAACATTTCATCATTCCAAACCCTAATAACCCATGGTTTTGATGAAAGAAAAACACACACACAAACTTGCTTTTCATGCTCATGATTTCACACTTGTTTTAATCATTCACCATTTACACACTTTCAAGTATAAATCAATGAAACAAAAACTGATTTTCTACCCATTAAAATAGCCCATTCCACACGGTTTTTCTTCATGAAAAACAAGAAGAATTGATGGCAAAATAAAGGATTACCTTGCTTGCTTGATAACTTGAATCTTATGATGAATTTTTCACTCTTTCTTGCACAAATCTGGAAGAAATTTTTGAGCTTTCTCTAAGGGTGATGCACGCTGCTTTAATGGCTGAAAACTAGAAATTTTTCTGGTTTCTAAGTCCCCAAAATTGTGTATATAATCAGCCAAAAAGGAGGAACCAAATTGCAAAGGATTTAAGTGTATTTTAGCAAACTTTTTGTGCAATTTTTCTACTCTTTAGGGGCTGTTTTGCAATTAAACAAAAAGGACCAGATTTTCATTTGATTTTGGCCCCAAAATCCACCACATATGTGCCCTAGAAGCTTCAAGAATTTTGCTTAAGTTTCCTTTGACTTTTTCTAGTTGACTTTGCATCTTAACCATTGATTTTTCTTGACTTTAAACCCTAGCCCTTGGGTTGGTATGTATCCTTCAAAGGTAAACACTCAATCTTTGACTTCTTATATATATTTGGAGTCAAACTTTTGACCAAAAGTCAAATCAAAGATTTTTGCATCGAAATCGCGTAGACGAGTTCCTGAGGTTGTCCGCGCAATCGATTTTCCTTATTTCGCTCCGGTTTGCCTAAAAATCAATACTGTAAGTATTTTGTCTTTTAGTGGTTTATAGTATATTATCAAAATTGTCGAAACCGAAAAGGCATGATTCATCCGATTTCGGTTCGGTAAAATTTCCTATTTCAGGGCACACTCTTGTCTGCACTGTCCGAATATTTTTGTGCCTTCTAAATAATATTAAAACATATATTTTACAGTTTTTTACATGAAAATCATAAAGTACACAGGTTATACAAAATTTTTAGAAACAGTAAAATTTTGCGATTATGACAAAATAATTCTTTCCACATGAAATTGATTTCTTATTTTTGACATCACCCATGTGACATCATATGTGACATCATCAAATTAATTCAATTAACTCAAAAATTCAAACTTTGACCAACAGTCAAACCAAACCAAATTTCACTGAAATCGCCTCAGCGGGTTTTTGAGGCCTTACTCGTGATCGGTTTTCCTTACTTTGTTGTCGTTTGACCAAAAATCACATCCGAACATATTTTATCCTTTAGTAAACCTTAGTTTACTCTTGGTATCCCATTAAGGTTTTTGGTCCTTAAAAGGCACTGTTTTGCCCGTTTCGGTTCCGGAAAATTTAACATCTCTGAAATCCTACTCTTTAGCACTGTTAAAATATTTTAATACATTCTAAACGTTATTAAATCATTCATTTTACATTTTTAACATAAAATAATCATATTCATCTACAGTGTACAGGTCTCTAAGAACGATCGAATTTCTCAGTTATCATACATGACTTATATATGATGGAGGGTTTACTTAAAAGTATGGAATCATAGTTCTAATCAGGAGTAAAGGTTATCCTATTAACAGTATTATACTAGATGTGAAAATAGACAAGACCTTAGGCCATTTGCCTTGCAAATGATTTATTATTCACATATGGTGAATAATCATTTTCTTAATTAGGTGTATGGTGGATCTTTAAAATAGCATAATCAAAAGGTTAAATGGACATTGAACTAAGATTAATCATCGATATCATATGAGGGTGTTACATATACGACAACTGACGAGGTCATTGGACGATGGTTATTCACTGGCTTGTATGATTTGGTATATAAATGGAAGTGCAGTTTCAGGTTTATAGTGGTGTGTAATGGGTTTATTCAGTATAGAATAATAGTTATATAGATTATTAGAGTCCATATTATATATGTCCAATCAGTTTCTTTACTAACTCTGTATAATTCTTTAATGGATAGTGATTGATTGAGATGTTCTTTATAGCTTGTATTCTTATACTTAGTAAAGAGAAAAAAAAAAAAAAGATTCGGGTCACCTTCCGTGGTGTAGGCATTTTTTCTAGCAATGGTAGAATGAGAATTTTATTTTATTTAATTAATGAAATAAATATTTAATTTGTATTAATATTAATTTGAAAGATAAGATTTGAAATTTAAATTAATTATATTTATCTTTTGAAGATAAATATGAAATTAATTTGAATTTTGAATAGAGATAGATAAATTAATTATTTGAATAATTAATTTAAATATCTAAAAAATCTTATTTAAATAAATATTTTAAATTGAAAGATTATCCTATTTGAATTTTAATTGAACAAAATATTGTCTTTGGATGCTCCAAAATTGGCTTTTTCATGTGCATGAGAAAGAAAAATTTTCTCCTAATTTGATTTTATTTTGTATGATAATCACATAATTGTTTAATTCAAATAAAATTGTCATGATTTTATTTTGAATTTAAACTAGATTTATGGAACATTATCAATGCAGATAAAATCATAAGATTTATAGAGTTTAAAATTCGAAACAAATTTTAAATTCCATAGCCTTATGGTGGACAGATTTTTTTGGGACATATTCCCTAGGGAAAATCCTATAGGAAAAAATCAGTAAAAATGTATTAGAGCTGTGCAGTGGAATAATAAAATTTTTTTAAGATCATTAAATATCTCGTGATGCCATATACGATAAACTAACAACAATAAAACTCATACCTCAAGAGGATGCCAAATTGCAGGAGGAGAATGACTGGAGGGCTTCAATCAACTAGCCTTCTCTACTATTCTCCAATTCTCAGATGGCAGAGTGTGTGAGCACTTGGTTCCTCAACCGGTATGCTAGCACTACTAGTTCCTTCTGACCACCCAGATCTTTAAAGAACTTATTGTCACGGTGAGTTATGCAACAATAAGCATGCTCACCTGAAAGTCTGTAATCTGAGAGAACTGAAGTGGCAGGACCTCTATTTATAGACTTACATGAGGTGATCATTAGAATTCAAATTGGATTAGGAGAAGATTTTCTCCCTTATCCACTAATAAAATCCGAAAATCCCATAGGCCACAATCATGGGAAGATTCAGCCAACCTAGGGATCTTGCAGTTCAAATTCAAACAGGATTTTAACTTGAAATTTATCTCCTTAATTATCCATAATAACCAAATTTTCCTAGTGCCAAAAAGATGACTAGATTCGGCTATTAAAAGTGAGGAGAATCAAAATCCAAATAGGATTTTCTAGCTGGAATTTAATCTCACCCTTATCCATTAGAAAATCCAAAATTCCCTTTGGATTTATCCAATAAATTTGGACCAACTTAGGAAGGAAGAGAATCCAAATTCAACTGGGATTGAAACTTGAATTTTTCCCTAAATTTTATCCACAAAACCGAAATATCTAGGAGGATTTTCTTCAACAAAATTTTGGCCACTTTTGTTAGAATTAGGATTCAAAATTCAAGTAGGATTCAAATAAGATTTTCCTCTCTATAATCTAACTCAAATTCGAATTCTAACCCTGTGGAATTATTCATAAAGAATTCGAATTCCACTTGGACAGTGATTCAAAATTTGAATTCAAATTTCAAAGTTCAAATTTCAAATTCAAACTTCAAATTCAAATTTCAAATTTCAAATTTCAAAATTCAAAATCCACAAAAAGTTGTATTTCAAATTTTGTCCTCATGGATAATTTTCTACAACTCCAATTCAATCTCAAATAAAATCATGGCAACTTTATTTGGAGTTCGAATAATTGTGTACTCTATTATCCAAAACAAAATCTGAATTCAACTGGAGAGAATCTTGTCCACCATCCTTATCCTATGTTAACACCATCCATGCAAAGTCAACTACCAATAAGCATACACTGATCAATTTGCCAACTGTTAAGGAATTATATGGACCTAGTAGAAGGACCAATTAGACATATATATTCTGGCTCCCATGAATCCATATGATCATTATTCTGTACCGAACAACTCAATCATATGATTACTAATTTCAGAGTCACACCACTATAAACCTGAAACTGAACTCCTAATTATATACCGTATTACAAAAACCTGTGACAAGCTAATGTCCAATGACCTTGTCATGTATGCAAAACCCTCATATGATATCCATGATTAGCCTTAGGTCAAAGTCTGTTCAATCCTATTGATCAGGTTATCTTAAAGTTTCATTATACTACCGAATAAGAAAATGATTATTCATCATATGTGAATAAGAAAATGATTATTCATCGTATGTGAATAAGAAGTCATTCGCTCAGCAGATGACCTAAGGCCTTGTCCATTTTCACATCCAGTATAATACCTTTAAGAGGATACCTTTAACTCCTTAGAGCTATAATTCCGATATCTGTAAACAAACCCTTTATCATATACAATTCATGGACCCAATGAACTGGTCTATAAGCTTACTACCTCTGAGACGCTTTAGCCATTTAAACATCAAAGTACACAAGTCATATACATGAAGTAGTTCATTTACTCAGGATTAAGGTTATTGCATAATGAATGTCAAAAGTAGATTGATCCACTCATAGCAGACTACGTAGATTAATCACGCTTTAGTCTCGGTCTAATATGTCACCACCAAGCAGCATATCTATGTCTCTATTTGGGAGTCTATGCTCCGGACGGTCAAGACAAATTGTCCCCACCATGGCTTTAGATAACATAATAGTCTTAACATGGGTTAGATGCTAGGTTTAACCCCATAGACTACAGACCTTAGTTTAGACTGCTTACTTTAGAATATTGTCTTCTCGTATACAAAAGTCCATTGCATGCAACATTCTAACAGTTCTAACACAAGCAGTCAATGAACCATATTTGCTTACATTTACTTTAACATGTAAATGGAACAAGGACAAACAACAATGTAATGAATAACCTCTATATTATAATTTTATTATCCAGTTTAAAATAAATACATCAAATGTCTCTCATGCTTAGGGCATTTCCTAACAAATCCAGCCAATAGTAAGAGAGGACAGAGAAAAATATTTTCTAGTTTCTTGTTCAAATTTTGAAAGCCACTTATTGTACTCACTATAAATAGGATCATTGGGGCTTATATTTTACTTAGATCACATATTTTCAGATGAGTGAATTTATTATTATAATTCTCACTCATAATAATAAATTCTAAGAGGTACTGATTAAAGAACCGAGTGCCCACACCCTCCACTGTTCGAGAATTGGAAAGTAGTAAAGAATCTTAGGTGGTTGTAACTTTCTTGGTCACATCCTTCGGCGTTCCTGGTGTTTTTCTTTAAAGGTATATAGATTGTTGTGTGATTTATTATACATGACAATAAGAGTTATTACAATCTTTAGAAAATTTTTTAAAATTCTACTACGCATATTTTTCCAATTTTCCTACACCAAACCCATTCTTGTGGGGGATTTTTTTTTTTTTTGTCTAAATCTCTCTATAGGGCCAAACCAATGGGTTCAGTTTAAATGTGAGAAAATGCCTGATTTCTGCTTTACTTGTGGATTTGTTGAGTTAAGATTGTAAATGCTGTGTGATTGAGACTATGATTGTAATGCCCTTCCCAAGCATACAACTCAAAATGGACATTAACTAACTAAAACCTCAAAGTCAAAAATAATACCACAAAATATATATATGTATATTCTTTTTATCATTGAGACAAATATTGTCTACAAATTTAAAAAAAAAAGTCCCAAATTGTAAAAATTTCTAATCTTTTTATGGGGTCCTGAAACCTTGTATTCAGTCAACCTCATGAAAATCTTTAAATCCCTGCAAATTACATCACAAGAACTCTATGAGTAAAAGCTTAAGTATACCAAATAACTTTTTCCACAATAAATAAAGTTCTTTAACTTTAGCTTTAAGGCACTTTAGTATTTATTTAATCTCATGCCATTAGAGTCCTTCCTTTCTTTATGGCCCTTCTTGAAACTATTTTCCAAAAGGATTTGTCCCTTTAAACTTTATTTTAGTTGGTTATAATAAACTTTATCTGAGTTGCCCAATTTTCATTGTTTTTATTAACTAACTCAATTAAATTTCTTTATCTTCATTAAATAATAATAATAATAATAAAATAATTGAAAACATGTTTTAAATCATATTACTGTTCAAGTGATGTAATGAAAGGATATACTTATCTCATCTTACAATAAATATACCATTCAGAGAGAGTAAATAATTTGCTAAAATCTATAATACAAACCATATCCACAATAAAACCTCCTACGTATACGTGTATTCTATATAATATATAAAACCAACACTTATATAAAAAGATAGTCCACTAATTACATACTCTTATAATTATTCCTTCAAATTGATGCACACTTAGAAAATAGATAACCGTTGTATAATATATGCTGTATAGAAATATATATAGACATGGAACTAAGAAGATAACACAACTATTACAACTTAAGAGAGCTTATCCTCGAGTATCGCTTATAATATCCAGAATCGAATATGATCCACTTCCTCTTTACCAAGTCTACTGGACTATCAAGGCAATATGTAGAGGCTTTAGTGTTGGAGTAGAAAGCATAAGAAAATGATGGATAGAGAAGTCTTCTCTATATTTCGTAGGGAAGAGAATTTCTTTGGCTGCCGGTATTTTCAAGGTTGGATCTGGAGGTGAAATAAGAGGAGCGCGAGTGGCAGCGTTTAACTAACAGATGAAGACAATAGTATATTTGTCTTGTAAACTTAAGAGCTAGAAGCTGGCCACTAATCCACTCAAACAGGAGACCAGATGGCAACCAAATAGGCGCCAAGTCACCTACTTCCCTTTCATCTAATCCCTAACATCAAAACATTCAGTATGAGTTAGTTCCGAACCAAATGAATTACATACTAGATAATATATAAGAACTTTTCTCTTTCTTTTTAAACATATTCCACCGTGCACAAATAATGATAATAATAATAATAATAATACTAAAATAATAATAATAATAACTTCTAACTAAAATGCTAAGCACTCAACTATATATAATATAAAATGACAGGATATTGAATGACTAATTCTAACGTAACTGATAAAAATGAAACTCATGCTCCAAATCTTATAAATAAAGTAAGAAGATCGAAAAATCAGGTGTTACAGTGATGGTTATCCCAAGGGTTGGGGAGGTGGTCCAAATGTATGGACCATGGTTTAGACTTGACTCTAATTTCTCGACCTATTTTCAAGCAGCCAACCCCCAAAATCTGGGATTGAATAGAAGAAAATTGAAGAAAATAAGCTCTAACAATTCCTCAGACAATAATTTGGACGAGGTGGATGTCTACATTGAACATTTGTATGTTTCGGTTTTACCTCCAAAAATCCCAGGGAGACTTGTTAGACCTATAGCTGTTTTCGATGAGGAAAGAAGATAGATGGCTAGCCTGAAGGAGGTAACAACTAGAGAGATTGCTATTCATAAGGAGAAAACAATTAGGGTGTCACAGGAGCCTTTTTTTTTCTATTCTAATTCCTATGGGTGCGATCCAATTGGCAATACCCAAGCTTGAGCTCCCCAGCGTGATTAGGCTCTTTCTTCGTATGTGGATGCCTTGACAATGGTCAAGCCTTCTTTGAAAATTAAGGATTATGATCCTTCTTCAATTCTCATTCAAGCCTATCGGTCCTACATTTTGTAGATTTTCCTTATTCTTCATCATGCAAATCTAGAGTGCCCCACGCTTTCCCAAAAGTTTCCCCTGTTTTGTGGCCAACACACCAGGAAGGAGCTAAAGTTTTCCAGCTGATGATTGGATAATCTTCAATAGATCGATTCGTGACTCAACCATCTTTATTGAATGATCCTATCGAGCTTAGTAAGGTGATCAATCATGCTTTGGGTTTGAAGAGAAGGAAAACCTTAACTTATATGTTGCTAGTTTTCAGATCAGTTAGTGCTTTGAGGGACCTTGCTTGTAGCAGTTTTCTTCTTCTCAACCCTTGATTTTGGAGTAGGAAGCATTTTCACCAAGTAGTAAAGATAGCTCAGAACTAGTGGAAGGTAAATATGGTAAGAAGAATAGAAGACAATCCTTGAAGAGGAAAGATAGAAAACTTGATCATGGTTGCAAACCAACTAATATTTTGGACTTGGACAATTTGGGAGACATTTCCAAAATTGTTGAAGTAGAAGTATCATATGACCACAAATTTTGGGAAGGGTAGTGAGGTGGCCCTAAACGGGCACCTTCTCCTATGATTATTTTATCTTGGAATTGCTGAGGACTAGCTTGACCCCTTGTTGGGAGAACTATAAGAGTTCATGGTCGCTTGGGTTTTGATGGGGGGTGTGGCGGGATTACATTAGTGCTTGTGGTTTAGCAGGAGGCATCTATTGTTTCCGGAGGTTACAGTTCATTTGGAGGTTTCATGGTCATCAAAATCAGTTATATCCCTTTGCTTTTAAGTAGGCCTCGATGCCTTGGACTAGCACTTGCTTTGTGTGTATGGCTTTTGTCTGAGTATGTCTTGAGGTTGGACCGTTCATGGGCTATCATTGGTCATTTGAATTGTGTTCTTGTCAACTCTAATAAGGTGGAAGGAGACTCGGTTTTGTTGTGTGATTCATTAGTGTTGTGATTCTATTTGGATGACATGGGGGAATTAATTTGGGAGCTTGTGTGGGGTTTGCCATACATAGAGAAATAAGAGGAAGGCTTTTGCTTTTATCAAAGAAATGTTGGATATGGTCGTATGTTCCCCATAGTTGTGTTTAGTGTTTGTGACTGTAGGGTTAGTTAATCTTCCTTTTGTGGATTCGGATTATAGCCATATCCATTTCAACCTTCTATTTGGAGAGAGATCATCATCCAACCCTTTTTTGCTTCATAGAGGCGTGGTGTAGGGATCTGTCTTATTTGCTAGTTATGGAGGATGCCTTTGTAAAGAATGTTTGTTAGGTGTGCCCAAAGTGGGAAAGACATTTTAATGTAATTTATTTTTGAACCGATTAATAAAATATTTTAGAGGTTTTTCATTACATTGCTTTAAGTCCCCAACCTATTTACATGTTAAAGTAAATTTAAGCAAATATGGTTTATTAATTGCTTGTGTTAAACTGCTAGAATATTACATACAATCTTTTATATGCAAGAAGACAACGTTCAAGAGTAAGTGGTCTAAATCTATGATCTGTAGTTTGTGGGTTTAGAGTGAGCATCTAATTCATGTTAAGACTATTATGTTGTCTAAAGTCAATTTAGAGGACGGTTTGTCTTGACTATCTGGAGCTTTGACTCCTGAGCAGAGGCATAAATATGTTGCTTGGTGGTGACATATTGAATCGGGATTAAATCGTGACTGATCTGCATAGTCCGCTATTAGTGGATGATCTGCTTTTGACGTTTATTGTGCAATAACCTTAATCCTGAGTAAGTGAATAGCTCCATGTATGTGGCTAGTGCACTTTGATGTTTCAAAGGCCAAGGTGTCTCAGAGGTAGTAAGTTAATAGACTGGTTCGTTGGGTACACGTACACATATGATGGGGGGATTGCTTAAAGATATGGAATCATAGCTCTTATGTAGAGTTAAGGTTATCCTCTTAAAGACATTATACTAGATTGGTGAGAATGGACAAGGCCTTAGGTTGTTTGCTTTACAGATGGCTTATTATTCACATGCGGTGGATAATCATTCTCTTATCAGGTGTATGATAGATCTTTAAGATAGCGTGATCAAAAGGTTGAACAAACTTTGACTTAGGTTGATCATGGATATTATATGAGAGTTTTGCATTAATGACAAGGTTTTAGATGTTAGGAAATGCCCTAAGCATGAGAGACATTTGATGTATTTATTTTGAATGGATAATAAAATTATAATATAGAGGTTATTCTTTACATTGCTATTTATCCTCATTTTATTTACATGTTAAAGTAAATGTAAGCAAGTATGGCTCACTGACTGCTTGTGTTAAAACTGTTAGAACATTATATGCAATGGACTTTTGTATACGAGAAGATAATATTTTAAAGTAAGCGGTCTAAACTAAGGTCTGTAGTCTATGGGGTTAGATTGAGCATCTAACTCATCTTAAGACGATTATGTTGTCTAAAGCCATGGTGGGAACGATTTGTCTTGACTGTCCAGAGTATGGACTCCGAAGTAGAGATATAGATATATTACTTGGTGATGACATATTAGACCGGGACTAAAGCGTGATTGATTTACATAGTCTGCTATGAGTAGATCAATCTGCTTTTAATGTTCATTATGCAATAACCTTAATCCTAAGTAAATGAACTACTTCATGTATATGACTTGGGTACATTGATATTCTAATAGCTAAAGCGTCTCAGAGGTAGTAAACTCATAGACCAGTTCGTTGAGTGCATGACTTGTTTATGATGGAGGGTTTGTTTGCAGATATTGGAATCATAGCTCTAAGGAGTTAAGGGTATCCTCTTAAAGGCATTATACTAGATGTGAAAATGGACAAGACCTTGGGTCGTCTGCTAGGCGAATGCCTTCTTATTCACATATGGTGAATAATCATTTTCTTATTTGGTAGTACAATGGAACTTTAAGATAGCTTAATCAGTAGGATTAAACGGACTTTGACCTAAAACTGATCATGAATATCATATGAGAGTTTTGCATATATGACAAGGTCATTGGACATTAGCTTGTCACAGGCTTTCGTAATACGGTATATAATTGGGAGTTTAGTTTCAGGTTTATAGTGGTGTGACTTTGAAATTAGTGATCATATGATTGAATTGTTCGGTATAGAACGATGATCATATGGAATCATGAGTGCCCAATTATATATGTCCAATTGATCCCTCTACTAGCTCCACATAATTCCTTAATGAATGGCAAATTAATCTGTGTATGCTTATTGGCTAGTTGGCTAAGCATGGATGGTGTTGACATAGGATTAGGATGGAAGACAAGATTCTCTCCAGTTAGATTCAGATTTTGTTTTGGATAATAGAGTACACAATTATTCAAATTCCAAATAAAGTTGCCATGATTTTATTTGAGATTGAAATAGAGTTATAGAAAATTATTCATGAGGACAAAATTTGAAATACAACCTTTTGGGGAATTTGAAATTTGAATTTCAAAATTTGAAATTTAAATTTTGAATTTGAAATTTGAATTCAAAATTTAAATTTGAAATTTGAATTTGAAGTTTGGAATTTGAAATTTGAACTTTGAAATTTGAATTCAAAATTTGAATCACAATCCAAGTAAAATTTAAATTTGTTGTGGATAATTCCACAAGCCAAGAATCAGATTTTGATATGGATAATGAAGAGGAAAATCTTATTTGAATCCTACTTGAATTTTGAATCCTAAATCTAACTAAATGGCCGAATTTGTTAGGATAATTTTGCCCTAGGAGGATTCCGATTTTTAGTGGAGAAGGATGTAAGAAAAATTCAAGTTTCAATCCTAATTGTGGATAAATACAAGAGAGATTTTTGATTTTCATGTGGATAAGGGTGAGATAAAATTCAAACTAGAAAATCTTATTTGAATTTTGATTCTCCTCACACTAAGGTGGCCGAATCTAGCCTTGTTTTTGGGCTAGGGAAAATTTGGTTGTAGTGGATAATGATGTGATAAAATTCTAGTTAAAATCTTATTTGAATTTGGATTGCAAAATCCCTTATGGTTGGCTGAATCTACCCTTGTTTTTGGCCTATGGAATTTTGGATTTTGTGTAGTGGATAAGGAAAAAAATCTTCTCCTAGTCCAATTCGAATTCAAGGAATAACCTCATGCCAGTCTATAAATAGGGGTCCTACTACTCCAGTTTTACGGATTGTAGACTCTCATGTGAGCTGGCTTATTGTTACATAACTCATCGTGATAATAAGTTCTTTAGAGATATGGGTGGTCGGAAGAAGACTAGAAATGCTAGCATACCGGTCGAGGAACCGAGTGCCTATACACTCTACCATCCAGGAATTAGAGAATAGTAGAGAAGGCTAGTTGGTTGAAGCCCTCTGGTTATTCTCCACCTGCAGTTGACGTCCTCTAGAGGTATGAGTTTTATTGTTGTTAGTTTATTGTATATAGCATCATGAGATATTTGATGATCTTGAAAAATTTTTATAATTCCGCTGTGCCACTTTGATGCATTTTTACCGATTTTTTTCCTACAATTGGTATCAGAGCCATCTCATGATTATGCCATGGACATAAATTAGACTATTAGTTAGTCTTTTTATTAATGTATGGATTTGATATTTAGATAGTGGCATTCTAGGATTCCTTATGTTGTTATCATGGATTATGTATGTAGTATGTGGTTATTTCTAATTTTTTGAATTATTATAAGCATGCTTGATTATGCCGGTTATGGTTCCTTAGAATTTAGAAAATTGTATTATAGAATTTTTTATGTAACCATGGAAGTAGTTTATCATCACCGCAATTTTCTCATGAATTTTAATTTTTTTATCTCTTAGAATTATTATGATTAGAATTTTGTATGCCGGAAACGGTTTAGGAAATGTTATGCAATTATTCTTAGAGGAGATTGAAGTTAGAAGACTGTAATTTATTTTTCCTAAAAGTTAAATTTAATTTAAAGATTGAAATTTTGTTTGTGTGGAAAATTCCAATTTAATTAGGATTCAAATTAATTTTGGAGATCTCAATAGGTAAATTGGAATATAGCATGAAAATTGAGGGCTAACCCCTCGAGATTGGCCATTGGGCCTTGGTGGGGTTGCAGCCCCTGCCCTCGGGCAGGATGGGGTGCGGCAGCCCTACCCTTGGGCAGGATGGGGCTGCGGTAGCCCCTGACCAGGGTTGGACCACCCACAGCCGTAGGCCTTGCCTATAGCCAAGGGTGGCCGTGGCCCTCCCCAGGGCCGCTGTGGCCACCTGGGTGTGCAGCCCATGGCTGCAGGCAATGGTGGGCTGCTGCGCCCACTTGGGGTGCGCATCCCATGGCTGCAGGTGCTGCTTGCAGCCTAGCGGGCTGCTGCAACACCCTGGGGTGCAACCTGAGGCTGCAAGCAAAGGGTTGCACCTGGCTTATGGCCGTGGGCTTGGGCTACCCACGGCGGCTGTCGGCCTTCAGGGCCCGTGGTTCGACTGGCTGAAAAATAAAAATTTTAATTTTTGAATTTGAGATTTAATTTTAAATCATGTTTAAAAATATGTAATTGGAAATTTGAAAATTTGAAAATTACATATTATAACACATGAAATTTAAATTTTTTAAAATTTGAATATAAAAATTTAAATTTGAATTTTTGAAATTTGAATTTTTGAAATTTAAATTTTAAATGATTCTTGGAATCAGAAATAAATAGAGAGGCTACATAAAGATGGATACAAGTAGACGGAACAAAATTCAAGACTCAAAGATTGCTTTGTGTGACAACCGAGAAATTTCACTGCTCTCAGAAATTTTTATAACATATGTACACCATGATTTTTATGTGTATAATTATAAAATATATGATTTAATAATATTTAGAGCACAACGAAATGTTCTGACTATGCCAAAGAGAGTGTGTTTAGGAATAGAAAATTTTACCAAAATGAAATCGGACAAATGATGCCTTTTTCGGTTTCAAAAACCCTAGAAATATATTGCAAGTCACTAAAAGATAAAATATTTACAGTATGGGTTTTTAGTCAAACCGGAGTGAATTAAGGAAAACCGATCATGTGGACTGTGGCGCCTCCGACCTCGGTCCACCGAAACTATTACAATCAAGCTCCTTAGCCAACTGAAATAGCTCGTGAACTTCGTCGGGTCGCCTAAATTATTTTCTTTCCTTTAAACCCTTTGTGAAATTTGGATTCATTTTTTTTAAATACTTTTTCTTGTTTGTAAACATAATGTAATTAAACTGAACTATGTTTGTCACTTTTTAAAAGTAAAAACATACTTTATACATAAATACCTAAATCAAATCTTTTTACAATACATGTCTTTTCTTTCAACGCTCAGCGGAAAACTTGTAGCAGGACCATATCCACAATGGATTCCCTATCCCTTTGACATGCTCGCATTCTGCTGTCATTCAAAAATCTACTGGACAGGTTTCTTACCTGTAACATGAACAAACTAATGAGCTAACAGGCTCAGTAAGTTCAAATATACATAGTAAGAATCATATTGATTCAAAAACACTAAAACTCAATTTCTTATGATTAGTACTATTCACCATGAATAGTAACGTTCACCTTTGATCGATGAATAGTAACAGTTACCCTAATTGGTTACTATTCACTTTACTCTATCAGGGTACTATTCACATACCCTAACCGAATTTACATTACTCTAACGTAAGCTTCGGTTATGCTCAATTATGATTTTTATTGATTGTTTATTCCCTATTTGATTTCTAGTTTAGAGCTCTGTTTATGGTAGTACCGATGATTATTAACGCGCTGACTGGGAGGGTCTAAGATGCGACCTTAGAACATCGGCCTCCACAGCCTTAATATCCTTATAGGATCTAAGAAAAACCTCCACTACTATGTTGGAGGGGCGGTACGCCTTAGTGGTTTCATTACCATCTTTCTTATAGTTCCCCACCGTTGACATTCATATGAATCATCCCACGGTGGAACCCTTATTGCCTATAGGTCTTTACATTTATTTCTTTATGTGTGTTTTTATAACCACACTATAGTGCCCTAGCACTTCTCCATAGTGTATTATTTATGCACTTTTTAATTTCTTATTTCATTAGGTGAGTTAGTTTAACTACACCCCTATTGCCTGTAGGACTTTACAAGTTTGTACAAAAAGTACTTAAATCAATCAAATAGTAATTCATGCTACAAACATGTAAATATCTGAGCTTACCAAACATTTATCATAGCATCGTGCTATGAAATATTCATATAGCACATAAACCTAGACATAACAGATCAATTCATTCATATAATGAACAACATCAGAATGTTCATGAGCAAACAAATGAATGCTAGAACTTATACATATCACACTTAGACATAATAGTCTATTCATATTGCAGTCAATTAAATGTTTGAACTTACTGATACTTTCGCTGTATTTCCTTCCCCAGCTCCGCAGACGTTCTTTTGCTGCATCTGGATCGGGTTCCTATAACCGAAATAACCACGGTTATTCTAAATCTTCATTTCATATTCAAAATTTAGTAAAACGTAAAAATTCTATGTTTTATTTCCCGTAAATGGTCTTAGGAATCTAAAATCCCATTTTCCATTTTTACACTAACTCATGGCAAAATTACCATTTTGCCTCTGATTTGATTTCTCATCATAAATCTACTTTTTGTTGGTTTAAGACCCAAATTTAACTTTTATAATTTCATTTTAACCATCCTTAGGTATTCACGGTCCTTTCCGAGCCTTTCGGAAATTTTTGGTCAAAATGACTATTTTACCCCTGACGGGTCTCGAGACCGTTATATGCCTATTGTGACTTTTAACTGGATTTTCTAAGCTCAAATATCATAAAATAATATTTCTTAAGCTTTTACACACTTTTATAGCATCCATTGCTGTTCCATAGACGACTATTGGTCATCCGACCCTCGGGTGGTACTATTCCGACACCTAGGGTCGTTTCTCGTTTTTCTCACGTTTCGGAGCCTTAAATGGGTATTTCACTACTCCTGAAATGTTTGTTATGCTAATCCCGAGCCTTAGACACCGAGTGGGCTCGGGTTTTCATCACGACCTCAAATTTACCTTTCGTTTCCTAAAATACCCTTGACATTGGTTTTCCCGTTCTCTTACATTTTCACAACCTCGGAGGGATGGTTTACTATTCCTCAAAGGTTCATTTTCCCATTTTTCCAAGCTTAACTCATCGAAGGGTCTCGGTTTCCATTACTGAACATAATTTGCCTCTCGTTTTTCACCGAAATGCCCTTAGTGCCGTTTTCAAAATTTCGGCAGCATTTCCGCTAAATTTCTAGGTCTCCGGCGTTTAGGAATCGCCTCAAAACCATCTAACCTATTTTATTCTACCATGTACTATACCAGAGGCCTAATTTTTATGTAAAACTCAACTTTTTACATAAAAATATTCACATTTCCCATACATTTTCTTTTTCTGACATTTCATTCATTTTACTCTTTCTTTTTTCTTTCCTTTTTACAATTTGAATACAAATTACATATAAATCATTCTAATACATAAATAAGGAATGAAGGGAAACGAAATCGCTATCTAAATCGTCACGTCGGCGATCAGACGAACCGTTCGGTCTCGACCGCACAAACTTTTTGTCTCCGTTCTTCATGTTTGGAATCTCGATTGGAAATTCTGATGCCGCGGATACGTCCAGAACGTCGAAAATAGGCCAACGAGCTATTCTTCATTTTTCACCCCCGAGTCACCGTTGACCGGCGTTGACCACGTTGACCGGCGTTGACCGGTGGCGGTGCGAACAACGGAGGTGCCCACCTTGAAGATCTCGACGAGAGGAGTCCATTGGTGGTGTCAATTTCACCATTGGAGGCTCCGATCGTCGACAATTGGCCTCGAAAACTCGACCCACGACAGCGGCGTTGAATCTCCGCAGTGCCGGGGTTGTTACCCGAAATTGTTTGAGAGCTTTTGCTCTATGCATCACTCTGAGTCTTTTGGTACCAACCACATCACTCAACTCCATCGGAATCGACGGATTCCATGGCAACTTCATGGCGGCGACGGCGCAGCTTCGGGCGGCGCGATCCGACGACTGTTGAGCTGAAATGAAGCTTGGGTTTTGTTCTACTCTTCACCACGAGTCTTTTGGGACCGGAATCGTGTCGATCGGAGGTTGGACATCGGAGATACGGCCGTTTGAAATTTCCGGCCGCCGGCAGCTTCAGGCGGCGCGTGCGTCGTTCTCTGGCATCGATTCCGTTGATTCAGCACGCTGTTGGACTCAGCTCGTCGAGAGCATTCCAACGAGACCGGCGGTGTTGAAAACGGACACCGTTTCCGATGGTCGGTCACTGTTCACCGACGGTGTAGGTGTGGGGAAGAAAATCTAGAAAATGAAAATTATGAGGCCTTTTCTGCAATTTCGACCTTTTATACCCTTTTTGTCCAAAATTTCAACATGAGTTATCCTGACTAATTTGGGCATGCTGAACCCAAATATATCAGTTTCGTTTCATCCGAGATCATTTCGACCAGTTTCCGGTACTGCGAATTCCTCGTCAAAAATTACCTTTGTGCTCAATTAACTAATTTGAGCATTCTGATAGGCTATACTGACTAATTTGGACATCCTGAATCCAAATTTATCAGTTTTATCTTCATCCGAGGTCATCTCGATCAGTTTTCGGTACTGTACATTTCCCAATCAAAATTGTCGTTTTGTGCTCAATTGACTAATTTGAGTATTCTGATTCCAAATATATCAGTTTTATATCAAGAAAATGTCATCTTGACCAATTTCTTGATACTGCATATCTCCGGATCAAATATTACTTTTCATGCTCAATTGACTAATTTGAGCATGCTAAATCTAAATATATCAATTTTAGGTCAAGAAGAGGTCATATAGACCAACTTCTCAATACTATGTGCAACACACACACGCACTCACGTCTAAAATCGCTACTATCAGTATTTTATCTTTTTGTGCACACAGCTTACCCTGAGTCATGTACTAGGGTTTATAGTTCACTGTTTTTCCCTAGTTCAATTCGGCATGCTTTTACATCACTGAATTCTTAATATGTAATATCGTTAGAACATTTTATCACGTTCTACACAATATTAATCATTCATTTCACATTTTAAACATGAAATTCATCATGTACAAGCAATTTACAATATTCCGAGAACAGTAAAATTTCCCGGTTATTACACGGATAGCCTCAGAAACTAGTCTATGTCATTTTGATGCAAAACCGTTCAGTTTGACTTTTGGTCAAAAGTTTGATAGAAATATATATGAGGAGTCAAAGATTGGATGTGAAACATTTAATGGATGTAAGATTACATCAAGATCTAAGGGCTAGGGTTTAAAGTCATTTTGATCCAATGGCCATGATTCAAAATCAACTCAAGAAAGTCAAAAATCAATTTTAGAAAAATTCAAGAACCGTCTAGGGTTCAAGGTGGTGGATTTTGAGTGGGAAATGAAATAAAAATTAGCAAAAATTTTTATAATTACAAACTAGTCCTTTAAAAGTTGCCAAAAGCCCTTGAATTATTGCTAAATTGTCCAAGAACCTTTGCAAATTAGTCCCTTCTTTTTGGGCTGATATATACACGGTTTTGGTGGCCAAAAATCAGAAAAAGTTTTAGTCATTTTTCCTCCATTACGGCTGTGAGCCTTCCTTCACCCAAACCAGAAAATTTCTTCAAGATTTCTTCACAAAAGGTGTTCAAATTTCATCTCAAGCTTAAGTAAGCAAGATAACAAGGTGAGCTCCCATTTTTGCAAGTTTCTTCTTGTTTTTCCATTGAAAAACCATGTGAATGTGGGGTTGTTTTGAACTGAAAATTTCAGTTTTTGTTTTGTTGGTTTTGCTTAAAATAGTGTTAATGGCATAAGACTAAAACAAGCAAGGATTAAGGGTATGAAAAAAAAATCAAGTTAGTGCATATTTTGCTCACAAAATCCGTGAGCTATTTATGGCATGGAAGGGTGAAATTTTGATGTAAACTTGGTTGGTTTTTGGTGTTGAAAATCATGTGGAAATCTGATGAAAGAAAGGGATGAAATGGAATTGAAAAACACCAACTCTGATGCTTATTTTCTTATGAAAAATCCGGGGGATGAAAACATGGAAATGTAAACATTGTGTTGATGATTTTGGATTGTAAATGTGGTGTTAACATGTATTGGAATCAAGGAAAGGAATGAAATGGGAATAATAAAATGTTGTGCATGATTTTCGAAGAAAAATCCGTGAGTTAAGGAAAGGATTTGAATGAAAATTTTCACTTGTCTAGGGTAATGTTTTGACTTCATAATTTGTGTTAGCATGTAATGAAATTATGGATAGGGTTAAGAGCAAGAAATAAAAATTTTGGTGCTTGTTTAATAGAAAAATCCGTGGCTAGGGTTTTAGTCAAAATAGAAAATTTTGTAAGGAATATGTAAAAGAGTAATATAGGTGAAAACCGAGAGTAAGAATAGGTAAAAATGGATTGAAATGTCATTGAAAACGACGAGGGCTATAAATATATTTTTACATAAAAAGTTTGGCTTTTACATAAAAATTGGGTCACTGGTTTAGTAATTGGTAGGTACCAAGAGTTTTGAGGCGTTACCTAAATGGCGGGAACCTAAAAATTAAGCAGAAATGTTGCTGAAATTTTTAGTTGCTGAAATTTTTTGGGCGCCCGAAGGACATTTTAGGAAACAAGGGGTAAATTAGGGTCAGGAATTGGAAAACCCGAACCCCTCGGGGACCTAGGCTCGAGAAAGGGTAATGGACGACTTCAAAAATAGTGAAATGTTCATTTGAGGTCCCAAGAGGTTAGAAAAACAAGAAACGACCCCCCGGGTCGGAATAGTACTATCCGTGGGTCGATGAATAGTAATCCAAGTGTTTTGGCAAGAAACATTGTAAAAGCTCGGTAAAACCTAAGAAAAGTTATTTTATGATTTTTGGGACTAGAAAACCCAGTTAAAACACTAAAATGAAAATTTTACGGTCTAAGGTCCCGTTAGGGGCAAAATGGTCATTTTGACCAAAATTTTTTAAAATACTAGAAAAAGACCGTAAAAGCCTCGGAATGATTTTATTAAATTTCTAAAGGCCAAAATAGAGCCATAAGTCAGAAAAACAGGAAAAAATCCCACTAAGAGCAAAATAGTCATTTTGTCAAAAAGTTAGGAAAGTGATATTAAGGCCCGGAATGGTATCCTAAGGCCTTAATTAAGGTTTTAATGATCAAATTCAAATTTTTCAAGAGTACACGGGTGTGTACTAGGAGAACACGGGCGTGTAGAGAAATAATTCACAAACCCAAGAGGTACACGGCCGTGGGCATGACCGTGTACCAGGCCCGGTAATAAATACAAAAATGAAAAATAAATCCCTAAACGAATAATTAGGGATCTAGAATCAGAAATTTTATATTTTCATAATATTTTAAATATGAAATGAATAGTAAAAATAACCGTGATTTATTTCAGTTATAGGGATCCAACAAAAAGGTGATAAAAGGACGCTGGTTGATCTGGCAAGGAAACATTAGCAAAATATCTGCAAGTTCAGACATTTATTTGTTTTCAATATGAATTTATGTAATATGTTTATATGTTATGTATGACATATAAATAAGTATCAAGGTGCTATATGCACACTAACGTGGAAAATAAAATAACCACAAATAAAGAATGTAATGTAAAGAGTTCTAGACCCAGGAGGCAGTAATAATGCTACCAATTAAGAACCACATTAAAGTTGGTAATGAAACCAATATTGGCGTACCGGCCTCCCACACAGGTGAAGGTTTCTCATGTTATGTTATATTATATCAAGTTCATGTCATGTATGTTAGGAAATGCCCTAAGTATTAGAGACATTTTGATGTATTAATTTTGAGCTGGATAATAAAATTATACATAGAGGTTATTCATTACATTGCTATCTGTCCTCGTCTTATTTACATGTTAAAGTAAATATAAACAAATATGGCTCACTGATTGCTTGTGTTGAAACTGTTAGAATGTTGCATGCAATGGACTTTTGTATGCGAGAAGACAATGTTCTAAAGTTAGCGGTCTAAACTATGGTCTGTAGTCTATGGGGTTAGACCGAGCATCTAACTCATGTTAAGACTATTATGTTGTCTAAAGCTTTGGAGGGAACGGTTTGTCTTGACTGTCTAGAGTTGGACTCCTAAGTAGAGACATAGATATGTTGCTTGGTGGTGACATATTAGACCGGGACTAAAGCGTGATTGATCTACGTAGTCCGCTATGAGTGGATCAATCTGCTTTTGACGTTCATTGTGCAATAACCTTAATCCTGAGTAAATGAACTTCTTCATGTATATGACTTGTGTACTTTGATGTTCCAATGGCTAAAGCGTCTCAGAGGTAGTAAGCTTATAGACCGGTTCGTTGGGTGCATGACCTGTATACAATGAAGGGTTTGTTTGCAGATATCGGAATCATAGCTCTGAGGAGTTAAAGGTATCCTCTTAAAGGCATTATACTGAATGTGAAAATGGACAAGGCCTTGGGTCGTCTGCTGGGCGGATGACTTCTTATTCATATATGGTGAATAAACATTTTCTTGATTCAGTAGTATAATGGAACTTTAAGATAGCCTGATCAGTAGGATTAAACGGACTTTGACCTAAGACTGATCATGGATATCATATGAGGGTTTTGCATATATGACAAGGTCATTGGATAGTAGCTCGTCACAGGCTTACGTAATACGGTATATAATTGGGAGTTCAGTTTCAGGTTTATAGTGGTGTGACTCTGAAATTAGTGATCATATGATTGAGTTGTTCGGTAAAGAATGATGATCATATGGAATTACAGGAGCCCGATTATATATGTCCAATCAGTCCCTCTACTAGCTCCACATAATTCCTTAACGTTTGGCAAATTGATTTGTATATGCTATTGGCTAGTTTATTATGCATGGATGGTGATGACACAGGATTAGGATGGTAGACAAGATTCCCTCCGGTTGGATTCAGATTTTGTTTTGGATAATAGAGTACACAATTATTCGAACTCCAAATAAAGTTGCCATGATTTTATTTGAGATTGGATTGGAGTTGTAGAAAATTATCCATGAGAACAAGAATATGAAATACAATCGTTTTGTGGAATTTGAAATTTGAAATTTGAAATTTGAAATTTGAATTTTGAAATTTGAAATTTGAATTTTGAATTTGAAATTTGAATTTGAAATTTAAATTTGAAATTTGAAATTTGAATTTGAAATTTGAATTTGAAATTTGAAATTCAAATTTTGAATCACAGTTCAAGTAGGATTCGAATTTGTTGTGGAAAATCCACAAGGTTTGAAATTCGAATTTGAGTTGGATTTAGAGAGGATAATCTTGTTAGAATCCTACTTGAATTTTGAATCCAAATCCCAACAAATAAGGGACGAAATTTTGAGGATAATCCTCAAGGAAATTTCGGATTTTGTGGATGAGATTCAAGGGTAAATTCAAGCTTCAATCCTAGTTGAATTTGGATTCTCTCCTTCCCTGAAAAGTGGCCGAAATTAGGGAGTATCTCTCCTAGGAAATTCGGTTATTTTGGATAAGGTTGAGATGAGATTCAAGCTTGAAAATCCTAGTGGAATTTTTGATTCTCCCTTATCCATAATGGCCGAAATCTTTAGGGAAGATTCACCTTGAAATTTTCAGATTTTTTAGGTTGAAAAAGGGAGATTAAATTCTAGTTAAAATCTTGTTGAGATTTGGATTGGATTTATCCTAAGAAAAACCGAATTTTTTATGGAGATTCTCCCTTGGAAAAATTCAGATTTTATGGGTTTGGATAAGGGAGAAAATCTTTTCCTAGTCCAATTCGAATTCAGAGAATCACCTCATGCAGGTCTATAAATAGAGGTCCTGCCACTCCAGTTCTCTGAGACCACAGACTCTCAGGTGAGCAGGCTTATTGTTGCATAGCTCATCGTGACAATAAAGTTCTTTAGAGATCTGGGTGGTCGGAAAAAGACTAGCAGTGCTAGCATACCGATCGAGGTTCAGAGTGCTCACACATTCAGCCATTCGGGAATTGGAGAATAGTAGAGAAGGCTAGTTGGTTGAAGCCTCCGGTCATTCTCCTCCTGCAAGATTGGCGTCCTTGAGGTATGAGTTTTAATTGTTGTTGGTTTATTGTATATGGCATCATGAGATATTTAATGATCTTAAAATTTTTATTGTTCCGCTGCGCCACTCTGATACGTTTTTACCGATTTATTTTCCTACAATTGGTATCAGAGCCATCTCATGACTATGCCATGTACATAAATTAGACAATTACTTAGTCTTTTTATTTATGTATGGATTTGATATTTAGAGAGTGGCATTCTAGGGTTCCTTTATGTTGTTATCATGGATTATGTATAAAGTATGTGGTTATTTTAATTTTTTGAATTATTATAAGCATGCCTGTTTATACCGGTTATGGTTCCTTAGAATTTAGAAAAATTGTATCTAGGAATTTTTTATGTAACCATGGGAGCAGTTTATTAACACTGTAATTTTCCTATGGATTTTTATTTTTTGTCTCTTAGAATTTTACGGTTAGAATTTTGTACACCGGAAACGGTATAGGAATTTTTATGTAATTATTCTTGAAGGAGATTGAAGATTGAAGACCGTAATTTATTTTTTCCAAAAAATTAAATTTGATTTAAAGGTTGAAATTTTGATTGTGTGGAAAATTTCAATTTAATTGGGATTCAAATTAATTTTTGGAGATCCTAATAGGTAAATTGGAATATGGCACGAAAATCGAGACACGACCCCTCGGGATAGGCCGACGAACCTTGGTGGGGCTGCAGCCCCTGCCCTCGGGCAAGATGGGGCTGCGGAAGCCCCTTGTGCAGGCCCACACCACCCCGGCCGCAGGCTTGGCCTGCAACCGAGGGTGGCGCAGCCTGCCTAAGGCTGGCCCCAGCCTGGGCGTGCAGCCACTGGCTGTAGGTGCCTGCCTGCAGCCTGCCGGCTGCTGCGCCCAGCTTGGGCGTGCAGCCTGGCGCTGCAGGCTTGGCCTGCAGCCCGGCAGGGCTGCACATGGGGGCGGTCGTGGGCTGCCAGCCCCTCCGAGGTTGGTGGCTGCCCACGGCGGCTGCCGCCTTCACCGGCGGCGGCACGGCGGTCCAAAATTAGAAAATTTTGATTTTTAAATTTGAGATTTAATTTTAAATCATGTTTAAAAATATGTAATTGAAAATTTGAAATTACATATTATTGCACATGATGTTTAAAATTGTTTAAAATTTGAATTGGAAATTTAAATTTGAAATTCGAATTTGGAATTTGAATTTGAAATTTAAATTTTTGGAGATTTAAATTTTAAATAATTCTTGGGATGAGAAATAAATGGAGAGGCTACATAAAGATGGATACAAGAAGACGGAACAGAATTCAAGACCCAAAGAATGCTTTGGATGGAATTTTGTAATCTTTATTTTCTTTGTTCTAGGATGGAACCATAGCTTGGTTATTCTGTCAATTATTTTTTCTGTGATATGTCATGGATGTATAAATATGTATTGATGGATGTTTTGCATGCATATTTGATAACATGTCATATAGGATAGGTGAGTGCCGCTCATACTATATTGATCATACATAATTTGTCAAAACTTGCATATTTTTCAAAATATTGAGTGGGAGAGGGTTTCAAACAAAACCCACGGCCTCCATTGTTGATCCATATGTGAAAGCATGGTAACGCCTCGCGTCAGTTCTGCCCTGACCACACCCCTCGGTAGGTGTTTACAGCCGCCGGTATACTAGATTGGATCTCCTATGTGGAAAACGTGTTCGGGTACGATCCTATTCATGACCACCCCTCGGTGGCTTGGTAGGATGTGGATCGGGCTACGTAAACAATGGTTATACACTCAAGACTCGTTTAGTTATTAACCTTCCCTAGAAGCTCTGTTAACTAAACTGGTGGCCAAATAAGCGGTTATTAATATATGTCTTAACCTTGGAGGATTTAAGGCAACATATATTAATTAGACGGGGTCCATATTCCGGCTATTTGTTCTCATGACCACCCCTCGGTGGCTTGGGGCAATAGGTGTTGAGAATTACCGTTGCAATGCTACATGTTTTTTCAAGTTTCATGTAGGAACATACTTGTATGTTTTATTTGCTAAATTTTCTGCATATTTGCTTGGGCTTTGTAATGATGTCTAGTATAATTTTATTTCAGTTCAAAATGTCACCGACACCCCTCATTTCAATACTTACTGAAAATAAGTTGAATGGCGACAATTATAAAGATTGGAAAAGAAATCTATTAATATTTCTCAGCTGCGAGAGACACAAGTTCGTGCTGGACGAACCATGCCCACCTGGGCCTAAACCTGACACACCACTTGAGGAGGTCCCGGTTGCCTATAATCGTTGGAGAGAATCCAATGAGATAGCTCGATACTACATCCTTGCTAGCATGACGAGTGCTTTACAAAAGCAGCATGAGACTTATCAAGTTGCTGGAGAGATCATGGAAAATCTGGAGGACATGTTCGGAGGCCAAGAAAAATTGGCTCGACAGTCCGCTATCACCAGCATTATGAACTCTAAGCAAAAGGTGGGTGCTCCGGTGAAGGACCATATGATCACTCTAATGGGATTCTTCGCTGAGGCTGCTAAGAATGGTGCTGAGTTGGACTATAACACTCAGATCGAGATGGTGTTCAAGACTCTGTCTAAAGATTTTGTGGGGTTTAAGGCCGCATACAATCTGGCGACAAAGGAGTTAGGACTTACCGAGCTCATGAAGCAACTAAAGGCTTATGATCGGATGATCCGGGATGAGGATACGGTCCGACCTAAAGGAGAGGCCAATTTGGCAGAATCTTCCAATCCCTCACGGAAGAGGAAGAGGCCAAATAAGAAGCAAGTGGCTTCCAGTTCTTCTAATCCTCCTGTCTCGGACGGGAAGAAGAAGAAGAAGAACAAGAAGCCAAAGGACCCTAAAAAGTCCAAATGCTTCCATTGTGGGAAGGTAGGTCACTTCAAGAAGGCTTGCCGGGAATTCCTAGCCTCCAAGGGCAAGGAAGGTAAGGAACTTCATTACTTAGAAGTGTGTTTGGTAGAAGAATCGAAAGACACTTGGGTCATTGATTCGGGCGCCACTAATCATGTTTGTGTTTCTATGCAGAGGTTCGTGGAAACGAGAAGTCTACATGATAGGAGCCTCTCGTTGCGGACTGGAGATGGTAGCTTTGTGGTGGCTGAGGCAGTGGGAGATATTCACCTTTATTTTGATCAATTTAGATTTATTTTATTGAAAGACTGTTTTTATGTTCCTAATTTTAGAAGAAACCTTATATCGGTAGCTTGTTTAATAAAGGATTCTTATTCAGTTTCTTTTAGTAAAAGAGTTGATATTCGTAGAAATAAGTCTTTTATCTGTTCTGGATGGATGGATAGAAACCTATATTTGATCAGACCAAAGATGTACTCACTGCTTGACACTGAATTAATTGATAACTCTAAAAGGTTGAAAGTTTCTCACTCTAACAAGGCGTATCTTTGGCATTTAAGACTTGGTCATATTAATCAGGATAGGATTCAAAGATTGGTGAAAGACGGTCCTCTGGAATCTCTGGAGGAGGTACGTCTTCCCCAATGTGAGTCTTGTCTAGAGGGTAAGATGACTAAGAGGTCTTTTGGAGCTAAGGGTACAAGGGCTAAGGAGCTCTTAGAAATTATGCACACTGACGTATGTGGCCCCATGAATGTCACAGCACGAGGAGGGTTCGAGTATTATGTCTCTTTTATAGATGATTACTCGAGGTATGGATATGTATATCTGATGCACCGCAAGAGCGAAACCTTTAACAAGTTCAAAGAGTATCGTGCGGAAGTGGAAAAACAATTGGATAAATCCATAAAGACACTTCGATCTGATCGAGGTGGCGAATACCTCTCCGACGAATTTCTAGGACATCTTGTAGAGAACGGGATATTATCCCAATTGACTGCACCTGGTACTCCACAACAGAATGGTGTAGCCGAAAGGAGAAACAGGACCTTATTAGATATGGTACGGTCCATGATGAGTTATTCAACGCTGCCATTATCATTTTGGGGATATGCTTTACAAACGGCATGCTATATTCTGAACCAAGTTCCGAGCAAATCAATTCCTAGAACTCCGTATGAATTGTGGCGTGGCAGGAAGCCCTCCCTTGGACATATGAGAATATGGGGCTGCCCGGCGCATGTACTGGATGGGGATGCGAAAAGTTGGAACCAAGATTAGAATTGTGCAAGTTTGTAGGGTATCCAAAGGGAACTAAAGGAGGTCTGTTCTATAACCCGAAGGAACAAAAAGTCATTGTCTCAACCCATACGACATTCTTGGAGGAAAGTCACATGAATGACTTTAAACCTCGAAGCAAAGTAGTGCTAGAGGAGTTATCGGGTGAAAGAACTGCTCCACAGATTTCGGTCTTGGATGCAAGTCCGAGTTCCAATGAAAGACCTGCAGACGATCAACAATTTAGGGTGGCTCGTCGTAGTGGGAGGGTTTCTAAGAAACCTAATTTCTTCATGTATGATGTTGAGGTATAGCAGGCCGAGGCTCATGAGCATGAGGAAGATCCGATCACATATGATGAAGCTATAAAGGATGTTGATTCTAGATCTTGGAAACAGGCTATGAACAATGAGATGGATTCTATGAAATCCAACTCTGTTTGGGAACTTGTAGATTTGCCGGATGGGATAAAACCCATTGGATGCAAATGGGTCTACAAAAGAAAGAAGGATGCGGAAGGGAGAGTGGAAACTTTCAAAGTTAGACTGGTTGCAAAAGGATACACGCAAAAGGCTAGAATCGATTACGAGGAAACCTTTTCGCCTGTTGCTATGCTGAAGTCTATCCGTATTCTTCTGTCTATTGCTGCGGCTCTCGATTACGAGATCTGGCAAATGGATGTCAAGACGGCATTCTTGAATGGCCATCTTGAAGAGTGTATCTATATGATACAGCCCGAAGGGTTCATAGCAAAAGGCCAAGAAAGGAAAGTCTGCAAGTTGCTTAGATTAATTTATGGATTAAAGCAAGCATCCCACTCATGGAACCAGAGGTTTGATCAAGTGATTAAGACATTTGGTTTTGAGCAGAACGTTGATGAAGCTTGTGTTTATAAACGTATTAAGGATGGAAAAGTGGTCTTTCTGATACTCTATGTCGATGATATACTACTCATTGGAAATGATGTAGGGAACTTATCATCGGTCAAGCTTTGGTTACACCAACAGTTTGACATGAAGGACTTGGGAGAAGCTAATTATGTTCTAGGCATTCGTCTCTTTAGAGATCGAAAGAACAAAATGATAGCGTTATCCCAAGCTTCATACATAGATAAAATAATTGACAAATATGCAATGCTGGAGGCAAAGAAAGGCTCACAACCTTCTATTGCCGGTTTAACTCTTTCATTGGATGACTGTCCCAAGACATCGGAAGAAAGAGAGCGTATGAGTAAGGTCCCTTATGCATCCGCTGTGGGTAGCCTTATGTACGCTATGCTTTGCACTCGCCCAGACATTTGTTTTGCAGTAGGTATGGTGAGTCGATATCAAGCGAATCCTGGAACCAAGCACTGGCAAGCAGTAAAGCATATACTCAAGTATCTTAAGAGAACGAGGGATTATATGCTAGTGTATTCTGGAGGGGACCTAACACCCGTAGGATACACGGACTCAGACTTCCAGACTTGTAAGGATTCGAGGAAATCAACATCTGGATCAGTGTTTTTGCTCGGAGGAGGCGCCATTGTGTGGAGGAGCGTGAAGCAGGGCTGCACAGCTGACTCTACTATGGAGGCTGAGTATGTGGCTGCGGCTGAGGCATCTAAAGAAGCGGTTTGGCTCCGCAAGTTCTTTAGAGACCTTGAGGTCATTCCGGGTGTTGACAAGCCTATCACACTTTACTGTGATAATACAGGGGCTATTGCCAACACAAGGGAATCTCGGCACCACAAGAGGACCAAGCACATCGATCGGAGATATCATATTATTAGAGGGCATGTGGAGACAGGACAAGTGGATGTATGTAAGATCGCGTCCGAGGACAACATCGCTGATCCCTTTACTAAGACTTTGGTGGCTAGAAGCTTTGAGAGGCATGTAGAGGCGATGGGGATGCGTAACATGGCACATCTGCTGGCTTAGGGCAAGTGGGAGATTGTTAGGAAATGCCCTAAGTATTAGAGACATTTTGATGTATTAATTTTGAGCTGGATAATAAAATTATACATAGAGGTTATTCATTACATTGCTATCTGTCCTCGTCTTATTTACATGTTAAAGTAAATGTAAGCAAATATGGCTCACTGACTGCTTGTGTTAAAACTGTTAGAATGTTGCATGCAATGGACTTTTGTATGCGAGAAGACAATGTTCTAAAGTTAGCGGTCTAAACTATGGTCTGTAGTCTATGGGGTTAGACCGAGCATCTAACTCATGTTAAGACTATTATGTTGTCTAAAGCCTTGGAGGGGACGGTTTGTCTTGACTGTCTGGAGCTGGACTCCCAAGTAGAGACATAGATATGTTGCTTGGTGGTGACATATTAGACCGAGACTAAAGCGTGCTTGATCTACGTAGTCCGCTATGAGTGGATCAATCTGCTTTTGACGTTCATTGTGCAATAACCTTAATCCTGAGTAAATGAACTTCTTCATGTATATGACTTGTGTACTTTGATGTTCCAATGGCTAAAGCGTCTCAGAGGTAGTAAGCTTATAGACCGGTTCGTTGGGTGCATGACTTGTATACGATGAAGGGTTTGTTTGCAGATATCGGAATCATAGCTCTGAGGAGTTAAAGGTATCCTCTTAAAGGCATTATACTGAATGTGAAAATGGACAAGGCCTTGGGTCGTCTGCTGGGCGGATGACTTCTTATTCATATATGGTGAATAAACATTTTCTTGATTCGGTAGTATAATGGAACTTTAAGATAGCCTGATCAGTAGGATTAAACGGACTTTGACCTAAGACTGATCATGGATATCATATGAGGGACAAGGTCATTGGATAGTAGCTCGTCACAGGCTTACGTAATACGGTATATAATTGGGAGTTCAGTTTCAGGTTTATAGTGGTGTGACTCTGAAATTAGTGATCATATGATTGAGTTGTTCGGTAAAGAATGATGATCATATGGAATTACGGGAGCCCGATTATATATGTCCAATCAGTCCCTCTACTAGCTCCACATAATTCCTTAACGTTTGGCAAATTGATTTGTGTATGCTATTGGCTAGTTTATTATGCATGGATGGTGATGACACAGGATTAGGATGGTAGACAAGATTCTCTCTGGTTGGATTCAGATTTTGTTTTGGATAATAGAGTACACAATTATTCGAACTCCAAATAAAGTTGCCATGATTTTATTTGAGATTGGATTGGAGTTGTAGAAAATTATCCATGAGAACAAGAATATGAAATACAATCGTTTTGTGGAATTTGAAATTTGAATTTTGAAATTTGAAATTTGAAATTTGAATTTTGAAATTTGGAATTTGAATTTTGAATTTGAAATTTGAATTTGAAATTCGAATTTGAAATTTGAATTTGAAATTTAAATTTGAAATTTGAAATTTGAATTTGAAATTTGAAATTCAAATTTTGAATCACAGTCCAAGTAGGATTCGAATTTTTTGTGGAAAATCCGCAAGGTTTGAAATTCGAATTTGAGTTGGATTTGGAGAGGATAATCTTGTTAGAATCCTACTTGAATTTTGAATCCAAATCCCAACAAATAAGGGACGAAATTTTGAGGATAATCCTCAAGGAAATTTTGGATTTTGTGGATGAGATTCAAGGGTAAATTCAAGCTTCAATCCTAGTTGAATTTGGATTCTCTCCTTCCCTGAAAAGTGGCCGAAATTAGGGAGTATCTCTCCTAGGAAATTCAGTTATTTTGGATAAGGTTGAGATGAGATTCAAGCTTGAAAATCCTAGTGGAATTTTTGATTCTCCCTTATCCATAATGGCCGAAATCTTTAGGGAAGATTCACCTTGAAATTTTCGGATTTTTTGGGTTGAAAAAGGGAGATAAAATTCTAGTTAAAATCTTGTTGAGATTTGGATTGGATTTATCCTAAGAAAAACTGAATTTTTTGTGGAGATTCTCCCTTGGAAAAATTCGGATTTTATGGGTTTGGATAAGGGAGAAAATCTTTTCCTAGTCCAATTCGAATTCAGAGAATCACCTCATGCAGGTCTATAAATAGAGGTCCTGCCACTCCAGTTCTCTGAGACCACAGACTCTCAGGTGAGCAGGCTTATTGTTGCATAGCTCATCGTGACAATAAAGTTCTTTAGAGATCTGGGTGGTCGGAAAAAGGCTAGCAGTGCTAGCATACCAATCGAGGTTCAGAGTGCCCACACACTCAGCCATTCGGGAATTGGAGAATAGTAGAGAAGGCTAGTTGGTTGAAGCCTCCGGTCATTCTCCTCCTGCAAGATTGGCGTCCTTGAGGTATGAGTTTTAATTGTTGTTGGTTTATTGTATATGGCATCATGAGATGTTTAACGATCTTAAAATTTTTATTGTTCCGCTGCGCCACTCTGATACGTTTTTACCGATTTATTTTCCTACAATGTAGACCGTAGAGGATTGGCCAGTGGGTCGTTCTCCAGAGTCCCTCTCAGTCATGCTCGCACTACGGTACGACCAATCATGGGGTCCAAAACCTGAACCTAAGCAAGATAAAGACCTAAGACTTAAGATTTGCCATAATTGAGCATAATAAGGACTAACAAGTACTAATAGTATAATTAAGATTTATGATATGATGTATGATTTATGTTATATGTTTTTATGTTTGAACTTACTGAGCTTGTTGCTCATAAGTTTATTCATATTACAGGTAAAAAGCCTGTACACTGGTAGATAGTGGATGGATGAGGAGCGGGATCTGCATCTGCCATCAGGGCTGGGCGAGGGGAGTGGTCCTACTGATGTTTTCCGCTGAGCAACTTTGAAAGCTGTTTTGAAATGTTGTAACATGATGTAAATTAAGTACGATAAAGTATGATATGTATTTCAATATATGTTTTATAATGTTTTACGACTTTGCAATTTCAAGATCAGTTTAAAAAAAAAAAAGAATCCCTCTTTTTCACGATAAAATTTAAGTTTAAAATGCAAATGGTAAATAACAAAAACAAGTTACAAGTAAGTTACCGGTGACGTATTGAGGTGATAGTCTATCATAGTGGATTCCAAAGCTCTACTATGCTAGTACTATTAGCCTTCATGAAGGGCAGGCCGCCACACTTTGGATGGAATTTTGTAATCTTTATTTTCTTTGTTCTATGATGGGAGCATTACTTGGTTATTTTTTTGTCAATTATTTTTTCTGTGATATGTCATGGATGTATAAATATGTATTGATGGATGTTTTGGATGTATATTTGATAACATGTCATATAGGATAGGTGAATGCCGCTCAGACTATATTAATCATACATTTTACAAAACTTGCATGTTTTTCATTATATTGAGTGGGAGAGGGTTTCAAACAAAACCCACGGCCTCCATTGTTGATCCATATGTGAAAACATGGTAATGCCTCATGTCAGTTCTGCCCTGACCACACCCCTCGATAGGTGTCTACCATCACCAGTATACTAGGTTAGATCTCCTATATGGAAAACGTGTTCGGGTATGATTTTATTCATGACCACCCCTCAGTGGCTTGGTAGGACGTGGATCGGGCTACGTAAACAGTGGTTATACACTCAAGACTCGTTTAGTTATTAACATTCCCTAGAAGCTCTGTTAATTAAACTAGTGGTCAAAACAAGTGGTTATTAATATATGTCTTAATCTTGGAAGATTTAAGGCAACATATATTAATTGGATGGGGTCCATGTTCTAGCTATTTGTCCCACGACCACCTTTCGGTGGCTTAGGGAAATAGGTGCTGAGAATTACCGTTGCAATGCTACATGTTTTTCCAAGTTTCATGTAGGAACATACTTGTATGTTTTATTTACTAAATTATCTTTATATTTGCTTCGGCTTTGTAATGATGTCTAGTATAATTTTATTCCAATTCAAAATGTCACCAACACACCTCATTTTAGTACTCACTGAGAATAAAATTAATGGTTGATAATTACAAAGATTGGAAAAGAAATCTACTAATAGTTCTTAGCTGCGAGAGACACAAGTTTGTACAGATAAACCATGCCTACCTGAGCCCAAACCTGACACACCACTTGAGGAGGTCCCGGTTGCCTATACTCGTTGGAGAGAATCCAATGAGATAGCTCGGTGCTACATTCTTGCTAGCATGATGAGTACTTTACAAAAGCAACATGAGACTTATTAAGTTGCTAAGGAGATCATGGAAAACCTGGAAGACATGTTCGGAGGCCAAGAAAAATTGGCTCGACAATCTGCTATCACCAGTGTTATGAACTTCAAGCAGAAGGCAGGTACTCTGGTAAAGGACCATATGATCACTCTTATGGGATTCTTTGCTGAGGCTGCTGAAAATGGTGCTGAACTGGACTACAACACCCAGATTGAAATGGTGTTTAAAACTTTGTCTAAGGATTTTGTGGGCTTTTGTAAGGACTACCTCAATCATGTACTTTAATTTTCATTTAATGAGAAATTGAGGAATAATTTGATGCCATTTGGTGTAAATTTGAGTGACACGATCAGTTACACATCCCGTGTAAGAGCTTGTGTAAGAGACCGTGTAATGAGCAGAGAGCCGTATACATAAACTCTCAAAAATTTACGAAACCTAATTGCTATATAATGAGTGATTAAGTTGGAAAATACATAGTATTTTCTAGTTGAATAGATTAAACAGGTACGGTGCTGTTTAAGTACTATTCATACAGTGAAAGGGCTGACTGACAATGAACCCGGCCTACCCTATTCTGTGTATGAGTGTACGAGACACGTAACGTCAAGAAACTGGTCCAGACGATCATTTCTTGACACAAGACTGGTGAATAGATCACTAAAATGCTCGGACTCAACGTCTGAGCACAACAACGATGAAAAACCCTAGCAAAGGTGCAGTATCGAGAAAATGGTTCGGATGACCTCTTCTCACCTAGAGACTGGCAAAATTGGAGTCAGAGCACTCAGACTAGTCAGCTAAGTGAAAGACAGTGAACAGTAAATAGTGGAAAAACGCAGTGTCAAGTTACTAGCCAAGACGGCCCTAATTTGACATAAAACTGATATATTAGTAGTTAGTAGACTCAATCTAGTTGATTGAGCATAAAATGAGAATTTTAGTTTGGGAGATATGCAGTATCGAGAAGAGGGTCAAGATGACCTTATCTCGCATTGAAACTGATATATTTAAACTCAGAATGCCCAAATTAGTCAATCGGTTACCTGATATGTTTTTCAAGGTGGGGTCACACAGATCTCGAAAACCAGTCCAAACAACCCTGGACGGACGTAAAACTGATAAAAATGGAATCAGTACATCAAGAGAGACTGTGTCTGAAATTTCACCCAGGAACGCCTCGGTTCGCATGCAAAAGGATAACACAGTGTAGACACAACCACAGTATAGGAAATAAATAGTAAAATAGACTGATAAGGGGCTCTTAGACAATATAAAACAACCAGAAATTGACAGTACAAAAATTGGAACATTGCAGAGAAAGGATCGAACACCGCAGTATAAAATTAGACTGCGAAGAGAAGCCAACACAGATAAAATTTGGCCCTTAGAAACTGTGCCCCTTAGCTGCAAAAGCAGCTAATTTTGGTTGTTCACATAGCCCTAAAGTGAGATTAAAAAATTGCAAAAGTTATGACAACTTTTGAATTAAAAATTCAAAGGTTTCAAGCACATGGTTAAAGGGAAATTTTTTAATCCCCCTCCATTTAAGGCAGAAGCCCCTTCGTTTTATGGACTGAAAAAGGGAAGAAATTCGTCCCTTAATTACACTAAAATGGTGGACAATTAAGTTGGTTTAAGCTTAAATAAGTTAGGTTAGTTTTGCCTATAAAAGGCACACATGACAACAAGGATTCCTTTCTTCATTTGGCACCTCAAAAATACAACACTCTTTCCTCCCTTTTTTTCTATTGCAGCCGACCACCCCTTCAGCCAAAACCTCCCATTTTCAAGCCAAAATCCCGCCAAAAAGTTTACCAAGAAATCCAGCCCTTCTAGCTTGTGATAAGAGGTTTCATTTCCAAGTAATTTCAAGGTGATCAAGGGTAAGTTTTAGAACCCAACTTTGTGGTTTTAGTTATTGTTTTGGATTGACATTAAGAGAAATTATTTTGGTGTTTTGCTAGCACAAATCTGACCCTTATCCTTTTGAGTCCACACAGCCATTTTGGTTCCTTAAGCCCCTAGTTTGGATTTGTGCTTAGTTCATAGAACAAGAGGTAAAAACTGAAAACCCTCTCTTTTTGTGGTTAGTTGTTTTTAAGTTTGATCAAGGCCATTTATGTGTATTTGTTTATGTAAATGGTTTGTAATAAATTTATTTTGAGCCCTTAGCTTTCTATTTTTAAGTTTATATGATTGTGGTTGTGTTTACATTTTTACGAATGGTTATGAGTATGTGTGATGTGATGAGCATTTACGAATGTGGCTAGACATAAATCTGCCCCTAGGAAAGGCCACAGATTTTGGCCGTTTCGACCCGCTTATGATTTGAATTTGGGATTTGTTAAAACATGGCTTTTAAGGAAATTTCAATACGGTCATTTTTGAATCAAATAGCCCTAGGCCAAAAATGACATTTCGATAGGTTTTTAGAGTGGTTTTCACTCGGTGCCCAAAACTTGGAATAAAACTGGGAACAAATTCCGAACCCAAAAATTAGTCTCGGGTTTTATTAAAAATAGACCATTTAGATTTCAAACTAGACTTCAGGCTTAACATAAAAGTTGTAGAACACGTTGAAATCTTTAAGACTACCTGTACGTGTTTTAAAAATTCAGACATTTCGGGCCTCAAACAGAGTCGTTTTCAAAGTGATGTAAAATTGGGACTTTTACAAAAAAACTGGGCACATAGGCCACGGGTTTGATAGGCTTACGATCCATTCTAGTTAGATTTAAGCTCCGAGGTGACATGAAAATTGTTCATCTCGCCGAGAATGAAAATTTTCATGTTCGTAAAATTCACAAACAAAGTCGTTTCGATCGAGTTTCAAAACAGTTTTCGAAAGTGGTTCAAAAACCACCCTTAAAATGTAACACCAAAAATGTGTTTTAAACTTGTTAAAATATAAAAATGATTTTCATAAAAATGTCCCCCACCTTCCAATGGGGTGATAAGGGGACGGGTTCCAAACATATAATCTAACCAAGAATTTTATAAGTAACCAAAACGATTTTTCAGAAATAACTTAAATAGTATGGGTAGCCCGGTAGGCTACCACACCAAACAAGCACTAGTAACCCAGTAGATTACTTAGCTTATGACGTGCTAGGTAACCGGTCAGTTAACTAGTCAGCAACCAGTCGAGGACCTTGTTTTGAACGACACTGTAAGGAATGATGATTAATCTGTCAAGTAGACAATTAATCAAACATGATACAAGTTAGACACCAAATCCCCAAAGTAGGCCGATAGGGTACCGATGGGCCTCGGTACCACATAAAACACAAGTTATGGTCATTAACGGTAATAGTGACCTAGGAACGATAGTAATTAATTTATGGGCAGTAAATTAATTTATCGAGTATGGAGAAGTGAACTCTAAATAGAGAGCAAATTAGTACCGACGACAATCGATACCAAATGATTTATCTACGTTAGTCACTAATAGTATTAGTGACACAACAAAAGTGTTAATGGAGTATATTATGTTGACAGGTGGTTACCTGTAACCTGATAAGGCGAGAGTACGAATTTTGCTTACAATCTAGGTAAGTACAACTCCGCCTACGACATGAATGAAATGAATTTAAAGTGATGTTTTTTTACAGTATGTTAAGTATGTATGCCATGCACACATTGTTGCACAGAATGTATAAGAACATATAGTTTCACAATCTCGTAGATTGATTAAAGAACAAGTTAGATGCCATTAGATCCTATCACTTAAGATTAGGAGAGCTTATGGCATGAGAATAACGGATATGATTCAACAATTGGGAAATTGTTAAGCAATGTCATACCAGCCCTTTTCCATTTGAAGAGGTTTTTGGTTTAAGTTGATGGTTCTCCGCATAGTGACCCTCAACAAAATGACCCTCCGTACAATGGTCCTCTACGAAGTGGCTCTCCATATAGTGGCCCTCGACAAAGTAAAGAAAGATAATTAATAAGGAAGCATAACTGAGCATAAACGGTCCATGTAGTATGCACGTTATGCCCTATATACAGTTAGAGCAAGCTCTCTAGTTGCATGATAGGACATGCCCGCATGATATGCATTCTGAGATGCTACATGATATGTTTCCATGTTCTGTGTGAATGTGTGATGAGATTGCCAGTTTTGTATATGCCTTAAGTATGGCTTACGTTTTAAACATATTTTACGGTTAATATGTTATACTTACTGGGTATAAAGCTCATAGTGTGTGTTAATGCTGTAGGTAAGTGTCCTATGGCTTAAACCCCAATGGGCGATGATGGCGGCTGAGACGGATGTGAGGGCGAAGTTATGGATACACCGCGAGTAATCTTCCACACAATTTGAGTAACAATTGAACAACATTTTTGAATAGTAATCGTTATACGGTATTTTTAAATAGTAACTGTTACATAGTATTTATAAGTAGCAACTATTAAATAATATTTTTGAATAGTAATTATTATACGGTATTTTTAAATAATAACTATTACACAGTATTTATGAATAGTAACCATTAAAAAGTATTTTTGAATAGTAACCATTATACGGTATTTTTAAATACTAATTATTACACCATATTTATAAACAGTAACCGTTAAATAGTATTTTTGAATAGTAACCGTTAAGCAGCATTTTTGGAATAGTAAATAGTTAAAGTATACGTACGTGAATAGTGAATACATACGACGTGTATAAAAAAAATCCCTAAAATTAGGGTATCTAAGTAAATAGATTTTAAGGAAGTATAAATGTTTTGCAAGAAAGTATAAGTATAATTTAAAGAAGTAGTCTTTAAGTGACGGTTCGGGCCACTAAAGGCACGGGGCATCACAGGTTTAAAGCCGTATATAATCTGGCGACAAGGGAGTTAGGACTCACTGAGCTCATAAAACAACTCCAAGCTTATGAGCGGATGATCAGGGATGGAGATGTAGTCCAACCGAAAAGAGAGACCAATTTGGCAGAATCTTCCAAACCCTCACAGAAGAGGAAGAGGCCAAATAAGAAGCCAGAGGCTTCCAATTCTTCTAATCCTCCTGTCTCGGATGGGAAGAAGAAGAAGAAGAACAAGAAGCCTAGGGACCCTAAAAAGTCCAAGTGCTTCCACTATGGGAAGGTAGGTCACTTTAAGAAAACTTATCGGGAATTCCTAGCTGCCAAGGGTAAGGAAGGTAAGGAACTTCTTTATCTAAAAGCATGTTTGGTGGAAGAATCAAAAGACACTTGGGTCATTGATTCGGGTGCCACTAATCATGTTTGTGTTTTTATGCAGGGGTTCATGAAAACAAGAAGTCTACATGATAGGAGCCTCTCGTTGCAGACTGGAGACGGTAGCTTGGTGGTGGCTGAGGTAGCGGGAGATGTTTATCTTTACTTTAATGAATTTAGATTTATATTACTAAAAGATTGTTTTTATGTTTCTCATTTTAGGAGGAATCTTATATCAGTAGCTTATTTAATAAAAGATTCTTATTCAGTTTCTTTTAGTAAAAGAGTTGATATTCATAAAAATAAGTCTTTTATCTGTTTTGGATAGATAGATGGAAACCTATATTTAATCAAACTAAAGATGTACTCACTGCTTGACACCGAATTAACTGATAACTCTAAAAAGTTGAAAGTTTCTCACTCTAACAAGGCAGATCTTTGGCATTTAAGACTTGGTCTGTGATATTTGGGAATTTAAAGGTTCTTGGAGAGATTGAAAATTGTATGTATATGACAATTTTATTGTATAAAATATGAAAAAATAAAAGATACATTTTAATACTATTTAGAATGCATTAAAAAGTTTTGACAGTGTTAGAGAGAGAGATTTCAGTGATGGAAAATTTTTCGGAACCGAAAAGGGTCAAACGGTTTCAAATCGGAATCGAAAACACAAAGAGGTGCACTGGGTGCACTAAAAGACGAAAATCTTTAACTATGATTTTTGGTCACACAAATGAAAAATAAGGCGAACTGATCACACCGGGGGCGCCAAGAACCCGTCCATGCGATTTCGGTAAATTTTTGTTCGGTTTAACTTTTGGCCAAATTTTGACCACATATTAATCAAGTGTGGACAAAATAGCTTATGTCATCTAGGTGATGTCAAAAATGAGAATTTAATTTGTAATTAAGCTAATGATTATATGTGTAAGAAATCTAATGGCTAAGATTAGTGTTAATCTTTGATTAAGGGTGAGGATTTGGCCAAAATTGCAAACTAAAATTTTAGAAAAATTTTTCAAAATGCTGAAAATTGGAGTCAGTTTTGATGGAAAAAAATCAGCAAAGAATTTTCAAAATGACCCTTAAAACCTTGCTAAAATGCCCTTGAAGTCTTGCCAATTTGTTGAACAAGTTTGCAACATGGTCCTTGGCGATTTAATCCACCATTAGCCATTGGTTTCATTAAGGAAACCAAACCAGAAAATTTTCTAAGGCCTTCCCCTTAGTGCAACCGAAGTGAACCCTTCCTTGTTAAGCCAAATTTCACAAAATTCCTACACAAAATTTGATCCAAACTACTCCTCTAAGAGCAAGAAATCAAGTAATCAAGGTGAGCTTCCATTGAGAATGCTTTCCTTGTGTTTTCTTGTTACAAACCGTAGGCACGAAGAAGAGGAAAATCCTGGTTTTGTGTTGTGTTGTGGTTTGGTTGGTTATGTTGTGGTTTTGATAGGTTTTACAAGTTCAAAAACAAAAAATAAAAATACATGAATGCATGTTGATATGTGTGATATGCCATGGTATTCATGGGGGTAGAGTGGAAAAAAAATTGTAGTGTTCTAAAGGTTGTAATGATTGATTTTGTGACATGAAGTCATGAGAAAAAAAAAATTTGGACCATGTTCTAAAGTCCCAAAACCGAACCTTGTTAGGGTTCTTGATGGGAGCCGTGGGAGTGTCATAGATGATATATGATTTAGGTTATGTAAAACACATGTTATGTATGATTGAAATAAGTTTGAATGGCAACTCAGTTTTGGCTAAGATTTAGAGTTGAAACCATAGCTTTGCATGATCAATCACAATGATAAATTTTGTTAAGTTTTGGTGTCGTTATCACGTTAAAAACCATGTGCAAAATGAGAGGAAATTTTGCTAATTGAAAAATCAAATTGGCTAGAAATGTGATAATGAACCCATGGCCTAGTTAGCGCAAGAAACATAAGTGTTTTGGTTGGTTTTGATCTTGTTTATACATTAAAACCTTGTGTGGAAGTGTAACAAACCCTGCTTAAAAAGGAAAAAAAAATTCGGTGAAAATGAACCCTAATGAAACCGTGGCCATTGTTATGGAAAAACAATGTATTATGTGTTGAAATTTTGAATCACAGTCCAAGTGGAATTCGAATTCTTTGTGGATAATTCCATAAGGCTAGAATTCAAATTTGAGTTGGATTATGAAGAGGAAAAATCTTGTTTGAATCCTACTTGAATTTTGAATCCAAATCCTAACTAACTTGGTCAAAAATTTTAAGGAAAATCCTCATGGAATTTTCGGTTTTTTTGCGGATAAAATTCAAGGAAAAATTCAAGTTTCAATCCCAGTTGAATTTAGATTCTTTTCTCCCTAGTGAATGGCCGATATTTTTGAGGAAGATCTCATAAGGATTTTCGGTTATTTTAGATAAGGATGAGATAAAATTCAAGCTTGAAAAATCTTAGTTGAATTTTGATTCTCTCCCTATTATTTGTGGCTGAAAATTTAGAGGAAATCTCAAGATCGATTTTCGGATTTTGTGCTTGTGGATAAGGGAGAAAATCTTCTCCTAATCCAATTCAAATTCAGAGGATCACCTCATGCAAGTTTATAAATAGAGGTCCTGCCACTCCAGTTCTCTCAGACCACAGACTCTCAGGTGAGCAGGCTTATTGTTGCATAACTCACCGTGACAATAAGTTCTTTAGAGATCTGGGTGGTCGAAAGAAGACTAGTAGTGCTAGCATACTGGTCGAGGTTCAGAGTGCCCACACACTCAGCCATTCGGAAATTGGAAAATAGTAGAGAAGGCTAGTTGGTTGAAGCCCTCCGGTCATTCTCCTCCTGCAAGATTGGCGTCCTTGAGGTATGAGTTTAAATTATTGTTGATTTATTGTATATGGCATCATGAGATATTTAACGATCTTGAAAATTTTTTATTGTTCTGCTACACCACTCTGATATGTTTTTACCGATTTATTTCCTACAATTGGTATTAGAGCCATCTCATGACTATGACATGTACATAAATTAGACAATTAGTTAGTCTTTTTATTTATGTATGGATTTGATATATAGAGGGTGGCATTCTAGGATTCCTTTATGTTGTTATCATGTATTATGTATAAAGTATGTGGTTATTTTATTTTTTTGAATTATTATAAGCATGCTTGTTTTTGCCGGTTATGGTTCCTTAGAATTTAGAAAATTATACCTAGGAATTTTTATGTAACCATAGGAGCAGTTTATTAACATTGTAATTTTCCCATGATTTTAATTTTTTTTTGTCTCTTAGAATTATTATGGTTAGAATTTTTGTACACCTGAAACGGTTTAGGAAATTTTATGTAATTATTCTTGGAGGAGATTGAAGATTGAAGACCGTAATTTATTTTTCCCAAAAGTTAAATTTAATTTAAAGGTTGAAATTTTGATTGTGTGGAAAATTTCAATTTAATTAGGATTCAAATTAATTTTTGGAGATCCTAATAGGTAAATTAGAATATGGCATGAAAATCGAGGCATGACGCCTTGGGATACGCCATCGGCCTAGGTGGGGCGGCAGCCACTACCCTCGGGCAGGATGGGGCTGCAGCAACCCCTGTCTAAGCCATGACCACCCATGGCCGCAGGCTTTGCCTGCAGCCAGGGGTGGTCGTGGCCCTCCCAAGGGCCGGCCAGGCCTTAGGTGTGTAGCCCATGGCTGTAGGCATTGCCTGTAGCCTGGCGGGCTGCTGTGTCTACCCGGGCGTGCAGCCTGTTGGCTGTTGCACCCACCCGGGGTGCAACCTGGGGCTACAGGCTTGGCATGCAGCCCGGCAAGGCTGCACATGGTGCGGTCGTGGGCTGCTAGCCCCCCCGGGGGTTGGGTTCTGCCCACAGCGGCTGCCGGTCTCCGGGGGCCAAGGGGCCAATGGACCGAAAATCGAAAAATTTTGATTTTTAAATTTGAGATTTAATTTTTAAATCATGTTTAAAAATATGTAATTGAAAATTTGAAAATTTTGAAATTACATATTATTGCACATAATATTTAAAATTGTTTAAAATTTGAATTTGAAATTTAAACTTGAAATTCGAATTTGGAATTTGAATTTGAAATTTAAATTTTTGGGATTTAAATTTTAAATGATTCTTGGGATGAGAAATAAATGGAGAGGCTACATAAAGATGGATACAAGAAGACGGAATAAAATTCAAGACCCAAAGAATGCTTTGGATGGAATTTTGTAATCTTTATTTTCTTTGTTCTAGGATGGAACCATGGCTTGGTTATTTATCTATAAATTATTTTTTCTGTGATATGTCATGGATGTATAAATATGTATTGATGGATGTTTTATATGCATATTTGATAACATGTTATATAGGATAGGTGAGTGCTGCTCATACTATATTGATCATACATATTTGTCAAAACTTGCATGTTTTTCAAAATATTGAGTGGGAGAGGGTTTCAAACAAAACCCACGGCCTCCATTGTTGATCCATTTATGAAAGCATGGTAACACTTCGCGTCAGTTCTGCCCTAACCATACCCCTCAGTAGGTGTTTACCGCCGCTAGTATACCAGGTTGGATCTCCTATGTGGAAAATGTGTTCAGGTACGATTCTATTCATGACCACCCCTCGGTGGCTTGGTAGGACATAGATCGGGCTACGTAAACAATGGTTATACACTCAAGACTCGTTTAATTATTAACCTTCCCTAGAAGCTCTGTTAACTAAACTGGTGGCCAAAATAAGCAGTTATTAATATATGTCTTAACCTTGGAGGATTTAAGGCAATATATATTAATTGGAGGGGGTCCATGTTTTGGCTATTTGTCTCATGACCACCCCTCGGTGGCTTGGGCCAATAGGTGCTGAGAATTACCGTTGCAATGCTACATGTTTTTCCAAGTTTTATGTAGGAACATACTTGTGTTTTATTTGCTAAATTATCTGTATATTTGCTTAGGCTTTGTAATGGTGTCTAATATAATTTTATTTCAATTCAAAATGTCACCGACACCCCTCATTTTAATACTTACTGAAAATAAGCTGAATGGCGATAATTATAAAGACTGGAAAAGAAATCTATTGATAGTTCTCAGTTACGAGAGACACAAGTTCGTGCTAGATGAACCATGCCCACTTGGGCCTAAACCTGACACACCGCTTGAGGAGGTCCCTGTTGCCTATACTCGTTGAAGAGAATCCAATGACATAGCTTGATGCTACATACTTGCTAGCATGACGAGTGCTTTACAAAAGCAGCATGAAACTTATTAAGATGTTAGGGAGATCGTGGACAATTTGGAGGACATGTTTAGAGGCCAAGAAAAATTGGCTCGACAATCCGCTATAACCAGCATTATGAACTTTAAGCAGAAGGCGGGTACTCCAGTAAAGGATCATATGATCACTCTAATGGGATTCTTTGTTGAGGCTGCCAAAAACGGTGCTGAGTTGGACTACAACACCCAGATCGAGATGGTGTTCAAAACTCTGTCTAAAGATTTTGTAGGGTTTAAGACCGCATACAATCTGGCAACAAGGGAGTTAGGACTCACTAAGCTCATGAAGCAACTCCAAGCTTATGAGCGGATGATCAGGGATGGGGATGCGGTCCAACCCAAAGGAAAGGCCAATTTGACGAAATATTCCAAACCATCACGGAAGAGGAAGAGGCCAAATAAGAAGCAAGTGGCTTCCAGTTCTTCTAATCTTCCTGTCTCAGATGGGAAGAAAAAGAAGAAGAACAAGAAGTCTAAGGACCCTAAAATGTCTAAATGCTTCCATTGTGGGAAGGTAGGTCACTTCAAGAAGGCTTACCGAGAATTCCTAGCCCCCAAGGGCAAGGAAGGTAAGGAACTTCACTACTTAGAAGCGTGTTTGGTGGAAGAATCGAAAGACACTTGGGTCATTGATTCGGGCGCCACTAATCATGTTTGTATTTTTATGCAAGGGTTCATGGAAATGAGAAGTCTACACGATAGGAGCCTCTCGTTGTGGACCGGAGACGGTAGCTTGGTGGTGGCTGAGGCAGTGGGAGATATTTATCTTTACTTTGATGAATTTACGTTTATTTTATTGAAAGACTGTTTTTATGTTCCTAATTTTAGGAGGAACCTTATATCGATAGCTTGTTTAATAAAGGATTCTTATTCAGTTTCTTTTAGTAAAAGAGTTGATATTCATAGAAATAAGTCTTTTATCTGTTCTGGATGGATGGATGAAAACCTATATTTAATCAAACCAAAGATGTATTCACTGCTTGACACCGAATTAATAGATAACTCTAAAAGGTTGAAAGTTTCTCACTTTAACAAGGCGTATCTTTGGTATTTAAGACTTGGTCATATTAATCAGGATAGGATTCAAAGGTTGGTGAAAGACGGTCCTCTAGAATCTCTAGAGGAGGTATGTCTTCCTCAATGTGAATCTTATCTAGAGGGAAAGATGACTAAGAGGTCTTTTTGAGCTAAGGGTACTAGGGCTCAGGAACTTTTAGAAATTGTGCACACTGACATATGTGGTCCCATGAACGTCACAGCACGAGGAGGGTTCGAGTATTATGTCTCCTTTATAGATGTTTACTCGAGGTATGGATATGTGTATCTGATGCACCGCAAGAGTGAAACCTTTGGCAAGTTCAAAGAGTATCGTGCGGAAGTGGAAAAGCAATTGGATAAATCCATAAAGGCACTTCGATCTGATCGAGGTGGTGAATACCTCTCCAATGAATTTCTAGGACATCTTGTAGAGAATGGGATATTATCCCAATTGACTGCACCTGGTACTCCATAACAGAATGGTGTAGCTGAAAGAAGAAACAGGACCTTGTTGGATATGGTACAGTCCATGATGAGTTATTTAACACTGCCATTATCATTTTGGAGATATGCTTTACAAACAACGTGCTATGTTCTGAATCAAGTTCCAAACAAATCAATTCCCAGGACTCCGTATGAATTGTGACGTGACAGGAAGCCCTCCCTTAGGCATATGAGAATATTGGGCTACCCGGCACATGTACTAGATGGGGATGCGAAGAAGTTAGAACCAAGATCAGAATTGTGCATGTTTGTAGGGTATTCTAAGGGAACTAAGGGAGGTCTGTTCTATAACCCAAAGGAACAAAAAGTCATTGTTTCAACCCATGCGACATTCTTGGAGGAAAGTCACATGAATGACTTTAAGCCTCAAAGCAAAGTGGTGCTAGAGGAGTTATCGGGTGAAAGAACTGCTCCACAGGTTTCGGTCTTTGATGCAAGTTCGAGTTCCGGTGAAAGACCTACAGGCGATCAATAATTTAGGGTGCCTCGTCGTAGTGGGAGGGTTTCGAAGAAGCCTAATTTATTCATGTATGATGCTGAGGTATACCAGGCCGAGGCTCATGAGCATGAGGATGATCCGATCATTTATGATGAAGCTATAAATGATGTTGATTCTAAATCTTGGAAACAGGCCATGAACAATGAGATGGATTTTATGAAATCCAACTCTGCTTGGGAACTTGTAGATTTGCCGGATGGGATAAAACCCATTGGATGCAAATGGGTCTACAAAAAAAAGAAGGATGCGGAAGGGAGAGTGGAAACTTTCAAAGCTAGACTGGTTGCAAAGGGGTATACACAAAAGGCTGGAATCGATTACGATGAAACCTTTTCGCCTGTTGCTATGCTGAAGTCTATCCATATTCTTCTGTCTGCTACTGTGGCCCTCAATTACGAGATCTGGCAAATGGATGTCAAGATGACATTCTTGAATGGCCATCTTGAGGAGTGTATCTACATGATACAGACCGAAGGGTTCGTAGTGAAAGGCCAAGAAAGGAAAGTCTACAAGTTGCTTAGATCCATTTATGGATTAAAGCAAGCATCCCGCTCATGGAACCAGAGATTTGATCAAGCGATCAAGACATTCGGTTTTGAGCAGAACGTTGATGAACCCTATATTTATAAATGCATTAAGGATAGAAAAGTGGTCTTTCTGGTACCCTATGTCAATGATATACTACTCATTAGGAATGATGTAGGAACTTATCATCAGTCAAGCTTTGGCTACACCAACAGTTTGACATGAAGGACTTTGGAGAAGCTAATTATGTTATAGGCATTCGTCTCTTCAAAGATCGAAAGAACAAAATGATAGCGTTATCCCAAGCTTCATACATAGATAAAATAATTGACAAATATGCAATGCAAGAGGGAAAGAAAGGTTCAGAACCTTCGATTGCTAGTTTAACTCTTTCATTGGATGACTATCCCAAGACATCGGAAGAAAGAGAGCATATGAGTAAGGTCCCTTATGCATCCGCTGTGGGTAGCCTTATGTACACAATGCTTTGCACTCGCCCGGACATATGTTTTGCAGTAGGTATGGTGAGTCAATATCAAGTGAATCCTGGAACCGAGCACTGGTAAGCAGTAAAGCATATACTCAAGTATCTTAAGCGAATAAGGGATTATTTGCTAGTGTATTTTGGAGGAGACCTAACACCCATAGGATACTCGGACTCAGACTTCCAGACTTGTAAGGATTCGAGGAAATCGACATCTAGATCAGTGTTCTTGCTCGGAGGAGGCGCCATTGTGTGGAGGAGCGTGAAGCAGGGTTGCACAGCTGACTCTACTATGGAGGCTGAGAATGTGGCTGCGGTTGAGGCATTTAAAGAAGCGACTTGGCTCCGCAAGTTCTTTAGAGACCTTGAGGTCATTCCGGGTATTGACAAGCCTATCATACTTTACTGTGATAACACTGGGGCTATTACCAATACAAAAGAATCTCGGCAATATAAGAGGAACAAGCACATGGATCGGAGATATCACATTATTAGAGGGCACGTGGAGACAAGACAAGTATATGTATGTCAGATCGCGTCCGAGGACAACATTGCCAATCCCTTTACTAAGACTTTGGTGGCTAGAAGCTTTGAGAGGCATGTAAAGGCGATGGGGATACATAACATGGCACATCTCCTGGCTTAGGGCAAGTGGGAGATTGTTAGGAAATGCCCAAAGCATTAGAGATATTTTGATGTATTTATTTTGAACTGGATAATAAAATTATATATAAAGGTTATTTATTATATTGCTGTGTGTCCTCATTCTATTTACATGTTAAAGTAAATGTAAGCAAATATGGCTCCCTGACTGCTTGTGTTAAAACTGTTAGAACGTTGCATGCAATGGACTTTTTGTATGCGAGAAGACAATGTTCTAAAGTAAACAGCCTAAACTAAGGTCTGTAGTTTATGGGGTTAGACCGAGCATCTAACTTATGTTAAGACTATTATGTTGTCTAAAGCCATGGTGGGGACGGTTTGTCTTGACTGTCTGGAGCATAGACTCCCAAGTAGAGGCATAGATATGTTGCTTGGTGGTGACATATTACATCGAGACTAAAGCGTGATTAATCTACGTAGTCCGCTATGAGTGGATCAATCTGCTTTTGACGTTCATTGTGCAGTAACCTTAATCCTAAGTGAATGAACTACTTCATGTATATGACTTGTATACTTTGATGTTCCAATGGCTAAAGCGTCGCAGAGGTAGTAAGCTTATAAACCAGTTCGTTGGGTGCATGACTTGTATACGATGAAGGGTTTATTTACAGATATCGGAATCATAGCTCTAATAAGGAGTTAAGGGTATCCTCGTAAAGGCATTATACTGGATGTGAAAATGGATAAGGCCTTGGGTCGTCTGCTGGGCAGATGATTTCTTATTCACATATGGTGAATAATCATTTTCTTATTCGGAAGTATAATGGAACTTTAAGATAGCTTGATCAGTAGGATTAAAGGGACTTTGACCTAAGGCTGATCATGGATATCATATGAGGGTTCTGCATACATGACAAGGTCATTGGACGATAGCTTGTCACAGGCTTACGTAATACGGTATATAATTGGGAGTTCAGTTTCAGGTTTATAGTGGTGTGATCATATGGATTCACGGGAGCCCAATTATATATATCCAATTGGTCCCTCTATTAGCTCCACATAATTTCTTAACGTTTGGCAAATTGATTTGTGTATGCTATTGGCTAGTTGATTATGCATGGATGGTGTTGACATAGGATTAGGATAGTGGACAAGATTCTTTCCAGTTGAATTCAGATTTTGTTGTGGATAATAGAGTACACAATTATTCGAACTCCAAATAAAGTTGCCATGATTTTATTTGAGATTGGATTGGAGTTGTAGAAAATTATCCATGAGAACAAGAATTTGAAAAACAACTGTTTTGTGGATTTTGAAATTTGAATTTTGAAATTTGAAATTTGAAATTTGAAATTTGAATTTGAAATTTGAAATTTGAATTTGAAATTTAAATTTGAAATTCTAATTTGAAATTTAAATTTAAAATTTGAAATTTGAAATTTGAATTTGAAATTTGAATTTTGAAATTTGAAATTCAAATTTTGAATCACAGTCTAAGTGGAATTCGAATTCTTTGTGGATAATTCCACAAGGCTAGAATTCGAATTTGAGTTGGATTATGAAGAGGAAAATCTTGTTTGAATCCTACTTGAATTTTGAATCTAAATCCTAACTAACTTGGTCGAAAATTTTGAGGAAAATCCTCATGGAATTTTTGACTTTTGTGTGGATAAAGTTCAGGGAAAAATTCGAGTTTCAATCTCAGGTGAATTTGGATTCTCTCCTCCCTAGAAAATGGCCGAAATTTTTGAGGAAGATCTCATGAGGATTTTCGGTTATTTTGGATAAGGATGAGATAAAATTCAAGCTTGAAAAATCCGAGTTGAATTTTGATTCTCTCCCTATTATTTGTGGCCGAAAATATGGAGGAAATCTCAAGATAAATTTTTGGATTTTTTGGTTGGATAATGATGAGATAAAATTCTAGTTAAAATCCTGTTTGAATTTTGAATACAAAATCTAGAGAATGGCCGAATTCTTTTAGTGGATTTTGGCTTGTTAATTTCAGATTTTGTGTGTGGATAAGGGAGAAAATCTTCTCCTAATCCAATTCAAATTCAGAAGATCACCTAATGCAAGTCTATAAATAGAGGTCCTACTACTCCAGTTCTCTCAGATCACAGACTCTCAGGTGAGCAGGCTTATTGTTGCATAACTCACCGTGACAATAAGTTCTTTAGAGATCTGGGTGGTCGGAAAAAGACTAGCAGTGCTAGTATACCGATCGAGGTTCAGAGTGCCCACACACTCAGCCACTCGGGAATTGGAGAATAGTAGAGAAGGCTAATTGGTTGAAGCCCTCCGGTCATTCTCCTCCTACAAGATTGGCGTCCTGAGGTATGAGTTTAAATTGTCGTTGGTTTATTGTATATGGCATCATGAGATATTTAAGGATCTTGAAAAATTTTTATTGTTCCGCTGCGCCACTCTGATACTTTTTTATCGATTTATTTCCTACAGATCGGGTGACAAATAGATAGCAATGTTGCTACACGAGTAACAACAAAAATGTACCAAAGCCTAATAAATATTATTTTAAGATACTTGGGCTTAGAAAATTTTATAAAAACACTAGAATGCAAAAGTAGCAGTCCTAAGTCCCGTTAGGGGCAAAATAGTCATTTTGATCAAAAATTTCTGAAAGGCTCGAAAAGGACCGTGAGGGCCCATAAAGGGTTAAAATGAATTCCTAAGGGAAAAATATGAGTTTAAAACTTACTAAAAGCCAGTTTACGATGAAAAACCCTACCAATTTGCCCAAAAAATTATCGGTAAAGTCAAAAATGGAAAATTTAATCCTAAAATTCATTCTCAAGGATTCTAAAATAGAAATTGTGAATTTTAAATTCTGATTTGAATTTAAAACTAATATGAGAAATAATTGGATTATTTCTGTATATGAACCCAATCTAGACAATCGGGGAAGCGTCTGTTGGCAATGGGAAAACGATGTTAGCTGATTACTAGTAAGTTCAGACATTTAATTATCCACACAATGAAACACGGTAAAGTATGCTTATGTACTATTCGTATGATTTCTGTAAAGTCCTACGGACAATAGGGTAAGGTTAGATTAACTTCCCTAACTAGATTATAAGTTAAAAAGTGTACTAGGCGTATACTATGGAAAGGATTGCTAGGGCACCTGAGTGTGTGACTAATTAAAGACACACCTAAATAATTAAATATAAAGACCTACGGGCATTAAGGTTCCACTAAAGGGTTACAAAAGGTACTCAACTTGAATTATAATAAAAATGGTAATATGACCACTGATGCCATGTTGCCCTTCAAATTATTGAAGGTTTGAATCCTATATAGACAGAGCTTATGTGGCTCACGAGCTGTGGAGGATTGGCCAGAGGGTCACTCTCTAAGTCCCTCCCAGTAGCACGCACTTCGGTACAGTCAATAAGGATCCGAAAACCAGAACATAGCGAAAGATAATGGCCCAAGATAGAAATTTAAAACAATAATTGAGCATAACTGACACTAACAGCGTGTTTAGTGTGCCGGGTCAAGATTGGCTTAAATAGTGATTTTGGAGTCAAAGTTACTATTTATGATCAAAAGTCAAAGTTACTATTTATAGTAAATAGTACTCTTCATGAAAATTTGTATTGTGCATGATATTAAATCTGTACAATTTCTAGTACTTATGTTTGAGCTTATTGAGATAATTCTCACCCGTGTGTTCATGCTGTAGGTAAGAAACCTGTCCAGTAGATTTCTTGGGATGGTGGCAAGGCGTGCGGTGCGGACTAGATAGGGAACCCCATTAGGGTTATGGTCCAGCTTTTGTCTCCCGCTGAGCGAAGAAGCATTTTGAAGAAAGAATAATATATGTATTTTGAGTTATACATCGGAGTATATATATTATGTATATTGTGTTGTACTTAAAAGATACTGCATAATATAGTTTTAGTTTCATGAAAGTTTACAAAAGTATTAAAAAAAATAGGCCCAACTTTTAAATGTTTTAAGAAACAAAGATAAGTTTTCGGTGACCCGACACGGTTCATGGTCCGTTGCGAACAACTACGAAGCTCGGTCGATTCGACGACGCATGGCTAGCGTTCGGGTTTGCTTCAGTTGGTATCAGAGCGGTTGACCATATCCAGTCTGGCATAAGCATCGTCTGCTCATCTATCTAAGTAAGCTAGTTTCCTTTCTAGTTAGTTAGCTTTACGTTTATATGAGATTATTATTTGCGGGATTATGATGACGTTGCCACCCTAAACGAGACCACCCTGGTATAGACCATGCGGACCACTGTGTGTATGGACCCGACTAGTGATTAGGCTATATATGGTGCAGAGACTAGCCTACAGACCTCCTGTGCCTGAGCCATCAGCACCACAGGCCAGAGTGCCATCACTAGTGAGAGCTCTACCACCACGACCCATAATGTAACCGCTGATCGACATAGATATCCTGGTGGTGGGAGTGCGACCTCATATTAGAGCTAGGGTGTCTACGCGAGCTATTCATGCCTTTCGTGCCAGCAACCACCTACTTTCACTGGTGGGTAGTGGGAGTTAGAGACGCAAGATTGGTTACATGTGGTAGAGATGCTCCTCTGCCAGTGTGACATAGATGAAGATCATTGGGTGATGCTAGCAGTTAGCACATTCCTAGGTGACGCCAGGCTGTATTGGGAGTATTGTGATTAAGGGATACTACTAGGGTTTAACTGGGCTGAGTTTAGACACGCTATGACCCAACAGTTTCTGCCTAAGGCCTCGACACCTCCATCAAATCCTCCAGAGAGTAGGACAGCGGTTGAGGCTCTAGTATTACCGGTATATGTGGAGATTAAGGGGTTTGTACTTAGAGCTGAGGGGACTGAGATGCTGTTAAGTGATACGGTGTACACCTATGCCATACGATTCGAGGAGACGATAGTACAAAGGTGTCCCATACCGAGTCTTACTGAGGAAGAGTTTTGTGTCATATTTTGGAAGGGCCTCACCTCGGAGCTACGACAAAAGGTGACTTTGGTGTATCTATCGACATTGAGGGAGTTTATAGTTACGATAGCTAGGGCCGAGGAGGAGTACCAGATGGATCGCATGATGCGTGTCCATCATGAGCAGGGGCTTTGTGAGAGCATGTTGGATCACCGTTATGGGGCGCGATCGATGGCCAATGATCATGAGGCCGGTCTGTCGAGGCAATGTGCCATGAGGAGCCCTGCACCAGGCACGACGTCCGGAGCTAATAATGGATCGGATGATGATGATGATGATGAGGATCCAGAGGAGTTCTATGAGGACTAGGATCTATAGAGTACTTGATATATACTCTATAAAAATGTATATGATGTAAAGACATGTATTAATGTATGCATATATGTATATATTATGTACATTTCTGAACACTGTAAGAAAACTTTTTGTATAAAGTTTGTAATTACAATGTATATGATGTGTTCTGATTGGAGACATGTTATGTTGAAAGTACGTATGTTTAAATTATGGAATGCTTAAAGTATTATTTTCGGTATTTTATGAAAATTGATTATGGAAATCTAATATGGTTCATTGTGTTATTTTTAGGAATTAGAAGTACACAATGAATACACACAGAGGCCGACAATTAGTTGATATGGTTGCGAAATTGAGAGCCTTACTAGAAGAGCAGATTAAAGAAAATATAGAATGAGACAAAGGCTGAACGACCTTGAATAGAGATAGGGCCAAGATGAGGGCCAGACATCACAAATGGCTGTGATTGAGCAGCCAATGCCATCGACAGTATCTAGAGAGATATCTGAACCCCAAGTCTTGCCCTGTATTAACTAGGAACCATTATATGAAAGATTTCGATGGTTGAAGCCGCTAGAGTTTGAGGGCTCTACTGACCACCTCAAGGCTGAAGAGCGGCGTTCTTCCATCCAGATGATTCTAGATTTTATGGACCTGATTGATTAAGAAAAGGTGTTATGTGTTTCCTTTATTCTACGAAAGGATGCGCATTTCTGGTGGGACACAGTCAAGATGCACAAGGACGTTATTGTGATGACCTGGGTCGAGTTCTTAGAGGAATTCAACCAGAAATATTATGATCCCGCACTATTACAACCCCAGCAATGGGAGTTTGCTGAATTAAAGTAGGGGAATATGACTATGAGCGAAGTATGCTAGAAATTTGACCAACTTTCCCGACTATGTCTATATGCAGTCCCTACTGAGAGGGAAAAGATACAGAAGATACCGGGTATTTTTCGACCAGACATCTCAGTGTTTGTGGACAGTGGAATGATACCACCAACCATAGTTGCTGATTGTGTTAGCCAAGCCCTGAGAGCCGAGCATCATTTGTCTTGCCAAAAAGATGAGAAAGAAAAATTATGGGACACCAAGAAGAAAGAAAAGGTCTTGGCGAAAGCAGCCCAAGCAGGGACCTAGTTAAGCCAGGGAAATAAACAGGGCCAGAGTGGGAAGACTGGGCAAGTTAATGCCCAAGGCCAACCATCGTAGGGAAAGAGGATAGGAAACTTTTTTAGGAATAAACACCAGAATCAGTCAAACCAACAGGGAAAGTTGAATACTAATGTTGCAACCATTGTTAGAGACTATGTGAGTTATGGAAAAAGACATTCAGGCCGATGCAAGTTTGCACCGAATGCCTGTTTCGTGTGTGGGAAGGACAGCCACTTTGCTGAAAACTATTTGGAGAATCGGTAGAATGTGCAAGGGGCATCGTAACAACAATAACCACGTCCCCAAGCCCATGCTTTACAACCAAAGATTGAAGGGTCACCTGTAGTGTTAGAAAGACAAGAGCGCGTGTAGAGGACAGATGCCCGCATCATGGCTTACACAAGAGATGATGCCAAAGCAAGGGCATCCAATTTGGTGATAGGTCAGTTTTCTGTCGCTAATCATTTGGCGTCTGTTTTGTTTCTCTGGAGCCACACATTTTTTGATTTCATATGAATTTGCTGATAAGATAGGATATCCTAAAGACAACCTGGGTATGACCTTCAAAACGGCCTTACCCTCAGGAGAAGTATTGTTATCCAATTACTGGTTACCCCATGTACCAGTAATTGTGGCAAATAGGGAGCTATATGTAGAACTGATCGTGATGAAGCTAGTGGACTATGATGTGATCTTGGGGATGGATTTCCTAGGAAAATATCAAGCCACCATCGATTGTAAGGGATGAAAAGTAGTATTCTAACTTAAGCTAGAAGACATGTTTAAATATGTCGACTCGTCACATAGACCAAGGAAGATGATAATCAATTCGATGAGAGCCAAAAATTGGATGTCCAACGGATGCACTGGATACCTAGCTTATGTGGTGGATGTGACAGAGGAACAGAAACTACAACCAAAAGATGTTCTCATTGTAAATGAGTTCGTGGATGTATTTCCAGAGGAATTACTTAGATTGCCACCAGAACGAGAGATTTCCTTCGAGATCAAGTTGATGCCTAGAACTACACCAATCTCTAAAGCCCCATACAGAATGGCACCAACAGAACTGAAAGAGCTACAGGAGCAACTGTAGGAGCTTCTTGACAAAAAATTCATACGTCTAAGTTATTCCCCCTAGGGTGTACCAGTATTATTTGTGAAGAAAAAAGACGGAATATTTCGCATGTGCATTGACTATCAGGAATTGAACAAGGTTACTGTTAAGAATAGGTATCCGTTACCTAGGATTGATGACTTGTTTGATCAGCTCAAAGGCATAGCAATGTTTTCCAAGATTAACCTGAGGTCAGGATACCATCAGCTGTGGATTAATGAGAACGATGTTCCAAAGACTGCATTCAGAACCCGATATGGTTACTATGAATTTCTAGTAATGCTGTTTAGGCTGACGAATGCTTCAACTGCGTTCATGGATATGATGAACTATGTTTTCAAGGAATTTCTAGATAAGTTTGTCATCATATTCATAGATGACATACTTATATACTCGAGGACACATGAGGAGCATGGGAGGCATCTAAGAATCATTCTCCAAATGATCTGGCAGCACCAACTCTATGCAAAGTTCTCAAAATGTGAATTTTGGCTAAATAGAGTACTCTTCCTCGGACATGTTGTTTCCAAGGATGGAATCGCCGTGGATCCTACTAAAGTGGAGGCGATTAATGAATGGCCAACATCTAAGAGCGTAACAAAGATACGAAGTTTCTTAGGTTTGGCTGGCTATTATAGAAGATTCGTTGAAGGTTTTGCCCGATTAGTTGCCCCTCTTACAGCCTTGACACAGAAAGAAAGGAAGTATGAATGGACCAAGGAATGTCAAAGAAGCTTCTAAGAGCTAAAGAAACGACTAACAAGCGCGCCAATTCTTATATTGCCCACGAAAAGAGAAAAATTTGTGATTTATAGTGATGCATCAAAAACGAGATTGGGAGCAGTCCTAATGCAAAGCGAAAAGGTGATAGCATATGCTTCATGCCAATTGAAAGATCACAAGAGAAACTACCCCACACATGATCTATAGTTGGTTACAGTAGTGTTCGCACTCAAAATCTGGTGACATTATCTCTATAGGGCTCAGTGTCAGATTTACACTGACCATCAGAGCCTGAAATACTTCTTCATGTAGAAGGAGTTAAATATGCGACAAAGAAGATGGTTAGAGTTGGTGAAGGATTATGACTACAAGATCCTCTACCACCCTAGAAAAGCTAACCGAGTTGCAGATGCACTAAGTAGGAAATCTACTGCTCTGCAACAGTTGCCGATAGAGAAGCTCTTGAGGTAGTTGTAGCAAGAAATAAACTTAATGGAGATAGAATTGATAACCGGAAGATTGGCAGTGCTTCAGTTGGAATCATCACTCATTGAAGATATCAAGATAGCTTAGAAGCAAAATCCAAGTGTGGAAGGTAGTCAAGATGAAGCTTCCAAGGATAAGTTGATATTACATCAAGGAAGAATTCACGTGCCCGCTGATGAGGAGCTGAGAAGGTGAATTATGATAGAAGCTCATGAGACACCATATTCAGTATACCCTGGAGCCTGCAAGATACACCAAGATTTAAAACTACAATTCTAGTGGAAGGGAATGAAGAATGATATCGCAAAGTTCGTGAGCAGATACTTGACATGTCAGAAGGTTAAAGCCAAACACCGACATCCCAACGGTAAACTGGAGCCATTAGAAGTTCCCAAGTGGAAATGGGAACATATTATAATGGACTTTATGGTAGGACTACCGAAGACCTGAGAAGGCTATGATGCCATTTGGGTTATTGTGGATAGACTGACCAAGATGGCACGGTTCATATCGGTGAAGATGACTTTTTTGCTGGAAAACTGGCAAGTCTCTAAGTGACTCATATCGTCAGACTACATGATGTACCAAAGTCGATTATATCGGATCGAGATGCACGATTCACTTCAAACTTTTGGAAGCATGTACAAGAAGCCATGGCGATTGAATTTTGTATGAGTACGGCTTTTTACTCGTAGATGAATGGACAATCCGAACAGACCATTCAGACATTGGAAGATATGCTCCACGCTTGTGTTATAGATTTTCCAGGAAATTGGAACGAGAAGCTTCCCTTAGTGGAATTCTCGTATAACAATAGTTATCAAGCTTCAATAAGTATGGCACCCTATGAAGCCTTATATAGATAGTAGTGCAGGTCACCTGTTCATTGGTTTGATCTCCAAGAGCAACAATTACGCAAAACGGATTTTGTGCAAGAGACAATAGATACAGTTGCAAAAATTCAAAAGAGGATGAAAATTACGCAGAGTCAACAAAAAAGCTACGTAGACAAGCGATGAAGATCACTGGAATTCAATGAAAGGGAACTCGTGTTTCTTAAAGTCTCACCCATGAAGGGCATAGTGCGGCTCGGTAAGAAAGGAAAACTAAGTCCATGGTATATTGGACCTTATGAAATTATCAAACGCATTGGAAAGGTTGCCTACAGACTAGCACTACCTCCAGAATTGTCAAGAGTACATAATGTGTTCCATGTGTCTATGTTGTGAAAATATATACCTGATCCATCCCATATGTTGAAACATGAACTGATCCAAGTTCTAGAAGACCTTATGTATGAAGAGCAACTAATTCGGATCTTAGCACGTGAAGAGAAGGTGCTGAGGAATAAAACGATCCCATTAGTCAAAGTGTTGTGGAGAAATCACAACATCGAGGAGGCTACTTGGGAATGAGAAGATGAAATGAGAGTTTTGTACCCCCACTTATTCTAAATTTTCAGGGATGAAAATTTTATAAGGAGGGGTGAATGTGATATCCGGGAATTTAGAGGTTTTTGGAAAGATTGAAAATTGTATGTATATGACAATTTTATTGTATAAAATATGAAAAAAAAGATACATTTTAATACTGTTTAGAATGCATTAAAATATTCTGATAGTGTTAGAGAGAGAGATTTCGGTGATGGAAAGTTTTCCAGAACCGAAAAGGGTCAAACGATTCCAAATTGGAATCGAAAACACAAAGAGGTGCACTAAGTGCACCAAAAGATGAAAATCTTTGACTGTGATTTTCAGTCACACAGATGAAAAATAAGGCGAATCGATCGCACCGAGGGCGCCAGGAACCCGCCCACGCGATTTCGGTAAATTTTCGTTTGATTTGACTTTTGGTCAAACTTTGACCATATATTAATCAAGTGTGGACAAAATAGCTTATGTCATCTAGGTGATGTCAAAAATGAGAATTTAATTTGTAATTAAGCTAATGATTATGTGTGTAAGAAATCTAATGGCTAAGATTAGTGTTAATCTTTGATTAAGGGTGAGGATTTGGCCAAAATTGCAAACTAAAATTTTAGAAAAAATTTTCAAAATTGGTGAAAATTGGAGTTGTTTTTGATGGAAAAAAAATTAGCAAAGAATTTTCAAAATGACCCTTAAAACCTTGCTAAAATGCCCTTGAAGTCTTGCCAATTTGTTGAACAAGTTTGCAACATGGTCCTTGGCTATTTTAGCCACCATTAGCCATTGGTTTCATTAAGGAAACCAAACCAGAAAATTTTCTAAGGCCTTCCCCTTAGTGCAGCCGAAGTGAACCCTTCCTTGTCAAGCCAAATTTCACAAAATTCCTGCACAAAATTTGATCCAAACTACTCCTCTAAGAGCAAGAAATCAAGTAATCAAGGTGAGCTTCCATTGAGAATCCTTTCCTTGTGTTTTCTTGTTACAAACCGTGGGCATGAAGAAGAGGAAAAATCCTGATTTTGGTTATGTTGTGGTTTGGTTGGTTATGTTGTGGTTTTGATAGGTTTTACAAGTTCAAAAACAAAAAATAAAAATACATGAGTGCGCGTTGATATGTGTGATATGCCATGGTATTCATGGGGGTAGAGTGGAAAAAAAAATTGTAGTGTTCTAAAGGTTGTAATGATTGATTTTGTGACATGAAGTCATGAGAAAAAAAAAATTTTGAACCATGTTCTAAAGTCTCAAAATCGAACCTTGTTAGGGTTCTTGATGGGAGCTGTGGGAGTATCATAGATGATATATGATTTAGGTTATGTAAAACACATGTTGTGTGTGATTGAAACAAGTTTGAATGGGAACTCGGTTTTGGCTAGGATTTAGAGTTGAAACTGTGGCTTTGCATGATCAATCACAATGATAAATTTTGTTAAGTTTTGGTGTTGTTATCACCTTAAAAACCGTGTGCAAAATGAGAGGAAATTTTGCTAATTGAAAAATCAAATTGGCTAGAAATGTGATAATGAACCCATGGCCTAGTTAGCGCAAGAAACATAAGTGGTTTGGTTGGTTTTGGTCTTGTTTATGCATTAAAACCTTGTGTGGAAGTGCAAGAAACCCTGCTTAAAGAGGAAAAAAAATTTCGGTGAAAATGAACCCTAATGAAACCGTGGCCATTTAGAAAAACAATGTATTGTGCGTTGAAATTGTGTGTTGGAATGTGAACAATTTTTATGTGTAAAGTTTGGTGCTTTTGTTTAAAATAGGCTTGTGGTATAGTACATGGTAGGTTATAATAGGATAGATGGGTTCGAGGCATTTCCTAAACGCCGGGAAACCTAGAATTTTAGGGGAAGCTCTGTCGAAATTAAAAAAAAAAAAAGGCATTGAGGGTAATTTGGGAACCGAGGGTGGAAATTTAGGGTTGGGATGGAAAATCGAACCCCCTCGGAGACCTAGCCTCGGGAACGGGTTAGGGACGTTTCCAAAGTAGTGAAAGGCTCGTTTGAGGCTTCGATACGCCAGAAAAACGAGAAACGACCCTAGGGGTCGGAATAGTACCACCCGAGGATCGGGTGAGAAATAGATAGTAATGTTGTTACACGAGTAGCAACAAAAATATACCAAAGCCTAATAAATATTATTTTAAGATACTCGAGCTTAGAAAATTTTATAAAAACACTAGAATGCAAAAGTAGCGGTCCCGAGTCCCGTTAGGGGCAAAATGGTCATTTTAACCAAAAATTTCGAAAGGCTCGGAAAGGACTGTGAGGGCCTACAAAGGGTTTAAATGAATTCCTAAGGGCAAAATATGAGCAAAACTTACTAAAAGCCAGTTTTTGATGAAAAACCCTAATAGGGGCAAATTGGCAAATTTGCCCAGAAAATTATCGGTAAAGTTAAAAATGGGAAATTAAATCCTAAAATTCATTCTCAAGGATTCTAAAATAGAAATTGTGAATTTTAAATTTTGATTTGAATTTAAAACTAATATGAGAAATAATCTTGGATTATTTCTCTATAGGAACCTAATCTAGATAGACCGAGGAAGCGTCTGCTGGCAATAGGAAAACGACGTTAGCCGATTACTGGTAAGTTTAGACATTTAATTGTATGCACCATGAAACATGGTAAAGTATGCTTCTGTACTATTCGTACGATTTCTGTAAAGTCCTATGGACAATAGGGTAAGGTTAGATTAACTTCCCTAACTAGATTATAAGTTAAAAAGTGTACTAGGTGTATACTATGGAAAGGGGTTCCAGGGCACCAGATTGTGTGATTAATTAAAGACACACCTAAATAATTAAATGTAAAGACCTACAGGCATTAAGGTTCCATCGAAGGGTTATAAAAGCTGCTCAACTAGAATTATAATAAAGATGGTAATATGACCATTGATGGCATGCCGGCCTTCAAATTATTGAAGGTTTGAATCCTATATGGACAGAGCTCATGTGGCTCACAAGCTGTGGAGGATTGGCCAGAGGCTCACTCCTTAGGTCCCTCCCAGTAGCGCGTACTTCGGTACAGCCAATAAGGATCCGAAAACCAGAACATAACGAAAGATAATGACCCAAGACAGAAATTTAAAACCATAATTGAGCATAACTGACACTAACAGGGTGTTTAGTGTGCTGGGTCAAGATTGACATGAATAGTGATTTTGGAGTCAAAGTTACTATTTATGATCAAAAGTCAAAGTTACTATTTATAATGAATAGTACTATTCATGAAAATTTGTATTGTGCATGATATTAAATCTGTACAATTTCTAGTACTTATGTTTGAGCTTACTGAGATAATTCTCACATGTGTGTTCATGCTGCAGGTAAGAAACCTGTCCAGTAGATTCTTGGGATGGCGGCAGGGCGTGCGGTGCAGACTGGATAGGGAACCCCACTGGGGTTATGGTTCTGCTTTTGTCTCCTGTTGAGCGAAGAAGCATTTTGAAGAAAGAATAATATATGTATTTTAAGTTATACATCGAAGTATATATATTATGTATATTATGTTGTACTTAAAAGATACTGCATATTATAGTTTTAGTTTCATGCAAGTTTGCAAAAGTATTAAAAAAATGGGTCCAACTTTCAAACATTTTAAGAAACAAAGATAAGTTTTCGGTGACCCAACACAGTTCACGGTTTGTTGCGAATGACTACAAAGCTCAGTCGTTACGGCGACGCATGGCCGATGTTTGGGGTTGCCACATGGTCATATTAATCAGGATAGGATTCAAAGGTTAGTGAAAGACGGTCCTTTACAATTTTCGGCGGAGGTATGTCTTCCTCAATGTGAGTCTTGTCTTGAGGGTAAGATGACTAAGAGGTCTTTTAGAGCTATAGGTACTAGGGCTAAGGAACTCTTAAAAATTGTGCACATCGACGTATGTGGCCCTATGAATGTCACAGCACGAGGAGGGTTCAAGTATTATGTCTTCTTTATAGACGATTACTCGAGGTATGGATATATGTACCTAATGCACAATAAGAGCGAAACCTTTGATAAGTTCAAAGAGTATTGTGCGGAAGTGGAAAAGCAATTGGGTAAATCTATAAAGACACTTCGATCTGATCGAGGTAGCGAATACCTCTCCAATGAATTTTTAGGACATCTTGTAGAGAATGGGATATTATCCCAATTGACTGCACCTAGTACTCCACAACAGAATAGTGTAGCCGAAAGGAAAAACAGGACCTTATTGGATATGGTACGGTCCATGATGAGTTATTCAACATTACCGTTATCATTTTAGGGATATGCGTTACAAACGACCTACTATATTCTGAACCAGGTTCTGAGTAAGTCAATTCCCAGGACTCCATATGAATTATGACGTGATAGGAAGCCCTCCTTTAGACATATGAGAATATGGGGTTGCCCGGCATATGTGCTGGATGAGGATGCAAAGAAATTGGAACCAAGATCAAAATTATGCATGTTTGTAGGGTATCCTAAGGGAACTAAAGGAGGTCTATTCTATAACCTGAAGGAACAAAAGGTCATTGTGTCAACCCATGCGACATTCTTGGAGGAAAGTCACATGAATGACGTTAAGACTCGAAGCAAAATGGTGCTAGAGAAATTATCGGGTGAAAGAATACTCCACAGGTTTCAGTCTTGGACACGAGTCTGAGTTCCGATGAAAGACCTGCACATGATCAACAAATTAGGGTGCTTCATCATAGTGGGAAGGTTTAAAGGAAGCCTAATTTCTTTATGTATGATGCTGAGGTATACCAGGCCGAGGCTCATGAGCATGAGGATGATCCGGTCACTTATAATAAAGCTATAAATGATGTTGACTCTAAATCTTAGAAACATATCATGAACAATAAGATTGATTCTATGAAATCTAACTCTGTTTGGGAACTTGTAGATCTGTCAGATGGGATAAAACCCATTTGGATGCAAGTAGGTCTACAAAAGAAATAAGGATGCAGAAAGGAGAGTGAAAACTTTCAAAGCTAGACTGGTCGTAAAGGGGTATACGCAAAAGGCTGGTATCGATTACGATGAAGCCTTTTCGCCTGTTGCTATGCTGGAGTCTATCTGTATTCTTTTGTCCATTACTGCGGCTCTTGATTATGAGATCTGGCAAATGGATGTCAAGACGGCATTCTTGAATGGCTATCTTGAGGAAAGTATCTACATGATATAGCCCGAAGGGCTCATGGTAAAAGGCTAAGAGAGAAAAGTCTGCAAGTTGCTTAGATCCATTTATAGATTAAAGCAAGCATTCCGCTCATGGAACCAAAGATTTGATCAAGTGATCAAAACATTCAATTTTGAGTAGAATGTTGATGAACCCTGTGTTTATAAACATATTAATGATAGAAAAGTGGTCTTTCTGGTACTTTATGTCGATGATATACTACTCATTAGGAATGACTTAGGGCATTTATCATTAATCAAGCTTTGGCTGCACCAACAGTTTGACATGAAGGACTTAGGAGAAGCTAATTATGTTCTAGGTATACGTCTCTTTAGAGATCGAAAGAACAAAATGATAGCATTATCCCAGGCTTCATACATAGATAAAATAATTGACAAGTATATAATACAAGAGGCAAAGAAAGGCTCACAACCTTTCATTACTGGACTAACTATTTCATTGGATGACTATCCCATGACATCGGAAGAAAGAAAGCGTATGAGTAAGGTCCCTTATGCATCCGCTGTAGGTAGCCTTATATACATTATGCTTCGTACTCGCCCGAATATATGTTTTATAGTAGGTATGGTGAGTCGATATCAAGCGAATCTTGGAACCAAGCACTTGTGGGAAATAATTCGGTAAAAATGTATAGAGTGGCATAGCAGAACAATAAAAATTTTTAAAAAACGTTAAATATCTCATGATACCATATACAATAAACCAACAACAATTTAAACTCATACCTCAAGGACGCCAATCTGTAGGAGGAGAATGACCGGAGGGCTTCAACAAACTAGCTTTCTCTACTATTCTCCAATTCCCGAATGACTGAGTGTGTGGGCACTTTAAACCTCGATCGGTATGCTAGCACTGTTAGTCTTCTTCTGACCACCCAGATCTCTAAAGAACTTATTATCATAGTGAGTTGTGCAATAATAAGCCTGCTCACCTGAGAGTCTGTGGTCTTAAAGAACTGGAGTGGCAGGACCTCTATTTATAGACTTGCATGAGGTGATCCTCTGAATTCGAATTGGATTAGGAGAAGATATTCTCCCTTATCCACAACCAAAAAATCTGAATTTTCCAAGAAAATCCCAACTAAAATTTGGCCATTTTAGGATTATCCAATTCAAATCTAAACAAGATTTTAACTTGAATTTTTTATCTCCCATTATCCAACCAAAAAATTCGAAAATCCTTAAGGATTTTCACAAATATTTTCGGCCACAAAAAGTAAGGGAAGAATCAAAATTCCACTAGGATTTTCAAGCTTGAATCTTATCTCATCCTTATCCAAAATAATCGAAAATCTCGTAAGATTTATCCTCAAAAAATTCGGCCATAATCAGGGAGAAGAGAATCCAAATTCAATTGGGATTGAAACTTGAATTTTTCCCTGAACCTTATCCATAAAAAATCTGAAAATTCCATGAGGATAATCCTCAAAATTTTTGTCCATATTTGTTAGGATTTGGATTCAAAATTCAAGTAGGATTCTAACAAGATTTTCCTCTCCATATCCAACTCAAATTTGAATTTCATTCCTTGTGGATTACCACAAGAAATTTGAATCCTACTTGGATTGTGATTTAAAATTTGAATTTCAAATTTCAAATTCAAATTCAAATTCAAATTTCAAATTTCAAATTTCAAATTTCAAATTCGAATTTCAAATTCAAATTTCAAATTCGAATTTCAAATTCAAATTTCAAATTTCAAATTTCAAATTTCAAAATCCACAAAAACAGTTGTATTTCAAATTCTTGTTCTCAAGGATAATTTTCTACAACTCCAATCTAATCTCAAATAAAATCATGGCAACTTTATTTGGAGTTCGAATAATTGTGTACTCTATTATCCAAAACAAAATCTGAATTCAACTGGAGAGAATCTTGTCCACAATCCTAATCCTATGTCAACACCATCCATGCACAATCAACTAGCCAATAGCATACACAAATCAATTTGCCAAACGTTAAGGAATTATGTGGAGCTAGTAGAGGGACCAATTAGACATATATAATTGGGCTCCCGCGAATCCATATGATCATCATTCTTTACCGAACAACTCAATCATATGATCACTAATTTCATAGTCACACCACTATAAACCTGAAACTGAACTCCCAATTATATAACGTATTACATAAGCCTGTGACAGGTTATCGTCCAATGACCTTGTCATGTATGCAGAACCCTCATATGATATCCATGATCAGCCTTAGGTCAAAGTCTGTTTAATCCTACTGATCAAGCTATCTTAAAGTTCCATTATACTACCGAATAAAGAAAATGATTATTGACCATATGTGAATAAGAAGTCATCTGCCCAACAGACGACTCAAGGCCTTGTCCATTTTCACATCCAGTATAATGCCTTTAAGAGGATACTCTTAACTCCTTATTAGAGCTATGATTCCGATATCTGTAAACAAACCCTTCATTGTATACAATTCATGCACCCAACGAACCGGTCTATAAGCTTACTACCTCTGAGACGCTTTAGCCATTGGAACATCAAAGTACACAAGTCGTATACATGAAGTAGTCCATTCCCTCAGGATTAAGGTTACTGCACAATGAACATAAAAAGCAGATTGATCCACTCAAAGCGGACTTCATAGATCAATCACGCTTTAGTCCCGGTCTAATATGTCAACACCAAGCAATATATCTATGTCTCTACTTGGGAGTCCAGCTCCAGACAGTCAAGACAAACCGTCCCCGCCATGGCTTTAGACAACATAATAGTCTTAACATGAGTTAGATGCTTAGTCTAACCCCATAGACTACAGACCTTAGTTTAGACCGCTTACTTTAGAACATTGTGTTCTCGCATACAAAAGTCCATTGCATGCAATGTTCTAATAGTTTTAACAAAAGCAGTCAGGGAGCCATATCTGCTTACATTTACTTTAACATGTAAATAAAATGAGGACAGACAGCAATATAATGAATAACCTCTATATATAATTTTATTATCCAGTTTAAAATAAATACATCAAAATGTCTCTAATGCTTAGGGCATTTCCGAACAATCTCCCACTTGCCCTAAGTTAGCAGATATGCCATGTTACACATCCCCATCGCCTCTACATGCCTCTCAAAGCTTCTAGCCACCAAAATCTTAGTAAAGGGATCGGCAACGTTGTCCTCGGATGCGATCTTACATACATCTACTCGTCCTGTCTCCACGTGCCCTCTAATAATGTGATATCTCCAATCTATGTGCTTGGTCCTCTTGTAGTGCCAAGATTCCCTTGTGTTGGCAATAGCCCCAGTGTTATCACAGTAAAGTGTGATAGGCTTGTCAACACCCGGAATGACCTCAAGGTCTCTAATGAACTTGCAGAGCCAAACCACTTCTTTAGATGCCTCAACCGTAGCCACATACTCAGCCTCCATAGTAGAGTCAGTTGTGTAGCCCTGCTTCACGCTCCTCCATACAATGGCGCCTTTCTGAGCAAGAACACTGATCTAGATGTCGATTTCCTCGAATCCTTGCAAGTCTGGAAGTCTGAGTCCGTGTATCCTACGGGTGTTAGGTCCCCTCCAGAATACACCAGCATATAATCCCTCGTTCTCTTAAGATACTTGAGCATATGCTTTACTGCTTGCCAGTGCTTGGTTCCAGGATTCGCTTGATATTGACTCACTATACTTACTGCAAAATATATGTCTGGGCGAGTGCAAAGCATAGCGTACATAAGGCTACCCACAGCGGATGCATAAGGGACCTTACTCATACGCTCTCTTTCTTTCGATGTCTTGGGACAGTCATCCAATGAAAGAGTTAGACCGCAATAGAAGGTTGCGTGCCTTTCTTTGCCTCTTGCATTGCATAGTTGTCAATTATTTTATCTATGTATGAAGCTTGGGATAACGCTATCATTTTGTTCTTTCGATCTCTGAAGAGGCGAATGCCTAGAACATAATTAGCTTCTCCCAAGTCCTTCATGTCAAACTGTTAGTGTAGCCAAAGCTTGACCGATGATAAGTTCCCTACATCATTCCCAATGAGTAGTATATCATCGATATAGAGTATCAGAAAGACCACTTTTCCATCCTTAATGCATTTATAAACACAGGGTTCATCAATGTTCTGCTCAAAACTGAATGTCTTGATCGCTTGATCAAATCTCTGGTTCCATGAGCGGGATGCTTGCTTTAATCCATAAATAGATCTAAGCAACTTACAGACTTTCCTTTCTTGGCCTTTTGCCATGAACCCTTCAGGCTGTATCATGTAAATACATTCCTCAAGATGGCCATTCAAGAATGCCGTCTTGATATCCATTTGTCAGATCTTGTAATCGAGAGCCACAGCAATAGACAGAAGAACATGGATAGACTTCAGCAAAGCAACAGGCGAAAAGGTTTCATCGTAATCGATTCCAGCCTTTTGCATGTACCCCTTTGCAACCAGTCTAACTTTGAAAGTTTCCACTCTCCCTTCTGCATCCTTCTTTCTTTTATAGACCCATTTGCATCTAATAGGTTTTATCCCATCCGGTAAATCTACAAGTTCCCAAACAGAGTTAGATTTCATAAAATCCATCTCATTGTTCATAGCCTGTTTCCAAGATTTAGAATCAACATCATTTATAGCTTCATCATAGGTGACTGGATCATCTTCATGCTCATGAGCCTCGGCCTGGTATACCTCAGCATCACTCATGAAGAAATTAGGTTTCTTTGAAACCCTCCCACTACGATGAGGCACCTTAAATTGTTAATAGTCTGCAGGTCTTTCACTGGAACTCGGACTTGCATCCAAGACCGAAACCTGTGAAGCAGTTCTTTCACCGGAACTCGGACTTGCGTCCAAGACCGAAACCTGTGAAGCAGTTCTTTCACCCGATAACTCCTCTAGCACCACTTTGCTTCGAGGCTTAAAGTCATTCATGTGAATTTCCTCTAAGAATGTCGCATGAGTTGAAACAATGACTTTTTATTCCTTCTGGTTATAAAACAGACCTCTTTTAGTTCCCTTTGGATACCCTACAAATATGCACAATTCTGATCTTGGTTCCAGCTTCTTCACATCCCCATCCAGTACATGTGCCGGCAGCCCTATATTCTCATATGTCCAAGGGAGGGCTTCCTACCATGCCACAATTCACACGGAGTCCTAGGAATTGACTTGCTTGGAACTAGTTCAGAATATAGCACACCGTTTGTAAAGCATATCCCCAAAATGATAACGGCAGCGTTAAATAACTCATCATGGACCGTACCATATCCAACAAGGTCCTATTTCTCCTTTTGGCTACACCATTCTATTGTGGAGTACCAGGTATAATCAATTGGGATAATATCCCATTCTCTATGAGATGTCCTAAAAATTCATCGGAGAGGTATTCACCACCTCGATCAGATCGAAGTGTCTTTATGGATTTACCCAATTGCTTTTCCACTTTCGCACGATACTCTTTGAACTTGTAAAAGGTTTCGCTCTTGCAGTGCATCAGATACACATATCCATACCTCGAGTAGTCATCTATAAAGGAGACATAATACTCGAACCCTCCTCGTGCTGTGACGTTCATGGGGCCACATACATCAGTGTGCATAATTTCTAAGAGCTCCTGAGCCCTTGTACCCTTCGCTCCAAAAGACCTCTTAGTCATCTTTCCCCATAGACCTCACATTAAGGAAGACGTACCTCCTCTAGAGATTCTAGAGGACCGTCTTTCACCAATCTTTGAATCCTATCCTGATTAATATGACCAAGTCTTAAATGCCAAAGATACGCCTTGTTAGAGTGAGAAACTTTCAACCTTTTAGAGTTATCTATTAATTCGGTGTCAAGCAGTGAGTACATCTTTGGTTTGATCAAATATAGGTTTCCATTCATCCATCCAGAACAGATAAAAGACTTATTTCTACGAATATTAACTCTTTTACTAAAAGATATGGAATAAGAGTCCTTTATTAAACAACTTACCGATATAAGGTTTCTCCTAAAATTAGGAACATAAAAACAGTCTTTCAATAAAATAAACCTAAATTCATCAAAGTAATGGTAAATATCTCCCACTGCCTCAGCCGCCACCAAGCTACCATCTCCAGTCTGCAACGAGAGGCTCCTATCATGTAGACTTCTCGTTTCCACGAACCCCTGCATAGAAATATAAACATGATTTGTGGCGCTCGAATTAATGACCCAAGTGTTTTTTGATTCTTTCACCAAACACGCTTCCAAATAGCGAAGTTCCTTACCTTCCTTGCCCTTGGCGGCTAGGATTTCCCGGCAAGCCTTCTTAAAGTGACCTACCTTCCCACAGTGGAAGCACTTGGACTTTTTAGGGTCCCTAGGCTTCTTGTTCTTCTTGTTCTTCTTCCCATCCGAGACAGGAGGATTAGAAGAACAGGAAGCCGCTTGCTTCATATTTGGCCTCTTCTTCTTCCGTGAGGGTTTGGAAGATTCTGCCAAATTGACCTCTCCTTTGGGTTGGACCGCATCCCTATCCCTGATCATTCGCTCATAAGCTTGGAGTTGCTTCATGAGTTCAGTGAGTCGTAACTCCCTTGTGACTAGATTGTATGCAGCCTTAAACCCCACAAAATCTTTAGCCAGAGTTTTGAACACCATCTCGATCTGAGTGTTATAGTCCAACTCAGCACCGTTTTCGGCAACCTCAGCAAAGAATCCCATTAGAGTGATCATATGGTCCTTTACGGGAGTACCCACCTTCTGTTTAGAGTTCATAATGCTGGTTATAGCGGACTGTCAGGCTAATTTTTCTTGGCCTCCGAACATGTCCTCCAGATTGTCCATGATCTCTTTAGCATCTTGATAAGTCTCATGCTGCTTTTGTAAAGCACTCTTCATGCTGGCAAGAATGTAGCATCGAGCTGTATCATTGGATTCTCTCCAACGAGTATAGGCAATCGGGACCTCCTTAAGCGGTGTGTCAGGTTTGGGCCCAGGGGGGCATGGTTCGTCTAGCACGAACTTGTGTCTCTCGTAGCTGAAAACTATTAACAGATTTCTTTTCCAGTCTTTATAATTATCGCCATTCAATTTATTCTTAGTAAGTATTAAAATGAGAGGTGTCGGTGACATTTTGAATTGAAATAAAATTATACTAGACATCATTACAAAGCCCAAGCAAATATAGAGATAATTTAGCAAATAATACATACAAGTATGTTCTTACATGAAACTTGAAAAACATGTAGCATTGCAACAGTAATTCTGAGCACCTATTGCCCCAAGCCATCGAGGGGTGGTTATGAAACAAATAGCCGGAACATGGATCCCGTCCAATTAATATATGTTACCTTAAATCCTCCAAGGTTAAGACATATATTAATAACCGCTTATTTGGCCACCAGTTTAGTTAACAGAGCTTCTAGGGAAGGTTAATAACTAAACGAGTCTTCAGTGTATAACCATTGTTTTCGTAGCTCGATCCACGTCCTACCAAGCCACTGAGGGGTGGTTATGAATAGGATCATACCCAAACACGTTTTCCACATAAGAGATCCAACCTAGTATACCGGAGGCAGTAAACACCTACCGAAGGGTGTGGTCAGGGCAGAACTGACGCGAGGCGTTACCATACTTTCACATATGGATCAACAATGGAGGCCGTGGGTTTTGTTTGAAACCCTCTACCACTCAATATTTTGAAAAACATGTAAGATTTGACAAATATGTATGATCAATATAGTATGAGTGGTACCCACCTATCCTATATTACATGTTATCAAATATGCATATAAAACATCCATCAATACATATTTATACATCCATGAAATATCATAGAAAAAAATAATTGACAGAATAACCAAGCCATGGTTCCATCCTAGAACAAAGAAAATAAAGATTACAAAATTCCATCCAAAGCATTCTTTGAGTCTTGAATTTTGTTCCGTCTTCTTGTATCCATCTTTATGTAGCCCCTCCATTTATTTCTTATCCTAAGAATTATTTAAAATTTAAATTCCAAAAATTTAAATTTCAAATTCAAATTCCAAATTCGAATTTCAAATTTAAATTTTAAACAATTTTAAACATCATGTGTAATAATATGTAATTTTTAAAATTTCAAATTTTCAATTACATATTTTTAAACATGATTTAAAAATTAAATCTCAAATTTAAAATTCAAAATTTTTCGATTTTCGAACTGTCGGCCCACTGGCCCTAGAGGCCGACAGCTGCCGTGGGCAGCCCCTAGCCCCCGGGGCGCTGGCAGCCCACGGCCGTATTGTGTGTAGCCCTGCAGGGCTGCAGGCCAAGCCTACAGCCCCAGGCTGCACGCCTAGGCTGGGCGCAGTAGCCGGCAGGTTGTAGGCAGCGCCGGCAGCCATAGGCTGCACGCCCAGGCTGCGGCCAGCCTTGGGGGGGCCACGGCCACCCTCGGCTGCAGGTAAAGCCTGTGGCTGTGGGTGGTCATGGCCTGTATAAGGGTTGCCGCAGCCCCATCCTACCCGAGGGCAGGGGCTGTAGCCCCATTAAGGCCCGATGGCCTATCCCAAGGGGTCGTGTCTCGATTTTCATGCCATATTCCAATTTACCCATTAGGATCTCCAAAAATTAATTTGAATCCCAATTAAATTAAAATTTTCCACACAATCAAATTTCAACCTTTAAATTAAATTTAACTTTTGGGAAAAATAAATTACGATCTTCAAACTTCAATCTCCTCCAAGAATAATTACATAAAAAAACTTAAACCGTTTCCGGTGTACAAAAATTCTAATCATAATAATTCTATGAGACAAAATTAAAATCCATGGGAAAATTACAGTATTAACAAACTGCTCCCATGGTTACATAAAAATTCCTAGATACAATTTTTCTAAATTCTAAGGAATCATAACTAGCAAAAAAAACAAGCATGCTTATAATAATTCAGAAAATTGAAATAACCACATACTACATACATAATCTATGATAACAATATAAAGGAATCCTAGAATGCCACTCTCTAAATATCAAATCCATACATAAATAAAGAAACTAATTAATTGTCTAATTTATGTACATGGCATAGTCATGAGATGGCTCTGATACCAATTGTGGGAAATAATTCGTTAAAAATGTATCAGAGTGGCGTAGCGGAACAATAAAAATTTTTAAAAAACGTTAAATATCTCATAATGTCATATACAATAAACCAACAACAATTTAAACTCATACCTCAAGGATGTAGGAAAATAAATCGGTAAAAACGTATCAGAGTGGCGCAGCGGAACAATAAAAAATTTTAGATCGTTAAATATCTCATGATGCCATATACAATAAACCAACAACAATTAAAACTCATACCTCAAGGATGCCAATCTTGCAGGAGGAGAATGACCGGAGGCTTCAACCAACTAGCGTTCTCTACTATTCTCCAATTCCCGAATGGCTGAGTGTGTGGGCACTCTGAACCTCGATCGGTATGCTAGCACTGCTAGTCTTCTTCCGACCACCCAGATCTCTAAAGAACTTTATTGTCACGATGAGCTGTGCAACAATAAGCCTGCTCACCTGAGAGTCTGTGGTCTGAGAGAACTGGAGTGGCAGGACCTCTATTTATAGACCTGCACGAGGTGATTCTCTGAATTCGAATTGGACAAGGAAAAGATTTTCTCCCTTATCCATAACCAAAAAAATCTGAATTTTCCAAGGGAGAATCTCCACAATAAAATTCGGTTTTCTTAGGATAAATCCAATCCAAATCTAAACAAGATTTTAACTAGAATTTTATCTCCTTTTTTCAACCAAAAAATCTGAAATTTCTAGGAGAGAATCTTCTCCAAATTTTCGGCCACTTTTAGGATAAGGAAGAATCAAAATTCCACTAGGATTTTCAAGCTTGAATCTTATCTCAACCTTATCCAAAAATAACCGAATTTGCTAGGAGAGATTCTCCAAATTTTCGGCCACTTTTTAGGGAAGGAGAGAATCCAAATTTCACTAGGATTGAAGCTTGAATTTTCCCTTGAATCTTATCCACAAAATCTGAATTTTTCATTGAGGATTATCCTCAAAATTTTCGTCCACTTTTGTTGGGATTTAGATTCAAAATTCAAGTAGGATTCTAACAAGATTATCCTCTCCAAATCCAACTCAAATTCGAATTTCAAACCTTGTGGATTTTCCACAACAAATTCGAATCCTACTTGGACTGTGATTCAAAATTTGAATTTCAAATTTCAAATTCAAATTTCAAATTCAAATTTCAAATTTCAAATTTCAAATTTCAAATTTCAAATTCGAATTTCAAATTCGAATTTCAAATTCAAATTTCAAATTTCAAATTTCAAATTCCACAAAACGGTTGTGTTTCAAATTCTTGTTCTCATGGATAATTTTCTATAACTCCAATCCAATCTCAAATAAAATCATGGCAACTTTATTTGGAGTTCGAATAATTGTGTACTCTATTATCCAAAACAAAATCTAAATCCAACCGGAGAGAATCTTGTCGACCATCCTAATCCTGTGTCATCACCATCCATGCATAATAAACTAGCCAATAGCATACACAAATCAATTTGCCAAACGTTAAGGAATTATGTGGAGCTAGTAGAGGGACTGATTGGACATATGTAATCGAGCTCCCGTGATTCCATATGATCATCATTCTTTACCGAACAACTCAATCATATGATCACTAGTTTCAGAGTCACACCACTATAAACCTGAAACTGAACTCCCAATTATATACCGTATTACGTAAGCTTGTGACGAGCTACTATCCAATGACCTTGTCATATATGCAAAACCCTCATATGATATCCATGATCAGCCTTAGGTCAAAGTCCGTTTAATCCTACTGATCAGGCTATCTTAAAGTTCCATTATACTACCGAATTAAGAAAATGATTATTCACCATATGTGAATAAGAAGTCATCCGCCTAGCAGACGACCCAAGGCCTTGTCCATTTTCACATTCAGTATAATGCCTTTAAGAGGATACCTTTAACTCCTCAGAGCTATGATTCCGATATCTGCAAACAAACCCTTCATCGTATACAAGTTATGCACCCAATGAACCGGTCTATAAGCTTACTACCTCTGAGACGCTTTAGCCATTGGAACATCAAAGCACACAAGTCATATACATGAAGAAGTTCATTTACTTAGGATTAAGGTTATTACACAATGAACGTCAAAAGCAGATTAATCCACTTATAGCGGACTACGTAGATCAATCACGCTTTAGTCCCGGTCTAATATGTCACCACCAAGTAACGTATCTATGTCTCTACTTGGGAGTCCAACTCCAGACAGTTAAGACAGACCGTCCCCTCCAAGGCATTAGACAACATAATAGTCTTAACATGACTTAGATGCTCGGTCTAACCCCATAGACTACAGACCATAGTTTAGACTGCTAACTTTAGAACATTGTCTTCTCGCATACAAAAGTCCATTGCATGCAACGTTCTAACAGTTTTAACACAAGCAGTCAGTGAGTCATATTTGCTTACATTTACTTTAACATGTAAATAAGACGATGACATATAGCAATGTAATGAATAACCTCTATGTATAATTTTATTATCCAGTTCAAAATGAATACATCAAAATGTCTCTAATACTTAGGGCATTTCCTAACAATCTCCCACTTGCCCTAAGCCAGCAGATGTGCCATGTTACGCATCCCCATCGCCTCTACATGCCTCTCAAAGCTTCTAGCCGCCAAAGTCTTAGTAGAGGGATCAGCGATGTTGTCCTCATATGCGATCTTACATACATCTACTTATCCTGTCTCCATATGCCCTCTAATGTCGACTTCCTCAAATCGTTACAAGTCTGGAAGTTTGAGTCCGTGTATCCTACGGGTGTTAGGTCCCCTCCAGAATACACCAGCATATAATCCCTCGTTCTCTTAAGATACTTGAGTATATGCTTTACTGCTTGTCAGTGCTTGGTTCCAGGATTCGCTTGATATCGACTCACCATACCTACTGCAAAACATATGTCCGAGCGAGTGCAAAGAATAGCGTACATAAGGCTTCCCACAGCGGATGCATAAGGGACCTTACTCATACGCTCACTTTCTTCCGATGTCTTAGGACAGTTATCCAATGAAAGAGTTAGGCCGGCATCATTCCCAAACTGTTGGTGTAACCAAAGCTTGACCGATGATAAGTTCCCTACATCATTCTCAATGAGTAGTATATCATCGACATAGAGTATCAGAAAGACCACTTTTCCATCCTTAATACGTTTATAAACACAAGGTTCATCAACGTTCTGCTCAAAACCAAATGTCTTAATCGCTTGATCAAACCTCTGATTCCATGAGCGGGATGCTTGCTTTAATCCATAAATGGATCTAAGCAACTTGCAGACTTTCCTTTCTTGGCCTTTCGCTACGAACCCTTCGGGTTGTATCATATAGATACACTCTTCAAGATGGCCATTCAAGAATGCCGTCTTGACATCCATTTACCAGATCTCGTAATCGAGAGCCGCAGCAATGGACAGAAGAATACGGATAGACTTCAGCATAGCAACAGGCGAAAAGGTTTCCTCGTAATCGATTCCAGCCTTTTGCGTGTATTCCTTTGCAACCAGTCTAGTTTTGAAAGTTTCCACTCTCCCTTCCGCATCCTTCTTTCTTTTGTAGACCCATTTGCATCCAATGGGTTTTATCCCATCTGGCAAATCTACAAGTTCCCAAACAGAGTTGTATTTCATAGAATCCATCTCATTGTTCATGGCCTGTTTCCAAGATTTAGAATCAACATCCTTTATAGCTTCATCATATGTGACCGGATCTTCCTCATGCTCATGAGCCTCGGCCTGGTATACCTCAGCATCATACATGAAGAAATTAGGTTTCTTAGAAACCCTCCCACTATGACGAGACACCCTAAATTGTTGATCGTCTGCAGGTCTTTCACTGGAACTCGGACTTGCGTCCAAGACCGAAATCTGTGGAGCAGTTCTTTCATCCGATAACTCCTCTAGCACCACTTTGCTTCGAGGCTTAAAGTCATTCATGTGACTTTCCTCCAAGAATGTCGCATGGGTTGATACAATGACTTTTTGTTCCTTCGGGTTATAGAACAGACCTCCTTTAGTTCCTTTTGGATACCCTACAAACATGCACAATTCTGATATTGGTTCCAACTTTTTCGCATCCCCATCCAGTACATGTGCCGGGCAGCCCCATATTCTCATATGTCCAAGGGAGGACTTCCTGCCATGCCACAATTCATACGGAGTTCTAGGAATTGATTTGCTCGGAACTTGGTTCAGAATATAGCATGCCGTTTGTAAAGCATATCCCCAAAATGATAATGGCAGCGTTGAATAACTCATCATGGACCGTACCATATCCAATAAGGTCCTGTTTCTCCTTTCGGCTACACCGTTCTGTTGTGGAGTACCAGGTGCAGTCAATTGGGATAATATCCCGTTCTCTACAAGATGTCCTAGAAATTCGTCGGAGAGGTATTCGCCACCTCGATCAGTCAATTATGGATTTATCCAATTGCTTTTCCACTTCCGCACGATACTCTTTGAACTTGTCAAAGGTTTCACTCTTGTGGTGCATCAGATACACATATCCATACCTCGAGTAATCATCTATAAAAGAGACATAATACCCGAACCCTCCTCGTGTTGTGACATTCATGGGGCCACATACGTCAGTATACACAATTTCTAAGAGCTCCTGAGCCCTTGTACCCTTAGCTCCAAAAGACCTCTTAGTCATTTTACCCTCTAGACAAGACTCACATTGGGGAAGTCGTACCTCCTCCAGAGATTCCAGAGGACCGTCTTTCACCAATCTTTGAATCCTATCCTGATTAATATGACCAAGTCTTAAATGCCAAAGATACGCCTTGTTAGAGTGAGAAACTTTCAACCTTTTAGAGTTATCAATTAATTCAGTGTCAAGCAGTGAGTACATCTTTGGTTTGATCAAATATAGGTTTCCATCCATCCATCCAGAACAGATAAAAGACTTATTTCTACGAATATCAACTCTTTTACTGAAAGAAACTGAATAAGAATCCTTTATTAAACAAGCTACCGATATAAGGTTCCTCCTAAAATTAGGAACATAAAAACAGTCTTTCAATAAAATAAACCTAAATTGATCAAAATAAAAATAAACATCTCCCACTACTTCAGCCACCACAAAGCTACCATCTCCGGTCCGCAACGAGAGGCTCCTATCATGTAGACTTCTCGTTTCCACGAACCCCTGCAAAGAAACACAAACATGATTAGTGGCGCCCGAATCAATGACCCAAGTGTCTTTCGATTCTTCCACCAAACACGCTTCCAGGTAATGAAGTTCCTTACCTTCCTTACCCTTGGCGGCTAGGAATTCCCGGCAAGCCTTCTTGAAGTGACCTACCTTCCCACAATGGAAGCATTTGGACTTTTTAGGGTCCTTTGGCTTCCTGTTCTTCTTATTCTGCTTCCCGTCCGAGACAGGAGGATTAGAAGAACTAGAAGCCACTTGCTTCTTATTTGGCCTCTTCCTCTTCCGTGAGGGATTGAAAGATTCCGCCAAATTGGCCTCTCCTTTAGGTCTGACCGCATCCTCATCCCTGATCATCCGCTCATAAGCCTGTAGTTGCTTCATGAGCTCAGTTAGTCCTAACTCCTTTGTCGCTAGATTGTATGCGGCCTTAAACCCCACAAAATCTTTAGACAGAGTCTTGAACACCATCTCGATCTGGGTGTTGTATTCCAACTCAGCACCATTCTCGGTAACCTCAGCGAAGAATCCCATTAGAGTGATCATATGGTCCTTCACCGGAGCACCCGCCTTTTGCTTAGAGTTCATAATGCTGGTGATAGCGGACTGTCGAGCCAATTTTTATTGGCCTCCGAACATGTCCTCCAGATTTTCCATGATCTCCCCAGCAACTTGATAAGTCTCATGCTGCTTTTGTAAAGCACTCGTCATGCTAGCAAGAATGTAGCATCGAGCTATCTCATTGGATTCTCTCCAACGATTATAGGCAACAGGGACCTTCTCAAGTGGTGTGTCAGGTTTGGGCCCAGGTGGGCATGGTTCGTCCAGTACGAACTTGTGTCTCTCGCAGCTGAGAACTATTAATAGATTTCTTTTCCAGTCTTTATAATTATCGCCATTCAACTTATTTTCAGTAAGTATCGAAATGAGGGGCGTCGGTGACATTTTGAACTGAAATAAAATTATACTAGACATCATTACAAAGCCCAAGCAAATATACAGATAATTTAGCAAATAAAACATACAAGTATGTTCCTACATGAAACTTGAAAAATATGTAGCATTGCAACGGTAATTCTCAGCACCCATTGCCCCAAGCCACCGAGGGGTGGTCATGAGAACAAATAGCCAGAACATGGACCCCGTCCAATTAATATATGTTGCCTTAAATCCTCCAAGGTTAAGACATATATTAATAACCGCTTATTTGGCCACTAGTTTAGTTAACAGAGCTTCTAGGGAAGGTTAATAACTAAACGAGTCTTGAGTGTATAACCATTGTTTACATAGCCCGATCCACGTCCTACCAAGCCACCGAGGGGTGGTGATGAATAGGATCGTACCCGAACACGTTTTCCACATAGGAGATCCAATCTAGTATACCGGCGGCGGTAAACACCTATCGAGGGGTGTGGTCAGGGCAGAACTGACGCGAGGTGTTACCATGCTTTCACATATGGATCAACAATGGAGGCCGTGGGCTTTGTTTGAAACCCTCTCCCACTCAATATTTTGAAAAACATGCAAGTTTTGACAAATTATGTATGATCAATATAGTATGAGTGGCACCCACCTATCCTATATGACATGTTATCAAATATGCATACAAAACATCCATCAATACATATTTATACATCCATGACATATCACAGAAAAAATAATTGACAGAATAACCAAGCTATGGTTCCATCCTAGAACAAAGAAAATAAAGATTACAAAATTCCATCCAAAGCATTCTTTGGGTCTTGAATTCTGTTCCATCTTCTTGTATCCATCTTTATGTAGCTTCTGCATTTATTTCTCATCCCAAGAAATTATTTAAAATTTAAATTTCCAAAAATTTAAATTTCAAATTCAAATTCCAAATTCGAATTTCAAATTTAAATTTTAAACAATTTTAAACATCATGTGTAATAATATGTAATTTCAAAAATTTCAAATTTTTAATTACATATTTTTAAACATGATTAAAATTAAATCTCAAATTTAAAAATCAAACCCATAAAATCTGAATTTTTCCAAGGGAGAATCTCCACAAAAAATTCAGTTTTTCGTAGGATAAATCCAATCCAAATCTCAACAAGATTTTAACTAGAATTTTATCTCCCTTTTTCAACCCAAAAAATCCGAAAATTTCAAGGTGAATCTTCCCTAAAGATTTCGGCCATTATGGATAAGGGAGAATCAAAAATTCCACTAGGATTTTCAAGCTTGAATCTCATCTCAACCTTATCCAAAATAACCGAATTTCCTAGGAGAGATACTCCCTAATTTCAGCCACTTTTCAGGGAAGGAGAGAATCCAAATTCAACTAGGATTGAAGCTTGAATTTACCCTTGAATCTCATCCACAAAATCTGAAATTTCCTTGAGGATTATCCTCAAAATTTCGTCCCTAATTTGTTGGGATTTGGATTCAAAATTCAAGTAGGATTCTAACAAGATTATCCTCTCCAAATCCAACTCAAATTCGAATTTCAATCCTTGTGGATTTTCCACAATAAATTCGAATCCTACTTGGACTGTGATTCAAAATTTGAATTTCAAATTTCAAATTCAAATTTCAAATTCAAATTTCAAATTTCAAATTTCAAATTTCAAATTTCAAATTCGAATTTCAAATTCAAATTTCAAATTCGAATTTCAAATTCAAATTTCAAATTCAAATTTCAAATTCAAATTTCAAATTCAAATTTTAAATTCAAAATTCAAATTTCAAATTTCAAAATTCAAATTTCAAATTTCAAAATTCAAATTTCAAATTCCACAAAATGGTTGTATTTCATATTCTTGTTCTCATGGATAATTTTCTACAACTCCAATCCAATCTCAAATAAAATCATGGCAACTTTATTTGGAGTTCGAATAATTGTGTACTCTATTATCCAAAACAAAATCTGAATCCGACCGGAGAGAATCTTGTCTACCATCCTAATCCTGTGTCATCACCATCCACACATAATAAACTAGCCAATAGCATACACAAATCAATTTGCCAAACGTTAAGGAATTATGTGGAGCTAGTAGAGGGACTGATTGGACATATATAATCGGGCTCCCGTGATTCCATATGATCATCATTCTTTACCGAACAACTCAATCATATGATCACTAGTTTCAGAGTCACACCACTATAAACCTGAAACTGAACTCCCAATTATATACCGTATTACGTAAGCCTCTGACGCGTTACTATCCAATGACCTTGTCATATATGCAAAACCCTCATATGATATCTATGATCAGCCTTAGGTCAAAGTCCGTTTAATCCTACTGATCAGGCTATCTTAAAGTTCCATTATACTACCGAATCAAGAAAATGATTATTTACCATATGTGAATAAGAAGTCATCCGCCCAGCAGACAACCCAAGGCCTTGTCCATTTTCACATTCAGTATAATGCCTTTAAGAGGATACCTTTAACTCCTCAGAGTTATGATTCCGATATCTGCAAACAAACCCTTCATCGTATACAAGTCATGCACCCAACGAACTGGTCTATAAGCTTACTACCTCTGAGACGCTTTAGCCATTGGAACATCAAAGTACACAAGTCATATACATGAAGTAGTTCATTTACTCAGGATTAAGGTTATTGCACAATGAACGTCAAAAGCAGATTGATCCACTCATAGCGGACTACGTAGATCAATCACACTTTAGTCCCGGTCTAATATGTCACCACCGAGCAACATATCCATGTCTTTACTTGGGAGTCCAGCTCCAGACAGTCAAGACAAACCGTCCCCTCCAAGGCTTTGGACAACATAATAGCCTTTACGTGAGTTAGATGCTCGGTCTAACCCCATAGACTACAGACCTTAGTTTAGACTGCTAACTTTAGAACATTGTCTTCTCGCATACAAAAGTCCATTGCATGCAATGTTCTAACAGTTTTAACACAAGCAGTCAGTGAGCCATATTTGCTTACATTTACTTTAACATGTAAATAGGACGAGGACAGATAGCAATGTAATGAATAACCTCTATGTATAATTTTATTATCCAGTTCAAAATAAATACATCAAAATGTCTCTAATACTTAGGGCATTTCCTAACATAAAGAACTTATTGTCATGGTGAGTTGTGCAACAATACGCCTGTTCACCTGAGAGTCTGTGGTCTTAAAGAACTAGAGTGGCAGGACCTCTATTTATAGACTTGCAAGAGGTGATCCTCTGAATTCGAATTGGATTAGGAGAAGATATTCTCCCTTATCCATAACCAAAAATTCCAAATTTTCTAAGGGGAAAATCCCAACTAAAATTCGGCCACTTTAGGATTATCCAATTCAAATCTAAACAAGATTTTAACTTGAATTTTTAACCACCATTATCCAACCAAAAAATCTGAAAATCCTTAAGGATTTTCACAAATATTTTTTGGCCACAAAAAGTAAAGGAAGAATCAAAATTCCACTAGGATTTTCAAGCTTGAATCTTATCTCATCATTATCCAAAATAACTGAAAATCTCCTAGGATTTATCCTCAAAAAATTCGGCCATAATCAGGGAGAAGAGAATCCAAATTCAATTGGGATTGAAACTTGAATTTTTTCCTGAACCTTATCCACAAAAAATCTGAAAATTCCATAAGGATAATCCTCAAAATTTTCGTCCATATTTGTTAGGATTTGGATTCAAAATTCAAATAGGATTCTACCAATATTTTCCTCTCCATATCCAACTCAAATTCGAATTTCATTCCTTGTGGATTTACCACAAGAAATTTGAATCCTACTTGGACTGTGAGATTTGAATTTGAAATTTGAATTTGAAATTTGAAATTTGAAATTTGAAATTTAAAATTTCAAATTTCAAATTCAAATTTCAAATTCAAATCTCAAATTCGAATTTCAAATTCAAATTTCAAATTCAAATTTCAAATTTCAAATTTCAAAATTCGAAATTCAAAATTCAAAATTTAAATTTCAAAATCCACAAAAACAGTTGTATTTCAAATTCTTGTTCTCATGGCAACTTTATTTGGAGTTCGAATAATTGTGTACTCTATTATCCAAAACAAATCTGAATTCAACCAGAGAGAATCTTGTCCACCATCCTAATCCTATGTCAACACCATCCATGCATAATCAACTAGCCAATAGCATACACAAATCAATTTGCCAAACGTTAAGGAATTATGTGAAGCTAGTAGAGGGACCAGTTGGACATATATAATCGAGCTCCCGTGAATCCATATGATCATCATTCTTTACCGAACAACTCAATCATATGATCACTAATTTCAGAGTCACACCACTATAAACCTGAATCTGAACTCCCAATTATATACCGTATTACGTGAGCCTGTGACAAGCTATCGTCCAATGACCTTGTCATGTATGCAGAACCCTCATGTGATATCCATGATCAGCCTTAGGTCAAAGTCTGTTTAATCCTACTGATCAGGCTATCTTAAAGTTCCATTATACTACCGAATAAAGAAAATGATTGTTGACCATATGTGAATAAGAAGTCATCCGCCCAATAGACGACCCAAGGCCTTGTCTATTTTCACATCTAGTATAATGCCTTTAAGAGGATACCCTTAACTCCTTATTAGAGCTATGATTCCGATATCTATAAACAAACCCTTCATCGTATACAAGCCATGCACTCAACTAACCGGTTTATAAGCTTACTACCTCTAAGACACTTTAGCCATTACAATATCAAAGTACACAAGTCATATACATGAAGTAGTCCATTCACTCAGGATTAAGGTTACTGCACAATGAACGTCAAAAGCAGATTGATCCACTCATAGCGGACTACGTAGATCAATCACACTTTAGTCCCGGTCTAATATGTCACCACCGAGCAACATATCCATGTCTCTACTTGGGAGTCCAGCTCCAGACAGTCAAGACAAACCATCCCCACCGTGGCTTTAGACAACAAAATAGTCTTAACATGAGTTAGATGCTCGGTCTAACCCCATAGACTACAGACCTTAGTTTAGACCACTTACTTTAGAACATTGTCTTCTTGCATACAAAAGTCCATTACATGCAACTTTCTAACAGTTTTAACACAAGCAGTCAGGGAGTCATATTTGCTTACATTTACTTTAACATGTAAATAAAATGAGGATAAACAGTAATGTAATGAATAACCTTTATATATAATTTTATTATCTAGTTCAAAATAAATACATCAAAATGTCTCTAATGCTTAAGGTATTTCCTAACATCACTGGCAATCAGTAAAGCATATACTCAAGTATCTTAAGAGAACGAGGGATTATATGCTAGTGTATTGTGGAGGGAACCTAACACCCGTATGATACACGGACTCAAACTTTCAGACTTGTAAGGATTCGAGGAAATCGACATCAGGATCAGTGTTCTTGCTCGAAGGAGCGCCATTATGTAGAGGAGCATGAAACAAGGTTACACGGTTAACTCTACGATGGAGGCGGAGTATGTGGCTGTGGTTGAGGCATCTAAATAAGCAGTTTGGCTCTGCAAGTTCTTTAGAGACCTTAAGATCATTCCGGGTGTTGACAAGCCTATCACACTTTACTACAGCGAGGCTATTGCCAACACAAAGGAATCTAGGCACCACAAGAGGACCAAGCACATAGAGGAGGTATCACATTATAAGAGGGTACGTGGAGACTAGACAAGTGGATGTATATAAAGTCGCGTCTGAGGATAACATTGCCGACCCCTTTACTAACACTTTGGTGGCTAGAAGTTTTGAAAGGCATGTTGAAGCAATGGGGATACGTAACATGGCACATTTACTGGCTTAGGGCAAGTGGGAGATTATTAGGAAATGCCCTAAGCATGAGAGACATTTTGATATATTTATTTTGAATTGGATAATAAAATTATAATATAAAGGTTATTCATTACATTGCTGTTTGTTCTTATTTTATTTACTGTTAAAGTAAATATAAGCAAATATGGCTCACCGACTGCTTGTGTTAAAACTGTTAGAACATTGCATGCAATGGACTTTTGTATGCAAGAAGACAATATTCTAAAGTAAGCAGTCTAAACTAAGGTCTATAGTCTATGGAGTTAGCCTGAGCATCTAACTCATGTTAAAACTATTATGTTGTTTGAAGTCATGGTGGGGACGGTTTGTCTTAACTATCCGGAGCATAGACTCTCAAGTAGAGACATAGATATGTTGTTTGGTGGTGATATATTAGATCGGGACTAAAGCGTGATTGATCTACGTAGTTCACTATGAGTAGATCAATCTGCTTTTGATATTCATTATGTAATAACCTTAATCCTGAGTAAATGAACTACTTCATGTATATGACTTGTGTACTTTGATGTTCCAATGGCTAAAGCGTCTCAGAGGTAGTAAGCTTATAGACCGGTTCGTTGAGTGTATGACTTGTATACGATGGAGGGTTTGTTTACAGATATTGGAATCATAGCTCTAAGGAATTAAGGGTATCCTCTTAAAGGCATTATACTGGATGTAAAAATGAACAAGGCCTTGGGTCATCTGCTAGGCGGATGACTTCTTATTCACATATGGTGAATAATCATTTTCTTATTCGGTAGTATAATGGAACTTTAAGATAGGTTGATCAGTGGATTAAACGGACTTTGACCTAAGACTAATCACAGATATCATATGAGGGTTTTGCATATATGACAAGGTCACTGGACATTAGCTTGTCATAGGCTTTTGTAATACAGTATATAATTGGGAGTTCGGTTTCAAGTTTATAGTGGTGTAATTCTGAAATTAGTGATCATATGATTGAGTTATTCGGTACAGAATGATGATCATATGGAATCATGGGAGCCTGATTATAAATGTCCAATTGGTCCCTCTACTAGCTCCACATAATTCCTTAACGAATGGCAAATTGATTTGTATATGCTTATTGGCTAGTTGACTAAGCATGGATGGTGTTGACATAGGATTAAGATGGAAGATAAGATTCTCTCCAGTTGGATTCAGATTTTGTTTTGGATAATAGAGTACACCATTATTCGAACTCCAAATAAAGTTACCATGATTTTATTTGAGATTGAATTGGAGTTGTAGAAAATTATCCATGAGGACAAAATTTGAAATACAACCTTTTATGGAATTTGAAATTTGAAATTGAAATTTGAAATTTAAATTTTGAATTTGAAATTTAAATTCGAAATTTAAATTTGAAATTTGAATTTGAAGTTTGAATTTTGAAATTTGAACTTTGAAATTTGAATTCAAATTTTGAATCACAATCTAAGTACAATTCGAATTTGTTGTGGATAATTCCACAAGGCAAGAATCGGTTTTTGATATGGATAATGGAGAGGAAAATCTTGTTTAAATCCTACTTGAATTTTGAATCCTAAATTGAACTAAATGGCTGAATTTGTTTGGATAATTTTGCCCTAGGAAGATTTGGATTTTTAGTGGATAAGGATGCAAGAAAACTTCAAGTTTCATTCCTAGTTGAATTTTGATTCTCTCCCTCACAAGTTGGCCAAAAATTTATGGATAAATCCAAGGGAGATTTCTGGTTTTAATGTGAATAAGGGGAGATAAAATTCAAACTAGAAAATCCTATTTAAATTTTGATTCTCTCCCTCACAAGGTAGCCAAAAATTTATGGATAAATCCAAGGGAGATTTTCAGTTTTCATATGGATAAGGGTGAGATAAAATTCAAGATAGAAAATCCTATTTGAATTTTGATTCTCCACACACTAAGGTGGCCGAATCTAGCCTTGTTTTTGGGCTAGAAAAAATTCGGTTATAGTGGATAATGATAAGATAAAATTCTAGTTAAAATATTGTTTGAATTTGGATTTATTTGGATTGCAAAATCCCCTAGGGTTGGCCTAATCTACCCTTGTTTTTGGCCTATGGAATTTCAGATTTTGTGTAGTGGATAAGGGAAAAAATCTTCTCCTAGTCCAATTCAAATTCAAGAGATCACCTTATGCCAGTCTATAAATAGGGGTCCTACTACTCCAGTTTTCTCAGACCGCAGACTCTCAAGTGAGCGGGCTTATTATTGCACAACTCACAGTGACAATAAGTTCTTTAGAGATCTAGGTGGTCGGAAGAAGACTAGCAGTGCTAGCATACCGATCGAGGAACCAAGTGCTCACACACTCTACCATCCGGGAATTAGAGAATAGTAGAGAAGGCTAGTTGGTTGAAGCCCCCTGGTCATTCTCTTCCTGCAGTTAGCATCCTCTAGAGGTATGAGTTTTATTGTTGTTAGTTTATTGTATATGGCATCATGAGATATTTAACAATCTTAAAAAATTTTTATAATTTCGCTACGCCACTCTGATGCGTTTTTACTGATTTTTTCCTACATTGGATGGTGTCTTTTCGAATACTTGTATAATTTGTAATATAATTAGGAGTTCAGTTTTAGGCCTACAGCAGAATGATCCTAAAATTAGTTATCATGTGATTGGGTTGTTTGCTTTGCAGATGACTTATTATTCACTTTTGTTGGATAATCATTCTCTTATTAGGTGTATAATAGATTTTTAAGATAGTGTGATAAAAGATTGAATGAACTTTGACCTAGGTTGATTATGGATATCATACAAGGGTTTTGCATTAATGACAAGGTCACTGGACGGTGTCTTTTCCAATGCTTGCATAATTTGTAATATAATTAGAGTTCAGTTTCAGGTTTATAGTGGAATGATCCTGAAATTAGTGATCATGTGATTGAGTTGTTTGGTATAAAATAATGATTACTTAGATTCATGGGAGCCCGATTATATATATCCAATCAGTCCTTCTACTAGTTCCTATAATTACTTAAAGATGGTAGTTGATTGAAATATTCTTTTGTGACTTGTAGTTTTGCATTTAGTGATGAGAAAAATCTAGATCACCCTCCATAAGGGTGTAAGCATTTTTCTTTGTGTGCTGGAGGGGCAAAATTATAATTTTGTATTCTTCAATCAATGAGATAAATATTTAATTATTATTTATTTTGGAAGATAAGATTTGAAACTTAAATTAATTGTATTTGAATTTGAAATTCAAATATGTGATTAATTTGAATTTTGAAAATCTTTTCTTAAAATAAATATTTGAAATTTAAAAGATTATCCCATTTAAATTTAGATTAAACAAAATCTTGTCATTGTACAATTATTGGTGACGTGTTTTTAGATAAGGATGGAAGACAAAATTTTCTCCTAATTTGAATTTGAATTTTGTTTTGGATAAGAAATTACATAATTATTTGAATTTCAAATAAAGTTGTTATGATTTTATTTGAATTTGAATTAGAGTTGTGGAAAATTATCCATGTGGATAAAATTCAAATATTTGTAGGGTTTAAAATTTGAATCAAATTTTGAACCACATACATCCATAATGGCCGAATTTTTATGGATAAATCCAAGGAGAGAATTCAGATTTTTTGTGGATAAAGAAGAAAGAAAAATCTTGTTTGAATCCTATTTGATTTTTGATTCTCCTATATACTATGTGGCCAAATTTTTAAGGAGAGAATTCTCCTAGGGACAATCGGTCTTGCTAGGTGGATAAGGGAGAGAAAAATCTTGTTTTAATCAAATTTGAATTTTGGATGATCCTCTCTCTAGTGTGGCCGAATTTATCCAAGGATTTAGGCTTAGGAGAAAATCAGTTTTTTGGCTTGTGGAAGAGAGAAAAATCTTTTCCTACTCTAATCCAAAATTCAAACAGTCACCTTATGCAATATTATAAATAGGGTTTTTCCACTCTTATTTTCTTTAACCACAGACTCTTAGGTGAGCAGGCTTATTATTGCACAAATCACGTAACAATAAGTTCTTAAAGATCTTGGTGGTTGGAAGGAGGTAAGCTGTGCTAAGTACCGGTTGAGGAAATGGGTGCCCACACATTCAATTGTCTTGGAATTGAAGAATAACGGAGAAGGCTAGTTGCTTAAAGCCCTTCTTGGTGTTGTCCGCCTATGTTTCTAATGTTGATTCCGGCATCCAAGGCATTTCTCTGAAAGGTATATTTAATTGTTGATAATTCATTGTATATGGCAACATGAGTTCTAACGATTTTTGAAAAATTTTAAAATTCTACTATGCATATTTTTTTCATTTTTCCAACAAGTAAGATCAGAGTCAACTCATGAATATGCTATATATATAAATTATACAATCGATTGTTTCTCTAATATATATGGATTTAATATTTAGAGAGTAGCATTCTAGGAATCTTATATGTTATTATCATGGATTATGTAACATATTGCATGTGGTTATTTTAATTTTATGATTATTATAAGCATGCTAAATTTTACTGGTTATGGTTCCTTAGAATTTTAAAAAAATTGTATAACTATGAGAGTGATCTATCATCATCATAATTTTCCTATGGATTTTTATCTCTTTGAATATTTAAAATTTTTGTACACCGGAAATGGTATAAGAATTTTATGTAATTATTCATGGAAGAGATCAAGATTGAAGACTTTGGTAGTGTTTGGTATTATTTTTGAAATGTTTTGTATTTTCAAAGAAACTGAAAATGGGAATGTTTTAAAAACTGTGCTGAGATTGTTTCTAAAACTGTGTTTGGTTATATTTTCTGAGTATATATTTTGAGAAAAAAAAACTGTATTTGGTTATATTTTTGAAAACCAGTTATTTCATAAGTATTTTATGAAAACATATTATGAATAGCAAAAATTTTAAAAATAATAAAATTTTTTAATTGGAAAATGAATTGAAAATTAATAAAAATATACATTTAAAAATGCATAAAATTTTTTAATTGAAAAATGAATTGAAAATAATAAAATATACATATCTTTGCTTTGGTCTTCAACACTAAGGACAAAGACGAGACAAATATGCCAAGAAAGAGAGAGAGGGGGACACCGTTGGTTGATCACCAAGCTGCCTGAAGCTAATGATTCTCGCTCAGTGTTCGCTGGTCAAAAGGAGAGAGAGAGAGAGAGAGAGAGAGAGAGAGAGAGAGAGAGAGAGAGATTTTATCCTTGCCAGCAGTGTCAGTGGTGTTCGAGAGAGCACAGGTCAGAGCAGTGATAGAGATCACTGAGACAGGCCGTGGCAATTGCAAAAACTAGAGATCTCGATCGGCCTCTACTTCGCCGTTGAGATATTGGGAGAAAAACCTCTTCCTTTCCTTTCTCTCTCCTCACTAGGGCTAAAGAATGGGGCTCCACCACCACCACCATTCACGATGAGATTTCCTGATGTAGGGCCTTAAGTACAGCAAATTAACATTTTGGAGTGTTATTTTGATAACTTTAAATGTTGCTTATTCTATTTGTTGTTTCTCGTCATTTTGTCATTATGTTTGACACTTGGAGTCTTTCGGCCTGCGAGCCTAGTGAGTGTTGTTTGGAAAGAAGAGTTTTGCTATTGTAGAGAATTGAGAATAAAAACTCTCTAATGTATTGTTTTGAAGATTAGATTTGAATATTTTAGGAATTTGATATCTAGTATTTCTCTTTCTTTTGGGGTTTTCCCCTTTCTTTTTAGCCATGGATTTAGCTTGAGGTTCGGTTCGTTGAAACCAATCCTAGTTCTTCTAATCCATTGCATAATTTCCTCTCTTGTTGGCATCATGAATTCCCCCATTCCCCCCCCTCTCAACTTCCCAGTGATCTGCGAGGAAGAGATTTGATTACACTCGTTAAAGTTCATCATGGTTTTTGTTGCCACAGTTTAGATCTGGTTAGTAGCCGGCTGAATCACTGTTCACCGCCATTGATTTGCCTTGGATCTGTGTGTATATGGCAGCTGAGGAAACAAAAAGTGATAACAAGATTCGACTGTTTTCTAGGTTAATCCAAAAAAATTGAAAATAAACTTAATATTTTCAAGTTCAATTTTCAAAACTACTACTAAACAAATGAGATTTCAAATGCATTTAGAAAACATTTACCTAAGGAATCGTGAAAACCATTTCAAGTTAAAAAAAAAAAACACAGCCTTTGAATTTATTTTTTTCCTATGATTAGAATTTAATTTTGATGATTTAAAAATTATTTTTGTATGGAAAATTCTAATTTTAATTAGGATATCATAAGGGGTAAAATTGGAATTTGACACGAAAAATGAGAAAAGGAGCCGTGGATGCCAAGTGGGAGCCACGACTAGAAGCAGCTAGGCTACTGGTAGCCACGGGTGCAAGCCCGTGGCTGTCTAAGGTGGCCTTCTGTGACGTCCCGTACCCTGAGTGGCTCGGACCGTTACTTAAAACTACTACTTATGCTGATACTTTAACTTACTTGAAATCTTAATACTATAATTTTTTTAGGGATTTTTTTGAATGCGTACGTATTTATCTTTCACATACATATACTACACAAATACAAGGTCTAAAAACGACTGGAGTTAGTTTTACATATGTACTTATAAAACTGTTCAACTATTTACTATTCAAAATATAATAATTACTTAATACTGTGCAGATGTCAAAACTTATGGTGGTATCCACAACCTCGCCTTCACATCCGCCTATGCTGCCGTCATCGCCCAATGAGATCTAAGCCATAGGTCACTTACCTACAACATGTGTACACACTGTGAGCTTTATACCTAGTAAGTACAACATGTCATCTACAAAACATGTTTAAATCATAATACATACTTAATACGTATAAGCATGTCATGTACACACAACATGTACCATGCACTGAATCATTCCACAAACTAGATGTAAAACCAAAGCATCACACTTAACTGAATACATAACTGAAACATCTCAGGACTGAATGCATAACGGAAAACAACATATACTGAATGCATATCTACTATAGTTGGATGCATGCTAAATTATAGTTAAAGCATATTGTGAACAATGCATGAACCGATTATGCTTCATTATTCATTATCGTTACTTATCTTTGCTAAAGGCCCGTGTGTCAGTACCAAATTGCACGCGTATCATTGGAAACATCCATGATCTTAATGAGCCTTACGCTCGTGGGCTATATGCCCCCTTATGTATTAAGAGCCATCGACATTGGCTCGTCATACTTAAACTAAAAACCTCTTCAAATGGAAGGGGCCGGTACGACATGAAGTCTTTTAATTACCCAGTTGTTTATCTGATCTTATACTCTTATGCCATAAGCTCTATTAGGCTATCCTTCACCTCACCTAATAGGGAAGGTATGGCATCTAACTCATGCTTTCATTAATCTACGCGATTATGAAACTATATGCTCTTATAACATGCTATGCAACTACGGTGCATGGTTTATGTACTCAACATAGGGTAAAACATCACTTTAAATTCATTTTGCTCATACTGTAGGTGGAGTTGTACTTACCTAATTTGCAAGCAAAACTTGTACTCACGCCCTTGTCAAGTTACAGGTAACTACCTGTCATCAACACGTATTCCATTAATACTCTTGCTGAGTCACTAATACCGTTAGTGACTAAAGTAGCTATTTACGTACGTTACCGATTGCCGTCGGTACTAACTTATTCTCTCTTTGGAGAGTTTTGATCCACTATTTATGATTAATTAATTTATTACCCAATAAATTAATTAACGTCATTCTTAGGTCACTATTACTGTTAGTGACTATAAACTTTATTGTTGTATGGTACTGGTTTCCATCAAAATTGGACCCTAATGTAGTAAAAAATGGCAAAAACTATGGCCTAAAAATAAGGACTGGTTGGTTTCTAGTCAACCCTAAAAACGTTCATTCACATATCCATCATAGAAACTTAAACCAAAATCACGCAGCTACATAAACTTAAAAATAAAATGCAAAGGGCTCAAAATAAACTTATTACAACCCATTGCACAAATAAATACACATAAATTTCCTTGATCAAAACTTAAAAATCACTAAACCACAAAAAAAAGGGTCTCGGTTTATACCTTATGTGCTATACACCAAGCACAAACCGGATCAAGGCTTGGATGACCAAAACTTGCCGTGTGGACCAAGGGGAAATAGAGTCGGCCTTCGCTAGAATAGACACACAAAAATTTCTTTTTTATCATCAAACCCAAGAAACTAACAAAACCACAAAGATTGGCTCTAGAATCTTACCAAAAAGTCAACTTTGAGTGGTTTGAAATGACCTTGAGAGGAAACCTCCTAAACAAGCTTGAATGGGGCTAATTTTTAGTGAATATTTTGGTGAGATTTTAGCTGGAATTTGGTTGGTTTTGGGGCTAGGAATGAGTCGGCTATAGCTAAGAAAAGAAGAGGAAAGCCGGTTGTGTTTTGGGGTGCAAAAGAAAGTAACACCTTAGGTCAAGCATGCCCTTTTATAGGCAAATCTAACCCAAACTTAAGCTCAATTAATCATGCCAATTTCTTGCTAATTTAGGGACAAAACCAGCTGCCATCTGCCCCTCAAAAACTGTGGAGGGCTAACCATAAGGAAGGGAGCCAAATTGTTTATTGCTTTGTTTGCCATGTAATGGTTACTATTGCATATTTTAATCAAAAGGTGGCTAACACATCCCTTGTTTTAAGGAAAACTTTTCCCTATTTTTGGGGCTATGTTTGGGGCTGTTTGTGCTGCATGTGCATGATTTTCTAGGGGAAAAATTCATCTACTAAGTATTCTCTTTGTAGTCTAATTTCTGCCTTTCGGTATTTGATCATTTTTCAGTAGTGTTCTAGATTTCCACCAAAATTGAATTTTTTGATTCAATTCTTGAGCTGATAATTTCGGGTTGAGTTGTAATGCCTATGAGACCATTTTGTGTCTACACTATGTTATCCTTGCACATGCATAACGAGGCATTTTCGTGTGAAATTTCAAACACAGTCTCTCTTGACTAATTTGGACATGCTGATTTCAAATTTATTAGTTTTATGTTCATCTGAACTAGTTTTTGAGATCTGTGTGATCCCACCTCGAAAAACGTGTTTCACGCTCAATAGACTAATTTAAGTGTTCTGAGTCTAAATATATCAGTTTTGGGACGAGAAAAGGTCGTCTTGACCACTTTCCCGATACTGCGTATCTCTCCAACTAAAATTCACGTTTTGTGCTCAATTGACTAAATTGAGCCTGCTGAATGTAAATATATTAGTTTCAAGTCAAATTAAGGCCGTCTTGGCCATTAACCTGACACTGCATATCTACTATTCACTATTTATTATTTTCTACTTAACCGACCAGTCTGAGCATTTTGACTCCGATTTCGTTAGTTTCTGGGTGAGAAGAGGTCATCTAGACTATTTTTCTCAATACTATACCTCTACTAAGGTAATTATCGCTGTTATGCTCAGATGACTGGTCCGAGCGTGCGGATGATCTGCTCACCAGTTTTGTGTCAAGAAATGGTCATCTGGATTGTTTTCTTGATACTGTGTGTCTTATATGCACATACACATAATAGGGTGGACCGATTTCACTGTCAGTTACCCCCTTCACTGTATGAATAGTAATTAAATGTTACTGTACACGTTTAATTTATTCAACTAGAAAATATACTATATTTAATAACTTAATTACTCATTACTTAGTAATTAGGTTTCATGAATCATGAGAGTCATTTTAGTGGCTCTCTGCTCAGTACACGGCCTTTTACACGGGTTCTTACACCGACGTGTACAAGGCAACACGGGTGTGTGTATTCCAGACACGGGCATGAACTAGTTGAGTTTGCTTAACATGGCCACATTATGAAACATGGCCTTCCTCATGTTCATCAACCTGAGCGATACACGGCCACTTGCACGGCCGTGTACCTAACCATGTTACACTACATGGCCATGTTCACTCATGGCCTTTCACAGGTACATAGTCCAAACGGTGCACGGCCACTTACACGGCTGTGTACTTGACTGTGTTCTTCAAATGTGCACTAAAAGGAATCAATTTATTCCAAATGCATTCCTTAAATTCTTATTATACCGTAATTAAGTTACATGAACGGGGCGGTCTTTACAATCTACCCCCTTTACAAAATTTTCATCCCCGAAAATTAGAATAATTCTAGGAAGTCTCTTCTCATATCTTCTTCCCGTTCCCAAGCAGCTTCCTCAATATTATGGTTTCACTACAACACTTTCACAAGGGGTATAACCTTATTTCTAAGCACCTTCTCTTCTCAGGCTAAGATCTGCACAGCTTTCTCCTTATAGGTCAGATCAGCATGTACCTCATGGGTTCTTGGCTCAAAATGTGGGAGCTATCTGGCACGTACTTCTTTAGCATTTAGATGTGGAAGACATTGTGAACTGAAGCTAATTCAGGAGGGAGCGCTATTCTGTAAGCCACCTTCCCGACTCTCTCGATTATCTTGAAGGGTCTTATGTGCCTAGGACTCAGTTTTCCTTTCTTTCCAAAGCGCATCACCCCTTTCATAGGTGCCACCTTGAGAAGGACTGAATCTCCTTCTAGAAACTCGAGGGGTCTACGGTGTCTATCTGCGTAGCTCTTCTGGCGACTATGTGCTGTATCCAATCTTTCTCGTATTAGCTTCACGTCCGCCGTTGTATTCTTGATGAAGTCCTTGCTAGTAAGCTGTTTCTCTCTGGTCTTATGCCAATGAAATGGAGATCTGCATTTTCTTCGATAGAGTGCCTCATACGATGCCATCCCAATCAAGGAATGGTAGCTGTTATTGTATGAGAACTCAATCAAAGGTAGCTTCTGATCCCAGTTTCCTTTGAAATCTAGGACACAAGCTCTCAGTATATCCTCTAATGTCTGTATGGTCCTCTTGGACTGATCGTCAATCTAAGGATGGAATGTTGTGCTAAACTTCAATCTGGTTCCTAAGGAAGCCTAGACATTCTGCCAAAACCTGGAGGTGAAGGGTCCGTCAGGATCTGAGATAATGGACTTCGACACTCTATGCAATCTTAATATTTGAGCTGCGTACATTTCTATCAGTCTTTCTACCGAGTAGCTCACTTTCATAGCTAGAAATTGAGCTGATTTTGTCTGTCAGTCTACAATTACCCAGATTGCGTTGTCGCCGCTTAACGTTCTTGGTAATTCGACTACGAAATCCATAGTGATTTGGTCCCATTTCCATTTAGGTAGCTTGATCTTCTGTAGTTCTCTTATCGGCCATTGATGTTCCACTTTAATCTTCTGACACGTAAGGCATCTAGCAATGAACTCAGTGACATCATTCTTCATCCTCAGCCACCAAAAACTTTCCTTTAGGTCCTTGTACATCTTGTTCGCCCCTGGATGTATAGAATATGGCATCTCGTGAGCTTCTGAAAGGATTTGCTTCCTGAGTTCTTCATCTTTTGGAATGCATACTCTATCTCTGTAATAGAGTATGCCGTCCTTAGAGACTCTAAACTCTGAACTCTCATCCGTAGCTTCCTTTCTAAGCTTATTCAAGGATGAATCGAGGTCCTGACCAGCGTTGATTTATTTTAAGAGTGTTGATTGAAGGGTTATTTCAGATAACCTCCCGTCAAAGTCTCAATCGCACGGCTGCATAGCTCCTTTTGTAGTGCTTCCGACAAGGCACTGATAGTCATAAGTGATGAAGAATGCTTTCGGCTCAACACATCGGCTACCTTATTAGCTTTCCCTGGATGGTATAAGATCTCATAGTCGTAATCCTTTACTAGTTCTAGCCATCTTTACTGCCTTATATTCAGCTCTTTCTACGTGAAGATGTACTTGAGGCTCTGGTGGTCTGTGTAAATTTCACACTTGACACCGTACAGGTAGTGTCTCCATATTTGAGCACGAAAACAACTGCTGCTAGCTCCAGATCGTGTGTTGGGTAATTCTTTTCATGGTCTTTGAGTTGTTGCGAAGTGTACGTGACTACTCTACCATTCTGCATCAATACAGCCCCTAATCTGGTCTTGGATGCTTTGCTGTAAATCATGAAGTTTCCTGACTAACATCTAGAATGGTCAGTATTGGACCGTTTGTGAGTCTACGGTTCAACTCTTGGAAGCTCTTTTCACACTTATCTGTTTACTCATACTTTTTTCCTTCTTGGTGAGCTCTAAGAGTGGTGCGACTAGCTTCGAAAAGCCTTCAATGAAGCACTGGTAATACCCTGCTAAACCTAAGAAACTATGAATCTCCATCATGTTTCTCGAAGTTGGCCATGTGCTAACAGCCTTAACCTTTGCTGTGTCCACAAATACTCCTTCCTTGGAGACTACGTGACCAAGAAAGTGAACCTTCTCCATCCAAAACTCATACTTGGAGAACTTAGCGCATAGTTGATAATCCTTTAGCTTGCGTAAGATGGTCCTCAAGTGCTCTTCGTGCTCTTCTTTCGTCTTAAAGTATATAAGTATGCTATCTATGAACACGATGACAAACTTATCTAAAAATTCCTTGAACACGCAGTTCATCAGGTCCATGAAGGCTGCTGGGACGTTAGTTAGTCCGAACAACATGACCAGAAACTCATAATGCCCGTATCGCGTTCAGAAAGCTATTTTGGGTACATTTTCATCCCTAATTCGTAACTAGTGGTACCCTGAGTATAGATTGATTTTTGAGAATACTGCGATGTCTTGGAGCTGATCAAATAGATCATCGATCCATGGCAACGGATACTTGTTCTTGATCGTTATTTTGTTCAGCTCTTTATAGTTGATGCACATCCTCAGCATTTCGTCCTTTTTCTTCACGAACAAAACGGGTGCTCCCCAAGGAGAATATCTCTGTCAGATGAATCCTTTATCCATTAAGTCCTTTAGCTGGGTTTAGAGCTCCTTTATCTCTACAGGGGCCATTCGGTAATGGGCCTTGGAGATGGGGGCTGATTCTAGTAGAAGTTCTATCTTGAATGATATCTCGTACTCTAACAGAAGTTCTAGAAGATCCACTGGAAATACTTCCACAAACTCTCTAACCACTGACACGGTATCTGTTCCTATCTCTACTTCTTGAGTCTTGTCCATTATATGTGCTAAGAAGCTGGAGCATCCGCTGGATAGCAACTTGTGGGCCTTCATCATTGAGATCATCGTCTTTGGCTGCTTTAGCAACAAATCCTTGTAGATGAACTTCTAGCATCCAATTGGTTCGAACATAACCTCCCGTTTTCGATAGTCTATAACAACATTGTACTTAGTGGTCCATCCCTATGATTACGTCATAGTCATACATGTCGATGACAATTAGGTTAATACTCAACTCTCACCCGCAGATAACTACTAGTTAGACAACAAAACATCCCCTGAGGGGAGTGCAGTTCAAAATGTTTGTCCCATTCTATCTAAGTTCCTATCTATCTTCCTAGCAAATCCTAATGATACAAATGAATGCATGGCTCTAGAATCAAATAAAACTAAGGTAGCTGAGTTGGCGATCGAAAGCTGACCCATCACCACTGTCAAAGTCCCAGCTTCTGCATCATCTCTGGTGAAGGCATAGATTCTCCCCTGTGTGTCTGGTGCCTCTAATCGGCCTTCAGCGATTGGAGGGCCTTTGATCCTAGTCTGGACGGTGTGCAGTTGACCCTCTAATCGGCCTTCAGTGATCGTAGGGCCTTCAATCCTAGTCTGGGTGGTGTGCAGTTGGCCCTTGGTTGTACGGGCTTAGTTCTGCTGGTTTGGAGGGTTAGAGTAGCAATTCTTGGCTATTGTTGTGGGATTGCCTTTTATTCTGGCTGGTTCCCACACTCTGTGCTCGGTGCTACGGCTCGGGGTTTTGTTTCCCCTTAGCCTGCTTAGCTTGTGTCTTCTCTTCTAGCCTTAAAGATCTTAGCCCTCCTCTCATTGTCCTGAGCCAACCAATATTCTGCTCTGATGGCCCTGCTGACACATGCAGCCACTGCTGTAAGTCCGTGACTTCCACTACAAACTTGGACGATGATGTCCATTCGGAACATCTTTAGCATCTTTCTAACCTTCTCTTTCTTCATCGGCACTAGGTCAGGGCAAAGTCGAGCTAATTGTTCGAACTTCCTAACCGCCTCCAGCACGGTCATCCTACTAGGGCCTCGTCGTTGAAGTACATTTCCTTGAACTCATCAATGAATTCGATCCAGCTCATTTCATTGACATTCCTTTGGATGGCTACCATCTTCGACCATTGCTGTGTCCCCTTGTGTAGGGCAAAAGATGCACATAACACCTTCTTTCTATTAGTTAATCCCACAAAGTCCAAGATCACTTGGATGTCGGTAAGCCAATCATCGGCCTCTATAGGATTGGTGGTCCCTTCGAATTCTGGCACCTTCATGCACCGGAATTTCTCATACAAGTTGCCTTCCCAAAGGGTCGGTGGAAGAATGTTGGCTACTGAAGGGACAATCGCTGTTGGGGGTACTAATGCTGTCTGGGCTGGAGAAGTTGTGTGGCGCCCCGCCCCTCGTAGAGATCATACAATACTATTACAGTTGAGCTTTATCGCTAACTGCGATAGATTGTACTCTCATGGGTCGCCGGCTTATCTCTCTTTCTTTTTAAATCATGTCGTTTTTGGGGAAATTTTTTTTTTTTTTTAAAACATCATGTAAAATCTTTTTCCACTATTTACTTTGTTGATAAGTACAAAGTAATATAAATAATACAGTACTTTTGTAAAATATATATAATTACAAAAGAACTGTTTCCCTTTTTTTTTTTTCTTTTGGTTTGGCTTGAAAAATGGGTCTCGGCCACTTTGTAATACTTTTGCCGACTTAACCATGCAAGAAAGCCAATTAATTTGGCTCTAAACCAATGGAATTTTGACACCTTTTTCTTTCTCCATTTTTCAAAAATTAAAAATGGTAATTTTTGGCCAAATCTTGGCCTTTAGATCAAAAGGTGATTAAATCCTAGCCATTAATGCCACCAACCACCTTATTTATTTCATTTATTAATCTTGATTTATGATGTCATAAATGCAAAAGTGAAAGTTGACTTTGACTTTCACTATTCACATTAATTCGACTACTTTTTGACCGATACCGGTTCGAGCCGAAATTTTCCTGAAATCGTCCCGGCGTGTTCCTGAGGTCTCCTGTGCAGTTGGATCAATTTAATCTGCTTCCGTTTGATCAAAATCAATCCCGGAAGTTTACCGTCTTTTATTACTCCGGTTAGGGTTTTCAATGCCGATTTTGGCACCGTTTCACCGTTTCAACTCAGTGAATTTTTCCAACACTGAATTCTTACTTGTCAGTATTGTTAGAACATTTTCATATATTCTAAACAATATGAATACATTTATTTCACTCTTGAAATAGTACAAATTGTTATATACATACAATTGTACATTTTTCATCCGAGAATTACCTGAATTTCCCGGTTGTCACATTCACCCCTCCTTATAAAATTTTCGTCCTCGAAAATTAGAACAAATGGGGGTATAATTTCCTTATCTCGTCTTCTCATTCCCACGTAGCTTCTTCAATATTGTGATTTTTCCACAAAATCTTCACTAGTGGGATTACCTTATTTCTCAGTACTTTCTCTTCACGAGCTAGTACTTGAATAGGCTGTTCCTCATATGTCAAATCCTCGTGGATTTGAATAGGCTCATGCTTCAGCACATGGGACGGATCTGGTATATACTTTCTCAGCATCGACACATGAAATACGTTATGCACTGCCGACAATTCTGGGGGTAGCGCTAATCTGTAAGCGACCTTTCCAATGCGTTCGATAATTTCATAGGGCCCAATATATCTTGGACTCAGTTTCCCCTTCTTACCGAAGCGCATAATCCCCTTCATAGGCGATACCTTGAGAAACACGAAGTCTCCTTCGTCAAACTCCAAGGATCTCCGCCTCTTGTCCGCATAACTCTTTTGTCGGCTTTGCGCAATTTTCATTTGACGCTGAATTCTAGCAACTGCATCGGAAGTCTCTTTTATGAAGTCCGTCTTATGCAACTGCTTTTCTCGCAAATCGTACCAATGTAATGGTGATCTGCACTTCCGTCCATACAAAGCCTCGTAAAGTGCCATGCCTATCGAAGCTTGGTAACTATTATTGTACGAGAATTCAATCAATGGTAACTTCTCGTTCCAATTTCCCGCAAAATCCATAACGCAAGCTCGAAACATGTCTTCTAACGTCTGAATTGTCCGCTCTGACTGCCCGTCTGTTTGCGGATGAAAAGCCGTACTGAGTCTCAATTCAGTACCCATGACCTCTTGCACACACGTCCAGAAATTCGAAGTGAACCGTGCATCTCGATCTGATACAATGGATTTTGGTACTCCATGTAATCTGACGACATGAGTTACGTACAGCTGAGCAAACTTTTCCAACGAAAAAGTCATCTTGACAGCTATGAACCATGCCGTCTTGGTCAGTCTATCCACAATAACCCAAATGGCATCATAACCTTCTCGGGTTTTCGGGAGTACTACTACAAAATCCATCGTAATGTGTTCCCATTTCCATTCAGGAATCTCCAACGGTTCCAATCTTCCTGCTGGATGTTTATGTTCCACTTTGATTCTCTGACAGGTCATGCATCTGCTCACGAATTTCGCTATATCATTCTTCATCCCTTTCCACCAGAACTGTAACTTCAAGTCCTGATACATCTTGCTAGCTCCGGGATGAACCGAATAAGGTGTCTCATGAGCTTCTGACATGATCCGCCTTCTAAGTTCCTCATCAGCTGGAACATTTATCTTTCCTTGATAAAGGATTATTCCATCCTTGGAAATTCCTTCTTGAGAACTTGTCATTGTTGGATCTCGCCTCTGAGCTTCCTTTATATCCTCAAATAGCGATGATTCCACTTGGAGTGCAGCTAGTCTGCCAGATATCAGCTCCAAGTTCAAAGAATTTATCTCTTGCTGCAATGGCTTCGGAAGCCTGTTTATCGGTAGCTGGTGCGATATAGTAGACTTTCTACTTAAAGCATCCGCTACACGGTTGGCCTTCCCCGGATGGTATAGGATTTCATAATCATAATCCTTCACCAGTTCCAACCATCGTCTTTGCCGCATATTGAGCTCTTTTTGCGTGAAGAAATACTTCAGGCTTTGGTGATCAGTGAAAATCTGACATTGAGCTCCATAGAGATAGTGTCGCCAAATTTTAAGTGCGAACACTACTGCAGCAAGTTCAAGTTCATGCGTAGGATAATTCCTTTCATGCTCCTTTAATTGACGGGAAGCATAGGCAATCACCTTGCCATTTTGCATTACGACTGCTCCTAATCTTATTTTCGATGCATCACTGTAGATCACAAACTTCTCCCCTTCAGTGGGAAGCGTAAGGATTGGTGCGCTTGTCAGTCGCCTCTTTAACTCCTGGAAGCTTCTTTCGCATTCCATAATCCACTCATACTTCCTTTCCTTGCGTGTAAAAGCAGTAAGAGGTGCAGCTAGTCGCGCGAATCCCTCTACAAATCGCCGATAATAACCAACTAACCCCAAGAAACTGCATATTTCAGTCACACTCTTAGGTGTAGGCCACTGGTTAATTGCCTCTACCTTTGTTGGATCTACAGCAATACCTTCCTGGGATACAACATGTCCGAGGAAATGTACTCTGTCCAGCCAAAACTCACATTTTGAGAATTTGGCATACAGTTGATGCTTCCTTATCGTGTTCAGCACAATCCTCAGATGCTCCTTGTGCTCCTCTTGAGTCTTCGAGTATATAAGAATGTCATCAATGAATACAATGACAAACTTATCCAGATACTCTTTAAAAATCCTGTTCATCAAGTCCATGAACGCTGCCGGCGCATTTGTTAATCCAAATGGCATCACAAGAAACTCGTAGTGACCATAACGAGTTCTAAACGCCGTTTTAGGAATATCACTTTCTTTGATTCTCAGTTGGTGATATCCTGATCGTAAGTCGATTTTGGAAAATACCGCTGCGCCTTTTAACTGGTCGAATAGGTCATCAATTCTAGGTAACGGATACCTATTTTTTATCGTAATCTTATTCAACTCCCGGTAATCAATGCACAGTCGGAATGTTCCATCCTTTTTCTTGACGAATAACACAGGTGCACCCCATAGAGAAAAACTCGGCCTGATAAATCCCTTATCCAAAAGCTCCTTTAATTGTACCTGTAGCTCCTTCAACTCCACTGGAGCCATACGGTATGGTGCTTTGGAAATGGGTGCTGTTCCAGGCATCAACTCAATTTCAAACGAGATTTCTCTCTCTGGAGGTATCCCTGGTAACTCTTCTGGAAATACGTCAAGAAACTCATTAACAACAGGAACATCTTCAGCTTGAAGCTTCTGTTCCTCTGTAGTATCCACCACATATGCCAGATATCCCACGCAACCACTGGCTATCAGCTTGCTGGCTCTCAGCGAACTGATGATCATCTTCCCGGGTCTTCGAGAAGTATCAACATACTCGAAACTCTCTTCTTTCTCGGGTTGGAAGACTATCTTTCGATTTTGACAGTCGATCGTAGCTTGGTATTTCCCTAGGAAATCCATGCCTAGAATCACATCGTAATCCATGATCTCCATTACGATCAACTCAGCATATAGTTCCCTATTTGCCACATATACTGGTATATAGGGTAACCAGTAACTGGACAACAATACTTCCCTAGAGGGTAAAGCTATCTTAAATACCCTTCCCATATTATCCTTAGGAAGTCCTATCTTGTCAGCAAATGCATAGGAAACAAATGAATACGTAGCACCGGAATCGAATAGTACAGAGGCTACATGACTAGCAACAGGAAGCTGACCTGTCACCACGTTTGATGTTCCTGCCTCTGCGTCTTCCTTGCTGTAGGCCATCACACGAGCATCAGCACGTGACATTCGCTCCTGGCGTTGCGGCTTCACTGGTGACTCTTCCACTCTGGCTTGAAGGGAATGAGCTTGTGGGCGTGTCTGTTGTGGTTGGGAAGTGCCTTGTCCACCCTGCCTATTTGGACAGTTCCTGGCGTAATGGCCTTCCTTTCCACATTCGTAGCAAACAAGTGGCCCAAATCTGCATTGCCCAGAATGTCTCTTCCCGCATGTAGGGTAGTTTTGCACATTAGACTCTGCATTACCAGATGTTCTCCGCTGCTGGTTTCGATTATTGCCCTGGTGATTCCTAGAAAAATTCCCTTTTCTCTTATTTTGCTGGGATCCTTGACTATTGCCCTGGCTTGGTTTCGCATTCTGACTAGGCTTGCTCGATTGACCAACTTGCGTAGACTTCGCCAAAGCCCTCTCCTTCTTCTTTGCCTCCCAGTGTTTCTCTCTTTCCTCTTTCTGTCGGGCTACATGAAACTCAGCCCTGATGGCCCGACTCACACAGTCTGCTACAGAAGTAGGTGGTACTAGTCAAGTATCTACCAATGCAGTAATTTCCGATCTGAACATCCCGATCATTTTCTGTATCTTTTCCCTCTCAGTAGGGACCACATAAGGGCACAAACGGGATAGCTGATCGAACTTTCGGCAGACTTCACTTACCGACATGTTCCCTTGTGTCAACTCTGAGAATTCTTTCTGTTGCTGTCTCAGAGATGCAGGGTCGTAATATTTCTAGTTAAATTCTTCTAGAAATTCCGCCCAACTCATGGTAGACACGTCTCTCCTCATTCGCACAGTGCCCCACCAAAAACGAGCATCTTTTCTCAGCACAAAAGACGCACATGCAACCTTCTCGCGGTCAGTTAGGTTCATGAACTCCATGATCACTTGTAATGATGACAACCAGTCTTCAGCCTCTAAGGGATTTGTAGACCCTTCAAATTCTGGCGGTCTCATGCGCCTGAATCTTTCATAGAGGGGTTCCAAATTCAATACTGGTTGTGGTTCAGGAGCTCTCTCATGTACTGCAGCTAGAGGAATAACCGGATCTACCTCAGCTTGTTGTTCTACTTGGGTACCCTCAGAGCCTTGCCTCTGTTCTAGCTCCTCTACCCGTCGCCTCAGATTCGTATTTTCTTGCATCTGAGCTTCTAACAAAGCTTGTATCTGATCCAGTCTCTCCATAACATCAGGACGTCGCTCTCGTCCTTCTGGTCGATTACGCAAATCCACCATCTTGCCTATTGTCCTATTATGGCACAATAATTCACCGTTAGCTTTTCCATAACCACATTCGTAAAATCATATCAATTTACGAGATTTAGGATAATGTAAAGCCACATCATCGTAACACATCATCGTATAACATATAATCATTTTGATATTTCATTCATAGCAAAACATTTATATGTCATACATAATCACCACCAGTCATATATATACATCAGCCTGAGGTACACAATGGCCACAAGTCTATACAAAAGAGCTTTTCTCTAAGCTACTTATGTACATATATACATATCTACTGGTCACTCATTCCCGCATCTGGGACTAGAGGATATTCTTCTGGATCCTCATCGTCATCGGTGTCATCTGAATCGTCACCGCCCCTAGGCAATGCTCCCTGTCCTGAGTCATCACCTCCTCGTGGTCTAGACGGTTCGGCCTCATGATCATTCATCATTCTTCTCGGCCCGAAGATGCGTGCAAACATCTCATCTTGACCCAGTGTCTCTCGTCGACTCTGCGTCAGATGCTCGATCAGAATCTCTCTCTCAATCGTCCTGATCGTCACCATGAACTCTTGGAGCGTCGGAGGAAATGGCTTGATTACCCTCTGTCTCAACTCCAAGGGTAAACCTTTCCAGAACAGCTCACAACAGTTTGCTTCAGTGAGGTAGGGCAATGGACATCTCCTCCTGATGGTCTCCTCAAATCGTGCTGCATAAGACATCACTGTCTCACCAGACAGCATGACCATCTTCTCTGTCTGGAGAATGTAGTCCCTGACCTCATCAAATCCGGGATACGCAGGTGTATCTGTCTCTCGCCTCTCTGGAGGTGCTGGAGTAGATGTTGGATCTCTTGGTGGAAACTGATCAGCCAACCGCTTACAGAACTCAGCCCAACTGAATCCTAATAAAATCTCCTGGTCGCAATACTGCCAGAACACTAGAGCATCTCCCTGAAACATACTGACTGCCAGCTGGATCCACATATCTCGATCGATGTCACATATCACCATGATCTTCTCTATGGCATGAAGCCAGTCCTTCGTCTCCACCGATTGTCGTCCACCATCAAACATAGGAGGACTGCTAGCTCGAAATGCCTGTACTGCCCGAGCTGAAACTCTCACCCCAATATGTTGGCGTCCACCAACAACTGGAATGTCCACTACCACCGGTGGATGAAGTATCGGTCGTGGCAGTACTATATCTACTGGCGCTGGTGCTGGTGCTGGTACTGGTACCGGAGGTCTCTCGGGCACCGGGGGTCTGCTTACCGGTCGTTGGGACATAGACGGCCTCACAATAGATCTCGTCCATACCCGTAATACTCCCCTCGGTCGAGGTAGTGGTGGTCTCACATATGGAGGTCTGGTCATCTTGCTACCTATAAGATAATTATTTTCATATAAGAAAATAATTGACTGAACTTAAGTAAACTACTTACTTGGATAGCGGTGCAGGATGCGCAAAGTGTCAAATCGGGATATGGTCATACTGCTCTGATATACCAACTGTGACGGCTGTTGGTATTCAAAACCAAATCAGTCGCAACCCTTGCTCTGATATACCAACTGTGGCAGCAGTTGGTATTATAAACTAGACCAATCTCAAACCTGGCTCTGATACCAACTGTGGCGCCCCGCCCCTCGTAGAGATCATACAATACTATTATAGTTGAGCTTTATCGCTAACTGCGGTAGATTGTACTCTCATGGGTCGTCGGCTTATCTCTATCTCTCTCTCTTTTTAAATCATGTTGTTTTTGGGGAAATTTTTTTTTTTTAAAACATCATGTAAAATCTTTTTCCACTATTTACTTTGTTGATAAGTACAAAGTAATATAAATAATACAGTACTTTTGTAAAATATATATATAATTACAAAAGAACTGTTTCCCCCTTTTTTTTTTCTTCACTTTAACGCTCAGCGGGAAGACTCTGGCAGTACCATATCCCTCGCCCAGTTATCCCATTTGACACGCGCCATCCCGTCCGCATCCAGTCAAACAAGCTACTGAGCTGGTCGCTTACCTGCAACATTAGCAAAAATGGTGAGCTACAAGCTCAGTAAGTTCAAACATGCAAGAAATAAAATTTCTATGAATAGTACTATTCATCGTGAATAGTCCGTTGACCACTATTCATACGTAAATAGTAACTTTGACTGCTATTCATGGTGAATAATAAGTTTGACCACAACACTGTCTCACACTAGTACATCTACCGCGATGTTAGTGCTCTCACTAAACTGTCTTATGCTCAATTATGGCACAGTTTCAGTTTTAGGTCATTATCTTTGATTACGTTCTGGTTTTGAGCTCAGGTTGGCAGTACCATTTAAGTGCGCATGACTGGGAGCGGTACATTAGTGCTGACCTCCACAGCCTTAATCTCATAGCCCCGAAGGCAAAATTTTATATGACTGGGAGCGGTACATCAGTGCTGACCTCCACAGCCTTAGTCTCATAGCCCCGAAGGCAAAAATAGTACCTCCCTGTACGAAAGGCTGGTACGCCAGAAAGTGATTTCATTACCGACTTTTTACACTTCTAACCCGGTGACTTCATATTGTCCCGTGGTTAGGAATGGTTTACATTTTAATTTTAGTTGAGTGAGTTTTATTAACCTCACTCTAGTGCCCGAAGCACAATTAACCATGTGTCCCATTCTTATAGTGCCCGTAGCACATTACGTCTCTCTCTCTACTCTATAATAGTGCCCGTAGCACATATGTACCTAATTTATAGTTAGTACATTAAAGTTAGCACAATATTGCTATATGTTGCAGACAGGTAAATGTCTGAACTTACCTTATCAAACTGTTCCCTTTCTCTCTCTTGGATCTTGAATCGCCTTCCTTGTAGGCCGATTTTGGGATCCTACAGACAAAACTATGTCTGTTAATTTCTTTCCCATTTATAGCTTTTATTTTTCATTAAAAAGCTTAAATAAAACCTATTTATAACTTTTTAGGTTTTATTTATTATTTTCACCATTTTCCCCCAACTTTTGCAAAATTACGATTTTACCCCAATATTTTGGCAAAATTACAGTTTTACCCCTGACAGAATTTTATTGATCCAGACTGCATTTTTGGCTCTCAGGAACTTTTCTGACTCTTTTCTAATCATTACCGGGTTCGTTTCTATTTTATTTCCACTTTTTACTTACTCGGCCCTCGGGAAGCACTATTCCGACCCTTACGTCGGTTTAGCGATTTTCTATCGTTTCGGAGCCTCAAATGGACGTTTCACTAGTATTTAAAACGTTCATTTAGACTTTCCCGACCTAGGTCTCCGAGGCTCGGGTTTTTCGTTCCCGACTCGGACCTTTATTTTATTTCCAAAAACGCCCCCCCCCCTTGGGGTCGGTTTTTCTTTCAATTTCACTCGCGTTCTATATTTTTAGGGGACGGGTTACTATTCACGATCCACCCCTTAAATTTTTTTTTCCTTATTCAATTTTTCCGTTAGGGACTCGGGTTTCCGTCCCGGCCCTAACTTTTATTTTAAATTCCTATTTTACCCCGAATGCCGTTTTTGAAATTTCGGCAGCATTTCGGCGTAATTTTAAGGCTTCCGGCGTTAGGTACGCCTTGAACCATATGTACCTGCCACGTACTATACCACAAGCCTATTTTATGTAAAAGTTTTCCAAACTTTTACATAAAAACCCACAAAATTCCAATTCCACATTATCACCCACATAACAAAATTTTTTCACAATTTTACCCTTAATTTGGTTTCGGTTTTCACAACCAAACCGAACCAAATTTTGTCAAACTTTCACCACACTTTAGGCCATTCAAATGTCACGTTTTTAACACATTTTCAAGCCCATTTTCTTTGCATTTTCAACCAAATTTTCCTAGGGTTTTTACCCTTGTATAACCCACGGCCAAAGAATGAAAACATGCCAAACAATTTTGTTTCATTCTTTCCATTATAAATTCATCATTTGCATATTGAAATGCATAATTCCAATCAACCAAATACCACATAAAACCATGAAAATTTTTCTTCCAAACCATTAACAACCCCACGGCCATTTAATGTAATGCATACCAAGAATTTTTTTCAAACTTTTCACAATAAATTCATGCTTTATTCTTCACAAATTTCAACTTTGAAAGCATGTTAGCAATTAACCACAACTTTTTCTCATTGGTTACCTAAGGTAACCCACGGATTTTCCTTTGAAAAACCAACCAAAATTTGGTTTTTCTTTAAACAAATTACATGGTTTTCTTACTTATTACAACCTTAACAAAACCCAACATCAATTTCCATGAAAAACAACCAAAATTTTTCCATCTTCCTATCACTATTCACCCACGGATTTTAAGAAGAAAACCATGAAAAATTAAGTGAAAAAGGGAGTTACCTTGGTCTAATGCTTCCTTTGTCTTCAAGGAACACTTTGACACTCTTTTTTGTGAAGAAAAGTTGAAGAAAATCTTGGTTTCCCTTGGGTGGCTCACGTAGACTCCATGGAAGAAACTTAGAAAATTTTTTTTCTTTTGGTTTGGCTTGAAAAATGGGTCTCGGCCACTTTGTAAAACTTTAGCCCACTTAACCATGCAAGAAAGCCAATTAATTTGGCTCTAAACCAATGGAATTTTGACACCTTTCATGCCTAATTCTTTCTCCATTTTTCAAAAATTAAAAATGGTAATTTTTGGCCAAATCTTGGCCTTTAGATCAAAAGGTGATTAAATCCTAGCCATTAATGCCACCAACCACCTTATTTATTTCATTTATTAATCTTGATTTATGATGTCATAAATGTAAAAGTGAAAGTTGACTTTGACTTTCACTATTCACATTAATTCGACTACTTTTTGACCGATACCGGTTTGAGTCGAAATTTTCCTGAAATCGTCCCGGCGTGTTCCTGAGGTCTCCTGTGCAGTCGGATCAATTTAATCTGCTTCCGTTTGATCAAAATCAATCCCGGAAGTTTACCGTCTTTTATTGCTCCGGTTAGGGTTTTCAATGCCGATTTTGGCACCGTTTCACCCGTTTCAGCTCAGTGAATTTTTCCAACACTGAATTCTTACTTGTCAGTATTGTTAGAACATTTTCATATATTCTAAACAATATGAATACATTTATTTCACTCTTGAAATAGTACAAATTGTTATATATATACAATTGTACATTTTTCATCCGAGAATTGCCTGAATTTCCCGGTTGTCACAAGTTGCTTGCTTCCTCAGAGTATCAGAAGCTGCTGGAGCCTCTTGCACTGACACCTGAGCTATCTACAGTGCTTGGTTCTATTGGCATAATTGCTCCCTAAGCCGGTCTAGATTACGCTACTGATTTTCCATCATTTTTTGCATAGTTGCTTGTTGCGCCAATAATTCGTCTTCCTAGGAGGCTTGGTTTGACTGAGCTTTTATTCTTGCCATACTTTCCTATGTGACTCTATCATGTAGCAGGAAAAGAAAATATGAGTCTTTTAATTCCATTTTTGGGATTCATGTCACATATCATTCATTTTCGTACTCAACAATCATAGATATAAGTATACATACTATATCTTCCTCTTTCTTATACTGTGATGTTCAATACAATTGCTACATCACATTGAAACATCGCCTGAGTGCCAGGACTCGTCCTGCACTTTCTATCGTACTACTGTCATGTGCGGAAAAAAAATCAAATCTAGGCCCTCTAGGCAAAACGATACTGCTTTTCATAATATTTTCACAAAAATATTTACAAGCTTCTAGTTCGGTGGGAGTGATGCACACTTCCCGGTATACAGTCCCAAAAGGGTATATTAAGCTAAGTCTAGTGGGAAAAACTATTATTTCCCTTCATACATCTATCTAGTTAGGATTCCCGCAAAAAGGGTTACTACTACACAAAGGACACTCCTAATTCCGCATCAGACATTTCTTCATCGTCACTATCACTAAGAGGAAACTCTTATGGATCCTCCTTTTCATCTCCCCAGATGAAACTGGTTTCATCGTCACTAGCTATGATGACTTGGGGCTCATACATCTCCATCCATTTGTCATCACTGAAGTGGTCGGGGATCTCCTCTCCCTCATCATCAGGATAAGCGTCAAGAAGAGCCTCATCATCGTCTTCCTCCAAGGGGTGTTCAGGAGACAGAGGGGTTGTTTGGGGTCCTTAATCGGTTCCACATAATTTCCAGGTACTTCCAGCTGATGCTCGACTATGAACTCTTCGTCGGTCGATTAGGGTGCGGGGCCTACTAGGTTGCCTTCCATGTCAGTGGCTGCTGCAATGTCTTGGGCTAGTGTAGGGTTTCTGGGGTTGAGCACTTCTCTCTCAGCGTCCACTATCTCCTGGACAAGGCATCTCAGGTCTTCGTGATGCGGAGGGTAGTGGACGAGATCCCTCACGTACCATAGAACTCCCCGTTCACAGTTCATTAGCTATCTTCGCAAAAGGTTGGTCTAAAGGGATATGGGGTAGCATGGCTTTCATAAACCATTGACAATAATGTGCCATGGCCTCCCCCTTATAGACATCCCAGATATCAGAGAGGGCAGTGTATCGCCTCTCGTAAATATCGTCCCAGATATCTGTGTCTCTAGCTGGTCCAACAGAATCGTGGAGGACTCAGCAGAACTCGGCCCATTGCATCATCGGATCCTTGATCCCATGTTGTTCATTCCACCATGCCATTGCTGATCCCTCCAGCCGACTATTGGCCAAAACCACCTGTAAATGAGGTGGGATATGGCAAGCTTAGGAAATAACCTCTATACGATGGATCCAAAATGGGAGCTCGCATGAGTGACAACCATCGTATCGGTCTAGTTACATGACGGCGAAAGCCATGCTCACTTGTCGATCTTCAGATACTTGGCGGGGGTCTACTGGTGTAGCCATACTACTATTATAACTTAAACATCAACTTATATACTAACACTGAAGGAAAAATAAAAACTAACTTACTTAGACAGGTGAGCTGGCATGCAGCGATACGAGGTAGGGTGGCAGGATACCGCTCTGATACCAATTGTGACGTCCCGTGATCTGAGTGGCCCAGATCGTCACTTAAAACTACTACTTATGCTGATACTTTAACTTACTTGAAATCTTAATACGATAATTTTTTTAGGGATTTTTTTTGAATGCTTACGTATTTAGGAAAATAAATCGGTAAAAACGTATCAGAGTGACGCAGCGGAACAATAAAATTCTTTTAGATCGTTAAATATCTCATGATGCCATATATAATAAATCAACAACAATTAAAACTCATACCTCAAGGACGCCAATCTTACAGGAGGAGAATGACCGGAGGCTTCAACCAACTAGCCTTCTCTACTATTCTCCAATTCCCGAATGGCTGAGTGTGTGGGCACTCTGAACCTTAATCGGTATGCTAGCACTGCTAGTCTTCTTCCGACCACCCAGATCTCTAAAGAACTTTATTGTCACGATGAGCTGTGCAACAATAAGCCTGCTCACCTGAGAGTCTGTGGTCTAAGAGAACTGGAGTGGCAGGACCTCTATTTATAGACCTGCATGAGGTGAATCTCTGAATTTGAATTGGATTAGGAAAAGATATTTTCCCTTATCCAAACCCATAAAATCCGAATTTTTCCAAGGGAGAATCTCCACAAAAAAATTCGGTTTTTCTTAGGATAAATCCAATCCAAATCTCAACAAGATTTTAACTAGAATTTGATCTCCCTTTTTCAACCCAAAAAATCTGAAAATTTCAAGGTGAATCTTCCCTAAAGATTTCGGCCATTATGGATAAGGGAGAATCAAAAATTCCACTAGGATTTTCAAGCTTGAATCTCATCTCAACCTTATCCAAAATAACCGAATTTCCTAGGAGAGATACTCCCTAATTTCGACCACTTTTCAGGGAAGGAGAGAATCCAAATTCAACTAGGATTGAAGCTTGAATTTATCCTTGAATCTCATCCACAAAATCCGAAATTTCCTTGAGGATTATCCTCAAAATTTCATCCCTTATTTGTTGGGATTTGGATTCAAAATTCAAGTAGGATTCTAACAAGATTATCCTCTCCAAATCCAACTCAAATTCGAATTGTGGATTTTCCACAACAAATTCGAATCCTACTTGGACTATGATTCAAAATTTGAATTTCAAATTTCAAAATCAAATTTCAAATTCAAATTTCAAATTTCAAATTTCAAATTTCAAATTTCAAATTTCAAATTTCAAATTTAAATTTCAAATTCAAATTTCAAATTCGAATTTCAAATTCAAATTTCAAATTCAAATTTCAAATTCAAATTTCAAATTTCAAATTTCAAAATTCAAATTTCAAATTTCAAAATTCAAATTTCAAATTCCACAAAACGGTTGTATTTCATATTCTTGTTCTCATGGATAATTTTCTACGACTCCAATCCAATCTCAAATAAAATCATGGCAACTTTATTTGGAGTTCGATTAATTGTGTACTCTATTATCCAAAACAAAATCTGAATCTAACCGGAGAGAATCTTGTCTACCATCCTAATCCTGTGTCATCACCATCCATGCATAATAAACTAGCCAATAGCATACACAAATCAATTTGCCAAACGTTAAGGAATTATGTGGAGCTAGTAGAGGGACTGATTGGACATATATAATCGGGCTCCCGTGATTCCATATGATCATCATTCTTTACCAAACAACTCAATCATATGATCACTAGTTTCAGAGTCACACCACTATAAACCTGAAACTGAACTCCCAATTATATACCGTATTACGTAAGCCTGTGACGAGCTACTATCCAATGACCTTGTCATATATGCAAAACCCTCATATGATATCCATGATCAGTCTTAGGTCAAAGTCTGTTTAATCCTACTGATCAGGCTATCTTAAAGTTCCATTATACTACCGAATCAAGAAAATGTTTATTCATCATATATGAATAAGAAGTCATCCGCCCAGCAGACGACCCAAGGCCTTGTCCATTTTCACATTCAGTATAATGCCTTTAAGAGGATACCTTTAACTCCTCAGAGCTATGATTCCGATATCTGCAAATAAACCCTTCATCGTATACAAGTCATGCACCCAACGAACCGGTCTATAAGCTTACTACCTCTGAGACGCTTTAGCCATTGGAACATCAAAGTACACAAGTGATATACATGAAGTAGTTCATTTACTCAAGATTAAGGTTATTGCACAATGAACGTCAAAAGCAGATTGATCCTCTCATAGCGGACTACGTAGATCAATCACGCTTTAGTCCCGGTCTAATATGTCACCACCGAGCAACATATCCATGTCTCTACTTGGGAGTCCAGCTCCAGACAGTCAAGACAAACCGTCCCCTCTAAGGCTTTAGACAACATAATAGTCCTAACATGAGTTAGATGCTCGGTCTAACCCCATAGACTACAGACCATAGTTTAGACTGCCAACTTTAGAACATTGTCTTCTCGCATACAAAAGTCCATTGCATGCAACGTTCTAACAGTTTTAACACAAGCAGTCAGTGAGCCATATTTGCTTACATTTACTTTAACATGTAAATAAGACGAGGACAAATAGCAATGTAATGAATAACCTCTATGTATAATTTTATTATCCAGCTCAAAATGAATACATCAAAATGTCTCTAATACTTAGGGCATTTCCTAACAATCTCCCACTTGCCCTAAGCCACCAGATGTGCCATGTTACGCATCTCCATCGCCTCTACATGCCTCTCAAAGCTTCTAGCCATCAAAGTCTTAGTAAAGGGATCAGCGATGTTGTCCTCGGACGTGATCTTACATACATCCACTTTTCCTGTCTCCACATACCCTCTAATAATATAATATCTCCGATCGATGTGCTTGGTCCTCTTGTGGTGCCGAGATTCCCTTGTGTTGGCAATAGCCCCTGTATTATCACAGTAAAGTGTGATAGGCTTGTCAACACCCGGAATGACCTCAAGGTCTCTAAAGAACTTGCGGAGCAAAACCGCTTCTTTAGATGCCTCAGCCGCAGCCACATACTCAGCCTCCATAGTAGAGTCAGCTGTGCAGCCCTGCTTCACGCTCCTCCACACAATGGCGCCTCCTCCGAGCAAAAACACTGATCCAAATGTCGATTTCCTCGAATCCTTACAAGTCTGGAAGTCTGAGTTCGTGTATCCTACGGGTGTTAGGTCCCCTCCAGAATACACCAGCATATAATCCCTCGTTCTCTTAAGATACTTGAGTATATGCTTTACTGCTTACCAGTGCTTGGTTCCAGGATTCGCTTGATATCGACTCACCATACCTACTGCAAAACAAATGTCTGGGCGAGTGCAAAGCATAGCGTACATAAGGCTACCCACAGCGGATGCATAAGGGACCTTACTCATACGCTCTCTTTCTTCCAATGTCTTGGGACAGTCATCCAATGAAAGAGTTAAACCGGCAATAGAAGGTTGTGAGCCTTTCTTTGCCTCTAGCATCGCATATTTGTCAATTATTTTATCTATGTATGAAGCTTGGGATAACGCTATCATTTTGTTCTTTCGATCTCTAAAGAGACGAATGCCTAGAACATAATTAGCTTATCCCAAGTCCTTCATGTCAAACTGTTGGTGTAACCAAAGCTTGACCGATGATAAGTTCCCTACATCATTTCCAATGAGTAGTATATCATCGACATAGAGTATCAGAAAGACCACTTTTCCATCCTTAATACGTTTATAAACACAAGGTTCATCAACGTTCTTCAAAACCAAATGTCTTAATCGCTTGATCAAACCTCTGGTTCCATGAGCGGGATGCTTGCTTTAATCCATAAATGGATCTAAGCAACTTGTAGACTTTCCTTTCTTGGCCTTTTGCTATGAACCCTTCGGGCTATATCATATAGATACACTCTTCAAGATGGCCATTCAAGAATACCGTCTTGACATCCATTTGCCAGATCTCGTAATAGAGAGCCGCAGCAATGGACAGAAGAATACGGATAGACTTCAGCATAGCAACAGGCGAAAAGGTTTCCTCGTAATCGATTCCAGCCTTTTGCGTGTATCCCTTTGCAACCAGTCTAGCTTTGAAAGTTTCCACTCTCCCTTCCGCATCCTTCTTTCTTTTGTAGACCCATTTGCATCCAATGGGTTTTATCCCATCCGGCAAATCTACAAGTTCCCAAACAGAGTTGGATTTCATAGAATCCATCTCATTGTTCATAGCCTGTTTCCAAGATCTAGAATCAACATCCTTTATAGCTTCATCATATGTGACCGGATCTTCCTCATGCTCATGAGCCTCGGCTTGGTATACTTCAGCATCATACATGAAGAAATTAGGTTTCTTAGAAACCCTCCCACTACGACGAGGCACCCTAAATTGTTGATCGTCTGCAGGTCTTTCATTGGAACTCAAACTTGCGTCCAAGACCGAAATCTGTGGAGCAGTTCTTTCACCCGATAACTCCTCTAGCACTACTTTGCTTCGAGGTTTAAAGTCATTCATGTGACTTTCCTCCAAGAATGTCGCATGGGTTGAGACAATGACTTTTTGTTCCTTCGGGTTATAGAACAGACCTCCTTTAGTTCCCTTTGGATACCCTACAAACATGCACAATTCTGATCTTTTTCGCATCCCCATCCAGTACATGCGCCGGGCAGCCCCAATTCTCATATGTCCAAGGGAGGGCTTCCTGCCACGCCATAATTCATACGGAGTTCTAGGAATTGATTTGCTCGGAACTTGGTTCAGAATATAGCATGCCGTTTGTAAAGCATATCCCCAAAATGATAATGGCAGCGTTGAATAACTCATCATGGACCGTACCATATCCAATAAGGTCCTGTTTCTCCTTTCGACTACACCATTCTGTTGTGGAGTACTAGGTGCAGTCAATTGGGATAATATCCCGTTCTCTACAAGATGTCCTAGAAATTCGTCGGAGAGGTATTCGCCACCTCGATCAGATCGAAGTGTCTTTATGGATTTATCCAATTGTTTTTCCACTTCCGCACGATACTCTTTGAACTTGTCAAAGGTTTCGCTCTTGCGGTGCATCAGATATACATATCCATACCTCGAGTAATCATCTATAAAAGAGACATAATACTCGAACCCTCCTCGTGCTGTGACGTTCATGGGGCCACATACGTCAGTGTGCACAATTTCTAAGAGCTCCTTAGCCCTTGTACCCTTAGCTCCAAAAGACCTCTTAGTCATCTTACCCTCTAGACAAGACTCACATTGGGGAAGACGTACCTCCTCCAGAGATTCCAGAGGACCGTCTTTTACCAATCTTTGAATCCTATCCTGATTAATATGACCAAGTCTTAAATGCCAAATATACGCCTTGTTAGAGTGAGAAACTTTCAACCTTTTAGAGTTATCAATTAATTCATTGTCAAGCAGTGAGTACACTTTGGTCTGATCAAATATAGGTTTCCATCCATCCATCCAGAACAGATAAAAGACTTATTTCTACGAATATCAACTCTTTTACTAAAAGAAACTGAATAAGAATCCTTTATTAAGCAAGCTACCGATATAAGGTTCCTTCTAAAATTAGGAACATAAAAACAGTCTTTCAATAAAATAAACCTAAATTGATCAAAATAAAGGTGAATATCTCCCACTGCCTCAGCCACCACAAAGCTACCATCTCCAGTCCGCAACGAGAGGCTCCTATCATGTAGACTTCTCGTTTCCACGAACCCCTGCATAGAAACACAAACATGATTAGTGGCGCCCGAATCAATGACCCAAGTGTCTTTCGATTCTTCCACCAAACACGCTTCTAAGTAATGAAGTTCCTTACCTTCCTTGCCCTTGGAGGCTAGGAATTCCCGGCAAGCCTTCTTGAAGTGACCTACCTTCCCACAATGGAAGCATTTGGACTTTTTAGGGTCCTTTGGCTTCTTGTTCTTCTTCTTCTTCTTCCCGTCCGAGACAGGAGGATTAGAAGAACTGGAAGCCACTTGCTTCTTATTTGGCCTCTTCCTCTTCCGTGAGGGATTGGAAGATTCCATCAAATTGGCCTCTCCTTTAGGTCGGACCGTATCCTCATCCCTGATCATCCGCTCATAAGCCTGTAGTTGCTTCATGAGTTCGGTAAGTCCTAACTCCTTTGTCGCTAGATTGTATGCGGCCTTAAACCCCACAAAATCTTTAGACAGAGTCTTGAACACCATCTCGATCTGGGTGTTATAGTCCAACTCAGCACCATTCTCGGCAGCCTCAGCGAAGAATCCCATTAGAGTGATCATATGGTCCTTCACCGGAGCACCCGCCTTTTGCTTAGAGTTCATAATGCTGGTGATAGCGGACTGTCGAGCCAATTTTTCTTGGCCTCTGAACATGTCCTCCAGATTTTCCATGATCTCCCCAGCAACTTGATAAGTCTCATGCTGCTTTTGTAAAGCACTCGTCATGCTAGCAAGGATGTAGCATCGAGCTATCTCATTGGATTCTCTCCAACGATTATAGGCAACCGAGACCTCCTCAAGTGGTGTGTCAGGTTTGGGCCCAGGTGGGCATGGTTCGTCCAGCACGAACTTGTGTCTCTCGCAGCTGAGAACTATTAATAGATTTCTTTTCCAATCTTTATAATTGTCGCCATTCAACTTATTTTCAGTAAGTATTGAAATGAGGGGTGTCGGTGACATTTTGAACTGAAATAAAATTATACTAGACATCATTACAAAGCCCAAGCAAATATGCAGAAAATTTAGCAAATAAAACATACAAGTATGTTCCTACATGAAACTTGAAAAAACATGTAGCATTGCAACGGTAATTCTCAGCACCTATTGCCCCAAGCCACCGAGGGGTGGTCATGAGAACAAATAGCCGAAACATGGACCCCGTCCAATTAATATATGTTGCCTTAAATCCTCCAAGGTTAAGACATATATTAATAACCGCTTATTTGGCCACCAGTTTAGTTAATAGAGCTTCTAGGGAAGGTTAATAACTAAACGAGTCTTGAGTGTATAACCATTGTTTACGTAGCCCGATCCACGTCCTACCAAGCCACCGAGGGGTGGTCATGAATAGGATCGTACCCGAACACGTTTTCCATATAGGAGATCCAATCTAGTATAACGGTGGCGATAAACACCTACCAAGGGGTGTGGTCAGGGCAGAACTGACGTGAGACGTTACCATGCTTTCACATATGGATCAACAATGGAGGCCGTGGGTTTTGTTTGAAACCCTCTCCCACTCAATATTTTGAAAAACATGCAAGTTTTGACAAATTATGTATGATCAATATAGTATGAGCGGCACTCACCTATCCTATATGACATGTTATCAAATATGCATACAAAACATCCATCAATATATATTTATACATCTATGACATATCACAGAAAAAATAATTGACAGAATAACCAAGCCATGGTTCCATCCTAGAACAAAGAAAATAAAGATTACAAAATTCCATCCAAAACATTCTTTGGGTCTTGAATTCTGTTCCGTCTTCTTGTATCCATCTTTATGTAGCCTCTTCATTTATTTCTCATCCCAAGAATTATTTAAAATGTAAATCTCCAAAAAATTTAAATTTCAAATTCAAATTCCAAATTCGAATTTCAAATTTAAATTTCAAATTTAAATTTTAAACAATTTCAAACACCATGTGTAATAATATGTAATTTCAAAATTTCAAATTTTTAATTACATATTTTTAAACATGATTTAAAATTAAATCTCAAATTTAAAAATCAAAATTTTCTGATTTTTTTGGACCGTCGGACCGCCGCCCCCGTGGGCTGCGGCCGCCGTGGGCAGCCATCAACCCCGGAGGGGCTGGCAGCCCACGGCCGCCCCATGTGCAGCCCTACCGGGCTGCAGGCCAAGCCTGCAGCACCAGGCTACACGCCCAGGCTGGGCGCAGCAGCCGGCAGGCTGCAGGCAGCGCTTGTAGCCAGTGGCTGCGCGCCCAGGCTGCGCCACCCTCGGCTGTAGGCCAAGCCTGCGGCCGTGGGTGATGTTTGCCTGTAGAGGGGCTGCCGTAGCCCCATCCTGCCCGAGGGCAGGGGCTGCAGCCCCACCAAGGCCCATCGGTCTATCCCGAGGGGTCGTGTCTCGATTTTCGTGCCATATTCCAATTTACCTATTAGGATCTCCAAAAATTAATTTGAATCCCAATTAAATTGAAACTTTCCACACAATCATAAATTTCAATCTTTAAATCAAATTTAACTTTTGGGAAAAATAAATTACGGTCTTCATTCTTCAATCTCCTCCAAGAATAATTACATAAAAAATTCCTATACCGTTTCCGGTGTACAAAATTCTATCCATAAAAATTCTAAGAGACAAAAAATAAAAATCCATGGGAAAATTACAGTGTTAATTAAACTGCTCCCATGGTTACATAAAAATTCCTAGATACAATTTTTCTAAATTCTAAGGAACCATAACCGGCATAAACAAGCATGCTTATAATAATTCAGAAAATTTAAAATAACCACATACTTTATACATAATCCATGATAACAACATAAAGGAACCCTAGAATGCCACTCTCTAAATATCAAATCCATACATAAATAAAAAAGACTAAGTAATTGTCTAATTTATATACATGGCATAATCATGAGATGGCTCTGATACCAATTGTAGGAAAATAAATCGGTAAAAACGTATCAGAGTGGCGCAGCGGAACAATAAAATTCTTTTAGATCGTTAAATATCTCATGATGCCATATACAATAAATCAACAACAATTAAAACTCATACCTCAAGGACGCCAATCTTGCAGGAGGAGAATGACCGGAGGCTTCAACCAACTAACTTTCTCTACTATTCTCCAATTCCCGAATGGCTGAGTGTGTGGGCACTTTGAACCTCAATCGGTATGCTAGCACTGCTAGTCTTCTTCCGACCACCCAGATCTCTAAAGAACTTTATTGTCACGATGAGCTGTGCAACAATAAGCCTGCTCACCTGAGAGTCTGTGGTCTAAGAGAACTGGAGTGGCAGGACCTCTATTTATAGACCTGCATGAGGTGAATCTCTGAATTTGAATTGGATTAGGAAAAGATATTTTCCCTTATCCAAACCCATAAAATCCGAATTTTTCCAAGGGAGAATCTCCACAAAAAAAATTCTGTTTTTCTTAGGATAAATCCAATCCAAATCTCAACAAGATTTTAACTAGAATTTGATCTCCCTTTTTCAACCCAAAAAATCCGAAAATTTCAAGGTGAATCTTCCCTAAAGATTTTGGCCATTATGGATAAGGGATAATCAAAAATTCCACTAGGATTTTCAAGCTTGAATCTCATCTCAACCTTGTCCAAAATAACCGAATTTCCTAGGAGAGATACTCCCTAATTTCGGCCACTTTTCAGGGAAGGAGAGAATTCAAATTCAACTAGGATTGAAGCTTGAATTTACCCTTGAATCTCATCCACAAAATCCGAAATTTCCTTGAGGATTATCCTCAAAATTTCATCCCTTATTTGTTGGGATTTGGATTCAAAATTCAAGTAGGATTCTAACAAGATTATCCTCTCCAAATCCAACTCAAATTCGAATTTCAAACCTTGTGGATTTTCGACAACAAATTCGAATCCTACTTGGACTGTGATTCAAAATTTGAATTTCAAATTTCAAATTCAAATTTCAAATTCAAATTTCAAATTTCAAATTTCAAATTTCAAATTTCAAATTTAAATTTCAAATTCAAATTTCAAATTCGAATTTCAAATTCAAATTTTAAATTCGAATTTCAAATTCAAAATTCAAAATTCAAATTTCAAAATTCAAATTTCAAATTTCAAATTTCAAATTTCAAATTTCAAATTTCAAATTCCACAAAACGGTTGTATTTCATATTCTTGTTCTCGCGGATAATTTTCTACAACTCCAATCCAATCTCAAATAAAATCATGGCAACTTTATTTGGAGTTCGAATAATTGTGTACTCTATTATCCAAAACAAAATCTGAATCCAACCGGAGAGAATCTTGTCTACCATCCTAATCCTGTGTCATCACCATCCATACATAATAAACTAGCCAATAGCATACACAAATCAATTTGCCAAACATTAAGGAATTATGTGGAGCTAGTAGAGGGACTAATTGGACATATATAATCGGGCTCCCGTAATTCCATGTGATCATCATTCTTTACCGAACAACTCAATCATATGATCACTAATTTCAGAGTCACACCACTATAAACCTGAAACTGAACTCCCAATTATATACCGTATTACGTAAGCCTGTGACGAGCTACTATCCAATGACCTTGTCATATTTGCAAAGCCCTCATATGATATCCATGATCAGTCTTAGGTCAAAGTCTGTTTAATCCTACTGATCAGGCTATCTTAAAGTTCCATTATACTACCGAATCAAGAAAATGTTTATTCACCATATGTGAATAAGAAGTCATCCGCCCAGCAGACGACCCAAGGCCTTGTCCATTTTCACATTCAGTATAATGCCTTTAAGAGGATACCTTTAACTCCTCAGAGCTATGATTCCGATATCTGCAAACAAACCCTTCATCGTATACAAGTCATGCACCCAACGAACCGGTCTATAAGCTTACTACCTCTGAGACGCTTTAGCCATTGGAACATCAAAGTACACAAGTCGTATACATGAAGTAGTTCATTTACTCAAGATTAAGGTTATTGCACAATGAACGTCAAAAGCAGATTAATCCACTCATAGCAGACTACGTAGATCAATCACGCTTTAGTCCCGGTCTAATATGTCACCACCGAGCAACATATCTATATCTCTACTTGGGAGTCCAGCTCCAGACAGTCAAGACAAACCGTCCCCTCTAAGGCTTTAGACAACATAATAGTCCTAACATGAGTTAGATGCTCGGTCTAACCCCATAGACTACAGACCATAGTTTAGACTGCCAACTTTAGAACATTGTCTTCTCGCATACAAAAGTCCATTGCATGCAACGTTCTAGCAGTTTTAACACAAGCAGTCAGTGAGCCATATTTGCTTACATTTACTTTAACATGTAAATAAGACGAGGACAAATAGCAATGTAATGAATAACCTCTATGTATAATTTTATTATCCAGCTCAAAATGAATACATCAAAATGTCTCTAATACTTAGTGCATTTCCTAACAACGTATTTATTTTTAACGTACATATACTACACAAATACAAAGTCTAAAAACAACTAGAGTTAGTTTTACATACATACTTATAAAACTATTCAACTGTTTACTATTCAAAATATAATAATTACTTAATAGTGTGTGAAAGTCAAAACTTGTGGGGGTATCCACAACCTCGCCCTCACATCCACCTATGCCGCCGTCATCGCCCAATGAGATCTAAGCCATAGGTCTCTTACCTACAGCATGAACACACACTGTGAGCTTTATGTCTAGTAAGTACAACATGTCATCCGCAAAATATGTTTAAATCATAATACATACTTAATACGTATAAGCATGTCATGCACACACAACATGTACCATGCATTGAATCATTCCATAGACTAGACGCAAAACCAAAGCATCACACTTAACTGAATACATAACTGAAACATCTCAGGACTGAATGGATAATAGAAAACATCATGTACTGAATGCATATCTACTATTGCTGGATGCATGCTCAATTATAGCTAAAGCATATTGTGAACAATGCATGAACCAATTATGCTTCATTATTCATTATCGTTTCTTACCTTTGCTAAGGGCCTGTGTGTCAGTATCGAATTGCATGCAGATCATTGGAAATGTCCATGGTATTAATGAGCCTTATGCTCGTGGACCACATGCCCCCTTATGTATTAAGAGCCATCGACATCAGCTCGTCATACTTAAGCTAAAATCCTCTTCAAGCAGAAGGGGCTGGTACAACACGAAGTCTTTTAATTATCTAGTTGTCTATCTGATCTTATCCTCTTATGCCATAAGCTCTACTAGGCTATCCCTCATCTCACCCGATAGGGAAGGCATGGCATCTAACTCATGCTTTCATCAATCTACGTCATTATGAAACTATATGCTCTTATAACATGCTATGCAACTACGGTGCATGGTTTGCGTACTCAACATAGTGTAAAACATCACTTTAAATTCATTTTGCTCATGTTGTAGGTAGGATTGTACTTACCTAATCTACAAGCAAAACTTGTACTCACACCCTTGTCAAGTTACAGGTAACTACCTGTCATCAACACCTATTCCATTAATGCTCTTGCTGAGTCACTAATACCGTTAGTGACTAAAGCAGCTATTTACGTATGCTACCAATTGCCGTCGATACTAACTTGTTCTCTCTTTGGGGAGTTTTGATCCTCTATTCGTGGTTAATTAATTTATTACGCAATAAATTAATTAACATCATTCTTAGGTCACTACTGCTATTAGTGACTATAAACTTTATTGTTGTATGGTACCGGTGCCCATCGGTACCCAACCGCTCTATTTTGGGAATTTGGTATCTAATTTCTATCGTGCTTGATTAACTTATTTATTGGACAAATTAATCCTCATTCCTCACTATATCATTCAAACTCGATCCTTGACTAGTTGACTAATCAATCAACTGACTGGTTACCTCGCACATCATTGACTAGGTAGTCTACTAGTTTACTTAGCTTATTTGGTGTGGTAGCCTACCAGGCTACCTCTACTACTTTATTTATTTTAAAAATTGTTTTGGAAGTCTTATGAAATTTTTGGGAAATTTTATATTGTTTGAAATCATCCCCGTATCACCCCATTGGATGGTAGGGGCATTTTATCAAAACCATATTTTCATTTTAAAAAGGGAAGAACACATTTTGGTGTCCTTTCTTAAAAGTGGTTTTTGAACCATTTACCTAAACTATTTTAAAACTTGTTCGAAACAGTTTAATTTGTAAATTTGGCAAACATAAAACTTTTCATCCTCGACAAGATGAACAACTCTCGTGTTCATCTCAGAGCTCAAATCAAATTCTAACCAGTCCTAAACTCTTCAAACCCATGGCTATCTCTTGTCCAATTTTAAGAAAAATTTGTGATGACCACCCTATACGCGTAAGCCTAATTACTATGCAATACATAATTTTGTTTATAATGCAGTGTAAATTGCAAATTGAATGCATTAAATGAGTACAGGATCGTTTAATTATTCATGCAATGAAAGGGGCTACTGACAAGTACAATCAGTCTACCTCGATATACGTGAAAATACGCGTGAGACACGTCGTATCCAGAAAACGGCCCAGACAGCCATTTCTTGACAAAGAACAGATGAACTAGTCATCAGTGCACTTAGGCTGGTCGACTGAGTACAATAGCGAAATCATGCTTGACAAATATACCGTACCGAGAAAATAGTCGAGGTGATAATTTTCTTGACATGAAACTGGTGTATTTATAGTCAGCAGGCCCAATCGGGTCAATTGGGTGTGAAATACAAGGTTTTGTCTGAGAGACACGCAATATCAGTAAAGGAGTCAAGAACACCTATTCTTAGCCCAAAACTGATATATTTAGTTTCAGAACGCCGAAACTGGTCGGTTTAGCACAAAATGTGATTTCCGGGTAGGAATCACACAGATACCAAAAACTGATCCAGACGATCCCGGATGGGGGTAAAACTATTAAAAATGGATTCAGTACACCCAAATTAGTTAGGATAGCCTGTGTCGGACATTTCGTGTGAAAAGGTTGTATTATGCGTGCAGTGTCGGTACAGTGTAAGACGTAACCATAGTGCGGAAAATGAATAGTGAATTGTGACTGAGCAGCTCATAGGCATTACAACCCAACCAAAAATATCTAGAAATAACTAGAATGAAAATCGGAAGCCATTGGTGCAATTTTGGGTGAAAATTAGAACATTGCTGGGAAAGGATTGAAAATAGCAATAGAAAACTGGACTGCGAAGAAACTGACCCAGTTAAATTTTAACCACTCCAAAACCGTGTCCCATTGGATGGAAACTAACTAGTTTGACTAGTTAGAAAACCCCATAAAGTGAGAATAAACAATGGGAAAATGGGACACCAAAAACCCCATAAACAATAATTTATTTTCATCACCATACATCACCATTTCACATCAAATTTGATAAAAAAAAAAATGGTCGTATTCTTCCCAATGTGTGCGACAATTATGGGGGTGCTGCACACATAAATTTGTCTCTTGGTCTAGACAAAATTTTGGGTTAATTTGGCTAGATTTGGTGAAGCTAATTGTGCTTAGGTTTGCCTATAAATAGGTGTCACCTCTCTTGCCCTTCATTTATTTTCTTTTAGTTCCCAAAAGCCAAGTATTCTCCTTTCTCCTTGCAGCCAAAATCCACCACTTTCCCCTTAGCCAAACACCAAAATTTTCACACAAAACTCTTACACAAGGCTTGCTTACAAGGGTACTTAGGAGTACACATCTTGAAGCTCATTTCGGTAAGGTCTTAGAACCAAGTTTCATTTGTGGTTTAGTGTTATATTTGGTTTGATATTACGAGCAAAATTTTTATGTCCTCTCCTAGCTCATGTTGACCCCTCAACCCTTGAATCCCATGGCCTTTTAGTCACTTAAGCCTAGCTCGGATTTGTGCTTGAACCGAAGCACACAAGGTATAAACCGAAAACCTTATCTCTTTGTGGTTAGTTGTTTCTAAGTATTTGATCAAGAAGTTTATGTATATTTGTTTATGCAAATAGGTTATAATAAATTTATTTTGAGCCCTTAGCCTTCCATTTTCAAGTTTGTGGTTGTGGTTAGGTTTACATGTTTTTACGAATGGTTTGTGGATGAATGATGCATGGACGTGTTAGGAAAAAAAACTGGAAAAAAATCTGTCCAGTTTTAGGGCCACAGATTTGGCTACTTTAGGACATGTTGTAGTCTGTTTTTGAGAAAACATAAAACACAAAACTTTAAGAAAATTTCATTATGAGAATTTTTACATCAAATAGAGCTCGGCCAAAAATGGCTCTAAGATAGGGTTTTAAACTATTTTTCAACCTGAGATCAAAACTGGGGTCAAAATCCTGATTCTAAGAACAGCCTCAGATTTTCATTAAAACGACCCATTTAGAGTCCAAACTGGACTTCGGTCAAAACAAAAGTTTTAGATCTCGACGAAATCTTAAAAGTGATGTGTGTGGGTTTCAAAAATTCGGCCGTTTCGGGCCCCAAACAGACCTGTTTTAAAAGTGTGTAAAAACTAGGGATTTTCCTAAAGCATTGGCCACGGGTTTTTATGATTTCTGACCCCTTAGAGGGCAAACCAAGCTCCGAGATGTTCATAGAAGTTGTTCATCTTGTTGAGAAAAAAAATTTTCATGTTTACCAATTTCATAAATAAAATTGGTTCGGATAAGTTTTATACAGTTTTCCAATAAAGGGTTAAAAAACCCCCTTAATAAATGAACACCAAAATGTGTTCTCTATTTTAAAAATGAAAAATGATTTTTGTAAAAACACCCCACCAATGGGGTGGTATGGGGATGATTTTAAAGGATATTTATTGCCCAAAACCTTACAAAATTTTTAGAACGTTTTTCGTAAAACTAGTGAAGTAGCCCAGTTGGCTACCAAGCAAAATTGTAAAATAACCGAATAAATGACCAGACAAACTAGTTAATAGGCCCAACGTTAGGAAACCAATTAGTAGACTAATCAGTTAAACAATCCAAATGCTAGGTAACCCAATAGGTTACATGGTCCATACGCTAGGTAACCCAATGGGTTACACAGTCCAATATGCAAAGAAGCCCGGTGGGCTACACCATTGGCAAAACACAAGGTAACTAGTCAGTAGACTAGCCAGTCCACTGGTCAAAGACTGAGTTTGAACGTGAAGGTAAGATACGTCGATTAACTTGTCAAGTAGATGAATTAATCAGTCTTGTTAGATACCAGTACTGTCAAAGTAGAACTGCTCAATACCGAGGGGCATCAGTAACCTATAATAGTAAGAAGTTATCGTCGCTAATGATCGAAGTGACTTAAAAACGAATATTAACGATAATGCGTTATGATTACAGGACCTTACCTGTAAGTGCATCGAGGCAAAGTACAAATTGTTGGCTAACAAGTAAGTACAACTCTCCCTACAGTATGAACAAAAATGAGTTTAAATAGTTGTTTAACCTATGTTAAAGTATGTTGTATTTTATGTTGGTTGCATGACATATGGGGGTTCATAATCACATAGATTAATGAACTTTATGAGGTGCCGATACACCCCCATCAGGGCACGATGGGGGATAAGCCCAGTTGAGCATATGACACATGGTTACTAATACTCATGAACCACAATTGGGTAATTAGATAAAAGGTGTCAGACTAACGGGCCCCGTTGGGTCCGTAAGGAAGATAAGTATAAAGATAACAGGCCAAGCCGAGCCCATGATCACGGTGAATCCAATGATCTGTGCATAATAGTGTTGACACTAGGGCCCTTCAGATAAGACAAGATTAAGAATAAATGAAGCATAATCAATTCAAGCATTGATCACGTTATGCCTTAATCTTAGTATTGTATGTTCTTAGTTGCATGATATGATACATGATGTGATTAGATGGAATGCTTTCTGTTATATGCTATATAATAAGTTTCCCTATGATATTGTGATATAACTGTTGGTTTTAATTATGCCCTGAGTATGGCATGTATGTTCAAAGCATGTTTTGCGGACGAATATGTTGTACTTATTGAGCATAAAGCTCACCATGTGTGTTCATGCTGTAGGTAAGAGACCTGCAAGCTTAACATTGCTGGGCGATGACGGCGGCAGGGTGGATGTAAGGGTGAGGTTATGGACACCACCGCCAAAGTATACTTCCGCAAGTTATTTTGAGAGTCTATTTTATGTATAGTAATTTAACAGTTTGGCATTTTGTGTATGTATATGTTAACTCAAATTGTACTAAGACCTTTGTATGGTTTTGAGTATAAGTATGTAGTACGTAATTTGGTAAACACATTATTCAAAAAGAAAAAAAATTTCCTAAAATTTGACTATTTACAAGTAATAGTTTTCAAACGAGATAAGTTAAGACAAGTGTTTTCAGTGACGGTTTGTGCCACCAGGGCACGGGTCGTCACAGTTGATATCAGAGTGGTATCTTGCCACCCTATCTCACATCGCCGCATGCCAGCCTTATCTGTCCAAGTAAGTAGATTCTGTTTTATGATCCTAGTACTTGAGTTAATACAATATGTTATACACTGTAGCGATGGCTACTCCAATAGACCCTAACCAGATACATGAAGACTGACAGGCGAGCCTAGCTTTCGTCGCTGCACGACCAGATTGGTTTGATGGTCGACACCGACCCTATGAGTTGATGAGATGGATCCGTGATATGGAAGTTATGTTCCAAACCTACCACATTCCACCTCGCCTATAGGTGCCTCTGGTGAGCAGTAGGCTACACGGCCCAGCAAGGACGTGGTGGGAAGACTGACAAAGGATCGTAGGCCCTATAGAAGACTGGGTGCGTCGCATTTGCACCAGCCCCATTCGACTAAGCTCGTAGGAGAGGCCGAGATGTGGAGATCTGGACGGACATGCACGAGAGGCGTTATGACATCCTTTCTGGTATTTGGGATATTTACGAAGGAGAAACCATGGCACACTACTGCCAGAGGTTTATGGATGGGATGCTACCCTACATCCCTTTGGACAAGCCCTTTAGGGAGGCAACTGAGCTTTTATGGAGGCGAGTTCCCTGATATATGAGGGATCTTGTTCGCTATCCTCCATAGTACGAGCATTTGGGGCGTTTCATCAGAGACATATTGGATGTCGAAGAGGCAGTGATCAGCCTCGGGGACCCTACCAATGCTGAAGACAACCTGACAAAACCAAACCCCCAACCGGCTGACGAGGGCCCTATGGCTGAGTTTCTACCAGAGGCACCAGAAAATGCAGAGGGACCCATGGAAGAAGATCCTATTCCCGCCATCCCCTTGGCGTTATATTACCCCCATACCCTTGGCGGTATATTACCCTGAGGATGAGGAAGATGAAGTTCCCAGTGACTACCTTAGTGAAGATGAATGGGTAGAAGCTGAACCTGAGCCTCAAATCATCGTGGCCAGTGATGACGAGGATAGCTCCGGTTCAGAGGACGGGGAGGACGACCCGGAGGAGTTCTTCTTCAGTGAGACCAACTACGAGGATGTCTCTGACGCAGAGTCCGTTTTGACCTCGGAGTAGCTAGAGTTCACTTTAGTATATCCCCTTTTGACTATATGTATGTATGTATAAGGGAAGACTGTAGCTTACTCCCACTTGACTCAACCCAAGTCTGCCCTTTTGAGTTATGTACCGGGGGGTGTGTGTGTTACCACTCCCAACAGACTAAAGTTATGTACTATTATATATGATATATGAAAGACAAAATAGTTTTGCTGAGGGCTCAAGATATGATCTCCCACACGTAAGCACAGTATGACAGAAAGTGTAGGATGGATCCTAGCACCTAATGATGCTCCCATGTGACGCGGTAGTCGCGTTAGGACATCACAGTACTAAGCAAGTGAAAGTTATGAAATATATATGTATCTTTATAATTAAGTAAGAAAGGAAAATGATATGTGATCTAATTCCTGAACACGAGGCCAAAGCCTTACCTTTTCTTTCTTGCTGCATGATAAGATTCCAAGAGACAACATGGCAAGGACATGAAGTTAAACGACATAACCCTCCCGAAAGGAAGAATTAGCAGCACAGCTCACAATCATGCAGGAAATGGTGCAGACCCAACAACGAGAGTTGGCCCAACTTAGAGCACAACTGGGCCAACAAAACTAAACACCGCCCACGGTAGGAGTACCAACTCGAGAAACCCATCGACATCTGAAACTCCATGGGAGCAAGTGACTCCCCCGGCCCAAGAGATCTTGCATCGGCACGAGATCCCCGAACCATCACCAGTGCCTCTAGCAGCAACAGTTGCCCCTGCAATAACAAGTGTTCTTCCACCAACCCACAAGGGAAGCGATTTATATGAGAGGTTTAGGCGCACGAAGGTACCAGAGTTCGAGGGAACCACCAACCTGATAGAGGCGGATGATTGGTTGACCATCCTCGAGTTTATGGGCCTAACAGATAGGGAAAAAGTACTATGTGCATCTTTCACCCTGCGCAAGGAGATGCTGCAGTGGTGGAAAATAGTGTTAATCAAGAGGAACATCCAGGAGATGACCTGGGATCAAGTCATTGAAGAGTTCAGGCAGATGTATTTCAATAAGGAAGCTTTAGCAGTACAGCAAGATGAATTCAACAATGTACGCCAAGGAAGTATGACTGTCATGGAAGCAGTTAGGAAGTTCGAGCAGTTGGCTCGACTCTATCCGGATTTAGTCCCTACCGAAAAAGAGAGGGTCCGACAGATGTTAAAAATGTTCAGGGTCAATATTGTGATACAAGTTTACAGTGGTAGTCATGGGCCAACTACGGTAGCAGAGTGTGTCAGTAAGGCCATCCAGGCTGAGTACTGGCTGGCATAGGACAAGGAGCGGAAGGCTCAAAGTTTCAAAGCCCGAAAGGAGGAAAAAGTTCAAGCCAAACAGACTCAGGGAAGATAGAACCCGGCATCACAACATCGGGGGCAGACCGGAGGGACCAGCCAGAGCAACTGGCAACCCTATAACCACAATAAGAGAAGGGGAAACACCAACAATCAAGGTTCCTAGAAGAATTTTCCTCAAAAAAGAAACAACCGTGGAGGGAATAATTACCAGATCTCGAAGTGCTCGAAGTGCAGAAAGAACCATCCTGGCGAATGTAGACAGGGAACGAGTGACTATTTCATTTGTGGCAAGGAAGGCCACTATGCCAAGAACTACTATTCAAATCCTCAGAATTAGCAAAATCAACCCCGTACAGCAAATAGTCAACTCCACACCACCCAGACCAAAATTGAAGGCCCACCAATTGCTCAAGGCAGGCTCGAAGCTTCGAAAACCCAGGGAAGGATCTATGCTTACACCAGAAACGATGTTGAAGCTGGAACGTCTACAATGGTGACACGTCAGCTTTCTGTCACTAACTCAAGTGCATTGGTGTTATTTGATTTCGGAGCCACACATTCATTCATATCGTCAGAGTTTGCTAGAAGGCTAGATAGGGGCTTAGATAAAATGAAATAAACTTTCAGAACTGCACTTCCCTCAGGGGAGGTTTTACTGTCTAATTATTGGGTACGACATGTGCCAGTAATTATCTGTGGTCGAGAATTGAGTGCTAACCTAATCATCATCGACATGTACGACTACGATGTGATCTTGGGAATGGACTTTCTCACGAAATACAACGCCATCATCGACTACAGGAGGCAGAAAGTTGCCTTTGAACCCATGGGATGTGAGAAGTTCACGTATATGGGTCTATCGCTGAAGTAATCACGAACGATGATCTCAGCGACGAAGGCACACAAGCTAATATCCAGTGGATGCACGACATACCTAGCACACGTAGTTGACAATACCCAAGAGGCAGAGATAGTGCCCGAGAATGTACCGGTAGTTAGAGAATTCGTGGAGGTATTTCCCAAGGATCTTCTAGGACTTCCACCAGAGCACGAGATTTCGTTCAAAATCGAACTATTACCAGGATCTGCTCCTATATTCAAGGCTCTGTATAGAATGGCTCCAGCAGAGCTTCAGGAACTCCAGACCCAGCTAAAAGACCTGATGGACAAGGGTTTTATTCGCCAAATTTTTCACCCTAGGGAGCACCTGTGCTATTCGTGATGAAGAAAGACGAAACACTAAGGATGTGTATAGACTACAGGGAGCTAAATAAGATCACGATCAAGAATAAGTACCCGTTACCACGTATTGACGACTTGTTTGATCAACTCTGAGATGCAGTTGTAGGAAAATAAACCGGTAAAAACGTATCAGAGTGGCGCAGCAGAACAATAAAAATTTTTAGATCGTTAAATATCTCATGATGCCATATACAATAAACCAACAACAATTAAAACTCATACCTCAAGGATGCCAATCTTGCAGGAGGAGAATGAGCGGAGGCTTTAACCAACTAGCCTTCTCTACTATTCTCCAATTCCCGAATGGCTGAGTGTGTGGGCACTCTGAACCTCGATCGGTATGCTAGCACTGCTAGTCTTCTTCCGACCACCCAGATCTCTAAAGAACTTTATTGTCACGATGAGCTGTGCAACAATAAGCCTGCTCACCTGAGAGTCTGTGGTCTGAGAGAACTGGAGTGGCAGGACCTCTATTTATAGACCTGCATGAGGTAATTCTCTGAATTCGAATTGGACTAGGAAAAGATTTTCTCCCTTATCTTTAACCAAAAATCCGAATTTTTCATAGGATAATCCTAACAATTAAATTCGGTTTTTCTAGGATAAATCCAATCCAAATCTAAACAAGATTTTAACTAGAATTTTATCTCCCATTTTCAACCAAAAAATCCGAAATCTTTAGGAGAAAATCTTCTCCAAATTTTCGGCCACTTTTAGGATAAGGAAGAATCAAAATTCCACTAGGATTTTCAAGCTAAATCTCATCTCAACCTTATCCAAAAATAACCGAATTTCCTAGGATTAAGGCTCCAAAATTTCGGCCACTTTTAGGGAAGGAGAGAATCCAAATTCAACTAGGATTGAAACTTGAATTTTCCCTTGAATCTTATCCAAAAAAAACCGAATTTTCCATTGAGGATTATCCTCAAAAAATTTGCCCACTTTTGTTGGGATTTGGATTCAAAATTCAAGTAGGATTCTATCAAGATTATCCTCTCCTAATCCAACTCAAATTCGAATTTCAAACCTTGTGGATTTTCCACAACAAATTCGAATCCTACTTGGACTGTGATTCAAAATTTGAATTTCAAATTTCAAATTCAAATTTCAAATTTCAAATTTCAAATTTCAAATTTCAAATTTCAAATTTAAATTTCAAATTCAAATTTCAAATTCGAATTTCAAATTCAAATTTCAAATTCAAATTTCAAATTCAAAATTCAAATTTCAAATTTCACAATTCAAAATTCAAATTTCAAAATTCAAATTTCAAATTCCACAAAACGGTTGTGTTTCATATTCTTGTTCTCATGGATAATTTTCTACAACTCCAATCTAATCTCAAATAAAATCATGGCAACTTTATTTGGAGTTCGAATAATTGTGTACTCTATTATCCAAAACAAAATCTGAATCCAACCAGAGAGAATCTTGTCTACCATCCTAATCCTGTGTAATCACCATCCATGCATAATAAACTAGCCAATAGCATACACAAATCAATTTGCCAAACGTTAAGGAATTATGTGGAGCTAGTAGAGGGACTGATTGGACATATATAATCGGGCTCCCGTGATTCCATATGATCATCATTCTTTACCGAACAACTCAATCATATGATCACTAATTTCAGAGTCACACCACTATAAACCTGAAACTGAACTCCCAATTATATATCGTATTACGTAAGCCTGTGACGAGCTACCATCCAATGACCTTGTCATATATGCAAAACCCTCATATGATATCTATGATCAGTCTTAGGTCAAAGTCCGTTTAATCCTACTGATCAGGCTATCTTAAAGTTCCATTATACTACCGAATCAAGAAAATGATTATTCACCATATGTGAATAAGAAGTCATCCGCCCAGCAGACGACCCAAGGCCTTGTCCATTTTCACATTCAGTATAATGCCTTTAAGAGGATACCCTTTACTCCTCAGAGTTATGATTCCGATATCTGCAAACAAACCCTTCATCGTATACAAGTCATGCACCCAACGAACCGGTCTATAAGCTTACTACCTCTGAGACGCTTTAGCCATTGGAACATCAAAGTACACAAGTCATATACATGAAGTAGTTCATTTACTCAGGATTAAGGTTATTACACAATGAACGTCAAAAGCAGATTGATCCACTCATAGCGGACTACGTAGATCAATCACGCTTTAGTCCCGGTCTAATATGTCACCACCGAGTAACATATCCATGTCTCTACTTGGGAGTCCAGCTCCAGACAGTCAAGACAAACCGTCCCCTCCAAGGCTTTAGACAACATAATAGTCTTAACATGAGTTAGATGCTCGGTCTAACCCCATAGACTACAGACCATAGTTTAGACTGCTAACTTTAGAACATTGTCTTCTCGCATAGAAAAGTCCATTGCATGCAACGTTCTAACAGTTTTAACACAAGCAGTCAGTGAGCCATATTTGCTTACATTTACTTTAACATGTAAATAAGATGAGGACAGATAGCAATGTAATGAATAACCTCTATATATAATTTTATTATCCAGTTCAAAATGAATACATCAAAAATGTCTCTAATACTTAGGGCATTTCCTAACAATCTCCCACTTGCCCTAAGCCAGTAGATGTGCCATGTTACGCATCCCCATCGCCTCTACATGCCTCTCAAATCTTCTAGCTACCAAAGTCTTAGTAAAGGGATCAGCGATGTTGTCCTCGGACGCGATCTTACATACATCCACTTGTCCTGTCTCCACATGCCCTCTAATAATGTGATACCTCCGATCTATGTGCTTGGTCCTCTTGTGGTACCGAGATTCCCTTGTGTTGGCAATAGCCCCTGTATTATCACAGTAAAGTGTGATAGGCTTGTCAACACTCGGAATGACCTCAAGGTCTTTAAAGAACTTGCAGAGCCAAACCGCTTCTTTAGATGCCTCAGCCGCAGCCACATACTCAGCCTCCATAGTAGAGTCAGCTGTGCAGCCCTGCTTCACGCTCCTCCACACAATGGCGCCTCCTCCGAGTAAAAACACTGATCCAAATGTCGATTTCCTCGAATCCTTACAAGTCTGGAAGTCTGAGTCCGTGTATCCTACAGGTGTTAGGTCCCCTCCAGAATACACTAGCATATAATCCCTCTTAAGATACTTGAGTATATGCTTTACTGCTTGCCAGTGCTTGGTTCCAGGATTCGCTTGATATCGACTCACCATACCTACTACAAAACATATGTCTGGGCGAGTGCAAAGCATAGCGTACATAAGGCTACCCACAGCGGATGCATAAGGGACCTTACTCATACGCTCTCTTTCTTCCGATGTCTTGGGACAGTCATCCAATGAAAGAGTTAAACCGGCAATAGAAGGTTGTGAGCCTTTCTTTGCCTCTAGCATTGCATATTTGTCAATTATTTTATCTATGTATGAAGCTTGGGATAATGCTATCATTTTGTTTTTTCGATCTCTGAAGAGACGAATGCCTAGAACAGAATTAGCTTCTCCCAAGTCCTTCATGTCAAACTTTTGGTGTAACCAAAGCTTGACCGATGATAAGTTCCCTACATCATTCCCAATGAGTAGTATATCATCGACATAGAGTATCAGAAAAACCACTTTTCCATCCTTAATACGTTTATAAACACAAGGTTCATCAACGTTCTGCTCAAAACCAAATGTATTAATTGCTTGATCAAACCTCTGGTTCCATGAGCGGGATGCCTGCTTTAATCCATAAATGGATCTAAGCAACTTGCAGACTTTCCTATCTTGGCCTTTTGCTACGAACCCTTCGGGCTGTATCATATAGATACATTCTTCAAGATGGCCATTCAAGAATGCCGTCTTGACATCCATTTGCCAGATCTCGTAATCGAGAGCTGCAGCAATGGACAGAAGAATACGGATAGACTTCAGCATAGCAACAGGCGAAAAGGTTTCCTCGTAATCGATTCCAACCTTTTGCGTGTATCCCTTTGCAACCAGTCTAGCTTTGAAAGTTTCCACTCTCCCTTCCGCATCCTTCTTTCTTTTGTAGACCCATTTGCATCCTATGGGTTTTATCCCATCCGGCAAATCTACAAGTTCCCAAACAGAGTTGGATTTCATAGAATCCATCTCATTGTTCATAGCCTGTTTCCAAGATCTAGAATCAACTTCCTTTATGGCTTCATCATATGTGACCGGATCTTCCTCATGCTCATGAGCCTCGGCCTGGTATACCTCAGCATCATACATAAAGAAATTAGGTTTCTTAGAAACCCTCCCACTACGACGAGGCACCCTAAATTGCTGATCGTCTGCAGGTCTTTCACTGGAACTCGGACTTGCGTCCAAGACCGAAATCTGTGGAGCAGTTCTTTCATCCGATAACTCCTCTAGCACCACTTTGCTTCGAGGCTTAAAGTCATTCATGTGACTTTCCTCCAAGAATGTCGCATGGGTTGAGACAATGACCTTTTGTTCCTTCGGGTTATAGAACAGACCTCCTTTAGTTCCCTTTGGATACCCTACAAACATGCACAATTCTGATCTTGGTTCCAACTTCTTTGCATCCCCATCCAGTACATGTGCCGGGCAGCCCCATATTCTCATATGTCCAAGGGAGGGCTTCCTGCCATGCCACAATTCATACGGAGTTCTAGGAATTGATTTGCATGGAACCTGGTTCAGAATATAGCACGCCGTTTGTAAAGCATGTCCCCAAAATGATAATGGCAGCGTTGAGTAACTCATCATGGACCGTACCATATCCAATAAGGTCCTGTTTCTCCTTTCGGCTACACCATTCTGTTGTGGAGTACCAGGTGCAGTCAATTGGGATAATATCCCATTCTCTACAAGATGTCCTAGAAATTCATCCGAGAGGTATTCGCCACCTCGATCAGATCGAAGTGTCTTTATGGATTTATCCAATTGCTTTTCCACTTCTGCACGATACTCTTTGAATTTATCAAAGGTTTCGCTCTTGCGGTGCATCAGATACACATATCCATACCTCGAGTAATCATCTATGAAAGAGACATAGTACTCAAACCCTCCTCGTGCTGTGACGTTCATGGGGTCACATACGTCAGTGTGCACAATTTCTAAGAGCTCCTGTGCCCTTGTACCCTTAGCTCCAAAAGACCTCTTAGTCATTTTACCCTCTAGACAAGACTCACATTGGGGAAGTCGTACCTCCTCCAGAGATTCCAGAGGACCGTCTTTCACCAATTTTTGAATCCTATCCAGATTAATATGACCAAGTCTTAAATGCCAAAGATACGCCTTGTTAGAGTGAGAAACTTTCAACCTTTTAGAGTTATCAATTAATTCAGTGTCAAGCAGTGAGTACATCTTTGGTCTGATCAAATATAGGTTTCCATCCATCCATCCAGAACAGATAAAAGACTTATTTCTACGAATATCAACTCTTTTACTAAAAGAAACTGAATAAGAATCCTTTATTAAACAAGCTACCGATATAAGGTTCCTCCTAAAATTAGGAACATAAAAACAGTCTTTCAATAAAATAAACCTAAATTGATCAAAATAAAGATGAACGTCTCCCACTGCCTCAGCCACCACAAAGCTACCATCTCCAGTCGGCAACGAGAGGCTCCTATCATGTAGACTTCTCGTTTCCACGAACCCCTGCATAGAAACACAAACATGATTAGTGGCGCCCGAATCAATGACCCAAGTGTCTTTTGATTCTTCCACCAAACACGCTTCCAAGTAATGAAGTTCCTTACCTTCCTTGCCCTTGGCTGCTAGGAATTCCCGGCAAGCCTTCTTGAAGTGACCTACCTTCCCACAATGGAAGCATTTGGACTTTTTAGGGTCCTTCGGCTTCTTGTTCTTCTTCTTCTTCTTCCCGTCCGAGATAGGAGGATTAGAAGAACTGGAAGCCACTTGCTTCTTATTTGGCCTCTTCCTCTTCTGTGAGGGATTGGAAGATTCCGCCAAATTGGCCTCTCCTTTAGGTCAGACCACATCCTCATCCCTGATCATCCGCTCATAAGCCTGTAGTTGCTTCATGAGCTCGGTTAGTCCTAACTCCTTTGTCGCCAGATTGTATGCGGCCTTAAACCCCACAAAATCTTTAGACAGAGTCTTGAACACCATCTCGATCTGGGTGTTGTAGTCCAACTCAGCACCATTCTCGGCAGCCTCAGCGAAGAATCCCATTAGAGTGATCATATGGTCCTTCACCGGAGCACCCGCCTTTTGCTTAGAGTTCATAATGCTGGCGATAGCGGACTGTCGAGCCAATTTTTCTTGGCCTCCGAACATGTCCTCCAGATTGTCCATGATCTCCCCAGCAACTTGATAAGTCTCATGCTGCTTTTGTAAAGCACTCGTCATGCTAGCAAGGATGTAGCATCGAGCTATTTCATTGGATTCTCTCCAACGATTATAGGCAACCGGGACCTCCTCAAGTGGTGTGTCAGGTTTGGGCCCAGGTGGGCATGGTTCGTCCAGTACGAACTTGTGTCTCTCGCAGCTGAGAACTATTAATAGATTTCTTTTCCAATCTTTATAATTGTCGCCATTCAACTTATTTTCAGTAAGTATTGAAATAAGGGGTGTCGGTGACATTTTGAACTGAAATAAAATTATACTAGACATCATTACAAAGCCCAAGCAAATATACAGATAATTTAGCAAATAAAACATACAAGTATGTTCCTACATGAAACTTGAAAAAACATGTAGCATTGCAACGGTAATTCTCAGCACCTATTGCCCCAAGCCACCGAGGGGTGGTCATGAGAACAAATAGCCGGAACATGGACCCCGTCCAATTAATATATGTTACCTTAAATCCTCCAAGGTTAAGACATATATTAATAACTGCTTATTTGGCCACCAGTTTAGTTAACAGAGCTTCTAGGGAAGGTTAATAACTAAACGAGTCTTGAGTGTATAACCATTGTTTACGTAGCCCGATCCACGTCCTACCAAGCCACCGAGGGGTGGTCATGAATAGGATCGCACCCGAACACGTTTTCCACATAGGAGATCCAATCTAGTATACCGGCGGCGGTAAACACCTGCCGAGGGGTGTGGTCAGGTCAGAACTGACGCGAGGCGTTACCATGCTTTCACATATGGATCAACAATGGAGGCTATGGGTTTTGTTTGAAACCCTCTCCCACTCAATATTTTGAAAAACATGCAAGTTTTGTCAAATTACGTACGATTAATATAGTATGAGCGGCACTCACCTATCCTATATGACATGTTATCAAATATGCATACAAAACATCCATCAATACATATTTATACATCCATGACATATCACAGAAAAAAAATTGACAGAATAATCAAGCCATGGTTCCATCCTAGAACAAAGAAAATAAAGATTACAAAATTCCATCCAAAGCATTCTTTGGGTCTTGAATTTTGTTCCGTCTTCTTGTATCCATCTTTATGTAGCCTCTCCATTTATTTCTCATCCCAAGAATTATTTAAAATTTAAATCTCCCAAAAATTTAAATTTCAAATTCAAATTCCAAATTCGAATTTTAAATTTAAATTTCAAATTTGAATTTTAAACAATTTTAAAACATCATGTGTAATAATATGTAATTTCAAAATTTCAAATTTTTAATTACATATTTTTAAACATGATTTAAAATTAAATCTCAAATTTAAAAATCAAAATTTTCTGATTTTTGGACCGTCGGACCGCCGCCCCCGTAGGCGGCAACCGCCTTGGGCAGCCACCAACCCCGGAGGGGCTGGCAGCCCACGGTTGCCCCTTGTGCAGCCTGCAGCGCCAGGCTACATGCCCAGGCTGGGCGCAGCAGCCGGCAGGCTGCAGGCAGCGCCTGCAGCCAGTGGCTGCACGCCCAGGCTGCGGCCAGCCTTGGGCAGGCTGCGCCACCCTCGGCTGCAGGCAGAGCCTGCGGCCGTGGGTGGTGTGGGCCTGCACAGGGGCTGCCGCAGCCCCATCCTGCCCGAGGGCAGGGGCTGCAGCCCCATCAAGGCCCGTCGGCCTATCCCGAGGGGTCGTGTCTCGATTTTCGTGCCATATTCCAATTTACCTATTAAGATCTCCAAAAATTAATTTGAATCCCAATTAAATTGAAATTTTCCACACAATCAAAATTTCAATCTTTAAATTAAATTTAACTTTTGGGAAAAATAAATTACGGTCTTCAATCTTCAATCTCCTTCAAGAATAATTACATAAAAAATTCCTAAACTGTTTCCGGTGTACAAAAATTCTAACCATAAAAAATCTAAGAGATAAAAATTAAAATCCATGGGAAAATTACAGTGTTAATAAACTGCTCCCATGGTTACATAAAAATTCCTAGATACAATTTTTCTAAATTCTAAAGAACCATAACCGGTATAAACAAGCATGCTTATAATAATTCAAAAAATTAAAATAACCACATACTTTATACATAATACATGATAACAACATAAAGGAACCCTAGAATGCCACTCTCTAAATATCAAATCCATACATAAATAAAAAGACTAAGTAATTGTCTAATTTATGTACATGGCATAGTCATGAGATGGCTCTGATACCAATAGTAGGAAAATAAACCGGTAAAAACGTATCAGAGTGGCGCAGCGGAACAATAAAAATTTTTAGATCGTTAAATATCTCATGATGCCATATACAATAAACCAACAACAATTAAAACTCATACCTCAAGGATGCCAATCTTGCAGGAGGAGAATGACCGGAGGCTTCAACCAACTAGCCTTCTCTACTATTCTCCAATTCCCGAAATGGCTGAGTGTGTGGGCACTCTGAACCTCGATCGGTATGCTAGCACTGCTAGTCTTCTTCTGACCACCCAGATCTCTAAAGAACTTTATTGTCACGATGAGCTGTGCAACAATAAGCCTGCTCACCTGAGAGTCTGTGGTCTGAGAGAACTGGAGTGGCAGGACCTCTATTTATAGACCTGCATGAGGTGATTCTCTGAATTCGAATTGGACTAGGAAAAGATTTTCTCCCTTATCTTTAACCAAAAATCCGAATTTTTCATAGGATAATCCTAACAATTAAATTCGGTTTTTCTAGGATAAATCCAATCCAAATCTAAACAAGATTTTAACTAGAATTTTATCTCCCTTTTTCAACCAAAAAATCCGAAATCTTTAGGAGAAAATCTTCTCCAAATTTTCGGCCACTTTTAGGATAAGGAAGAATCAAAATTCCACTAGGATTTTCAAGCTAAATCTCATCTCAACCTTATCCAAAAATAACCGAATTTCCTAGGATTAAGGCTCCAAAATTTCGGCCACTTTTAGGGAAGGAGAGAATCCAAATTCAACTAGGATTGAAACTTGAATTTTCCCTTGAATCTTATCCACAAAAAACCGAATTTTCCATTGAGGATTATCCTCAAAAAATTCGCCCACTTTTGTTGGGATTTGGATTCAAAATTCAAGTAGGATTCTATCAAGATTATCCTCTCCTAATCCAACTCAAATTCGAATTTCAAACCTTATGGATTTTCCACAACAAATTCGAATCCTACTTGGACTGTGATTCAAAATTTGAATTTCAAATCCACAAGGTTTGAAATTCGAATTTGAGTTGGATTTGGAGAGGATAATCTTGTTAGAATCCTACTTGAATTTTGAATCTAAATCCTAACAAATTATGGATGAAATTTTTAGGATAATCCTCAATGGAATTTCGATTTTTATGGATAAGGTTCAAAGGAAATATTCAAGTTTCAATCCTAGTTGAATTTGGATTCTCTCCTTCCCTGAAAAGTGGCTGAAATTGTGGAGGAAATCTCCTAGGAAAATTCGGTTATTTTGGATAAGATTGAGCTAAGATTCAAGCTTGAAAATCCTAGTGGAATTTTGATTCTCCCTTATCCTAAAAGTGGCCGAATTTTTTGAGGAGATTTTCTTCTAGTAATTTCGGATTTTTTGGTTGAAAAAGGGGAGATAAAATTCTAGTTAAATCTTGTTTAGATTTGGATTGGATTTATCTATAATGGCCGAATTTTATTGTTGAGAATCTCCCATAGAAAATTTGAATTTTTATGGTTATGGATAAGGGAGAATATCTTTTCCTAGTCCAATTCAAATTCAGAGAACCACCTCATGCAGGTCTATAAATAGAGGTCCTGCCACTCCAGTTCTCTCAGACCACAGACTCTCAGGTGAGCAGGCTTATTGTTGCACAGCTCATCGTGACAATAAGTTCTTTAGAGATCTGGGTGGTCGGAAGAAGACTAGCAGTGCTAGCATACCGATGAAGGTTCAGAGTGCCCACACACTCAGCCATTCGGGAATTGGAGAATAGTAGAGAAGACTAGTCGCTTGAAGCCTCCGGTCATTCTCCTCTTGCAAGATTGACGTCCTTGAGGTATGAGTTTTAATTGTTGTTGGTTTATTGTATATGGCATCATGAGATATTTAACGATCTAAAAAAAATTTTTATTGTTCCGCTGCGCCACTCTGATATGTTTTTACTGATTTATTTTCCTACAATTGGTATGAGAGCCATCTCATGACTATGCCATGTACATAAATTAGACAATTACTTAGTCTTTTTATTTATGTATGGATTTGATATTTAGAGAGTGGCATTCTAGGGTTCCTTTATGTTGTTATCATGGATTATGTATAAAGTATGTGGTTATTTTAATTTTTTGAATTATTATAAGCATGCTTGTTTATACCGGTTATGGTTCCTTAGAATTTAAAAAAATTGTATCTAGGAATTTTTATGTAACCATGGGTGCAGTTTATTAACACTATAATTTTCCCATGGATTTTAATTTTTGTCTCTTAGAAATTTTATGGTTAGACTTTTTGTACACCGGAAACGGTTTAGGAAATTTTATGTAATTATTCTGAGAGGAGATTGAAGATTGAAGACCGTAATTTATTTTTTCCCAAAAGTTAAATTTGATTTAAAGGTTGAAATTTTGATTGTGTGGAAAATTTCAATTTAATTGGGATTTAAATTAATTTTTAGAGATCTTAATAGGTAAATTGGAATATGGCATGAAAATCAAGACACGACCCCTCGGGATAGGCCGACGGGCCTTGGTGGGGCTGCAGCCCCTGCCCTCGGGCAGGATGGGGCTGCGGCAGCCCCTGTGCAGGCCAACACCACCCACTGCTGCAGGCTTGGCCTGTAGCCAAGGGTGGCCGTGGCCTGCCCAAGCCTGGCCGTAGCCTCTGGCTGCAGGCTGCCGACTGCTGCGCCCAGCCTGGCTGCACATAGGGGGCAGCCGTGAGCTGCCAGCCCCTTTGGGGCTGGTGGCTGCCCACGGTGGCTGCCTCTTTCGGAGGTGGCTGTACGACGGTCTAAAAAATCGAAAAATTTTGATTTTTAAATTGGAAATTTAACTTTAAATCATGTTTAAAAATATGTAATTGAAAATTTGAAATTTTTGAAATTACATATTATTACACATGATGTTTAAAATTGTTTACAAATTTGAATTGGAAATTTAAATTTGAAATTCGACTTTGGAATTTGAATTTGAAATTTAAATTTTTGGGGATTTAAATTTTAAATAATTCTTGGGATGAGAAATAAATGGAGAGGCTGCATAAAGATGGATACAAGAAGACGAAACAGAATTCAAGACCCAAAGAATGCTTTGGATGGAATTTTGTAATCTTTATTTTCTTTGTTCTAGGATGGAACCATAGCTTGGTTATTCTGTCAATTTTTTTTTTCTGTGATATGTCATGGATGTATAAATATGTATTGATAGATGTTTTGTATGCATATTTGATAACATGTCATATAGGATAGGTGAGTGCCGCTCATACTATATTAATCATACATAATTTGTCAAAACTTGCATGTTTTTTCAAAATATTGAGTGGGAGAGGGTTTTAAACAAAACCCACGGCCTCCATTGTTGATCCATATGTGAAAGCATGGTAACGCCTCGCGTCAGTTCTGCCCTGACCACACCCCTCGGTAGTGTTAGGAAATGCCCTAAGTATTAGAGACATTTTGATGTATTCATTTTGAACTGGATAATAAAATTATATGTAGAGGTTATTCATTACATTGCTATCTGTCCTCGTCTTATTTACATGTTAAAGTAAATGTAAGCAAATATGGCTCACTGACTGCTTGTGTTAAAACTGTTAGACCGTTGCATGCAATGGACTTTTGTATGCGAGAAGACAATGTTCTAAAGTTAGCGGTCTAAACTATGGTCTATAGTTTATGGGGTTAGACCGAGCATCTAACTCATGTTAAGACTATTATGTTGTCTAAAGCCTTGGAGGGGACGGTTTGCCTTGACTGTCTGGAGCTGGACTCCCAAGTAGAGACATAGATATGTTGCTTGATGGTGACATATTAGACCGGGACTAAAGCATGATTAATCTACGTAATCCGCTATGAGTGGATCAATCTGCTTTTGACGTTCATTATGCAATAACCTTAATCCTGAGTAAATGAACTACCTCATGTATATGACTTGTGTACTTTGATGTTCCAATGGCTAAAGCATCTCAGAGGTAGTGAGCTTATAGACCGGTTCGTTGGGTGCATGACTTGTATACGATGAAGGGTTTGTTTGCAGATATCGGAATCATAGGTCTAAGGAGTTAAATGTATCCTCTTAAAGGCATTATACTGAATGTGAAAATGGACAAGGCCTTGGGTCGTCTGCTGGGCGGATGACTTCTTATTCACATATGGTGAATAATCATCTTCTTAATTCGGTAGTGTAATGGAACTTTAAGATAGCCTGATCAGTAGGATTAAACGGACTTTGAACTAAGGCTAATCATGGATATCATATGAGGGTTTTGCATATATGACAAGGTCATTGGATAGTAGCTCGTCACAGGCTTACGTAATACAGTATATAATTGGGAGTTCAGTTTCAGGTTTATAGTGGTGTGACTCTGAAATTAGTGATCATATGATTGAGTTGTTCGGTACAGAATGATGATCATTATAAAGTATGTGGTTATTTTAATTTTCTGAATTATTATAAGCATGCTTGTTGATACCGGTTATGGTTCCTTAGAATTTAGAAAAATTGTATCTAGGAATTTTTATGTAACCATGGGAGCAGTTTATTAGCACTGTAATTTTCCCATGGATTTTAATTTTTGTCTCTTAGAATTTTTATGTTTAGAATTTTTGTACACCGGAAACGGTTTAGGAAATTTTATGTAATTATTCTTGGAGGAGATTGAAGATTGAAGACCGTAATTTATTTTTTCCCAAAAGTTAAATTTAATTTAAAGGTTGAAATTTTGATTGTGTGGAAAATTTCAATTTAATTGGGATTCAAATTAATTTTTGGAGATCCTAATAGGTAAATTGGAATATGACACGAAAATCGAGACACGACCCCTCGGGATAGGCCGACGGGCCTTGGTGGGGCTACAGCCCCTGCCCTCTGGCAGGATAGGGCTGCGGCAGCCCCTGTGCAGGCCAACACCACCCACAGCCGCAGGCTTGGCCTGCAGCCAAGGGTGGCCGTGGCCTGCCCAAGGCTGGCCACAGCCTGGGCGTGCAGCCTCTGGCTGCAAGCGCTGCCTGCAGCCTGCCGGCTGAGCCTGCCGGCTACTGCGCCCAGCCTGGGCGTGCAGCCTGGCGCTGCAGGCTTGGCCTGCAGCCCGGCAAGGCTGCACATAGGGGGCAGCCGTGGGCTGCCAGCCCCTTTGGGGCTGGTGGCTGCCCACGGCGGCTGCCGCCTTCGGAGGCGGCGGTACGACGGTCTAAAAAATCGAAAAATTTTGATTTTTAAATTAGAAATTTAATTTTAAATCATGTTTAAAAATATGTAATTGAAAATTTGAAATTTTTGAAATTACATATTATTACACATGATGTTTAAAATTTTTTAAAAATTTGAATTGGAAATTTAAATTTGAAATTCGAATTTGGAATTTGAATTTTTGGAGGTTTAAATTTTAAATAATTCTTGGGATAAGAAATAAATGAAGAGGCTACATAAAGATGGATACAAGAAGACGGAACAGAATTCAAGACCCAAAGAATGCTTTGGATGGAATTTTGTAATCTTTATTTTCTTTGTTCTAGGATGGAACCATAACTTGGTTATTCTGTCACTTATTTTTTCTATGATATGTCATGGATGTATAAATATGTATTGATGGATGTTTTGTATGCATATTTGATAACATGTCATATAGGATAGGTGAGTGCCGCTCATACTATATTGATCATACATAATTTGTCAAAACTTGCATGTTTTTCAAAATATTGAGTGGGAGAGGGTTTCAAACAAAACCCACAGCCTCCATTGTTGATCCATATGTGAAAGCATGGTAACGCCTCGTGTCAGTTCTGCCCTGACCACACCTCTCGGTATGTGTTTACCGCCGCCGGTATACTGATTGGATCTCCTATGTGGAAAACGTGTTTGGGTAGATCCTATTCATGACCACCCCTCGGTGGCTTGGTAGGACGTGGATCGGGCTACGTAAACAATGGTTATACACTCAAGACTCGTTTAGTTATTAACCTTCCCTAGAAGCTCTGTTAACTAAACTGGTGGCCAAATAAGTGGTTATTAATATATGTCTTAACCTTGGAGGATTTAAGGCAACATATATTAATTGGACGGGGTCCATGTTCTGGCTATTTGTTTCCATGACCACCCCTCGGTGGCTTGGGGCAATAGGTGCTGAGAATTACCGTTGCAATGCTACATGTTTTTCAAGTTTCATGTAGGAACATACTTGTATGTTTTATTTGCTAAATTATCTGTATATTTGCTTGGGCTTTGTAATGATGTCTAGTATAATTTTATTTTAGTTCAAAATGTCACCGACACCCCTCATTTCAATACTTACTGAGAATAAACTGAATGGCGACAATTATAAAGATTGGAAAAGAAATCTATTAATAGTTCTCAGCTGCGAGAGACACAAGTTCGTACTGGAGAGAATCCAATGAGATAGCTCGATGCTACATCCTTGCTTGCATGACGAGTGCTTTACAAAAGCAGCATGAGACTTATCAAGTTGCTGGGGAGATCATGGAAAATCTGGAGGACATGTTCGGAGGCCAAGAAAAATTGGCTCGACAGTCCGCTATCACCAGCATTATGAACTCTAAGCAAAAGGCGGGTACTCCGGTGAAGGACCATATGATCACTCTAATGGGATTCTTCGCTGAGGCTGCCGAGAATGGGGCTGAGTTTGACTACAACACCCAGATCGAGATGGTGTTCAAGACTCTGTCTAAAGATTTTGTGTGGTTTAAGGCCGTATACAATCTGCCGACAAAGGAGTTAGGACTAACCGAGCTCATGAAACAACTACAGGCTTATGAGCGGATGATCAGGGATGAGGATGTGGTCCGACCTAAAGGAGAGGCCAATTTGGCGGAATCTTCCAATCCCTCATGGAAGAGGAAGAGGCCAAACAAGAAGCAAGTGGCTTCTAGTTCTTCTAATCCTCCTGTCTCGGACGGGAAGAAGAAGAAGAAGAACAAGAAGGCAAAGGACCCTAAAAGTCCAAATGCTTCCATTGTGGGAAGGTAGGTCACTTCAAGAAGGCTTGCCGAGAATTCCTAGCCGCCAAGGGCAAGGAAGGTGAGGAACTTCATTACTTGGAAGCGTGTTTGGTGGAAAAATCGAAAGACACTTGGGTCATTGATTTGGGCGCCACTAATCATGTTTGTGTTTCTGTGCAGGGGTTCGCAGAAACGAGAAGTCTACATGATAGGAGCCTCTCGTTGCGGACTGGAGATGGTAGCTTTGTGATGGCTGAAGCAGTGGGAGATGTTTACCTTTATTTTGATCAATTTAGGTGTATTTTATTGAAAGACTGTTTTTATGTTCCTAATTTTAGGAGGAACCTTATATCGGTAGCTTGTTTAATAAAGGATTCTTATTCAGTTTCTTTTAGTAAAAGAGTTGATATTCGTAGAAATAAGTCTTCTATCTGTTCTGGATGGATGGATGGAAACCTATATTTGATCAAACCAAAGATGTACTCACTGCTTGACACTGAATTAATTGATAATTCTAAAAGGTTGAAAGTTTCTCACTCTAACAAGGCGTATCTTTGGCATTTAAGACTTGGTCATATTAATCAGGATAGGATTCAAAGATTGGTGAAAGACGGTCCTCTGGAATCTCTGGAGGAGGTACGACTTCCCCAATGTGAGTCTTGTCTAGAGGGTAAGATGACTAAGAGGTCTTTTGGAACTAAGGGTACAAGGGCTCAGGAGCTCTTAGAAATTATGCACACTGACGTATGTAGCCCCATGAACGTCACAGCATGAGGAGGGTTCGAGTATTATGTCTCTTTTATAGATGATTACTTGAGGTATGGATATGTGTATCTAATGCACCGCAAGAGCGAAACCTTTGACAAGTTCAAAGAGTATCGTGCGGAAGTGGAAAAGCAATTAGATAAATCCATAAAGACACTTCGATCTGATCGAGGTGGCGAATACCTCTCCAATGAATTTCTAGGACATCTTGTAAAGAACGGGATATTATCCCAATTGACTGCACCTGGTACTCCAAAACAGAATGGTGTAGTCGAAAGGAGAAACGGGACCTTATTGGATATGGTACGGTCCATGATGAGTTATTCAACGCTGCCATTATCATTTTGGGGATATGCTTTACAAACGGCATGCTATATTCTGAACCAGGTTCCGAGCAAATCAATTCCTAGAACTCCGTATGAATTGTGGCGTGGCAGGAAGCCCTTCCTTGGACATATGAGAATATGGGGTTGCCCGGCACATGTACTGGATGGGGATGCGAAAAAGTTGGAACCAAGATCAGAATTGTGCATATTTGTAGGGTATCCAAAAGGAACTAAAGGAGGTCTGTTCTATAACCCGAAGGAACAAAACGTCATTGTTTCAACCCATGCGACATTCTTGGAGGAAAGTCACATGAATGACTTTAAGCCTCGAAGTAAAGTGGCGCTAGAGGAGTTATCGGGTGAAAGAACTGCTCTATAGATTTTGGTCTTGGACGCAAGTCCGAGTTCCGGTGAAAGACCTACAGACGATCAACAATTTAGGGTGCCTCGTCATAGTGGGAGGGTTTCTAAGAAACCTAATTTCTTCATGTATGATGCTGAGGTATACCAGGCCGAGGCTCATGAGCATGAGGATGATCTGGTCACTTATGATGAAGCTATAAATGATGTTGATAAATGTTGGAAACAGGCTATGAACAATGAGATGGATTCTATGAAATCCAACTCTGTTTGGGAACTTGTAGATTTGCCGGATGGGATAAAACCCATTGGATGCAAATGGGTCTACAAAAGAAAGAAGGATGCGGAAGGGAGAGTGGAAACTTTCAAAGCTAGACTGGTTGCAAAGGGATACACGCAAAAGGCTGGAATCGATTACGATGAAACCTTTTCGCCTGTTGCTATGCTGAAGTCTATCTGTATTCTTCTGTCCATTGCTGCAGCTCTCGATTACGAGATCTGGCAAATGGATATCAAGACGGCATTCTTGAATGGCCATCTTGAAGAGTGTATCTATATGATACAGCCCGAAGGGTTCGTAGCGAAAGGCCAAGAAAGGAAAGTCTGCAAGTTGCTTAGATCCATTTATGGATTAAAGCAAGCATCCCGCTCATGGAACCAAAGGTTTGATCAAGTGGTTAAGACATTTGGTTTTGAGTAGAACGTTGATGAATCTTGTGTTTATAAACATATTAAGGATGGAAAAGTGGTCTTTCTGATACTCTATGTCGATGATATACTACTCATTGGGAATGATGTAGGGAACTTATCATCAGTCAAGCTTTGGTTACACCAATAGTTTGACATGAAGGACTTGGGAGAAGCTAATTATGTTCTAGGCATTCGTCTCTTCAGAGATCGAAAGAACAAAATGATAGCGTTATCTCAAGCTTCATACATAGATAAAATAATTGACAAATATGCAATGCAAGAGGCAAAGAAAGGCTCACAAACTTCTATTGCTGGTCTAACTCTTTCATTGGATGACTGTCCCAAGACATCGGAAGAAAGAGAGCGTATGAGTAAGGTCCCTTATACATCCGCTGTGGGTAGCCTTATGTACGCTATGCTTTGCACTCGCCCAGACATATGTTTTGCAGTAGGTATGGTGAGTTGATATCAAGCAAATCCTGGAACCAAGCACTGGCAAGCTGTAAAGCATATACTCAAGTATCTTAAGAGAACGAGGGATTATATACTGGTGTATTCTGAGGGGACCTAACACCCGTATGATACACGGACACAGACCTCCAGACTTGTAAGGATTCGAGGAAATCGACATCTGGATCAATGTTTTTACTCGGAGGAGGCGCCATTATGTGGAGGAGTGTGAAGCAGGGCTGCACAGCTGACTCTACTATGGAGGCTGAGTATGTGGCTGCGGCTGAGGCATCTAAAGAAGCGGTTTGGCTCCGCAAGTTCTTTAGAGACCTTGAGGTCATTCCGGGGGTTGACAAGGCTATCACACTTTACTGTGATAATACAGGGGCTATTGCCAACACAAGGGAATCTCGACACCACAAGAGGACCAAGCACATCGATCGGAGATATCACATTATTAGAGGGCATGTGGAGACAGGACAAGTGGATGTATGTAAGATAGCGTCCGAGGACAACATCGCTGATCCCTTTACTAAGACTTTGGTGCCTAGAAGTTTTGAGAGGCATGTAGAGGCGATGGGGATGCGTAACATGGCACATCTACTGGCTTAGGGCAAGTGGGAGATTGTTAGGAAATGCCCTAAGTATTAGAGACATTTTGATGTACTCATTTCAAACTGGATAATAAAATTATATGTAGAGGTTATTCATTACATTGCTATCTGTCCTCATCTTATTTACATGTTAAAGTAAATGTAAGCAAATATGGCTCACTGACTGCTTGTGTTAAAACTGTTAAAATGTTGCATGCAGTGGACTTTTGTATGCGAGAAGACAATATTCTAAAGTTAGCGGTCTAAACTATGGTCTATAGTTTATGGGGTTAGACCGAGCATCTAACTCATGTTAAGACTATTATGTTGTCTAAAGCCTTGGAGGGGACGGTTTGTCATGACTGTCTGGAGCTGGACTCCCAAGTAGAGACATAGATATGTTGCTTGGTGGTGACATATTAGACTGGGACTAAAGCGTGATTGATCTACATAGTCCGCTATGAGTGGATCAATCTGCTTTTGACGTTCATTATGCAATAACCTTAATCCTGAGTAAATGAACTACTTCATGTATATGACTTGTGTACTTTGATGTTCCAATGGTTAAAGCGTCTCAGAGGTAGTAAGCTTATAGACCGGTTCGTTGGGTGCATGACTTGTATACGATTAAGGGTTTGTTTGCAGATATCGGAATCATAGGTCTAAGGAGTTAAAAGTATTCTTTTAAAGACATTATACTGAATGTGAAAATGGACAAGGCCTTGGGTCGTCTGTTGGGCGGATGACTTCTTATTCACATATGGTGAATAATCATTTTCTTAATTCGATAGTATAATGGAACTTTAAGATAGCCTGATCAGTAGGATTAAACGGACTTTGACCTAAGGTTGATCATGGATATCATATGAGGGTTTTGCATATATGACAAGGTCATTGGATAGTAGCTCGTCACAAGCTTACGTAATACGGTATATAATTGGGAGTTCAGTTTCAGGTTTATAGTGGTGTGACTCTGAAATTAGTGATCATATGATTGAGTTGTTCGGTACAGAATGATGATCATATGGAATCACGGGAGCCCGATTATATATGTCCAATCAGTCCCTATACTAGCTCCATATAATTCCTTAACGTTTGACAAATTGATTTGTGTATGCTATTGGCTAGTTTATTATGCATGGATGGTGATGACACAGGATTAGGATGGTAGACAAGATTCTCTCCGGTTGGATTCAGATTTTGTTTTGGATAATAGAGTACACAATTATTCGAACTCCAAATAAAGTTGCCATGATTTTATTTGAGATTGGATTGGAGTTGTAGAAAATTATCCATGAGAACAAGAATTTAAAACACAATCGTTTTGTGGATTTTGAAATTTGAATTTTGAAATTAGAATTTTGAATTTTGAATTTGAAATTTGAATTTGAAATTTGAATTTGAAATTCAAATTTGAAATTTGAATTTGAAATTTGAAATTCGAATTTGAAATTTGAAATTCAAATTTTGAATCACAGTCCAAGTGGGATTCGAATTTGTTGTGGAAAATCCACAAGGTTTGAAATTCGAATTTGAGTTGGATTTGGAGAGGATAATCTTGTTAGAATCCTACTTGAATTTTGAATCCAAACCCTAACAAATTATGGACGAAATTTTGAGGATAATCCTCAATGGAATTTCGGTTTTTGTGGATAAGGTTCAAGGGAAAAATTCAAGTTTCAATCCTAGTTGAATTTGGATTCTCTCCTTCCCTGAAAAGTGGCCGAAATTATGGAGGAAATCTCCTAGGAAAATTCGGTTATTTTGGATAAGGTTGAGATAAGATTCAAGCTTGAAAATCCTAGTGGAATTTTGATTCTCCCTTATCCTAAATCTGACCGAATTTTTTGGAGGAAAAATCTCCTAGGAAATTTCGGATTTTTTTGGTTGAAAAAGAGAGATAAAATTCTAGTTAAAATCTTGTTTTGATTTGTATGGGATTTATCCTTAAAAAAACCGAATTTTATTGTTGGGATTTTCCCATGGAAAAATTCAGATTTTATGGTTATGGATAAGGGAGAATATCTTTTCCTAATCCAATTCGAATTCAGAGAATCACCTCATGTAGGTCTATAAATAGAGGTCCTGCCACTCCAATTCTCTTAGACCACAGACTCTCAGGTGAGCAGGCTTATTGTTGCACAGCTCCTCGTGACAATAAAGTTCTAGATCTGGGTGGTCGGAAGAAGACTAGCAGTGCTAGCATACCGATCGAGGTTCAGAGTGCCCACACACTCAGCCATTCGGGAATTAGAGAATAGTAGAGAAGGCTAGTTGGTTGAAACCTCCGGTCATTCTCCTCCTGTATATTGGTGTCCTTGCGGTATGAGTTTTAATTGTTGTTGATTTATTGTATATGGCATCATGAGATATTTAACGATCTAAAAATTTTTTATTGTTCCGCTGCGCCACTCTAATACGTTTTTACCGATTTATTATCCTACAGGTAGGTGTTTACAGGCACCGGTATGCTGATTGGATCTCCTATGTGGAAAACGTGTTCGGGTACGATCCTATTCATGACCACCCCTCGATGGCTTGGTAGGACGTGGATCGGGTTACATAAACAATGGTTATACACTCAAGACTCGTTTAGTTATTGACCTTCCCTAGAAGCTCTGTTAACTAAACTGGTGGCCAAATAAGCCATTATTAATATATGTCTTAACCTTGGAGGATTTAAGGCAACATATATTAATTGGACGGGGTCCATGTTCCGACTATTTGTTTTCATGACCACCCCTCGGTGGCTTGGGGCAATAGGTGCTGAGAATTACCGTTGCAATGCTACATGTTTTTCAAGTTTCATGTAGGAACAAACTTGTATGTTTTATTTGCTAAATTATCTGTATATTTGCTTGGGTTTTGTAATGATGTCTAGTATAATTTTATTTCAGTTCAAAATGTCACCGACACCCCTCATTTCAATACTTACTGAAAATAAACTGAATGGCGACAATTATAAGGATTGGAAAAGAAATCTGTTAATAGTTCTCAGCTGCGAGAGACACAAGTTCGTTCTGGACGAACCATGCCCACAAGGGCCAAAACCTGACACACCGATTGAGGAGGTCCCGGTTGCCTATACTCGTTGGAGAGAATCCAATGATATAGCTCGATGCTACATACTTGCTAGCATGACGAGTGCTTTACAAAAGCAGCATGAGACTTATCAAATTGCTGGGGAGATCATGTAAAATTTGGAGGACATGTTCGGAGGCTAAGAAAAATTAGCTCGACAGTCCGCTATCACCAGTATTATGAACTCTAAGCAGAAGGTGGGTACTCCGGTGAAGGACCATATGATCACTCTAATGGGATTCTTCACTGAGGCTGCCGAAAACTGTGCTGAGTTGGACTACAACACCCAGATCGAGATGGTGTTCAAAACTCTATCTAAAGATTTTGTGGGGTTTAAGGCCGCATACAATCTGCCGACAAGGGAGTTAGGACTAACCGAGCTCATGAAGCAACTCCAAGCTTATGAGCGGATGATCAGGGATGGGGATGCTGTCCAACCCAAAGGTGAGGCCAATTTGGCGGAATCTTCCGAACCCTCACGGAAGAGGAAGAGGCTAAATCAGAAGCAAGCGGCTTCCAATTCTTCCAATCCTCCGGTCTCGAATGGGAAGAAGAAGAAGAAGAACAAGAAGCCCAGGGACCCTAAAAATTCCAAGTGCTTCCGCTGTGGGAAGGTAGGTCACTTCAAGAAGGCTTGCCGGGAAATCCTAGCCACCAAAGGCAAGGAAGGTAAGGAACTTCTTTACTTAGAAGCGTGTTTGGTGGAAGAATCGAAAGACACTTGGGTCATTGATTCGGGCGCCACTAATCATGTTTGTGTTTCTATGCAGGGGTTCGTGGAAACGAGAAGTCTATATGATAGGAGCCTCTCGTTGCGAACTGGGGGCGGCAGCTTGGTGGTGGCTGAGGCAGTGGGAGATGTTTACCTTTATTTTGATCTATTTCGGTTTATTTTATTAAAAGACTGTTTTTATGTTCCTAATTTTAGGAGGAACCTTATATCGGTAGCTTGTTTAATAAAGGATTCTTATTCAGTTTCTTTTAGTAAAAGAGTTGATATTCGTAGAAATAAGTCTTTTATCTATTCTGGATGGATGGATGGAAACCTATATTTGATCAAACCAAAGATATACTCACTGCTTGACACTGAATTAATTGATAACTCTAAAAGGTTGAAAGTTTCTCACTCTAACAAGGCGTATCTTTGGCATTTAAGACTTGGTCATATTAATCAAGATCGGATTCAAAGATTGGTGAAAGACGGTCCTCTGAAATCTCTGGAGGAGGTACGACTTCCCCAATGTGAGTCTTGTCTAGAGGGTAAAATGACTAAGAGGTCTTTTGGAGCTAAGGGTACAAGGGCTCAGGAGCTCTTAGAAATTATGCACACTGACGTATATGGCCCCATGAACGTCACAGCACGAGGAGGGTTCGAGTATTATGTCTCTTTTATAGATGATTACTCGAGGTATGGATATGTGTATCTGATGCACCGCAAGAGCAAAACCTTTGACAAGTTCAAAGAATATCGTGCGGAAGTGGAAAAGCAATTGGATAAATCCATAAAGACACTTCGATCTGATCGAAGTGGTGAATACCTCTTCGATGAATTTCTGGGACATCTTGTAGAGAACGGGATATTATCCCAATTGACTGGACCTGGTACTCCACAACAGAATGGTGTAGCCGAAAGGAGAAACAGAACCTTATTAATATGGTACGATCCATGATGAGTTATTCAACGCTGCCATTATCATTTTGGGGATATGCTTTACAAACGGCGTGCTATATTCTGAACCAGGTTTCTAGCAAATCAATTCCCAGAACTCCGTATGAATTGTGGCATGGCAGGAAGCCCTCCCTTGGACATATGAGAATATGGGGCTATTCGGCGCATGTACTAGATGGGGATGCGAAAAAGTTGGAACCAAGATTAGAATTGTGCATGTTTGTAAGGTATCCAAAAGGAACTAAAGGAGGTCTGTTCTATAACCCGAAGGAACAAAAGGTCATTGTCTTAACCCATGCAACATTCTTGGAGGAAAGTCACATGAATGACTTTAAGCCTCGAAGCAAAATGGTGCTAGAGGAGTTATCGGGTGAAAGAACTGCTCCACAGATTTCGGTCTTCGACGCAAGTCCGAGTTCCAGTGAAAGACCTGCAGACGATCAACAATTTAGGGTGCCTCGTCGTAGTGGGAGGGTTTCTAAGAAACCTAATTTCTTCATGTATGATGCTGAGGTATACCAGGTCGAGGCTCATGAGCATGAGGATGATCCGGTCACTTATGATGAAGCTGTAAATGATGTTGATTCTAAATCTTAGAAACAGGCTATGAACAATGAGATGGATTCTATGAAATCCAACTCTGTTTGGGAACTTGTAGATTTGCCGAATGGGATAAAACCCATTGGATGCAAATGGGTCTACAAAAGAAAGAAGGATGCGGAAGGGAGAGTGGAAACTTTCAAAGCTAGACTGGTTGCAAAGGGGTATCCGCAAAAGGCTGGAATCGATTACGATGAAACCTTTTCACCTGTTGCTATGCTGAAGTCTATCCGTATTCTTCTGTCTATTGCTGCGGCTCTCGATTACGAGATTTGGCAAATGGATGTCAAGACGGCATTGCATTCTTGAATGGCCATTTTGAAGAGTGTATCTATATGATACAGCCCGAAAGGTTCGTAGCGAAAGGCCAAGAAAGGAAAGTCTGCAAGTTGCTTAGATATATTTATGGATTAAAGCAAGCATCCCGCTCATGGAACCAGAGGTTTGATCAAGCGATTAAGACATTTGGTTTTGAGCAGAACGTTGATGAACCTTATGTTTATAAACGTATTAAGGATGGAAAAGTGGTTTTTCTGATACTCTATGTCGATGATATACTACTCATTGGGAATGATGTATGGAACTTATCATCGATCAAGCTTTGGTTACACCAACAGTTTGACATGAAGGACTTGGGAGAAGCTAATTATGTTCTAGGCATTCGTCTCTTCAGAGATTGAAAGAACGAAATGATAGCGTTATCCCAAGCTTCATACATAGATAAAATAATTGACAAATATGCAATGCAAGAGGCAAAGAAAGGCTCTCAACCTTCTATTGCCGGTCTGACTCTTTCATTGGATGACTATCCCAAGACATCGGAAGAAAGAGAGCGTATGAGTAAGGTCCCTTATGCATCCGCTGTGGGTAGCCTTATGTACGCTATGCTTTGCACTCGCCTAGATATGTGTTTTGCCGTAGGTATGGTGAGTCAATATCAAGCAAATCCTGGAACCAAGCACTGGCAAGCAGTAAAGCATATACTCAAGTATCTTAAGAGAATGAGGGATTATATGCTGGTGTATTCTGGAGGGGACCTAACACCCGTAGGATACATGGATTGAGTCTTCCAGACTTGCGAGGATTTGAGGAAGTCGACATTAGAGGGCATATGGAGACAGGATAAGTAGATGTATGTAAGATCACGTCCGAGAACAACATTTCCGATCCCTCTACTAAGACTTTGGTGGCTAGAAGCTTTGAGAGGCATGTAGAGGCGATGGGGATGCGTAACATGGCACATCTGCTAGCTTAGGGCAAGTGGGAGATTGTTAGGAAATGCCCTAAGCATTTGAGACATTTTGATGTATTTATTTTGAATTGGATAATAAAATTATATATAGAGATTATTCATTACATTGCTATTTGTCCTCAATTTATTTACATGTTAAAGTAAATGTAAGCAAATATGGGTCCCTGATTACTTGTGTTAAACTGTTAGAACGTTGTATGCAATGGATTTTTGTATGCGAGAAGACAATGTTCTAAAGTTAGCAGTGTAAACTATGGTTTTAGTCTATGGGGTTAGACTGAGCATCTAACTCATGTTAAGACTATTATGTTGTCTAAAGCCTTGGAGGGGACGGTTTGTCTTGACTGTCTGGACCTGGACTCCCAAGTAGAGACATAGATATGTTGCTTGGTGGTGACATATTAGACCGACACTAAAGCGTGATTGATCTACGAAGTCCGCTTTGAGTCGATCAATCTGCTTTTGACGTTCATTATGCAGTAACCTTAATCCTGAGTAAAAGGATAGCTTCATGTATATGACTTGTGTACTTTGATGTTCCAATGGCTAAAGCATCTCAGAGGTAGTAAGCTTATAGACCGGTTCGTTGGGTGCATGACTTGTATACGATGAAGGGTTCGTTTACAGATATTGGAATCATAGCTCTAATGAGGAGTTAAGGGTATCCTCTTAAAGGCATTATACTGAATGTGAAAATGGACAAGGCCTTGGGTCGTCTGCTGGGCGGATGACTTCTTATTCACATATGGTGAATAATCATTTTCTTTATTCGGTAGTATAATGGAACTTTAAGATAGCCTGATCAGTAGGATTAAACGGACTTTGGCCTAAGGCTGATCATAGATATCATATGAGGGTTCTGCATACATGACAAAGTCATTGGACGATAGCTTATCACAGGCTTACGTAATACGGTATATAATTGGGAGTTCAGTTTCAGGTTTATAGTGGTGTGATTCTGAAACTAGTGATCATATGATTGAGTTGTTCAGTAAAAGAATGATGATCATATGGATTTGTGGGAACCCGATTATATATGTCCAATCAGTCCCTCTACTAGCTCCACATAATTCCTTAACGTTTGGCAAATTGATTGTGTATGCTATTGGCTGGTTTATTATGCATGGATGGTGATGACACAGGATTAGGATGGTAGACAAGATTCTCTCCGGTTGGATTCAAATTTTGTTTTGGATAATAGAGTACACAATTATTCGAATTCCAAATAAAGTTGCCATGATTTTATTTGAGATTGGATTGGAGTTGTAGAAAATTATCCATGAGAACAAGAATTTGAAACACAATCGTTTTGTGGATTTTGAAATTTGAAATTTGAAATTTGAAATTTGAAATTTGAATTTGAAATTTGAATTTGAAATTCGAATTTGAAATTTGAATTTGAAATTCGAATTTGAAATTTGAAATTGAAATTTAAATTTGAAATTTGAAATTTGAAATTTGAAATTTGAAATTTGAATTTGAAATTCGAATTTGAAATTTGAAATTCAAATTTTGAATCACAGTCCAAGTGGGATTCGAATTTGTTGTGGAAAATCCACAAGGTTTTAAATTCGAATTTGAGTTGGATTTGGAGAGGATAATCTTGTTAGAATCCTACTTGAATTTTGAATCTAAATCCTAACAAATTATGGACGAAATTTTGAGAATAATCCTCAATGGAATTTCGGTTTTTGTGGATAAGGTTCAAAGGAAAAATTCAAGTTTCAATCCTAGTTGAATTTGGATTCTCTCCTTCCCTGAAAAGTGGCCGAAATTATGGAGGAAATCTCCTAGGAAAATTCGGTTATTTTGGATAAGGTTGAGATAAGATTCAAGCTTGAAAATCCTAGTGAAATTTTGATTCTCCCTTATCCTAAAAGTGGCCGAATTTTTTGAGGAGATTTTCTCCTAGGAATTTCGGATTTTTTGGTTGAAAAAGGGGAGATAAAATTCTAGTTAAAACCTTGTTTAGATTTGGATTGGATTTTATCCGTAATGGCCAAATTTTATTGTTGAGAATCTCCCATAGAAAATTCAGATTTTTATGGTTATGGATAAGGGAGAATATCTTTTCTTAGTCCAATTCAAATTCAGAGAATCACCTCATGCAGGTCTATAAATAGAGGTCTTGCCACTCCAGTTCTCTCAGACCACAGACTCTCAGGTGAGCAGGCTTATTGTTGCACAGCTCATCGTGACAATAAGTTCTTTAGAGATCTGGGTGGTCGGAAGAAGACTAGCAGTGCTAGCATACCGATCAAGGTTCAAAGTGCCCACACACTCAGCCATTCGAGAATTAGAGAATAGTAGAGAAGGCTAGTTGGTTGAAGCCTCTGGTCATTCTCCTCCTGCAAGATTGGCATCCTTGAGGTATGAGTTTTAATTATTGTTGGTTTATTGTATATGGCATCATGAGATATTTAACGATCTAAAAAAATTTTTTATTGTTCTGCTGTGCCACTCTGATACGTTTTTACCGATTTATTTTCTTACATGGCAGGACCTCTATTTATAGACTTGCATGAGGTGATCCTCTGAATTCAAATTGGATTAGGTGAAGATTTTCTCCCTTATCCACTATGCAAAATTCGAAATTCCCAAGCCCATAATCAAGGGTAGATTTGGCCACCTAAGGAATCTTGTAATCCAAATTCAAACAGGATTTTAACATGAATTTTATCTCCCCATTTATCCACTAAAAATCTGAATTTCCCTAAGGCCATAAACCTGTCCAGATTCGTCTATTAAAGTGTGTGGAGAATCAAAATTCCAATAGGATTTTCTAGTTTGAATTTTATCTCATCCTTATCCATAAAAAACCGAAAATCTTCCTTGAGATATCCTTAAAATTTTGACCACTTTTAGGGAGGAGAGAATCCAAATTCAACTGGGATTGAAACTTGAATTTTTCCCTGCATCTTTATCCACAAAAACTGAAAATATCTTGGAGGATTTTCCTCAACAAAAATTCGGCCACTTTTGTTAGAATTAGGATTCAAAATACAAGTAGGATTCAAACAAAATTTTCCCCTCCATATCCAACTCAAATTCGAATTCTAACCTTGTGGAATTATCCACAAAGAATTTGAATTCCACTTGGACTGTGATTCAAAATTTGAATTTCAAATTTCAAATTTCAAATTTCAAATTTCAAATTTCAAATTCAAATTCAAATTTGAAATTTCAAATTCGAATTTCAAATTTAAATTTTAAATTCAAATTTCAAATTCAAAATTTAAATTTCAAATTTCAAAATTGAAATTTCAAAATCCACAAACAGTTGTATTTCAAATTTTTGTTCTCATGGATAATTTTCTACAACACCAATCCAGTCTCAAAGAAAATCATGGCAACTTTATTTGGAGTTCGAATAATTGTATACTCTATTATCTAAAACAAAATATGAATTCAACCGAAGAGAATCTTGTCCACTATCCTAATCCTATGTCAACACCATCCATGCATAATCAACTAGTCAATAAGCATACACAAATCAATTTGCCAATCGTTAAGGAATTATACGGAGTTAGTAGAGGGACCAATTGGACATATATAATCGGGCTCCCGTGAATCCATATGATAAACATTCTTTACCGAACAACTCAATCATATGATCACTAATTTCAGAGTCACACCACTATAAACCTGAAACTGAACTCCCAATTATATACCATATTATGTAAGCCTGTGACTAGCTACTGTCCAATGACCATGTCATGTATGCAGAACCCTCATATGATATCCATGATCAGCCTTAGGTCAAAGTCCATTCAATCCTACTGATCAGGCTATCTTAAAGTTCTAGTATACTATCGAATAAGAAAATGATCATTCACCATATGTAAATAAGAAGTCATCCGCCCAGCAGATGACCCAAGGCCTTGTCCATTTTCACATCCAGTATAATGCCTTTAAGAGGATACCCTTAACTCCTTGGAGCTATGATTCTGATATCTGTAAACAAACCCTTCATCGTATACAAGTCATGCACCCAACGAACCGGTCTATAAGCTTACTACCTCTGAGACGCTTTAGCCATTAGAACATCAAAGTACACAAGTCATACACATGAAGTAGTTCATTTACTCAGGATTAAGGTTACTGCATAATGAATGTCAAAAGCAGATTGATCCATTCATAGTGGACTACGTAGATCAATCATGCTTTAGTCCTAGTCTAATATGTCACCATCAAGCAACATATCTATGTCTCTACTTGGGAGTCTATGCTGCAGACAGTCAAGACAAACTGTCCCTTCTATGGCTTTAGATAACATAATAGTCTTAACATGAGTTAGATGCTCGGTCTAACCCCATAGACTATAGACCTTAGTTTAGACCGCTTACTTTAAAACTTTGTCTTCTCACATACAAAAGTCCATTGCATGCAACGTTCTAACAGTTTTAACACAAGCAGTCAGTGAGCCATATTTACTTATATTTACTTTAGCATGTAAATAGAATAAGGTCAAATAGCAATGAAATAAATAACCTCTATATATATAATTTTATTATTCAGTTCAAAATAAATACATCAAAAATGTCTCTAATCCTTAGGGCATTTCCTAACAATCTCCAACTTGCCCTAAGCCAGTAGATGTGCCATGTTACGCATCCCCATCGCCTCTACATGCCTCTCAAAGCTTCTAGCCACCAAAGTCTTAGTAAAGAGATCGGTAATGTTGTCCTCAGACGTGATCTTACATGCATCTACTTGTCCTGTCTCCACATGCCCTCTAATATTAACTTACTCGATTCTTTGCAAGTTTGGAAGACTCAGTCCATGTATCTTATAGGTATTAGGTCCCCTCCAGAATACACCAGCATATAATCCCTCGTTCTCTTAAGATACTTGAGTATATGCTTTACTGTTTGCCAGTGCTTGCTTCTAGGATTTGCTTGATATCGACTCACCATACCTATTGCAAAACATATGTCCAGGTGAGTGCAAAACATAGCATACATAAGGCTACCCACAGCGGATGCATAAGGGACCTTACTCATATGCTCTCTTTCTTCCGATGTCTTAGGACAGTCATCCAATAAAAGAGTTAGACCAGCAATAGAAGGTTGTTAACCTTTCTTTGCCTCTTGCATTGCATATTTGTCAATTATTTTATCTATGTATGAAGACTAGGATAATCGTATCATTTTGTTCTTTTGATCTCTAAAGAGACAAATGCCTAGTACATAATTAGCTTCTCCCAAGTCCTTCATATCAAACTGTTGGTGCAGCCAAAGCTTGATCGATGATAAGTTCCCTACATCATTCCTAATGAGCAGTATATCAGCGATATAGAGGACTAGAAAGACCACTTTACCATCCTTAATACATTTATAAACACAGGGTTCATCAACGTTCTACTCAAAACCAAATGTCTTGATTGCTTGATCAAATCTCTAGTTCTATGAGCGGGATGCTTACTTTAATCCATAAATGGATCTAACCAACTTGCAGACTTTTCTTTCTTGGCCTTTTGCCACGAACCCTTTGGGATGTATCATGTAGATATATTCCTTAAGATGGCCATTCAAGAATGCCGTCTTGACGTCCATTTGCCCGATCTCATAATCAAGAGCCGCAGCAACGGACAGAAGAATACGGATAGACTTCAGCATAGCAACAGGTAAAAAGGTTTCATCGTAATCGATTCCAGCTTTTTGCATGAACCCCTTTGCAACCAGTCTAGCTTTGAAAGTTTCCACTCTCCCTTCCGCATCCTTCTTTCTTTTGTAGGCCCACTTGCATCCAATGGGTTTTATCCCATTTGGCAGATATATAAGTTTCCAAACAGAGTTGGATTTCATAGAATCTATCTCATTGTTCATGGCTTGTTTCCAAGATTTAGAATCAACATTATTTATAGCTTCATCATAGGTGACCGGATCATCCTCATGCTCGTGAGCATCGACCTGGTATACCTCAGCATCGTACATGAAGAAATTAGGCTTCTTCAAAACCCTCCCACTACGACGAGGCACCCTAAATTGTTGATCGTCTGCAGGTCTTTTACTGGAACTCGGACTTGTGTCCAAGACCGAAACCTGTGGAGTAGTTCTTTTACCCGATAACTCCTCTAGCACCACTTTGCTTCGAGGCTTAAATCATTCATGTGACTTTCTACCAAGAATGTCGCATGGGTTGAAACAATGACTTTTTATTCCCTCAGGTTATAGAACAGACCTCCCTTAGTTCCCTTAGGATACCCTCCAAACATGCACAATTCTGTTCTTGGTTCCAACTTCTTCGCATCCCCATCTAGTACATGTGCCGAGCAGCCCCATATTCTTATATGTCTAAGGGAGGGCTTCCTGCCACGCCACAATTCATATGGAGTCCTGAGAATTGACTTGCTTGGAACCTGGTTCAGAATATAGCACGCTGTTTGCAATGCATATCCTTAAAATAATAACGGCAGCGTTGAATAACTCATCATGGACCGTACCATATCCAATAAGGTCCTGTTTCTCTTTTCGGCTACACCATTCTATTGTAGAGTACTAGGTGCAGTCAATTGGGATAATATTTCATTATCTACAAGATGTCCTAGAAATTCATCAGAGAGGTATTCACCACCTCAATCAGATCGAAGCGTCTTTATGGATTTCCCAATTGCATTTTCACTTCCACACGATACTCTTTGAACTTATCAAAAGTTTCGCTCTTATGGTACATTAGGTACACATATCCATACCTTGAGTAATCATCTATAAAGGAGACAAAATACTCGAACCCTCCTCGTGTTGTGACGTTTATGGGGCTACATACATTAGTGTGCACAATTTCTACGAGTTCATGTGCCCTAGTACCCTTAGCTCTGAAAGACCTCTTAGTCATCTTACCCTCAAGACAAGACTCACATTGAGGAAGACGTACCTCCTCTAGAGATTCTAGAGGACCGTCATTCACCAACTTTTGAATCCTATCCTGATTAATATGACCAAGTTTTAAATGCCAAAGATACGCCTTGTTAGAGTGAGAAACTTTCAACCTTTTAAAGTTATCTATTAATTCATTGTCAAGCAGTGAGTACATATTTGGTTTGATCAAATATAGGTTTCCATCCATCCGTCTAGAACAGATAAAAGACTTATTTCTACGAATATCAACTCTTTTATTAAAAGAAATTGAATAAGAATCCTTTATTAAATAAGCTACCGATATAAGGTTCTTTCTAAAATTAAGAACATAAAAACATTCTTTTAATAAAATAAACCTAAATTCATCAAAGTAAAGATAAACGTCTCTCACTGCCGCAGCCACCACCAAGCTACCGTCTCCGGTCCGCAACGAGAGGCTCCTATCATGTAGACTTCTCATTTCCACAAACCCCTGCATAGAAACACAAACATGATTAGTGGCACCTGAATCAATGACCCAAGTAGCTTTCAATTCTTCCACCAAACACACTTCTAAATAGTGAAGTTCCTTATCTTCCTTGCCCTTGGCGGCTAGGAATTCTCAGCAAGCCTTCTTGAAGTGACCTACCTTCCCACAGCGGAGGCATTTGGACTTTTTAGGGTCCTTGGGCTTCTTGTTCTTCTTCTTTTTTTTCCCATCCGAGACAGGAGGATTAGAAGAACTAGAAGCCGGATGCTTCTGATTTGGCCTCTTCCTCTTCCGTGAGGGTTTGGAAGATTTCGCCAAATTGGCCTCTCCTTTGGGTTGGACCGCATCCCCATCCCTGATCATACGCTCATAAGCTTGGAGTTACTTCATGAGCTCGGTTAGTCCTAACTCCCTTGTCGCCAGATCGTATGCGGCCTTAAACCCCACAAAATCTTTTGACAAAGTTTTGAACACCATCTCGATCTAGTTGTAGTAGTCTAGCTCAGCACCGTTCTCGACAGCCTCAGTAAAGAATCCCATTAGAGTGATCACATGGTCCTTCATCGTAGTACCTGCCTTCTGTTTAGAGTTCATAATGCTGGTAATAGCAGACTGTTGAGCCAATTTTTCTTAGCCTTCGAACATGTCTTCCAGATTTTCCATGATCTCCCCAGCAACTTGATAAGTCTCATGCTGCTTTTGTAAAGCACTCCTCATGCTAGCAAGAATGTAGCATTGAGCTATCTAATTGGATTCTCTCTAACGAGTATAGGCAACCAGGACCTCCTCAAACAGTGTGTCAGGTTTGGGCCCAGGTGGGCATGGTTCGTCCAGTACGAACTTGTGTCTCTCGCAGCTGAGAACTAGTAATAGATTTCTTTTCCAGTCTTTATAATTATCATCATTCAGCTTATTTTCTGTAAGTATTGAAATGAAGGGTGTCGGTGACATTTTGAACTGAAATAAAATTATACTAGACATCATTACAAAGCCCAAGCAAATATACAGATAATTTAGCAAATAAAACATACAAGTATGTTCCTACATGAAACTTGAAAGAAACATGTAGCATTACAATGGTGATTTTCAACACTTATTGCCCCAAGCCACTGAGGGGTGGTCATGAGAAAAATAGCCTGAACATGGACCCCGTCCAATTAATATATGTTACCTTAAATCCTCCAAGGTTAAGACATATATTAATAACCGCTTATTTTGGCCACCAGTTTAGTTAATAGAGCCTCTAAGGTTAATAACTAAAAAAGTCTTGTGTGTATAACCATTGTTTACGTAGCCCGATCCACGTCCTACCAAGCTACCGAGGGGTGGTCATGAATAGGATCGTGCTCGAACATGTTTTCCACATAGGAGATCTAACCTAGTATACCGGCGGCGGTAAACACCTACCGAGGGGTGTGGTCAGGGTAGAACTGACACGAGCTGTTACCATGCTTTCACATATGGATCAACAATGGAGGCCGTGGGTTTTGTTTGAAACCCACTCCCACTCAATATTTTGAAAAACATACAAGTTTTGACAAATATGTATGATCAATATAGTATGAGCGGCACTCACCTATCCTATATGACATGTAATCAAATATGCATATAAAACATCTATCAATACATATTTGTACATCCATGACATATCACAGAAAATATAATTGACAAAAAAATAACCAAGCCATGGTTCCATCCTAGAACAAAGAAAATAAAGATTACAAAATTCCATCCAAAGCATTCTTTGTCTTGAATTTTGTTCTGTCTTCTTGCATCCATCTTTGTGTAGTCTCTTCATTTATTTCTCATCCCTTGAATCATTTAAAATTTAAATTAAATCCCAAAAATTTAAATTTTAAATTCAAATTCCAAATTCAAATTTCAAATTTAAATTTCAAATTCAAATTTTAAACAATTTTAAATATCATATGTAATAATATGTAATTTCAAAAATTTTAAATATTAGTTACGTATTTTTAAACAGTCCCCTCCAAGGCTTTAGACAACATAATAGTCTTAACATGAGTTAGATGCTCGGTCTAACCCCATAGACTACAGACCTTAGTTTAGACCGCTTACTTTAGAACATTGTCTTCTCGCATACAAAAGTCCATTGCATGCAACATTCTAACAGTTTAACACAAGCAGTCAGGGAGCCATATTTGCTTACATTTACTTTAACATGTAAATTAGACGAGGACATGTAGCAATATAATGAATAACCTCTATATATAATTTTATTATCCAGTTTAAAATAAATATATCAAAATGTCTCTAATGCTTGGGGCATTTCCTAACAAGCTTTACGCTCAATAAGTACAACGTTTTAACCGCAAAACATGTTCAAAACATAAGTCATACTTAAAACGTATAAGCATGTCATATACACACAATATGTACCATGCACTGAAACATTCCACGTACTGGATACAAATCTAAACCATCACACATAATTAAATACATAACTGAAACATCACATAACTGAATACATAACAGAAAACATCATGTAACTAAATGCATATCAACTATAGCTCGAAGTATGATATAATTATAGCTAAGGTATATCGTGAACAATGCGTGAATCGATTATACTCATTTTATGCTTCATTATTCATAATCTTTTCTTAACTGAAGGGCCCTGGTGTTAGTACCACTACACGCGGATCATCGAATTCACCGTGATCATGGGCCTTGGCCTGTTATAGATATTTTTTATGGGCCTTGGCCCATTTTACTTTGTGGGCATCACGCCCCTTATATTTTGATGTCCTGTGCCCTAGGTAGTCCGAACCGTCACTGAAAAACTACTACTTTAACTGATACTTATACTTTCTTGCAAACCATTTATACTTACTTAAAATCCATTCACTTAGATACCCTAATTTTAGGGGATTTTTTTACGTCGTATGTATTCACTATTCATGTACGTATACTTTAACTATTTACTATTCCCAAAATGCCGCTTAACGGTTGCTATTCAAAAATACTATTTAACGGTTACTATTTATAAATACTCTTTAACAGTTATTATTCATAAATATTGTATAACGGTTACTATTTAAAAATGCCATTTAATAGTTACTTTTCAAATATACTGAGTACTGTTCCAAAACATACTGTTGCTCAAAAACTATGCAAAAGACAATACTTATGGTGGTATCCGTAACTGCGCCCTCACACCTGCCTCTACTGGCGTCGTCGTCAATTAGGGTTTAAGCCATAGGACGCTTACTTATAGCATGAACACATTCCGTGAGCTTTATGCCTAGTAAGTACAACATGTTAACCACAAAACATATTTAAAACATAGCACATACTTAAAATGATATAAGCACGCAAGATATCCACATATACTACTTAACATAGCACATATAATATCATCACATATCAAAACTTCACATACCATATGTATAGCAGAAACATCATGCACTGAATGCATCTTACTGTAGCTAGAAGCATAGTGAACTAATGCGTATGCATGATCCGGTCATGTTCATTTATGGTTCAATGCTCTTTTTCTTTCTCTTGTCTACTTAGGGCCCATGTGTCAGTACCGTGTGCTTGCAGATCAACGGTAATACCCGAGGTCACTAAAAAGTCGAAGAGCCATCAACGGATGCTCAACTTTGCTTTAACTTACTTTAACTTAAAAACCTCTTCAACTGAAAAGGTCGGTATGACACGCTTATCGAATTTTGTCTTTTTTATCTGTTCTAGCCATATGCTTCTCTAAGCTGTCCTAAATCCTACGCAGTAGGGACATATGGCATCTAACTTGTTCTTTCATCAATCTACTTGATTGTAAAACTACATTCTCTTATACATGCTGTGCAACAATGTATGCATGGCATACACACTTAACATATTGTAAAAACATCGTTTTAAAATCATTTCATTCATGCCGTAGGTAGAGTTGTATTTACCTAATTTGCAAGTAAAATTCAAACTCATGCCTTGTCAACTTATAGGTTACCACCTGTCATCAATAAAGTATCTCATTAACACTTTTGTTATCTCACTAATACTGATAGTGACTAATGCAGATAAATCATTTGGTATCGATTGCCATCGGTACTAATTCGCTCTCTATTTAGAGTTTACTTCTCTATACTCCATAAATTAATTATTTACCCAATAAATTAATTAATATCATCTTTTGATTACTACTGCTGTTAGTGACTGTAACTTACGTCTCTATGTGGTACCAAGGTCTATCGGTACCCTATTGGCCTACTTTGGGGATTTGGTGTCTAACTTGTATCGTGTTTGATTAATTGTCTACTTGACAGATTAATCATCGCTCCTTGTAGTGTCGTTCGAAACACGGTCCTTGACTGGTTGCCGACCAGTCAACTGATCGGTTACCTCGTGCGTCGTTAACTAAGTAGCCTACCAGGTTACTATGCATAAACTTGGTGTCATAACCGACTAGGTTACTTTGCTTGTTTGGGTGTGGTAGCCTACCGGGCTACCCACACTGTTTTGGTTGCCTACCGGGCTACCCACACTGTTTTGGTTATTTAAGAAAATCGTTTTGGTTAACTTACAAAATTCCTGATAAAATTATGTGTTTGGAACCTATCCCCTTGTCATCCCGTTGGAAGGTGGGGGATATTATTATGAAAACCATGTTTACATTTTAAAGGTGTTAAAACACTTTTTTTTTTTTGGTGTTATATTTTAAAGGTGGTTTTGAACCACTTTCGAAAACTGTTTTAAAACTTGATCGAAACGACTTTGTTTGTAAAATTGACGACATGAAATTTTTCATCCTTGACAAGCTGAACAATTCTCGTGTTCACTTCAGAGCTCAAATCTAACTCTAACGGCTACTAAACTCATTGAACCTGTGGCCAAAGTGCCTAGTTTTTTGCAAAAATTCCAATTTTTATGTTACTTTAAAAACTCTTTTTGAGGCCTGAAATTGCCAAATTTTTAAAACACACATAAGTTGTCTTAAAGGTTTCGATGTGTTCTACAACTTTCATGTTGAGCTCGAAGTCCGGATCGGACTCTAAGGGGTTCATTTTTAGCGAACCTCATACCTATGTTTGGGCTCAGATTTTCAGTCCTAGTTTTGGGCACCTAGTGAAAACCACTCAAAAAACCTATAGTATTGTCGTTTTTGGCCAAAACCTATTTGATGCAAAAATGACCGTATCGAAATTTCCTTACAATACCATGTTTTACCAAATCCTAAATTCAGAACCTAAGGGGATCAAAATGGCCAAAATCCATGGCCTTTTCCTGGGGACAGATTTGTGTCCAGCCACTTTTCTAAACACCCATGCTCACACATTCACTAATCCATCCGTAAAAATGTAAACACAACCACAACCACATAAACTTAAAAATGAAAAGCTAAGGGCTTAAAATAAACTTATTATAACCCATATGCATAAACAAATACACATATTTTGTTGATCAAAGACTTAAAAACATCTAACCACAAAGGGGAGGGTTTCGGTTTACCTCTTGTGCTATGGTCCAAACACAAATCCGAACTAGGCTTGAGTGACCAAATGGCCATGGGGAAAACAAGGAGATAGGGTCGGTTTTGTGCTAGCAAAAACACCAAAATAATTTCTCTTAATTTCAAACCAAAATAATAACTAAAATCACAAAGATTGATTAGAAACCTTACCCTTGAAGGGACTTAGAATGGCTTGGATTTGAAGTCACCTACACGAGCTTGGAGGGGGCTAGATTTTGGTAAGTTTTTGGTATGATTTGGGCTTGAAAATGTGAGGGTTTGGGGGCTTAAAGGCAGTCAGCTGACACTAGAAGAAAGAGAGAATGTGTGTTGTTTTTTGGGGTGCCAAAATGAAGAAAGCCAATCCTTATGTCATGTGTGCCTTTTATAGGCAAATGTAACCCATCTTGCTTAAGTCTAAACCAACTTAATTGTCTACCATTTTAGCCTAATCAAGGGACAAATTTGTTGCCTATTTCAGCCCCATAAATGGGCGTGGTCTGCGCATGGAAGGGGGGAGAAAAAACAAATGTTTCTTTGACATGGGCTTGAAAACCCTTGAATTTTTAATTCAAAAATTATCATAAGTTTAACATTTTTTAATTGCCACCTTTTGGGCTATATAGTAGCCATTTTTAGGTGCTTTTACAACTTAGGAGCATGGATTTTTTAGGCCAAAATTTATCTATGTTGGCTTCTCTTTGCAGTCTAATTTTCTACTACGGTGTTTGGTCCTTTCTCGGCAATGTTCCAATTTTCACCCGAAAATTAGGTTTTTGAATCCGATTTTGACACTGTAAAATCCTAGTCATTTTATACTATCTAAGAGCCCATTCTATACTAGTTTACTGTTTCTTTCTTATACTGTGATTGTGTCTACAATGTGTTGTCCTTTAGCACGTAAAACAAGGCATTCCCGGGTGAAATTCCAAACACAGTCTCGACTAATTTGGATGTGTTGATTTCAATTTTATCAGTTTTACGTCCGTCCAAAGTCGTCTAGACCAGTTTTCAAGATCTGTGTGACCCCGTCTCGAAAAACATGTCAGGTACCCGTTTGACTAATTTGGGTGTTTTGAGTCTAAATATATCAGTTTCAGGGCGAGATAAGGTCGTCTTGACCCTTTTCCCAATACTGCGTATCTCTCACACAAAAATTCTCGTTTTATGCCCAATTGACTAGATTGAGCCTATTGACTACTAATATATCAGTTTTAAGTCAAATTAAGGCCGTCTTGGCCAGTAACTTGACACTGCGTTTTTTCTCACTACTCACTATTCACTATCTTTTACTTAACTGACTAATGTGAGTGCTCTGACTCCGATTTTGTCAGTCTCTAGGTGAGAAGAGGTCATTCATACCATTTTCTTGATATCGTACCCTTACTAGGGTTGTTTCTCGCTATTGTGCTTAGATGTTCGGTCCGAGCGTTCTGGTGATCTGTTCACCAGTCTCGTGTCAAAAAGTGGTTGTCCAAACCAGTTACCTGACATTGCACATCTCATACATTGATATACATAATAGGGTGGATCGGGTTCACTGTCGATCGCCCCTTTCACTGTATGAATAGTACTTAAACACCACCGTATCTATTTGGTCTATTCAGCGAGAAAATATACTATATTTTCCAACTTAATTACTCATCACATAATAATTAGGTTTCATACATTCTGAGAGTCTGTATACCGGCTCTATACTCATTACACAGCCCTCTACACGGCTCTCACATTGGCATGTTTCTGACTGTCCAATTAATATTGCATAAAAAAGCATCAAATATTTCCTTAATTTCTCATGATATGAAAATCAAGTTACAGGAATGGGGCGGTCCTTATAACCTACTCCCCTTACAAAATTTTCGTCCTCAAAAATTAGAATAAATTTGGGAAGTCTTTTTTCATATCTTCTTCCTGTTCCCATGTGGATTCTTTTATGTTGTGGTTCCACCATAACACTTTTATAATTGGGATAACTTTATTCTTGAGGACTTTATTTTCCCTGGCTAAAATCTGCACGAGTCTCTCTTCATATATTAGACCGACGTGGACTTCTACTGGTTTTTGGCTTAGGATGTGGGAGATGTCAAGCACATACTTCTTCAACATTAAGACATGAAAGACATTATGCACCAAAGCCAATTCGGGAGGAAGGGCTAACCTGCAAGCCACCTTCCCAACTCGCTCGATGATCTCGAAGGGTCCTATGTACCTAGGACTCAGCTTCCCTTTTTTCCTAAAGCGCATCACTCCTTTCATGGGTGTTATCTTGAGAAAAATGGAGTCTCCTTCTTGAAACTCGAAGGGTTTATGTCGTTTATCTGCGTAACTCTTCTAGCGACTGTGCACCGTCTCCAGTCTTTCTCTTATGATCTTCACTTCTGCCATTATATCCTTGACGAAGTCTATGCTAGTAAGCTGTTTCTCTCTGGTCTCGTGCCAGTGGATCGGAGATCGGCATTTCCTTCCGTAGAGTGCCTCGTATGGTGCCATCATAATCAAGGAATGGTAACTGTTATTATACGAGAACTCTATCAATGGGAGCTTCTAGTCCTAATTCCCTTTAAAGTCTAGGACACATGCTCTCAGCATATCTTCTAACGTTTGAATAGTTCTCTTAGACTGGCCATCAATCTGAGGATGAAAAGCTGTGCTGAACTTCAACTTGGTTCCCAATGAGGCTTGAACGCTCTGCCGAAACCTGAAAGTGAAGTGTCTGTCGCGATCTGAGATGATCGATTTCGGCGCACCGTGCAGTCTTACATATTTGAGCCATGTACATTTTTGCCAGTCTCTCTACTGAATAGCTCAGCTTCATGGCTAAAAATCGAGCTGATTTCGTCAGTCAGTCCACGATTACCCAAATTGCATCATTATCGCTTAATGTTTTGTAAATCTAACCACGAAGCCCATTGTGATTTGCTCCCATTTCTACTCGAGTAGCTCGATCTTCTGCAGTTCTCCTTCCGGTCACTGATGTTCCACTTTAATTTTCTGGCATGTGAGGCACTTTACAACGAATTCGGGGACGTCATTTTTCATTCCCAGCCACTAAAAACTCTCTTTTAAGTCCTGGTACATCTTATTTACCCCTAGATGTACTGAGTACGGCGTGTCATGGGCTTCCAAAAGGATCTTTTTCCTGAGTTCTTCATCCTTCGGAACACACACTCTATCTCCAAAATAGAGTATGCCAGCCTTAGAGACTTGAAACTCTGAAATCTGGCCTTCCATTGCCTCCCTTTTTGGCTTGATTAGGGTCGAATCAAGACCTTAGCCGGCTTTAATTTCTTCTAAAGCATTGACTGAAGAGTCATTTTGAACAACCTCTCCGTCAAAAGCTCGATCTTGCTACTATATAGCTCCTGTTGTAGTGCGTCTGGCAAGGCATAGATAGCCATAAGCGACGAGATATACTTCCTACTTAGCACATCGGCCACCTTATTAACTTTCCCTAGATGTTAATGGATTTTATAGTCGTAATCCTTAACCAGTTCCAGCCATCTTCATCGCCTCATGTTGAGCTCCTTTTACGTGAAGATGTATTTAAGGTTCTGGTGGTCTATATATCTCACACTTGATGCCATATAAGTAGTGCCTCCATATTTTGAGCGCAAAGACGACCGCGACTAGCTCCAGTTCACGCGTCGGGTTGTTTTTTCCCTGGTTCTTGAGTTGTTGTGAAGCATATGTGACCACTATACCACTATGCATCAGTATGGCTACTAACCCGGTCTTGGACGCGTCACTGTAAATCACAAAATTTTCTTGTCCAGCATCTGGTATTGTCAGGATCAGACCACTTGTGAGTCTCCGTTTTACCTCCTGAAAACTCCTTTCGCACTTGTCAATCCACTCATACTTCTTCTCTTTCTTGGTGAGTGTTATAAGTGAGGCGATTAACTTTGAGAAACTTTCAATAAAGCAGCGATAATAGCCTGCTAGCCCTAGGAAGCTGTGGATTTCTGTTACATTCTTCGGAGTCGGCCAATCACTAACTGCTTCAATTTTTGTCAGGTCTACTAATACTCCTTCTTTGGAGACCACATGACCAAGAAAAAGGACCTTCTCCAGCCAAAATTCACATTTGAATTACAGCTGATGCTCTTTTAGCTTTAGTAGGATGGCTCTCAGATGCTTCTCGTGCTCCTCCTTCGTCTTGGAGTATACAAGTATGTCATCGATAAACATGATGACAAACTTATCTAAGTAGTCCTTGAAGACACAGTTCATTATGTCTCTGAAAGCTGTAAGAGCATTCGTCAATTTGAAGGATATAACAAGGAACTCGAATAGTCCATATCGTGTTTGGAATTCTGTCTTAGGTATGTCTGCATCCTTATTCGTAGCTGGTGATACCCTGAGCGCAAGTCGATCTTTGAAAATAAGGCAGCACCTCGAAGCTAGTCAAACAGATCGTTGATCTGTGGCAATGGGTACTTGTTCTTGATTATGATATTGTTCAGCTCCTGGTAGTCTATGCACATCCTTAGCGTTCCGTCCTTCTTCTTTACAAACAAAACTAGTGCTCCCCATAGTGAGCAACTTTTCCAGATAAAGCCTTTGTCCATCAAGTCCTTCAACTGCGTCTAAATTTCTTTTAATTCTGTCGGGACCATTTTATAGGGGGCCTTAGAGATAGGGCTGATCCTGGTAACAGCTCGATCTCAAATGCTATCTTACACTCTGGCAGAAATCCTGAGAGATCTTTGAGGAAGACGTCCACAAACTCTCAAACCATTGGTATACCTTCGATCCTATCTCACCCTCCTGAGTCTTGTCTGCTATGTGCATTAAGAAACCGGTGCATCCACTAGACAATAGCTTATGAGCCTTCATAGCCGATATCATCATCTTGGATTGCTTCGGTGATAAGCCCTTGTAGATAAACTTCTTGTGCCCAATCGATTAGAATGTAACTTCCCGTCTTCGGTAGTCTATGACAGCATGGTACTTGGTGAGGAAATCCATTCCCATAATTACGTCATAGTCACACATATCGATGATGATTAGGTCCACGCTTAGCTCATGCCCACTGATAACTATTGGCACGTGATGTATACAATAGCTAGACAATAAAACTTCCCCGAAGGGAAGGGCAATTTGAAAAATTTGATTCATCTTATCTAGGTTCTTGTCTAACTTCCTAGCAAATTTTGATGATGCAAATGAGTGTATAGCTTAAGAATCAGACAATACTAATGCAGTGGAGTTGGCAACAGAAAGCTGACTTGTCACCACTGTTGAGGTTTTGGTCTCTGCATCCTCTCTGGTAAAGGCGTAGATCCTTCCTTGTGTCTTGAGAGCTTCCAATCTACCCTTGCGATTAATGGACCCTCGATTCTAGTCTAAACAGCATGCAGCTGTCCGCTGGTGGCACAGGCTTGGCCCTGTTGTATTGGAGTGGCAATGCTTGGGGAAGTGGCCTTCCTCGCCACAGATGTAGCAACTACTAGTCCCTAGACGGAATTCTCCTCGGTGATTCTTTCCGTACTTTGGACAAGGCCGGTGTTGATTGCCATTTCCTTTACGGTTGTTCTTTTTCTGGGGAAAATTCCTCTGTTGCCCCTGGTTGCTTGGGTTCCCTTTCCTTTTGTTGTTGTTGTGGTTAGACTGTCTGTGGTATTGGCTGGCCCCTGTGTTGTTCTGTGAGTTGGAATTCGGCCTTCCCTTGATCTTTTTTGGCTGGTTCTTTTCTTCTCTCTTTTCCTTGAAAATCTAGGCCCTTTTCTATTTGTCTTGGGCCAACCAGTATTCCGCTCAGATGGCCCTGCCGACCTACTCAGCTACGGTTGCGGGCCCATGGTTACCGCTACAGACTTGGATAGCTATATCTGTCTAAAACATTTTTAGCATTCTCTTGACCTTTTCCTTCTCCGTTGGCACTAGGTCAGGGCAGAGTCAAGCTAGCTGCTCAAATTTCTGAACCGCTTCCATCATGGTCATGCTACCCTGGCGTAAATTATTGAATTTGTCCTGTTGGACTGCTAAGGCTTCGTTGTTGAAGTACATCTCCCTAAACTCAGCGATGAAGTCTGCCCAGTTCATTGCATTAATATCCCTTCTGATAGCCATGGTCTTTTACCATTGGCATGCTCCTTTACGTAGGGCTAGGGATGCACATAATACTTTCTCTCTTTCTGTGAGTCCTACAAGATCTAGGATGACCTGGACATCAGTCAACCAATCATTGGCTTCAATAGGGTTCGTCGTCCCTTCGAATTCGGGTACCTTTGTACGCCTAAACTACTCGTATAGGTCGCCTTCTTTGTGGGCTGGCAGAAGGACGTTGGCTACTGTAGGAGCAGCCACAACTAATGGTGCTGGCGTGATCTGGACAGGTGGGGCCGCTTGTTCTCTAGGAATGTCGGGGGCTACTAGAGCTGCTTGAGCTGGCACCTCCACTGGTTGTGGTGCTTGAGGTTGTTGGTTCAATTGCTCCCTGAGTTGGTTAAGCTCCCGTTGTTAGTTTAATGTCATCTCCTACATGGTTACAAGCTGTGCCATTAGCTCATCATCTCAAGTAGCTTGTTTAGTTTGAGCTCTTGTTCTTGCCATCGTTCTCATGTAACCTTATCACATAGCGAGAAAAGAAAACATAAGTCCTTTAAACTTTCTACTTCGGACTTGTATTACATATTATTTTCTTTCTTACTTTACATCATAGATATAAATATACGTATTATATCTTTCTTTTCTTCTCTTATTCTTGTGATGTTCATTACAACTGTCGCATTGCATTGAAACATCATTCGAATGCCAGGAACTATCCTGCACTCTTGTCTCATTACTGACATGTGTAGAAAAATCATATTTAGGCCCTCAAGGCAAAAAGATACTACTTTTCATAAAATTACTCAAAAATATATACAGGCTTTTAATTTGGCTAGAGTGACACACACTTCCCAAAATATGGTCCCAACAAGTACACTAAGTTAAGTTAGGTGAGGAAAGCTACTACTCCCTCTATATATACATAAAATCAAAAATTCCCACTAAGAGGGTTACTACTATTTAGAAGACAATCCTGACTTGGTGTCAGACATCATCTCGTCCTCACTGTCACTAAGTGGGAACTCCTCCGGGCCCTCCTCCTCATCTCTTCAGATAATACTGCCTTCGTCGTTACTCGTGATGATAACTTGGGGCTCGTACATCTCTATCCACTTATCGTCACTAAAATGATCGGGGATTTCATCCCCCTCATCATCTGGTTGGGTATCGGGGATAGCCTCGTCATCATCTTCCTCCAATTGGTGCTCGGAAGGCAAAGGAGCTGGATCGGGGTCCTCATTGTGTTCGGGTACTATTGGCTGTGGTTCGGCCATGAACTCACTGTCAGCCAGTTGGGGTGCTACATCCGCTGGGTCACCTCCCATATTGGCTGCTGCGGCAAAGCCTTCGCCAGGTGCAGGATTGAGTGCTATTCTCTCAGCTTCTACTATGTCTCGGGTAAAGCACCTCAGATCCTCATGTGGCGGAGGGTAAGGAACAAGGTCCCTCACGTACCATGGTGTCCCTCTCCATAGCAGGTCGGCCATCTCTACAAGTGGCCTGTCTATTGGGATATAAGGTAGCATGGCATTCAAAAATCACTGACAGTAGTGTGCCATGGCCTCTCGCTTGTAAACATCCTACATGTTAGAGAGAACCTGATATAGCCTCTCCTCCATACCATCCCAACTGTCTCTATCTCTAGCCAATCCATTGAAGTCGTGCAGGTCTTGGCATAATTCAACCCATGGCATTGCCAGATCCCCAATCTTTCATCATCCATTCCACCATACCATTGCTGGTCCTCCAGTCGACTGCTAGCCAATACCACCTGTAGGCGAGGTAGGATATGGTAGGCTTCAAAAATCACCTCCATATGGTGTATCCGGTATGCGAGTTCATGTAAATGGTGACCATCATATAGATCCGATGGCATGGCGGCAAAAGCTAGGCTTGCTTGATGATCCTCTTGCACTTGCTAGGGGTCAACCGGTGCAGTCATTATCTCCTATTATAATTTAAACGCTAACTTATATACTAACATTAAAGGAAAAACAAAACTAACTTACTTAGACAGACAAGGCAGGCGTACGACGATGTGAGGTAGGGTGGTAGGATACTGCTCTGATACCAATTGTGACATTCCATGCCCTAGGTGACCCAGACCGTCACTTAAAAACTGCTACTTTAACTAATACTTATACTTTCTTGCAAACCATTTATACTTACTTAAAATCCATTCACTTAGATACCCTAATTTTAGGGCATTTTTTTTACGTCGTATGTATTCATTATTCACGTACATATACTTTAACTATTTACTATTCCAAAAATACCGCTTGACGACTACTATTTAAAAATACTATTTAACGATTATTATTCATAAAAACTATTTAACAGTTACTATTCATAAATACTGTATAACGGTTACTATTCAAAAATACCATTTAACGGTTACCTTTCAAATATACTGAGTACTGTTCCAAAACATACTGTTACTCAAAAACTATGTGGAAGACAATACTTGTGGTAGTATCCGTAACCGCGCCCTCACACCCCCCTTCGCCGCTGTCATCGTCTATTAGGGTTTAAGCCATAGGACGCTTACCTACAGCATGAACATACTCCGTAAGCTTTACGCCCAGTAAATATAATATATTAACCGCAAAATATGTTTAAAACATAGTACATACTTAAAATTATATAAGCATGCAAGATATCCATATATACCACTTAACATAGCACATACAATATCATCACATATCAAAACTTCACATACCATATGCATAGCAGAAACATCGTGCACTAAATGCATCTTACTGTAGCTAGAAGATAGTGAACTAATGCGTATGCATGATCCGGTCATGTTCATTTATGCTTCAATGCTCTTTTTCTTTCTCTTGTTTACTTAGGGCCCATGTGTTAGTACCGTGTGCATGCAGATCAGCGGTAATACCCGAGGTTACTAAAAATTCAAAGAGCCATCAACGGATGCTCAACTTTGCTTTAACTTACTTTAACTTAAAACCTCTTCAACTGAAAAGGTCAGTATGACACGCCTATTGAATTCTATCTTGTTTATCTGTTCTAGCCATATGCTTCTCTAAACTGTCCCAAATCCTACGCAGTAGGGACATATGGCATCTAACTTGTTCTTTCATCAATCTACTTGATTGTGAAACTACATTCTCTTATACATGCTGTGCAACAACGTGTGCATGGCATACACACTTAACATATTGTAAAAACATTGTATTAAAATCATTTCATTCATGCCGTAGGTAGAGTTGTACTTACCTAATTTGCAAGCAAAATTCAAACTCACGCCTTGTCAACTTATAGGTTACCACCTGTCATCAATAACGTATCTCATTAACACTTTTGTTGTGTCACTAATATTGTTAGTGACTAACGCAGGTAAATCATTTAGTACCGATTGTCGTTGGTACTAATTCACTCTCTATTTAGAGTTTACTTCTCTATACTCAGTAAATTAATTTATTTACCTAATAAATTGATTAATATCATCTTTTGGTCACTACTACCATTAGTGATTATAACTTACATCTCTATGTAGTACCGAGGTCATCAGTACCCTATTGGCCTACTTTGGGGATTTGGTGTCTAACTTGTATTATGTTTGATTAATTGTCTACTTGACAGATTAATCATCGCTCCTTGCAGTGTCGTTTGAAACACGGTCCTTGACTGGTTGCCTACCAGTCAACTAACTGGTTATGTGACGGCCCACCCTACGTAGGATTAAACAGTACTATTACAGTCAGCTACTGTCGCCAACTGCGATAGTCTGTAACCACTTGCGTCGTCGGTAACTTACTTTACCTTACTTTTAACTTATTCTAATATCACTTATGATGGTTGGTATCTTACTTTTAACCTACTTCGTTTAACATGCTTATTTTAATTTCTTATTTGAATGGGAAAATTGGGGACAATTTTTTTTTGAAAACTTTAAACTTGCAAATCCCATCGTGGTAAAACATTTACTAAAGTAAATACATTATCGTAACTTGATATACATCATAAAACACCATTTCAATATTCTTTTCATTACTCTTTTAAACAGCTCAGCGGAAGACTCATAGCAGTACCATAACCCTCACCCAATTCCTTGGCACATGCAGATCTCGTTCGTTATCCATCACTTGTCTTATCGTCATGCAGGATGCTTACCTGCAACATAAACAACTTGTGAGTGACAGGCTCAGTAAGTTCAAACATACATTCATGACATATAACAATTCATACCATATAGTACAAGGTAATTCTGATACCTACTATAGCCTTGGAACATTACATAACGTATATCATATATTGCTTAACATTCATACTTATCACACATAACCTTATAAACATACTTGTACATATCTAAACACACTTTACATCATAATCCTACTTTCACACTTAGCATCGTAAACATACTTAATGTACTTTATACATACTTAATATCATAAACATACTTCTGTACTTATCATGCTTTAATCTCATGAACATGCTTTCATACTTGAACCTCGTGAACTTATTGTAACGTCGTGAACATACTTAACATACTTGGCATCATGAACATGCTTTTATACTTAACATACTTGAAACATCGTAGTCATACTTATGTATACTTGAACATCGTAAACATAGCATACTTAACGTATGCTAACCGTTGTAAACATAACATACTTGAAACATAACATACTTAACATATGTTTACATATCATAAACATAGCATATTTATCATACCTATTATCATGAAATTACCTTTGCCTTTAACATAAAGAGTATATTTATTATACCTAAATATGTAAAACTTCGTACATATACTCAAGTATCGTAAACATACTTACTTATACTTAATATCTTTAACGTCATAAGCATACTTTCATACATACAAAACGTTACATACACATGTCGTTCATTACTTAGACATTCATATTTAAACATAACATACATATTTAACATCATATAGAGCATACTTAACATAGTATGATTAACTTACGTTTATTAATTTATGCGTAATAGTTATAACATATCATATTTTTAACACGAACGTTAGTCATGTTATACTTGTTTATTACCATGAATAGTACTATTCTCTATAAATAGTAACTTTATAACGTTATGTTTGCTTAACATTAATACTTAAACGTATTTAACATCCTTCATATCATATCTGACAGAACATATATGATACCAACTATGGCAGCAGAACATTAACACAACATACATAATACATTACTTTAGATTTCATACTTAAAGTATATAATACTTATACATACTTTTCATCATAACCGTACTTGACATATTGCACACTGTGAGTACACTTTCATACTTAATATACTTTAAACATACTTAATATCTTGAACGTACTTGCATTCTTACATGCTTTAAACATACTTAATATCTTGAACATACTTGCATTCTTGACATGCTTTAAACGTACTTAATATCTTGAACATACTTTTGTGTTATCCCCTACAATTTACATAACATTAAACTTCCAAATCCGGGACATACCACCATCAATTTGGGAGCCCTATAATAACTGAACAGAATTTCATGCTTATCATTGTAAACATATCATGATTTAAACGTAGCATATTGAACATAAGCTTAACATCAGAAATATAACATACTTGACACACTTGTTATTGTGAAAATACTTTCACATTTAACATCATGATATACTTATCATACTTAAATACGTAAAACTTTGCTAATATACTTAAGTATCATAAATACACTTACATATGCTTAAATATCCTTAACATAAAACATAACATGGATCATTAACATAATAAATAACATGCATTGCTTTTGTATTACTATTCACTATGAATAGTAACTCTGACCATGAATAGTATTGTTTACTATGAACAGTATCGTTGACCATGAATAGTGACTTTGATTGCATCGGTATTCATAGTGTTAGTATATCTTATGCTCGTTTATGGACTGCATTTTTTTTTTCTTGAGTCTTTATCTTTCAATACGTTCTGGTTTTTGGGCTCCATGATTGGTCGTACTGTAATGTGCGCATAACTGAGAGGGACTCTGGGGAGCGACCCACTAGCCAATCCTTTACAGTCTACATAACATCAGACTTCCAAACCTAGGACATATTACCAGCAGTTTGGAGTCCTAACAATACTGAATCTGAAAAACCTCCACCTGTGTGGGAGGCCGGTACGCTAATACTGATTTAGTTACTAATTTTCTTGTGATTCCTGACCGGTGGCATTTATACTGCCTCCTAGGTCTGGAACTCTTTAAATTATTCTGTAGTTTTCTTAAGATTTTATTTCTTATGTTAGTGTGCATACAGCACCTAACTACTAAATTTCTATCATCTATATCACATAAGCATACTGAGTAAATTCATGCTGCAAATAGATAAATGTCTGAACTTATAAAATATAACACACAAACATAAACATGTCAAGTCAATTTACATTTAACTTAGACATAACGCATGGTTCATAACATGACTTTCGTAACATTCAAATCATAGTATCTTGGCACTAAAACTGCACATAAAACACATAAACATGACCAGTCCATTTATGTTGCAGACATATAGAACACATAACACATAAACATGTCAAGTAATTTCATGTTGCAGACAATTAAATGCCCGAACTTACTGTATATAACACTTAAACATAAAATTCAATTCATATTTGATTTAGACCTAACACATAAACATCCAACGTTTAAAACTTCAGTCTAATTATTTTGCTGATTCTTGTCTTTCCTTACTGTCTTTCATACGATTTCGACCTGGGGGCATTATCATTGTCTCCGTGGTCTGGAACACTTCTCATGTCTTTCTTTCATTGTGTGTATTTTATTAAATACAGCTTTGTGCATATAACACCTTACATATATACTTTACATTTCATACATAATATATAAACATATTACGTAATTTCATGTAACAGACAATAAAATGTCTGAACTTACTACATAAACACGTAGATATAAACATGTCAATTTATATTGCAGTCAACTAAATGCTTGAACTTGCAACATATAACACATAAAAGTCCATACATGTTACAGACATAGAAATATTTAAAGCTTACCACATACGACACTTAGACATAATAGTCTATTCATGTTGCAGTCAATTAAATGTTTGAACTTACTGATACTTCTGCTCGTATGTCCTTTCGTACTTCCTTGGCTTGCAGACGTCCCTTTATTGCGTCTGTATCAGATTCCTATAATCGAAATATTTACGGTTATTTTTGTTACTTAAATCATACATAAAACTTAATAAAACATAAAAATTCTACGTTTCATTTCATAATCATGAATTTAGGAGTTTATTATCCCATTTATAACTTTTCTGTCTACTCTTGGAAAAATTACCATTTTGTTCCAAACTTTTGACAAAATTATCACTTTGCCCCTAACGGGATTTTTTTATCATAACCTTACTTTTCTTTGATTTATGACTTAGTTTTGGCCCTTAGAATCTTAGGGTTCGTTTAGTGAACGCATTGCATTTGAATACAATGCATTGAATGCAATTTGTATTTGGAGGAAAAGCATTAGTATTGCATTTGAATGCAATGTATGTTTGGGGGAAAAGTATTTGAATTGTATTTTAATAATAAATATGTGATGTGATGGATAAAAATAGAAAGAAAAAAAGGAGGGAGAGGGAATATATGATGTAATTAATAAAAATAATAGAAAAAGTGAAATAATAAATAGTGATTGTGTTAGATTTAAAATGTGATGTGATTGGTATTTGAATGAAATGTTTTTGTATTTGGGGGAAAATTGCATTGCATTTAAACGCAATGCTAAAAAAAAAGCTTGTCCCAAACGTGTACTTAATTAAACCATTTTAAGTCCATTAGGGCCCTTTTCTATCATCCCTGAAATTTTCGGTCAAAATAATCGTTTTTCCCCTGACAGGTCTTTGGGCCATATCATTTTCATTTTATTGCTTAGACTGGATTTTCTAAATCCAAAAATCATAAAATCATTTTTCTTAAGCCTTTTCGAGTTTTTTTTCAGCATTAAACGCCGAAATGCTCGGATCGCTATTTATCGACCCTCGAGTGGCACTATTCCGACCCTAGGTCGTTAATCCTCTTTTTCAAGCCTAAATCACCAAGGGGGCTTGGTTTCCATCCCCACCATATTTTTACCCTTCGGTTCCTAAAATATCCCTTTACGCCATTTTTGAAATTTCGGCAGCATTTTCGCTTAATTTTTGGGTTCCCAGCTTTTAGGAAACACCTCGAAACCATCTAACCTAATTCTATTCTATCACGTACTATACCAGAGGCCTATATTTTTACATAAAATTCAACTTTTACATAAAAATCTTTACATTTTTCACATTTTCTTATTTGACTATTTTTCATACACATAGTCCATTTTTCTTACAATTTCACATGTAAAAGTACATAATTAATATATAATCATTCCAAAACATAAATTTAGGAATAAAGGACCGAAATCACTACCGAAATTATCCCATCGACGATCGAATGAACCGTTTGGTCTCACGTGCACAAACTTTTTTTCTCCATTCTTCATTTTTGAAATTTTGTCTTGCAATTCTGACACCACGGACATGTTCGGAACATCGAAAATAGGCCAAGGGGCTATTCTTCAATTTTTGGGGTATGGTTCACTGTTGACCGACATCGATCACCGTTGACTATCGTTGACCGACGTTCACCGATGGCGGTTTAGGCCAAGCTTGGTACCAAAACATAGATCTCGATGAGAGGAACCTATTGGTGGTGTCGATTTCACCAATCGAGCCTCCTATCGTTGGAAATCGAGCCTCGAAAGGGCGACGGTGGCGACGATATCCGTTCTCCGCCGTGCCAATGTCAATTCATGAAATTGACCAGGGGCTTTGACATTTCGGCCTATTCTAAACCTTTCTGGCTAAGCGGTGTCACTCACCTCTGCTGAAAACAGTGACTTTCACGGTGGCAACACAGCGGCGAAGGCGAGGGCCTGGGCAGCATGATCCGGTGGCTGTTGAGGTGAAATGAGCTATGGGTTTTGTTTCTTCTCTTCACCATGAAACTTTTGGGACTGGAATCACCTTGATCGGAGATCGGACGACAGAGAAACGGCCGTTTGAATTTTCCAGCAACCGGTAGCTTCGGGCGGCGCGTGCAGGCTCCTTCAACGGCCGTTCCATGCCATCGACCCACCGTTGGACTCAGCTTGACGAGAGCTTTCCAACGGTGCCAGCGGTGTCGAAAATGGACACCGTTTCCGGTAGTTGGTTACTGTTTATTCGTGGGGGTGTGGGAGGAAAGAAAAGAAGAGGAAAAAATGTGGGTTTATTTTGAAATTTCTGACTTTTTTCCCACTTTTTCGGCCTTTTATACATTTTTTTTTTCAAAATTTCAACATAAGCTATCCTCACTAATTTGGGCATGCTGAACCCAAATATATCAGTTTCGTTTTCGTCCGAGGTCATCTTGACCAGTTTCCGATACTATGAATTTCCGGTCAAAAATTACCTTTGTACTCAATTAACTAATTTGAGCATGCTAATAAGCTATACTAACTAATTTGGGTGTGCTGAACCCAAATTTATCAGTTTCAACTTCATTCGAGGTCATCTCGACCAATTTTTCGGTATTGCATATTTCCCGGTCAAAAATTATTTTTTGTGCTCAAATTACTAATTTGAGTATTTTGATTTCAAATATATCAGTTTTATATCAAGAAAAGGTCATCTTGACCAATTTCTTGATACTATGTATGACACACACACATATACACAAAATCATTACATTTCCTATTTTTAACATAAAATTCATCATGTACATTCCATGTACCAATTTTCTGAGAATGATAAAATTTTCCGGCTGTCACAAGTTACCTCTCGCATTGTTAACTAAGTAGACTACTAAGTTACTATGCATAAACTTGGTGTTGTAACCAACTAGGTTACTTTGCTTGTTTGGGTATGGTAGCCTACTGGGCTACCCACACTATTTTGGTTATTTAAGAAAATCGTTTTTGTTAGCTTATAAAATTCTTGGTAAAATTATGTGTTTGGAACTCGTCCCCTTATCACCCCATTAGAAGGTGGGGGACGTTTTTATGAAAACCATGTTTACATTTTAAAGGTGTTAAAACACATTTTTTTTCGGTGTTATATTTTAAAAGTGGTTTTTTAACCATTTTTGAAAACTATTTTGAAACTTGATCGAAATGACTTTGTTTTAAAATTGGCGAACACGAAATTTTTTGCCTCGACGAGATGAACAATTCTCATGTTCACCTCGGAGCTCAAATCTAACTCTAACGGCTCCTAAACTCATTGAACCCGTAGCCAAAGTGCCCAATTTTTTTACAAAAATTCCAATTTTATGTTACTTTAAAAATGGCCCTGTTTGAGTCCTAAAACTGCCAAATTTTTAAAACATACATACGTCGTCTTAAAGATTTCGATGTGTTCTACAACTTTTATGCGATTCGTTTTTAGCAAAACCCATACCTATGTCTGGGCTCAGATTTTCAGTCCCAGTTTTGGACACCGAGTGAAAACCACTCAAAAAACCTATAGTATTTTCGTTTTTGACCAAAACCTATTTGACGCAAAAACGACCGTATCAAAATTTTCTTACAACATCATGTTACCAAATCCCAAATTTAGACCCTAAGGGGGACAAAATCGCCAAAATCTGTGGCCCTTTCCTGTGGACAGATTTGTATCCAGCCACTTTTCGAAACATCCATGCTCACACATTCACCAATCCATCCGTAAAAATGTAAACACAACCACAACCACATAAACTTAAAAATGAAAAGCTAAGGGCTCAAAATAAACTTATTGCAACCCATGTGCATAAACAAATACACATAAATTTCTTGATCAAAAACTTAAAAACATCTAACCATAAAGGGGAAGGTTTCGGTTTACCTCTTGCGCTATGGTCCAAACACAAATCCAAACTAGGGCTTGAGTGACCAAATGGCCATGGGGAAAACAAGGAGATAGGGTCAGTTTTGTGCTAGCAAAAACACCAAAATAATTTCTCTTAATTTCAAACCAAAATAATAACTAAAATCACAAAGATTGATTAGAAACCTTACCCTTGAAGGAACTTAGAATGGCTTGGATTTGAAGTTGTTAGGAAATACCCTAAGTATTAGAGACATTTTGATGTATTTATTTTGAACTGGATAATAAAATTATATATAAAGATTATTCATTACATTGCTGTCTGTCCTCATTTTATTTACAAGTTAAAGTAAATGTAAGCAAATATGGCTCCCTGACTGCTTGTGTTAAAACTGTTAGAACGTTGCATGCAATGGACTTTTATATGCGAGAAGACAATGTTCTAAAGTAAGTGGTCTAAACTAAGGTCAGTAGTCTATGGGATTAGACCGAGCATCTAACTCATGTTAAGACTATTATGTTGTCCAAAGTCATGGTGGGGACAGTTTGTCTTGACTGTCTGGAGCATTGACTCCTAAGTAGAGACATAGATATGTTGCTTGGTGGTGACATATTAGACCGAGACTAAAGCGTGATTGATCTACGTAGTCTGCTATGAGTGGATCGATCTATTTTGACGTTCATTGTGCAGTAACCTTAATCCTGAGTGAATGAACTACTTCATGTATATGACTTGTGTACTTTGATGTTCCAATGGCTAAAATGTCTCAGAGGTAATAAGCTTATAGACTGATTCGTTGGGTGCATGACTTGTATAGGATGAAGGGTTTATTTACAGATATCAGAATCATAGCTCTAATAAGGAGTTAAGGGTATCCTCTCAAAGGCATTATACTGGATGTGAAAATGGATAAGGCCTTGGGTCATCTGTTGGGCGGATGACTTCTTATTCATATATGGTGAATAATCATTTTCTTATTTGGTAGTATAATAGAACTTTAAGATAGTCTGATCAGTAGGATTAAACGGACTTTGACCTAAGGCTGATCATGGATATCATATGAGGGTTCTGCATACATGACAAGGTCATTGGACAGTAGCTCGTCACAGGCTTACACAATATGGTATATAATTGGGAGTTCAGTTTTAGGTTTATAGTGGTGTGACTCTAAAATTAGTGATCATATGATCGAGTTGTTCGGTACAGAATGATGATCATATGGAATCATGGGAGCCCGATTATATATGTCCAATTGGTCCCTCTACCAGCTCCACATAATTCCTTAACGTTTGACAAATTGATTTATGTATGCTATTGGCTAGTTGATTATGCATGGATGGTGTTGACATAGGATTAGGATAGTGGACAAGATTCTCTCCGGTTGAATTCAGATTTTGTTTTGGATAATAGAGTATACAATTATTCGAACTTCAAATAAAGTTGCCATGATTTTATTTAAGATTAGATTGGAGTTGTAGAAAATTATCCATGAGAACAAGAATTTGAAATATAACTTTTTTGTGGACTTTGAAATTTGAATTTTGAAATTTGAAATTTAAAATTTGAATTTGAAATTTGAATTTGAAATTTGAATTTGAAATTTAAATTTGAAATTTGAAATTCAAATTTTAAATCACAGTCCAAGTAGGATTCGAATTTTATTTGGATAAATCTACAAAAAGGAAAATTCGAATTTGAGTTGGATTTGGAGAGGAAAATCTTGTTTGAATCCTACTTGAATTTTGAATCACAATCCTGACTAATTTTGGTCGAAAATTTTGAGGATTATCCTCATGGAATTTTCAAAAATTTTGTGGATAAGATTTAGGGAAAAATTCAAGTTTCAATCCCAGTTAAATTTGGATTCTCTCCTCCCTAGAGAATGGCCGAAATTTTTGAGGAAGATCTCATGAGGATTTTCGGTTATTTTGGATAAGGATGAGATAAAATTCAAGCTTTAAAATCCTAGTTGAATTTTGATTCTCTCCCTATTATTTGTGATCGAAAATTTGGAGGAAATCTCAAGATAGATTTTCAGATTTTTTGGTTGGATAATGATGAGATAAAATTCTAGTTAAAATCCTGTTTGAATTTTGAATACAAAATCTAGAGAATGGCCGAATTCTTTTGGTGGATTTTGGCTTGAAAATTTCAGATTTTTTGTGTTGTGGATATGGGAGAAAATCTTTTCCTAATCCAATTCAAATTCAGAGGATCACCTCATGCAATTCTATAAATAGAGGTCCTACCACTCCAGTTCTCGCAGACCACAGACTCTGGGTGGTCGGAAGAAGACTAGCAGTGCTAGCATACCGATCGAGGTTCAGAGTGCCCACACACTCAGCCATTCGAGAATTAGAAAATAGTAGAGAAGGCTAGTTGATTGAAACCCTCCGATCATTCTCTTCCTACAGATTAGCGTCCTTGAGGTATGAGTTTAAATTGTTGTTGGTTTATTGTATATGGCTGTTAGGAAATGCCCTAAGCGTTAGAGACATTTTGATGTATTTATTTTGAACTGGATAATAAAATTATATATAAAGGTTATTCATTACATTGCTATCTGTCCTCATTTTATTTACATGTTAAAGTAAATGTAAGCAAATATGGCTCCCTGATTGTTTGTGTTAAAACTGTTAGAACGTTGCATGCAATGGACCTTTATATGTGAGAAGACAATATTCTAAAGTAAGCGGTCTGAACTATGGTCTGTAGTCTAACGCGTTAGACCGAGCATCTAACTCATGTTAAGACTATTATGTTGTCTAAAGTCTTAGAGGGGACAGTTTGTCTTGACTATCTGGAGCATAGACTCCTAAGTAGAGACATAGATTTGTTGCTTGGTGGTGACATATTAGACCGGGACTAAAGCGAGATTGATCTATGAAGTCCACTTTGAGTGGATCAATCTGCTTTTGACGTTTATTGTGCAGTAACCTTAATCCTGAGTAGATGAACAGCTTCATGTATATGACTTGTGTACTTTGGTGTTCCAATGGCTAAAGCGTCTCAGAGGTAGTAAGCTTGTAGACCGGTTCGTTGGATGACTTATATATGATGAAGAGTTTGTTTACAGATATCGGCATCATAGCTCTAATAAGGAGTTAAGGGTATCCTCTTCAAGACATTATACTGGATGTGCAAATGGACAAGGCCTTGGGTCGTCTGCTGGGTGGATGACTTCTTATTCACATATAGTGAATAATCATTTTCTTTATTCAGTAGTATAATGGAACTTTAAGATAGCCTGATCGGTAGGATTAAATGGACATTGACCTAAGGCTGATCATGGATATCATATGAGGATTCTTCATACATGACAAGGTCATTGGATGATAGCTTGTCACAGGCTTACGTAATACGGTATATAATTGGGAGTTCAATTTCAGGTTTATAGTGGTGTGACTCTGAAATTAATGATCATATGATTGAGTTGTTCGGTAAAGAATGATGATCATATGGATTCGTGGGAGCCCGATTATATTTGTCTAATTGGTCCCTCTACTAGCTCCACATAATTCCTTAACGTTTGGCAAATTGATTTGACTATGCTATTGGCTAGTTGATTATGCATGGATGGTATTGACATAGGATTAGGATGGCGGAAAAGATTCTCTCTTGTTGAATTCAGATTTTGTTTTGGATAGTAGAGTACACAATTATTCGAACTCCAAATAAAGTTGCCATGATTTTATTTGAGATTGGATTGGAGTTGCAGAAAATTATCCATGAGAACAAGAACTTGAAATACAACTGTTTTGTGGATTTTGAAATTTGAAATTTGAAATTTGAAATTTGAAATTCAAATTTGAAATTTGAATTTGAAATTCAAATTTGAAATTTGAAATTTGAATTTGAATTTGAAATTTGAAATTCAAATTTTGAATCACCGTCCAAGTAGGATTCGAATTTCTTGTGGTAAATCCATAAGGAATGAAATTCAAATTTGAGTTGGATATGGAGAGGAAAATCTTGTCTGGATCCTACTTGAATTTTGAATCCAAATCCTAACAAATATGGATGAAAATTTTGAGGATTATCCTCATGGAATTTTTGGATTTTTTTATGGATAAGGTTCAGGGAAAAATTCAAGTTTCAATTCCTGTTGAATTTGGATTCTCTCCTCCCTGATAATGGCAAAAATTTTGAGGAAGATCTCCTAGGAATTTTGAGGAAGATCTATTTGGTTATTTTGGATAAGGATGGGATAAGATTCAAGCTTGAAAACACTAGTGGAATTTTGATTCTTCCCTTATCTTTTATGGCCGAAAATATTTGGTGAAAAATCCTCTAGGATTTTTGGATTTTTTGGTTGAAAAAAAGGAAGATAAAATTCAAGTTAAAATCTTGTTTAGATTTGAATTGGATAATCCTAAAGAGGCCGAAATTTTGTTGGGATTTTCCCCTTGGAATATTCAGATTTTTTGGTTGTAGATAAGGGAGAATATTTTCTCCTAATCCAATTTGAATTCGGAGAATCACCTCATGCAAGTCTATAAATAGAGGTCCTGCTACTCCACTTCTCTCAGACCACAGACTCTCAGGTGAGTAGGCTTATTGTTACATAACTCACCATGACAATAAGTTCTTTAGAGATCTGGGTGGTTGGAAGAAGACTACCAGTGCTAGCATACCGATCGAGATTCAGAGTGCCCACACACTCAACCATTTGGGAATTGGAGGAATAGTAGAGAAGGCTAATTGGTTGAAGTCCTCCGGTCATTCTCCTCCTACAAGATTGGCGTCCTTGAGGTATGAGTTTAAATTGTTGTTGGTTTATTGTATATGGCATCATGAGATATTTAACGATCTTGAAAAATTTTTATTGTTCTGCAAAGCTACTCTGATACGTTTTTATCAATTTATTTCCTACAATTGGTATCAGAGCCATCTCATGATTATGCCATGTACATAAATTAGACAATTAATTAGTCTTTTTATTTATATATGGATTTGATATTTAGAGAGTGGCATTCTAGGATTCCTTTATGTTGTTATCATGGATTATGTATGTAGTATGTGGTTATTTTAATTTTTTGAATTATTATAAGCATGCTTGTTTATGCCGGTTATGGTTCCTTACAATTTAAAAAATTGTATCTAGGAATTTTTATGTAACCATGGGAGCAGTTTATAATTACTGTAATTTTTCTCAGGGATTTTAATTTTTGTCTCTTAGAATTATTATGATTTGAAATTTTGTACACCGGAAACGGTTTAGGAAATTTTATGTAATTATTCTTGGAAGAGATCGAAGTTTGAAGACCGTAATTTATTTTTTCCAAAAGTTAAATTTAATTTAAAGGTTGAAATTTTGATTGTGTGGAAAATTTCAATTTAATTGGGATTCAAATTAATTTTTGGAGATCCTAATGGGTAAATTGGAATATGGCATGAAAATCAAGACATGACCCCTCGGGATAGGCCATCGGGCCTTGGGCTGCAGCCCCTGCCTTCCGGCAGTATGGGCCTGCGGCAGCCCCCGTACATGTTAGAAAATGCCCTAAGCATTAGAGACATATTGATGTATTTATTTTGAACTGGATAATAAAATTATACATAGAGGTTATTCATTACATTGCTATCTGTCCTCGTTTTATTTACATGTTAAAGTAAATGTAAGCAAATATGGCTCCCTGACTGCTTGTGTTAAACTGTTAGACGTTGCATGCAATAGACTTTTGTATGCGAGAAGACAATGTTCTAAAGTAAGCGGTCTAAACTATGGTCTGTAGTCTATGGGGTTAGATCGAGCATCTAAATCATGTTAAGACTATTACGTTAACTAAAGCCTTGGAGGGGACGGTTGGTCTTGACTGTCTGGAGCATAAACTCCCAAGTAGAGACATAGATATGTTGCTTGGTGGTGACATATTAGACCGGGACTAAAGCGTGATTGATCTACGAAGTCCGCTTTGAGTGGATCGATCTGCTTTTGACGTTTATTGTGCAGTAACCTTAATCCTGAGTAGATGGACAGCTTCATGTATATGACTTGTGTACTTTGATGCTCCAACGGCTAAAGCGTCTCAGAGGTAGTAAGCTTATAGACTGGTTCGTTGGGTGCATGACTTGTATACGATGAAGAGTTCGTTTACAGATATCAGAATCATAATTCTAAAAAGGAGTTAACGGTATCCTCTTAAAGGCATTATACTAAATGTGAAAATGGACAAGGCCTTGGGTCGCCTGCTGGGCGGATGACTTCTTATTCATATATGGTGAATAATCATTTTCCTTATTCGGTAGTATAATGGAACTTTAAGATAGCCTAATGAGTAGGATTAAACGGACTTTGACCTAAGGCTGATCATGGATATCTTATGAGGGTTCTGCATAGATGACAAGGTCATTGGACGATAGCTTGTCACAGGCTTACGTAATACGGTATATAATTGGGAGTTCAGTTTCAGGTTTATAATGGTGTGACTCTGAAATTAGTGATCATATGATTGAGTTGTTCTGTAAAGAATGATGATCATATGGATTTACAGGAGCCCGATTATATATGTCCAATCGGTCCCTCTACTAGCTCCACATAATTCCTTAACATTTGGCAAATTGATTTGACTATGCTATTGACTAGTTGATTATGCATGGATGGTGTTAACATAGGATTAGGATGGTGGACAATATTCTCTCCGGTTGGATTCAGATTTTTTTTGGATAATAGAGTACACAATTATTTGAACTCCAAATAAAGTTGCTATGATTTTATTTTAGATTGGATTGGAGTTGTAGAAAATTATCCATGAGAACAAGAATTTAAAATACAACTGTTTTGTGGATTTTGAAATTTGAATTTTGAATTTGAAATTTGAATTTGAAATTCGAATTTGAAAATTGAATTTGAAATTGAAATTTGAAATTTGAAATTTGAAATTTGAATTTGAAATTTGAATTTCAAATTTTGAATCACAGTCCAAGTAGGATTCAAATTTCTTGTGGTAAATCCACGAGGAATGAAATTCGAATTTGAGTTGGATATGGAGAGGAAAATCTTGTTAGAATCCTACTTGAATTTTGAATCCAAATCCTAACGATAATGCACGAAAATTTTGAGGATTATCCTCATGGAATTTTCAGATTTTTTGTGGATAAGGTTCAGGGAAAAATTCAAGTTTCAATCTCAGTTGAATTTGGATTCTCTCCTCCCTGATTATGGCCTAATTTATTGAGGATAAATCCTAGGAGATTTTCGGTTATTTTAGATAAGGATGAGATAAGACTCAAGCTTGAAAATCTTAGTAGAATTTTGATTCTTCCCTTATCTTTTGTGGCCGAAAATATTTGGTGAAAATCCTTAAGGACTTTCGGATTTTTTGGTTGAAAAAACGGACATAAAATTCAAGTTAAAATCTTGTTTAGATTTGAATTGGATAATCCTAAAGAGGGCCGAAATTTTGTTCGGATTTTCCCCTTGGAAAATTTTGTTATTTTGGTTATGGATAAGGGAGAATATCTTCTTCTAATCCAATTCGAATTCAAAGAATCAGCTCATGCAAGTCTATAAATAGAGGTCCTGCCACTCCAGTTCTCTTAGACCACAGGCTCTTAGGTGAGCAGGCTTATTATTGCATAACTCACCGTGACAATAAGTTCTTTAGAGATCTGGGTGGTTGGAAGAAGACTAGCAGTGCTAGTATACCGATCGAGGTTCAGAGTACCCACACACTAAGCGATTTAGGAATTGGAGAATAGTAGAGAAGGCTAGTTGGTTGAAGCCCTCCAGTCATTCTCCTCCTGCAAGATTGGTGTCCTTGAGGTATGAGTTTAAATTATTGTTGGTTTATTGTATATGGCATCTTGAGATATTCAACGATCTTGAAAAATTTTTGTTGTTCTGCTGCGCCACTCTGATACGTTTTTACCAATTTAATTTCCTAAAATTGGTATCAGAGCCATCTCATGACCATGCCATGTACATAAATTAGACAATTAATTAGTCTTTTTATTTATGTATGGATTTGATGTTTAGAGAGTGGCATTCTAGGATTTCCTTTATGTTGTTATCATGTATTATGTATATAGTATGTGGTTATTTTAATTTTCTGAATTATTATAAGCATGCTTGTTTTTAACAGTTATGATTCCTTAGAATTTGTAAAAATTGTATCTAGGAATTTTTATGTAACCATAGGAGCAGTTTATTAACGCTGTAATTTTCCTATGAATTTTATTTTTTTGTCTCTTAGAATTATTATGATTAGAATTTTGTACACCGGAAACGGTTTAAGAATTTTTATGTAATTATTCTTGGTGGAGATTAAAGATTCAAGACCATAATTTATTTTTTCCCAAAAGTTAAATTTAATTTAAAGGTTGAAATTTTGATTGTGTGGAAAATTTCAATTCAATTGGGATTCAAATTAATTTTTGGAGATCTTAATAGGTAAATTGGAATATGGCATGAAAATCGAGACACGACCCCTCAGGATAGGCCATTGGGCCTTGGTGGGGCTGCAGCCTCTGCTCTCGGGCAAGATGGAGCTGCGGTAGCCCCTATACAGGCCATGACCACCCACGGCCGCAGCCTTCGCCTGCAGCCGAGGGTGGTGGTGGCCCTCCCCAAGGCTGGCCACAGCCTGGGCGTGTAGCCTGCCGGCTGCTGCGCCAAGCCTAGGCGTGCATCCAGGCACTACAGGCTTGGCCTGCAGCCTGTCTGGGTTGCACAAGGGGCGACCATGCGCTGCCAGCCCCCGAGGGCTGGGGGCTGCCCATGGCGGCTGCTGGCTTCCGGGGCGGTGGGGCGATGATTCAAAAATCGAAAAAAATTTTGATTTTTAAATTTGAGATTTAATTTTTAAATCATGTTTTAAAACATATAATTGAAAATTTGAAATTTTTGAAATTACATATTGTTATACATGATGTTTAAAATTGTTTAAAATTTAAATTTTTTGGAATTTAAATTTTAAATAATTCTTGAGATGAGAAATAAATGGAGAGGCTACATAAAGATGGATACAAGAAGACAGAACAAAATTCAAGACCCAAAGAATGCTTTGGATGGAATTTTGTAATCTTTATTTTATTTGTTCTAGGATGGAACCATGACTTGGTTATTCTGTCAATTATTTTTGGTCATGGATGTATAAATATGTATTGATGGATGTTTTATATGCATATTTGATAATATGTCATATAGGATAGGTGAGTGCCGCTCATACTATATTGATCATACATAATTTGTCAAAACTTGAATGTTTTTCAAAATATTGAGTGGGAGAGGGTTTCAAACAAAACCCGCGGCCTCCATTGTTGATCCATATGTGAAAGCATGGTAACGCCTCGCGTCAGTTCTGGCCTGACCACACCCCTCGGTAGGTGTTTACCGCCGCCAGTATACTAGATTATATCTCCTATGTGGAAAACGTGTTTGGGTACGATCCTGTTCATGACCACCCTTCGGTGGCTTGGTAGGACGTGGATCGGGTTACGTAAATAATGGTTATACACTCAAGTCTCGTTTAGTTATTAACCTTCACCAGAAGCTCTGTTAACTAAACTGGTGGCCAAATAAGTGGTTATTAATATATGTTTTAATCTTGAAGGATTTAAGGCAACATATATTAATTGGCCAGAGTCCATGTTCCGGCTTTTTGTTTTCATGACCACCCCCGGTGGCTTGGGGCAATAGGTGCTGAGAATTACCGTTGAAATGCTACATGTTTTTCAAGTTTCATGTAGGAACATACTTGTATGTTTTATTTGCTAAATTATCTGTATATTTGCTTGGGCTTTGTAATGATGTCTAGTATAATTTTATTTCAGTTCAAAATGTCACTGACACTCCTCATTTCAATACTTACTGAGAATAAACTGAATGGCGATAATTATAAAGATTGGAAAAGAAATCTGTTGATAGTTCTCAGCTGCGAGAGAAACAAGTTCGTACTAGATGAACCATGCCCACCAGGGCCCAAACCTGACATACCGCTTGAGGAGGTCCTGGTTGCCTATACTCGTTGGAGAGAATCCAATGATATAGCTCGATGCTACATTCTGGCTATCATGAAGAGTGCTTTACAAAAGCAACATGAGACTTATCAGGTTGCTAGGGAGATCATAGAAAATCTAGAGGACATGTTCGGAGGCCAAGAAAAATTGGCTCGATAGTTCACTATAACTAGCATTATAAACTCTAAGCAAAAGGCAGGTACTCCGGTGAAGGACCATATGATCACTCTAATGGGATTCTTCACTGAGGCTACCGAGAACGGTGCTGAGTTGGAATACAACACCTAGATCGAAATGGTGTTCAAAACTCTATCTAAAGATTTTGTGGGGTTTAAGGCCGCATATAATCTGGTGACAAGGGAGTTAGGACTAACCGAGCTCATGAAGTAACTCCAAGCTTATGAGCGGATGATCAGGGATGGGGATGTGTCCAACCTTAAGGGGAGGCCAATTTGACGGAATCTTCCAAACCCTCACGAAAGAGGAAGAGGCCAAATCATAAGCAAGCAGCTTCCAGTTCTTCTAATCCTCCTGTCTCGGATGGGAAGAAGAAGAAGAAGAACAAGAAGCCCAGGGACTCTAAAAACTCCAAGTGCTTCCGCTGTGGGAAGGTAGGTCACTTCAAGAAGGCTTGCCAGGAAATCCTAGCCGCCAAGGGCAAGGAAGGTAAGAAACTTCACTATTTGGAAGCATGTTTGGTAGAAGAATCGAAAGACACTTAGGTCATTGGTTCGGTCGCCACTAATCATGTTTGTATTTCCATGCAGGGGTTCATGGAAACGAGAAGTCTATATGATAGGAGCCTCTCATTGCGGACTGGAGACAGCAGTTTGGTGGTGGCTGAGGTAGTGGGAGATATTTATCTTTTCTTTGATGAATTTAGGTTTATTTTATTGAAAGACTGTTTTTATGTTCCTAATTTTAGGAGGAACCTTATATCGATAGCTTGTTTAATAAAGGATTCTTATTCAGTTTCTTTTAGTAAAAGAGTTGATATTCATAGAAATAAGTCTTTTATCTGTTCTGGATGGATGGATGGAAACCTATATTTGATCAAACCAAAGATGTACTTACTGCTTGACACCGAATTAATAGATAACTCTAAAAGGTTGAAAGTTTCTCACTCTAACAAGACGTATCTTTGGCATTTAAGACTTGGTCATATTAATCAGGATAGGATTCAAAGATTGGTGAAAGACAGTCCTCTAGAATCTCTGGAGGAGGTACGTCTTCCTCAATGTGAGTCTTGTCTAGAGGGAAAGATCACTAAGAGGTCTTTTGGAGCTAAAGGTACTAAGGCTCAAGAGCTCTTAGAAATTGTGTACACTGACGTATGTGGCCCCATGAACGTCACAGCACGAGGAAGGTTTGAGTATTATGTCTCATTTATAGACGATTACTCGAGGTCTGGATATATGTATCTGATGCACCGTAAGAGCGAAACCTTTGACAAGTTCAAAGAGTATCGTGCGGAAGTGGAAAAGTAATTGAATAAATCCATAAAGACACTTTGATCTGATCGAGGTGGTGAATACCTCTCCGAGGAATTTCTAGGACATCTTGTAGAGAATGGGATATTATCCCAATTGACTACACCTGATATTCCATAACAGAATGGTGTAGCCGAAAGGAGAAACAGGACCTTGTTGGATATGGTACGGTCCATGATGAGTTATTCAACGCTGCCATTATCATTTTGGGGATATGCTTTACAAACGGCATGCTATATTCTAAACCAAGTTCTAAGCAAGTCAATTCCTAGGACTTTGTATGAATTGTGGCATGATAGGAAGCCCTCCCTTAGACATATGAGAATATGGGGCTGCCTGGTGCATGTACTGGATGGGGATGCGAAGAAATTGGAACCAAGATCAGAAGTGTGCATGTTTGTAGGGTATCCAAAGGGAACTAAAGGAGGTCTGTTCTATAACCCGAAGGAACAAAAAGTCATTGTATCAACCCATGTGACATTCTTGGAGGAAAGTCACATGAATGACTTTAAGCCTCGAAGCAAAGTGGTGCTAGAGGAGTTATCGGGTAAAAGAACTGCTCCACAGGTTTCGGTCTTGGACGCAAGTCCGAGTTCCGGTGAAAGACCTGTAGACGATCAATAATTTAGGGTGCCTCATCATAGTGGGAGGGTTTCAAAGAAACCTAATTTCTTCATGTATGATGCTGAGGTATACCAGGCCGAGGCTCATGAGCTTGAGGATGATCCGGTCACCTATGATAAAGCTATAAATGACGTTGATTTTAAATCTTGGAAACAGGCTATGAACAATGATGGATTCTATGAAATCCAACTCTATTTGGGAACTTGTAGATTTGTCGAATGGGATAAAACCCATTGGATGCAAATGGGTCTACAAAAGAAAGAAAGATGCGGAAGGGAGAGTGGAAACTTTCAAAGCTAGACTGGTTGCAAAGGGGTACGCACAAAAGGTTAGAATCGATTATGATGAAACCTTTTTGCCTGTTGCTATGCTGAAGTCTATCCGTATTCTTTTGTCCGTTGCTGCGACTCTCGATTACGAGATCTGGCAAATGGATGTCAAGATGGCATTCTTGAATGGCCATCTTGAGGAGCATATCTATATGATACAGCCCGAAGGGTTCGTAGCAAAAGGCCAAGAAAGGAAAGTCTGCAAGTTCCTTAGATCCATTTATGGATTAAAGCAAGCATCCCACTCATGGAACCAGAGATTTGATCAAGCAATCAAGACTTTCGGTTTTGAGCAGAACGATGATGAACCCTGTGTTTATAAACATATTAAGGATGGAAAAGTGGTCTTTCTGATACTCTATATCGATGATATACTACTCATTGGGAATGATGTAGGGAACTTATCATCGGTCAAGCTTTGGTTACACCAACAGTTTGACATGAAGGACTTAGGAGAAGCTAATTATGTTCTCGGAATTCGTCTCTTCAAAGATCGAAAGAACAAAATGATAGCGTTATCTCAAGCTTCATACATAGATAAAATAATTGACAAATATGCAATGCAAGAGGCAGAGAAAGGTACACATCCTTCTATTGCCGGTCTAACTCTTTCATTGGATGACTGTCCAAAGACATCGGAAGAAAGAGAGCGTATGAGTAAGGTCCCTTATGCATCCGCTGTGGGTAGCCTTATGTACGCTGTGCTTTGCACTCGCCCGGACATATGTTTTGCAGTAAGTATGGTGAGTCGATATCAAGCAAATCCTGGAACCAAGCATTGGCAAGTAGTAAAGCATATACTCAAGTATCTTAAGAGAACGAGAGATTATATGCTGGTGTATTCTGTAGGGGACCTAATACCCATAGGATACACGGACTCAGACTTCCAGACTTGTAAGGATTCGAGGAAATCGACATCAGGATCAGTGTTCTTACTCGGAGGATGTGCCATTGTGTAGAGAAGCGTGAAGCAGGGCTGCACAGCTGACTGTACTATGGAGGCTGAGTATGTGGCTGCGGCTGAGGCATCTAAAGAAGCAGTTTGGCTTCGCAAGTTCTTTAGAGACCTTGAGGTCATTCCGGATGTTGACAAGCCTATCACACTTTACAGTGATAACACTGGGGCTATTGCCAACACAAGGGAATCTCGGCACCACAACAGGACCAAGCACATAGATCGGAGATATCACATTATTAGAGGGCACGTGGAGACAGGATAAGTAGATGTACGTAAGATCGAGTCCGAGAACAACATTGCGGATCCCTTTACTAAGACTTTGGTGGTTAGAAGCTTTGAGAGGCACGTAGAGGTGATGGGGATGTGTAACATGGCACATCTGCTGGCTTAGGGCAAGTGGGAGATTGTTAAGAAATGCCCTAAGCATTAGAGACATTTTGATGTATTTATTTTGAACTGGATAATAAAATTATATATAGAGGTTATTCATTACATTGCTGTTCGTCCTCATTTTATTTACATGTTAAAGTAAATGTAAGCGAATATGGCTCCCTGACCGCTTGTGTTAAAACTGTTAAAACGTTGCATGCAATGGAATTTTATATGCGAGAAGATAATGTTCTAAAGTAAGCGGTCTAAACTATGGTCTGTAGTCTATGGGGTTAGACTGAGCATCTAACTCATGTTAAGACTATTATGTTGTCTAAAGCCTTGGAGGGGACGGTTTTTCTGGACTGTCTGGAGCATAGACTCCTAAGTAGAGACATAGATATGTTGCTTGGTGGTGACATATTAGACCGGGACTAAAGCGAGATTGATCTATGAAGTCTGCTTTGAGTGGATTGATCTGCTTTTGATGTTCATTGTGCAGTAACCTTAATCCTGAGTGAATGAACAGCTTCATATATATGACTTGTGTACTTTGATGTTCCAATGGCTAAAGCGTCTCAGAGGTAGTAAGCTTATAGACCGGTTCGTTAGGTGCATGACTTGTATACGATGAAGGGTTTGTTTACAGATATCGGAGTCATATCTCTAATAAGGAGTTAAGGGTATCCTCTTAAAGGCATTATACTGGATGTGAAAATGGACAAGACCTTGGGTTGTCTGCTAGGCAGATGACTTCTTATTCACATATGGTGAATAATCATTTTCTTTATTCGGTAGTATAATGGAACTTTAAGATAGCTTGATCGGTAAGATTAAACAGACATTGACCTAAGGCTAATCATGGATATCATATGAGGGTTCTGCATACATGACAAGGTCATTGGATGATAGTTTGTCACAGGCTTACGTAATACGGTATATAATTAGGAGTTCAGTTTCAGGTTTATAGTGGTGTGACTCTGAAATTAGTGATCATATGATTGAGTTGTTCGTTAAGAGAATGTTGATCATATGGATTTGTAGGAACCCGAATATCTATGTCCAATTGGTCCTTCTACTAGCTCCACATAATTCCTTAACGTTTGACAAATTGATTTGACTATGCTATTGGCTAGTTGATTATGCATGGATGGTATTGACATAGGATTAGGATGGTGGACAAGATTCTCTCTGGTTGAATTTCGATTTTGTTTTGGATAATAGAGTACATAATTATTCGAACTCCAAATAAAGTTGCCATGATTTTATTTGAGATTGGATTGGAGTTGCAGAAAATTATCCATGAGAACAAGAATTTGAAATACAACTGTTTTGCGGATTTTGAAATTTGAATTTTTTAGTTTGAAATTTGAATTTTGAAATTTGAAATTTGAATTTGAAATTTGAATTTGAAATTTGAAATTTGAATTTGAAATTTGAAATTTGAAATTCAAATTTTGAATCACTGTCCAAGTAGGATTCAAATTTCTTGTGGTAGATCCACAAGGAATGAAATTCGAATTTGAGTTGGATAGAGAGAGGAAAATCTTGTTTGAATCCTACTTGAATTTTGAATCCAAATCCTAACAAATATGGACTAAAATTTTGAGGATTATCCTCATGGAATTTTCTAATTTTTTTATGGATAAGGTTCAGGGAAAAATTCAAGTTTCAATTTCAGTTGAATTTGGATTCACTCCTCCTTGATTGTGGCTGAAATTTTAAGGAAGATCTCCTAGGAGATTTTCAGTTATTTTGGATAAGGATGAGATAAGATTCAAGCTTGAAAATCCTAGTGGAATTTTGATTCTTCCCTTATCTTTTGTGGCCGAAAATATTTGGTGAAAAATCCTCTAGGATTTTCAGATTTTTTAGTTGAAAAAAAGGGAGATAAAATTTAAGTTAAAATAGAGGTCCTGCCACTCCAGTTCTCTCAGACCATAGACTCTCAGGTGAGCAGGCTTATTGTTACATAACTCACCATGACAATAAGTTCTTTAGAGCTCTGGGTGGTCGGAAGAAGACTTGCAGTGCTAGCATACCGATCGAGGTTCAGAGTGCCTACACACTCAGCCTCTGGGAATTGGAGAATAGTAGAGAAGGCTAGTTGGTTGAAGCCCTCTGGTCATTCTCCTCCTGCAAGATTGGCGTCCTTGAGGTATGAGTTTAAATTGTTGTTGGTTTATTGTATATGGCATCATGAGGTATTTAACGATCTTGAAAAATTTTTATTGTTCCGCTGCGCCACTCTGATACGTTTTTATTGATTTATTTCCTACAATGGCATCATGAGATATTTAACGATCTTAAAAAATTTTTTGTTCCACTGCGCCACTCTGATACGTTTTTACCGATTTATTTCCTACAAAAGTCACCTACATGAGCTTGGAGAGGGCTAGATTTTGGTAAGTTTTTGGTATGATTTGGGCTTGAAAATGTGAGGGTTTGGGGGCTTAAAGGCAGTTTACTGCAGTTAGAAGAAAGAGAGAATGAGTGTTGTGTTTTGGGGTGCCAAAATGAAGAAAGCCAACCCCTGTGTCATGTGTGCCTTTTATAGGCAAATGTAACCCATCTTGCTTAAGCTTAAACCAACTTAATTGTCTACTATTTTAGCCTAATCAAGGGACAAATTTTCTGCCCATTTCAACCCCATAAATGGGCGTGGGCTATGCATGGAAGGGGGGAGAATAAACAAATGTTCCTTTGACATGTGCTTGAAAACACTTGAATTTTTAATTCAAAAGTTATTATAACTTTTGCATCTAGGGATTTGGCATCTAACTGTTAGGAAATGCCCTAAGCATTAGACACATTTTGATGTATTTATTTTGAACTGGATAATAAAATTATATATAGAGGTTATTCATTACATTACTGTTTGTCCTCATTGTATTTACATGTTAAAGTAAATGTAAGCAAATATGGCTCCCTGACTGCTTGTGTTAAAACTGTTAGAACGTTACATGCAATGGACTTTTGTATGCGAGAAGACAATGTTCTAAAGTAAGCGGTCTAAACTAAGGTCTGTAGTCTATGGGGTTAGACTGAGCATCTAACTCATATTAAGACTATTATATTGTCTAAAGCCATGGTGGGGACGGTTTATCTTGACTATCTGGAGCATTGACTCCCAAGTAGAGACATAGATATATTGCTTGGTGGTGACATATTAGACCGGGACTAAAGCGTGATTGATCTACGTAGTCCACTATGAGTGGATCGATCTGCTTTTGACGTTCATTGTGTAGTAACCTTAATCCTAAGTGAATGAACTACTTCATGTATATGACTTGTGTACTTTGATGTTCCAATGACTAAAACATCTCAGAGGTAGTAAGCTTATAGACCGGTTCATTGGGTGCATGACTTGTGTACTTTAAAGGGTTTGTTTATAGATATCGGAATCATAGCTCTAATAAGGAGTTAAGGGTATCCTCTTAAAGGTATTATATTGCATGTGAAAATGGACAAGGCCTTGGGTCGTCTGCTTGGCGGATGACTTCTTATTCACATATGGTGAATAATCATTTTCTTATTTGGTAGTATAATGGAACTTTAAGATAGCCTGATGAGTAGGATTAAACGGACTTTGACCTAAGGCTGATCATGGATATCATATGAGGGTTCTGCATACATGACAAGGTCACTGGACAATAGCTTGTCACATGCTTACGTAATAAGGTTGGGAGTTCAGTTTCAGGTTTATAGTGGTGTGACTCTAAAATTAGTGATCATATGATTGAGTTGTTCGGTAAAGAATGATTATCATATGGAATCATGGGAGCCCGATTATATATGTCCAATTGGTCCCTCTACTAGCTCCACATAATTCCTTAACGTTTGGCAAATTGATTTGTGTATGCTATTAGCTAGTTGATTATACATGTATGGTGTTGACATAAGATTAGGATGGTGGACAAGATTCTCTTCGGTTGCATTCAGATTTTGTTTTGGATAATAGAGTACACAATTATTCGAACTCCAAATAAAGTTGCCATGATTTATTTGAGATTGGATTGGAGTTGTAGAAAATTATCCATGAGAACAAGAATTTGAAATACAACTGTTTGTGAATTTGAAATTTGAATTTGAAATTTGAAATTTAAAATTCAAATTTTGAATCATAGTCCAAGTAGGATTCGAATTTTTGTGGTAAATCCACAGGGATGAAATTCGAATTTGAGTTGGATATGAAGAGGAACATCTTGTTTGAATCTTACTTGAATTTTGAATCACAATCCTAACTAATTTTGGTCAAAAATTTTAAGGATTATCCTCATAGAATTTTCAAAATTTTATGGATAAGATTCAGGGAAAAATTCAAGTTTCAATCCTAGTTGAATTTGGATTCTCTCCTCCCTGATTATGGCCGAAATTTTTGAGGGAATATCCTAGGAGATTTTTCAATTTTAATAGGATAAGGATGAGATAAAATTCAAGCTAGAAAATCCTATTTGGATTTTGATTCTCCTCACACTTTAATGACCAAATCTAGTCATGTTTTTGACACAAAAGGGAATCGGCTTTTTGTGGGGAATGAGGTGATAAAATTCAAGTTAAAATCCTGTTTGAATTTTGAATGAAAAAATCCTAAAGTGGCCGAATTTTTTAGTTAGGATTTGGCTTGAAAAATTTGGATTTTTTGGTTGTGGATAAAGGAGAATATCTTCTCCTAATCCAATTCAAATTCAGAGGATCACCTCATGCAAGTCTATAAATAGAGGTCCTGCCACTCGAGTTCTCTCAGACCACAGACTCTCAGGTGAGCAGGCTTATTGTTGCACAACTCACTGTGACAATAAGTTCTTTAGAGATCTGGGTGGTCGGAAGAAGACTAGCAGTGCTAGTATACTGATCGAGATTCAGAGTGCCCACACACTCAGCCATTTGGGAATTGGAGAATAGAAGAGAAGACTAGTTGGTTAAAGCCCTCCGATCATTCTCTTCTTGTAGATTGGCGTCCTTGAGGTATGAGTTTAAATTGTTGTTGGTTTATTGTATATAGCATCATGAGATATTTAACGATCTTGAAAAATTTTTATTGTTCTGCTGCACCACTCTGATGCGTTTTTATCGAATTATTTCCTACACTAACTTCCATCGTGTTTGATTAATTGTTCCCTTGAAAGATTAATCATCATTCCTTATAGTGTTGTTCAAAACATGGTTCTTGACTAGTTTAGCAGCTAGTCAACAGACCGATTACCTCGCGTGTCGATAACTATGTAGCCTACTGGGTTACTATGTATAAACTTGGTGTAGTAACAGACCGGGTTACTTTGCTTGTTTGGATGTGGTAGCCTACCGGGCTACTATTGCTTATTTGGTGTGGTAGCCTACTGGGCTACTATAGCTTATGTAGTAGCCTACAGGGCTATTGTGGCTTGTTTGGTGTGGTAACCTACCGGGCTACCCACACTGTTTTGGTTATTTAAGAAAATCGTTTTTTGTTGTCTTATAAAATTCTTGGGAAAATTCTTTGTTTTGAAACCGTCCCCTTGCCACCCAGTTGGAAGGTGGGGGACGTTCTTATGAAAACCATTTTTATTTTTAGAGAGTTAAAATACATTTTGGGTGTTACATTTTAAGGGTGGTTTTTGAACCATTTTCCAAAACTGTTTTGAAATTTGATTGAAACGACTTTGTTTGCAAATTTGGTAAACATGAAATTTTTCATCCTCGATGAGATGAACAATTCTCATGTTTATCTTAGAGCTTAAATCTAACTCGAACGGGTCCTAATCTTACTATACCCGTGGCTATTGTGCCCAGTCTTACGTTACTTTAAAAATAGCTCCATTTGAGGCTCGAAACGGCCAAATTTTTAAAACTCGCTCAAGTTGTCTTTAAGGTTTCAATGTGTTCTACAATTTTGTGTTGAGCTCAAGATCCGGTTTTAACTCTAAGTGATCCATTTTTAACAAAACCCGAGACTAATCCTAGGTTCGGATTTTTAGTCCCAGTTTTGGGCACCGAATGAAAACCACTGGAAAAACCTATCGTAGTGTCATTTTTGGCCAAAACCTATTTGAACACAAAAACAACCATAACGAAATTTCTTTAAAACTCTATGTTTTATCACATCCCAAATTCAGACCTTAAGGGGGTAAAAATGGCCAAAACCCATGGCCTTTTTCCGGGGACAGATTGTGTCCAGCTACCTTCCTTAAACATTCATGCTCACACACACATACATCCATTCGTAAAAAATGTAAATCATAACCATAACCACATAAACTTAAAAATGAAAAGCTAAGGACTCAAAATAAACTTATTACAACCTATTTGCATAAATAAATACACGTAAATGGCCTTGATCAAAGTTAAAAATAACTACACCTCCAAAAAGGTTTCGGTTTTACCTCTTGTGCCATGAACCTAGCACAAATCTGATTCAAGGCCAAATCTGATTCAAGGGCTTGAGGGACCAAAATGGCCATGGGAAACCAAGGAGATTGGGGTCAGTTTTTGCTACAAATAACTCCAAAATTTTCTCTTAACATCAACTCAAACAATAACTAAAAACCACAAGTGATTGGTCTAGAACCTTGCCCTTGGTGCACTTGAAATGGCTTAGAAATGAATCCTCCGAACACAAGCTTAAAGGGGTTGGTTTTTGGTAAAATTTTGACTTGGTATTTGGCATGAAAAATGGGGGTTTTGGGGGTGTGGAATAGTCGGCTACAACAAGGGAATGAAAGAGAAGAGAGTGTTGTGTTTTTAGGGTGTGAAAAGAAAGAGCACAAGTTTAAGTCTTGGTCACCCTTTTATAGACAGCTCTACGTAAACTTAACCAACTTTAAGCTTGATTAATCAAGCCATTCTTAAGCTAATTTGAGGACAAAATTCTAGCCATTTTCTACCTCCTAGAGCCATGGGCTACACACATTGAAAAAGGGGGAAATTAAAAATTGGGTAGATGGAATGTGATGGAAAATCTAACATTGTTTAATGGATTTTGTGTCATAGATTGTCCCCTTTTTTGATATTACTTTTTGGGGGGTTTTTTTTTCAGCAAAACCAGCTAATTTTTTAGCTAGGGTACACGGTTTTTATGGCCAAAATTCATCTGTATTTGGCTCTCTTCACAGTCCAGTTTTCTACTGTGGTGTTCGGATCTTTCTCGGCAGTGTTTTAATTTTCACCCGGAAATCGGATTTTCTGAATCCAATTTTTATACTGTAAATTCCTAGTCGTTTTATACTATCTAAGAGCCCATTCTATCGTAGTTTACTATTTATTTCCTATACTGTGGTTGTGCCTGCACTGTGTTGTCCTTTCGCATGTAAAACGAGGCATTCCTGTGTGAAACTTCAGACATAGTCTCTCTTGACTAATTTGGACGTGTTGATTTCAATTTTATTAGTTTTACGTCCATCTGAGATCGTCTGGACCAGTTTTTGGGATCTATGTGATCCCACCTCGAAAAATATGTCAGGTGCCCAATTGACTAATTTGGGCATCCTGAGTCTAAATATATCAGTTTCGGGGCAAGAAAAGGTCGTCTTGACCCTCATCCTGATACTGCATATATCTCAGACAAAAATTCTCATTTTATGCCAAATTGATTAGATTGGGCCTACTGACTGCTAATATATCAGTTTTATGTCAGATTAAGGCCGTCTTGGCCATTAACCTAACACTGCGTTTTTCATTATTTACTATTCACTGTCTCTTACTTAACTGACTAGTTTGAGTGCTCTGACTCTGATTTTGTCAATTTCTAGGTGAGAAGAGGTCATCTGGACCATTTTCTCGGTACTACACACCTGCTAGGGTTTTTCTTACTTTGTGCTCAGATGTTTAGTCCGAGCGTTCTGATGATTTATTCACCAGTCTCGTGTCAGGAAATGATTGTCTGGACTAGTTTCCTGATACTGCGTATCGTATACACTTATACACATAATGGGGTGGATCGATTCACTATCGGTCACCCCTTTCACTGTATGGATAGTCATTAAACAGTATTGTTGCTGTTAAACCTATTCAACTGGAAAATATATTGTCTTTGATCAACCTAATTACTTATTACGTAGTATTTTGGTTTCACGCATTATGAGAGTCTTTACAACGACTCTCTGCTCATTACACGGCCTCCTACACGGGTTCTAACACGGACATGTTCAAGGCAACACAGGCGTGTATTGTCTGGACATGGGCGTGTATTGTCCGGACAAGCTTGCTCAACACGGCCATGTCTTGGAACACGTTCACTTATCCGAGCTATACACGGCCACTTACACAGCCGTGGACCAGACCGTGTTACACTACATGGCCATGTTTACTCACACGATCTCTCTCACGTATACAGTCTAATTAGTACACGGCTTCTTACACAGCCGTATACTTGATCGTGTTCTGTGAATTTACACTAAAAGGAATCAACCTAACCCAAATTCATTACTTAATTTTCTTATTATATAGAATTTAGGTTACATGAGTATGGGGGTCTTTACAACCTACTCCCCTTACAAAATTTTCATCCTCGAAAATTAGAATAGTTCTGGGAAGTTTCTTTTCATATGCTCTTCCTATCCCTATATGGCTTTTTCTATGTTATGGTTCCGCCACAACACTTTTACAAGTGGTATAACCTTATTCCTATGTACTTTGTCTTCTTTGACTAGGATTTGCACGATTTCTCCTTGTTTGTCAGATCAGCATGCACTCCGTGTAATCTCACTAACTGAGCTTCATAAATTTCTGCTAGTCTTCTTACTAAGTAGCTCACTTTCATGGTTAAAAATCGAGCTGATCTTGTCAATCAGTCCATAATTTCCTAAATTGCGCCATTATCGCTTGACGTTCTTGGCAATCCATCTACAAAATCTATCGTAATCTGCTCCTATTTCCACTCAGGTAGCTCGATTTTTTATAGTTTTCTAGCAGGTCATTGATGTTCTACTTTAATCCTCTAGCATGTGAGGCATTAGGCAATGAACTCGGCAACGTCATTTTTTATTCCCGGCCACCAAAAACTCTTTTTTAAGTCTTTGTACATCTTATTTGCCCCTGGATGTATTGAATATGGCGTTTCATGAGCCTTTGAAAGGATTCGCTTCCTGAGTTCTTTCATCATTTGGAACACATACTCTATCTCTGTAATAGAGTATGTCGTCCTTAGCGATTCTAAACTCTAAATTCTGGCCCTCTGTAGCTTCCTTTTTAAGCTTGTTTAGGGATAAATCAAGTTCTTGGCTGGCTTTAATTTCCTCTAGGAGCGTCGATTGAAGGGTTATTTCAGACAACCTTCCCATCAAAAACTTGATTTCCCTGCTACGTAGTTCCTTTTGTAGTGCTTCTGGCAAGGCACGCATAACCATAAGCAATGAGAAGTGCTCTCTACTCAGCGCGTCGGCCACCTTGTTGGCTCTCCTAGATGATACAGGATTTCACAGTCGTAATCCTTCACTAGTTCTAACCATCTTCACGGGCTCATGTTGAGCTCCTTCTATGTGAAGATGTACTTAAGGCTCTGGTGGTTCGTGTCAATTTTTGCACTAGACATCGTCTAGGTAGTACCTCCATATCTTGAGTGTGAAAAGTACTACTGCTAGCTCTAGATCGTCCATAGGGTAGTTCTTCTCGTGGTCCTTGAGTTGTCGCAAAGCATACGCGACCACTCTACCATTCTGCATTAACACGGCTACTAACCCGATCTTGGATGCATTACTATAAATCGTAAAGTTTCCTTGACCAACATCTGAATTGGTCAGTGTTGGAGCACCCCTGAGTCTCCATTCAGTTCCTGAAGGTTCTCCTCACACTCATCGACCTACTAATACCTCTTCCCCCTTCTTGGTAAGCACCGGTAACATCCTACTAAGTCTAGGAAACTATGGATTTTCATCACGTTAACTCAGAGTTGGCCACGCGCTAACTGCTTCGACTTTCTCTGGGTCTGCTGGCACTCCTTCCTTGGAGACTACATGGCCAAGGAAGTGGACCTTCTCCAGCCAAAACTCACACTTGGAGAACTTGGTATGGAGAACTTGGCATACCGTTGATGGTCCTTTAATATGCGCAATACTATCCTTAAATGTTCTTCACGCTCCTCCTTTCATCTTGGAGTATAATAGTATGTCATCGACGAATACAATGACAAACTTATCCCAAAAGTCCTTGAACACCCGATTCATTAATTCCATGAAGGCTGCTGGAACGTTTGTTAGTACTAGCCTCGTCATTACTGACTATAATGACTTAAGACTCATACATCCTCATCTATTCGCCTTTGCTGTAGTAGTCAGGGGTCTCCTTCTCTTCATCATCACCCATCTCCTTTGTAGGAAAAAAATCGGTAAAAACGCATCACAATGGTGCAGTGGAACAACAAAAATTTTTCAAGATTATTAAATATCTCGTGATGCCATATACAATAAATTAACAACAATAAAACTTATACCTCAAGCGGATGCCAACTGTAGGAGGAGAATGACTGGAGGGCTTCAACCAACTAGCCTTCTCCACTATTGCCCAATTCCTAGATAGCAGAGTGTGTGGGCATTCGATTCCTCGACCGGTATGCTAGCACTACTAGTCTTCTTCTGACCACCCAGATCTCTAAAGAACTTATTGTCACGGTGAGTTATGCAACAATAAGCTTGCTCACCTGAGAGTCTGTGGTCTGAGAGAACTGGGGTGGCAGGACCTCTATTTATAAACTTACATGACGTGATTCTATGAATTCGAATTAGATTAGGAAAAGATTTTCTCCCTTATCCACTCATAAAAATCTGAAAATTCTAGGCCTTATCCAACCAAAAAGAATTCGGCCATTTTAGGGATTTTCTTTCAAAATTCAAACAGGATTTTAACTTGAATTGTATCTCCTCATTCCCTCATAAAAACCAATTCTCCTTTGTGCCAAAAACATGACTAGATTCAGTCATTAAAGTGTGAGGAGAATCAAAATCCAAATGGGATTTTTTAGCTTGAATTTTTATCTCACCCTTATCCATTAAAACCGAAAATCTCTTCAGACTATCCTCAAAATTTTTGGCCAAACTAGGGAGGAGGGAATCCAAATTCAACTAGGATTGAAACTTAAATTTTTTTCCTGCATCCTTATCCAAAAAATCCAAAAATTCTAGGAGGATATTCCTCAACTAATTTCGGTTTTTCCTTGAAGAATTTGAGATTCAAAATTCAAGTAGGATTCAAACAATATTTTCCTCTCCATAATCCAACTCAAATTTGAATTCTAACCCTATGGAATTATCCACAAAAAATTCGAATTCCCCTTGGACTGTGATTCAAAATTTGAATTTCAACTTTCAAATTTCAAATTTCAAATTTCAAATTTCAAATTCAAATTTCAAATTCAAAATTTAAATTTCAAATTTCAAAATTCAAATTTCAAAATCTACAAAAGGTTGTATTTCAAATTTTGTTCTCATGGATAATTTTCTACAACTCCAATCTAATCTCAAATAAAGTCATGACAACTTTATTTGGAGTTCGAATAATTGTGTACTACATTATCCAAAACAAAATATGAATTCAACTGGAGAGAATCTTATGCACCATCCTGATCCTATGTCAACACCATCCATGCATAATCAACTAGCCAATAAGCATACACAAATCAATTTTCCAATCGTTAAGGAATTATGTGGAGCTAGTAGAGGGACCAATTGGACATATATAATCGGGTTCTTGTAAATCCATATAATCATCATTCTATACCAAACAACTCAATCATATGATCAATAATTTTAGAGTCACACCACTATAAACCTGAAACTGAACTCCCAATTATATATCGTATTACGAAAGCCTATGACAAGCTAATGGCCAATGACCTTGTTATGTATGTAGAACCCTCATATGATATCCATGATCAACCTTAGATCAAAGTTCATTTAATCCTACTTATCAGGCTATCTTAAACTTCCATTATACCACTAAATAAGAAAATGATTATTCACCATATGTGAATAAGAAGTCATCTACCTAGCAGATGACCCAAGGCCTTATCCATTTTCACATCCAGTATAATGCCTTTAAGAGGATACCTTTAACTCCGTAGAGCTATGATTCTGATATCTGTAAACAAACCCTTTATCGTATACAAGTCATGTACCCAATGAACCGGTCTATAAGCTTACTACCTCTGAGACGCTTTAGTTATTGGAACATCAAAGTACACAAGTCATATACATCAAGTAGTTCATTTACTCAGGATTAAGGTTATTGCATAATAAACGTCAAAAGCAGATTGATCCACTCATAGTGGACTACATAGATCAATCACGATTTAGTCCCGATCTAATATGTCACCACCAAGCAATATATCTATGTCTCTACTTGAGAGTCTATGCTCCGAACAGTCAAGACAAACTGTCCCTACCATGACTTTAGATAACATAATAGTTTTAACATGAGTTAGATGCTCGGTCTAACCCCATAGACTACAGACCTTAGTTTAGACCACTTACTTTAGAACATTGTCTTCTTACATACAAAAATCCATTGCATGCAATGTTCTAATAATTTTAACACAAGCAGTCAGTGAGCCATATTTGCTTACATTTACTTCAACATGTAAAGAGAATAAGGACAAACAACAATGTAATAAATAACCTCTATATTATAATTTTATTATCCAGTTCAAATTAAATACATAAAATGTCTCTAATGTTTAAGGCATTTCCTAACATCCTCATCCTTGAGATGAGCGTCAGGAAGGTCCTCGTCATCGTCGTCATTAACCTCTACATCTAGAAGGTGTTCGGGGGACAAAGGGGTTGGTTCGGGTTCTTCCATGGGTCCCTTAACGTCCTCAGGCGCTCTTAGCTGATGGTCGGCCTTGGTTTCATCATGAGCCTTCTTCAACATGTGTTGTAAAAGTCCATATCAGTTTCCTTATGATGCATAGTATACTTTAGAATTGCGTCACTAGACATCGGCTGCAGTCTCTCAGTCCAATGAGCAAGTCCTCGAATGTTCGCTACTCAAGGGAACTTAGGTGGTTTCACTCCACCGCTTGCCCAATAAGAAAAACTGGCATTGATGCTGAACTCCTCTCGGAGATTTGCTCGATCATGGTATGACGAAAATCGACCCAGTTAAGAGCTCATCCTGGTCACAAGAATCCCAATGCACATGAGAGTATCTTTCTGAAAGATATCAACAGACAACAAGACTCAGTTATCCTGATCAATGGCGTACAATTAGGGAATCATCTTGGTAGCGCGAAACCAGACCTGACATTCCCATAGAGTGTAGGAGTATTATTTGCCACTCAAAACTTAGTGGAAAACTAGCCCTGAAGATCGGTACCACTTGGCAGCAATCTATGCTCCCACTCTGAGTAGTTCGTTAGCGTTGCATGGTCATGATTTTATGTATAGTGATCTCAACATCTCTTCTGACTCTTTCTTTTTCAGTCACACTCTAGTCACGTGTGAAAATATTACATCTAAGCCTTTGGGCAAAACTACACTGCTTTTTATATCGTTTTAAAAGTACATAACTTTAGTCTATTGGGAGTGGTAAACACTTCCAGGTATATATTCTCAAAAGGACATGCTAGGTTAGATCTAGTGGGGGTTAGCTACTGCTTCCCATTATACATATATACGCTCAAAAGAAAAGATTCTGCCTTAGTTGTCTAGTCTGCCTCATGTGATTGAAGGGCCTTTAATTATAGTCCGGATAGTGTGGAGTTGATTATTTGTGGGACAAGCTAGGTTCCGTTGATTCTACGAGTTGGAATAATAGTCCTTCGCATAGTGGTCTTCCTTGCCACAGATGAAACAGCCACTTGTTCCTTAGTAGCATTCTCCTGGGTACCTACTTTTGCATTTTGGGCACATCGAGTGTTTGTTGTCATCTCCCCCCTGGTCGTTTATCTTCTGGGGGAAGCCCTTTTGTGAACCTTAGTTACCCTGATTCCCTTTTCTCTTATTGTTCTTGTGGGACTGCCTGCTGTTTTCGCCAGTCCCCACGTTCTGCCTTCTTTCTTGAGATTCCAGCATCTGTTTCCCGTGTGCCGGCTTATTTGGGGTCTTTTCCTCCCTTCGGGCTTTGTAGATCTAAGCCCTTCTCTCTTTGTCCTGAGCCAACCAATACTTAGCTCGGATGGCTCTGCTTATGCATTCTACCATTGATGCAGGCCCATGGCTACCATTGTAGACTTGGACGGTGATGTTCGTCCTAAACATTTTCAGCATCCTCTTGACCTTTTCTGTGACAACCGGGAAATTCTAGCATTCTCGGAAGAAAATGTACAAATGTATGTATATAACAATTTATACTATTTAAATAGTGAAATGAATGTATTTATATTGTTTAGAATGTATTAAAATGTTCTAACAATACTGACGAGTAAGAATTCAATGTTGACAAAATTCACTGAATTGAAATGGGTGGAACGGTGCCAGAAACGGCATTGAAAACCTTAACCGGTGCATTATGGTGCACTAAAATATGAAAAAACTTTCGGGATTGATTTTGATCAAACGGAAGCAGTATAAACTGATCCGACTGCACAGGAGACCGCAGGAACCCGCCGAGACGATTTCAGGAAAATTTCGGCTCGAACCGACATCGATCAAAAAGTAGTCGAATTAATGTGAATAGTAAAGTCAAAGTCAAAATGTTTACTTTACATTTATGACATCATAAGGCCATTTATTAAATGTGAAAAATATGGTGGTTGGTGGCATAAATGGCCAAGATTGATTTGCTTTTTGATCTAAAGGCTTAGATTTGGCAAAAATTAGCCAAATTAATTTTGTGAAAAATATGGAAAATAATGGCATGAAAGGTGTTGAAATCTCATTGGTTGGAAGCTAAATTAACTGGCTTCTTTGTTACTTAAGTCAACAAAATGGATACAAAGGCACCTGTAGCCTTTCCAAAGCCAAAACAAAGAGAGAAAAAATTTCTAAGTGATTCCAAGAGCAAGCCGTGAGCAACAAAGGAGAACCAAGCCAAATATTCAAGTTTTCTTCACAAAAGTGGTATCAAACTCTTCATTGAAGTCAAGGGAAGCAAGAAATCAAGGTAACCATCTTTGATTTGAAAATTGTCTTGCTTTTTCATTAAAAAAATCCATGGGTTTGATGGCTTAAAGAATGAGAAAATTTGTGATTCATTTGGTTGATTTGGTGCTTGGGTTTTGTTAATGGTTTGATTAGTAGAAAAACCATGCATTTTGTTTAAAGAAAAACAAAGTTTTGGTTGGTTTTTCAATTGTAAAACCGTGGGTTACCTTGTGTGTTTGATGATGGATTGTTGTTGGTTAAGTGTTGTAATGCTTAAATCATGTTTTGGTTAAATGGAAAGCATGATTTGCATGGTTATAAAGCTTGGAAAAATTTTGGTAATAAACTTCCCTAATATGGCCGTGAGGTGTAATTAGGGTTTGGTGAACATTTTTGCATGATTAACTTGATGTTTGGATAGTTTACATCATGCATTTAATTATGAAAATGATGGTTATGAGGTTGAAAGCATGAAACAAAAATTTGGTGCATGTTTTACCTAAAATGGCTGTGGGGTATGAATGGTGAAAAACCCTAAGAATTGTGTTGTAAAATGCATGGAAATTGGCTTAAAAATGTGCTAGGTAATAGCCTTTGAATAACCTAAAATTTGGTTGAAAGATTGAAAATTTTTAGCAAGGTTTTGGATAGGAAAACCGTGGCTAAAACCTAAGGGAAAAATTGAAAGAATTTTGTTAATTGTGGTTCAAAATGTGAATTGTTAAATGTGTGAGCTTTTATGTAAAAGTTTAGGAAAGTTTTACATAAAATAGGACTTTGTTATAGTACGTGGCAGGTACACATGGTTCGAGGCGTACCTAACGCCGATAGCCTTAAATTTACGCCGAAATGCTGTCAAAATTTGGAAAACGGCATTTGGGGTAAAAAGGGAATTAAAAATAAAAGTTTAGGGTCGGGTCGAAAATCCGAGTCCCTAAAGGAAAATTGAATAAGGGAAACCTAAGGGGTGGTTTGTAAATAGTAACCCGTCCCCTTAAAAATGTAAAACGCGAGTGAAACTGAAAAAAACCGACCCCGATGGGGGGCGTTTTTGGGAAACAAAGTAGAGGTCTGAGTCGGGTACGGAAAATCCGAGCCTCGGAAACTTAGATCGGGAAAGTCTAGATGAACGTTTTAAATACTACTAAAACGTCCATTTGAGGCTCCGAAACGATAGAAAATCACTAAACCAACGTAGGGGTCGGAATAGTACTTCTCTAGGGTCGGGAAGGTGAAAAATGAAAATAAAATAGAAATGAACCCGGTAATGAATAGAAAAGAGTCAGAAAAGTTCTTGAGAGCCAAAAGTGCAGTCAGGGGCATAATTGCAATTTTTCCAAAATATAGGGGTAAAATCATAATTTTGTAAAAGTTGAGAAAAATGGGAAAAATGATAAATAAAGCCTAAAAAAATTTATAAATAGGTTTTATTTAAGCTTCTTAATAAAAAAATAAAAGCTATAAATGGAAATGAAATTAACAAACAAGGTTTTGTCTGTAGGATCCTAAAATCGACTCCCAAGGAGAGCGATTAAAGATCCAGGAAAGAAAAAGAGAAGAGACGGATAAGGTAAGTTCAGACATTTACCTGTCTACAACATGTAGTATTATTATTGCTAACTTTGATGTACTAACTATAATTTAGATACATATGTGCTACGGGCACTATTATAAAATAGAGAAAGAGACGAAATGTGCTACGGGCACTATTGAAAATGGGACACATAATAATTGTGCTTCGGGCACTAGAGCGAGGTTAATGAAACTCACTCACATGAAATTAAAATGTGAACCATTCCTAACCACGGAGCAATATGAAGTCACCGGGTTAGAACTTTAAAAAGTCGGTAATGAAACCACTTTTGGCGTACCAGCCTTCCGTACAGGGAGGCAAACTTTGCCTTCGGGGCTATGATGATGAGATTAAGGCTGTGGAGGTCAGCATTGATATACTGCTCCCAGTCATGTACAACTTTGCCTTCAGGGCTATGATGATGAGATTAAGGCGGTGGAGGTCAGCACTAATGTACCACTCCCAATTATGCGCACTAAAATGGTACTGCCAACCTGAGCTCAAAACCAAAATATAAATAAAGATAATTACCTAAACTGAAACTATGCCATAATTGAGCATAAGACAGTTTCGTGAGAGTACTAACACCGTGGTTGATGTACTGTTGATATACTGTGTTATAGTCAAAGTTACTATTCATAGTGAATAGTAGTCAATATTACTATTCATGATGAATAGTACTATTTATAGAAATTCTATTTCTTACATGTTTGAACTTACTGAGCCTGTAGCTCACCATTTTTGCTTATGTTGCAGGTAAGCAACCAGCTCATTAGCTTTGTATGGCTGAATGGCGGACGGGATAGCGAGTGTCCAATGGGATAGGAGGCCAAGGGATATGGTCCTGCCAGAGTCTTTCTGCTGAGCGATAACAGAGAAAAGAAAGAGAAACTGTTCTTTTGTAATAACATATATTTTACGAAAGTACTGTATTATGTAAATTACTTTGTACTTGCAAACAAAGTGATTAGTGGATAATGTTTTACATGATGTTTTAAAAAAAAATTCCCCAAAAACGTCATATTTTAAAGAGAGATAGATTAGTTGACGACCCATGAGAGTACAATCTATCGCAGTTAGCTATGAAACTTAACTGTAATAGTATTGTATGATCTCTACGAGGGGTGGGCCGCCATAGTTGGTATCAGAGCGGATTTACGATTGGTCTAGTTTAGATAACCGACTGTCGCCACAGTTGGTATATCAGAGCAGTGTTGACCATATTCTGATTTGACACTTCGCGCTTCCTGCACCGCAGTCCAAGTAAGTAGTTTACTTAAGCTTTGTGAATTATTTTCTTATGTGAAAATAATTATCTTATAGGTAGCAAGATGACCAGATCTCCTTATGCGAGACCGCCGCTACCACAACCGAGAGGGGTGTTACGGGTATGGACAAGACCTATTGTGAGGCTGTCTATTTCCCAACATCCGGTACTTAGACCTCCGGTGTCAGAGAGACCTCCAGCACCAGCACCAGCACCAGCCCTTGTAGTTGTAGTACAGTCTCGACCGGTACTTCATCCACCTGTAGTAGTAGACATTCCAATTGTTGGTGGACGCCAACATATTAGAGTGAGAGTTTCGGCTTTAGCAGTACAGGCATTTAGAGCCAGCAGTCCTCCTATGTTTGATGGTGGTTGACAGTCAATGGAGACAAAGAATTGGCTCCATGCTATAGAGAGGATTATGGTGATGTGTGATATTGACCAAGAGATGTGGATCCAGTTGGCCATAAGTATGTTTCAGGGAGATGCTCGAGTATTCTGGGATTATTATGATCAGGAGATTCTGTTGGGATTCAGTTGGGCTGAGTTCTGTCAACGATTAGCTGATCAGTTTTCACCTAAGGATCCGACACCGACTCCTACACCTCCAGAGAGACGAGAGGTAGTTACACCCACATATCCTAGATTTGATGAGGTTAGGGACTATATTCTCCAGACAGAGAGGATGGTCATGTTGTCTGGTGAGACAGTTATGTCTTATGCAGCACGATTTGAGGAGACTATTAGGAGGAGATGTCCGTTGCCCAACCTCACTGAAGCGAACTGTTGTGAGCTTTTCTGGAGAGGTTTACCTATGGAGTTGAGACAGAGGGTGATTAAGTTATATCCTCCTACGCTCCAAGAGTTTGTAGTGACGATCAAGACGATTGAGAGGGAGGTTTTGATTGAGCATCTGTCGCAGAGTTGACGAGAGACACTGGGTCAAGATGAGATGATGGCACGCATCTTTGGGCCGAGAAGGATGATGAACGATCATAAGGCCAGACCGTCTAGACCACGAGGAGATGATGACTCAAGATAGGGAGCATTGCCTAGGGGTGGTGATGACTCATATGATCCAGATGACGATGAGGATCCAGAAGAACATCCTCTAGTCCCAGGCGTAGGAGATGTGTGACCAGTAGATGTATGCATGTACATAAGTAGCTTATAGAGAAAAGCTCTTTTGTATAGACTTGTGGCCAAGCTGTATATAATGGCCGATATATATATGACTGGTGATAGTTATGTATGATATATAAATGTTTTGCTATGAATAAAATATCAAAATGATTATATGTTGTATGATGATGTGGCTTTACATTACCCTGAATTTCGTAAATTTATGATTTTATGAATGTGGTCATGGAAAAGCTAACGGTAAATTGTTATGCCATAATAGGATAATAGACAAGATGGTGGATTTGCGAAATCGACCAGAGAGATGAGAACGACGTCCTAATCTCATAGAGAGAATAGAGCAGATACAAGCTTTACTAAAAGCTCAGATGCAGGAAAATGCTAATCTGAGACAACGAGTGGGGGAGTTAGAACAGAGGCAAGGTTCTGAAGGCACCCAAGTAGAACAGGCAGCTGAGGTACATCCGGTTATCCCTCCAGCTACTGTACATGAGAGAGTTCCTGAACCGCCTCAGGTAGTAAATCTGGAACCCCTCTATGAAAGATTCAGGCATATGACGCCGCTAGAATTTGAAGGTTCTACAAATCCTCTAGAGGCTGAAGACTGGTTGTCGTCCTTGCAAGTGATCCTGGAACTCATGAATTTAACTGACCAAGAGAAGGTCGCATGTGCGTCTTTTGTGTTGAGGATAGATGCTCGTTTTTGGTAGGACACGGTGCGAACGAGAAGAAATGTGTCTACCATGAGTTAGGTAGAATTTCTGGAAGAATTTAACCAAAAATACTATGATCCTGCATCTCTAAGACTACAGCAGAAAGAGTTCTTAGAATTGAAGCAAGGAAATATGTTAGTGAGTGAAAATTACCGAAAGTTCGATCAGTTATCCCGCTTATGTCCCTATGTAGTCCTTACTGAGAGGGAGAAAATACAGAAAATGATCGGAATGTTCAGGCCTGAAATTGCGGCATTGGTAGATGCTGGACTGATACCGCCTACTTCTGTTGCAGACTGTGTTAGTCGTGCCATGAGAGCTGAGTTTCATGTAGCCCGACAGAAGGAGGAAAGAGAGAAGAACTGGGAGGCCAAGAAGAAGGAGAGGGCTTTGGCTAAGTCTACACAAGCTGGTCAATCTAGCAAGCCTAATCAGAATGCTAAATTAGGCCAGGGTAATAATCAAGGATCCTAGCAAAACAAGAGGAAAGGCAATTTTACTGGAAATCGCCAGGCAAATAATCGAAACCAGCAGTGAAGAACAGTTGGTAATGCAGAATCTAATGTACCAAATTGTCCTACATGCGGGAAGAGACATTCTGGGCAATGCAGATTTGGGCCACTTGTTTGTTATGAATGTGGAAAGGAAGGTCATTATACCAGGAACTGTCCAAGCAATGGGCAGGGTATACAAGGCACTTCCCAACGGCACCACACACACCCACAAGCTCATTCCCTTTAGGCCAGGGTTGAAGAGTCTCTAGTAAGGCTGCAACGCCAGGAGTGTATGCCACGTGTTGATGCTCGTGTAATGACCTATACCAAGGAGGATGTAGAGGCAAGAACATCAAATGTGGTGACAGGTCAGCTTCCTGTCGCTAGTCATGTAGCCTCTGTACTATTCGATTCCGGTGCTACGCATTCTTTTATTTCCTATAAATTTGCTGACAACATAGGACATCCTAAGGACTATATGGGAAAAATATTTAGGATAGCTTTACCCTCTAGGGAAGTATTGTTGTCCAATTACTGGCTACCTCATGTACCAGTATATGTGGCAAATAAGGAGCTATATACTGAGTTGATCGTAATGAAGATTGTAGATTACGATGTGATTCTAGGCATGGACTTCCTAGGGAAATATCAAGCTACAATCGACTGCCGAAATCAAAAAATAGTATTCCAACCTGAGGAAGAAGAGAGTTTCGAATACGTCGATGCTTTTCGAAAACCTAGGAAGATGATGATTAGTTCGCTGAAAGCAAGCAACTTGATGGCCAGTGGTTGTATAGGATATCTGGCATATGTGATGGATACTGCAGAGGAACAAAAGCTTCAACCTGAAGATGTTCCTGTTGTTAATGAATTTCTTGACGTAATTCTGGAAGAGTTACTAGGGATACCTCCAGAGAGAGAAATCTCGTTCGAAATTGAGTTGATGCCTAGAACGGCACCTATTTCCAAAGCACCATACCGCATGGCTCCAGTGGAGTTAAAGGAGCTGCAGGAACAGTTAAAGGAGTTTTTGGATAAAGGATTCATCAGACCGAGTTATTCTCCATGGGGTACACCTGTGTTGTTCATCAAGAAAAAGGATGGAACGTTCTGTTTGTGCATTGATTACCGGGAGTTGAATAAGGTTACGATCAAAAATAGGTACCCGTTACCTAGAATTGATGACTTATTAACCAGTTAAAAGGCGCAACGGTATTTTCCAAGATTGACTTACGATCAGGATATCACCAGTTGAGAATTAAAGAAAGTGATATTCTTAAGACGGCGTTTAGGACTCGTTATGGTCATTATGAGTTCCTTGTGATGCCATTCGGATTAACAAATGTGCTAGCAGTGTTCATGGACTTGATGAATAGAATTTTTAAAGAGTATTTGGATAAGTTTGTCATTGTATTCATTGATGACATTCTTATATACTCAAAGACTCCTGATGAGCACAAGGAGCATCTGAGGATCGTGTTGCATACGATAAGGAAGCATCAACTATATGCCAAATTCTCAAAATGCGAGTTTTGACTGGATAGAATACATTTCCTCGGACATGTTGTATCCCAAGAAGGTATTGCTGTCGATCCGACGAAAGTAGATACAATTAACCAATAGCCTATACCCAAGAGTGTGACGGAAATACGCAGTTTCTTGGGGCTAGCTGGTTATTATCGGAGGTTTATAGAGGGATTCGCACGTTTAGCTGCACCTCTTACTACTCTTACATGCAAGGAAAGAAAGTATGAGTGGACTATGGAATGCGAAAGAAACTTCCAGGAGTTAAAGAGACGGCTGACAAGCGCACCAATCCTTACACTTCCCACTGAAAGGGAGAAGTTTGTGATCTACAGTGATGCATCTAAAATAGGATTAGGAGCAGTCCTGATGCAAGGCGACAAGGTGATTGCCTACGCTTCGCGTTAATTAAAGGATCATGAAAGGAATTACCCTACACATGACCTTGAACTTGCTGCAGTAGTATTTGCACTTAAAATTTGATGACACTATCTCTATGGAGCTCAGTGTCAAATTTTTACTGATCACCAAAGCCTAAAGTATTTCTTCACGCAAAAGGAGCTCAATATGCGACAAAGACGATGGTTAGAACTAGTAAAGGATTATGATTGTGAAATCCTATATCATCCAGGGAAGGCCAACCGTGTAGCAGATGCTTTAAGTAGAAAGTCTACCATATCGCACCAGCTACCGATAAAAAGGCTTCCGAAACCATTGCAGTAAGAGATAAATTCTTTGAACTTGGAGCTGATATCCGGAAGATTGGCTGCGCTCTAAGTGGAATCATTGTTGTTTGAGGATATCAAGGAAGCTCAAAGACGAGATACAAGAATGACAAGTTCTCAAGAAGGAATTTCCAAGGATGGAATGATCCTTTATCAAGGAAGAATTAATGTTTCAGCTGACGAGGAACTTAGAAGACGGATCATGGCAGAAGCCCATGAGACACCATATTTAGTTCATCCCAGAGCTTGTAAGATGTATCAGGACTTGAAATTATAGTTCTGGTGGAAAGGGATGAAGAATGATATAGCGAAATTCGTGACCAAATGCATGACCTGTCAAAGAATCAAAGCTGAACATAAACATCCAGCAGGGAGATCGGAACCTTTGGAGATTCCCGAATCGAAATGGGAACACATTACGATGGATTTTGTAATGGGACTCCCAAAAACCTGAGAAGGTTATGATGCTATCTGAGTTATTATGGACAGACTGACCAAGACAGCACGGTTTATAGCTGTCAAGATGACTTTTCGTTGGAAAAGCTTGCTCAGTTGTATATAGCCCATGTCGTCAGATTACATGAAGTACCAAAATCCATTGTATCAGATCGAGATGCATGATTCACTTCGAATTTCTAGAAGTGTGTGCAAGAAGTCATGGGTACTGAATTGAAACTCAGTACGGCATTTCATCCGCAAACAGATGGATAGTCAGAGCGGACCATTCAGACATTAGAGGACATGCTTCGAGCTTGTGTAATGGATTTTACGGGAAATTGGAACGAGAAGTTACCATTAATTGAATTCTCGTACAATAATAGTTACCAAGCTTCCATAGGCATGACACCTTATGAGGCTCTTTATGGACGAAAGTGTAAATCACCGATACACTGGTATGACCTGCGAGAGAAACAACTACATAAGACGGATTTTATACGAGAAACTTCCGATGCCATTGTAAGAATTCAACGTCAAATGAAAATTGCGCAAAGTCGACAAAAGAGTTATGTAGATAAGAGGCGAAGATCCTTGGAGTTTAATGGAGGAGACTTCATGTTTCTTAAGGTATCGCCTATGAAGGGGATTATGCGTTTCGGTAAGAAGGGGAAACTGAGTCTAAGATATATCGGACCTTATGAAATTATCGAACGCATTGGAATGGTCGCTTACAGATTAGCGTTACCTCCTGAATTGTCGGCAGTGCATAATGTATTTCATGTGTCGATGCTGAGAAAGTATGTACCAGATCCATCCCATGTGTTGACGTATGAACCTGTTCAGATCCACGAGGATTTGACATATGAAGAACAACCTATTCGAGTACTGGCTCGTGAAGAGAAAGTACTGAGGAATAAGACAATCCCACTAGTGAAGATTTTGTGGAAAAATCATGACATTGAAGAAGCTACGTGGGAACGAGAAGATGAGATGAGAAGTTTATACCCTCACTTGTTCTAATTTTCGAGGACGAAAATTTTATAAGGAGGGGTGAATGGGACAACCGGAAAATTCTGACATTCTCAGAAGAAAATGTACAAATGTATGTATATAACAATTTATACTATTTAAATAGTAAAATGAATGTATTTATATTGTTTAGAATGTATTAAAATGTTCTAACAATACTGACGAGTAAGAATTCAGTGTTGATAAAATTCACTGAATTGAAACAGGTGGAACGGTGCCAAAAACGGCATTGAAAACCCTAACCGGTGCATTATGGTGCACTAAAAGATGAAAAAACTTCCAGGATTAATTTTGATCAAACGAAAGCAGTATAAATTGATCCGACTGCACAGGAGACCTCAAGAACCCGCCGAGACGGTTTCAGGAAAATTTCGGCTCGAACCGACATCGGTCAAAAAGTAGTCGAATTAATGTGAATAGTAAAGTCAAAATCAAAATGGTTACTTTACATTTATGACATTATAAAGCCATTTATTAAATGTAAAAAATATGGTGGTTGGTGGCATTAATGGCCAAGATTGATTTGCTTTTTGATCTAAAGGCTTAGATTCGGCCAAAATTAGCCAAATTAATTTTGTGAAAAATATGGAAAGTAATGGCATGAAAGGTGTTGAAATCTCATTGGTTGGAAGCTAAATTAATTGGCTTCTTTGTTACTTAAGTCGACAAAATGGATACAAAGGCACCCATAGCCTTTCCAAAGCCAAAACAAAGAGAAAAAAAAATTCTAATTGATTCCAAGAGCAAGCCGTGAGCAACCAAGGAGAACCAAGCCAAATATTCAAGTTTTCTTCACAAAAGTGGCATCAAACTCTTCGTTGAAGTCAAGGAAAGCAAGAAATCAAGGTAACCATCTTTGGTTTGAAAAATTTCTTTCTTTTTCATTAAAAAATCCATGGGTTTGATGGCTTGAAGAATGAGAAAATTTGTGATTCATTTGGTTGATTTGGTGCTTGGGCTTTGTTAATGGTTTGATTAGAAGAAAAACCATGCATTTTGTTTAAAGAAAAACAAAGTTTTGGTTGGTTTTTCAACGGTAAAACCGTGGGTTACCTTGTGTGTTTGATGATGGATTGTTGTTGGTTAAGTGTTGTAATGCTTTAAATTATGTTTTGGTTAAATGGAAAGCATGATTTGCATGGTTATAAAGCTTGGAAAAATTTTGGTAATAAACTTCCCTAATATGGCCGTGAGTGTAATTAAGGTTTGGTGAACATTTTTGCATGATTAACTTGATGTTTCGATAGTTTAAATCATGCATTTAATTATGAAAATGATGGTTATGAGGTTGAAAGCATGAAACAAAAATTTGGTGCATGTTTTACCTAAAATGGCCGTGGGGTATGAATGGTGAAAAACCCTACGAATTGTGTTGTAAAATGCATGGAAATTGGCTTGAAAATGTGCTAAGTAATAGCCTTTGAATAGCCTAAAATTTGGTTGAAAGATTGAAAATTTTTGGCTAGGTTTTGGATAGGAAAACCGTGGCTAAAACCTAAGGGCAAAATTGAAAGAATTTTGTTAATTGTGGTTCAAAATGTGAATTGTTAAATGTGTGAGCTTTTATGTAAAAGTTTGGAAAACTTTTACATAAAATAGGACTCTGGTATAGTACGTGGCAGGTACACATGGTTCGAGGCGTACCTAACGCTGGTAGCCTTAAATTTACGTCGAAATGCTGCCGAAATTTCGCAAACGGCATTTGGGGTAAAAAGGGAATTAAAAATAAAAGTTTAGGGTCGGGTCGGAAACCCGAGTCCCTAAAGGAAAATTGAATAAGGGAAACCTAAGGGGTGGTTTGTGACTAGTAATCTGTTCCCTTAAAAATGTAAAACGCGAGTGAAACTGAAAAAAATCGACCCCGAGGGGGGTCGTTTTTGGGAAACGAAGTAGAAGTCCGAGTCGACTACGGAAAATCCGAGCCTCGGAGTCCTAGATCGGGAAAGTCTAGATGAACGTTTTAAATACTAGTAAAACATCTATTTGAGGCTCCGAAACGATAGAAAACCACTAAACCGACGTAAGGGTCGGAATAGTACTACTCGAGGGTTGGGAAGGTGAAAAATGAAAATAAAATAGAAACGAACCCGGTAATGAATAGAAAAGGATCAGAAAAGTTCCTGAGAGCCAAAAGTGCGGTCTGGATCGAGAAAATTCCATCAGGGGCATAATTGCAATTTTGTCGAGATATAAGGGGTAAAATCGTAATTTTACAAAAGTTGAGAAAAATGGGGAAAATGGTAAATAAAGCCTAAAAAAATTTATAAATAGGTTTTATTTAAGCTTTTTAATAAAAAATAAATAAAAGCTATAAATGAAAATGAAATTAATAGACAAGGTTTTGTCTGTAGGATCCCAAAATCGACCCACAAGGAGAGCGATTAAAGATCCAGGAAAAGAAAAAGAGAAGAGACGGATAAGGTAAGTTCAGACATTTACCTGTCTGCAACACGTAGCATTATTATTGCTAACTTTGATGTACTAACTATAAGTTAGGTATATATGTGCTACAGGCACTATTATAGAATAGAGAGAGAGATGAAATGTGCTACGGGCACTATTGAAAATGGGACACATAATAATTGTGCTTTGGGCACTAGAGTAAGGTTAATGAAACTCACTCACATGAAATTAAAATGTAAACCATTCTTAACCACGGGGCAATATGAAGTCACCGGGTTAGAACTTTAAAAAGTCGGTAATGAAACCACTTTTGGCGTACCAGCCTTCCGTACAGGGAGGTAAACTTTGCCTTTGGGGCTATGATGATGAGATTAAGGCTGTGGAGGTCAGCATAAATATACCACTCCCAGTCATGTGCACTAAAATGGTACTGTCAACGTGAGCTCAAAACCAGAACATAAATAAAGATAATTACCTAAACTGAAACTATGCCATAATTGAGCATAAGTCAGTTTCGTGAGAGTACTAACACCGTGGTTGATGTACTGTTGATATATTGTGTTGTAGTCAAAGTTACTATTCACAATGAATAGTGGTCAATGTTACTATTTATGATAAATAGTACTATTTATAGAAATTCTATTTCTTGCATGTTTGAACTTACTGAGCCTATAGCTCACCGTTTTTGCTTATGTTGCAGGTAAGCAACCAGCTCATTAGCTTTGTATGGCTGGATGGCAGATAGGATAGCGAGTGTCAAATGGGATAGGAGGCCAAGGGATATGGTTCTGTCAGAGTCTTTCCGCTGAGCGATAATAGAGAAAGGAAAGAGAAACAGTTCTTTTGCAATAACATATATTTTGCGAAAGTACTGTATTGTGTTAATTACTTTGTACTTGTAAACAAAGTGATTAGTGGATAATGTTTTACATGATGTTTTAAAAAAAATTCCCCAAAAACGTCATGTTTTAAAGAGAGATAGATTAGCCGGCGACCCATGAGAGTACAATCTATTGCAGTTAGCTATGAAGTTTAACTGTAATAGTATTGTATGATCTCTACGAGGGGTGAGCCGCCACATTCTCCTTCTCAGTCAATACTAAGTCTGGGCAAAGTCGAGCCAGCTACTCGAACTTCCTTACTACCTCTATGACAGTCATGCTTCCTTGGTGTAGATTATTGAACTCATCTTGTTGAGCTACCAGGGCCTCGTCATTAAAGTACATCTCTTTGAATTCGTCGATGAAGTCTGCCCAGTTCATTTCATTGACATTTCTTCTAATGGTCGCGGTCTTCCACCATTACCGTGCCCCTTTGCATAGGATTAGGGATGCACACAATACCTTCTCCCTCTTCGTTAGTCCTACGAGGTCCAGGATGACTTGGACACCGGTCAGCCAGTCATCAGCCTCAGTGGGATTCGTGGTTACTTCGAATTTTGGTACTTTCAGGTGCCAGAATCGCTCATAGAGGTCACCTTCTCTAGGAGTTAGCACAAGAACATTGGCTGTTACGGGAGCAGCCACGGTTGATGGTGCCAGAGTCGCTTGGGTTGGAGGAGCCACTTGCTCCCTGAGAGTATTAAGGGTTACTAGAGCCTCTTAGACTGGTACTCCTGTCGTTTGAGGTGCCTGAGGCTGTTGGTTTAATTGCTCCCTGAGCTGAGCAAGTTCTTGTTGATGATTCTCCATCATATCTCGCATAACTGCGAGCTGTGCCATTAATTCATCCTCCTGGGATGCTTGGTTTATCCATGTACATGTTCGAACCAATTTGTCCTTTGGAACCCCCGTCCTTTGGTGGGTCTCTACTCGCGTAGCCTATAGTGATGCAGCCATAGTTACATGTTATGACTTACGTTAACTTACGTATTAATACTGTAAAACAAAAACTAACTTACTTAGAGAGATGAGGCGGACATGCGGTGATGTGAGGTAGGGTGGCAGGAAACCTCTCTGATACCAACTGTGACGTCCCGTGCCCTGAGTGGCCTGGACCGTCACTTAAAAACTACTACTTGTAGGGTGGCAGGAAACCTCTCTGATACCAACTGTGACGTCCCGTGCCCTGAGTGGCCTGGACCGTCACTTAAAAACTACTACTTGTATTGATAGTTATACTTTCTTGCAAATTATTAATACCTACTTAAAATCTATTTACTTAGATACTCTAATTTTAGGGATTTTTTTTACATGCGTACATATTAACTATTCACACACGTATACTTTAAATATACATCGTTTGAACATTTGGGAGTTTAATTACCCATACGCAGTTATAATACTGTTTAACTACTACTATTCAACCGCTACTATTCAAAAATACTGTTTAACTGTTACTATTTCAAAAATACTGTTTACCTGTTACTATTCAAAAATATGTTTACTGTTACTATTCAAAAATACTGATTATTGTTACTATTTAAAAATACTGTTTATTGTTACTCAAGCTGTGTGGAATATTTATTCATGGTGTATCCATAACCTCACCCTCATATCCACCTCCGTCGCCATCATTACCCATTTTTGTTTAAGCCATGGGACGTTTACCTTGTAATGACCGCTATTTTCATGGCACCTACTTACCATGTAATAAGTCATTAAGGAATAAAATGGACAGAATTTAATGTCTTTTAGTGCAAATTTAAGTAACACGGTCAGGTATACGGCCGTGTGAGTGACCGTGTGCCATTCGGACTGTGTATCTATTAGTAGCCGTGTGAGTGTACATGGACGTGTAGTGTAACACGGTCAAGTACACGGCCGTGTACCGCTCATATAGATGAATGTTTTTCAAAGACATGGCCGTGTTGAGTAGTCTCAATTAGTACACGCCCGTGTTCGAAATGTACACGCCCGTGTTGCCTTGCACACACCCGTGTAAGAGTCCGTGTAAAAGGTCGTGTAATAAGCCGAGAGATGCTGTAATAACTCTCATGAATTATGAATCTTAATTACTATGCAATGGTGTAATTAAGTTAATAAACGCAGTATACTTGCCAGTTGAATAAATTAAACGGGTATAGTAATGTTTAATTACTATTCATGCAGTAAAAGGGGCAACCGACAGTGAAATCGGTCCACGCTATCATGTGAGTATGCGTTGAGACACGCAATATCAAGAAACCGGTCTAGATGACCATTTCATTATACAGAACTGATGAACTAGTCATCAGTACGCTCAGACTGGTCATCTGAGCGCAGCAGTGATAATTGCCCTAATAGATGTATAGTATTGAGAAAAGTGGTCTAGATGACCTCTTCTCGCCCAGAGACTGACAAAATCAGAGTCAGAGTGCTCAGATTAGTCAGTCAGATAGTGAATAGTGACTAGTGAACAGTGTGATACGCAGTGTCAGGTTAGTGGCCAAGACGGCCTTAATCTGACATAAAACTGATATATTAATAGTCAGCAGGCTCAATCTGGTCAATTGAGCACAAAATGTAGATTTTGTTTAAGAGATACGCAGTATCGGGATGAGCGTCAAGACGACATTTTCTCGCCCCGAAACTGATATATTTAGACTCAAGACGCCCAAATTAGTTAATAGGGCACCTGATACGTTTTTCGAGATAGGGTCATGTAGACACTGAAAACTCGTCCAGAAGACCTCAAATGGACGTAAAACTGATAAATTTGAAATCAGCACGTCCAAATTAGTCAAGGGAGACTGTGTTTGAAATTTCACGCGAAAACGCCTCGTTATGCGTGTGCAGTGTCAACACAGTGTAGGCCTAACCACAGTATCAAGAAATTGGTCAAGATGACCTTTTCTTGATATAAAACTGATATATTTGGATTCAAAATGCTCAAATTAGTCATTTGAGCACAAAATGTAATTTTTGATCGGGAGCCATGCAGTATCGGAAAACTGGTCGAGACGACCTCGGATGAAAATAAAACTGATATATTTGGGTTCAGCACGCCCAAATTAGTCAGTATAGCCTATGTTAAAATTTTTCAAAAAATTAGTATAAAGGACGAAATTTTGGGAGTTCTTGAAAAATAGCCCCCATATTTTTCCAAATCTCATTTTCTCCCTCCCCCACACCACACGAAGATGAACAGTGACCGACCATCAAATCCAGCCTCCGTTTCTGACACCGCCGACACCATTGGAAAGCTCTCGATGAGCTGAGTCCAACGGTATGCCGAGTCGACGGAACCGACGCGGAGAACGCCGCACGCACCGCCTAAAGCCGTCGATGGTCGAACATTTCAAACCGTGATTTCTTCGCCGTCCGACGTCCAAATGCCACGATTCTAGTCCCAATGGATTCGTGGTGAAGAGTAGAACAAAACCCAGGCTTCATTTCACGTCAACAGCCACCGCATCGCGACGCCCAAGGTTCGCCGTCGCCGTCAAATCTCACTATTCCGGTGGAGTTGAGTTGCAAGGTGGGTATCAAAATGCTCAGAATAACACGTAAGTCAAAAGCCCCAAATCAATTTTGGACAATAACGCCGGAAAATGAATATCCAACACCGTCGCCTTCGCCGACTTTTCGAGGGTCGATTTCCGGCTATAGGAGCCTCGATTGGTGAAATTGACACCACCAATGCGTTCCTCTCGTCGAGCTCTTCAAGATGGTGGTCGCCACTCCCATCGCCAACGTGGTCAGCGCCGGTCAACGGCGACCTGGAGACCGAAAATTGAAGAATGGCCCGTTGGCCTATTTTCGACGTTCCGGACACATCCGCGGCATCGGATTTGCAAACTGGAGTTTCAAAAGTGAAGAACGATGATTCAAAGATAGTGCGATCGAGATCGAACGGTTCACCCGACCGCCGACGGGAACGATTTTGGTAGTGGTTTTGATCCCTTGATTCCTCAATTTATTATTGGAAATAATTATGTATTAATTATGGTTTACTGACTTGAGGAATTGTAAGAAAAAGGGATGAAATGTCGAAAAAGAGAATGTGAGGAAATGTGAATATTTTTACGTAAAAAGCGGAGCTTTTACGTAAAAATTAGGCCTCTGGTTTAGTACGTGGCAGGTTAGAATAGGTTAGATGGTTTTGAGGCGTTTCCTAAATGTCGGAAACCCAAAAATTAAGCGGAAATACTGCCGAAATTTCTAAAACGGCACAAAGGGATATTTTAGGAAACGAGGGGTGAAAATGTGATCGGGATGGAACCCAAGACCCCTCGATGACCTAGGTCCGGGAAAGAAGGATGGACATTGTGCGGATTAGTGAACCGCCCCATTAGAAATTTCGTAATGTAAGAAAACGACCCCGATGTCAGAATAGTACCACCCGAGGGACGGGTGCGATGTAAGTACAAAATTTAGAGCGATTACATCGGTAACGGTAACTGTTAGGAAATGCCCTAAGTATTAGAGACATTTTGATGTATTCATTTTGAACTGGATAATAAAATTATATATAGAGGTTATTCATTATATTGCTATTTGTCCTCATCTTATTTACATGTTAAAGTAAATGTAAGCAAATATGGCTCACTGACTGCTTGGGTTAAAATTGTTAGAACGTTGCATGCAATGGACTTTTGTATGCGAGCAGACAATGTTCTAAAGTTAGCGGTCTAAACTATGGTCTGTAGTCTATGGGGTTAGACCGAGCATCTAACTCATGTTAAGACTATTATGTTGTCTAAAGCCTTGGAGGGGACGGTTTGTCTTGACTGTCTGGACCTGGACTCCCAAGTAGAGATATAGATATGTTACTTGGTGGTGACATATTAGACCGGGACTAAAGCGTGATTGATCTACGTAGTCCGCTATGCGTGGATCAATATGCTTTTGACGTTCATTGTGCAATAACCTTAATCCTGAGTAAATGAACTACTTCATGTATATGACTTGTGTACTTTGATGTTCCAATGGCTAAAGTGTCTCAGAGGTAGTAAGCTTATAGACCGGTTCATTGGGTGCATGACTTGTATACGATGAAGGGTTTGTTTGCAGATATCGGAATCATAGCTCTAAGGAGTTAAAGGTATCCTCTTAAAGGCATTATACTGAATGCGAAAATAGACAAGGCCTTGGGTCGTCTGCTGGGTGGATGACTTCTTATTCACACATGGTGAATAATCATTTTCTTAATTTGGTAGTATAATGGAACTTTAAGATAGCCTGATCAGTAGGATTAAACAGACTTTAACCTAAGGCTGATCATGGTTATCATATGAGGGTTTTGCATATATGACAAGATCATTGGATAGTAGCTCGTCACAGGCTTACGTAATACAGTATATAATTGGGAGTTCAGTTTCAGGGTGACTCTGAAACTAGTGATCATATGATTGAGTTGTTCGGTAAAGAATGATGATCATATGGATTTGCGGGAGCCCGATTATATATGTCCAATCAGTCCCTCTACTAGCTCCACATAATTCCTTAACGTTTGGCAAATTGATTTGTGTATGCTATTGGCTAGTTTATTATGCATGGATGGTGATGACACAGGATTAGGATGGTAGACAAGATTCTCTCCGGTTGGATTCAGATTTTGTTTTGGATAATAGAGTACACAATTATTCGAACTCCAAATAAAGTTGCCATGATTTTATTTGAGATTGGATTGGAGTTGTAGAAAATTATCCATGAGAACAAGAATTTGAAACACAACCGTTTTGTGGATTTTGAAATTTGAAATTTGAAATTTGAATTTTGAATTTTGAAATTTGAAATTTGAATTTTGAATTTAAAATTCGAATTTGAAATTTGAATTTGAAATTCGAATTTGAAATTTGAATTTGAAATTCGAATTTGAAATTTGAATTTGAAATTTAAATTTGAATTTGAAATTTGAAATTTGAAATTTGAATTTGAAATTCGAATTTGAAATTTGAAATTCAAATTTTAAATCACAGTCCAAGTGGGATTCGAATTTGTTGTGGAAAATCCACAAGGTTTGAAATTCGAATTTGAGTTGGATTTGGAGAGGATAATCTTGTTAGAATCCTACTTGAATTTTGAATCTAAATCCTAACAAAAGTGGACGAAATTTTTGAGGATAATCCTCAATGGAATTTCGGTTTTTGTGGATAAGGTTCAAGGGAAGATTTAAGTTTTAATCCTAGTTGAATTTGGATTCTCTCCTTCCCTGAAAAGTGGCCGAAATTATGGAGGAAATCTCCTAGGAAAATTAGGTTATTTTGGATAAGGTTGAGATAAGATTCAAGCTTGAAAATCCTAGTGGAATTTTGATTCTTCCTTATCCTAAAAGTGGCCGAATATTTGGAGAAAAATCTCCTAGGAAATTTTGGATTTTTTGGTTGAAAAAGGGAGATAAAATTCTAGTTAAAATCTTGTTTAGATTTGGATTGGTTTTATCCTTAAAAAACCGAATTTTATTGTTGGGATTTTCCCATGAAAAAATTCAGATTTTATGGTTATGGATAAGGGAGAATATCTTTTCCTAATCCAATTCGAATTCAGAGAATCACCTCATGCAGGTCTATAAATAGAGGTCCTGCCACTCCAGTTCTCTCAGACCACAGACTCTCAGGTGAGCAGGCTTATTGTTGCATAGCTCATCGTGACAATAAAGTTCTTTAGAGATCTGGGTGGTCGGAAGAAGACTAGCAGTGCTAGCATACCGATCGAGGTTCAGAGTGCCCATACACTCAGCCATTCGGGAATTGGACAATAGTACAGAAGGCTAGTTGGTTGAAGCCTCTGGTCATTCTCCTCCTGCAAGATTGGCGTCCTTGAGGTATGAGTTTTAATTGTTGTTGGTTTATTGTATATGGCATCATGAGATATTTAACGATCTGAAAAATTTTTATTGTTTCGCTGCGCCACTCTGATACGTTTTTACCGATTTATTTTCCTACAATTGGTATCAGAGCCATCTCATGACTATGCCATGTACATAAATTGGACAATTACTTAGTCTTTTTATTTATGTATGGATTTGATATTTAGAGAGTGACATTCTAGGGTTCCTTTATGTTGTTATCATGGATTATGTATAAAGTATGTGGTTATTTTAATTTTTTGAATTATTATAAGCATGCTTGTTTATACCGGTTATAGTTCCTTAGAATTTAGAAAAATTGTATCTAGGATTTTTTATGTAACCATGGGAGCAGTTTATTAACACTGTAATTTTCCCATGGATTTTAATTTTTGTCTCTTAGAATTTTTATGGTTAGAATTTTTGGTACACCGGAAACGATATAGGAAATTTTATGTAATTATTCTTGGAGGAGATTGAAGATTGAAGACCGTAATTTATTTTTTTCCAAAAGTTAAATTTGATTTAAAGGTTGAAATTTTGATTGTATGGAAAATTTCAATTTAATTGGGATTCTAATTAATTTTTGGAGATCCTAATAGGTAAATTGAAATATGACACGAAAATCGAAATACGACCCCTCGGGATAGGCCGACGGGCCTTGGTGGGGCTGCAGCCCCTGCCCTCGGGCAGGATGGGGCTGCGGCAGCCCCTGTGCAGGCCAACACCACCCACGGCCGCAGGCCACTTGGCCTGCAGCCAAGGGTGGCCGTGGCCTGCCCAAGGTTGGCCGCAGCCTGGGCGTGCAGCCTCTGGCTGCAGGCGCTGCCTGCAGCCTGCCGGCTGCTGCGCCCAGCCTGGGCATGCAGCCTGGCGCTGCAAGCTTGGCCTGCAGCCCGGCAAGGCTGCACATAGGGGGCAGCCGTGGGCTGCCAGCCCCTTTGGGGCTGGTGGCTGCCCACGGCGGCTGCCGCCTTCGGGGGCGGCGGTGCGATGGTCCAAAAATCGAAAAATTTTGATTTTTAAATTTGAGATTTAATTTTAAATCATGTTTAAAAATACGTAATTGAAAATTTGAAATTTTTGAAATTACATATTGTTACACATGATGTTTAAATTGTTTAAAATTTAAATTTGAAATTTAAATTTGAAATTCAAATTTGGAATTTGAATTTGAAATTTAAATTTTTGAAGATTTAAATTTTAAATGATTCTTGGGATGAGAAATAAATGGAGAGGCTACATAAAGATGGATACAAGAAGACGGAACGAAATTCAAGACCCAAAGAATGCTTTGGATGGAATTTTGTAATCTTTATTTTCTTTGTTCTAGGATGGAACCATGGCTTGGTTATTCTGTCAATTATTTTTTCTGTGATATGTCATGGATGTATAAATATGTATTGATGGATGTTTTGTATGCATATTTGATAACATGTCATATAGGATAGGTGAGTGCTGCTCATACTATATTGATCATACATAATTTGTCAAAACTTGCATGTTTTTCAAAATATTGAGTGGGAGAGGGTTTCAAACAAAACCCACGGCCTCCATTGTTGATCCATATGTGAAAGCATGGTAACGCCTCGCGTCAGTTCTGCCCTGACCACACCCCTCGGTAGGTGTTTACGCCGCCGGTATACTAGATTGGATCTCCTATGTGGAAAACGTGTTCGGGTACGATCCTATTCATTACCACCCCTCGGTGGCTTGGTAGGACGTGGATCGGGCTACGTAAACAATGGTTATACACTCAAGACTCGTTTAATTATCAACCTTCCCTGAAAGCTCTGTTAACTAAACTGGTGGCCAAATAAGTGGTTATTAATATATGTCTTAACCTTGGAGGATTTAAGGCAACATATATTAATTGGACGGGGTCCATGTTCCGGCTATTTGTTTCCATGACCACCCCTCGGTGGCTTGGGGCAATAGGTGCTGAGAATTACCGTTGCAATGCTACATGTTTTTCAAGTTTCATGTAGGAACATACTTGTATGTTTTATTTGCTAAATTATCTGTATATTTGCTTGGGCTTTGTAATGATGTCTAGTATAATTTTATTTCAATTCAAAATGTCACCGACACCCCTCATTTCAATACTTACTGAAAATAAGCTGAATGGCGATAATTATAAAGACTGGAAAAGAAATCTATTAATAGTTCTCAGCTGCGAGAGACACAAGTTCGTACTGGACGAACCATGCCCACCTGGGCCCAAACCTGACACACCACTTGAGGAGGTCCCGGTTGCCTATAATCGTTGGAGAGAATTCCAATGAGATAGCTCGATGCTACATCCTTGCTAGCATGACGAGTACTTTACAAAAGCAGCATGAGACTTATCAAGTTGCTGGGGAGATCATGGAAAATATGGAGGACATGTTTGGAGGCTAAGAAAAATTGGCTCGACAGTCCGCTATCACTAGCATTATGAACTTTAAACAAAAGGCGGGTACTCCGGTGAAGGACCATATGATCACTCTAATGGGATTCTTCGCTGAGGCTGTCGAGAATGGTGCTGAGTTGGACTACAACACCCAGATCGAGATGGTGTTCAAGACTCTGTCTAAAGATTTTGTGGAGTTTAAGGCCGCATACAATCTGGCGACAAAGGAGTTAGGACTAACCGAGCTCATGAAGCAACTACAGGCTTATGAGCGGATGATCAGGGATGAGGATGTGGTCCGACCTAAAGGAGAGGCCAATTTGGCGGAATCTTCCAATCCCTCACAGAAGAGGAAGAGGCCAAATAAGAAGCAAGTGGCTTCTAGTTTTTCTAATCCTCCTGTCTCGGACGGGAAGAAGAAGAAAAAGAACAAGAAGCCAAAGGACCCTAAAAAGTCTAAATGCTTCCATTATGGGAAGGTAGGTCACTTCAAGAAGGCTTGCCGGGAATTCCTAGCCGCCAAGGGCAAGGAAGGTAAGGAACTTCATTACTTAGAAGCGTGTTTGGTGGAAGAATTGAAAGACACTTGGCTCATTGATTCGGGCGCCACTAATCATGTTTGTGTTTTTATGCAGGGGTTCGTGGAAACGAGAAGTCTACATGATAGGAGCCTCTCGTTGCGGACTGGAGATGGTAGCTTTGTGGTGGCTGAAGCAGTGGGAGATGTTTACCTTTATTTTGATCAATTTAGGTTTATTTTATTGAAAGACTGTTTTTATGTTTCTAATTTTAGGAGGAACCTTATATCGGTAGCTTGTTTAATAAAGGATTCTTATTCAGTTTCTTTTAGTAAAAGAGTTGATATTCGTAGAAATAAGTCTTTTATCTGTTCTGGATGGATGGATGGAAACCTATATTTGATCAAACTAAAGATGTACTCACTGCTTGACACTGAATTAATAGATAACTCTAAAAGGTTGAAAGTTTCTCACTCTAACAAGGCGTATTTTTGGCATTTAAGACTTGGTCATATTAATCAGGATAGGATTCAAAGATTGGTGAAAGACGGTCCTCTGGAATCTCTGGAGGAGGTACGACTTCCACAATGTGAGTCTTGTCTAGAGGGTAAAATGACTAAGAGGTCTTTTGGAGCTAAGGGTATAAGGGCTCAGGAGCTCTTAGAAATTGTGCACACTGACGTATGTGGCCCCATGAACGTCACAGCATGAGGAGGGTTCGAGTATTATGTCTCTTTATAGATGATTACTCGAGGTATGGATATGTGTATCTGATGCACCGTAAGAGCGAAACCTTTGACAAGTTCAAAGAGTGTCGTGCGGAAGTGGAAAAGCAATTGGATAAATCCATAAAGACACTTCGATCTGATCGAGGTGGCGAATACCTCTCTGATGAATTTCTAGGACATCTTATAGAGAACGGGATATTATCCCAATTGACTGCACCTGGTACTCCACAACAGAATGGTGTAGCCGAAAGGAGAAACAGGACCTTATTGGATATGGTACGGTCCATGATGAGTTATTCAACGCTGCCATTATCATTTTGGGGATATGCTTTACAAACGGCATGCTATATTCTGAACCAGGTTCCGAGCAAATCAATTCCCAGAACTCTGTATGAATTGTGGCGTGGTAGGAAGCCCTCCTTTGAACATATGAAAATATGGGGCTGCCCAGCACATGTACTGGATGGGGATGCGAAAAAGTTGGAACCAAGATCAGAATTGTGCATATTTGTAGGGTACCTAAAAGGAACTAAAGGAGGTCTGTTCTATAACCCGAAGGAACAAAAAGTCATTGTCTCAACCCATGAGACATTCTTGGAGGAAAGTCACATGAATGACTTTAAGCCTCGAAGCAAAGTGGTGCTAGAGGAATTATCGAGTGAAAGAACTGCTCCACAGATTTCGGTCTTGGACGCAAGTCTGAGTTCCAGTGAAAGACCTGCAGACGATCAACAATTTAGGGTGCCTCGTCGTAGTGGGAGGGTTTCAAAGAAACCTAATTTCTTCATGTATGATGCTGAGGTATACCAGGTTGAGGCTCATGAGCATGAGGATGATCTGGTCACTTATAATGAAGCTGTAAATGATGCTGATTCTAAATCTTGGAAACAGGCTATGAGCAATGAGATGGATTCTATGAAATCTAACTCTGTTTGGTAACTTGTAGATTTGCCAGATGGGATAAAACCCATTGGATGCAAATGGGTCTACAAAAGAAAGAAGGATGCGGAAGGGAGAGTGGAAACTTTCAAAGCTAGACTGGTTGCAAAGGGATACACGCAAAAGGCTGGAATCGATTACGATGAAACCTTTTTACCTGTTGCTATGCTGAAGTCTATCCGTATTCTTCTGTCCATTGCTGCAACTCTCGATTACGAGATCTGGCAAATGGATGTCAAGACGACATTCTTGAATGGCTATCTTGGAGAGTGTATCTATATGATACAGCCTAAAGGGTTCATAGCAAAAGGCCAAGAAAGGAAAGTCTGCAAGTTGCTTAGATCCATTTATGGATTAAAGCAAGCATCCCGCTCATGGAACCAGAGGTTTGATCAAGCGATTAAGACATTTGGTTTTGAGCAGAACGTTGATGAACCTTGTGTTTATAAACGTATTAAGGATGGAAAAGTGGTCTTTCTGATACTCTATGTCGATGATATACTACTCATTGGAAATGGTGTAGGAAACTTATCATCGGTCAAGCTTTGATTACACCAACAGTTTGACATGAAGGACTTGGGAGAAGCTAATTATGTTCTAGGCATTCGTCTCTTTAGAGATCGAAAGAACAAAATGATAGCGTTATCCCAAGCTTCATACATAGATAAAATAATTGACAAATATGCAATCCAAGAGGCAAAGAAAGGCTCACAACCTTCTATTACCGGTCTAACTCTTTTATTGGATGACTGTCCCAAGACATCGGAAGAAAGAGAGCGTATGAGTAAGGTCCCTTATGCATCCGCTGTGGGTAGCCTTATATACGCTATGCTTTGCACTCGCCCAGACATATGTTTTGCAGTAGGTATGGTGAGTCGATATCAAACAAATCCTGGAACAAAGTACTGGCAAGCTGTAAAGCATATACTCAAGTATCTTAAGAGAACGAGGGATTATATGCTGGTGTATTCTGGAGGGGACCTAACACCCGTAGGATACACGGACTCAGACTTCCAGACTTATAAGGATTCAAGGAAATCGACATCTGGATCAGTGTTTTTACTCGGAGGAGGCGCCATTATGTGGAGGAGTGTGAAGCAGGGCTGCACAGCTGACTCTACTGTGGAGGCTGAGTATGTGGCTGCGGCTGAGGCATCTAAAGTAGCGGTTTGGCTCCGCAAGTTCTTTAGAGACCTTGAGGTCATTCCGGGTGTTGACAAGCCTATCACACTTTACTGTGATAATACAGGGGCTATTGCCAACACAAGGGAATCTCGGCACCACAAGAGGACCAAGCACATCGATCGGAGATATCACATTATTAGAGGGCATGTGGAGACAGGACAAGTGGATGTATGTAAGATCGCGTCCGAGGACAACATCGCTGATCCCTTTACTAAGACTTTGGTGGCTAGAAGCTTTGAGAGGCATGTAGAGGCGATGGGGATGCGTAACATAGCACATCTACGGGCTTAGGGCAAGTGGGAGATTGTTAGGAAATGCCCTAAGTATTAGAGACATTTTGATGTAATCATTTTGAACTGGATAATAAAATTATATATAGAGGTTATTCATTACATTGCTATCTGTCCTCGTCTTATTTACATGTTAAAGTAAACGTAAGCAAATATGGCTCACTGACTGTTTGTGTTAAAACTGTTAGAACGTTACATGCAATGGACTTTTGTATGCGAGAAGACAATGTTATAAAGTTAGCAGTCTAAACTATGGTCTGTAGTCTATGGGGTTAGACCGAGCATCTAACTCATGTTAAGACTATTATGTTGTCTAAAGCCTTGGAGGGGATGGTTTGTCTTGACTGTCTGGAGCTGGACTCCCAAGTAGAGACATAGATATGTTGCTTGGTGGTGACATACTAGACCGGGACTAAAGCGTGATTGATCTACGTAGTCCGCTATGAGTGGATCAATCTGCTTTTGACGTTCATTGTGCAATAACCTTAATCCTGAGTAAATGAACTACTTCACGTATATGACTTGTGTACTTTGATGTTCCAATGGCTAAAGCGTCTCAGAGGTAGTAAGCTTATAGACCGGTTCGTTGGTTGCATGACTTGTATACGATGAAGGGTTTGTTTGTAAATATCGAAATCATAGCTCTAAGGAGTTAAAGGTATCCTCTTAAAGGCATTATACTGAATGTGAAAATGGACAAGGCCTTGGGTCGTCTACTGGGCGGATAACTTCTTATTCACACATGGTGAATAATCATTTTCTTAATTCGGTAGTATAATGGAACTTTAAGATAGCCTGATCAGTAGGATTAAACGGACTTTGACCTAAGGCTGATCATGGATATCATATGAGGGTTTTGCATATATGACAAGGTCATTGGATAGTAGCTCGTCACAGGCTTACGTAATACGGTATATAATTGGGAGTTCAGTTTCAGGTTTATAGTGGTGTGACTCTGAAACTAGTGATCATATGATTGAGTTGTTCGGTAAAGAATGATGATCATATGGATTTGCGGGAGCCCGATTATATATGTCCAATCAGTCCCTCTACTAGCTCCACATAATTCCTTAACGTTTGGCAAATTGATTTGTGTATGCTATTGGCTAGTTTATTATGCATGGATGGTGATGACACAGGATTAGGATGGTAGACAAGATTCTCTCCGGTTGGATTCAGATTTTGTTTTGGATAATAGAGTACACAATTATTCGAACTCCAAATAAAGTTGCCATGATTTTATTTGAGATTGGATTGTAGTTGTAGAAAATTATCCATGAGAACAAGAATTTGAAACACAACCGTTTTGTGGATTTTGAAATTTGAATTTTGAAATTTGGATTTTGAATTTTGAAATTTGAAATTTGAATTTTGAATTTGAAATTTGAATTTGAAATTTGAATTTGAAATTCGAATTTGAAATTTGAATTTGAAATTTAAATTTGAAATTTGAAATTTGAAATTTGAATTTGAAATTCGAATTTGAAATTTGAAATTCAAATTTTAAATCACAGTCCAGGTGGGATTCGAATTTGTTGTGGAAAATCCACAAGGTTTGAAATTCGAATTTGAGTTGGATTTGGAGAGGATAATCTTGTTAGAATCCTACTTGAATTTTGAATCTAAATCCTAACAAAAGTGGACGAAATTTTTGAGGATATTCCTCAATGGAATTTCGATTTTTGTGGATAAGGTTCAAGGGAAGATTCAAGTTTCAATCCTAGTTGAATTTGGATTCTCTCCTTCCCTGAAAAGTGGCCGAAATTATGGAGGAAATCTACTAAGAAAATTCGGTTATTTTGGATAAGGTTGAGATAAGATTCAAGCTTGAAAATTCTAGTGTAATTTTTATTCTTCCTTATCCTAAAAGTGGCCGAATATTTGGAGAAAAATCTCCTAGGAAATTTTGGATTTTTTGGTTGAAAAAGGGAGATAAAATTCTAGTTAAAATCTTGTTTAGATTTGGATTGGTTTTATCCTTAAAAAACCGAATTTTATTGTTGGGATTTTCCCATGAAAAAATTCAAATTTTATGGTTATGGATAAGGGAGAATATCTTTTCCTAATCCAATTCGAATTCAGAGAATCACCTCATGCAGGTCTATAAATAGAAGTCCTACCACTCCAGTTCTCTCAGACCACAGACTCTTAGGTAAGCAGGCTTATTGTTGCACAGCTCATCGTGACAGTAAAGTTCTTGAGAGATCTGGGTGGTCGGAAGAAGACTAGTAGTGCTAGCATACCGATCGAGGTTCAGAGTGCCCACACACTCAGCCATTCGGGAATTGGAGAATAGTAGAGAAGGCTAGTTGGTTGAAGCCTCCGGTCATTCTCCTCCTGCAAGATTGGCGTCCTTGAGGTATGAGTTTTAATTGTTGTTGGTTTATTGTATATGGTATCATGAGATATTTAATGATCTGAAAAATTTTATTGTTCCGCTGCGCCACTCTGATACGTTTTTACCGATTTATTTTCCTACAGTAACCCGACAGGCTTAATGGTCATACGGGAGGTATTCAGTCAGTTGACTGGTCGGTTAGCCAGTCAAGGACCAAGGCTGGATGGGATAGTGAGAGATAGTGATTAATTTGTCAAGTAGACAAATTAATCAAGCACGATTAAAAATTAGATATCAAATTCCCAAAGTAGAGCAGTTGGGTACCGATAGGCATCGGTACCACACAACGATAAATTTATTAGTTCCTAACGATAGAGTGACCTAAGAGCGACGTTAATTAATTTATTGAGCAAATACATTAATTAACCATGATTAGAAATTAGAAAATCAAATTCTTAAGAAGAGGGCAATTAGTACCAAGAAGGATCGGTATCACTAACGATAGAGTTTTTATTAGTCACTAATGACCACAGTGACCTAAGAGTGAACATTAATGAAATGCATTATGATTACAGGGAGATACCTGTATTGTGACGAAGGCGAGAGTATAAACTGTCCGATGAGAAGTGAGTACAACTCCGCCTGCAGCATGAATAAAATGATGTTAAAATGATGGTTTTACAATATGTTAAGTATGCCTTACATGCACACGATGTTGCACAGCATACATAAGAGCATATAGTTTCACAATCGCGTAGATTAATGAAAGAACAAGTTAGAAGTCATAGATCCCTACCGTGTAGGATTGGGGACAGGTTAGAGAAGTGTATGGCTAGAATAGTTAAACAAGATGGAAATAAGTAGGTGTGTCGTACCGGCTCCTTCAGTCGAAAGGGTTTCCAGTTAAAGAAAGTTAAGGCCAAAAGTTGAGCATCAGTCGATGGCTCTTCGGCATTAGTTGACCTCGGGCGTTACCGTTGGTCTGCGTGCACACGATACTGACACATGGGCCCTAAATAGACAAGAAAAGAAAAGAGAAGTTTGAAGCATAAATGAACATAACTGGACCATGCATTAGTTATAGTTCGTTATGCTTTCTTTTTCAGTAGAGTGCATATAGTACACGATGCTTCTGTCATGCATAAAGTATGTGAAGTTTTATATTCAGTGTTATGACATGTTATGTGATGACATGATATGTGAGCTGATATGTGATATGCTTATATGGTATGTGATTTATTAAGTGATATGTGTCATGCTTATGATTTTAAGTATGTACTATGTTTTAAACATGTTTTGTGGTTAACATGTTGTACTTACTGGGCGTAAAGCTCACGGAGTGTGTTCATGCTGTAGGTAAGCATCCTATAGCGTAAGCATCAAGGGATGATGATGGCGGCGGAGGCGGATGTGAGGATGAGGTTATGGATACACCGCGAGTATTCTTCCGCACAGTATGAGTAAATAATATTTTGAATGGTGACAGTTAAATAGTATTTTGAATAGTAAAGGTTAAACGGTATTTTGGAACAGTAAACAGTATATGTATGAGTAGTATATTTAAATAGTATCTGGTGATTAGTAATCAGATAAACAAGTATATAATTGTGTATGTATAATTGAAATCTTTATGTTTTTCAAATTTCGCATTTTAATAGTATGCGTACGTGAACAGTAAATACGTACGCGTATAAAAAAAATTTTCCCTCTAAATTTATGGTATTAAATTCAACAAGTTTAAGTATCGGTTTTAAAGAAGAAGTATAAGTAAAAGTTAAAGAAGCAAGTAATAGTTTTTAGTGATGGTCCGGGCCGCTGAGGGCACGGGGCATCACAGTTGGTATCAGAGCGATTTCCTGCCATCCTACCTCACATCGCCGCATGCTTGCCTCATTTATCCAAGTAAGTTAGTTTTATTTTTAGTCGGTAAATGTTTATCTATTGAAGATAACATTTTATAGTAATGAAACGATGAAATCTATGATGGCGAGGACAAGATGAAAAGATGATGAGATCATTATACGAAAAATCGCGACCGTGTAGTGCTAGAGAACTGCTTAGAGAAAGAACATGGATTGCTGCCCGAGTTGTACCGATCTTCAGGGATAGTTGTCCACTAAGTTTCGAGTGGCAAACAGTACTCCTGCACTCCATGAGAATGTCAGGACTGGTTTCACGTTATCAAAGTGATTCCCCGATTGTACGCCATTGATCAGGATAACTGAGTCCTGTTGGCTGTTGATATCTCTCAGGAAGATACTCTTGTGTGTATCAGGATCCTTATGACCAGGATGAGCTCTTAACTGTGTCGAGTTTTGCCATACCACGATCGAGCCAATCTCTGAGAGCAGTCCAGCATCAGCCCTAGTTTTCCTCTACGGGCAAGCGGGGAGTGAAACCACCTAATTTCTCTAGAGTTGTGGATATACGAGAATTTGTTCATCGGACTGAAAGACTACAGCTGATGTCCGGCGATACAGTTCTAACGTATGCTGCTCGCTACAAGGAACTGATATGAACTTCTATAATACATGCCGAGACAAAAGTGGTTCAAGACAGGAGAAGACCTAAAGAGAAAAAGAGACCTTGCCAAACAGAATTAGAAGAGCGATCAAGCAGGACTAGCAAGCCTTATCAAGGAGATAGTGAATGCCGAGAGAAAAGTGCTCAACCCCGAGAACCCTACACAAGCCTAAGGCATTATAATAGCCACCATTATGGAGGGTGACCTGGCAGAACCAGCACCCCAACTGGCCGATGAAGAGTTCATGGTCGAGCACTAGCCAGAAGTACACGAGGGCAACAGGGAGCCAATGGAAAACCCCGAACCAGCCCGTATGTCTCCCGAACACCCCATGGAAGAGGAAGATGACGAGACTCTTTCCGACGCCTATCCCGACGATGAGGGAGAGGAGATCCCCGACCGCTTTAGTAATGACAAATAGATGGGGATGTACGAACCCCAAGTCATCATAGCCAGTGATGACGAGGTCCGTTTCAGCTGAGAAGAAGAGGAGAACCCAGAGGAATTCCCACTCAGCGATAGTGATGATAAGGAGATGCCTGATATTAAATCAGGATTGTCCTTCCAATAGTAGTAACCCTTCTGCGGGAATGTTAGTTATGAAAAAATATAGAGGGAAGCAGTAGCTCTCCTCCGTCAGTTGTAGCATAATGTACTTGTTGGGATCGTATATGGGAAATATGTGTCACTCCCACTGAGCTAGAATCTTGAATATATGTATATATGTTATGTGAAATATATTATGAGATAAGCAGTAAAGCTTTGCCCTAGGGGCCAAATATAATTTTTTCCACAGTGTGAGTATGATATGACAGAAAGTGCAGGACGAATCCTAGCACTCAAATGATGTCCCAATACAATGCGGTAATTGTATTGAACATCACCGTATGAGAGAAAGAAAGATGGATATAGTGTGTATATTTATATCCATAATGTTTAAGTAAGATTGTTAAGTAAGAAAGAAAATGATATGTGATACGAGTCCCAAGTATAGAATTGAAGAGACTTATATTTTCCTTTCTCGCTGTACGATAGGGTTACATAGGAAAACAAGGCAAGAACGAGAGCTTAGTTAAACTCAGCATCCTGAGACGATGAGTTGATAGCACAGATCACAGCCATGCAAGAGATGATGGAGAACCAGCAACCGGAGCTAAACCAGCTTAGGGAACAGCTGGGCCAGCAATCCCAGGCACCACAGTCAGTAGAGATGCCAGCACAAGAGGCTCTAGTAGCCCCAGAAACTCTGAGGCAACAAGCAGCTCCTCTAGCCTAGGAGGCACTAGCACCCATAGTAATGGCTGCTCTCATAGCAACAATTGTTTTTCTACTAATCCCTAGGGAAGGTGACTTGTGTGAGAGATTTCGGCGCATGAAAACATTAGAATTCGAAGGAATCACCAACCCTATAGAGGCCGATGACTGGCTAACGGATATCCAAGTAATCTTGGATTTTATAGGGCTAACAGATAGAGAGAGAAAGGGATGTGCGCATCCTTCACCCTGCGTAATGAGGTGCATTAATGGTGGAAGATGGTAACCATTAGGAGGAACATTAGAAAGATGAGCTGGAGTGATTTCATTGAGGAATTCAAGGAGATGTACTTCAACGAGGAAGCACTAGTAGCACAGTAAGACGAGTCCAACAACCTGCGCCAAGGTAGCATGACCGTCATGGAGGCAATCAGGAGGTTTGAGCAGCTGGCTCAACTTTGGGCAAATTTAGTACCGACTAAAAGGAGAGAGTCAGACGAATGCTGAAGATGTTCAAAATGGAAATCGCAGTTTAGGTCTGTAGCAGAAGCCATGGACCAGCAACACTAGCAGAATGTGTCAGTAAGGCTATCTGAGCTGAGTATTGGTCGGCTCAGGATAAGGAGTGAAAGGCACAGAATTTTAAGACACGAAAGGAGGAGAAAATGCAAGCTGAGTAGGCTCAGGGGAAGCAGAACCCCAAGTTACAATACAGAGGACAGAACGTAGGAACTGGCCAGAATAGCAGGCATTCCAACAACAACAACAAGAGAAAAGGGGAACCAGGGCAACTAAGATTCACAGGAAAATTTCCCCCAGAAGAGAAACGACCATGAAGGAAATGATAGCCAATACCTGACGTGCACGAAATGTGGAAAAAGGCACCCAGGAGAATGTAAGCAAGGAGTAAGTGGTTGGTTCATCTATGGCAAGGAAGGCCACTATGCTAAAAAATTGCCACTCTGACCTGCAGAATCGACAAAATCAACCCCGCACAGGGAATAATCAACTTCACACCGTCCAGACCAGGATCGAAGGCCCTTTGATCACACAAGGTAGATTGAAAGCTTCAGACAGCTAAGGGAGAATCTCGGTTTACGCGAGGAGTGACGCTGAAGTTGTAACTTCTATAGTGGTGACAGGCCAGCTTTCTATTACCAACTTTGATGTGTTAGTTCTACTTGATTCTGGAGTCACCCATTCGTTGCATCATCAGATTCTGCTAGAAAGATAGGTAGGAGCTTAGATAGGACGAAATAAACCTTTAAAATGTCACTTCCTTCAAGGGAAGTTTACTTGTATAATTACTAGATACGTCAGGTGCCAGAATTATCTACGGGAGAGAATTGAGCATTAACCGACGACATGTACGACTATGATATAATTGTGAGGGTGGACTTCTTCACAAAACATAATGTCGTCATAGGCTGTCCAAGGTGGAAAATCGTTTTCAAACCAATCGGATGCGAAAAGTTCATCTATAAGGGTTTGTCGTCAGAGCAACCAAAGACGATGATATTAGTAGTGAAGGCTCGCGAGATGCTATCCAGTGGATGCATGGACTTCCTAGCATACGTAGTAGATAAGACATGAGGAATAGACATAGGACTCGAGAACGTGCTGATAGTCAGGGAATTCGTGGAGATATTTCCAGAAGATCTTGCAGGATTCCCACCAGAGCGCGGGATCTCGTTCGAGACTGAACGTCTACCAGAATCAACCCCCATCTTTGAGGCCCCATATAGAATGGGCCCTGTAGAGCTAAAGGAGCTCCAAGCCCAGCTGAAGGACTAAATAGGCAAGGGATCCACTCGACATAACTGTTCACCTTGTGGATCACCCGTACCATTTGTGAAGAAGAAAGACAGACCACTGAGAATGTGCATCGACTATAGAGAGTTGAACAGGATCGCTATTAAGAACAAGCATCCATTGTCATGGGTTGACGATCCATTTGATCAGCTCCAAGACGCTGCAGTGTTGTCGAAGATCGATCTACGTTCTGGGTACCATCAACTATGAATCAAGAATGAAGATGTACCCAAAACAGCCTTTCAAACGTGGTACGTACATTTCGAGTTTCTATTCATGTTGCTCAGATTGACGGACACGCCAGCAGCTTTCATGAACCGGATGAACCGCATGTTCAAGGGCTATTTGGATAAGTTTGTCATTGTGTTCATCGATGACATACTTATACACTCTAAGATGAAGGAAGAGCACGAAGAGCACTTAAGGATCATTTTGTACATGTAACAGGACCATCAGTTATACGCCAAGTTCTCCAAGTACGAGTTTTGACTAGAGAAGGTCCATTTCCTAGGCCACGTAGACCCCAAGGAAGGAGTATCTGTGGACCTGACGAAAATTGATGCAGTTAGCACGTGGCCAACTCAAAGGAACGTAATGGGAATTCGCAGTTTCTACAAACTAACAGGATGTTACCTACACTTAGTCGAAAGCTACTCAAAGTTAGTTGCTCCACTCACAGCGCTCACCAAGAAGGGAAAGAGGTATGAGTGGACCGATAAGTGTGAGAAAAGCTTTCAAGAACTGAAATGAAGACTCACAAGCACTCCAATGCTGACCATTTCAAATGTTGGTTAGGGTAACTTCGTGATTTATAGCGACACATCTAAAACCAGGTTGGGAGCCATGTTGATGTAGAGTAGTCGAGTAGTTGTATATGCTTCACGACAACTCAAAGACCCTGAAAAGAGCTACCCAACGTGTAATCTGGAGCTAGCAGTGGTAGTTTTTACGTTAAAAGTACGGAGGCACTACCTGTATGGAGCCAAGTACGAGGTTTACACCGACCATCAGAGCCTCAATTGTATATTCACGCAAAAAGAGCTCAACATGAGGCAGCATAGATGACTAGAGTTGGTAAGGATTACAACTGCGAGATCTTATGCCATCCGGGGAAAGCCAATAAGGTGGCCGATGCGCAGAGTCAGAAGCATATTACTATGCCTATGGCTATTAGTGCCTTGTCAGGAGCGCTACAAGGGAGCTATGTAGCAGCAAGATTAAGATTTTGATAGGGAGGTTGCCTGGCATGACCCTCCAAGAAGAGATCAAGATCGGTCAAGGCTTCGAATTGTCCCTGACAAGCTCAAAAAGGAGGCTACAGAGGACCAAAGTTCAGAGTTTAAAATCCCTAAGGACGACATACTCTACTACAGAGATAGAGTGTGTTATGAAAGATGAAGAATTCACGAAGCGAATCCTTTGGAACCTTATGAGATATCATATTCCGTACATCCAGTGGCGAACAAGAAGTACAAGTACCTGAAGGAAAGCTTTTGGTAGCTTGGAATGAAGAATGACATTGTCGAGTTCGTCGCCAGATACCTTACGTGCCAGAAGGTTAAGGCAGAACACCAACGCCCAGCAGGATAATCGTAGAAAATTAAGCTACCCGAGTATAAATAGGACTAGATTACGATGAATTTAATAGTTAGATTGTCAAAGACGTCAAACGATAATGACACAATCTGGGTGATTGTAGACAGACTGACGAAATCAGCTAGATTTTTAGCAATGAAAGTTAGCTACTCGGTGGAACGGCTAGTAGAAATCTATGCGGCACAGTTCGTGAAACGACACGGAGTACCAGAGTCGATCGTCTCAGATCGTAGTGGACGCTTTACCTCCAGATTTTGGTGAAGTGTTCAGGCTCCATAACGGTCCAAGTGAGAGTTCAGCACAGCATTTCATTCTCAGACCGATAGTTAGTTTGAGAGGACCATACAGATGTTAGAGGACATGTTGAGACCTGCATCCTAGACTTCAAAGAAATTGGGATCAGAAGCTACCATTGAGCGAGTTCTCGTACAACAGCAACTACCATTCCTCGATAGGAATGGCACCGTACGACACTTTGTGGAAGGAAATGCAGATCTCTGGCTCATTAGTATGAGTCTGGAGAGAAACAACTAGTTAGCTTGGACATCATCAAGAATACCATGACAGACGTGAAGCTAATGCGAGAAACGTTAGATACAACGCACAGTCGACAGAAGAATTTTGACGATAAGCGCCGTAGACCCCTCGAGTTTCAAGAAGGAGACTCGGTCATTTTCAAGGTGGCACCCATGAAAGGGGTAATGAGCATTGAAAATAAAAGAAAGCTCAGTCCTAGGTACATAGGACCCTTGAGATAATAGAGAAAGTCGGGAAGCTGGCTTATAGACTAGCACTTCCTCCCGAGTTAGCTACAGTGCACAACATCTTTCACATCTTAATGCTGAAGAAGTACGTGCCAGACAGCTCCCATGTTCTTAGTTAGGAATCCGTTGTGGTATACGCTAATCCGACATACGAGGAGAGACCTGTGCGGATCCTAATTAGAGAGGAGAAAGTACTTAGGAATAAAGTATACCGCTAGTAAAAATGTTGTGGCAGAATCATAGTGTTGAGGAAGCCACATAAGAATGGGAATAAGACATGAGAAGAGACGTCCCGGAATTATTCTAATTTTCGAGGACGAAAATTTTGTAAGGAGGGTAGGTTGTAATGACCGCCATTTTCATGGCACCTACTTACCATGTAATAAGCCATTAAGGAATAAAATGGACATAATTTAATATCTTTTAGTGCAAATTTAAGTAACACGGTCAGGTATACGGCCGTGTGAGTGACCGTGTGCCATTCAGACTGTGTATCTATTAGTAGCCGTGTGAGTGTACATGGCCGTGTAGTGTAACACGGTCAAGTACACGGCCGTGTAAGAGGCCGTGTACCGCTCATATAGATGAATGTTTTTCAAAAACATGACTGTGTTGAGTAGTCTCAATTAGTACACGCCCGTGTTGCCTTGCACACGCCCGTGTAAGAATCCGTGTAAAAGGTCGTGTAATGAGCCAAGAGCCGCTGTAATGACTCTCATGAATTATGAATCTTAATTACTATGCAATGATGTAATTAAGTTAATAAACGCAGTATACTTGCCAGTTGAATGAATTAAACGGGTATAGTAACGTTTAATTACTATTCATGCAGTGAAAGGGGCAACTAACAGTGAAATCAGTCCACCCTACCATATGAGTATGCGTTGAGTCATGCAATATCAAGAAACCGGTCTAGACGACCATTTTATGATACAGAATAGATGAGCTAGTCATCAGTACGCTCAGACTGGTCATCTGAGTGCAACAGTGATAATTGCCCTAATAGATGTACAGTATCGAGAAAAGTGGTCTAGATGACCTCTTCTCACCCAGAGACTGACAAAATCAGAGTCAGAGTGCTCAGATTAGTCAGTCAGATTTAGAGTCAGAGTGCACCTGGCATGTTTTTCGAGACGGGGTCATACAGATACCGAAAACTGGTCCAGAAGACCTCAGATGGATGTAAAACTGATAAATTTGAAATCAGCACGTCCAAATTAGTCAAGGGAGACTTTGTTTGAAATTTCACGCGAAAATGCCTTGTTATGCGCGCGCAGTGTCAACATAGTGTAGGCCTAACCACAATATCAAGAAATTGGTCAAGATGACCTTTTCTTGATATAAAACTGATATATTTGGATTCAGAATGCTCAAATTAGTCATTTGAGCACAAAAAGTAATTTTTGATCTGGAGCCATGCAGTATCGGAAAACTGGTCGAGACGACCTCGAATGAAGATAAAACCGATATATTTGGGTTCAGCACGCCCAAATTAGTCAACATAAAATTTTTCAAAAAATTAGTATAAAGGACGAAATTTTTCAAAAAATTAGGGGGTTCATGAAAAATAGCCCCATATTTTTCCAAATCTCATTTTCTCCCTCCCCCACACCACACGAAGATGAACAGTGACCGACCATCGAATCAGACCTCCGTTTTTGACACCGCTGGCACCATTGGAAAGCTCTCGACGAGCTGAGTCTAACGGTATGTCGAGTCGACGGAACTGACGCAGGAGAACGCCGCACGCGCCGCCTAAAGCCGCCGGTGGCTGAACTTTTCAAACCATGATTTCTTCGCCGTCCGACGTCCAAATGCCACGATTTCGGTCCCAATGGATTCGTGGGGAAGAGTAGAACAAAACTCAGGCTTCATTTCACGTCAATAGCCGCCGGATCGCGCTGCCCAAGGTTCACCATCGCCATCACTACCGTCAAATCTCACTATTCCGATGGATTTGAGTTGCAAGGTGGGTATCAAAATGCTCAGAACAACACATAAGTCAAAAGCCCCAAATCAATTTTGGGCAACAACGCTAGAAAATGAAGATCCAACACCGCCGTCGTCGCCCACTTTTCGAGGGCCGATTTCCGGCGATAGGAGCCTTGATTGGTGAAATTGATGTTAGGAAATGCCCTAAGTATTAGAGACATTTTGATGTATTCATTTTGAACTGGATAATAAAATTATACATAGAGGTTATTCATTACATTGCTATCTGTCCTCGTCTTATTTACATGTTAAAGTAAATGTAAGCAAATATGGCTCACTGACTGTTTGTGTTAAAACTGTTAGAACGTTGCATGCAATGGACTTTTTGTATGCGAGAAGACAATGTTCTAAAGCTAGCAGTCTAAACTATGGTCTGTAGTCTATGGGGTTAGACCGAGCATCTAACTCATGTTAAGACTATTATGTTGTCTAAAGCCTTAGAGGGGACGGTCTGTCTTGACTGTCTGGAGCTGGACTCCCAAGTAGAGACATGGATATGTTGCTCGGTGGTGACATATTAGACCGGGACTAAAGCGTGATTGATCTACGTAGTCCGCTATGAGTGGATCAATCTGCTTTTGACGTTCATTGTGCAATAACCTTAATCCTGAGTAAATGAACTACTTCATGTATATGACTTGTGTACTTTGATGTTCCAATGGCTAAAGCGTCTCAGAGGTAGTAAACTTATAGACCGGTTCGTTGGGTGCATGACTTGTATACGATGAAGGGTTTGTTTGCAGATATCGGAATCATAGCTCTGAGGAGTTAAAGGTATCCTCTTAAAGGCATTATACTGAATGTGAAAATGGACAAGGCCTTGGGTCGTCTGCTGGGCGGATGACTTCTTATTCACATATGGTGAATAATCATTTTCTTGATTTGGTAGTATAATGGAACTTTAAGATAGCCTGATCAGTAGGATTAAACGGACTTTGACCTAAGGCTGATCATGGATATCATATGAGGGTTTTGCATATATGACAAGGTCATTGGATGGTAGCTCGTCACAGGCTTACGTAATACGGTATATAATTGGGAGTTCAGTTTCAGGTTTATAGTGGTGTGACTCTGAAATTAGTGATCATATGATTGAGTTGTTCGGTACAGAATGATGATCATATGGAATCACGGGAGCCCGATTATATATGTCCAATCAGTCCCTCTACTAGCTCCACATAATTCCTTAACGTTTGGCAAATTGATTTGTGTATGCTATTGGCTAGTTTATTATGCATGGATGGTGATGACACAGGATTAGGATGGTAGACAAGATTCTCTCCGGTTGGATTCAGACTTTGTTTTGGATAATAGAGTACACAATTATTCGAACTCCAAATAAAGTTGCCATGATTTTATTTGAGATTGGATTGGAGTTGTAGAAAATTATCCATGAGAACAAGAATATGAAATACAACCGTTTTGTGGAATTTGAAATTTGAATTTTGAAATTTGAAATTTGAAATTTGAAATTTGAATTTTGAATTTTGAATTTGAAATTTGAATTTGAAATTCGAATTTGAAATTTGAATTTGAAATTTAAATTTGAAATTTGAAATTTGAAATTTGAAATTTGAATTTGAAATTTGAATTTGAAATTTGAAATTCAAATTTTGAATCACAGTCCAAGTAAGATTCGAATTTGTTGTGGAAAATCCACAAAGTTTGAAATTCGAATTTGAGTTGGATTTGGAGAGGATATTCTTGTTAGAATCCTACTTGAATTTTGAATCCAAATCCCAACAAAAGTGGGTGAATTTTTTGAGGATAATCCTCAATGGAAAATTCGGTTTTTGTAGATAAGATTTAAGGGAAAATTCAAGTTTCAATCCTAGTTGAATTTGGATTCTCTCCTTCCCTAAAAGTGGCCGAAATTTTGGAGCCTTAATCCTAGGAAATTCGGTTATTTTTGGATAAGGTTGAGATGAGATTTAGCTTGAAAAATCCTAGTGGAATTTTGATTCTTCCTTATCCTAAAAGTGGCCGAAAATTTGGAGAAGATTTTCTCCTAAAGATTTCGGATTTTTTGGTTGAAAAAGGGAGATAAAATTCTAGTTAAAATCTTGTTTAGATTTGGATTGGATTTATCCTAGGAAAACCGAATTTAATTGTGGAGATTCTCCCTTGGAAAATTCGGATTTTTTGGTTTGGATAAGGGAGAAAATCTTTTCCTAGTCCAATTCAAATTCAGAGAATCACCTCATGCAGGTCTATAAATAGAGGTCCTGCCACTCCAGTTCTCTTAGACCACAGACTCTCAGGTGAGCAGGCTTATTGTTGCACAGCTCATCGTGACAATAAAGTTCTTTAGAGATCTGGGTGGTCAGAAGAAGACTAGCAGTGCTAGCATACCGATCGAGGTTCAGAGTGCCCACACACTCAGCCATTCGGGAATTGGAGAATAGTAGAGAAGGCTAGTTGGTTGAAGCCTCCAGTCACTCTCCTCCTGTTCATTGGCGTCCTTGAGGTATGAGTTTTAATTGTTGTTGATTTATTGTATATGGCATCATGAGATATTTAACGATCTAAAATTTTTTATTATTCCGCTGCGCCACTCTGATACGTTTTTACCGGTTTATTCTCCTACAATTGACACCACCAATGGGTTCCTCTCGTCGAGCTCTTCAAGATGGTGGTCGCCACTCTCATCACCGCCTTGGTCAACGACCGGTCAACATCGGTCAACGACGGTCAACGGTGACCCAGAGACCGAAAATTGAAGAATGGCCCGTTGGCCTATTTTTGACGTTCTGGACGTATCCGCGGCATCGGATTTGCAAACTGGAGTTTCAAAAGTGAAGAACAATGATTCAAAAATTGTGCGATCGAGATCGAACGGTTCACCCGACCGCCGACGGGAATAATTTTGGTAGTGGTTTTGATCCCTTGATTCCTCAATTTATTATTGGAAATAATTATGTATTAATTATGGTTTACTGACTTGAGGAATTGCAAGAAAAAGGGATGAAATGTCGAAAAAGAGAATGTGAGGAAATGTGAATATTTTTACGTAAAAAGCGGAGTTTTTACGTAAAAATTAGGCCTCTAGTTTAGTACGTGGCAGGTTAGAATAGGTTAGATGGTTTTGAGGCGTTTCTTAAACGCTGGAAACCCAAAAATTAAGCGGAAATGCTGCCGAAATTTCTAAAACGGCACAAAGGGGTATTTTAGGAAACGAGGGGGTGAAAATGTGATCGAGATGGAAACCGAGCCCCCTCGATGACCTAGGTCCGGGAAAGAAGGACGGACGTTGTGAGGATTAGTGAACCGCCCCATTAGAAATTTCGTAATGTAAGAAAACGACCCCTATGTCAGAATAGTACCACCCGAGGGGCGGGTGTGATGTAAGTATAAAATTTGGGGCGATTACATCAGTAATGGTAACCCGACAAGCTAAATGGTCATATGGGAGGTATTCAGTCAGTGGACTGGTCGGTTAGCCAGTCAAGGACTAAGTCTGAATGGAATAGTGAGAGACAGTGATTAATTTGACAAGTAGACAAATTAATCAAGCACGATTAGAAATTAAATATCAAATTCCCAAAGTAGAGCAGTTGGGTACCGATAGGCATCGGTACCACACAACGAAAAATTTATTAGTTCCTAACGACAGAGTGACCTAAGAGCGACGTTAATTAATTTATTGAGCAAATACATTAATTAAGCATGATTAGAAATTAGAAAATCAAATTCTTAAGAAGAAGGCAATTAGTACCGATAAGAATCGGTATCACTAACGATAGAGTTTTTATTAGTCACTAATGACCACAGTGACCTAAGGGTGAATATTAATGAAATGCATTATGATTATAGGGAGATACCTGTATTGTGACGAAAGCGAGAGTATAAACTGTCCGATGATAGGTAAGTACAACTCTGCCTGCAGCATGAATAAAATGATGTCAAAATGATGGTTTTACAGTATGTTAAGTATGCCTTACATGCACACGATGTTGCACAGCATACATAAGAGTATATAGTTTCACAATCGCGTAGATTGATGAAAGAACAAGTTAGAAACCATAGATCCCTACCACGTAGGATTGGGGACAGCTTAGAGAAGCATATGGCTAGAACAGTTAAACAAGATGGAAATAAGTAGGTGTGTCATACCGGCTCCTTCAGTCGAAGGGGTTTCCAGTTAAAGATAGTAAGGCCAAAAGTTGAGCATCAGTCGATGGCTCTTCGGCATTAGTTGACCTCGGGCATTACCGTTGGTCTGCGCGCACACGATATTGACACATGGGCCCTAAATAGACAAGAAAAGAAAAGAGAAGTTTGAAGCATAAATGAACATAAACGGACCATGCATTAGTTATAGTTCGTTGTGCGTTCTTTTTCAGTAGAGTGCATCAGTATACGATGCTTCTGTCATGCATAAAGTATGTGAAGTTTTATATTCAGTGTTGTGACATGTTATGTGATGACATGATATGTGAGCTGATATGTGATATGTTTATATGGTATGTGATTTATTAAGTGATATATGTCATGCTTATGATTTTAAGTATGTACTATGTTTGAAACATGTTTTGTGGTTAACATGTTGTACTTACTGGGCGTAAAGCTCACGGAGTGTGTTCATGTTATAGGTAAGCATCCTATAGCGTAAACATCAAGGGACGATGATGGCGGCGGAGGCGGATGTGAGGATGAGGTTATGGATACACCGCGAGTATTCTTCCGCTCAGTATGAGTAAATAATATTTTGAATGGTGACAGTTAAATAGTATTTTAAATAGTAAAGGTTAAACGGTATTTTAGAACAGTACACAGTATATGTATGAGTAGTATATTTAAATAGTATCTGGTGAATAGTAATCGGATAAACAAGTATATAATTGTGTATGTATAATTGAAATCCTTATGTTTTTCAAATTCCGCATTTTAATAGTATGCGTACGTGAACAGTGAATACGTACGCGTATAAAAAACAAATTTTCCCTCTAAATTTATGGTATTAAATTCTGCAAGTTTAAGTATCGGTTTTAAAGAAGAAGTATAAGTAAAAGTTAAAGAAGCAAGTAATAGTTTTCAGTGATGGTCCGGGCCGCTGAGGGCACGGGGCGTCACATACCTACAGCGTGAACACACTTTGTGAGCTTTACGCCTAATAAGTACAACATGTTAACCGTAAAATATGTTTAAAACATAATACATACTTAAAACCATATAAGCATGTCATAACCAACACATCTCAATGAGACATTCTACATAGTAGAACAACACATATCTCTTAATGCAGAACGTCGTATACTGAATCATAACATACTGAATGCATAGTAGAAACATCGTGTGCTAAATGAATCTTGTTGTAAATGGACGCATAGTGAATTATATCATGAACAATGCATGGTTTGATTATGCTCATCTTATGCTTCAATGTTCTTTTCTTTCTTATGCCTACTTAGGGCTCGTGTGTCAGTACCGAGTGCACGTAGATCATCGGGAACACCCTTGATCCTGGGCCTTGTCCCGTTATATATATCTTTTATGGCCTTGGCTTGTTATACATTATAAGCCTTAGCTTGTTAGATTTTGTGGGCCTTGGCCTGTTATACTGACATCCTTATTCTCATCTTTTCCAAATCTTTATTTGATCATGCCACATACTTTACTAGGCTATCCCTTAATCTTACACGATGGGGATATATGGCTTCTAACTTGTTCTTTTATCAATATACATGATTGTGAAACTATATGCTCTTATACATGCTGTGCAACAACTTGTGCACAGATGCATGCTTAAAATACTGTAAAATCAGCATTTCAAACTCATTTTATTCATGTTGTAGGTGAAGTTATAGTTATATAGTTTGCACACAAACTTGTACTCTCGCCTTAGTCAACTTACAGGTTATTACCTGTCATCAATAACGCATCTCATTAATATTAGTCATTGAGTCACTAATACCGTTAGTGACTAATTTATGGTACCGATTGCCGTCGGTACTACTCTCTCTCTCATTCTTGAGAGTTTGCTTCTTTATACACAGTTAATTAATTTATCACCCAATAAATTAATTACTGTCGTTCTTTAGGTCACTATTTCCATTAGTGACTATAACTTGTGTTTTTATGTGGTACCGAGGCCCTTCGATACCCTATTGGCCTACTTTGGAGATTTGGCATCTAACTTCCATCATGTTTGAATAATTGTCTTTTTGATAGATTAATCATCGTTCCTCACAATGTCGTTCAAAACACGGTCCTTGATTGGTTTACCCGCCAGTCAACTGACCGGTTACCTCGCGTGTCGATAACTATGTCGCCTACCGGGTTACTATGTGTAAACTTGGTGTAGTAATAGACCAAGTTACTTTACTTGTTTGGGTGTGGTAGCCTACTAGGCTACTATTGCTTATTTGGTCTAGTAGCCTACCGGGCTACTATGGCTTGTTTAGTATGGTAGCCTACTGGGCTACCACACACTGTTTTGGTTATTTAAGAAAATCATTTTTGGTTGTCTTATAAAATTCTCGGGAAAATTCTTTGTTTTGAAACCATCCCCTTGCCACCCCGTTGGAAGGTGGGGGACGTTTTTAGGAAAACCATTTTTATTTTTAAAGAGTTAAAATACATTTTGGGTGTTGCATTTTATGGGCGGTTTTTGAACTATTTACGAAAACTGTTTTGAAACTTGATTAAAATGACTTTGTTTGAAAATTTGGCAAACATGAAATTTTTCATTCTTGATGAGATGAACAATTCTCATGTTCATATTGAAGCTCAAATCTAACTCTAACGAGCCCTAATCTTACTAAACCTGTGGCTATTGTGCCCAGTTTTTGTAAAAGTCCCAGTTTTATGTTACTTTAAAAACGGCTCTGTTTGAAGCCCGAAAAGGGTAAATTTTTAAAATAAGCATAGGTTGTCTTAAAGATTTCAAGGTATTCTACAACTTTTGTGTTGAGCCCGAGATTCGGTTCAGATTCTAAGTGGTCCATTTTCAACAAAACCCGTGACTAATTCTGGGTTCAGATTTTTAGTCCCAGTTTTGGGCACCGAATGAAAACCGCTTGAAAAACCTATCATAGTGTCGTTTTTAGCCAAAACATATGAACAAAAACGACCGTAATAAAATTTTCTTAAAATTTCGTGTTTTACCAAATCCCAAATTCGGACCTTAAAGGTGTCAAAATGGCCAAAACCCGTGGCCTTTTTCTGGGGATAAATTGTGTCCAGCCACCTTCCTTAAATGTTCATGCTCACACATACGTACATCCATTTCTAAAAAATGTAAATCATAACCACAACCATATAAACTTGAAAATGAAAAGCTAAGAGCTCAAAATAAACTTATTACAACCCACTTGCATAAACAAATACACATAAATGGCCTTGATCAAACTTAAAAATAACTACACTTCCAAAAGGGTTTCGGTTTTACCTCTTGTGCTATGAACCTAGCACAAATCTGATTCAAGGGCTTGAAGGACCAAAATGGCCATAGGAAACTAAAGAGATTGGGGTCAGTTTTTGCTACAAACAACACCAAAAATTTTCTCTTAACATCAATTCAAACAATAACTAAAAACCACAAGTGATTGGTCTAGAACCTTACCTTTAGTGTACTTGAAATGGCTTCGAAATGAATCCTCCTAACACAAGCTTGAAGGGGTTGGTTTTTGATAAACTATTGGCTTGGTATTTGGCATGAAAAATGGTGATTTTGGGGGTGTGGAATAGTCGGCTACAGCAAGAGAAAGAAAGAGAAGAGAGTGTTGTGTTTTTAGGGTGTGAAAAGAAAGAGCATAAGTCTAAGTCTTGGTCACCCTTTTATAGACAACTCTAAGTAAACTTAACCAACTTTAAGCTTGATTAATCAAGCCATTCTTAAGCTAATTTGAGGACAAAATTCTGGCCATTTTCTGCCTCCTAGAGTGGTGGGCTACACACATTGAAGAAGGGGGAAATTAAAAATTAGGTAGAGGGAATGTAATGGAAAATCTAACATTGTTTAATGGGTTTTGTGCCATAGCTTGTCCCCTTTTTTAATATTACTTTTTGGGGTTTTTTTTTTTGGTAGCAAAACCAGATGGTTTTTTAGTCAGGACACACGGTTTTTAGGCCCAAAATTCATCTGTATTTGGCTTTCTTCGCAGTCCAGTTTTCTCCTGTGGCATTCGGTCTTTTCTCGATAGTGTTTTAATTTTCACCCAGAAATCAGATTTTCTGAATCTGATTTTTATACTGTAAATTCCTGGTCATTTTCTACTGTCTAAGAGCCCATTCTGTACTAGTTTACTATTTATTTCCTATACTGTGGTTGTGTCTACATTGTGTTGTCCTTTCGCATGCAAAACGAGGCGTTCTTGTGTGAAACTTCAGACACAGTCTCTCTTGACTAATTTGGGCGTGTTGATTTCAATTTTATTAGTTTTACATCCATCTGAGGTCGTCTGGACCAGTTTTTGGGATCTGTGTGACCCTACCTCAAAAAATGTATCAGGTGCCCAATTGACTAATTTAGGCATCCTAAGTCTAAATATAACAATTTTGGGGCAAGAAAAGATCGTCTTGACCCTCATCCCGATACTGCGTATTTCTCAGACAAAAATTCTCGTTTTATGCCTAATTGACCAGATTGAGCCTACTGACTGCTAATATATCAGTTTTATGTCAGATTAAGGCCATCTTGGCCATTAAACTGACACTGTGTTTTTCACTATTTATTATTCACTGTCTTTTACTTAACTGACTAGTCTAAGTGCTCTGACTATGACTTTGTCAGTTTCTAAGTGAGAAGAGGTCATCTGGACCATTTTCTCGGTACTACGCCCCTGCTAGGGTTTTTCTCACTATTGTGCTTAGATGTTCGGTTCAAGCATTCCGGTAATTTGTTCACCAGTCTCTTGTTAGGAAATGATTGTCTGGACTAGTTTCCTGATACTGCATATCCTATACACTTATACACATAATAGGGTGGATCGATTCACAGTTGGTCGCCCCTTTCACTGTATGGATAGTAATTAAACAGTACTGTTGTTGTTTAACCTATTCAATTGGAAAATATACTATATTTGATCAACCTAATTACTTATTACATAGTATTTAGGTTTCATGCATTACGAGAGTCTTTACAATGGCTCTTTGCTTATTATGCGGCCTCCTATACGGGTTTTAACACGGGCATGTTCAAGGCAACACGGGTGTGTATTGTCCAGACACGGGCGTGTATTGTTTGGACACGGGCGTGTATTGTTTGGACACGGGCGTGTACTAGTTGAGCTTGCTCAACACAGCCATTTCTTGGAACACGTTCATTTATTTGAGCGGTACACGGCCACTTACACGGCCGTGGACCAGACCGTGTTACACTACACGGCCATGTTCACTCACATGGCCTCTCTCACGTATACAGTCTGATCAGTACACGGCTTCTTACACAGCCGTGTACCTGATTGTGTTCTGCGAATTTGCACTAAAAGGCATCAAACTAATCCAAATTCATTACTCAATTTTCTCATTATATAGAATTTAGGTTACATGAGTATGCGGGTCCTTATAACTAACTCCCTTATAAAATTTTTGTCCTCGAAATTAGAATAGTTCCAGGAAGTTTCTTTTCATATACTCTTCCTGTTCCCATATGACTTTTTCTATGATATGGTTCCGCCACAACACTTTTACAAGTGGTATAACCTTATTCCTATGTACTTTGTCTTCTTTGACTAGGATTCGCACGATTTCTCCTTGCATGTCAGATCGGCATGCACTCCGTGCAGTCTCACTAGCTGAGCTTCATAAATTTTTGCTAGTATTTCTACTAAGTAGCACATGTTCATGGTTAAAAATCAAGCTGATTTTGTCAATCGGTCCACAATTTCCTAAATTGCGCCGTTGTCGCTTGACATTCTTGGCAATCCATCTACAAAATCCATCGTAATCTGCTCCTATTTCCATTTGGGAAGCTCGATTTTCTGTAGTTTTCTAGTAGGTCATTGATGTTCTACTTTAATCCTCTGCCATGTGAGGCATTAGGCAATGAACTTGGCAATGTTGTTTCTCATTCCCATCCACCAAAAACTCTCTTTTAGGTTCTTGTACATCTTATTTGCCCCTGGATGTACCGAATATGGAGTTTCATGAGCCTCTGAAAGGATCCACTTCCAAAGTTCCTTCATCATCTGCAACACATACTCTGTCTCTATAATAGAGTATGTCATCCTTAGTGACTTTAAACTCTAAATTTTGGCCCTCTGTAGCTTCCTTTCTGAGCTTATTCAGGGACAAATCAAGGTCCTAACTGGCCTTAATTTCCTCTACGAGCGTCGATTGAAGGGTCATTTCAGACAATCTTCCCATCAAAAACTCAATTTCACTGCTGCGTTGCTCCTTTTGTAGTACTTCTAGCAAGGCATGTACAACCATAAGTAATGAGGAGTGCTCTCTACTCAACTCGTCGGCCAACTTGTTAGCTTTCCTGGATGATACAGGATTTCACAATTGTAATCCTTCACCAATTCTAGCCATCTTCACCGCCTCATGTTGAGCTCCTTTTGTGTGAAGATGTACTTGAGGTTCTGGTGGTCCGTGTCAATTTTTGCACTTGACATCGTTTAGGTAGTACCTCCATATCTTGAGCATGAAAACTACTGCTGCTAGATCATGCATAGGGTAATTCTTTTCGTGGTCCTTGAGTTGTCGCAAAGCATGCGCGATTATTCTACCATTTTGCATTAACACGACTCCTAACCTGATCTTGGATGCATTACTATAAATCATGAAGTTTCCCTGACCAGCATCCGAATTGGCTAGTGTTGGAGCACTCGTGAGCCTCCATTCAGTTCCTAAAGGTTCTCCTCACACTCATTGACCTATTAATACCTCTTCCCCCTTCTTGGTAAGTGCTCAAGGTGTAGCAGCTAACTTTGAAAAGCTTCGACGAAGCACCGGCAACATCCTGCTAAGTCAAGAAAACTATGGATCTTCGTCATGTTTCCTCAGAGTTGGCCATGTGTTAGCTACTTTGACTTTCACTGGGTCTACTGACACTCCTTCCTTGAAGACTACATGGCCAAGGAAGTTGACCTTCTCCAGCTAAAAGTCCTTGAACACCTGATTCATTAATTCCATGAAGGCTGCTAGAATGTTTGTCAATACCAGCCTCGTCATTACTAACTATAATGACTTGAGGCTCATACATCCTCATCTATTCACCTTTACTGTAGTAGTTGGGGGTCTCCTCCTCTTCATCATCACCCATCTCCTCATCCTCGGGATGAGCGTCAGGAAGATCCTCGTCATCGTCGTCGTTAACCTCCACCTTTAGAAGGTGTTCGAGGGACGAAGGGGTTGGTTCGGGTTCTTCCATGGGTCCCTGAACGTCCTTAAGTGCTCTTAGCTGATGCTCGGCCTTGGTTTCGTCATGAGCCTTCTTCAACATGTGTTGTAGAAGTCCATATCAGTTTCCTCGTGGCACACAGCATACTTTAAAATTGTGTCACTAGACATCGGCTGCAGTCTCTCAGTCCGATGAGCAAGTCCTTGTATGTCCGCTACTCTAGGGAACTTAGGTGGTTTCACTCCACCACTTACCCAATAAGAAAAATTGGCACTGATACTGGACTCCTCTCGGAGATTTGCTCGATCGTGGTATGGCGAAAATCGACCCAGTTCCTGGTCACAAGAATCCCAATGCACACGTGAGTATCTTCCTGAAAGATATCAACAGCTAGCAAGACTCAGTTATTCTGGTCAATGGCATACAATCGGGGAATCATCTTGGTAGCGCAAAACCAATCCTGACATTCCCATGGAGTGTAGGAGTACTGTTTGCCACTCAAAACTTAGTGGACAACTTGCCCTGAAGATCAGTACCACTTGGTAACAATCCATGCTCCTACTTTGAGTAGTTCTTTAGCATTGCACAGTCATTATTTTATGTATAGTGATCTCAACGTCTCTTCTGACTCTTTCTTTTTTAGTCGCACTCTAGTCACGTGTAAAAATATTATATCTAAGCCTTTGGGCTAAACTGCACTGCTTTTATATCGTTTTAAAAGTACATAACTTTAGTCTATTAGGAGTGGTAAACACTTCCAGGTATATAGTCTCAAAAGGACATGCTAGATTAGATCTAGTGGGGTAAGCTACTGCTTCCCATTATACATATATATGCGCATAAGAAAAGATTCTGCCTTAGTTGTCTGGGCTTCCAGTCTGCCTTGTGTGATTGAAGGGCCTTCAATTCTGGTCTAGATAGCGTGGAGTTGATTATTTGTGGGATAGGCTAGGTTCTATTGACTCTGCGGGTTGGAATAACAATCCCTCGCATAGTGGCCTTCCTTGCCATAGATGAAACAACCACTTGTTCTTTGGTGGCATTCTCTTGGGTACCTCCTTCTACATTCTGGGCATGTCGAGTGTTTGTTGTCATCTCTTCCCTGGTCATTTATCTTCTGGGGGAAGTCCTTTTGTGAACCTTAGTTGCCTTGATTCCCTTTCCTCTTATTGTTGTTGTGGGACTGCCTGTTGTTTTGGCCAATCCCCATGTTCTGCCTTTTCTCTTGAGATTCCAGGTTCTGCTTCCCTTGTGCCAGCTTGTTTGGGGTCCTTTCCTTCCTTTGGGCTTTGTAGATCTGAGCCCTTCTCTCTTTATCCTAAGCCAACCAATACTCAGCTCAGATGGCTCGACTGACACATTCTGCCATTGATGCGGGCCCATGGCTATCGCTGCAGACTTGGACGGCGATGTCCGTCCTAAACATTTTCAGTATCCTCCTAACCTTCTCTTTCTTAGTTGGTACTAAGTCTAGGTAGAGTCGAGCCAGCTGCTCGAACTTCGTTACTGCCTCCATGACAGTCATGCTTCCCTGGTGTAGATTGTTGAACTCGTCTTGTTGCATTGCCAGGGTATCGTCGTTAAAGTACATCTCTTTGAATTTGTCGACGAAGTCTATCCAGTTCATTTTATTGACATTTCTTCTTATGGCCACGGTCTTCTACCATTACCGTGCCCCTTTGCGTAGGGCTAGGGATACACCAATACCTTCTCCCTCTCCGTTAGTCCTATGAGGTCCAAGATGACTTTGATATCGGTCAGCAAGTCATCGGCCTTGATGGGATTCGTGATTCCTTCGAATTCTGGTATTTTCAGGCATCAAAATCGCTCATAAAGGTTGCCTTCTCTAGGAATTAGTACAAGAACATTGGCTGTTACGGGAGTAGCCGCGGTTGATTGTGCAAGAGTCGCTTGGGTTGGAGGAGCCCCTTGCTCCCTGGGAGTATCAGGGGCTACTAGAGCCTCTTAGACTGGTACTCCTATCGTTTAATGTGCTTAAGGCTGTTGGTTTAATTGCTCCCTAAGCTGAGCGAGTTCTTGTTGCTGATTCTCCATCATCTTCTGCATAGCTGTGAGCTGCACCATTAATTCATCCTCCTGGGATGCTTAGTTTGTCCGTGTACGTGTTTGAACCATTTTGTCCTTTAGAACTCTCATCCTCTAGTGGGCTCTACTCTAGTAGCCTATACTGATGCAGCCATAGTTACATGCTATGACTTAAATTAACTTACATATTAATACTCTAAAACAAAAACTAACTTACTTGGACAGATGAAGCAGGCATGCAGCGATATGAGGTAGGGTGGCAGTGATATATCCAAGATCGGGTTAGGAGTCGTGTTAATGCAGAGTGGTAAAGTAGTCACGTACATTTCTTGACAACTCAAGAACCATGAGAAGAACTACCCAACACCTGATCTGGAGCTAGCAGCGGTCATTTTTGTGCTCAAAATATATAAGCACTACTTGTATGGGGTCAAGTGCGAGATTTACATAGACCACCAGAGTCTCAAGCACATCTTCACGCAGAAGGAGCTTAACATGAGGCAGCAAAGATGGCTAGAATTGGTAAAGGATTACGATTGCGAAATCCTATACCATCTAGGAAAAGCCAACAAGGTAGCCGATGCGCTGAGTTTGAAGCATTCTTCGTCGCTTATGGCTATCAGTATCCTATTGGAAGCGTTAAATCGAGATTTTGACGGGGAGGTTATCCAACATGACCCTCTAGTTGACGCTCTTAGAAGAAATCAAGACTGGTCAAGACCACAAATTGTCCCTGAACAAGCTTAGAAAGTAAGCCACAAAGGATGAGAGTTCAGAGTTTAGAGTCTCTAAGGACGGCATACTCTATTACAGAGATAGAGTATGTGTTCCGAAAGATGAAGAACTCAGGAAACGAATCCTTTCTGAAGCTCATGTGACGTTGTATTCTGTACATCCAGGGGCGAATAAGATGTACAAGGACCTAAATGAGAGTTTTTGGTGGCCTAGAATAAAGAATGACGTCACTGAGTTCGTTGCCAGATGCCTTACGTGTCAGAAGGTCAAAGTAGAACATCAACGACAGGTAGGAGAACTACGGAAAATCGAGCTGCCTGAATGGAAATGGGATCAGATTACGATGGATTTCGTTGTCGGATTATCGAGGACATAAAGCGACGATGACGTAATCTAGGTAATTGTAGACAAATTGACGAAATCAGCTCAATTTCTAGCTGTGAAAGTGAGCTACTCGGCAGAAAGACTAGCAAAAATGTACGTAGCTCAGATAGTAAGACTATACAGAGTGCCGAAGTCCATTATCACAGATCGTGACGAGCGTTTCACCTCCAGGTTTTAGCAAAGCGTCCAAGCCTCATTAGGAACCATATTGAAGTTTAGCACAGCCTTCCTTCCTCAGACTGACGGTCAGTCTGAGAGGACCATACAGACATTAGAAGATATATTGAGAGCTTGTGTCCTAGACTTCAAAGGAAACTGGGATCAGAAGCTACCTTTGATTGAGTTCTCATACAATAACAGTTACTATTCCTAGATTAGGATGGCACCATATAAGGCACTTTATGGAAGAAAATGCAGATCTCCGATTCACTAGCATGAGACCGGAGAGAAACAGCTTACCAGCACCAACTTCATTAAGAATACAAGGGCAGACGTGAAGCTAACACGAGAGAGATTGGATATAGCACATAGTCACCAAAAGAGCTACACCGATAGACGCCGTAGACCTCTCGAGTTTCAAGAAGGAGGTTCAGTCTTTCTCATGGTGGCACCTATAAAAGGGGTGATGCGCTTTGGAAAGAAGGGGAAGCTGAGTCCTAGGTACATAGGACCCTTCAAGATAATTGAGAGAGCCGAGAAGGTGGCTTATAGATTAGCGCTCCCTCCTGAGTTAGCTTCAGCACACAATGTCTTCCACGTCTCAATACTAAAGAAGTACATACCAGATATCTCCCACGTTTTGAGCCAAAAACCCATAGAGGTACTCGCTGATTTGACTTATAAAGAGAAACCTATGCAAATCTTAGTTTGAGAAGATAAAATACTTAGAAATAAAGTTACACCCCTCGTAAAAATGCTATGGTGGAACCATAATATTGAGGAAGCCACATAGGAACGGGAAGAAGATATGAGAAGAGACTTCCCAGAATTATTCTAATTTTTGAGGATGAAAATTTTGTAAGGGGGGTAGGTTGTAAAGACCTCCGTATTCCTAAAACCTAATTACTATGTAATCAATAATTAAGTTGATAAATACAGTGTATTTTTCCCAGTTGAATGAATTAAACAGGTACAGCGAAGTTTAATTACTATTCATGCAGTAAAAGGGGCAACTGACAGCAAAATCGGTTTACCTTAGTATATGTTTGTGTATGCATGTGGGACACGAAGTATCAAGAAATTGGTCCAGACGACCATTTCTTGACACAGAACTAGTGAACAAGTCATCAGTACGCTTAGACCGGTCATCTGAGTACAATAGCGATAATTACCCTAGTAGAGGTACAATATCGAGAAAAATGGTCTAGATGACCTCTTCTCGCCCAGAAACTGACAAAATCGGAGTTAGAATGCTCAGACTAGTCAGTTAAACAGAAAATAGTGAATAGTAGATATGCAGTGGCAGGTTAATAGACAAGACAGCCTTAATTTAACTTAAAAATGATATATTTACAATCAAGAGGCTCAATTTAGTCAATTGAGCACAAAACATGAATTTTAATTTGAGAGATACGCAGTATCAGGAAAGGGGTCAAGACGACCTTTTCTCATCCTGAAACTAATATATTTAGATTCAGAACGCTTAAATTAGTCAATTGAGCGCAAAACACGTTTTTTGAGATGGGGTCACACAGATCCCAAAAACTAGTCCAGACAACCCTATATAGACGTAAAACTAATAAATTTAAAATCAGCACGTCCAAATTAGTTAGGAGAGACTGTATTCAGAATTTCGCGCGAAAGCACCTCGTTATGCGTGTGCAAAGATAACACAATGTAAACACAACCAGAGTATTGAAAATGAATAGTAAAATAGACTCAAAATAGGCTCATAGGCATTGCAACCCAACTAGGAATTATCAGTATAAGAATCGGATTTAGAAATTCCAATTTCGGTGGAAATCTAGAACACTACCAAAAAAAGGTCTAATACCGAAAGGCAGAAATTAGACTGTAAAGAGAAGACTTAGCAGATAAATTTTTCCTCTAGAAAACCATGTACATGTAGCACAAACAGCCTCAAACACAGCCCTAAAAACAGGGAAAAGTTTTCCCTAAAGCAAGGGATGTGTTGGCCACCTTTTGATTAAAATATGCAATAGTATCCATCACATGGCAAACCAAGCATTAAACAAATTGGCCCCTTTTGTACACCAGTCCACCCTCAGTTTTTGAGGGGCAGAAAGTAGCAGGTTTTGTCTCTAAATTAGCAAGAAAATGTGGCTAATTAAGTAATCTTAAGGTTGGATAATCTTTCTTAACTTTTTCCTATAAATATGTGTGCTTACCTTTAGGTCATGTTCCTTTCTTTTGCTCACCCAAGAAAACACAACTTATCTCCCCTTCCTATGAGCCAAAGCCAACGCCCCTTGCTGCCCAAACACCTCAAAATCTCACCAAAACATTCACCAAAAATCAGCCCTATTCAAGCTTGTTTAGGAGGCTTCCACTCAAGGTTCATTTCAAGCCATTCAAGGTTGTCTTTTTGGGTAAGGTTCTAGAGCCAATCTTTGTGGTTTTATTAGTTTCTTTTGGTTTGATGATAAAAAGGAAATTTTGTGCTTCCTTTCTAGTCAAGGCCGACCCCTTTTTCATCAAGAACCCTAAGGTTTTGGTCCATAGCACACAAGGTAAAACCGAAAACCCTCTTTTTGTGGTTTAGTTATTTTTAAAGTTTTGATCAAGGAAATTTATGTGTATTTATTTATGCAATGGGTTGTAATAAGTTTATTTTGAGCCCTTAGTATTTTATTTTTAAGTTTATATGGTTGTGTAATTTTGGTTTAAGTTTTTGTGATGGATGTGAGTGTGGACGTTTTTAGGGTTGGCTGGACACCAACCTGTCCCCAGTTTTTAGACCATGGTTTTGGCCATTTTTCACTACCTTATGGTCTGATTTGGGGATTGAGTAAAACATTAAGTTTTAAGAAAATTCGTTATGGTCGTTTTTGCTTCAAATAGCTTTTGGCCAAAAATGGCTTTAAGATTGGTTTTCCAAGCTGTATTTAATCAGAGTTCAAAACTGGGACTAAAATCCTAAGCAACAGGAACAATCTCAGATTTTTGTAAAAATGACCAGCTTCGATTCCGAACCGGATCTCAGGCTCAACATGAAAATTGTAGATCTCATTGAAATCTTAAAGATGACTCATGTGAATTTTAAAAATTTAGTTGTTTCGGGCCTCAAATAGAGCCGTTTTTAAATAGACATAAAATAAGAATTTTTTGCTAAAACTGGACACAAGATAGCCACGGTTTGATGAGTTTAGGACCAGTTAGAGTTTGATTTAAGCTCCGAGATGAACATGAGAATTGTTTATCTTGTCTAGGATGAAAAGTTTGATGTTTGCCAAATTCGCAAATTAAGTCATTTCAAACAAGTTTTAAAACAGATTCGGTAAATGGTTTAAGAACCACTTTTAAAAAACGAACACCAAAATGTGTTCTTCCCATTTTAAAATTAAAATATGGTTTTGATAAAAAGCCCCCACCTTCTAACGGGGTGATATGGGGACGGTTTCAAAGAACATGAATTTTTCTAAAAATTTTATGAGACTCCCAAAACAATTTTCAGAAAAAATAAAACAGTAGAGGTAGCCCGATAGGCTACAACACCAAACAAACTAAGTAACCCAGTAGGCTACCACACCAAATGAGCTAGTAACGCGGTAGGCTACCTAGTCAACGATACGCGAGGTAACCGATCAGTTGACTGGTGGGTTAACCAGTCAAGGACCGTGTTTGAACGAGATAGTGAGGAACAGTGATTAATTTGTCAAGTAGAAAAATTAATCAAGCACGATAGAACTTAGATACCAAATTCCCAAAGTAGAGCAATTGGGTACCGATGGGCCTCGGTACCATGCAAAAATACAAGTCATAGTCACTAACGATAGTAGTGACCTAAGAATGACATTAATTAATTTATTGGGTAATAAATTAATTAGCCACGATCAGACGGTCAACTCACCAAAAAGAGAGCAAGTTAGTACCGACGGTAATCGGTACCATACGTTAGTATCTACTTTAGTCACTAACAGTATTAGTGACTTAGTGAGAGTATTGATGGGATACGTTATGATGGCAGGTGGTTACCTGTAATTTAACAAGGGCGAGAGTACAAGTTTTTCCTATAGATCAGGTAAGTACAACTCCGCTTACAGCATGAGCAAAAATAAGTTTAAAGTGTTGTTTTTACGCTATGTTAAGCATGCAAACCGTGCACAGTTGTTGCATTGCATGTTATAAGAGCATATAATTTCATAATCACATAGATTAATAAAAGTATAAGTTAGATGCCATTACATCCCTATCGCGTAAGATTAGGGGAAAGCCTACTAGAGATTATGGCATAAGAATATCAGATATAATTCAACAATTGAGTAATTATTAAGCATGTTATACCGACCTCTCAAGCTAGAAGAGGTTTCTTAGTTAAGTATAACGAGCCCAAGTCGAGGTTCAAAAAGAAAGAATGATCAAGGCCTAAAAGACATAACGAGCCCAAGTCGAGGTTCATAAAGAAAGAATGATCTAGGCTTAAAAGACATAACAAGTCCAAGTTAAGATTCATAAAGAAATAATGATTTCAGTGAACCCGTGGATCCACGCCCATCCGGTACTGACACACAGGCCCTCAAACAAGTAAAGAAAGATAAAATATAATGAAGCATAAATTAAGCATAATCGGTTCATGCTTTGTTCACGATATGCCTTAGCTATAGTTCAGCATGCTTCCAGCTATAGTAGATATGCATTAAGTACATGATGTTTTCTATTATGCATTCAGTTATGAGATGTTGCTGTTATGTTTTTAATTCTGTGTGATGCTCTGGTGTTGCATCCAGTATGTGGTATGATTCAGTGAATAGTATATGACATACTTATATGTTTTAAGTATGTATTATGATTTAAACATGTTTTACGGACGACATGTTGTACTTACTGGGCATAAAGCTCATAGTGTGTGTGTTCATGCTGTAGGTAAGCAACCTATGGCTTAAACCACAATGGGCGGTGATGACGGCAGAGGCGGGTGTGAGGGCGAGGTTTTGGATACTACCACAAGTTTTGACTTCCGCACAGTATTAAGTAAATGTTATAATTTTGAGTAGTAGTTTTAAGTGACGGTCCGAGCCACTCAGGACATAGGATGCCACAACGCATTTATTTATTTCATGCGAATTTGCGGATAGGATAGGATATCCTAAGAATAGCATGGGTATGACGTTAAGAACGGCTCTACCCACAGGCGAAGTGTTGTTGTCCAATTACTGTTTACCTCATGTACCAATAATTGTGGCAAATAGGGGGTTATATGCAGAACTGATCGTGATAAAGCTGACTGATTATGACGTAATTCTAGGAGTAGATTTCCTAGGAAAGTATCAAGCCACAATCGATTGTCAGAAGTGGAGGATAGTTTTCCAACCTAACTCGGAAGATAGCTTTGTATATGTCGACTCGTCACGTGAAATGAAGAAGATAATGATTAGCTCGATGAAAGCAAGAAGGCTAATGTCTAGCGGTTGTGCTAGATACTTAGCATACATAATGGACGTTACTGAGGAGCAAAAGCTTTAACATGAAGATGTTCCCATTGTTAATGAGTTTCTTGACGTTTTCCCAGAAGAATTACTGGGACTGCCGCCAGAGCTAGAGATTTCCTTCAAGATTGAATTAATGCTAGGAACCACACCTATCTCAAAGGCACCGTATCGAATGGCACCTGCAGAACTAAAGGAGCTACAATTGCAACGAAAAGAGCTTCTTGACAAAGGATTTATACGTTTCAGTTATTCCGTATGGGGTGCTCTAGTGTTGTTTGTCAAAAAGAAGGATGGAATGTTCTGCATGTGTATTGATTACAGGGAATTGAACAAGGTCACTGTCAAGAATAGGTATCTGTTACCTAGAATTGATGACTTGTTCAATCAACTTAAAGGCGCAGCAGTATTCTCCAAGATCGATCTACGATTAAGATATCATCAGTTACGGATCAAGGAGAGTGACATTTCGAAGATAGCATTCAGGACCCGTTACGGTTATTACGAATTTCTGGTGATCCTGTTTGGGTTGACAAATGCTCCAACTACATTCATGGATCTAATGAATAGAGTTTTCAAGGAATTCTTGGATAAGTTTGTCATTGTATTTATAGATGACATACTTATATATTCGATGACTCGTGAGGAGCATGAGGCACACTTGAGGATCATTCTATAAACGATAAAGAAGCACCAACTCTACACTAGGTTCTCCAAATACGAATTTGGCTAGATAAAGTACATTTCCTCTAACATGTAGTCTCCAAAGAAGGAATCACTGTGGATCTTGCTAAAGTGGAGGTGATTAATGAATGGCCTACACCTAAGAATGTAACAAAAATACGAAGTTTCTTAGGCTTGGCTGGCTATTATAGGAGATTCATAGAAGGATTCGCACGACTCACAGCACCTCTCACAATACTTACGTGCAAGGAGAGGAAGCACAAATGGACAGAAGAGTACGAAAGGAGCTTCCAAGAACTAAAGAAGCTGTTAACGAGTGCGCCAATGTCACGGCCCAAAATTTAGACACGTGACACGGCAGCCAAATCATAATATCAACCCGAGATTTAAGGAAAAACATTTATTACAAAAACAACGGGTCAACATCATAATTTAGCTAAGCCTAATTATAAAGTAGTATCATAACCACAAAATAAAATAAAGGAGAAAATAAATGCTTTTTAATGCGGAAGTCAAACACAAAATCGGTTTTCAAAAAAAATTACCAACCATAAAATATTCCCAAGCATGAAATTTGAATAACGTGAAATAAAGTACAAACTTAAAGTCTCATTACATCAGAACGAGAAACAGAAAGAAGAAGATGGAGAAAACGGATAGCATCATCTTCGGTAGTAACGGATATCTCAACGAATTTCGGAACTGCTACCTCCCGTACCTGGAAGTAGTCATTTCGAAATCACAAAGAAAAAAGGGACGTGAGCGCTGGCTCAGTAGGACAGAAACAAAGGTGGGTTAACAGATAACATTTAAAAGTATGGCATAATATTCGTTTCCAAAAATAATCAACAATTTAAAAAAAAAATACATGACATAATAATCATAACAAAAAAAAATCAACAATTTCGTGAAAAACATTTTTAATGCAAGTTTTATTCTGCTGAGGACTTAGCGTAGCTGCAATATACGTGCCCCAATATTAAAATAATAAATCATTAAAACAAACCATCATATTATGAGTGAGGACTTGTCGTAGCTATAATATACGTGCCTCGAATTTGAATTATCCTAGATCATCTCGTTACGGTCTAAATAGGCCGAACGGCCCTGCGCAGGTTTAGGGACCTTCCCCCATGGCGTCAACTTTAGGACGCACGCATCATTTACAATGATCGTGAACTAGAGCTCAATTATGTTCACCGGATTATTCAAAAGATGGTATTTACCAAGTTATATTATGCCATAAATCAAAACACGCTTTAAAATACACATTTAATTACCAAATATGTTGCATGCGTTTGTTTCATCAAAAACAATATAATAATTTCATAAACTGAAAACAGCATGCCATTGATAAAACAGGGAAATTTAAAACACTTGACTACTCCCAGAAAAGGCTAGAACGTCCTACCTCGATTATCGCACAAACGTTACGATAACGTGATCCATAAATCCAGCAAGAACATCAAATAAATCCTATAATCACAACATATGATCAGTCTAGGTCTAGACATAATCATCCAATCATTTTAGTGTGCCACAAAAGATTTTAAAACGTTTAATAAACATTTGGGATTTAAAATTTATGAAAAACTCTAATTTAAGATATTACTGGGCATGGGCAGACTGACCTAGGCTAAATGTAAAATCCATATTAATTTATTTTTCATCCCAAAAATTCTAAATTTTTAATATGTTAAACTAGATATCCGTAGCTTTAATTCCATATAATTTTTATACTTTTTGGACATCATTTGGTCATTCAACTAGGCCAAAAACCGAGGGTTGTTTTCAGGCATAAAAATCTGGGTTTCAGTTTCAGTTCAAAACCTGGCAGTTCTGTCCGCCTATATTAGAAAAATATTTTGACTATGCAAACGGATGAGTTTGGTTCTGAAATTTTGTAGGCATTTACGGGACATCTTGAATTTAATTTTAGGCTCAAGAATCACTCAAAAATATTTTTTAAAACTCAAGTTATGGCTCACACAAATTTACTGTTCATATGGTAATTTTCCAGATTTCCGTTTTTCTGTGTCCGAATATCGATTAGCCTCAAACCAATTCAATTTTCATCCAATGATCACGAAATTTTGTGGAAAACCGTATTTATATGTCATTAACACAACCCAAGAATCAAATTGACAAAATCATAAAATCTTACACATATGATAATAGGGTTTTTAAAAAAGGGATCAATGAGGCAAAATTTTAGGGTTTGAGAGAGAAATCACACCTTGTTTGTGCTGCACTATTTTTGATGTTCGGTCTCCCTTTTTGTTGAATTTGTGTGAGTGTTGGAGTCTTCAAAACAGTAGGGAAACAGTGGAGAAAACCATATAAAATTTCAGATTTGAAATCAAAAGGAAAAGGAAGGAAAAAATTTTGATTTCTCACCTTGTTTTTGTCTCAAAGGTTGTTGAATTTTTGAGCTGCCTTTTGGTAAGTTTTGTTACTGTTTTGGGTGTGTTTTGGGAGAGAAAATTCAGAGAGGAGAGAGGGGAAAGCTGGCCCAATTTTTGAGGGTGAAAGGAAGGGTGAATGAGAGTTAATAGGGGGTTTTTATACTAGGTTTTTCTTTCCCTTTCTCTTCCTTGTTTGGCCGAAAATTGTAAGGGGCAAAAGGGAAAGTTTTTGTGCTGTTTTGAGGCTAGGGTTTTCTCTCTTATTTCCCCTTAAGTGGCCAAAATTATCCCTTAGTTTTTAAGAAAAAAATAATTTGAATTTTGATTGATTTTTAACTTAGCTTTTAATTCAATAAAATCTCCTTTATTTCCTACACTTTATGGCCAAATTTCTTCTTTATATCTAAGGAATGAAATTTGAATTTGAATCCTCCTTGGATTTGTGGAATTTAAATTTTAATTAAAATCCTAAGTGATGGCCGAATATTTTAGGGTTTCTTTTTGAAGTTCAAATTGTTGACTTTTTGAGCGGAATTTGACTAGGAAACCAACCTAGGGTTTCCAAAAGGATTTTTAATTAATTTTTGGCACACTAATTTTATTTAAATTATATATTGACCCTTAAATAAAATTTAAGGCGTCACAAATATCTACCACTAAAAATAGTTTCATCCTCGAAACTTTAAGAATTACTCTACACTAAAGAAGAGAATAAGAATATGAATAACTTCTCATTTCATTAAGTAGTCTAAATGCACCTTTCAGAACATATAGTGGTATATCTACCACTATGAACAGAGTAGGGTTGCAAAACAAACTTAGGTGGACTACATTACATGTACTCTACTGCTTAGCGAACCATTCAGCATGGTTCTCGCGCATATCTTTCTCGGTTTCCCATGTGGCTTCCTCTTCACCATGGTTACTCCAAACAACATTTACCATGGCTATTGTTTCATTCTCTGCTACTTGACCTTACGATCTAAAATCTTCAACGGAACCTCGACGTAAGAGACATCTGGTTGGATTTCTACATCATCTGTTGAAATGACTTCAGACTCTGTTCGTGCACTCTTCCTCAACATCGATACATGGAAAACGTTGTGCACTCCCAAGGTGTCGGGTAACTTCAACTCATATGCGACCTTACCAACTCTGTGTACGATCTCGAAAGGTCTAATGTAACGCGGTGTTAGCTTCCCTTTAACTCCGAAACGAGAGATACCTTTCTTCGGTGAAACCTTTAGCAACACAAACTCTTCGACCTCGAACTCTAACGGCTTTCTGCGTTGATCTGCATAGCTCTTCTGTCGACTCTGTGCTATTAGAAGTCGTTGTTTGATGATGGCAATCTTCTCGTACTGGTCTAGGATTATATCAGGTCCACCCACGGGTGCTTCCTGGTTGTCAACCTAATAGATGGGTGATCGACAAGGCTTTCCGTACAACGCTTCAAAGGGTGCCATTCCGATACTTGTTTGATAACTGTTATTGTATGCGAACTCTGCCAGGTAGAGGTGTTTGCTCCATCCATCTCCAAGATCAAGAACGCAGGCACGTAGCATATCCTCGAGAATCTGTATGAGACGCTCTGACTGACCATCTGTCTGCGGATGAAAAGCGGTGCTGAAGTTCAGTTCTGTGCCTAGAGCTTCCTATAAACTTTGCCAAAAACGAGCGTTGAAGCGCGTATCACGATCAGAAATGATCACTGAAGGGACTCCATGCAATCTGACTACGTTCCTCATGTAAAGCTCAGCTAGCTGGTTCCTGGTGCAAGTCGTCTTGAACGGGATGAAGTGCGCGGTCTTCGTGAGACGATCTACTGCTACCCAGACTCCATCAGATCCATCCTGTGCTTTTGGTAAGCCGGTTAGGAAGTCCATTCCTATACTATCCCACTTCCACTGAGGTATTGGAAGTGGTTGGAGTAGACCTGTGGGTCTCTCCCGTACTGCCTTTACTTTCTGACACGTCAAACAGTTGGCCACGAAGTTCTTCACATCTAACTTCATACCTCTCCACCAAAGTTGCCGTCTTAAGTTTTGATACATCTTGTTTCCACCTGGGTGCATGGTGAACCTCGACTGATGAAACTCTGACAAGATCTCCTGTATAAGCTCTGGGATGTGTGGCACTGCTAAGCGACCCTCATTGTAAAGAATTCCACTGGCGTCCATCGACCACTCTGCAACATGCTTGCCCTTTAACAATCTATCTTGGATGTCAACGAGACGTGTATCTGCCAACTGATTCTCCTTGATCCTCTGCACGTAGTCTGGTTCCATCACTAAGTTGTACAACACTGGGTGACCTTGAACTTCGCCAAAACGAACCTGATAAGCTGTAAGAACTCTGTCCTTTTCCCACTCATCTATCTGCATAGCCATTATAGAAGTGTCATGATCAAGATTAGGAACTGCCTCTCTTTTCCTACTTAGTGCATATGCGACCACGTTTGCTTTACTCGGATGGTACTCGACTTGGAAGTCGTAGTCTTGCATGTATTCTACCCATCTTCTCTGACGCAGGTTGAGATCTTTCTATGTAGCCAGGTATTTCAAACTCTTGTGATCTGAAAACAGTCTAAAACTGGCACCATACAGATAACAATGCCAAATCTTAAGTGCGAACACTACTGCAGCTAACTCTAGATCGTGTGTAGGGTAGTTTCGTTCATGTTGTTTCAGCTATCGTGAGGCATAAGCGACAACTCAGTTCTGTTGCATCAAAACTGCTCCAAGACCTTGATGAGAAGCATCAGTGTAGACGTCATATACTTGATCCTGATCTGGAATGATAAGGATAGGTGCAGACATCAAACGACTCTTTAACTCCTGAAAAACTGACTCACAGCTGTTGTCCCAAACGAAAGGTACATCCTTCTTTGTCAGATTGGTGAGGGGAGCGGCGAGCTTGCTGAAGTCCTGTACAAAACGTCGATAATATCCCGCTAGGCCCAAGAAGCTTCGGATCTCTGGAACATTCTTCGGTCGTTCCCACTTAAGAATCGCTTCAACCTTGGATGGATCAACTGATATACCATCTCCTGAGATGATATGTCCGAGAAACTTAACCTCTGTCATCCAAAACTCACATTTTTCTTTCTTGGCGTACAACTGATGTTTACGAAGAGTCTGTAAAACTATACTGAGATGCTGTGCATGATCTTCACGAGTTCGGGAATAGATGAGGATGTCATCGATGAATACGATGATGAACTTATCAAGAAAAGGTCGGAAGACTCTATTCATCATATCCATGAAGGCTGCTGGCGCGTTTGTCAAACCGAAAGGCATTACTAAGAACTCGTAACTACCATACCTCGTTCGGAATGCCGTCTTCGGGATATCCTCCTCTCTAACCCGAAGCTGATGATAACCGGATCTTAAATCAATCTTGGAGAAGAAACAAGCTCCACCCAACGGGTCGAACAAGTCATCTATACGTGGTAACGGATACTTATTTTTGATGGTCACACTGTTGAGCTTTCTATAGTCCACACAGAGACGAAGCGAACCGTCGGCTTTCTTCACAAAAAGGACTGATGAACCCCAAGGTGAGTTGCTGTCTCGGATAAAGCCCAGCGATTTCAACTCATTCAGCTGCTTGCGCAACTCTTTCATCTCTAGAGGTGCCATACGATACGGAGTAGAAGCAAAAGGAGCTGTTCCAGGAACTTAGTCGATACGAAACTCTATTTCTCGATGAGGTGGTAAACCTGGAAGAGCTTTTGGAAAAACATCTGGAAAACTATCGACAACAGGTATAGGTTGGGTACTCTTTTCAGAACTGGATCCTTCTACCGCACACAAGGATAAGAAGCAAAGAATACCCTGTCTACTCTTCGACACTAACCTCAGAGCAGATCTATCAACATCTGAAACTAAGCTTAACTGATAGGACACCACATGTCCGGAACCAGTTGTAAAGATAACACGACGATTACGACAATCAAGCATAATCCCATATCGGGAAAGCCAGTCATATCCTAGAATGATATCATAAGCAAACATAGGCATTACTACAAGTGATGCCTCCAAACAAACATCCCTAACATAAACATAGGCTTGACACCCATCACTAACGGTAGTCATGCCCAACGGGGATTTCACACATAAGGGAGAGTCAAGATTTTACAGTTTTAAACCAAGTGAACGAGCATAATGTTGGGCTACAAAAGAGTGTATAGCTCCGGTGTCAAACAAAACATGTGCATATGTACCAAAGATAGGAATTATATCATCTAATGTAGTCGGTGTATGATCTATCTCCATGTTATCAGCTCCAAGAGCGTGTACCTGTGGTGCCTTACCACGATTTTGAGCTGTATTCCCTCGCTGATAGCCCGTACTCTGACCCTGTGGTGGCGGTCTCTGATAACTCGGCACTGGGAACTGCTATAGCAGTGTAGCATGTGGAGCATAAGGCACAGTGTACTGGCTCGTGCGCTGAGGCTGATAGGGAGACGGAAGCTGAGGGCGCTGTGACTGCGAAAACTAGGGAGTAAACTGTTGTCTTTGTGGAAGACCATTCTGATTCCGCTGATGATGATGTCTATGAGCATTGTCTCTCGACTGTCTCTTCAGGCAGACATTTCTTTTATGACCTTCATCACCACACTCGAAGCAGGTAATCATATTCACCCGACCCTGTCGCTGTCCAGACGACTGATGAAAACCTGACCCCTGAGACTGCTGGTTCTTCTGGTAAGGAGTCTGCAGCTTGTGTTGAGACTTGTTGTGGATTGGTCCAGACTTGTTTTTGTTACGAGCTTCAAGGAACTCCTTGTCACCCTCTTCCACTGTCAATGCCTTAGCAACTATCTGCTGGTAGCTATCCTTGATCTGGAACGGTTGTACACCCCTCTTCACATAGAGGCTAAGCCCTTCCTCAAAGCGGAGACACTTAGTAGCTTCATCCAAAACCTGATTCTTCTCATACTGGGCCAACTCGATGAACTTGGCTTCATATTCCCGCACTGACATAGACCCTTGCTTCAAACGGACGAACTCCCTAGCTTTTCTATCGCGGAACTGAGCTGAAAAGAAACGCTCGTGAAAACGCTCCTCGAAAACTGTCCAAGAAGACCTCTGCTCCTTTGTCAAACCATCCTCGATACTAGCCCACCAGGTAGAGGCTAGACCCACCAGCTTGTTGGAAGCAAACTCAACCCAAAACTTTGCGGGTGTGGCGGTCAACTTTAGTTGCTTGCGAATGGCATCAAACCAGTAGTCGGCATCCATCTCTGTGCCCGTGCCGTCGAAAGTGGGTACGTGAGGCTTAAAGAAAAGAGTTAGGGCTGCCTGTTTAGGATGTATCATAGACTGGGTAGGTACTACTCCAGAGGTAGGGTTTTCGGTGGTAGGCGTTTGCTGAGGAGTCTGAGAAGAACTCCCCACTCTCGGGGTTTCATTAGGAACAACATTGGCTACAGGAGTTGGGTTAGGTGTTCCAAAAGGTAAGACGGTGAGGAGAGCCTGTATCGCCGCCGTGAGGTTCTGCATCGCCGTTAGCTGATCATTCGGTGTAGGAACCGCTGCATTCTGTCTCCCTTGAGGCTGCATGTTCCCGGGGTTCTCTTCGTCGTTGCCTCTCTGCTGCCTCTGACTACGCGTGCCGGGACGAGCCATTTTGCTATATGAGATTGAAGGAAGAGGAAATCTTATAAGCTTCTAAGAGTAAGAAAACTATGCTTGGGTATTTTGAAAACGTTTTGATGAAAACCCTTTTGAAAACGTTTTGATGAAAAACTCTTTTGAAAACCTGGGCTCGGATACCATTATTTGTCACGGCCCAAAATTTAGACACGTGACACGGCAGCCAAATCATAATATCAACCCGAGATTTAAGGAAAAACATTTATTACAAAAACAACAGGTCAACATTATAATTTAGCTAAGCCTAATTATAAAGTAGCATCATAACCACAAAATAAAATAAAGGAGAAAATAAATGCTTTTTAATTCGGAAGTCAAACACAAAATCGGTTTTCAAAAGAAATTACCAACCATAAAATATTCCCAAGCATGAAATTTGAATAACATGAAATAAAGTACAAACTTAAAGTCTCATTACATCAGAACGAGAAACAGAAAGAAGAAGATGGAGAAAACGGATAGCATCATTTTCGGTAGTAACGGATATCTCAACGAATTTCGAAACTGCTACCTCCCGTACCTGGAAGTAGTCATTTCGAAATCACAAAGAAAAAAAGGACGTAAGCGCTGGCTCAGTAGGACAGAAACAAAGGTGGGTTAACAAATAACATTTAAAAGTATGACATAATATTCATTTTCAAAAATAATCAACAATTTAAAAAAAAATACATGACATAATAATCATAACAAAAAAATAATCAACAATTTCGGGAAAAACATTTTTAATGCAAGTTTTATTCTGTTGAGGACTTAGCGTAGCTGCAATATACGTGCCCCAATATTAAAATAATAAATCATTAAAACAAACTATTATATTATGAGTGAGGACTTGTCGTAGCTATAATATACGTGCCTCGAATTTGAATTATCCTAGATCATCTCGTTACGGTCTAAATAGGCCGAACGGCCCTGCGCAGGTTTAGGGACCTTCTCCCATGGCGTCAACTTTAGGACGCACGCATCATTTACAATGATCGTGAACTAGAGCTCAATTATGTTCACCGGATTATTCAAAAGATGGTATTTACCAAGTTATATTATGCCATAAATCAAAACACGCTTTAAAATACACATTTAATTACCAAATATGTTGCATGCGTTTATTTCATCAAAAACAATATAATAATTTCATAAACTGAAAACAACATGCCATTGATAAAACAGGGAAATTTAAAACACTTGACTACTCCCAGAAAAGGCTAGAACGTCCTACCTCGATTATCGCACAAACGTTACGATAACGTGATCCATAAATCCAGCAAGAACATCAAATAAATCCTATAATCACAACATATGATCAGTCTAGGTCTAGACATAATCATCCAATCATTTTAGTGTGCCACAAAAGATTTTAAAACGTTTAATAAACATTTGGGATTTAAAATTTATGAAAAACTCTAAGTTAAGATATTACTGGGCATGGGCAGACTGACCTAGGCTGAATGTAAAATCCATATTAATTTATTTTTCATCCCAAAAATTCTAAATTTTTAATATGTTAAACTAGATATCTGTAGCTTTAATTCCATATAATTTTTATACTTTTTGGACATCATTTGGTCATTCAACTAGGCTAAAAACCGAGGGTTGTTTTCAGGCATAAAAATCTGGGTTTCAGTTTCGGTTCAAAACCTGGCAGTTCTATCCGCCTATATTAGAAAAATATTTTGACTAGGCAAACGGATGAGTTTGGTTCTGAAATTTTGTAGGCATTTAGGGGACATCTTGAATTTAATTTTAGGCTCAAGAATCATTCAAAAATCGTTTTTAAAACTCAAGTTATGGCTCACACAAATTTACTGTTCATATGGTAATTTTCCAGATTTCCGTTTTTCTGTGTCCGAATATCGATTAGCCTCAAACCAATTCAATTTTCATCCAATGATCACGAAATTTTGTGGAAAATCGTATTTATATGTCATTAACACAACCCAAGAATCAAATTGACAAAATCATAAAATCTTACACATATGATAATAGGGTTTTTGAAAAGGGGATCAATGAGGCAAAATTTTAGGGTTTGAGAGAGAAATCACACCTTGTTTGTACTGCACTATTTTTGATGTTTGGTCTCCCTTTTTGCTGAATTTGTGTGAGTGTTGGAGTCTTCAAAACAGTAGGGAAACAGTGGAGAAAACCATATAAAATTTCAGATTTGAAATCAAAAGGAAAAGGAAGGAAAAAATTTTGATTTCTCACCTTGTTTTTGTCTCAAAGGTTGTTGAATTTTTGAGCTGCCTTTTGGTAAGTTTTGTTGCTGTTTTGGGTGTGTTTTGGGAGAGAAAATTCAAAGAGGAGAGAGGGGAAAGCTGGCCCAATTTTTGAGGGTGAAAGGAAGGGTGAATGAGAGTTAATAGGGGGTTTTTATATTAGGTTTTTCTTTCCCTTTCTCTTCCTTGTTTGGCCGAAAATTGTAAGGGGCAAAAGGGAAAGTTTTTGTGCTGTTTTGAGGCTAGGGTTTTCTCTCTTATTTCCCCTTAAGTGGCCAAAATTATCCCTTAGTTTTTAAGAAAAAAATAATTTGAATTTTGATTGAGTTTTTAACTTAGCTTTTAATTCAATAAAATCTCCTTTATTTCCTACACTTTATGGCCAAATTTCTTCTTTATATCTAAGGAATGAAATTTGAATTTGAATCCTCCTTGGATTTGTGGAATTTAAATTTTAATTAAAATCCTAAGTGATGGCCGAATATTTTAGGGTTTCTTTTTGAAGTTCAAATTGTTGACTTTTTGAGCGGAATTTGACTAGGAAACCAACCTAAGGTTTCCAAAAGGAATTTTAATTAATTTTTGGCACACTAATTTTATTTAAATTATATATTGACCCTTAAATAAAATTTAAGGCGTCACAGCCAATCCTTACACTTCCAACTGAAAGGGAGACGTTCGTGATATACAACGATGCATCAAAAATGGGATTAGGAGTAGTCCTAATGTAAAATGGCAAGGTGATTGCCTATACTTCACGTCAACTAAAGGATCATGAGAAAAATTATCCAACGCATGACTTGGAACTTGCTACAGCAACGTTTGCACTTAAAATTTGGTGACACTATTTATATAAAGCTCAGTATCAGATCTACAACGATCATCAAAGTTTGAAATACTTTTTCATGCAAAGGGAGCTGAACATGCGGCAAAGAAAATGGTTGAAATTGATGAAGGATTATGATTGCGAGATCCTCGACCATCCAGGAAAGGCCAACTATGTAGTGGATGCTTTGAGTAGAATATCTACTGTTCCGCATCAATTGCCAATAGATAAACTACCAAACCTGTTGTAATGACCCCCATATTCATGGAACCTACTTACCATGTAATAAGTCATTAAAGAATGAATTTGGAATAATTTGATGCCTTTTAGTGCACATTTGAAGAACACAGTCAGGTATACCGCCATGTAAGTGACTGTGTACCGTTCGAACTAAGTACCTGTGAAAGACCATGTAAGTGTAAGTGGCCGTGTAAGTATAACACGGTCAGGTACACGGTCGTGTAAGTAGTCGTGTATCGCTTTTATGGTAGAATGTGTGAGAGGCCATGTTCCAGGGACTGGGCGTGTTGAGCCATCTCAACTAGTACACCCCCGTGTCTAGAGTGTACACACCCATGTTGCATGATACACGCCCATGTATGAGCCTATGCTGAAGGCCGCATATTAAGCAGAGAGCTGCTATAATAACTCTCATGATTCATGAAAACCTAATTACTATGTAATGAGTAATTAAGTTAATAAATATAGTATATTTTCCTGTTGAATGAATTAAATGGGTACAGTAACGTTTAATTAGTATTCATGCAGTGAATGAGGTAATCGATAGTGAAATCGATCCACCCTATTATGTGTATGTGCGTATAAGACACGCAGTATCAAGAAACCAGTCCTGACGACCATAACACAGAACTAGTGAGCAAGTCATCAGTATGCTCGGATCAATCATCTAAGCACAACAGCAATAATTACCCTAACAGAGGTACAGTATCGAGAAAAATGGTCTAGATGACCTCTTCTCGCCCATAAACTGACAAAATCAGAGTCAGAACACTCAGACCAGTCAGTTAAACAGAAAATAGTGAACAGTGAATAGTAGATATGCAGTGTCAAGTTAATGGCTAAGGCAGCCTTAATTTGACATAAAACTGATATATTTATAGTCAGCATGCTCAATTTAGTCAATTGAGCACAAAACGTGAATTTTTGTTTGAGAGATACGTAGTATCGAGAAAGGGGTCAAGATGACCTTTTCTTAACACGAAACTAATATATTTATACTCAGAATGCTCAAATTAGTCAATTGAGCGTAAAACACGTTTTTCGAGATGGGGTCACACAAACCCTGAAAATTAGTCCAAACAACCTCAGATGGACATAAAACCGATAAATTTGAAATCAGCACATCCAAATTAGTCATGAGACATTGTGTTTGAAATTTCGTGCGAAAACGCCTCGTTATGCGTGCGCAAGGATAATACAGTGTAGACACAACCACAGTATAGAAAATAAACAATAAAATAGACACAAAATGACCTCATAGGCATTACAACTAGGAATTATCTGTATAAATATCGGATTCAGAAAATCCAATTTTGGTTGAAATCTAGAACACTGTCGAGAAAGGACCGAACACCGCTGTGGGAAATTACGACCGAACACCACTGTGGGAAATTAGACTGCTAAGAGGAGTTTTTACAGATGAATTTTTCCTTAGGAAACCGTGTATTCCAGTTCAAAAAGTAGCAGGAAACCAGCTGCAAAGTAGCCCAAAAATGGCCATTAAAATATTGCCTAAGCTATGACACATTGAATAAAATATGCAATAGTTTTGATCACATGACCAACCATGCATTTAAGGCCTTTTGGCCTCCTTTTGAGCGCAGCCCTTCCTCGATTTTTGAGGGCAGAAAGCAGCAGGGTTTTGTCCCTAGATTAGCAAGAAATTTGCTTAATTACATGAGCTTAGGTTGATTAATTTTGGGTTAGATTTGTCTATAAAAGGAGGTGCTTGGTCTAGGGTACCATTTCTTCGTTTTGCACCGCCAAAACACAACTACTTTTCCTCTTCTTTTCTTAGCTACAGCCGAACCCTTCCTAGCCCCAAAACTGACCATTTTGCAGCCAAGAAACTGAACCAAAATTCACCAAAAATTAGCCCCATTCAAGCTTGTTTAGGAGGCTTCCACTCAAGATCATTTCAAGTCATTTCAAGGTTATTTTTCGATAAAGTTTTAGAACTAATCTTTATGGTTTTGTTAGTTTCTTTCAGCTTGATGATAAAAGAAAATTTTTGTGTTTCCATTCTAGCCAAGGCCAACCCTTTTTTCACCAAGGACCCCACGGTTTTAGTCATCCGCCCCTCGATTTGGATTGTGCTTGGTTCATAGCACAAAAGGTAAAAAAAAAAAAAAACCGCCCTTTTTGTGGTTTAGCTCTTTTTAAGTTTTGATCAAGGAAATTTATGTGTATTTATCTGTATAATGGGTTGTAATAAGTTTATTTTGAGCCTTTAACATGTTATTTTTATGTTTATGTGGTTGTATGATTGTGGTTTAAGTTCTGTTATGGATGTATGAAGGGACATTTTTAGGGTTGGCTAGAAACCAACCTGTCCTCAGTTTTTAGGCCACAATTTGGCCATTTTTGACTACATTATGGTCCAATTTTGGGATTTGATAAAACACAAAGTTTTAACAAAATTTCATTACGGTCGTTTTTGTGTCAAATAGCTTTTGGCCAAAAATGAATCTAAGATAGGTTTTTCGAGCAGTTTCTAACCAGAGTTCAAAATTGGGACCAAAATCTTGAGCAATAAGAACAGTCTCGGGTTTTGTTAAAAATGACCAATTTAGAGTCCAAACTGGATCTCGGACTTAACATGAAAGTTTTAGATCTCATCGAAACTTTAAAGATGACCTGCATGAGTTTTAAATATTTGGCCGTTTCAAGCCCTAAACAGAGCCATTTTTATGCAAGCCTAAAATTGGAATTTTTCTAAAACTAGACACAAGTTTAGCCAAGGGTTTGATGAGATTAGGACCTGTTAAAGTTTGATTTAAGCTCTGAGATGAACATGAAAGTTGTTCATCTTATTGAGGACGAAAAGTTTTATGTTTGTCAAATTTACAAATTAAACCGTTTCAAACAAGTTTTAAAACAATTTTTGTAAACTGGTTCAAAAACCACTTTTAAGAAATGAACACCAAAATGTATTCTTCCCCTTTAAAATGGAAAAAATGATTTTGGATAAAACACCCCTACCTTCCAATGGGGTGATATGGAGATGGTTTCAAAGAATATAAATTTTCCCCAAAATTTTATAAGGCTTCCAAAACAATTTTCAAAATAAATAAAACAGTAGAGGTAGCTCGGTAGGCTACCACACCAAATAGGCAAAGTAACCTGATAGGCTACCTAGTTAGCGATGTGCGAGGTAACCGCTCAGTTGATTGGTCAGTTAACCAGTCAAGGACCGAGTTTGAATGACATAGTGAGGAACGGTGATTTGTTCGTCAAGTAGACAAATTAAACAAGCATAATTAGAATTAGATACCAAATTCCCAAAGTAAAGCAGTTGGGTATCGATGGGCATCGGTGCCATACAACAATAAAATTTATAGTCACTAATAGTAGCAGTGACATAAGAGTGACGTTAATTAATTTATTGGGCAAATAAATTAATTAATCACGATTAGAGAATCAAAATTCACCAGAAAAGAGAGCAAGTTAGTATTGCGGTAATCGGTAACGTACATTAATAGCCGCTGTAGTCACTAACGATATTAGTGACTCAGCAATGAGTATTGATGGAATATGTTATGATGACAGGTAGATACCTATAATTTGAAGAGGGCGAGAGTACAAGTTTTTGCCTGCAGATCAGATAAGTACAACTCCGCCTACAGTATGAGCAAAATGAGTTTTAAGCATTGTTTTATACTATGTTAAGTATACAAATCGTGTACAGTAGTTGCATAGCATGTTATAAAAGCATTTAGCTTCATAATCGAGTAGATTCATGAAAGCATGAGTTAGATGCCATTAGATCCCTATCACGTACAATTAGGGAAAAGCTTAGTAGAGCCTATGACATGAAGACATCAGATCAGATAAACAATTGGGTAATAATTAAGCATGTCGTGCTAGCCTCTCCCGCTTAAAGAGGTTTTTCAATTTACGTATAATGAGTCTCCATTGACAGCTCTTAAGTTTATAATCATAGACGTTTCCAATGATTCACGCCCATTCGGTACTGACACGCGGGCCCTCAGCTAGACATAAGAAAGATAGTGAATATTGAAGCATAATATGAGTATAATCGATTCATGCATTATTCACGATATGCCTTAACTATAATTATAGCATGCTTCCAGCTATAGTAGATATGCATTCAGTTACATGATGCTTTCTGTTATGCATTTAGGACATGATGTTTCAGTTCTGCATTCAGTGATATGTGATGCTCTAGTATGTGGAATGTTTCAGTGTGTGGTACACGTTGATACATGACATGCTTATATGTTTTAATTATGTACTATGATTTAAACATACTTTGCGGACGACATGTTGTACTTACTGGGCATAAAGCTCACAGTGTGTGTTCGTGCTGTAGGTAAACGACCTATGACTTAGACCATAATAGACAGTGACGGCGGCAGAGGTGGATGTGAGGGTGAGGTTGTGGATACCACCGTAAGTTTTCACTTTCGCACAGTATTAAGCAAACATTATATTTTGAGTAGTAATCAGTTAAGCACTTTCATAAGTATGTATGTAATTTTGAACTTCAATTGTTTAAACCTTTGTATTTGAAAAATATATAGATGCATTAAAAAAAATCCATAAAATTATAGTTTTAAGCAAGTAAGTTTAAGTATCAGTAGTAGTTTTAAGTGACGGTCCAGACCGCTCAGGGCACGGGTTGTCACAGTTGGTATCAGAGCAGTTTCCTGCCACCCTACCTCACATCGCCGTATGCCTGCCTCATCTGTTCAAGTAAGTTAGTTTTTATTTTTTAGTGTTAGGATGTAAGTTAACGTTTGAGTTACAAAAGGCAGTTATGGTCGTACCAATGGAACTTATACCGGTGAAACCTGTACCAGCAGAACCTATACTGGTATAACCCACTCCCATAGACCCCTGCCAATTACATAAGGACCGCCAGGCAAGTTTAGTTTTTGCCAACATGTAACTAGATCGATATGATGGTCGTCGTCCATACAAGCTTCCATTCTAGATCCGTCGCATGGAAGTCATCTTCCGAGCTTGCCATATCCCACCTCACCTACAGGTGGATTTGGCCAGTAGCAGGTTGGAGGGACCAGTTATGGCCTAGTGGGATCGGCACTGTAGGGGTAAAGACTCGATTATACATTGGAAGGATTTCTGTCGAGATCTTCTCAACAACTATAGGCCACCACCCAGTAAGGAAAGAACTTAAGCTACGCAGGCTCAAGGGAAACAAAACCCCAAGTCACTACACAGAGGGCAGAACGTAGGGACTGGCCAGAATAACAGGTAATCCTGCAACAATAAGAAAGGAAGGGAAACCTGAGCGATCAAGACCCACAGAGGAATTTCCCTCAAAAGAGAAACGATCAGGGAAGAGACGGCAACAAACACCCGACGTGCCCGAAATGTAGAAGAAGGCACCCGGGGGAATGCAAGCTAGGGAATAGTAGCTATTTCATCTGTGGAAAGGAAGGCCACTACGCTAGAAACTATTATTTCAGCCCACAAAATCAACAGAACCAAGCTCGCACCCCAAGTAACCTACTTCATGCTACCCAGACTAGGATCGAAGGCCCTTCGATCACACAAGGCAGACAATAAGCTCTGGACAACTAAGGGAGAGTCTACGCCAAAACAAGGAGGACCCAGAGGAGTTCCCCCTCAATGAGAGCGACAATAAGGAGATCTCCGATGCAGGGTCGGGACCATCCTCGGAATAGTAGCAACTATTTTAGCTAGACTTTTTAGCCATGTATATGTATCAGGGGAGGTAGTAGTTTTTCCTACTAGACTTAGCCTAAAATATCCTTTTTGGATTATATAGTGGGAAGTATGTGTCACTTCTACCAGACTAGAAGTTTATACATATTTTTGGGGAACATATTATGAGAAACAATACAGTTTTGCCTAAGAGCCTAGATATGATTTTCCACCATGACCATAGTGTGACGAAAAGTGCAGGACGAGCCCTGACACTCAGGCAATGTCTCAATATGATATGGCAAGTGCATTGAACATCATAGTATAAGTAAGAGAAAGATATAGTATTTATATATCTATGACAGTTGAGTAAGAAGGAAAATGATAGGTGACTTGATCTCCTAGTATGGAAACAAAAGACTTATAATTTCTTTTCCATTATGTGATAGAGTTCAAAAGATATCATGGTTAGAATGCGTATACAAACAACCCAGGCATCCCCGAGAGGATGAGTTGATAGCACAACTCACGGCTATGCGAGAAATGAAAGGAAACCAGCATCGTGAACTAAACCAACTTAGGGAATAACAGCCAGCAAACCCAGGGCACCACGGGCAGTAGTGGTGCCAGTCCAGGAGGCTTCAGTACCCTCAAAAACTTCAAGGGAGTGAGCAACTCCCCCAGTCTAGGGAGTTCCACAAGGGCCGAAATTTTCTGCAGCACCACCAACACCCCCAGCAGTGGCTGCTCCCATAACAGCAAATGTACCTCAGCCAGCTCTTAGGGAAGGCGACTTATACGAGAGATTTCGGAACATGAAAGCGCTAGAGTTCAAAGGAACTACCCACCCCATCGAAGCCGATGACTGGCTATGGATATCTAAGTAATCTTGGATTTTATGGGATTGGTCGATAAAGAGAAAGGGATATGCGCATCCTTTACCTTGAGGAAGGAAGCGCGTCAATAGTAGAAGACAGCAGTGATCAGAAAGAACGTTAGCAAGATAAGCTAGAGCAATTCAAAGAGATGTACTTCAACGAAGAAGTACTAACAGTGTAGCAAGACGAATTCAACAACCTGCACCAAGGTAGCATGACTATCATGGAGACAGTCAGAAAGATTGAGCAGCTGGCTCGACCTTGTCCAGATTTGGTGCCGACTGAAAAAGAAAGAGTCAGAAGAGATGCTGAGATCACTATACAAAAAATCACGATCGTGCGTGCTCAAGGACTGCTCAAAGTAGGAACATGGATTGCTGTCTGAGTTGTACTGATCTTCAGGGCTAGTTGTCCACTAAGTTTTGAGTGGCAAGCAGTACTCCTATATTACATGAGAATGTCAGGACTGGTTTCACGCTATCAAAATAATTCCTCGATTATACACCATTAATTAGGATAACTGAGTCCTGTTGGCTGTTGATATCTCTCAGGAAGATACTTTCGTGTGTATTGGGATTCTTGTGATCAAGATGAGCTCTTAACTGGGTCGACTTCGCCATACCAGGATCGAGCAAATCTGTGAGAAGAGTCCAACATCAGCTCCAATTTTTCTTGTGGGCAAGCGAGGAAGTGAAACCGCCTTAGTTCCTTAGAGTTGCGGATATATGAGAATTTGTTCATCGGACTGAGAGACTACAGCCAATGTCCGGTGACATAATTCTAACATATGTTGTACGCTACGAGGAACTGATATGGACTTCTGTAACACATGTTAAAGAAGGCTTATGACCAAACTCAGGCTAAGGCAAAGGTGGATCAAGGTAGGAGAAGACTGAAAGAAAGAAAGAGACCTTTCCAAACAGAATTAGGAGAGCAATCAAGTAGAAATAGTAGCAGGCCACCCATTCGTTTGTATCATCAGACTTCGCTACAAAGCTAAGTAGGGGCTTAGATAGGATGAAATAGACTTTTAGAGCAACACTTCCCTTAGGGGAAGTTTTATTGTCTAATTACTGGATGCATTGCGTACGGGTAATTATTTACGGGAGAGAGCTGAGCATTAATCTAAACATCATTGATATGATCGATCATGACATAATCTTCAGAATAGAATTCCTCCTAAAATACAACACCGTCATAGACTGTTAGAGATGGAAAATCGCTTTTGGACCGATCGAGTGTGAAAAGTTCATCTACAAGGGTTTGTCATTAAAGCAGCCAAAGACGATGATCTCAGTGATGAAGGCCCACAAGTTGTTATCCAGCGAATGCACCGGCTTCCTAGTGAACATAGTGGACAAGACTCAAGAAGCAAAGATAGGACCGGATAGCATGCCAGTGGTTAGAGAGTTCATGGAAGTGTTTCTAGAAGATCTTCCAAGACTCTCGCCAGAGCGTGAAATATCGTTTGAAATCGAACTTCTACCAAGATCAGTTGCAATTTCCAAGACTCCATATCGAATGGCCCCAGCAGAGCTAAAGGAGCTCCAAACCTGGCTAAAGGAATTGATAGACAAGGGATTCATATGACAGAGCAGTTCGCCTTGAGGAGCACCCGTACTGTTCGTGAAGAAATAGGATGGGACAATGAGAATGTTCATCGACTACAAAGAGCTGAACAAAATCATGATCAAGAACAAGTATCCATTGCCATGGATTGATGATCTATTTGATCAGTTCTAAGATGCTACAATATTCCCGAAATTAATCTACATTCAGGGTACCATCAACTACGAATCAGGGATAAAGATGTACCCAAAACAGCTTTTCGAATGCAGTATAGACATTACGAGTTTTTGGTCATGTCGTTCGGACTGATGAACGCCCCCGCAGACTTCATGGACCTGATGAACCACGTGTTCAAAGACTTTTTAGGCAAGTTTGTCGTTGTGTTCATCGATGACATACTTGTATACTCTAAGACGAAGAAGGAGCACGAAGAGCATTTAAGGGCCGTCTTACGTAAGCTACAGGACCATTAGCTATATGTCAAGTTCTCCAAGTGCGAGTTTTAGCTAGAGAAGGTTCACTTTCTTGGTCACGTAGTCTCCAGTGAGGGAGTATCTGTAGACCCAACAAAGGTTGAGGTAGTTAGCGTGTGGCTAACTCCGAGAAACGTGACAGAGATTCGTAGTTTCCTAGGCCTAGCAAGGTATTACCGGCGCTTTGTCGAAGCCTTTTTGAAGCTAGCCGCACCACTCACAATGCTCTCCAAGAAGGAAAAGAAGTAAGAGTGGACAGATAAGTATGAAAAGAGCTTCCAAGAGTTGAAACGAAGACTCACAAGTGCCCCAATACTGACCATTCCAGATGCTGGTCAGGGAAACTTCGTGATTTACAGTGACACATCCAATATCAGATTAGAAGTCGTGTTGATGCAAAATGGTAGAGTGGTCGCGTACGCTTCATGATAACTCAAGGACCACGAGAAAAACTATCCTACCCATGATCTAGAGCTAGCAGCGGTAGTTTTCACACTCAAGATATGGAGGCACTACATGTACGGTGTCAAGTGTGAAATTTACACAGACCACCAAAGCCGTAAGTACATCTTCACCAGAAAGAGCTTAACATAAGGCAACAAAGATGGCTAGAATTGGTAAAGGATTACGACTACAAGATCTTTTACCATCCAGAAAAGGCCAATAAGGTAGCTGATGTGCTGAGTCAAAAGCATTCTTTGTCACTTATGGCTATTAGTGCCCTGTCGGGAGCATTACAAAAGGAGCTATGTAGCAACAAAATCGAGATATTAATATGGAGGTTATCTAACATAACCCTCCAATCGACACTCCTAGAAGAAATCAAGACTGGTCAAGACCATGATTTGTCCCCGAATAAGCTTAGAAAGGAAGCTACGGAGGATAAGAGTTCAGAGTTCAGAGTCTCTAAGAACGACATACTCTATTATAGAGATAGAGTGTGTGTTCCGAAGGATGAAGAACTCAAGAAGTGAATCCTTTTGGAAGCTCACGAAACGTCATATTCTATACATCCAGGGGTGAACAAGATGTACAAGGATCGAAAGGAGAGTTTTTGGTGGCCTAGAATGAAAAGTGATGTCGTCGAGTTCGTTGCCAGATGCCTTACGTGTCAGAAGGTTAAGGTGGAACATCAACAACTGGCAGGAGAATTACAGAATATCGAGCTACCCGAATGGAAATGGGACCAGATTATGATGGATTTCGTAGTCAGATTGCCGAGAACATTAAGCAACAATGATGCAATCTAGGTGATTGTGGACAAATTGGCAAAATCAGCTCGATTTCTAGCCATAAAAGTTAGCTACTTGGTGGAACGACTGCAGAAATTTATGTAGCTCAGATAATAAGACTGTACGGAGTGCCAAAGTCTATTATCTCAGATTGTGATGAACGCTTCACCTCCAGGTTTTGACAGAGCATCCAGGCCACATCAGGGACCAGATTGAAGTTTAGCACAGCATTCCATCCTCAAACTGACAGTCAATCCGAGAGGACCGTACAGATGTTAGAGGATATGTTAAGAGCTTATGTCCTAGACTTTAAAAGAAACTGAGACTAGAAACTACCCTTGATCGAGTTCTCGTACAATAACAGCTACCATTCCTTGATTGAGATGGCATCGTACGAGGCACTTTATAAGAGAAAATGCAGATCTCCAGTTCATTGGTACGAGATGGGAGAGAAATAGCTTACCAGCACAGACTTCCTTAGAAATACAATGGTAGATGTGAAGCTAATATGAGAAAGATTGGATACAGCGCACAATCGTCAAAAAAGTTATGCAGATAAGTGCTATAGACCCCTCGAGTTTTGAGAAGGAGACTCAGTCTTTCTCAAGGTTGCACCCATGAAAGGGGGATGCACTTTGAAAAGAAGGGAAAGCTCAGTCCTAGGTACATAGGGCCCTTCAAGATAATCGAGAGAGTCGGGAAGGTAGCTTACAGATTAGCGTTCCCTCCCGAGTTAGCTTCAGTGCACAATGTCTTCCACATCTTGACGCAGAAGAAGTACGTGTCAGACAGCTCCCACGTTTTGAGCCAAGAACCCATAGAAGTCTACGCTGACCTGACGTATGAGGAGAAACCTGTGCAGATCTTAGCCAGAGAAGAGAAGGTGCTCAGAAATATAGCCATACCCCTGGTAAAGTGTTGTAGCGAAACCATAGTATAGAGGAAGTCACATGGGAATGGGAAGAAGATATGAAAAGAGACTTGCTGAAATTATTCTAATTTTTGAGTATGAAAATTTTGTAAAGGGGGTAGATTGTAATGACCCCCATATTCATGAAACCTACTTACCGTGTAATAAGTCATTAAGGAATGAATTTAGAATAATTTGATGCCTTTTAGCGCACATTTGAAGAACATGGTCAGGTACATGACCGTGTAAGTGGTCGTGTACCGTTCGGACTGTGTACGTGTGAGAGACCGTGTAAGTGTAAGTGGCCGTGTAAGTGTAACACAATTAGGTACACGACCGTGTAAGTAGCCATGTACTGCTCAGATGGTAGAATGTGTAAAAGGTCGTGTTCTAGGGACTGGGCATGTTAAGCCATCTCAACTAGTATACAACTGTGTCTGGAGTGCACACGCCCGTGTTACATGATACACACTCATGTATGAGCCCATGTTGAAGGCCGTGTATTGAGTAGAGAGCCGCTATAATGACTCTCATGATTCATGAAAACCTAATTACTGTGTAATGAGTAATTAAGTTAATAAATATAGTATATTTTGCAATTGAATGAATTAAACAGATACAGTAACATTTAATTACTATTCACATAAAGAAGGGGGTAACCAATAATGAAATCGGTCCACTCTATTATGTGTATATGCATATAAGACACGCAGTATCAAGAAACCGGTCCAGACGACCATTTCTTGATACAGAACTGGTGAACAAGTCATTAGTACGCTCGGACCGGTCATCTAAGCACAACAGTGATAATTACCCTAACAGAGGTACAGTATCGAGAAAAATAGTCCAGATGACCTCTTCTCACCCATAAACTGACAAAATCAGAGTCAGAACGCTCAGACTAGTCAGTTAAGCAGAAAATAGTGAATAATAGATATCCAATGTCAAGTTAATGGCCAAGACGGCCTTAATTTGACATAAAACTGATATATTTACAATTAGCAGGCTCAACTTAGTCAATTAAGTGCAAACGTGAATTTTTATTTGAGATATATGCAGTATCGGGAAAGGGGTCAAGAAGACCTTTCTTCAGCCCGAAACTGATATATTTAGACTCAGAATGCTCAAATTAGTCAATTGAGCGCAAAACATGTTTTTCGAGACGGGGTCACACAGATCCCGAAAAATGGTCCAGACAACCTCAGATGAATGTAAAATTGATAAATTTGAAATCAGCACATCCAAATTAGTCAACAAAGACTATGTTTGAAATTTCGCGCAAAAAATGCCTCGTTATGCATGGGTAAGGACAACACAGTGTAGACATAACTACAGTATAGGAAATTAATAATAAAATAGACACATAATGGGCTTATAGGCATTACAACCTAACCAAAAATTATCAGTATAAATATCGAATTTAGAAAATCCAATTTCGATCGAAATCCAGAAGACTGTCGAGAAAGGACCGAACATTGCTGTGGGAAATTAAACTACTAAGAAGAGTTTTTGCAGATGAATTTTCCCTAAGGAAATCATGTATTCTAGCTAAAAAAGTAGCAGGAAACCAGCTACAAAGTAGCCAAAAAGTGGCCATTAAATATTACCTAGACTATGACACATTGAATAAAATATACAATCGCTTTGATCACATGGCCAACCATGCATTTAAGGCCTTTTGGCCTCCTTTTGTGCGTAGCCCTTCCTCGGTTTTTGAGGGCAGAAAGCAATAGGGTTTTATCCCTAGATTAGCAAGAAATTTGCTTAATTAAATGAGCTTGGGTTGATTAATTTTGATTAGATTTGTCTATAAAAGGAGGTGCTTGGTCTAAGGTACCATTTCTTCTTTTTGCACCCCCAAAACACAACCACTTTTCCTCTTCTTTTCTTAGCTATACTGAACCCTTCCTAGCCCCAAAACTAACCATTTTCCAGCCAAGAAACTCAGCCAAAATTCACCAAAAATTAGCCCCATTCAAGCTTGTTTAGGAGGCTTCCACTCAAGATCATTTCAAGTCATTTCAAGGTTGTTTTTGGGTAAAGTTTTAGAACCAATCTTTATGGTTTTGTTAGTTTCTTTTGGCTTAATGATAAAAGAAAATTTTTGTGCTTCCTTTCTAGCTAAGGCTGACCCCTTTTTCACTAAGGACCCCACTTTTTAATCATCTACCCCTTGATTCAGATTCTGCTTGGTTTATAGCGTAAAAGATAAAAAAAAAACAAAACAAAACAAAACCCTTTTTGTGGTTTAGCTCTTTTTAAGTTTTGATCAAGGAAATTTACGTGTATTTATTTGTGCAATGGGTTGTAACAAGTTTATTTTGAGCCCTTAGCATTTTATTTTTAAGTTTATATGGTTGAGTGATTGTGGTTTAAGTTTTGTGATGGATGTGTAAATGGACATTTTTAGGGTTGGCTAGAAACAACCTGTCAGTTTTTAGGCCGTGGGTTTAGCCATTTTTTACCACCATATGATCTGATTTTGGGATTTAGTAAAATATGAAGTTTTAAGAAAATTTCGTTATGGTCGTTTTTGCTAGCCAAAAATGACTCTAAGATAGGTCTTTTGAGCAGTTTTTAACCGGAGTTCAAAACTGAGACCAAAATCCTGAGCAACAGAAACAGTCTCGGGTTTTATTAAAAATGACCAACTTAGAGTCTGAACCGAATCTCAGACTCGACACAAAAATTTTAGATCTCATCGAAACCTTAAAGATGACCTATGCAAATTTTAAAAATTTGGCAGTTTCGAATCCCAAACAGAGCCATTTTTATGTAAGCGTAAAACTGGAATTTTTCTAAAATTGGACACAAATTTAGCCATGGGTTTGATAATATTAGGACCTGTTAGAGTTTTATTTGAGCTCTGAGATGAACACGAGAGTTGTTCATCTCATCGAGGATGAAAAGTTTTATGCCTGCCAAATTTACAAATTAAACCATTTCAAACAAGTTTTAAAACAGTTTTGGTAAAATGGTTCAAAAACCACTTTTAAGAAATGAACACTAAAATGTGTTCTTCCCCTTTAAAATGGAAAAAATGATTTTGAATAAAACACCCCCACCTTCCAATGGGGTGATATAGGGACGGTTTCAACGAACATAAATTTTCCCAAAAATTTTATAAGACTTCTAAAACAATTTTCAAAATAAATAAAACAGGAGAGGTAGCCCGGTAGGCTACCACACTAAATAAGCAAAGTAACCCGGTAGGCTACCTAGTCAACGATGCGTGAGGTAACCGGTGAGTTGATTGGTCGGTTAACCAGTCAAGGACCAAGTTTGAATGACATAGTGAGGAACGCTGATTAGTTTGTCAAGTAGACAAATTAATCAAGCACGATTAGAATTAGATACCAAATTCCCAAAGTAGAGCAGTTGGGTACCGATGGGCATCAGTAGCATACAATAATAAAATTTATAGAGAATCAAAATTAATGAATCACGATTAGAGAATCAAAATTCACCAAAAAATAGAGCAAGTTAGTACTGACGGCAATCAGTAACATACTTTAATTGCCGCTTTAGTCACTAACGATATTAGTGACTCAGTAATGAGTATTGATGGAATATGTAATGATGATAGGTAGATACTTGTAATTTGATAAGGGTGAGAGTACAAGTTTTTGCCTGCAGATCAGGTAAGTACAACTCCACCTACAACATGAGCAAAATGAGTTTTAAGCGTTATTTTACACTATATTAAGTATGCAAACCGCGCACAGTAGTTGCATAGCATGTTATAAGAGCATATAGCTTCATAATCGCGTAGATTTATATAAGCATGAGTTAGATGCTATTAGATCCCTATCACGTACGATTAGGGAAAAGCTTAGTAGAGCCTATGGCATGAAGATATCAGATCAGATAAACAATTGGGTAATAATTAAGCATGTCGTACCGGTCTCTCCCGCTTGAAGAGGTTTTTCAATTTAAGTATGATGAGCCTCCGCTGATGGCTCTTAAGTTTGTGATTACAGACGTTTCTGATGATCCGCGCCCATTCGGTACTGACACACGGGCCCTCAACTACACATAGGAAAGATAGTGAATATTGAAGCAGAATATGAGCATAATCAGTTCATGCATTGTTCACGATATGCCTTAACTATAGTTATAGCATGCTTCCAGTTATAGTAGATATGCATTCAGTTACATGATGCTTTCTGTTATGCATTTAGCACATGATGTTTCAGTTATGTATTCAGTGATATGTGAAGCTCTAGTATGTGGAATGTTTCAGTGTGTGGTACACATTGGTACATGACATGCTTATATGTTTTAAGTATATATTATGATTTAAACATGTTTTGTGGACGACATGTTGTACTTACTAGGCATAAAGCTCACAGTGTGTGTTCATGCTGTAGGTAAGCGACCTATGAGTTGGACCACGATGGACAATGACGGTGGCATAGGCGGATGTGAGGGTGAAGTTGTGGATACCAACGTAAGTTTTGACTTCCGCGCAGTATTAAGCAAACATTATATTTTGAGTAGTAATCAATTAAGCACTTTCGTAAGTATGTATGTAAGTTTGAACTTCAATTATTTAAACCTTTATATTTGTAAAATATATAGACGCGTTCAAAAAAAAATCCCTAAAATTATAGTTTTAAGTAAATAAGTTTAAGTATCAGTAGTAGTTTTAAGTGACGATCCAGGCTACTTAGGGCACATGTTATCATAGCTGTTGCAGCAAGAAATCAACTCAATGGAATTAGAGTTGATATCTGGAAGGCTAGCAGTGTTACAACTGGAGTCATCGTTAATCGAAGATATTAAAATAGCTCAAAAGTAAGATTCAAAGCTAGCAAGCCATCAAAAAGAGGTTTTTGAGGATGGATTAATCCTGCATCAGGGAAGAATTTATGTCCCTGCTGATGAAGGATTAAGAAGGTGAATTATGACAGAAGCTCATGAGAGGCCATATTCAGTGCATCCTGGAGCCAGCAAAATGTACCAGGATTTTAAATTGCAATTCTGGTGAAAAGGGATGAAGAATGATATAGCAAAGTTTGTGAGCTACTGTATGACGTGTTAAAAGGTTAAAACAGAGCATCAGCATCTAAGCGAAAAATTGGAGCCGTTAGAAATTCCCAAATGGAAATGGGAACACATTACAATAGACTTTGTAGTGGGATTACCGAAAACTCGAGAAGGCTATGATGCCATTTGGCTTATCGTTGATAGACTGACAAAGACGGCATGATTCATAGCAGTGAAAATGACATTTTCACTAGAGAAGTTAGCAAATCTCTACATGACTCACGTCGTCAGACTACATAGCATACCAAAGTCAATTGTATCTGATCGAGATGCATGATTTACTTTGAATTTCTGGAAGTCCGTACAAGAAGCCATGGGAACAGAATTACATTTCACTATAGCTTTTCACCCACAGACAAATGGACAATCTGAACGGACTATCCAAATATTAGAAGACATGCTTCGCACTTGTATAATGGATTTTCCAGGGAATTGGAATGAAAAGCTTCCTTTAGTAGAATTTTCATATAATAATAGCTACCAAGCTTCTATAGGAATGGCACCTTATGAAACTTTATATGGAAGAAAGTGTAGATCACCCATCCACTAGTATGATCTACAAGAAAAGTAGCTACACAAGACAGATTTTGTGCAAGAAACAATAGATGCAGTTGCAAAGATACAACGGCGAATGAAGATTACATAAAGCCGATAGAACAGTTATGCGGATAAAAGACGAAGATCCCTAGAGTTTAATGAAGGGGATTTCATATTCTTAAAGGTTTCGCCAATGAAGGGAATCATGCGTTTCGGTAAGAAAGGGAAATTGAGTCTAAGATCTATTGGACCATTCAAAATCATCGAACGCATTTAAAAGGTTGTCTATAAGTTGGCATTATCTATGTTACGGAAGTATATACTGGATCCATCCCATTGATAACCGGGAATTTTAGATTCTCAGAGTAGGTTAAAATTGTATGTATGTAGCAATTTTAATGAATAAAATATGAAAAAGTTGTGTTTTAATACTGTTGAGAATACTATGAAAATGTTCCGGTAGTGTTAGAATGAGTGAGTTCAGGGATGGAGAATCTTACCGAACATTTTTGGGTATGACGATTTGAAATCAGAGTCGAAAACCCTAGAGAATGCATCGAAATGCACTAAAACGATAGAAATTTACGGTAGAAAATTCTGACCAAATAGAAGCAAAATAAAACAAACTGATCGTACCGGAGGCGCCGGAAACCCGCCTATGCGATGTCGGTAAAGTTCCGTTTGGTTTGGTTTTCAGTCAAAATTTGATCACGAATTAATCGGTGAATTAATATAAACAGTAGGATGACATCATCATGTTGATGTCATAAATCCATTTTATTCTTTTTGGTTTGGAAAGTAAGATGAAAGGTGTATGGCTAGGATCACCTTACTTTTTGATCAATGGCTTAGATCATGCCAAAATGATAGAAAAAAAATTATTAGAATTATCTAAAAGGCCATTCGACCATGTGGAAATAGAGAAAGAAAAAAATTTAGGTTTTTGGCCCAAAAATCTTGCACTTTAATCCTTGAACAATTTGCAAATTGTTGGAAAAATTTGCTAAAAAAACCCTTGGCTTTTGCCTATAAATAGGCATCCAAAATTATTCAAAAAAAAATAGAAAAACTAAGCCAAACTCTTACTCATTTTCAACCAAAAATCCGTGGCCTTCCCCCCCATTAAGCCAAAATTTTGTTTTAAATTTCATACCAAAATAAGCTTCCATTACATTTCTAGTATCAAGACATCAACTAGATAAGGTAAGCTTCTAAATTGAAGCATTTCTCTTTGATTTTCTTAGTGAAAATCCGTGGATATGTAGAGTGGGAAAACATTGAAAAAGTTGATGTTGTGATGATGATATGATTTGTTTGATGTTGTAGAATTTAAAGCATGATTTAGGGTTTAGAAATAAGTAAAAATTTTGCATGTTTCCCTAAGAAATCCGTGGTATTAGTCGTGTGAAAAATGATTGGGAATTGATGATTTGGATTAGTGTTTATGTTCAATTAATTATATGTTGAATCAAGCATGAATTAGAATCAAGAAATAAGAAAATTTTGAGGAATTTTCATGCTAAAATCCGTGGTCAATGCTAGGGTTGAAATGAAAATGTGGTTAGGTTTTGATGTTGTTCTATATATTAGAAAACCTAAGAGTAACATGTGATACTTGAAATGTTGTGATGAAAAACTTTGTTGATGATTAACATGATAAACCAAGGCTAGTTTTGGAAAAAAATTGATGTTGTGCGTTGATTTTTGAATATTGATTATGTGGAAAAGTTTTATAGAAAGTTTGGAAACATTGTATAAAATAGGCCTCTAGTATAGTATGTGGCAGGTACAAAGGTTCTGAGGCGTACCTAATGCCAAGAAAACTAAAAATACAAGCGAAAACGCTGCCGAAATTTCAAAAATGACATAAGGGCATTTTAGGGAACGAGGGGTAAAAATATTAGACTCGGGAAGGAAACCGGGACCCCTCGGTGGATTAGGATTGAAAATGGAAAATCAACCCAAAAGGAATAGTAAATCGACCCTTAATGTCTAAAATGCCTAAAACAGGAAAAAAAAATTTCATGTTAGGGGCATTTATTGAAAACGAGGAAAAATATTAGGTCGGGAAAGGTCGGGAAAGAAAACCCGAGCCTTTCGAGGATCAAGGGTCGGGGATTGAATGAAAAGTGTTTTAAGAGTAGTGAAATGGCCATTTGAGACTCCAAAACGCTCGAAAAACGAGAAACGACCCTAAGTGATGGATGAATAGTAACTGAGGGTCGGAAAATGAACACTTAGGGTTTTTAGCACCAAAAAGCTGTAAAATGATACCGAAGCCTAGGAAATGTTATTTTGAGATAATTGGGCTTAGAAAGATTGAGAAAAACGATAGAACTAAATAGTTACAATCCCGAGACCCGTTAGGGGCAAAATGGTCATTTTGACCAAAAATTTCTGAAAGGCTCGGAAAGGACCCGAAAGGATCTAGAATGACTTAAATAAAATTCTAGGACTCAAAATAAAGATTTTAGAGTTAAAAATCTAAAAATTTTGAAGAACAAGGGCGTGTAGAAAAAAACACGGCCGTGTATAGGAAGAAAATTTACAACCCGAGAGGTACACAGGCTTGAACATGGGCGTGTATCAAGCCATGTATAATTACACAACTAGATAGTAAACAATATGGCCACGTAGTAAGAAACCAAGAGGTACACAGTCATGAACATGGGCGTGTTGAAGGCTGTGTACCGTATTACAAGTTGAATTGTATTGAAAAAAAAATTTATCACAAAATAAATATATTTAAAGTGATAATTAATATAGGGTATTAACAGACAATATTATGTCTGTAGGAACCCAAACTAGAGATAGAACTGCGGAGGAGTTCCGCAAGTGGACATTAGCACAGTATTGGTAAGTTCAAGCATTTTCATGTCTGCAACATGAAATACTGTGTTATTTTATTATGTACTAGATGTACACTAGATATAAAGTCCTATGGACATTTGGGGATTAGTTAGTATAACACATCCCATATAATGAGAAAAGAGAATAAGGCCTACGGACGATGGAGGATAGTGACCTTGAGGTGACGATTAATGTCACTTGGTCAAAACTATAATTTAAAGATGGAAATAAAAACCATTAAGGCGTACCGTCCCTCCAACATATTGATGGAGGTCTCTCAGGTCCTACGGGGATATAAGGGCTGTGGAGGCCGAAGCTCTAGGCTCGCTCCCTAGGCCCTCCCCATCAGTGCGTAAGATTAATAATGGTGTTGTCATAAAAAGAGCTCTATACTAGAAAGTGAATAGAGAATAAACCATCAATAATATGATGAAAACCATAATTAAGCATAACCGAAGAGTATACTAAGTATAGTGATTTTGGTTAGGATGTGTGAATAGTATCCGGTTGAAGTAATGTGAATAGTAATCAGTTATGGTAACACTTACTATTCATCGGCAAAGGTAAAGTCACTATTCATGTTGAATAGTACTATTTATAGGAGATTGAGTTTTCAATGTTTTTGAATCCTTATGATTCTTACTAAGTATGTTTGAACTTATTGAGCCTGTTAGCTCACCAGTTTGTTCATGTTGTAGGTAAGAAACCTGTTCAATAGAATATCTGGATGACGACAAGATGTGCGCGTGTCAAGGGATAGGGAATTCACCATGGACTTGGTCCTGCCATAAGTTTTCCACTGAGCTTTTAAAGTTAGTGAATTGAAGAGATAGTGAAAAATATATGCAATATAAATATTTTGTATATTATACATTATGTTGTACTTAAAAAGGACAACTAGAAATTAGTGTTGTATTTTACCTGGTTTTAGCTTTCTTTTAGAGAAAGCGTATATTAAAAAGAAAAAAAATTTTATGGGAAAAATTTTTGAGCCCTGAGAAATGTAAGTATTAGAAAAAGAATTTTAAATTGACAACCCAGATTCGGCACACAAGCTATCTTCATCAGCAATAGAGTCGGTTCATGATAGTTGCGGGTGATCGGAATCGGGGGCATCAAAGGTTGGTATCGGAGAGGTTGACAATATCCCTATTAGCATGAAGCACGATCTGCTCGTCAATCCAAGTAAGTTAGCTTTCTTTAAGTTAGTTAACATTCCATTTATTCGAGATTATATATTTTGTAGGATTTAAGATGACTAGACCACCTTACATGAGACCTCACCCATACCGATCGAGAGGACCGATCCGGGTGTGGACTAGGCCCGTGATCAGACCATCCATGATGCGGTGAGCAGTACAACAACCACCAATACCTGAGCCATTAGCACCAAGGATTGTAGTGCCGGCACCAATACAAGCACCACCTCTGCGACCGATCGTAAACCCACCAGTAGCAGTAGACATTCCTGTGGTGGGAGATCGAGCTCGTATAGGAGATAGGGTGTCAATGCGAGCTGTACATGCTTTTAGAGGCAATCGTCCACCCACGTTCGAGGGAGGTCAACAGGGGATCTCTACGTGGGACTGGTTACATGACATCGAGATTATCATGCACCAGTGTGATATAGATGAGGATTGCTGGGTTTTGATGGCCATTGGCACATTCCGTGAGGATGCACAGTTATATTAGGAGTGTTGTGATTAGGAGATGCTATTCGCATTAGATTGGGCCGAATTTCGCCAAGTCATGTTGGAGCAGTTTCCACAAAAGAGTACAGCACCAGTTGTAGACCCTCCTGAGAGCAAGACAGTATCGCCACCACCAACTATGCCCAAGTATACGGATGTCAGAGACTTTGTCCTGAAGGCAAAGAGACAGCAAATGATGTTGAGCGATACTATATTCTCGTACACAGTCAGATTTCAGGATAGTGTCGTAAGGACATGTCCTCTATCTAACATCACAAATGATGACTTTTGTGACATATTTTGGAAGGGACTCACCATTGACCTACGACAGAGGGTAACCCCTTTATACCCTACTATGCGTGAGTTTATAGTTACGGTAGCGAAAGTAGAAGAAGAAATGATGATGGAGCGCATGGTGCGCAAAAGGCATGAATAGTTGCTACAGGAAACAATGTTAGTTCGCCTGTATGGATCTGAACCGATGGCAAACGACCATGAGGCTGGTCCGTCGGCACAACCAGAGGCTACGGGTCCAGCTGAAGGATCAACACCGTCTGAGGCTGGAAACGGAACGGATGAGGAAGTAATGGATCCAATTGAGTTTTTGACAATCCTAGAACAACCTCAGTTAGGAGATCAGGCGTAGAAATATATGGGTTGTACTAATGTATATATGTTTGTATATGTATATATATGACTGTATCGTAAGGCTATTTTGAGAAAAGCCTTCAAACTGATGTACTTTTGAAATGAAAGGGAATGACAATCATATTTTGACATGTTTAATGAATGAAATGTTGAAATTATGTGATGATAAAAAAAACTATATTATTATTATTTATTATATTGAAAAAAATATGTTTGAGAAAAGCTAACGATTGACTCTCATGCGATTTTAGGAAATAGGATAAGATGGTGAATCCAAGGAATTTGTGGAACATGAGAGGGCGTCTAGTCCTTTCTAAAAGAGTGGACGAATTGGAATCTCTAATAGAAACCCAAATGAGAGAAAATGCCGAGTTTAGACAAAGACTCAAGCAAATGGAACAGAGACAAGAACAAGGTGAGGGCCAAGATCCACAAATGGCCACACCAGAACTAGAAGTGCCACCAGTAGTACCAGAAGAAGTAGTAGAACCCCAACCACAACCCAGGGCCAATCCTGAGCCACTATATGAAAGATTTCAACGAATGAGGCCGCCAGAGTTCGAGGGCTCCACAAACCCTCTAGAAGCAGAGGAGTGGTTGTCTTCACTCCACATGATATTAGAATTTATGGAGCTGAATGATCAGGAGAAGATTATGTGTGTGTCCTTCGTTTTGAAAAAGGATGCGAGGTTTTGGTGGGAATCTATCAAGATGAGAAGAAATATGTATACGATGTCTTGGTTGGACTTTCTGGAGGAGTTTAACCAGAAATATTATAATCCTGCACTGTTGCAACCACAACAACGAGAATTCACAGAGTTAAAGCAGGGGGATATGACAGTGATAGAAGTCTGCAGTAAGTTCGATCAACTGTCCTGACTGTGCCCATACACTGTCACCACCGAAAGAGAGAAAATCCAGAAAATGTTGGGAATGTTCTGCCCTGAGATTTCAGCATTGGTGGACAGTAGGTTGACGTCACCTGACACTGTAGCTGATTGTGTTAGTCATACGCTGAGGGCAGAATATTATCTAGTCCGATAGAAGGAAGAGAAAGAAAAGATTTGGGACGCTAAGAAGAAGGAGAAGGTATTAGCCAAAAAGGTACAAGTTGGATCCCAGGCCGAACAAAGTAGCAAACTGAATCAGAATACTAAGGCTGGGCAGCCAAGTACTTCCGGTCAACAGTCTCAGGGGAAGAGAAAAGGTAATAATTATGGAAATAGGAACCAGCAGAGGAGAACAAACAATAATGCTGGCCCTACTGTTAGAGACTGTGTAGTCTGCGGAAGACGGTTATTTTGCCAGAAATTGTCCAGAAAATAGATAAAATGTGCAAGGTTCATCTCAGTTATAACAGCAACGTTCCCAGGCACATTCACTGCAGGCTAAAGCTGAAGGTTCATCCCATTCTGAGAGGCAGGAAAGACAAGAATGCTTGCCCCAAGCAGATGCTAGAGTCATGGTATAAACAAAGGAAGAGGCGGAAGTTGGAACGTCAAATGTAGTGACAGGTCAACTTTCTGTTGCTAATAATTTGGCGTCTATTTTATTTGACTCTGGAGCTACAATTCTTTCATTTCATACCAATTTGCAAATAGGATAGGATATCCTAAAGACAATATGGGTATGACGTTTAGAACTACACTACCCTCAGGGGAAGTCCTGATGTCTAATTATTGGTTACCACATGTGCCAATAATTTTGGTAAATAGGGAATTGTTTACAAAATTGATCATGATGGAGCTTGCCGACTACGATGTAATACTAGGGATGGATTTCTTAGGGAAGTATCAAGCCACGATCGATTGCCGGAAGTAGAAAATAAGGTTCCAACCCGACCAAGAAGATGGATTTGAGTACATTGATACGTCACGTAAATCGAAGAAGATAATGATCAACTCAATGGAAGCAAGGAGGCTGATGTCTAGCGGTTGTATTGGATACCTAGCATGTATATTGGACATGAAGAAGGAACGAAAGCTCCAATCCAAAGACGTTCATATTGTGAAGGAATTCATTGATGTCTTTCCAAAGGAATTAACGAGAAATTTCCTTTGAGATCGAGCTGATGCCAGGGACTGCACCTATCTCAAAGGTACCGTACCGGATGGCACCGGCAGAGTTAAAAGAGGTACAAGAGTAGCTGAAGGAGCTTCTTGACAAAGGATTTATATGCCTGAGCTATTCCCCATGGGGTGCTCCAGTACTGTTTATCAAGAAAAAAGGATGGTACATTCCGCATGTGCATTGATTACCAGGAGTTGAACAAGGTCACTGTCAAAAATAGGTATCCATTATGTAGAATTGACGACCTGTTCGATCAACTAATAGGCGCAGCAGTATTCTCCAAGATTGATCTGCGATCAAGATATCATCAACTGAGGATCAAGGAGAGTGACATCCCCAAAACTGCATTTCGGACCCGTTACGGTCATTACGAATTCCTTGTGATGCCATTTGGGTTAACAAATGCGCCAGCAGCTTTTATGAACTTGATGAATCGAGTCTTTAAGGAATATCTGGATAAGTTTGTCATTGTGTTTATCGATGACATTCTCATATATTCAAAGACTCGCGAGGAGCATGAGGAGCATCTGAAAGTTGTCTTGCAGACAATAAGGGAGCATCAACTCTATGCCAAATTCTCCAAATGTGAATTTTGGCTGGATAGAGTACATTTTCTTGGACATGTGGTTTCTAAGGAAGGAATCGCTGTGGATCCTACAAAAATAGAGGCGATCAACGAATGGCCCGTACCTAAGAACGTGACGGAAATACGGAGTTTCTTAGGACTAGCCGGCTATTATAAAAGATTTGTAGAGGGATTCGCATGACTCACTGCACCTTTTACCGCTTTGACATGCAAGGAGAGGAAGTACAAGTGGACGGAGGTATGCGAAAGAAGCTTCCAGGAGTTGAAGAAACGACTAACGAGCGCACTGATACTTACACTTTCGATTGAAGGGGAGATATTCGTGATATACAGCGATGCCTCAAAGATGAGATTAGGAGCCGTCTTGATGCAAGGCGATTATGCCTCACGTTAATTAAAGGACCATAAGAAAAATTATCCCACGCACGATTTGGAGCTTACCGCAGTAGTGTTCACGTTAAAGATCTGGTGACACTATCTATATGGAGCTCAGTGTCAGATTTATACTGACCACCAGAGTCTAAAATATTTCTTCACACAAAAGGAGCTAAATATGCGGTAAAAGAGATGGCTGGAGCTGGTAAAGGATTATAATTGCGAAATCCTTTATTATCTGGGAAAAGCCAATCGCATTGCAGATGCGTTAAGCAGGAAATCTATTACTCCGTAGCAACTGTCGATTAGAAAACTTCCAAAGCCATTACAACAAGAAAACAACGTGCTGAAGGTGGAACTGATAGTTGGAAAGTTGGCTACATTACAATTTGAGTCAACGTTGTATGAGAACATCAAAGAGGCTCAGAAACGAGACCTGAAGCTAACAAGTTTGCAAGAGGAAGCGTCTAAAGAAGGATTAATCCTACATCAGGAGAGAATTCAGATTCCATATGATGAAGGATTAAAAAGGTGAACTATAATGGAAGCCCATGAAACACCATATTCAATATATCCCGGAGCCAGTAAAATGTACCAGGACTTGATGTTACAATTCTGGTCGAAAGAGATGAAGAAGGATATAGCTGAGTTTGTAAATAGATGTATGACGTAACAAAAAGTTAAGGTTGAACATCGTCATCCAGGCGGAAAGTTAGAGCTGCTGGAGATTCCTGAGTGGAAATGGGAACATATCACAATGGACTTTGTGGTAGGACTACCGAAGACTCGAGAAGGCTATGATGCCATTTGGGTTATTGTAGACAGATTGACAAAGACGGCAAGGTTTATTGTAGTAAAAATGACCTTCTCATTGGAAAAGTTAGCGAGCTTATATGTTAACCACATAGTCAGGCTACATGGAGTTCCTAAATCTATTGTGTCGGATCGTGATCCATGATTTACTTTAAACTTCTGGACATGTGTGCAAGAAACTATGAGAACAGAAGTGTGCCTTAGCACAGCATTTCATCCGCAAACAGACGGGCAATCTAAGCGAACCATCCAAATGCTAGAAGACATGCTGCGTACATGTACAATAGATTTCCTGGGGAGCTGGAACGAGAAACTTCCATTGGTAGAGTTTTCGTATAACAACAGCTACCAAGCTTTAATAGGTATGACACCTGATAAAGCTTTATATGGAAGGAAGTGTAGATCACCAGTTCATTGGTACGACCTACAAGAGAAACGACTGCATAAGACAGATTTTGTACAAGAGACAGTGGATGCAATTACAAAAATACAACAGCGGATGAAGATAGCCCAGAGCGGACAGAAGAGATATGCGGACAAAAGACGAAGAGCCCAAGAGTTCAACGAAGGGGATTTCGTATTCTTAAGAGTTTCATCGATGAAAAGAATAATGCAGTTCAGAAAAAAGGGGAAATTGAGTCTAAGATATATTGGATCATACGAGATCATCGAACGCATTGGTAAAGTTACCTATAGATTGGTATTACCTCCAGAAATGTCGGCAGTACATAATGTGTTTCACATGTCGATGTAACGGAAGTACATATTAGATCCATCCCATGTGTTGAAACATGAACCGATCTAGATTCAGGAAGACCTGACCTATGAAGAAAGGCCTGTTCAAATTCTGGCATGCGAAGATAAAGTTTTGAGGAATAAAATAATCCCATTAGTCAAAGTACTGTGAAAAATCACAACGTTGAAGAGGCTACATAGGAACGCGAAGACGAAATTAGAAATTCGTACCCCTACTTGTTCTAAATTTTCGAGGACGAAAATTCTATGAGGAGGGGTGAATGTGATAATCGGGAATTTTAGATTCTCAGAGTAGGTTAAAATTATATGTATGTAGCAATTTTAATGAATAAAATATGAAAAAGTTACGTTTTAACACTGTTGAGAATACTATGAAAATGTTCCGGCAGTGTTAAAATGAGTGAGTTCGGGAATAGAGAATCTTACCACACATTTTTGGGTGTGACGGTTCGAAATCAGAGCCGAAAACCCTAGAGAATGCATCAAAATGCACTAAAACGATAGAAATTTACGGTAAAAAATTCTGACCAAACGAAAGCAAAATAAAACAAACTGATCGCACCGGAGGCGCTCGGAATCCACCTACGCGATTTCGGTAAAGTTCCATTCGGTTCGGTTTTCAATCAAAATTTGACCACGAATTAATTAGTGAATTAATATAAATAGTAGGATGACATCATCATGTTGATGTCATAAATCCATTTTATTTTATTTTGGTTTGGAAAGTAAGATGAAAGGTGTATGGCTAGGATCACCTTACTTTTTGATCAATCTCTTAGATCATGCCAAAATGATAGAAAAAAAAATATTAGAATTATCTAAAAGGCCATTCGGCCATGTGGAAAGGGGGAAAGAAGAAAAATTAGGTTTTTAGCCCAAAAATCTTGCACTTTAATCCTTGAACAATTTGTAAATTGTTGGAAAAATTTGCTAAAAGGCTTTTGCCTATAAATAGGCATCCAAAATCATTCAAAAAAAAATAGAAAAACTAAGCCAAACTCTTGCTCTTTTTCAACCAAAAATCCAGGGCCTTCCCCCCCATTAAGCCAAAATTTTGTTTTAAATTTCAAACCAAAATAAGCTTCCATTACATTTCTAGTATCAAGACATCAACTAGATAAGGTAAGCTTCTAAATTGAAGCATTTCTCTTTGATTTTCTTAGTGAAAATCCGTGGGTATATAGAGTGGGAAAACATTGAAAAAGTTGATGTTGTGATGATGATATGATCTGTTTGATGTTGTAGAATTTAAAGCATGATTTAGGGTTTAGAAACAAGTAAAAAATTTGCATGTTTCCCGAAGAAATCCATGGTATTAGTCGTGTGAAAAATGATTGGGAATTGATGATTTGGATTAATGTTTATGTTCAATTAATTATATGTTGAATCAAGCATGAATTAGAATCAAGAAATAAGAAAATTTTGATGAATTTTCATGCTAAAATCCGTGGTCAATGCTAGGGTTGAAATGAAAACGTGGTTAGGTTTTGATGTTGTTCTACACATTAGAAAAACTAAGAGTAACATGTGATACTTGAAATGTTGTGATGAAAAACTTTGGTGATGATTAACATGATAAACCAAGGCTAGTTTTGGAAAAAAAAATTGATGTTGTGCGTTGATTTTTGAATATTAATTACGTGGAAAATTTTTATACAAAGTTTGAAAACTTTGTATAAAATAGGCCTCTGGTATAGTACGTGGCAGGTACAAAGGTTCTGAGGCGTACCTAACGCCGGGAATCCTAAAAATACAAGCGAAAATGCTAACGAAATTTCTAAAACGACGTAAGGGCATTTCAGGGAACAAGGGGTAAAAATATTAGAATAGGGAAGGAAACCGGGACCCCTCAGTAGATTAGGATTGAAAATGGAAAACCAACCCAAAAGTAATAGTAAACCGACCCTTAATGTCTAAAATGCCTAAAACAGGAAAAAAAAATTCATGTTATGGGTATTTTGGGAAACAAGGAAAAATATTAGGTCGGGAAAGGAAACCCGAGCCTCTCGAGGATCGAGGGTCGGGGATTGGATGAATAGTATTTTCAGAGTAGTGAAATGGTCATTTGAGGCTCCAAAACGCTCGAAAAACGAGAAACGAGCCTAGGTGACGGATGAATAGTAATCGAGGGTCAGAAAATGAACACTTAGGGTTTTTAGCACCAAAAAGCTGTAAAATGATACCAAAACCTAGGAAATGTTATTTTAAGATAATTGGGCTTAGAAAGATTGAGAAAAACGATAGAACGGAATAGTTACGGTCCCGAGACCCGTTAGGGGCAAAATGGTCATTTTGACCAAAAATTTTTGAAAGGCTCGGAAAGGACTCGAAAGGACCTAGAATGACTTAAATAAAATTCTAGGACTCAAAATAAATATTTTAGAGTTAAAAATCTAAAAATTTTGAAGAACACGGGCGTGTAGAAGAAAACACGGCCGTGTATAGGAAAAAAATTTACAACCCGAGAGGTACACGAGCTTGAACACAGGCGTGTATCAAGCCGTGTACAGTTACATGGCTAGATAGTAAATAACACGGCCATGTAGTGAGAAACCAAGAGGTACACGGTCATGAACATGGGCGTGTTGAAGGCCGTGTACCATATTACAAGTTGAATTGTATTGAAAAAAAAATTTATTACAAAATAAATATATTTAAAGTGATAATTAATATAGGGTATTAACAGACAAGATTATGTTTGTAGGAACCCAAAGTAGAGATAAAACTACAGAGGAGTTCTGGAAGTGAACATTAGCACAGTATTGGTAAGTTCAAGCATTTTTATGTCTGTAACATGAAATACTGTGTTATTTTATTATGTACTAGATGTACACTAGATATAAAGTCTGATGGACATTTGGGGATTAGTTAGTATAACACATCCCATATAATGAGAAAAGAGAATAAATAAGGCCTACGGGCGATGGAGGATAGTGACCTTGAGGTAACGATTAATGTCACTTGATCAAAACTATAATTGAAAGATGGTAATAAAAACCATTAAGGCGTACTATCCCTTCAACATATTGATGGAGGTCTGTCAGATCCAACGGGGATATAAGGGCTGTGGAGGCCGAAGCTCTAGGGTCGTTCCCTATGCCCTCCCAGTCAGCGCGCAAGATTAAGAATGGTATTGCCATAAAAAGAACTCTATACTAGAAAGTAAATAGAGAATGAATCATCAATAATATGATGAAAACCACAATTAAGCATAACCGAATAGTATACTAAATATAGTGATTTCGATTAGGATATGTGAATAGTATCTGGTTGAAGTAATGTGAATAGTAACCAGTTATGGTAACAGTTACTATTCATCGATCAAATGTTAAAGTCACTATTCGTGATGAATAGTTCTATTCATGATAAATAGTACTATTCATAAGAGATTGAATTTTCAATGTTTTTGAATTCTTATGATTCTTACTAAGTATGTTTGAACTTATTGAGCATGTTAGCTCACCAGTTTGTTCATGTTGCAGGTAAGAAACCTGTTCAGTAGAATATCTGGATGACGGTAGGATGTATGCGTGTCAAGGGATAGGGAATTTACGGTGGACTTGGTCCTGTTATAAGTTTTCCGCTGAGCTTTTAAAGTTAATAAATTGAAAAGATTGTGAAAAATATATGCAGTATAAATATTTTGTATATTATACATTATGTTGTACTCAAAAAGGACAACCAGAAATTAGTGTTGTATTTTACCTGGTTTTAGCTTTCTTTTGGAGAAAGTATGTATTAAAAAGAAAAAAAAATTTCTGGGCAAAATTTTCGGGTCCCGAGAAATGAAAGTATTAGAAAAAGAGTTTTAAATTGACAACCCAGATTCGGCATATGAGCTGTCTTAATTGGCAATAGAGTCGGTTCATGACAGTTGTGAGTGATCGGAATCGGGGGCGTCACATCCCATGTATTGAAATATGAATCAATTCAGATTCAAGAAGACCTAACTTATAAAAAGCAGTCAGTTTAAATTTTGGCACGTGAAGTGAAGGTGTTGAGAAAGAAGACGATCCCGCTAGTCAAAGTTTTGTGGAGAAATCACAACGTCAAAGAGGCTACGTGTGACGCCCCGTGCCCTTAGTGGGCTGGACCGTCACTAAAAACTGACTTGCTTGCTTTTCTTATACTTTCTAGCAATTTATACTTAACTAGATAACATAAAATTAGGGATTTTTTTTACATGTGCATATTTACTGTATACGTACGTATACCGATTACTATTCAAAATACTATTTAACTGTTATTATTCAAAAATACTATTTAACAGTTACTGTTCAAACATATTATTTAACGATTACTATTCAAACATACTGTCTGACACTTACTATTCAAAGTACTATTTAACCATTACTATTCAAAATACTGATACTCAAATTTGCGGAAGATAAACTCGCGGTGTCTTCATAACCTTGCCTTCACATCCGCCTCCGCTGCCACCATCGCCCATGGGATTTAAGCCGTAGGACGCTTACCTACAGCATTGTAGGAAAATAAACCGATAAAAACGTATCAGAGTGGCGCAGCGGAACAATAAAAATTTTTAGATCGTTAAATATCTCATGATGCCATATACAATAAATCAACAACAATTAAAACTCATACCTCAAGGACGTCAATGAACAGGAGGAAAGTGACCGGAGGCTTCAACCAACTAGCCTTCTCTATTATTCTCTAATTCCCGAATGGCTGAGTGTGTGGGCACTCTGAACCTCGATCGGTATGCTAGCACTGCTAGTCTTCTACTGACCACCCAGATCTCTAAAGAACTTTATTGTCACGATGAGCTGTGCAACAATAAGCCTGCTCACCTGAGAGACTGTGGTCTGAGAGAACTGGAGTGGCAGGACCTCTATTTATAGACCTGCATGAGGTGATTCTCTGAATTCGAATTGGACTAGGAAAAGATTTTCTCCCTTATCCAAACCAAAAAATCTGAATTTTCCAAGGGAGAATCTCCACAATTAAATTCGGTTTTCCTAGGATAAATCCAATCCAAATCTAAACAAGATTTTAACTAGAATTTTATCTCCCTTTTTCAACCAAAAAATTCAAAATCTTTAGGAGAAAATCTTCTCCAAATTTTCGGCCACTTTTAGGATAAGGAAGAATCAAAATTCCACTAGGATTTTTCAAGCTAAATCTCATTTTAACCTTATCCAAAAATAACCGAATTTCCTAGGATTAAGGCTCCAAAATTTCGGCCACTTTTAGGGAAGGAGAGAATCCAAATTCAACTAGGATTGAAACTTGAATTTTCCCTTGAATCTTATCCACAAAAAACCGAATTTTCCATTGAGGATTATCCTCCAAAAATTCGCCCACTTTTGTTGGGATTTGGATTCAAAATTCAAGTAGGATTCTAACAAGATTATCCTCTCCAAATCCAACTCAAATTCGAATTTCAAACCTTGTGGATTTTCCACAACAAATTCGAATCCTACTTGGACTGTGATTCAAAATTTGAATTTCAAATTTCAAATTCAAATTTCAAATTCCACAAAACGGTTGTATTTCATATTCTTGTTCTCATGGATAATTTTCTACAACTCCAATCCAATCTCAAATAAAATCATGGCAACTTTATTTGGAGTTCGAATAATTGTGTACTCTATTATCCAAAACAAAATCTGAATCCAACCGGAGAGAATCTTATCTACCATCCTAATCCTGTGTCATCACCATCCATGCATAATAAACTAGCCAATAGCATACACAAATCAATTTTGCCAAACGTTAAGGAATTATGTGGAGCTAGTAGAGGGACTGATTGGACATATATAATCGGGCTCCCGTGATTCCATATAATCATCATTCTATACCGAACAACTCAATCATATGATCACTAATTTCAGAGTCACACCACTATAAACCTGAAACTGAACTCCCAATTATATACCGTATTACGTAAGCCTGTGACGAGCTACCATCCAATGACCTTGTCATATATGCAAAACCCTCATATGATATCCATGATCAGCCTTAGGTCAAAGTCCGTTTAATCCTACTGATCAGGCTCTCTTAAAGTTCCATTATACTACCGAATCAAGAAAATGATTATTCACCATATGTGAATAAGAAGTCATCCGCCCAGCAGACGACCCAAGGCCTTGTCCATTTTCACATTCAGTATAATGCCTTTAAGAGGATACCTTTAACTCCTCAGAGCTATGTTCCGATATCTGCAAACAAACCCTTCATCGTATACAAGTCATGCACCCAACGAACCGGTCTATAAGCTTACTACCTCTGAGACGCTTTAGCCATTGGAACATCAAAGTACACAAGTCATATACATGAAGTAGTTCATTTACTCAGGATTAAGGTTATTGCATAATGAACGTCAAAAGCAGATTGATCCACTCATAGCGGACTGCGTAGATCAATCACGCTTTAGTCCCGGTCTAATATGTCACCACCGAGTAACATATCCATGTCTCTACTTGGGAGTCCACCTCCAGACAGTCAAGACAAACCGTCCCCTCTAAGGCTTTAGACAACATAATAGTCTTAACATGAGTTAGATGCTCGGTCTAACCCCATAGACTACAGACCATAATTTAGACTGCTAACTTTAGAACATTGTCTTCTCGCATACAAAAGTCCATTGCATGCAACGTTCTAACAGTTTTAACACAAGCAGTCAGTGAGCCATATTTGCTTACATTTACTTTAACATGTAAATAAGATGAGGACAGATAGCAATGTAATGAATAACCTCTATGTATAATTTTATTATCCAGTTCAAAATGAATACATCAAAAATGTCTCTAATACTTAGGGCATTTCCTAACAAGCATGAACACACTACGTGAGCTTTATGCCCAATAAGTACAACATGTTTACCACAAAACATGTTAAAACATAATACATACTTCAAAACATATAAGCAGTCATATATCACATATACCACTTTAACATATCACATATCACATATCATATCAATGATTATAAACCTTCACATAACATGTGCATCACAGAAACATCGTGTACTGAATACATCTAGAAGCATGGTGAACTATAACTAATGCATGATCCGGTTATGTTCATTTATGCTTCAAACTTCTCTTTTCTTTTCTTGTCTATTTAGGGCCCATGTGTCGGTACCGTGCATGCATAGACCATCGGTAACGCCCATGGTAAAATAGTCGGAGAGCCATCAACGGATGCTCAACTTTCTACTTTAACTTAAAACCCCTTCATTTGAAAGGGCCGGTATGACACACTTACTACTTTCCGTCTTGTTTATCTTTTCTAGCGATATGCTTCTCTAAACTGTCCCAAATTCTACATGCTAGGGACGTATGACATCTAACTTGTTTTTTATCAATCTACTTGATTGTGAAACTACATACTCTTAAACATGAGGTGCAACATCGTGTGCATGGCATATATATTTTAACATACTGTAAAATATCATTTAAAAACATTTTCGTTCATGCCATAGGCGGAGTTGTACTTACCTAATTGCAAGCAACTTGAAATCACGCCTTTATCAATTCATAGGTTACCACCTGTCATCAAAAACGTTTCTCATTAATACTCTCGTTGAGTCACTATTAATGTTAGTGACTATAACTCACGTTTCTACGGGGTACCGAGACCCGTCGGTACCCTATTGGCCTATTATGGGGATTTGGTGTCTAACTCGTATCATGTTCGATCAATCGTCTACTTGACAGATTAATCATCATTCCTCACTGTGTTGTTCGAAACACGGTCCTTGACTGGTTTACCGCTCAGTCAACTGACCGGTTAACTCGCATGTTGGTAACTAAGTAGTCTATCGAGTTACTATACGTGAACTTAGTGTAGTAACCGACTGGGTTACTTCGCTTGTTGGGGTGTGGTAGCCTACTGAGCTACTAAAGCTTGTTTGGTGTAATGACCCACCGAGTCACTATGGCTTGTTTGGGGTAGTAGCCTACCGGGCTACTAAGGCTTGTTTGGTGTGGTAGCCTACCGGGCTACACACACTATTTTACTTTGAAAGATTGTTTGGGTTGGCTTGTAAAAATCTTGGAAAAATTCCTTATTTTGAAACCGTCCCCTTATCACCCCGTTGGAAGGTAGGGGATGTTTTTATGAAAACCTTGTTCATATTTTAAAGTGTTAAAAACACACTTTTATTTTAAAGTGTATAAATTATATTTTTGATGCTTGCATTTTAAAGGTGGTTTTGAACCACTTTTGAAAACTATTTTGAAACTTGGTCTAAACGACTTTGTTTGTGATTTTGTCAAACATGAAAGTTTTCGTCCTCGACAAGATGAACAAATTTCATTAAACCCGTGGGCTTGGTGCCCAGTTTTTTTTTTTGTAAAAGTCCTAGTTTTACGTCTCTATAAAAACAGCTCGGTTTGATGCTCGAAATGGCCAAATTTCTGACACCTGTGAGTTGTTTTCAAGGTCTCGACGAGATCTACAACTTTTGTGTTGAGTCCGAGAATCGGTTCGGACTCTAAGTGGTCCATTTCTAGCAAAACTCGAGACTAAATACTGGGTTCGGATTTTGTTCCTAGTTTTGGACACTGAGTGAAAAACACTCTAAAAACCTATCTTAAGTTCGTTTTTGGCCGAGGCCTATTTGATGCAAAAACGACCATATCAAAATTTTATTAAAACACCATGTTTTACTAAATCCTAAATTCGGAACCTAAGGGGGCCAAAATGGCCAAAATCCATGGCCTTTCCTTAAGGACAGATTTGTGTCCAGCCCCTAAGACGTTCATGCTCTCATTCGTACATAACCATCCATAAAAAATAATGTAAACACAACCACAACCACAACCACATAAACTTTAAAATGATAATCTAAGGGCTCAACATATTACAAACCATTTACATAAATAAATACACATAAATGGCCTTGATCAAAACTTAAAACCAACTAATACAAGATAAGGTTTTTCGGTTTACCTTCGTGCCTTGAACTAAGCACGGTTTCAACTAGGCTTGAGGAACCAAAATGGTCGTGGCAATCCAAGGGAGTGGGGTCTGTTTTGCTAGAACAAATACCAAAAATTTCTCTTAAAAATCAAATCAAAACAGAAACTAAAAACTACAAGGATCGGTTTTTGAAGACTTACCCTTGGTGCCTTAGAACGACTTGGATTCGAATCCTCCTAGCACAAGCTTGTGAGGTTTGATTTTTAGTAAGTTTGTGGTATGATTTAAAGCTTAAAAAAGTGGAGGTTTGGAGGCTCAAGGGGTTCAACTACAGCTAGGAGAAAAAGGGGAAGTGAAATGTGTTTTGGAAGCCAAAAAGATAGGAAACAAATCACTTGTGTAAAGGGTGCCTTTTATGGGCAAAATTGATCAAGCTACTTAGACTTTACCCTACTTAATTGTCTACCAAATTAGCCAAATCTTGGGACAAATTTTCTGCCCAATTTCAGACCAAAGGGGGCGTGGGCTACTCATTGGAAGGAGGGAGGAATAAACAAATATTGTTGACCAACTTTTTCAAACCCTTGAATATTTATTCAAGTGTTTCATGGTTAGGAAAAATATTTTAATGGCCACCTTTTGGGCTATGTGTGCAGCTGATTACAGCTACTTTTGCAGCTAAGGGGCAAAGAAATTTAAGGCCAAAATTTATCTGTGTTGGCTTCTCATCGCAGTCTAATTTTTCTACTGCGGTGTTCGGTCATTTCTCGGCAGTGTTCCAATTTTCATCTGAAAATTAATTTTCTGAATCTGATTTTTGTACTATAAATTCCAGGTTATTTTATACTGTCTAAGAGCCCATTATCAGTCTAAATTATTGTTCACATTCTATACTATGGTTGTGTCTACACTGTGTTGTCCTTTCGCACGCAAACTGAGGCGTTCCCAGGTGAAATTTCAGACACGGTCTCTCTTAATTAATTTGGACGTGTTGATTCCATTTTTATCAGTTTTATGTCCATTGGAGGTCATCTAGACCAGTTTTCAGGATCTGTGTGACCCTACCTCGAAAAACGTGTCAGGTGTCCGATTGACTAATTTGGGCGTTCTGAGCCCAAATATATCAGTTTCGGGGTGAGTAAAGGTCATCTTGACCCTCATCTTAATACTGCGTATCTCTCAAACTAAAATCTCATTTTGTACTAAATCAACCAGATCAAGTCTACTAACCGTTTAGGTATCAGTTTTAGGTCAAATTAAGACTGTCATGGCAAATAACTTGACACTGCGTTTCTCTCTATTCATTATCCACCGTTTTCTACTTAACTGACTAGTCTGAGTGCTCCAACTCTGATTTTGTCAGTCTCTAGGTGAGAAGAGGTCATCTGGACCATTTCTCGATATCGTACCCTTACTAGGGCTATCTCTCGCTATTGTGTTCAAATGTTCGGTCCGAGCGTTCTGGTGATCTATTTACCAGTCTTGTGTTAAGAAATGGTTGTCCGGACCAGTTTACCGACGCTGAATGTCTCATTCATTTATATACATAATAGGGTGGACCGGGTTCACTGTCGGTCACCCCTTTCACTGCATGAATAGTACTTAAATAGTACCTATCTGTTTAGTCTATTCAATGGGAAATATACTATATTTTTCAACTTAATTACTCATTGCATAGTAATTAAGTTTCATGCAATTTGAGGGTCTGTGTAACGGCTTTCTGCCCATTACACGGCCTTCAACACGGCCTTTAACACGGGCATGTATAAGGTAACACGGGCGTGTATACACCGGACATGGGCTTATCCTGGCTGAAATTCTTCAACACGGCCCTATTTCAAAACACAGCTTTTTACACGTTCATTAACCCGAGAGGTACACGGCCTCTTACACGGCTGTATTCTTGACCGTGTCTCTGTACACGGCCATGTTCAGTTATACGATTTCTCACATGTTCACAACCCGAGCGGTACACGGCCTCCTACACGGTCGTGTACCTGACCGTGTTTTACTACACGGCCATGTATACTTATACGGCTACACACACATACACAGTCTGAGTAGTACACGGCCACTTACACGGACGTGTACCTGACTGTGTACTTTAAAAATTACACTAAAATGCATCAAATTATTCTTCAATTTCTCATTAAATTGAAAATTAAAGTACATGATCGAGGTGGTCCTTACACTACATGGGAGCGTGAAGATGAAATGAGAGAATTGTACCCCCACTTGTTCCAAATTTTCGAGGATGAAAATTTTATAAAGAGAGGTGAATATGATAACCAGGAATTTCAAGGTTCTCGGAAGAAATATAAAATTGTATGTATATGACAATTTTAATATATAAAATATGAAAAAGTTGTGTGTTAATATTGTTTAGATTGTGATAAAATGTTCTAACAGTATTAGAAAGTGTGATTTCGAAGATGGTAAATTTTCCTGAACCGAAATGGGTGAAACAGCCCTAAATCAAAGCCCAAAAACCCTAAAGAGTGCACCGAATGCACTAAAAGATGAATAATTTATGGTAGTGAATTTTGGTCAAACGGAAGCAAAATAAGGCAGACTAATCGCACAGGAGGCACCAGAAACTCGCCTACACAATTTCGGTAGATTCCCTTTCGGTTTGACTTTTAGTCAAACTTTAACAAAGAATTAATATATTGAATTAATTAGATGATATCATTGATGACATCAATTAATGATGCAATAAATGAGAAAGTAATGAGTAAATAAGGTGATAGTAGATCCAAAAGCTAGCATTTATTGTGGTCCTTGATCAAGGGCTAAGGTTAGGCCAAAAATGCAAAAAGAAAATTAGAAAAAATTTGGATTTATGGGCCGGAATTGGAGTCGGTGAAGGCTGGAAATAATCAGTCAAAAAGTTACCAAAAAGTCCCTGGAAAGTTGCCAAATTTTTTGGGAAAAATTACCACTTAGTCCTCCCTTTGGTTGCCTATAAATAGAAATGAAAATAGCCATTTAAAAATCAAAAAATCTGGCCAAATTCTGTCAAATTAAAACTATGAACTCCCACCCCTTTCCAAGCCAAAAATTTAGCAAAACTCTTCACTAAACTTGCACCTAAACAACCTCCAAGTATCAAGGAACCAAGCTATTAAGGTGAGCCTTTATGTTGCTTGATTTCCTTGTATTTTTATTGAAAAATCTGTGCTTTGTACGTGGAAAAAGGATGAATAATTTTGGGTGCAAACTTGATGTTTAGGTTGATCATTAGTGTCATGATTGAAGTACATGTTGGAAGCTTGAAACAAGCAAATTATATGCATATTTTCATGAAAAAATCTGTGGCCTTTGTGGAATGAAAACTTAAAGGTTTTTGATATGGAAAATGCATTAGAAACCATAAGATTAAAATGTGATAAATGAACTTTATAGTGAAAAATTTTAGTGTTGATTCACCTACAAAAATCATGGCTTATGTTGAAGAAAAATGATGAGATTTTTGTGGTTGATTGAATGATTGATCATGTGGAAAAGTTGTACGTAAAGGTTTTGGTAACCTTGCGTAAAATAGGCCTTTGGTATAGTATGTGGCAGGTACTAAGGTTCTGAGGCATACCTAATACCTGAAAAACCTAAAAATTTAAGCAGAAATGCCGTCAAAATTTTAAAAATGGCAACAAGAGTATTTTAGGAAACAAAGGGTAAATTTATAGATGAAATGGAAAACCCAAGCCCCTCGGGAACCAAGGCTTAGGATTAGAATAACAAATGTTTCAGGAGTAGTGAAATACTTGTTTGAGGCTCCAAAATGATAGAAAAAGAAAAACGACCTTAGATGTTGGAATGGTACCATCCAAAGGTCGGATAACCAATAGTAGTGTATATGGTAGCAATGAATGCTACAAAGATGAAACAAAGACTAAGAAATATTATTTTATGATATTTGGGCTTAGAAAATCCCAAAAAAATGATAAAGTGGAAAAAAATGGTACCAAAAATCAACAAGGATAAAATGGTCCTTTGACCAAAAATATCTGGAAGACTTGGAAAAGAGTATGAAGGACTTAAAATAATTAAAATAAGGTTTTTATGGCCAAAAATAAAAAATTGGTGCAGAACACGGGTGTGTAGATGGGAACACAGCCATGTATGGAAGAAATTAGGCCACCCGAGAGGTACACGACCTTAGACACGGGCATGTACCAAGCTGTGTACTGATACACGGGCAAGTAGGGATTACATGGTCATGTGGGAGAGAAAGACAGAGGAGTACACAACCTTGGACATGGCGTGTAACAAGCCGTGTATTGTTACACGGGCAATTAGGGGTTACACGGCCAAGTGGGAAAGAAAGACAGAGAGGTACACAGGCTTGAACACGGGTGTGTACGAAGTCGTGTATAGTTATACGGGTAGAAAAGGAATTACATGGCCATATAGCAAAAGACCGAGGGGTACAGCTTCAGACATGGCCATGTACCAGGCCGTGTATCAGGCCGTGTAGCATCAAAAGAGATAAAATTCATTGTGATTATTAGAGAAAAATGAATACATGCAAAGTAATAAATGATTATGAGAATTAACAGATAATATTTTGTCTGTAGGAACCTAATCTAGATGGAACGAGAGAAAGTCTGTGGATTGTGGAAAGACAACGTTAGCCGAATATTGGTAAGTTCAGACATTTAATTGTCTATAACATAAAATATTGAAATGTGTAATTATGTACTATTTGTACATTAGATGAAAAGTCCTACGGGCTAGGGTGTAGTTAAACTAATTCACCTGATAATTGATAAGTCTGAGAGGTGTATTGTAAATATACTAAGGAAGGAGGTGACATAACATTAGAGTATGACTAAATTTAAGACACACTCATAAATAAAAGAACGTGTAAAGACCTATGGGCATTGAAGGTTCCTGACTTTGAGGTGATGATTAATGCTACCAGGTCGGAACTATAAGAAAGATTGTAATGAAACCACTTTTGGCGTACTGGCCTCCAGCGACAGATGGAGGTATTTTTTAGATCCTATGAGGATAGAGCCAAGGGGGTAATAGACTATGGAGAATTGGCCAGCGGGTCACTTCCCAAGTCCCTCCCAGTAGTGCACACCATCGATAAGGCCATTATAAGTTCAAAATTAGAACATAATGAAAGATAATGACCCAAAACTGCAATGAATGCCATAAGTGAGCATAATCGGAAATGATAGACACTAACAGTATGTTTAGTAGTCTTGATCATAGTTAATATGAACAGTACTCGGTTAAGGTTAAAGTTACTGTTCACTGGTCAAAGTCAAAGTTACTATTTATAGATGAATTATGACAACTAGGAAATTCGGGTATTCTAGGAAGAAAATGTACAAATGTATGGATATAACAATTTGTACTATTTAAAGAGTGAAATGAATGTATTTATATTGTTTAGACTGTGAAAGGATGTTCTAACAATACTGACGGGTAAGAATTCAGTGTTGATAAAGTTCACTGAATTGAAACGGGTGGAACGGTGGCAAAAACGGCATTGAAAACCCTAACCGGTGCATTATGGTGCATTAAAAGATGAAAAACTTCCGGGATTGATTTTGATCAAATAGAAGCAGTATAAATTGATCCAACTGTACAAGAGACCTCAGGAACCCGCCGGGACGATTTCAGGAAAATTTCGGCTCGAACCGACATCGGTCAAAAAGTAGTCGAATTAATATGAATAGTAAAGTCAAAGTCAAAGTTTTTACTCTGCATTTATGACATCATAAAGCCATTTATTAAATGATTTAAATTTGGTGGTTAGTGGCATTAATGGCCAAGATTAAATTTGCTTTTGATCTAAAGGCTTAGATTTGGCCAAAATTAGCCAAATTAAATTTTGTGAAAATAAGGAAAGAAATAGCATGAAAGGTGTTGAATTTTCATCGGTTAGAAGCCAAATTAATTGGTTTCCTTTGTTACCTAAGTCAACAAACCTTGGACAAAAGGGACCCGTAGCTTATTCAAAGCCAAAACAAAGAAAAAAATTTCCTAAGTGTTTCAAGAGTGAAACCGTGAGCAACAAAGGAGAACCAAGCCAAACATTCAAGTTTTCTTCACAAAAGTGGTAGCAAACTCTTCATTGAAGTCAAGGGAAGCAAGAAATCAAGGCAGCCATCTTTGGTTTGAAATTTTTCTTGCTTTTTCATTGAAAAATCCATGGGTTTGATGGCTTGAAGGATGAGAAATTTTGTGGTTTATTTGGTTGATTTGGTGCTTGGGTTTTGTTAATGATTTGATTAGAAGAAAACCCATGCATTTTGTTTAAAGAAAAACAAAGTTTTGGTTGGTTTTTCAATGGTAAAACCGTGGGTTACCTTAGTGTTTGATGATGGATTCATTGTTGTTTAAGTGTTGCAATGCTTTAAATCATGTTTTGGTTAAATGGAAAACATGATTTGCATAGTTAGAAAGCTTGAAAAAAATTTTTGGTATCTAATAATCCTAAAATGGCCGTGTGGTGTAACTAGTAAAACATCCATTTGAGACTCCGAAACGATAGAAAATCACTAAACCGACGTAAGGGTCGGAATAGTACTTCCCAAGGGTCGGGAAGGTGAAAAATGAAAATAAAATAGAAATGAACCCAGTAATGAATAGAAAAGAGTCAGAAAAGTTCCTGAGAGCCAAAAGTGCAGTCTAGATCGAGAAAATCTCGTCAAGGGCATAATTACAATTTTGCCAAAATATCGGGGCAAAATCGTAATTTTTCAAAATTTGAGAAAAATGGGGAAAATGATAAATAAAGTCTAAAAAGTTATAAATAGGTTTTATTTAAGCTTTTTAATAAAAAATAAAAGCTATAAATGGAAATGAAATTAACAGACAAGGTTTTATCTGTAAGATCCCAAAATCGACCCACAAGGAGAACGATTAAAGATCCAGGAAAGGAAAAGGGGAAGAAACAGATAAGGTAAGTTCAGACATTTACCTGTCTGCAACATGTAGCATTATTATTGCTAACTTTGATATACTAATTATAAGTTAGTTACATATGTGCTATGGGCACTATTATAGAATAGAGAGAGAGACGAAATGTGCTACGGGCACTATTGAAATGGGACACATAATAAATTGTGCTTCGGGCACTAGAGCGAGGTTAATGAAACTCACTCACGTGAAATTAAAATGTAAACCATTCCTAACCACGTGCCAGTATGAAGTCACCGAGTTAAAACTCTAAAAAATTCGGTAATGAAACCACTTTTGACGTACCAGCCTTCCATACAGGGAGGTAAACTTTGCCTTCGGGGCTATGATGATGAGATTAAGGCTATGGAGGACAGCACTAATGTACCGCTCTGAGTCATGTACAACTTTGCCTTCGGGGCTATGATGATGAGATTAAGGCTGTGGAGGTCAGCACTAATGTACCGCTCCCAATCATACGCACTAAAATGGTACTGCTAACTTGAGCTCAAAACCAGAACATAATTAAAGATAATTACCTAAAACTGAAACTATACCATAATTGAGCATAAGACAGTTTTGTAAGAGTACTAACACTGTAGTTGATGTACTGTTGATATACTGTGTTGTAGTCAAAGTTACTATTCATTATGAATAGTACTATTCATAGAAATTCTATTTCTTGCATGTTTGAACTTACTGAGCCTGTAGCTCACCATTTTTGCTTATGTTGCAAGTAAGCAACCAGCTCACTAACTTTGTATGGCTGGATGGCGGATGGGATAGCGAGCGTCAAATGGGATAGGAGACCAAGGGATATGGTCCTGTTAGAGTCTTTCCGCTGAGCGATAACAGAGAAAGGAAAGAGAAACAGTTCTTTTGTAATAATATATATTTTGCGAAAGTACTGTATTATGTAAATTACTTTGTACTTATAAACAAAGTGATTAGTGGATAATGTTTTACATGATGCTTTAAAAAAAATTTTCCCCAAAAATGTCATGTTTTACAAGAGAGATAGATTAGCTGGCGACCCATGAGAGTACAATCTATTACAGTTAGCTATGAAGCTTAACTGTAATAGTATTGTATGATCTTTCCGAAGGGTGGGCCGCCACAATTGGTATCAGAGCGGGTTTACGATTGGTCTAGTTTAGATTACCGACTGTTGCCACAGTTGGTATATCAGAGCAGTGTTAACCATATCCTAATTTGACACTTCGCGCATCCTGCACCGCAATCCAAGTAAGTAGTTTACTTAAGTTTAGTTAATTATTTTCTTATGTGAAAATAATTATCTTATAGGCAGAAAAATGACCAGACCTCCTTATGCGAGACCGCCGCTACCATGACCGAGAGGGGTGTTACGGGTATGGACGAGACCTATTGTGAGGCCGTCTATTTCCCAACGTTCGGTACTTAGACCCCCGGTGCTAGAGAGACCTACAGTACCAGCACCAGCACCAGCTCCTGTAGATGTAGTACAGCCTCGACCGATACTTCATCTACTTGTAGTAGTAGACATTCCAGTTGTTGGTGGACGCTAACATATTGGAGTGAGAGTTTCGGTTCGGGTAGTACAGGCATTTAGAGCCAGCAGTCCCCCTATGTTTGATAGTGGACGACAGTCAATGGAGACAAAGAATTGGCTCCATGCCATAAAGAGGATTATAGTGATGTGTGATATTGATCGAGAGATGTGGATCTAGTTGGCAATAGGTATGTTTCATGGAGATGCTCAAGTATTCTGGGATTATTGTGATTAGGAGATTCTGTTGGGATTCAGTTGGGTTGAGTTCTATCAGCGATTGACTGATCAGTTTCTGCCTAAGGACCCGACACCCGTTCCAGTGCCTCCAGAGAGACGAGAGGTAGTTACACCGACGTATCCTAGATTTGATGAGGTTAGGGACTATATTCTCCAGACAGAGAGGATGGTCATGTTGTCTGGTGAGACAGTTATGTCTTACGCAGCACGATTTGAGGAGACTATTAGGAGGAGATGTCCGTTGCCCAACCTCACTGAAGCAAACTGTTGTGAGCTTTTCTGGAGAGGTTTACCTATGGAATTGAGACAGAGGGTGATTAACCTATATCCTCCTACGCTCCAAGAGTTTGTAGTGACAATCAGGACGATCGAGAGGGAGGTTTTGATTGAGCATCTGTCGCAGAGTCGACGAAAGACACTGTGTCAAGATGAGATGATGGCATGCATCTTTGGGCCGAGAAGGATGATGAACGATCATGAGGTTGGACCATCTAGACCACGAGGAGGTGATGACTCAGGACAGGGAGCATTGCCTAGGGGTGGTGATGACTCAGATGATCCAGATAACGATGAGGATCCAGAAGAATATCCTCTAGTCCCAGGCGCGGGAGATGTGTGACCAGTAGATGTATTCATGTACATAAGTAGCTTATAAAGAAAAGCTCTTTTGTATAGACTTGTGGCCAGGATGTATATGATGGCCAATGTATATGTGACTGGTGATGGTTATGTATGATATATAAACGTTTTGCTATGAATGAAATATCAAAATGATTATATGTTGTACGATGATATGTTACGATGATGTGGCTTTACATTACCCAGAATTTCGTAAATTTATATGATTTTATGAATGTGGTCATGGAAAAGCTAACGGTAAATTGTTATGCCATAATAGGATAATAGACAAGATGGTGGATTTGCAAAATCGACCAGAGAGACGAGAACGACGTCCTAATCTCATGGAAAGAATAGAGCAGATACAAGCTTTACTAGGAGCTCAAATGCAAGAAAATGCTAATCTGAGACAACGAGTAGAGAAGTTAGAATAGAGACAAGGTTCTGAAGGTACTCAAGTAGAACAGGAAGCTGAGGTAGATCCGGTTATTCCTCCAGCTGCTGTACATGAGAGAGTTCCTGAACCGCCTCAGGTAGTAAATCTAGAACCCTTCTATGAAAGATTCAGGCATATGAGGCCACTAGAATTTGAAGGTTCTACAAATCCTTTAGAGGCTGAAGACTGGTTGTCATCTTTACAAGTGATCCTGGAATTCATGAATTTAACTGACTAGGAGAAGGTCGCATGTGCGTCTTTTATGTTGAGGAAAGATGCTCGTTTTTGGTGGGACACTGTGCGACTGAGAAGAAATGTGTCTACTATGAGTTGGGCAGAATTTCTGGAAGAATTTAACCAGAAATACTATGATCCTGCATCTCTGAGACTACAGCAGAAAGAGTTCTCAGAATTAAAACAAGGAAATATGTCGGTGAGTGAAGTTTGCCGAAAGTTTGATCAGTTATCCCGTTTATGTCCCTATGTAGTCCCTGCTGAGAGGGAGAAAATACAGAAAATGATTGGGATGTTCAGGCCAGAAATTATGGCATTGGTAGATACTGGACTGATACTGCCTACTTTTGTAGCAGATTGTGTTAGTCATGCCATGAGAGCTGAGTTTCATGTAGCCCGACAGAAGGAGGAAAGAGAGAAGAACTGGGAGGCCAAGAAGAAGGAGAGGTTTTCGGCTAAGTCTACACAAGCTGGTCAATCTAGCAAGCTTAATCAGAATGCTAAACCAGGCCAGGGCAATAATCAAGGATCCCAGCAAAACAAGAGGAAAGGTAATTTTACTGGAAATTGCCAAGCCAATAATCGAAACCAGTCGCGAAGAACAGCTGGTAATGCGGAATCCAATGTACCAAATTGTCCTATATGCCGGAAGAGACATTTTGGGCAATACAGATTTGGGCTACTTGTTTGTTATGAATGTGGAAAGGAAGGTCATTATGCCAGGAACTGTCCAAGTAACAGGCAGAGTGTACAAGGCACTTCCCAACCGCACCAGACACGCCCATAAGCTCATTCCCTTCAGGTCAGGGTTGAAGAGTCTCCAGTAAGGCTACAACACCAGGAGCGTGTGCCACGTGCTGATGCTTGTGTGATGGCCTACACCAAGGAGGATGAAGAGGCAGGAATATCAAATGTGGTGACAGGTCAGCTTCCTGTCGCTAGTCATGTAGCCTCTGTACTATTCAATTCCGGTGCTACGCATTCTTTTGTTTCCTATGAATTTGCTGACAAGATAGGATATCCTAAGGACTATATGGGAAAAATATTTAAGACAGCTTTACCCTCTGGGAAAGTATTGTTGTCCAATTACTGGCTACCTCATGTACCAGTATATGTGGCAAATAGGGAGCTATATGCTGAGTTGATCGTAATGAAGATCGTGAATTATGATGTGATTCTAGGCATGGATTTCCTAGGGAAATATCAAGCTACGATCGACTGTCGAAATCGAAAAATAGTATTCAAACCAGAGGAAGAAAAGAGTTTTGAATACGTAGATGCTTCTCGAGAACCCGGGAAGATGATGATCAGTTCGCTGAAAGCAAGTAAGCTGATGGCTAGTGGTTGTATGGGATACCTGGCATATGTGATGGATACTACAGAGGAACAGAAGCTTCAACCTGAAGATGTTCCAGTTGTTAATGAATTTCTTAACATATTTCCAGAAGAGTTACCAGGGATACCTCCAGAGAGAGAGATCTCGTTTGAAATTGAGTTGATGCCTAGAACGACATCTATTTCCAAAACACCATACTGCATGGCTCCAGTGGAGTTAAAGGAGCTGCAGGAACAATTAAAGGAGCTTTTGGACAAAGGATTCATCAAACCAAGTTATTCTCTGTGCGGTACACCTGTGTTATTCGTCAAGAAAAAGGATGGAATGTTCCGTTTGTGCATTGATTACCGAGAGTTGAATAAGGTTACGATCAAAAATAGGTATCTGTTACCTAGAATTGATGACTTATTCGACCAGTTAAAAGGCACAGCGGTATTTTCCAAGATCGACTTACGATCAGGATATCACCAGCTGAGAATTAAGGAAAGTGATATTCCTAAGACGGCATATAGGACTTGTTATGGTCATTATGAGTTCCTTGTGATACCATTTGGATTAACAAATGCGCCAGCAGCATTCATGGACTTGATGAACATAATTTTTTAAAGAGTATTTGGATAAGTTTATCATTGTATTCATTGATGACATTTTTATATACTCAAAGACTCATGAGGAGCACAAAGAGCATCTGAGGATTGTGTTGCATACGATAAGGAAGCATCAACTCTATGCCAAATTCTCAAAATGCGAGTTTTGACTGGACAGAGTACATTTCCTCGGACATGTTGTATCCCAAGAAGGTATTGCTATAGATCCGACGAAGGTAGATGCAATTAACCAATGGCCTACACCCAAGAGTGTGACTGAAATACGCAGTTTCTTGGGGTTAGCTGGTTATTATCAGAGGTTTGTAGAAGGATTCGCGCATTTAGCTACACCTCTTACTGCTCTTACACGCAAGAAAAGAAAGTATGAGCAGACTATGGAATGCGAAAGAAGCTTCTAGGAGTTAAAGAGACGGCTGACAAGCACACCAATCCTTACGCTTCGCACTAAAGGTGAGAAGTTTGTGATCTACAGTGATGCATCTAAAATAGGATTAGGAGCAGTTCTGATGCAAGGCGGCAAGGTGATTACCTACGCTTCGCGTCAATTAAAGGATCATGAAAAGAATTACCCTACACATGACCTTGAACTTGCTGTAGTTGTGTTTGCACTTAAAATTTGGCGACACTATCTCTATGGAGCCCAGTGTCAGATTTTTACTGATCACCAAAGCCTGAAGTATTTCTTCACGCAAAAGGAGCTCAATATGTGACAAAGACGATGGTTGGAACTGGTAAAGAATTATGATTGTGAAATCCTATATCATCCAGGGAAGGCCAACCGTGTAGCAGATGCTTTGAGTAGAAAGTCTACCATATCACACCAGTTACCGATAAAAAGGCTTCCGAAACCATTGCAGTAAGAGATAAATTCTTTAAACTTGGAGCTGATATCTGGAAGATTGGTTGCACTCCAAGTAGAATCATCGTTGTTTGAGGATATCAAGGAAGCTCAAAGACGAGATCCAAGAATGACAAGTTCTCAAGAAGGAATTTCTAAGGATGAATGATCCTCTATCAAGGAAGAATTAATATTCCAGCTGATAAGGAACTTAGAAGACGGATCATGTCAGAAGCCCATGAGACACCATATTTGGTTCATCCCGAAGCTAGTAAGATGTATCAGGACTTGAAGTTACAGTTCTGGTGGAAAGGGATAAAGAACGATATAGCAAAATTCGTGAGCAGATGCATGACCTGTCAGGAAGATTGGAACCTTTGGAGATTCCTAAATGGAAATGAGAACACATTATGATGGATTTTGTAATGGGACTCCAAAAAACCCAAGAAAATTATGATGTCATCTGGGTTATTATGGACAGACTGACCAAGACGGTACGGTTTATAGCTGTCAAGATGACTTTTTCATTGGAAAAGTTTACTCAGTTGTATATAGCTCATGTCGTCAGATTACATGGAGTACCAAAATCCATTGTATCAGATCGAGATGCACGATTCACTTCAAATTTCTAGAAGTGTGTGCAAGAAGCCATGGGTACTGAATTGACACTCAGTACCACATTTCATCCGCAAACAGACGGACAGTCAGAGCGGACCATTCAGACATTAGAGGACATGTTTCGAGCTTGTGTAATGGATTTTACGGGAATTTGGAACCAGAAGTTACCATTAATTGAATTCTCGTACAATAATAGTTACTAAGCTTTCATAGGAATGGCACCTTATGAGGCCCTTTATGGACGGAAATGCAGATCACCGATACATTGGTATGACCTGCAAGAGAAACAGCTGCATAAGACGGATTTTATACAAGACACTTCTGATGCTGTTGCAAGAATTCAGCGTCAAATGAAAATTGCGCAAAGTCGACAAAAGAGTTATGCGGATAAGAGGCGAATATCCTTAAAGTTTGATAAAGGAGACTTCGTGTTTCTTAAGGTATCGCCTATGAAGGGGATTATGCGTTTTAGTAAGAAAGGGAAACTAAGTCCAAGATATATCGGACCTTATGAAATTCTCGAACGCATTGGAAGGTCGCTTACAGATTAGCGTTACCTCCTGAATTATCGGCAGTGCATAATATATTTCATGTGTCGATGCTGAGAAAGTATGCACCAGATCCGTCCCATGTATTGAAACATGAACCTATTCAGATCCACGAGGATTTGACATATGAAGAACAACCTATTCGAGTACTGGCTCGTGAAGAGAAAGTACTGAGGAATAAGACAATCTCACTAGTGAAGAATTTGTGGAAAAATCACAACATTGAAGAAGCCACGTGGGAACGAGAAACAAAGATGAGGAGTTTATACCCCCACTTGTTCTAATTTTCGAAGACGAAAATTTTATAAGGAGGGGTGAATGTGACAACCGGGAAATTCTGGCATTCTCGGAAGAAAATGTACAAATGTATGGATATAACAATTTGTACTATTTAAAGAGTGAAATGAATATATTTATATTGTTTAGACTGTGAAAGGATGTTCTAACAATACTGACGGGTAAGAATTCAGTGTTGATAAAGTTCACTGAATTGAAACAGGTGGAACGGTGCCAAAAACGGTATTGAAAACCCTAATCGGTGCATTATGGTGCACTAAAAGATGAAAAACTTCCGAGATTGATTTTGATCAAATGGAAGCAGTATAAATTGATCCGACTACACAAGAGACCTCAGGAACCCGCCGGGACTATTTTAGAAAAATTTCGGCTCGAACCGACATCGGTCAAAAAGTAGTCGAATTAATATGAATAGTAAAGTCAAAGTCAAAGTTTTTACTCTGCATTTATGACATCATAAAGCCATTTATTAAATTATTTAAATTTGGTGGTTGGTGGCATTAATGGCCAAGATTAAATTTGCTTTTGATCTAAAGGCTTAAATTTGGCCAAAATTAGCCAAATTAAATTTTGTGAAAATAAGGAAAGAAATGGCATGAACGGTGTTGAATTTCCATTGGTTGGAAGCCAAATTAATTGGTTTCCTTTATTACTTAAGTCGGCAAACCTTGGACAAAAAGGACCCGTAGCTTATTCAAAGCCAAAACAAAGAAAAAAATTTCCTAAGTGTTTCAAGAGTGAAACCGTGAGCAACAAAGGAGAACCAAGCCAAACATTCAAGTTTTCTTCACAAAAGTGGTAGCAAACTCTTCATTGAAGTCAAGGGAAGCAAGAAATCAAGGTAGCCATCTTTGGTTTGAAATTTTTCTCGCATTTTCATTGAAAAATCTGTGGGTTTGATGGCTTGAAGGATGAGAAATTTTGTGATTTATTTGGTTGATTTGGTGCTTGGGTTTTGTTAATGATTTGATTAGAAGAAAAACCATGCATTTTGTTTAAAGAAAAACAAAGTTTTGGTTGGTTTTTCAATGGTAAAACTGTGGGTTACCTTAGTGTTTGATGATGGATTCATTGTTGTTTAAGTGTTGTAATGCCTTAAATCATGTTTTGGTTAAATGGAAAACATGATTTACATGGTTAGAAAGGTTGAAAAAAAAATTTTGGTATCTAATAACCCTAAAATGGCCGTGTGGTGTAATTAGGGTTCGATGAACATTTTTACATGATTAACTTGATATTTGGATAGTTAAATTCATGCATTGAATTATGGAAATGTTGGTTATGAGGTTGAAAGCATGAAACAAAATGTTGTGCATTTTTTTCCCTAAAATGACCGTGGGTTATGTGTGTTGAAAAACCCTAAGAATTGTGTTGTAAAATGCATGGAAAATAGCTTGAAAATGTGCTAGGTAATAGCCTTTGAATAGCCTAAAATTTGGTTGAAGAATTGAAAAGTTTTGGTTAGGTTTTGAGTATGAAAACCGTGGCTAAACCTAAGGGTAAAATTGAAAGAATTTTGTTGAATTGTGATTCAAAATGTGAATTTTTAAATGTGTGAGCTTTTATGTAAGAGTTTGGGAAACTTTTACATAAAATAGGACTTTGGTATAGTACGTGGCAGGTACATATGATTCGAGGCGTACCTAATGCCGGTAGACTTAAATTTACGCCGAAATGCTGTCGAAATTTCTAAAACGGCATTTGGGGTAAAAAGGGAATCGAGAGTAAAAGTTTAGGGTCGGGTTGAAACCCGAGTCCCTAAAGGAAAATTGAATAAGGGAAACCTAAGGGGTGGTTCATGAATAGTAATCCATCCCCTTAAAAATGTAAAACGCGAGTGAAACTGAAAAACCGACCCCGAGGGGGGGCGTTTTTGAGAAATGAAGTAGAGGTCCAAGTCGGGTACGGAAAATTCGAGTCTCGGAGACCTAGATCGGGAAAGTCTATATGAACGTTTTAAATACTAGTAAAACGTCCATTTGAGACTCCGAAACGATAGAAAATCACTAAACCGACGTAAGGGTCAGAATAGTACTTCCCAAGGGTCGGGAAGGTGAAAAATAAAAATAAAATAAAAATGAACCCGGTAATGAATAGAAAAGAGTCAGAAAAGTTCCTGAGAGCCAAAAGTGCATTCTAGATCGAGAAAATCCTTCAGGGGCATAATTACAATTTTACCAAAATATAGGGGTAAAATCGTAATTTTTCAAAATTTGAGAAAAATGGGGAAAATGATAAATAAAGCCTAAAAAGTTATAAATAGGTTTTATTTAAGCTTTTTAATAAAAAATAAAAACTATAAATGGAAATAAAATTAACAGACAAAGTTTTGTCTGTAGGATCCCAATATCGACCCATAAGGAGAGCGATTAAAGATCCAGGAAAGGAAAAGGGGAAGAAATAGATAAGATAAGTTCAGACATTTACCTGTCTACAATGTGTAGCATTATTATTGCTAACTTTGATGTACTAACTATAAGTTAGGTACATATGTGCTACGAGTACTGTTATAAAATAGAGAGAGAGACGAAATGTGCTACGGGCACTAGAGCGAGGTTAATGAAACTCACTCACGTGAAATTAAAATGTGAACCATTCCTAGCCACGTGGTAATATGAAGTCACCGGATTAGAACTTTAAAAAGTCGGTAATGAAACCACTTTTGCCGTACCAGCCTTCCGTACAGGGAGGTAAACTTTGCCTTCGGGGCTATGATGATTAGATTAAGGTTGTGGAGGTCAGCACTGATGTACCGCTCCCAGTCATTCACAACTTTGCCTTCGGGGCTATGATGATGAGATTAAGGCTGTGGAGGTCAGCACTAATGTATCGCTCCCAGTCATGCGTACTAAAATGGTATTGCCAACCTGAGCTCAAAACCAGAACATAATTAAAGATAATTACCTAAAACTGAAACTATGCCATAATTTAGCATAAGACAGTTTCGTGAGAGTACTAACACCGTGGTTGATGTACTGTTGATATACTGTGTTATAGTCAAAGTTACTATTCATGATGAATAGTGGTCAGGTATGCAAATTCGAGACTACCAGACGCTTGTGTCAGCTGCCCTATGTATTGAATAAGATAATCAAAATTTCTAGAAAGAGAAATTAGAAACTCCAAGGATGTCTGGTGGGCAGACTAGAAGTCAGCGTGGGACTCGTACTCAAGTTAGTGGGGTCAACATCGAAGGTAGAAGAATTGACAGTACTAGTAACACTTCTACTGAAAGATCACACCCATATGAAAGAAGTTGTTATAATTGTGACCAGACAAGACATTTAAAGAGGAACTATCCTTACAGGCAACAGCAGCTGACTTAACAATTCCAGCAGTCCATCCAATCATTAGTAGGATCTCGTCATTCTGGATCTGGATAATTTACCCAGGGACAGGTTAACTAGAGACAATTTAACCAAGGACAGTCAGGATTTGGCTAGTCATAATATAGGTCACCACAGGCCCTTATTAGTCAAATTTTGGACCTCAGTCATTCCAATCATAGTGGAGACCTCAGATGTCCACTAGTAGGCAAGCTTCCTCGCAACCACCGTAATTCAGGCCAACGGGACCCATTACCTCGAGGAACAACATGAATGACAAGGAAAAGGGAAAATATATGCTGTGGAAGGGGAAGAACCAATAGCTTAGAATAGTCCTACGATTATGGATGGTATGATCCTGATCTCTTCTGGTTGGGTACACGTGTTGTTTGATACTAGTGCCAATCATTTTTTTATTGCATCCACGTTTGCAAAAGCATTAGAATTAGAAAAAGAATATTTAGAGTCACCTTTACATCTAAGTACACCACTTGGAAAAACTGAAACTTCATTAATATGTTGGACTAATGTTGTTATGCGAAAAAGCGAACAACTTAATGTCCAATTCATTATCCTACCAATGACATGCTATGATGGGATTCTTGGTATGGATTAGTTAACGCATAATAGGGCAATATTAGATTGTCATCACTGAAAGGTGATATTATTCATAAGGCCAAAGCCGACGGTAATCGAACTTGAAGATCCAAATCAAATAATGACTAGCAAGCTCTTGAGACCAGTCATAGGTGGTCGACGGAAGTTGTCTTGTACCGCTATTATTTTTGCATTAGAAGGTGACAACAACGTGAAAAATGGCAATCGCTACACTCCAGTGGTAGATGAATTTTCGGATGTATTTCCTAAAGATCTACCTGGTTTGCCACTTAATCAATAGGTAGAATTCTGCATTGATCTTATTCCCAGTATAGCTCCAATATCAATTCCACCTTACAAAATGGCACATGCGGAGAAAGCTGAGTTACAAAAATAACTAATTGAGTTGGAACTTAAAGAATTCATTCGGCTTAGTAAATCACCATAGGGAGCACCAGTCTTATTTGCAAAGAAACAAGATGGAAGCTTATGATTGTGTGTCGACTATAGGCAATTGAATAGGGTGATAATCAAGAACAAATATCCTTTACCAAGGATCAACGAGTTATTTGATCAACTAGAAGGTGTTTAGTACTTCTTCAAGATTGACCTGAGATCTGGATATCATCAATTGAAAATCCAGGAGGTGGATATCCCAAAGATTGCATTTAGGACTGGGTTTAGATCTCACGAATTCTTGGTTATGCCTTTTGGTTTGACGAATGCTCCAGTAGCTTTCATGGACTTGATGAATCGTGTTTCTCGACTATTTCTAGATCAGTTTATCATCGTCTTCATTAATGATATTTTGATCTATTCAAGACCCAGGAGGAACACGAACAACACTTAAGGTTGGTCCTACAAACTCTATGGTAGCATTAGTTGTACACCAAGAGGGAGAAATGTGCCTTCTGGTTATCTGAAGTCAAATTTCTTGGGCACATTATCTCTGGTCAAGGCATAGACGTGGACTCCATAAAAGTCAAGGTAATACTAAAATGGGAACGATCCAAAAATGTAACCAAAATCAGAAGTTTTCTAGGATTAGCTGGATATTATCATAAATTTGTTCAAGATTTCTCACGAATTGCAGCCCCCAATGACACAATTAACAAAAAAAGATATTTGACTTGACTGGGACAGTAAATATGAGAATGCTTTTCAAAAATTAAAAACTCGCCTGACTAGTGCCCCTGTTCTTATAATTCCTAAGCCTAAAGAACTTTATGAAGTTTATACTGATGCATCGAAAGAAGGACTCGGGTGTGCTCTAACGCAGAGAAGACATGTTGTAGCATATGCATCTCGACAATTGTAAATGCATGAGAAAAACTACCCAACACATGATTTAGAGTTAGCATCCATTATTTTTGCTTTGAAAATTTGGAGATGATATCTCTATGGTATCTTATTTTGGATTTTCTCTGATCATAAGAATTTGTAGTATCTCTTTACTCAAAAAGATCTGAACTTGATACAGAGACGTTGGGTAGAGTATATGAAAGATTATGACTTTACTCTAGAATATCATCTAGGTAAGGCTAATGTCGTAACGGATGTTCTTAGTCAGAAAGGTGTAGGTGTTCTTGCCTAGTTAGCAGTGCTTGATTGGAGAAGGACGATAGTGGTTAGGGATAATGATTTTCAAATTTTTGAGGATCAAGATTCAATTACTCTGTACAATTTAGTAACTCCACCTTACCTGATTCAGCAAGTTAACGAGAATCAATATAAAGACAGTCATTTGCAAAATGTCTTTTCAAAGCTTTAGAATGAAGAACAATTGGAACATTAAAACATTCGTAGTGATGGAGCTTTGTATTTCAAATATTGTCTAGCTATTCCACAAATACCAGAATTGAAGAAGGTAATCATGGATGAAGCTCATAAGTCTCGATTTTTAAAACACCTAGGAGTTATCAAGATGCATAAGGATCTAAAGAGACAATACTGGTGGCAAAACATGAAAAATGATGTGATAGAGTACGTGAAAACTTATCAGAATTATCTTAAAGTCAAAGCAGAACATCAGAAACCTGGAGGAATGCTACAACCGCTATTCATTCTAGAGTGGAAGTAGGAAGAAATTACCACAGATTTTCTTGTAGGGCTACCAAAAACAGAATGGCTTCGATGCTATTTGGGTAGTGGTGGAACGATTGATGAAATCAGCGCACTTCATTCTTATCAAATCAACATATGATAGGAAGAACTTAGTCAAGGTATATTTGGACAAGATAGTCAAATATCATGGAGTACCATTAAGTATTATTTCTGATCGAGATCTTTGATTTACCGTTCGATATTGGAAGAGTTTCCAGGTAGCTTTTGGAATAGATTTGAAATTCAGCACTGCTTTCCATCCGCAGACCGACAGACAATCTAAAAGAGTTATTCAGACTCTTGAAGACATGTTACGTGCATGCGCTTTAGATTATGGGAACAAATGGATTGAAAATTTTCCATTACAGAGTTTGCCTACAACAACTGTTATCAATCCGGCATCAAAATGGCACCATTCAAAGCTCTTTACGGAAGACCATGTAGATCACTCATATGTTGGATCGAACCTAAAGATTGAGTTCATACTAGAGCAACTATTGTCGAGGAGACTACCGAGAAAATTCAAATTATTCGAGAACACTTAAAAACAGCTCAAAGCCAACAAAAGAGCTATGCTAATAGACGATGGAGACCATTAGAATTTGAGGTAGGAGATTTTGTGCTTTTAGAGGTCTCCCCTTGAAAAGGAGTTTCTCGTTTTGGCAAGAAAGGGAAATTAGCTTCACGATATGTGGGACCATTCCTCATTATTCAATGAGTTGGTAAAGTTGCTTATCGTTTAGCATTGCCATCAGAGTTATCCCATATGCATGATGTATTTCATGTATCGATACTTAGGAAATGCAAACTGGGTTCTACTACAGTAGTTTCACTCGAGGACATTCCAATTCGAGAATATGTTTCTTACAAAAAGGCACCGATACGAATTCTTGATAGAAAGATCAAGAGAAATACGACATCAACAGATAGCGTTAATTAAAATTTTGTGCCAACATCTCGGAAGTGAAGATGCCACTTGGGAAGTAGAAAATGAAATGTTAGAGAAATGTTCCCATTTGTCTAAGAATTTAGATCATTTGAATTTCGAGGACGAAATTCTTTTGTATGAGGGGAGAATTGTTACGTTGCGAAATTTTTGAGTTTAAATTTTCACGTAAATGTATAATATTCAATTATTAGTTTGCCAATAAATTTTTAATTATGAGAATTCAATTTGTATTAAATATTAATTTGAGGATATTTTGAACCTTTTCACAAAATTTTAAAACTTTTACAAATTCTACTTAGTAAATTTATATCAAATATTATTTCATTTTTCTGCTCTTTTTTTTTTTTTTTCCTTTTCTTTCTTTCTCCTTACCTTTCTAGTATCTTATTCTTCTTTCTAATTTCTTCTCTTCCTTTCCATATGTTTCTTTATGTCTCACACTCATTTCTCACTTTCTCACTGACTCACCTTGTGATAACCGGGAATTTCAGACTCTCAGAGTAGATTAAAATTGTATGTATGTATTAATTTAAATGAATAAAATATGTAAAAGTTGTGTTATAATGCTGTTGAGAATACTGTAAAAATGTTCCGACAGTATTAGAATGAGTGAGTTCAGGGATGGAAAATCTTACCGAACATTTTTGAGTATGACTGTTCGAAATCAGAGCCAAAAACTGTAAAAAAAATGCATTAAAAGGCACTAAAACAATATAAATTTACGATAGAGAATTCTGACCAAACGGAAGTAAAATAAAATAAACCAATCGCACCAGAGGCGCCCGGAACCCACCTACGCGATTTCGATAAAGTTCCGTTTGGCTCAGTTTTTGATCAAAAATTTGACCACGAATTAATTAATAAATTAATATGAATAGTAGGATGACATCATCATGTTGATGTCATAAATCCATTTTATTTTTCTTAATTTGGAAAGTAATTTGAAAGGTTTATGGCTAGGATTATCCCACATTTTGATCAAGGGTTAGGATCTTGCCAAAATGATGAAAAAAAAAATTTTAGCATTTATCTAAAACGCCATTCGGCCATGTGGAAAGGGAGAAAGAAAAAAATTCTACTTTGGCGCCAAAATCATTACTTTTTAGTCTTTGAATAATTAACAAATTGTTAGAAAATTTTGCTAAGAAGTCCTTGGTTTTTGCCTATAAATAGGCGTCAAAATTCATAAGAGAAAATAGAAAAATCTAGCCAAATTCTTGCTCTTTTTTTGCCCAAAAACCGTGGCCTTTCTCCCCCCATTAAGCCAAAATTTTGTTTAAATTTCACACTAAAATAAGCTTCCATTACATTTCTAGCATCAAGCCATCAAGTAGTTAAGGTAAGCTCAAAATTGAAGTATTTTTCCTTGATTTTCTTTAGAAAATGGGTTTAAAGAGTGGATAAACAATGAAAAAAGTTGTTGTTTTGTTGATGATATGATTTGTTTGGTGTTGTAGAATATAAAGCATGATTTAGGGTTTAGAAACAAGCAAAAATTTTGCATGTTTCCATTGAAAAACCATGGCATAGTTGGTGTGAAAAGTAAAGTGGAAATTATTGATTTGTTTTGGTTTTTAGAACCATTTGATTTCATGTTGAATTAAGCATGAATTGGAATAAGGAAACAAGAAAAATTGATGTAAATTTTCATGCTAAAACCATGGGTAATGAATACTAGGAAATGGAAATTTTTTAGTGTTGAAAAATATTGATAAAAACCCTAGTAAAGAAAACAAAATTTTCTATGTGATTTGTATGAAAATCCATGGCTAATGCTAGGGTTGGAATGAAAAGTTTGTTAGGTTTTGATGTTGTTTTATACATTAGAAAACCTAAGAGTGATATGTGATATTTGAAATGTTGTAATGAAAAACTTCGGTGATGATTAACATGATAAACTGAGGTTAGTTTGGAAAAATTGCTGATTGTGTATGGATGTTTAAATATTGATTTATGTGGAAAATTTTTATACAAAGTTTAGAAACTTTGTATAAAATAGGTCTCTGGTATAGTACGTGGCAGGTACAAAGGTTCTGAGGTGTAGCTAACGCCGGGGAAACCTTAAAATATAAGCGGAAATGCTGTCGAAATTTTTATAACAGCATAAGGGCATTTCGGAGAACGAGGGGTAAAAAAAATATTAGACTCGGGATGGAAATCGGGACCCCTCGGTGGATTAGGATTGAAAATGGAAAACTAACCCAAAAGGAATGGTAAATCGACTCTTAATGACTAAAATGCCTAAAATAGGAAAAAATTTCATGTTAGGGGTATTTTGGGAAACGAGGAAAAATATTAGGTCGGGATAGGAAACCCGAGCCTCTCGAGAACCGAGGGTCGGGGACGGGATGAAAAACGTTTCAAGAGTAGTGAAAGGGCTATTTGAGGCTCCAAAACACTTAAAAAACGAAAAACGACCCTAGGTAACGGATGAATAGCAATCAAGGGTTGGAAAATGAACAATTAGGGTTTTTAGCACCAAAAAGCTATAAAATGATACAGAAGCCTAGGGAATGTTATTTTAAGATAATTAGGCTTAGAAAGTTTGAGAAATACGATAGAACGGAACAATTACGGTCCCGAGACCAGGTAGGGATAAAATGGTCATTTTGACCATAAATTTCTTAAAGGCTCGGAAAGGTCCGTAAAGGATCTAGAATAACTTAAATAAAATTCTAGGATCCAAAATGGAAATTTTAAGGTTAAAAATCTGGAGTTTAAATAGTACACAGGCGTGTACAGTGAAACACGGCCTTGTAAAATAAAACCGAGAGGTACACGGTTAGGGACACGGGCGTGTTGCAGACCGTGTACCATATAATGAATTGAAATGTTTTGTAAAATTTATCACAAAGTAAATATATTTAAAGTACTAATTAATAGAAAATATTAACAGACAATATTATGTCTGTAAGAAGTCAAATTAGAGATAGAACTGCGGAGGAGTTCCGGAAGTGGACATTAGCGCAGTATTGGTAAGTTTAAGCATTTTCATGTCTGCAACATGAAATACTGAGTTCTTTTATTATGTACTATATGTGCATTAGATATAAACTCCTAAGGACATTTGGGGATTAGTTAGTATAACATATCCCATATAATAAGAAAAGAGAATAAGTAAGGCCTACGGGTGATGGAGGATAGTGACCTTGAGGTGACGATTAATGTCACTTGGTCAAAACTATAATTAAAAGACGGTAATAAAAACCATTAAGGCGTACCGTCCCTCCAACATATTGATGGAGGTCTCTCAGGTCCTACGGGGATATAAGGGCTGCGGAGGCTGAAGCTCTAGGGTCGCTCCCTAGGCTCTCCTAGTCAGCGCACAAGATTAATAACGGTATTGCCATAAAAAGAACTCTATACTAGAAAGTAAATAGAGAATGAACCATCAATAATATGATTAAAACCATAATTGAGCATAATCGAAGAATATACTAAGTATAGTGATTTCGGTTAGGATATGTGAATAGTATCCAATTAAGGTAATGTGAATAATAACCAGTTAAGGTAATAGTTACTATTCATCGATCAAAGGTCAAACTCAGTATTCAAGAGTGAATAGTACTATTCATGGTGAATAGTTTTATTCATAGGAGTTTGAGTTTTCAATGTTTTTGAATCCGTGTGATTCTTATTAAGTATGTTTGAACTTACTGAGGCTGTTAGCTAACTAGTTTATTCATGTTGTAGGTAAGAAACCTGTCCAGTAGATATATGGATGGCGGCAGGATGTGCGCGTGTCAAGGGATAGGGATTTCACCATGGATTTGGTCCTACCAAAAGACTTCTGCTGAGCTTTTTAAGTTAGTGAATTGAAGAGTTTGTGAAATAAACAAAATGCAGTATAAATATTTTGTATATTATGCATTATGTTATACTCCAAAAGACAACTGAAAGTTAGTGTTATATTTTACATGGCTTTCATACTTAGTTTTCTTTTCGAAAAAGTATGTATTAAAATGAAAAAAAAATTATGGGCGAAATTTTCGGACCCTGAAAAATGAAAGTTTAAGAAAAAGAGTTTTAAACTGACAACCCAGATTCGGCACATGAGCTGTCTTGATCGGCAATAGTATTGGTTCATGATAGTTGCGGTGATCGGAATCGGAGGCGTCATACCCTCTCTTTTCTCATAAAATTTTCATTCAAATATTTCACAATTCTTACTCTTTTCTCACCGACTCCTTCTATAGCCTTCTCTTTCTCTCTGTTTTTCTCTTTCTCACTCTCTCACTAATCTCTCTCTTACCATTGCCAACCTCCATCATCACTATTCATCCACCTCTACGTGGTTCAGCCGAGCCCAAACCATGCCACAACCGTGCCTCGCCTTCCTCATGACCATGCTAACTGTCTTCATCGTGCCCAGTTACTCGCGACCACTGAACCAACTATACCATCCCTCCCGAGCCTACCTCCCCAAATTCGCCCAACCTCATTCTCTCCCTTTCGGGTCCTTTCTTTTCCGCAGGACCAAACGAGGACCAGCTACGCCATCCACCAAGCCACCGAAGCTGCCTTACCTACTCGTCGGATTTTTCTCCTCCGTTGCTGACCAATCGAGCCATCAACCTTGCCCTTACCTTCATCGATTGCAGCCTCCCATCGCACTGTTCGTCGTCAAGCTCAATGAAGCAATTTTGTGAGCCTCCACCAACCACCGTCTCACACCCAGTCGAGTCAGGCCCTCGTCCACTGCCTTGCTCAGCTGAAACTTATGCCCAAGCTGGACCCAGTCATAGCCTAGCCTCCCCGAGCTGCCCAACCGTCTCGCGATCCATGCCATCGCCAATCGGTCGTGCCACCACCGAACACTAAGCCACGTCCAAGTTACAGTAGCCGAGCTCGAGCTGACCCAAGCCCTCTTCGCCAGACTCATGTTCACGCCTCCTCGCAGCCTAACCGACTGTCGTCGCCGTTTTCCCTGGCCGTCGTGAGTCTCCTTCCTGACCGGTCGATCTCCTTTAACAGAAGAAAAAAAATATATCTATATATATTATATAAATAATAATAATAATAATAATAATAATAATAATAATAGCAATAATAAAATTTAAATGAGTATTTTAATTTTATTTGAGATTTGAAATTTAAAATTTGAACTGATCTGGGAATTGAAATTGTATTTCTGCAGGTTAAGCATTTTGGAGTTTTTAGGTAGTCTATATTTTAAGGCAGGTCATGCCAAAAGTTTTAAAAATATTTTGGGTATTTAAATTAAAATTGTTGTTTTAAAATTTTGATATTAAAATAAAATATTGTTTTGAATTTTAAAATCAATGGCACACTAATTAATTGAATTTACCGTAATTACGATAATAGAATTCCTAAACAGATAATTAAATTATTTGTGATTCTTATTTTAGGTACTCGTTGATCGAATATGGAGAAAAAGACTATCTTGGAATTCATGCGAGAAGTTGTCGATAGATTAAATTGCCAATGAGGTGGGATGTCTTACCCCATTCCTTGTAGTCAATTTTGTTTTTAGTGATTTGGCCAAAACAATTTAAAGAAAATGAGTTTATAAAGTTTTAAAATTCTGTGATTTTAGAAAATATCATGATTTCAGAAATTAAAGGAAAAATATCTGGTCACAGATTTTTTAGAAAATAATACGGTATATTTTATTATGTGAATCTTAATTTCAAATGAAATTTTGAAAATTGAAATTGGTGTTAAAGTATATCGGGAGCCAGCACACATGTGCGAAGAGTGCACAGCTCGATCGAGGATCACTCATCATGCTTCAGCATGGTGAGGGGGCTCATATGGACCGTATACGAACTAGATATATATAGGAGTACAATTTGCATAATCACGATTCCACATTTATATTTTTTTGTACTGCATTGATATATACTTAGTATAAGGGTTAAAATAATATATTGAAAATTGGTTTTTTTTTTTTAAATTATCCAACTGGGCTTTTCGCTCACTATTTTAAAACTAGTAAACCTCCAAGCAAGAAAGGTGAATAGAGAGTACAAGTGACATAGAATTACAAGTTGGTGACAAGGATTAAAGATCGAACATAATATTTCTGTACTTTAAGATCAAGTATGTAAATAAGTATTCTGGGACTGTAAATCCTAAACTTTACTTTCGTATTCTCACTTATTTTATTTTATCCAAGTATGCATCTGTGAGACATAGGTACCTTACCACCTGATATTGTGATAAGAATTTAAATACAAATAATAATTAATTTAAAATATACAAACATAATTTGTAAACAAGTTTAAAGAGATGATAAAAGGTGAAATATAAAAACTGGTTGATCTAGGAATCTAATATTTCTTTTGTTTATTTAACATCTCCTATACGTCATTATCTCGGATTTTGGGACGTGACAACTTTACTGCTTGCCAGTGCTTGATTCTAAGATTCGCTTGATATCGACTCACTATACCTACCGCAAAACAAATATTCGGACATGTGTAAAGCATAGCGTACATAAGGCTACCCACAGCAGATGCATAAGGGGCATTACTCATATGCTCTCTTTCTTCTGATGTCTTGGGACAATCATCCAATGAAAGAGTTAGACCGGCAATGGAAGGTTGTGAACATTTCTTTACCTCTTACATTGCATACTTTTTAATTATCTTGTCTATGTATGAAGCCTAGGATAATGCTATCATTTTGTTCTTTTGATCTCTAAAGAGACAAATGTCTAGAACATAATTAGCTTCTCCCAAGTCCTTCATATCAAACTGTTAGTGTAGCGAAAGTTTGACTGATGATAAATTCCCTACATCATTCCCAATGAGTAGTATATCATCGACATAGAGCATCAGAAAGACTAGTTTTCCATCCTTAATACGTTTATAAACACAAGATTCATCAACGTTTTGCTCAAAACTGAATGTTTTGATCACTTGATCAAACCTTTGGTTCTATAAGCGAGATGCTTGCTTTAATCCATAAATGGATCTAAATAACTTGCAAACTTTTCTTTCTTAGCATTTTACCACAAACCCTTCAGGCTGTACTATATAGATACTTTCCTCAAGATGGCCACTCAAGAATGCCGTCTTGACATCTATTTGTCAGATCTCGTAATTGAGAGCCATAGAAATGGACAGAAGAATGTGGATAGACTTTAGTATAGCAACAGACGGAAAGGTTTCATCGTAATTGATTCCACCCTTTTGTGTGTATCCATTTGCCACAAGTCTAGCCTTGAAAGTTTCAACTCTCCCTTCCGCATCCTTCTTTTTTTTTAGACCCACTTGCACCCAATGGGTTTTATCCTATCTGATAGATCCACAAGTTCCCAAACATAGTTGGATTTCATCGAATCTATCTCATTATTCATGGCCTGTTTCTAAGATTTAGAATCAACATCATTTATAGCTTCATTATAAGTGACCGGATCATCCCCATGCTTATGAGCCTTAGCCTGGTATATCTCAGTATCATACATGAAAAAATTAGGTTTCCTAGAAACCCTCCTACTACAACGAAATACCCTAAACTATTGATCGTCTGTATGTCTTTCACTAAAACTCAGACTTGTGTCCTCTAGCATCACTTTACTTCGAGGCTTAAAGTCATTCATGTGACTTTCTTCCAAGAATGCCATATGGGTTGATACAATGACATTTTGTTCTTTTGGGTTGTAGAACAGACTCCCTTAGTTCCCTTAAGATACCCTACAAACATGCACAATTCCGATCTTGGTTCCAACTTCTTCGCATCCCCTTCCAATACATGTGCCGGGCAGCCCCATATTCTCATATGTCTAAGGGAGGGCTTCCTGTCATGTCGCAATTCATATGAAGTCCTGGGAATTAATTTACTTGGAACTTGGTTTAGAATATAACATGCTGTTTATAATGCATATCCCTAAAACAATAATGATAGTGTTAAATAACCCATCATGGACTGTATCATATCCAATATGATCCTGTTTCTCCTTTCGGCTATACCATTCTGTTGGGGAGTACCAAGTATAGTCAATTGGGATAATATCCTATTCTTGACAAGATGTCCTAGAAATTTATTGGAGAGGTATTCACCACCTCGATCAGATCGAAGTGTCTTACTGGATTTGTAGGGAAATAAATCGGTAAAAACGTATCAGAGCGGCGCAGCGGAACAATAAAAAATTTTTAGATCGTTAAATATCTCATGATGCCATATACAATAAACCAACAACAATTAAAACTCATACCTCAAGGACGTCAATCTTGCAGGAGGAGAATGACTGGAGGCTTCAACCAACTAGCCTTCTCTACTATTCTCTAATTCCCGAATGGCTAAGTGTGTGGGCACTCTGAATCTCGATCGGTATGCTAGCACTGCTAGTCTTCTTCTGACCACCCAGATCTCTAAAGAACTTTATTGTCACGGTGGGCTGTGCAACAATAAGCCTGCTCACCTGAGAGTCTGTGGTCTAAGAGAACTGGAGTGGCAGGACCTCTATTTATAGACCTGCATGAGGTGATTCTCTGAATTTGAATTGGATTAGGAAAAGATATTCTCTCTTATCCATAACCATAATATCCGAATTTTCTATGGGAGAATCTCAACAATAAAATTCGGCCATTATGGATAAATCCAATCCAAATCGAAACAAGATTTTAACTAGAATTTTATCTCCCCTTTTTCAACCAAAAAATCCGAAATTCCTAGGAGAAAATCTCCTCCACAAATTTGGCCACTTTTAGGATAAGGGAGAATCAAAATTCCACTAGGATTTTCAAGCTTGAATCTTATCTCAACCTTATCCAAAATAACCGAATTTTCTTAGGAGATATTCTCTAAAATTTCGGCCACTTTGTGGGGAGGAGAGAATCTAAATTCAACTGGGATTGAAACTTGAATTTTTCCCTTGAACCTTATCCACAAAAACTGAAATTCCATTGAGGATAATCCTCAAAATTTCGTCTATTATTAGTTAGGATTTGGATTCAAAATTCAAGTAGGATTCTAATAAGATTATCCTCTCCAAATCCAACTCAAATTCGAATTTCAAACCTTGTGGATTTTCCACAACTAATTCGAATCCTACTTGGACTGTGATTCAAAATTTGAATTTCAATTTTCAAATTTGAATTTCAAATTCAAATTTCAAATTTCAAATTTCAAATTTCAAATTTAAATTTCAAATTCAAATTTCAAATTCGAATTTCAAATTCAAATTTCAAATTCAAATTTCAAATTCAAAATTCAAATTTCAAATTTCAAAATTCAAATTTCAAATTTCAAAATTCAAATTTCAAAATCCACGAAACAGTTGTGTTTCAAATTCTTGTTCTCATGGATAATTTTCTACAACTCCAATCCAATCTCAAATAAAATCATGGCAACTTTATTTGGAGTTCGAATAATTGTGTACTCTATTATCCAAAACAAAATCTGAATCCAACTGGAGAGAATCTTGTCTACCATCCTAATCCTATGTCATCACCATCCATGCATAATAAACCAGCCAAGAGCATACACAAATCAATTTGTCAAACGTTAAGGAATTATTTAGAGCTAGTAGAGGGACTGATTGGACATATATAATCGGGCTCCCGCAAATCCATATGATCATCATTCTTTTACCGAACAACTCAATCATATGATCACTAGTTTCAGAGTCACACCACTATAAACTTGAAACTGAACTCCCAATTATATACTGTATTACGTAAGCCTGTGACAAGCTATCGTCCAATGACCTTGTCATGTATGCAGAACCCTCATATGATATCTATGATCAGCCTTAGGCCAAAGTCCGTTTAATCCTACTGATCAGGCTATCTCAAAGTTCCATTATACTACCGAATAAAGAAAATGATTATTCACCATATGTGAATAAGAAGTCATCCGCCTAGCAGACGACCCAAGGCCTTGTCCATTTTCACATTCAGTATAATGCCTTTAAGAGGATACCCTTAACTCTTCATTAGAGCTATGATTCCAATATCTGTAAACGAACCCTTCATCGTATACAAGTCATGCACCCAACGAACCGGTCTATAAGCTTACTACCTCTGAGACGCTTTAGCCATTAGAACATCAAAGTACACAAGTCATGTACATGAAGCTGTCCTTTTACTCAGGATTAAGGTTACTGCATAATGAACGTCAAAAGCAGATCGATCCACTCAAAGCGAACATCGTAGATCAATCACGCTTTAGTCCAGGTCTAATATGTCACCACCAAGCAACACATCTATGTCTCTACTTGGGAGTCTAGCTCCAGACAATCAAGACAAACCGTCTCCTCCAAGACTTTAGACAATATAATAGTCTTAACATGAGTTAGATACTCGGTCTAACCTCATAGACTACAGACTATAGTTTAGACTGCTAATTTTAGAACATTGTCTTCTCGCATACAAAAGTCCATTGCATGCAACATTCTAACAGTTTAACACAAGCAGTCAGGGAGCCATATTTGCTTACATTTACATTAACATGTAAATAAGACGAGGACAGATAGCAATGTAATGAATAACCTCTATATATATAATTTTATTATCCAATTCAAAATAAATACATCAAAATGTCTCTAATACTTAGGGCATTTCCTAACAGGATTTACCCAATTGCTTCTCCGCTTTCGCACGATACTCTTTGAACTTGTCAAAGGTTTCGCTCTTGCAGTGTATTTGGTATACATATCTATACCTCGACTAATCATCTATAAAAGAGACATAATACTTGAACCTTTCTCATGCTACGACATTCATGAGGCCACATACGTCGATGTGCACAATTTCTAAAAGTTCTTGAGCCCTAGTACGCTTAGTTCCAAAAGGCCTCTTAGTCATCTTACCCTCAAGACAAGACTCACATTAAGAATGACGTATCTCTTTCAGAGATTCCAAAGGACAGTCATTTACCAATCTTTGAATCCTATCCTGATTAATATGACCAAGTCTTAAATGCCAAAGATACGCCTTGTTAAAGTGAGAAACATTCAACTTTTTAGAATTATTTGTTAATTTGGTATCAAGCAGTGAGTACATCTTTGGTTTGATTAAATATAGGTTCCCATCCATCCATTCAAAATAGATAAAAGACTTATTTTTATGAATATCAACTCTTTTAGTAAAAGAAACTGAATAAGAATCTCTTATTAAACAAGCTACCGATATAAGGTTCCTTCTAAAATTAGGAACATAAAAACATTCTTTCAATAAAATAAATCTAAATTCATCAAAATAAAGATAAATGTCTCCCACTGCCTTAGACACCACCAAGCTACCATCTCCAGTCTGTAATGAGAGACTCCTATCATGTAGACTTCTCGTATCCATGAACCCCTGCAAAGAAACATAAACATGATTAGTCGAATCAATGACCCAAGTGTCGTTCGATTCTTCCGCTAAACACGCTTCTAAATAATGAAGTTCTTTACCTTCCTTGCCCTTGGCAGCTACGAATTCCCAGAAGCCTTCTTGAAGCGACCTATCTTCCCACAGTGGAAGTACTTAGACTTTTTAGGGTCCCTGAACTTCTTGTTCTTCTTCTTTTTCTTCCCATCCAAGATAGGAGTTTTTCTTCCCATCCAAGATAGGAGGAATATAAGAACTGGAAGCCACTTACTTCTTCTTTGGCTTCTTCCTTTTCCTAGAGGGTTTGGAAGATTCCACCAGGTTGGCCTCTCCCCTAGGTTAAACCGCATCCCCTAACTCCCTTTGTCACTAGATTGTATGTACCATTCCCAAAGAATATGTATAGTGTATGTACATGATAAATTTCATATTTAAAAATGTGAAATTTATGATTTAGTATTGGTTGGAACACCATAAAATGTTCTAACAATGTTAAAGGTCAAGAATTCGATGGTGGAAAATTTCACAGAACTGAAACTAGAAAAAAAAAAAAACGATGCCATTTCAGTATCGAAAAGCCTCGACGATGAATCAAGCGCACTAAAAGATGAAAAAAATTTGGTAATAATTTTTTAGATAAACAAAAGTGAAATAAGGCAAACTGATCGCATGGACGGTCTCAAAAACCCACCGATGAGATTTGGGAAAGTTTCGTTCGGTTTGACTTTTGGTCAAACTTTGACCGAAAAAGCAAAGAGATGATGTCATGGATGATGTCACAAGATGATGTAATAAATGAATGTTAAAAAGTGGTGTAGAAAGAATTAGGTGATCCAATGGTGTAAAATTAAAGAGGGTTGATCCTAAGGCCAAGAAAGTGACAAAATTGCATGCAAAAAAATTTTAAAAAAATTTTGTGAAAATGGGGGGGCTATTGGAGTCGGTTCTTTGGCCACCCAAGAAGATAAAATCAGCAACTCTTTATATATTTGCAATTTAACCCCCTAAAAAGTTTCAAAAAGCCCTCTAAAGAGTTGCAGTTTTCCCAAAACCTTGCTATTTAGTCCCTTCTTTTTGGGCTGCTTTATGCACGATTATTTGGTTGAACATAAGAAGAAGAATAGCAGCCAAAACAGCCATTCTTCCTGCCCTCCATGGCCGTGAGTCTCCTTCCCCTCCAAGCTTGAGTTTTTCACAAGTTTTCGCACCAAATTTGTCTACCGAGCAAGGCTTGATCCTTTGTAGCAAGGTAAGCCTTTGGAAACTCAATTTTTCTTGAGTTTGATGAGTCGAAACCGTGGGTTATGTTGGGAGAATGCGTATGAAATTTTGCAGTTAAATCTTCTTGGATTAGAGCTTTAAAAGCTAGTTTAGTACTTGTTTGTGGCAAAGACATGTTTTGAGATGAATATTGGTAAGATTAGAAGCTTGGAAACAAAAATTTTATGCTGTGTTCCAAGCAAAAATCTGTGAGCTCTATAGTATGAGGAATAAAGTTTTGTGGAAAATAAGTTGAGTTTGGATTATGTACAAATCATAATTGATGTGGAAATGCAAGATTGTGTGGTTGGTAGATTGGAAACAAAATCTTGGTGTATTATTCAAGGAAAAATCGTGGGACTTATATGTGATGGAATAGAGATTTTATGAAGAAAAAGTTGCGTTTGAATTGTGGACAAAAACTAAAGGTGAGAATGGAAAAGAATGGATGAAAATGTCGTTAGAAACGATTAGGTTTTTATGAAATTTTTTATGTAAAGATTGATCTTTTGTGTAAAAATTAGGCCACTGGTTTAGTAAGTAGCAGATACAATGGTTTTAAGGTGTTACTTAAACGCCGGCAACTTAAAATTTAAGCTGAAACGCTACCGAAATTTTTAGAACGACCCGAAGGGTATTTTGGGAAACGAGAGGTAAAAATGTGATTGAGGTGAAAACCTAAGCCCCCTCGGTGACGTAGGCCTGAGAAAGGATGCCGAACGTTTTTAAGATTAGTAAAACGTCCATTTAGAACCCCAAAACGCAAGAAAAATAGGATAAACAACCTAGGACAGGAATAGTGCTACTCGAGGGTTGGGTGAAAAATAGATAGTGAATCTACAGCAATTAATACTGTAAAAATATGTTAAGGTCTAGGAAAATTTATCTTATGATTTTTGGGCTTAGAAAACCCCATCAAAACGTTAAAGTAAAATGTTACGGCCCAAAGACCCGTTAGAGGCAAAACGGTCATTTTGACCAAAAATTTCAGAAATGTTAGAAAAGAACCGTTAAGGCATTAGAATAACTTAATTAAGATTCTAAAGGTCAAAATTAAGTTTTAAATTAAAAAAAGTAGATTTACGAAGAGAAATCACACTAGAGACAAAATGATCATTTTGTCAAAAGGTGGGGACAAAATGGTCATTTTGCCAAAAGTTAGAAAAATGGGCATTAAGACTTGGAATAGTATCCTAAGGCCTTAATTAAGATTTTAAAGGCCAAAATCAAGTTTTAAGTCGAAGAAAAGTAAGAAAATCCCGTTAGGGACAAATTTGTCATTTTGGCCAAAAATTTAGAAAATAGTCAAAACGAACGATTAGGGCTTTAAATGTGATTCAAAGGCTCTAATTAGGATTTTAAAGGCCAAAAGCAAGGTTTAAATGGAAAAATCCCGCTAAAGGTAAAATGGTAATTTTGTCAAAAGTTCGGGACACAATGGTAATTCTTGTAAAAGTCACGAAAAAAGTGAAAAATGTGGTTAATTAAGATTTTAACGACCAAAGTCAAGATTTAAATAAAAGAGAAGGATGTTTACAATGAAAAATCCTATTAGGGACAGAATGGTCATTTTACCAAAAGTTCGGGACAAAATAGTCATTTTGCAAAAAGATTAGCAGAAACCCCTTAAGTTCATAATTAGGAAGTTGAACGTAGAATTTTTACGTTTTGTTAAGCTTTATGTATGAAATAAGTATAAAAAATAACCATGGTTATTTCGGTTATAGGAATCCGATCCAGACGCGACGAATGAATGTCGGCGGACCCAAAAAGTGAAAAATGAGATACTAGCGAAGTATATGTAAGTTTAGACATTTCATTGTCTGTAACATGAATTTACTCGACATGTCTATGTGCTATGTGTAAAATGTAAATTATATATGTAGGTGCTATATACACAATGGTGTGTCTAATAAAATACACACAATAAAAGAAAGACATGTGAAGTGTTCTAGACCAAGGGCCAATGAGAAAAAGAAATATCATCTGGTCGGAATATATGAAAGATGGTAATAAAACCACCTATTTGTGTACCAGCCTCCCATAAGGTGGAGGTTTCTCATGTTATGTTTACGTTAATGTTATGTTAGACTGTTGAGAATTGGCCAGTGGGTCGCTCCCTAGTGTTTCTCTTAGTCATGCGTACATTACGATATGACCAACGCTGGGCCCAAAACCGGAACGTAATGAAAGATAAAGACCCAAGACTAAAAATGTAACCCATAAATGAGCATAATATGCACTAACACTATGTTTGATGCTCTATGCTATGTTCTGCGTTAAGTATGTTTAAGTATATTTAAGTATGTTTATGATGTTTAAGTATGCGTTAAGTATGTTTAAGTATGAATTTTAAGTAATGTATGTTATATGTTATGTTAATATTCTGTGCTATATGGTATGAGTATTTATAAGTCATGTATGAATATTTAAACTTACTAATCAATTAGCTCATAAGTTTGTTCATGTTGCAGGTAAGCAACCTGTACATCAATAAAATTATGATGGTTGATGGGCGGGATCTACATGTGCCAGGGGACTAGGTGAGGTCCTGCTACAAGTCTTTCGCTGAGCAGAATTTGAATAGATTTTGAAATGATGTATTTATGATGTAAATTAAGTTATGACAATGTAAGTGTTTACTATAGTAAATGTTTTACGATGGTATAATTTTCAAAAAAAAAAAAAATTTTATGTATGTGTTAAAATGGGAAAGTTAAAATGATAAAATTTAAAGTACATTAAAGTTAAAATAAGTATGTTAGACAAAGAAAGTACGTTAAAAGTAAACTGTCGGTGACCCATGAGGTGGCAGGCTATGGCAGTTGACTTCAAAGCTCAACCGTGATAGTGCTGTTTAGCCTCTACGTAAGGCGGGCCACCACACTTAAACCCTGCAAAATCCTTTGATAGAGTTTTAAACACCATCTCGATTTGGGTGTTGTAGTCCAGCTCAACATTGCTTTCAGCAACCTCAGCAAAGAATCCCATAAGAGTGATCATATGGTCCTTCATCGGAGTACCTGCCTTCGACCTAGAGTTCATGATACTAGTGATGGCAGACTGTCGAGCCAATTTTTCTTGTCCTCCAAACATGTCCTCTAAGTTTTCCATGATCTCCCTAGCAACTTGATAAGTCTCATGTTACTTTTGTAAAGCACTCATCATGCTAGTAAGAATGTAGTACCAAGCTATCTCATTGGATTCTCTCCAATAAGGATAGGCAACCGGACCTCCTCAAGTGGTGTGTCAGGTTTAGGCCAAGGTGGGCATGGTTTATCTAGTACAAACTTGTGTCTCTCGCAACTGAGAACTATTAGCAGATTTCTTTTCCAGTCCTTATAATTATCGCCATTTAATTTGTTTTCAGTGAGTATTGAAATAAGGGGTGTCGGTAATATTTTGAACTGAAATAAAATTATACAAGAATATCATTACAAAGCCCAAGCAAATATAGAGAGAATTTAGCAAATAAAACATACGAGTATGTTCCTACATGAAAATTGAAAAAACATGTAGCATTGCAATGGTAATTCTCAACACCTACTGCCTTAAGCCACTGAGGGGTGGTCATGAGACAAATAGCTAGAACATGGACCCTATCCAATTAATATATGTTGCCTTAAATCCTTCAAGGTTAAGACATATATTAATAACTGCTTATTTTGGCCACCAATTTAGCTAACAGAGCTTCTAAGGAAGGTTAATAACTAAACGAGTCTTGAGTGTATAACCTTTGTTTACATAGTTTGATCTATGTCCTACCAAGCCAACGAGGGGTGGTCATGTATAGAATCATGATCGAACACATTTTCCACATAGGAGATCCAACCTAGTATACTGGCATGGTAAACACCTACGAAGCGGTGTGGTCGGGCAGAATTGATGTGAGGCGTTACCATGCTTTCACATATGGATCAACAATGGAGGTCGTGGGTTTTGTTTAAAACCTTCTCCCATTCAATATTTTGAAAAACATGTAAGTTTTGAAAAAATATATATGATCAATATAGTTTGAGCGACATTCTCCTATCCTATATAACATATTATCAAATATGCATCCAATACATCCATCAATACATATTCATCCATCCATGACATATCACAGAAAAAATAAATGATGGAAAAATTTAAATAACTAAGCCATGGTCCTATCCTAGAGTAAAGAAAAAAATTAAAGATTACAAAATTCCGTCTAAAACGTTCTTTGGTTCTTGAATTTTTGCTCCATCTTCTTGTATCCATCTTCATATAGTCTCTTGATTTATTTCTCATCTCAGGAATTATTTAAAATTCAAATTTCAAAAAATTAAATTTCAAATTCAAATTTTAAACAATTTAAATTTCATGTATAATAATATGTAATTTCAAAAATTTCAAATTTTCAATGACATATTTTTATACATGATTTAAAATTAAATCTCAAATTCAAAAATTGAAATTTTTCGTCTCTTGGCCTGTTAGCCCACGGGCCCGAAAGCTCACAACCACTGCGGGCAGCCACAACCCTCGAGGGGGGGGGGGGGGGGGGGGAGGGGGGGGGGGAAGGGTTGTGGGAGCCCACGGCCAGGCTGGGTGTAGCCCTGCCAGGCTGTACCCCTAGGGGGCCACAGCAGCCGGCCAGGTTGCAGGCTTTGCCTTCATCCGTGGGCTATAGCCCTTGGGGTTTTGACAACCCCTAGGGGGGCCATGTGTTAGGAAATACCCTAAGCATTAGAGACATTTTAATGTATTTATTTTGAACTGGATAATAAAATTATAATATAGAGGTTATTCACTACATTGTTGTTTTCTATTGACATGTTAAAGTAAATGTAAGCAAATATGACTCACTAACTGCTTCTGTTAAAATTGTTAGAATATTGCATGCAATGGATTTTTGTATGCGAGAAGACAATGTTCTAAAGTAAGCAGTCTAAACTAAGGTCTGTAGTCTATGGGGTTAGACCGAGCATCTAACTCATATTAAGACTATTATGTTGTCTAAAGCCATGGTGGGAACAGTTTGTCTTGACTGTCCGAAGCATAGACTCCCAAGTAGAGACATAGATATGTTACTTGGTGGTGACATATTAGACCGGGACTAAAGTATGACAGATCTACGTAGTCTGCTATGAATGGATTAATCGGCTTTTGACGTTCATTATGCAATAACCTTAATCCTGAGTAAATGAACTACTTCATGTATATGACTTGTGTACTTTGACGTTCCAATAGCTAAAGCGTCTCAGAAGTAGTAAGCTTATAGACCGGTTCGTTGGGTGCATGACTTGTATACGATGGAGGATTTGTTTATAGATATTGGAATCATAGCTCTAAGGAGTTAAGGGTATCCTCTTAAAGGCGTTATACTGGATGTGAAAATGACAAGGCCTTAGGTCGTCTGTTAGGCGGATGAATAATCATTTTCTTATTCACATATGGTGAATAATCATTTTCTTATTCGGTAGTGTAATGGAACTTTAAGATAGCCTGATCAGTATGATTGAATGGACTTTGACGTAAGGCTGATCATGGATATCATATGAGGGTTTTGCATACATGACACGGTCATTGGACAGTAGCTCGTCACAGGCTTTCGTAATACGATATATAATTGGGAGTTCAGTTTCAAGTTTATAGTTGTGTGACTCTGAAATTAGTGATCATATGATTGAGTTGTTCGGTACAGAATAATGATCATATGGATTCATGGGAGCCCGATTATATATGTCCAATTGGTCCCTCTACTAGCTCCACATAATTCCTTAACGGTTGGCAAATTGATCAGTGTATGCTTATTGGCTAGTTGACTTTGCATGGATGGTGTTGACATAGAATTAGGATGGTGGACAAGATTCTCTCCAGTTGAATTCAGATTTTTTTTTGGATAATAGAGTATACAATTATTCGAACTCCAAATAAAGTTACTATGATTTTATTTGAGATTGAATTGAAGTTGTAGAAAATTATCCATGAGGCAAAATTTGAAATACAACTTTTTGTGGATTTTGAAATTTGAATTTTTGAAATTTAAAATTTGAAATTTGAAATTTAAATTTTGAATTTGAAATTTGAAATTTAAATTTTGAATTTGAAATTTGAAATTTAAATTTTGAATTTGAAATTTGAATTTGAAATTTAAATTTGAAATTCGAATTTGACATTTGAATTTGAATTTTGAATTTTGAATTTGAAGTTTGAATTTTGAAATTTGAACTTTGAAATTTGAATTCAAATTTTGAATTATAGTCCAAGTAGAATTCGAATTCTTTGTGGATAATTCCACAGGGTTAGAATTCGAATTTTAGTTGGATTATGGAGAAGAAAATCTTGTTTGAATCCTACTTGAATTTTGAATCCTAATTCTAACAAAAGTGGCCGAAATTTTGTTGAGGAAAATCCTCCAAGATTTTTTCAGTTTTTGTGGATAAGGTTCAAGGGAAATTCAAGTAAGAAAATCCTAGTTGAATTTTCATTCTCTCCCTCCCTAAAGTGGATGAAAATTTATGGATAAATCCTTGGAGAATTTTTGGTTTTTAGTGGATAAGGGTGAGATTAAATTCAAGCTAGAAAATCCTATTTGGATTTTAATTCTCCTCACTTTTAATGGCCGAATCTAGTCATGTTATTAGCACTAGAGAAATTCGATTATTATGGATAATTGAGGAGATAAAATTCAAGTTAAAATCCTATTTGAATTTGGATTGCAAAATCCCAAAAGATGGCTGAATGTACCCTTGATTTTGGCCTTGTTAATTTCGGATTTTTGTGAGTGGATAAGGGAGAAAATCTTCTCCTAATCCAATTCAAATTCAAGAGATCACTTTATGCAAGTCTATAAATAGGGGTCCTACCACTCCAGTTCTTTTAGACCACAGACTCTCAAGTGAGCAGGCTTATTGTTGCATAACTCACCGTGACAATAAGTTCTTTAGAGATCTGGGCGGTTGGAAGAAGACTAGTAGTGCTAGCATATCGGTTAAGGAACTGAGTGCCCACACACTCTGCCACCCTGGAATTGGAGTATAGTAGAGACAACTAGTTGGTTGAAGCCCTCCGGTCATTCTCCTCCTGCAGTATTGGCGTCCTGTTGAGGTATGAGTTTTATTGTTGTTAGTTTATTGTATATGGCATCACGAGATATTTAATAATCTTGAAAAATTTTTTGTTGTTCTGCTACACCGCTCTGATGCGTTTTTACCAATTTTTTCCTACACCATGGCCACCCCTGGCTGCAGGCATAGCCTGCGACCGTGGATGGTCTAGCATTGGACAGCGGCTTAGCCCCACCAAGGCCGGTGGCCCGTCCCGAGGGGTCAGTTCTTGATTTTCATGTCATTCTAATTTACCTATTAGGATCTTCAAAACAATAATTTAAATCCTAATTAAATTGGAATTTTCCATACAAAAAAAATTTTCAATCTTCAAATTAAATTCAGCTTTTGGGAAAAATAAATTATGGCCTTCAATCTTCAATCTATTCTAAGAATAATTACATAAAAATTTCCTATATCTTTTTCAGTGTACAAAAATTCTAATTATAAAAATTTTAAGAGACAAAAAATAAAATCCATGAGAAAATTACGATGATAATAGACTACTTCCATAGTTACATGAAAAATCCTAGATACAATTTTTCTAAATTCTAAGGAATTATAACCGGCATAATTAAGTATGCTTATAATAATTTAAAAAATTAAAATAACCACATACTCCATACATAATCCATGATAACAACATAAAAGAATCCTAGAATCCCACTCTCTAAATATCAAATCCATACATTAAAGAGACTAAATAATTGTCTAATTTATGTACATGACATAATTACGAGTTGGCTCTGATACCAATTATAGGAAAAATCGATCAAAATTGCACAGCAGAATTACAAAAATTTTGCAAGATCGTTATGTCATATACAATAAATTAACAATTAAATTTATACTTTCAGAGGACGCCAAGAGTGCAGGAAGAAAGTAACCGGAGGGCTTCGACCAACTAGCCTTCTCGACTATTCTCTAATTCCCGGACGATAGAGTGTGTGGGTACCCGGATTCTCAATCGGTATACTAGCGTGGCTTGTCTCCTTCTGACCACCCAGATCTCTTTAAGAACTTATTGTTAAGGTGATTTGTGTAACAATAAGCCTACTCACCTAAGAGTCTGTGGTCTATAAGAACTAGAGTGGTAGGACCCCTATTTATAATTTTACATAAGGTGATTCCTTGAATTTTGAATTAGACCAAGATAAGATTTTCTCTCCCTTTTCCACACAAAAATCCGAACTCCCTTAGGCCAAATCTTCATTGAATTTTCAGCCACCCCTAGGAGATCTTGTATTCAAAATTAAAACAAGATTTGACTTGAATTTTTATCTTCCTTTTTCAGCTAAAAACCGATTCCTTCTAAGGCCAAGATCATGGCTAGATTCGGCCATACCAAAAGGAAGACACAAAATTCAAATAGGATTTTAACTTAAATTTCCTTTCACCCTTATCCATAAAAACTGATTCTCCCTTAGGCATTATCCATAGAGGAAATTCGATTACACCATGTAAAGGAGAGATTCAAAATTTAAATAGGATTGTAACTTGAATTTTCCTTCATCGTTATCCACTAAAACTGATTCCTCTCATAAGAGATAAGCCTAAAGAAATTTGGCCACACTAGAAGGATCATGATTCAAAATTCATGTAGGATTCAAATAAGATTTTTCTCTCCACCTTTATCTACAAGAAAACTGAATTTGCTATGTGGATTTATCTACAACAAAATTCGGTTACCACTTGGTTTGCGATTCAAAATTTGAATTCAAATTTTAAAGTTCAAATTTCAAAAATTTGAACTTCAAATACAAAATTCAAAATTTAAATTTAAATTTTAAATTCAAATTTCAAATTCAAAATTTAAATTTCAAATTTCAAATTTCAAATTCAAATTTCAAACTCTACAAAAAAACTTGAATTTCAAATTTTACCCTGATGGATAATTTTCCACTACTCCAATTCAAATTCAAATAAAATCATGACAACTTTATTTGGAATTCGAATAATTGTATAATCTCTTATTCAAAACAAAATTTAAATTCAATTAGGAGAGAATCTTGTCTTCCACCCTTATCGTTTGAGGACACCACCTATATCCATACATGACAACAAGCCAATAAGTATACCCTGATCAATTTGCCATCTGTTAAGAAATTATGTGGAGCTAGCAGAAGGACTAATTGGAGATATATAATCAGGCTCCTGTGAATCCATGTGATTATCGTTCTATACCAAACAACTCAATCACATGATCACTAATTTCGGAGTCACACTACTATAAATCTGAAACTAAACTCCCAATTATATACTGTATTACGAAAGCCTATGACAAGCTATTGTCCAATAACCTTGTTATGTATGCAAAACCCTCATTTGATATCCATGATCAGCCTTAGGTCAAAGCCCATTCAACCTACTGATCAAGTTATCTTAAAGTTCCATTATAGTATAGAATAAGAAAATGATTATTCACTATATGTAAATAAGAGGTCATCCGCCTGACAGATGACCTAAAGTCTTATCCATTTTCACATCCAGTATAATACTTTTAAGAGGATACCCTTAACTCCTTATAAGAACTATGATTCTAATATCTGCAAACAAACCCTCCATCATGTACAAGTCATGTACCCAACGAACCGGTCTATAAGCTTACTACCTCTGAGACGCTTTAGCCATTGGAACATCAAAGTACACAAGTTATATACATGAAGTAGTTCATCTACTCAGGATTAAGGTTATTACATAATGAACATCAAAAGTAGATTAATCCACTCATAGCGGACTACGTAGATCAATCAGGCTTTAGTCCTGATCTAATATGTCACTACCAAACAACATATCTATGTCTCCACTTGGGAGTCTATACTCCGCACAGTCAAGACAAACCGTCCCCACCTTGACTTTAGATAACATAATAGTCTTAACATGAGTTAGATGCTCGGTCTAACTCCATAGGCTATGGACCATAATTTAGACTGCTTACTTTAAAATATTGTCTTCTTGCATACAAAAGTCTATTACATGCAATATTCTAATAGTTTAACACAAGCAGTCAGTGAGCCATGTTTGATTACATTTATTTTAATATGTAAATAGAATGAGAACAAATAGTAATGTAATGAATAACCTCTAAATATAATTTTATTATCCAGTTCAAAATAAATGAAATACATCAAAATGTCTTTCTTATTTAGGGCATTTCGTAACATTTGGAAACACTAAAGGAGGTATGTCTTTCTCAATGTAAATATTGTCTTGAGGATAAGATAACTAGGAGGTCTTTTGGAGCTAAGGGTACTAGGACTCAAGAACTATTAGAAATTATATACGTCGATATATGTGACCCCATGAACGTCGTTGTGCGAGGAAGGTTTAAGTATTATGTCTCTTTTATAGATGATTACTCGAGGTATAGATATGTATACCTAAGCACCGTAAGAGCGAAACCTTTGATAAGTTCAATGAGTATCATGCAGAAGTGGAGAAACAATTGGGTAAATCCATTTAAACACTTAGATCTAATCGAGGTGGCGACTACCTTTCCAATGAATTTCTAAGATATCTTATAGAGAATAGGATACTATCACAATTAACTATAACTAGTACTCCATAATAGAATGATGTAGTTGAAAGGAGAAACAGAACCTTATTGGATATGGTACAGTCCGTGATGAGTTATTCAACATTGCCATTGTCATTTTGGGTAATAAACTATAAACAACGTGCTATATTCTGAACTAAGTTCCAAGTAAATCAATTCCCAACACTCCATCTGGATTGTGGCGAGGCAGGATGCCCTCTCTTGAACATATGAGAATATGAGGCTGCCCAGCACATATACTGGATGGGGATGTAAAGAAGTTAGAATCATGATTGGAATTATATATTTGTAGGTATCCTAAAGAAACTAAAGGAGGTCTATTCTATAAACCGAAGGAACAAAAGGTAATTTTTTCAACCCATGTGACATTCCTGGGGGAGAGTTATATTAATGACTTTAAGCCTTAAAGTAAAGTGGTACAAGAGGAGTTGTCGGGTGATATAACTGCTCCACAGGTTTTGGTCTTGGATATAAGTCTGAATTTTAGTGAAAGACTTGCAAACGATCAACAGTTTAGGGTGCTTCATCGTAGTGGGAGGGTTTTCAGGAAACCTAATTTCTTCATATATGATGTTGAAGTATACCAACCCGAAGATCATGAGCATGATGATGATCCGGTCACTTATGATAAAGCTATAAATGATGTAAATTCTAAATCTTGAAAACAGACCATGAACAATGAAATGGATTCTATGAAATTCAACTCTATTTGGGAGCTTGTGGATTTGTCGGATGGGATAAATCCTATTGGGTGCAAGTAGGTTTATAAAAGAAAGAAAGATGTAGAAGGGAGAATTGAAACTTTCAAAGTTAGACTTATGACAAAGGGATACACGCAAAAGGCTGGAGTCAATTACGATGAAACATTTTCGCCTGTTACAATGCTTAAGTCTATTCACATTTTTCTATCCATTGTTACAGCTCTCGATTACGAGTTCTAGCAAATAGACGTCAAGACGGTATTTTTGAATGGCTATCTTGAGGAAAATATCTATATGATACAACCTGAAGGGTTTTTGGTTAAAGGCCAAGGGAAAAAAGTATGCAAGTTGGTTAGATCTATTTATGGATTGAAGCAAACATCCCGCTCATAGAACCAAAGGTTTGATCAAAGGATCAAAATATTCGGCTTTGAGCAGAATGTTGATGAATCTTATGTTTATAAATGTATTAAGGATGGAAAAGTGGTCTTTTGGTGCTCTATGTTGATGATATACTACTCATTGGGAATGATGTAGAGAATTTATCATCGGTCAAACTTTGATTGCACCAACAGTTTGACATGAAGGACTTTTAGGCATTCGTCTCTTTAGAGATCGAAAGAATTGAAAAGTATACAATGCAAGAGGCAAAGAAAGGTATGCAATGAAAAATATAGCATTATCCCAAGTTTCATATATAGACAAAATAATTAAAAAGTATGTAATGCAAAAGGCAAAGAAAAGTTTACAGCCTTCTATTGCTGGGCTAACTTTTTTATTGAATGACTGTCCTAAGACATCGGAAGAAAGAGTGCGTATGAGTAAGGTCCTTTACGCATCCGCTATGGGTAGTCTTATGTATGCTATGCTTTGCACACGCCCAAATATTTATTTTGCAGTAGGTATGATGAGTCGATATCAAGCGAATCCTAGAATCAAGTACTAGCAAGTCATGAAGCAAATACTCAAGTTTTTTAAGAGAATGAGGGATTATATATTGGTATATTTTGGAAGGGACCTAATACCTATAGGATACACAGATTCAGATTTACAGACTTATAAAGATTTGAGGAAGTCGGCTTTGAGATCAGTGTTCTTGCTCGGAGGAGGCACCATTATATGGAGGAGCATGAAACAGAGCTGCACTGCTGACTCTACGATAGAAGCTGAATATATGGCTGTGGTAGAGGCATCTAAAGAAGCAGCTTGGCTCTGCAAGTTCCTTAGAGACCTCGAGGTCATTCCGGGTGTTGACAAACTTATCACACTCTATTGTGATAATAGCCTTACAATTACCAACACAAGGGAATCTAAGCACCACAAGAGGACAAAGCACATAGATTGGAAATACCATATAATAAGAAGGCACGTGGGGCAAGATTAGTAGATGTGTATAAGGTCGTGTCTTAGGAAAATACTGCCGATCCCTTTACTAAGACTTTGGTGGCCAGAAGCTTTAAAAGGCATGTTGAGGTGATGGGAATGCGAAATATGGCACATCTATTGGCTTAGGGCAAGTGGGAGATTGTTAGGAGTGCTCTGAGCAGGAAAGACTTTTTAATGTATTTCATTTATTTTGAACTGGATAATAAAATTATATTCAGAGGTTATTCATTACGTTACTATATGTTCTCATTCTATTTACATGTTAAAATAAATGTAAACAAATATGGCTCGTTGACTGCTTATGTTAAACTGTTAGAATGTTGTATACAATGGACTTTTGATTGCGAGAAAATAATATTCTAAAGTAAGCAGTCTAAAGTATGCTCTGTAGTCTATGGGGTTAAACCGAACATCTAACTTATGTTAAGACTATTATATTGTCTAAAGCCACCGACAACAAATAAACACCTACCGAGGGGTGTGGTCAGAGTATAACTAATGCGAGGTGTTACCATACTTTCACATATGGATCAATAATGGAGGATGTGGATTTTGTTTGAAACCCTCTCCCACTCAATATTTTGAAAAACATACAAGTTTTGATATAATATATATGATTAATATAGTTTGAGCGGCATTCTTTATCCTATATGACATGTTATCAAATATGCATACAAAACATCCATCAATATATATTTATCCATTCATGACATATCATAGAAAAAATAAATAACAGAATAATTAAATAACCAAGTTATGGTCCCATCCTAGATAAAAGAAAAATTAAAGATTACAAATTCCATCCAAAGCATTCTTCGGGTCTTGAATTTTATTTCATCTTCTTATATCTTTCTTCACGTAGCCGCTTTATTTATTTCTCACCTCGAGAATTATTTAAAATTCAAATTTTTGAAAAATTTAAATTTTAAATAATTTAAATCTCATGTATAATAATATGTTATTTCAAAATTTGAATTTACAATTACATTTTTTATACACATATTAAAATTAAATCTCAAATTTAAAAATTAAAAAATTTCTGACCCTTGATCCGTCAGGCTACGGGCTGAAGGCCCACAGCCACCATGGGCTGCCCCACCCCCAAGGGGGGCTGGCAGCCCTCGGCTAGGGGTGCTATAGCCCTACTAGGCTGTAGCTTGGGGGCTGATGTAGCCCACCGGCTACAGGCAGTGCCTACAGCCAAGGGCTGCAGTAGTTGGGGGGACACGGTCGCCCTTGGCTGAAGGCAGTGCCTGCACTCATGACGGTTGCAGCCCTAGATAAGGGCTGCGGCAGCCCCGTCCTGCCTGAGGGTAGGGGCTGCAACTCCACCAAGGCGGGTGGCCATCTTGAGGGGTTAGGTCTCGATTTTCGTACTATATTCCCATTTGCCTATTAGAATCTCCAAAATTAATTTGAATCCTAATAAAATTAGAATTTTTCACACAAAAAAATTTTCAATTTTCAAATTAAATTTAATTTTGAGGAAAAATAAATTATGGTCTTCAATCTTCAATCTCCTCCAAGAATAATTACATAAAATTTCCTATACCATTTTTGATGTACAAAAATTCTAATCATAAAATTCTAAGAGATGAAAAAAATTAAATCCATAGGAAAATTACGGTGATGATCGACTACTCCCATGGTTACATGAAAAATTCTAGATACAATTTTTCTAAATTCTCAGGAATCATGACCAGTAAAATAAAGCATGCTTATAATAATTAAAAAAAATTAAAATAACCACATACTTTATACATAATCCATGATAACAACATAAAGGAATCCTAAAATACCACTCTCTAAATATCAAATTAATACACTGAAGAGACTAAAACGATTGTCTAATTTATATATATGACATAATCATGAGTTGGCTTTGATATCGATTGTAGGAAAAATCGATAAAAATTGCATAATGGAATTATAAAATTTTTTTAAGATAGTTAAATAACTCATGATGTCATATATAATAAATTAACAATAATCAATTATACCTTCTGAGGAAATGTTAGGAATGTAGGAGGAAGTGACCGGAGGGCTTCAACCAACTAGTCTTATCTAGTATTCTCTGATTCTCGGACAGCAAAGTGTATAGGCACCCGGATCCTTAATCGGTATACTAGCGTGGCTTGTCTCCTTTAGACCACCTAAACCTCTTTAAGAACTTATTATTACGGTGATTTGTGTAACAATGAGCCTGTTCATCTAAGACTTTGTGGTCTAAAGAGAACTGGAATGGCTATTTATAATCTTACATGAGGTGATCCCTTGAACTGGACCAAGAGAAGATTTTCGCTCCCAATTTTTATCAAAAAATCCGAATCCACCTTGTGACGACTGAGAAATTTTATTGTTCTAAAAAAAATATATATTGTATGTACATAATAATTTTAATGTTTAAAATGTGAAAATTATGATTTAATATTATTTAGAATGAAATAAAATGTTCTAACGATGTTAAAGGTCAGCAATTCGTTAATGGAAAATTTCACCAAACTAAAACGGGAAAAACGATGCCATTTCGGTATCAAAAAACTCTAGAAGGTGACCTATAATAAGACAAGTATAGAAAAAGATAAAATAGTTACGGTAATGATTTTTAGTCAAACGAGAATGATTTAAGGTAAACCAATCACATAGAAGGCCTCAAAAGTTCGCCAGCGCGATTTCGGTAAAATCTCGTTCGGTTTGACTTATGGTAAAACTTTGACCACCAAAGTATATGATGATGATGTCATAAATGATTATAATAAGAAATAAGTTGAATGGAAAGAATTAGAAGATTAATGGCTTAGATTTAAAAAGGTTTTGATCCAAGGGCTATAAAGTTGCCAAAATTACATCTTTTTCTTTTTGTTTTTAAAAGAAAAAAATTGGGAAATAATTCCCTTGGGAAATCTGGTGGTAGGTTGCTGTAGGGGGGATAGTTTGGCTGCCTATGAGTGGTCCAAAAATGCAAGAATTTAGTTAATTGTAGAAAGAATTACAAACATTAATAACAAAGTGTAAAAATCAAAAAAAGGGTGGCAAATTTTTGTCTAAAGGAACCGGACCTCCTTAGGCAGTTATTAGCCTTCACACACACGGCCATTAACACCCAAAACCAGTAGCCATAGCCAAAGAGAGGAGGAAAGAAAACCTCAAGCTCAACCAAGTAGAGTTTTTGACTATTTCGCGCAAAAATTGTGTTTTCGGTGTACGCGATTGAACTCTTGCATTAAGACAAGGTAGATAGCTCTTTCTTGAATTTTTTTCTCATGCATTTGGGCTGTAAAAACTATGCCCTTGCTGCTGTGATTTTAGAAGAAAATTTGATTATGGTAAATGATAATTTAGTGGCTACAAATTAAGTTTTACGTGTTAGATTAGGTTACCGTTAAACTAGGGTAGAAATTAGCGAGTAAACCATTGAAACCATGAGATTTGATGATGATTTTGGGGTTGTAAAACCATGGATAATGGATGAGCAAGAGTTTAAGAAATTTTGATGTTATGATGTTTAATTCGATGTTACGGAAATTAGGTTGACGTGGGTTAATAACGAGAAACGTGAGAAAATGAAAATTTCATGATTTAACCCTAGGAAAATTGAATTTTAGCTTATGTTTTTCATGAGAAAAACCGTGGGTTATGTAGTGTGATGGATGGAGTGTTATGAAGAAAAATTTGTGCTTGAATTATATATCAAAACCATGGTAGATGTTGGAAGAAAAAAAATGTGGATTGAAATGTCGTTATAAAAATTTACATTTACGTGAGAATTTTGCATAAAAAGTTTTGAACTCTTTGCATAAAATTAGGCTTTTGTTATAGTACATGGCAAGACTATAATTAAATGGCATCAATGGTATGTCGAGAACCCAAAATTTAATTGGAAATACTGCCGAAATTAAAAAAAAAAACACTAAGGGCATTTTTGAAAACGACGATAAAATATAACGTCGGATAGGTAAACCTAAGACCTCTTGGTGATTTAGGATGAGAAAAGAAGAATGGACGTTTTAAGGATTAATAAAGTGTCCATTTGGGATCCCAAAATGCTATAAAGGAGGAGGAATGACATAGGTGTCGAAATCGTGTCACTCGAGGATCGAGTGTAAATTGATTATGGAAATTGTAGCAGCTAATGCTATGAAAACATGTTGAGGATTAGAAAAAGGATTTTATGATTTTTGAGCTTAGAAAATCCAGTCTAAACATTAAAATGAAATGTTTATAAAGAAAAAATCTCGCTAGGGTTTAAATGGTTATTTTGCTAAAAGTTAATGGAAAAGTTTAAAAAAAGGGAAGTTAAACCTCTAAGTTCATCGCTAGGAAATTGAACTTAGAATTTTTATGTTATTGTTAAGTCTTAAGTATGAAATAAGCATTGAAAATGATTGTTGATTATCTCGGTTATAGGAAATCCAATAAGTGACGGGAAAAGAGTTATAAGGGACCTGAGAAAGTTCACTCTAGTATAAATACTGTAAGTACAGATATTTACTTATCTACCCACGAACTGACTTGCCATATGAATGTTTTAGGATAAGATGTTATGATATGTTTCTAAAGGTGATGCTTGTGAAAGATATGTTTTATGAAATATTATGAAAGAAATGTTTATGAAATATTCATAAAAGAAATGCTTTACGAAATAATAAAGAAGTTTTTGACGATGCATTTTATAAAAGTTATGCATTTGTGGCATGACAATTTAGCATGTTCACAGAATTAGAAAGAATGATAAGTTAAAGTAACGAAAGATAAAAACAAGCAAGATAATAAAATTGAAGATTTAAATATTGGCATACCAGCCTCCCTATAAAGTGAGGTTTTTTGTTTATGGCCTCCACTCTGATGTGGTACTACCCCGAAGGTGTGGTAGTTAAAGGTGCTACCCCGAAGGTGCGATAGTTAAAACTTAAAGTTTGACTGTGAGGTAGGATGGCGGGTCACTCCCCCTCTCCTAATTGGTCTGTATGCATCAAGTACGACCAACAATGGAGCCCACAAGTGAAACTAAAGTAAAGTAAAGTAAAGAAAATAAAAGAACAGAGTAATATGAAAGAAAGAAAGAACAATGAAAATGAAAGAATAAAAGACAAGCAAGCTTAATGAGACTAACATAAGCTAATATGCATATGCAATGTTTTATGTGTATGTTTATACTTACTGAACTCTAGCTCACATGTCTGTTCATGATGTAGGTAACAAGGGTAAGCAGCCTACATTACGAAAGAAGAAACTGATGGGTGGCGGTGTAGGAAAATAAATCGGTAAAAGCGTATCAGAGTGGAGCAGCGGAACAATAAAAAATTTTTAGATCGTTAAATATCTCATGATGCCATATACAATAAACCATTAACAATTAAAACTCATACCTCAAGGACACCAATCTGTAGGAGGAGAATGACCGGAGGTTTCAACCAACTAGCCTTCTCTACTATTCTCCAATTCCCGAATGGCTGAGTGTGTGGGCACTCTGAACCTCGATCGGTATGCTAGCACTGCTAGTCTTCTTCCGACCACCCAGATCTCTAAAGAACTTATTGTCACGGTTGGCTGTGCAACAATAAGCCTGCTCACCTGAGAGTCTATGGTCTGAGAGAACTGGAGTGGCAGGACCTCTATTTATAGACCTGCATGAAGTGATTCTCTGAATTCGAATTGGATTAGGAAAAAATGTTCTCCCTTATCCATAACCATAAAATCTGAATTTTCTAAGGAAAAAATCCAATAATAAAATTCAGCCATTTAGGATAAATCCAATCCAAATCTAAACAAGATTTTAACTAGAATTTTATCTCCCTTTTTCAACCAAAAAATCTGAAATTTCCTAGGAGAAAATCTCCTAAAATTTTCGATCACTTTTAGGATAACGGAGAATCAAAATTCCACTAGGATTTTCAAGCTTGAATCTTATCTCATCCTTATCCAAAATAACCGAATTTTCCTAGGAGATTTTCTCCATAATTTCGGTAACTTTTCAGGGAGGAGAGAATCCAAATTCAACTGGGATTGAAACTTGAATTTTTCCCTTGAACCTTATCCATAAAAACAAAAATTCCATTGAGGATAATCCTCAAAATTTCGTCCACTTTTTAGTTAGGATTTGGATTCAAAATTCAAGTAGGATTCTAACAAGATTATCCTCTCTATATCCAACTCAAATTCGAATTTCAAACCTTGTGGATTTTCCACAACAAATTTGAATCCCACTTGGACTGTGATTCAAAATTTGAATTTCAAATTTCAAATTCGAATTTCAAATTCAAATTTCAAATTTCAAATTTCAAATTTCAAATTTCAAATTCAAATTTCAAATTCGAATTTCAAATTCAAATTTCAAATTTCAAATTTCAAATTTCAAATTTCACAATTCAAATTTCAAAATTCAAATTTCAAAATCCACTAAACAGTTGTGTTTCAAATTCTTGTTCTCATGGATAATTTTCTACAACTCCAATCCAATCTCAAATAAAATCATGGCAATTTTATTTGGAGTTCGAATAATTGTGTACTCTATTATCCAAAAAAATCTGAATCCAACCGAAGAGAATCTTGTCTACTATCCTAATCCTGTGTCATCACCATCCATGCACAATAAACCAGCCAATAGCATACACAAATCAATTTGTCAAACGTTAAGGAATTATGTGGAGCTAGTAGTGGGACTGATTGGACATATATAATCGGGCTCCCGCAAATCCATATGATCATCATTCTTTTACCAAACAACTCAATCATATGATCACTAATTTCAGAGTCACACCACTATAAACCTGAAACTGAACTCCCAATTATATACTGTATTATGTAAGCCTATGACGAGCTACTATCCAATGACCTTGTCATATATGCAAAACCCTCATATGATATCCATGATCAGCCTTAGGTCAAAGTCCATTTAATCCTACTGATCAGGCTATCTTAAAGTTTCATTATACTACCGAATTAAGAAAATGATTATTCACCATATGTGAATAAGAAGTCATCCACCCAGCAGACGACCCAAGGCCTTGTCCATTTTCACATTCAGTATAATGCCTTTAAGAGGATACCTTTAACTCCTTAGAGCTATGATTCCGATATCTGCAAACAAACCCTTCATCGTATACAAGTCATGCACCCAACGAACCGGTCTATAAGCTTACTACCTCTGAGACGATTTAGCCATTGGAACACAAAGTACACAAGTCATACACATGAAGTAGTTCATTTACTTAGGATTAAGGTTATTATACAATGAACGTCAAAAGCAGATTGATCCACTCATAGCGGACTACGTAGATCAATCACGCTTTAGTCCCGGTCTAATATGCCACCACCAAGCAACATATCTATGTCTCTACTTGGGAGTCCAGCTCCAGACAGCCAAGACAAACCGTCCACTCCAAGGCTTTAGACAACATAATAGTCTTAACATGAGTTAGATACTCTGTCTAACCCCATAGACTACAGACCATAGTTTAGACCGCTAACTTTAGAACATTGTCTTCTCGCATACAAAAGTCCATTGCATGCAACGTTCTAACAGTTTTAACATAAGCAGTCAGTAAGCCATATTTGCTTACATTTACTTTAACATGTAAATAAAATGAGGACAGATAGCAAAGTAATGAACAACCTCTATATATAATTTTATTATCCAGTTCAAAATAAATACATCAAAATGTCTCAATGCTTAAGGCATTTCCTAACAATCTCCCACTTGCCCTAAGCCTGCAGATGTGCCATGTTACGCATCCCCATCACCTCTACGTGCCTCTCAAAGCTTCTAGCCACCAAAGTCTTAGTAAAGGGATCGGCGATGTTGTCCTCGGACGCGATCTTACATACATCCACTTGTCCTGTCTCCACATTCCCTCTAATAATATGATATCTCCGATCAATGTGCTTGGTCCTCTTGTGGTGCCGAGATTCCCTTGTGTTGGCAATAGCCCCTGTGTTATCACTGTAAAGTGTGATAGGCTTGTCAACACCTGAAATGACCTCAAGATCTCTAAAGAACTTGCGGAGCCAAACCGCTTCTTTAGATGCCTCAGCCGCAGCCACATATTCAGCCTCCATAGTAGAGTCAGCTGTGCAGCCCTGCTTCACACTCCTCCACACAATGGTGCCTCCTCCGAGTAAGAACACTGATCCAGATGTCGATTTCCTCGAATCCTTGCAAGTCTGGAAGTTTGAGTCCATGTATCCTATGGGTGTTAGGTCCCCTCCAGAATACACTAACATATAATCCCTCGTTCTCTTAAGATACTTGAGTATATGCTTTACTGCTTGCCAGTGCTTGGTTCCAGGATTCGCTTGATATCGACTCACCATACCTACTGCAAAACATATGTCTGGGCGAGTGCAAAGCATAGCATACATAAGGCTTCCTACAACGGATGCATAAGGGACCTTATTCATATGCTCTCTTTCTTCCGATGTCTTGGGACAGTCATCCAATGAAAGAGTTAGACCGGTAATAGAAGGTTGTGAACCTTTCTTTGCCTCTTGCATTGCATATTTGTCAATTATTTTATCTATGTATGAAGCTTGGGATAACGCTATCATTTTGTTCTTTCGATCTCTGAAGAGACGAATGCCTAGAACATAATTAGCTTCTCCTAAGTCCTTCATGTCAAACTGTTGGTGTAACCAAAGCTTGACCGATGATAAGTTCCCTACATCATTCCCAATGAGTAGTATATCATCGACATAGAGTATCAGAAAGACCACTTTTCCAACCTTAATACGTTTATAAACACAGGGTTCATCAACGTTCTGCTCAAAACCAAATGTCTTAATCGCTTGATCAAACCTCTGGTTCCATGAGCGGGATGCTTGCTTTAATCCATAAATGGATTTAAGCAACTTGCAGACTTTCCTTTCTTGGCCTTTCGCTACGAACCTTTCGAGCTGTATCATATAAATACACTCTTCGAGATGGCCATTTAAGAATGCCGTCTTGACATCCATTTGCCAGATCTCGTAATCGAGAGCCGCAGCAATGGACAGAAGAATACGGATAGACTTCAGCATAGCAACAGGTGAAAAGGTTTCATCGTAATCGATTCCAGCCTTTTGCGTGTACCCCTTTACAACCAGTCTAGCTTTGAAAGTTTCCACTCTCCCTTCCGCATCCTTCTTTCTTTTGTAGACCCATTTGCATCCAATGGGTTTTATCCCATCTAGCAAATCTACAAGTTCCCAAACAGAGTTGGATTTCATAGAATCCATCTCATTGTTCATAGCCTGTTTCCAAGATTTAGAATCAATATCATTTACAGCTTCATTATAGGTGACCGGATCATCCTCATGCTCATGAGCCTCGGCCTGGTATACCTCAGTATCATACATGAAGGCGGCAGCCACTGTGGGCAACCACCAGCCCCGGAGGGGCTAGCAGCCCATGGCCGCCCCCTATATGCAGCCTTGCCGGGCTGCAGGCCAAGCCTGCAGCGCCAGGCTGCACGCCCAGGTTGCGGCCAGCCCTAAGTAGGCCACGGCCACCCTCGGCTGCAGGCCAAGCCTGCGGCCGTGGGTGGTTATGGCCTGCACAGGGGCTGCCACAGTCCCATCCTGCCTGAGGGCAGGGGCTACAGCCCCACCAAGGCCCGTCGGCCTATCCTAAGAGGTTGTGTCTCGATTTTCGTGTCATATTCCAATTTACCTATTAGGATCTCCAAAAATTGATTTGAATCCCAATTAAATTGAAATTTTCCACACAATTAAAATTTCAACCTTTAAATCAAATTTAACTTTTGGGAAAAAATAAATTACAGTCTTCAATCTTCAATCTCCTCCAAGAATAATTACATAAAATTTCCTAAACCGTTTCTGGTATACAAAATTCTAACCATAATAATTCTAAGAGACAAAAATTAAAATCCATGGGAAAATTACAGTGTTAATAAACTGCTCTCATGGTTACATAAAAATTCCTAGATACAATTTTTCTAAATTCTAAGGAACCATAACCGGTATAAACAAGCATGCTTATAATAATTCAAAAAATTAAAATAACCACATACTTTATACATAATCCATGATAACAACAAAAAGGAACCCTAGAATGCCACTCTCTAAATATCAAATCCATATATAAATAAAAAGACTAAGTAATTGTCTAATTTATGTACATGACATAGTCCTGAGATGGCTCTGATACCAATTGTAGGAAAATAAATCGGTAAAAACATATCAGAGTGGCGCAGCGGAACAATAAAAAATTTTTAGATCGTTAAATATCTCATGATGCCATATACAATAAACCACTAACAATTAAAACTCATACCTCAAGGACGCCAATCTGTAGGAGGAGAATGACCGAAGGCTTCAACCAACAAGCCTTCTCTACTATTCTCCAATTCCCGAATGGCTGAGTGTGTGGGCACTCTGAACCTCGATCGGTATGCTAGCACTGCTAGTCTTCTTCCGACCACCCAAATCTCTAAAGAACTTATTGTCACGGTGGGCTGTGCAACAATAAGCCTGCTCACCTGAGAGTTTATGATCTAAGAGAACTGGAGTGGCAGGACCTCTATTTATAGACCTGCATGAGGTGATTCTCTGAATTCGAATTGGATTAGGAAAAAATATTCTCCCTTATCCATAACCATAAAATCTGAATTTTCCAAGGAAAAAAAATGCAACAATAAAATTCGGCCATTTAGGATAAATCCAATCCAAATCTAAACAAGATTTTAACTAGAATTTTATCTCCCTTTTTCAACCAAAAAATCTGAAATTTCCTAGGAGAAAATCTCCTAAAATTTTCGGCCACTTTTAGGATAACGGAGAATCAAAATTCCACTAGGATTTTCAAGCTTGAATCTTATCTCATCCTTATCCAAAATAACCGAATTTTCCTAGGAGATTTTCTCCATAATTTCGGCCACTTTTCAGGGAGGAGAGAATCCAAATTCAACTGGGATTGAAACTTGAATTTTTCCCTTGAACCTTATCCATAAAAACTGAAATTCCATTGAGGATAATCCTCAAAATTTCATCCATCTTTTGGTTAGGATTTGGATTCAAAATTCAAGTAGGATTCTAACAAGATTATCCTCTCCATATCCAATTCAAATTCGAATTTCAAACCTTGTGAATTTTCCACAACAAATTCGAATCCCATTTGGACTGTGATTCAAAATTTGAATTTCAAATTTCAAATTCGAATTTCAAATTCGAATTTCAAATTTCAAATTTCAAATTCGAATTTCAAATTCGAATTTCAAATTCGAATTTCAAATTCGAATTTCAAATTTCAAATTTTAAATTTCAAATTTCAAAATTCAAATTTCAAATTTTAAATTTCAAAATCCACAAAACAGTTGTGTTTCAAATTCTTGTTCTCAGGGATAATTTTCTACAACTCCAATCCAATCTCAAATAAAATCATGGCAACTTTATTTGGAGTTCGAATAATTGTGTACTCTATTATCCAAAACAAAATCTGAATCCAACCGCAGAGAATCTTGTCTACCATCCTAATCCTGTGTCATCACCATCCATGCACAATAAACCAGCCAATAGCATACACAAATCAATTTGCCAAACGTTAAGGAATTATGTGGAGCTAGTAGAGGGATTGATTGGACATATATAATCGGGCTCCCGCAAATCCATATGATCATCATTCTTTTACCGAACAACTCAATCATATGATCTCTAATTTCAGAGTCACACCACTACAAACCTGAAACTGAACTCCCAATTATATACCGTATTACGTAAGCCTATGACGAGTTACTATCTAATGACCTTGTCATATATGCAAAACCCTCATATGATATCCACGATTAGCCTTAGGTCAAAGTCCGTTTAATCCTACTGATCAAGCTATCTTAAAGTTCCATTATACTACCGAATTAAGAAAATGATTATTCACCATATGTGAATAAGAAGTCATCCGCCCAGCAGACGACCCAAGGCCTTGTCTATTTTCACATTCAGTATAATGCATTTAAGAGGATACCTTTAACTCCTTAGAGCTATGATTCCGATATCTGCAAACAAACCCTTCATCGTATACAAGTCATGCACCCAACGAACCGGTCTATAAGCTTACTACCTCTGAGACGCTTTAGCCATTGGAACATCAAAGTACACAAGTCATATACATGAAGTAGTTCATTTACTCAGGATTAAGGTTATTGCACAATGAACGTCAAAAGCAGATTGATCCACTCATAGCGGACTACGTAGATCAATCACGCTTTAGTCCCGGTCTAATATGTCACCACCAAGCAACATATCTATATCTCTACTTGGGAGTCCAGCTCCAGACTGTCAAGACAAACCGTCCCCTCCAAGGCTTTAGACAACATAATAGTCTTAACATGAGTTAGATGCTCGGTCTAACCCCATAGACTACAGACCATAGTTTAGACCCCTAACTTTAGAACATTGTCTTCTCGCATACAAAAGTCCATTGCATGCAACGTTCTAATAGTTTAACACAAGCAGTCAGTGAGCCATATTTGCTTACATTTACTTTAACATGTAAATAAAATGAGGACAGATAGCAATATAATGAACAACCTCTATATATAATTTTATTATCCAGTTCAAAATAAATACATCAAAATGTCTCTAATGCTTAGGGCATTTCCTAACAGGCGGACAGATCCCTGGAATGTCACGGATAGGAGAGTGGATTCATTATGTTTTTCCCTATTGTAAAGAAATGTATATGTTATGTAAAGAAAAATAAGGCAAGTAAGAATGCATATTTATATCTATAAAGTATTTTAAGAAACAAGAACGTATATATATTATCAATTATGAAATGTTTAGAAAGAACGAACTAGTAATTATTTTTTTTGGGGGGGGGCGTAGCTTTTACGATAAAGATCGTCTAACTTAGAAAATGTTTTTTGGCTTAACAAACCCCTTTAAAAAAATCATATATATTATGTATGTGGATGTGTTTTTCAAAACTTACATTTTATTAGGTCATAAAAAAAATTTTCTATGGATTTTCAAACGTGGATCCTTAAATTAGAAAGTAAGACTACGATACGTAAGAAGTCAAGCAAGTAGTCGATGGCCTGAGTGAGTCAGGTCGTCAACATACCTAGAGGAAAATCTCCCTAAAGAATTCAGCCACCCTTGTGGATTTTTGATTTAAAATTCAAATAGGATGTTTACTTAAATTTTGCCTCCTCCACAAGGCTAAAAACCGATTCCCCTTTAGACTAATTCTAGGGCTAGATTCAGCCACACTAAGGGAAAGGAGGATTCAAAATTTAAACAAGATTGAAACTTGAATTTCCTCCCTTCGTTATCCTCAAAAATAGATTCTCACTTAGGTAGAATCCGTAGAAGAAGGTTACTTTATGTGAGGGGGGGATTCAAAATTCAAACAGGATTGAAACTTGAATTTTTCTCTTCTTTATCCACACAAAAATCGATTCTCTCCCAAGGGGTAAGCCTAAAGAAAATTCGGCCACTTTTGTGTAAGGAAGGATTCAAAATTCAAGTAGGATTCAAATCAGATTTCTTCTCCCTTATCCACTAAAAAAAACAGATTCACCCTTGGAATTCAAATCCTTATAAGATTTGATTACATCTAGGTTTGTGATTCAAAATTTGAATTCAAATTTCAAATTCAAATTTCAAATTTCAAATTTCAAATTCAAATTTCAAATTTCAAATTTCAAATTCAAATTTCAAACTTCACAAATATTTAAATTTTGAATTTTATCATTATGGATAATTTTCCATAACTCCAATTCAAATTGAAATAAAATCATGGTAACTTTATTAGAAATTCAAATAATTGTGTAATCTCTTATCCAAAATAAAATTCAAATTCAAATTGGAGAGAATATAGTCTTCCACTCTTATCTTATTGTGGCTGCCACCTATGTTTGTGTAAGGACAGGATTTTGTTCAATTCAAATTCAAATAGGATTCAAATTTCAAATATTTGTTTTAAGACAAGATTTTCAAAATTCAAATTAATCACATATTTGAATTTTAAATTTGAAATTCAAATACAATAAATTTAAAGTTCAAATCTTATCCTCCAAAAATAAATATTACTAAATATTTATCTCATTTATTGAATAATATAAAATTATCATTTTGCCTCTCCAACACACTCAGAAAAACGCCTACCCCTTTGGGAGGGTGATCCAGATTTTTTTATCCACCAAATACAAGACAACAAGTCAATAAGTATATCTCAATCAATTGCCATCCATTAAGGAATTATATGGAGCTAGTAGAAGGACCACTTGGACATATATAATTGGGCTCCCATAAATCTATGTGATCATTGTTCTAAACCGAACAACTCAATCACATAATCACTAATTTTAGAGTCACACTAATATACACCTGAAACTGAACTCCCAATCATATACTGTATTACGAAAGCCTGTGACAAGCTAATGTCCAATGACCTTATCATGTATGTAGAACCCTCATATGATATCCATGATCAGCCTTAGGTCAAAGTTCGTTTAATCCTACTAATCATGCTATCTTAAAATTCTATTATACTTCCGAATAAGAAAATGATTATTCACCATATGTGAATAAGAAGTCATCCGCCCAACAGACAACCCAAGGCCTTGTCCATTTTCACATCCAGTATAATGCCTTTAAGAGGATACCCTTAACTCCTTATTAGAGTTATGACTCCAAATCTGCAAAAAACTCTCCATCGTATACAAGTTATGTACTCAACAAACCAATCTATAAGCTTACTACCTCTGAGATGGTTTAGCCATTGGAACATCAAAGTACACAAGTCATAGACATGAAGTGATTCATCTACTCAAAATTAAGGTCATTGCATAATGAATGTTAAAAGTGACATGATCCACTCAAGTGGACTACACAAATCAATTACACTTTAGTTTTGGTCCAATATGTTACCACCAAGCAATATATCTACATCTCTACTAGGGAGTCAAGGCTCCGAATAGTCAAGACAAATCATCCTCCAATGGCTTTAGACAACATAATAGTCTTAACATGAATTAGATGCTCGGTCTAACCCCTTAGACTATGGACCATAGTTTAGACTGCTTACTTTAGAACGTTGTCCTCTCGTATACAAAAGTCCATTGTATGCAATATTCTAATAGTTTAACACAAGCAATCAATGAGTTGTATTTACTTACATTTACTTTAACATGTAAATAGGTTGAGGACATATAACCATCTAACGAATAACCTCTAAATATAATTTTATTATCCAGTTCAAAATAATGAAATACATCAAAATGTCTTTCTCTACTTAGGGCATTCCTAACAGTCTTGACTGTCTGAGCTTTAACTCCTAAGTAGAGACATAGATATGTTACTTGATAGTAACATATTGTACTGGAACCAAAATGCAATTGATCTACATAATCCGCTTGAGTGGATCATGTCACACTTGACAGTCATTATACAATGAACTTAATCCTGAGTAGATAGATCACTTCATGTATATAACTTATGTACTTTGATATTCCAATGTCTAAAATTGTGGCAGCCCCTCTGCATAGAGGTCAACAATATTATCACAGTCAAGCTTTGAAACTAACTATGATAGATTGTAAACTCATTGGGTCACCGGTAACTCACTTTTAACTTACTTTTGTCATTTAGTGTTCTTATTTTGAATCTTAAATTTTACAGGGAAAAATTTAAAATTTTTTTTTAAACCGAACTTGAAATTGAAATGTCATAAAACATGTACTAAAATATTCATTTTACATTGTCATACATAATTTACATCATAATACACTGTTTCAAAATTCTTGGAAATCAGCTCAGCGGAAAATTGGTAACAGGACCATTCCCCTCACCCAGTCCTTGTGGCAGATGCAAATCCCGCTCCTCGTCCATCCAAAAACCTACTGCCGTACAGTTTGCTTATCTGCAATATGAATAAACTTATAAGCAACTAGCTCAATAAGTTCAAATATAAAGATAGGTATCGTAAACCATAGACCTTAACTGAAAATATTAAATATACTATTAGTACATATTAGACTCAATTAAGCTCGGTTATAGGCAAAGCTTAAAACTTCGATCTTTATCTTGTATTCTGTTCTAGTTTTGGGCCCCATGGTTTGGTCATACCATGCGCGCATGACTGAGATGTTAGGAAATACCCTAAGCATTAGAGACATTTTATGTATTTGTTTTGAACTAAATAATAAAATTATAATATAGAGATTATTCATTACATTACTGTTTGTCCTTATTCTATTTATATGTTAAAGTAAATGTAAACAAATATGGCTCACTGACTGCTTGTGTTAAAATTGTTAGAACGTTGCATGCAATGGACTTATGCATGCAAGAAGACAATGTTCTAAAATAAGCGGTCTAAACTAAGGTATGTAGTCTATGGGGTTAGACCAAGTATCTAATTCATATTAAGACTATTATGTTATCTAAAGCCATAGTGAGGACGGTTTGTCTTGACTGTCCGGAGCATAGACACCCAAGTAGAGACATAGATATGTTGCTTGGTGGTGACATATTAGACCGGGACTAAAGCATGATTGATCTACGTAGTCTGTTATGAGTGGATCAATATGCTTTTGACATTCATTATGCAATAACATTAATCCTGAGTAAATAAACTACTTCATGTATATAACTTGTGTACTTTGATGTTCCAATTGCTAAAGCATCTCAGAGGTAGTAAGCTTATAGACCGGTTCGTTGGGTGTATGACTTGTATACGATGAAGAGTTTGTTTACAGATATCAGAATCGTAACTCTAAGAAGTTAAAGGTATCCTCTTAAAGGCATTATACTGGATGTGAAAATGAACAAGGCCTTGGGTCGTCTGCTGAGCAGATGACTTCTTATTCACATATGGTGAATAATCGTTTTCTTATTCGGTAGTATAATGGAACTTTAAGATAGCCTGATTATAAGGATTAAACGGACTTTGACTTAAGACTGATCATGGATATCATATGAGGGTTCTGCATACATGACAAGGTCATTGGATATTAGCTTGTCACAGGCTTTCGTAATACAGTATATGATTGGAAGTTCAGTTTCAGGTTTATAGTGGTGTGACTCTGTAATTAGTGATTATATGATTGAATTGTTTGACATAGAATGATGATCATATGGATTCACGGGAGACCGATTATATGTCTAATTGATCCCTCTACTAGGTCCACATAATTCATTAACGGTTAGCAAATTGATTTGTGTATGCTTATTGGCTGGTTGATTATGCATGGATTGTGTTGACATAGGACTAGGATGGTGAACAAGATTCTCTCTGGTTGAATTCACATTTTGTTTTGGATAATAGAGTATACAATTATTCCAACTCCAAATAAAGTTGCCATGATTTTATTTGAGATTGGATTGGAGTTGTAGAAAATTATCCATGAGAACAAAATTTGAAATACAACTTTTTGTGGATTTTGAAATTTGAGTTTTGAAATTTAAATTTGAAATTCGAATTTGAAATTTGAATTTGAAATTTGAAATTTGAAATTTGAATTCAAACTTTAAATCATAGTCCAAGTGGAATTTGAATTCTTTGTGGATAATTCCACAAGATAAGAATTCAAATTTGAGTTGGATTATGGTGAGGAAAATCTTGTCTGAATACTACTTAAATTATGAATCCCAATCCTAACTAACTTGGTCGAAAATTGTTGAGGAAAATCCTCCTAGATATTTTTGATTTTTGTGGATAAAGATACAGGAAAAAATTCAAGTTTCAATCCCTGTTGAATTTGGATTCTCTCCTCTTTAGATTGGCTGAAATTTTGAGGATAATCTCAAGGGGATTTTCGGTTTTTTTATGGATAAGGATGAGATAAAATTCAAGGAATAAAATCCTATTTGAATTTTGATTCATTCCATCACATTATGATCAAAAATTTTATGGATAAATCCTAGTGAATTTTTGGATTTTTCTTGTGGATAATGGTGAGATAAAATTCAAGTTAAAATCTTATTTGAATTTTAAATGCAAGATCCTAAAGGTGGCCGAATTCTTTTTAGTGGATAAGGCCTTGAAAAATTCAGATTTTGTATGTGGATAAGAGAAAATCTTCTCCTAATCCAATTCGAATTCAAATGATCATCTCATGTAGGTCTATAAATAGAGGTCCTGCTACTCCAGTTCTCTCAGACCACAGACTCTCAGGTGAGCAGGCTTATTGTTGCATAACTCACCGTGGAAATAAGTTCTTTAAAGATCTGAGTGGTCGGAAGAAAACTAGCAGTGCTAGCATACCAATCGAGGAACCGAGTGCCCACACACTCTACCATCAGGGAATTGAAGAATAGTAGAGAAGGCTAGTTAGTTGAAGCCCTCCAATCATTCTCCTCCTACAGTTGGCGTCCTCTTGAGGTATGAGTTTTATTGTTGTTAATTTATTGTATAAGACATCACGAGATATTTAACGATCTTAAAAAAATTTTTATTGTTCCGCAGCGCTGCTCTAATGCGCTTTTACCGATATTATTCCTACAATTGGTATAAGAGCCATCTCGTGACTATGCCATGTACATAAATTAGACAATTAGTTAATATTTTTATTTATGTATGGATTTGATATTTAGAAAGTGACATTCTAGGATTCCTTTATGTTGTTATCATATATTATGTATGTAACATGTGGTTATTTTAATTTTTTAAAATTATTATAAGCATGCTTGCTTTATGCTGGTTATGGTTCTTTAGAATTTAGAAAATTGTATCTAAGAATTTTTATGTAACCATGGGAGCGTTTTATAATCACCGTAATTTTCCCATGGATTTTAATTTTTTGTCTCTTAGAATTATTATAATTAGAATTTTTGTACACCGGAAACGGTTTAGGAAATTTTATGTAATTATTCTTGGAGGAGATTGAAATTTAAAGACTGTAATTTATTTTTCCCAAAAGTTAAATTTAATTTAAAAATTGAAATTTTAACAGTTTCAAAAATTCCAATTTAATTAGGATTCAAATTAATTTTTGAAGGTCCTAATGGATAAATTGGAATATGGCACCGAAATCGAGAACACAACACTTGGGATAGGCCATCGGCCTTGGTGGGGCTGCAGCCCCTGCACTCGGGCAGGATGGGGTTGCGGCAGCCCCTGCCCAAGGCTGCACTGTGGCCCACCTAATGGCTGGCCGACCCTTGGGCTGCAACCTGGCGGACTGCAGCACCTACCCGGGCTGCAGCAGCACATAGGCGTGCAGCCTGGGGCTGCAGGCAGTATGGCTGTGCCTGGGCTGTGGCCTGTGGGCTGCCAACCCCCCCGGGGGCTGGGGGCTGCCCACGGCGGCTGCCAGTCTCTGAGGGCCATGGGACCGATGGATCGAAAATCAAAAAATTTTGATTGTTAAATTTGAGATTTAATTTTTAAATCATATTTAAAAATATGTAATTAAAAATTTTAAATTTGTTGAAATTACATATTATTACATATGATATTTAAATTGTTTAAAATTTGAACTTGAAATTTAAATTTGAAATTTGAATTTGAAATTTAAATTTTGGGATTTAAATTTTAAATAATTCTTGGGATGAGAAATAAATGGAGAGGCTACATAAAGATGGATACAAGAAGACGGAACAAAATTCAAGACCCAAAGAATGCTTTGGATAGAATTTTATAATCTTTATTTTTTTTTATTCTAGGATGGAACCATGACTCGGTTATTTCGTCAATTATTTTTTCTGTGATATGTCATAGATGTATAAATATATATTGATAGATGATATGTATGTATATTTGATAACATGTCATATAGGATAAATGAATGCCGATCATACTATATTGATCATATATATTTGTCAAAACTTGCATGTTTTTCAAAATATTGAGTAGGAGAGGGTTTCAAACAAAACTCATGGCCTCCGTTGTTGATCCATATGTGAAAGCATGGTAATGTCTCGCGTCAGTTCTGCCCTAACCACACCCCTAGGTAGGTGTTTACCGCCGCCGGTATACTAGGTTGGATCTCCTATGTGAAAAACGTGTTCAGGCACGATCCTATTCATGACCACCCTTCGGTGGCTTGGTAGGATGTGGGTCGGGTTACGTAAACAATAGTTATACACTCAAGACTTATTTAGTTATTAACCTTCCCTAAAAACTCTGTTAACTAAACTGGTGGCGAAAACAAATGGTTATTAATATAGGTCTTAACCTTGGAGGATTTAAGGCAACATATATTAATTGGACGAGGTCTATATTCCAGCTATTTGTCTCATGACCACCCCTCGGTGGCTTGGGACAATAGATGCTGAGAATTATCGTTGCAATGCTTCATGTTTTTTCAAGTTTCATGTAGGAACATACTTGTATGTTTTATTTGCTGAATTATTTATATATTTGCTTGAGCTTTGTAATGATGTCTAGTATAATTTTATTTCAACTCAAAATGTCACCGACACCCCTCATTTCAATACTTACTGAAAATAAGTTGAATAGCGATAATTATAAAGACTGGAAGAGAAATTTGCTAATAGTTCTCAGTTACGAAAGACATAAGTTCGGGCTGGACGAACCATGCCCACCTGGACCCAAACCTAACACACCGCTTGAGGAGGTCTCGGTTACCTATACTCATTGGAGAGAATCCAATGAGATAGCTCGATACTACATTCTTACTAGCATGATGAGTGCTTTACAAAAACAACATGAGACTTATCAAGTTGCTAGGGAGATCATGGAAAATCTAGAGGACATGTTCAGAGACTAAGAAAAATTGGCTCGACAGTCTGCTATAACCAGTATTATGAACTCTAAGCAAAAAGCAGGTACTCCAGTGAAGGACCATATGATCACTCTAATGGGATTCTTTGCTGAGGCTGCTGAGAATGGTGCTGAGCTAGACTACAACAACCAGATCAAGATGGTGTTTAAAACTCTGTCAAAAGATTTTGTCCGGTTTAAGGCCGCATACAATCTGGTGACAAGGGAGTTAGGAATCACCGAGCTCATGAAGTAACTCCAAGCTTATGAACGGATGATCAGGGATGGGGATGCAGTCCAACCCAAAGGAGAGGCCAATTTGGCAGAATCTTCCAAACCCTCACGGAAGAGGAAGAGGTCAAATAAGAAGCAAGTGGCTTCCAGTTCTTCAAATCCTCCTGTCTCGGATGGGAAGAACAAGAACAAGAACAAAAATCCTCGGGACCCTAAAAAGTCTAAGTGCTTCCATTGTGAGAAGGTAAGTCATTTCAAGAAGGCTTGCTGAGAATTCCTAACTGCCAAGGGTAAGGAAGGTAAGGAACTTCATTATTTAGAAGCGTGTTTGGTGGAAGAATCAAAAGACATTTGGGTCATTGATTTAGGTGCCACTAATCCTGTTTGTGTTTCTATACAGGGGTTAGTGGAAACGAGAAGTCTACATGATAGGAGCCTTTCGTTGCGAACCGAAGATGGTAGCTTGCTATTGGCTAAGGCAGTGGGAGACCTTTATCTTTACTTTGATGAATTTATGTTTATATTATTGAAAGACTGCTTTTATGTTCCTAATTTTAGGAGGAATCTTATATTGGTAGCTTGTTTAATAAAGGATTCTTATTCAGTTTCTTTTAGTAAAAGAGTTGATATTCGTAAAAATAAGTCATTTATCTGTTCTAGATGGATGGATGAAAACCTATATTTGATCAAACCAAAGATGTACTCACTGCTTGACACCGAATTAATAAATAACTCTAAAATGTTGAAAGTTTCTCACTCTAAAAAGGCGTATCTTTGGCATTTAAGACTTTATCATATTAATCAGGATAGGATTCAAAAGTTAGTGAAAGACGGTCCTCTAGAATCTCTAGAGGAGGTACGTCTTCCTCAATGTGAGTCTTGTCTTGAGGGTAAGATGACTAAGAGGTCTTTTAGAACTAAAGGTACTAGGGCTCAGGAACTTTTAGAAATTGTGCACACTGACGTATGTGGCCCCATGAATGTCACAGCATAAGCAGGGTTCGAGTATTATGTATTCTTTATAGACGATTACTCGAGGTATGGATATGTGTACCTAATGCACCGCAAGAGTGAAACATTTGATAAGTTCAAAGAGTATCGTGCGAAAGTGGAAAAGCAATTAGGTAAATCCATAAAGACACTTCGATCTGATCGAGATGGTGAATACCTCTCCGATGAATTTCTAGGACATCTTGTAGAGAATGGGATATTATTCCCATTGACTGCACCTGGTACTCCACAACAGAATGGTGTAGCTGAAAGGAGAAACAGGAGCTTATTAGATATGGTACGGTCCATGATGAGTTATTCAACGCTGCCGTTATCATTTTAGGGATATGCATTACAAACGGCGTACTATATTCTGAACCAAGTTCCAAGTAAATCAATTCTCAAGACTCCGTATGAATTGTGATGTGGCAGGAAGCCCTCCCTTGGACATATTAGAATATGGGGCTGCCCGACACATGTACTGGATGGGGATACGAGAAGTTAGAACTAAGATCAGAATTATGCATGTTTGTATGGTATCCAAAGGGAACTAAGGGAGGTCTGTTCTATAACCCGAAGGAACAAAAAGTCATTGTTTCAACCCATGCGACATTCTTAGAGGAAAGTCACATGAATGACTTTAAGCCTTGAAGCAAAGTGATGCTAGAGGTATTATCAAGTGAAAGAACTGCTCCGTAGGTTTCGGTCTTAGATGCAAGTCTGAGTTTCGGTGAAAGATCTGCAGACGATCAACAATTTATGGTGCCTCGTCGTAGTGGGAGGGTTTCAAAGAAACCTAATTTCTTCATGTATAATGCTGAGGTATACCAGGTCGAAGCTCATGAGCATAAGGATGATCCAGTCACTTATAATGAAGCTATAACTGATGTTGATTCTAGAACTTGGAAACAGGCTATGAATAATAAGATAGATTCTATGAAATCCAACTCTGTTTGGGAACTTGTAGATCTACCGGATGGGATAAAACCCATTGGATGCAAGTGGGTCTACAAAAGAAAGAAGGATGTGGAAGGGAGAGTGGAAACTTTCAAAGCTGGACTGGTTGCAAAGGAGTACACGCAAAAGGCTGGAATCGATTACGATGAAATCTTTTCGCCTATTGCTATGCTGAAATCAATCTGTATTCTTCTGTCCATTGCTGCGGCTCTCGATTATGAGATCTGGCAAATGGACGTCAAGACGGCATTCTTGAATGGTAATCTTGAGGAATGTATCTACATGATACAGCCCAAAGGTTCATGGCAAAAGGCCAAGAAAGAAAAGTCTGCAAGTTGTTTAGATCCATTTATGGATTAAAGCAAGCATCCCGCTCATGGAACCAGAGATTTGATCAAGCAATCAAGACATTCGGTTTTGAGCAGAACGTTGATGAATCCTGTGTTTATAAACGTATTAAGGATGGTAAAGTGGTCTTTCTAATACTCTATGTTGATGATATACTGCTCATTGGGAATGATGTAGGGAATTTATTATCGGTCAAGCTCTGACTACACCAACAGTTTGATATGAAGAACTTGGGAGAAGCTAATTATGTTCTGGGCATTCGTCTCTTCAGAGATCGAAAAAAAAATAACAGCATTATCCCAAACTTCATACATAGATAAAATAATTGACAAATATATAATACAAGAGGCAAAGAAAGGTTCACAACCTTCCATTACTAGTCTAACTCTTTCATTGGATGACTGTCCCAAGACATCGGAAGAAAGAGAATGTATGAGTAAGGTCCCTTATGCATCCACTGTGGATAGCCTTATGTACGCTATGCTTTGCACTCACCCAGACATATGTTTTGCAGTAGGTATGGTGAGTCGATATTAAGCGAAACTTGGAATCAAGCACTGGCAAGCAGTAAAGCATATACTCAAGTATCTTAAGAGAACGAGAGATTATATATGCTAGTGTATTCTGGAGGGGACCTAACACCCGTAGAATACATGGACTCAGACTTCCAGACTTATAAGGATTCAAGGAAATTGACATCAGGATCAGTGTTCTTACTTAGAGGAGCCGCCATTGTGTAGAGGAGCGTGAAGTAGGGTTGCACAGCTGACTCTACGATGGAGACTGGGTATGTGACTGCGTCTGAGGCATCTAAAGAAGCGGTTTGACTCCGCAAGTTCTTCAGAGACCTTGAGGTCATTCCGGATGTTGACAAGCTTATCACACTTTATTATGATAATACTAGGGCTATTGCCAATACGAGGGAATCTCGACACCACAAGAGGACCAAGCACATAGATCAGAAGTATCACATTATAAGAGGGCACGTGGAGATAGGATAAGTGGATGTACGTAAGATCGCGTCCAAGGATAACATTGCCGATCTCTTTACTAAGACTTTGGTGGCTAGAAACTTTGAAAGGCATGTAGAGGCGATGGGGATGCGTAACATGGCACATCTGCTGGCTTAGGCCAAGTGGGAGATTGTTAGGAAATGCCCTAAGCATTAGAGATATTTTATGTATTTATTTTGAACTGGATTATAAAATTATAATATAGAGGTTATTCATTACATTGCTGTTTGTCCTTATTCTATTTATATGTTAAAGTAAATATAAGCAAATATGGCTCATTGACTGCTTGTATTAAAATTGTTAGAACGTTGCATACAATGGACTTATGTATGCAAGAAGACAATGTTCTAAAATAAGCGGTCTAAACTAAGGTCTGTAGTTTATGGGGTTAGACCGAGCATCTAACTCATGTTAAGACTATTATGTTGTCTAAAGCCATGGTAGGGATGGTTTGTCTTGACTGTCCAGAGTATAGACTCCCAAGTAGAGACATAGGTATATTGCTTGGTGGTGACATATTAGACCGGGATTAAAGCGTGATTGATATATGTAGTCCGCTATAAGTGGATCAATCTGCTTTTGACGTTCATTATGCAATAATCTTAATCATGAGTAAATGAACTACTTCATGTATATGACTTGTGTACTTTGATGTTCCAATGACTAAAGCATCTCAGAGGTAGTAAGCTTATAGACCGGTTCGTTGGGTGTATGACTTGTATACGATGAAGAGTTTGTTTATAGATATCAGAATCGTAGCTTTAAGAAGTTAAAGGTATCCTCTTAAAGGCATCCTCTTAAAGGCATCACACTAGATGTGAAAATGAATAAGGCCTTGGGTCGTCTGCTGGGCAGATAACTTCTTATTCACATATGGTGAATAATGATTTTCTTATTCGGTAGTATAATGGAACTTTAAGATAGCCTGATCAGTAGGATTAAACGGACTTTGACCTAAGGCTAATCATGGATATCATATGAGGGTTCTGCATACATGACAAGGTCATTGGATATTAGCTTGTCACAGGCTTTCGTAATACGGTATATGATTGGGAGTTCAGTTTCAGGTTTATAGTGGTGTGACTCTGAAATTAGTGATCATATAATTGAGTTGTTCGGTATAGAATGATGATCATATGGATTCACCGGAGCCCGATTATATATGCCCAATTGGTCCCTCTACTAGCTCCACATAATTCCTTAACGGTTGGCAAATTGATTTGTGTATGCTTATTGGTTGGTTGATTATGCATGGATGGTGTCGACATAGGACTAGGATGGTGAACAAGATTCTCTCTGGTTGAATTCACATTTTGTTTTGGATAATAAAGTACACAATTATTCCAACTCCAAATAAAGTTGTCATGATTTTATTTGAGATTGGATTGGAGTTGTAGAAAATTATCCATGAGAACAAAATTTGAAATACAACTTTTTATGGATTTTGAAATTTGAATTTTGAAATTTAAAATTTAAATTTTCAATTTGAAATTTGAATTTGAAATTTAAATTTGAAATTTGAAATTTGAAATTTGAAATTTGAAATTCAAATTTTAAATCACAGTCCAAGTGAAATTCGAATTCTTTGTGGATAATTTCACAAGGTTAGAATTCGAATTTGAGTTAGATTATGGTGAGGAAAATCTTGTTTGAATCCTACTTGAATTTTGAATCTCAATCCTAATTAACTTGGTCGAAAATTGTTGAGGAAAATCCTCCTAGATATTTTCAGTTTTTGTGGATAAAGATACAGGGAAAAATTCAAGTTTCAATCCCAGTTGAATTTGGATTCTCTCCTCCCTAGATTGGCCGAAATTTTGAGGATAATCTCAAGGGGATTTTCGATTTTTTTATGGATAAGGATGAGATAAAATTCAAGCAAGAAAATCCTATTTGAATTTTGATTCATTCCATCACATTATGGCTGAAACTTTTGTGGATAAATCCTAGTGAATTTTTAGATTTTTCTTATGGACAATGGTGAAATAAAATTCAAGTTAAAATCCTGTTTGAATTTTGAATGCAAGATCCTAAAGGTGGTCGAATTCTTTTTAATGGATAAGGCTTTGAAAAATTCATATTTTGTGTGTGGATAAGGGAGAAAATCTTCTCCTAATCCAATTCGAATTCAGAGGATCACCTCATGCAAGTCTATAAATAGAGGTCCTGCCACTCCAGTTCTCTCAGACCACAGACTCTCAGGTGAGCAAGCTTATTGTTGCATAACTCGCCGTGACAATAAGTTCTTTAGAGATCTGGGAGGTCAGAAGAAGACTAGCAGTGCTAGCATACCAGTCGAGGAACTGAGTGCCCACACACTCTGCCATCGAGCAGGCTTTCGTTGCCTTTTGGTGGGATCCCTATAACCAAAATAATCCATGGTTATTTTTACTATTCATTCTATATTTAAAATGCAGCAAAAACATAACATTTTAAAATCTGGGTTCCTAACGATACATTTAGGGGTCTAATACTTCATTTCCGACCTTTCTGTTAACTTTTGGGAAAATGACCATTTTGTCCTTGACTTTTGACAAAATGATCACTTTGCCCCTACGGAACTGTTTTCACTTTTCTTGCACTTAAGTCATGATTTTGGCCATCAAAACCTTAATTAGGGTTTTAAGTTACCATTCCTAGCCTGAACATCCTTTTTCCTAACTTTTGACAAAATGACCATTTGATAAAATGACCATTTTGTCTCTAACTTTGGACAAAATGACCATTTTGTCTCAACTTTTGACAAAATTATCATTTTGTCTCTAGTAGGATTTTTTCTTGTTTGTTCGACTTAAAGCTTAATTTTGGCCTTTAGAAATTTAATTGAGTCATTCTAAGGCTTTAACGATCCTTTTCTAGTGTTTTAGAAATTTTTGGTCAAAATGACATTTTTGCCCCTGACAGGATCTAAGGCCATAAAATTTCCATTTTAGCGTTTTAATGGGATTTTCTAAACCTAATAATCATATAATAATTTTTCTTAAGTTTTATCGAGCTTTTATGACATTAATTGCCGAATTGTTCGTGTTACTATTCATTGACCCTCGGGGTACTATTCCGACCCTCGGTCGTTCATCCACTTTTTCTTACGTTTTGGGGATCCGGATGGATATTTCACTAATATTGAAGACGTCTGTCGTCCTTTACCCGACCTACGTTATCGAGGGGGCTTGGGTTTTCAAACTACGACTCTATTTTACCCCTCGTTTCTTAAAATACCCTTCGACCTGCTATAACAATTTGGCAGCATTTCTGCTTAATTTTTAGGTTTTCGACGTTTAGATAACGTCTCAAAACCCTTGGTACCTGCCAATTACTAAACTAGAGGCTTGATTTTTACGTAAAACCCAAACTTTTTACATAAAAATACCTTTATAACCTTAGTTGTTTTTAACGACGTTTTGGTTTGTTTTCACCTATTCTCGCCCTGGGTTTTTATTCACATTCCTAACTTATACCCAACTCACAAAATCCTCCATTTCTCCCCTAACTCTAACCACGAATTTTATGGAATTTCAAGCACCAAACTTAATTTTTCTTGCTTCTAATTTCATTCTATATATCACATATCCATAACAACACTTTTAAATCAATACAATAACCCTAAACATGCTAAAATTTTCCATTCCCCTTCCTCCCCAGTCTCACGGATTTAACCTAAAATATCACGCTCCAAATATTTTTTTTCCAAAGTTCAATTTTATTTCCTAATTTTATCACAAGCTAACATGCATTCTTATAGCTAAAACCAACAAAACACAACTTTAATTTCATCACAATTTCCAACGGTTTTGCATTGAGAAAACAAGCACAAATTTTGTGTTTTTTAATTCTATTTCATGCCAAGCTTACTTTGTAAAACCATAATTATCAAAATTACAACTTGAACTTCATATCCCTTAATACCCAGTTTACCATATGAAAACATGCATAAATGGTATTGTTTTTACATTCTAATTCATTGTGTTCCTTTATCACAAGCCACTAGCACTCTTTTAAGCAAAAACCAACAAAACCAATACTTAAATTTCATCCCAAACCATCCCTACAATCCCACAGTTTTCAGCAAAGAAAATAGGGAGAAAAACTTGTAAAAATGAGGGTTTACCTTACTTTGTTGTTCACTTGATGCTAGAGAAGTGTTTGGAACAAGTTTTGGTGAAAATTTGTTGAAAATCTTGGCTTGGAATTGGGTGGAGACTCACGGCTACAAGAGGACCAGAAATGGCTGAGTTTTTGGCTATTTATTTTTCTGTTTTTCTAAGTTAAAACCATGTGGTTTTATGGCTTAAAGATGAAGGACCAAATAGCAAAGATTCTTGGTAACATTTGCAATAATTCAAGGGTAGTTTGGCAACTTTTTAAGGCTTAGTTCGTAATTATAAAAATTTTTACTGATTTTACTTTCATTCTCTACCCAAAATCCGCCACATTGCCCCCCTAGAATTTTCTTGAAATTTTTCTAAGCTTTCTTTGACTTTCTTGGGTTAACTTTGAATCCTAGCTATTGAATCAAAGTGTTAAACCCTAACCTTTAGATCATTGTGTAACTTAAAATGCTTATAAGTGTCATACACCTAAACCTTTACTCCATATATATATTTTTGATCAAACTTTGACCAAAAGTCAAACCAAATGGTATTTTATCTAAATTGCGTAGGCGAGCTTCTGAGGTCGTCTGTGCGATCGGTTTACCTTAATTCACTTCGGTTTGATCAAAAATCCATACTGTAAATCTTTTGTCTTTTAGTGAACCTTAGTATACAACTAGGGTTTTTGATACCGAAAAAGGACATCATTTGTCTAATTTCGGTTCGATAAAATTTTCTATCCCTAATTTACGGTCTGTTAACATTGTTAGAAGATTTTATTGCGTTCTAAATCATATTAAATCATACATTTTCATTTCAAACATGAAATCATTGTATACATACAATGTACATATTTTTCCGAGAATAGTAAAATTTCTTCACATTCACCCCTCCTTATAAAATTTTCGTCCTTGAAAATTAAAATAAGTAAGGGTACAATGACTTCATTTCATCTTCTCGTTCCCACGTAGCCTCTTCGATACTGTGATTTCTCCATAATACCTTGACTAGTGGGATTGTCTTGTTTCTCAATACTTTCTCTTCACGGGCTAAAATCTGCACTAATTGTTCTTTGTAGGTCAAATCTTCCTGAACTTGTATTGGTTCATACTTCAATATATGCGATGGGTCTGAGATATATTTCCTCAGCATTGAGACATTGAAGACATTTGTACTACCGACAAATCTGGAGGCAACGCCAATTTGTAGGCTACTTTTTCGATACGTTCGATAATTTCAAATGGTCCAATGTATCTTAGACTTAATTTTTCCTTTTTACCAAAATGCATTACTCCTTTCATTGGGTATACTTTGAGAAATACGAAGTCCCCTTCATTGAACTCTAGGAATCTTCATCGAACTCCAGGAATCTTCGTTGTTTGTCTGCATAACTTTTCTATCGGCTTTGGGTGATTTTCATTCTACGCTGGATCTTTGCAACTGCATCTGAAGTCTCTTGTATAAAATCAGTCTTGTGTAGCTGCTTTTCTCATAGATCGTACCAGTGAATGGGCGATCTGCATTTCCGTCTATAAATAGCCTCATATGGTGTCATTCCCATTAAAGCTTAGTAACTATTGTTGTAGGAGAATTCCATCAGGTAGCTTCTCATTTCAAACTCCCAGAAAATCCATGATGCAGGCTCTAAGCATGTCCTCCAGCATCTGGATAGTTCGTTCAGATTGTCCATCCGTTTGAGGGTGAAAAGCTATGTTGAGGCATAATTCTGTACCCATAGCTTCTTGTACGCACTTTCAAAAATTTGAAGTAAATCGTGCATCTCGATCAGAGATTATGGACTAGGGGACTCCATATAGCTGAATGATATTAGCCATATAAAGTTGTGCCAATTTTTCTAGTGTGAAAGTTGTTTTTATTGCTATGAACTACGCCGTCTTGGTGAGTCGATCCACTATTTGTGACAACCAGGAATTTCATCATTCTCAAAAAATCGGTCCATGGAATGTACATATTGAATTTCATGTTTAAAATGTGAAAATGTAGTGATCATATGTGTGTATGTGTGTGTCATACGCAGTATCAAGAAATTGGTCAAGATAACCTTTTCTTAATATAAAACTAATATATTTATAATCAATATGCTCAATTTAGTCAATTGAGTACAAAATGTAAATTTTGACCGGGAAACATGCAGTATCAGAAAACTGGTCGAGATGATCTTAAATGAAGTTAAAACTGATAAATTTAGGTTCAGCACGCCCAAATTAATCAGTATAGCCTATCAGCATGCTCAAAGGTAATTTTTGACCAGGAATTCACAATACCGAAAACTGGACAAGATGACCTCGGATAAAAATAAAACTGATATATTTGGATTCAGCACGCCCAAATTAGTCAGGACAGCTCCTGTTGAAATTTTGGACAAAAAAAGTATATATAAGGGCGGAAAATCAGAAATTTCAAAATAAACCCTCACATTTTTCTTCCTTCTCTCTTTTCCCCCATAACCCCATAAATAAATAGTAACCAACCATCGAAAATGGTGTCCATTTTCGACACCGCTAATCTCATTGGAAAGCTCTCGCCGAGCTGAGTTTAACAGTGAGTCGAGTCAACGAAGCAGCCGCCGGAGGAAGCCGTCCGAAGCCGCCGGCTGCCGGAATTTTCAAACTGCCCTATCTCCGCCGTCCGACGTCTAAATGCCACGATTCAGGTCCCTATAATGACCGTCATTTTCATGGCACCTACTTACCATGTAATAAGACATTAAGGAATAAAATGGACATAATTTAATGCCTTTTAGTGCAAATTTAAGTAACATGGTCAAGTACACGGCCGTGTGAGTGACTGTATGTCATTCGGACTGTGTATCTGTTAGTAGCCGTGTGAGTGTACATGGCCGTGTAGTGTAACATGGTCAAGTACACGGCCGTGTAAGAGGCCGTGTATTACTCGAATAAATGAATGTGTTTCAAAGACATGGCCGCGTTGAGCAGTCTCAACTAGTACACGCTCGTATCTAAAATGTACATGCCCGTGTTATCTTGCATACACCCGTGTAAGAGTCCGTGTAGAAGGCTGTGTAATGAGCCGAGAGTCGCTGTTATGACTCTCATGAATTATGAAACTTAATTACTATGTAATGATGTAATTAAGTTAATAAACACAATGTGCTTTTCAGTTGAATGAATTAAACGGGAATAGTAACGTTTAATTACTATTCATGCAGTGAAAGGGGCAACCAACAGTGAAATCGGTCTACCCTATTATGTGAGTATGCGTTGAGACGCGCAATATCAAGAAACCGGTCCAGACGACCATTTCATGATACAGAACTGATGAGTTAGTCATCAGTACGCTCAGACTGGTCATCTGAGCATAGCAGCGATAATTACCCTAATAGATGTACAGTATCGAGAATAGTGGTTTAGATGACCTCTTCTCGCCCAGAGACTGACAAAATCAAAGTCAGAACGCTCAGATTAGTCAGTCAGATAGTGAATAGTGAACAGTAAATAGTGATTAGTGAACAGTTTCTCAGGTTAGTGATCAAGACGGCCTTAATCTGGCATAAAACTGACATCTTAATAGTCAGCAGGCTCAATCTGGTCAATTGAGCACAAAATGTAGATTTTGTTTAAGAGATACGCAGTATCGGGATGAGCATCAAGACGACCTTTTCTTGCTCCGAAACTGATATATTTAGACTCAGGACGCCCAAATTAGTCAATCAGACACCTGACACGTTTTTCGAGACAGGGTCATGCAGATACCGAAAACTGGTTCAGAAGACCTCAGATGGACGTAAAACTGATAAATTTGAAATCAGCATGTCTAAATTAGTCAAGGGAGACTGTGTTTGAAATTTTACGCGAAAACGCCTCGTTATGCGTGCGTAGTGCCAACACAGTGTAAGCCTCAACACAGTATCAAGGAATTGGTCAAGATGACCTTTTCTTGATATAAAACTGATATATTTGGATTCAGAATGCTCAAATTAGTCATTTGAGCACAAAAAGTAATTTTTCATCGGGAGCCATACAGTATCGGAAAACTAGTCAAGACGACCTCGGATGAAGATAAAACTGATATATTTGGGTTCAACACGCCCAAATTAGTCAGTATAGCCTATCTTAAAATTTTTCAAAAAATTAGTATAAAGGACGAAATTTTGGGGGTTCTTGAAAAATAGCCCCCATATTTTTCCAAATCTCATTTTCTCCTTCCCCCACACCACACGAAGATGAACAGTGACCGACCATCGAATCCGGCCTCCGTTTTCGACACCGCCGGCACCATTGGAAAGCTCTCGACGAGCTGAGTCTAACGGTGTGCCGAGTCGACGGAACCGACGCCGGAGAACGCCGCACGCACCGCCTAAAGCCGCCAGTGGCCGAACTTTTCAAATCGTGATTTCTTCACCATCTGACGTCTAAATGCCACGATTCCGGTCCCAATGATTTCGTGGTGAAGAGTAGAACAAAACTCAGGCTTCATTTCACGTCAACAGCCGCTGGATCACGTCGCCTAAGGTTTGCCATCGCCGCCGTCAAATCTCACTATTCCGGCGGAGTTGAGTTGCAAGGTGGGTATCAAAATGCTCAGAACAACACGCAGATCAAAAGCCCCAAATCAATTTTGAGTAACAACGCCAAAAAATGAAGATCCAACACCGCCACCATCGTCGACTTTGCGAGGGCCAATTTTCGGTGATAGGAGCCTCGATTGGTGAAATTGACACCACCAATGGGTTCCTCTCATCGAGCTCTTCAAGATGGTGGTCACCACTCCCATCGCCGCCATGGTCAACGGCAGTCAACGGCGACCCGGACACCGAAAATTGAAGAATGGCCCGTTGGCCTATTTTCGACGTTCCGGACACATCCGCGGCATCGGATTTGCAAACTTGAGTTTCAAAAGTGAAGAATGATGATTCAAAAATTATGCGATCGAGATCGAACGGTTCACCCGATCGCCGACGGGAACGATTTTGGTAGTGGTTTTGATCCCTTGATTCCTCAATTTATTATTGGAAATAATTATGTATTAATTATGGTTTACTGACTTGAGGAATTGTAAGAAAAAGGGATGAAATGTCGAAAAAGAGAATGTGAGGAAATGTGAATATTTTTACGTAAAAAGCGGAGCTTTTACGTAAAAATTAGGCATCTGATTTAGTACGTGGCAGGTTAGAATAGGTTAGATGGTTTTGAGGCGTTTCCTAAACGCCGAAACCCAAAAATTAGGCAGAAATGCTGCCGAAATTTCTGAAACGACACAAAGGGGTATTTTAGGAAACGATGGGTGAAAATGTGATCGGGATGGAAACCTAAGCCCCCCTCAATGACCTAGGTCCAGGAAAGAAGGACGGACGTTTATAGGATTAGTGAGCCGCCCAATTAGAAATTTTCTAATGTGAGAAAATGTCACGGCCCAAAATTTAGACACGTGACACGGCAGCCAAATCATAATATCAACCCGAGATTTAAGGAAAACATTTATTACGAAAAACGGGTCAATATTATAATTTAGCTAAGCCTAATTATTTATAAAGTAGCATCATAACCACAAAACAAAATAAAGTAGAAAGTAAATACCTTTTAATGCGGAAATCAAACACAAAATCGGTTTTCAAAATAAATTACCAACCATAAAATATTCCCAAGCATGAAATTTGAATAACGTGAAATAAAGTACAAACTTAAAGTCTCATTACATCAGAACGAGAAACAGAAAGAAGAAGATGGAGAAAACGGATAGCATCATCTACGGTAGTAACGGATATCTCAACGAATTTCGAAACTGCTACCTCCCGTACCTGGAAGTAGTCATTTCGAAATCACAAAGAAAAAGGTACGTGAGCGCTGGCTCAGTAGGACAGAAACAAAGGTGGGTTAACTGATAACATTTAAAAAGATGGCATAATATTCGTTTCCAAAAATAATCAACAATTTAAAAAAAATACATGACATAATAATCATAACAAAAAAAAATCAACAATTTCGTGAAAAACATTTTTAATGCAAGTTTTATTCTGCTGAGGACTTAGCGTAGCTGCAATATACGTGCCCCAATATTAAAATAATAAATCATTAAAACAAACCATCATATTATGAGTGAGGACTTGTCGTAGCTATAATATACGTGCCTCGAATTTGAATTATCCTAGATCATCTCGTTACGGTCTAAATAGGCCGAACGGCCCTGCGCAGGTTTAGGGACCTTCCCCCATGGCGTCAACTCTAGGATGCATGCATCATTTACAATGATCATGAACTAGAGCTCAATTATGTTCACCGGATTATTCAAAAGATGGTATTTACCAAGTTGTATTATGCCATTAATCAAAACACGCTTTAAAATACACATTTAATTACCAAATACGTTGCATGCGTTTATTTCATCAAAAACAATATAATAATTTCATAAACTGAAAACAGCATGCCATCGATAAAACAAGGAAATTTAAAACACTTGACTACTCCCAGAAAAGGCTAGAACGTCCTACCTCGATTATCGCACAAGCGTTACGATAACGTGATCCACAAATCCAGCAAGAACGTCAAATAAATCCTATAATCACAATATATGATCAGTCTAGGTCTAGACATAATTATCCAATCATTTTAGTGTGCCACAAAAGATTTTAAAACGTTTAATAAACATTTGGGATTTAAAATTTGTGAAAAACTCTAAGTTAGGATATTTCTGGACATGGACAGACTAACCTAGGCTGATTGTAAAATCAATATTAATTCATTTTTAATCCCAAAAATTCTAAATTTTTAATATGTTAAACTAGACATCCGTAGCTTTAATTCCATATAATTTTTATAATTTTTAGACATCATTTGGTCATTCAATTAGGCCAAAAACCGAGGAGTTGTTTTCAGGCATAAACTCTGGGTTTCAGTTTCAGTTCAAAAACTGGCAGTTCTGTCCGCCTATATTAGAAAAATATTTTGACTAGGTAAACGGATGAGTTTGGTTCTGAAATTTTGCAGGCATTTAGGGGACATCTTGAATTTAATTTTAGGCTCAAGAATCACTCAAAAATCGTCTTTAAAACTCAAGTTATGGCTGACAAAAATTTACTGTTTATATGGTAATTTTCCAGATTTCCGTTTTTCTGTGTCCGAATTTCGATTAGCCTCAAACTAATTCAATTTTCATCCAATGATCACGAAATTTCGTGGAAAACCTTATTTATATGTCATTAACACAACCCAAGAATCAAATTGGCAAAAATCATAAAATTTACACATGTGATAATAGGGTTTTTGAAAGGGAACAAAGAGGCAAAATTTTTAGGGTTTGAGAGAGAGATTCACACCTTGTTTGTGCTGTACTATTTTTGATGCTTGGTCTCCTTTTTGGCTGAATTTGTGTGAGTGTTGGAGTCTTCAAAATAGTAGGGAAACAGTGGAGAAAACCATATAAAATTTCGGATTTGAAATCAAAAGGAAAAAGAAGGAAAAAAATTTTGATTTCTCACCTTGTTTTTGTCTCAAAGGTTGTTGAATTTTTGAGCTGCCTTTTGGTAAGTTTTGTTTGCTGTTTTGGGTGTGTTTTGGGAGAGAAAATTCAGAGAGGAGAGAGGGGAAAGCTGGCCGAATTTTTGAGGGTGAAAGGAAGGGTGAATGAGAGTTAAAAGTGGGTTTTTATACTAGGTTTTTTTTTTTCCTTTCTCTTCCTTGTTTGGCCGAAAATTGTAAGGGGCAAAAGGGAAAGTTTTTGTGCTGTTTTGAGGCTAGGGTTTTCTCTCTTATTTCCCCTTAAGTGGCCAAAATTATCCCTTAGTTTTTAAGGAAAAATAATTTGAATTTTGATTGAGTTTTGACTTAGCTTTTAATTCAATAAAATCTCCTTTATATCCTACACTTTATGGCCAAATTTCTTCTTTATATCTAAGGAATGAAATTTGAATTTGAATCCTCCTTGGATTTGTGGAATTTAAATTTTAATTAAAATCCCAAGTGATGGCCGAATATTTTAGGGTTTCTTTTTGAAGTTCAAATTGTTGACTTTTTGAGCGGAATTTGACTAGGAAACCAACCCGGGTTTCCAAAAGGATTTTTAATTAATTTTTGGCACACTAATTTTATTTAAAATATATATTGACCCTTAAATAAAATTTAAGGCGTCACAGAAAACGAACCCTATGTCAGAATAGTACCACCCGAGGGACGGGTGCGATCTAACTATAAAATTTGGGGTGGTTAAATCGGTAAAGGTAACCCGACAGGCTAAATGGTCAATATGCGAGATATTCAGTCAGTTGACTGGTCGGTTAGCCAGTCAAGGACCAAGTCTGAATGGGATAGTAAGAGACAGTGATTAATTTGTCAAGTACACAAATTAATCAAGCACGATTAGAAATTAGATATCAAAATTCCCAAAGTAGAGCAGTTAGGTACCGATAGGCATCGATATTACACAACGATAGTTTTATTAGTTCCTATCGATAGAGTGACCTAAGAGCGATGTTAATTAATTTATTGAGCAAATAAATTAATTAACCATGATTAGAAATTAGAAAATCAAATTCTTAAGAAGAGGGCAAGTCACTAATGACCACAGTGACCTAAGAGTGAATGTTAATGAAATGCATTATGATTACAGAGAGATACCTGTATTGTGACAAAGGCGAGAGTATAAACTGTCCGATGACAGGTAAGTACAACTCCGCTTACAGCATGGATAAAATGAATTTAAAATGATGCTTTTCCAATATTTTAAGTATGTATCTTGCACACGATACTGCGCAGCATACATGATAGCATATAGTTTCACAATCGAGTAGATTGATAAAAGAATAAGATAGAAGCCATAGATCCCTACCGGGTAGGATTGGGGACAGCTTAGAGAAGCATATGGCTAGAACAGTTAAACAAGATGGAAATAAGTAGGTGTGTCGTACCGGCTCCTTCAGTCGAAGGGGTTTCTAGTTAAAGAAAGTTAAGGCCAAAAGTTGAGCATCAGTTGATGGCTTTTCGGTATTAGTTGACCTCGGGCGTTACCGTTGGTCTGCGCGCACACGGTACTGACACATGGGCCCTAAATAGACAAGAAAAGAAAAGAGAAGTTTGAAGCATAAATGAACATAACTGGATCATGCATTAGTTATAGTTCGCTATGCTTTCTTTTTCAGTAGAGTGCATACAGTACACGATGCTTATGTCATGCATAAAGTATGTGAAGTTTTATATTCAGTGTTATGACATGTTATGTGATGACATGATATGTGAGTTGATATGTGATATGCTTATATGGTATGTGATTTATTAAGTGATATATGTCATGCATATGATTTTAAGTATGTGCTATGTTTTAAACATATTTTGCGGTTAACATGTTGTACTTACTGGGCGTAAAGCTCACGAAGTGTGTTCATACTGTAGGTAAGCTTCCTATAGCGTAAACACCAAGGGGCGATGATGGCGGCGGAGGTGGATGTGAGGATGAGGTTATGAATACACAGCGAATATTCTTTCGTACAGTATGAGTAAATAGTATTTTGAATGGTGACAGTTAAATAGTATTTTGAACAGTAAAGATTAAATGGTATTTTGGAACAGTAAACAGTATATGTATGAATAGTATATTTAAATAGTATTTGATGAATAATAATCAGATAAACAAGTATATAAGTGTGTATGTATAATTGAAATCTTTATATTTTTCAAATTCCATATTTTAATAGTATACGTATGTGAATAGTAAATACGTATGCGTATATAAAAAAATCCCTCTAAATTTATGGTATTAAATTCAGCAAGTTTAAGTATCGGTTTTAAAGAAGAAGTATAAGTAAAAGTTAAAGAAGCAAGTAACAGTTTTCAGTGACGGTCCGGGCCGTTGAGAGCACAGGGCGTCACAGTTGGTATCAAAGTGGCTTCCTGCCATCCTACCTCACATCGCCGCATGCCTGCCTCATCTGTCCAAGTAAGTTAGTTTTATTTTTTTAGTCAGTAAATGTTTATCTATTGAAGATAACATTTTATAGTAATGAGATGAGGAAACCTATGATGGCGAGGATAAGATGAAAAGATGCTGAGATCATTATACGAAAAATCACGACCATACAGTGCTAGAGAACTGCTCAGAGAAAGAATATGGATTGCTGCCCGAGTTGTACCGATCTTCAAGGCTAGTTATCCACTAAGTTTCGAGTGACAAACAGTACTCCTGCACTCCATGAGAATGTCAGGACTGGTTTCACGTTATCAAAGTGATTCCCCGATTGTACACCATTGATCAGGATAACTGAGTCTTGTTGGCTGTTGATATCTCTCAGGAAGATACTCTTGTGTGTATCAGGATCCTTATGACCAGGATGAGCGCTTAACTGTGTCGAGTTTTGCCATACCACGATCGAGCCAATCTCTGAGAGCTGTCCAGCATCAGCCCCAGTTTTTCTCTATGGGCAAGCGGGGAGTGAAACCGCCTAAGTTCTCTAGAGTTATGGATATACGAGAATTTATTCATCGGACTGAAAGACTGCAGCTGATGTCTAGTGATACAATTCTAACGTATGCTGTTCATTACAAGGAACCGATATGGGCTTCTATAATACATGCCGAGACAAAAGTGGATCAAGACAGGAGAAGACCAAAAGAGAGAAAGAGACCTTGCCAAACAGAATTAGAAGGGCGATCAAGCAGGACTAGCAAGCCTTATTAAGGAGATAGTGAACGCTGAGAGAAAAGTGCTCAATCGCGGGAACCCTGCACAAGCCCAAGGCATTATAGCAGCCGCCATTATGGAGGGTGACTCGGTAGAACCAGCACCCTAACTGGCTGATGAAGAGTTCATGGCTGAGCACCAGCCAGAAGTACACGAGGGCAATAGGGAGCCAATGGAGAACCCCGAACCAGCTTGTATGTCTCTTGAACACCCATGGAAGAGGAAGATGATTAAACTCTTTCCAACGCCTATCCCGACGATGAGGGAGAGGAGATCTCCGACCGCTTTAGTAATGACAAATAGATGGGGATGTACGAACCCCAAGTCATCATAGCCAGCGATGACGAGGTCCGTTTCGGTTGAGAAGAAGAGGAGAACCCAAAGGAATTCCCACACAGCGATAGTGATGATGAGGAGATGCCTGATACTGAATCAGGATTGTCCTTCCAATAGTAGTAACCCTTCTACGGGAATGTTAGTTATGAAAAGATATAGAGGGAAGCAGTAGCTCTCCCCCGTCAGTTGTAGCATAATGTACTTGTTGAGATCGTATAGGGAAAGTGTGTATCACTCTCACTGAACTAGAATCTTGAATATATGTATATATATTATGTGAAATATATTATGAGATAAGCAGTAAAGCTTTGCCCTAGGGGTCAGATATAATTTTTTTCCACAGTGTAAGTATGGTATGACAGAATGTGCAGGACAAATCCTAGCACTCAGACGATGTCCCAATACAATGCGGCAATTATATTGAACATCACAGTATGAGAGAAAGAAAGATGGATATAGTATGTATATTTATATCCATAACGTTTAAGTAAGATTGTTAAGTAAGAAAGAAAATGATATGTGATACAAGTCCCAAGTACAGAATTTAAGAGACTTATATTTTCCTTTCCCGCTGTACGATAGGGTTACATAGGAAAACATGACAAGAACGAGAGCTTAGTTAAACCTAGCATCCCGAGAGGATGAGTTGATAGCACAGATCGCAGCCATGTGAGAGATGATGGAGAACCAGCAATGGGAGCTAAACCAGCTTAGGGAACAGCTGGACCAGCAACCCCAGGCACCACGTCAGTAGAGATGCCAACACAGGAGGCTCTAGCAGCCCCAGAAACTCTGAGAGAACAAGCAGCTCCTCCAGCCCAGGAGGCACTAGCACCCATAGTAATGGCTACTCTCATAGCAGCAATTGTTTTTCTGTCAATCCCTAGGGAAGGTGACTTGTATGAGAGATTTCGGTGCATGAAAGCATTAGAATTCGAAGGAATCACCAACCCTATAGAGGCCGATGACTGGCTAACAAATATCCAAGTAATCTTGGATTTTATAGGGCTAACAGATAGAGAGAGAAAGGGATGTGCGCATCCTTCACCTTGCACAATGAGGTACATTAATGGTGGAAGATGGTAACCATTAGGAGGAACATTAGAGAGATGAGCTGGAGCGATTTCATTGAGGAATTCAAGGAGATGTACTTCAACGAGAAAGCACTAGTAGCGCAGTAAGACGAGTTCAACAACCTGCGCCAAGGTAGCATGACCGTCATAGAGGCAATCAGGAGGTTTGAGCAGCTGGCTCAACTTTGCCCAGATTTAGTACCGACTAAAAGGAGAGAGTCAAACGAATGCTGAAGATGTTCAAAACCGAAATCGCAGTTTAGGTCTGTAGTGGAAGCCACGGACCAGCGACACTAGCAGAATGTGTCAGCAAGGCTATCTGAGCTGAGTACTGGTCGGCTCAGGATAAGGAGCGAAAAGCGTAGAATTTTAAGACACGAAAGGAGGAGAAAATGCAAGCTGAGCAGGCTCAGGGGAAGCAGAACCCCGAGTTACAACACAGAGGACAGAACGTGGGAACCGACCAGAATAGCAGGCATTCCAACAACAACAACAATAAGAGAAAAGGGAAATCAGGGCAACCAAGATTCACAGGAGAATTTCCCCCAGAAGAGAAACGACCAGGAAGGAAATGATAGCCAATACCTGAAGTGCACGAAATGCGGAAAAAGGCACCCAGGAGAATGTAAGCAAGGAGTAAGTGGTTGTTTCATCTGTGGCAAGGAAGGCCACTATGCCAAAAAATTGCCACTCCAACCTGCAGAATCGACAGAATCAATCCCGCACTGGGAATAATCAACTTCACACCAACCAGACTAGGATCGAAGACCCTTCAATCACACAAGGTATACTGAAAGCTTCAAACAACTAAGGAAGAATCTATGCTTACACGGGGAGTGACGTTAAAGCTGTAACTTCTGCAATAGTGACAATCCAGCTTTCTATCGCCAACTTTGATGCGTTAGTTCTACTTGATTCTGGAGCCACCGATTCGTTGCATCATTAGATTCTGCTAGAAAGATAGGTAGGAGCTTAGATAGGACGAAATAAACCTTTAAAATGTCACTTCCTCCAGGGGAAGTTTATTTGTATAATTACTAGATATGTCAGGTGTCAGAATTATCTACGGGAGAGAATTGAACGTTAACCGATGACATGTATGACTATGATGTAATTGTGAGGGTGGACTTCTTCACAAAACAAAATGTCGTCATAGGCTGTCGAAGGTGGAAAATCGTTTTCGAACCAATCGGATGCGAAAAGTTTATTTATAAGGGTTTGTCGTCAGAGCAACCAAAGACGATGATATCAGCAGTGAAGGCTCGCGAGATGCTATCCAGTGGATATATGGACTTCTTAGCAACGTAGTAGATAAGACACAAGGAATAGAGATAGGACCCGAGAACGTGCTGATAGTCAGGGAATTCGTAGGGATATTTCCAGAAGATCTTGCAGGATTCCCACCAGAGCGTGAGATCTCGTTCGAGACTGAACGTCTACCAGAATCAACCCCCATCTTTGAGGCCCCATACAGAATGGGCTCTGTAGAGCTAAAGGAGCTCCAAGCCCAGCTGAAGGACTAAATAGGTAAGGAATCCACTCGACATAACTGTTCACCCTGTGGAGCACCCGTACCATTCATGAAGAAGAAAGACGGACCACTGAGAATGTGCATCGACTACAGAGAGTTGAACAGGATTGTGATTAAGAACAAGCATCCATTGCCGCGGGTTAGCGATCCATTTGATCAGTTCCGAGACGCTGCAGTGTTCTCGAAGATCAATATACATTCCGGGTACCATCAACTACGAATCAAGAATGAAGATGTACCCAAAACAGCCTTTCAAACGTGGTACGGACATTTCGAGTTTCTGTTCATGATGCTCAGATTGACGTACGCGCTAGCAGCTTTCATGAACCGGATGAACCGCATGTTCAAGGGTTATTTGGATAAGTTTGTCATTGTGTTCATCGATGACATACTTATACACTCTAAGACGAAGGAAGAGCACGAAGAGCACTTAAGGATCATTTTGCGCATGCAACAGGACCATCAGTTATATGCCAAGTTCTCCAAGTATGAGTTTTGGTTGGAGAAGGTCCATTTCCTAGGCCACGTAGTCCCTAAGGAAGGAGTATCTGTGGACCCGATGAAAATTGATGCAGTTAGCGCATGACCAGCTCTGAGAAACGTGATGGAGATCCACAGCTTCCTAGGCTTAGTGGGATACCATCGACATTTTGTCAAGGGTTTTGCAAAGCTAGCCGCACTACTCACAACGCTCACCAAGAAGGGAAAGAGGTATGAGTGGACCGACAAGTGTGAGAAAAGGATTCAAGAGCAAAAATGAAGGCTCACAAGCTCTCTAATACTGACCATTCCAGATGTTGGTCAGGGAAGCTTTGTGATTTAAAGCGACGCATTTAAAACCGAGTTGGAAACTGTGTTGATGTAGAGTCATAGAGTAGTAGGGTATGCTTCATGACAACTTAAAAACCCTGAGAAGAGCTACCCAATGCGTGATCTGGAGCTATTAGTGGTAGTTTTTGCATTAAGAGCATAGAGGCACTACCTGTACGGAATCAAGTGCGAGATCTTACACCGATCACCAAAGTTTCAAGTATATCTTCACGCAGAAAGAGCTCAACATGAGGCAGTATAGATTACTAAAGTTGGTAAGGATTACGACTGCGAGATCTTATGCTATCTGGCGAAAGCCAATAAGGTGGCCGATGCACAGAGTCAAAAGTATTTTACTACGCTTATGGCTATCAGTGCCTTGTCAGGAGCACTATAAGGGAGCTATGCAGCAGCGAGATCAAGATTTTGACAGGGAGGTTGTCTGACATGACCCTTCCAATCGACGCTCTAAGAAGAGATCAAGATTGGTCAAGGCTTCGAATTATCCCTGAACAAGCTCAAAAAGGAGGCTACAGATGACTAAAGTTCAGAGTTTAAGATCCTTAAGGACGACATACTCTACTACAGAGATATAGTGTGTGTTCTGAAAGATGAAAAACTCAAGAAGCGAATCCTTTTGGAACCTTACGAGACGTCATATTCCGTACATCCGGTAGCGAACAAGATGTACAAGTACCTGAAGGAAAGCTTTTGGCGGCCTGGAATCAAGAATGACATTGTCAAGTTTGTCACCAGATACCTTACGTGCCAGAAGGTTAAGGCAGAACACCAGCGCCTAGCAGGATAATCGTAGAAAATTAAGCTATCCGAGTATAAATGGGACCATATTACAATGAATTTCGCAGTCGGATTGCCGAAGACGTCAAACGATAATGACGCAATCTGGGTGATTGTAGATAGACTGACGAAATCAGCTAGATTTTTAGCAATGAAAGTTAGCTACTCGATGGAATGACTAGTAGAAATCTATGCGGCACAGTTCGTGAAATGGCACAGACTACCAGAGTCGATCGTCTCAGATCGTAGTGGACGCTTTACCTCCAGATTTTGGCGAAGTGTTCAAGCTGCATTACGGTCCAAGTGAGAGTTCAGCACAGCATTTCATCCTCAGACCGATAGTTAGTCTGAAAGGACCATACAGATGTTAGAGGACATGTTGAAACCTGCGTCCTAGACTTCAAAGGAAATTGGGATCAGAAGCTACTATTGAGCGAGTTCTCGTACAACAACAACTACCATTCCTCGATAGGAATGGCGCTGTACGAGATACTTTGTGGAAGGAAATGCAGATCTCTGGCTCATTAGTACGAGTTTGGAGAGAAACGACTAGTTAGCTCAGACATCATCAAGAATACCATGGCAGACGTGAAGCAGATACGAAAAACGTAAGATACAGCGCACAGTCGATAGAAGAATTTTGACGATAAACGCCATAGACCCCTCGAGTTTCAAGTAGGAGACTCGGTCTTTTTCAAGGCGACACCCATGAAAGTGGTGATGCGCATTGAAAATAAAGGAAAGCTCAGTCCTAGGTACATAGGACCCTTGAGATAATAGAGAAAGTCGGGAAGGTGGCTTATAGACTAGCACTTCCTCTAGAGTTAGCTACAGTGCACAATGTCTTTCACGTCTTGATGTTGAAGAAGTACGTGCCAGACAGTTCCATGTTCTTAGCCAAGAATCCGTTGTAGTATACGCTGATCTGACGTAAGAGGAGAGACCCGTGCGGATCCTAGTTAGAAAGGAGAAAGTACTTAGGAATGAAGTATACCGCTAGTAAAAGTGTTGTGGCGGAATCATAGTGTTGAGGAAGCCACATGAGAATAGGAAGAAGACATGAGAAGAGAATTCCCAGAATTATTCTAATTTTCGAGGACGAAAATTTTGTAAGGGGGTAGGTTGTAATGACCGTCATTTTCATGGCACCTACTTACCATGTAATAAGTCATTAAGGAATAAAATGGACATAATTTAATGTCTTTTAGTGCAAATTTAAGTAACACGATCAGGTACACGGCCGTGTGAGTGACTGTATGCCATTCGGACTGTGTATCTATTAGTAGCCGTGTGAGTGTACATGGCCGTATAGTGTAATACGATCAAGTACACGGCCGTGTAAGAGGCCGTGTATTACTCGAATAAATGAATGTGTTTTAAAGACATGGCCATGTTAAGTAGTCCCAACTAGTACACACCCGTATCCGAAATGTACATTCCCGTATGCCCTTGCATACACCCGTGTAAGAGTCCGTGTAGAAGGCTGTGTAATGAGCCGAGAGTCGCTGTAATAACTCTCATGAATTATGAAACTTAATTACTATGTAATGATGTAATTAAGTTAATAAACACAATGTGCTTTTCAGTTGAATGAATTAAACGGGAATACTAATGTTTAATTACTATTCATGCAGTGAAAGGGGCAACCGACAGTGAAATCGGTCCATCCTATTATGTAAGTATGCATTGAGACGCGCAATATCAAGAAACCGATCCAGACGACCATTTCATGATACAGAACTGATGAGTTAGTCATCAGTACGCTCAGACTGGTCATCTGAGCACAGCAGCGATAATTGCCCTAATAGATGTACAGTATCGAGAAAAGTGGTTTAGATGACCTCTTCTCGCCCAGAGACTGACAAAATCAAAGTCAGAATGCTCAGATTAGTCAGTCAGATAGTGAATAGTGAATAGTAAATAGTGATTAGTGAACAGTGAGAAACGCAGTGTCAGGTTAGTGGCCAAGACGGCCTTAATCTGGCATAAAACTGACATATTAATAGTCAGCAGGCTCAATCTGGTCAATTGAGCGCAAAATGTAGATTTTGTTTAAGAGATACGCAGTATCGTGATGAGCATCAAGACGACCTTTTCTCACCCCGAAACTGATATATTTAGACTCAGGACGCCCAAATTAGTCAATCGGGCACCTGACACGTTTTTCGAGACAGGATCATGCAAATACCGAAAACTGGTCTAGAAGACCTCAGATGGACGTAAAACTGATAAATTTGAAATCAGCACGTCCAAATTAGTCAAGGGAGACTGTGTTCGAAATTTCACGTGAAAACGCCTCGTTATGCGTGCACAGTGCCAATACAGTGTAGGCCTAACCTGTCACGTTGCGAAATTTTTGAGTTTAAATTTCGCACGTGAATGTAATAAACTCAATTTGTTAGTGTGCCAATAAAATTTTTTTTATTATCATGAGAATTCAATTTTAAATTTTTGGGGTATTAAATATTAATTTGAAGATATTTGAAACATTTTTATAAATTTTAAAATTTTAACAATTTTTACCTAATCAAATTTAACAAATATTATTTTTGTTTATTTATTTATTTTTTTTTTTCCTTTCCTCTTTCCGGATTATTCTGGAAATCTCTTCTTCTCCCTCTGTTTTTTTTTTCTTTTCCTCGCCTCACTCTCTCACCGACTTTCCCTTTCTCTTCTTAATATCCCCTCTCTCTTTGTTTCTTTCCTTCCCACCGCCTCACTCTTCCTCTGTTTTTTTTCTTTCTTTTCCTCGCCGAGTTCTCTCTCTTTCTCTGCTCTCTTCTTTTTTCTTCCCCTTCACCGAATTTATTCACTCCCTCTCTCGCCCTTGTTTTTTTTTCTTTTCTTTTTCTTCTTCTTCTCGCGCTCGCCCCTTCTCTCTCTTTGTTTTTCTTTTCCCCCGCCGGCTCTCCATCTCTCCTTCTCTTCTTCTTTCTTTTTTTTTTTTTGGGCTTAACGTTGACCACGCTGCACCGCCGCCAAGCCCAGCCGACAGAACACCTCACCCGCCTTCCTCGCCACCACCAGACGCCAATCGCCAGTCGAAGTTGTGAGTCACCATCGTCGAACATTGACCGTCGCCCGAGCCAGCTCTTTCCCGTCCCGCCCGAACCAGCCGCGTCGAACAGTCGCCGTTTCCATCCAAGCATCACCGGGTCTTCGCCGCACCGCCGCCAAGCCAGTCGACCGCCAGCCGCGCCTTGCCTTCCTCGCGACACCACCAAGCCATGCCTCCCCGTGCCTCGCCGCTCGTCCCGCCTCGCCAGTTGCCCTCGCCGCATTGCCGACCGTCACGCCGAATGCCCAAGCGCCGCCGCCCCCCGCTGCCGTGAGTTTCCTTCTGACCGGCTGGCCGATCACTTCAAGCAAAGAAAAAAATATATATGTATATATATTATATGTATATCTGTGTGCGTGTGTGTATTAGTATAAAAATTAATAATAATAATAATAAGTAATAATAATAATGAAAAAATAATAATAATAATAATAATCATCATTTTTAGATTGTAAATTTAAATTGATTTAAAATTGGTATTTGAACTGTTCTGGGAATTGGAAAATTTATCTGCAGGTTGAGCATTTTGGAGCTTTTGGGGAAGCCTATATTTAGGGTAGGTCATGCCGAAATTTTAAAAAAATATATATATATTTTGGATATTTGTGTTAAAATTGCTATTTTAAAATTACGGTGTTAAATAAAGTATCATTTTAAATTTTAAAAATTCAATGGCATACTAATTAGTTGAGTTTACTGTAATTCGATTACGGAATTCCTGGACAGATAATTAAATTATCTGTGTTTCTTATTTTAGGTACTCGCTGATCGAATTCAAGGAAAAAGACTATCTTAGAATTCGTGCGAGAAGTTGATTGTAGGTCAAATTGCTAACGAGGTAGGATATCTTATCCTTTCTTGGCAGCAAATTTTATTTTAATGATTTGGCCAAAAATCATTTAAAGAAAATGAGTTCATAAAGTTTCGAAAATTATGTGATTTAGAAAATATCACGATTTCGAAAATTAAAGGAAAAAATATCCGGTCACGGATTTTTTGAAAAACAATACGGCCTATTTTTATTATGTGAATCATATGTTCATATGAAATGTTGAAAGTTGGATTTGGTGTTAAAGTATACCGGGAGCCAGCACACACGTGCGAAGAGTGCACATCTCGATCGAGGATCACTCATCATGCTTCGGCATGGTGAGAGAGGCTCATACGGACCGTACACGAACTAGATGTATATACGGACACAATTTGCATAATCACGATTCCACGTTTATGATTTGGCATTACATTGACATACTTAGTACGATGGTTAAATTAAAATATTGAAATATTTTTTTTTTAAGAATATCCTACTGGGCCTTTCGCTCACTGTTTTAAAACTGGTAAACCCCCAGGAGATAAAGGTGATTAGAAGATACGGGTGACGTGGACCCATCTTGGACGACAAGGACTGAAGCCTTGAAGTAGTGTTCAGTACTTTAGGACAAAGTATGTATATTAGCATTCTGGGACTGTAAATTCTAAACTTTACTTTTGTAATCTTACTTATTTTATTTTATCCAAGTATGCATCTGTGGGATATGGGTACCTCACCACCTGATATTGTGATAAAAATCGAAAATAAATATTAATTAATTTAAAATATACAAGCATAATTTATAAACAAGTTTAAAGAGTCGGTAAATGGTAAGATATAAAAACTGACAGACTTACGAATCTAGGCTTTCCTTTTCTCTTATTCTTTTAAAATTTTATATCCGTCACTATCCCGGATTTTTGGGCAGTGACACCTGTCGCTGTCCCGGATTTTTGGACGTGACATAACCACAGTACCAAGAAATTGGTCAAGATGACCTTTTCTTGATATAAAACTGATATATTTGGATATAGAATGCTCAAATTAGTCATTTGAGTACAAAAAGTAATTTTTGATCGGGAGCCATGCAGTATCGGAAAACTAGTCGAGACGATCTCGGATGAAGATAAAACTGATATATTTGGGTTGAGCACGCCCAAATTAGTCAATATAGCCTATCTTAAAATTTTTCAAAAAATTAGTATAAAGGACGAAATTTTGGGGGTTCTTGAAAAATAGCCCCCATATTTTTCCAAATCTCATTTTCTCCCTCCCCCACACCACACGAAGATGAAAAGTGACCGACCATCGAATCCGGCCTCCGTTTTCGACATCGCCGGCACCATTGGAAAGCTCTCGATGAGCTGAGTCTAACGGTGTGTCGAGTCGACGGAACCGACGCCGGAGAACGTCGCACGCGCCTCCTAAAGCCGCCGGTAGCCGAACTTTTCAAACCGTGATTTCTTCGCCGTCCGACGTCCAAATGCCATGATTCCAGTCCCAATGGATTTGTGGTGAAGAGTAGAACAAAACCCAAGCTTCATTTCACGTCAACAGCCGTCGGATCGCGCCCCCCAAGGTTCGCCATCGCCGTTGCCATCGTCGCCATCGAATCTCACTATTCCAGCAGAGTTGAGTTGCAAAGTGGGTATTAAAATGCTCAGAATAACACGCAAGTCAAAAGCCCCAAATCAATTTTAGGCAACAACGCCGGAAAATGAAGATCCAACACTGCTGCCGTCGCCGACTTTTCGAGGGCCGATTTCGGGCTATAGGAGCCTCGATTGGTGAAATTGACACCACCAATAGGTTCCTCTCATCGAGCTCTTCAAGATAGTGGTCGCCACTCCCATCGCCGCCGTGGTCAACGGCGACCCAGACACCGAAAATTGAAGAATGGCCTGTTGGCCTAGTTTCGACGTTCCGGACACATCCGCGGCATCGGATTTGCAAACTGGAGTTTCAAAAGTGAAGAACGATGATTCAAATATTGTGTGATCGAGATCGAACGGTTCACCCGATCGCCGACGGGAACAATTTTAGTAGTGGTTTTGATCCCTTGATTCCTCAATTTATTATTGGAAATAATTATGTATTAATTATGGTTTACTGACTTGAGGAATTGTAAGAAAAAGGGATGAAATGTCGAAAAAGAGAATGTGAGGAAAGGTGAATATTTTTACGTAAAAAGCGAAGCTTTTACGTAAAAATTAGTCCTCTGGTTTAGTATGTGGCAGGTTAGAATAGGTTAGATGGTTTTGAGGTGTTTCCTAAGCGCTGGAAACCCAAAAATTAAGTGAAAATGCTGCCGAAATTTCTAAAACAGCATAAAGGTGTATTTTAGGAAACGAGGGGTAAAAATATGATCGGGATAGAAACCTGAGCCCCCCTCAATGACCTAGGCTTGGGAAAGAAGGACGGACGTTTACAGGATTAGTGAACCGCCCAATTAGAAATTTTGTAATGTGAGAAAACGACCCCTATGTCAGAATAGTACCACCCGATCTAAGTATAAAATTTGGGATGGTTAAATCGGTAAAGTTAACCCGACAGGCTAAATGGTTAATACGCGAGGTATTCAGTCAGTTGACTGGTCGGTTAGCCAATCAAGGACCAAGTCTGAATGGGATAATACGAGATAGTGATTAATTTGTCAAGTAGACAAATTAATCAAGCACGATTAGAAATTAGATATCAAAATTCTCAAAGTAGAGCAGTTAGGTACCGATAGGCATCGATATCACACAACGATAGTTTTATTAGTTCCTATTGATAGAGTGACCTAAGAGCGACGTTAATTAATTTATTGAGCAAATAAATTAATTAACCATGATTAGAAATTAAAAAATCAAATTCTTAAGAAGAGGGCAATTAGTACCAATAAGGATCGATACGACATAACGAGAATTTTTATCAGTCACTAATGACCACAGTGACCTAAAAGTGAATGTTAATGAAATGCATTATGATTACAGGGAGATACCTGTATTGTGACGAAGGCGAGAGTATAAACTGTCTGATAACAGGTAAGTACAATTCTGCCTACAGCATGGATAAAATGAATTTAAAATGATGCTTTTCCAGTATTTTAAGTATGTATCTTGCACACGATGCTGCACAGCATACATGATAGCATATAGTTTCACAATCGAGTAGATTGATGAAAGAACAAGATAGAAGCCATAGATCGCTACCGCGTAGGATTGGGGACAGCTTAGAGAAGCGTATGGCTATAACAATTAAACAAGATGGAAATAAGTAGGTGTGTCGTACCGGCTCCTTCAATCGAGGGGTTTCCAGTTAAAGAAAGTTAAGGCCAAAAGTTGAGCATCAGTTGATGGCTCTTCGGCATTAGTTGACCTCGAGTGTTACCGTTGGTCTGCGTGCACAGGTACTGACACATGGGCCCTAAATAGACAAGAAAAGAAAAGAGAAGTTTGAAGTATAAATGAACATAACCGGATCATACATTAGTTATAGTTCACTATGCTTTCTTTTTCAGTAGAGTGCATACAGTACACGATGCTTATGTCATGCATAAAGTATGTGAAGTTTTATATTCAGTGTTATGACATGTTATGTGATGACATGATATGTGAGCTGATATATGATATGCTTATATGGTATGTGATTTATTAAGTGATATATGTCATGCTTATGATTTTAAGTATGTGCTATATTTTAAACATGTTTTGCGGTTAACATGTTGTACTTACTGGGCGTAAAGCTCACGGAGTGTGTTCATGCTGTAAGTAAGCTTCCTATAGCGTAAACACCAAGGGGCGATGACGGCAGCGGAGGTGGATGTGAGGATGAGGTTATGGATACACCGCGAGTATTCTTCCACACAGTATGAGTAAATAGTATTTTGAACGGTAATAGTTAAATAGTATTTTGAACAGTAAAGGTTAAACGGTATTTGGAACAGTAAACAGTATATGTATGAATAGTATATTTAAATAGTATTTGATGAATAGTAATCAGATAAACAAGTATATAAGTGTGTATGCATAATTGAAATCTTTATGTTTTTCAAATTCTGCATTTTAATAGTATACGTATGTGAATAGTAAATACGTATGCGTATATAAAAAAAATCCCTCTAAATTTATGGTAATAAATTCAGCAAGTTTAAGTATCGGTTTTAAAGAAGAAGTATAAGTAAAAGTTAAAGAAGCAAGTAACAGTTTTCAGTGACGGTCCGAGCCGCTGAGAGCACGGGGCGTCACAGTCCCAATGGATTCGTGGTGAAGAGTAGAACAAAACCCAGGTCTCATTTCAGCTCAACGGCCACCGGATCGCGCCGTCCAAGTTCACACGTCACCGTCGCTACCGTGGAATCGGACGATTCCGATGGAGTTGAGTGACGTGGTGGGTACCAAAATACTCAGAGAAGCACGGGGAACAAAAGTCCCAAACCAATTTTAGGCAACAATCACGGTACGGCGAAGAACCAACCACCCCCGCCGCCACCAGTTTTTGAGGGTTCGATTCCGGTGATAGGAGGCTTGATTGGTGAAATTGACACCACCAATGGGTTCCTCTCGTCGAGATCTTCAAGATGGTGGCCGTCTTTTTCCACGCCGCCGCCGGTCAATGTCGGTCAACAGCCAGTCAACGCCGACCCGGACCCCAAAAATTGAAGAATTACCCGTTAGCCTATTTTCGACGTTCCGAACACATCCACAGCGTTGGAATTGCAAGACGGAATTTCAAAAGTGAAGAACGGTGATTCAAAGTTTGTCCGCATGAGATCGAATGGCTCGTTCGATCACTAGTGGGACGATTTCGGTAGTGATTTTGGTCCCTCCATTCCTGAAATTTATGTTTTGGAATGATTATATATTAATTATGTATTTTAGCATGTGAAATTTTAAGAAAAATGGACTATGTGTATGAAAAATAGTCAAATAAGAAAATGTGTAAAATGTAAAAGATTTTTACGTAAAAGTTGAAGTTTTGCGTAAAAATATAGGCCTCTGATATAGCACGTGGTAGAATAGAAATAGGTTAGATAGTTTCGAGGCGTTTCCTAAACGCCGAGAACTCAAAAATTAAGCGGAAATACTGCCGAAATTTCTAAAACGGCACAAAGGGGTATTTTAGGAAACGAAGGGTACAAATGTGGTCGGGATGGAAACCCGAGCCCCTTCGGTGACCTAGGCCCGAAAAAGAGAATTAACGACCGAGGGTGGAATAGTACCATCCGAGAGTCGGGTGTGAAATAATTGTAGAAATTACAGCGATTAATACTGTAAAAATTTATTAAGGCCTAAGAAAGATGAATTTATGACTTTTGGATTTAGAAAATCCCATTAAAACATTAAAGTAAAGATTTTACAGCCCAAAGGCTCGTTAGGGGCAAAATGGTCATTTTGATCAAAAATTTCAAGAAGATCCAAAAAGGGTCGTTAAGCCTTTAAGTTCATCGTTTTGTGATTTTTGGGCTAAGAAAATCTAGTTTAAGTATTAAAATGACAAGATTCACGATCAGGGTAAAGATACTATTCACGGTAAATAGTACTATTTACGATCAAAGTTACTATTTATGATCATTTTGACCAAAATTTCCGAAATGCTCAGAAAGGACCGTTAGAGCCTTAAAATAGCTTAAATAGAACTCTTAAAACCAAAATCAAGTTTTAAGTCGAAGAAAAGTAAGAAAACCACGCTAAGGGCAAAACGGTAATTTTTGCCAAAAATTTGGGAAATAGTCAAATGAACTTTTAGAGTTTCAAACATGATTCAAAGACTCTAATAAGGATTTTAAAGGCCAAAAGTAAAGTTTAAGTGAGAAAAATCCAACTAGGGGTAAAATGGTAATTTTACTAAAAGTTCGGGATACAAAGGTCATTTCTCCAAAAGTTAGCAAAAAAGTGACAAATGAGTTTAATTAAGAGTTTAAGATCAAGTTCAAGATTTTAAAAAAAGGAAAGTACTTAAGTGAAAGTATGACCATTAGTTAAAGTTACTATTCACATCAAAGTTACTATTTATCGTAATTTTTGACAAAAGTTGACAGAAAAATTATAAATGGGATATTAGACCCCTAATTCATGATTGGAATGAAACGTAGAATTTTTATGTGTTATTAAGTTTTATGTATGATTTAAGTAACGAAAATAACCGTGATTATTTCGGTTATAGGAATCCGATACAGACGCGATGAAGGGACGTCTACGGACCAAGAAAGCAAGAAAGGAGATACAAGCAGAAGTATCAGTAAGTTTGAACATTTAACTGACTGTAACATGAATTGACTTATATGTCTATGTGATCTATGTGCAGCATGTAAGTTCAAATATTTTCCTGTCTGCAACATGAATTAACTGATAGGTCTAAGTGTTATATGTTGTAAGTTCAAACATTGCTTTGGCTGCAACATGAATTTACTTGGCATGTTTATGCCTATTTGTGATATGTGCTGCAAGTTCGAATATTTAGTTGATTGCAACATGAATGGACATGTTTATGTCTAAGTGTTTTATGATGTAAGTTCAGACATATTCTTGTTTGCAACATGAAATGATTGCTATGCCTATGTCTATGTATTATGTCTAAGTCAAATGTAAATTGACTTGACATGTTTATGTCTACGTGTTATATGTAGTAAGTTCAGACATTTTATTGTCTACTACATAAATTTACGTAATATGTTTTTATATTATATATGAAATGTAAAGTATATATGTAAGGTGTTATATGCACAAAGGTGTATTTAATAAAATACATAAATGAAAGAAAGACATGAGAAGTGTTCCAGACCATGGAGGTAATGATAGTGCCACCTGGTCGGAACCATATGAAAGACAGTAAGGAAAGACAAGAATCAGCAAGATAATGAGATTGAAACTTTAAACGTTGGATGTTTATGTGTTAGGTCTAAGTCAAACATGAATTGACTTCTATGTTTTAGTGTTATGTGCAGTAAGTTCGAATATTTAATTGTCTGCAACATGAACTTACTTGACATGTTTATGTGTTATGTGTTCTATATGCAGCATGTAAGTTTAAATATTTCCATGACTGCAACATGAATTGATTGGTTATGTATATGTATTCTATGTGCAGTTTTAGTGTCAAGATACTATGATATGAATGTTACAAAAGTCATGCTATGAACTATGTGTTATGTCTAAGTCAAATATAAATTGACTTGACATGTTTATGTTTATGTGTTATATTTTGAAAGTTCAGATATTTTAAGTGTCTGTAACATGAAATTACGTAATACGTTTTTATGATATGTATGACATGTAAAGTATGTACTAAGGTGTTATAAGCACACTAATGTGCAAATAAAATATACACAAGTAAGAAAAGAAGTATAATAAGTGTTCCAGACCAAGGAGGCAATGGTAATGCCACCGGTTAAAAACTGCATGAAAGATGGTAATGAAACCACTTTGGCGTATTGACCTCCCACGCAGGTAGAGGTTCCTCATGTTAAATTATGATATGGCTTCCAAACCGACGGTGGTACGTCCCGGGTGCAGAAGTCAGATGGTCAAGTAGACTGTACAGAATTGGCCAATGGGTCGCTCCCCAGAGTCCCTCTCAGTTATGCGCATTACGGTATGACCAATCATGGGACTCAAAACCAGAATGCAATGAAAGATAAAGACTCAAGACTAAAATGCAGCCCATAAACGAGCATAAGACATGCTAACACTACAAGTACCATCGCAGTCAAAGTTACTGTTACAGTCAATGGACTGTTCATAGTCAACAGTATTGTTCATGTTTATGGCCTCTAATCCGATGGTGGTATGTCCCGGGTGCGGAAGTTTAAAATTTGATATGTTCAAGATATAAATACTGTTCATGATCAGAGTTACTATTTATTGTGAATAGTAATACAAAAGCAATGCATGTTATTTATTATGTTAATGATCCATGTTATGTTTAATGTTAAGGATGTTTAAGCATACGTAAATATAACTTACAATGCTTAAGTACATTTACAATGTTTTACGTATTTAAGTATGATAAGTATATTTATGATGTTAAATGTGGAAGTATGTTCACGATGTCAAGGATGTTAACTATGTTATGTTACAATGTTCAAGTCTATGTTAAATATGCTATATTTAAAATATGCTATATTCACGATGTTAAAGATGTTAAGTATGTTTACGCTGATAAGCATGAAATTCTGTTCAAGATATTAAAATATGTTAAAAGTATGTTAAGCACGAAAGTATGTTCATGATATTAAGTATGTTTAAAGCATGTTAAGTATGAAAGTATGTTCATGATGTGAAATATGTCAAGTATGGTTATGATGTAAAGTATGTACAAGTATGTTTTAATGTTATATACGTTAAGTATGAAATTAAAAATAATATATGATATACGTTATATTAATGTTCTGATACCATGATTGGTATCAGATATGTTCTGTCCGATATAGTATAAATGATGATAAATACATTTAAGAATGAATGTTAAGCAAGCATAACATTATAAAGTTACTATTCATAGTATATAGTACTATTCATGGTAATAAGCAAGTATAACTTGACTAACGTTCGTGTTATGCATATGATATGTTATAACTATTACGCATAAATTGATATACATAAGTCAATCATACTATATTAAGTATGCTCTATATGATGTTAAATAAATATATTATGTTTAAATATGAATGTTTAAGTAATGAATGATATGTGTATGCAATTTTTGTATGTATGAAAGTATGTTTATGACGTTAAGGATATTTAAGTATACGTAAGTATGTTTATGAGGCTTAAGTATATGTACAAAGTTTTATGTATTTAGGTATAATAAGTATATTCATTATGTTAAATATGAAAGTATTTTCACGATAATAAGTATGCTAAAAATTTTTTGTTCAAGATGTGTAAACATATATTAAATATGTTATGTTTCAAGTATGTTATGTTTATGATGTGTAAACATACGTTAAGTATGTTATGTTTCCATACATTAAGTATGCTACATGTCAAATATGATATGTTTACGATGTAAAGTATGTTAAGTATGAAAATAGGGTCAAGACGTTAATGTATGTTAAGTGCAAAAGTATGTTCATGATGTTAAGTATGTTTAAAGTACATTAAGTATGTTTACGATGATAAGTATGAAAGTAGGATTATGATGTAAAGTATATTCAGATATGTACAAGTATGTTGACCAGGTTATGTATGATGAGTATGAATGTTAAGCAATGTACGATATATATTATGCAAAGTTCCGAGACTACAGTAGGTATCAGAATTACTCTGTCCTATAGGGGGTGAATTATTAAATGTCATGAATGTATGTTTGAACTTACTGAGCCTGTCGCTCACAAATTTGTTTATGTTGCAGGTAAGCATCTTGCACGAATATAAGACAAGTGATGGATGACGAATGCGATATGCATGTGCCAAGGGACTGGGCGAGGGTTATGGTACTGCTATGAGTCTTCCACTGAGCTATTTAAAAAAGTATTGAAATGATATTTTATGATGTATATCAAGTTATGATAAAGTAAAATGTTTACTATAGTAAATATTTGACAATGATACAGTTTTCAAGTTTAAAGTTTAAAGTTTAAGAAAAAAAAATTTATTCCCAATTTTCACGTTCGAATGGGAAGTTAAAATAAGCATGTTAAAGGATGTAGGTTAAAAGTAAGATATCAGCCGTCACAGGTGGTATCAGTATAAGTTAAAAGCAAGTTAAAAGTAAATTACCGACGATTCAAGTGGTTACAGTTTATCGTAGTTGGCAACAGTAGCTGACTGTAATAGTACTATTTAACCCTACGTAGGGCGGGACGTCACACTATTACCCAGATAGCATCAAAACCTTCTCGAGTTTTGAGAAACCCTACCACAAAGTCCATGGTAATGTACTCGTATTTCCATTCTAGAATTTTTAAAGGTTCCAGTTTTCCTCTGGGATGTCTATGCTCGGCCTTAACTTTTTGACAAGTCAGACATCTGCTCACAAATTCTACAATATCATTTTTCATCCCTTTCCACGAAAACTATCTTTAAATCATGATAAATTTTGCTGGCTCCAAGATGAACTGAGTACAGTATCTCATGAGCTTCTGCCATGATTCGTCTCCTAAGTCCTTCATTGATCGGAACATAGATTCTCCCTTGATACAAAAGCACTCCATTACTAGAAATGCTTGCATCCGATTTCTCATCATTGAAAACCTCTTCTCGGAGCTTCATTGCACTCGGATCCAGCCTCTGGGCTTTTTTGATATCCTTGAACAAGGAAGACTCTAATCGTAGTGCACATAATTTCCTAGATATTAACTCCAATTTGAGGGAGTTAATTTCTAACTGCAATGATTTTGGTAATTCCTCTATTTACAATCATTGCGGAACCATTGATTTTCTACTTAGAGCATCTGCTGCACGGTTCGCCTTTCCTGGATGATAGAGGATTTCACAGTTGTAATCATTTACTAACTCTAACTATCTTCTTTGTCGCATGTTTAACTCCTTCTACGTAAAGAAGTATTTCAAGCTCTGATGGTCGGTGAAAATCTGATACTGAGCTCCATATAAATAGTGTCACCAAATTTTAAGTACGAACACTACTGCAGCAAGTTCCAAGTTATGGGTGGGATAATTCCTCTCATGTTCCTTTAATTGGCATGATGCATTGGCAATTACCTTGTCATTCTGCATTGACACAGCTCCTAAGCCCACCTTTGAGGCATCGCTGTAGATCGTAAACTTTTTTCCTTCAATGGGTAGTGTAAGGATTGGTGTACTTGTCAACCATCTTTTTAATTCTTAAAAGCTTCTTTCACACTCTGCCGTCCATTCATATTTCTTTTCCTTATGAGTGAGGGCAGTAAGAGGTGCAACTAGTCATATAAATCCTTCCACAAATCTTCTATAGTAGCCAGCCAGTCCAAAAAAAATTCGTATTTCAGTCATGCTTTTAGGGACAGGCCATTCATTAATTGCTTCTACCTTATCAGGATCTACAGAGAGTCCTTCCCTTGACACCACATGTCTAACAAATGTACCTTATCCAACCAGAATTCACACTTAGAGAATTTCGCACACAGTTGATGCTTTCTCAAAGTGTGAAGGATGATCCTCAGGTGCTCTTCGTGCTCTTCGTGAGTCTTTGAATATATAAGTATGTCATAGATAAATATAATGACAAACTTATTTAGGAATTCCTTAAAGACTCTATTCATCAGGTCCATGAATGTAACAGGGGTATTGGTTAATCCGAATGGCATCACTAGGAATTTATAGTGATCATAGCGGGTTCTAAACACCATCTTAGAGATATCACTCTCCCTAATTCTCAGCTGATGGTATCCTGAACGCAAATCGATTTTCGAGAATACCGTTGTACCCTTGAGTTGATGGAACAGGTCATCAATCCTAAGTAACGAGTACCTATTCTTGATGGTAACCTTATTCAATTCTCTGTAATCGATGCATATTCAGAGAGTGCCATCTTTTTTCTTAACGAACAAAACTAGAGCTCCCCATGGAGAGTAGCTTGGTCTATTGAACCCTTTGTCAAGCAACTCCTTTAACTGAACCTGTAACTCTTTCATTTCCGCTGGTGCCATACGATACGGCACTTTAGAAATTGGTGCAGTCCCTGGCATAAGATCAATATCAAATGAAATTTCCCGTTCTGGAGGTATTCCTGGCAACTCCTCCAGAAATACATCAAGAAATTCGTTGACAACCGACATATCTTCTGGTTGCAGTCTTTTCTCCTCCGTCATGTGATGCCTCGTGCCCTCATTAGTCCGGATTGTCACTTAAAGACTTGCTTACTTAAATAATACTTATACTTTCTTGCAATTGATACTCAAAGTTACTTAACTAGGTATCATAAATTTAGGGATTTTTTTTTGCGTACGTATTTACTATACACGTACATATACCGATTACTATTCAAAAATACTATTTATCTATTACTATTCAAAAATACTGTTCAACAGTTACTATTCAAAAATACTGTTCAACGATTACTATTCAAAAATACTGATCAACGGTACTATTCAAAAATACTGTTACTCAACATACTATGTGGAAGAATACTTACGGTGTATTCATAACCTCGCCTCACATCCGTCTCCGCCGCCATCATCGCCCATTAGTGATCTGGCCATAGGAAGCTTACCTACAGCATGAACACACTCCGTGAGCTTTACGCCTAGTAAGTACAACATGTTTACTGCAAAACATGTTTAAAACATAGTACATATTTCAAATCATACACAAACTGGGAATCATATCACACGTTCACACAGAACATAGAAACATATCATGTAGCATCTCAGAATGCATGTCATGTAGGCATAACATGTACACTACATGAACCATTTATGCTCAGCTTATGCTTCATTATTCATTACCTTTCATTATGAACCTTGACTTGGGCTTGTTATAAAATCTGAACCTAGATTATTCTTTCTTTATGAGTCTCGACTTGGACTTGTTATGTGTTATTAGTCTCAACTTAGACTCGTTATGTATGTTGTGAGCCTCGACTTGGACTCATTATATGTTGTGAGCCTCGGCTTGGACTCATTACAGATTATGGGCCTCGACTTGGACCCGTCATACCGACACTTTAACTTTATTATCCAATTCTATATTTGATTATGCCATATGCTCTACTAGGCTTATCCTTAATCTTACGTAATAGAGATCTATGGCATCCTACTTATGTTTTCATAAATCTACGCGATTATGAAACTATATGCTCTTCTAACATGCTATGCAACAACATGTGCGTACTATACATACTTAACATACTGTAAAAAATCACTTTAAACTCATTTTATTCATGCCGTAGGCGGAGTTGTACTTACCTAGTTTGCACGTAAACCTGTAGTCTCGCCTCTATCAACTTACAGGTTACTACCTGTCATCAATAACGTATTTCATTAATTTTATTGCTAAGTCACTAATACTGTTAGTGACTAAAGCAAATAAATCGCTTGGAACCGATTGCCGTCGGTACTAACTCACTCTCTATCTTGAAAGTTTGTTTCTCTATATGTAGTTAATTAATTTATCACCTCATAAATTAATCAACATAGTTCTTAGGTCACTATTTCCGTTAGTGACTATAACTTACATTTCTATGTGGTGTCTAGGCCCATCGGTACCCTATTGGCCTACTTTAGGGATTTGGTGTCTATTTTCTATCGTACATGATTAAGTGTCTCTTTGATAGGTTAACCATCGTTCCTTACCATTTCGTTCATAACACGGTTCTTAACTGGTTGCCAACCAGTCAACTAACCGGTTACATCGCGCGTTGGCAACTAGGTAGCCTATCGGGTTACTACACGTAAACTTAGTGCAGTAACTGACCGAGTTACTTCACTTGTTGGGGTGTGGTAGCCTACCGAGCCACTATTCCTTATTTGGTGTAATAGCCCACCGGGCCACTATGGCTTGCTTGGGATAGTAGCCTACCGGGCTACTAAGGCTTGTTTGGTGTGGTAGCCTACCAGGCTACACACACTATTTTACTTTGAAAAATTGTTTGGGTTGGCATGTAAAATTTTGGAAAAATTCGTTGTTTTGAAACCGTCTCCTTATCACTCCGTTGGAAGGTGGATATGTTTTTATAAAAACCTTGTTCATGTTTTAAAGTGTTAAAAACACATTTTTATTTTGAAGAGTATAGATCACATTTTTAAAGTTACATTTTAAAGGTGGTTTTTGAACCATTTTTGAAAACCATTTTGAAACTTGATCGAAACGACTTTGTTTCTGATTTTGGTGAACATGAAAGTTGTTGTTTTTGACAAGATGAACAAATCTTATGTTCCCCTTGGAGCCTAAATCTAACTCTAACGGCTCCTAATTCTATTACACCTGGGGGCTTATGCCCCGTTTTTTTGAAAAATTCCCAGTTTTACGTCTCTGTAAAAACGGCTCTATTTGAGGCCCAAATCGGCAAAATTTTTAAAATACACATAAGCCATTTTCAAGATCTCGATGAGATCTACAACTTTTGTGTTGAGTTCGAGAACCGGTTTGGACTCTAAGTGGTCCATTTTTAATAAAATCCGAGACAAATTTTTGGGTTCGAATTTTGTTCTGAGTTTTGGACACTGAGTGAAAAACACTCTAAAAACCTATCTTCATGTCGTTTTTGGCCGATGGGTATTTGACATAAAAACGACTGTATCGAAATTTCCTTAAAACATCATGTTTTACCAAATCCCAAATTTGGAATCTAAGTTGGTGAAAATGGCCAAAATCCATGGCCTTTCCTAGGGACAGATTTATGTCTAGCCACGTTCCTAAACATTCGTAGCATCGCACATACAATAGTCATTCATAAAAATAGTAAACATAACCACAACCATATAAACTTAAAAATGGAAACTTAAGGGCTCAAAATAGATTATTACAAACCATGTGCATAAACAAATACACATAAATAGCTTTGATCAAAACTTAAAATCACTAAATCACCAAAAGGGAAGGTTTCGGTTTTTACCTTTGTGCTTTGAACCAAGCATGTTTTTGAACTAGGGCTTGAGGAACCAAAATGGCTGTGTGGAATCAAGGGTTTGAAGGCTGGTTTTGTGTGAGAAATACACCAAAATAATTTCTCTTAATATCAAACCAAAATAAAAACTAAAACCCCAAAGATTGGATTACAAAACTTACCCTTGATCACTTTGGAAAAGGCTCGGATTTGAATCCTCCTAACACAAGCTTGTGAGGTTTGATTTTTAGTAAGTTTTTGGTATGATTTAAGGCTTGAAAATGGAGGCTTTTGGTGCCTTAGAGGGGGTCGGATGCAGCTTGAAAGGGAGAGAATGAGTATTGTGTTTTTGGGGTGCCAAAGTGAAGAAATGGTATCACTAAGTCATGTAATCAACTTGCTTAAACTTAATCCTAATTAATTGTCCACCATTTTAGACTAATCAAGGGACAAATTTCTGCCCTTTTTCAGTCCATAAATGGGCGTGGGCTATTGCATGGAAATGAGAAGAGATAAAGCAAAACTTGTTGACCAAGCTTTAAAACCCCTTGAATATTTTATACAAAAGTTGCCATAACTTTTGCAATTTTTTAATCTCACCTTAGGGCTATGTGATCAGCCATTTTTAGTTGTTTTTGCAACTAGGGGGCACGAAATTTTAAGGCCAAAATTCATCTGTGTTGGCTTCTCTTCGCAGTCTAATTCCTACCATTCGGTATCCGACCCTTTTTCGACAGTGTTCTAGTTTTCACCCGAAATTAGGTTTTCTGAATCCGATTTTGACACTATCAATTCCTGATTGTTTTATACTGTCTAAGAGCCCATTATCAGTCTAATTTACTGTTCACATCCTATACTGTAATTGTGTCTACACTGTGTTATCCTTTCACACATAAACCGAGGTGTTCTCGGGTGAAATTTCAGATACAGTCTCTCTTGACTAATTTGGATGTGCTGATTTCATTTTTATCAGTTTTATGTCCATCGGAGGTCGTTTGGACCAATTTTCAGGATTTGTGTGACCCCACCTCGAAAAACGTTTCAAGCGCCTGTTTGACTAATTCGGGCGTTCTAAACCCAAATATATCAGTTTCGGGGCGAGTAAAGGTCGTCTTGACCCTTGTCCTGATACTACGTATCTCTCAAACTAAAATTCTCGTTTTGTGCTCAATTGACCAGATTGAGCCTACTAACCGTTCATATATCAATTTTAGGTCAAATTAAGGTCATCTTGGCCAGTAACTTGACACTGCATTTCTCATTATTCACTATTCACTACTTTCAACTTAATTGACTAGTCTAAGTACTTTGACTCCGATTTTGTTAGTCTCTAGGTGAGAAGAGGTCTTTCGGACCCTGTTCTCGATATCGTACCCTTGCTAGGGTTTTTCATTGTTGTTGTGCTCAGACGAGCGGTTCGAGCATTCTGGTGATCTGTTCACCAGTCTAGTGTCAAGAAATGGTCGTCGGGACCAGTCTCCTGACACTGCGTGTCTCCTACACTCATCCACATAATAGGGTGGACCGGGTTCACTGTTGGTCGTCCCTTTCACTACATGAATGGCACTTAAATAGTACCATACCTGTTTAATCTATTCGACTAGAAAATATACTGTATTTTCCAAACTTAATTACTCATTACATAGCAATTAGGTTTAATACATTTTGAGAGTCTGTATACTGGCTCTCTGCTCATTACACGGCCCTTTACACAGGCTCTTACACTGGCGTGTTTCTGACCGTGCAATTAATATTGTATTAAAAGGCATCAATTTAACCCAAATTCATTCCTCAATTATTTATAATTTAGGTTACATGAGTATGGGGGTCCTTACACGTCATATCTATCACATATGTCAAATATCCCATACAGCTGCTAGTCAATAGCTTCTTAGCCTGTAGCGAGCTAATCATTCTTCTTGATTGACGTGACAAGTCTGCATACTCGAAACTCTCTTCTTCCTCAGGTTGGAATACTATTTTTCGCTTCTGATAGTCGATCATAGCTGGATATTTCCTTAGGAAATCCATTCCTAGAATTACATCATAATCGACAATCCTCATCATGATTAAGTCGGCGTATAACTCCCGATTTTCCACGATTACTAGCACATAACATAACCAGTAATTTGACAACAATACTTTACCTGAGGAAAAGGCTGTCCTAAAAGTTTTTCCCATATTGTCCTTAGCATATTCTAACTTATTAGCAAACTCACAAGAGACGAATGAGTGTGTGGCTCCAGAATCAAAAAAAACACAAGCCAAGTGGTTAGCTACTGAAAGCTGACCTGTAACCACATTGGATGCTCCCGCTTCCACATCCTCTTTGGTATAGGCCATCACACGTGCATCAACGCACAATGCATGCTCCTGACGTTCTGACCCTGTTGGAGGCATCATTGACGACCCTTCCATTCGTGCTTGTAATGCATGCACCTATAAGGATTGGGAACGTGGAGGAACTTGTTGGCGTTGTTGCATTGGCCCCGTAACATTCTGGCAGCTCATTGGACAATTTTTCGCAAAATGTCCTTCTTTGCCACATTGATAGTAGGTGCTTGCACCATCTTGGCACTGGCCTGGATGTCTTCTCCCACATGTAGCACAAGTGGGAAAACTCGATCCTGTACTTTGACTTGTTCTCTGTGGCTGGTTGTGATTATCCTGGCTTCTGCTTCTAGGAAAATTACCCTTCCTCTTGCTTTGTTGTCGTTGTTGGCCTTGGTTGCTAGATTGAGCGGGTCTGGTCTGATTGGGCTTACTACCTTGGCCAGTTTGAGTCCCGGCCTGTGCTGACTGGACAAGGATCTTTTCTTTCTTTTTTGCTTCCGAGACTTTTTCTCTTTCCTCCTTCTGTCTGGCTAGGTAATATTCGGCCCGTAAAGCTCTGCTGACATAGTCTACCACCAAAGTTGGTGGTACTGGCCCATTATCTACCAGAGTAGAAATCTCCAGTCTAAACATACTGATCATTTTCTGGATCTTCTCTATCTCAGTTGGCACCACGTAAGGGCACAACCATGATAGCTGGTCAAATCTTCGGCATACTTCACTGACCGACTGATTTCCTTGCTTTAACTTAGCAAATTCTTTTTGTTATGGATGCAGAGCAGTTGGATCATAGTACTTCTAGTTAAACTCGCCCAGGAATTCATCCCAGGTCATGGTGCTTACGTCTCTTTGCATTCGCACTATATCCCACCAGAATCGGGCATCCTTCTTTAGTACAAAAGATGTACACAAAACTTTCTCTTGCTTAGTTAAATTCATAAATTCTAGAATCATCTGCAAAGAGGAAAGCCATTCCTCGGCCGCTAGTGGATCTGTCAATATTAGGAAATGCCCTAAGCATTAGAGACAATTTGATGTATTTATTTTAAGCTGGATAATAAAATTATATATAGAAGTTATTCATTATATTGCTGTGTGTCCTTATTCTATTTACATATTAAAGTAAATGTAAGCAAATATGGCTCCCTGACTGCTTGTGTTAAAACTGTTAGAACGTTGCATGCAACGAACTTTTGTATGTGAGAAGACAATATTCTAAAGTAAGCGGTCTAAACTAAGGTCAGTAGCCTATGGGATTAGACCGAGCATCTAACTGATGTTAAGACTATTATGTTGTCTAAAGTCATGGTGGAGACGGTTTGTCTTGACTGTCTGGAGCATTGACTCCCAAGTAGAGACATAGATATGTTGCTTGGTCAATGTAGTCCGCTATGAGTGGATCAATCTGCTTTTGACGTTCATTGTGCAGTAACTTTAATCCTAAGTAGATGAACAGCTTCATGTATATGACTTGTATACTTTGATGTTCCAATGGCTAAAGCGTCTCAGAGGTAATAAGCTTATAGACCGGTTTGTTGGATGTATGACTTGTATACGATGAAGGGTTTTTTTACAGATATCGGAATCATAACTCTAATAAGGAGTTAAGGGTATCCTCTTAAAGGCATTATACTGGATGTGAAAATGGACAAGGCCTTGGGTCGTCTGCTGGGCGGATGACTTCTTATTCACATATGGTGAATAATCATTTTCTTATTCAGAAGTATAATGGAATTTTAAGATAGCCTGATCAGCAGGATTAAACGGACTTTGACCTAAGGCTGATCATGGATATCATATGAGGGTTCTGCATACATGACAAGGTTATTTGACGATAGTTTGTCACAGGCTTACATAATACGGTATATAATTAGGAGTTCAGTTTCAGGTTTATAGTGGTGTAACTCTGAAATTAATGATCATATGATTGAGTTGTTCGGTAAAGAATGATGATCATATAGATTTAAAGGAGTCCGATTATATATATCCAATTTGTCCCTCTACTAGCTCCACATAATTCCTTAACGTTTGGCAAAATTGATTTGTGTATGCTACTGGCTAGTTGATTATGCATGGATGGTGTTGACATAGGATTAGGATGGTGGACAAGATTCTCTCCTGTTGCATTTAGATTTTGTTTTGGATAATAGAGTACACAATTATTCGAACTCAAATAAAGTTACCATGATTTTATTTGAGATTGGATTGGAGTTGTGGAAAATTATCCATGAGAACAAGAATTTGAAATACAACTGTTTTGTGGATTTTGAAATTTGAATTTTGAATTTTGAATTTTGAATTTTGAAATTTGAATTTGAAATTTGAATTTGAAATTTGAAATTTGAAATTCAAATTTGAAATTCAAATTTTGAATCACAGTTCAAGTAGGATTCAAATTTTTTGTGGTAAATCCACAAGGATGAAATTCGAATTTGAGTTGGATATGAAGAGGAAAATCTTGTTTGAATCCTACTTGAGTTTTGAATCTCAATCCTAACTAAAAGTACAAGAAAATTTTGAGGAAAATCCTCATGGAATTTTCGGATTTTTTGTGGATAAGATTTAGGGAAAAATTCAAGTTTTAATCCCAGTTGAATTTGGATTCTCTCCTCCCTAGAGAATGGCCGAAATTTTGAGGAAGATCTCATGAGGATTTTCGGTTTTTTTTTTTATGGATAAGAATGGATAAAATTCAAGCTCGAAAATCCTATTTGGGTTTTGATTCTCCTCACATTTTAATGACTGAATCTAGTCATATTTTTGGTGCAAAGGGGAATCAGTTTTTTGTGGGGAATGAGGAGATAAAATTTAAGTTAAAATCCTGTTTGAATTTTGAACACAAAATCTAGAAAATGGCTGAATTTTTTAGTTGGGATTTGGCCTTAATAATTTCGGATTTTGTGAGTAGATAAGGGAGAAAATATTCTCCTAATCCAATTCGAATTCAGAGGATCACCTCATGCAAGTCTATAAATAGAGGTCCTGCCACTCCAGTTCTCTTAGACCACAGACTTTCAAGTGAGCAGGCTTATTGTTGCACAACTCACCGTGACAATAAGTTCTTTAGAAATCTGGGTGGTCGGAAGAAGACTACCAGTGCTAGCATACCGATCGAGATTCAGAGTGCCCACACACTCAGCCATTCAGGAATTGGAGAAAAATAAAGAAGCCTAGTTGGTTGAAGCCTTCCGGTCATTCTCCTCCTGCAAGATTAGCGTCCTTGAGGTATAAGTTTAAATTGTTGTTGGTTTATTGTATATGGCATCATAAGATATTTAATGATCTTGAAAAAATTTTATTGTTCCGCTGCGCCACTCTGATACGTTTTTACTGATTTATTTTCTACAATTGGTATCAGAGCCATCTCATGACTATGTCATGTACATAAATTAGACAATTAATTAGTCTTTTTATTTATGTATGGATTTGATATTTAGAGAGTGGCATTCTAGGATTCCTTTATGTTGTTATCATGGATTATGTATGTAGTATGTGGTTATTTTAATTTTTAAATTATTATAAGCATGCTTGTTTTTACCGGTCATGGTTTCTTAGAATTTAGAAAATTGTATCTAGGAATTTTTATGTAACCATGGGAGCAGTTTATTAACACTGTAATTTTCCTATAGATTTTAATTTTTTATCTTTTAGAATTATTATGGTTAGAATTTTTGTACACCGGAAACGGTTTAGGAAATTTTATGTAATTATTCTTGGAGGAGATTGAAGTTTGAAGACTGTAATTTATTTTTTCCCAAAAGTTAAATTTACTATAAAGGTTGAAATTTTGATTGTGTGGAAAATTTCAATTTTAATTAGGATTCAAATTAATTTTAGAGATCCTAATAGGTAAATTGAAATATGGCACGAAAATCAATGACCAACCCCTCGGGATGGACCACCAGCCGTGATGGGGCTGCACCCCTACCCTCGGGTAGGATGGAGCTGCGACAGCCCCTGCCCACGGCCGCAGGCTTTGCCTACAGCCAGGGGTGGCCGTGGCCCTCCCAAGGGCTGGCCAGCCCATAGGCGTGCAGCCCATGCTGCGCCCACCCGGGCGTGCAACCTGTGGCTGCAGGCGCTGCCTACAGCCTACTGGCTACTACGCCCACTCGGGGTGCAGCCTAGGGCTACAAGCTTGGCCTGCAGCTCGGCAGGGCTACACAAGGTGTGGCCGTGGGCTACTAGCCCCCCCGAGGGCTGGGGGCTGGAGGCTGCCCACGGCGGCTACCGGTCTCCAAGGGGCCAATGGACCGAAAATCAAAAAATTTTGATTTTTAAATTTGAGATTTAATTTTTAAATCATATTTAAAAATATGTAATTGAAAATTTGAAATTTTTGAAATTACAAATTATTGCACATGATATTTAAAATTGTTTAAAATTTGAATTTGAAATTTGACCACCCCTCAGTGGCTTGGGGCAATAGGTGCTGAGAATTACCGTTGCAATGCTACACGTTTTTCAAGTTTCATGTAGGAACATACTTGTATGTTTTATTTGCTAAATTATCTGTATATTGCTTGGCCTTTGTAATGATGTCTAGTATAATTTTATTTCAGTTCAAAATGTCACCGACACCCCTCATTTCAATACTTACTGAGAATAAACTGAATGGTGATAATTATAAGGATTGGAAAAGAAATCTGTTGATAGTTCTCAGCTGCGAGAGACACAAGTTCGTACTGGACGAACCATACCCACCAGGGCCAAAACCTGACACACCGCTTGAGGAGGTCCCGTTGCCTATACTGTCACGTCCCAAAACCGGGGACAGCAACAGGTGTCACTTCCCAAAAAGCCGGGATAGTGACGGATATTAAATTTTAAAAGAATAAGAGAAAGAAAAGCTCAGATTTCTAAGTCTGTCAGTTTTTATATCTTACCCTTTACCGATTCTTTAAACGTATTTATAAATTATGCTTGAATATTTTAAATTAATTAATATTTGTATTTCTGTTTTTATCGCAATATCAGGTGGTGAGGTACTCATGTCCCACAGATGCATACTTGGATAAAATAAAATAAGTGAAATTACAAAAGTAAAGTTTAGAATTTACAGTCCTGGAATGCTCTTATACATACTTTGTCCTAAAGTAAAGGTCACTACTTCAAGTCTTTTGACCTTGACGTCCACTGTCGGTTCCACGTCACCTATATCTTCTAATCAGCTTTCTCTCCTGGGGGTTTACCAGTTTTAAAACAGTGAGCGAAAGATCCAGTAGGATATTCTTTAAAAAAAAATGTTTCAACATTTTAATTTAACCATCATACTAAGTATGTCAATGCAATACCGAATCATAAACGTGGAATCGTGATTATGCAAATTGTGTCCGTATATACATCTAGTTCGTGTACGGTCCGTATGAGCCTCCCTCACCATGCCGAAGCATAATGAGTAATCCTCGATCGAGATGTGCACTCTTCGCACGTGTGTGCTGGCTCCCGGTATACTTTAACACCAAATCCAACTTTCAACATTTCACGTGAACATATGATTCACATACTAAAAATATACCGCATTGTTTTTCAAAAAAATCCGTAACCGGATATTTTTCCTTTAATTTCTGAAATCGTGATATTTTCTAAATCACGTAAATTTCAAAACTTTATAAACACATTTTCTTCAAATGATATTTGGCCAAATCATTAAAACAAAATTGGGTGCCAAGAAAGGGTAAGATATCCTACTTCGTCAGCAATTTGACCTACGATCAATTTCATGCACGAATTCCTAGATAGTCTTTTTCCTTAAATTCGATCAACGAGTACCTAAAACAAGAAATACAGATAATTTAATTATCTGTCCAAGAATTTCCATAATCGAATTACGGTAACTCAACTAATTAGTATGCCATTAAAATTTTAAAATTTAGAATGATACTTTATTTTAACACCGTAATTTTAAAATAGAAATTTTAACACAAATATCCAAAATATATATGTATATTTTTAAAAATTTCGGCATGACCTGCCCTAAAAACAGGCTTCCCCAAAAGCTCCAAAATGCTCAACCTGCAGAAAAACTTTCCAATTCTCAGAACAATTCAAATACCAATTTCAAATCAATTTAAAATTAAAATCTAAAAAAAATCATTATTATTATTATTATTATTATTATTATTATTATTGTTACTTATTATTATTATTATTATTATTATTATTATTATATATCTGTAAACACACACGCACACAGTTACACATATAATATATATACATATACATATTTATTTTTTTCTTTTTGCTGATGGAGGAAGGCCGGCCGGAAGGAACTCACGGTGGCAGGGGGCGGCGGCAGCTGGTGGCGTCGGGCACGGGATTCGGCTGAGCGACGAGGGGCAATCGGCGAGGCGGCTAGACGTGGGCTTGGTCGGACGGGACGGGGAGGAGCCAGTTCGGGCGACGATCGCCAGAAAGACGAGGCGCGGCTGGGCGGTCCGGGGTGGGGTGCTTCGGGCTCGCGAGGAAATGGCGGCGTTGGGTGGCTTGGCAGACGGTCGGTCGACTGTGGCGTCACGAGGGAACACCGGCGATCGGGTTTGGCGAGGCGGTGGATCGGCTAGCTCGGTGGCGGCGGCGAGGAAGGAGGGGCAGTTGCTGGGTCGGCTGGGCTTCCGGTGGAGTTCGGCCGGAAGAAAAGAAGGAAAGAAAAAGAAAAGGAAAGGGAGATGGTGAGGGAGGGTGGCTGGTTCGGTGGCCTTCGACCGAAAGAAAGAAAAAGAAAAAGAAGAAAAGATAAGAAGAAAAGGAAGCAGAGGAAGAGGACGCGAGAGAAGAAGAAAAGGAAAAGAAAAAAATAAAACAAGAGGAGAGAGGGAGAAAGAGAATCGAAGAGGGAAAAGAAAAACAAAGAGGAAGAGAGGGGCGAGCGTGAGAGAGTGAAGAGAGAAAGTGAGTGATTGGCAGGAAAAAAAAAACAGAGTGAGAGAGTGAGGCGGTGGGAAGTCGGTGAAGAAGCAAGAAAAAAATGAAAAATGAGGGAGAAGATATTAAGAAGAGAAGGGGGGCTTCCGGAAAAATCCGGAAAGAAAAAGAAGAAGGAAAAAAAGAAACGAAAAAAAAATAAGTAAATGAAAAAACTGTTTAACAAATTTTTGATTAGGTAAAATTGTTTAAAATTTTAAAATTGGTAAAAATATTTTAGATATCCTCAAATTAATATTTAATACCCAAAAATTTAAAATTTAATCCTCGTAATAAAAATGAAAAAATTTTACTGGCACAGTAATAAATTCAGTTTATATATTCACGCGCAAAATTTTAAATTCAAAAATTTCGGAGCGTGACAATTCTCCCCTCCTACAAATGAATTTCATCCTCGAAATTCGAATTATCTAGATTTTCAAACAAATTGGGGTATTTCTCTAACATTTCGCTTTCCACTTCCCAAGTAGCGTCTTCACTTCCGTGATGTTGCCATAAAACCTTAACTAACGCTATTTCTTGATGTCGTATTCTCTTGACCTTTCTATCAAGAATTCGTACCGGTGCCTCTTCGTAAGAAACATCTTCTCGAATTGGTATGTCCTCAGGCGAAACTATCGCAGTAGGACCCGGTTCGCATTTCCTAAGTATCGAGACATGAAATACATCATGCACGTGGGACAACTCTGATGGCAACGCCAAACGATAAGCAACTTTACCAACTCGTTGAATAATAAGGAACGATCCCACGTATCGTGGAGCTAATTTCCCTTTCTTGCCGAAATGAGAAACTCTTTTTCGGAGGGAAACCTTTAGAAGCACGAAATCTCCTACCTCAAATTCTAATGGTCTCCGTCGTCTGTCAGCATAACTCTTTTGTCGGCTCTGAGCTGTTTTTAAGTGTTCTCGAATAATTCAGATTTTCTCGGTAGTCTCCTCGACAATAGTCGCTCTAGTATGAACTCGATCTTCAGGTTCGATCCAGCATATAGGTGATCTACATGGTCTTCCATAAAGAGCTTCGAATGGTGCCATTTTGATGCTAGATTGATAACTGTTGTTATAGGTGAACTCTGCTAACGACAAATTATCAATCCATTTGTTCCCATAATCTAATGCGCAGGCACGTAACATGTCTTCAAGGATCTGAATAACTCTTTCGGATTGTCCGTCGGTCTGCGGATGGAAAGCGGTGTTGAATTTCAAATCTGTCCCAAAAGCTGCCTGGAAACTCTTCCAATATCGAGCGGTAAATCAAGGATCTCGATCAGAAATAATACTTAGTGGTATTCCATGATATTTCACTATCTCGTCCAAATATGCTTTGGCTAAGTTCTGCCTACCATATGTGGACTTGATAGGAATGAAGTGCGCTGATTTCGTCAATCGATCTACCACTACCCAAATTGCATCGAAGCCATTCCGTGTTTTTGGTAGTCCCACAAGGAAATCCATGGTAATTTCTTCACACTTCCACTCTGGAACAGGTAGCGGCTGTAGCATCCCTCCAGGTTTCTGACGTTCCGCTTTGACCTTAAGACAATTCTGACAAGTCTTCACATAATTCGTCACATCATTTTTCATGTTTCACCACCAGTATTGCCTCTTTAAGTCCTTATGCATCTTGATAACTCCTAGATGTATTGCAAATCGAGATTTATGAGCTTCATCCACGATTGCCTTCTTCAATTCTGGTATTTGTGGAACGGCTAGACGATGTTTGAAATACAAAGCTACATCACCACGGATGTTCCAATGTTCCAGTTGTTCTCCATTCTGAAGCTTGGACCAGATATTTTGCAAATGGCTATCTTTATGTTGATTCTCCTTAACTTGCTGAATCAAGTAGGGTGGAGTCACCAAATTGTACAGAGTGATTGAATTTTGATCCTCAAAGATCTGAAGATCATAATCCTTAACCACTGCTGTTCTTTTCCAATCAAGCACTGCTAACGAAGCAAGAACACCTGCACCTTTCCGGCTAAGAGCATCGCTACGACGTTAGCCTTACCTGGATGATATTCCAGAGTAAAGTCATAATCTTCCATATACTCTACCCAACGTCTTTGTCTCAAATTCAGATCTTTCTGAGTAAAGAGATACTGCAAACTCTTATGATCAGAGAAAATCCGAAATGAGACACCACAGAGATAGCATCTCCAAATTTTTAAAGCAAAAATAATAGTTGCCAACTCTAATTCATGTGTTGGGTAGTTTTTCTCATGCGTCTTCAATTGTCGAGATGCGTATGCTACGACATGTCCTCTCTGCATTAGAACACACCCGAATCCTTCTTTCGATGCATCAGTATAAACTTCATAGGGTTCTTCAGGCTTGGGAATTATAAGAATTGGAGCGCTGGTCAAGCGAATTTTCAATTCTTGGAAAGCGTTCTCGCATTTGCTGTCCCAGTCAAATCGAACATCTTTTCTTGTCAATCGTGTCATTGGGGCTGCAATTCGCGAGAAATCCTGAACGAATTTACGATAATATCCTGCTAATCCCATAAAACTTCTGATTTCGGTTACATTTCTAGGTCGTTCCCATTTTAATATTGCCTCGACTTTTGTAGGGTCTACGGCTCTGCCTTGACTAGAGATAACATGCCCAAGAAATTTGACTTCAGATAACCCGAAGTCGCATTTCTCTCTCTTAGCGTACAACCGATGCTCCTGCAGAGTTTGTAGGACCAACCTTAAGTGTTGTTCGTGTTCCTCCCGGGTCTTAGAATAGATCAGAATATCATCAATGAAGACGATGACAAACTGATCTAGAAATGGTCGAAAAACACGATTCATCAAGTCCATGAAAGCTGTTGGAGCATTTGTCAAATCAAAAGGTATAACCAGGAATTCGTAAGATCCATACCGAGTCCTAAATGCAGTTTTTGGGATATCTTCCTCTCGGATTTTCAATTGATGATATCCAGATTTCAGATCAATCTTTGAGAAGTACTGAGCACCTTCAAGCTGATCAAATAACTCGTCGATTCTTGGCAAAGGATATTTATTCTTGATGGCCACCCTGTTCAGTTGTCTATAGTCAACACACAGTCGTAAGCTTCCATCTTGTTTCTTTGCAAATAGGACTGGTGCTCCCCATGGTGATTTGCTGAGTTGGATGAATCCCTTGAGTTCTAGCTCAGTCAATTGCTTCCGCAATTCAGCTTTCTCCGCAGGTGCTATTTTGTAAGGCGGAATTGATATCGGGGCTGTGCCGGGAATAAGATCAATGCAAAATTCTACCTCTCGGTCAGGTGGCAAACTAGATAAATCTTCAGGAAATACATCCGGAAATTCATCTACCACTGGAGTGTAGTGATCACCTCTTTCTACGTTGTTGTCACCTTCCAATTCGAAAGTAATAGCAGCGCAAGATAACTTTCGTCGACCACCTATGGCCGATCTCAATAGCTCACTGGTCATCACTCGATCTGGATCTTCGAGTTCGATCACCGTTGGGTTTGGCTCTATGAATAATATAACCTTTTGGTGATGACAATCTAACGTTGTCCTATTCTGAGTTAACCAATCCATACTAAGAATCACATCATAGCGTCTCATTGGTAGGATAATGAATTGGACATTAAGTTGTTTGCCTTCTCACGTAACAACATTAGTCCAACATATCATTGAAGCTTTGGTTTTTCCAAGTGGCGTACTTAGGTGCAAAGGTGACTCTAAAGGTTTGATTTGTAATTCTAATGCTTTTGCAAACGTGGATGCAATAAAAGAATGACTGGCACCAGTATCAAACAATACGTGTGCCCAATTAGAAGAGATCAGAATCATACCCTCCATAACCATAGGACTATTTTGAGTTATTGGTTCTTCCCCTTCCACAGCATACATTTTCCCTTTCCCCTTGTCATTCATACTGTTCCTCGAGGCAGTGGGTCCCGCTGGCCTGAATTGTGATGGTTGCGAAGAAGCTTGCCTGCTAGTGGACATCTGAGGTCTCCACTGTGACTGAAATGACTGGGGTCCAAAATTTGGCTGATAAGGGGCTTGTGGTGGCCTATATTGTGGCTGGCCAAATCCTGACTATCCTTGGTTAACCTGTCCCTGGGTAAACTGTCCAGATACAGATTGACGAGATCCTGCTGATGATTGGCTGGACTGTTGGAATTGTTGAGCCGGCTGCTGTTGCCTGTAAGGACAGTGCTAGGAAATGCCCTAAGTATTAGAGACATTTTGATGTATTTATTTTGAACTGGATAATAAAATTATACATAGAGGTTATTCATTACATTGCTATCTGTCCTCGTCTTATTTACATGTTAAAGTAAATGTAAGCAAATATGGCTCACTGACTGCTTGTGTTAAAACTGTTAGAACGTTGCATGCAATGGATTTTTGTATGCGAGAAGACAATGTTCTAAAGTTAGCAGTCTAAACTATGGTCTGTAGTCTATGGGGTTAGACCGAGCATCTAACTCATGTAAAGACTATTATGTTGTCTAAAGCCTTAGAGGGGACGGTTTGTCTTGACTGTCTGGAGCTAGACTCCCAAGTAGAGACATGGATATGTTGCTTGGTGGTGACATATTAGGCCGGGACTAAAGCGTGATTGATCTACGTAGTCCGCTATGAGTGGATCAATCTGCTTTTGACGTTCATTGTGCAATAACCTTAATCCTGAGCAAATGAACTTCTTCATGTATATGACTTGTGTACTTTGATGTTCCAATGGCTAAAGCGTCTCAGAGGTAGTAAGCTTATAGACCGGTTCGTTGGGTGCATGACTTGTATACGATGAAGGGTTTTTTTGCAGATATCGGAATCATAGCTCTGATGAGTTAAAGGTATCCTCTTAAAGGCATTATACTGAATGTGAAAATGGACAAGGCCTTGGGTCGTCTGCTGGGCGAATGACTTCTTATTCACATATGGTGAATAATCATTTTCTTGATTCGGTAGTATAATGGAACTTTAAGATAGCCTGATCAGTAGGATTAAACGGACTTTGACCTAAGGCTGATCATGAATATCATATGAGGGTTTTGCATATATGACAAGGTCATTGGATAGTAGCTCGTCACAGGCTTACGTAATACGGTATATAATTGGGAGTTCAGTTTCAGGTTTATAGTGGTGTGACTCTGAAACTAGTGATCATATGATTGAGTTGTTCGATAAAGAATGATGATCATATGGAATCACGGGAGCCCGATTATATATGTCCAATCAGTCTCTCTACTAGCTCCACATAATTCCTTAACGTTTGGCAAATTGATTTGTGTATGCTATTGGCTAGTTTATTATGCATGGATGGTGATGACACAGGTTTAGGATGGTAGACAAAATTCACTCCTGTTGGATTCAGATTTTGTTTTGGATAATAGAGTACACAATTATTCGAACTCCAAATAAAGTTGCCATGATTTTATTTGAGATTGGATTGGAGTTGTAGAAAATTATCCATTAGAACAAGAATATGAAACACAACCGTTTTGTGGAATTTGAAATTTGAATTTTGAATTTTGAATTTTGAATTTTGAAATTTGAAATTTGAATTTTGGATTTGAAATTTGAATTTGAAATTTGAATTTGAAATTCGAATTTGAAATTTGAATTTGAAATTTAAATTTGAAATTTGAAATATGAAATTTGAAATTTGAATTTGAAATTTGAATTTGAAATTTGAAATTCAAATTTTGAATCACAGTCCAAGTAGGATTCGAATTTGTTGTGGAAAATCCACAAGGTTTGAAATTCGAATTTGTGTTGGATTTGGAGAGGATAATCTTGTTAGAATCCTACTTGAATTTTGAATCCAAATCCCAACAAATAAGGGACGAAATTTTGAGGATAATCCTCAAGTAAATTTCGGTTTTTGTGGATAGGATTCAAGGGTAAAATTCAAGTTTCAATCCTAGTTGAATTTGGATTCTCTCCTTCCCTGAAAAGTGGCCGAAATTAGGGAGAAAATCTCCTAGGAAATTCGGTTATTTTGGATAAGGTTGAGATAAGATTCAAGCTTGAAAATCCTAGTGGAATTTTTGATTCTCCCTTATCCATAATGGCCGAAATTTATGAGGAGATTTTCTCCAAGAAAAATTCGGATTTTTTGGTTGAAAAAGGGAAATAAAATTCTAGTTAAAATCTTGTTTAGATTTGGATTGGATTTATCCTAGGAAAACCGAATTTAATTGTGGAGATTCTCCCTTGGAAAATTCAGATTTTTTGGTTATGGATAAGGGAGAAAATCTTTTCCTAGTCCAATTCGAATTCAGAGAATCACCTCATGCAGGTCTATAAATAGAGGTCCTGCCACTCCTGTTCTCTCAGACCACAGACTCTCAGGTGAGCAGGCTTATTGTTGCACAGCTCATTGTGACAATAAAGTTCTTTAGAGATCTGGGTGGTCGGAAGAAGACTAGCAGTGCTAGCATACCGATCGAGGTTCAGAGTGCCCACACACTTAGCCATTCGGGAATTGGAGAATAGTAGAGAAGGCTAGTTGGTTGAAGCCTCCGGTCATTCTCCTCCTGCAAGATTGGCGTCCTTGAGGTATGAGTTTTAATTGTTATTGGTTTATTGTATATGGCATCATGAGATATTTAACGATCTAAAAATTTTTTATTGTTCCGCTGCGCCACTCTGATACGTTTTTACCGATTTATTTACCTACAGACAGTTCCTCTTTAAATGTCCTGTCTGGCCACAGTTATAACAGCTCCTCTCATATGGGTGTACTGTTCCGGTAGAGGTGTTACTAGTACTGTCAGTTCTTCTACCTTCAACGTTGACCCCACTAATATGAGTACGATTCTCACGTTGACTTCTAGTCGGTCCACCGGACGTCCTTGGAGCTTCAGATTTCTCCTTCTGAAAGTTTTGATTATCCTGCTCAATACGCAGGGTAGCTGACACGAGCATCGGGTAGTCCCAGATCTGCATACCCACCACCAGTCTCCTTATCGATTGTTTAAGTCCTTACTCAAACTTGATACATTTGGTGCACTCAGTCGCCACCATCGTAGAAGCAAATCTGGATAATTCTCCAAATTTTGATACGCACTCGAACACGGTCATATTTCCTTGTTGTAGGCTCATGAATTCTATAATCTTTTGATCCCTAAAACTCTCAGGGAAAAATTGATCATAGAATAACTGTTCAAACATCTCCCATGTCATCTCTTGGAGATTGTGCGTTCTCCTGATTTGTCTCCACCATATGCCAGCTTTACCGTCCAAATAGGTGGAAATAATTTCAATCCGGTATTCAGGTGGGGTCTGGATAGTGTCCATCTTCATCACCACACTTTGGAACCAATTGTCTGCTTCTTGAGGATCGCCTTCACCAGTAAAGGCTGGAACTCGAAATCGTTGGAAATCGCGTAGGCTCCGGTTCATGTCACGAATGACCGGTTCATCTCTTGCACGAACGGCCATGTTTTGTAACACTCGATACATCGCTTCCGTGACGTTAGCCTAGTCCGGCTCTGGCGTCGGTGCTGAAGTCGGGGTCGGAGTAGTTGTCGGAACGGTTCCCCTACTACGTCTGGGCGGCATTCTATAAAATAAAAATTCCGGGTTGTAAATTAGCATTTTATTTTACTCCAAGTATGCATATAATTCTTATGGGAACCCCAAATCATACTCTGATACCAAAAATCCTGTCATGTCCCAAAACCGAGAACAACAACAAGTGTCACTTCCCAAAAAGCCGGGATAGTGACGGATATTAAATTTTAAAAGAATAAGAGAAAGAAAAGCTCAGATTCCTAAGTCTGTCAGTTTTTATATCTTACCCTTTACCGATTCTTTAAACGTATTTATAAACTATGCTTGAATATTTTAAATTAATTAATATTTGTATTTCTGTTTTTATCGCAATATCAGGTGGTGAGGTACCCATGTCCCACAGATGCATACTTGGATAAAATAAAATAAGTGAAATTACAAAAGTAAAGTTTAGAATTTACAGTCCCGGAATGCTCTTATACATACTTTGTCCTAAAGTACAGGTCATTACTTCAAGTCTTTTGACCTTGACGTCCACGGTCGGTTCCACGTCACCTATATCTTCTAATCAGCTTTCTCTCCTGGGGGTTTACTAGTTTTAAAACAGTGTGCGAAAGGCCCAGTAGGATATTCTTTAAAAAAAAATGTTTCAACATTTTAATTTAACCATCATACTAAGTATGTCAATGCAATACCGAATCATAAACGTGGAATCGTGATTATGCAAATTGTGTCCCTATATACATCTAGTTCGTGTATGGTCCGTATGAGCCTCCCTCACCATGCCGAAGCATAATGAGTGATCCTCGATCGAGATTTGCACTCTTCGCACGTGTGTGTTGGCTCCCGGTATACTTTAACACCAAATCCAACTTTCAACATTTCACGTGAACATATGATTCACATACTAAAAATATACCGCATTATTTTTCAAAAAAATCCGTAACCGGATATTTTTCCTTTAATTTCCGAAATCGTGATATTTTCTAAATCACGTAAATTTCAAAACATTATAAACACATTTTCTTCAAATGATATTTGGCCAAATCATTTGAACAAAATTGACTGCCAAGAAAGGGTAAGATATCCTATCTCGTCAGCAATTTGACCTACGATTAATTTCTCGCACGAATTCCTAGATAGTCTTTTTCCTTGAATTCGATCGACGAGTACGTAAAATAAGAAACACAGATAATTTAATTATCTGTCCAAGAATTTCCGTAATCGAATTACGGTAACTCAACTAATTAGTATGCCATTGAAATTTTAAAATTTAGAATGATACTTTATTTTAACACCGTAATTTTAAAATAAAAATTTTAACACAAATATCCAAAATATATATGTATATTTTTAAAAATTTCGGCATGACCTGTCCTAAAAATAGGCTTCCCAAAAGCTCCAAAATGCTCAACCTGTAGAAAAACTTTCCAATTTCCAGAACAATTCAAATACCAATTTCAAATCAATTTAAAATTAAAATCTAAAAAAATCATTATTATTATTATTATTATTATTGTTATTACTTATTATTATTATTATTACTTATTATTATTATTATTATATATACATGTATATCTGTAAATACACACGCACACAGTTACACATATAATATATATACATATACATATTTATTTTTTTCTTTTTGCTGATGGAGGAAGGCCGGCCGGAAGGAACTCACGGCGGCAGGGGGCGGCGGCGGCTGGTGGCGTCGGGCACGGGATTCGACTGAGCAACGAGGGGCAACCGGCGAGGCGGCGAGACGCGGGCTTGGTCGGACGGGACGGGGAGGAGCTGGTTCGGGCGACGATCGCCAGAAAGACGAGGCGCGGCTGGGTGGTCCGGCGTGGGGTGCTTCGGGCTCGCGAGGAAATGGCGGCGTTGGGTGGCTTGGCGAACGGTCGGTCGACTGTGGCGTCACGAGGGAACACCGGCGATCGGGTTTGGCGAGGCAGTGGATCGGCTAGCTCGGTGGCGGTGGCGAGGAAGGAGGGGCAGTTGCTGGGTCGGCTGGGCTTCCGGTGGAGTTCGGCTGGAAGAAAAGAAGGAAAGAAAAAGAAAAGGAAAGGGAGATGGTGAGGGAGGGTGGCTGGTTCGGTGGCCTTCGACCGAAAGAAAGAAAAAGAAAAAGAAGAAAAGGAAGCAGAGAAAGAGGACACGAGAGAAGAAGAAAAGGAAAAGAAAAAAATAAAACAAGGGGAGAGAGGGAGAAAGAGAATCGATGCGGGAAAAGAAAAACAAAGAGGAAGAGAGGGGCGAGCGTGAGAGAGTGAAGAGAGAGAGTGAGTGATCGGCAGGAAAAAAAAACAGAGTGAGAAAGTGAGGCGGTGGGAAGTCGGTGAAGAAGCAAGAAAAAAAATGAAAAATGAGGGAGAAGATATTAAGAAGAGAAGGGGGGCTTCCGGAAAAATCCGGAAAGAAAAAGAAGAAGAAAAAAAAAGAAAAGAAAAAAAATAAGTAAATGAAAAAACTATTTAACAAATTTTTGATTAGGTAAAATTGTTTAAAATTTTAAAATTGGTAAAAATATTTTAAATATCCTCAAATTAATATTTAATACCCAAAAATTTAAAATTTAATCCTCGTAATAAAAATGAAAAAATTTTACTGGCACACTAACAAATTGAGTTTATACATTCACGCGTAAAATTTTAAATTCAAAAATTTCGCAGCGTGACATATACTCGTTGGAGAGAATCCAATGATATAGCTCGATACTACATGCTTGCTAGCATGATGAGTGCTTTATAAAAGCAGCATGAGACTTATCAGGTTGCTAGGAGATCATCGACAATCTAGAGGACATGTTCAGAGGCCAAGAAAAATTGACTCGACAGCCCGTTATCACCAGCATTATGAACTCTAAGCAAAAGGCAGGTACTCCGGTGAAGGACCATATGATCACTCTAATGGGATTCTTCGCTGAGGCTGTCGAGAACGGTGCTGAGTTGGACTACAACACCCAGATCGAGATGGTGTTCAAAACTCTGTCTAAAGATTTTGTGGGGTTTATGGCCGCATACAATCTGGCGACAAGGGAGTTAGGACTAACCGAGCTCATGAAGCAACTCCGAGCTTATGAGCGGATGATCAGGGATGGGTGTTGCTTCCTTAAAATGCTACGCAAGCGCACGTGTCGCATACAAGTAATACAGTGTACAAGAGTACGGATATCATCCCACAGAGAATGTTATCATTACTTTATCTAAATTAAAAACAAAATTAAGGATATGCAAGAATTGATGGAGAATTAAAATTGTCTTAAACTCACTATACTAGTATGACATAAAAATGCACAAGGCAATTGCAAGCTAAATAAAACAGACTTCATAACAATTAGTAATGGAGTGGCTGAGATTCAATTTCCCCTTTTTCTGCAACTTGACTCGGTATGCTACGGCAATGCTACAGCATTGCTACAGCAATGTTACTTAGTTAACCTAGAACTCAAAATTTCACAAGTTTCTTCCGAAATACTTATGTTAATAACTTCTTGCTTCATTTCAACATATTCCTATGCTAAATGGAGTACGAAACCAAATTAAATTTAGGTTTCAAAAGGTTATATGAGACAAGCATGCATTTCTACTTAACTTGCAAAATTAATTAGGTTACTACACAAACCCAACTAATCACACATTATCCAACACCTGTCTAATTCCAATTAGTTTTCCAACCACTAAAATCACAGTATTATGCTCAAGATGGCCAGTCGAAGAATACAAATAAACCAACAAAACGATGTTGAATAAACCAAATAACATTAAAGTAGCAAGCTCAACATACAAAGCTAGTCACAGAATGGGTACTTTATCCTCCTAGTCTTAAAGGAAATTAGTTCATACTTGATTGTTCAAACCCACCGGAAAAAGAAAACATTGTACGGAAAAAATAAAAACAAGAGTACAACCGAAAATGGAGGAAAGATTGACAAAATAGACGTGCACAAGGTACACAGCTACTTTTTAATTTCTCCTTCCAGAATATGCTGAAATCTCCTCCAATCCCTGTACGTTTCCTTTCTCTTCTGGGTTTTCTCTTTCTGTCCTGCTCTTTTCCGTATTTTTCTCTCTGCTCCTTGTCTGCCTCCTTTTTTCTGAATGCATCATGTTTCCTTTTAAGTACTAGGGCAAATGGAGGATGTACATGTGTACATAATCTAATGGTTGAGCTTTTATTTGGTGTCCTTAGATTAAGACAGCTCATAAGCTTGTCCTTTCTGCCATGCTCACTAATAAAATTGGCTGCCAGCTGTACATTGACTTGTTAAAATATCTGAACAATTTCTACCCCAATTTGCTACAGTAAAGTTACAGCATTGCTGTAGCAACGCCTGGAATCAGTCTTCCTTGTCATTTTTCTCTAATTTTTGCAATTCCATCCTAACTGCAGCTTGACCTCCTGATCCAAACAACCTTCTACTACTTCAACTCTGCAAAAAACTTAAAAGCAATATAAACTAACTTAAAAAATTAAATTTAACATTCTAAAATAAAAGACTGCATTAAAAACCAAAAAATGCTTTAGTTAATTATTAAAATGTTAAGAACTCAATGGATCAAACATCTTTTTACATCCCCAAATGGCTGTAATAACTCTATTTCATAGAGTTATCAATGGGGATGCGGTCCAACCCAAAGGGGAGGCTAATTTGGCGGAATCTTCCAAACCCTCTCGGAAGAGGAAGAGGCCAAACCAGAAGCAAGCGGTTTCCAGTTCTTCTAATCCTCCTATCTCAGATGGGAAGAAGAAGAAGAACAACAAGAAGCCCAAGGACCCTAAAAAGTCCAAGTGCTTCCACTGTGGGAAGGTAGGTCACTTTAAGAAGGCTTGCCGGAAGGGCAAGGAAGGTAAGGAACTTCACTACTTGGAAGCGTGTTCGGTGGAAGAATCGAAAGACACTTAGGTCATTGATTCGAGCGCCACTAATCATGTTTGTGTTTCTATGCAGGGGTTCGTGGAAACGAAAAGGTTACATGATAGGAGCCTCTCGTTGCAGACTGGAGACAGTAGCTTGGTAGTGGCTGAGGTAGTGGGAGATATTTACCTTTACTTTGATCAATTTAGGTTTATTTTATTAAAAGACTGTGTTTATGTTCCTAATTTTAGGAGGAACCTTATATCGGTAACTTATTTAATAAAAGATTCTTATTCAGTTTCTTTTAGTAAAAGAGTTGATATTCGTAGAAATAAGTCTTTTATCTGTTCTGGATGGATGGATGGAAACCTATATTTGATCAAATCAAAGATGTACTCGCTGCTTGACACTGAATTAATAGATAACTCTAAAAGGTTGAAAGTTTCTCACTCTAACAAGACGTATCTTTGGCGTTTAAGACTTGGTCATATTAATCAGGATAGGATTTAAAGATTAGTGAAAGATAGTCCTCTGGAATCTCTAGAGGAGGTACGTCTTCCTCAATGTGAGTCTTGTCTAGAGAGTAAGATGACTAAGAGGTCTTTTGGAGCTAAGGGTACAAGGGCTCAGGAGCTCTTAGAAATTGTGCACACTGACGTATGTGGCCCCATGAACGTCACAGTACGAGGAGGGTTCGAGTATTATGTCTCCTTTATAGACGATTACTCGAGGTATGGATATGTGTATCTGATGCACCGCAAGAGCGAAATCTTTTACAAGTTCAAAGAGTATCGTGCGGAAGTGGAAAAGTAATTAGATAAATCCATAAAGACACTTCGATCTGATCGAGGTGGCGAATACCTCTCCGACGAATTTCTAGGACATCTTGTAGAGAATGAGATATTATCCCAATTGACTGCACCTGGTACTCCACAACAGAATGGTATAGCCGAAAGGAGAAACAGGACCTTGTTGGATATGGTACGGTCCATGATAAGTTATTCAACGCTGCCATTATCATTTTAGGGATATGCTTTACAAATGGCGTGCTGTATTCTGAATCAGGTTCCAAGTAAATCAATTCCCAGAACTCCGTATGAATTGTGACGTGGCAGGAAGCCCTCCCTTGGACATATGAGAATATGGGGCTGCCCGACACACATACTGACGTGAATCAAACAAGCAAAGTTGACGTTTTTGGCATGAATCTTAAACGTGGAGCTAATTGCAGGAAAATGTTTACTTTCCTTATTTTATTTTGTTTCTTTTTCTTTTCATTGACTTTAAGGGGGCGTGTAAATAGCTGATTATGAAGCCAATAAACTTGTCAACTTTCCTTTTATTGTTTTAGGGGTGAATTAGGTGTAAGTTTCTATATTTTCATCCATTCAAAATTCTGAGAATATTAGAGGAATATTAGGAGAATATTACAGGAATATTTTATTTAGTTTCCATATTCTTTTAGGGTATATTTTGAGAATATTCTTGTAATTTATGCCTATAAAAAGGCGTCCACAAGCAATGAAAAACATCATCAGTTTTATTCACAAATTTGAGAGTTATATTTCTCTTTGGTTCTTTTAGAGCTATTCGAACTTATCGGAGTTTTCCGTGGCGTTCACCATCGACTTATTAAACGGATTTCCATCACCATTTGTGGCGTCTTCGTTATACCAAGGTTCTTGTTTCACAATAAACAACGGGTTGAGGTCATCCTTTTCCGAGGTTCTTGTTTTTGCTGAAGCAACGGGTCGAGGTTCCATCCAAACCCTGAGTCTTAGAATGTTCTTGGGGTCCTAATCTTGACGGGTCTCGTTATTCTTAGTAGGGTTCGCATCATGTACTGGATGGGGATGCGAAGAAATTGGAACCAATATCAGAATTGTGCATGTTTGTAGGGTATCCAAAAGGAACTAAAGGAGGTCTGTTCTATAACCTAAAGGAACAAAAAGTCATTGTCTCAACCTATGCGACATTCTTCGAGGAAAGTCACATGAATGACTTTAAGCCTAGAAGCAAAGTAGTGCTAGAGGAGTTATCGGGCGAAAGAACTGCTCCACAGATCTTGGTCTTGGACGCAAATCCAAGTTCTGTTGAAAGACCTACAGACGATCAACAATTTAGGGTGCCTCGTTGTGGTGAGAGGGTTTTGAAGAAACCTAATTTCTTCATATATGATGCTGAGATATACCAGGTCGAGGCTCATGAGCATGAGGATGATCCGGTCACCTATGATGAGCTATAAATGATGTTGATTCTAAATCTTGGAAACAGGCTATGAACAATGAGATGGATTCTATAAAATCCAACTCTGTTTGAGAACTTGTAGATTTGTCGGATGGGATAAAACCCATTGGATGCAAATGGGTCTACAAAAGAAAGAAAGATGTGGAAAGGAGAGTAGAAACTTTCAAAGCTAGACTAGTTTCAAAGGGGTACACGCAAAAGGCTGGAATCAATTACGATGAAACCTTTTCACTTGTTGCTATGCTGAAGTCAATCCGTATTCTTCTGTCCGTTGCTGCGGCTCTCGATTATGAGATCTGGCAAATGAATGTCAAGACGGCATTCTTGAATGGCCATCTTGAAGAGTGTATCTATATGATACAGCCCGAAGGGTTCGTAGCGAAAGGCCAAGAAAGAAAAGTCTACAAGTTGCTTAGATATATTTATGGATTAAAGCAAGCATCCCGCTCATGGAACCAGAGGTTTGATCAAGCGATTAAGACATTTGGTTTTGAGCAGAACGTTGATGAACCCTGTATTTATAAACGTATTAAGGATGGAAAAGTGGTCTTTCTGATACTCTATGTCGATGATATACTACTCATTGGGAATAATGTAGGGAACTTATCATCAGTCAAGTTTTGATTACACCAACAGTTTGACATGAAGGACTTGGGAGAAGCTAATTATGTTCTAGGCATTCGTCTCTTCAGAGATCAAAAGAACCAAATTATAGCGTTATCCCAAACTTCATACATAGATAAAATGCCCTAAGTATTATAGACATTTTGATTTATTTATTTTAAAATGGATAATAAAATTATATATAGAGGTTATTCATTATATTGCTATCTGTCATCGTTTTATTTACATGTTAAAGTAAATGTAAGCAAATATGGCTCCCTGACTGCTTGTGCTAAACTGTCAGAATGTTGCATGCAATGGACTTTTGTATGCGAGAAGACAATGTTCTAAAGTAAACAGTCTAAACTATGGTCTGTAGTCTATGGGGTTAAACTGAGCATCTAACTCATGTAAAGACTATTATGTTGTCTAAAGCCTTGGAGGGGACAGTTTGTCTTGACTATCTGGAGCATAGACTCTCAAGTAGAGACATAGATATGTTGCTTGGTGGTGACATATTAGACCGGGACTAAAGCGTGATTGATCTACGAAGTCCGCTTTGAGTGAATCGATCTGCTTTTGACGTTCATTGTGCAGTAACCTTAATCCTGAGTAAATGAACAGCTTCATGTATATGACTTGTGTACTTTGATGTTCCAATGGCTAAAGCATCTCAGAGGTAATAAGTTTACAGACCGGTTCATTGGGTGTATAACTTGTATACGATGAAGGATTCGTTTACAAATATCAGAATCATAACTCTAATGAGGAGTTAAGGGTATCCTCTTAAAGGCATTATATTGAATGTGAAAATGGATAAGATCTTGGGTCATCTGCTGGGCGGATGACTTCTTATTTACATATGGTGAATAATCATTTTCTTTATTTGGTAGTATAATGGAACTTTAAGATAGCCTGATCAGTAGGATTAAACGGATTTTGGCCTAAGGCTGATCATGGATATCATATGAGGGTTCTGCATACATGACAAGGTCATTGAACGATAACTTGTCACAGGCTTACGTAATACGGTATATAATTGGGAATTTAGTTTCAGGTTTATAATGGTGTAACTCTGAAATTAGTGATTATATGATTGAGTTATTCGGTAAAGAATGATAATCATATGGATTTGTGAGAGCCCAATTATATATATCCAATTAGTCCCTCTACTAGCTCCACATAATTCCTTAATGTTTGGCAAATTGATTAGTGTATGCTATTGGCCAGTTTATTATGCATGGATGGTGTTGACATAGGATTAGGATGGTCGACAAGATTCTCTCCGGTTGAATTCTGATTTTTTTTTGGATAATAGAGTGCACAATTATTCGAACTCCAAATAAAGTTGTCATAATTTTATTTGAGATTGGATTGGAATTGTAGAAAATTATCCATGAGAACAAGAATTAGAAATACAACTGTTTTGTAGATTTTGAAATTTGAAATTTGAATTTGAAATTTGAAATTCAAATTTTGAATCACAGTCCAAGTGGGATTCGAATTTGTTGTGCTAATCTACGAGGAATGAAATTCGAATTTGCGTTAGATATGGAGAGGAAAATCTTGCTAGAATCCTACTTGAATTTTGAATCCAAATCCTAACCAAATATAGACGAAAATTTTGAGGATTATCCTCAATGAATTTTCGGATTTTTGTAGATAAGGTTCAAGGAAAAATTCAAGTTTCAATCCCAGTTGAATTTAGATTCTCTCCTCCTTGATAATGGCCAAATTTTTGGAGTAAATCTCGTAGGAGATTTTCAGTTATTTTAGATAAGGATGAGATAAGATTCAAGCTTGAAAATCCTAGTGAAATTTTGATTCTCCCTCATCCAAAAGTGACCGAAATTTTGGTGGAGATTTTCCCCTTGGATTTTCAGATTTTTGGTTGAAAAAAGGGAGACAAAATTCTAGTTAAAATCTTATTTAGATTTGGATTAGAATTATCCTAAAGTAGCTGAATTTATTGTTGGGATTTTCCCTTTGGAAAATTCGGATTTTGTGCTTGTGGATAAGGGAGAATATCTTCTCCTAATCCAATTCGAATTTAGAAAATCACCTCATACAGGTCTATAAATAGAGGTCTTGCCACTCCAGTTCTTTTAGACCACAGACTCTCAGGTGAGCAGGCTTATTGTTGCATAACTCACAGTGATAATAAGTTCTTTAGAGATCTGGGTGGTCGGAAGAAGACTACCAGTGCTAGCATACCGATCGAGGTTCAGAGTGCCAACACACTCAGCCATTCGGGAATTGTAGAATAGTAGAAAAGACTAGTCGGTTGAAACCTTCCGGTCATTCTTCTCCTGCAAGATTGGCGTCCTTGAGGTATGAGTTTAAATTATTGTTGGTTTATTATATATGGCATCATGAGATATTTAACGATTTTTAAAATTTTTATTGTTCCGCTGCGCCACTCTGATACGTTTTTTTTTTCGATTTAATTTCCTACACGGATCATCCTCATGCTCATGAGCCTCGGCCTGGTATACCTCAGCATCATACATAAAGAAATTAGGTTTTTTCGAAACCCTCCTACTACGACGAGGTACCCTAAATTGTTGATCGTCTGCAGGTCTTTCACCGGAACTCGGACTTGCGTCCAAGACTGAAACCTGCAGAGTAGTTCTTTCACCCGATAACTGCTCTAGCACCACTTTGCTTTGAGACTTAAAGTCATTCATGTGAATTTCCTCCAAGAATGTCGCATGGGTTGAAACAATGACTTTTTGTTCCTTCAGGTTATAAAACAGACCTCCTTTAGTTCCCTTTGGATATCCTACAAACATGCATAATTCTGATCTAGGTTCAAACTTCTTTGCATCCCCATCCAGTACATGTGCCGGGCAACACTATATTCTTATATGTCCAAGGGAGGGCTTCCTGCCATGCCACAATTCATATGGAGTCCTGAGAATTGATTTGCTTGGAACCTGGTTCAGAATATAGCACGCCGTTTGTAAAGCATATCCCCAAAATGATAACGGCAGCGTTGAATAACTCATCATGGACCGTACCATATCCAACAAGGTCCTGTTTCTCCTTTTGGCTACACCATTCTGCTGTGGAGTACCAGGTATAGTCAATTGGAATAATATCTCATTCTCTACAAGATGTCCTAGAAATTCGTCGGAGAGCTATTCACCACCTCGATCAGATCGAAGTGTCTTTATGGATTTATCCAATTACTTTTTCACTTCCGCACGATACTCTTTGAACTTGTCAAAGGTTTCGCTCTTGCGGTGCATCAGATACACATATCCATACCTCGAGTAATGGTCTATAAAGGAGACATAATACTCGAACCCTCCTCGTGCTATGACGTTCATGGGGCCACATACGTCAGTGTGCATAATTTCTAAGAGCTCCTAGGCCCTAGTACCCTTAGCTCTAAAAGACCTCTTAGTCATCTTTCCCTGTAGATAAGACTAACATTGAGGAAGACGTACCTCCTCCAGAGATTTTAGAGGACCGTCTTTCACCAACTTTTAAATCCTATCCTGATTAATATGACCAAGTCTTAAATGCCAAAGATACGTCTTATTAGAGTAAGAAACTTTCAACCGTTTAGAGTTATCTATCAATTCGGTGTCAAGCAGTGAGTACATCTTTGGTTTGATCAAATATAGGTTTCCATCCATCCATCCAGAACAGATAAAAGACTTATTTTTATGAATATCAACTCTTTTACTAAAAGAAACTGAATAAGAATCCTTTATTAAACAAGCTACCGATATAAAGTTCCTCCTAAAATTAGGAACATAAAAACAGTCTTTTAATAAAATAAACTTAAATTCATCAAAGTAAAGATAAATATGTCCCACTGCCTCAGCCACCACCAAGCTACCGTCTCTAGTCCGCAACGAGAGGCTCCTAGGTGGCTTAGAGTTCATAATGCTAGTTATAGCGGACTGTCGAGCCAATTTTTCTTAGCCTCCGAACATGTCCTCCAGATTGTACATGATCTCCCCAACAACTTGATAAGTCTCATGCTGCTTTTGTAAAGCACTCGTCATACTAGCCAGAATGTAGCACCGAGCTATCTCATTAGATTCTCTCCAACGAGTATAGGCAACTGGGACCTCCTCAAGCGGTGTGTAAGGTTTGGGCCTAGGTGGGCATGGTTCGTCCAGTACAAACTTGTGTCTTTTGCAGTTGAGAACTATCAACAAATTTCTTTTCCAGTCTTTATAATTATCGTCATTCATTTTATTCTTAGTAAGTATTGAAATGAGGAGTGTTGGTGACATTTTGAACTGAAACAAAATTATACTAGACATCATTATAAGGCCTAAGCAAATATACAGATAATTTAGCAAATAAAACAAACAAGTATGTTCCTACATGAAACATGAAAAAATATGTAGTATTGCAATGGTAATTCTCAACACCTATTGCTGTGACGCCTTAAATTTTATTTAAGGGTCAATATATTATTTAAATAAAATTAGTGTGCCAAAAATTAATTAAAAATCCTTTTGGAAACCCTAGGTTGGTTTCCTAGTCAAATTCCGCTCAAAAAGTCAACAATTTGAACTTTAAAAAGAAACCCTAAAACATTCGGCCATCACTTGGGATTTTAAATTAAAATTTAAATTCCACAAATCCAAGAAGGATTCAAATTCAAATTTCATTCCTTAGATATAAAGAAGAAATTCGGCTATAAAGTGTAGGAAATAAAGGAGATTTTATTTGAATTAAAAGCTAGGTTAAAACTCAATTAAAATTCAAATTATTTTTTCCTTAAAAACTAAGGGATAATTTTCGGCCACTTAAGGGGAAATAAGAGAGAAAACCCTAGCCTCAAAACAGCACAAAAACTTTCCCTTTTGCCCCTTAAAATTTTCAGCCAAACAAGGAAGAGAAAGGGAAAGAAAAACCTAGTATAAAAACCCCCTTTTAACTCTCATTCACCCCTCCTTTCACCCTCAAAATTTCGGCCAGCTTTCCCCTCTCCCCTCTCTGAATTTTCTCTCCCAAAACACACCCAAAACAGCAAATAAAACCTACCAAAAGGCAGCTCAAAGATTCAACAACTTTTGAGACAAAAACAAGGTGAGAAATCAAACTTTTTTCCTTCCTTCTCCTTTTGATTTTAAATTCGAAATTTATATGGTTTTCTCCACTATTTCCATACTGTTTTAAAGATTCCAATACTCACACAAATTCAGCCAAAAGGGAGACCAAGCATCAAAAATAGGGCAGCACAAACAAGGTGTGATTTTTCTCTCAAACCCTAAAATTTTGCCTCATTGATCCCCTTTTCAAAAACCCTATTATCATATGTGTAAGATTTTATGATTTTGTCAATTTGATTCTTGGGTTGTGTTAACCACATATAAATAAGGTCCTCCACAAAATTTTGTGATCATTGGATGAAAATTGAGTTGATTTGAGACTAATCGAAATTCAGACACAGAAAAACGGAAATCTGGAAAATTACCATATGAACAGTAAATTTGTGTCAGCCATAACTTGAGTTTTAAAAACGATTTTTAAGTGATTCTTGAGCCTAAAATTAAATTCAAGATGTCCCCTAAATTCATGCAAAATTTCAGAACCAAAATCCTCCATTTGCCTAGTCAAAATATTTTTCTAAGATAGGCGGACAGAACTGCCAGGTTTTGAATCGAAACTGAAACCCAGATTTTTATGCCTGAAAACAACCCCCGGTTTTTGGCCTAGTTGAATGACCAAACGATGTCCAAAAATTATAAAAATTATATGGAATTAAAGCTACGGATGTCTAGTTTAACATATTAAAAATTTAGAATCTTTGGTATTAAAAATGAATTGATATTGATTTTACAATCAGCCTAGGTCAGTCTGCCCACGACCAGAAATATCTTAACTTAGAGTTTTTCAAAAAATTTTAAATCCCAAATGTTTATTACAAGTTTTGAAATCTTTTGTGACACACTAAAATGATTGGATGATTATGTCTAGACCTAGACTGATCATATGTTTGATTATAGGAATTATTTGATGTTCTTGCTTGATTGGTGGATCACATTATCGCAACGCTTGTGCGAAAATTGAGGTAGGACGTTCAAGCCTTTTCTGGGAGTAGTCAAGTATTTTAAATTCCCCTGTTTTATTGATGGCATGCTGTTTTCGATTTATGAAATTATTATACTATTTTTGATGAAATAAACGCATGCAACGTATTTTGTAATAAATGTGTATTTTAAAGAGTGTTTTGATTAATGGCATAATATAACTTGATAAATACCATCTTTTGAATAATCCGGTGAACATAATTGAGCTCTAGTTCACGATCATTGTAAATGATGCGTGCGTCCCGAAGTTGATGCCATGGGGGAAGATCCCTAAACCTGCGCAGGGCCGTTCGGCCTGTTTAGACCGTAACAAGATGATCTAGGATAATTCAAATTCGAGACATGTATATTATAGCTACGACAAGTCCTCACTCATAATATGATGGTTTGTTTTGATGATTTATTATTTTAATATTGGGGCACGTATATTGCAGCTACGCTAAGTCCTCAGCAGAATAAAACTTGCATTAAAAAAAAAAGTTTTTCATGAAATTGTTGATTATTTTTTTATGATTATTATGCCATGTATTTTTTTTAAATTGTTGATTATTTTTGGAAACGGATATTATGCCATATTTTTAAATGTTATCTGTTAACCCACCTTTGTTTCTGTCCTACTGAGCCAGCGCTCACGTCCTTTTTTCTTTGTGATTTCGAAATGACTACTTCCAGATGCGGGAGGTAGCAGTTCCGAAAATCATTGAGATATCCGTTACTACCGAAGATGATGCTATCCGTTTTCTCCATCTTCTTCTTTATGTTTCTCGTTCTAATGTAATGAGACATTAAGTTTGGACTTTATTTCACGTTATTTAAATTTTATGCTTGGGAATATTTTTATGGTTGTAATTTCTTTTGAAAACCGATTTTGTGTTTGATTTCCACATTAAAAAGCATTTATTTTATCCTTTATTTTATTCTGTGGTTATGATACTGCTTTATAAATAATTAGGCTTAGCTAAATTATAATGTCGACCCGTTTTTCATAATAAATGTTTTTCCTTAAATCTCGGGTTGATATTATGATTTGGCTGCCGTGTCATGTGTCTAAATTTTGGGCCGTGACAATTGCCCCAAGCCACTGAAGGGTGGTCATGAAATCTTGTTTGACTCCTACATGAATTTTGAATCCAAATCCTAACAAATATGGACGAAAATTTTGAGGATTATCCTCATGGAATTTTTGGATTTTTTGTGGATAAGCTTCAAGAAAAAATTTAAGTTTTAATCCTAGTTGAATTTGGATTCTCTCCTCCCTGATTATAGCCGAAATTTTAAGGAAGATCTCCTAGGAGATTTTCGGTTATTTTAGATAAGGATGAGATAAGATTCAAGCTTGAAAATCCTAGTGGAATTTTGATTCTTCCCTTACTTTTTGTGGCCAAAAATATTTGAGAAAAAAATCCTAAAGGATTTTCAGATTTTTTGGTTGGATAATGGGAGATAAAATTCAAGTAAAAATCTTGTTTAGATTTGAATTGGATAATCCTAAAGTGGCTGAATTTTAGTTGGGATTTTCCTCTTGGAAAATTTGAATTTTTTGGTTGTAGATAAGGGATAATATCTTCTCCTAATCCTATTCAAATTCAAAAGATCACCTCATGCAAGTCTATAAATAGAGGTCCTGCCACTCCAGTTCTCTCAGACCACACTCTCAGGTGAGCAGGCTTATTGTTGCACAACTCACCGTGACAATAAGTTCTTTAGAGATCTGGGTGGTCGGAAGAAGACTAGCAGTGCTAGCATACCGATCGAGGTTCAGAGTGCCCACACACTTAGCCATTCAAGAATTGGAAAATAGTAGAGGAGGCTAGTTGGTTGAAGCCCTCCGGTCATTCTCCCCCTGCAGATTGGCGTCCTTGAGGTATGAGTTTAAATTGTTGTTGATTTATTGTATATGGCATCATGAGATATTTAACGTTCTTAAAAAATTTTTATTGTTCCGCTACGCCACTCTAATACGTTTTTACCGATTTATTTCCTACAGTCAAACCCTCAAACTTCGGAGGCTTCATCTGATGGAATCGCTCATAAAGGGGTTCTCGGTTTATCATTTGTTACAGCTGGTGGACTTCTTGAACCGTTGGCAGTGCTGCTTGTTCTGTCGGAGCCGCCTGTGAGGTTTGACCATTTTTTCGGCCTTGCCTCTGTTCCATTGCATCTAATCTTTACCTTAGTTCGGCATTTTCCTTCATTTGGGTTTCTAGAAGCGTTTGTAGCTTCTCTAATCTGTCTACTATTATAGGTCATCGTCCTCTTCGTGCATTCATTGTGCTTTCTCTTATCCTAAAATAGCACAATGAACAAACGTTAAAATTTCCATAAATAATTTGATAACATAGCAAAAATTTTAAACATATCCTTTACTTCATAACATAAGCAGTTCGAAATATCTCATATCATTTCATAATGTTTCATTGTATCATACACATTATACATAAACCCGTACATGCACTTTAACGTTGAACGATATTCATCATAGCCTTTTACTCCGAATACACACACATACACATATACATATATTTCCATATATTCCAAACTTCAGTCATCTTGCTCATTTTGGCCCAATGGGAACTCTTCCGGGTCTTCTTCATCATCGTCCGAGTCATCACCAGTGGACATTCCCTGAGCACGGTTTGTACCTGTCCAATGGTACAATGGACCTGCTTTGTGGTTGTTGGCCATCGGCCGTGGTCCATATAAACGCATCAATATTCCTTCCTCATGATCTTGTTCCCACTGGTCTCTTTCTATATGCTCCCTTAACTGCACCCCTTCGGATTGGATGGCCTTGATAACGAATTTACGCCGAGTGAGGGAATAATGTGGACTTACCCTTTGTCTTAGCTCCGCTATGAGCCCTCTCCAAAACATGTCACAGAAATCTTCATCAGAGAAATTAGGTAGCAGACATCTTCTTACTACATTTTCCTCGAAACATGCTGCATATGTAAGTATCATATCTCCGAACATCATCTAAAACTGCTCCGTCCGCTGGATAAATTCCTTGATATACGTAATACGAGGTAGCATCAGCTACGGTGCAACCTCCTTACTTGTCTGAGGAACCGAGGTCATTACTGGGCTCCTTTGCGAAAATTGTTCCCTCATAAGTTGGTAAAAATTTGCTCAGTTGAGTCTTAATAGTCCATCTTGGTCACAATATTCCCAATATACTCGAGCATCCCCCTAGAAGGTACTCACAACAAGCATCACCCAGTAATCTTGGTCTATATCACATAGCTGAAAAATCATCTCTACGGCGTGCAGCCAGTCCTGTACCTTAATAAATTGTTGCCCTCCGTCAAAAGTGGGTGGCTAGCATGCCCTGAATGCTTGAACAGCTCAAACAGAAACCCTCGTGCCAATATGCTGTCGTCCACCCACAACTAGAATATCAACCACTACTAGTGGAGGGGTTAGAGCTCTGACCGTCGTAGGTACCTCAACCCATGGAGTAGTAGGGTTTACCAGCATTGGAGAATGTATCGCTGGCCGTCGGGATGAGGATGGCCTAACTATGGGCTAATCCACACTGTAGCAAGGCCTTTAACTCTGTACGGTTGTGGTCTGGTGTAAGGTGGCCTCATCATCTTAATTTCTACATAATGTTTATTTTACGTAAACAAACCATTTACTAACATAAAAATAAAATTGACTTACTTGGATCGACGAACGGGATATGCATCATGCCATGAGGGAAATGGTCAACTGCTCTAATACCAATTGTGGGGACCCGCCCTATATAGAGGTCAATAGTACTATCACAGTCGAGCTTTGAAACTAACTATAATAGATTGTAACCTCATTGGGTCACCGGCAACTAACTTTTAACTTGCTTTTGTCATTTAGTGTTCTTATTTTGAATCTTAAATTTTACCGTAAAAAATTAGGGATTTTTTTTTAAACCGAACTTGAAATTGAAACATCATAAAACATATACTAAAATATTCATTTTACATTTTCATACATAATTTATATCATAATATATTGTTTCAAAATTCTTGGAAATCAGCTCAGCGGAAAACTGGTAGCAGGAACATTACCTCGTCCAGTCCCTACGACAGATGCAAATCCCGCTCCTCGTCCATCCAAAAACCTACTATTGTACAGGTTGCTTACCTACAACATGAATAGACTTGTGAGCGACTAGCTCAGTAAATTCAAACATAAAGACAGGTATCGTAAACCATAGACCTTAACTGAAAATATTAAATATACTAGTAGTACATGTTAGACTCAATTATACTCGGTTATGGAAAAGCTTAAGTCTTAGGTCTTTATCTTGCATTATGTTCTGGTTTTGGGTCCCATGGTTTAGTCATACCGTAATGCACGTATGACTGAGAGGGACTTTGAGGAGCGACCCACTGGCCAATTCTCTACAGTCTACTAAGCATGAACATAACATAATATAACATAACATGAGAAACCTCCATCTGAGTGGGAGGCTAGTATACCAAAAGTGGTTTCTTTACCGTCTTTCATTCGGTTTCTAACTGGTGGCATTATCACTGCCTCCTGGGTCCGGAACCTTTTACATTTCGTCTTTGTTTGTGTGTACTTTATTTTACATGTTAGTGTGTATATAGCACCTTGGTACATAATTATATGTTATACATAATATATATAAATATATTACGTAAATTCATGCTACAGACAGTAATATGTCTGAATTTACAGATATTTTGCTAGCATTTCCTTCCTAGGGTCAACCGACGTTCTTTCGTCGCCTTTTGGTGGGATCCCTATAACCGAAATAATCCACGGTTATTTTTACTATTCATTCCATATTTAAAATGTAGCAAAAACATAACATTTTTAAGTCTGGGTTCCTAACGATACATTTAGGGGTCTAATACTTCATTTCCGACCTTTCTATTAACTTTTGGGAAAATAACAGTTTTGTCCTTGACTTTTGACAAAATGATCATTTTGCCCCTAGGGAACCGTTTTCACTTTTTCATGTACTTAAGTCATGATTTTGGCCATTAAAACGTTAATTAGGGACTTAGGGTACCACTATGGGCCTTAACGTCCTTTTTCTTAACTTTTGATAAAATGACCATTTTGTCCCTAATTTGATAAAATGACCATTTTGTCTCTAGTGGGATTTTTCCTTGTTTGTTCGACTTAAAGCTTAATTTTGGCCTTCAGAAATTTAATTGAGTCATTCTAAGGCTTTAACGATCCTTTTTTAGCGTTTTGGAAATTTTTAGCCAAAATGACCTTTTTGCCCCTGACGGGACCTAGGGTCGTAAAATTTTCATTTTAGCATTTTAATGGGATTTTCTAAACCTAATAATCATATAATAATTTTTCTTAGACTTTACTGAGCTTTTATGACATTAATTACCAAATTGTTCAGGTTACTATTCACCTCACCCTGGGGTACTATTCCAATCCTCAGTCGTTCATTCACTTTTCTTACGTTTTGGGGTTCCGAATGAACGTTTCACTAATATTGAAGACGTCCGTCGTCCTTTCCTCGACCTAGGTTATCGAGAGGGCTCCGGTTTTCAAACTCCGACTCTATTTTACCCCTCGTTTCCTAAAATACCCTTCAGCTTGTTATAACAATTTTGGCAGTGTTTCTGCTTAATTTTTAGGTTCCCGGCATTTAGATAACGCCACGAAACTCTTGGTACCTGCCAATTACTAAACAGGAGGCCTAATTTTTACGTAAAATCCAAACTTTTTACGTAAAAATACCTTTATAACCTTAGTCGCTTTTAGCGACGTTTTGGTTCGTTTTCACCTATTCTCGCCTTCGGTTTTTATTTACATTCTTAACTCACACCCGACTCACAAAATCCTCCATTTCTCACCTAACCCTAACCATGAATTTTATGGAATTTCAAGCAACAAATTTAATTTTTCTTGCTTCTAATTTCATTCTATATATCACATATCCATACCAACACTTTTAAATCAATAAAATAACCCGAAACATGCTAAAATTTTCCATTCCCCTTCCTCCCTAAGTCTCACGGATTTAACCTAAAATATCACACTCCAAAATTTTTTTTTCCAAGTTCTATTTTTTCCCTAATTCTATCACAAGCTAACTTGCATTCTTATAGCTAAAACCAACAAAACACAACTTGAATTTCATCACAATTTCCCACGGTTTTGCATTGAGAAAACAAGCACAAATTTTGTGTTTTTCAATTCTATTTCATGCCTTAAATTTATATCATGCCAAGCTTACTTTGTAAAACCAAAATTATCAAAATTACAACTTGAACTTCACCCCCCTTAATACACAATTTACCATATGAAAACATGCATAAATGGCATTGTTTTTACATTCTAATTTATTCCTTCCTTCATCACAAGCCACTAGCACTCTTTAAAGCAAAAACCAACAAAACCAATACTTAAATTTTATCCCAAACCATCCCGACAACCCCACGGTTTTCAGCAAAGAAAATGGGGAGAAAAACTTGTGAAAATGAGGGTCTACCTTGCTTTATTGATCACTTGATGCTAGAGAAGTGTTTGTAATAAGTTTTTGGTGAAAATTTGTTAAAAATCTTGGCTTGGAATTAGGTGGAGACTCACGGTTGCAAGAGGACCAGAAATGGCTAAGTTTTTGGCTGTTTATTTTTCTGTTTTTCTAAGTTAAAACTATGTAGTTTTATGGCTAAAAGATAAAGGACCAAATAGCAAAGATTCTTGGGTAAATTTACAACAATTCAAGGGTAGTTTGGCAACTTTTTAACAGCTAGTTTGTAATTATAAAAATTTTTACTGATTTTTCTTTCATTCTCCACCTAAAATCTGCCACATTGCCCCCCTAGAATTTTTTTGAAATTTTTCTAAGCTTTCTTTAACTTTTTTGGGTTAGCTTTGAATCCTAGCCATTAAATCAAAATGACTTTAAACCCTAACCTTTAGATCACTGTGTAACTTAAAATGCTTATGAGTGTCCTACACCTAAACCTTGACTCCATATATATATTTGGTCAAACTTTGACCAAAAGTCAAACCGAATGGTTTTTTACCGAAATCGTGTCGGTGAGCTTCTGAGGTCGTTTATGCGATCGGTTTACTTTAATTCGCTCTGGTTTGACCAAAAATCCATACTGTAAGTCTTTCGTTTTTTAGTGAATCTCAGTATACATCTAGGGTTTTGGATATCGAAAAGGGCATCATTTGTCCAATTTCAGTTCGATAAAATTTTCTATCCCAATTTTCTGTCGTTTAACATTATTAGAACATTTTATTGCATTCAAAACCATATTAAATCATACATTTTCATAAACATGAAATCATTGTATACATATAATGTATATATTTTTCCAAGAACGGTAAAATTTCTCGGTCATCACAAAAGCGTCTCATAGGTAGTAAGCTTATAAACCGGTTTATTGGGTACATGATTTGTATACAATGGAAGGTTTGTTTATAAATATTGGAATCATAACTCTAATAAAGAGTAAAGGTTATCCCCTTAAAAGCATTACACTGAATGTGAAAATGGACAAAGTCTTAGGTCATCTATTGGGCAGATGACTTCTTATTCACATACAGTAAATAATTATTTTCTTATTCGGTTATGGTGGGCCACCCTATGTAGAGGCTAAACAGCACTATCATAGTCGAACCCTAAAACCAACTGTAATAGTCTGCCACCTCATGGGTCGTCGGCAACTTACTTTTAATGTATTTTCCTTGTTTAATATACTTATTTTAACTTTTCATTTTTACGTGAAATCCAGGATTTTTTTTTCTTTGAAATTATACATTTATAAATACATTTATAATAACATTTCATCTTGCATAAAATACTTGCGTTTTTGTTCCATTAAAATACTTCATAATATAAACATACTTTCAAACTTATCTTGTTTCTTTATATGTACATTTTCATTTATCTTTTAGCGGAAAACATAGCGGATCCACTCCCTATCCATGACATCCCAGGAATCTGTCTACCAGCCTATCTGTTTCCTCGTTTATAATGTAGGTAGCTTACCCTTGTTACCTACATCACGAACATACTAGTGAACTAGAGCTCAATAAGTACAAACATACATACAAAACACTATCTATGCATGTCATCTCATGTTAGTTGCATTATGCTTGTTTACTTTTCATTCTTTCGTTTTCATTGTTCTTTCTTTCATATACTATCATTCTATTCTTTTTCCTTTCTTTACTTTACTTTACTTTACTTTTACTTGTGAGCACCATTATTGGTCATGCCTGATGCATGCAAACTAATGAGGGGAGGAGGAGTGACTCACCAACCTACCTCATGGTCAAACTTTAACTTTTAACTACCACACCTTCAGGGTAGCGCCTTTAAGCCTTTAACTACTACACTTTCGGGGTAGCACCAGACTGAGGTGAAGGCTTTAAACATAGAACCTCACCTTATAGGGAGGTCGGTATGCCAATATTTAAATCTTCAATCCTATTATCTTTCTTTCCTTTAACTTATCATTTTTTCTAATTTTGTGAACTTGTTAAGATGTCACGTTATAAATGCACTATGATCAATTCATAACATCAAATCATTGAATAGTCCTATTGCAAGTCAATTCGTGAATAGACAAATAAATGTCTACTTACAGTGTTTGAGCTAGTGTGAGCTTCCTCGGGTCTTTTATGATCCCTTTCCCATCACTGGTCGGGTCTCCTATCATCGAAATAACTAATGGTTTTTTTCGATACTTATTGCGTACGTAAAACTCAATAAAATATAAAAATTCTACGTTTAACTTCCTAATAATGATCTTAGGGGTCTAATGTCTCATTTTTAACTTTTTTGCCAACTTTTGGAAAAATGACTATTTTGTCCTAAACTTTTGGTAAAATTATCATTTTGCCCCTTAGTGGGATTTTTCTACTTAAACCTTGCTTTTGGTCTTTAAAATCCTAAGTAGAGCTTTTGAATAGCATTTGAAGCCTTAGCGATTCATTTTGGTCATTTCCTAAGTTTTGGCCAAAATGACCATTTTACCCCTAACGGAATTTTCTTACTTTTCTTATACTTAAACAAGATTTTGGCCTTTAAAATCTTAATTAAGGCCTTAGGATACTATTTCAAGCCTTAACGGCCCTTTTTCTAACTTTTGACAAAATGAACATTTCGTCTCTAGTGGAATTCTTCTTCTTAAACCTACTTTTTTTTTATTTAAAATTTATTTTTGGCCTTTAGAATTTTAATTAAGTGCTTCTAAGGCCGTAATATTCTTTTTCTAACATTTCTGAAATTTTTGGTCAAAATGATCATTTTGCCCTTGACGGGCCTTTGAGCTGTAACATTTTTACTTTAACATCTTATCGGGATTTTTTAAGCTCAAAAATCATAAAATATTTTTTCCTAAACTTTACCATGCTTTTACAGCACTAACTGCTTTAAATTCTCGATTTACTATTCACTTGATCCTTAGGTGGTACTATTCCGACCCTAGGTCGTTAATCCTCTTTTTCTTGCATTTCGAGACTCCAAATGGACGTTTCACTAACATTGAAAATGTCCATCATCCTTTCCCCAGCCTAGGTCACTGAGGGGGCTTAGGTTTCCAAACTCTAACCACATTTTATCTCTCATTCCTAAAATACCCTTCGGGTCGTTTTAAAAATTTCAGTAGTGTTTCCGCTTAAATTTTAGGTTTCCGGCGTTCAGATAACGCCTCAAAATCATCTAACTTACCACATACTAAACTAGAGGCCTAACTTTACGTAAAAAGTACAAAGTTTTTACGTAAAATTCTCACGTAAACCCTAATTGTTTCTATTGACAATTCGATCCATTTTTGATTATTCTCACCCTCGATTTTTATCCACACTCACATTTTTCCTTACAAAAACTCCATTTTCTCAGACTAACAATCCACGGTTTTTCTTGAAAATCATGCACAAAATTTAGGGTTTTGGGCTTCTAATTTCTTTCCTCACTCAATGACATACCAATACTAATTTTTGAATCAAGAAATTATCAAAACCAAGCTTAAAATCTTCATTCAACAACCACATGAATGCTCACGGTTTTCACTTGGAAAACATGCATCAAATTGTGTTTTCAAGTTTCTAATCCCTTCCTTACTTCATTCACAAGCCAATACAAGTGTTTGAATTAAGAAACTACCCAAAATCAAACCAAAATTTTTCATTCGACACCCCATGAATTCCCATGGTTTTCCTCTTGAAAATCATTCACAAAATTTTTGTTTTTAAACTCTAATCCTTTCCTTGTATCATCCACATGCTAAACTTACTTTCTAGAGCAAAAAATAACAAAACAAGAACTTAAAATTCATCACACCATTCCCACATATTGCCTACGGTTTTCTCAAAAAAAATTCCAAGAGAATGCTTGAAATTTAAAGCTTACCTCACAAAGAAGATCACTTGGTGCTTAGGACAATTTTTAAACAAGTTTGGTGGGAAACGTTTTGAAAAATCTTGGCTTGGAGGTGGTGGTGGCTCATGGCAGGACAGGGGCAGCAAGAAGGCAACAATGGCTACAATTTTTTTCTGGTTTTTGAAGCCAAAACCCGTGTATTAATGGTAGCCAAAAGGAGGAACCAAGTTGCAAGAATTTTGGGCAATTTCACAACACTTGGGGGGTTATTTTGAAACTTTTGAAGGGCTTATTTGCAATAACAAAACTTTTTTCTAATTTTTACCTTACAACAACCGACTCCAATTTTGCCTAATTTTCCCAAATTTTCTTCAAAATTTCCATGCAATTTTGGCAACACCATAACCCTTATATCAAACTTACTTTAAACCTAAACCCTTGGATTTCTGATTTCTTTCCACACCAATTTTTCATCTTCATTTATGACATCACCATGATGTCATCCTTCCTCACTTTATCAGTCCAAATTTAACCAAAAGTCAAACCAGATGAAATTTCACCGAAATCGCGTAGGCGGGTTTCTAAGGCCGTCTGTGCTATCAGTTTGCCTTAAATCACTTCCGTTTGGCCAAAAATCACTGCCGTGGGTATTTCATCTTTTTCCTATCTTTGGTTTACCATTGGTTACCTTCTAGGTTTTAGATACCAAATTTGCACCGTTCTTCCTATTTCAGCTCTATAAAATTTTCTATTGCCGAATTCCTTTCCTTTAACAACATTGTTAGAATATTTTATTACGTTCTAAACAACATTAAATCATACATTTCATATTTTAAATATAAAAATTATCATATACATATAATATACATGTTTTTTGATAATGATAAAATTTCTTGGTCGTTACATCAGTAATACAATAGAACTTTAAGATAGCTTGATTACTAGGTTAAACGGACTTTGACCTAAGTATGATATATAATTGGGAGTCCAGTTTTAGGTTTATAGTGGTATGACTCTAAAATTAGTGATCATGTGATTAAGTTGTTTTGTTTACAACAATGATCACATGGATTCATGGGGAGCCTAATTATATATGTTCAATTCCTTAACGGATGATAATTGGTCAGAGTATACTTATTGGCTTGTTGTCTTACATTTAGTGAAGAGAAAAATCCAGATCACCCTATTACAGGGTGTAGGTGTTTTTCTCTTTGTGTTGGAGGGACAAAATTGTAATTTTGTATTATTCAATAAATGGGATAAATATTTAATTAATATTTATTTTGAAAGATAAGATTTGAAATTTAAATTAATTGTATTTGAATTTGAAATTCAAATATGTGATTAATTTAAATTTTGAAAATCTTGTCTTAAAATAAATATTCGAAATTTGAATCTTATATGAATTTGAATTGAATAAAATCTTGTCATTACACAAACAAAGGTGGCATCCACTCTGGATAAGGATGGAAGATAAGATTCTCGCCTATTTGAATTTGAATTTTGTTTTGGATAAAAGATTACACAATTATTTGAATTTCAAATAAAGTTGTTATGATTTTATTTGAATTTAAATTGGAGTTGTGGAAAATTATCAATGTGGATAAAATTCAAATATTTGTAGAATTTGAAATTTGAATCAAATTTTGAATCATAAATCCTATAGGCAGCTGAATTTAATTATGGATAAATTCACATGGTGAGTTCAGTTTTCTTGTGGACAAAGGAGAGGAAAATCTTGTTTGAATCCTACTTAAATTTTGAATCCTCTTTTCACAAAAAATGCAGCGAATTTTATTGGGAGATACTGTTAGGAAATGCCCTAAACATGAAAGACATTTTAATATATTTCATTTATTTTGAACTGAATAATAAATTATATTTAGAAGTTATTCATTACATTGTTGTTTGTCCTCATACTATTTACATATTAAAATAAATGTAAGCAAATATGGCTCACTGACTGCTTGTGTTAAACTGTTAGAATGTTGCATGTAATAGATTTTTGCATTCGAGAAGAGAATGTTCTAAAATAAGCAGTCTAAATTAAGGTACGTAATCTATAGGGTTAGACCGAGTATCTAACTCATGTTAAGACTATTATGTTGTCTAAAGCCATTGTGGGGACGGTTTGTCTTGACTGTCCGGAGCATAGACTCTCAAGTAGAGACATAGATATGTTGCTTGGTGGTGACATATTAGACCGGGACTAAAATGTGATTGATCTACGTAATCTATCATAAGTGGATCAATCCGCTTTTGACGTTCATTATACAATAACCTTAATCCTGAGTAAATGAGCTACTTCATGTATATGACTTGTGTACTTTGATGTTCCAATAGCTAAAGTATCTCAGAGGCAGTAAGCTTATAGACAGGTTCATTGGGTGCATGACTTGTATACGGTGGAGGATTTATTTACAGATACTAGAATCATAGATTTAATAAAGAGTTAAGGGTATCCTCTTAAAGCCATTATACTGGATGTGAAAATGAATAAGACATTGGGTCGTCTGCTAAGCGGATGACTTCTTATTCACATATGGTGAATAATCATTGTCTTATTCGATAGTATAATGGAACTTTAAGATAACTTGATCAGTAAGATTGAACGGGCTTTGACCTAAGGCTGATCATGGATATCATATGAAGGTTTTGCATGCATGATAAAGTCATTAGATAATATCTTGTCATAGGCTTTCGTAATATGGTATATAATTAGAAGTTCAGTTTCAGGTTTATAGTGGTGTGACTCTAAAATTAGTGATCATATGATTGAGTTATTCGGTACAGAACGATAATCATATGGATTCATGGGAGCCCGATTATGTATGTTTAATTGGTCCCTCTACTAGCTCCACATAATTCCTTAACGGATGGCAAATTGATCGAGATATACTGGTCGGCTTGTAGTCTTGCATGGATATAGGATGAATAACAGGATTCTCTCCGGTTGAATTCGAATTTTGTTTTGGATAAGAGATTACACAATTATTTGAATTCTAAATAAAGTTACCATGATTTTATTTGAGTTTGAATTAGAGTTGTGAAAAATTATCCATAAAGAAAAAATTTGAAATACAACTTTTTTGTGGATTTTGAAATTTAAAATTTGAAATTTAAATTTTGAATTTGAAATTTGAATTTGACATTTGAATTTGAAATTCGAAATTTGAATTCGAAATTTAAATTTGAATTTTGAATTTGAATTTGAAGTTTGAATTTTTGAAATTTGAACTTTGAAATTTGAATTCAAATTTTGAATCACAAATCCATGGTGTAATCAAATTTGTTGTGAATAATTTCATATAATAAAAATTTGGATTTTTTATGGATAAGGGAGAGGAAAATCTTGTTTGAATCCTACTTGAATTTTGAATCCAAATACCTAGCAATATGGCCAAATTTGTTGAAGGGAATCCTACCCTTTAGAGTTCGGATTTTTTGTGGATAAGGATGAGTGAAAAATTCAAATTTCAATCCTATTTATATTTTGATTCTCTCCCTCACATTAAGTGGCCGAAAATCTTTGTGGATAAGCCTAAGGAGTTCAGATTTTTTGTAGATAAGAGTGAAATGAAATTCAAGTTAGAAAATCCTATTTGAATTTTGATTCTCCTCACACTTGGATAGCTGAATCTAAACATGCCTCTTGGCATAAGGGAGAATCACTTTTAGTGGATAAATGAGGAGATAAAATTCAAGTTAAAATCCTGTTTGAATTTTGAATGCAAAATTCCCTAGAGTGGTCGAATCTTCCTTTGATTTTGTTTTGTGGAAAATTCAGATTTTATGTGGAAGGAAGGGAGAAAATCTTTTCTTAGTCCAATTCAAATTCAAGGGATCACCTCATGCAAGTCTATAAATAGAAGTCCTACCACTCCAGTTCTCTTAAACCACAGACTCTCAGGTGAGCAAGCTTATTGTTGCATAACTCACTGTGACAATAAGTTATTTAGAGATCTGAGTGGTCGGAAGGAGACTAGCAGTGTTAACATACCGATCGAGGATCCGAGTGCCCACACACTCTTCCATCTAAGAATTAGAGAATAGTAGAAAAGGCTAGTTGGTTGAAGCCCTCCGGTCATTCTCCTTCTGTAGTTTTGGCGTCCTCTGAAGGTATGAGTTTATTGTTGTTATTTATTATATATGGCATTATGAGATATTTAACGATCTTAAAATTTTTTTTGTAATTCCGCTATGCATATTTTAATGATTCTCCCTTCAAATACCCTAGGTGAGAATTGGTTTTTTGTGTGGATAAGGAAGAGAGAAAATTCAAGTTTCAATCATGTTCGAATTTTGAATCCTCTTCCCCTTAATGTGGCCGAATCTAACCAAGTTCTTAGCCTAAAGGGGATCGGTTTTTAAGTCTATGGAGGAGACAAAATTCAAATTTAAATCCTGTTTGAATTTTGAATCATTATCTCCTAATAATGGCCGAATTCTTTAGGGATGGATTACCCTTTGGTGGAGTCGGATTTCTAGAGGAAATTAATGAGAGAAAAATCTTTTCTTAGTCTAATTCAAAATTCAAAAGGTCACCTTATGCAATATTATAAATAGGGGTCATTCCACTCTTATTCTCTTCAAACCACAGACTTTTAGATGAGCATGCTTATAATTGCATAAATAACCGTAGTAATAAGTTCTTATAGAGATCTGAGTGGTCAGAAGGAGACAAGCCATGCTAGTATACTAATCAAGGATCTGAGTGCCCACACATTCCACCGTCCAGAAATTAGAAAATAATATAAAAGACTAGTTAGTTGAAACCCTTCGATCACTTCCTCTGGCATCCCAGGCGTTTCCTATGTAAGTATAATAGATTATTATTGATTTATTGTACATGACATCACGAGCTTTTTAACCATCTTTCAAAAATTTTTGTAATTCCGCTGTGTAATTTTTCCTACAGCATGCATCTCGAAATATGTGTCAATTAGTGTATCGTCCCTCAGGTTAGTTCTCGTAATTTGTGTCATATTCCTAATTAATCCATTAGGATCCCAAATAATTTTGGAATTCTAATTAAATTGAAATTTTTCACACAAAAAAATTCAATCATTAAATTAAATTTAATTCTTGAGAAAAATAAATTATGGTTTTCAATCTTCATCTCATCCATAAATAATTACATAAAATTCCTATATCGTTTCCAGTATACAAAAATTCTAAAAGATTCAAAGAGACAAAAAATTGAAATACATTAGAAAATTACGGTGATAATAAACCGCTCCCATGGTTATATGAAAATTCCTATATATAATTTTTCTAACTTCTAAGGAACCATGACTAGTAAAATTAAGTGTGCTTATAATAATTTAAAATTTTAAATAACCATATACACCATATATAACACATGATAATAACATAAAGGAAACCTAGAATGCTACTCTTCAAATATCAAATCCACATATAAATGAGAAAATTAATCATTTAATTTATGTATATGACATAATCATGAGTTGACTTTGACACCAACTGTAGGAAAAATAGTAAGACATGCACTGCGGAATTTTAAAAATTTTTTAAGATCATTAAAAAACTTGTGTTGCTATACACAATAAATTATTTAATAATTATTATACCTTCGAAGAAGATCATCAGGAAAGTCGGAGGATGTGACCAAGAGACTTCAACCAACTAACTTTTTTTACTATTCTCTAATTCCTCGATGATGGAGTGTGTGGGTACTTAGTTTCTTAATCAGTACTCTAACGCAGCTTGTTTCCTTCTAACCACTGAAATCTCTAAGATTTCATTATTATGAGTGAGAAGTGTAATAATAAATTCGCTTACCTGAAAGTCTGTGATCTAAAGAAAATAGGAGTCTAAGGGTCCTATTTATAAAATTGCATTAGGTGATTTTCAGAAATTAAACAGGACTCAAGAGAAGATTTTTCTGTCTCTTCCTCTCACCAAAAACTGATTCTTCCACAGGGGATAAACCCTAACAAATTCAGCCATGTATGTAGAGGTGCATTCAAAATTCAAATAGGATTCCATATAAGATTTTTCTCTTTCCTCCCATACAAAAAGCGAATTTTCTCCATCCCTAAATTTGATTTAATAATTCGACCATGCTAGATATTTGTAGTTCAAATTTTAAATTCCACAAATCTTATAATTTTGTCTACATGGATAACTTCCATAACTCGAATTTAAATTCAAATAAAACCATTATAATTTTATTTGAATTCAAACAATTATGTAATCTCTTATCCAAAACAAAATCAAATTAGGAGAAAATCTTGTCTTCCAAATCCCACTAAAAATCCACCACCTATAAGTGTGCTAGAATAAAATTTTGTTCAATTCAAATTCAAATAGGATAACTTTTTAAATTTCAAAATATTTATTTAAGCAAAATTTTTAAAATTTAAATCAATATCATATTTATGTTTTAAAAAACAAATATAATTAATTTAAAGTTCAAATCTTATCTTCCAAAATAAATATTCATCTAAATTAAATATTTATCTCATTTATTGAATAATACAAAATTACAATTTTGCTCTTAGCTCTTAAGGAAAAAAAATCTCATGCTCTGTAATAGGTAATCCGGATTTTTCTTTTCACTAAATACAAAAATACAATCAATAAAAAATATCCTGATCAATTACCATCTGTTAAGGAATTATGCGGAGTTAGTAAAGGGACCGATTGGACATATATAATATGAGCTCTAATAATCCATGTAATTATTAATTTATACTGAATAAATTCATTACACAATTATTAATTTTAGAGTTACACCACTATAAAGATGAAATTATACTTCCAATTATAAATTGTATTACGCAAGCTAGTGATTAACTATTATCCAATGATTTTGTCATGTATACAACACCCTCATATGATATCCATAATCAACCTTAAGTCAAAGTCCGTTTAACCTGTTGATAAAGCTATATTAAAGATCCATGGTGCACTCAATCAAGAAAATGATTATTCACTAAAAGTGAATAAGAAGTCATCTACTAAGTAAACAACTCAAGGTCATATCCATTTTCACATCCAGCATAATGCCTTCATGAGGATAACCTTTACTCCTCATTAGAGTTATGATTCCAATATCTATAAATAAACCCTTTATCATATACAAGTCATGTGCTTAACGAACCGGTCTATAAGCTTACTACCTCTTAAACGTTTTAATCTTTAGAACATCAAAGTACACAAGTCATACACATGAAGTGATTCACTTACTTAGGATTAAGGTTATTACATAATGAACATTAAAAATAAATTAATCTACTCAAGTAAACTATGCAGATTAATTGTACTTTAGTCCTAGTCCGATACGTCACCACCAAATAGCATATCTATATCTCTACTCGAGAGTTGATGCTCTAGACAGTCAAAACAAACTATCTCCCCAATTGGTTTTAGACAACATAATAGTTTTAACATGAGTTTGATGCTTACTCTAACCCCATAGGCTACGGACTATAGTTTTAAACTGCTTACTTTAGAACATAGTCTTCTCGTATACAAAAGTCTATTGCATGCAACATTTTAATAGTTCAAAAACAAGTAGTCAATAAGTCATATTTGCTTACATTTACTTTAATATGTAAATAAAATGAGGACATATAATAATATAATGAATAACTTCTAATATATTATTAATTATTTTAAAATAAATGAAATACATAAAAAATATATTTCTCACTGAGGGCATTCCTAACAAATTCCTGTAATTGTATTAAGAAACTTAGGGTTCATTTGGTGAACGCATTGCATTTGCATTGCATTTGAATGTAATGTATTGAATGCAATTTGTATTTGGAGGAAAAACATTAGCATTGCATTTGAATGCAATGTGTGTTTGGGGGAAAAGTATTTGAATTGTATTTTAATAATAAATATGTGATGTGATGGGTAAAAGTAGAGAGAAAAAAAAGAGGGAGAGAGAATATATGATGTAATTAATAAAAGTAATAAAAAAAGTGAAATAATAAATAGTGATTGTGTTAAATTTAAAATCTGATGTGATTGATATTTGAATGAAATGTTTTTGTATTTGGGGGAAAATTGCATTGCATTTAAATGCAATGCCAAAAAAATTTGTGTCCCAAACGCCTACTTAAATTCATTAATGGGTTTATGGAACAGAACAAAGCTTCTTATCACACAATTAACAACCAAAATTATAAAAGCGCAGATTATAAACAAAGAAAATTCAAATAAAAAGTTCATATTCCTACAATAGAAATGATTTTAAATGAATCAAGATGACTCTTAGCATTGAAAAGACAATAATTTCCAATGAAGATTTGCTATATTATGATAATAAATAAAAGTCAAAGTCAATCATTGAACAAAATTGATATATATTTAGAAAATAATATTTTTACACAAGGTCAACTATATGTAGCCTTATCACCTAAAAGATTATTCATATTAATTCATAAATCAGTTGAAAAGCATCCAAATCATATAAAAAATATCATTTACAAAGATATCTTACATAACATTTTGAAACTACAAAAATTAAATCATCAACTAAACATTTTTGATATAATACACCAATAATAAATACATTTTTTTTTTCAAATTACAGATAAAAAATTTACATTTATAATTCATCAAAATTTTATTCGTATGAATTTTTTTCATAGTTATTGCAAAATAACAACATTGATATGCTCCCTTAAGTCAAGCGAACTATATGGAGTAATAGAAGTTCGCGTAAGTAGATTATGATGGAACAATGATTCCACAATTGACCGTCTAATTAGTTTAGACTACGTCTTAGTCGATAATAAGGTAAGGACTCTCCTTTACATTATCATAAACTATCTTCCTTTTCTTTTACATTATTACATATTATGTTCCATTATAATTAAAAAATAAATTTTATATGTATCACATTATATAATAAATTATAATACAATTATGAAATACAATTATGAAATACAATATGAAGCAATATATGGATCAATTAGAACTCAACATACCGATCGTCTATCTGAAAAAATAGTTGAAAGACGAATGTATCAAATCAACAACTTCAATGTCACGCCAAATAAATCAAAATACAGGATCACATCTCACTACGTAATGTTACAATTTACAAGAGTAGCATCTTTTGTCCCAATAACAGAAGAGAAGCCAAATATTCCATTATATAAGTTTTACTTTACAGCGTTTGACTAGTTACTGCCAAGAACAGATATCAATAAAATATTGACAGGTATTATCTTTTCGCAACTAATATATATATATAAACGTTGCAAAAAATACTTTTCCACGTATCAATAACTATTTTAACTTTATTTATATCAAATGTCATAAGCATGTAAACAAAGGTTCAAGATATTGAGCAAGCAAATATTAGAGGCAAGATGACATCATGACGTACACTAACATTGTAAAATATTATGTAATTAAATTAATATAATTCATAAGTTATATTATAAATAATACTTTACTTATGGAGTAAAATTATGGAGAGAAATTACTGAAAATTTTGATGTAAATATTCTAAAGACTATAGATGATCTAATTATAACGATTTTTACTTCAATGATTAAAGTTAACCACTTGAACAACTAAAACTTCAAAATAGAAAAACAATTGATGAATTGAACAAATTAGATCATCTAGAACACCAAGTTAGTATATATAAAACAATATTTATAAAAATCAAATTATACTATATACACTACAACTAAAACTAACATCTAATCCTTAATTATCAAGAGAGTCAAATTTACAGTAAAACTAATAATATTTTAGTTTGAAATACATCAAAATTGGTATTACAACTCCTGCCACCAATGTTATAAGCAAGTAAAATAAACAGGTAGTGAATAATGATATGACACTCACAGACATTTAACCACAATAGCAACTTCATGGTAAGAAATATAATTAAGCTAGTGTTTGGTACACAAATTTTTTTAGCATTGCATTTAAATACAATGCAATTTTCCCCCAAATACAAAAACATTTCATTCAAATACCAATTACATCACATTTTAAATCAAACACAATCACTATTTATTATTTCACTTTTTCTATTACTTTTATTAATTACATCATATATTCTCTCTCCCTCTTTTTTTTCTCTCTACTTTTACTCATCACATCACATATTTATTATTAAAATACAATTCAAATACTTTTCCCCCAAACACACATTGCATTCAAATGCAATGTTAATGCTTTTCCTCCAAATACAAATTGCATTCAATACATTACATTCAAACGCAATGCAAATGCAATGCGTTCACCAAACGAACCCTAAATGCCTTGTATTAACATATTTTATGTGTGTGTGTGTGTGTTTTTTTTTTTTTTTTTTTTGCTTTTTTTAGTTTTTTCTTTCCTCCTTTTACAAACTTAGTGCATGTTTGGTGTGTGCATTCAATTTGTATTATATTTAAATGTAATGCAATTTTCACTCAAATATAAAAGCATTTCATTCAAATACCAATAATATCATATTTTAAATCTAATATAATCACTATTTATTATTTTATTATTTTTATTACTTTTATTAATTACATTATATATTCTCTTTTTCTTTACTTTTACCCATCACATCACATATTTATTATTAAAATATAATTCAAATACTTTTCACTCAAATAAACCTTGCATTTAAAAACAATGCTAATACTTTTCCTCCAAACAAATTACATTTAATACATTGCATTCAAACACAATGCAAATGAAATACGCTCACCAAATAGAACCTTACTTACAAAACATTATATAATACATATGAAACCATTTTTATATATTTTTTTTACTTCTTCTTACCTTAGCAGGTACAAATTAAATACAAAAATCCACGACGAAATTGGTTATATAGTGATAATAATATTCAGAGCAGCTCAAGCAATGATAATAAAATTATGCTCCACACTAATAATAGAAGAGGGTTATATAGATCCAATAATTTTATCGCTAATAGTCGAACAACTAAGAGATCAAATAAAGATATTCTATGTCTACCTTAAGTCTAGAGGAGTATTAATTGATGCAGTTATACCTATGATATTTGAAGACAATGAATATACACCACACTCCTTCCCCCACCAAATGCAATCCCATTGGATTAAAAACTCCTGATCTAAAAAAAAAAAAATTATTACAAGGTAACAAATTATTATTAAAATATATTTTATTAAATAAAAAAATATTAATCTAAATAATAATATATTTTATTGCTTTAGTGCCGAACAAAAATAATAAAATCTTCAACAAAATGAAAACTAATTAGATAATTAACTTATTTATAACCGACACATATATTTTCTAACTACTAATTAATATTGTAATATTTTATTTAAATTGCACTTATCATCTTTTTAAAATTAATAATATTTTTCATTGCAATAATGAGACCAGCAGAAAAAAAGATATATAAAAACTGTAACAGAGAAATTGACATTTATAATTATATAAATATTTTATAATATCTTAAATACGTAATAATATATAATGATATAATGTAATTCATACTACATAGTTAATATTATATATATCATCAACTATCAATACAACAAATTATGTGCGTGTTTGGTTTTGTTTCCAAAACAGATTTCACGATTCCCTAGGAAATCGATTTTAAAATCAGTGTGAAATTATGTTTGGTTTATATTGTTTTTGAAAACAGATTTCAAAACGAATTTAAAATCTCCTTTACTTCCAACGTAATATTGAAAACGACTAAAAGTCGTTTTCTCTGATTTTATTTTTCCCATTTCTTTGATTTAATTATTATGGTTAATTAAGATTTAATTGATATAATAATTACTTAAATATTTTGGTTATTAATTTTTAATTCATTTTTCAGTTAAAAAATTTTATTAATTTTTAATTTTTAGTATTCATAATAATTTTTTTTAAATCAAACATAAATATGTTTTTATAGAATACTTATAAAATGACTGATTTTTAAAAAGAAAATCAAACACAGTTTCACTTTTTTATTTCTCAAAACATACACTTAGAAAATAAAATCAAACACAATTTTAAAAATGTTTTCAGAATTATTTTTAAAATAACCTCAAATTGAGAGAATTTAATAACATAACCAAACGCCACCAACACATAATTGCCGCGGTTATTTTTGCCGTGTCCAACTAATGTAATCGTAAACGACCAAGGCCGGAACCACCCCCATAAGCAGGGCAAAACCCCCACAATCCAGAAGAACCATGTAAAGACTGTAACCTTTACTAACTTCTCAGAACAATGCACGTCTCTCACAACTATTGCTGCTACGCCAGGCCCACCTTCGTCTCCCACCTCCCTCCTCCGATTCCCAACTCTGCTGTTCGAGCCCATTCCTCTGCTCTCTCCTATGTCTCCTTCTCCACCGTCCTTCCCAACTTCTTCACTCTCGGCTCCGGCGCTTCCAGATTCTTCTCAAGCGACCACCAAATCCCAAACCCTAATTCGCCTCTCCTTCTCCGTCCACGAACTTCTTCTGCGGTCATGGCCGCAGCAACCGATTTCTATTCTACTCTTCAGGTCTCTAAGAACGCCACTTTGCAGGATATTAAGGCCGCCTATCGGAAGCTCGCTCGTCAGGTTCGGCTTTACTGCTTTCTGATTGTTTCTCGGGAAAATCATGATAAATTAAATGTTTCTTTTGTCGCTGGATTGTTCTGAAAATAAAAGTTCGTCATTGTTATGGAGTGAAGTTTCACTGAGTTTATATTACAAAGAGTGCTATATCATCACTTGATTAAGAATTTTATCAATTGTGAGTACATTTGTGTTTGTTTAAGTTTTAGTTAAAATTTTCTAGAAGTTTGATGATTTTGTACTATGTTAGTACCATCCGGATATGAACAAGAGCCCTGGGGCAGAGGAAAAGTTCAAAGAGATAAGCGCCGCATACGAGGTAATTTTGATCCTTATTTCTGTTTTCCCGTTCATTTGATAGGTAGATTGTTAATTGATTTAGTTTCCGGCAATCCAATATCGTTCATCTAGTTTGGAGATATTTGAGTTAATGTTCAATTGAATGGATTTTGTTTGGCAGCTACTTTATTTACAGCTTAGTGATAATTGTGTATGCGCTTCACCTTTTTGTTCTTCCGTTTCCATTCATGTGGTAATTAAGTAGTTGTGTAGGTGCTATCAGATGATGAGGAAAGATCTTTATATGATCGCTTTGGTGAGGCAGGTTTACATGTAGAATATGCTGGCTCAAATGGTGGTTCAACAACGGTATGATCATAACTATACTACTTTCCACGGTGCAAAAACCTACTTTTATTTTATATTCCCATCTTTTTTTGGTTTTAATTTATTGAATCTTCTTTTTTGCTGGCAGTGGAGCTGGTATTCTTAGTAACTTTCTAATTCATTTTTGAAATTCTCTAGGTGGACCCTTTTGAAGTTTTTGAGACGTTTTTTGGAGGATCAGAGGGGTTTTTTGGAGGCATGAGTGAACAGGGAGGTGTTAATTTTAACTTCAGAAACAAAAGGAACCAGGGTCTTGACATTAGGTAGCTATCTAGCTCTATTCTCACTATCTTTGTTCTAGTCAGAATAGTCCCTTTTTTTTTTCTTTTTTCTTTTTCTTTTGGCTGAGTTTTACGAAGTGGTCTGTTTTGGAAATAAGTTAATTATCACGTTTCAAGTACACTGTAAACAGTCTGTTGTCCCCGTGTCCTATAAATAAGTTGGTTTCGTCTTTAGTCCTTTTATTTTATTATTATTTTTTCTTATTAGAAATATTGTGATTCAATGCATATCTTTCTATACTTTAGATGGTGATGCCTGATAGGGAGAATAAACTTGTCCATACTGCTTAAGGTTTCTATAATTTATTATTAATTTATTTTTCTACAAATAAAAGAAAGGGGGAAAAATGCAGTTTCAGATTGTTCAGGTTGTTGCAAAGTAAATTTCGAAAAAAAAAAAAATAGCAGTTTCAGATTGTTCGGGGTGGTTGCAAAGTAAATTTCCCCCCTTTCTTTTTGTATTTTTCAAGATACCTCCTGTAAGTCATCAAATTGGGCCATGAATTGGTGACATGACAGCTTTCACTGCATTTTGGTATTTGATATTGTCAATCTCATTGTATCAAGTGCTTTATATATGGGAGTACTTGAATAATATATTGCAGAAAAATGTCAAGTCTCTGAGAATGAAAACAATCCTAACTGGTATGTACACTTTTTTAACAAGTATCGTTGATGAAGTTTTGTTTCTTAAAAAAAAAAAAAAGGCACAAAAAAAAAATGGTTATTTTAACGATTTATTAAGTGACGATCCATATTGTAGAGAGAGGTTTTGCATCAAAACACTATAGTTAAATTAAAAAAAATTTATATATATATTTTTTGTGGATAATTTGTTATTTTTTGCTTTTTTTTTTTTTCTGGTTATAATACATTCTGAAAGCATCAACGTTGAAGGTTCCGAATTTTCTTCAAAAACCTTGCTTTATACATTAATCCGCCTTTAAATTGACACAACACTTTTTAGGGGAAAGAGTCTATTTTATCTAGATAAATTCTTATTTTTATTTTGCAGATATGACCTGCATTTGACCTTTGAAGAATCAGTTTTTGGAGGGCAGAGAGAAATTGAAATTTCTTGCTTCAAGGCATGTGATAGTTGTGATGGAATTGGGGCTAAATCTAGTAGCTGCATAAAACCCTGTAGTAGTTGTGGAGGAATGGGAGGAGTGATGAAAACGCAGAAGACACCATTTGGAGTGATGTCACAGGTAATTTGGCATGCTTAGAACTTTCAGGTTTATGATAAATTATTTTACCCTCTTTTTTGCTGGAGCAAAAACGCAAGTCTATCTCATGTATTTTGGGGAGTGACTTTGAAGACCAAGTTAACAAAATCATTTATGTTTTTAATTGGTATTATTTACTTCTTCTTCCAAGCAAGGAAATATATGAAAACTTTAACAGACTAAAATTAATCATCTCTTAATCATTTTTGAGTGTCCTTGTAAGAGCTTGTTCATTTTTATTTTGGGGCTTGTTTGACTTGTCAAGCAATAACCTGTTGACAATGCTACTAAAAACGCATCAAGTTTAAACAACTTTCAAGCCTTCTCCCGTAAAAGCACCATCAAATTAACACTACATTCCACCCTGTAGTTCCAAGAGAAATGGTCCTCTCAGACTTTCAAATACAATGTGTCAGACCCTAAAACAACTTTACTTGTTTGGCCATTTGCTTAGATAAGCAAGCATAGAAGATTTCCAATAAAAGGAAATTGAAAAATTAATTTAATTTTTAGGTTAAGAAAAATATTCATATCTTGTTTTCACTTGTTTGAAATCAAAATATGGCTTCCCAAGCCTTCTCTATTTCTTTCCGCATTTAGCTCTCTTTGTGTGAGTTACTCATAGATAAACACACTTGACCAATAGGTTTTCAAGTGGACACCAAGAAGTCAACAAAAAAGAGTTGGTTATTCTCACAAATGGTCCCTGAATTATACACCTAGTCTAATGCTGCTCCTTGTTTGTTATTTTATGTATCACATTATGTTGAACTTTTCTACTATTGTACAGACAACCTCCATTCGGCATTTCGTCAAAACGTAAATGGAAATTTAACACATTTAGATCACATGAGTTTTAATTATAGCTAACATCGTTAAAAACGTAATTAAATATTTTTGATATTGCTGAATTATGCACCTTGTCTAATGTTTGCTCCTTGTTTGTTATTTTTACGTGTCACATTGCGTTGAACTTTTCTACGGTTGCACAAACAACCCCCATTTAGTATTCCGTCAAAAAGTAAATGGAAATTGAACACATTTAGGTCATGTGAGTTTTAATTATAGCTAACATCGTTAACAACGTAACTAAATATTTTTGAAAGGGCACCTGTACCTCCAAAATATCTGCTATAGGTCTTTTAGGAAGTAGTTTATGTAAAATCTCTTTGATTATGGTACAATTTCTCTCCAAAAAAGGTTAGACTAAGACTTTACATATAAAAAAAGCTTATATGATTAAAACATGTTCAATTATGTCCATTTGTTTTTTACAAAATATTGATAGAGGGACTGTTGGTGTAATAGTAGAAATTTAGGGTACAATTTTCCAGTCTTGATGTCTTGCATCCAACAAAAACAAAGTATCTTTAGCAAATTGCAAGTGCAAGACCCAAACCTCCTCGCGTCTTTACCTCCTCACTCCCTAATTTAAAGCCTTCAAACACCCATTTCCTGATTATATTTAATCGTAACATCTTCTTGGTGACGCTGGAAACTCAGAAAAACATTTAAAGCTGAAGTTTTATCCCAAGTATCTCTATTATTTGTTGGTTGAGGAAACCTTGTTCTTTCCAACATTTTGGTACATTTTTGCATTTAATCAAAATACCTTTGATGGTGAGGTTTTTATCGGAGATTTTCTCCAGTAGCCTATCATCAATAAACATTAAAAAAAACACAAACAGTGTTTAAACTGCTGGTGTAAAAGTTAATAACTTAATATATATAATTATACTGCTAACTATGGTCCAGTAGATCACACGTGCAAATAGTTTCAAAATTTATTCCAGTACTAACGTTTTCTTTCCTTATTTGGCTTCGGATAGCTGTAATTTTCCTGTTCATTGAAACTTTAATTTCTTGCTAAACCTTTGATGATAGGTGAACTTTGAGTTTTTGTCATCTTTTATTGAATATTGAAGGCCAAAACCTTAAATTTGTCATGATATAATAACTTTTTCCATTTGTCTTACAGTTCCATTTTAAAACTTAAATCCTTAAGTTTTAGCATATTTATGATTATGCTAGTTGAATACGTATTCAGGAATGTGCTCAAGCTGACATAGCTCTAGCATGCATGTGTCCAACATCTATAGCTGCTTTTTTTGTTCCGGAATCTAGTTTGTGATAAGTTTAATTTTTTTGAAGTTGTTGATCGGCTTTATGCCAGTTGTGTCTCTATTTCTTTTTGACTAGCTGTCTTTAAAGTGTACTGCATCATAGTTGATTTTATTAGGTTTCTACTTGTTAAAAGTGCTGCTGAGATGCAAGATAACCAGAGTGTGTGTTCTTCATTCTAATGCTTCTTATTGATTTGACACTGTTGTTAACTGTTAGAATTACCATGTATAATAGGGTCCATTATTAGTCAGTCTATATTTGGTTAATTTATAATTGATAGCTGTATATATTCCTGTAATTCCTGATTTGAATAGTCTATTTTAGGTAATAGAATTGAAGGAGGTTTGTCCTGATTTCAACTACATATAGCCGTGTATTTACTCTGTAAAAGTAAGAAGATTATTCAGAAAAATACAGCCTAAGGCTTTACATTCTTTTCCTTCTAATATCTTTTATGGTATCAGAGCATAGGAGATATTAGACAGTAGAGAAGGATCATGTCAGGGACCATTGGGAATGTTGATTCTGAGGCCCATTCCGGTGCCTCTCAATCCGTTTCCACAACGGTTCCGGCTGTTCTGGCTGAAAATACTTCAATGAATTTTCAGATTACCCCACAAAAGTTGAACGGGAAGAATTTTCTTCCCTGGTCTCGTTCTGCAGTTATGGTCATTCGCGGGAAAGGCAAAATCTCCTTCATTGATGGCTCTTCACCACGTCCACAGGCTGGCGATCCTACCTATGCCGCATGGGATGCTGGAAATTCCATTGTCATGGCGTGGCTTATTCATTCTATGGAGGAAGAGATCGGCGAAACTTACCTCTTCTGCGCTACTGCTAAAGAGATCTGGGATTCTTTAACCTTAGCATATTCCGATGTCGATAACTCGTCCCAACTTTTTGAGTTGCGTACAAGAGCTAGGAATCTGCGCCAAGGTGATAATTCTGTTACTCAATATTACAGTTCCTTGAGGAAATTATGGCAGGAAGTTGATATGTTCCACTCAGTTTCTTGGACAAATCCTACCGATGCTGCTCAATTCAAACGGTTGGTCCAGAAGGATCGAATCTATGATTTCTTAGCAGGACTTACCAAAGAACTTGATGAGGTGCGTGGACGCCTATTGGGACAACGACCTCTTCCCTCTCTCGATGAAATATTTGCCGAAGTCCGGCGTGAAGAGCACCGCCGCCGTATAATGCTTGGGGACTCCTTGGCTATTCCGGCAGATTCCTCGGCCATGGCAGTGCGTCGTTCACCTGCAGCAAATGCCGGGACCTCCACAGGCTGTCCAAACCAAAATCAGAATGCTTCTTGGTGTGATCACTGCAACAAGGCCTACCACACACGTGAGCAATGCTGGCTTCTTCATGGTAAACCGGAAAATTGGGTTCCTCGCAGACAACGAAAGCCTTCTGGTTCAGTTTCCCAAGCTGAAAAAAACAGCACAGTTAATCTTACCCAATCGCAGGTTGAACAACTATGTGCCCTTCTTACCGATTCATCCAAACCCAGCACCTCTCTCATGGCTCGGACAGGTACATCTCAACCATCTGTAGCGGATCTGATTAATACAGGTGAGACATGGATCGTTGACTCGGGTGCAACCGATCACATGACGGGTAATCCGAATTTTTTCAACACTTATTTCCCTAGTTCTGGTCAGCAACGGGTACAAGTGGCTGATGGTGCCTTCTCTAGTGTTGCTGGGAAGGGAACAGTGAGACTAAGTCCCACTATAGAGTTACAGAACGTTTTGCATGTTCCAACTCTATCTTATAATCTTATTTCCGTATGTCAGTTAACTAAAGACCTGTCTTGTGGTGTTCATTTCTCGCATTCTTGCTGTGTGTTTCAGGACTTGAAGACGGGACGGCGGATTGGGCGTGCTAATGTCGTGAGTGGTCTTTACCTTTTTTTGAATTTTTCTTCATCAATAAGTCAAGGTGTCCAACCCACTTGTTTGTCGTCAGTTTCCATTCATAAGCAAATTCTGTTATTACATTTTCGTCTTGGTCATCCAAGCTTTCATTATATGAGGAGTCTGTACCCGCACTTATTTAAAAATAAAGATTTGTCGTTTCAATGTGAAATTTGTCAAATGGCCAAACACACTTGACGATTCTTGCCTTCTCAAAACTACCGTCCCTCCACTCCTTTCACTATGATTCATAGTGATATTTGGGGTCCCTCACGTATCCATACTATATCCTCTCAAAAATGGTTTATAACGTTCATTGATGATCATACACGTGTAACATGGGTTTATATATTGAAAGAAAAATCCGATGCCTCCAAAGTCTTCAAGAACTTTTATCAAATGATCTAAACGCAATTCAATATCAAAATTAAAATGCTTCGTACGGACAATGGTACGGAGTACTTTAATTCTATTCTTGGGGATTTTTTTGCTGCACAGGGTATATTACACCAAAGCTCATGTATTGACACACCAAAACAGAATGGTGTTGCTGAACGTAAAAATAGACACTTGCTTGAGGTTGCCCGGTCCATTATGTTTTCAACAAATGTCCCGAAACATTTTTGGGGAGACGCTATTCTCACCGCTTGCTATCTTATTAATCGCCTTCCCTCCAAAAGTCTAAATTTCAAAACACCTCTTGACCACCTCTCTACTTCATTTCCACAATACCGAACCTTTTCCGCTCTTGAGTCTCGTGTGTTTGGGTGTGTCGCCTTTGTCCATGTTCCGAGCCAGGGTCGATCAAAACTTGATCCTCGTGCTCTTCGTTGTGTCTTTCTTGGTTATTCATTCCACCAAAAAGGATTTCGGTGTTATAGTCCAGAAAAACGCAAATACATCACCTCTGTTGATGTTACTTTTTTCGAAGAGCAGCCTTTTTATAAAAGGACAAATTTGTCTCAGGGGGAGAGTGGCAATGACACAAATTTTTGGGAATATTTCAAATTTGGAAATACCAAAGTCTTGGAGATAGGGAAAGATCCTGATTTAAATGGGGAAAATATAATTCATGAATATTTTTGGGAACCCACAGCTTGTGACCTGCCAACTCATGACCCAAAATTACCCGAAATCTCTTCACCACCAAATCAGGAAATTTCTCCTAGTAATCCGCCAACTCATGGTCCAAAAATACCAGAAAATCCCTTACCATCAATTCCGGAAATAACGTCTATTCAAGGTCAATCTTCCTCAACCCCAAGTTTAGTGCCTCTATCCAAACAAAACCTTCCACAACAAATCGACCAGAATTCGGAAAAAATCGAAAAAAAAGGAGATGAAAGTGTAAGTCGTGAGTCCAGTCATACACCTACTAAAAAACCTCTTGAAGTCTTGACTTATTCGAGGAAGAAATTTCGAAATCAGCCAAAGGCAGTCACGACTTCTCACTACCAATCTTCTGCCTTGGATTCTCGTCCGGAAGAGGAAGAATTGGAGTTTTCTGGTGGTTTGAAAAAGGGAATAAGAACTTGCACGAAGCATCCAATCTCTGACTTTGTTGGCTACAGGAAGCTTTCAGGTGAAATGCGGACTCGTGTCACAAACCTATCAAAGGAAGAAATACCCCAGACTGTGGGGGAAGCAATGAGGAAACCAGAATGGAAGGGGGCGATATTAGAAGAGATACGAGCTCTTGAAAAAAATAGAACATGGGACATTGTTGAGAAACCAAAAGATAAAGCTGTAATTGGGTGTAAATGGGTCTTTACCATTAAGTACAAATCAGATGGTACCATTGAACGATACAAGGCCAGACTAGTTGCTAAGGGGTACACGCAAACGTATAGTGTGGATTATCAGGAGACCTTTGCTCCTGTAGCAAAGATTAATACAGTTCGTGTTCTTTTGTCTCTTGCAGTTAATCTAGATTGGCCTTTGCAGCAGTTAGACGTGAAGAATGCCTTCCTAAATGGAGATCTTGAAGAAGACGTCTACATGGATTTCCCTCCTGGATTCGGTCAAGGGAACCATAGTTCGGTCGTTAAATTGCGTAAGTCTCTGTATGGACTAAAGCAATCTCCTCGAGCTTGGTTCGATCGATTTATGAAAGCTATTAAAAGACAAGGATATACTCAAGCACAGGCAGATCATACCTTATTCTTCAAGCATAAGGAAGGTAAGGTAACTATCTTAATAGTCTATGTGGATGATATTATTCTGACAGGAGACGATTTGGAAGAAATTGATCGAGTAAAGAAAGGGTTAGCACTAGAATTTGAGATGAAGGATCTAGGGAGACTCAAATATTTCCTAGGAATGGAAATTGCTAGAAACCGAGAAGGTATCTCAGTATCACAAAGGAAATATGTCCTAGACTTGCTACAAGAAACAGGTTTGCTAGGGTGTAAACCTGCTGAAACACCCATGGATCCCAATATCAAACTTAATAATCAAGAGGGGTGTCATCCGGTTGATCGGGGAAGATTTCAGAGGCTTGTTGGTAAACTAATTTATTTGGCACACACAAGACCAGACATAGGTTTTGCAGTCAGCTATGTGAGTCAATTCATGCATGCACCAACAGAAGAACATATGGGAGCTGTAAATCGCATTTTGAGGTATCTAAAGGGAACTCCTGGAAGAGGTTTAATGTTCAGGAAAACCTCTAAGCGGGGTATAGAAGCCTTCACTGATGCAGACTGGGCAGGATCTATAACAGATAGGAGGTCTACCTCTGGGTATTGCTCTTTTGTTTGGGGAAATCTTGTTACTTGGAGGAGTAAGAAGCAGTCTGTGGTTGCTAGAAGCAGTGCTGAAGCAGAATTGAGATCTTTGGCTCATGGTCTTTGTGAAATCTTGTGGTTAAAAAGGTTGTTGGTTGAATTGAAGCAGACAACTCAAGAACCATTGAAGATTTTTTGTGATAACAAGGCGGCGATTAGTATCTCACATAATCCAGTTCATCATGATAGAACAAAACATGTTGAAGTGGATCGTCACTTTATCAAAGAGAAAATCGAAGATGGAACGGTGTGTATCGTTTATGTTCCGACCACTAGTCAAGTTGCAGATATTCTAACGAAGAGCCTATGGAAACCGGAGTTTGAAAGGTTGATTGACAAGCTTGGACTGTCTAACATCTATAGTCAAGCTTGAGGGGGAGTGTTAGAATTACCATGTATAATAGGGTCCATTATTAGTCAGTCTATATTTGGTTAATTTATAATTGATAGCTGTATATATTCCTGTAATTCCTGATTTGAATAGTCTATTTTAGGTAATAGAATTGAAGGAGGTTTGTCCTGATTTCAACTACATATAGCCATGTATTTACTCTGTAAAAGTAAGAAGATTATTCAGAAAAATACAGCCTAAGGCTTTACATTCTTTTCCTTCTAATATCTTTTATTAACACACGCTGCATAATGTTTGATGGTTAGGTGTCCAACATCTATAGCTGCTTTATTTGTTCTAGAATCTAGTTTGTGATAAATTTAATTTTTTAGAAGTTGTTGATCGGCTTTATGCCAGTTGTGTCTCTATTTCTTTTTGACTAGCTGTCATAAAAAGTGTACTGCATCATAGTTGATGTTATTTAAGTTTCTACTTGTGAAAAGTGCTGCTGAGATGCAAGATAACCAGAGTGTGTTCTTCATTCTAATGCTTCTTATTGATTTGACACTGTTGTTGACACACGCTGCACAATGTTTGATGATAATTAGGTGTCTACCTGTGGAAAATGTGGTGGAGGTGGCAAGATAATTACTGCTTATTGTCGAAAATGTGGAGGCAGTGGTCAAGTCCAAACGAAGCGGACAATGAATGTAGCCATCCCAGCTGGTGTTAATGATGGTGCCGCAATGCGTATTCAAGGGGATGGTAACTTTGATAATAAAAGGTGTGCACCAAGGTGAAAAGATTTATTTATGGTGGTTTATTATTATTGTTACATTTTTAATATTTGGATATTGGAACTCGGTTGATGCTGGAGTTTGGTTACGTTTGTTTGTAGTAGGGAAAACTATGTAGGTAGAGAAACTAAGAATTCACGAGGAATAGTAATTGGAGAATTAGAAAGAGTTATCTGAAGATGAATTTTGCATGATGATCATATTGTGATTGTTATTGCTGCATTGTCTTTCCTTAGATTAGCCTCCTTTTGTGAAGATCAATCTTGGGAGACATTAGTGTTTATGTTTATGCTAATTAAGCTATTAGTTCGCATAGTTGTTGTTGATGTTGAGCTAATGGACCCCCATTTGTTCGACTTATTCGAGGCATGGCAAGAAGCAAAGGTGATTTGGTCAGTTCAGAGTAAGAATGCTGAAGCAAGGCTAGAGAGGAGTTTGTTAGTTCAGATTAAGAGTGTGTCAAAGTTGGGAAAGAGTAATTTTGGACAGTTTTGGTGAGAATAGTGAATAAAATAAGAGAATGAAGTCTATATATATATATATTTTTTTTGTTGGGGTTGGGTTGTTTTTGTTTTTGTTGGGGTGGTGGGGGGGTGTTGTGGGTTTTCTGGGGACGTGTATTTATTTATTTATTTAATAAGAATTTCACTCACAGTTCAGTTTTCAGCCAATTGCATCATGAACTTGCACTTTGTATCTAAAGAAATAACCTAAAGAGAAATATGTATGATGGCAAAGCACTGCATAAAGAAGAACACAGAAAGTATTCTTTGTTATTCTGACTCCATAATAAAAATCAGTACAAGGGCAGCCATATATATAGGCTTGATTACAAGAAACTTACTGAAAATAGATTCAACAACATAAGGAAAGAACTAATACCAAATCAGAATAATATAGGGCTAATTAAAGGACTAAAAAACAGGAAACTAAATCTCCTAAAATAGGAAACTAACTTTCCTAAATTTCTCCTAAAATATCCCGGATTCCCTACACTCTCCCTCAAGCTGGTATGTATAGATTGTACATGCCTAGCTTGTCAACGAGCTTTTCAAAAGCTAGTTTTGGTAGTCCTTTGGTTAGCATGTCCGCAGCTTGCTCAGATGTTGGAACGTAGGTCACACTAATGATTCCTCCTTCAATCTTTTCCTTGATGAAGTGTTTATCAACTTCTACATGTTTGGTCCTGTCGTGATGCACAGGATTATGAGAGATGTTTATCGCAGCCTTGTTATCACAAAGTACACAAAGCGGAAGTTTGATATTGACTCGGAGTTCTTCTAATAACATCTTCAACCACAATCCTTCACAAATTCTGTGGGCTACTGACCTCAATTCTGCCTCAGCACTGCTCCTTGCAACCACAGGTTGTTTCTTACTTCTCCACGTTACTAAATTTTCCCATAGAAGCATACAATACTCTGAAGTAGATCTTCTGTCATCTGCTGATCCAGCCCAATCTGCATCTGTGTAGACCTCTATATTTCTCTGCTCGCTCCGCCTAAAGTATAATCCTCGACCAGGAGTTTCTTTTAGATAGCGCAGTATTCGGTATGCAGCTTCCATATGAGTTTCGGATAGGGCATGCATAAACTGACTCACCCGACTAACTGCAAAAGCTATGTCAGGTCGTGTGTGAGACAAATATATGAGTTTTCCCACCAGACGTTGAAACTTTCCTTTATCTACTGGATTGCTTTATAACACTTCATCCTTCTTCTTGTTGTAATCCACCGGAGTATCCACAGGTTTGCAACCCAACATTCCTGTCTCTTTGAGGAGGTCCAACACATACTTCCTTTGGGACACAGAGATGCCATTTTTATTCCTAGCAATCTCCATTCCCAAGAAATATCTCAAGTTGCCAAGATCCTTGATTTCAAACTCACTAGCAAGCATTGCCTTTAGGATGTTTGCTTCTTCAAGATTATCTCCAGTTAATATTATATCATCAACATAAATAATGAGAATAGTGATCTTACCATCCTTGTGCTTGTAAAACAAGGTATGATCCCCATCTGCCTATTTGTAGCCAAGACCCGTTAAAACTTTTATGAATCGTCCGAACCAAGCTCTCGGTGATTGCTTGAGACCGTATAATGACTTCTTGAGCTTACACACCTTTTTTTCTTCGAATCTCCTGTCAAATCCTGGGGGTAATTCCATATACACTTCTTCCTCCAGATCTCCGTTTAGAAAGGCATTTTTTACATCCAGTTGTTGAAGCGGCCAGTCTAAGTTAGCAGCCAAAGATAATAATACTCTTACTGTATTAATCTTAGCTACCGGAGCAAAAGTTTCTTGGTAGTCGATTCCATATGTCTGCGAATATCCTTTTGCAACTAATCTTGCTTTGAACCTCTCAACCGATCCATCCGATTTGTATTTCACTGTAAAAACCCATTTACACCCAACTGATGTTTTATCTGGTGGTTTATTCACTATTTCCCAGGTTTGATTTTTTTCAAGGGCCCTCATCTCCTCCAGCTTCCTTCCATTTAGGCTTCATCATAGCTTCTCCAATATCCTTTGGCACCTCGGTGCTTGCCAGATTCGATATCAACCTTTTAACAGAAAGAGATAGGTCATCATAACCAACAAAGTTAGAGATTGAATGATTTGTACACGATCTTACCCCTTTTCTCACTGCAATAGGAATATCCAGATCACTAAGTTCTCCATCTAAACCAATTATCGGGACCGATTGAATACTTTGCTGTCTTTCTCCTGCCTTGGGAACGTTCCTGCGAGAGTATGTGAATTTAAATGGTTGCAATTTGACTCTATCAGGCTCAGGGACAGGTTTAGGACTCGGCTCGGGTTCATTTGGCACAGATTCAAGTCTTGGAGACTCTGACTCGGGTTCAAGGTTTGGAGATAGGCCAGAAATTTGTACAGGGTTCATGTTCGTATTTGGTGCAAAATCCCACGAATAATCCCAAGACTCAAGAAACGGGGTTTTTTCCATGGGTTCTCCTGAACTAGTCACCTCCAGATTTTCTCAAAAATTCGCTTCTTCTTGCCTTAAATTCTCCCCCTGAAGGGAATTTTTCTCACAAAAGAAATCTTGCTCAAAAAAGGTAACATCTTTGGAGACAAAGTATTTCCTTTTTTCAAAAGAATAACACCGATACCCTTTTTGTGTGGAGAAATATCCCAAAAAAACACATTTTAAAGCTCGGGGTTCCAGCTTTCCCTTATTAGGATCTTGATTGTGAACAAAAGTTGTGCACCCAAACACCCGTAATTCTAGATTGTTTGTGAGACTCGAATCCGGATAACCCTTTTTTAAGGTTTGAAGGGGACTTTGGAAATTTAGAACATGGGATGGTACACGGTTTATTAGGTAAGTGGCTGTAAGAATGGCATCTCCCCAAAATCTCTTTGGTAATTTGGCTGTGAAAAGTAGTGCTCGGGCAACCTCTAGGAGGTGTCTGTTTTTTCTTTCTACCACTCCATTTTGTTGAGGGGTATTAACACACGAACTTTGATGAACAATCCCAAGGGTATACATGTATTCACTCATTTCCGTGTTGAAATATTCGGTGCCATTGTGTGTACGAAACACCTTAATATTTTCATTAAATTGTGTTTTTATCATGGAGTGAAATTGTTTAAACACTTCTCTCACCTCGGTTTCTTCCCTTAACAAATACACCCAACAAACACGAGTACAGTCGTCAATAAAAGTTATGAACCACTTTTTGTTATTGAGACTCACAATGCGAGATGGACCCCAAATATCATTATGTATAAGAACAAAAGGCTTTGCAGAACGAAAAGATAGAGGGGGATAAGGAACACGTGTGTGTTTGGTAAGTTGGCAGATTTCACAATGAAATTTTTCATTATTCTTGAATAGTTTGGGGAACATACATTTCAAGTAATTAAAATTTGGATGTCCTAGTCTATAATGGAGAGACATAATTTCTTGGGTTCTTGACAAAGTACCACTTACAACCATTTGAGCCCTCGCACTCACACCAGGAGCATCCTCAAAGAGACAGAGACCATCAAAGATTCTAACACTGCCAATCTTCTTCCCCAATAACCGATCCTGAAATACACATTCAGAGGCAGAAAAAATCACATCACAATTCAAATCATCCGTTATTTTACTAATTGACAGCAAATTAAACGTCAATTTTGGCACATAAAGAACTCCATGTAATTTTATTTTCTCCCCTAAATCCACAGTTCCAAACCCGGTTGAACCAGTGGTAGTCCCATCGGCAATCTGCACCTTCCTGTTGTTGGGAGTAGGATTGAACATGGAAAATAATTCGATTTTCCCTGTCATATGATCAGTTGCGCTAGAGTCCAAAATCCATAGTTGATGCATCTTATCCTCTTTATAGGACAAATCAAGAGTATTACCTGAGTGTGCCATAAGTGAGATTGAATTTTTTTGCCCAAACATTTGTAGCAGATGCTCCATTTGCTCCTTGGTAAAAGGAGAAGATACTGATTCAGAAGTCTCTTGGGTGTCCGCCGCGGCATGGAAGCTCTTTCCATCCTTGTTTCGATTTCTGTTTGGTGTCAAGTTTGCTGGTTTGCCATGTTGTTTCCAACATGAATCCTTTGTATGATTCTGTTTTTTACAGTACTCACACCTCTTATTCACCTTATTTTTTCCTCGCACGTTCTGCTCACGAACAGCCAGTGAGAAAGGAGTGGCCTCAACACCATGTACACCAGTGCCGAGCATAACTTTTCTCCTAGATTCCTCACGTCGAACTTCTGCAAAAATCTCTTCAATAGGCATCAATGGTTTTACGCCCAACAGACGCCCTCGAACCTCATCAAGCTCCTTGTTCAATCCCGCGAGAAAGTCATACATCCTATCATGATCAACCATCTTTTTGTACATGATGGCGTCCTCCGGATCTCTCCATGTTGGTGACGAGAAAAGATCTAGTTCCTGCCACAATTTTGTCAATTCATGGAAATATTAGGTAACATCGTTCTCACCTTGTCACAAAATTTTTGCACTATTTCTCAATTCGAACATTTGAGATGCATTCTCAAGGTTAGAGTATGCCATGGTTACTGCATCCCATATCTGCTTCGCCGTTGAGAAGAGAATGTAAGAGTCCGCAATATTGTCCTCCATCGAGTTGATGAGCCACGCCATCACCATTGAATTGTGGGCTTCCCACGTGCTGTAAGTCGGATCATCACTGTTGGGTTTCGGAATTGTGCCATCCAAATAGCCCATGCGACCCTTTCCTCTAATCACCATCAACACGGTCCTCGACCACTTGAGAAAATTTTTCCCATTCAATTTCTGGGAAGTAATCTGAAGGGTGTTTAGGTTGGTTCCTTCAGAAACGCTTACAGGGAGAATTGAGGCTGCAGCGGGAACAGTTGTGGAGGCTGACCTAGAGACGCTCGTGGCATCTCCAGGTACATCGACTCCGCCTGCCCCTGTCAATGCCCTCTTGTACATGCTTCTGCGACTTAGGTTATCAGGCCGGATCTTAGTCCAGCTCTGATACCATAAAGAAATAACCTAAGGAGAAATATGTATGAGGGCAAAGCACTGCATAAAGAAGAACACAGAAAGTATTCTTTGTCATTCTGACTCCATAATAAAAATCAGTACAAGGGCAGCCATATATATAGGCTTGATTACAAGAAACTTACTGAAAATAGATTCAGCAACATAAGGAAAGAACTAATACTAAATCAGAATAATATAGGGCTAATTAAAGGACTAAAAAACAGGAAACTAAATCTCCTAAAATAGGAAACTAACTTTCCTAAATTTCTCCTAAAATATCCCGGATTCCCTATAGTATCATGAACTTACCAGTTAAAAAAATAAAAACAAAAACTACAAGTACACTGCGACGCTTGACAGCAAAAATAACCCATAACCCTGTGCTTGATAAGGAAGAAAAGTGGAAGTAAGTTGGACAGATTTGGGAGGGAGGAAAAGTTGTGGTAGGAGAGAAAAGAAGAGGGAAAAAGAAAAGAGTAGAAAAAATTGAGTTGGGCCCACCATAGTTATTTAGCATCATTTCAATTAAACTAACAGTAATAAATAAATTGGAGAAATGTAATTGTAAATGAACTCAAATTTTTCCCCTCCTATTATATCATATTAAAAAGGGTAAACTATTTTCTTTCTATCATTCTCCTTTTCTAGCTGTCATATCTTCTCTCCATCCTATTTTTTCTCCCTCCTACCAAACGTAGTGTAAATGGTATTCGAATCCGTCCTTGCATTTAATTTGCAAGTCATATTACAACAATTTAAAGAGGCGTACTTCTTGTTTTTATTTTTCCTAGGGGTTTTCATTCCTCTGCACAATAGAAATGCGTGTTCATGTTTTAATTTTTTCTCTACTTTGATTTAAATCACAAAAATGATTTTTTTTTCTTCATGTTTCAGTTTTTTCTTTACTTGTAAATAAGTGGCCGAAAAATACGACTTTCTTTATAGATAAATCTTAGAAGATTGTTTTGTCATGTATTCTCACTCATACTCCATTTTTTCCAAAATTTCTCACCGATATATTTGCCTGTTATCTCTCGGAATCCAATGTTGGACTAATTGTTGAGAGTTAGGGCATTTTTAGTATTTAGGTGTATTTAGACAGTTAGGCTTTCAAATAAAATTTGAATTTAAGATAATATCAGATATTAGGAGATTTTGTTTTTAAATTTAAAATTTATGTTCTAGGCTAACCATATTTATATCCTTGTAAAACGTGCTTTTAATAAGAAAAAAGAGTAACCTACATGGTATTAGAGCCGCCATTTTATGATTTTTGATCTTGTTGAAGAACACTTGTTTTCAACCATAATTTTTTTGTGACCTTCTGTACCTTCTTTTGTATAGTCCGTACAATCGTCCTAAGTGCCCATCCGTGAAATCGTACAGTCATATAGCCGTGGTAAAAAATTGCACTGCGTTTGTACAATCGCACGACGTCCTTACATCCATTCAATACGCTATCGGGCATATTCGTACATCTTCGTCTGAACTTGCGCCCCGTCCGTATATTGTCGGTACATGTGTGTACACTGTCCAAGCAATTGTCACAATTTTTTGAGATCATCCATACACTAGTCATGCAATCATCGGTACAATTGTTTGCATTGAGAACATTTGTTCCGTCCATACAAGGTTATGGTAATTCAAACCAAGAGATTGAGAACTGACAGAGTACCATAACGAGACGAAGGCATTTCAATCAAGCATTGAGGAGCAAGGCCATTCAGATGAAGCTTCAAGGACAACTTCTTTCAGTAAGGAACAGTTAAACTATTGTATAGATTTTTTCAATCCACACAATTCTCGAACTCTGTGTCTTCCTCTTGTTTCCTAACTCAAAAAGGTAGCTATCTCCAATTTGTCAGTTTTAATGTCTTAACAATTCCTAGTTGTCCATGGATCATAGATTCTGGTGCAACTGATCACATGATAGGTTGTTCCAAATTGTTTTCTTCTTATAACCTATGTGCAGGAACTCAAAAAATCAAGATTGTTGATGGTTTTCTCTCAGCCATTGCTGGGAAAGGATCAGTAGCTATCTCAAACTCTCTTGTTCTCCATAATGTCCTCCATGTTCCTAATCTTTGATGTAACTTGTTATCCATTAATAAACTAATCTGTGATCTAAAGTGTTGTGCTAAATTTTTCTCAAATCATTGTGAATTTCAGTAATTGGACTCGGGAAGGATGATTGGTAGTGTTAAGGAAATTAGTGGTCTTTATTACTTTGAAGAAGAAAATAACTTGTGTGGACAAGCTCAGCTTTTTAGTCTTGGACCATTCTCTAGTTCTAGTGACAATGAAATAATGTTATGGCATCATAGGTTAGGTCATCTTAGCTTTCAATATTTAAAGTATTTGTTTCCCAAATTGTTTAGAAATAAAAATCCATTTATCAATGTGATATTTGTCAAATTGCTAAACATCGTCATGCATCTTTCCCTGTAAAACCATATATTTCATCTAAACTGTTCTCTCTTATTCATAGTGATATCTGGTGTCCATCAAAACTCTCAACAATTTTTGGAGAAAAATGGTTTCTAACACTAATTGATGATCACACATGTTTAAGTTGGGTTTATTTACTTAACGAGAAATTAGAGGTTGAACAAGTTTTTAAAGCTTTTTATAACATGGTTGAAACACAAATTGAGGAGAAAATTCAAGTACTTAGGAATAACAATGGAAAGGAATACTTTAACAATTTTTTTTGGGGGGGGGGGGGGGGGGAAGGGATTGTTCATCAAGCTCTTGCATTGGTACTCCACAACAAAATGGAGTGACGGAAAGGAAAAATAAGCACTTCTTCGAAGTAGCTAGGTCCTTAATGTTTACAATCAAAGTACCTAAGTACTTATGGGGAGAAGCCATTCTCGCTATCACGTACTTAATTAATAGAATGCCTTCAAGAGTTTTGAACTTTAAAACACATTTGACAGTTTTTAAAGAAACCTTTCTTATGTCATGGCTGATCTCTGATTTGCCTTTTAAAGTGTTTGGATGTATAGCCTTTGTAGAGATCAGCCTCTTAAAGTGTTTGGATGTATAGCCTTTGTACATGTGCATAAACATAATAGGGATAAATTAGATCACATGCCTTGAGTTGTGTTTTCCTTGGATATTCACCTACACAAAAAGGGTATAAATGCTTTGATCCAAAAACAAAAAAGTTTTTTGTGTCCATGGATGTTATCTTTTTTGAGTCTTAGAGTTTCTTAAACATTCCTTTTCAATAGGAGAATAGATTTGAAGACTCGTTCTTTGAAACTAAAGCTGAAAAAGGAGAAGATGACACGGCTTTATGTGGAAATATTCTTCTATAAATATTCTTGGAAATATTCTCCTAGAATATTCTTGGTTTTAGGATCTCAGGAAGTATCTACCTAAGAATATTTTTGTTATTTTAGGATCCTAAAGTTTAGGATGTTACTTTTGTTTGAATGTTTCTATTTTTAGATTTTGTAGACTTGCCTATATAAGGTAGTCCTTGTAACCGAATTAATCATCAAAAAAATAAATAGGTTTTGCAGTGTTTTATCCTTCCTTTGTTTTCTTCTTGGTTTGTTTGTGTTCAATTTAATTAAAAGGATAGATTTGGAAAACAAAAAAAAAAAAAAAATCAAATTTACAAGTAACATTTAAAATGAATACTTTAAATGTGGAAAAAGGACAACCTATCTGTTTGCATACAGATGACATTGAAGCTGGAACAGGTGATGGCACAAGAACTAGGGATGAATGACTGACAGAATACATGAAAAAGAAATTGTATTTGTATATATATTCATTGTATATTAGAGGTTAGTTTTATAGACAAAACCCTAACCTAATAAAAGGAAACAATCCCACTAATTGTGGGAAATTTCTAACAAATTAGGAAACTAACTAATTACAAAATCTTCCTAAAAAACCTCACTGTACACGTGTATAATAAACACGTTTTCCCACACTCCCCCTTAAGCTGGTGGATAGATATTTTCCATTCAGCTTGGATACTGTAAGCCGACTAGGGCTAGGGCTCAAAATATGCAGCCTTTTTTCTTATTGAATAATGAAATCAGTATAAGCCTTTAAATAGAAAAAGAAAAGGACTAAATTCGTAAATTAAATTTTCTAAAAATAAGCAAAAAGTAAACTTTCCTATAATTATCAAAAAGTAAACTTTCCTATAAATAACTTGTTACGTCCCAAAACCCGGGACAGCGACAGGTGTCACTTCCCAAAAGCCGGGATAGTGACGGATATTAAATTTTAAAAGAATAAAAGAAAGGAACGCTTAGATTCCTAAGTCTGTCAGTTTTTATATCTTACCCTTTACCGATTCTTTAAACGTGTTTACAAATTATGCTTATATAATTTAAATTTATTAATATTTGTCTTTCTATTTTTATCGCAATATCAGGTGGTGAGGTACTCATGTCCCACAGATGCATACTTGGATAAAATAAAATAACTGAAATTGCAAAAGTAAAGTTTAGAATTTACAGTCCCGGAATGCTTTTATACATACGTTGTCCTAATGTACAAATCACTACTTCAAGTCCCTGGGCGTCCACGGACGGGTCTACATCACCTGTATCTTCTAATCAGCTTTCTCTCCTAGGAGTTTACCAGTTTTAAAACAGTGAGCGAAAGGCCCAGTAGGATATTCTTTAAAAAATTTAATTCAACATTTGAATTTAACCATCATACTAAGTATGTCAATGCAGTATCGAATCATAAACGTGGAATCGTGATTATGCAAATTGTGTCCCTATATACATCTAGTTCGTGTACGGTCCGTATGAGCCTCCCTCACCATGCCGAAGCATAATGAGTGATCCTCGATCGAGATGTGCACTCTTCGCACGTGTGTGCTGGCTCCCGGTATACTTTAACACCAAATCCAACTTTCAACATTTCACGTGAACATATGATTCACATAATAAAAATATACCGCATTGTTTTTCAAAAAAAAAATCCGTAACCGGATATTTTTCCCTTAATTTCCGAAATCGTGATATTTTCTAAATCACGTAAATGTCAAAGCTTTATAAACACATTTTCTTTAAATGATTTTGGCCAAATCATTAAAACAAAATTGGCTGCCAAGAAAGGGTAAGATATCCTACCTCGTCAGCAATTTGACCTACAATCAATTTCTCGCACGAATTCCAAGATAGTCTCTTTTTCCGAATTCGATCTACGAGTACCTAAAACAAGAAACACAGATAATTTAATTATCTGTCCAAGAATTCCGTAATCGAATTACGGTAAACTCAACTAATTAGTATGCCATTGAATTTTACTAGAATTTAAAATGATGCTTTATTTTAATACCGTAATTTTAAAATAACAATTTTAACACAAATATCCAAAATATAGATATATAATTTTTAAAAATTTCGGCATGACCTGCCCTAAAAATAGGCTTCCCCAAAAGCTCCAAAATGCTTAACCTGCAGAAAATTTTCCAATTCTCAGAACAGTTCAAAATACAAATTTCAAATCAATTTAAATTTAAAATCTAAAAATATTTATTATTTTTTTTATTATTATTACTTATTATTATTATTATTATTACTATTACTTATATATACATAAACACACGCACACACACACAGTTACATATATATATATACATATTTGAAAACACACGCACGCACACAGACATATATTAACATATATATATATACATATAAACGTTTTTGTTTTCTTTTTGCTGATGGAAAACGACCGGCCGGGAAAGACTCACGGCGGCAAGGGGGCGACGGCTTCGGGCACGGCAGTCGACGGCGCGGCGAGGGGCAGCCGGCGAGGTGAGGACGAACGGCTAGGCGGGGACGACGGCGAGGCGTTGGTGGCTCGGGCTCGTGGCGGCGAGGCGTTGGTGGCTCGGGCTCGCGAGGAAACGGCGACTTGGCGGACGGAGTGGGCGCGGCTGGTTCGGGGTGGTTCGGCGGCTTCCGGTGGAGGGGGGAGGACCGGCGTGGAGTGTTTCGGCCGAGCGACTTCGAGCTTCGATTGGTGGCACACGGCGGTGGCGTCGCGACTGGCGGTCGGTTCGGCGTGGCTGGGACCGATTAGTTCGGTGGTTTTCGGCCGGAAGGAAATAAAAGAAAAAGAAGAGAAAGATGGCGAGGGTGGGTGGTTGGTTCGGCCGAAGGAAATGAAAAGAAATAGAAAAGGAAGGAAAAAAAAAAGAGATGGGGAGGGGGAGAGATTCGGCGAAGGAAGAGAAAGAAGAAAAGGAAAAGAGAAAAGAAAAAAAATTGAATTAATGGAAGTGAGGGAGAGACACGCGGGAAGCAGGAGAAGAAAAAGAAAAGGAAGAAAAAGGAAAAACAAAAGTGAGAGAGGGAGAAAGAGAATCTGCAAAGAAGAAGAAGAGAAAAGAAAAGAGAAGAGAGAAAAAAAAAGAAAGGGGCGAGAGAGGCGGTGGAAAGAAACAGAGAGAGAGAGAGTATTAAGATAAGAGGGGGAAAAAATTCCGGAAGGATCCGGAAAGAAAAAGAAACGAAACAAAATGAATAAATAAAAATTTAATATTTGTTAAATTTTGATTGGTTAAAAATTATTAGAACTTTAAAATTTGTAAAAATGTTTTAAATATCCTCAAATTAGTATTTAATACCCCGAAAATTTAAAATTTAATTCCCATGAAAATAAGAAAAAATTTTATTGGCACACTAACAAATTGAGTTTATACATAATTCAAATATTTCGTGGCGTGACATAACTCCTAAATATGCTATTTATTGAGAAACTTCTAACACTCCCCCTCAAGTTGGTGTATAGATATTCATCATGCTCAACTTGCTTACAAAATACTCAAAAGTCTATCGTAGGAGCCCTTTGGTGAAGACATCTGCGATCTACTGATTAGAAGGCAAGAAAGGAATGCAAACAACTCCTTCTTCAAGCTTTTCCTTGATGAAGTGCCTGTCAATTTCAACATGTTTAGTTCTATCATGTTGAACTGGATTGTTCGCAATACTAATAGCCGCCTTATTATCACAGACCAACTTCATAGGTAGTTCAACCGGTATGCCAAGTTCACTTAGAAGTCTCTTCACCCATAATATCTCACATACTCCTTGAGCCATTGCTCGATACTCAGCTTCGGCACTACTTCTTGCTACTACAGCTTGTTTTTTGCTTCTCTAGGTGACTAGGTTTCCCCACACAAACGTGCAATATCCTGAGGTTGATCTTCTATCAGTCACCGAACCAGCCCAATCTGCATCTGTGTAAACCTCAACCCCACGTTGACCGGTCTTCTTGAAAAAAAGCCCTATCCCAGGAGTAGCTTTCAAGTACCTCAAAATCTTATATACTGCTTCCAGATGCTCTTGATAGGGAGCATGCATAAATTGGCTCACCAGACTGATAGGAAATGAGATGTCTGCCCGAGTGTGAGACAAATAGATCAACTTTCCCACTAATCGCTGATATCGACCGGTATCGACTGGTACTCCTTTCTTTACTTCTCCCAACTTGGAGTTGAATTCTATGGGCGTGTCTGAAGGCTTGCAACCTGTCATCCCAGTCTCTTCTAGGAGATCTAGAATATATTTTCGTTGTGAGACTACTAACCCTTGTTTTGACCTTGCAATCTCCATGCCAAGGAAATATCTGAGTTGACCAAGATCCTTGATTTCAAACTCGGAGGACAATTTCTTCTTTAACTCTTCCATGCCTTAAACATCATCACCTGTGAGGATAATGTCATCCACATATACAACCAACACCACCATCTTCCCCTCATGTGATTTTTTTATAAACATAATATGATCTGATTGTCCTTGTACAAACGCCTGACCTTTTACAAACTTCGTGAACCTTTCAAACCAGGTTCTAGGAGATTGTTTAAGACCATACAAGGATTTTCTGAATCTACAGACCTTACCACCAAACCTGTGAGAAAAACCAGGTGGAGCTTCCATGTACACCTCTTCTTCTAAATCTCCATTTAAGAAAGCATTTTTAACATCCAGTTGAAATAGTCCCCACTCAAGGTTAATTGCAAGAGAAAGTATTACTCTTACAGTATTCAGTTTGACAACAGGGGAGAAGGTTTCTGAGTAGTCTGTGCCATAAGTCTGTGTAAATCCCTTGACAACCAATCGAGCTTTATACCTTTCAAGAGAACCATCAGCATTATACTTCACCGTAAACACCCATTTGCAACAGACCAGGGTTCCTCTAGGCAACTCTGTGATTTTCAAAGTTTTGTTCTTTTCCAGGGCTCTCATCTTTTCAAGAACTGCTTCCTTCCATTCTAGAACACGTAGAGCTTCCTGTATATCTTTTGGAACAGTGACACAAGACAATTTTGAGGTAAAAGCTTGAAATGAAGGGGATAGACTCTCATATGACAGAAAGTTATAAAGAGGATGTTTGGTACATGATCTAGTACCTTTCCTAATGGCAATGGGTAAATCAACTGATGTATCTGACTCGACAAGAGACTCAAGATTAGACTCAATAATTTGTGGTTCAGATGGAGGATTACCTGACTAAGCTTCATTTTCCAGATCTGTCATCGGTTCAGGCTCTTGGTTCTGCTTCGGATTGGGAACTCTATCCTCCAGTCTAGGATACTTCCTCTTATAGACTTTCCCTTTAAACTCAATTCCACCTTGCCTCGCATACATCTCGTTTTCTGTTCGAGCTTCACTCTGCAATGGCATACTTAATGGGACATCGCTATTTTCACTACTTGAGACATCCTTAATTATCCCACTTACCTCAGTATTATTATTTTGACTCATAGATTGCACAGGAATAACATCACAAATTAACAATTCATCGTTTGAATCTTTACTTAATGTCTCCCCCTGAAGATGAGTGTTCGAAAAAAAAGGTTTGTTTTCAAAAAAGGTGACATCCATAGATACAAAAAACTTCCTTGTGAGAGGATCAAAACATTTGTATCCCTTTTGGGTAGAGGGATATCCAACAAAAACACATTTTCTTGCCCGAGAATCTAACTTTCCCTGGGGATGGCTATGAATGTGAACAAATACTATACATCCAAATAATTTAAGGGGAAGATCATAAGTGAGACGAGAAGAAGGAAAACACTTCTTAAGCTGCTCCAATGGGGTTTGAAATTTTAAAACTTTTGTAGGCATTCTATTGATTAAATATGTGGTTGTCAGAATTGTCTCACCTCATAGATATTTTGGAATTGAGGTTGAAAACATTAAAGACCGAGCAATCTCTAAGAGATGTTTATTTTTCCTTTCTGTCACTCCATTCTGCTGTGGAGTGTCAGTGCAGGAATTTTGATGAACAATTCCTTTTTCGTAAAAAAATTACCTAAAATTTGTTTAAAATATTCTTTACCATTATCACTTCTGAAAATTTAAATCTGAGTTTGAAATTGTGTTAAGATCATGTTGTAAAAATTTTTAAATACAGTTTCAACTTCAGATTTTCATGTAGTAAGAACACCTAAGTGACACGTGTGTGATCATCAATAAAAGTAACGAACCATCTCTTTCCTGTTAAAGTTTTAATCCGATATGGCCCCCAAACATCACTATGAATCAAAGTAAAGGGTTTAGTGGCTTTATATGATTGAGCAGAAAAGGAAGTTTGATGATGTTTTTATAATTCACAAATCTCACACTGAAATAAAGATGGATTTTTATTGATAAAGAGTTTAGGAAACAAGTGTCTTAAATAATGAAAATTTGGATGTCCTAAACGAAAATGCCATAACATTATTTCACTCGAATCAATAATAGAAATAGAATTGAGACAAGTCCTTCGGGATTGCCTACTTGAGTCATATCCAGTGTCAAAAAAATAGAGTCCTTGTCACGCCGCGAAATTTTTGAATTTAAAATTTCGCGCGTGAATGTATAAACTCAATTTGTTAGTGTGCCAATAAAATTTTTTTTATTATCATGGGAATTCAATTTCAAATTTTTGGGATATTAAATATTAAGTTGAGGAAATTTAAAACATTTTTTACAAATTTTAAAGTTTTAATAATTTTTAACCAATCAAAATTTAACAAATATTAAATTTTTTTTATTTATTCATTTATTTATTTTTTCGCTCTTTCTTTTTCTTTCCGGATTCTTCTGGAATTATCCCCCCATCTTAATACTCTCCCTCTCATTTTTTTCCCCTTCTTTCTTCACCGACTACCCACTCCTGCTCTCTCTCGCCCCTTTTATTTTTTTCTTCTCTTTTCTTTTCTCTTCTTCTTCTTTGCCGAATTATTTCTCCCTCTCTCACTTTTGTTTTTCCTTTTTTCTTCCTTTTCTTTTTCTTCTCCTGCTTCCCGCGTCTCTCTCCTTCACTCCCATTAATTCATTTTTTTCTTTTCTCTTTTCTTTTTCTTCTTCCTCTTCCCTCGTCGATTCACTTTCTTCTCCTCCCCATTTCTTTTTTTTTCTTTCCTTCTTTTTCTCTTCTCTTTTGGCCGAAAGCTACTCTCCCTCGCCATCTCCCTTTTCTCTTCTTTTCCTTTTCTTTTCTGTTCGGCCAAGCTCCACCGGAAGTCGCCGCCGTCCCCGCCTCGTCGAACGCCGGCCAACCACGCCGAATCCGAGCTTTCCTTTCCCTTATTCTTTTAAAATTTAATATCCGTCACTATCCCGGCTTTTTGGGAGGTGACACCTGTCGCTGTCCCGGGTTTTGGGACGTGACAGTCCTCCAACTTCCTTAGCATTGCCAATCGTCCTCTCCGATTTCAAATCCTGAAATAGACAGTCAGATGACGAGAAATTAACTTGACACTCTTGATCATGGATAAATTCATTGACTGAAAGAAGATTACAGGACAATTTGGGAACATGAAAAACATCGTAGAGTGTAATATTAGGTGAGATAACAATAGATCCTTTCTCGGCTACTGCCGAAAAAGTTTCATCTGCTATCTTGACTCTTTGATTCCCTGCACATGGACTATAGGAAGAGAAAGTTTAGAGCAACTAGTCATGTGATATGTAGCATCAGAATTAACTACCCAAGAGACACTTAACTCAATATTCAGACATGAGGATAAAAAATGGTTACCCCTTTTTGCCAAGTGACTAGAAGGACTCGAATTAACAAGATTTTGTGATTGGAGGAATTTACAGATCTGCTCTAGGTGTTCCTTCGTGAGTGGTTGCATTTCTGAAGATGACTCCTTCCCTGACTTAGTAACATTAGCTTGGGAATTTCAGTTGTCTCCTGTTTGCTTTTTCTTCGAAGTAGCAGGCTTACCATGGATCTTCCAACATGTCTCACGTGTATGCCATGGTTTCTTACAGTGATCACACCACGGTCTCTTGTCATTTTTTCCTTCGCTATCACTATTTCTTGACACCAACGCCGACCTTTCAGGTTCATGTGTAGTCTTTCCAATCATCACCTTTCTTTGAGCTTCTTCTCTCCGTACTTCAGAGAACACTTTTCTTAGAGAGGGCAGTGGCTTCCTTCCAAGAATATGACCACGGACTTCGTCTAATTCTTGGTTGAGACCTGCAAAGAAGGTGTAAACACGCTCATTTTCTTCCCGTTTCTTGTACTTCACACTATCACCAGGACACTCCCAGTCTTCTTCATAACACAAGTCCAATTCTTGCCATAAAGTGACAATGTCATTGTAATAGGGGATAACATCACGGCTGCCCTATTTGGAATTCCATAGCCTAGTTTTCAACTCAAATATTTGAGATGAATTTTCTAGGTCAGAATACATCTCTTTAATTGCTTCCCAAACATCCTTAGTAGTCGGTAAGAACATGTGGGGTTTGGCAATGGTCGGTTCCATCGAATTGATCAGCCAAGCAATTACTAGGGAGTTTTCAGAATTCCATATCGTCAGTCCAGGTTCTCCAGCGGCTGGCTTTACACGTTCTCCCGTCAAATAGCCTAGTTTTCCCCGTCCATCAATGGCGAGTTTCATGGATTGAGCCCACTCTAGAAAATTCTGACCATTAAGCCTCTGCCCTGTCAATTGAAAGGATGAACTAGCACTGAAAAAATCATGGCTGCTGCCTCCAGGAATCAGTCCACTGCTGCCCGAATTGTTGTTGCCTCCTTTTGTCGCCGACTCTGCTCCTCCTTCATACGCCGTCAACCCCTCTCCGCCGGTCGTGGAGGGCTTCTTTTGGCCGGTCATGACCTGGGGGTAATTCATCTCAGCCGTTTCTCCTAAACCGGCTCTGATACCATGTAAGCCGACTAGGGCTAGGGCTCAAAATACGCATCCTTTTTTTCTTATTGAATAATGAAATCAGTACAAGCCTTTAAATAGAAAAAGAAAAGGACTAAATTCTTAAATTAAACTTTCTAAAAATAAGCAAAAAGTAAACTTTCCTATAATTATCAAAAAGTAAACTTTCCTATAAATAACTCCTAAATATGATATTTATTAAAAAACTTCTAACAGATACAATACTTTGAAACACTGAACTGCTTAATCCTTTAGTAAGTACATCAGCAAGTTGACCACGTGTAGAAACATAAGGTGTACAAATTCACCTGCTCTCCAACTTTTCTTTGATGAAGTGTTTGTTGATTTCAATGTGCTTTGTTCGGTCATGTTGTACTGGATTGTGCGTTATACTAATTGAGGACTTGTTGTCACAGTAAAGTCTCATTGGGCCATCCCACTTGCTCTTCAAATCCTCCAGAATGATCTTTAGCCACAATAGTTCGCATACTCCTTGAGCCATCGCCCGAAATTCTGCCTCTGCACTTGAATGTGCTACAACAATTTGTTTTTTACTTCTCCATGTTATTAGGTTTCCTCCAAAAAAAGTACAATATCCAGTAGTTGATCTTCTATCAACAATTGACCCAACATAATCAGCATCCGTATATGCCTCCAGTGTTAAACCCCCATTTCTTCTGAATAGAATGCCTCTCCTTGGTGTTGCCTTGAGATACTGTAGTACTCGGTGAGTTGCTTGGAGATGAACTTCTTTTAGGCTATGCATGAATTGACTAATCATACTAACTGCATATGCTATATCTGGTTGAGTGTGAGACAGATAAATGAGTCTTCCCACCAAACGTTGATACATTTCTCTGTCCACCGCAACATCCTCTTCTACAGTTCCAAGTTTCAGGTTCGGATCTATTGGTGTATTTGCTGGTTTGCATGCTGTTTTTCCTGTCTCCTTAAGCAAATCTGTGACATATTTTTCTTGGGAGATAAAAATACCTTGTCTTGAGTGAGCAACTTCAATTCCCAAAAAATATTTCAGCCTTCCTAGCACCTTGATCTCAAACTCCTTAGCCAGACACTCACTTAAGGCTCGCTTCTCCTTATCATCGTCTCCTGTAACTATTATATCATCCACATAGACCAGAAGAGCAGTAACTCCCCCTGACGAGGAATGTTTAATGAACAACGTGTGATCCCCTTGGCTCTGTTTGTATCCCTTCGCTATCATAACTCTTGCAAATCTACCAAAACCATGCTCGTGGTGACTGCTTGAGACCATATAAAGCTTTCTTCAATTCACACACTGTGTGGTCAGCTAAATTTTTTCCATATCCTGGTGGAACTTCCATGTAAATCTCTTCTTCCAATTCTTCATGCAGGAATGCATTCTTGACATCAAATTGTTGCAAGTCCCAATCGAAATTAGCTGCTAATGACAACAAGACTCTCACAGTGTTCATCTTCGCAACCGGAGCAAAAGTCTCCGGATAATCGATCCCATAGGTTTGAGTATATCCCTTGGCTACTAATCTCGATCTTTCGATTGATCCATCTGCCCTATACTTCACTGGGTAGACCCATTTGCACCCCACAGGTTTCTTCCTCGCTGGCAACTTCACCAGCTCCCAAGTTTTGTTTTTTTCCAATGCCTCCATTTCCACATTCATGGCTTGTTTCCAATTTCCATTAGTCAAAGACTCAGATAAGGTGTTAGGAATGGTAATGGTTTCTAAATTACTGAGAAAGGCTTTATGGGATGGTGAGAAATTCTTGAAAGACAAGAAGTGGGCAAGAGGATACAAAGGTTGTTTTGTACATTCTCTAGTTTCTTTCCTTATGGCAATGGGAAGATCTTTGTCATCATCACTCTCATGGGTTTCGATTTCCTGCTCAGTTTCATTTTGCAATGTAGAATTAGAAATTGTTACCTCATTCTCAGGATCATGGTTAGGCATTTGAACTTGCACGGATTCAGGGGCAACTGTCTTCTTCCTTGTGTACACCTTGCCTTTGCTGAATCTCACATCCCTAAAAGCAGACATGGGTTCAAGTGCAAGCATTGGTTTAGATGGTTCAACAGGTTCAACAAGAATGGGCACGGGTTCAGAGATGGAAGACACAGGTTCAGATATGGAAGAAGATGGTGTAATCGACAAATCGAAAAAGAAGAAGTCCTTATCTTCCATTGTTGACTTCTCCCCCTGAAGAGAAGGACTGGGAAAGTAGGATTCAGTTTCATTGAAAGTGACATCAGCCGACACATAGAACTTCTTTGAAGGAGGATGGTAACACTTATAGCCTTTTTGAGTCGATGAGTAACCCACAAACACACATTTTAGTGCTCGTGGATCCAGTTTTCCCCTGTTTGGACCATGAACATGAACAAAAGACACACACCTCTGGGTAAAACGTTGAAAGTACTTCCATCGGACTCTTGAATCCCAAAACTTTGATGGTAAGCGATTTATGAGATGAGTGGCTGTGAGCACTACCTCCCCCCAGAAGGATTTAGGCACATTGTTTTGAAACAAAGAGGCTCGGGTGGTTTCAAGAAGATGACCATTCTTCCTTTCTGCTACCTCGTTTTGTTGTTGAGTGTCAACACACGATGACTCATGTACTATCCCTTCTTTCTGAAAATATGGGATTAGGGTTTGGTTAAAGTAATCCCTGGCATTATCAGACCTAAATCTCTTCACACTTACCCCGAATTGATTTTTAATCATGGAACAGAAATTTGGAAGGATAGTTTGAACATCGGATTTGTGTTTGAAAAGAAAGAGCCATGTGACACGAGTACAATCATCAATGAATGAAACAAACCACCTTGCTCCAGAAATATTGGCAACAGTAGACGGACCCCAAATATCACTGTGAATTAGATAAAAAGAAACATAACATTTTTTATTACTAATTGGAAAGTGTACACGTTTATGTTTAGCAAGTTCACATACGTCACAATAAAAAGTCTCAACATCTAGACCATTAAACAATGAAGGAAACAAAATCTTAATAACCCTAAATGATGGATGTCCAAGTCGACGATGGTGAAGCCAAACTTTCTCTTTATTGGAAGCAAAAGACTCAGAAACAAATGAATGGGATAATCTGCCCTTAATAATGGTTGGTTGGCTTGGTGTTTCAAGGTAGTAGAGGCCGCCCCGTTCTCTAGCATGTCCAATCGTCTTCCCCGAATCCTTGTCCTGAAATACAAAATAATTGTGAGAAAAAACCACATTGCAACATAAGTCTTGGGTAAGCTTTTGTATAGAGACAAGATTTGTGGATAGCTTAGGGACATGAAGGACATTTTTTAAGGTCAACAATGGGTTTATTTTAACACTTCCTACACCTGCCACAGTGGTTAGAGAACCATCTGCAGTGGCAATCTTCCTACTACTTGGGTATGGGAAATAGGTAGTGAAAAGGTTTGATGAGTGTCATATGGTCGGTTGCTCCAGAATCCATGATCCAAGAGTTGGTAAACGCTATATCCGAGACATTCAACCCAATAGAAAAAGGAAACTCACCTGAATACGCCAAAGAACAAATATATGAGGGTTTGTCAAGTTTGCTGATAAGCAATCTTACCCTCTCTAACTCTTCTTGATTGAGGCCGCCCATCTCTTGTTGTGGTGGTTCACTATGTTTTTCTACAACAATATTAGCCTGCCCATTACCCCTTGGCTGCTCCCTTTTTTGTCCCCACTCTCGACTTGGAGGCTTTCCATGAAGTTTCTAACAGCGTTCATGAGTGTGACGTGCCTTGTGGTAATAAGTACACCATAGCTCATCACGGTTCTGAGCTCTTGTTTGTCCTAATTGCCCTCCTTCAGTCACTGGTGTCCTTTCAGCATTGGATTTATTCTTGTTGTCAGCCACCATGGCCGAATTGGTAGTAACCTGTGGGTCCAACATCAAGTTTCTCCTGCTTTCCTCACTACGGATTAGTGCAACAGTTTCATTAAAGCATGGCACCTCTGGTTTGCCAAGAATCTGTACTCTCACCTGATCAAACTCCAGGTTTAGACCAACAAGAAAGTCAGACTCTATCCTGTTTAATAAACTCCTTTAGAACTGCCGCATCTTCTGGGCATTTGGTTTTAATTACCCTATAATGGCCTAATTCCTGCCATAAGGACTTCAATTGATTAGCATACTCGGTGACGGTTTTGTTACCTTGTTTTTGCAGTCATTGTTTTCACTTTAACGTCATATACTTGAGCAGCATCACGAGCTTTAGAATAGGTCTGTTGGATTGCTTCCCAAATATCCTTGGCAGTGGTCAAAAACATGTAGGTGTCACTTATTTTAGGGGTCATAGAATTCCATAGCCATGCCATAATCATGGAATCTTCCTCATCCCATGCCTCAAAGCGAGGATCATCCGGTTTGCGTCCTGTACCTGTGATGTGGCTGATTTCACCTTTTCCTTTCAGTATGGTTCGGACTAGGTGAGACCACTTCAAATAGTTCTGTCCATTCAACCTATATACAGATTGGATGACTTGCAATTCTCCAGGTTGTTGAGGTCTAAGCTATTGTAGTGTTTGTATCCACCACTTCAGACATATTTCACAAGACCAAACAGGCAGAAGTTCACAAGGCAGAAAAAAAAAGATTTGGAACAATGGAGAGACAAAACGGAAACAATGGAGAGAAAAGAAAAGGGGAGCAAGGTAGCAGTGGAAAAACGGAAATCAGAGAAAAGTTTTGGCAGAACCAGTTGCAATGAGACCAACCGAAGCGGAACTAGTGGCAGGCAATTAAGGCCAGAAAAAATTCGGGAGCAATGATGGCCGTCTTCTACAAAAACAAAAAACCAGCGATGAAGGCTGAAAAACAAAGGTCAGCAATGAAGGCTGAAAAAGAAGGCTGGCAAAAATACTTTGTTTTGATATCAGAAAATAGAGCACAAAAGAAGAAGACCAAGGTTTCAATTCCCAGAAAAAAAAAAAAAAAACGTCAAACGGAAAAAATAACCAGAGGCAGTCCCTGGAAAGAACGCTCTGATACCATGATAGAATACATGAAAAAAAAATTGTATTTGTATATATATTCATTGTACATCAGAGGTGAGTTTTGTAGACAAAACCCTAACCTAATAAAAGGAAACAATCCCACTAATTATGGGAAATCCCTAACAAAATTAGGAAACTAACTGATTACAAAATCTTCCTAAAAAACATCACTGTACACGTGTATAATAAACACGTTTTCCCACAAAGACTGTTTGAGAATGTCTACTCAAGGGGAAGACCGACTCAAAGTAAAAAAGATACGACAATGTTAGGGCCAAGAATCTGATCCGAGACTAGATCCAAATGTCATAAGTTCTCTGAGTGCATGTAAAATGTCTGAGTCATCTCCATCCAAAACTATGTCCTTTGAGCCTGTAGACATTCCCATTGCTATTAGGAAAGGTGTTAGATTATGTACTCAATATCCTCTTTCTAACCATGTGTCTTACAGAAACTTGTCATCTTCCTATTCTACATTCATTTCACAATTGCCAAGTGTGGATATATCTAAGGCTATACAGGAAGCTCCAAAAGTTCTCAAATGGAAGAAGGCTGTCTTTGAGGAGATGAATGTTCTGGAGAAGAATGGAACATGGGAGACTGTATTTACCTGAAAGGAAAACAATAGTGGGACGCAAATGGGTGTTCATAGTGAAGTTCAAAGATTTGGAGGAAAAGTATGTAAATTGAAGAAATCTCTATATGGTCTAAAGCAGTCTGCTCGGGCTGGTTTGAGAGATTCACAAGGTCAGCCAAGCAACAGGGCTACAGTTAAGGACAAACAGATCATACAATGTTCATGAAGCATACTAGTGGAGGAAAGATTGCAGTCCTGATCGTCTACGTAGATGATATAATCCTTACAGGAAGTGATGAAGCTGAGATAGCTAGATTGAAGAAGTGTCTTCCTCGGAATTTGAGATTAAAGATTTGGTGCTACTATGCTATTTTCTAGGAATGGAAGTTGTTAGATTAAGAAAAGGTGTTTCTGTCTCACAGAGGAAGTACATCTTGGATCTAATTTAAGAAACACGAATGAGTGGATGTAGGCCAAGTGATACACCCAAGGACCAAAATCAGAAATAAGAAAAGGTTTCCAATGGAGTATCAGTTGAAAGGGACAGTATCAACATCTTGTTGGGAAGTTGATTTATCTTTCTCATACAAGACCTGACTTGTCTTTGCAGTTAATGTGATAAGTTGGTTTATGCATACTCTATATAAGGAACACCTTGAATGTTATGATCAGGTACTAATTCGAGCTTAGTACAGGCTCCCAAAACAGAGATGAACAGGGGAAGAAGAAGAGGAGAAGAAGATGAAAATTTTGATAAAATTCTTGTCTGCAAAAAAAAATGGCAATCCCCAATACATACTCTTATATATTCTGTTATAATTCACTAGATCAATTAATACTAACAAACTTCTACTATCCTTTTGGTCTCGAGCATCCCAAGCTCTTCTCCATTCCATTGCTTTGCCTCCTTGCAGTTGTAACGAACTCCTCAAGCCAAGCCGGTTTCTTTCCCACGCGAGTGGACCTCCAGACTTGTGTATGCGCCTTCTCTCTCGGTTGCTGTTGTTGGCCTTCTAGAGCCTGCCGTCTAGCTTCTGGATTGGGCTCTCTTCCTTCTAGCAGTTCTTGGGCCTGTCAACGAGCTTGGCCTTGGTCCAACTCCAAGGCAGAGCCTATATCATTGACACAGCGTATCGGATTCTTAGGTATTTAAAGGCTACTCCCGGGAAAGGTTTATGGGGCGTTTGGTAAACGTATTGTGTTCGCATTATATTTGAAAGTAATGCATTGAATGCATTTTGTATTTGAATGAAAAGTATTTGCTTTGCATTTAAATGCTATGTGTGTTTGGATAAAAAGTATTTGAATTATATTTTAGAGTTGAAAAATTGATGTAATTGATAAAAGTAAATAGGAAAAGTGAGATAGAGAGAGAATATGATGTGAATGAAAAAAAAATTATTTTCAAAATTTTTTGGAATAGTAAATGAATTTGAGGTATTGTTAAAAAGTATTGTATTTGAATACAAAATTTTTGTGTTTGGATGAAAAATGCATTGCGTTTAAACACAATGCGAATGCAAAATCACAAATAAATGCTCCTTTATTTTTTAAGAAGAATGATTAGCGGAGTGTTGAGGTGTTCACAAACGTAAACTGAGCTAGTTTTGCCACAGATACGAGGTCCACCTCAGGGTATTTTACCTTTGTGTGGGGAAATTTGGTAACTTGGAGGAGTAAAAAACAAAGTATTTGTTATTAGAAGTAGCGCAGAGGTTGATATTAGAGTAATGGCGCATGGGATATGTGAGATCTTATGGCTAAGCCATGTTCTTGAAGAATTGAGGAGGACAGTGGAACATCCTATGAAGCTCTACTACGATAGCAATTCAACAATAAGTATTGCACATAATCTAGTTTAGCATGATAGGATCAAGCATATAGAGATTAATCATCACTTCATAAAAGGAGAAGCTTGAAGCAGGGATAATTTGCTTGTCTTTTGTATTGACAACTCTACAGATTGCAGACATATTGACCAAAAGACTTCCCAGACCTAATTACGAGTAGCTAATCAGCAAGTTGGGCATGATTGATATCTATACACCAACTTGAGGGGGAGTGTCGAGAGTTAGGGTATTTTTGTTATTTAGGCATAATTCGGCAATTAGGATTTTAAATAAAATTTGAATTTTAGATAATTTAGATATTAGGAGATTTTATTTTTAAATTTATGTTCTAGGCTGATCTTATTTATATCTTTGTAAAATGTTTTTTTAATAAGAAAAAAGAGTATTGTTTTTTTTTCCCCAATAAAACTTACACTTCCAAACAACTTGAGCTTCTACGAGAAAGGGAAATATAAAGTATGCATGTGAGATTTTGGTGGCTAATAGGCTTCAAATTCAAGAAAATACGGTCTCTTAGTTATGGAAAAGTATTAGAATATCAAGACCTTTGCCGATATATTAGACCAGGTTTGGTATGACATTGTATCTCAATTAATTTGCTTTTGTTATATTTAAATTTAGGAAACATTTGATGTACAGGTGCTTTGTTTTTGTAAAGATGTTATAATTTCATAGTTAGTGTGGGAAAATCGTGTATAATTGTATAAATTAGGAAAGTACTATAATTTGGTTAGTTTTTTGATAATAGGTTAATTAGTTTCTTGATTTGTTAAGATTCCCATAAATTGTGGGATTTTGTTAGTTAGGGTTACTGTGTATATATAGCCACCCTTTGTACATTATTTATCAAAAAAAGATGCAAAGTTTTTTCCCAATTTCTGTCATGGCATCAGAGCTTTAGGTTTTAAGGAATTGAAACCATTGGCGTTCTTTTTTTGTGGTTGTTTTTTATTCTGTTTCTTGAGATCAAAACAAAGCACTTTTTCATCCTTTTCTCTTCAACCTTTATTGCTTAACGTCTTTTTTCCTAGCCTTCATTGCTGTTTTCTTCTGTTCCTTTTGTGCTCTGTTTTACTCTGTTTTTTGATATAAAAACAGAGCATTTTCCTAGCCTTCATTGCTGGTGATTTCTGCTTCACAGGAGAGGCTTTAATTGCCTAATTCTTCTAGCGGACGATGTCAAAAATTATGGAGACAACTGCTACAGGCCAATCCTAATTGGAGGAGGTAATTTGTTCCCAACCGCAAGGAGAATTATAGAGTATTTAGGCAGCGTATAGACTCAATGGAATGGAAGGAATTATCTCAAATGGTCTTAATTAATCAGTATGATTTTGAAAGGTGAAGGTAAAATCAGCCATATCATGGGGACTGGACTAGATAGAAAAGATCCCCTGTTTGGAGTGTGGGATGAGGAAGCTTACATGATCATGGCGTGATTATGGAACTCTATGACTCCAGAAATCAGCGGCACTTGTATGTTTTTGTCCATTGTAAAGGACATTTGGGACACAATCCAACAGATATACTCCAAAGCAAAGGGTGCTGCTCAAATGTATGACATCAAAGTGAAGACAATGGCTGCGAAGTGAGGGAGCAAAACGGTAACCGAGTATGCTAATCAATTGAAGTCCTTATGGCAGGAGCTTGACCATTATAGGGTGATAAAGACTAAATGCCCTGAGGATGCAGCAGTGCTCAAGGATTTCATTGAGCAAGACAGGATTTATAATTTCTTGGCGGGGCTTAAGCCGGAATTTGATTAAGTGAGGATTCAAATCCTTGGTAAGCAGGAAATTCCATGCTTCAATGAAGTCGTTGCAATAGTCTGGAGTGAGGAGAGCAGAAGGGGGCTAATGCTTGATTCACAGAGCATTGATGGTGCGGCTATGGTGGTAACAATAATTCCGCCAAGAAGGCAGAAAGGAGTTTAACTTTGGAAAGTGGGAAGTCAGGTCAAGCAGGACCTCAAAACCGTGATAATTTGTGGTGCAGTTACTGTAAAAAATCACAGCATACCCAAGAACGCTGTTTGAAACTTCATGGGAAACCGCCAATTCAAGAATGGGTACCAAGAGGAGAGCAATCGAAGACTCAAAGGTAGGCTAATGTTGCTACGATTCAAGACAGTGTAGTCTAACCACAGGAGTTCAATGGTTTAAATTAGGAAGAAATTGAAAGGTTGAGGTCTCTCATCAGTAATCTCGAGAAACCCTCAGGTACTTGCTCATTAGTATATTCAGGGGAGTCTCCGTCTTTTATCAGATTGAATGTCTTGGATACAACATTTGCCAACTCTTGGGTTATGGACTCTGGAGCAATTGACCACACGACTCACTCACTTAACATTTTCCTAACCTATTCCTTATGTCCAAGCAGTAGGAAAATAGTTACAGCAAATGGCTCTCTTATACCAGTAGCAGGCATAGGAGATGTTAAACTAAACCTATCACTTGTCCTAAAAAATGTCTTGCATGTCCCCACACTATCCACAAACTTGATTTTTATCTAAAAACTCACCCAAGACTCAAATTGCAATGTGATTTTTAAGCAGGATTTTTGTGTATTTCAGGACAAGGGTTTGGGGAAGACGATTGGACATGCTAGAGAACGGAACGGCCTCTACCACCTTGAAGCACCAAGCCAGTCAAGCATTAACGAGGGCAGATTACCCCATTCCTTCTTGTCCGAACTATCTTTATCCAATAAAGAGAAAATTTGGCTTTACTACCATCGTCTTGGTCATCCATCGTTTTGAGTTATTCAAGTTTTATTCTCGTCTTTGTTTAAGAGTCTTGATGTTGAAAATTTTCATTGTGAAGTGTGTGAACTTACTAAGCACAAGCATGCATCATTTTCAATTAGTAATAAAAGAAGTCATTTTTCTTTTTATCTTATTCATAGTGATATTTGGGAACACTCCATTATTCCAAATATTTCAGGGGCAAGATGGTTGGTTTTGTTCATTGATGATTATACTCGTGTTACTTGGCTCTTCTTACTTAAACAAAAATCTGATGTTAGTACTGTCCTACTAAATTTTTTCTCCATGATTCAAAACTAATTTGGTGTTCAAATCGAGAGGTTTAGGTCTGATAATTTCAGGGATTATTATAACCAGATCTTCAGCCCTTACTTTCAAAAAGAAGGAATAGTGCATGAATTGTCTTGTGTTGATACCCCACAGCAAAATGGGGTACCAGAGAGGAAAAATGGCCATCTCCTTGGAAAAACCCGAGCCCTCCTATTCTAGAAAAAAGTGCCCAAGTCCTTTTGGGGGGAAGCTGTCCTTATGGCTACTCATCCGGTTAATCGTTTATCTACTAGAGTCTTGGGGTTCAAAAATCCAACGGAGACACTCTCATCCTTCTATCCTCACATACATAATAGAAACAATCTATAGGAAAAAAAGGGTAAAATATGCACAGTGGAATTACAAAAATTTTTCAAGATCGTTAAATATCTCATGATGTCATATACAATAAACTAACAACAATAATACTTATACCTTCAGAGGACGCCAAAATCTACAGGAGAAGAATGACCGGAGGGCTTCAACTAACTAGCTTTCTCTACTATTCTCCAATTCTCGGATGACAGAGTGTGTGGGCACTCGGATTCTCGATCGGTATGCTAGCACTGTTAGTCTTCTTCCGACCATCTAGATCTTTAAAGAACTTATTATCACGGTGAGTTGTGCAACAATAAGTCTGCTCACTTGAGAGTCTATGGTTTAAGAGAACTGGAGTGATAGGACCTCTATTTATAGACTTGATGAGGTGATCCCTTAAATTTGAATTGGACCAAGAGAAGATTTTCTCCTTTCCTTTCCTCACAAAATCCGAATTCCCTATAGGCCAAAAGCAAGGGAAGATTCGGCCACTCTAGGGGATTTTGCATTCTAAATTCAAATAAAATTTTAACTTGAATTTTATCTCCTCATTTATTCACTAAAACCGAATTTCCCCTAGGCTAAAAGCATGTCCAGATTCGGTCATCAAAGTGTGAGGAGAATCAAAATTCAAATAATATTAAATTTTATCTCACCCTTATCTGCAAAAAATCTGAATTTCCCTTAGGATTATCCATAAAACTTCAGCTACCGTTGTGAGGGAGAGAATCAAAATTCAAATAGGATTTTCTAGTTTGAATTTCTCTTCAATCATATGATCATTAATTTCAGAGTCACATCACTATAAATCTGAAACTGAACTTCCAATTATATACCGTATCACGAATGCCTATGACAAGCTATTGTCTAATGACCTTTTCGTGTATGCAAAACCCTCATATGATATCTATGATCAGCCTTAGGTCAAAGTCCATTCAATCCTACTGGCCAAGCTATCTTAAAGTTCCATTATACTACCGAATAAGAAAATGATTATTTACTATATGTAAATAAGAAGTCATCCGCCTAGCAGACGACTCAAGATCTTATCTATTTTCACATCTAGTATAATGCCTTTAAGAGGATGCCCTTAACTCCTTATTAGAACTATGATTCCAATATCTGCAAACAAACCCTCCATCGTATATAAGTCATGTACCCAATGAACCGGTCTATAAGTTTACTACCTCTAAGACGTTTTAGCTATTGGAACATCAAAATACACAAATCGTATAAATGAAATAGTTCATCTACTCAGGATTAAGGTTATTGCATATTGAACGTCAAAAGCAGATTGATCCACTCACAGCAGACTACGTAGATCAATCGCACTTTAGTCCTGGTCCAACATGTCACCACCAAATAACATATCTATGTTTCTACTCGGGAGTCTATGCTCCAGACAGTCAAGACAAACTGTCACGCCGCGAAATTTTTGAATTTAAATTTCGCGCGTGAATGTATAAACTCAATTTGTTAGTGTGCCAATAAAATTTTTCTTATTATCATGGGAATTCAATTTTTAATTTTTGGGGTATTAAATATTAATTTGAGGATATTTAAACATTTTTACCAATTTTAAAGTTTTAATAAATTTTAACCAATCAAAATCTAACAAATATTAATTTTATTTATTTATTTATTTATTTATTTTTTCTCTCTTTTTTTTTTTTCCGGATCCTTCCGGAATTATTTCCCCCTCCCATTTTTTTTCTTTTTCTTTCTTCTTCACCGATCCACCGCCTCACTCCCTCTTGCTGTTTTATTTTCCCTCGCCGATTCACTCTCCTCCACTCTCACTTTCTCTGCATTTTTTTCTCTCTCCCTCCCTCCACCGAATTATTTCTCCCTCTCTCACCGTTTTGTGTTTTTTCTTTTCTTTCTTCTCCTTTTCTTTTTCTTCTTCTGTTACCCGCCTCTCTCCCTCACGCTTTTTATTTCTTTTTTCTCTTCTCTTTTCTTTTCTTCTTTCTCTTCCCCCGCCGAATCTCTCCCCCTCCCCATCTCTTTTTTTTTTCTTTCCTTCTTTTTCTTCTTTCCTTCGGCCGAACTCCATCGGAAGCCGTTTCCGCCTCGTCGAACGCCGCCGAACGCCGACCGTCCACGTCGAAACCGGACCCGTCGCGCCGAAACGGCCCACGCCGGACAACCCACGCCATCCGCCAAGCCACCGAAGCTCGTCTCCACCTCGCCGCGCTGCCGACTACCCCGCCGAGTGCCCGACGCCGCCAACCGTCGCCCCTGCCGCCGTGAGTCCCCTTTTTTCGGCCGATCGCTTCCTCCCAGCAGAGAAAAAGATTTTATATATATATAAATATGTAAACGTATATGTATATATATATATTAATATATATATCTGTGTGCGTGTGTGTGTTTTCATATATATATATTGTGTGTGTGTTTTCATATATATATATATATTATGTATAACTGTGTGCGTGTGTTTATGTCTATATATAATAGTAATAGTAATAGTAACAGTAATACTAATAATAATAATAATAATAATAATAATAATAATAATAAATATTTTTAGATTTTAAATTTAAATTGATTTGAAATTTGTATTTTGAACTGTTCTGGGAATTGAAAAATTTTTCTGCAGGTTGAGCATTTTGGAGCTTTTGGGGAAGCCTATTTTTAAGGCAGGTCATGCCGAAATTTTTAAAAATATATATCTATATTTTTGGATATTTGTGTTAAAATTACTATTTTAAAAAAATCACGGTGTTAAAATAAAGTATCATTTTAAATTTTAAAAATTCAATGGCATACTAATTAGTTGAGTTTACCATAATTCGATTACGGAATTCTTGGACAGATAATTAAATTATCTGTGTTTCTTGTTTTAGGTACTCGTAGATCGAATTCGGAAAGAAAGACTATCTTGAAATTCGTGCGAGAAATTGATCGTAGGTCAAATTGCTGACGAGGTAGGATACCTTACCCTTTCTTGGCAGCTAATTTGTTTTATAGATTTGGCCAAAAGTCATTTAAAGAAAATGTGTTCATAAAGTTTTGAAATTTACGTGATTTAGAAAATATCACGATTTCGGAAATTAAAGGAAAAATATCCGGTTACGGATTTTTTTGAAAAACAATACGGTATATTTTTAGTATGTGAATCATATGTTCACATGAAATGTTGAAAGTTGGATTTGGTGTTAAAGTATACCGGGAGCCAGCACACACGTGCGAAGAGTGCACATCTCGATCGAGAATCACTCATTATGCTTCGGCATGGTGAGGGAGGCTCGTACGGACCGTACACGAACTAGATGTATATAGGGACACAATTTGCATAATCACGATTCCACGTTTATGATTCGGTACTGCATTGACATATTTAGTATGATTGTTAAATTCAAATGTTGAATTAAATTTTTTTTTTAAAGAATATCCTACTGGGCCTTTCGCTCACTGTTTTAAAACTGGTAAACCCCTAGGAGAGAAAGTTGATTAGAAGATACAGGTGACGTGGAACTGTTCGTGAATGACAAGATCTAGGACTTGAAGTAGTGACCTGTACATTAGGACAGAGTATGTATAAAAGCATTCCGGGACTGTAAATTCTAAACTTTACTTTTTTGCAAGTTTAGTTATTTTATTTTATCCAAGTATGCATCTGTGGGATATGGGTACCTCACCACCTGATATTGCGATAAAAATGGAAATACAAATATTAATTAATTTAAAATACATAAGCATAATTTATAAACACGTTTAAAGAGTCGGTAAAGGGTAAGATATAAAAACTGACAGACTTAGGAATCGGAGCTTTTCCTCCTCTTATTCTTTTAAAAATTTAATACTCGTCACTATCCCGGATTTTTGGGAAGTGACACCTGTCGCTGTCCCGGGTTTTGAGACGTGACACAAACTGTCCCCACCATGACTTTAGACAACATAATAGTTTTAACATGAGTTAGATGCTTGGTCTAACCCCATAGGTTACTTACTTTAATTTAGACTGCTTATTTTAGAATATTGTCTTTTCGCATACAAAAGTCCATTGCATGCAATATTCTAACAGTTTTAACACAAGCAGTCAGTGAGCCATATTTGCTTACATTTACTTTAACATGTAAATAGAATAAGGACAAACATCAATGTAATGAATAACCTCTAAATATAATTTTATTATCCAGTTCAAAAATAAATGAAATACATCAAAATATTTTTCATACTAAGGGCATTTTCTAAAATCTCCAACTTGCCCTAAACTAGTAGATGTGCCATGTTATGCATCCTTATCGTCTCAACATGCCTTTTAAAAATTCTAGCTATCAAAATCTTAGTAAAGGGGTCAGTAATGTTGTTCTCAGACGCAACCTTACATACAGCCACTTGTCTTGTCTCCACATGCCCTCTAATTATGTGGTACCTTCGATCTATGTGCTTAGTCCTCTTGTGGTGTCGAGATTCTTTCGTATTGGCAATAGCTCCGCTATTATCACAGTAGAGTGTGATAGGCTTGCCAACACCCGGAATGACCTCAAGTTCTCTAAAGAACTTGCGGGGTCAAACCGCTTCCGCGGTCACATACTCAGCCTCCATCGTAGATTCAGCTGTGTATCCTTGTTTTACGCTCCTCTACACAATGGCGCCTCCTCCGAACAAGAACACTGATCCTGATGTCGACTTCCTTGAATCCTTGCGAGTCTGGAATTTTGAGTCCGTGCATTCTCCGGGTGTTAGGTCCTCTCCAAAATACATTAGCATATAATCCTTCGTTCTCTTGAGATACTTGAGTATATACTTTTACTGTTTGGTTTCAGAATTCGTTTGATATTGACTCATCATACCTACCGCAAAGCAAATATCCGGACAAGTGCAAAGCACAGCGTACATAAGGCTACCCACAGCGGATGCATAAGGGACCTTGCTTATACGCTCTCTTTCTTCCGATATCTTGAGACAGTCATCTAATGAAAGAGTTAGATTGGCAATGGAAGGTTGTGAACCTTTCTTTACCTCTTGCATTGCATATTTATCAATTATTTTGTTTATGTATGAAGCTTGTGATAACGCTATCATTTTGTTCTTTCGATCTCTAAAGAGATGAATGCTTAGAACATAATTAACTACTCTCAAGTCCATGTCAAACTGTTGGTTTAGCTAAACTTTGATCGATGATAAATTTCCTGCATCATTCTCAATGAGTAATATATCATTAACATAGAGTACCAGAAAGACCACTTTTCCATCCTTAATACGTTTATAAACACAGGGTTTATCAACCTTCTGCTCAAAACCGAATGTTTTGATCGCTTGATCAAACCTTTGGTTTCATGAGCAGGATGGTTGTTTTAATCCATAAATGGATTTAAGCAACTTGTAAACTTTTCTTTCTTGACCTTTTACCAACGAACGCTTCGGGCTATATCATATAGATATTTTCCTCAAGATGGCCATTAAAGAATGCCGTCTTGACGTCCATTTGTCTCTCGTAATCGAGAATCGCAACAACGGACAGAAGAATACGAATAGACTTCAGCATAGCAACAGGCGAAAAAGTTTCATCGTAATCGATTCCAGCCTTTTGTGTGTATCTCTTTGCCACAAGTCTAGCTTTGAAAGTTTCAACTCTCTCTTCTGCATCCTTATTTCTTTTGTAGACCCACTTACATCCAATGGGTTTTATCCCATTCGGTAGATCCACAAGTTCCCAAACAGAGTTGGATTTCACAGAATCCAACTCTTTATTCATGGCCTGTTTCCAAGATTTAGAATCAACATCGTTTATAACTTCATCATAAGTGACTGGATCAGCTTTATGTTCATGAGCCTCAGCCTGGTATATTTTAGCATCATACATGAAGAAATTAGGTTTCCTTAAAACCCTCTCACTACGACGAAGTACCCTAAACTATTGATCATTTGTAGGTCTTTCACTAAAACTCGGATTTGCGTCCAAGACCGAAATCTGTGAAGCAGTTCTAGCACTCAATAACTCCTCTAGCACCACTTTGCTTTGAGGCTTAAAAGTCATTCATGTGATTTTTCTCCAAGAATGTCACATAGGTTGATACAATGACTTTTTGTTCTTTCAGGTTATAGAACAGACCTCTCATAGTTCCTTTAGGATATCCTACAAACATGCACAATTCTATCTTGATTCCAACTTATTCGCATCTCCATCTATTACATGTGCCGAGCAGCCTTATATTCTCATATGTCCAAGGGAAGGCTTTCTGCCACGCCACAATTCATACAGAGTCCCGTGAATTGACTTACTTGGAACCTGATTCAGAATATAGTGCGTCGTTTGTAATGCATATCCCTAGAATGATAACGGCAACGTTGAATAACTCATCATGGATTGTACCATATCTAATAAGGTCCTGTTTCTCCTTTCGGCTACACCATTCTGTTGTGGAGTACTTGGTGCAGTTAATTGGGGTAATATCCCATTCTCTACAAGAGGTCTTAGAAATTCATCGGAGAGGTATTCGCCACCTCGATCAGATCGAAGTGTCTTTATGGATTTATCCAATTGTTTTACCACTTCCGCACGATACTCTTTGAACTTATCAAAGGTTTCGTTCTTGCGGTGCATTAAGTATATATATCAATACCTCGAGTAATTGTCTATAAAGGAGACATAATACTTGAACCCTCCTCGTGCTGCGACGTTCATGGGGTCACATACGTCGGTGTGCACAATTTCTAAGAGTTCCTGAGTCGTAGTACCCTTAGCTCCAAAAAACCTCTGAGTCATCTTACCCTCAAGACAAGACTCACATTGAGGAAGACGTATCTCCTCTAGAGATTCCAAAGGACCGTCTTTTAACAATATTTGATTCCTATCTTAATTAATATGACCAAATCTTAAATGTTAAAAATACGCCTTATTAGAGTGAGAAACATTCAACCTTTTAGAGTTATTAATTAATTCGGTGTCAAGCAGTGAGTACATTTTTGATTTGATTAAATAAAGGTTTCCATTTATCCATTCAGAATAGATAAATGACTTATTTTTACGAATATCAACTCTTTTTGTAAAAGAAACTGAATAAGAATCTTTTATTAAATAAGCTATCGATATAAGGTTCTTCCTAAAATTAAGAACATAAAAACAGTCTTTTAATAAAATAAACCTAAATTCATCAAAATAAAGATAAATATCTCCCACTGCTTCAGTCACTACTAAGCTACTGTCTCCAATCCGCAACGAGAGGTTCCTATTATGTAGACTTCTTGTTTTCACGAACCCCTGCAAAAAAACACAAACATGGTTAGTGGCGTCTGAATCAATGACCCAAGTGTCTTTCGATTTTTTCACTAAACATACTTCTAAATAATGAAGTTCCTTACCTTCCTTGCCGTTATCGGCTAGGAATTCCCGGCAAGCTTTCTTGAAGTGACCTACTTCTCATGGTGGAAGCACTTGAACTTTTTAGGGTCCTTAGGCTTCTTTTTTTTTTCCCATCCGAGACAGGAGGATTAGAAGAACTGGAAGCCGCTTGCTTCTTACTTGGCCTTTTCCTTTTTCGAGAGGGTTTGGAAAATTCCGCCAAGTTGGCCTCTCCTTTTGGTTGGACTGCATCCTGTCCTTGATCGTCCGCTCATAAGTTTGGAGTTGTTTCATGAGCTCTGTGAGTCCTAACTCTCTTGTCGCTAGATTATATACGGTTTTATACCGCACAAAATCCTTTGACAGAGTTTTAAACACCATCTCGATCTGAGCGTAGTAGTCCAGTTCAGCATCATTTTCGGCAGCCTCAGCAAAGAATCCCATAAGTGTGATCATATGTTCCGTTATCGAAGTACCTGCCTTCTGCTTAGAGTTCATGATACTGGTGATGACAGACTGTCGAGCTAATTTTTCTTGATCTCCGAACATGTCCTCTAAGTTTTCCATGATCTCCCTAGCAACTCGATAAGTCTCATGCTGCTTTTGTAAAGCACTTGTCATACTAGCAAGAATGTAGCACCGAGCTATCTCATTGGATTCTCTCCAACGAGTATAGGTAATCGAGACCTCCTCAAGCGGTGTGTCAGGTTTGAGCCCAGGTGGGCATGGTTCGCCTAGTATGAACTTGTGTCTCTCGCAGCTGAGAACTATTAGCAGATTCCTTTTCCAGCCTTTATAATTATTGCCGTTCAGTTTATTTTCAGTAAGTATTGAAATGAGGGGTGTCGGTTACATTTAGAACTGAAATAAAATTATACGAGACATCATTACAAAGCCCAAGCAAATATAGAGTGAATTTAGTAAATAAAACATACAAGTATGTTCCTACATGAAACTTGAAAAATCATATAGCATTGCAATAGTAATTCTCAGCACTTATTACCTCAAGTCACTGAGGGGTGGTCATGGGACAAATAGTCGGAACATGGACCCCGTCCAATTAATGTATATAGTCTTATATCCTCCAAGGTTAAGACATATATTAATAACTGTTTATTTTGGACCACCAGTTTAGTTAACAGAGCTTTTAGGAAAAGTTAATAACTAAACGAGTCTTGAGTGTATAACCATTGTTTACGTAGTTCGATCCATGTCCTACCAAGCTACCGAGGGGTGGTCATGAATAGAATCATTCCCGAATACGTTTTTCACATAAGAGATCCAATCTAGTATACCAGCGGCGGTAAACACCTACCAAGAGGTGTGGTCAGGATAGAACTGACGCGAGACGTTACCATGCTTTCACATATGGATCAACAATGGAGGCCGTGGGTTTTGCTTGAAACCTTCTCCAATATTTTGAAAAATATGCAAGTTTTGATAAATATGTATGGTCAATATAGTCTGAGCGGCATTCACCAATCATATATAATATGTTATCAAATATGCATCCAATATATCCATCAATACATATTTATTCATCCAGACATATCACAGAAAAAATAAATGACGAAAAAAATTAAATAACCAAGTCATGGTCTCATCCTAGAACAAAGAAAAAAAAAAAAAAAGATTACAAACTTCTATCCAAAACATTCTTTGGGTCTTGAATTTTGCTCAATATTCTTATATCCTTCTTCATGTAGTTTTTTCATTTATTTCTCATCCAAAGAATCATTCACAATTCAAATTTTAAAAATTTAAATTTCAAATTCAAATTTCAAATTTAAATTTTAAATTCAAAATTTTAAATAATTTAATTTTCATATGTAATAATATGTAATCTCAAAAATTTCTAATTTTCAATTACATATTCTTAAACATGATTTAAAATTAAATCTCAAATTTAAAAATTAAATTTTTTGTTTTTTGGTCTTGAGACCCACAGCCGCCGTGGGCAGCCCCAGCCACCGTGGGCAGCCCCAGCCACTGGGGGCTGGTAGCCTATGCCTAGGCCGGGTGCAGCTACGAGGCTTCACACTCTCGAGGGTTGCAACAGCCCGCCAGGCTGCAGGCGAACCTGCAGCCATGGGCTGCAGCCCAGGGCCTCGGTAGCCCCTGGGGGGGCCACGACCACCCCTGGCTGTAGGCAAAGCCTTCGACCGTAGGTGGGCATGTCCCCCAGGGGCTACCGCAGCCCCATCCTGGCTGAGGGTAGGGGCTGCAGCCCCACCAAGGTCAGTGGCCCATCCCGAGGGGTCAGTCCTCTATTTTCGTGCCATATTCCAATTTATCTATTAGGATTTTCAAAAATTAATTTGAATCCTAATTAAATTAGAATTTTTCACCTAAATAAAATTTCAATTTTTAAATCAAATTTAACTTTGGGAAAAATAAATTTTGGTCTTCTATCTTCAATTTCTTCTAAGAATAATTACATAAAATTTCTTATACCATTTCCGGTGCACAAAATTCTAATCTTGAAAATTCTAAGAGACTAAAAATTAAAATCTATGGGGAATTACGGTGATTATAAACCGCTCTCATGGTTAGAATTTTTCTAAATTCTTAGATATAATTTTTCTAAATTCTAAGGAACCATGGGCTGCTGCCCAGGGTCTCGGTAGTCCCGGGAGGGGGGCCACGGTCACCCCTGGCTACAGGCAGAGCCTGCGGCCGTAGGTGTTCCAGCTCTGGACAGAGGCTGCCGCACCCCATCCTGCCCGAGGGCAGGGGCTGCAGCCCTACCAAGGCTGGTGGCCCATCCCGAGGGGTCAGTCCTCCATTTTCGTGCCATATTCCAATTTACCTATTAGGATTTTTAAAAATTAATTTGAATCTTAATTAAATTGGAATTTTCCACATAAATAAAATTTCAATCTTTAAATCAAATTTAACTTTGGGAAAAATAAATTTTGGTCTTCTATCTTCAATTTCTTCCAAGAATAATTACATGAAATTTCTATACCATTTCCGGTGTACAAAATTCTAATCTCGAAAATTCTAAGAGACTAAAAATTAAAATCCATAGGGAATTACGGTGATTATAAACCACTCCCATGGTTACATAAAAATTCCTAGATACAATTTTTCTAAATTTTAAGGAATCATAACTGACAAAATAAAGCATGCTTATAATAATTCCAAAAATTAAAATAATCATATACTACATACATAATATATGATAACATTAAAGAAACTTAGAATGTCACTCTCTAAATATTAAATCCATACATAAAAAAAAGACTAACCTATTATCTAATTCATGTACATGACATAATCATGAGATGGCTTTGATACCAATAATAGGAAAAAACAGTAAAATATATACAGCGGAATTATAAAAATTTTTCAAGATCGTTAAATATCTCATAATGTTATATATAATAAACTAACAATAATAATACTCATACCTTCAAAGGATGCCAAAATCTGTAGGAGGAGAATGACCGGAGGGTTTCAACTAATTAGTCTTCTCTATTGTTTTCTAATTTCCGGATGGCAGAGTGTGCGGGCACTCGGATCCTCGATCGGTATGTTAATACTGCTAGTCTTCTTCCGATCACCCAGATCTCTAAAGAACTTATTGTCACGGTGAGTTGTGCGATAATAAACCTGCTCACCTGAGAGTTTGTAATATAAGAGAATTGGAGTGGTAGGACCCCTGTTTATAGACTTGCATGAGGTGATCCCTCGAATTTGAATTGGACCAATAGAAGATTTTCTCCTTTCCTTTCCTCACAAAATCCGAATTCCTTATAGGCCAAAAGTAAGAAAAGATTCGGCTACCTTAGGGGATTTTGCATTCTAAATTCAAACAGAATTTTAACTTGAATTTTATCTCCTCATTTATCCACTAAAATCGAATTTCCCCTAGGCCAAAAGCATGTCCAGATTCAGTCATCCAAGTGTGAGGAGAATTAAAATTCAAATAGGAAAGAATTTTATCTTATCCTTATTCACAAAAAATCTGAATTTCCCTTCGGATTATCCATTGAATTTCGGCCACCATTATGAGAGAGAGAATCAAAATTCAAATAGGATTTTTTAGTTTGAATTTCCCTTCACCCTTATCCACAAAAACTGATTCTCCTAGGAAAGATTTCTCCTAACAAATTTCGAGCATATTGGATAAATTTAGGATTCAAAATTCAAGTAGGATTTAAACAAGATTTTCCTCTCCTTTATCCACATTAAAACTGATTTTTACATATGGAATTATCCACAACAAATTCGGTTACACCATTGATTTATGATTCAAAATTTGAATTCAAATTTCAAAATTCAAATTTCGAAATTCAAACTTTAAATTCAAATTTCAAATTTAAATTTCGAATTCAAATTTTAAATTTCAAATTCAAAATTCAAATTTTAAATTTAAATTTCAAATTTCAAATTTCAAATTTCAAACTCCACAAAAAGTTGTATTTCAAATTTTGCCCTCATAGGTAATTTTCCACAACTCCAATTTAAACTCAAATAAAATCATAGCAATTTTATTTGGAATTCGAATAATTGTGTAATCTCTTATCCCAAACAAAATTCGAATTCAATTAGAGAGAATCCTATCTTCCATCCTTATCCTATGTCTACACAATCCATATCCATACATAGTCAACTAGTCAATAAGCATACCCTGATCAATTTGTCATTCTTTAAGGAATTATGTGGAGTTAGTAGAGGAACCAATTGGACAAATATAATCGGGCTCCTGTGAATCCATATGATCATCATTCCGTACCGAACAATTCAATCATATGATCACTAATTTCAGAGTCACACCACTAACCTGGAACTAAACTCCCAATTATATACCGTATTACGAATGCCTGTGACAAGCTATTGTCCAATGACCTTTTCATGTATGCAAACCCCTCATATGATATTCATGATCAGCCTTAGGTCAAAGTTTGTTCAATTCTACTGATCAAACTATCTTAAAGTTCCATTATACTACCGAATAAAAAAATAATCATTCACCATATGTGAATAAGAAGTCATCCGTCTCGCAGATGATCCAAGGTCTTGTCCATTTTCACATCCAGTATAATGTCTTTAAGAGGATACCCTTAACTCCTTATTAAAGTTATGATTTCAATATCTGCAAACAAACCTTTCATTATATATAAGTTATGTACACAACGAACCGGTCTATAAGCTTATTACCTCTGAGATGCTTTAGTCATTGGAACATCAAAATACACAAGTCATATACATGAAGTAGTTCATCTACTCAAGATTAAGGTTATTGCATAATGAACGTCAAAAGCAGATTGATCAATCACGTAGACTACGTAGATCAATCACGTAGACTACGTAGATCAATCACGCTTCAGTCCCGGTCCAACATGTCACCACCAAGCAAATATCTATGTCCCTATTCGGGAGTCTATGCTCCGGACAGTCAAGACAAACTGTCCCCACTATGACTTTAGACAACATAGTAGTCTTAATATGTGTTAGATGCTCGGTCTAATTCCATAGATTACAGATCTTAATTTAGACTGCTTATTTTAGAATATTGTCTTCTCGCATACAAAAGTCCATTGCATGCATTGTTCTAATAGTTTTAACACAAGCACTCAGTGAGCCATATTTGCTTACATTTAGTTTAACATGTAAATAGAATAAGGACAAATAGCAATGTAATAAATAATCTCTAAATATAATTTTATTATCCAGTTCAAAAATAAATGAAATACATCAAAATGTCTTTCGTGTTTAGGGTATTTTCTAACACAATCTGGTTCCTAGAATATTTGAGTGTGTGTCATTTGTTCATGTTCATAGACAAAATAAGGAGAAATTGGATTCACGAGCACAGAAATGTCTCTTTGTAGGCTATTTTTCAACACAGAAGGGGTACAAGTGTTATCATCCTCTCTCAAAACGGTTCTATATCTCTGTTGATGTTACCTTTCATGAGCATGAGTCATACTTTACTAATCCTTATCTTCAGGGAGAGAGTTCGGTAAGGGAAGATAAGGATGATGGGGTTTTTTGGAGATTTTGGAGATCTTGTCCCTTTTTCCGTGTCTAAACCATTAATTCCTACTGAGCTTGAGTCTGAACCCATAACTAATGAACTTGTAGTTGAAGAACCAGCATCTGAAAGTCCCAAGCAGCCTGCACCCGAAGCTAGTCAAGAAAAATCTGCTCTCGAAAATGTGAGATTTGGGAAAAACAAAGTGTTCACAAGGCGGAAGGTGGTTGCTCCCGAATCTGGATATGCTCATGAATCCAATCCGAATCTTGAGAATGAGGTAACACTTTCTGATCTTCCTTACAAAGTGAGATTGAATCCCATAAGAATAATTGTGACCAGGATCTTCCCATTGCTATCAGAAAAGAAACCAGAGAGTGCACCAAACGTCCACTATATCCCCTTACCAATTAATTATCATTCAAGCATTTTTCACCCTCTCACAGAGCATTCCTTGTCAACCTGAATACCATTGCCATTCCTACCATCCTATCCGAGGCACCATCCAATAAAAAGTAAAAACAAGCTATGAATGAAGAAATGAAGGCTTTGGAGAAGAATAGAACATGGGAGTTGGTGAGGTACTTGAAGGAAAGAAATTTGTGGGGTGTAAATGGGTGTATACTGTGAAGTATAAGGCAGATGGGTTGATAAAGAGGTATAAGATAAGGCTGGTTGCTAAAGGATACACATAGACTTATGGTATTGACTATCTTGAAACCTTTGCCCCAGTTGCAAAGATGAACACTGTTAGAATTTTGCTATCATTGGCAGCTAACTATGGTTGGGAGTTGCAACAATTTGATATGAAAAATGCATTCTTGCATGGGGACTTAGAGGAAGAGATTTATATGGATGTTCCACCGGGATATAGGAACAATTTGGCCAAACATACTGTGTGCAAATTGAGAAAAGCCTTGTATGGGCTTAAACAGTCACCTCGTGCTTGGTTTGGTCGATTTGCAAGAGTTATGATTGCTATGGGATGCAGACAGAGCCAAGAGGACCATACATTGTTCATTAAGCACTCGCCTTCAGGGGGGGGATCATGGTTCTCCTGGTTGATGTGGATGACATAATAGTAACAGGTGATGACGACAAGGAGAGACAGGTTCTAAGTTAGTGTTTTGCCAAAGTATTTGAGATCAAAGTTCTAGGAAGACTGAAGTATTTTCTTGACATTGAAGTAGTTAACTCTAGGAAAGGTATCTTCATTTCCCAACGGAAGTATGTTTTGGATCTCCAAAAGGAAACTGGCAAAACAGCTTGCAAGCCAGTTAGTACTCCAATAGATCTGAACCTTAAGCTTAGACTTGCAGACGATGATGCTGCAGTGGATAGGGAGTCGTATCAATGGTTTGTAGGACGGCTCATCTATCTGTCTTACACACAGCTAGATATAGCATATGTAGTGAGTGTGGTTAGTCAGTTTATGCATAATCCGAAGGCAGTTCATCTACAAGTAGCACATCGGATATTACAGTATCTCAAGGGAACTCCTAGGAAAGGAATCATGTTCAAAAGACATGGAGGCTTAGCTCTTAAGGCATATACAGACGCTGACTATGTTGGGTCAATCATTGATAGAAGGTCGACCTCAAGGTATTGCACCATCTTTGGGGGAAACCTGGTAACTTGGAGGAGTAAGAAGCAGAATGTGGTAGCGAGATCCAGCGCAGAAGTAGAGTTTAGGGCAATGGCTCAAGATGTGTGCGAGTTACTTTGGGTGAAGATTATCTTGGAAGATCTGAAGATCAAGTGGGATAGACCTATGAGACTTTATTGTGACAAGAAGTCAGTAATTAGCATAGCTCACAATCCAGTACAACATGATCGAACAAAGTACATTGAAGTTGATAGACACTTCATTAAGGAGAAACTGGAGAGTGGATTGATTTGTACACCCTATGTGTCTACACATGGATAACTGGTTGATGTGCTTACCAAAGGGTTGAGTGGTCCAGTGTATGATAGTATTGTATCCAAGCTGGGAATGGAAAATACCTATTTACCAGCTTGAGGGGATGTGCGGGAAAACTGTGTATAATTGTATAAATTAGGAAAGTATTATAATTTGGTTAGTTTCCTGATAATAGGCTAATTAGTTTCCTGATTTGTAAAGATTCTTATAAATTGTGGGATTTTGTTAGTTAGGGTTACTGTGTATATATAGTCATCCTTTGTACATTATTTGTCAGAAAAAGATGCAAAGATTTTTCCCAATTTCTATCAGTTAGGATTTTTTTTCTTTTTTGTTTTTCACCAAAATTGTGCATTTTCTTCACCATTTTATGTTCATGTTGGCAGGGGCATAGCGGGTGATCTCTATATAGTGCTCCATATAGAAGAAAAGCATGGAATTCAAAGGGATGGCCTCAATTTGTATTCAAAAATCAACTTATATTATACTGACGCGATCTTAGGTACCACCGTGAAGGTAACTTTTTCATTTTAGTATTATATTAGAAACAGGCAAGCTTCAAGTACTCTCTTTATATCTTCCAAAATAAAACTACTATTCCTCATATTCTGTTTCACAATTGATCTTGCATCAACAGTTTGATTCACTTTGTTTGTTACTCTGCTCTTGTAACGATTGTTGGTTTTACATGCTTGATTGATGCTTATAATTTTCTCACACTAAAGATGACACTCCTGTGTATTTAATCCAATATGTTTTGCTAAATATAATGAGAAGTGTAAGCAGCTGACTAGGATTTGAAGATTTTAGTCTCTCTTATTAATTCAATGAAATCAGTATAAGGCCTTTAAATAGGAGAAAGAAAGAGTATAATTCCTTAGAATATTTTTGAGAAAGAGTATGAATCTCTAGAATATTCTTTTTCTAAAAATAACCAAAGAGTAAACTTTCCTAAAAATAAAAATAACTCCTAAACATGTCATTTATAAAAAACCGCTGATACTCCCTCTCAAGTTGGTGCATAGATATTCATCATGCTCAACTTGCTTACAAAATACTCGAAATTCTGCCTTAGGAGCCCTTTTGTGAAGACATCTGCAATCTGTTGATTAGATGGCAAGAAAGGAACGCAAACAACTCCTTCTTCAAGCTTCTCTTTGATGAAATACCTATCAATCTCAACATGTTTAGTTCTATCATACTGAATTGGATTGTTTGCAATACTGATAGCAGTCTTATTGTCACAGAACAGCTTCATAGGAAGTTCAACTGGTATGCTAAGTTCACTTAGAAGTCTCTTCACCCATAGTATCTCACATACTCCTTGAGCCATTGCTCGTTACTCAGTTTTAGCATTACTTGCCACTACATCCTGTTTTTTGCTTATCCAAGTTACTAGATTTCCCCACACAAACGTGTAATATCCTGAGGTTGATCTTCTATTAGTTACTGACCCAGTCCAATTTGTATCTGTGTACACTTCAGCCCTACGTTGATTGTTCTTTTTTAAGAAGAGTCCTTTTCCAGGAGTAGCTTTCAAGTACCTCAGTATCTTGTACACTGCTTCCAAATGTTCCTGATAGGGAGCGTGCATAAATTGATTTACCAGACTGACGGCAAATGAGATGTCTGGGCGAGGATGAGACAAATAAATTAGCTTCCCCACTAATCACTGATGTCAACCTATATCAACTGGTACTCCTCTTATTTCTCCCAACTTGGAATTGAATTCTATGGGCGTGTCTGACGGCTTGCAACCTGTCATCCCAGTCTCTTCTAGGAGATCTAAAATATACTTGCGTTGTGAGACTATTAACCCCTGTCTTGACCTTGCAATCTCCATGCCAAGGAAATATCTGAGTTGACCAAGATCCTTGATCTCAAACTCAGAGGACAGTTCCCTTTTTAACTCTTCTATACCTTTAACATCATCCCCTATGAGGATAATGTCATCTACATAAACAACCAACACTACCATCTTTCCCTCATGTGATTTCTTCATAAACATAGTATGATCTGATTGTCCTTGTACAAACGTCTGACTTTTCACAAATTTTGTGAATCTATCAAACCAGGCCCTAGGAGATTGTTTAAGACCATACAAGGATTTCTTGAGCTTGCAGACCTTATCGCCAAACCTGTGAGAAAAGCCAGGGGGAGTTTCCATGTACACTTCCTCTTCTAAATCTCCATTTAAGAATGCATTTTTAACATCCAGTTGGAATAGCCCCCACTCAAGGTTGACTGCAAGAGAAAGTATTAACCTTACCGTATTTAGTTTGGCAACAGAAAAGCAGATTTTTGAGTAGTCTACGCCATAGGTAATCCTTTGGCAACCAACCGAGCTTTGTATCTTTCAAGATAGCCATCAGTCTTATATTTCACCGTAAACACCCATTTGCAACCGACCAGGGTCTTTCCTCTAGGTAACTCCGTGATTTCACAAGTTTTGTTCTTTTCCGAGGCTGTCATCTCTTTAAGGACTGCTTCCCTCCATTCTGGAACACCTAGAGCTTTCTGTATATCTTTTGGAACAGTGACACAAGACAATCTCGAGGTAAATGCTTGAAATGAAGGGGACAGACTCTTATATGACAAGAAGTTATAGAGAGGGTGCTTGGTACATGATCTAGTACCTTTCCTAAGGGCAATAGATAAATCAACTGATGTATTTGACTCGACAAAAGACTCAAAGTTAGACACAATATTTTGTGGTTCAGACAAAGAATTACCTGATTGAGCTTCATTTTCCAGATTTGTCATCAGTTCAAGCTCTTGGCTTTGCTTAGGATCGGGAATTCTATCCTCCTGTCTCGGATACTTCCTCTTATAGACTTTCCCTTTAAACTCACTTCCACCTTGCCTCGCACACATCTCGTTCTCTTTTCAAGCTTCACTCTGTAATGGCATAGGTAAAAGAACATCGCTATTTTCATTATTAGAGATATCCTCAGTTATTCCACCTACCTCAGTATTGTCATCACAATCTGAGTCTTATGGTTTCAGAATTTTTGCCATCATCATTTTGATCATTTTGATTATTAGAGTGCACAGGAATAGGAACAATATCACAAATTAACAAGTCATCGTTCGAATCTTCACTTGATATCTCCCCCTGAAGATGAGTGGTTGAGAAAAAATGTTTGTTTTCAAAAAAGGTGACATCCATAGATACAAAAAACTTTTTTATGAGTGGATCAAAACATTTGTATTCCTTTTGGGTGGAGGGATACCCAACAAAAACACATTTTCTTGGTCAGTAATCTAATTTTCCTTGGTTTTGATTATGAATGTGAACAAATACTGTACACACAAACACTTTAAGCGGAAGATCATAAGTGAGACGACAAGAAGGGAAACATTTCTTAAGTTACTTCAATGGGGTTTGAAATTTTAACACTTTTGTAGGCATTCTGTTCATTAAAAAAGTGGCTGTCAAAATTGCCTCACCCCACAGATATTTTGGAACTGAGGTTGAAAACATTAAAGACCAAGTAACCTCTAAGAGACGTTTGTTTTTCCTTTCTGCCACTTCATTCTGCTGTCGAGTGTCAGTACAGGAACTTTGATGAACAATGTCTTTTTCAGTGAAAAAATTTCCTAAGATTTGTTTAAAATATTCTTTACCATTATCACTTTTGAAAATCTGAATCTGTGTTTGAAATTGTGTCAATATCATGTTGTAAAAAATTTTAAACACAATTTCAGCTTCAGACATTTTATGTAGTAAGAACACCCAAGTAACACGTGTATGATCATCGATAAATGTAATGAACCATCTCTTTCCTGTTAAAGTTTTAACCCAATATGGCTCTCAAACATCACTATGAATCAAAGTAAAGGGTTTAGTGGCTTTATAAGGTTGAGTAGAAAAAGAGGTTCGATGATGTTTTGCAAATTCACAAATCTCGCAGTGAAATAACGATGGATTTTTATTGATAAAAAGTTTAGGAAACAAATATCTTAAATAATAAAAATTTGGATGTCCTAACCAAAAATGCCATAACATAATTTCACTTGAATCAAGAATAGAGATAGAATTGAGACAAGTCCTCTGGGATTGCCTATTTGAGTCATATCCAGCGTCAAAAAAAGAGTCCACCAACTTCCTTAGCATTGCCAATCGTCTTCCCCGAATTCAAATCCTGAAATAAACAACCAGATGACGAGAAATTAGCTTGAGACTTTTGATTATGGATAAATTTACTGACTAAAAGAAGATTACAGGACAATCTAAGAACATGAAGAATATCATAAAGTGTAATATTGGATGAGATAACAATAGATCCTTTCCCAGCCACAGCCGAAAAATTTCCATCTGATATCTTGGCTCTTTGATTCCCTGCACAAAGACTATAAGAAGAAAAAAATTTAGAGCAACCAGTCATATGATCAGTAGCACCAGAATCAACTATCCAAGAGACACTTGACTTAACATTCAGACATGAGGATAAAAAATGGTTACCCTTTTTTGTCACGTGACTAGAAGGAGTAGAATTGATAAGATTTTGTGATTGGAGCAATTTACAGATCTGCTCTAGTTGTTCCTTCGTGAAAGGTTGCAATCCTGAAGGAGACTCCTTCCTTGACTCAGTAACATTAGCTTTGGAATTCCAGTTGTTGTCTCCTGGTTGCTTTTTCTTCAAATTAGCAGGCTTACCATGGATCTTCCAATATGTCTCACGTGTATGCCATGGTTTCTTACAATGATCACACCACGGTTTTTTCCTTTGCTATCACCACTTCTTGACACCAATGCCGTACCTTTTGGATCAAGTGCTAACTTCCCAATCATTACTTTCCTTCGAGCTTCTTCTCTACGCACTTCAAAAAACACTCCTCTTAGGGAGGACAGTGGCTTCCTTCCAAGAATGCGACCACGGACTTCATCTAGTTCTTGGTTAAGACCTGCAAGAAAAGTGTATACATGCTCATTCTCTTCTCATTTCTTTTGTTTAACACTATCACCCGGGCACTCCCAGTCTTCTTCATAGCACAAATCCAACTCTTGCCACAAAGTGACAATATCATTGTAATAGGCAGTAATATCACGGCTGCCTTGTCTGGAATTTCATAACCTTATTTTCAACTCAAATATTTGAGATGAATTCTCTAGGTCTGAATACATCTCTCTAACTGCTTCCCAAACATCCTTAGCAGTTGGTGCAAACATGTGTGGTTTGGCAATGGCTGGTTCCATAGAATTAATCAGCCATGCTATAACCAGTGAGTTTTCAGAATTCTATATTGCTAACCCAGGTTCTCTAGTGGCTGGTTTTACACGTTCTCCTGTTAAATAGCCGAGTTTTCCCCTCCCATCAATAGCAAGTTTCATGGATTGAGACCACTCCAAAAAATTCTGGCCATTAAGTTTCAGCCCTGTCAATTGAAAAGAAGACACCGAGCTAAAAAAATCCTGCCGTTGTTACCTCCACGGATAACGCTGCCGCCGCTGCTTGCCGAGTCTATGCCTCCTTCAGTCGCAGTCGATCCATCTCCGCCGGTCGTGGAGGGCGTTTTTGGCTGGTCATGACCTGGCGGTAATTCATCTTTGCCAAGCCGCCGTTTTTTGAACCGGCTCTGATACCATGTAAGCAGCCGACTAGGATTTGAAGATTTTAGTCTCTCTTATTATTTCAATGAAATCTATACAAGGCCTTTAAATAGGAGAAGAAAGAGTATAATTCCCTAGAATATTCTTGAGAAAGAGTATAAATCCCTAGAATATTCTTTTTCTAAAAATAACCAAAAAGTAAACTTTCCTAAAAATAAAAATAGCTCCTAAACATGCCATTTATAAAAAACTGCTGACAAGAAGCTTCTGTGGTTGGTGGGCCATGTTTACGACGACACTGATTGCCAAACATCTAAACTAGTATTTCTGTGAAAAATTGAAGGTATTAGAAAACTTTCTGCTAATTTGAATGGGTAAAAACGAATAACTGAAATTGTTTTGGGTAATAGTCAATCTGATCCATCTTCTGAGCTTGCCGTCCCTGCACAAATCTGAAGCTGAATTATTGAAGCATGCAATTTTTAGTGAAATGTTACCTTACCCTTGAAAGAAGGGTAAAGAGATATAGCTAATGTCTTGATAAATATGGCTGAATGGGAGGCGATTATTAGGACAACATAATCGCATTCAAATATCTACTGCTAATTTGAGGTGGCTGTAGTTTAGTTGCAATTTTCTTATTAATCCTTTAATGCATTTCATAGTTGATTTTTAATTTCTTGAATTCTTTGTTTTCTTTGTTGTAATCATTTGGTTCAGTATTGACTCTGATCTTCTTGCTTCATCTATTTGAGTTCTGAATGGTATTATGAGCATATTTCATTGGAAAATAAAGTCATCTATTTCGTTGACTCAAACAATGTGGAACCAGTTGTTTCATTAGAGAGTATTAATTCCAGGTAGAAACTGTTGAGGGAATGAGATATCTCCAAATCCCTTCCGGGATTCAGCCTGGAGAAACAGTAAAGTTACCAAGCATGGGAGTTCCAGATATTAATAAACCTTCTGTTCGGGGAGACCATCACTTTGTTGTAAATGTTTTGATCCCAAAAGAAATAAGGTCCAACCTCTTAAACGACTAATTGTGTTATTGCTGTATATTTTATATGCAAAAAAATTGTATTAGATTTTTATTATGTTCCAAATTACGCTAGAATGAAATGTTTGAGAACCTTTTTGATGCTCGACTTTTGAGTGACTGAGAACCCTGTTTCTTTCCACAGAAACACAGAACGCGCACTCTTGGAACAATTGGCTTCATTTAAGAAACTGAATTCTTCTGAAAGCAATGGTAGAGGTTTCAAATTTATTCAAACCATGGTTTACTATTTTTATAAACTCATGACAGGGAATAATGTGTTTGTGCCCCATTATTTATTGATTTGTTTAAGAATCAACTTTTAATACATTATCAACTTTCCAGGGATGCCTGAAGAGTACTTTGTGGATCACAAGGCTAGAGGCAAAGAGAACGTCCATTCAAAGCAGGGCTTTAAGCGTTCTGCATCTTTGTGGAACTCAATTGAGGGCTTCTTGGGGTATATTCTAAATAACATTTGTCATGGTTCTTTGGTTTGTTTTATTTCCTTATACTCGTATGACTAAGCCATAAAGTAAGGTGGAAAATTGAATTTCGATGACCGAGGTAAAATTCAAAATAGCAGTGTTTTGGAAATGAGAAATCGGAATCACAGATGACATATGGAAGCTGAAAAGAACCAATTACGGGTAATTTTTAAGTACAATTCTCTACTTGGCCTTTCAAACCCAGCAGTCTGATTTCAACTATGACGGCAAGCATGGAATAATTCTATGTGTGAATTAAGGGTCATCCATCCAAACAATTTTAAAGATATGGATGGAGGATTTTCCCTTTTCCTCAGCATCCGGAAAATATGTTGCTATGGAGTTTTTCATCGCAGTCAATTAGAGTGCATTATAAATTTTTAAAAACAGAAGTTCGAGCATTCTTTGAATGTAAGCTTTTAATGCATTGCTAAGCATTTTGGGTGACCAAATACACAAAGAAAATATTAGATTATGTAACTTTTTGTTAGAACTTTGTTGGCTGATTTATTTATTTTTAGGTGAGTTTTAGGTGTCATGATTTTTTAAATGTGCAATATTGCTGGTGCCCCATCCAATTATCTGAGTAGCAGAGGGAACATTGCTGCTGCAAGTTCTTGGGATATTTATTTTTATTTTATCTTTGTTTCTTTACCAGCTTGATGATGTTTCAGTAGTTTTTCTTGTTCTTTCTACTCGATATTCCGAGTTTCTCTGCTTAGTGTATGCTGATTTTCTATTTGCTTGTAGAATTTTTATTTCTTCAGTTATAAATAATGCCGGCATCTTCTTTGTTAAATGTTTATATATATATATATTTATATATATCTACATACATATATGTTTATTTATCTTCGGAAAATGCTATTGATGTAGAATCCGTTCTTCATATTGTTGCATAGTTGAGTCTTTTTATTTCATTTTCTCTGAATTATCATATATGTGACATATTATGTTAATTATTAAACCACATTCTTACCACTGGGAAGTTCTAAGGCCTATAAACGATTTTTAGGATGTAGGTTCTAAAGCCTATACATCTGTATATCTGGATGTGAACCCTTCTCATCTTTTATGAAATGGGCATATATCTTATATTATATCATGCATTTTACATTTTACCATGAAAGTAATCCGAATACGATTCTCTATTAGCATAACATTTGGACTAGCATTAAAGCTTATTTTCTGGAAAATGCTTTAACTATTTTGTATTTCACAGGCGTCGGCAATCTAGAAAAGGATATGCAGCAGTTAGTATGGACACTTCAGCATTATTGAGGAGATCAAGCTTGTCAGGTTCCCCATCCTTTGTTTCTGTATTTACAGGTTTCGTTATAACTTGTTTGTTGATCTTGGTGGGAAAAACTTGCTACCTCAAGTTAAAAACAAAGGAATGATTCTCAATCCCGTAGGACATAAAGGAAAAACAATGATATAAAATTTTTAACATAATAAAGGTCCTGAAGGTGATTTATTTTCTCCTTTTTACTGTGTAAACAATTACCGAATACATATTGTTTCACTCAAATTATTACCTTTTTATATAGGCAAGGATTTGCTGCAGGGTTTTGTTTGTTGAAAACCAATTTTTTTTCTAAATCATCCAAAGCTTGCATGGTGTTTGGCATGGATTTTACTACTTTGTCTGTGCTTTGGTTTTAATATAAATATTCTGTTTCTATATGTGTGTACGTGTATGGCTTAGACGAAAACCGAAGATAACTGAGAACGAAAAGGAATAGATCAAGAGCTTTGTCGCTTGCACCGTTTAATGTCCGTCAATCTTAAGTTTGTTAATATTATTATAGATATGCGTGTTGAATATCAGTGCGATAATGCAATCATTACTAGGAATAGAAGCCCCAAAAGTACGTTTTGGAGAAACAAAAACCAAAGGATGAAAACAGTACCTCTACCATGGCTCTTTCCTAAGAATCTTCAGATGGCAAAGGTGTCATCCATGGCTCAGCAAGCAATCGGTTTGCTTTCATGCACAAGAACAAGCCCTTTCATATGGACTGAATTGTACAAGAAAAGAACTGGGCCAATAGTATTGTCTTCCTAAGCATACAAGGGGAAGAGGGAAAGTAAATATTTAGGGACAGATTAAGAAACTAATAGCACACTTCTATTAGTGGGTGGTGTTTAATATTGACGTTTGCTAAGCATATATCTTTTTCCAGGCTAACTAGAACAACTTTACAGTGATTATATTTTATGTTTAATGTGAATAAGTTGGGTTCATTGGTATCTTTCCACCAGAAAAGAAAGCAAAAACGCATTATGGCTTGTGGACTACTGATTATGTTTAGAGAATTCAAGTCGACGTAGAGATTTCATGCCTTTGATGCTTGTTGTTTCTATATGCAATATTCTACAATTTAAATGGTCATGCAATTATATTATATTCTCCAGTAATTTTCTTCTATTTTTCTTCCGCCCTTTATTTATTTTACTATATTTATTTCTTATCTAGCGACACTACAATGCTATAAACATTAAATTTCTTATAAAAAAAAAAGTTGAATAATAATAATAATAATAAAGACAATGAGGCTGAATTCTCTGAAACTTGGAACTCGGTTGAATATCCGAAAGCCAGATCATATCATGGACACGAAAGTTACTACACATTTTAAGAAAACGTAAAAGATTAGATGTGGTCTATGTGAAGATTGGAGACGCAATTTAGACTCAAGTATTCTCATTATCATATAAATGTATTATGTGTAGTTCAGTCATACGAGTATATATATATATATATATTTTTCACCTTTTCTTATTCTGTATACAATAATTCATTGCATTTGTGGAAATTCCCTACATGTGGAATGTGAAAGAATTTATAATGCCCTTTTTCTTAAAAAAGAAAAGAAAAAAAAAAAGAAAAGAAAAGGTAATGTGGCAATATATGATTAAATTTCAAGCTTGTTCATCCATAATATTGATGATTATTCCATCTTTCACCATTAATCTGTTAGCTTGCAGCTTTTACGGATCTACAGGGATTCTTGTTTCAAAAAACTACCTCTTTTTTTTTTTTTTTCGATGAACAAGGCTTTATTAACACGAAAGCAGATCAACATTATATGTTCAAAATTCCCAGGGAGGGAGGTTCAAAATTTTTTTCCCAACAAGTTGATCATCGGATGAGTACCTTGATGGCACATGGTGGCCTGGATGAACATGATGTTCAGAATTAGTCCATGTTGCATAATTTATGTGTCTTAAGATCATCTCCGATGCATTTGAATGTATTAATATTATATTTATTATAAAATAATATAAAAAATAATATTATCTTGTATCATATTTTTAATGTATTATGCTATTCTAATGTTATTTTTACTTTTTGTTATTATTATTATGTTTTAAAAGTTATAAAAATGAATTTTTAATATTTAAATAAATAAAAACAAATTTGTTGTAATAATTATACGAGGCAACAATTATAAGAATCAAAAGTGAAATTTGACATTATCTATATCTTGTAGTAAATTTGTTACAAAATTAAGTATATGATAAATTTGATAGAAAACATAGTATTGCACAGTCAAACACCAAAATTTACTATTATACATTAATTTGAAATTACATTAGAGGTGTTTTAATGAAATTTTTCTGGGGCATTTTGAAATACGTAGCTATGTTGCAAACCAGTAATCAATAAAATTTTTAAAAAAATGTATATCCTTGTGGCGGCCCGCCCCTCGGAGAGATCATACAATACTATTACAGTTGAGCTTTATCGCTAACTGCGATAGATTGTACTCTCATGGGTTGCCGGCTTATCTCTCTCTCTTTTTAAATCATGATGTTTTTGGGGAAAATTTTTTTTTTCTCTTTAAACATCATGTAAAATATTTCCCACTATTTACTTTGTTGGCAAGTACAAAGTAATTTACATATCACAGTACTTTCGTAAATATATAATATTACAAAAGACTGTTCTTTTTTTTTTTCCTTCCCTTTTTATCGCTCAGCGGAAAGACTCTGGCAGGACCATATCCCTCGCCCAGTTATCCCATTTGACACGCGCCATCCCGTCCGCATCCAGTCAAACAAGCTACTGAGTTGGTCGCTTACCTGCAACATTAGCAAAAATGGTGAGCTACAGGCTCAGTAAGTTCAAACATGCAAAAAATAAAATTTCTATGAATAGTACTATTTATCGTGAATAGTATCGTTGACCACTATTCATACATAAATAGTAACTTTGACCACTATTCATACGTGAATAGTAAGGTTGACCAAACACAGTGTCACAACAGTACATCTACCGCGATGTTAGTACTCTCACTAAACTGTCTTATGCTCAATTATGGCATAGTTTCAGTTTTAGATAATTATCTTTGCTTACGTTCTGATTTTGAGCGCAGGTTGGCAGTACCATTTAAGTGCGCATGACTGGGAGCGGTACATTAGTGCTAACCTCCACAACCTTAATCTCATAGCCCCGAAGGCAAAATTGTACATGACTGGGAGCGGTACATCAGTACTGACCTCTACAGCCTTAGTCTCATAGCCCCGAAGGCAAAATTACCTCCCTGTACGGAAGGCTGGTACGCCAGAAAGTGGTTTCATTACCGACTTTTTAAATTTCTAACCCGGTGACTTCACATTGTCCCGTGGTTAGGAATGGTTCACATTTTAATTTTAGGGGAGTGAGTTTCATTAACCTCGCTCTAGTGCCCGAAGCACAATTAATAATGTGTCCATTCTCAATAGTGCCCGTAGCACATTACGTCTCTCTCTCTATTCTATAATAGTGCCCGTAGCACATATGTACCTAACTTATAGTTAGTACATTAAAGTTAGCAACAATAATGCTATATGTTACAGACAGGTAAATGTCTGAACTTACCTTATCAGTCTCTTCCCTCTTTCTCTCTTGGATCTTTGATCGCCTTCCTTGTAGGTCGATTTTTGGATCCTACAGACAAAACCTTGTCTGTTAATTTTATTTCCATTTATAGCTTTTATTTTTCATTTAAAAGCTTAAATAAAACCTATTTATAACTTTTTTAGGCTTTATTTATCATTTTCCCCAATTTTCTCAACTTTTACAAAATTACGATTTTACCCCTGTATTTTGGCAAAATTACGATTTTACCCCTATATTTTGGTAAAATTACAATTTTACCCCTGACGGAAATTTTCCCGATCCAGACTGCATTTTTGGCTCTCAGGAACTTTTCTGACTCTTTTCTAATCATTATCGGGTTCATTTCTATTTTATTTCCACTTTTCACTTTCCCGACCCTCGGGAAGCAGTATTCCGACCCCTACGTCGGTTTAGCGATTTTCTATCGTTTCGGAGTCTCAAATGGACGTTTCACTAATATTTAAAACGTTCATCTAGACATTTCCGACCTAGGTCTCCGAGGCTCGGATTTTCCGTTCCCGACTCGGACCTTTATTTCATTTCCAAAAACGCCCCCCCTCGGGGTCGGTTTTTTTCAATTTCACTCGCGTTTTATATTTTTAAGGGGACGGGTTACTATTCACGAACCACCCCTTAGGTTTCCCTTATTCAATTTTCCGTTAGGGACTCGGGTTTCCGACCCGACCCTAAACTTTTTATTTTTATTTCCATTTTACCCCAAATGCTGTTTTCGAAATTTCGGCAGCATTTCAGCGTAATTTTAAGGCTTCTGGCGTTAGGTACGCCTCGAACCATATGTACCTGCCACGTACTATACCACGAGCCTATTTTATGTAAAAGTTTTCCAAATTTTTACATAAAAGCTCACAAAATTTCAATTTGCATTTTAACCCACATTACACAAAAATTTTTCCATTTTCATCCTTAGTTTTTGGCCACGGTTTTGACAATCAAAACCTAACCAAAACTTCTCAAATTTTCACCAAATCTTAGGCTATTAAAATGTCATTTTCTTAACACATTTTCAAGCCAATTTCAATGCATTTTTCAACAAATTTCCTAGGGTTTTTAATCACATATAACTCACGGCCACACTAATAAAACATATCCCAATTTTTTTCTTTTCTTGCTTTCATTCACAATTTCACCATTTACATTATAAAATGTATGATTTAAATCATCCAATTATCAAATAAACCATGCAAAATTTTCTTCCAAGCCCTAAGTAACCCACGGCCACTTTAGGTAAATTCACACCAAAAATTTTTTTCCAAGCTTTCCATAATGCAAATCATGCTTTATTCTTAACAAAATATGAATTGAAAGCATGTTAACACTTAAGCCACAAAAATTTCTCATTGATTACTCATGGTAACCCACGGTTTTACCCTTGGAAAACCAACCAAAATTTGGTTTTTTCTTTAAACCAAAATTTGGTTTTTTCTTTAAACCAAATACATAGTTTTCTTCCTAATCACACCCTTAACAAAACCCAAACACCAAATCAATGAAAACAACCAAAAATTTTTCCATCTTTTTTCACTATTCATCACACGGTTTTCTTGAAAAAAAAACCAAGAAAAAGTTTAATCTAAGGGGAGTTACCTTATTCACTTGCTTCCTTTGTCTTCAAGGAATACTTTGACACCAATTTTGTGAAAGAAAATTGAAGGAATCACTTAATCTCCCTTGGGTTGCTCACGGTTCACCATGGAAAATGACTTAGAAATTTTTTCTCTTGGTTTTGGCTTTCAAAATTTGTCTCGGCCATTTGTTCCCAAAGTTGCCGACTTATGCATGAAATAAGCTAATTAGTTTGGCTTTCAACCAATCACATTTCACCACATTTCAAAGCCATTTCTTTCTAACATTTTCAAAAATTTAAAATGGTGAATTTTGGCCAAATCTTGGCCTTTAGATCAAAAAGCAAATGAATCATGGCCATTAATGCTACCAACCACCATTTTCTTTCCATTTATTAAATGGATTTATGATGTCATAAATGCTAAAGCAAAAGTTGACTTTGATTTTTACTATTCACATTAATTCGACTACTTTTTGACCGATACCGGTTCGAGCCGAAATTTTCCTGAAATCGTCCCGGCGTGTTCCTGAGGTCTCCTGTGCAGTCGGATCAATTTAAATTGCTTCCGTTTGATCAAAATTAATCCCGGAAGTTTTCCGTCTTTTATTGCCCCGGTTAGGGTTTTCAATGCCGGTTTTGGCACCGTTTCACCCGTTTCAATTCAGCGAATTTTTCCAACACTGAATTCTTACTCGTCAGTATTGTTAGAACATTTTAATATATTCTAAACAATATAAATACATTTATTTCACTCTTTAAATAGTACAAATTGTTATATACATACATTTGTACATTTTCTTCCGAGAATTGCCTAAATTTCCCGGTTGTCACAATCCTATTAAAAGCTGAATACCAAGAATAATGCCTAAAAAACTAACGGTTTAATCGTATAATCCTACAATTAACTAACATTTTAAATTAATAACAATCTAAAAAGTCAAATATTCAATTTATTTAAAATAGAAAATTGAACAGTAATAAGCTAGTTTATAAATAAATTCCTTTGACAACTTTGTTAAAAGGGCCTCTCCACAAGCAACTTTAAAACTGCATTAATTAACCACATGTTTCCTGGAACGTGGTTATAGGCTTATTGCTAAATTTTTGAGAACAGTGCGAGCAGATTAAATTTGTCTAAGATGGGAAGTAAGATCTGTTTTTACTAATGGGATAACATACCGAATACATATTTTTTATTCTAACATTAAACCTATCCTAGTCACTTATCTGTTAATACGCAATATTTAATTTAATCAGCACCCTTAACCCCACAAGAACAAATTGAATATTACACAAATTAGTGGAAACAGCAATTGCAGAACGCTGGGCCACTAAGAGAGCTTTCATTACAGAATGCTAAGCCATTCTATATAATCGGGTAGTTCCAACCAATCACAATCTTATAAAAACAAAGGCCAAGGAATAATATACCCATTAAAGTAATTGCACAAAAAGTCTTAAAAAGGACAACATATAAAATATATCTTTTTTTTTTTATAATATTGTGTAAATATCTATTTTTACATACATAACTACTCGTACTATCCATTTTATCATTTTAGTACATTTAACATTATTTTTCCTTATTCTTATTCAACTTTTTTTCACATTTTTATCCTCATTGTATCTTTACCTCAATGACTAATTCTTTATTATAATGATTGCTTGCTAGTATGATTTAGATTTTTTATAAACATATTTTTTAAGAATGATTTAGTTTTCTTATAAACCTAATTTTTTTAGTATGATTTAGGTTATTTATGATAATTGTAATGTTATTTTGATAATTTATTTTTCTATTATTATTGGTCTTGTTTTAATTGTTAGTTTTTAAAGTTTAAAAGTGGTGTTAAATAGCTTATTAATTTATGATAATTACTATATCATAATTATGGTTTTTTTTAAAATGTGATATGTTTTTTTTTTAAATAGTACTATGTCATTGTGATGTTTTTTGTTAGGATAATTCATATATTGTTATGATGTCTATTTTGGGGTTTAAAGTGTTTTCTATTTCTTTACAGCAACAATTTAACTTTAATGATCAATTATTTAGTATAATAAATGTGTTTCACATATTGTACAACTTATATTATACAACTTATATTTGCTATGATCTTTTTTTTTTCTTTATAATAAATCAAGAAAATGGTTTTTCCCCAACAGTTCCCTCCCCCCACCCACCCCACCCCCCCTCCTGTTAATATTGTCTTAGTTTGATAATTTTTTTTTTTTTAGAGATTTTTCTTTCCATTTTTATTTTCAATTCTATATGAGAGGGTAATATGATCTTTGTAAGTAATTTTTTTTTTCCTGAAAGTATCTATGAAAGCAGGCCAAGACCATAATTCTAAACACACTTTTGTGGAATGCAATTTTACACAAGTAGCATGAGGGATATTAAGTTTAAAAAAAGATCATAATACTAAATTAAATACACGTAATAACTAAACTGTGAAACATGGTATGTATACAATTATAACATTATCTTTATAAGTATTAATTTAAACATAATATTGTATGGTGTGAAATTTAATGTTATAAGTATTATAGCATTGTTCTTAAGTTTAAAGAAAGACCATAACACCAAATTAAATACATGTAATAACTAAATTATGAAACATAATATGTATGGTGTGAAATTTAATTTGTATGCAATTATAACATTGCCCTTATAAGTATTAATTTAAACATTTATATAAATAAAAAACTAACATTTCTAAATCGTAACCTCTAACTTTGATATTAAACCTTCGGTTGGCGTGTTTCGCAAAATAATAATAATAATATAATAATATAAATTAATAAAAAATAAAAAAATAAAAATCGGTTATAAATGACATCATAGTTTTTAAAGATCGATCTTTAAAGATGCCTTGGCGCCTACTTACTGGTGACTAGTGAGTGATAAGACAAGAAAGAATTGATATTTTAGAACATAAACGAAGACGAGAAAAGATAATGATACGAACCTCGTCAGGAATAACGAGACCCGTTAAGTTTAGGAACCCAAGAACGTTCTAAAATCAGGTTCGAATGGATGAGAGACCTCGACCCGTTGCTTCAGCAAAAACAAGAACCTCGGTATATTGACCTCAACCCGTTACTTAATGCGAAACAAGAACCTTAGTATAATGAAGACGCCACAATCAACTATGGAAGGGTTGATTGATAAGTCAGAAGCGAACGCCACGGAAGATTCCGATAAGTTCAAATAGTTCTTCAAAGTACCAAAGAGAATTAAAACTCTCAAATTTATGAATTAAACTGATGTGTTCTGTTTTATTGCTATGGGGATGCCTATTTATAGGCAATTGTTACAAAGAATATTCCTAAAGAAAATCTGGAAAAATAAGCCTAAAAAAATCCGAAAATTATTTGAAAATTTGTTACAAAAGATAAGCCAAAATCCTAACTGAAATTTGTTACAAAAGATATTCCCAAATCTTCCTAAATCCTAACAAATCTGAAAAGATAATCCGAAACCTTCCTAAATCCTAATAAATCTGAAAATCTAATCCTAACCAAATTCGTAAATGTAGGAAGGTAGTTATTCTGCCACAAATTCGAAAAAAACCTTGGTTAAAAAACATCTTGGGCTTGATTGAATTAGCTGAATTCCTCATGGGCTTGAATTAAGTCAAGTATCATGAATCATGCTCAATGGGCCACGAATTTGATTGAGCCCAAACCTCTTGAATTAACCCATTAAGTGCTTCTTTAAATCTCTTTGCTCTCGCTCTTGTAACCGGCCCAATTGGTATTTGAATTGGTTCCCTTGACGTTGATTGGTTCCTTTAAAACCGTTATTTGATTCACATCATTCCCCTCCTCTTGAAAATGATTTGTCCTCAAATCATCGCCTAATAAGGATTTGTATACATTGTCATCGATTCGTTCAAGAACTTGGAAAGGGCCATCCCCTCTAGGAAGTCGCTTGGAACGTCTTTGTGTCTGGACTCGTTTCTTCCTTACGCCTGGCCAAACCCAATCTCTGGGATCAAAAACTAATTTGTGACGCATTTTGTTGGCTTGACCTTGTAGCTCCTTAGTCTTCTCGGGATTACTACTATAGATTTGTCGGTTTGGATTGGAAGCACTGGGCACAAAATCAATTTGATGTTTGAACCCTCGAATAGATGGTAATCTGCGTAGTGCTTTCTCAGGAAAGACATCCTCGTATCCCTGCATAAGTAAAGCAACAGAACAGACAAAGAATGGTCAAGCTCGTTAGAGTTTAAAAATGCCTCTTTGTACAAAAGTACAATCATCGGCTGTTTTGATAATATAGCTCGCTTGATTTCACTCGCTTTTGTATGAAAATCCGTTTGTTTTCTCTCAACTGCCATAAGACTCTTCTCTTTTTTTTGCTTGCTTTTCTCGGCCTCTCTCTCTTTTTCATTCTCTATCTTTTTTTCACTTTCTTTTTCATCTTTTATCTTTTGGTTGCTTTCTTTTTCACTCCTTTTCTTTTGTTCATCCTCTTTTTGTAACCTCACTTGATCTTTATACACTTGTTGTGGTGTCAGCGGCACAAGAGTGATTGGTTGATCGTTGAGCATGAACGAATACTTGTTGGTGAAGCTATCCATGTTAACACACCAATCAAACTGCTTCTCTAGATCGTCAGAGATGGTTCTACCTTGGAACGGCGGAATCTTCATCTTAATACTACCCAAATTGTTGTCTTCTTGATTCCTAGCTCTTGTAAATCGCCCTCCATGTCTCCTATTACCCACAACCAAATCTTGATCGTCTTCTTTATCAAAACCAGCCCCATAATACTTTTCGTCTTCATCTCTCACTCCTCGAAATTGAACTCTTTCCCTTTTACACACATTAGGAGTATTTTGTGGCTGCTTCAAACGTGCAACCTCTATCCGGTCTAACCGTTTATGCACTTGTTCTAATTCAGCCCTCAACATTCGTCTCATCTCCCTCATCAACTGTAATTGCAGGTTCGGAATTGTTAATCGTGGTGCCTCTTTGGTTGAGTTTCCTTCTTGATTGCGTGACATATTTAAAATCTGCAAAATAAGGTTAGAAACCTCACAAGCACTCCCTCACGTGTTTCACTCAAGAAAAGAAAATTCACTCGCTCTCGTGTTTGTCACTCAAATGGCTTTTACCCTCTAATATGCTCACTACTTCTGCCTTTTTCCACTCGTTGATTTTCTTTTGGTTCTTTTCAAACAAAACAAACGATAATCAAAACTTTCAGCAACGATTTATCGAGAACCCACAAAAAAAAAAAAAAAAACAACAAGTACGCTAATTGACAGACAAGAAAAGAATTTCACAAAACTGAATCTTTCTTGATGATGAATCAACTTTTTTTTTCCCTAGTTTTTTTCAATCCGAATTTTTTTTTTCTTTCTTGGATCCTCTTGATTTGAATTCTGAATAACACAACCGAAAATTACAACCTTAATTTGAAACTAAAAAAAAAAAACGAAAATAAATGGGATAGGCAAACCTGAGTTTTAGAACCTAAGCTCTGATACCAAATGATACGAACCTCGTCAGGAATAACGAGACCCGTTAAGTTTAGGAACCCAAGAACGTTCTAAAATCAGGTTCGAATGGATGAGAGACCTCGACCCGTTACTTCAGCAAAAACAAGAACCTCGGTATATTGACCTCAACCCGTTGCTTAATGCGAAACAAGAACCTTAGTATAATGAAGACGCCACAATCAACTATGGAAGGGTTGATTGATAAGTCAGAAGCGAACGCCACGGAAGATTCCGATAAGTTCAAATAGTTCTTCAAAGTACCAAAGAGAATTAAAACTATCAAATTTATGAATTAAACTGATGTGTTCTGTTTTATTGCTATGGGGACGCCTATTTATAGGCAATTGTTACAAAGAATATTCCTAAAGAAAATCTGGAAAAATAAGCCTAAAAAAATCCGAAAATTATTTGAAAATTTGTTACAAAAGATAAGCCAAAATCCTAACTAAAATTTGTTACAAAAGATATTCCCAAATCTTCCTAAATCCTAACAAATCTGAAAAGATAATCCGAAACCTTCCTAAATCCTAATAAATCTGAAAATCTAATCCTAACCAAATTCGTAAATGTAGGAAGGTAGTTATTCTGCCACAAATTCGAAAAAAACCTTGGTTAAAAAACGTCTTGGGCTTGATTGAATTAGCTGAATTCCTCATGGGCTTGAATTAAGTCAAGTATCATGAATCATGCTCAATGGGCCACAAATTTAATTGAGCCCAAACCTCTTGAATTAGCCCATTAAGTGCTTCTTTAAATCTCTTTGCTCTCGCTCTTGTAACCGGCCCAATTGGTATTTGAATTGGTTCCCTTGACGTTGATTGGTTCCTTTAAAGCCGTTATTTGATTCACATCAGATAACTAAATCAAATATCAAATATATTATAATAATGACAAAAATAATAACCATAATAAAAATAATAATAACAATAACGACTCGATTATTTTCAATTTCTATTTTATCTTACATTAAGGTATTGTTTGGTGAACGTATTGTATTTGTATTGCGTTTGAATGTAATACATTGAATGCAATTTGTATTTGAAGGAAAAGTATTAGCATTATATTTGAATGCAATGTGTATTTAAGTGAAAAGTATTTGAATTATATTTTAATGATAAATATGTGATGTGATAAGTAAAAGTAGAGAGAGAAAATATATGATGTAATTAATAAAAATAATAGAAAAAATAAAATAATAAATAGTGATTGTGTTGGATTTAAAATGTAGTGTGATTGGTATTTGAATGAAATGTTTTTATATTTAGAAAAAAATTATATTATATTTAAATACAATAAAAAAAAAGTTTGTACCAAACGCATGCTAAATCTCCCCCCTCAACTTTTATTAACAAAGAATGAAACAATATATAACCCGAAGGTACTGCCCGAAGGCTATAAGCAAAAGCCAATGTAGAAAAAGAACTATTAAAAAAAAAAAAGAAGAAATAGTTTAAAAAATAAACCTCTGGACATCCTTCTTCCATAATCCAAAATTTAGAGAGAGAAAAAAAAAGGCCACATTTAAAACCCCATACTGCCAAAATCTAAAGAGAAACTTGAAATAGAAAAAGAGTACACATACCATCTGATCTTCCTATTGACACCCACTGAACAATTTAAAAGAGCGATTAAGAGACCAATTTGTGATTTTGAAGACCCGACATATGCCTCCTTTAAACAAAAGTCCAAGGAAGGATATCCCATTTTTCTGAACCGTTGTGAACCACGCAAATTAATGGGGCACTTGATGCATGGTTATAAATTAAATTTTTTCATATTTGAGTTGTTTAACTTCTCAAAAATTAATTAAAATTTTTATTTATTTTTTATAAAAATAAAAAAATGAATTTATTTTTTGAATTTAAATTGTCACCTCAAGTACATGCTAGAAGTTTATTTATTGCAATATTTCCTTCTTGATAGACATGAGAAACAACAAAGGTGATATTGCAAAGATAGTTCAAAGTTGAAGACCAATAAGTCTTAAACCCCCAAGGACCTCTAAAGGTCTAGTTGCCGATAATTCACTGCATAAAATCCATTCAAACAACAGAAAATCCAAATCCAACCATTTAGCATGTGACAACTGAGAGATTTTATTGCTCTCGAAAAATATGTACAATGTATAAACATAGTGATTTTGTTTATAAAATTGCAAAAATGTATGATTTAATATTATATAAAATTCTAATAATGCCAAAGAAAGTGTATTTGGGAATAAAAAATCTTACTAAACTGAAATCGGATAAACAATACCCTTTTGAATATCAAAAACCCTAGAAATATACTGTACGTCACTAAAAGACGAACGACTTACGGTATAGATTTTTAGTCAAATCGGAGTGAATTAAGGAAAACCAATCACATGGACAGCCTCAGAAACTCGTCAATGCGATTTCGGTGCAATACCGTTTAGTTTGATTTTTGGTCAAAGTTTGACTAACATATATATGGAGTCAATGTTTAGGTGTGTGACACCCAATGAATGCAAGATTACATCCAAAATCCAAGGACTAAGGTTTAAACACATTTTGATCCAATGGCCATGATGTAAAGTAAACCCAAAAGTCAAAGATCAACCTTATAACAAATTCAAGAAAGTTCTAGGGTGGCTAGGTGGCTGATTTTGGGAAAGAAATCATAAAAAAAATCTGTCAAATTTTTTATTCTTTACAAAACACCCCCTAAATGTTGTAAAAATTACCTAAAAAGCTTGCAAAAATGCCCCCCCCCCAAAATATTGCAACTTGGTCCCTTAATTTTCAGTCATAAAACACTCGGTTTTGTCTTAAAAGAAATCAAAAAATTTCAGCCATTGCAGCCGTGCCTTCCACCCCCAAAACCAGCCAAGTCTCTTCAAGTTTTCTTTACCAAAAAGTGTTCAAACTTCATCTCAAGCTCAAAGAAACAACATAGCAAGGTGAGCTTTCATTTTTGCAAGTTTTCTTCTTGTTTTTCCATCACGAAAACCAAGTGAATGCAGGGCTGTTTTGGGATGAAAATTTCAGTTTTGTTTTGGTTGGTTTTGTGTTAGAAAGTTATCTTGTAAGGAAAAAGGGATAAAGGAATGAATTAGAGTGTAAAAGCAACGCCAATTATGCATGTTCCAAATGGTTAACCATGTGCTAAGGGGGATGAAGATTAAGTTGAAATTTTGATAATTATGGTTTTAGAAAGTAAGCTTGGCATGATCTAAATACAAAGCATGAAATGGAAGGTGAAAAACACAAAGTTTATGCATGATTCCTCAATGAAAACCATGAGTAATAAACTGAAATTTTCAGTTTTAATGTGGTTGGTTTTGTGTTAAAAGGCCATATTGTTATGCAAAAGAAACAACGATAGTGTTATGGCATAGAAACACAAAACCTTGTTTATGTTGATCAATACAAAACCATGAGTTATGTGGACTAAATGTGATGGATTTGAGAAATTGTTGACTATTCATGTTTTAGAATGAGCCTTGATGTGAAATGGATTTAAGGATGTAATTTTGGTGCTTGGTTTTATTCAAAACTATGATTATGATTAGGTGAAAAATGGAAAAGTTTGTGAGGACAAACATAGGTTGTAATGTGAAGAAAAAACAATAGAAAAAGACTATTAAGGCTTTGAAATGACTTGAAAGGCCTTAATTAAGATTTTTAGAGTCAAATTCAAGTTTTTGAAGAGTACATTGGTGTGTACTGAAGGAACATAGGCGTGTAAAGAGAAAGGATTATGAACACACCCAGGGTACACAGCCGTGTAATGAGAAAAACTGCTATCCAAGAGTTACACGGGTATGTACACGACCGTGTTGTGAGCCGTGTACATGTGCAGAAATGAACAGATAGGTTACACGCCCAAAATACATGGGCGTGTAGTGAAATATTCACCAGCCTGAGAGGTACACAACCACGAACACAGTTGTGTACCAGGCCATGTACTTAGGTATGAATAACGAGTTACACGGCCATGCATAGAAGAAAATTAGTGACCAGAGTAGGAACACGACTGTGTAGAAGGTCGTGTAAATGAATAGTACACAGGCATGTCCTTGAATAGCATGGGCGTGTAATGGAGGAATGGAAACCCGAGAGGTACACGGGCTTGAACACGAGTGTGTATCAAGCCATGTACTGTTACAAGGGTAGATAGAGGGATCACACGACTGTGTAAGGAAAAACCCGAGGGGTACAGCCAAGAACACAACCGTGTACCAGGCTGTGTAATAAATAAAATAATAATAAATAATAATAAATAAAATAAAATAATATCAAGACCCTAAACACATTGTTAGGGACCTAGAATCAAAAATTTCATATTTTTTATAATATTTTAAACATAAAATGAATAGTAAAAATAACTATGATTTATTTCGGTTATAGGGACTCAACCAAAAGGTGACGAAAGGGCGTCTGTTGACCCAAGCAAGGAACCACTAGCAAAATATCTGTAAGTTCAGACATTTATTTGTCTGCAACATGAATTTACATAATATGTTTATATGTTATGTATGACATATAAATAAGTATCAAGGTGTTATATGTACACTAACATGGAAAATAAATAATACCACCGATTAGGAATCATATGAAAGACGGTAATGAAACCAATATTGGCGTACCGGCCTCCCACACAGGTGGAGGTTTTTCATATTATGTTATGTTATTTCAAGTTCATGTCATGTAGATTGTAGAGGATTGGACAGTGGGTCACTTTTTAGAGTCCCTCTCAGTCATGCGCACATTACGGTACGACCAATCATGGAGTCCAAAACCATAACCTAATGCAAGATAAAGACCTAAGACTTAAACTTTGCCCATAATTGAGCGTAATCATGTTAGGAAATGCCCTAAGCATTAGAGACATTTTGATGTATTTATTTTGAACTGGATAATAAAATTATATATAGAGGTTATTCATTACATTACTATCTGTCCTCGTTTTATTTACATGTTAAAGTAAATGTAAGCCAATATGGCTCCCTGACTGCTTGTGTTAAACTGTTAGAACATTGCATGCAATGGACTTTTGTATGCGAGAAGACAATGTTCTAAAGTTAGCGGTCTAAACTATGGTCTGTAGTTTATGGGGTTAGACCGAGCATCTAACTCATGTTAAGACTATTATGTTGTCTAAAGCCTTGGAGGGGACGATTTGTCTTGACTGTCTAGAGCTGGACTCCCAAGTAGAGACATAGATATGTTGCTTGATGGTGACATATAAGACCGGGACTAAAGCGTGATTGATCTACGAAGTCCGCTTTGAGTGGATCGATCTGCTTTTGACGTTCATTGTGTAGTAACCTTAATCCTGAGTAAAAGGACAGCTTCATGTATATGACTAGTATCCTTTGATGTTCCAATGGCTAAAGCGTCTCAGAGGTAGTAAGCTTATAGATCGGTTCGTTGGGTGCATGACTTGTATACGATGAAGGGTTCGTTTACAGATATCAGAATCATAGCTCTAATAAGGAGTTAAGGGTATCCTCTTAAAGGCATTATACTGAATGTGAAAATGGACAAGACCTTGGGTCGTCTACTGGGCGGATGACTTCTTATTCACATATGGTGAATAATCATTTTTCTTAATGCAGTAGTATAATGGAATTTTAAGATAGCCTGATCAGTAGGATTAAACGGACTTTAGCCTAAGAGTGATCATGGATATCATATGAGGGTTCTGCATATATGACAATGTCATTGGACGATAGCTTGTAACAGGCTTACTTAATACGGTATATAATCGGGAGTTCAGTTTCAGGTTTATAGTGGTGTGACTCTGAAATTAGTGATCGTATGATTGAGTTGTTCGGTAAAGAATGATGATCATATGGATTTGCAGGAGCCCGATTATATATGTCCAATCAGTCCCTCTACTAGCTCCACATAATTCCTTAACGTTTGGCAAAATTGATCTGTGTATGCTATTGGCTAGTTTATTATGCATGGATGGTGTTGACATAGGATTAGGATGGTAGACAAGATTCTCTCCGGTTGGATTTAGATTTTGTTTTGGATAATAGAGTACACAATTATTCGAACTCTAAATAAAGTTGCCATGATTTTATTTGAGATTAGATTGGAGTTGTAGAAAATTATCCATGAGAACAAGAATTTGAAATACAACTGTTTTGTGGATTTTGAAATTTGAATTTTGAAATTTGAAATTTGAAATTTGAAATTGAAAATTGAAATTGAAATTTGAATTTGAAATTCAAATTTGAGTTGGATATGGAGAGGAAAATCTTGTTAGAATCCTACTTGAATTTTGAATCCAAATCCTAACCAAATATGGACGAAAATTTTGAGGATTATCCTCAATGATTTTTCAGATTTTTGTGGATAAGGTTCAAGGAAAAATTCAAGTTTCAATCCCAGTTGAATTTGGATTCTCTCCTCCCAGATAATGGCCGAATTTTTTGAGTAAATCTCCTAGGAGATTTTCGGTTATTTTGGATAAGGATGAGATAAGATTCAAACTTGAAAATCCTAGTGGAATTTTGATTCTCCCTTATCCAAAAAGTGGTCGAATTTTTGTGGGGATTTTCCCCTTGGATTTTTGGATTTTTTGGTTGAAAAAGGGAGATAAAATTCTAGTTAAAATCTTTTTTAGATTTAGATTGGATTTATCCTAAAGTGGCTGAATTTATTGTTGGGATTTTCCCCTTGGAAAATTCAGATTTTGTGCTTGTGGATAAAGGAGAATATCTTCTCCTAATCCAATTCGAATTCAGAGAATCACCTCATGTAGATCTATAAATAGAGGTCCTGCCACTCCAGTTCTCTCAGACCACAGACTCTCAGGTGAGCAGGCTTATTGTTGCATAACTCACTGTGACAATAAGTTCTTTAGAGATCTGGGTGATCGGAAGAAGACTAGCAGTGCAAGCATACCGATCGAGATTCAGAGTGCCCACACACTCAGCCATTCGAGAATTGGAGAATAGTGGAGAAGGCTAGTTGGTTAAGCCCTCCGGTCATTCTCCTCCTGCAGATTGGCGTCCTTGAGGTATGAGTTTTAATTGTTGTTAGTTTATTGTATATGGCATCATGAGATATTTAACGATCTAAAAATTTTTTGTTCCGCTGCGCCACTCTGATATGTTTTTACTGATTTATTTTCCTACAAATCATGCCTAACACATACTAACAGTATGTCTAAGGATTTATGATACGATTTAGGGTCTATGGTATTGTTTTTATGTTTAAACTTACTAAGTCTATCGCTCATAAGTTTATTTATGTTGCAGGTAAGAAACCTGTACACCAGTAGATATGGATGGACGAGGAGCGAGATCTGCATCTGCCACCACGACTGGGCGAGGGGAATGATCCTGCTAATGTTTTCCGCTGAGCTACTCTACAAAATGTTTTGAAAAGTTGTATCATGATGTAAATTAAGCACAATGATGTATAACATGTACTTCAATATATGTTTTATGATTTTCTAGTTTCAAGATCAGTAAAAAAAAAAAAAAATCCCCAAATTTTCATGATAAAATCAAGTTTTAAATATATGGAAGGTAATTAACAAAAACAAGTTATAAGTAAGTTACCGGTGACCTAATGAGGTGACAGTCTATCATACTTAGCTTCAAAACCCAACTGTGCTAGTACTGTTAGCCTCCACGAAGGGTGGGCTGCCACATACCATGCATCGCAGCCTTAATGACTCTAACCAATTCATCTTTAAGAGTGTAATGTCCACAATTTTTTAGTTTGAGCTTGAGTGATTTCTAGCTTGTATTTTAATTTATGTGATGTGAGATCACATGAGCTATTATTTATTTTTACATGATTTTATGAAATTTATCGAGTAATGATGCAAGTGATAATGACAAGGAATTAGATATGCTTAGAGTGATTCATACATAAAGTTGAGTTCAAAATGATTTTAGTATTGTCTAGTGGGATTCAGTATATTTTTGAAAATTTTGAGTCTAATATTTAGTTATGAGGGCTTAGAAATAATTAGAATAGTATATTTGGGGCTTAATTAGAATTTTAGGGACCAAAATTGCAGAGTCGCAGCTAGAAGGCATGTGGGCATGCATGCATAGGGCAATCCCTCGGCCAATTGGCCAAGGCATGGTGTGGTTACGCACATTACGTGTGCATGTGCATGCCAGGGAACTCACCCTTTAGCCAAAAAGCCTAGGGCATGGCGCGACCGCGCCATAGAGGCATGCCGCTGCATAACAGGCTATCGCCCAAAATTAAAAAAAAAAAAAGGCATTTAAGAGTTTCAGTTTTTTAAGCCTAGTCACTTTATTTTAAGCCTAAAATCATCCTAGTGTAGATAAAATCGGGTATTTTACCCAGTAGAATTTAAAAATTTTCCTTAGATCATACTTTATTGTATTATCATATATAATAAATTATTCAACAATCTATATACCTTAAAGAGGATGATAGGAATGCCAAAGAAGATGATTGAAAAGCTTTAACCAACTAGCCTTCTTTATTATTCGCTAATTCTCAGACGATGGAATGTGTGGACTATTGGAAAAATAGAAAAAATATGCACAGTGGAATTTTAAAAATTTTTAAAGATCGTTAGAACTCATGTTACCATATATAATACATTATCAATAATCAAAATATACTTTTTGGAGAAAACACTAGGATGCTCGAAGAAATGTCAGAAACACCAGAGGATATCACCAAGTTAGGTTTCAACCAACTAGCCTTCTCCACTATTCTCCAATTCCTAGGCGGCTAAGTGTGTGGGCACCCTTTTCCTCAATCAGTATACTGCGTGGCTTGTCTCCTTCCGACCATCCATATCTCTTTTAGAACTTATTGCTATGGTGATTTGTGCAATAATAAACCTACTCACCTGAGAGCTTGTGGTCTGAAGAGAACTAGAGTGGAAGGACCCCTATTTATAAAATTGCATGAAATGATCTTTTGAATTTTGAATTGGACTAAGAAAAGATTTTTCTCTCACCAATTTTCTCCTTTGAAAACCGACTCCTCCAAGGGATAATCTTCCCTAAAGAATTCAGCCACCTTTGGTGCAAGAAGGATTCAAAATTCAAATAGGATTTTAACTTGAATTTTGTTCCCTCTATGGACTAAAAAAACTGATCCCCTTTAGGCCAATTTTACGGCTAGATTTGGCTACACCAAGGGAAGGAGGAATCAAAATTCAAACGGGATTTAAACTTAAATTTTCTCTCCTCCTTATCCACACAAAAAACCGATTCTCTCCCAAGGGATAACCCTATAAAATTCGGCTGCCTTTTGTGAGAGAAGGATTCAAAATTCAAATAGGATTCAAATAAGATTTGTCTCCCTTATCCACAAGAAAAAAACCAATTCCTCCTAGGAACTTACTCCCTTATAGAATTTGGCCAATTTTAGGTTTGTGATTCAAAATTTGAATTCAAATTGTAAACTCCACAAATATTTGAATTTTGAATTTTATCTTCATGGATAATTTTCCACAACTTCAATTCAAATTCAAACAAAATCATGGTAACTTTATTTGAAATTGAAATAATTGTATAATCTCTTATACAAAACAAAATTCAAATTCAAGGAGGAGAGAATCTTGTCTTTCACCTTTATTCAAAGTAGACGTCACCTTTGTTTGTATAAGGACAAGATTTTGTTCAATTCAAATTAAAATAGGATTCAAATTTCAAATATTTATTTTACGACAAGATTTTCAAAATCCAAATTGATCATATATTTGAATTTCAAATTCAAATCTTATCATCCAAAGAATAAATATTAATAAATATTTATCCTATTTATTGAATAAATACAAAATTACAATTTTACCCCTCCAGCATAAAGAAAAATGCCTACACCCTTGTGGAGGGTGATCCGGATTTTTCTAACCATTAAATGCAAGACAACAAGCCATATAAGAATATCTTGATCAACTACCATCTTTAAGGAACTATAGGAGGTAGTAGAGGGATTGATTGGACACATATAATTGGGCTTCTGTGAATGCATATAATCATTGTTATATACCAAATAACTCAATTACATGATTACTAGTTTCAAGATTATTCCACTATAAACTTAAAATTGAACTCTCAATTATACTGCAAATTATGCAAGCCTTAGTAAAGACATCGTCCAATGACCTTGTCATTAATGCGAAACCCTCATATGATATTCATGATCAACCTAGGTCAAAGTCTGTTCAACCTTTTGATCACGCTATCTTAAAGATCCATTATGCACTCGATAAGAGAATGATTATCCATCATATGTAGATAATAAGTTGTTTGACAAGCAAACGACCCAAGGCCTTGTCCATTCTCACTAATCTAGCATAATGCTTTTAAAAGGATAACCTTCACTCTACATAAGAGCTATGATTCCTAATCTGTAAGCAATCCCTCTATCATATGTGTACTGTGTACCCAACGAACTGGTCATTAGCTTACTACCTCTAAGACGCCCTGGCTTTTGGAACATCAAAGCACACTAGCCATATACATGGAGCTGCTCACTTACTCAGAATTAAGGTTATTGCATAATGAATGTCAAAAGCAGATTGATCCACTCATAGCAGATTGAGCAGATCAATCATGCTTTAGTCCTGGTCTAATATGTCATCACCAAGTAACATATCTATATATCTACTCAGGAGTGACAATCAAGATAAACCATCCCCCAATTGACTTTAGACAATATAATAGTCATAATATGAGTTAGTTGCTCACTCTAACCCCATAGATTATGAACCATAAAGTTAGACCGCTTACTCAAGAAAGTTGCCTTCTTATATACAAAAGAACATTGCATGCAAACTTCTAGTAATTTAACACAAGCAGCCAATAAACCATATTGCTTACATTTACTTTAGCATGTAAATACTTTGAGGACTAACAGTAATGTAATAAATAACCTCTAAATTATTTTATTAGTTCATTAAAAAATTCAATGAAAAATACATTGCTGTTTAGGGCACACCTAACATGGACACTTCCTCTAAGCTAGTAAATGTGCCATGTTTCGCATCATAATTGCTTCGACATGCCTTTCAAAGCTCCTAGCTACCAGAGTCTTAGTATAGGGGTCAACAATGTTGTCTTCAAATGTGATCTTACATACATCTACTAGTTTTGCTTCCATGTACTCTCTAATCATATGGTATTTCTGATCAATGTGTTTGAATCTCTTGTGGTGCCAGGATTCCTTTGTGTTGGTAATCATCGCATTGTTATCACAGTAAAGTGTGATAGGCTTGTCAATACCCGGAATGACCTCAAGGTCTCCTAGGAACTTGTAGAGCCAAACCGCTTTCTTAGATGCCTCGGCTGCAATCACATATTCAGCCTCCATCATGGAGTTTGTCGTGCAGCTTTCCTTTATGCTTCTCCACACAATGGCGTCTCTTCCGGGCAAAAACACTGATCTCGAAGTCGATTTCCTAGAATCCCTACTGTTAGGAAATACCCGAAGCATTAGAGACATTTTGATGTATTTATTTTGAACTGGATAATAAAATTATATATAGAGGTTATTCATTATATTGCTGTGTGTCCTCATTTTATTTACATATTAAAGTAAATGTAAGCAAATATGCCTCCCTGACTGCTTGTGTTAAAATTGTTAAAACGTTACATGCAATGGACTTTTTTGTATGCGAGAAGACAATATTCTAAAGTAAGCGGTCTAAACTAAGGTCTGTAGTCTATGGGGATAGACCGAGCATCTAACTCATGTTAAGACTATTATGTTGTCTAAAGCCAAGGTGGGGATGATTTATCTTGACTGTCTGGAGCATAGACTCCCAAGTAGAGACTGGGACTAAAGCGTGATTGATCTACGTAGTCCGCTATGAGTGGATCAATCTGCTTTTGATGTTCATTGTGCAGTAACCTTAATCCTGAGTGAATGAATAGCTTCATGTATATGACTTGTGTACTTTGATGTTCCAATGGCTAAAGTGTCTCAAAGGTAGTAAGCTTATAGACCGGTTCATTGGGTGCATGACTTGTATACGATGAAGGGTTTGTTTACAGATATCGAAATCATAGCTCTAACAAGGAGTTAAGGGAATCCTCTTAAAGGCATTATACTAGATGTGAAAATGGACAAGGCCTTGGGTCGTCTGCTGGGTAGATGACTTCTTATTCACATATGGTAAATAATCATTTTCTTATTCGGAAGTATAATGGAACTTTAAGATAGCATGATCAGTAGGATTAAACAGACTTTGACCTAAGGTTGATCATGGATATCATATGAGTATTCTGCATACATGACAAGGTCATTGGACGATAGCTTGTCACAGGCTTACGTAATATGGTATATAATTGGGAGTTTAGTTTCAGGTTTACAGTGGTGTGACTCTGAAATTGGTGATCATATGATTGAGTTGTTCAGTAAAGAATGATGATCATATGGATTTGCAGGAGCCCAATTATATATGTCCAATTAGTCCCCCTACTAGCTCCATATAATTCCTTAATGTTTGGCAAAATTGATCTGTGTATGCCATTGGCTAGTTTATTATGCATGGATGGTGTTGACATAGGATTAGGATGGTAGACAAGATTCTCTCCGGTTGGATTCAGATTTTGTTTTGGATAATAGAGTACACAATTATTCGAACTTCAAATAAAGTTGTCATGATTTTATTTGAGATTGGATTGGAGTTGTAAAAAATTATTCATGAGAACAAGAATTTGAAATACAATTGTTTATGGATTTTGAAATTTGAATTTTGAAATTTGAAATTTGAAATTTGAAATTGAAATTTGAATTTGAAATTTAAATTTGAAATTCGAATTTGAAATTTGAAATTGAAATTCGAATTTGAAATTTGAATTTGAAATTTAAATTTGAAATTTGAAATTTGAAATTTGAATTTTAAAATTTGAAATTCAAATTTTGAAACACAGTCCAAGTGGAATTTGAATTGTTTGTGGATAATTCCACAAGGCTGGAATTCGAATTTGAGTTTGATTATGAAGAGGAAAATCTTGTTTGAATCCTACTTGAATTTTGAATCACAATCCTAACTAACTTGCACGAAAATATTGAGGAAGATCCTCATAGATTTTTCGGTTTTAGTATGGATAAGTTTCAGGGAAAAATTCAAGTTTCAATCCCAGTTGAATTTGGATTCTCTCCTCCCTATTTGTGGATGAAAATTATTGAGTGAATCTTAAAGGGATTTTCGGTTTTAATTGGATAAGGATGAGATAAAATTCAAGCTAGAAAATCCTATTTGGATTTTGATTCTCCTCACACTTTAATGACCAAATCTAGTCATGTTTTTGGCACAAAGGAGAATCAATTTTTATGACGCAATGAGGAAATAAAATTCAAGTTAAAATCCTGTTTAGATTTGGATTGGATAATCTCAAAAGAATAAACGAATTTTGGTTGGATAATGCCATAAAAATTCAGATTTTTTGTGAGTGGATAAGGGATAAAATCTTCTGCTAATCCAATTCGAATTCAGAGGATCACCTCATGTAAGTTTATAAATAGAGGTCTACCACTCCAGTTCTCTTAGACTGCAGACTCTCAGGTGAGCAGACTTATTGTTGCACAACTCACCGTGACAATAAGTTCTTTAGAGATCTAGGTGGTCGGAAGAAGACTAGCAGTGCTAGCATACGATCGAGGTTCAGAGTGCCCACACACTCAGCCATTCAGGAATTAGAGAATAGTAGAGAAAGCCAGTTGGTTGAAGCCCTCCGGTCATTCTCCTCCTACAGATTGGTGTCCTTGAGGTATGAGTTTAAATTGTTGTTGGTTTATTATATATGACATCATGAGATATTTAACGATCTTGAAAAATTTTTATTGTTCTGTTGCGCCACTATGATACATTTTTACCGATTTATTTCCTACAATTGGTATCAGAGCCATCTCATGACTATGCCATATACATAAATTAGACAATTAGTTAGTTTTTTTTTATTTATGCATGGATTTGATATTTAGAGAGTGGCATTCTAGGATTCCTTTATGTTGTTATCATGTATTATATATGTAGTATGTGGTTATTTTAATTTTCTAAATTATTATAAGCATACTTGTTTTATGCCAATTATGGTTCTTTAGAATTTAGAAAATTGTATCTAGGAATTTTTATGTAACCATAGGAGCAGTTTATTATTACTGTAATCTTCCCGTGGATTTTAATTTTTTTATCTCTTAGAATTATTATGATTAGAATTTTTGTACATCGGAAATAGTATAGGAAATTTTATGTAATTATTCTTGGAGGAGATTGAAGTTTGAAGACCGTAATTTATTTTTTCCAAAAGTCAAAATTAATTTAAATGTTAAAATTTTGATTGTATGGAAAATTTCAATTTAATTAGGATTCAAATTAATTTTTGAAGATCGTAATGGGTAAATTGGAATATGACACGAAAATCGAGACCCGATCCCTTCAGATAGACCACCAGCCATGGTGGGGCTGCAGCCCCTGCCCTCAAGCAGGATGGGGCTGCGGCAGCCCCTGCCCACGGCTACACCACCCATGGCCGCAGGTACTGCCTGCAGCCGAGGGTGGCTGTGGCCCCTCAAGGGCTGGCCGCAGCCCTGGGCGTGTAGCCTGGCGGCTGCTGCGCCCAGCCCAAGCGTGCAGCCTATGGCTGCAGGCTTGGCTTGCAGCCCGGCATGGCTGCACATGGCCTGTGGCCGTGGGCTGCCAGCCCCCTGGGGGTTGGGGGCTGCCCACGGCGGTTGTCGACCTTTGGGGCCGTGAGGGCAACTGTTCAAAAATCAAAAAATTTTATTTTTTAAATTTGAGATTTAATTTTTAAATTATGTTTAAAAATATGTAATCGAAAATTTGAAAATTTTGAAATCACATATTATTGCACATGATATTTAAAATTGTTTAAAATTTGAATTTGAAATTTAAATATGAAATTCGAATTTGGAATTTGAATTTGAAATTTAAGTTTTTGGGATTTAAATTTTAAATGATTCTTGGGATGGGAAATAAATTGAGAGGCTACATAAAGATGGATACAAGAAGACGGAACAGAATTCAAGACCCAAAGAATGCTTTGGATGGAATTTTGTAATCTTTATTTTCTTTGTTCTAGGATGGAACCATGGCTTGGTTATTATTCTGTCAATTATTTTTTCTGTGATATGTCATGGATGTATAAATATGTATTGATGGATGTTTTATATGCATATTTGATAACATGTCATATAGGATAGGTAAGTGCCGTTCATACTATATTGATCATACATATTTGTCAAAACTTGCATGTTTTTCAAAATATTGAGTGTGAGAGGGTTTCAAACAAAACCCACGGCCTCCATTGTTGATCCATTTGTGAAAGCATGGTAACGTCTTGTATCAGTTCTGCCCTGACCATACCCCTCGGTAGGTGTTTACCGCCGCCGATATACGAGGTTGGATCTCCTATGTGGAAAACATGTTCGGGCACGATCCTATTCGTGACCACCCCTCGGTGGCTTGGAAGGACGTGGATCGGGCTACGTAAACAATGGTTATACACTCAAGACTCGTTTAGTTATTAACCTTCTCTAGAAGCTTTGTTAACTAAACTAGTGGCCAAAATAAGCGGTTATTAATATATGTCTTAACCTTGGAGGATTTAAGACAACATATATTAATTAAACGGGGTCTATGTTCCAGCTATTTGTCTCATGACCACCCCTTAGTGGCTTGGGCCAAAAGGTGCTGAGAATTACCGTTGCAACGCTACATGTTTTTCAAGTTTCATGTAGGAACATACTTGTATGTTTTATTTGCTAAATTATATGTATATTTTCTTGGGCTTTGTAATGATGTCTACTATAATTTTATTTAAGTTCAAAATGTCATCGACACCCCTCATTTCAATACTTACTGAAAATAAGCTGAACGGCGATAATTAAAAAGACTGGAAAAGAAATCTATTGATAGTTCTCAGCTACGAGAGACACAAGTTCGTACTGGATGAACCATGCCCACCTGGTCCCAAACCTAACACACCACTTGAGGAGGTCCCGGTTGCCTATACTCTTTGGAGAGAATCCAGAGATAGCTCGATGCTATATTCTTGCTAGCATGACGAGTGCTTTACAAAAGCAGCATGAGACTTATCAAGTTGCTGGGGAGATCATGAAAAATCTGGAGGACATGTTCAGAGGCCAAGAAAAGTTGGCTCGACAGTCTATTATAACCAGCATTATGAACTCCAAGCAGAAGGTAGGTACTCCAGTAAAGGACCATATAATCACTCTAATGGGATTTTTTGCTGAAGCTGCTGAAAACGGTGTTGAGCTGGACTACAACACCCAGATCGAGATGGTGTTCAAAACTCTATCAGATTTTGTGGGGTTTAAGGCCGCATACAATCTGGCGACAAGGGAGTTAGGACTAATCGAGCTCATAAAGCAACTCCAATCTTATGAGCAGATGATCAGGGATGGGGATGTAGTCCAACCCAATGGAGAGGCCAATTTGGCAGAATCTTCCAAACCTTCATGGAAAAGGAAGAGGCCAAATCAGAAGTAAGCAGCTTCTAGTTCTTCTAATCCTCCTGTCTCAGATGGGAAGAAGAAGAAGAAGAACAAGAAGCCCAGGGACCTTAAAAAGTCAAAGTGCTTCCGCTGTGGGTGGGTAGGTCACTTTAAGAAGGCTTGCCAGGAATTCCTAGCCGCCAAGGGCAAGGAAGGTAAGGAACTTTACTATTTGTGTTAGGAAATGCCCTAAGTATTAGAGACATTTTGATGTATTCATTTTGAACTGGATAATAAAATTATACATAGAGGTTATTCATTACATTGCTATCTGTCCTCGTCTTATTTACATGTTAAAGTAAATGTAAGCAAATGTGGCTCACTGACTGCTTGTGTTAAAACTGTTAGAACGTTGCATGCAATGAACTTTTGTATGCGAGAAGACAATGTTCTAAAGTTAGCAGTCTAAACTATGGTCTGTAGTCTATGGGGTTAGACCGAGCATCTAACTCATGTTAAGACTATTATATTGTCTAAAGCCTTGAGGGGACGGTTTGTCTTGACTGTCTGGAGCTGGACTCCTAAGTAGAGACATGGATATGTTGCTCGGTGGTGACATATTAGACCGGGACTAAAGCGTGATTGATCTACGTAGTCCGCTATGAGTGGATCAATCTGCTTTTGACGTTCATTGTGCAATAACCTTAATCCTGAGTAAATGAACTACTTCATGTATATGACTTGTGTACTTTGATGTTCCAATGGCTAAAGCGTCTCAGAGGTAGTAAGCTTATAGACCGGTTCGTTGGGTGCATGACTTGTATACGATGAAGGGTTTGTTTGCAGATATCGGAATCATAGCTCTGAGGAGTTAAAGGTATCCTCTTAAAGGCATTATACTGAATGTGAAAATGGACAAGGCCTTGGGTCGTCTGCTGGGTGGATGACTTCTTATTCACATATGGTGAATAAACATTTTCTTGATTCGGTAGTATAATGGAACTTTAAGATAGCCTGATCAGTAGGATTAAATGGACTTTGACCTAAGGCTGATCATGGATATCATATGAGGGTTTTGCATATATGACAAGGTCATTGGACAGTAGCTCGTCATAGGCTTACGTAATACGGTATATAATTGGGAGTTCAGTTTCAGGTTTATAGTGGTGTGACTCTGAAACTAGTGACCATATGATTGAGTTGTTCGGTAAAGAATGATGATCATATGGAATCACGGGAGCCCGATTATATATATCCAATCAGTCCCTCTACTAGCTCCACATAATTCCTTAACGTTTGGAAAATTGATTTGTGTATGCTATTGGCTAGTTTATTATGCATGGATGGTGATGACACAGGATTAGAATGGTAGACAAGATTCTCTCCGGTTGGATTCAGATTTTGTTTTGGATAATAGAGTACACAATTATTCGAACTCCAAATAAAGTTGCCATGATTTTATTTGAGATTGGATTGGAGTTTTAGAAAATTATCCATGAGAACAAGAATTTGAAACACAACCGTTTTGTGGAATTTGAAATTTGAATTTTGAAATTTGAATTTTGAATTTTGAAATTTGAAATTTGAATTTTGAATTTGAAATTTGAATTTGAAATTCGAATTTGAAATTTGAATTTGAAATTTAAATTTGAAATTTGAAATTTGAAATTTGAATTTGAAATTTGAAATTCAAATTTTGAATCACAGTCCAAGTAGGATTCGAATTTGTTGTGGAAAGTCCACAAGGTTTGAAATTCGAATTTGAGTTGGATTTGGAGAGGATAATCTTGTTAGAATCCTACTTGAATTTTGAATCCAAATCCCAACAAAAGTGGACGAAATTTTTGAGGATAATCCTCATGAAAAAATTCGGATTTTTGTGGATAAGATTCAAGGGAAAATTCAAGCTTCAATCCTAGTTGAATTTGGATTCTCTCCTTCCCTGAAAAGTGGCCGAAATTAGGGAGAATATCTCCTAGGAAATTTGGTTATTTTGGATAAGGTTGAGATAAGATTCAAGCTTGAAAATCCTAGTGGAATTTTTGATTCTCCCTTACCCATAATGGCCGAAATTTATGAGGAGATTTTCTCCAAGAAAAATTCGGATTTTTTGGTTGAAAAGGGAGATAAAATTCTAGTTAAAATCTTGTTTAGATTTGGATTGGATTTATCCTAGGAAAACCGAATTTAATTGTGTAGATTCTCCCTTGGAAAATTCAGATTTTTTGGTAATGGATAAGGGAGAAAATCTTTTCCTAGTCCAATTCGAATTCAGAGAATCACCTCATGCAGGTCTATAAATAGAGGTCCTGCCACTCCAGTTCTCTCAGACCACAGACTCTCAGGTGAGCAGGCTTATTGTTGCACAGCTCATCGTGACAATAAAGTTCTTTAGAGATCTGGGTGGTCGGAAGAAGACTAGCAGTGCTAGCATACCGATCGAGGTTCAGAGTGCCCACACACTCAGCTATTCAGGAATTGGAGAATAGTAGAGAAGGCTCGTTGGTTGAAGCCTCCGGTCATTCTCCTCCTGCAGATTGGCATCCTTGAGGTATGAGTTTTAATTGTTGTTGGTTTATTGTATATGGCATCATGAGATATTTAACGATCTAAAAAAATTTTTATTGTTCCGTTGCGCCACTCTGATACGTTTTTAACGATTTATTTTCTTACAATTTGGAAGTGTGTTTGGTAGAAGAATCGAAAGACACTTGGGTCATTGATTCAGGCGCAACTAATCATGTTTATGTTTCTTTGTAGGGGTTAGTGGAAACGAGAAGTCTACATGATAGGAGCCTCTCATTGCAGACTAGGGATGGTAGCTTGGTGGTGGCTGAGGCAGTGGGAGATATTTATCTTTACTTTGATGAATTTAGGTTTATTTTATTAAAAGACTGTTTTTCTGTTCCTAATTTTAGGAGGAACCTTATATCGGTAGCTTGTTTAATAAAGGATTCTTATTCAGTTTCTTTTAGTAAAAGAGTTGATATTCGTAGAAATAAGACTTTTATCTGTTCTGAATGGATGGATGAAAACCTATATTTGATCAAACTAAAGATGTACTCACTGCTTGACACTAAATTAATAGATAACTCTAAAAGGTTGAAAGTTTCTCACTCTAACAAGGCGTATCTTTGACATTTAAGACGTGGTCATATTAATCAGGATATGATTCAAAGGTTGGTGAAAGAAAGTCCTCTAGAATCTTTGGAGGAGGTATGTCTTCCTCAATGTGAGTCTTGTCTTGAGGATAAGATGACTAAGAGGTCTTTTGGAGCTAAGGGTACTAGGGCTCAGGAACTCTTAGAAATTATGTACACTAACGTATGTGGCCCCATGAATGTCACAGCACGAGGAGGGTTTGAGTATTATGTCTCCTTTATAGATGATTACTTGAGGTATAGATATGTGTATCTGATACACCACAAGAGTAAAACCTTTGACAAGTTTAAAGAGTATCGTGTGGAAGTGGAAAAGCAATTGGATAAATCTATAAAGACACTTCGATCTGATCGATGTGATGAATACCTCTCCGACGAATTTCAAGGACATCTTGAAGAGAATGGGATATTATCCTAATTGACTGTACCTGGTACTCCACAATAGAATGGTGTAGCCAAAAGGAGAAACAGGACCTTATTAGATATGGTACGGTCCATGATGAGTTATTCAACGCTACCGTTATCATTTTGGGGATGTACTTTACAAACGGTGTGCTATATTCTGAACCAGGTTCCAAGCAAGTCAATTCCTAGGACTTCGTATGAATTGTGGCATGCCAGAAAGTCCTCCCTTGGACATATGAGAATATAGGGCTACCCAGCAGATGTACTGGCTAAGATCAGAATTGTGCATGTTTGTAGGGTATCCAAAGGGAACTAAGGGAGGTTTGTTCTATAACCTGAAGGAATAAAAAGTCATTGTTTCAACCAATGCGGCATTCTTAGAGGAAAGTCACATGAATGACTTTAAGCCTCGAAGCAAAGTGGTGCTAGAGGAGTTATCGGGTGAAAGAACTACTACACAGGTTTCGATCTTGGATGCAAGTTCGAGTTCCGGTGAATGACCTGCAGACGATCAACAATTTAGGGTGCCTCATCGTAGTAGGAGGGTTTTGATGAAACCTAATTTCTTCATGTATGATGCTGAGGTATACCAGGCCGAGGCTCATGAGCATGAGGATGATCCAGTCACCGATGATGAAGCTATAAATGATGTCGATTCTAAATCTTGGAAACAGACTATGAACAATGAGATGGATTCTATGAAATCCAACTCTGTTTGGGAACTTGTAGATTTGTCGGATGGGATAAAACCCATTGGATGCAAATGGGTCTACAAAAGAAAGAAGGATGTGGAAGGGAGAGTGGAAACTTTCAAAACTAGACTGGTTGTAAAGGGGTACACGCAAAAGGCTAGAATCGATTACAATGAAACCTTTTCACCTGTTGCTATGCTGAAGTCTATCCGTATTCTTCTGTCTGTTGCTGCGGCTTTTGATTATGAGATCTGGCAAATGGATGTCAAGACGGCATTCTTGAATGGCCATCTTGAGGAATGTATCTACATGATACAGCCCGAAGGGTTCATGGCAAAAGGCCAAGAAAGAAAACTCTATAAGTTGCTTAGATCCATTTATGGATTAAAGCAAGTATCCTACTCATGGAACCAGAGATTTGATCAAGCGATCAAGACATTTGGTTTTGAGCATAACGTTGATGAACCCTGTGTTTATAAACATATTAAGGATGGAAAAGTGGTCTTTCTAGTACTCTATATCGATGATATACTACTCATTGGGAATGATGTAGGGAACTTATCATCAGTCAAGCTTTGACTATACCAACAGTTTGACATGAAGGACTTGGGAGAAGCTAATTATGTTCTAGGTATTCGTCTCTTCAGAGATCGAAAGAACAAAGTGATAGCGTTATCCCAAGCTTCATACATAGATAAAATAATTGACAAATATGCAATGTAAGAGGCAAAGAAAGGTTCACAACCTTCCATTACCAGCCTAACTCTTTCATTAGATGACTTTCCAAAGACATCGGAAGAAAGAGAGCGTATGAGTAAGGTCCCTTATGCATCCGCTGTGGGTAGCCTTGTGTACGTTATGCTTTGCACTCACCCGGACATATATTTTACAGTAGGTATGGTGAGTTGATATTAAGCGAATCCTGGAACCAAGCACTGGCAAGCGATAAAGCATACACTTAAGTATCTTAAGAGAATGAGGGATTATATGCTGGTGTATTCTGGAGGGGACCTAACACCCATAGGATACACGGACTCAGACTTCCAGACTTGTAAGGATTTGAGGAAATCGACATCAGGATTATTGTTCTTACTCGGAAGAGGCGCCATTGTGTGGAGGAGCATGAAGCAGGGTTGCACAGTTGACTCTACTATGGAGGCTGAGTATGTGGCTGCGGCTGAGGCATCTAAAGAAGCGGTTTGGCTTCGCAAGTTCTTTAAAGACCTTGAGGTCATTCTGGGTGTTGATAAGCTTATCACGCTTTACTGTGATAACACTGGGGCTATTGCCAACACAAGAGAATCTCGACACTACAAGAGGACCAGGCATATAGATCAGAGGTATCACATTATTAGAGGGCACGTGGAGACAAAACAAGTATATGTATGTAAGATCGCATCCGAGGACAACATTGTCGATCCCTTTACTAAGACTTTGATGGCTTGAAGCTTTGAGAGGCATGTAGAGCCGATAGGGATGCGTAACATGGCACATCTACTGGCTTAGGGCAAGTGGGAGATTGTTAGGAAATGCCCTAAGCATTAGAGACATTTTGATGTATTTATTTTAAACTGGATAATAAAATTATATATAGAGGTTATTCATTACATTGCTGTGTGTCCTCATTTTATTTATATGTTAAAGTAAATGTAAGTACATATGGCTCCCTGACTGCTTGTATTAAAACTGTTAGAATGTTGCATGCAATGGACTTTTTTGTATGCGAGAAGACAATGTTCTAAAATAAGCCGTCTAAACTAAGGTTTGTAGTCTATGGGTTTAGACTGAACATCTAACTCATGTTAAGACTATTATGTTGTCTAAAGCCATGGTGGGGACGATTTGTCTTGACTGTCTGGAGCATAGACTCCCAAGTAGAGACATAGATATGTTGCTTACTGGTGACATATTAGACTGAGATTAAAACATGATTGATCTACGTAGTCCACTATGTGTGGATCAATCTGCTTTTGACGTTCATTGTGCAGTAACCTTAATCCTGAGTGAATGAATAGCTTCATGTATATGACCTGTGTACTTTGATGTTCCAATGGCTAAAGCGTCTCAGAGGTAGTAAGCTTATAGACCGGTTCGTTGGGTGCATGACTTGTATACGATGAAGGATTTGTTTACAGATATCAGAATCATAACTCTAATAAGGAGTTAAGGGTATCCTCTTAAAGGCATTATACTGGATGTGAAAATGGATAAGGCCTTGGGTCGTCTGCTGGGTGGATGACTTGTTATTCACATATGGTGAATAATCATTTTCTTATTCGGAAGTATAATGGAACTTTAAGATAGCCTGATTAGTAGGATTAAACGGACTTTGACCTAAGGTTGATCATGGATATCATATGAGGGTTCTGCATACATGACAAGGTCATTGAACGATAGCTTGTCACAGGCTTATGTAATACAGTATATAATTGGGAGTTCAGTTTTAGGTTTATAGTAGTGTGACTCTGAAATTAGTGATCATATGGTTGAGTTGTTCAGTAAAGAATGATGATCATATGGATTCACGGGAGCCCGATTATATGTGTCCAATTGGTCCCTCTACTAGCTCCACATAATTCCTTAATGTTTGGCAAATTGATTTGTGTATGCTATTGGCTAGTTAATTATGCATGGATGGTATTGACATAGGATTAGGATGGTGGACAAGATTCTTTTCGATTGAATTCAGATTGTGTTTTGGATAATAGAGTACACAATTATTCGAACTCCAAATAAAGTTGTCATGATTTTATTTGAGATTGGATTAGAGTTGTAGAAAATTATCCATAAGAGCAAGAATTTGAAATACAACTGTATGTGGATTTTGAAATTTGAAATTTGAAATTTGAAATTGAAATTTGAATTTGAAATTTAAATTTGAAATTCGAATTTGAAATTCGAATTTGAAATTTAAATTTGAAATTTGAATTTGAAATTTGAAATTCAAATTTTGAATCACAGTCCAAGTGGAATTCGAATTCTTTGTGGATAATTCCACAAGGCTAGAATTTGAATTTGAGTTGGATTATGAAGAGGAAAATCTTATTCGAATCCTACTTGAATTTTGAATCATAATCCTAAATAACTTGCACGAAAATATTGAGGAAGATCCTCATAGACTTTTTGGTTTTGGTATGGATAAGATTCAGGGAAAAATTCAAGTTTCAATGCCAGTTGAATTTGGATTCTCTCCTCCCTATTTGTGGACAAAAATTATTGAGTGAATCTTTAAGGGATTTTTGGTTTCAATTGGATAAGGATGAGATAAAATTCAAGTTAAAAAATCCTATTTGGATTTTGATTCTCCTCACACTTTAATGACCGAATCTAGTCATGTTTTTGGCACAAAGGGGAATCGGTTTTTATGAGGGAATGAGGAGATAAAATTCAAGTTAAAATCCTATGTAGATTTGGATTGGATAATCTCGAAAGAATGGACGAATTTTGGTTGGATAATGCCATAAAAATTCAGATTTTTTGTGAGTGGATAGGGGAGAAAATCTTCTCCTAATCCAATTTGAATTCAGAGGATCACCTCATGCAAGTCTATAAATAGAGGACCTGCCACTCCAGTTCTCTTAGACTGCAGACTCTCAGGTGAGCAAGCTTACTGTTGCACACAACTCACTGTGACAATAAGTTCTTTAGAGATCTAGGTGGTCGGAAGAAGACTAGCAGTGCTAGCATACCGATCGAGGTTCAGAGTGCCCACACACTCAGCCATTTGGGAATTAGAGAATAATAGAGAATGCTAGTTGATTGAAGCCCTCCGGTCATTCTCCTCCTGCAGATTGGCGTCCTTGAGGTATGAGTTTAAATTGTTGTTGGTTTATTGTATATGGCATCATGAGATATTTAACGATCTTGAAAAATTTTTATTGTTCTGCTGCGCCACTCTGATACGTTTTTACCGATTTACTTCCTAGACCTACAAGTTTGGAAGTTGGATTCCGTGTATCCTATGGGTGTTAGGTTCCCTCCCGAACATACCAGCATATAATCCTTTGTTTTCTTAAATACTTGAGTATATACTTCACGGCTTGCCAATGCTTGATTCCAGGATTCACCTGATATCGACTTACTATACAACAAATATCAGGACGGGTGCAAAACATAGCGTACATGAGACTACTCACAGAAGATGCATAAGGGACTTTGCTCATCCACTCTCTTTCTTCTGATGTCTTGGGATAGTCATCTAATAAAAGAGTGAAGCCTGAAAGAGTAGGTTGTAAACCTTTCTTTGGTTCTTGCATTGCATATTTCTTAATTATTTTATCTATGTATGAAGCTTGGAATAGTGCTATCATTTTGTTCTTTTGATTTCTAATAAGATGAATGCCTAGAACATTACTAGCTTGTCCTAAGTCCTTCATATCAAGCTGTTGAGATAATCACGGTTTGACTGATGATAAGTTTCCTACATCATTCCTAATGAGTAGAATATCATCTACATAGAGTACCAGAAAGACCACCTTACCATCCTTTATACGTTTATAAACACATGGTTCGTTAACGTTTTGCTCAAAATCAAAAGTTTTAATTGCTTGATTGAACCTCTGATTCCATGAGCAGGATGCTTGCTTTAATTCATAGATAGATCTAAGCAACTTGCAAATCTTTTGACTTTGCCTTTTTCCACGAATCCGTTGGGTTGTACGATATAGATACTCTCGTTAAGATGACCATTCAAGAATACAGTCTTGACATTTATTTTTCAGATCTCGTAATTGAGAGCCACAGCAATGGACAGAAGAATACGGATAGACTTGAGTATTGCAATAGGTGAGAAGGTTTCATCGTAATTGATTCTAGCCTTCTGCGTGTACTTCTTTGCCATAAGTCTAGCTTTGAAAGTTTCAACTTTCCCTTCCGCATCTCTCTTTCTCTTATAGACCCACTTGTACCTAATGCGTTTTATCCCATCTGGTAGGTCCACAAGTTATCATACGGAGTTGAACTTCATTGAGTTTATCTCATTCTTCATGGTCTGTTTCCAAAGTTTGGAATCAACATCCTTTATAGCTTCTTCATAAGTTACAGGGTCAACTTCATACTCATGAGCCTCACCTTGGTAAACTTTGGCATCATACATAAAGAAATTGGGTTTCCTAGAAACCCTCCCACTATGTTAATGTGAACCCCGCCAAGAATAACGAGACCCGTCAAGATTAGGACACCAAGAACATTCTAAGACTCAGGCTTTTGATGGAACCTCAACCCGTTGCTTCAACAAAAACAAGAACCTCGATATAGGACGACCTCAACCTGTTGTTTATTGCGAAACAAGAACCTTGGTATAATGAAGACACCACAAACAGTGATGGAAATCCGTCTGATAAGTCGATAGTGAACGCCACAGAAAACTCCGATAAGTTCGAATAGCTCTCAAAGAACCAAAAAAGAAATATAACTCTCAAATTTGTGAATAAAACTGATGATCTTTTTCATTGCTTGTGTACGGCTTTTTATAGGCATAAATTACAAGAATATTATCAAAATATACCCTAAAAGAATATGGAAACTAAATAAAATATTCCTGTAATATTCTCAGAATTTTGAATGGACGAAAATATGGAAACTTACACCTAATTCACCCCTAAAACAATAAAAGGAAAGTTGACAAATCAATTAGCTTCATAATCAGCCATTTACATGCCCCCCTTAAAGTCAAAGAAAAGAAAAGGAAACAAAATAAAAGAAGGAAAGTAAACAATTTCTTGCAATCAGCTCCACGTTTAAGATTCATACCAAAAAACGTCAACTTTGCTTGTTTAATTCACAACATTCCCCTCCTCTTGAGAAGGATTTATCCTCAAATCATCGCCTAAAAAGGATTTGTATGCATTGTCATCGATTTGTTCGAGAACTTGAAAATGACCATCCCTTCTAGGAAATCGCTTGGAACATCTTTGTGTCGAAATTCGTATCTTTCTTACGTGTAGCCAAAACCAATCTCTGGGATTAAAAACTAATTTGTGACTTCGATGCTCCTTAGTCTTCTCGAGATTGCTCCTATAAGCTGGTCTATTTGGAATTGTTGCTCTAGGAACAAAGTCTGTTTGATGTTCAATCCCTCGAATCGGAGGTAACCCATGTGGGGTTTCTTCGGGAAAGACATTCTCATACTCCTGCAAAATAGAAACTATAGAACTAGGCAAAGAATGGTCGAGCTCGTTAGTATTTAAAAACGCCTCTTTATACATCAGCATCAGTGTAGGCTACCTCGAAACTAACGCTCTTCTCACCATACTCACTCTTGCCGCACAGCTCTCCTTTTGCAAGGCCGCACTCTCTTTTTCTCTCACCACCAAAGTTGAACCCCTTTCAGCTTGGGCACTCTCACTTTTTCTGGCCTTCCTCTCTTTTTCTTTTTGATTTTCAATTTTTTTATCTATTTCTTTTTCTCTTTCCTTCTTTTGTTCACTTTCTTCTTCACTTTTTATCTTTTGGTTGCTCTCTTTTTCACTCCGTTTCTTTTGTTCACTCTCTTTTTGTAATCTCACTTGATCTTCGTACACTTGTTGTGGTGTCAGCAGTATAAAAGTGATTGGTTGATCGCTGAGCATGAATGAATACTTGTTGGTAAAGCTATCCATGTTGACACACCAATCAAACTGCTTTTCTAAATTGTCCGAGACGATTTTACCTTGGACCAGAGGAACTTTCATCTTAATGCTACCCAAATTGATATCTTCTCGATTCCTAGCTCTTGTACATCGCCCTCCACATCTCCTATTACCCACAACTGAATTTCGATCGTCTTCTTTATCAAAGCCAGCCCCATAATACTCTTTGCCTTCATCCCTCACTCCCCGAGATTGAACTCTTTCCCTCCTACACATATTAGGAGCATTTTGTGGCCGCTTCAAACATGCAATTTCTATCCATTCCAACCGTTCATGCACTTGTCCTAATTCCAACCTCATCACACGCCTCATCTCACTCACCATGGCCTTCATAAACACCTTTGGATTAGCCATTCCCGTAGCACCTCTGGCAATGCTCTTTTCACTGTTGTGAGACATGATTGCTTCTAATATGCTCACTACTCTTGCCCTTTCTCCACTCGTTGATATCTTACAGTTCTTTTTAAACTAAACAAACAGTAATCAAAATTTCCAGTAATAATTCACCAAGAACCCACCAAGAAACAATAAGTACATTAATAGACAGAAAGAAAACAATTTCACAAAACTGAATCTTTCTTGATGATGAATCAACTATTTTTTAATTTTGAATCTGAATTTTTATTTTATTTTATTTTTTCAGGTCCTCCTCTTTTTTTTTCTTCCTCAAATCCTTTTCAAGTTTTTTTTTGGAATTATCACAAACTGGAAATTAACAACTAGTATTTGAAATAATAAGAAAACCTTAAAAAAATTCGTCCAAAACAAGCCCTAAAATAAGACCCACGAATTTTGACTCAAAAACAAGAACAAAGATAGGAAAACTTGACTTAGCGCCTTACTCTGATACCAAATGATGCAAACCCCGCCAAGAATAACGAGACCCGTCAAGATTAGGACCCCAAGAATGTTCTAACACTCAGGCTTTGGATGGAACCTCGATCTGTTGCTTCAACAAAAATAAGAACCTTGGTATAGGGCGACCTCAACCCATTGTTTATTGCGAAACAAGAACCTTGGTATAACGAAGACGCCACAAACGGTGATGGAAATCCATTTGATAAGTCGATAGTGAACGCCACAGAAAACTCCGATAAGTTCGAATAGCTCTCAAAGAACCAAAAAGAAATATAACTCTCAAATTTGTGAATAAAACTGATGATCTTTTTCATTGCTTGTGTACGCCTTTTTATAGGCATAAATTACAAAAATATTCTCAAAATATACCCTAAAAGAATATGGAAACTAAATGAAATATTCCTGTAATATTCTCCTAATATTCCCCTAATATTCTCAGAATTTTGAATGGACGAAAATATGGAAACTTACACCTAATTCACCCCTAAAACAATAAAAGGAAAGTTGACAAATCAATTAACTTCATAATTAGCCATTTACACGCCCCCCTTAAAGTCAAAGAAAAGAAAAGGAAACAAAATAAAAGAAGGAAAGTAAACAATTTCTTGTAATCAGCTCCACGTTTAAGATTCATGCCAAAAAACATCAACTTTGCTTGTTTTTTTTACGTCATATGTCAAACCACCCTAAACTGTTGATCGTTTGCTTGTCTTTCAGTGGAACTCAAACTTAGGTCCAAGACCAAAACCTGTGGAGTTCTTTCACCAGATAGCTCTTTTGGCAAAACTTTGCTTCATTCATATAACTCTCTTCCAAGAAAGTTGCATAGGTTGAAACAATGACCTTTTACTCCTTCAGCTTATAGAACAGACCTTCTTTAGTCCTTTTAAGATACCCAACAAATGAGCATAATTCCAACCTCGGTTCTAATTTCTTCGCATCCCCATCCTGTACGTATGCCGGGCAATCCCATATTCTCATATGTTTGAGAGAAGGCTTCTTGCCTTTCCACATTTTGAACGGGGTTCCAAGATTCAATTTAGTTAGAACATGGTTTAGAATATAGCATGCCATTTGTAGTGCATATCCCCAAAACGAGATTGGCAGCTCTGAATAACTCATCATGAACCGTACCATATCCAATAAGGTCCTATTTCTCCTTTCAGCTATACCATTCTATTATGGAGTACCAGGTGTAGTTAATTGAGATAGATTCCTATTCTCTACAAGATGTCCTAGAAAATCGTCGGAGAGGTATTCGGCACCCCGATCAGATCAAAGTGCCTTTATGGATTTACTTAATTGCATTTCTACTTCTGCATAATATTCTTTGAACTTGTCAAAGGTTTTGCTCTTACGCGATATCAGGTACATGTATCCATACCTCGAGTAGTCGTCTATAAAGGAGACATAATACTCATACCCTCCACACGCCTCGACGTTCATGGGGTCATATACATCAGTGTGCATGATTTCTAAGAGTTCTTTAGCTCTAGTATCCTTAGCTCCAAAAGGCCACTTAGTCATCTTCAAGGCAAGATTCACATTGGGGAGATGTAACTCCTCTAGAGTATCTAAAGGACCATCTTTTACCAATCTCAGAATCCTATCTTGATTGATATGACCTAGTCTTAAATGCCAAAGGTATGCCTTGTTAGAGTGAGAAATTTTAAGCCTTTTAGAGTTATTTGTTAATTCGGTGTCTAGTTGTGAGTACGTCTTTGGTTTGATAAAATAAAGGTTACCATCTATTCTCCCAGAACAGATAAAAGAATCATTTTTGCGAATAACAGTCGTTTTATTAAACCAGACTGAATAATAATCCTTAATTAAATAGGCTACCGATATAAGGTTCCTCTTAAAATTAGGAACATAAAAATAATCCTTTAATAGAATAAACCTAAAATTATCAAAATAAAGATGGACTTCTCCCACTGCTTTAGCCACCACCAAGCTACTGTCTCCAGTTCGTAACGAAAAGCTCCTATCATGTAGACTTCTCACTTCTACGAACCCCTACAAAGAAACACAAACATGATTAGCGGCTCCCGAATCAACGACCCAGTTGTTTTTTGATTCTTCCACCAAACAAGCTTCTAAGTATGAAAGCTCCTTATCTTCCTTAGCCTTGGCTAGGAATTCCTAGCAAGCCTTCTTGAAATGATCTACCTTTCTATAATAGAAGCATTTGGACTTTTTAGGGTCCTTTGGTGTGACAAACTGGAAAATTCCTACAGTGCTACCTAGTATTAAGCTAGGTTTTTCTAAGAATTTTTGGGAATAGAAAGTGAAAGAACACTATGTTTATAAATAAACACATAATAGTATTAATAATAAAAAATAAATTTTTTGGAGGATTTGAAATCTCGAAAAATGATTAAAGAATAAAGTTCATGACTGAGAAAGTGATTTCAGACCAAAATGCTCCAAATAAAGTGGTTTCGGTATCCGAAAAAGATAAGATATAAGAAATAGCAAGTTAAAGCAAAGATAAGACAAGATAAGTATTTTAGGGTTTTTAAGAATTTTGAGATTGAGTTAAATCAAATCGAAAGCATGGATGGCTAGATATGTCCTCTAGTGCACTCCTCCAGAAATTTCGTTATTTTTGGAAAAACAAAGATGCTATTTAGAAGCCGAAAAACCCAAGAGATTACCTAAGGTAAAAAAAACTCGCCTACGCAATTTCGATGAAATTTCGTTTGGTTTGACTTTTAGTCAAACTTTGACTTTCGAATTAATTGGGTGAGGTCATGCACAATGTCACATGCACGATGTCATAAATCAAGAAAGAAATTTAGTAGAAAGTAATAGGATGATCCAAGGGTGTGGATGTGACAACCGGGAAATTTAGGCAATTCTCAGATGAAAATGTACAAATGTATGTGTATAACAATTTGTACTATTTAAAGAGTGAAATAAATGTATTTATATTGTTTAGAATATATTAAAATGTTCTAACAATACTGACGAGTAAGAATTCAGTGTTGGAAAAATTCGCTGAGTTGAAACGGTACCAAAACCGGCATTGAAAACCCTAACCGGGACAATAAAAGACGGAAAACTTCCGGGATTAATTTTGATCAAACGGAAGCAGTTTAAATTGATCCGACTGCACAGGAGACCTCAGGAACACGCCGGGACGATTTCAGGAAAATTTCAGCTCGAACCGGTATCGGTCAAAAAGTAGTCGAATTAATGTGAATAGTGAAAGTCAAAGTCAACTTTTGCTTTAGCATTTATGACATCATAAATCCCTTTAATAAATGGAAAGAAAATGGTGGTTGGTAGCATTAATGGCCATGATCTAATTTCTTTTTGATCTAAAGGCCAAGATTTGGCCAAAATTCACCATTTTAAATTTTTGAAAATGTTGGAAAGAATTAGGTGGAAAGGTGTTGAGTTTTGATTGGTGGAAAGCCAAATTAATTGGCCTTTTAGTTGCTTAAGTCGGCAACTTTAGTGAATAAAGTGGCCGAGACAATTTTTCAAGCCAAACCAAAGACAACAAAATTTTCTAAGTGAAGGGGAGAAGTTTGTGATCTACAGTGATGCATCTAAAATAGGATTGGGAGTAGTCCTGATACAAGACGGCAAGGTGATTGCCTATGCTTCCCGTCAATTAAAGGATCATGAAAGGAATTACCCTACGCATGACCTTGAACTTGCTGCAGTAGTGTTCGCACTTAAAATTTGGCAACACTATCTCTATGGAGCTCAATGTCAGATTTTCACTGATCGCCAAAGCCTGAAGTATTTCTTCACACAAAAAGAGCTCAATATGCAGCAAAGACGATGGTTGGAACTAGTGAAGGATTATGATTGTGAAATCCTATACCACCCAGGAAAGGCCAACCGTGTAGCGGATGCTTTAAGTAGATAGTCTACCATATCGCACCAGCTACCAATAAACAGGCTTCCGAAGTCATTGCAGCAAGAAATAAATTCTTTGAACTTGGAGCTGATATTTGGGAGACTAGCTGTACTCCAAGTGGAATCATCGCTATTTGAGGATATAAAGGAGGCTCAGAGGCGAGATCCAACAATGACAAGTTCTCAGGAAGGAATTTCCAAGGATGGAATGATCCTTTATCAAGGAAGGATAAATGTTCCAGCTGATGAGGAACTTAGAAGACGGATCATGTCAGAAGCCCATGAGACACCCTATTCTGTTCATCCCGGAGCTAGCAAGATGTATCAGGACTTGAAGTTACAGTTCTGGTGGAAAGGGATGAAGAACGATATAGCGAAATTCGTGAGCAGATGCATGACCTGTCAGAGAATCAAAGCGGAACATAAACATCCAGTAGGAAGATTGGAACCGTTGGAGATTCCTGAATGGAAATGGGAACACATTACGATGGATTTTGTAGTGGGATTCCCAAAAACCCGAGAAGATTATGATGCCATCTGGGTTATTGTGGATAGACTGACCAAGACGGCACGGTTTATAGTTGTCAAGATGACCTTTTCATTAGAAAAGTTTGCTTAGCTGCACATAACTCATGTCGTTAGATTACATGGAGTACCAAAATCCATTGTATCAGATCGAGATGCACGGTTCACTTCGAATTTCTGGAAGTGCGTGCAAGAGGCTATGGGTACTGAATTGAGACTCAGTACGGCATTTCATCCGCAAACAGATGGACAGTCAGAGCGGACAATTCAGACCTTAGAGGACATGCTTCGAGCTTGTGTAATGGATTTTGTGGGAAATTGGAACGAGAAGTTACCATTAATTGAATTCTCGTACAATAATAGTTACCAAGCTTCTATAGGCATGGCACCTTATGAGGCTTTGTATGGACGGAAGTGCAGATCACCACTACACTGGTATGATTTGCGAGAGAAGCAGTTGCATAAGATGGATTTCATAAAAGAGACTTCCGATGCAGTTGCTAGAATTCAGCATCAAATGAAAATTGCGCAAAGCCGACAAAAGAGTTATGCAGACAAGAGGCAGAGATCCTTAGAGTTTGATGAAGGAGACTTCATATTTCTTAAAGTATCGCCCATGAAGGGGATTATGCGTTTTGGTAAGAAGGGGAAACTTAGTCCAAGATATATTGGACCTTATGAAATTATCGAGCGCATTGGAAAGGTCGCTTACAGATTACATTACCTCCAGAATTGTCGGCAGTGCATAATGTATTTCATGTATCGATGCTGAGAAAATATATACTTGATCCGTCCCATGTGCTGAAGCATGAGCCTATTCAAATCCACGAGGATTTGGCATATGAGGAACAACCTATTCGAGTACTGGCTCGTGAAGAGAAAGTACTGAGGAATAAGACAATCCCACTAGTGAAGATTTTATGGAAAAATCACAACGTTGAAGAAGCTACGTGCGAACGAGAAGACGAGATAAGGGGTTTATACCCCCATTTATTCTAATTTTCGAGGACGAAAATTTTATAAGGAGGGGTGAATGTGACAACCGGGAAATTTAGGCAATTCTCGGAAGAAAATGTACAAATGTATGTGTATAACAATTTGTACTATTTAAAGAGTGAAATAAATGTATTTATATTGTTTAGAATATATTAAAATGTTCTAACAATACTGACGAGTAAGAATTCAGTGTTGGAAAAATTCGCTGAGTTGAAACGGTGCCAAAACCGGCATTGAAAACCCTAACCGGGACAATAAAAGACGGAAAACTTCCGGGATTAATTTTGATCAAACGGAAGCAGTTTAAATTGATCCGACTGCACAGGAGACCTCAGGAACACGCCGGGACGATTTCAGGAAAATTTCGGCTCGAACCAGTATCCGTCAAAAAGTAGTCGAAATAATGTGAATAGTGAAAGTCAAAGTCAACTTTTACTTTAGCATTTATGACATCATAAATCCCTTTAATAAATGGGAAGAAAATGGTGGTTGGTAGCATTAATGGCCATGATCTAATTTCTTTTTGATCTAAAGGCCAAGATTTGGCCAAAATTCACCATTTAAAATTTTTGAAAATGTTGGAAAGAATTAGGTGGAAAGGTGTTGAGTTTTGATTGGTGGAAAGCCAAATTAATTGGCCTTTTAGTTGCTTAAGTCAGCAACTTTAGTGAATAAAGTGGCCGAGACAATTTTTCAAGCTAAACCAAAGACAACAAAATTTTCTAAGTGTTTTCCTTGGTGGAGCCGTGAGTAACCAAGAGAGAGCCAAGTGATTCCTTCAATTTTCTTTCACAAAATTGGTGTCAAAGCATTCCTTGAAGACAAAGGAAGCAAGTGAACAAGGTAACTCCCCTTGGATTAAACTTTTTCTTGGTTTTTTTTCAAGAAAACCGTGTGATGAATAGTGTTGAGGATGGAAAAAATTTTGGTTGTTTTCATTGATTTGGTGTTTGGGTTTTGTTAAGGATGTGATTAGGAAGAAAACCATGCAATTGGTTTAAAGAAAAACCAAAATTTTGTTGGTTTTCCAAGGGTAAAACCGTGGGCTACCATGGGTGATCAATGGGAAATTTTTGCGGTTTAAGTGTTAACATGCTTTCAATTCATATTTTGTTAAGAATAAAGCATGATTTGCATTATGAAAAACTTGGAAAAAATTTTTGGTGTGAGCTTACCTAAAGTGGCCGTGGGTTACTTAGGGCTTGGAAGAAAGTTTTGCATGGTTTATTTGATAATTGGATGATTTAAATCATGCATTTTATAATGTAAATGATGAAATTATGAATGAAAGTAAGAAAAGAAAAAAATTGGGGTATGTTTTATTAGTGTGGCCGTGGGTTATATGTGATTAAAAAACCCTAGGAAAATTGTTGAAAAATGCAATGAAAATTGGCTTGAAAATGTGTTAGAAAATGACATTTTAATAGCCTAAGATTTGGTGAAAATTTGAGAAGTTTTGGTTAGGTTTTGATTGTCAAAACCGTGGCCAAAAACTAAGGATGAAAATGAAAAATTTTTGTGTAATGTGGGTTAAAATGCAAATTGGAATTTTGGGAGCTTTTATGTAAAAGTTTGGAAAACTTTTACATAAAATAGGCTTGTGGTATAGTACGTGGCAGGTAAATATGGTTCGAGGCGTACCTAACGCCGGTAACCTTAAAATTACGCCGACATGCTGCCGAAATTTCGAAAACAGCATTTGGGGTAAAATGGAAATAAAAATAAAAAGTTTGAGGTCGGGTCGGGTCGGAAACCCGAGTCTCTAACGGAAAATTTGATAAGGAAAACCTAAGGGGTGGTTCGTGAATAGTAACCTGTCCCCTAAAAATGTAAAACGCGAGTGAAAAAAAAAAAACCGACCTCGAGGGAGGGGCGTTTTTGGAAATGAAATAAAGGTCCGAGTCGGGAACGGAAAATCCGAGCCTCGGAGTCCTAGATCGGGAATGTCTAGATGAACGTTTTAAATACTAGTGAAACGTCCATTTGAGACTCCGAAACGATAGAAAATCACTAAACCGACGTAAGGGTCGGAATAGTGCTTCTCGAGGGTCGGGAAAGTGAAAAGTGGAAATAAAATAGAAATGAACCCGGTAATGATTAGAAAAGAGTCGGAAAAGTTCCTGAGAGCCAAAAATGCAGTCTGGATCGAGAAAATTTCCGTCAGGGGCAAAATTGTAATTTTGCCCAAATATAGGGGTAAAATCGTAATTTTGCCAAAATACAGGGGCAAAATCGTAATTTTGTAAAAGTTGAGAAAAATGGGGAAAATGATAAATAAAGCCTAAAAAGTTATAAATAGGTTTTATTTAAACTTTTAAATGAAAAATAAAAGCTATAAATGAAAATGAAATTAACAGACAAGGTTTTGTCTGTAGGATCCAAAAATCGACCTACCAGGAGGGCGATCAAAGATCCAAGAGAGAAAAAGAGAAGAGACTGATAAGGTAAGTTCAGATATTTACCTGTCTGCAATATATAGCATTATTGTTGCTAACTTTGATGTACTAACTATAAGTTAGGTACATACGTGCTACGGGCACTATTATAGAGTAGAGAGAGAGACGTAATGTGCTACGGGCACTATTGAGAATGGACACATTGTTAATTGTGCTTCGGGTACTAGAGCGAGGTTAATGAAACTCACTCCCCTAAAAAATTAAAATGTGAATCATTCCTAACCACGGGGCAATATGAAGTCACCGGGTTAGAACTTAAAAAGTCGGTAGTGAAACCACTTTCTGGCGTACCAGCCTTCCATACAGGGAGGTACTATTTACCTTCGGGGCTATGAGATTAAGGCTGTGGAGGTCAGCACTGATGTACCGCTCCCAGTCATGTACAATTTTGCCTTCGGGGCTATGAGATTAAGGCTGTGGAGGTCAGCACTAATGTACCACTCCCAGTCATGCGCACTTAAATGGTACTGCCAACCTGAGCTCAAAACCAGAACATAAGCAAAGATAATTACCTAAAACTGAAACTATGCCATAATTGAGCATAAGCCAGTTTAGTGAGAGTATTAACATCGCGGTAGATGTACTGTTGTGGCACTGAATAGTGGTCAAAGTTACTATTTATGTATGAATAGTGGTCAACGGTACTATTCAGGATGAATAGTACTATTCATAGAAATTTTATTTCTTGCATGTTTGAACTTACTGAGCCTGTAGCTCACCATTTTTGCTAATGTTTGTTAGGAAATGCCCTAAGTATTAGAGACATTTTGATGTATTCATTTTGAACTGGATAATAAAATTATACATAGAGGTTATTCATTACATTGCTATCTGTCCTCGTCTTATTTACATGTTAAAGTAAATGTAAGCAAATATGGCTCACTGACTGCTTGTGTTAAAACTGTTAGAACGTTGCATGCAATGGAATTTTGTATGCGAGAAGACAATGTTCTAAAGTTAGCAGTCTAAATTATGGTCTGTAGTCTATGGGGTTAGACCGAGCATCTAACTCATGTTAAGACTATTATGTTGTCTAAAGCCTTAGAGGGGACGGTTTGTCTTGACTGTCTGAAGCTGGACTCCCAAGTAGAGACATGGATATGTTGCTCGGTGGTGACATATTAGACCAGGACTAAAGCGTGATTGATCTACGTAGTCCGCTATGAGTGGATCAATCTGCTTTTGACGTTCATTGTGCAATAACCTTAATCCTGAGTAAATGAACTACTTCATGTATATGACTTGTGTACTTTGATGTTCCAATGGCTAAAGCGTCTCAGAGGTAGTAAGCTTATAGACCGGTTCGTTGGGTGCATGACTTGTATACGATGAAGGGTTTGTTTGCAGATATCGGAATCATAGCTCTGAGGAGTTAAAGGTATCCTCTTAAAGGCATTATACTGAATGTGAAAATGGACAAGGCCTTGGGTCGTCTGCTGGGCGGATGACTTCTTATTCACATATGGTGAATAATCATTTTCTTGATTCGGTAGTATAATGGAACTTTAAGATAGCCTGATCAGTAGGATTAAACGGACTTTGACCTAAGGCTGATCATGGATATCATATGAGGGTTTTGCATATATGACAAGGTCATTGGATGGTAGCTCGTCACAGGCTTACGTAATACGGTATATAATTGGGAGTTCAGTTTCAGGTTTATAGTGGTGTGACTCTGAAATTAGTGATCATATGATTGAGTTGTTCGGTACAGAATGATGATCATATGGAATCACGGGAGCCCGATTATATATGTCCAATCAGTCCCTCTACTAGCTCCACATAATTCCTTAACGTTTGGCAAATTGATTTGTGTATGCTATAGGCTAGTTTATTATGCATGGATGGTGATGACACAGGATTAGGATGGTAGACAAGATTCTCTTCGGTTGGATTCAGATTTTGTTTTGGATAATAGAGTACACAATTATTCGAACTCCAAATAAAGTTGCCATGATTTTATTTGAGATTGGATTGGAGTTGTAGAAAATTATCCATGAGAACAAGAATACGAAACACAACCGTTTTATGGAATTTGAAATTTGAAATTTGAAATTTGAAATTTGAAATTTGAAATTTGAAATTTGAAATTTGAATTTTGAATTTGAAATTTGAATTTGAAATTTGAATTTGAAATTTAAATTTGAAATTTGAAATTTGAAATTTGAAATTTGAATTTGAAATTTGAATTTGAAATTTGAAATTCAAATTTTGAATCACAGTCCAAGTAGGATTCGAATTTGTTGTGGAAAATCCACAAGGTTTGAAATTCGAATTTGAGTTGGATTTGGAGAGGATAATCTTGTTAGAATCCTACTTGAATTTTGAATCCAAATCCCAACAAAGGTGGGCGAATTTTTTGAGGATAATCCTCAATGGAAAATTCGGTTTTTGTGGATAAGATTCAAGGGTAAATTCAAGCTTCAATCCTAGTTGAATTTGGATTCTCTTTACTCCCTAAAAGTGGCCGAAATTTTGGAGCCTAAATCCTAGGAAATTCGGTTATTTTTGGATAAGGTTGAGATGAGATTTAGCTTGAAAAATCCTAGTGGAATTTTGATTCTTCCTTATCCTAAAAGTGGCCGAAAATTTGGAGAAGATTTTCTCCTAAAGATTTCGGATTTTTTGGTTGAAAAAGGGAGATAAAATTCTAGTTAAAATCTTGTTTAGATTTGGATTGGATTTATCCTAGGAAAACCGAATTTAATTGTGGAGATTCTCCCTTGGAAAATTCGGATTTTTTGGTTTGGATAAGGGAGAAAATCTTTTCCTAGTCCAATTCGAATTCAGAGAATCACCTCATGCAGGTCTATAAATAGAGGTCCTGTCACTCCAGTTCTCTCAGACCACAGACTCTCAGGTGAGCAGGCTTATTGTTGCACAGCTCATTGTGACAATAAAGTTCTTTAGAGATATGGGTGGTCCGAAGAAGACTAGCAGTGCTAGCATACCGATCGAGGTTCAGAGTGCCCACACACTCAGCCATTCGGGAATTGGAGAATAGTAGAGAAGGCTAGTTGGTTGAAGCCTCCGGTCATTCTCCTCCAACATATTGGCGTCCTTGAGGTATGAGTTTTAATTGTTGTTGATTTATTGTATATGGCATCATGAGATATTTAACGTTCTAAAAATTTTTATTGTTCCGCTGCGCCACTCTGATACGTTTTTACCGGTTTATTATCCTACAATTGGTATCAGAGCCATCTCATGACTATGCCATGTACATAAATTAGACAATTACTTAGTCTTTTTATTTATGTATGGATTTGATATTTAGAGAGTGGCATTCTAGGGTTCCTTTATGTTGTTATCATGTATTATGTATAAAGTATGTGGTTATTTTAATTTTTTGAATTATTATAAGCATGCTTGTTTATACCGGTTATGGTTCCTTAGAATTTAGAAAAATTGTATCTAGGAATTTTTTATGTAACCATGGGAGCAGTTTATTAACACTGTAATTTTCCCATGAATTTTAATTTTTGTCTCTTATAATTTTTATGGATAGAATTTTGTACACCGGAAACGGTATAGGAATTTTTTATGTAATTATTCTTGGAGGAGATTGAAGATTAAAGACCGTAATTTATTTTTCCCAAAAGTTAAATTTAATTTAAAGGTTGAAATTTTGATTGTGTGGAAAATTTCAATTTAATAGGGATTCAAATTAATTTTTGGAGATCCTAAAAGATAAATTGGAATATGGCACGAAAATCGAGACACAACCCCTCGGGATAGGCCGACAAACCTTGGTGGGGCTGCAGCCCCTGCCCTCGGGCAGGATGGGGCTGCGGCAGCCCCTGTACTGGCCCACACCACCCACGGCCGCAGGCTCTACCTGCAGCCAGGGGTGGCCGTGGCCTGCCCAAGGCTGGCCGCAGCCTGGGCGTGCAGCCTCTGGCTGCAAGCGCTGCCTGCAGCCTGCCGGCTGCTGCGCCCAGTCTGGGCGTGCAGCCTCTGGCTGCAGGCGCTGCCTGCAGCCTGCCGGCTGCTGCGCCCAGTCTGGGCGTGCAGCCTGGTGCTGCAGGCTTGGCCTGCAGCCCGGCAGGCTGCACAAGGGGCGGCCGTGGGCTGCCAGCCCCTCCGGGGTTGGTGACCGCCCACGGCGGCTGCCGCCTTCACAGGCGGCGGTGCGGCGGTCCAAAATTTGAAAATTTTGATTTTTAAATTTGAGATTTAATTTTAAATCATGTTTAAAAATATGTAATTAAAAATTTGAAATTTTTGAAATTACATATTATTACACATGATGATTAAAATTGTTTAAAATTTGAATTAGAAATTTAAATTTGAAATTCGAATTTAGAGTTGAATTTGAAATTTAAATTTTTGGAAATTTAAATTTTAAATAATTCTTGGGATGAGAAATAAATGGAGAGGCTGCATAAAGATGGATACAAGAAGACGGAACAAAATTCAAGACCCAAAGAATGCTTTGGATGGAATTTTGTAATCTTTATTTTCTTTGTTCTAGGATGGAACCATAGCTTGGTTGTTCTGTCAATTATTTTTCTGTGATATGTCATGGATGTATAAATATGTATTGATGGATGTTTTGTATGCATATTTGATAACATGTCATATAGGATAGGTGAGTGCCGCTCATACTATATTGATCATACATAATTTGTCAAAACTTGCATGTTTTTCAAAATATTGAGTAGGAGAGGGTTTCAAACAAAACCCACGGCCTCCATTGTTGATCCATATGTGAAAGCATGGTAACGCCTCGCGTCAGTTCCGACCTGACCACACCCCTCGGTAGGTGTTTACCGCCGCTGGTATACTAGATTGGATCTCCTATGTGGAAAACGTGTTCGGGTGCGATCCTATTCATGACCACCCCTCGGTGGCTTGGTAGGACGTGGATCGGGCTACGTAAACAATGGTTATACACTCAAGACTCGTTTAGTTATTAACCTTCCCTAGAAGCTCTGTTAACTAAACTGGTGGCCAAATAAGCGGTTATTAATATATGTCTTAACCTTGGAGGATTTAAGGTAACATATACTAATTGGACGGGGTCCATGTTCCGGCTATTTGTTCTCATGACCACACCTCGGTGGCTTGGGGCAATAGGTGCTGAGAATTACCGTTGCAATGCTACATGTTTTTTTTCAAGTTTCATGTAGGAACATACTTGTATGTTTTTTATTTGCTAAATTATCTGTATATTTGCTTGGGCTTTGTAATGATGTCTAGTATAATTTTATTTCAGTTCAAAATGTCACCGACACCCCTCATTTCAATACTTACTGAAAATAAGTTGAATGGCGACAATTATAAAGATTGGAAAAGAAATCTATTAATAGTTCTCAGCTGCGAGAGACACAAGTTCGTACTAGACGAACCATGCCCACCTGGGCCCAAACCTGACACACCACTTGAGGAGGTCCCGGTTGCCTATAATCGTTGGAGAGAATCCAATGAGATAGCTCGATGCTACATCCTTGCTAGCATGACGAGTGCTTTACAAAAGCAGCATGAGACTTATCAAGTTGCTGGGGAGATCATGGATAATCTGGAGGACATGTTCGGAGGCCAAGAAAAATTGGCTCGACAGTCCGCTATCACCAGCATTATGAACTCTAAGCAAAAGACGGGTGCTCCGGTGAAGGACCATATGATCACTCTAATGGGATTCTTCGCTGAGGCTGCCGAGAATGGTGCTGAGTTGGACTATAACACCCAGATCGAAATGGTGTTCAAGACTCTGTCTAAAGATTTTGTGGGGTTTAAGGCCGCATACAATCTGGCGACAAAGGAGTTAGGACTTACCGAGCTCATGAAGCAACTACAGGCTTATGAGCGGATGATCAGGGATGAGGATACGGTCCGACCTAAAGGAGAGGCCAATTTGGCGGAATCTTCCAATCCCTCACGGAAGAGGAAGAGGCCAAATAAGAAGCAAGTGGCTTCCAGTTCTTCTAATCCTCCTGTCTCGGACGGGAAGAAGAAGAAGAAGAACAAGAAGCCGAAGGACCCTAAAAAGTCCAAATGCTTCCACTGTGGGAAGGTAGGTCACTTCAAGAAGGCTTGCCGGGAATTCCTAGCCTCCAAGGGCAAGGAAGGTAAGGAACTTCATTACTTAGAAGCGTGTTTGGTGGAAGAATCGAAAGACACATGGGTCATTGATTCGGGCGCCACTAATCATGTTTGTGTTTCTATGCAGGGGTTCGTGGAAACGAGAAGTCTACATGATAGGAGCCTCTCGTTGCGGACTGGAGATGGTAGCTTTGTGGTGGCTGAGGCAGTGGGAGACGTTCATCTTTATTTTGATCAATTTAGGTTTATTTTATTGAAAGACTGTTTTTATGTTCCTAATTTTAGGAGGAACCTTATATCGGTAGCTTATTTAATAAAGGATTCTTATTCAGTTTCTTTTAGTAAAAGAGTTGATATTCGTAGAAATAAGTCTTTTATCTGTTCTGGATGGATGGATGGAAACCTATATTTGATCAGACCAAAGATGTACTCACTGCTTGACACTGAATTAATTGATAACTCTAAAAGGTTGAAAGTTTCTCACTCTAACAAGGCGTATCTTTGGCATTTAAGACTTGGTCATATTAATCAGGATAGGATTCAAAGATTGGTGAAAGACGGTCCTCTGGAATCTCTGGAGGAGGTACGACTTCCCCAATGTGAGTCTTGTCTAGAGGGTAAGATGACTAAGAGGTCTTTTGGAGCTAAGGGTACAAGGGCACAGGAGCTCTTAGAAATTGTGCACACTGACGTATGTGGCCCCATGAACGTCACAGCATGAGGAGGGTTCGAGTACTATGTCTCTTTCATAGATGATTACTCGAGGTATGGATATGTGTATCTGATGCACCGCAAGAGCGAAACCTTTGACAAATTCAAAGAGTATCGTGCGGAAGTGGAAAAGCAATTGGATAAATCCATAAAGACACTTCGATCTGATCGAGGTGGCGAATACTTCTCCGATGAATTTCTAGGATATCTTGTAGAGAATGGGATATTATCCCAATTGACTGCACCTGGTACTCCACAACAGAATGGTGTAGCCGAAAGGAGAAACAGGACCTTATTGGATATGGTACGGTCCATGATGAGTTACTCAACGCTGCCATTATCATTTTGGGGACATGCTTTACAAACGGCGTGCTATATTCTGAACCAGGTTCCGAGCAAATCAATTCCTAGAACTCCGTATGAATTGTGGCGTGGCAGGAAGCCCTCCCTTGGACATATGAGAATATGGGGCTGCCCGGCACATGTACTGGATGGGGATGCGAAGAAGTTGGAACCAAGATCAGAATTGTGCATGTTTGTAGGGTATCCAAAGGGAACTAAAGGAGGTCTGTTCTATAACCCGAAGGAACAAAAGGTCATGGTCTCAACCCATGCGACATTCTTGGAGGAAAGTCACATGAATGAATTTAAGCCTCGAAGCAAAGTGGTGCTAGAGGAGTTATCGAGTGAAAGAACTGCTCCACAGATTTCGGTCTTGGACGCAAGTCCGAGTTCCAGTGAAAGACCTGCAGACGATCAACAATTTAGGGTGCCTCGTCGTAGTGGGAGGGTTTTGAAGAAACCTAATTTCTTTATGTATGATGCTGAGGTATACCAGGCCGAGGCTCATGAGCATGAGGAAGATCCAGTCACATATGATGAAGCTATAAAGGATGTTGATTCTAGATCTTGGAAACAGGCTATGAACAATGAGATGGATTCTATGAAATCCAACTCTGTTTGGGAACTTGTAGATTTGCCGGATGGGATAAAACCCATTGGATGCAAATGGGTCTACAAAAGAAAGAAGGATGCGGAAGGGAGAGTGGAAACTTTCAAAGCTAGACTGGTTGCAAAGGGATACACGTAAAAGGCTGGAATCGATTACGAGGAAACCTTTTCGCCTGTTGCTATGCTGAAGTCTATCCGTATTCTTCTGTCCATTGCTGCGGCTCTCGATTACGAGATCTGGCAAATGGATGTCAAGACGGCATTCTTGAATGGCCATCTTGAAGAGTGTATCTATATGATACAGCCCGAAGGGTTCGTAGCAAAAGGCCAAGATAAGAAATTCTGCAAGTTGCTTAGATCCATTTATGGATTAAAGCAGGCATCCCGCTCATGGAACCAGAGGTTTGATCAAGCGATTAAGACATTTGGTTTTGAGCAGAACGTTGATGAACCTTGTGTTTATAAACGTATTAAGGATGGAAAAGTGGTCTTTCTGATACTCTATGTCGATGATATACTACTCATTGGGAATGATGTAGCGAATTTATCATCGGTCAAGCTTTGGTTACACCAACAGTTTGACATGAAGGACTTGGGAGAAGCTAATTATGTTCTAGGCATTCGTCTCTTCAGAGATCGAAAGAACAAAATGATAGCATTATCCCAAGCTTCATACATAGATAAAATAATTGACAAATATGCAATGCTAGAGGCAAAGAAAGGCTCACAACCTTCTATTGCCGGTTTAATTCTTTCATTGGATGACTGTCCCAAGACATCGGAAAAAAGAGAGCGTATGAGTAAGGTCCCTTATGCATCCGCTGTGGGTAGCCTTATGTACGCTATGCTTTGCACTCGCCCGGACATATGTTTTGCAGTAGGAATGGTGAGTCGATATCAAGCGAATCCTGGAACCAAGCACTGGCAAGCAGTAAAGCATATACTCAAGTATCTTAAGAAAACGAGGGATTATATGCTAGTGTATTCTGGAGGGGACCTAACACCCGTAGGATACACGGACTCAGACTTCCAGACTTGTAAGGATTCGAGGAAATCGACATCTGGATCAGTGTTTTTACTCGGAGGAGGCGCCATTGTGTGGAGGAGCGTGAAGCAGGGCTGCACAGCTGACTCTACTATGGAGGCTGAGTATGTGGCTGCGGCTGAGGCATCTAAAGAAGCGGTTTGGCTCCGCAAGTTCTTTAGAGACCTTGAGGTCATTCCGGGTGTTGACAAGCCTATCACACTTTACTGTGATAATACAGGGGCAATTGCCAACACAAGGGAATCTCGGCACCACAAGAGGACCAAGCACATAGATCGGAGGTATCACATTATTAGAGGGCATGTGGAGACAGGACAAGTGGATGTATATAAGATCGCGTCCGAGGACAACATCGCTGATCCCTTTACTAAGACTTTGGTAGCTAGAAGCTTTGAGAGGCATGTAGAGGCGATGGGGATGCGTAACATGGCACATCTGCTGGCTTAGGGCAAGTGGGAGATTGTTAGGAAATGCCCTAAGTATTAGAGACATTTTGATGTATTCATTTTGAACTGGATAATAAAATTATACATAGAGGTTATTCATTACATTGCTATCTGTCCTCGTCTTATTTACATGTTAAAGTAAATGTAAGCAAATATGGCTCACTGACTGCTTGTGTTAAAACTGTTAGAACGTTGCATGCAATGGAATTTTGTATGCGAGAAGACAATGTTCTAAAGTTAGCAGTCTAAATTATGGTCTGTAGTCTATGGGGTTAGACCGAGCATCTAACTCATGTTAAGACTATTATGTTGTCTAAAGCCTTAGAGGGGACGGTTTGTCTTGACTGTCTGGAGCTGGACTCCCAAGTAGAGACATGGATATGTTGCTCGGTGGTGATATATTAGACCGGGACTAAAGCGTGATTGATCTACGTAGTCCGCTATGAGTGGATCAATCTGCTTTTGACGTTCATTGTGCAATAACCTTAATCCTGAGTAAATGAACTACTTCATGTATATGACTTGTGTACTTTGATGTTCCAATGGCTAAAGCGTCTCAGAGGTAGTAAGCTTATAGACCGGTTCGTTGGGTGCATGACTTGAATACGATGAAGGGTTTGTTTGCAGATATCGGAATCATAGCTCTGAGGAGTTAAAGGTATCCTCTTAAAGGCATTATACTGAATGTGAAAATGGACAAGGCCTTGGGTCGTCTGCTGGGCGGATGACTTCTTATTCACATATGGTGAATAATCGTTTTCTTGATTCGGTAGTATAATGGAACTTTAAGATAACCTGATCAGTAGGATTAAACGGACTTTGACCTAAGGCTGATCATGGATATCATATGAGGGTTTTGCATATATGACAAGGTCATTGGATGGTAGCTCGTCACAGGCTTACGTAATACGGTATATAATTGGGAGTTCAGTTTCAGGTTTATAGTGGTGTGACTCTGAAATTAGTGATCATATGATTGAGTTATTCGGTACAGAATGATGATCATATGGAATCACGGGAGCCCGATTATATATGTCCAATCAGTCCCTCTACTAGCTCCACATAATTCCTTAACGTTTGGCAAATTGATTTGTGTATGCTATAGGCTAGTTTATTATGCATGGATGGTGATGACACAGGATTAGGATGGTAGACAAGATTCTCTCCGGTTGGATTCAGATTTTGTTTTGGATAATAGAGTACACAATTATTCGAACTCCAAATAAAGTTGCCATGATTTTATTTGAGATTGGATTGGAGTTGTAGAAAATTATCCATGAGAACAAGAATACGAAACACAACCGTTTTGTGGAATTTGAAATTTGAATTTTGAAATTTGAATTTTGAAATTTGAAATTTGAATTTTGAATTTGAAATTTGAATTTGAAATTTGAATTTGAAATTTAAATTTGAAATTTGAAATTTGAAATTTGAATTTGAAATTTGAATTTGAAATTTGAAATTCAAATTTTGAATCACAATCCAAGTAGGATTCGAATTTGTTGTGGAAAATCCACAAGGTTTGAAATTCGAATTTGAGTTGGATTTGGAGAGGATAATCTTGTTAGAATCCTACTTGAATTTTGAATCCAAATCCCAACAAAAGTGGGCGAATTTTTTGAGGATAATCCTCAATGGAAAATTCGGTTTTTGTGGATAAGATTCAAGGGTAAATTCAAGCTTCAATCCTCGTTGAATTTGGATTCTCTTTACTCCCTAAAAGTGGCCGAAATTTTGGAGCCTAAATCCTAGGAAATTCGGTTATTTTTGGATAAGGTTGAGATGAGATTTAGCTTGAAAAATCCTAGTGGAATTTTGATTCTTCCTTATCCTAAAAGTGGCCGAAAATTTGGAGAAGATTTTCTCCTAAAGATTTCGGATTTTTTGGTTGAAAAAGGGAGATAAAATTCTAGTTAAAATCTTGTTTAGATTTGGATTGGATTTATCCTAGGAAAACCGAATTTAATTGTGGAGATTCTCCCTTGGAAAATTCGGATTTTTTGGTTTGGATAAGGGAGAAAATCTTTTCCTAGTCCAATTCGAATTCAGAGAATCACCTCATGCAGGTCTATAAATAGATGTCCTGCCACTCCAGTTCTCTCAGACCACAGACTCTCAGGTGAGCAGGCTTATTGTTGCACAGCTCATCGTGACAATAAAGTTCTTTAGAGATCTGGGTGGTCGGAAGAAGACTAGCAGTGCTAGCATACCGATCGAGGTTCAGAGTGCCCACACACTCAGCCATTCGGGAATTGGAGAATAGTAGAGAAGGCTAGTTGGTTGAAGCCTCCGGTCATTCTCCTCCTACATATTGGCGTCCTTGAGGTATGAGTTTTAATTGTTGTTGATTTATTGTATATGGCATCATGAGATATTTAACGTTCTAAAAATTTTTATTGTTCCGCTGCGCCACTCTGATACGTTTTTACCGGTTTATTATCCTACAATGTTGCAGGTAAGCGAGCAGCTCAGTAGCTTGTTTGACTGGATGCGGACGGGATGGCGCGTGTCAAATGGGATAACTGGGCGAGAGATATGGTCCTGCCAGAGTCTTTCCGCTGAGCGATAAAAGAGAAGGGAAAAAGAAAAAGTCTTTTGTGATAGTATATATTTTACAAAAGTACTGTATTATGTAAATTACTTTGTACGTGCCAACAAAGTAAATAGTGGTAAATGTTTTACATGATGTTTAAAGAAAAAAAAAATTTTTCCCCAAAAACGTCATGATTTAAAGAGAGAGAGATAAACCGGCGACCCATGAGAGTACAATCTATCGCAGTTAGCTATAAAGCTCAACTGTAATAGTATTGTATGATCTCTACAAGGGGCGGGCCGCCACAGTTGGTATCAGAGCGGGTTTACGATGGATCTAGTTTGGATTACCAACTGCAGTCACAGTTGGTATATCAGAGTAGTGTGACCATATCCTGATTTGACACTTCACGCATCCTGCACCGCTATCTAAGTAAGTAGTTTACTTAAGTTTAGTTAATTATTTTCTTATGTGAAAATAATTATCTTATAGGTAGCAAGATGACCAGACCCCCTTATGTGAGACCACCGCTACCTCGACCGAGAGGAGTATTACGGGTATAGACGAGACCTATTGTGAGGCCGTCTATTTCCCAATGACCGGTAATCAGACCCCCGGTGCCCGAGAGACCTCCAGTACCAGTACCAGCACTAGCACCAGTGCCAGTAGATGTTGTACAACCACGACCGATAGTTCATGCACCGGTAGTAGTGGACATTCCAGTTGTTGGTGGACGCCAACATATTGGAGTGAAAGTTTCGGCTCGGGCAGTACAGGCATTTCGAGCTAGCAGTCCTCCTATGTTTGACGGTGGACGACAGTCAATGGAGGCGAAGGACTGGCTCCATTCCATCGAGAGGATTATGGTGATATGCAATATCGATCGAGATATGTGGATCCAGTTGGCTATCAGTATGTTTCAGGGAGATGCTCGAGTATTTTGGCAGTATTGTGACCAGGAGATTTTATTAGGATTCAGTTGGGCTGAGTTCTGTCAGCGATTGGCTGATCAGTTTCCGCCTAGGGATCCGGCACCTGCTCCAGCACCTCCAGAGAGACGAGAGGCTGATACACCTGCGTATCCCGGATTTGATGAGGTTAGGGACTACATTCTCCAGACTGAGAGGATGGTCATGTTGTCTGGTGAGACAGTTATGTCTTACGCAGCACGATTTAAGGAGACCATTAGGAGGAGATGTCCGCTGCCCAACCTCACTGAAGCAAACTATTGTGAGCTGTTCTGAAGAGGTTTACCCATGGAGTTGAGACAGAGGGTAATCAAGCTATTTCCTCCAACGCTCCAAGAGTTTGTGGTGACGATCAGGACGATCGAGAGAGAGATTCTAATTGAGCATCTGACACAGAGTCGACGAGAGACACTGGGTCAAGATGAGATGTTTGCACGCATCTTCGGACCGAGAAGAATGATGAACGATCATGAGGCTGGACCGTCTAGACCACGAAGAGGTGATGACTCAGGACAAGGAGCATTGCCTAGGGACGGTGACGATTCAGATGATCCCGATGACGATGAGGATCCAGAAAAATATCCTCTAGTCCCAGACACAGGGGATGTGTAATCAATAGATGCATAGATGTACATAAGTAGCTTAGAGAAAAGCTCTTTTGTATAGACTTGTGGCCAAAATGTATAAAAAGGCCGATGTATATATGACTGGTGATGATTATGTATGACATATAAATGTTTTGCTATGAATGAAATACCAAAATGATTATATGTTATACGATGATGTGTTACAATGATGTGGCTTTACAGTACCCTAAATTTCGTGAATTGATATGATTTTACGAATGTGGTTATGGAAAAGTTAACGGTGAATTATTGTGCCATAATAGGACAATAGGCAAGATGGTGGATTTGTGAAATCGACCAGAGGGACGAGAGCGACGTCCTAATGTAATGGAGAGATTGGATCAGATACAAGCCCTACTAGAAGCTCAGATGCAAGAAAATGCTAATCTGAGGCGACGGGTAGAGGAGTTAGAACAGAGACAAGGCTCTGAGGGTACCCAAGTAGAACAGGAAGCTGTGGTAGATCCAGTTATCCCTCCAGCTGCTGTACATGAGAGAGTTCCTGAACAGCAACCGGTTTTAAATCTGGAACCCCTCTATGAAAGATTCAGGTGTATGAGGCCGCCAGAATTTGAAGGGTCTACAAATCCTCTAGAGGCTGAAGACTGGTTGTCGTCATTGCAAGTGATCATGGAATTCATGAACCTAACCGGCCGGGAGAAGGTTGCATGTGCGTCTTTTATGCTGAGAAAAGATGCTCGTTTTTGGTGGGACACTGTACGAATGAGAAGAGACGTGCTTACCATGAGTTGGGCAGAATTTCTGGAAGAATTTAACCAGAAATATTACGACCCTGCATCTCTGAGACAACAACAGAAAGAGTTCTCAGAATTGACTCAAGGAAACATGTCGGTAAGCGAAGTTTGCCGAAAGTTCGACCAGTTATCCCATTTATGTCCCTATGTAGTCCCTACTGAGAGGGAGAAAATACAGAAAATGATCGGGATGTTCAGGCCAGAAATTGCTGCGTTAGTAGACACTGGACAAGTACTGCCTACTTCTGTAGCAGATTGTGTGAGTCGGGCCATCAGAGCTGAGTTTCACATAGCCCGACAAAAAGAGGAAAGAGAAAAACATTGGGAGGCCAAGAAGAAGGAGAGGGCTTTGGCGAAGTCTACACAAGCTGGTCAATCGAGCAAGCCTAGTCAGAATGCTAAACCAAGCCAGGACAATAATCAAGGATCCCAGCAAAACAAGAGGAAAGGCAATTTTTCTAGAAATCGCCAGGGAAATAATCGAAACCAGCAGCGGAGAACAGCTGGTAATGCGGAATCCAATGTGCAAAATTGTCCTACATGCGGGAAAAGACATTCTGGGCAATGCAGATTTGGGCCACTTGTTTGCTATGAATGTGGAAAGGAAGGCCATTACGCCAGAAACTGTCCAAATAGGCAGAGTGGACAAGGCACTTCCCAACAGCACCAGACACGCCCATAAGCCCATTCCCTTCAGGCCAGAGTTGAAGAGTCACCAATAAGGCCGCAACGCCAGGAGCGTGTGCCACGTGCCGATGCTCGTGTGATGGCCTACAGCAAGGAGGATGCAGAGGCAGGAATATCGAACGTAGTGACAAGTCAGCTCACTGTCGCTAGTCATGTAGCCTCTGTACTATTCGATTCCGGTGCTACGCATTCTTTTGTTTCCTATGAATTTGCTGACAAAATAGGACTTCCTAAGGACTATATTGGAAGGGTATTTAAGACAGCTTTACCCTCTGGGGAAGTATTGTTGTCCAATTACTGGCTACCTTATGTACCAGTATATGTGGCAAATAGGGAACTATATGCGGAGTTGATTGTAATGAAGATCGCGGATTACGATGTGATTCTAGGCATGGATTTCCTAGGGAAATACCGAGCTACGATCGACTGTCGAAATCGAAAGATAGTATTCCAACCCGAGGAAGAAGAGAGTTTCGAGTATGTCGACACTTCTCGAAAACCCGGGAAGATGATGATCAGTTCGCTGAGAGCAAGTAAGCTGATAGCCAGTGGTTGCATGGGATATCTGGCATATGTGGTGGACACTACAGAGGAACAGAAGCTTCAACCTGAAGATGTTCCTGTGGTTAATGAATTTCTTGACGTATTTCTGGAAGAGTTACCAGGGATACCTCCAGAGAGAGAAATCTCGTTCGAAATTGAGTTGAGGCCTGGAACGGCACCTATTTCCAAAGCACCATACCGCATGGCTCCAGTGGAGTTAAAGGAGCTGCAGGTACAATTAAAGGAGCTTTTGGATAAAGGATTCATTAGGCCGAGTTTTTCTCCATGGGGTGCACCTGTTCCTGAGAGCCAAAAATGCAGTCTGGATCGAGAAAATTTCCGTTAGGGGTAAAATTGTAATTTTGCAAAAATATAGGGGTAAAATCGTAATTTTGCCAAAATACAGGGGGCAAAATCGTAATTTTGTAAAAATTGAGAAAAATGGAGAAAATGATAAATAAAGCCTAAAAAGTTATAAATAGGTTTTATTTAAGCTTTTAAATGAAAAATAAAAGCTATAAATGGAAATGAAATTAACAGACAAGGTTTTGTCTGTAGGATCCAAAAATCGACCTACCAGGAGGGCGATCAAAGATCCAAGAAAGAAAAAGAGAAGAGACTGATAGGGTAAGTTCAGATATTTACCTGTCTGCAACATATAGCATTATTGTTGCTAATTTTGATATACTAACTATAAGTTAGGTACATACGTGCTACGGGCACTATTATAGAGTAGAGAGAGAGACGTAATGTGCTACGGGCACTATTGAGAATGGACACATTGTTAATTGTGCTTCGGGCACTAGAGCGAGGTTAATGAAACTCACTCCCCTAAAAAATTAAAATGTGAACCATTCCTAACCACGGGGCAATATGAAGTCACCGGGTTAGAACTTAAAAAGTCGGTAATGAAACCACTTTCTGGCGTACCAGCCTTCCGTACAGGGAGGTACTATTTGCCTTCGGGGCTATGAGATTAAGGCTGTGGAGGTCAGCACTGATGTACCGCTCCCAGTCATGTACAATTTTGCCTTCGGGGCTATGAGATTAAGGCTGTGGAGGTCAGCACTAATGTACCGCTCCCAGTCATGCGTACTTAAATGGTACTGCCAACCTGAGCTCAAAACCAAAACATAAACAAAGATAATTACCTAAAACTGAAACTATGCCATAATTGAGCATAAGACAGTTTAGTGAGAGTACTAACATCGCGGTAGATGTACTGTTGTGACACTGAATAGTGATCAAAGTTACTATTCACATATGAATAGTGGTCAATGATACTATTCATGATGAATAGTCTATTCATAGAAATTTTATTTCTTGCATGTTTGAATTTACTGAGCCTGTAGCTCACCATTTTTGCTAATGTTGCAGGTAAGTGACCAGCTCAGTAGCTTGTTTGAGTGGATGCGGACGGGATGGCGCGTGTCAAATGGGATAATTGGGCGAGGGATATGGTCCTGCCAGAGTCTTTCCGCTGAGCAATAAAAGAGAAGGGAAAAAGAAACAGTCTTTTGTGATGGTATATATTTTACGAAAGTACTGTATTATGTAAATTACTTTGTACGTGCCAACAAATTAAATAGTGGGAAATGTTTTACATGATGTTTAAAGAAAAAAAAAAATTTTTCCCCAAAAACGTCATGATTTAAAGAGAGAGAGATAAGCCGATGACCCATGAGAGTACAATCTATCGCAGTTAGCTATAAAGCTCAACTGTAATAGTATTGTATGATCTCTACAAGGGGCGGGCCGCCACAGTTAGAATTTTAAAAAGTCGGTAATGAAACCACTTTCTGGCGTACCAGCCTTCCGTACAAGGAGGTACTATTTACGTTCGGGGCTATAAGACTAAGGCTGTAGAGGTCAGCACTGATGTACCGCTCCCAGTTATGTACAGTTTGCCATCGGGGCTATGAGATTAAGGCTGTGGAGGTCAGCACTAATGTACCGCTCCCAGTCATGCGCACTTAAATGGTACTGCCAACCTGAGCTCAAAACCAGAACATAAGCAAAGATAATTACCTAAAACTGAAACTATGCCATAATTGAGCATAAGACAGTTTAGTGAGAGTACTAACATCGTGGTAGAAGTACTGTTTTGACACTGTGTTGTGGTCAAACTTACTATTCATTTATGAATAGTGGTCAAAGTTACTATTCACATATGAATAGTGGTCAACGATACTATTCATGATGAATAGTACTATTCATAGAAATTTTATTTCTTGCATGTTTGAACTTACTGAGCCTGTAGCTCACCATTTTTGCTTATGTTGCAGGTAAGCGACTAGCTCAGTAGCTTGTTTGACTGGATGCGGACGGGATGGTGCGTGTCAAATCGGATAACTGGGCGAGGGATATGGTCCTGCCAGAGTCTTTCCGCTGAGCGATAAAAAGGGATGAAAAAAAAAAAGAAACAGTCTTTTGTAATATTATATATTTTACGAAAGTACTGTAATATGTAAATTACTTTATACTTGCCAATAAAGTAAATAGTGGGAAATGTTTTACATGATGTTTAAAGGAAAAAAAAAAAATTTTTCCCCAAAAACGTCATGATTAAAAGAGAGATAGATTAGCCGGCGACCCATGAGAGTACAATTTATCGCAGTTAGCGATAAAGCTCAACTGTAATAGTATTGTATGATCTCTACGAGGGGCGGGCCGCCACACTGGAATTAAAGAGGCTTTGATCTAAAGGCTAGAATGGTGCCAAAATTACATCAAAATTTTGAAGAAATTTACGGGAAATTTGGGCAAGTGAGAGTCGGTTGTGTTGGATGATAAAATGCATGGTTTTGTGCTAGAAAAACAGTAAAAATAACAGCCATAATTAGTCCTCTTGCTGCCCTCCATAGCCGTGAGCTTCCACACACCACAAGGTTGAGTTTTTTTCAAGTTTTTCACACCAAAACTTGTTCAAAACTTATCCCAAGCACCAACTGATTTTCTTGGTAAGGTAAACTTTCATTTTCAAGCATTTTCTTGAGTTTTATTCAAGAAAACCGCGGGCTTACTTGGGGGAATTGACGGTGAATTTTAAGCTCCCATCTTGTTGAATTATGCTTTAAAAGCTTAGGTTAGTAAGTGATTGAAGCAAAGGATGAATTAGAGGTGTGAAAAACAAAATTTTACGTATGTTTTCAAGAGACAATCTGTGGGTTTCATGAGGGAGTTAAGTTGAAATTTTCAAGTTTAAACTTTGTTGATTTTGATTCAAAAACAAGAACTAGTATGTGATTAAGTTAGAGAATGGAATAGAAGCAAGAAAATACAATTTTGGTGCTTTTGAATCAAGAAAATCCGTGTATGGGATTGTAAGGAATTTCAAGTTTAGTTTGGTTAATTTGAATATGTGTTTTGGTATATGAGATGACCAGAAAGAAATTTGAAAGTTTGAAACAAAAGTTTGTTTAGGTTTTCAAAGTAAAATCTGTGGTTCCCTAGGGTTGAGACATGAAAATTTTGTGACTAAAACAAGTTGTAAATTATTGAGAATAAACTATGGTTATGTGGAAAACAAGATTATACATTTGGAAGTTTGGAAAACCAAATTTTTTGGCTAGGGTTTCACATGAATCCATGGCCTAAAGTGTGAAAGGAATTGAAATTTTAGTTTAGTTTTTTCATGAGAAAGCCGAGCATTAAGTGTGTGAGATTAAACGAGTTTGTGAAAGAAAAGTTGTATTTGAAAGAAAACCTAAGGAAATGTGAAGATTTTATGTAAAAAATTTATAATTTTTACGTAAAATTAGGCCTGTGGTATAGTATGTGGCAGATTAGAATAGGTTAGATGGTTTCGAGACGTTTCCTAAATGCCAGAAACCTAAAAAGTAAGTAGAAATGTTGCCGAAATTTTTAAAATAGCACTAAGGGCATTTCGGGAAATGAGGGGTAAAAAGGTGCTTAGAAATAGAAACCGAGACCCCTCAATGAGTTAGGATCGAAAAAGAAGGAAGGACGTATTAAGGGGTAATAAATCATCCTTTCAAGAATTTTAAACGATATAAAACAAAGAAAAATGACCCTAAGGGTATTTCAAGAAACAAAAGGCAAATTTAGGGTCAGGGTGAAAACCCGAGCCCCTTCGGTGGCTTAGGTTTAAGAAAAGATGATGAACATTTTCAAGATTAGTGAAATGTTCGTTTGGAGCCTCGAAATATAAGAAAAACAAGAAACAACCCTAAAGGTCGGAATAGTGCCACCGAGTGTAAGGTGAAAATAAATAGTGAAATTGAAATAATTAACACTGTAAAAATTTGTTAAGGCTTAGAAATTATTATTTTATAACTTTTGGGATTAGAAAACCCCACCAAAGTGTTAAAATGAAAACATTACAGCCCCAGGATTTGTTAGGGGCAAAATAGTCATTTCGATCAAAAATTTTAAAGAGGTCAAAAGAGAAGCGTTGAACACCCTAGATGGCCATTTTATGACTTTTGGACTTAGAAAAGCCAGTTTAAGCAGCAAAATAAAATGTTCACGGTCAATGTCAAAGTTACTATTTATCAATTTGACTAAAATTTCTGAAATGCTCAAAAAGGACTGTTAGAGTCTTAGAATAGCTTAAATAGAATTCTTAAGGCCAGAATCAAGTTTTAAGATAAAGAAAAGTAAGAAAACCCAGTTAAGGGTAAAACGGTAATTTTTGCCAAAGATTGGGGGAATAGTCAAAATGAACCATTAGAGCTTCAAACATAATTCAAAGACTCTAATGAGGATTTTAAAAGCCAAAAGTAAAGTTTAAGTGAGAAAAATACAGCTAGGGGTAAAATGATAATTTTTTCAAAAGTTCGGGATACAACGGTCATTTTTCCAAAAGTCAGCGGAAAAGTGACAAATGAGGTTAATCAAGATTTTTAAGGCCAAAATCAAGATTTAAGAAAAAGAAAAGTAAGAAAAGTCCGCAAGGAATGAAATTGTCATTTTGCTAAAAGTTAGGGGCAAAATGGTAATTTTACCAAAAGTTAACAGAAAAGTTAGAAATGGGATTTTAGACCCCCTAAGTTCATAATTAAGAAATTAAACATAGAATGATTACATTTTAATAAGTTTTATGTATAAAATAAAGATTTTAAAATAATTGTAATTATTTCGGTTATAGAAATTCAACCTAGAGGTGACAAAGGAGCGTTTGGGGATCCAGAAGTGAAGAATGTGATGGCCCGTGCCCTCAATGGCCAGATCGTCATAAAAAACTTGCTTACTTGCTTATACTTTCTTTCAATTGAATACTTAACTAGATATCATAAATTTATGGATTTTTTTAACACGTATATATTTACTGTGTACATACGTATACCGATTACTATTCAAAATACTATTTAATGATTACTATTCAAAAATATTATTTAACAGTTACTATTCAAAAATACGGTTTACCGTTATTATTCAAAGATACTATTTAACAGTTACTATTTAAAATTGCTATTTAGCTATTACTATTCACAAATACTGTTTGATAGTTACTATTTAACCATTACTATTCAAAATACTGATACTCAAATTTGAGGAAGATAAACTCCCGGTGTCTCCATACCCTTGGCCTCACATCCGCATCCGCCGCCACCATCGCCCATTGGGGTTTAAGCCATAGGATGCTTACCTACAGCATGAACACACTACGTGAGCTTTATACCCAGTAAGTACAATATGTTTACCGCAAAACATGTTTAAAAATAAAACATACTTAAAAAACATATAAGCAGTCATATATCACATATACCACTTTAACACATCACATATCACATACCATATCAATGATTATAAAACTTCACATAACATATGCATCACAGAAACATCGTGTACTGAGTGCATCTTTGTCTCTAAAGGCATGGAGAACTATAACTAATGCATGATCCGATTATGTTCATTTATGCTTCAATATTTTCCTTTCTTTTTCTTGTTTATTTAGGGCCCTTGCGTTAGTACCGTATGTGCATAGACCATCGGTAACACCCGTGGTTATAAGACGAAGAGCCATCAACGGATGCTCAACTTTCTACTTTAACTTACTTTAAAACCCTTTCAACTGAAAGAGCTGTACGACACGCATATATATTTCCATCTTGTTTATCTTTTCTAGCCACATGCTTTTCTAAGCTGTCCCTAATCCTACATGGTAGGGATGTATGGCGTCTAACTTGCTCTTTCATTAATCTACTTGATTGTGAAATGAGATGCTCTTAAATATGCGGTGCGAGATCGTGTGCATGGCATACGTATTTTTAACATACTGAAAAACATCATTTAACATCATTTTATTCATGCCATAGGCGGAGTTATACTTACCTAATTTGCAAGCAAAAATGCATACTCGCACCTTTAACAATTTATAGGTGACCACCTGTCATCAATAACATTCCTTATCAGCATCTCCGTAGAGTCACTACTACTGTGAGTGACTATTACTCATGTTTCTATGTGGTACCGAGGCCCATCGGTACCCTATTGGCCTACTATGGAGATTTGGTATCTAACTCGTATCGTGTCTGATCAATCCTCTACTTAACAAATTAATCATCATCCCTCACAGTGTTGTTTGAAACGCGGTCTTTGACTGGTTTACTGATCAGTCAACTGACTGGTTACCTCGTGTGTTGGTAATTAAGTAGTCTACCGGGTTACTATGCGTAAACAGGTGTAGTAACGGACCGGGTTACTTTGCTTGTTGGGCTGGGGTAGCCTATCGGGCTACCATTCCTTGTTTGGTGTAATGGCCCACTGGGCCACTATAGCTCATTTGGGGTAGTAGTCTACCGGGCTACTAAGGCTTGTTTGGTGTGGTAGCCTACCGGGCTACACACACCGTTTCTTTTTGAAAAAAAGTGTAGGTTGACTTAAAAGTTCTTGGAAAAATTCTTTATTTTTAGAACCGTCCCCTTATCACCCCATTGGAAGGTGGGGGACGTTTTTATAAAAAACCATGTTTGTAATTTCAAAGTATTAAAACACATTTTATTTTGAAGAATATAAATTACATTTTTAAAGTTACATTTTAAAGGTGGTTTTTAAACCATTTTTGAAAACCATTTTGAAACTTGATCGAAACGACTTTGTTTGCAATTTTAGAAAACATGAAAGTTTTCGTCCTTGACAAGATGAATAAATCTCGTGTTCACCTTGGAGCCGAAATCCAACTCTAACGGCTCCTAATTCCATTAAACCATGGGCTTGTGCCCAGTTTTTTGAAAAATTCCCAGTTTTATGTCTCTATAAAAATGGCTCTGTTTGAGGCCCGCACCAGCCAAATTTTTAAAACACGCATAAGTTATTTTTAAGGTCTCGACGAGATCTACAACTTTCATATTGAGCCTGAAGTCCGATTCAGACTCTAAAGGGTCCGTTTTCACTAAAACCTATTCCTATTTCCGGGTTCAGATTTTGTTCCCAGTTTCGAACAAAGAGTGAAAAACACTCAAAACCTATTTTAGGTTCGTTTTTGGCTGAGGCCTATTTGACGCAAAAATGACTATATCAAATTTCCTTAAAACACTGTGTTTTACTAAATCCCAAATTTGGACCCTAAGTAGGTCAAAATGGCCAAAACCTGTGGCCTTTCCTAGGGATAGATTTATGTCAAGCCATGTTCCTACTTGTTCGTAATATCACACCAACCATAGCCATTCGTAAAAAATTTTAAGCACAACCACAACCACATAAACTTAATAATGGAAACTTAAGGGCTTAAAATAAATTATTACAAACCATTTGCATAAATAAATATATATAAATGGCCTTGATCAAAACTTAAAACCAACTAACACAAAATAGGGTTTTTGGTTTACCTTTGCGCCTTGAGCCAAGCATGGTTTCAACTAGGGCTTGAGGAGCTAAAAATGGTCATGGGAATCCAAAAGAGTGGGGTCTATTTTTGCTAGAAACAATACCAAAAATTTCTCTTAAAAACCAAATCAAAGCAGAAACTAAAAACTACAAGGATCGGTTTCGAAGACTTACCCTTGGTGCCTTAAAATGACTTGGATTCGACTTCTCCTAACATAAGCTTGTGAGGTTTGATTTTTGGTAAGTTTTTGTTATGATTTGTGGCTTGAAAAAGTGAAGGTTTGGGGGCTTAATGGGGGTTAGCTATAGCTTAGAAGAAAAGGGAGAATGAAATGTGTTTTGGGAGCCAAAAGAAAGGAAAGCAATTTACTTGTGTGGAGGGTGCCTTTTATAGGTAAAATTGATCAAGCTTACTTAGAATTAATCCTAATTAATTGTCCACCAAATCAACCAAATCATGGGACAAATTTCTGCCCATTTTTAGACCAAAGTGGGCATGGGCTGCTCATGGGAGAGAGAGAAGAATAAACAAAGATTGTTGACCAAGCTTTTAAAACCCCTTGAATTTTTAATTCAAAAGTTGTCATGGCTAGGGTAATTTTTTAATAGCCACCTTTTGGGCTATGTGTGCAGCTGATTACAGTTGCTTTTGCAGCTAAGGGGCACAAAATTTTAAGGCCAAAATTTATCTGTGTTGGCTTCACAATGCAGTCTAATTTTATACTGCGGTGTTCGATCGTTTCTCGGCAGTGTTCCAATTTTCACCTTAAAATTGGATTTCTGAATCTGATTTTTGTACAGTAAATTTCTGGTTCTTTTATACTGTCTAAGAGCCCATTATCAGTCTAATTTATTGTTCATTTTCTATACTGTGGTTGTATTTACACTGTGTTGTCCTTTCGCATGCAAACCGAGGCGTTCCCGGGTGAAATTTTAGACACAGTCTCTCTTGACTAATTTGGACATGCTGATTCTATTTTTATCAGTTTTACGTCCATCGAAGGTCATCTAGACCAATTTTCAGGATTTGTGTAACCCCACATCGAAAAACATGTCAGGTACCCGATTGACTAATTTTGACGTTCTGAGTCCATATATATCAGTTTTGGAGCGAGTAAAGGTTGTTTTGACTGTCATCCTGATTTTGCGTATCTCTCGAACTAAAATTCTCGTTTTATGCTCAATCAATTGGATTGAGTCTACTAACCATTCAAATATCAGTCTTAGGTCAATTTAAGGCCGTCTCGGCCAATAACTTGACACTGTGATTCTCACTATTCATTGTCTTTCACTTAACTGATCAGTCTGAGTGCTCTGATTCTAATTTTGTCAGTCTTTAGGTGAGAGGAGGTCATCCAGACCATTTTCTCGATACCGTACCCTTGCTATGGTTTTCTCTCGCTATCGTGCTCAGATGTTCGGTCCGAGCATTCTGGTGATCTGTTCACCAATCTTGTGTCAAGAAATGATCATCCGGACCAGTTTCCTAACACTGCATGTCTCACACATACACATAATAGGGTAGGCCGGGTTCACTGTCGATCACCCCTTTCATTGGATAAATAGTACTTAAACAGTACTGTATCTGTTTAATCTATTCAACTGGAAAATATACTGTATTTTTGCAACTTAACTACTCATTACATAATAATTAGATTTCATGCATTTTGAGGGTCTGTGTAACGGCTTTCTACCCATTACACAGCCTCTAACACGGGCGTGTACGCACCGGACACGGGCATGTACTAGTTGAAATTCTTCAACATGGCCCTGTTTCAAAACATGTCCTTTTACACGTTCATTAACCTGGGTGGTACACGGCCTCTTACACAGCCGTGTTCTTAAACGTGTCTCTGTACACGGCCATGTTCAGTTACACGGCTTCTCACGTGTTCACAACCCGAGCGGTACATGGCCTCTTACACGACCGTGTACGTGACCGTGTTCGACTACACAACCATGTATACTTACATGGCTACACACACGTACATAATCTGATTGGTACACAGCCACTTACACGGCCATGTACAAAACCGTGCACTTTAAAAATTACACCAAAATGCATCAAATCATCCCTCAATTTCTCATTAAATGAAAATCAAGTTTTAGGAATGGGGCAGTCCTTACAATCTACCCCCTTTACAAAATTTTCATCTTCGAAAATTAAAATAAGTCGGAGAAGTCTCATTTCATATCCTCTTCCCGTTCCCACGTGGCTTCTATGTTGTGGTTCCGCCACAATACTTTTACCAGCGTTCTAACCTTATTCCTGAGGACCTTAGTTTCCCTAGCTAAAATCTGCACAGGTTTCTCTTCGTACGTCTGGTCGGCGTGGACTTCAATAGGTTCCTGACTTAGAATGTGGGAACTGTCCGGCACGTACTTCTTCAGCATTGAGACGTGAAAAACATTGTGTACGGAAGCTAGTTTAGGAGGAAGCGCTAATCGGTAGGCTACCTTCCCAACCCTCTCAAGGATCTCGAAGGGTCCTATATATCTAAGACTGAGCTTCCCTTTCTTCCTAAAGCACGTCACCCCTTTCATGGGTGCCACCTTGAGGAAAACTGAATCTCCTTCTTGAAATTCGAGAGGCCTTCATCGTTTGTCCGCTTAATTCTTCTGGTGGCTATGTGCTGTATCCAGCCTCTCTCTTGTAAGCTTCACGTCTGCCATGGTATCCTTGATGAAGTTGATGCTGGTGAGCTATTTTTCTCCGATTTCATGCCAGTGAACCGGAGATCGGCATATTCTTCTGTAGAGTACCTCGTACGGAGCCATCCCAATCGAGGAATGATAGCTATTATTGTACAAGAACTCTGTCAAAGGTAGCTTCTAATCCCAATTCCCCTTGAAGTCTAAGACACACGCTCTCAACATATCTTTAAAAGTCTGAATAGTTCTCTTGGACTGGTCATCAGTCTGAGGATGGAAGGCGGTGCTGTACTTCAATTTAGTTCCCATTGCGGCTTGAACGCTTTGCCAAAACCTTAAAGTGAAACGTCCATCACGATCTGAGATGATCGATTTGGGTACTCCGTGCAGTCTTACTATTTGAGCAACGTATATTTCTACTTACCTTTCTACCGAGTAGCTCAACTTCATGGCTAAAAATCGAGTTGATTTCGTTAGTTAGTCCACAATTACCCAGACGGCATCATTCCCGCTTAAGATCCTAGGCAATCTAACCACGAAATCCTTGGTAATTTGCTCCCATTTCCACTCTGATAGCTCGATCTTCTGCAGTTCTCCTCCTGGTCGCTGATGCTCTGCTTTAATTTTCTGGTAAGTGAGGCACTTTGCTACAAACTCGGTGATGTCCTTCTTCTTGTGTGGCCACCAAAAATTCCCTTTTAGATCCTGGTACATCTTATTTGCTCCTGGGTGTACCGAGTATGGCGTGTCATGAGCCTCTGATAAGATCCTTTTTCGGAGTTCTTCATCCTTTGGAAAACACACTCTATCTCCGAAATAGAGTTTTCCATCTTTAGAGACTTGGAACTCTGAATTTTGGTCCTCCATTGCCTCTTTTTTGAGCTTGTCTAGGGACGAATCGAGGTCCTGGCCAGTCTTGATTTCTTCTAGGAGTGTTGACTAGAGGGTCATTTTGGACAACCGCTACTCCGTAACTCATCTTGTAGTGCTTTTGGCAAGGTATGGATAGCCATAAGCGACGAGATATGCTTTCTACTCAGCGCGTCGGCCACCTTATTGGCTTTCCCTGGATGCTAAAGGATTTCACAGTCATAATCCTTAACCAGTTCCAGCCATCTTTGGTGCCTTATATTAAGCTCCTTCTGCATGAAAATGTATTTGAGGCTCTGATGGTCCATGTAGATCTCGCATTTAACTCAATAAAGGTAATGCCTCCATATTTTGAGTGCAAAGACGACTGCAGCAAGCTCCAGGTCGTGCATTGGGTAGCTCCTCTCATGATTCTTGAGTTGCCTCATGTTCATTACGATTGCCGCATTACATTGGAACATCATATGAGTGCCAGGAACCAACCTGCAATCTTTATTATACTTGATCATACTCATGGAAAATACAGGTTTAGGCCCTCAAGGCAAAACTTAACTGCTTTTTCATAAAACATCTCACAAAAATATATATATATAAATATATATCCAAAATTCTAGTTCAGTGGGAGTGATACACACTTCCTAATATAGAACCCAACAAGTATAGCTAGATAAGTTTGACAGGGAAAAACTACTGTTTCCCTCTATATATATTTACATAACAAGAATTCCCGTGGAAAGGGTTACTACTACACGGAGGATATTCCTGACTCCGCATCAGACATTTCCTCATCCTCACTGTCACTCGGGGGAACTCCTCGGGATCTTCAACTTCATCTTCCGAAATAATACTACCTTCATCGTCACTGGCAATGATAACCTGGGGCTCATACATTTCTACCTCCTCATCTGTGGCGGCCCGCCATGAATTGAGGCTACAGTACTAGCATAGTAGAGCTTTAAAGTCCGCTATGATAGATCGTTAACTCAATGGGTCACCAGCATCTTACTTATAACTTGTTCTAGTTAAATAACTATTTGTAATTCAGATGATTTTTATTCTGAAAACCGAGGGATTTTTTTTAAACTGTTGGTGATTGTAAAATGTAAAAATATAAGCATCATAAAACATAAGATACACTACTGTCATACTGGCCGTACATAATTTACATCATGATGTATTTTCAAAATATAATTCAAAATCTGCTCTCAAAACAACACTCAAAATCTTCACAGCGAAAAACATCAGCAAGACCATTCCCCTCGCCCAGCCCTGGAGGCAGATGTAATCCCGCTCCTTGTCCATCCACTGTCTACTGGTGTACAGGTTTCTTACATACAACATGAATAAATTGGTGAGCGACAGGCTCAGAAAGTTCAAACATACATGCAGGAACATAAAACACAAAATCATGAAAAAGTACTATTTTTATAAATAGTAATTTTGACTTTTGACCATGAATAATAAGGTTGACTTTGACTGATACTATTCACATCAACTGGTATCTAAGCTACTACGCATATAGTTAGTACATTTTATGCTCAGTTACGGCAGTTCTGAAATCTTTAGTCTTTATCTGATACTGAATTCTGCTATTGAGCCCCTAAATTGGTTGTACCATAATGCATGCATAACTGAGAGGGACTTTTGGGAGCGACCCACTAGCCAATCCTTTACAGTCTGAATACGTCAAACTTCCAAACCTGGGATGTATCACCAGTAGTTTGGAGTCCTATTATAACTACAACTGAACTCTGAGAAACCTCCACCTGTGTGGGAGGCCGGTACGCCAATACTGATTTAATTTCTGAGTTTCTGGTGGTTCCTGACCGGTGGCAATTATGCTGCCTCTAGGGTTTGGAACTCTTTAAATTATTCTATAGTTTATTCTGTAGTTTTTTTAAGTTTTAATCTTTTGTGTTGTGTGCATATAGCACCTGACTACTAAATTTTTGTCATCTATATCACATAAACATACTAAGTAAATTCATGTTGCAGGCAAATAAATGTCTGAACTTACTGATATTTTACTAGCGATTCCTTTCCTGAGTCAGCCGACTTCCTTAATTCATCTTTTGGTTACTTTCCTATAACCGGAATAAATTACGGTTATTTTTATTATTCACTTCATATCTAAAATATAGTGAAAGTATAAAATTTCTAACTGGAAGTCTTAATTATTCGTTTTGGGATTCATATTTTTAATTCTGCAATTATTATACTGCATGAAATACTATTCCGGACCTTAATATCATTTTTCTGAACTTTTTGACAATATGATTGTTTCGCCCCTAACTTTTGACAAAATGACCATTTCGTCCTTAGCGGGATTTTCTCTCATTTTTCTGACTTATGGCACTATTTTAGCATTTAGAAATTTACTAAAATCATTCTAAGGCTTTTACGACCCTTTTTTTTTTTAGCAATTTAGTAAATTTTGGTCAAAATGACTATTTTACCCCTGACAGGACTTTAGACTGGAAAATTCTCGTTTTATCATTTTATCTGGGTTTTCTGATCCCAAAACTCATAAAGTAACTTTTCTTAGGTCTTACTGAGCTTTTACGACATTTTCTACCAAAACGCTTGGATTACTATTCATCCTACCCTTGGGTGGTACTATTCCGACCCTCGGGGTTGTTTCTCGTTTTTCTAGCCTTTCGGGACCTCAAATGGCTATTTCACTAGTTATGTAATTGTCCCTTATTCTATTCTCGAGCTTAGGTTTCCGAGGGGGCTCGAGTTTCCAGTCCCCGACCCTATTTTTACCCCTCGTTTACCAAATTACCCTTTGGGCATCCTGAAAATTTCGGCAGTATTTTCGCTAAAATTCTAGGTTCTTGGCATTTAGGAAACGCCTCGAAACCATCTACCATATTCTACCCTGCCAAGTACTATATCACAAATCTAATTTTACGTAAAAGTTACAAACTTTTTACGTAAAATTTCATCACAAAACTTGCTCGTTTTTAACGGGATTTCAACCCGTTCTTTATCATTTTTAGGCTCGGTTTTAAACTCAAATCACACATTCACATGGCTTAGCAAAACTTTCTCATTTTCCACTAAACCTATACACGGTTTTTTTTTTTTCGAAAACCCTAAATAAAAACTTTTGTTTTATAACTCAAATTTTTCTTGTTCATTTTCCACATCAACACATTCATTTTTTTCATCACAGCTATAGCATGACTCATCAATTTTTTTTCACACCTTCACCCTTTAGAAGGCCACGGGTTTGGAATTAAAATCCAAGTATAAACTTTTCATTTCATCATCTCATTCCCTCATTTGATTCATCAACATTGAATGTTTTTCAATTTCATTTCATCCATTTCTTTCTTTCCATTTCCACATGATATTCAACATCAAAATCAAACAAAACAACAGGAAAATTTTCACCATTTCAACCCTAATAACCCACGGTTTTGGTGAAGAAAAACACCTACAAAACTTGCTTTTCATGCTCATGATTTCACACTTGTTTTAATCGTTCACCATTTACACACTTTCAAGCATAAAGCAATGAAACAAAAACTGATTTTCTTCTCATTAAAACAGTCCATATCACACGGTTTTTCCTCATGAAAAACAAGAAGAAATCACGCCAAAGTAGAAGATTACTTTGCTTGCTTGATAACTTGAACTTTGGGATGAATTTTTCATACTTTCTTGCACTAAACTTGAAGAAAATTTTCTGATTTCAATGAGGGAGGTGCACGACTGCTCTAATGGCTGAAAACCAGAAATTTTTTTCTGGTTTCTAAGTCTCCAGAACCGTGTATATAATTAGCCAAAAAGGAGGGACTAAGTTACAAATGATTTAAGGGTATTTTAGCAAACTTTTTGTGTAATTTTTCTACTCTTTAGGGGCTGTTTTGCAATTAATCAAAGAGGACTAGATTTTTTCTGATTTGGCCCCAAAATCTACCACTTATAACCCTAGAAACTTCTTGAATTTTTTGCTTAAGCTTCCTTTGACTTTTCTAGTTGACTTTGCATCTTAGCCATTGATTTTTCTTGACTTTAAACCCTAGCCCTTGGATTGGAATGTATCCTTATTTCCTTTCAAAGATTAACACTCAATCTTTGACTCCTTATATATATTTGGAGTCAAACTTTTGACCAAAAGTCAAACCAAAAATTTTTGCACCGAAATCGCGTAGACGAGTTCCTGAGGCTGTCTGCGCGATCGGTTTTCCTTATTTCGCTCCAGTTTGCCTAAAAATCAATACCGTAAGTACTTCATCCTTTAGCGGTTTACAGTATATTTTCAAAATTTTCGAAATCGAAAAGGCATATTTTGTCCGATTTCGGTTTGGTAAAATTTTCTGTTTCTGATCACACTCTTATCTGCACTATGCGAACATTTCATCGCATTCTAAATAGCATTATAACATATGTTTTCCAGTTTTACACATAAAAATCATAGAGTACACAAGTTATATAAAATTTCTAGAAACAGTAAAATTTCTTGATTATGACATTCACCCCTCCTTATAAAATTTTCGTCCTCGAAAATTAGAATAAGTGGGAGTATAAAGCTTTCATCTCATCTTCACGTTCCCACGTAGCCTCTTCCACACTGTGGTTTCTCCATAAAACCTTGACTAGTGGGATCGTCTTATTTCTTAACACCTTTTCTTCTTATGCCAAAATCTGTACTGGTTGTTCTGGGTAAGTCAAATCTTCTTGAACTTGTATCGGTTCATACTCCAGCACATGTGAAGGATTGGGTATGTACTTCCTCAATATTGACACATGAAAGACATTGTGTACCGCCGACAAATTTGGGGGTAATGCTAATCTATAAGCTACCTTTCCAATGCGTTCGATTATTTCAAATAACCCAATATATCTTCGACTCAGTTTTCCCTTTTTAACGAAATGCATTACGCCTTTCATTGGTGATACTTTGAGGAATATGTAATACCCCTTTTCGAACTCCAAGAATCTTCATCGTTTGTTTGCGTAACTCTTTTGTCGGCTTTGAGTGATCTGCATTCTTTTCTGAATCTTTGCAACTGCCTCTGTAGTTTCTCTTATGAAATCAGTCTTATACAACTGCTTTTCTCATAGATCATACCAATAAATAGGAGACCTACACTTTCTTCTATACAGAGCCTCATACGGTGCCATTCCTATGGAAGTTTGGTAACTATTGTTATATGAAAAGTCCGCCAATGGTACCTTTTCATTCCAACTTCCGGGAAAGTCTTTAACGCAGGCTCTGAGCATATCTTCCAGTGATTGGATAGTTCATTCTGATTGTCCATCTGTTTGGGGATGAAAAGCTGTACTAAAGCATAACTCGGTCCCCATAGCTTTTTGACACACTCCCAAAATGTAGAAGTAAATCATGCATCTCGATCTGATACTATAGACTTTGGCACTCCATGTAGCCAAATAATATAGGTCACATACAACTGTGCTAATTTCTCCAATGTGAAAGTTGTTTTCATGGCTATGAATCATGCCGTCTTGGTTAGTCTGTCAATGATTACACAGATAACGTCATACCCTTCTCTGGTCTTGGGAAGTCTTACCACGAAATCTATGTTAATATACTCCCATTTCCACTCTGGAATTTCTAAGGGTTCTAATTTTCCTCCTAGATGTCTATGTTCAGCTTTGACTCTTTGACAAGTCAGACATCTACTCACGTATTCCGCAATATCCTTCTTCATCCCTTTTCACTAAAACTGTATCTTAAGATTTTGATACATTTTGCTGGCTCCAGGATGAATAGAATACGGTGTTTCATGAGCTTCTGTCATGATTCATCTTCTCAGTCCTTCAGTAGCCGGAACATAAATTCTTCTTCGATACAGAAGCATTCCATCAGTGGACATGCTTATATCTGATTCTTTATTTTCTAAGGCTTCTTCTCGGAGTTTTATCGCACCGGGGTCCTGCTTCTGGGCTTCTTTAATATCTTCATACAGAGAAGATTCTAATCTTAGGGCTGATAACCTCCCGCTTATTAACTCCAATTGTAGGGAGTTAATTTCTTGCTACAAGGCTCTTGGTAGATCTTTTATGGACAGCTTCTGTGGTATGGTTGACTTTCTACTCAACGCATCCACTACTCGATTCGCTTTTCCCGGATGGTAGGGAATTTCATAGTCATAGTCTTTCACCAACTCTAACCATCTTCTCTGTCGTATGTTTGACTCCTTCTGTGTGAAGAAATATTTCAAACTTTGGTGATCAGTGAAGATTTGACACTGAGCCCCATATAAATAGTGTCGTCAGATTTTGAGTGCGAACACTACAGCAGCAAGTTCTAGGTCATGAGTGGGATAGTTCTTCTCATGGTTCTTTAACTGGCGCAACGCATAAGCTATCACCTTATCGTTCTGCATGAGTACAGCTCTTAATCCTATCTTTGAAGCATCACTGTAAATCCTAAACTTTTCACCCTCCGTAGGTAAAATAAGGATAGGTGCACTTGTCAGTCGCCTCTTCAACTCTTGAAAACTTCTTTCACACTCCTGTGTCCACTCATATTTCTTTTCCTTACGAGTGAGAGCAGTGAGAGGTGTGGCTAATCTTGCGAATCCTTCTACGAATCTCCTATAGTAGCCGGCTAGTCCTAAGAAACTACGTATTTTAGTTACGGTCTTAGGAGTAGGCCACTCATTAATTACTTCCACCTTAGCTGGGTCTACTGCAATGCCTTCCTTTGTCACTACATGTCCAAGAAAATGCACTTTATTCAACCAGAATTCACATTTAGAGAATTTTGCATACAGTTGATGGCTTCTTACAGTGTGAAGAACAATTCTTAGATGCTCCTCATGCTCTTTATGAGTCTTCAAATATATAAGTATGTCATCAATAAACACGATAACAAACTTATCAAGAAACTCCTTGAAGACTCTGTTCATCAAATCCATGAATGCTGCTAGAGCATTGGTCAATCCGAACGGCATCACTACAAATTCATAGTGACCTTATCGGGTTCTGAATGCTGTCTTAGGAATATCATTCTCTCGGATTCTCAACTGATGATAGCTTGAATGTAAATCAATCTTGGAGAATACCATTGCTCCCTTTAACTGGTCGAACAGGTCATCAATCCTAGGTAATGGATACCTATTCTTGATGGTAACCTTATTCAATTCTCTATAATCAATGCACATCTGGAGAGTTCCATCTTTCTTTTTAACGAATAGTACTGGAACGCCCCATGGGGAATAGCTTGGTCGGATAAATCCTTTATCAAGTAGCTCTTTTAATTATACCTGTAGTTCTTTCAATTCTGTTGAGGCCATACAATATGGAGCCTTGGAAATTGGAGCAGTCTCTGGCATGATCTCAATCTCAAACAAAATCTTGTCTGGAGGTAACCCTGGCAACTCCTCTAGAAATAAATCGAGGAATTCATTGATAACTGGAACATCTTCTGGTTGCAATTTCTTTTCTTCAATCACATCTGTCACGTATGCCAGGTATCCCATATAGCCACTAGCCATTAACTTTTTCGCTCTCATTGAACTGATCAACATCTTCTTCGATTGACGAGATGTGTCGACATATTCAAAACTTTCCATGTTGTCCGGTCGAAAGACTATTTTTCACTTCTGACAATCGATGGTGGCTTGGTATTTTCCTAGGAAATCCATTCCCAGGATCACATCATAATCGACAATTTTCATTATGATCAAATCGACATATAGCTCCCTACTTGCCACAATTACCGGTACATGACGTAACCAGTAATTTGACAGCATCACTTCCCCTGAGAGTAGAGCTGTCCTAAAAGTCATTCCTATAGGGTCTTTAGCATACCCTAGTTTGTCAGCAAATTTATGGGACACAAAGGAATGTGTGGCTCCTGAATCAAAAAGGACACATGCCACATGGTTAAATACAGAAATCTAACTTGTAACCACGTTGGATGTTCCCGCTTCAGCATCTTCCTTGGTAAAAACTGTAACACGAGCATCTAATCATGAAATCTGTTTTGGGCGTTCAGACCATACTGGTGGCACTCCTGAAGGCCCTTCAATCTTCCCCTGTAAAGCATGAGCTCGAGGCGGTTGTTGACGTTGAGGATATTGTTGGCGCTGTTGCACTGGTCCTGGGATATTCTGGCGGTACATTGGACAATTCTTTGCAAAATGCCCTTCTCTTCCGCACTGATGGCAAGCAGTAATGCCAATTTTGCATTGGCCTGGATGCCACCTTCCACACGTAGTGCATGTAGGAAAACTTGGCCCTGCGCCCTGACTGGTCTTCCGCTATTGATTGCGGGTGTCCAGACTCCTATTCCCGGAAAAATTTCCTTTTCTTTTTCCCTGCTGTTGTTGGGAGCCTTGAGGGTTGGACTGGTTTGGCCTACTCTGGCCAGATTTGCTACCCTGTCCTGTCTACATCCCTGCTTGTGCTGATTTGGCAAGGATATTCTCTTTTTTCTTGGCTTCCCAAACTTTCTCTCTTTCCTCTTTCTGCCTGAGCAAGTGATATTCAGCCCTGAGGGCTCTGCCTACATAGTCCGCCACTGAAGTAGGCAGTACTGGCCCACTGTCAACTACTACAGCTATTTCTAGCCTGAACATGCCAATTATTTTTTGGATCTTTTCTTTTTCTGTTGGCACCACATATAGACATAACCGGGATAATTGATCAAATCTCCTACATACTTCACTCACAGACTGGTTTCCCTGTTTTAATTCAGCAAACTCTTTTTGTTGACAACGAAGAGTAGCTGGGTCATAATACTTCTAATTAAACTCTTCCAGAAATTCTTCCCAAGTCATGTTAGTCACATCTCTCCTCATGCAGATCGTATCCCACCAAAAACGGGCATCCTTTTTCAGCATGAAGGATGCATACAAAATCTTCTCTTGATCTGTTAAATTCATGAAGTCGAGGATCCTTTGTAGTGAAAAAAGCCACTCCTCTGCCTCAAGTGGGTCAATCGAACCCTCAAACTCTGGCGGGTTCATCCAACGGAATCGTTCATATAAGGGTTCTTGATTCACCCTCGATTGAGGCTACTAAACTTCTGGAGCGACTCGCGGCTCTACTGGTACTGTCTCAGCCGCCTAGGAAGCATTGCCCTTTTCTTGGGCCTATCTTTGTTGTTCCATAGAAGAAAGTCGCTGTCGTAGTTCGGCATTTTCTTTCATTTGGTTTTTAAGGAGAGCTTGTACTTCCTCCAACCTTTCAGCTAGTGTAGGGCGTCGACCTCTTCTGGCACTCATTTTGATCTCTTTCTTCTAATCTTGCAAAATAACCAATCATTAGATTTCCCCTAATTAATTTTTGGAATTTTGAGCGGGAATTTTAAACATATCATTTACTATGAAGTATACACCACAAAACATTTCATATCATTCCACAGCACTTTCTTACATCATACATAGCATACACAATATTTACATATACTGTAACAATATCTGTCTTAGCTTTTCCACACATACATACATATATACATATATTTACATATATGGTGTATTGACCCACTTTTAGGATTCAACTATCCTATTCATTTTACCCTGTGGGAAATTCCTCGGGGTCTTCATCATCTTCTTCATAATCATCTCCCCTAGACGCCCCTAGGTCACAAGTCGCATTGGTCCTCTGTCGTGAGGGACCAGCCTCGTGATCATTAGCCATCGGTGTGGGTCCATATAGACATGTCAGTACCCCGTCTTCATGAATTTGCTCCCATTGGTGCTTTTTAAAGCATTCTTGTAATTGTGCTCTCTCAATTCTGATGGCACTAGTGACGAAATCGCGTCTAAGGATGGAATGGAGCAGGCTCACTCTTCGCTTCAACTCTGGGGTGAGTCCCTTCTAAACATTTTACAAAAATCTTCGTCAGAAAAATTTGGGAGGGGGCACCTTTTAACCACATTTTCATCAAAGCGCATTGCATAAGTCAACACCGTATCTCCAAGTGTCATTTGAAATCTCTCTACTCTCTGAAGATTATCCCTCACATTTGTTATCCGGGGTAATGATGGTGAGGGTGTGCTCTCCTCTCTTGCCGGAGGATCTGGAGTCATCTCTGGACTTCTTTGAAGGAATTGCTGTCTCATGGTCATGCAAAATTCAGCCCAGCTAAGCCTTAGCAATGCCTCTTGATTGTAGTATTCCCAATAAACTCGAGCATCTCCTTGAAAAGTACTTACTGCAAGAATGACCCAGTAATCTCTGTCGATATTGCATGATCGACAAATAAGCTCCACAATGTGTAGCCAATCATGTACTTGTGGTGACTGACGTCCTCCATCAAAAGTAGGGGGCAAGCAAGCTCTAAATGCCCGGGTAGCCTTTGCAGAAACTCTTGTGCCAATATGGTCTAGTCCGCTAACTATTGGTATATCAACTACTACTGGTGGGGGTTGGCGCACTGGTGGAGGGGTTGGTGCCCTGGCAGTGGCCGGTGCCTCTACTCTAGGAATAACTGGGTTGGCTGGTGCTGAGGGTTGTACCATCGGTTGTCAGGGTGGGGACGGTCTAATTATGGATCTGATCCACGCCCTTGAAGGACCCCTACTTCGATATGGATGTGGTCGGTAATAAGGTGGCCTCGTCATCTGCCTCCTACATAAGGTGCACTTTCTATAAATAAACATGCTACTAATCATAAAATAGACTTAACTTACTTGGATCGATGAACGGGATGCGCGTCGGGCCTTGAGGGACATGGTCAACTGCTCTGATACCAACTGTGGCAGCCCGCTCTGAATTGAGACTACAGTACTAGCATAATAGAGCTCTAAAGTCCGCTATGGTAGACCGTTACCTCAATAGGTCACCGGCATCTTACTTATAACTTATTCTTGTTAAATTACTATTTGTAATTCAGACGATTTTTATTCTGAAAACTGAGGGATTTTTTTTTAAACTGTTGGTGATTGTAAACTAAAAAAATATAAGCATCATAAAACATAAGATATACTACTATCATACTGGTTGTACATAATTTACATCATGATGTATTTTCAAAATATAATTCAAAATCTGCTCTCAAAACAATACTCAAAATCTGCACAGCGAAAAACATCAGCAGGACCATTCTCCTCGCCCAACCCTAGAGGCAGATGCAATCCCGCTCCTCGTCCATCCACTGTCTACTGGTGTACAGGTTTCTTACCTGCAACATGAATAAACTGGTGAGCGACAGGCTCAGTAAGTTCAAACATACATGCAAGAACATAAAACACAAAATCATGAAAAAATACTATTCATATGAATAGTAACTTTGACTTTTGATCATGAATAGTAAGGTTGACTTTAATCCATACTATTCATATCAACTGGTATCTAAGCTACTACACATACAGTTAGTACATTTTATGCTCAGTTATGGCAGTTCTGAAATCTTAAGTCTTTATCTGATACTGAATTCTGCTATTGGGCCCCTTAATTGGTCGTACCGTAATACGCGCATAACTGAGAGGGACTTTGGGGAGCGACCTACTGGCCAATCCTTTACAGTCTGAATACATCAGACTTCTAAACCCGGGATGTATCACTAGCAGTTTGGAGTCCTATTATAACTGTAACTGAAATCTGAGAAACCTCCACCTGTGTGGGAAGCCGGTACGCCAATACTAATTTAATTTCTGAGTTTTTGGTGGTTCCTGACTGGTGACAATTATGCTGCCTCCAGGGTCTGGAACTCTTTAAATTATTCTGTAGTTTATTCTGTAGTTTTCTTAAGTTTTTATCTTTTGTGTTAGTGTGCATATAGCACCTAACTACTAAATTTCTGTCATCTATATCACATAAACATACTAAGTAAATTCATGCTGCAGACAAATAAATGTCTGAACTTACTGATATTTTACTAGCGATTCCTTCCTTAAGTCAACCGGCTTCCTTAATTCGCCTTTTGGTTGCTTTCCTATAACTGAAATAAATTGTGGTTATTTTTACTATTCACTTCATATCTAAAATACAGTGAAAGTATAAAATTTCTAACTGGAACTCTTAATTATTCGTTTTGGGATTCATATTTTTAATTCTGTAATTATTATACTGCGTGAAATACTATTCCGAACCTTAATATCACTTTTCTAAACTTTTTGACAATATGATTGTTTTGTTAGGAAATGCCCTAAGTATTAGAGACATTTTGATGTATTTTGAACTGGATAATAAAATTATATATATATAGAGGTTATTCATTACATTGCTGTTTATCCTTATACTATTTACATGTTAAAGTAAATGTAAGCAAATATGGCTCACTGACTGCTTGTGTTAACTGTTAGAACGTTGCATGCAATGGACTTTTGTATGCGAGAAGATAATGTTCTAAAGTAAGCGATCTAAACTAAGGTTTGTGGTCTATGGGGTTAGAGTGAGCATCTAACTCATGTTAAGACTATTATGTTGTCTAAAGTCATGGTGGGGATAGTTTGTCTTGACTGTCTGGAGCATAGACTCCTAAGTAGAGACATAGATATGTTGCTTGGTGGTGACATATTAGACCGGGACTAAAGCGTGATTGATCTACGTAGTCCGCTATGAGTGGATCAATCTGCTTTTGATGTTCATTGTGCAGTAACCTTAATCCTGAGTAAATGAACTACTTCATGTATATGACTTGTGTACTTTGATGTTCCAATGGCTAAAGCGTCTCAGAGGTAGTAAGCTTATAGACCGGTTCGTTGGGTGCATGACTTGTATACGATGAAGGGTTCGTTTATAGATATCGGAATCATAGCTATAATGAGGAGTTAAGGGTATCCTCTTAAAAGCATTATACTGAATGTGAAAATGGACAAGGTCTTGGGTTGTCTGCTGGGCGGATGACTTCTTATTCACATATGGTGAATAATCATTTTCTTAATTCGGTAGTATAATGGAACTTTAAGATAGCCTGATCAGTAGGATTAAACGGACTTTAGCCTAAGGCTGATCATGGATATCATATGAGGGTTTTGCATATATGACAAAGTCATTGAATAGTAGCTCATCACAGGCTTACGTAATACGGTATATAATTGGGAGTTCAGTTTCAGGTTCATAGTGGTGTGACTCTGAAATTAGTGATCATATGATTGAGTTGTTCGGTAAAGAATGATGATCATATGGAATTGCGGGAGCCCGATTATATATGTCCAATTAGTCCCTCTACTAGCTCCACATAATTCCTTAACGTTTGGCAAATTGATTTGTGTATGCTATTGGCTAGTTTATTATGCATGGATAGTGATGACATAGGATAAGGATGGTAGACAAGATTCTCTCCGGTTGGATTCAGATTTTGTTTTGGATAATAGAGTACACAATTATTCGAACTCCAAATAAAGTTGCCATGATTTTATTTGAGATTGGATTGGAGTTGTAGAAAATTATCCATGAGAACAAGAATTTGAAACACAACTGTTTTGTGGATTTTGAAATTCGAATTTTGAAATTTGAAATTTGAAATTTGAAATTTGAAATTTGAAATTTGAATTTAAAATTGGAATTTGAAATTTGAATTTGAAATTGGAATTTGAAATTTGAATTTGAAATTTGAAATTTGAAATTTGAAATTTGAAATTTGAAATTCAAATTTTGAATCACAGTCCAAGTGGGATTCGAATTTGTTGTGGTAAATCCACAAGGTTTGAAATTTGAATTTGAGTTGGATATGGAGAGGATAATCTTGTTAGAATCCTGCTTGAATTTTGAATCCAAATCTTAACTAATGATGGACGAAATTTTGAGGACTATCCTCAATGGATTTTCGGTTTTTGTGGATAAGGTTCAAAGGAAAAATTCAAGTTTCAATCGTAGTTGAATTTGGATTCTCTCCTCCCCAGAAAGTGGTCGAAATTTTGGAGCATATCTCCTTAGGAAAATTCAGTTATTTTGGATAAGGATGAGATAAGATTCAAGCTTGAAAATCCTAGTGGAATTTTGATTCTTCCTTATCCTAAAAGTGGCCAAATTTTTTAGGAGATTTTCTACTTGGAATTTTCAGATTTTTTGGTTGAAAAAGGGAGATAAAATTCTAGTTAAAATCTTGTTTAGATTTGGATTGGATTTATCCTAAATGGCTGAATTTTATTGTTGGGATTTTCCCATGGAAAATTCAGATTTTATGGTTACGGATAAGGGAGAATATCTTCTCCTAATCCAATTCAAATTCAGAGAATCACTTCATGCAGGTCTATAAATAGAGGTCCTGCCACTCCAATTCTCTCAGACCACAGACTCTCAGGTGAGCAGGCTTATTGTTGCACAGCCCACCGTGACAATAAAGTTCTTTAGAGATCTGGGTGGTCGGAAGAAGACTAGCAGTGCTAGCATACCGATCGAGGTTCAGAGTGCCCACACACTCAGCCATTCAGGAATTGGAGAATAGTAGAGAAGGCTAGTTGGTTGAAGCCCTCCGGTCATTCTCCTCCTACAAGATTGGCGTCCTTGAGGTATGAGTTTTAATTATTGTTGGTTTATTGTATATGGCATCATGAGATATTTAACGATCTGAAAAATTTTTATTGTTCCGCTGCGCCACTCTGATACGTTTTTACCGATTTATTTTCCTACAATTGGTATCAGAGCCATCTCAAGACTATGCCATGTACATAAATTAGACAATTACTTAGTCTTTTTATTTATGTATGGATTTGATATTTAGAGAGTGGCATTCTAGGGTTCCTTTATGTTGTTATCGTGTATTATGTATAAAGTATGTGGTTATTTTAATTTTCTGAATTATTATAAGCATGCTTGTTTATACCGGTTATGGTTCCTTAGAATTTAGAAAAATTATATCTAGGAATTTTTTATGTAACCATAGGAGCAGTTTATTAAAACTGTAATTTTCCCATAGATTTTAATTTTTTGTCTCTTAGAATTTTTATGGTTAGAATTTTTTGTACACCGGAAACGGTTTAGGAAATTTTAATGTAATTATTCTTGGAGGAGATTGAAGATTGAAGACAGTAATTTATTTTTCCCAAAAGTTAAATTTGATTTAAAGGTTGAAATTTTGATTGTGTGGAAAATTTCAATTCAATTGGGATTCAAATTAATTTTTTGGAGATCCTAATAGATAAATTGGAATATGGCACAAAAATCGAGACACGACCCCTCGGGATAGGCCAACGGACCTTGGTGGGGCTGCAACCCTTGCCCTCGTGTAGGAAGGGGCTGCGGCAGCCCCTGTGCAGGCCATAACCACCCACGGCCGCAGGCTTGGCCTGCAGTCGAGGGTGGCCGTGGCCTACCCAAGGCTGGCCGTAGCCTGGGCGTGCAGCCTGTGGCTACAGGCACTGCCTGCAGCCTACCAGTTGCTGCGGCCAGCCTGGGCCTGTAGCCTGGCGCTGCAGGCTTGGCCTGTAGCCCGGCAAGGCTGCACATGGGGGCGGCCATGTGCTGCCAGCCCCTCCGGGGCTGGTGGCTACCCACGGCGGCTGCCGCCTCTGGGGACGATGGTGCAACGATTCAAAAATCGAAAAAATTTTGATTTTTAAATTTGAGATTTAATTTTAAATCATGTTTAAAAAATATGTAATTGAAAATTTGAAATTTTTGAAATTACATATTATTACACATGATGTTTAAAATTGTCTCAAATTTGAGTTTGAAATTTAAATTTGAAATTCGAATTTGGAATTTGAATTTGAAATTTAATTTTTTTTTTTGAGATTTAAATTTTAAATGATTCTTGGGATGAGAAATAAATGGAGAGGCTACATAAAGATGGATACAAGAAGACGAAACAAAGTTCAAGACCCAAAGAATGCTTTGGATGGAATTTTGTAATCTTTATTTTCTTTGTTCTAGGATGGAACTATGGCTTGGTTATTCTGTCAATTATTTTTTCTGTGCTATGTCATGGATGTATAAATATGTTTTGATGGATGTTTTATATGCATACTTGATAACATGTCATATAGGATAGGTGAGTGCCGCTCATACTATATTGATCATACATAATTTGTCAAAACTTGCATGTTTTTCAAAATATTGAGTGGGAGAGGGTTTCAAACAAAACCCACGACCTCCATTGTTGATCCATATGTGAAAGCATGGTAACGTCTCACGTCAGTTCTGCCCTGACCACACCCCTCGGTAGGTGTTTACCGCCGCCGGTATATTAGATTGGATCTCCTATGTGGAAAACGTGTTCGGGAATGATCCTATTCATGACCACCCTTCGGTGGCTTGGTAGGACGTGGATCGGGCTACATAAACAATGGTTATACACTCAAGACTCGTTTAGTTATTAACCTTCCCTAGAAGCTCTGTTAACTAAAATGGTGGCCAAATAAGCGGTTATTAATATATGTCTTAACCTTGGAGGATTTAAGGCAACATATATTAATTAGACGGGGTCCATGTTCCGGCTATTTGTTTTCATGACCACCCCTCGGTGGCTTAGGGCAATAGGTGCTGAGAATTACCGTTGTAATGCTACATGTTTTTCAAGTTTCATGGAGGAACATACTTGTATATTTTATTTGCTAAATTATCTGTATATTTGCTTGGGCTTTGTAATGATGTCTAGTATAATTTTATTTCAGTTCTAAATGTCACCGATACCCCTCATTTCGATACTTACTGAAAATAAGCTGATTGGCGATAATTATAAAGATTGGAAAAGAAATCTATTAATAGTTCTCAACTGCGAGAGACACAAGTTCATGTTGGACAAACCATGCCCACCTGGGCCCAAACCTGACATACCACTTGAGGAGGTCCCGGTTGCCTATAATCGTTGGAGAGAATTCAATGAGATAGCTCGATGCTACATCCTTACTAGCATGACGAGTGCTTTACAAAAGCAGCATGAGACTTATCAAGATGCTAGGGAGATCATGGACAATCTGGAGGACATGTTCGGAGGTCAAGAAAAATTGGCTCGATAGTCTGCTATAACCAGTATTATGAACTCTAAGCAAAAGGCAGGAGCTTCGGTGAAGGACCATATGATCACTCTAATGGGATTCTTTACTGAGGCTGCCGAGAATGGTGCTGAGTTGGACTACAACACCCAGATCGAGATGGTGTTCAAAACTCTGTCTAAAGATTTTGTGGGGTTTAAGGCCGCATACAATCTGGCGAAAAAGGAGTTAGGACTAATCGAGCTCATGAAGCAACTACAGGCTTATGAGCGGATGATCAGGGATGAGGATGCGGTCCGACCTAAAGGAGAGGCCAATTTGGCGGAATCTTCCAATCCCTCACGGAAAAGGAAGAGGCCAAATAAGAAGCAAGTGGCTTCCAGTTCTTCTAATCCTCCTGTCTCGGACGGGAAGAAGAACAAGAAGAACAAGAAGCATAAGGACCCTAAAAAGTCCAAATGCTTCCACTGTGGGAAGGTAGGTCACTTTAAGAAGTCTTACCAGGAATTCCTAGCCGCCAAGGGCAAGGAAGGTAAGGAACTTCATTTCTTAGAAGCGTGTTTGGTGGAAGAATCGAAAGACACTTGGGTCATTAATTCGGGCGCCACTAATCATGTTTGTGTTTCTATGCAAGAGTTCGTGGAAACGAGAAGTCTACATGATAGGAGCCTCTCGTTGCAGACTGGAGATGGTAGCTTTGTGGTGGCTGAGGCAGTGGGAGATGTTTACCTTTACTTTGATCAATTTAGGTTTATTTTATTGAAAGACTATTTTTATGTTCCTAATTTTAGGAGGAACCTTATATCGGTAGCTTGTTTAATGAAGGATTCTTATTCAGTTTCTTTTAGTAAAAGAGTTGATATTCGTAGAAATAATTCTTTTATCTGTTCTGGATGGATGGATGGAAACCTATATTTGATCAAACCAAAGATGTACTCACTGCTTGACACTGAATTAATAGATAACTCTAAAAGGTTGAAAGTTTCTCACTCTAACAAGGCGTATCTTTGGCATTTAAGACTTGGTCATATTAATCAGGATAGGATTCAAAGATTGGTGAAAGACGGTCCTCTGGAATCTCTGGAGGAGGTACGTCTTCCTCAATGTGAGTCTTGTCTAGAGGGTAAAATGACTAAGAGGTCTTTTGGAGCTAAGGGTACAAGGGCTCAGGAGCTCTTAGAAATTGTGCACACTGACGTATGTGGCTCCATGAACGTCACAGCACGAGGAGGGTTCGAGTATTATGTCTCTTTTATAGATGATTACTCAAGGTATGGATATGTGTATCTGATGCACCGTAAGAGCGAAACCTTTGACAAGTTCAAAGAGTATCGTGCGGAAGTGAAAAAGCAATTGGATAAATCCATAAAGACACTTCGATCTGATCGAGGTGGCGAATATCTCTCCGATGAATTTCTAGGACATCTTGTAGAGAACGGGATATTATTCCAATTGACTGCACCTGGTACTCCACAACAGAATGGTGTAGCCGAAAGGAGAAACAGGACCTTGTTGGATATGGTACGGTCCATGATGAGTTATTCAACGCTGCCATTATCGTTTTGGGGATATGCTTTACAAACGGCATGCTATATTCTGAACCAGGTTCAAAGTAAATCAATTCCCAGAACTCCGTATGAATTGTGGTATGGCAGGAAGCCCTCACTTGGACATATGAAAATATGGGGCTGCCCAGCGCATGTACTGGTTGGGGACGCGAAGAAGTTGGAACCAAGATCAGAATTGTGTATGTTTGTAGGGTATCCAAAGGGAACTAAAGGAGGTCTGTTCTATAACTCGAAGGAACAAAAAGTCATTGTTTTAACCCATGCGACATTCTTGGAGGAAAGTCACATGAATGACTTTAAGCCTCGAAGCAAAATGGTGCTAGAGGAGTTATCGGGTGAAAGAACTGCTCCACAGATTTCGGACTTGGACGCAAGTCTGAGTTCTAGTGAAAGACCTGTAGACGATCAACAATTTAGGGAGCCTCGTCGTAGTGGGAGGGTTTTGAAGAAACCTAATTTCTTCATGTATGATGCTGAGGTATACCAGGCCGAGGCTCATGAGCATGAGGACGATCCGGTCACCTATGATGAAGCTATAAATGATGTTGATTCTAAATCTTTGAAACAGGCTATGAACAATGAGATGGATTCTATGAAATCCAACTCTATTTGGGAACTTGTAGATTTGCCGGATGGGATAAAACCCATTAGATGCAAATGGGTCTACAAAAGAAAGAAGGATGTGGAAGGGAGAGTGGAAACTTTCAAAGCTAGACTAGTTGCAAAGGGGTACACTCAAAAGGCTGGAATCAATTACGATGAAACCTTTTCTCCTGTTGCTATGCTGAAGTCTATCCGTATTCTTCTGTCCATTGCTGCGGCTCTCGATTACGAGATCCGGTAAATGGATGTCAAGACGGCATTCTTGAATGGCCATCTTGAAGAGTGTATCTATATGATACAGCCCGAAGGGTTCGTAGCGAAAGGCCAAGAAAGGAAAGTCTACAAGTTGCTTAGACCCATTTATGGATTAAAGCAAGCATCCCGCTCATGGAACCAGAGGTTTGATCAAGCGATTATGACATTTGGTTTTAAGCAGAACGTTAATGAACCCTGTGTTTATAAACGTATTAAGGATGGAAAAGTGGTCTTTCTGATACTCTATGTCGATGATATACTACTCATTGGGAATGATGTAGAGAACTTATCATCGGTCAAGTTTTGGTTACACCAACAGTTTGACATGAAGGACTTGGGAGAAGCTAATTATGTTCTAGGCATTCGTCTCTTCAGAGATCGAAAGAACAAGATGATAGCGTTATCCCAAGCTTCATACATAGGTAAAATAATTGACAAATATGCAATGCAAGAGGCAAAGAAAGGCTCACAACCTTCCATTGCCGGTCTAACTCTTTCATTGGATGACTGTCCCAAGACATCGGAAGAAAGAGAGCGTATGAGTAAGGTCCCTTATGCATCCGCTGTGGGTAGCCTTATGTATGCTATGCTTTGCACTCGCCCAGACATATGTTTTGCAGTAGGTATGGTGAGTCGATATCAAGCGAATCCTGGAACCAAGCACTGGCAAGCAGTAAAGCATATACTCAAGTATCTTAAGAGAATGAGGGATTATATGCTCGTGTATTCTGGAGGGGACCTAACACCCGTAGGGTACACGGACTCAGACTTCCAGACTTGCAAGGATTCGAGGAAATTGACATCCGGATCAGTGTTCTTGCTCGGAGGAGGCGCCATTGTGTGGAGGAGCGTGAAGCAGGGCTACACAGCTGACTCTACTATGAAGGCTGAGTATGTAGCTGTGGCTGAGGTATCTAAAGAAGCGATTTGGCTCCGCAAGTTCTTTAGAGACCTTGAGGTCATTCCGGGTGTTGACAAGCCTATCACACTTTACTGTGATAACACTGGGGCTATTGCCAACACAAGGGAATCTAGGCACCATAAGAGGATCAAACACATAGATCGGAGGTATCACATTATTAGAGGGCACGTGGAGACAGGACAAGTGGATGTATGTAAAATCGCATGTGAGGACAACATTGCCGATCCCTTTACTAAGACTTTGGTAGCTAGAAGCTTTGAGAGGCATGTAGAGGCGATGGGGATGCGTAACATGGCATATCTACTGGCTTAGGGCAAGTGGGAGATTATTAGGAAATGCCCTAAGTATTAGAGACATTTTGATGTATTTTGAACTGGATAATAAAATTATATATATAGAGGTTATTCATTACATTGCTGTTTGTCCTTATACTATTTACATGTTAAAGTAAATGTAAGCAAATATGGCTCACTGACTGCTTGTGTTAAAACTGTTAGAACGTTGCATGCAATGGACTTTTGTATGCGAGAAGATAATGTTCTAAAGTAAGCGGTCTAAACTAAGGTTTGTAGTCTATGGGGTTAGAGCGAGCATCTAACTCATGTTAAGACTATTATGTTGTCTAAAGCTATGGTGGGAACAGTTTGTCTTGACTGTCTGGAGCATAGACTCCCAAGTAGAGACATAGATATGTTGCTTGGTGGTGACATATTAGACCAGGACTAAAGCGTGATTGATCTACGTAGTCCGCTACGAGTGGATCAATCTGCTTTTGACGTTCATTGTGCAGTAACCTTAATCCTGAGTAAATGAACTACTTCATGTATATATGACTTGTGTACTTTGATGTTCCAATGGCTAAAGCGTCTCAGAGGTAGTAAGCTTATAGACCGGTTCGTTAGGTGCATAACTTGTATACGATGAAGGGTTCGTTTATAGATATCGCAATCATAGCTCTAATGAGGAGTTAAAGGTATCCTCTTAAAGGCATTATACTGAATGTGAAAATAGACAAGGCCTTGGGTCGTCTGCTGGGCGGATGACTTCTTATTCACATATGGTCAATAATCATTTTCTTAATTTGGTAGTATAATGGAACTTTAAGATAGCCTGATCAGTAGGATTAAACGGACTTTAACCTAAGGCTGATCGTGGATATCGTATGAGGGTTTTGCATATATGACAAGGTCATTGGATAGTAGCTCGTCACAGGCTTACGTAATACAGTATATAATTGGAGTTCAGTTTCAGGTTTATAGTGGTGTGACTCTGAAATTAATGATCATATGATTGAGTTGTTCGGTAAAGAATGATGATCATATGGAATTGCAGGAGCCCGATTATATATGTCCAATTAGTCCCTCTACTAGCTCCACATAATTCCTTAACGTTGGGCAAATTGATTTGTGTATGTTATTGACTACTTTATTATGCATGGATAGTGATGACATAGGATAAGGATGTAGACAAGATTCTCTCTGGTTGGATTCAGATTTTGTTTTGGATAATAGAGTACATAATTATTCAAACTCCAAATAAAGTTGCCATGATTTTATTTGAGATTGGATTGTAGTTGTAGAAAATTATCCATGAGAACAAGAATTTGAAACACAACTGTTTTGTGGATTTTGAAATTTGAATTTTGAATTTTGAATTTTGAATTTTGAATTTTGAAATTTGAATTTGAAATTTGAATTTGAAATTTGAATTTGAAATTTGAAATTTGAATTTGAAATTCGAATTTGAAATTTGAAATTCAAATTTTGAATCACAGTCCAAGTGGGATTCGAATTTGTTGTGGTAAATCCACAAGGTTTGAAATTCGAATTTGAGTTTGATATGGAGAGGATAATCTTGTTAGAATCCTACTTGAATTTTGAATCCAAATCCTAACTAATGATGGACGAAATTTTGAGGATTATCCTCAATGGATTTTCAGTTTTTGTGGATAAGGTTCAAAGGAAAAATTCAAGTTTTAATCCCAGTTGAATTTGGATTCTCTCCTCCCCAGAAAGTGGCCGAAATTTTGAAGCATATCTCCTTAGGAAAATTCGGTTATTTTGAATAAGGATGAGATAAGATTCAAGCTTGAAAATCCTAGTGGAATTTTGATTCTCCCTTATCCTAAAAGTGGCCGAATTTTTTAGGAGATTTTCGGCTTTTTTGGTTGAAAAGGGAGATAAATTTCTAGTTAAAATCTTGTTTAGATTTGAATTAGATTTATCCTAAATGGCCGAATTTTATTGTTGGGATTTTCCCATGGAAAATTCAGATTTTATGGTTATGGATAAGGGAGAATATATTCTCCTAATCCAATTCAAATTCAGAGAATCACTTCATGCAGGTCTATAAATAGAGGTCCTGCCACTCCAGTTTTCTCAGACCACAGACTCTCAGGTGAGTAGGCTTATTGTTGCACAGCCCACCGTGACAATAAAGTTCTTTAGAGATCTGGGTGGTCGGAAGAAGACTAGCAGTGCTAGCATACCGATCGAGGTTCAGAGTGCCCACACACTCAGCCATTCGGGAATTGGAGAATAGTAGAGAAGGCTAGTTGGTTGAAACCCTCCGGTCATTCTCCTCCTGCAAGATTGGCGTCCTTGAGGTATGAGTTTTAATTGTTGTTGGTTTATTGTATATGGCATCATGAGATATTTAATGATCTGAAAAAATTTTATTGTTCCGCTGCGCCATTCTGATCCGTTTTTACCGATTTATTTTCCTACATGTTTTGCCCCTAACTTTTGGCAAAATGACCATTTCGTCCTTAGCGGGATTTTCTCTCATTTTTCTGACTTTTGGCACTATTTTTGTGACGCCTTAAATTTTATTTAAGGGTCAATATATAATTTAAATAAAATTAGTGTGCCAAAAATTAATTTAAAAATCTTTTGGAAACCCTAGGTTGGTTTCCTAGTCAAATTCCGCTCAAAAAGTCAACAACTTGAACTTCAAAAAGAAACCCTAAAACATTCGGCCATCACTTGGGATTTTAAATTAAAATTTAAATTTCACAAATCCAAGAAGGATTCAAATTCAAATTTCATTCCTTAGATATAAAGAAGAAATTCGGCCATAAAGTGTAGGAAATAAAGGAGATTTTATTTGAATTAAAAGCTAGGTTAAAACTCAATTAAAATTCAAATTATTTTTCCTTAAAAACTAAGGGATAATTTTCGGCCACTTAAGGGGAAATAAGAGAGAAAACCCTAGCCTCAAAATATCACAAAAACTTTCCCTTTTGCCCCTTAAAATTTTCAGCCAAACAAGGAAGAGAAAGGGAAAGAAAAAACCTAGTATAAAAACCCCCTTTTAACTCTCATTCACCCCTCCTTTCACCCTCAAAATTTCGGCCAGCTTTCCCCTCTCCCCTCTCTGAATTTTCTCTCCCAAAACACACCCAAAACAGCAAACAAGACCTACCAAAAGGCAGCTCAAAGATTCAACAACTTTTGAGACAAAAACAAGGTGAGAAATCAAAATTTTTCCTTCCTTCTCCTTTTGATTTTAAATCCGAAATTTATATGGTTTTCTCCACTATTTCCATACTGTTTTGAAGACTCCAATACTCACACAAATTCAGTCAAAAGGGAGACCAAGCATCAAAAATAGGGCAGCACAAACAAGGTGTGATTTTTCTCTCAAACCCTAAAATTTTGCCTCATTGATCCCCTTTTCAAAAACCCTATTATCATATGTGTAAAATTTTATGATTTTGTCAATTTGATTCTTGGGTTGTGTTAATGACATATAAATAAGGTTTTCCACAAAATTTCGTGATCATTGGATGAAAATTGAATTGGTTTGAGGCTAATCGAAATTCGGACACAGAAAAAACGGAAATCTGGAAAATTACCATATAAACAGTAAATTTGTGTCAGCCATAACTTGAGTTTTAAAAACGATTTTTGAGTGATTCTTGAGCCTAAAATTAAATTCAAGATGTTCCCTAAATTCCTGCAAAATTTCAGAACCAAACTTCTCCATTTTCCCAGTCAAAATATTTTTCTAAGATAGGCGGACAGAACTACCAGGTTTTGAACCGAAACTGAAACCCAGATTTTTATGCCTGAAAACAACCCTCGGTTTTTGCCCTAGTTGAATGACCAAACGATGTCCAAAAATTATAAAAATTATATGGAATTAAAGCTACGGATGTCTAGTTTAACATATTGAAAATTTAGAATTTTTGGTATTAAAAATAAATTAATATGGATTTTACATTCAGCCTAGGTCAGTCTGCCCATGTCCAGTAATATCCTAACTTAGAGTTTTTCACAAATTTTAAATCCCAAAATGTTTATTAAACGTTTTAAAATCTTTTGAGGCACACTAAAATGATTGGATGATTATGTCTAGACCTAGACTGATCATATGTTTGATTATAGGAATTATTTGACGTTCTTGCTTGATTGGTGGATCACATTATCGCAACGCTTGTGCGAAAATTGAGGTAGGACGTTCAAGCCTTTTCTGGGAGTAGTCAAGTGTTTTAAATACCCCTGTTTTATTGATGGCATGCTGTTTTCGATTTATGAAATTATTATACTATTTTTGATGAAATAAACGCATGCAACGTATTTTGTAATAAATGTGTATTTTAAAGAGTGTTTTGATTAATGGCATAATATAACTTGGTAAATACCATCTTTTGAATAATCCGGTGAACATAATTGAGCTCTAGTTCACGATCATTGTAAATGGTGCGTGCGTCCCGTAGTTGACGCCATGGGGGAAGGTCCCTAAACTTGCGCAGGGCCGTTCGGTCTATTTAGACCGTAACGAGATGATCTAAGATAATTCAAATTCGAGGCACGTATATTATAGTTACGACAAGTCCTCACTCATAATATGATAGTTTGTTTTAATGATTTATTATTTTCATATTGGGGCACGTATATTGCAGCTACGCTAAGTCCTCAGCAGAATAAAACTTGCATTAAAAATGTTTTTCACGAAATTGTTGATTATTTTTTTTTTTTGTTATGATTATTATGTCATGTATTTTTTTTAAATTGTTGATTATTTTTGGAAACGAATATTATGCCATATTTTTAAATGTTATCTGTTAACCCCCCTTTGTTTCTGTCCTACTGAGCCAGCGCTCACGTCCCTTTTTCTTTGTGATTTCGAAATGACTACTTCCAGGTGTGGGAGGTAGCAGTTCCGAAAATCGTTGAGCTATCCGTTTCTACCGAGGATGATGCTATCCGTTTTCTCCATCTTCTTCTTTCTGTTTCTCATTCTGATGTAATGAGACATTAAGTTTGGATTTTATTTCACGTTATTTAAATTCGATGCTTGGGAATATTTATGGTTAGTAATTTCTTTTGAAAACCGGTTTTGTATTTGATTTTCGCATTAAAATGTATTTACTTTTTACTTTATTTTGTTTTGTGGTTATGATGCTACTTTATAAATAATTAGGCTTAGCTAAATTATAATGTTGACCCGTTTTTCGTAATAAATGTTTTCCTTAAATCTCGGGTTGATATTATGATTTGGCTGCCATGTCACGTGTCTAAATTTTAGGCCGTGACAAATAATGGTATCAGAGCCCAGGTTTTCAAAAGGGTTTTCCATCAAAACGTTTTCAAAAGGGGTTTTTCCATCAAAATGTTTTCAAAAGGGTTTTTCATCAAAACGTTTTCAAAGGGGTGTTCATCAAAACGTTTTCAAAATACCCAAGCATAGTTTTCTTTACTCTTAGAAGCTTATAGGATTTCCTCTTCCTTCAATCTTATTCAGCAAAATGGCTCGTCCCGGCACGCGAAGTCAGAGGCAGCAGAGAGGCAACGGCGAAGAGAACCCCGGGAACACGCAGCCTCAAGGGAGTCAGAATACAGCGGTCCCTACACCGAACGATCAGCTAACGGCGATGCAGAATCTCACGGTAGCGATACAGGCTCTCCTCACCGTCTTACCTTTTGGAACACCTAACCCAGCTCCTGTAGCCAATGTTGTTCCTAATGAGACCCAGAGAGCGGGGAGTTCTTCTCAGACTCCTCAGCAAACGCCTACCACCGAAAACCCTACCTCTGGAGCAGTACCTACACAGCCTATGATACATCCTAAATAGGCAGCCCTAACTCTTTTCTTTAAGCCTCACGTACCCACTTTCGACGGCACGGGCACAGAGATGGATGCCGACTACTGGTTTGATGCCATTCGCAAGCAACTAAAGTTGACCGCCACACCCGCAGAGTTCTGGGTTGAGTTTGCTTCCAACAAGCTGGTGGGTCTAGCCTCTACCTGGTGGGCTAGTATTGAGGATGGTTTGATAGAGGAGCAGAGGTCTTCTTGGACAGTTTTTGAGGAGCGTTTTCACGAGCATTTCTTTTCAGCTCAGTTCCGCGACAGAAAAGCTAGGGAGTTCGTCCGTTTAAAGCAAGGGTCTATGGCAGTGCGGGAATATGAAGCCAAGTTCACTGAGTTGGCCCGGTATGCGAAGAATCAGGTTTTGGATGAAGCTACTAAGTGTCTCCACTTTGAGGAAGGGCTTAGCCTCTATGTGAAGAGGGGTGTACAACCGTTCCAGATCAGGGATAGCTACCAGCAGATAGTTGCTAAGGCGTTGACAGTAGAAGAGGGCGACAAGGAGTTCCTTGAAGCTCGTAACAAAAACAAGTCTGGACCAATCCGCAACAAGCCTCAACACAAGCCGCAGACTCCTTACCAGAAGAACCAGCAGTCTCAGGGGTCAGGTTCTCATCAGTCTTTTGGACAGCGACAGGGTCGGGTGAATATGATTACCTGCTTCGAGTGTGGTGATGAAGGTCATAAAAGAAATGTCTGCCAGAATAGACAATCGAGAGACAATGCTCATAGACATCATCATCAGCGGAATCAGAATGGTTTTCCACAGAGACAACAGTTTACTTCCCAGTCTTCGCAGTCACAGCGCCCTCAGCTTCTGGTTCCCTATCAGCCTCAGCGCACGAGCCAGTACACTGCGCCTTATGCTCCACATGCTACACCGCTACAGCAGTTCCCAGTGCCGAGTTATCAGAGACCGCCACCACAGGGTCAGAGTATGGGCTATCAGCGAGGGAATACAGCTCAAAATCGTGGTAAGGCACCACAGGTACACGCTCTTGGAGCTGACAGCATGGAGATAGATCATACACCGACTACATTAGATGGTATAATTCCTATCTTTGGTACATATGCACATGTTTTGTTTGACACCAGAGCTACACACTCTTTTATAGCCCAATATTATGCTCATTCACTTGGTTTAAAACTGCAAAATCTTGACTCTCCCTTATGTGTGAAATCCCCGTTGGGCATGACTACCGTTAGTGATGGGTGTCAAGCCTATGTTTATGTTGGGGATGTTTGTTTGGAGGCATCACTTGTAGTAATGCCTATGTTTGCTTATGATGTTATTCTGGGATATGACTGGCTTTCCCGATATGGGATTATGCTTGATTGTCGTAATCATCGCGTTATCTTTACAACTGATTTCGGACATGTAGTGTCCTATCAGTTAAGCTTAGTTTCAGATATTGATAGATCTGCTCTGAGGTTAGTGTCGAAGAGTAGACAGGGTATTCTTTGCTTCTTATCCTTGTGTGCGGTAGAAGGATCCAGTTCTGAAAAGAGTACCAACCTATACCTGTTATCGATAGTTTTCCAAATGTTTTTCCAAAAGCTCTTCCAGGTTTACCACCTCATCGACAAATAGAATTTCGTATCGACTTAGTTCCTGGAACAGCTCCTTTTGCTTCTGCTCCGTATCGTATGGCACCTCTAGAGATGAAAGAGTTGCGCAAGCAGCTGGATGAGTTGAAATTGCTGGGCTTTATCCGAGACAGTAACTCACCTTGGGGTTCATCAGTCCTTTTTGTGAAGAAAGCCGACGGTTCGCTACGTCTCTGTGTGGACTATAGAAAGCTCAATAGTGTGACCATCAAAAATAAGTATCCGTTACCACACATAGATGACTTGTTCGACCAGTTGGGTGGAGCTTGTTTCTTCTCCAAGATTGATTTGAGATCCGGTTATCATCAGCTTCAGGTTAGAGAGGAGGATATCCCGAAGACGGCGTTCCGAACGAGGTATGGCAGTTACGAGTTCTTAGTAATGCCTTTCGTTTTGACAAACACGCCAGCAGCCTTCATGGATATGATGAATAGAGTCTTCCGACCTTTTCTTGATAAGTTCGTCATCGTATTCATCGACGACATCCTCATCTACTTCCGAACTCGTGAAGATCATGCACGGCATCTCAGTATAGTTTTACAGACTCTTCGTGAACATCAGTTGTACGCCAAGAAAGAAAAATGTGAGTTTTGGATGACAGAGGTTAAGTTTCTCGGACATATCATCTCAGGAGATGGTATATCAGTTGATCCATCCAAGGTTGAAGCGATTCTTAAGTGGGAACGACCGAAGAATGTTCCAGAGATCCGAAGCTTCTTGGGCTTAGCGGGATATTATCGACATTTTATACAGGACTTCAGCAAGCTCGCCGCTCCCCTCACCAATCTGACAAAGAAGGATATACCTTTCGTTTGGGACAACAGCTGTGAGTCAGTCTTCCAAGAGTTAAAGAGTCGTTTGACGTCTGCACCTATCCTTATCATTCCGAATCAGGATCAAGTATATGACGTCTACACTGATGCTTCTCATCAAGGTCTTGGAGCAGTCTTGATGCAACAGAATCGAGTTGTCGCTTATGCCTCACGACAGCTGAAACCACACGAACGAAGCTACCCTACACACGATCTAGAGTTAGCTGCAGTAGTGTTTACACTTAAAATTTGGCATTGTTATCTGTACGGTGCCAGTTTTAGACTGTTTTCAGATCACAAGAGTTTGAAATACCTAGCTACACAGAAAGATCTCAACCTGCGTCAGAGAAGGTGGGTAGAATACATGCAAGACTACGACTTCCAAGTCGAGTACCATCCGGGTAAAGCAAACGTGGTTGCAGATGCACTAAGTAGGAAAAGAGAGGCAGTTCCCAATCCTGATCATGATGCTTCTATAATGGCGATGCAGATAGATGAGTGGGAAAAGGACAGAGTTCTCACAGCTTATCAAGTTCATTTTGGCAAAGTTCAGGGTCACCCAGTGTTATACAACTTAGTGATAGAACCAGACTATGTGCAGAGGATCAAGGAGAATCAGTTGGCAGATACACGTTTCGTTGACATCCGAGATAGATTATTAAAGGGAAAGCGTGTTGCAGAGTGGTCGATGGACGCCAGTGGAATTCTTTACAACGAAGGTCGCTTAGCAGTGCCACACATCCCAGAGCTTATACAGGAGATCTTGTTAGAGTTTCATCAGTCGAGGTTCGCCATGCACCCAGGTGGAAACAAGATGTATCAAACTTAAGACGGCAACTTTGGTGGAGAGGTATGAAGTTAAAGGTGAAGAACTTCGTGGCCAACTGTTTGACATGTCAGAAAGTAAAGGCAGTACGGGAGAGACCCGCAGGTCTGCTCCAACCACTTCCAATACCTCGGTGGAAGTGGGATAGTATAGGAATGGACTTCTTAGCCGGCTTACCGAGAGCACAGGATAGATCTGATGGAGTCTGGGTAGTTGTAGATTGTCTCACGAAGACTGCACACTTCATCCCGTTCAAGACGACTTGCACCAGGAACCAGCTAGCCGAGCTTTACATGAGGAACGTAGTTAGATTGCATGGAGTTCCTTCGGTGATTGTTTCTGATCGTGATACGCACTTCAACACTCGCTTTTGGCAAAGTCTACAGGAAGCTCTAGGCACGGAACTGAACTTTAGCACCGCTTTTCATCCACAGACAGATGGTCAGTCGGAGCGTCTCATACAGATTCTCGAGGATATACTACGTGCCTGCATTCTTGATCTTGGAGATGGATGGAGCAAACACCTCTACATGGCAGAGTTCGCATACAACAACAGTTATCAAGCGAGTATCAGAATGGCACCCTTTGAAGCGTTGTACGGAAAGCCTTGTAGATCACCCATCTATTGGGTTGACAACCAGGAAGCACCAGTAGGTGGACCCGAGATGATCCTAGACCAGTACGAGAAGATTGCCATCATCAAACAATGACTTCTAACAGCACAGAGTCGACAGAAGAGCTATGCTGATCAACGCAGAAAGCCGTTAGAGTTCGAGGTCGGAGAGTTTGTGTTGCTAAAGGTTTCATCGAAGAAAGGTATCTCTCGTTACGGAGTTAAAGGGAAGCTAGCACCACATTACATTGGACCTTTCGAGATCGTACGCAGAGTTGGTAAGGTTGCATATGAGCTGAAGTTACCCGACACCTTGGGAGTGCACAACGTTTTCCATGTATCGATGCTGAGGAAGAGTGCACGAACAGAGTCAGAAGTCATTTCAACGGATGATATAGAAATCCAACCAGATGTCTCTTACGTCGAGGTTCCGGTGAAGATTTTGGATCGTAAGGTCAAGCAGCTGAGAACGAAAACAATACCCATGGTGAAGGTTCTTTGGAGTAACCATGGTGAAGAGGAAGCCACATGGGAAACCGAGAAAGATATGCTCGAGAACCATGCTGAATGATTCGCTAAGCAGTAGAGTACATGTAATGTAGTCGACTTAAGTTTGTTTTGTAACCCTACTCTGTTCATAGTGGTAGATATACCACTATATGTTTTGAAAGGTGCATTAAGATCGCTTAATGAAATGAGAAGCAATTCATATTCTTATTCTCTTCTTTAGTGTGGAGTAATTCTTAAAGTTTCGAGGATGAAACTATTTTTAGTGGTAGATATTTGTGACGCCTTAAATTTTATTTAAGGGTCAATATATAATTTAAATAAAATTAGTGTGCCAAAAATTAATTTAAAAATCTTTTGGAAACCCTAGGTTGGTTTCCTAGTCAAATTCCGCTCAAAAAGTCAACAATTTGAACTTCAAAAAGAAACCCTAAAACATTCGGCCATCACTTGGGATTTTAAATTAAAATTTAAATTTCACAAATCCAAGAAGGATTCAAATTCAAATTTCATTCCTTAGATATAAAGAAGAAATTCGGCCATAAAGTGTAGGAAATAAAGGAGATTTTATTTGAATTAAAAGCTAGGTTAAAACTCAATTAAAATTCAAATTATTTTTCCTTAAAAACTAAGGGATAATTTTCGACCACTTAAGGGGAAATAAGAGAGAAAACCCTAGCCTCAAAACAGCACAAAAACTTTCCCTTTTGCCCCTTAAAATTTTCAGCCAAACAAGGAAGAGAAAGGGAAAGAAAAAACCTAGTATAAAAACCCCCTTTTAACTCTCATTCACCCCTCCTTTCACCCTCAAAATTTTGGCCAGCTTTCCCCTCTCCCCTCTCTGAATTTTCTCTCCCAAAACACACCCAAAACAGCAAACAAAACCTACCAAAAGGCAGCTCAAAGATTCAACAACTTTTGAGACAAAAACAAGGTGAGAAATCAAACTTTTTCCTTCCTTCTCCTTTTGATTTTAAATCCGAAATTTATATGGTTTTCTCCACTATTTCCATACTGTTTTGAAGACTCCAATACTCACACAAATTCAGCCAAAAGGGAGACCAAGCATCAAAAATAGGGCAGCACAAACAAGGTGTGATTTTTCTCTCAAACCCTAAAATTTTGCCTCATTGATCCCCTTTTCAAAAACCCTATTATCATATGTGTAAGATTTTATGATTTTATCAATTTGATTCTTGGGTTGTGTTAATGACATATAAATAAGGTTTTCCACAAAATTTCGTGATCATTGGATGAAAATTGAATTGGTTTGAGGCTAATCGAAATTCGGACACAGAAAAAACGAAAATCTGGAAAATTACCATATGAACAGTAAATTTGTGTCAGCCATAACTTGAGTTTTAAAAACGATTTTGAGTGATTCTTGAGCCTAAAATTAAATTCAAGATGTCTCCTAAATTCCTGCTAAATTTCAGAACCAAAATCCTCCATTTGCCTAGTCAAAATATTTTTCTAAGATAGGCAGACAGAACTGCCAGGTTTTGAACCGAAACTGAAACCCAGATTTTTATGCCTGAAAACAACCCTCGGTTTTTGGCCTAGTTGAATGACCAAACGATGTCCAAAAATTATAAAAATTATATGGAATTAAAGCTACGGATGTCTAGTTTAACATATTGAAAATTTAGAATTTTTGGTATTAAAAATAAATTAATATAGATTTTACATTCAGCCTAGGTCAGTCTGCCCATGTCCAATAATATCCTAACTTAGAGTTTTTCACAAATTTTAAATCCCAAATGTTTATTAAACGTTTTAAAATCTTTTGAGGCACACTAAAATGATTGGATGATTATGTCTAGACCTAGACTGATCATATGTTTGATTATAGGAATTATTTGACGTTCTTGCTTGATTGGTGGATCACATTATCGCAACGCTTGTGCGAAAATTGAGGTAGGATGTTCAAGCCTTTTCTGGGAGTAGTCAAGTGTTTTAAATACCCCTGTTTTATTGATGGCATGCTGTTTTCGATTTATGAAATTATTATACTATTTTTGATGAAATAAACGCATGCAACGTATTTTGTAATAAATGTGTATTTTAAAGAGTGTTTTGATTAATGGCATAATATAACTTGGTAAATACCATCTTTTGAATAATCTGGTGAACATAATTGAGCTCTAGTTCACGATCATTGCAAATGATGTGTGCGTCCCGAAGTTGACGCCATGGGGGAAGGTCCCTAAACCTGCGCAGGGCCGTTCGGCCTATTTATACCGTAACGAGATGATCTAGGATAGTTCAAATTCGAGGCACGTATATTATAGCTACGACAAGTCCTCACTCATAATATGATGGATTTTTTTAATGATTTATTATTTTCATATTGGGGCACGTATATTGCAGCTACGCTAAGTCCTCAGCAGAATAAAACTTGCATTAAAAATGTTTTTCACGAAATTGTTGATTTTTTTTTTGTTATGATTATTATGTCATGTATTTTTTTTAAATTGTTGATTATTTTTGGAAACGAATATTATGCCATATTTTTAAACGTTATCTGTTAACCCCCCTTTGTTTCTGTCCTACTGAGCCAGCGCTCACGTCCCTTTTTCTTTGTGATTTTGAAATGACTACTTCCAGGTGTGGGAGGTAGCAGTTCCGAAAATCATTGAGCTATCCGTTTCTACCGAGGATGATGCTATCCGTTTTCTCCATTTTCTTCTTTCTATTCCTTGTTCTGATGTAATGAGACATTAATTTTGGACTTTATTTCACGTTATTTAAATTCGATGCTTGGGAATATTTATGGTTAGTAATTTCTTTTGAAAACCGGTTTTGTATTTGATTTTCGCATTAAAAGGTATTTACCTTCTACTTTATTTTGTTTTGTGGTTATGATGCTACTTTATAAATAATTAGGCTTAGCTAAATTATAATGTTGACCCGTTTTTTGTAATAAATGTTTTCCTTAAATCTCGGGTTGATATTATGAATTGGCTGCCGTGTCACGTGTCTAAATTTTGGGCCGTGACAATTTTAGCTTTTAGAAATTTACTAAAATCATTCTGAGGCTTTTACGGCCTTTTTTTTTTAGCAATTTAGTAAATTTTGATCAAAATGACTATTTTGCCCCTGACGGGACTTTAGACTGGAAAATTCTCGTTTTATCATTTTATCTGGGTTTTCTGATCTCAAAACTCATAAAGTAACTTTTCTTAGGTCTTACTGAGCTTTTACGACATTTTCTGCCGAAACACTTGGGTTACTATTCATCCAACCCTCGGGTGGTACTATTCCGACCCTCGGGGTCGTTTCTCGTTTTTCTAGCCTTTCGAGACCTCAAATGGCTATTTCACTAGTTATATAATCGTCCTTTATTCTCTTCTCTAGCTTAGGTTTCCGAGGAGGCTCGGGTTTCCGGTCCCCGACCCTATTTTTACCCCTCGTTTACCAAATTACCCTTCGGGTGTTCTGAAAATTTCAGCAGCATTTCCACTGAAATTCTAGGTTCCCGGCGTTTAGGAAACTCCTCGAAACCATCTATCATATTCTACCCTGCCAAGTACGTAAAAGTTATAAACTTTTTACGTAAAATTTCATCACAAAACTTGCTCGTTTTTAACGGGATTTCAACCCGTTCTTTATCATTTTTAGGCCCGGTTTTATACTCAAATCACACATTCACATACCTTAGCAAAACTTTCTCATTTTCCACTAAACCTATACACAGTTTTTTTTTTTCCAAAAACCCTAAACAAAAACTTTTGTTTTATAACTCAAATTTTTCTTGTTTATTTTCCACATCAACACATTCATTTTTTTCATCACAACCATAGCATGACTCATCAATTTTTTTCACACCTTCACCCTTTAGATGGCCACGAGTTTGGAATTAAAATCCAAGCATAAACTTTTCATTTCATCATCGCATTCCCTTATTTGATTCATCAACATGTTTATATCAAATTTCCACATTCAAATCAACACAAAATCTCATTTTTTCTTTCATTCTTCCCCATGGTTTCCAATTGAAAAACAAGCATCAACATTGAATGTTTTTCCATTTCATTTCATCCATTTCTTTCTTTCCATTTCCACATGATTTTAAACATCAAAATCAAACAAAACAACATGAAATTTTCACCATTTCAACCCTAATAAGCCATAGTTTTGGTGAAGAAAAGCACCTACAAAACTTGCTTTTCATGCTCATGATTTAACACTTGTTTTAATCATTCACTATTTACACACTTTCAAGCATAAATCAATGAAACAAAAACTGATTTTCTTCTCATTAAAATAGCCCATATCACACGGTTTTTCCTCATGAAAAACAAGAAGAAATCATGCCAAAGTAGAAGATTACCTTGCTTGCTTGATAACTTGAACTTTAGAATGAATTTTTCATACTTTCTTACACCAAAGTTGAAGAAAATTTTCTGATTTCAATGGGAGAGGTGCGCGGCTACTCTAATGGCTGAAAACCAGAATTTTTTTCTGGTTTCTAAGTCCCCAAAACCTTGTACATAATCAGCCAAAAAGGAAGGGCTAAGTTGCAAATGATTTAAGGGTATTTTAGCAAACTTTTTGTGTAATTTTTCTACTCTTTAGGGGCTGTTTTGTAATTAATCAAAGAGGACCAGATTTTTTCAGATTTTGGCCCCAAAATCCTCCACCTATAACCCTAGAAACTTCTTGAATTTTTTGCTTCAGCTTCCTTTGACTTTTCTAGTTGACTTTGCATCTTAGCCATTGATTTTTCTTGACTTTAAACCTTAGCCCTTGGATTGGAATGTATCCTTATTTCCTTTCAAAGATTAACACTCAATCTTTAACTCCTTATATATATTTGGAGTCAAACGTTTGACCAAAAGTCAAACTAAAAATTTTTGCAACGAAATCGCGTAGGCGCGTTCCTGAGGTTGTCCGCACGATCGATTTTCCTTATTTCGCTCCGGTTTGCTTAAAAATCAATACAGTAAGTATTTCATCCTTTAGTGGTTTATAGTGTATTTTCAAAATTTTCGAAACCGAAAAGGCATATTTTGTCCGATTTCGGTTCGGTAAAATTTTCCGTTTCTGATCACACTCTTGTCAGCACTGTCCGAACATTTCTTCGCGTTCTAAATAATATTAAAACATATGTTTTCCAGTTTGACACATAAAAATCATAGAGTATACAAGTTATATAAAATTTCTGGAAACAGTAAAATTTCTCGATTATGACATGGCTCATTGACTACTTGTTGTTAAACTGTTAAAATTTGCACACAATGTCCTTTTGTGTGCGAGAAAACAATGTTCTAATGTAAGTCGTCTAAATCTATAGTCCGTAGTCTTTGGAGTTCGAGTGAGTATCTAACTCATATTAAGACTATTATGTTGTCTAAAGCCAATTAAGAAAACAGTTTATCTTGACTATCCCGAGTAATTTGACTCTCGAATAGATATATAAATATGATGCTTAGTGGTGACATATTGGACTAGGATCAAAGTGTAATTAATCTATCGAGTCCGCTTGAGTAAATTAATTCACTTTAGACATTCATTATATAATAACCTCAATCTTAAGTAAGCGAATGGCTTCATGTGTACGACTTGTATACTTTGATGCTCCAAAGGCTAAAGCGTCCTCGAAGTAGTGAGCTTATAGACCTGTTCGTTGGGTACATTACTTGTAAACAATAATGGGTTTGCTTATAGATACAGAATCATTGCTCTAATAAGGGATAAAAGTTGTTCTCTTAATGATATTATACTAGATGTGAAATAAACAAGGCCTTGGGTCATTTGCTATACAAATGATTTCTTATTCACATATGGTGATTAATCATTTTCTTAATCAGGTATATAATGGATCTTTAAGATAGCGTGATCAAAAGGTTGAACAAACTTTGACCTAACGTTGATTGTGGATATCATATGAGAGCGTTGTGTATTTGACAATGTAATTAGATGATAGCTATTCACTAGGTTATGTAATTCGGTATATAATTGGAAGTGCAGTTTTAGGTTTAGAATATAGCATACCGTTTGCAGTGCATATCCCTAAAATAATATTGGTAGCTTTGAATAACTCATTATGGATCATACCATATCTAATAAGGTCCTATTTCTTATTTCCGCTACACTATTCTATTGTAGAGTACAATATGTAGTCAATTGGGATAGAATCTTATTCTCTACAAGATATCCTAGAAAATCGTCAGAGAGGTATTCACCATCTCGATCAGATCGAAGTGTCTTTATGGATTTTTATAATTGCTTTTTCACTTCTGCATGATACTCTTTGAACTTGTCAAAGGTTTCACTCTTGTGATGCATCAGGTACACATAACTATACCTCAAGTAATCATCTATAAAGGAGATAAAATACTCGTACAATCCTTGCGCCTCGACGTTCATGGGCTGTATACGTCTATGTGCATGATTTCTAAGAGTTCCTTAGCCCTTATACCCTTAGCTCCAAAAGACCACTTGGTCATCTTACCCTCAAGGCAAGATTCATATTAGGGAAGACATACCTCCTCTAGAGTATCCAAAGGACCATCTTTTACCAATCTCAGAATCTTATGTTGATTAATATGACCTAGTCTTAAATGCCACAAGTATGTGTTGTTAGAGTGAGAGGTTTTAAGCCTTTTAGAGTTATCTATTAATTCGGTGTCCAGCAGTAAGTACATTTTTAGTTGATAAAATAAAGGTTTCCATCTATTCTCTTAGAACAAATAAAAGAATTATTTTTACGAGTGACAACTGTTTCATTAAACTATTTTGAATAATAATCCTTAACTAAATAGACTACCGATATAAGGTTCCTCTTAAAATTAGGAATATAAAACAATCCTTTAATAAAATAAACCTAAAATTATCAAAATAAAGATGGATGTCTCCCACTACTTCAGCCACCATCAAGCTAACGTCTCCAGTCTGCAATGAAAATCTCCTATTATGTAGACTTCTCAATTCCAGGAATCCTTACAAAAAAATACAAACATGATTAGTAGCGCCCGAATTAATTACCTGGTCGTCTTTTTATTTTTCCACCAAACAAACTTTTAAGTATAAAAGTTCCTTAACTTCCTTAGACTTAGAGGCTAGGAATTCCCAGCAAGCTTTCTTAAAGTGACCTACCTTCCCATAGTAAAAGCATTTAGACTTTTTAGGGTCCTTAGGCTTCTTGTTCTTTTTTTTCTTCTTTCTATCAGAGACAGGAGGAATAGATAAACTAGAAGACACCTACTTCTTCTTTGGCTTCTTCTTGTTCTCAGAGAGTTTAGAAGATTCTATCAAGTTAGCCACTCCTTTTGATTGGATCAGATTCCCATCATTGATCATCTGCACATAGGCCAGGAGTTACTTCATGAGCTTAGTAAGTCCTAACTCCCTTGTTGCTAGATTATATATGACTTTAGACGCCATAAAATGTAGGAAAAATCGTAAAATATGCATAGCGGAATTACAAAAATTTTTAAAGATCGTTAAATATCTCATGATACTATATACAATAAACTAACAACAATAATACTCACACCTTCAGAGGATGCCAAAACTGCAAGAGGAGAATGACCAAAGGGCTTCAACCAACTAGCCTTCTCTACCATTCTCCAACTCCCAGATGATAGAGTGTGTGGACGCTCAGATCCTCGATCGGTATGCTAGCACTACTAGTCTGCTTCCAACCACCTAGATCTCTAAAGAACTTATTGTCATGGTGAGTTGTGCAATAATAAGCCTGCTCAACTGAGACTCTGTGGTCTGAGAGAACTGGAGTAGTAGGACCCCTATTTATAGACTTGCATGAGTAATCCCTTGAATTTGAATTGAACCAAGAGAAGATTTTCTTCCTTCTTTTAATCACAAAATCCGAATTCCCTATAGGCCAAAAACAAGGGAAGATTCGGCCACCCTAGGGGATTTTGCATTCAAAATTCAAACAGGATTTTAACTTAAATTTTATCTCCTTATTTATCCACTAAAACTGAAATTTTCCCTAGGCCAAAAGCATGTCTAGATTTTGTGGCGGCCCACCCTTCGAAGAGATCATACAATACTATTACAGTTAAGCTTTGTCGCTAACTGCGATAGATTGTACTCTCATGAGTCACCGGCTAATCTATCTCTCTTTAAATCATGACGTTTTTGGGGAAATTTTTTTTTTAAACATCATGTAAAACATTATCCACTAATCACTTTTTTTACAAGTACAAAGTAATTTACATAATACAGTACTTTCGCAAAATACATATTTACAAAAGGACTGTTTCTTTTTCCTTTCTCTTTTATCGCTCAGTGGAAAGACTCTGGCAGGACTATATCCCTCGCCTCCTATCCCATTTGACACGCGCCATCCCGTCTGCCATCCAGTCATACAAAGCTACTAAGCTGGTCACTTACCTGCAACATAAGCAAAAATGGTGAGTTACAGGCTCAGTAAGTTCAAACATACAAGAAATAAAATTTCTATAAATAGTAACATTGACCACTATTCATACATGAATAGTAACTTTGACCACTATTCATTATGAATAGTAAGTTTGACCACAACACAGTATATTAACAATACATCTACCGCGATGTTAGTACCCTCACGAAACTATCTTATGCTCAATTATGGTATAGTTTCAGTTTTAGGTAATTATCTTATATTATGTTCTGGTTTTGAACTCAGGTTGGCAGTACCATTTAAGTGCGCATGAGTGGGAGCGATACATTAGTGCTGACCTCCACTGCCTTAATCTCTTAGCCCCGGAGGAAAAATTGTACATGACTGGGAGCGGTACATTAGTGCTGACCTTCACAGCCTTTATCTCATCATCATAGCACCGAAGGCAAAGTTTACCTCCCTGTACGGAAGACTGGTACGCCAAAAGTGGTTTTATTACCGACTTTTTTTAATTTCTAACCCGGTGACTTCATATTGCCCCGTGGTTATGAATGGTTCACATTTTATTTTTATGTGAGTGAGTTTCATTAACGTCACCCTAGTACCCGAAGCACAATTTAATATTTGTTCCATTCTCAATAGTGCCCGTAGCACATTGCGTCTCTCTCTATTCTATAATAGTGCCCGTAGCACATATGTACCTAACTTATAGTTAGTACATCAAAGTTAGCAATAATAATGTTATATGTTGCAGACAGGTAAATTTCTGAACTTACCTTATCAGTTTCTTCCCCTTTTCTTTCTTGGATCTTTGATCGCTTTCCTTATAGATCGATTTTGGGATCCTACAGACAAAACCTTGTTTGTTAATTTCGTTTCCATTAATAGCTTTTATTTTTCATTAAAAAGCTTAAATAAAACCTATTTATAACTTTTTAGGCTTTATTTATCATTTTCCCCATTTTTATCAACTTTTGTAAAATTACGATTTTGTCCCTATATTTTGACAAAATTACAATTTTACCCCTGACGGAATTTTCTCGATCCAAACTGCATTTTTGGCTCTCAGGAACTTTTCTGACTCTTTTCTATTCATTACCGAGTTCGTTTCAATTTTATTTCCATTTTTCACTTTCCCGACCCTCGGGAAGCACTATTCTGACCTTTACATCGGTTTAGTGATTTTTTATCGTTTCGGAGTCTCAAATGGACGTTTTACTAGTATTTAAAACATTCATCTAGACGTTCCCGACATAGGTCTCCGAGGCTTAGATTTTCCGTACCCGACTCGGACCTTTATTTCATTTCCCAAAAACGGCCCCCCCCCCCCCCCCGGGTCGATTTCTCAGTTTTACTCATGTTTTACATTTTTAAGGGGACGGATTACTATTCACGAACCACCCCTTAGGTTTTCCTTATTAAATTTTCTTTTAGGGACTCGGGTTCCCGACCCGACCCTAAACTTTTATTTTTAATTCCCTTTTTACCCCAAATGCCGTTTTCGAAATTTCGACAGCATTTCGACGTAAATTTAAGGCTACCGGCGTTAGGTACACCTCGAACCATATGTACCTGCCACGTACTATACCAGAGTCCTATTTTATGTAAAAGTTTCCCAAACTTTTAAATAAAAGCTCACAACATTTCAATTCATATTTTGAACCACATTCCACAAAATTTCTTTCAATTTTGCCCTTAGTTTTAGCCACGGTTTTCACACTCAAAACCTAACCAAAACTTCTCGATTTTTCAAACAAATTTTAGGCTATTCCAATGTCATTACCTAGCACATTTTCAAGCCAACTTACATGCATTTTTCAACACAAATTCTAGGGTTTTTTCACCATTATAACCCACGGCCATTTAAGAGAAACATGCACCAAATTTTTGTTTCATGCTTTCAATCACATAACCATCATTTTCATAATCAAATGCATGATTTAAACTATCCAAACATCAAGTATCATGCAAAAATGTTCACTAAACCCTAGTTAAAACCCACGGCCATTTTAGGGTTTTTAATTCCAAAATTTTCCAAGCTTTATAACCATACAAATCATGTTTTACATTTAACCAAAACATGATTTAAAGCATTTCCACACTTAAACCTCAACAATTCATCATCAACTGCACGTGGTAACCCACGGTTTTACCCTTGGAAAACCAACCAAAATTTTGTTTTTCTTTAAACAAAATGCATGGTTTTTCTTCTAATCCCACCCTTAACAAAACCCAAGCACCAAATCAGCCAAAACAAACCATAAATTTTCTCATCTTCACACTATTCATCCCACAAATTTTAGGGAGAAAAATCAAGAAATATTGCAAACCAAAGAAGGTTACCTTGCTTTCTTGCTTCCTTTGACTTCAATGAAGTGTTTGACACCACTTTTGTGAAAAAAAACTTGGAAGATTTGCTTAGTTCCTCTTGGTTGCTCACGGTTCCACTAAGGAGAACACTTAGAAAATTTTTTTCTTATGTTTTTTTTTTGGCTTTGTAATGTTTCGACCCTTTCTTTCCAATTGTTGCCGACTTAAGCACAAAGGAAGCCAATTAATTTGGCTTTCAACCAATAAGAATTCAACACTTATCAAGCCATTTCTTTCCAAATTTTTCAAAAATTTAATTTGGTTAATTTTGGTCAAATCTTGGCCTTTAGATCAAAAAAGTGATTTAATCTTGGCCATTAATGCCACCAACCACCATATTTCTTACATTTAATATCTTGGCTTTATGATGTCATAAATGTAAAGTAAAGTGTTGACTTTGACTTTACTATTCACATTAATTCGACTACTTTTTGACCGGTATCGGTTCGAGCCGAAATTTTCCTGAAATCGTCCCGGCGAGTTCCTGAGGTCTCCTGTGCAGTCAGAACAATTTATACTGCTTCCGTTTGATCAAAATCAATCCTAGAAGTTTTTCATCTTTTAGTACACCGGTTAGGGTTTTCAATGCCATTTTTGGCACCGTTCCACCTGTTTCAACCCAGCGAATTTTATCAATACTGAATTCTTACTCGCCAGTATTGTTAGAACATTTTAATACATTCTGAACAATATAAATATATTTATTTCACTGTTTAAATAGTACAAATTGTTATATACATATATTTGTACATTTTCTTCCGAGAATGCCTGGATTTCCCTGTTGTCACATTCATCCCTCCTTATAAAATTTTCGTCCTCGAAAATTAGAACGAATGGGGGTATAAACTCCTCATCTCGTCTTCTCGTTCCCACGTAGCTTCTTCAATGTTATGATTTTTCCACAAAATCTTTACTAGTGGGATTGTCTTATTCCTCAGTACTTTCTCTTCACGAGCCAGTACTCGAATAGGTTGTTCTTCGTATGTCAAATCCTCGTGGATCTGAACAGGTTCATGCTTCAATACATGGGACGGATCCGGTATATACTTTCTCAGCATCGACACATGAAATACATTATGCACTGCCGACAATTCAGGAGGTAACGCTAATCTATAAGTGACCCTTCCAATGTGTTCGATAATTTCATAAGGTCCAATATATCTTGGACTCAGTTTCCCCTTCTTACCGAAATGCATAATCCCCTTCATAGGCGATACCTTAAGAAACACGAAGTCTCCTTCATCAAACTCTAAGGATCTCCGCCTCTTGTCCGCATAACTCTTTTGTTGGCTTTGCACAATTTTCATTTGACGCTGAATTCTTGCAACTGCATCAGAAGTCTCTTGTATGAAATCCGTCTTATGCAACTGCTTCTCTCGTAAATCATACCAGTGTAGTGGTGACCTGCATTTTCGTCCATACAAAGCCTCATAAGGTGCCATGCCTATGGAAGCTTGGTAACTGTTATTGTATGAGAATTCAATTAATGGTAACTTCTGGTTCCAATTTCCCACAAAATCCATTACACAAGCTCGAAGCATGTCCTCTAACGTCTAAATGGTCCGCTCTGACTGCCTGTCTGTTTGTGGATGAAATGCTGTACTGAGTCTTAATTCAGTACCCATGGCTTCTTGCACACACTTCCAGAAATTCAAAGTGAATCATGCATCTCGATCTGATACAATGGATTTTGGTACTCCATGTAATCTGACTACATGAGTTACGTACAACTGAGCAAACTTTTCCAACGAAAAGATCATCTTGACAGCTATAAACCGTGCCGTCTTGGTCAGTCTGTCCACAATAACCCAGATGGCATCATAACCTTCTCAGGTTTTTGGGAGTCCCACTACAAAATCCATCGTAATGTGTTCCCATTTCCATTCAGGAATCTCCAAAGGTTCCAATCTTCCTGCTGGATGTTTATGTTCCGCTTTTATTCTCTGACAGGTCATGCATCTGCTCACGAATTTCGCTATATCGTTCTTCATCCCTTTCCATTAGAACTGTAACTTCAAGTCCTGATACATCTTGCTAGCTCTGGGATGAACCGAATATGGTGTCTCATGGGCTTCTGACATGATCCGTCTTCTAAGTTCCTCATCAGCTGGAACATTAATTCTTCCTTGATAAAGGATCATTCCATCCTTGGAAATTCCTTCTTGAGAACTTGTCATTCTTGGATCTCGTCTTTGAGCTTCCTTTATATCCTCGAACAGTGATGATTCCACTTGGAGTGCAGCCAATCTTCCAGATATCAGATCCAAATTCAAAGAATTTATCTCTTACTGCAATGGCTTCGGAAGCCCTTTTATTGGTAGCTGGTGCGATATGGTAGACTCTCTACTTAAAGCATCTGCTACACAGTTGGCCTTCCCTGGATGATACAGGATTTCACAATCATAATCCTTCACCAGTTCCAACCATCGTCTTTGCCGCATATTGAGCTCCTTTTGGGTGAAGAAATACTTCAGGCTTTGGTGATCAGTAAAAATTTGACACTAAACTCCATAGAGATAGTGTCGCCAAATTTTAAGTGCGAACACTACTGCAGCAAGTTCAAGGTCATGCGTAGGGTAATTCTTTTCATGCTCCTTTAATTGACGGGAAGCATAGGCAATCACCTTGTCACCTTGCATTAGGACTGCTCCCAATCCTATTTTAGATGCATCACTGTAGATCACAAACTTCTCCCTTCAGTGGGAAGCGTAAGGATTGGTGTGCTTGTCAGCCGTCTCTTTAACTCCTGGAAGCTTCTTTCGCATTCCATAGTCCACTCATCCTTCCTTTCTTTGCGTGTAAGAGCAGTAAGAGGTGTAGCTAATCGCGCGAATCCCTCTACAAACCTTCGATAATAACCAGCTAACCCTAAGAAACTGTGTATTTCCGTCACACTCTTGGGTGCAGGCCATTGGTTAATTGCATCTACCTTCATCAGATCTACAGCAATACCTTCCTGGGATACAACATGTCCGAGGAAATGTACTCTGTCCAGCCAAAACTCACATTTTGAGAATTTGGCATACAGTTGATGCTTCCTTATCGTATGCAACACGATCCTCAGATGCTTCTTGTGCTCCTCATGAGTCTTTGAGTATATAAGAATGTCATCAATGAATACAATGACAAACTTATCCAAATACTCTTTAAAATTTCTGTTCATCAAGTCCATGAATGCTGTTGGCGCATTTGTTAATCCAAATGGCTTCACAAGGAACTCATAATGACCATAACGAGTCCTAAACGCCGTCTTAGGAATATCACTTTCTTTAATTCTCAGCTGGTGCTATCCTAATCGTAAGTCGATCTTGGAAAATATCATTGTGCCTTTTAACTGGTCGAATAAGTCATCAATTCTAGGTAACGGATACCTATTTTTGATTGTAACCTTATTCAACTCCCGGTAATCAATGCACAAACGGAACGTTCCATCCTTTTTCTTGATGAATAACACAGGTGCACCCCACGGAGAATAACTCAGTCTGATGAATCTCTTATCCAAAAGCTCCTTTAATTGTTCCTGCAGCTCCTTTAACTCCACTGGAGCCATGCGGTATGGTGCTTTGGAAATAGGTGCCATTCCAGGCATCAACTCAATTTTGAATGAGATTTATCTTTTTGGAGGTATCCCTGGTAACTTTTCTGGAAATACGTCAAGAAATTCCTTAACAACAGGAACATCTTTAGGTTAAAGCTTTTGTTCCTCTATAGTGTCCACCATATATGCCAGATATCCTATGCAACCACTGGCTATCAGCTTGCTTACTTTCAGCGAACTGATCATCATCTTCCCGGGTTTTTGAGAAGCATCGACATATTCGAAACTCTCTTCTTCCTCGGGTTGGAATACTATTTTTCAATTTCAGTAGTCGATTGTAGCTTGATATTTCTCTAGGAAATCCATGCCTAGAATCACATCGTAATCCATGATTTTTATTACGATCAACTCAGCATATAGCTCCCTATTTGCCACATATACTGCCACATATAGCCAGTAATTGGACAACAATACTTCCCTAGAAGGTAAAGCTGTTTCAAATACTCTTCACATATATTCCTTAGGATGTCCTATCTTATCAGCAAATTCATAGGAAACAAAAGACTGCGTAGCACCGGAATCGAATAGGATAAAGGCTACATGATTAGCGACAGGAAGCTGACCTATCACCACATTCGATGTTCCTGCCTCTGCATCCTCTTTCCTGTAGGCCATCACATGAGCATCAGCACGTGGCACACGCTCCTGGTGTTGTGGCCTTACTGGAGACTCTTCAACTCTGGCCTGAAGGGAATGAGCTTGTGGGCGTGTCTGGTGCGGTTGTGAAGTGCCTTGTATACCCTGCCTATTGCTTGGACAATTCCTGGCGTAATGACCTTCCTTTCCACATTCATAGCAAACAAGTGGCCTATATCTGTATTGCCCAGAATGTCTCTTTCCACATGTAGGATAATTTTGTACATTGGATTCTGCATTACCTGCTGTTCTTCACTGCTGGTTTCGATTATTTGCTTGGCGATTTCCGGTAAAATTGCCTTTCCTCTTGTTTTGCTGGGATCCTTGATTATTGCCCTGGCCTAGTTTAGCATTCTGATTAGGCTTGCTCGATTGACCAGCTTGTGTAGACTTAGCCAAAGCCCTCTCCTTCTTTTTGGCCTCCCAGTGCTTCTCTCTTTCCTCTTTCTATCAGGCTACGTGAAACTCAGCTCTGATGGCCCGACTAACACAATCTGCTATAGAAGTAGGCGATACCTGTCTAGTATCTACCACTGCAGCAATTTCTGGTGTAAACATCACGATCATTTTCTATATTTTCTCCCTTTCAGTAGGGACTACATAAGGGCATAAGTGGGATAACTGATCAAACTTTCGGCAAACTTCGCTCACTGACATATTTCCTTATGTCAATTCTGAGAACTCTTTCTACTGTTGTCTCAGAGATGCAGGGTCATAATATTTCTGGTTAAATTCTTCCAGAAATTCTGCCTAACTCATAGTAGACACATTTCTTCTCATTCGCACAGTATCCCACCAAAAACGAGCATCTTTTCTCAGCACAAAAGACGCACATACGGCCTTCTCCTGGTCAGTTAGGTTCATAAATTCCATGATCACTTGCAAAGATGACAACCAGTCTTCAGCCTCTAGAGGATTAGTAGAACCTTCAAATTCTGGCGGCCTCATACGCCTGAATCTTATGTACAGCAGCTGGAGGGATAACTGGATCTACCTCAGCTTCCTGTTCTACTTGGGTACCTTCAGAACCTTACCTCTGTTCTAACTCCTCTACTCGTTGTCTCAGATTAGCATTTTCCTACATCTGAGCTTCTAATAAGGCTTGTATCTGATCTAATCTCTCCATGATATTAGGACGTCATTCTCGTCCCTCTGGTCGATTTCGCAAATCCACCATCTTGCCTATTATCCTATTATGGCACAACAATTCACCGTTAGCTTTTCCATGACCACATTCGTAAAATCATATAAATTTACGAAATTCAGGGTAATGTAAAGCCACATCATCGTAACACATAATCGTACAATATATAATCATTTTAATATTTCATTCATAGCAAAACGTTTATATATCATACATAACCCATCACCAGTCATATATACATTGGCCATCATATACATCCTGGCCACAAGTATATACAAAAGAGCTTTTCTCTATAAGCTACTTATGTACATGCATACATCTACTGGTCACACATCCCCTGTGTTTGGGACTAGAGGATATTCTTCTGGATCCTCATCATCATCTAGATCATCTGAGTCCTCACCACCCCTAGGCAATGCTCCCTGTCCTGAGTCATCACCTCCTCGTGGTCTAGACGGTCCAGCCTCATGATCATTCATCATTCTTCTCGACCCAAAGATGCGCGCCAACATCTCATCTTGACCCAGTGTCTCTCATCAACTCTACGTCAGATGCTCAATCAAAATCTCCCTCTCGATCGTCCTGATCGTCACTACAAACTCTTGGAGCGTAGGAGGATATAGCTTAATCACCCTCTGTCTCAACTCCATAGGTAAACCTCTCCAGAAAAGCTCACAACAGTTTGCTTCAGTGAGGTTGGGCAACGGACATCTCTTCCTAATGGTCCCCTCAAATCGTGCTGTGTAAGACATAACTGTCTCACCAGACAACATGACCATCCTCTCAGTCCGGAGAATATAGTCCCTAACCTCATCAAATCCAGGATACGCAGGTGTATCTGTCTCTCGTCTCTCTGGAGGTGCAGGAGTCGGTGTCGGATCCTTAGGCGGAAACTGATCAGCCAATCACTAACAGAACTCAACCCAACTGAATCCCAATAAAATCTCCTGGTCGCAATAATTCTAGAATACTCGAGCATCTCCCTGAAACATACTTATGGCCAACTGAATCCACATCTCTCGATTAATATCACAAATCACCATGATCCTCTCTATGGCATGGAGCCAGTTCTTTGTCTCCATCGACTGTCGTCCACCATCAAACATAGGGGGACTGCTTGCTTTAAATGCATGTACTGCCCGTGCCGAAACTCTCACCCCAATATGTTGGTGTCCACCAACAACTGGAATGTCCACTACTACAGGTGGAGGAAGTACTGGTCGAGGTTGTACTACATCTACTGGAGCTGGTGTGGTACTGGAGGTCTCTTGGGCATCGGGGGTCTAACTACTGGTCATCGGGACATAGACAGCCTTACAATAGGTCTCGTCCATACCCGTAACACCCCTCTCGGTCGTGGTAGCGGCGGTATCACATAAGGAGGTCTGGTCATCTTGCTACCTATAAGATAATTATTTTCATATAAGAAAATAATTCACTAAACTTAAATAAACTACTTACTTGGATTGCGGTGCAGGATGCGCGAAGTGTCAAATCAGGATATGGTCAACACTGCTCTGATATACCAACTGTGGTAGCAGTTGGTAATCTAAACTAAGCCAATCATAAATCCGCTCTGATACCAACTGTGGCAGCAGTTGGTAATCTAAAATAAACCAATCGTAAACCCACTCTAATACCAACTGTGGTGGCCCGCCCTTCGTAGAAATCATACAATACTATTACAGTCAAGCTTTGTCGCTAACTGCGATAGATTGTACTCTCATGGGTCGCCGGCTAATCTATCTCTCTTTAAATCATGACGTTTTTGGGGAAATTTTTTTTTTTTTAAACATCATGTAAAACATTATCCACTAATCACTTTATTTACAAGCACAAAGTAATTTACATAATACAGTTTTTCATCTTTTAGTACACCGGTTAGGGTTTTCAATGTCCTTTTTGGCACCGTTCCACCCATTTCAACTCAACGAATTTTATCAATACTGAATTCTTACTCGTCAGTATTGTTAGAACATTTTAATGTAGGAAAATAAATCGGTAAAAACGTATCAGAGTGGCGCAGCGGAACAATAAAAATTTTTCAGATCTTTAAATATCTCATGATGCCATATACAATAAACCAACAACAATTAAAACTCAAACCTCAAGGACGCCAATCTGCAGGAGGAGAATGACCGGAGGGCTTCAACCAACTAGCCTTCTCTACTATTTTCCAATTCCCGAATGGCTGAGTGTGTGAGCACCCTGAACCTCGATCGGTATGCTAGCATTGCTAGTCTTCTTCCGACCACCCAGATCTCTAAAGAACTTATTGTTACGGTGGGCTGTGCAACAATAAGCCTGCTCACCTGAGAGTCTGTGGTCTGAGAGAACTGGAGTGGCAGGACCTCTATTTATAGACCTGCATAAGGTAATTCTCTGAATTCGAATTGGATTAGGAGAAGATATTCTCCCTTATCCACAAGCACAAAATCTGAATTTTCCAAGGGAAAATCCCAACAATAAAATTCGGCCACTTTAGGATAAATCCAATCCAAATCTAAACAAGATTTTAACTAGAATTTTATCTCCCTTTTCAACCAAAAAATCTAAAAATTCTAAGGAGAAAATCTCCTCAAAAAATTCGGCCACTTTTGGATAAGGGAGAATCAAAATTCCACTAGGATTTTCAAGCTTGAATCTTATCTCATCCTTAGCCAAAATAACCAAAAATCTCCTAGGAGATTCACTCCAAAAATTCGGCCATTATCTGGGAGGAGAGAATCCAAATTCAACTGGGATTGAAACTTGAATTTTTCCTTGAACTTTATCCACAAAAAATCTGAAAATCCATTGAGGATAATCCTCAAAATTTTCGTTCATCTTTAGTTAGGATTTGGATTCAAAATTCAAGTAGGATTCTAACAAGATTATCCTCTCCATATCCAACTCAAATTCGAATTTCATTCCTTGTGGATTTACTACAACAAATTCGAATCCCACTTGGACTGTGATTCAAAATTTGAATTTCAAATTTCAAATTCGAATTTCGAATTCAAATTTCAAATTTAAATTTCAAATTCAAATTTCAAATTTGAATTTCAAATTCAAGTTTCAAATTCAAATTTCAAATTCAAAATTCAAATTTCAAATTTCAAATTTCCAATTTCAAATTTCAAATTTCAAATTTCAAAATCCACAAAACAGTTGTGTTTCAAATTCTTGTTCTCATGGATAATTTTCTACAACTCTAATCCAATCTCAAATAAAATCATGGCAACTTTATTTGGAGTTCGAATAATTGTGTACTCTATTATCCAAAACAAAGTCTGAATCCAACCAGAGAGAATCTTCTCTACCATCCTAATCCTATGTCATCACCATCCATGCATAATAAACTAGCCAAGAGCATACACAAATCAATTTGCCAAACATTAAGGAATTATGTGGAGCTAGTAGAGGGACTGATTGGACATATATAATCAGGCTCCTGTAAATCCATATGATCATCATTCTTTACCGAATAACTTAATCATATGATCACTAATTTCAGAGTCACACCACTATTAACCTGAAACTGAACTCCCAATTATATACCGTATTACATAAGCCTGTGACAAGCTATTGTCCAATGACCTTGTCATGTATGTAGAACCCTCATATGATATCCATGATCAGCCTTAGGCCAAAGTCCGTTTAATCCTACTAATCAGGCTATCTTAAAGTTCCATTATACTACCGAATTAAGAAAATGATTATTCACCATATGTGAATAAGAAGTCATCCGCCCAGCAGACAACCCAAGGCCTTGTCCATTTTCACATTCAGTATAATGCCATTAAGAGGATACCCTTAACTCCTCATTAGAGCTATGATTCTGATATCTGTAAATGACCCTTCATCGTATACAAGTCATGCACCCAACGAACCGGTCTATAAGCTTACTACCTCTGAGACGCTTTAGCCATTGGAACATCAAAGTACACAAGTCATATACATGAAGCTGTCTTTTTACTCAAGATTAAGGTCACTGCATAATGAACGTCAAAAGCAGATCGATCTACTCAAAGCGGACTTCGTAGATCAATCACGCTTTAGTCCCGATCTAATATGTCACCACCAAGTAACATATCTATGTCCCTACTTGGGAGTCCAGCTCCAGACAGTCAAGACAAACCGTCCCCTCCAAGGCTTTAGACAACATAATAGCCTTAACATGAGTTAGATGCTCGGTCTAACCCCATAGACTACAGATCATAGTTTAGACTGCTAACTTTAGAACATTGTCTTCTCGCATACAAAAGTCCATTGCATGCAACGTTCTAACAGTTTAACACAAGCAGTCAAGGAGCCATATTTGCTTACATTTACTTTAACATGTAAATAAATTGAGGACAGATAGTAATGTAATGAATAACCTCTATATATAATTTTATTATCCAGTTCAAAATAAATACATCAAAATGTCTCTAATGTTTAGGGCATTTCCTAACAATCTCCTACTTGCCCTAAGCCAGCAGATGTGCCATGTTACGTATCCCCATCGCCTCTACGTGCCTCTCAAAGCTTCTAGCCACCAAAGTCTTAGTAACGGGATCGGCAATGTTATCCTCGGATGCGATCTTACATACATCTACTTGTCCTGTCTCCACGTGCCCTCTAATAATATGATATCTCCGATCTATGTGCTTGGTCCTCTTGTGGTGCCGAGATTCCCTTGTGTTGGCAATAGCCCCAGGGTTATCACAATAAAGTATGATAGGCTTGTCAACACCTGCAATGACCTCAAGGTCTCTAAAGAATTTGCGGAGCCAAACCACTTCTTTAGATGACTCAACCGCAGCCACATACTCAGCCTCCATAGTAGAGTCAGCTGTACAGCCCTGCTTCACGCTCCTCCACACAATGGCGCCTCCTTCGAGTAAAAACACTGATCCAGATGTTGATTTCCTCGAATCCTTACAAGTCTGGAAGTCTGAGTCCGTGTATCCTACGAGTGTTAGGTCCCCTCCAGAATATACCAGCATATAATCCCTCGTTCTCTTAAGATACTTAAGTATATGCTTTACTGCTTGCCAGTACTTAGTTCTAGGATTTGCTTGATATCGACTCACCATACCTACTGCAAAACATATATCTGGGCGAGTGTAAAGCATAGCGTACATAAGGCTACCCACAGCAGATGCATAAGGGACCTTACTCATACGCTCTCTTTCTTCTGATTTCTTGGGATAGTCATCCAATGAAAGAGTTAGACTGGCAATAGAAGGTTGTGAACCTTTCTTTGCCTCTTGCATTGCATATTTGTCAATTATTTTATCTATGTATAAAGCTTGGGATAATGCTATCATTTTGTTCTTTCGATCTCTGAAGAGACGAATGCCTAGAACATAATTAGCTTCTCCCAAGTCCTTCATGTTAAACTGTTGGTGTAACCAAAGCTTGACCGATGATAAGTTCCCTACATCATTCCCAATGAGTAGTATATCATCGACATAGAGTATCAGAAAACCATTTTTCTATCCTTAATACGTTTATAAACACAGGGTTCATCAACGTTCTGCTCAAAACCAAATGTCTTACTCGCTTGATCAAACCTCTGGTTCTATGAGCGGGATGCTTGCTTTAATCCATAAATGGATCTAAGCAGCTTGCAGACTTTCCTTTCTTGGCCTTTCGCTACGAACCCTTTGGGCTGTATCATATAGATACACTCTTCAAGATGGCCATTCAAGAATGCCGTCTTGACATCCATTTGTCAGATCTCATAATCGAGAGCCGCAGCAATGGACAGAAGAATACGGATAGACTTCAGCATAGCAACAGGCGAAAAGGCTTCATTGTAATCGATTCCAGCCTTTTGCGTGTACCCCTTTGCAACCAATCTAGCTTTGAAAGTTTCCACTCTCCCTTCCGCATCCTTCTTTCTTTTGTAAACTCATTTGCATCCAATGGGTTTTATCCCATCCGGCAAATCTACAAGTTCCCAACAGAGTTGGATTTCATAGAATCCATCTCATTGTTCATAGCCTATTTCCAAGATTTAGAATCAACATCATTTATAGCTTCATCATAGGTGACCGGATCATCCTTATGCTCATGAGCCTCGGCCTGGTATACCTCAGCATCATACATGAAGAAATTTGGTTTCTTCGAAACCCTTCCACTACGACGAGGCACCCTAAATTGTCGATCGTCTGCAGGTCCTTCATCAGAACTCGGACTTGTGTCCAAGACCGAAATCTGTGGAGCAGTTCTTTCACCCGATAACTCCTCTAGCACCACTTTGCTTCGAGGCTTAAAGTCATTCATGTGACTTTCTTCTAAGAATGTCGCATGGGTTGAAATAATGACTTTTTGTTCTTTCGGGTTATAGAACAGACCTCCTTTAGTTCCTTTTGGATACCCTATAAACATGCACAATTCTGATCTTGGTTCCAACCTTTTCGCATCCCCATCCAGTACATGCACCGGGTAGCCCCATATTCTCATATGTCCAAGGGAGGGCTTCCTGTCACGCCACAATTCATACGGAGTTCTGGGAATTAATTTGCTTGGAACCTGGTTCAGAATTTAGCACACCATTTGTAAAGCATATCCCCAAAATGATAATGGCAGCGTTGAATAACACATCATGGACCGTATCATATCCAATAAGGTCCTGTTTCTCCTTTTGGCTACACCATTCTGTTATGGAGTACCAGGTGCAGTCAATTAGGATAATATCCCGTTCTCTACAAGATGTCCTAGAAATTCATTAGAGAGGTATTCACTACCTCGATCAAATTGAAGTGTCTTTATGGATTTATCCAATTGCTTTTCCACTTCCGCACGATACTCTTTGAACTTGTCAAAGGTTTCGCTCTTGTGGTGCATCAGATACACATATCCATACCTCGAGTAATCATCTATAAAAGAGACATAATACTCGAACCCTCCTCGTGCTGTGACTTTCATGGGGCCACAAACGTCAGTGTGCACAATTTCTAAGAGCTCGTGAGCCCTTGTACCCTTAGCTCCAAAAGACCTCTTAATCATTTTACCCTCTAGACAAGACTTACATTGAGGAAGACGTACCTCCTCCAGAGATTCCAGAGAACCGTCTTTCACCAATCTTTGAATCCGATCCTGATTAATATGACCAAGTCTTAAATGTCAAAGATACGCCTTGTTAGAGTGAGAAACTTTCAACCTTTTAGAGTTATCTGTTAATTCGGTGTCAAGCAGTGAGTACATCTTTGGTTTGATCAAATATAGGTTTCCATCCATCCAGCCAGAACAGATAAAAGACTTATTTCTACGAATATCAACTCTTTTACTAAAAGAAACTGAATAAGAATCCTTTATTAAACAAGCTACCGATATAAGGTTCCTCCTAAAAATTAGGAACATAAAAATAGTCTTTCAATAAAATAAACCTAAATTGATCAAAGTAAAGGTAAATATCTCCCACTGCCTCAGCCACCACCAAGCTGCCGTCTCCAGTTCGCAGGGAGAGGCTCCTATCATGTAGACTTCTCGTTTCCACGAACCCCTGCATAGAAACACAAACATGATTAGTGGCGCCCAAATCAATGACCTAAGTGTCTTTCGATTCTTCCACCAAACACGCTTCCAAGTAATGAAGTTCCTTACCTTCCTTGCCCTTGGCGGCTAGGAATTCCCGCAAGCCTTCTTAAAGTGACCTACCTTCCCACGGTGAAAGCATTTGGACTTTTTAGGGTCCCTGGGCTTTTTGTTCTTCTTCTTCTTCTTCCCATCCGAGACAAGAGGATTAGAAGAACTGGAAGCCGCTTGCTTCTGATTTGGCCTCTTCCTCTTCTGTGAGGGTTTGGAAGATTCCGCCAAATTGGCCTCACATTTGGGTTGGACCGCATCCTCATCCCTGATCATCCGCTCATAAGCTTGGAGTTGCTTCATGAGCTCGGTTAGTCCTAACTCCCTTATCGCCAAATTGTATGCGGCCTTAAATCCCACAAAATCTTTAGACAGAGTTTTGAACACCATCTCGATCTGGGTGTTGTAGTCCAACTCAGTACCGTCCTCGGCAGCCTCAGCGAAGAATCCCATTAGAGTGATCATATGGTCTTTCACCGGAGTACCCGCCTTTTGCTTAGAGTTCATAATGCTGGTGATAGCGGACTATCGAGCCAATTTTTCTTGGCTTCCGAACATGTCCTCCAGATTTTCCATGATCTCCCCAGCAACTTGATAAGTCTCATGCTGCTTTTGTAAAGCACTCGTCATGCTAGCAAGTATGTAGCATCGAGCTATATCATTGGATTCTCTCCAACGAGTATAGGCAACCAGGACCTCCTCAAGTGGTGTGTCAGGTTTTGGCCCTGGTGGGCATGGTTCGTCCAGTACGAACTTGTGTCTCTCGCAGCTGAGAACTATCAACAGATTTCTTTTCCAATCTTTATAATTATCGCCATTCAGTTTATTCTCAGTAAGTATTGAAATGAGGGGTGTCGGTGACATTTTGAACTAAAATAAAATTATACTAGACATCATTACAAAGCCCAAGCAAATATACAGATAATTTAGCAAATAAAACATACAAGTATGTTCCTACATGAAACTTGAAAAACATGTAGCATTGCAACGGTAATTCTCAGCACCTATTGCCCCAAGCCACTGAGGGGTGGTCATGAAAACAAATAGCCGGAACATGGACCCCGTCCAATTAATATATGTTGCCTTAAATCCTCCAAGGTTAAGACATATATTAATAACCGCTTATTTGGCCACCATTTTAGTTAACAGAGTTTCTAGGGAAGGTTAATAACTAAACGAGTCTTGAGTGTATAACCATTGTTTATGTAGCCCGATCCACGTCCTACCAAGCCACCGAGGGGTGGTCATGAATAGGATCATTCCCGAACACAGTTTCCACATAGAAGATCCAATCTAGTATACCGACGGCGGTAAACACCTACCGAAGGGTGTGGTCAGGGCAAAACTGAAGCGAGGCGTTACCATGCTTTCACATATGAATCAATAATAGAGGCCGTGGGTTTTGTTTGAAACCCTCTTCCACTCAATATTTTGAAAAACATGCAAGTTTTGACAAATTATGTATGATCAATATAGTGTGAGCGGCACTCACCTATCCTATATGCATGTTATCAAATATACATATAAAACATCCATCAATACATATTTATGCATCCATGACATATCACAGAAAAATAATTGACAGAATAACCAAGCCATAGTTCCATCCTAGAACAAAGAAAATAAAGATTACAAAATTCCATCCAAAGCATTATTTGGGTCTTGAATTTTGTTCCGTCTTCTTGTATCCATCTTTATGTAGCCTCTCCATTTATTTCTCATCCCAAGAATCATTTAAAATTTAAATCTCCAAAAATTTAAATTTCAAATTCAAATTCCAAATTCGAATTTCAAATTTAAATTTCAAATTCAAATTTTAAACAATTTTAAACATCATGTGTAATAATATGTAATTTCAAAAATTTCAAATTTTCAATTACATATTTTTAAACATGATTTAAAATTAAATCTCAAATTTAAAAATCAAAATTTTTTGATTTTTTGAATCGTCGCACCACCGTCCCCAGAGGCGACAGCCGCCGTGGGCAGCCACCAGCCCCGGGGGGGCTGGCAGCCCACGGCCGCCCATGTGCAGCCCTGCCGGGCTGCAGGCCAAGCCTGCAGCGCCAGGCTACATGCCCAGGTTGCGGCCAGCCTTGGGGAGGCCACGGCCACCCTCAGCTGCAGGCCAAGCCTACGGCCGCGGGTGGTTATGGCCTATACAGGGGCTGCCTGTAATGACCGCCATTTTCATGACACCTACTTACCATGTAATAAGTCACTAAGGAATAAAACGGACATAAATTAATGTCTTTTAGTGAAAATTTAAGAAACACGGTCAAGTACACAGCCGTGTAAGAGGTTGTATACCGCTCAGATAGATGAATGTATTTTAAAGACATGGTCGTGTTGAGTAGTTTCAACTAGTACATGTCTATGTCTGAAATGTACACGCCCGTGTTGCGTTGCACACGCACGCGTAAGAGTCCGTGTAGAACGCTGTGTAATGAGCCGAGAGCCACTGTAATGGCTCTCATGAATTATGAAACTTAATTACTATGTAATGATGTAATTAAGTTAATAAGCATAATGTGCTTTTCAGTTGAATGAATTAAACAGGAATAGTAACGTTTAATTACTATTCATGCAGTGAAAGGTGTAATCGACAGTGAAATCGGTCCACCCTATTATGTGAGTATGCGTTGAGACACGCAATATCAAGAAACCGGTCTAGACGACCATTTCATGATACAGAACTGATGAGCTAGTCATCAGTACGCTCAGACTGGTCATCTGAGCGCAGCAGTGATAATTGCCCTAATAGATGTACAGTATCGAGAAAAGTGGTCTAGATGACCTCTTCTCGCCCAGAGACTGACAAAATCAGAGTCAGAACGCTCAGATTAGTCAGTCAGATAGTGAATAGTGAACAGTGATTAGTGAATAGTGAGAAACGCAGTGTCAGGTTAGTGGCCAAGACGGCCTTAATCTGGCATAAAACTGACATATTAATAGTCAGCAGGCTCAATCTGGTCAATTGAGCATAAAATGTAGATTTTGTTTAAAAGATACGCAGTATCGGGATAAGGGTCAAGACGACCTTTTCTCCCCCCGAAACTGATATATTTAGACTCAAGACGCCCAAATTAGTCAATCGGGTACCTGACACGTTTTTCGAGACGGGGTCATATAGATCCCGAAAAATGGCCTAGAAGACCTCAGATGGATGTAAAACTGATAAATTTGAAATCAGCACGTCCAAATTAGTAAAGGGAGACTGTGTTTGAAATTTCACGCGAAAACGCCTCGTTATGCGTGCGTAGTGTCAACACAGTGTAGGCCTAACCACAGTATCAAGAAATTGGTCAAGATGACCTTTTCTTGATATAAAACTGATATATTTGGGTTCAGCACGCCCAAATTAGTCAGTATAGCCTATCTTAAAATTTTTCAAAAAATTAGTATAAAAGGATGAAATTTTTGGGACTATTGAAAAATAGCCCCCATAATTTTTCCAAATCCCATTTCCTCCCCTAACACCACACGAGGATGAACAGTAACCATCAGTCGAATCCGACCTCCGTTTTCGACACCGCCGGCACCATTGGAAAGCTCTCGACGAGCTGATTCCAACGGTGGGCCGAGTCGACTGAACCGATGCCGTAGCACGCCGCACGCGCCGCCCAAAGCCGCCGGTGGTCGAATTTTTCAAACCGCCGTATCTCCGCCGTCCGACGTCCAAATGCCACAATTCCGGTCCCAATGGATTCGTGGTGAAGAGTAGAACAAAACCCATGCTTCATTTCACGTCAACAGCCGCCAGATCGCGCCGCCCAAGGTTTGCCGTCGCCATCGCCGCTGTCGAATCTCGCTATTCCGGCGGAATTGAGTTGGAAGGTCGGTGTCAAAATGCTCAGAACAACACGTAGATCAAAAGCCCCAAATCAATTTTGGGCAACAACGCCAGAAAATGAAGACCTAACACCGCCGCCGTCACCGACTTTTCGAGAGCCGATTTCCGGTGATAGGAGCCTCGATTGGTGAAATTGACACCACCAATGGGTTCCTCTCGTCGAGCTCTTCAAGATGGTGGTCACCACTCCCATCGCTGCCGTGGTCAACGACCGGTCAACGCCGATCAACGACAGTCAATGCCGGTCAACGGCGACCCGGAGACCGAAAATTGAAGAATGGCCCGTTGGCCTATTTTTGACGTTCCGGACACATCCGCGGCATCGGATTTGTAAACCGGAGTTTCAAAAGTGGAGAACGATGATTCAAAGATTGTGCAATCGAGATCGAACGATTCACCCGACCGTCGACGGGAACGATTTTAGTAGTGGTTTTGATCCCTTGATTCCTCAATTTATTATTAGAAATAATTATGTATAAATTATGGTTTACTGACTTGAGGAAATGTGAATATTTTTACATAAAAAGCGGAGCTTTTACGTAAAAATTAGGCCTCTGGTTTAGTACGTGGCAGGTTAGAATAGGTTAGATGGTTTTGAGGCGTTTCCTAAACGCCGGAAACCCAAAAATTAAGCGGAAATGCTGCCGAAATTTCTAAAACGGCACAAAGGGGTATTTTAGGAAACGAGAGGTGAAAATGTGATCGGGATGGAAACCAGAGCCCCCCTCGATGACCTGGGTCCAGGAAAGAAGGACGGACGTTTACAGGATTAGTGAACCGCCCAATTAGAAATCTCGAAATGTAAGAAAACGACCCCTAGATCAGAATAGTGCCACCTGAGGGACGGGTGTGATCTAAGTATAAAATTTGGGGCGATTACATCGGTAACGGTAACCCGACAGGCTAAATGGTCATACGAGAGGTATTCAGTCAGTTGACTGGTCGGTTAGCCAGTCAAGGACCAAGTCGGAATGGGATAGTGAGAGACAGTGATTAATTTGTCAAGTAGACAAATTAATCAAGCACGATTAAAAATTAGATATCAAATTTCCCAAAGTAGAGCAGTTGGGTACCGATAGGCATCGGTACCACACAACGATAAGTTTATTAGTTCCTAACGATAGAGTGACCTAAGAGCGATATTAATTAATTTATTGGGTAAATAAATTAATTAACAATGATTAGAAAATCAAATTCTTAAGAAGAGGGCAATTAGTACCGATAAGGATCGGTACCACATAACGAGAATTTTTATTAGTCACTAATGACCACGGTGACCTAAGAGTGAATGTTAATGTAATGCATTATGATTACAGAGAGGTACCTGTATGTGACGAAGGCAAGAGTATAAACTGTCTGCTGACAGGTAAGTACAACTCCGCCTACAGCATGGATAAAATGAATTTAAAATGATACTTTTCCAGTATTTTAAGTATGTATCTTGCACACGATGCTGCACAGCATACATAAGAGCATATAGTTTCACAATCGAGTAGATTGATGAAAGAACAAGATAGAAGCCATAGATCCCTACCGCGTAGGATTAGGGATAGCTTAGAGAAGCGTATGGCTAGAACAGTTAAACAAGATGGAAATAAATAGGTGTGTCGTACCGACTCCTTCAGTCGAAGGGGTTTCCAGTTAAAGAAAGTTAAGGCCAAAAGTTGAGCATCAGTTGATGGCTCATCGGCATTAGTTGACCTCGGGCGTTACCGTTGGTCTGCGCGCACACGGTACTGACACATGGGCCCTAAATAGACAAGAAAAGAAAAGAGAAGTTTGAAGCATAAATGAACATAACCGGACCATGCATTAGTTATAGTTCGCTATGCTTTCTTTTTCAGTAGAGTGCATACAGTACACGATGCTTCTGTCATGCATAAAGTATGTGAAGTTTTATATTCAGTGTTATGACATGTTATGTGATGACATGATATGTGAGCTGATATGTGATATGCTTATATGGTATGTGATTTATTAAGTGATGTATGTCATGCCTATGATTTTACGTATGTGCTATGTTTAAACATGTTTTGCGGTTAACATGTTGTACTTACTGGGCGTAAAGCTCACGGAGTGTGTTCATGCTGTAGGTAAGCATCTTATAGCGTAAACATCAACGGACGATGATGGTGGCGGAGGTGGATGTGAGGATGAGGTTATGGATACACCGCGAGTATTCTTCCGCACAGTATGAGTAAATAATATTTTGAATGGTGACAGTTAAATAGTATTTTAAATAGTAAAGATTAATTAGTATTTTGGAATAGTAAATAGTATATGTATGAATAGTATATTTAATTAGTATCTAGTGAATATTAATCAGATAAACAAGTATATAAGTGTGTATGCATAATTGAAATCCTTATGTTTTTCAAATTCCGCATTTTAATAATATACGTACGTGAATAGTAAATACGTACGCGTATAAAAAAAAATCCCTCTAAATTTATGGTATTAAGTTCAGCAAGTTTAAGTATCGGTTTCAAAAAGAGAGTATAAGTAAAAGCTAAAGAAGCAAGTAATATAGTTTTTAGTGACGGTCCGGGCCGTTGAGGGCACGGGGCGTCACACTGCCGCAGCCCATCCTGCCTAAGGGCAGAGGCTACAGCCCCACCTAGGCTCGACGGCCTATCTCGAGGGGTCGTGTCTCGATGTTCGTGCCATATTCCAATTTACCTATTAGGATCTCCAAAAATTAATTTGAATCCCAATTAAATTAAAATTTTTCACACAATCAAAATTTCAATTTTTAAATTAAATTTAACTTTTGGGAAAAAAAATTACGGTCTTCAATCTTCAATCTCCTCCAAGAATAATTACATAAAATTTCCTAAACCGTTTCCGGTGTACAAAATTTTAACCATAATAATTCTAAGAGACAAAAATTAAAATCCATGGGAAAATTACAGTGTTAATAAACTGCTCCCATGGTTACATAAAAATTCCTAGATACAATTTTTCTAAATTCTAAGGAATCATAACCGGCATAAACAAGCATGCTTATAATAATTCAAAAAATTAAAATAACCACATACTTTATACATAATACATGATAACAACGTAAAGGAATCCTAGAATGCCACTCTCTAAATATCAAATCCATACATAAATAAAAAGACTAAGTAATTGTCTAATTTATGTACATGGCATAGTCATGAGATGGCTCTGATACCAATTGTAAGAAAATAAATCGGTAAAAACGTATCAGAGTGGCGCAGCGGAACAATAAAAATTGTTCAGATCGTTAAATATCTCATGATGCCATATACAATAAACCAACAACAATTAAAACTCATACCTCAAGGATGCCAATCTGTAGGAGGAGAATGACCGAAGGGCTTCAACCAACTAGCCTTCTCTATTATTCTCCAATTCCCGAATGGCTGAGTGTATGGGCACTCTGAACCTCGATCGGTATGCTAGCACTACTAGTCTTCTTCTGACCACCTAGATCTCTAAATAACTTATTGTCACATTGGGCTGTGCAACAATAAGCCTGCTCACCTGAGAGTCTATGGTCTGAGAGAACTGGAGTGGCAGGACCTCTATTTATAGACCTGCATGAGGTGATTCTCTGAATTCGAATTGGATTAGGAGAAGATATTCTCCCTTATCCACAAGCACAAAATCCGAATTTTCCAAGGGAAAATCCCAACAATAAAATTCGGCCACTTTAGGATAAATCCAATCCAAATCTAAACAAGATTTTAACTAGAATTTTATCTCCCTTTTTCAACCAAAAAATACAAAAATTCTAAGGAGAAAATCTCCTCAAAAAATTCGGCCACTTTTGGATAAGGGAGAATCAAAATTCCACTAGGATTTTCAAGCTTGAATCTTATCTCATCCTTATCCAAAATAACCAAAAATCTCCTAGGAGATTCACTCCAAAAATTCGGCCATTATCTGGTAGGAGAGAATCCAAATTCAACTGGGATTGAAACTTGAATTTTTCCTTGAACCTTATCCACAAAAAATCCGAAAATCCATTGAGGATAATCCTCAAAATTTTCGTCCATCTTTAGTTAGGATTTGAATTCAAAATTCAAGTAGGATTCTAACAAGATTATCCTCTTCATATCCAACTCAAATTCAAATTTCATTCCTTGTGGATTTACCACAACAAATTCGAATCCCACTTGGACTGTGATTCAAAATTCGAATTTCAAATTTCAAATTCGAATTTCAAATTCAAATTTCAAATTTCAAATTTAAATTTAAAATTCAAATTTCAAATTTGAATTTCAAATTCAAATTTCAAATTTCAAATTTCAAATTTCAAATTTCAAAATCCACAAAACAGTTGTGTTTCAAATTCTTGTTCTCATGGATAATTTTCTACAACTCCAATCCAATCTCAAATAAAATCACGGCAACTTTATTTGGAGTTCGAATAATTGTGTACTCTATTATCCAAAACAAAGTCTGAATCCAACTGGAGAGAATCTTCTCTACCATCCTAATTCTATGTCATCACCATCCATGCATAATAAACTAGCCAAGAGCATACACAAATCAATTTGCCAAACGTTAAGGAATTATGTGGAGCTAGTAGATGGACTGATTGGACATGTATAATCGGGCTCCTGCAAATCCATATGATCATCATTCTTTACCGAATAACTCAATCATATGGTCACTAATTTCAGAGTCACACCACTATGAACCTGAAACTGAACTCTCAATTATATACCGTATTATGTAAGCCTATGACAAGCTATCATCCAATGACCTTGTCATGTATGCAGAACCCTCATATGATATCCATGATCAGCCTTAGGCCAAAGTCCGTTTAATCCTACTGATCAGGCTATCTTAAAGTTCCATTATACTACCAAATTAAGAAAATGATTATTCACCATATGTGAATAAGAAGTCATCCGCCTAGCAGACGACCCAAAGCCTTGTCCATTTTCACATTCAGTATAATGCCTTTAAGAGGATACCCTTAACTCCTCATTAGAGCTATGATTCCGATATCTGTAAACGAACCCTTCATCGTATACAAGTCATGCACCCAACGAACCGGTCTATAAGCTTACTACCTCTGAGATGCTTTAGCCATTGGAACATCAAAGTACACAAGTCATATACATGAAGCTGTCCTTTTACTTAGGATTAAGGTTACTGCATAATGAACGTCAAAATCAGATCGATCCACTTAAAGCGGACTTCGTAGATCAATCACGCTTTAGACCCGGTCTAATATGTCACCACCAAGCAACATATCTATGTCCCTACTTGGGAGCCCAGCTCCAGACAGTCAAGACAAACCATCCCCTCCAAAGCTTTAAACAACATAATAGTCTTAACATGAGTTAGATGCTCGGTCTAACCCCATAGACTACAGACCCATAGTTTAGACCGCTAACTTTAGAACATTGTCTTCTCGCATACAAAAGTCCATTGCATGCAACGTTCTAACAGTTTAACACAAGCAGTCAGGGATCCATATTTGCTTACATTTACTTTAACATGTAAATAAATTGAGGACAGATAGCAATGTAATGAATAATCTCTATATATAATTTTATTATCCAGTTCAAAATAAATACATCAAAATATCTCTTATGCTTAGGGCATTTCCTAGCATTTAATACATTCTGGACAATATAAATACATTTATTTCACTGTTTAAATAGTACAAATTGTTATATACATACATTTGTACATTTTGTTCCGAGAATGCTTGGATTTCCCGGTTGTCACAGATTTGGCCATGCAAGTGTGAGGAGAATCAAAATTCAAATAGGATTTTCTAACTTGACTTTTTTCTTACCCTTATCCATAAAAAACCGATTCTCCCTAGGCTTATCCATGAAGATTTCGACCACCAATTGTGAAAGAGAGAATCAAAATTCAAATGGGATTTTCTAGCTTAAATTTCCCTTCATCCTTATCCACAAAAACCGAATTCTCCTAGGAAAGATTTCTCCTAACAAATTTCAGCCATATTGGATAGATTTAGGATTCAAAATTCAAGTAGGATTCAAACAAGATCTTTGTCTCCCTTATCCACTTAAATCTGAATTTTCCTTTGTGGATTTATCCATAACAAATTCGGTTACACAATGGATTTGTGATTCAAAATTTGAATTCAAATTTCAAAGTTTAAATTTCAAAATTCAATCTTCAAATTTATATTTCGAATTCAAATTGCAAATTTCAAATTCAAATGTCAAATTTCAAATTTCAAATATCAAACTCCACAAAAAAAAAAGTTGTATTTCAAATTTTGTCCTCATAGATAATTTTCCACAACTGTAATTTAAACTCAAATAAAATCACGACAACTTTATTTATAATTTGAATAATTGTATAATCTCTTATCCAAAACAAATTCGAATTCAACAAGAGAGAATCTTGTCTTCCATCCTTATCTTATGTGTAAACTATCCATATCCATGCAAAGTCAACTAGTTGATAAGCATACCCAAATCAATTTACTATCCATTAAGAAATTATGTGGAGCTAGTATAGAGACTATTTGGACATATATAATTGGGCTCCTATAAATCTATATGATTGTCATTCTGTACCAAACAACTCAATCACATGATCACTAATTTCAGAGTCATACCATTATAAACCTGAAACTGAACTCCCAATTATATATCGTATTACAAAAGCCTATGACAAACTATTGTCTAATGACCTTGTCATGTATGTAAAACCCTCATATGTATCCATGATCAGCCTTAGGTCAAAGTCCGTTTAACCTACTGATCAAGCTATCTTAAAGTTTCATTATATTACCGAATAAGAAAATGATTATTCACTATGTGAATAAGAAGTCATCTACCTAGCAGACGACCCAAGGCCTTATCCATTTTCACATCCACTATAATGCCTTTGAGAAGATACCCTTAACTCCTTATTAGAGCTATGATTTAAATATCTGTAAACAAACCCTTCATTGTATACAAATCATGTACCCAACGAACCGGTCTATAAACTTACTACCTCTGAGATGCTTTAGCTATTGGAACATCAAAGTACACAAGTCATATACATGAAGTAGTTCATCTACTCAGGATTAAGGTTATTGTATAATAAACGTCAAAAGCAGATTGATCCACTCATAAAGGACTACGTAGATCAATCACGCTTTAGTCCCGGTCTAATATGTCACCACCAGACAATATATCTATGTCTCTATTCCGGAGTCTATGCTCTGGACAGTCAAGATAAACCGTCCCCACTATGGCTTTAGACAACATAATAGTCCTAACATGAGTTAGATGCTAGGTCTAACCCCATAAACTACAGACCATAATTTAGACTGCTTACTTTAGAATATTGTCTTCTCACATACAAAAGTCCATTGCATGCAACATTCTAACAGTTTAACACAAGTAGTTAGTGAGCTATATTTGCTTACATTTACTTTAACATGTAAATAGAATAAGGACAAACAGCAATGTAATGAATAACCTCTATATATAATTTTATTATCCAGTTTAAAATACATGAAATACATCAAAATGTCTTTCATGCATAGGGCATTTCCTAACATAAAATCCTTAGACAGAGTCTTTAACACCATCTTAATCTGGGTTTTATAGCCCAACTCTGTGTCATTTTCAACAACCTCAACAAAGAATGCCATAAGTGTAAGCATATGATCTTTTATTAGAGTACCTGCCTTCTATCTAGAGTTCATTATACTTGTTATAGCGGACTGTCGAGCAAATTTTTCTTGACCTCTGAACATGTCCTCTAAGTTATCCATGATCTCCCTAGCAACTTGGTAGGTTTTGTATTGTTTTTGTAAAGCATTCATCATATTGGCAAGAATGTAGCATCGAGCTATCTCATTAGATTCTTTCCAACAAGCATGCACGATAGGGACCTCTTCAAGTGACGTCTCAGGTTAGGGCCATGGTGGGCATGGTTTGTTTAGTACAAACCTGTGTCTTTCACAACTAAGAACTATTAGCAAGTTTCTTTTTCATTCCTTATAATTGTCCCCGCTCAATTTGTTTTCAGTAAGTATAGTGATTAGAGATGCCGATGACATTTTAAACTAATAATAAAATAAAAAGAACATCGTTATAAAGCCCAAGTAAATATAATATATTTTAGCAAATCAAACGTACAAATATGTTCTTACATGAAAAACTTAAACCAAAAACATGTAGCATTGTAACAGTAATTTTTGGTATTTATTACTCTATGCCACCTCAGGGTGTACATGAAATGAATAGCGAAAACATGGACCCCGTCGAATTAATATATATTACCTTAAATCCCCCAAAGTTAAGATATATATTAATAACTGTTTGTTTTAGCCACTAATTTGACTAATAGAGCTCTTCGGAGAGGTTAATAGCCAAATCAATCTTAAGTGTGTAACCATTATTTACAATGTATGATCCATGCCCTATTCAAGCCATCTCGAGATGGTCTCAAACAGAACATCTCTAAACATGTTTTCCACATAGGAGATCCAATCTAATATACTGGTGGTGGTAGACTCCTACCAAAGGTATGGTCACAGCGGAACTGACACAAGGTGCTATCGCGCTTTCACATATAGGTCAACAATGGAGACCGTGGATTTTATTTGAAATCTTCTCCCACTCAATATTTTGAAACAATAAGTTTTTATTTAAAAATATATGCATGATTAATATAGTATGAGCAGCATTCTTCCATCCTATATGATATGTCATCAAATATGCAACATAAAATTCCATCAATACATATTTAAATAACCAAGTAATGGTTTCATCTTAAAAAAAAAAAAGAAAAAACAAAGATTACAAAATTTCATCTAAAGTATTCTTTCGGTCTTGAATTTTGCTCTATCTTTGTGTATCCATCTTCATGTAGTTTCACTATTTATTTTTCATCCCATAAATTCCTTTAAAATTCAAATTTTGAAAAATTCAAATTTTAAGCAATTTTTAAATCTCGTACATAAGCATATTTAATTTAAAATTTCAAAATTACATATGATTATATACAATTTTAAATTAAAATTTAAATCATTGATGATTACTAAAAATTCCATCCCGACCTTGAAAAGCCAGGGCACGAGAAAAACTCCCCCGAGGCTACCTTAGGATGCCACGGGTTTGCAGCCACAGGGGCTGCCACTGGTAGGCCACTAGCAGCCCTTGGCTGCCTGCAGTCATAGGCTGCTGTTGGGTAGCAGTGGGCTGCCACTGGTAGCCCGAAGGCTACCTAGGTTGCCATGGCCTTTTGGCCGTGGTCACCTCTAGCATCCACGTCTCCTTTTCTCAATTTTATGTTAAATTCCAATTTTACCCCTTAGGTTGTCCTAATTAAAATTTGGAATTTTCCACACAAAAATAATTTTTTAAATCACCAAAATTAAATTCTAATTATGGGAAAAATAAAGTCAAAGTCTTCAATCTTAATCTCCTTCATGAATAATTACATAAAATTTACTATGCCGTTTCTGGTGTACAAAAATTCTATATATTCAAAGAGATAAAAAAAATTTATAGGAAAATTACGGTGATGATAGACCACTCTCATGGTTATATAAAAATTTCTAGATACAATTTTTCTAAAATTCTAAGGAACCATAATCAGTAAAATTAAGCATACTTATAATAATCACAAAAATAAAATAACCATATGCATTATATCACACAATCCATGATAACAATATATAAAATCCCTAGAATGTCATTCTCTAAATATTAAATCTATACATATTAGTGACACAATTGATTATTTAATTTACATATATGACATATTCAGGAGTAGGCTCTAATACCACTTGTTGAAAAAAAACAAAAAATATGCATAGCAAAATTTTAAAATTTTTTAAAAATCGTTAGAACTTATGTTGCCATATACAATAAGTTATCAACAATCAAATATACCTTTCCGAGAAAACGCCTTGGATGCCAAAGTCAACGTAAAAAACGCAAGAGGACAACACCATAAAGGGCTTCAACCAACTAGCCTTCTCTGTTATGCTCTAATTCCAAGATGGTTGAGTGTGTGGGCACTCATTTCCTCAATCAGTACCTAGCACAGTTTGTCTCCTTCCAACCATCCATATCTCTAAGAACTTATAATCACATGATTTGTGTAATAATAAGCCTGCTCACTTGAGACTTTGTGATCTAAAAAACATAGGAGTGGAAAAACCCCTATTTAAAATATTACATGAAGTGACTTTTAAATTCTGAATTAGATCAAGAAAAGATTTTTCTCTCTTCCATAGGCCAAAAAACCTATTCTCCCCTAGACCTAAATCCTTGAAAATTTTGGCCATACTAGGGAAAGGAGCATTCAAAATTTAAATAGGATTCAAACAAGATTTTTCTCTCTCTTATCCACTTGGCAAAATCGATTCTTACTAGAGGTTTATCCACTAGAGAATTCAGCCACCCAAGGATAGAGAAGATTCAAAAATTAAATAGGATTCAAATAAGATTTTTCTTTCTCCCTTATCCACAAAATCCGAATTTATCCAAGTAGATGCCACACTAAAATCGGTCTTGTGCTTGATTTGTGATTCAAAATTTGATTCAAATTTCAAACTCCACAAATATTTGAATTTTATCCACATAGATAATTTTTAACAATTCCAATTCAAATTCAAATAAAATCGTGATAACTTTATTTAAAATTTAAATAATTGCATAATCTTTTATCCAAAACAAAATTTAAATTCAAATTAGGAGAAAATATTGTCTTCCACCCTTATCTGAAGTGGATGCCACCTATTATTGTGCGAGGATAAGATTTTATTCAATTCAAATTCAAATAAGATAATCTTTTAAATTTCAAATATTTATTTTAAGACAAGGTTTTCAAAATTCAAATTAATCTCATATTTGAATTTCAAATTCAAATACAACTAATTTAAATTTCAAATCTTATCTTTCAAAATAAATATTAATTAAATATTTATCTCATTTATTAAATAATATAAAATTACCATTGTACCCCTCCAGCACACAGAGAAAAATGCATACACCCTTGTGGAGGGTGATCCAAATTTTTCTCATCACTAAATGCAAAACAACAAGCCACAAAAGAATACCCTAGTCAACTACCATCTTTAAGGAATTATAGAAGCTAGTAGAGGGACTGATTGGACATATATAATTGGACTCCCGTGAATCTATGTAATCATTATTCTATACCAAACAACTCAATCACATGATCACTAATTTCATGATCATTCCACTATAGACCTAAAACTAAACTCTAAATCACATTACAAATTACGCAAGCCTTAGAAAAGACAACGTCCAATGACCTTGTCATTAACACAAAACCCTCATTGATATCCATGATTAACCTAGGTTAAAGTCCATTTAACTTTTTGATCATGCTATCTTAAAGATCCATTATACACCCGATAAGAGAATGATTATCTCCAATATGTGAATAATAAGTCGTCTATAAAGTAAACGACCCAAGGCCTTGTCCATTCTTAATAATCTAGCATAATACCTTTAAGAGGATAACCTTAACTCTACATAGGAGTTATGACTCCTCCATCATATGTGTATTGTGTAACCAACAAACCAGTTTTATTAGCTTACTATCTTTGAAATGCCCTGGCCTTTGGAACTCCCTAGCCTTTGGAACATCAAAGCACACTAATTATATACACGGAGCTATTCACTTACTTAGGATTAAGGTTGTTGCACAATAAACATTAAAAACAGATCGATCCACTTATAGTGAACTATGCAGATCAATCGTGCTTTAATCCCGGTCTAATATGTCACACCAAGTAACATATCTATATCTCTACTTAAGAGTCAATGTTTTAGATAGTCAAGACAAACTGTCCCCCCCCCCCCCCCCAATTGGCTTTAGATAATATAATAATATTAACATGAGTTAGATGCTCACTCTAACCCTATAAACTACGGACCATAAATTTAGACTACTTACTCTAGAACGTTGTCTTCTCGCATATAAAAGATCATTGCATACAATAGTTTAGCAGTTTAACATAAGCAGTTAATGAGTCATATTTGCTTACATTTACTTAACACGTAAATTGGTTGAGGACTTACAGCAATATAATAAATAACCTCTAAAATATTTTATTAATCAGCTTAAAAATAAATGAAATACATTAAAATGTCTTTCTTGTTTAGGACACACCTAACAAATAAGAAGTCATTTGCCCAGCAAATGACCTAAGGCCTTCTCTATTTTCACATCCAGTGTAATGCCTTTAAGAGGTTAACATTTACTCCTTATTAGAGTTATGATTCCAATATCTGTAAATAAACCCTCTATCGTATACAAGTCATACACCCAATAAACCGGTCTATAAGCTTACTACCTCTGACATACTTTAGTCATTGGAACATCAAGTTACAAAATTCCTATACATGAAGTGATTCACCTACTCAAGATTAATGTTTTTGTATAATAAACGTCAAAAGTGAATTGATCCACTCAAGTAAGCTACGTAGATCAATTACACGTTAGTCCCAATCTAACACATCACCACCAAGTAACATATATATGTCTCTACTTGGGAGTCAAAACTCCAAACAGTTAAGACAGACCGTCTCCTCAATTGACTTTAAACAACATAATAGTCTTAACATGAGTTAGATGCTCAGTCTAACCCTATAGACAACGGACTATAGGTTTAGATTGCTTACTTTAGAACATTATCTTCTCGCATACAAAAGTTCATTATATACAATATTCTAACAGTATAACAGTAGTCAGTGAGTCATATTTGCTTACATTTACTTTAATATATAAATAGGATGAGAATATATAGTAATATAATGAATAGCATCTAATATATTATTAATCAATTCAAAGTATAGATGAAATACATAAAATATCTTTCTCACCTAGGGCATTCCTAACAGGTTTATTCAGTATAGAATAATAGTTATATAAATTGTTGGAGTCTACATTATATGTCTAATCAGTCCATTTACTAGCTCTGCATAATTCCTTAATAGATGGTAATTGAATTTGAGTATTCTTTATACCTTATATTCTTGCATTTAGTGAAGAGAAAAATCTGAGTCACCTTCCTTGATATAGGCCTTTTTTTAGTAAGAGTAGAATGAGAATTTTGTTATATTTAATTAATAAGATAAATATCTAATTTATATAAATATTTATTTGGAAGATAAGATTTAAAATTTAAATTAATTGTATTTTTCTTTTGTGGATAAATATGAGATTGATTTGAATTTTAAATTGATATAGATAAATTAATTATTTGAATAATTAATTAAAAAATTAATTAATTATTTGAATAATTAATTTAAATATCTAGATAATCTTATTTAAATAAACATTTTAAATTAAAAGATTATCCTATTTGAATTTGAATTTAATAAAATCTTGTCCTTTTGTGCATCATTGTTGGTGCAAACAATGAGGATAAGGAAAAAAAAAAAAGATTTTTTCCTAATTTGATTTTATTTTGGATGATTATTACATAATTGTTTAATTTAAATAAAGTTATCATGATTTTATTTTGAATTTAAATTGGAGTTATGGAACATTATTCATGTAGATAAAATTATAAGATTTATAGAGATTAAAATTTGAATCAAATTTTGAATGTCCTTAGACCTAAGGGTGGCAGATTTTTTGGATTATTCCCTAGGAAAAAATTTGGCAACAATTTGAAGGAGGAGGGAGAAAAATCTTTTTTGATGTCTTGTTCAAATTTTGAAAACCAACCAGTACATCACTATAAAAAAGATCCTTGGGACTCCTATTTTCCTTAGACCACAAACTCTCAGGTGTGCGAATTGATTATTAGAACTCTCACTCATAATAATAAATTCTCAAATATCTAGGTGATTAAAAAGAGACAAGACACGTGAATGTCAATCAATGAACCAAGTGCCCACACACTCCACCATTCGGGAATTGGAGAATAGTAAAAAAGGCTAGTTGATTGAAGCTTTCTTGGTCACATCCTCCGGTGTTCCTGGTGTATTCTTATAAAGGTATATAGATTGTTGTGTGATTTATTATATATAGGAATACGAGTTAGTATAATTTTTAGAAAACTTTTAAAATTCCACTGCATACGTTTTTAGATTTTCCACCAATTTACTATCACCTTTTAATTGTAACAAACATAAATTTTGAGTGCGTTTTCGAAGATTTTGATTAGGAGTGTGCATATATTGAACTTAATATATTAGGGGCCAATCTATAACCTATCTTCGGATTAAGAAATTTCCAATTCCTTAGTAATTCACTAGATCCCCAAATCGAGTCACTAAACATCAGATTTCGTGGATCAAATTTGTAGATCTAATCCATAGCTTCTAATTACAAATTGTCACAACACAATCAAATTATAACTTATATAAACCATATTGTTGTATTACAATCCATTACAACAATAAGGGGAAAAAAAAACCTTATAAACTCAAATAAAGTGTTTGTCACCCTTAGTAATTTCTTTACAAATAATTTATACATATACTCTAGATTCACAAATTCTACAGATTGAAAAAATCTTTAATTTACAATCCAATCTGTAATATCAGATACCGTTCTAAGCACTTTCTAATGTGCTCTTTAGTTTTAGAATGTGTCTCTTAACATCACGAGTCTACTTTCTAATTTCAATGCTCGCCTTTCTGAATCAAAAGTAGGGGTCTTTGATCTTTTGATTAGAGTAGGGGTTGCGAGAGAGAGAGGATTTTATCGGCATAGATTCACAGACTTAGTTAAAATACCATAATTTTGGGAATCACACACTTTTACTGCTATTGACAGATTTCTCTTGATCTTTATTTTGATAAAGAGATTTTAAAGCTAGTGGGGTCCATTCAAATCTAACGGATTAAGAATCCTTTGGTATCAAAAAAAAAAAAAAATCCTTCCACGTCTGTCCATTTAAAAATATATATTTATATATGGAAATTTGCAATATGGAGTAAAACAAATTTAACATTAAAGAAATTATTTCAAAAAAAATATAATTATTTTTAATAATAGAATAACTTTGCAATTTTATTATTTACTTCTCCTATCAAACGAAAGTTCTTTCTAAAAAGAACTTTGAACTTACCTCAGGAGAGGGAGAAAAAAAAAACAACAACAACAATAATTTGAACAAATTCTTAATCTTGGAATTTCTTTACACTTCTTTTTGGGAGAACAAAGTAAATAGTAATTTTTTTAGTAAATAATTAAAGTTTAAAGTATTAAAAATAAATAATTAATTTATCATATAATTTATTTATTTACATTAAATTTATTAAATAAATATATTTACTTTTTATTGAAAGATAAGCTATTTATATTTTATTAACATATCACTTATTTAATAAAAGTTATATTTATTTCATAAATCTATTATTAACTATAAACATTTTAAAACATGATATTTCTGTTATTTTCTAAAAATTATTAGTTATTATAATTTAAAAAATTAAAAAAAATTAAAAAAAAAACTCAAGCAACAAGCATATAGCTCTAGTTGGACTTGGGCCTAAATCCAAATCAATTAATAAGCCCAATGGAATGGTTCGTATTCGGTGGAGTTAGAGGGCGGTGAGAATTCGCCGGAAGTCCATTAGCAGTGGTGAGTGACGAGCACGGAAATCCTCGCAGGTCAAACACGTGTCGTTTATTGAAAGGCCAAATTTCCTTTGGCCCCAAGGCAATCAAATCGGTGAGCCCCTTCTTTCCTCGCTATAAATACCGCTCTCTTTCACTCTTTATTCTTCTTTGTCTGCTGCTGCTGGGTTTGTTTTCTCGAAAGACAAATGCCAAAGCAGAAAGAAAACTCCTGATTTTACACTTAGAAAGAAAGAGAAAAAAGAAAATCTTCCCATCTAAATATCCCCAACCGATCAAAGCTTCTTCTGTTTAACATCTCGGATCAGGTAATTTTATTTTTTCACTTTCTCATCTAATTTTAGGGCACTAAATAATTTATTTTATTTTTATTTCCCCGATTCTACCGATTATAGAACAAATAGATATGAGTAATACAAATGTTCTTTTTTAGTTTTTCTGCTTGATTTGATGCCAGTGGAGCTAGAGAATCAATGTTAGGATGTGAAAGAAAAAAAAATGCAAATTGATTAGAAATTTCTTTTCATTGTGTTGCAGTTGGTTGGCATTCCATTTATTTGTGCTTTTTTCGCACAATCGAACCGTTTTCGAATCGGTTCTGTGTCAATCCGGTGTCTGTGGATACGAGCTTCGGAGGCTCGGATTCGAGGAACATGAGTGCTAATGTCCGGAGTGAGCGCAGGGATTACAGGCCGACTAGGTTTCCTTCTCACGCTGCCCGTCAAGAGTGGGTTCCTAGAGGTTCGCCCACAGTTAATATCGTGAACCCGCCTTCCAGCTCGAATGCAAATCCGAGCAGCAATGGCGGAAGGGATTCTAATTCTAGCCATAGCTCCACAGCCTGTCACAGTCGTTACAGAGAGAATAATAATGGTGTTGGTTCAAGGGGTCAAGTGAACCGGCCAACCAATCACCAGAGGGAGAGAAATGAGACTCAGGAGAGGAGTACAAGCAAGGATGGGCGGGTTTTGAAAGACCCAAATTTGCCTCAGCTTGTGCAAGAGATTCATGAGAAGCTGATGAAGGGGGCCGTTGAGTGTATGATTTGTTGTGACATGGTTCGGAGATCCGCGGCCGTTTGGTCTTGTTCAAGCTGCTACTCAATTTTTCATCTGAATTGTATCAAGAAATGGGCTCGAGCACCCACCTCGGCTGATCTGTCCGTGGAGAAAAATCAAGGGTTCAATTGGCGGTGTCCTGGATGTCAATCTGTACAGCTCACATCCTCTAAGGAGATTCGATATGTGTGCTTCTGTGGCAAGAGGCCTGACCCGCCTTCTGACTTGTACTTGACTCCCCATTCGTGTGGTGAGCCTTGTGGTAAGCGGCTTGAGAGGGATTTTCTTGGTCCTGGAGAGACTGAGGAGGATCTTTGCCCTCATATTTGTGTGTTGCAGTGCCACCCAGGTCCGTGCCCGCCTTGTAAAGCTTTTGCCCCACCTCGTAAATGCCCTTGCAGAAAGAAGACGATTGCTACGAGATGCTCTGATCGAAAGTCTGTTCTTAGTTGTGGTCAGGTCTGTGATAAGGTTCTTGAATGTGGTCGTCATAGGTGTGAGAGGCCTTGCCACTTGGGTCCTTGTGATCCATGTCAAGTTCTGGCCAATGCTTTCTGTTTTTGTAAGAAAAAGTCGGAGGTTGTTCTTTGTGGTGACATGACTGTTAAGGGAGAGGTGAAAGCAGAAGATGGGGTCTTTTCATGTGCTTCTCTCTGTGAGAAGAAGCTTAACTGTGACAATCATTTCTGCAGTGAAATTTGTCATCCAGGTTCCTGTGGAGATTGCGAGTTGCTGCCGAGCAAGACTAAGACATGTCACTGTGGGAAAACAATCTTGGAGGAGGAACGACAGAGTTGTTTAGACCTGATTCCAACCTGTTTACAAATATGCAGGAAGCCACTTCCTTGTGTGAAGCATTATTGCGAAGCGGCGTGCCATGCTGGTGATTGTCCCCCTTGTATGGTTAAAGTCACACAAAAATGTCGCTGTTCATCAACTTCTCGATCTGTGGAATGCTATAAGACCACTTCTGATGAGAAATTTACTTGTGACAAGACTTGTGGGCATAAGAAGAGCTGTGGAAGGCACCGTTGTAGTGAGCGATGCTGTCCTCTTTCTAATTCGAGGAGCACCTATGCGGTAGATTGGGATGCACACTTCTGTACCATGTCCTGTGGTAAGAAGCTAAGATGTGGCCAACATTCTTGTGAATCTCATTGTCACAGTGGTCATTGCCCACCTTGCCTTGAGACCATATTCACTGATTTAACATGTGCATGTGGACGAACGTCAATACCTCCTCCATTGCCTTGTGGGACACCGGCCCCTTCCTGTCAACTTCCATGTTTGGTACCCCAGCCTTGCGGGCATTCATCTTCCCACAGCTGCCACTTTGGAGACTGCCCCCCTTGTTCGGTGCCTGTCCCAAAAGAATGTATTGGTGGACATCTGGTTCTTAGGAACATTCCTTGTGGGTCAAGGGACATTAGATGTAACAAGCTCTGTGGGAAGACGAGGCAATGCGGTATGCATGCCTGTGGAAGAACTTGTCACCCGGCTCCTTGTGATGCTCCTACGGGAACTGAACCAGGTTTAAGATCTTCATGTGGACAGACATGTGGTGCTCCTAGGAGAGATTGCAGGCATACATGCACTGCACCTTGTCACCCCTCCTCTCTTTGTCCCGATGTACGGTGTGACTTCCCTGTGACAATCTCTTGTTCTTGTGGCCGGATAACAGCAAGTGTTCCTTGCGATGTGGGAGGCAACAATGGCAGTTTTAATGCTGATACTGTCTATGAAACTTCAGTCTTGCATAAGTTGCCGGTGCCACTTCAATCAGCAGAAGCAACTGGTAAGAAGATACCACTTGGACAGAGGAAGCTTATGTGTGATGATGAATGTGCAAAGTTGGAGCGGAAACGAGTTCTTGCAGATGCTTTTGATATATCAACTCCAAACTTGGATGCTCTTCATTTTGGCGAGAGCTCTGTTGTTTCTGAGTTGCTGGTAGACCTCTATAGGCGTGACCCCAAATGGGTATTATCTGTGGACGAGAGATGCAAGTATTTAGTACTTGGAAGGAGCAAAGGAACCACGAGTGGTCTTAAGGCTCATGTTTTCTGTCCGATGCTAAAGGATAAGAGAGATGCGATCAGGGTAATTGCTGAAAGGTGGAAGCTCACAGTAAGTGCTGCTGGCTGGGAGCCAAAGCGTTTCATTGTTGTTCATGTTACACCTAAGTCAAAAGCTCCGCCTCGTGTTCTTGGGGTCAAGGGCACCACCTCCATGAATGCACCTCATCCTCCTGCATTTGATCCTTTGGTAGACATGGATCCCAGGCTTGTTGTTTCCTTTCCAGAACTGCCTAGAGATGCGGATATAAGTGCGTTGGTTCTGCGGTTTGGCGGGGAGTGTGAGCTTGTTTGGTTGAATGACAAGAATGCACTGGCTGTGTTTCATGATCCTGCTCGTGCAGCTACAGCCATGAGGAGGCTGGATCATGGATCAGTATACCAAGGAGCTGTTCTGGTTCAGCCAGCTGCTGGTGCCTCCTTATCATCTGGAAACAATGCATGGGGAGGAATGGGAATGACCAAGAGTAATCCATGGAAGAAGGCAGTGGTTCAGGAATCTGGTTGGAAAGAGGATTCTTGGGGTGGTGAAGAATGGTCATCTATTGGCTCCACCAATTTGCGGGCATCTGTTTGGAAGTTAGAAACGCCACTTGGTGCCTCAATTAATCGATGGAGTGTTCTTGATGGTGAAACAACTTCAAGTTCTTCATCTGCATCTGTTGGAGTTAAGGTTTTGACAAAGGAGGCTATGGGTGGGAGTGGCACGCCTTTGAATTTGGCATCTAGCACATGCATTCCAAATCCAACAGGGCAGCATGCAGGAAGCATTACAGAAACAGATACTTCTGAAGTGGTAGATGATTGGGAGAAGGCTTATGATAACATAGCATGAGACTTCTCGAACAAAAGAAAGTTTATTCAAGTTCATTGTTTTCGTATAAGTTCTTTTTGGTTCATTGACAAGGGTAGGAGACATTTTGCAGTCTAGTAATACCCTTCTGTTCTTTTTTCAGTTTCTTGTGGCATACATTTTTCTTTGCTGTTTTGGATTTAGATAACTGGCTTTTATCACATCCTCCACTTGCCTGGTCGATGTTTTATTAGTAATTTTCAGAAATCTACAAGCCCGCTATTATAATTGGCGTGAGACTGAGGCTGTACTTGCTGTTTCTCAGTAATGAAGAACATTCTTTTGTAAATGCGAGTTTCGTTTTATATATTGCAACTTTGAGAGGCCATGCTTAATGCGACAAACAGTTTGATTACCTGTTCCTATCCTAGAGTTATTTGAGAAAAGCATTATTTTATATGTGTATAGTCGACATATCTAGTTATGTATGTATATGCACTCGCCAACAATGTCTGGCTGCCATTTTACATAGATATGTTCTTTGGATTGGGAAAGGGGGACAGAGTAAATATTTTTATATTTTAATATTTTTAATGTATAAATGATTAAACATAATTGAATGTTAGAAGTTGTTGTAAATGATATTGTATTGGTCTATCCGTGTTGTTCATATTACTACTGTATATTATTCTAGTTTATGGGGTAGATTTCGTCAAGTAAAGCACAGCTTCCTGTTATTGTATTTCATCTTTTACGGGAGAAACAATCTATTTCCATCGTCTTTATGCAGTAGCAGCATGTATTGCACCTTCTCTAAATTTACCCCTATACAATAGCAGCATCTCAAATGGTCAAATGAATTTTTCTGGACGTATTACGGCCTACAGATGTTATCGTAACGTCATCGAATTTAATATAATTACTCTTCCTTTTTTAACACATACTCATTTGAGGAAGAGAGAGAGAGAGAGAGAGAGAGCTCTTCCAAACTATGACCAAATACATTAAGCAATAAAGCAAATCTTACCTTGGGGTAGCAGATTGGGTTGTTCTTTGGATGGTACACATTTAGGGAAAATTAGGAGTGATTCATTTTTGTTTTTATGTGAAATAAAAATAGGATTGATCTATCTTAGTCAAAATTTTTATATTTTAATATTTTTAATGTATGAATGATTAAACATAATTGAATGTTAGAATATATTGTAAATAATATTGGATCGGTCTATCTATATTATTAATATTACTACTATATATTATTTTAGTTTATGGGCTAGATTAGGATTGGTAATTTAGGTCACGACACAAAACCCGTACAAAGTTAGAGAGTTTGGGTTTTTCTTAAATGGGTTTGGGTCAAAAAGGGTCGAACCCGTCAAACACGATTAAATAAAGGATCGAACCCGTCAACCTGCAATTGACACGAAATAACTCGTTTAATAAATTAATTATATATGGGTTGACATGAATATGATTCATAAATTACTCATTTATAATCTTGAATATATTTATATTATTATATATATTATAATGTTTTACTATTTTTAATTTTAAGTTTTCAAAATTCAAAATTCAGATATAATATATATCTTTTATTTTATATATATATTTTAAAATTTTTTAACATAGAAAAGAAAATCTATGTTTTACTTTATTTTTTTAGTCTTTAATTGCTTTTGCAACTCTGCTCACTTTACCCAAGCGCCCTCCCCTTCCCTCACTCCATTGACCTTTGCGATAACACGACCAGTCGTCCCTGACCCTGTCATCTATTTTATTTATATTTAATTTAAACAGGTTAATTTGGGGTAACACGATTAATAAATAGGTTGGGTTTGGATTTGAGATTTTGACACGAATATTAAATAAGTTAGGTTTGAATTTAGTTAATAGTATCAATTGAGGAGCAAAACACGACACGACAACACGAATTGTCAGGACTAAGGTAGATTTCATCAAGTAAAGTAAAGCTTACTGTTATTGTATTTTATTTTTTTATGAGAGAAAACAATCCATTTCCATCATCTTTATGCAGTAGCAGCTAGTATTGCACCTTCTCTAAATTGCCCCTATACAATAGCAGCATCTCAAATAGTCAAATGAATTTTTCTGGACGTATTACGGCCTACAAATCTCATCGTAACGTCATCGAATCTCATCGTAACGTCATCGAATTTCATACCATTACTCTTTCTTTTTAACACATACTCATTTGAGGAAGAGAGGGAGAGAGAGAGAGAGAGAGAAGGAGAACTCTTCCAAACTATGATCAAATACGTTAAACAATAAAGCTAATCTTACCTTGGGGTAGCAAATTGGGTTGTTCTTTGGATGGTCCACATATAGGCGTAGAAAATTAGGAGTGATTCACTTTTCTTTTTATGTGAAATAAAAATATGGGTGATCTATCTTTTTTTTTTTTTTTTTCCTTGGCGGAGGTGTTGGGGAACAGATTGTATTCCAAAACAATAAAGGAAGATAAAGAGAAACACGACAAAAACCTCTATGATTGAATAACATTAAAGACACCAATTATAATTATAATTTTGATGGTGGTATATAGTGGGTGTATGGTAAATTAGGATTTGTGATGAACCAAAATTCTAATAATATCCCTTAGATATACGCTATTTCTCTTCCCCTCTCTTTCCTCCTTTCTATCTTCTCCATCTCTCGTTATCACTCTCTTGAAACCTCGCAACCACCATCGATGCCATTTATCGCCGTCACCGTCGCCTCACCATCATTGTTTTGTAGTTGTTTCTGTAGGCCTGTGCCATTCATTGCTCATCATTTTCATCTTTGACATCCAACCGTCTTATCTAGTATCAACTACTCTAATAGCATTACACTGACATTAATTTGGAAAAGTTTTCCCCTCTATTATATAAAATCTTGTATTTCTTTGGTAAATCGTTGATTTACTATAGGCATCTGATTTAACTGTATATCATTTGTTTACGTATGTAAATTTTTGATTTACCTTTAAATCATTTATTTATGTAGTATACAAATATGTGTCAATCTTTGATTTTAATTTGTAAAGTTTTTGATTCACATGCAAATTTTTGATTTATCATGTAAATCATTTATTTATGTAATTATTTATTTGTGTATATTCTCAATCTACTTTAGTAAATCCTTGAATTATGTGTAATACTAATTGATTTGATTTTCTATCTCAGGCAAACTTTTTGTTAGGAATGCCCTAAGTGGGAAAGACATTTTATATGTATTTCATTTATTTTGAATTGGATAATAAAATTATATTAGAGGTTATTCGTTACATTGTTATATGTCCTCATACCATTTACATATTAAAGTAAATGTAAGCAAATATGACTTACTGATTGCTTGTATTAAATTATTAGAATATTGCGTATAATAGACTTTTGTATGTGAGAAGATAACATTATAAAATAAGCAGTCTAAATTATAGTCTGTAATCTATGGCATTATGTCGCGTTCCAAAACCCGGGACATGACGTTTTAGGGATGAAATTAATGAATCAGATCAACGAAGGGTATATCCCGATTCCCTAGGTCCACCGGTTTTACCTTAAAACTATTTATCGTCTATTTTTTTTTCCAATTATGCTCGAGAGAACTTACTAAACATTTTTATTAAAATGTCATAACAGGTTTCCCATTTTCTCACAGATGCATACTTGAATACAATAAATAAATTACAAATAATAAAATAAAACTTAAAGTTTGAAGTCCCGGAACATTCAAGTTTATATACATGATTATAAATATAAATAAACAGACTTCTCGTCCTTAGCCTTTAAGCTTTAAATTCAACCAACGCGTATTTACTAATTAGCTTCTGTGACAACCGGGAAATTCTGGCATTCTCGGAAGAAAATGTACAAATGTATGTATATAACAATTTGTACTATTTAAATAGTGAAAGGAATGTATTTATATTGTTTAGAATGTATTAAAATGTTCCAACAATACTGACGAGTAAGAATTCAGTGTTGATAAAATTCACTGAATTGAAACGGGTGGAACGGTACCAAAAACGGCATTGAAAACCCTAACCGGTGCATTATGGTACACTAAAAGATGAAAAACTTCCGGGATTGATTTTGATCAAACGGAAGCCATATAAATTGATCCGACTGCACAGGAGACCTCAGGAACCCGCCGGGACGATTTCAAGAAAATTTCGGCTCGAACCGACATCGATCAAAAAGTAGTCGAATTAATGTGAATAGTAAAGTCAAAGTCAAAATTTTTACTTTACATTTATGACATCATAAAGCCATTTATTTAATGTGAAAAATTTGGTGGTTGGTGGCATTAATGGCCAAGATTAAAGATGCTTTTGATCTAAAGGCCAAGATTTGGTCAAAATTCCACCCATTTTATTTTTGAAAAATGGTGGAAAGAATTAGCAAGTATGGTGTCAATTTCTCATTGGTTAATTAAGGGTGACTCATGCCAAATTAGCCAAATTAATATGGCTTCCTTAACCAAAAAGGTTCGGCCATTTTGAAGCAAAAACTCGTAGCAAACAAAGCCAAAAGAAAACCAAGGAAAAAACTTTCTAAGTGTTGTCCAAGGGAGAATATGTGAGCCACCTTGGAGAAGCTAAAGAATTCTTCAATTTTTGGAAGCAAAAATTCAAGTTTGACAAGCTAGCATTCAAGTAACCAAGATAAGCTTCAAAACTTGTAATTTCCCCCCATTTTTGGCCATGAAATTCGTGGAAATAATGGGAAGAAAATGATGAAATTTTGTTGTAGATTTGATGAAATTATGTGTTGGTTTTGGTTAATTTGGTGTTTAGGTTTTGTTAATGGTTTGATTAGAAGAAAAACCATGCATTTTGTTTAAAGAAAAACAAAGTTTTGGTTGGTTTTTCAATGGTAAAACCGTGGGTTACCTTGTGTGTTTGATGATGGATTGTTGTTGGTTAAGTGTTGTAATGCTTTAAATCATGTTTTGGATTAAAAGAAAGCATGGTTTGCATGGTTAGAAAGCTTGGAAAAATTTTGATATCTAATAACCCTAAAATGGCCATGTGGTGTAATTAGGGTTTAGTGAACATATTTGCATGATTAACTTGATATTTGGATAGTTTAAATTATGCATTTAATTATGAAAATGATGGTTATGTGGTTGAAAGCATGAAACAAAAAATTTGGTGTATGTTTTACCTAAAATGGCCATGGGTTATGAATGGTGAAAAACCCTAAGAATTGTGTTGTAAAATGCATGGAAAATGGCTTGAAAATGTGCTAGGTAATAGCATTTGAATAGCTTAAAATTTGGTTGAAAGATTGAAAATTTTTGGCTAGGTTTTGGATAGGAAAACCGTGGCTAAAACCTAAGGGTAAAATTGAAAGAATTTTGTTAATTGTGCTTCAAAATGTGAATTGTTAAATGTGTTAGTTTTTATGTAAAAGTTTGGGAAACTTTTACATAAAATAGGATTTTGGTATAGTACGTGGCAAGTACATATGGTTCGAGGCGTACCTAACGCCGGTAGCCTTAAATTTACGTCGAAATGCTACTGAAATTTCAAAAACGGCATTTGGGGTAAATAGGGAATTAAAAATAAAAGTTTAGGGTCGGGTCAGAAACCTGAGTCGCTAAAGGAAAATTGAATAAGGGAAATCTAAGGGGTGGTTCATGAATAGTAACCCGTCCCCTTAAAAATGTAAAACGCGAGTAAAACTGAAAAACCGACCCCGAGGGGGGGGGGGCGTTTTTGGGAAACGAAGTAAAGGTCCGAGTCGGGTACGGAAAATCTGAGCCTCAGAGACCTAGATCAGGAAAGTCTAGATAAACGTTTTAAATACTAGTAAAACATACTAGTAAAACGTCCATTTGAGATTCCGAAACGATAGAAAATCACTAAACCGACGTAAGGGTCGGAATAGTACTTCCCGAGGGTCGGGAAGGTGAAAAATGAAAATAAAATAGAAACGAACCCGGTAATGAATAGAAAAGAGTCAGAAAAGTTCCTGAGAGCCAAAAGTGCAGTCTAGATCGAGAAAATCCCTTCAGGGGCATAATTGCAATTTTGTCAAAATATACGGGAAAAATCGTAATTTTGTAAAAGTTAAGAAAAATAGGGAAAATGATAAATAAAGCCTAAAAAGTTATAAATAGGTTTTATTTAAGTTTTTTAATAAAAAATAAAAACTATAAATGGAAATGAAATTAACAGACAAGGTTTTGTCTGTAGGATCCCAAAATCGACCCATAAGGAGAGCGATTAAAGATCCAGGAAAGAAAAAGAGAAGAGACGGATAAAGTAAGTTCAGACATTTACCTGTCTGCAACATGTAGCATTATTATTGCTAACTTTGATGTACTAACTATAAGTTAGGTACATATGTGCTACGGACACTATTATAAAATAGAGAGAGGCGTAATTTGCTACGGGCACTATTGAAATGGGACACATAATAGATTGTGCTTCGAGTACTAGAGCGAGGTTAATGAAACCCACTCCCATGAAATTAAAATGTGAACCATTCCTAACCACAGAGAATATGAAGTCACCGGGTTAGAACTTTAAAAAGTTGGTAATGAAACCACTTTTGCCGTACCAGCCTTCCGTACAGGAAGGTAAACTTTGCCTTCTGGGCTATGATGATGAGATTAAGGTTGTGGAGGTCAGCACTGATGTACCGCTTCCAGTCATGTACAACTTTGCCTTCGGGGCTATGATGATGACATTAAGGCTGTGGAGGTCAGCACTAATGTACCGCTCCCAGTTATGCGCACTAAAATGATACTGCCAATGTCACGCTATGAAATTTTTGAATTTAAAATTTCGCACGTGAATGTATAAACTCAATTTGTTAGTGTGCCAATAAAAGAATTTTCTTATTATCATGGGAATTCAATTTTAAAATTTTGGGTATTAAATATTAATTTGAGGATATTTAAAACATTTTTACCAATTTTAAAATTTTAACAATTTTTACCCAACAAAATTTAACAAATATTATTTTTTTATTTATTTTTCTTTCTTCTTTCCTCTTTCCGGATTATTTCGGAATCTCTCTTCCCTCTCTTTGCTTTTTATCACCGACTTTTCTCCCTCCCTCTTTTCTTTTATTTTCTTTACTCACCCTCTCCCACCGCCTCTCTCCCTTTCTCTGCTCTTTTCTTTTTCCCTTCCCCTTACTGAATTATTACACTCACTCTCCCTCTGTTTTTTTCCCCCGAAATTATTCACTCCCTCACTCCCTCATTTTTCCTCGCCGATCCCCCTCTCTCGCCCCTTGTTTTTTTTTCTTTCTTCTTCTTCTTTTCTTTTCTTCTTTTTCTTCTCGCGCTCGCCTCTCTCTCTCTCACGCTCTTATTTCTTTCTTTTCTTTTCTCTTTTTCTTCTTCCCCTCGCCGATTCACTCTCACTCCCTTTCCATCTCTTCTTCTTTCTTTTTTTTCTTTCGGCCGAACTCCACCGGAAGCCCGCCGAACGGCACCCGAACCAGCCACCACCGAGCTAGCCGAACGCCGCCCAACCCGAGCTTCTCGCGACGCAACAGTCAATCGACCGTGGCCGCCAAGCCGCCGAACCTGAACCAGTCGCGCCCCGCCTTCCTCGCCACCACCCGACGCCGATCGCCAGTTGACGCCGTGAGTCGCCGTCACCGAACGTTGACCGAGCCCGAGCCACCGCCAACTGCCTGACTCCGACCGGGACTGGAGCTCCACAACCGTCGCCCGAGCCAGCTCTTTTCCGTCTTGCCGAACTAGCCGGGCCTCGCCTTCCTCGCGACGCCACCGAGCTGTGCCTCGCCGCTCGTCCCCGCCTTGCCGGCTGCCCTTCGCCGCGCTGCCGACCGTCACGCCGAGTGCCCAAGCGCCGCCACCCTCGCCGCCGTGAGTTCTCTTCCGGCAGGCCGATCTCTTCAGCCAAAAAGAAAAAAAAATTGTTGTTGTATATGTATATATATTATGTATATCCGTGTGCGTGTGTGTTTATATAACAAGTAATAATAATAATAATAATAATAATAATAATAATAATAATGATTTTTAGATTTTAAATTTAAATTGATTTGAAATTGGTATTTGAACTGTTCTGAGAATTGGAAAATTTTTCTGCATGTTGAGCAATTTGGAGCTTTTGGGGAAGCCTATTTTTAGGGCAGGTCATGCCGAAATTTTTAAAAATATACATATATATTTTGGATATTTGTGTTAAAATTGCTATTTTAAAATTACGGTGTTAAAATAAAGTATCATTCTAAATTTTAAAAATTCAATGGCATACTAATTAGTTGAGTTTACCGTAATTCGATTACGGAATTCTTGGACAGATAATTAAATTATCTATATTTCTTCAAAAAGAAAGATTATCTTGGAATTCGTGCGAGAAATTGATCGTAGGTCAAATTGCTGACGAAGTAGGATATCTTACCCTTTCTTGGCAGCCAATTTTGTTTTAATGATTTGGCCAAATATCATTTGAAGAAAATGTGTTTATAAAGCTTTGAAATTTACGTGATTTAGAAAATATCACGATTTCGGAAATTAAAGGAAAAATATCCGGTTACGGATTTTTTTGAAAAACAATACGGTATATTTTTATTATGTGAATCATATGTTCACGTGAAATGTTGAAAGTTGTATTTGGTGTTAAAGTATATCGGGAGCCAGCACACACGTGCGAAGAGTGCACATCTCGATCGAGGATCACTCATTATGCCTCGGCATGGTGAGGGAGGCTCATACGGACCGTACACGAATTAGATGTATATAGGGACACAATTTGCATAATCACGATTCCACGTTTATGATTCGATACTGCATTGACATACTTACTATGATGGTTAAATTAAAATGTTGAAACATTTTTTTAATGAATATCCTACTGGGCCTTTCGCTCACTGTTTTAAAACTGGTAAACCCCTAAGAGAGAAAGCTGATTAGAAGATACAGGTGACGTGGAACCGACCGTGGACGACAAGGTCGAAAGACTTGAAGTGGTGATCTGTACTTTAGGACAAAGTATGTATATGAGCATTCCGGGACTGTAAATTCTAAACTTTACTTTTGCAATTTTAGTTATTTTATTTTATTCAAGTATGCATCTGTGGGACATGGGTACCTCACCACCTGATATTGCGATAAAAATAGAAAGACAAATATTAATTAATTTAAAATATACAAGCATAATTTATAAACAAGTTTAAAGACTCGGTAAAGGGTAAGATATAAAAGCTGATAGACTTAGGAATCTGAGTTTTCCTTTCTCTTATTCTTTTAAAATTTAATATCCGTCACTATCCCGGCTTTTTGGGAAGTGACACCTGTCGCTGTCCTGGGTTTTGGGACGTGACAGTCAACCTGAGCTCAAAACCAGAACATAATTAAAGATAATTACCTAAAACTGAAATTATGTCATAATTGAGCATAAGACAGTTTCGTGAGAGTACTAACACCGTGGTTGATATACTATTGATATACTGTGTTGTAGTCAAAATTACTATTCATGATGAATAGTGGTCAATGTTACTATTCATGATAAATAGTACTATTCATAGAAATTATATTTCTTGCATGTTTGAACTTACTAAGCCTGTAGCTCATCATTTTTGCTTATGTTACATGTAAGCAACCAGCTCATTAGCTTTGTATGGCTGGATGGCGGACGGGATAGTGAGTGACAAATGGGATAGGAGGCCAACGGATATAGTCCTGCTAGAGTCTTTCCGCTGAACAATAACAGAGAAAGGAAAAAGAAACAGTTCTTTTGTAATAATATATATTTGCGAAAGTACTGTATTATGTAAATTACTTTGTACTTGTAAACAAAGTGATTAGTGGATAACGTTTTACATGATGTTTTAAAAAAAATCCCCCAAAAATGTCATGTTTTACAAAAGAGATAGATTAGCCGGCGACCCATGAAAGTACAAACTATCACAGTTAGCTATGAATCTTAACTGCAATAGTATTGTATGATCTCTACGAAGGGCGGGCCGCCACAACTTCCTTCCTTGGGGGTTTACCAGTTTTAAACAATGAGCGAAAGGCCCAGTAGGATATTTTTTAATCATATTTCAAATATTTTATTTTGAAACAAGATAATAATATTATATAAATATAGTACAGAATCTTAAACATGTAATCATGAATATGCAAATTGTGTCCTTAAATATATCTAGTTTGTATACTGTCCATATGAGCTTCTCCCACCACAACATTCCATGATAGGTTATTATCGATCGATATGTGCACTCTTCGCACGTGTGTGCTGCTGTAGGTATATTTTAACACCAAATTCTATTTTCCAAATTTCCCCTGAAAACAAGGTTCACGTAATAAAATATGCCATATTATTTTTCAAAAAATCCATGACTGGATACTTTTCTTTAATTTCTGAAATCGTGATATTCCAAAATCACAGGATTTATAAAACTTTATAAATTTATTTTCTTTAAACCATTTTGGTCAAATTACTAAAAACAAAATAGGCTACAAGGAGAGGATAAGATATCCTACCTGTTGGCAATATATCTGCTAATAACTTCTAACACATATTCTGAAATAATCCTTTTTCCAATTTTTGATCAACGAGTACCTAAAACAAAAATCACAGATAATTTAATTATCTGTCCAAAAATCTCATAATCATAATTACAGTAAATTCCACTAACTAGTGTGCCATTGATTTAATGTTTTAAAATAATATTTTATTTTAATACTCGTAATTTTAAGCAACATGTTATTTTATTTTATTTAATACTTGTATATATATATGTATATATATATTTTTAAATTTCAGCATGAACTGCCTTAAAATATTAACTACCCAAAAACTAAAAAATTTTCAAACCTGTAAATAATCAATTCAATTCCTAGAACAGTTTCAAATTTAATTCAAATTTAAAATCTCATATAAATTTAAAAAATTTATTTAAAAAAAAACTATTATTATTTTTATTATCATTATTATTATTATCATTGTTATTATTTATTTATCATTATTATTATTATTATTATTATTGTTATTGTTGTTTACTGTTGTCTTTTTTTTTTTTTTTAATTTTGTGGATACACACATATACACATGCATATATATATATTTTTGTATTGATGGGGAAGGCCGGTCGGTGGCTCACGATGACAGGGAGATGCCAGGAGACACGGTTGGGCTCGGTTGGCTTGGTCGCGGACATCGCAAGGAGGCTAGGTTGGTACGGTGGTCGGTGTGAGACGACGACTTGGTTTCTCGGTGGATGGTGGTTTAGAGAGAGATAATTGTGGTTGTTGGGATTTCTTATAGAGTGAGGGAAAGCAGAGAGTGAGAGAGTGAAAGCTTGAGTTAGAGAGTGCTCCGAGGAAACATGAGGGTGTGTGATGAATTGAAAAATAAAACTTTGAAGAAACAGAGGATAAGAAACAGAAAAAGAAAGGAGCTGGTAAGAGAAGATAAAAGATACGCGGGTGAGCTGTGAGAATAATGCAGTGAGACAAAATAATTAAGAAGCAAGTGAGTGATTAAAGAGGAGATAAGAAATGTCGGGGATAAGAGTTGTGAAATAATTTTTTTTTTTGTGAATTAATTTAATTTAATTTATTTTGCTGTTATTATTATTATTTTTTTAGTTGAGGTAAAAAAAAAATTTTTTAATTTTTTTAATAAGGTTTAAAAATATCTTCAAATTAATATTTAATATATTGAAAATTTTTAATTTAATTTCTAAAGTAAAAATTTAATTGACACACTAATAATTGAATTTTCTACATTCATGTGCGAATTTTAAATCTCAAAATTTCGCAACGTGACAATTCTTTCCTCCTACAAATGAATTTTGTCCTCGAAATTCAAATAATCTAAGCTCTCAAACAAATGAGGGTACTTTTCAAACATTTCGTTTGCTAATTCTCAAGTAGCATTTTCACTACCGTGATGTTGCCATGGGACTTTGACTAACACAATCTCCTAACGTTGGGTGGTTTTTGACCTTCCTATCGAGAATCCGTACTGGTGCTTCTTCATAGAAGACATCTTTTAAAATTGGAATGTCTTCAAGCGATATCATCGTAGTAGTACCCAGTTCGTACTTCCTTAGCATGGATATATGAAATACATCATATATATGTGACAACTCATGATGGTAATATTAGGCGATAAGCTACTTTGCCAATACATTGAATAATGAGAAACAGTATGTGGAACCATGGTGCTAGTTTCCCTTTCTTATCAAAATGAGAAACTCCTTTTTGAGGTGAGACATTTAAAGCATAAAATTACCTTCTTTAAATTTTAATGGTCTTCGTCATCTATCCGCATAGCCTTTTATCGGCTCTGAGTTGTCTTAAGTGCTCTCAAATAATTCAAATCTTCTCAGCCGTTTCCTCAACAATAATTGCTCCGGTGTGAAATTGTTCTTCGAGTTCGATCCACTATATAGGAGATCTTCTTGGCCTTTCATAGAGAGCTTCGAACAATGTCATTTTAATGTTGGACTGATAACTATTGTTATAGGCGAACTCTACTAACCAAAGATTATCAATCCATTTGTTCTTATAATCTAGAGCGCATGCTTGCAACAAGTCTTCAAGAATCTGAATAGCCTTTTTTAGATTGTCCGTCGATTTGTGGATGGAAAGTGATGCTGAATTTCAAATCCATTCCTAAAGCAACCTTGAAACTTTCTAATACCAAGCGATAAATCAGAGATCTCGATTAGAAATAAAACTTAGCAGTACATCATAATGTTTGACTATCTCGTCAAGATATACTTTTGTTAAGTTCTTCCTACTATATGTTGACTGAATTCTCAATCCTATAACACTCTATGTCACCATAATCTTGTTATTTTAATACTATAATTATAACATTTCTCCTGAACTCGCAGCTCAAAAATTATATTAACTAACTAAATCCTCAAAATTTAAAGAAATAATACCATGCAATAATAAAAAACTTCTTACTATTAATGAGACAAATATTTCATCATATCACAAAATCCTAAAACTTAAAATATCTTAAGTCTTATCATTGAACTCCGAAATCGTAGGCTAAGTCAAACTCCTTGATAATCTTAAAAATCCTACAACTGCATCATATGAACTATACAAGGAAAATCGGTAAGTATACCAAATAAACTTTTCATAGTAAATAAATTTTTTTAACTTTATCTTTATAATCTTCTTGTATGATGCTAATCTCGTGCTATTAGAACCCTCACTTTCTGTATGGCCTCCTTCTTGGAACTCTCCTCCATATACCTTGGAATTCGACACATACCTTATCCGAGCAAGTTCTAATAAACACAATACTTGACATCATACAAAACAATTTCTTTCAACTTTATTAGAGTATAATAATAATTAAAATAACTGAAAATATGTTTTAAATCATACTGATCAAGTGATGCAGTGAAAGGATATATTTACGTTGTTCAATTACTTGCTAAAGAATAAAAGCAACATCTTTTTTTTTTCTCTATTTTTTTTAACTATGCCTCACATTTTTACTATTTCCCAAAATATAAATCAGCTAAGTGACGGCAAAAAAACTTACATAGATAATTGCATTCTTACCTATTAATCTATAACTCTCAAATAACTGAAGGTATTCTTCAATCATCTCACTTTTCAATTCCCAAGGGGCATCCTAATTATCGTGATGTTACCACAAAAACTTAAGCAATACAATTTCTTGTCATCAAATATTCCTAGCCTTTCTATTAAGAATTTGAACTAGTGTGCTACTAACAAATCTGACTTTCCCAATAGATTATCTTTAATCTCGACCACAAATCAATGTAACCTTCCCATACTAACAATTTATAACATCTTGGTTCTTCGTGAGCAAGTCCATACCAAGTATTGCGTCATAAAAATCATGGATAAACAACTAAATCAACTTTTACTTGCTCACCCACGTGTGATCCCACATGACCAACTAACATGTACTATTTGTACATAATTCATACTGAATGTAAAAATAATAATCTAATTGAATATCTTAAGCTCCACTCCCAAGGCGCTCATGAATGAAACAAAATTAGAGAATGTATGACATCGATGGCTTCTTCATTGTCTCGATCTTGGTTCTAATGTCTTCCCATAATTTGCTGGCCATCAAATCCGTTATGTGCATAACAATTATTGAAATCTCGGTTATCTTTCTGGCAACGTATTACCATTGCCATTATTGTAGTTACGAATCCACAGGGTCACAAGTGACTTCCATATTCTACCCTTGAGACCATTATGGAACATGATGTACTAGAGCAACTCTATTGACAACCATCGGGGCAAAAATGAGATAACTCACTAAATTTGCATCTCGAACTCAACATTGACGTACTTCCCTGCTACAAAGTTAAGAACTAGACAACAATTTGATCACGATAGCTTTAAAGAAAGAATTAAGGATAGAAACGCTCGAATCCAACCAAAGTACGTCATCGGCATTTACTTGTTGATGTACATATAGCGAGCTTGCTTCCATCAGATGCCAGTTTTACCATCAAGGCAGGTAAAAATGATTTCAATTTGTGTTTGAGTGATATTCGTATGGTATTTATCTTTATAACTACACTTTGAAATCAATCGTTAGCTTCTTAGGGATCGCCTTCTCTAGTGAAAGCTAAACTCTAAACCATTGGAAATCCCGCAGGCTCTGGTTCATATCATGTGCGACTGGTTCATTTCTCGTACGAGCAGCCATACTCTGAAGTGCCTAATACATGGCTTCCACAATGTTATTCACCTGTTTTAGCTTTGGCATCGATGTTGGAGTTGGAACATTTTTATTCTTACGACGGTGGTATTTTAGAAAATAAAATCATGGACTATAAGCTTATATTTTATTTTACTCCAAATATGCAAAAAAAATTTCCCATGAGAATCCCAAATCGTGCTCTGATACCAAAACAATTGTCATGTCCCAAAACCCGGGGTGTGACATTTTAGGGATGAAATTAATGATTCGAATCAACGAAGGGTATATCCCGATTCCCTAGATCCACCGGTTTTACCTTAAAACTATTTACCATCTATTTTTTTTTCCAATTATGTTCGAGAGAACTTACTAAACATTTTTATTAAAATGTCATGACAGGTTTGCCATTTTCTCACAGATGCATACTTAGATAAAATAAAATAAATTACAAATAATAAAATAAAACTTAAAGTTTACAATCTCAGAACATTCAAGTTTACGTACATGATTATAAATATAAATAAACAGACTTCTCGTCCTTAGCCTTCAAGTTCTGAATTCAACCAACTCGTATTTACTAATCAGCTTTCTTCCCTGAGGTTTTACCAGTTTTAAACAATGAGCGAAAGATTCAGTAAGATATTTTTAAATCATATTTCAAACATTTTATTTTGAAATAGGATAATAATATTATATAAATGTAGTATAGAATCTTAAACATGTAATCGTTAATATGCAAATTGTATCTTTAAATACATCTAGTTTGTGTACGGTCCGTATGAGCTTCCCCCACCATAACATTCCATGATGGGTTGTCATCGATCGATATGTGCACTCTTCGTACGTGTGTGCTGCTCTTGGTATACTTTAACACCAAATTTTATTTTCCAAATTTCCTCTGAAAATAAGGTTCACGTAGTAAAATATGCCGTATTATTTTTCAAAAAATCCGTGATCGGATATTTTTCTTTAATTTCTGAAATCATGATATTTCCAAAATCATAGGATTTATAAAACTTTATAAATTCATTTTCTTTAAACCATTTTGACTAATCACTAAAAACAAATAGGCTACAAGGAGAGGATAAGATATCCTACCCGTTGACAATATATTTGCTGATAATTTCTAACACGTATTCTAAAATAGTTCTTTCTCTAATTTTTGATCAACGAGTACCTAAAACAAAAATCACAGATAATTTAATTATCTGTCCAAAAATTCCATAATCGTAATTACTGTAAATTCCACTGACTAGTGTGCCATTGATTTAATGTTTTAAAATAATATTTTATTTTAATACTCGTAATTTTAAACAACATGTTATTTTATTTTATTTTTATACTTGTATATATATATGTATATATATATTTTTTTAAATTTAAGCATGAATTGCCTTAAAATATTAACTACACAAAAACTCAAAAATTTTCAAACCTGCAGATAATCAAATCAATTCCCATAACAGTTTTAAGTATAATTCAAACCTAAAATCTCATATAAATTTAAAACATTTATTTAAAAAAAACTATTATTATTATTATTATTATCATTATTATTATTTATTTATCATTATTATTATTATTTTTATTGTTATTGTTGTTTACTGTTGTCGTTTTTTTTTTTTTTTTAATTTTGTGGATACACACATATGCACATGCATATATGTATATTTTTGTATTGATGGGGAAGGCCGGTCGGTGGCTCACGGCGACAGGGAGATGCCAAGAGACACGGTGGGGCTCTGTTGGCTCAGTCGCGGACGGCGCAAGGAGGCTAGGTTACGGTGGTCGGTGCGAGACGACGACTTGGTTTCTCGGTGGATAGTGCTTCGACGGCCAGTTCGGTGAAGATTGCAGGCTCGGCGGTCGACTAGACTCGCGGGCAGGTTGAGCTCGTCGGCGTGGCTCGGTGATGGCGAGTCCGGTTGAAGCACGGCTCTGGTTGCGCATCTCGGCCGGGCACGCGAGGACGACGGCTTGGTTGGTCGGTGTTCAACGTGGCAATTGGTTGGCGAGGAAACTTGTCGGTGATGGTGGCTCGTCGTTCGGCGTTAGCTCGAGCTAGTGAGCTTGAGTGTTGGTTACGAGTTACGAGCGCAACGAAGGATAAGCTACTGCACGACGCTCGAGCGGTTGAGCTTCGGGCTTGGTCGAGCATCGGTGCTTGAGTCCGACCGGCGAGCGGTGACGACGCAAAGTGGAGAGGCTAGCTCAGGTTTGATGCTTCACTTGGCTTGCTTCGGCAACGGGTTTGGTGGCGGCTGCCGGTTGGAGTTGCGGTGGCTGTTGAGGTTGGTGGTCATCGGCAATGGAGGAGTGAGAGCAAGAGAGAGAGTGAGACGGTGAGTTAGAGAGACAAAAGGTGGGGTAGGGGGCGAGGGAAAACAGAGAGAGTGAGTGAGAGCTAGATATAAAGATTATGAGAGTTTTTAAAAAAAATGGTGAGTAAGAAGTCTGAAAAATAGAGAATGGAAATGTGAGTGAGAGTGGAAATAATACAAGAGAGAGATTGAGAAAGAGATGACGTGAGAGGTGCGGCTGTAAAGTGAGAGAGGGTGAGGAAAAAAAAGACAACTGAGAGAGAATGATAATTTAAAAAAATATTGAGAATGGAGGGTGGGAGGCAGAAATGAACGGCGAGTAGTTGAATGATAGGATAGGGTGATTGAGTGTCGCGTTTTGTTTTGTTTTGTTATGTTCATTGTATTATTATTATTATTATTATTATTGTAAGATAGATAGGGAAAGAATCGGTGAGGTTTAGAGAGAGAGAATTGTGGTTGTTGGGATTTCTTGTAGAGTGAGGGAAAGCAGGGAGTGAGAGAGTGAAAGCTTGAGTTAGAGAGTGCTCCAAGGAAACATGAGGGTGTGTGATGAATTGAAAAATAAAACTATGAAGAAACAGAGGATAAGAAACAGAAAAAGAAAGGAGCTGGTGAGAGAAGATAAAAGATACGCGCGGGTGAGCCGTGAGAATAATGCGGTGAGACAAAATAATTAAGAAGCAAGTGAATGATTAAAGAGGAGATAGAAATGTCGGGGATAAGAGTTGTTAAATAAATTTGTTTTTGTGAATTAATTTAATTTAATTTATTTTATTTTGTTGTTTTTTTTTTAATTGACGTAAAAAAGATTTTTAAAAAATTTTTTTAATAAGGTTTAAAAATATCTTTAAATTAATATTTAATATACTGAAAATTTTTAATTTAATTTCTAAAGTAAAAATTTAATTGACACACTAATAATTGAGGTTCTACATTCACGTGTGAATTTTAAATCTCAAAATTTTGCAACGTGACATATTAGACCAAGCAGCTAACCCATGTTAAGACTATTATGTTGTCTAAAGTCAATTATGAGGACAGTTTGTCTTGACTATCTGGAGTTTCGACTCGTAAGTAGAGACATAATATATTGTTTGGTGATGATATATTGAACCGGGATCAAAGTGTAATTGATCTGTGTGGTCCGCTTGAGTGGATCATGTCACTTTTGACGTTCATTATGTAATAATCTTAATCCTAAGTAGATGAATCGCTTTATGTATAGGATTTGTGTACTTTGATGTTTCAATCGCTAAAGCGTCTCAAAAATAATAAGTTTATAGACCGGTTCGTTAGGTACATGACTTGTATACGATGCATAGTTTATTTACAAATATTAGAATCATAGCTCTAATGAAGAGTAAAAGTTATTCTATTAAAGGTATTATACTGGATGTGAAAATGGATAAGATCTTAGGTCGTCTATTGGGTAGATGGCTTCTTATTCACATATGGTGAATAATTATTTTCTTATTCGAGAGTATAATGGATCTTTAAGATAGCTTAATCAGTAGGTCAAACAGACTTTGACCTAAGGCTGATCATGAATATCATATGAAGGTTTTCCACGTATAACAAGGTCATCGGACGATAGCTTATCACTGGCTTACGTAATATGGTATATAATTGGGAGTGTAGTTTCAGGTTTATAGTGGTGTAATTTTGAAACTAATAATTGTAACGGGTTTTTTTGGTAAAAAATAATAATTACATGGATTATAGGAGCTCACATTATATATGTCCAATTGGTCCCTCTACTAACTCCGCATAATTTCTTAACGGATGGTATTTAATCGGGATATTTTTTGTTACTTATTATCTTGCATCTTTTCTCTAGGTGTCAGAAGGACAAAATTATAATTTTATATTATTCAATAAATGGAATAAATATTTAATTAATATTTATTTTGAGAGATAAGATTTGAAATTTAAATTAATTGTATTTGATTTTGAAAATCAAATATGTGATTAATTTGAATTTTGAAAAACTTTTCTTAAAATAAATATTTGAAATTTAAAAGATTATCCTATTCGAATTTGAATTGAACAAAATCTTGTACTGGCACTGTAGGTGGCGTCTATTATAGATAAGGGTGGAAGACAAGATTTCTCGTAGTTTGAATTTAAATTTTGTTTTGGATAAGAGACTACACAATTATTTGCATTTCAAATAAAGTTGCCATGATTTTATTTGAATTTGAATTGGAGTTGTGGAAAATTATCCGTGGAAACAAAATTCAAAGATTTGTGGAGTTTGAAATTTGAATCAAATTTTAAATCATAAATCCTTGCCATGACTGAATTTTAATTATAAATAATCCACATGGGATATTGGTTTTTGGTGGATAAGGGAGAAGGAAAATCTTGTTTGAATTTTGAATCTCCTTTTCCTTAGAGTGGCTGAATTTTTTAGTAGCTTTTCCTCTAGGAGAAATCGGCCTGGAAGTAATTGAGAGAGAGAAAAATCTTTTCTTGATCCAATTCAAAATTTAAAAGTCATTTAATGTAATTTTATAAATATGGTTTTTACACTCTTATGTTCTTTAAATCATAGACTCTTAAGTGAACGAATTTATTATTGCATATCTCACTAACAATAATAAATTTTTAGAGATCTAGGTAGTTGGAAGAAGACAAGCCGCGCTCGAATACCGATCAAGGATCCGAGCATCCACACACTCCACCATCTGGGAATTGGAGAATAATAGAAAAGATTAGTTGGTTAAAACCCCTCGGTTACTTCCTCTGGCATTCCTAGTGTTTTTCTCTAAAGGTATATGATTGTTGATAATATATTATATATGATTGTTAGTTGGAAGGAGACAATCCGCGCTAAAATACTGATCAAGGATCCAAGTGTCTACACACTTCACCGTTTGAGAATTGGAGAGTAGTAGAGAAAGCTAGTTGGTTAAAGCCCCTCGGTTACTTCCTTCGACGTTCTTAGTGTTTTTCTCTAAGGATGTATGATTGTTGGTAATTTATTATATATGACAACACAAGTCATTTAACGATCTTTGAAAAATTTTAAAAATTTTTTTAAAATTTTGCTGTACACTCTTACGTTTTTTTCCTACACTTTTCAAGAACAAGAGAGAGAAGCGCCACCGCCACCACTTTCAAGAAGGGAATGAGAAGCACTGCGTCTGTCGAAGAAGCGTTGAAAGTCAGACTACGGGCCAAAGATCGCTGTTGCCATCGTGAGGCCAAGATGTGATCCTACATCCTAGATCTAGAGAGCGAGAAGCATCGCCTACCGCCGTCATTATCGAGAACCTAATAAAAAAGCACTTCAAACCAAACTATCAGCCGAAGATCGCCATTCCCATCGCGACACCGAGATCGGGACTATGTTATTAAACCTGAGCTTAATTATGCTATTGATTCAAATGTTTTCAAATTATGTTATTTACATTCAATTAATCAACGTATTGGTTTATAATGTGCAATTTCCGAACAACAATTTATAAGCACTATTATTTTCTCAAAAATATTTAAACTCAATTATAGATGGGTGCCACTAGTTAAATTCTGAAGAAGCACATAAGGGGATAAAACGTGAATAAAGTTCCATCAATAAAAAATAGAAAAAAAATATATACACACTAATTGTGGAGCACACATTGCTTTTTTGACAATATTAATGCAAAGTTTATATTTGAATTAAATAAAATAACATAGTGGAGGGAGTTTAATAAGTTCCAAGGGGCATATGCCCCTTGGATTTTTGAAAACTTTCTTTTTACTCCACTAAGTTTTGAAAATACTGATGATTACCTATATTTTTTTTTCCCTAAAGATAGAATATTTTATATATTTTTCTTTATCCTTTGAAATTCTTGTAATTTCAACATTTACATATTGAAAATCTTTAATTTCATTCTATACTTTAATTTTTTTAAGTACACATTTAAAATTAATATCTCAAACAAATTAAAATCAATTATATTATTATATAATTTCATAATTTTATGAGCTATGATTTTTAAAATTAAATTAAACTCTATTAGAAACTTAGTTTGTTTATTAAAAAAAATATTTAAAGTTAAATTAAACTCTGTTAGAAACTTAGTTTGTTTATTAAAAAAAAAAAAAAACTAAGTAGATAGAAAATAACCATAAAATATTTTAGTGTTGTAATTTTAGTATAAACTCGTGATTTCTATAAATAAAAAAAAAAAAATTTCTGATTCCATCATTGTGAACATCAAATTTATGTGCCAAGAACATTTTAAAACGACACAATTCTTTTTATAAGATTAATAAACACTATAACGAGAATTAGGCTTTTTTCATTTCCGCTCTTAGTAGGAAAGTAAACATTAGTTTAGCGAAAGGGAAGAACATCTCCTAAATCATTTTTTTATTAATTAACAATCCATCTCACATCTACCTTCTCTTTCCTATAAAAAAAAAAAAAAAATTGGTCAAACTTACAGGAAAAGAACTCAATATTTATTTGTAATTAGTATTATTATTGCCGGTAACATGATTTTTCTTTACTTTTATAATTTTTTGCTTTCATTTATATTTCTAGTTATTTGACATGGTGAGAATATCTATAAAGAATATGCTAATTAAACTTATAATTTAAAGTTAATTTAGAGATGTAAATAAAAATAAATTTAATCAACCAATTGTTGTTTTTCAAAATAAAATGAAAATCATATTCTTTTGAAGTAACAGTATAAAGAAAGTAATAAAATTAACATTTGTACAATAAAAATGAAATAGCATAAATAATCTGCGGTAGAATTTATTGTCCCAAAAATGAATATCAATAGGGGGTGAATTAGGTTTCAGAACTTCTTAAGTTTTTTACAATTATTAGAATTTTCTATGAATAAGTATTTTAATTAAGAGAATGATGATGAGGATAAACACAATCAAGCATAGAACGTCAAAAAAAAAAAAAAAAAAGGGGGTAATAAATAAAGAGAGAAAGAAAAGAGAGATACAAACAGAATTTTTATGGAGTTTCAGTGACAAGCCTATTCCTTTGTCGTCGAGATATCTCTAGTTTAACAGCTCCATTATATTAATTGTCTCTTTAGCAAGACCACTCCACTACAAGTTAATGAAGCTTTCTATACCAAAGGTGCACCATACCTTTTATAAAAACACCGACTTTAACTTTGAATATCGGCTATCCTCCGCTCACAAATTACAGGATATTGGCAACCTATATAACTTAATCCAAGAAATATAAAAGATTTGGGAAAATACAACTCTCAACTAGGAAAAGAAATGAATACTACTTGGAAAACTAGGAGAATTGCAAACCCTCAATGAAATGTTAACAGAGTTGGTTCAAGAGTGTAGAAGAAGAATCAAGATGAAGGCTTTTATTCAATATAAGCTTTTTGAGATATTTTAATGGTTTTCACAAGTTTAGAGCAATACTATGTTCATTAATCATGGAAAACCTCAAAAACCCCTTTTTTACCCAAAAAAAAATCAAATTGTTTGTTTTTTTTTTTAATTTTTTTAAAGGAACTCAAATTGTTTGTTTTCTTTAGAATTAAAGCTAATTAAACCTTTTGGGCCAACAGAATTCTCCCAAAAACCGAACAAAAAACAAAAGATAAAAAGCAAGCAATTTGTTGAAAGGAAAAAAAAAAGTAAGAAGGTAATTGACTTCTCTCATATTCATTTTGATTTTTACACTGTCATTTTAGTTGTTTCCAATTGCAATTTATTGTCAATTTTTATTCATGTCGTACATTTCTTTTTAAGGTTTTGTTGTTTATTAAGAAAAAAACTTGAAAAAAAATTTTAAACACATTTGAGATAATTAGCCAAAGAAGCATTTAGTCATATCTAAAAAGAAAAATATTTTAGATGAATGTCAAAAACATTATTTAAGTAGTAACATATTTGGAAAAGAAAATTGTTTAAAAGATCTATTCAGGAAAAAAATTCTTGATAAAATATAGTAAAAGTAGAAGATTTAAAAAAAAAGTAAGAAAGAAAATTATGCCAAGGGTAATTGGTTAAAAATATATATGGGTCATGTTTTGAAAAACATATTTGAACGGAGTGCATTAAAAAAAAAAAACTATTTCAATAGTTGTCGATTTTGAGGGAAAACTATTGAAGAATGAATTAGGGAAAAATAATTTAATAAAAATCATATAAAAAAAATTCTGAGAAATATTTACTTTAAAGGGCAAATTTGAGAATAATTATATCAATAAGCTGTTTTATCAAACAAAAAAAAAAGTTAAAAAAAAAAACAACAAAACAAAGTTAAAGCATAAAAAAAAGTTTTTTTTTTTTTTTTAATTTGAAAGTGAAGATTCAAACTTTGTCAAGTATGGAATTATTACTAAGTTATGCTTACTAAAAAAAGGGTGTTTAATATAATCATAAAAGAGAAAAATCAAGTCTAAGTTGAAAATTGAATTTTAAAAAAAAGTTATTTTCCTTCTTTTCATATAATACTTGTGATTTGTGTGGTACCAGGTGTGAGAAAATATGAACACATGTGGATTAAAATAAAATCATTAAATTTAAACTAAGCAAAAAAAGAATAAAAATTTAAACCATTAAAACAAGAAGATTAAAGTGCAAAACTTTAAAGCTATTCTCATTTTTAAATTATACAATAGATTTAGAGAATTATTATTATTAATATTATTATTAAAAGGAAAAAAGTTGAGAAAGGTGGCTAGCATTATACATATCACATGACTTGTGGGGGCTGCCTACTTGTATATATAATAAATTAACAACAATATAAACTCATACCTTTAGAGGACGTCAAATTGCAGGAGAAGAATGATTTGAGGTTTTCAACCAATTAGCCTTTTCTACTATTCTCCAATTCCTGGATAGCAGAGTATGTGGACACTCGAATCCTTGATCGGTATGTTAGCACTACTAGTCTCCTTCCGACAACCCAGATCTCTAAAAAACTTATTGTCACGGTGAGTTGTGCAACAATAAACTTGCTCATTTGAGAGTCTGTAGTCTGAGAGAACTGGAGTGGTAGGATCCCTATTTATAGATTGGCATAAGATGATCCCTTGAATTCGAATTGGAGTAGGAGAAGATTTTTCTCCCTTCCTTTTCTCACAAAATCTGAATTCTCTATAGGCCATAAGCTTGACCAGATTTGGCCACCCTAGAGGATTTTGCACTCAAAATTCAAACAGGATTTTAACTTGAATTTTATCTCATCATTATCCACTAAAACTGAATTTTCCCTTAGGCCAAAAGCATGTCTAGATTCGGTCATCCAAGTGTGAGGAGAATCAAAATTTAAATAGGATTTTCTAATTTGAATTTTATGTCACCCTTATCCACAAAAAATCCGAAATTTCCCTTAGGTTTATCTATAGAATTTCTACCACTTTTGTGAGGGAGAGAATCAAAATTCGAATAGGATTGAAACTTGAATTTTCCTTCATCCTTATCTATTAAAAAATTCGAATTCTCCTAGGGATAAATCCCTTCAAAAATTTCGGTTACCTTTAGGTAGATTTAGGATTAAAAATTCAAGTAGGATTCAAATAAGATCTTCCTCTCCATTATCCATATCAAAACCGATTCTTACCATGTGGAATTATCTACAAAAAATTTGAATTTTTCTTGGATTGTGATTCAAAATTTGAATTCAAATTTCAAAGTTCAAATTTCAAAATTTAAACTTGAAATTCAAATTTCAAATTCAAATTTCAAATTCAAATTTCGAATTTCAAAATTCAAATTTAAATTTCAAATTCAAATATCAAATTCCAATTTCAAATTCGAATTTCAAATTTAAATTTCAAATTCCAATTTCAAATTCAAAATTTAAATTTCAAATTTCAAATTTCAAATTTCAAATTTCAAATTTCAAACTCCACAAAAAATGTTGTATTTCAAATTTTGTTCTCATGGATAATTTTCCATAACTCCAATCCAAACTCAAATAAAATCATGGTAACTTTATTTTAAATTCAAATAATTGTGTAATCTCTTATCCAAAACAAAATTTAAATTCAATCGAGGAGAATCCTATCTTCCATTCCTATCCTATGTGTACACCATCCATGCATAATCAACTAGCCAATAAGCATACCTCAATCAATTTGCCACCTGTTAAGGAATTATGTGGAGCTAGTAGAGGGATCAATTGGACATATATAATCGGGATCCTGTGAATCCATATGATCATCATTCTGTATTGAACAATTCAATCATATGATAACTAATTTCAGAGTTACACCACTATAAACCTAAAACTGAATTCCCAATTATATACCGTATCACGAAAGCCTGTGACAAGCTATTGTTCAATGACCTTGTCATGTATGTAAAAACCCTCATATGACATCTATGATCAACCTTAGGTCAAAATCCGTTCAAACTACTGATCAAGCTATCTTAAAGTTCCATTATTCTACCAAATAAGAAAATGATTATTCACCATATGTGAATAAGAAGTCATCGGCCTAGCAGACGATCCAAAGCCTTGTCCATTTTCACATCCAGCATAATGCCTTTAAGAGGATACACTTAACTCCTTATTAGAGCTATGATTCCGATATCTACAAACAAACCCTCCATCGTATATAAGTCATGCACCCAACAAACTAGTCTATAAGCTTACTACCTCTGAGACGCTTTAGTCATTGGAACATCAAAGTACATAAGTCATATACATGAAGTAGTTCATCTACTCAAGATTAAGGATATTGCATGATGAACGTCAAAACCAGATTGATCTACTTATAGCGGACTACGTAGATCAATCATGTTTTAATCCTAGTCCAACATATCACCATCAAACAATATATCTATATCTCTACTTAAGGGTCTATGCTCCGGACAGTCAAGACAAACTATCCCTACTATGTCTTTAGACAACATAATAGTCTTAACATGGTTAGATGCTCGGTCTAATCCTATAGACTACAGACCTTAATTTAGACTGCTTACTTTAGAACATTGTCTTCTCGCCTACAAAAGTCCATTGCATGCAATGTTCTAACAGTTTTAACAGAAGCAGTCAGTGAGCCATATTTGCTTACATTTACTTTAACATGTAAATAGAATAAGGACAAGTAGCAATATAATGAATAACCTTTATATATAATTTTATTATCCAGTTCAAACTAAATACATCAAAATGTCTTTCATGTTTACGGTATTTTCTAACAATCTACCACTTGCCCTAAGCTAGTAGATATGTCATGTTACGCATCCCCATCGCGTCAACATGCCTTTCAAAGCTTCAACCACCAATGTCTTAGTAAAGGGGTCGGTAATATTATCCTCAAACATAATCTTACATACATTCACTTATCCTGTCTCCATGTACCCTATAATTATGTGGAACCTCTGATCTATATGCTTAGTCCTTTTATGGTGCCGAGATTCCTTTGTGTTGGCAATAGTCCCGCTATTATCACAGTAGAGTGTAATAGGCTTGTCAATGCCAGGAATGACCTCAAGGTCTCTAAAAAACTTACGGACCCAAATCGCTTGTTTAGATGCCTCAACCGCAGCCACATACTCAGCCTCCATCATAGAGTCAGCTGTGCAACCCTATTTCACGCTCCTCCACACAATGGAGTCTCCTCCGAGTAAAAACACTGATCCTGATGTCGACTTCCTCAAATCTTTGCAAGTCTGAAAGTTTGAGTCGTGTACCCTATCGGTGTTAGGTCCCTTCCAGAATACACTAGCATATAATCCCTCATTCTCTTAAGATACTTGAGTATATGTTTTACTGCTTGCCAGTGCTTAGTTCGAGGATTTGCTTGATATCGACTTACCATACCTACTACAAAGTAAACATCTGGGCAAATGCAAAGCATAGCGTACATAAGGTTACCCACAATGGATGCATAAGGACCTTACTCATGCACTCTCTTTCTTCCGATGTCTTGGGACAGTCATCTAATGAAAGAGTTAGACCGGCAATAGAAGGTTGTGAACCTTTCTTTGCTTCTTGGATTGCATATTTGTCAATTATCTTATCTATGTATGAAGCTTGAGATAATGCTATCATTTTGTTTTTTTGATCTCTAAAGAGAGGAATACCTAGAACATAATTAGCTTCTCTCAAGTCCTTCATATCAAACTGTTAGTTTAGCCAAAGTTTGACCGATGATAAATTTCCTACATCATTCCCAATGAGCAGTATATTATCGACATAAAGTACTAGAAAGACCACTTTTCTATCCTTAATACGTTTATGAACATAGGGTTCATTAATGTTTTGCTCAAAATCAAATGTTGTGATCGCTTGATCAGACCTTTGGTTCCATGATCGAAATGCTTGCTTTAATCCATAAATGGATCTAAGCAACTTGCAGACTTTTCTTTCTTAGCCTTTTACAACGAACCCTTTGGGCTGTATCATATAGATACTTTCCTCGAGATAGCCATTCAAGAATGCCGTCTTGATGTCCATTTGCTAGATCTCGTAGTCGAGAGTCACACAATAGACAGAAGAATACGGATAGACTTTAGCATAGCTACAGACAAAAAGGTTTCATCGTAATCAATTCTAGCGTTTTGTGTGTATCCCTTTGCCACAAGTCTAGCCTTGAAAGTTTCAATTTTCTCTTCCACATCCTTCTTTCTTTTGTAGACCTACTTACATCCAATGAGTTTTATCCCATTCGGTAAATCCATAAGTTTCCAAATAGAGTTGGATTTCATAGAATCCATCTCATTGTTTATGGCCTATTTCCAAGATTTAGAATCAACATCGTTTATAACTTCATCATAAGTGATCGGATCATCTTCATGCTCATGAGCCTCGGCCTAGTATACTGCAGTATCATATATGAAGAAATTAGGTTTCCTTGAAACTATCCCACTATGATGAAGCACCATAAACTGTTGATCATCTGCAGGTCTTTCACTAGAACTGGGACTTGCGTCCAAGAACGAAATCTATGGAGTAGTTCTATCACCCCATAACTCCTCTAGCAAAACTTTGCTTTGAGGCTTAAAGTCATTCATGTGACTTTCCTCCAAGAATGTCGCATAGGTTGATACAATGACTTTTTGTTCCTTTGGGTTGTAAAATAGACCTCCCTTAGTTCCCTTAGGATACCCTATAAACATGCATAATTTCGATCTTAGTTCCAACTTCTTTGCATCCCCATCCAGTACATGTGCTGGGCATTCCCATATTCTCATATGTCCAAGAGAAGGCTTCCTACCACGCCACAATTCATACGGAGTCTTAGGAATTGATTTACTTGGAACTTGGTTCAGAATATAGCACGCAGTTTGTAATGCATATCCCCAGAATGATAACAGCAGCGTGGAATAACTCATCATGGACCGTTCCATATCCAATAAGGCTCTGTTTCTCCTTTCGGCTACATCATTCTGTTGTGGAGTACCAGATGCAGTCCATTGGGATAATATCCAATTCTCTATAAGATATTCTAGAAATTCATCAAAGAGGTATTTGCCACCTCGATTAGGTCAAAGTATCTTTATGAATTTACCCAATTGCTTTTTCACTTCTGCACGATACTCTTTCAACTTATCAAAAGTTTTACTCTTGCGATGCATCAAGTACACATATCCATGCCTCGAGTAATCATCTATAAAGGAGACATAATACTCAAAACCTCCTTGTGCTGCGACGTTCATGGGGCCACATACGTCGGTGTGCACAATTTCTAAGAGTTCCTAAGCCTTAGTATCCTTAGTTCCAAAAGACCTTTTAGTCACCTTACCCTCAAGATAAGACTCACATTGAGGAAGACGTACCTCCTCCAAAGATTCCAAAAGACCATCTTTCAACAATTTTTGAATCTTATCCTGATTAATATGACCAAGTCTTAAATGCCAAATATACGCCTTGTTAGAGTGAGAAACATTTAACCTTTTAGAGTTATTAATTAATTTGGTGTCAAGCTGTGAGTACATCTTTGGTTTAATTAAAATATAGGTTTCCATCCATCCATCCAGAATAGATAAAAGACTTATTTTTATGAATGTCAACTCTTTTTGTCAAAAAAACTGAATAAAAATCTTTTATTAAATAAACTACCGATATAAGGTTCCTCCTAAAATTAGGAACATAACAACAGTCTTTTAATAAAATAAACCTAAATTCATCAAAATGAAAATAAACAACTCTCACTGCTTCAGCCACCACCAAACTACTGTTTCCAGTCCGCAACGAGAGGCTCCTATAATGTAGACTTCTTGTTTCCATGAACCCCTGCAAAGAAACATAAACATGGTTAGTGGTACCCGAATTAATGACCCAAGTGTCTTTCGATTCTTTCACCAAACACACTTCTAAATAATGAAGTTCCTTACCTTCCTTGCCCTTGGCGGCTAGGAATTCCTGGCAACCATTCTTGAAGTGACCTATCTTCCCACAATGAAAGCACTTGGACTTTTTAGGGTCCTTGGGCTTCTTGTTGTTGTTCTTCTTCTTTCCATCTGAGACAAGAGGATTAGAAGAACTGGAAGCTGCTTGCTTCTTACTTGGCCTTTTCCTTTTCCGAGAGGGTTTAGAAGATTTCGCCAAGTTGGCCTCTCCTTTAGGTTAGACCGCATCCCCATCCTTGATCATCCGCTCATAAGCTTAGAGTTGCTTCATGAACTCGGTGAGTCCTAACTCCCTTGTCGCCAGATTGTATGCGGCCTTAAATCCCATAAAATCTTTTGACAGAGTTTTAAACATTGTCTCGATCTGGGTGTTGTAGTCCAACTCAGCACCGTTTTTGGCAGCCTCAGTAAAGAATCCCATAAGAGTGATCATATGGTCCTTCACTGGAGTACTTGCCTTCTGCTTAGAGTTCATGATGCTGGTGATGGCAGACTATCGAGCTAATTTTTTTTTGCCTCCGAACATGTCCTCTAAGTTTTCCATGATCTCCCTAGCAACTTGATAAGTCTTATGCTGCTTTTGTAAAGCACTTGTCATGCTAGGAAGAATGTAGAACCGAGTTATCTTATTAGATTCTCTCCAACGAGTACAGGCAATTGGGACCTTCTCAAGTGGTGTGTCAGGTTTAGGCCCAGGTGGGTATGGTTCATCCAATACGAACTTGTGTCTCTCACAGCTGAGACCTATTAACAGATTTCTTTTCTAGTCTTTATAATTATCGCCATTTAGTTTATTTTCAGTAAGTATTGAAATAAGGGGTGTCGGTAACATTTTGAATTGAAATAAAATTATATAAGACATCATTACAAAGCCTAAGCAAATATAAAGATAATTTAGCAAATAAAACATATAAATATGTTCCTACATGAAAACTTGAAAAAAAATATAGCATTGTCATGGTAATTCTCAGCACCTATTGCCCCAAGCCACCGATGGGTGGTTACGAGACAAATAGCCAAAACATGGACCCCGTTCACTTAATATATGTTGCCTTATATCCTCCAAGGTTAAGATATATATTAATAACCGCTTATTTTGGCCATCAATTTAGTTAACAGAGCTTCTAGGAAAGGTTAATAACTAAACGAGTCTTGAGTGTATAACTATTATTTACGTAACTCGATCCATGTCCTGTTAGGAAATGCCCTAAGCATTAGAGACATTTTGATATATTTATTTTGAACTGGATAATAAAATTATATATAGAGGTTATTCATTACATTGCTATCTGTCCTCATCTTATTTACATGTTAAAGTAAATGTAAGCAAATATGGCTCCCTGACTGCTTGTGTTAAACTGTTAGAACGTTGCATGCAATGGACTTTTGTATGCGAGAAGACAATGTTCTAAAGTTAGTGGTCTAAACTATGGTCTGTAGTCTATGCGGTTAGACCGAGCATCTAACTCATGTTAAGACTATTATGTTGTCTAAAGCCTTGGAGGGGATGGTTTGTCTTGACTGTCTGGAGCTGGACTCCCAAGTAGAGACATAGATGTTGCTTAGTGGTGACATATTAGACCAGGACTAAAGCGTGATTGATCTACGAAGTCCGCTTTGAGTGGATCGATCTGCTTTTGACGTTCATTGTGCAGCAACCTTAATCTTGAGTAAAAGGACAGCTTCATGTATATGACTTGTGTACTTTGATGTTCCAATCGCTAAAGCGTCTCAGAGGTAGTAAGCTTATAGACTGGTTCGTTGGGTGCATGACTTGTATACGATGAAGTGTTCGTTTACAGATATCGGAATCATAGCTCTAATGAGGAGTTAAGGGTATCCTCTTAAAGGCATTATACTGAATGTGAAATGGACAAGGCCTTAGGTCGTCTGCTGGGCGGATGACTTCTTATTCACATATGGTGAATAATCATTTTCTTTATTCGGTAGTATAATGGAACTTTAAGATAAACTGATCAGTAGAATTAAACGGACTTTGGCCTAAGGCTGATCATGGATATCATATGAGGGTTCTGCATACATGACAAGGTCATTGGACGATAGCTTGTCACAGGCTTACGTAATACGGTATATAATTGGGAGTTCAGTTTCAGGTTTATAGTGGTGTGACTCTGAAATTAGTGATCATATGATTGAGTTGTTCAGTAAAAGAATGATGATCATATGGATTTGCGGGAGCCCGATTATATATGTCCAATCAGTCCCTCTACTAGCTCCACATAATTCCTTAACGTTTGACAAATTGATTTGTGTATGTTATTGGCTAGTTTATTATGCATGGATGGTGATGACACAGGATTAGGATGGTAGACAAGATTCTCTCCGGTTGGATTCAGATTTTGTTTTGGATAATAGAGTACACAATTATTCAAACTCCAAATAAAGTTGTCATGATTTTATTTGAGATTGGATTGGAGTTGTAGAAAATTATCCATGAGAACAAGAATTTGAAACACAACTGTTTTATGGATTTTGAAATTTGAATTTTGAAATTTGAAATTTGAATTTTGAATTTAAAATTTGAATTTGAAATTTGAATTTGAAATTTGAATTTGAAATTTAAATTTCAAATTTGAAATTTGAAATTTGAAATTTGAAATTTGAAATTTGAAATTTGAATTTAAAATTCGAATTTGAAATTTGAAATTCAAATTTTAAATCACAGTCCAAGTGAGATTCGAATTTGTTGTGGAAAATCCACAAGGTTTGAAATTTGAATTTGAGTTGGATTTGGAGAGGATAATCTTGTTAGAATCTTACTTGAATTTTGAATCCAAATCCTAACAAATAGTGGATGAAATTTTGAGGATTATCCTCAATGGAATTTCGGTTTTTTGTGGATAAGGTTCAAGGGAAAAATTCAAGTTTCAATCTCAGTTGAATTTGGATTCTCTCCTCCTCAGAAAGTGGCCAAAATTTTGGAGAATATCTCCTAGGAAAATTCGGTTATTTTGGATAAGGATGAGATAAGATTCAAGCTTGAAAATCCTAGTGGAATTTTGATTCTCCCTTATCCTAAATGTGGCCGAATTTTTTGAGGAGATTTTCTCCTAGGAAATTTTAGATTTTTTTGGTTGAAAAAGGGAGATAAAATTCTAGTTAAAATCTTGTTTAGATTTGAATTGGATTTATCCTAAATGGCCGAATTTTATTGTTGGGATTTTCCCATGGAAAATTCAGATTTTATGGTTATGGATAAGGGAAAATATATTTTCCTAATCCAATTCGAATTCAGAGAATCACCTCATGCAGGTCTATAAATAGAGGTCCTGCCACTCCAGTTCTCTCAGACCACAGACTCTCAGGTGAGCAGGCTTATTGTTGCACAGCTCATCGTGACAATAAGTTCTTTAGAGATCTGGTTGGTCGGAAGAAGACTAGCAGTGCTAGCATATCGATCGAGGTTCAGAGTGCCCACACACTCAGTCATTTGGGAATTGGAGAATAGTAGAGAAGGTTAGTTGGTTGAAGCCTCCGGTAATTCTCCTCCTGCAGATTGGCGTCCTTGAGGTATGAGTTTTAATTGTTGATGGTTTATTGTATATGGCATCATGAGATATTTAACGATCTGAAAAATTTTTATTGTTCTGCTGCGCTACTCTGATACGTTTTTACCGATTTATTTTCCTACATGTCCTACCAAGCCACCGATGGGTGGTCATGAATAGAATCATGCCTGAACACATTTTCCCCATAGGAGATCCAACCTAGTATACCGGCAGTGGTAAACACCTATCGAGGGGTGTGGTTAGGACGGAACTGACGTGAGGTGTTATCATGCTTTCACATATGGATGAACAATGGAGGCCATGGGTTTTGTTTGAAACACTCTCCCACTTAATATTTTCAAAAACATGCAAGTTTTGTAAAATGTCTGATCAATATAGTCTGAGCGGTATTCACATATTCTATATGATATGTTATCAAATATGCATCCAAATCATTCATCAATACATATTCATTCATCCATGACATATCACAGAAAAAATAAATGACGAAAAAATTAAATAACCAAGTCATAGTTTCATCCTAGAATAAAAAAAAAATTAAAGATTACAAAATTCCATCCAAAGCATTTTTTGAGTCTTGAATTTTTGCTCAATCTTCTTGTATCCATCTATATGTGGCCTCTCCATTTATTTTTCATCCCAAGAATCATTTAAAATTCAAATTTCAAAAATTTAAATTTCAAATTCAAATTTCAAATTCGAATTTCAAATTTAAATTTCGAATTCAAAAATTTTAAATAATTTAAATTTCATGTATAATAACATGTAATTTCAAAATTTTCAAATTTTTTAATTACATATTTTTAAACATGATTTAAAATTAAATCTCAAATTTAAAAATTAAAATTTTCATTTTTCGACCCGTCGGCCCACGAACCCGAAGGCTCGCAACTGCCGTGGGCAGCCCTAGCCCCAGGGGTTGGCAACCCATGCCTAGGCTGGGTGCAGCCCTGCCTGGCTGCACACCCGGGTGGGTGCAGTAGCCCGTCAGGTTGCGGGCAACGCCTGTAGCCATGGGCTACGCACCCTGGGTGGGTGCAGCAGCCCACCAAGCTGCGGGCAACGTCTACAGCCATGGGTTGCACACCCAGGGGGCCACTACAGCCCCTAGGGGGGCCACAGCCACCCTTGGCTGCAGGCACAGCCTACGGCCATGGGTGGTCCAACCTTGGACAGGGGTTGCCGCAACCCCATCCTCCCCAAGGGTAGGGGCTGCAGCCCCACCAAGGCCGATGGCCCGTCCTGAGGGGTCGGTCCTCGATTTTCGTGTCATATTTCAATTTACCTATTAGGATCTTCAAAATTAATTTAAATCTTAATTAAATTGGAATTTTCCACACAAACAAAATTTTAATCTTTAAATCAAATTTAACTTTGGGAAAAATAAATTATGGTCTTGTATCTTCAATCTCCTCCAAGAATAATTACATAAAATTTCCTATATCGTTTCCGGTGTACAAAATTCTAATCTTAAAAATTCTAAGAGACTAAAAAATAAAATCTATGAGAAAATTACGGTGATGAAAAACCGCTCTTATGGTTACATAAAAATTCCTAGATACACTTTTTCTAAATTCTAAGGAACCATAACCAGTATAATTAAACATGCTTATAAGAATTCAATAAATTAAAATAACCACATACTATATACATAATTTATGAAAACAACATAAAGGAATCCTAGAATGCCACTCTCTAAATATCAAATCCATACATTAAAAAGACTAACCTATTATCTAATTTATGCACATGGCATAATCATGAGATGGCTCTGATACCAATTGTAGAAAAAATCGATAAAATATGCACAGCTTTTTTAAGATCGTTAAATATCTCATGATACCATATACAATAAACTAACCATAACATAAACTCATACCTTCAAAGGATGCCAAACTGCAGGAGGAGAATGATTGGAGGGCTTCAACCAACTAGCCTTCTCTACTGTTCTCCAATTCCCGGATGGCAGAGTATGTGGGCACTCGAATCCTTGATCAGTATGCTAGCACTGCTAGTCTCCTTCCAACCACCCAGATGCGATGACCGCCATTTTCATGGCAACTACTTACCATGTAATAAGTCACTAAGGAATAAAATGGACATAATTTAATGTCTTTTAGTGCAAATTTAAGAAACACGGTCAAGTACACGGTCGTGTAAGAGGCTGTGTATCGCTCAGATAGATGAATGTATTTCAAAGACATGGCCGTGTTGAGTAGTCTCAACTAGTACACGCCCGTGTTGCGTTGTACACGCACGTGTAAGAGTCCGTGTAGAAGGCTGTGTAATGAGCCGAGAGCCACTGTAATGACTCTCATGAATTATGAAACTTAATTACTATGTAATGATGTAATTAAGTTAATAAACATAGTGTGCTTTTCAGTTGAATGAATTAAATGGGAATAGTAACGTTTAATTGCTATTCATGCAGTGAAGGGGCAACCGACAGTAAAATCGGTTCACCCTATTATGTGAGTATGCGTTGAGACACTCAATATCAAGAAACCGGTCAAGACGACCATTTTATGATACAGAACTGATGAGCTAGTCATCAGTACGCTCAGACTGGTCACCTGAGCGCAGCAGCGATAATTGGCCTAATAGATGTACAGTATTGAGAAAAGTGGTCTAGATGACCCCTTCTCGCCCATAGACTGACAAAATCAAAGTCAGAACGCTCATATTAGTCAGTCAGATAGTGAATAGTGATTAATGAATAGTGAGAAACGCAGTGTCCGGTTAGTAGTCAAGACGGCCTTAATCTGGCATAAAACTGACATATTAATAGTCAGCAGGTTCAATCTGGTCAATTGAGCATAAAATGTAGATTTTGTTTAAGGGATACGCAGTATTGGGATGAGGGTCAAGACGACCTTTTCTAGTCCCGAAACTGATATATTTAGACTCAGGACGCCCAAATTAGTCAATCGGACACCTGACACGTTTTTTGAGACGGGGTCATGCAGATCCCAAAAACTGGTCCAGAAGACCTCAAATGGACGTAAAACTAATAAATTTGAAATCAGCACGTCCAAATTAGTCAAGACAGACTGTGATTGAAATTTCGTGCGAAAACGTCTCGTTATGCGTGCATAGTGTCAACACAGTGTAGGCCTAACTACAGTATCAAGAATTTGGTCAAGATGACATTTTCTTGATATAAAACTGATATATTTGGAATCAGAATGCTCAAATTAGTCATTTGAGCATAAAAAGTAATTTTTGACCGGGAACCATGCAGTATCGGGAAACTGGTTGAGACGACCTCGGGTGAAGATAAAACTGATATATTTGAGTTCAGCATGCCCAAATTAGTCAGTATAGCCTATCTTAAAATTTTTCAAAAAATTAGTATAAAGGACGAAATTTTGAGAATTCTTGAAAAATAGCCCTCATATTTTTTCAAATCTCATTTTCTCCCTCCCCCACACCACACGAAGATGAATAGTGACCAACCATCGAATCCGGCCTCCGTTTTCGACACCGCCGGCACCATTGAAAGGTTCTCGACGAGCTGAGTCCAACGGTGTACCAAGTCGACGGAATCGACGCCGGAGAATGCCGCACGCGCCGCCTAAAGCCGCCGGTGGCCGAACTTTTCAAACCGTGATTTCTTCGCCGTTCGACGTCCAAATACCACGATTCTGGTCCCAATGGATTCGTTGTGAAGAGTAGAACAAAACTCAGGCTTCATTTCACGCCAACAACCGCCGGATCGCACCACCCAAGGTTCGCCGTCGAATCTCACTATTCCGGCGGAGTTGAGTTGCAAGGTGGGTATCAAAATGCTCAAAACAACACGTAGGTCAAAAGCCCCAAATCAATTTTGGGCAACAACGCCGGAAAATGAAGATCCAACACCGCCGCTGTCGCCGACTTTTCGAGGGTCGATTTCCGGTGATAGGAGTCTCGATTGGTGAAATTGACACCACCAATGGGTTCCTCTCGTCGAGCTCTTCAAGATGGTGGTCGCCACTCCCATCGCCGCCATGGTCAACGTCGGTCAACGGTGGCCAACGACAGTCAATGCTGGTCAACGGTGACCCGAAGACCAAAAATTGAAGAATGACCCGTTGGCCTATTTTTGACGTTCTGGACACATCTACGGCATCGGATTTGCAAACCGGAGTTTCAAAAGTGAAGAACGATGATTCAAAGATTGTACGATCGAGATCGAACGGTTCACCCAACCGCCGACGGGAACGATTTTGGTAGTGGTTTTGATCTCTTCATTCCTCAATTTATTATTGAAAATAATTATGTATTAATTATGGTTTACTGACTTGAGGAATTGTAAGAAAAATGGATGAAATGTCGAAAAAGAGAATGTGAGGAAATGTGAATATTTTTACGTAAAAAGCGGAGCTTTTACGTAAAAATTAGGCCTCTGATTTAATACGTGGCAGGTTAGAATAGGTTAGATGGTTTTGAGACGTTTCCTAAACGCCGGAAACCCAAAAATTAAGCGGAAATGTTGCCAAAATTTCTAAAACGGCACAAAGGGGTATTTTAGGAAACGAGGGGTGAAAATGTGATCTGGATGGAAACCCGAACCCCCTCGATGACCTAGGTCCGGGAAAGATGGATGGACGTTGTGAGGATTAGTGAACTGCCCATTAGAAACTTCGTAATGTAAGAAAATGACCCCTATGTCAGAATAGTACCACCCGAGAGACGGGTGCAATCTAAGTATAAAATTTGAGGCAATTACATCGGTAACGGTAACCCGACAGGCTAAATGGTCATACGGGAGGTATTCAGTTAGTTGACTGGTCGATTAGCCAGTTAAGGACCAAGTCTGAATGGGATAGTGAAAGACAGTGATTAATTTGTCTACTAGACAAATTAATCAAGCACGATTAGAAATTAGATATCAAATTCTCAAAGTAGAGCAGTTAGGTACCGATAGGCATCAGTATCACACAACGATAGTTTTATTAGTTCTTATCAATCGAGTGACCTAAGAGCGACGTTAATTAATTTATTAAGCAAATAAATTAATTAACCATGATTAGAAATTAGAAAATCAAATTCTTAAGAAGAGGGCAATTAGTACCGATAAGGATCGGTATCACTAACGATAGAATTTTTATTAGTCACTAATAACCACAGTGACCTAAGAGTAAATGTTAATGAAATGCATTATGATTACAGGGAGGTACTTGTATTGTGACGAAGGCGAGAGTATAAACTGTCTGATGATAGGTAAGTACAACTCCGCTTACAGTATGGATAAAATGTATTTAAAATGATGTTTTTCCAGTATTTTAAGTATGTATCTTGCACACGATGCTACACAGCATATATAAGAGCATATAGTTTCACAATCGAGTAGATTGATGAAAGAACAATATAGAAGCCATAGATCCCTACCGCGTAGGATTGGGGACAGCTTAAAGAAGCGTATGACTAGAACAGTTAAACAAGATGGAAATAAGTAGGTGTGTCGTACCGGCTCCTTCAATCGAAGAGGTTTCCAGTTAAAGAAAGTTAAGGCCAAAAGTTGAGTATCAGTTGATAGCTCTTCGGCATTAGTTGACCTCGGGCGTTACCATTGGTCTGCACGCACACGGTACTGACACATGGGCCCTAAATAGACAAGAAAAGAAAAGAGAAGTTTGAAACATAAATGAACATAACCGGACCATGCATTAGTTATAGTTCGTTATGCTTTCTTTTTCAGTAGAGTGCATACAGTACATGATGCTTCTGTCATGCATAAAGTATGTGAAGTTTTATATTCAGTGTTATGACATGTTATGTGATAACATGATTTGTGAGCTGATATGTGATATGCTTATATGGTATGTGATTTATTAAGTGATATCTGTCATGCTTATGATTTTAAGTATGTGTTATGTTTTAAACATGTTTTGCGGTTAACATGTTGTAGTTACTGGGCGTAAAGCTCACGGAGTGTGTTCATGCTGTATGTAAGTATCCTATAGCGTAAACATCAAGGGACGATGATGGCGGCGGAGGCGGATGTGAGGATGAGATTATGGATACACTGCGAGTATTCTTTCACACAGTATGAGTAAATAATATTTTGAATGGTGACAGTTAAATAGTATTTTGGAACAATAAATAGTATATGTATGAATAGTATATTTAAATAGTATCTGGTGAATAGTAATCAGACAAACAAGTATATAATTATGTATGTATAATTGAAATCCTCATGTTTTTCAAATTACGCATTTTAATAGTATGCGTACGTGAATAATAAATATGTACGCGTATAAAAAAAATTTCCCTCTAAATTTATGGTATTAAATTCAACAAGTTTAAGTATCGGTTTTAAAGAAGAAGTATAAGTAAAAGTTAAATAAGCAAGTAATAGTTTTTAGTGACGGTCCAGACCGCTGAGGGCGCGAGGCGCCACACCAGATCTCTAAAGAACTTATTGTCACGATGAGTTATGTAATAATAAGCCTGTTCACCTGAGAGTCTGTGATCTAAGAGAACTAGAGTGGCAGGACCCCTATTTATAGACTGGCATGAGGTGATCCCTTGAATTCGAATTGGACTAGGAGAAGATTTTCTCCCTTCCTTTCCTCACAAAATCCAAATTCCTATAGGCCATAAGCTTGACTAGATTCTGCCACCCTAGGGGATTTCGCGCTCAAAATTCAAACAGGATTTTAACTTGAATTTTATCTCATCATTATCCACGAATTTTCCCTTAGGCCAAAAGCATGTCTAGATTCAGCCATCCAAGTGTGAGGAGAATCAAAATTCAAATAGGATTTTCTAACTTAAATTTTATCGCACCCTATCTACAAAAAATCCGAAATCTCCCTTAGGTTTATCCATAGAATTTCGGCCACTTTTGTAAGAGAGAGAATCAAAATTCAAATAGGATTGAAACTTGAATTTTCCTTCATCCTTATCTACTAAAAAATCTGAATTTTCCTAGAGATAAATTCCTTCAACAAATTCGGTTACCTTTAAGTAGATTTAGGATTCAAAAGTCAAGTTGGATTCAAATAAGATCTTCCTCTCTATTATCCATATCAAAACCAATTCTTACCATGTGGAATTATCCACAAAAAATTTGAATTTTTCTTGGATTGTGATTTAAAATTTGAATTCAAATTTCAAAGTTCAAAGTTCAAATTTCAAAATTTAAACTTCAAATTCAAATTTCAAATTTCAAATTTCAAATTTCAAATTTAAATTTCAAATTCAAATATCAAATTCAAATTTCAAATTTAAATTTCAAATTCAAATTTTAAATTCAAAATTTAAATTTCAAATTTCAAATTTCAAAATTCAAAATTCAAACTTCACAAAAAGGTTATATTTCAAATTTTGTTCTCATGGATAATTTTCCATAACTCCAATTCAAACTTAAATAAAATTATAATAACTTTATTTGGAATTCGAATAATTGTATAATCTCTTATCCAAAACAAAATTCAAATTCAACCGGGGAGAATCTTGTCTTCCATTCCTATCCTATGTGTACACCATCCATGCATAGTCAACTAGCCAATAAGTATACCTCAATCAATTTGTCACCCGCTAAGGAATTATATGGAGCTAGTAGAGGGACCAATTAGACATATATAATCGGGCTCCCATGAATCCATATGATCATCATTTTGTACTGAACAATTCAATCATATGATTACTAATTTCAGAGTTATACCACTATAAACCTGAAAATGAACTCCCAATTATATACCATATTACGAAAGCCTATGACAAGCTATTGTCTAATGACTTTGTCATGTATGTAAAAACCCTCATATGACATCCATGATCAACCTTAGGTCAAAGTCCGTTCAACCTACTGATCAAGCTATCTTAAAGTTCCATTATACTACCGAATAAGAAAATGATTTTCACTATATGTGAATAAGAAGTCATCCACCTAGCAGACGATTCAAGGTCTTGTCCACTTTCACATTTAGCATAATGCCTTTAAAAGGATACCCTTAACTCCTTATTAGAGCTATGATTCCAATATCTGCAAATAAACCCTTCATCGTATACAAGTTATGCACCCAACGAACCAGTCTATAAGCTTACTACCTCTGAAACGCTTTAGCCATTGGAACATCAAAGTACACAAGTCATATATATGAAGTAGTTTATCTACTCAGGATTAAGGTTATTGCATAATAAACGTCAAAAGCAGATTGATCCATTCATAGCGGACTACGTAGATTAATCATGCTTTAGTCTTGGTCTAACATGTAACCATCAAGCAACATATCTATGTCTCTACTTGGTAGTCTACACTTCGGACAGTCAAGACAAACCGTCCCCACCATGGCTTTAGACAATATAATAGTTTTAACATGAGTTAGATGCTCGGTCTAACCCCTAGACTATGGACCTTAATTTAGACTGTTTATTTTAGAATATTGTCTTATCGCCTACAAAAGTCTATTGCATGCAATGTTCTAACAGTTTTAACATAAGCAGTCAGTGAATCATATTTACTTATATTTACTTTAACATGTAAATAGAATAAGGACAAGCAGCAATGTAATGAATAACCTCTATATATAATTTTATTATCCAGTTCAAAATAAATACATCAAAATATCTTTCATGCTTAGAGCATATTTTTAAATTTTAAATTTAATATAATTATTATTTTTTATTATTTTTTAACTATTGTAAACTTTATAGTGTCACTTACCAATAATCTAAATATATATTATATTTAAAATGTAAAATATATAAGGTTCTGTTTGATGAACGTATTGTGTTTGTATTACATTTAAATGAAATGTATTAAATATAATTTGTATTTGGGAGAAAAGTATTTACATTACATTTAAATGTAATATATATTTAAATGAAAAGTATTTGATGTATTTAAATAATGAATACATGATGTGATGAGTAAAAATAGAGAGAAAAAAGGGAGAGGAAAAAAAGTATGTGACATGATTTATAAAAATAAAATAATAAATAGTGATTATATTAAATTTAAAATGTAATATGATTAACATTTAAATACAATATTTTTATGTTTAGATAAAAATTATATTGTATTTAAATATAATACAAATGTAATATTGAAAACATACAATCCCTAAATTTTATTCAAGGGGAGTTTGAGAGAAGTTTTGGAGATATTTTTTTGGGTTGGCAAAAAGTTGTTTTAGAAAAATATGTTTGGGAGAAAAAACTGTTTGGAGTGAAAAATTACGAAATTTTAAAATAAAAAAATCAATATAGATATTATTTTGTTCCTCTCGAAATTCTATATAATTAAAAAAAAAATCTCATTTAGACTTGTTGTCACATTGTAAAATTTTAAATTTCAAAATTTGTGTGTGAATATAAAAAACAATAATAAATAAATAAATATAAATATTACCTATTGGTGTGTCAATTAGCATTTAATTATGAGAATTTAAATTTAAATTTTTACTTATATTAACCATTAACTTAAGAATTTTTTTTTAAAATCATCTGATAATTTTTTTTAATAAAAAAACAAACAAACAAACAAACCATAGCCGACATACAACCACTCCAGTCAAAATCCTTATCTTAACTCTCAACTGTTCCTTCGTCGCCTTTCATTTCTCAGCTCTTTATCAATCTCTCTTGTTCCCTCTCTTTCACGCGTATCTCACCGATTCTCTCTTCCTCTGTTTTTCTTTTCTCTTTCTTTTTTCTTCTTTTTCCCCTCACCGAATCCCGTCCCACTCTCTCTCACTCTCCATCATTTTTTTTTCTCTTTCTTTCTTTCCTCTTTTCCCTCGCCGATCCCCCTCTCCCTCACATTTTCTTTTTCTCACTCTCCCTCACTGACACTCTCTCACTCCCTCACCATCTCTCTTTTTTTCTCTTCTTCTTTCTCTCTCTCGCTCGCTCTCTCTCTCTCTCTGCTGTCCTCACAAGGACCGGCCAAAGCCAACCGCGGCAGGCCGAAGAGCCCGTTGGCCAAGCGCCACCCCGAGCCCAAAGCCGTCCGACCCAAGCACCGTAGACACTCGAGCCCGAGCCGCCCTGCCGCCTAGCCTGAACCTCGTGCCTCGCCGTTCGACCGAACATAGCCCTGCCTTCCTCACCGAACCCGATCGCGGTGCCCTCGCCATTCCGTGAGCCCCCTACTGCTAGCCTCCGCGAGTAGCCGCTCCGCCCGTGGCCAAGCCAGAACCGTCTGCCACGAACCAAAATCGAACTGCCGGAGCTAGCCGTGATCGAACTGTTAGTCGTCCGTGCCCAAGACCGCGCGAACTCCTCACCCGAACGCTGCCTCGCTCGGCCGAAGCTCATGCCCAAGCCAGACCCAGCCGACGCCACCAGCCGTCCTTGCCGATTTCTCCTCGCCGCGCCGCCGCCATGAGTTCCTTTCCAGGGGCCGGCCGAACCTCCCAATCCAAAAGAAAAAAAAATGAATATATATATGTATATGTATGATGGGATATATATTATATAACAAATACTAATAATAATAATAACAATGATAAAATATATATATAATAATGATTTTTAAAATATATATTTAAATTGATTTAAAATTTAAAATTTAAACTGTTATGGGAATTAAAAATTTTTTTAAGGCAGGTTAAGTATTTTTGAGCTTTTGAGGAGTTTATATTTTAAGACAGGTCATCTTGAAATTTTTAAAAAATATTTTAGATATTTATATTAAAATTATCATTTTAAAATTTTGGTGCTAAAATAAAATATTGTTTTAAATTTTAAAATTAATGACACACTAATTAATTGAATTTATCATAATTACGATTACGGGATTTTTGGACAGATAATTAAATTATCTGTGATTTTTATTTTAGGTACTTGTTGATAAGAATTTGGAAAATGGATTATCTTGAAATACGTACGAGAAGTTATCAATAGAATTAATTTGCCTAGGATATCTTATCATTTTCTTATAGCCTATTTTGTTTTTAGTGATTTAGCCAAAATGATTTAAAGAAAATGAATTTATAAAGTTTTATAAATTCTGTGATTTTAGAAATATCACGATTTTAGAAATTAAAGAAAAATATCCGGTCATGGATTTTTGAAAAATAATATGGTATATTTTATTACATGAATCTTATTTTCAGAGGAAATTTGGAAAATAGGATTTGGTGTTAAAGTATACTGAGAGCAACATACATGTGCGAAGAGTGCACATATCGATCGATGACAGCCCATTATGGAATGGTGTGGTGGGGGAAGCTCATACTGACTGTACACGAACTAGATGTATTTAAGGATACAATTTGCATACTCACGATTACATGTTTAAGATTCTGTACTGTATTTATATAATATTATTATCCTGTTTTAAAATAAAATGTTGAAAAATGATTTAAAAATATCTTACTGGACCTTTCGCTCAACGTTTAAAACTGGTAAACCCCAAGGGAAGGAAGCTGATTAATAAATATGAGTTGGTTGAATTCAGAACTTGAAGACTAAGGACGAGAAGTCTTGTCATGTCCCAAAACCCGGGACAGCGACAGGTGTCACTTTCCAAAAAATCCGGGATAGTGACGGATATAAAATTTTAAAAGAATAAAAAAAAAAACTCAGATTTCTAAGTCTGTCAGTTTTTATATCTTACTCTTTACCGACTCTTTAAACGTATTCACAAATTATGCTTGTGTATTTCACATTAATTAATATTTATATTCAATTTTTATCGGAATATCAGGTGGTGAGGTACCCATATCTCACAGATGCATACTTGGATAAAATAAAATAACTGAAATTGCAAAAAAAGTAAAGTTTAGAATTTACAGTCCCGGAATGCTTTTATACATATTTTGTCCTAATGTACAGATCACTACTTCAAGTCTTAGATCTTGTCGTCCACGAACGGTTCCACGTCACCTGTATCTTCTAATCAGCTTTCTCTCCTTGGGGTTTACCAGTTTTAAAATAGTGAGCGAATGCCCAGTAGGATATTCTTTTAAAAAAAATATTTCAACATTTTAATTTAATTATCATACTAAGTATGTCAATGCAGTACCAAATCATAAACGTGGAATCGTGATTATGCAAATTGTGTCCCTATATACATCTAGTTCGCGTACGGTCCGTATGAGCCTCCCTCACCATGCCGAAGCATAATGAGTGATTCTCGATCGAGATGTGCACTCTTCGCACGTGTGTGCTGGCTCCCGGTATACTTTAACACCAAATCCAACTTTCAACATTTCACGTGAACATATGATTCACATAATAAAAATATACCGTATTGTTTTTCAAAAAAAATCCGTAACCGGATATTTTTCCCTTAATTTCCGAAATCGTGATATTTTCTAAATCACGTAAATTTCAACGCTTTATAAACACATTTTCTTTAAATGATTTTGGCCAAATCATTAAAACAAAACTGGCTACAAAGAAAGGGTAAGATATCTTACCTTGTCAGCAATTTGACCTACGGTCAATTTCTCACACGAATTCCAAGATAGTCTTTCTTTCTGAATTCGATCAACGAGTACCTAAAACAAGAAACACAGATAATTTAATTATCTGTCCAAGAATTTCGTAATCGAATTACGGTAAACTCAACTAATTAGTATGCCATTGAATTTTTAAAATTTAAAATGATACTTTATTTTAACACCGTAATTTTAAAATAGTAATTTTAACACAAATATCCAAAATATAGATATATATTTTTTTAAAAATTTCGGCATGACCTACCCTAAAAATAAGCTTCCCCAAAAGCTCCAAATTGCTCAACCTGCAGAAAAATTTTCCAATTCCCAGAACAATTTAAAAATACAAATTTCAAATCAATTTAAAATTTAAAATCTAAAAATCATTATTATTATTATTATTATTATTATTATACATATATATATATATGATAACACACACACGCACATAGATATACATTAATATATATACACATATACACGTTTTTGTTTTTGTTTTTTCTGTTTTGCTGAAGAGAGTCGGCCGGCCGGAAGAAAAGACTCACGGCGGCAGGGGCGGCGGCGGCTGGCACTCGGCGTGGTGCTCGGAAGCGCGGCGAGGGCAGCCGGCGAGGTGAGGACGAACGGCGAGGTGCGGCTTGATGGTGGCATCGCGGGGAGAAAAATCGGGCGTGGTGTCTGGCGTGGCTCCGGTTGGTGAACGGCGATGAGGGCGTTGGTGGCTCGGGCTCGCAAGGGAACGGTGGCTGTTCGGCGCGGCAGGTTCGGGCGGGACGAGCTTCGGCCGAGCGACTTCGGCTTGGACTGGCGATCGGTGGTGGCGGCGAGGAAGGCGGGGCACGGTTGGCTTGGTGGTTGGTTCGGGTGCCGTTCGGCCGGTAGAAAAGAAGGAAAGAAAAAAAGAAAAGAAAAGGGAGATGGTGAGGGAGGGTGGCTTTCGGCCGAAAGAAAGAAGAAAAGAAGAAAGAAAAAAAATGGGGAGGAGAAGAGAGAATCGGCGAAGAAGAAGAAGAGAAACGAAAAGAGGAAAAAAATATATATAAGTGCGTGAGGGAGAGGACGCGAGAAGCAGAAGAAGAAAAAGAAAGAAAAGAAAATAAAACAAGGGTGAGAGAGGGAGAATGAGAATCGGTGGAGGGAGTGAATAATTTCGAGGAAAACAGAGGGAGAGTGAGGCAGAGGGAGAGTGAGGCGGTGGGAGGGTGAGTTAAAAATAAAGAAAAGAGGGAGAGAGGAGAGTCGGTGAAAAAAAGCAAAGAGAGATGAGATAGATAATCCGAAATAATCCGGAAAGAGGAAGAAAGAAAGAATAAAATAAATAAATAAATAAATAAATAATGATATTTGTGAAATTGATTAGGTAAAAATGGTTAAAATTTTAAAATTGGTAAAAATGTTTTAAATATCCTCAAATTAGTATTTAATACCCCAAAAATTTAAAATTGAATCCTCGTAATAATAATGAAAAAATTTTATTGGCACACTAACAAATTGAGTTTATACATTCACGCGTGAAATTTTAAGTTCAAAAATTTCGTAGCGTGACAATTCTCCCCTCCTACAAAAGAATTTCGTCCTCGAAATTCGAATTATCTAGATTTTCAAACAAATAAGGGTATTTCTCTAACATCTCGCTTTCTACTTCCCAAGTAGCGTCTTCACTTCCATGATGTTGTCATAAAACCTTAACTAACGCTATTTCTTGACGTCATATTCTCTTGACCTTTCTATCAAGAATTCGTACCGGTGCCTCTTCGTAGGAAACATCTTCTCAAATTGGTATGTCCTCGGGTGAAACTATTGCAGTAGGACTCGGTTCGCATTTCCTGAGTATCGAGACATGAAATACATCATGCACGTGGGACAACTCTGATGGCAACGCTAAACGATAAGCAACTTTACCAACTCATTGAATAATAAGAAACGGTCCCACGTATCGTGGAGCTAATTTCCCTTTCTTGCCGAAACGAGAAACTTCTTTTCGAGGGGAAACCTTTAGAAGTACGAAATCTCCTACCTCAAATTCTAAGGGTCTCCGTCGTCTGTCAGCGTAACTCTTTTGTCGGCTCTGAGCTGATTTTAAGTGTTCTCGAATAATTCGAATTTTCTCGGTAGTCTCCTCGACAATAGTTGCTCCAGTATGAACTCGATCTTCAGGTTCGATCCAGCATATGGGTGATCTACATGGTCTTCCATAAAGAGCTTCGAATGGTGCCATTTTGATGCTAGATTGATAACTGTTATTGTAAGCGAATTCTACTAACGACAAATTATCAATCCATTTGTTCCCATAATCTAACGCGCAGGCACGTAACATGTCTTCAAGAATTTGAATAACTCTTTCGGATTGTCCGTCGGTCTGTGGATGGAAAGCGGTGCTGAATTTCAAGTCTGTCCCAAAAGCTGCCTGGAAACTCTTCCAATATCGAGTGGTAAATCGAGGATCTCGATCAGAAATAATACTTAATGGTATTCCATAATATTTCACTATCTCGTCCAAATATGCTTTGGCTAAGTTCTGCCTACCATATGTGGACTTGATAGGAATGAAGTGCGCTGATTTCGTCAATCGATCTACCACTACCCAAATTGCATCGAAACCATTCCGTGTTTTTGGTAGTCCCATAAGGAAATCCATGGTAATTTCTTCCCACTTCCACTCTGGAACAGGTAGCGGCTGTAGCATCCCTCCAGGTTTTTGACGTTTCGCTTTAACCTTAAGACAATTCTGACAAGTCTTCACATGATTTGTAATATCATTTTTCATGTTTCGCCACCAATATTGCCTCTTTAGATCCTTATGCATCTTGATGACTCCTGGATGTATTGCAAATCAAGATTTGTGAGCTTCATCCATGATTGCCTTCTTCAATTCTGGTATTTGTGGAACAACTAGGCGATGTTTGAAATACAAAGTTCCATCACCACGGATGTTCCAATGTTACAGTTGTTCTCCATTCTGAAGCTTGGACCAGACGTTTTGCAAATGACTATCTTTATGTTGATTTTCCTTAACCTGCTGAATCAAGTAGGGTAGAGTTACTAAATTGTACAGAGTGATTGAATTTTGATCCTCAAAAATCTGAAGATCATAATCTTCAACCACTGCTGTTCTTTTCCAATCAAGTACTGCTAACGAAGCAAGAACACCTGCACCTTTCCGGCTAAGAGCATCCGCTACGACGTTAGCCTTACCTGGATGATATTCCAGAGTAAAGTCATAATCTTCCATATACTCTACCCAACGTCTTTGTCTCAAATTTAGATCTTTCTGAGTAAGAGATACTGTAAACTCTTATGATCAGAGAAAATCCGAAATGAGACACCATACAGATAGCATCTCCAAATTTTTAAAGCAAAAATAATGGCTGCCAACTCTAAATCATGTGTTGGGTAGTTTTTCTCATGCGTCTTCAATTGTCGGGATGCGTATGCTACAACATGTCCTCTCTGCATTAGAACACACCCTAGTCCTTCTTTCGATGCATCAGTATAAACTTCATAGGGTTCTTCAGGCTTGAGAATTATAAGAACTGGAGCGCTGGTCAAGCGAGTTTTTAATTCTTGAAAAGCGTTCTCGCATTTGCTATCCCAATCAAATCGAACATCTTTTCTTGTCAGTCGTGTCATTGGGGCTGCGATTCGTGAGAAATCCTGAACGAATTTACGATAATACCCCGCTAATCCCAGAAAACTTCTGATTTCGGTTACGTTTCTAGGTCGTTCCCATTTTAGTATTACCTCGACTTTTGTAGGGTCCACGGCTATGCCTTGACTAGAGATAACATGCCCAAGAAATTTGACTTCAGATAACCAGAAGTCGCATTTTTCTCTCTTAGCGTACAACTGATGCTCCCGCAGAGTTTGTAGGACCAACCTTAAGTGTTGTTCGTGTTCTTCCCGAGTCTTAGAATAGATCAGAATATCATCAATGAAGACGATGACAAACTGATCTAGAAAGGGTCGGAAAACACGATTCATCAAGTTCATAAAAGCTGCTGGAGCATTCGTCAACCCAAAAGGCATAACCAAGAATTCGTAAGATCCATATCGAGTCCTAAACGCGGTTTTTGGGATATCTTTCTCCCGGATTTTCAATTGATGATATCCAGATCTCAGATCAATCTTTGAGAAGTACTGAGCACCTTCAAGTTGATCAAATAACTCGTCGATTCTTGGCAAAGGATATTTATTCTTGATGCTCACCCTGTTCAGTTGTCTATAGTCAACACACAGTCGTAAGCTTCCATCTTGTTTCTTTGCAAATAGGACCGGTGCTCCCCATGGTGATTTGTTGAGTCGAATGAATCCTTTAAGTTCTAGCTCAGTCAGTTGCTTCCGCAATTCAGCTTTCTCCGCAGGTGCCATTTTATAAGGTGGAATTGATATCGGGGCTGTATCGGGAATAAGATCAATGCAGAATTCTACCTCTCGGTCAGGTGGCAAACCAGGTAAATCTTCAGGAAATACATCCGGAAATTCATCTACCACCGGAGTGTAGTGATCACCTCTTTCCACGTTGTCACCTTCCAATGCGAAAATAATAGCGGCGCAAGATAGCTTTCATCGACCACTTATGGCTGATCTCAATAGCTCACTGGTCATCACTCGATTTGGGTCTTCGAGTTCGATCATCGTTGGGTTTGACTCTATGAATAATATCACCTTTCGGTGATGACAATCTAATGTTGCCCTATTCTGAGTTGACCAATCCATACCAAGAATCACATCATAGCGTCTCATTGGTAAGATAATGAATTGGATATTAAGTTGTTCGCCTTCTCGCGTAACAACATTAGTCCAACATATCATTGAAGCTTCGGTTTTTCCAAGTGGTGTACTTAGTTGCAAAGGTGACTCTAAAGGTTTGATTTCTAATTCTAATGCTTTTGCAAACGTGGATGCAATAAAAGAATGACTGGCACCAGTATCAAAAAATATGTGTACCCAACTAGAAGAGATCAGAATCATACCCTCCATGACCGTAGGACTATTTTGAGTTGTTGGTTCTTCCCCTTCCACAACATACATTCTCCCTTTCCCCTTGTCATTCATACTGTTCCTCGAGGCAGTGGGTCCCGCTGGCCTGAATTGTGGCTGTTGCGAAGAAGCCTGCTTAGTGGTGGACATTTGAGGTCTCCACTGTGATTGGAATGATTGAGGTCCAAAATTTGGTTGATAAGGGGCTTGTGGCAGCCTATATTGTGGCTGACCAAATCCTGACTGTCCCTGATTACCCTGCCGCTGGGTAAATTGTCCCCATCCAGATTAACGAGATCCTGCTGATGATTGGCTGGACTGTTGGAATTGTTGAGACGACTACTGTTGCCTGTAAGGACAGTTCCTCTTTAAATGTCCTGTTTGGCCACAGTTATAACAGCTTCTCTCATATGGGTGTACTCTTCCGGTAGAAGTATTACTAGTACTATCAGTTCTTCTACCTTCAACATTGACCCCACTAACATGAGTACGACTCCCACGTTGATTTCTAGTCGGTCCACCAGATGTCCTTGGAGCTTCAGATTTCTCCTTCTGAAAGTTTTGATTATCCTGCTCAATACGCAGGGTAGCTGACACGAGCGTCAGGTAGTCTCGAATCTGCATACCCACCACCAATCTCCTTATCGATGGTTTAAGTCCCTGCTCAAACTTAATACATTTGGTGCGCTTAATTGCCACCATTGTAGAGGCAAACCTGGATAATTCTCCAAATTTTGACACGTACTCGAATACGGTCATATTTCCTTGTTGTAGGCTCATGAATTCTATAATCTTTTGATCCCTAAAACTCTCAGGGAAAAATTGATCATAGAATAATTGTTCAAACATCTCCCAGGTCATCTCTTGGAGATTGTGCGTTCTCCTAATTTGTCTCCACCATATGCCAGCTTTACCGTCCAAATAGGTGGAAAGAATTTCAATCCGGTATTCACGTGGGGTCTGGATAGTGTCCATCTTCATCACCACACTTTGGAACCAATCATCCGCTTCTTGAGGATCGCCTTCACCAGTAAAGGCTGGAACTCGAAATCGTTGGAAATCGCGTAGGCTCCGGTTCATGTCACGAACGACAGGTTCATCTCTCGCACGAGTGACTATGTTCTGTAATACTCGATACATCGCTTCCGTGACGTTAGCCTGGTCCGGCTCTGGCGTCGGTGCTGAAGTCGGGGTCGGAGTAGTTGTCGGAATAGTTCCCCTTCTATGTCTGGGCGGCATTGTATAAAATAAAAATTCCGGGTTGTAAATTAGCATTTTATTTTACTCCAAGTATGCATATAATTCCTATAGGAACCCCAAACCATGCTCTGATACTAAAAATCCTGTCACGTCCCAAAACCTGAGACAGTGACAGGTGTCACTTTCCCAAAAATCCGGGATAGTGACGGATATAAAATTTTAAAAGAATAAAAAAAAAACTAAGATTCCTAAGTCTGTCAGTTTTTATATCTTACCTTTTACCGACTCTTTAAACGTATTCATAAATTATGCTTGTGTATTTCACATTAATTAATATTTATATTCAATTTTTATCGGAATATCAGGTGGTGAGGTACCCATATCCCACAGATGCATACTTGGACAAAATAAAATAACTGAAATTGCAAAAAAAGTAAAGTTTAGAATTTACAGTCCCGGAATGCTTTTATACATACTTTGTCCAAATGTATAGATCACTACTTCAAGTCTTAGATCTTGTCGTCCACGAACGGTTCCACGTCACCTGTATCTTCTAATCAGTTTTCTCTCCTTGGGGTTGACCAGTTTTAAAATAGTGAGCGAAAGCCCCAGTAGGATATTTTTTTAAAAAAAATATTTTAACATTTTAATTTAACCATCATACTAAGTATGTCAATGTAGTACCGAATCATAAACGTGGAATCGTGATTATGCAAATTGTGTCCCTATATACATCTAGTTCGTGTACGGTCCGTATGAGCCTCCCTCACCATGCCGAAGCATAATGAGTGATTCTCGATCGAGATGTGCACTCTTCGCACGTGTGTGCTGGCTCCCGGTATACTTTAACACCAAATCCAACTTTCAACATTTCACGTGAACATATGATTCACATAATAAAAATATACCGTATTGTTTTTCAAAAAAAATCCGTAACCGGATATTTTTCCCTTAATTTCCAAAATCGTGATATTTTCTAAATCACGTAAATTTCAACGCCTTATAAACACATTTTCTTTAAATGATTTTGGCCAAATCATTAAAACAAAACTGGCTATAAAGAAAGGGTAAGATATCCTACTTTGTCAGCAATTTGACCTACGGTCAATTTCTCGCACGAATTCCAAGATAGTCTTTCTTTCTGAATTCGATCAACGAGTACCTAAAACAAGAAACACAGATAATTTAATTATCTGTCCAAGAATTTCGTAATCGAATTACGGTAAACTCAACTAATTAGTATGCCATTGAATTTTTAAAATTTAAAATGATACTTTATTTTAACACCGTAATTTTAAAATAGTAATTTTAACACAAATATCCAAAATATAGATATATATTTTTTTAAAAATTTCGGCATAACCTGCCCTAAAAATAAGCTTCCCTAAAAGCTTCAAATTGCTCAATCTGCAGAAAAATTTTCCAATTCCCAGAACAATTTAAAAATACAAATTTCAAATCAATTTAAAATTTAAAATCTAAAAATCATTATTATTTTTATTATTATTATTATTATTATACATATATATATATGATAACACACACACGCACACAGATATACATTAATATATATATATACATATACACGTTTTTGTTTTTGTTTTTTTTTTCTATTTTGCTGAAGAGAGTCGGCCGGCCGGAAGAAAAGACTCACGGCGGCAGGGGGGGCGGCGGCTGGCACTCAGCGTGGTGGTCGGCAGCGCGGCGAGGGCAGCCGGCTAGGTGAGGACGAACGGCAAGGCGCGGCTTGATGGTGGCGTTGCGGGGAGAAAAATCGGGCGTGGTGTCCGGCGTGGCTCCGGTTGGTGAACGGCGGCGAGGGCGTTGGTGGCTCGGGCTCGCGAGGGAACGGCGGCTGTTCGGTGCGGCAGGTTCGGGCAGGACGAGCTTCGGCCGAGCGACTTCAGCTTGGATTGGCGATCGGCAGTGGCGGCGAGCAAGGCGGGGCGCGCTTGGCTTGGTGGTTGGTTCGGGTGCCGTTCGGCCGGTAGAAAAGAAGGAAAGAAAAAAAGAAAAGAAAAGGGAAATGGTGAGGGAGGGTGGCTTTCGGCCGAAAGAAAGAAGAAAAGAAGAGAAAGAAAAAAAAAATCGGGAGGAGAAGAGAGAATCGGCGAAGAAGAAGAAGAGAAAAGAAAAGAGGAAAAAAAAAAATATAAGTGCGTGAGGGAGAGGACGCGAGAAGCAGAAGAAGAAAAAGAAAGAAAATAAAATAAAACAAGGGTGACAGAGGGAGAATGAGAATCGGTGGAGGGAGTGAATAATTTCGGGGAAAACAGAGGGAGAGTGAGGCAGAGGGAGAGTGAGGCGGTGGGAGGGTGAGTGAAAAATAAAGAAAAGAGGGAGAGAGGAGAGTCGGTGAAAAAAAGCAAAGAGAGATGAGATAGATAATCCGGAATAATCTGGAAGAGGAAGAAAGAAAGAATAAAATAAATAAATAAATAAATAAATAAAAATGATATTTGTGAAATTGATTAGGTAAAAATGGTTAAAATTTTAAAATTGGTAAAAATGTTTTAAATATTCTCAAATTAGTGTTTAATACCCCAAAAATTTAAAATTGAATCCTCGTAATAATAATGAAAAAATTTTATTGGCACACTAACAAATTGAGTTTATACATTCACGTGCGAAATTTTAAGTTCAAAAATTTCGTAGCGTGACAAGTCTGTTTATTTATATTTATAAACATGTACGTAAATTTGAATGTTTCGAGACTGTAAATTTTAAGTTTTATTTTATTATTTGTAATTTATTTTATTTTATCTAAGTATGTATCTGTAGGAAATGAGGAACCTGTAATGATATTTTAATAAAAATTGTTTAGTAAATTCTCTCGAGTATAATGAGGAAAAAAAAAACAAACGGTAAACGGTTTTAAGATAAAGTCGATAGATCTAGGGAATCGGGATTTACCATTTCGTCGATCCGATTCATTAATTTTATCCTCTACACGTCACGTCTTGGGGTCTGAGATGTGATATTTATATATATAAAATTATGGATTTTTAAAATTTATAGTTTATAATAATATTTTAGAGATATAAATAATAGAAAATGGTAAAATATAAAAAAAAAAAAAAAAAGTTGATTTTAAAGATTTCGCCGGTGTAATGTCCTCATGAATAATTTGATTTCTCTCAAAATATAAAATAATAATAATAATAATAATAAAGGCTCTCAAACTGGTCAACGACAGACTAGTTTTCGGTATCACACCAAGTAGTCGCTCTTACTCCCGCGTTTCCCTCCCTCCCTTCCTTCACTTGCCGTCCCATTCTCTCTTTGCTGCGTTCTTATTGTGAAGTCCGTCCTTAACGCATTAGGAATTTCGCTTTGTTGTTCCAATTACTTCTTCTTTTTTTGATTTTTTCTTCATTACTTTGAATCCCACTTGTTTTTTAAGATTTGGGTTTTTATTGTTTTTATGTTCTTCTGTATGCTCATTCTCGGAAAATGGATACTCAGCTCAGTCCCATTTCCTTTACTCATCCTTTCAAGGTAAGCTTGTTTGTTCTTTGTCGCTGTTTCTGAGTGTTGATTTTTTTTTTTTCAATTAATTTTAGCTGTTTTCCTTTAACTCTTTCAGTTCTTGTTTAGAAGTGCTGTCTTTTAATTCATTCATATCTTGTCTTATTAACGGGAGTATTATGATTTGAGCTTGTTTGTCGGGTAATGATTCTTTTAGCCAAATTGTTAATTTCTGATTAAGAGTGCACTATTTGCATAAACAGATCTTGGAGAATTCTGTTAACCAACCAAATCATAATTTGTTAAGGTTTTCGTCTTTTATTTTTTTTAGCTTTTGATTAAAATTATGGGGCCATAGGCTTCCGCTTGCTAAAGGGAACACTCTCGGGTTTTTGAACCTATGAGATCCTACCAAAATCCCTTCTCCACACTTGTTGAGCTAGCCCCAGCAGGGTTGATAAAACATTCCTCATTTCCTTCTGGAAAGTTCTTTAAAAACTAATGATTGGTAACTCAGTCAAAATCAATAGAATGTATTTAGGGGATTACAATTGTGCTAAAAAAAAAGGGTTTTAGTAACCTTTTGGAAGAGGACTCTCTGGATATTAATTATGCAAGGTAGAATGAAATCTTGTACTAATATAATAATCTCTTTACTTTGTAACTCTCCTTTTCTTATAACCTCATTCTTAAAACAATTATCTTTATAGATTGAAGTATGAGCTGATTGAAATGTGCTTTCAACACTACGAAAATCACAACGATGTTGACAATAAAATTTGTTGAACTAATTAACACTTGATTATTAGTAACTAGGACAACTCAACTACTGTTGAGAAATTCTTGGGTATGATTCTGAAAGAATTGGCAATTGTGTTAGATAATCAATGCAAAATTTTCTTCTCTTCTAGCTATAATGAGCATGTGCCTTCAATATGTTGTCCAATATTGAAATGTTAGTTGATAATCACTTGCTTTAAGGTCATTCCATTTGTGAGCAGAGCATGGGGGTATCGTGAGGCTCCAACTACACATAGAGATAAGGGGTGGGCCCTACACCTGGGTGGCACCCACCCTCTATTTGTTGTGGAGTTGGGGCATTGCGAGCCTCTAACCTTGCATGGATATAAGGGCTGGGCACTACATGTAGGGGTGGTCCATCCAGGGAATTGCTAATGTGGCGGAAACCTACTGCTCTGTTTGGGGCAACCATTTGCCACCATTTTGACAGTTCCAATTGAATAGTTCATTTAAAAATGTGTTTGTTGTTTTCAATTTTAATGGACTATCTAAAAGGTCTATTTCATATTTACAAATAAACTTGAAAATGACCCGCCCCTTCTGTTTTGGTCCATTTGCATATGATATGCATAGTTGAGATGGCAATTCAAATGTTTTCAAATGTTTTAATTCAACTATTTCTATCCCAAATGTTACCATTTTCAGCTGCTTCCTCTAAACAGAGGTTTTGAAAAGTGCATTTGGGAAGAACATTTGGAAACATTTTAAATGAGTGTTTGGTTTGAAATGTTTCAAAATGTTGCCTTAGGCAAAATTCCATATTGGGGTTGGGGATTTTGGTCATTTGGATGTTTTTCTACAGTGCCAAATGTTTCCATCCAAGTGTTTTGCAAAGGGTCTAATCACTCGCAAGCCCATATGCCTTTTGTTTATTTGCTGATGTGTAGTGTGCCTTTTATTTTTTAATACTTATTAGATCTTAAATTTAATAATTTGTTTGTCTTCCATTATTGTAAATCATTTTTTGACTCATTCAAATTGGTAAGATGCTAGAAAGATGCAAGTACAGCATTTATGATCAGTTTTAACTTGTGATCGTAACACAAAAATGTACAGAGCGAGACGTGGAAGCATACACTTCTTTTCTCATTTCAAAGCTTTATGGCCAATTAATTACTGCTCCTTTATATGTCTTTGAGACAGTTCCTCCAAAAGATTTTGTATCAGAAGAGACTGCCTATGGTCCCTTTTCCTTCATCTTTTGGACAATGACCATCATTTCCTCACTGAAGTATGCCCTTATAGCGCTCAGGGCTGATGATGATGGAGAGAGTAATTGTCTTTATTCTTTATGGAAGCATGAGAAGTATTCTGCCAGGATTTGTCTTAAATGATTTTTTTTTTTCTTTAACAAATTATTGTAGGTGGTACTTTTGCTTTGTACTCAATCCTGTGCAGGCATGCAAAAGTGGGTCTGCTTCCAAACGATAGAAGTGCAAATGAAGTTATGGGTTATGAGGTAGGAAGCCCGTTTAAGATCAAGGTGGAATCAAGGGCTAGAAGGGCTATTGCAAAACATAAAAGTAGCCATTATATGATGTTGTTCTTGGCTTTATTCGGTTCCTGCATTGCAATTGGCGATGGGATTCTTACTCCTGCTTTTTCTGGTTAGGCAGTCCTCATTATATTTCCTCATTTGTTTGCAGTAGAAATAGGATCTCATGTGTTCAACTTCTACAATTGTTTTCTTTTTCTATTTCCTTTTCCAGTGTTATTGGCATCGTCAGGTTTTGGAAGATCCTTGTCTCATATTAAATGTAAGATATGACGATTGAATAGTTTGTAATATGGCTGTGGATCATGGTTTCCTCGTTTTTCTTTTATTTTGTGGCTCCTACCAGTTTCACCTCGGGAAGGTAAAGATAGGGCAATATCCAAAGTGCTTAAGGAATGTAAGTACATGATCATCTGAATCTATAACTTAAGTTGAATCTTCAACATAACTTCTATTTTCTTATTGTTTTCCTATTAAGTTTGGTATATTTGTAAATGATGTGATTCTTTGTGCCTGAATTATTTGCTTCTGGGTTATAATATTATTCATGCCCATTTACAATAGTTATCCTCACATCTGTCAGAAGTAGTCATCTGGTAAATGAAAAAAGTTGCCATCTGTTAGAAATGTATCTCTTCTTTTATGTGAATAAGAATATAGGGATTTTTTTTTATAAAAAATTTGTAGTCATCATATGTTCAGAAAAGTTAATGTTTAAGGACACTTTTAATTGGCAAAATTGACTCTAGATACATACAAACGTATCATCTGTTTGTTTTCTGCACAGGACATGGCGTCCAAGAGCCTTGTAATATCATTGTTGTTTTCTGTTTTCTTTTCTAATAAGCAACTAGGAAATCTATTCTGTTAAGAAAAGTGGGGAAGAAATGTGGTGGGAAAAAGATGAAAGGTTCACCAACCTAGCAAACAGCAATAGGCCGAATAAGATGAGAAAACATTCTGCCAGTTATGAAAGATCATGGAGAAGGGAAGATTTTTAATCTCCTTAGCGGTACAGGCCTTCGAACATATCTGTGAACATTTTCACAAGTTGAGACTATTTTCAAATATATAAGTGTTGGGAGTTTTAACTATTACACAATCAAAGTCTGCACGTTCTGAAAAGTAAACAGTGCATGATCTGATTTGACATTGAACTTACTGATGAGTATATGCACACATCAAGTTACCAAATTTATCTTGTAAATCTTAGAAAGATCATTTGGATGTAACCCCATTTGTTGGATAGAAACAAAACTTAAATATTAATGTCCGTTTCTTATATTTACCATGGTTTTGAGTAAAAAAATAAAATAAAATAAAGATCATTTGGATGTAACCCCATTTTATGATGATGAGTCCAAACATATGTACACCAAAACTTTTAATGACATGTCTACGTAAGGTTTCATACTATACGTGGGGTTTGTATTTACCCGGAGTTTATGTTCGTCCCTTGTCCATGCTAAGTCGCCATAAATTTACATTGGTTTTATTTCCTAGTTAAAGAAACACCTCGCAATTAGTGTTCTATTTCCAATTAAATAGACATCTCACAATTGGTGCAGCGTCTTATGCTAGCTTGTTTGGAAAAACATCATTTTTTTTTATTTGACTCTATTTTAGATTTCGTCATCATCATGGTGTTTCATAATAAATCTCCTTTATTTTCCTAATTTAAAAATTAATCATTAATTACTAGCGGGATAATCAAATCCTTATTCATTATTTCTTATTAACTGATTATCAATCATAAGTTATTAATAGTTTTTAATACCACCTTACTTTCTATCAATCCACCTATGTTTGTTGATTTCTTGAGATTTTAGACTGTTTTTTATTGTTTTTATATTTCATAGGTGTTTTGGATGTTAAAGAGTGAAAAGAGGAAAACGTAGCTTTTAGACGCAAAAGGGAGAAGGCGGAAAATGGACAAGACCAGCTGCTGAGAGCTGTGGCCATGAGCATGGATGGCGTGGCCCCCACTGCAGCGAAGTCAGTACTTCTCGCTGTGGTTGGGTGCCTTTGTGTCGGCCATTGAGCGCCACATCAACCAACAAGCTGCAGGCCACAGACTTAGTCCTTTGGCGTCGCAGCGTTGGGGAGTGAGCATTGCGGCACATGTACACGATCTTTTTAAATTCAAAATTTAAAAAAGGGCTTGAACTTTGCTCATTTGATCCCCATTTTTTGGAGCTTATAAATAGGCTATTCTAGGGTTAAATGAAGGACCTTTATATCACTTTTTTCAACCGTCTCAGGAGAGAGAAAAAGAAGAGGAGTTCTATGGTGATTCAAGTGAAGGATTGTTCATGTTGAAAATTTGTCTCACAATAGCCGTTCTGCTACTCTTTCTTCCTCTTTCTTTCCAAAGTTGTTAGTTTTCGTTATGGATATTATGTTTAACTTTACAATTATGTTAGGCTACATTTCTTTTCGGTTAAGGGTGAACTAAAAATCCTAGACATGATTTGTGATTAAATGCTTTAGATATTTTTTTTTCATTTTTTAGTTGAAATTATTTATGCTCTTTCATATTTATTATTCACGATTATTTTCTTATCTAATTTAGGTGTACAACTGATAACTTTATAAAATAGAGTTATTTTACCATTTTTTCATACATAAAAATTGGCTTATCCTTGAGAATTTTCGTTGTTTTTGATTTGTTTTGATTTATTTTGTTTTGTGTATTTTAATTTAGATTTTTTTTTATAAATTTCATGAAATTTTTATTTAATTTAATTTTATTCTATCTTATCTTTTTGTTTTAATAATAATATATTAAATAAGTTTGATAGTAAATATCACTAATGAATTAATCTATAGTATTTTATTTTAGAAATATCTAAGTTTGATAGTAAACTAAGCTTTTCATGCACTTTATTGCATTGGATTCTTCCTAATCACATGCACCAGCACCATAGCTATTGTAGTTATTATAGAAAAGTTTAAAAAATGTGTACCAAATACTGTAGCTACCATAAAAAAATGTGCACCGGCTACTATAGCTACTGTAACAAGTGTGCATCCATAACTGTAGCTAATGTAATAAGTTTAAAAAGTTTATGTTATACGTGCATCGACTATTATAGCAAGTTTGAAAAGTTTGTGTTGTATGTGCACTAACTACTATCATAAGTTTGAAAAGTTTATGAGGAACTTAAGTGGAATAGTGTAAATTTACGCCTATAAAAAGGCATTTTGAGGGAGGCTTAAGGACATTGTACATACACTCTTTCTCTCTCATTTGTCTCTTGCTTTTATTATTATATTTTCTCTTTATAATTTTGTGAGAATGCTTTGCAAGTTAAGCTAGAATTCTTAGGTGAGACTAGAGATGATACTATATGTGTAGTGAGTTAGTTTGGGTTTTAATTCTCTAATAGTTTGTAAATTTTATACATTTGAGCAAATAATTTTCTTTCATCTTATTTATTTCTTATATCAATATATTTTGTTGTCAACTTTATATAAATTTAGTTAAGGTTTTTTTATGTGATTATTGTATGGTACAATATATTGATAGATATTATTCTACGAGTAATTTTTTATTACAATATCACCTCGAAATATGTAGTCGCTTTTAGATTTCTTATAAGATAATTTTTTCTAGTTCTTAACATGAGAATTTTATTTATTCGAATACATTTTAATTCACAAGTTCTTCAAATCTTATATTTCGATTGATTGTTTGGGATGTGAAATTTTCGATTGTATAAATTTATGAATCAAAATTTAAATAGGTGAATGATGCATATAGGAGATTCTCGATGTCTTACCATTTTTAATTATTGAATTTTCTTTGTATCAAATTGTCTTATTTTATTGTATTTTCAAATTTCACTTCAAAACACAAAAACATTTTTTTTGCTTTCTTTCTTTCTGTTTGTTTGATTGCTTATTTCTCTAACGCTTTCTACTAATCTCTTCTGTTTTGTTTGTTTTTATTACCTCCTTGTGAGATTAACCACCTTTATTGTACTACAATGAACCGTTTTGTTTTGACACAACTTGGCATAACCAAAGTTTTGGCACCGTTATCGAGGAGGTGCTTCAAGCAAGATTGCTCAGTAAATTTTAAGTCAAAAGGGATACGTACAATTTTCTTTTATTTTTCTTTTATTTATTTTTCCTTTTTTTTCTTTTTCTTTAAAAAAGATTTAATAACTAGTTTTGATTTTTTAGTTTAGTTTTTAGGTTACCAATTTTAATTAGGTCCATAATTTGTGTAATCTTAGGTTTTATAATAGCATTAACTTAGAGTACTAATATCCAATATTTAACATTTCATAAAACACGTCATAATATTTAACAAAATTTTCAAGCAACTGTGTGAAAACATGTACAAGTACAAACTACGTTCTGTCTAGGAGGCTAGGTTCTATTACCATTTTATACCACTAGTCTTTTTTGGGAATGTTGCTCTGTCTAGGAGGTTGGTTTTTAAGGAGGTCTAGCCTTACCAATCTTTCCTGGGAGCACTCTTAGGGGTTGCGATTCGTAGTTCTATATTATTATTGTTTTTGTAAAAAGTTTGCTTAGTTTTAAAAAAAATCATAAAAAAAAATGAAACGCTTAAGGTGAATGAATCGTTATAGGGACGAACTAGGAAGATTTGCAAAAAGACCTGAAAACCATAGTGAAGCTTCTTCTAGTATGTCTAGCCCTCCATTGTCCCAAATTTCATTAGCAATTCAAAATCCATTCGTGATGGCTCAAAACGAGGAGGTCCAACTAAAGACATTGAACGATTATCTTCACCCTACATGTACAGCCACACTGTCATGCATAATGTTTCCTCCAAATGTCTAATTTGGACTCCAAGCCGAGCATGATTCAACTCTTGCCGACCTTCACGGGTTAGAAAGCAAGATTCTATATGTGCATATATGGGAATTTGAAGCAATGGTGGTCACTTTTCACAACTGAGCTGAAATTGTAGACTCTATGTGACTGAAGTTTTTTCCGTTCTCGTTAAAGGAAAAGGCTAAAAGCTGGTTGTATTCTCTATGACCTAGGCTGATTTGAACATGGGAAGATATGACAACAACATTTTTCAACAAGTATTTCCCACACTATAAGACCAACGGTTTGAAGCAGCAGATCTCGACCTTCACCCAAAAGGACAATGAAACTCTCATCAAGTTTAGGAATAGTTCTAAAATTTGTTAAATTATTATCCCTACCATAGTTATGAGAGTTGGTGCCTCGTTAGTTATGTTTACAAAGGACTCACAATCTGAGAGTGCCAATTTGTGGAGATGATGTGCAACGGAAGGTTTCTCTAAAAAGACCCCAAAGAGGCTTTTGAGTATCTCAATGAGCTAGTCGAGAATACCCATACATGGACTAGACCAAGTACTACTGATAGCACTAGCTAGTCTTGACCTGCTAGAATCTACCAACTACACGAATAGGACAATCTCAAGGCCCAAATTGAGTCTTTGGCACGACAAATTAAGGCCCTCAAAACCAAAAAGAAGTAGAGGAATCCACATGGTCGTAAGGGCGGAATCACAAGAGCCATGCTTCATTTGTGGAAGGATAGAACATCTAGCTAAGAAATGCCCTACTTACAGTGAAATGAGAGGGTTTAAGAGGAGCAATGTAATACCTTAGGGGCGTACAATAACCCTTTCTCTAACACATACAATCTGGGCTAGAGGAGCCATCTGAAATTCAGTTAGAAGATTCCAATCAAACACAACCATAGGGAGGGCAATAATGAATTAAGCAACAGCCACAACTACCAAAGGCATATTCTGCACCTCAGAATCATGCACAATCACTGAGGAGTTCTCTTAAGAATACCTTACGAGCTTTCATGGAGGCGCAAAATAAGACAAACCAAAAGTTTGAATCATTATTTATGCAAACTGTGGAAGAAAGCAAAGAGATGAAGAGTCAAATCTCAAAGTTGATTGGAGTTTTAGCTATTTCTGCTCAAGAACAGGACAAATTCCCTTCACAAGCTTAATCCAACCCAAGGGGGCAACACATGGCACAAACCTTCAACTCTAAAGATCATAACATCAAAGAGGTCAATGACATCACCACTCGTAGAGGCAAGATTTTGGATGATCCATCAACAACTGTAGCCATTTCAATTGGTCAAAAAGTCTCAGAAGCCTAATTTTTGTTGGACACACATGCCAAATCACTCTACATCCAGCATAGCTTGAGGGCATCATTAACAAAGACTTGTATGTAGTGTTACATGACACCTATTAAGGGTGGAAGTTGTTTTTTGATAAAATGCATTTTTGAAGTTAAGTCGATGACTACAAATCAAGTGCTTCTTAGGAGGCAACCCAAATTGTCTTTTCTTTATCTTTCTTTTATTTTCTTTGTGTGTTAATTTTCTATTTTATTTTCATGTTTTTTTACACTTTCTTAGCTATAATATGGAAGGTGCTCTGTCAAAGCTCGAATAGGTTTCTTTCTCTTCCTTAGAATGCATCGTTAAAATTATACAGGTTTAGATTGGAGAGGTTGGAGCTGATCTTGCACTTTAGCATACTTGAAGATTTGTGCTAGATTATCGAGGCTAAGGTACGGTTATTAGGCAAATTTCCTGATTGTTAAACATATGCCAGGAATGAGAAAAAGTACTTTTGACAAAAAAAGAAGAGTAAAGAGAATGAGAGTCTGTTTAAGATATGCAAGATGGAATCGTAACAAACACTACAAAAACATAGGAATGACCTACATAAACTGAGATGACAAAATTCAGTTTATAAAGGATGGTTTGTGTAAAGAGTCATTGAATCATATCCTTTTATCTCTTGATGCAAATCTGAGTGGACAAGTTCAAGGCCTCATTCTTGATCTATGGAGTTTATTCTTAGATGAGTGAGAACGCTACAACCTAGGGAATCAGGTGTTAAAAGATCCTATTTATCAATTTATAAGAAAACTGGATGGGAAGCTAATTCTTGACTCATAGAGGCCATTTAAGCCGTTACTGGATTCTAAACTAGAGGAAGATGTGAGCTATAATCAAAACTACTATATAAAATCTAACTTATTTAACTATTATCATTATCATCATTAATTTTTTTTGCATCAAGTGTGCATTTTAAAAGTTTTCTTTCTACATAGAGTGTGTAATTTTGACTTTCTCTTTTTATTTTTCAAATTTTTCTAACAACAGTTGATATACCCCTTGATATATTTAACTTAGCATCTTCTTTCCTCACCTTATAAATACACATGTATTTTCACCATTGTCATCACATGCATTTCCATTTGTAAAGTTAGAAGTGAGTTAAGATGGAAGGTCTTTCAGTTCATAAGTTTAAAACTATTTGTGTTTTTGGTGGGACTTGTCTTGGAAAAGATAGAGAGTTTTTGAAAGCAACAAATAACCTTGATAGGGTGTTTACTACTGGAAAAATTAATCTAGTATATAGGGGAGGAAGTTTTGGGTTAATGAGTTGTGTGTCATCTAGTGTAGACATGGAGGGTAGCAAAGTCTTAGGTATCATTCCTAGATATTTAGTTAACAAAAACATCACTAGTTACACCCTAGATAATGAGTTAAAGGTCTCGACCATGCATGAGAGAATGGCTAATATGATGTATAATTGTAGGAAAAAAGGTAAAAGTATGCAATAGAATTTTAAAAATTTTTCAAAGATCGTTAATAATTCATATTGCCATATATAATAAATTATACAACAATCCTTATACCTTCGAAGGAAAACACCAGGAATGCCAAAGGACGTGATTGAGGGGCTTTAACCAATTAGCCTTCTCTCCTATTCTCAAAATCTTGGACGGTGGAGTGTGTGGGCACTCGGTTCCTCGATTAGTATTCTAGTGTTGTGATAACTGAGAATTTTAGATTCTCGAAGTAGATTAAAATTGTATATATGTATCAATTTTAATGATTAAAATATGAAAAAGTTGTGTTTTAATAATGTTGTAAATACTGTATAAATGTTCCGGCAGTGTTAAATGAGTGAGTTCGGAGATGGAAAATCTTACCGAACAGAATCGGGTGAGACGTTTCGAAAATGGAGCCAAAAACCCTAGAAAGTGCACTGAAATGCACTAAAACAATAAAAATTTACGATAGAGAATTTTGATCAAACGGAAGCAAAATAAAACAAACCGATCCCATCGGAGGCGCCTGGAACCTGCCTATGCGATTTCGGTAAAGTTCCGTTTGGTTTGACTTTCGGTCAAAATTTGACCACAAATTAATTAGTGTGACGCCCCGTGCCCTAGGCAGCCTGGACCATCACTGTAAAACTACTGTTTCTTTATTTTTACTTATACTTTCTTGCAATTGAATATTGTTTACTTAAAATATCTTTAATAGGTTACCCTAATTTTAGAAGGAATTTTTTTTGAAATGCATACGTATTTACTATTCATGTACATCTACTATTAAAAGCTAAATTTGAAACATAATAAATTTAATCTTGCAAACATACTTATACTGTTGATTTTGTGGAATAGTATTTTTGAATAGTATCAATCGGCTGTTATTCGAAAATACTATTCAACTATTACTATTCAAAAATATTGTGTAACCATTACTATTCAAAAATACTATTTAACGGTTACTATTTAAAAGTACCATTTACTGGTACCGTACTGTTACTGTTCAAAATACTGTTTACTTAAACTGTGTGGAAGTTAAACTCATATGGTGTCCATAACCTCGCCTCACATCCGCCTCCGCCACTGTCATTGCCCATCGTGGCTTATGCCATAGGACGCTTACCTATAGCATGAACACACTTCGTGAGCTTTACACCCAGTAAGTACAACATGTTAACAGCAAAACATGTTTAAACATAATACATACTTAAAAAACGCATAAGCATGCAAGATAGTCACATATACCACTCAGCATATACCATATCATCACATATCATGTCATAGCATACAAACTTTACATACCATATGCATACGGATTACTTCATGTAAAAGCATGTGTCTTACTGTAGCTGAAAGCATAGCGAACTAATGCGGACAGTGTACTATGCATGATCCGGTTATGTTCATTTATGCTTTAGTACTCTTTTCTTTCTCTTGTCTACTTAGGGCCCATGTGTCAGTACCGTGTATGTGCAGACCAACGGTAACACCCGAGGTCAACTAATGCCGAAGAGCCATCAACTAATGCTCAACTTTTGGCCTTAACTTTCTTTAACTGGAAACCCCTTCGACTGAAGGAGCCGGTACGGCACACCTACTTATTTCTATCTTGTTTAACCGTTCTAGCCATACGCTTCTCTAAGCTGTCCCCAATCCTACGTGATAGGGATCTATGGCTTCTAACTTGTTCTTTTATCAATCTACGCGATTGTGAAACTATATGCTCTTATGTATGCTGTGCAACATTGTGTGCATGTAAGGCATACTTAACATACTGTAAAACCATCATTTTAACATCATTTTATTTATGCTGCAGGCGGAGTTGTACTTACCTAATTGCAAGCACTTGTATTTGTGCCTTTAGAAATTTGTAGGTTACTACCTGTCATCAATAACATCTCTCGTTTATATCTTCTCTAAGTCACCAATATTGTTAGTGACTAAAGTAGATAATTACTCGATACCGATTGCCGTCGGCACTACTTACTCTCTATTTCAAGAGTTAACTTATTCGTATGTGGTTAATTAATTTATGGCCGCACAAATTAACTACTACGTCCTTAGGCTGCTTTTGCCTATACTCATGTTTTCATGTGGTACCGGGGTCCCTCGGTACCCTATTGGCCTACTGGGAATTTGGTGTCTAGTTTCCGTCACGTTTGATTAACTGTCTTCTTGACAGTTAAATCAACGTTCCTCACAATGTTGCTCTGAACACGGTCCTTGACTGATTTATCGATCAGTCAACCAACCGATTACCTCGCATTTTGGCAACTAGGTAGCCTATCGGGCTATTATGCGTAGGCTTGGTATAGTAACCGTCTGGGTTACTTTGCTTGTTTAGGTGTGGTAGTCTACCGGGTTACCTTGCGTTTTTGGTATAGTAGCCACCCAGGCTACCTCTACCATATTGCACTAAAAACGTCCTTTGTTCTGTGTGAAACCTCTCTTAGGGTTATGCACGAACCCTTTTTTGAAAAACTTGTTTAAATCTAGAAATTTTTACAAAAAGGATTTTTTTTTTCATTTTAAAAGGGGGTATGGCGTCCCCACATTTTTTTAAAAGCAAAGAGTTTGAAATGGTTTGAAAGGGGTATAATGTCCCCACATTTTTGAAAATGAGTCTCACCACACCCCGTTGGAGGATGAGGGTGTTCTTGTTGAAATCCTTTCTAAGTCATTTAAAGGGAACACATGGTGAATGTGCTCAAAAGTGTGGTGTTGGACCACTTTTTGAAAATAATTTGAAACTTGTTTGAAAAGGCTTTGTTTGAGAATTTGGCATTCATAAAACTTTTCATCCTCGACGAAATGAAAAATTCTCGTGTTCATTTTGGAGCCTAACTCTAACTCTAACAGCTCCTAAATTCATCAAACCCATGGCCTTTGTGCCCAGTTTTTATAAAAGTTCCAGTTTTACACACTTTTAAAAACAGGTCTGTTTGGGGGCCCGAAACGGCCGAATTTTTGAAACCCACGTGAGTCAGTTTCAAGTTTCATCGAGATCTAAAACTTTCATATTTTGACCAAAGTCTGGTTCACCCTCTAAAAGGGTCATTTTAATAAAAATCTGAGAATGTTTATTTGGTCCGGATTTGTTACTCCCAGTTTTGGGCACCGAACCAAAACCAGTCGAAAAGTCTATCGTAGGTTCATTTTTGGCCAATGGCTATTTGACACAAAAACGACCGTATCAAAGTTTCCTTAAAACTTCATGTTTTACTAAATCCCAGATTCGGAACTTAAGTGGGTCAAATTGGTCAAAATCCGTGGCTTATCCGAGGGATAGATTTTGTGTCTAGCCACCCTCTACACACTCGTGCACACACATATCTCAAACCACTTGTAAACTAAAGTAAACATAACCATAACCACAAAAACTTTAAAAACTGAAAGCTAAGGGCTCAAATAAATTATTACAACCTATGTGCATAAACAAATACATATAAATCTCCTTTGATCAAAAACTTAAAAACAACTAACCACAAAAGATGGGGGTTTTTCGGTTTATACCTTAGAGTGATTTGATCCAAGCACAACCGAGCCAAGGGTGGCTATCAAGGCTCTGTGGAAAATAAAGGGGGTTAAGAGGTCACTTGTGCTAGAATGAGAACACAAGGAAAACAAAACATTTCTCTTAATATCAAGCCAAGATGAAAAACTAAACCATAGAAAAATTTGGGTTCTAGGGTCTTACCGAAACTACTTTGGAAGAGTGCACCTCTAGCAACTTGTGTGGACAAGCTTTTGTGTGAAAGTTATGTGAAAATATGGGTGGTTTAGGGGTTGAAGAGGGGTCAGATTTTCTAAAGAGAAAGGGGAGAGAAAGCTGTATTTTTCTTGAGAGTTTTTGTGAGCAAATGGGAAAAGTGAGACCTAAGTGTGGTTGTACCTTTTTATAGGCAACTCTAAGCAACTTTGCTTAACTCTAAGTCCTCTTAATTAAGTCACAATTTAGCTCAATTGGGGGACAAAAATCTATGCTGTAACCCTTAAATTTTCAGAGGCCATGATGGAGGGTGAAAGGGAGCAAGTTTGCATTAAATGGTTATGGTCCTCTTGTCCTTTAAACCCTATTTTTTTAATCTAAAAACTCCAACACATCCTTTGATTTAAAAGATCATTTTTAGCTGGTTTTGCAGCTGTTTTCCTAACCAAATGGAACACGATTTGGTTGGGGTAAAGGTCCAACCGAATCGGTTCTGTGCAGTCTAGTTTTCTACTGCGTTTTTCAGCCTTTTCTCGATAGTGTTCCAATTTTCATCCAAAAATTAGATTTTCTGAATCCGATTTTTGTACTAATGATCTCTAATTGTTTTATACTATCTAAGAGCCCATTCTATATCAAATCACTATTCAGTTCCTATACTGTGGTTATGTCTACACTATGTTGTCCTTTCGCACGTAAATCAGGGCGTTCCTAGGTGAAATTTCAGACACAGTCTCTCTTGACTAATTCGGATGTTCTAATTTCAATTTTATCGGTCTTATGTTTGTCTGGGGTCCTCTGGACCATTTTTCGAAATCTGTGTGGTCCCACCTCGAAAAACATGTCAGGTGCCCGTTTGACTAATTTGGGCGTCCTGAGTCTAGATATATCAGTTTTAAGTCAAACTAAGGCTGTCTTGGTCAGTAACTTGACACTACATCTTGCACTATTTACTATTCATGGTTCACTGTTCTCTGTTCTAACTGACTAGTCCGAGTGTTCTGACTCCAATTTTGTCAGTCTCTGGGTAAAAAGAGGTTATCCGGGCCATTTTCTCGATACTGTACCCCTGCTAGGCCGATTTCTCGCTGTTGTGCTTAGATGTTCAGTCCGAGCGTTCTGGTGATCTGCTCACCAGTCTTGTGTCAGGAAATAGTCATCCGAACCAGTTTCATGACACTGCGTATCTCATACACTTATACACATAACAGGGTAGACTGGGTTCTCTATCGGTTACCCCTTTTCACTGTATGAATAGTAATAAACGGTACTGCACCTGTTTAGTCTATTCAACTGGAATTTATGTTGTATTTATCAACTTAATTACTTATTTCACAGTAATTAGGTCTCATGCATTACAAAAGTCTTCAAATCGGCTCTCTGCTCAGTACACGGCCTTCTACACGGGTTCTAACACGGCGTGTATGGCTCGAGCACGGGCATGCACTAGCCGAGCTTTCTTAACACGGCCGTGTCTTGGACCATGCTTACTTTACCCCAGTGGTACACGGCCACTTACACAGCCGTGTACCTGACCATGTAAAACTACACGGCCATGTTAACTCACACGGCCTCTCTCATAAAATAATTCGATCAGTACACGGTTTCTTACACGACCGTGTACCTGACCATGTTCGATGTATTTGCACTAAAAATGCATCAAATTATTCCTTAACTTCTCATTGAATAATTTGTTAAGTTACAGGGACGGGGTGGTCCTTACAATTAGTGAATTAATCCATATATATAATAGGATGACATCACATTTATGATGTCATAATTATAATTTTTAAGGCTTGGAAAGTAAGGTTTAATAGGTGTATGGATAGGATTTGTTGTCTTTTTGATCAATAGCCAAGATCTAGCCAAAAAGACATGGAAAAAAATTTAAAAAAAATTTGAAAAAGGCCATTCAGTCACCTAGAAAGAGGGCAACAAAAAAATTTGATTTTTGGTCCAAAAATATTGCATTTTAGTCCATGAACAATTAGCATATTGTTGGAAAAAAATTGCCAAAAGGTCCCTTACTTTTGCCTATAAATAGGCTTCAAAATTCATTCAAAAAAATAGAGAAAAGTGGCTATACTTTTGCCAAAATTTCCAGCCAAAAATCCGTGGGTCTTCCCCCCTTTCTTAAGCAAAAATTTGTCAAAATCTCACACCAAAATTAGCCTCCAATTCAGGCTTAGGCATCAAGTGATCAATTGGAAGAGGTAAGCCACAATTTTGAAGCTTTCTTGTTGAAATTTAAAAAAAAAATCCGTGGCTATTGATGTGGAAAAATAGTGAGAAATTTGATGTTTTAATAATGGTTATTGATTGATTTGGTGTTTTAAAGATTGAAGCATGAATTAGGTTTAAGAAACAAGCAAAAATTCATGCTTGGTTTTCATGAAATCGATGGTACTATTAGTGTGGAAAATGACTTGAAATTTGGTGATTTGGTTTAGTATTTATGTTCATTTGGTAACATGTTGAATTAAGCATGAATTAGAATCAAGAATCAATAAATTTTGATGCACTTTCCATTCTAAAATCCATGGGTGATAAATACTAGAAAATGGAAAATTTTTAATATTGAACAATGATAAGCAATGTGTAATAAAAACCCAAGGAAAGAAAATAAAATTTTCTATGTGAGTTAGCATGAAAAATCCATGGCTAATGTTAGGGTTGGAATGAAAATTTGTTAGGTTTTGATGTGGATATGTACATTGAAAAACCTAAAAATAATATGTAACAATTGCTTAAGGTGATGAAAAACATTTGGTGATGAATAACATGATAAATCGAGGCTAGGTTTGGAAAGAATTTGATGATGTGTATTGAATTCTGAATATTGGTTAATGTGGAAAAATTTTTATACAAAGTTTGGTAATTTTGTATAAAATAGGCCTTTGGTTTAGTATGTGACAGGTACAAAGGTTCTGAGGTGTACTTAATGCTGGGAAAACCTTAAAATACAAGCGAAAATGCTACCAAAATTTCTAAAACGGCATAAGGAAATTTTAGGAAACAAAGGGTAAAAATATTAGACTTGGAAAGGAAACCGAGACCCCTCGGTGGGTTAGGATCGAAAATGGAAAACCAACCCAAGAGGAATAGTAAACCGACCCTTAATGACAAAAAATGCCTAAAACGGGAAAAGAATTCATGTTAGGGGTATTTTAAGAAACGAGGGAAAAAGATTGGATCGGGATAGGAAACTTGAGCTCCTTGGGGACTGAGGGTCGAGGACGAGATGAAAAACATTTCAGGAGTAGTGAAATGCCCATTTGAAGCTCCGAAACACTAGAAAAACGAGAAACGACTCTAAGTGACGAATGAATAGTAGTCGAGGGTCGGAAAATATATAATTGAGATTTTGTAGCAAATTAAGCTGTAAAATGATACAGAAGCCTAGAGAATATTATTTTAAGATATTTGAGGTTAAAAAATTCAAGAAAAAAATCATAAGACAGAATAGTTACGGCCCCGAGACCCGTAAGGGGCAAAATGGTCATTTTGACAAAAAATTTCAAAAAGGCTCGGAAAGGACCGTTAAGGATCTATAATACTTAAAATAAGATTCTAAGAGTCATAATGAAGATTTTAAGATTAAAAATCTAAAAATTCTGAAGAACACGGTCGTGTAAAAGGATACACGGCTGTGTATGTGAGGAAATTTACAACCCGAGGAGTACACGGGTTTGAACACGGGCGTGTACTAAGCCGTGTACTATTACACAGCTAGATAGTAAATTACACGACCGTGTAACTTACTATCTGGCCGTTTAGCAGTACACGGCTTGGTACCGTGTAAAGTAAAACTAAGCGGTACATGGTCAGGGACACAGCGTGTTGCAGACCATGTACCACATAAAGAATTGAAATGTTTTGTAAAATTTATCACAAAATAAATATATTTAAAGTGATGATTAATAAAGGATATTAACAGACAATATTATGTATGTAGGGACCCAAATTAGAGATAGAACTGCGGAGGAATTCCGGAAGTGGACATTATCGCAGTGTTGGTAAGTTCAAGTATTTTCATGTCTACAACATGAAATACTGTATTGCTTTGTTATGTACTAGTTGTACATTAGGTATCAAGTCCTATGGACATTTGGGGATTAGTTAGTATAACATTTCCCACATAATAAAAGGAAAAGAATATCTAAGGCCTATGGGTGATGGTGGTTAGTGACCTTGAGGTGACGATTAATGTCACTTGATCAGAATTATAATTGAAAGATGGTAATAAAACTATTTAACGCATACCGTCCCTCCAACATTGTGGTGGAGGTTTTTTAGATCCTACGAGGACATAATAAGGGCTGGAGAGGAAGAAGCTCTAGGGTCGCTCCCTAGGCCCTCCCAGTCAGCGCGTAAGATAAACTATCGGTACTGCCACAATGAGCTCAACACTAAATAGAGAGAATAGTTAATAATGTGACGAAAGCTATAATTGAGTATAACCGACACTAACACTAAGCTTTGAGAATTCGGTTAGGATAATATGAATAGTAACCGATTAGAGTAATATGAATAGTAATCGGTTAGAGTAATATGAATAGTAACCAGTTAGGGTAACAGTTACTATTCATCAATCAAGGGTTAAAGATACTATTCATACTCATGTATGAATAGTACTATTCATAGGAAATTAGATTTTAATGTTTTTGAATCTATGTGATTCTTATTAAGTATGTTTGAACTTACTGAGCCTGTTAGCTCATCAGTTTGTTCATGTTGCAGGTAAGAAACCTGTCCAGTAGATTAATGGATGGCGGCAGGATGGGCGCGTGTCAGTGGGATAGGGAATTCACCGTGGGTCTGGTCCTGTCATAAGTCTTCCGTTGGGCTTTAAGAGTTAGTGAATTGAAGAGAATGTGTCTTTCAAAAATATAGTATAAATATATTGTATGTTGTATATTATGTTGTACTCAAAAAGACATCTAAAAGCTAATATTGTATTTTATGAGGCTTTCGTACTTAACTTTCTTTTAAGAAAAAGTGTATATATAAAAAAAAAATTACGGGCGAAATCTAGGCCCTGAAAAATAAGAGTTGAGAGAAAAAGAGTTTTAAATAGCAATCCGGATTTGGCACACGGGCTGTCTTGGCTGGCAACAGAGTCAATTCATGACAGTTGCGGGTGGTTGGATCCAGGGGCGTCACAAGTGTAGCTTGTCTCTTTCCAACCATCCAAATCTCTAAGAATTTATTATTATTAGTGATATGTATAATATTAAATTCATTCATCTGAGAGTCTGTGGTCTAAAGAAAATAGAAGTGCCAAAACCCTTATCTATAAATTTGCATTAGGTGACTTTTTGAATTTTGAATTAGATCAAGAAAAGATTTTTCTCTCTCTTTAACCCCTAGAAGCCGTTTCTTCCACAAGGTGAAACCACCTAAAATATTTGGCTACACTAGGTTAAGGATCATTCAAAATTCAAACAGGAACCAAATAAGATTTTTCTCTCTCCTCTTTCCTCACAAAATTGATTTTTCCATAGGGCAAATTGCCTAAAAATTTCGGCCATGATGTAGATTTGTGATTCAAAATTTGATTCAAATTTCAAACTTCACAAATCATTTATTTTGTCTACTTGCATAATTTTCCACAATTCAAATTCAATAGGAGAAAATCTTATCTTCCAATCCTAGAGTATGGATGCCACCTTCCTTGTGCCAAGACAAGATTGTTGAAAAAAATGAAAAAAAATGCACAATAGAATTTTAAAAATTTTTCAAAGATCATTAGAACTCATGTTGTCATATACAATAAATTATCAACAATCAAATATACCTTTTAGAGAAAATACCTTGGATGCTGGAATCAACGTAAAAAACACAAGACAACAACATCAGGAAGGGCTTCAACCAACTAGCCTTCTCCGTTATTCTCTAATTCCAAGACGGTTAAGTGTGTGAGCACCGGTTTCCTCTATCGGTACTCATCACTGCTTGTCTCCTTCCGACCACCCAGATCTCTAAGAACTTATTATCACGTAATTTATGCAATAATAATCCTACTCACCATTAGAGTCTATGGTCTAAAGAAAATAGGAGTAGAGAAACTCCTATTTTTAATATTCCATGAGATAACTTTTTGAATTTTGAATTAGACAATAAAAAGATTTTTCTCCCTCCCAAAAACCCTCCAAAAACCGATCTATACTCAGGGAAAAATCCCTTGTAGAATTCGTCCTCCTTAGGTCAATAGGATTCAAAATTCAAACAGGATTTAAATAAATTTTTCTCTTTCTTATCCACCTAGCAAAAACTGATTCTCCCTAGGAGAATTTTCTCCTCAAAAATTCGGCTACATAGGATAGAGAAGATTCAAAAATAAAATAGGATTCAAACAAGATTTTCCTTTCCCTTATCCACAGGAAAATCCAAACTCTCTATGTGGATTTATCCACAATAAAATTTGGCATCTCCAAGGATTTGTGATTCAAAATTTGATTTAAATTTCAAACTCTACAAATTTTTAAATTTTATTTACATGGATAATTTTCCACAACTCCAATTTTTCAAATGAAATCATGGCAACTTTATTTGAAATTCAAATAAATGTATAATCTCTTATCCATAAAGCGTGCTACCTATGATTGTGCAAGGACAAGATTTTGTTCAATTCAAATTAAAATAAGATAATCTTTTAAATTTCAAATATTTATTTTAAGACAAGATTTTCAAAATTCAAATTAATCACATATTTGAATTTCAAATTCAAATATGTGATTAATTTGAATTTTGAAAATCTTGTCTTAAAATAAATATTAATTAAATATTTATCTCATTTATTGAATAATACAAAATTATAATTTTGTCCCTTCAGCATACAAAGAAAAATGCCTACAACTTTGTGAAGGGTGATCTAGATTTTTCTTATCACTAAATGTAAAACAATAAGTCACAAAAGATTATCCTGATCGACTACCATCTTTAAGGAATTATAGGAGCTAGCAAGGAAACTGATTGGATATATATAATTGGGCCATTGTGGATCCATATAATACTAAACAACTCAATCACATGATCACCAATTTTAAGATCATTCCACTATAGACCTAAAGCTGAACTTCCAATCATGTGTAAATTACGTAAGCCTTAGAAAAGACACCATCTAATGACCTTGTCATTAATGCAAAACCCTCATATGATATCCATGATCAACCTAGGTCAAAGTCCGTTCAACCTTTTGATCACGCTATCTGAAAGATTCATTACACAATCGATAAGAGAATGATCATCCACTATATGTGAATAATAAATCGTCTGCAAAGCAAAAGACGTAAGGCCTTGTCCATTCTTACCAATACAGTATAATGCCTTTAAGAGGATAACTTTAACTCTACGTAAGAGCTATGATTCCATATCTGTAAGCAATCCCTCCATCATATGTGTTCTATATACCCAATGAACTAGTTCATTAGCTTACTACCTTTGAGATGCCCTGGCCTTTGGAACATCAACGCACATTAGCCACATACACAGAGCTGTACATTCACTCATGATTAAAGTTATTATAGAATGAACGTCAAAAGCAGATTGATCAACTCATAGCAAACTATGTAGATCAATCATGCTTTAGTCTGTGGTGACCATGACTTTGACCTGCCCTAGTGACGCGGCCGTTGCCACTAACTTAAACTTACTTTACTTAAACTTGCTTGCAAATGTGCTTAAAACAGTTAACTACTTCAACCTCATAATTTTCACGGGTTTTTTTTTTTTCATAGGCTTTACTATAGCCATACCTACTTAAACATACTTTATGAACACATGTGGATCTTAATACAACTTGAGATCAAACATACATATATACTTAATAAATACTAAACTGGTCATTACTTAATATATGTTTGGTTCTCAAAATAAAAAGGGCTACTTAACATCATACGGAAGTAGAACTTGTGGTGGTATCCATACCCAACCCTTACTTCAGCCCTACTGCCATCATCGTCCATCAGAGTCTAGCCCATAGTATTTTTACCTACAGCATGAACACACATGATGAGCTTTATGCTCAGCAAGTACAACACTTAATCCGCAAAACCGTAACTTAAAAGCGTAGCATAACTCATAAGCATAAATCATGACTTGAAAGTATATCAAAACTTCAAAGGCATATCATGACTTCAAAAGCATATCACAACATATTATGTATCATGCATGAACCAGTTATGCTCAATTATGCTTTATTATGCATTATCTTTTCTTTACATGTCATGAGGACCCTTGTGTCAGTACCATCATGTGCATGATCTTCGGATTCACTGAGATCAAAACTTTCATTAAGAGCTTTACGCTCATCATACTTAACATGAAAACCTCCCCATAGGTCGAGAGACCGGTACGACACACTTAACAATTACCCAATTGTGGAGATCATGAATGGCTATCATCATGTTGTAATCCTTATCATGTATTCATTAATCATACGTGATTAAAGAATAAATAGCATACTTATCATAAAAACAATTGTGTAAGAACATTTTCATTCATACTGTAGGCAGAGTTATACTTAACTATCTATAGGCAGTTTGTACTTTGCCTTATCGTAATATAGATATCTCACTGTCAGCATAACGTATTCCATTAACACTTAGTTTTGAGTCACTAATATTGTGAGTGACTTAAGCATCTATTAATATATGTTACTGATTACCATCGGTACCAAACTGCTCTCTTTGTGGAGAGTTCATTTAACTATCTTTTAATCGTGATTAATTGATTTATTTACTTAATAGATTAATTAAAGTCCCTCTCTCTCTCTCTCTCTCTTGGTAATACTAGCTAATCGGCTAGTTAACTAATTGGCCTCTTAAAGTAATCAGGACACCTTTACCACCCTACCGATTTTGAAGACTGTTTACAAGCGTATTTTCATTTTGAGAAACACATATTCTTAAAAAACAATTCCTCTTAACACCTTGTTGGAAGGTGTGGTCATTATCTTAAATCCTTGTCTCATTTTGAGATAACACTCTTGGTGTTAAGTCAAAAATATAGTTTTTGAACCTCTTTTGAAAAATCGATCACCACTTGTGCGACGTCCTGGGCCCTAAGTGGCCCGGATCATCACTTAAAACTACTGTTACTTATCTTACTTAAAAACTATTACTTAAACTTACTTAATTAGATACCAAAATTTTAGGGGATTTTTTCTCTCCTTTTTTTTTTGTTTTACGTACGTATTTACAATTCACGTACGTATACTTTCAAAAATACAAAGTCTAAATCATAAAGAGTTAAGTCATACATACACACTCATAAAATTCTTTAACTATTTACTATTCAAATTTAAAAATACTGTGTATAGTGCGAAAGTTAAACTCACGGTGTATCTATAATCTTGCCTTCACATCTGCCTTCGCCGCTGTCATCGCCCATTGAGCTCTAATCTATAGGTCGCTTACCTATAGTATGAACACACATTGTGAGTTTTATGCCTAGTAAGTACAACATGTCGTCCGCAAAACATGTTTAAATCATAATACATACTTAAAACCATATAAGCATGTCATAAACCAACACATCTTACTGAAACATTCCACATACTAGAATAATATGCATCACTGAATGCAGAACATCACATACTGTATGCATAACAGAAAACATCGAGTATTGAATGCATATCTATTAAAGCTGGAAGCATGCTGTAACTATAACTAAGGCATATCGTGAACAATGCATGAACCGATTATGCTCATATTATGCTTCATTATTCTTGTCACATGTTATCATTCTTACTTTATGAGCTTCAACTTAGACTCGTTATATATTATGAGCCTATATAATTCTTTCTTTATGAGCCTTGACTTGGTCTCATTATGTATTATGAGCCTATATAATTCTTTCTTTATGAGCCTCAACTTGGACTCGTTATACTTAACTGAGAAACCTCTTCTAGCTTGAAAGGCCGGTATGACACGCTTAACAATTACTCAATTGTTTATCTTATCTGGCCATATGCTCTACTAAGCTATCCCTAATCTTACGTGATTGGGATGTATGGCATCTAACTTGTTCTTTCATCAATCTATGCGATTGTGAAACTATATGCTCTTATATATGTTGTGCAACAACTTGTGCATGGTATGCATACTTAACATACTGTAAAAATCATCATTTAAAATTGTTTTGCTCATGCTGTGGGCAGAGTTATACTTACCTAGTTTGCAAGCAAACTTGTACTCTCGCCCTTACCACATTACAGGTAACTACCTGTCATCAATACAGATTCCATTAATACTCTTGCTGAGTCACTAATACCGTTAGTGACTAAAATGGATACTAACGTATGGTACCGATTGCCATCGGTACTAACTTGCTCTCTTTTGACTATCTAATTATGGCTAATTAATTTATTACTTAATAAATTAAATAATAGCATTCTTAGGTCACTATTACTGTTAGTGACTATAACTTGTATCGTTGTAGGATATTGAGGTCCATCGGTACCCAACTGTTCTACTTTAGGAATTTGGTATCTAACTTATATCATTCAAAATTGATCCTTGACAGGTTGATCGACCAGTCAACTGACCGGTTACCTCACGCGTCATTAACTAGGTAGCCTACCAGGTTACTAAGTTAGTTTGGGTGTGGTAACCTGCCGGGCTACCTCTACTATTTTATTTTGACAATTATTTGGTTGCCTTATAAAATTTTTGGAAAAATTGCATTCTTTGAAACTATCCCCTTATCACCCCGTTGAAAGGTAGGGGCATTTTATTGAAACCATGTTTTTATTTTAAACAGGTAAAATATATTTTGGTGTTGTATTTTAAAGGTGGTTTTTAAACCGTTTACAGAAACTGTTTTAAAAACATGTTTGAAACGACTTAGTCTGTAAATTTGGTGAACATGAAATTTTTTGTCCTCAATGAGATGAACAATTCTTGTGTTCATTTTAGAGCTCAAATCGGACTCTAACGGCTCCTAAATTCGCTAAACCCGTAGCTACTTATGCCTAGTTTTTGAAAAGTTTCTAGTTTTATGATATTTTAAATATGGCTCTGTTTGAGGCCTGAAATGGCCAAATTTGTAAAATACACATAGGTTGTCATTCAACGAGATCTACAACTTTTACGTTAAGCCCAAGATCTAGTTTGGACTCTATGTTGTTCGTTTTTAACAAAACCCAAGATATTTCCTGTGCTCGGATTTTAGTCCCAGATTTGGACACCGAATGAAAACTACTCTAAAAACCTATCTTAGTGTCATTTTTCGCCAAAAGCTATTTGATGCAAAAACAACCGTAATGAAATTTTCTTCAAACTTTATGTTTTACCAAATCCCAAATTCAGACTCTAACATGGTCAAACTGACCAAAAGCCATGGCCTAAATCTGGAGACAGATTTGTGCCCAGCCACTAAAACATCCACACATACACATATCCATCCATAAAAATTAAACCACAAATACACAACCACATAAACTTAAAATAGAAAGCTAAGGGATCAAAATAAACTTATTACAACCCATTGCATAAACAAATACACATAAATTCCTTGATCCAAAAACTTAAAAATAACTAAACTTCCAAAAGGGTGTTTTTCGGTTTTACCTTACGTGCTAGGAATCAAGCACACTCAATCGAAGCTTTGGTGATCAAAATCACCATGTGAACCAAGAGAGTTTGGGGTCAGTTTATGCTAGCAAAAACACCAAAAATTTCCTCTTAACACTAACCCAAAGATTGGTTCTAAAACTTACCCTTGGGCGCACTTGAAATGGCTTGGAATGAAATCTCCTATCACAAGCTTGAAGGGGGTTCGATTTTGGTAAACTTTTGGCTAGGTTTTTGGCTTGAAAAATGGTGGTTTTACGGCCTTAGAAGTGGCCAGCTGCAACAAGAAAGAAAGAGAGGAAGAGTTGTGGTTTTTGGGAGCCAAATGAAAGAAAGTAACCCTTATTGGTCAAGCACGCCTTTTATAGGCAAAACTAACCCATTTTACTTAAGCTTAAGCTCACTTAATTATCCACATTTTTTGCCTAATCAAGGGATAAATTGCTGCCATTTTTTCAGCCTTCTTGTCTGTGGGCTGTGCATGGAAGGAGGAGCCAAATAAACAAAAATTGTTGTTGGCATGTGATGAAAATGTTGAATTGTTTAACCAAAGGTGTCATAGAGTTTTGCAATATTTTGTTGCCTCTTTTTAGGCTACTTTTGCAGCTAAAAATAGCTGCTTTATGAGCTAAGGCACATGGATTTTGAGGCATAAAATTCATCTGCATTTGCTTTTCTTTGCAGTCTAGTTTTCTACTGCGGTGTTTGGTCCTTTCTCGGCAGTGTTCTAATTTTCACCCAGAATTGGATTTTCTGAATAGGATTTTTATACAGATCATTCCTAGTTGGGTTATACTGCCTATGAGCCCATTCTGTGTCCATTTCACTATTTATTTCCTATACTATAGTTGTGTCTATCCTGTGTTGTCCTTGTGCATGCAAAACGAGGCGTTCCCGTGCGAAATTTCAAATACAGTCTCTCTTGACTAATTTGGACATGCTAATTTCAATTTTATCAGTTTTACATCCATCTGAGGTCGTTTGGACCAGTTTTTGGATCTGTGTGACCCTATCTCAAAAAACGTATCAGGTGCTTGATTGACTAATTTTGGTGTTTTGAGTATAAATATATCAGTTTCAGAAAAGGTCGTCTTGACCCTCTTCCTGATACTACATATCTCTCAAACAAAAATTCACTTTTTATGCTCAATTGACTAGATTGAGCCTATTGACTTTAATATATCAGTTTTACGCCGGATTAAGGCCGTCTTGTCCATTAACTTGACACTGCGTTCCTACTATTCACTATTCATTATCTTCTACTTAACTGACTAGTCTGAGCATTCTGACTCTGATTTTGTCAGTCTCTGGGCGAGAAGAGGTCATCTGGACCATTGTTCTCGAAACCGTACCTCTACTAGGGTTTTTATCATTGTTGTGCTCAGATGTTCAGTCCGAGCATTCTGGTGATCAGTTCATCAATCTTGTGTCAGGAAATGGTCATCTGGACTAGTTTCCTAATGCTGCGCATCTTATACACTTATACACATAATAGGGTGGACCGATTTCACTATCAGTCGCCCCTTTCACTACATGAATAGTAATTAAACATCACTGTCCTTGTTTAATCTATTCAACTAGAAAATATACTGTATTTTTCAACTTAATTACTTATTATGTAGTAACTAGGTTACATGAATAGGGCAGTCATTACAACCTACCCCCTTTACAAAATTTTTGTCCTAAAAAATTAGAACAATTCCGGGAAGTCTCTTCTCATATCTTGTTCCAGTTCCATGTGGCTTTCTCAATGTTGTGATTCTACCACGACACTTTTACCTGTGGTATTACTTTATTCCTAAGTATTTTCCCTTCTGTGACTAGGATTCGCATGGGTTTCTCCTCGTACATCAGATCAACATGTACTCCGACTGATTCCTGGCTCGGAATATGGGAGCTATCGGACATGTACTTCCTCAGCATCGAGACGTGGAAGATATCATGCACTAAAGCTATTTTGGGAGGAAGTGCTAATCTATAAGCCACCTTCCTGACTTTCTCTATTCCTCGAAAGGTCCTACTTACTTAGGACTGAGCTTTCCCTTCTTTCCCAAGTGCATCACCCCTTTCATGGGTGCCACTTTGAGAAAGGCTAAGTCTCCCACTTGAAACTCGAGGGATCTACGATGTTTATCAACAAAACTCTTCTGTCAGCTATACGTGATATCTAACATTTCTCGTATTAGCTTTATGTCTGCCGTGGCATTCTTGATAAGGTCTGTGCTAATTAGTCGTTTCTTTGCAGTCTCGTGCTAGTAAATCGGAGATCTACAGTTCTTTCTGTAAAATGCCTCGCATGGTGCCATTCCCATCTAGGAATCATAGCTGTTGTCATACTAGAACTCGATTAGGGATAACTTCCTACTCCCCATTTCCCTTAAAGTCTAAGATGCAAGCTCTCAGCGTATCTTCTAATGTTTGTATGGTCCTCATCCCTGATGCGTAGTTGGTGGTACCCTGAGCGTAAGTTGATTTTTTTAGAATACTGCAGCGTCTCAGAGCTGATCAAACAGATCATCAATCCGTGGCAACGGATACTTGTTCTTGATCGTAACCTTGTTCAACTTTCTGTGGTCAACACACATTCTCAGTGTTCCGTCTCTCTTCTTCATGAATAGTACGTGTGTTCCCTAGGGTGAACAGCTTGGTCGAATGGATCCCTAGTCCATTAGGTCCTTCAGCCAGCTTGGAACTACTTTAGCTCTACAGGGCCCATCCTGTATGGGGCCTTAGAGGTGGGGGCTGATCCAGGTATACGTTTAGTCTCGAACGAGATCTCACACTCTAGTTGGAGTCCTAAAAGATCTTCTGGGAATCCTCCATGAATTCCCTGACTATCGATACTTCCTTAAGTCCTATCTTTATTCCTCTAGTCTTATCTACTACTCTTTCTGCTTGATTACTTTTCAAATCCTGTTTGGCAAGGTCTCTTTTTCTCTTTCGGTCTTTTCCTGCCTCGATCCACTTTTGCCTCGCCCTTGGTTTCATCATAAGCCTTCTTCAACATGCGTTGTAGAAGTCCATATCAGTTCCTTGTAGCGTATAGCATACGTTAGGATTGTGTCACCGGACATCGACTACAGTCTCTCTGTCTAATGAACAAATTCTCGCAACTCTAGGAAACTTAGGCAGTTTCACTTCCCTGCTTGCCCAAAAAGAATAACTGAAGCTGATGTTGGACTTCTCTTAGAGATTTGCGCGATCATGGTATGATAAAACTCGACCCAGTTAAGAGCTCATTCTAGTTACAAGAATCCCAATGCACACGAGAGTATCTTCCTGAAAGATATCAACCGCCAACAGGACTCAGTTATCCTGATCAATGGAGTACAATCGAAGAGTCACTTTGATAGTGTGAAACCAATCCTGATGTTCTCATGGAGTGTAGGAGTACTACTTGCCACTCAAAACTTAGTGGACAACTAGCCCTGATGACCGGTACAACTCGACAGCAATTCATGTTCCTACTCTGAGCCATTTCTTTCAGTCGCACTCTAGTCACATGTGAAAGTGTTATATCTAAGCCATTGGGTAAAACTGCACTGCTTTTTATATCATTTTAAAAGTACACAACTTTAGTCTATTATGAGTGGTAAACATTTCCTGGTACATAGTCTCAAAAGGACATGTTAGGTCAGATCTAGCAGGGGTAAGCTACTGCTTCCTATTATACATATATATGTGCCTAAGAAAAGATTCTACTTTAGTTATCTAGGCTTCCAGCCTACCTTATGTGATCGAAGGGCCTTCAACTCTGGTCTGGATAGCGTGGAGTTAGTTACTTGTTGTCCGAGCTTGGTTCCGTTGGTTTTACGGGTTGAAATAACAGTTTTTGGCTAGGTGACTTCCTTGCCATAGATGAAACAGCCACTTGCTCCCTGCTTGCATTCTCCCAGGTGTCCCTTTCGGCATTTCAGGCACATCAAGCGTTGGCTGCCATTTCCTTCCTGGTCGTTTCTTTTCTGAGAGAAGTCCTTCTGTGAACCTTGGTTGCTCGGATTACCCTTTCTCTTGTTGTTGTTGTTGTGACAACGGGGAAATTCAGGCATTCTCGGAAGAAAATATACAAATATATGTATATAAAAATTTATACTATTTAAACAGTGAAATAAATAAATTTATATTGTTCAGAATGTATTGAAATGTTCTAACAATACTGACGAGTAAGGATTCAGTGTTGATAAAATTCGCTAAATTGAAACGAGAGGAACGGTGTCAAAAACGGCATTGAAAACCCTAACCGGTGCATTATGGTGCACTAAAAGATGAAAAACTTCCGGGATTGATTTTGGACAAACGGAAGCTGTATAAATTGATCCAACTGCACAGGAGACCTTAGGAACCCGTCGGGACGATTTCAGGAAAATTTTGGCTCGAACCGATACCGGTCGAAAAGTAGTCGAATTAATGTAAATAGTAAAGTCAAAGTCAATATTTTACTTTGCATTTATGACATCATAAAGCCAAATTAATAAATGTGAGAAATTTGGTGGTTGGTGGCATTAATGGCCAAGGTTGATTCACTTTTTGATCTAAAGGCCAAGATTTGGCTAAAATTAGCCAAATTAAATTTTTGAAAAATTTGGAAAGAAATGGCTTGAAAAGTGTTGAATTCTCATTGGTTGGAAGCCAAATTAATTGGTTCCTTTGCCACTTAAGTAGGCAAAACATGGAACAAAATGGCGCTAGCCATTTCAAAGCCAAAATAAGAAGAAAAAATTTTTTTCTAAGTGTTGTCCAAGAGATTAAGTGAGCAACCAAGAGGAACCAAGGTAATCTTCCAAGTTTTCTTCATAAAAGTGGTATCAAACACTTCATTGAAGTCAAAGAAAGCAAGAAAGCAAGGTAACCTTCTTTGGTTTGCATTTTTTCTTGGTTTTTCATTGAAAAATCCATGGGATGAATAGTGTGAAGATGAGAAAATTTGTGGTTTATTTTGGTTGATTTGGTGCTTGGGTTTTGTAAATGGTTTAATTAGAAGAAAAACCATGCATTTTGTTTAAAGAAAAACAAATTTTTGGTTGGTTTTCCAAGGGTAAAACCGTGGGTTACCTTGTGTGGTTGATGATGAATTGTTGTTGTTTAAGTGTTGTAGTGCTTTAAATCATGTTTTGGTTAAATGTAAAGCATGATTTGTATGATTATAAAGCTTGGAAAAATTTTGGAATTAAAAACCCTAAAAGGCCGTGGATTGTAATTAGGGTTTGGTGAATATTTTTACATGATTAACTTGATGTTTGGATAGTTTAAATCATGCATTTAATTATGAAAATGATGGTTATGTGATTGAAAGCATGAAACAAAAATTTGGTGCATGTTTTATCTTGAATGGCCATGGGTTATGTGTGTTGAAAAACCCTAAGAATTTTGTTGTAAAAGTCATGGAAATTGGCTTGAAAATTTGCTAGGCAATGACATTGGAATAGCCTAAAAATTGGTTGAAAAATTGAAAAGTTTTGGTTAGGTTTTGAGTATGAAAACCGTGGCTAAAACTAAGGGTAAAATTGAAAGAATTTTGTGGAATGTGGTTCAAAATGTGAATTGTTAAATGTGTTAGCTTTTATGTAAAAGTTTGGGAAACTTTTACATAAAATAGGCTTGTGGTATCGTACGTGGCAGGTACATATGGTTCGAGGCGTACTTAACGCCGGTAGCCTTAAATTTACGCCGAATTATTGCCGAAATTTCGAAAACAGCATTTGGGGTAAAAAGGGAATTAAAAATAAAAGTTTAAGGTCGGGTCAGAAACCCGAGTCCCTAAGGGAAAATTGAATAAGGAAAACCTAAGGGGTGGTTCATGAATAATAACCTGTCCCCTTAAAAATGTAAAACGCTAGTGAAACTAAAAAACCGACCCCCAGGGGGTGCGTTTTTGGGAAACGAAGTAAAGGTCTGAGTCGGGTACGAAAAATCCGAACATCAGAGACCTAAATCGGGAACGTCTAGATGAATGTTTTAAATATTAGTAAAACGTCCATTTGAGGCTCTAAAACGATAGAAAATCACTAAACCAACGTAAGGGTCAGAATAGTACTTCCCGAGGGTCTGGAAGGTGAAAAATGGAAATAAAATAGAAACGAACCCGGTAATGAGTAGAAAAGAGCAGAAAAGTTTCTGAGAGCCAAAAGTGCAATCTGGATCGAGAAAATTCCGTTAGGGGCATAATTGCAATTTTGCCAAAATATAAGGGTAAAATCGTAATTTTGTAAAAGTTGAGAAAAATGGGGAAAACGATAAATAAAGCCTAAAAAGTTATAAATAGGTTTTATTTAAGCTTTTTAATGAAAAATAAAAGCTATAAATGGAAATGAAATTAACAGACAAGGTTTTGTCTGTAGGATCCCAAAATCGACCTACAAGGAGAACGATTAAAGATCCAAGAAAGAAAAGGGGAAGAAACAGCTAAGGTAAGTTCAGACATTTACCTGTCTGCAACATGTAGCATAATTATTACTAACTTTGATGTACTAATTATAAGTTAGGTACATATGTGCTACGGGCACTATTATAGAATAGAGAGAGACGAAATGTGCTACGGGCACTATTGGAATGGGACACATGGTAAATTGTTCTTCGGACACTAGAGCGAGGTTAATGAAACTCACTCACCTAAAATTAAAATGTGAACCATTCCTAACCACGGGGCAATATGAAGTCACCGGGTTAGAACTTTAAAAAGTCGGTAATGAAACCACTTTTGGCGTACCAGCCTTCCATAAAGGGAGGTAAACTTTGCCTTCGGGGCAATGATGATGAGACTAAGGCTGTGAGGTCAGCACTAATATACCGCTCCCAGTCATGTACAATTTTGCCTTCGGGGCTATGATAATGAGATTAAGGCTGTGGAGGTCAGCACTAATGTACTGCTCCCAGTCATGCGCACTAAAATGGTACTGCCAACCTGAGCTCAAAACCAGAACATAATATAAGATAATTACCTAAAACTGAAACTATGCCATAATTGAGCATAAGACAGTTTCGTGAGAGTACTAACATCGTGGTTGATGTACTGTGATATACTGTGTTGTGGTCAAACTTAGTATTCATAGTGAATAGTGGTCAAAGTTACTATTTATGATGAATAGTAGTCAATGTTACTATTTATGATGAATAGTACTATTTATAGAAATTTTATTTCTTGCATGTTTGAACTTATTGAGCCTGTAGCTCATCATTTTTGCTTATGTTGCAGGTAAGCGACCAGCTCAGTAGCTTTGTATGACTGGATGGCGGACGGGATAGCGCGTGTCAAATGGGATAGGAGGCCAGGGATATGGTCCTGCCAGAGTCTTTCCGCTGAGCGATAAAAGAGAAAGGAAAAAAAAAAAGAAACAGTTCTTTTGTAATTATATATTTTATGAAAGTGCTGTATTATGTAAATTGCTTTGTGTTTGCAAACAAAGTAAATAGTGGATAATGTTTTACATGATGTTTTAAAAAAAAAAATTTCCCCAAAAACGTCATGATTTAAAGAGAGATAGATTAGCCGACGACCCATGAGAGTACAATCTATCGCAGTTAGCGATAAAGCTTAACTGTAATAGTATTGTATGATCTCTACGAGGGGCGGGCCGCCACAGTTGGTATCAGAGCGGATTTACGATTGGTCTAGTTTAGATTACCGACTGTCGTCACAGTTGGTATATCAGAGTAGTGTTGACCATATCCTGATTTGACACTTCACGCATCCTGCACCGCAATCCAAGTAAGTAGTTTATTTAAGTTTAGTTAATTATTTTCTTATATGAAAATAATTATCTTATAGGTAGTAAGATGACCAGACCTCCTTATCTGAGACCGCCGCTACCACGACCGAGAGGGGTGTTACGGGTATGGATGAGACCTATTGTAAGGCCGTCTATTTCCCAATGTCCGGTACTTAGACCCCCAGTGCCAGAGAGACCTCCAGCACCAGCACCAGCTCCAGTAGATGTAGTACAACCTCGACCGGTACTTCATCCACCTGTAGTAGTAGACATTCCAGTTGTTGGTGGACGCCAACATATTAGGGTGAGAGTTTTAGCTCGGGTAGTACAGGCATTCAGAGCTAGTAGTCCCCCTATGTTTGATGGTGGACAACAGTCGATGGAGATGAAGAACTGGCTCCATGCCATAGAGAGGATTATGGTGATGTGTGATATTGACCGAGAGATATGGATCCAGTTGGCCATAAGTATGTTTCAGGGAGATGCTCTAGTATTCTGGGATTATTGTGATCAGGAGATTCTGTTGGAATTCAGTTAGGCTGAGTTCTGTCAGTGATTGGCTGATCAGTTTCCGCCTAAGGATCTGACACCGACTCCTACACCTCCAGAGAGACGAGAGGTAGATACACCCATGTATCCTGGATTTGATGAGGTTAGGGACTATATTCTCTAGACAGAGAGGATGGTCATGTTGTCTGGTGAGACAGTTATGTCTTACGTAGCACGATTTGAGGAGACTATTAGAAGAAGATGTCCGTTGCCTAACCTTACTGAAGCGAACTGTTGTGAGCTTTTTTGGAGAGGTTTACCCATGGAGTTGAGACAGAGGGTGATTAAGCTATATCCTCCTACGCTCCACGAGTTTGTAGTGACGATCAGGATGATCGAGAAGGAGGTTTTGATTGAGCATCTGACGCAGAGTCGACGAGAGACACTGGGTCAAGATGAGATGTTGGCACGCATCTTTGGGCCGAGAAGGATGATGAACGATCATGAGGCCAGACCATCTAGACCACGAGGAGGTGATGACTCAGGACAGGGAGCATTGCCTAGAGGTGGTGATGACTCAGATGATCCAGAAGAATATCCTCTAGTCCCAGACATAGGGGATGTGTGACTAGTAGATGTATGCATGTACATAAGTAGCTTATAGAGAAAGCTCTTTTGTATAGACTTGTGGCCAAGATGCATATGATGGTCGATGTATATATGACTGGTGATGGTTATGTATGATATATAAATGTTTTGCTATGAATGAAATATCAAAATGATTATATGTTGTACGATGATGTGTTACGATGATGTGGCTTTACATTACCCTGAATTTTGTAAATTTATATGATTTTACGAATGTGGTCATGGAAAAGCTAACAGTGAATTGTTGTGCCATAATAGGATAATAGGCAAGATGGTAGATTTGTGAAATCGACCAGAGGGACGAGAACGACATCCTAATATCATGGAGAGATTAGATCAGATACAAGCCTTACTAGAAGCTCAGATGCAGGAAAATGCTAATCTGAGGCAATGAGTAGAGGAGTTAGAACAGAGGTAAGGTTCTGAAGGTACCCAAGTAGAACAGGAAGCTGAGGTAGATCCGGTTATCCCTCCAGCTGCTGTACATGAGAGAGTTCTTGAACCGCAACCGGTAGTAAACTTGGAACCCCTCTATGAAAGATTCAGGCATATGAGGCCACCAGAATTTGAAGTTTCTACTAATCCTCTAGAGGCTAAACACTGGTTGTCATCCTTGCAAGTGATCATGGAATTTATGAACCTAACTAACCAGGAGAAAGTCGCATGTGCGTCTTTTGTGTTGAGAAAAGATGCTCGTTTTTGATGGGACACTGTGCGAATGAGAAGAAATGTGTCTGCCATGAGTTGGGCGGAATTTCTGGAAGAATTTAACCAGAAATATTATGATCCTGCATCTTTGAGACAAAAGCAGAAAGAGTTCTCAGAATTGACGCAAGGAAATATGTCGGTGAGTGAAGTTTGCCGAAAGTTCGATCAGTTATCCTGCTTATGTCCCTATGTAGTCCCTACTGAGAGGGAGAAAATAAAGAAAATGATCGGGATGTTCAGGCCAGAAATTGCTGCATTGGTAGATACTGGACAGGTACCGCCTACTTCTGTAGCAGATTGTGTTAGTCGGGCCATAAGAGCTGAGTTTCACGTAGCCCGACAGAAAGAGGAAAGAGAGAAGCACTTTGAGGCCATTAAGAAGGAGAGGGCTTTGGCTAAGTCTACACAAGCTGGTCAATCTAGCAAGCCAAATCAGAATACTAAACCAGGCCAGGGCAATAATCAAGGATCCTAGCAAAATAAGAGGAAAGGCAATTTTACTGGAAATCGCCAGGCAAATAATCGAAACTAGCAGCGAAGAACAGCTGGTAATGCGGAATTCAATGTACAAAATTATCATACATGCGGGAAGAGACATTCTAGGCAATGCAGATTTGGGCCACTTGTTTGTTATGAATGTAGAAAGGAAGGTCATTACGCCAGGAACTGTCCAAGTAACAGGCAGGGTGTACAAGGTACTTCCCAACCGCACCAGACACGCCTACAAGCTCATTCCCTTCAGGGCAGAGTTGAAGAGTCTCTAGTAAGGCCGCAATGCCAGGAGTGTGTGCCACATGCTGATGCTCATGTGATGGCCTACACCAAGGAGGATGCAGAGGCAGGAACATCAAATGTGGTGACAGGTTAGCTTCCTATCGTTAGTCATGTAGCCTTTGTACTATTCGATTCTGGTGCTACGCATTCTTTTGTTTCCTATAAATTTGCTGACAAGATAGGACATCCTAAGGACTATATGGGAAGAGTATTTAAGACAGCTTTACCCTCTGGGGAAGTATTGTTGTCTAATTATTGGCTACCTCATGTACCAGTATATATGGCAAATAGGGAGCTATATGCTGAGTTGATCGTAATGAAGATCATAGATTATGATGTGATTCTAGGTATGGACTTCCTAGGGAAATATCAAGCTATGATCGACTGCCAAAATCAAAAAATAGTATTCCAACCTGAGGAAGAAGAGAGTTTCAAATATGTCGATGCTTCTCGAAAACCCTGGAAGATGATGATCAGTTCACTAAAAGCAAGTAAGCTGATGGCCAGTGGTTGTATGGGATATCTGACATATGTGATGGATACTACAGAGGAACAGAAGCTTCAACTTAAAGATGTTCCTGCTGTTAGTGAATTTCTTGACGTATATCCAGAAGAGTTACCAGGGATACCTCCAGAGAGAGAAATCTCGTTCGAAATTGAGTTGATACCTGGAACGACACCTATTTCCAAAACACCATACCGCATGGCTCCAGTGGAATTAAAGGAGCTGCAGGAACAATTAAAGGAGCTTTTGGACAAGGGATTCATCAGACCGAGTTATTCTTCGTGGGATGCACCTGTGTTGTTCATCAAGAAAAAGGATGGAATGTTCCGTTTGTGCATTGATTACCGGGAGTTAAATAAAGTTACGATCAAAAATAGGTACCCGTTACCTAGAATTGATGACTTATTCGACCAGTTAAAAGGCGTAGCGGTATTTTCCAAGATCGACTTACGATCAGGATATCACCAGCTGAGAATTAAAGAAAGTGATATTCCTAAGACGGCGTTTAGGACTCGTTATGGTCATTATGAGTTCCTTGTGATGCCATTTGGATTAACAAATGCGCCGGCAGCGTTCATGGATTCAATGAACAGAATCTGTAAAGAGTATTTGGATAAGTTTGTCATTGTATTCATTGATGATATTCTTATATACTCAAAGACTCATGAGGAGCACAAGGAACATCTGAGGATCATGTTGCATACGATAAGGAAGCATCAACTGTATGCCAAATTCTCAAAATGCGAGTTTTGGCTGGATAAAGTACATTTCCTCGGACATGTTGTATCCCAGGAAGGTATTGCTGTAGATCTGACAAAGGTAGATGCAATTAACCAATGGCCTGCACCCAAGAGTGTGACGGAAATACGCAGTTTCTTGGGGTTAGCTGGTTATTATCAGAGGTTTGTAGAGGGATTTGCGCGATTAGCTGTACCTCTTACTGCTCTTACATGCAAAGAAAGGAAGTATGAGTGGACTATGGAATGCGAAAGAAGCTTTCAGGAGTTAAAGAGACGGCTGACAAGCGCACCAATCCTCACACTTCCCACTGAAGGGGAGAAGTTTATGATCTACAGTGATGCATCCAAAATAGGATTGGGAGCAGTCCTGATGCAAGGCGGCAAGGTAATTGCCTACGCTTCACATCAATTAAAGGATCATGAAAGGAATTACCCTACACATGACCTTGAACTTGCTATAGTAGTGTTCGCACTTAAGATTTGGCGACACTATCTCTATGGAGCTCAGTGTCAGATTTTTACTGATCACCAAAGCCTGAAGTATTTCTTCAGGCAAAAGGAGCTCAATATGCGACAAAGACGATGGTTGGAACTGGTAAAGGATTACGATTATACCGTCCAAGGAAGGCCAACTGTGTAGCGGATGCTTTAAGTAGAAAGTCTACCATATCGCACCAGTTATCGATAAAAAGGCTTCCAAAACCATTGCAGCAAGAGATAAATTCCTTGAACTTGGAGCTGATATCTGGAAGATTGGATGCACTCCAAGTGGAATCATCATTGTTTGAGGATATAAAGGAAGCTCAAAGACGAGATCCAAGAATGACAAGTTCTTAAGGAGGAATTTCCAAGGATGGAATGATCCTTTATCAAGGAAGAATTAATGTTCCAGCTGATGAGGAACTTAGAAGACGGATCATGTCCGAAGCCCATGAGACACCATATTCGATTCATCCAGGAGCTAGTAAGATGTATCAGGACTTGAAGTTACAGTTCTGGTGGAAAGGGATGAAGAATGATATAGCGAAATTCGTAAGCAGATGCATGACCTGTCAGAGAATCAAAGCCGAACATAAGCATCCAGCAGGAAGATTGGAACCTTTGGAGATTCCTGAATGGAAATGGGAACACATTACGATAGATTTTGTAGTGGGACTACTAAAAACCTGAGAAGGTTATGATGCCATCTGGGTTATTGTGGACAGACTGACCAAGACGGCACAGTTTATAGCTGTCAAGATGACTTTTTCGTTGGAAAAGTTTACTCAGTTGTATATAACTCATGTCGTCAGATTACATGGAGTACCAAAATCCATTGTATCAGATCGAGATGCACGATTCACTTTGAATTTCTAGAAGTGTGTGTAAGAAGCCATGGGTACTGAATTGAGACTCAGTACGGCATTTCATCTGCAAACAGACGGACAGTCGGAGTGGACTATTTAGACATTAGAGACATGCTTCGAGCTTGTGTAATGGATTTTGCAGGAAATTGGAATGAGAAGTTACCATTAATTGAATTCTTGTACAATAATAATTACCAATCTTCCATAGGCATCGTACCTTATGAGACTTTGTATGGACGAAAGTGCAGATCGCCGATACACTGGTATGACCTACGAGAGAAACAACTGCATAAGACAGATTTTATACGAGAAACTTCCGATGCCGTTGTAAGAATTCAGCGTCAAATGAAAATTGCGCAAAGTCGACAAAAGAGTTATGCGGATAAGAGACGGAGATCCTTGGAATTTGATGAAGGAGACTTCGTGTTTCTCAAGATATAGCCTATGAAGGGGATTATGCGTTTTGGTAAGAAGGGCAAACTGAGTCCAAGATATAGTAGACCTTATGAAATTATCGAACGCATTGGAAGGGTCGCTTACAGATTAGCGTTACCTCCTGAATTGTCGGCAGTGCATAATGTATTTCATGTGTCGATGCTGAGAAAGTATATACCAGATTCGTCCCATGTGTTGAAGCATGAACCTGTTCAGATACATGAGAATTTGACATATGAAGAGCAACTTATTCGAGTACTGGCTAGTGAAGAGAAAGTACTGAGGAATAAGACAATCCCACTAGTGAAGATTTTGTGGAAAAATCATAATATTGAATAAGCTACGTGGGAACGAGAAGACGAGATGAGGAGTTTATACCCTCACTTGTTCTAATTTTCGAGGACGAAAATTTTATAAGGAGGGGTGAATGTGACAACCGGGAAATTCAGGCATTCTCAGAAGAAAATATACAAATGTATGTATATAACAATTTGTACTATTTAAACAGTGAAATAAATAAATTTGTATTGTTCAGAATGTATTGAAATGTTCTAACAATACTGACGAGTACGGATTCAGTGTTGATAAAATTCGCTGAATTGAAACGAGTGGAACGGTGCCAAAAATGACATTGAAAACCCTAACCGGTGCATTATGGTGCACTAAAAGATGAAAAACTTCCGGGATTGATTTTGATCAAACGGAAGCAGTATAAATTGATCCGACTACACAAGAGACCTTAAGAACCTGCCAGGACGATTTTAGGAAAATTTCGGCTCGAATCGATACCGGTCAAAAAGTAGTCGAATTAATGTGAATAGTAAAGTCAAAGTCAACATTTTACTTTGCATTTCTGACATCATAAAGCCAAATTAATAAATGTGAGAAAGTTGGTGGTTGGTGGTATTAATGGCCAAGATTGATTCACTTTTTGATCTAAAGGCCAAGATTTGGCCAAAATTAGCCAAATTAAATTTTTGAAAAATTTGGAAAGAAATGGCTTGAAAAGTGTTGAATTCTCATTGGTTGGAAGCCAAATTAATCGGTTCCTTTGCCACTTAAGTCGGCAAAACATGGAACAAAATGGCCGTAGCCATTTCAAAGCCAAAATAAGAAGAAATTTTTTTTTCTAAGTGCTGTCCAAGAGAATACGTGAACAACCAAGAGGAACCAAGGTAATCTTCCAAGTTTTCTTCACAAAAGTGGTATCAAACACTTCATTGAAGTTAAAGGAAGCAAGAAAGCAAGGTAACCTTCTTTGGTTTGCATTTTTTCTTGGTTTTTCATTGAAAAATCCGTGGGATGAATAGTGTGAAGATGACAAAATTTGTGGTTTGTTTTGGTTGATTTGGGGCTTGGGTTTTGTTAATGGTTTAATTAGAAGAAAAACCATGCATTTTGTTTAAAGAAAAACAAAATTTTGGTTGGTTTTCCAAGGGTAAAACAGTGGGTTACCTTGTGTGGTTGATGATAAATTGTTGTTGTTTAAGTGTTGTAATGCTTTAAATCATGTTTTGGTTAAATGGAAAGCATGATTTGTATGGTTATAAAGCTTGGAAAAATTTTGGAATTAAAAACCCTAAAAGGCCGTGGGTTGTAATTAGGGTTTGATGAATATTTTTTAATGATTAACTTGATGTTTGGATAGCTTAAATCATGCATTTAATTATGAAAATGATGGTTATGTGATTGAAAGCATGAAACAAAAATTTGGTGCATGTTTTATCTTGAATGGCCATGGGTTATGTGTGTTGAAAAACCCTAAGAATTTTGTTGTCAAAGGCATGGAAATTGGCTTGAAAATGTGCTAGGCAATGACATTGGAATAGCCTAAAAATTGGTTGAAAAATTGAAAAGTTTTGGTTAGGTTTTGAGTATGAAAACCGTGGCTAAAACTAAGGGTAAAATTGAAAGAATTTTGTGGAATATGGTTCAAAATGTGAATTGTTAAATGTGTGAGCTTTTATGTAAAAGTTTGGGAAACTTTTACATAAAATAGGCTTGTGGTATAGTAGTGGCAGGTACATATGGTTCGAGGCATACCTAACGCCGGTAGCCTTAAATTTACGCCGAATTGCTGCCGAAATTTCAAAAACAGCATTTGGGGTAAAAAGGGAATTAAAAATAAAAGTTTAGGGTCGGGTCGGAAACTCGAGTCCCTAAGGGAAAATTGAATAAGGTAAACCTAAGGGGTGGTTTGTGAATAGTAACCCATTCCCTTAAAAATGTAAAACGCTAGTGAAATTGAAAAACCGACCCTGAGGGGGGGGGGGGGGCGTTTTTGGGAAACGAAGTAAAGGTTCGAGTCGGGTACGGAAAATCCGAACATCGGAGACCTAAATCGGGAACGTCTAGATGAACGTTTTAAATACTAGTAAAACGTCCATTTGAGGCTCCGAAACGATAGAAAATCACTAAACCGATGTAAGGGTCGGAATAGTACTTTCCGAGGGTTGAGAAGGTGAAAAATGGAAATAAAATAGAAACAAACCCGGTAATGAATAGAAAAGAGTCAGAAAAGTTCCTGAGAGCCAAAAGTGCAGTCTGGATCGAGAAAATTCCGTCAGGGGCATAATTGTAATTTTACCAAAATATAGGGACAAAAGCGTAATTTTGTAAAAGTTGAGAAAAATGGGGAAAATGATAAATAAAGCCTAAAAAGTTGTAAATAGGTTTTATTTAAGCTTTTTAATGAAAAATAAAAGTTATAAATGGAAATGAAATTAACAGATAAGGTTTTGTCTGTAGGATCCCAAAATCGACCTACAAGGAGAGTGATTAAAGATCCAAGAAAGAAAAGGGGAAGAAACAGATAAGGTAAGTTTAGACATTTACCTGTCTGCAATATGTAGCATTATTATTGCTAACTTTGATGTACTAACTATAAGTTAGGTACATATATGCTACGTGCACTGTTATAGAATAGAGAGAGACGAAATGTGCTATGGGCACTATTGGAATGGGACACATGGTAAATTATGCTTCGGGCACTAGAGTGAGGTTAATGAAACTCACTCACCTAAAATTAAAATGTGAACCATTCCTAACCACGGGGCAATATGAAGTCACCGAGTTAGAACTTTAAAAAGTCGGTAATGAAACCACTTTTGGCGTACCAGCCTTCCGTACAGGGAGGTAAATTTTGCCTTCGGGACTATGATGATGAGACTAAAGCTGTGGTGGTCAGCACTAATGTACCGCTCTCAATCATGTACAATTTTGCAGATTAAGGCTGTGGAGGTTAGCATTAATATACCGCTCCCAGTCATGCACACTAAAATGGTACTGCCAACCTGAGCTCAAAAGCAGAACATAATATAAGATAATTACCTAAAACTGAAACTATGCCATAATTGAGCATAAGCCAGTTTCGTGAGAGTACTAACATCGTGGTTGATGTACTGTAATATACTATGTTGTGGTCAAACTTAGTATTCATAGTGAATAGTGGTCAAAGTTACTATTTATGATGAATAGTAGTCAATGTTACTATTTATGATGAATAGTACTATTTATAGAAATTTTATTTCTTGCATGTTTGAACTTACTGAGCCTGTAGCTCATCATTTTTGCTTATGTTGCAGGTAAGCGACCAGCTCAGCAGCTTTGTATGACTGGATGGCGAACTGGATAGCACGTGTCAAATGGGATAGGAGGCCAGGGATATGGTCCTGCCAGAGTCTTTCCGCTGAGCAATAAAAGAGAAAGGAAAAAAAAAAGAAACAGTTCTTTTGTAATTATATATTTTGCGAAAGTGCTGTATTATGTAAATTACTTTGTGTTTGCAAACAAAGTAAATAGTGGATAATGTTTTACATGATGTTTTAAAAAAAAAAATTCCCCAAAAACGTCATGATTTAAAGAGAGATAGATTAGCCGGCGACCCATGAGAGTACAATCTATCGCAGTTGGCGATAAAGCTTAACTGTAATAGTATTGTATGATCTCTACGAGGGGCGGGCCGCCACAGTTGTGGGATTGCCTGCTGTTTTGGCCGGTCCCCACATTCTGTCCTCTATGTTGTGACTCGGGGTTCTGCTTTCCCTGAGCCTGCTTAGCTTAGCTTGCATTTCCTCCTCCTTTCAGGCTTAAAAAACCTGAGCTCTTCACTCTTTATCCTGAGCCAACCAGTACTCGACTCAGATAGCTTTGTTGATGCATTCAGCCACTATCGTAGATCCGTGGCTGTCACTGCAGACCTAGACGGTGATGTCTGTTCGGAACATCATCAGCATCCTTCTAACTCTTTCCTTCTCTGTGGGTACTAGGTAAGGAGAGAGTCGGCCTAACTATTCAAACTTCCTGACTGCCTCCATCACGGTCATACTGCCCTGACGCAGGTTATTGAATTCATCCTGCTGCACCGTTAACGCCTCTTCATTAAAATACATCTCTTTGAACTCGTCAATGAAGTCTACCCAACTCATTTCATTGACATTTCTTCTGATGGCCACTGTTTTCCACCATTGCTGTGCCCCCTTGCGTAAAGCCCCTTGCGTAAAGCAAAGGATGCACTTATCACCTTTTCTTTATCAGCTAATCCCATAAAATCCAATATCATTGTGATGTCTATCAGCCAATTGTTGGCTTCTATGGGGTTTGTGGTCCCTTCAAACTCTAGCACAATCATGCGCCTGAACCACTCATATAGATCGCCTTCCCTGGGGGTTGGCGGAAGTACATTGCCTACTGTGGGGGTAGCCACTGCTGAGGGTACTGGTGCCATCTGGACTGGAGGAGCCGCTGGCTCACTGAGAGTGTCGGGGGCTATTAGAGCCTCTTGGACTGGCACCTGAGCTGTCTACGGTGCTTGGTTCTGTTGGCCTAATTGCTCCCTAAGCCGGTCTAGATCGCGTTGCTGATTTTCCATCATTTCTTACATAGCTGGGAGTTGCACCATTATTTTGTCTTCTCGGGATGCTTGGTTTGTCTATGTACGTGTTCGAACCATGATGTACTTTGGAACCTTCATCCTCTTGTGGGCTCCACTAGCATAGCCTCTATTGGTGCAGCCATGGTTACACATTATAACTTACGTTAACTTTCATACTAATACTGTAAAATGAAAACTAACTTACTTGGACAGATGAGATAGGTACGCGGCGATATGAGGCAGGGTGATAGGATACCGCTCTGACACCAACTGTGACATCCCATGCCCTGAGTGACCCGGACCGTCACTTTAAATTACTGTTACTTACCTTACTTAAAAACTATTACTCAAACTTACTTTATTAGATACCATAATTTTAGGGGATTTTTTTTCTCCCTTTGTTTTTGTTTTACGTATATATTTACCATTCACGTACATATACTTTCGAAAATGCAAAGTCTAAATCATAAGGAGTTCAGTCATACATACATACTCATAAAGTTCTTAAACTATTTACTATTCAAAATATACTATTTAAAAATACTGTGTACTGTGCGGAAGTTAAACTCGCGGTGTATCCATAACCTCGCCCTCACATCCACCTCCGCCACTTACCTACAGCATGAACATACACTGTGAGCTTTATGCCCAGTAAGTACAACATGTCATCCGCAAAACATGTTTAAATCATAATACATACTTAAAACCATACAAGTATGTCATAAACCAATACATCTGACTGAAACATTCCACATACTAGAACAACATACATCACTAAATGCAGAACATCACATACTGTATGCATAACAGAAAACATCGAGTACTGAATGCATATCTACTAAAGCTGGAAGTATGCTGTAACTATAACTAAGGTATATCGTGAACAATGCATGAACCGATTATGCTCATGTTATGCTTCATTATTCTTGTCACATGTTATCATTCTTACTTTATGAGCCTCGAATTGGACTCGTTATGTATTATGGGCCTATATAATTCTTTCTTTATGAGCCTTGACTTGGACTTGTTATGTATTATGAGCCTATATCATTCTTTCTGTATGAGCCTCGACTTGGACTCGTTATGTATTATGAGCCTATATAATTCTTTCTTTATGAGCCTCGACTTGGACTCGTTATACTTAACTGAGAAACCTCTTCTAGTTTGAAAGGCCAGTATGACACGCTTAACAATTACTCAATTGTTTATCTTATCTGGTCATATGCTCTACTAAGCTATTCTTAATCTTACGTGATTGGGATATATGGCATCGAACTGATTCTTTCATCAATCTACGCGATTGTGAAACTATATGCGCTTATATATGCTGTGCAACAACTTGTGCATGGTATGCATACTTAACATACTGTAAAAATCATCATTTAAAATCGTTTTACTCATGCTGTGGGTAGAGTTGTACTTACCTAGTTTGCAAGCAAACTTATACTCTCACCTTTACCACGTTACAGGTAACTACCTGTCATCAATACAGATTCCATTAATACTCTTGCTGAGTCGCGAATACTGTTAGTGACTAAAACGGATACTAACGTATGGTACCGATTGCCATCGGTACTAACTTGCTCTCTTTTGACTATCTAATCGTGGCTAATTAATTTATTACTTAATAAATTAATTAACAGCATTCTTAGGTCACTATTACCGTTAGTGACTATAACTTGTATCGTTGTAGGATATTGAGGTCCATCGGTACCCAACTGTTCTACTTTAGGAATTTGGTATCTAACTTATATCATTCAAAATCGATCCTTGATGGGTTGATCGACCAGTCAATTGACTGGTTACCTCGTGTGTCGTTAATTAGGTAGCCTACCAGGTTACTAAGTTTGTTTGGGTGTGGTAGCCTGCCGGGCTACCTCTACTATTTTATTTTGAAAATTATTTAGTTGCCTTATAAAGTTTTTGGGAAAATTATGTTCTTTGAAACTGTCCTCTTATCACCCTGTTGGAAGGTAGGAGCGTTTTATTGAAACCATGTTTTTATTTTAAAGAGGTAAAATACATTTTGGTGTTGTATTTTAAAGGTGGTTTTTAAACCATTTACAGAAACTGTTTTAAAAACATGTTTGAAACGACTTAGTCTATAAATTTAGTGAACATGAAATATTTCGTCCTCAATGAGATGAACAATTCTCGTGTTCATCTTAGAGCTCAAATTGAACTCTAACGGCTCCTAAACCCGCTAAACCCGTAGCTACTTATGCCTAGTTTTTGAAAAGTTTCCAGTTTTATGATATTTTAAATATGGCTCTGTTTGAGGCCTGAAACGGCCAAATTTGTAAAATACATGTAGGTTGTCTTAAAGGTTTTGACGAGATCTACAACCTTCGTGTTAAGTCCAAGATCTAGTTCAGACTCTATGTTGTTTGTTTTTAACAAAACTCGAGACTATTCCTGTGCTCGGCTTTTTAGTGTAGGAAAATAAACCGGTAAAAACGTATCAGAGTGGCGCAGCGGAACAATAAAAATTTTAGATCGTTAAATATCTCATGATGCCATATACAATAAATCAACAACAATTAAAACTCATACCTCAAGGACGCCAATATGCAGGAGGAGAATGATTGGAGGCTTCAACCAACTAGCCTTCTCTACTATTCTCCAATTCCCGAATGGCTGAGTGTGTGGGCACTCTGAACCTCGATCGGTATGCTAGCACTGCTAGTCTTCTTCCGACCACCCAGATCACTAAAGAACTTTATTGTCACGATGAGCTGTGCAACAATAAGCCTGCTCACCTGAGAGTCTGTGGTCTGAGAGAACTGGAGTGGCAGGACCTATTTATAGACCTGCATGAGGTGAATCTCTGAATTTGAATTGGATTAGGAAAAGATATTTTCCCTTATCCAAACCCATAAAATCCGAATTTTTCCAAGGGAGAATCTCCACTAAAAATTCGGTTTTCTTAGGATAGATCTAATCCAAATCTCAACAAGATTTTAACTAGAATTTTATCTCCCTTTTTCAACCAAAAAATCCGAAAATTTCAAGGTGTAACTTTCCTAAAGATTTCGGCCACTTTTAGGATAAGGAAGAATCAAAATTCCACTAGGATTTTTCAAGCTAAATCTCATCTCAACCTTATCCAAAATAACCGAATTTCCTAGGATTAAGGTTCCAAAATTTCGGCCACTTTTAAGGAGTAGAGAGAATCCAAATTCAACTAGGATTGATGCTTGAATTTACCCTTGAATCTCATCCACAAAATCCGAAATTTTCATGAGGATTATCCTCAAAAATTTCGTCCCTTTTTTGTTGGGATTTGGATTCAAAATTCAAGTAGGATTCTAACAAGATTATCCTCTCTAAATCCAACTCAAATTCGAATTTCAAACCTTGTGGATTTTCCACAACAAATTCGAATCCTACTTGGACTGTGATTTAAAATTTGAATTTCAAATTTCAAATTCAAATTTCAAATTCAAATTTCAAATTTCAAATTTAAATTTCAAATTCAAATTTCGAATTCGAATTTCAAATTCAAATTTCAAATTCAAATTTCAAATTTCAAAATTCAAATTTCAAATTCCACAAAACGGTTGTATTTCATATTCTTGTTCTCATGGATAATTTTCTACAACTCCAATCCAATCTCAAATAAAATCATGGCAACTTTATTTGGAGTTCGAATAATTGTGTACTCTATTATCCAAAACAAAATCTGAATCCAACCGGAGAGAATCTTGTCTACCATCCTAATCCTGTGTCATCACCATCCATGCATAATAAACTAGCCAATAGCATACACAAATCAATTTGCCAATCGTTAAGGAATTATGTGGAGCTAGTAGAGGGACTGATTGGACATATATAATCGGGCTCCCGTGATTCCATATGATCATCATTCTGTACCGAACAACTCAATCATATGATCACTAATTTCAGAGTCACACCACTATAAACCTGAAACTGAACTCCCAATTATATACCGTATTACGTAAGCCTGTGACGAGCTACCATCCAATGACCTTGTCATATATGCAAAACCCTCATATGATATCCATGATCAGCCTTAGGTCAAAGTCCGTTTAATCCTACTGATCAGGCTATCTTAAAGTTCCATTATACCACCGAATCAAGAAAATGATTATTCACCATATGTGAATAAGAAGTCATCCGCCCAGCAGACGACCCAAGGCCTTGTCCATTTTCACATTCAGTATAATGCCTTTAAGAGGATACCTTTAACTCCTCAGAGCTATGATTCCGATATCTGCAAACAAACCCTTCATCGTATACAAGTCATGCACCCAACGAACCGTTCTATAAGCTTACTACCTCTGAGACGCTTTAGCCATTGGAACATCAAAGTACACAAGTCATATACATGAAGTAGTTCATTTACTCAGGATTAAGGTTATTGCACAATGAACGTCAAAAGTAGATTGATCCACTCATAGCGGACTACGTAGATCAATCACGCTTTAGTCCCGGTCTAATATGTCACCACCAAGCAACATATCCATGTCTCTACTTGGGAGTCTAGCTCCAGACAGTCAAGACAGACCGTCCCCTCCAAGGCTTTAGACAACATAATAGTCTTAACATGAGTTAGATGCTCGGTCTAACCCCATAGACTACAGACCATAGTTTAGACTGCTAACTTTAGAACATTGTCTTCTCGCATACAAAAGTCCATTGCATGCAACGTTCTAACAGTTTTAACACAAGCAGTCAGTGAGCCATATTTGCTTACATTTACTTTAACATGTAAATAAGACGAGGACAGATAGAAATGTAATGAATAACCTCTATATATAATTTTATTATCCAGTTCAAAATGAATACATCAAAAATGTCTCTAATACTTAGGGCATTTTCTAACAATCTCCCACTTGCCCTAAGCCAGTAGATGTGCCATGTTACGCATCCCCATCGCCTCTACATGCCTCTCAAAGCTTCTAGCTACCAAAGTCTTAGTAAAGGGATCAGCGATGTTGTCCTCGGACGCGATCTTACATACATCCACTTGTCCTGTCTCCACATGCCCTCTAATAATGTGATAACTCCGATCTATGTGCTTGGTCCTCTTGTGGTGCCGAGATTCCCTTGTGTTGGCAATAGCCCCTGTATTATCACAGTAAAGTGTGATAGGCTTGTCAACACCCGGAATGACCTCAAGGTCTCTAAAGAACTTGCGGAGCCAAACCGCTTCTTTAGATGCCTCAGCCGCAGCCACATACTCAGCCTCCATAGTAGAGTCAGCTGTGCAGCCCTGCTTCACGCTCCTCCACACAATGGCGCCTCCTCCGAGTAAAAGCACTGATCCAGATGTCGATTTCCTCGAATCCTTACAAGTCTGGAAGTCTGAGTCCGTGTATCCTACGGGTGTTAGGTCCCCTCCAGAATACACTAGCATATAATCCCTCGTTCTCTTAAGATACTTAAGTATATGCTTTACTGCTTGCCAGTACTTGGTTCCAGGATTCGCTTGATATCGACTCACCATACCTACTGCAAAACATATGTCCGGGCGAGTGCAAAGCATAGCGTACATAAGGCTACCCACAGCGGATGCATAAGGGACCTTACTCATACGCTCTCTTTCTTCCGATGTCTTGGGACAGTCATCCAATGAAAGAGTTAAACCGGCAATAGAAGGTTGTGAGCCTTTCTTTGCCTCTAGCATTGCATATTTGTCAATTATTTTATCTATGTATGAAGCTTGGGATAATGCTATCATTTTGTTCTTTCGATCTCTTAAGAGACGAATGCCTAGAACATAATTAGCTTCTCCCAAGTCCTTCATGTCAAACTGTTGGTGTAACCAAAGCTTGACCGATGATAAATTCCCTACATCATTCCCAATGAGTAGTATATCATCGACATAGAGTATCAGAAAGACCACTTTTCCATCCTTAATACGTTTATAAACACAAGGTTCATCAACGTTCTGCTCAAAACCAAATGTCTTAATCGCTTGATCAAACCTCTGGTTCCATGAGCGGGATGCCTGCTTTAATCCATAAATGGATCTAAGCAACTTGCAGACTTTCCTATCTTGGCCTTTTGCTACGAACCCTTCGGGCTGTATCATATAGATACACTCTTCAAGATGGCCATTCAAGAATGCCGTCTTGACATCCATTTGCCAGATCTCGTAATCGAGAGCCGCAGCAATGGACAGAAGAATACGGATAGACTTCAACATAGCAACAGGCGAAAAGGTTTCCTCGTAATCGATTCTAGTCTTTTGCGTGTATCCCTTTGCAACCAGTCTAGCTTTGAAAGTTTCCACTCTCCCTTCCGCATCCTTCTTTCTTTTGTAGACCCATTTGCATCCAATGGGTTTTATCCCATCCGGCAAATCTACAAGTTCCCAAACAGAGTTGGATTTCATAGAATCCATCTCATTGTTCATAGCCTGTTTCCAAGATCTAGAATCAACATCCTTTATAACTTCATCATATGTGACCGGATCTTCCTCATGCTCATGAGCCTCGGCCTGGTATACCTCAGCATCAAACATAAAGAAATTAGGTTTCTTAGAAACCCTCCCACTACGACGAGGCACCCTAAATTGTTGATCGTCTGCAGGTCTTTCACTGGAACTTGGACTTGCGTCCAAGATCGAAATCTGTGGAGCAGTTCTTTCACCCGATAACTCCTCTAGCACCACTTTGCTTCGAGGCTTAAAGTCATTCATGTGACTTTCCTCCAAGAATGTCGCATGGGTTGAGACAATGACCTTTTGTTCCTTCGGGTTATAGAACAGACCTCCTTTAGTTCCCTTTGGATAGCCTACAAACATGCACAATTCTGATCTTGGTTCCAACTTCTTCGCATCCCCATCTAGTACATGTGCCGGGCAGCCCCATATTCTCATATGTCCAAGGGAGGGCTTCCTGCCACGCCACAATTCATACGGAGTTCTAGGAATTGATTTGCTCGGAACCTGGTTCAGAATATAGCACGCCGTTTGTAAAGCATGTCCCCAAAATGATAATGGCAGCGTTGAGTAACTTATCATGGACCGTACCATATCCAATAAGGTCCTGTTTCTCCTTTCGGCTACACCATTCTGTTGTGGAGTACCAGGTGCAGTCAATTGGGATAATATCCCATTCTCTACAAGATGTCCTAGAAATTCATCGGAGAGGTATTCGCCACCTCGATCAGATCGAAGTGTCTTTATGGATTTATCCAATTGCTTTTCCACTTCCGCACGATACTCTTTGAACTTGTCAAAGGTTTCGCTCTTGCGGTGCATCAGATACACATATCCATACCTCGAGTAATCATCTATGAAAGAGACATAGTACTCGAACCCTCCTCGTGCTGTGACGTTCATGGGGCCACATACGTCAGTGTGCACAATTTCTAAGAGCTCCTGTGCCCTTGTACCCTTAGTTCCAAAAGACCTCTTAGTCATCTTACCCTCTAGACAAGACTCACATTGGGGAAGTCGTACCTCCTCCAGAGATTCCAGAGGACCGTCTTTCACCAATCTTTGAATCCTATCCTGATTAATATGACCAAGTCTTAAATGCCAAAGATACGCCTTGTTAAAGTGAGAAACTTTCAACCTTTTAGAGTTATCAATTAATTCAGTGTCAAGCAGTGAGTACATCTTTGGTCTGATCAAATATAGGTTTCCATCCATCCATCCAGAACAGATAAAAGACTTATTTCTACGAATATCAACTCTTTTACTAAAAGAAACTGAATAAGAATCCTTTATTAAACAAGCTACCGATATAAGGTTCCTCCTAAAATTAGGAACATAAAAACAGTCTTTCAATAAAATAAACCTAAATTGATCAAAATAAAGATGAACGTCTCCCACTGCCTCAGCCACCACAAAGCTACCATCTCCAGTCCGCAACGAGATGCTCCTATCATGTAGACTTCTCGTTTCCACGAACCCCTGCATAGAAACACAAACATGATTAGTGGCGCCCGAATCAATGACCCATGTGTCTTTCGATTCTTCCACCAAACACGCTTCTAAGTAATGAAGTTCCTTACCTTCCTTGCCCTTGGAGGCTAGGAATTCCCGGCAAGCCTTCTTGAAGTGACCTACCTTCCCACAATGGAAGCATTTGGACTTTTTAGGGTCCTTTGGCTTCTTGTTGTTCTTCTTCTTCTTCCCGTCCGAGACAGGAGGATTAGAAGAACTGGAAGCCACTTGCTTCTTATTTGGCCTCTTCCTCTTCCGTGAGGGATTGGAAGATTCCGCCAAATTGGCCTCTCCTTTAGGTCGGACCGTATCCTCATCCCTGATCATCCGCTCATAAGCCTGTAGTTTCTTCATGAGCTCGGTAAGTCCTAACTCCTTTGTCGCCAGATTGTATGCGGCCTTAAACCCCACAAAATCTTTAGACAGAGTCTTGAACACCATCTCGATCTGGGTGTTATAGTCCAACTCAGCACCATTCTCGGCAGCCTCAGCGAAGAATCCCATTAGAGTGATCATATGGTCCTTCACCGGAGCACCCGCCTTTTGCTTAGAGTTCATAATGCTGGTGATAGCGGACTGTCGAGCCAATTTTTCTTGGCCTCCGAACATGTCCTCCAGATTATCCATGATCTCCCCAGCAACTTGATAAGTCTCATGCTGCTTTTGTAAAGCACTCGTCATGCTAGCAAGAATGTAGCATCGAGCTATTTCATTGGATTCTCTCCAACGATTATAGGCAACCGGGACCTCCTCAAGTGGTGTGTCAGGTTTGGGCCCAGGTGGGCATGGTTCGTCCAGTACAAACTTGTGTCTCTCGCAGCTGAGAACTATTAATAGATTTCTTTTCCAATCTTTATAATTGTCGCCATTCAACTTATTTTCAGTAAGTATTGAAATGAGGGGTGTCGGTGACATTTTGAACTGAAATAAAATTATACTAGACATCATTACAAAGCCCAAGCAAATATACAGATAATTTAGCAAATAAAAACATACAAGTATGTTCCTACATGAAACTTGAAAAAAACATGTAGCATTGCAACGGTAATTCTCAGCACCTATTGCCCCAAGCCACCGCGGGGTGGTCATGAGAACAAATAGCCGGAACATGGACCCCGTCCAATTAATATATGTTACCTTAAATCCTCCAAGGTTAAGACATATATTAATAACCGCTTATTTGGCCACCAGTTTAGTTAACAGAGCTTCTAGGGAAGGTTAATAACTAAACGAGTCTTGAGTGTATAACCATTGTTTACGTAGCCCGATCCACGTCCTACCAAGCCACCGAGGGGTGGTCATGAATAGGATCGCACCCGAACACGTTTTCCACATAGGAGATCCAATCTAGTATACCGGCGGCGGTAAACACCTACCGAGGGGTGTGGTCAGGTCAGAACTGACGCGAGGCGTTACCATGCTTTCACATATGGATCAACAATGGAGGCCGTGGGTTTTGTTTGAAACCCTCTCCCACTCAATATTTTGAAAAACATGCAAGTTTTGACAAATTATGTATGATCAATATAGTATGAGCGGCACTCACCTATCCTATATGACATGTTATCAAATATGCATACAAAACATCCATCAATACATATTTATACATCCATGACATATCACAGAAAAATAATTGACAGAATAACCAAGCCATGGTTCCATCCTAGAACAAAGAAAACAAAGATTACAAAATTCCATCCAAAGCATTCTTTGGGTCTTGAATTCTGTTCCGTCTTCTTGTATCCTTCTTTATGTAGCCTCTCCATTTATTTCTCATCCCAAGAATTATTTAAAATTTAAATTTCCAAAATTTTAAATTTCAAATTCAAACTCCAAATTCGAATTTCAAATTTAAATTTCTAATTCAAATTTTAAACAATTTTAATCATCATGTGTAATAATATGTAATTTCAAAAATTTCAAATTTTCAATTACATATTTTTAAACATGATTTAAAATTAAATCTCAAATTTAAAAATCAAAATTTTCAAATTTTGGACCGCCGCACCGCCGCTCGTGAAGGCGGCAGCCGCCGTGGGCTGCCACCAACCCCGGAGGGGCTGGCAGCCCACGGCCGCCCCTTGTGCAGCCCAGCCGGGCTGCAGGCCAAGCCTGCAGCGCCAGGCTGCACGCCCAGACTGGGCGCAGCAGCCGGCAGGCTGCAGGCAGCGCTTGCAGCCAGAGGCTGCATGCCCAGGCTGCGGCCAGCCTTGGGCAGGCCACGGCCACCCCTGGCTGCAGGCAGAGCCTGCGACCGTGAGTGGTGTGGGCCTGCTCAGGGGCTGCCGCAGCCCCATCCTGCTCGAGGGCAGGGGCTGCAGCCCCACCAAGGTTTGTCGGCCTATCCCGAGGGGTCGTGTCTCGATTTTCGTGCCATATTCCAATTTACCTATTAGGATCTCCAAAAATTAATTTGAATCCCAATTAATTGAAATTTTCCACACAATCAAAATTTCAATCTTTAAATTAAATTTAACTTTTGGGAAAAATAAATTACGGTCTTCAATCTTCAATCTCCTCCAAGAATAATTACATAAAAAATTCCTAAACCGTTTCCGGTGTTCAAAAATTCTAATCATAAAAATTCTAAGAGACAAGAATTAATATCCGTGGGAAAATTACAGTGTTAATAAACTGCTCCCATGGTTACATAAAAATTCCTAGATACAATTTTTCTAAATTCTAAGGAACCATAACTGGTATAAACAAGCATGCTTATAATAATTCAAAAAATTAAAATAACCACATACTTTATACATAATACATGATAACAACATAAAGGAACCCTAGAATGTCACTCTCTAAATATCAAATCCATACATAAATAAAAAGACTAAGTAATTGTCTAATTTATGTACATGGCATAGTCATGAGATGGCTCTGATACCAATTGTAGGAAAATAAACGGGTAAAAACGTATCAGAGTGGCGCAACGGAACAATAAAAATTTTAGATCGTTAAATATCTCATGATGCCATATACAATAAATCAACAACAATTAAAACTCATACCTCAAGGACGCCAATATGCAGGAGGAGAATGACTGGAGGCTTCAACCAACTAGCCTTCTCTACTATTCTCCAATTCCCGAATGGCTGAGTGTGTGGGCACTCTGAACCTCGATCGGTATGCTAGCACTGCTAGTCTTCTTCTGACCACCCAGATCTCTAAAGAACTTTATTGTCACGATGAGCTGTGCAACAATAAGCCTGCTCACCTGAGAGTCTGTGGTCTGAGAGAACTGGAGTGGCAGGACCTCTATTTATAGACCTGCATGAGGTGAATCTCTGAATTTGAATTGGATTAGGAAAAGATATTTTCCCTTATCCAAACCCATAAAATCCGAATTTTTCCAAGGGAGAATCTCCACTAAAAATTCGGTTTTCTTAGGATAGATCTAATCCAAATCTCAACAAGATTTTAACTAGAATTTTATCTCCCTTTTTCAACCAAAAAAATCCGAAAATTTCAAGGTGTAACTTTCCTAAAGATTTCGGCCACTTTTAGGGTAAGGAAGAATCAAAATTCCACTAGGATTTTTCAAGCTAAATCTCATCTCAACCTTATCCAAAATAACCGAATTTCCTAGGATTAAGGTTCCAAAATTTCGACCACTTTTAAGGAGTAGAGAGAATCCAAATTCAACTAGGATTGAAGCTTGAATTTACCCTTGAATCTCATCCACAAAATCCGAAATTTTCATGAGGATTATCCTCAAAAATTTCGTCCCTTATTTGTTGGGATTTGGATTCAAAATTCAAGTAGGATTCTAACAAGATTATCCTCTCCAAATCCAACTCAAATTCGAATTTCAAACCTTGTGGATTTTCCACAACAAATTCGAATCCTACTTGGACTGTGATTTAAAATTTGAATTTCAAATTTCAAATTCAAATTTCAAATTCAAATTTCAAATTTCAAATTTAAATTTCAAATTCAAATTTCAAATTCAAATTTCAAATTCAAATTTCAAATTTCAAAATTCAAATTTCAAATTCCACAAAACGGTTGTATTTCATATTTTTGTTCTCATGGATAATTTTCTACAACTCCAATCCAATCTCAAATAAAATCATGGCAACTTTATTTGGAGTTCGAATAATTGTGTACTCTATTATCCAAAACAAAATCTGAATCCAACCGGAGAGAATCTTGTCTACCATCCTAATCCTGTGTCATCACCATCCATGCATAATAAACTAGCCAATAGCATACACAAATCAATTTGCCAATCGTTAAGGAATTATGTGGAGCTAGTAGAGAGACTGATTGGACATATATAATCGGGCTCCCGTGATTCCATATGATCATCATTCTGTACCGAACAACTCAATCATATGATCACTAATTTCAGAGTCACACCACTATAAACCTGAAACTGAACTCCCAATTATATATCGTATTACGTAAGCCTGTGACGAGCTACCATCCAATGACCTTGTCATATATGCAAAACCCTCATATGATATCCATGATCAGCCTTAGGTCAAAGTCCGTTTAATCCTACTGATCAGGCTATCTTAAAGTTCCATTATACCACCGAATCAAGAAAATGATTATTCACCATATGTGAATAAGAAGTCATCCGCCCAGCAGACGACCCAAGGCCTTGTCCATTTTCACATTCAGTATAATGCCTTTAAGAGGATACCTTTAACTCCTCAGAGCTATGATTCCGATATCTGCAAACAAACCCTTCATCGTATACAAGTCATGCACCCAACGAACCGTTCTATAAGCTTACTACCTCTGAGACGCTTTAGCCATTGGAACATCAAAGTACACAAGTCATATACATGAAGTAGTTCATTTACTCAGGATTAAGGTTATTGCACAATGAACGTCAAAAGCAGATTGATCCACTCATAGCGGACTACGTAGATCAATCACGCTTTAGTCCCGGTCTAATATGTCACCACCAAGCAACATATCCATGTCTCTACTTGGGAGTCTAGCTCCAGACAGTCAAGACAGACCGTCCCCTCCAAGGCTTTAGACAACATAATAGTCTTAACATGAGTTAGATGCTCGGTCTAACCCCATAGACTACAGACCATAGTTTAGACTGCTAACTTTAGAACATTGTCTTCTCGCATACAAAAGTCCATTGCATGCAACGTTCTAACAGTTTTAACACAAGCAGTCAGTGAGCCATATTTGCTTACATTTACTTTAACATGTAAATAAGACGAGGACAGATAGCAATGTAATGAATAACCTCTATATATAATTTTATTATCCAGTTCAAAATGAATACATCAAAAATGTCTCTAATACTTAGGGCATTTTCTAACATTTAGTCCCAGTTTTGGACACTGAATGAAAACCACTCTAAAAACCTATCATAATATCGTTTTTAACCAAAAGCTATTATGCAAAAATGACCATAATGAAATTTCCTTAAAACTCCGTGTTTTACCAAATCCCAAATTTGGACTCTAACATGGTCAAAATGGCCAAAACCTGTGGCCTAAATCTGGGGACAGATTTGTGCCCAGCCACTAAAACATCCACACATACACATATCCATCCATGTAAATTAAACCACAACCACATAAACTTAAAATGGAAAGCTAAAGGCTCAAAATAAACTTATTACAACCCATTGCATAAACAAATACACATAAATTCCTTGATCCAAAAACTTAAAAATAACTAAACTTCAAAAAGGATGTTTTTCGATTTTACCTTACGTGCTACGAATCAAGCACACTGAATCGAAATGGCCCTGTGAACCAAGAGAGTTTAGGGTCGGTTTATGCTAGCAATAGCACTAAAAATTTCCTTTTAACACCAACCCAAAATAACAACTAAAAATCACAAAGATTGGTTCTAAAACTTACCCTTGGGTGCACTTGAAATGGCTTGGAATGAAATCTCCTATCACAAGCTTGAAGGGGGCTGGATTTTGGTAAACTTTTGGCTTGAAAAATGGTGGTTTTGGGGGCTTGGAAGCGGTCAGCTGTAGCAAGAAAGAAAGAGAGGAAGAGTTGTGGTTTTTGGGAGCCAAATGAAAGAAAGTAACTCTTATTGGTCAAGCATGCCTTTTATAGGCAAAACTAACCCATTTTACTTAAGCTTAAGCTCACTTAATTATCCACATTTTTTGCCTAATCAAGGGACAAATTGCTGCCATTTTTTAGCCTTCTTGGGCGTGGGCTGTGCATGGAACGAGGAGCCAAATAAACAAAATTTGTTGTTGGCATGTGATGGAAATGTTGAATTGTTTAATCAAAGGTGTCATAGCTTTTTGCAATATTTTATTGAATCCTTTTGGGCTACTTTTGTAACTAAAAATAGTTGCTTTATCAACTAAGGCACACGGATTTTAAGGGACAAAATTTATCTGCATTGGCTTCTCTTTGCAGTCTAGTTTTCTACTGTAGTGTTCGGTCCTTTCTCGGTAGTGTTTTAGTTTTCACCCGGAATTGGATTTTCTAAATTCGATTTTTATACTAATCATTTCTAGTTGGGTTGTACTACCTATGAGCCATTCTGTGTCCATTTCACTATTCATTTTCTATACTATAGTTGTGTCTATACTGTGTTGTCCTTACGCACGTAAAACAAGTTGTTCCCATATAAAATTTCAAACACAGTCTCTCCTGACTAATTTGGATGTACTGATTTTAATTTTATCAGTTTTACGTCCATCTAAGGTCGTCTAGACTAATTTCGGGATCTGTGTGACCCCGCCTCGAAAAATATGTCAGGTGCCCAATTGACTATTTGGGCATTTTGAGTCTAAATATATCAGTTTCGGGGCGAGAAATGGTCGTCTTGACCCTCTTCCCGATACTGTGTATCTCTCAAACCAAAATTCTCGTTTTATGCTCAATTGACCAGATTAAGCCTGTTGACTGTTAATATATCAGTTTTATGCCAGATTAAGGCCGTCTTGGCCATTAACCTGACACTGTGTTCTTACTATTCACTATTTACTGTCTTCTACTTAATTGACTAGTTTGCGCGTTCTGGTTCTGATTTTGTCAGTCTCTGGGCAAGAAGAGGTCATCTGGACCATTGTTCTGGAAACCATACCTTTGCTAGTGTTTTTATCGCTATTGTACTTAGATGTTCGGTCTGAGCGTTCTGGTGATCTGTTCACCAGCCTTGTGTCAGGAAATGGTCATCTAGACCAGTTTCTTAATACTGTGCATCTTATACACTTATACACATAATAGGGTGGACCAATTTCACTGTCAGTCGCCCCTTTCACTACATGAATAGTAATTAAACATCACTGTCCTTGTTTAATCTATTCAACTGGAAAATATACTATATTTTTCAACTTAATTACTTATTAAGTAGTAACTACGTTACATGAACAGGGTAGTCATTACAACTTGCTTAAAAAGATCAAATTTATGAAATTGGCAAACACGATATTTTAAGGGCTCGACAAGATGGACAACTTTCTTGTTCATCTCGGAGGTTGGTTTAGAATTTAGCCTTTCCTAATGATCGCAAACCCATGGCTTAGTTTGGTTTACTTTAGAAAATTTTTCTAGTTTTTAGGTTAAGGAAAAATCGCTCTGTTTGAGCTCTAAAATGGCCGAATTTTTGATACTCGCATAACTCATTTTTAAGTTTTCTATGTGATCTATGTTTTTTGTGTTGAGCCCAGAACTCGGTTCGGATTCAAGATTGTCTGTTTTTACAAAAATCCAAGATTGTTCCCTATTCCCAGGTTTCAAGTCCCAGCTTTGACCTCGCCCCAAAAACCTATCCTAACATCATCTTTGGCCAAAAGCAATTTGATATAAAAATGTCTGTAACAAAATTTCCTAGAATTTCTGTGTTTTGCAAAAACCGAAAATCCGTCCATAACATGCTCAAAACTTAGCAAAATCGTGGCTAAAAATTTAGGATAGTTTGGTTTCCAACCAAACCCTAAAATGTGCATGTGGCGGCCCGCCCTTCGTAGAGATCATACAATACTATTACAGTTAAGCTTTATCGCTAACTGCGATAGATTGTACTCTCATGGGTCGCCGGCTAATCTCTCTCTCTTTCCATCATGACGTTTTTGGGGAAATTTTTTTTTTAACATCATGTAAAACATTTCCCACTATTTACTTTGTTGGCAAGTACAAAGTAATTTACATAATACAGTACTTTTGTAAAATATATACTATTATAAAAGACTGTTTCTTTTTCCCTTCTCTTTTATCGCTCAGCGGAAAGACTCTGGCAGGACCATATCCCTCGCCCACTTATCCCATTTGACACACGCTATCCCGTCTGCCATCCAGTCAAACAAGCTACTGAGCTGGTCGCTTACCTGCAACATAAGCAAAAATGGTGAGCTACAGGCTCAGTAAGTTCAAACATGCAAGAAATAAAATTTCTATGAATAGTACTATTCATCGTAAATAGTCCCGTTGATCACTATTCATACATGAATAGTACTTTGATACTATTCATTATGAATAGTAAGTTTGACCACAACACAGTATATCAACAGTACATCTACCGCGATGTTAGTACCCTCACGAAACTGTCTTATGCTCAATTATGGCATAGTTTCAGTTTTAGGTAATTATCTTTGCTTATGTTTTGGTTTTGAGCTCAGGCTGGCAGTACTATTTAAGTGCGCATGACTGGGAGCGGTACATTAGTGCTGACCTCCACAGCCTTAATCTCATAGCCCCGAAGGCAAATAGTACATGACTGGGAGCGGTACATCAGTGTTGACCTTCACAGCCTTAATCTCATAGCCCCGAAGGCAAAAGTACCTCCCTGTATGGAAGGCTGGTACGCCAGAAAGTGGTTTTATTACCGACTTTTTAAAATTCTAACCCGGTGACTTCACATTGTCCCGTGGTTAGGAATGGTTCACATTTTAATTTTAGGTGAGTGAGTTTCATTAACCTCGCTCTAGTGCCCGAAGCACAATTAACAATGTGTCCATTCTCAATAGTGCCCGTAGCACATTACGTCTCTCTCTCTACTCTATAATAGTAGAGTACCCTCACGAAACTGTCTTATGCTCAATTATGGCATAGTTTCAGTTTTAGGTAATTATCTTTGCTTATGTTTTGGTTTTGAGCTCAGGTTGGCAGTACCATTTAAGTGCGCATGACTGGGAGCGGTACATTAGTGCTGACCTCCATAGCCTTATTCTCATAGCCTCGAAGGCAAATAGTACATGACTGGGAGCGGTACATCAGTGCTGACCTTCACAGCCTTAATCTCATAGCCCCGAAGGCAAAAGTACCTCCCTGTATGGAAGACTGGTACGCCAGAAAGTGGTTTTATTACCGACTTTTTAAAATTCTAACCCGGTGACTTCACATTGTCCCGTGGTTAGGAATGGTTCACATTTTAATTTTAGGTGAGTGAGTTTCATTAACCTCGCTCTAGTGCCCGAAGCACAATTAACAATGTGTCCATTCTCAATAGTGCCCGTAGCACATTACGTCTCTCTCTCTACTCTATAATAGTGCTCGTAGCACATATGTACCTAACTTATAGTTAGTACATCAAAGTTAGCAACAATAATGCTATATGTTGCAGACAGGTAAATGTCTGAACTTACCTTATTAGTTTCTTCCCTTTTTCTCTCTTGGATCTTTGATCGCCCTCCTTGTAGGTCGATTTTGGGATCCTACAGACAAAACCTTGTCTGTTAATTTCATTTCCATTTATAGCTTTTATTTTTCATTAAAAAGCTTAAATAAAACCCATTTATAACTTTTTAGGCTTTATTTATCATTTTCCCCATTTTTCTCAACTTTTGCAAAATTACGATTTTGCCCCTATATTTTGACAAAATTACAATTTTGCCCCTGATCGAATTTTCTCGATCCAGACTGCATTTTTGGCTCTAAGGAACTTTTCTGACTCTTTTCTAATCATTACCGGGTTCATTTCTATTTTATTTTCACTTTCCCGACCCTCAGGAAGCACTATTCCGACCCTTACATCGGTTTAGTGATTTTCTATCGTTTCGGAGCCTCAAATGGACGTTTTACTAGTATTTAAAATGTTCATCTAGACATTCCCGATCTAGGTCTCCGAGACTCGGATTTTCCGTTCCCAACTCGGACCTTTATTTCGTTTCCAAAAACGCCCCCCCCTCGGGGTCGGTTTTTCAGTTTCACTCACGTTTTACATTTTCAAGGGGATGGGTTACTATTCACGAACCACCCCTTAGGTTCCCTTATTCAATTTTCTGTTAGGGACTCGGGTTTCCGACCCGACCCCAAACTTTTATTTTTAATTTCCATTTTACCCCAAATGCCGTTTTCGAAATTTCGGCAGCATTTCGGCGTAAATTTAATGTTACCGGCGTTAGGTACGCCTCAAACCATATGTACCTGCCACGTACTATACCACAAGCCTATTTTATGTAAAAGTTTTCCAAACTTTTACATAAAAGCTCACAAATTTCCAATTCACATTTTGAACCACATTACACAAAATTTTTTTCAATTTTGCCCTTAGTTTTGGTCTCGGTTTTTACAATCAAAACCTAACCAAAATTTCTCAATTTTGCAACCAAATTTTAGGCTATTCCAATGTCATTTTCTAACACATTTTCAAGCCAATTTCATTGCATTTTTCAACATAATTCCTAGGGTTTTTAACCTTTTCAACCCATGGCCAAATTAAGAGAAACATACACCAATTTTTTTTGTTTCATGCTTTTAATCACAAATCCATCATTTCCTTACTAAAATGCATGATTTGAATCATCCAAACATCAAGTAAATCATGCCAAAATTTTTTTTTTCCAAACCCTAATTAACCCACGGCCTTTTAGGGTTATTTCACACCAAATTTTTTTTTTCAAGCTTTCCATCATATAAATCATGCTTTATATTTAACCAAAATATGATTTAAAGTATGTTAACACTTAAACCACAACAATTTCTCATTGACTACTCTTGGTAACCCACGATTTTACCCTTGGAAAACCAACCAAAATTTGGTTTTTCTTTAAACCAAATGCATGGTTTTTCTCCTAATTACACCCTTAACAAAACCCAAGCACTAAATCAATCAAAACAACCAAAAATTTTTCCATCCTTTACACTATTCATTACACGGATTTCTTGAAGAAAAATCAAGAAAAGTTTCAAACCAAGGAGAGTTACCTTGTTCACTTGCTCCCTTAGACTTCAATGAAAGGTTTGACACCAATTTTGTGAAGAAAATTTGAAGGATTCACTTGGTTCCTCTTTGGTTGCTCACGTACCCACCATAGGCAACACTTAGAAACTTTTTCTCTTTGGTTTTTGCTTCAAAATTGTCTCGGCCACTTTTGTTCAAAGTTTTGCCGACTTAACACAAAGAAAGCCAATTAATTTGGCTTTCAACCAATCAAAAATCACCACCTTTCAAGCCTAATTCTTTCCAAAATTTTCAAAAATTAAAATGGTGGAATTTTGGCCAAATCTTGGGCTTTAGATCAAAAAGCAACTTAATCTTGACCATTAATGCTACCAACCACCATTTTCCTTCCATTTATCAAATGGATTTATGATATCATAAATGCAAAAGCATATGTTGACTTTGACTTTTACTATTTACATTAATTCGACTACTTTTTGACCGATACCGGTTCGAGCCGAAATTTTCCTGAAATCGTCCCGGCGGGTTCCTGAGGTCTCCTGTGCAATCGGATCAATTTAAACTGCTTCCGTTTGATCAAAATCAATCCCGGAAGTTTTCCGTCTTTTATTGCCCCGGTTAGGGTTTTCAATGCCGTTTTGGCACCGTTCCGCCCGTTTCAACTTAGTGAATTTTTCCAACACTGAATTCTTACTCGTCAGTATTGTTAGAACATTTTAATATATTCTGAACAATATAAATACATTTATTTCACTGTTTAAATAGTACAAATTGTTATATACATACATTTGTACATTTTCTTCCGAGAATTGCCTAAATTTCCCAGTTGTCACAGTGCATGGCATCCACAAATCATAAAAACTTAAACCATAACCACACAACCACATGAACACAAAAATACAATGGTCAAGGCTCAAAATAAACTTATTACAACCCATTGCTTAAAATACATAGTAAATCTCCGTGATATCGAAACTTAATAAAGAACAAAAACCTCAAAAGGATGGGTTCTAGAGTTTTTACCTTAGCGTGCTCGAAACTAGTAGGAATCGAACAAGATTTGTGACCAAAATTTTCATGTGGACCAAGATGGACAAGAGGTCAGCTTGTGCTAAGAAAGAAACATAGAAATTTCCTTGGTTCACAAAGCTAAATAAACAACCAAAACTACAAAGGAAAGGTTCCAACATTTTTATATTGAGTGACCTTGAAGAAGGGCTCCAACTAAGCAACAAACTAAGAAATTTTGGGCTGACTTTTGGTGAGTTTTTTGGTGAGTTTTAGGTCTGTGGGGTGTCGACTAGTAGAGGAGAAATAAAGAAGAGGCTTTGGTGTTTTGGTATGCAAAAGAAGGAAAATGGTGCAAAAGGTCATGCACACCTATTTATAGACCAACCTCTAAGCATGATTAGCTAATCCTAAGCATCTTAATTAAGCCAATTTGGCTAAGTTAAGGGGGAAGAATTTTGTGCTGAAGCTGCCCTCCAAAAATCGATGGAAACATTGGTGAAAAAGGAGCCAACTTGCACTAAATGCATGGCTAAAGTCTATAGTGAATTGTCTACCCCTTTTCCATTTTTTAATCAAAAGCTTCCAAGCATGTTTCCTTGTTTTGTGGGAAACTTTTCAACCTTGTCCCTTGGCTATATACACGGGTTTTGAGGTTGAAATTCATTTGCAAAAGCTTCTGTTATCAGTCTAATTTCCAACAACAGTGCTCGGTAATTGTTCAGTTATGTTTAAACCCTTACCGAAAAATAGATTTTCTTGATCTGATGCTTATTCTGATAATTTCTAATGAGTTGTAAGTGCTTATGAGCTTATTCTGTGTCTGTTTACTATTCCTCTCCTGTTCTGTGATTGTGTCTTAAACTATACTGACACTATGCATGCATAGTATAACTTTTTTATGTGAAATTTCAGACACAGGCTATCCTGACTCATTTGGACGTGTTGATTCCGAATTTATCATTTTACGTCCATCTGAGGTCGTCTAGACTAGTCTCTGGATTTGTGTGACTCCTACCTAGAAATCACCTTTTGTGCTCAACTGACTCGTTTGAGCGTTCTGACTCTAAATATATCAGTTTCAGGTTGAGAAAATGTCGTTTTGACCCCTTTCCTGATACTTCGCATGTCTCATACATGACTTCACATTTTGTGTCCATTTAACTAAATTGAGCATACTGGTTATAAATATATCAGTTTGGTGTCAAGAAAACGTCACTTCGACCATTTTCTTGATACTGTATATTTATCATTCAAAATTTCATTGTTGTGCACAAATAACTAGTTTGAGTGTACTAATAACTAGCTCATCAGTTCTGTGTCAAGAAATAGTCATCTTGACCAGTTTCTTAATACTGTGTGCCACTCATGTGTACTCACACGTAATAAGGTGAACCGATTCCACTCTCGGTTGCCCCTTTCACTATATGAATAGAAATTAAACGTTTATTTACTCGTTTAATTAATTCAAACTAGAAAATTGTACTATACTTATAGACTTAATTTCTTATTACATAGAAATTATGTCCCATGAATAGGGTGGTTATTACAATCCACCCCCCTTAAAAATTTTCATCCTCGAAAATTAGAATAACTCTAGGAAGTCTCTTTTCGTGTCTTCTTTGCGTTCCCACATGGCTTCCTCGAAGTATGCACAGGTTTCTCCTCGTAGGTCAGATCAGCATGCATCTCAATGGGTTCTTAACTCAGAACATGAGAGCTATCTGGCACATACTTCTTCAGCATGGAAATGTGAAAGACATTGTGTATTGAAACTAACTCAGGAGGAAGTGCTAATCTATACACCACATTTCTGACTCTCTCGATTATCTCGAAAGGTCCTATGTACCTAGGGCTGATCCCTTTCTTTCCAAAACACATTACCCCTTTCATAGGTGCTACCTTGAGAAAGATTGAGTCTCCTACTTGAAACTTTAAAGGACTACGACGCTTATCGACAAAACTCTTTTGGTGACTGTGCACTGTATCTAACCTTTCTCGTATCAGCTTCATGTCTGCCATGGTATTCTTGATGAAGTATGTGCTAACTAACTATTTCTCTATGATCTTATGTCAATGAATTGGGGACTGGCATTTCCTTCCATAAAGTGCCCGGTATGATGCCATTCCTATTGAAGAGTGATAGCTGTTGTTGTATGAGAATTCAATCAAGGGTAGCTTCTTGTCCCAGTTCCCCTTAAAGTCTAGGATGCAAACTCTTAACATGTCTTCCAATGTCTATATGGTCTTCTCAGACTGCCCATCAGTTTGAGGGTGGAAGGCTGTACTGAACTTCAACTTGGATACTAATGCAGCCTGAATGCTTTACTAAAACCTAGATGTGAAACGACCATCACAATCTGAAATGATTGACTTTGATACTCCATGCAGCCTTACTATCTGGGCCACATATATCTCTACTAATCATTCTACTGAATAGCTAACCTTGATGGCTAAGAATCAAGCTGATTTTGTCAATATGTCCACGATTACCTAGATTGCATCATTACCGTCAGAGATTCTTAGTAATTCGACTACAAAATCCATGGTGATTTGGTCCCATTTCCATTATGGTAGCTCGATTTTCTGTAATTCCCCTGCCAAGCATTGGTGTTTTGCCTTAACCTTTTGACAAGTAAGGCATTTGGCTATGAATTCAGTGACGTCATTCTTCATTCCAGGCTACCAAAAGTTTTCTTTTAGGGCTTTATACATCTTGTTGGCTCCCAGATGCATGGAATATGGCATCATGTACGCCTCTGAAAGGATTCGTTTCTGGAGGTCTTCATCCTTCGGAACACATACTCTATGTTTATAGTAGAGTATGTCGTCCTTAGAGACCTTAAATTATGTACCTTATCCTCCATAGCTTCCTTTCTTGACTTGATCAAGGATGGATCAAGTTCTTGGCCTGCCTTGATCTTATCTAAAAGTGTCAGTTGGAGAGCAAGGTCAGACAATCTTCTCATCAGAATCTCGATCTCGTTGCTATATAGCTCCCTCTGTAGAGCTCTTGGCGGGGCACTGATAGCCATAAGCAAAGTAGAATACTTTCGAATTAATGCATCAGCCACCTTATTAGCTTTTCTCGGATGGTAAAGGATTTCACAGTCGTAATCCTTGACCAACTCTATCCATCTTCGTCGCCTCATGTTGAGCTCCTTCTGTATGAATATATACTTGAGGCTCTAGTGGTTGGTGTAAATCTCACACTTGACTCCGTAGAGGTAGTGCCTCTAAATTTTTAGTGCAAAAACTACTGTTGCGAGGTCCAGATCATGTGTTGGGTAGGTCTTCTCGTGATCCTTAAGCTGTCATGAGGCTATGTGACTACTTTGCCATTCTGCATCAAGACGGCTTTTAATCCAGTTTTAGATGCATCACTATAAATTACGAAGCTTCCTTGACTAGTGTCTGAAATGGTTAGTATTGGAGTGCTTGTGAGTCACTGTTTCAGCTCTTGAAAAGATTCCTCACACTTATCTGTCCACTTAAACCTCCTTTCCTTTGTGGTAAGTGTTGTGAGTGGAGCGGTTAACCTTGAAAAACCTCGACAAAGTGTCGGTAATATCCTGTTAAGCCAAGAAAACTACGTATTTCTATCACGTTCTTCAGAGTTGGCCACGCACTAACCGCCTTAATCTTCATGGGGTCGACTGTCACTCCTTCTTTGGAGACTACATGACCTAAGAAATGAACATTCTCCAGCCAAAACTCACACTTGGAGAATTTGGCACATAGCTGGTGGTCCTTCAACACGCGTAAGACGATCCCTAGGTGCTCTACATGTTCCTCCTTCGTCTTGGAATATATGAGTATGTCATCGATGAATACAATGACAAACTTATCTAGATAGTCCTTAAATACATGGTTCATTAAATCCATGAAGGCCGCTGGGGCATTGGTTAGCCCGAATGCCATGAAAAGAAATTCGTAATGTCCATATCGCATTCTAACAGCTATCTTAGTGCATCCTCCTCCCTGATTTGTAGTTGATGGTACCCTGAACGCAGATCGATCTTTGAAAATATTGCAGCACCTTGAAGTTAGTCAAACAAGTCATCAATTCATGGCAATGGATACTTATGCAAGGACCACTCTATTCCTGTAACTTAATTTTCATATAATGAGAAATTGAGGAATAATTTGATGCCTTTTTATGTAAATTAGTGTAACACGGTCAGGTACACAGCCATGTAAGTGGCCGTGTATCGCTCGGGTAGAGGAACATATTTCCAAGACAGCCATGTTAAGTAGTCTCGACTGGTACACACCTGTATTGCCTTATATACGCCCGTGTAAGAGCCCGTGTAGAAGGCCGTGTAATTAGCAGAGAGCCGTTACAAGGACTCTCAAAAATATATGGAACCTAATTACTACATGACGAGTAATTAAGTGGAAAAATACAGTATAATCTCCAATTGAATAGACTAATCGGTGCAGTACTGTTTAAGTACTATTTATGCATTGAAAGGGGTGACTGACAGTGAAGTCAGTCCACCCTATTACTTGTATCAATGTATGAGATGCGCAGTATCAGGAAACTAGTCTAGATGACCATTTCTTGACACAAGACTGTTGAACAGATCGCCAATACGCTCGGACCGGTCATCTGAGCATAACAACGATAGAAACCTGGCAGGGGTATAGTATCAAGAAAATGGTCCAGATGACCTCTTCTCATCCAGAAACTGACAAAATCGGAGTCAAAACACTCAGACTAGTTAGTTAGAATAGAAAACAATGAATAGTAAATAGTGAAAATGCAGTGTCAAGTTACTGGCCAAGTCGGCCTTAATTTGACATAAAACTGATATATTAGTAGTCAGTAGGCTCAATCTGGTCAATTGGGCATAAAATAAGAATTTTTGTTTGGGAGATACACAGTATCGGGATGAGGGTTGAAACGACCTTTTCTCTCCTCGAAACTGTTATATTTAGACTCAAAACGCCCAACTTAGTCAATCGGGCATCGGACACATTTTTCAAGACAGGGTCACACAGATCGTGAAAACAGGTCCAGATGACCCTGGATGGACTTAAAACTAATAAAATTGAAATCAGCATGTCCAAATTAGTCAAGAGTGACTGTGTTTGGAATTTCGCCTTAGAACGCCTCGTTTTACGTGTGAAAGGACAACACAGTGTAGGCATAACCACAGTATAGGAAATGAATAGTAATTTGGTACAGAATGGGCTCTTAGATAGTATAAAATGGCCAGGATTTGACAATACAAAAATTAGATTCAGAAAATCCAATTTCGGGTGAAAACTAGAACACTGCCGAAAAAGGGTCGGATACCAAACGATAAAAATTAGATTACGAAGAGAAGACTTTGCAGATGAAATTTCCCCCTAAAAAACCATGTACAATCATCTAGGAAAGGCTCAAACATAGCCCTAACAAATGGGAAAATTTTTCCCTAAAGTTAGGGATGTGTTGGACAATTTTTGAATAAAAAACTCAAACATTCATCACATGGCCATGAAAAAATTTTTTTGTTTAGTCCCCCTTCGTCCCATACGCAGCCCACGGCCCCTAGGGAAGAAAAAATGGCAGCAAATTTTTCCCTTGATTAGGCTAAAATTGTAGATAATTAAGTTGGTTTAGGCTTAAGCAAGTTAGGTTGAGTTTGCCTATAAAAGGCACACATGATACAAGGGTTTTGCTTTCTTCATTTAGCACCCCCAAACACAACACTCATTCTTTCTTTCTTCTTGCTACAGTTGACTACCTTTAAGCCATTAAACCCCTATATTTTCAAGCCAAAATCCTACCAAATACTCACCAAAAATTAACCCCTTCAAGCTTGTGTTAAGTAATTCCATTTCCAAGCCATTTCAATGTGATCAAGGGTAAGTTTTAGAATCCAATCTTTCTGGTTTTAGTTAATGTTTTGAGTTGATATTAAGAAAAATTATTTTGGTGTCTTTGCTAGCAAAACTGACCCCAATCTCCTTGGTTTCCCCATGGCCATTTGGTCACTCAAGTCATAGTTCAGATTTGTGTTTGGACCATAGCACAAGAGGTAAAATTGAAACCCTCCCTTTTATGGTTAGTTGTTTTTAAGTTTTTGATCAAGAAATTTACGTGTATTTGCTTATGCACATGGATTGTAATAAGTTTGTTTTGAGCCCTTAGCTTTCCATTTTAAGCTTGTGGTTGTGTGGTTGTGTTTACGTGTTTATGAAGGATGTATGCATGTGTGAGCATGAACATTTGTTTTAGATGGCTGGACATAATCTGTCTCTAGAAAAAGGCCACAAATTTTGGCCATTTTGACCCCCTTAGGATTCGAATTTGGGACTTGGTAAAACATAAAGTTTTAAGAAAATTTCGATATGGTCGTTTTTGCATCAAATAGGTTTTGGCTAAAAACGACACTACAATAGGTTTTTCTAATGGTTTTCACTCAATGCCCAAAACTGGGACTAAAAATCCGAGCCCAGACATAGGTATAAGTTTTGTTAAAAATGAACCACTTAGAGTCTGAACCGGGTTTTGGGCTTAGCATGAAAGTTGTAAAACAGGTCGACCTTTAAGACCTGCACCTATTTTAAAAATTTGGCCGTTTCGGGCCTCAAACAGAGCCGTTTTTAAAGTAACGTAAAACTGGAACTTTTACAAAAAACTAGGCACATTGGCCACGGGTTCAATGAGTTTAGGAGCCGCTAAAGTTAGATTTGGGCTCCGAGTAGACACAAAAATTGTTCATCTCATCGAGAATGAAAAATTTCACGTTCGTCAAATTTACAAACAAAGTCATTTCAATCAAGTTTCAAAATGGTTTTCAAAAATGGTTCAAAAACCATCCTTAAAATATAACACCAAAATGTGTTTTACACACTTTAAAATAAAAATGTGGTTTTAATAAACGTCCCCCACCTTCCAATGGGTGGGCAAGGGGACGGTTTTAAAACAAAGAATTTTCCAAAAATTTTATAAGGCAACCAAAATGATTTTCGTAAATAACCAAAGCAGTGTGGGTAGCCCGGTAGGCTACCACACCAAACAAGCACCCGTAACTCGGTAGGCTACCTAGTTAACGAAGCGCGAGGTAACCGATCAGTTGACTGGTCGGTAACCAGTCAAGGACTGAGTTTGATCAATATTGCGAGGAACGATGATTAAATTGTCATATAAACAAACTTAATCAAACACGGTATCAGTTAGACATCAAATTCCCAAAGTAGACCGTTAGGGTACCGATGGGCCTCAGTGCCACATAGAAACACAAGTTATATTCACTAACGATAACAGTGACCTAAGAATGACATTAATCAATTTATTGGGTAATAAATGTAGGAAAATAAATCGGTAAAAACGTATCAGAGTGGCGCAGCAGAACAATAAAAAATTTTTAGATCGTTAAATATTTCATGATACCATATACAACAAACCAACAACAATTAAAACTTATACCTCAAGGACGCCAATCTGCAGGAGGAGAATAACCAGAGGGCTTCAACCAACTAGCCTTCTCTACTATTCTCCAATTCCTGAATGGCTGAGTGTGTGGTCACTCTGAACCTCGATCGGTATGCTAGCATTGCTAGTCTTCTTCTGACTACCCAGATCTCTAAAGAACTTATTATCACGGTGGGCTGTGCAACAATAAGCCTACTCACCTGAGAGTCTGTGGTCTAAGAGAATTGGAGTGGCAGGACCTCTGTTTATAGACCTACATGAGGTGATTCTTTGAATTCGAATTAGATTAGGAGAAGATATTCTCCTTTATCCACAAGCACAAAATCTGAATTTTCCAAGGGGAAAATCCCAACAATAAATTCGGCTACTTTAGGATAATTCCAATCCAAATCTAAACAAGATTTTAACTAGAATTTTATCTCCTTTTTTTCAACAAAAAAATTTGAAAATCCAAGGGGAAAATCTCCACCAAAATTTCAGCCACAATTGGATAAGGGAGAATCAAAATTCCACTAGGATTTTCAAGCTTGAATCTTATCTCATCCTTATCCAAAATAACCGAAAATCTCCTAAGAGATTTACTCCAAAAATTCGGCCATTATCAGGGAGGAGAGAATCCAAATTCAACTGAGATTGAAACTTGAATTTTTCCTCGAACCTTATCCACAAAAATCTGAAAATTCATTGAGGATAATCCTCAAAATTTTCATCCATATTTGGTTAGGATTTGGATTCAAAATTCAAGTAGGATTCTAACAAGATTTTCCTCTCCATATCCAACTCAAATTCGAATTTCATTCTTCGTGGATTTACCACAACAAATTTGAATCCCACTTGGACTGTGATTCAAAATTTGAATTTCAAAATCCACAAAACAGTTGTATTTCTAATTCTTGTTCTCATGGATAATTTTCTACAACTCCAATCCAATCTCAAATTAATCATGGCAACTTTATTTGGAGTTCGAATAATTGTGTACTCTATTATCCAAAACAAAATCAGAATTCAACCGGAGAGAATCTTGTCGACCATCCTAATCTTATGTCAACACCATCCATGCATAATAAACTAGCCAATAGCATACACAAATCAATTTGCCAAACATTAAGGAATTATGTGGAGCTAGTAGAGGGACTAATTAGACATATATAATCGGGCTCCCACAAATTCATATGATCATTATTCTTTACCGAACAACTCAATCATATGATCACTAATTTTAGAGTCACACCACTATAAACCTGAAACTGAACTCCCAATTATATACTGTATTATGTAAGCCTGTGACAAGCTGTCGTCCAATGACCTTGTCATGTATGCAGAACCCTCATATAATATCCATGATCAGCCTTAGGCCAAAGTCTATTTAATCCTATTGATCAGGCTATCTTAAAGTTCCATTATACTACCGAATAAAGAAAATGATTATTCACCATATGTGAATAAGAAGTCATCCGCCCACCAGACGACCCAAGGCCTTGTCCATTTTCACATTCAGTATAATGCCTTTAAGAGGATACCCTTAACTCCTCATTAGAGCTATGATTCCAATATCTGTAGACGAACCCTTCGTCGTATACAAGTCATGCACCCAACGAACCGATCTATAAGCTTACTACCTCTGAGATGCTTTAGCCATTGGAACATCAAAGTACACAAGTCATATACATGAAGTTGTGCATTTACTCAGGATTAAGGTTATTGCACAATAAACGTCGAAAGCAAATCGATCCACTCAAAGCGGACTTCGTAGATCAATCACGCTTTAGTCCCAGTATAATATGTCACCACCAATCAATATATCTATGTCTCTACTTAGGAGTCTATGCTCCTGACAGTCAAGATAAACCGTCCCCTCCAAGGCTTTAGACAACATAATAGTCTTAACATGAGTTAGATGCTCAGTCTAACCCCATAGACTACAGACCATAGTTTGGACCGCTTACTTTAGAATATTGTCTTCTCACATATAAAAGTCTACTGCATGCAATGTTCTAACAGTTTAACACAAGCAGTCAGGGAGCCATATTTGCTTACATTTACTTTAACATGTAAATAAAACGAGGACAGATAGCAATGTAATGAATAACCTCTATATATAATTTTATTATCCAGTTCAAAATAAATACATCAAAATGTCTCTAATGCTTAGGGCATTTCCTAACAATAAATTAATTAAACACGCCCAGAGAATCAAACTCTGAATAGAGAGTGAGTTAGTACCGACGGCAATCAGTATCAAGCAATTTTATCTACCTTTGCCACTAACAGTATTAGTGACTCAACAAAAGTGTTAATGAGATACGTTATTGATGACAGGTGGTAACCTATAAGTTGACAAGGTGAGAGTATGAATTTACTTGCAAATTAGGTAAGTACAACTCCGCCTATGGCATGAATGAAATAAGTTTAAAATGATGCTTTACAGTATGTTAAGTATGTATGCCATGCACACGTTGTTGCACAGCATGTATAAGAACATATAGATTTACAATCAAGTAGATTGATGAAAGAATAATTTAGATGCCATAAATCCCTACCGCGTAGGATTAGGGATAGCTTAGAGAAGCATATGGCTAGAACAGATAAACAAGGAAAAATTTAGTAAGCGTGTCGTATCGGCCTTTTTAGTTGAAGAGGTTTTTCAAGTTAGAGTAAGTTAAGGCAAAGTTGAGCATCCGTTGATGGCTCTTCGACTTTTTAGTGACCACAGGTGTTACCGTTGGTCTGCGTGCACTCCATACTGACACATGGGCACTAAGTAGACAAGAGAAAGAAAAAGAGCTTTCAAGCATAAATGAACATAACCGGATCATGCATACATATTAGTTCACTATACTTCTAGCTACAGTAAGATGCATTTAGTACACGATATTTCTGTTATGCATAAAGTATGTGATATTTGGTACTCAATGACATGTTAAGTGATGATATGGTACGTGATATGCTATGTGGTATCTGTGGATGTCTTGCATGCTTATATGATTTTAAGTATGTACTATGTTTAAACATGGTTTGCGGTTAACATGTTGTACTTATTAGGCACATAGCTCACGAAGTGTGTTCATACTGTAGGTAAGCGTCCTATGACTTAAACCACAATGGGCGATGATGGTGGCGGAGGCGGATGTGCGGCGAGGTTATGGATACACCGCGAGTATTCTTCCACACAATTTGAGATAAAACAGTATTTTTGAATAGTGACAGTTGAACAGTATTTTTTAAATAGTAACCATTAAATAATATCTTTGAATAGTAACTGTTAAATAGTATTTTTGAATGGTAAACATTAAACATTATTTTTAAATAGTAGTCGTTAAATAGTACACATACATGAATAGTAAATACGTACAGGTATAAAAAAAATCCCTAAATTTATGATATCGTATTAAGTAAGTATTAATGGTTTGCAAGAAAGTATAAGTATCAGTTTAAAGATAAAGTACAAGTAGCAGTTTTTAAGTGACGGTTCATGCCATTAAAGGCACGGCATGTCACAGTTGGTATCAGAGCGGTATCCTACACCATACTTGTTAAGAAATGCCCTAAGCATTAGAGACATTTTGATGTATTTATTTTGAACTGGATAATAAAATTATATATATATAGAGGTTATTCATTACATTCTATCTGTCCTCGTTTTATTTACATGTTAAAGTAAATATAAGCAAATATGGCTCCCTGACTGCTTGTGTTAAACTGTTAGAACGTTACATGCAATAGACTTTTCTATGCAAGAAGACAATGTTCTAAAGTAAGCGGTCTAAACTATGGTCTGTAGTCTATGGGGTTAGACCGAGCATCTAACTCATGTTAAGACTATTATGTTGTCTAAAGCCTTGGAGGGGACGGTTTGTCTTAACTATCTAGAGCTGGACTCCTAAGTAGAGACATAGATATGTTGCTTGGTGGTGACATATTAGACTAGGACTAAAGCGTGGTTGATCTACGAAGTCTGCTTTGAGTGGATCGATCTGCTTTTGACATTCATTGTGCAGTAACCTTAATCCTGAGCATATGGACAGCTTCATGTATATGACTTGTGTACTTTGATATTCCAATGGCTAAAGCGTCTCATAGGCAGTAAGCTTATAGACCGGTTCGTTAGGTGCATGACTTGTATACGATGAAGGGTTCGTTTACAGATATCAGAATCATAGCTCTAATGAGGAGTTAAGGGTATCTTCTTAAAGGCATTACACTGAATGTGAAAATGGACAAGGCTTTGGGTCGTCTGCTGGGCGGATGACTTCTTATTCACATATGGTGAATAATCATTTTCTTTATTTGGTAGTATAATGGAACTTTAAGATAGCCTGATCAGTAGGATTAAACAGACTTTGGCCTAAGGCTGATCATGGATATCATATGAGGGTTCTGCATACATGACAAAGTCATTGGGCGATAGCTTGTCATAAGCTTACGTAATACGGTATATAATTGGGAGTTCAGTTTCAGGTTTATAGTGATGTGACTCTGAAATTAGTGATCATATGATTGAGTTGTTCGGTAAAGAATGATGATCATATAGATTTGTGAAAGCCCGATTATATATGTCCAATTGGTCCCTCTACTAGCTCCACATAATTCCTTAACGTTCGGCAAAATTGATTTGTGTATGCTATTGGCTAGATTATTATGCATGGATGGCATTGACATAGTGTAGGAAAATAAATCAGTAAAAACGTATCAGAGTGGCGCAGCGGAACAATAAAAATTTTATAGATCGTTAAATATCTCATGATGCCATATACAATAAACCAACAACAATTAAAACTCATACCTCAAGGATGCCAATCTTGCAGGAGGAGAATGACCGGAGGCTTCAACCAACTAGCCTTCTCTACTATTCTCCAATTCCCGAATGGCTGAGTTTGTGGGCACTCTGAACCTCGATCGGTATGCTAGCACTACTAGTCTTCTTCCGACCACCCAGATCTCTAAAGAACTTATTGTCACGATGAGCTGTGCAACAATAAGCCTGCTCACCTGAGAGTCTGTGGTCTAAGAGAACTGGAGTGGCAGGACCTCTATTTATAGACCTGCATGAGGTGATTCTCTGAATTCGAATTGGATTAGGAAAAGATATTCTCCCTTATCCATAACCATAAAATCTGAATTTTTCCATGGGAAAATCCCAACAATAAAATTCGGTTTTTTAAGGATAAATCCAGTCCAAATCAAAACAAGATTTTAACTAGAATTTTATCTCCCTTTTTCAACCAAAAAATCTGAAATTTCCTAGGAGATTTTTCCTCCAAAAATTCGGCCACATTTAGGATAAGGGAGAATCAAAATTCCACTAGGATTTTCAAGCTTGAATCTTATCTCAACCTTATCCAAAATAACCGAATTTTCCTAGGAGATTTCCTCCATAATTTCGGCCACTTTTCAGGGAAGGAGAGAATCCAAATTCAACTAGGATTGAAACTTGAATTTTTCTCTTGAACCTTATCCACAAAAACCGAAATTCCATTGAGGATTATCCTCAAAAATTTCGTCCACCTTTTGTTTGGATTTAGATTCAAAATTCAAGTAGGATTCTAACAAGATTATCCTCTCCAAATCCAACTCAAATTCGAATTTCAAACCTAGTGGATTTTCCACAACAAATTCGAATCCCACTTGGACTGTGATTTAAAATTTGAATTTCAAATTTCAAATTCGAATTTCAAATTCAAATTTCAAATTCAAATTTCAAATTTCAAATTTCAAATTTCAAATTTAAATTTCAAATTCAACTTTCAAATTCGAATTTCAAATTCAAATTTCAAATTCAAATTTCAAAATTCAAAATTCAAAATTCAAATTTCAAAATTCAAATTTCAAAATCCACAAAACGGTTGTGTTTCAAATTCTTGTTCTCATGGATAATTTTCTACAACTCCAATCCAATCTCAAATAAAATCATGGCAACTTTATTTGGAGTTCGAATAATTATGTACTCTATTATCCAAAACAAAATCTGAATCCAATCGGAGAGAATCTTGTCTACAATCCTAATCTTGTGTCATCACCATCCATGCATAATAAACTAGCCAATAGCATACACAAATCAATTTGCCAAACGTTAAGGAATTATGTGGAGCTAGTAGAGGGACTGATTGGACATATATAATCGGGCTCCCGCAAATTCATCTGATCATCATTCTTTACCGAACAACTCAATCATATGATCACTAATTTCAGAGTCATACCACTATAAACCTGAAACTGAACTCCCAATTATATACCGTATTACGTAAGCCTATGACGAGCTACTATCCAATGACCTTGTCATATATGCAAAACCCTCATATGATATCCATGATCAGCCTTAGGTCAAAGTCCGTTTAATCCTACTGATCAAGCTATCTTAAAGTTCCATTATACTACCGAATTAAGAAAATGATTATTCACCTTATGTGAATAAGAAGACATCCGCCCAGCAGACGACCTAAGGCCTTGTCCATTTTCACATTCAGTATAATACCTTTAAGAGGATACCTTTAACTCCTTAGAGCTATGATTCCGATATCTGCAAACAAACCCTTCATCGTATACAAGTCATGCACCCAATGAACCGGTCTATAAGCTTACTACCTCTGAGATGCTTTAGCCATTGGAACATCAAAGTACACAAGTCATATACATGAAGTAGTTCATTTACTCAGGATTAAGGTTATTGCACAATGAACGTCAAAAGCAGATTGATCCACTCATAGTGGACTACGTAGATCAATCACGCTTTAGTCCCTGTCTAATATGTCACCACCAAGTAACATATCTATGTCTCTACTTGGGAGTCCAGCTCCAGACAGTCAAGACAAACCGTCCCCTCCAAGGCTTTAGACAACATAATAGTCTTAACATGAGTTAGATGCTCGGTCTAACCCCATAGACTACAGACCATAGTTTAGACCGCTAACTTTAGAACATTGTCTTCTCGCATACAAAAGTCCATTGCATAAAACGTTCTAACAGTTTTAACACAAGCAGTCAGTGAGCTATATTTGCTTACATTTACTTTAACATGTAAATAAGACGAGGACAAATAGCAATGTAATGAATAACCTCTATATATAATTTTATTATCCAGTTCAAAATGAATACATCAAAATGTCTCTAATGCTTAGGGCATTTCCTAACACATAGGATTAGGATGATCAACAAGATTCTCTCCGGTTGGATTCAGATTTTGTTTTGGATAATAGAGTACACAATTATTCGAACTCTAAATAAAGTTGCCATGATTTTATTTGAGATTGGATTGGAGTTGTAAAAAATTATCCATGAGAACAAGAATTTGAAATACAACTGTTTTGTGGATTTTGAAATTTAAATTTTGAAATTTGAAATTTGAAATTTGAATTTTAAATTTGAATTTGAAATTCGAATTTGAAATTTGAATTTGGAATTTGAATTTGAAATTTGAAATTTGATATTTGAAATTTGAAATTTGAATTTGAAATTTGAAATTTTGATCGACAGTCGAGCCTAGCTTTTGCCGCCATTCGGCCGGACATATATGATGGACGTCATTCACACGAACTCGCATATTGGATCCACCATCAGAGGTCATCTTTGAAGCCTGCCATATTCCACCACATCTATAGGTGATTTTGGCAAGCAGCAGGTTAGAGGGACTAGCGATGTGATGGTGGAACGGACGATGTAGGATTAGAGATCCGACAATGCAATGGGCTGAGTTCTACCAAGACCTCCACAACTCCAATGGACCGCCTAGAGACAGAGACATTTGGGATGATATGGAAGAAAGGCGATATCAGCTCTTCTCGGACATTTGGGACGTTTGTGAGGGAGAGACCATAGCACACTATTGCCAGAGGTTTTTGGATGCCATGCTACCGTATATTCCTGTGGACAGGCCATTTATAGAGATGGAAGACCTGTTATGGAAAGGAACTCCATGATATGTGAGGGACCTTGTTCCCTATCCTCTGCCACATGAGGATCTGAGGCGCCTTGCCCAAGACATAGTAGAAGCTGAGAGAGTGGCACTTAACCTTGCACTTGGCGAAGGCTTTGCAGCAGCAGCAGCTAACATGGAGGGTAACCTAGCAGACGCAGCACCCCAGCCGGCCGATGAAGAGTTTGTGGCTGCTCACCAGCCAACAACACCTGGGGGCGATGGGAAACCCATGGAGGACCACTAGCCAGCCCCTCAGTCTCTCGACCACCACAAGGAGGAAGATAATGACGAGGCTTTCCCTGATGCCCAACCCAAAGATGAGGAGGGGGATATCCCCAATCACTTCAGTGATGATGAGTGGGTGGAGATGTATGAACCCCAAGTCATCATCGCCAGTGATAATGAAGTTGATTTTGCCTGGGGAGATGATGAGGAGGACCCCGAGGAGTTTCCATTCAGTGACAGCGAGGACGAGGAGATGTCTGACGCCGAGTCAGGATCGTCCTCCGAGTAGTCATAACCTTTTCTGCGGGAATTTTGATTTTTGTAAAAAATTAGAGGAAAGTAATAGCTATTCCCCTCAAACTTAGCTACACATACTTGTTGGGTTTGTATATTAGGAAGTGTGTGTCACTCCCGCTGAACTAGAATTTTGAATATATTGTAGGAAAATAAATCGATAAAAACGTATCAGAGTGGCACAGCGGAACAATAAAAATTTTTCAAGATCGTTAAATATCTAATGATGTCATATACAATAAACCAATAACAATTAAAACTCATACCTCAAGGATGCCAATCTGCAGGAGGAGAATGACCGGAGGGCTTCAACCAACTAGCTTTCTCTACTATTTTCCAATTCCCAAATGGCTGAGTGTGTGGGCACTTTGAACCTTGATCGGTATGTTAGCACTGCTAGTCTTCTTCCGACCACCCAGATCTCTAAAGAACTTATAGTCACGGTGAGTTATGCAACAATAAGCTTGCTCACCTGAGAGTCTGTGGCCTGAGAGAACTGGAGTGGCAGGACCTCTATTTATAGACCTGCATGAGGTGATTCTCTGAATTTGAATTAGATTAGAAGAAGATATTCTCCCTTATCCATAAGCACAAAATCTGAATTTTCAAAGGGGAAAATCCCAACAATAAATTCGGCCACTTTAGGATGAATCCAATCCAAATCTAAACAAGATTTCAACTAGAATTTTAACTCCCTTTTTCAACCAAAAAATCTGAAAATTCAAAGGAGAAAATCCCCACAAAAATTCAGCCACTTTTAGATAAGGGAGAATCAAATTTCTATTAGGATTTTCAAGCTTGAATCTTATCTCATCCTTATCCAAAATAACCGAAAATCTCCTAGGAGATTTACTCCAAAAATTCGGCCATTATCAGGGAGGAGAGAATCCAAATTCAACTGGGATTGAAACTTGAATTTTTCCATGAACCTTATCCACAAAAATCTGAAAATCCATTGAGGATAATCCTCAAAATTTTCGTCCATCTTTAGTTAGGATTTGAATTCAAAATTCAAGTAGGATTCTAATAAGATTTTCCTCTCCATATCCAACTCAAATTTGAATTTCATTCCTTGTGGGTTTACCACAACAAATTCGAATCCCACTTGGACTGTGATTCAAAATTTGAATTTCAAATTTCAAATTCAAATTTCAAATTTCAAATTTCAAATTTCAAATTTAAATTTCAAATTCGAATTTCAAATTCAAATTTCAAATTCAAATTTCAAATTTCAAATTTCAAAATTCAAATTTCAAAATCCACAAAACAGTTGTATTTCAAATTCTTGTTCTCATGGATAATTTTCTACAACTCCAATCCAATCTCAAATAAAATCATGACAACTTTATTTGGAGTTCGAATAATTGTGTACTATATTATCCAAAACAAAATCTGAATCTAACTGGAGAGAATCTTGTCTACCATCCTAATCCTATGTCAACACCATCCATGCATAATAAACTAGCTAATAGCATACACAGATCAATTTTGCCAAACGTTAAGGAATTATGTGGAGCTAGTAGAGGGACTGATTGGACATATATAATCGGGCTCCCACAAATCCATATGATCATCATTCTTAACCGAACAACTCAATCATATGATCAGTAATTTCAGAGTCACACCACTATAAACCTGAAACCGAACTCCCAATTATATACCGTATTACGTAAGCCTGTGACAAGCTATCATCCAATGACCTTGTCATGTATGCAGAACCCTCATATGATATCCATGATCAGCCTTAGGCCAAAGTCTATTTAATCCTACTAATCAGGCTATCTTAAAGTTCCATTATACTACCAAATAAAGAAAATGATTATTCACCATATGTGAATAAGAAGTCATCCGCCCACCAGACGACCCAAGGCCTTGTCCATTTTCACATTTAGTATAATGCCTTTAAGAGGATACCCTTAACTCCTTATTAGAGCTATGATTCCGATATCTGCAAACGAACCCTTCATCGTATACAAGTCATGCACCCAACGAACCGGTCTATAAGCTTACTACCTCTGAGATGCTTTAGCCATTGGAACATCAAAGTACACAAGTCATATATATGAAGCTGTCCTTTTACTCCGGATTAAGGTTACTGCACAATGAATGTCAAAAGCAAATCGATCCACTCAAAGTGGACTCCGTAGATCAATCACGCTTTAGTCCCGGTCTAATATGTCACCACCAAGCAGCATATCTATGTCTCTACTTGGGAGTCTATGCTCCAGACAGTCAAGACAAACCGTCCCCTCTAAGGCTTTAGACAACATAATAGTCTTAACATGAGTTAGATGTTCGGTTTAACCTCATAGACTACAAACCATAGTTTAGACTGCTAACTTTAGAACGTTGTATTCTCGCATACAAAAGTCCATTGCGTGCAATGTTCTAACAGCTTAACACAAGCAGTCAAGGAGCCATATTTGCTTACATTTACGTTAACATGTAAATAAAACGAGGACAAATAGCAATGTAATGAATAACCTCTATATATAATTTTATTATCCAGTTCAAAATAAATACATCAAAATGTCTTTAATGTTTAGGGCATTTCCTAACAATCTCCCACTTGCCCTAAGTCAGCAGATGTGCCATGTTACGCATTCCCATCGCCTCTACGTGCCCCTCAAAGCTTCTAGCCACCAAAGTCTTAGTAAAGGGATCAGCAATATTGTCCTCAGACGTGATCTAACATGTATCCACTTGTCCTGTCTCCATGTGCCCTCTAATAATATGATATCTCCAATCTATGTGTTTGGTCCTCTTGTGGTGGTGAGATTCCCCTATGTTGGCAATAGCCCCAGTGTTATCACAGTAAAGTGTGATAGGCTTGTCAACACCCGAAATGACCTCAAGGTCTCTAAAGAACTTGCGGAGCTAAACTGCTTCTTTAGATGCCTCAGCCGCTGCCACACACTCAGCCTCCATAGTAGAGTCAGCTGTGCAGCCCTGCTTCACGCTCCTCCATACAATGGTGCCTCCTCTGAGCAAAAACACTGATCCAGATGTCGATTTCCTCGAATCCTTACAAGTCTGGAAGTTTGAGTCCGTGTATCCTACGAGTGTTAGGTCCCCTCTAGAATACACTAGCATATAATCCCTCGTTCTCTTAAGATACTTGAGTATATGCTTTACTGCTTGCCAGTGCTTGGTTCTAGGATTCGCTTGATATCGACTCACCATACCTACTGCAAAACATATGTCCGGGCGAGTGTAAAGCATAGCATACATAAGGCTACCCACAGCGGATGCATAAGGGACCTTACTCATACACTCTCTTTCTTTCGATGTCTTGGGACAGTCATCCAATGAAAGAGTTAGACCAGTAATAGAAGGTTGTGTAGCTTTGTTTGCCTCTTACATTGCATATTTGTCAATTATTTTATCTATGTATAAAGCTTGGGATAACGCTATCATTTTGTTCTTTCGATCTCTGAAGAGACAAATGCCTAGAACATAATTAGCTTCTCCCAAGTCCTTCATGTCAAACTATTGGTGTAACCAAAGCTTGACCGATGATAAGTTCCCTATATCATTCCCAATGAGTAGTATATCATTGACATAGAGTATCAGAAAGACCACTTTTCCATCCTTAATACATTTATAAACACAGGATTCATCAACATTCTGCTCAAAACTGAAAGTCTTGATTACTTGATCAAATCTTTGGTTCCATGAGCGGGATGCTTGCTTTAATCCATAAATGGATCTAAGCAACTTGCAGACTTTCCTTTCTTGGCCTTTCGCTACGAACCCTTTGGGCTGTATCATATAGATACACTCTTCAAGATGGCCATTCAAGAATGCCGTCTTGACATCCATTTGCCAGATCTTGTGATCGAGAGCTGCAGCAATAGACAGAAGAATACGGATAGACTTCAACATAGTAATAGGCGAAAAGGTTTCATCATAATCGATTCCAGCCTTCTGCGTATACCCCTTTGCAACCAGTCTAGCTTTGAAAGTTTCCACTCTCCCTTCCGCATCCTTCTTTCTCTTGTAGACCCATTTGCATCCAATGGGTTTTATCCCATCTGGCAAATCTACAAGTTCCCAAACGTAGTTGGATTTCATAGAATCCATCTCATTGTTCATAGCCTGTTTCCAAGATTTAGAATCAACATCATTTATAGATTCATCATAGGTGACCTGATCATCCTCATGCTCATGAGCCTTGGCCTGGTATACCTCAGCATCATACATGAAGAAATTAGGTTTCTTCGAAACCCTCCCACTACGACGAGGCACCCTAAATTGTTGATCGTCTGCAGGTCTTTCACCGGAACTCGGACTTGCATCCAAGACCGAAATCTGTGGAGCAGTTCTTTCACCCGATAACTCCTTTAGCACTACTTTGCTTCGAGACTTAAAGTCATTCATGTGACTTTCCTCCAAGAATGTCGCATGGGTTGAGACAATGACTTTTTGTTCCTTCGGGTTATAGAACAGACCTCCTTTAGTTCCCTTTAGACACCCTACAAACATGCACAATTCTGATCTTGGTTCCAATTTCTTCGCATCCCCATCTAGTACATGTGTCAGGCAGCCCCATATTCTCATATGTCCAAGGGAGGGCTTCCTGCCACGCCACAATTCATACGGAGTTCTAGGAATTGATTTGCTTGGAACCTGGTTTAGAATATAGCACATCGTTTGTAAAGCATATCCCCAAAATGATAATGGCAGCGTTGAATAACTCATCATGGACCGTACCATATCCAACAAGGTCCTGTTTCTCCTTTCGGCTACACCATTCTATTGTGGAGTAGCAGGTGCAGTCAATTGGGATAATATCCCATCCTCTACAAGATGTCCTAGAAATTCATCGGAGAGGTATTTGCCACCTCGATCAGATCGAAGTGTCTTTATGGATTTATCCAATTGCTTTTCCACTTCCGCACGATACTCTTTGAACTTGTCGAAGGTTTCGCTCTTGCGGTGCATCAGATACACATATCCATACCTCAAGTAATCATCTATAAAGGAGACATAACACTATAACCCTCCTCATGCTGTGACGTTCATGGGGCCACATACGTCAGTATGTACAATTTCTAAGAGCTCTTGAGCCCTTGTACCCTTAGCTCCAAAAGACCTCTTAGTCATTTTACCCTCTAGACAAGACTCACATTGAGGAAGACGTACCTCCTCCAAAGATTCCACAAGACTGTCTTTCACCAATCTTTGAATCTTATCCTGATTAATATGACCAAGTCTTAAATGCCAAAGATACGCCTTGTTAGAGTGAGAAACTTTCAACCTTTTAGAGTTATCTATTAATTCGATGTCAAGCAGTGAGTACATCTTTGGTTTGATCAAATATAGGTTTCCATCCATCCATCCAGAACAGATAAAAGACTTATTTCTATGAATATCAACTCTTTTACTAAAAGAAACTAAATAAGAATCCTTTATTAAACAAGCTACCGATATAAGGCTCCTCCTAAAATTAGGAACATAAAAACAGTCTTTCAATAAAATAAACCTAAATTGATCAAAGTAAAGGTAAATATCTCCCACTGCCTCAGCCACCACCAAGCTACCATCTCCAGTCCACAATGAGAGGCTCCTATAATGTAGATTTCTCGTTTCCATGAATCCCTGCATAGAACACAAACATGATTAGTGGCGCCCGAATCAATGACCCAAGTGGCTTTTGATTCTTCCACCAAACATGCGTCTAAGTAGTGAAGTTCCTTACCTTTCTTGCCCTTGGCGGCTAGGAATTCCCGGCAAGCCTTCTTAAAGTGACCTACCTTCCCACAACGAAAGCATTTAGGCTTTTTAGGGTCCCTGGGCTTCTTATTCTTCTTCTTCTTCTTCCCATCCGAGACAAGAGGATTAGAAGAACTGGAAGCCACTTGCTTTTGGTTTGGCCCCTTCCTCTTCCATGAGGGTTTGGAAGATTCCGCCAAATTGGCCTCACCTTTGGGTTAGACTGCATCCCCATCCCTGATCATCCGCTCATAAGCTTGGAGTTGCTTCATGAGCTCGGTTAATTCTAATTCCCTTGTCTCCTGTATGCGGCCTTAAACCCCACAAAATCTTTAGACAGAGTTTTGAACACCATCTCGATCTGGGTGTTGTAGTCTAACTCAGCACCGTTCTCGGTAGCCTCAGTGAAGAATCCCATTAGAGTGATCATATGGTCCTTCACCGGAGTACCTGCCTTTTGCTTAGAGTTCATAATGCTAGTTATAGCGTACTGTCGAGCCAACTTTTCTTGGCCTCCGAACATGTCCTCCAGATTGTCCATGATCTCTCTAGCAACCTGATAAGTCTCATGCTGCTTTTGTAAAGCACTCGTCATGCTAGCAAGCATGTAGCATCGAGCTATATCATTGGATTCTCTCCAACGAGTATAGGCAACCGGGACCTCCTCAAGCGGTGTGTCAGGTTTTGGCCCTGGCGGGCATGGTTCGTCCAGCACGAACTTGTGTCTCTCGCAGCTGAGAACTATTAACAAATTTCTTTTCCAATCCTTATAATTATCGCCATTGAGTTTATTCTCAATAAGTATTGAAATGAGGGGTGTCGGTGACATTTTGAACTGAAATAAAATTATAGTAGACATCATTTCAAAGCCCAAGTAAATATACAGATAATTTAGCAAATAAAACATACAAGTATGTTCCTACATGAAACTTGAAAAACATGTAGCATTGCAATGGTAATTCTCAGCACCTATTGCCCCAAGCCACCGAGGGGTGGTCATGAAACAAATAGCCGGAACATGGACCCCGTCCAATTAATATATGTTGCCTTAAATCCTCCAAGGTTAAGACATATATTAATAACCACTTATTTGGCCACCAGTTTAGTTAACAGAGCTTCTAGGGAAGGTTGATAACTAAACGAGTCTTGAGTGTATAATCATTGTTTACGTAGCCCAATCCATGTCCTACCAAGCCACCGAGGGGTGGTCATGAATAGAATCGTACCCGAATACGTTTTCCACATAGGAGATCTAATCTAGTATACCGGCGGTGATAAACACCTACCGAGGGGTGTGGTCGGGGCAGAACTGACGCGAGGCGTTACCATGCTTTCACATATGGATCAACAATGGAAGCCGTGGGTTTTGTTTGAAACCCTCTCCCACTCAATATTTTGAAAAACATGCAACTTTGACAAATTATGTATGATCAATATAGTATGAGTGGCACTCACCTATCCTATATGATATGTTATCAAATATGCATATAAAACATCCATCAATACACATTTATACATCCATGACATATCACAGAAAAAATAATTGACAGAATAACCAAGCCATGGTTCCATCCTAAAATAAAGAAAATAAAGATTATAAAATTTCATCCAAAGCATTCTTTGGGTCTTGAATTTTGTTTCATCTTCTTGTATCCATCTTTATGTAGCCTCTCCATTTATTTCTCATCCCAAAAATTATTTAAAATTTAAATTTCCAAAAATTTAAATTTCAAATTCAAATTCTAAATTCGAATTTCAAATTTAAATTTCAAATTCAAATTTTAAACAATTTTAAACATCATGTATAATAATATGTAATTTCAAAAATTTCAAATTTTCAATTACATATTTTTAAACACGATTTAAAATTAAATCTCAAATTTAAAAATCAAAATTCTTCGATTTTTGAATCGTCGCACCACCACCCCCGGAGGCGGCAGATGCCGTGGGCAGCCCCTAGCCCCATGGGGGGGCTAGCAGCCCACGCCCGCCCATGTGTAGCCCAACTAGGCTGTAGGCCAAGCCTACAGCGCCAGGCTGCACGCCCAGGCTGGGCACAGCAGCTGGCAGGCTGCACGCCCAGGCTGCGGCCAGCCTTGGGGAGGCCACGACCACCCTCAGCTGCAGGCCAAGCCTGCGGCCGTGGGTGGTTATGGCCTGCACAGGGGCTGTCGTAGCCCCATCCTGCTCGAGGGTAGGGGCTGCAGCCTCATCAAGGCCCGACGGCCTATCCCAAGGGATCGTGTCTCGATTTTCATGCCATATTCCAATTTACCTATTAGGATCTCCAAAAATTAATTTGAATCCCAATTAAATTGAAATTTTTCACATAATCAAAATTTCAACCTTTAAATCAAATTTAACTTTTGGGAAAAATAAATTACGGTCTTCAATCTTCAATCTCCTCCAAGAATAATTACATAAAATTTCCTAAACCGTTTCCGGTGTACAAAAATTCTAACCATAATAATTCTAAGAGACAAAATTAAAATCCATGGGAAAATTACAGTGTTAATAAACTGCTCCCATGGTTACATAAAAATTCATAGATACAATTTTTCTAAATTCTAAGGAACCATAACCGGCATAAACAAGCATGCTTATAATAATTTAAAAAATTAAAATAACCACATACTACATACATAATCCATGATAACAACATAAAGGAATCCTAGAATGTCACTCTCTAAATATCAAATCCATACATAAATAAAAAGACTAAGTAATTGTCTAATTTATGTACATGGCATAGTCATGAGATGGCTCTGATACCAATTGTAGGAAAATAAATCGATAAAAACGTATCAGAGTGGCGTAGCGGAACAATAAAAATTTTTCAAGATCGTTAAATATCTCATAATGCCATATACAATAAACAAACAACAATTAAAACTCATACCTCAAGGATGCCAATTTGTAGGAGGAGAATGACTGAGGGGCTTCAACCAACTAGCTTTCTCTACTATTCTCCAATTCCTAAATGGCTGAGTGTGTGGGCACTCTGAACCTCGATCGGTATGCTAGCACTGCTAGTCTTCTTCCGACCACCCAGATCTCTAAAGAACTTATTGTCACGGTGAGTTATGCAACAATAAGCCTGCTCACCTGAGAGTCTATGGTCTGAGAGAACTGGAGTGGTAGGACCTCTATTTATAGACCTGCATGTGGTGATTCTTTGAATTCGAATGGATTAGGAGAAGATATTCTCCCTTATCCACAAGCACAAAATCTAAATTTTCCAAGGGGAAAATCCCAACAATAAATTCGGCCACTTTAGGATAAATCCAATCCAAATCTAAACAAGATTTTAACTAGAATTTTATCTCCCTTTTTCAACCAAAAAATCCGAAAATTCTAAGGAGAAAATCTCCTCAAAAAATTTGGCCACTTTTGGATAAGGGAGAATCAAAATTCCACTAGGATTTTCAAGCTTGAAACTTATCTCATCCTTATCCAAAATAACCGAATTTTTCCTAGGAGATACACTCCTAAATTTCGGCCACCTTCTGGGAGGAGAGAATCCAAATTCAACTGGGATTGAAACTTGAATTTTTCCTTGAACCTTATCCATAAAAATCCGAAAATCCATTGAGGATAATCCTCAAAATTTTCATCCATCTTTGGTTAGGATTTGGATTCAAAATTCAAGTAGGATTCTAACAAGATTTTCCTCTCCATATCCAACTCAAATTCGAATTTAATTCCTTGTGGATTTACCACAACAAATTCGAATCCCACTTGGACTGTGATTCAAAATTTGAATTTCAAATTTCAAATTTCAAATTTAAATTTCAAATTCAAATTTCAAATTCGAATTTCAAATTCAAATTTCAATTTTCAAATTTCAAAATTCAAATTTCAAAATCCACAAAACAGTTGTATTTCAAATTCTTGTTCTCATGGATAATTTTCTACAACTCCAATCCAATCTCAAATAAAATCATGGCAACTTTATTTGGAGTTCGAATAATTGTGTACTATATTATCCAAAACAAAATCTGAATCCAACAGGAAAGAATCTTGTCTACCATCCTAATCCTATGTCAACACCATCCATGCATAATAAACTAGCCAATAGCATACACATATCAATTTTCCCAAACGTTAAGGAATTATGCAGAGCTAGTAGAGGGACTGATTGGACATATATAATCGGGCTCCCGCAAATCCATATGATCATCATTCTTAACCGAACAACTCAATCATATGATCACTAATTTCAAAGTCACACTACTATAAACCTGAAACTGAACTCCCAATTATATACCGTATTACGTAAGCCTGTGACAAGCTATCGTCCAATGACCTTGTCATGTATACAGAACCCTCATATGATATACATGATCAGCCTTAAGCCAAAGTCTGTTTAATCCTACTGATCAGGCTATCTTAAAGTTTCATTATACTACCAAATTAAGAAAATGATTATTCATCATATGTGAATAAGAAGTCATCTGCCCAGCAGACGACCCAAGGCCTTGTCCATTTTCACATTCAGTATAATGCCTTTAGGAGGATGCCCTTAACTCCTTATTAGAGCTATGATTTCGATATCTGTAAACAAACCCTTCATCATATACAAGTCATGCACCCAACGAATTGGTCTATAAGGTTACTACCTCTGAGAAGCTTTAGCCATTGGAACATCAAAGTACACAAGTCATATACATGAAGCTGTCTTTTTACTTAGGATTAAGGTTACTGCACAATGAACGTCAAAAGCAGATGGATCCACTCAAAGTGGACTTCGTAGATCAATCACGCTTTAGTCCCGGTCTAATATGTCACCACGAAGCAACATATCTATGTCTCTACTTGGGAGTCTATGTGCCAGAAAGTCAAGACAAATCGTCCCCTCCAAGGCTTTACACAACATAATAGTCTTAACATGAGTTAGATGCTCAGTCTAATCCCATAGACTACAGACCATAATTTAGACTGCTAACTTTAGAACATTGTTTTCTCGCATACAAAAGTCCATTGCATGCAACGTTCTAACAGTTTAACATAAGCAGTCAGGGAGCCATATTTGCTTACATTTACTTTAACATGTAAATAAAACGAGGACAAATAGCAATGTAATGAATAACCTCTATATATAATTTTATTATCTAGTTCAAAATAAATACATCAAAATGTCTCTAATGCTTAGGGCATTTCCTAACATATATGTATATATATATTTTGTGAAATACATTTAGAAAAGCAGTATCATTTTACCTGAGGGCCTAAATATGATTTTTTCTACACATGTCAGTAGTGAGACAAGAGTGAAGGCCGGTTCCTGGCACTCGAATGATGTTTCCATGCAATGCGGTAATTGTAATGAACATCACAGAATAAGAGAAGAAAAGGAAAGATATAATATGTGTATTTATGATGTTTAAGTAAGATTGTTAAGTAAAAAAGAAAATGTTATGTGATACAAGCCCCAAGTACGGAATCTGTGTGACGCCCGTGCCCTCAGTAGCCCGGACCGTCACTAAAAACTGACTTGCCTTACTTGCTTTTCTTATACTTGACTAGATATCATAAAATTAGGGATTTTTTTTACATGTACGTATTTACTGTATACGTACGTATACCGATTACTATTCAAAAATATTATTTAACGGTTATCATTCAAAAATACTATTTAACGGTTACTATTCAAAAATACGGTTTACGATTACTATTCAAAAATACCATTTAACGATTATCATTCAAAAATATGGTTTACGGTTACTATTTAAAAATACTATGTAACGGTTACTATTCAAACATACTGTCTGACAATTACTATTTAAAGTACTATTTAACTATTACTATTCAAAATACTGATACTCAAATTTTACAGAAGATAAACTCGCGGTGTCTCCATAACCTCGCCCTCACATCCGCCTCCGCTGCCATCATCGCCCATTGGGATTTAAGCCGTAAGACGCTTACCTACAGTATGAACACACTATGTGAGCTTTACGCCCGGTAAGTACTACGTGTTTACCGCAAAACATGTTTAAACATAGTACATACTTAAAAACATATAAGCAGTCATATATCACATATACCACTTTAACGTAGCACATATCACATGTCATATCAATGATTATAAAACTTCACATAACATGTACATCACAGAAACATCGTGTACTGAATGCATCTAGAAGCATGGTGAACTATAACTAATGCATGATCCGGTTATGTTCATTTATACTTCAAAGTTCTCTTTTCTTTTCTTGTCTATTTAGGGCCCATGTGTCAGTACCATGTGTGTACAGACCATCGGTAATGCCCGTGGTAAAATAGCCGGAGAGCCATCAACGGATGCTTAACTTTCTATTTAACTTAAAACCCCTTCATTGAAAAGGCCGGTACGACACGCTTACTACTTTCTGTCTTGTTTATCTTTTATAGCCATATACTTCTCTAAGCTGTCCCAAATCCTACATGGTAGGGACGTTTGGCATCTAACTTGCTTTTTCATCAATCTACTTGATTGTGAAACTACATGCTCTTAAACATGAGGTGCAACATCGTGTACATGGCATACATATTTTAACATACTGTAAAATATCATTTAAAAGCATTTTCGTTCATGCCATAGGTGGAGTTGTACTTACCTAATTGCAAGCAACTTGAAATCATGCCTTTATCAATTTACAGGTTACCACCTGTCATCAATAACGTTTCTCATTAATACTCTCGTTGAGTCACTATGAACACTAGTGACTATAACTTGCGTTTCTATGGGGTACCATGACCTGTCGGTACCTTGTTGGCCTATTATGGGGATTTAGTGTCTAACTCGTATCGTGTTCGATCAATCGTCTACTTAACAGATTAATCATCGTTCCTCACTGTGTTGTTCGAAACGCAGCCCTTGACTGGTTTATCGCTCAGTCAACTGACCGGTTAACTGGCGTGTTGGTAACTAAGTAGTCTACCGAGTTACTATACGTGAACTTAGTATAGTAACCGACTAGGTTACTTCGCTTGTTGGGGTGTGGTAGCCTACCGGGCTACTAAGGCTTGTTTGGTGTAATGGCCGACCGGGACGCTATGGTTTGTTTGGGGTAGTAGCCTACTGGGCTACTAAGGCTTGTTTGGTGTGGTAGCCTACTGGGCTACACACTTTATTTTACTTTGAAAAATTGTTTGGGTTGGTTTGTAAAATTCTTGAAAAAATTCTTTATTTTGAAACCGTCCCCTTATTACCCCGTTGGAAGGTTGGGGACATTTTTATGAAAATCTTTTTCATATTTTAAAGTGTTAAAAACATATTTTTATTTTGAAGTGTATAAATTATATTTTTAAAGCTTGCATTTTAAAGGTGGTTTTTGAACCACTTTTGAAAACAATTTTGTAACTTGGTATAAATGACTTTGTTTGAAATTTTGTCAAACATGAAAGTTTTTTTTCTTGACAAGATGAACAAATCTCGTGTTTATCTCGGAGCCTAAATCTGACTCTAATGGCTCCTAATTTCATTAAACCCGTGGGCTTGGTGCCTAGTTTTTTTGTAAAAGTCCCAGTTTTACGTCTCTGTAAAAACGGCTCGGTTTGAGGCCCGAAACGGCCAAATTTTTGACCCTCGTGAGTCATTCTTAAGGTCTTGATGAGATCTACAACTTTCATGTTGAATCCAAGAACCAGTTCGGACTCTAAGTGGTCCATTTCTAGTAAAACTTGAGACTAAACACTGGGTTTGGATTTTGTTCCTAGTTTTGGACACCGAGTGAAAAATACCCTAAAAACCTATCTTAGGCTCATTTTTGGCCGAGGCCTATGTAAAAACGACCGTATCGAAATTTTCTTAAAACATCATGTTTTACGAAATCCTAAATTCAGACCCTAAGGGGATCGAAATGGCCAAAATCCGTGGCCTCTCCCTAAGGACAGATTTGTGTCCAGCCACCATAATACACATCCATGCATTCACATCCATAAACCATATGCAACTTAAAGTAAACACAACCATAACCATAATGACTTTACAAAATGAACGCTAAGGGCTCAAATAACTTAATACAACCTTGTGCATAAACAGATACACATAAAACCCTTAGATTAAAAACTAAATTTTTCAACCAATCACCATGAGAAGGGTTTCAGTTTTAACCTTTGGTACTTTGGACTCAAGCACACTTTTGGCTAGGCTTGAGGGGTCAAAATGCCATGGAAACTCAAGGGCTTGAGATTGGTTTTATGCTAGCCAAGTTACCAAAAAAAAAAATCATTCAAACAACAACTCAAAACCAAGAATCAAAACACAAGGAAAATCAGTTTTGCACTTACCCTTGCTGCACACGAAAAGCTTGGTTCGGTCTCCCCTTGCTCAAGCTTGGAAGAGGTTGGTTTTTTGTGAGTTTTGGTCAAGGTTTTGGCTTGCAAAATGTTGGCTTTTGGGGTAGAGAAGATTCAGCAACAAGCAAGGAAAAGAAGAAGAAAAATACTTGTGGTTTTAGGTGTGTGGAAGCAAAAGTCCATGCCTTATGTCAAGGGTGCCTTTTATAGGCAAACCTTAACCAAACTACTCAGGCTCAATCCTACTTAATTGTCTACCAAATTAGCCAAATCTTGGGACAAATATTCTGCCAATTTTTAGACCAAGGGGGCGTGGGCTGCTCATTGGGAGGAGGAAGGAATTAAACAAATATTGTTGACTACTTTTTCAAAAACCCTTGAATAAAATATTCAAGTGTGTCATGACTAGGGAGATTATTTTAATGGCCACCTTTTGGGCTATGTGTGCTGCAGATTACAGCTGCTTTTGTAGCTAAGGGGCACGAAAATTTATGGCCAATTTTATCTGTGTCGGCTTCTCATCGCAGTCTAATTTTATACTGCGGTGTTCGGTTCTCTCTCGGCGGTGTTCCAATTTTCACAAGAAAATTGGTTTTCTGAATCTGATTTTTGTACTATAAATTCCTGGTTGTTTTCTACTGTCTAAGAGCCCATTATCAGTCTAAATTACTGTTCACATCCTATACTATGGTTGTGTCTACACTGTGTTGTCCTTTCACATGCAAACCGAGGCGTTCCCGGGTGAAATTTCAGACACAGTCTCTCTTGACTAATTTGGACATGTTGATTCCATTTTTATCAGTTTTACATCCATTGGAAGTCATCTAGACCACTTTTCAAGGTCGGTGTGACCCCACCTTGAAAAACGTCTCAGGTGCCCGATTGACTAATTTTGGGCGTTCTGAGCCCAAATATATCAGTTTCAGGACGAGTAAAGGTTGTCTTGACCCTCATCTTGATACTGCATACTTCTCACTATACATTATCCACTGTTTTCTACTTAACTGACTGGTCTAAGTGCTTCGACTCTGATTTTGTCAGTCTCTAGGTGAGAAGAGGTCATCTGGACCATTTTCTCAATATCGTACCCTTGCTAGGGCTATCTCTTGCAATTGTGCTCAGATGTTCGGTCCGAACGTTCTGATGATCTATTTACCAGTCTTGTGTCAAGAAATGGTCATTCGGACCAGTTTTCCAACACTGTATGTCTCATTCATATATACACATAATAGGGTAGACCGGGTTCATAGTCGGTCGCCCCTTTCACTGCATAAATAATACTTAAATAGTACTGTATCTGTTTAGTCTATTCAATGGGGAAATATACTATATTTTTCAACTTAATTACTCACTGCATAGTAATTAGGTTTCATGCAATTTGAGGGTTTGTGTAACGGCTTTCTGCTCATTACACGGCCTTCAACACGGCCTCTAACACGGGCGTGTATAATGTAACACGGGCGTGTATACACCGGACACGGGCGTGTACTAGCTGAATTTCTTCAATACAGCCATGTTTGAAAACACGGCCTTTTACACGTTCCTTAACCCGAGAGGTACGTGGCCTCTTACACGGCCGTGTTCTTGACCGTGTCTCAGTACACGGCCATGTTCAGTTACAGCGCTTCTCACACGTTCACGACTCGAGTGGTACACGGCCTCTTACACGGCCGTGTACCTGATCGTGTTCTGCTACACAGCCATGTACACTTACACGACTACACACACATACACAGTCTGTGTGGTACACGGCCACTTACACGGCCGTATACCTGACCGTGTACTTTAAAAATTACACTAAAATGCATCAAATTATTCTTTAATTTCTCATTAAATTAAAAATTAAAGTACATGATCAGGGTGGTCCTTACAATCTACCCCTCTTACAAAAATTTTCGTCCTCAAAAATTAGAATAAATCCGGGAAGTCTCTTTTCATATCCTCTTCTCGTTCCTATGTAGGTTCTTCGAGGTTATGGTTTCGCCATAATACTTTAACAAGCGGAATCACTTTATTCCTAAGAATCTTATTTTCCCGGGCTAAAATCTGCACGGGTCTTTCTTCATAGGTTAGATTTGCATGTACTTCAACTGGCTCTTGGCTTAGTACGTGGGAACCATCCAGCACGTACTTCTTCAACATCGAGACATGGAAAACATTGTGTACGGAAGCTAGTTCGGAACTATGGTTCTAGTTATAGTAGGATGCATTCAGTACACAATGTATTCTGCTATGCATATAGTATGTGAAGTTTTGTATTTAATGTTATGATATGTGATGATCTGGTATGTGATATGTGATACTTGGCATGCTTATATGATTTTAAGTATGTACTATGTTTTAAATAAGTTTTATGGTTAACATGTTATACTTACTGGTGTAAAGCTCACGGAGTGTGTTTGTGCTATAGGTAAGCGTCCTATGGCCTAAACCGCAATGGGCAATGATGGCGGCGGAGGTGGATGTGAGGGCGAGGTTATAGATGCACCACGAGTAAATCTTACGCACAGTTTGAGTAAACAGTATTTATGAATAGTAATTGTTAAATAGTATTTTGAATAGTAATCATTAAATAGTATTTTTGAATAGTAATAGTTAAACAGTATTTCTAAATAGTAGTAGTTAAACAGTGATATAAGTATGTACATATGGTTAAACCCCTTATGTTTTAGACGATTCATATTTAAAGCATACATACGTGAATAGTAAATACGTACGCCTTAAAAAAAATCCCCTAAAATTAAGGTATCTAAGTAAATAGATTTTAAGTAAGTATTAATGCTTTGCAAGAAAGTATAAGTATCAGTACAAGTAGTAGTTTTTAAGTGACGATCCGGGTCACTAAAGGCACGGGACGTCACAAAATCTTCTTTTGGTTTAATTCAAAATTCAAGGGATCAACTCATGTAAGATTATAAATAGGGGTGACAACTGGGAAATTCTGGCATTCTTGGAAGAAAATATACAAATGTATGTATATAACAATTTGTACTATTTAAATAGTGAAATGAATGTATTGATATTGTTTAGAATGTATTAAAATGTTCTAATAATACTGACAAGTAAGAATTCAGTGTTGATAAAGTTCACTGAATTGAAACGGGTGGAACGGTGCCAAAAACGGCATTGAAAACCTAATCAGCGCATTATGGTGCACTAAAAAGATGAAAAACTTTCGGGATTGATTTTGATCAAACGAAAGTAGTATAAATTGATCCGACTACACAGGAGACCTCAAGAACCCGCCGGGACGATTTCAGGAAAATTTCGGCTCAATCCGACATTGGTCAAAAAGTAGTCGAATTAATATGAATAGTGAAGTCAAAGTCAAATTTTTACTTTATATTAATGACATCATTAAGCCATTTATTAAATGATGTAAAAATTGATGGTTGGTGGCATTAATAGCCAAGATTGAATTGCTTTATGATCTAAAGGCCTAGATTTGGCCAAAATAAGCCAAATTATTTTTGTGAAAATATGGAAAGAAATGGCATGAAATGTGTTGAAATTTCATTAGTTGGAAGCCAAATTAATTGGTTTTCTTAGTTACATGAGTCAGCCACTTTGAAACATAAGCACCCATAGCCTTCCAAAGCAAAAACAAGAGAAAAAAAAAATTTCTAAGTATTCCAAGAGAGAACCCATGAGCAACCAAGAGAAACCAAGCCAAATTTCAAATTTTCTTCACCAAAGGGATAGCAAACTCATCATTAAGTCAAGGGAAGCAAGAAATCAAGGTAGCTATCTTTAGTTTGAAATTTTTCTTGCTTTTTCATTGAAAAATCCATGGGTTTGTTGGCTTGAAGGATGAGAAATTTTGTGGTTGATTTAGTTGATTTGGTATATGGGTTTTGTTAATGGTTTGATTAGAAGAAAAACCATGCATTTTTTTTTCAAGAAAAACAAAGTTTTGGTTGGTTTTTTTATGGAAAATCCGTGGGTTACCTTAGTGTTTTATCATGGATTTATTATTGGTTAAGTGTTGTAATGCTTTAAATCATGTTTTGGTTATATGGAAAGCATGATTTGCATGGTTAGAAAGCTTGGAAAGCATGAAACAAAATGTTATGCATGAAACAAAATGTTATGCATGTTTTACCTAAAATGGCCGTGGGTTATGTGTGTTGAAAAACCCTAAGAATTGTATTGTAAAATGCATAGAAAATGGCTTGAAAATGTGCTAGGTAATAGCCTTTGAATAGCTTAAAATTTGGTTGAAAGATTGAAAAGTTTTGACTAGGTTTTGAGTATGAAAACCGTGGCTAAACCTAAGGGGTAAAATTTAAAGAATTTTGTTGAAATTGTGGTTCAAAATGTGAATTGGAAAATGTGAGAGCTTTTATGTAAAAGTTTGGGAAACTTTTACATAAAATAGGACTTTGGTATAGCATGTGGCAAGTACACATGGTTCGAGGCATACCTAACGCCAGTAGCCTTAAATTTACGTCGAAATACTGCTGAAATTTCGAAAAACGGCATTTAGGGTATAAAGGGAATCGAGAGCAAAAGTTTAGGGTCGGGTCGGATACCAGAGTCCCTAAAGGAAAATCGAATAAGGGAAACCTAAGTGGTGGTTCATGAATAGTAACCCGTCCCCTTAAAAATGTAAAACGTGAGTGAAACTGAAAAACCAACCCTGAAGGGGGGCATTTTTAGGAAATGAAGTAAAGATCCGAGTAGGGTACGGAAGATCCAAGTCAGGTATTTGAGGCTTCGAAACGATAGAAAATCACTAAATCGATGTAAGGGTCGGAATAGTGCTTCCCGAGGGTCGGGAAGGTGAAAAATGGAAATAAAATAGAAACGAATGTGGTAATGAATAGAAAAGAGTCAGAAAAGTTCTCGAGAGCCAAAAGTGCAGTCTAGATCGAGAAAATCCTGTCAGGGGCATAATTGCAATTTTGTCAAAATGTAGGGGTAAATTGTAATTTTTCAAAAGTTGAGAAAAATGGGGAAAATGATAAATAAAGCCTAAAAAGTTATAAATAGGTTTTATTTAAGCTTTTTAATAAAAAAAATAAAAGCTATAAATGAAAATGAAATTAACAGACAAGGTTTTGTCTATAAGATCCCAAAATCGACCCATAATGAGAGCGATTAAAGATATAGGAAGGAAAAGGAGAAGAAACGGATAAGGTAAGTTCAGACATTTACTTGTCTGCAACATATAGCATTATTATTGCTAACTTTGATGTACAAACTATAAGTTAGGTACATATGTGATATGGGCACTATTATAGAATAGAGAGAGAGACGAAATGTGCTAGGGGCACTATTAAAATGGGACACATAATAAATTGTGCTTCGGGCACTAGAGCGAGGTTAATAAAACTCACTCACGTGAAATTAAAATGTGAACCATTCCTAATCACGGGGCAATATGAAGTCACCAGATTAGAACTTTAAAAAGTCGGTAATGAAACCACTTTTGGCGTACCTGCCTTCCGTACAGGGAGGTAAACTTTGCCTTCGGGGCTATGATGATGAGATTAAGGCTGTGGAGGTCAGCACTAATGTACCGCTCCCAGTCATGTACAACTTTGCCTTCGGGGCTATGATGATGAGATTAAGGCTGTGTAGGTCAGCACTAATGTACCACTTCCAGTCATGCGCACTAAAATGGTACTGCCAACATGAGCTCAATACTAGAACATAAATAAAGATAATTACCTAAAACTGAAACTATGCCACAATTGAGCATAAGACAGTTTCGTGAGAGTACTAACACCATGGTTGATGTACTATTGATATACTGTGTTGTAGTCAAATTTACTATTCATTATGAATAGTGATCAAAGTTACTATTTATGATGAATAGTACTATTCATGATAAATAGTAATATTCATAGAAATTCTATTTCTTGCATGTTTGAACTTGTTGAGCCTGTAGCTCACCATTTTGCTTATGTTGCAGGTAAACAACTAGCTCATCAGCTTTGTATAGCTGGATGGCGGACTGGATAGCGAGTGTCAAATGGGATGGGAAGCCTAGGGATATGGTTCTGCCAGAGTTTTTCCGCTGAGCGTTAACAAAGAGAGGAAAAAGAAACAGTTCTTTTGTAATGATATATAATTTGCGAAAGTACTGTATTATGTAATTTACTTTGTATTTGTAAACAAAGTGATTAGTGGATAATGTTTTACATGATGTTTAAAAAAAAATCCCCCAAAAATGTCATGTTTTATAAGAGAGAGAGATTAGCCGGCGACCCATGAGAGTACAATCTATCGCAGTTAGCTATGAAGCTTAACTGTAATAGTATTGTATGATCTCTACGAAGGGCGGGCCGCCACAGTTGGTATCAGAGTGGGTTTACGGTTGGTCTAGTTTAGATTAGCAACTGTCGCCATAGTTGGTATCAGAGTGGTGTTGACCATATCCTAATTTGACACTTCGCGTATCCTGCACCGCAATCCAAGTAAGTAGTTTATTTAAGTTTAGTTAATTATTTTCTTATATGAAAATAATTATCTTATAGGTAGCAAGATGACTAGACCTCCTTATGCGAGACCGCCGCTACCACGACCGAGAGGGGTGTTTCGGGTATGGACCTATTGTGAGGCCGTCTATTTCCCAACGTCCAGTACTTAGACCCCCGGTGCCAGAGAGACCTACAGTACTAGCCCCAGCCCCTGTAGATGTAGTACAGCCTCGACCGATACTTCATCCACCTGTAGTAGTAGACATTCTAGTTGTTGGTGGATGCCAACATATTGGAGTGAGAGTTTCAGCTCGAGTAGTACAGGCATTTAGAGCCAGTAGTCCCCCTATGTTTGATGGTGGACGACAGTCAATGGAGGCAAAGAATTGGCTCCATGCAATAGAGAGGATTATGGTAATGTGTGATATTATTCGAGAGATGTGCATTCAATTGGCAATAAGTATGTTTCAGGGAGATGCTTGAGTATTCTGGGATTATTGTGATCAACAGATTCTGTTGGGATTCAGTTGGGCTGAAATCTATCAGCGATTGGCTGATCAGTTTCCACTTAAAGATCCGACACCTGTTCCAGTACCTCCAGAGAGACGAGAGGTAGTTACACCCACGTATCCTGGATTTGATGAGGTTAGGGACTATATTCTCGAGACAGAGAGGATGGTCATATTGTGTAGTGAGACAGTTATGTCTTACGCAGCACGATTTGAGGAGACTATTAGGAGGAGATGTCCGTTACACAACCTCACTGAAGTGAACTGTTGTAAGCTTTTCTGGAAAGGTTTACCTATGGAATTGAGACAGAGGGTGATTAAGCTATATCCTCCTATGCTCCAAGAGTTTGTAGTGACAATCAGGACAATCGAGAGGGAGATTTTGATTGAGCATCTATCACAGAGTGGACGAGAGACACTGTGTCAAGATGAGACGATGGCACGCATCTTTGGGCCAAGAAGGATGATGAACGATCATGAGGCCGGACCGTCTAGACCAAGAGGAGGTGATGACTCAGGACAGGGAGCATTGCCTAGGGGTGGTGATGACTCAGATGGTCCAGATGACGATGAGGATCCAGAAGAATATCCTCTAGTCCCAGACGCAGGAGATGTGTGACCTGTAGATGTATTCATGTACATAAGTAGCTTATAGAGAAAAATCTCTTTTGTATAGACTTGTGGCCAAGATGTATATGATGGCTGATGTATATATGACTGGTGATGGTTATGTATGATATATAAACATTTTGCTATGAATGAAATATCAAAATGATTATATGTTGTACGATGATGTGTTACGATGATGTGGCTTTACATTACCTTGAATTTCGTAAATTTATATGATTTTACGAATATGGTCATGAAAAAGCTAACGGTAAATTGTTGTGCCATAATAGGATAATAGGCAAGATGGTGGATTTGAGAAATCGACCAGAGAGACGAAAATGACATCCTAATCTCATGGAAAGAATAGAGCATATACAAGCTATACTAGAAGCTCAGATGCAAGAAAATGCTAATCTGAGACAACGAGTAGAGGATTTAGAATAGAGGTAAGGTTTTGAAGGCACCCAAGTAGAACAGGAAGCTGAGGTAGATCCGGTTATTCCTCCAGCTGCTGTACATGAGAGAGTTCCTGAACCGCCACTGGTAGTAAATCTGGAACCCCTCTATGAAAGATTCAGGCGTATGAGACTGCCAGAATTTAAAGGTTCTACTAATCCTCTAGAGGCTGAAGACTGGTTGTCATCATTGCAAGTGATCTTGGAATTTATGGAATTAACTGACCAAGAGAAGGTTGCATGTGCGTCTTTTGTGTTGAGGAAAGATGCTCGTTTTTGGTGGGACACTGTGCGACTGAGAAGAAATGTGTCTACCATGAGTTGGACAGAATTTCTAGAAGAATTTAACTAGAAATATTATGATCCTGCATCTATGAGACTCCAACAGAAAGAGTTCTCAGAATTGAAGCAAGGAAATATGTCGGTGAATGAAGTTTGCCAAAAGTTCGATTAGTTATCTCGCTTATATCCCTATGTAGTCCCTACTAAGAGGGAGAAAATACAGAAAATGATCGGGATGTTTAGGCCAGAAATTGCTGCATTGGTAGATACAGGATAGATACCGCCTACTTCTGTAGCAGATTGTGTTAGTTATGCCATAAGAGCTAAGTTTCATGTAGCCTAACAGAAGGAGGAAAGAGAGAAGAACTGGGATGCCAAGAAGAAGGAGAGAGCTTTGGCTAAGTCTACATAAGCTGGTCAATCTAGCAGGCCTAATCAGAATGCTAAACCACGCCAGGGAAATAATCAAGGATCCCAGCAAAACAAGAGGAAATGCAATTTTACTGGAAATCGCTAGGCAAATAATCGAAACCAGCAGTGAAGAACAGCTGGTAATGCGGAATCCAATGTACCAAATTGTTCTACATGCGGGAAGAGACATTCTGGGCAATGCAGATTTGGGCCACTTGTTTGTTATGAATGTAGAAAGGAAGGTCATTATGCCAGGAACTGTCCAAGCAACAGGCAAGGTGTACAAGCCACTTCCCAACCGCACTAGACACGCCCACAAACTCATTCCCTTCAGGCCAAGGTTGAGGAGTCTCTAGTAAGGCCGCAACGCCAGGAGCGTGTGCCACGTGCTGATGCTCGTGTAATGGCCTACACCAAGGAGGATGCAGAGGCAGGAACATCAAATGTGGTGACAGGTCAGCTTCCTGTCGCTAGTCATGTAGCCTCTGTACTATTCGATTCCAGTGCTACGCATTCTTTTGTTTCCTATAAATTTGCTGACAAGATAGGACTTCCTAAGGACTATATGGGAAAAATATTTAAGACAGCTTTACCCTCTGGGGAAGTATTGTTGTCCAATTATTGGCTACCTCATGTACCAGTATATGTGGCAAATAGGGAGCTATATGCCGAAATTGAAAAATAGTATTCCAACCCGAGGAAGAAGAGAGTTTCGAATACGTCGATGCTTCTCAAAAACCCAGGAAGATGATGATCAGTTCACTGAAAGCAAGTAAGCTGATGGGCAGTGGTTGTATGGGATATCTGGCATATGTGATGGATACTACAGAGGAACAGAAGCTTCAACCTGAAGATGTTCCTGTTGTTAATGAATTTCTTGACGTATTTCTAGAAGAGTTACATGGGATACCTCCAGAGAGGGAAATCTCATTCGAAATTGAGTTGATGCCTAGAATGGTACCTATTTCCAAAGCACCATACCGCATGGCTCCAGTGGAGTTAAAGGAGCTGCAGGAACAATTAAAGGAGCTTTTAGACAAAGGATTTATCAGACCGAGTTATTCTCCATGGTGTGCACCTGTGTTGTTCGTTAAGAAAAAGGATGGAATGTTCCGTGTGCATTGATTACCGGGAGTTGAATAAGGTTACGATCAAAAATAGGTATCCGTTACCTAGAATTGATGACTTATTCGACCAATTAAAAGGCGCAGTGGTATTTTCCAAGATCGACTTACGATCAGGATATCACTAGCTGAGAATTAAAGAAAGTGATATTTCTAAGATGGTGCTTAGGACTTGTTATGGTCATTATGAGTTCCTTGTGATGCCATTCGGACTAACAAATGTGCCAGCAGCATTCATGGACTTGATGAACAAAATTTTTAAAGAGTATTTGGATAAGTTTGTCGTTGTATTTATTGATGACATTCTTATATACTTAAAGACTCATGAAGAGCACAAGAAGCATCTGAGGACCGTGTTGCATACGATAAGGAAGCATCAACTGTATGCTAAATTCTCAAAATGCAAGTTTTGGTTGGATAGAGTACATTTTATCAGACATGTTGTATCCCAGGAAGGTATTGCTGTAGATCTGATGAAGGTAGATGCAATTAACCAATGGCCTGCACCCAAAAGTGTGACGGAAATACGCAGTTTCTTGTGGTTAGCTAGTTATTATCGGAGGTTTGTAGAGGGATTCGCGTGTTTAGCTGCACCTCTTACTGCTTTTACACGCAAGGAAAGAAAGTATGAGTGGACTATGGAATGCGAAAGAAGCTTCCAGAAGTTAAAGAGATGGCTGACAAGCGCACCAATCCTTACACTTCCCACTGAAGGGGAGAAGTTTGTGATCTACAGTGATGCATCTAAAATAGGATTGGGAGCAGTCTTGATGCAAGGCGGTAAGGTGATTGCCTACGCTTCGTGTCAATTAAAAGATCATGAAAAGAATTACTCTACGCATGACCTTGAACTTGCTACAGTAGTGTTTGCACTTAAAATTTGGCGACACTATCTATGGAGCCCAGTGTCAGATTTTTACTGATCACCAAAGCCTGAAGTATTTCTTCACGCAAAAGGAGCTCAATATGCGACAAAGAAGATGGTTAGAACTGGTAAAGGATTATGATTGTGAAATCCTATATCATCCAGGGAAGGCCAACCGTGTAGCAGATGCTTGAAGTAGAATGTCTACCATATCGTACCAGCTACCGATAAAAAGGCTTCCGAAACCATAGCAGCAAGAGATAAATTCCTTGAACTTGGAGCTGATATCCAGAAGATTGGCTGCACTCCAAGTGGAATCATCGTTGTTTGAGGATATCAAGGAAACTCAAAGACGAGATCCAAGAATGGCAAATTCTCAAGAAGGAATTTCCAAGGATGGAATGATCCTCTATCAAGGAAGAATTAATGTTCCAGCTGATGAGGAACTTAGAAGACGGATCATGTCAGAAGCCCATGAGACACCATATTCAGTTCATCCCAGAGTTAGTAAGATGTATCAGGACTTGAAGTTACAGTTCTGGTGGAAAGGGATAAAGAATGATATAGCGAAATTCGTGAGCAGATGCATGACCTGTCAGAGAATCAAACCTGAACATAAACATCCAGCAGGAAGATTGGAACCTTTAGAGATTCCTGAATGAAAATGGGAACACATTACAATGGATTTTGTAATGGGACTACCAAAAACCTGAGAAGGTTATGATGTTAGGAAATGCCCTAAGCATTAGAGACATTTTGATGTATTTATTTTGAACTGGATAATAAAATTATATATAGAGATTATTCATTACATTGATGTCTGTCCTCGTTTTATTTATATGTTAAAGTAAATGTAAGCAAATATGGCTCCCTGACTACTTGTGTTAAACTGTTAGAACGTTGCATGCAATGGAATTTTGTATGCGAGAAGACAATGTTTTAAAGTTAGCGGTCTAAATTATGGTCTGTAGTCTATGGGGTTAGACCGAGCATCTAACTCATGTTAAGACTATTATATTGTCTAAAGCCTTGGAAGGGATGGTTTTTCTTGACTGTCTGGAGCTGGACTCCCAAGTAGAGACATAGATATGTTGCTTGGTGGTGACATATTAGACTAGGACTAAAGCGTGATTGATCTACGAAGTCCGCTTTGAGTGGATCGATCTGCTTTTGACGTTCATTGTGCAGTAACCTTAATCCTGAGTAAAAGGACAGCTTCATCTATATGACTTGTGTACTTTGATGTTCCAATGGCTAAAGCGTCTCAGAGGTAGTAAGCTTATAGACCGGTTCGTTGGGTGCATGACTTGTATACGATGAAGGGTTCGTTTATAGATAACGGAATCATAGCTCTAATGAGGAGTTAAAGGTATCCTCTTAAAGGCATTATACTGAATGTGAAAATGGACAAGGCCTTGGGTCGTCTGCTGGGCGGATGACTTCTTATTCACATATGGTGAATAATCATTTTCTTTACTTGGTAGTATAATGGAACTTTAAGATAGCCTGATCGGTAGGATTAAATGGACTTTGCCTAAGGCTGATCATGGATATCATATGAGGGTTCTGCATACATGACAAGGTTATTGGACAATAGCTTGTCATAGGCTTACGTAATACAGTATATAATTGGGAGTTCAGTTTCAGGTTTATAGTGGTGTGACTCTGAAATTAGTGATCATATGATTGAGTTGTTCAGTAAAGAATGATGATCATATGGATTTGCGGGAGCCCGATTATATATGTCCAATTAGTCCCTCTACTAGCTCCACATAATTCCTTAACGTTTGGCAAATTGATTTGTGTATGCTCTTGGCTGGTTTATTATGCATGGATGGTGTTGACACAGGATTAGGATGGTAGACAAGATTCTCTCTGGTTGGATTCAGATTTTGTTTTGGATAATAGAGTACACAATTATTTGAACTCCAAATAAAGTTGCTATGATTTTATTTGAGATTGGATTGGAGTTGTAGAAAATTATCCATGAGAATAAGAATTTGAAACACAACTGTTTTGTGGATTTTGAAATTTGAAATTTGAATTTGAAATTTAAATTGGAAATTTGAAATTTGAAATTTGAAATTCGAATTTGAAATTCGAATTTGAAATTTGAAATTCAAATTTTGAATCACAATCCAAGTGGGATTCGAATTTGTTGTGGAAAATCCACAAGGTTTGAAATTCGAATTTGAGTTGGATATAGAGAGGATAATCTTGTTAGAATCCTACTTGAATTTTGAATCCAAATCCTAACTAAAGTTGGACGAAAATTTTGAGGATTTTCCTCAACGATTTTCGGGTTTTTGTGGATAAGGTTCAAGGAAAAATTCAAGTTTCAATCCTAGTTGAATTTGGATTCTCTCCTCCCAAAAGGTGGCCGAAATTTAGGAGTGTATCTCCTAGGAAAAATTCGGTTATTTTGGATAAGGATGAGATAAGATTCAAGCTTGAAAATCCTAATGGAATTTTGATTCTCCCTTATCCAAAAGTGGCCGAATTTTTTGAGGAGATTTCCTCCTTAGAATTTTCAGATTTTTTGGTTGAAAAAGGGAGATAAAATTCTAGTTAAAATCTTGTTTAGATTTAGATTGGATTTATCCTAAAGTTGCCGAATTTTATTGTTGGGATTTTCCCTTGGAAAATTCAGATTTTGTGCTTGTGGATAAGGGAGAATATCTTTTCCTAATCCAATTCAAATTCAGAGAATCACCACATGCAGGTCTATAAATAGAGGTCCTGCCACTCCAGTTCTCTAAGACCATAGACTCTCAGGTGAGTAGGCTTATTGTTGCACAGCCCACCGTGACAATAAGTTCTTTAGAGATCTGGGTGGTCGGAAGAAGACTAGCAGTGCTAGCGTACCGATCGAGGTTCAGAGTGCCCACACACTCAGCCATTCGGGAATTGGATAATAGTAGAGAAGGCTAGTTGGTTGAAGCCCTCTGGTCATTCTCCTCTTGCAGATTGGCGTCCTTGAGGTATGAGTTTTAATTGTTATTGGTTTATTGTATATGGCATCATAAGATATTTAACGATCTGAAAATTTTTATTGTTCTACTGCACCACTCTGATATGTTTTTACCAATTTATTTTCCCACAATTGGTATCAGAGCCGTCTCATGATTATACTGTGTACATAAATTAGACAATTACTTAGTCTTTTTATTTATGTATGGATTTAATATTTAGAGAGTGGCATTCTAGGGTTCCTTTATGTTGTTATCATGGATTATGTATAAAGTATGTGGTTATTTTAATTTTCTAAATTATTATTAGCATGCTTGTTTATGCCGGTTATGGTTCCTTAGAATTTAGAAAAATTGTATCTAGGAATTTTTATGTAACCATGGGAGCAGTTTATTAACAATGTAATTTTCTCATGAATTTTAATTTTTTGTCTCTTAGAATTATTATGGTTAGAATTTTGTACACCAGAAATGGTTTAGGAAATTTTATGTAATTATTCTTGGAGGAGATTGAAGATTCAAAACCGTAATTTATTTTTCCCAAAAGTTAAATTTGTTTTAAAGATTGAAATTTGATTGTGTGAAAAATTTCAATTTAACTGGGATTCAAATTAATTTTTGGAGATCCTAATAGGTAAATTGGAATATGATATGAAAATCGAGACACGACCCCTCGGGATAGGCCGATGGGCCTTGGTAGGGTTGCAGCCCCTGCCTTTGGGCAGGATGGGGCTGCGGCAGCCCCTGTGCAGGCCATAACTACCCACGGCCGCAGGCTTGGCCGGCAGCCGAGGGTGGCCGTGGCCTACGCAAGGCTGGTCGCAGCCTGAGCGTGCAGCCTGCCAGCTGCTGCGCCCAGCCTGGGCGTGTAGCCTGGCGCTGCAGGCTTGGCCTACAGCCCGGCAGGGCTGCACATGGGGGCGGTCATGGGCTGCCAGCCCCTCCGGGGCTAGTGGCTGCCCACAGCGGCTGCCGCCTTCAGGGGTGGTGGTGCGACGATTCAAAAATAGAAAAATTTTGATTTTTAAATATGAGATTTAATTTTAAATCCTAATTAAAAATATGTAATTGAAAATTTGAAGTTTTTGAAATTACATATTATTACACATGGTGTTTAAAATTGTTTAAAATTTGAATTTGAAATTTAAATTTGAAATTCGAATTTGGAATTTGAATTTGAAATTTAAATTTTTGGAGATTTAAATTTTAAATGATTCTTGGGATGAAAAATAAATGGAGAGGCTACATAAAGAAGGATACAAGAAGACGGAACAAAATTCAAGACCCAAAGAATGCTTTGGATGGAATTTTGTAATCTTTATTTTCTTTGTTCTAGGATGGAAACATGGCTTGGTTATTCTGTCAATTATTTTTTCTGTGATATGTCATGGATGTATAAATATGTATTGATGGATGTTTTATATGCATATTTGATAACATGTCATATAGGATAGCTGAGTGCCGCTCATACTATATTGATCATACATAATTTGTCAAAACTTGCATGTTTTTCAAAATATTGAGTAGGAGAGGGTTTCAAACAAAACTCACGGCCTCCATTGTTGATCCATATGTGAAAGCATGGTAACACCTTGTACCAGTTCTGCTCCGACCACACCCCTCGGTAGGTGTTTACCGCCACTAGTATACTAGATTGGATCTCCTATGTGGAAAACGTATTCGGGTACGATCCTATTCATGACCACCCCTCGGTGGCTTGGTACAACGTGGATCGGGCTACGTAAACAATTGTCGTACACTCAAGACTCGTTTAGTTATCAACCTTCCCTAGAAGCTCTGTTAACTAAACTGGTGGCCAAATTAGCAGTTATTAATATATGTCTTAACCTTGGAAGATTTAAGGCAACATATATTAATTGGACGAGGTCCATGTTCCGGCTATTTGTTTTCATGACCACCCCTCGGTGGCTTGGGACAATACGTGCTGAGAATTAACGTTGCAATGCTACATGTTTTTCAAGTTTCATGTAGGAATATACTTGTATGTTTTATTTGCTAAATTATCTATATATTTGCTTGGGCTTTGTAATGATGTCTAGTATAATTTTATTTCAGTTCAAAATGTCACCGACACCCCTCATTTCAATACTTACTAAGAATAAACTGAATGGTGATAATTATAAAGATTGGAAAAGAAATCTGTTGATAGTTCTCAGCTACGAGAGACACAACTTCATACTGGATGAACCATGCCCACCAGGGCCAAAACCTGACACACCGATTGAGGAGATCCCGGTTACCTATACTCGTTGGAGAGAACCCAACGATATAGATCGATACTACATACTTGCTAGTATGACGAGTGCTTTACAAAAGCAGCATGAGACTTATCAAGTTGCTGGTGAGATCATGGAAAATCTGGAGGACATGTTCGGAGGCCAAGAAAAATTGGCTCGACAGTCCGCTAGCACTAGTATTATGAACTCTAAGCAAAAGGCGGGTACTCCGGTGAAGGACCATATGATCACTCTAACGGGATTCTTCGCTGAGGCTTCCGAGAACGGTGCTGAGTTGGACTACAACACCCAGATTGAGATGGTGTTCAAAACTCTGTCTAAAGATTTTGTGGGGTTTAAGGCTGTATACAATCTGGCGACAAGGGAGTTAGGACTAACTGAGCTCATGAAGCAACTCCAAGCTTATGAGCGGTGTTAGAAAATGCCTTAAGTATTAGAGACATTTTGATGTATTCATTTTGAATTGGATAATAAAATTATACATAGAGGTTATTCATTACATTGCTATCTGTCCTCGTCTTATTTACATGTTAAAGTAAATGTAAGCAAATATGGCTCACTGACTGCTTGTGTTAAAACTGTTAGAACATTACATGCAATGGACTTTTGTATACGAGAAGACATTGTTCTAAAGTTAGCGGTCTAAACTATGGTCTGTAGTCTATGCGGTTAGACCGAGCATCTAACTCATGTTAAGACTATTATGTTGTCTAAAGCCTTAGAGGGGACGGTTTGTCTTGACTGTCTGGAGCTGGACTCCCAAGTAGAGACATGGATATGTTGCTCGGTGGTGACATATTAGACCAGGACTAAAGTGTGATTGATCTACGTAGTCCGCTATGAGTGGATCAATCTGCTTTTGACGTTCATTGTGCGATAACCTTAATCCTGAGTGAATGAACTTCCTCATGTATATGACTTGTGTACTTTGATGTTCCAATGGCTAAAGCGTCTCAGAGGTAGTAAGCTTATAGACCGGTTTGTTGGGTACATGACTTGTATACGATGAAGGGTTTGTTTGCAGATATCAGAATCATAGCTCTGAAGAGTTAAAGGTATCCTCTTAAAGGCATTATACTGAATATGAAAATGGACAAGGCCTTGGGTCGTCTGCTGGGCAGATGACTTCTTATTCACATATGGTGAATAATCATTTTCTTAATTCGGTAGTATAATGGAACTTTAAGATAGCCTGATCAGTAGGATTAAACGGACTTTGACCTAAGGCTGATCATGGATATCATATGAGGGTTTTGTATATATGACAAGGTCATTGGATAGTAGCTCGTCACAGGCTTACGTAATACGGTATATAATTGGGAGTTCAGTTTCAGGTTTATAGTGGTGTGACTCTGAAATTAGTGATCATATGATTGAGTTGTTTGGTACAGAATGATGATCATATGGAATCACGAGAGCCCGATTATATATGTCCAATCAGTCCCTTTACTAGCTCTACATAATTCCTTAACGTTTGGTAAATTGATTTGTGTATGTTATTGGCTAGTTTATTATGCATGGATGGTGATGACACAGGATTAGGATGGTAGACAAGATTCTCTTCGGTTGGATTCAGATTTTGTTTTGGATAATAGAGTACACAATTATTCGAACTTCAAATAAAGTTGCCATGATTTTATTTAAGATTGGATTGGAGTTGTAGAAAATTATCCATGAGAACAAGAATTTGAAGCACAACCGTTTTGTAGAATTTGAAATTTGAATTTTGAAATTTGAATTTTGAAATTTGAAATTTGAAATTTGAATTTTGAATTTGAAATTTGAATTTGAAATTCGAATTTGAAATATGAATTTGAAATTTAAATTTGAAATTTGAAATTTGAAATTTGAAATTTGAATTTGAAATTTGAAATTCAAATTTTGAATCACAGTCCAAGTGGAATTCGAATTTGTTGTGGAAAATCCACAAGGTTTGAAATTCGAATTTGAGTTGGATTTAGAGAGGATAATCTTATTAGAATCCTACTTGATTTTTGAATCTAAATCCCAACAAAAGTGGACGAAATTTTTGAGGATAATCCTCAAGGAAATTTTGGTTTTTTGTGGATAAGATTCAAGGGAAAAATTCAAGTTTCAATCCCAGTTCAATTTGGATTCTCTCCTCCTTAAAAGTGGCCGAAAATTTGGAGGATCTCTCCTAGGAAAATTCGGTTATTTTGGATAAGGTTGAGATAAGATTCAAGTTTGAAAATCTTAGTGGAATTTTTGATTCTCCCTTATCCATAATGGCCGAAATCTTTAGGAGATATTCTCCTTGTAATTTTCGGATTTTTTGGGTTGAAAAAGGGAGATAAAATTCTAGTTAAAATCTTGTTTTGATTTGGATTGGATTTATCCTAAGAAAACTGAATTTTTTTGTTGAGATTCTCCCTTGGAAAAGTTCAGATTTTTGGGTTATGGATAAGGGAAAATATCTTTTCCTAATCCAATTCAAATTCAGAGAATCACCTCATGCAGGTCTATAAATAGAGGTCCTGCCATTCCAGTTCTCTCAGACCACAGACTCTCAGGTGAGCAGGCTTATTGTTGCACAGCTCATCGTGACAATAAAGTTCTTTAGAGATCTGGGTGGTCAGAAGAAGACTAGAAGTGCTAGCATGCCGATCGAGGTTCAGAGTGCCCACACACTCAGCCATTCGGGAATTGGAGAATAGTAGAGAAGGCTAGTTGGTTGAAGCCTCTGGTCATTCTCCTCCTACAAGATTGGCGTCCTTGAGGTATGAGTTTTAATTGTTGTTGGTTTATTGTATATGGCATCATGAGATATTTAACGATCTAAAATTTTTATTGTTCCGCTGCGCCACTCTGATACGTTTTTACCGGTTTATTTTCCTACAATTGGTATCAGAGCCATCTCATGACTATGCCATGTACATAAATTAGACAATTACTTAGTCTTTTTATTTATGTATAGATTTGAAATTTAGAGAGTGGCATTCTAGGGTTCCTTTATGTTGTTATCATGTATTATGTATAAAGTATGTGGTTATTTTAATTTTTTGAATTATTATAAGCATGCTTGTTTATACCGGTTGTGGTTCCTTAGAATTTAGAAAAATTGTATCTAGGAATTTTTATGTAACCATGGGAGCAGTTTATTAACACTGTAATTTTCCCATGGATTTTAATTTTTGTCTCTTAGAATTTTTATGGTTAGAATTTGTGAACACCGAAAACGGTTTAGGAATTTTTATGTAATTATTCTTGGAGGAGATTGAAGATTGAAGACCGTAATTTATTTTTTCCCAAAAGTTAAATTTGATTCAAAGATTGAAATTTTGATTGTGTGGAAAATTTCAATTTAATTGGGATTCAAATTAATTTTTAGAGATCCTAATAGGTAAATTGGAATATGACACGAAAATCGAGACACGACCCCTCGGGATAGGCCAACGGGCCTTGGTGGGGCTGCAGCCCCTGCCCTCGGGCAGGATGAGGCTGCAGCAGCCCCTGTGCAGGCCCCCACCACCCACGGCCGCAAGCTTGGCCTGCAGCCAGGGGTAGCCGTGGCCTGCCCAAGGCTGGCCGCAGCCTGGGCGTGCAGCCTCTGGTTGCAGGCGCTGCCTGCAGCCTGCCGGCTACTGCGCCCAGCCTGGGCATGCAGCCTGGTGCTGCAAGCTTGGCCTGCAGCCCGGCAGGGCTGCACATGGGGACGGCCGTGGGCTGCCAGCCCCTCCGGGGTTGGTGGCTGCCCACGGCGGCTGCCGCCTACGGGGCGGCGTTCCGAAGGTCCAAAAATCAGAAAATTTTGATTTTTAAATTTGAGATTTAATTTTAAATCTTGTTTAAAAATATGTAATTAAAAAATTTCAAATTTTTTGAAATTACATATTATTACACATGATGTTTAAAATTGTTTAAAATTTAAATTTGAAATTTAAATTTGAAATTCGAATTTAGAATTTGAATTTGAAATTTAAATTTTTGGATATTTAAATTTTAAATAATTATTGGAATGAGAAATAAACGAAGAGGCTACATAAAGATGGATACAAGAAGATGGAACAGAATTCAAGACCCAAAGAATGCTTTGGATGGAATTTTGTAATCTTTATTTTCTTTGTTCTAGGATGGAACCATAGCTTAGTTATTCTGTCAATTAGTTTTTCTGTGATATGTCATGGATGTATAAACATGTATTGATGGATGTTTTGTATGCATATTTGATAATATGTCATATAGGATAGGTGAGTGCCGCTCATACTATATTGATTATACATAATTTGTCAAAACTTGCATGTTTTTCAAAATATTGAGTGGGAGAGGGTTTCAAACAAAACCTACGGCCTCCATTGTTGATCCATATGTGAAAGCATGGTAACGCCTCGCGTCAGTTCTGCCCTGACCACACCCCTCGGTAGGTGTTTACCGCCGCCGGTATACTAGATTGGATCTCCTATGTGGAAAACGTGTTCGGGTGCGATCCTATTCATGACCACCCCTCGATGGCTTGGTAGGACATGGATCGGGCTACGTAAACAATGGTTATACACTCAAGACTCGTTTAGTTATTAACCTTCCCTAGAAGCTCTGTTAACTAAACTGGTAGCCAAATAAGTGGTTATTAATATATGTCTTAACCTTGGAGGATTTAAGGTAACATATACTAATTGGACGGGGTCCATGTTCCGGCTATTTGTTCTCATGACCACCCCTCGGTGGCTTAGGGCAATAGGTGCGGAGAATTACCGTTGCAATGCTACATGTTTTTCAAGTTTCATGTAGGAACATACTTGTATGTTTTATTTGCTAAATTATCTGTATATTTGCTTGGGCTTTGTAATGATGTCTATGTTAGGAAATGCCCTAAGTATTAGAGACATTTTGATGTATTCATTTTGAACTGGATAATAAAATTATACATAGAGGTTATTCATTACATTGCTATCTGTCCTCGTCTTATTTACATGTTAAAGTAAATGTAAGCAAATATGGCTCACTGACTGCTTGTGTTAAAACTGTTAGAACGTTGCATGCAATGGATTTTTGTATGCAAGAAGACAATGTTCTAAAGTTAGCAGTCTAAACTATGGTCTGTAGTCTATGGGGTTAGACCGAGCATCTAACTCATGTTAAGACTATTATGTTGTCTAAAGCCTTGGAGGGGACGGTCTGTCTTGACTGTCTGGAGCTGGACTCCCAAGTAGAGACATGGATATGTTGCTTGGAGGTGACATATTAGACCGGGACTAAAGCCTGATTGATCTACGTAGTCCGCTATGAGTGAATCAATCTGCTTTTGACGTTCATTGTGCAATAACCTTAATCCTGAGTAAATGAACTACTTCATGTATATGACTTATGTACTTTGATGTTCCAATGGCTAAAGCGTCTCAGAGGTAGTAAGCTTATAGACCGGTTCGTTGGGTGCATGACTTGTATACGATGAAGGGTCTGTTTGCAGATATCGGAATCATAGCTCTGAGGAGTTAAAGGTATCCTCTTAAAGGCATTATACTGAATGTGAAAATGGACAAGGCCTTGGGTCGTCTGCTGGGCGGATGACTTCTTATTCACATATGGTGAATAATCATTTTCTTGATTCGGTAGTATAATGGAACTTTAAGATAGCCTGATCAGTAGGATTAAATGGACTTTGACCTAAGGCTGATCATGGATATCATATGAGGGTTTTGCATATATGACAAGGTCATTGGATGGTAGCTCGTCACAGGCTTACGTAATACGGTATATAATTGGGAGTTCAGTTTCAGGTTTATAGTGGTGTGACTCTGAAATTAGTGATCATATGATTGAGTTGTTCGGTACAGAATGATGATCATATGGAATCACGGGAGCCCGATTATATATGTCCAATCAGTCCCTCTACTAGCTCCACATAATTCCTTAACGATTGGCAAATTGATTTGTGTATGCTATTGGCTAGTTTATTATGCATGGATGGTGATGATACAGGATTAGGATGGTAGACAAGATTCTCTCCGGTTAGATTCAGATTTTGTTTTGGATAATAGAGTACACGATTATTCGAACTCCAAATAAAGTTGCCATGATTTTATTTGAGATTGGATTGGAGTTGTAGAAAATTATCCATGAGAACAAGAATATGAAACACAACCGTTTTTGTGGAATTTGAAATTTGAATTTTGAAATTTGAAATTTGAATTTTGAAATTTGAAATTTGAAATTTGAATTTGAAATTTGAAATTGAAATTTGAATTTGAAAATTCGAATTTGAAATTTGAATTTGAAATTTAAATTTCAAATTTGAAATTTGAAATTTGAAATTTGAATTTGAAATTTGAATTTGAAATTTGAAATTCAAATTTTGAATCACAGTCCAAGTAGGATTCGAATTTGTTGTGGAAAATCCACAAGGTTTGAAATTCGAATTTGAGTTGGATTTGGAGAGGATAATCTTGTTAGAATCCTACTTGAATTTTGAATCCAAATCCCAACAAAAGTGGGCGAATTTTTTGAGGATAATCCTCAATGGAAAATTCGGTTTTTATGGATAAGATTCAAGGAAAAATTCAAGTTTCAATCCTAGTTGAATTTGGATTCTCTCCCTCCCTAAAAGTGGCCGAAATTTTGGAGGCTTTATCCTAGGAAATTCGGTTATTTTTAGATAAGGTTGAGATGAGATTTAGCTTGAAAAATCCTAGTGGAATTTTGATTCTTCCTTATCCTAAAAGTGGCCGAAAATTTGGAGAAGATTTTCTCCTAAAGATTTCGGATTTTTTGGTTGAAAAAGGGAGATAAAATTCTAGTTAAAATCTTGTTTAGATTTGGATTGGATTTGTCCTAGGAAAACCGAATTTAATTGTGGAGATTCTCCCTTGGAAAATTCGGATTTTTTGGTTTGGATAAGGGAGAAAATCTTTTCCTAGTCCAATTCGAATTCAGAGAATCACCTCATGCAGGTCTATAAATAGAGGTCCTGCCACTCCAGTTCTCTCAGACCACAGACTCTCAGGTGAGCAGGCTTATTGTTGCACAGCTCATCGTGACAATAAAGTTCTTTAGAGATCTGGGTGGTCGGAAGAAGACTAGCAGTGCTAGCATACCGATCGAGGTTCAGAGTGCCCACACACTCAGCCATTCGGGAATTGGAGAATAGTAGAGAAGGCTAGTTGGTTGAAGCCTCCGGTCACTCTCCTCCTGTTCATTGGCGTCCTTGAGGTATGAGTTTTAATTGTTGTTGATTTATTGTACATGGCATCATGAGATATTTAACGATCTTAAAATTTTTATTGTTCCGCTGCGCCACTCTGATACGTTTTTACCGGTTTATTTTCCTACAATTGGTATCAAAGCCATCTCATGACTATGCCATGCACATAAATTAGACAATTACTTAGTCTTTTTATTTATGTATGGATTTGATATTTAGAGAGTGGCATTCTAGGGTTCCTTTATGTTGTTATCATGGATTATGTATAAAGTATGTGGTTATTTTAATTTTCTAAATTATTATTAGCATGCTTGTTTATGCCGGTTATGGTTCCTTAGAATTTAGAAAAATTGTATCTAGGAATTTTTTATGTAACCATGGGAGCAGTTTATTAACACTGTGTTTTTCCCATGGATTTTAATTTTTGTCTCTTAGAATATTTATGGTTAGAATTTTTGTACACCGGAAACGGTTTAGAATTTTTTATGTAATTATTCTTGGAGGAGATTGAAGATTGAAGACCGTAATTTATTTTTTCCAAAAGTTAAATTTGATTTAAAGGTTGAAATTTTGATTGTGTGGAAAATTTCAATTTAATTGGGATTCAAATTAATTTTTGGAGATCCTAATAGGTAAATTGGAATATGGCACGAAAATCGAGACACGACCCCTCGGAATAGGCCGACGGGCCTTGGTGGGGCTGCAGCCCCTGCCCTCGGGCAGGATGGGGCTGCGGCAGCCCCTGTACAGGCCCACACCACCCACGGCCGCAGGCTCTGCCTGCAGCCAGGGGTGGCCGTGGCCTGCCCAAGGCTGGCCGCAGCCTGGGCGTGCAGCCTCTGGCTGCAGGCGCTGCCTGTAGCCTGCCGGCTGCTGCGCTGCCTGCAGCCTGCCGGCTGCTGCGCCCAGTCTGGGCGTGCAGCCTGGTGCTGCAGGCTTGGCCTGCAGCCCGGCAGGCTGCACAAGGGGCGGCCGTGGGCTGCCAGCCCCTCCGGGGTTGGTGGCTGCCCACGGCGGCTGCCGCCTTCACGGGCGGCGGTGCGGCGGTCCAAAATTTGAAAATTTTGATTTTTAAATTTGAGATTTAATTTTAAATCATGTTTAAAAATATGTAATTAAAAATTTGAAATTTTTGAAATTACATATTATTACACATGATGATTAAAATTGTTTAAAATTTGAATTAGAAATTTAAATTTGAAATTCGAATTTGGAGTTTGAATTTGAAATTTAAATTTTTGGAAATTTAAATTTTAAATAATTCTTGGGATGAGAAATAAATGGAGAGGCTACATAAAGATGGATACAAGAGGACGGAACAAAATTCAAGACCCAAAGAATGCTTTGGATGGAATTTTGTAATCTTTATTTTCTTTGTTCTAGGATGGAACCATAGCTTGGTTAGTCTGTCAATTATTTTTTTTCTGTGATATGTCATGGATGTATAAATATGTATTGATGGATGTTTTGTATGCATATTTGATAACATGTCATATAGGATAGGTGAGTGCCGCTCATACTATATTGATCATACATAATTTGTCAAAACTTGCATGTTTTTCAAAATATTGAGTGGGAGAGGGTTTCAAACAAAACCCACGGCCTCCATTGTTGATCCATATGTGAAAGCATGGTAACGCCTCGCGTCAGTTCTGACCTGACCACACCCCTCGGTAGGTGTTTACCGCCGCCGGTATACTAGATTGGATCTCCTATGTGGAAAACGTGTTCGGGTGCGATCCTATTCATGACCACCCCTCGGTGGCTTGGTAGGACGTGGATCGAGCTACGTAAACAATGGTTATACACTCAAGACTCGTTTAGTTATTAACCTTCCCTAGAAGCTCTGTTAACTAAACTGGTGGCCAAATAAGCGGTTATTAATATATGTCTTAACCTTGGAGGATTTAAGGTAACATATATTAATTGGACGGGGTCCATGTTCCGGCTATTTGTTCTCATGACCACCCCTCGGTGGCTTGGGGCAATAGGTGCTGAGAATTACCGTTGCAATGCTACATTTTTTTCAAGTTTCATGTAGAAACATACTTGTATGTTTTATTTGCTAAATTATCTGCATATTTGCTTGGGCTTTGTAATGATGTCTAGTATAATTTTATTTCAGTTCAAAATGTCACCGACACCCCTCATTTCGATACTTACTGAAAATAAGTTGAATGGCGACAATTATAAAGATTGGAAAAGAAATCTATTAATAGTTCTTAGCTGCGAGAGACACAAGTTCGTACTGGACGAACCATGCCCACCTGGGCCCAAACCTGACACACCACTTGAGGAGGTCCCGGTTGCCTATAATCGTTGGAGAGAATCCAATGAAATAGCTCGATGCTACATCCTTGCTAGCATGACGAGTGCTTTACAAAAGCAGCATGAGACTTATCAAGTTGCTGGGGAGATCATGGATAATCTGGAGGACATGTTCGGAGGCCAAGAAAAATTGGCTCGGCAGTCCGCTATCACCAGCATTATGAACTCTAAGCAAAAGGCGGGTGCTCCGGTGAAGGACCATATGATCACTCTAATGGGATTCTTCGCTGAGGCTGCCGAGAATGGTGCTGAGTTGGACTATAACACCCAGATCGAGATGGTGTTCAAGACTCTGTCTAAAGATTTTGTGGGGTTTAAGGCCGCATACAATCTGGCGACAAAGGAGTTAGGACTTACCGAGCTCATGAAGCAACTACAGGCTTATGAGCGGATGATCAGGGATGAGGATACGGTCCGACCTAAAGGAGAGGCCAATTTGGCGGAATCTTCCAATCCCTCACGGAAGAGGAAGAGGCCAAATAAGAAGCAAGTGGCTTCCAGTTCTTCTAATCGTCCTGTCTCGGACGGGAAGAAGAAGAAGAAGAACAAGAAGCCGAAGGACCCTAAAAAGTCCAAATGCTTCCACTGTGGGAAGGTAGGTCACTTCAAGAAGGCTTGCCGGGAATTCCTAGCCTCCAAGGGCAAGGAAGGTAGGGAACTTCATTACTTAGAAGCGTGTTTGGTGGAAGAATCGAAAGACACATGGGTCATTGATTCGGGCGCCACTAATCATGTTTGTGTTTCTATGCAGGGGTTCGTGGAAACGAGAAGTTTACATGATAGGAGCCTCTCGTTGCGGACTGGAGATGGTAGCTTTGTGGTGGCTGAGGCAGTGGGAGACGTTCATCTTTATTTTGATCAATTTAGGTTTATTTTATTGAAAGACTGTTTTTATGTTCCTAATTTTAGGAGGAACCTTATATCGATAGCTTGTTTAATAAAGGATTCTTATTCAGTTTCTTTTAGTAAAAGAGTTGATATTCGTAGAAATAAGTCTTTTATCTGTTCTGGATGGATGGATGGAAACCTATATTTGATCAGACCAAAGATGTACTCACTGCTTGACACTGAATTAATTGATAACTCTAAAAGGTTGAAAGTTTCTCACTCTAACAAGGCGTATCTTTGGCATTTAAGACTTGGTCATATTAATCAGGATAGGATTCAAAGATTGGTGAAAGACGGTCCTCTGGAATCTCTGGAGGAGGTACGACTTCCCCAATGTGAGTCTTGTCTAGAGGGTAAGATGACTAAGAGGTCTTTTGGAGCTAAGGGTACAAGGGCACAGGAGCTCTTAGAAATTGTGCACACTGACGTATGTGGCCCCATGAACGTCATAGCACGAGGAGGGTTCGAGTACTATGTCTCTTTCATAGATGATTACTCGAGGTATGGATATGTGTATCTGATGCACCGCAAGAGCGAAACCTTTGACAAGTTCAAAGAGTATCGTGCGGAAGTGGAAAAGCAATTGGATAAATCCATAAAGACACTTTGATCTGATCGAGGTGGCGAATACCTCTCCGATGAATTTCTAGGACATCTTGTAGAGAATGGGATATTATCCCAATTGACTGCACCTGGTACTCCACAACAGAATGGTGTAGCCGAAAGGAGAAACAGGACCTTATTGGATATGGTACGGTCCATGATGAGTTACTCAACGCTGCCATTATCATTTTGGGGACATGCTTTACAAACGGCGTGCTATATTCTGAACCAGGTTCCGAGCTAATCAATTCCTAGAACTCCGTATGAATTGTGGCGTGGCAGGAAGCCCTCCCTTGGACATATGAGAATATGGGGCTGCCCGGCACATGTACTGGATGGGGATGCGAAGAAGTTGGAACCAAGATCAGAATTGTGCATGTTTGTAGGGTATCCAAAGGGAACTAAAGGAGGTCTGTTCTATAACCCGAAGGAACAAAAGGTCATTGTCTCAACCCATGCGACATTCTTGGAGGAAAGTCACATGAATGACTTTAAGCCTCGAAGCAAAGTGGTGCTAGAGGAGTTATCGGGTGAAAGAACTGCTCCACAGATTTCGGTCTTGGACGCAAGTCCGAGTTCCAGTGAAAGACCTGCAGACGATCAACAATTTAGGGTGCCTCATCGTAGTGGGAGGGTTTCTAAGAAACCTAATTTCTTTATGTATGATGCTGAGGTATACCAGGCCGAGGCTCATGAGCATGAGGAAGATCCGGTCACATATGATGAAGCTATAAAGGATGTTGATTCTAGATCTTGGAAACAGGCTATGAACAATGAGATGGATTCTATGAAATCCAACTCTGTTTGGGAACTTGTAGATTTGCCGGATGGGATAAAACCCATTGGATGCAAATGGGTCTACAAAAGAAAGAAGGATGCGGAAGGGAGAGTGGAAACTTTCAAAGCTAGACTGGTTGCAAAGGGATACACGCAAAAGGCTGGAATCAATTACGAGGAAACCTTTTCGCCTGTTGCTATGCTGAAGTCTATCCGTATTCTTCTGTCCATTGCTGCGGCTCTCGATTACGAGATCTGGCAAATGGATGTCAAGACGGCATTCTTGAATGGCCATCTTGAAGAGTGTATCTATATGATATAGCCCGAAGGGTTCGTAGCAAAAGGCCAAGATAAGAAAGTCTGCAAGTTGCTTAGATCCATTTATGGATTAAAGCAGGCATCCCGCTCATGGAACCAGAGGTTTGATCAAGCGATTAAGACATTTGGTTTTGAGCAGAACGTTGATGAACCTTGTGTTTATAAACGTATTAAGGATGGAAAAGTGGTCTTTCTGATACTCTATGTCGATGATATACTACTCATTGGGAATGATATCGGGAATTTATCATCGGTCAAGCTTTGGTTACACCATCAGTTTGACATGAAGGACTTGGGAGAAGCTAATTATGTTCTAGGCATTCATCTCTTCAGAGATCGAAAGAACAAAATGATAGCATTATCCCAAGCTTCATACATAGATAAAATAATTGACAAATATGCAATGCTAGAGGCAAAGAAAGGCTCACAACCTTCTATTGCCGGTTTAACTCTTTCATTGGATGACTGTCCTAAGACATCGGAAGAAAGAGAGCGTATGAGTAAGGTCCCTTATGCATCTGCTGCGGGTAGCCTTATGTACGCTATGCTTTACACTCGCCCGGACATATGTTTTGCAGTAGGTATGGTGAGTCGATATCAAGCGAATCATGGAACCAAGCACTGGCAAGCAGTAAAGCATATACTCAAGTATCTTAAGAGAACGAGGGATTATATGCTGGTGTATTCTGGAGGGGACCTAACACCCGTAGGATACACGGATTCAGACTTCCAGACTTGTAAGGATTCGAGGAAATCGACATCTGGATCAGTGTTTTTACTCGGAGGAGGCGCCATTGTGTGGAGGAGCGTGAAGCAGGGCTGCACAGCTGACTCTACTATGGAGGCTGAGTATGTGGCTGCGGCTGAGGCATCTAAAGAAGCGGTTTAACTCCGCAAGTTCTTTAGAGACCTTGAGGTCATTCCGGGTGTTGACAAGCCAATCACACTTTACTGTGATAATACAGGGGCTATTGCCAACACAAGGGAATCTCGGCACCACAAGAGGACCAAGCACATCGATCGGAGGTATCACATTATTAGAGGGCATGTGGAGACAGGACAAGTAGATGTATGTAAGATCGCGTCCGAGGACAACATCGCTGATCCCTTTACTAAGACTTTGGTAGCTAGAAGCTTTGAAAGGCATGTAGAGGCGATGGGGATGCGTAACATGGCACATCTGCTGGCTTAGGGCAAGTGGGAGATTGTTAGGAAATGCCCTAAGTATTAGAGACATTTTGATGTATTCATTTTGAACTGGATAATAAAATTATACATAGAGGTTATTCATTACATTGCTATCTGTCCTCGTCTTATTTACATGTTAAAGTAAATGTAAGCAAATATGGCTCACTGACTGCTTGTGTTAAAACTGTTAGAACGTTGCATGCAATGGATTTTTGTATGCAAGAAGACAATGTTCTAAAGTTAGCAGTCTAAACTATGGTCTGTAGTCTATGGGGTTAGACTGAGCATCTAACTCATGTTAAGACTATTATGTTGTCTAAAGCCTTGGAGGGGACGGTCTGTCTTGACTGTCTGGAGCTGGACTCCCAAGTAGAGACATGGATATGTTGCTTGGAGGTGACATATTAGACCGGGACTAAAGCGTGATTGATCTACGTAGTCCGCTATGAGTGGATCAATCTGCTTTTGACGTTCATTGTGCAATAACCTTAATCCTGAGGAAATGAACTACTTCATGTATATGACTTGTGTACTTTGATGTTCCAATGGCTAAAGCGTCTCAGAGGTAGTAAGCTTATAGACCGGTTCGTTGGGTGCATGACTTGTATACGATGAAGGGTTTGTTTGCAGATATCAGAATCATAGCTCTGAGGAGTTAAAGGTATCCTCTTAAAGGCATTATACTGAATGTGAAAATGGACAAGGCCTTGGGTCGTCTGCTGGGCGGATGACTTCTTATTCACATATGGTGAATAATCATTTTCTTGATTCGGTAGTATAATGGAACTTTAAGATAGCCTGATCAGTAGGATTAAACGGACTTTGACCTAAGGCTGATCATGGATATCATATGAGGGTTTTGCATATATGACAAGGTCATTGGATGGTAGCTCGTCACAGGCTTACGTAATACGGTATATAATTGGGAGTTCAGTTTCAGGTTTATAGTGGTGTGACTCTGAAATTAGTGATCATATGATTGAGTTGTTCGGTACAGAATGATGATCATATGGAATCACGGGAGCCCGATTATATATGTCCAATCAGTCCCTCTACTAGCTCCACATAATTCCTTAACGATTGGCAAATTGATTTGTGTATGCTATTGGCTAGTTTATTATGCATGGATGGTGATGATACAGGATTAGGATGGTAGACAAGATTCTCTCCGGTTGGATTCAGATTTTGTTTTGGATAATAGAGTACACGATTATTCGAACTCCAAATAAAGTTGCCATGATTTTATTTGAGATTGGATTGGAGTTGTAGAAAATTATCCATGAGAACAAGAATATGAAACACAACCGTTTTTGTGGAATTTGAAATTTGAATTTTGAAATTTGAAATTTGAATTTTGAAATTTGAAATTTGAATTTTGAAATTTGAAATTTGAATTTTGAATTTGAAATTTGAATTTGAAATTTGAATTTGAAAATTCGAATTTGAAATTTGAATTTGAAATTTAAATTTCAAATTTGAAATTTGAAATTTGAAATTTGAATTTGAAATTTGAATTTGAAATTTGAAATTCAAATTTTGAATCACAGTCCAAGTAGGATTCGAATTTGTTGTGGAAAATCCACAAGGTTTGAAATTCGAATTTGAGTTGGATTTGGAGAGGATAATCTTGTTAGAATCCTACTTGAATTTTGAATCCAAATCCCAACAAAAGTGGGCGAATTTTTTGAGGATAATCCTCAATGGAAGATTCGGTTTTTGTGGATAAGATTCAAGGAAAAATTCAAGTTTCAATCCTAGTTGAATTTGGATTCTCTCCCTCCCTAAAAGTGGCCGAAATTTTGGAGGCTTTATCCTAGGAAATTCGGTTATTTTTGGATAAGGTTGAGATGAGATTTAGCTTGAAAAATCCTAGTGGAATTTTGATTCTTCCTTATCCTAAAAGTGGCCGAAAATTTGGAGAAGATTTTCTCCTAAAGATTTCGGATTTTTTGGTTGAAAAAGGGAGATAAAATTCTAGTTAAAATCTTGTTTAGATTTGGATTGGATTTGTCCTAGGAAAACCGAATTTAATTGTGGAGATTCTCCCTTGGAAAATTCGGATTTTTTGGTTTGGATAAGGGAGAAAATCTTTTCCTAGTCCAATTCGAATTCAGAGAATCACCTCATGCAGGTCTATAAATAGAGGTCCTGCCACTCCAGTTCTCTCAGACCACAGACTCTCAGGTGAGCAGGCTTATTGTTGCACAGCTCATCGTGACAATAAAGTTCTTTAGAGATCTGGGTGGTCGGAAGAAGACTAGCAGTGCTAGCATACCGATCGAGGTTCAGAGTGCCCACACACTCAGCCATTCGGGAATTGGAGAATAGTAGAGAAGGCTAGTTGGTTGAAGCCTCCGGTCACTCTCCTCCTGTTCATTGGCGTCCTTGAGGTATGAGTTTTAATTTTTGTTGATTTATTGTATATGGCATCATGAGATATTTAACGATCTTAAAATTTTTATTGTTCCGCTGCGCCACTCTGATACGTTTTTACCGGTTTATTTTCCTACAGTCTAGTATAATTTTATTTCAGTTCAAAATGTCACCGACACCCCTCATTTCAATACTTACTGAGAATAAACTGAATGGCGACAATTATAAGGAGTGGAAAAGAAATCTATTAATAGTTCTCAGCTGCGAGAGACACAAGTTCATGCTGGACGAACCATGCCCACCAAGGCCAAAACCTGACACACCGATTGAGGAGGTCCCGGTTGCCTATACTCGTTGGAGAGAATCCAATGACATAGCTCGATGCTACATACTTGCTAGCATGACGAGTGCTTTGCAAAAGCAGCATGAGACTTATCAAATTGCTGGGGAGATCATGGAAAATCTGGAGGACATGTTAGGAGGCCAAGAAAAATTGGCTCGACAGTCCGCTATCACCAGTATTATGAACTCTAAGCAGAAGGCGGGTACTCCGGTGAAGGACCATATGATCACTCTAATGGGATTCTTTGCTAAGGCTGCCGAAAACGGTGCTGAGTTGGACTATAACACCGAGATTGAGATGGTGTTCAAGACTCTGTCTAAAGATTTTGTGGGGTTTAAGGCCACATACAATCTGGCGACAAAGGAGTTAGGACTAACCGAGCTCATGAAGCAACTACAGGCTTATGAGCGGATGATCAGGGATGAGGATGTGGTCCGACCTAAAGGTGAGGCCAATTTGGCGGAATCTTCCAATCCCTCATGGAAGAGGAAGAGGCCAAATAAGAAGCAAGTGGCTTCTAGTTCTTCTAATCTTCCTGTCTCGGACGGGAAGAAGAAGAATAAGAACAAGAAGCCAAAGGACCCTAAAAAGTCCAAATGCTTCCATTGTGGGAAGGTAGGTCACTTCAAGAAGGCTTGCTGGGAATTCCTAGCCGCCAAGGGCAAGGAAGGTAAGGAACTTCATTACTTGGAAGCGTGTTTGGTGGAAGAATCGAAAGACACTTGGGTCATTGATTCGGGCACCACTAATCATGTTTGTGTTTCTATGCAGGGGTTCGTGGAAACGAGAAGTCTACATGATAGGAGCCTCTCGTTGTGGACTGGAGATGGTAGCTTTGTGGTGGCTGAAGCAGTGGGAGATGTTCATCTTTATTTTGATCAATTTAGGTTTATTTTATTAAAAGACTGTTTTTATGTTCCTAATTTTAGGAGGAACCTTATATCGGTAGCTTGTTTAATAAAGAATTCTTATTCAGTTTCTTTTAGTAAAAGAGTTGATATTCGTAGAAATAAGTCTTTTATTTGTTCTGGATGGATGGATGGAAACCTATATTTGATCAAACCAAAGATGTACTCACTGCTTGACACTGAATTAATTGATAACTCTAAAAGGTTGAAAGTTTCTCACTCTAAGACTGGTGAAAGACGGTCCTCTAGAATCTCTGGAAGAGGTACGACTTCCCCAATGTGAGTCTTGTCTAGAGGGTAAAATGACTAAGAGGTCTTTTGGAGCTAAGGGTACAAGGGCTCAGGAGCTCTTAGAAATTGTGCACACTGACGTATGTGGCCCCATGAACGTCATAGCACGATGAGGGTTCGAGTATTATGTCTCTTTTATAGATGGCAGGAAGCTCTCCCTTGGACATATGAGAATATGGGGCTGCCCGGCGCATGTACTGGTTGGGGATGCAAAAAAGTTGGAACCAAGATCAGAATTATGCATGTTTGTAGGGTATCCAAAAGGAACTAAAGGAGGTCTGCTCTATAACCTGAAGGAACAAAAAGTCATTGTTTCAACCCATGCGACATTCTTGGAGGAAAGTCACATGAATGACTTTAAGCCTCGAAGCAAAATGGTGCTAGAGGAGTTATCGGGTGAAAGAACTGCTCCACAGATTTCGGTCTTGGACGCAAGTCCGAGTTCCGGTGAAGGACCTACAGATGATCAACAATTTAGGGTGCCTCGTCGTAGTGGGAGGGTTTCGAAGAAACCTAATTTCTTCATGTATGATGCTGAGGTATACCAGGCCGAGGCTCATGAGCATGAGGATGATCCGGTCACCTATGATGAAGCTATAAATGATGTTGATTCTAAATCTTGGAAACAGGCTATGAACAATGAGATGGATTCTATGAAATCTAACTCTGTTTGGGAACTTGTAGATTTACCGGATGGGATAAAACCCATTGGATGCAAATGGGCCTACAAAAGAAAAAAGGATGCGGAAGGGAGAGTGGAAACTTTCAAAGCTAGACTGGTTGCAAAGGGATACATGCAAAAGGCTGGAATCGATTACGATGAAACCTTTTCGCCTGTTGTTATGATGAAGTCTATCCGTATTCTTCTGTCCGTTGCTGCGGCTCTCGATTACGAGATCTGGCAAATGGATGTCAAGACGGCATTTTTGAATGGCCATCTTGAAGAGTGTATCTATAGGATATAGCCAGAAGGGTCGTAGTGAAAGGCCAAGAAAGAAAAGTCTGTAAGTTGCTTAGATCCATTTATGCATTAAAGCAAGCATACCATGGAACCAGAGGTTTGATCAAGTGATTAAGACACTTGGTTTTGAGCAGAACGTTGATGAACCTTGTGTTTATAAACGTATTAAGGATGGAAAAGTGGTCTTTCTGATACTCTATGTCGATGATATACTACTCATTGGGAATGATATCGGGAATTTATCATCGGTCAAGCTTTGGTTACACCATCAGTTTGACATGAAGGACTTGGGAGAAGCTAATTATGTTCTAGGCATTCGTCTCTTCAGAGATCGAAAGAACAAAATGATAGCATTATCCCAAGCTTCATACATAGATAAAATAATTGACAAATATGCAATGCTAGAGGCAAAGAAAGGTTCATAACCTTCTATTGCCGGTCTAACTCTTTCATTGGATGACTGTCCCAAGATATCGGAAGAAAGAGAGCGTATGAGTAAGGTCCCTTATGCATCCGCTATGGGTAGCCTTATGTATGCTATGCTCTGCACTCGGCCGGATATATGTTTGGCAGTAGGTATGGTGAGTCGATAACAAGCAAATCCTGGAACCAAGTACTAGCATGCAGTAAAGCATATACTCAAGTATCTTAAGAGAATGAGGGATTATATGCTGGTGTATTCTGGAGGGGACCTAACACCCGTTGGATACACAGACTCAGACTTCCAGACTTGTAAGGATTCGAGGAAATGGACATCTGGATCAGTGTTTTTGCTCGGAGGAGGCGCCATTGTGTGGAGGAGCGTGAAGCAGGGCTCCACAGCTGACTCAACTATTGAGGCTGAATATGTGGCTGTGGCTGAGGCATCTAAAGAAGCGATTTGGCTCTGCAAGTTCTTTATAGACCTTGAGGTCATTCCGAGCGTTGACAAGCCTATCACAGTTTACTGTGATAACACTGGGGCTATTGCCAACACAGGGGAATCTCGGCACCATAAGAGGACCAAGCACATAAATCAGAGATATCATATTATTAGAGGGCACGTGGAGACATGACAAGTAGATGTACGTAAGATCGCGTCTGAGGACAACATTACTGATCCCTTTACTAAGACTTTAGTGGCTAGAAGCTTTGAGAGGTACGTAGAGGCAATGGGGACGTGTAACATGGCACATCTACTAGTTTAGGGCAAGTGGGAGATTGTTAGAAAATGCCCTAAGCATTAGAGACATTTTGATGTATTTATTTTGGACTAGATAATAAAATTATATATAGAGGTTATTCATTACATTGCTGTCTGTACTCTTTTTATTTACATGTTAAAGTAAATGTAAGCAAATATGGCTCCCTGGATGTTTGTGTTAAATTTTAGAACGTTGCATGCAATGGACTTTTGTATACGAGAAGACAATGTTCTAAAATTAGCGGTCTAAACTATGGTGTGTAGTCTATGGGGTTAGACCGAGTATCTAACTCATGTTAAGACTATTATGTTGTCTAAAGCCTTGGAGGGGACAGTTTGTCTTGACTGTCTGGAGCTGGACTTCCAAGTAGAGACATAGATATGTCGCATGGTGGTGACATATTAGACCGGGACTAAAGCGTGATTGATCTACGAAGTCCGCTTTGAGTGGATCGATATGCTTTTGACGTTCATTGTGCAGTAACCTTAATCCTGAGTAAAAGGATAGCTTCATGTATATGACTTGTGTACTTTGATGTTCCAATGACTAGAGCGTCTCAGAGGTAGTAAGCTTATAGACCGGTTCGTTGGGTGCATGACTTGTATACGATGAAGGGTTCGTTTATAGATATCGGAATCATAGCTCTAATAAGGAGTTAAGGGTATCCTCTTAAAGGCATGATACTGAATGTGAAAATGGACAAGGCCTTGGGTCATCTGCTGGGCGGATGACTTCTTATTCACATATAGTGAATAATCATTTTCTTTATTCAGTAGTATAATGGAACTTTAAGATAGCCTGATCGGTAGGATTATATGGACTTTGGCCTAAGGCTGATCATGGATATCATATGAGGGTTCTGCATACATGACACGGTCATTGGACGATAGCTTATCACAGGCTTACGTAATACGGTATATAATTGGGAGTTCAGTTTCAGGTTTATAATGGTGTGACTCTGAAATTAGTGATCATATGATTGAGTTGTTCGGTAAAGAATGATGATCATATGGATTTGCAGGAGCCCAATTATATATGTCCAATCAGTCCCTCTACTAGCTCCACATAATTCCCTAACATTTGGCAAATTGATTTGTGTATGCTCTTGGCTGGTTTATTATGCATGGATGGTGTTGACACAGGATTAGGATGGTAGATAAGATTCTCTCCGACTGTATTCAGATTTTGTTATGGATAATAGAGTACACAATTATTCGAACTCCAAATAAAGTTGCCATGATTTTATTTGAGATTGGATTGGAGTTGCAGAAAATTATCCATGAGAACAAGAATTTGAAACACAACTGTTTTGTGGATTTTGAAATTTGAATTTTGAAATTTGAATTTTGAAATTTGAATTTGAAATTTGAATTTGAAATTTGAATTTGAAATTTGAAATTTGAAATTTGAAATTTAAAATTTGAGTTTGAAATTCGAATTTGAAATTTGAAATTCAAATTTTGAATCACAATCCAAGTGGGATTCGAATCTGTTATGGAAAATCCACAAGGTTTGAAATTCAAATTTGAGTTGGATATGGAGAGGATAATCTTGTTAGAATCCTACTTGAATTTTGAATCCAAATCCTAGCTAAAGTTGACAAAAATTTTGAGGATTATCCTCAATGATTTTCGATTTTTTTGTGGATAAGGTTCAAGGAAAAATTCAAGTTTCAATCCTAGTTGAATTTGGATTCTCTCCTCCCAAAAGGTGGCTGAAATTTAGGAGTGTATCTCCTAGGAAAAATTCGGTTATTTTGGATAAGGATGAGATAAGATTCAAGCTTGAAAATCCTAGTGGAATTTTGATTCTCCCTTATCCAAAAGTGGCCGAATTTTTTGAGGAGATTTCCCCCTTAGAATTTTTAGATTTTTTGGTTGAAAAAGGGAGATAAAATTCTAGTTAAAATCTTGTTTAGATTTGGATTGGATTTATCCTAAAGTGGCCGAATTTTATTGTTGGGATTTTCCCTTGGAAAATTCAGATTTTGTGCTTATGGATAAGGGAGAATATCTTTTCCTAATCCAATTCGAATTCAGAGAATCACCACATGCAGGTCTATAAATAGAGGTCCTGCCACTCCAGTTCTGTAAGACCATAGACTCTTAGGTGAGCAGGCTTATTGTTGCACAGCCCACCGTGACAATAAGTTCTTTAGAGATCTGGGTGGTCAGAAGAAGACTAGCAGTGCTAACATACCGATCGAGGTTCAGAGTGCCCACACACTCAGCCATTCGGGAATTGGATAATAGTAGAGAAGGCTAGTTGGTTGAAGCCCTCTGGTCATTCTCCTCCTGTAGATTGGCGTCCTTGAGGTATGAGTTTTAATTGTTGTTGGTTTATTGTATATGGCATCATGAGATATTTAATGATCTGAAAATGTTTGTTGTTCCGCTGCGCCATTCTGATACGTTTTTACTGATTTATTTTCCTACATATGATGCCGTCTAGGTTATTATGGATAGATTGACCAAGACGACACGGTTTATAGTTGTCAAGATGACTTTTTCGTTGGAAAAGTTTGCTCAGTTGTATATAGCTCATATTGTCAGATTACATGGAGTACCAAAATCCATTGTATCAGATCGAGATGCACGATTCACTTCAAACTTCTGGAAGTGTGTGCAAGAAGCCATAGGTATTGAATTAGGACTCAGTAGGATATTTCATTCGCAAACAAACGGACAGTCAGAGTAGACCATTCAGACATTAGAGGACATGCTTCGAGCTTATGTAATAGATTTTGCAGGAAATTGGAATGAGAAGTTACCGTTAATTGAATTCTCGTACAATAATAGTTACCGAGCTTCCATAGGAATGGCACCTTATGAGGCCCTTTATGGATGGAAATGTAGATCGCCGATACACTGGTATGACCTGCAAGAGAAACAATTGCATAAGACGGATTTTATACGAGAAACTTCCGATGTCGTTGTAAGAATTCAGCGTCAAATGAAAATTGTGCAAAGTCGACAAAAGAGTTATGTGGATAAGAGGTGTAGATCCTTGGAGTTTAATGAAGGAGACTTTGTGTTTGTTAAAGTATCGCCTATGAAGGGGATTATGCATTTCGGTAAGAAGGGGAAACTGAGTCCAAGATATATCGGACCGTATGAAATTATCGGACTCACTGGAAAGGTCGATTACAGATTAGCGTTACCACCTGAATTGTCGGTAGTGCATAATGTATTTCATGTGTCGATGCTGAGAAAGTATGTACCAGATCTATCCCATGTGTTGAAGCATGAACCTATTCAGATCCACGAGGATTTGACATATGAAGAACAACCTATTCGAGTACTGGCTCATGAAGAGAAAGTACTGAGGAATAAGACAATCCCACTAGTGAAGATTTTATGGAAAAATCACAACATTGAAGAAGCTACGTGGGAACAAGAAGACAAGATGAGGAGTTTATACCCCTACTTGTTCTAATTTTCGAGGACAAAAATTTTATAAGGAGGGGTGAATTTGACAACCAGGAAATTCTGGCATTCTCGAAAGAAAATGTACAAATGTATGTATATAACAATTTGTACTATTTAAATAGTGAAATGAATGTATTTATATTATTTAGAATGTATTAAAATGTTTTAACACTACTGACGAGTAAGAATTCAGTGTTGATAAAGTTCACTGAATTGAAACGGGTGAATGATGCCAAAAGCGGCATTGAAAACCTAATCAGTGCATTATGGTGCACTAAAAAGATGAAAAACTTCCGGGATTGATTTTGAACAAACGGAAGCAGTATAAATTGATTCGACTGCACAGGAGACCTCAGGAACCCGCCAGGATGATTTCAGGAAAATTTCGGCTCAATCCGACATTGGTCAAAAAGTAGTCGAATTAATATGAATAGTGAAGTCAAAGTCAAATTTTTACTTTGTATTAATGCGTCATTAAGCCATTTATTAAATGATGTAAAAATTGGTGATTGGTGGCATTAATGGCCAAGATTGAATTGCTTTATGATCTAAAGGCCTAGATTTAGCCAAAATAAGCCAAATTATTTTTGTGAAAATATGGAAAGAAATGGCATGAAATGTGTCGAAATTTCATTGGTTGGAAGCCAAATTAATTGGTTTTCTTAGTTACATGAGGCAGCCACTTTGAAACATAAGCACCCGTAGCCTTCCAAAGCAAAAACAAGAGAAAAAAAAAATTTCTAAGTATTCCAAGAGAGAACCCGTGAGCAACCAAGAGAAACCAAGCCAAACTTTCAAATTTTCTTCACCAAAGTGATAGCAAACTCATCATTGAAGTCAAGAGAAGCAAGAAATCAAGGTAGCCATCTTTGGTTTGAAATTTTTCTTCCTTTTTCAATGAAAAATCTGTGGGTTTGTTGGCTTGAAGGATGAGAAATTTTGTGGTTGATTTGGTTGATTTGGTATATGGGTTTTGTTAATGGTTTGATTAGAAGAAAAACCATGTATTTTGTTTCAAGAAAAACAAAGTTTTGGTTGGTTTTTTTGTGGAAAATCCATGGGTTACCTTAGTGTTTTATCATGGATTTGTTGGTTAAGTGTTGTAATGCTTTAAATCATGTTTTGGTTATATGGAAAGCATGATTTGCATGGTTAGAAAGCTTGGAAAAATTTTGGTATCTAAATTCCTTAATATGGCCATGTGGTGTAGTTATGGTTTGGTGAACATTTTTGCATGGTTAACTTGATGTTTGGATAGTTTAAATCATGCATTGAATTATGGAAATGCTGGTTATGAGGTTAAAAGCATGAAACAAAATGTTATACATGTTTTACCTAAAATGGCCGTGGGTTATGTGTGTTGAAAAACCCTAAGAATTGTGTTGTAAAATGCATGGAAAATGGCTTGAAAATGTGCTAGGTAATAGCCTTTGAATAGCCTAAAATTTGGTTGAAAGATTGAAAAGTTTTGGCTAGGTTTTGAGTATGAAAACCGTGGCTAAACCTAAGGGTAAAATTTAGAGAATTTTGTTGAAATTGTGGTTCAAAATGTGAATTGGAAAATGTGAGAGCTTTTATGTAAAAGTTTGGGAAACTTTTACATAAAATAGGACTTTGGTATAGTACATGACAGGTACACATGGTTCGAGGCGTACCTAACGCCAGTAGCCTTAAATTTACGCCGAAATGCTGTCGAAATTTCGAAAAATGGCATTTAGGGTAAAAAGGGAATCGAGAGCAAAAGTTTAGGGTTGGGTCGAAAACCCGAGTCCCTAAAGGAAAATCGAATAAGGGAAACCTAAGGGGTGGTTCGTGAATAGTAACACGTCCCTTTAAAAATGTAAAACATGAGTGAAACTAAAAAACCGACCCCGAGAGGGGGGCGTTTTTGGGAAACGAAGTAAAGGTCCGAGTCGGGTACGGAAAATCCGAGCCTCGAAGACCTAAATCGGGAAAGTCTAGATGAACGTTTTAAAAGTAAAACGTCCATTTGAGACTCCAAAATGATAGCAAATCACTAAACCAATGTAAGGGTCGGAATAGTGCTTCCCAAGGGTCGGGAAGGTGAAAAATGGAAATAAAATAGAAGCAAACCCAGTAATGAATAGAAAAGAGTCAGAAAAGTTCTTGAGAGCCAAAAGTGCAGTCTAGATCGAGAAAATCCCGTCAGGGGCATATTGTAATTTTGCCAAAATGTAGGGGCAAAATCGGAATTTTTCAAAAATTTAGAAAAATGGGGAAAATGATAAATAAAGCCTATAAAGTTATAAATAGGTTTTATTTAAGCTTTTTAATAAAAAAAATAAAAGTTATAAATGGAAATGAAATTAACAGACAAGGTTTTGTTTGTAGGATCCCAAAATCGACCCACAAGGAGAGCGATTAAAGATCTAGGAAGGAAAAGGAGAAGAAACAGATAAGGTAAATTCAGACATTTACTTGTCTGCAACATGTAACATTATTATTGCTAACTTTGATGTACTAACCATAAGTTAGGTACATATGTGCTACGGGCACTATTATAGAATAAAGAGAGAGATAAAATGTGCTAGGGCACTATTGAAATGGGAGACATAATAAATTGTGCTTCGGCACTAGAGCGAGGTTAATAAAACTCACTCATGTGAAATTAAAATGTGAACCATTCCTAATCACGGGGCAATATGAAGTCACCGGGTTAGAACTTTAAAAAGTCGGTAATGAAACCACTTTTGGCGTACCAGCCTTCTGTACAGGGAGGTAAACTTTGCATTCGGGGCTATGATGATGAGATTAAGGCTGTGGAGGTCAGCACTAATGTACCGCTCCCAGTCATACGCACTAAAATGGTACTGCCAACATGAGCTCAAAACCAAAACATAAATAAAGATAATTACCTAAAACTGAAACTATGCCATAATTGAGCATAAGACAGTTCCGTGAGAGTACTAACACCGTGGTTGATGTACTATTGATATACTGTGTTATAGTCAATTACTATTTATGGTGAATAGTGATCAAAATTACTATTTATGATGAATAGTACTATTTGTGATGAATAGTATTATTCATAGAAATTCTATTTCTTGCATGTTTTAACTTACTAAGCCTGTAGCTCACCATTTTGCTTATGTTGCAAGTAAGCAACCAGCTCATTAGCTTTGTATGGTTGGATGGCGGACGAGATAGCAAGTGTCAAATGGGATGGGAAGCCTAGAGATATGGTTCTGCCAGAGTTTTTCCGCTAAGCGTTAACAAAGAGAGGAAAAAGAAACAGTTTTTTTTGTAATAATATATAATTTTCGAAAGTACTGCATTATGTAAATTACTTTGTATTTGTAAACAAAGTGATTAGTGGATAATGTTTTACATGATGTTTTAAAAAAAAAAATCCCCAAAAAATGTCATGTTTTATAAGAGAGATAGATTAGCCGGCGACCCATGAGAGTACAATCTATCGCAGTTAGCTACGAAGCTTAACTATAATAGTATTGTATGATCTCTACGAAAGGTGGGCCGCCACAGTTCTTCCATTCCAGTTCTCTTCAGACCACAGATACTTAGGTGAGCAGGCTTATTATTGCACAAATCATCGTAGCAATTAGTTCTTAAAGAGATCTGGGTGATCAGAAGGACAAAAGCCGTGCTAGTATACCAATCAAGGATCCAGGTGCCTACATACTTTGCCATCGAAGAATTGGAGAATAGTAGAGAAGGCTAGTTGGTTGAAGCTTGTGATGGCCCCAACTTTGGCCACATGAAACTATTACAATCAAACTCTGTAGTCGATTGAAACAGCCCGTGAACCTTATTGGGTCGTCAAAAATTTTATTTCGTTTTTCAAACCTTTGTATTTTGGAGCCCATTTTTTTTTTAAACTTTAAAATGCTTATCTAGTATAAAAGCCATATAAGGATTCAAAACTATACTTTAGTCATCCTTTGTAATACAACATAATTTACATAATTGCATTTTCTCAACTATATATCACATATACATTTCTTTAAATCTCTTTTTTCAAAGCTCAGCGGAAAACTGGTAGCAGGACTATATCCACAGTGGAATTCCTTATCCCATTGGCACTGCATATCCGACTGTCATCTAAAATGTCTATTGTTGGATAGGTTTCTTAGCTACAACATAAACATACTAGTGAGCTAACAGGCTCAGTAAGTTCTAACATACACACTAGGACTCATGTAGAATCAAAAACATGAATAATAACATTTTCCATGAATAGACTATTTGTCTATGAATAGTAAATTTGACTTTGATCAAGTACTATTCACGTCAACTTTGACCGAGTATACTATATGTAAAGTTAGTGTCTATTATGCTCAGTTATGCTCTCTTATGGCTTTCATTCAATTTTTACTCATTATCTTCTTTATGTTCTGGTTTTGGGCCTATAGTGGCCATACCAATGGTGCGCGCTGTTGTAAGGGACCTGGGGAGCGACCCTCTAGCCAATCCTCCACAATCTATTAAGCCTTTGGCTTATCCATGTAGGATCTAAAAATACCTCCATCTATCTCTGGAGGCCGGTACTCCAAAATTGGTTTCATTACCATCATTTTTATAGTTCCAACTAGATGGCATTCATTGCCTCATGGTTAGGAACCCTTAATGCTCATAGGTCTTTTCACATTCTTTCATTTATGTGTGTCTTAATCTAATCACACTCTTTTGTGTAGTGTACTGTGAGTGCACCTCTCAGATTCATTAGTTCATTAGATGAGTTAGTTTAACTACACCCTAGTGCTCGTAGGACTTTTCATTTGATATACAAATAGTACATAATTACATATCACAGTATTTCATATTACAAACAATTAAATTTCTAACTTACAATACATCATACATAGATATAGCAGTCATTCATGTTACAGATAATTCAATATTTAAACTTACCAGTATTCAGCTAACGTTATCTTCCCAATATCTACAGACATTCTCTCGTCCCGTCTAGATTGGGTTCTTACAGACAAAATATTGTCTGTTAATTCCCATCATCATTTATCACTTTGTATGTATTTATTTTATTCTTATCATCACCATACTTTTCATCTCTCTATAGGATACACGGCTTGATACACAACCGTGTCTATAGCCGTGTACCCCTCGGGTCTTTTCTACACGCCCGTGTAACCCTATCTACCCATGCATAAGTACATGGCCTAATACACGACCATGTCCAAGACCGTGTATCTTTCGGGTTACCTAATTCCTCAATACATGGCCATGTACCCGGGTGTGTACAAGATTCCCTTTTCACTACACGCTCGTGTTCCCAAAGTACACGCTCGTGTACTTCATAAAATTTGGATTTTAGCCTTAAAAATCTTAGTTATGGCCTCTATAATCTTATTTAAATCATTTTAAGCCCTTAACGGTCCTTTCCGAGTCTTTCAAAAATTTTTTATCAAAATGACCATTTTACCCCTGATGGGTCTCGGGACCATAACGTTTTCATTCTAATGTTTTTCTAGGATTTTCTAAGCCCAAATATCATAAAATAATATTTCTTAGGTTTCGATAATTTTACAGCATTAATTACTGCAAAATCAGTCTGACACCTAGGGTCGTTTTTCGCTTTTCTAACGTTTCAGAGCCTCAAATGGGTATTTCACTACTCCTGAAACATTTATCATCCTATTCCCGAGCCTTGGTTCTCGAGGGGCTCGGGTTTTCCGTCCCGATCAAAATTTTCCCCTCATTTCCTAAAATACCCCTAACATAAAATTCTTCCCGTTTTTGGCATTTTAGACATTAAAGGGTCGTTTTACTATTCCTTTAGGGTTTACTCTCCCATTTCTGACTCTAACATACCGAGAGATCTCAGTTTTTATTTTCGAGCACATTTTTATCCCTTGTTTCCTAGAATGCCCTTTATGCCATTTTTTTTTTAACTTTGGCAGCATTTCTGCTTAAATTTTAGGTTTTCTCGACGTTAGGTACGTCTCAGAACCTTAGTACCTGACACGTACTACACCAAAGGCCTATTTTATGCAAAGTTACTAAACTTTTACGTAAAACTTTTCCACATTATCAATCATTCAATCAAATACAAAATTTCATCATTTTTCCTCAACATAGGCCACGGTTTCCATCAACATTTCAACACCAAAAATTTTCACCACAAGACTCATTTATCACATTTCAATCTTTGGTTTATAATGCATATTTCCACATCAAAAATCTAAGGAAATTTCATTTCAACCCTTGCTTTCAAGCCATAGTTTTTCATGTCTAATAACCCTAGACAAAATTTTCTTGTTCTTAGGGTTTTTATCAAACTATTTCCACACAAATTTCATCACAAATTTTTTCATCTTTTCTTCCACATAGGCCATGGATTTTGTCCCTAAAACACATCTCAAATTTTCATAATTCTTCCCACCAACATGCCACAAATTTTTAACAAAATCATGCATGAAAATTGCTCATTTCAAACTTCTAAAATACACTTCAATTACTACACGTATCAATCAAACCAAAACAACCAAGTTTCCACCAAATTTTCACAAGCCATTTCCCCCTAACATTGCCATGGATTTCTTCATATAAAACATAAGAAAAAGAGGTGAAAGGGAGTGTTACCTTACTAGCTTGAATCCTTGATGCTTAGATGATGTTTTGGAACAAGTTTGGCAAAGAAATTCGCTAAATTTTTTGGTGTGGAAGGGGAGGGAAGTGCACGATTTCAAAAGGGCAAAATTTGGCTAGATTTTTATGATTTTCTAAGGCCATTTTCTCTTGTATTTATAGGCAACCAAAGGGAGGACTAAGTTGTAAATTTTTTCAACAATTTGGCAACATTTTAGGGACTTTTTAGCAAACTTTTTAGGGACTAAATTGTAACTTTTGGCTGATTTTTTTTCAAGCCTTCACCTACCCAAAATAGCCCAAAAATACAAAAATTTTTGCCAAATATTTCTTGAAATTTTGGCTTGATCTTGACCCTTGATTTAAGATCACATTAATGTTAGGAAATGCCCTAAGCATTAGAGACATTTTGATGTATTCATTTTGAACTGGATAATAAAATTATATATAGAGGTTATTCATTACATTGCTATCTGTCCTCGTCTTATTTACATGTTAAAGTAAATGTAAGCAAATATGGCTCACTGACTACTTGTATTAAAACTGTTAGAACGTTGCATGCAATAGACTTTTGTATGCCAGAAGACAATATTCTAAAGTTAGCGGTCTAAACTATGGTCTGTAGTCTATGGGGTTAGACCGAGCATCTAACTCATGTTAAGACTATTATGTTATCTAAAGCCTTGGAGGGGACGGTTTGTCTTGATTGTCTGGAGCTGGACTCCCAAGTAGAGACATGGATATGTTGCTTGGTGGTGACATATTAGACTGGGACTAAAGCGTGATTGATCTACATAGTCCGCTATGAGTGGATCAATCTGCTTTTGACGTTCATTGTGCAATAATCTTAATCCTGAGTAAATGAACTACTTTATGTATATGACTTGTGTACTTTGATGTTCCAATGGCTAAAGCGTCTCAGAGGTAGTAAGCTTATAGACCGGTTCGTTGGGTGCATGACTTGTATACGATGAAGGGTTTGTTTGTAGATATCGGAATCATAGCTCTAAGGAGTTAAAGGTATCCTCTTAAAGGCATTATACTGAATGTGAAAATAGACAAGGCCTTGGGTCGTCTGCTGGGCGGATGACTTCTTATTCACATATGGTGAATAATCATTTTCTTAATTCGGCAGTATAATAGAACTTTAAGATAGCCTGATCAGTAGGATTAAACGGACTTTGACCTAAGGCTGATCATGGATATCATATGAGGGTTTTGCATATATGACAAGGACATTGGATAGTAGCTCGTCACAGGCTTACGTAATACGGTATATAATTGGGAGTTCAGTTTCAGGTTTATAGTGGTGTGACTCCGAAACTAGTGATCATATGATTGAGTTGTTCGGTAAAGAATGATGATCATATGGATTTACGGGAGCCCGATTATATATGTCCAATCAATCCCTCTACTAGCTCCACATAATTCGTTAACGTTTGGCAAATTGATTTGTGTATGCTATTGGCTAGTTTATTATGCATGGATGGTGATGACACAGGATTAGGATGGTAGACAAGATTCTCTCCGGTTGGATTCAGATTTTGTTTTGGATAACAGAGTACACAATTATTCGAACTCCAAATAAAGTTGCCATGATTTTATTTGAGATTGGATTGGAGTTGTAGAAAATTATCCATGAGAACAAGAATTTGAAACACAATCATTTTGTGGATTTTGAAATTTGAATTTTGAAATTTGAAATTTGAATTTTGAATTTTGAATTTTGAATTTTGAATTTTGAATTTTGAATTTTGAATTTGAAATTTAAATTTGAAATTTGAATTTGAAATTCGAATTTGAAATTTGAATTTGATATTTAAATTTGAAATTTGAAATTTGAAATTTGAAATTTGAATTTGAAATTTGAATTTGAAATTTGAAATTCAAATTTTGAATCACAGTCCAAGTGGGATTCGAATTTGTTGTGGAAAATCTACAAGGTTTGAAATTCGAATTTGAGTTGGATTTGGAAAGGATAATCTTGTTAGAATCCTACTTGAATTTTGAATCCAAATCCCAACAAACTATGGGCGAAATTTTGAGGATAATCCTCAATGGAATTTTGGTTTTTGTGGATAAGATTCAAGGGAAAAATTCAAGTTTCAATCCCAGTTGAATTTGGATTCTCACCTCCCTGAAAAGTGGCCGAAATTTTGGAGATAATCTCCTAGGAAAATTCGGTTATTTTGGATAAGGTTGAGATAAGATTCAAGCTTGAAAATCCTAGTGGAATTTTGATTCTTCCTTATCCTAAAAGTGGCCGAATATTTGGAGAAGATTTTCTCCCAGGAATTTCGGATTTTTTGGTTGAAAAAGGGAGATAAAATTCTAGTTAAAATCTTGTTTAGATTTGGATTGGATTTATCCTAAGAAAACCGAATTTTATTGTTGGATTTTACCATGGAAAAATTCAGATTTTTTGGTTATGGATAAGGTAGAATATCTTTTCCTAGTCCGATTCGTATTCAGAGAATCACCTCATGCAGGTCTATAAATAGAGGTCCTGTCACTCCAGTTCTCTCAGACCACAGACTCTCAGGTGAGTAGGCTTATTGTTGCACAGCTCAACGTGACAATAAAGTTCTTTAGAGATCTGGGTGGTCGGAAGAAGACTAGTAGTGCTAGCATACCGATCGAGGTTCAGAGTGCCCACACACTCAGCCATTTGGGAATTGGAGAATAGTAGAGAAGGCTAGTTGATTGAAGCCTCCGGTCATTCTCCTCCTGTAGATTGGCGTCCTTGAGGTATGAGTTTTAATTGTTGTTGGTTTATTGTATATGGCATCATGAGATATTTAACGATCTAAAAATTTTTTTATTATTCCGCTGCGCCACTCTGATACGTTTTCCTACAATTGGTATCAGAGCCATCTCATGACTGTGCCATGTATATAAATTAGACAATTATTTAGTCTTTTTTTTTATGTATGGATTTGATATTTAGAGAGTGGCATTCTAGGGTTCCTTTATGTTGTTATCATAGATTATGTATAAAGTATGTGGTTATTTTAATTTTCTGAATTATTATAAACATGCTTGTTTATACAGGTTATGGTTCCTTAGAATTTAGAAAAATTGTATCTTGGAATTTTTTATGTAACTATGGGAGCAGTTTATTAACACTGTAATTTTCCCATGGATTTTAATTTTTGTCTCTTAGAATTTTTATGGTTAGAATTTTTGTACACCGGAAACGGTTTAGGAAATTTTATGTAATTATTCTTGGAGAAGATTGAAGATTGAAGACCGTAATTTATTTTTTCCCAAAAGTTAAATTTGATTTAAAGATTGAAATTTTGATTGTGCAGAAAATTTCAATTTAATTGGGATTCAAATTAATTTTTGGAGATCCTAATAGGTAAATTAGAATATGGCACGAAAATTGAGACACGACCCCTCGGGATAGGCCGACGGGCCTTGGTGGGGCTGTAGCCCCTGCCCTCGGGCAGGATGGGGCTGCGGCAGCCCCTGTGCAGGCCAACACCACCCACGGCCGTAGGATTGGCCTGCAGCCAAGGGTCGCTGAGGCCTGCCTAAGGCTGGCCGCAGCCTGGGCGTGCAGCCTCTGGCTGCAGGCGCTGCCTGCAGCCTGCTTGCTGCTGCGCCCAGCCTAGGCGTGCAGCCTGGCGCTGCAGGCTTGGCTTGCAGCCCGGCAAGGCTACACATAGGGGTCAGCCGTGGGCTGCCAGCCCCTTTGGTGCTGGTGGTTGCCCACGGCGGCTGCCGCCTTCGGAGGCGGCGGTACGACGGTCTAAAAATCGAAAAATTTTCATTGTTAAATTAGAAATTTAATTTTAAATCATGTTTAAAAATATGTAATTGAAAATTTGAAATTTTTGAGATTACATATTATTACACATGATGTTTAAAATTGTTTAAAATTTGAATTGGAAATTTAAATTTGAAATTCGAATTTGGAATTTGAATTTGAAATTTAAATTTAAATTTTTGGAGATTTAAATTTTAAATAATTCTTGGGATAAGAAATAAATGGAGAGGCTACATAAAGATGGATACAAGAAGACGGAACAAAATTCAAGACCCAAAGAATGTTTTGGATGGAATTTTGTAATCTTTATTTTCTTTGTTCTAGGATGGAACCATAGCTTGGTTGTTCTGTCAATTATTTTTTCTGTGATATGTCATGGATGTATAAATATGTATTGATAGACGTTTTGTATGCATATTTGATAACATGTCATATAGGATAGGTGAGTGCTGCTCATACTATATTGATCATATATAATTTGTCAAAACTTTTATGTTTTTCAAAATATTGAGTGGGAGAGGGTTTCAAACAAAACCCACGGCCTCCATTGTTGATCCATATGTGAAAGCATGGTAACGCTTCGCGTCAGTTCTGCCCTGACCACACCCCTCGGTAGGTGTTTACCGCCGCCGGTATACTAGATTTGATCTCCTATGTGGAAAATGTGTTCGGGTACGATCCTATTCATGACCACCCCTCGGTGGCTTGGTAGGACGTAGATCGGGCTACGTAAACAATGGTTATACACTCAAGACTCGTTTAGTTATTAAACTTCCCTATAAGCTCTGTTAACTAGACTGGTGACCAAATAAGCGGTTATTAATATATGTCTTAACCTTGGAGGATTTAAGGCAACATATATTAATTGGACGGGGTCCGTGTTCCGGCTATTTGTTTTCATGACCACCCCTCGGTGGCTTGGGGCAATAGGTACTGAGAATTACCGTTGCAATGCTACATGTTTTTCAAGTTTCATGTAGGAACATACTTGTATGTTTTATTTGCTAAATTATCTGTATATTTGCTTGGGCTTTGTAATGATATCTAGTATAATTTTATTTCGGTTCAAAATGTCACCGACACCCCTCATTTCAATACTTACTGAAAATAAGCTGAACGGCGATAATTATAAAGACTGGAAAAGAAATCTATTAATAGTTCTCAGCTGCGAGAGACACAAGTTTATACTCGATGAACCATGCCCACCTGGGACCAAACCTGACACACCACTTGAGGAGGTCCCGGTTGCCTATAATCGTTGGAGAGAATCCAATGAGATAGCTCGATACTACATCCTTGCTAGCATGACGAGTGCTTTACAAAAGTAGCATGAGACTTATCAAGTTGCTGGGGAGATCATGGAAAATCTAGAGGACATGTTCGGAGGCCAAGAAAAATTGACTCGAGAGTCCGCTATCACCAGCATTATGAACTCTAAGCAAAAGGCGGGTACTTCGGTGAAGGACCATATGATCACTCTAATGGGATTCTTCGCTGAGGCTACCGAAAATGGTGCTGAGTTGGACTACAACACCCAGATCGAGATGGTGTTCAAGACTCTGTCTAAAGATTTTGTGGGGTTTAAGGCCGCATACAATCTGGTGATAAAGAGTTAGGACTAACCGAGCTCATGAAGCTACTACAGGCTTATGAGCGGATGATCAGGGATGAGGATGTTGTCCGACCTAAAGGAGAGGCCAATTTGGTGGAATCTTCCAATCCCTCACGGAAAAGGAAGAGGCCAAATAAGAAGTACGTGGGTTCTAGTTCTTCTAATCCTCCTGTCTCGGACGGGAAGAAGAAGAAGAAGGACAAAAAGCCGAAGGACCCTAAAAAGTCAAAATGCTTCCATTGTGGGAAGGTAGGTCACTTCAAGAAGGCTTGCCGGAATTCCTAGCCGCCAAGGGCAAGGAAGGTAAGGAACTTCATTACTTGGAAGCGTGTTTGGTGGAAGAATCGAAAGACACTTGGGTCATTGATTCGGGCACCACTAATCATGTTTGTGTTTCTATACAGGGGTTCGTGGAAACGAGAAGTCTACATGATAGGAGCCTCTCGTTGCGGACTGGAGATGGTAGTTTTGTGGTGGCTGAAGCAGTGGGAGATGTTTACCTTTACTTTGATCAATTTAGGTTTATTTTATTAAAAGACTGTTTTTATGTTCCTAATTTTAGGAGGAACCTTATATCGGTAGTTTGTTTAATAAAGGATTCTTATTCAGTTTCTTTTAGTAAAAGAGTTGATATTCGTAGAAATAAGTCTTTTATCTGTTCTGGATGGATGGAAACCTATATTTGATCAAACCAAAGATGTACTCACTGCTTGACACTGAATTAATTGATAACTCTAAAAGTTGAAAGTTTCTCACTCTAACAAGGCGTATCTTTGGCATTTAAGACTTGGTCATATTAATCAGGATAGGATTCAAAGATTGGTGAAAGACGGTCCTCTGGAATCTCTGGAGGAGGTACGACTTCCCCAATGTGAGTCTTGTCTAGAGGGTAAAATGACTAAGAGGTCTTTTGGAGCTAAGGGTACAAGGGCTCAGGAGCTCTTAGAAATTGTGCACACTAACGTATGTGGCCCCATGAACGTCACAGCACGAGGAGGGTTTGAGTATTATGTCTATTTTATAGATGATTACTCGAGGTATGGATATGTGTATCTGATGCACCGCAAGAGCGAAACCTTTGACAAGTTCAAAGAGTATCGTGTAGAAGTGGAAAAGCAATTGGATAAATCCATAAAGACACTTCGATCTGATCGAGGTCGTGAATACCACTCCGATGAATTTCTAGGACATCTTATAGAGAACGGGATTTTATCCCAATTGACTGCACCTGGTACTCCACAACAGAATGGTGTAGCCGAAAGGAGAAACAGGACCTTATTGGATATGGTACTGTCCATGATGAGTTATTCAACGCTGCCATTATCATTTTGGGGATATGCTTTACAAACGGCGTGCTATATTCTGAACCAGGTTCCGAGCAAATCAATTCCCAGAACTCCATATGAATTGTGGCGTGGCAGGAAGCCCTCCCTTGGACATATGAGAATATGGGGCTACCCGGCACATGTACTGGATGGGGATGCGAAAAAGTTGGAACCAAGATCAGAATTGTGCATGTTTGTAGGGTATCCAAAAGGAACTAAAGGAGGTCTGTTCTATAACCCGAAGGAACAAAAAGTCATTGTCTCAACCCATGCGACATTCTTGGAGGAAAGTCACATGAATGACTTTAAGCCTCGAAGCAAAGTGGTGCTAGAGGAGTTATCGGGTGAAAGAACTGCTCCACAGATTTCGGTCTTGGACGCAAGTTTGAGTTCCAATGAAAGACCTACAGACGATCAACAATTTAGGGTGCCTCGTCGTAGTGGGAGCGTTTCGAAGAAACCTAATTTCTTCATGTATGATGCTGAGGTATACCAGGCCGAGGCTCATGAGCATGAGGAAGATCTGGTCATATAAGATGAAGCTATAAATGATGTTGATTCTAAATCTTAGAAACAAGCTATGAACAATGAGATGTATTCTATGAAATCCAACTCTATTTGGGAACTTGTAGATTTGCCGAATGGGATAAAACCCATTGGATGCAAATGGGTCTACAAAAGAAAGAAGGATGCGGAAGGGAGAGTGGAAACTTTCAAAGCTAGACTGGTTGCAAAGGGATACACGTAAAAGGCTGGAATCGATTACGATGAAACCTTTTCGCCTGTTGCTATGCCAAAGTCTATCCGTATTCTTCTGTCCATTGCTGCGGCTCTCGATTACGAGATCTGGCAAATGGATGTCAAGACGGCATTCTTGAATGGCCATCTTGAAGAGTGTATCTATATGATATAGCCCGAAGGGTTCGTAGCAAAAGGCCAAGATAAGAAAGTCTGCAAGTTGCTTAGATCCATTTATGGATTAAAGCAGGCATCCCGCTCATGGAACCAGAGGTTTGATCAAGCGATTAAGACATTTAGTTTTGAGCAGAACGTTGATGAACCTTGTGTTTATAAACGTATTAAGGATGGAAAAGTGGTCTTTCTGATACTCTATGTCGATGATATACTACTCATTGGGAATGATATCGGGAATTTATCATCGGTCAAGCTTTGGTTACACCATCAGTTTGACATGAAGGACTTGGGAGAAGCTAATTATGTTCTAGGCATTCGTCTCTTCAGAGATCAAAAGAACAAAATGATAGCATTATCCCAAGCTTCATACATAGATAAAATAATTGACAAATATGCAATGCAAGAGGCAAAGAAAGGCTCACAACCTTCCATTGCCGATCTAACTTTTTCATTGGATGACTGTCCCAAGACATCGGAAGAAAGAGAGCGTATGAGTAAGGTCCCTTATGCATCCGCTGTGGGTAGCCTTATGTACGCTATGCTTTGCACTCGCCCAGACATATGTTTTGCAGTAGGTATGGTGAGTCGATATCAAGCAAATCCTGGAACCAAGCACTGACAAGCTGTAAAGCATATACTTAAGTATCTTAAGAGAACGAGGGATTATATGCTGGTGTATTCTGGAGGGGACCTAACACCCGTAGGATACACGGACTCAGACTTCCAGACTTGTAAGGATTCGAGGAAATCGACATCTGGATCAGTGTTTTTACTCGGAGGAAGCGCCATTGTGTGGAGAAGCGTGAAGCAGGCCTGCACAGCTGACTCTACTATGGAGGCTGAGTATGTGGCTACGGCTGAGGCATCTAAAGAAGCGGTTTGGCTCCGCAAGTTCTTTAGAGACCTTGAGGTCATACCGGGTGTTGACATGCCTATCACACTTACCTGTGATAATACAAGGGCTATTGCCAACACAAGGGAATCTCGACACCACAAGAGGACCAAGCACATCGATCGGAGATATCACATTATTAGAGGGCATGTGGAGACAGGACAAGTGGATGTATGTAAGATCGCATCCGAGGACAACATCGCTGATCCCTTTACTAAGACTTTGGTGGCTAGAAGCTTTTAGAGGCATGTAGAGGCGATGGGGATGCGTAACATGGCACATCTGCTGGCTTAGGGCAAGTGGGAGATTGTTAGGAAATGCCCTAAGTATTAGAGACATTTTGATGTATTCATTTTGAACTGGATAATAAAATTATATATAGAGGTTATTCATTACATTGCTATCTGTCCTTGTCTTATTTACATGTTAAAGTAAATGTAAGCAAATATGGCTCACTGACTGCTTGTGTTAAAACTGTTAGAACGTTGCATGCAATGGACTTTTGTATGCGAGAAGACAATGTTCTAAAGTTAGCAGTCTAAACTATGGTCTGTAGTCTATGGGGTTAGACCGAGCATCTAACTCATGTTAAGACTATTATGTTGTCTAAAGCCTTGGAGGGGACGGTTTGTCTTGACTGTCTGGAGCTGGACTCCCAAGTAGAGACATGGATATGTTGCTTGGTGGTGACATATTAGACTAGGACTAAAGCGTGATTGATCCACATAGTCCGCTATGAGTGGATCAATCTGCTTTTGACGTTCATTGTGCAATAATCTTAATCTTGAGTAAATGAACTACTTCATGTATATGACTTGTGTACTTTGATGTTCCAATGGCTAAAGCGTCTCAGAGGTAGTAAGCTTATAGACCGGTTCGTTGGGTGCATGACTTGTATACGATGAAGGGTTTGTTTGCAGATATCAGAATCATAGCTCTAAGGAGTTAAAGGTATCCTCTTAAAGGCATTATACTGAATGTGAAAATGGACAAGGCCTTGGGTCGTCTGCTGGGCGGATGACTTCTTATTCACATATGGTGAATAATAATTTTCTTAATTCGGTAGTATAATGGAACTTTAAGATAGCCTGATCAGTAGGATTAAACGGACTTTGACCTAAGGCTGATCATGGATATCATATGAGGGTTTTGCATATATGACAAGGTCATTGGATAGTAGCTCATCACAGGCTTACGTAATACGGTATATAATTGGGAGTTCAGTTTCAGGTTTATAGTGGTGTGACTCTGAAACTAGTGATCATATGATTGAGTTGTTCGGTAAAGAATGATGATCATATGGATTTGCGGGAGCCCGATTATATATGTCCAATCAGTCCCTCTACTAGCTCCACATAATTCCTTAACGTTTGGCAAATTGATTTATGTATGCTATTGGCTAGTTTATTATGCACGGATGGTGATGACACAGGATTATGATGGTAGACAAGATTCTCTCCGGTTGGATTCAGATTTTATTTTGGATAATAGAGTACACAATTATTCGAACTCCAAATAAAGTTGCCATAATTTTATTTGAGATTGGATTGGAGTTGTAGAAAATTATCCATGAGAACAAGAATTTGAAACACAACCATTTTGTGGATTTTGAAATTTGAATTTTGAAATTTGAAATTTGAAATTTGAATTTTGAATTTTGAATTTTGAATTTGAAATTTGAATTTGAAATTTGAATTTGAAATTCGAATTTGAAATTTGAATTTGAAATTCGAATTTGAAATTCGAATTTGAAATTTAAATTTGAAATTTGAAATTTGAAATTTGAAATTTGAATTTGAAATTCGAATTTGAAATTTGAAATTCAAATTTTGAATCACAGTCCAACTGGGATTCGAATTTGTTGTGGAAAATCCACAAGGTTTGAAATTCGAATTTGAGTTGGATTTGGAGAGGATAATCTTGTTAGAATCCTACTTGAATTTTGAATCCAAATCCCAACAAACTATGGGCAAAATTTTGAGGATAATCCTCAATGGAGTTTCGGTTTTTGTGGATAAAATTCAAGGGAAAAATTCAAGTTTCAATCCCAGTTGAATTTGGATTCTCTCCTCACTGAAAAGTGGCCGAAATTTTGGAGATAATCTCCTAGGAAAATTCGGTTATTTTGGATAAGGTTGAGATAAGATTCAAGCTTGAAAATCCTAGTGGAATTTTGATTCTTCCTTATCCTAAATGTGGCCGAATATTTGGAGAAGATTTTCTCCTAGGAATTTCGGATTTTTTGGTTGAAAAAGGGAGATAAAATTCTAGTTAAAATCTTATGTAGATTTAGATTAGATTTATCCTAAGAAAACTGAATTTTATTGTTGGATTTTCCCTTGGAAAAATTCGGATTTTTTGGTTATGGATAAGAGAAAATATCTTTCCTAGTCCGATTCGAATTCAGAGAATCACCTCATGCAGGTCTATAAATAGAGGTCCTGCCACTCCAGTTCTCTCAGACCACAGACTCTCAGGTGAGCAGGCTTATTGTTGCACAGCTCATCGTGACAATAAAGTTCTTTAGAGATCTGGGTGGCCAGAAGAAGACTAGCAGTGCTAGCATACCGATCGAGGTTCAGAGTGTCCACACACTCAGCCATTCGGTAATTGGAGAATAGTAGAGAAGGCTAGTTGGTTGAAGCCTCCGGTCATTCTCCTCCTGCAGATTGGCGTCCTTGAGGTATGAGTTTTAATTGTTGTTGGTTTATTGTATATGGCATCATGAGATATTTAACGATCTAAAAAATATTTTATGGTTCCGCTGCGCCACTCTGATACGTTTTTATCGATTTATTTTCCTACAATTAAATATGTAAGGACCACCCCATTCCTGTAAATTAATTTTCATATAATGCGAAATTGAGGATTAATTTGATGCCATTTGGTGCGAATTCGTAGAACACGGTCAGGTACACAACCGTGTAAGAAGCCGTGTACCGATCGGACTATATATGTGAGAAAGGCCGTGTGAGTGAACATGGCCGTGTAGTGTAACACGGTCAAGTACATGGCCGTGTACTGCTCGAGTTAATAGACGTGTAAGAGGCTGTGTTTCAGAACAGGGCTGTATTGAGAAATTTTAACTAGTACACGCCCTTGTTGCCTTATACACGCCCGTGTAGGAGGCCGTGTTAAAGGCTGTGTAATGAGCAGAGAGCCAGCATACAGACCCTCAAAAATGAATGAAACCTTATTACTATACAATGAGTAATTAAGTGAAAAAAAATACAGTTTGATTTCCAATTGAGTAGACTAAACAGGTACAGTACTGTTTATTTCTATTTATACTGTGAAAGGGGGTAACCAACAGCGAATTCGGTCCACCCTATTATATGTATAAGTGTATGAGATGCACAGTGTTAGGAAACTAGTCCAGACAACCATTTCTTGACACAAGACTGGTGAGCAGATTGCCAAAACACTCGGACTGAATATCTGAGCATAACAGTGATAGAAAACCCTAGCAGGGTACAATACTAAGAGAAATGGTCCAGATGACCTCTTCTCGTCTAGAAACTGACAAAATCAGAGTTAGAATGCTCAAACTAGTAAGTTAGAAAAGAAAACAGTAAATAGTAAATAGTAAAAAATACAGTGTCAAGTTACTGGCCAAGACAACCTTAATTTGACTAAAAACTGATATATTCACAATCAGCAAGCCTAATTTGGTCAATTGGGCACAAATTGTGAATTTCTGTCTGAGAGATACGCAGTATCGGGAAGAGGGTCAAGACGACCTTGACTCACCCCGAAACTGATATATTTAGACTTAGGACGCCCAAATTAGTCAATCGGGCACCTGATAGGTTTTTTGAGGCAGGATCACACAGATCTCGAAAACTGGTCCAGACGACCCCAGACGGATATAAAACTAATAAAATTGAAATCAACACATCCAAATCAGTCAAGAGAGATTGTGCTTGGAATTTCTCCTGGGAACATCTCGTTTTACTTGCGAAAGGACAACACAGTGTAGACACAACCATAGTATAAGAAATGAACAATAAATTGTTATAGAATGGGCTCTTAGACAGCATAAAATGACCAAGATTTGACAGTGTCAAAATCGGATTCAGAAAGCCCGATTTCCTGGTGAAAATTAGAACACTGTCGAGAAAGGACCGAACACCGCGGTAGAAAAATAGACTGCAAAGAGAACCCAACAGAAATAAATTTTAGCCTTAAAAATTTGTGCCCCTTAGCTGCAAAAGCAGCTGAAAATGGCTGCTACATAGCCCAAAAGATGGTAATTAAAAAATGCAAAAGTTATGATAACTTTTGAATTAAAAATTCAAGGGGTTTTCAAGCACATGTCAAAGAAACCATTGTTTATTCTCCCCCCTTCCATGCACAGCCCATGCCCATTTATGGGGCTGAAATGGGTAGCAAATTTGTTCTTTAATTAGGCTAAAATGGTAGACAATTAAGTTGGTTTAGGCTTAAGCAAGATGGGTTATATTTGCCTATAAAAGGCAAACATGACTTAGTGATACCATTTCTTCATTTTGGCACCTTAAAACACAACACTCATTCTCTCTTTCTTCTAGTTGTAGCCAACTGCCCTTAAGCCCCCAAACCCTCACATTTTCAAGCCAAAATCATGCCTAAAACTTACCAAAAATCTAGCCCCCTCTAAGCTCGTGTAGGTGACTTCAAATCCAAGCCATTTTAAGCTCCTTCGAGGGTAAGGTTTCTAATCAATCTTTGTGGTTTTAGTTATTAGTTTGGTTTGATATTAAGAGAAATTATTTCGGTGTTTTTGGTAGCACAAAACTGACCCTATCTTCTTGGTTTTGCCACGGCCATTTTGGTTCCTCAAGCCTATAGTACAGATTTGTGCTTGAACCATAGCACAAGAGGTAAACCGAAACCCTCCCTTTTATGGTTAGTTGTTTATAAGTTTTGATCAAGAAATTTCTGTGCATTTGTTTATGCACATGGGTTGTAATAAGTTTATTTTGAGCCCTTAGATTTTCATTTTTAAGTTTATGTGGTTATGATTGTGTTTACATTTTTTCCGAATGGACTGGTGAATGTGTGAGCATGGATGTTTAGAAAAGTGATTGGACATAAATCTGTCCCCAGGAAATAGGACACAGATTTTGGCCATTTTGACCCCCTTAGTATCTGAATTTGGGATTTGGTAAAATAAGGTGTTTTACGGAAATTTTGATACGATCGTTTTTGCATAAAATAGGTTTTGGCCAAAAATGACACTACGATAGGTTTTTTAGTGGTATTCACTTGGTGCCCAAAACTGGGGCTGAAAATTTGAGCCTAGATATAGGTACGGGTTTTGCTAAAAATGAACCCCTTAGAGTCCAAACAGACTTCGGGCTCAACATAAAAGTTATAGAACACGTCAAAACCTTTAAGATGACCCATGTGTGTTTTAAAAATTTGTCCATTTCGGGCCTCAAATAGAGCCATTTTTAAAATGACGTAAAACTGGAATTTTACAAAAAAACTAGGCACATTGGCCACGGTTTCAATGAGTTTAGAAGCCATTAGAGTTAGATTTGAGCTCCGAGGTGGACACGAGAATTGTTCATCTCGTCGAGGATGAAAAATTTCATGTTCACCAAATTTGCAAACAAAGTTGTTTCGATCGAGTTTCAAAACAATTTCCAAAAGTGGTTCAAAAACCACCCTTAAAATGCAACACCTAAATGTAATTTAACTCTTTAAAAATAAAAATAGTTTTCATAAAAACGTCCCCCACCTTCCAACGGGGTGGCAAGGGGATGGTTTTAAAATAAATAATTTTCCTAAAAAATTTTATAAGTTAACCAAAACGATTTTCTTAAATAACAAAAATAGTGTGGGTAGCCCGGTAGGCTACCATACCCAAACAAGCAAAGTAGCCTAGTCGGTTACTACACCAAGTTTACACATAGTAGCTCGGTAGGCTACTTAGTTAACGACGCGTAAGGTAACTGGTCAGTTGACTGGTCGGCAACCAGTCAAGGACTGTGTTTTGAACAACACTGCAATGAATGATGATTAATTTGTCAAGTAGACAATTAATCAAACATGATACAAGTTAGACACCAAATCCCCAAAGTAGGCCAATAGGGTACCGATGGACTTCGGTACCACATAGAAACGCAAGTTACATCATTAAGAGTAGTAGTGACCAAAAGATGATATTAATTAATTTATTGGGTAAATAAATGAATTAACCACGTGTAGAGAAGCAAACTCTGAATGGAGAGCGAATTAGTACCGACGGTAATCGGTACCAAACGATTTATCTGTGTTAGTCACTAATAGTATTAGTGACACAACAAAAGTGTTAATGGAGTATATTATGTTGACAGGTGGTTACCTATAACCTGATAAGGTGAGAGTACAAATTTTTGCTTGCAATATAGGTAAGTACTACTCCGCCTACCGCATGAATAGAATGAATTTTAAAATAATGTTTTTACAGTATGTTAAGTATGTATGCCATGCACACATTGTTGCACAGCATGTATAAGAGCATGTAGTTTCACAATCAAGTAGATTGATAAAAGAGCAAGTTAGATGCCATACATCCCTACTGTGTAGGATTTGGGACAGCTTAGAGAAGCATATGGTTAGAACAGATAAACAAGACGGAATTTAATAGATGTGTCATACCAGCCTTTTCAGTCGAAAAGGTTTTCTAGATAAAGTAATTTAAAGCATAAAGTTGAGCATCCGTTGATGGCTCTTCGGCTTTTTTTTGTGATCCCGGGTGTTACCGTTGGTCCGTGCACACACGGTACTGACACATGGGCCCTAAATAGACAAGAGAAAGAAAAGAGAGTATTGAAGCATAAATGAACATAACCCGACCATGCATTGTTCATAGTATGCATTAGTTATAGTTCAATATGCTTCTAGTTATAATAAGATGCATTTTATACACGATTGTATCTACTATGCATATAGTAAGTAAAGTTTTATATTCAATTTCATGCTATGTGATGATGTGGTATGTGATACGTTAAGTTCTATATGACATGCTCATATGATTTTCAAGTCTATACTATGTTCTAAACATGTTTTACAGTAAACATGTTGTACTTACTGGGCGTAAAGCTCATAGAGTGTGTTCATGCTGCAGGTAAGCGTTCTATGGCTTAAAAACGCAATGGGCAGTGGCAGCGCGAAGGCAGATGTGAGGGCGCGGTTACGGATGCCGCCACAAGTATTGTCTTCTGCATAGTTTTTGAGTAACAGTATGTTTTGGAACAGTACACAGTATATTTGGACAGTAATTGTTAAATGATATTTTTGAATAATAATCGTTATACAGTATTTATGAATAGTAATCATTAAATAGTATTTTTGAATAGTAACCGTTATACGGTATTTTGAATAGTAATCGTTACACAGTATTTATGAATAGTAATCATTAAATAGTAATTCTAAATAGTAACTATTAAGCAGTATTTTTGGAATAGTAAATAGTTGAAGTATACGTAAGTGAATAGTAAATACGTATGATGTATAAAAAAAATCCCCTAAAATTGTAGTATCAATTGCAAGAAAGTATAAGTATCATTTAAAGAAGTAGTTTTTAAGTGATGGTTTAGGCCACTAAGGGCACGGGGCATCACAGTTGGTATCAGAGTGGTATCCTGCCACCCTACCTCACATCGTCGTATGCCTGCCTCATTTGTCCAAGTAAGTTAGCTTTTGTTTTTCAATCTTTAGTACATAAGTTGATGTTTAATGTATAATAGGAGATAATGGCTGTGCCGATTGACCCCCACCAAGTACAAGAAGACCGTCAGGCGAGTCTAGCTTTCACTACCATACGACCAGATCTATATGATGGTCACCATCTACATGAACTTGCATACTGGATTCACCATATGGAGGTGATTTTCGAAGCCTGCCATATCCCACCTTGCCTACAGGTGGTATTGGCCAGCAGCCGGCTGGAGGACCAGCAATAGTATGGTGGAATGGACGACGAAGGATTAGGAATTCGACAATGTCATAGGCTGAATTCTACCAGGGCCTCCGTAACTTCAATGGATCGGTCAGAGATAGAGACATCTGGGATGATATGGAAGAGAGGCGATATCAGGTCTTCTCTGACATGTGGGATGTTTACAAGGGAGAGGCCATGGCACACTACTGTCAGCAATTTCAGAATGGCATACTACCTTATATCCCCGTAGATAGGCCATTTGCAGGGATGGCCAACCTGCTATGGAGAGGGACTCCATGGTACGTGAGGGACCTTGTTCCCTACCCTCTGCCACACGAAGACCTGAGGCGCCTTGCCCAAGACATAGTAGAAGCTGAGAGAGTTGCACTTTATCCTGTATCTAGCATAGGCTTTGCTGCAGCAACCAATATGGGAGGCGACCCAGTGGATGCAGCACCCCAACCGGCTGACGGTGAGTTCATGGTTGAACCACAGCCAGTAGTACCTGAAGACAATGAGGACCCCGACCTAGCTCCTTTGTCTCTCGAGCACCAATTGGAGGAAGACGATGACAAGGCTATCCCCGATACCCAACCAGATGATGAGGGGGATGAAATCCTTAATCATTTTAGCAATGATGAGTGGATAGGGATGTACAAGCCCCAGGTCATCATCGCCAGTGATGACAAAGGCAGTATCATTTGGGCTAACGAATATGAAGACCCTAAGGAGTTCCCATTTAGTGACAGTGAGGATAAGATGATATTCGACGCCGAGTTAGGATTGTCTTCCAAATAGTAGTAACCCTCTTAGCGGGAATTTTGATTTTGTGTATATATATAGGGAGCAGTAACTTTCCTCAACTGACTTAACTTAGTGTACTTGTTAGGACCATATTTTGGGAAGTGTGTGTCACTCTTGCCAAACTAAAAGCATGTATATATTTTTGAGTAATTTTATGAAAAAGTAGCATCATTTTGCCCTAAGGGCCTAAATATGATTTTTTCACGAGTACAATCAAGTATAATAAAGAGTGCAGGATGGTTCCTGACACTCAGACGATGTCCCAATACGATGCAACAATTGTAATGAACATCACAAGAATAAGAGAAGAAAAGAAAGAGATAATATGTATATTTATGATGAAACTGTTAATTAAAAAGATGATATGTAATACGAGTCCCAAGTACAAAGTTTAAAGGATTTATGTTTTCTTTTCCTGCTATATGATAGGGTGACATAGGAATGATGGTGAGAACAAGAGCTCAAACTAATCAAGCTACTTGAGATGATGAGCTAATGGCACAGCTCGCAACCATGTAGGAGATGATGTTAGACCAACAACGAGAGCTTAACCAACTCAAGGAGCAATTGAGCTGACAACCTCAGGCACGATAACCGGTAGAGGTGCCAGCCTAAGCAGCTCCAATAGCTCCCAATGCTCACAGAGAACAAGCGGCCCTATCAGTCCAAACCACGCCAGCACCATTAGCTGTGGCTGCCCCAGTAACAGCCAACATCCTTGTGCCAGCCCACAGAGAAGGCAACCTATACGAGCAGTTTAGGCATATGAAGGTACCTGAATTCAACAGGATGACAGACCTTATTGACGCAGATGACTGATTAATCGACGTCCAGGTCATCCTAGACCTCATGGGACTCACAGAAAGAGAGAAAGTACTATACATGTCCGTAGCCCTACGTAAAAGAGCACACCAATGGTGGAACACCGTGGCTATCAGAAGGGATGTTGATACAATGAACTGGGCAGACTTCATCACCGAGTTCAGGGAGATGTACTTCAACGATGAAGCCCTAGCAATCCAATAAGATGAATTCAATAATTTACGCTAGGGCAGCATGACCGTGATGATAGCGGTCCAGAAATTCGAGTAGCTAGCCCGACTCTGCTTTGACCTAGTGCCAACGGAGAAGGAAACGGTTCGGAGGATTCTAAAAATGTTTCAGACAGACATTACAGTCCAAGTCTACAGCGGCCGCCATGGGCCCACAACCATAGCTGAATGTGTCAGCAGGGCCATCCGAGCGGAATACTGGTTGGCCTAAGACAAAGAAAGAAGGGCCCAGATTTTCAAGGCAAAGAGAAAAGAAAAGAACCAACCAAAACAGATCAAGGGAAGGCCGAATCCTGACTCACAGCACAAGGGCAGAACATAGGGGCCAACCAACACCACAGACAGTCCAACCACAACAATAACAAAAGGAAAGGTAACCCAAGCAACCAGGGGTAGTAGAGGAGTTTCCCCCAGAAAAAGAACAATTGTGGGGGAAATGGCAAATAACACTCGCCTTGTCCAAAGTGAGGGCAGAATCACCCAGGAGAATGCCGCTTAGGGACTAGTGGCTGCTACGTCTGTGGCAAGGAAGGCCATTTTGCCAAGCATTGCCTTTCCAATCCATAAAATCAGCAAGGCCAAGCTCATGCCACCAGTGGATAGCTGCATGCCGCTCAGACCAGAATCAAGGGTGCATCAATCATGCAGGGTAGATTGGAAGCTCCCGAGACACAAGGGAGGATCTACACCTTCACCAGAGAGGATACAGAGGCCGGAACCTTGACGGTGGTGACAGGTCAGCTTTCTGTCACCAACTCCACTACATTACTATTGTTTGATTCTGGAGCTACGCACTCATTTGCATCCTCAGAATTTGCTGGGAAGTTAGACAAGAACCTAGATAAGATGGATCAAACTTTTCAAACTGCCCTTCCCTCTGAGGAAGTTTTGTTGTCTAGCTATTGGTGACATATGCTAATAGTTATCAGTGGGAACGAGCTGAGCGTAGACCTAATCATCATTGATATGTGTGACTACGACGTGATTATAGGAATGGATTTCCTCACCAAGTTCCACGCCGTCATAGACTACTAAAGACGGGAAGTTACATTTGAACTGATTGGGCAAGAGAAGTTTGTCTACAAGGGCATATCACCAAAGCAACCTAAGATGATGATATCGCCTATGAAAGCTGACAAGCTACTAACCAGTGGATGTACTGGCTTCCTCGTATATATAGTAGACAAGACTCAGGAGGCAGAGATAAGATCAAAAGGCGTATCAGTGGTTTGTGAGTTTATAAAGGTATTCCTAGAGGATTTTCCAGGACTTCCACTTAAGCGAGAAATATCTTTGAGATCGAGCTGTTACAAGGATCAGCCCTCATCTTTAAGGCCCCCTACAGAATGGCCCTGACAGAGTTAAAAGAGCTTCAGACATAGTTGAAGGACTTGATGGACAAAGGCTTCATCCGGCAAAGCTACTCACCATGGGGAGCACTGGTTTTGTTCGTAAAAAAGACGGATGGAACACTGAGGGTGTAGATAGACTACTGGGAACTGAACAAGATCACAATTAAGAATAAGTACCCGTTGCCACAGATCAACGATCTATTCGACCAGCTCTGAGGTGCTGCTGTATTTCAAAGATCGACCTACATTCCGGATATCATCAGCTACAATTTCGAGATGAAGACATACCCAAGATAGCTTTCCAAACATGCTATGGGCATTACAAGTTCTTGATCATGTCATTCGGATTGACGAATGCCCCCACAGCTTTTATGGACTTAATGAACCGCGTATTCAAAGACTTCCTAGACAAGTTTATCATCGTGTTCATCGATGATATACTTGTACACTCCAAGACAAAGAAGGAGCACGAGGAGCACTTGAGGGCCATCCTACTAAAGCTAAAAGAGCATCAACTGTATGCCAAATTTTCCAAGTACGAATTTTGGCTGGAGAAGGTCCATTTTCTTGGTCATGTGGTCTCCAAAGAAATAGTGTCAGTAGACCCAACAAAAATTGAAGCAATTAGTGATTGGCCAACTTCGAAGAATGTAACAAAAATTCACAGCTTCCTAGGGCTAGCAGGCTATTATTGACGCTTTGCTGAAGGTTTCTCAAAGTTAGCTGCCCCACGCACAGCACTCACCAAGAAAGAGAAGAAGTATGAGTGGAGTAAGAAGTGCAAAAGGAGTTTTCAGGAGCTAAAACGGAGACTCACGAGCACTCCGATCCTGACAATACCACATGCTAGACAAGGAAATTTTGTAATTTATAGCGACACGTCCAAGATCGGGCTAGGAGCCGTACTAATGCAGAGTGGTAAAGTGGTCGTATATGCTTCGTGGCAACTTAAGAACCACGAAAGGAACTACCCGACGCATGACCTAGAGTTAGCCACGGTAGTCTTTACGCTCAAAATATGGAGGCGCTATCTATATGGTGTCAAGTGTGAGATCTACATAGACCACTAAAGCCTTAAATACATCTTCATGCAGAAGGAGCTCAACATGAGGCAACGAAGATGGCTAGAACTAGTTAAGGATTATGACTGTGAAATCCTTTACCATCCAGGGAAAGCCAATAAGGTGGCCGATGCACTGAGTATAAAGCATACCTCGTCACTTATGGCTATCCATGCCTTACCAGAGTACTATAAAAGGAGCTACATAACAGCAAGATCGAGCTTTTAACAAGGAGGCTGTCTGAAATGACCATCTAGCCAATGCTCCTAGAAGAAATTAAAGCCAGCCAAGACCTCGATTCAACCCTAATCAAGCTCAAAAAGGAGGCAACTGAGGACCAGAGTTCAGAGTTTCAAGTCCCTAGGGATGGCATGCTCTATTTCAGAGATAGGGTATATGTTCCGAAGGATGATGAACTCAAGAAAAAGATCCTTTCAGAAGCCCATGACATACCGTACTTAGTACATCCAGGGGCAGATAAGATGTATCAGGACTTAAAAGAGAGTTTTTGGTGGCCAGGAATGAAAAATGATGTCGCCGAGTTTGTAGCAAAGTGCCTCACATGCTAGAAAATCAAAGTAGAACATCAGTGACTAGGAGGGGAACTACAGAAGATCGAGCTACCAGAGTGGAAAGGGGAGCAAATTACAATGGATTTCGTGGTCGGATTGCCTAGAACACTAAGCGACAATAACGCAATCTGGGTAATCGGGACTGGTTGATGAAATTGGCTCAATTTTTAGCGATGAAGCTGAGCTACTTGGTGGAAAGGTTAGCCGAAATGTATGTAGCTCAGATAGTAAGGTTGCATGGTGTACCAAAATCAATCATCTCAGATCATGACGGACGCTTCACTTCCAGGTTTTGGTAGAGCATTCAAGCTTCAATGGGAATTAAACTGAAGTTCAGCACAGTTTTCCATCCTCAGACTGACGATCAATCCGAGAGAACCATTCAGATGCTAGAAGATATGCTGAGAGCGTGTGTCCTAGACTTCAAGGGGAATTGGGACCAGAAGCTACCATTAATAGAGTTCTCGTACAATAATAGCTATCACTCCTCGATTGAGATGGCTCCATACAAGGCACTTTATGGAAGAAAATGCCAATCTCCAGTCCACTGGCACAAGACCGAAGAGAAACAGTGTACTAGCACAGACTTCGTCAAGGATACAACGGTAGACGTAAAGATCATAAGAGAAAGGCTGGAGATGGTGCATAGTCGCCAGAAGAGCTACACTGACAAACACCGCAGACCCTTGAGTTTCAGGAAAGAGACTCCGTTTTTCTCAAGGTGGTACCCGTGAAGGGGGTGATGTACTTTGGGAAGAAAGGAAAGCTGAGTCCTAGGTATATAGGACCCTTCAAGATCATCGAGTGAGTTGGGAAAGTGGCTTACAAGTTAGCCCTTCCTCTTGAATTGGCTTCGGTGCATAACGTCTTTCACGTCTCAATGTTAAAGAAGTACGTGCCAGACAGCTCCCACATTCTAAGTCAAGAGCCAGTTGAAGTACACACCAACCTGACATATGAAGAGAAACCCATGTGAATTTTAGCCAGAGAAGAAAAGTTCTTAGGAATAAAGTAATTCTGCTTGTAAAAGTATTATGGTGGAACCATAACCTCGAATAAGCTATATGGGAATAGGTAGAGGATATGAGAAGAGACTTCCCACATTTATTCTAATTTTTGAGGATGAAAATTTTGTAAAGAAGGTAGGTTGTAAGGACCGGCCCATTCTTGTAGCTTAATTTTCATAAATGAGAAATTAAGGATTAATTTTGTGATAACCGGGGATTTCTGGCATTCTTAGAAGAAAATGTACAATTGTATATGTATGACAACTTGTACTGTTTAAAGAGTAAAATAAATGAATTTATATTGTTTAGAACGTAATAAAATGTTCTGACAATGCTGACGGATAATAATTCGGTGTTGAGAAATTTTACCGAATCAAAACGGGTGAAATGATGTCAAAACGACATTTAAAACCCCAACCGGTGTCTATGGTGCACTAAAAGACGAAAAACTTCCAGAATTGATTTTGATCAAACGGAAGCAGAATAAATTGATCCGATTGTACCGGAGACCTCAAGAACCCACCGGGGTGATATCGAAAAAATTTCACTCGGGTCAAATTTCGGTCAAAAAGTAACTGAATTAATATGAATAATAAGGTCAAAAAGTCAAGGGTATGACTCAACATTAATGATGTCATTAAAGTGAATATTAAATGGCTAATTATGGTGGTAGGTAAGATGGATGGCTAGGATTTAATGCACCTTTGATCTAATGGCCAAGATTTGGCCAAAATTCCATCTTTTTGATTTTTGAAAAATGATGGAAAGAATTACCATAAAAGGTGTCAAAATTTTATTGGTTGATAAGGGTGAATTATGCCAAAATTTGCCAAAGTAATTGGCATCCTTAACAAAAAAGGATTCGGCCATTTTGGGAGCAAAAACGTAGCAACACCAACCAAAAGAAAAACCAAGCCAAAAAGTTTTCTAAGTCTTGTTTTAAGGGGAAAACGTGAACCTCCTTGGTGAATCAAAGAATTTCTTCAAGTTTTTGGAAGCAAGAAGTCAAGCTTAAGTTGCTAGCATCCAAGTGAACAAGGTGAGCCTTGAAATTTGAATTTTCATTCCCATTTTTGGTTATGAAATCTGTGGGTGTATTGGGAAGAAAATGATGAAAATTTGTTGTTGATTTGTTGAATTTAAGTATTGGTTTTGTGATATGTTGATTAAGGTAACTCATGTATTGGATTTGCATGAAAAAAATTGAAGTTTGCCAATTTTTTTTCCCATGAAATCTGTGGGTTCAAAGGGTGATATTGGTGATGAAATTTTGTTGAACATGCTGTTATGTTGTGTGAAAACATGTTTTGGAAGTTTCGAAACATAAATTTCATATTGAATTTGCTTAGAAAAAAATTTTGGTGCAAATTGTGCATAGTGTGGCCATGGGACATTTAAGAGGAAAGGATAGAAAATTTTGTGTTTTGGATGTTGTTAAATGCTTGAAATTAAGTCTTGGTGTGATGGAAAGACTTGGATCAAAAAAATTTGATAAAAATTGGTGTGAAAACCCTACGTGGAAAACCGATTCTTGGTTTAGGGTTTTGGTGAAGAAATTTTGGAAATTAAGGGCTATTTTGGAATAAAAAATAATATTATGGTTTAAGTGTAAAAACCGAGCATAATGTGGTGAAAATGAAGAAAAATTTTGCTAGATTGGTAAGTTCAAAACCGTGACTTAATTAAGGGGGGAAAGTGAAAAAAAATTTTGTACATTGTGGTTGATTTACAAATTGGTAATTGTGCAAATTTTTATGTAAAAGTTTGGGAAACTTTTACATAAAATAGCACTCTGGTTAGTACGTGGTAGGTTCACATGGTTCGAGGCGTACCTAACGCCAGTAGCCTTGAATTTACACCGGAATGCTGTTGAAAATTCAAAAATGGCATTAAGGGTAAAAAAGGGAAACGAGAGTAAAAGTTTAGGATTGGGTCGGAAACCCGAGTCCCTTAAAGAAAATTGAATGAGGAAACCTAAGGGGTGGTTCATGAATAGTAACCCATCCCCTTAAAAATGTAGAACGCGAGTGAAACTGAAAACCGACCCTGAGGGGGGGGAGGGGGCATTTTTGGAAAACAAAGCAAAGGTTTGAGTCGGGTAAGGAAAATCTGAGCATCGGAGACCTAAGTCGGCAATGTCTAGATGAATGTTTTAAGGATTAGTAAAACGCTTATTTGAGGCTCCGAAACGATAGAAAAACACGAAACCGACGTAAGGGGTTGGAATAGCACTTTTCGAGGGTCGGGAAGTGAAAAGTTGGGATAATGAAAGAAAATTATCTAGAAAAGGTCTAGTAATATTTTAAAAGATGATTTGAGGATTTTTGGAACTAGAAAATTAAGTCTAAGAATCTAGAATGAGATTTGCGTTAGAATGACCCGACAGAGGCAAAATGGTCATTTTGACCAGAATTTTCCAAAAAGTGGAAAAAGAGCCCTAAAGACCCCGGAATGGTAGAATAAGGTTTCTGAGCATCGAAAGTGAATTGGAAGTCGAGAAAATCCCATCAGGGGTATAATTGCAATTTTACCAAAATTTAAGGGTAAAATTGTAATTTTGCAAAAGTTAGGGGAAAAATGTGAAAATGGTTAATAAAGCTTAGAAAGCTGTTATAAGGCTTAATTAAAGGTTTTAATTCCAAATTTGAGCTTTTTATTCAAAATAAAAGCTACAAATGAAAATGAAATTAACAGACAAGGTTTTTATCTGTAGGGTCTTAAAGCTAGCCAGAAAGAGGGACGTTGGAGGATCCCAAGAAACGACACTAGCAGACGTATGGTAAGTTCAGACATTTATTTGTCTGCAACATTTACCATTATTATTGCTAACTTTGATGTACTAACTATAAGTTAGGTACATATGTGCTACGGGCACTATGATAAAATAGAAAGAGAGACGAAATGTGCTACGGACACTATTGGCAAATGGGACACATAATAAATTGTGCTTCGGGCACCAGAGCAAGGTTAATGAAACTCACTCACATGAAATTAAAATGTGAACCATTCCTAATCATGGGGCAATATGAAGTCATCGGGTTAGAACTTTAAGAAAGTCGGTAATGAAACAACTTTTGGCATGCCAGCCTCCCGTACAGGGGAGGTACACTTTGCCTTCGGGCCTATGATGATGAGGTTAAGGCTATGGAGGTCAGCTCTAATATACCGCTCCCGGCTATGGAGGTTAAGGCTATTTATGATGAATAGTACTATTCATAGAAATTTTATTTCTTGCATGTTTGAACTTACTGAGCCTATAGCTCACCATTTTTGCTCATGTTCCAGGTAAGCAACCAGCTCACTATTTTGTATGGCTGGATGGTGGACGGGATAGCAGGTGTCAAATGGGATGGGAAGCCAAGAGATATGGTCCTGCCAGAGTTTTTCGCTGAGCATCAAAAGAGAGGGAAAGAAAACAGTTCTTTTGTAATAATATGTATTTTACGAAAATACTGTATTATGTAAATTACTTTGTGCTTGCAAACAAAGTGATTAGTGGATAATGTTTTACGTTATGTTTTAAAAAAATAAAATTTCCCCAAAAAATACCATGTTTTAAAGAGAGATAGATTAGCTGGTGACCCATGAGAGTACAATCTATCACAGTTAGCTATGAAGCTTAACAGTAATAGCATTGTATGATCTCTATGAAGGGCGGGCCATCACAAATTTGATGCCATTTAGTGCAAATTCACAAAACACGGTCAGGTACACGGCCTTGTAAGAAGCCATGTACCGATCGGACTGTATATGTGAGAAAGGCCGTGTGAGTGAACATGGTCGTGTAGTGTAACATGGTCAGGTACACGGTCGTGTAAGTGGTCGTGTACTACTCAGGTTAATGGACGTGTAAGAGGCCGTGTTTTAGAACAGGGCCGTGTTGAGGAATTTCAACTAGTACACGCCCGTGTCTGGAGTGTACATGCCCATGCTACCTTATACACGCACGTGTAGGAGGCCGTATTGAAGGCTGTGTAATGAGTAGAGAGCCGGCATGCAGACCCTCAAAAATGCGTGAAACCTAATTACTATACAATGAGCAATTACGTAAAAAAAATACAGTATGATTTCCAATTGTGTAGACTAAACAAATACGATATTGTTTATTTCTATTCAAACTGTGAAAGGGGGTAACCAAAAGTGAATTCGGTCCACCTTATTATGTGTATAAGTGTATGAGATGTGCAATGTCAGGAAACTGGTCCGGACGACCATTTCTTAACACAAGACTGATGAGCAGATCACCAGAATGCTCGGACCAAATATCCGAGCATAACAGCGATAGAAAAACCTAGCAGGGTACAATACCAAGAAAATGGTCCAGATGATCTCTTCTCATCAAGAAACTGACAAAATCGGAGTCAGAACTCTCGACTAGTAAGTTAGAACAGAAAGCAATAAATAGTGAATAGTGAAAAATGCAGTGTCAAGTTACTAGCCAAGACGGTCTTAATTTGACTAAAAGCTGATATATTCACAGTCAGCAGGCTCAATTTGGTCAATTGGGCACAAACTATGAATTTCTGTCTGAGAGATACGCAGTATCGGGAAGAGGGTCAAGACGACCTTTACTCGCCCCGAAACTGATATATTTAAACTCAGGATGCCCAAATTAGTCAATTGGCCACTGACACGTTTTTCAGGGTGGGGTCACATAGATCCCGAAAACTAATCCAGACGACCCTGGATGGATATAAAACTAATAAAAATGGAATGAGCATGTCTAAATTAGTCAAGAAAGACTGTGTTTGGAATTTGGCCTGGGAATGCCTCGTTTTGCATGTAAAAAGATAACACAGTGTAGACATAACCACAGTATAAGAAATAAATAGTAAACTGGTATAGAATGGGCTTTTAGATAGTATAAAATGACTAGGATTTGGCAGTGTCAAAATCAGATTTAGAAAACCCGATTTCCGGGTGAAAATTATAACACTGCCGAGAAAGGATCAAACACTGTAGTAGAATATTAGACTACAAAGAGAAGCCAACACAGATAAATTTTGGCCTAAAAAATCCATGCCCCTTATCTGTAAAAGCAGCTGAAAATGGTTGCTACATAGCCCAAATGGTGGCAATTAAAAAATGCAAAAGTTATGACAACTTTTGAATTAAAAATTCAAGGGGTTTTCAAGCACATGTCAAAGAAACCATTGTTTATTCTCCCCCTTTCCATGCACAGCCCACATCCATTGATAGGGTTGAAATGCGCAGTAAATTTGTCCCTTGATTAGGCTCAATAGTAGACAATTAAGTTGGTTTAGGCTTAAGCAAGATGGGTTACATTTGTCTATAAAAGGCATTCATGACTTAGTGATACCATTTCTTCATTTCGGCACCCCAAAACACAACACTCATTCTCTCTTTCTTCTAGCTGTAGCCAACTGCCCTTAAGCCCCCAAACCCTCACATTTTTCAAGCCAAAATCATACCAAAAGCTTACCAAAAATCTAGCCCCCTCCAAACTCATGTAGGTGACATCAAATCCAAGCCATTTTAAGTTCCTTCAAGGGTAAGGTGTCTAATCAATCTTTGTGGTTTTAGTTGTTAATTTGGTTTGATATTAAGAGAAATTATTTTGCTTTCTTTGCTAGCACAAAACTGACCCTAACTTCTTACTTTCCCCTAGCCATTTTGGTTCCTCAAATCCATAGTTCAGATTTGTGCTTGAACCATAGCACAAGAGGTACATTGAAACCCTCCCTTTCATGGTTAGTTGTTTTTAAGTTTTTGATTAAGAAATTTATGTGTATTTGTTTATGCACATAGGTTATAATAAGTTTATTTTGAGCCCTTAGCTTTTCATTTTTAAGTTTATGTGGTTGTGGTTATGTTTACATTTTTATGAATGGATTGGTGAATATGTGAGCATGGATGTTTAGAAAAGTTGTTGGACACAAATCTATCCCCAGGAAATAGGCCACGGATTTTGGCCGTTTCGACCCCCTTAGGGTCTGAATTTAGGATTTGGTAAAACAAGATGTTTTAAGGAAATTTCAATGTGGTCGTTTTTGCATCAAATAGGTTTTGGCAAAAACGACACTACGAGAGGTTTTTCGAGTGGTTTTCACTTGGTGCCCAAAACTAAACTGAAAATCTGAGCCTAGACATAGGTACGAGCTTTGCTAAAAACAAACCCCTTAGATTTCGAACCGAGCTTGGGGCTCAACACAAAAGTGTAGAACACGTCGAAATCTTTACGAAAACTCGTGTTTTAGAAATTTGGCCGTTTCGGGCCTCAAAGAGAGTTGTTTTTAAAATGACGTAAAACTGGAATTTTACAAAAAGCTGGGCACATTGGCCATGGGTTCAATGAGTTTAGAAGCCGTTAGAGTTAGATTTGAGCTCCGAGGTGACACAAGAATTGTTCATCTCATCGAGGATGAAAAATTTCATGTTCGCCAAATTTGCAAAGAAAGTCGTTTCGATTGAGTTTCAAAATAGTTTCCGAAAGTGGTTCAAAAACCACCCTTAAAATGCAACACCCAAATGTAATTTAACTCTTTAAAAATAAAAATGGTTTTCATAATAACGTTCTCCACCTTCCAACTGGGTGGCAAGAGGACGGTTTCAAAACAAAGAATTTTCCTAAAAAATTTTATAAGTTAACCAAAACGATTTTCTTAAATAATCAAACAGTGTGGGTAGCCCGATAAGCTACCACACCCAAACAAGCAAAGTAACCTAGTCGGTTACTACACCAAGTTTTCGCATAGTAGCCCGGTAGGCTACTTAGTTAACGACGCGCGAGGTAACCGGTCAGTTGATTGGTCAGTAGTCGATTAAGGACTGTGTTTCAAACGACACTGCAAGGAATGATGATTAATCTATCAAGTGGACAATTAATCAAACACAATACAAGTTAGACACCAAATCCCCAAAGTAGGCCAATAGGTTACCGATGGACCTCGGTACCACATAGATACGTAAGTTATAGTCACTAACAGTAGTAGTGACCAAAAGATGATATTAATTAATTTATTAGGTAAATAAATTAATTAACCATGTATAGATAAGCAAACTCTGAATAGAGAGCGAATTAGTACCGACAGCAATCGGTACCAAATGATTTATCTGCGTTAGTCACTAACAATATTAGTGACATAACAAAAGTGTTAATGGAGTACATTATGTTGACAGGTGGTTTACCTATAACCTAATAAGGCGAGAGTATGAATTTTTGCTTACAATCTAGGTAAGTACAACTCTGTCTACGGCATGAATAAAATGAATTTTAAAACGACGTTTTTATAGTATGTTAAGTATGTATGCCGTACACACATTGTTGCACAGCATGTATAAGAGCATGTAGTTTCACAATCAAGTAGATTAATGAAAGAATAAGTTAGACATCATACGTCCCTATCGCATAGGATTTGGGACAGCTTAGAGAAGCATATAGCTAGAATAGATAAACAGGACGGAATTTAATAGGCGTGTCATATCGGCTTTTTCAGTCAAAGAGGTTTTCAAGTTAAAGTAATTTAAAGTAGAAAGTTGAGCATCCGTTGATGGCTCGCTGGCTTTTTTTTAGTGACCTCGGGTGTTACCGTTGGTCCACGCACACACGGTACTGACACATGGGCCCTAAATAGACAAGAAAAAGAAAAGAGAGTATTGAAGCATAAATGAACATAACCGGACCATGCATTGTTCATAGTATGCATTAGTTATAGTTTGATATGCTTCTATTATAGTAAGATGCATTCTGTACACGGTGGTATTTGCTATGCATATAGTAAGTAAAGTTTTATATTCAATGTCATGTTATGTGATGATGTGGTATATGATATGTTAAGTGCTATATGACATGCTCATATGATTTTCAAGTATGTACTATGTTTTAAATATGCTTTGCGGTAAACATGTTATACTTACTTGGCGTAAAGCTCACGGAGTGTGTTCATGTTGTAGATAAGCATCATATAGCTTAAAAATGCAATGGGCAATAGCGGTGGCAAAGGCGAATGTGAAGGCGCGGTTACGGATACCACCACAAGTATTGTCTTCCGTATAGTTTTTGAGTAACAGTATATTTTGGAACAGTACACAGTATATTTGAATTGTAACTGTTAAATGATATTTTTGAATAGTAACCGTTATACAGTATTTATGAATAGTAACTGTTAAATAGTATTTTTAAAAAGTAACCATTAAATAGTATTTTTGAATAGTAACCGTTATACAGTATTTTGAATAGTAATCGTTAAACAGTATTTATGAATACTAACTATTAAATAGTATTTTTAAATAGTACCGTTAAGCAGTATTTTTAGAATAGTAAATAGTTAAAGTATACATATGTGAATAGTGAATACGTACAACATATAAAAAAAAAAAACCCTAAAATTGTAGTATCAATTGCAAGAAAGTATAAGTATCATTTAAAGAAGTAGTTTTTAAGTGACGGTTCGGGCCACTAAGGGCACGGGGTATCACAAAATGCTAGCCCTTTGATCCACCTACCACCTTATTTTCTCATTAATTTCTCATTTATAGCATCATTTATTGATGTCACCAATGACATTACCCAATTAATTCAACATATTAATTCGTGGTCAAAGTTTGACCAAAAGTTAAACCAAACGAAAATCTACCGAAATTGCATAGGCAGGTTTCTGACACCTCCTACATGATCGGTTTACCTTATTTTGCTTCCATTTGACCAAAAATCTCTACCGTAACTTTTTCATCATTTAGTGCATTTGGTGCACCTTCTAGGGCTTTTGGCTTTGATCTGACGTCGTTTCACCCATTTCTGTGACAACCGGGAAATTCTGGCATTCTCGGAAGAAAATGTACAAATGTATGTATATAACAATTTGTACTATTTAAATAGTGAAATGAATGTATTTATATTGTTTAGAATGTATTAAAATGTTCTAACAATACTGACGAGTAAGAATTCAATGTTGATAAAGTTCACTGAATTGAAACGGTGGAACAGTGCCAAAAACGGCATTGAAAACCCTAACCGATGCATTATGATGCACTAAAAGATGAAAAACTTCCGGGATTGATTTTGATCAAACGGAAGCAGTATAAATTGATCTGACTGCACAGGATACCTCAAGAACCCACCGAGACAATTTCAAGAAAATTTCGGCTCGAACCGACATCAGTCAAAAAGTAGTCGAATTAATATGAATAGTAAAGTCAAATTCAAAATTTTTACTTTACATTTATGACATCATAAAGCCATTTATTAAATGTATTAAAAATGGTGGTTGGTGGCATTAATGGCCAAGATTAAAGATGCTTTTGATCTAAAGGCTTAGATTTGACCAAAATTAGCCAAATTTATTTTGTGAAAATGTGGAAAGAAATGGCATGAAAGGTGTTGAAATCTCATTGGTTGGAAGCCAAATTAATTGGTTTCTTTGTTACATAAGTCGGCAAAGTTGATACAAAGGCACCCGTAGCTAATTCAAAAGGAAAACAAAGAAGAAAAATTTTTCCAAGTGATTCCATGGTGAACCCGTGAGCAACCAAGAGGAACCAAGCCAAAATTTCAAGTTTTCTTCACAAAAGTGGTAGCAAACTCTTCATTGAAGTCAAGGGAAGCAAGAAATCAAGGTAGCCATCTTTGGTTTGCAATTTTTCTTGCTTTTTCATTGAAAAATCCGTGGGTTAAATAGTGTGAAGGATGAGAAATTTTGTGGTTTGTTTTGGTTGATTTGGTGCTTGAGTTTTGTTAATGGTTTGATTAGAAGAAAAACCATGCATTTTGTTTCAAGAAAAACAAAGTTTTGGTTGGTTTTTCAATGGTAAAACCGTGGGTTACCTATGTGTTTGATAATGGATTCATTGTTGTTTAAGTGTTGTAATGCTTTAAATCATGTTTTGGATTAAAGCAAAGCATGGTTTGCATGGTTAGAAAGCTTGGAAAAATTTTGATATCTAATAACCCTAAAATGGCCGCGCGGTGTAATTAGGGTTTGGTGAACATTTTTGCATGATTAACTTGATGTTTGGATAGTTAAATTCATGCATTGAATTATAGAAATGTTGGTTATGAGGTTGAAAGCATGAAACAAAATGTTGTGCATGTTTTTTCCCTCAAATGGCCGTGGGTTATGTGTGTTGAAAAACCCTAAGAATTGTGTTGTAAAATGCATGGAAAATGGCTTGAAAATGTGCTAGGTAATAGCCTTTGAATAGCCTAAAATTTGGTTGAAAGATTGAAAAGTTTTGGTTAGGTTTTGAGTATGAAAACCGTGGCTAAACCTAAGGGTAAAATTGAAAGAATTTTGTGGAATGTGGTTCAAAATGTGAATTGGAAATTTTGTGAGCTTTTATGTAAAAGTTTGGGAAACTTTTACAAAAAATAGGACTTTGGAATAGTACGTGGTAGGTACATATGGTTCAAGGCATACCTAACACCGGTAGCCTTAAATTTACGCCGAAATGCTGCCGAAATTTTGAAAAACGGCATTTGGGGTAAAAAGGGAATCGATAGTAAAAGTTTAGGTTTGGGTCAGAAACCCGAGTCCCTAAAGGAAAATTGAATAAGGGAAACCTAAGGGGTGGTTTGTGAATAGTAACCCGTCCCCTTAAAAATGTAAAACGCGAGTGAAACTGAAAAACCGACCCCGAGAGGGGGCGTTTTTGGGAAACAAAGTAAAGGTCAGAGTCGGGCACGGAAAATCAGAGCCTCGGAGACCTAAAAAAGTCTAGATGAACATTTTAAATGCTAGTAAAACGTCCATTTGAGACTCCAAAACGATAGAAAATCACTAAACCGAGATAAGGGTCGGAATAGTACTTCCCGAGGGTCGGGAAGGTAAAAATGGAAATAAAATAGAAATGAACCCGGTAATGAATAGAAAAGAGTCAGAAAAGTTCATAAGAGCCAAAAGTACAGTCTAGATCGAGAAAATCCTGTCAGGGGCATAATTGCAATTTTGCCAAAATATAGGGATAAAATCGTAATTTTGCAAAAGTTGAGAAAAATGAGGAAAATGATAAATAAAGCCTAAAATGTTATAAATAGGTTTTATTTAACCTTTTTAATAAAAAAATAAAAGCTATAAATGGAAATGAAATTAACAGACAAGGTTTTGTCTGCAGGATCCCAAAATCGACCCACAAGGAGAGCGATTAAAGATTCAGGAAAGAAAAAGAAAAGAGACGGATAAGGTAAGTTCAGACATTTACCTGTCTGCAACATGTAGCATTATTATTGCTAACTTTGATGTACTAACTATAAGTTGGGTACATATGTACTACGGGCGCTATTATAGAATAGAGAGAGAGAGACGAAATATGCTACGGGTACTATTGAAATGGGACACATAATAGATTGTGCTTCGGGCACTAGAGCGAGGTTAATGAAACTCACTCAATGAAATTAAAATGTGAACCATTCCTAACCACGGGACAATATGAAGTCACCGGGTTAGAACTTTAAAAAGTCGGTAATGAAACCACTTTTGGCATACCAGCCTTCCGTACAGGGAGGTAAATTTTGCCTTCGGGGCTATGATGATGAGATTAAGGCCGTGAAGGTCAGCACTAATGTACCGCTCCCAGTCATGTACAAATTTGCCTTCGGGGCTATGATGATGAGATTAAGGCTGTGGAGGTCAGCACTAATGTACCGCTCCCAGTCATGCGCACTAAAATGGTACTGCCAACCTGAGCTCAAAACCAGAACATAATTAAAGATAATTACCTAAAACTGAAACTATACCATAATTGAGCATAAGACAGTTTCGTTATAGTACTAACACCGTGGTTGATGTACTGTTGATATACTGTGTTGTAGTCAAAATTACTATTCATAATGAATAGTGGTCAATGTTACTATTTATGATAAATAGAACTATTCATAGAAATTCTATTTCTTGCATGTTTGAACTTACTGAGCCTGTAGCTCACCATTTTTGCTTATTTGCAGGTAAGTAACCAGCTCATTAGCTTTGTATGGCTGGATGGCAGACGGGATAGCGAGTGTCAAATGAGATAGGAGGCCAAGGGATATGGTCCTGCCAGAGTCTTTCCATTGAGCGATAACAAAGAAAGGAAAGAGAAACAGTTCTTTTGTAATATATATTTTGTGAAAGTACTGTATTATGTAAATTACTTTGTACTTGTAAACAAAGTGATTAGTGGATAATGTTTTACATGATGTTTTAAAAAAAAAATCCCCAAAATCGTCATGTTTTAAAGAGAGATGGATTTGCCGGCAACCCATGAGAGTACAATCTATCGCAGTTAGCCATGAAGCTTAACTGTAATAGTATTGTATGATCTCTACAAAGGGCAGGCCGCCATAGTTTCGGTTCGAGCAAATTTCCCATCTCTGAAATCACACTCTTTAACACTGTTCGAACATTTTATCACATTCTAAATAGTACTAAAACACAAATTTTTCATATTTTATACATTAAAACTGTCATATACATACAATTTTCAATTCTCCTGAGAATCTTAAAATTCTTGGTTATCACAAAGCCCTCCGATTACTTCCTCTGGCATTCCTGGCATTTCCTTTGAAGCTATAATTAATTGTTGTTAATTTATTATATATGGCATTACGAGTTATTTAACGATCTTGAAAAATTTTTGTAATTCCTCTGTGTAATTTTTATCGATTTTTCCTACATAGACCACTTACTCTAGAACATTGACTTCTTGCATAAAAAAGATCATTGTAGGTAACATTCTAGTAGTTTAACACATGCAGTCAATGAGCCATATTTGCTTACTTTTACTTTGACATGCAAATAGGTTGAGGACTTATAATAATGTAATGAATAACCTCTAAAGCATTTCATTAATCAGTTCAAAAATAAATGAAATACATTATAATGTCTTTCCCTCTTAGGGCACACCTAACAATCTCCCATTTTCCCAAAGTTAGTAAATGTGCCATGTTATGCATCCCCATTGCCTCGACATGCCTTTCAAAGCTCCTAGCCACCAGAGTCTTAGTAAAGGGATCAGCAACGTTGTCCTCGAATGCGATCTTACATACATCTACTAGTTTTTCTTCCACGTACTCTCTAATCATATGGCATTTCTGATCGATGTGTTTAAATCTGTTGTAGTGCTTGGATTCCTTTGTGTTGGCAATCATCATGCTGTTATCACAATAAAGTATGATAGGCTTGTTAACACCTGGAATGACCTTACGGTTTCCTAGGAACTTGTGCAGCCAAATTGCTTCCTTAGATGCCTCCGCCACGTATTCAGCCTCCATCGTGGAGTCTATAGTGCAACTTTGTTTTATGCTCCTCCACACAATGGCATCTTCTCCAAGCATAAACACTGATCTTGAAGTTGATTTCCTAGAATCCTTACAAGTTTGGAAGTCTGAGTCCGTGTATCTTATGGGTGTTAGTTACCCTCCAGAATATACTAGCATATAATCTCTTGTTCTCTTTAGATACTTGAGTATATGCTTGACGGCTTACTGATGCTTGGTTCTAGGATCTACCTGATATTGACTTACCATACCTACAACAAAACAAATGTCAAGACAGGTGCAAAGCATAGTGTATATGAGACTACCTACAGCAGATACATAAGGGACTTTGCTTATTCGTTCTCTTTCTTTCGATGTTTTGGGATAGTTATCTAATGAAAGAATGAAGCATGATAGAGTAGGTTGTGAACCTTTCTTCACTTCTTACATTACATATTTCTCAATTAATTTATCTATGTATGAAGCTTAGGATAGTGCTATCATTTTGTTCTTTTGATCTCTAAAGAGACAAATGCCTAGAACATAATTAACTTCTCCTAATTCCTTCATATCAAACTATTGGGATAACCACAGCTTGACTGATGATAAGTTCCCTACATCATTCCTAATGAGTAGTATATCATCGACATAGAGTACTAGAAAGACCACCTTACCATCTTTTATATGTTTATAAACACAGGATTCATCAACATTCTGCTCAAAATCAAAGGTCTTAATTGCTTGATTGAACTTCTAGTTCCATGAGTGGGCTTGCTTTAATCCATAGATAGATCTAACTTGCAAACCTTTTGACTTTGGCCTTTTCCACGAATCCGTTGGGTTGTACCATGTAGATACTTTCATCAAGATGACCATTCAAAAATGTAGTCTTGACATCCATTTACCAGATCTCGTAATCAAGAGCCACTGCAATGGATTGAAGAATGTGGATAGACTTAAGCATCAAAACATGTGAAAAGGTTTCCTTGTAATCTATTCCAGCCTTCTGCGTGTACCCCTTTGCCATAAGTCTGACTTTGAAAGTTTTAACTTTCCCTTCTTCATCCCTCTTTCTCTTATAGACACACTTGCACCTAAGGGGTTTTATCCCGTTCAGCAGGTCCACAAGTTCACATATGGAGTTGGATTTCATAGAGTCCATCTCATTCTTTATGGCCTATTTCCAAAGTTTAGAATTAACATCATTTATAGCTTCTTCATAAGTTACAGGGTCATCTTCATGCTTATGAGCCTTAGCTTGGTAAACTTTAGTATCAGACATAAAGAAATTTGGTTTCCTTAATCCTTCCTACTACATCGCAGCATCCTAAACTGTTGATTGTTTGCTTGTCTTTTAGTAAAACTTGGACCTGTGTCCAAGATCGATACTAGTAGAGTAGCTTTATCACCTGATAGCTTTTCTAGCAAAACTTTACTTGAGGTAAAGTCATTTATGTAACTCTCCTCTAGGAAAGTCGTATGGGTTAAAACAGTGATCTTTTTCTCCTTGGGTTATAGAATGGACCTACTTTAATCCCCTTAGGATACCCTACAAATAAGCACAATTCTGAGCTTAATTCCAATTTCTTTGCATCCCTATCTAATACGTATGCTGGCAGCCCCATATTCTTATATGTTTGAGAGAAGGCTTCTTGTCCTTCCATAATTTGAATGGAGTTCCAGGATTTGATTTGTTGGAACATGATTCAGAATATAGCACTCCATTTGCAGTGCATATCCCCAAAATGATATTTGTAGCTCTAAATAACTCATCATGAATTGTACCATATCAAACAAGATCCTATTTCTCCTTTCGACTGCACTATTCTATTGTGGAGTATCAAGTATAATCAATTGGGATAGAATCCCGTTCTTTATAAGATGTCCTAAAAAATATTAGAGAGGTATTTACCACCTCGATCAGATCAAAGTGTCTTTGTGGATTTACCCAATTGCTTTTCTACTTCCATACGATACTCTTTGAACTTGTCAAAGGTTTCCTCTTGCGATGTATCAGGTACATATATATGTACCTCTAGTAATCGTCTATAAAGAAGACATATTACTTGTACCCTCCATGCGACTCGATGTTCATAGGGCCGCATACATTGGTGTGCATGATTTCTAAGAGATCTTTAGCTCCAAATGACCGCCTGGTCACCTTACCCTCAAGGTAAGATTCACATTGGGAAAGATGTACCTCCTTTAGAGTATCCAAAAGACCACCTTTTACCAATCTCAAAATCCTATCTTGATTACCATAATCTAGTCTTAAATGCCAAAGGTATACCTTGTTAGAGTGAGAAGTTTTAAGCCTTATAGAGTTATCTATTAATTCAGTGTTCAATAGTGAGTACATCTTTGGTTTGATAAAATAAAGGTTTCCATCCATTCTATCAAAATAGATAAAAGAATTCTTTTTGCGAGTAACAACCATTTCATTAAACTAGACTGAATAAAAATCCTTAATTAAAAGGCTATTGATATAAGGTTCCTCTTAAAATTAAGAATATAAAAAAAATCTTCTAATAAAATAAATCTAAAAAGTTTTTATCATGTAATAAAAAGTTCCATAAACCCCTGCAAAGAAATACAAACATGATTAGTGGCGCTCGAATTAGTGACCTAGTTTTATAGAAGTTCCTAACTTTCTTTGACCTTGGAGGCTAGGAATTTCTAGCAAGCCTTCTTAAAGTGACCTACCTTCTCATAGTAGAAGCATTTGGACTTTTTAGAGTCCTTAGTTTTCTTGTTCTTGTTCTTCTTCTTCCTATTAGAGATAGGAGGAATAGACGAACTAGAAGCTGCCTGCTTCTTCTTCTTTGGCTTTTCCTTGCTCCCGAGGGTTTAGAATAGTTTACCAAGTTGGCCTTTCCTTTTGATTATACTAGATTCCCATCATTAATCATCCACTCATAAGCCTAGAGTTTCCTTATTAGCTCGATAAGTCCTAACTCCCTTATCACTAGATTATATGTGGCTTTAAACCCCACAAAATCCTTAGATAAAGTCTTGAACACCTTGTTAATTTGGGTATTTTAGTCCAACTCTGCACCATTTTTAGTAGCCTTAACAAAGAATGCCCATAAGCATAAGCATATGATCTTTTACTAGAGTACCTGCTTTCTGCCTAGAGTTCATTATACTTGTTATAATAGATTATTGAGCTAATTTTTCTTGGCCTTCTAAAATGTCCTCCAAGTCATCTATAATCTCCTTGCAACTTGATAGGTTTTGTGTTGCTTTTGTAAAGCATTCGTCATGCTAGCAATGATGGTAGGGACCTCTTCAAGAGGCATCTTAGGTTGGGGCCTTAGTAGGCATGGTTCTTCCAGTATGAACTTGTGTCTCTTGCAGTTGAGAAATATTAGCAGGTTTCTTTTCTATTCCTTATAATTGTCCCCGTTTAGTTTGTTTTCAGCAAGTATCATGATTAGAGGTGTTGGTGACATTTTAAACTAATAATAAAATAAAAAGAACATCATTACAAAGCCCAAGCAAATATAATAGATTTTAGCAAATCAAACACATGAATATGTTTCGACATGAAAAACTTAAAAAAAAAAACATGTAGTATTGCAATGGTAATTTTTAGCATCTATCACTCCATGTCACCTCAAGGTGTATATGAAAAGAATAGTGAAAACATGGACCCCATCCAATTAATATATGTTACCATAAAACATCTAAGGTTATGACATATATTAATAACCATTTGTTTTGGCCACCAATTTGACTAACAAAGCTCCTCAAGGAGGTTATGTTAGGAAATGCCCTAAGTAAAAAAGACATTTTGATTTATTTCATTTATTTTAAATTAGATAATAAAATTATATTTAGAGGTTATTCATTACATTGCTGTTTGTCCTTATTCTATTTATATGTTAAAGTAAATGTAAGTAAATATAGCTTATTGACTGCTTGTGTTAAACTGTTAGAATGTTGCATATAATAGACTTTTGTATGTGAGAAGACAATGTTCTAAAGTAAGAAGTCTAAATTATGGTCTGTAGTCTATGGAGTTAGATCGAGCATCTAACTCATGTTAGGATAATTATATTGTCTAGAGCCATGGTGGGGACAGTTTATCTTGATTATCTGAAGCATAGACTCCTGAGTAAAGACATAGATATGTTGCTTAGTGGTGACATATTGGACAGGGACTAAAGTGTGATTGATCTGCATAGTCCGCTATGAGTAGATCAATCTACTTTTGGCATTAATTATACAATAACCTTAATCCTGAGTAGATAAACTACTTCATGTCTATGACTTGTGTACTTTGATGTTCTAATGGCTAAAGCGTCTCAGAGGTAGTAAGCTTATAGACTGGTTCGTTGGGTACATGACTTAAGTACGATGGAGGGTTTGTTTGCATATATTGGAATCATAACTCTAATAAGGAGTTAAGGATATCCTCTTAAAGGCATTATACTGGATGTGAAAATGGACAAGGCCTTGGATCGTCTACTAGGTAGATGACTTCTTATTCACATATGGTGAGTAATTGTTTTCTTATTCAGTAGTATAATAAAACTTTAAGATAGCTTGACTAGTAGGTTAAATGGACTTTGACCTAAGGCTGATCATGGATATCATATAAGGGTTTTGCATACATGATAAGTTCATTGGATAATAGCTTGTCACAGGCTTTCGTAATACAGTATTAATTGAGAGTTCAGTTTCAGGTTTATAGTGGTGTGACTCTGAAATTAGTGATCATATGATTGCGTTGTTCAGTACAAAACGATGATCACATGGATTCACGGGAGCCCAATTATATATGTCTAAATGGTCCCTTTATTAGCTCCACATAATTCCTTAACGTTTGGCAAATTAATCAGGGTATACTTGTTAGCTTGTTGTCATGCATGGATATAAGTAGTGTCCTCAAAGGATAAGGGTGGAAGACAAGATTCTCTCCTAATTGAATTTGAATTTTGTTTTGGATAAGAGATTACACAATTATTTGAATTCCAAATAAAGTTGCCATGATTATATTTGAATTTGAATTGGAGTTATGGAAAATTATCCATGAGGGCAAAAATTTGAAATTCAAGTTTTTTGTGGAGTTTGAACTTTGAATTTGAAATTTAAATTTGAAATTTGAATTTGATATTTGAATATCAATTTAATTTAAATTGATATTTGAATTTTAAATTGATATTTGAATTTGAAATTTAAATTTGAAATTTGTATTTGATGTTTGAATTTTGAAATTTCAACTTCAAAATTTGAATTCAAATTTTGAATCGTAAACCAAGTGATAACCGAATTTTGTTGAGGATAAATCCACATGGCAAATTTGGTTTTCTTGTGGATAAAGGTGGAGAGGAAAATCTTGTTTGAATCCTAATTGAATTTTGAATCATGATCCTCCCAGTGTGGCTAAATTTCTTTAGGCTTATCTCCTATGAGAGGAAACGATTTTGGTGGATAACGATGAAGGAAGATTCAAGTTATAATCCTATTTGAATTTTGAATCTCTCCCTCACATGGTGTAACTGAATTTCCTCTATGAATAATGCCTAAGGAAGAATCAGTTTTTGTGGATAAGGGTGAGATGAAATTCAAGTTAAAATCCTATTTGAATTTTAGGTCTTACTTCCTCTTGGTGTGGCCAAATCTAGCCATGATCTTGGCCTTAGAGGGAATCGGTTTTTGGCTAAAAAGGGAGGCAAAAATTCAAGTCAAATCCTGTTTGAATTTTGAATACAAGATCTCTTAGGGGTGGCTGAAAATTCAAGGGAAATTTTGGCCTAAGGGAGTTTGGATTTTTGTGTGGAAAAGGGAGAGAAAATCTTCTCTTGGTCCAATTCAATATTCAAGAGATCACCTCATGCAAGAATTATAGATAAGGGTCCTACCACTCTAGTTCTCTCAGACCACAGACTCTCTGGTGAGCAGGCTTATTGTTACACAAATCATCGTAGTAATAAGTTCTTAAAGAGATCTAGGTAGTCAGAAGGAGACAAGCCGTGGTAGTATATAGATTGAGGATCCGGGTGCCTACACACTTTGTCATCCGGGAATTGGAGAATAGTAGAGAAGGCTAGTTAGTTGAAGCCCTCCGGTCACTTTCCTCCTACATTCGTGGTGTCCTCTGAAGGTATAAATTTATTATTGTTAATTTCTTGTATATGACATTATGAGATATTTAATGATCTTAAAAATTTTTTGTAATTCCGCTGTGCAATTTGGATCGATTTTTCCTATAATTGGTATCAGAGCCAACTCATGATTATGTCATGTACATAAAATAAACAATTGTTTAGTCTCTTTAATGTATGGATTTGATATTTAGAGAGTGGCATTCCAGGATACCTTTATGTTGTTATTATGGATTATGTATGGAGTATGTGGTTATTTTAATTTTTTAAATTATTATAAGCATGCTTAATAATGCTGGTTATGGTTCCTTAGAATTTAGAAAAATTATATCTAGGATTTTTCATATAACCATGGGAGCAGTCTATTATCACCGTAATTTCCTATGGATTTTATTTTTTGTCTCTTAGAATTTTTGTACACCGAAAACGGTATGGGAAATTTTTCCTTATGTAATTATTCTTGGAGCAGATTGAAGATTGAAGACCATAATTTATTTTTCCTAAAAGTTAAATTTAATTTGAAGATCGAAATTTTTTTTGCGTGGAAAATTCTAATTTAATTAGGATTCAAATTAATTTTTGGAGATCCTAATGAGTAAATTGAAATATGATACGAAAATTGAGAACCGACCTTTTAGGACGGGACTCCAGCCTTAGTGGTGCTGCAGCCCCTACCCTTGGGCAGGATGAGGCTGTGACAGCCCCCGTCACATGCTGGACCACCCATGACCACAAGCTATGCCTACAGCCAAGGGTGGCCGTGGAACCCCCTGCTAAGGCCCCAAGGGCTGCAGCCCATGGTTGCAAGCAAAGCCTGTAGCCTGTTGGACTGCTGTGGACCCCCCGGGGGTGCAGCTTTGCAGGCTACTACAAATCCTCAGAGGGTGCAGCCTGTGGTTATAGGCTACACCTGCACCCTGGCAGGGCTGCACCCAGCCTGGCCATGGGTTGCTAGCCCCCTCGAGGGCTGGGGTTGCCCATGGCGGCTTCGAGCTTTTAGGCCAGTGGGCCGACGGGCCAAGAAATGAAAATTTTCAATTTTTGAATTTGAGATTTAATTTTAAATCATGTATAAAAATATATAATTGAAAATTTGAAATTTTTGAAATTACATATTAGTATACATGAAATTTAAATTGTTTAAAATTTGAATTTGAAATTTAAATTTGAATTTTGAATTTTAAATTTAAATTTTTGAAATTTGAATTTTAAATAATTCCTGGGATGAGAAATAAATCAAGAGGCTACATGAAGATGGATACAAGAAGATGAAGCAAAATTCAAGACCCAAAGAATGCTTTAGACGAAATTTTGTAATCTTAATTTTTTCTTTATTCTAGGATGGGACCATGGCTTGGTTATTTAAATTTTTCTATCATTTATTTTTTCTATGATATGTCTTGGATGGATGAATATGTGTTGATGGATGTGTTGAATGCATATTTGATAACATGTCATATAATTTAGGAGAATGCTGCTCAAACTATATTGATCATACATATTTTTTCAAAACTTGCATGTTTTTCAAAATATTAAGTGGGAAAGGGTTTCAAACACAACCCAGGGCCTCCATTGTTGATCCATATGTGAAAGCATGGTAACGCCTTGCATTAGTTCTGCCCTGACCATGCCCCTCAGTAGGTGTTTACTGCTGCCAGTATAGTAGGTTGGATCTCCTATGTGGAAAATGTGTTCGGGCATGTTCTATTCATGACCAACCCTCAGTGGCTTGGTAGGACGTGGATCGAATTACATAAACAATAGTTATACACTTAATGTAATGACCCCCATATTTATGGAACCTAATTACTATGTAATAAGTAATTAAGTTTATGAATATAGTATAATTTTTCAGTTTAAATGAATTAAATGGGTAAAGAAACGTTTAGTTACTATTCATGTAATGAAAGGGGCAACCGAGAGTGAAATCGATTCCGAGAGTGAAATCGGTTCACCATATTAAGTGTGAGTATGCATATGTGGCACACGGTATCAACAAATAGGTCAAGATGACCATTTCTTTACATAGAACTGATGAGTTAGTCATCAGTACGCTTAGACTGGTTATCTGAGCATAATAGTGAAATTTTGTCTGAAAAATATACAGTATTAAGAAAATGGTCGAGATGACGTTTTCTTGATATAAAATTGATATATTTATAGTCAGCATGCTTAACTTAGTCAATTGAGTACAAAATGTGAAATTCTGTTTGAGAGATACGTAGTATCGAGAAAAGGGTCAAGACGACCTTTTCTCATCCCGAAACTAATATATTTAGACTCAAAACGCTCAAACTGGCCAGTTAAGCACAAAAGATGATTTTTAGGTAGGAGTCACACAGACACAGAAACTAGTCCAAATGACCTCAGATGGACATAAAATTGATAAATTCAGAATCAGCACATTCAAATTAGTCAGGATAGCCTATGTTTGAAATTTCACACGAAAAAGTTATGTTATGCGTGTACAGTGTCAATGCAGTCTAAGACACAACCACAGTACGGTAAATGAATAGTAAATAAGCACAGAGTGGGCTCGTAGGCACTACAACCCAATTAGGAATGAATAGAATAAGAAACTAATCAAGAGTATCCAATTTCAATCAAAATCTAGAACACAGTCAAAAAGGACTGAGAACCGTTGGAGGAAATTAGACTATTAAGAGGAGATTTTTCTAGATGAATTTCATCATCAAAAAACCATGTATATGCAGCCCAAATGCAGCCCTAGAAACAAGGAAAATATTTCCCTAATTCAAGGGATATGTTTGTGGCACCCTGGAGCCCTGGCGGCCTCGGAACGTCACTTAAAACTTGCTTAACTTAAACTTGAACATACTTAACTTGTTAAAACTACTTATCTTAATACCATAATTTTAGGGGATTTTTTTATAGGCTTTGAATACGTATGCTTTACCATAGCCATACATATTTAAATATACTTTACAACACATATGGATCTTAATACAACTTGAGGTCAAACATACATACATACTCAAGAAATACTGAACTGGTCATTTAACATAAGTTTAGTTCTCAAAATAAAAAGGTTACTCAATATAGTGCGGAAGATAAACTCGTGATGGTGTCCATAACCTCAACACTCACATCTGCCCTGCTGCCATCATCGTCCATCAGAGTCTAGCCCGTAGGTTTCTTACCTACTGTATGAACACACATGATGAGCTTTACGCTCAGCAAATACAACATATCATCCGCAAAACATGGTTAAAAGATAAGCCATACTATAAGGCATATTTAAAACTATCAACCATGTCACACATTCACACAGAACATATAAACATATCATGTAGCATAACTCAGAATGCATATCATGTGGGCATATCATATCATGTAACTGAGAAGCATGCTATAACTGTATCTAGGGCATATCGTGAACAATGCATGAACCGTTTATGCTCCATTTATGCTTCATTATGCATTATCTTTTCTTATCTGAAAGGCCCTGGTGTCAGTACCACTACCCATGGATCATCAGATTTGCCCATGATCATAGTGAGCCTTGCGCTCGTGGGCCTTAAGCCTATTATATATATAAATACTGTGGGCCTTGTGCCCGATATGAGCTATGGGCCTTACGCCTGATATAAACTGTGGGTCTTGGCCCATTATACCGACACCTTAATTTCATTATCCAATTCTAGAATCATGTCTGATATGCCATGAGCTCTACTAGGCTATCTACTAATCTTACGCGATAGGGATGTAATGGCATCTAACTTATACTATTCATTAATCTAACATGATTATGAAACATGCTATGTTATGTAACTATCATACACATTTTGCATACTTAACATAGAGTGAAAACAACAGTTTTAAACTCATTTCATTCATGCTGTAGGCGGAGTTGTATTTACCTGTCAGCAGACAGTTTGTTCTCTCGCCCTTGTCACAATACATGCATCTTCCTATAATCATAACGTATTGCATTAATGTTTGCTCTTAGGTCACTACTATCGTTAGTGACTAATAAAAATTCTATCGTTATGTGGTATCGATACTTATCGGTACTAATTGATCTCCTCTTGAGAGTTTGATTTTCTAATTTCTAATCATGATTAATAAATTTATTTACCCAATAAATTAATTAACGTCACTCTACCTCTTCCTATCTTGAGTTTGATTGGTTAACTGGCAAGTTAACTAATCGGTTGCCTTGCGTACGGGCTATATATCTAATCGTGCTAGTTACCTACTTGGTTACCTCGCATGATGATCATGTAGTCTATCGAGTTACCTTTATTGATTTAAAACTTATTACTGAAAAATGTCCTTCATTTTTGTGAAAATCCTTTCCTTAGGTTTTGAACACGATTTCCCTTGCACCCATTGGAAGGTGAGGGTGTTTTTTTTTTTTAACCATTTTCTTGTTTAAAAAGAACACATTTTGGTGTTTGTTTGATAAGGAGGTTTTTGACCTTTTTTGAAAAACTATTTATAACTTGTTTTAAACGATTGAATTTGCAAAGTTGGCGAACATGATACTTTTAGTCCTCGACAAGATGAACAACTTTCATGTTCATCTTGGAGCTCCATTCAAACTCTAACAGGTCCTAAACCAAGCAAACTCATGGCTAAAACTTTGCCCGTTTTAGAAAAATTACTAGTTTTTCAGTTATTTAAAAATTGCTATGTTTGGGCCCTAAACGGCCCAATATTTAAAACTCATGTAAGCTACATTTTAGGTTTCGATATGATCTAAAACTCTCAAGTTGAGCCTGAGATTCGGTTCAGACTCTAAGTTGCTCCTTTTTATAAAAACTCGAGATTGTCCCCTTTCCCCAAGTTTCAGTCCCAGTTTTGAACTTCGGTTATAAAACGCTCCGAAAACCTATCTTGCTGTCATTTTTGGCTAAAGGCTATTTGACGTAAAAATGACCGAAACAAATTTCCTAAAACTTTTGTGTATAGTAAAATATCAAAATCGGTTTGTAACATGCTCAAAAATCCACAAATCTATGGCTAAAATTTGGGATAGGTTTGGTTTCCAACTAAATCCTAAAATGTCCATACTATCAACCATCTACAGAAACTTAAATCACAACCACACAAGCACAAAATCATAAATTTAAAATGCTAAGGATCAAAATAAACTTATTACAACCCATTGCTTGAAATACACAATAAATCTCTTTGATCTCAAAACTTAAAAAGAACTAAATCACAAAAAGGATGGGTTTTTCAGATTTTTACTTTAGTGTGCTTTGAACCTAGCACAACCAAACAAGACTTGGACCAAAATTTCATGTAAACCAAGGGTGGAATGGAGTCGGCTAGGGCTAGAAAGAAACATAAAAATATCCTTATTTAACCAAGCCAAATAACCAACTAAATCCACAAGGAAAGTGTCCTAGCAATTTACCTCAAAGGGGTCTTGAAGTGACTTGAAGAAATGGCTCCTCCCAAGCTAGTGTGTGGTTGAATTTTTTAGTAAAAATTTTGGTGCGTTTAGGGGCTATGGGTTGTTGGCTAGGGGCTAAAGAAAATGAGAAGAGAAGTTAGTGTCTTGAGAGCTTTTTGGTGAGCCAAAGGAAGAAAATGGGTTCTAAGGCCATGAACACCTATTTATAGACAAATGCTAAGCAAGATTAACTAATCCCAAGCATCTTTAATTAAGCCAAATTTAACTTAACTTGGGGCAAAAATTTGTACTGTAGCCCCCCCTCCAAATTTGATGGGAACACGGTGAAAAAGAAGCCAAAATTGCATTAAATGCCTTGCTAAAGTCACTAGTGTTTTTCTACACTTTTTCAATATTTTAGTCAAAAGCTTACAAGACATGTTTCCTTGTTTCAAGGGAAACTTTGCCACATTGTCTCCTAGGGCTATGTTTGGCTGTCCATTGTCATGGTTTTTAAGGGAAAAATTTCATCTGTAAAAGCTTTTCTTCGCAATCTAATTTTCTCCGACGGTATTCAGCCCTTTTTCAATTGTGTTCTAAATCTTGACCCGAAATGGATTCTCTTGATCCGATTCTTATTCGATTCATACCTGGTTGGGTTGTAGTGCCTATGAGCCCATTCTATGCCTGTTTACTACTTATTTACTATACTGTGGTTGTGTCTTAGACTATGTTGACACTGCGCATGCATAGTATAACTTTTTCGTGTGAAATTTCAAACACAGTCTATCCTAACTAATTTGGATGTGCTGATTTCAAATTTATCAGTTTTATGTCTATCTGAGGTCATCTGTACCTGTTTTCTCGATCTGTGTGATCTTGACTCAGAAATCACCTTTTGTGCTCAATTGACCAGTTTGATTGTTCTAAGTCTAAATATATTAGTTTCAAGCTAAGAAAAGGTCGCCTTGACCCCTTTCTCGATACTGCGTATCTCTCAAACAAAATTTCGCATTCTGTGCTTAATTGACTAAATTAAGCATGCTGACTATAAATATATCAGTTTTATGTCAAGAAAATGTCATCTTGACCATTTTCTTGATACTGTATATTTATCAGGCAAAATTTTACTGTTGTGCTCAGATAACCAGTCTGAGCATACTGATTACTAGCTCATCAGTTCTGTGTCAAGAAATGGTCATCTGGGCCGGTTTCTTGATACTACATATTTCACACGCACGCTCACATGTACTAAGGTAAACTGATCTCACTCTCGGTTGCCCTTTTCACTGCATAAATAGTAATTAAGCGTTTCTTTACCCATTTAATTCATTCAAACTAGAAAATTTTACTGTACTCATAAACTTAATTACTTATTATGTAGTAATTAGGCTCCATGAATGGAAGTCACTACAGTGTTGGTAGCTTTTGAATAAAAAATAAAATAGTGTATGACAAGTCACTAGTGACTTTACCAATGCATTAAATGTAATTTTGCCTCTCTTTTTTCAATAGCCCCCATCAGTTTTTGGGAGGGCAGTAGTAGCACAATTTGTCCCCTTAAGCTTGGTTAATTTTGGTTTGATTTAGGTTGGTTAGGTGAGGTTAATTATGCTTAGGTTTGCCTATAAATAAGTGTAAGAGGCCTTACGTCTCATTTTCTTTCTTTTGGCTCACCAAAAGCTCCAAAAAACCAAACACTTTCTCTCCCTTCTCTACAGCCAAAAACCAACACCCTTAGCCCTCCCAAACACCCAAAATTTCACCAAAATTTCACAAGAAAATCAGCCACACTCTAGCTTGGGTTGGAGTCTTTCACTCAAGCCACTTCAAGGTCATTTCAAGGTAATGTTTTAGAATCCTTTCTTGGTGATTTTAGTTGTCCACTTAGCTCAATAATAAGAGGGGAATTTTTGTGTTTCTTTCTAGCCCTAACTGACTCCATTTTCCCTCTTGGTCTACACGAAAATCTGGTCACCACTGGTTCGGTTGTGCTAGGTTCAAGCACACTAAGGTAAAAAAACCCGAAAACCTCTTTCTTGTGGTTTAGTTTCATTTAAGTTTCAATGTTGAAGAGATTTATTGTGTAATTCAAGCAATAGGTTATAATAAGTTTATTTTTAGCCCTTAGCATTTTGTATTTATGTTTTATGGTTGTGCGGTTGTGATTTAAGTTTTTATGGATGGTTGGATGTATGGACGTTTTAGGGTTTGGCTGGAAACCAAACCTATTCTAGATTTTAGCTACGGATTTGTGGATTTTTAAGCATGTTACAAACCGATTTTGAGATTTCGCAAAACATAGAAGTTTTAAGAAATTTCATTACGGTCATTTTTGCGTTCAAATAGCCTTTGGCTAAAAATGACAACAAGATAGGTTTTCAAAGCATTTTATAACCAAAGTTCAAAATTGGGGCTAAAACTTGGGGAAAGGGGATAGTCTCTGGTTTTTATAAAAATGAGCAACGTAGAATCTGAATCGGATCTCGGGCTCAACACAAAAGTTTTAGATCACTTCAAAAACTATAAGATGGCTCATGAGAGTTTTAAAAATTCAGCCTTTTAGAAAAAAGAGTAATTTTTAATTAATCAAAAAACTGGTAGTTTTTTAAAACTGGGACTAGTTTAAGCCATGGGTTTGCAAGGTTTAGCGAACCCTTCGGGCTATACCATGTAGATAATTTCCTCAAGATGGCTATTAAAGAATGTTATCTTGACATCCATTTGCTAGATCTCATAATTAAGAACCACAACAACCAACAGAAGAATTCCGATAGACTTTAGCATTGCAACAGGCAAAAAGGTTTTGCTGTAATCAACTCTAGCCTTTTGCGTGTACCCCTTTGCCACAAGTCTAGCCCTGAAAGTTTCAACCCTCCCTTTTGCATTTCTCTTTCTTTTATAGATCCACTTGCACCAAATGGGTTTGATTCCATCCAGTAGGTCCATAAGTTCTCAAACAGAGTTAGATTTCATAGAATCTATCTCATTTTTCATGGCCTGTTTCCAAGATTTAGAATCAACATCATTTAAGCTTCATTGTAAGTAACCGGATCATCATCATGTTTATGAGCTTCAACTTAGTATACCTCAGCATCATACATGAAGAAATTAGGTTTTTTGAAACCCTCCTACTATGTCGAAGCATCCTAAACTGTTGATAGTTTGCATGTCATTCATTAGAACTCAAACTTCATCCAAGATCAAAACCTGTGAAGCAGTTTTATCACCTAATAACTCCTCTAGCACCATTTTAGTTTGAGGTTTAAAGTCCTTCATGTGATTCTCCTCTAGGAATGTCACATGGGTTGAAATAATGACTTTTTATTCGTTTGAGTTATAGAATAGACCTCTTTTAGTTCCTTTAGGATACCCTACAAATGTGTACAATTCTGATCACGATTCCAACTTCTTCACATCCCCATCCAATATATGTGCTGGCCAACCCCATATTTTCATGTGTCTCAGGGAAGGGTTCCTGCCTCACCACAATTCATAAGGAGTCCTGGGAACTGATTTACCTAGAACTTGGTTTGGAATATAGCATGCTATTTGTAGTTCATATTCCCAAAATGATAATGGAAGCGTTGAGTAACTCATCATAGACCGTACCATATTCAATAAGGTCTTATTTCTCCTTTTAGCTACACTATTCTATTCTTGAGTATCAGGTGTAATCAATTAAGATATAATCCTGTTCTCTATAAGATATCCTAGAAATTCATCGAAAAGGTATTTGCCACCTCGATCATCTTACCTTCAAGACAATACTCATATTGAGGAAGACGTACCTCCTTCAGAGTTTCCAAAGCACCATCTTCCACCAACCTTTGAATCCTATCTTGATTAATATAACAAAATCTTAAATGCTAAAGGTACACCTTGTTAGAGTAAGAAACATTCAATCTTTTATAGTTATCTATTAATTCGATGTCTAGCAGTGAGTACATCTTAGGTTTGACCAAATAAAGATTCCCATCCATCCAAACTGAATAGATAAAAGACTTATTTTTATAAATATTAACTCTTTTATTAAAAGAAATTGAGTAAGAATCTCTTATTAAACAAGCTACCAATAAAAGGTTCTCCCTAAAATTAGGAATATAAAAATAGTCTTTCAAGAAAATAAACCTAAATTAATCAAAATAAAGATATACATCTCCCATTACCTCAGCCACCACCAAGCTACTGTCTCCAGTCCACAACGAGAGGCTCCTATCATGTAGACTTGTCGTTTCCACGAACTCCTGCAAAGAAACACTAACATGATTAGTGGCGCTCAAATCAATGACCAAAGTGTCTTTCGATTCTTCTCCTAAACACGCTTCCAAATAAAGAATATTTCTTACCTTCAGGAATTCCTTGCCCTTGGCGGCTAGGAATTCCTTGCAAGACTTTTTAAAGTGGCCTACCTTCCCATAGTAGAAGCACCTAAACTTTTTAGGGTTCTTAGGCTTCTTGTTCTTCTTTTTTTTCTTCTTGTCTGAGACAAAAAGAATAGATGAACTAAAAACCCCCTGCTTCTTCTTTGGCTTCTTCTTGTTCCTAGAGGCTTTAGAAAATTCTGCCAAGTTGGCCTCTCCCTTAGCTTGGAGCACATCTTTATCATTAAGCATCTACTTATAAGCTTGGAATTGCTTCATGAGCTTCGTAAGTCTTAACTCCTTTGTTGCTAGATTATATGTGGTTTTAAACCCCACAAAATACTTTGACAAAGTCTTGAACACCATCTTAATTTGGGTGTTGTAGTTCAACTCCATACTATTTTCAGTAGCCTCAGCAAAGAATCCTGTAAGTGTGAGCATATGATCTTTAACTAGAGTACCAGCCTTATATCTAGAGTTTATTATACTTGTAATAGCAGACTGTCGAGCCAATTTTTCTTGGCCTCCAAACATGTCCTTTAAGTTATCCATGATCTCTCTAATAACTTGATAGGTTTTATATTGCTTTGCAAAGTGCTCGTCAAGCTAGCGAGGATGTAGCATCAAGCTATCTCATTGGATTCTCTCCAACGAGTAAACATGAAAGGAACCTCTTCAAGTGGTGCATTAAGTCAGGGCCTTGGTGGGCATAGTTTGTCTAGTACAAACTTGTGTCTCTAGCAGCTAAGAACTATCTGCAAGTTTTTTTTTTCCAATTTTTATAATTATTGCTATTTAACTTGTTTTCAGTAAGTATTGAAATAAGTGGTGTTGATGATATTTTGAACTGAAATAAAATTATACAAGAACATCATTACAAAGTCCAAGCAAATATAAGAAAGTTTAGCAAATAAAACATATGAGTATGTTCTAAAAAGAAAATTGAAAAAACATATAGCATTGCAGTGGTAATTCTCAGCACCTATTGCCCCAAGCTATCAAGGGGTGGTCATGACACAAATAGCCAGAATATGGACCCTGTCCAATTAATATATGTTGCCTTTGTTGGATAATAAATCGGTAAAAACGTATCAGAGTGGCGCAGCGGAACAATAAAAATTTTTAGATCGTTAAATATCTCATGATGCCATATACAATAAACCAACAACAATTAAAACTCATATCTCAAGGATGCCAATCTTGCAGGAGGAGAATGACCGGAGGCTTCAACCAACTAGCCTTCTCTACTATTCTCCAATTCCCGAATGGCTGAGTGTGTGGGCACTCTGAATCTCGATCGGTATGCTAGCACTGCTAGTCTTCTTCCGACCACCCAGATCTCTAAAGAACTTTATTGTCACGATGAGCTGTGCAACAATAAGCCTGCTCACTTGAGAGTCTGTGGTCTAAGAGAACTGGAGTGGCAGGACCTCTATTTATAGACCTGTATGAGGTGATTCTCTGAATTCGAATTGGACTAGGAAAAGATTTTCTCCCTTATCCAAACCCATAAAATCCGAATTTTTCCAAGGGAGAATCTTCACAAAAAATTCAGTTTTTCTTAGGATAAATCCAATCCAAATCTCAACAAGATTTTAACTAGAATTTTATCTCCCTTTTTCAACCCAAAAAATCTGAAAATTTCAAGGTGAATATTCCCTAAAGATTTTGGCCATTATGGATAAGGGAGAATCAAAAATTCCACTAGGATTTTCAAGCTTGAATCTCATCTCAACCTTATCCAAAATAACCGAATTTCCTAGGAGAGATACTCCCTAATTTCGGCCACTTTTCAGGGAAGGAGAGAATCCAAATTCAACTAGGATTGAAGCTTGAATTTACCCTTGAATCTCATCCATAAAATCCGAAATTTCCTTGAGGATTATCCACAAAATTTCGTCCCTAATTTGTTGGGATTTGGATTCAAAATTCAAGTAGGATTCTAACAAGATTATCCTCTCCAAATCCAACTCAAATTCGAATTTCAAACCTTGTGGATTTTCCACAACAAATTCGAATCCTACTTGGACTGTGATTCAAAATTTGAATTTCAAATTCAAATTTCAAATTTAAATTTCAAATTTCAAATTTCAAATTTCAAATTTAAATTTCAAATTCAAATTTCAAATTCGAATTTCAAATTCAAATTTCAAATTCAAATTTTAAATTCAAAATTCAAAATTCAAAATTCAAAATTCAAATTTCAAATTTCAAATTTTAAATTCCACAAAACGGTTGTATTTCATATTCTTGTTCTCATGGATAATTTTCTACAACTCCAATCCAATCTCAAATAAAATCATGGCAACTTTATTTGGACTTCGAATAATTGTGTACTCTATTATCCAAAACAAAATCTGAATCCAACCGGAGAGAATCTTGTCTACCATCCTAATCCTGTGTCATCACCATCCATGCATAATAAACTAGCCAATAGCATACACAAATCAATTTGCCAAACGTTAAGGAATTATGTGGAGCTAGTAGAGGGACTGATTGGACATATATAATCGGGCTCCCGTGATTCCATATGATCATCATTCTTTACCGAACAACTCAATCATATGATCACTAGTTTCAGAGTCACACCACTATAAACCTGAAACTGAACTCCCAATTATATACCGTATTACGTAAGCCTGTGACGAGCTACTATCCAATGACCTTGTCATATATGCAAAACCCTCATATGATATCCATGATCAGCCTTAGGTCAAAGTCCGTTTAATCCTACTGATCAGGCTATCTTAAAGTTCCATTATACTACCGAATCAAGAAAATGATTATTCACCATATGTGAATAAGAAGTCATCCACCCAGCACACAACCCAAGGCCTTGTCCATTTTCACATTCAGTATAATGCCTTTAAGAGGATACCTTTAACTCCTCAGAGTTATGATTCTGATATCTGCAAACAAACCCTTCATCGTATACAAGTCATGCACCCAACGAACCGGTCTATAAGCTTACTACCTCTGAGACGCTTTAGCCATTGGAACATCAAAGTACACAAGTCATATACATGAAGTAGTTCATTTACTCAGGATTAAGGTTATTGCACAATGAACGTCAAAAGCAGATTGATCCACTCATAGCGGACTACGTAGATCAATCACACTTTAGTCCCGGTCTAATATGTCACCACCGAGCAACATATCCATGTCTCTACTTGGGAGTCCAGCTCCAGACAGTCAAGACAAACCGTCCCCTCTAAGGCTTTAGACAACATAATAGCCTTTACATGAGTTAGATGCTCGGTCTAAGCCCATAGACTACAGACCATAGTTTAGACTGCTAACTTTAGAACATTGTCTTCTCGCATACAAAAGTCCATTGCATGCAACGTTCTAACAGTTTTAACACAAGCAGTCAGTGAGCCATATTTGCTTACATTTACTTTAACATGTAAATAAGACAAGGACAGATAGCAATGTAATGAATAACCTCTATGTATAATTTTATTATCCAGTTCAAAATAGATACATCAAAATGTCTCTAATACTTAGGGCATTTCCTAACAATCTCCCACTTGCCCTAAGCCAGCAGATGTGCCATGTTACGCATCCCCATCGCCTTTACATGCCTCTCAAAGCTTCTAGCCACCAAAGTCTTAGTAAAGGGATCAGCGATGTTGTCCTCGGACGCGATCTTACATACATCCACTTGTCCTGTCTCCACATGCCCTCTAATAATATGATATCTCCGATCGATGTGCTTGGTCCTCTTGTGGTGCCGAGATTCCCTTGTGTTGGCAATAGCCCCTGTATTATCACAGTAAAGTGTGATAGGCTTGTCAACACTCGGAATGACCTCAAGGTCTCTAAAGAACTTGCGGAGCCAAACCGCTTCTTTAGATGCCTCAGCTGCAGCCACATACTCAGCCACCATAGTAGAGTCAGCTGTGCAGCCCTGCTTCACGCTCCTCCACACAATGGCGCCTCCTCCGAGTAAAAACACTGATCCAGATGTCGATTTCCTCGAATCCTTACAAGTATGGAAGTCTGAGTCCGTGTATCCTACGGGTGTTAGGTCCTCTCCAGAATACACCAGCATATAATCCCTCGTTCTCTTAAGATACTTGAGTATATGCTTTACTGCTTGCCAATGCTTGGTTCCAGGATTCGCTTGATATCGACTCACCATACCTACTGCAAAACATATGTCTGGGCGAGTGCAAAGCATAGCGTACATAAGGCTACCCACAGCGGATGCATAAGGGACCTTACTCATACGCTCTCTTTTTTCCGATGTCTTGGGACAGTCATCCAATGAAAGAGTTAAACCGGCAATAGAAGGTTGTGAGCCTTTCTTTGCCTCTAGCATTGCATATTTGTCAATTATTTTATCTATGTATGAAGCTTGGGATAACGCTATCATTTTGTTCTTTCGATCTCTGAAGAGACGAATGCCTAGAACATAATTAGCTTCTCCCAAGTCCTTCATGTCAAACTGTTGGTGTAACCAAAGCTTGATCGATGATAAATTCCCTACATCATTCCCAATGAGTAGTATATCATCGACATAGAGTATCAGAAAGACCACTTTTCCATCCTTAATACGTTTATAAACACAAGGTTCATCAACGTTCTGCTCAAAACCAAATGTGTTAATCGCTTGATCAAACCTCTGGTTCCATGAGCGGGATGCTTGCTTTAATCCATAAATGGATCTAAGCAACTTGCAGACTTTCCTTTCTTGGCCTTTCGCTACGAACCCTTCGGGCTATATCATATAGATACACTCTTCAAGATGGCCATTCAAGAATGCCGTCTTGACATCTATTTGCCAGATCTCGTAATCGAGAGTCGCAGCAATGGACAGAAGAATACGGATAGACTTCAGCATAGCAACAGGCGAAAAGGTTTCCTCGTAATCGATTCCAGCCTTTTGCGTGTATCCCTTTGCAACCAGTCTAGCTTTGAAAGTTTCCACTCTCCCTTCCGCATCCTTCTTTCTTTTGTAGACCCATTTGCATCCAATGGGTTTTATCCCATCCGGCAAATCTACAAGTTCCCAAACAGAGTTGGATTTCATAGAATCCATCTCATTGTTCATAGCTTGTTTCCAAGATTTAGAATCAACATCCTTTACAGCTTCATCATACGTGACCGGATCTTCCTCATGCTCATGAGCCTCGGCCTGGTATACCTCAGCATCATACATGAAGAAAATAGGTTTCTTAAAAACCCTCCCACTACGACGAGGCACCCTAAATTGTTGATCGTCTGCAGGTCTTTCACTGGAACTCGGACTTGCGTCCAAGACCGAAATCTGTGGAGCAGTTCTTTCACCCGATAACTCCTCTAGCACTATTTTGCTTCGAGGTTTAAAGTCATTCATGTGTGACTTTCCTCCAAGAATGTCGCATGGGTTGAAACAATGACTTTTTGTTCCTTTGGGTTATAGAACAAACCTCCTTTAGTTCCTTTTGGATACCCTACAAACATGCACAATTCTGATCTAGGTTCCAACTTCTTCGCATCCCCATCCAGTACATGTGCCGGGCAGCCCCATATTCTCATATGTCCAAGGGAGGGCTTCCTGCCACGCCACAATTCATACGGAGTTCTAGGAATTGATTTGCTCGGAACTTGGTTCAGAATATAGCATGCCGTTTGTAAAGCATATCCCCAAAATGATAATGGCAGCGTTGAATAACTTATCATGGACCGTACCATATCCAATAAGGTCCTGTTTCTCCTTTCGGCTACACCATTCTGTTGTGGAGTACCAGGTGCAGTAAATTGGGATAATATCCCGTTCTCTACAAGATGTCCTAGAAATTCATTAGAGAGATATTTTCCACCTCGATCAGATCGAAGTGTCTTTATGGATTTATCCAATTGCTTTTCCACTTCCGCACGAAACTCTTTGAACTTGTTAAAGGTTTCGCTCTTGCGGTGCATCAGATATACATATCCATGCCTCGAGTAATCATCTATAAAAGAGACATAATACTCAAACCCTCCTCGTGCTGTGACGTTCATGGGGCCATATACGTCAGTATGCACAATTTCTAAGAGCTCCTGAGCCCTTGTACCCTTAGCTCCAAAAGACCTCTTAGTCATCTTACCCTCTAGACAAGATTCACATTGGGGAAGTCGTACCTCCTCCAGAGATTCCAGAGGACCGTCTTTCACCAATCTTTAAATCCTATCCTGATTAATATGACCAAGTCTTAAATGCCAAAGATACGCCTTGTTAGAGTGAGAAACTTTCAACTTTTTAGAGTTATCAATTAATTCAGTGTCAAGCAGTGAGTACATCTTTGGTCTGATCAAATATAGGTTTCCATCCATCCATCCAGAATAGATAAAAGACTTATTTCTACGAATATCAACTCTTTTACTAAAAGAAACTGAATAAGAATCCTTTATTAAACAAGCTACCGATATAAGGTTCCTTCTAAAATTAGGAACATAAAAACAGTCTTTCAATAAAATAAACCTAAATTGATCAAAATAAAGATAAACATCTCCCACTGCTTCAGCCACCACAAAGTTACCATCTCCAGTCCGCAACGAGAGGCTCCTATCATGTAGACTTCTCGTTTCCACGAACCCCTGCATAGAAACACAAACATGATTAGTGGCGCCCGAATCAATGACCCAAGTGTCTTTCGATTCTTCCACCAAACACGCTTCTAAGTAATGAAGTTCCTTACCTTCCTTGCCCTTGGAGGCTAGGAATTCCCGGCAAGCCTTCTTGAAGTGACCTACCTTCCCACAATGGAAGCATTTGGACTTTTTAGGGTCCTTTGGCTTCTTGTTCTTCTTCTTCTTCTTCTCGTCCGAGACAGGAGGATTAGAAGAACTGGAAGCCACTTGCTTCTTATTTGGCCTCTTCCTCTTCCGTGAGGGATTGGAAGATTCCGCCAAATTGGCCTCTCCTTTAGGTCGGACCGTATCCTCATCCCTGATCATCCGCTCATAAGCCTATAGTTACTTTATGAGCTCGGTAAGTCCTAACTCCTTTGTCGCCAGATTGTATGCGGCCTTAAACCCCACAAAATCTTTAGACAGAGTCTTGAACACCATCTCGATCTGGGTGTTATAGTCCAACTCAGCACCATTCTCGGCAGCCTCAGCGAAGAATCCCATTAGAGTGATCATATGGTCCTGCACCGGAGCACCCGCCTTTTGCTTAGAGTTCATAATGCTGGTGATAGCGGACTGTCGAGCCAATTTTTTTTGGCCTCCGAACATGTCCTCCAGATTTTCCATGATCTCCCCAGCAACTTGATAAGTCTCATGCTGCTTTTGTAAAGCACTCGTCATGCTAGCAAGGATGTAGCATCGAGCTATCTCATTGGATTCTCTCCAACGATTATAGGCAACCGGGACCTCCTCAAGTGGTGTGTCAGGTTTGGGCCCAGGTGGGCATGGTTCGTCCAGCACAAACTTGTGTCTCTCGCAGCTGAGAACTATTAATAGATTTCTTTTCCAATCTTTATAATTATCGCCATTCAACTTATTTTCAATAAGTATTGAAATGAGGGGTGTCAGTGACATTTTGAACTGAAATAAAATTATACTAGACATCATTACAAAGCCCAAGCAAATATGCAGAAAATTTAGCAAATAAAACATACAAGTATGTTCCTACATGAAACTTGAAAAAACATGTAGCATTGCAACGGTAATTCTCAGCACCTATTGCCCCAAGCCACCGAGGGGTGGTCATGAGAACAAATAGCCGGAACATGGACCCCGTCCAATTAATATATGTTGCCTTAAATCCTCCAAGGTTAAGACATATATTAATAACTGCTTATTTGGCCACCAGTTTAGTTAACAGAGCTTCTAGGGAAGGTTAATAACTAAACGAGTCTTGAGTGTATAACCATTGTTTACGTAGCCCGATCCACGTCCTACCAAGCCACCGAGGGGTGGTCATGAATAGGATTGTACCCGAACACGTTTTCCACATAGGAGATCCAATCTAGTATACCGGCGGCGGTAAACACCTACCGAGGGGTGTGGTCAGGGCAGAACTGACGCGAGGCGTTACCATGCTTTCACATATGGATCAACAATGGAGGCCGTGGGTTTTGTTTGAAACCCTCTCCCACTCAATATTTTGAAAAACATGCAAGTTTTGACAAATTATGTATGATCAATATAGTATGAGCGGCACTCACCTATCCTATATGACATGTTATCAAATATGCATACAAAACATCCATCAATACATATTTATACATCTATGACATATCACAGAAAAAATAATTGACAGAATAACCAAGCCATGGTTCCATCCTAGAACAAAGAAAATAAAGATTACAAAATTCCATCCAAAGCATTCTTTGAGTCTTGAATTCTGTTCCGTCTTCTTGTATCCATCTTTATGTAGCCTCTCCATTTATTTCTCATCCCAAGAATTATTTAAAATTTAAATCTCCAAAAAATTTAAATTTCAAATTCAAATTCCAAATTCGAATTTCAAATTTAAATTTCAAATTTAAATTTTAAACAATTTCAAACACCATGTGTAATAATATGTAATTTCAAAATTTCAAATTTTTAATTACATATTTTTAAACATGATTTAAAATTAAATCTAAAATTTAAAAATCAAAATTTTCTGATTTTTTTGGACCGTCGGACCGCCGCCCCCGTGGGCGACGGCCGCCGTGGGCAGCCACCAACCCCGGAGGGGCTGGCAGCCCACGGCCGCCCCATGTGCAGCCCTGCCGGGCTGCAGGCCAAGCCTGCAGCGCCAGGCTGCACGCCCAGGTTGGGCGTAGTAGCCGGCAGGCTGCAGGCAGCGCCTGCAGCCAGTGGCTGCACGCCCAGGCTGCGGCCAGCCTTGGGCAGGCTGCGCCACCCTCGGCTGCAGGCCAAGCCTGCGGCCGTGGGTGATGTTTGCCTGCAGAGGGGCTGCCGCAGCCCCATCCTGCCCGAGGGCAGGGGCTGCAACCCCACCAAGGCCCATCGGCCTATCCCGAGGGGCCGTGTCTCGATTTTCGTGCCATATTTCAATTTACCTATTAGGATCTCCAAAAATTAATTTGAATCCCAATTAAATTGAAACTTTCCACACAATCAAAATTTCAATCTTTAAATCAAATTTAACTTTTGGGAAAAATAAATTACGGTCTTCATTCTTCAATCTCCTCCAAGAATAATTACATAAAATTTCCTAAACCGTTTCCGGTGTATAAAAAAATTCTAACCATAAAAATTCTAAGAGACAGAAATGAAAATCCATGGGAAAATTACAGTGTTAATAAACTGCTCCCATGGTTACATAAAAATTCCTAGATACAATTTTTCTAAATTCTAAGGAACCATAACCGGCATAAACAAGCATGCTTATAATAATTCAAAAAATTAAAATAACCACATACTGCATACATAATCCATGATAACAACATAAAGGAACCCTAGAATGCCACTCTCTAAATATCAAATCCATACATAAATAAAAAGACTAAGTAATTGTCTAATTTATGTACATGGCATAGTCATGAGATGGCTCTGATACCAATTGTTGGATAATAAATCGGAAAAAACGTATCAGAGTGGTGCAGCGGAACAATAAAAATTTTTAGATCGTTAAATATCTCATGATGCCATATACAATAAACCAACAACAATTAAAACTCATACCTCAAGGATGCCAATCTTGCAGGAGGAGAATGACCGGAGGCTTCAACCAACTAGCCTTCTCTACTATTCTCCAATTCCCGAATGGCTGAGTGTGTGGGCACTCTGAACCTCGATCGGTATGCTAGCACTGCTAGTCTTCTTCCGACCACCCAGATCTCTAAAGAACTTTATTGTCACGATGAGCTGTGCAACAATAAGCCTGCTCACCTGAGAGTCTGTGGTCTAAGAGAACTGGAGTGGCAGGACCTCTATTTATGGACCTGCATGAGGTGATTCTCTGAATTCGAATTGGACTAGGAAAAGATTTTCTCCCTTATCCAAACCCATAAAATCTGAATTTTTCCAAGAGAGAATCTCCACAAAAAATTCGGTTTTTCTTAGGATAAATCCAATCCAAATCTCAACGAGATTTTAACTAGAATTTTATCTCCCTTTTTCAACCCAAAAAATCCGAAAATTTCAAGGTGAATCTTCCCTAAAGATTTCGGCCATTACGGATAAGGGAGAATCAAAAATTCCACTAGGATTTTCAAGCTTGAATCTCATCTCAACCTTATCCAAAATAACCGAATTTCCTAGGAGAGATACTCCCTAATTTCGGGCACTTTTCAGGGAAGGAGAGAATCCAAATTCAACTAGGATTGAAGCTTGAATTTACCCTTGAATCTCATCCATAAAATCCGAAATTTCCTTGAGGATTATCCACAAAATTTCGTCCCTAATTTGTTGGGATTTGGATTCAAAATTCAAGTAGGATTCTAACAAGATTATCCTCTCCAAATCCAACTCAAATTCAAATTTCAAACCTTGTGGATTTTCCACAACAAATTCGAATCCTACTTGGACTGTGATTCAAAATTTGAATTTCAAATTCAAATTTCAAATTTAAATTTCAAATTTCAAATTTCAAATTTCAAATTTAAATTTCAAATTCAAATTTCAAATTCGAATTTCAAATTCAAATTTCAAATTCAAATTTTAAATTCAAAATTCAAAATTCAAAATTCAAATTTCAAATTTCAAATTTCAAATTTTAAATTCCACAAAACGGTTGTATTTCATATTCTTGTTCTCATGGATAATTTTCTACAACTCCAATCCAATCTCAAATAAAATCATGGCAACTTTATTTGGACTTCGAATAATTGTGTACTCTATTATCCAAAACAAAATCTGAATCCAACCGGAGAGAATCTTGTCTACCATCCTAATCCTGTGTCATCACCATCCATGCATAATAAACTAGCCAATAGCATACACAAATCAATTTGCCAAACGTTAAGGAATTATGTGGAGCTAGTAGAGGGACTGATTGGACATATATAATCGGGCTCCCGTGATTCCATATGATCATCATTCTTTACCGAACAACTCAATCATATGATCACTAGTTTCAGAGTCACACCACTATAAACCTGAAACTGAACTCCCAATTATATACCGTATTACGTAAGCCTGTGACGAGCTACTATCCAATGACCTTGTCATATATGCAAAACCCTCATATGATATCCATGATCAGCCTTAGGTCAAAGTCCGTTTAATCCTACTGATCAGGCTATCTTAAAGTTCCATTATACTACCGAATCAAGAAAATGATTATTCACCATATGTGAATAAGAAGTCATCCGCCCAGCAGACAACCCAAGGCCTTGTCCATTTTCACATTTAGTATAATGCCTTTAAGAGGATACCTTTAACTCCTCAGAGTTATGATTCCGATATCTGCAAACAAACCCTTCATCGTATACAAGTCATGCACCCAACGAACCGGTCTATAAGCTTACTACCTCTGAGACGCTTTAGCCATTGGAACATCAAAGTACACAAGTCATATACATGAAGTAGTTCATTTACTCAGGATTAAGGTTATTGCACAATGAACGTCAAAAGCAGATTGATCCACTCATAGCGGACTACGTAGATCAATCACACTTTAGTCCCGGTCTAATATGTCACCACCGAGCAACATATCCATGTCTCTACTTGGGAGTCCAGCTCCAGACAGTCAAGACAAACCGTCCCCTCTAAGGCTTTAGACAACATAATAGCCTTTACATGAGTTAGATGCTCGGTCTAACCCCATAGACTACAGACCATAGTTTAGACTGCTAACTTTAGAACATTGTCTTCTCGCATACAAAAGTCCATTGCATGCAACGTTCTAACAGTTTTAACACAAGCAGTCAGTGAGCCATATTTGCTTACATTTACTTTAATATGTAAATAAGACAAGGACAGATAGCAATGTAATGAATAACCTCTATGTATAATTTTATTATCCAGTTCAAAATAGATACATCAAAATGTCTCTAATACTTAGTTCATTTCCTAACAGCCTTAAATCCTCTAAAGTTAAGACATATATTAATAACCGCTTATTTTGGCCACCAGTTTAGTTAACAGAGCTTTTAGGGAAGGTTAATAACTAAACGATTCTTGAGTATGTAACCATTATTTACATAATTCGATCCATGTCTTACCAAGCCACCAAGGGGTGGTCACGAATAGAATCATGCCCGAATATGTTTTCCACATAGGAGATCCAACCTAGTATACCGGCAACAGTAAATACTTACCGAGGGGTGTGGTCAGGGTAGAACTAACACGAGACGTTACCGTGCTTTCGTATATAAATCAACAATGGAGGCTGTGTGTTTTGTTTGAAACCTTTTCCTACTCAATATTTTGAAAACATGCAAGTTTTTGAAAAAATACGTATGATCAATATAGTTTGAGTGGTCCTAGATGACATAATATACATATAAATCATCCATCAATACATATTCATCCAGCCATGACATAACATAGGAAAAATAAATGATAGAAAATTTAAACAATTAAGCCATGGTCCCATCCTAGGAAAAAGAAAAATTAAAGATTACAAAATTCAATCCAAAGCATTCTTTGGGTCTTGAATTTTGCTCCATCTTTATATATCCATCTTCATGTAGCTACTCTATTTATTTCTCATCTCGAAAATTATTTTAAATTCAAATTTTAACAATTTCAAAATTTCATGCATAACAATATGTAATTTTAAAATTTAAATTTACAATTATATTTTTATACACAAATTAAAAATTAAATTTCAAATTAAAAAATTAAAAGTTTCTGAACCTTGGCCTATCGTGCCATGGGCCCGAAGACCTGTAACCCCCGTGGGCAGTCCCAGCCCCTAGCAGGGCTGGTAACCTATTACAGGGCCTGCTGTGGCTCACCAGGCTACGGGCTTAGCCTGCAGCCCCTGGTTGCAGGCTCTGCCTGCAGTCTTTGATAGGGGCTATGGCCGCACCAAGACTGATGGCCATCCCTGAGGGGTTGGTTCTTGTATTTCGTGTCATATTCTAATTTACCCATTAGGATCCAAAAAAAAAAAATTTGTATCCTGATTAAATTGGAATTTTCCACACAAAAAAAGGTTTTTTCCAATCATTAAATTAAATTTAATCTTTAGAAAAAATAAATTACGATCTTTAATATTTAATCTCCTCCAAGAATAATTACATAAAATCCTATACCTTTTTTGGTATAAAAAATTTCTAATAAAAAATTCTGAGTGATAAACATTAAAATTCATAAGAAAATTATAGTGATGATAAACCACCCTTACGATTACATGAAAAAATCCTAGATACAATTTTTCTAAATCATAAGGAACCATGACCAGTAAAATTGAGCATGTTTATAATATTTTAAAAATTAAAATAGCCACATACATCATACACAATCCATGATAATAACATAAAGGAATCCTAAAATGCCACTCTCTAAATATCAAATCCATACATTAAGGAGACTAAAACGATGATTTAATTTATGTATATGACATAATCATGAGTTGACTCTAATATCAGCTTTAGGGAAAAAAAAATGTGTGCAGTAGAATTTAAAATTTTTTTCAAAGATCGTTAAATGACTCATGTTGGTATATACAAAAAAGTATCAACAATCATATACCTTCAGAGGAAATCAACAAGAACGTTAGAGGAAGTGACCGAGGGGCTTCAACTAACGAGCCTTCTCTACTATTCTCCAATTCCTGAATGATAGAGTGTGTGAGTACTTGCTTCCTTAATCGGTATTCGAGCACGGCTTGTCTCCATCCAACCATCCAGATCTCTAAAAATTTATTACTACGAGTAAGATGTGCAATAATAAATTTGCCCGCCTGAAAGTTTATGGTCTAAAGAAAATAGGAGTGCTAAATGTAAGGAAATGCCCTAAGCTTGAAAGACATTTTAATGTATTTCATTTATTTTGAACTGGATAATAAAATTATATTTAGAGGTTATTCATTACATTGCTATTTGTCCTCATTCTATTTACATGTTAAAGTAAATGTAAGCAAATATGACTCACTAACTACTTGTGTTAAACTCTTAGAATGTTGCATACAATGAACTTTTGTATGCGAGAAGACAATGTTCTAAAGTAAGCAGTATAAATTAAGATCTATAGTATATGGGATTAGACCAAGCATCTAACTTATGTTAAGACTATTATGTTATCTAAAGCCATGGTGGGCAAGGTTTGTCTTGACTATCCAGAGCATAGACTCCTGAGTAGAGACATATATATGTTGTTTGGTGGTGACATATTGGATCGGGACTAAAGCGTGATTGATCTACATAGTTCGCTATGAGTGGATCAATTTGCTTTTGATGTTGATTATGCAATAACCTTAATCTTGAGTAAATGAACTACTTCATCTATATGACTTGTGTACTTTGATGTTCCAATGGCTAAAGTGTCTTAGAGATAGTAAGCTTATAGACCAGTTTGTTGGGTGCATGACTTGTATACGATTGAGGGTTTGTTTACAGATATTGGAATTATAGCTCTAATAAGAAGTTAAGAGTATCCTCTTAAAGGCATTATACTGGATGTGAAAATGGATAAGGCCTTGGGTTGTCTGCTTGGTAGATGACTTCTTATTCACATAGTAAATATCATTTTCTTTTTCAGTAGTGTAATGGAACTTTAAGATAGCTTGATCACTAGGTTTAACGAACTTTAACCTAAGGTTGATTTTGAATATCATATAAGGGTTTTGCATACATGACAAGGTCATTGGACAATAGCTTGTCACAGGCTTTCGTAATACGGTATATAATTGGGAGTTCAGTTTCAGGTTTATAGTGGCGTGATTCTGAAATTATTGATCATATGATTGAGTTGTTCGGTACAGAATGATGATCATATGGATTCACAGGAGCCCGATTATATATGTCCTAGTGGTCTTTCTACTAGCTCCACATAATTCTTAACGGATGGCAAATTGATCGGGGTATACTTATTGCTTTGTAGTCTTGCATGGATATAGGAAGGATGATAAGATTATCTCCTAATTGAATTTGTATTTTGTTTTGGATAAGAGATTACATAATTATTCGAATTCCAAATAAAATTGCTATGATTTTATTTGAATTTGAATTTGAGTTGTGGAAAATTATCCATGAGAGCAAAATTTAAAATTCAAGTTTTTTGTGGATTTTGAAATTTGAATATGAAATATGAAATTTGAAATTTGAAATTTAAATTTTGAATTTAAGATTTGAATTTGAAATTTAAATTTAAAATTTGAATTTGAAATTTGAAATTTGAATTTGAAATTTAAATTTGAAATTCGTACTTGAAGTTTCAATTTTTTTTAAATTTGAACTTTGAAATTTGAATTTAAATTTTGAATCACAAATCCAAGTGGTAACCAAATTTGTTGTGGATAAATCCACATGATAAAATTCAGTTTTCTTTTGGATAAGGGAGAAGAAGATCTTGTTTGAATCCTACTTGAATTTTGAATCCTAAATCATTTAAATTTGGCTGAATTTGTTAAGGGAATCCCACCCTAGGAGGATTCGGTTTTTTTTTTGAATAAGGTTGAAGGAAAATTTAAGTTTTGATCTTATTTGAATTTTGAATCTCTCCCTCATATTAAGTGGCTAAATATCTCTATGGATAAGCCTAAAGGAGTTCAGATTTTTTGTGGATAAGGGTGAGATGAAATTTAAGTTAGAAAATCTTATTTGAATATTGATTCTTCTCACACTTGGATGGCCAAATATAGACATGCTTCTTGGCCTAGGGAAATCGGTTTTAGTGGATAAATGGGGAGATAAAATTCAAATTAAAATCCTATTTGAATTTTGAATAAAAAATCTCCTATGGTTGGCCGAATCTTCCTTCTTCTTTTTTTTTGGCCTATAGTGAATTCGGATTTTGTATGAAAAAAAGGGGAAAAAAATCTTCTCTTGATCCAATTCAAATTCAAGGGATCACCTCATGTAAGTTTATAAATAGGGGATCTACCACTCCAGTTCTCTTAGACCACAGACTCTCAGGTGAGCAGGTTCATTATTTCACAACCCATCGTGACAAAAAGTTCTTTAGAGATCTGGGTGCTCGGAAGAAGACTAGCAATGCAAGTATACCGATCTAGGATCCGAGCGCCCACATACTCTGCCATCTAGAAATTGGAGAATAGTAGAGAAGGCTAGTTAGTTGAAGCCCTCCGGTTGTTCTCCTCCTACATCTTTGGAGTCCTTTAAAGGTATAAGTTTATTGTATATTGCATCACGAGATATTTAACGATCTTGAAAAATTTTTATGATTCCACTGGGCAATTTTTATCATTTTTTTCCTACAATTGATATCCGAGCCATCTCGTGATTATGTCATGTACATAAACTAGATAATAGTTTAGTCTTTTTAATGTATGGATTTGATATTTAGAAAGTGGCATTTTAGGATTCCTTTATGTTGTTATCATGAATTATGTATGTAGTATATGGTTATTTTAATTTTTTTGATTTATTATAAACATGCTTAATTTTATCAGTTATGGATCCTTAAAATTTAGAAAAATTCTATCTAGAAATTTTTATGTAATCATGGGAGTGGTTTATAATCACTGTAATTTTCTCATAGATTTTAATTTTTAGTCTCTTAGAATTTTTAAGACTAGAATTTTGTACATCGGAAACGGTATAGGACATTTTATTTAATTATTCTTAGAGGAAATTAAAGACTAAAGACCAAAATTTATTTTTTTCTCAAAGTTAACTTTAATTTAAAGATTGAAATTTTGTTTGTGTGGAAATTTCCAATTTAATTAGGATTAAATTCATTTTTAGATATCCTAATGTGTAAATTGAAATATGGCACGAAAATCGAGGATCGATCCCTCGGGATTGGCCATTGGCCTTGGTGGGGCTGCAGCAGCCCCTGTCCAGGGCTGGACTACCCACGGCCGCAGGCTATGCTGGCAGCCAGGGATGGCCGTGGCCCCCAGGGGCTATCGAGGCCCTGGGTTGCAACCCATGGCTACAGGCTTTTGCCTACAGCCTAACGAACTACTGTGGCCCCCCAGGTGTGTACCTTGCAGCTTGGTGGGCTGCTTGTAGGAAATAAATTGGTAAAAATGTATCAGAGTGGTGCAATGGAATAATAAAAATTTTTCAAGATCATTAAATGTCTCATGATGCCATATACAATAAACCAATAATAATTTAAACTCATACCTCAATGATGCCAATCTGTAGGAGGAGAATGATCATAGGGCTTCAACCAACTAGCCTTCTCTACTATTCTCCAATTCCCGAGTGGCTGAGTGTATGGACACTCTGAACCTCAATCGGTATGCTAGCACTACTAGTCTTCTTTCGACCTCCTAGATCTCTAAAGAACTTATTATCACGGTGAGTTATGCAACAATAAGCCTGCTCACCTGAGAGTCTGTGGTTAAGAGAACTGGAGTGATAGGACCTCTATTTATAGACTTGTATGAGGTGATCCTCTGAATTCGAATTAGATTAGGAAAAGATTTTCTTCCTTATCCATAATAAAAATCTGAATTTATTAAGCCTTATCCAACCAAAAAAGATTCGGCCACTTTATGGATTTTTCATTCAAAATTCAAACAAGATTTTAACTAGAATTTTATCTCCTCATTCCCTCATAAAAACCGATTCCCCTTTGTGCCAAAAACATGACTAGATTCGGTCATTAAAGTGTGAAGAGAATCAAAATCCAAATAGGATTTTCTAACTTGAATTTTATCTCATTCTTATCCAAATAAAACCGAAAATCTCCTTGAGATTTGCTCTCAAAATTTGGGCCACTTTTATGTAGGAGAGAATCCAAATTCAACTGGGATTGAAACTTGAATTTTTCCCGGCATCCTTATCCACAAAAACCTAAAATATCTTGAAGGATATTCCTCAACAAAATTTGAACAAGTTAGTTAGGATTGGGATTCAAAATTCAAGTAGCATTTAAACAAGATTTTCCTCTTCATAATCTAACTCAATTCGAATTCTAGCCTTATGGAATTATCCACAAAGAATTCGAATTCCACTTGGACTATGATTCAAAATTTGAATTTCAAATTTCAAAATTCAAAATTCAAATTTCAAATTTCAAATTTCAAATTCAAATTTCAAATTCGAATTTCAAATTTAAATTTCACATTCAAATTTCAAATTCAAAATTCAAAATTAAAATTTCAAAACTCAAATTTCAAAATCCACAAACAGTTATATTTCAAATTCTTGTTCTCATGGATAATTTTCTACAACTCCAATCCAATCTCAAATAAAATCATGACAACTTTATTTGGAGTTCGAATATTTGTGTACTCTATTATCCAAAACAAAATCTGAATTCAACCGGAGAGAATCTTGTCCACCATCCTAATCCTATGTCACCACCATCCATGCATAATCAACTAGCCAATAGCATACTCAAATCAATTTGCCAATTGTTAAGGAATTATGTAGAGCTAGTAGAGGGACCAATTGGACATATATAATCGGGTTCCCATGAATCCATATGATCATCATTCTTTACTGAACAACTCAATCATATGATCACTAATTTCAGAGTCACACCACTATAAACCTAAAACTGAACTCCCAACTATATACCGTATTATGTAAGCCTGTAACAAGATATTGTCCAATGACCTTGTCATGTATGCAAAACCCTCATATGATATCCATGATCAGCCTTAGGTCAAAGTCCGTTTAATCCTACTAATCAGGCTATCTTAAAGTTCCATTACACTACCGAATAAGAAAATGATTATTCACCATATGTGAATAAGAAGTCATCCACCCAGCAGACGACCCAAGGCCTTGTCCATTTTCACATCCAGTATAATGCCTTTAGGAGGATATTCTTAACTCCTTATTAGAGCTATGATTCCGATATCTGTAAACAAACCCTTCATCATATACAAGTCATGCACCCAATGAATAGGTCTATAAGCTTACTACTTCTGAGACGCTTTAGCCATTGGAACATCAAAGTACACAAGTCATATACATAAAGTAGTTCATTCACTCAGGATTATGGTTACTGCACAATGAACGTCAAAAGCAGATTGATCCACTCATAGTGGACTACGTAGATCAATCACACTTTCGTCCCGGTCTAATATGTCACCACCAAGCAACATATCTATGTCTCTACTTGGGAGTCTCTGCTCCAGACAGTCAAGACAAACCGTCCCCACCATGACTTTAGACAACATAATAGTCTTAACATGAGTTAGATGCTCAGTCTGACCCCATAGACTACAGACCTTAGTTTAGACTGCTTACTTTAGAACATTGTCTTCTCGCATATAAAAGTCCATTACATGCAACGTTCTAATAGTTTTAACACAAGCAGTCAGGGAGCCATATTTGCTTACATTTACTTTAATATGTAAATAGAATGAGGACAAACAGCAATGTAATGAATAATCTCTATACATAATTTTATTATCCAGTTCAAAATAAATACATCAAAATGTCTCTAATGCTTAGGGCATTTCCTAATAATCTCCCGCATGCCCTAAGCTAGTAGATGTGCCATGTTACACATCCCCATCGCCTCTACATCCCTCTCAAAGCTTCTAGCCACCAAAGTCTTAGTAAAGGGATTGTAATGTTGTCATCGGATGCGATCTTACATACATCTACTTGTCCTGTCTCCACATGCCTTCTAATAATGTGATATCTCCGATCTATGTGCTTGGTTCTCTTGTGGTGCCAAGATTCCCTTGTGTTGGCAATGGCCCCAGTGTTATCATAATAAAGTGTGACAGGCTTGTCAACACCCGGAATGACCTCAAGCTCTCTAAAGAACTTGTAGAGCCAAACCATTTCTTTTGATGCCTCAGCCGCAGTCACATACTCAGCCTCTATAGTAGAGTCAGCTGTGTAATCCTGTTTCATGCTCCTCCACACAATGGCGCCTCCTCCGAGCAAGAACACTAATCCTGATATCGATTTCCTCGAATCCTTGCAAGACTGGAAGTCTGAGTTCGTGTATCCTACGGGTGTTAGGTCCCCTCTAGAATACACCAGCATATAATCCCTCATTCTCTTAAGATATTTGAGTATATGCTTTACTACTTGCCAGTGCTTGGTTCTAGGATTTGCTTGATATCGACTCACCATACCTACTGCAAAACATATGTGCAGGCGAGTGCAAAGCATAGCGTACATAGGGCTACCCACAGCGGATGCATAAGGGACTTTACTCATATGCTCTATTTCTTCCGATGTCTTTGGACAGTCATCCAATGAAAGAGTTAGACCGACAATAAAAGGTTGTGAACCTTTCTTTGCCTCTTGTATTGCATATTTGTCAATTAGTTTATCTATGTATGAAGCTTGGGATAACGCTATCATTTTGTTCTTTCGATCTCTGAAGAGATGAATACCTAGAACATAATTAGCTTCTCCCAAGTCCTTCATGTCAAACTGTTGGTGCAGCCAAAGCTTGATCTGTTAGGAAATGCCCTAAGTATTAGAGACATTTTGATGTATTCATTTTGAACTGGATAATAAAATTATACATAGAAGTTATTCATTACATTGCTATCTGTCCTCGTCTTATTTACATGTTAAAGTAAATGTAAGCAAATATGGCTCACTGACTGCTTGTGTTAAAACTGTTAAAACGTTGCATGCAATGGACTTTTGTATGCAAGAAGACAATGTTCTAAAGTTAGCAGTCTAAATTATGGTCTGTAGTCTATGGGGTTAGACCGAGCATTTAACTCATGTTAAGACTATTATGTTGTCTAAAGCCTTAGAGGGGACGGTTTGTCTTGACTGTTTGGAGCTGGACTCCCAAGTAGAGACATGGATATGTTACTCGGTGGTGACATATTAGACCGGGACTAAAGCGTGATTGATCTACGTAGTCCGCTATGAGTGGATCGATCTGCTTTTGACGTTTATTATGCAATAACCTTAATCCTGAGTAAATGAACTACTTCATGTATATGACTTGTGTACTTTGATGTTCCAATGGCTAAAGCGTCTCAGAGGTAGTAAGCTTATAGACCGGTTCGTTGGGTGCATGACTTGTATACGATGAAGGGTTTGTTTGCAGATATCGGAATCATAGCTCTGAGGAGTTAAAGGTATCCTCTTAAAGGCATTATACTGAATGTGAAAATGGACAAGGCCTTGGGTCGTCTGCTGGGCGGATGACTTCTTATTCACATATGGTGAATAATCATTTTCTTAATTCGGTAGTATAATGGAACTTTAAGATAGCCTGATCAGTAGGATTAAACGGACTTTGACCTAAGGCTGATCATGGATATCATATGAGGGTTTTGCATACATGACAAGGTCATTGGATGGTAGCTCGTCACAGGCTTACGTAATACGATATATAATTGGGAGTTCAGTTTCAGGTTTATAGTGGTGTGACTCTGAAATTAGTGATCATATAATTGAGTTGTTCGATAAAGAATGATGATCATATGGAGTCACGGGAGCCCGATTATATATGTCCAATCAGTCCCTCTACTAGCTCCACATAATTCCTTAACGTTTGGCAAATTGATTTGTGTATGCTATTGGCTAGTTTATTATGCATGGATGGTGATGACACAGGATTAGGACGGTAGACAAGATTCTCTCCTGTTGGATTCAGATTTTGTTTTGGATAATAGAGTACACAATTATTCGAACTCCAAATAAAGTTGCCATGATTTTATTTGAGATTGGATTGGAGTTGTAGAAAATTATCCATGAGAACAAGAATATGAAACACAACCGTTTTGTGGAATTTGAAATTTGAATTTCGAAATTTGAGATTTGAATTTTGAAATTTGAAATTTGAATTTTGAATTTGAGATTTGAATTTGAAATTTGAATTTGAAATTCGAATTTGAAATTTGAATTTGAAATTTAAATTTGAAATTTGAAATTTGAAATTTGAATTTGAAATTTGAATTTGAAATTTGAAATTCAAATTTTGAATCACAGTCCAAGTAGGATTCGAATTTGTTGTGGAAAATCCACAAGGTTTGAAATTCGAATTTGAGTTGGATTAGGAGAGGATAATCTTGTTAGAATCCTACTTGAATTTTGAATCCAAATCCCAACAAAAGTGGGCGAATTTTTTGAGGATAATCCTCAATGGAAAATTCGATTTTTGTGGATAAGATTCAAGGGAAAATTCAAGTTTCAATCCTAGTTGAATTTGGATTCTCTCCTTCCCTAAAAGTGGCCGAAATTTTGGAGGCTTTATCCAAGGAAAATTCGGTTATTTTTGGATAAGGTTGAGATAAGATTCAAGCTTGAAAATCCTAGTGGAATATTTGATTCTCCCTTATCCACAATGGCCGAAATCTTTTGGTGGATTTTCTCCTTGTGAATTTCGGATTTTTTGGTTGAAAAAGGGATTTCCTACAATTGGTATAAGAGCCATCTCATGACTATGCCATGCACATAAATTAGACAATTACTTAGTCTTTTTATTTATGTATGGATTTGATATTTAGAGAGTGGCATTCTAGGGTTCCTTTATGTTGTTATCATGTATTATGTATAAAGTATGTGGTTATTTTAATTTTTTGAATTATTATAAGCATGCTTGTTTATACCGGTTATGGTTCCTTAAAATTTAGAAAAATTGTATCTAGGAATTTTTATGTAACCATGGGAGCAGTTTATTAACACTGTAATTTTCCCATGGATTTTAATTTTTATCTCTTAGATTTTTTATGGTTAGAATTTTTGTACACCGGAAACGGTTTAGGAATTTTTTATGTAATTATTCTTGGAGGAGATTGAAGATTGAAGACCGTAATTTATTTTTTCCAAAAGTTAAATTTAATTTCAAGATTGAAATTTTGATTGTGTGGAAAATTTCAATTTAATTGGGATTCAAATTAATTTTTGGAGATCCTAATAGGTAAATTGGAATATGGCACGAAAATCGAGACACGACCCCTCGGAATAGGCCGACGGGCCTTGGTGGGGCTGCAGCCCCTGCCCTCGGGCAGGATGGGGCTGCGGCAGCCCCTATGCAGGCAAACATCACCCACGGCCGCAGGCTTGGCCTGCAGCCGAGGGTGGCGCAACCTGCCCAAGGCCGGCCGCAGCCTGGGCATGCAGCCACTGGCTGCAGGCGCTGCCTGCAGCCTGCCGGCTGCTGCGCCTAGCCTGGGCGTGCAGCCTGGCGCTGCAGGCAGGGCATGCAGCCCGGCAGGCTGCACAAGGGGCAACCGTGGGCTGCCAGCCCCTCCGGGGTTGGTGGCTACCCACGGTGGCTGCCGCCTTCACGGGCGGCGGTGCGGCGGTCCAAAAATTTGAAAATTTTGATTTTTAAATTTGAGGTTTAATTTTAAATCATGTTTAAAAATATGTAATTGAAAATTTGAAATTTTTGAAATTACATATTATTACACATGATGATTAAAATTGTTTAAAAATTTGAATTAGAAATTTAAATTTGAAATTCGAATTTGGAGTTTGAATTTGAAATTTAAATTTTTGGAAATTTAAATTTTAAATAATTCTTGGGATGAGAAATAAATGGAGAGGCTACATAAAGATGGATACAAGAAGACGGAACAAAATTCAAGACCCAAAGAATGCTTTGGATGGAATTTTGTAATCTTTATTTTCTTTGTTCTAGGATGGAACCATGGCTTGGTTATTCTGTCAATTATTTTTCTGTGATATGTCATGGATGTATAAATATGTATTGATGGATGTTTGGTATGCATATTTGATAACATGTCATATAGGATAGGTGAGCGCCGCTCATACTATATTGATCATACATAATTTGACAAAACTTGCATGTTTTTCAAAATATTGAGTGGGAGAGGGTTTCAAACAAAACCCACGGCCTCCATTGTTGATCTGTGGCGGCCCGCCCCTTGTGGAGATCATACAATACTATTACAGTTGAGCTTTATCGCTAACTGCGATAGATTGTACTCTCATGGGTCGCCGGCTTATCTCTCTCCTCTTTCTCAATCATGACGTTTTTGGGAAAAAAATTTTTTTCTTTAAACATCATATAAAATCTTTTTCCACTATTTACTTTGTTGATAGGTACAAAGTAATATAAATAATACAGTGCTTTTGTAAAATATATATAATTACAAAAGAACTGTTTCCCTTTTTTTTTTTTTTTCCTTTCACCTTAACGCTCAGCGGCAAGACTCTGGCAGTACCATATCCCTCGCCCAGTTATCCCATTTGACACGCGCCATCCCGTCCGCATCCAGTCAAATAAGCTACTGAGCTGGTCGCTTACCTGCAACATTAGCAAAAATGGTGAGCTACAGGCTCAGTAAGTTCAAACATGCAAGAAATGAAATTTCTATGAATAGTACTATTCATTGTGAATAGTATCTTTGACCACTATTCATACGTGAATAGTAACTTTGACCACTATTCATGGTGAATAGTAAGTTTGACCACAACACTGTCTCACACTAGTACATCTACCGCGATGTTATTGCTCTCACTAAACTGTCTTATGCTCAATTATGGCACAGTTTCAGTTTTAGGTCATTATCTTTAATTACGTTCTGGTTTTGAGCTCGGTTGGCAGTACCATTTAAGTGCGCATGACTGGGAGCGGTACATTAGTGCTGACCTCCACAGCCTTAATCTCATAGCCCCAAAGGCAAAATAGTACATTGACTGGGAGCGGTACATCAGTGCTGACCTCCACAGCCTTATCTCATAGCCCCGAAGGCAAAAATAGTACCTCCCTGTACGGAAGGCTGGTACGCCAGAAAGTGGTTTCATTACCGACTTTTTAACATTCTAACCCAGTGACTTCATATTGCCCCGTGGTTAGGAATGGTTCACATTTTAATTTTGGTTGAGTGAGTTTCATTAACCTCGCTCTAGTGCCCGAAGCACAATTAACCATGTGTCCCATTCTTATAGTGCCCGTAGCACATTTCGTCTCTCTCTCTATTCTATCATAGTGCCCGTAGCACATATGTACCTAACTTATAGTTAGTACATAAAAGTTAGCACAATATTGCTATATGTTGCAGACAGGTAAATGTCTGAACTTACCTTATCAGACTGTTCTCTTTCTCTCTCTTGGATCTTGAATCGCCTTCCTTGTAGGCCGATTTTGGGATCCTACAGACAAAACTATGTCTGTTAATTTCTTTCCCATTTATAGCTTTTATTTTTCATTAAAAAGCTTAAATAAAACCTATTTATAACTTTTTAGGTTTTATTTATTATTTTCACCATTTTCCCCTAACTTTTGTAAAATTACGATTTTGCCCCAATATTTTGGCAAAATTACAGTTTTGCCCCTGACGGAATTTTATTGATCCAGACTGCATTTTTGGCTCTCAGGAACTTTTCTGATTCTTTTCTAATCATTACCGGGTTCGTTTCTATTTTATTTCCACTTTTTGTTTTCCCGGCCCTCGGGAAGCACTATTCCGACCCTTACGTCGGTTTAGCGATTTTCTATTGTTTCGGAGTCTCAAATGGACGTTTCACTAGTATTTAAAACGTTCATCTAGACTTTCCCGACCTAGGTCTCCGAGGCTCGGGTTTTCCGTTCCCGACTCGGACCTTTATTTTATTTCCAAAAACGCCCCCCCTCGGGGTCGGTTTTTCAATCTCACACGCATTTTTTCATTTTTAAGGGGACGGGTTACTATTCACGACCCACCCCTTAAATTTTTCCTTATTCACTTTTTCCGTTAGGGATTCGGGTTTCCGTCCCGGCCCTAACTTTTATTTTAAATCCCTATTTTACCCCGAATGCCGTTTTCGAAATTTCGGCAGCATTTCAGCGTAAATTTAAGGCTTCCGGCGTTAGGTACGCCTCGAACCGTATGTACCTGCCACGTACTATACCACAAGCCTATTTTATGTAAAAGTTTTCCAAACTTTTACATAAAAGCCCACAATTTTCCAATTTCACATTATCACCCACATTACAACATTTTTTTCACAAATTTACCCTTAATTTGGTTTCGGTTTTCACAACAAAACCGAACCAAATTTTGTCAAACTTTCACCACATTTTAGGCCATTCAAATGTCACATTTTTTTACACATTTTCAAGCCCATTTTCTTGGCATTTTCAACCAAATTTCCTAGGGTTTTTTACACATTTATACCCCACGGCCATTGAATGAAAACATGCCAAAAAATTTTGTTTCATTCTTTCATTCACATTGCCACCATTTACACATTAATTTGCATGATTTCAATCAACCAAATATCACATAAACCAATGAAAATTTTTCTTCCAAACCATTAACAACCCACGGCCACTTTATGAAATGCATACCAAGAATTTTTTTCAAGCTTTCCACAATGAAATACAAGCTTTATTCTTCACAAATTTAAACTTAGAAAGCATGTTAACCATTAACCAAAACTTTTTCTCATTGGTCACTCAAGGTAACCCACGGATTTACCTTTGAAAAACCAACCAAAATTTGGTTTTTCTTTAATGAATTTGCATGGTTTTCTTCCTTAATACATCCTTAACAAAACCCAACATCAAATCCATGAAAAACAACCAAAAATTTTCCATCTTCCAATCACTATTCACCCACGGATTTTAAGAAGAAAAACCATGAAAAAAATCAAGTGTAAGGGAAGATACCTTAATCAATTGCTTCCTTTGTCTTCTAGGAGTGTTTTGACACACTTTTTGTGAAGAAATGTTGAAGATAAAACTTGGTTTCCCTTGGTCCCTCACGTAGCCACCATGGAAGGAAGTTAGAAAAATTTTCTTATGGCTTTTGGCTTGAAATTTTGGTTTCGGCCACTTTGTAAATGTTTTGCCGACTTATGCAAACCAAAAGCCAATTAATTTGGCTCTAAACCAATGACAATTTGACATCTTTCAAGCCATTTCTTTCCCCATTTTTCAAAAATTAAAAATGGTAATTTTTGGCCAAATCTTGGCCTTTAGATCAAAAGCTAAATGAATCATGGCCTTTCATTCCACCAACCACCATTTTCTTTCATTTATTAAACTAGATTTATGATGTCATAATTACAAAAGTGAAAGTTGACTTTGACTTTCACTATTCACATTAATTCGACTACTTTTTGACCAATGCCGGTTCGAGCCTAAATTTTCCTGAAATCGTCCCGACGTGTTCCTGAGGTCTCCTGTGCAGTCGGATCAATTTAATCTGCTTCCGTTTGATCAAAATCAATCCCGGAAGTTTACCGTCTTTTATTGCTCTGGTTAGGGTTTTTAATGCCGATTTTGGCACCGTTTCACCCGTTTCAACTCAGTGAATTTTTCCAACACTGAATTCTTACTCGTCAGTATTGTTAGAACATTGTCACATATTCTGAACAATATAAATACATTTATTTCACTCTTTAAACAGTACAAATTGTTATATACATACAATTGTACATTTTCGTCCGAGAATTGCCTGAATTTCCCGGTTGTCACATGATCCATATGTGAAAGCATGGTAACGCCTCGCGTCAGTTCTGACCTGACCACACCCGTCGGTAGGTGTTTACCGCCGTCGGTATACTAGATTGGATCTCCTATGTGGAAAACGTGTTCGGGTGTGATCCTATTCATGACCACCCCTCGGTGGCTTGGTAGGACGTGGATCGGGCTACGTAAACAATGGTTATACACTCAAGACTCGTTTAGTTATTAACCTTCCCTAGAAGCTCTGTTAACTAAACTGGTGGCCAAATAAGCGGTTATTAATATATGTCTTAACCTTGGAGGATTTAAGGTAACATATATTAATTGGACGGGGTCCATGTTTCGGCTATTTGTTCTCATGACCACCCCTCGGTGGCTTGGGGCAATAGGTGCTGAGAATTACCGTTGCAATGCTACATGTTTTTTCAAGTTTCATGTAGGAACATACTTGTATGTTTTTATTTGCTAAATTATCTGTATATTTGCTTAGGCTTTGTAATGATGTCTAGTATAATTTTATTTCAGTTCAAAATGTCACCGACACCCCTCATTTCAATACTTACTGAAAATTAGTTGAATGGCGACAATTATAAAGATTAGAAAAGAAATCTATTAATAGTTCTCAGCTGCGAGAGACACAAGTTCGTACTGGACGAACCATGCCCACCTGGGCCCAAACCTGACACACCACTTGAGGAGGTCCCGGTTGCCTATAATCGTTGGAGAGAATCCAATGACATAGCTCGATACTACATCCTTGCTAGCTTGACGAGTGCTTTACAAAAGCAGCATGAGACTTATCAAGTTGCTGGAGAGATCATGGATAATCTGGAGGACAAGTTCGGAGGCCAAGAAAAATTGGCTCGACAGTCCGCTATCACCAGCATTATGAACTCCAAGCAAAAGGCGGGTACTCCGGTGAAGGACCATATGATCACTCTAATGGGATTCTTCGCTGAGGCTGCCGAGAATGGTGCTGAGTTGGACTATAACACCCAGATCGAGATGGTGTTCAAGACTCTGTCTAAAGATTTTGTGGGGTTTAAGGCCGCATACAATCTGGCGACAAAGGAGTTAGGACTTACCGAGCTCATGAAGCAACTACAGGCTTATGAGCGGATGATCAGGGATGAGGATACGGTCCGACCTAACGGAGAGGCCAATTTGGCAGAATCTTCCAATCCCTCATGGAAGAGGAAGAGGCCAAATAAGAAGCAAGTGGCTTCCAGTTCTTCTAATCCTCCTGTCTCGGACGGGAAGAAGAACAAGAAGCCAAAGGACCCTAAAAAGTCCAAATGCTTCCACTGTGGGAAGGTAGGTGTTAGGAAATGCCCTAAGTATTAGAGACATTTTGATGTATTCATTTTGAACTGGATAATAAAATTATACATAGAGGTTATTCATTACATTGCTATCTGTCCTCATCTTATTTACATGTTAAAGTAAATGTAAGCAAATATGGCTCACTGACTGCTTGTGTTAAAACTGTTAGAACGTTGCATGCAATGGACTTTTTTATGCGAGAAGACAATGTTCTAAAGTTAGCAGTCTAAACTATGGTCTGTAGTCTATGGGGTTAGACCGAGCATCTAACTCATGTTAAGACTATTATGTTGTCTAAAGCCTTGGAGGGGACGGTCTGTCTTGACTGTCTGGAGCTGGACTCCCAAGTAGAGACATGGATATGTTGCTTGGTGGTGACATATTAGACGGGACTAAAGCGTGATTGATCTACGTAGTCCGCTATGAGTGGATCAATTTGCTTTTGACGTTCATTGTGCAATAACCTTAATCCTGAGTAAATGAACTACTTCGTGTATATGACTTGTGTACTTTGATGTTCCAATGGCTAAAGCGTCTCAGAGGTAGTAAGCTTATAGACCGGTTCGTTGGGTGCATGACTTGTATACGATGAAGGGTTTGTTTGCAGATATCGGAATCATAGCTCTGAGGAGTTAAAGGTATCCTCTTAAAGGCATTATACTGAATGTGAAAATGGACAAGGCCTTGGGTCGTCTGTTGGGCGGATGACTTCTTATTCACATATGGTGAATAATCATTTTCTTGATTCGGTAGTATAATCGAACTTTAAGATAGCCTGATCAGTAGGATTAAACGGACTTTGACCTAAGGCTGATCATGGATATCATACGAGGGTTTTGCATATATGACAAGGTCATTGGATGGTAGCTCGTCACAGGCTTACGTAATACGGTATATAATTGGGAGTTCAGTTTCAGGTTTATAGTGGTGTGACTCTGAAATTAGTGATCATATGATTGAGTTGTTCGGTACAGAATGATGATCATATGGAATCACGGGAGCCCGATTATATATGTCCAATCAGTCCCTCTACTAGCTCCACATAATTCCTTAACGTTTGGCAAAATTGATTTGTGTATGCTATTGGCTCGTTTATTATGCATGGATGGTGATGACACAGGATTAGGATGGTAGACAAGATTCTCTCCGGTTGGATTCAGATTTTGTTTTGGATAATAGAGTACACAATTATTCGAATTCCAAATAAAGTTGCCATGATTTTATTTGAGATTGGATTGGAGTTGTAGAAAATTATCCATGAGAACAAGAATATGAAATACAACCGTTTTGTGGAATTTGAAATTTGAATTTTTTGAAATTTGAAATTTGAATTTTGAAATTTGAAATTTGAAATTTGAATTTGAAATTTGAATTTGAAATTCGAATTTGAAATTTGAATTTGAAATTTGAAATTTGAATTTGAAATTTGAATTTGAAATTTGAAATTCAAATTTTGAATCACAGTCCAAGTAGGATTCGAATTTGTTGTGGAAAATCCACAAGGTTTGAAATTCGAATTTGAGTTGGATTTGGAGAGGATAATCTTGTTAGAATCCTACTTGAATTTTGAATCAAAATCCCAACAAAAGTGGGCGAATTTTTTGAGGATAATCCTCAATGGAAAATTCGGTTTTTGTAGATAAGATTCAAGGGAAAATTCAAGTTTCAATCCTAGTTGAATTTGGATTCTCTCCCTCCCTAAAAGTGGCTGAAATTTTGGAGGCTTTATCCTAGGAAATTCGGTTATTTTTTGGATAAGGTTGAGATGAGATTTAGCTTGAAAATCCTAGTGGAATTTTGATTCTTCCTTATCCTAAAAGTGGCCGAAAATTTGGAGAAGATTTTCTCCTAAAGATTTCGGATTTTTTGGTTGAAAAAGGGAGATAAAATTCTAGTTAAAATCTTGTTGAGATTTGGATTGGATCTATCCTAAGAAAACCGAATTTTTAGTGGAGATTCTCCCTTGGAAAAATTCGGATTTTATGGGTTTGGATAAGGGAAAATATCTTTTCCTAATCCAATTCAAATTCAGAGATTCACCTCATGCAGGTCTATAAATAGAGGTCCTGCCACTCCAGTTCTCTCAGACCACAGACTCTCAGGTGAGCAGGCTTATTGTTGCACAGCTCATCGTGACAATAAAGTTCTTTAGAGATCTGGGTGGTCGGAAGAAGACTAGCAGTGCTAGCATACCGATCGAGGTTCAGAGTGCCCACACACTCAGCCATTCGGGAATTAGAGAATAGTAGAGAAGGCTAGTTGGTTGAAGCCTCCGGTCATTCTCCTCCTGCATATTGGCGTCCTTGAGGTATGAGTTTTAATTGTTGTTGATTTATTGTATATGGCATCATGAGATATTTAACGATCTAAAAATTTTTATTGTTCCGCTGCGCCACTCTGATACGTTTTTACCGGTTTATTTTCCTACAATTGGTATCAGAGCCATCTCATGACTATGCCATGTATATAAATTAGACAATTACTTAGTCTTTTTATTTATGTATGGATTTGATATTTAGAGAGTGGCATTCTAGGGTTCCTTTATGTTGTTATCATGTATTATGTATAAAGTATGTGGTTATTTTAATTTTTTGAATTATTATAAGCATGCTTGTTTATACCGGTTATGGTTCCTTAGAATTTAGAAAAATTGTATCTAGGAATTTTTATGTAATCATGGGAGCAGTTTATTAACACTATAATTTTCCCATGGATATTAATTCTTGTCTCTTAGAATTTTTATGGTTAGAATTTTTGAACACCGGAAACGGTTTAGGAATTTTTTATGTAATTATTCTTGGAGGAGATTGAAGATAGAAGACCGTAATTTATTTTTCCCAAAAGTTAAATTTAATTTAAAGATTGAAATTTTGATTGTGTGGAAAATTTCAATTTAATTGGGATTCAAATTAATTTTTTAGAGATCCTAAAAAATAAATTGGAATATGGCACGAAAATCGAGACACGACCCCTCGGGATAGGCCGACGGGCCTTGGTGGGGCTGCAGCCCCTGCCCTCGGGCAGGATGGGGCTGCGGCAGCCCCTGTGTAGGCCCATACCACCCACGGCCGCAGGCTCTGCCTGCAGCTAGGGGTGGCCGTGGCCTGCCCAAGGCTGGCCGTAGCCTGGGCGTGCAGCCTCTGGCTGCCTGCAGCCTGCCGGCTGCTGCGCCCATTCTGGGCATGCAGCCTGGCGCTGCAGGCTTGGCCTGCAGCCCGGCAGGGCTGCACAAGGGGCGGCTGTGGGCTGCCAGCCCCTCCGGGGTTGGTGGCTGCCCGCGGCGGCTGCCGCCTACAGGCGGCGGTCCGACGGTCCAAAATTTGAAAATTTTGATTTTTAAATTTGAGATTTAATTTTAAATCATGTTTAAAAATATGTAATTGAAAATTTGAAATTTTTTGAAATTACATATTATTACACATGATGATTAAAATTGTTTAAAATTTGAATTAGAAATTTAAATTTGAAATTCGAATTTGGAGTTTGAATTTGAAATTTAAATTTTTGGGAGATTTAAATTTTAAATAATTAAATGGGATGAGAAATAAATAGAGAGGCTACATAAAGATGGATACAAGAAGACGGAACAAAATTCAAGACCCAAAGAATGCTTTGGATGGAATTTTGTAATCTTTATTTTCTTTGTTCTAGGATGGAACCATAGCTTGGTTATTCTGTCAATTATTTTTCTGTGATATGTCATGGATGTATAAATATGTATTGATGGATGTTTTGTATGCATATTTGATAACATGTCATATAGGATAGGTGAGTGCCGCTCATACTATATTGATCATACATAATTTGTCAAAACTTGCATGTTTTTCAAAATATTGAGTGGGAGAGGGTTTCAAACAAAACCCACGGCCTCCATTGTTGATCCATATGTGAAAGCATGGTAACTCCTCGCGTCAGTTCTGACCTGACCACACCCCTCGGTAGGTGTTTGCCGCCGCCGGTATACTAGATTGGATCTCCTATGTGGAAAACGTGTTCGGGTGCGATCCTATTCATGACCACCCCTCGGTGGCTTGGTAGGACGTGGATCGGGCTACGTAAACAATGGTTATACACTCAAGACTCGTTTAGTTATTAACCTTCCCTAGAAGCTCTGTTAACTAAACTGGTGGCCAAATAAGCGGTTATTAATATATGTCTTAACCTTGGAGGATTTAAGGTAACATATATTAATTGGACGGGGTCCATGTTCCGGCTATTTGTTCTCATGACCACCCCTCGGTGGCTTGGGACAATAGGTGCTGAGAATTACCGTTTCAATGCTACATGTTTTTTCAAGTTTCATGTAGGAACATACTTGTATGTTTTATTTGCTAAATTATCTGCATATTTGCTTGGGCTTTGTAATGATGTCTAGTATAATTTTATTTCAGTTCAAAATGTCACCGACACCCCTCATTTCGATACTTACTGAAAATAAGTTGAATGGCGACAATTATAAAGATTGGAAAAGAAATCTATTAATAGTTCTCAGCTGCGAGAGACACAAGTTCGTACTGGACGAACCATGCCCACCTGGGCCCAAACCTGACACACCACTTGAGGAGGTCCCGGTTGCCTATAATCGTTGGAGAGAATCCAATGAGATAGCTCGATGCTACATCCTTGCTAGCATGACGAGTGCTTTACAAAAGCAGCATGAGACTTATCAAGTTGCTGGGGAGATCATGGAAAATCTGGAGGACATGTTCGGAGGCCAAGAAAAATTGGCTCGACAGTCCGCTATCACCAGCATTATGAACTCTAAGCAAAAGGCGGGTGCTCCGGTGAAGGACCATATGATCACTCTAATGGGATTCTTCGCTGAGGCTGCCGAGAATGGTGCTGAGTTGGACTATAACACCCAGATCGAGATGGTGTTCAAGACTCTGTCTAAAGATTTTGTGGGGTTTAAGGCCACATACAATCTGGCGACAAAGGAGTTAGGACTTACCGAGCTCATGAAGCAAATACAGGCTTATGAGCGGATGATCAGGGATGAGGATACGGTCCGACCTAAAGGAGAGGCCAATTTGGCGGAATCTTCCAATCCCTCACGGAAGAGGAAGAGGCCAAATAAGAAGCAAGTGGTTTCCAGTTCTTCTAATCCTCCTGTCTCGGACGGGAAGAAGAAGAAGAAGAACAAGAAGCCGAAGGACCCTAAAAAGTCCAAATGCTTCCACTGTGGGAAGGTAGGTCACTTCAAGAAGGCTTGCCGGGAATTCCTAGCCTCCAAGGGCAAGGAAGGTAAGGAACTTCATTACTTAGAAGCGTGTTTGGTGGAAGAATCGAAAGACACATGGGTCATTGATTCGGGCGCCACTAATCATGTTTGTGTTTCTATGCAGGGGTTCGTGGAAACGAGAAGTCTACATGATAGGAGCCTCTCGTTGCGGACTGGAGATGGTAGCTTTGTGGTGGCTGAGGCAGTGGGAGACGTTCATCTTTATTTTGATCAATTTAGGTTTATTTTATTGAAAGACTGTTTTTATGTTCCTAATTTTAGGAGGAACCTTATATCGGTAGCTTGTTTAATAAAGGATTCTTATTCAGTTTCTTTTAGTAAAAGAGTTGATATTCGTAGAAATAAGTCTTTTATCTGTTCTGGATGGATGGATGGAAACCTATATTTGATCAGACCAAAGATGTACTCACTGCTTGACACTGAATTAATTGATAACTCTAAAAGGTTGAAAGTTTCTCACTCTAACAAGGTGTATCTTTGGCATTTAAGACTTGGTCATATTAATCAGGATAGGATTCAAAGATTGGTGAAAGACGGTCCTCTGGAATCTCTGGAGGAGGTACGACTTCCCTAATGTGAGAGTCTTGTCTAGAGGGTAAGATGACTAAGAGGTCTTTTGGAGCTAAGGGTACAAGGGAACAGGAGCTCTTAGAAATTGTGCACACTGACGTATGTGACCCCATGAACGTCATAGCACGAGGAGGGTTCGAGTACTATGTCTCTTTCATAGATGATTACTCGAGGTATGGATATGTGTATCTGATGCACCGCAAGAGCGAAACCTTTAATAAATTCAAAGAGTATCGTGCGGAAGTGGAAAAGCAATTGGATAAATCCATAAAGACACTTCGATCTGGTCGAGGTGGCGAATACCTCTCCGATGAATTTCTAGGACATCTTGTAGAGAATGGGATATTATCCCAATTGACTGCACCTGGTACTCCACAACAGAATGGTGTAGCCGAAAGGAGAAACAGGACCTTATTGGATATGGTACGGTCCATGATGAGTTACTCAACGCTGCCATTATCTTTTTGGGGACATGCTTTACAAACGGCGTGCTATATTCTGAACCAGGTTCCGAGCAAATCAATTCCTAGAACTCCTTATGAATTGTGGCGTGGCAGGAAGCCCTCCCTTGGACATATGAGAATATGGGGCTGCCCGGCACATGTACTGGATGGGGATGCGAAGAAGTTGGAACCAAGATCAGAATTGTGCATGTTTGTAGGGTATCCAAAGGGAACTAAAGGAGGTCTGTTCTATAACCCGAAGGAAAAAAAGGTCATTGTCTCAACCCATGCGACATTCTTGGAGGAAAGTCACAAGAATGACTTTAAGCCTCGAAGCAAAGTGGTGCTAGAGGAGTTATCGGGTGAAAGAACTACTCCACAGATTTCGGTCTTGGACGCAAGTCCAAGTTCCAGTGAAAGACCTGCAGACGATCAACAATTTAGGGTGCCTCGTCGTAGTGGGAGGGTTTCTAAGAAACCTAATTTCTTTATGTATGATGCTGAGGTATACCAGGCCGAGGCTCATGAGCATGAGGAAGATCCGGTCACATATGATGAAGCTATAAAGGATGTTGATTCTAGATCTTGGAAACAGGCTATGAACAATGAGATGGATTCTATGAAATCTAACTCTGTTTGGGAACTTGTAGATTTGCCGGATGGGATAAAACCCATTGGATACAAATGGGTCTACAAAAGAAAAAAGGATGTGGAAGGGAGAGTGGAAACTTTCAAAGCTAGACTGGTTGCAAAGGGATACACGCAAAAGGCTGGAATCGATTACGAGGAAACCTTTTCGCCTGTTGCTATGCTGAAGTCTATCCGTATTCTTCTGTCCATTGCTGCGGCTCTCGATTACGAGATCTGGCAAATGGATGTCAAGACGGCATTCTTGAATGGCCATCTTGAAGAGTGTATCTATATGATACAGCCCGAAGGGTTCGTAGCAAAAGGCCAAGATAAGAAAGTCTGCAAGTTGCTTAGATCCATTTATGGATTAAAGCAGGCATCCCGCTCATGGAACCAGAGGTTTGATCAAGCAATTAAGACATTTGGTTTTGAGCAGAACGTTGATGAACCTTGTGTTTATAAACGTATTAAGGATGGAAAAGTGGTCTTTCTGATACTCTATGTCGATGATATACTACTCATTGGGAATGATGTAAGGAACTTATCATCAGTCAAGCTTTGGTTACACCAACAGTTTGACATGAAGGACTTGGGAGAAGCTAATTATGTTCTAGGCATTCATCTCTTCAGAGATCGAAAGAACAAAATGATAGCGTTATCCCAAGCTTCATACATAGATAAAATAATTGACAAATATGCAATGCTAGAGGCAAAGAAAGGCTCACAACCTTCTATTGCCGGTTTAACTCTTTCATTGGATGACTGTCCCAAGACATCGGAAGAAAGAGAGCGTATGAGTAAGGTCCCTTATGCATCCGCTGTGGGTAGCCTTATGTACGCTATGCTTTGCACTCGCCCGGACATATGTTTTGCAGTAGGTATGGTGAGTCGATATCAAGCGAATCCTGGAACCAAGCACTGGCAAGCAGTAAAGCATATACTCAAGTATCTTAAGAGAACGAGGGATTATATGCTAGTGTATTCTGGAGGGGACCTAACACCCGTAGGATACACGGACTCAGACTTCCAGACTTGTAAGGATTCGAGGAAATCGACATCTGGATCAGTGTTTTTACTCGGAGGAGGCGCCATTGTGTGGAGAAGCGTGAAGCAGGGCTGCACAGCTGACTCTACTATGGAGGCTGAGTATGTGGCTGCGGCTGAGGCATCTAAAGAAGCGGTTTGGCTCCGCAAGTTCTTTAGAGACCTTGAGGTCATTCCGGGTGTTGACAAGCCTATCACACTTTACTGTGATAATACAGGGGCTATTGCCAACACAAGGGAATCTCAGCACCACAAGAGGACCAAGCACATCGATTGGAGATATCATATTATTAGAGGGCATGTGGAGACAGGACAAGTAGATGTATGTAAGATCGCGTCCGAGGACAACATCGCTGATCCCTTTACTAAGACTTTGGTGGCTAGAAGCTTTGAGAGGCATGTAGAGGCGATGGGGATGCGTAACATGGCACATCTGCTGGCTTAGGGCAAGTGGGAGATTGTTAGGAAATGCCCTAAGTATTAGAGACATTTTGATGTATTCATTTTCAACTGGATAATAAAATTATACATAGAAGTTATTCATTACATTGCTATCTGTCCTCGTCTTATTTACATGTTAAAGTAAATGTAAGCAAATATGGCTCACTGACTGCTTGTGTTAAAACTGTTAGAACGTTGCATGCAATGGACTTTTGTATGCGAGAAGACAATGTTCTAAAGTTAGCAGTCTAAATTTTGGTCTGTAGTCTATGGGGTTAGACCGAGCATCTAACTCATGTTAAGACTATTATGTTGTCTAAAGCCTTAGAGGGGACGGTTTGTCTTGACTGTCTGGAGCTGGACTCCCAAGTAGAGACATGGATATGTTACTCGGTGGTGACATATTAGACCGGGACTAAAGCGTGATTGATCTACGTAGTCCGCTATGAGTGGATCAATCTGCTTTTGACGTTCATTATGCAATAACCTTAATACTGAGTAAATGAACTACTTCATGTATATGACTTGTGTACTTTGATGTTCCAATGGCTAAAGCGTCTCAGAAGTAGTAAGCTTATAGACCGGTTCGTTGGGTGCATGACTTGTATACGATGAAGGGTTTGTTTGCAGATATCGGAATCATAGCTCTGAGGAGTTAAAGGTATCCTCTTAAAGGCATTATACTGAATGTGAAAATGGACAAGGCCTTAGGTCGTCTGCTGGGCGGATGACTTCTTATTCACATATGGTGAATAATCATTTTCTTAATTCGGTAGTATAATGGAACTTTAAGATAGCCTGATCAGTAGGATTAAACGGACTTTGACCTAAGGTTGATCATGGATATCATATGAGGGTTTTGCATACATGACAAGGTCATTGGATGGTAGCTCTTCACAGGCTTACGTAATACGATATATAATTGGGAGTTCAGTTTCAGGTTTATAGTGGTGTGACTCTGAAATTAGTGATCATATGATTGAGTTGTTCGGTAAAGAATGATGATCATATGGAGTCACGGGAGCCCGATTATATATGTCCAATCAGTCCCTCTACTAGCTCCACATAATTCCTTAACGTTTGGCAAATTGATTTGTGTATGCTATTGGCTAGTTTATTATGCATGGATGGTGATGACACAGGATTAGGATGGTAGACAAGATTCTCTCCGGTTGGATTCAGATTTTGTTTTGGATAATAGAGTACACAATTATTCGAACTCCAAATAAAGTTGCCATGATTTTATTTGAGATTGGATTGGAGTTGTAGAAAATTATCCATGAGAACAAGAATATGAAACACAACCGTTTTGTGGAATTTGAAATTTGAAATTTGAATTTTGAAATTTGAAATTTGAATTTTGAATTTGAGATTTGAATTTGAAATTTGAATTTGAAATTCGAATTTTAAATTTGAATTTGAAATTTAAATTTGAAATTTGAAATTTGAAATTTGAAATTTGAATTTGAAATTTGAAATTCAAATTTTGAATCACAGTCCAAGTAGGATTCGAATTTGTTGTGGAAAATCCACAAGGTTTGAAATTCGAATTTGAGTTGGATTAGGAGAGGATAATCTTGTTAGAATCCTACTTGAATTTTGAATCCAAATCCCAACAAAAATGGGTGAATTTTTTGAGGATAATCCTCAATGGAAAATTCGGTTTTTGTGGATAAGATTCAAGGGAAAATTCAAGTTTCAATCCTAGTTGAATTTGGATTCTCTCCTTCCCTAAAAGTTGCCGAAATTTTGGAGGCTTTATCCAAGGAAAATTCGGTTATTTTTGGATAAGGTTGAGATAAGATTTAAGCTTGAAAATCCTAGTGGAATTTTTGATTCTCCCTTATCCATAATGGCCGAAATCTTTTGGAGGATTTTCTCCTTGTGAATTTCGGATTTTTTGGTTGAAAAAGGGAGATAAAATTCTAGTTAAAATCTTGTTAAGATTTGGATTGGATTTATCTTAGGAAAAACCGAATTTATTGTTAGGATTATCCTATGGAAAATTCGGATTTTTTGGTTTAAGATAAGGGAGAAAATCTTTTCCTAGTCCAATTCGAATTCAGAGAATCACCTCATGCAGGTCTATAAATAGAGGTCCTGCCACTCCAGTTCTCTCAGACCACAGACTCTCAGGTGAGCAGGCTTATTGTTGCACAGCTCATCGTGACAATAAAGTTCTTTAGAGATCTGGGTGGTCGGAAGAAGACTAGCAGTGCTAGCATACTGATCGAGGTTCAGAGTGCCCACACACTCAGCCATTCGGGAATTGGAGAATAGTAGAGAAGGCTTGTTGGTTGAAGCCTCCGGTCATTCTCATCCTGCAAGATTGGCGTCCTTGAGGTATGAGTTTTAATTGTTGTTGGTTTATTGTATATGGCATCATGAGATATTTAACGATCTAAAATTTTTATTGTTCCGCTGCGCCACTCTGATACGTTTTTACCGATCTAATTTCCTACATGATCGATGATAAGTTCCTTAATACGTTATCCCAATGAGTAGTATATCATTGACATAAAGTACCAGAAAGACCACTTTTCCATCCTTAATACGTTTATAAACACAGGGTTTATTAATGTTCTGCTCAAAAATGAATGTCTTGATCGCTTGATCAAATCTCTGGTTCCATGAGCGGGATGCTTGCTTTAATCCATAAATGGATCTAAGCAACTTACAGACTTTTCTTTCTTGGCCTTTTGCCACGAACCCTTCGGGCTGTATCATGTAGATACATTCCTCAAGATGGCCGTTCAAGAATGCCGTCTTGACATCCATTTGCAAGATCTCATAATCGAGAGCCGCAGCAACGGACAGAAGAATATGGATAGACTTCAGCATAGCAATAAGTGAAAAGGTTTCATCGTAATCGATTCCAGCGTTTTGTGTGTACCCCTTTGCAACCTGTCTAGCTTTGAAAGTTTCCACTCTCCCTTCCACATCCTTCTTTCTTTTGTAGACCCACTTGCATCTAATGGGTTTTATCCCATCCGATAGATCTACAAGTTCCCAAACAGAGTTAGATTTCATAGAATCCATCTCATTGTTCATAGCCTGTTTCCAATATTTAGAATTAACATTGTTTATAGCTTCATCATAAGTGACCGGATCATCCTCACACTCATGAGCTTCAGCCTGGTATACCTCAGCATCATACATGAAGAAATTAAGTTTCTTCGAAACCCTCCCACTATGATGAGGCACCCTAAATTGTTGATCGTCTACAAGTCTTTCACTGGAACTCTGACTTGCGTCCAAGACCGAAACCTGTGGAGCAGTTCTTTCACCCGATAACTCCTCTAGTACCACATTGCTTCGAGGCTTAAAGTCATTTATGTGACTTTCCTCCAAGAATGTTTGTGTGGGTTGAAACAATGACTTTTTATTCCTTCGGTTATAGAACAGACCTCCTTTATTTCCCTTAGGATACCCTACAAACATGCCCAATTCTGATCTTGGTTCCAACTTCTTCATATCCCCATCTAGTACATGTGCCGGGCAATCCCATATTCTCATATGTCTAAGGGAGGGCTTCCTATCATGCCACAATTCATACGGAGTCCTGAGAATTGATTTGCTTGAAACCTGGTTTAGAATATAGCACGCCGTTTGAAAAGCATATCCCCAGAATGATAACGGCAGCGTTGAATAACTCATCATGGATCGTACCATATCCAACAAGGTCTTATTTCTCCTTTCGGCTACACTATTCTGTTGTGGAGTACCAGGTACAGTCAATTAGGGTAATATCCCATTCTCTACAAGATGTCCTAGAAATTCGTTGGAGAGGTATTCGCCATCTCGATCAGATCGAAGTGTCTTTATGGATTTATCCAATTGCTTTTCCACTTCCGCACGATACTCTTTGAACTTGTCAAATGTTTCGCTCTTATGGTGCATCAGATACACATATCCATACCTCAAGTAATCGTCTATAAAGGAGGCATAATACTCGAACCCTCCTTATGATAACCGAGAATTTTAGATTCTCAGAGTAGGTTAAAATTGTAGGTATATAACAATTTTAATGAATAAAATATGAAAAAGTTGTGTTTTAATACTGTTGTGAATAGTATAAAAATGTTTTGGCAGTGTCAAAGTGTACAAGTTAGGGGATGGAAAATCTTACCGGGCATAATTGGGTGAGACGGTTCAAAATCAGAACCAAAAACCCTAGAGAGTGCATTGAAATGCACTAAAACAATAGAAATTTACGGTAGAGAATTCTAATCAAACAGAAGCAAAATAAGACAAACTGATCGCACCGGGGGCGCCTAGAACCCGCCTACATGATTTCGGTGAAGTTCCGTTCGGATCGGATTCGGTCAAAAATTGACCACGAATTAATTAGTGAATTAATAGAAATAGTAGGATGACATCATCAAGATGATGTCATAAATCCATTTTAGTTTACATGATTTGGAAAGTAAAAGTGAAAGGTATATGGCTAGGATTGTCTCAAATTTTGATCAAGGGTCATGATCATGCCAAATAGCCGTTTGAAAATTTTTCTTATTTTTGGAAAAAGGCCATTCGGCCATGTGGAAAGGAAGAAGAAAAAAATTTGATTTTTTGGCCCAAAATCCTTACTTTTTAGTCCTTGAATAATTAGAAAATTGTTGGGAAAAAATTGCAAAAAAGCCCTTAACTTTTGTTGGAATAAGGTCTTTTAGAGCTAAGGGTGCTAAGGCTCAGGAACTCTTAGAAATTGTGCACACCGACATATATGGCCCCATGAACGTTATTGTGTGAGAAGGGTTCAAGTATTATGTCTCTTTTATAGATGATTACTAAAGGTATGGATATATGTACATATTGCACCGTAAGAGTGAAACCTTTAACAAGTTCAAAGAGTATCGTGTGGAAGTGGAGAAGCAATTGGGTAAATCCGTTAAGACATTTTGATCTAATCGAGGTGGCAAATACATCTTTGATGAATTTCTAAGATATCTTATAGAGAATGGGATACTATCCCAATCGACTATACTTGGTACTCTATAACAGAATAGTGTAGACAAAATGAGACACATGACCTTATTAGATATGGTATGGTCCATGATGAATTATTCAATGCTGCCGTTATCATTTTGGGGATATGCACTACAAACGGCATGCTATATTCTGAACTAAGTTCATTTAATTATGCATTGAATTAAGCATGAATTGGAATAAGGAAACAAGAAAATTTTGATGTAATTTTCTTACTAAAACCGTGGGCATGAACATTAAGAAATGAAAAATTTTTAATGTTGAAATGTGACAACCGGGAAATTCAGGCAATTCTCGGACGAAAATGTACAATTGTATGTATATAACAATTTGTACTGTTTAAAGAGTGAAATAAATGTATTTATATTGTTCAGAATATATGAGAATGTTCTAACAATACTGACGAGTAAGAATTCAGTGTTGGAAAAATTCACTGAGTTGAAACGGGTGAAACGATGCCAAAATCGGCATTGAAAACCCTAACCGGAGCAATAAAAGACGGTAAACTTCCGGGATTGATTTTGATCAAACGGAAGCAAATTAAATTGATCCGACTGCACAGGAGACCTCAGGAACACGCCGGGACGATTTCAGGAAAATTTCGGCTCGAACCGGCATCGGTCAAAAAGTAGTCGAATTAATGTGAATAGTGAAAGTCAAAGTCAACTTTCACTTTTGCATTTATGACATCATAAATCAAGTTTATTAAATGGAAAGAAATAAGGTGGTTGGTAGAATGAATGGCCATGATTTAATCAACTTTTGATCTAAAGGCCAAGATTTGGCCAAAAATTTCCATTTTTAATTTTTGAAAAATGGGGAAAGAAATGGTGTGAAAGGTGTCAAATTTTGATTGGTTTAGAGCCAAATTAATTGGCTTTCTTCCATGCATAAGTCGGCAACTTTGGGAATGAAATGGCCGAGACACTTTTTCAAAGCAAAACTAAGACAAAAATTTTCTAAGCTTTCTTCCATGGTGTCTACGTGAGCCACCCAAGGAGAACCAAGATTTTCTTCAATTTTTCTTCACAAAAAAGAGTGGCAAAGTGTTCATTGAAGACAAAGGAAGCAATTGACTAAAGTAACTTCCCTTGCACTTGAATTTTTCATGGTTTTTCTTCACAAAATCCGTGGGTGAATAGTGATAGAAAGATGGAAAATTTTTGGTTGTTTTCCATTGAATTGATGTTGGGTTTTGTTAAGGATGAAATAAGGAAGAAAACCATGCAAATTGTGTAAAGAAAAACTGAAATTTGGTTGGTTTTTCAAGGGAAAATCCGTGGGTTACCTTAGGTAACCAATGAGAAAAGTGTGTGGTTAATTGGTAATATGCTTTCCAAGTTTAAATTTGTGAAGAACAAAGCTTGTATTTCATTGTGGAAAGTTTGAAAAAAATTTCTTGTGTGAATTCCATTAAATGGCCGTGGGGTTGTTAATGGTTTGGAAGAAAATTTTTGCATGTTTTATGTGGTAATTGGTTGATTGGAATTATGCATTTTAATATGCAAATGATGGAATTGTGATTGAAAGAATGAAAACAAAAATGTGTGCATGTTTTCAATTCAATGGCCGTGGGTTTTAAGTGTTAAAAAAACCCTAAGAATTTGGTTGAAAATGCCAAGAAAATGGGCTTGAAAATGTGTTGAAAACGTGACATTTGAATGGCCTAAAATGTGGTGAAAGTTTGACAAAATTTGGTTCGGTTTGGTTGTGAAAACCGAAACCAAATTAAGGGTAAAAATGTGAAAAAATTTTGTAATGTGGGTGATAATGTGAAATTTGAAATTTGTGGGCTTTTATGTAAAAGTTTGGAAAACTTTTACATAAAATAGGCTTGTGGTATAGTACGTGGCAGGTACATACGGTTCGAGGCGTACCTAACGCCGGAAGCCTTAAAATTACGCCGAAATGCTGCCGAAATTTCAAAAAAACGGCATTCGGGGTAAAATAGGAATTTAAAATAAAAGTTAGGGCCGGGAGGGAAACCCGAGTCCCTAACGGAAAAGTGAATAAGGAAAATTTAAGGGGTGGGTCGTGAATAGTAACCCGTCCCCTTAAAAATGAAAAACGCCTGTGAGATTGAAAAACCGACCACGAGGGGGGGGCGTTTTTGGAAACGAAATAAAGGTCCGAGTCGGGAACGGAAAACCCGAGCCTCGGAGACCTAGGTCGAGAAAGTCTAGATGAACGTTTTAAATACTAGTGAAACGTCCATTTGAGACTCCGAAACGATAGAAAATCGCTAAACTGACGTAAGGGTCGGAATAGTGCTTCCCGAGGGCCGGGAAAGCAAAAAGTGGAAATAAAATAGAAACGAACCCGGTAATGATTAGAAAAAAATCAGAAAAGTTCCTGAGAGCCAAAAATGCAGTCTGGATCAATAAAATTCCGTCAGGGGCAAAACTGCAATTTTGCCAAAATATTGGGGCAAAATCGTAATTTTGTAAAAGTTGGGGGAAAATGGTGAAAATAATAAATAAAGCCTAAAAAGTTATAAATAGGTTTTATTTAAGCTTTTTAATGAAAAATAAAAGCTATAAATGGGAAAGAAATTAACAGACATAGTTTTGTCTGTAGGATCCCAAAATCGGCCTACAAGGAAGGCGATTCAAGATCCAAGAGAGAGAAAGGGAACAGTCTGATAAGGTAAGTTCAGACATTTACCTGTCTGCAACATATAGCAATATTGTGCTAACTTTAATGTACTAACTATAAGTTAGGTACATATGTGCTACAGGCACTATTATAGAGTAGAGAGAGAGACGTAATGTGCTTCGGGCACTATAAGAATGGGACACATAGTTAATTGTGCTTCGGGTACTAGAGCGAGGTTAATAAAACTCACTCACCTAAAATTAAAATGTGAACCATTCCTAACCACGGGACAATGTGAAGTCACCGGGTTAGCATGTTAAAAAGTCGGTAATGAAACCACTTTCTCGCGTACCAGCCTTTCGTACAGGGAGGTATTTTTGCCTTCGGGGCTATGAGATAAGGCTGTGGAGGTCAGCACTGATGTACCGCTCCCAGTCATGTAAAATTTTGCCTTCGGGGCTATGAGATCAAGGCTGTGGAGGTCAGCACTAATGTACCGCTCCCAGTCATACGCACTTAAATGGTACTGCCAACCGAGCTCAAAACCAGAACGTAATTAAAGATAATGACCTAAAACTGAAACTGTGCCATAATTGAGCATAAGACAGTTTAGTGAGAGCACTAACATCGCGGTAGATGTACTAGTGTGATACAGTGGTGTGGTCAACCTTACTATTCACATATAAATAGTGGTCAAAGTTACTATTCATGGATGAATAGTGGTCGACGGTACTATTCACGATGAATAGTACTATCATAGAAATTTTATTTATTGCATGTTTGAACGTACTGAGCCTGTAGCTCACCATTTTTGCTAATGTTGCAGGTAAGCGACCAGCTCAGTAGCTTATTTGACTGGATGCAGACGGGATGGCGCGTGTCAAATGGGATAACTGGGCGAGGGATATGGTACTGCCAGAGTCTTGCCGCTGAGCGTTAAAGTGAAGAAAAAAAAAAGGAGAAACAGTTCTTTTGTAATTATATATATATTTTACAAAAGTACTGTATTATTTATATTACTTTGTACTTATCAACAAAGTAAATAGTGAAAAAAGATTTCATATGATGTTTAAAGAAAAAAAAAATTTTCCCAAAAACGTCATGATTTAAAAAGATTAGAGAGATAAGCCGGCGACCCATGAGAGTACAATCTATCGCAGTTAGCGATAAAGCTCAACTGTAATAGTATTGTATGATCTCCACAAGGGGCGGGCCGCCACATGAAAAGTGTTGATAAAAACCCTAGGAAAGAAAATAAGATTTTCTATGTGTTTGTGCATAAAAATCTGTGGCTATGCTAGGGTTAGAATGCATGTTTTGTTAAGTTTTTGATTTTGATTTATACATTAGAAAGGTAAAGAATGATATGATGTGATGAAAAATTATTTTGGTATGATTAACTAGCAAACCGAGGCTAGTTTGAAAGAAAAATATTGTTGTTTGTGTTAGTTTCTGAATATTGAATCATGTGGAAAATTTTTATCCAAAGTTTGCAAACTTTGTATAAAATAGGCCTCTGGTATAGTACGTGGCAGGTACAAAAGTTTTGAGGCGTACCTAACGTCGGGAAACCTTAAAATATAAGCGGAAATACTGCCAAAATTTCTAAAATCGGCTTAAGGGAATTTCGAGAAACGAGGGGTAAAAATGTTGGACTCGAGAATGAAACCAGGACCCCTCGGTGAATTAGGGTTAGAAATGGAAAACCAACCCAAAAGGAATAGTAAACCGACCCTAAAAGACTAAAATACCTAAAACAGGAAAAAAAATTCATATTAGGGGTATTTTGGGAAACGAGGGAAAATTTTAGGTCGGGATAGGAAATCCGAGCCTCTCGAGGGCCGAGGGCTGGGGACGGGATAAATAATGTTTAATGAGTAGTGAAAGGGCCATTTGAGGCTCCAAAACACTCGAAAAATGAAAAAAACGATCCTAGGTGATGGATGAATAATAACAGAGGACTAGGAAAAATAAAATAGAGATTTTGCAGCAATTTAAGCTGTAAAATGATACTGAAGCCTAGGGAATATTATTTTAAAATAATTGGACTTAGAAAATTTGACAATAATGATAGAACATAATAGTTACGGTCCCGAGACCCGTTAGGGGCAAAATGGTCATTTTGATCAAAAATTTCTGAAAGGCTCAGAAAGGACCCTAAAAGACCTAGAATAATTTAAATAAAATTCTAAAACTCAAAATAAAAATTTTAGAGTAAAAAAAAAAATCTAAAAATTTCGAGGAACACGGGCATGTAAAAGAATACACGGCCGTGTATAGGAAAAATGTTACAACCCGAGAGGTACACAAGCTTGAACACGAGCGTGTATCAAGCCGTGTACGGTTACACGGCTAGATAGTAAACAGCATGGCCGTGTAGAGTAAGCCTAAAAAGGTGCACGGGCTGAGACACGGGCGTGTTGCAGACCGTGTACCACAAACAAAATTTAAAAGTATTGAATTATTAAGTGAAATAAATGTATATATTTAAAGTGATAATTAAAATAGGGTATTAACAGACAATATTATGTCCGTAGGAACTCAAAATAGAGATAGAATTGCGGAGGAGTTTCGAAAGTGGACACTAGCGCAGTATTGGTAAGTTCGAACATTTATGTGTCTGCAACATGAAATACTGTGTTGTTTTATTCTGTACTAGATGTACACTAGACATAAAGTCTTATAGACATTTGGGGCCTAGTTAGAATAACATATCTCAGAAAATAAGAATAAATAAGACCTACAGGCAATGGAGGATAGTGACCTTAAGGTGATGATTAATATCACTTGATCAAGACTATAAAATTGAAAGATGGTAATGAAACCATTAAGGCGTACCGCCCCTCCAACATAGTGGTGGAGGTTTGTTTCAGATCCTACGGGGATATCAGGGCTGTGGAGGCCGATGTTCTAAGGTCGCTCCTTAGACCCTCCCAGTCAGCGCGCTAATAATCATCGGTACTGTCATAAACAGAGCTCTAAACTAGAAATCAAATAAAGAATGAGCAATCAATAAAATGATAAGAATCATAATCGAGCATAACCGAGATTTACGCTAGAGCGTTGTAAGATCGGTTAGGATATGTGAATAGTACCCTGTTAGGGTAAAGTGAATAGTAGCCAGTTAGAGTAACTGTCACTATTCATCGATCAAAGGTCAAAGTCACTATTTATGATGAATAGTACTATTTATGAATAGTATTATTAATAGGAAATTGAGTTTTCAGTGTTTTTGAATCTGTATGATTCTTACTAGTATGTTTGAACTTACTGAGCCTGTTAGCTCATCAGTTTGTTTATGTTGCAGGTAAGAAACCTATCCAGTAGATTTCTGGATAGCGGCAGGATGCGAGCGTGTCAAGGGGATAGAGAACTCACCGTGGACTTGGTTCTGCCATAAGTTTTTCGCTGAGCTTTTTGAGCCTTTTTGAGTTGAAGAAAATGTGTTTGGAAACAAAATATACAATACATATATATATTATATGTTGTATATTATGTTGTACTTATTTAAGACATATAAAAGTTAGCATATTATATGACTTTCTTACCTAGTTTTCTTAAGGGAAAGTATGTATTAAAGAAAAAAAAATTTGGGTGAAATTTTAGGCCCTGATAATTAAGTATTATGAGAAAAAGAGTTTAAAACTGACGACTCAGATTCGACACACGAGCAGTCTTGGTCGGCCGTAGAGTTGATTCATGACGATTATAGGTGGTCGGAATCAGGGGGCGTCATAGGTTGGTATCAGAGCGATTGACAATATCCCTATTGACACGAAGCACGATTTGCTCATCAATCCAAGTAAGTTAGCCTTCTTTAAGTTAGTTAACTTTATATTTATGATAGATTATATATTTTTGTAGGACTTAAGATGACTAGACTGCCGTATGTGAGACCTCATCCATACCGACCTAGAGGACCGATCCGGGTATGGGTGCTCAGACCGTCCATGATGCGATGACCACCTGTGCCTGAGCCACTAGTGCCAAGGATAGTAGCGCCGGCACCAGTACAAGCACCACCTCCATGACCAATAGTGAACCCACCAATAGCAGTAGACATTCCAGTGGTGGGAGATTGGGCTCGTATAGGAGCCAGAGTGTCAGTGCGAGCTGTACATGCATTTAGAGGCAGTCATCCACTGGCATTCGAGGGAGGTCAGTAGGGGATCTCTACGAGAGACTGGCTACATGACATTGAGGTCATCATGTGCCAGTGCGATATAGATCAGGATTGCTGGGTTCTGATAGCTATTGGCACTTTCCGTGAGGATGCACGGTTACATTAGGAGTATTGTGATTAGGAGATGCTGCTAGCAATGGATTGGGCTAAGTTTCGCCAAGTAATGCTAGAGCAGTTTCCACAGAAGAGTGCAGCACCAGTGGTAGGCCCTCCTGAGAGTAGGACAGTATCGCCACCACCGGCTATGCCCAGTTATGCGGATGTTAGAGACTTTGTTCTAAATGCAGAGAGACAGCAAATGATGTTAAGTGATACTATATTTTCTTATGCAGTCAGATTCCAGGATAGCATCGTAAGGGCGTGTCCTTTATCTAACATCACAAATGATAACTTCTATGATATATTTTGTAAGGGACTCACCCTAGATCTACGACAGAGAGTAACCCCTTTATACCCTGCTACCTTACGTGAGTTTATTATCGATGTAGCCAAGGTAGAGGAGGAGATGATGATGGAGCGCATGGTGCGCAAAAGGCATGAACAGTTGCTACAAAAAGCAATGTTAGACCACCTATACGGATCTGGGCTGATGGAAAACAATCATGAGGCAGGTCCGTCGAGACAACCAGAGGGAGCAGATCCAGCTAAAGGCTCGACGCCGTCTGAGACCGGAAACGGAATGGACAATGATGAAATGGATCCAATCGAGTTTTTGGCGATTCCGGAGCAACCTCAGCTAGGAGATTAGTTGTAGAAATACATGTGTTGTGTAAATATGTATATATAACTATATATGTGTATATATGACAGTGTTGAAAGGCTATTTTGAGAAAAGCCTTCGAACTAATGTACTTTTGAAATGAAAAGAAATGATAATCATGTTTTGACATGTTTAATGCGTGAAATGGTGAAATTATGTGATAATTAAAACTATTTGTACTTATATTGTAAAAATATGCTTGTGAAAACCTAATGATCGATTCTTATGCGATTTTAGGAAATAGGATAAGATGGTGAATCCAAGAAATCTGTGGAGCATGTGAGGATTTCTAGTGTTGTCAGAAAGAGTGGACGAGCTAGAAGCCTTAATAAAAGCCCAAATGAAGTGGTACAGGAGCAGGAACAAAGACAAAGACTCGAGCAAATGGAACAGAGACAGGAACAGGAGGAAGACCAAGCACCACAAATGGCCGCACTAGAACCAAAAGTGCCACCAGTGGTACAAGAAGAAGTGGTACAACCCCAACCACCACCCAGGGCCAATATCGAGCCATTATATGAAAGATTTCGACGTATAAGGCCACCAGCGTTTTAGGGCTCCACAAACCCTCTAAATGCCAAGGAGTGGTTGTCTTCACTCCACACGATATTAGAGTTTATGGAGCTGAATGATCAGGAGAAGATTCTGTGTGCGTCCTTTATTCTAAAAAGGGATGCAAGGTTCTGGTGGGAGTCAGTTAAGTTAAGAAGAAACATGTACACCATGTCTTGGTTGGATTTTCTGGAGGAATTCAATCAAAAGTACTATAATCCAGCACTGTTGCAATCACAACAAAGAGAGTTCATAGAGTTAAAGTAAGGGGACATGACAGTTATAGAAGTCTGCAGCAAGTTTGATCAGTTGTCTAGACTATGCCCATACACTATCACCACTGAGAGGGAGAAAATCCAGAAGATGCTAGGGATGTTTCACCTTGAGATCTCAACGTTGGCAGACGGTGGGTTGACGCCGCCTGACACTGTATCTGACTGTGTTAGTCGTGCGCTAAGGGCAGAGTATTATCTGATCCGACAAAAGGAAGAGAGAGAGAAGGTCTGGGATGCGAAGAAAAAGGAAAAGATCTTGACCAAGGTTATACAAGCTAGACCTCAAACTGGACAAAGCAGCAGGCCGAGTTCAATTGTCAAGGCTAGACAGCCAAGCACCTCTGGTCAGCAGTCCCAGGGGAAGAGAAAAGGAAACAATTCTGGGAACAGGAACCAGCAGAGGAGAACAAACAATAATGCTGGCCCTATGGTTCAAGACTGCGTGAACTATGGGAAAAGACATTCAGGTCGATGTAGACTGGCCCCAAATGCCTGTTTTCAATGTAGGTAGGACAGTCACTATGCCAAAAACTATCCAGAAAATAGGCAGAATGTATAAGGTTCATCGCAGTCACAACAACGTCCCCAGGCACATGCATTACAGGCCAAAGCTGAAGGGTCATCCCATTCTGAGAGGCAGGGAAGATAAGAATGCTTGCCTCAAACAGATGCAAGAGTTATGGTCTACACGAAGGAAGAAGCGAAAGCAGGAATGTCAAATGTAGTGACAGGTCAGTTTTGTGTTTCTAATAATTTGGCGTCTGTTTTATTTAACTCGGGAGCTACGCATTCGTTTATTTCATACAAATTTGCTAATAAGATAGGATATCTTGAGGACAATATGGGTATGACATTTAGAACTGCACTACCCTCGGGGGAAGTCCTGATGTCCAATTACTAGTTACCGTATGTGCCAATAATTATGGCAAATAGGGAGTTATTTGCAGAATTGATCGTGATGGAGCTTACTAACTACGATGTAATACTAGGAATGGATTTCCTAGGGAAGTATCAAGCCACGATCGATTACCGGAAGTGGATGATAAGGTTTCAACCCAACCAAGAAGAGGGATTTGAGTATGTCGATACGTCATGTAGATCAAAGAAGATAATGATCAACTCAATGAAAGCAAAGAAGCTGATGTCTAGCGGTTATGCTGGATACCTAGCATGCATATTGGAAGTGACAAAGGAACCAAAGTTCCAACCTGAAGAAGTTCCCATTATGAAGGAATTCAGCGATGTCTTTCCAGAGGAATTACCAAGACTGCTGCCTGAACGAGAAATTTCCTTTGAGATCGAGCTGATGCCAGGAACTGCACCAATCTCAAAGGCACCATACCGGATGGCACCAGCAGAGTTAAAAGAGTTGCAGGAGCAGCTGAAGGAACTTCTTGACAAAGTATTCATACGGCCGAGCTATTCCCCATGGGGTGCTCCAGTGCTGTTTGTTAAGAAGAAAGATGGTTCATTTCAGATGTGCATCGATTGTCAAGAACTGAACAAGGTTACTATCAAGAATAGGTATCCACTACCTAGGATTGATGACCTGTTCGATCAACTCACGGGTGCAGTAGTATTCTCTAAGATTGATCTGTGATCAGGATATCATCAACTGAAGATCAAGGAGAGTGACATCCACAAGACCGCATTTCGGACCCATTACGATCATTATGAAATTTTGGTAATGCCGTTTGGGTTAATAAATGTGCCAGCAACCTTTATGGACTTGATGAATCGAGTCTTTAAGGAATATCTGGATAAGTTTGTTATTGTGTTCATCGATGACATTCTTATATATTCAAAGACTCGAGAGGAGCATGAGGAACATTTAAGGATTGTCCTGCAAATGATAAGGGAGCATCAACTCTATGCCAAGTTCTCCAAATGTGAATTCTGGCTGGATAGAGTACTTTTTCTCGGACATGTGGTTTCCAAGGAAGGAATCGCTGTGGACCCTGTGAAAGTGGAGGCGATCAATGAATGGCCTATACCAAAAAGCGTGGCGGAAATACGAAGTTTCTTAGGTCTGGCCGGTTATTATAGAAGATTCGTTGAAAGATTTATGCAACTTCCCGCTCCTGTCACAGCACTTACACGCAAGGAAAAGAAGTACGAATGGACTGAACAGTGCGAGAAAAGCTTACAAGAGCTGAAGAAACGACTAACGAGCGCGCCAATACTTACACTTTCGATGGAAGGAGAGATGTTCGTGATATATAGCGATGCTTTGAAAATGGGATTAGGAACCGTCCTGATGCAAGGCGATAAGGTGATTGCCTATGCCTCGCGTCAATTAAAGGACCATGAGAAGAATTATCCCACGCATGATTTGGAGCTTGCCACAGTAGTGTTCACGTTAAAGATCTAGCGACACTATTTATATGGAGCTCAGTGTCAGATTTATACAGACCACCAAAGTCTTAAATATTTCTTCACACAGAAGGAGCTAAATATGCGACAAAGGAGATGGCTGGAACTGGTAAAGGATTATGATTGTGAAATCCTCTATCACCCAGGAAAAGCCAATTGTGTTGCAGATGCGTTAAGTAGGAAATCTACTGTTCCGCAACAACTATCGATTGGGAAACTTCCAAAGCCATTACGTAAGAAATCAACATGCTGGAGATGGAATTGATAACAGTTGGAAAGCTAGCTACGTTATAACTGGAGTCAACGCTGTATGAAGATATCCGAGAAGCTCAGAAGCGAGATCCGAAGCTAGCAAGTCCGCAGGAAGAAACATCTAAAGAGGGATTAATCCTATATCATGGGAGAATTCAAGTTCCAGATGATGAAGGATTAAGAAGGCAAATTATGGCTGAAGCTCTTGAAACGCCCTACTCAGTACACCTTGGAGCCAACAAGATGTACTAGGATTTGAGGCTACAATTCTGATGGAAAGGAATGAAGAAGGATATAGCTGAATTTGTAAGCAGATGCATGACGTGCCAAAAAGTTAAGGCTAAACATCGTCATCCAGGCAGAAAGTTAGAGCCGTTGGAGATTCCTGAGTGGAAGTGGGAACATATCACGATGGACTTTGTGGTAGGACTACCGAAGACCCGAGAAGGCTATGATGCCATTTGGGTTATTGTAGATAAACTGACAAAGACAGCAAGGTTCATTGCAGTAAAGATGACCTTCTCGTTGGAAAAATTAGCGAGCTTATACGTTAACCACATAGTTAGACTACATGGAGTTCCTAAATCCACTGTGTCAGATCGTGATCCACGATTCACTTTGAACTTCTGGACATGTGTACAAGAAGCTATGGGAATAGAAGTGCGACTAAGCACAGCATTTCATCCGTAGACAGACTGGCAATCTGAACAAACCATCCAAACACTGAAAGACATGCTGTGTGCGTGCACAATAGATTTCCCAGGGAGATGGCACGAGAAGCTTCCACTGGTAGAGTTTTCATATAATAACAGCTACCAAGCATCAATAGGTATGGCACCTTATGAAGCTTTGTATGGAAGAAAGTGTAGATCATCGGTTCACTGGTACGACCTACAAGAAAAACGACTGCATAAGACAGATTTCGTCAAAGAGACAGTGGATGCAGTTACAAAAATACAGCAGCGGATGAAGATAGCCTAGAGCTGACAGAAGAGCTACGTGGATAAGAGACGAAGATCCCTGGAGTTAAATGAAGGGGATTTCATATTCCTAAGAGTTTCACCGATGAAAGGAATAATGTGGTTCGGGAAGAAGGGAAAATTGAGTCCAAGATATATTGGACCATACGAGATCATAGAACGCATTGGTAAAGTCGCCTATAGATTGGCATTACCTCCAGAAATGTCGGCAGTACATAATGTGTCTTATGTGTCGATGCTACAAAAGTACATATCGGATCCGTCTCACGTGCTAAAACATGAACCGATCCAGATTCAGGAAGACCTGACCTACGAGGAGAGAACTGTTCAGATCCTGGCACGTGAAGATAAAGTTTTGAGGAATAAAATAATCCCACTAATCAAAGTGCTGTGGAGAAATCACAACGTTGAAGAGGCTACATGGGAACGTGAAGATGAGATTAGAAATTTGTACCCCTATTTGTTCTAAATTTTCGAGGACAAAAATTCTATAAGGAGGGGTGAATGTGATAACTAGGAATTTTAGATTCTCAGAGTAGGTTAAAATTGTATTTATATAACAATTTTAATGAATAAAATATGAAAAAGTTGTGTTTTAATACTGTTGTGAATAGTGTAAAAATGTTTTGACAGTGCCAAAGTGTACGAGTTCAGGGATGGAAAATTGTACTGGACATAATTGGGTGAGACGGTTCGAAATCAGAGCCGAAAACCCTAGAGAGTGCATTGAAATGCTTTAAAACAATAGAAATTTATGGTAGAGAATTCTGATCAAACAGAAGCAAAATAAGGCAAACCGATCGCACCGGGGACGCCTAGAACCCACCTACGCGATTTCAGTGAAGTTCCATTCAGATCGGATTTCGGTCAAAAATTGACCACGAATTATTTAGTAAATTAATCGGAATAGTAGGATGACATCATCAAGATGATGCCATAAATCCATTTTAGTTTACATGATTTGGAAAGTAAAAGTGAAAGGTGTATGGCTAGGATTGTCTCAAATTTTAATCAAGGGTCATGATCATGCCAAAAAGCCATTTGAAAATTTTTCTTATTTTTGGAAAAAGGCCATTCGGCCATGTGGAAAGGAAGAAGAAAAAAAATTGATTTTTTACCCTAAAATCCTTACTTTTTAGTCCTTGAACAATTAGAAAATTGTTGGGAAAAAATTACAAAAAAGCCCTTAACTTTTGCCTATAAATAGGCATCAAAATTCAATCAAAAAAATGAAAAATTCAAGCCAAACTCTTGCCTTTTCTTCAACCCAAAAACCGTGAGCTTTCTTCTCTCTTAAACCAAAAATTTGTTCCAAAATTCACACCAAATTAAGCTTGCATTGCATTTCTAACATTAAGCCAACAATTAGTTAAGGTGAGCTTCTAAATTGAAGCAATTTTCCTTGAATTTCCATAGAAAATCCGTGGGTTTGGAGTGTTGAAAAGCAATAAAAAAAATTATTGTTTTGTTGGTTATATGATTAGTTTGATGTTATAGTATTTAAAGCATGAATTAAGGTTTAGAAACAAGCAAAAATTTTGCATGTTTCCCTTGAAAAACCATGGCTTCAATGGTGTGAAATATGCATGAGTTTTGATGTTTTGGTTTGGTAATTATGTTCATTTAATTATGCATTGAATTAAGCATGAATTGGAATAAGGAAACAAGAAAATTTTGATGTAATTTGCTTGCTAAAACCGTGGGCATGAATATTAAGAAATGAATAATTTTTAATGTTCAAAAGTATTGATAAAAACGCTAAGAAAGAAAATAAGATTTTCTATGCGTTTATGCATAAAAATCCGCGGCTATGCTTGGGTTAGAATGCATGTTTTGTTAAGTTTTTGATGTTGATTTATACATTAGAAAACTAAAGAATGATATGATGTGATGAAAAATTATTTTGGTATGATTAACTAGTAAACCGAGGCTAGTTTGAAAGAAAAATATTGTTGTTTGTGTTAGTTTCTGAATATTGAATCATGTGGAAAATTTTTATACAAAGTTTGGAAACTTTGTATAAATAGGCCTCTGGTATAGTACGTGGCAGGTACAAAGGTTCTGAGGCGTACCTAACGCCGGGAAACCGTAAAATATAAGCGAAAATGCTGCCAAAATTTCTAAAATCGGCTTAAGGGCATTTCGGGAAACGAGGGGTAAAAATATTGGACTCATGAAGGAAACCGGGACCCCTCGGTGAATTAGGGTTAGAAATGGAAAACCAACCTAAAAGGAATAGTAAATCGACCCTAAAAGACTAAAATGCATAAAACAGGAAAAAAAATTCATGTTAGGGGCATTTTGGAAAACGAGGGAAAAATTAGGTCGGGATAGGAAACCTGAGCCTCTCGAGGACCGAGGGCCGGGGATGGGATAAATAATATTTAACAAGTAGTGAAAGGGTCATTTGAGACTCCGAAATCCTCGAAAAATGAAAAAAATGACCCTAGGTGATGGATGAATAGTAACCGAGGGCCAGGAAAAATAAAATAGAGATTTTGCAGCAATTTAAGCTATAAAATGATACTGAAGCCTAGAGAATATTATTTCAAAATAATTGGATTTATAAAATTTGAGAATAGTGATAGAACGGAATAGTTACGGTCCCGAGACCCGTCAGGGGCAAAATGGTCATTTTGACCAAAATTTTCTGAAAGGCTTGGAAAGGACCCTAAAAGACCTAGAATAATTTAAATAAAATTCTAAAACTCAAAATAAAGATTTTAGAGCAAAAAAAAAATCTAAAAATTTCAAGGAACACGGGCATGTAAAAGAATACACGGACGTGTATAGGAAAAATGTTACAACCCGAGAGGTACACGGGCTTGAACACAGGCGTGTATCAAGCCGTGTACAGTTACACGGCTAGATAGTAAACAATATGGCCGTGTAGAGTAAACCTGAAAAGGTACACGGGCTGAGACACGGCCGTGTTGTAGACCGTGTACCACAAACAAAATTTAAAAGTGTTGAATTATTAAGTGAAATAAATGTATATATTTAAAGTGATAATTAAAATAGGGTATTAACAGACAATATTATGTCCATAGGAACTCAAAATAGAGATAGAACTGTGGAGGAGTTTCGAAAGTGGACACTAGCACAGTATTGGTAAGTTCAAACATTTACGTGTCTGTAACATAAAATACTGTGTTGTTTTATTCTGTACTAGATGTACACTAGACATAAAGTCTTATAGACATTTGGGGCCTAGTTAGAATAACATATCTCAGAAAATAAGAATAAATAAGACCTACAGGCAATGGAGGATAGTGACCTTAAGGTGATGATTAATATCACTTGATCAAGACTATAAAATTGAAAGATGGTAATGAAACCATTAAGGCGTACCGCCCCTCCAACATAGTGGTGGAGGTTTGTTTCAGATCCTACGGGGATATCAGGGCTATGGAGGCCGATGTTCTAAGGTCGCTCCTTAGACCCTCCAAGTCAGCGCGCTAATAATCATCGGTACTACTATAACAGCTCTAAACTAGAAATCAAATAAAGAATGAACAATCAATAAAATGATAAAAATCATAATTGAGCATAACCGAGGTTTACGCTAGAGCGTTGTAAGATCGGTTAGGATATGTGAATAGTATCCTGTTAGGGTAAAGTGAATAGTAGTCAGTTAGGGTAACAGTAACTATTCATCGGTCAAAGGTCAAAGTAACTATTCATGGTAAATAGTACTATTCATAGGAAATTGAGTTTTCAGTGTTTTTGAATCTGTATGATTCTTACTATTATGTTTGAACTTACTGAGCCTGTTAACTCATCAGTTTGTTTATGTTGTGGTAAGAAACCTGTCCAGTAGATTTCTGGATGCCGGCAGGATGCGAGCGTGTCAAGGGGATAGGGAACTCACCGTAGACATGGTTCTGCCATAAGTTTTTTGCTGAGCTTTTTGAGCCTTTTTGAGTTGAAGAAAATGTGTTTGGAAACAAAATATACAGTACATATATATATTATATGTTGGATAATATGTTGTACTTATTTAAGACATATAAAAGTTAGCATATTATATGACTTTCTTACCTAGTTTTCTTAAGGGAAAGTATGTATTAAAGAAAAAAAAATTTGAGTGAAATTTTAGGCCCTGATAATTAAGTATTATGAGAAAAAGAGTTTAAAACTGATGACTCGGATTTGACACATGAGCAGTCTTGGTCGGCCATAGAGTCGATTCATGACGATTGCAGGTGGTCAGAATCAGGGGGCGTCATACTCCTCATGCTGTGACGTTCATGGGGCCACATACGTCAGTGTGCACAATTTCTAGGAGTTCTTGAGCCCTAGTACCCTTAGCTCTAAAAGACCTCTTAGTCATCATTCCCTCAAGACAAGAATCATGTTGAGGAAGACGTACGTCCTCCAGAGATTCTAGAGGACCGTCTTTCACCAACCTTTGAATCGTATCCTGATTAATATGACCAAGTCTTAAATGCCAAAGATACACCTTGTTAGAGTGAGAAACTTTCAACTTTTTAGAGTTATCTATTAATTCGGTATCAAGCAGTGAGTACATCTTTGGTTTGATCAAATATAGTTTTCCATCCATCCAGAATAGATAAAAGATTTATTTCTACGAATATCAACTCTTTAAACTGAATAAGAATCCTTTATTAAACAAGCTACTGATATAAGGTTCCTCCTAAAATTAGGAACATAAAAACAGCCTTTTAATAAAATAAACCTAAATTCATCAAAGGAAAGGTAAACATCTCCCACTGCCTCAGCCACCACCAAGCTACCATCTCCAGTCCGTAACGAGAGGCTCCTATCATGTAGACTTCTCGTTTCCACGAACCCCTGCATAGAAACACAAACATGATTAGTGGCGCTTGAATCAATGACCTAAGTGTCTTTAAATTCTTCCACCAAACACTGTGGTGGCCCGCCCTTCGTAGAGATCATACAATACTATTATAGTTAAGCTTTGTCGCTAACTGCGATAGATTGTACTCTCATGTGTCGCCGGCTAATCTATCTCTCTTTAAATCATGACGTTTTTGGGGAAAATTTTTTTTTAAAACATCATGTAAAACATTATCCACTAATCACTTTATTTTACAAGTACAAAGTAATTTACATAATACAGTACTTTCGTAACATATATATTATTACAAAAGAACTGTTTCTTTCTCCCTTCTCTTTTATCACTCAGCGGAAAGACTCTGGCAGGACCATATCCCTTGCCTCCTATCCTATTTGACACGCGCCATCCCGTCCACCATCCAGTCATACAAAGCTACTGAGCTGGTCGCTTACCTGCAACATAAGCAAAAATGGTGAGCTACAGGCTCAGTAAGTTTAAACATGCAAGAAATAAAATTTATATGAATAGACTATTCATCATGAATGGTAATGTTAACCACTATTCACACATGAATAGTAACTTTAACTACTATTCATTATGAATAGTAAGTTTGACCACAACACAGTATATCAACAATACATCTACCGCGATGTTAGTACCCTCATGAAACTGTCTTATGCTCAATTATGGCATAGTTTCAGTTTTAGGTAATTATCTTATATTATGTTCTGGTTTTGAGCTCAGGTTGGCAGTACCATGTAAGTGCGCATGACTGGGAGCGGTACATAAGTGCTGACCTCCACAGCCTTAATCTCATCATCATAGCCCTGAAGGAAAATTTGTACATGACTGGGAGCGGTACATCAGTGCTGACCTCCACAGCCTTAATCTCATCATCATAGCCCTGAAGGCAAAATTTACCTCCCTATATGGAAGGCTGGTACGCCAAAAGTGGTTTCATTACCGACTTTTTAAAGTTCCAACCCGGTGACTTCATATTGCCCCGTGGTTAGGAATGGTTCACATTTTAATTTTAGGTGAGTGAGTTTCATTAACATCGCTCTAGTGCCCGAAGCACAATTTACTATATGTCCCATTCTCAATAGTGCCCGTAGCACATTTCGTCTCTCTCTCTCTACTCTATAATAGTGCCCGTAGCACATATGTACCTAACTTATAGTTAGTACATCAAAGTTAGCAATAGTAATGCTATATGTTATAGACAGGTAAATGTCTAAACTTACCTTATCAGTTTCTTCCCCTTTTCTTTCTTGGATCTTTAATCGCTCTCCTTGTAGGTCGATTTTGGGATCCTACAGACAAAACCTTGTCTGTTAATTTTATTTCCATTTATAGCTTTTATTTTTCATTAAAAAGCTTAAATAAAACCTATTTATAACTTTTTAGGCTTTATTCATCATTTTTCCTATTTTTCTCAACTTTTGTAAAATTATGATTTTGCCCTTATATTTTGGAAAAATTACAATTATGCCTTTGACGGAATTTTCTCGATCCAGACCGCATTTTTGGCTCTCAGGAACTTTTCTGACTCTTTACTATTCATTACCGGGTTTGTTTCTATTTTATTTCCACTTTTCACTTTCCCGACCCTCGAGAAATACTATTCCAACCCTTACGTCGGTTTACTGATTTTCTATCGTTTCGGAGCCTCAAATAGACGTTTTACTAGTATTTAAAACGTTCATCTAGACGTTCCCGATCTAGGTCCCCGAGGCTCGGATTTTCAGTATCCGACTCGGACCTTGATTTTGTTTCCCAAAAATGCCCCCCCTCGGGGTCGATTTTTCAGTTTCACTCACGTTTTACATTTTTAAGGGGACGAGTTACTATTCACAAACCACCCCTTAGGTTTTCCTTATTCAATTTCCCTTTAGGGACTCGGGTTACCGACTCGGCCCTAAACTTTTATTTTTAATTCTCTTTTTATCCCAAATGCCGTTTTCGAAATTTTGGCAGCATTTCGGCGTAAATTTAAGGCTACCGGCGTTAGGTACGCCTAGAACCATATGTACCTACCACGTACTATACCACAAGCCTATTTTATGTAAAATTTGCCCAAACTTTTACATAAAAGCTCACAAAATTTCAATTCACATTTTGAACCACATTCCACAAGATTTCTTTCAATTTTGCCCTTAGTTTTAGCCACGGTTTTCATGCTCAAAACCTAACCAAAACTTTTCAATTTTTCAATCAAATTTTAGGCTATTCCAATGTCATTATCTAGCATATTTTCAAGCCATTTTCTATGCATTTTTTTAACACAAATTCTTAGGGTTTTTCACCATTATAACTCATGGCCATTTAAGATAAAACATGCACCAAATTTTTGTTTCATGCTTTCAATCACATAACCATAATTTCCATAATTCAATGCATGAGTTTAACTATACAAACATCAAGTTAATCATGCAAAAATGTTCACCAAACCCTAGTTAAAACCCACGGCCTTTTAGGGTTTTAAATTCCAAAATTTTTCTAAGCTTTATAACCATACAAATCATGCTTTACATTTAACCAAAACATGATTTAAAGCATTTCCACACTTAAACCACAACAATTCATCATCAACTACACATGGTAACCCACGGTTTTACCCTTGGAAAACCAACCAAAATTTTGTTTTTCTTTAAACAAAATGCATGGTTTTTCTTCTAATCACACCCTTAACAAAACCCAAGCATCAAATCAACCAAAACAAACCATAAATTTTCTCATCTTCATACTATTCATCCCACGGATTTTAAGGAGAAAAATCAAGAAAAAATGCAAACCAAAGAAGGTTACCTTGCTTTCTTGCTTCCTTTGCCTTCAATGAAGTGTTTGACACCACTTTTGTGAAAAAAAACTTGGAAGATTTGCTTGGTTTCTCTTGGTTGCTCGTGTATTCACCATGGACACTTAGAAGAAATTTTTTTTCTCTTATGTTTTGGCTTTGTAAATGTTTCGGGCCTTTCTTTCCAAATGTTGCTGACTTAAGCACAAAGGAAGCCAATTAACTTAGCTTCCAATCAATGAAAAATCAACACTTTTCAAGCCATTTCTTTCCAAATTTTTCAAAAATTTAATTTGGCTAATTTTGGCCAAATCTTGGCCTTTAGATCAAAAAGCAATTTAATCATGGCCATTAATGCCACCAACCACCATAATTTTTACATTTAATATTTTGGCTTTATGATGTCATAAATGTAAAGTAAAGTGTTGACTTTGACTTTACTATTCACATTAATTCGACTACTTTTTGACCGGTATCGGTTCGAGTTGAAATTTTCCTGAAATCGTCCCGGCGAGTTCCTGATGTCTCCTGTGCAGTCGGATCAATTTATACTACTTCCGTTTGATCAAAATCAATCCTGGAATTTTTTCATCTTTTAGTGCATCGGTTAGGGTTTTCAATGCCATTTTTGGCATTGTTCCACCCGTTTTAATTCAGTGAATTTTATCAACACTGAATTCTTACTCGTCAGTATTGTTAGAACATTTTAATACATTTTGAACAATATAAATACATTCATTTCACTCTTTAAATAGTACAAATTGTTATATACATACATTTGTACATTTTCTTCCGAGAATGCCTGAATTTCCCGGTTGTCATATTCACCCCTCCTTATAAAATTTTCGTCCTCAAAAATTAGAATAAGTGGGGGTATAAACTCCTCATCTCGTCTTCTTGTTCCCACGTAGCTTCTTCAATGTTATGATTTTTCCACAAAATCTTCACTTGTGGGATTGTCTTATTCCTCAGTACTTTCTCTTCACGAGCCAGTACTCCAATAGGTTGTTCCTCATATGTCAAATCCTCGTGGATTTGAATAGGCTCATGCTTCAATACATGGGATGGATCTGGTATATACTTTCTCAGCATCGACACATGAAATACATTACGCACTGCCGACAATTTAGAGGTAACGCTAATCTGTAAGCGACCCTTCCAATGCGTTCGATAATTTCATAAGGCCCAATATATCTTGGATTCAGTTTCCCCTTCTTACAGAAACGCATAATCCCCTTCATAGGTGATACCTTAAGAAACATGAAGTCTCCTTCATCAAATTCCAAGGATCTCCACCTCTTATCTGCATAACTCTTTTGTCGATTTTGTGCAATTTTCATTTGACGCTGAATTCTTACAATGGCATTGGAAGTCTCTCGTATGAAATCCGTCTTATGCAACTGCTTCTCTCGCAAATCATACCAATGTAGTGGTGATCTGCATTTCTGTCCATACAAAGCCTCATAAGGTGCATGCCTATGGAAGCTTGGTAACTATTATTGTACGAGAATTCAATTAATGATAACTTCTCGTTCCAATTTCCTATAAAATTCATTAACAAGCTCGAAGCATGTCCTCTAATGTCTGAATAGTCTGCTACGACTGTCCGTCTGTTTACAGATGAAATGCCGTATTGAGTCTCAATTCAGTTCCCATGGCTTCTTGCACACACTTCCAGAAGTTTGAAGTGAATCGTGCATCTCGATCTGATACAATGGATTTTGGTACTCCATGTACTCTGACGACTTGAGTTACGTATAACTGAGCAAACTTTTCCAACAAAAAAGTCATCTTAACAGCTATAAACCGTGCTGTCTTGATCAGTCTGTCCACAATAACCCAGATGGTATCATAACCTTCTCGGGTTTTTGGGAGTCCCACTACAAAATCCATCGTAATGTGTTCCCATTTCCATTCAGGAATCTCCAAAGGTTTCAATCTTCCTGCTGGATGTTTATGTTCTGCTTTGATTCTCTGACAGGTCATGCATCTGTTCATGAATTTCGCTATATCGTTCTTCATCTCTTTCCACCAGAACTGTAACTTCAAGTCTTGATACATCTTACTAGCTCCTGGATGAACTGAATATGGTGTCTCATGGGCTTCTGACATGATCCGTCTCCTAAGTTCCTCATCGGCTGGAACATTAATTCTTCCTTGATAAAGGATCATTCCATCCTTGGAAATTCCTTCTTCAGAACTTGTCATTCTTGGATCTCGTCTTTGAGCTTTCTTGATATCCTTAAATAATGATGATTCCACTTGGAGTGCAGCCAATCTTCCAGATATCAGCTCCAAGTTCAAGGAATTTATCTCTTACTACAATGGTTTCGGAAGCCTTTTTATCAGTAGCTGGTGCGATATGGTAGACTTTCTACTTAAAGCATCTGCTACACGGTTGGCCTTCCCTGGATGGTATAAGATTTCACAATCATAATCCTTCACCAATTCCAACCATCGTCTTTGCTGTATATTGAGCTCCTTTTACGTGAAGAAATACTTCAGGCTTTGGTGATCAGTAAAAATCTGACACTGAGCTCCATAGAGATAGTGCCACCAAATTTTAAGTACGAACACTACTGCAGCAAGTTCAAGGTCATGTGTAGGGTAATTCCTTTCATGATCCTTTAATTGACGGGAAGCGTAGGCAATCACCTTGCTGCCTTGCATCAGGACTGCTCCCAATCCTATTTTAGATGCATCACTATAGATCACAAAATTCTCCCCTTCAGTAGGAAGCGTAAGGATTGGTGCGCTTGTCAGCCGTCTCTTTAACTCCTGGAAGCTTCTTTCGTATTCCATAGTCCACTCATACTTCCTTTCTTCGTGTGTAAGAGCAATAAGAGGTGCAGCTAAACGCGTAAATCCCTCTACGAACCTTCGATAATAACCAGCTAACCCCAAGAAACTGCGTATTTCTGTCACACTCTTGGGTACAGGCCATTGGTTAATTGCATCTACCTTCGTTGGATCTACAGTAATACCTTCCTGGGATACAACATGTCCGAGGAAATGTACTCTGTCCAGCCAAAACTCGCATTTTGAGAATTTGGCATACAGTTGATGCTTCCTTATCGTATGTAACACGATCCTCAGATGCTCCTTGTGCTCCTCACGAGTCTTTGAGTATATAAGAATGTCATCAATGAACACAATGACAAACTTATCCAAATACTCTTTAAAAATTCTGTTCATCAAGTTCATGAACGCTGCTGGTGCATTTGTTAATCCAAATGGCATCACAAGGAACTCATAGTGACCATAACGAGTCCTAAACGCCGTCTTAGGAATATCACTTTCTTTAATTCTCAGCTGGTGATATCCTGATCGTAAGTCGATCTTGGAAAATACCGCTGTTCCTTTTAACTGGTCGAATAAGTCATCAATTCTAGGTAACGGATATCTATTTTTGATTGTAACCTTATTCAACTCCCGGTAATCACTGCACAAACGGAACGTTTCATCCTTTTTCTTGACAAATAGCACAGGTGCACCCCACAGAGAATAACTTAGTCGGATGAATCCCTTGTCCAAAAGCTCCTTTAATTGTTCCTACAGCTCCTTTAACTCCACTGGAGCTATGCGGTATAGTGCTTTGGAAATAGGTGTCGTTCCAGGCATCAATTCAATTTCGAACGAGATTTCTCTCTCTGCAGGTATCCTTGGTAAGTCTTCTGGAAATACGTCAAGAAACTCACTAACAATAGGAACATCTTCAGGTTGAAGCTTCTGTTCCTCTGTCGTATCCATCACATATGCCAGATATCCCATACAATTGCTGGCCATCAGCTTGCTTGCTTTCAGTGAACTGATCATCATCTTCCCGGGTTTTCGAGAAGTATCGACGTATTCAAAACTCTCTTCTTTCTCGGGTTGGAATACTATCTTTCGATTTCGACAGTCGATCGTAGCTTGATATTTCCCTAGGAAATCCATGCCTAGAATCACATCGTAATCCATGATCTTCTTTACGATTAACTCAGCGTATAGCTCCCTATTTGCCATATATACTGGTACATGAGGTAGCCAGTAATTAGACAACAATACTTCCCCAGAGGGTAAAGCTGTCTTAAATACTCTTCCCATATAGTCCTTAGGAAGTCCTATCTTTTCAGCAAATTCATAAGAAACAAAAGAATGCGTAGCACTGGAATCGAATAGTACAGAGGCTACATGACTAGTGACAGGAAGCTGACCTATCACCACATTTGATGTTCCTGTGTCTGCATCCTCCTTGCTGTAGGCCATCACACGAGCATCAGCACGTGGCACACGCTCCTGGCGTTGCGGCCTTATTGGAGACTCTTCAACTCTGGCCTGAAGGAAATGAGCTTGTGGGCATGTCTGGTGCGGTTGGGAAGTGCCTTGTACACTTTGCCTGTTGCTTGGACAGTTCCTGGCATAATGACCTTCCTTTCCACATTCATAACAAACAAGTGGCCTAAATCTGCATTGCCCAGAATGTCTCTTCCCGCATGTAGGACAATTTTGTACATTGGATTCCGCATTACCTATGACAATCGGGAAATTCAGCCATTCTCGGAAGAAAATGTACAAATGTATGTATATAACAATTTGTACTATTTAAAGAGTGAAATAAATGTATTTATATTGTTCAGAATGTATTAAAATATTCTAACAATACTGACGAGTAAGAATTCAGTGTTGATAAAATTCGCTGAATTGAAACGGGTGGAACGGTGCTAAAAACGGCATTGAAAACCTTAACCGGTGCACTAAAAGATGAAAAACTTCCGGGATTGATTTTGATCAAACGAAGTAGTACAAATTGATCCAACTGCACAGGAGACCTCAGGAACCCGCCGGGACGATTTCAGGAAAATTTTGGCTCGAACCGATACCGGTCAAAAAGTAGTCGAATTAATGTGAATAGTAAAGTCAAAGTCAACACTTTACTTTACATTTATGACATCATAAAGCCAAATTTAATAAATTTGAAAATATGGTGGTTGGTGGCATTCATGGCCAAGATTAAATCACTTTTTGATCTAAAGGCCAAGATTTGGCCAAAATTCCATCCTTTTATTTTTTGAAAAATTTGGAAAGAAATAGATGGAAAAGTGTTGCATTTTGATTGGTTGAAAGCCAAATTAATTCGCTTTCTTTGAGTTTAAGTCGGCAAAGTCTTGAACAAAAGTGGCCGAGACAATTACAAAGCCAAAAACATAACAAAAAAATTTCTAAGTGTTCTTCCTAGTGTACCCGTGAGCCACCAAGGAGAACCAAGCAAATATTCCAAGTTTCCTTCACAAAAGTGGTGTCAAACCCTTCCTTGAAGACAAAGGAAGCAAGAAAGCAAGGTAACTTTCTTTGGTTTGCATTTTTTTCTTGATTTTTCTCCCTAAATTCCGTGGGATGAATAGTGTGAAAATGAGAAAATTTTTGGTTTGTTTTGGTTAATTTGGTGCTTGGGTTTTGTTAAGGGTGGGATTAGAAGAAAAACCATGCATTTTGTTTAAAGAAAAACCAAAATTTTGGTTGCTTTTCCAACGGTAAAACCGTGGGTTACCATGTGTAATTGATGAGGAATTGTTCTTGTTTAAGTGTGGAAATGCTTTAAATCATGTTTTGGTTAAATGTAAAGCATGATTTGTATGGTTATAAAGCTTGGAAAAATTTTGGTGTCAAATAACCCTAATATGGCCGTGGGTTTAATTAGGGTTTGGTGAAAAATTTTTGCATGGTTTACTTGATGTTTGGATGATTTAAATCATGCATTTAATTATGGAAATGATGGTTATGTGATTGAAAGCATAAAACCAAATGTTGTGCATGTTTTTCTCTTAAATGGCCGTGGGTTATAATGGTGAAAAACCCAAGAATTTGTGTTGTAAAATGCATGGAAAAAGGGCTTGAAAATGTGCTAAGAAATGACATTGGAATAGCCTAAAATTTGGTTGAAAAATTAAGAAGTTTTGGTTAGGGTTTGAGTGTGAGAACCGTGGCCAAAACCAAGGGCAAAATTGAAAGAAATTTTGTGGAATGTGGTTCAAACTGTGAATTGAAATGTTGTGAGCTTTTATGTAAAAGTTTGGGAAACTTTTACATAAAATAGGCTTGTGGTATAGTACTTGGCAGGTACATATGGTTCGAGGCGTACCTAACGCCGGTAGTCTTAAATTTACACCGAAATGCTGCCGAAATTTAGAAAACGGCATTTGGGGTAAAAAAAGAGAATTAAAAATAAAAGTTTGGGGTTGGGTCAGAAACCCGAGTCCCTAAAGGGAAATTGAATAAGGAAAACCTAAGGGGTGATTCATTAATAGTAAATCGTCCCCTTAAAAATGTAAAACGCGAGTGAAACTGAAAAACCGACCCCGAGGGGGGGCGTTTTTGGGAAACGAAGTAAAGGTCCGAGTCGGGTACGGAAAATCCGAGCCTCAAATACCTAGATTGGGAATGTCTAGATGAACGTTTTAAATTCTAGTAAAATGTCCATTTGAGGCTCCGAAACGATAAAAAATCACTAAACCGACGTAAGGGTCGGAATAGTGCTTCCCGAGGGTCGGGAAGTTGAAAAATAGAAATAAAATAGAAACGAACTCAGTAATGAATAGAAAAGAGTCAGAAAAGTTCCTGAGAGCCAAAAATGCAGTCTGGATCGAGAAAATTCCGTCAGGGGCATAATTGCAATTTTGCCAAAATATAGGGACAAAATCGTAATTTTGCAAAAGTTGAGAAAAATGGGGAAAATGATGAATAAAGCCTCAAAAGTTATAAATAGGTTTTATTTAAGCTTTTTAATGAAAAATAAAAGCTATAAATGGAAACGAAATTAACAGACAAGGTTTTGTCTGTAGGATCCCAAAATCGACCTACAAGGAGGGCGATCAAAGATCCAAGAAAGAAAAGGGGAAGAAACTGATAAGGTAAGTTCAGACATTTACCTGTCTGCAACATATAGCATTATTATTGCTAACTTTGATGTACTAATTATAAGTTAGGTACATATGTGCTACGGGCACTATTATAGAGTAGAGAGAGAGACGAAATGTGCTACGGGCACTATTGAGAATGGAACACATAGTAAATTATGCTTCGGGCACTAGAGCGAGGTTAATGAAACTCACTCACCTAAAAATTAAAATGTGAACCATTCCTAACCACGGGGCAATATGAAATCACCGGGTTAGAACTTTAAAAAGTCGGTAATGAAACCACTTTTGGCGTACCAGCCTTTCGTATAGAAAGGTAAATTTTGCCTTCGGGGCTATAAGATTAAGGCTGTGGAGGTCAGCACTGATGTACCACTCCCAGTCATGTACAATTTTGCCTTCGGGGCTATGAGATTAAGGCTGTGGAGGTCAGCACTAATGTACTACTCCCAGTCATGCGCACTTAAATGGTACTGCCAACCTGAGCTCAAAACCAGAACGTAATCAAAGATAATTACTTAAAACTGAAACTATGCCATAATTGAGATAAGATAGTTTCGTGAGGGTACTAACATCGTGGTAGATGTATTGTTGATATACTGTGTTGTGGTCAAACTTACTATTCATAATGAATAGTGGTCAATGTTACTATTCATGATAAATAGTACTATTCATGGAAATTTTATTTCTTGCATGTTTGAACTTACTGAGCCTGTAACTCACCATTTTTGCTTGTGTTGTAGGTAAGCGACCAGCTCAGTAGCTTTGTATGATTGGATGGCGGACGGGATAGTGCGTGTCAAATGGGATAGGAGGCAAGGGATATGGTCCTGCCAGAGTCTTTCCGCTGAGCGATAAAAGAGAAGGGAAAAAGAAACTGTCTTTTGTAATAATATATATTTTATGAAAGTACTGTATTATGTAAATTACTTTGTACTTAAACAAAGTGACTAGTGGATAATGTTTTTCATGATGTAAAAAAAAATTCCCCAAAAACGTCACAATTTAAAGAGAGATAGATTAGCCGGCGACCCATGAGAGTACAATCTATCGCAGTTAGCAATAAAGCTCAACTGTAATAGTATTGTATGATCTCTACGAGGGGCGGGCCGCCACAGTTGGTATCAGAGTGGGTTTACGGTTGGTTTAGTTTAGAATACCAACTGCTGCCACAGTTGGTATCAGAGTGGATTTACGATTCGTCTAGTTTAGATTACCGACTGTTGCCACAATTGGTATATCAGAGCAGCGTTGACCATATCCCGATTTGACACTTCATGCATCCTGCACCGCTATCCAAGTAAGTAGTTTACTTAAGCTTAGTTAATTATTTTCTTATGTGAAAATAATTATCTTATAAGTAGCAAGATGACCAGACCTCCTTATGTGAGACCGTCGCTACCACGACCGAGAGAGGTGTTACGGGTATAGACGAGACCTATTGTGAGGCCGTCTATTTCCCAATGACCAGTAGTTAGACCCCTGGTGCCAGAGAGACCTCCAGCACCAGCACCAGCTCCAGTAGATGTAGTACAGCCTCGACCGGTACTTCATCCACCTGTAGTAGTGGACATTCCAGTTGTTGGTGGACGCCAACATATTGGGGTGAGAGTTTCGGCTCGGGCAGTATAGACATTCAGAGCTAGCAGCCCCCTATGTTTAATGGTGGACGACAGTCAATGGAGATGAAGAACTGGCTCCATGCCATAGAGAGGATTATGGTGATGTGCGATATTGACCGAGAGATGTGGATCCAGTTGGCCATAGGTATGTTTCAGGGAGATGCTCGAGTATTCAGGGAGTATGGTGACCGGGAGATTCTATTGGGATTCAGTTGAGCTGAGTTCTGTCAGCGATTGGCTGATCAGTTTCTGCCTAAGGATCCGACACCTGCTCCAGCACCTCCAAAGACACGAGAGGCAGTTACACCTGCGTACCCTAGATTTGATGAGGTTAGGGACTATATTCTCCAGACTGAGAGGATGGTCATGTTGTCTGGTGAGACAGTTATATCTTACGCAGCACAATTTGAGGAGACCATTAGGAGGAGATGTCCATTGCCCAACCTCACAGAAGCAAACTGTTGTGAGCTTTTCTGGAGAGGTTTACCCATGGAGTTGAGACAGAGGGTGATTAAGCTATATCCTCCTACGCTCCAAGAGTTTGTAGTGACGATCAGGACGATCGAGAGGGAGATTTTGATTGAGCATCTGACGCAGAGTCGACGAGAGACACTGGGTCAAGATGAGATGTTGGCACGCATCTTTGGGCCGAGAAGGATGATGAACGATCATGAGGCCGGACCGTATAGACCACGAGAAGGTGATGATTCAGGACAGGGAGTATTGCCTAGGGTTGGTGATGACTCAGATGATCCAGATGACGATGAGGATCCAGAAGAATATCCTCTAGCCCCAGACACAGGGGATGCATGACCCATAGATGTATGCATGTACATAAGTAGCTTAGAGAGAAAACCTCTTTTGTATAGACTTGTGGCCAAGATGTATATGATGGCCGATGTATATATGACTGGTGATGGTTATGTATGATATATAAATGTTTCGCTATGAATGAAATATCAAAATGATTATATGTTGTACGATGATGTGTTACGATGATGTGGCTTTACATTATCCTGAATTTCGTAAATTTATATGATTTTATGAACGTGGTCATGGAAAAGCTAACGGTGAATTGTTATGCCATAATAGGAGAATAGGCAAGATGGTGGATTTACGAAATCGACCAGAGGGACGAGAACGACGTCCTAATATCATGGAAAGATTAGATCAGATACAAGCCTTACTAGAAGCTTAGATGCAGGAAAATGCTAATCTAAGACAACGAGTTGAGGAGTTAGAACAGAGGCAAGGTTCTGAAGGTACCCAAGTAGAACAGGAAGCTGAGGTAGATCCGGTTATCCCTCTAGCTGCTATACATGAGAGAGTTCCTGAATCACAACTGGTATTAAATCTAGAACCCCTCTATGAAAGATTTAGGTGTATGAGGCCGCCAGAATTTGAAGGTTTTACAAATCCTTTAGAGGCTGAAGACTGGTTGTCATCCTTGCAAGTGATCATGGAATTCATTAACCTAACTGACCGAGAGAAGGTCGCATGTGCGTCTTTTGTGTTGAGAAAAGATGCTCGTTTTTGGTGGGACACTGTGCGAATGAGAAGAAATGTGTCTACCATGAGTTGGGTGGAATTTCTAGAAGAATTTAACCAGAAATATTATGACCCTGCATCTTTGAGACAATAGCAGAAAGAGTTCTCAGAATTGACACAAGGAAATATGTTGGTGAGTGAAGTTTGCCGAAAGTTCGACCAGTTATCCCGCTTATGTCCTTATGTAGTCCCTACTGAGAGGGAGAAAATACAGAAAATGATCGGGATGTTCAGCTCAGAAATTGCTGCATTGGTAGATACTAGACATGTACCGCCTACTTCTGTAGCAGATTGCGTTAGTTGGGCCATCAGAGCTGAGTTTCACGTAGCCCGACAGAAAGAGGAAACAGAGAAGCACTGGGAGGCCAAAAAGAAGGAGAGGGCTTTGGCTAAGTCTACACAAGCTGGTCAATCGAGCAAGACAAATTAGAATGCTAAGCCAAGCCAGGGCAATAATCAAGGATCCCAGCAAAACAAGAGGAAAGGCAATTTTTCTGGAAATCGCCAGGGAAATAATCGAAACCAACAGCGAAGAATAGTTGGTAATGCGGAATCTAATGTACAAAATTGTCCTACATGCGGAAAGAGACATTCTGGGCAATGCAGATATGGGCCACTTGTTTGCTATGAATGTGGAAAGGAAGGTCATTACGCCAGGAACTGTCTAAGCAATAGGCAGGGTGGACAAGGCACTTCCCAACCGCACCAGACATGCCCACAAGCTCATTCCCTTCAGGCCAGAGTTGAAGAATCTCCAGTAAGGCCGTAACGCCAAGAGCGTGTGCCACATGCTGATGCTCATGTGATGGCCTACACCAAAGAGGATGCAGAGGCAGGAATATCGAATGTGGTGACAGGTCAGCTTCCAGTCACTAGTCATGTAGCCTCTGTACTATTCGATTCCGGTGCTACGCATTCTTTTGTTTCCTATGAATTTGCTAACAAGATAGGACTTCCTAAGGACTATATGGGAAGATTATTTAAGATAGCTTTACCCTCTGGGGAAGTATTGTTGTCCAATTACTGGCTACCTCATGTACCAGTATATGTGGCAAATAGGGAGCTTTATGCGAAGTTGATCGTAATGAAGATCATGGATTACGATGTGATTCTAGGTATGGATTTCCTAGGAAAATATCAAGCTACGATCGACTGTCGAAATCGAAAGATAGTATTCCAACCCAAGGAAGAAGAGAGTTTCGAATACGTCGATACTTCTCGAAAACCCAGGAAGATGATGATCAGTTCGCTGAATGCAAGCAAGCTGATAGCCAGTGGTTGCATGGGATATCTGGCATATGTGATGGATACTACAGAGGAACAGAAGCTTCAACCTGAAGATGTTCCTGTTGTTAAGGAATTTCTTGACGTATTTCCAGAAGAGTTAGCAGGGATACCTCCAGAGAGAAAAATCTCGTTTGAAATTGAATTGATACCTGGAAAGGCACCTGTTTCCAAAGCACCATACCGCATGGCTCCAGTGGAGTTAAAGGAGCTGCAGGAACAATTAAAGGAACTTTTGGATAAGGGATTCATCAGACCGAGTTATTCTCTGTGGGGTGCACCTGTGTTGTTCGTCAAGAAAAAGGATAGAACATTCCGTTTGTGCATTGATTATCGGGAGTTGAATAAGGTTACGATCAAAAATAGGTATCCATTACCTAGAATTGATGACCTATTCGACCAGTTAAAAAGCGCAGCGGTATTTTCCAAGATCGACTTATGATCAGGATATCACCAACTGAGAATTAAATAAAGTGATATTCCGAAGACAGCGTTTAGGACTCGTTATGGTCACTATGAGTTCCTTGTAACGCCATTTGGATTAACAAATGCGCTGGCAGCGTTCATGGATTTAATGAACAGAATCTTTAAAGAGTATTTGGATAAGTTTGTCATTGTATTGATTGATGACATTCTTATATACTCAAAGAATCACGAGGAGCACAAGGAGCATCTGAGGATCGTGTTGAATACGATAAGGAAGCATCAACTGTATGCCAAATTCTCAAAATGTGAGTTTTGGCTAGACAGAGTACATTTCCTCGGACATGTTGTATCCCAGGAAGGTATTGCTGTAGATCCAACAAAGGTAGATGCAATTAACCAGTGGCCTGCACCTAAGAGTGTGACAGAAATACGCAGTTTCTTGGGGTTAGCTGGTTATTATCGATGATTTGTAGAGGGATTCGTGCAATTAGCTGCACCTCTTACTGCTCTTACATGTAAGGAAAAGAAGTATGAGTGGACTATGGAATGTGAAAGAAGCTTCCAGGAGTTAAAGAGACGGCTAACAAGTGCACCAATCCTTACGCTTCCTACTAAAGGGGAGAAGTTTGTGATCTACAGTGATGCATCTAAAATAGGATTGGGAGCAGTCCTGATGCAAGGTGGCAAGGTGATTGCCTATGCTTCCCGTCAATTAAAGGGTCATGAAAGGAATTACCCTACGCATGACCTTGAACTTGCTGCAGTAGTGTTCGCACTTAAAATTTGGCGACACTATCTCTATGGAGCTCAATGTCAGATTTTTACTGATCACCAAAGCCTGAAGTATTTCTTCACGCAAAAGGAGCTCAATATGCGGTAAAGACGATGGTTGGAACTGGTGAAGGATTATGATTATGAAATCCTATACCATCCAGGAAAGGCCAGCTGTGTAGCAGATGCTTTGAGTAGAAAGTCTACCGATAAAAAGGCTTCCGAAGCCATTGCAGCAAGAGATAAATTCCTTAAACTTGGAGCTGATATCCGGAAGATTGACTGTACTCCAAGTGGAATCATCGTTGTTTGAGGATATAAAGGAAGCTCAAAGAACAGATCCAAGAATGACAAGTTCTCAAGAAGGAATTTCCAAGGATGGAATAATCCTCTATCAAGGAAGAATAAATGTTCCAGTTGATGAGGAACTTAGAAGACGGATCATGTCAGAAGCCCATGAGACACCATATTCGGTTCATCCCGGAGCAAGTAAGATGTATCAGGACTTAAAGTTATAGTTCTGGTGGAAAGGGATGAAGAACGATATAGCCAAATTTGTGAGCAGATGCATGACCTGTCAAAGAATCAAAGCGGAAAATAAGCATCCAACAGGAAGATTGGAATCTTTGGAGATTCCTGAATGGAAATGGGAACACATTACGATGGATTTTGTAGTGGGACTCCCAAAAACCCGAGAAGGTTATGATACCATCTGGGTTATTGTGGACAAACTGACCAAGACGACATGGTTTATAGCTGTTAAGATGACTTTTTCGTTGGAAAAGTTTACTCAGTTGTATGTAACTCATGTTGTCAGATTACATAGAGTACCAAAATCCATTGTATCAGATCGAGATGCACGATTCACTTCGAATTTCTTGAAGTGTGTGCAAGAAGCCATGGGTACTGAATTGAGACTCAGTATGACATTTCATCCACAAACAGACGGACAGTCAAAGCACACTATTCAAACATCAGAGGACATGCTTTGAGCTTGTGTAATGGATTCTGCAGGAAATTGGAACGAGAAGTTATCATTAATTGAATTCTCGTACAATAATAGTTACCAAGCTTCCATAGGCATGGCACCTTATGAGGCTTTGTATGGATGGAAATACAGATCACCACTACATTGGTATGATTTGCGAGAGAAGTAGTTGCATAAGACGGATTTCATACAAGAGACTTCCGATGCAGTTGCTAGAATTCAGCGTCAAATGAAAATTACGCAAAGTCGACAAAAGAGTTATGCGGATAAAAGGCGAAGATCCTTAGAATTTGATGAAGGAGACTTCGTGTTTTTTAAGGTATCGCCTATGAAGGGGATTATGCGTTTCGGTAAGAAAGGGAAACTGAGTCCAAGATATATTGGACCTTATGAAATTATCGAACGCATTGGAAAGGTCGCTTACAGATTAGCGTTACCTCCTGAATTGTCGGCAGTGCATAATGTATTTCATGTGTTGATGCTGAGAAAGTATATACCAGATCCGTCCCATGTATTGAAGCATGAGCCTATTCAAATCCACGAGGATTTGACATATAAGGAACAACCTATTCAGATACTGACTCGTGAAGAGAAAGTACTGAGGAATAAGACAATCCCACTAGTGAAGATTTTGTGGAAAAATCACAACATTGAAGAAGCTACGTGGGAACGAGAAGATGAGATGAGGAGTTTATACCCCCACTTGTTCTAATTTTCGAGGATGAAAATTTTATAAGGAGGGGTGAATATGACAACCGGGAAATTTAGGCATTCTCAGAAGAAAATGTACAAATATATGTATATAACAATTTGTACTATTTAAAGAGTGAAATAAATGTATTTATATTGTTCAGAATGTATTGAAATGTTCTAACAATACTGACGAGTAAGAATTCAGTGTTGATAAAATTCACTGAATTGAAACGGTTGGAACGGTGCCAAAAACGGCATTGAAAACCCTTACCGGTGCACTAAAAGATGAAAAACTTCCAGGATTGATTTTGATCAAATAGAAGTAGTATAAATTGATCCGACTGCACAGGAGACCTCAGGAACCCGCTGGGACGATTTCAGGAAAATTTCGGCTCGAACCGATACCGGTCAAAAAGTAGTCGAATTAATATGAATAGTAAAGTCAAAGTCAACACTTTACATTTATGACATCATAAAGCCAAATTTAATAAATGTGAAAATATGGTGGTTGGTGGCATTCATGGCCAAGATTAAATCACTTTTTGATCTAAAGGCCAAGATTTGGCCAAAATTCCATCCTTTTATTTTTTGAAAAATTTGGAAAGAAATGGATGGAAAAGTGTTGCATTTTGATTGGTTGAAGGCCAAATTAATTCGCTTTCTTTGTGTTTAAGTCGGCAAAGTCTTGAACAAAAGTGGCCGAGACAATTACAAAGCCAAAAACATAACAAAAAAATTTCTAAGTGTTCTTCCTAGTGTACCCGTGAGCCACCAAGGAGAACCAAGCAAATATTCCAAGTTTCCTTCACAAAAGTGGTGTCAAACCCTTCCTTGAAGACAAAGGAAGCAAGAAAGCAAGGTAACTTTCTTTGGTTTGCATTTTTTTCTTGATTTTTCTCCCTAAATTCCGTGGGATGAATAGTGTGAAAATGAGAAAATTTTTGGTTTGTTTTGGTTGATTTGGTGCTTGGGTTTTGTTGAGGGTGTGATTAGAAGAAAAACCATGCATTTTGTTTAAAGAAAAACCAAATTTTTGGTTGGTTTTCCAAGGGTAAAACCGTGGGTTACCATGTGTAATTGATGAGGAATTGTTCTTGTTTAAGTGTGGAAATGCTTTAAATCATGTTTTGGTTAAATGTAAAGCATGATTTGTATGGTTATAAAGCTTGGAAAAATTTTGGTGTCAAATAACCCTAATATGGCCGTGGGTTTAATTAGGGTTTGGTGAATAATTTTTGCATAGTTTACTTGATGTTTGGATGGTTTAAATCATGCATTTAATTATGAAAATGATGGTTATGTGATTGAAAGCATAAAACCAAATGTTGTGCATGTTTTTCTCTTAAATTGCCGTGGGTTATAATGGTGAAAAACCCTAGAATTTGTGTTGTAAAATGCATGGAAAAAGGGCTTGAAAATGTGCTAAGAAATGACATTGGAATAGCCTAAAATTTGGTTGAAAAATTGAGAAGTTTTGGTTAGGTTTTGAGTGTGAGAACCGTGGCCAAAACCAAGGGCAAAATTGAAAGAAATTTTGTGGAATGTCATTCAAAATGTGAATTGGAATGTTGTGAGCTTTTATGTAAAAGTTTAGGAAACTTTTACATAAAATAGGCTTGTGGTATAGTATAATTGAGCATGTACTAATATCGCGGTAGATGTATTGTTGATATACTGTGTTGTGGTCAAACTTACTATTCATAATGAATAGTGGTCAAAGTTACTATTTATGTATGAATAGTGGTCAACGTTACTATTTATGATGAATAGTACTATTCATAGAAATTTTATTTTTTGCATGTTTGAACTTACTGAGCCTGTAACTCACCATTTTTGCTTATGTTGTAGGTAAGCGACCAGCTCAGTAGCTTTGTATGACTGGATTGCGGACAGGATAGCACGTGTCAAATGGGATAGGAGGCAAGGGATATGGTCCTGCCAGAATCTTTCCGCTGAGCGATAAAAGAGAAGGGAAAAAGAAACAGTCTTTTGTAATAATATATATTTTACGAAAGTACTGTATTTTGCAAATTACTTTATACTTAAACAAAGTGACTAGTGGATAATGTTTTTCATGATGTAAAAAAAAATTCCCCAAAAACATCATGATTTAAAGAGAGATAGATTAGCCGGCGACCCATGAGAGTACAATCTATCGCAATTAGTGATAAAGCTCAACTGTAATAGTATTGTATGATGTCTACGAGGGGTGGGCCGCCACATTACCAGCTGTTCTTCGCTGCTGGTTTCGATTATTGCCCTGGCGATTTCCAGAAAAATTGCCTCTCCTCTTGTTTTGTTGGGATCCTTGATTATTGCCCTGGCCTGGTTTAGCATTCTGATTAGGCTTGCTCGATTGACCAGCTTGTGTAGACTTAGCTAAAGCCCTCTCCTTCTTTTTGGCCTCCTAGTGCTTCTCTCTTTCCTCTTTCTATCGGGCTATGTGAAACTCAGCTCTGATGGCCTGATTGACACAATCTGCTACAGAAGTAGGTGGTACCTGTCCAATATCTACCAATGCAGCAATTTCTGGCCTGAACATCCCGATCATTTTTTGTATTTTCTCCCTCTCAATAGGGACTACATAAGGACATAAGCGGGATAACTAGTCGAACTTTCGGCAAACTTCACTCACCAACATATTTCCTTGCGTCAATTCTGATAACTCTTTCTGCTGTTGTCTCAGAGATGCAGGATCATAATATTTTTGGTTAAATTCTTCCAGAAATTCCGCCTAACTCATGGTAGACACATTTCTTCTCATTCGCACAGTGTCCCACCAAAAACGAGCATCTTTTCTCAACACAAAAGATGCACATGCGACTTTCTCCTGGTCAGTTAAGTTCATGAATTCCATGATCACTTGCAAAGATGACAACCAGTCTTCAGCCTCTAGAGGATTAGTAGAACCTTCAAATTCTGGTGGCCTCATACGGCTGAATCTTTCATAGAGGGGTTCAAAATTTCATACCGGTTGCGGTTCAGGAACTCTCTCATGTACAGTAGCTGGAGGAATAACTGGGTCTACCTCAGCTTCCTGTTCTACTTAGGTACCTTCAGAACCTTGCCTCTGTTCTAACTCCTCTACTCGTTGCCTCAGATTAGCATTTTCTTGCATCTGAGCTTCTACTAAGGCTTGTATCTGATCTAATCTCTCCATGATATTAGGACGTCATTCTCGTCCCTCTGGTCGATTCCGCAAATCCACCATCCTGCCTATTATCCTATTATGGCACAACAATTCACCGTTAGCTTTTTCCATGACCACATTCGTAAAATCAGATAAATTTACGAAATTCAGGGTAATGTAAAGCCACATCATCATAACACATCATCGTACAACATATAATCATTTTGATATTTCATTCATAGCAAAACGTCTATATATCATACATAACCATCACCAGTCATATATACATCGACCATCATATACAGCTTGGCCACAAGTCTATACAAAAGAGCTTTTCTCTCTAAGCTACTTATGTACATGCATACATCTACTGGTCACACATCCCCTGTGTCTGGGACTAGAGGATATTCTTCTGGATCCTCATCGTCATCTGGATCATCTGAGTCATCACCACCCCTAGGCAATGCTCCCTGTCTTGAGTCATCACCTCCTTGTGGTCTAGACGGTCCGACCTCATGATCGTTCATCATTCTTCTCGGCCCAAAGATGCGTGCCAACATCTCATCTTGACCCAGTGTCTCTCGTCGACTCTGCATCAGATGCTCAATCAAAATCTCCCTCTCGATTGTCCTGATCGTCACTACAAACTCTTGGAGCGTAGGAGGATATAACTTAATCACCCTCTGTCTCAACTCCATGGGTAAACCTCTCCAGAAAAGCTCACAATAGTTTGCTTCAGTGAGGTTGGGCAACGGACATCTCCTCCTAATGGTCTCCTCAAATCGTGCTGCGTAAGACATAACTGTCTCACCAGACAACATGACAATCCTCTCTGTCTGGAGAATATAGTCCCTAACTTCATCAAATCCAGGGTACGCGGGTGTATCTGCCTCTCGTCTCTCTGGAGGTGCTGGAGCAGGTGTCGGATCCTTAGGCGGAAACGGATCAGCCAATCGCTGATAGAACTCAGCCCAACTGAATCCCAACAGAATCTCCTGGTCACAATACTCCCAGAATACTCGAGCATCTCCCTGAAACATACTTATGGCCAACTGGATCCACATCTCTCGGTCAATGTCGCACATCACCGTAATCCTCTCTATGGCATGGAGCCAGTTCTTCGTCTCCATTGACTGTCATCCACCATCAAACATAGAGGGACTACTAGTTCTGAATGCCTGTACTGCCCGAGCCGAAACTCTCACCCCAATATGTTGGCGTCCACCAACAACTGGAATGTCCACTACTACAGGTGGATGAAGTACCGGTCGAGACTGTACTACATCTACTGGAGCTGGTGCTAGTGCTGGAGGTCTCTCTGGCACCAGGGGTCTAACTACCGAACGTTGGGAAATAGACGGCCCCACAATAGGTCTCGTCCATACTCGTAATAACCCTCTCGGTCGTGGTAGCGGCAGTCTCACATAAGGAGGTCTGGTCATCTTGCTACCTATAAGATAATTATTTTCACATAAGAAAATAATTCACTAAACTTAAGTAAACTACTTACTTAGATTGCGGTGCAGGATGCGTGAAGTGTCAAATTAGGATATGGTTAACACTGCTCTGATATACCAACTGTGGCAGCAGTTGGTAATCTAAACTAAACCAATCGTAAACCCGCTCTGATACCAATTGTGGCGGCCCGCCCTTCGTAGAGATCATACAATACTATTACAGTTAAGCTTTGTCGCTAACTGCGATAGATTGTACTCTCATGGGTCGCCGGCTAATCTATCTCTCTTTAAATCATGACGTTTTTGGGGAAATTTTTTTTTAAAAAAACATCATGTAAAACATTATCCACTAATCACTTTGTTTATAAGTACAAAGTAATTTACATAATATAGTACTTTCGTAACATATATATTATTACAAAAGAACTGTTTCTTTTTCCCTTCTCTTTTATCGCTCAGCGGAAAGACTCTGGCAGGACCATATCCCTTGCCTCCTATCCCATTTGACACGCGCCATCCCGTCTGCCATCCAGTCATACAAAGCTACTAAGCTGGTCACTTACCTGCAACATAAGCAAAAATGGTGAGTTACAGGCTCAGTAAGTTCAAACATGCAAGAAATAAAATTTCTATGAATAGTACTATTTATCGTGAATAGTAATATTGACTACTATTCACATATGAATAGTACTTTGACCACTATTCATTGTGAATAGTAAGTTTAACCACAACACAGTATATCAACAATACATCTACCGCGATGTTAGTACTCTCACGAAACTGTCTTATGCTCAATTATGGCATAGTTCAGTTTTAGGTAATTGTAGGAAAATAAACCGGTAAAAACGTATCAGAGTGGCGCAGCGGAACAATAAAAATTTTTAAGATCGTTAAATATCTCATGATGCCATATACAATAAATCAACAACAATTAAAACTCATACCTCAAGGACGCCAATCTTGCAAGAGGAGAATGACCGGAGGCTTCAACCAACTAGCCTTCTCTACTATTCTCCAATTCCCGAATGGCTGAGTGTGTGGGCACTCTGAATCTCGATCGGTATGCTAGCACTGCTAGTCTTCTTCTGACCACCAAGATCTCTAAAGAACTTTATTGTCACGATGAGCTGTGCAACAATAAGCCTGCTCACCTGAGAGTCTGTGGTCTGAGAGAACTGGAGTGGTAGGACCTCTATTTACAGACCTGCATGAGGTGAATCTCTGAATTTGAATTGGATTAGGAAAAGATATTTTCCCTTATCCAAACCCATAAAATCCGAATTTTTCCATGGGAAAATCCCAACAATAAATTCGGTTTTTCTTAGGATAAATCCAATCCAAATCTAAACAAGATTTTAACTAGAATTTTATCTCCCTTTTTCAACCAAAAAATCTGACTTTTCTTTGAGAAAATCTCAACAAAAGTTTCGGCCATTATGGATAAGTGAGAATCAAAAATTCCACTAGGATTTTCAAGCTTGAATCTCATCTCAACCTTATCCAAAATAACCGAATTTCCTAGGAGATATTCTCCCTAATTTCGGCCACTTTTCAGGAAAGGAGAGAATCCAAATTCAACTAGGATTGAAACTTGAATTTTTCCCTTGAATCCTATCCACAAAAACCGAAATTTGCTTGAGGATTATCCTCAAAATTTTGTCCCTTATTTGTTGGGATTTGGATTCAAAATTCAAGTAGGATTCTAACAAGATTATCCTCTCCAAATCCAACTCAAATTCGAATTTCAAACCTTGTGGATTTTCCACAACAAATTCGAATCCTACTTGGACTATGATTCAAAATTTGAATTTCAAATTTCAAATTCAAATTTCAAATTTCAAATTCAAATTTCAAATTTCAAATTTCAAATTTCAAATTTAAATTTCAAATTCGAATTTCAAATTCGAATTTTAAATTCAAATTTCAAATTCAAAATTCAAATTCAAAATTCAAATTTCAAATTTCAAAATTTAAAATTCAAATTTCAAAATTCAAATTTCAAATTCCACAAAACGGTTGTGTTTCATATTCTTGTTCTCATAGATAATTTTCTACAACTCCAATCCAATCTCAAATAAAATCATGGTAACTTTATTTGGAGTTCGAATAATTGTGTACTCTATTATCCAAAACAAAATCTGAATCCAACCGGAGAGAATCTTGTCTACCATCCTAATCCTGTGTCATCACCATCCATGCATAATAAACTAGCCAATAGCATACACAAATCAATTTGCCAAACGTTAAGGAATTATGTGGAGCTAGTAGAGGGACTGATTGGACATATATAATCGGGCTCCCGTGATTCCATATGATCATCATTCTTTACCGAACAACTCAATCATATGATCACTAGTTTCAGAGTCACACCACTATAAACCTGAAACTGAACTCCCAATTATATACCGTATTATGTAAGCCTGTGATGAGCTACCATCCAATGACCTTGTCATATATGCAAAACCCTCATATGATATCCATGGTCAGCCTTAGGTCAAAGTCTGTTTAATCCTACTGATCAGGCTATCTTAAAGTTTCATTATACTATCGAATCAAGAAAATGTTTATTCACCATATGTGAATAAGAAGTCATCCGCCCAGCAGACGACCCAAGGCCTTGTTCATTTTCACATTCAGTATAATGCCTTTAAGAGGATACCTTTAACTCCTCAGAGCTATGATTCCGATATCTGCAAACAAACCCTTCATCGTATACAAGTCATGCACCCAACGAACCGGTCTATAAGCTTACTACCTCTGAGACGCTTTAGCCATTGGAACATCAAAGTACACAAGTCATATACATGAAGTAGTTCATTTACTCAGGATTAAGGTTTTTGCACAATGAACGTCAAAAGCAGATTGATCCACTCATAGCGGACTACGTAGATCAATCACGCTTTAGTCCTGGTCTAATATGTCACCTCCGAGCAACATATCCATGTCTCTACTTGGGAGTCCAGCTCCAGACAGTCAAGACAAACCGTCCCCTCTAAGGCTTTAGACAACATAATAGTCTTAACATGAGTTAGATGCTCGGTCTAACCCCATAGACTACAGACCATGGTTTAGACTGCTAACTTTAGAACATTGTCTTCTCGCATACAAAAGTCCATTGCATGCAACATTCTAACAGTTTTAACACAAGCAGTCAGTGAGCCATATTTGCTTACATTTACTTTAACATGTAAATAAGACGAGGACAGATAGCAATGTAATGAATAACCTCTATGTATAATTTTATTATCCAGTTCAAAATAAATACATCAAAATGTCTCTAATACTTAGGGCATTTCCTAACAATCTCCCACTTGCCCTAAGCCAGCAGATGTGCCATGTTACGCATCCCCATCGCCTCTACATGCCTCTCAAAGCTTCTAGCCACCAAAGTCTTAGTAAAGGGATCAGCGATGTTGTCCTCGGACGCGATCTTACATACATCCACTTGTCCTGTCTCCACATGCCCTCTAATAATATGATATCTCTGATCGATGTGCTTGGTCCTCTTGTGGTGCCGAGATTCCCTTGTGTTGGCAATAGCCCCAGTATTATCACAATAAAGTGTGATAGGCTTGTCAACACCCGGAATGACCTCAAGGTCTCTAAAGAACTTGCGGAGCCAAACCGCTTCTTTAGATGCCTCAGCCGCAGCCACATACTCAGCCTCCATAGTAGAGTCAGCTGTGCAGCCCTGTTTCACGCTCCTCCACACAATGGCGCCTCCTCCGAGTAAAAACACTGATCCAGATGTCGATTTCCTCGAATCCTTACAAGTCTGGAAGTCTGAGTCCGTGTATCCTACGGGTGTTAGGTCCCCTCTAGAATACACCAGCATATAATCCCTCGTTCTCTTAAGATACTTGAGTATATGCTTTACTGCTTGCCAGTGCTTGGTTCCAGGATTCGCTTGATATCGACTCACCATACCTACTGCAAAACATATGTCTGGGCGAGTGCAAAGCATAGCGTACATAAGGCTACCCACAGCGGATGCATAAGGGACCTTACTCATACGCTCTCTTTCTTCCGATGTCTTGGGACAGTCATCCAATGAAAGAGTTAGACCAGCAATAGAAGGTTGTGAGCCTTTCTTTGCCTCTAGCATTGCATATTTGTCAATTATTTTATCTATGTATGAATCTTGGGATAACGCTATCATTTTGTTCTTTCGATCTCTGAAGAGACGAATGCCTAGAACATAATTAGCTTCTCCCAAGTCCTTCATGTCAAACTGTTGGTGTAACCAAAGCTTGACCGATGATAAGTTCCCTACATCATTCCCAATGAGTAGTATATCATCGACATAAAGTATCAGAAAGACCACTTTTCCATCCTTAATACGTTTATAAACACAAGGTTCATCAACGTTCTGCTCAAAACCAAATGTCTTAATCGCTTGATCAAACCTCTGGTTCCATGAGCGGGATGCTTGCTTTAATCCATAAATGGATCTAAGCAACTTGCAGACTTTCCTTTCTTGGCCTTTCGCTATAAACCCTTCGGGCTGTATCATATAGATACACTCTTCAAGATGGCCATTCAAGAATGCCGTCTTGACATCCATTTGCCAGATCTCGTAATCGAGAGCCGCAGCAATGGACAGAAGAATACGGATAGACTTCAGCATAGCAACAGGCGAAAAGGTTTCCTCGTAATCGATTCCAGCCTTTTGCGTGTATCCCTTTGCAACCAGTCTAGCTTTGAAAGTTTTCACTCTCCCTTCCGCATCCTTCTTTCTTTTGTAGACCCATTTGCATCCAATGGGTTTTATCCCATTCGGCAAATCTACAAGTTCCCAAACAGAGTTGGATTTCATAGAATCCATCTCATTGTTCATAGCCTGTTTCCAAGATTTAGAATCAACATCATTTATAGCTTCATCATAGGTGACCGGATCATCCTCATGCTCATGAGCCTCGGCCTGGTATACCTCAGCATCATACATGAAGAAATTAGGTTTCTTCGAAACCCTCCCACTACGACGAGGCACCCTAAATTGTTGATCGTCTGCAGGTCTTTCACTGGAACTCGGACTTGCGTCCAAGACCGAAATCTGTGGAGCAGTTCTTTCACCCGATAACTCCTCTAGCACTACTTTGCTTCGAGGTTTAAAGTCATTCATGTGACTTTCCTCCAAGAATGTCGCATGGGTTGAGACAATGAATTTTTGTTCCTTCGGGTTATAGAACAGACCTCCTTTAGTTCCTTTTGGATACCCTACAAACATGCATAATTCTGATCTTGGTTCCAACTTCTTCGCATCCCCATCCAGTACATGTGCCGGGCAGCCCCATATTCTCATATGTCCAAGGGAGGGCTTCCTGCCACGCCACAATTCATACGGAGTTCTAGGAATTGATTTGCTCGGAACCCGGTTCAGAATATAGCACGTCGTTTGTAAAGCATATCCCCAAAATGATAATGGCAGCGTTGAGTAACTCATCATGGACCGTACCATATCCAATAAGGTCCTGTTTCTCCTTTCGGCTACACCATTCTGTTGTGGAGTACCAGGTGCAGTCAATTGGGATAAAATCCCGTTCTCTACAAGATGTCCTAGAAATTCATCGAAGAGGTATTCGCCACCTCGATCAGATCGAAGTGTCTTTATGGATTTATCCAATTGCTTTTCCACTTCCGCACGATACTCTTTGAACTTGTCAAAGGTTTCGCTCTTGCGGTGCATCAGATACACATATCCATACCTCGAGTAATCATCTATAAAAGAGACATAATACTCGAACCCTCCTCGTGCTGTGACGTTCATGGGGCCACATACGTCAGTGTGCACAATTTCTAAGAGCTCCTGAGCCCTTGTACCCTTAGCTCCAAAAGACCTCTTAATCATCTTACCCTCTAGACAAGACTCACATTGGGGAAGTCGTACCTCCTCCAGAGATTCCAGAGGACCGTCTTTCACCAATCTTTGAATCCTATCCTGATTAATATGACCAAGTCTTAAATGCCAAAGATACGCCTTGTTAGAGTGAGAAACTTTCAACCTTTTAGAGTTATCAATTAATTCAGTGTCAAGCAGTGAGTACATATTTGGTCTGATCAAATATAGGTTTCCATCCATCCATCCAGAACAGATAAAAGACTTATTTCTACGAATATCAACTCTTTTACTAAAAGAAACTGAATAAGAATCCTTTATTAAACAAGCTACCGATATAAGGTTCCTCCTAAAATTAGGAACATAAAAACATTCTTTCAATAAAATAAACCTAAATTGATCAAAATAAAGGTGAACATCTCCCACTGCCTCAGCCACCACAAAGCTACCATCTCCAGTCCGCAACGAGAGGCTCCTATCATGTAGACTTCTCGTTTCCACGAACCCCTGCATAGAAACACAAACATGATTAGTGGCTCCCGAATCAATGACCCAAGTGTCTTTCGATTCTTCCACCAAACACACTTCCAAGTAATGAAGTTCCTTACCTTCCTTGCCCTTGGCGGCTAGGAATTCCCGGCAAGCCTTCTTGAAGTGACCTACCTTCCCACAATGGAAGCATTTGGACTTTTTAGGGTCCTTTGGCTTCTTGTTCTTCTTCTTCTTCTTCCCGTCTGAGACAGGAGGATTAGCAGAACTAGAAGCCACTTGCTTCTTATTTGGCCTCTTCCTCTTCCTTGAGGGATTGGAAGATTCCGCCAAATTGGCCTCTCCTTTAGGTCGGACCGCATCCTCATCCCTGATCATCAACTCATAAGCCTGTAGTTGCTTCATGAGCTCGGTTAGTCCTAACTCCTTTGTCGCCAGATTGTATGCGGCCTTAAACCCCACAAAATCTTTAGACAGAGTCTTGAACACCATCTCGATCTAGGTGTTGTAGTCCAACTCAGCACCATTCTCGGCAGCCTCAGCAAAGAATCCCATTAGAGTGATCATATGGTCCTTCACCGGAGTACCTGCCTTTTGCTTGGAGTTCATAATGCTGGTAATAGCGGACTGTCGAGCCAATTTTTCTTGGCCTCCGAACATGTCCTCCAGATTGTCCATGATCTCCCCAGCAACTTGATAAGTCTCATGCTGCTTTTGTAAAGCACTCGTCATGCTAGCAAGGATGTAGCATCGAGCTATCTCATTGGATTCTCTCCAACGATTATAGGCAACCGGGACCTCCTCAAGTGGTGTGTCAGGTTTGGGCCCAGGTGGGCATGGTTCGTCCAGTACGAACTTGTGTCTCTCGCAGCTGAGAACTATTAATAGATTCCTTTTCCAGTCTTTATAATTATCGCCATTCAACTTATTTTCAGTAAGTATCGAAATGAGGGGTGTCGGTGACATTTTGAACTGAAATAAAATTATACTAGACATCATTACAAAGCCCAAGCAAATATACAGATAATTTAGCAAATAAAACATACAAGTATGTTCCTACATGAAACTTGAAAAACATGTAGCATTGCAACGGTAATTCTCAGCACCTATTGCCCCAAGCCACCGAGGGGTGGTCATGAAAACAAATAGCCGGAACATGGACCCCGTCCAATTAATATATGTTACCTTAAATCCTCCAAGGTTAAGACATATATTAATAACCGCTTATTTGGCCACCAGTTTAGTTAACAGAGCTTCTAGGGAAGGTTAATAACTAAACGAGTCTTGAGTGTATAACCATTGTTTATGTAGCCCGATCCACGTCCTACCAAGCCACCGAGGGGTGGTCATGAATAGGATCACACCCGAACACGTTTTCCACATAGGAGATCCAATCTAGTATACCGGCGGCAGTAAACACCTACCGAGGGGTGTGGTCAGGGCAGAACTGACGCGAGGCGTTACCATACTTTCACATATGGATCAACAATGGAGGCCGTGGGTTTTGTTTGAAACCCTCTCCCACTCAATATTTTGAAAAACATGCAAGTTTTGACAAATTATGTATGATCAATATAGTATGAGCGACACTCACCTATCCTATATGATATGTTATCAAATATGCATACAAAACATCCATCAATACATATTTATACATCCATGACATATCACAGAAAAAATAATTGACAGAATAACCAAGCTATGGTTCCATCCTAGAACAAAGAAAATAAAGATTACAAAATTCCATCCAAAGCATTCTTTGGGTCTTGAATTCTGTTCCGTCTTCTTATATCCATCTTTATGTAGCCTTTCCATTTATTTCTCATCCTAAGAATTATTTAAAATTTAAATCTCCAAAAATTTAAATTTCAAATTCAAATTCCAAATTCGAATTTCAAATTTAAATTTACAATTCAAATTTTAAACAATTTTAAACATCATGTGCAATAATATGTAATTTCAAAAATTTCAAATTTTCAATTATATATTTTTAAACATGATTTAAAATTAAATCTCAAATTTAAAAATCAAAATTTTCTAATTTTGGACCGCCGTACCGCCACCCGTGGAGGCGGCAGCCGCCGTGGGCAGCCACCAACCCCGGAGGGGCTGGCAGCCCACGGTTGCCCCTTGTGCAGCTTGCCGGGCTGCAGGCCAAGCCTGCAGCGCCAGGCTGCACTCCCAGGCTGGGCGCAGCAGCCGGCAGGCTACAGGCAGCGCCTGCAGCCAGTGGCTGCACGCCCAGGCTGCGACAAGCCTTGGGCAGGCTGCGCCACCCTCGGCTGCAGGCCAAGCCTGCGGCCGTGGGTGATGTTTGCCTGCAGAGGGGCTGCCGCAGCCCCATCCTGCCCGAGGGCAGGGGCTGCAGCCCCACCAAGGCCCGTCGACCTATCTCGAGGGGTCGTGTCTCGATTTTCGTGCCATATTCCAATTTACCTATTAGGATCTCCAAAAATTAATTTGAATCCTAATTAAATTGACATTTTCCACACAATCAAAATTTCAATCTTTAAATCAAATTTAACTTTTGGGAAAAATAAATTACGATCTTCAATCTTCAATCTCCTCCAAGAATAATAAAAAATTCCTATACCGTTTCCGGTGTACAAAATTCTGTCCATAAAAATTCTAAGAGACAAAAAATAAAATCCATGGGAAAATTATAGTGTTAATTAAACTGCTCCCATGGTTACATAAAAATTCCTAGATACAATTTTTCTAAATTCTAAGGAACCATAACCGGTATAATCAAGCGTGCTTATAATAATTCAAAAATTAAAATAACCACATACTTTATACATAATCCATGATAACAACACAAAGGAACCCTAGAATGCCACTCTCTAAATATCAAATCCATATATAAATAAAAAGACTAAGTAATTGTCTAATTTATGTACATGGCATAGTCATGAGATGGCTCTGATACCAATTGTAGGAAAATAAACCGGTAAAAACGTATCAGAGTGGCGCAGCGGAACAATAAAAATTTTTAAGATCGTTAAATATCTCATGATGCCATATACAATAAATCAACAACAATTAAAACTCATACCTCAAGGACGCTAATCTTGCAGGAGGAGAATGACCGGAGGCTTCAACCAACTAGCCTTCTCTACTATTCTCCAATTCCCGAATGGCTGAGTGTGTGGGCACTCTGAACCTCGATCGGTATGCTAGCACTGCTAGTCTTCTTCTGACCACCCAGATCTCTAAAGAACTTTATTGTCATGATGAGCTGTGCAACAATAAGCCTGCTCACCTGAGAGTCTGCGGTCTGAGAGAACTGGAGTGGTAGGACCTCTATTTATAGACCTGCATGAGGTGAATCTTTGAATTTGAATTGGATTAGGAAAAGATATTTTCCCTTATCCAAACCCATAAAATCCGAATTTTTCCATGGGAAAATCCCAACAATAAATTCGGTTTTTCTTAGGATAAATCCAATCCAAATCTAAACAAGATTTTAACTAGAATTTTATCTCCCTTTTTCAACCAAAAAATCCAACTTTTCTTTGAGAAAATCTCAACAAAAGTTTCGGCCATTATGGATAAGGGAGAATCAAAAATTCCACTAGGATTTTCAAGCTTGAATCTCATCTCAACCTTATCCAAAAGAACCGAATTTCCTAGGAGATATTCTCCCTAATTTCGGCCACTTTTCAGGGAAGGAGAGAATCCAAATTCAACTAGGATTGAAACTTGAATTTTTCCCTTGAATCCTATCCACAAAAACCGAAATTTGCTTGAGGATTATCCTCAAAATTTCGTCCCTTATTTGTTGGGATTTGGATTCAAAATTCAAGTAGGATTCTAACAAGATTATCCTCTCCAAATCCAACTCAAATTCGAATTTCAAACCTTGTGGAATTTCCACAACAAATTCAAATCCTACTTGGACTGTGATTCAAAATTTGAATTTCAAATTTCAAATTTCAAATTAAAATTTCAAATTCAAATTTCAAATTTCAAATTTCAAATTTCAAATTTAAATTTCAAATTCGAATTTCAAATTCGAATTTCAAATTCAAATTTCAAATTCAAAATTCAAATTTCAAATTTCAAAATTCAAATTTCAAATTTCAAAATTCAAAATTCAAATTTCAAAATTCAAATTTCAAATTCCACAAAACGGTTGTGTTTCATATTCTTGTTCTCATGGATAATTTTCTACAACTCCAATCCAATCTCAAATAAAATCATGGCAACTTTATTTGGAGTTCGAATAATTGTGTACTCTATTATCCAAAAAAAATCTGAATCCAACCGGAGAGAATCTTATCTACCATCCTAATCCTGTGTCATCACCATCCATGTATAATAAACTAGCCAATAGCATACACAAATCAATTTGCCAAACGTTAAGGAATTATGTGGAGCTAGTAGAGGGACTGATTGGACATATATAATCGGGATCCCGTGATTCCATATGATCATCATTGTTTACCGAACAACTCAATCATATGATCACTAGTTTCAGAGTCACACCACTATAAACCTGAAACTGAACTCCCAATTATATACTGTATTACGTAAGCCTGTGACGAGCTACCATCCAATGACCATGTCATATATGCAAAACCCTCATATGATATCCATGATCAGCCTTAGGTCAAAGTCCATTTAATCCTACTGATCAGGCTGTCTTAAAGTTCCATTATACTACCGAATCAAGAAAATGTTTATGTTAGGAAATGCCCTAAGTATTAGAGACATTTTGATGTATTCATTTTGAACTGGATAATAAAATTATACATAGAGGTTATTCATTACATTGCTATTTGTCCTCGTCTTATTTACATGTTAAAGTAAATGTAAGCAAATATGACTCACTGACTGCTTGTGTTAAAACTGTTGGAACGTTGCATGCAATGGACTTTTGTATGCGAGAAGACAATGTTCTAAAGTTAGCAGTCTAAACTATGGTCTGTAGTCTATGGGGTTAGACCGAGCATCTAACTCATGTTAAGACTATTATGTTGTCTAAAGCCTTGGAGGGGACGGTCTGCCTTGACTGTCTGGAGCTGGACTCCCATGTAGAGACATGGATATGTTGCTCGGTGGTGACATATTAGACCGGGACTAAAGCGTGATTGATCTACGTAGTCCGCTATGAGTGGATCAATCTGCTTTTGACGTTCATTGTGCAATAACCTTAATCCTGAGTAAATGAACTACTTCATGTATATGACTTGTGTACTTTGATGTTCCAATGGCTAAAGCGTCTCAGAGGTAGTAAGCTTATAGACCGGTTCGTTGGGTGCATGACTTGTATACGATGAAGGGTTTGTTTGTAGATATCGGAATCATAGCTCTAAGGAGTTAAAGGTATCCTCTTAAAGGCATTATACTGAATGTGAAAATGGACAAGGCCTTGGGTCGTCTGCTGGGCGGATGAATTCTTATTCACATATGGTGAATAATCATTTTCTTAATTCGGTGGTATAATGGAACTTTAAGATAGCCTGATCAGTAGGATTAAACGGACTTTGACCTAAGGCTGATCATGGATATCATATGAGGGTTTTGCATATATGACAAGGTCATTGGATGGTAGCTCGTCACAGGCTTACGTAATACGATATATAATTGGGAGTTCAGTTTCAGGTTTATAGTGGTGTGACTCTGAAATTAGTGATCATATGATTGAGTTGTTCGGTACAGAATGATGATCATATGGAATCACAGGAGCCCGATTATATATGTCCAATCAGTCCCTCTACTAGCTCCACATAATTCCTTAACGTTTGGCAAATTGATTTGTGTATGCTATTGGCTAGTTTATTATGCATGGATGGTGATGACACAGGATTAGGATGGTAGACAAGATTCTCTCCGGTTGGATTCAGATTTTGTTTTGGATAATAGAGTACACAATTATTCGAACTCCAAATAAAGTTGCCATGATTTTATTTGAGATTGGATTGGAGTTGTAGAAAATTATCCATGAGAACAAGAATATGAAACACAACCGTTTTGTGGAATTTGAAATTTGAATTTTGAAATTTGAAATTTGAATTTGAAATTCGAATTTGAAATTTGAATTTGAAATTTGAAATTCAAATTTTGAATCACAGTCCAAGTAGGATTCGAATTTGTTGTGGAAAATCCACAAGGTTTGAAATTCGAATTTGAGTTGGATTTGGAGAGGATAATCTTGTTAGAATCCTACTTGAATTTTGAATCCAAATCCCAACAAATAAGGGATGAAATTTTTGAGGATAATCCTCATGAAAGATTTCGGATTTTGTGGATAAGATTCAAGGGTAAATTCAAGCTTCAATCCTAGTTGAATTTGGATTCTCTCCTCCCTAAAAGTGGCCGAAATTTTGGAGCCTTTATCCTAGGAAATTCGGTTATTTTTGGATAAGGTTGAGATGAGATTTAGCTTGAAAATCCTAGTGGAATTTTTGATTCTCCCTTATCCATAATGGCCAAAATTTTTTGGAGGATTTTCTCCTTGTGAAATTCGGTTTTTTTGTTGAAAAAGGGAGATAAAAATTCTAGTTAAAATCTTGTTTAGATTTCATTGGATTTATCCTAGTAAAACCGAATTTATTGTTGGGATTTTCCCTTGGAAAAATTCGGATTTTATGGGTTTGGATAAGGGAAAATATCTTTTCCTAATCCAATTCAAATTCAGAGATTCACCTCATGCAGGTCTATAAATAGAGGTCCTGCCACTCCAGTTCTCTCAGACCACAGACTCTCAGGTGAGCAGGCTTATTGTTGCACAGCTCATCGTGACAATAAAGTTCTTTAGAGATCTGGGTGGTCGGAAGAAGACTAGCAGTGCTAGCATACTGATCGAGGTTCAGAGTGCCCACACACTCAGCCATTCGGGAATTAGAGAATAGTAGAGAAGGTTAGTTGGTTGAAGCCTCCGGTCATTCTCCTCCTGCAGATTGGCGTCCTTGAGGTATGAGTTTTAATTGTTGTTGATTTATTGTATATGGCATCATGAGATATTTAACGATCTAAAAATTTTTATTGTTCTGCTGCGCCACTCTGATACGGTTTGACCGTAATTTATTTTCCTACAATTGGTATCAGAGCCATCTCATGACTATGCCATGTACATAAATTAGACAATTACTTAGTCTTTTTATTTATGTATGGATTTGATATTTAGAGAGTGGCATTCTAGGGTTCCTCTATATTGTTATCATGGATTATGTATAAAGTATGTGGTTATTTTAATTTTTTGAATTATTATAAGCATGCTTGATTATACCGGTTATGGTTCCTTAGAATTTAGAAAAATTGTATCTAGGAATTTTTATGTAACCATGGGAGCAGTTTAATTAACACTGTAATTTTCCCATGGATTTTATTTTGTCTCTTAGAATTTTTATGGATAGAATTTTGTACACCGGAAACGGTATAGGAATTTTTTATGTAATTATTCTTGGAGGAGATTGAAGATTGAAGACCGTAATTTATTTTTTCCCAAAAGTTAAATTTGATTTAAAGATTGAAATTTTGATTGTGTGGAAAATTTCAATTTAATTAGGATTCAAATTAATTTTTGGAGATCCTAGTAGGTAAATTGGAATATGGCACGAAAATCGAGACACGACCCCTCGGGATAGGCCGACGGGCCTTGGTGGGGCTGCAGCCCCTGTCCTCGGGCAGGATGGGGCTGCAGCAGCCCCTCTGCAGGCAAACATCACCCACGGCTGCAGGCTTGGCCTGCAACCGAGGGTGGCGCAGCCTGCCCAAGGCTGGCCGCAGCCTGGGCGTGCAGCCACTGGCTGCAAGCGCTGCCTGCAGCCTGCCGGCTGCTGCGCCCAGCCTGGCGCTGCAGGCTTGGCCTGCAGCCCGGCAGGGCTGCACATGGGGCGGCCGTGGGCTGCCAGCCCCTCCGGGGTTGGTGGCTGCCCACGGCGGCCGCTGCCCACGGGGGCGGCGGTCCGAAGGTCTAAAAAATCAGAAAATTTTGATTTTTAAATTTGAGATTTAATTTTAAATCATGTTTAAAAAAATATGTAATTAAAAATTTGAAATTTTGAAATTACATATTATTGCACATGGTGTTTGAAATTGTTTAAAATTTAAATTTGAAATTTAAATTTTAAATTCGAATTTGGAATTTGAATTTGAAATTTAAATTTTTTTGGAGATTTAAATTTTAAATAATTCTTGGGATGAGAAATAAATGGAGAGGCTACATGAAGATGGATACAAGAAGACGGAACAGAATTCAAGACCCAAAGAATGCTTTGGATGGAATTTTGTAATCTTTATTTTCTTTGTTCTAGGATGGAACCATGGCTTGGTTATTCTGTCAATTATTTTTTCTGTGATATGTCATAGATGTATAAATATGTATTGATGAATGTTTTGTATGCATATTTGATAACATGTCATATAGGATAGGTGAGTGCCGCTCATACTATATTGATCATACATAATTTGTCAAAACTTGCATGTTTTTCAAAATATTGAGTGGGAGAGGTTTTCAAACAAAACCCACGGCCTCCATTGTTGATCCATATGTGAAAGCATGGTAACGCCTCGCGTCAGTTCTGCCCTGACCACACCCCTCGGTAGGTGTTTACCGCCACCGGTATACTAGATTGGATCTCCTATGTGGAAAACATGTTCGGGTGCGATCCTATTCATGACCACCCCTCGGTGGCTTGGAAGGACGTGGATCGGGCTACGTAAACAATGGTTATACACTCAAGACTCGTTTAGTTATTAACCTTCCCTAGAAGCTCTGTTAACTAAACTGGTGGCCAAATAAGCGGTTATTAATATATGTCTTATCCTTGGAGGATTTAAGGTAACATATATTAATTGGACGGGGTCCATGTTCCGGCTATTTGTTCTCATGACCACCCCTCGGTGGCTTGGGGCAATAGGTGCTGAGAATTACCGTTGCAATGCTACATGTTTTTTCAAGTTTCATGTAGGAACATACTTGTATGTTTTTATTTGCTAAATTATCTGTATATTTGCTTGGGCTTTGTAATGATGTCTAGTATAATTTTATTTCAGTTCAAAATGTCACCGACACCCCTCATTTCGATACTTACTGAAAATAAGTTGAATGGTGATAATTATAAAGACTGGAAAAGAAATCTATTAATAGTTCTCAGCTGCGAGAGACAAAAGTTCGTACTAGACGAACCATGCCCACCTGGGCCCAAACCTGACACACCACTTGAGGAAGTCCTGGTAGCCTATAATCGTTGGAGAGAATCCAATGAAATAGCTCGATGCTACATCCTTGCTAGCATGACGAGTGCTTTACGAAAGCAGCATGAGACTTATCAAGTTGCTGGGGAGATCATGGACAATCTGGAGGACATGTTCGGAGGCTAAGAAAAATTGGCTCGACAGTCCACTATCACCAGCATTATGAACTCTAAGCAAAAGGCGGGTGCTCCGGTGAAGGACCATATGATCACTCTAATGGGATTCTTCGCTGAGGCTGCCGAGAATGGTGCTAAGTTGGACTACAACACCCAGATCGAGATGGTGTTCAAGACTCTGTCTAAAGATTTTGTGGGGTTTAAGGCCGCATACAATCTGGCAACAAAGGAGTTAGGACTAACCGAGCTCATGAAGCAACTACAGGCTTATGAGCGGATGATCAGGGATGAGGATGTGGTCCGACCTAAAGGAGAGGCCAATTTGGCGGAATCTTCCAATCCCTCACGGAAGAGGAAGAGGCCAAATAAGAAGCAAGTGGCTTCCAGTTCTTCTAATCCTCCTATCTCGGACGAGAAGAAGAAGAAGAAGAACAAGAAGCCAAAGGACCCTAAAAAGTCCAAATGCTTCCATTGTGGGAAGGTAGGTCACTTCAAGAAGGCTTGCCGGGAATTCCTAGCCGCCAAGGGCAAGGAAGGTAAGGAACTTCATTACTTGGAAGCGTGTTTGGTGGAAGAATCGAAAGACACTTGGGTCATTGATTCGGGCGCCACTAATCATGTTTGTGTTTCAATGCAAGGGTTCGTGGAAACGAGAAGTCTACATGATAGGAGCCTCTCGTTGCGGACTGGAGATGGTAGCTTTGTGGTGGCTGAGGCAGTGGGAGATGTTCACCTTTATTTTGATCAATTTAGGTTTATTTTATTGAAAGACTATTTTTATGTTCCTAATTTTAGGAGGAACCTTATATCAGTAGCTTGTTTAATAAAGGATTCTTATTCAGTTTCTTTTAGTAAAAGAGTTGATATTCGTAGAAATAAGTCTTTTATCTGTTCTGGATGGATGGATGGAAACCTATATTTGATCAGACCAAATATGTACTCACTGCTTGACACTGAATTAATTGATAACTCTAAAAGGTTGAAAGTTTCTCACTCTAACAAGGCATATCTTTGGCATTTAAGACTTGGTCATATTAATCAGGATAGGATTCAAAGATTGGTGAAAGACGGTCCTCTGGAATCTCTGGAGGAGGTACGACTTCCCCAATGTGAGTCTTGTCTAGAGGGTAAGATGACTAAGAGGTCTTTTAGAGCTAAGGGTACAAGGGCTAAGGAGCTCTTAGAAATTGTGCACACTGACGTATGTGGCCCTATAAACGTCACAGTACTAGGAGGGTTCGAGTATTATGTCTCTTTCATAGATGATTACTCGAGGTATGGATATGTGTATCTGATGCACCGCAAGAGCGAAACCTTTGACAAGTTCAAAGAGTATCGTGCGGAAGTGGAAAAGCAATTGGATAAATCCATAAAAGCACTTCGATCTGATCGAGGTGGCGAATACCTCTCCGATGAATTTCTAGGACATCTTGTAGAGAACGGGATTTTATCCCAATTGACTGTACATGGTACTCCACAACAGAATGGTGCAGCCGAAAGGAGAAACAGGACCTTATTGGATATGGTACGGTCCATGATGAGTTACTCAACGCTGCCATTATCATTTTGGGGATATGCTTTACAAACGGCGTGCTATATTCTGAACCAGGTTCCGAGCAAATCAATTCCTAGAACTCCTTATGAATTGTGGCGTGGCAGGAAGCCCTCCCTTGGACATATGAGAATATGGGGCTGCCCGGCACATGTACTGGATGGGGATGCGAAGAAGTTGGAACCAAGATCAGAATTATGCATGTTTGTAGGGTATCCAAAAGGAACTAAAAGAGGTCTGTTCTATAACCCGAAGGAACAAAAAGTCATTGTCTCAACCCATGCGACATTCTTGGAGGAAAGTCACACGAATGACTTTAAGCCTCGAAGCAAAGTGGTGCTAGAGGAGTTATCGGGTGAAAGAACTGCTCCACGGATTTCGGTCTTGGACGCAAGTCCGAGTTCCAATGAAAGACCTGCAGACGATCAACAATTTAGGGTGCCTCGTCGTAGTGGAAGGGTTTCTAAGAAACCTAATTTCTTCATGTATGATGCTGAGGTATACCAGGCCGAGGCTCATGAGCATGAGGAAGATCCGGTCACATATGATGAAGCTATAAAGGATGTTGATTCTAAATCTTGGAAACAGGCTATGAATAATGAGATGGATTCTATGAAATCCAACTCTGTTTGGGAACTTGTAGATTTGCCGGATGGGATAAAACCCATTGGATGCAAATGGGTCTACAAAAGAAAGAAGGATGCGGAAGGGAGAGTGGAAACTTTCAAAGCTAGACTGGTTGCAAAGGGATACACGCAAAAGGCTGAAATCGATTACGAGGAAACCTTTTCGCCTGTTGCTATGCTGAAGTCTATCCGTATTCTTCTGTCCATTGCTGCGGCTCTCGATTACGAGATTTGGCAAATGGATGTCAAGACGGCATTCTTGAATGGCCATCTTGAAGAGTGTATCTATATGATACAGCCCGAAGGGTTCGTAGCAAAAGGCCAAGATAGGAAAGTCTGCAAGTTTCTTAGATCCATTTATGGATTAAAGCAGGTATCCCGCTCATGGAACCAGAGGTTTGATCAAGCGATTAAGACATTTGGTTTTGAGCAGAACGTTGATGAACCTTGTGTTTATAAACGTATTAAGGATGGAAAAGTGGTCTTTCTGATACTCTATGTCGATGATATACTACTCATTGGGAATGATGTAGGGAACTTATCATCGGTCAAGCTTTGGTTACACCAATAGTTTGACATGAAGGACTTGGGAGAAGCTAATTATGTTCTAGGCATTCGTCTCTTCAGAGATCGAAAGAACAAAATGATAGCATTATCCCAAGCTTCATACATAGATAAAATAATTGACAAATATGCAATGCTAGAGGCAAAGAAAGGCTCACAACCTTCTATTGCCGGTTCAACTCTTTCATTGGATGACTGTCCTAAGACATCGGAAGAAAGAGAGCGTATGAGTAAGGTCCCTTATGCATCCGCTGTGGGTAGCCTTATGTACGCTATGCTTTGCACTCACCCGGACATATGTTTTGCAGTAGGTATGGTGAGTCGATATCAAGCGAATCCTGGAACCAAGCACTGGCAAGCAGTAAAGCATATACTCAAGTATCTTAAGAGAACGAGGGATTATATGCTAGTGTATTCTGGAGGGGACCTAACACGCGTAGGATACACGGACTCAAACTTCCAGACTTGTAAGGATTCAAGGAAATCGACATCTGGATCAGTGTTTTTACTCAGAGGAGGTGCCATTGTGTGGAGGAGCGTGAAGCAGGGCTGCATAGCTGACTCTACTATGGAGGCTGAGTATGTGGCTGCGGCTGAGGCATCTAAAGAAGCGGTTTGGCTCAGCAAGTTCTTTAGAGACCTTGAGGTCATTCCGGGAGTTGACAAGCCTATCACACTTTACTGTGATAATACAGGGGCTATTGCCAACGCAAGGGAATCTCGGCACCACAAGAGGACCAAGCACATAGATCGGAGGTATCACATTATTAGAGGGCATGTGGAGACAGGACAAGTGGATGTATGTGAGATCGCATCCGAGGACAACATTGCCGATCCCTTTACTAAGACTTTGGTAGCTAGAAGCTTTGAGAGGCATGTAGAGGCGATGGGGATGCGTAACATGGCACATCTACTGGCTTAGGGCAAGTGGGAGATTGTTAGGAAATGCCGTAAGTATTAGAGACATTTTGATGTATTCATTTTGAACTGGATAATAAAATTATACATAGAGGTTATTCATTACATTGCTATTTGTCCTCGTCTTATTTACATGTTAAAGTAAATGTAAGCAAATATGGCTCACTGACTGCTTGTGTTAAAACTGTTGGAACGTTGCATGCAATGGACTTTTGTATGCGAGAAGACAATGTTCTAAAGTTAGCAGTCTAAACTATGGTCTGTAGTCTATAGGGTTAGACCGAGCATCTAACTCATGTTAAGACTATTATGTTGTCTAAAGCCTTGGAGGGGACGGTCTGTCTTGACTGTCTGGAGCTGGACTCCCAAGTAGAGACATGGATATGTTGCTCGGTGGTGACATATTAGACCGGGACTAAAGCGTGATTGATCTACGTAGTCCGCTATGAGTGGATCAATCTGCTTTTGACGTTCATTGTGCAATAACCTTAATCCTGAGTAAATGAACTACTTCATGTATATGACTTGTGTACTTTGATGTTCCAATGGCTAAAGCGTCTCAGAGGTAGTAAGCTTATAGACCGGTTCGTTGGGTGCATGACTTGTATACGATGAAGGGTTTGTTTGCAGATATCGGAATCATAGCTCTAAGGAGTTAAAGGTATCCTCTTAAAGGCATTATACTGAATGTGAAAATGGACAAGGCCATGGGTCGTCTGCTGGGCGGATGACTACTTATTCACATGTGGTGAATAATCATTTTCTTAATTCGGTAGTATAATGGAACTTTAAGATAGCCTGATTAGTAGGATTAAACGGACTTTGACCTAAGGCTGATCATGGATATCATATGAGGGTTTTGCATATATGACAAGGTCATTGGATGGTAGCTCGTCACAGGCTTACGTAATACGGTATATAATTGGGAGTTCAGTTTCAGGTTTATAGTGGTGTGACTCTGAAATTAGTGATCATATGATTGAGTTGTTCGGTACAGAATGATGATCATATGGAATCACGGGAGCCCGATTATATATGTCCAATCAGTCCCTCTACTAGCTCCACATAATTCCTTAACGTTTGGCAAATTGATTTGTGTATGCTATTGGCTAGTTTATTATGCATGGATGGTGATGACACAGGATTAGGATGGTAGACAAGATTCTCTCCAGTTGGATTCAGATTTTGTTTTGGATAATAGAGTACACAATTATTCGAACTTCAAATAAAGTTGCCATGATTTTATTTGAGATTGGATTGGAGTTGTAGAAAATTATCCATGAGAACAAGAATATGAAACACAACCGTTTTGTGGAATTTGAAATTTGAAATTTAAAATTTAAAATTTGAATTTGAAATTCAAATTTGAAATTTGAATTTGAAAATTTGAATTTGAAATTTAAATTTGAAATTTGAAATTTGAAATTTGAAATTTGAATTTGAAATTTGAATTTGAAATTTGAAATTCAAATTTTGAATCACAGTCCAAGTAGGATTCGAATTTGTTGTAGAAAATTCACAAGGTTTGAAATTCGAATTTGAGTTGGATTTAGAGAGGATAATCTTGTTAGAATCCTACTTGAATTTTGAATCCAAATCCCAACAAATAAGGGACGAAATTTTTGAGGATAATCCTCATGAAAGATTTCGGATTTTGTGGATAAGATTCAAGGGTAAATTCAAGCTTCAATCCTATTTGAATTTGGATTCTCTCCTCCCTAAAAGTGGCCGAAATTTTGGAGCCTTTATCCTAGGAAATTCGGTTATTTTTGGATAAGGTTGAGATGAGATTTAGCTTGAAAATCCTAGTGGAATTTTTGATTCTCCCTTATCCATAATGGCCGAAATTTTTTGGAGGATTTTCTCCTTATGAAATTCGGATTTTTTGTTGAAAAAGGGAGATAAAAATTCTAGTTAAAATCTTGTTTAGATTTCATTGGATTTATCCTAGTAAAACCAAATTTATTGTTGGGATTTTCCCTTGGAAAAATTCGGATTTTATGGGTTTGGATAAGGGAAAATATCTTTTCCTAATCCAATTCAAATTCAGAGATTCACCTCATGCAGGTCTATAAATAGAGGTCCTGCCACTCCAGTTCTCTCAGACCACAGACTCTCAGGTGAGCAGGCTTATTGTTGCACAGCTCATCGTGACAATAAAGTTCTTTAGAGATCTAGGTGGTCGGAAGAAGACTAGCAGTGCTAGCATACCGATCGAGGTTCAGAGTGCCCACACACTCAGCCATTCGGGAATTGGAGAATAGTAGAGAAGGCTAGTTGGTTGAAGCCTCCGGTCATTCTTCTCTTGCAGACTGGCGTCCTTGAGGTATGAGTTTTAATTGTTGTTGATTTATTGTATATGGCATCATGAGATATTTAACGATCTAAAAATTTTTATTGTTCCGCTGCGTCACTCTGATACGGTTTGATCGTAATTTATTTTCCTACAGTTTATTCACCATATGTGAATAAGAAGTCATCCGCCCAGCAGACGACCCAAGGCCTTGTCCATTTTCACATTCAGTATAATGCCTTTAAGAGGATACCTTTAACTCCTCAGAGCTATGATTCCGATATCTGCAAACAAACCCTTCATCGTATACAAGTCATGCACCCAACGAACCGGTCTATAAGCTTACTACCCCTGAGACGCTTTAGCCATTGGAACATCAAAGTACACAAGTCATATACATGAAGTAGTTCATTTACTCAGGATTAAGGTTTTTGCACAATGAACGTCAAAAGCAGATTGATCCACTCATAGCGGACTACGTAGATCAATCACGCTTTAGTCCCGGTCTAATATGTCACCTCCGAGCAACATATCCATGTCTCTACTTGGGAGTCCAGCTCCAGACAGTCAAGACAAACTGTCCCCTCTAAGGCTTTAGACAACATAATAGTCTTAACATGAGTTAGATGCTCGGTCTAACCCCATAGACTACAGACCATGGTTTAGACTGCTAACTTTAGAACATTGTCTTCTCACATACAAAAGTCCATTGCATGCAACGTTCTAACAGTTTTAACACAAGCAGTCAGTGAGCTATATTTGCTTGCATTTACTTTAACATGTAAATAAGACGAGGACAGATAGCAATGTAATGAATAACCTCTATGTATAATTTTATTATCCAGTTCAAAATAAATACATCAAAATGTCTCTAATACTTAGGGCATTTCCTAACAATTATCTTATATTATATTCTGGTTTTGAGCTCAGGTTGGCAGTACCATTTGAGTGTGCATGACTGGGAGCGGTACATCAGTGCTGACCTCCACAGCCTTAATCTCATCATCATAGCCACGAAGGCAAAATTTACCTCCCTATACAGAAGGCTGGTACGCCAAAAGTGGTTTCATTACTGACTTTTTAAAGTTCCAACCCGGTGACTTTATATTACCCCGTGGTTAGGAATGGTTCACATTTTAATTTTAGGTGAGTGAGTTTCATTAACCTCGCTCTAGTGCTCGAAGCACAATTTACTATGTGTCCCATTATCAATAGTGCCCGTAGCACATTTCGTCTCTCTCTCTACTCTATAATAGTGCCCGTAGCATATATGTACCTAACTTATAGTTAGTACATCAAAGTTAGCAATAGTAATGCTATATGTTGCAGACAGGTAAATGTCTGAACTTACCTTATCAGTTTCTTCCCCTTTTCTTTCTTGGATCTTTAATCGCTCTCCTTGTAGGTCGATTTTGGGATCCTACAGACAAAACCTTGTCTGTTAATTTCATTTCCATTTATAGCTTTTATTTTTCATTAAAAAGCTTAAATAAAACCTATTTATAACTTTTTAGGCTTTATTTATCATTTTCCCCATTTTTCTCAACTTTTACAAAATTACGATTTTACCCTATATTTTGGAAAAATCGCAATTATGCCCCTGACGGAATTTTCTCGATCCAGACTACATTTTTGGCTCTCAAGAACTTTTCTGACTCTTTATTATTCATTACCGGGTTCGTTTCTATTTTATTTCCACTTTTTACTTTCCCGACCCACGGGAGGTACTATTCCGACCCTTACGTCGGTTTACTGATTTTCTATCGTTTCGGAGTCTCAAATAGACGTTTTACTAGTATTTAAAACGTTCATCTAGACGTTCCCGATCTAGGTCCCTGAGGCTCGGATTTTCCGTATCCGACTCGGACCTTGATTTCGTTTCCCAAAAACGCCCCCCCCTCAGGGTCGGTTTTTCAGTTTCACTCGCGTTTTACATTTTTAAGAGAAGGGTTACTATTCACAAGCACCCCTTAGGTTTTCCTTATTCAATTTCCCTTTAGGGACTCGGGTTACCGACCTGACCCTAAACTTTTATTTTTAATTCTCTTTTTACCCCAAATGCCGTTTTCGAAATTTCGGCGTAAATTTAAGGCTGCCGGCGTTAGGTATGCCTCGAACCATATGTACCTGCCACGTACTATACCACAAGCCTATTTTATGTAAAAGTTTCCCAAACTTTTACATAAAAGCTCACAAAATTTCAATTCACATTTTGAACCACATTTCACAAGATTTCTTTCAATTTTGCCCTTAGTTTTAGCCACGGTTTTCATACTCAAAACCTAACCAAAACTTTTCAATTTTTCAACCAAATTTTAGGCTATTCCAATGTCATTATCTAGCACATTTTCAAGCCATTTTCCATGCATTTTTTAACACAAATTCTTAGGGTTTTTCACCATTATAACTCACGGCCATTTAAGATAAAACATGCACCAAATTTTTGTTTCATGCTTTCAATCACATAACCATCATTTCCATAATTTAATGCATGAGTTTAACTATCCAAACATCAAGTTAATCATGCAAAAATGTTCACCAAACCCTAGTTAAAACCCACGGCCTTTTAGGGTTTTAAATTCCAAAATTTTTCCAAGCTTTATAACCATACAAATCATGCTTTACATTAAACCAAAACATGATTTAAAGCATTTCCACACTTAAACCACAACAATTCATCATCAACTACACATGGTAACCCACGGTTTTACCCTAGGAAAACCAACCAAAATTTTGTTTTTCTTTAAACAAAATGCATGGTTTTTCTTCTAATCACACCCTTAACAAAACCCAAGCATCAAATCAATCAAAACAAACCATAAATTTTCTCATTTTCACACTATTCATCCCACGGATTTTAGGGAGAAAAATCAAGAAAAAATGTAAACCAAAGAAGGTTACCTTGCTTTCTTACTTCCTTTGCCTTCAATGAAGTGTTTGACACCACTTTTGTGAAAAAAAAACTTGGAAGATTTGCTTGGTTTCTCTTGGTTGCTCACGTATTCACCATGGACACTTAGAAGAAATTTTTTTCTCTTATGTTTTGGCTTTGTAAATGTTTCGGCCCTTTCTTTCCAAATGTTGCCGACTTAAGCACAAAGGAAGCCAATTAACTTAGCTTCCAACCAATGAAAAATCAACACTTTTCGAGCCATTTCTTTCCAAATTTTTCAAAAATTTAATTTGGCTAATTTTGGCCAAATCTTGGCCTTTAGATCAAAAAGCAATTTAATCTTGGCCATTAATGCCACCAACCACCATAATTTTTACATTTAATATTTTGGCTTTATGATGTCATAAATATAAAGTAAAGTGTTGACTTTGACTTTACTATTCACATTAATTCGACTACTTTTTGACCGGTATCGATTCGAGCCGAAATTTTCCTGAAATCGTCCCGGCTGGTTTCTGAGGTCTCCTGTGCAGTCGGATCAATTTATACTGCTTCCGTTTAATCAAAATCAATCCCGGAAGTTTTTCATCTTTTAGTGCACCAGTTAGGGTTTTCAATGCCGTTTTTGGCACCGTTCCACCCGTTTCGATTCAGTGAATTTTATCAACACTGAATTCTTACTCGTCAGTATTGTTAGAACATTTTAATACATTCTGAACAATATAAATACATTCATTTCACTCTTTAAATAGTGCAAATTGTTATATACATACATTTATACATTTTCTTCCGAGAATGCCTGAATTTCCCAGTTGTCACAAACACGCTTCTAAATAGTGAAGTTCCTTACCTTCCTTGCTCTTGGTGGCAAGGAATTCCCGATAAGCCTTCTTGAAGTGACCTACCTTCCCACAGCGGAAGCACTTGGACTTTTTAAGGTCTTTGGGCTTCTTGTTCTTCTTCTTCTTCTTCCCATTCGAGACAGGAGGGTTAGAAGAACTGGAAGCCGCTTGCCTTTGATTTGGCCTCTTCCTCTTCCGTAAAGGTTTGGAAGATTCTGCCAAATTGGCCTCTCCTTTGGGTTGGACCGCGTCCCCATCCCTGATCATCCGCTCATAAGCTTAGAGTTGCTTCATGAGCTTAGTTAGTCGTAACTCCCTTGTCGCCAGATTATATGCGGCCTTAAACCTGACAAAATCTTTTGACAGAGTTTTGAACACCATCTCGATCTGGGTGTTGTAGTCCAACTCAGCACCATTCTTGGTAACCTCAACAAAGAATCCCATTAGAGTGATCATATGGTCCTTCACCAGAGTACCTGCCTTCTGCTTGGAGTTCATAATGCTGGTTATAGCAGACTGTCGAGGCAATTTTTCTTGGCCTTCGAACATGTCCTCCAGATTTTTCATGATCTCTCTAGCAACTTGATAAGTCTCATGTTGCTTTTGTAAAGCACTTGTCATGCTAGTCAGAATGTAGCACCGAGCTATCTCATTGGATTCTCTCCAACGAGTATAGGCAACTAGGACCTCCTCAAGCGGTGTGTCAGGTTTGGGCCCAGGTGGGCATGGTTCGTCTAGCACGAACTTGTGTCTCTCGCAACTGAGAACTATTAGTACATTTCTTTTCCAGTCTTTATAATTATCGCTATTCAGCTTATTTTCAGTAAGTATTGAAATGAGGGGTGTCAGTGACATTTTGAACTGAAATAAAATTATACTAGACGTCATTACAAAGCCTAAGCAAATATACAGATAATTTAGCAAATAAAACATACAAGTATGTTCCTACATGAAACTTAAAAAACATGTAGCATTGCAACGGTAATTCTCAGCACCTATTGCCCCAAGCCATTAAAGGGTGGTCATGAGACAAATAGCCGAAACATGGACCCCGTCCAATTAATATATGTTGCCTTAAATCCTCGAAGGCTAAGACATATATTAATAATAACTTATTTTGGCCACTAGTTTAGTTAGCAGAGCTTCTAGGGAAAGTTAATAGCTAAACGAATCTTGAATGAATAACCATTGTTTACGTAGCTCGATCCATGTCCTACCAAGCCACCGAGGGGTGGTCATGAATAGGATCGTGCCTGAACACGTTTTCTACATAGGAGATCCAACCTAGTATACCGGCGGCAGTAAACACCTACCGTGGGGTGTGGTCAGGGTAGAACTGATGCGAGGCATTACCATGCTTTCACATTTGGATCAACAATGGAAGCCGTGGGTTTTGTTTGAAACCCTCTCCCACTTAATATTTTGAAAAACATGCAAGTTTTGACAAATATGTATGATTAATATAGTATGAGCGGCATTCACCTATCCTATATGACATGTTATTAAATATGTACATAAAACATCCATCAATACATATTTATACATCCATGACATATCACAGAAAAAATAATTGATAGAATGACCAAGCCATGGTTCCATCCTAGAATAAAGAAAATAAAGATTATAAAATTCCATCCAAAGCATTTTTTGGGTCTTGAATTTTGTTCCGTCTTCTTGTATCATCATTATGTAGCCTCTCCATTTATTTCTCATCCCTTGAATCATTTAAAAGTTAAATCCCAAAAATTTAAATTTCAAATTCAAATTCTAAATTCGAATTTCAAATTTAAATTTCAAATTCAAATTTTAAACAATTTTAAATATCATATGTAATAATATGTAATTTCAAAAATTTAAAATTTTAATTACATATTTTTAAACATGATTTAAAAATTAAATCTCAAATTTAAAAATTAAAATTTTCTATTTTTCGGCCCACGGGGCCCGGAGGCCCGAAATTGCCGTGTGCAGCCCACGGCCACAGGCCTGGTGCAGTCTAGCCGGCTGCACGCCCGGGTGATGGCCGGCCCTTGGGTGGGCCACGGCCACCCTTGGCTGCAGGCAAAGCCTACGGCCGTGGGTGGTCATGGCCTTGACAGGGGTTGCCGCAGCCCCATCTTGCCCGAGGGCAGGGGCTGCAACCCCTCCAACACCGATGGCCTATCCCAAGGGGTCGTGCCTCGATTTTCGTGCTATATTCCAATTTACCCATTAGGATCGCCAAAAATTTAATTTGAATCCTAATTAAATTGAAATTTTCCACACATCAAAATTTCAACCTTTAAATTAAACTTAACTTTTGGGAAAAAATAAATTACGGTATTCAAACTTCAATCTCCTCCAAGAATAATTACATAAAATTACTTAAACCATTTCCGATGTACAAACATTCTAATCATAATAATTCTAAGAGACAAAAAATTAAAATCCATGGGAAAATTACAGTATTAATAAACTGCTCCCATGGTTACACAAAAATTCCTAGATACAATTTTCTAAATTCTAAGGAACCATAACCGGCATAAAACAAGCATGCTTATAATAATTCAAAAATTAAAATAACCACATACTATATACATAATCCATGATAACAACATAAAGGAATCCTAGAATGCCACTCTCTAAATATCAAATCCATACATAAATAAAAAGGCTAATTAATTGTCTAATTTATGTACATGGCATAGTCATGAGATGACTCTGATACCAATTGTAGGAAATAAATAGGTAAAAACATATCAGAGTGGCACAACGGAACAATAAAAATTTTTCAAGATCGTTAAATATCTCATGATGCCATATACAATAAATCAACAACAATTTAAACTCATACCTCAAGGACACCAATCTGCAGGAGGAGAATGATCGGAGGGCTTCAACCAACTAGCCTTCGCTACTATTTTCCAATTCCCGAATGGCTGAGTGTGTGGGCTCTCTGAACCTCGATCGATATGCTAGCACTGCTTGTCTTCTTCCGACCACCCAGATCTCTAAAGAAGTTATTGTCACGGTGAGTTATGCAACAATAAGCCTGCTCACCTGAGAGTATGTGGTCTAAGAGAACTGGAGTGGCAGGACCTCTATTTATAGACTTGCATGAGGTAATCCTCTGAATTCAAATTAGATTAGGAGAAGATTTTGTTCCTTATCCATAATAAAAATCTGAATTTATTAAGCCTTATCCAACCAAAAAAGATTCAGCCACTTTATGGATTTTTCATTCAAAATTCAAACAAGATTTTAACTAGAATTTTATCTCCTTATTCCCTCATAAAAACCGATTCCCTTTTGTGCCAAAAACATGACTAGATTCGGTCATTAGAGTGTGAAGAGAATCAAAATCCAAATAGGATTTTCTAGCTTGAATTTTATCTCATCCTTATCCAAATAAAACCGAAAATCTCCTTGAGATTTGCTCTCAAAATTTGGGCCACTTTTAGGTAGGAGAGAATCCAAATTCAACTGGGATTGAAACTTGAATTTTTCCCTACATCCTTATCCACAAAAATCGAAAATATCTTGGAGGATTTTCCTCAACAAAATTCGACCAAGTTAGTTAGGATTGGGATTCAAAATTCAAGTAGGATTCAAACAAGATTTTCCTCTTCATAATCCAACTCAAATTCGAATTCTAGCCTTGTGGAATTATCCACAAAGAATTCGAATTCCACTTGGACTGTGATTCAAAATTTGAATTTCAAATTTCAAATTTCAAATTCAAATTCAAATTCAAATTTCAAATTTAAATTTTAAATTCAAATTTCAAATTCAAATTTCAAATTTAAATTTCACATTTAAATTTCAAATTCAAAATTCAAAATTCAAAATTCAAAATTCAAATTTCAAAATCCACAAACAGTTGTATTTCAAATTCTTGTTGTCATGGATAATTTTCTACAACTCCAATCCAATCTCAAATAAAATCATGACAATTTTATTTGGAGTTCAAATAATTATGTACTCTATTATCCAGAACAAAATCTGAATTCAACCGGAGAGAATCTTGTCCACCATCCTAATCCTATGTCAACACCATCCATGCATAATCAACTAGCCAATAGCATACTCAAATCAATTTGCCAATCATTAAGGAATTATGTGGAGCTGGTAGAGGGACCAATTGGACATATATAAGCGGGCTCCCGTGAATCCATATGATCATCATTATTTACCGAATAACTCAATCATATGATCACTAATTTTAGAGTCACACCACTGCATGCAACTCAATCATTGGATAGTCCATTGCATGCAACGTTCTAACAGTTTTAACACAAGCAGTTAGGGAGCCATATTTGCTTACATTTACTTTAACATGTAAATAGAATGAGGACAAATAGCAATATAATGAATAACCTCTATACATAATTTTATTATCTAGTTCAAAATAACTACATCAAAATGCCTTTAATGCTTAGGGCATTTCCTAACACTGCTATGGCCCACCATGGTATGCAGCCATAGGTACTGCCTACAGCCTGGCGTGTTGCTATAACTCCCCAAGGGATGCAGCCCTGCCTGGTCGTGGGCTACCAGCCCCTCCAGCAGCTGTGGACTTTCGAGCCCGTGGGCCAATGAGCCGAAAAACTGTAAATTTCACTTTTTGAATTTGAGATTTAATTTTAAATCATGTATAAAAATATGCAATTGAAAATTACAAATTTTTGAAATTACATATTATTATACATGAAATTTAAATTGTTTAAAAATTTGAATTTGAAATTCAAATTTGAAATTTAAATTTTTGAAATTTGAATTTAAATAATTCTTAGGATAAGAAATAAATGAGGAGGATACATGAAGATGGATGCAAGAAGATGGAGCAAAAATTCAAGAATGCTTTGGATGGAATTTTGTAATCTTTAATTTTTTTCTTTATTCTAGGATGGGACCATGGCTTCGTTATTTAATTTTTCCATCTTTTATTTTTTCTATGATATGTGATGGATGGATGAATATGTATTGATGGATGAATTGGATGCATATTTGGTTACATGTCATATAGGATAGGTGAATGCCACTCCAACTATATTGATCATATACAAATTTTTCAAAACTTGGATGTTTTTCAAAATATTGAGTGGGAAAGGGTTTCAAACAAAGCCCACAGCCTCCATTATTGATCCATATGTGAAAGTATGGTAACGCCTCGTGTTAGTTCTGCCCTGACCACACCCCTCAGTAGGTGTTTACCGCCGCCGGTATACTAGATTGGATCTCCTATATGGAAAATGTGTTCGGGCATAATTCTATTCTTGACCACCTCTTGGTGGCTTGGTAGGATGTGCATCAAACTACGTAAACAATGGTTATACACTCAAGACTTTTTTAGTTATTAACTTTCCCTAGAAGCTCTGTTAACTAAATTGGTGACCAAAATAAGCGGTTATTAATATATGTCTTAACCTTAAAGGAATTAAGGCAACATATATTAATTGGATGGGGTCCATGCTCCAGCTATTTGTCCCATGACCACCCCATAGTGGCTTGGGGTAATAGGTGCTGAGAATTACAGTTGCAATGCTACATGTTTTTTCAAGTTTTGTGTAGGAACATACTCGTATGTTTTATTTGCTAAATTATCTCTATATTTTCTTGGGCTCTGCAATAATATTCTTGTATAATTTTATTTCAGTTCAAAATATCACTGACACCCCTCATTTCAATACTTACTAAAAATAAACTAAATGGCAAAAATTATAAAGACTGGAAAAGAAATCTGCTAATAGTTCTCAACTGCGAGAGACACAAGTTCGTACTGGACGAACCATGCCCATCTGGGCCCAAACCTGACACACCACTTGAGTAGGTCTCGATTGCCTATACTCATTGGAGAGAATCCAATGAGATAACTCGGTGCTTGTAACGACTGAGAAATTTCATCACTCTCGGAAAACATGCATGTTGTACGTATATGATAATTTTAGTATTTAAAAATATGAAATGTATGATTTAATGATGTTTAGAATGCAATAAAATATTCTAACAATGTTAAAGGAAAGGAATTCAGTGATGAAAAATTTTACCGAGCTGAAATAGGAAGAACGGTGCCAATTCGATGTCAAAAAACCTAGAAGGTGACCTATGGTCAACCAAGGTAAGGAAAAGATGAAGTGCTTACGAAACGGATTTTTGGCCAAATAGAAGTGATTTAAGGTAAACTGATTGTGCAGACGGCCTTAGAAACCCGCCTATGCGATTTCGATGAAATTTTATTTGGTTTGACTTTTGGTCAAACTTTGACTGAAAAGCCACAAATGACGTCATTCAATGATGTCACAAGGTGATGACATAAATGGAAATGGAATTAGTGTGAAAAGAATTAGCAAAATCTAATGGTTAAGGTTTAAGGTAAGCTTGATCCAAGGGCTAAGATGTTGCCAAAACTGCAAGAAGGATTTTGTAAAAAAAATTTGGGAAAATGGCAAGGATGGAGTAAATTTAGTGAAGAAAATCAGCAAAAAAAAATTTTTGTTAATTGCAAAACAACCCCTAAAAAGTTTCAAAATGTTCGGAAATGGCCTAAGCATTAGAGACATTTTGATGTATTTATTTTGAACTGGATAATAAAAATTATAATATAAAGGTTATTCATTACATTACTTTTTGTCCTTATTCTATTTACATGTTAAAGTAAATGTAAGCAATATGGGTCACTGACTGCTTATGTTAAAATTATTAGAACGTTGCATACAATGTACTTTTGTATGCAAGAAGACAATGTTCTAAAGTAAGCGGTCTAAACTAAAGTCTCTAGTCTGTGGGGTTAGACCGAGCATCTAACTCATGTTAAGACTATTATGTTGTCTAAAGCAATGGTGGGGATAGTTTGTCTTGACTGTCCGGAGTATAGACTCCCATGTAGACACATAGATATATTGCTTGGTAGTGACATATTAGACTGGGACTAAAGCATGATTGATCTACGTAGTCCGCTATGAGTGGATCAATCTGCTTTTGACGTTCATTGTGCAATAACCTTAATCCTGAGTGAATGAACTACTTCATGTATATGACTTGTGTGCTTTGATGTTCCAATGGCTAAAGCGTCTTAGAAGTAGTAAGCTTATAGACCAGTTCGTTAGGTGCATGACTTGTATACGATGAAGGGTTTGTTTACAGACATCGAAATCATAGCTCTAAAGAGTTAAAGGTATCCTCTTAAAGGCATTATACTGGATGTGAAAATGGACAAGGTCGTGGGTTGTCTGCTGGGCAGATGACTTGTTATTCACATATGGTGAATAATCATTTTCTTATTCGGTAGTATAATAGAACTTTAAGATAGCCTGATCAGTAGAATTAAATGAACTTTGACCTAAGGCTGATCATAGATATCATATGAAGGTTTTGCATATATGACAAGGTCATTAGACATTAGCTTGTCATAGGCTTTCTTAATACGGTATATAATTGGGAGTTCAGTTTCAGGTTTATAGTGGTGTGACTCTGAAATTAGTGATCATATAATTGAGTTGTTCGGTAAAGAATGATGATCATATGGATTCATGAGAGCCCGATTATATATGTCCAATTGGTCCCTTTACTAGCTCCACATAATTCCTTAACAATTGGCAAATTGATTTGTGTATGCTTATTGGCTAGTTGATTATGCATGGATGGTGTTGACATAGGATTAGGATGGTGGACAAGATTCTCTCCAGTTGAATTCATAATTTGTTTTGGATAATAGAGTACACAATTATTCGAACTCCAAATAAAGTTGCCATGATTTTATTTCAGATTGGATTGGAGTTGTAGAAAATTATCCATGAGAACAAAATTTGAAATACAACTTTTTGTGGATTTTGAATTTGAATTTTGAAATTTAAATTTTGAATTTGAAATTTGAATTTGAAATTTGAATTTGAAATTCGAATTTGAAATTTGAATTTGAAATTTAAATTTGAAATTTTAAATTGAAATTTGAATTTTGAATTTTGAAATTCAAATTTTGAATCACAGTCTAAGTGGAATTTGAATTCTTTGTGGATAATTCCACGAGGTTAGAATTCGAATTTGAGTTGGATTATGGAGAGGAAAATCTTGTTTGAATCCTACTTGAATTTTGAATCCTAATTCTAACAAAAGTGGCCGAATTTTTGTTGAGGAAAATCCTCCAAGATATTTTTTGTTTTTATGGATAAGGATGCAGGGAAAAATTTAAGTTTCAATCCCAGTTGAATTTGGATTCTCTCCTCCCTGGAATTGGCCAAAATTTTGAGGGAATCTCAAGGAAGATTTTCGGGTTTTTTTTATGGATAAGGATGAGATAAAATTCAAGCTAGAAAATCCTATTTGGATTTTGATTCTCCTCACTTTTAATGGCCGAATCTAGTCATGTTTTTGGCACTAGGTAAATTCGGCTATTATGGATAATTGATGAGATAAATTGAAGTTAAAATCTTGTTTGAATTTGGATTGCAAGATCCCTTAAGTGGCCAAATCTACCCTTGATTATGGCCTAGGGAATTTTGGATTTTGCATAATGGATAAGGGAGAAAATCTTCTCCTAATGCAATTTGAATTCAAGGGATCAGCTCATGCAAGTCTATAAATAGAGGTCCTGCCACTCCAGTTCTCTTAGACTATAGACTCTCAGGTGAGCAGGCTTATTTTTGCATAACTCACCGTGACAATAAGTTCTTTAGAGATCTGGGTGGTCGGAAGAAGACTAGTAGGGCTAGCATACCAATCAAGGTTCAGAGTGCCCATACACTCAGCCATTCGGGAATTGGAGAATAGTAGAGAAGGCTAGTTGGTTGAAGCCTTCCAATCATTCTCCTCCTATAGATTGATATCCTTTAAGGTATGAGGTTAAATTATTGTTGGTTTATTATATATGGAATCATGAGATATTTAATGATCTTAAAAAATTTTTATTGTTTCGCTGCGCCACTCTAATACATTTTTACCGATTTATTTCCTACAGGGTTCGAGTATTATGTCTCCTTTATGGATGATTACTTGAGGTATGGATATGTGTACTTGATGCACCACAAGAGCGAAACCTTTGACAAGTTCAAAGAGTATCGTGCGGAAGTGGAAAAGTAATTGGATAAATCCATAAAGACACTTCGATCTGATCGAGGTGGTGAATACCTCTCCGATGAATTTCTAAGACATCTTGTTGAGAATGGGATTTTATCCCAATTGACTGCACCTGGTACTCTACAACAGAATGGTGTAGCCGATAGGAGAAACAGGACCTTATTGAATATGGTACGGTCCATGATGAGTTATTCAACGCTGTTATTATCATTTTGGGGATATGCTTTACAAACGACGTGCTATATTCTGAACCAGGTTCCAAGCAAATCAATTCCCAGAACTCCGTATGAATTGTGGTGTGGCAGGAAGCCCTCTCTTGGACATATGAGAATATGGGGCTGCCCAGCGCATGTACTGGATGGGGATGCGAAAAAGTTGGAACCAAGATCAGAATTGTGCATGTTTGTAGGGTATCCAAAAGGAACTAAAGGATGTCTGTTCTATAACCCGAAGGAACAAAAAGTCATTGTTTCAACCCATGCGACATTCTTGGAGGAAAGTCACATGAATGACTTTAAGCCTCGAAGCAAAGTGATGCTAAAGGAGTTATCAGATGAAAGAATTGCTCCACAGATTCGGTCTTGGACGCAAGTCTGAGTTTCGGTGAAAGACTTGCAGACGATCAACAATTTAGGGTGCCTCGTCGTAGTGGGAGGGTTTCTAAGAAACCAAATTTCTTCATGTATGATGCTGAGGTATGCCAGGCCAAGGCTCATGAGCATGAGGATGATCCGGTCACATATGATGAAGCTATAAATCATGCTGATTCTAAATCTTGGAAACAGGCTATGAACAATGAGATGGATTCTATGAAATCCAACTCTGTTTGGGAACTTGTACATTTGCCGGATGGGATAAAACCCATTGGATGCAAATGGGTCTACAAAAGAAAGAAGGATGCAGAAGGGAGAGTGAAAACTTTCAAAGCTAGACTGGTTGCAAAGGGGTACATGCAAAAGGCTGGAATCGATTACGATGAAACCTTTTCGCCTGTTGCTATGCTGAAGTCTATCCGTATTCTTCTGTCCATTACTGCGGCTCTCGATTACGAGATCTGACAAATGGATGTCAAGACGGCATTCTTGAATAGCCATCTTGAAGAGTGTATCTATATGATACAGCCCGAAGGGTTCGTAGCGAAAGGCCAAGAAAGGAAAGTCTGCAAGTTACTTGGATCCATTATGGATTAAAGCAAGCATCCCACTCATGGAACCAGAGGTTTGATCAAGTGATTAAGACATTTGGTTTTGAGCAGAACGTTGATGAACCTTGTGTTTATAAATGTATTAAGGATGAAAAAGTGGTCTTTCTGATACTCTATGTCGATGATATACTACTCATTGGGAATGATGTAGGGAACTTATCATCGGTCAAGCTTTGGTTACACCAACAGTTTGACATGAAGGACTTGGGAGAAGCTAATTATGTTCTAGGTATTCGTCTCTTTAGAGATCGAAAGAACAAAATGATAGCGTTATCCCAAGCTTCATACATAGATAAAATAATTGACAAATATGCAATGCAAGAGGCAAAGAAAGGTTCACAACCTTCTATTGCCGGTGTAACTCTTTCATTGGATGACTGTCCCAAGACATCAGAAGAAAGAGAGCATATGAGTAAGGTCCCTTATGCATCCGCTGTGGGTAGCCTTATGAACGCTATGCTTTGCACTCGCCCGGATATATGTTTTGCAGTAGATATGTTGAGTCGATATCAAGCAAATCCTGGAATCAAGCACTAGCAAGCAGTAAAGCATATACTCAAGTATCTTAAGAGAACGAGGGATTATATGCTGGTGTATTCTGGAGGGGACCTAACACCCGTAGGATACATGGACTGAGTCTTCCAGACTTGTGAGGATTTGAGGAAGTCGACATTAGAGGGCATATGGAGACAGGATAAGTAGATGTATGTAAGATCGCGTTCGAGGACAACATTGCTGATCCCTCTACTAAGACTTTGGTGGCTAGAAGCTTTGAGAGGCACGTAGAGGCGATGGGGATGCATAACATGGAACATCTGCTGGCTTAGGGCAAGTGGGAGATTGTTAGGAAATGCCCTAAGCATTAGAGACATTTTGATGTATTTATTTTGAACTGGATAATAAAATTATACATAGAGGTTATTCATTACATTACTATCTGTCCTCATTTTATTTACATGTTAAAGTAAATGTAAGCAAATATGGCTCACTGATTGCTTGTGTTAAAACTGTTAGAACGTTGCATGCAATGGACTTTTGTATGCAGGAAGACAATGTTCTAAAGTTAGCAGTCTAAACTATGGTCTGTAGTCTATGGGGTTAGACTGAGCATCTAACTCATGTTAAGACTATTATGTTGTCTAAAGCCTTGGAGGGGACGGTTTGTCTTGACTGTCTGGAGCTGGACTCCCAAGTAGAGACATAGATATATTGCTTGGCGGTGACATATTAGACCGGGACTAAAACGTGATTGATCTACATAGTCCGCTATGAGTGGATCAATCTACTTTTGACGTTCATTGTGCAATAACCTTAATCCTGAGTAAATGAACTACTTCATGTATATGACTTGTGTACTTTGATGTTCCAATGGCTAAAGCGTCTCAGAGGTAGTAAGCTTATAGACCGGTTCGTTGGGTGCATGACTTGTATACGATGAAGGGTTTGTTTGCAGATATCGGAATCATAGCTCTAAGGAGTTAAAGGTATCCTCTTAAAGGCATTATACTGAATGTGAAAATGGACAAGGCCATGGGTCGTCTGCTGGGCGGATGACTTCTTATTCACATGTGGTGAATAATCATTTTCTTAATTCGGTAGTATAATGGAACTTTAAGATAGCCTGATTAGTAGGATTAAACGGACTTTGACCTAAGGCTGATCATGGATATCATATGAGGGTTTTGCATATATGACAAGGTCATTGGATAGTAGCTCGTCACAGGCTTACGTAATACGGTATATAATTGGGAGTTCAGTTTCAGGTTTATAGTGGTGTGACTCTGAAATTAGTGATCATATGATTGAGTTGTTCGGTACAGAATGATGATCATATGGAATCACGGGAGCCCGATTATATATGTCTAATCAGTCCCTCTACTAGCTCCACATAATTCCTTAACGTTTGGCAAATTGATTTGTGTATGCTATTGGTTGGTTTATTATGCATGGATGGTGATGACATAGGATTAGGATGGTAGACAAGATTCACTCCGATTGGATTCAGATTTTGTTTTGGATAATAGAGTACACAATTATTCAAACTCCAAATAAAGTTGCCATGATTTTATTTGAGATTGGATTGGAGTTGTAGAAAATTATCCATGAGAACAAGAATTTGAAACACAACTGTTTTGTGGATTTTGAAATTTGAATTTTGAAATTTGAATTTTGAATTTTGAATTTGAAATTTGAATTTGAAATTTGAATTTGAAATTTGAATTTGAAATTTAAATTTGAAATTTGAAATTTGAATTTGAAATTTGAAATTCAAATTTTGAATCACAGTCCAAGTGGGATTCGAATTTGTTGTGGAAAATCCACAAGGTTTGAAATTCGAATTTAAGTTGGATTTGGAGAGGATAATCTTGTTAGAATCCTACTTGAATTTTAAATCCAAATCCTAACAAAAAGTGGACGAAATTTAGAGGATTATCCTCAATGGAATTTTGGTTTTTGTGGATAAGGTTCAAGGGAAATATTCAAGTTTCAATCCCAGTTGAATTTGGATTTTCTCCTCCCTGAAAAGTGGCCGAAATTATGGAGAAAATCTCCTAGGAAAATTTGGTTATTTTGGATAAGGTTGAGATAAGATTCAAGCTTGAAAATCCTAGTGGAATTTTGATTCTTCCTTATCCTAAAAGTGGCCGAATTTTTGGAGGAAAAATCTCCTAGGAAATTTTGGATTTTTTGGTTGAAAAAGGGAGATAAAATTCTAGTTAAAATCTTGTTTAGATTTGGATTGGATTTATCCCATAATGGCCTAATTTTATTGTTGAGATTATCCCTTGGAAAATTCGGATTTTATGGTTATGGATAAGGGAGAATATCTTCTCCTAATCCAATTCAAATTCAGAGAATCACCTCATGCAGGTCTATAAATAGAGGTCCTGCCACTCCAGTTCTCTTAGACCACAGACTCTCAGGTGAGCAGGCTTATTGTTGCACAGCTCATCATGACAATAAGTTTTTTAGAGATCTGGGCGGTCGGAAGAAGACTAGCAGTGCTAGCATGCCGATCAAGGTTCAGAGTGCCCACACACTCAGCCATTCGGGAATTAGAGAATAGTAGAGAAGGCTAGTTGGTTGAAGCCTTCGGTCATTCACCTCCTACAGATTGGCGTCCTTGAGGTATGAGTTTTAATTGTTGTTGGTTTATTGTATACGGCATCATAAGATATTTAACGATCTGAAAAATTTTTATTGTTCCGCTGCACCACTCTGATATGTTTTTATCGATTTATTTTCCTACACATACAACTTAAGGTCAAACATATATGCATACTCAGGAAATACTCAACTGGTCATTACTTAATATAAGTTTGATTCTCGAAATAAAAAGCGTTACTTAACATCATGCAGAAGTAGAACTTATGGTGATATCCATACCCAACCCTCACTTCAGCCCTGCTGCCATCATCGTCCATCGGAGTCTAGCCCGTAGGCTTCTTACCTATAGCATGAATACATATGATGAGCTTTATGCTTAGCAAGTACAACACTGAATCTGCAAAACTATCATTTTAAAACATATGCCATAACTTAAAGGCACATCGTACTGATAAACATATCGTGACTGCAAAGCAAATCATGAATACATATCATGTGTCATAAAACTGAAAGCATAACATATCACATAACTCAGAAGCATATCGTAACTATAACTTAAAGCATATCGTGAACTATGCATGAATTGATTATACTCAATTATGCTTCATTATGCATTATCTTTCTTCACTTGTCTGAGGGCCTGTGTGTCAGTACCTGTGGGCGACCCCTCTAGCTTAGGTCGCCCACCTTATCTTGCTTGCTTTCTTTATTCTTTGTTTATTCTTACTTAGCTTGCTTGTCTTTGTAACTTTCTTCTTCTTGGGGATTTAAAAGATTTGTACTTGAAAAACTAGAAATATATATATATTTTTAACTTGACTGAATGAAACTATTAGTTCTTTGAAATCGTGTATACATAAATATATACGTACTACTTAATATTTTTCTCCCCAGAATATATTTTACGGTCTTGTTACTTTAAAGTACGTAAAAATAAAACATACTTTTAAGCTTGTTTCACTACTTTACCTACTACACTCTTGTCTTATCTTTATATATATAAATCACTATTATACTTTCTTTCTTTTACACTTTAATTACAGCGGAACTCTGCGAAACGGAACCATAACCCGTCCATGACATCGCTAAGATCTGCCTGCCAGTCCGCTACTCTTGTTTCATATTGCTGGTTGCTTACCTTTATTACCTACATCACGAATAGACTAATGAGCTAAAGCTCAGTAAGTACAAACATACAAGTAAATAAGCTGAATATACCATACTTAGGGTTAGTCAACTTATGACCAATTATTTTCTTACTCCTATGCTTTACTTATTCTTTCTATTCTATTTCTTCCTTTTCTTTGCTTTACTTTATCTTGCTTAATCTTTCACTTGTGGGCCCACGGTTAGACGTACCTAGTGCACGCAGACCAATAGAGGATCAGGGAAGCGACCCACCAATCAACCCTAAGGTCATCTCTGGACTACTACCTATAGGCAGCAAGTCAAGCCATCAACTACCACATTATTAATGAGGCAGCGCCACATAACTGGGGTGGAGGCTATCTTTGAACCTCAAAACTGGAGAGGCTGGTACGCTAACCTTGACTTTTGAGTCTTATTATTTGACTTATCTTATTCCTCTTTTCTTTATCTGAGCTTGCTTAACTATTCTCGTGAACATGTTAGTATCATGTCACAAACTGAATAACTTAAATGTGTATATATGTATAATACAACTCTATGGCAAGTCAATTCGTGAGTAGATAATTAAATGTCTGTACTTACAGCACTTGTACTAGTGTAAACTTCTATGGTCCATCGAGCTCCTTTGCCCGTCTCTAGTTGAGTTTCCTAAAGACATAATGTCATCAGTTAATACATTTTCATTAACTGACTTTATTACACTAAAATCTGAACTTTGGCTTTAAAAATCTTAATTAAAGTCTTATGGCGACATTTAAAGTCCTAATGACTCTGTTTAGACTTTTCTAGGGCTCTAGTAACTATTTCCGAGCATTTCAGAAATTTTGGTAAACTTGGTGAATAGTAACTTTTGACGGTGAATAGTACTATTCACGTGAATAGTGCCATGCACGTGAATAGTAATTGGGTCAAGGGACGTTTCTATTTTTCTACTTAAACCGGGTTCCCTAAGTCCGAGAACCATAAAATAGATAACTGGAGGGTTTAACGCCCCTTTCTTGACTTTTCTATACTTTTTGGTCAAGATGATCATTTTGCCCCTAAGGGTCTTAGGGTAGTAACATTCTCATTTTGGTACTTAAACGGGATTTCTGAGTCCCTAAAATCTTAAAACAATCTTTTCTAGGTCTCGGTAAATTTTTATAACTTAATTGTTGCGATTACACTATTTACTTATCACCCATCCCTCGGGTGGTACTATTCCGACCCTTGGGGTCGTGGCTCGTTTTTCTTTCGTTTCGGAGCTTCAAACGAGCTTTTCACTAATCTTAAAAATGTTTCTTATTCTCTTCCCGACCTAGGTCTCCGAGGGGCTCGGGTTTTTCCATCCCGACCCTAAACTTTACCATTGTTACCCAAAACACCCTTGACGTTATTTTTTTCCCGTCCTCTCGGCATTTTAGATTTTAGGGGTCGGTTTACTATTTTGCTAGACATGCTTTCTTACTTTAAACTCTAAGGTACCAAGAGATCTCGGTTTTCATTTCCGAGCATATTTTTATCACTCGTTTCCCGAAATGCCCTTAATGTCGCTTTAAAAATTTCGACAACATTTCTGCTTAAATTTTAGGTTTTCGGCGTTTAAAAAACGCCCCAAAACCATCTATCCTAATCTAAACCTGCCACGTACTATACCAGAGCCTATTTTACGCAAAATTTTCTAAATTTTTACATAAAAACTTTCCACATTCTCAATGTACAAATCACACACAAAGTCTTTATTTTTCACTCACATTAACCACAGTTTTAGTTTAGGTTTCCAACACCAAAACTTTCTTTCTTTCAAACATTCTTTCTCTTACTTTTCTTCTTGGTTTTTAAGGCATATTCAATAACAAAACCAAATAAAATTCTTATTAAAATCCCTTTATAAAGTCACGGGTTTTTATGCCAAATCCTAACCAAACTCTGGTTTTCAATTCAACCACTTACACAAACTTATATTCTACATCATTCTAACTTACCACAACACTAAATCACATGATTTTTTACATGTTCTTCACACTAGGTATACATGGTTCCTTTTTAGAAAACTTTTACAAAATTTTGCTTCAAACTTTTTAACTTTTCTTTCTAAACATTTTACACATCAAAACACATGTTTAAATCAACCAAAACCAACTCAAAATTCTTTCCAAACCCTAGTAACATACACGGTTTTTCTTGAAACAAACCGAATCCCACTTTGGTTTTAAGCTTTCAAATTTTCTTTCTAGTTGTTTTACATATCAAAGCATACTTTAAAACAAAAATTTAATTAAATCAAACTTGAAATTCTTTGAACCCATACACTTAGCCACGGGTTCCTCACAAAACTAACATGAAAAATTCTTGTTTCAAGCTTCTAAATTACTCTTTAACTATCATGCAAACTAATTAACCTTAAACAACAAGGTTTGAACTAAACTTTTCTCATTCTTTTCTACTCAACATAGCCACGGATTTTTGCTTCAAAATACCAAAGAAAAGCTTGAAATTTCAAGCTTAGCTTGCTATGTTACTCAATACTTGCTTAGGAAGAACTTTGCTTAAGATTTTGACACCAAACTTTGAAGAAACTCAAGCTCAATAGAGGGGAAGAGTCATGGCTTCAAAGGGCAGCAAAGGGGCTGTAATTTCAGTCAAAAAATTCTGATTTTATGAAGCCAAAAACGTTTTTTATAAAGGGAGGCCAAAAAGGAGGCCTTTTTAGCAATTTTCTTTAGGGACTTTTTAGCAACATTTTAAGGGTTTTTTTGTAAACTTTTTGGGGTCAAAATATAATTATTTTGGCTGTCTTTCCAGCTGTAAAACCAACCTATTCAGCCCTTATCCACAAAATTTTTTTTAAAAATCAACTTTGCATTTTTGGCTTAATCTTGGCCCTTGATCTTACCTACCTTTAATCTTAGCCATTCATCCTACCTGTCAGTCTTTTTCTTCTAATTTCTTATTCCTAATTATGACATCATCCATGTTGTCATCTAATTAATCCATAGGTCAAAGTTTGACCAAAAGTCAAACCGAACCAAACTTTACCAAAATCGCATAGGCGGGTTTCTGACGCCTTCTGTGCGATTGGTTTACCTTATTCTACTGTCATTGGGCTAAAAATCAATGAAGAAGTTTTTTGTCCTTTAGTAACCTTAGGTTTTACCTAGGGTAATCTCTTGGTTTCTTTGGCCCCAAAATGCTTCATCATTTTACCGAAGATGACGAAATTTCTGGGGTGACATACCGGAGGACTTGTCTAGCCATCCGTACTGTCGAATTATTCTAATACTGTCTTAAAACTCTTAAAAACCCTAAATTACTTTTCTTACTATGCTCTTACTTTGACTTGTCATATTCTTATCTTTACACTGTTCGGATACCGAAACTACTCCTTTTTGAGCGTTTTGGCCTGAAATCACTTTCTTACTCATATACTTTATTCTCTACTTATTTTGGGAGATTTTAATTCCTCCAAAACATCTATTTATTACTATCAACACTATAATTTGTCTAATTACAAACATAGTGTTTCTTTACATTCTTGCTTACAGAACTCATAGAAAACCCTAGATTAAACTAAGTTACACAGCTAGAATTCTCTGGTCGTCATATTTACCCCTCCTTAAAAATTTTCGTCCTCGAAAATCAGAACAGGTGGGGGTGCTTGGCTCTCATCTCATCTTCTCTTTCCCACGTGGCCTCTTCTACGTTATGATTTTTCCATAGAACTTTGACTAGCGGGATGCTTTTATTTATTAATATCTTCTCTTTTCGAGCAAGTATTTGCACCGGTTGCTCTTCGTAAGAGAGATCCTCTCGAACTTGGATTGGCTCATAATCTAGGACATGCGAAGGGTCCGAGATGTACTTTCTTAGCATAGAAACATGGAAGACATTATGCACTGAAGATAATTCTGGTGGCAAAGCTATCTTATAGGTCACTTTCCCAACCCAGCTAATAATTGGGAAAGGTCCAATGTATCTTGGACTCAACTTTCCTTTCTTTCCAAAATGCATGATACCTTTCATTGGTGCTACTTTTAAAAATATGAAGTCTCCCTCGTTGAACTCTAGGCATGTTCGTCTTTTATCTGCGTAGCTTTTCTGACGACTTTATGCAGTTTTCATTCTCTGTTGAATCTTTTGGTCCGCATCTATCGTTTCTTGGATAAACTCGATTTTATGAAGTTCTTTCTCCCTAAGTTCATACCAGTGAATGGAAGATCTGCACTTTCGTCCATATAATGCCTCGTAAGGAGCCATCTTGATGGACGCTTGATAGTTGTTGTTGTAGGAGAATTCTATCAACGATAGCTTCTTGTTCCAGACTCCCTTGAAATCTAAAATACAAGCATGAAGCATATCTTCTAGCATTTGAATCGTACGCTCAGATTGTCCGTCAGTCTGAGGGTGAAATGCAGTGCTAAATCTTAGTTCTGAGCCCATTGCCTCTTGTACACTTTTTTAGAAATTGGATGTGAACCGACTATCAAGATCTGACACTATTGTTGTCGGTATATTATGTAATCTCACAATGTTGGCAATGTACAATTCTATGAATTTCTCCAATGTGTATGTCATCTTTACGGGTATAAAGTGAGCAGACTTGGTTAATCGATCCACCACTACCCATATCATGTCAAATCCTTCACTTGTCTTGGGTAGCCCTACCATGAAATTCATGGTTACGTGCTCCCACTTCCACTCTGGAACCTCTAATGGCTGCAGTTCTCTGGCTGGCCGCTGATGCTCTGCTTTGACTCTTTGACATGTTAAGCAGCTGCTGATGTGTTTAACAATGTCATTCTTCATTTTTTTCCACCAAAAGTGCTACTTTATATCTTGATACATTTTCGTACTGCCCGGATGCACTGAATATGGAGTGTCATGGGCCTCTGTCAAAATTCTTTTCTTCAAATCTTCTTCATCTGGTACACAGATTCTTCCTTGGAAGAGTAAAGTTCCATCTTTGGAGAGGTGGAACTTTGACTTGTCATTCTTAGAGGCTTCTTCTTTAAGCCTTTTGAGAGCAGCATCTAGCTCTTGAGCCTCTTTAATCTCCTCAAGAATTGTTGGTTTAAGTTGCATTGCCGCTAATTTTCCTGAAATTATCTCTACTCCCAACAAGGAGATCTCATGTTGAAGTGGCTTAGGCAGTTTATCGATGACTATCTGCTCTGGCATCGTTGATTTATGACTCAACACGTCTGCTACTCTGTTTGCCTTACCAGAGTGATATAAGATCTCACAATCATAATCTTTCACTAACTCCAGCCATCTTCTTTGTCTCATGTTAAGCTCTTTCTAAGTAAAGAAATACTTTAAGCTCTGGTGGTCGGTGAAGATTCTGCACCGGACTCTATATAGGTAATGTCACCATATCTTCAAAGCAAATACGACGGCTGCTAACTCCAAATCATGAGTCAGATAGTTCTTTTCATGCTCTTTGAGTTGTCTTGATGCATAGGCTATTACTTTTCCATCCTACATCAGCACAGCTCCTAGACCTGTCCTGGAGGCATCGCTATAAATGTCGAAGTCTCCTTCATCCTTTGGAATTGTGAGAACTGGAGCACTGGTCAACCGATTCTTCAGCTCTTGAAAGCTTTCTTCGCACTTCTTTGTCCACTCGAACTTCTTCTCCTTGTGTGTGAGAGTAGTGAGAGGGGCAGCTAATCTGGCAAATCCCTCTACATATCTTCGGTAATAGCCCACTAATCCAAGGAAATTCTGGATCTCGGTCACATTCTTTGGAGGAGGGCACTTGCTTACCGCTTTGATCTTTACTGGGTCTACTAAAATTCTGTCTTTGGAAACGACATGTCCTAAGAAGTGGACCTTATCTAGCCAAAATTCACATTTGGAGAACTTTGCATATAGTTGATGCTCGTTCAAAGTGCGTAATACAATCCGAAGATGCTCCTTGTACTCCTTCCAATCTTTCGAGTATATAAGGATGTCATCGATAAACACAATGACAAACTGGTCTAAAAATTCCTTGAATACTCGATTCATCAGATCCATAAAAGCAGCTGGTGCATTTGTTAATCCAAAAGGCATAACAAGAAATTCGTAGTGCCTGTACCGTGTTCAGAACGCGGTCTTTAGAATGTCTCTTTCTTTAATTTTTAACTGGTGATAGCCGGATCGAAGGTCAATCTTTGAGAAGACGGTGGCTCCTTTTAGCTGATCGAATAAATCATCGAGTAGAGGATATTTGTTCTTGATCGTGACTTTGTTGAGCTCACGATAATCTATGCACATTCGGAGGGTTCTGTCCTTTTTCTTCACGAAGAGAATTGGAGCTCCCCACGATGAATAACTAGGCCGTATAAAACCTTTCTCTAATAACTCCTTCAGCTGAGCTTGTAATTCTTTAAGCTCGGTGGGTGCCATCCTATAAAGGGCCTTAGAAATCGGAGACGTTCCTGGTAGTAGCTCGATCTCGAAGGTAATTTCTCGATCAGGAGGAAGTCCTGATAATTCTTCTGTGAATACCTCCACAAACTTGTTGATCACTAGTACCTCATTCGATTGCAGTTCTACCTTCTTGGTGGTGTCCTTGACATAAGCTAGATATCTGGTACAGTCACTAGATATCAGCTTTCTTGCCCGTAGGGGAATGATCAGCATTTTTAACTGCTTCTAAGAATGCCCTTTCTACTTAAACTGGTCTTTTTCTCCAAACTAGAACACTACTTTTCGTTGTCGACAGTCAATGGTCGCTCGATATTTTCTAAGGAAATCCATTCCAAGGATAACGTCATAATCGACTAACTTTAAGATGAATAAATCGATGTACAACTCCCTATCAGCAACAATTACTGGCACATGACGTAACCAGTAATTGAACAATAATACCTCACCAGACGGCAAGGTGGTTTTAAACACTTGGCCAATTTTATCCTTGGCGTGACTAACTCTTTCTACAAAGCTATGTGAGGCAAATGAATGCGATGCATCAGAGTCAAATAAAACAAGTGCAGGGCTTTGGGCGACAAGAAGCTGACCTGTCACCATATTAGAGGTGCCTGCCCCTACGTCTTCCCTGGTGTAGGCTAACAGATGCACCTTGGTCTTTGGTATAATCTCCTGGCGCCTTGGCTGAATAGGCAGTCCTTGTATGGCATGGACTTGGCTCGTCTGTCAGGACTGAAAGGATCCCAGCTGGTTCTGTCGGTTGGATGTGCAGGTCCTGGCATAATGGCCTTCTCTGCTGCAAACATAGCATGTGGTACTCCCCAGCTTGCACTCGCCCTTGTGCAGTCTTCCACATTTTGGGCATGGCTGTCGGTTCTGTACTCCTTCTAAGCCTCGTCTCTGCTAGGTGTTGTGAGTATTTTTGCCCCAATTTTCATTTGGGTTTCCTTTTCGCTTATTAGCATTCTGCTGGTTCTGGTTATTTTTCTGACCAAGCTTCATTTCTTGACCAGATTTGCTACTTTGGCCAGCTTGGTTATTCTTCTGAGTCTACTTCGCTAGATTTCTTTCCTTCTTTTTCTCCTCCCAGACTTTTGTTCTTTCTTCCTTAGCTCTATTCAAACAATGCTCAACCCTCATGGCTCTGCTCACACAGTCTGCTACAGTGGTTGGCAAGGTCTCGCCACTCTCCATGTTTAGGGCTATATCTTGTCGGAACATATTGATCATCCTCCGTACCCACTCTTCTTCTGTGGGTACCAAATGCGGACACAGTCGAGCTAATCTATTGAATTTACGGCAGGCTTCAGTCACTGTCATCTCACCTTGCCTCAGCTCATCGAACTCTCTTTGTTGAGCTTGTAGGGTCAAGATTGAAATACTTCCTGTTAAATTCTCCCAGAAAGTTATTCCAGGTCATCCTTCTAATATCCCTTCGGATCTTTACTGTCTCCCACCAATAACGAGCATCCTTCGTTAATATGTAGGAGGCGCAAAGGACCTTCTCCTGGTCTGTCAGATCCATGAACTCAAAAATGGTCTGCAGTGAAGCAAACCACTCTTCAGCCTCTAAGGCTTCTGTAGATCCCTCAAACTTTTTCGGCTTCATCTTCCCGAACCGTTCATACAATGATCCCTGATTGGCTCCAGCTCGGGCACCTATCACTACTTCAGGTACCATTCGGACTGGTGGTGCTACTGGTTCAGGAGCTGGCTGTGGCTCCGGTACTGGTGCTTGAGGTGGAAGGAAATTTGCTTGGGCCCCATTCCTCTATTCTAGTAGCTCTTGCAGTCTCTGGTTCTGTCTTTCTTGTGCCTATAGCCGAGCTTGTATGTTGGCTAGGACGGGGCTAAATCTGCTTCTTGAGCTTGCGCAGCTCATGTGCGAACCATGTTGCTGTGTCTGACCTATAACAGTAGCGACATGGTTTAGTGCTAAATTAGATATTGATTATTTAAAATTAACTTACTTGGATTGAGCAGGTGCAGATATTGAAATGTCATGGAAGGCCGATAGTAGAACCGCTCACTCTAATACCAACTCTTGTGGGCGACCCCTCTAACTTAGGTCGTCCACCTTATCTTGCTTGCTTTCTTTATTCTTTGCTTATTCTTACTTAGCTTGCTTGTCTTTATAACTTTCTTTTTCTTGGGGGTTTAAAAGATTTGTACTTGAAAAACTAGAAATATATATTTTTTTTTAACTTGACTAAATGAAAATATTAGTTCTTTGAAATCGTGTATACATAAATATATACGTACTATTTAATATTTTTTTCCCCAGAATATATTTTGCGGTCTTGTTACTTTAAAGTACGTAAAAATAAAACATACTTTTAAGCTTGTTTCACTACTTTACCTACTACACTCTTGTCTTATCTTTATACATATACATCACTATTATACTTTCTTTCTTTTACACTTTAATTACAGTGAAACTCTATGAAACGGAGCCATAACCAGTCCATGACATCGCTGGGATCTGCCTGCCAGTCCACCACTCTTGTTTCATATTGCTGGTTGCTTACCTTTATTACCTACATCACGAATAGACTAATGAGCTAAAGCTCAGTAAGTACAAACATACAAGTAAATAAGCTGAATACACCACACTTAGGGTTAGTCAACTTATGACCAATTATTTTCTTACTCCTATGCTTTACTTATTCTTTCTATTCTATTTCTTCCTTTTCTTTACTTTACTTTATCTTGCTTAATCTTTCACTTGTGGGCTCGTGGTTGGACGTATCTAGTACGCACAGACCAATAGAGGATCAGGGGAGCGACCCACCAATCAACCCTAAGGTCATCTCTGGACTACTACCTATAGGTAGCAAGTCAAGCCATCAACTACCTCATTATTAACGAGACAGCGCCACACAACTGAGGTGGAGGCTATTTTTGTACCTCAAAACTGGAGAGGTCGGTACGCCAACCTTAACTTTTAAGTCTTATTATTTGACTTATCTTATTCCTCCTTTCTTTATCTGATCTTGCTTATCTATTCTCGTGAACATGTTAGTATCATGTCACAAACTGAATAACTGAAATGTGTATATATGTATAATACAACTCTATGGCAAGTCAATTCGTGAGTAGACAATTAAATGTTTGTACTTACAGCACTTGTGCTACTGTAAACTTCTGTGGTCCGTCGAGCTCCTTTGCCCGTCTCTAGTTGAGTTTCCTAAAGACATAATGTCATCAGTTAATACATTCTCATTAACTGACTTTATTATACTAAAATCTGAATTTTGGCTTTTAAAATCTTAATTAAAGTCTTATGGCGACATTTAAAGTCCTAACGACTCTGTTTAGACTTTTTTAGGGCTCTAGCAACCATTTCCGAGCATTTCAGAAATTTTGATAAACTTGGTAAATAGTAACTTTTGACGGTGAATAGTGCCATGCACGTGAATAGTAGCTGGGCCAGGGGACGTTTCTATTTTTCTACTTAAACCAGGTTCCCTAAATCCGAGAACCATAAAATAGCTAACTGGAGGGTTTAATGCCCCTTTCTTAACTTTTATAGACTTTTTGGTCAAAATGACTATTTTACCCCTAACGGGTCTTGGGGACATAACATTCTCATTTTGGTACTTAAACGGGATTTCTGAGTCCCTAAAATCTTAAAACAATCTTTTCTAGGTCTTGGTAAATTTTTATAACTTAATTGTTGTGATTACACTATTTACTTATCACCCGTCCCTCGGGTGGTACTATTCCGACCTTTGGGGTCGTGGCTCATTTTTCTTCTGTTTCGGAGCTTCAAACGAGCTTTTTACTAATCTTAAAAATGTTTCTTATTCTATTCCTGACCTAGGTCTTCGAGGGGTTCGGGTTTTTCCATCCCGACCCTAAACTTTACCCTTGTTACCCAAAACGCCCTTGACGTTATTTTTTTCCCATCCTCTTGGTATTTTAGATTTTAGGGGTCGGTTTACTATTTTGCTAGACATGCTTTCTTACTTCAAACTCTAAGGTATCGAGGGATCTCGGTTTTCATTTCCGAGCATATTTTTATCACTCGTTTTTCGAAATGCCCTTAATGCCGCTTTAAAAATTTCGGCAACATTTCTGCTTAAATTTTAGGTTTCCAGCATTTAGGAAACGCCTCAAAACCATCTATCCTAATCTAAACCTACCACGTACTATACCAGAGGCCTATTTTACGTAAAAGTTTCTAAACTTTTACGTAAAAAATTTCCACATTCTCAATGTACAAATCACACACAAAGTCTTTACTTTTCACTCACATTAACCACGGTTTTAGTTTAGGTTTCCAACACCAAAACTTTCTTTCTCTTACTTTTCTTCTTGGTTTTTAAGGCATATTCAATACCAAATCCAACTAAGATTCTTATTGAAATCCCTTTATAAAGTCACGGGTTTTTATGCCAAATCCTAACCAAACTTTGGTTTTCAATTCAACCACTTACACAAACTTATATTCTACATCATTCTAACTTACCACAACACTAAATCACATGATTTTTTACATGTTCTTTAGACTAGGTATACATGGTTCCTTTTTAGAAAACTTTTAAAAAATTTTGTTTCAAAATTTTTAACTTTTCTTTCGAAACATTTTACACATCAAAACACATGTTTAAATCAACCAAAACCAACTCAAAATTCTTTCCAAACCCTAGTAACATACACAGTTTTTCTTGAAACAAACCGAATCCCACTTTGGTTTTAAGCTTTCAAATTTTCTTTCTAGTTGTTTTATATATCAAAGCACACTTTAAAACAACAATTTAATTAAATCAAACTTGAAATTCTTTGAACCCATACACTTAGCCACGGGTTCCTCACAAAACTAACATGAAAAATTCTTATTTCAAGCTTCTAAATTACTCTTTAACTATCATGCAAACTAATTAACCTTAAACAACAAGGTTTGAACTAAACTTTTCTCATTCTTTTCTACTCAACATAGCCACGGATTTTTGCTTCCAAATACCAAAGAAAGCTTGAAATTTCAAGCTTACCTTGCTATGTTACTCAACACTTGCTTAGGAAGAACTTTGCTTAAGATTTTGACACCAAACTTTGAAGAAACTCAAGCTCAATAGAGGGGAAGAGTCATGGCTTCAAAGGGCAGCAAAGGGGCTGTAATTTCAGTCAAAAAATTCTGATTTCATGAAGCCAAAAACGTTTTTTATAAAGGGCGGCCAAAAAGGAGGCCTTTTTAGCAATTTTCTTTAGGGACTTTTTAACAACTTTTTAAGGGTTTTTTTTTTAATTTTTTGGGGTCAAAATATAATTATTTTGGCTGTCTTTCCAGCTGTAAAACCGACCTATTCAGCCCTTATCCACAAAATTTTTTTACAAAATCAACTTTGCATTTTTGGCTTAATCTTGGCCCTTGATCTTACCTACCTTTAATCTTAGCTATTCATCCTGCCTACCACCCTTTTTCTTCTAATTTATTATCCCTAATTATGACATCATCCATGATGTCATCTAATTAATCCATAGGTCAAAGTTTGACCAAAAGTCAAACCGAACCAAATTTTATCGAAATCGCATAGGTGGGTTTCTGACGCCTTCGGTGCGATCGGTTTACCTTATTCTACTATCGTTGGGCTAAAAATCAATGACGAAGTTTTTTGTCCTTTAGTAACCTTAGGTTTTACCTAGGGTAATCTCTGGTTTCTTTGGCCCCAAAATGCTTCATCATTTTACCGAAGATGACAAAATTTCTGGGGTGACATACCGGAGGACTTGTCTAGCCATCCGTACTGTCGAATTATTCTAATACTGTCTTAAAATTCTTAAAAACCCTTAATTACTTTTCTTACTATGCTCTTACTTTGACTTGCCATATTCTTATCTTTACACTGTTCGGATACCGAAACTACTCCTTTTTGAGCGTTTTGGCTTGAAATCACTTTCTTACTCATATACTTTATTCTCTACTTATTTTGGGAGATTTTAATTCCTCCAAAACATCTATTTATTACTATCAATACTATAATTTGTCTAATTACAAACATAGTGTTTCTTTACATTCTTGCTTACAGAACTCATAGAAAACCCTAGATTAAACTAAGTTACACTGCTAGAATTCTCTGGTCGTCATAGTACCAAAAGCACGTGGATCTACAGATTCATCTAGATCACAAACTTTCTTTTGAGCCTTGGCTCGTTATACTTGAACTGAAAAACCTCTTCTAGCTTGAGAGGCCAGTATGACACGCTTAATGAGTATTGACTCGCTTTTTAATTACCCAATTGTTGAGATCATGAATTACTATCATCATGCCATAAGCTCTACTAAGCTATCCATTAATCATGTGCGATAAGGACATAAAGGCATCTAACTCATGCTATTCAATAATCTACATGATTATGAAACATCTTATATCATGTTATGCAACAATCATTCACGATTAGCATACATATCATAGAGTAAAACAACAATTTCAAACTTATTTATTCATGCTGTATGCAGAGTTGTGCATACTTGATTTATAGGTACTTTGTACCTTGCCTCGTCAAATTATAGGTTTCTACCTACAACCATAATGCATTCCATTAATTATTTGCTCTCAGGCCACTACTTTTATTAGTGACTAATAAAATCCTATCATTATATGCTATCGATCCCTATCGATACTAAACTGCTCTCTTTTAAGAGTTCGATAACTACCTTCTAATTGTGGTTAATTAATTTATTTACTTAAAAAATTAATTAACGTCTCTCTTTCTCTTCCTATCTCGGTTTTTATTGGTTAACTGACTAGTCAACCAACCGGTTACCTTGCATATTGATTTTATAGCCAAACAGGCTACCTTTACAGATTTGAAAAATCATTATGGAAAACATCCTACGTTTTTTTTTTTCTGTGAAATACCTTTCCTTAAGATTTAAACACAATCCCCTTTCTCACCCCGTTGGAAGGTGAGGGTGTTTGCTTAAAACCATTTTCTTATTTTAAAGAACACATTTTGGTGTTCACTTGAAAGGTGGTTTTCGAACCCTTTTTTGAAAAACTACGTAGAACTTGCTTAAAATGATCGAGTTTATGAAATCAGCAAACACGACATTTTTAGTCCTCGATGAGATAAACAACTTTCATGTTCAACTCGGAGCTCAGTTCAAACTCTATCAGGTCTTAAACACTACAAACCTAAGGCTAAAAACTGTCCCAGTTTTAAAAAATTTCTAGTTTTTGGTTAATAAAAAAATAACTCTGTTTGGGGCCCTAAATGGCCGAATTTTTGAAACTTGCATAAGCCATCTTTTAGTTTTCGATGTGGCCTACATTTTTTATGGTGAGCCCAAGACCCGATTCGGACTCTAAGTTTCCCGTTTTTAGAAAAATCCGAGACTATTCCTTGTTCCCTGGTTTCCGATCCCAGTTTTGACCTCTGGTCAGAAATCATCCCAAAAACCTATCTTAACATCATTTTTGGCCAAAGGTTATTTGACACAAAAATTTCCATAATGAAATTTCCAAGAACTTCTCGAACCAAACCCTAAAATGTCTATGGCATCAACAAACCATAAAAACTTAAACCACAACTACACAACCACATTAACACAAAATATACAATGCCCAAGGCTCAAAATAAACTTATTACAATCTATTGCGTAAAATACATAGTAAAATATCCTTGATATCGAAACTTAATATAAGACAAAAACCTCAAAGGGATGGGTTCTACAGTTGTTACCTTAGCGTGCTTCAAAACTAACATAAACCGAACAAGACTTATGATCAAAAATTTGTGTAGATCAAGGGTGAAAAAGAGGTCGGCTTGGGCTGAGAAAAAGCATAGAAATTTCCCTGGTTCACAAAGCTAAATAAACAACCAAAACTACAAAGGAAAGATTCCAACACTTTTACTTTAAGTGACCTTGAAGAATGGCTCCAACCAAACAACAAACTAAGCAATTTAGGCTGACTTTTTGGTGAGTTTTTGGTGTGTTTTGGGGCTATAAAGGTGTCGACTATTCAGAGGAAAAAGAAAAGGAGAGAGTTTGGTGTTTTGGTGGCTTTTGGTGTGCAAAAGAAAGAAAATGGTGTAAAAGGTCATGCACACATATTTATAGACCAACCTTAAGCAAGATTTGATCAACCTAAACAACCTTAATTAAGCCAAAATTAACTAAACTTAGGGTAAAATTTTTTATGCTGCTGCCCCTTCAAAAACCGATGGAAACATAGGAGAAAAGGAGCCAAATTTGCATTTAATGCATTGCTAAAGTCAATAGTAAGTTGTCTCCTCCTTTTCAATTTCTTAATCAAAAGCAACAATGCAAGTTCCCTTGTTTTGTGGAAAACTTTTCCATATTGTCTCCTAGGGCTGTGTTTGGCTGCCCACAAACACAGTTTCTGAGGGAATAATTTCATTTGCAAAGGCTTCTCTTCACAATCTAATTTCCTTTAACGATGTTAGGCTCTTTTTCGACTATGTTCTAAACCTTGACCGAAAATAGATTCTCTTGATCCAATTTTTATACTATTCATTCTTGGATGGGTTGTAATACCTATGAGCCCACTCTGAGTCTATTACTGTGACAATCGAGAAATTTTACCATTCTCGAAAATTATGTATAACATATGTATTCAATGAATTTTACTTATATAACTGTAAAATATATGATTTAATAATATTTAGAATGTAGCGAAATGTTCCGACTATGCCCCAGAGAGTGTGTTTAGGAATGGAAAATTTTACCGAACCGAAATTGAATCAATTATGCCATTTTTAGAATCAAAAACTCTAGAAATATACTGTAAGTCACCAAAAGACGAAATACTTACAGCATGGATTTTTGGTCAAACCGGAGTGAATTAAGGAAAACCGATCACACGGACAGCCTGAGAAACTCGTATACGCGATTTCGGTGCAAAACTGTTTGGTTTGACTTTGGGTCAAAAGTTTAACCGAAATAATTATGTGGGTTCAAAGATTGGATGTGAAACATTCAAAGAATGTAAGATTACATCAAGATCCAAAGGCTAGGGTTTAAAGTCATTTTGATCCAATGGTTAGGATGCAAAGTCAACACAAAAAGTCAAGGAAAGCTTAACAAAATTTCAAGAATTTTGTAGGGCTTGATATGTGGCAGATTTTCATGGGAATTTTAGAAAAAAAATCTACCAATTTTGTATTCATTGCAAAACAGCCGCTAAATGATCAAAGAATTACTTAAAAAACTTGCAAAAAGGTCCCTAAAGTGTTGTCAAATTACACCAAAAACTTGCAACTTGGTCCTCACCACTTTGGGCAGCCATTAAAAATGTGTACAAGCTGAAAAATTTTAGCCAAAAATCTGCTCTTCTTTGCCCATTCCAGTCGTGAGCCAAACCACCACCAAAACTAAAAATTTTCTTAAAAATCTTCACTAAAACTTGGTTCAAATCTTTCTCTAGCAATAAGGAATCAAGGAATTGTGAGGTGAGTCTCTATTTTCAAGTTTTATTCCTCCTTTTGCCTGTCCAAAAACTGTGGCTACATACATGGTTTTGTGGTGATTTTCAAGTTTAATTTTTGGTTGTTTTAGTGTTGTAAATGAGTATGCTAGTCAAGGAACATTAGGGAAGCTTGAAACACAAAATTTTGAATGTGTTTCAAGTGTGAAATCCGTGAGTTAGGGGTTTTGAACAATAAATTCGATTGTTCATGATTTAAAAAGAGCATGGATATGAACCAAAATTAAGGGATAAATTGGAAATGGAAAACACAATAATGTTGTGCCTATTCTTATGGAACCCGTGGGGTATGGCATGGTTCTTCATGAATGATCAAGTTTGTGTTGGTGAGATTTGAATAAAAATGTGGTATTGATTATGTATTGGAATCAAGAAATGGAAATGGAAATGAAAACAAAATTTTGAATTTGATTTTCTAAGGAAAATCCATGGCATTCCAAGGATGTGATGCATGAAATTTTGTGATGAGTTAGGTTAAGTTTTGTGTTGTAATGAATATGTGCTGATGTGGAAAATGAATAATGAAAAAAATGAAACTTTGAAACAAAAAATTTTGTTTAAGGTTTCCATAAGAAAACCATGTGTAAGTTAAGGGTAAAAAGGTTATATTAGTGTGATATGTTATAGAATGAAACAATGCGTAAATTTTGAATTAAATCGAGCCTAAAAATGAGAAAGGATGGGTTGAAATCCCGATAGAAATGATTAGATTTTACCGAAAGATTTTACGTAAAAAGTTTGTAACTTTTACGTAAAATTAGGTTTGTGGTATAGTCCGTGGCAGGATAGAATAGGTTAACGGTTTCGAGGCGTTTCCTAAATACCGGGAACCTAGAATTGTAGCAGAAATGCTGCAGAAAAGTTTATAACAGCATGAAGGGCATTTTAGAGAACGAGGGGTAAATTCGGGTCGAGAATTTGGAAACCCGAGCCCCTCGGTGATCGAGGCTTGAGGAAGGGCAATGGACGATTTCAGAAGTAGTGAAATGTCCATTTGAGGTCCCAAAAGGTTAGAAAAACGAGAAACGATCCCAGGGGTCGGAATAGTACCACCTGAAGGTCGGTGAATAGTAACCTGAGCATTTCGGCAAGAGATGTCGTAAAAGCTCGGTAAGGCCTAAGAAAAATTATTTTATGATTTTTGGGACTAGAAAACCTAGTTAAAACACTAAAATGAAAAATTTTACGTTCTAGGGTCCCGTTAGGGGCAAAATGGTCATTTTGACCAAAATTTTCTAAATGTTAGAAAAAGACCGTAAAAGCCTCAGAATGATTTAATTGAATTTCTAAAGACCAAAATAGAGCCATAAGTCAGGAAAACGGAGAAAATCCCACTAAAGATGAAATGGTTATTTTGTAAAAGTTAGGAGCAAAATGGTCATTTTATCAAAAGGTCAAGAAAGGTGATATTAAGGCTCGGAATAGTATCCTAGGCCGTGTAATAAAAACAAAAATGAAAATATAAATCCCGAAATGTATAATTAGGTATCCAGAATTAGAAATTTTATATTTTCACAATATTTTAAATATGAAATGAAGAGTAAAATTAACCGTGATTTATTTCGGTTATAGGGATTCAACAAAAAGGTGATAAAAGGGCGCTGGTTGATCCTAGCAAGGAAATGCTAGCAAAATATCTGTAAGTTCAAACATTTATTTGTCTGCAACATGAATTTACTTAATATGTTTATATGTTATGTATGACATGTAAATAAGTATCAAGGTGCTTTATGCACACTAACGTGGGAATAAAATAACCACAAATAAAAAATGTAATGTATAAAGTTCCAGACCTAGGAGGCAGCTATAATGTCACTGGTTCGGAACTACATGAAAGTCGGTAACGAAACCAATATTGGCGTATCGGCCTCCCACACAGGTAAAGGTCTCTCATGTTATGTTATATTATATTAAGTTCATGTAGACTGTAGAGGATTGGCCAGTGGATCGCTCCGAATAGTCCCTCTCAGTCATGCGTGTCCTATGGTATGACCAATTATGGGGCCCAAAACTAGAACCTAAGTAAGATAAAGACCTAAGACTTAAGATTTGCCATAATTGAGCATAATCAGGACTAACAAGTACTAACAATATAATTAGGGTTATGATATGATGTATGATTTATGTTATATGTTTTTATATTTGAACTTACTGAGCATGTCACTCATAAGCTTATTCATGTTGCAGGTAAGAAGCCTATACACTAGTAGATAGTGGATAGATGAGGAGTGGGATCTGCATCTACCATCAGGGCTGGGTGAGGGGAATGGTCCTGCTAATGTTTTCCGCAGAGCGACTTTGAAAGTTGTTTTGAATTGTATCATGATGTAAATTATGCACAACAAAGTATGATATGTGTTTCAGTGTATGTTTTATGATGTTTTATGACTTTACAATTTCAAGATCGGTTTTTAAAAAAAATCCCCAGTTTTTACAATAAAATTTAAGTTCAAATACAAATGGTAAATAACAAATACAAGTTACAATTAAGTTACTGGCGACCCATTGAGGTGATAGTCTATCACAGTGGACTCCAAAGCTCTACTATGCTAGTACTGTTAGCCTCCATGGATGGAGGGCCGCCAAAGTTGGTATCAGAGCAGTTGACCATGTCCCTCAAGGCTTAATATGTATCCCATTCGTCGATCTAATTAAGTTAAGTTTATTTTTACAATTAGTAAAATGTTTGTTTATGTTAAGTGAACCTTATGTAGGAACTAGATGATGAGACCACCGTATATTAGACCACATCTATACCGAGTTAGGGGTCCTCCTAGAGTGTGGACTAGACCCATAATTAGGCCATCCCTACCCAGACAACTGACGGTATGCTCTCCGGCACTGGCAAACCCTGCTACTCCACGAGCAGAGGCACCGATGACTACTAAGGCACCAACCCCTCTACCAGCACTCCATCTACCACTAGTGGTAGTCGACATCCCAGTAGTAGGTGGACGAGAACTTATCAGAATGAGGGTTTTCGCCAGGACTACCCAGGCATTCAGGGCTTACCAGCCACCTATCTTTGATGGAGGACATTAGTCAGTACAAGTACAGGACTAGCTGTACATTGTAGAGACGATTTGCCGATCATGTGATATAGATCAAGATTATTGGGTCATCCTCACTCTGAGCACTTTCCAAGGAGATTCCCGATTATATTAGGAGTATTGCGGTCAAGATGGATTGTTGAGGCTTAATTGGGCTGACTTCTGTTTGACCATGAGGCAATAATTTTCCCAAAGGAGCCCAGAGACGACTCCAGTTCCTCAGGCTAGTAAGGAAAGTATGCCGCCTCCTATACTACCTAGAATAATGGACGTCAGGTAGTTTATCTAGAGAACAAGAAGATTTCAGATTATGCTTGGAGATACGGTGCTTACATATGCAGCGCGATTCGAGGAGAACGTTGTTAAAAGGTGCCCGCTCCCGAATTTCTCCGATGATGATTTTTGTGAAATGTTTTGGAAAGGACTCACAACAGAGTTAAAACAAAGGGTGAGTCTACTTCATTCCATTACTAGGCATGAATTTGTTACTAAAGCCATTAGAGCTAAGAAGATGCAATTAAGGGAACGCATGGAAAGGCATCAATGGGAACAAGATCATGAGGAAGAATTACTGATGCATTTATATGGACCACCATCGATGGCTAATGACCACGAAGCCGGTCCATCGTGACAAAGAATAAATACGACTCGTGATTAGGGGACGGCTATTGGAGATGATTCTAATGAGGACAAAGAAGACCCGAGGAATTTCCATTAGGTCAAGATGAATAGGATAGTCGAAACCTGAGATTTGTATAAACACATGTCCATATGTAAATATGTAAGTATGTATGTATGTTTATATGAAGTAAGAAGTTAAGACAAAAATACAGTCTAAATATTACAGTGCATGTAAATGTTCATGTATGCTATGTATGATGCAAGAAATGTTATAAGCTAAGATGAGATGTTTTGAAATTCTTATATTATGCAGTAAATGATATATTTAAAATTTTTGCTACCTTACCAAATTATTTATGGAAAATCTAACTCTTGATCATTATGCAAGGCTAGAAGAAAGAGAACATAATGAGTGCATGAAGAGGACGACGCCTTATAATAGTAGATAGAGCGGAAGAATTACAAGCCCGCCTAGAGACCCAAATGAAAGAAAATGCTGAACTACAACAATGGTTATCTACAATGGAACAACGACAAGGCCAAGAAGAAGTCCACACCTCATTCTGTCGGTTGTTTCCAGGGTCCAACAACCCTAACCTAGGGTGAACCAAGAACCCTTATATGAACGATTTCGTCAGATGAAGCCGTCAGAGTTCAAGGGTTTGATTGATCCATTAGAGACAGAGGAGTGGCTTTCTTCTCTACAGATGATCCTCGAATTTATGAACTTGACTGACTAAGAAAAGATTCTATGTGTGTCCTTCGTGCTAAAAAAGGATGCTTGATTTAGTGGGACACTGTCCGCATGAGAAGGGACGTGACCACTATGGCCTGGGATGAATTTTTGGAGGAATTCAACTAGAAATATTATGATCCAACTGCTCTATGCACCCAACAAAAAGAATTTGCTGAACTGAAACAAGGGAATCAGTCAGTGAGCGAAGTGTGCAGGAGATTTGATCAGTTGTCTCTTTTATGCCCTTGTGTGGTGCCGACTGAGAGAGAGAAAATCTAGAAGATGATTGGTATGGTTAGGCCTGAAATATCTACCTTAGTTGACAATGGCCCAGTACCACCAACCTTAGTGGTGGATTGTGTAAGCCGGGCCCTCAGAGCTAAATACCACCTACTCAGACAAAAGGAAGAAAGAGAAAAGGTCTAGGAGGCAAAGAAAAAGGAGAAGATCCTAGCCAAGTCAGCACATGCATGGATGTAGACGAGTTAAGGCAGTAAGTCCAGTAAGAATCGACCCAATCAGTCCAACACTCAAGGCTCCCAACAATAGCAGAGCAAAAGAAAAGGGAGTTTTTCTAGGAATAGAAGCCAGGATAGCCGCAATCAACAGCGGAAGACCAGTCAGGGTACAAGGCCAAGTTTTCCCACTTGTGCCACGTATGGAAAAGGCACCCAGGCTAGTGTCGATTTGGCACCAACACATATTACCAGTGTGGACGAGAGGGCCATTTTGCTAAAAATTGTCCGAAGAACCGCCAGAATACCTCAGAGCCGATGCAGTAGCGCCAACAATATCCTTCACGTCCCCAATCACCTCAAGCTCTTACTTTACAGGGAAGAATTGAAGGGCCTTCAGTAGTTCCACAAACATGGTCTAAACGCCAAGAGCAGACCCCACGAACAGATGCTCGCATTATAGTCTTCACCAAAGAGGAGGCTAAGGCGAGGACATCCAATGTGGTCACAGGTCAGCTTTCTATATTTAACCATGTGGCATGTGTCCTTTTTGATTTAGGAGCCACACATTACTTTGTATCCCATGAATTCACTGACAAGTTAGAATATACTAAGGACCATATGGGAATGACTTTTAGGACAGCTCTACCTTCAGGAGAAGTGTTGTTGTCAAATTATTGGTTACGCCATGTGCCAGTAATTATGGCAAATAGGGAATTGTATGTCGATTTGATCATAATGAAGATCATTGACTATGATGTGGTCCTAGGAATGGATTTCCTATGAAAACACCAAGCCATAATCGACTGTCAGAAGTAAAAAATAGTCTTTCGACCGGACGAGAAAGAGATTTTGAGTACGTCGACACATCCCATCAATCGAGGAAGATGTTGATCAGTGCAATGAAAGCGAAGAAGTTGATAGCTAGTGGCTGTATGGGATACCTAGCATACGTAACAGATGTAACATAGGAAAAGAAATTGTAACCGGAAGATGTTCCAGTTGTCAATGAATTTCTCGATGTATTCTCAGAGGAATTGCCAGGATTGCCTCCAGAAAGGGAGATTTTGTTTGAGATCGATATTATGCCAGGGACTGCCCCAATATCCAAGGCACGGTATCGTATGTCCCCAGCAGAATTGAAAGAACTGCAGGTGTAGTTAAAAGAATTGCTTAATAAGGGATTTATCTAACCAAGCTACTCTCCATGGGGAGCTCCGGTACTATTTGTTAGAAAGAAGGATAGAACTCTCCGGATGTGTATTGATTATAGAGAGTTGAATAAGGTTACCATCAAGAATAGGTATTCATTATCTAGAATTGATGACCTGTTTGACCAATTAAAAGATGTAATGGTATTCTCGAAGATTTACTTCAGGATACCATCAATTGAGAATTTGGGAAAGCGACATTCCCAAGATGGCATTCAGAACCTGTTATGGTCACTATGAATTTTTACTGATGCCGTTCAGATTGACTAATGCTCCAGCTACATTTATGGATTTAATGAACAGGTCTTTAAAGAATTTCTTGATAAGTTTGTCATCATGTTTATGTATAACATACTTATATATTCAAAGACTCATAAAGAGCACGAGGAGCATCTGAGAATTGTTTTTCACACTTTGAGAAGGCAGCAGTTGTATGCAAAATTCTCTAAGTGTGAATTCTGGTTGGATAAAGTGTACTTTCTTGGACACGTGGTGACAAAGGAAGGAATCGCTGTAGATCCTACCAACGTGGAAGCAATTAATGAGTGGCCTACTCCTAAGAGTGTGACTAAGATACGAAGCTTCTTAGGACTAGCCGGCTACTATAGAAGATTTGTGGAAGGATTTACACGACTTGTGGCACCCTATCCTAAATTGGGGCTACAGTACTAGCATAGTAGAGCTCTAAAGTCCACTATGGTAGACCGTTACCTCAATGGATCACCGACATCTTATTTGTAACTTGTTCTTGTTAAATTACTATTTGTAATTAAAATGATTTTTAATCTGAAAACCAAGGGATTTTTTTTTTAAAAACTGTTGGTGATTGTGAACAGTAAAAATATAAACAACATACAACATAGGATATACTACTATTATACTAGCTCTCAAAATAACACGTTTAATCTGCTCAGCAGAAAACAGCAGCAGGACCATTCCCCTCACCCAGCCCTAAAGGCAGATGCAATCTTGCCCCTCGTCCATCCTCTGTCTACTGGTGTACAGGTTTCTTACCTGCAACATGAATAAACTGGTGAGCGACAGGCTCAGTAAGTTCAAACATACATGCAGGAACATAAATCATAAAATCCTGAAAAAGTACTATTTATATAAATAGTAACTTTGACTTTTGACCATAAATAGTAAGGTTGACTTTGACCAATACTATTCATGTCAACTGGTATCTACGCTACTGCATAATCTGTTAGTACGTTTTATGCTCAATTATGACTGTTCTGAAATCTTAAGTATTTATCTGTTACTGAATTCTACTATTGGGCCCCTGAATTTGTTAGGAAATGCCCTAAGTATTAGAGACATTTTGATGTATTCATTTTGAACTGGATAATAAAATTATACATAGAGGTTATTCATTACATTGCTATCTGTCCTCGTCTTATTTACATGTTAAAGTAAATGTAAGCAAATATGGCTCACTGACTGCTTGTGTTAAAACTGTTAGAACGTTGCATGCAATGGACTTTTGTATGCGAGAAGACAATGTTCTAAAGTTAGCAGTCTAAACTATGGTCTGTAGTCTACGGGGTTAGACCGAGCATCTAACTCATGTTAAGACTATTATGTTGTCTAAAGCCTTGGAGGGGACGGTCTGTCTTGACTGTCTGGAGCTAGACTCCCAAGTAGAGACATAGATATGTTGCTTGGTGGTGACATATTAGACCGGGACTAAAGCGTGATTGATCTACGTAGTCCGCTATGAGTGGATCAATCTGCTTTTGACGTTCATTGTGCAATAACCTTAATCCTGAGTAAATGAACTACTTCATGTATATGACTTGTGTACTTTGATGTTCCAATGGCTAAAGCGTCTCAGAGGTATTAAGCTTATAGACCGGTTCGTTGGGTGCATGACTTGTATACGATGAAGGGTTTGTTTGCAGATATCGGAATCATAACTCTGAGGAGTTAAAGGTATCCTCTTAAAGGCATTATACTGAATGTGAAAATGGACAAGGCCTTGGGTCATTTGCTGGGCGGATGACTTCTTATTCACATATGGTGAATAATCATTTTCTTGATTCGGTAGTATAATGGAACTTTAAGATAGCCTGATCAGTAGGATTAAACGGACTTTGACCTAAGGCTGATCATGGATATCATATGAGGGTTTTGCATATATGACAAGGTCATTGGATGGTAGCTCGTCACAGGCTTACGTAATACGGTATATAATTGGGAGTTCAGTTTCAGGTTTATAGTGGTGTGACTCTGAAATTAGTGATCATATGATTGAGTTGTTCGGTACAGAATGATGATCATATGGAATCACGGGAGCCTGATTATATATGTCCAATCAGTCCCTCTACTAGCTCCACATAATTCCTTAACGTTTGGCAAAATTGATTTGTGTATGCTATTGGCTAGTTTATTATGCATGGATGGTGATGACACAGGATTAGGATGGTAGACAAGATTCTCTCCGGTTGGATTCAGATTTTGTTTTGGATAATAGAGTACACAATTATTTGAACTCCAAATAAAGTTGCCATGATTTTATTTGAGATTGGATTGGAGTTGTAGAAAATTATCCATGAGAACAAGAATATGAAATACAACCGTTTTGTGGAATTTGAAATTTGAATTTTGAAATTTGAAATTTGAATTTTGAAATTTGATTTTTGAATTTTGAATTTGAAATTTGAATTTGAAATTCGAATTTGAAATTTGAATTTGAAATTTAAATTTGAAATTTGAAATTTGAAATTTGAAATTTGAATTTGAAATTTGAATTTGAAATTTGAAATTCAAATTTTAAATCACAGTCTAAGTAGGATTCGAATTTGTTGTGGAAAATCCACAAGGTTTGAAATTCGAATTTGAGTTGGATTTGGAGAGGATAATCTTGTTAGAATCCTACTTGAATTTTGAATCCAAATCCCAACAAATAAGGGACGAAATTTTTGAGGATAATCCTCATGAAAATTTCGGATTTAGTGGATGAGATTCAAGGGTAAATTCAAGCTTCAATCCTAGTTGAATTTGGATTCTCTCTACTCCCTAAAAGTGGCCGAAATTTTGGAGCCTTAATCCTAGGAAATTCGGTTATTTTTGGATAAGGTTGAGATGAGATTTAGCTTGAAAAATCCTAGTGGAATTTTGATTCTTCCTTATCCTAAAAGTGGCCGAAATCTTTAGGGAAGTTACACCTTGAAATTTTCGGATTTTTTGGTTGAAAAAGGGAGATAAAATTCTAGTTAAAATCTTGTTGAGATTTGGATTGGATCTATCCTAAGAAAACCGAATTTTTAGTGGAGATTCTCCCTTGGAAAAATTCAGATTTTATGGGTTTGGATAAGGGAAAATATCTTTTCCTAATCCAATTCAAATTCAGAGATTCACCTCATGCAGGTCTATAAATAGAGGTCCTGCCACTCCAGTTCTCTCAGACCACAGACTCTCAGGTGAGCAGGCTTATTGTTGTACAGCTCATCGTGACAATAAAGTTCTTTAGAGATCTGGGTGGTCGGAAGAAGACTAGCAGTGCTAGCATACCGATCGAGGTTCAGAGTGCCCACACACTCAGCCATTCGGGAATTGGAGAATAGTAGAGAAGGCTAGTTGGTTGAAGCCTCCAGTCACTCTCCTCCTGTTCATTGGCGTCCTTGAGGTATGAGTTTTAATTGTTGTTGATTTATTGTATATGGCATCATGAGATATTTAACGATCTAAAAATTTTTATTGTTCCGCTGCGCCACTCTGATACGTTTTACCGGTTTATTTTCCTACAAGCAATGTAATGAATAACCTCTATATATAATTTTATTATCCAGTTCAAAATGAATACATCAAAAATGTCTCTAATACTTAGGGCATTTTCTAACAATCTCCCACTTGCCCTAAGCCAGTAGATGTGCCATGTTACGCATCCCCATCGCCTCTACATGCCTCTCAAAGCTTCTAGCTACCAAAGTCTTAGTAAAGGGATCAGCGATGTTGTCCTCGGACGCGATCTTACATACATCCACTTGTCCTGTCTCCACATGCCCTCTAATAATGTGATACCTCCGATCTATGTGCTTGGTCCTCTTGTGGTGCCGAGATTCCCTTGTGTTGGCAATAGCCCCTGTATTATCACAGTAAAGTGTGATAGGCTTGTCAACACCCGGAATGACCTCAAGGTCTCTAAAGAACTTGCGGAGCCAAACCGCTTCTTTAGATGCCTCAGCCGCAGCCACATACTCAGCCTCCATAGTAGAGTCAGCTGTGCAGCCCTGCTTCACGCTCCTCCACACAATGGCGCCTCCTCCGAGTAAAAACACTGATCCAGATGTCGATTTCCTCGAATCCTTACAAGTCTGGAAGTCTGAGTCCGTGTATCCTACGGGTGTTAGGTCCCCTCCAGAATACACTAGCATATAATCCCTCGTTCTCTTAAGATACTTGAGTATATGCTTTACTGCTTGCCAGTGCTTGGTTCCAGGATTCGCTTGATATCGACTCACCATACCTACTGCAAAACATATGTCCGGGCGAGTGCAAATCATAGCGTACATAAGGCTACCCACAGCGGATGCATAAGGGACCTTACTCATACGCTCTCTTTCTTCCGATGTCTTGGGACAGTCATCCAATGAAAGAGTTAAACCGGCAATAGAAGGTTGTGAGCCTTTCTTTGCCTCTAGCATTGCATATTTGTCAATTATTTTATCTATGTATGAAGCTTGGGATAATGCTATCATTTTGTTCTTTCGATCTCTGAAGAGACGAATGCCTAGAACATAATTAGCTTCTCCCAAGTCCTTCATGTCAAACTGTTGGTGTAACCAAAGCTTGACCGATGATAAATTCCCTACATCATTCCCAATGAGTAGTATATCATCGACATAGAGTATCAGAAAGACCACTTTTCCATCCTTAATACGTTTATAAACACAAGGTTCATCAACGTTCTGCTCAAAACCAAATGTCTTAATCGCTTGATCAAACCTCTGGTTCCATGAGCGAGATGCCTGCTTTAATCCATAAATGGATCTAAGCAACTTGTAGACTTTCTTATCTTGGCCTTTTGCTACGAACCCTTCGGGCTGTATCATATAGATACACTCTTCAAGATGGCCATTCAAGAATGCCGTCTTGACATCCATTTGCCAGATCTCGTAATCGAGAGCCGCAGCAATGGACAGAAGAATACGGATAGACTTCAGCATAGCAACAGGCGAAAAGGTTTCCTCGTAATCGATTCCAGCCTTTTGCATGTATCCCTTTGCAACCAGTCTAGCTTTGAAAGTTTCCACTCTCCCTTCCGCATCCTTCTTTCTTTTGTAGACCCATTTGCATCTAATGGGTTTTATCCCATCCGGCAAATCTACAAGTTCCCAAACAGAGTTGGATTTCATAGAATCCATCTCATTGTTCATAGCCTGTTTCCAAGATCTAGAATCAACATCCTTTATAGCTTCATCATATGTGACCGGATCTTCCTCATGCTCATGAGCCTCGGCCTGGTATACCTCAGCATCATACATAAAGAAATTAGGTTTCTTAGAAACCCTCCCACTACGATGAGGCACCCTAAATTGTTGATCGTCTGCAGGTCTTTCATTGGAACTCGGATTTGCGTCCAAGATCGAAATCTGTGGAGCAGTTCTTTCACCCGATAACTCCTCTAGCACCACTTTGCTTCGAGGCTTAAAGTCATTCATGTGACTTTCCTCCAAGAATGTCGCATGGGTTGAGACAATGACCTTTTGTTCCTTCGGGTTATAGAACAGACCTCCTTTAGTTCCCTTTGGATACCCTACAAACATGCACAATTCTGATCTTGGTTCCAACTTCTTCGTATCCCCATCCAGTACATGTGCCGGGCAGCCCCATATTCTCATATGTCCAAGGGAGGGCTTCCTGCCACGCCACAATTCATACGGAGTTCTAGGAATTGATTTGCTCGGAACCTGGTTCAGAATATAGCACGCCGTTTGTAAAGCATGTCCCCAAAATGATAATGGCAGCGTTGAGTAACTCATCATGGACCGTACCATATCCAATAAGGTCCTGTTTCTCCTTTCGGCTACACCATTCTGTTGTGGAGTACCAGGTGCAGTCAATTGGGATAATATCCCGTTCTCTACAAGATGTCCTAGAAATTCATCGGAGAGGTATTCGCCACCTCGATCAGATCGAACTGTCTTTATGGATTTATCCAATTGCTTTTCCACTTCCGCACGATACTCTTTGAATTTATCAAAGGTTTCGCTCTTACGGTGCATCAGATACACATATCCATACCTCGAGTAATCATCTATGAAAGAGACATAGTACTCGAACCCTCCTCGTGCTGTGACGTTCATGGGGCCACATACGTTAGTGTGCACAATTTCTAAGAGCTCCTGTGCCCTTGTACCCTTAGCTCCAAAAGACCTCTTAGTCATCTTACCCTCTAGACAAGACTCACATTGGGGAAGTCGTACCTCTTCCAGAGATTCCAGAGGACCGTCTTTCACCAATCTTTGAATCCTATCCTGATTAATATGACCAAGTCTTAAATGCCAAAGATACGCCTTGTTAGAGTGAGAAACTTTCAACCTTTTAGAGTTATCAATTAATTCAGTGTCAAGCAGTGAGTACATCTTTGGTCTGATCAAATATAGGTTTCCATCCATCCATCCAGAACAGATAAAAGACTTATTTCTACGAATATCAACTCTTTTACTAAAAGAAACTGAATAAGAATCCTTTATTAAACAAGCTACCGATATAAGGTTCCTCCTAAAATTAGGAACATAAAAACAGTCTTTTAATAAAATAAACCTAAATTGATCAAAATAAAGATGAACATCTCCCACTGCTTCAGCCACCACAAAGCTACCATCTCCAATCCGCAACGAGAGGCTCCTATCATGTAGACTTCTCGTTTCCATGAACCCCTGCATAGAAACACAAACATGATTAGTGGCGCCCGAATCAATGACCCATGTGTCTTTTGATTCTTCCACCAAACACGCTTCTAAGTAATGAAGTTCCTTACCTTCCTTGCCCTTGGAGGCTAGGAATTCCTGGCAAGCCTTCTTGAAGTGACCTACCTTCCCACAGTGGAAGCATTTGGATTTTTTAGGGTCCTTTGGCTTCTTGTTCTTCTTCTTCTTCTTCCCGTCCGAGACAGGAGGATTAGAAGAACTGGAAGCCACTTGCTTCTTATTTGGCCTCTTCCTCTTCCGTGAGGGATTGGAAGATTCCGCCAAATTGGCCTCTCCTTTAGGTCGGACCGTATCCTCATCCCTGATCATCCGCTCATAAGCCTGTAGTTGCTTCATGAGCTCGGTTAGTCCTAACTCCTTTGTCGCCAGATTGTATGCGGCCTTAAACCCCACAAAATCTTTAGACAGAGTCTTGAACACCATCTCGATCTGGGTGTTATAGTCCAACTCAGCACCATTCTCGGCAGCCTCAGCGAAGAATCCCATTAGAGTGATCATATGGTCCTTCACCGGAGCACCCGCCTTTTGCTTAGAGTTCATAATGCTGGTGATAGTGGACTGTCGAGCCAATTTTTCTTGGCCTCCGAACATGTCCTCCAGATTATCCATGATCTCCCCAGCAACTTGATAAGTCTCATGCTGCTTTTGTAAAGCACTCGTCATGCTAGCAAGAATGTAGCATCGAGCTATTTCATTGGATTCTCTCCAACGATTATAGGCAACCGGGACCTCCTCAAGTGGTGTGTCAGGTTTGGGCCCAGGTGGGCATGGTTCGTCCAGTACGAACTTGTGTCTCTCGCAGCTGAAAACTATTAATAGATTTCTTTTCCAGTCTTTATAATTGTCGTCATTCAACTTATTTTCAGTAAGTATTGAAATGAGGGGTGTCGGTGACATTTTGAACTGAAATAAAATTATACTAGACATCATTACAAAGCCCAAGCAAATATACAGATAATTTAGCAAATAAAAACATACAAGTATGTTCCTACATGAAATTGAAAAAAACATGTAGCATTGCAACGGTAATTCTCAGCACCTATTGCCCCAAGCCACCGAGGGGTGGTCATGAGAACAAATAGCCGGAACATGGACCCCGTCCAATTAATAGATGTTACCTTAAATCCTCCAAGGTTAAGACATATATTAATAACCGCTTATTTGGCCACCAGTTTAGTTAACAGAGCTTCTAGGGAAGGTTAATAACTAAACGAGTCTTGAGTGTATAACCATTGTTTACGTAGCCCGATCCACGTCCTACCAAGCCACCGAGGGGTGATCATGAATAGGATCGCACCCGAACACGTTTTCCACATAAGAGATCCAATCTAGTATACCGGCGGCGGTAAACACCTACCGAGGGGTGTGGTCAGGTCAGAACTGACGCGAGGCGTTACCATGCTTTCACATATGGATCAACAATGGAGGCCGTGGGTTTTGTTTGAAACCCTCTCCCACTCAATATTTTGAAAAACATGCAAGTTTTGACAAATTATGTATGATCAATATAGTATGAGCGACACTCACCAATCCTATATGACATGTTATCAAATATGCATACAAAACATCCATCAATACATATTTATGCATCCATGACATATCATAGAAAAAATAATTGACAGAATAACCAAGCTATGGTTCCATCCTAGAACAAAGAAAACAAAGATTACAAAATTCCATCCGAAGCATTCTTTGGGTCTTGAATTCTGTTCCGTCTTCTTGTATCTTTTCTTTATGTAGCCTCTCCATTTATTTCTCATCCCAAGAATTATTTAAAATTTAAATTTCCAAAATTTTAAATTTCAAATTCAAACTCCAAATTCGAATTTCAAATTTAAATTTCTAATTCAAATTTTAAACAATTTTAATCATCATGTGTAATAATATGTAATTTCAAAAATTTCAAATTTTCAATTACATATTTTTAAACATGATTTAAAATTAAATCTCAAATTTAAAAATCAAAATTTTCAAATTTTGGACCGCCGCACCGCCGCTCGTGAAGGCGGCAGCCGCCGTGGGCAGCCACCAACCCCGGAGGGGCTGGCAGCCCACGGCCGCCCCTTGTGCAGCCCAGCCGGGCTGCAGGCCAAGCCTGCAGCGCCAGGCTGCACGCCCAGACTGGGCGCAGCAGCCGGCAGGCTGCAGGCAGCGCCTGCAGCCAGAGGCTGCACGCCCAGGCTGCGGCCAGCCTTGGACAGGCCACGGCCACCCCTGGCTGCAGGCAGAGCCTGCGGTCGTGGGTGGTGTGGGCCTGCTCAGGGGCTGCCGCAGCCCCATCCTGCCCGAGGGCAGGGGCTGCAGCCCCACCAAGGTTTGTCGGCCTATCCCGAGGGGTCGTGTCTTAATTTTCGTGCCATATTCAAATTTACCTATTGGGATCTCCAAAAATTAATTTGAATCCCAATTAATTGAAATTTTCCACACAATCAAAATTTCAATCTTTAAATTAAATTTAACTTTTGGGAAAAATAAATTACGGTCTTCAATCTTCAATCTCCTCCAAGAATAATTACATAAAAAATTCCTAAACCGTTTCCGGTGTTTAAAAATTCTAACCATAAAAATTCTAAGAGACAAGAATTAATATCCATGGGAAAATTACAGTGTTAATAAACTGCTCCCATGGTTTCATAAAAATTCCTAGATACAATTTTTCTAAATTCTAAGGAACCATAACTAGTATAAACAAGCATGCTTATAATAATTCAAAAAATTAAAATAACCACATACTTTATACATAATACATGATAACAACATAAAGGAACCCTAGAATGCCACTCTCTAAATATCAAATCCATACATAAATAAAAAGACTAAGTAATTATCTAATTTATGTACATGGCATAGTCATAACCTGGCTCTGATACCAATTGTAGGAAAATAAATCGGTAAAAACGTATCAGAGCGGCGCAGCGGAACAATAAAAATTTTAGATCGTTAAATATCTCATGATGCCATATACAATAAATCAGCAACAATTAAAACTCATACCTCAAGGACGCCAATGAACAGGAGGAGAGTGACCGGAGACTTCAACCAACTAGCCTTCTCTACTATTCTCCAATTCCCGAATGGCTGAGTGTGTGGGCACTCTGAACCTCGATCGGTATGCTAGCACTGCTAGTCTTCTTCCGACCACCCAGATCTCTAAAGAACTTTATTGTCACGATGAGCTGTGCAACAATAAGCCTGCTCACCTGAGAGTCTGTGGTCTGAGAGAACTGGAGTGGCAGGACCTCTATTTATAGACCTGCATGAGGTGATTCTCTGAATTCGAATTGGACTAGAAAAAGATTTTCTCCCTTATCTTTAACCAAAAAATCCGAATTTTTCATAGGATAATCCTAACAATTAAATTTGGTTTTTCTAGGATAAATCGAATCCAAATCTCAACAAGATTTTAACTAGAATTTTATCTCCCTTTTTCAACCAAAAAATCCGAAATCTTTACGAGAAAATCTTCTCCAAATTTTCGGCCACTTTTAGGATAAGGAAGAATCAAAATTCCACTAGGATTTTCAAGCTAAATCTCATCTCAACCTTATCCAAAAATAACCGAATTTCCTAGGATTAAGGCTCCAAAATTTCGGCCACTTTTAGGGAGTAGGGAGAATCCAAATTCAACTAGGATTGAAGCTTGAATTTACCCTTGAATCTCATCCACAAAATCCGAAATTTTCATGAGGATTATCCTCAAAAATTTCGTCCCTTATTTGTTGGGATTTGGATTCAAAATTCAAGTAGGATTCTAACAAGATTATCCTCTCCAAATCCAACTCAAATTCGAATTTCAAACCTTGTGGATTTTCCACAACAAATTCGAATCCTACTTGGACTGTAGTTTAAAATTTGAATTTCAAATTTCAAATTCAAATTTCAAATTCAAATTTCAAGTTTCAAATTTCAATTTCAAATTTCAAATTCGAATTTCAAATTCAAATTTCAAATTCAAATTTCAAATTCAAATTTCAAATTCAAAATTCAAATTTCAAATTTCAAAATTCAATTTTCAAATTTCAAAATTCAAATTTCAAATTCCACAAAACGGTTGTATTTCATATTCTTGTTCTCATGGATAATTTTCTACAACTCCAATCCAATCTCAAATAAAATCATGGCAACTTTATTTGGAGTTCGAATAATTGTGTACTCTATTATCCAAAACAAAATCTGAATCCAACCGGAGAGAATCTTGTCTACCATCCTAATCCTGTGTCATCACCATCCATGCATAATAAACTAGCCAATAGCATACACAAATCAATTTGCCAATCATTAAGGAATTATGTGGAGCTAGTAGAGGGACTGATTGGACATATATAATCGGGCTCCCGTGATTCCATATGATCATCATTCTGTACCGAACAACTCAATCATATGATCACTAATTTCAGAGTCACACCACTATAAACCTGAAACTGAACTCCCAATTATATACCGTATTACGTAAGCCTGTGACGAGCTACCATCCAATGACCTTGTCATATATGCAAAACCCTCATATGATATCCATGATCAGCCTTAGGTCAAAGTCCGTTTAATCCTACTGATCAGGCTATCTTAAAGTTCCATTATACCACCGAATCAAGAAAATGATTATTCACCATATGTGAATAAGAAGTCATCCGCCCAGCAGACGACCCAAGGCCTTGTCCATTTTCACATTCAGTATAATGCCTTTAAGAGGATACCTTTAACTCCTCAGAGCTATGATTCCGATATCTGCAAACAAACCCTTCATCGTATACAAGTCATGCACCCAACGAACCGGTCTATAAGCTTACTACCTCTGAGACGCTTTAGCCATTGGAACATCAAAGTACACAAGTCATATACATGAAGTAGTTCATTTACTCAGGATTAAGGTTATTGCACAATGAACGTCAAAAGCAGATTGATCCACTCATAGCGGACTACGTAGATCAATCACGCTTTAGTCCCGGTCTAATATGTCACCACCAAGCAACATATCCATGTCTCTACTTGGGAGTCTAGCTCCAGACAGTCAAGACAGACCGTCCCCTCCAAGGCTTTAGACAACATAATAGTCTTAACATGAGTTAGATGCTCGGTCTAACCCCATAGACTACAGACCATAGTTTAGATTGCTAACTTTAGAACATTGTCTTCTCGCATACAAAAGTCCATTGCATGCAACGTTCTAACAGTTTTAACACAAGCAGTCAGTGAGCCATATTTGCTTACATTTACTTTAACATGTAAATAAGACGAGGACAGATAGCAATGTAATGAATAACCTCTATATATAATTTTATTATCCAGTTCAAAATGAATACATAAAAAATGTCTCTAATACTTAGGGCATTTTCTAACAACATCCCATGCCCTGAGTGGCCTGGACCGTCCCTTAACAACTACTACTACTAATAACGATACTTAAACTTGCCTATATAGATACCGTAAAATTAGGGATTTTTTTAAAGGCGTACGTATTTACTATTTATGTACGTATACTTAAAAACATAGAGTCTAAATCATTGGGAGTTCTTTTATACATACATACTTGTAAACTTGTTTAACTGAGTACTATTCAAAAGATATTATTCAAATATATTGTTAACTGTTCCAAAATATACTGTTACTCAAAAACTATGCGGAAGATTAAACTTGTGGTAGTATCGATAACCTTGCCCTCACATCTGCCACCGTAGCCATCATTGCCCATTGATGTTTAAGCCGTAGGACGCTTACTTATAGCATGAATGCACACTGTGAGCTTTATGCCCGATAAATACAACATGTCATCCACAAAACATGTTTGAAACATAGTACATACTTAAAACCATTTAAGCATGTCAGGTATCAACATATACTACTTAAACATATCACATACCAGATCATCACATATCATATCACTGTATACAAAACTTCATATACTATATGCATAGTAGAAAACATCGTGTATTAAATGCATCTTACTGTAGTTGGAAGTATAGTGAACTATATCATGAACAATGCATGGTCCGATTATGCTCATTATATGCTTTAATGTTATTTTTCTTTCCTATGTCTAGCTGAGGGCCCGTGTGTCTATACCGAGTGCATGCAGACCATCGAAAATGCCCGAGGCCACTAACTGAAGAACCATCAATGGATGCTCAACTTACATAATCTTGAAAAACCTCTTCAACGGAAAAGGTCAGCATGACATGATTACTAATTCCTGACTTGTTTAACTGTTTTGGCCATATGCTTTGCTAAGCTGTCCCTAATCTTATGCGATAGGGATGTATGATATCTAACTTGTTCTTTCATCAATCTACACGATTGTGAAACTATATGCTCTTATACATGTTGTGCAACAACTTATGCATGGTATGCATACTCAACATACTGTAAAAACATCACTTAAAAATCATTTTGATCATGCTGTAGGCGGAGTTGTACTTACCTGTAAGCGAACAGTTCATACTCTCACCTTCATCACAATACAGGTACCTCCCTGTAATCATAATGTATTTCATTAACATTCACTCTTAGGTCGCTGTGGTCATTAGTGACTAATAAAAACTTTATCGTTAGGTGATACCGATCCTTATTGATACTAATTACCCTCCTCTTGAGAGTTTGATTTTTTTTAATTTCTAATCGTGGTTAATTAATTTATTTTTCCTAATAAATTAATTAACGTTGCTCTACCTATTCCTATCTCGAGTTTGATTGGTTAACGGGCTAATCAACCCACTGGTTACCTCACGTATTGACCGTTTAGCCTATCGGGTTACCTTTACCGATTTAACCGCCCCTAATTTTATACTTAGCTCACACTGTGACGGCCCGCCCTACGTAGGGTTAAACAGTACTATTACAGTCAACCACTGTTGCCAACTGCGATAGACTGTAACCACTTGGGTCGTCGGCAACTTACTTTTAACTTGCTTCTAACTTATTCTGATACCATCTATAATAGCTGGTATCTTACTTTTAACATACTTTCTTTAACATGCTTACTCTAACTTCTTATTTGAACATAAAAATATGGAATAATTTTTTTTTTCTTTTCTTAAACTTTACTTGGAAACTGTACCGTCGTAAAACATTTACTATAATAAATATTTTACATTGCCTTAACTTCATTTACATTATAAAACATCATTTTAATACTCTTTTAAACAGCTCAGCGGAAGACTCATAGTAGTACCATAACCCTCACCCAGTCCCTTGACACATGCAGAACCCATCCGTCATCCATCACTTGTCTTATCTTCGTGCAGGATGCTTACCTGCAACATAAACAAACTTGTGAGCGACAGGCTCAGTAAGTTCAAACATACATTCATGACAAAATACTAACTCATACCTTTTGGACAGAACATGTCTGATACCAACTGTGACATCAGAACATGAACATACATTATACTTTACTTTCAACTTCATATATAACATATTCTAACATTGAGAGAACAATCTCAACGTTCTTTTAGCATAAAATAATTTAAACATAACATACAGGATGTATGCTTAACATCTTAAGCATAACATACTCAACATTATACAAAATATTGTATACACATATCAACTTAAACACAGCATACTTAATGTATGCTTAAACATCACAAATACACTTAAAATTGTATAACTGACTTATGCATATCAATTTATGCATAACATAGCATATGCACACATGTTAGTCGCATTATGCTTGTTTACTTTCATTCTTTCTTTCATGTCATACTTTTCTTCTTCTTTTCTTTTCTTGCTAAGCATATGCACACATATTAGTGGCATTATGCTTGTTTACTTTCATTCTTTCTTCTTCTAGCTTTTCTTAGCTTTTCTTTACTAAACTTTACTTTCTCTTCTTTTCTTTTCTCTTCTTAGCTTTACTTTCTTTTCTTTTCTTTTCTTTGCTTTATCTGCTTAATCTTTCACTTGTGGGCCCGTGGTTGGACGTACCTAGTGCGCGCAGACCAATAAGGGATCAGGGGAGCGACCCACCGATCAACCCTAAGGTCATCTCTGGACTACTGACCTTATAGGTAGTAAGTCATGCCATAAACTACCTCATTATTAACGAGGCAGCGCCACACTTCTGGGGTGGAGGCAGGAAGTTAAGCCATAAACTACCTCATTATTAACGAGGCAGCGACACACTTCTGGGGTGGAGGCTATCTGAGAACCTCACAACTGGGGAGGCCGGTACGCCAACCTTAACTTTTAAGTCTTATTATCTGACTTATCTTATTCCTCTTTTCTATTTCTGATCTTGCTTACTATTCTCGTGAACATGTTAGTATCATGTCACAAACTGAATAGCTTAAAATGTATATATATATAACACAACTCTATGGTAAGTCCATTCGTGACCAGACAATTAAATGTCTGTACTTACCACATATCATACTTAGACATAATAGTCTATTCATATTGCAGTCAATTAAGTATTCGAACTTACTACATAGAACACATAGCACATAACATGACCAGTTCATTTATGTTGCAGTCAATTAAATGTTTGAACTTACAAATACTTGCTAGCATCTCTTTTCTCGCTTCCTTGGTCCGCAGACGTCTCTTCATATTGTCTGGCGCGGATCCCTATAACCGAAATAATAACGGTTATTTTCTATGCTTCTTTCATGTATAAACTTAATAAAACGTAAAAATTCTACGTTTCATTTCTCGATCATAAATTTAAGGATCTAATATCCAATTTATAACTTTTCTGCTAACTTTTGGTAAAATTACTATTTTACCCTGAACTTTTGGCAAAATTACCATTTTGCCCCTAATGGGATTTTTCTCATTATAACCTTACTTTTCTTTGATTCGCAACTTAGCTTTGGCCCTTATTTACCATAATTTCTTGGTTTACTATTTACCGACCCTCGGGTGGTACTATTCTGACCCTCGAGCGTTAATGCTCTTTCTCGGGTCTAGGTTACCGAAAGGGCTCGGGTTTTCATCCCGACCACGTTTTTACCCTTCGGTTCTTAAAATACTCTTTTGTGCCGTTTTCAAAATTTCGGCAGCATTTCCGCTTAATTTTTGGATTCCCAGCGTTTAGGAAACGCCTCGAAACCATCTAACCTCGTTCTATTCTACCACGTACTATAACAGAGCCTATATTTTTACGTAAAAACTCAACTTTTTACGTAAAAATCTTTACATTTTTCACTTTTTCTCATTTGACTATTTTTCATACACATAGTCCATTTTTTTCTTACAGTTTCACAATGCAGAATACATAATTCATATATACTCATTCCAAAAACATTAATTTCAGGAATGGAAGGACCGAAGTCACTACCGAAATCGTTCCACTGGCGATCGAACGAACTGTTCGGTTTCGCGCGGATAAACTTTAATTCTTCGTTCTTTGCCTTTGAGACTCCGTCTTGCAATTCTGACGTCGCGGATGTGTCCGGAACATCGAAAATAGGCCAACGGGCCATTCTTAACTTTTTGGTCTCCGGTCGCCGTTGACCGGCGTTGACCGCCGTTGACCGGCGTTGACCGCCGTTGACCGGCGGTTGACGGCGGCGACAGTGGCAAATGAGTAGCCCATCTTGAAGAACTCGACGAGAGGAATCCATTGGTGACCTCAATTTCATGTTTGGAGGCCCCTATCGTCGGAAAATTCCCTCGAAAACCACGGTCACGGCGGCGACGGTGGAACTCCGCCGTGCCGGACCTTTTTCCCAAAATTGGTTGAGGGCTTTTGCTCCCCTCAGCCCTGCGGTCATTTCTGCACCAACGGCGCACTTCAACTCGACCGGAATCGGGCGTTTCAACGGCGGCTCCACGGCGGCGTTTCACCGACTTTTTCGAAGCTTGGCCGGCTCGATTCCGCCGGTGTTGAGGCAATCGGTGGCATGGGTTTTGCTCCTCTCTTCACCACGAAACTTTTGGGACCGGTTTCGTGGCAAACAGTGGCCGGACGGAGGAGATATCGGCGATCGAATTTCTCGGCTCCGGCGGCATTCGAGCGGCGCGTGCGGCGGCGTGCGGCGGCTGTTCCGTCGAGTCGACCCACCGTTGGACTCAGCTCGGTGAGAGCTTTCCGATGACACCGGCGGTGTCAAAAACGGACACCGTTTCCGATGGTAGGTTACTGTTCACTTTCGGGTAAGGGGTGGAAAGAGAAAATAAGAGAAAGTTATGGGCTTATTTTTTAAATTTCTGATTTTTCGCCCTTTATATACTTCTTCGCCCAAAATTTCAACATGGGCTATCCTGACTAATTTGGACGTCCTGAATCTAAATATATCAGTTTTATTTTCATCTGAAGTCATCTTGACCAGTTTCCGGTACTGTGAATTCTCGATCAAAAATTACCTTTTTGCTCAATTAGCTAATTTGAGCATACAAATAGGCTATACTGACTAATTTGGACGTGCTGAATCCAAATTTATCAGTTTTAACTTCATTCGAGGTCATCTCGATCAGTTTTCAGGATCTGTGTGACCCCGTCTCGAAAAACGTGTCAGGTGCCTGATTGACTAATTTGGGCATCCTGAGTCTAAATATATCAGTTTCATATCAAGAAAATGTCATTTTAACCAATTTATTGATACTGCATATTTCCTGATCATCACACACACCCATCCCTCGGGTGATACTGCTCCAACATAGGGGTTGTTTTCTTATATTTTGAGATTTCGAATAGGCGGTTTACTAATCCTCAAAACGTTTATCCTTCTTTTCTGGGCCTAGGTCATTGAGGGGGGCTCGGGTTTCCATCCCGGTCACATTTTTACCCCTCGTTTCCTAAAATACCCCTTTGTGCCGTTTTATAAATTTTGGCAATATTTTCGCTTAATTTTTGGGTTCCTGGCGTTTAGGAAACACCTCAAAACCATCTAACCAACTCTAACTTGCCACGTACTAAACCAAAGGCCTAATCTTTATGTAAAACTCAACTTTTTACATAAAAATATTCACATTTCCTCACATTTTCTTTTTCGACATTTCGTCCATTTTTCTTACAATTCCTCAAGCCAATAATCCATAATTAATACATAATTATTCCAATAATAAAATGAGGAATAAAGGGATCAAAATTACTACCAAAATCGTTCCCATCGGTGATCAAAAGAGCCATTCGATCTTGACCGCACAATCTTTGAATCATCGTTCTTCACTTTTGAAATTCTGGTTTGCAAATCCGATGCCAAATGTTGAAAATAGGCCAACAGCCATTCTTCAAATTTTCAGGTTCGGTGGCCATTGACTGGCATTAACCGGCGGTGGCGTGAGTGAAGGTGAACACCATCTTCAAGAGCTCGACGAGAGGAACCCATTTGTGGTGTCAATTTCACCAATCAAGGCCCTATCGCCGGAAATCGAGCCTCAAAAATTGGGGATGGCAGCAGTGGTTAGTTCTCCGTCATGCTGCATATGTTTCTTGAAATTGATCTAGGGTTTTTGTTCCCCGTGCTATTCTGAGCATTTTGGGTTCGGTGGTGTGGCTAGCCTCCGCTGGAATCGGTGGTTTCCACGGCAGCAACGGTGACAGCAATGGGTCGACTTAGGTGACTTAATCCGGTGGCTGTTATGCTGAAATGAGACCTGGGTTTTGTTCTACTCTTCACCACGAATCTTTTGGGACTAGAATTGTGGCATTTGGATGTCGGATTGTGGAGAAACAGCAGCTCAAAATTTTTGACCTCCAGCGACTTCAAGCGGCGTGTTCACCTTCCTCCGGGGTCGGTTCCGTTGACTCAGCACGCCATTGGACTCAGCTCATCGAGAGCTTTCCAATGGTGCCGACAGTGTTGGAAACGGAGGTCAGATTCGACCGGTGGTTACTGTTCATATTCGGGTAGTGTGGGGAGAAAAAAAGAGATAAGGAAAAATTATGGGGGGGCCTTTTTACAAAAATCCAAAATTTCCACCCTTGTATACTTTTTTCTTGAAAAATTTTAACATAAGCTATACTGACTAATTTAGGCGTGCCGAACCCAAATATATCAGTTTTATTTCCATCTGAGGTCATCTTGACCAGTTTTCCAGTACTGCGATTTCCCAGTCAAAAATTACTTTTTGTGCTCAATTGACTAATTTGAGCATGCTAATTCTAAATATATAAGTTTTATTTCAAGAAAAGATCATCTTGACCAATTTCTTAATATTGTTGTGCCTACACTATGTTGACACTGCACACACATAACAAGGCTATTTCGTGTAAAATTGCAAACACAGTCTATTCTGACTAATTTGGGCGTGCTAATTTCAAAGTTATCAGTTTTACGTATAAACAAATACATATAAATGGCTTTGATCAAACTTAAAATTCATCTAACCATAAAAGGGAGGGTTTTCGGTTTACCTCTTGTGCTTTGAACCAAGCACTATTTTGAACCAAGGCTTGATGACCAAAATGACCGTGTAGATTCAAGAAGATAGGGGTCAGGGTTTTTGCTAGCAAAACATCAAAATAATTTCTCTTAAGACCAAACCAAAACAAAAACTAAAACCACAAAGATTGGATTACAAAACTTACCCTTGATCACTTTGGAGAAGGCTTGGAAATGAGATCACCTACACAAACTTGAGGAGGCTAGATTTTTGGTAAGCTTTAGGTATGATTTTGGCTTGAAAATTGGAGGCTTTTGGTGACTTAGAGGAGTCGGCTATAGCTTGAAGAAAGGGAGAGAATGAAATGTGTTTTAGGGTGCCAAAGTAAGGAAAGCAAAACCCTTGTGCAAATTGTGCCTTTTATAGGCAAACTTAACCAAACTTGCTTAAGCTTAAACCTAATTAATTATCTACCATTTTATAAGGGGCATGGTTTCTTAGGGCCAAATTTTATCTGTGTTGGCTTCTCTTCGCAGTCTAATTTTATACTGCGGTGTTCGGTCCTTTCTCGGTAGTATTCCAATTTTCACTCGAAAGTTGGATTTCTGAATCTGATTTTTGTACTATCAATTTCTGGTTGTTTTATACTATCTAAGAGCCCATTATCAGTCCATTTTACTATTCATTTTCCATACTGTGGTTGCGTCTACACTGTGTTGTCCTTTCGTATGCAAAACGAGGTGTTCCCGGGTGAAATTTCAGACACAATCTCTCTTGACTAATTTGGATGTGCTGATTCCATTTTTATCAGTTTTACATCTTTTCGGGGTCGTTTGGACTAGTTTTTGGGATCTGTGTGATCCCGCCTCGAAAAACGTATCAGGTACCCGATTAACTAATTTGAGCGTTCTGAGTCTAAATATATCATTTTCGGGGTGAGATATGGTCGTCTTGACCCTCTTCCTGATACTGTGTATCTCCCAAACTAAAATTCTTGTTTTGTGCTCAATCAACCAGATTGAGTATACTGACTACTAATATATCAGTTTTATGTCAAATGAGGACCGTCTTGGCCAGTAACTTGATACTACGTTTTTCCACTGTTCATTATTCATTGTGTTTCACTTAACTGACCAATCTGAGTGCTCTGACTCCGATTTTGTCAGTCTCTAAGTGAGAACAGGTCATCCAGACCATTTTCTCGATGTCGTACCCTTACTAGGGTTTATCTCTCGCTATTATGCTCAGATGTTCAGTCTGAGCCTTTTGGTGGTCTGATCACCAGTTTTGTGTCAAGAAATGGTCGTCCAGACCAGTTTCCTGATACTGCGCATTTCATACATTTATACACATAATAGGGTAGATCGGGTTCACTGTCGGTCACCCCTTTCACTGCATAAATAGTACTTAAACAATATCGTATCTATTTAGTCTATTCAACTGGAAAATGTACTATATTTTCCAAACTTAATTACTCCTCATATAGCAATTAAGTTTCATACATTTTCAAGAGTTTGTATACCGGCTCTCTGCTCATTACACGGCCCTCTACACGGCTCTCACACTGGCGTGTTTCTGACTGTGCAATTAATATTGCATAAAAGGCATCAAATTATTCCTCAATTTCTCATTATATGGGAATTAAAGTACATGATCGGGGCGGTCCTTACAATGTATGATGTATGTTATATGTTTTTATGTTTAAACTTATTGAGCCTATCGCTCATAAGTTTATTCATGTTGCAGGTAAGAAGCTTGTACATCAGTAGAAAGTAGATGGATGATGAGCGGGATCTGCATCTGCCGTTAAGGCTGGCCGAGGGGAATGGTCTTGCTGATGTTTTTCACTGAGCAATTCTGAAACTTGCTTTGAAATATTGTATCATGATGTAAATTATGCACGACAAAGTATGACATGTATTTCAGTATATGTTTATAATGATTTATGACTTTACAGTTTCAAGATCGGTTTAAAAAAAAATCCCCAGTTTTTACGATAAAATTTAAGTTCAAAATACGAATGCGAATAACAAAAACAAGTTACAAATAAGTTGCTGGTGACCTATTGAGGTGACAGTCTATCATAGTGGACTCCAAAGCTCTACTATGCTAGTATTGTTAGCCTCCATGAAGGGCAGGCCGCCACAACATGAACACACACTGTGAACTTTATACCCAGTAAGTACAACAAGTCATCGGCAAAACATGTTTAAATCATAGTACATACCTAAAACATATAAGCATGTCATGTACAACATGTACCATGCACTAAATCATTCCACATACTAGATGCAAAACCAGAGCATCATATAGAGCTGAAAGCATAATTGAACATCATATAACTAGATGCATAATAGATAACATCATGTACTAAATGCATATCTACTAAAGCTGGATGTATGTTGAACTATAGCTAAAGCATATCATGAACAATGCATGAACCGATTATGCTTCATTATTCATTATGGTTTCTCATCATACAGAGCTGAAAGCATAACTGAAAATCATATAACTGGATGCATAATAGATAACATCATGTACTGAATGCATATCTACTAAAACTAGATGCATGCTGAACTATAGCTAAAGCATATAGTGAACAATGCATGAACTAATTATGCTTCATTATTCGTTATCATTTCCTATCTTTACTAAGGGCCCGTGTGTCAGTACCGAATTGCGGGCAGATCATTGGAAACATCCATGATCTTAATGAGCCCTATGCTCATGGGCCATATGCCCCCTTATGTATTAAGAGCCATCGACATCGGCTCGTTATACTTAAACTAAAAACCTCTTAAAGCGGAAGGGGTCGGTACAACACGAAGTCTTTTAATTACCCAGTTGCTTATCTGATCTTATATTCTTATGCCATAAGTTCTACTAGGTTATCCCTCATCTTACCTGATAGGGAAGGTATGGCATCTAATTCATGCATTCATCAATCTATGCATTTGTCAAACTATATGCTCTTATAACATGCTATGTAACTACGGTGCACATTTTGCATACTCAACATAGTGTAAAAATATCACTTTAAATTCATTTTGCTCATGCTGTAGGCGGAGTTGTACTTACCTAATCTGTAAGCCAACTTGTACTCACGCCCTTGTCAAGTTATAGGTACTACCTGTCATTACAACGTATTCCATCAATACTCTTGCTGAGTCACTAATACCATTAGTGATTAAAGCGGCTATTTATGCACGTTACCAATTGCCGTCAGTACTAACTTGTTCTCTCTTTGGAGAGTTTTGATCCTCCATTCATGGTTAATTAATTTGTTATCCAATAAATTACTTAACATCATTCTTAGGTTACTACTACGGTTAGTGACTGTAAACTTTATTGTTGTATGGTACCGGTGCCCATCGGTGCCCAACCGCTCTACTTTGGGAATTTGGTATCTAATTTCTATCGTGCTTGATTAACTTGTCTATTAGATAGATTAATCATCGTTCCTCACTATATCATTCAAACTCAATCCTTGATTGGTTGACCGACCAGTCAACTGATCGGTTACCTCGCGCATTGTTGACTAGATAGTCTACCGATTTACTTAGCTTATTTGGTGTGGTACCCTACCTGGCTACCTCTACTGCTTTATTTATTTTGAAAATTGTTTTAGAAATCTTATGAAATTTTGAGAAAATTTATGTTCTTTGAAACCATCCCCATATCACCCGTTGGAAGGTGGGGGCGTTTTATCAAAACCATATTTTCATTTTAAAAAAAGAAGAACACATTTTGGTGTTCCTTTCTTAAAAGTGGTTTTTGAACCATTTACTGAAACTATTTTAAAACTTGTTTGAAATGATTTAATTTGCAAATTTGGCAAACATAAAACTTTTCATCCTCAATGAGATGAACAAGTCCGGTGTTCATCTTAGAACTCAAATCAAATTCTAACCAGTCCTAAACTCATCAAACCCATGGCTATCTCTTGTCCAGTTTTAGGAAAAATTCCAGTTTTATGTCTATTTAAAAATGGCTCTGTTTGAGGCCCGAAACGGAAAAATTTTTAAAATTCATATAAGTAATTTTTAAGATTTTGACGAGATCTATGACTTTTGTGTTGAGTCCAAGATCCGGTTTGGACTTTAATTTAGTCATTTTTAACAAAACCTGAGACTATTCCTGTTGCTTAGGATTTTGGTCCCAATTTTAAGCTCCGGTTAAAAACTACTCAAAAGTCTATCTTAGGGTCATTTTTGGCCAAAAGCTATTTGATGCAAAAAGACCATAACAACATTTCCTTAAAACTTTATGTTTTACCAAATCCCAAAATCGGACTCGAACATGGTCAAAAATGGCCAAAATCGTGGCCTAAAAACTAGGGACTAGTTGGTGTCCAACCAACCCTAAAAACATCCATGCTCACATCTATCACAAAAACTTAAACCAAAATCACACAACCACATAAACTTAAAAATAAAATGCTAAGAGCTCAAAATAAACTTATTACAACCTATTGCACAAATAAATACACATAAATTTCCTTTATCAAAACTTAAAAATCACTAAACCATAAAAAGGGTTTCAGTTAATACCTTATGTGCTATGAACCAAGCACAATCTACTTGAGGCTTGAGTGACCAAAGTTTGTCATGTAGACCAAGGGGGAAATAGGGTTGACCTTTGCTAGAAAATGGACACACAAAATTTTCTTTTTTTTTCTTTTTATCATCAAACCAAAATAACAACTAATACCACAAAGATTGATTCTAGAATCTTACCCTTGAGTGACTTGAAATAGCTTGAGGAAATGGCTCCAACACAAGCTAGGTAGTGACTGGTTTTTGGTAAGTTTTTAGCTGGGTTTTTGGCTTGCAAATGGTTGGTTTTGGGGCTGGGAAGTAGGCGGAAAATTCTAAAGAGAAAGGGGTGAGAAGAGGCTTGTTTTCTTGGGAGAAAAAGAAAGAAATGTACCCTAGACCAAGCTCACCCTTTTATAGGCAAATCTAACCCAAAATTAATCAACCTAAGCTCATTTAATTAAGCCAAAATTTTGCCTAATTGGGGAACAAATTTTTGCCATTTTTAGCCCTCAAAAACTGAGGGGCTATGAGCACACAAAGGGGGCCAAATTGTTTAATGGTTGTTTGCCATGTGATGCATATTTTAATCAAAAAAGTGGCCAACACATCCCTTATTTTAGGGAAAACTTTTCCCTATTTTTAGGGCTATGTTTGGGGCTCTTTGTGCTGCATGTGCATGGTTTTCTAGGGGAAAAATTCATCTGCTAAGTCTTCTCTTTGCAGTCTAATTTCTGCCTTTCGGTATTCGACCCTTTTTCGGTAGTATCCTAGATTATCCGCCGAAATTGCATTTTCTTGATCCGATTCTTAAACTGATCATTCTTGGTCAGGTTGTAATGCCTATGAGCCCATTCTAAATATAGTATACTGTTCATTTCCTATACTGTAGTTGTATCTACACTGTGTTGTCCTTGCGCATGCATAACGAGGCGTTTTCGCTTGAAATTTCAAATACAGTCTCTCCTTACTAATTTGGACGTATTGATTTCAAATTTATTAGTTTCATGTCCATCAGAGGTCGTCTGGACTAGTTTTCAGGATCTGTGTGACCCTATGTCAAAAAACGTGTTTTGCATTCAACTAACTAATTTGAGCGTTTTAAGTCTAAATATATCAGTTTCAGGATGAGACAAGGTCATCTTGATCCTTTTCCCAATACTACGTATCTCTCAAACTAAAATTCATGTTTTGTGCTCAATTGACTAAATTGAGCATATTGACTGTTAATATATCAGTTTTAAGTCAAGTTAAGGCCGTCTTGACCATTAACCTGACACTGCGTACCTACTATAACTTAAACGTCAACTTATATACTAACATTGAAAGAAAATAAAAACTAACTTACTTGGACAGATGAGGCAGGCACGCGACGATGTGAGATAGGGTGGCAGGATACCGCTCTGATACCAGCTGTGATGTCCCGTGCCTTAAGTGACCCGAACCGTCACTTAAAACTACTATTTACTATTCACTGTTCTCTACTTAACTGACTAGTCTGAGCATTCTGACTTCGACTTCGTCAGTTTCTAGGCGAGAAGAGGTCATCTGGACCATTTTTCTCGATACTATACTTCGGCTAGGGTAATTATCGCTGTTGTGCTCAGATGACCGATCCGAGCGTACTGATGACTTGCTCACCCTGTGTCAAGAAATGGCCGTCTAGACTGTTTTCTTGATACTGCGTGTCTCACATGCATACACACACATATACTAAGGTGAACTGATTTCGCTGTTGGTTGCCCCTTTCACTGTATAAATAGTAATAAAACGTCAATGTGCCCGTTTAATTCATTCAACTAGGAAAAATACACTGTATTTATTAACTTAATTACTAATTACATAGTAATTAGGTTTCAGGAATATGAGGGTCATTACACTTGGTCTAATATGTTACCATCAAGCAACATATCTATGTCTCTACTTGGGAGTCAAAGCTCTAGATAGTCAAGACAAACCGTCCCCCTAATTGGCTTTAGATAATATAATAGTCTTAACATGAGTTAGATGCTCATTCTAATCCCATAGACTATAGACCACAGATTTAGACCAATTACTCTAGAACATTGCCTTCTCGCATACAAAAAATCATTGTATACAACATTCTAGTAGTTTAACACAAGCAGTTAATAAGCTATATTTGCTTACATATACTTTAACATGTAAATAGATTGAGGAGTTATAGCAATGTAATGAATAACCTCTAAATTATTTTATTAATCAGTTCAAAAATAAATGAAATACATTAAAATGTCTTTCTCGCTTAGGGCACACCTAACAATCTTGCACTTGCCTTAAGCGAGTAAGTATGCCATGTTATGCATCCCTATTGCCTCGACATGCCTTTTACAACTCCTAGCCACCAGTCTTAGTAAAGGGGTCAGCAACATTGTCCTTCAATGCGATCCTATATACATCTACTAGTTTTGCTTTCACGTACTCTCTAATCATATGGTATTTCCAATCAATGGGTTTAGACCTTTTGTGGTACCTAGATTCCTTTGTGTTGGCAATCGCCGCGCTATTATCACAATAAAGTGTGATAGGCTTTTCAACACCAGGAATGACCTCAAGGTCTCCTAAGAACTTGCAGAACCAAATCGCTTCTTTAGATGACTCAACCGCAACCACGTATTCAGCCTCCCTCGTGGAGTCTACAATGCAGCTTTGTTTCATGCTCCTCCACACAATGGCACCTCCTCCAAGCAAAAACACTGATCTTGAAGTCGATTTTCTAGAATCTCTACAAGTTTGGAAATCTAAGTCCATGTATTATACGGATTTTAAGTCCCCTTTAGAATATTCTTGTTAGGTGTGCCCTAAGCAGGAAAGACATTTTAATGTATTTCATTTATTTTTGAACAGATTAATAAAATAATTTAGAGGTTATTCATTACATTGCTATTAGTCCTCAACCAATTTACATATTAAAGTAAATGTAAGTAAATATGGCTCGTTGACTGCTTGTGTTAAACTGTTAGGAAATGCCCTAAGCATGAAAGACATTTTGATGTATTTATTTTGAACTGGATAATAAAATTGTATATAGAGGTTATTTATCACATTACTGCTTGTCTTTATTCTATTTACATGCTAAAGCAAATATAAGCAAATATGGCTCACTGACTGCTTGTGTTAAAACTGTGACAACTGAGAACTTTTACTACTCTCAGAAACCATGTATCATGTATGTACATAATAATTTTTATGTGTATAATGGTAAAAAGTATGATTTAATACTATTTAGAGCGCAACGAAAACCAATCGCACTAAAAGATGAAATACTTATGGCATGGATTTTTAGTCAAACTAGAGTGAATTAAGGAAAACCAATCGCACGGACAGTCTTAGAAACTCGTCTATGCGATTTCGGTGCAAAACCGTTCGGTTTGACTTTTGGTCAAAAAGTTTGATCGAGATAATTATGTAGAGTCAAAGATTGGATGTGAATCATTGAATGGATGTAAGATTACATCCAAATCTATGGGCTAGGGTTTAAAGTCAATTTGATTCAACGGCCATGATTCAAAGTCAACACAAAAAAGTCAAAAACTTATCTTACAAAAATTCAAGAGTTTTCTAGGGATTATTGTGGTGAATTTTGATTAGATAAGGATAGAAAAATCAGCCATAATTTTATTAATTACGAAATGGCCCTTAAAGGTTGTGAAAATTTCACAAAAAGCTTGTAAAAATGTCCCCTAAAAGTTTGCTATTTGGTCCCTCCTGTTTGGACCCATATATAAATGGTTTTGGCAAGAGAAAAATCAGAAAAAATTTTGTTGCTTCAGCCCCCTAGCAGCCATGAGCCTTCATCCACTAAAACCATAAAATTTCTTCAAGAAAGGTTGTTCAAAATTCATCTCAAGCTCAAGGAAGCAAGATAACAAGGTGAGCTTTAATTTTTGTATGGTTTCTTCTTGTTTTCTCATGGAAAAATCGAGTGTATGAGGAGCTGATTTTGAAGTGAAAATTCAGTTTTTGTTTTGATGGATTTTTGCTTTAAAGAGTGTTAATGGTATGAGGTTAGGTTAAGTAAGGATTAAGAGCATGAAAAATCAAGTTTTATGTGTATTTTGTGCACAAAATCTGTGTGCTCTTCATGGTGAGGAAGGGTGAAATTTTGATGAAAACTTGGTTGGCATTTGGAGATGGAAATGAAAATAAAATTTTGAGGATGATTTTCCAAGAAAAATCCGTGAATAAGGAAAGGATTTGAATGAAAATTTTTACTTGTTTAGGGTAATGTTTTAATTTTATAGATTATGTTGGTATGTAATGAAATTATGAATAAAGTTAGGGACAAAAAATTTAATTTTGGTACTTGTTTGGCAACAAAACCCGTGGCTAGGGTCGTGGTAGAAAATAGGAAATTTTGTAAGGAATGTGTGAAAGAGTAATATAGATGAAAACCGAGAGTAAAAATAGGTAAAAACGGACCAAAACATTGTTGAAAACGACGAGGGCTGTAAATGTATTTTTACATAAAAAGTTTGGTTTTTACGTAAAAATTAAGTTTCTAGTTTAGTAATTGGTAGGTACCAAGGGTTTCAAGGCGTTACGTAAATGCCGGGATCCTAAAAGTTAAGCAAAAATGCTGTCGAAATTTTTGGGACACCCGAAGGATATTTTAGGAAACGAGGGGTAAAATAAGGGTCGGGATTCAGAAACCCGAGCCCCTCAGGAACCTAGGCTCAAGGAAGGGCAATGGATGATTTTAGAAGTAGTGAAATGTTCATTTGAGGTCCCGAACGATTAGAAAAATAAGAAACGACCCTAAGGGTCGGAATAGTACCACCCGAGGGTCAGTGAATAGTAACCTGAGCATTTCAGCAAGAAATGTCGTAAAAGCTCAGTAAGGCCTAAGAAAAGTTATTTTATGATTTTTGAGATTAAAAAACTCTATTAAAGTGCTAAAACAAAAATTTTACAATCTAAGGTCCCATTAGGGGTAAAATGGTCATTTTGACCAAAATTTTCTAAAACGCTAGCAAAAGACCGTAAAAGCCTCAGAGTGATTTAACTAAATTTTTAAAGGCCAAAATAGGGCTGTAAGTAAGAAAAATGGGAAAAAATCCCACTAAGGACAAAATGGTCATTTTGTCAAAAGTTAGGGGCAAAATGGTCATTTTGTCAAAAGATTAAGAAAAGTGATATTAAGACCTGGAATAGTGTCCTAGGCGATGTAATAAATACAAAAATGAAAAACAAACGCCTAAACGAATAATTAGGGATTTAGAATCAGAAATTTTATATTTTCATAATATTTTAAATACGAAATAAATAGTAAAGATAACCGTAATTTATTTCGGTTATAGGGATTCAACCAAAAGGTGAAAAAGGGACGTCGGTTGACCTTGGCAAGGAAACACTGGCTAAATATCTATAAGTTCAGACATTTATTTGTCTGCAACGTGAATTTACTTAATACGTTTATATGTTATGTATGACATGTAAATAAGTATCAAGGTACTATATGCACACTAACATGGTAAATAAAATAACCACAAATAAAGAATGTAATGTAAAAGAGTTCCAGACCCAGGAGGCAGTAATAATGTCACCGGTTAGGAACCACATGAATATTGGTAAAGAAACCAATATTGGTGTACTGGCCTCCCACACTGGTGGAGGTTCCTCATTTTATGTTAAATTATATCAAGTTCATGTAGACTGTAGAGGATTGGCCAGTGAGTCGCTCCCTAGAGTCCCTCTCAATCATGCGCGTACTACAATACAACCAATCACAGGACCCAAAACCAGAACTTAATGCAAGATAAAACCTAAGACTTAAGATTTGCCATAATTGAGCATAATATGTACTAACTTTATGTGTAACATTTTAGGTCAAAGTTAACATGAATAGTATTGGTCAAAGTCAACTTTACTATTTATAGTCAAAAGTCAAATTTACTATTCATATGCATAGTTTTTTTTTTTTTATGACTTTCAGTTTTATGTTCTGGTATTTATGGTTGAACTTACTGAGCCTGTCACTCACAAGTTTATTCATGCTATAGGTAGGAAGCCTGTACACCAGTAGATAGTGGATGGACGAGGACCGGGATCTACATCTGCCGTCAGAGCTGAGTGAGGGGAATGGTCCTGCTGATGTGTTTTGTTGAGCAATGATGAGACATGTTTTGAAATATTGTATCATTATGTAAATTATGTACGACAAAGTATGATATGTATTTTAATATATGTTTTTATGATGTTTTACGACTTTATAGTTTCACAATCGTTTTAAAAAAAAAATCCCCAGTTTTCATGATAAAATTTTAAGTTTAAAATATAGATGGTAAATAATAAAAACAAGTTAAAAGTAAGTTGCTAGCAGCCTAGGTGACAGTCTATTATAGTGGACTCCAAAGCTCTGCTATGCTATTACTGTTAGCCTCCATGAAGGGCGGGCCGCCACAAGAATGTTGCATGCAATAGACTTTTGTATGCGAGAAGACAATGTACTAAAGTAAATAGTCTAAATTAAGGTCCGTAGTCTATGGGGTTAGACCGAGCATAAGATTATTATGTTGTCTAAAGCCGTGGTGGGGACAGTTTGTCTTGACAGTCGGAAGCGCAGACACTCGAGTAGAGACATAGATATGTTGCTTAGTGGTGACATGTTAGACCGGGACTAAAGCGTGATTGATCTACATAGTCTGCTACGAGTGGATCAATCTACATTTGACATTCATTATGCAACAACCTTAATCTTGAGTAGATGAACTGCTTTATGTATATAACTTGTGTACCTTGATGTTCCAATGGCTAAAGCGTCTCAAAGGTAGTAAGCTTATAGACCAGTTTGTTGGGTGCATGACTTGTATACGATGAAGGGTTTGTTTGCAGATATTAGAATCATAGCTCTAATAAAAAGTTAAGGGTATCCCCTTAAAAGCATTATACTAGATGTGAAAATGGACAAGACCTTGGGTCATGTACTAGGTGGATGACTTCTTATTCACATATGGTGAATAATCATTTTCTTATTCGGTAGTATAATAGAACTATAAGATAGCTTGATTAGTAGGTTGAACGGACTTTGACCTAAGGCTAGTCATGGATATCATATGAGGGTTTTGCATACATGACAAGGTTATTGGACAAAAGCTTGTCACAGGCTTTCGTAATGTGGTGTATAATTGGGAATTCAGTTTCAGGTTTATAATGGTGTAATTCTGAAATTAGTGATCATATGATTGAGTTGTTCGACACTGAATGATGATCATACACAGGAGCCCGATTATATATGTCCAATTGGTTCCTCTACTAGCTCTATATAATTCCGTAACCGGTGGTAAATTGATTGAGGTATGCTTATTGGCTAGTTAACTATGCATGGATGGTGTACACATAGGAATGAAAGATAGGATTCTCTCCGGTTGAATTCGGATTTTGTTTTGGATAATAGAGTTCACAATTATTCGAATTCCAAATAAAGTTGTCATGATTTTATTTGAGTTTGAATTGGAGTTGTGGAAAATTATCCGTGAGAACAAAATTTGAAACACAACTTTTTGTGGAGTTTGAAATTTGAATTTTGAAATTTAAAATTTGAAATTTGAAATTTAAATTTTGAATTTGAAAGTTGAATTTCAAATTTGAATTTGACATTTGAATTTAAAATTTAAATTTAAAATTTGAAATTTGAAATTTGAAATTTGAATTCGAAATTTAAATTTGAAATTTGAATTTGAAGTTTGAATTTTGAAATTTGGACTTTGAAATTTGAATTCAAATTTTGAATCACAATATCTTGTTATAACCAAATTTGTTGTGGATAAATCCATATGGTTAGTTTTGGATTTTATGTGGATAATGGAGAAGAAAATCTTGTCTAAATCCTACTTGAATTTTGAATCCCAAACCTAATTAGAATGGCCGAATTTGTTTAGGGAGATTTTCCCTAGGAGAATTTGGATTTTATAGGATAAGGATGAGTGAAAAATTTAAGTTTCAATCCTATTTGAATTTTGATTTTCTCCCTCACAAAATGCCCGAATATTTGTGGATAAACACAAGGTGATTTTCAGATTTTTTTGTGGATAAGGGTGAGATAAAATTCAAGCTAGAAAATCCTAATTGAATGTTGATTCTCCTCACACTAGGGTGGCCGAATCTAGCCTTATTTTAGGGCTAGGAAAAAATTCGGTTGTAGTTGATAATGATGAGATAAAATTCAAGTTAAAATCCTGTTAGAATTTGGAACGCAAGATCCCCTAGGGTGGCCAAATCTTCCCTTGATTGTGGCCTATATGGAATTTAGATTTTGTGAGGAAAGGAAGGGAGAAAATCTTCTCCTAATCTAATTCGAATTCAAGGGATCACTTCATGCCATTCTATAAATAGCGGTCCTACCACTCCAGTTCTCCTAGACCACAGACTCTCAGGTGAGCAGGCTTATTGTTGCACAACTTACCGTGACAATAAGTTCTTTAGAGATCTAGGTGGTCGGAAGGAGACTAGCAGTGCTAGCATACCGATCAAGGATCCAAGTGCCCATACACTCTACCATCCGAGAATTGGAGAATAGTAGAGAAGGCTAGTTAGTTAAAGTCTTTCCGGTCATTCTCCTCCTGCAGTTTGGTGTCATCTGAGGTATGAGTTTATATTGTTGTTAGTTCATTGTATATAGCATCATGAGATATTTAATGATCTTGAAAAATTTTTGTAATTCCACTCTACCATTTTGATGCATTTTTTACCTAATTTTCCTACAATTGGTATCAGAACCATCTCATGATTATGCCATGTACATAAATTAAACAATAGGTTAGTCTTTTTTTTATGTATAGATTTGATATTTAGAGAGTGGCATTCTAGAATTCTTTTATGTTTTTATCATGTATTATGTGTTAGGAAATGCCCTAAGCATTAGAGACATTTTGATGTATTTATTTTGAACTGGATAATAAAATTATATATAGAGGTTATTCATTACATTGCTATCTGTCCTCATTTTATTTACATGTTAAAGTAAATGTAAGAAAATATGGCTCACTGACTGCTTGTGTTAAAACTGTTAGAACGTTGCATGCAATGGACTTTTGTATGCGAGAAGACAATGTTTTAAAGTTAGCGGTCTAAACTATGGTCTGTAGTCTATGGGGTTAGACCGAGCATCTAACTCATGTTAAGACTATTATGTTGTCTAAAGCCTTGGAGGGGACGGTTTGTCTTGACTGTCTGGAGCTGGACTCCCAAGTAGAGACATAGATATGTTGCTTGGTGGTGACATATTAGACCGAGACTAAAGCGTGGTTTATCTACGTAGTCCGCTATGAGTGGATCAATCTGCTTTTGACGTTCATTGTGCAATAACCTTAATCCTGAGTAAATGAACTACTTCATGTATATGACTTGTGTACTTTGATGTTCCAATGGCTAAAGCGTCTCAGAGGTAGTAAGCTTATAGACCGGTTCGTTGGGTGCATGACTTGTATACGATGAAGGGTTTGTTTGCAGATATCGGAATCATAGCTCTAAGGAGTTAAAAGTATCCTCTTAAAGGCATTATACTGAATGTGAAAATGGACAAGGCCTTGGGTCGTCTACTGGGCAGATGACTTCTTATTCACATATGGTGAATAATCATTTTCTTAATTCGGTAGTATAATGGAACTTTAAGATAGCCTGATCAGTAGGATTAAACGGATTTTGACCTAAGGCTGATCATGGATATCATATGAGGGTTTTGCATATATGACAAGGTCATTGGATAGTAGCTTGTCACAGGCTTACGTAATACGGTATATAATTGGGAGTTCAGTTTCAGGTTTATAGTAGTATGACTCTGAAATTAGTGATCATATGATTGAGTTGTTCGGTAAAAGAATGATGATCATATGGATTTGCGGGAGCCCAATTATATATGTCCAATTAGTCCCTCTACTAGCTCCACATAATTCCTTAACGTTTGGCAAATTGATTTGTGTATGCTATTGGCTGGTTTATTATGCATGGATGGTGATGACACAGGATTAGGATGGTAGACAAGATTCTCTCCGGTTGGATTCAGATTTTGTTTTGGATAATAGAGTACACAATTATTCGAACTCCAAATAAAGTTGCCATGATTTTATTTGAGATTGTAGAAAATTATCCATGAGAACAAGAATTTGAAACACAACTGTTTTGTGGATTTTGAAATTTGAATTTTGAAATTTAAATTTTGAATTTGAATTTAAAATTCGAATTTGAAATTTGAAATTTAAAATTTGAAATTTGAATTTGAAATTCGAATTTGAAATTTGAAATTCAAATTTTGAATCACAGTCCAAGTGGGATTCGAATTTGTTGTGGAAAATCCACAAGGTTTGAAATTCGAATTTGAGTTAGATTTGGAGAGGATAATCTTGTTAGAATCCTACTTGAATTTTTAATCCAAATCCTAACAAATAGTGGACGAAATTTTGAGGAATATCCTCAATGGAATTTCGGTTTTTGTGGATTAGGTTCAAGGGAAAAATTCAAGTTTCAATCCCAATTGAATTTGGATTCTCACCTCCCTGAAAAGTGGCTGAAATTATGGAGAAAATCTCCTAGGAAAATTTGGTTATTTTGGATGAGAATGAGATAAGATTCAAGCTTGAAAATCCTAGTGGAATTTTGATTCTCCCTTATCCTAAAAGTGGCCGAAAATTTTAGGAGATTTTCTCCTAGGAAATTTCAGATTTTTTGGTTGAAAAAAGGGAGATAAAATTCTAGTTAAAATCTTGTTTAGATTTGGATTGGATTTATCCCATAAGGCTGAATTTTATTGTTGGGATTCTCCCTTGGAAAATTCGGATTTTATGGTTATGGATAAGGGAGAATATCTTTTCCTAATCAAATTCGAATTCAGAGAATCACCTCATACAGGTCTATAAATAGAGGTCCTGCCACTCCAGTTCTCTCGGACCACAGACTCTCAGGTGAGCAGACTTATTGTTGCACAGCTCATCGTGACAATAAGTTCTTTAGAGATCTGGGTGGTCGGAAGAAGACTAGCAGTGCTAGCATACCGATCGAGGTTCAGAGTGTCCACACACTCAGCCATTCGGGAATTGGAGAATAGTAGAGAAGGCTAGTTGGTTGAAGCCTCCGGTCATTCTCCTCCTACAAGATTGGCATCCTTGAGGTATGAGTTTTAATTGTTGTTGGTTTATTGTATATGGCATCATGAGATATTTAACGATCTAAAAATTTTTTATTGTTCCACTGCGCCACTTTGATACGTTTTTACCGATTTATTTTCCTACATTATATATATAGTATGTGGTTATTTTAATTTTTGGAATTATTATAAGCGTGCTTAATTTATGCCGGTTATGGTTTCTTAGAATTTAGAAAAATTGTATCTAGTAATTTTTATGTAACCATGGGAACGATTTATAATCATCGTAATTTTCTCATGGATTTTAATTTTTAGTCTCTTAGAATTTTTTTAAGATTAGAATTTTGTAGACCGGAAACAGTATAGGAAATTTTATGTAATTATTCTTAGAGGAGATTAAAGATACAAGACCATAATTTATTTTTCCCAAAGTTAAATTTGATTTAAAGATTGAAATTTTTGTTTGTACGGAAAATTCCAATTTAATTAAGGTTTAAATTAATTTTGGATATCCTAATGGGTAAATTGGAATATGGCATGAAAATCGAGGACCAACCCCTCGAGACTGGCCACCGGCCTTGGTGCTGCAGCAGCCCTTGCCCAACGCTAGACCACCCATGGCCTCAGGTTGTGCCTACAGCCAAGGGTGGTCATGCCCCCCACCCCCCGTAGGGGCTACAGTGGCCCCCCAGGTGTGTAGCCTATGGTTGCTACACCCACCCGAGTGTACAGCCCATGGCTGCAGGTGCTGCCTGCAGCCTGGCGGGCTGCTACACCTACCCGGGTGTGCAGCCCGGCAAGGCTGCACCCAGCCTAGGCATGGGCTGTCAGCCCTCCTGGGGGCTGGGGGCTGCCCATGGTGGCAACGGGCCTCTAGGCCCGTGGACCGACAAGCCAAAAAATAAAAATTTTAATTTTTAAATTTGAGATTTAATTTTAAATCATGTTTAAAAATATGTAATTGAAAATTTGAAATTTTTGAAATTGTATATTATTACACATGAAATTTAAATTGTTTTAAATTTTGAATTTGAAATTTAAATTTGAAATTCGAATTTGAAATTTGAATTTGAAATTTAAATTTTTTGAAATTTGAATTTTGAATGATTCTTGGGATGAGAAATAAATGAAGAGACTACATAAAGATGGATACAAGAAGATGGAGCAAAAATTCAAGATCCAAAGAATATTTTGGATGGAATTTTGTAATCTTTAATTTTTTCTTTATTTTAGGATGGGACCATGGCTTGGTTAGTTTTTTCCATCAATTATTTTTTCTGTGATATGTCATGAATGTATGAATATGTATTGATGGATGATTTGTATGCATATTTGATAACATATCATATAGGATAGGTAAATGCCACTCAGACTATATTGATCATACATTTTACAAAACTTGCATGTTTTTCAAATATTGAGTGAGAGAGGGTTTCAAACAAAACCCATGGCCTCCATTATTGATCCATATGTGAAAGCATAGTAACACCTCACATCAGTTGTGCCCTGACCATACCCCTCGGTAGGTGTTTATCGCAGCTGGTATACTAGGTTGGATCTCCTATGTGGAAAACGTGTTCGAGCATGATTCTATTCATGACCACCCCTTCGTGCCTTGGTAGGACATGGATCGAGTTACGTAAACAATGGTTATATACTCAAGACTCGTTTAGTTATTAACCTTCCCTAGAAGCTCTGTTAACTAAACTGGTGGCCAATATAAGCACTTATTAATATATGTCTTAACCTTGGAGGATATAAGGCAATATATATTAATTGGACGAGGTCCATGTTCCAGCTATTGTCCCATGACCACCCCTCAGTGGCTTGGGATAGTAGGTACTGAGAATTACTATTGTAATGCTACATTTTTTCAAGTTTCATGTAGGAACATACTTGTATGTTTTATTTGCTAAATTCACTCTATATTTGCTTGGGCTTTGTAATGATGTCTTGTATAATTTTATTTCAGCTCAAAATGTCACCGACACCCTTCATTTCAATACTTACTAAAAATAAACTAAATGGCGATAATTATAAAGACTGGAAAAGGAATCTACTGATAGTTCTCAGCTGTGAGAGACATAAGTTCGTACTAGATGAACCATGCCCACCTGGGCCCAAACCTAACACACTGCTTAAGGAGGTCCCAGTTGCCTATACTTGTTGGAGAGAATCTGATGAGATAACTCGGTGCTACCTTCTTACTAGCATGACGAGGGCTTTACAAAAGCAGCATGAGACTTATTAAGTTGCTAGGAAGATTATGAAAAACTTGGAGAATATATTCGGAGGCCAAGAAAAATTGGCTCGATAGTCTGCCATCGCCAGTATCATGAACTGTAAGCAAAAAGTAGGTACTCTGGTGAAGGACCACATGATCACTCTTATGGGATTCTTTGCTAAAGCTGTCGAAAATAGTGTTGAGCTGGACTGTAACACCTAGATTGAGATGGTGTTTAAAACTTTGTCAAAAGATTTTGTGAGGTTTAAGGCCACATACAATCTGCCGACAAGGGAGTTAGGACTCACCGAGCTCATAAAGTAACTCCAAGCTTATGAGCGGATGATCAAGGATGGGGATGCGGTCCAACCTAAAGGAGAGGCCAACTTCGCTAAATCTTCCAAACCCTTTAGGAAAAGGAAGAGGCCAAGTAAGAAGCAAGCGGCTTCTAGTTCTTGTAATCCTCCTGTCACAGATGAGAAGAAAAAGAAGAAGAACAAGAAGCCTAAAGACCCTACAAAGTCCAAGTGCTTCCACTAAGAACAGGTCACTTCAAGAACAAGAAGGTAGGTCACTTCAAGAAGGCTTGCCAAGAATTCCTAGCCACCAAGGTTAAGGAAGGTAAGGAACTTCATTATTTAGAAGCGTGTTTGGTGGAAGAATCGAAAGACACTTAGGTCATTGATTCGGGAGACACTAATCATGTTTGTGTTTCTATGCAAGGGTTCATGGAAACAAGAAGTCTACATGATAGGAGCCTCTTTTTGCAGACTGGAGATGGTAGCTTGGTGGTGGCTGAGACAGTGGGAGACATTTATCTTTATTTTGATGAATTTAGGTTTATATTATTGAAAGATTGTTTTTATGTTCCTAATTTTAGGAGGAACCTTATATTGGTAGCTTGTTTAATAAAAGATTCTTATTCAATTTCTTCTAGTAAAAGAGTTGATATTCGTAAAAATAAGTCTTTTATCTGTTCTGGATGGATGGATGGAGACCTATATTTGATCAAACCAAATATGTACTCACTGCTTAACACCGAATTAACTAATAACTCTAAAAGGTTGAATGTTTCTCACTCTTACAAGGCGTATCTTTGGCATTTAAGACTTGGTCATATTAATTAGGATAGGATTCGAAGATTGGTGAAAGATGGTCCTTTGGAATCTCTAGAGGAGGTACGTCTTCCTCAATATGAGTCTTGTCTTGAGGGTAAGATGACTAAGAGGTCTTTTAGAGCTAAGGGTACTAGGGCTCAGGAACTCTTAGAGATTATGCACACGATGTATGTGGCCCCATGAATGTCGCAGCACGAGGAGGGTTTGAGTATTATGTCTCATTTATAGACGATTACTCGAGGTATGAATATGTGTACCTGATGCACCGCAAGAGCGAAACCTTTGATAAGTTAAAAGAGTATCGTGCAGAAGTGGAAAAGCAATTGGGTAAATCTATAAAGACACTTCGATCTGATTGAGGTGACGAATACCTCTCCGATGAATTTCTAGGACATCTTGTAGAGATTGGGATACTATCCCAATTGACTGCACCTAGCACTCTATAACAGAATAATGTAGCCAAAAGGAGAAACAGGACCTTATTGAATATGGTACGGTCCGTGATGAGTTATTCAATGCTACCGTTATCATTTTGGGGATATACATTACAAACGGCATGCTATATTCTAAACTAGGTTGTAACGACTGAAAAAAATTTACCATACTTAGAGATATGTACATTATATACAATACAATAATTTTTATGTCTAAAAATGTAAAATGAATAATTTGATACTGTTTAAAATGCAATAAAATATTCTAATAGTGTTAAAGGTTAGGAATTCAGAGATAGAAATTTTTACCAAATCAAAATGAGAGGAACAGTATCAAATCGGCATCGAAAACCCTAGGAGGTGCAAAAAGGGGCACTAAAAGATGAAAACATTTGACCAGGATTTTTGGCCAAACAGAAGAAAAATGAGGCAAACCGATTGCACCAGAGGTCTCAGGAACCTGTCAGGGTGATTCTGGTGAAGTTTCTTCGGTTTGACTTTTTGGTCAAAAAGTGACTCGAATTAATGTGAATAGCAGTCAAACAAATATAACATGCGCTCAAATATTATTATATCATAATTATGACATCATAATTGTTATTTCCTAAAAAGTAAGAGAAAGTATTAGATAGATCCTAAGGCTAAGATTCAATCTTATATTGATTCAATGGCTAGGATTAAGCCAAATTTCCTAAATTGTATTTTTTGGATATTTGGAAAGAAATAAGGGTGTTAGGTGTCAAAATTTCATCGGATGGAAGGTAAATTAACTTGTTTTACTTAGCTTATAGGGTGGATCGGATTTGGCAAAAAGGAACCAAAACACTTAGCCATTTTTGTAACATTTCATCCCCTGTGCAGCTGAGAAAAACCGTAAGTGTCCCTCCCCCTAACCAAAAAAATTTTCTTCAAGGCTTTTCTTCAAAATTTTCACACCAAGCTTCAACCATAATCTTCTAAGAGCAAAAGGATCTCTTTGGTAACAAGGTAACCAAAAAAATTTCTCAACTTTCTTGTGAGTTTTGGAGTTAAAATCCGTGGGCCCTAAGTGTAAAATGAATGATGAAATCTTGATTTGAAACTTGGTGGTTTTGATGAGTAAATTAGTTAAAAAGATTGATTGTGAAAATTTATGTGTTGGTATCCAAAAATAAAAACTTTGAGGCTTAATTTTTTTAGCAAAACCAAGGGCTATATGTGTAGTATGATGAGTAAAAAAAAAGTTTGAGTAAAAAAAAATTTAGATTTAAAGTAGTTAGTTTGGTGTGTAAGTAAGATAGGCTTTGCAGTTTTGATTTTTTCAGGACTTTGCCTTAGAAAATCCAAATTTTTGCAGCTCAGATTTGGTTGTGTAAATGGCCAAATTTGAGAAAAGTTAAAACATGAAAGTTGTAGAAAAGTCATCTTGAACAACTTTCATGAAGAAAATTTTCACAAAAATTGAGCGGAAGATATTGTTTTAGGCTGATGAATGAAATCAGGTCACCTAGTGTATAAAGGTGTGCTAGTTTTGACTGGTCTCAGATTTTCATTAAATCAAGGCTTTAGAGGCCGATTTTAACAAAAGTCAAAACATAAAAGTTGTTCATTTTGATGTTATCTAAAGGTTTCATGAAGACTATTTTGGCTAAATATGAACCAAAAATGGACTCTAGTATTGCGAAAGAAATGGGTATCTTAAGACTAATATGTGATAGATTATGAAATTTTGAAATGTATTGTTTTTGTGTAATGATTCAAGAAAAAGGATTTGGCATGAGAAATTGTTTATGAAGATTCATGTAGAAAGAAATGTGAGAACAACTATTAGAATAAAATGTGATAACATAAGTTTTGTGATGGAAAATGTAGGATTGGACAATGTTGTTAGATGAGCATTTTACGTAAAACGTTCTAGAACGTTTTGCGTAAAATTAAGCCTCTAATATAGTACATGGTAGATGAACTAGGGTACACGGTTTTGAGACATTTTCTAAACACAAAGAGCCTAGAAATTAAGTAGAAATGTTGCCGAAAATTTTAAGAATGACACAAATAGGTATTTTGGAAAAGGAGGAGTAAAATAGGGTTAAGGTTAAAAAAAAAAACCGAGCCCTTAATAACTTAGGTTGGAGAAAAGGAATATAGATGTTTAAGGATTAGCACAACATCCATTTTTTGACGTCCCGTACCCTGAGTGGCCCGAACTGTCACTTAAAATCTACTACTTGAACTGATACTTATAGTTACTTAACTTGATACCATAATTTTAGGGGATTTTTTTTTTGAAGGCATATATATTTACTATTCACGTATGTATACTTTAAATATACATCACCTAAATTATTGGGAGTTCAATTACACATACACACCTAAATACTGCTTAACTATTTACTATTTAAAAATACTGTAATACTGATTAACTATTACTATTCAAAAATACTGATTACTCAAGCTGTGCGAAAGATTAACTCACGGTGTATCCATTACTCAAGCTGTGCCGTCATTGCCTATTGATGATTATGCCGTAGGACATTTACCTACAGCATGAACTACACTATGAGCTTTATGCCCAGTAAGTACAACATGTTAACTGCAAAATATGTTTAAAACATAGTACATACTTAAAATCATATAAGCATGTCAAGTATCAACATATACCATATATCACATACCAGATCATCACATATCATAATACTGAATACAGAACATCACATACTATATGCATAGTAGAAATATCGTATACTGAATGCATCTTACTATAGCTGGAAGTATAGTGAACTATATCATGAACAATGCATGGTCTGATTATGCTCATTTTACGCTTTAGTGTTCTTTTTCTTACCTATGTCTAGCTGAGGGCCTATGTGTTTATATCGGGTGCACGCTAACCAATGGTAACGCCCGTGGCCTACCAACTAAAGAGCCATCAACGGATGCTCATCTTACTTTAACTTGAAAAACCTCTTCAACTGAAAAGGTCAATACGACACGTTATTAATTTCTAACTTGTTTAACTGTTCTGGCCATATGCTTTGCTAAGCTGTCCCTGATCTTATGTGATAGGGATGTATGGCATCTAACTTATTCTTTCACCAATCTACGCGATTGTGAAACTACATGCTCTTATACATGCTATGCAACAACATGTGTATGGTTGCATACTTTAACAGACTGTAAAATCATCATCTCAAACTCATTTTATTCATGCTGTAGTTGGAGTTATACTTACTTAGTTTACAAGCAACTCGTACTCTCACCTTTATCAGATTACAGGTAACCACCGGTTAACATAACGTATCTCATTAACACTTTTGCTGAGTCACTAATATTGTCAGTGACTAAAGTAGATAAAATCATTTGGTACCAATTGCCATCGGTACTAACTCACTCTCTAATCAAAGATTGATTCTCTAGGCATGTTTAATTAATTTATTGCCTCATAAATTAATTACAGTGTTCTTAGGTCACTTTTGCCGTTAGTGACTATTACTTGTGTTTCTACACGGTACCGAGACCATCGGTACTCTATTGGTATACTTTAGGGATTTGGTGTCTAATTTCTATTGCGTTTGATTAATTGTCTACTTGACAGATTAATCATCGTTCCTCACCATACTGTTCAAAACACGGTCCTTGACTGGTTGCTAACCAGTCAACTGACTGATTACCTTGCACGTCATTAACTACGTAGTGTATCAGGTTACCATTGCTTGTTTGGTGCAGTAGCCTACCGGGCTACCCACACTATTTTAGTTATTTTTGAAAATCACTTTGGTTGCCTTGTAAAATTCTTGGGAAAATTATGTGTGACGCCCCCGATTCTGATCACCCGCAACTATCATAAACCGACTCTATTACTGATCAAGACAGCTCGTGTGTCGAATCTGGATTGTCAGTTTAAAACTCTTTTTCTAATACTTTCATTTCTCAGGGCCCGAAAATTTTGCCCATAAATTTTTTTTCGTTTTAATACATACTTTCTCCAAAAGAAAGTTAAATATAAAAACCAGGTGAAATTCAATACTAACTTCTAGTTATCGTTTTTGAGTACAACGTAATGTATAATATACAAAATATTTATACTGCATATTTTTTTTATTCACAATCTTTTCAATTCACTAACTTTGAAAGCTCAGTGGAAAACTTATGGTAGGACCAAGTCTACGGTGAATTCCCTATCCCTTGACACATGCACATCCTGCCGCTATCCATATGTCTACTGGATAGGTTTCTTACCTGTAACATGAACAAACTGGTGAGCTAACAGGCTTAGTAAGTTCAAACATACTTAGTAAAATCATAAGGATTCAAAAACATTGAAAACTCAATCTCCTATGAATAGTACTATTCACCATAAATATTGTCTTTGACCTTTGATCAATGAATACTAACTGTCACCATAACTGGTTACTATTCACATTACTTTAACCAGATACTATTCACACATCCTAACCGAAATCACTACACTTAGTATATTCTTTGGTTATGCTCAATTATGGTTTTTATCATATTATTGATGATTCATTTTCTAGTATAGAGCTCTTTTTATGGCAATACCGTTATTAATCTTACGCGCTGACTTGGAGGGCCTGGGGAGCGACCCTAGAGTTTCAGCCTCCATAGCCCTTATATTCCCGTAGGACCTGAGAGACCTTCATCAATATGTTGGAGGGACGGTATGCCTTAATGGTTTTTATTACCATCTTTCAATTATAGTTTTGACCAAGTGACATTAATCGTCACCTCAAGGTCACTATCCTCCATCGCCTATAGGCCTTACTTAATCTCTTTTCTCATTATATGGGATATGTTATACTAACTAATCCCCAAATGTCCATTGGACTTTATATCTAGTGTACATCTAGTACATAATAAAATAACACAGTATTTCATGTTACAGACATGAAAATGCTTGAACTTACCAATACTACGCTAATGTCCACTTCCGGAACTCGTCCGTAGTTCTATCTCTAATTTGACTTCCTACAGACATAATATTGTCTGTTAATATTCTCTATTAATTAGCACTTTAAATATATTTACTTTGTGATAAATTTTTACAAAGCATTTCAATTCATTATATGGTACACGGTCTGCAACGTGCCCGTGTCCCTAACCGTGTACCTCTCGGTTTTATTTTACACGGCTGTGTTTCACTGTACACGCCCGTGTGCTATTTAAACTCTAGATTTTTAACATTAAAATTTTCATTTTGGATCCTAGAATTTTATTTAAGTTATTCTAGATCCTTTACGGACCTTTCCGAGCCTTTAGGGAATTTTTGGTCAAAATGACCATTTTGCCCCTATCGGGTCTCGGGATCGTAATTTTTCCGTTCTATCATTATTCTTAAATTTTCTAAGCCCAATTATCTTAAAATAACATTTCCTAGGCTTCTGTATCATTTTACAGCTTTTTGCCGCTAAAAACCCTAATTGTTTATTTTCCGACCCTCGGTTAATATTCATCCATCACTTAGGGTCGTTTCTTGTTTTTCGAGCATTTCGGAGCTTCAAATGGCCATTTCACTACTCTTGAAACACTTTTTATCCCGTCCCCGACCCTCGGTCCTCGAGAGGCTCGGGTTTCCTATCCCAACGTAATGTTTTCCTCGTTTCCCAAAATACCCCTACCATGAAATTTTTTTTTCCTGTTTTAGGCATTTTAGACTTTAAGGGTCTGTTTACTATTCCTTTTTGGGTTGATTTTCCATTTTCAAACCTAATTCACTAAGGGGTCCCAGTTTCCATCCTGAGACCAATATTTTTTTACCCCTCATTCCTTGAAATGCCCTTATGCCGTTTTAAAAGTTTTAGCAGCATTTTCGCTTATATTTTAAGGTTTCCCAGGCATTAGGTACGCCTCAGAACCTTTGTACCTACCACGTACTATACAAGAGGCCTATTTTAAACAAAGTCTCCAGACTTTGTATAAAAATTTTCCACATAAATCAATATTCAAAAATCCATACACAATCATGTAGGAAATTAAATCAATAAAAACGTATCAGAGTGGCGCAGTGGAACAATAAAAATTTATTAAGGTCGTAAAATATCTCATGATGCCATATACAATAAACCAACAACAATTTAAACTCATACCTCAAGGATGCCAATTTACAGGAGCAGAATGACCGGAGGGCTTCAACCAACTAGCCTTCTCTACTATTCTCCAATTCCTAAATGGCTGAGTGTGTAGGCACTCTAAACCTCGATCGGTATGCTAGCACTGCTAGTCTGCTCCTGACCACCCAGATCTTTAAAGAACTTATTGTCACGGTGAGTTATGCAACAATTAGCCTGCTCACCTGAGAGTCTGTGGTCTGAGAGAACTGGAGTGGCAGGACCTCTATTTATAGACTTGCATGAGGTAATTCTCTGAATTCGAATTGAATTAGGAGAAGATATTCTCCCCTATCCGCAACCAAAAAATCTGAATTTTCTAAGGGGAAAATCCCAATTAAAATTTCGACCACTTTAGGATTATCCAATTCAAATCTAAACAAGATTTTAACTTGAATTTTATCTCCCTTTTTTCAACCAAAAATTCTGAAAATCCTTAAGGATTTTCACCAAATAATTTCAGCCCCAAAGGATAAGGGTAGAATCAAAATTTCACTAGGATTTTCAAACTAGAATCTTATCTCATCCTTATCCAAAACAATTGAAAACCTACAAGAGATCTTCCCTCAAAATTTTAGCCATAATCTAAGGAGGAGAGAATCCAAATTCAACTGGGATTGAAACTTGAATTTTTCCCTGAACCTTATCCACAAAAAATCTGAAAATTCCATGAGGATAATCGTCAAAATTTTCATCCATTATTGTTAGGATTTAGATTCAAAATTCAAGTAGGATTCTAACAAGATTTTCCTCTCCATATCCAATTCAAATTCGAATTTCATTCCTTGTGGATTTACCACAAGAAATTCGAATCGCACTTGGACTGTGATTCAAAATTTAAATTTCAAATTTCAAATTCAAAATTCAAATTCAAATTTCAAATTTTAAATTTTAAATTTCAAATTTCAAATTTCAAAATTCAAATGTAAAATTTCAAAATTCAAAATTTCAAAATCCACAAAACAGTTGTATTTCAAATTCTTGTTCTCATAGATAATTTTCTACAACTCCAATCCAATCTCAAATAAAATCATGGCAACTTTATTTGGAGTTCAAATAATTGTGTACTCTATTATCCAAAACAAAATCAGAATTCAACCGGAGACAATCTTGTCGAACATCCTAATCCTATATCAACACCATCCATACATAATAATCTAGCCAATAGCATACATAGATCAATTTTGCCAAATGTTAAGGAATTATGTGGAGCTAGTAGAGGGACTAATTGGACATATATAATTGGGCTCCCGAAAATCCATATGATCATCATTCTTTACTGACCAACTCAATCATATGATCACTAATTTCAGAGTCACACCACTATAAACCTAAAACTGAACTCCCAATTATATACCGTATTACGTAAGCCTGTGATAAGCTATCGTCCAATGACCTTGTCATGTATGCAGAACCCTCATATGATATCCATGATCAGCCTTAGGCCAAAGTCCGTTTAATCCTACTGATCAGGCTATCTTAAAGTTCCATTATATTACCGAATAAAGAAAATGATTGTTCACCATATGTAAATAAGAAGTCATCCACCCAGCAGACGACCCAAGACCTTGTCCATTTTCACATTCAGTATAATGCCTTTAAGAGGATACCCTTAACTCCTCATTAGAGCTATGATTCCGATATCTGTAAACGAACTCTTCATCGTATACAAGTCATGCACCCAATGAACCGGTCTATCAGCTTTCTACCTCTGAGACGCTTTAGCCATTGGAACATCAAAGTACACAAGTCATATACATGAAGCTGTCTATCTACTCAGGATTAAGGTTACTGCATAATGAACATCAAAAGCAGATCGATCCACTCAAACCGGACTTCGTAGATCAGTCACGCTTTAGTCCCGGTCTAATATGTCACCACTAAGTAACGTATCTATGTCTCTACTTGGGAGTTTATGCTCCAGACAATCAAGACAAACTGTCCCCTCCAAGGTTTTAGACAACATAATAGTCTTAACATGAGTTAGATACTCGGTCTAACCCCATAGACTACAGACCACAGTTTAGACCACTTACTTTAGAACATTGTCTTCTCGCATACAAAAGTCCATTGCATGCAATGTTCTAACAGTTTAACACAAGCAGTCAGGGAGCCATACTTGCTTACATTTACTTTAACATGTAAATAAAACGAGGACAGATAGCAATGTAATGAATAACCTCTTTATATAATTTTATTATCCTGTTCAAAATAAATACATTAAAATGTCTCTAATGCTTAGGGCATTTCCTAACAATCTCCCACTTGCCCTAAACCAGCAGATGTGCCATATTACACATCCCCATCGCCTCTACATGCCTCTCAAAGCTTCTAGCCACCAAAGTCTTAGTAAAAGGATCGGTAATGTTGTCCTTGGAAGTGATCTTACATACGTCTACTTGTCCTATCTCCACATGCCCTCTAATAATATGATATCTCTGATCAATGTGCTTGGTCCTCTTATGGTGCCGAGATTCCCTTGTGTTGGCAATAGCCCCAGTGTTATCACAGTAAGGTGTGATAGGCTTGTCAACATCCGGAATGACCTCAAGGTCTCTAAAGAACTTACGGAGCTAAATCGCTTCTTTAGATGCCTTAGCCTCCGCCACATACTCAACCTCCATAGTAGAGTCAACTGCGCAGCCCTGCTTCATGCTCCTCCACACAATGGTGCCTCCTCCGAGCTAAAACACTGATCCAGATGTCGATTTTCTCGAATCCTTGCAAGTCTGGAAGTCTAAGTCCGTGTATCCTATGGGTGTTAGGTCCCCTCTAGAATACACCAGCATATAATCCCTCGTTCTCTTAAGATACTTGAGTATATGCTTTACTACTTGCCAGTGCTTGGTTCCAGGATTTGCTTGATATCGACTCACCATACCTACTGCAAAACATAGGTCCGGGCGAGTGCAAAACATAGCGTATATAAGGTTACCCATAGCGGATGCATAAGGGACCTTACTCATACGCTCTCTTTCTTCCGATGTCTTTGGCCAGTTATCCAATGAAAGAGTTAGACCGGCAATAGAAGTTTGTGTACCTTTCTTTACCTCTTGCATGGCATATTTGTCAATTATTTTATCTATGTATGAAGCCTGGGATAACGCTATCATTTTTTTCTTTCGATCTCTAAAGAGACGAATTCCTAGAACATAATTAGCTTCTCCCAAGTCCTTCAAGTCAAACTGTTGGTGTAACCAAAGCTTGACCGATGATAAGTTCCCTACACCATTCCTAATGAGTAGTATTGTTAGGAAATGCCCTAAGTATTAGAGACATTTTTGATGTATTCATTTTGAACTGGATAATAAAATTATATATATAGAGGTTATTCATTACATTGCTATCTGTCCTCATCTTATTTACATGTTAAAGTAAATGTAAGCGAATATGGCTCATTGACTGCTTGTGTTAAAACTGTTAGAACGTTGCATGCAATGGACTTTTGTATGCGAGAAGACAATGTTCTAAAGTTAGCAGTCGAAACTATGGTCTGTAGTCTATGGGTTTAGACCGAGCATCTAACTCATGTTAAGACTATTATGTTGTCTAAAGCCTTGGAGGGGACGGTCTGTCTTGACTGTCTGGAGCTGGACTCCCAAGTAGAGACATGGATATGTTGCTCGGTGGTGACATATTAGACCGGGACTAAAGCGTGATTGATCTACGTAGTCCGCTATGAGTGGATCAATCTGCTTTTGACATTCATTGTGCAATAACCTTAATCCTGAGTAAATGAACTACTTCATGTATATGACTTGTGTACTTTGATGTTCCAATGGCTAAAGCGTCTCAGAGGTAGTAAGCTTATATACCGGTTTGTTGGGTGTATGACTTGTATACGATGAAGGGTTTGTTTGCAGATATCGGAATCATAGCTCTGAGGAGTTAAAGGTATCCTCTTAAAGGCATTATACTGAGTGTGAAAATGGACAAGGCCTTGGGTCGTCTGCTGGGCGGATGACTTCTTTTTCACATATGGTGAATAATCATTTTCTTGATTCGGTAGTATAATGGAACTTTAAGATAGCCTGATCAGTAGGATTAAACGGACTTTGACCTAAGACTGATCATGGATATCATATGAGGGTTTTGCATATATGACAAGGTCATTGGATGGTAGCTCGTCACAGGCTTACGTAATACGGTATATAATTGGGAGTTCAGTTTCAGGTTTATAGTGGTGTGACTCTGAAATTAGTGATCATATGATTGAGTTGTTCGGTACAGAATGATGATCATATGGAATTACGGGAGCCCGATTATATATGTCCAATCAGTCCCTCTACTAGCTCCACATAATTCCTTAACGTTTGGCAAATTGATTTGTGTACGCTATTGGCTAGTTTATTATGCATGGATGGTGATGACACAGGATTAGGATGGTAGACAAGATTCTCTCCGGTTGGATTCAGATTTTGTTTTGGATAATAGAGTACACAATTATTCGAACTCCAAATAAAGTTGCCATGATTTTATTTGAGATTGGATTGGAGTTGTAGAAAATTATCCATGAGAACAAGAATATGAAACACAACCGTTTTTGTGGAATTTGAAATTTGAATTTTGAAATTTGAAATTTGAATTTTGAAATTTGAAATTTGAATTTAGAATTTGAAATTTGAATTTGAAATTTGAATTTGAAATTCGAATTTGAAATTTGAATTTGAAATTTAAATTTGAAATTTGAAATTTGAAATTTGAATTTGAAATTTGAATTTGAAATTTGAAATTCAAATTTTGAATCACAGTCTAAGTAGGATTCGAATTTGTTGTGGAAAATCCACAAGGTTTGAAATTCGAATTTGAGTTGGATTTGGAGAGGATAATCTTGTTAGAATCCTACTTGAATTTTGAATCCAAATCCCAACAAAAGTGGGCGAATTTTTGGAGGATAATCCTCAATGGAAAATTCGGTTTTTTGTGGATGAGATTCAAGGGAAAATTCAAGTTTCAATCCTAGTTGAATTTGGATTCTCTCCTTCCCTAAAAGTGGCCGAAATTTTGGAGCCTTAATCCTAGGAAATTCGGTTATTTTTGGATAAGGTTGAGATGAGATTTAGCTTGAAAAATCCTAGTAGAATTTTGATTCTTCCTTATCCTAAAAGTGGCCGAAAATTTGGAGAAGATTTTCTCCTAAAGATTTCAGATTTTTTGGTTGAAAAAGGGAGATAAAATTCTAGTTAAAATCTTGTTTAGATTTGGATTGGATTTATCCTAGGAAAACCGAATTTAATTGTGGAGATTCTCCCTTGGAAAATTCGGATTTTTTGGTTTGGATAAGGGAGAAAATCTTTTCCTAGTCCAATTGGAATTCAGAGAATCACCTCATGTAGGTTTATAAATAGAGATCCTGCCACTCCAGTTCTCTAAGACCACAGACTCTCAGGTGAGCAGGCTTATTGTTGCACAGCTCATCGTGACAATAAAGTTCTTTAGAGATCTGGGTGGTCGGAAGAAGACTAGCAGTGCTAGCATACCGATCGAGGTTCAGAGTGCCCACACACTCAGCCATTCGGGAATTGGAGAATAGTAGAGAAGGCTAGTTGGTTGAAGCCTCCGGTCATTCTCCTCCTGCAAGATTGGCATCCTTGATGTATGAGTTTTAATTGTTGTTGGTTTATTGTATATGGCATCATGAGATATTTAACGATCTAAAAATTTTTATTGTTCCGCTGCGCCACTCTGATACGTTTTTACCGGTTTATTTTCCTATAATTGGTATCAGAGCCATCTCATGACTATGCCATGTACATAAATTAGACAATTACTTAGTCTTTTTATTTATGTATGGATTTGATATTTAGAGAGTGGCATTCTAGGGTTCCTTTATGTTGTTATCATGTATTATGTATAAAGTATGTGGTTATTTTAATTTTTTTTTTGAATTATTATAAGCATGCTTGTTTATACCAGTTATGGTTCCTTAGAATTTAGAAAAATTGTATCTAGGAATTTTTATGTAACCATGGGAGCAGTTTATTAACACTGTAATTTTCCCATGGATATTAATTCTTGTCTCTTAGAATTTTTATGGTTAGAATTTTTGAACACCGGAAACGGTTTAGGAATTTTTTATGTAATTATTCTTGGAGGAGATTGAAGATTGAAGACCGTAATTTATTTTTCCCAAAAGTTAAATTTAATTTAAAGATTGAAATTTTGATTGTGTGGAAAATTTCAATTAATTGGGATTCAAATTAATTTTTGGAGATCCTAATAGGTAAATTGGAATATGGCACGAAAATCGAGACACGACCCCTCGGGATAGGCCGACAAACCTTGGTGGGGCTGCGGCAGCCCCTGAGCAGGCCCACACCACCCACGGCCGCAGGCTCTGCCTGCAGCCAGGGGTGGCCGTGGCCTGCCCAAGGCTGGCCGCAGCCTGGGCGTGCAGCCTCTGGCTGCAGGCGCTGCCTGCAGCCTGCCGGCTGCTGCGCCCAGTCTGGGCATGCAGCCTGGCGCTGCAGGCTTGGCCTGCAGCCCGGCAGGGCTGCACAAGGGGCGGCCGTGGGCTGCCAGCCCTTCCGGGGTTGGTGGCTGCCCACGGCGGCTGCCGCCTACGGGGGCGGCGGTCCGACGGTCCAAAAATCAGAAAATTTTGATTTTTAAATTTGAGATTTAATTTTAAATCATGTTTAAAAATATGTAATTAAAAATTTGAAATTTTTGAAATTACATATTATTACACATGATGTTTTAAAATTGTTTAAAAATTCAAATTTGAAATTTAAATTTGAAATTCGAATTTGGAATTTGAATTTGAAATTTAAATTTTTGGGAGATTTAAATTTTAAATAATTCTTGGGATAAGAAATAAATGGAGAGGCTACATAAAGAAGGATACAAGAAGACGGAACAGAATTCAAGACCCAAAGAATGCTTTGGATGGAATTTTGTAATCTTTATTTTCTTTGTTCTAGGATGGAACCATAGCTTGGTTATTCTGTCAATTATTTTTTCTATGATATGTCATGGATGTATAAATATGTATTGATGGATGTTTTGTATGCATATTTGATAACATGTCATATAGGATAGGTGAGTGCCGCTCATACTATATTGATCATACATAATTTGTCAAAACTTGCATGTTTTTCAAAATATTGAGTGGGAGAGGGTTTCAAACAAAACCCACGGCCTCCATTGTTGATCCATTTGTGAAAGCATGGTAACGCCTCGCGTCAGTTCTGACCTGACCACACCCCTCGGTAGGTGTTTACCGCCGCCGGTATACTAGATTGGATCTCTTATGTGGAAAACGTGTTCGGGTGCGATCCTATTCATGACCACCCCTCGGTGGCTTGGTAGGACGTGGATCGGGCTACGTAAACAATGGTTATACACTCAAGACTCGTTTAGTTATTAACCTTCCCTAGAAGCTCTGTTAACTAAACTGGTGGCCAAATAAACGGTTATTAATATATGTCTTAACCTTGGAGGATTTAAGGTAACATATATTAATTGGACGGGGTCCATGTTCCGGCTATTTGTACTCATGACCACCCCTCGGTGGCTTGGGGCAATAGGTGCTGAGAACTACCGTTGCAATGCTACATGTTTTTTTCAAGTTTCATGTAGGAACATACTTGTATGTTTTTATTTGCTAAATTATCTGTATATTTGCTTGGGCTTTGTAATGATGTCTAGTATAATTTTATTTCAGTTCAAAATGCCACCGACACCCCTCATTTCAATACTTACTGAAAATAAGTTGAATGGCGACAATTATAAAGATTGGAAAAGAAATCTATTAATAGTTCTCAGCTGCGAGAGACACAAGTTCGTACTAGACGAACCATGCCCACCTGGGCCCAAACCTGACACACCACTTGAGGAGGTCCCGGTTGCCTATAATCGTTGGAGAGAATCCAATGAGATAGCTCGATGCTACATCCTTGCTAGCATGACGAGTGCTTTACAAAAGCAGCATGAGACTTATCAAGTTGCTGGGGAGATCATGGATAATCTGGAGGACATGTTCGGAGGCCAAGAAAAATTGGCTCGACAGTCCGCTATCACCAGCATTATGAACTCCAAGCAAAAGGCGGGTACTCCGGTGAAGGACCATATGATCACTCTAATGGGATTCTTCGCTGAGGCTGCCGAGAATGGTGCTGAGTTGGACTATAACACCCAGATCGAGATGGTGTTCAAGACTCTGTCTAAAGATTTTGTGGGGTTTAAGGCCGCATACAATCTGGCGACAAAGGAGTTAGGACTTATCGAGCTCATGAAGCAACTACAGGCTTATGAGCGGATGATCAGGGATGAGGATACTGTCCGACCTAAAGGAGAGGCCAATTTGGCGGAATCTTCCAATCCCTCATGGAAGAGGAAGAGGCCAAATAAGAAGCAAGTGGCTTCCAATTCTTCTAATCCTCCTGTCTCGGATGGGAAGAAGAAGAAGAAGAACAAGAAGCCAAAGGACCCTAAAAAGTCCAAATGCTTCCACTGTGGGAAGGTAGGTCACTTCAAGAAGGCTTGCCGGGAATTCCTAGCCTCCAAGGGCAAGGAAGGTAAGGAACTTCATTACTTAGAAGCGTGTTTGGTGGAAGAATCGAAAGACACATGGGTCATTGATTCGGGCGCCACTAATCATGTTTGTGTTTCTATGCAGGGGTTCGTGGAAACGAGAAGTCTACATGATAGGAGCCTCTCGTTGCGGACTGGAGATGGTAGCTTTGTGGTGGCTGAGGCAGTGGGAGACGTTCATCTTTATTTTGATCAATTTAGGTTTATTTTATTGAAAGACTGTTTTTATGTTCCTAATTTCAGGAGGAACCTTATATCGGTAGCTTGTTTAATAAAGGATTCTTATTCAGTTTCTTTTAGTAAAAGAGTTGATATTCGTAGAAATAAGTCTTTTATCTATTCTGGATGGATGGATGGAAACCTATATTTGATCAGACCAAAGATGTACTCACTGATTGACACTGAATTAATTGATAACTCTAAAAGGTTGAAAGTTTCTCACTCTAACAAGGCGTATCTTTGGCATTTAAGACTTGGTCATATTAATCAGGATAGGATTCAAAGATTGGTGAAAGACGTCCTCTGGAATCTCTGGAGGAGGTACGACTTGCCCAATGTGAGTCTTGTCTAGAGGGTAAGATGACTAAGAGGTCTTTTGGAGCTAAGGGTACAAGGGCACAGGAGCTCTTAGAAATTGTGCACACTGACGTATGTGGCCCCATGAACGTCACAGCACGAGGAGGGTTCGAGTGCTATGTCTCTTTCATAGATGATTACTCGAGGTATGGATATGTGTATCTGATGCACCGCAAGAGCGAAACCTTTGATAAATTCAAAGAGTATCGTGCGGAAGTGGAAAAGCAATTGGATAAATCCATAAAGACACTTCGATCTGATCGAGGTGGCGAATACCTCTCCGATGAATTTCTAGGACATCTTGTAGAGAATGGGATATTATCCCAATTGACTGCACCTGGTACTCCACAACAGAATGGTGTAGCCGAAAGGGAAACAGGACCTTATTGGATATGGTACGGTCCATGATGAGTTACTCAACGCTGCCATTATCATTTTGGGAACATGCTTTACAAACGGCGTGCTATATTCTGAATCAGGTTCCGAGCAAATCAATTCCTAGAACTCCTTATGAATTGTGGCGTGGCAGGAAGCCCTCCCTTGGACATATGAGAATATGGGGCTGCCCGGCACATGTACTGGATGGGGATGCGAAGAAGTTGGAACCAAGATCAGAATTGTGCATGTTTGTAGGGTATCCAAAGGGAACTAAAGGAGGTCTGTTCTATAAACCGAAGGAACAAAAGGTCATTGTCTCAACCCATGCGACATTCTTAGAGGAAAGTCACATGAATGACTTTAAGCCTCGAAGCAAAGTGGTGCTAGAGGAGTTATCGGGTGAAAGAACTGCTCCACAGATTTCGGTCTTGGACGCAAGTCTGAGTTCCAGTGAAAGACCTGCAGACGATCAACAATTTAGGGTGCCTCGTTGTAGTGGGAGGGTTTCTAAGAAACCTAATTTCTTTATGTATGATGCTGAGGTATACCAGGCCGAGGCTCATGAGCATGAGGAAGATCCGGTCACATATGATGAAGCTATAAAGGATGTTGATTCTAGATCTTGGAAACAGGCTATGAACAATGAGATGGATTCTATGAAATCCAACTCTGTTTGGGAACTTGTAGATTTGCCGGATGGGATAAAACCCATTGGATGCAAATGGGTCTACAAAAGAAAGAAGGATGCGGAAGGGAGAGTGGAAACTTTCAAAGCTAGACTGGTTGCAAAGGGATACACGCAAAAGGCTGGAATCGATTACGAGGAAACCTTTTCGCCTGTTGCTATGCTGAAGTCTATCCGTATTCTTCTGTCCATTGCTGCGGCTCTCGATTACGAGATCTGGCAAATGGATGTCAAGACGGCATTCTTGAATGGCCATCTTGAAGAGTGTATCTATATGATACAGCCCGAAGGGTTCGTAGCAAAAGGCCAAGATAAGAAATTCTGCAAGTTGCTTAGATCCATTTATGGATTAAAGCAGGCATCCCGCTCATGGAACCAGAGGTTTGATCAAGCGATTAAGACATTTGGTTTTGAGCAGAACGTTGATGAACCTTGTGTTTATAAACGTATTAAGGATGGAAAAGTGGTCTTTCTGATGCTCTATGTCGATGATATACTACTCATTGGGAATGATGTAGGGAACTTATCATCGGTCAAGCTTTGGTTACACCAACAGTTTGACATGAAGGACTTGGGAGAAGCTAATTATGTTCTAGGCATTCGTCTCTTCAGAGATCGAAAGAACAAAATGATAGCATTATCCCAAGCTTCATACATAGATAAAATAATTGACAAATATGCAATGCTAGAGGCAAAGAAAGGCTCACAACCTTCTATTACCGGTTTAACTCTTTCATTGGATGACTGTCCCAAGACATCGGAAGAAAGAGAGCGTATGAGTAAGGTCCCTTATGCATCCGCTGTGGGTAGCCTTATGTACGCTATGCTTTGCACTCGTCCGGACATATGTTTTGCAGTAGGTATGGTGAGTCAATATCAAGCGAATCCTGGAACCAAGCACTGGCAAGCAGTAAAGCATATACTCAAGTATCTTAAGAGAACGAGGGATTATATGCTAGTGTATTCTGGAGGGGACCTAACACCCGTAGGATACACGGACTCAGACTTCCAGACTTGTAAGGATTCGAGGAAATCGACATCTGGATCAGTGTTTTTACTCGGAGGAGGCGCCATTGTGTGGAGGAGCGTGAAGCAGGGCTGCACAGCTGACTCTACTATGGAGGCTGAGTATATGGCTGCGGCTGAGGCATCTAAAGAAGCGGTTTGGCTCCGCAAGTTCTTTAGAGACCTTGAGGTCATTCCGGGTGTTGACAAGCCTATCACACTTTACTGTGATAATACAGGGGCTATTGCCAACACAAGGGAATCTAGGCACCACAAGAGGACTAAGCACATAGATTGGAGGTATCACATTATTAGAGGGCATGTGGAGACAGGACAAGTGGATGTATGTAAGATCACATCCGAGGACAACATCGCTGATCCCTTTACTAAGACTTTTGTAGCTAGAAGCTTTGAGAGGCATGTAGAGGCGATGGGGATGCGTAACATGGCACATCTACTGGCTTAGGGCAAGTGGGAGATTGTTAGGAAATGCCCTAAGTATTAGAGACATTTTTGATGTATTCATTTTGAACTGGATAATAAAATTATATATATAGAGGTTATTCATTACATTGCTATCTGTCCTCATCTTATTTACATGTTAAAGTAAATGTAAGCAAATATGGCTCACTGACTGCTTATGTTAAAACTGTTAGAACGTTGCATGCAATGGACTTTTGTATGCGAGAAGACAATGTTCTAAAGTTAGCAGTCTAAACTATGGTCTGTAGTCTATGGGGTTAGACCGAGCATCTAACTCATGTTAAGACTATTATGTTGTCTAAAGCCTTGGAGGGGACGGTCTGTCTTGACTGTTTGGAGCTGGACTCCCAAGTAGAGACATGGATATGTTGCTCGGTGGTGACATATTAGACCGGGACTAAAGCGTGATTGATCTACGTAGTCCGCTATGAGTGGATCAATCTGCTTTTGACGTTCATTGTGCAATAACCTTAATCCTGAGTAAATGAACTACTTCATGTATATGACTTGTGTACTTTGATGTTCCAATGGCTAAAGCGTCTCAGAGGTAGTAGGCTTATAGACCGGTTTGTTGGGTGCATGACTTGTATACGATGAAGGGTTTGTTTGCGGATATCGGAATCATAGCTCTGAGGAGTTAAAGGTATCCTCTTAAAGGCATTATACTGAGTGTGAAAATGGACAAGGCCTTGGGTCATCTGCTGGGCGGATAACTTCTTATTCACATATGGTGAATAATCATTTTCTTGATTCGGTAGTATAATGGAACTTTAAGATAGCCTGATCAGTAGGATTAAACCGACTTTGACCTAAGACTGATCATGGATATCATATGAGGGTTTTGCATATATGACAAGGTCATTGGATGGTAGCTCGTCACAGGCTTACGTAATACGGTATATAATTGGGAGTTCAGTTTCAGGTTTATAGTGGTGTGACTCTGAAATTAGTGATCATATGACTGAGTTGTTCGGTATAGAATGATGATCATATGGAATCACGGGAGCCCGATTATATATGTCCAATCAGTCCCTCTACTAGCTCCACATAATTCCTTAACGTTTGGCAAATTGATTTGTGTATGCTATTGGCTAGTTTATTATGCATGGATGGTGATGACACAGGATTAGGATGGTAGACAAGATTCTCTCCGGTTGGATTCAGATTTTGTTTTGGATAATAGAGTACACAATTATTCGAACTCCAAATAAAGTTGCCATGATTTTATTTGAGATTGGATTGGAGTTGTAGAAAATTATCCATGAGAACAAGAATATGAAACACAACCGTTTTTGTGGAATTTGAATTTTGAATTTTGAAATTTGAAATTTGAATTTTGAAATTTGAAATTTGAAATTTGAATTTAAAATTTGAATTTGAAATTCGAATTTGAAATTTGAATTTGAAATTTAAATTTGAAATTTGAAATTTGAAATTTGAATTTGAAATTTGAATTTGAAATTTGAAATTCAAATTTTGAATCACAGTCTAAGTAGGATTCGAATTTGTTGTGGAAAATCCACAAGGTTTGAAATTCGAATTTGAGTTGGATTTGGAGAGGATAATCTTGTTAGAATCCTACTTGAATTTTGAATCCAAATCCCAACAAAAGTGGGCGAATTTTTGGAGGATAATCCTCAATGGAAAATTCGGTTTTTTGTGGATGAGATTCAAGGGAAAATTCAAGTTTCAATCCTAGTTGAATTTGGATTCTCTCCTTCCCTAAAAGTGGCCGAAATTTTGGAGCCTTAATCCTAGGAAATTCGGTTATTTTTGGATAAGGTTGAGATGAGATTTAGCTTGAAAAATCCTAGTGGAATTTTGATTCTTCCTTATCCTTAAAGTGGCCGAAAATTTGGAGAAGATTTTCTCCTAAAGATTTCGGATTTTTTGGTTGAAAAAGGGAGATAAAATTCTAGTTAAAATCTTGTTTAGATTTGGATTGGATTTATCCTAGGAAAACCGAATTTAATTGTGGAGATTCTCCCTTGGAAAATTCGGATTTTTTGGTTTGGATAAGGGAGAAAATCTTTTCCTAGTCCAATTCGAATTCAGAGAATCACCTCATGCAGGTTTATAAATAGAGGTCCTGCCACTCCAGTTCTCTCAGACCACAGACTCTCAGGTGAGCAGGCTTATTGTTGCACAGCTCATCGTGACAATAAAGTTCTTTAGAGATCTGGGTGGTCGGAAGAAGACTAGCAGTGCTAGCATACCGATCGAGGTTCAGAGTGCCCACACACTCAACCATTCGGGAATTGGAGAATAGTAGAGAAGACTAGTTGGTTGAAGCCTCCGGTCATTCTCCTCCTGCAAGATTGGCGTCCTTGAGGTATGAGTTTTAATTGTTGTTGGTTTATTGTATATGGCATCATAAGATATTTAACGATCTAAAAATTTTTATTGTTCCGCTGCGCCACTCTGATACGTTTTTACCGGTTTATTTTCCTATAAGTATATCATCGACATAGAGTATCAGAAAGACCACTTTTCCATCCTTAATACATTTATAAACACAGGGTTCATTAACGTTCTGCTCAAAACTGAAAGTCTCGATCGCTTGATCAAATCTCTGGTTCCATGAGCGGGATGCTTGCTTTAATCCATAAATGGATCTAAGCAACTTGCAGACTTTCCTTTCTTAGCCTTTTGCTACGAATTCTTCGGGCTGTATCATATAGATATACTCCTCAAGATGGCTATTCAAGAATGCCGTCTTGACATCCATTTGCCAGATCTCGTAATCTAGAGCCACAGCAATGGACATAAGAATATGGATAGACTTCAGCATAGCAACAGGTGAAAAGGTTTCATCGTAATCGATTCCAGCCTTTTGCGTGTACCCTTTTGCAACCAGTCTAACTTTGAAAGTTTCCACTCTCCCTTTGGCATCCTTCTTTCTTTTGTAGACCCATTTGCATCCAATGGGTTTTATCCCATCCGGCAAATCTACAAGTTCCCAAACAAAGTTGGATTTCATAGAATCCATCTCATTGTTCATAGCCTGTTTCCAAGATTTAGAATCAACATCATTTGTAGCTCATCATAGGTGACCGGATCATCCTCATGCTCATAAGCCTCGGCCTGGTACACCTCAGCATCATACATGAAGAAATTAGGTTTCTTCGAAACCCTCCCACTATGACGAGGCACCCTAAATTGTTGACCGTCTGCAGGTCTTTCACCAGAACTCAGACTTGCGTCCAAGACCGAAACCTATGGAGTAGTCCTTTCACCCGATAACTCCTCTAGCACCACTTTGCTTCGAGGCTTAAAGTCATTCACGTGACATTCCTCCAAGAATGTCGTATGGGTTGAGAAAATGACTTTTTGTTCCTTCGGGTTGTTGAACAGACCTCATTTACTTCCCTTTGGATACCCTATAAACATGCATAATTCTGATCTTGGTTGCAACTTCTTTGCATCCCAATCCAGTACATGTGCCGGGTAGCCCCATATTCTCATATGTCCAAGGGAGGGCTTCCTGCCACGCCATAATTCATACGGAGTCCTGGGAATTGACTTGCTTGGAACCTGGTTCAGAATATAGCATGCCGTTTGTAAAACATATCCCCAAAATGAAAATGGCAGCGTTGAATAACTCATCATGGACCGTACCATATCCAACAAGGTCCTGTTTCTCCTTTTGGCTACACCATTCTGTTGTGGAGTATAGGTGCAATCAATTGGGATAATATCCTGTTCTCTACAAGATGTCCTAGAAATTCATTGGAGAGGTATTCGCCACCTCGATCAGATCGAAGTGTCTTTATGGATTTATCCAATTCCTTTTCCACTTCCGCACGATACTCTTTAAACTTGTCAAGGTTTCGCTCTTGCGGTGCATCAGATACACATATCCATACCTCGAGTAATCATCTATAAAGGAGACAGAATACTCGAACCCTCCTCGTGCTGTGACATTCATGGGGCCACATATGTCAGTGTCGACAATTTCTAAGAGCTCCTGAGCCCTTATACCCTTACCTCCAAAAGAGCTCTTAGTCATCTTTCCCTCTAGACAAGACTCACATTGAGGAAGTCGTACCTCCTTCAGAAATTCTAGAGGACCGTCTTTCACCAATCTTTGAATCCTATCCTGATTAATATGACCAAGTCTTAAATGCCAAAGATACGCCTTATTAGAGTGAGAAACTTTCAACCTTTTAGAGTTATCTATTAATTCAGTGTCAAGCAATGAGTACATCTTTGGTTTTATCAAATATAGGTTTCCATCCATCCATCCATCCAGAACAGATAAAAGACTTATTTCTACGAATATCAACTCTTTTACTAAATGAAACTGAATAAGAATCTTTGATTAAACAAGCGACCGATATAAAGTTCCACCTAAAATTAGGAACATAAAAACAGTCTTTCAATTAAATAAACCTAAATTCATCAAAGTAAAGATAAATATCTCCCACTACCTCAGCCACCACCAAGCTGTCGTCTCTAGTCCACAACGAGAGACTCCTATCATGTAGACTTCTCATTTCCATGAACCCCTGCATAGAAACACAGACATGATTAGTGGCGCCTGAATCAATGACCTAAGTGTCTTTCGATTCTTCCACCAAACACACTTCTAAGTAGTGAAGTTCCTTACCTTCCTTGCCCTTGGCGGCTAGGAATTCCTGGCAAGACTTCTTAAAGTGACCTACCTTCCCACTGTGGAAGCACTTGGACTTTATAGGGTCCCTGGGCTTCTTGTCCTTCTTCTTCTTCTTCTTCTTCCCATCCGAGATAGGAGGATTAGAAGAACTGAAAGCCGCTTGCTTCTGATTTAGCCTCTTCCTCTTCCGTGAGGGTTCAGAAGATTCTGCCAAATTGGCCTCTCCTTTGGGTTAGAGCGCATCGCCATCCCTGATCATCCGCTCATAAGCTTGGAGTTGCTTCATGAGCTCGTTAAGTCCAAACTCCCTTGTCGCCAGATTGTATGCGGCCTTAAACCCCACAAAATCTTTAGATAGAGTTTTGAACACCATCTCGATCTGGGTGTTGTAGTCCAACTCAGCACCATTCTCAGCAGCCTCAGTGAAGAATCCCATTAGAGTGATCATATGGTCCTTCACTGAAGTACCCGCCTTTTGCTTAGAGTTCATAATGCTGGTTATAGCAGACTGTCGAGCAAACTTTTCTTGGCCTTCGAACATGTCCTCCAGATTGTCCATGATCTCCCTAGCAACCTGATAAGTCTTATAATACTTTTGTAAAGCACTTGTCATGCTAGCAAGTATGTAGCATCGAGCTATCTCATTAGATTCTCTCCAATGAGTATAGGCAACTGGGACCTCCTCAAGCGGTGTGTCAGGTTTGGGCCCTGGTGGGCATGGTTCATCCAGTACAAACTTGTGTCTCTCGTAGCTGAGAACTATCAACAGATTTCTTTTCCAATCTTTATAATTATCGCCATTCAGTTTATTCTCAGTAAGTATTGAAATGAGGGGTGTCGGTGAAATTTTGAACTGAAATAAAATTATACTAGACATCATAACGAAGCCCAAGCAAATATACAGATAATTTAGTAAATAAAACATACAAGTATGTTCCTACATGAAACTTGAAAAACATGTAGCATTGCAATGGTAATTCTCAACACCTATTACCCCAAGCCACCGAATGGTGGTCATGAAACAAATAGCTGGAACATGGACCCCGTCCAATTAATATATGTTGCCTTAAATCCTCCAAGGTTAAGACATATATTAATAACCACTTATTTGGCCACCAGTTTAGTTAATAGAGCTTCTAGGAAAGGTTAATAACTAAATGAGTCTTGAGTGTATAACCATTGTTTACGTAACCCGATCCACGTCCTACCAAGCCATCGAGGGGTGGTCATTAATAGGATCGTGCCCGAACATGTTTTCTACATAGGAGATCCAACCTAGTATACCAACGACGGTAAACACCTACCGAGGGGTGTGGTCAGGGTATAACTGACGCGAGACGTTACCATGCTTTCACATATGGATCAACAATAGAGGCCGTGGGTTTTGTTTGAAACCCTCTCTCACTCAATATTTTGAAAAACATACAAGTTTTGATAAATATGTATGATCAATATAGTATGAGTAGCACTCACCTATCCTATACGACATGTTATCAAATACGCATATAAAACATCCATCAATCCATATTTATACATCCATAACATATCACAGAAAAAATAATTGACGGAATAAATAACCAAGCCATTGTTCCATCCTAGAACAAAGAAAATAAAGATTACAAAATTCCATCCAAAGCATTCTTTGGGTCTTGAATTTTGTCCCGTCTTCTCGTATCCATCTTTATGTAGCCTCTCTATTTATTTCTCATCCCAAGAATTATTTAAAATTTAAATTCCAAAAATTTAAATTTCAAATTCAAATTCTAAATTCGAATTTCAAATTTAAATTTCAAATTCAAATTTTAAACAATTTTAAACATCATGTGTAATAATATGTAATTTCAAAAAATTTAAATTTTCAATTACATATTTTTAAACATGATTTAAAATTAAATCTTAAATTTAAAAATCAAAATTTTCAATTTTTGAACCGTCACCCCCACCGCCCCTGGAAGCCGGCAGCCGCAGTGGGCAGCCCCCAGCCCCCAGCCCCCGGGAGGCTACCAGCCCCCGGGAGGCTACCAGCCCCCGGCCACACCATGTGCTGCCCTGTTAGCTACAGGTAGCGCTTACAGCCATGGGCTGCATGCCCCGGGTAGGCACAGCAGCCCACCAGGCTGTTGGCAGCGCTTGCAGCCATGGGCTGCACGCCTATGGGCTGGCCGCCCCTTGGGTGGGCCGCTTCCACCACTGGCTGTAGGCAAATCCTGCGGCCGTAGGGTGCAGTCGTGGGCAGGGGCTGCAGCCATCACGGCTAATGGTCTGTCCCGAGGGGATCGATCCTCGATTTTCGTGCCAATTTCAATTTACCCATTAGGATCTCCAAAAATTAATTTGAATCCTAATTAAATTGAAATTTTCCACACAATCAAATTTTCAACCTTTAAATTAAATTTAACTTTTGAGAAAAATAATCATGGTCTTCAAACTTCAATCTCCTCCAAGAATAATTACATAAAAAATCCTAAACCGTTTCCGATGTATAAAAATTCTAATCATAATAATTCTAAGAGACAAAAATTAAAATCCATGGGAAAATTACAGTGTTAATAAACTGCTCCCATGGTTACATAAAAATTCCTAGATACAATTTTTCTAAATTCTAAGGAACCATAACCGGCAAAAACAAGCATGCTTATAATAATTCAGAAAATTAAAATAACCACATACTACATACATAATCCATGATAACAACAAAAAGGAATCCTAGAATGTCACTCTCTAAATATCAAATCCATACATAAATAAAAAGACTAATTAATTGTCTAATTTATGTACATGGCATAGTCATGAGATGGCTCTGATAGCAATTGAAGGAAATTAAATTGATAAAAACGTATCAGAGTGGCGCAGCGGAACAATAAAAATTTTTCAAGGTTGTTAAATATCTCATGATGCCATATACAATAAACCAACAACAATTAAAACTCATACCTCAAGGATGCCAATCTGCAAGAGGATAATGACCGGAGGGCTTTAACCAACTAGTCTTCTCTACTATTCTCCAATTCCTGAATGGCTGAGTGTGTGGGCACTCTGAACCTCGATCGGTATGCTAGCACTGCTAATCTTCTTCTGACCATCTAGATCTCTAAAGAACTTATTGTCACGGTGAGTTATGCAACAATAAGCCTGGTCACCTGAGAGTCTGTGGTCTGAGAGAACTGGAGTGGCCGGACCTCTATTTATAGACCTGCAAAATCTGAATTTTCTAAGGGGAAAATCCAATTTAAAATTTCGGCCACTTTAGGATTATCCAATTCAAATCTAAACAAGATTTTAACTTGAATTTTATCTCCCTTTATTCAACCAAAAATTCTGAAAATCCTTAAGGATTTTCACCAAATAATTTCGGCCATAAAGGATAAGGGTAGAATCAAAATTCCACTAGGATTTTCAAGCTTGAATCTTATCTCATCCTTATCCAAAATCACCAAAAATCTACAAGAGATCTGCCCTCAAAATTTCAGCCATAATCTAGGAAGGAGAGAATCCAAATTCAACTGGGATTGAAACTTGAATTGTTCCCTGAACCTTATCCACAAAAAATCCAAAAATTCCATAAGGATAATCCTCAAAATTTTCATCCATTATTGTTAGTATTTAGATTCAAAATTCAAGTAGGATTCTAATTGTAGGAAAATAAATCGGTAAAAATGTATCAGAGTGGCATAGCGGAACAATAAAAAAAAAATTTAGATCGTTAAATATCTCATGATGCCATATACAATAAACCAACAACAATTAAAACTCATACCTCAAGGATGCCAATCTGCAGGAGGAGAATGACTGGAGGCTTCAACCAACTAGCCTTCTCTACTATTCTCCAATTCCCGAATGGCTGAGTGTGTGGGCACTCTAAACCTCGATCGGTATGCTAGCACTGCTAGTCTTCTTCTGACCACCCAGATCTCTAAAGAACTTTATTGTCACGGTGGGCTGTGCAACAATAAGCCTGCTCACCTGAGAGTCTATGGTCTGAGAGAACTAGAGTGGCAGGACCTCTATTTATAGACCTGTATGAGGTGAATCTCTGAATTCGAATTTGATTAGGAAAAGATATTCTCCCTTATCCATAATCATAAAATCTAAATTTTCCAAGGGAGAATCCCAACAATAAAATTCGGCCATTATGGGATAAATCTAATCCAAATCTAAACAAGATTTTAACCAGAATTTTATCTCCCTTTTTCAACCAAAAAATCTGAAATTTCCTAGGAGAAAATCTCCTAAAATTTTCGGCCACTTTTAGGATAAGGGAGAATCAAAATTCCACTAGGATTTTCAAGCTTGAATCTTATCTCATCCTTATCCAAAATAACCGAATTTTCCTAGGAGATTTTCTCCATAATTTCGGCCACTTTTCAGGGAGGAGAGAATCCAAATTCAACTGGGATTGAAACTTGAATTTTTCCCTTGAACCTTATCCACAAAAACCGAAATTCCATTGAGGATATTCATCAAAATTTCATCCACTATTTGTTGGGATTTGGATTCAAAATTCAAGTAGGATTCTAACAAGATTATCCTCTCCAAATCCAACTCAAATTCGAATTTCAAACCTTGTGGATTTTCCACAACAAATTCGAATCCCACTTGGACTGTGATTCAAAATTTGAATTTGAAATTTCAAATTCGAATTTCAAATTTCAAATTTCAAATTTAAATTTCAAATTCAAATTTCAAATTCGAATTTCAAATTCAAATTTCAATTTCAAATTTCAAATTCAAAATTCAAAATCCACAAAACAGTTGTGTTTCAAATTCTTGTTCTCATGGATAATTTTCTACAACTCCAATCCAATCTCAAATAAAATCATGGCAACTTTATTTGGAGTTCGAATAATTGTGTACTCTATTATCCAAAACAAAATCTGAATCCAACCGGAGAGAATCTTGTCTACCATCCTAATCCTGTGTCATCACCATCCATGCATAATAAACCAGCCAATAGCATACACAAATCCATTTGCCAAACGTTAAGGAATTATGTGGAGCTAGTAGAGGGACTGATTGGACATATATAATCGGGCTCCCGTAAATCCATATGATCATCATTCTTTTACCGAATAACTCAATCATATGATCACTAATTTCAGAGTCACCCCACTATAAACCTGAAAATGAACTCCCAATTATATACCGTATTACGTAAGCCTGTGTCGAGCTACTATCCAATGACCTTGTCATATATGCAAAACTCTCATATGATATCCTTGATCAGCCTTAGGTCAAAGTCTGTTTAATCCTACTGATCAGGCTATCTTAAAGTTCCATTATACTACCGAATTAAGAAAATGATTATTCACCATATGTGAATAAGAAGCCATCCGCCCAGCAGACGACCCAAGGCCTTGTCCATTTTCACATTCAGTATAATGCCTTTAAGAGGATACCTTTAACTCCTTAGAGTTATGATTCTGATATCTGCAAACAAACCCTTCATCGTATACAAGTCATGCACCCAACGAATCGGTCTATAAGCTTACTACCTCTGAGATGCTTTAGCCATTGGAACATCAAAGTACACAAGTCATATACATGAAGTAGTTCATTTACTCAAGATTAAGGTTATTACACAATGAACGTCAAAAGCAGATTGATCCACTCATAGTGGACTACGCAGATCAATCACGCTTTAGTCTCGGTCTAATATGTCACCACAAAGCAACATATCTATATCTCTACTTGGGAGTCCAGCTCCAGACAGTCAAGACAAACCGTCCCCTCTAAGGCTTTAGACAACATAATAGTCTTAACATGAGTTAGATGCTCGATCTAACCCCGTAGACTACAGACCATAGTTTAGACCGCTAACTTTAGAACATTGTCTTCTCGCATACAAAAGTCCATTGCATGCAACGTTCTAACAGTTTTAACACAAGCAGTCAGTGAGCCATCTGTGCTTACATTTACTTTAACATGTAAATAAAATGAGGACAGATAGCAATGTAATGAATAACCTCTATATATAATTTTATTATATAGTTCAAAATAAATACATCAAAATGCCTCTAATGCTTAGGGCATTTCCTAACAATCTCCCACTTGCCCTAAGCCAGCAGGTGTGCCATGTTACGCATCCCCATCACCTCTACGTGCCTCTCAACGCTTCTAGCCACCAAAGTCTTAGTAAAGGGATCGGCGATGTTGTCCTCGGACGCGATCTTACATACATCCACTTGTTCTGTCTCCACATGCCCTCTAATAATATGATATCTCCAATCGATGTGCTGGGTCCTCTTGTGGTGCCGAGATTCCCTTGTGTTGGCAATAGCCCCTGTGTTATCACAGTAAAGTATGATAGGCTTGTCGACCCCCGGAATGACCTCAAGGTCTCTAAAGAACTTGCAGAGCCAAATCCCTTCTTTAGATGCCTCAGCCTCCGCCACATACTCAGCCTCCATAGTAGAGTCAACTGTGCAGCCCTGCTTCATGCTCCTCCATACAATGGTGCCTCCTCCGAGCTAAAACGCTGATTCAGATGTCGAGTTCCTCGAATCCTTGCAAGTCTGGAAGTCTGAGTTCGTGTATCCTACGGGTGTTAGGTCCGCTACAGAATACACTAGCATATAATCCCTCGTTCTCTTAAGATACTTGAGTATATGCTTTACTGCTTGCCAGTGCTTGGTTCCAGGATTCGCTTGATATCGACTCACCATACCTACTGCAAAACATATGTTTGGGCGAGTGCAAAGCATAGTATACATAAGGCTTCCTACAGCGGATGCATAAGGGACCTTACTCATATGCTCTCTTTCTTCCGATGTCTTGGGACAATCATCCAATGAAAGAGTTAGACCGGCAATAGAAGATTGTGAACCTTTCTTTGCCTCTTGCATGGCATATTTGTCAATTATTTTATCTATGTATGAAGCTTGGGATAATGCTATCATTTTGTTCTTTCGATCTTTGAAGAGATGAATGCCTAGAACATAATTAGCTTCTCCCAAGTTCTTCATGTCAAACTGTTGGTGTAACCAAAGCTTGACCGATGATAAGTTCCCTACATTATTCCCGATGAGTAGTATATCATCGACATAGAGTATCAGAAAGACCACTTTTCCATCCTTAATACGTTTATAAACATAGGGTTCATCAACGTTCTGCTCAAAACCAAATATCTTAATCGCTTGATCAAACCTCGGGTTCCATGCGCGGGATGCTTGCTTTAATCCATAAATGGATCTAAGCAACTTACAGACTTTTCTTTCTTGGCCTTTCGCTACGAACCCTTCGAGCTGTATCATATAGATACACTCTTCAAGATGGCTATTCAAGAATGCCGTCTTGACATCCATTTGCCAGATCTCGTAATCGAGAGCCAGAGCAATGGACAGAAGAATACGGATAGACTTCAGCATAGCAACAGGCGAAAAGGTTTCATCGTAATCGATTCCAGCCTTTTGCATGTACCCCTTTGCAACCAGTCTAGTTTTGAAAGTTTCCACACTGCCTTCCACATCCTTCTTTCTTTTGTAGACCCATTTGCATCCAATGGGTTTTATCCCATCCGGCAAATCTATAAGTTCCCAAACAGAGTTGGATTTCATAGAATCCATCTCATTGTTCATAGCCTGTTTCCAAGATTTAGAATCAACATCATTTACAGCTTCATCATAGGTGACCAGATCATCCTCATACTCATGAGTCTCGGCCTGGTATACCTCAGCATCATACATGAAGAAATTAGGTTTCTTAGAAACCCTCCCACTACGACGAGGCACCCTAAATTGTTGATCGTCTGCACATCTTTCACCGGAACTCGGACTTGCATCCAAGACCGAAATCTGTGGAGCAGTTCTTTCACCCGATAATTCCTCTAGCACCACTTTGCTTCGAGGCTTAAAGTCATTCATGTGACTTTCCTCCAAGAATATCGCATGGGTTAAGACAATGACCTTTTGTTCCTTCGTGTTATATAACAGACCTCCTTTAGTTCCTTTTGGATACCCTACAAACATGCACATTTTTTATCTTGGTTCCAACTTTTTCGCATCCCCATCTAGTGCATGCGCCGGGCAGCTCCATATTCTCATATGTCCAAGGGAGGGCTTCTTGCCATGCCACAATTCATACGGTGTTCTAGGAATTAATTTGCTTAGAACCTGGTTCAGAATATAGCACGCCGTTTGTAAAGCATATCCCCAAAATGATAATGGCAGCGTTGAATAACTCATCATGGACCATACCATATCCAATAAGGTCCTGTTTCTCCTTTTGGCTACACCATTCTGTTGTTGAGTACCAGGTGCAGTCAATTGGGATAATATCCCGTTCTCTACAAGATGTCCTAGAAATTCATCGGAGAGGTATTCGCCACTTAGATCAGATCGAAGTGTCTTTATGGATTTATCCAATTGCTTTTCCACTTCCGCATGATACTCTTTGAACTTGTCAAAGGTTTCGCTCTTACGGTGCATCAGATACACATATCCATACCTCGAGAAATCATCTATAAAAGAGACATAATACTCGAACCCTCCTCGTGCTATGACGTTCATGGGGCCACATACGTCAGTGTGCACAATTTCTAAGAGCCCCTGAGCCTTTGTACCCTTAGCTCCAAAAGACCTCTTAGTCATCTAACCCTCTAGACAAGACTCACATTGGGGAAGACGTACCTCCTCCAGAGATTCCAGAGGACCGTCTTTCACCAATCTTTGAATCCTATCCTGATTAATATGACCAAGTCTTAAATGCCAAAGATATGCCTTGTTAGAGTGAGAAACTTTCAACTTTTTAGAGTTATCTATTAATTCAGTGTCAAGCAGTGAGTACATCTTTGGTTTGATCAAATATAGGTTTCCATCCATCCATATAGAACAGATAAAAGACTTATTTCTACCAATATCAACTCTTTTACTAAAAGAAACTGAATAAGAATCCTTTATTAAACAAGCTACCGATATAAGGTTCGTTCTAAAATTAGGAACATAAAAACAGTCTTCCAATAAACCTAAATTGATCAAAATAAAGATAAATATCTCCCACTGCCTCAGCCACTACCAAGCTGCCATCTCGAGTCCGCAACGAGAGGCTCCTATCATGTAGACTTCTCGTTTCCACAAACCCCTGCATAGAAACACATATATGATTAGTGGTGCCCGAATCAATGACCCAAGTGTCTTTCTATTCTTCCACTAAACATGCTTCCAAGTAATGAAGTTCCTTACCTTCCTTGCCCTTGGCAGCTAGGAATTCCCGGCAAGTCTTCTTAAAGTGACCTACCTTCCCACAATGGAAGCATTTGGACTTTTTAGGGTCCTTTGGCTTCTTGTTCTTCTTTTTCTTCTTCCCGTCCGAGACAGGAGGATTAGAAGAACTAGAAGCCACTTGCTTCTTATTTGGCCTCTTCCTCTTTCATGAGGGATTGGAAGATTCCGCCAAATTGGCCTCTCCTTTAGGTCGGACCACATCCTCAACCCTGATCATCCACTCATAAGCCTGTAGTTGCTTCATGAGCTCCGTTAGTCCTAACTCCTTTGCCGCCAGAAAGTATGCATCCTTAAACCCCACAAAATCTTTAGAAAGAGTCTTGAACACCATCTCGATCTGGGTGTTGTAGTCCAACTCAACACTATTCTCAGTAGCCTCAGCGAAGAATCCCATTAGAGTGATCATATGGTCCTTCACCGGAGTACCCGCCTTTTGCTTAGAGTTCATAATGCTGGTGATAGCGGACTGTCGAGCTAATTTTTCTTGGCCTCCGAACGTGTCCTCCAGATTGTCCATGATCTCCCTAGCAACTTGATAATTCTCATGCTGCTTTTGTAAAGCACTCGTCATGCTAACAAGGATGTAGCATCGAGCTATCTCATTGGATTCTCTCCAACGATTATAGGCAACCGGGACCTCCTCAAGTAGTGTGTCAGGTTTGGGCTCAGGTGGGCATGGTTCGTCCAGTACGAACTTGTGTCTCTCGCAGCTGAGAACTATTAATAGATTTCTTTTCCAATCTTTATAATTATCGCCATTCAGCTTATTTTCAGTAAGTATCGAAATGAGGGGTGTCGGTGACATTTTGAACTGAAATAAAATTATACTAGACATCATTATAAAGCCCAAGCAAATGTACAGATAATTTAGCAAATAAAACATACAAGTATGTTCCTACATGAAACTCGAAAAACATGTAGCATTGCAATGGTAATTCTCAGCACCCATTGCCCCATGCCACCGAGGGGTGGTCATGAAAACAAATAGCCGGAACATGGACCCCGTCCAATTAATATATGTTGCCTTAAATCCTCCAAGGTTAAGACATATATCAATAACCGTTTATTTGGCCACCAGTTTAGTTAATAGAGCTTCTAGGGAAGGTTAATAACTAAACGAGTCTTGAGTGTATAACCAATATTTACGTAGCCCGATCCACGTCCTACCAAGCCACCGAGGGGTGGTCATGAATAGGATCGTACCCGAACACGTTTTCCACATAGGAGATCCAATCTAGTATACCGGCGGCGGTAAACACCTATCGAGGGGTGTGATCAAGGCAGAACTGACGCGAGGCGTTACCATGCTGTCACATATGGATCAACAATGGAGGCCGTGGGTTTTGTTTGAAACCCTCTCCCACTCAATATTTTGAAAAACATGCAAGTTTTGACAAACTATGTATGATCAATATAGTATGAGCGACACTCACCTATCCTATATGACATGTTATCAAATATGCATATAAGACATCCATCAATACATATTTGTACATCCATGACATATCACAGAAAAAATAATTGGCAGAATAACCAAGCCATGGTTCCATCCTAGAACAAAGAAAATAAAGATTACAAATTTTCATCCAAAGCATTCTTTGGGTCTTGAATTTTATTCCGTCTTCTTATATCCATCTTTATGCAGCCTCTCCATTTATTTCTCATCCCAAGAATCATTTAAAATTTAAATCTCCAAAAATTTAAATTTCAAATTCAAATTTCAAATTCGAATTTCAAATTTAAATTTCAAATTTAAATTTTAAACAATTTTAAACATCATGTGTAATAATATGTAATTTAAAAAATATCAAATTTTTAATTATATATTTTTAAACATGATTTAAAATGAAATCTCAAATTTGAAAATCAAAATTTTCTGATTTTTAAATCGTCGCACCGCCGCCCCCGAAGGCGGCAACCACCGTGGGCAGCCACCAGCCCTAGAGGGGCTGGCAGCCCACGGTCGCCCCTTATGTGCAGCCTTGCCGGGCTGCAGGCCAAGCCTGCAGCGCCAGGCTGCACGCCCAGGCTAGGCGCAGCAGCCGGTAGGCTACACGCCTAGGCTGCGGCTAGCCTTGGGTAGGCCACGGCCACCCTCAGCTGCAGACCAAGCCTGCGGCCGTGGGTGGTTATGGCCTGCACAGGGGTTGCCGCAGCCCTATCCTGCCCAAGGCCAGGGGCTGCAGCCCCACCAAGGCTCGTCGGCCTATCCTGAGGGTCGTGTCTCGATTTTCGTGTCATATTCCAATTTACCTATTAGGATCTCCAAAAATTAATTTGAATCCCAATTAAATTGAAATTTTCCACAAAATCAAAATTTCAATTTTTAAATCAAATTTAAATTTTGGGAAAAATAAATTACGGCCTTCAATCTTCAATCTCCTCCAAGAATAATTACATAAAATTTCCTAAACCGTTTCCGGTGTACAAAAAATTCTAACCATAAAAATTCTAAGAGACAAAAAATTAAAATCCATGGGAAAATTATAGTATTAATAAACTGCTCTCATGGTTACATAAAAATTCCTAGATACAATTTTTCTAAATTCTAAGGAACCATAACCGGCATAAACAAGCATGCTTATAATAATTCAGAAAATTAAAATAACCACATACTTTATACATAATCCATGATAACAACATAAAGGAACCCTAGAAAGTCACTCTCTAAATATCAAATCCATACATAAATAAAAAAGACTATGTAATTGTCTAATTTATGTACATGGCATAGTCATGAGATGGCTCTGATACCAATTGTAGGAAAATAAATCGGTAAAAACGTATCAGAGTGGCGCAGCGGAACAATAAAAAAAAATTTTAGATCGTTAAATATCTCACGATGCCATATACAATAAACCAACAACAATTAAAACTCATACCTCAAGGATGCCAATCTGCAGGAGGAGAATGACCAGAGGCTTCAACCAACTAGCCTTCTCTACTATTCTCCAATTCCCGAATGGCTGAGTGTGTGGGAACTCTGAACCTCGATCGGTATGCTAGCACTGCTAGTCTTCTTCCAGCCACCCAGATCTCTAAAGAACTTTATTGTCACGGTGGGCTGTGCAACAATAAGCCTGCTCACCTGAGAGTCTGTGGTCTGAGAGAACTGGAGTGGCAGGACCTCTATTTATAGACCTGCATGAGGTGATTCTCTGAATTCGAATTTGATTAGGAAAAGATATTCTCCCTTATCCATAACCATAAAATCTGAATTTTCCAAGGGAGAATCCCAACAATAAAATTCAGCCATTATAGGATAAATCCAATCCAAATCTAAATAAGATTTTAACTAGAATTTTATCTCCCTTTTTCAACCAAAAAATCTGAAATTTCCTAGGAGAAAATCTCCTAAAATTTTCGGTCACTTTTAGGATAAGGGAGAATCAAAATTCCACTAGGATTTTCAAGCTTGAATCTTATCTCATCCTTATCCAAAATAACCGAATTTTCCTAGGAGATTTTCTCCATAATTTCGGCCACTTTTCAGGGGGGAGAGAATCCAAATTCAACTGGAATAGAAACTTGAAATTTTCCCTTGAACCTTATCCACAAAAACAGAAATTCCATTGAGGATATTCATCAAAATTTCGTCCACTATTTGTTAGGATTTGGATTCAAAATTTAAGTCTGATTCTAACAAGATTATCCTCTCCAAATCCAACTCAAATTCAAATTTCAAACCTTGCGGATTTTCCACAACAAATTCAAATCCCACTTGGACTGTGATTCAAAATTTGAATTTCAAATTTCAAATTCAGATTTCAAATTCCAAATTTAAATTTCAAATTCAAATTTCAAATTCAAATTTCAAATTTCAAATTTCAAAATTCAAATTTCAAAATCTACAAAACAGTTGTGTTTCAAATTCTTGTTCTCATGGATAATTTTCTACAACTCCAATCCAATCTCAAAAAAAATTATGGCAACTTTATTTGGAGTTCAAATAATTGTGTACTCTATTATCTAAAACAAAATCTAAATCCGACCGAAGAGAATCTTGTCTACCATCCTAATCCTGTGTCATCACCATCCATGCATAATAAACCAGCCAATAGCATACACAAATCCATTTGCCAAACGTTAAGGAATTATGTGGAGCTACTAGAGGGACTGATTGGACATATATAATCGGGCTCCCGCAAATCCATATGATCATCATTCTTTTACCGAACAACTCAATCATATGATCACTAATTTCAGAGTCACACCACTATAAACCTGAAACTGAACTCCCAATTATATACCGTATTATGTAAGCCTGTGTCGAGCTACTATCCAATGACCTTGTCATATATGCAAAACCCTCATATGATATCCTTGATCAGCCTTAGGTCAAAGTCTGTTTAATCCTACTGATCAGGCTATCTTAAAGTTCCATTATACTACCGAATTAAGAAAATGATTATTCACCATATGTGAATAATAAGTCATCCGCCCAGCAGACGACCCAAGGCCTTGTCCATTTTCACATTCAGTATAATGCCTTTAAGAGGATACCTTTAACTCCTTAGAGTTATGATTCTGATATCTGCAAACAAACCCTTCATCGTATACAAGTCATGCACCCAATGAACTGATCTATAAGCTTACTACCTCTGAGACGCTTTAGCCATTGGAACATCAAAGTACACAAGTCATATACATGAAGTAGTTCATTTACTAAGGATTAAGGTTATTACACAATGAACGTCAAAAGCAAGTTGATCCACTCATAGCGGACTACGTAGATCAATCACGCTTTAGTCCCAATCTAATATGTCACCACAAAGCAACATATCTATGTCTCTACTTAGGAGTCCAGCTCCAGATAGTCAAGACAAACCGTCCCCTCCAAGGCTTTAGACAACATAATAGTCCTAACATGAGTTAGATGCTCGGTCTAACCCCATAGACTGCAGACCATAGTTTAGACCGCTAACTTTAGAACATTGTCTTCTCCCATACAAAAGTCCATTGCATGCAACGTTCTAACAGTTTTAACACAAGCAGTCAGTGAGCCATATTTGCTAACATTTACTTTAACACGTAAATAAAATGAGGACAGATAGCAATGTAATGAATAACCTCTATATATAATTTTATTATCCAGTTCAAAATAAATACATCAAAATGTCTTTAATGCTTAGGGCATTTCCTAACACTAACAAGATTTTCCTCTCCATATCCAACTCAAATTCGAATTTCATTCCTTGTGGATTTACCACAAGAAATTCGAATCTCACTTGGATTGTGATTCAAAATTTGAATTTAAAATTTCAAATTCAAATTTCAAATTTCAAATTTAAATTTCAAATTCAAATTTTAAATTCGAATTTCAAATTCAAATTTCAAATTCAAATTTCAAATTTCAAATTTCAAATTTCAAAATTTCAAAATTCACAAAACAGTTGTATTTAAAATTCTTGTTCTCATGGATAATTTTCTATAACTCCAATCCAATCTCAAATAAAATTATGGAAACTTTATTTAGAGTTCGAATAATTGTGTACTCTATTATCCAAAACAAAATCTGAATCCAACCGGAGAGAATCTTGTCCACCATCCTAATCCTACGTCAACACCATCCATGCAAAACCCTCATATGATAACCATGATCAGCCTTAGGTTAAAGTCCGTTCAACTTACTGATCAGCCTATCTTAAAGTTCCATTATACTACCGAATAAAGAAAATGATTATTCACCATATGTGAATAAGAAGTCATCCACCTAGCAGACGACCCAAGGCCTTGTCTATTTTCACATTTAGTATAATGCCTTTAAGAGGATACCCTTAACTCCTTATTAGAGCTATGATTCTGATATCTGTAAACGAACCCTTCATCATATACAAGTCATGCACCCAACAAACCGGTCTATAAGCTTACTACCTCTGAGACGCTTTAGCCATTGGAACATCAAAGTACACAAGTCATATACATGAAGCTGTCCATCTACTCAGGATTAAGGTTACTGCACAATGAACGTCAAAAGTAGATCGATCCACTCAAAGCGGACTTCGTAGATCAATCACACATTAGTCCCGGTCTAATATCTCACCACCAAGCAACATATCTATGTCTCTACTTGGGAGTCTATGCTCCAAATAGTCAAGACAAACCGTCCCCTCTAAGGCTATAGACAACATAATAGTCTTAACATGCATTAGATGCTCGGTCTAACCCCATAGACTACAGGCCTTAGTTTAGACCGTTTACTTTAGAACATTGTCTTCTCGCATACAAAAGTCCATTGCATACAACGTTCTAACAGTTTAACACAAGCAGTCAGGGAGCCATATTTGCTTACATTTACTTTAACATGTAAATAAAACGAGGACAGATAGTAATGTAATGAATAACCTCTATATATAATTTTATTATTCAGTTCAAAATAAATACATTAAAATGTCTCTAATGCTTAGGGTATTTCCTAACAAATCAACCATATTTTCCAAACTAACCTTGTTTTAATATGTTAATCATCACCAAATAGTTTTCATCACAACATTTCAAAAAATCACATATCACTCTTAGGTTTTCTAATATGTAAATCAACATCAAAACCTAACTAAATTTTCATTCCAACCCTAGTATCAGCCATGGATTTTCATGTAAATCACATAGAAAATCTTGCTTTCTTTCCTGGGGTTTATATCAACATTCCATATTCTCATTCAACATTAAAAATTCCCCATTTTCTAGTGTTCATAACCCACGGATTTTAGCATGAAATTTCATCACAATTTTCTTATTTCTTGATTATAATTCATGCTTGATTCAACATATAATTAAATGAACATAAACACTAAACCAAATCATCAATTCCCCATCATTTTTCACACCATTAATGCCACGGATTTCTTATGGAAACATGCAAAATTTTTGCTTGTTTCTAAACCCTAAATCATGCTTTAAATTCTACAACATCAAACAAATCATATCATTAACAAAACAACAATTTTTTTCATTGTTTTTTCACTCTACACACCCACGGATTTTCTAAAGAAAATCAAGGAAAAATGCTTCAATTTTGAAGCTTACCTTAACTAGTTGATGGCTTGATGCTAGAAATGAAATGGAAGCTTATTTTGGTGTGAAATTTTAAACAAAATTTTGGTTTAGAAGGGGGAAAAGGCCACGGATTTTTGGCTGCTAAGGAGGCAAGAGTTTAGCTACTTTTTTCCATTTTTTTTCTTATGAATTTTGATGCCTATTTATAGGCAAAACTCAAGGACCATTTAGCAATTTTTTTTCAACAATTTGCTAATTATCCAAGGACTAAAGTGCAAGATTTTTGGGCTAAAAACCTAATTTTTTTCTTTCTCCCTTTCCACATGGCCGAATGGCCTTTTAGATAATTCTAATAAATTTTTTTTTTCATTTTGGTAAGATCTTAGCCATTGATCAAAAAGTGATCAAATCCTAACCATACACCTTTTATCTTACTTTTCAAACCAAAAATAAAATGGATTTATGACATCAACATGATGATGTCATCTACTATTTATATTAATTCATTAATTAATTCATGGTCTAATTTTGACCGAAAACCGAATAGAATGGAACTTTACCGAAATCACGTAGGCGGGTTCTGGGCGCCTCCGGTGCGATCGGTTTGTTTTATTTTGTTTCTGTTTGGTCAGAATTCTCTACCATAGATTTCTATTGTTTTAGTGCATTTCGATGCATTCTCTAGGGTTTTCGGCTCTGATTTCGAACCGTCATACCCAAAAATGTTAGGTAAGATTTTCCATCCCCGAACTCACTCACTTTAATACTACTAGAACATTTTTACAGTATTCTCAATAGTATTAAAACACAACTTTTACATATTTTATTCATTAAAATTAATAAATACATACAATTTTAATCTACTCCGATAGTTTGAAATTCCCAGTTATCACATTATGTGCTTTGAAACTGTCCCCTTATCTGTAGGAAAATCAACCGGTAAAAACGTATCAGAGTGGCGCAGCGGAACAATAAAAATTTTTAGATCGTTAAATATCTCATGATGCCATATACAATAAACCAACAACAATTAAAACTCATACCTCAAGGACGCCAATCTTGCAAGAGGAGAATGACCGGAGGCTTCAACCAACTAGCCTTCTCTACTATTCTCCAATTCCCGAATGGCTGAGTGTGTGGGCACTCTGAACCTCGATCGGTATGCTAGCACTGCTAGTCTTCTTCCGACCACCCAGATCTCTAAAGAACTTTATTGTCACGATGAGCTGTGCAACAATAAGCCTGCTCACCTGAGAGTCTGTGGTCTGAGAGAACTGGAGTGGCAGGACCTTTATTTATAGACCTGCATGAGGTGAATCTCTGAATTTGAATTGGATTAGGAAAAGATATTTTCCCTTATCCAAACCCATAAAATCCGAATTTTTCCAAGGGAGAATCTCCACTAAAAATTCAGTTTTCTTAGGATAGATCCAATCCAAATCTCAACAAGATTTTAATTAGAATTTTATCTCCCTTTTTCAACCAAAAAATCCGAAATTCACAAGGAGAAAATCCTCCAAAAGATTTCGGCCATTATGGATAGGGAGAATCAAAAATTCCACTAGGATTTCCAAGCTTGAATCTTATCTCAACCTTATCCAAAAATAACTGAATTTCCTAGGATTAAGGCTCCAAAATTTCGGCCACTTTTAGGGAGGGAGAGAATCCAAATTCAACTAGGATTGAAACTTGAATTTTCCCTTGAATCTTATCTGCAAAAACCGAATTTTCCATTGAGGATTATCCTCAAAAAATTCACCCACTTTTGTTGGGATTTGGATTCAAAATTCAAGTAGGATTCTAACAAGATTATCCTCTCTAAATCCAACTCAAATTCGAATTTCAAACCTTGTAGATTTTCCACAACAAATTCGAATCCTACTTGGACTGTGATTCAAAATTTGAATTTCAAATTTCAAATTCAAATTTCAAATTCAAATTTCAAATTTCAAATTTCAAATTTCAAATTTCAAATCCTGTCTACCATCCTAATCCTGTGTCATCACCATCCATGCATAATAAACTAGCCAATAGCATACACAAATCAATTTGCTAAACGTTAAGGAATTATGTGGAGCTAGTAGAGGGACTGATTGGACGTATATAATCGGGCTCTCGTGATTCCATATGATCATCATTCTGTACCGAACAACTCAATCATATGATCACTAATTTCAGAGTCACACCACTATAAACCTGAAACTGAACTCCCAATTATATACCGTATTACGTAAGCCTGTGACGAGCTACCATCCAATGACCTTGTCATATATGTAAAACTCTCATATGATATCCATGATCAGCCTTAGGTCAAAGTCCGTTTAATCCTACTGATCAGGCTATCTTAAAGTTCCATTATACTACCGAATCAAGAAAATGATTATTCACCATATGTGAATAAGAAGTCATCCGCCCAGCAGACGACCCAAGGCCTTGTCCATTTTCACATTCAGTATAATGCCTTTAAGAGGATACCTTCAACTCCTCAGAGCCATGATTCCGATATCTGCAAACAAACCCTTCATCGTATACAAGTCATGCACCCAACGATTCGGTCTATAAGCTTACTACCTCTGAGACGCTTTAGCCATTGGAACATCAAAGTACACAAGTCATATACATGAAGTAGTTCATTTACTCAGGATTAAGGTTATTGCACAATGAACGTCAAAAGCAGATTGATCCACTCATAGCGGACTACGTAGATCAATCACGCTTTAGTCCCGGTCTAATATGTCACCACCGAGTAACATATCCATGTCTCTACTTGGGAGTCCAGCTCCAGACAGTCAAGACAAACCGTCCCCTCTAAGGCTTTAGACAACATAATAGTCTTAACATGAGTTAGATGCTCGGTCTAACCCCATAGACTACAGACCATAATTTAGACTGCTAACTTTAGAACATTGTCTTCTCGCATACAAAAGTCCATTGCATGCAACGTTCTAACAGTTTTAACACAAGCAGTCAGTGAGCCATATTTGCTTACATTTACTTTAACATGTAAATAAGACGAGGACAGATAGCAATGTAATGAATAACCTCTATGTATAATTTTATTATCCAGTTCAAAATGAATACATCAAAATGTCTCTAATACTTAGGGCATTTCCTAACAATCTCCCACTTGCCCTAAGCCAGCAAATGTGCCATGTTACGCATCCCCATCGCCTCTACATGCCTCTCAAAGCTTCTAGCTACCAAAGTCTTAGTAAAGGGATCAGCGATGTTGTCCTCGGACGCGATCTTACATACATCCACTTGTCCTGTCTCCACATGCCCTCTAATAATGTGATACCTCCGATCTATGTGCTTGGTCCTCTTGTGGTGCCGAGATTCCCTTGTGTTGGCAATAGCCCCTGTATTATCACAGTAAAGTGTGATAGGCTTGTCAACACCCGGAATGACCTCAAGGTCTCTAAAGAACTTGCGGAGCCAAACCGCTTCTTTAGATGCCTCAGCCGCAGCCACATACTCAGCCTCCATAGTAGAGTCAGCTGTGCAGCCATGCTTCACGCTCTTCCACACAATGGTGCCTCCTTTGAGTAAAAACACTGATCCAGATGTCGATTTCCTCGAATCCTTATAAGTCTGGAAGTCTGAGTCCGTGTATCCTACGGGTGTTAGGTCCCCTCCAGAATACACTAGCATATAATCCCTCGTTCTCTTAAGATACTTGAGTATATGCTTTACTGCTTGCCAGTGCTTGGTTCCAGGATTCGCTTGATATCGACTCACCATACCTACTGCAAAACATATGTCCGGGCGAGTGCAAAGCATAGCGTACATAAGACTACCCACAGCGGATGCATAAGGGACCTTACTCATACGCTCTCTTTCTTTCGATGTCTTGGGACAGTCATCCAATGAAAGAGTTAAACCGGCAATAGAAGGTTGTGAGCCTTTCTTTGCCTCTAGCATTGCATATTTGTCAATTATTTTATCTATGTATGAAGCTTGGGATAATCCTATCATTTTGTTCTTTCGATCTCTGAAGAGACGAATGCCTAGAACATAATTAGCTTCTCCCAAGTCCTTCATGTCAAACTGTTGGTGTAACCAAAGCTTGACCGATGATAAGTTCCCTATATCATTCCCAATGAGTAGTATATCATCGACATAGAGTATCAGAAAGACCACTTTTCCATCCTTAATACGTTTATAAACACAAGTTTCATCAACGTTCTGCTCAAAACCAAATGTCTTAATCGCTTGATCAAACCTCTGGTTCCATGAGCGGGATGCCTGCTTTAATCCATAAATGGATCTAAGCAACTTGCAGACTTTCTTATCTTGGCCTTTTGCTACGAACCCTTCGAGCTGTATCATATAGATACACTCTTCAAGATGGCCATTCAAGAATGCCGTCTTGACATCCATTTGCCAGATCTCGTAATCGAGAGCCGCAGCAATGGACAGAAGAATACGGATAGACTTCAGCATAGCAACAGGCGAAAAGGTTTCCTCGTAATCGATTCCAGCCTTTTGCTTGTATCCCTTTGCAACCAGTCTAGCTTTGAAAGTTTCCACTCTCCCTTCCGCATCCTTCTTTCTTTTGTAGACCCATTTGCATCCAATGGGTTTTATCCCATCCGGCAAATCTACAAGTTCCCAAACAGAGTTGAATTTCATAGAATCCATCTCATTGTTGATAGCCTGTTTCCAAGATCTAGAATCAACATCCTTTATAGCTTCATCATATATGACCGGATCTTCCTCATGCTCATGAGCCTCGGCCTGGTATACCTCAGCATCATACATGAAGAAATTAGGTTTCTTAGAAACCCTCCCACTACGACGAGGCACCCTAAATTGTTGATCGTCTGCAGGTCTTTCACTGGAACTCGGACTTTCGTCCAAGACCGAAATCTGTGGAGCAGTTCTTTCACCCGATAACTCCTCTAGCACCACTTTGCTTCGAGGTTTAAAGTCATTCATGTGACTTTCCTCCAAGAATGTCGCATGGGTTGAGACAATGACCGTTTGTTCCTTCGGGTTATAGAACAGACCTCCTTTAGTTCCCTTTGGATACCCTACAAACATGCACAATTCTGATCTTGGTTCCAACTTCTTCGCATCCCCATCCAGTACATGTGCCGGGCAGCCACATATTCTCATATGTCCAAGGGAGGGCTTCCTGCCACGCCACAATTCATACGGAGTTCTAGGAATTGATTTGCTCGGAACCTGGTTCAGAATATAGCACGCCGTTTGTAAAGCATGTCCCCAAAATGATAATGGCAGCGTTGAGTAACTCATCATGGACCGTACCATATCCAATAAGGTCCTGTTTCTCCTTTCAGCTACCCCATTCTGTTGTGGAGTACCAGGTGCAGTCAATTGGGATAATATCCCATTCTCTACAAGATGTCCTAGAAATTCATCGGAGAGGTATTCGCCACCTAGATCAGATCGAAGTGTCTTTATGGATTTATCCAATTGCTTTTCCACTTCCGCACGATACTCTTTGAATTTATCAAAGGTTTCGCTCTTGCGGTGCGTCAGATACACATATCCATACCTCGAGTAATCATCTATGAAAGAGACATAGTACTCGATCCCTCCTCGTGCTGTGACGTTCGTGGGGCCACATACGTCAGTGTGCACAATTTCTAAGAGCTCCTGTGCCCTTGTACCCTTAGCTCCAAAAGACCTCTTAGTCATCTTACCCTCTAGACAAGACTCACATTGGGGAAGTCGTACCTCCTCCAGAGATTCCAGAGGACCGTCTTTCACCAATCTTTGAATCCTATCCTGATTAATATGACCAAGTCTTAAATGCCAAAGATATGCCTTGTTAGAGTGAGAAACTTTCAACGTTTTAGAGTTATCAATTAATTCAGTGTCAAGCAGTGAGTACATCTTTGGTCTGATCAAATATAGGTTTCCATCCATCCATCCAGAACAGATAAAAGACTTATTTCTACGAATATCAACTCTTTTACTAAAAGAAACTGAATAAGAATCCTTTATTAAACAAGCTACCGATATAAGGTTCCTCCTGAAATTAGGAACATAAAAACAGTCTTTCAATAAAATAAACCTAAATTGATCAAAATAAAGATGAACGTCTCCCACTGCCTCAGCCACCACAAAGCTACCATCTGCAGTCCGCAACGAGAGGCTCCTATCATGTAGACTTCTCGTTTCCACGAACCCCTGCATAGAAACACAAACATGATTAGTGGCGCCCGAATCAATGACCCATGTGTCTTTCGATTCTTCCACCAAACACGCTTCTAAGTAATGAAGTTCCTTACCTTCCTTGCCCTTGGAGGCTAGGAATTCCCGGCAAGCCTTCTTGAAGTGACCTACCTTCCCACAGTGGAAGCATTTGGACTTTTTAGGGTCCTTTGGCTTCTTGTTCTTCTTCTTCTTTTTCCCGTCCGAGACAGGAGGATTAGAAGAACTGGAAGCCACTTGCTTCTTATTTGGCCTCTTCCTCTTCTGTGAGGGATTGGAAGATTCCGCCAAATTGGCCTCTCCTTTAGGTCGGACCGTATCCTCATCCCTAATCATCCGCTCATAAGCCTGTAATTGCTTCATGAGCTCGGTAAGTCCTAACTCCTTTGTCGCCAGATTGTATGCGGCCTTAAACCCCACAAAATCTTTAGACAGAGTCTTGAACACCATTTCGATCTGGGTGTTATAGTCCAACTCAGCACCATTCTCGGCAGCCTCAGCGAAGAATCCCATTAGAGTGATCATATGGTCCTTCACCGGAGTACCCGCCTTTTGCTTAGAGTTCATAATGCTGGTGATAACGGACTATCGAGCCAATTTTTCTTGGCCTCCGAACATGTCCTCCAGATTTTCCATGATCTCCCCAGCAACTTGATAAGTCTCATGCTGCTTTTGTAAAGCACTCGTCATGCTAGCAAGGATGTAGCATCAAGCTATCTCATTGGATTCTCTCCAACGATTATAGGCAACCGGGACCTCCTCAAGTGGTGTGTCAGGTTTGGGCCCAGGTGGGCATGGTTCGTCTAGTACGAACTTGTGTCTCTCGCAGCTGAGAACTATTAATAGATTTCTTTTCCAGTCCTTATAATTATCGCCATTCAACTTATTTTCAGTAAGTATCGAAATGAGGGGTGTCGGTGACATTTTGAACTGAAATAAAATTATAGTAGACATCATTACAAAGCCCAAGCAAATATACAGATAATTTAGCAAATAAAAAACATACAAGTATGTTCCTACATGAAACTTGAAAAAACATGTAGCATTGCAACGGTAATTCTCAGCACCTATTGCCCCAAGCCACCGAGGGGTGGTCATGAGAACAAATAGCCGGAACATGGACCCCGTCCAATTAATATATGTTACCTTAAATCCTCCAAGGTTAAGACATATATTAATAACCGCTTATTTGGCCACCAGTTTAGTTAACAGAGCTTCTAGGGAAGGTTAATAACTAAACGAGTCTTGAGTGTATAACCATTGTTTACGTAGCCCGATCCACGTCCTACCAAGCCACCGAGGGGTGGTCATGAATAGGATCGCACCCGAACATGTTTTCCACATAGGAGATCCAATCTAGTATAACGGCGGCGGTAAACACCTACCGAGGGGTGTGGTCAGGTCAGAACTGACGCGAGGCGTTACCATGCTTTCACATATGGATCAACAATGGAGGCCGTGGTTTTTGTTTGAAACCCTCTCCCACTCAATATTTTGAAAAACATGCAAGTTTTGACAAATTATGTATGATCAATATAGTATGAGCGGCACTCACCTATCCTATATGACATGTTATCAAATATGCATACAAAACATCCATCAATACATATTTATACATTCATGACATATCACAGAAAAATAATTGACAGAATAACCAAGCCATGGTTCCATCCTAGAACAAAGAAAATAAAGATTACAAAATTCCATCCAAAGCATTCTTTGGGTCTTGAATTTTGTTCTGTCTTCTTGTATCTATCTTTATGTAGCCTCTCCATTTATTTCTCATCCCAAGAATTATTTAAAATTTAAATTTCCAAAAATTTAAATTTCAAATTCAAACTCCAAATTCGAATTTCAAATTTAAATTTCTAATTCAAATTTTAAACAATTTTAATCATCATGTGTAATAATATGTAATTTCAAAAATTTCAAATTTTCAATTACATATTTTTTAAACATGATTTAAAATTAAATCTCAAATTTAAAAATCAAAATTTTCAAATTTTGGACCGCCGCACCGCCGCCCGTGAAGGCAGCAGCCGCCGTGGGCAGCCACCAACCCCGGAGGGGCCGGCAGCCCATGGTTGCCCCTTGTACAGCCCACCGGGCTGCAGGCCAGCATTGCAGCGCCAGGCTGCACGCCCAGGCTGGGCGCAGTAGCCGACAGGCTGCAGGCAGCGCCTACAGCCAGTGGCTGCATGCCCAGGCTGCGGCCGGCCTTGGGCAGGCTGCGCCACCCTCGGCTGCAGGCCAATCTTGCGGCCGTGGGTGATGTTTGCCTGCATAGGGGCTGCCGCAGCCCCATCCTGCCCGAGGGCAGAGCCTACAGCCCCACCAAGGCCCGTCGGCCTATTCCGAGGGGTCGTGTCTCGATTTTCGTGCCATATTCCAATTTACCTATTAGGATCTCCAAAAATTAATTTGAATCCCAATTAAATTGAAATTTTCCACACAATCAAAATTTCAATCTTTAAATTAAATTTAACTTTTGGGAAAAATAAATTACGGTCTTCAATCTTCAATCTCCTCCAAGAATAATTACATAAAAAATTCCTAAACCGTTTCCGGTGTACAAAAATTCTAACCATAAAAAATCTAAGAGATAAAAATTAAAATCCATGGGAAAATTACAGTGTTAATAAACTGCTGCCATGGTTACATAAAAATTCCTAGATACAATTTTTCTAAATTCTAAGGAACCATAACCGGTATAAACAAGCACGCTTATAATAATTCAAAAAATTAAAATAACCACATACTTTATACATAATACATGATAACAATATAAAGGAACCCTAGAATGCCACTCTCTAAATATCAAATCCATACATAAATAAAAAGACTAAGTAATTGTCTAATTTATGTACATGGCATAGTCATGAGATGGCTCTGATACCAATTGTAGGAAAATCAACCGGTAAAAACGTATCAGAGTGGCGCAGCGGAACAATAAAAATTTTTAGATCGTTAAATATCTCATGATGCCATATACAATAAACCAACAACAATTAAAACTCATACCTCAAGGACGCCAATCTTGCAGGAGGAGAATGATCGGAGGCTTCAACCAACTAGCCTTCTCTACTATTCTCCAATTCCCGAATGGCTGAGTGTGTGGGCACTCTGAACCTCGATCGGTATGCTAGCACTGCTAGTCTTCTTCCGACCACCCAGATCTCTAAAGAACTTTATTGTCACGATGAGCTGTGCAACAATAAGCCTGCTCACCTGAGAGTCTGTGGTCTGAGAGAACTGGAGTGGCAGGACCTTTATTTATAGACCTGCATGAGGTGAATCTCTGAATTTGACTTGGATTAGGAAAAGATATTTTCCCTTATCCAAACCCATAAAATCCGAATTTTTCCAAGGGAGAATCTCCACTAAAATTCAGTTTTCTTCGGATAGATCCAATCCAAATCTCAACAAGTTTTAACTAGAATTTTATCTCCCTTTTTCAACCAAAAAATCCGAAATTCACAAGGAGAAAATCCTCCAAAAGATTTCGGCCATTATGGATAGGGAGAATCAAAAATTCCACTAGGATTTTCAAGCTTGAATCTTATCTCAACCTTATCCAAAAATAACTGAATTTCCTAGGATTAAGACTCCAAAATTTCGGCCACTTTTAGGGAGGGAGAGAATCCAAATTCAACTAGGATTGAAACTTGAATTTTCCCTTGAATCTTATCTACAAAAACCGAATTTTCCATTGAGGATTATCCTTAAAAAATTCACCCACTTTTGTTGGGATTTGGATTCAAAATTCAAGTAGGATTCTAACAAGATTATCCTCTCCAAATCCAACTCAAATTCGAATTTCAAACCTTGTAGATTTTCCACAACAAATTCGAATCCTACTTGGACTGTGATTCAAAATTTGAATTTCAAATTTCAAATTCAAATTTCAATTTCAAATTTCAAATTCAAATTTCAAATTCAAAATTCAAATTTCAAATTTCAAAATTCAAATTTCAAATTTCAAAATTCAAATTTCAAATTCCACAAAACGGTTGTGTTTCATATTCTTGTTCTCATGGATAATTTTCTACAACTCCAATCCAATCTCAAATAAAATTATGGCAACTTTATTTGGAGTTCGAATAATTGTGTACTCTATTATCCAAAACAAAATCTGAATTCAACCGGAGAGAATCTTGTCTACCATCCTAATCCTGTGTCATCACCATCCATGCATAATAAACTAGCCAATAGCATACACAAATCAATTTGCCAAACGTTAAGGAATTATGTGGAGCTAGTAGAGGGACTGATTGGACGTATATAATCGGGCTCTCGTGATTCCATATGATCATCATTCTGTACCGAACAACTCAATCATATGATCACTAATTTCAGAGTCACACCACTATAAACCTGAAACTGAACTCCCAATTATATACCGTATTACGTAAGCCTGTGACGAGCTACCATCCAATGACCTTGTCATATATGTAAAACTCTCATATGATATCCATGATCAGCCTTAGGTCAAAGTCCGTTTAATCCTACTGATCAGGCTATCTTAAAGTTCCATTATACTACCGAATCAAGAAAATGATTATTCACCATATGTGAATAAGAAGTCATCCGCCCAGCAGACGACCCAAGGCCTTGTCCATTTTCACATTCAGTATAATGCCTTTAAGAGGATACCTTCAACTCCTCAGAGCCATGATTCCGATATCTGCAAACAAACCCTTCATCGTATACAAGTCATGCACCCAACGATTCGGTCTATAAGCTTACTACCTCTGAGACGCTTTAGCCATTGGAACATCAAAGTACACAAGTCATATACATGAAGTAGTTCATTTACTCAGGATTAAGGTTATTGCACAATGAACGTCAAAAGCAGATTGATCCACTCATAGCGGACTACGTAGATCAATCATGCTTTAGTCCCGGTCTAATATGTCACCACCAAGTAACATATCCATGTCTCTACTTGGGAGTCCAGCTCCAGACAGTCAAGACAAACCGTCCCCTCTAAGGCTTTAGACAACATAATAGTCTTAACATGAGTTAGATGCTCGGTCTAACCCCATAGACTACAGACCATAATTTAGACTGCTTACTTTAGAACATTGTCTTCTCGCATATAAAAGTCCATTGCATGCAACGTTCTAACAGTTTTAACACAAGCAGTCAGTGAGCCACATTTGCTTACATTTACTTTAACATGTAAATAAGACGAGGACAGATAGCAATGTAATGAATAACCTCTATGTATAATTTTATTATCCAGTTCAAAATGAATACATCAAAATGTCTCTAATACTTAGGGCATTTCCTAACATTATCACCCCATTGGAAGGTGGGGGCATGTAGGAATAATTAATCGGTAAAAACGTATCAGAGTGGTGTAGCAAAACAATAAAAATTTTTAGATCGTTAAATATCTCATGATGCCATATACAATAAACCAACAATAATTAAAACTCATACCTCAATGATGCCAATCTACAGGAGGAGAATGACCGGAGGGCTTCAACCAACTAGCCTTCTCTGCTATTCTCCAATTCTTGAATGGCTGAGTGTGTGGGCACTCTGAACCTCGATCGGTATGCTAGCACTGCTAGTCTTCTTCTGACCACTCAGATCTCTAAAGAACTTATTGTCACGGTGAGTTGTGCAACAGTAAGCCTGCTCACCTGAGAGTCTGTGGTCTAAGAGAACTGGAGTGGTAGGACTTCTATTTATAGACCTGCATGAGGTGATTCTCTGAATTCAAATTGGATTAGGAGAAGATATTCTCCCTTATCCACAAGCACAAAATCTGAATTTTCTAAGGAGAAAATCCCAACAATAAATTCGGCCACTTTAGGATAATTCCAATCCAAATCTAAACAAGATTTTAACTAGAATTTTATCTCCCTTTTCTAACCAAAAAATCTGAAAATCCAAGAGGAAAATCCCCACCAAAATTTCGGCCACATTTGGATAAGGGAGAATCAAAATTTCACTAGGATTTTCGAGCTTAAATCTTATCTCATCCTTATCCAAAATAACCGAAAATCTCCTAAGAGATTTACACCAAAAATTCAGCCATTATCAGGGAGGAGAGAATCCAAATTCAACTGGGATTGAAACTTGAATTTTTTCTTGAATCTTATCCACAAAAATCTGAAAATTCATTGAGGATAATCCTCAAAATTTTCATCCATATTTTGTTAGGATTTGGATTCCAAATTCAATTAGGATTCTAACAAGATTTTCCTCTCCATATCCAACTCAAATTCGAATTTCATTCCTTGTAGATTTATCACAACAAATTCGAATCTCACTTGGACTGTGATTCAAAATTTGAATTTCAAATTTCAAATTCAAATTTCAAATTCAAAATTCAAAATTCAAATTTCAAAATTCAAATTTCAAAATCCACAAAACAGTTGTATTTCTAATTCTTGTTCTCCTGGTTAATTTTCTACAACTCCAATCCAATCTCAAATAAAATCATGGCAACTTTATTTGGAGTTCGAATAATTGTGTACTCTATTATCCAAAACAAAATTAGAATTTAACGGGAGAGAATCTTGTCCACCATCCTAATCCTATATCAACACCATCCATGCATAATAAACTAGCCAATAGCGTACATAGATCAATTTTGCCGAACATTAAGGAATTATATGGAGCTAGTAGAGGGACTAATTGGACATATATAATCGGGATCCCACAAATCCATATGATCATCATTCTTTACAAAACGACTCGATCATGTGATCACTAATTTCAGAGTCACACCACTATAAACCTGAAACTCAACTCCCAATTATATACCGTATTATGTAAGCCTGTGACAAGCTATCATCCAATGACCTTGTCATGTATGCAGAACCCTCATATGATATCCATGATCAGCCTTAGGCCAAAGTCCGTTTAATCCTACTGATCCGGCTATCTTAAAGTTCTATTATACTACCGAATTAAGAAAATGATTATTCACCATATGTGAATAAGAAGTCATCCACCTAGCAGACGACCCAAGGCCTTGTCCATTTTCACATTCAGTATAATGCCTTTAAGAGGATACCCTCAACTCCTTATTAGAGCTATGATTCCGATATCTGTAAACGAACCCTTCATCGTATACAAGTTATGCACCCAACGAACCGGTCTATAAGCTTACTACCTCTGAGACACTTTAACCATTGGAACATCAAAGTACACAAGTCATATACATGAAACTGTCCATTTACTCAGGATTAAGGTTACTGCACAATGAATGTCAAAAGAAGATCGATCCACTCAAAGCAGACTTCGTAGATCAATCACGCTTTAGTCCTGGTCTAATATGTCATCACCAAGCAACATATCTATGTCTCTACTTGGGAGTCCAACTTCAGACAGTCAAGAAAAACCGTCCCCTCCAAGGCTTTAGACAACAAAATAGTCTTAACACGAGTTAGAAGCTCGGTCTAACCCCATAGACTACAGACCATAGTTTAGACTGCTAACTTTAGAACATTGTCTTCTCGCATACAAAAGTCCATTGCATGCAACGTTCTAACTGTTTAACATAAGCAGTCAGGGAGCCATATTTGCTTACATTTACTTTAACATGTAAATAAAACATGGACAGATAGCAATGTAATGAATAACCTCTATATATATATAATGTGACAACCGGGAAATTCAGACATTCTCGGAAGAAAATGTACAAATGTATGTATATAACAATTTGTACTATTTAAAGAGTGAAATAAATGTATTTATATTGTTTGGAATATATTAAAATGTTCTAACAATACTGACGAGTAAGAATTCAGTGTTGATAAAATTCACTGAGTTGAAACGGGTGGAACGGTGCCAAAAACGGCGTTGAAAACCCTAACCAGTGCACTAAAAGATGAAAAACTTCCGGGATTGATTTTGATCAAACGGAAGCAGTATAAATTGATCTGACTGCATAGGAGATCTCAGGAACCCGCCGGGACGATTTCAGGAAAATTTCGGCTCGAACCGATACCGGTCAAAAAGTAGTCGAATTAATATGAATAATAAAGTCAAAGTCAACACTTTACTTTACATTTATGACATCATAAAGCAAATTTAATAAATGTGAAAATTATGGTGGTTGGTGGCATTAATGGCCAAGATTGGTTTGCTTTTTTATCTAAAGGCCAAGATTTGGCCAAAATTCCATCCATTTAATTTTTTAAAAAAAATGGAAAGAATTGGTTTGAAAAGTGTTGCATTTTGATTGGTTGGAAGCCAAATTAATTGTTTCCTTTACAACTTAAGTCGGCAAAACTTTGAACATAAGTGGCCGAAACATTTCCAAGCCAAAACAAAGAACAAAAATTTTCTCTAAGTGTTGTCCATTGTGTACCGTGAGCCACCAATGAGAACCAAGCCAAATACTCAAGTTTTCTTCACAAAATTGGTGTCAAACACTTCCTTGAAGTCAAAGGAAGCAAGAAAGCAAGATAACCTTCTTTGGTTTGCATTTTTTCTTGATTTTTCTCCCTAAAATACGTGGGATGAATAGTGTGAAGATGAGAAAATTTGTGGCTTGTTTTGGTTGATTTGGTGCTTGGGTTTTGTTAAGGGTGTGATTAGAAGAAAAACCATGCATTTTGTTTAAAGAAAAACAAAATTTTGGTTGGTTTTCCAAGGGTAAAACCGTGGGTTACCATGTGTAATTAATGAGGAATTGTTCTTGTTTAAGTGTGGAAATGCTTTAAATCATATTTTGGTCAAATGTAAAGCATGATTTGTATGGTTGTAAGTTTGGAAAAATTTTGGAATTTAAAAACCCTAAAATGGCCGTGGGTTTTACTTTGGGTTTGGTGAATAATTTTTGCATGATTAACTTGATGTTTGGATAGTTAAATTCATGCATTGAATTATGGAAATGATGGTTATGTGATTGAAAGCATAAAACCAAATGTTGTGCATGTTTTTCTCTTAAATGGCCGTGGGTTAAAAGGGTGAAAAGCCCTAAGAATTTGTGTTAAAAATGCATGGAAATTGGCTTCAAAATGTGCTAGGTAATGACATTGGAATAGCCAAAAATTTGGTTGAAAAATTGAGAAGTTTTGATTAGGTTTTGAGTGTGAAAACCGTGGCTAAAACTGAGGGCAAAATTGAAAGAATTTTGTGGAATGTGGTTCAAAATGTGAATTGAAATTTTGTGAGCTTTTATGTAAAAGTTTGGGAAACGTTTACATAAAATAGGCTTCTGGTATAGTACGTGGCAGGTACATATGGTTCGAGGCGTACCTAACACCGGTAGTCTTAAATTTACGCCGAAATGCTGCCGAAATTTCGAAAACGGCATTTGGGGTAAAAAGGGAATTAAAAATAAAAGTTTAGGGTTGGGTCGGGAATCCGAGTCCCTAAAGGGAAATTGAATAAGGAAAATTTAAGGAGTGGTTCATGAATAGTAACCCGTCCCCTTAAAAATGTAAAACGCGAGTGAAACTGAAAAATCGACAAACTGACCCCGAGGGGGGGCGTTTATGGAAAACGAAATAAAGGTCCGAGTCGAATACGGAAAATCCGAGCCTCGGAGGCCTAGATCGGGAACGTCTAGGTGAACGTTTTAAATTCTAGTAAAGCGTCTATTTGAGGCTCCGAAACGTTAGAAAATCACTAAACCGACGTAAGGGTCGGAATAGTGCTTCCCGAGGGTTGGGAAGGTAAAAAGTGGAAATAAAATAGAAACGAACCCAGTAATGAATAGAAAAGAGTTAGAAAAGTTCCTGAGAGCCAAAAATGCAGTCTGGATCGAGAAAATTTCGTCAGGAGAAAAATTGTAATTTTGCCAAAATATAAGGGTAAAATCGTAATTTTGTAAAAGTTGAGAAAAATGGGAAAAATGATAAATAAAGCCTAAAAAGTTATAAATAGGTTTTATTTAAGCTTTTTAATGAAAAATAAAATTTATAAATGGAAATGAAATTAACAGACAAGGTTTTGTCTGTAGGATCCCAAAATCAACCTATAAGGAGGGCGATCAAAGATCCAAGAAAGAAAAGGGGAAGAAACTGATAAGGTAAGTTCAGACATTTACCTATCTGCAACATATAACATTATTGTTACTAACTTTGATGTACTAACTATAAGTTAGGTACGTATGTGCTACGGGCACTATTATAGAATAGAGAGAGAGGAAATGTGCTACGGGCACTATTGGAATGAGACACACGGTAAATTGTGTTTCGGGCACTAGAGCGAGGTTAATGAAACTCACTCACCTAAAAATTAAAATGTGAACCATTCCTAACCACGGGGCAATATGAAGTCACCGGGTTAGAACTTTAAAAAGTCGGTAATGAAACCACTTTTGGCGTACCAGCCTTCCGTACAGGGAGGTAAACTTTGCCTTCGGGCTATGAGATTAAGGCTGTGGAGGTCAGCACTAATGTACCACTCCTAGTCATGTACAATTTTGCCTTCGGGGCTATCAGATTAAGGCTGTGGAGGTCAGCACTAATGTACCGCTCCCAGTCATGCACACTTAAATGGTACCGCCAACCTGAGCTCAAAACCAGAACATAATTAAAGATAATTACCTAAAACTGAAACTATACCATAATTGAGCATAAGACAGTTTCGTAAGGGTACTAACATCGTGGTAGATGTACTGTTGATATACTCTGTTGTGGTCAAACTTACTATTCACACTGACTAGTGTCAAAGTTACTATTCACATGTGAATAGTGGTCACATTACTATTCATGATGAATAGTAATATTTATAGAAATTTTATTTCTTGCATGTTTGAACTTACTGAGCCTGTAGCTCACCATTTTTGCTTATGTTACAGGTAAGCAACCAGCTCAGTAGCTTTGTATGACTGGATGGCGGACGGGATAGCGCGTGTCAAATGGGATAGGAGGCAAGGGATATGGTCCTGCCAGAGTCTTTCCGCTGAGCGATAAAAGAGAAGGGAAAAAGAAACAGTTCTTTTGTAATAATACATATTTTACGAAAGTACTGTATTATGTAAATTACTTTGTACTAGCAAACAAAGTAAATAGTGGATGATGTTTTACATGAGGCAAAAAAAAAAAAAATTTCCCCAAAAAAAAGTCATGTTTTAAAGAGAGATAGATTAGCCGGCGACCCATGAGAGTACAATCTATTGCAGTTAGCGATAAAGCTTAACTGTAATAGTATTGTATGATCTCTACGAAGGGCGGGCCGTCACATATAATTTTATTATCCAATTCAAAATAAATACATCAAAATGTCTCTAATACTTAGGGCATTTCCTAACAATCTCCCACTTGCCCTAAGCCAGCAGATGTGCCATGTTACGCATCCCCATCGCCTCTACATGGCTCTCAAAGCTTCTAGCCACTAAAGTCTTAGTAGAGAGATCGGCAATGTTGTCCTCAGACGCGATCTTACATATATCTACTTATCCTGTCTCCATATGCCCTCTAATGTCGACTTCCTTAAATCCTTGTAAGTCTGGAAGACTCAGTCCGTGTATCCTTCGGGTGTTAGGTCCCCTCCCGAATACACCAGCATATAATCCCTCGTTCTCTGACAAGCAGTGCTTGGTTCTAGGATTTGCTTGATATCGACTCACCATACCTACTACAAAACATATGTCCGGGCGAGTGCAAAGCATAGCATACATAAGGCTACCCACAATGGATGCATAAGGGACCTTACTCGTACGCTCTCTTTCTTCCGATGTCTTTAGACAGTCATCCAATGAAAGAGTTAGACTGGCAATAGAAGGTTGTGTACCTTTTTTTGCCTCTAGCATTGCATATTTGTCAATTATTTTATCTATGTATGAAGCTTGGGATAACGTTATCATTTTATTCTTTCGATCTCTAAAGAGACGAATGCCTAGAACATAATTAGCTTCTCCCAAGTCCTTCAAGTCAAATTGTTGGTGTAACCAAAGCTTGACCGATGATAAGTTCCCTACACCATTCCCAATGAGTAGTATATCATCGACATAGAGTATCAGAAAGACCACTTTTCCATCCTTAATACGTTTATAAACACAGGGTTGATTAACGTTCTGGTCAAAACCAAAAGTCTCGATTGTTTGATCAAATCTCTGGTTCCATGAGCGGGATGCTTGCTTTAATCCATAAATGGATATAAGCAACTTGCAGACTTTTCTTTCTTGACCTTTCGCTATGAACCCTTCGGGCTGTATTATATAGATACACTCTTCAAGATGGCCATTCAAGAATGCCGTCTTGACATCCATTTGCCAAATCTCATAATCGAGAGCTGCAACAACGGACAGAAGAATACGGATAGACTTCAGCATAGCAACAGGTGAAAAGGTTTCATCGTAATCGATTCCAGCCTTTTGCGTGTACCCCTTTGCAACCAGTCTACCTTTGAAAGTTTCCACTCTCCCTTCCACATCCTTCTTTCTTTTGTAGACCTATTTGCATCCAATTGGTTTTATCCCATCCAGTAAATCTATAATTTCCCAAACAGAGTTGGATTTCATAGAATCCATCTCATTGTTCGTAGCCTGTTTCCAAGATTTAGAATCAACATCGTTTAAAACTTCATCATAGGTGACCGGTTCATCCTCATGCTCATGAGCCTCGGCCTGGTTTACCTTAGCATAATACATGAAGAAATTAGGTTTCTTCGAAACCCTCCCACTACGATGAGGCACCCTAAATTGTTGATCGTCTACAGGTCTTTCACCAGAACTCGGACTTGCGTCCAAGACTGAAATCTATGGAGCAGTCTTTTACCCGATAACTCCTCTAGCACTACTTTGCTTTGAGGCTTAAAGTCATTCATGTGACTTTCCTCCAAGAATGTCACATGGGTTGAAACAATGACTTTTTATTCCTTCAGGTTATAGAACATACCTCCTTTAGTTCCTTTTTGATACCCTACAAACATGCACAATTCTGATCTTGGTTCCAGCTTCTTCGCATCACTGTCCAGTACATGCGCCGGGCAGCCCCATATTCTCATATGTCCAAGGGAGGGCTTCCTACCACGCCACAATTCATACGAAGTTCTGGGAATTGATTTGCTTGGAACCTGGTTCAGAATATAGCACGCCGTTTGTAAAGCATATCCCAAAATGATAATGGTAGCGTTGAATAACTCATCATGGACCGTACCATATCCAACAAGGTCCTGTTTCTCCTTTCGACTACACCATTCTGTTGTGGAGTACCAGGTGCAGTCAATTGGGATAATATCCCGTTCTCTACAAGATGTCCTAGAAATTCATCAGAGAGGTATTCACCACCTTGATTAGATCGAAGTTTCTTTATGGATTTATCCAATTGCTTTTCCACTTCCACACGATACTCTTTGAACTTGTCAAAGGTTTCACTCTTACGGTGCATCAGATACACATATCCATACCTCGAGTAATCATCTATAAAGGAGACATAATACTGGAACCCTCCTTCTGCTGTGACATTCATGGGGCCATATACGTCAGTGTGTACAATTTCTAAGAGCTCTTGAGCCCTTGTACCCTTGGCTCCAAAAGACCTCTTAGTCATCTTACCCTTTAGACAAGATTCACATTGAGGAAGATGTACCTGTAGGAAAATAAATCGGTAAAAACGTATCAAAGTGGCGCAGCGGAACAACAAAAAATTTTTAGATTGTTAAATATCTCATGATGCCATAAACAATAAACCAACAACAATTAAAACTCATACCTCAAGGACGCCAATCTGCAGGAGGAGAATGACCGGAGGGCTTCAACCAACTAGCCTTCTCTACTATTCTCCAATTCCCGAATGGCTGAGTGTGTGGGCACTCTGAACCTCGATCGGTATGCAAGCACTGCTAGTCTTCTTCCGACCACCCAGATCTCTAAAGAACTTATTATCACGGTGGGCTGTGCAACAATAAGCCTGCTCACCTGAGAGTTTGTGGTCTGAGAGAACTGGAGTAGCAGGACCTCTATTTATATACCTACATGAGGTGATTCTCTGAATTCGAATTGGATTAGGAGAAGATATTCTCCCTTATCCACAAGTAAAAAATCTGAATTTTCCAAGGGAAAATCCCAATAATAAAATTTGGCCACTTTAGGATAAATCCAATCCAAATCTAAACAAGATTTTAACTAGAATTTTATCTCCCTTTTTCAGCCAAAAAATCTGAAAATTCTAAGGAGAAAATCTCCTCAAAAAATTCGACCACTTTTGGATAAGGGAGAATCAAAATTCCACTAGGATTTTCAAGCTTGAATCTTATCTCATCCTTATCCAAAATAACCGAATTTTTCCTAGGAGATTCACTCCTAAATTTCGACCACCTTCTGGGAGGAGAGAATCCAAATTCAACTAGGATTGAAACTTGAATTTTTCCTTGAACCTTATCCACAAAAAATCCAAAAATCATTGAGGATAATCCACAAAATTTTCATCCAACTTTAGTTAGGATATGGATTCAAAATTCAAGTAGGATTCTAGCAAGATTATCCTCTCCATATCCAACTCAAATTCGAATTTCATTCTTTGTGGATTTTCCACAACAAATTTGAATCCCACTTGGACTGTGATTCAAAATTTGAATTTCAAATTTCAAATTCGAATTTCAAATTCAAATTTCAAATTTCAAATTTCAAATTTCAAATTTCAAATTTCAAATTTCTAATTTCTAATTTCAAATTTAAATTCCAAATTCCAATTTCAAATTCGAATTTCAAATTCAAATTTCGAATTTCAAATTCAAATTTCAAATTCAAAATTCAAAATTCAAAATTCAAATTTCAAAATTCAAATTTCAAAATCCACAAAATGGTTGTGTTTCAAATTCTTGTTCTCATGGATAATTTTCTACAACTCTAATCCAATCTCAAATAAAATCATGGCAACTTTATTTGGAGTTCGAATAATTGTGTACTCTATTATCCAAAACAAAATCTGAATCCAACCGGAGAGAATCTTGTCTACCATCCTGATCCTATGTCATCACCATCCATGCATAATAAACTAGCCAATAGCATACACAAATCAATTTGCCAAACGTTAAGGAATTATGTGGAGCTTGTAGAGGGACTGATTGGACATATATAATCGGGCGCCCGCAAATCCATATGATCATCATTCTTTACCGAACAACTTAATCATATGATCACTAATTTCAGAGTCACATCACTATAAACCTGAAACTGAACTCCCAATTATATATCGTATTACGTAAGCCTGTGACAAGCTATCGTCCAATGACCTTGTCATGTATGCAGAACCCTCATATGATATCCATGATTAGCCTTAGGCCAAAGTCCGTTTAATCCTGCTGATCAGGCTACCTTAAAGTTCCATAATACTACCGAATAAAGAAAATGATTATTCACCATATGTGAATAAGAAGTCATCCGCCCAACAAACGACCCATGACCTTGTCCATTTTCACATTCAGTATAATGCCTTTAAGAGGATACCCTTAACTCCTCATTAGAGCTATGATTCCGAAATCTATAAACGAACCCTTCATCGTATACAAGTCATGCACCCAATGAATCGGTCTATAAGCTTACTACCTCTGAGACGCTTTAGCCATTGGAACGTCAAAGTATACAAGTCATATACATAAAGCTGTCCTTTTACTCAGGATTAAGATTACTGCATAGTGAACGTCAAAAGCAGATTGATCCACTCAAAGCGGACTTCGTAGATCAATCACGCTTTAGTCCTGGTCTAATATGTCACCACCAAGCAACATATCTATGTCTCTACTTGGGAGTCCGGCTCCAGACAATCAAGACAAACCGTCCCCTCCAAGGCTTTAGACAACATAATAGTCTTAACATGAGTTAGATGCTCGGTCTAACCCCCATAGACTACAGACCATAGTTTAGACTGCTAACTTTAGAACATTGTCTTCTCGCATACAAAAGTCCATTGCATGCAACGTTCTAACAGTTTAACACAAGCAGTCAGAGAGCCATATTTGCTTACATTTACTTTAACATGTAAATATGACGAGGACAGATAGCAATGTAATGAATAACCTCTATATATAATTTTATTATCCAGTTCAAAATAAATACATCAAAATGTCTCTAATGCTTAGGACATTTCCTAACAGTACCTCCTCCAGAGATTCCAGAGGACCGTCTTTCACCAATCTTTGAATCCTATCCTGATTAATATGACCAAGTCTTAAATGCCAAAGATACGCCTTGTTAGAGTGAGAAACTTTCAACCTTTTAGAGTTATCTATTAATTCAGTGTCAAGCAGTGAGTACATCTTTGGTTTGATCAAATATAGATTTCCATCCATCCATCTAGAACAGATAAAAGACTTATTTCTATGAATATCAACTCTTTTACTAAAAAAAACTGAATAAGAATCCTTTATTAAACAAGCTATCGATATAAGGTTCCTCATAAAATTAGGAACATAAAAACAGTCTTTCAATAAAATAAACCTAAATTGATCAAAGTAAAGGTAAATATCTCCCACTGCCTCAGCCACCACCAAGCTACCATCTCCAGTCCGCAACGAGAGGCTCCTATCATGTAGACTTCTCGTTTCCACGAACTCCTGCATAGAAACACAAACATGATTAGTGGCGTCCGAATCAATGACCTATGTGTCTTTCGATTTTTCCACCAAACACGCTTCTAAGTAGTGAAGTTCCTTACCTTCCTTGCCCTTGGCGGCTAGGAATTCCCGGCAAGCCTTCTTAAAGTGACCTACCTTCCCACAGCGGAAGCACTTAGACTTTTTAGGGTCCTTGGGCTTCTTATTCTTCTTCTTCTTCTTCCATCCGAGACAGGAGGATTAAAAGAACTGGAAGCTGCTTGCTTCTGGTTTGGCCTCTTCTTCATTCGAGAGGGTTTGGAAGATTCCGCCAAATTGGCCTCTCCTTTGGGTTGGATCGCATCCCTATCCCTGATCATCCGCTCATAAGCTTGGAGTTGTTTCATAAGCTCGGTTAGTCCTAACTCCCTTGTCACCAGATTGTATGCGGCCTTAAACCCCACAAAATCTTTAGACAGAGTTTTGAACACCATCTCGATCTGGGTGTTGTAGTCTAACTCAGCACTGTTCTCGGCAGCCTCAGCAAAGAATCCCATTAGATTGATCATATGGTCCTTCATCGGAGTACCCGCCTTTTGCTTAGAGTTCATAACACTGGTTATAGCAGACTGTCGAGCCAACTTTTCTTGTCCTCCGAACATGTTCCATGATCTCCCCAGCAACTTGATAAGTCTCATGCTGCTTTTGTAAAGCACTCCTCATGCTAGCAAGCATGTAGCATCGAGCTATATCATTGGATTCTCTCCAACAAGTATAGGCAACTGGGACCTCCTCAAGTGGTGTGTCAAGTTTTGGCCCTGGTGGGCATGGTTCGTCCAGTACAAATTTGTGTCTCTCGCAGCTGAGAACTATCAACAGATTTCTTTTCCAATCCTTATAATTATCGCCATTCAGTTTATTCTCAATAAGTATTGAAATGAGGGGTGTCGGTGACATTTTGAATTGAAATAAAATTATACTAGACATCATTACAAAGCCCAAGCAAATATACAGATAATTTAGCAATTAAAACATACAAGTATGTTCCTACATGAAACTTGAAAAACATGTAGCATTGCAACGGTAATTCTCAGCACCTATTGCCCCAAGCCACCGAGGGGTGGTCATGAAACAAATAGCCAGAACATGGACCCTGTCCAATTAATATATGTTGCCTTAAATCCTCCAAGGTTAAGACATATATTAATAACCACTTATTTGGCCACTAGTTTAGTTAACAGAGCTTCTAGGGAAGGTTAATAACTAAACGAGTCTTAAGTGTATAACCATTGTTTACGTAGCCCGATCCACGTCCTATCAAGCCACCAAGGGGTGGTCATGAATAGGATCGTACCCGAACATGTTTTCCACATAGGAGACCCAATCTAGTATACCAGTGGTGGTAAACACCTACCGAGGGGTGTGGTCAGGGTAGCTCTGAGGAGTTAGGCCAAAGTCCGTTTAATCCTACTGATCAGGCTATCTTAAAGTTCCATTATACTACCGAATTAAGAAAATGATTATTCATCATATGTGAATAAGAAGTCATTCGCCCAGCAGACGATCCAAAGCCTTGTCTATTTTCACATTCAGTATAATGCCTTTAAGAGGATACCCTTAACTCCTTATTAGAGCTATGATTCCGATATCTGTAAACGAACCCTTCATCGTATACAAGTCATGCACCCAACGAACCGGTCTATAAGCTTACTATCTCTAAGATGCTTTAGCCATTGGAACATCAAAGTACACAAGTCATATACATGAAATTGTCCATTTACTCAGGATTAAGGTTACTGCACAATGAACGTCAAAAGTAGATCGATCCACTCAAAGCGGACTTCATAGATCAATCACGCTTTAGTCCCGGTCTAATATGTCATCACCAAGCAACATATCTATGTCTCTACTTGGGAGTCCAGCTCCAGACAGTCAAGACAAACCATCCCCTCCAAGGCTTTAGACAACATAATAGTCTTAACATGGGTTAGATGCTCGGTCTAACCCCATAGACTACAGACCATAGTTTAGACTGCTTACTTTAGAACATTGTCTTGTCGTATACAAAAGTCCATTGTATGCAACGTTCTAACAGTTTAACACAAGCAGTCAGGGAGCCATATTTGCTTACATTTACTTTAACATGTAAATAAAATGAGGACAGATAGCAATGTAATGAATAACCTCTATGTATATATAATTTTATTATCCAGTTCAAAATAAATACATCAAAATATCTCTAATGCTTAGGACATTTCCTAATAGGGCATTTTATTAAAAACCATGTTTTCATTTTAAAGTGTGGAAAACACATTTTGGGTGTTGTATTTTAAAGGTGGTTTTTGAACCACTTACCGAAACCGTTTTAAAAACATATTTAAAATGATTTAGTTTATAAATTTAGCGAACATAAAATTTTTCATCCTTGACGAGATGAACAATTCTTGTGTTCATCTCGGAGCTCAAATCAAACTTGAACGGGTCCTAATCTTACTAAACCCGTGGGTACTTATGCCCAGTTTTTGAAAAAATCCCAATTTTACACTATTTTAAAAATGGCCCTGTTTGAGGTCTGAAACGGCCAAATTTGTAAAACATGCTTAGGCCATCTTAAAGGTTTCGATGAGATCTACAACTTTCATGTTGAGCCTGAGATCCGGTTCTGTGATGCCTCGAGCCCTCAGTGGCCGAACCGTTACTAAAAACTTGCTTACTTTAACTTTGTCTTTACAACTGGTACTTAAACTTACTTACTTAGATACTATAAATTTTAGGGATTTTTTTTTGATTGTGTACGTATTCAAAAATACTACTTAACGATTACTATTCAAAAATACTATTAATGCTTACTATTCAAAAATATTATTTAACAATCACTATTCAAAAATACTATTTATCGGTTGCTATTCAAAAATACTATTTAACGGTTACTATTTAAAAATACTGTTTATCTCAAATTATGCAGAAGAATACTCGCGATGTATATATAACATCGCCTCATATCCACCTCCGCCGTCACCATCGCCCATAGATGCTTAAGCCACATGACACTTACCTATAGTATGAACACACTCCGTGAGATTTACGCCCAGTAAGTACAACATGTTATCTGCAAAACATGTTTAAACATAGTACATACTTAAAATCGTATAAGCATGCCAGATACATATACCACTTCAACATATCACACATCCAGTCATCACATAACATATAAATGAATATGAAACTTTACATACTTTATACAAAACAGAAACATCGTGATCTGAATGCATCCAGTCATTTATGCTTCATTATTCTCTTTTCTTTCTTTTGTCTACTTAGGGCCCGTGTGTCAGTACTGTATGTGTACAGACCATCGGTAATGCCCATGGTTAAAATATCTGGAGAGCCATCGACAGATGCTCAACTTTCTGCTTTAACTTGTTAGGAAATGCCCTAAGTATTAGAGACATTTTGATGTATTCATTTTGAACTGGATAATAAAATTATACATAGAGGTTATTCATTACATTGCTATCTGTCCTCGTCTTATTTACATGTTAAAGTAAATGTAAGCAATATGGCTCACTGACTACTTGTGTTAAAACTGTTAGAACGTTGCATGCAATGGACTTTTGTATGCGAGAAGACAATGTTCTAAAGTTAGCAGTCTAAACTATGGTCTGTAGTCTATGGGGTTAGATCGAGCATCTAACTCATGTTAAGACTATTATGTTGTCTAAAGCCTTAGAGGGGACAGTTTGTCTTGACTGTCTGGAGCTGGATTCCTAAGTAGAGACATGGATATGTTGCTCGGTGGTGACATATTAGACCGGGACTAAAGCGTGATTGATCTACATAGTCCACTATGAGTGGATCAATCTGCTTTTGACGTTCATTGTGCAATAACCTTAATCCTGAGTAAATGAACTACTTCATGTATATGACTTGTGTACTTTGATGTTCCAATGGCTAAAGCGTCTCAGAGGTAGTAAGCTTATAGACTGGTTCGTTGGGTGCATGACTTTTATACGATGAAGGGTTTGTTTGCAGATATCGGAATCATAGCTCTGAGGAGTTAAAGGTATCCTCTTAAAGGCATTATACTGAATGTGAAAATGGACAAGGCCTTGGGTCGTCTGCTGGGCGGATGACTTCTTATTCACATATGGTGAATAATCATTTTCTTAATTCGGGAGTATAATGGAACTTTAAGATAGCCTGATCAGTAGGATTAAATGGACTTTGACCTAAGGCTGATCATAGATATCATATGAGGGTTTTGCATATATGACAAGGTCATTGGATAGTAGCTCGTCACAGGCTTACGTAATACGGTATATAATTGGGAGTTCAGTTTCAGGTTTATAGTGGTGTGACTCTGAAACTAGTGATCATATGATTGAGTTGTTCGGTAAAGAATGATGATCATATGGAATCACGGGAGCCCGATCATATATGTCCAATCAGTCCCTCTACTAGCTCTACATAATTCCTTAACGTTTGGCAAATTAATTTGTGTATGCTATTGGCTAGTTTATTATGCATGGATGGTGATGACACAGGATTAGGATGATAGACAAGATTCTCTCCGGTTGGATTCAGATTTTGTTTTGGATAATAGAGTACACAATTATTCGAACTCCAAATAAAGTTACCATGATTTTATTTGAGATTGGATTGGAGTTGTAGAAAATTATCCATGAGAACAAGAATATGAAACACAACCGTTTTGTGGAATTTGAAATTTGAATTTTGAAATTTGAATTTTGAATTTTGAAATTTGAAATTTGAATTTGAAATTTGAATTTGAAATTTGAATTTGAAATTTGAAATTTGAAATTTGAATTTGAAATTTGAAATTCAAATTTTGAATCACAGTCCAAGTAGGATTCGAATTTGTTGTGGAAAATCCACAAGGTTTAAAATTCGAATTTGAGTTGGATTTGGAGAGGATAATCTTGTTAGAATCCTACTTGAATTTTGAATCCAAATCCCAACAAAAGTGGACGAAAATTTTGAGGATAATCCTCAAGGAAATTTCGGATTTTTGTGGATAAGATTCAAGGGAAAAATTCAAGTTTCAATCCCAGTTGAATTTGGATTCTCTCCTCCCTGAAAAGTGACCGAAAATTTGGAGAATCTCTCCCAGGAAATTCGGTTATTTTTGGATAAGGTTGAGATAAGATTCAAGCTTGAAAATCCTAGTGGAATTTTTGATTCTCCCTTATCCATAATGGCCGAAATTTATGAGGAGATTTTCTCCAAGAAAAATTCAGATTTTTTGGTTGAAAAAGGGAGATAAAATTCTGGTTAAAATCTTGTTTAGATTTGGATTGGATTTATCCTAAGAAAACCGAATTTTATTGTTGGATTTATCCACAGAAAAATTCAGATTTTTTTGGTTAAGGATAAGGGAAAATATCTTTTCCTAATCCAATTCAAATTCAGAGAGTCAGCTCATGCAGGTCTATAAATAGAGGTCCTGCCACTCCAGTTCTCTCAGACCACAGACTCTCAGGTGAGCAGGCTTATTGTTGCACAGCTCATCGTGACAATAAAGTTCTTTAGAGATCTGGGTGGTCGGAAGAAGACTAGCAGTGCTAGCATACCGATCGAGGTTCAGAGTGCCCACACACTCAGCCATTCGGGAATTGGAGAATAGTAGAGAAGGCTAGTTGGTTGAAGCCTCCGGTCATTCTCCTCCTGCAGATTGGCGTCCTTGAGGTATGAGTTTTAATTGTTGTTGATTTATTGTATATGGCATCATGAGATATTTAACGATCTAAAAATTTTTATTGTTCCGCTGTGCCACTCTGATACGTTTTTACTGATTTATTTTCCTACAATTGGTATCAGAGCCATCTCATGACTATGCCATGTACATAAATTAGACAATTACTTAGTCTTTTTATTTATGTATGGATTTGATATTTAGAGAGTGGCATTCTAGGGTTCCTTTATATTGTTATCATGGATTATGTATAAAGTATGTGGTTATTTTAATTTTTTGAATTATTATAAGCATGCTTGTTTATACCGGTTATGATTCCTTAGAATTTAGAAAAATTGTATCTAGGAATTTTTATGTAACCATGGGAGCAGTTTATTAACACTGTAATTTTCCCATGGATTTTAATTTTTGTCTCTTAGAATTTTTATGGTCAGAATTTTTGTACACCGGAAACGGTTTAGGAAAGTTTATGTAATTATTCTTGGAGGAGATTGAAGATTGAAGACCGTAATTTATTTTTTCCCAAAAATTAAAATTGATTTAAAGGTTGAAATTTTGATTGTGTGGAAAATTTCAATTTAATTGGGATTCAAATTAATTTTTGGAGATCCTAATAGGTAAATTGGAATATGGCATGAAAATCGAGACACGACCCCTCGGGATAGGCCGACGGACCTTGGTGGGGCTGCAGCCCCTGCCCTCGGGCAGGATGGGGCTGCGACAGCCCCTGTGCAGGCCCACACCACCCACGGCCGCAGGCTTGGCCTACAGCCAGGGGTGGCCGTGGCCTGCCCAAGGCTGGCCGCAGCCTGGGCGTGCAGCCTGCCGGCTGCTGCACCCAGCCTGGGCGTGCAGCCTGGCGCTGCAGGCTTGGCCTGTAGCCCGGCAGGGCTGTACATGGGGGCGGCCATGGGCTGCCAGCCCCTCCGGGGTTGGCGGCTGCCCACGGCGGCTGCCGCCTACGGGGGCGGCGGTCCGACGGTCCAAAAATCAGAAAATTTTGATTTTTAAATTTGAGGTTTAATTTTAAATCATGTTTAAAAATATGTAATTAAAAATTTCAAATTTTTTTTGAAATTACATATTATTACACATGATGTTTAAAATTGTTTAAAATTTAAATTTGAAATTTAAATTTGAAATTCGAATTTGGAATTTGAATTTGAAATTTAAATTTTTGGATATTTAAATTTTAAATAATTCTTGGGATGAGAAATAAATGGAGAGGCTACATAAAGATAGATACAAGAAGATGGAACAGAATTCAAGACCCAAAGAATGTTTTGGATGGAATTTTGTAATCTTTATTTTCTTTGTTCTAGGATAGAACCATAGCTTGGTTATTCTGTCAATTATTTTTTCTGTGATATGTCATGGATGTATAAATATGTATTGATGGATATTTTGTATGCATATTTGATAACATGTCATATAGGATAGGTGAGTGCCGCTCATACTATATTGATCATACATAATTTGTCAAAACTTGCATGTTTTTCAAAATATTGAGTGGGCGAGGGTTTCAAACAAAACCCACGGCCTCCATTGTTGATCTATATGTGAAAGCATGGTAATGCCTCGCGTCAGTTCTGCCCTGACCACACCCCTCGGTAGGTGTTTACCGCCGCCAGTATACTAGATTGGATCTCCTATGTGGAAAACGTGTTCGGGTACGATCCTATTCATGACCACCCCTCGGTGGCTTGGTAGGACGTGGATCGAGCTACGTAAACAATGGTTATACACTCAAGACTCGTTTAGTTATTAACCTTCCCTAGAAGCTCTGTTAACTAAACTAGTGGCCAAATAAGCGGTTATTAATATATGTCTTAACCTTGGAGGATTTAAGGCAAAATATATTAATTGGACGGGGTCCATGTTCCGGCTATTTGTTCTCATGACCACCCCTCGGTGGCTTGGGGCAATGGGTGCTGAGAATTACCGTTGCAATGCTACATGTTTTTCAAGTTTCATGTAGGAACATACTTGTATGTTTTATGTTTTATTTGCTAAATTATCTGTATATTTGCTTGGGCTTTGCAATGATGTCTAGTATAATATTATTTCAGTTCGAAATGTCACCGACACCCCTCATTTCAATACTTACTAAAAATAAGTTGAATGGCGACAATTATAAAGATTGGAAAAGAAATCTATTAATAGTTCTCAACTACGAGAGACACAAGTTCGTGCTGGACGAACCATGCCCACCTGGGCCCAAACCTGACACACCACTTGAGGAGGTCCCGGTTGCCTATAATCGTTGGAGAGAATCCAATGAGATAGCTCGATGCCACATCCTTGCTAGCATGACGAGTGCTTTACAAAAGCAGCATGAGACTTATCAAGTTGCTGGGGAGATCATGGAAAATCTGGAGGACATGTTCGGAGGCCAAGAAAAATTGGCTCGACAGTCCGCTATCACCAGTATTATGAACTCTAAGCAGAAGGCGGGTACTCCGGTGAAGGACCATATGATCACTCTAATGGGATTCTTCGCTGAGGCTGCCGAAAACGGTGCTGAATTGGACTACAACACCCAGATCGAGATGGTGTTCAAGACTCTGTCTAAAGATTTTGTGGGGTTTAAGGCCGCATATAATCTGGCGACAAAGGAGTTAGGACTAACCGAGCTCATGAAGCAACTACAGGCTTATGAGCGGATGATCAGGGATGAGGATGTGGTCCGACCTAAAGGTAAGGCCAATTTGGCGGAATCTTCCAATCCCTCACAAAAGAGGAAGAGGCCAAATAAGAAGCAAGTGGCTTCTAGTTCTTCTAATCCTCCTGTCTCGGACGGGAAGAAGAAGAAGAAGAACAAGAAGCCAAAGGACCCTAAAAAGTCCAAATGCTTCCATTGTGGGAAGGTAGGTCACTTCAAGAAGGCTTGCCGGGAATTCCTAGCCGCCAAGGGCAAGAAAGGTAAGGAACTTCATTACTTGAAAGTGTGTTTGGTGGAAGAATCGAAAGACACTTGGGTCATTGATTCGGGCGCCACTAATCATGTTTGTGTTTCTATGCAGGGGTTCGTGGAAACGAGAAGTCTACATGATAGGAGCCTCTCGTTGCGAACTGGAGATGGTAGCTTTGTGGTGGCTGAAGCAGTGGGAGATGTTTATCTTTATTTTGATCAATTTAGGTTTATTTTATTGAAAGACTATTTTTATGTTCCTAATTTTAGGAGGAACCTTATATCGGTAGCTTGTTTAATAAAGGATTCTTATTCAGTTTCTTTTAGTAAAAGAGTTGATATTCGTAGAAATAAGTCTTTTATCTGTTCTGGATGGATGGATGGAAACCTATATTTGATCAAACCAAAGATGTACTCACTGCTTGACACTAAATTAATTGATAACTCTAAAAGGTTGAAAGTTTCTCACTCTAACAAGGCGTATCTTTGGCATTTAAGACTTGGTCATATTAATCAGGATAGGATTCAAAGATTGGTGAAAGACGGTCCTCTAGAATCTCTGGAGGTGGTACGACTTCCCCAATGTGAGTCTTGTCTAGAGGGTAAAATGACTAAGAGGTCTTTTGGAGCTAAGGGTACAAGGGCTCAGGAGCTCTTAGAAATTGTGCACACTGACGTATGTGGCCCCATGAACGTCACAGCACGAGGAGGGTTCGAGTATTATGTCTCTTTTATAGATGATTACTCGAGGTATGGATATGTGTATCTGATGCACCACAAGAGCGAAACCTTTGACAAGTTCAAAGAGTATCGTGCGGAAGTGGAAAAGCAATTGGATAAATCCATAAAGACACTTCGATCTGATCGAGGTGGCGAATATCTCTCCGATGAATTTCTAGGACATCTTGTAGAGAATGAGATTTTATCCCAATTGACTACACCTGGTACTCCACAACAGAATGGTGTAGCCGAAAGGAGAAACATGACCTTGTTGGATATGGTACGGTCCATGATGAGTTATTCAACGCTGCCATTATCATTTTGGGGATATGCTTTACAAACGGCGTGCTATATTCTGAACCAGGTTTCGAGCAAATCAATTCCCAGAACTCCGTATGAATTGTGGTGTGGCAGGAAGCCCTCCCTTGGACATATGAGAATATGGGGCTGCCCGGCACATGTACTGGATGGGGATGCGAAGAAGTTGGAACCAAGATCAGAATTGTGCATGTTTGTAGGGTATCCAAAAGGAACTAAAGGAGGTCTGTTCTATAACCCGAAGGAACAAAAAGTCATTGTCTCAACCCATGCGACATTCTTGGAGGAAAGTCACATGAATGACTTTAAGCCTCGAAGCAAAGTGGTGCTAGAGGAGTTATCGGGTGAAAGAACTGCTCAAAAGATTTCGGTCTTGGACGCAAGTCCGAGTTCCAATGAAAGACCTACAGACGATCAACAATTTAGGGTGCCTCGTCGTGGTGGGAGGGTTTCGAAGAAACCTAATTTCTTCATGTATGATGCTGAGGTATACCAGGCCGAGGCTCATGAGCATGAGGAAGATCCGGTCACATATGATGAAGCTATAAATGATGTTGATTCTAAATCTTAGAAACAGGCTATGAACAATGAGATGGATTCTATGAAATCCAACTCTGTTTGGGAACTTGTAGAATTGCCGGATGGGATAAAACCCATTGGATGCAAATGGGTCTACAAAAGAAAGAAGGATGCGGAAGGGAGAGTAGAAACTTTCAAAGCTAGATTGGTTGCAAAGGGATACACACAAAAGGCTGGAATAGATTACGAGGAAACCTTTTCGCCTGTTGCTATGCTGAAGTCTATCCGTATTCTTCTGTCCATTGCTGCGGCTCTCGATTACGAGATCTGGCAAATGGATGTCAAGACGGCATTCTTGAATGGCCATCTTGAAGAGTGTATCTATATGATACAGCCCGAAGGGTTCGTAGCGAAAGGCCAAGAAAGGAAAGTCTGCAAGTTGCTTAGATCCATTTATGGATTAAAGCAAGCATCCCGCTCATGGAACCAGAGGTTTGATCAAGCGATTAAGACATTTGGTTTTGAGCAGAACATTGATGAACCTTGTGTTTATAAACGTATTAAGGATGGAAAAGTGGTCTTTCTGATACTCTATATCGATGATATACTACTCATTGGGAATGATGTAGGGAACTTATCATCGGTCAAGCTTTGGTTACACCAACAGTTTGACATGAAGGACTTGGGAGAAGCTAATTATGTTCTAGGCATTCGTCTCTTCAGAGATCGAAAGAACAAAATGATAGCGTTATCCCAAGCTTCATACATAGATAAAATAATTGACAAATATACAATGCAAGAGGCAAAGAAAGGCTCACAACCTTCTATTGCCGGTCTAACTCTTTCATTGGATGACTGTCCCAAGACATCGAAAGAAAGAGAGCGTATGAGTAAGGTCCCTTATGCATCCGTTGTGGGTAGCCTTATGTACGCTATGCTTTGCACTCGCCCGGACATATGTTTTGCAGTAGGTATGGTGAGTCGATATCAAGCGAATCCTGGAACCAAGCACTGGCAAGCAGTAAAGCATATACTCAAGTATCTTAAGAGAACGAGGGATTATATGCTGGTGTATTCTGGAGGGGACCTAACACCCGTAGGATACACGGACTCAGACTTCCAGACTTGTAAGGATTCGAGGAAATCGACATCTGAATCAGTGTTTTTGCTCGGAGGAGGCGCCATTGTGTGGAGAAGCGTGAAGCAGGGCTGCACAGCTGACTCTACTATGGAGGCTGAGTATGTGGCTGCGGCTGAGGCATCTAAAGAAGCGGTTTGGCTCCGCAAGTTCTTTAGAGACCTTGAGGTCATTCCGGGTGTTGACAAGCCTATCACACTTTACTATGATAATACAGGGGCTATTGCCAACACAAGGGAATCTCGGCACCACAAGAGGGCCAAGCACATCGATCGGAGATATCATATTATTAGAGGGCATGTGGAGACAGGACAAGTGGATGTATGTAAGATCGCGTCTGAGGACAACATCGCCAGTCCCTTTACTAAGACTTTGGTGGCTAGAAGCTTTGAGAGGCACGTAGAGGCGATGGGGATGCGTGACATGGCACATCTGCTGGCTTAGGGCAAGTGGGAGATTGTTAGGAAATGCCCTAAGTATTAGAGACATTTTGATGTATTCATTTTGAACTAGATAATAAAATTATACATAGAGGTTATTCATTACATTGCTATCTGTCCTCGTCTTATTTACATGTTAAAGTAAATGTAAGCAAATATGGCTCACTGACTGCTTGTGTTAAAACTGTTAGAACGTTGCATGCAATGGACTTTTGTATGCGAGAAGACAATGTTCTAAAGTTAGCAGTCTAAACTATGGTCTGAAGTCTATGGGGTTAGACCGAGCATCTAACTCATGTAAAGACTATTATGTTGTCTAAAGCCTTAGAGGGGACGATTTGTCTTGACTGTCTGGAGCTGGACTCCCAAGTAGAGACATGGATATGTTGCTCGGTGGTGACATATTAGACCGGGACTAAAGTGTGATTGATCTACGTAGTCCGCTTTAAGTGGATCGATCTGCTTTTGACGTTTATTGTGCAATAACCTTAATCCTGAGCAAATGAACTTCTTCATGTATATGACTTGTGTACTTTGATGCTCCAATGGCTAAAGCGTCTCAGAGGTAGTAAGCTTATAGACCGGTTCGTTGGGTGCATGACTTGTATACGATGAAGGGTTTGTTTGCAGATATCGGAATCATAGCTCTGAGGAGTTAAAGGTATCCTCTTAAAGGCATTATACTGAATGTGAAAATGGACAAGACCTTGGGTCGTCTGCTGGGCGGATGACTTCTTATTCACATATGGTGAATAATCATTTTCTTAATTCGGGAGTATAATGGAACTTTAAGATAGCCTGATCAGTAGGATTAAACGGACTTTGACCTAAGGCTGATCATGGATATCATATGAGGGTTTTGCATATATGACAAGGTCATTGGATAGTAGCTCGTCACAGGCTTACGTAATACGGTATATAATTGGGAGTTCAGTTTCAGGTTTATAGTGGTGTGACTCTGAAACTAGTGATCATATGATTGAGTTGTTCGGTAAAGAATGATGATCATATGGAATCACGGGATCCCGATCATATATGTCCAATCAGTCCCTCTACTAGCTCCACATAATTCCTTAATGTTTGGCAAATTGATTTGTGTATGCTATTGGCTAGTTTATTATGCATGGATGGTGATGACACAGGATTAGGATGATAGACAAGATTCTCTCCGGTTGGATTCAGATTTTGTTTTGGATAATAGAGTACACAATTATTCGAACTCCAAATAAAGTTGCCATGATTTTATTTGAGATTGGATTGGAGTTGTAGAAAATTATCCATGAGAACAAGAATATGAAACACAACCGTTTTGTGGAATTTGAAATTTGAATTTTGAAATTTGAAATTTGAATTTTGAAATTTGAAATTTGAAATTTGAAATTGAAATTTGAATTTGAAATTTGAATTTGAAATTCGAATTTGAAATTTGAATTTGAAATTTAAATTTGAAATTTGAAATTTGAATTTTAAATTTGAATTTGAAATTTGAAATTCAAATTTTGAATCACAGTCCAAGTAGGATTCGAATTTGTTGTGGAAAATCCACAAGGTTTGAAATTCGAATTTGAGTTGGATTTGGAGAGGATAATCTTGTTAGAATCCTACTTGAATTTTGAATCTAAATCCCAACAAAAGTGGACGAAAATTTTGAGGATAATCCTCAAGGAAATTTCAGATTTTTGTAGATAAGATTCAAGGGAAAAATTCAAGTTTCAATCCCAGTTGAATTTGGATTCTCTCCTCCCTGAAAAGTGGCTGAAAATTTGGAGAATCTCTCCCAAGAAATTCGGTTATTTTTGGATAAGGTTGAGATAAGATTCAAGCTTGAAAATTCTAGTGGAATTTTTGATTCTCCCTTATCCATAATGGCCGAAATTTATGAGGAGATTTTCTCCAAGAAAAATTCAGATTTTTTGGTTGAAAAAGGGAGATAAAATTCTAGTTAAAATCTTGTTTAGATTTGGATTGGATTTATCCTAAGAAAACCGAATTTTATTGTTGGATTTATCCATGGAAAAATTCAGATTTTTTTGGTTAAGGATAAGGGAAAATATCTTTTCCTAATCCAATTCAAATTCAGAGAATCACCTCATACAGGTCTATAAATAGAGGTCCTGCCACTCCAGTTCTCTCAGACCACGGACTCTCAGGTGAGCAGGCTTATTGTTGCACAGCTCATCATGACAATAAAGTTCTTTAGAGATCTGGGTGGTCGGAAGAAGACTAGCAGTGCTAGCATACCGATCGAGGTTCAGAGTGCCCACACACTCAGCCATTCGGGAATTGGAGAATAGTAGAAAAGGTTAGTTGGTTGAAGCCTCCGGTCATTCTCCTCCTACAGATTGGCGTCCTTGAGGTATGAGTTTTAATTGTTGTTGATTTATTGTATATAGCATCATGAGATATTTAACGATCTAAAAATTTTTATTGTTCCGCTGCGCCACTCTGATAAGTTTTTACCGATTTATTTTCCTACATAACTTACTTTAAAACCCTTTCGACTAAAAGAGCTGGTACGACACGCCTATAATTTCCATCTTGTTTATCTTTTCTAGCCACAAGCTTCTCTAAGCTGTCCCTAATCCTACGTGGTAGGGACGTATGGCATCTATCTTGTTCTTTTATTAATCTACTTGATTGTGAAACTATATACTCTTAAATATGCGGTGTAATATCGTATGTATGGCATACATATTTTAACATAATGTAAAACATCATTTTATTCATACCGTAGGCAGAGTTGTACTTACCTAAATTGCAAGCAAAAATGCGTACTCGTGCCTTTACCAATTTACAAGTGACCACCTATCATCAATAACATTCCTTATCAGCATCTCTGTAGAGTCACTAATACTGTTAGTGACTATTACTTGTGTTTTTATATGGTACCGAGGCCCATCGGCACCCTATTGGGCTACTATAGGGATTTGGTATCTAACTCGTATTGTGTCTAATCTATCGTCTACTTAACAGATTAATCATCGTTCCTCATAGTGTTGTTCAAAAAGCAGTCCTTGACTGGTTTACTACTCAGTCAACTAACCGATTACCTCACGTATTGGTAACTACGTAGTCTACCAGGTTACTATGCGTAAACTGTGTAGTAACCGACCAGGTTACTTCGCTTGTTGGGGTGTGGTAGCCTACCGTGCTCCTATTCCTTGTTTGGTGTAATGGCCCACCAGACCACTATGGCTTGTTTGGGGTAGTAGCCTACTGGGCTACTAAGGCTTGTTTGGTGTGGTAGCCTACTGGGCTATACACACTATTTCTCTTTGAAAAAAGTATAGGATGACTTAAAAATTTTTGGGAAAAATTCTTTATTTTGGAACCATCCCCTTATCACCCTGTTGGAAGGTGGGGGACTTTTTTTATAAAAACCATGTTTGTATTTTTTAAAGTGTTAAAACACATTTTATTTTGAAGAGTATAAATCACATTTTTATAGTTACATTTTAAAGGTTGTTTTTGAACCATTTTGAAACTTGATCGAAACGACTTTGTTTGTGATTTTGGTGAATGAAAGTTTTCATCCTCGACAAGATGAACAAATCTCATGTTTATCTCGGAGCCTAAATCCAACTCTAACGGTTCCTAATTCTATTAAACCCGTGGGCTTATGCCCAGTTTTCTGAAAAATTCTCAGTTTTACATCTTTAAAAAAGCTCTGTTTGAGGTCCGAAATGGCCAAATTTTTAAAACACACATAAGTCATCTTAAAGATTTTGACAAGATCTACAACTTTCATGTTGAGCCCGAAGTCCGGTTCGGACTCTAAGGAGTCTGTTTTCACTAAAACCTATACCTATTTCTAGGCTCGGATTTTGTTCCTAGTTTGTTCCCAATTTCGGACACCGAGTGAAAAACACTCTAAAAACCTATCTTAGGTTCATTTTTGGCTGAGGGCTATTTGACACAAAAACGACTGTATCAAAATTTCCTTAGAGCACCATGTTTTACCAAATCCTAAATTCAGACCCTAAATGAGTCAAAATGGCCAAAATCCGTGGCCTTTCTTGGGGACAAATTTGTGCTTAGCCACATCTCTATACTTACATCACATCACACAAACTAATAACCATTCATAAAAATTGTAAACACAGCCATAACCACATAAATTTTAAAATGGAAAGCTAGGGGCTCAAAATAAAATCATTACGAACCATTTGCATAAACAAATACACATAAATGACCTTGATCAAAACTTAAAACCAACTAACACAAGATAGGGTTTTCGGTTTACCTTTGTGCCTTGAACCAAGCACAATTTCAACTAAGGCTTCAGGAACTAAAAATGGTCGTGGGAATCCAAGAGAATGAGGTCAGCTTTTGCTAGAAACAATACCAAAATTTCTCTTAAAAACCAATATGATAACCAGGAATTTTAGATCCTCGGAGTAGATTAAAATTGTATGTAAGTATAAATTTTAATAAATAAAATATGAAAAAGTTGTGTTTTAATACTGTTGTGAATACTATAAAAATGTTCCAGCAGTGTTAAAGTGAGTGAATTTGGAGATGGAAAATCTTACCAAACAGAAACAGGTGAGACGGCTCGAAAACGAAGCCAAAAACCATGAAGAGTGCACTGGAGTGCACTAAAAGACAAAAATTTATGTTAGGGAATTCTGGCCAAACGGAAGAAAAATAAAACAAACCGATCGCAACGGAGGCGCCCGGAACCCGCCTATGCGATTTCGGTAAAGTTCTGTTCGGTTTGACTTTCGGTCAAAATTTGACCACAAATTAATTCATGAATTAATATGTGAATTAACTCATCACATCAAAATATGATGTCATGAATGACATCAAAATATGATGTCATTAATAGAAAAATAAAGACTTATAAAGTAAGGTTAGTAAGGTGTATGTCTAGGATTAGTTGCTTTTTGGATCAAGGGCCAAGATCAAGCCAAAAAGGCTTGAAATTTTTTTTAGAAAATTTGGAAAAGGGGGATTCGACCACTTGGAAAAAAATCAGCAAAAAATTTTCATTTTTGGCCTAAAAAGTTTGCATTTAAGTCCTTGAACAATTAGCAAATTGTTGGAAAAAAATTGCAAAAAGGCCCTTCACTTTTGCTTATAAATAGGGATGAAAATTCACTTGAAAAATTGGTAAAACTTAGCCAAACTCTTGCCAAATTTTTCTGCCCAAAATCCGTGTATCTCCCTCCCTTGTTAAGCAGAAAATGGTCAAAATTTTACACTAAAATTAGCTTCCAATCCAAGCTTAGGCATCAAGAGATCAATTGAGAAGGTAAGCCACCAATTTGAAGTAATTTTCTTTGAATTTTCCTTAGAAAATATGTGGCTTATGTGGTGTGGAAAACATTGAAAAATTTGATATTTTGTTGATGTTTATGATTGGTTTGGTGTTCTAGAGTTTGAAGCATGAATTAGGATTAAGAAACAAGCAAAATTTGATGCTTGATTTCCATGAAATCCGTGGCTATTAAGTGTGGAGAAAATGATGAAAATTTGGTGATTTACTTTAATGGTCATGTGAGTTTCATACTATGTTTATTAAAGCATGAATTGGAATAATGAAGTTAGCAATTATAGTGCATGTTTCATGCTAGAAACCGTGGCTAATAAACACTAGAAAATGGAAAATTTGTAGTGTTGAGCAATGATGAGTAATGTTGGTAAAACCATAGGAAAGGAAACAAAATTTTCTATGGTCTTTTAGCATAAAAATCCGTGGCTTAATGTAGGGTTGGAATGAAATTTTGTTAGGTTTTTAATGTTGATATGTGCATTGGGAAACCTAAGAGTGATATGTGATATTTGAATGTTGTGATGTAAAATATTTGGTGTTGTTAATCATGAGAAACCGAGACTAGAAATGGAAAAAAAAATTGATGATTTGTGTTAAGTTTTGAATGTTGGTTAATGTGGAAAGTTTTTATACAAAGTTTGGTAACTTTGTATAAAATAGGCCTCTGGTACAGTACGTGGCAGGTACAAAGGTTTTGAGGCGTACCTAACGTCGGGGAAACTTAAAAATACAAGTAGAAACACTACTGAAATTTCTAAAACGGCATAAAGGCATTTCAGGAAACGAGGGGTAAAAATGTTAGGCTAGGGAAGGAAACTGAGACTCCTCATAGGTTAGGATTGAAAATGGAAAACCAACCCAAGAGGAATAGTAAACCGACCCTTAATAACTAAAATGCCTAAAACAGGGAAAAATGCACGTTAGGGGTATTTTAGGAAACGAGGGAAAAAAATTAGATCGAGATAGGAAACCCGAGCCCCTCGGGAACCAAGACTCGGGGACGAGATGAAAAACGTTTCATGAGTAGTGAAATACTCATTTGAGGCTCCGAAACGCTAGAAAAATGAGAAACGACCCTATGTGATAGATGAATCGTAATCGAGGGTTGAGAAATGAATAATTATGATTTTATAGCAAATAAAACTGTAAAATGATATAAAAGCCTAGGGAATATTATTTTATGATATTTGATCTTAGAAAATTCGGGAAAAAAATGATAGAACGGAATGGTACGGTACCAAGACTCGTTAGGGCCAAAATAGTTATTTTGACCAAAAATTTTTGAAAGGCTCGGAAAGGACAGTAAAGGATCTAGAATGCCTTAACTGAAATTCTAGAATACAAAATAAAGATTTTATAGTCAAAAATCTAGAGTTTAAATAGTACACGGGCGTGTACTTTGAAACACGGCCATGTAGAGCGAACCCGAGAGATACACGAGCGTGTTGCAGGCCGTGTACCACAAATAAAGTTGAGATATATTGAATTGTTAAGTAAAATGAATATATATCCAAAGTGATAATTAATGATGGGTATTAACAGACAATACTATGTCTGCAAAGACCCAAACTAGAGATAAAACTGCAGAGGAGTTCTGGAAGTGGACATTATCGCAGTAGTGGTAAGTTCAAGCATTTTCATGTCTGCAACATGATATACTACATTATTTCATTATGTACTAGTTGTACATTAGGTATTAATTTCAATGGATATTGCGGGATTAGTTAGTATAATACATCCCACATAATAAGAGAAAGAGAATATCTAAGGCCTACGGGCGATGGAGGTTAATGACCTTTAGCTGACGATTGACGTCACTTGGTCCGAATTATAATAAAAAATGGTAATGCAACAATTTAAGGCATACCGCACCTTCAACGTAGTGGTGGAGGTTTTTCAGGTCCTTCGGGGATATAATAATCGCTACGAGCGATGAGGGTTAGAGAGGAAGAAGCTCTAAGATCGCTCCCTAGGCCCTCCCAGTCAGTGCGCAAAATAAATTATCAGTACTACCACAATGAGCTCAACACCAAAATGCAAACAGAGAGAATAGTCAATAATGTGATGAAAGCCATAATTGAGCATAACCGACACTAACACTAAGTGTAGTGAACTCGGTTAAGGTAATGTAAATAGTAATCGGTTAGGGTAATGTGAATAATAACTGGTTAGAGTAATATGAATAGTAATCGGTTAGGGTAACAATTACAATTCATCGATCAAAGGTCAAAATACTATTCATGGTGAATAGTACTATAATAGAAAATTGTGTTTTGATGTTTTTGAATCTATGTGATTCTTACTAAGTATGTTTGAACTTATTGAGCTTGTTAGCTCATCAGTTTGTTCATGTTATAGGTAAGAAACCTATCCAGTAGACTACATGGATGGCAGCAGGACGTGCACGTGTCAATGGGATAGGGAATCCACTGTGGATTTTGGTCCTACTACCAGTCTTCCGCTGAGTGATAAAATAGTGAATTGAAGAGAATGTATTTTCAAAAATGATATACATATGTATTGTATGTACATTATGTTGTACTCAAAAAGACAACTAAAAGTTAGTTTTATTTTTCATATGGCTTTCATACTTAGCGTTTAGTTGAGGAAAGTATGTATTAAAAAGAAAAAAAAATTATTATGGGCGAAATTTGGGCCTTGAAAAATAAGAGTTGAAAGAAAAAGAGTTTTTAAATGGTAATCCAGATTCAGCACATGGGCCGTCTTGGTCGACAACGGAGTCGGATCATGACGGTTTCACGTGGTTGGATTCGGGGGTGCCACAACCAAAGCAAAATAAAAACTAAAAGCTACAAGGATCGGTTTTGAAGACTTACCCTTGGTGCCTTAGAATGACTTGGATTCAACTTCTCCTAACACAAGCTTGTGAGGTTTGATTTTTAGTAGGCTTTTGGTTTGATTTAAGCTTGAAAATATGGGGGTTTGGGGACCTTAGAGTGGTCGACTACAGCAAGGAATAGAGGGAGAAAGTGAAGTGAGTTTTGGGTGCGAAAGTAAGGAAAGCAAATCACTTATGTAAAGGGTGTCTTTTTAGGCAAAATTGATCAAGCTTACTTAGACTTAATCCTAATTAATTGTCTACCAAATTAGCCAAATCATGGGACAAATTGCTGCCCATTTTCAGACCAGAATGGGTGTGGGCTGCTGCCTTAAATGGGAGAAGAAATAAAGAAATATTTGTTGACCAAGCTTTTCAAACCCCTTGAATATTTTATTCAAGTGTGCCATGGCTAGGGCAATTTTTTAATGGTCACCTTTTGGGCTATGAGTAGCCATTTTCAGCTACCTTTTGTAGCTAGGGGCACAGTTTCTAAGGGCCAAATTTCATCTGCGTTGGTTTCTCATTGCAGTCTTATTTTATACTGCGATGTTTGGACCTTTCTCGGTAGTGTTCCAATTTTCACCTGAAAATGAGATTTCTGAATCTGATTTTGGTAATGTAAATTTCTGGTTGTTTTACACTGTCTAAGAGCCCATTATCGGTCTAATTTACTGTTCACATCCTATACTGTGGTTGTGTATACACTATGTTGTCCTTTCGCACATAAACCGAGGCATTCCCGAGTGAAATTTCAGACACAATCTCTCTTGACTAATTTAGACGTGCTGATTCCATTTTTATCAGTTTTACATCCATCAAATTTCGTCTGAACCAATTTTCATGATCTGTATGACCCTACCTCAAAAAACGTGTCCAGAGTGCAACTAAAAGAACAGCTCAGAGTAAGAACGTGGATTGCTACCCAAGTTATACCAATCTTCAGGGCTAGTTGTCCACTAAGTTTCGAGTGGCAAGCAGTACTTCTGCACTTTATGAGAATGTCAAGACTGGTTTCATGCTATCAAAGTAGCTCCCTGATTGTACTCCATCGATCAGGATAACTGAGTCCTATTGGCTGTTGATATCTTTTAGGAAGATACTCTCGTGTGTATTGGGTTCTTGTGACCAGGATGAGTTCTTAATTGGGTAGAGTTTCGCCATACCATAATCGAGCAAATTTCTGAGAGGAGTCCAGCATTAGCCCCAGTTTTCTTATTGGGCAAGCAGGGGAGTGAAACCACCTAAGTTCCCTAGAGTAGCGGACCTGTGAGGATGTGCTCATCGGACTGAGAGACTGTAGCCGATGTCCGATGATGCAATTCTAAAGTATGTTGTGCGCTACGAGAACCGATATGGACTTCAATAATACATATGGAAGAAGGCTTATGACAAAACCAAGGCCGAGACAAAGGAGGATCAAGCCAGGAGAAGACCGAAATGGAAAAAAGAGAACTTGCCAAAAAGAAATTGAAAAGCAATCAAGTAGAAAAGAGTAGCAGGTCACCATTCATTTGCATCATCAGATTTCACTAGAAATGTGATAACCAGGAATTTTAGATTCTCGGAGTAGGTTAAAATTGCATGTATGTATGAATTTTAATGAATAAATTAAGTTGTGTTTTAATACTGTTGAGAATACTGTAAAAATGTTTCGGCAGTATTAAAGTGAGTGAGTTCAGAGATGGAAAATCTTACCAAACATATTTGGGTGAGACAGTTTGAAATCAGAGCCAAAAACCCTAGGGGAGTGCACTGAAATGCACTAAAAAGATAGAAATTTACGGTAGAGAATTTTGACCAAACGGAAGCAAAATAAAACAAACCGATCGCACCAGAGGCACCCGGAACCCGCCTGCATGATTTCGGTAAAGTTCCATTCTATTCGGCTTTCGATCAAAATTTGACCACCAATTAATTAGGGGATTAGTATATATAATATGATGACATCATATGGATGATGTCATAAATACAAAACTTTAAAGTTCAGAAAGTAATAGTAAAAGGGCTAAGGTTAAGATTAAACCACCTTTTGGTCAATGGCCAAGATCATACCAAAATTAACTTTGAAATTTTTTTTAAAAATAATGAAAAAGGCCATTCGGCTATGTGGAAAGGAAGAAAGAAAAAAATTTGATTTTTGCCTCAAAAATCTTACTTTTTAGTCCTTGAACAATTAGCAAATTGTTGAAAAAAATTGCTAAATGGTCTTTGGATTTTTGGCTATAAATAGGCATCATAATTCATTCAAAAATATGGAAAAATTTAGCCAAACTTTTGCCCTTTTCTTGTAGCCCAAAGCCATGAGCCTTTCCCCCACTAAGCCAAAATTTTGTTTAAAATTTCACGCTAAATTAGCTTTCATTACATTTTTAGCATCAAGCCATCAACTAGATAAGGTAACATTCTAATTGAAGCATTTCTCTTTGATTTTCTTAGTGAAAATCCGTGGATCCTTTATGTAGAAAAACATTGAAAAAGTTAATGTTTTATTGATGTTATGATTAGATTTGTGTTTTAGAATTTGAAGCATGATTTAGGGTTATGAAACAAGCAAAATTTTTGCATGTTTCCGCGAAAGAATCCATGGCATATTGGTGTGAAAAATGACTTGGAAATTGGTGTTTTGGATTAGTGTTTATGTTCATTTGGTTATGTAATGAATTAAGCATAAATTGGAATCAAGAAACAAGAAAAATTTGATGTATTTTTCATGTTAAAACCATGGGTGATGAACACTAGAAAATGGAAATTTTTAATGTTAAATAATGTTGATAAAACCCTAGGAAAGAAAACAAAATTTTCTATATGTTTTGCATGAAAAATCCGTGGCTAATGCTAGGGTTAGAATGAAAATTTTGTTAGATTTTGATGTTGTGTTACACATTAGAAAACCTAAGAGTGATATGTGATATTTGAAATGTGTGATGAAGAACATTGGTGATGATTAATATGATAAACCAAGACTAGGTTTGGAAAAATTTGTTGTCGTGTATTGATTTTTGAATATTGGTTAATGTGAAAAATTTTTATACAAAGTTTGGAAAACTTTATATAAAACAGGCCTCTGGTATAGTATGTGGTAGGTACAAAGGTTCTGAGGCATACCTAATGCCGGGAAATCTAAAATTACAAGCGGAAATGCTGCTGAAAATTTTAAAACGAATAAAGGCATTTCGGGAAACGAAGGGTAAAAATATTGAACTCGGGAAGGAAACCGGGACCCCACGGTGGATTAGGATTGAAAATGGAAAACCAACCTAAAAGGAATAGTAAATCGACCCTTAATGTCTAAAATGCCTAAAATAGGAAAAAAATTTCATGTTAGGGGTATTTTGGGAGACGAGGAAAAAATATTAGGTCGGGATAGGAAACCCGAACCTCACGAGGACTGAGGGTCGGGAACAGGATAAAAAGTGTTCCAAGAGTAGTGAAAAGGCCATTTGAGGCTCCAAAACGCTCGAAAAACGAGAAACGACCCTTGGTGATGGATGAATACTAACCAAGGGCCCGGAAAATAGATAATTGAGATTTTATAGTAAATTGAGTTGTAAAAATAATACAGAAGCCTAGAGAATATTATTTTAAGATATTTTGGTTTAGAAAATTTAAGAAAAATGATAGAGCAGAATAGTTACGGTCTCGAGAACCGTCAGGGGCAAAATGGTCATTTTGATCAAAAATTTCTGAAAGGCTCGGAAAGGACTGTAAAGGATCCAAAATACCTTAAATAAAATTCTAGGCCCTAAAATAGAGTTTTTAAAGATTAAAATCTAGAGTTTAATTAGTACACGAGCGTGTACAGTGGAACACGGCCGTGTAAAATAAAGCCGAGAGGTACACGGTCAGGGACACGGGCATGTTGCAGACCGTGTACCACATAAAGAATTGAAATGTTTTGTAAAATCTATCATAAAATAAATATATTTAAAGTGATAATTAATGTAGGGTATTAACAGATAATATTATATCTGTAGGAACCCAAACTAGAGATAGAACTGTGGAGGAGTTCCAGAAGTGGACATTATGTAGGAAATTAAATCGTTAAAAACGTATCAGATTGGCGCAGTGGAACAATAAAAATTTTTCAAGATCATTAAATATCTCATGATGCCATACATAATAAACCAACAACAATTTAAACTCATAACTCAAGGACGCCAATCTATAGGAGGAGAATGATCGGAGGGCTTCAACCAACAAGCCTTCTCTACTATTCTCCAATTCCCAAATGGCTGAGTGTGTGGGTACTTTGAACCTCGATCGGTATGCTAGCACTACTAGCCTTCTTCCGACCACCCAGATCTCTAAAGAACTTATTATCACGGTGAGTTGTGCAACAATAAGCCTACTCAGCTGAGAGTCTATCATCTAACAAAACTGGAGTGGCAGGACCTCTATTTATAGACTTGCATAAGGTGATCCTCTGAATTCGAATTGGATTTGGGGAAGATTTTCTCCCTTATCCACTCACAAAAAATCTGAATTTTTCTAGGGGAAAATCCCAACAAAAAATTCGGCCATCTTAGAGATTATCCAATTCAAATTTAAACAAGATTTTAACTTGGATTTTATCTCACCATTACTCAACCAAAAAATTCGAAAATCTCTTTAAGATTTCCTCAAATATTTTCAGCCATAAAAAGTAGGGGAAGAATCAAAATTCAACTAGGATTTTCAAGCTTGAATTTTATCTCATCCTTATCCAAAATAACCGAAAATCTCCTTGAGATTTGGCCTAAAAATTTCAGCCACTTTTAGGGAGAAGAGAATCCAAACTCAACTGGGATTGAAACTTGAATTTTTCCCTGAATCTCATCCACAAAATTTTCAAAAATTCCATGAGGATAATCCTCAAAATTTTCGACGAAAATTAGTTAGGATTGTGATTCAAAATTCAAGTAGGATTTAAACAAGATTTTCCTCTTCATAATCCAACTCAAATTCGAATTCTAGCCTTATGGAATTATCTACAAAGAATTTGAATTCCACTTGGACTGTGATTCAAAATTTGAATTTCAAAATTCAAAATTCAAATTTTAAATTTCAAATTTCAAATTTCAAATTTAAATTTCAAATTCAAATTTCAAATTCGAATTTCAAATTTAAATTTCAAATTCAAATTTCAAATTTAAATTTCAAATTCAAATTTCAAATTCAAATTTCAAAATTCAAATTTCAAAATCCACAAACAATTGTATTTCAAATTCCTATTCTCATGGATAATTTTCTACAAATCCAATCCAATCTTAAATAAAATAATGGCAACTTTATTTGGAGTTTGAATAATTGTGTACTCTATTATTCAAAACAAAATCTGAATTCAATCGTAAAGAATCTTATGCACCATCCTAATCCTATGTCAACATGATCCATGCATAATCAACTGGCCAATAGCATACACAAATCAATTTGCCAAACGTTAAGGAATTATGTGGAGCTAGTAGGGGGACTAATTGGACATTAATAATCGGGCTCCCGTGAATCCATATGATCATCATTCTTTACCAAACAACTCAACCATATGATCACTAATTTCTGAGTCACACCATTAAAAACCTGAAACTGAACTCCCAATTATATACCGTATTACGTAAGCCTGTGACAAGCTATCATCCAATGACCTTGTCATGTATGCAGAACCCTCATATGATATCCATGATTAGCCTTAGGTCAAATTCCGTTTAATCCTACTGATCAGGCTATCTTAAAGTTCCATTATACTTTTGAATAAGAAAATGATTATTCACCATATGTGAATAAGAAGTCATCCGCCTAGCAGACGACCCAAGGCCGTGTCCTTTTTCACATCTAGTATAATGCGTTTAAGAGGATACCCTTAACTCCTTATTAGACCTATGATTCTGATATCTATAAACAAACCCTTCATCATATACAAGTCGTGCACCCAACGAACCGGTCTATAAGCTTACTACCTCTGAGACGCTTTAGCTATTGGAACATCAAAGTACACAAGTCATATACATGAAGTTGTTCATTCACTTAGGATTAAGGTTACTACACAATGAAAGTCAAAAGCAGATTGATCAACTCATAGCAGACTACGTAGGTCAATCATGCTTTAGTCCCGGTCTAATATGTCACCACCAAGCAACATATCTATGTCTGTACTTGGGAGTCTATGCTCTAGATAGTTAAGACAACTATCCCCACCATGGCTTTAGACAACGTAATTGTCTTAACATGAGTTAGATGCTCGGTCTAACCCCATAGACTACAGACCTTAGTTTAGACCGCTTACTTTAGAACATTGTCTTCTCGCATGCAAAATTCCATTGCATGCAACGTTCTAACAGTTTTAACACAAGCAGTCAGAGAGTCATATTTGCTTACATTTACTTTAATATGTAAATAGAATGAGAATACACAGCAATGTAATGAATAACCTCTATATATAATTTTATTATCCAGTTCAAAATAAATACATCAAACGATCTTGAAAAATTTTTATTGTTCCGCTACGCTACTCTGATACGTTTTTACCGATTTATTTCCTACACCAGAATTAGCTTGATATCAACTCATCATACCTACTGTAAAACATATGTCCAAGCGAGTGCATAGCATAGCGTACATAAGGCTACCCACAGCAGATGCATAAGGGACCTTACTCATACGTTCTCTTTCTTCCGATGTCTTAGGACAGTCATCCAATGAAAGAGTTAGACCGACAATAGAAGGTTGTGTACCTTTCTTTGCCTCTTGCATCGCATATTTGTCAATTATTTTATCTATGTGTGAAGCTTGGGATAATACTATCATTTTGTTCTTTCGATCTCTGAAGAGACGAATACCTAGAACATAATTAGCTTCTCTCAAGTCCTTCATGTCAAACTGTTGGTGTAGCCAAAGCTTGACCCATGATAAGTTCCCTATATCATTCCCAATGAGTAGTATATCATCAACATAGAGTACCAGAAAGACCACTTTTCCATCTTTAATACGTTTATAAACACAGAGTTCATGAACGTTCTGCTTAAAACCAAATGTCTTGATCACTTGATCAAATTTCTGGTTCCATGAGCGAGATGCTTGCTTTAATCCATAAATGGATCTAGGCAACTTGCAGACTTTCCTTTCTTGGCTTCTGCCACGAACCCTTCGGGCTGTATCATGTAGATACATTCCTCAAGATGGCCATTCAAGAATGCCATCTTGACATCCATTTGCCAGATCTCGTAATCGAGAGCTGCAGCAACGGACAGAAGAATATGGATAGACTTCAGCATAGCAGCAGGCGAAAAGGTTTCATTGTAATCGATTCCAGCCTTTTACGTGTACCCCTTTGCAACCAGTCTAGCTTGAAAAGTTTCCACTCTCCCTTCCACATCCTTCTTTCTTTTGTAGACCCACTTGCATCCAATGGGTTTTATCCCATCCGGTAGATCTACAAGTTCCCAAATAGAGTTAGATTTTATAGAATCCATCCCATTATTCATAGCTTGTTTCCAAGATTTAGAATCAACATCATTTATAACTTCATCATAGGTGACCGGATCATCTTCATGCTCATGAGCCTCAGCCTGGTATACCTCAGCATCATACATGAAGAAATTAGGTTTCTTCGAAACCCTCCCACTACGACAAGGCACCCTTAATTGTTGATTGTCTGCAGGTATTTCCCCGGAACTCAAACTTGCGTCCAAGATCGAAACCTGTGGAACAATTCTTTCACCCGTTAACTCCTCTAACACCACTTTGCTTATAGGCTTAAAGTCATTCATGTGACTTTCCTCCAAGAATGTCGCATAGGTTAAAACAATGACTTTTTGTTCCTTTGGGTTATAGAACAGACATCCCTTAGTTCCCTTTGGATACTCTATAAACATGTACAATTCTGATCTTGGTTCCAACTTCTTCACATCCCTATGCAGTACATGTGCCGGGTAGCCCCATATTCTCATATGTCCAAGGGAGGGCTTCCTGCCACACCACAATTCATACAGAGGCTTGGGAATTGATTTGCTTGGAACCTGGTTCAGAATATAGCACGCCGTTTGTAAAGCATATCCCTAGAATGATAACGACAACATTTAATAACTCATCATGGACCGTACCATATCCAATAAGGTCATGTTTCTCCCTTCGGCTACACCATTCTGTTATGGAGTACCAGGTGCAGTCAATTGGGATAATATCCCGTTCTCTACAAGATGTCCTAGAAATTCGTTGGAGAGGTATTCATCACCTCGATCAGATCGAAATATCTTTATGGATTTATCTAATTGCTTTTCCACTTCTGCACGATATTCTTTGAACTTGTCAAAGGTTCCGCTCTTGCGGTGCATCAGATACACATATCCATACCTCGAGTAATCGTCTGTAAAGGAGACATAATACTCGAACCCTCCTCGTGCTGTGACGTTCATGGGGCCACATACGTCAGTGTGCACAATTTCTAAGAGTTCCTGAGCCCTAGTACCCTTAGCTCTAAAAGACCTCTTAGTCATCTTACCCTTAAGACAAGACTCATATTAAGGAAGACGTAACTCCTTCAGAGATTCTAAAGGACCGTCTTTCACCAACCTTTGAATCCTATCCTGATTAATATGACCAAGTCTTAAATGCCAAAGATACGCCTTGTTAGAGTGATAAACTTTCGACCTTTTAGAGTTATTTATTAATTCGGTGTCAAGCAGTGAGTACATCTCTGGTTTGATCAAATATAGGTTTCCATCCATCCATCTAGAACAAATAAAAGACTTATTTCTATGAATTTCAACTCTTTTACTAAAAGAAACTGAATAAGAATCCTTTATTAAATAAGCTACCAATATAAGGTTCCTCCTAAAATTAGGAACATAAAAATAGTCTTTTAATAAAATAAACCTAAATTCATCAAAGTAAAGATAAATATCTCCCACTGCCTCAGCCACCAACAAGCTACCATCCCCAGTCCACAATGAGAGGCTCCTATCATGTAGACTTCTCATTTCCACGAACCCCTGCAAAGAAACACAAACATGATTAGTAGCGCCCGAATCAATGACCCAAGTGTCTTTCGATTCTTCCACCAAACATGCTTCCAAATAGTAATGTTCCTTACCTTCCTTGCCCTTGGTAGCTAGGAATTCTCGGCAAGCCTTCTTGAAGTGACCTACCTTCCCACAGCAGAAGCACTTAGACTTTTAGGGTCCCTAAGCTTCTTGTTTTTCTTCTTCTTCTTCCCATCCTAGACAGGAGGATTAGAAGAACTGGAAGCTGCTTACTTCTGATTTTGGCCTCTTCCTCTTCTATGAGGGTTTGGAAGTTTCTGCCAAATTGGCCTCTCCTTTGGGTTGGACCACATCCCCATCCCTGATCATCCACTCATAATCTTGGAGTTGCTTCATGAGCTCGGTTAGTCCTAACTCCCTTGTCGCCAGATTGTATGTGGCTTTAAACCCCACAAAATCTTTTGACAAAGTTTTGAACACCATCTCGATCTGGGTGTTGTAGTCTAACTCAGCACCATTCTCGGTAGCCTTAGCAAAGAATCCCATTAGAGTGATCCTATGGTCATTCACCGGAGTACCTGCTTTCTGCTTAGAGTTCATAATACTGGTTATAGCAGACTGTCGAGCCAACTTTTCTTCGCCTCCGAACATGTCCTCTAGATTTTCCATGATCTCCCCAACAACTTGATAAGTCTCATGCTACTTTTGTAAAGCACTCGTCATACTAGCCAGAATGTAGCACCGAGCTATCTCATTGGATTCTCTCCGACGAGTATAGGCAACTGGGACCTCCTCAAGCGGTGTGTTAGGTTTTGGGGCCGGTGGGCATGGTTCGTCCAATACAAACTTGTGTCTCTTGTAGTTGAGAACTATCAGTAGATTTCTTTTCCAGTCTTTATAATTATCGCCATTCAGTTTATTCTCAGTAAGTGTTGAAATGAGGGGTGTTGGTGATATTTTGAATTGAAATAAAATTATACTAGACATCATTACAAAGCCTAAGCAAATATACAAATAATTTAGCAAATAAAACATACAAGTATGTTCCTACGTGAAACTTGAAAAAATATGTAGCATTGTAACGGTAATTCTCAGCACCTATTGCCCCAAGCCATCAAGGGGTGGTCATGAGACAAATAGCCGGAACATGGACCCCATCCAATTAATATATGTTGCCTTAAATCCTTCAAGGTTAAGACATATATTAATAACCACTTATTTTGACCACCAGTTTAGTTAACAAAGCTTCTAGGGAAGGTTAATAACTAAACGAGTCTTGAGTGTATAACCATTATTTACGTAACCCGATCCACGTCCTACCAAGCCACCGAGGGGTGGTCATGAATAGGATCGTACCCGAACATGTTTTCTACATAGGAGATCCAACCTAGTATACTGGCGGCAGTAAACACCAACTGAGGGGTGTGGTCATGGCAGAACTGATGCAAGGTGTTACCGTGCTTTCACATATGGATCAATAATGGAGGTCGTGGGTTTTGTTTCAAACCCTCTCCTACTCAATATTTTGAAAAACATGCAAGTTTTGACAAATATGTATGATAAATATAGTATGAGTGGCACTCACTTATCCTGTATGACATGTTACCAAATATGCATATAAAACATCCATCAATACATATTTATACATCCATGACATATCACAGAAAAAATAATTGACGGAAAAATAACCAAGCCATGGTTCCATCCTAGAACAAAGAAAATAAAGATTACAAAATTCCATCCAAAGCATTCTTTGGGTCTTGAATTTTGTTTCGTCTTCTTGTATCCATCTTTATGTAGCCTCTCCATTTATTTCTCATCCTAAAAATCATTTAAAATTTAAATTCCAAAAATTTAAATTTCAGATTCAAATTCCAAATTCGAATTTCAAATTTAAATTTCAAAATCAAAATTTTAAACAATTTTAAATATCATGTGTAATAATATGTAATTTCAAAAATTTCAAACTTTCAATTACATATTTTTAAACATGATTTAAAATCAAATCTCAAATTTAAAAATCAAAATTTTTTGATTTTTGAACCGTTGCCCCCACGGCCCCAGAGGCCGGCAGCCGTTGTGGGCAGCCCCCAGCCCTCGGGGGTGCTGGCAGCCCACGGCCATAGTCAGGTGCAGTCCAGCTGGCTGTAGGCAACACCTGCAGCCATGGGCTACACACCCAGGTGGACGTAGTAGCCCATCAGGCTACAGGCAGCACCTACAACCATGGGCTGCGAGCCTAAAGGCCGGCCCATGGACGGGCCACGGCCACCCCTGACTGCAAGCCCTAATTGTCATGGTGAGTTGTGCAATAATAAGCCTACTCACCTGAGAGTATGTGGTCTAAGAGAACTGCAGTGGCGGGACCTCTATTTATGGACTTGCATGAGGTGATCCTCTGAATTCGAATTGGATTAGGACAAGATTTTCTCCCTTATCCACTTACAAAAAATCTGAATTTTTCTAGGGGAAAATCCCAACCAAAAATTCAGCCATCTTGGAGATTATCCAATTCAAATTTAAATAAGATTTTAACTTCAATTTTATCTCACCATTACTCAACCAAAAATCCGAAAATCTCTTTAGGATTTCCTCAAATATTTTCGGCCACAAAAATTAGGGGAAGAATCAAAATTCAACTAGGATTTTCAAGCTTGAATTTTATCTCATCCTTATCCAAAATAACCGAAAATCTCCTTGAGATTTGCCACCAAAATTTTGGCCACTTTTAGGCAGAAGAGAATCTAAATTCAACTGGGATTGAAACTTGAACTTTTCCCTGAATCTTATCCACAAAATTTTTGAAAATTCCATGAGGATAATCCTCAAAATTTTTGACCAAAGTTAGTTAGAATTGTGATTCAAAATTCAAGTAAAATTCAAACAAGATTTTCTTCTTCATAATCCAACTCAAATTAGAATTCCAGCCTTATGGAATTATCCACAAAGAATTCGAATTCCACTTGGACTGTCATTCAAAATTTGAATTTTAAATTTTAAAATTCAAAATTCAAATTCAAATTTCAAATTTCAAATTTCAAATTCAAATTTCAAATTTAAATTTCAAATTCAAATTTCAAATTCAAATTTCAAAATTCAAATTTCAAAATCCACAAATAGTTATATTTCAAATTCCTGTTCTCATGGATAATTTTCTACAGCTCAAATCCAATCTCAAATAAAATCATGGCAACTTTATTTGGAGTTTGAATAATTGTGTACTCTATTATCCAAAACAAAATCTGAATTCAACTGGAGAGAATCTTATGCACCATCTTAATCCTACGTCAACACCATCTATGCATAATCAACTAGCCAATAGCATACACAAATTAATTTGCCAAACGTTAAGGAATTATGTGGAGCTAGTAGAGGGACCAATTGGACATATATAATCAGGCTCCCGTGAATCCATATGATCATCATTCTTTACCGAACAACTCAACCATATGATCACTAATTTCAGAGTCACACTACTATAAACCTGAAACTGAACTCCCAATTATATACTGTACTACATAAGCTTGTGACAAGCTATCGTCCAATGACCTTGTCATGTATGCAGAACCCTCATATGATATCCATGATTAGCCTTAGGTCAAAATCCGTTTAATCCTACTGATCAGGCCATCTTAAAGTTCCATTATACTTCCATATAAGAAAATGATTATTCACCATATGTGAAGAAGAAGTCATCCACCCAGCAAACGACCTAAGGCCTTGTCCATTTCACATCCAGTATAATGTCTTTAAGAGGATACCCTTAACTCCTTATTAGAGCTATGATTCCGATATCTGTAAACAAACCCTTCATTGTATACAAGTCATGCACCCAATGAACCGGTCTATAAGCTTACTACCTCTGAGACGCTTTAGCCATTGGAACATCAAAGTACACAAGTCATATACATGAAGTTTTTTATTCACTCAGGATTAAGGTTACTGCACAATGAATGTCAAAAGTAGATTGATCCACTCATAGCAGACTACATAGATCAATCATGCTTTAGTCTCGGTCTAATATGTCACCACCAAGCAACATATCTATGTCTCTACTTGGGAGTCTATGCTCCAGACAGTCAAGACAAACCGTCCCCACCATGGCTTTAGACAACATAATAGTCTTAACATGAGTTAGATGCTCGGTCTAGGCCCATAGACTATAGACCTTAGTTTAGATCGCTTACTTTAGAACATTGTCTTCTTGCATACAAAAGTCCATTGCATGTAACGTTCTAACCGTTTTAACACAAGCAGTCAGGGAGCCATATTTGCTTACATTTACTTTAACGTGTAAATAGAATGAGGACATACAGCAATGTAATGAATAACCTCTATATATAATTTTATTATCCAGTTCAAAATAAATACATCAAAATATCTCTAATGCTTAGGGCATTTCCTAACACATTATCGCAGTAATGGTAAGTTCAAGCATTTTCATGTCTACAATATGAAATACTGTATTACTTTGTTATGTATTAGTTATACATTAGGAACCAAGTCCTATTGACATTTGGGGATTATTTGGTATAACATGTCCCACATTTTAAAGATAAGAATATCTAAGGCTTACAGGCGATGGAGGTTAGTGGCCTTGAGGAGACGATTAATGTCACTTGGTCAAAACTATAATTGAAAGATGGTAAAAAACCATTTAAGGCGTACCGCCCCTCCAACATTGTGGTGGAGGTTTTTCAGGTCCTACGGGGATATATAAGGACTGTGGAGGCCAAACCTCTAAGGTCTCTCCCTTGGCCCTCCCAGTCAGCGCACAAGATAAATATCAACACTGCCATAAAAGAGCTCTATACCAAAATATAAATAGAGAAAGAATAATCAATAATATGATGAAAACCGTAGTTGAGCATAACCGAAGCTTACACTAAGTGTAGTAAACTCGGTTAGGATGATGTGAATAGTACCTCATTAGGGTAATGTGAATAGTAGCCAGTTAGGATAACAGTTACTATTCATCGATCAAATGTCAAAATCACTATTCATGATGAATAGTACTATCATAAGAGATTGAGTTTTTAATATTTTTGAATCCATATGATTCTTGCTGAGCATGTTTGAACTTACTGAGCCTATTAGCTCATCAATTTGTTCATGTTGCAGGTAAGAACCCTGTCCACTAGACTTTCTGGATGGCGGCAGGATGTGCGCATGTCAAGGGATAGGGAATTCACTGTGGACTTGGTCCTGCCATAAGTCTTCCGCTGAGCTTTTAAAGTTAGTGAATTGAAGAGAATGTGTTATAAGAAAAAAATACAGTGTAGCTATTTTGTATATTATACATTATGTTATACTCAAAAAGACAACTAAAAGTAGTATTGTGTTTTATATGGCTTTTATACTCAGCTTTATTTTGAAGAAAGTATGTATTGAAAAAGAAAAAAAATTTTATGGGCAAAATTTTCGGGCCCTGAGAAATAAAAGTTTAAGAAAAAGAGTTTTAAATTGACAACCCAGATTTGGCACACGAGCTATCTTGGTCGGCAATAGAGTCGGTTCATGACAGTTACGGGTGATCAGAATCGGGGCATCACAGGTTGGTATCAGAACAGTTGATTATATCCCTATCGGCACGAAACGTGACCTGCTCGTCAATCCAAGTAAGTTAGCTTTCTTTAAATTAGTTAACTTTTTGTTTATTCAAGATTATGTATTTTTGTAGGATTTAAGATGACTAGACCACCTTATATGTGACCTCACCCATACCGACTGAGAGGACCGCTTTGGGTATGGACTAGGCCTGTGATCAGACCATCCATGATTAGGCTAGCTGTACAGCAACCACCAGTACTTGAGCCGTTAGCACCAAGGATTGTAACACTGGCACCGATATAAGCACCACCTCCTCGACTGATTGTAAACCCACCAGTAGTAGCAGATATTCCAATGGTGGGAGATCGAGCTCGCATAGGAGCTTGAGTATTATTGCAAGCCGTATATTCTTTTAGAGGTAGTCATCCACCTGCGTTCGAGGGAGGTCAGCAGGGGATCTCTACGTGGGACTGGCTACATGATGTAGAGATTATCATACACCAGTGTGACATAGATGAGGATTGCTGGGTTTTCATGGCCATTGGCACATTTTGTGAGGATACACGGTTATATTGGGAGTATTGTGATCAGGAGATGCCATTAGCACTGGATTGGGCTGAATTTCACCAAGTCATGCTGGAGCAGTTTCCGCATAAGAGTGCAGCACTAGTTTTTAGACCCTCTTGAGAGCAGGGCAGCACCGCCACCACCGACTATGCCTAAGTATGCAGATGTCAGAGACTTTGTTCTGCAGGCAGAGAGACAGCAAATGATGCTGAGCGATACTATATTCTCGTATGTAGTCAGATTTCAGGATAGTGTCGTGAGGACGTGTCCTCTATCCAACATCACAAATGATGATTTTTGTGACATATTTTGGAAAGGACTCACTATTGACCTACAACAGAGGGTAACCCCTTTATACCCTACTACTTTGTGTGAGTTTATTGTCATTGTAGCTAAAGTAGAGGAAGAGATGATAATGGAGCGCATGGTGTGCAAGAGGCATGAACAGTTGCTACAGGAAACAATGTTAGATCGCCTGTATGGATCTGGACCGATGGTGAACGACCATGAGGCTGGTCCTTCGAGGCAACCAGAAGGTACGGGTCTAGCTGAAGGGTCAACGCCGTTTGAGGTTGGAAACAAAACGGATGAGGAAGAAATGGATCCAATTGAATTTTTGACCATTCCAGAACAACCCCGGCTAGGAGACTAGATATAGAAATACATGTGATGTACTAATGCATATATGTATGTCTATATATGTGTATATATAACTGTATCGAAAGGCTATTTTGAGAAAAGCCTTTAAACTGATGTACTTTTGAAAACTTTTGAAATGAGAAGAAATGATAGTCACATTTTGACATGTTCAATGGATGAAATGTGGAAAACTGTGTGATGACTAAAACTACATTTTTTTTACTTATAATGTAAAAATATGATTAGTGAAAATCTAATAATTGATTTTCGTGTGATTTTAGGAAATAGGATCAGATAATGAATCCAAGGAATCTGTGAAATATGAGAGGGTGTCCAGTCCTTTCTGAGAGAGTGGACGAGTTGGAAGCTTTGATTGAAGCTCAAATGAGAGAAAATGATGAATTAAGGCAAAGACTGGAGAAAATGGAGCACAGACAAGGTCAAGAAAAGGGCTAGAACCAACAAATGGCCGCATCTAAACCAGAAGTGCCACCAATAGCACCCGAAGAAGAAATAGAGCCCCGACTTAACCATGAGCCACTATATGAAAGATTTCGACAAATGAAGCCGCTAGAGTTTGAGGGTTCCATAAACCCTCTAGAAGCAGAAGAATGGTTGTCTTTATTCCATAAGATCTTGAAATTTATGGAGCTGAATGATCAGGAAAAGATTATGTGTGCGTCCTTTATTCTGAAGAAGGATGCAAGGTTCTGGTGGAAGTCAGTCAAGCTAAGAAGAAACAAGTATACGATGTCTTGGTTGGACTTTCTGGAGGAATTCAATCAAAAATATTACAATCTTGCACTGCTGCGACTACAACAAAGAGAGTTCGCAGAGTTGAAACAGGGGGACACGGCAGTGATAGAAGTCTACATCAAATTCGATCAACAATCTCAATTGTGTCCGTACGCTATTACCAGAGAAAGGGAGAAAATTCAGAAGATGCTAGGAATGCTTCGTCCTGAGATCTCAGCATTGGTGGACAGTGGGTTGATGCCACCTGACACTGTATCTGATTATGTTAACCATGTGCTGAAGGTGGAGTATTATCTGGTCCGATAGAAGGAAGAGAGAGAAAAGATATGGGATACTAAGAAGAATGAAAAGGTGTTGGCCAAAGCTACACAAACTGTATCTCAAGTTGGACAGAGCAACAAGCAAAATCAGAATACTAAGGCTAGACAACCAAGTACTTCTGGTCAACAGTCCCAGGGGAAGAGAAACGGAAATAATCCTAAAAATAGAAACCAGTAGAGGAGAATGAACAATAATGCTAGCCCTATTGTTTGAGATTGTGTGAACTGTGGGAAAAGACATGTAGGCTGATGCAGACTTGGCCCAAATGCCTATTTCTAATATGGGAAGGACGGTCACTTTGCCAAGAACTGTTCTGAAATTAGGCAAAATGTGCAAGGATCATCTCAGTCACAACAGCAATGTTCCTAGGCACACTCACTGCAGGCCAAAGCTAAAGGTTCATCCCATTCTGAGAGGCAGGAAAGAAAAGAACGCTTGCCCCGAGTAGATGCTAGAGTCATGGTATACACAAAGGAAGATGCGGAAGCTGGAATGTCAAATGTAGTCACAGGTCAGCTTTCTATCGCTAATAATTTGGCATCTGTTTTATTTGATTCTGGAGCAATGCATTCTTTCATTTCATACCAATTTGTGAATAAGATAGGATATCCTAAGGACAATATGGGTATAACATTTAGAACCGCCCTATCTTCAGGAGAAGTATTGATGTCAAATTATTGGTTACCTCATATACCAATAATTATGGCAAGTAGGGAGATGTATGCAGCATTGATCGTGATGGAGTTGGCTGATTATGATGTGATACTAAAAATGGATTTCCTAGGGAAGTACCAAGCCACGATCAACTGTCAGAAATGGAAGATAATATTCCAACCCGACAGAGAAGACTGCTTTGAGTATGACGGATCGTCACGTAAACCAAGGAAGATGATGATCAATTCAATAAAAGCGAGAAGGCTAATGTCTAGTGGCTGTACTGGATATTTAGCATATATAGTGGACGTGCAAGAAGAACGGAAGCTTCAACCCGAATATGCCCCGATTGTAAATGAATTCCTCGATGTTTTCCTAGAAGGATTACCAAGATTACCGCTTGAAAGAGAAATCTCTTTTATGATTGAGCTGATGCTAGGAACTACACCTATCTCAAAAGCACCATACCAAATGGCACCAGTTTAATTAAAAGAATTACAGGAGTAGCTGAAGGAGCTTCTTGACAAAGGATTTATACGCCCAAGTTATTCCCCATGGAGTGCTCTCGTATTATTTGTCAAGAAGAAAGATGGATCGTTTCACATGTGCATCGACTACTGAGAGTTGAACAAGGTCACTGTCAAGAATAGGTATCCATTACCTAGAATTGATGACTTGTTTGATCAACTAAAAGGCGCAGTAATATTCTCCAAGATTGATTTGTGATTAGGATATCATCAACTGAGGATCAAGGAGAGTGACATCCACAAAACTGCATTTCGAACCCGCTACAGTCATCATGAATTTCTTGTGATGCCGTTTGGGTTAACAAATGTGCCAGTAGCTTTTATGGACTTGATGAATCGAGTCTTTAAAGAATATTTGGATAAGTTTGTCATTGTGTTTATCGATGACATATTTATATATTCAAAGACTCATGAGGAGCATGAGGAGCATTTGAAGACTGTCTTGCAGACGATAAGGAAGTATCAACTCTATACCAAATTCTCCAAATATGAATTTTGGCTAGATAGAGTACATTTTCTCGGACATGTGGTTTCTTAGGAAGGAATCGCTGTTGATCCTGCAAAAATGGAGGCGATCAATGAATGGCCTGCACCTAAGAGTGTGACAGAAATACAGAGTTTCTTAGGTCTAGCCGACTATTATAAAAGATTTGTGAAGGGATTCGCATGACTCGCTACACCTCTTATGACTTTGACATGCAAGGAGAGGAAGTACGAGTGGACGGAGGTATGCGAAAGAAGCTTCCAAGAGTTGAAGAAACGACTAACGAGTGCTCGATACTTACACTTCCTATTGAAGGGGAGATATTTGTGATATACAGCGATGCCTCGAAGATGGGATTAGGAGCTGTCCTGATGCAAGGCGATAAAGTGATTGCCTATGCCTCGCGCCAATTAGAGGACCATGAGAAAAATTATCCTACGCATGACTTGGAACTTGCCGCAGTAGTGTTTGCATTAAAGATCTGATGACACTATCTGTATGGAGCTCAATGTCAGATTTATACTGACCACCAAAGTCTAAAGTATTTTTTCACACAAAAAGAGCTAAATATGCAGCAAAGAAGATGGCTGGAGCTGGTCAAAGACTATGATTGTGAAATTCTCTATCATCCTGGAAAAGCCAATCGTGTTACAGATGCATTAAGTAGGAAATCTACTGTCTCGTAGCAACTTCCAATTGGAAAATTTCCAAAGTCGTTGCAGAAAGAAATCAACATGTTGAAAGTGGAGCTGATAATTGGAAAATTGGCTGCACTGCAACTGGAGTCAACATTATATGAGGACATCAAGGAGGCTCAGAAACGAGACTTGAAGCTAACCAGTTCACAAGAGGAAGTGTATAAAGATGGATTAATCCTATATCAACGAAGAATTCAAGTTCCAGATGATGAAGGATTACGAAGGTGAATTATGGCAGAAGCCCATGAAACGCCATATTCAGTACATCCCGGAGCCAGTAAGATGTACGAAGATTTCAAGCAACAGTTCTGGTGGAAAGGGATGAAAAAAGTCATTGCAGAGTTTGTAAGCAGGTGTATGACATGCCAAAAAGTTAAGGCCGAACATCGTCATCCAGGCGAAAAATTAGAGCCATTGGAGATTCCTGAATGGAAATAGGAACATATCACAATGGATTTTGTGGTAGGACTACTGAAGACCCGAGAAGGTTATGATACCATTTGGGTCATTGTCGACAGATTGACAAAGACGGCAAGGTTGATTGCCATAAAAATGACCTTTTTATTGGAAAAGTTAGCGAGCTTGTATGTCAACTACATAATCAGATTACATAGAGTTCCTAAATCCATTATATTAGATCGGGATCCACGATTCACTTCGAACTTCTGGACATGTGTGCAAGAAGCTATAGGAACAGAAGTGCATCTGAGCACAGCTTTTCATCCGTAGACAGATGGGCAATCTGAGCGAACCATTCAAACACTAGAAGACATGCTGTGTGCGTGTACAATAGATTTCCCAGGGAGCTGGAATGAGAAACTTCCATTGGTAGAGTTTTCCTATAATAACAACTACCAAGCTTCGATAGGAATGGCACCCTATGAAGCTTTATACGGAAGGAAGTGCAGATCACTAGTTCATTGGTATGATTTGCAAGAAAAACGACTGCATAAGACGGATTTCATATAAGAGACAGTGGATGTAGTTACAAAAATACAACAACAAATGAAAGTAGCCCAGAGCTGATAGAAGAGCTATGCTGATAAGAGATGAAGATTCCTAGAGTTCAACGAAGGGGATTTCGTATTCCTAAGAGTTTCACCAATGAAGGGAATAATGCGATTTAGAAAGAAAGGGAAATTGAGTCCAAGATATATTACACCATATGAGATTATCGAACGCATCGATAAAGTCACTTATAGATTGGCGTTACCTCTAGAGATGTCGGCATTGCATAATGTGTTGCATGTGTCGATGCTACGGAGTACATATTGGATCCGTCTCATGTGCTGAAACATGAACCTATCCAGATTCAAGAAGATCTGACCTACGAGGAGAGACCTGTTTAGATTCTGGCACGAGAAGATAAAGTTTTAAGGAACAAGAAGATCTCATTAGTCAAAGTGCTGTGGAAAAATCATAACATTGAAGAGGCTACATGGGAACGCGAAGACAAAATTAGAAATTTATACCCCCACTTGTTCTAAATTTTCGAGGACGAAAATTCTATAAGGAGGGGTGAATGTGATAACCAGGAATTTTAGATTCTCAAAGTAGGTTAAAATTGCATGTATGTATGAATTTTAATGAATAAATTATGAAAAAGTTATGTTTTAATACTGTTGAGAATACTGTAAAAATGTTTCGGCAGAGTTAAAATGAGTGAGTTCACAGATGGAAAATCTTACCGAACATATTTGGGTGAGACGGATCGAAATTAGAGCCAAAAACCCTAGGGGAGTGCATAGAAATGCACTAAAAAGATAGAAATTTACAGTAGAGAATGTTGACCAAACGAAAGCAAAATAAAACAAACTGATCACACTTACGCGATTAGTGCGATTTTGGGAAAGTTCCGTTCGGTTCGGCTTTCGGTCAAAATTTGACCACCAATTAATTAGGGGATTAGTGTATATATAATATGATGACATCATATGGACGATGTCATAAATACAAAACTTTAAAATTCAGAAAGTAATAGTAAAAGGTGTAAGGTTAAGATTAAACCACTTTTTGATCAATGGCCAAGATCATGCCAAAATTAACTTTGAAAAATTTTTAAAAAATAATGAAAAAGGCCGTTCAGCCATGTGGAAAGGAAGAAAGAAACAAAATTTGATTTTGGCCCCAAAAATCTTACTTTTTAGTCCTTGAACAATTAGCAATTGTTGAAAAAAATTGCTAAATGGTCCTTGGATTTTTGCCTATAAATAGGCATCATAATTCATTCAAAAAAATGGAAAAATTTAGCCAAACTTTGCCCTTTTCTTGCAGCCCAAAGCCGTGAGCCTTTCCCCCATTAAGCCAAAATTTTGTTTAAAATTTCACACCAAACTTAGCTTCCATTGCATTTTTAGCATCAAGCCATCAACTAGATAAGGTAACCTTCTAAATTGAAGCATTTCTCTTTGATTTTCTTAGTGAAAATCCGTGGGTCCTTGGTGTAGAAAAACATTGAAAATGTTAATGTTTTATTGATGTTATGATTAGATTTGTGTTTTAGAATTTAAAGCATGATTTAGGGTTATGAAACAAGCAAAAATTTTGCATGTTTCCATGAAAGAATCCATGGCATATTGGTGTGAAAAATGACTTGGAAATTGGTGTTTTGGATTAGTGTTTATGTTCATTTGGTTCTGTAATGAATTAAGTATAAATTGGAATCAAGAAACAAGAAAATTTTGATGTATTTTTCATGCTAAAACCATGGATGATGAACACTAGAAAATAGAAATTTTTAGTGTTAAATAATATTAATAAAACCCTAGGAAAGAAAACAAAATTTTCTATACGTTTTGCATGAAAAATCCGTGGCTAATGCTACGGTTAGAATGAAAATTTTGTTAGGTTTTGATGTTGTGTTACACATTAGAAAACCTAAGAGTGATATGTGATATTTGAAATGTGAGATGAAGAACATTGGTGATGATTAATATGATAAACCAAGACTAGGTTTGGAAAAATTTGTTGTTGTGTATTGATTTTTGAATATTGGTTAATGTGAAAAATTTTTATACAAAGTTTGGAAAACTTTATATAAAACAGGCCTCTGGTATAGTACGTGGTATTTACAAAGGTTCTGAGGCGTACCTAATGCCGGAAAACCTAAAAATACAAGCGGAAATTATGCCAAAATTTTTAAAACGACATAATGGCATTTCGGGAAACAAGGGGTAAAAATATTGAACTTAGGAAGGAAACCGGGACCCCTCAGTGGATTAGGATTGAAAATGGAAAACCAACCCAAAAGGAATAGTAAATCGACCCTTAATATCTAAAATGCCTAAAACAGGAAAAAAAATTCATGTTAGAGGTATTTTGGGAAACGAGGAAAAAATATTAGATCGGGATAGGAAACCCGAACTTCTCGAGGACCGAGGGTCAGGGACGGGATAAAAAGAGTTTCAAGAGTAGTGAAAAGGCCATTTGAGGCTCCGAAACGCTCAAAAAACGAGAAACGAGTCTAGGTGATGGATGAATAGTAATCGAGGGCCGGGAAAATAGATAATTGAGATTTCATAGCAAATTGAGCTGTAAAAATAATACAGAAGTCTATTTTAAGATATTTGGGATTAGAAATTTAAGAAAAATGATAGAGTAGAATAGTTACGGTCCCGAGAACCGTCAGGGGCAAAATGGTCATTTTAACCAAAAATTTCTGAAAGGCTCGGAAAGGACTGTAAAGGATCTAGAATACCTTAAATAAAATTCTAGGACCCAAAATAGAGTTTTTAAAGATTAAAATCCAGAGTTTAATTAGTACACGGGCGTGTACAATGGAACACAGGCGTGTAAAATAAAGCCGAGAGGTACACGGTCAAGGACACGGGTGTGTTGCAGACCGTGTACCACATAAAGAATTGAAATGTTTTGTAAAATCTATCACAAAATAAATATATTTAAAGTGATAATTAATATAGGGTATTAACAGACAATATTATGTCTGTAGGAACCCAAACTAGAGATAGAACTGTGGAGGAGTTCCGAAAGTGGACATTATTGCAGTATTAGTAAGTTCAAGCATTTTCATGTCTGCAACATTAAATACTGTATTACTTTATTATGTATAAGTTGTACATTAGGAATCAAGTCCTATTGACATTTGGGGATTAGTTGGTATAACATGTCCCATATTTTAAAGATAAGAATATCTAAGGCCTACGGGCGATGGAGGTTAGTGACCTTGAGGTGACGATTAATGTTGCTTGGTTAAAACTATAATTGAAAGATGGTAATAAAACCATTTAGGGTGTACTGCCCCTCTAACATTGTAGTGGAGGTTTTTCAGGTCCTACGGGGATATGTAAGAGTTGTGGAGGCCAAAGCTCTCGGGGTCGCTCCCAAGGCCCTCCCAATCAGCGCGCAAGATAAATATCGGTACTACCATAAAATAGCTTTATACTAGAATATAAATAGAGAAAGAATAGTCAATAATATGATGAAAACTATAATTGAGCATAACCAAAGCTTACACTAAGTGTCACGGCCCAAAATTTAGACACGTGACACGGCAGCCAAATCATAATATCAACTCGAGATTTAAGGAAAACATTTATTACGAAAAACGGGTCAACATTATAATTTAGCTAAGCCTAATTATTTATAAAGTAGCATCATAACCACAAAACAAAATAAAGTAGAAAGTAAATACCTTTTTAATGCGGAAATCAAACACAAAATCGGTTTTCAAAAGAAATTACCAACCATAAATATTCCCAAGCATAGAATTTAAATAACGTGAAATAAAGTCCAAACTTAATGTCTCATTACATCAGAACGAGAAACAGAAAGAAGAAGATGGAGAAAATGGATAGCATCATCCTCGGTAGAAACGGATAGCTCAACGATTTTCAGAACTGCTACCTCCCGCACCTGGAAGTAGTCATTTCGAAATCACAAAGAAAAAGGGACGTGAGCGCTGGCTCAATAGGACAGAAACAAAGTGGGTTAACAGATAACATTTAAAAGTATGGCATAATATTCGTTTCCAAAAATAATCAACAATTTAATAAAAATACATGACATAATAATCATAAAAAAAAAATAATCAACAATTTCGTGAAAAACATTTTTAAAACAAGTTTTATTCTGCTGAGGACTTAGCGTAGCTGCAATATACGTGCCCCAATATGAAAATAATAAATCATTAAAACAACCATCATATTATGAGTGAGGACTTGTCGTAGTTATAATATACGTGCCTCGAATTTGAATTATCCTAGATCATCTCGTTACGGTCTAAATAGGCCGAACGGCCCTGCGCAGGTTTAGGGACCTTCCCCCATGACGTCAACTCTAGGACGCACGCATCATTTACAATGATCATGAACTAGAGCTCAATTATGTTCACCGGATTATTCAAAAGATAATATTTACCAAGTTATATTATGCCATTAATCAAAACACGCTTCAAAATACACATTTAATACAAAACACTTTGTATGCGTTTATTTCATCCAAAAACAGTATAATAATTTCATAAACTGAAAATAGCATGCCATCGATAAAACAGGGGAATTTAAAACCTTGACTACTCTCAGAAAAGGCTAGAACGTCCTACCTCAATTTTCGCACAAGCGTTGTGATAACGTGATCCACCAATCAAGCAAGAACGTCAAATAAATCCTATAATCATAACATATGATCAGTCTAGGTCTAGACATAATCATCCAATCATTTTAGTGTGCCACAAAAGATTTTAAAACGTTTAATAAACATTTGGGATTTAAAATTTGTGAAAAACTCTAAGTTAGGATATTTCTGGTCATGGGCAGACTGACCTAGGCTGATTGTAAAATCAATATCAATTCATTTTTAATCCCAAAAATCCTAAATTTTTAATATGTTAAACTAGACATCCGTAGCTTTAATTCCATATAATTTTTATAATTTTTAGACATCATTTGGTTATTTAATTAGGCCAAAAACCGAGGGGTTGTTTTCAGGCATAAAATCTGGGTTTCAGTTTCAGTTCAAAAACTGGCAGTTCTGTCCGCCTATATTAGAAAAATATTTTGACTAGGCAAACGGATGATTTTGGTTCTGAAATTTTTCAGGCATTTAGGGGACATCTTGAATTTAATTTTAGGCTCAAGAATCACTCAAAAATCGTTTTCAAAGCTCAAGTTATGGCTGACACAATTTTACTGTTCCTATGGTAATTTTCCAGATTTCCGTTTTTCTGTGTCCGAATTTCGATTAGCCTCAAACCAATTCAATTTTCATCCAATGATCATGAAATTTTGTGGAAAACCGTATTTATATGTCATTAACACAACCCAAGAATCAAATTGACAAAATCAAAAAATCTTACACATATGATAATAGGGTTTTTGAAAAGGGGATCAATGAGGCAAAATTTTAGTGTTTGAGAGAGAAATCACACCTTGTTTGTGCTGCACTATTTTTGATGTTTGGTCTCCCTTTTGGCTGAATTTGTGTGAGTGTTGGAGTCTTCAAAACAGTAGGGAAACAGTGGAGAAAACCATATAAAATTTCGGATTTGAAATCAAAAGGAAAAGGAAGGAAAAAATTTTGATTTCTCACCTTGTTTTTGTCTCAAAGGTTGTTGAATTTTTGAGCTGCCTTTTGGTAAGTTTTGTTTGCTGTTTTGGGTGTGTTTTGGGAGAGAAAATTCAGAGAGGAGAGAGGGGAAAGCTGGCCGAATTTTTGAGGGTGAAAGGAAGGGTGAATGAGAGTTAAAAGGGGTTTTTATACTAGGTTTTTCTTTCCCTTTCTCTTCCTTGTTTGGCCGAAAATTGTAAGGGGCAAAAGGGAAAGTTTTTATGCTGTTTTGAGGCTAGGGTTTTCTCTCTTATTTCCCCTTAAGTGGCCAAAATTATCCCTTAGTTTTTGAGGAAAAATAATTTGAATTTTGATTGAGTTTTGACTTAGCTTTTAATTCAATAAAATCTCCTTTATTTCCTACACTTTATGGCCAAATTTCTTCTTTATATCTAAGGAATGAAATTTGAATTTGAATCCTCCTTGGATTTGTGGTATTTAAATTTTAATTAAAATCCTAAGTGATGGCCGAATATTTTAGGGTTTTTTTTTGAAGTTCAAATTGTTGACTTTTTGAGCGGAATTTGACTAGGAAACCAACCTAGGGTTTCCAAAAGATTTTTAATTAATTTTTGGCACACTAATTTTATTTAAATTATATATTGACCCTTAAATAAAATTTAAGGCGTCACAAATATCTACCACTAAAAATAGTTTCGTCCTCGAAACTTTAAGAATTACTCCACACTAAAGAAGAGAATAAGAATATGAATAACTTCTCATTTCATTAAGCACTCTAAATGCACCTTTCAAAACATATAGTGGTGTATCTACCACTATGAACAGAGTAGGGTTACAAAACAAACTTAGGTCGACTACATTACATGTACTCTACTGCTTAGCGAACCATTCAGCGTGGTTCTCGAGCATATCTTTCTCGGTGAAACCTTTAGCAACACAAACTCTCCGACCTCGAACTCTAACGGCTTTCTGCGTTGATCTGTATAGCTCTTCTGTCGACTCTGTGCTGTTAGAAGTCGTTGTTTGATGATGGCAATCTTCTCGTACTGGTCTAGGATCATCTCGGGTCCACCCACTGGTGCTTCCTGGTTGTCAACCCAATAGATGGGTGATCGACAAGGCTTTTCGTACAACGCTTCAAAGGGTGCCATTCCGATACTCGCTTGATAACTGTTGTTGTATGCGAACTCTGCCATGTAGAGGTGTTTGCTCCATCCATCTCCAAGATCAAGAACGCAGGCACGTAGCATATCCTCGAGGATCTGTATAAGACGCTCCGACTGACCATCTGTCTGCGGATGAAAAGCGGTGCTGAAGTTCAGTTCTGTGCCTAGAGCTTCCTGTAGACTTTGCCAAAAGCGAGCGTTGAAGCGCGTATCATGATCAGAAATGATCACCGAAGGGACTCCATGCAATCTGACTACGTTCCTCATGTAAAGCTCGGCTAGCTGGTTCCTGGTGCAAGTCGTCTTGAACGAGATGAAGTGCGCGGTCTTCGTGAGACGATCTACTACTACCCAGACTCCATCAGATCCATCCTGTGCTTCTGGTAAGCCGGTTAGGAAGTCCATTCCTATACTATCCCACTTCCACCGAGGTATTGGAAGTCGTTGGAGCAGACCTGCAGGTCTCTCCCGTACTGCCTTTACTTTCTGACACGTCAAACAGTTGGCCATGAAGTTCTTCATATCTAACTTCATACCTCTCCACCAAAGCTGCCGTCTTAAGTTTTGATACATCTTGTTCCCACCTGGGTGCATGGCGAACCTCGACTGATGAAACTCTGACAAGATCTCCTGTATAAGCTCTGGGATGTGTGGCACTGCTAAGCGACCTTCGTTGTAAAGAATTCCACTGGCGTCCATCGACCACTCTGCAACACGCTTGCCCTTTAATAATCTATCTCAGATGTCAACAAAACGTGTATCTACCAACTGATTCTCCTTGATCCTCTGCACGTAGTCTGGTTCCATCACTAAGTTGTATAACACTGGGTGACCCTGAACTTCGCCAAAACGAACTTGATAAGCTGTGAGAACTCTGTCCTTTTCCCACTCATCTATCTGCATCGCCATTATAGAAGCGTCATGATCAGGATTGGGAACTGCCTCTCTTTTCCTACTTAGTGCATCTGCAACCACGTTTGCTTTACCCGGATGATACTTGACTTGGAAGTCATAGTCTTGCATGTATTCTACCTATCTTCTCTGACGCAGGTTTAGATCTTTCTGTGTAGCTAGGTATTTCAAACTCTTGTGATCTGAAAACAATCTAAAACTGGCACCATACAGATAACAACGCCAAATCTTAAGTGCAAACACTACTGCAGCTAACTCTAGATCGTGTGTAGGGTAGTTTTGTTCGTGTTGTTTCAGCTGTCGTGAGGCATAAGCGACAACTCGGTTCTGTTGCATCAAGACTGCTCCAAGACCTTGATGAGAAGAATCGGTGTAGACATCATATACTTGATCCTGATCCGGAATGATAAGGATAAGTGCAGACGTCAAACGACTCTTTAACTCTTAGAAGACTGACTCACAGCTGTTGTCCCAAACGAAAGGTACATCCTTCTTTGTCAGATTGGTGAGGGGAGCGGCGAGCTTGCTGAAGTCCTGTACAAAACGTCGATAATATCCCGCCAAGCCCAAGAAGCTTTGGATCTCTGGAACATTCTTCGGTCGTTCCCACTTAAGAATCGCTTCAACCTTGGATGGATCAACTGATATACCATCTCCTGAGATGATATGTCCGAGAAACTTAACCTCTGTCATCCAAAACTCACATTTTTCTTTATTGGCGTACAACTGATGTTCACGAAGAGTCTGTAAAACTATACTGTGATGCTGTGCATGATCTTCACAAGTTCGTGAATAGATGAGGATGTCGTCGATGAATACGATGATGAACTTATCAAGAAAAGGTCGGAAGACTCTATTCATCATATCTATGAAGGCTGTTGGCGCGTTTGTCAAACCGAAAGGCATTACTAAGAACTCGTAACTGCCATACCTCGTTCGGAATGCCGTTTTTAGGATATCCTCCTCTCTAACCCGAAGCTGATGATAACCGGAACTCAAATTAATCTTGGAGAAGAAACAAGCTCCACCCAACTGGTTGAATAAGTCATCTATACGCGGTAACGGATACTTATTTTTGATGGTCACACTGTTGAGCTTTCTGTAGTCCACACAGAGACGAAGCGAACTGTCGGCTTTCTTCACAAAAAGGACTGATGAACCCCAAGGTGAGTTGCTCTCTCGGATAAAGCCCAGCGATTTCAACTCATCCAGCTACTTGCGCAACTCTTTCATCTCTAGAGGTGCCATACGATACGGAGCAGAAGCAAAAGGAGCTGTTCCAGGAACTAAGTCGATACGAAACTCTATTTCTCGATGAGGTGGTAAACCTGGAAGAGCTTTTGGAAAAACATCTGGAAAACTATCGACAATAGGTATAGGTTGGGTACTCTTTTCAGAACTGGATCCTTCCACCGCACACAAGGATAAGAAACAAAGAATACCCTGTCTACTCTTCGACACTAACCTCAGAGTAGATCTATCAACATCTGAAACTAAGCTTAACTGATAGGACACTACATGTCCGAAATCAGTTGTAAAGATAACGCGACGATTACGACAATTAAGCATAATCCCATATCAGGAAAGCCAGTCATATCCCAGAATAACATCATAAGCAAACATAGGCATTATTACAAGTGATGCCTCTAAACAAACATCCCCAACATAAACATAGGCTTGACACCCATCACTAACGGTAGTCGTGCCCAACGGGGATTTCACACATAAGGGAGAGTCAAGATTTTGTAGTTTTAAACCAAGTGAACGAGCATAATGTTGGGCTATAAAAGAGTGTGTAGCCCCGGTGTCAAGCAAAACATATGCATATGTACCAAAGATAGGAATTATACCATCTAATGCAGTCGGTGCATGATCTATCTCCATGCTGTCAGCTCCAAGAGCGTGTACCTGTGGTGCCTTACCACGATTTTGAGCTGTATTCCCTCACTGATAGCCCGTACTCTGACCCTGTGGTGGTGGTCTCTGATAACTCAGCACTAGGAACTGCTGTCGCTGTGTAGCATGTGAAGCATAAAGCGCAGTGTACTGGCTCGTGCGCTGAGGCTGATAGGGAGCCGGAAGCTGAGGGCGCTGTGACTGCGAAGACTGGGAAGTTATCTGTTGCCTCTGTGGAAGACCATTCTGATTCCGCTGATGATGATGTCTATGAGCATTGTCTCTTGACTGTCTCTTCGGGCAGACATTTCTTTTATGGCCTTCATCACCACACTCGAAGCAGGTAATCACATTCACCCGACCCTGTCGCTGTCCAGAGAACTGATGAGAACCCGATCCCTGAGACTGCTGGTTCTTCTGGTAAGGAGTCTGCGGCTTGTGTTGAGGCTTGTTGCAGATTGGTCTAGACTTGTTTTTGTTACGAGCTTCAAGGAACTCCTTCTCGCCCGCTTCCACTGTCAACGCCTTAGCAACTATCTGCTGGTAGCTATCTCTGAGCTGGAATGGTTGTACACCCCTCTTCACATAGAGGCTAAGCCCTTCCTCAAAGCGGAGACACTTAGTAGCTTCATCCAAAACCTGATTCTTCGCATACCGGGCCAACTCAGTGAACTTGGCTTCATATTCCCGCACTGGCATAGACCCTTGCTTCAAACGGACGAACTCCCTAACTTTTCTGTCGCAGAACTGAGCTGAAAAGAAACGCTCGTGAAAACGCTCCTCGAAAACAGTCCAAGAAGACCTCTGCTCCTCTGTTAAACCATCCTCGATACTAGCCCACCAGGTAGAGGCTAGACCCACCAGCTTGTTGGAAGCAAATTCAACCCAAAACTCTGTGGGTGTGGTGGTTAACTTTAGCTGCTTACAAATGGCATCAAACCAGTAATCGGCATCCATCTCTGTGCCCGTGCCGTCGAAAGTGGGTACGTGAGGCTTAAAAAAAAGAGTTAGGGCTGCCTGTTTAGGATGTATCATAGGCTGGGTAGGTACTGCTCTAGAGGTAGGGTTTTCGGTGGTAAGCGTTTGCTGAGGAGTCTGAGAAGAACTCCCCGCTCTCGGGGTCTCATTAGGAACAACATTGTCTACAGGAGTTGGGTTAGGTGTTCCAAAAGGTAAGACGGTGAGGAGAGCCTTTATCACCGCCGTGAGGTTCTGCATCGCCGTTAGCTGATCATTCGGTGTAGGAACCGCTGCATTATGTCTCCCTTGAGGCTGCGTGTTCCCGGGGTTCTCTTCGTTGTTGCCTCTCTGCTGCCTCTGACTACGCATGCCGGGACGAGCTATTTTCCTACATATGATTGAAGGAAGAGGAAATCCTATAAGCTTCTAAGAGTAAGGAAAACTACGCTTGGGTATTTTGAAAACATTTTGATGAAAACCCTTTTGAAAACGTTTTGATGAAAAACCCTTTTGAAAACCTGGGCTCTGATACCATTATTTGTCACGGCCCAAAATTTAGACACATGACACGGCAGCCAAATCTAATATCAACCCGAGATTTAAGGAAAACATTTATTACGAAAAACGGGTCAACATTATAATTTAGCTAAGCCTAATTATTTATAAAGTAGCACCATAACCACAAAACAAAATAAAGTAGAAAGTAAATACCTTTTTAATGCGGAAATCAAACACTAAATCGGTTTTCAAAAAAAATTACCAACCATAAATATTCCCAAGCATAGAATTTAAATAACGTGAAATAAAGTCCAAACTTAATGTCTCATTACATCAGAATGGGAAACAGAACGAAGAAGATGGAGAAAACGGATAGCATCATCCTCGGTAGAAACGGATAGCTCAACGATTTTCGGAACTGCTACCTCCCGCACCTGGAAGTAGTCATTTCGAAATCACAAAGAAAAAGGGACGTGAGCGCTGGCTCAGTGGGACAGAAACAAAGTGGGTTAACAGATAACATTTAAAAGTATGGCATAATATTCGTTTCCAAAAATAATCAACAATTTAATAAAAATACATGGCATAATAATCATAAAAAAAATAATCAACAATTTCGTGAAAAACATTTTTAAAACAAGTTTTATTCTGCTGAGGACTTAGCGTAGCTGCAATATACGTGCCCCAATATAAAAATAATAAATCATTAAAACAACCATCATATTATGAGTGAGGACTTATCGTAGCTATAATATACGTGCCTCGAATTTGAATTATCCTAGATCATCTCGTTACGGTCTAAATAGGCCGAACGGCCCTGCGCAGGTTTAGGGACCTTCCTCCATGGCGTCAACTCTGGGACGCATGCATCATTTACAATGATCGTGAGCTAGAACTCAATTATGTTCACCGGATTATTCAAAAGATGGTATTTACCAAGTTATATTATGCCATTAATCAAAACACGCTTCAAAATACACATTTAATACAAAACACTTTGTATGCGTTTATTTCATCCAAAAACAGTATAATAATTTCATAAACTGAAAACAGCATGCCATCGATAAAACAGGGGAATTTAAAACACTTGACTACTCCCAGAAAAGGCTAGAACGTCCTACCTCAATTTTCGCACAAGCGTTGTGATAACGTGATCCACCAATCAAGCAAGAACATCAAATAAATCCTATAATCACAACATATGATCAGTCTAGGTCTAGACATAATCATCCAATCATTTTAGTGTGCCACAAAAGATTTTAAAACGTTTAATAAACATTTGGGATTTAAAATTTGTGAAAAACTCTAAGTTAGGATATTTCTGATCATCGGCAGACTGACCTAGGCTGATTGTAAAATCAATATCAATTCATTTTTAATCCCAAAAATCCTAAATTTTTAATATGTTAAACTAGACATCCGTAGCTTTAATTCCATATAATTTTTATAATTTTTAGACATCATTTGGTCATTCAATTAGGCCAAAAACCGAGGGGTTGTTTTCAGGCATAAAATCTGGGTTTCAGTTTCAGTTCAAAAACTGGCAGTTCTGTCCGCCTATATTAGAAAAATATTTTGACTAGGCAAACGGATGAGTTTGATTCTGAAATTTTTCAGTCATTTAGGGGACATCTTGAATTTAATTTTAGGCTCAAGAATCACTCAAAAATCGTTTTTAAAGCTCAAGTTATGGCTGACACAATTTTACTGTTCCTATGGTAATTTTCCAGATTTCCGTTTTTCTATGTCCGAATTTCGATTAGCCTCAAACCAATTCAATTTTCATCCAATGATCACGAAATTTTGTGGAAAACCGTATTTATATGTCATTAACACAACCCAAGAATCAAATTGACAAAATCAAAAAATCTTACACATATGATAATAGGGATTTTGAAAAGGGGATCAATGAGGCAAAATTTTAGGGTTTGAGAGAGAAATCACACCTTGTTTGTGCTGCACTATTTTTGATGTTTGGTCTCCCTTTTGGCTGAATTTGTGTGAGTGTTGGAGTCTTCAAAACAGTAGGGAAACAGTGGAGAAAACCATATAAAATTTCGGATTTGAAATCAAAAGGAAAAGGAAGGAAAAAATTTTGATTTCTCACCTTGTTTTTGTCTCAAAGGTTGTTGAATTTTTGAGCTGCCTTTTGGTAAGTTTTGTTTGCTGTTTTGGGTGTGTTTTGGGAGAGAAAATTCAGAGAGGAGAGAGGGGAAAGCTGGCCGAATTTTTGAGGGTGAAAGGAAGGGTGAATGAGAGTTAAAAGGGGTTTTTATACTAGGTTTTTCTTTCCCTTTCTCTTCCTTGTTTGGCCGAAAATTGTAAGGGGCAAAAGGGAAAGTTTTTATGCTGTTTTGAGGCTAAGGTTTTCTCTCTTATTTCCCCTTAAGTGGCCAAAATTATCTCTTAGTTTTTGAGGAAAAATAATTTGAATTTTGATTGAGTTTTGACTTAGCTTTTAATTCAATAAAATCTCCTTTATTTCCTACACTTTATGGCCAAATTTCTTCTTTATATCTAAGGAATGAAATTTGAATTTGAATCCTCCTTGGATTTGTGGAATTTAAATTTTAATTAAAATCCTAAGTGATGGCCGAATATTTTAGGGTTTCTTTTTGAAGTTCAAATTGTTGACTTTTTGAGCGGAATTTGACTAGGAAACCAACCTAGGGTTTCCAAAAGATTTTTAATTAATTTTTGGCACACTAATTTTATTTAAATTATATATTGACCCTTAAATAAAATTTAAGGCGTCACACTAAGTGTAGTAAACTAGGTTTGGATGATGTGAATAGTACCTCATTTGGGTAATCTAAATAGTAACCAGTTAGGATAACGGTTAGTATTCATCAATCAAAGTCAAAGTCGCTATTCATGATGAATAGTATTATTCATAGGAAATTGAGTTTTTAATGTTTTTAAATCCATATGATTCTTGCTAAGTATGTTTGAACTTACTGAGCCTGTTAACTCATCAGTTTGTTCGTGTTGCAGGTAAGAAACCTATCCAGTAGACTTTATGGATGGCGGCAGGATGTGCGCGTGTCAAGGGATAGAGAATTCACCGTGGACTTGGTTTTGCCATAAGTCTTTTGCTGAGCTTTTAAAGTTAGTGAATTGAAGAGAATGTGTTATAAGAAAAAAATGCAATGTGGCTATTTTGTATATTATGCATTATGTTATACTCAAAAAGACAACTAAAAGTAGTATTGTGTTTTATATGGCTTTTATACTCAGCTTTCTTTTGAAGAAAGTATGTATTGAAAAAGAAAAAAAATTTATGGGCAAAATTTTCAGGCCCTGAGAAATGAAAGTTTAAGAAAAAGAGTTTTAAATTAACAACCCAGATTCGGCACACGAGCTATCTTGGTCTGCAATAGAGTCGGTTCATGACAGTTGCGGGTGATCGAAATCGGGGCCGTCACAAGAAATTTAGATAGGAACTTAGGTAAGACGAAATAGACTCTTAAAACAACAATTCCCTCAGGGGAAGTTTTATTGTCTAGTACTGGACGCGTTTTGTTCTGGTAATTATCTGCAGTAGAGAACTGAGCGTTAATCTGATCATCATCAACATGATCGATTATGGCGTAAGCTTGGGAATAGGATTCTTCATGGAGTACGACACTGTCATAGACTGGCAGAGGCAGATGTGAGGCGAGGTTATAGAGCACACCATGAGTAAATCTTCCGCACAATTTCAGTATTTTGAATAGCAATAGTAAATAGTATTTGTTAACAGTAACCGGTATACAGTATTTTGAACAGTAATCATAGACAGTACTTTTGAATAATAATCATAAATAGTATTTTAAAATAGTAACCGTTGAATGGGATTTGGAATAGTAACCATTAAATAGTATTTTTGAATAATAATCAGTGTACGTACGTGCACAGTAAATACGTATGCAATAAAAAAAAATCCCTAAATTTATGATAATTTGTTAAGTAACTTTAAGTATCAATTGTAAGAAAGTATGAGTATCTTTTAAAGCAAGTAAGAATCAAGTTTTCAGTAATGGTCCGTGCCACCGAGGGCATAGGGCGTATCAGTTGGTATCAAAGCGGTTTCCTGCCACCCTACCTCACATCGCTGCGCACCTGCCTCATTTGTCCAAGTAAGTTAGTTTTATTTTTCGATGTTAGTAGGAAGGTTTACATTTAAGTTATGATATGTGACCATAGTTACACCAGTAGAACCAGCACCAGTAGAGCCCACCAGTGGACAAGGGTTTCGAAGGACACCATGGTTTGAACAAGTATACAGACAGACCAAGCATCCCAGTAGGTGAATAATGGCGTAGCTCGCAGCTATGCGAGAGATGATGGAGAATCAATAACGAGAATTAAACCAGCTCAGGGAGCCATTGAACTAACAACCTTGGGTACCACAACCAGTAAAGGTGCCAGCCCAAACAGCTCCATTATTCCTCGATACTCCTAGGGAGCAAGCAGCTCCACCAACCCAAGCGACTCCGGCACCATTAGCCGTGGCTGCTCCCCCAACAGCCAATGTTCTTATGCTGACTCCCAGAGAAGGTGATCTCTATGAGTGATTCCGATGCCTGAAAGCGCCAGAGTTCAAAGGAACCACAAACCCTATAGAGGCCGATGACTGGTTGACTGACATCCAGGTCATCCTGGACCTCTTAGAACTGACGAAGAGGGAGAAAGTATTGTGTGCATCCCTTGCCTTACGTAAAGGGGCACGACAATGGTGGAAGACCGTGACCATCAAAAGAAATGCTAATGAAATGAGTTGGGCAGACTTCGTCGACAAATTTAAAGAGATGTACTTTAATGATGAGGCCCTGGCAGTGTAACAAGATGAGTTTAATAATCTATGCCAGGGAAGTATGACCGTGATGGAAACAGTCCAAAAATTCAATTAGCTGGCTCGACTTTGTCCGGAATTAGTACCGAGTAAGAAGGAAAGGGTGAGAAGAATGCTAAAGATGCTCCAGACGGGCATCACCATCCAAGTCTATAGTAGAAGCCATGGGCCCGCAACGGTGGCAGAATGCATTAGTAGGGCCATCTGAGCTGAGTACTAGTTGGCCCAAGATAGGGAGAGAAAAGCGCAGGTCTTTAAAGCCTGAAGGGAGGAGGAAACGCAAGCTAAGCAGGCTCAAGGAAAGCAGCACCACAAGTCACAACATAGAGGGTAGAACATGAGGACCAACCAGAATAGCAGGTAATCCCACAACAATAACAAGAAGAAGGGTAATTCAGCCAATCAAGATTCACATAAGAACTTCCCTTAGAAGAGAAACGACCAGAAAGGAGATGAAAGCCAACACTCGATGTGCCCGAAATGCGGAAAGGGACACTCGGGGGAATGCAAGCAAGGAATGAGTGGCTACTATTTTTGTGGCAAGGAAGGCCACAATGCCAGAAACTGTTATTCCAAACCTCAGAGTCAACGGAACCAAGCTCACACCACAGGCAATCAACTTCACACCGCCCAGACCAGGATCGAAGGCCTTTAGATTACACAAGGCAGGCTAGAAGCTCCAGACAACTAAGGGAGAATCTACGCCGGCACGAGGAGAACCCAGAGGAGTTTCCCTTCAATGAGAGTAACAATGAGGAGATCTTCAATGCAGAATCAGGATCTCCCTCATACGTAGCAGTAACCTGTTAAGCTGGGCCTTTAATCTTGTACATAGGTATTAAGGAGGGGTAGTAGCCTATCCCATTAGACTCAACCTAGCTTGTTCTTTTACGACAATGTACTGGGATGTGTTTACCACTCCCAAGCAAACTAAAGTAATGTACCTTTTTATGATATAAAAAGTAGTGTAGTTTTGCCCAAGGGCTTAGAAATAACATTTTAAAAACATGTCTAGAGTGCAACTGAAGGAACAGCTCGGAGTAGGAACGTAGATTGCTGCCTGAGTTATACCGATCTTCAGGGCTAGTTGTCCACTAAGTTTTGAGTGGCAAGCAGTACTCCTACACTCCATAAGAATGTCAAGACTGGTTTCATGCTATCATAGTGACTCCCCGATTGTATTTCATTGATCTAGATAACTGAGTCCTATTGGCTGTTGATATCTTTTAGGAAGATATTTTCATGTGTATTGGGTTCTTGTGACCAAGATAAGTTCTTAACTGGGTCGAGTTTCACCATACCATAATCGACCAAATCTCTGAGAGGAATCCAGCATCTGCCCCAGTTTTCTTATTGGGCAAGCAAGGGAGTGAAACCACCTAAGTTCCCTAGAGTAGCGGATATACGAGGATGTGCTCGTCAGACCGAGAGACTGCAGCTGATGTCTGTTGATGTAATTCTAAAGTATGTTGTGCACTACAAGAAACTGATATGCACTTCTATAAAACATATGGAAGAAAGCTTATGACGAAACCAAGGCCGAGGCAAAGGAGGATCAAGCTAGGAGAAGACCGAAAGGAAAAAAAGAGACCTTGCCAAATAGAAATTGAAAAGCAATCAAGCAGAAAAGAGTAGTAGGTCGCCATTCGTTTGCATCATCAGATTTTGCTAGAAAGTTAGATAGGAACTTAGGTACGATGAAATAGACTTTAAAACAACAATTCCCTAAGAGGAAGTTTTATTGCCTTGAGCTGGACGCATTTTGTTCCGGTAATTATCTGCGGTAGAGAATTGAGCATTAATTTGATCATCATCAACATGATTGATTATGACGTAAGCTTGGGAATAGGATTCTTCATGGAGTACGACATCGTCATAGATTGGCGGAGGCAGATGTGAGGCAAGGTTATGGAACACACCGCGAGTAAATCTTCCGCACAGTTTCAATATTTTGAATATCAACAGTAAATAGTATTTGTTAACAAACCGGTATACTGTATTTTGAATAGTAACTGTAAACAGTACTTTTGAATAGTAATCGTAAACAGTATTTTTAAATAGTAATCGTTGAATGGCATTTGGAATAGTAACCATTAAATAGTATTTTTGAATAATAATTGATGTACGTACGTTCATAGTAAATACGTATACAATAAAAAAAATCCCTAAATTTATGATAATTAGTTAAGTAACTTTAAGTATCAATTGCAAGAAAGTATGAGTATCTTTTAAAGCAAGTAAGAATCAAGTTTTCAGTGACAGTCTGGGCCACTGAGGGCACGAGGTGTCACAGGTTCGAACTCTAAGTGGTCCATTTTTAACAAAACCCGAGACTATGTGGGCTCGATTTTTAGTCCCAGTTTTGAAAACTGAATGAAAACCACTCGAAAAACCTATCTTAGCATCGTTTTTTGCCAAAACCTATTTGACGTAAAAACTACCGTAACAACATTTTCTTAAAACTCCATGTTTTGTCAAATCCCAAATTCGGATCCTAAGGGGGTCAAAATGACTAAAACCTATAGCCTTTTTCTAGGGATAAATTATGTCCAGCTACCTAAAAAAAAGGTCCATGCTCACACATATACATATTCATTCATAAAAATGTAAACCACAACCACATAACTTAAAAATGAAAAGCTAAGGGCTCAAAATAAACTTATTACAACCCATTTGCATAAACAAATATACATAAATTTCTTGATCAAAAACTTAGAATAACTAAACTTCCGAAAAGGATTTCGGTTTTACCTCTTGTTCTATGAACCAAGCACAAATCTAAATCAAAAGCTTTGGTGACTAAGGTGGCCATGTGAACCAAGGAGAGTAGGGGTTGGTTTATGCTAGCAAAGATACAAAAAATTTCCCTCTTAGTATCAAACGAAAACAATAACTAAAAATACAAGGATAAGTTCCAAAAACTTACCCTTGAATACACTTGAAATGGCTTGGATTGAATCCTCCTAACACAAGCTTGAGGGGGTTGGATTTTGGTAAACTTTTGGCTTGGTTTTTGGCTTGAAAAATGGTGGTTTTGGAGGTATGGAATGGTCGGCTATAGCAAGGGAAAGAGAGAGAGAAAAAAGTTGTGTTTTTGGGGTGTGAAAAAGAAAGAATAATACCTAAGGCATGGTCACCCCTTTTATAGACAAACCTAAGTAAAATTAACCAACCTAAAGCTCAATTAATCAAGCCAATCTTATGCTAATTTAGGGACAAATTTCTACCCATTTCCTACGCCTTGGGAGCCGTGGGCTGTGCGCATTGAAGGAGGGGGAATAAAAAATTTTGGTTGATGGAATGTGATAGAAATGTAATATTGTTTAATCAAATATGTCATAACTTGTCCAATATTTTAATGCTACTTTTACAGCTATTTTTGCAGCTAAAATCAGCTACTTTTCAGCTAGGGGGACACAGATTTTGAGGTCAAAAATTTATCTGCATTTGCCTCTCTTCACAGTCTAGTTTCTACCGTTCAGTATCCGACCCTTTTTCGGCAGTGTTTTAGTTTTCACCCAGAATTGGATTTTCTGAATCTGATTTTTGTACTGATGATTTTTAGTTGGGTTGTACTGTCTAAGAGCCCATTATGTACTAGTTTACTATTTATTTCCTATACTGTGGTTGTGTCTACACTGTGTTGTCCTTACGGACGCATTACGAGGTATTCTGGTGTGAAATTTTCAACACAGTCTCTCTTAACTAATTTGGACGTGCTGATTTCAATTTTATCAATTTTACATCCATCTGAGGTCGTCTGGACCTATTTTTGGAATCTATGTGACCCTACCTTAAAAAACATGCCAGGTGCTTGATTAACTAATTTGGCCGTTCTGAGTCCAAATATATCAATTTCGGGGCGAGAAAAGGCCATCTTGGCCCTTTTCCTGATACTGCCTATATCTTAAACAAAAATTCTCATTTTATGCCCAGTTGACCAGATTGAGCCAACTGACTACTGATATATCAGTTTTATGTCAAATTAAGACCGTCTTGGCCATTAACCTGACACTTCATTTTTCACTATTCACTATTTATTGTTTTCTATCTGACTGACTAGTCTGAGTGGTCTGACTCCGATTTTGTCAGTTTCTGGGTGAAAAGAGGTCATCTGGACCTTTATTCCTGGTACTATACGTCTGCTAGGGTATTTCTCGCTGTTGTGCTCAGATGTTCGATCCGAGCGTTCTGGTGATCTATTCACCAGTCTTGTATCAGGAAATGGTCATCTGGACCAGTTTCTTCATACTGCGCATCTCATACACTTATACACATAATAGGATCGATCGATTTCATAATCGGTCACCCCTTTCACTACATGAATAGTATTTAAATAATATTGTATCTGTTTAATCTATTCAACTGAAGAATAAACTATATTTGTCAACTTAATTACTCATTATATAGTAATTAGGTTTCACATCTCATGAGAGTCTTTACAACGGCTCTTTGCTCAATACATAGCCTTCTACACGGGTTCTCACGCGGACGTATACAAGGCAACACGGGCTTGTACCAGCTGAGACTGCTCAACATGGCCATGTCCTGGAAACACGTTCATCTACCCGAGCGGTACACGGCTACTTACACGGATGTGTACCTGACCGTGTTCTTCAAATTTGCATTAAAAGGCATAAAATTATTCCTCAATTTCTCATTATATGGAAATTAGGTTACATGAACGGGGTAGTCTTTACAACCTGCCCCCTTTACAAAATTTTCATCCTCGAAAATTAAAATAATTATGGGAAGTCTCTTTTCATATCCTCTTCCTATTCCCATGTGGCTTCTCTATATTGTGGTTTCACCACAATAGTTTTACAAGCAGAATCACTTTATTCCTAAAGACTTTATTTTCCTTAGCCAAAATCTGCACAGGTTTCTCTTCATTTGTTAGATCGACGTGGACTTTATGGGTTCTTAGCTCAGAATGTGAGAACTGTTCGGCACATATTTCATCAACATCGAGACGTGAAAGATGTTATGCATTGAATCCAATTTAGGAGGGAGCGCTAATTGTAAGCTACCTTCCCAACTCACTCGATGATCTCGAAGGGTCCAATGTATCTAGGACTAAGCTTCCCTTTCTTCCTAAAGCACATCACCCCTTTCATGGGTGCCATTTTGAGAAAGACAAAGTCTCCTTCTTGAAACTCGAGGAGTCTGCGGCGTTTGTCTGCATAGCTCTTCTGATGACTGTGCGCCATATCTAGCCTCTCTCGTATTAGCTTCACGTCTGCTTTTGTGTTCTTTACAAAATCTGTGCTGGTAAGCTGTTTCTCTTTAGTCTCATGCCAGTGGACCGGAGATCGGCATTTTCTTCCATAGAGTGCCTCATACGGTGTCATTCTGATCGAGGAATGATAGCTGTTATTGTATGAAAACTCAATCAACTATAGCTTCTAGTCCCAGTTTCCTTTGAAGTCTAGGACACAAGCTCTCAGCATATCCTCCAACATCTGAATGGTTCTCTCGGATTGACCATTGGTTTGAGGATGAAAAGCTATACTGAATTTCAACTTGGTTACCAATGAGGCTTGAATGCTTTACCAAAATCTGGAAGTGAAGCATCCATTGCGATTTGAAATGATTGATTTTGGTACACCATGTAGTCTCACTATCTGAGCTACATACATCTCTACTAGCCTTTCCACTGAGTAGCTCAGCTTCGTAGTTAGAAAACAAGCTGATTTCGTTAATCAGCCCATAATTACCCAGATTGCATCGTTGCCGCTTAACACTCTGGGCAATCTGACCATGAAATCCATTATAATTTGCTCCCATTTCCACTTAGGTAGCTCGATTTTCTAGAATTCTCCTGTCGGCCAGTGATGTTCTACCTTAATTCTCTGGCATATGAGGCATCTTACAATAAACTTAGCGATGTCGTTCTTCATCTTAGGCCACCAAAAACTCTTTCAAGTCTTTGTACATTTTATTTGCCCCTCGATGTACTGAGTATGGCCTTTCGTGAGCTTCAGAAAGATCCTTCTCCTGAGTTCTTCATTTTTCGAAACACAATCTCTATCTCTGAAATAGAGTATGCCATCCGTAGAGACTCAAAATTCTGAACTCTGGTCCTCTGTTGCCTCTTTCTTGAGCTTATTTAGGGACAAGTCAAGGTCCTAGCCAGCCTTAATCTCTTCTAGGAGAGTTGATTGGATTTGGACAACCTCCTCGTTAAAATTTCAATCTCACTACTGTGTAGCTCCTTTTGCAGTGCTTCTGGAAAGGCATGGATAGCCATAAGCATTGAAGAATGCTTTTTACTTAGTGTGTCGGCCACCTTATTGGCTTCCCCTGGATGGTACAAGATCTTACAGTCATAATCCTTTACCAATTCTAACCATCTTCGTTGCCTCATATTGAGCTCTTTCTACATGAAGATGTACTTGAGACTCTTGTGGTCTGTATAGATCTCGCACTTAATGCCATATAAGTAATGCCTCCAAATCTTAAGCATAAAAATGACCGCTGCTAGCTCCAGGTCATGCGTAGGGTAGTTTCTTTCATGGTTCTTGAGTTATCGCGAAGCATATGCGACCACTCTACCATTTTGCATTAGCACGACTCCTAGTCCGGTCTTGGACGTGTCACAGTAGATCATAAAATTTTCCTGTCTAGCGTCTAGGATGGTCAGAATCGGAGCACTTGTGAGTCTTCATTTTAGCTTCTAGAAGCTCTTTTCATACTTGTCAGTCTACTCATACTTTTTCTCTTTCTTGGTAAGCACTGTAAGTGGTGTGACTAACTTTGAGAAGTCTTCGATGAAGCGTCAATAATATCCTGCTAGTCCGAGGAAACTGCAGATTTCTATCATATTTCTTGGTGTCGGCCATGTGCTAACTGCTTCCACCTTCACTAGGTTCATGGATACTCCCTCTTTGGAGACTACGTGGCCAAGAAAATGAACCTTCTCTAGCCAAAACTCACACTTGGAGAATTTGGTGTATAGTTGATGATCTCGTAGTTTGCGTAAAATGGCCCTCAAATGTTCCTCATGCTTTTCCTTCGTATTCGAGTATACAAGTATGTCATCAATAAACACAATGACAAACTTGTCTAGAAAATCCTTGAACACGTGGTTCATTAGATCTATGAAGGCTACAGGGCTGTTAGTCAGTCCGTATGACATGACTAGGAATTCATAATGTCCATATCGTGTTTAGAAAGCCATCTTGGGTACATCTTCCTCCCAGAATTGTAACTTATGGTACCCGGAACATAGGTCAATCTTGGAGAAAACTCCAACACCTCAGAGCTGGTTAAACAGATCGTCGATCCATGGCAATGGATACTTGTAATCCGTTTTTTATCGTGATCTTGTTCAGCTCCCGTTAGTCTATACACATCCTTAGCATTCCATCCTTCTTCTTCACAAACAAGACTGGTGCTCTGCATGGTGAACAGCTCTGTTGGATGAAGTGTTTGTCCATTAGATCCTTCAACTGAGTCTGAAGTTCCTTTAACTCTGTCGGGGCCATTCTATAGGGGGCCTTGGAGATGGGGGCTGATCCTGGTAGGAGCTCGATCTCGAATGATGTCTCCCGCTCTGGTGGAAGCCCCAGAAGATCTTCTGGGAATACTTCTACGAACTCTTGAACCACTGGGACGCTATCAGATCCTATCTCTACTTCCTAGGTCTTGTCCACTATATGTGAGAGGAAGCCGATGCATCCACTGGTTAGTAGCTTGTGAGCCTTCATTGCCGATATCATCATCTTTGGTTGCTTTAATGATAGCCCCTTGTAGACAAACTTCTCATGCCCAATTGGCTCGAAGGTAACCTCCCGTCTTCAACAATCTATGACAGCATTGTACTTGGTAAGGAAATCCATCCTCACAATTATGTCATAGTCGTAAATGTGAAGGATGATTAGATCCATACTCATTTTGTGCCTACTAATAACTATTGGCATATGACATATCTAGTAGTTAGACAACAAAACTTCCCCTGAGGGAAGGGCAGTTCAAAAAGTTTATTTTATCCTATCTACGTTCTGGTCCATCTTCCTAGCAAACTTTGAGGATGCAAATGAATGTGTAGCTCCAGAATCAAATAGCACTAGTGTAGTGGAGTTGGCAACAGAAAGTTGACCTGTCACCATTATCGAGGTTTCAGCCTCTGTATCCTCTCGAATGAAGGCGTAGATTCTTCCTTGAGCTTCTGGTGCCTTCAGTCTACCCTGAGCGATTGATGGACCCTCAATCCTAGTCTGGACGGCATGCAGTTGGCCGCTGGTGGCACCGGCTTGGCCTTATTGATTTTGTGGATTGGAACGACAGTTCTTGGCATAGTGGCCTTCCTTGCCACAGATAATGCAGCCATTGGTTCCTTGGTGGCATTCTTCTGGATAGTTCCTCCCACACTTTGGGCAAGACAGGTGTTGATTACCACTTCCTCCCCGGTTGTTCCTCTTTTAGGGGAAGTTCCTTTATTTCCCTTGGTTGCTTAGATTCCCCTTCCTTTTGTTGTTGGGGTGGGATTGTCTGTTATTCAGGCCGTTCCCCATATTCTGACCCTTATGCTGTGATTCGAGGTTCTGTCTCCCCTTAGTCTCCTTGGCTTGTGTCTTCTCTTCTCTTCTAGCCTTGAAGAGTTGAGCCTTTCACTCCTTCTCCTGGGCCAACCAATATTCTACTCGGATGGCTCGGCTGACACACTCTGCTACTATTATGGGCCTGTGGCAACCGCTACAGACTTGGATGGCGATATCTGTCCTGAACATTTTCAACATCCTCCTGACCTTTTCCTTCTCTGTCAACACTAGGTTTAGGTAGAGTCGAGCCAGCTGCTCGAACTTCCTTACTGCCTCCATGATAATCGTGCTTCCCTAGCCTAAATTGTTAAACTCGTCTTGCTGGGCTGTTAGGGCTTTGTCATTGAAATACATCTCCTTAAATGTAGGAAATAAATCGATAAAAACGTATCAGAGTGGCGCAGTAGAACAATAAAAAAATTTTAAGATCGTTAAATATCTCATGATGCCATATACAATAAACCAACAACAATTTAAACTCATACCTCAAAAGATGCCAATTTGCAGGAGGAGAATGATTGGAGGGCTTCAACCAACTAGCCTTCTCTACTATTCTCCAATTCCCAAATGGCTGAGTGTGTGTGCACTCTGAACCTTGATTGGTATGCTAGCACTGCTAGTCTTCTTCCGACCACCCAGATCTCTAAAGAACTTATTGTCACGGTGAGTTATGCAACAATAAGCCTGCTCACCTGAGAGTCTGTGGTCTGAGAGAACTGAAGTGGCAGGACCTCTATTTATAGATTGCATAAGGTGATCCTCTAAATTCGAATTGAATTAGGAGAAGATTTTCTCCTTTATCCATCCACAAAATCTGAATTTTCTAGGCCTTATCCCAACTTAAAAATTCGGCCACCTTCAGGATTTTGCATTTAAAATTCAAACAAGATTTTAACTTGAATTTTATCTCACCATTACCCAACCAAAAAATCTAAAAATCTCTTTTAAGATTTCCTTAAAATTTCGGCCACAAAAGTAGGGGAAGAATCAAAATTCAACTAGGATTTTCAAGCTTGAATTTTATCTCATCCTTATCCAAAATAACCGAAAATCTCCTTGGAGATTTAGTCAAAATTTTTGGCCAATACAAGGAGGAGAGAATCCTAATTCAACTGGGATTGAAAATTGAATTTTTCCCTGAATCTTATCCACAAAAATTTCAAAAATTCCATGAGGATATTCCTCAAATTTTTTGACAAAGTTAGTTAGGATTGGGATTCAAAATTCAAGTAGGATTCAAACAAGATCCTCCTCTCCAGAATCCAAATCAAATTCAAATTTCTCCATGTGGATTATCCACAAAAAATTCAAATCCTACATGGACTATAATTCAAAATTTGAATTTCAAATTTCAAAGTTTAGATTTCAAAATTCAAACTTCAAATTCAAAATTCAAATTTCGAACTCCACAAAAAGGTTATTTTTCAAACTTTATTCTCATGGATAATTTTCTATAACTCCAATCCAATCTCAAATAAAATCATGGCAACTTTATTTGGAGTTCGAATAATTGTGTACTCTATTATCCAAAACAAAATTTGAATTCAACCGGAGAGAATCTTGTCCACCATCCTAATCCTATGTCAACACCATCCATGCATAATCATCTAGCCAATAGCATATACAAATCAATTTGCCAATCGTTAAGGAATTATGTGAAGCTAGTAGAGGGACCAATTGGACATATATAATCGGGTTCCCATGAATCCATATGATCATCATTCTTTACCAAACAACTCAATCATATGATCACTAATTTCAGAGTCACACCTGTGACAACCGGGAAATTCTGGCATTCTCGGAAGAAAATATACAAATGTATGTATATAACAATTTGTACTATTTAAAGAGTGAAATAAATAAATTTATATTATTCAGAATGTATTAAAATGTTCTAACAATACTAACGAGTAAGAATTCAGTGTTGATAAAATGTACTGAATTGAAACGAGTGGAACGGTGCCAAAAACGACATTGAAAACCCTAACCGGTGCATTATGGTGCACTAAAAGATGAAGAACTTCCAGTATTGGTTTTGATCAAATGGAAGTAGTATAAATTGATCCGACTGCATAGGAGACCTCAAGAACCCGCCGGGACGATTTCAGGAAAATTTCAGCTCGAACCGACATCGGTCAAAAAGTAGTCGAATTAATATGAATAATAAAGTCAAAGTCAAAGTTTTCACTTTGCATTTATGATATCATAAATCCATTTATTAAGTGATTTAAATTTGGTGGTTGGTGGCATTAATGGCCAAGATTAAATATGGTTTTGATCTAAAGGCTTAGATTTGGCCAAAATTAGCTAAATTAAATTTTGTGAAGAAATGGAAAGAAATGGCATGAAAGGTGTTGAATTTTCATTGGTTGGAAGCTAAATTAATTGGTTTCCTTTGTTACTTAAGTCGGCAAAGTTTGAAACAAAGGCACCCATAGCTTATTCAAAGCCAAAACAAAGAAAAAAAATTTTCTAAGTGTTTCAAGAGAGCAACCGTGAGCAACCAAGGAGAACCAAGCTAAACTTTCAAGTTTTCTTCACAAAAGTGGTAGCAAACTCTTCATTGAAGTCAAGGGAAGCAAGAAATCAAGGTATCCATCTTTGGTTTGAAATTTTTTTTGCTTTTTCATTGAAAAATCCGTGGGTTTGATGGCTTGAAGAATGAGAAAATTTGTGATTTATTTAGTTGATTTGGTGCTTGGGTTTTGTTAATGGTTTGATTAGAAGAAAAACCATGCATTTTGTTTCAAGAAAAACAAAGTTTCGGTTGGTTTTTCAGTGGTAAAACCATGGGTTACCTTAGTGTTTGATGATGGATTCATTGTTGTTTAAGTGTTGTAATGCTTTAAATCATGTTTTGGTTAAATGGAAAGCATGATTTGCATGGTTAGAAAGCTTGGAAAAATTTTGGTATCTAAATTCCCTAATATGGTAGTGTTGTGTAATTAGGGTTTGGTGAACATTTTTGCATGATTAACTTGATGTTTGGATAGTTAAATTCATGCATTGAATTATGGAAATGTTGGTTATGAGGTTGAAAGCATGAAACAAAATGTTATGCATATTTTTACCCAAAATGGCCGTGGTTATGTGTGTTGAAAAACCCTAAGAATTGTGTTGTAAAATGCATGGAAAATGGCTTGAAAACGTGCTAGGTAATAGCCTTTGAATAGCCTAAAATTTGGTTGAAAAATTGAAAAGTTTTGGTTAGGTTTTGAGTTTGAAAACAGTGGCTAAACCTAAGGGTAAAATTGAAAGAATTTTGTTGAATTGTGGTTCAAAATGTGAATTGTTAAATGTGTGAGCTTTTATGTAAAAGTTTGGGAAACTTTTACATAAAATAGGACTTTGGTATAGTACGTGGCACGGACATATGGTATGAGGCGTACCTAACGCCGGTAGCCTTAAATTTATGCCGAAATGCTGCCGAAATTTCGAAAAATAGCATTTAGGGTAAAAAGGGAATCGAGAGTAAAAGTTTAGGGTCGGGTCAAAAACCCGAGTCCCTAAAGGAAAATTGAATAAGGGAAACCTAAGAGGTGGTTCGTGAATAGTAACCCGTCCCCCTTAAAAATGTAAAACGCGAGTGAAACTGAAAAACCGACCCCGAGGGGGGGGCGTTTTTGGGAAACGAAGTAGAAGTCCGAGTCAGATACGGAAAATCCGAGCCTCGGAGACCTAAATCGGGAAAGTTTAGATGAACATTTTAAATACTAGTAAAACGTCCATTTGAGGTTTCAAAACAATAGAAAATCACTAAACCAACGTGAGGGTCAGAATAGTACTTCTCGAGGGTCGGGAAGGTGAAAAATGGAAATAAAATAGAAATGAACCCGGTAATGAATAAAAAAGAGTCAGAAAAGTTCCTGAGAGCCAAAAGTGCAGTCTAGATCGAGAAAATCCCGTCAGGGGCATAATTGTAATTTTGCCAAAATATAGGGGCAAAGTCGTAATTTTTCAAAAGTTGAGAAAAATAGGGAAAATGATAAACAAAGCCTAAAAAGTTATAAATAGGTTTTATTTAAGCTTTTTAATAAAAAAAAATAAAAGCTATAAATGGAAATGAAATTAACAGACAAGGTTTTGTCTGTAGGATCCCAAACTCGACCCACAAAGAGAGCGATTAAAGATCCAGGAAAGGAAAAGGGGAAGAAACAGATAAGGTAAGTTCAGACATTTACCTATCTGTAACATGTAGCATTATTATTGCTAACTTTGATGTACTAACTATAAGTTAGGTACATATGTGCTACGAGCACTATTATAGAATAGAGAGAGACGCAATATGTTACGGGTACTATTGAAATAGGACACATAATAAATTGTGCTTCGGGCACTAGAGAGAGGTTAATGAAACTCACTCGTGTGAAATTAAAATGTGAACCATTCCTAACCACGGGGTAATATGAAGTCACCGGGTTAGAACTTTAAAAAGTCGGTAATGAAACCAGTTTTGGCGTACCAACCTTCCGTACAGGGAGGTAAACTTTGCCTTTGAGGCTATGATGATGAGATTAAGGCTGTGGAGGTCAGCACTAATGTACCGCTCCCAGTCATGTACAACTTTGCCTTCGGGGCTATGATGATGAGATTAAGGCTATGGAGGTCAACACTAATGTACCGCTCCTAGTCATGCGCACTAAAATGGTACTGCCAACTTGAGCTCAAAACCAGAACATAATTAAAGATAATTACCTAAAACTGAAACTATGCCATAATTGAGCATAAGACAGTTTTGTGAGAGTACTAACACCGTGGTTGATGTACTATTGATATACAGTGTTTGTAGTCAAAGTTACTATTCATGATGAATAGTGGTCAATGTTACTATTCATGATAAAAGTACTATTCATAGAAATTCTATTTCTTGCATGTTTGAACTTACTGAGCTTGTAACTCACCAATTTTGCTTATGTTGCAGGTAAGCAGCCAGCTTACTAGCTTTGTATGGCTGGATGGTAGACGGGATAGCGAGTGTCAAATGGGATGGGAAACCAAGGGATATAGTCCTGCCAGAGTCTTTCCGCTGAGTGATAACAGAGAAAGGAAAGAGAAACAGCTCTTTTGTAATAATATATATTTTGTGAAAGTACTGTATTATGTAAATTACTTTGTACTTGTAAACAAAGTGATTAGTGGATAATGTTTTACATGATGTTTTAAAAAAAAATCCCCCAAAAATGTCATGTTTTACAAGAGAGATAGATTAGCCGGCAACCCATGAGAGTACAATCTATCGCAGTTAGCGTTAAAGCTTGACTGTAATAGTATTGTATGATCTCTACGAAGGGCGGGCCGCCACAACCCCACAATAAACCTGAAACTGAACTCCCAATTATATACTGTATTACGTAAGCCTGTGACAAGCTATTGTCCAATGTCCTTGTCATGTATGCAAAACCCTCATATGATATCTATGATCAACCTTAGGTCAAAGTCTATTCAATCCTAATGATCAGGCTATCCTAAAGTTCCATTGTACTACTGAATAAGAAAATGATTATTCACCATATGTGAATAAGAAGTCATCCGCCCAGTAGACGACCCAAGGCCTTGTCCATTTTCACATCCAGTATAATGCCTTTAAGAGGATACCCTTAACTCCTTATTAGTGCTATGATTTCGATATCTGTAAACAAACCCTTCATCATATACAAATCATGCACCCAATGAACCGGTCTATAAGCTTACTACCTCTGAGACGCTTTAGCCATTGGAACATCAAAGTACACAAGTCATATACAAGAAGTAGTTCATTCACTCATGATTAAGGTTACTGTACAATAAACATCAAAAGCAGATTGATCTACTCATAGCGGACTACGTAGATCAATCACGCTTTAGTCCCGGTCTAATATGTCACCACCAAGCAACATATCTATGTCTCTACTTGGGAGTTTATGCCCTAGACAGTCAAGACAAACCGTCCCCACTATATCTTTAGACAACATAATAGTCTTAATATGAGTTAGATGCTCGGTCTAACCCCATAGACTACGAACCTTAGTTTAGACCGCTTACTTGTCTGCTTGCATACAAAAGTCTATTGCATGCAACGTTCTAACAGTTTTAACACAAGCAGTCAGTGAGCTATATTTGCTTACATTTACTTTAACATGTAAATAGAATGAGGACAAACAGTAATGTAATGAATAACCTCTATATATATAATTTTATTATCCAGTTCAAAATAAATACATCAAATGTCTCTAACGCTTAGGGCATTTCCTAACAATCTCCCACTTACCTTAAGCTAGTAGATATGCCATGTTACGCATCCCAATCACCTCTACATGCCTCTCAAAGCTTCGAGCCACAAAATTCTAAGTAAAGGGATCGACAATGTTGTCCTTGGACACGATCTTACATACATCTACTTGTCCCATCTCCACGTGCCCTCTAATAATGTGATACCTGCGATCTATGTGCTTGGTCTCTTGTGGTGCCGAGATTCCCTTATGTTGGCAATAGCCCCAGTGTTATCACAGTAAAGTGTGTAGGCTTATCAATACTCGGAATGACCTCAAGGTCTCTAAAGAACTTGCGGAGCCAAACCACTTCTTTAGATGCCTCAGCCGCAGTCATATACTTAGCCTCCATAGTAGATTCAGTTGTGCAACCCTGCTTCATGCTCCTCCACACAATGGCGCCTCCTCTGAGCAAGAACACTAATCCTGATGTCGATTTCCTCAAATCCTTGTAAGTTTGGAAGTTTGAGTCTATGTATCCTACGGGTGTTAGGTCCCCTCTAGAATACACCAGCATATAATCCCTCGTTCTCTTAAGATACTTGAGTACATGCTTTACTGCTTGCCAGTGCTTGGTTCCAGGATTCGCTTGATATCGAATCACCATACCTACTGTAAAACATATGTCCGAGCGAGTACAAAGCATAGCGTACATAAGGCTACCCATAGCGGATGCATAAGGGACCTTACTTATACGCTCTCTTTCTTCTGATGTCTTGGGACAGTTATCTAATGAAAGAGTTAGACCGGTAATGGAAGGTTGTGTGCCTTTCTTTGCCTCTTGTATTGCATATTTGTCAATTATTTTATTTATGTATGAAGCCTGGGATAACGCTATCATTTTATTCTTTCAATCTCTAAAGAGACGAATGCCTAGAACATAATTAACTTCTCCCAAGTCCTTTATGTCAAACTATTAGTGCAGCCAAAGTTTGACCGATGATAAGTTCCCTACATCATTCCCAATGAGTAGTATATCATTGAAATAGAGTATCAGAAAGACCACTTTTCCAATCCTTAATACGTTTATAAACACAGGGTTCATCAACATTCTACTCAAAACCAAATGTCTTGATCGCTTGATCAAATCTCTGGTTCTATGAGCGTGATGCTTGCTTTAATCCATAAATGGATCTAAGCAACTTGCAGACTTTCTTTCTTGGCCTTTTGCATGAACCCTTCGGGCTGCATCATCTAGATACATTCCTCAAGATGGCCATTCAAGAATGTTGTCTTGACGTCCATTTGCCAGATCTCGTAATCGAGAGCCGCAGCAACTAACAGAAGAATACGGATAGACTTCAGTATAGCAACAGGCGAAAAGGTTTCATCGTAATCGATTCCAGCCTTTTGCGTGTACCCCTTTGCAACCAGTCTAGCTTTGAAAGTTTCCACTCTCCCTTCTGCATCCTTCTTTCTTTTGTAGATCCACTTGCATCCAATAGGTTTTATCCCATCCGGTAGATCTACAAGTTCCCAAACAGAGTTGGATTTCATAGAATCCATCTAATTGTTGATGGCCTATTTCCAAGATTTAGAATCAACATCATTTATAGCTTTATCATAAGTGACCGAATCATCCTCATGCTCATAAGCTTCAGCCTAGTATACCTTAGCATCATACATGAAGAAATTAGGTTTCTTCGAAACCCTCCCACTACGACAAGGCACCCTAAATTGTTAATCGTCTGCAGGTCTTTCACCAGAACTCGGACTTATGTCCAGGACCAAAACCTGTGGAGCAGTTCTTTCACCCGATAACTCCTCTAGCACTACTTTGCTTCGAGGCTTAAAGTCATTCATGTGACTTTCCTCTAAGAATGTCGCATGAGTTGAAACAATGACTTTTTGTTCCTTTAGGTTATAGAACAGACCTCCCTTAGTTCCCTTAGGATACCCTACAAACATGCACAATTCTATTCTTGGTTCCAACTTCTTCACATCCCCATCCAGTACATGTGCCGAATAGCCTCATATTCTCATATGTCCAAGGGATGGCTTCCAGCCACACCATAATTCATATGGAGTCTTGGGAATTGATTTACTTGGAACCTGGTTCAGAATATAGCATGCCGTTTGTAATGCATATCCCCAAAATGATAACGGAAGCGTTGAATAACTCATCATGGACCGTACCATATCCAATAAGGTCATGTTTCTCCTTTCGGCTACGTCATTCTGTTGTGGAGTACCAAGTGTAGTTAATTGGGATAATATCCCATTCTCTACAAGATTTCCTAGAAATTCACCGGAGAGGTATTCGCCACCTCGATCAGATCGAAGTGTTTTTAAGGATTTACCCAATGGCTTTTCCACTTCCGCACGATACTCTTTGAACTTATCAAAGGTTTCGCTCTTGCGGTGCATCAGGTACACATATCCATACCTCGAGTAATCATCTAAAAAGGAGACATAATACTCGAACCCTCCTCGTGCTATGACGTTCATGGGGCCACATACATCAGTGTGCATAATTTCTAAGAGTTTCTGAACCCTAGTACCCTTAACTCCAAAAGACCTCTTAGTCATCTTACCCTCAAGACAAGACTCACATTGAGGAAGACGTACCTCCTCCAGAGATTCTAGAGGACCGTCTTTCACCAACCTTTGAATCCTATCCTTATTAATATCACCAAGTCTTAAATGCCAAAGATACGCCTTGTTAGAGTGAGAAACTTTCAACCTTTTAGAGTTATCTATTAATTCAGTGTCAACCAGTGAGTACATCTTTAGTTTGATCAAATATAGGTTTCCATCCATCTATCCAGAACAGATAAAAGACTTATTTCTATGAATATCAACTCTTTTACTAAAAGAAACTGAATAAGAATCCTTTATTAAACAAGCTACCGATATAAGGTTCCTTCTAAAATTAGGAACATAAAAATAGTCTTTTAATAAAATAAACCTAAATTCATCAAAGTAAAGGTAAACATCTCCCACTGCCTCAGCCACCACCAAGCTACCATCTCCAGTCCGCAACGAGAGGCTCTTATCATGTAGACTTCTCGTTTTCACGAACCCCTGCATAGAAACACAAACATGGTTAGTGACGCCCGAATCAATGACCCAAGTGTCTTTTGATTCTTCCACCAAACACGCTTCTAAATAGTAAAGTTCCTTACCTTCCTTGCCCTTGGCAGCTAGAAATTCTCGGCAAGCCTTTTTAAAGTGACCTACCATCCCACAGCAGAAGTACTTAGACTTTTTACGGTCCCTGGGCTTCTTGTTGTTAGGAAATGCCTTAAGCATTCGAGACATTTTGATGTATTTATTTTGAACTGGATAATAAAATTATATATAAAGGTTATTCATTACATTGCTATCTGTCCTCGTTTTATTTACATGTTAAAGTAAATGTAAGCAAGTATGGCTCCCTGACTGCTTGTGTTAAACTATTAGAACGTTGCATGCAATGGACTTTTGTATGCGAGAAGACAATGTTCTAAAGTTAGCAGTCTAAACTATGGCCTGTAGTCTATGGGGTTAGACTAAGCATCTAACTCATGTTAAGACTATTATGTTGTCTAAAGCCTTGGAGGGGACGGTTTGTCTTGACTGTCTGGAGCTAGACTCCCAAGTAGAGACGTAGATATATTGCTTGGTGATGACATATTAGACTGGGACTAAAGCGTGATTGATCTACGAAGTCCGCTTTGAGTGGATCGATCTACTTTTGATGTTCATTGTGCAGTAACCTTAATCCTGAGTAAAAGGATAGCTTCATGTATATGACCTGTGTACTTTGATGTTCCAATGGCTAAAGCGTGTCAGAGGTAGTAAGCTTATAGACCGGTTCGTTAGGTGCATGACTTGTATATGATGAAGAGTTCGTTTACAGATATCGGAATTATAGCTCTAATGAGGAGTTAAGGGTATCCTCTTAAAGGCATTTTACTGAATGTGAAAATGGACAAGGTCTTGGGTCGTCTGCTAGGCGGATGACTTCTTATTCACATATGGTGAATAATCATTTTCTTTATTCGGTAATATAATGGAACTTTAAGATAGCCTGATCAGTAGGATTAAACAGACTTTGGCCTAAGGCTGATCATGGATATCATATGAGGGTTCTGCATACATGACGAGGTCATTGGACGATAGCTTGTCACAGGCTTACGTAATACAGTATATAATTAAGAGTTCAGTTTCAGGTTTATAGTGGTGTGACTCTGAAATTAGTGATCATATGATTGAGTTGTTCAGTAAAGAATGATGATCATATGGATTTTCAAGAGCCCAATTATATATGTCCAATTAGTCCCTCTACTAGCTCCACATAATTCCTTAACGTTTGGCAAAATTGATCTATGTATGCTATTGGCTAGTTTATTATGCATGGATTATGTTGATATAGGATTAGGATGTTTGACAAGATTCTCTCCGGTTGAATTCTGATTTTGTTTTGGATAATAGAGTACACAATTATTCGAACTCCAAATAAAGTTGCCATGATTTTATTTGAGATTGGATTGGAGTTGTAGAAAATTATCCATGAGAACAAGAATTAGAAATACAACTGTTTTGTGGAATTTGAAATTTGAATTTTGAAATTTGAATTTTGAAATTTGAATTTGAAATTGAAATTCAAATTTGAAATTTGAATTTGAAATTCGAATTTGAAATTTGAAATTGAAATTCGAATTTGAAATTTGAATTTGAAATTCAAATTGAAATTCAATTTTTGAATCACAGTCCAAGTGGGATTCGAATTTGTTGTGGTAAATCCACAAGGAATGAAATTCGAATTTGAATTGGACATAGAGAGGAAAATCTTATTGGAATCTTACTTGAATTTTGAATCCAAATCCTAACCAAATATGGACTAAAATTTTGAGGATTATCCTCAATGAATTTTTGGATTTTTGTGGATAAGGTTCAAGAAAAAATTCAAGTTTCAATCCCAGTTGAATTTGGATTCTCTCCTCCCTGATAATGGCCGAATTTTTGGAGTAAATCTCCTAGGAGATTTTCGGTTATTTTGGATAAGGATGAGATAAGATTCAAGCTTGAAAATCCTAGTGGAATTTTGATTCTCCCTTATCCAAATGTGGCCGAAATTTGGGTGGGGATTTTCCTCTTGGATTTTCAGATATTTTGGTTAGAAAAGGGAGATAAAATTCTAGTTAATATCTTGTTTAGATTTGGATTGGAATTATCCTAAAGTGGCCGAATTTATTGTTGGGATTTTCCCCTTAGAAAATTCATATTTTGTACTTGTGGATAAGGGAGAATATCTTCTCCTAATCCAATTCGAATTCAGAGAATCACCTCATGCAGGTCTATAAATAGAGGTGTTGCCACTCCATTTCTCTTAGACCACAAACTCTCAGGTGAGCAGGCTTATTATTGCATAACTCACCGTGACAATAAGTTCTTTAGAGATCTGGGTGGTCGGAAGAAGACTAGCAGCACTAGCATACCAATCAAGGTTCAGAGTGCCCACATACTCAAACATTCGGGAATTAGAGAATAGTAGAGAAGGCTAGTTGGTTGAAGCCCTTCGGTCATTCTCTTCTTGCAAGATTGGCGTCCTTGAGGTATAAGTTTTAATTGTTGTTGGTTTATTTTATATGGCATCATGAGATATTTAACGATCTTGAAAAATTTTTATTGTTCCGCTACGCCACTCTGATACGTTTTTACCGATTATTTTCCTACAATTGGTATCAGAGCCATCTCATGACTATACCATGTACATAAATTAGACAATTACTTAGTCTTTTATTTATGTATGGATTTGATATTTAGAGAGTGGCATTCTAGGATTTCTTTATGTTGTTATTATGGATTATGTATGTAGTATGTGGTTGTTTTAATTTTTTAAATTATTATAAGTATGCTTGTTTATGCCGGTTATGATTCCTTAGAATTTAGAAAAATTGTATCTAGGAATTTTTATGTAACCATGGGAGCAGTTTATTAACACTGTAATTTTCCCATGGATTTTAATTTGGTCTCTTAGAATTATTATGATTAGATTTTTTATGTAATTATTCTTGGAGGAGATTGAAGATTGAAGACCGTAATTTATTTTTCCCTAAAGTTAAATTTAATTTAAAGGTTGAAATTTTGATTGTGTGGAAAATTTCAATTTAATTGGGATTCAAATTAATTTTTGGGGATCCTAATGGGTAAATTGGAATATGACAAAAAAATCGAGACACGACCACTCGGGATAGGTCGTCGGGCCTTGGTGGGGCTGCAGCCCCTGCCCTTGGGTAGGATGGGCTGTGACAGCCCCTGTGCAGGCCATAACCACCCATGGCCGCAGGCTTGGCCTGCAGCCGAGGGTGGCCGTGGCCTCCCCAAGGCTGGCCGCAGCCTAGGCATGCAGCTTGCCAGCTACTGTGCCCAGCCTAGGCGTGCAACCTGGCACTGCAGGCTTGGCCTGTAGCCCGGCAGGGCTGCACAAGGGGCGGCCGTGGGCTACCAGCCCCCCGGGGGCTGGGGGCTACCCACGGCAGCTGCCGCCTCCGGGGGCGGTGGGGCGACGGTTCTAAAATCAAAAAATTTTAATTTTAAAATTTGAGATTTAATTTTAAATCTTGTTTAAAAATATGTAATTGAAAATTTCAAATTTTTGAAATTACATATTATCACACATGATGTTTAAAATTGTTTAAAATTTGAATTTGAAATTTAAATTTGAAATTCGAATTTGGAATTTAAATTTGAAATTTAAATTTTTGGAGATTTAAATTTTAAATGATTCTTGGGATGAGAAATAAATGGAGAGGATACATAAAGATGGATACAAGAAGACGGAACAAAATTCAAGACCCAAAGAATGCTTTGGATGGAATTTTGTAATCTTTATTTTCTTTGTTCTAGGATGGAACCATGACTTAGTTATTCTGTCAATTATTTTTTCTGTGATATGTCATGGATGTATAAATATGTATTGATGGATGTTTTATATGCATATTTGATAACATGTCATATAGGATAGGTGAGTGCCGCTCATACTATATTGATCATACATATTTGTCAAAACTTACATGGTTTTCAAAATATTGAGTGGGAGAGGGTTTCAAACAAAACCCACGGCCTCCATTGTTGATCCATATGTGAAAGCATGGTAATGCCTCGCGTCAGTTCTGCCCTAACCACACCCCTCGGTAGGTGTTTACCGCCGCTAGTATACTAGATTAGATCTCCTATGTGGAAAATGTGTTCGAGTACGATCCTATTCATGACCACCCCTCGGTGGCTTGGTAGGACGTGGATCGGGCTACGTAAACAATGGTTATACACTCAAGACTCGTTTAGTTATTAACCTTCCCTAGAAGCTCTGTTAACTAAACCGGTGGCCAAATAAGCGGTTATTAATTTATGTCTTAACCTTGGAGGATTTAAGGCAACATATATTAATTGGATGAGGTCCATGTTCCGGCTATTTATTTCATGACCACCCCTCGGTGGCTTGGGACAATAGGTGCTGAGAATTACCGTTGCAATGCTACATGTTTTTGAAGTTTCATGTAGGAACATACTTGTATGTTTTATTTGCTAAATTATCTGTATATTTGCTTGGGCTTTGTAATGATGTCTAGTATAATTTTATTTTAGTTCAAAATGTCATCGACACCCCTCATTTCAATACTTACTAAGAATAAACTGAATGGTGATAATTATAAGGATTGGAAAAAAAATCTGTTGATAGTTCTCAGTTACGAGAGACACAAGTTCGTACTGGACGAACCATGCCCACCAGGGCCAAAACCTGACACACCGCTTGAGGAGGTCCCAGTTGCCTATACTCGTTGGAGAGAATCCAATGATATAGATCGATACTACATGCTTGCTAGCATGACGAGTACTTTACAAAAACAACATGAGACTTATCAGGTTGCTAGGGAGATCATTGACAATCTAGAGGACATGTTCAGAGGCCAAGAAAAATTGGCTCGACAGTCCGCTATCACCAGCATTATGAACTCTAGGCAAAAGTTAGGTACTCCAGTGAAGGACCATATGGTCACTCTAATGGGATTCTTCGCTGAGGCTATCGAGAATGGTGCTGAGTTGGACTACAACACCCAGATCGAGATCGTGTTCAAAACTCTGTCTAAAGATTTTGTGGGGTTTAAGGCTGCATACAGTCTGGCGACAAGGATTTAGGACTAACCAAGCTCATGAAGCAACTCCAAGCTTATGAGTGGATGATCAGGGATGGGGATGCGGTCCAACCCAAAGGAGAGGCCAATTTGGCAGAATCTTCCAAACCCTCTCGAAAGAGGAAGAGACCAAACCAGAAGCAAGCAGCTTCCAGTTCTTCTAATCCTCCTGTCTCGGATGGGAAGAAGAAGAAGAACAACAAGAAGCCTAAGGGCCCTAAAAAGTCCAAGTGCTTTCGCTGTGGGAAGGTAGGTTACTTTAAGAATGCTTGTCGGGAATTCCTAGCCGCCAAGGGCAAGGAAGGTAAGGAACTTCACTACTTAGAAGCATGTTTGGTGGAAGAATCGAAAGACACTTGGGTCATTGATTCAGGCGCCACTAATCATGTTTGTGTTTATATGCAGGGGTTTGTGGAAACGAGAAGTCTACATGATAGGAGCCTCTCATTGCGTACTAGAGATGGTAGCTTGGTGGTGGCTGAGGCAGTGGCAGATATTTACCTTTACTTTGATCAATTTAGGTTTATTTTATTAAAAGACTGTTTTTATGTTCCTAATTTTAGGAGGAACCTTATATCGGTAACTTATTTAATAAAAGATTCTTATTCAGTTTCTTTTAGTAAAAGAGTTGATATTCGTAGAAATAAGTCTTTTATCTGTTCTGGATGGATAGATAGAAACCTATATTTGATCAAACCAAAGATGTACTCGCTGCTTGACACTGAATTAATAGATAACTCTAAAAGGTTGAAAGTTTCTCACTCTAACAAGACGTATCTTTGGCATTTAAGACTTGGTCATATTAATCAGGATAGGATTTAAAGATTAGTGAAAGACGGTCCTCTGGAATCTCTAGAGGAGGTACGTCTTCCTCAATGTGAGTCTTGTCTAGAGAGTAAGATGACTAAGAGGTCTTTTGGAGCTAAGGGTACAAAGGCTCAGGAGCTCTTAGAAATTGTGCACACTGACGTATGTGGCCCTATGAACGTCACAGCACGAGGAGGGTTCGACTATTATGTCTCCTTTATAGATGATTACTCGAGGTATCGATATGTGTATCTGATGCACCGCAAGAGTGAAACCTTTGACAAGTTCAAAGATTATCGTGCAGAAGTGGAAAAGCAATTGGATAAATCCATAAAGACACTTTGATCTTATCGAGGTGGTGAATACCTCTCCGATGAATTTCTAGGACATCTTGTAAAGAACGGGATATTATCCCAATTGACTGCACCTGGTACTCCACAATAGAATGGTGTAGCCGAAAGGAGAAACAGGACTTTGTTGGATATAGTATGGTCCATGATGAGTTATTCAATGCTGCCATTATCATTTTGGGGATATGCTTTACAAACAACATGCTATATTCTGAACCAGGTTCCAAGCAAATCAATTCCCAGAACTTTGTATGAATTGTGGCGTGGCAGGAAGCCCTCCCTTGGACATATGAGAATATGGGGCTACCCAGCACATGTACTAGATGGGGATGTGAAGAAATTGGAACCAAGATCAGAATTGTGCATGTTTGTAGGGTATCCAAAGGGAACTAAAGGAGGTCTGTTCTATAACCTGAAGGAATAAAAAGTCACTGTCTCAACCCATGCGACATTCTTGGAGGAAAGTCACATGAATGACTTTAAGCCTCGAAGCAAAGTAGTGCTAGAGGAGTTATCGGGTGAAAGAACTACTCCATAGATTTCGGTCTTGGACGCAAGTCCGAGTTCCGGTGAAAGACCTGCAGACGATCAATAATTTAGGATGCCTCATCATAGTAGGAGGGTTTCGAAGAAACCTAATTTCTTCATGTATGATGCTGAGGTATACCAAGCCGAGGCTCATGAGCATGAGGGTGATCCGGTCACCTATGATGAAGTTATAAATGATGTTGATTCTAAATCTTAGAAACAGGCTATGAACAATGAGATGGATTCTATGAAATCCAACTCTGTTTGGGAACTTGTTGATTTACCAGATGGGATAAAACTCATTGGATGTAAATGGGTCTACAAAAGAAAGAAGGATGCGGAAGGGAGAGTGGAAACTTTCAAAGCTAGACTAGTTGCAAAGGGGTACACGCAAAAGGCTGGAATTGATTACGATGAAACCTTTTCACCTGTTGCTATGCTGAAGTCTATCCATATTCTTCTGTCCGTTGTTGTAGCTCTCGATTATGAGATCTGGCAAATGGATGTCAAGACGACATTCTTGAATGGTCATCTTGAAGAGTATATCTATATAATACAGCCCGAAGGGTTCGTAGCGAAAGGCCAAGAAAGAAAAGTCTGCAAGTTGCTTAGATCTATTTATGGATTAAAGCAAGCATCCCACTCATGGAACCAGAGGTTTGATCAAGCGATTAAGATATTTGGTTTTGAGCAGAACGTTGATGAACCCTATGTTTATAAACATATTAAGGACGGAAAAGTGGTCTTTCTGATACTCTATGTCAATGATATACTACTCATTGGGAATGATGTAGGGAACTTATCATCGGTCAAGTTTTGGTTACACCAACAGTTTGACGTGAAGGACTTGGGAGAAGCCAAGTAGATGTATGTAAGATCGTGTCCGAGGACAACATTGCCGATCCCTCTACTAAGACTTTGGTGGCTAGAAGCTTTGAGAGGCACGTAGAGGCGATGGGGATGCGTAACATGGCACATCTACTGGCTTAGGGCAAGTGGGAGATTGTTAGGAAATGCCCTAAGCATTAGAGACATTTTGATGTATTTATTTTGAACTGGATAATAAAATTATATATAGAGGTTATTCATTAAATTGCTATCTATCCTCGTTTTATTTACATGTCAAAGCAAATGTAAGCAAATATAGCTCCCTGACTGCTTGTGTTAAACTGTTAGAATGTTGCATGCAATGGACTTTTGTATGTGAGAAGACTATTCTAACGTTAGCGGTCTAAACTATGGTCTGTAGTCTATAGGGTTAGACCGAGCATCTAACTCATGTTAAGACTATTATGTTGTCTAAAGCTTTGGAGGGGACGGTTTGTCTTGACTGTCTCGAGCTGGACTCCCGAGTAGAGACATAGATATGTTGCTTGGTGATGACATATTAGACCGGGACTAAAGCAAGATTGATCTACGAAGTCCGCTTTGAGTGGATTGATCTGCTTTTAAAGTTCATTGTATAGTAACCTTAATCCTGAGTAAAAGGACAGCTTCATGTATATGACTTGTGTACTTTGATGTTCCAATGGCTAAAGCATCTCAGAGGTAGTAAGCTTATAGACCGGTTTGTTGGGTGCATGACTTGTATACGATGAAGGGTTCGTTTACAGATATCGAAATCATAGTTCTAATAAGGAATTAAGGGTATCCTCTTAAAGGCATTATACTGAATGTGAAAATGGACAAGGCCTTGGATCGTCTGCTGGGTGGATGACTTCTTATTCACATATGGTGAATAATCATTTTCTTCATTCGGTAGTATAATGGAACTTTAAGATAGCCTGATCAGTAGGATTAAACGGACTTTGTCCTAAGGCTGATCATGGATATCATATGAGGGTTCTCCATATATGACAAGGCCATTGGACCATAGCTTGTAATAGGCTTACGTAATACGGTATATAATTGAGAGTTCAATTTCAGGTTTATAGTGGTGTGACTCTGAAATTAGTGATCATATGATTGAGTTGTTCGATAAAGAATAATGATCATATGGATTTGCAGTAGCCCGATTATATATGTCCAATTAGTCCTTCTACTAGCTCCACATAATTCCTTAACGTTTGGCAAAATTAATTTGTGTATGATATTGGCTAGTTTATTATGCATGGATGGTGTTGACATAGGATTAGGATGGTTAACAAGATTCTCTCCGGTTGAATTCTGGTTTTGTTTTGGATAATAGAGTACACAATTATTCAAACTCCAAATAAAGTTGTCATGATTTTATTTGAGATTGGATTGGAGTTGTAGAAAATTATCCATGAGAACAAGAATTAGAAATACAACTGTTTTGCGGATTTTGAAATTTGAATTTTGAATTTTGAAATTTGAAATTTGAATTTAAAATTTGAATTTGAAATTTGAATTTGAAATTCGAATTTGAAATTTAAATTTAAAATTTGAATTTGAAATTCGAATTTTAAATTTAAATTTGAAATTTGAAATTTGAAATTGAAATTTGAATTTGAAATTTGAAATTCAAATTTTGAATCACAGTCCAAGTGGGATTCGAATTTGTTGTGGTAAATCCACAAGGAATGAAATTCGAATTTAAGTTGGATATGGGGAGGAAAATCTTGTTAGAATCCTACTTGAATTTTGAATCCAAATCCTAACCAAATATGGACGAAAATTTTGAGGATTATCCTCAATGAATTTTCAGATTTTTTGTAGATAAGTTCCAAGAAAAAATTCAAGTTTCAATCCCAATTAAATTTGGAATCTCTCCTCCCTGAAAATGGCCGAATTTTTGGAATAAATTTCCTAGGAGATTTTCGGTTATTTTGGATAAGGATGAGATAAGATTCAAACTTGAAAATCCTAGTGGAATTTTGATTCTCCCTTATCCAAATGTGGTCGAAATTTTGGTGGGGATTTTCCTTTTGGATTTTTGGATTTTTTTGTTAGAAAAGGGAGATAAAATTCTGGTTAAAATCTTGTTTAGATTTGATTTGGAATTATCCTAAAGTGGCCGAATTTATTGTTGGGATTTTCCCTTTAGAAAATTCAGATTTTGTGCTTGTGGATAAGGGAGAATATCTTCTCCTAATCCAATTCGAATTCAGAGAATCACCTCATACAGGTCTATAAATAGAGCTCCTGCCACTCCAGTTCTCTCAGATCACAGACTATCAGGTGAGCAGGCTTATTGTTGCATAACTCACCATGACAATAAGTTCTTTGGAGATCTGGGGGGTCGGAAGAAGACTAGCAATGCTAGCATACTGATCGAGGTTCAGAGTGCCCACACACTCAGCCATTCGGGAATTAGAGAATAGTAGAGAAGGCTAGTTGGTTGAAGCCATCCGGTCATTCTCCTCCTGCAAGATTGGCATCCTTGAGGTATGAGTTTTAATTGTTGTTGGTTTATTGTATATGGCATCATGAGATATTTAACGATCTTGAAAAATTTTTATTGTTCCGCTACACCACTCTGATACATTTTTACCGATTATTTTCCTACACTTGTTCTTCTTCTTCTTCTTCCCATATGAGATAAGAGGATTAGAAGAACTAGAAGCCGCTTGCTTCTGATTTGGCCTCTTCCTTTTCCTCTTCTATGAGGGTTTGGAAGATTCTGTCAAATTGGCTTCTCCTTTAGGTTGGACAGCATCACCGTCCCTAATCATCCGCTCATAAGCTTGTAGTTGCTTCATGAGCTCAGTGAGTCCTAACTCCCTTATCGCCAGATTGTATGTGGCCTTAAACCCCACAAAATCTTTTGACAGAGTTTTGAACATCATCTCGATCTGGGTGTTGTAGTCCAACTCAGCACCACTTTCGGCAGCTTCAACAAAGAATCCCATTAGAGTGATCATATGCTCCTTTACCGAAGTACCTGCCTTCTGCTTGGAGTTCATAATACTGGTTATAGTAGACTGTCGAACCAATTTTTCTTGGCCTACAAACACGTCCTCCAGATTTTCCATGATCTCCCTAGCAACTTGATATGTCTCACGCTGCTTTTGTAAAGCACTCGTCATGCTAGCAAGTATGTATCACCGAGCTATCTCATTGGATTCTCTCCAACGAATATAGGCAACCAGGACCTCCTCAAGCGATGCATCAGGTTTAGGCCCAGATGGGCATGGTTTGTCCAGCACGAACTTATGTCTCTCGCAGTTGAGAACTGTTAATAGATTTCTTTTCCAGTCTTTAAAATTATCGCCTTTCAGCTTATTTTTAGTAAGTATTGAAATGAGGGGTGTCGGCGATATTTTGAACAGAAATAAAATTATACTAGACATCATTACAAAACACAAGCAAATATACAGATAATTTAGCAAATGAAACATATAAGTATGTTCCTACATGAAACTTGGAAAAACATATAGCAGTGCAACGGTAATTCTCAGCACCTATTGCCCCAAGCCACCGAGGGGTGGTCATGAGACAAATAACCGGAACATGGACCCTGTCCAATTAATATATGTTGTCTTAAATCCTCCAAGGTTAAGACATATATTAATAACTGCTTATTTTGGCCACCAGTTTAGTTAACAAAGCTTCTAGGGAAGGTTAATAACTAAACGAGTCTTGAGTGTATAACCATTGTTTGCGTAGCCTGATCCACATCCTACCAAGCCACTGAGGGGTGGCCATGAATAGGATTGTGCCCGAACACATTTTCCACATAGGAGATCCAACCTAGTATACCGGCAGCGGTAAACACCTACCGAGGGGTGTGGTCAGGGTAGAACTAACGCGAGGCGTTACCATGCTTTCACATATGGATCAACAATGGAGGCCATGGGTTTTATTGGAAACCCTCTTTCACTCAATATTTTGAAAAACAAGCAAGTTTTGACAAATATGTATGATCAATATAGTATGAGCGGCACTCACATATCCTATATGACATGTTAGCAAATATGCATATAAAACATCTATCAATACAAATTTATACATCCATGATATATCACAGAAAAAATAATTGACAGAATAATAACCAAGCCATGGTTCCATTCTAGAACAAAGAAAATAAAGATTACAAAATTCCATCCAACGCATTCTTTGGGTCTTGAATTTTGTTCTGTCTTCTTGTATCCATCTTTATGTAGCCTCTCCATTTATTTCTCATCCCAAGAATCATTTAAAATTTAAATCCCAAAAATTTAAATTTCAAATTCAAATTCCAAATTCGAATTTCAAGTTAAATTTCAAATTCAAATTTTAAGCAATTTTAAATATCATGTGCAATAATATGTAAATTTCAAATTTTTAATTACATATTTTTAAACATGATTTAAAAATTAAATCTCAAATTTAAAAATCAAAATTTTTCGATTTTCGAACCATCGACCCCACAACCCGGGAGGTCGGCAGCTGCCGTGGGTAGCCCCCAGCCCCCGGGGCTGGCAGCCCACAGCCGTAGGCCATGTGTAGCCATGCCGGGCTGCAGGCTAAGCCTGCAGTCACAGGCTGCACACCTATACTAGGTGCAGCAGCCCGCCAGGCTGTAGGCATCACCTGCAGCCATGGGCTGCGGCCAGCCCTTGGGGGGCCATGGCCACCCTCGGCTGTAGGCAGAGCCTGTGGCCGTGGGTGATGCAGCCATGGGCAGGGGCTGCAACAGCCCCATCCTGCCTGAGGGCAGGGGCTGCAGCCCCACCACGGCTGGTGGTCCTTCCCGAGGGGTTTGTCCTCGATTTCCATTCCATATTCCAATTTACCCATTAGGATCTCCAAAAATTAATTTGAATCCTAATTAAATTGAAATTTTCCACACAATCAAAATTTCAACCTTTAAATTAAATTTAACTTTTGGGAAAAATAAATTATGGTCTTCAAACTTCAGTCTCCTCCAAGAATAATTACATAAAATTTCCTAAACCGTTTCTGATGTACAAAAAATTCTAATCATAATAATTCTAAGAGACAAAAAATTAAAATCCATGGGAAAATTATGATGATAATAAACCGCTTCCATGGTTACATAAAAAATTCCTAGATATAATTTTCTAAATTCTAAAGAAACATAACCGTCATAAAACAAACATGCTTATAATAAATCAGAAAATTAAAATAACCGCATACTACATACATAATACATGATAACAACATAAAGGAATCCTAGAATGCCACTCTCTAAATATCAAATCCATACATAAATAAAAAAGACTAATTAATTGTCTAATTTATGTACATGGCATAGTTATGAGATGGCTCTGATACCAATTATAGGAAATAAATCGGTAAAAATATATCAGACTGGCGCAACGAAACAATAAAAAATTTTTAAGATTGTTAAATATCTCATGATGCCATATACAATAAACCAACAACAATTTAAACTCATACATCAAAGGACGCCAATTTGTAGGAGGAGAATAATCGGAGGGCTTCAACCAACTAGCCTGTAGGAAAATAAATCGGTAAAAACGTATCAGAGCGGCGCAGCGGAACAATAAAAAATTTTTAGATTGTTAAATATCTCATGATGCCATATACAATAAATCAACAACAATTAAAACTCATACCTCAAGGACGCCAATCTGTAGGAGGAGAATGACTGGAGGCTTCAACCAACTAGCCTTCTCTACTATTCTCCAATTCCTGAATGGCTAAGTGTGTGGGCACTCTAAACCTCGATCAGTATGCTAGCACTGCTAGTCTTCTTCCGACCACCCAGATCTCTAAAGAACTTTATTGTCACGATGAGCTGTGCAACAATAACCCTGCTCACCTGAGAGTCTGTGGTCTAAGAGAACTGGAGTGGCAGGACCTCTATTTATAGACCTGCATGAGGTGATTCTCTGAATTTGAATTGGACTAGGAAAAGATATTCTCCCTTATCCATAACCATAAAATCTGAATTTTTCATGGGAAAATCCCAACAATAAAATTCGGTTTTTTAAAGATAAAACCAATCCAAATCTAAACAAGATTTTAACTAGAATTTTATCTCCCTTTTTCAAGCAAAAAATCCAAAATTTCCTCTCCAAAAATTCGGCCACATTTAGGATAAGGGAGAATCAAAATTCCACTAGGATTTTCAAGCTTGAATCTTATCTCAACCTTATCCAAAATAACCGAATTTTCCTAGGAGATTTCCTCCATAATTTCGGCCACTTTTCAGGGAAGGAGAGAATCCAAATTCAACTAGGATTGAAACTTGAATTTTTCCCTTGACCCTTATCCACAAAAACTGAAATTCCATTGAGGATTATCCTCAAAATTTCGTCCATAATTTGTTAGGATTTGAATTCAAAATTCAAGTAGGATTCTAACAAGATTATCCTCTCCAAATCCAACTCAAATTCGAATTTCAAACCTTGTGGATTTTACACAACAAATTCGAATCCCACTTGGACTGTGATTCAAAATTTGAATTTCAAATTTCAAATTCAAATTTCAAATTTCAAATTTAAATTTCAAATTCAAATTTCAAATTCGAATTTCAAATTCAAATTTTAAATTCAAATTTCCAATTTCAAATTTGAAAATTCAAATTTCAAATTTCAAAATCCACAAAACGATTGTGTTTCAAATTCTTGTTCTCATGGATAATTTTCTACAACTCCAATCCAATCTCAAATAAAATCATGGCAACTTTATTTGGAGTTCGAATAATTGTGTACTCTATTATCCAAAACAAAATCTGAATCCAACCGGAGAGAATCTTGTCTACCATCCTAATCCTGTGTCATCACCATCCACGCATAATAAACTAGCCAATAGCATACACAAATCAATTTGCCAAACGTTAAGGAATTATGTGGAGCTAGTAGAGGGACTGATTGGACATATATAATCGGGCTCCCGTGATTCCATATGATCATCATTTTGTACCAAACAACTCAATCATATGATCACTAATTTCAGAGTCACACCACTATAAACCTGAAACTGAACTCCCAATTATATACCGTATTATGTAAGCCTGTGACGAGCTACTATCCAATGACCTTGTCATATATGCAAAACCCTCATATGATATCCATGATCAGCCTTAGGTCAAAGTTCGTTTAATCCTACTGATCAGGCTATCTTAAAGTTCCATTATACTACCGAATTAAGAAAATGATTATTCACCATATGTGAATAAGAAGTCATCAGTCCAGCAGACGACCCAAGGCCTTGTCCATTTTCACATTCAGTATAATGCCTTTAAGAGGATACCTTTAACTCCTTAGAGATATGATTCCGATATCTGCAAACAAACCCTTCATCGTATACAAGTCATACACCTAACGAACCGGTCTATAAGCTTACTACCTCTGAGACGCTTTAGCCATTGGAACATCAAAGTACACAAGTCATATACATGAAGTAGTTCATTTACTCAGGATTAAGGTTATTGCACAATAAACGTCAAAAGCAGATTGATCCACTCATAGCGGACTACGTAGATCAATCACGCTTTAGTCCCGGTCTAATATGTCACCACCAAGCAACATATCTATGTCTCTACTTGGGAGTCCAGCTCCAGACAGTCAAGACAAACCGTCCCTTCCAAGGCTTTAGACAACATAATAGTCTTAACATGAGTTAGATGCTCAGTCTAACCCCATATACTATAGACCATAGTTTAGACTGCTAACTTTAGAACATTGTCTTCTCGCATACAAAAGTCCATTGCATGCAACGTTCTAACAGTTTTAACACAAGCAGTCAGTGAGCCATATTTGCTTACATTTACTTTAACATGTAAATAAGACGAGGATAGATAGCAATGTAATGAATAACCTCTACATATAATTTTATTATCTAGTTCAAAATGAATACATCAAAATGTCTCTAATACTTAGGGCATTTCCTAACATAGCCTTCTCTACTATTCTACAATTCCTGAATGGCTGAGTGTGTGGGCACTCTGAACCTTGATCGGTATGCTAGCACTGCTAGTCTTCTTCCGACCACCCAGATCTCTAAAGAACTTATTGCCATGGTGAGTTATGCAACAATAAGCCTGCTTACCTGAGAGTCTGTGGTCTGAGAGAACTGAAGTGGCAGGACCTCTATTTATACACTTGCATGAGGTGATCCTCTGAATTCGAATTGGATTAGGAGAAGATTTTCTCCCTTATCCATCCACAAAATCTGAATTTTCTAGGCCTTATCTCAACTAAATTTTGCATTCAAAATTCAAACAGGATTTTAACTTGAATTTTATCTCACCATTACCTAACCAAAAATCCAAAAATCTCTTTTAAGATTTCCTTAAAATTGCGGTCACAAAATTAGGGGAAGAGTCAAAATTCAACTAGGATTTTTAAGCTTGAATTTTATCTCATCCTTATCCAAAAAAATCTCCTTAGAGATTTAGTCAAAATTTTCGGTCAGTACAGGGAGGAGAGAGTCCTAAATCAACTGGGATTGAAACTTGAATTTTTCCCTGAATCTTATCCATAAAAATTTTGAAAATTCCATGAGGATATTCCTCAAATTTTTCGACCAAGTTAGTTAGGATTGGGATTCAAAATTCAAGTAGGATTCAAATAAAATCTTCCTCTCCAGAATCCAAATCAAATTCGAATTTTTCCATGTGGATTATCCACAAAAAATTTGAATCCTACATGGACTGTGATTCAAAATTTGAATTTCAAATTTCAAAGTATAAATTTCAAAATTCAAACTTCAAATTCAAATTTCAAATTTAAATTTCGAATTCAAATTTCAAATTTCAAATTTCAAATTCAAATTTAAATTTCAAATTCAAAATTCAAATTCAAAATTTAAATTTCAAACTTCAAATTTCAAAATTCAAATTTCAAATTTCGAACTCCACAAAAAGGTTGTTTTTCGAACTTTATTCTCATGGATAATTTTCTACAACTCCAATCCAATCTCAAATAAAATCATGGCAACTTTATTTGGAGTTCAAATAATTGTGTACTCTATTATCCAAAACAAAATCTGAATTCAACCGGAGAGAATCTTGTCCACCATCCTAATCCTATGTCAACACCATCCATGCACAATCAACTAGCCAATAGCATACACAAATCAATTTGCCAATCGTTAAGGAATTATGTGGAGCTAGGAGAGGAACCAATTGGACGTATATAATCGGGCTCCCATGAATCCATATGATCATCATTCTTTATTGAACAACTCAATCATATGATCACTAATTTCAGAGTCATACCACTATAAACCTGAAACTGAACTCTCAATTATATACCGTATTACGTAAGCTTATGACAAGCTATTATCCAATGACCTTGTCATGTATGCAAAACCCTCATATGATATCCATGATCAGCCTTAGGTCAACGTCCGTTCAATCTTACTGATTAAGCTATCTTAAAGTTTCATTATACTACCGAATAAGAAAATGATTATTCACCATATGTGAATAAGAAGTCATCCGTCCTACAGACGACCTAAGGCCTTGTCTATTTTCACATCCAGTATAATGCCTTTAAGAAGATACCCTTAACTCCTTATTAGAGTTATGATTCCGATATTTGTAAACAAACCCTTCATCGTATACAAGTCATGCACCCAACGAACCGGTCTATAAGCTTACTACCTCTGAGACGCTTTAGCCATTGGAACATCAAAGTACACAAGTTAACAACATGAAGCTATCCTTTTACTCAGGATTGAGGTTACTACACAATGAACGTCAAAAGCAGATTGATCCACTCATAGTGGACTACGTAGATCAATCATGCTTTAGTCCTGGTCTAATATGTCACCACCAAGCAATATATCTATGTCTCTACTTGGGAGTCTATGCTCCAGATAGTCAAGACAAACCGTCCCCACCATGGCTTTAGACAACATAATAGTCTTAACATGAGTTAGATGCTCGGTCTAACCCCATAGACTACAGACCTTAGTTTAGACCGCTTACTTTAGAACATTATCTTCTCGCATACAAAAGTCCATTGCATGCAATGTTCTAACAGTTTTAACATAAGCAGTTAGTGAGCCATATTTGCTTACATTTACTTTAACATGTAAACAAACTGAGGACAAACAGCAATGTAATGAATAACCTCTATATATATAATTTTATTATCCAGTTCAAAATAAATACATCAAAATGTCTCTAATGCTTAGGGCTTTTCCTAACATTAAATTCGTCCACAAAGTCTGTCCAGCTCATCTCGTTAACGTTCCTCCGGATGGCCATGATCTTCCGCTATTGGCGTGGCCCTTTGCATAGGGCAAGGGATGCACATAGCACTTTCTTCCTCTCCATCAATCCCACAAGGTCTAGGATGACCTGGATATCAGTCAGCCAGTCATCGGCTTCAATGGGGTCCGTAGTTCCTTCAAATTCTAGTACCTTCATGTGCTTGAATCGTTCATAGAGGCCGCCCTTTTTAGAGGATGGCATAAGAACATTGACTGCTGTGGGGACAGCCACAGCCGAGGGTTCTAATGTTGTTTGGACTAGTGGGGCCGCTTGCTCCCTGGAGTATCAGGGGCTACTGGAGCCGCTTGAACTGGCATCTCGACTGGTTGTGGTGCCTGAGGTTGTCGGTCTAGCCGTTCCCTCAGCTGGGTAAGCTCTTACTATTGGGTTTCCATCATGGCTCATATGGTGGCAAGCTGTTCCATCAGCTCATCTTCACGGGTGGCTTAATTTGTCTGAGATCTCGTTCTTGCCATCGCTTCCTATGTAACCCTATTACACAGCAGGAAAGAGAACATAAGTTATTTGAACTCCGTATTTGGGACTCGTATCACATATTATCTTTTCTTACTTAACAATCTTACTTAAACATCATAGATATAAGCATATGTATTATATCTCTCTTTTCTTCTCTTATACTGTGATTTTTAATATAATTTCTGCATTATATTGGAACATCGTTTGAGTGCTAGGAACCATCCTGTACTTTTTGTCTCACTACTGTCATGTGTGGAACTCATCAAATTTAGGCCCTCTAGATAAAACTATACTACTTTTCATAATATATTTCACAAAATATGTATATATACATATCCAAAACTCTAGTTCAGTGGGAGTGACACACACTTCCCAATATACAATCCCACAAGTACAATTAGCTAAGTTTGGCAGGGAAAGCTACTGTTCCCCTTTATATATGTACATAACAAAAATTCCCGTGGAAAGGGTTAGTACTACTCGGAGGACACTCCTGACTTAGCATCAGACACCTCCTCGTCCTCACTGTCACTAAGGGGAAACTCCTCTAGATCCTCATCCTCATCTCCCCAAATAATACTAGCTTCATCGTTACTGGTGATGATGACTTGGGGCTCATACATCCCCATCCACTCATTGTCACTGAAGTAATCAGGAATTTCTTCCCCTTCATCATCGAGTTGGGCATCAAGGAGAGCCTCATCATCATCTTCTTCCTCGTGGTGCTCAGGAGACAGAAGGGCTAGTTCAGGGTCCTCCATCGATTCCCCCATTGACCTCGGGTGCTGCTGGTTGGTGTTCGGCCATGAACTCCTCATCGGCCGGTTGGGGTGCTGCGTCCGCCAAGTCAACCCCTATGTTAGCTGCTACTGTAAAGCCTTTGCCAAGTGTAGGTATGAGTGCCACTCTCTTGTTAGGAAATGCCCTAAGCATTAGAGACATTTTGATGTATTTATTTTGAACTGGATAACAAAATTTTATATATATATAGAGGTTATTCATTACATTACTGTCTGTCCTCAAATTATTTACATGTTAAAGTAAATGTAAGCAAATATGACTCCCTGAATGCTTGTGTTAAAACTATTAAAATGTTGCATGCAATGGACTTTTGTATGCTAAAAGACAATGTTCTAAAGTAAGCAGTCTAAACTAAGGTCTGTAGTCTATGGGGTTAGACTGAGCATCTAACTCATGTTAAGACTATTATGTTGTCTAAAACCATAGTGGGGACGGTTTGTCTTAACTGTCTGGACCTAAACTCTCAAGTAGAGATATAGATATGTTGCTTGGTGGTGACATATTAGACCGGGACTAAAGCGTGATTGATCTACGAAGTTCGCTTTGAGTGGATCGATCTGTCTTTGACGTTCATTATGCAGTAACCTTAATCCGGAGCAGATAAACAGCTTCATGTATATGACTTGTGTACTTTTATGTTCTAATGGCTAAACCGTCTTAAAGGTAGTAAGCTTATAGACCGATTCATTGGGTGCATGACTTGTATACGATGAAGGGTTTGTTTACAGATATCGGAATCATAGCTCTAATAAGGAGTTAAGGGTATCCTCTTAAAGCATTATACTGGATATGAAAATGGACAAGGCCTTGGGTCATCTGTTGGGTGGGTGACTTCTTATTCACATGTGGTGAATAATCATTTTCTTTATTCGGTAGTATAATAGAACTTTAAGATAGCCTGATCAGTAGGATTAAACAGAATTTGACCTAAGGCTGATCATGGATATCATATGAGGGTTCTGCATACATGACAAGGTCATTGGATGATAGCTTATCACAGGCTTACGTAATATGGTATATAATTGGGAGTTCAGTTTCAGGTTTATAGTGGTGTGACTCTGAAATTAGTGATCATATGATTGAGTTGTTTGGTAAAGAATGATGATCATATGGATTCACGGGAGCCCGATTATATATGTCTAATTGGTCCCTCTACTAGCTCCACATAATTCCTTAACGTTTGGCAAATTGATTTATGTATGCTATTGGCTAGTTGATTATGCATGGATGGTGTTGACATAGGATTAGGATGGTCAACAAGATTCTCTCCGGTTAAATTCATATTTTGTTTTGGATAATAGAGTACACAATTATTCGAACTCCAAATAAAGTTGTCATGATTTTATTTGAGATTGGATTAGAGTTGTAGAAAATTATCCATGAGAACAAGAATATGAAATACAACTGTTTTGTGGATTTTGAAATTTGAATTTTAAATTTTGAATTTTGAAATTTGAAATTTGAAATTTGAAATTTGAAATTTGAAATTTGAATTTGAAATTTGAAATTGAAATTTAAATTTGAAATTTGAAATTTGAAATTTGAAATTTGAAATTCAAAATTTGAATCACAGTCCAAGTAGGATTTAAATTTTTTATGGCAAATCCACAAGGAAAGAAATTCGAATTTGAGTTGGATATGGAGAGGAAAATCTTCTTAGAATCCTTCTTGAATTTTGAATCCAAATCCTAACAAATATGGACGAAAATTTTAAGGATTATCCTCATGGAATTTTCAGACTTTTTGTGGATAAGGTTCAAGGAAAAATTCAAGTTTCAATCCCAGTTGAATTTGGATTCTCTCCTCCTTAATTATGGCTAAAATTTTGAGGAAGATCTCATAGAGGATTTTCGGTTATTTTGGATAAGGATGAGATAAGATTCAAGCTTGAAAATCCTAGTGGAATTTTGATTCTTCCCTTATCTTTTGTGACCGAAAAATCTTGGAGGATTTTCTTAAGGGGTTTTCAGATTTTTTGGTTAGATAAGAGGAGATAAAATTCTAGTTAAAATCCTGTTTGAATTTTGAATAGAAAAATCCTAAAGTGGCCGAATTTTCTAGTTGGGATTTGGCCTTGATAAATTCATATTTTTTGGTTGTAGATAAGGGAGAATATCTTCTCCTAATCCAATTCGAATTCAGAGAATCACCTCATGCAAGTCTATAAATAGAGGTCCTGCCACTCCAGTTCTGTTAGACCACAGACTCTCAGGTGAGCAGGCTTATTGTTGCCAATTCACCGTGATAATAAGTTCTTTAGAGATCTGGGTGGTCGGAAGAAGACTAATAGTGCTAGCATACCGATCGAGGTTCAGAGTGCCCACACACTCAACCATTCAGGAATTGGAGAATAGTACAGAAGGCTAGTTGGTTGAAGCCCTCCGGTCATTCTCCTCCTGCAAGATTGGCGTCCTTGAGGTATGAGTTTAAATTATTGTTGGTTTATTATATACGGCGTCATGAGATATTTAACGATCTTGAAAAATTTTTATTGTTCCACTGCGCCACTCTGATACGTTTTTACTGATTTATTTGTTAGGAAATGCCCTAAGTATTAGAGACATTTTGATGTATTTATTTTGAACTGGATAGTAAAATTATATATAGAGGTTATTCATTATATTGCTATCTGTCCTCGTTTTATTTATATGTTAAAGTAAATGTAAGCAAATATGGCTCCCTGACTGCTTGTGTTAAACTGTTAGAACATCGCATGCAATGTACTTTTGTATGCGAGAAGACAATGTTCTAAAGTTAGTAGTCTAAACTATGGTCTGTGGTCTATGGGGTTAGACCGAGCATCTAACTCATGTTAAGACTATTATATTGTCTAAAGCCTTGGAGGGGACGGTTTGTCTTGACTATCTGGAGCAGGACTCCCAAGTAGAGACATAGATATGTTACTTGGTGGTGACATATTAGACCGGGACTAAAGCGTGATTGATCTACGAAATCCATTTTGAGTGGATCGATCTGCTTTTGAAGTTCATTGTGCAGTAACCTTAATCCTGAGTAAAAGGACAGCTTCATGTATATGAATTGTGTACTTTGATGTTCTAATGGCTAAAGCATCTCAGAGGTAGTAAGCTTATAGACCGGTTTATTGGGCACATGACTTGTATACGATGAAGGGTTCGTTTACAGATATTGTAGGAAAATAAATCTGTAAAAAACATATCAGAGTGGCGCAGCGGAACAATAAAAATTTTTAGATCGTTAAATATCTCATGATGCCATATACAATAAACCATCAACAATTAAAACTCATACCTCAAGGACGCCAATCTGTAGGAGGAGAATGACCGGAGGCTTCAACCAACTAGCCTTCTCTACTATTCTCTAATTCCCAAATGGCTGAGTGTGTGGGCATTTTGAACCTCGATCGGTATGCTAGCACTGCTAGTCTTCTTCCGACCACCCAGATCTCTAAAGAACTTTATTGTCACGGTGGGCTGTGCAATAATAAGCCTGCTCACCTGAGAGTCTGTGGTCTGAGAGAACTGGAGTGGCAGGACCTCTATTTATAGACCTGCATGAGGTGATTCTCTGAATTCAAATTGGACTAGGAAAAGATATTCTCCCTAATCCACAACCATAAAATCTGAATTTTTCATGGGAAAATCCCAACAATAAAATTCGGCCATTTAGGATAAATCCAATCCAAATCTAAACAAGATTTTAACTAAAATTTTATCTCCCTTTTTCAACCAAAAAATCTGAAAAAATCTAAGGAGAAAATCTCCTAAAAATTTCGGCCACTTTTAGGATAAGGGAGAATCAAAATTCCACTAGGACTTTCAAGCTTGAATCTTATCTCATCCTTATCCAAAATAACCGAATTTTCCTAGGAGATATTCTCCAAAATTTCGGCCACTTTCTGGGGAGGAGAGAATCCAAATTCAACTGGGATTGAAACTTGAATTTTTCCCTTGAACCTTATCCACAAAAACCGAAATTCCATTGACGATATTCCTCAAAATTTCGTCCACTATTTGTTAGGATTTGGATTCAAAATTCATGTAGGATTCTAACAAGATAATCCTCTCCAAATCCAACTCAAATTCGAATTTCAAACCTTGTGGATTTTCCACAACAAATTCGAATCCCACTTGGACTGTGATTCAAAATTCGAATTTCAAATTTCAAATTCAAAATTCAAATTTCAAAATTTAAAATTCAAATTTAAATTTCAAATTCAAATTTCAAATTCGAATTTCAAATTCAAATTTCAAATTCAAATTTCAAATTCAAATTTCAAATTTCAAATTTCAAATTTCAAAATTCAAATTTCAAAATCCACAAAACAATTGTGTTTCAAATTCTTGTTCTCATGGATAATTTTCTACAACTCCAATTCAATCTCAAATAAAGTCATGGCAATTTTATTTGGAGTTCGAATAATTGTGTATTCTATTATCCAAAACAAAATCTGAATCCAACCGGAGAGAATCTTGTCTACCATCCTAATCCTGTGTCATCACCATCCATGCATAATAAACCAGCCAATAGCATACACAAATCAATTTGCCAAATGTTAAGGAATTGTGTGGAGCTAGTAGAGGGACTGATTGGACATATATAGTCGGGCTCCCGCAAATCCATATGATCATCATTCTTTTACCGAACAACTCAATCATATGATCACTAATTTTAGAGTCACACCACTATAAACTTGAAACTGAACTCTCAATTATATACCGTATTACATAAGTTTGTGACGAGCTATTATCCAATGACTTGTCATATATGCAAAACCCTCATATGATATCCATAATCAGCCTTAGGTCAAAGTCCGTTTAATCTTACTGATCAGGCTATCTTAAAGTTCCATTATACTACCGAATTAAGAAAATGATTATTCACCATATGTGAATAAGAAGTCATCCGCCCAGCAGACAACCCAAGGCCTTGTCCATTTTCACATTCAGTATAATGCCTTTAAGAGGATACCTTTAACTCCTTAGAGCTATGATTCCGATATCTGCAAACAAACCCTTCATCGTATACAAGTCATGCACCCAATGAACCGGTCTATAAGCTTACTACCTCTGAGACACTTTAGCCATTGGAACATCAAAGTACACAATTCATATACATGAAGTATTTCATTCACTCAGGATTAAGGTTATTACACAATGAACGTCAAAAGCAGATTGATCCACTCATAGCGGACTACGTAGATCAATCACGCTTTAGTCCCGGTCTAATATGTCACCACCAAGCAACATATCTATGTCTCTACTTGGGAGTCCAGCTCCAGACAGTCAAGACAAACCGTCCCCTCCAAGGCTTTAGACAACATAATAGTCTTAACATAAGTTAGATGCTCGGTCTAACCCCATAGACTACAGACCATAGTATAGACCGCTAACTTTAGAACACTGTCTTCTCGCATACAAAAGTCGATTGCATGCAACGTTCTAACAGTTTTAACATAAGCAGTCGGTGAGCCATATTTGCTTACATTTACTTTAACATGTAAATAAAATGGGGACAGATAGCAATGTAATGAATAACCTCTATATATAATTTTATTATCCAGTTCAAAATAAATACATCAAAATGTCTCTAATGCTTAGGGTATTTCCTAACAATCTCCCACTTGCCCTAAGCCAGCAGATGTGCCATGTTACGCATCCCCATCGCCTCTACGTGCCTCTTAAAGCTTCTAGCCACCAAAGTCTTAGTAAAGGGATCGGCGATGTTTTCCTCGGATGCGATCTTACGTATATCCACTTGTCCTGCCTCCACATGCCCTCTAATAATATGATATCTCCGATCGATGTGCTTGGTCCTCTTGTGGTGCCGAGATTCCCTTGTGTTGGCAATAGAACCTGTGTTATCACAGTAAAGTGTGATAGGCTTGTCAACACCCGGAATGAACTCAAGGTCTTTAAAGAACTTACGGAGTCAAACCGCTTCTTTAGATGCCTCAGCCGCAGCCACATATTCAGCCTCCATAGTAGAGTCAGCTGTGCAGCCCTGCTTCATGCTCCTCCACACAATGGTGCCTCCTCCGAGTAAAAACACTGATCCAGATGTCGATTTCCTCGAATCCTTACAAGTCTGGAAGTCTGAGTCTGTAGGAAAATAAACCGGTAAAAACGTATCAGAGTGGCGCAGCGGAACAATAAAAATTTTTAGATCGTTAAATATCTCATGATGCCATATACAATAAACCAACAACAATTAAAACTCATACCTCAAGGACGCCAATCTTGCAGGAGGAGAATGACCGGAGGCTTCAACCAACTAGCCTTCTCTACTATTCTCCAATTCTCGAATGGCTGAGTGTGTGGGCACTCTGAATCTCGATCGGTATGCTAGCACTGCTAGTCTTCTTCCGACCACCCAGATCTCTAAAGAACTTTATTGTCACGATGAGCTGTGCAACAATAAGCCTGCTCACCTGAGAGTCTGTGGTCTGAGAGAACTGGAGTGGCAGGACCTCTATTTATAGACCTGCATGAGGTGATTCTCTGAATTCGAATTGGACTAGGAAAAGATTTTCTCCCTTATCTTTAACCAAAAATCTGAATTTTTCATAGGATAATCCTAACAATTAAATTCGGTTTTTCTAGGATAAATCCAATCCAAATCTAAACAAGATTTTAACTAGAATTTTATCTCCCTTTTTCAACCAAAAAATCCGAAATCTTTAGGAGAAAATCTTCTCCAAATTTTCGGCCACTTTTAGGATAAGGAAGAATCAAAATTCTACTAGGATTTTCAAGCTAAATCTCATCTCAACCTTATCCAAAAATAACCGAATTTCCTAGGATTAAGGCTCCAAAATTTCGGCCACTTTTAGGGAAGGAGAGAATCCAAATTCAACTAGGATTGAAACTTGAATTTTCCCTTGAATCTTATCCACAAAAAAACCGAATTTTCCATTGAGGATTATCCTCAAAAAATTCGCCCACTTTTGTTGGGATTTGGATTCAAAATTCAAGTAGGATTCTAATAAGATTATCCTCTCCAAATCCAACTCAAATTCGAATTTCAAACCTTGTGGATTTTCCACAACAAATTCGAATCCTACTTGGACTGTGATTCAAAATTTGAATTTCAAATTTCAAATTCAAATTTCAAATTCAAATTTCAAATTTCAAATTTCAAATTTCAAATTCAAATTTCAAATTCGAATTTCAAATTCAAATTTCAAATTCGAATTTCAAATTCAAATTTCAAATTCAAATTTCAAATTCAAATTTCAAATTTCAAATTTCAAATTTCAAATTTCAAAATTCAAATTTCAAATTCCACAAAACGGTTGTGTTTCATATTCTTGTTCTCATGGATAATTTTCTACAACTCCAATCCAATCTCAAATAAAATCATGGCAACTTTATTTGGAGTTTGAATAATTGTGTACTCTATTATCCAAAATAAAATCTGAATCCAACCGGAGAGAATCTTGTCTACCATCCTAATCCTGTGTCATCACCATCCATGCATAATAAACTAGCCAATAGCATACACAAATCAATTTGCCAAACGTTAAAGAATTATGTGGAGCTAGTGGAGGGACTGATTGGACATATACAATCGGGCTCCCGTGATTCCATATGATCATCATTCTGTACCGAACAACTCAATCGTATGATCACTAATTTCAGAGTCACACCACTATAAACCTGAAACTGAACTCCAAATTATATACCGTATTACGTAAGCCTGTGACGAGCTACCATCCAATGACCTTGCCATATATGCAAAACCCTCATATGTTATCCATGATCAGCCTTAGGTCAAAGTCCGTTTAATCCTACTGATCAGGCTATCTTAAAGTTCCATTATACTACCGAATCAAGAGAATGATTATTCACCATATGTGAATAAGAAGTCATCCGCCCAGCAGACGACCCAAGGCCTTGTCCATTTTCACATTCAGTATAATGCCTTTAAGAGGATACCTTTAACTCCTCAGAGCTATGATTCCGATATCTGCAAACAAACCCTTCATCGTATACAAGTCATGCACCCAACGAACCGGTCTATAAGCTTACTACCTCTGAGACGCTTTAGCCATTGGAACATCAAAGTACACAAGTCATATACATGAAGTAGTTCATTTACTCTGGATTAAGGTTATTGCACAATAAACGTCAAAAGCAGATTGATCCACTCATAGCGGACTACGTAGATCAATCACGCTTTAGTCCCGGTCTAATATGTCACCACCAAGCAACATATCCATGTCTCTACTTGGGAGTCCAGCTCCAGACAGTCAAGACAAACCGTCCCCTCTAAGGCTTTAGACAACATAATAGTCTTAACATGAGTTAGATGCTCGGTCTAACCCCATAGACTACAGACCATAATTTAGACTGCTAACTTTAGAACATTGTCTTCTCGCATACAAAAGTCCATTGCATGCAACGTTCTAACAGTTTTAACACAAGCAGTCAGTGAGCCATATTTGCTTACATTTACTTTAACATGTAAATAAGATGAGGACAGATAGCAATGTAATGAATAACCTCTATGTATAATTTTATTATCCAGTTCAAAATGAATACATCAAAATATCTCTAATACTTAGGGCATTTCCTAACAATCTCCCACTTGCCCTAAGCCAGCAGATGCGCCATGTTACGCATCCCCATCGCCTCTACATGCCTCTCAAAGCTTCTAGCCACCAAAGTCTTAGTAAAGGGATCAGCGATGTTGTCCTCGGATGCGATCTTACATACATCTACTTGTCCTGTCTCCACATGCCCTCTGATAATATGATATCTCCGATCGATGTGGTTAGTCCTCTTGTGGTGCCGAGATTCCCTTGTGTTGGCAATAGCCCCTGTATTATCACAGTAAAGTGTGATAGGCTTGTCAACACCTGGAATGACCTCAAGGTCTCTAAAGAACTTGCGGAGCCAAACCGCTTCTTTAGATGCCTCAGCCGCAGCCACATACTCAGCCTCCATAGTAGAGTCAGCTGTGTAGCCCTGCTTCACGCTCCTCCACACAATGGCGCCTCCTCCGAGTAAAAAAACTGATCCAGATGTCGATTTCCGCGAATCCTTACAAGTCTGGAAGTCTGAGTCCGTGTAACCTACGGGTGTTAGGTCCCCTCCAGAATACACTAGCATATAATCCCTCGTTCTCTTAAGATACTTGAGTATATGCTTTACTGCTTGCCAGTGCTTGGTTCCAGGATTCGCTTGATATCGACTCACCATACCTACTGCAAAACATATGTCCGGGTGAGTGCAAAGCATAGCGTACATAAGGCTACCCACAGCGGATGCATAAGGGACCTTACTCATACGCTCTCTTTCTTCCGATGTCTTGGGACAGTCATCCAATGAAAGAGTTAAACCGGCAATAGAAGGTTGTGAGCCTTTCTTTGCCTCTAGCATTGCATATTTGTCAATTATTTTATCTATGTATGAAGTTTGGGATAATGCTATCATTTTGTTCTTTCGATCTCTGAAGAGACGAATGCCTAGAACATAATTAGCTTCTCCCAAGTCCTTCATGTCAAACTATTGGTGTAACCAAAGCTTGACCGATGATAAATTCCCTACATCATTCCCAATGAGTAGTATATCATCGACATAGAGTATCAGAAAGACCACTTTTTCATCCTTAATACGTTTATAAACACAAGGTTCATCAACGTTCTGCTCAAAACCAAATGTCTTAATCGCTTGATCAAACCTCTGGTTCCATGAGCGGGATGCCTGCTTTAATCCATAAATGGATCTAAGCAACTTGCAGACTTTCCTATCTTGGCCTTTTGCTACGAACCCTTTGGGCTGTATCATATAGATACACTCTTCAAGATGGCCATTCAAGAATGCCGTCTTGACATCCATTTGCCAGATCTCGTAATCGAGAGCCGCAGCAATGGACAGAAGAATACGGATAGACTTCAGCATAGCAACAGGCAAAAAGGTTTCCTCGTAATCGATTCCAGCCTTTTGCGTGTATCCCTTTGCAACCAGTCTAGCTTTGAAAGTTTCCACTCTCCCTTCTGCATCCTTCTTTCTTTTGTAGACCCATTTGCATCCAATGGGTTTTATCCCATCCGGTAAATCTACAAGTTCCCAAACAGAGTTGGATTTCATAGAATCCATCTCATTATTCATAGCCTGTTTCCAAGATTTAGAATCAACATCCTTTATAGCTTCATCATATGTGACCGGATCTTCCTCAAGCTCATGAGCCTCGGCCTGGTATACCTCAGCATCATACATGAAGAAATTAGGTTTCTTAGAAACCCTCCCACTACGACGAGGCACCCTAAATTGTTGATCGTCTGCAGGTCTTTCACTGGAACTCGGACTTGCGTCCAAGATCGAAATTTGTGGAGCAGTTCTTTCACCCGATAACTCCTCTAGCACCACTTTGCTTCGAGGCTTAAAGTCATTCATGTGACTTTCCTCCAGGAATGTCGCATGGGTTGAGACAATGACCTTTTGTTCCTTCGGGTTATAGAACAGACCTCCTTTAGTTCCCTTTGGATACTCTACATACATGCACAATTCTGATCTTGGTTCCAACTTCTTCGCATCCCCATCTAGTACATGTGCTGGGCAGCCTCATATTCTCATATGTCCAAGGGAGGGCTTCCTGCCACGCCACAATTCATACGGAGTTCTAGGAATTGATTTGCTCGGAACCTGGTTCAGAATATAGCACGCCGTTTGTAAAGCATGTCCCCAAAATGATAATGGCAGCGTTGAGTAACTCATCATGGACCGTACCATATCCAATAAGGTCCTGTTTCTCCTTTCGGCTACACCATTCTGTTATGGAGTACCAGGTGCAGTCAATTGGGATAATATCCCATTCTCTACAAGATGTCCTAGAAATTCATCGGAGAGGTATTCGCCACCTCGATCAGATCGAAGTGTCTTTATGGATTTATCCAATTGCTTTTCCACTTCCGCATGATACTCTTTGAACTTGTCAAAGGTTTCACTCTTGCGGTGTATCAGATACACATATCCATACCTCGAGTAACCATCTATAAGGGAGACATAATACTTGAACCCTCCTCGTGCTGTGACGTTCATGGGGCCACATACATCAGTGTACATAATTTCTAAGAGCTCCTGAGCCCTTGTACCCTTAGCTCTAAAACACCTCTTAGTTATTTTACCCTCTAGACAAGACTCACATTGAGGAAGACGTACCTCCTCCAGAGATTTCAGAGGACCGTCTTTCACCAATCTTTGAATCCTATCCTGATTAATATGACCAAGTCTTAAATGCCAAAGATACGCCTTGTTAGAGTGAGAAACTTTCAACCTTTTATAGTTATAAATTAATTCAGTGTCAAGCAGTGAGTACATCTTTGGTCTGATCAAATATAGGTTTCCATCCATCCATCCAGAACAGATAAAAGACTTATTTCTACGAATATCAACTTTTTTACTAAAAGAAACTGAATAAGAATCCTTTATTAAACAAGCTACCGATATAAGGTTCCTCCTGAAATTAGGAACATAAAAACAGTCTTTCAATAAAATAAACCTAAATTGATCAAAATAAAGATGAACGTCTCCCACTGCCTCAGCCACTACAAAGCTACCATCTCCAGTCCGCAACGAGAGGCTCCTATCATGTAGACTTCTCGTTTCCACGAACCCCTGCATAGAAATACAAACATGATTAGTGGCGCCCGAATCAATGACCCATGTGTCTTTCGATTCTTCCACCAAACACGCTTCTAAGTAATGAAGTTCCTTACCTTCCTTGCCCTTGGAGGCCAGGAATTCCCGGCAAGCCTTCTTGAAGTGACCTACCTTCCCACAGTGGAAGCATTTGGACTTTTAGGGTCCTTTGGCTTCTTGTTCTTCTTCTTCTTCTTCCCGTCCGAGACAGGAGGATTAGAAGAACTGGAAGCCACTTGCTTCTTATTTGGCCTCTTCCTCTTCCGTGAGGGATTGGAAGATTTCGCCAAATTGGCCTTTCCTTTAGGTCGGACCGTATCCTCATCCCTGATCATCCGCTCATAAGCCGGTAATTGCTTCATGAGCTCGGTAAGTCCTAACTCCTTTGTCGCCAGATTGTATGCGGCCTTAAACCCCACAAAATCTTTAGACAGAGTCTTGAACACCATCTCGATCTGGGTGTTATAGTCCAACTCAGCACCATTCTCGGCAGCCTCAGCGAAGAATCCCATTAGAGTGATCATATGGTCCTTCACCGGAGTACCCACCTTTTGCTTGGAGTTCATAATGCCGGTGATAGTGGACTGTCGAGCCAATTTTTCTTGGCCTCCGAACATGTCCTCCAGATTATCCATGATCTCCCCAGCAACTTGATAAGTCTCATGCTGCTTTTGTAAAGCACTCGTCATGCTAGCAAGGATGTAGCATCGAGCTATTTCATTGGATTCTCTCCAACGATTATAGGCAACCGGGATCTCCTCAAGTGGTGTGTCAGGTTTGGGCCCAGGTGGGCATGGTTCGTCCAGTACGAACTTGTGTCTCTCGCAGCTGAGAACTATTAATAGATTTCTTTTCCAATCTTTATAATTGTCGCCATTCAATTTATTTTCAGTAAATATTGAAATGAGGGGTGTCGGTGACATTTTGAACTGAAATAAAATTATACTAGACATCATTACAAAGCCCAAGCAAATATACAGATAATTTAGCAAATAAAAACATACAAGTATGTTCCTACATGAAACTTGAAAAAACATGTAGCATTGCAACGGTAATTCTCAGCACCTATTGCCCCAAGCCACCGAGGGGTGGTCATGAGAACAAATAGCCGGAACATGGACCCCGTCCAATTAATATATGTTACCTTAAATCCTCCAAGGTTAAGACATATATTAATAACCGCTTATTTGGCCACCAGTTTAGTTAACAGAGCTTCAAGGGAAGGTTAATAACTAAACGAGTCTTGAGTGTATAACCATTGTTTACGTAGCCCGATCCACGTCCTACCAAGCCACCGAGGGGTGGTCATGAATAGGATCGCACCCGAACACGTTTTCCACATAGGAGATCCAATCTAGTATACCGGCGGCGGTAAACACCTACCGAGGGGTGTGGTCAGGTCAGAACTTACGCGAGGCGTTACCATGCTTTCACATATGGATCAACAATGGAGGCCGTGGGTTTTGTTTGAAACCCTCTCCCACTCAATATTTTGAAAAACATGCAAGTTTTGTCAAATTATGTATGATCAATATAGTATGAGCGGCACTCTCCTATCCTATATGACATGTTATCAAATATGCATACAAAACATCCATCAATACATATTTATACATCCATGACATATCACAGAAAAATAATTGACAGAATAACCAAGCCATGGTTCCATCCTAGAACAAAGAAAATAAAGATTACAAAATTCCATCCAAAGCATTCTTTGGGTCTTGAATTTTGTTCCGTCTTCTTGTATCCATCTTTATGTAGCCTCTTCATTTATTTCTCATCCCAAGAATTATTTAAAATTTAAATTTCCAAAAATTTAAATTTCAAATTCAAACTCCAAATTCGAATTTCAAATTTAAATTTCTAATTCAAATTTTAAACAATTTTAATCATCATGTGTAATAATATGTAATTTCAAAAATTTCAAATTTTCAATTACATATTTTTAAACATGATTTAAAATTAAATCTCAAATTTAAAAATCAAAATTTTCAAATTTTGGACCGCCGCACCGCCGCCCGTGAAGGCGGCAGCCGCCGTGGGTAGCCACCAACCCCGGAGGGGCTGGCAGCCCACGGTTGCCCCTTGTGCAGCCTGCCGAGCTGCAGGCCAAGCCTGCAGCGCCAGGCTGCACGCCCAGGCTAGGCGCAGCAGCCGGCAGGCTGCAGGCAGCGCCTGCAACCAGTGGCTGCATGCCCAGGCTGCGGCCGGCCTTGGGCAGGCGGCGCCACCCTCGGCTGCAGGCCAAGCCTACGGCCGTGGGTGATGTTTGCCTGCATAGGGGCTGCCGCAGCCCCATCCTGCCCGAGGGCAGGGGCTGCAGCCCCACCAAGGCCCGTCGGCCTATTCCGAGGGGTCGTGTCTCGATTTTCGTGCCATATTCTAATTTACCTATTGGGATCTCCAAAAATTAATTTGAATCCCAATTAAATTGAAATTTTCCACACAATCAAAATTTCAACCTTTAAATCAAATTTAACTTTTGGGAAAAATAAATTACGGTCTTCAATCTTCAATCTCCTCCAGGAATAATTACATAAAATTTCCTAAACCGTTTCCGGTGTACAAAAAATTCTAACCATAAAAATTCTAAGAGACAGAAATTAAAATCCATGGGAAAATTACAGTGTTAATAAACTGCTCCCATGGTTACATAAAAATTCCTAGATACAATTTTTCTAAATTCTAAAGAACCATAACCGGTATAAACAAGCATGCTTATAATAATTTAGAAAATTAAAATAACCACATACTTTATACATAATCCATGATAACAACATAAAGGAACCCTAGAATGCCACTCTCTAAATATCAAATCCATACATAAATAAAAAGACTAAGTAATTGTCTAATTTATGTACATGGCATAGTCATGAGATGGCTCTGATACCAATTGCAGGAAAATAAACCGGTAAAAACGTATCAGAGTGGCGCAGCGGAACAATAAAAATTTTTAGATCGTTAAATATCTCATGATGCCATATACAATAAACCAACAACAATTAAAACTTATACCTCAAGGACGCCAATCTTGCAGGAGGAGAATGACCGGAGGCTTCAACCAACTAGCCTTCTCTACTATTCTCCAATTCCCGAATGGCTGAGTGTGTGGGCACTCTGAACCTCTATCGGTATGCTAGCACTGCTAGTCTTTTTCCGACCACCCAGATCTCTAAAGAACTTTATTGTCACGATGAGCTGTGCAACAATAAGCCTGCTCACCTGAGAGTCTGTGGTCTGAGAGAACTGGAGTGGCAGGACCTCTATTTATAGACCTGCATGAGGTGATTCTCTGAATTCAAATTGGACTAGGAAAAGATTTTCTCCTTTATCTTTAACCAAAAATCTGAATTTTTCATAGGATAATCCTAACAATTAAATTCGGTTTTTCTAGGATAAATCCAATCCAAATCTAAACAAGATTTTAACTAGAATTTTATCTCCCTTTTTCAACCAAAAAATCCGAAATCTTTAGGAGAAAATCTTCTCCAAATTTTCGGCCACTTTTAGGATAAGGAAGAATCAAAATTCCACTAGGATTTTCAAGTTAAATCTCATCTCAACCTTATCCAAAAATAACCGAATTTCCTAGGATTAAGGCTCCAAAATTTCGGCCACTTTTAGGGAAGGAGAGAATCCAAATTCAACTAGGATTGAAACTTGAATTTTCCCTTGAATCTTATCCACAAAAAAACCGAATTTTCTATTGAGGATTTTCCTCAAAAAATTCGCCCACTTTTGTTGGGATTTGGATTCAAAATTCAAGTAGGATTCTAATAAGATTATCCTCTCCAAATCCAACTCAAATTCGAATTTCAAACCTTGTGGATTTTCCACAACAAATTCGAATCCTACTTGGACTGTGATTCAAAATTTGAATTTCAAATTTCAAATTCAAATTTCAAATTCAAATTTCAAATTTCAAATTTCAAATTTCAAATTTCAAATTTAAATTTCAAATTCAAATTTCAAATTCAAATTTCAAATTCAAATTTCAAATTCAAAATTCAAAATTCAAATTTCAAAATTCAAATTTCAAATTTCAAAATTCAAATTTCAAATTCCACAAAACGGTTGTGTTTCATATTCTTGTTCTCATGGATAATTTTCTACAACTCCAATCCAATCTCAAATAAAATCATGGCAACTTTATTTGGAGTTCGAATAATTGTGTACTCTATTATCTAAAACAAAATCTGAATCCAACCGGAGAGAATCTTGTCTACCATCCTAATCCTGTGTCATCACCATCCATGCATAATAAACTAGCCAATAGCATACACAAATCAATTTGCCAAACGTTAAGGAATTATGTGGAGCTAGTAGAGGGACTGATTGGATATATATAATCGGGCTCCCGTGATTCCATATGATCATCATTCTGTACCGAACAACTCAATCATATGATCACTAATTTCAGAGTCACACCACTATAAACCTGAAACTGAACTCCCAATTATATACCGTATTACGTAAGCCTGTGACGAGCTACCATCCAATGACCTTGCCATATATGCAAAACCCTCATATGATATCCATGATCAGCCTTAGGTCAAAGTCCGTTTAGTCCTACTGATCAGGCTATCTTAAAGTTCCATTATTCTACCGAATCAAGAAAATGATTATTCACCATATGTGAATAAGAAATGTCATCCGCCCAGCAGACGACCCAAGGCCTTGTCCATTTTCACATTCAGTATAATGCCTTTAAGAGGATACCTTTAACTCCTCAGAGCTATGATTCCGATATCTGCAAACAAACCCTTTATCGTATACAAGTCATGCACCCAACGAACCGGTCTATAAGCTTACTACCTCTGAGACGCTTTAGCCGTTGGAACATCAAAGTACACAAGTCATATACATGAAGTAGTTCATTTACTCAGGATTAAGGTTATTGCACAATGAACGTCAAAAGCAGATTGATCCACTCATAGCGGACTACGTAGATCAATCACGCTTTAGTCCCGGTCTAATATGTCACCACCAAGCAACATATCCATGTCTCTACTTGGGAGTCCAGCTCCAGACAGTCAAGACAAACCGTCCCCTCTAAGACTTTAGACAACATAATAGTCTTAACATGAGTTAGATGCTCGGTCTAACCCCATAGACTACAGACCATAATTTAGACTGCTAACTTTAGAACATTGTATTCTCGCATACAAAAGTCCATTGCATGCAACGTTCTAACAGTTTTAACACAAGCAGTCAGCGAGCCATATTTGCTTACATTTACTTTAACATGTAAATAAGATGAGGACAGATAGCAATGTAATGAATAACCTCTATGTATAATTTTATTATCCAGTTCAAAATGAATACATCAAAATGTCTCTAATACTTAGGGCATTTCCTAACAGAGTCTGTGTATCCTACGGGTGTTAGGTCCCCTCCAGAATACACTAGCATATAATCCCTCGTTCTCTTAAGATACTTGAGTATATGCTTTACTGCTTGCCAGTGTTTGGTTCCAGGATTCGCTTGATATCGACTCACCATACCTACTGCAAAACATATGTTTGGGCGAGTGCAAAGCATAGCATACATAAGGCTTCCTACAGCGGATGCATAAGGGACCTTACTCATATGCTCTCTTTCTTTCGATGTCTTGGGACAGTCATCCAATGAAAGAGTTAGACCGGCAATAGAAGGTTGTGAACCTTTCTTTGCCTCTTGTATTGCATATTTGTCAATTATTTTATCTATGTATGAAGCTTAGGATAACTCTATCAATTTGTTCTTTCGATCTCTGAAGAGACGAATGCCTAGAACATAATTAGCTTCTCCCAAGTCCTTCATGTCAAACTGTTGGTGTAACCAAAGCTTGACTGATGATAAGTTCCCTACATCATTCCCAATGAGTAGTATATCATTGACATAGAGTATCAGAAAGACCACTTTTTCATCCTTAATACGTTTATAAACATAGGGTTCATCAACGTTTTGCTCAAAACCAAATGTCTTAATCGCTTGATCAAACCTCTGGTTCCATGAGCGGGATGCTTGCTTTAATCCATAAATGGATCTAAGCAACTTACAGACTTTCCTTTCTGGGCCTTTCGCTACGAACCCTTCGGGCTGTATCATATAGATACCCTCTTCAAGATGGCCATTCAAGAATGCCGTCTTGACATCCATTTACAGATCTCGTAATCGAGAGCCGCAGCAATGGACAAAAGAATACGGATAGACTTCAGCATAGCAACAGGCGAAAAGGTTTCATCATAATCGATTCCAGCCTTTTGCGTGTACCCCTTTGCAACCAGTCTAGCTTTGAAAGTTTCCACTCTCCCTTCCGCATCCTTCTTTCTTTTGTAGACCCATTTGCATCCAATGGGTTTATCCCATCCGGCAAATCTACAAGTTCCCAAACAGAGTTGGATTTCATAGAATCCATCTCATTATTCATAGCCTGTTTCCAAGATTTAGAATCAACATCATTTACAACTTCATCATAGGTGACCGGATCATCCTCATGCTCATGCGCCTCGGCCTGGTATACCTCAGCATCATGCATGAAGAAATTAGGTTTCTTAGAGACCCTCCCACTACGACGAGGCACCCTAAATTGTTGATCGTCTGCAGGTCTTTCACCGAAACTCAGACTTGCGTCCAAGACCGAAATCTGTGGAGCAGTTCTTTCACCCGATAATTCCTCTAGCACCACTTTGCTTCGAGACTTAAAGTCATTCATGTGACTTTCCTCCAAGAATGTCGCATGGATTGAGATAATGACCTTTTGTTCCTTCAGGTTATAGAACAGACCTCCTTTAGTTCCTTTTGGATACCCTACAAACATGCACAATTCTGATCTTGGTTCCAACTTTTTCGCATCCTCATCCAGTACATGTGCCGGGCAGCCCCATATTCTCATATGTCCAAGGGAGGGCTTCTTGCCACGCCACAATTCATACGGAGTTCTAGGAATTGATTTGCTTGGAACCTGGTTCAGAATATAGCATGCCGTTCGTAAAACATATCCCTAAAATGATAATGGTAGCGTTGAATAACTCATCATGGACCGTACCATATCCAATAAGGTCCTGTTTCTCCTTTCGGCTACACCATTCTGTTGTGGAGTACCTAGTGCAGACAATTGCGATAATATCCCGTTCTCTACAAGATGTCCTAGAAATTCATCGGAGAGGTATTCGCCACCTCAATCAGATCAAAGTGTCTTTATGGATCTATCCAATTGCTTTTCCACTTCCGCACGATACTCTTTGAACTTGTCAAAAGTTTTGCTCTTGCGATGCATCAGATACACATATCCATACCTCGAGTAATCATCTATAAAAGAGACATAATATTCGAACCCTCCTCGTGCTGTGACGTTCATGGGGCCACATACGTCAGTGTGCACAATTTCTAAGAGCTCTTGAGCCCTTGTACCCTTAGCTCCAAAAGACCTCTTAGTCATTTTACCCTCTAGACAAGACTTACATTGAGGAAGACGTACCTCCTCTAGAGATTCCAGAGGACCGTCTTTCACCAATCCTTAAATCCTATCCTGATTAATATGACCAAGTCTTAAATGCCAAAGATACGCCTTGTTAGAGTGAGAAACTTTCAACCTTTTAGAGTTATCAATTAATTCAGTGTCAAGCAGTGAGTACATCTTTGGTTTAATCAAATATAGGTTTCCATCCATCCATCCAGAACAGATAAAAGACTTATTTCTACGAATATCAACTCTTTTACTAAAAGAAATTGAATAAGAATCCTTTATTAAACAAGCTACTGATATAAGGTTCCTCCTAAAATTAGGAACATAAAAACAGTCTTTCAATAAAATAAACCTAAATTGATCAAAGTAAAGGTAAACATCTCCTATTGCTTCAGCTACCACAAAGCTACCATCTCCAGTCCGCAACGAGAGGCTCCTATCATGTAGACTTCTCGTTTCCACGAACCCCTGCATAGAAATACAAACATGATTAGTGGCACTCGAATCAATGACCTAAGTGTCTTTCGATTCTTCCACCAAACACGCTTCCAAGTAATGAAGTTCCTTACCTTCCTTGCCCTTGGTGGCTAGGAATTCCCGGCAAGCCCTCTTAAAGTGACCTACCTTCCCACAATGGAAGCATTTAGACTTTTTAAGGTCCTTTGGCTTCTTGTTCTTCTTCCCGTCTAAGACAGGAGGATTAGAAGAACTGGAAGCCACTTGCTTCTTATTTGGCCTCTTCCTCTTCCGCGAGGGATTGGAAGATTCCGTCAAATTGGCCTCTCCTTTAGGTCGGACCGCATCCTCATCCCTGATCATCCACTCATAAGCCTGTAGTTGCTTCATGAGCTCAGTTAGTCCTAACTCCCTTGTCGCCAGATTGTATGCAGCCTTAAAGCCCACAAAATCTTTAGACAGAGTCTTGAACACCATCTCGATCTGGGTATTGTAGTCTAACTCAGCACCATTCTCGGCAGCCTTAGCGAAGAATCCCATTAGAGTGATCATATGGTCCTTCACCGGAGTACCCGCCTTTTGCTTAGAGTTCATAATACTGGTGATAGTGGACTGTCGAGCCAATTTTTCTTGGCCTCCGAACATGTCCTCCAGATTTTTCATGATCTCCCCAGCAACTTGATAAGTCTCATGCTGCTTTTGTAGAGCACTCGTCATGCTAGCGAGGATGTAGCATCGAGCTATCTCATTGGATTTTCTCCAACGATTATAGGCAACCGGGACCTCCTCAAGTGGTGTGTCAGGTTTGGGCCCAGGTGGGCATGGTTCGTCCAGTACGAACTTGTGTCTCTCGCAGCTGAGAACTATTAATAGATTTCTTTTCCAATCTTTATAATTATCGCCATTCAGCTTATTTTTAGTAAGTATTGAAATGAGTGGTGTCAGTGACATTTTGAACTGAAATAAAATTATACTAGACATTATTACAAAGCCCAAGCAAATATACAGATAATTTAGCAAATAAAACATATAAGTATGCTCCTACATGAAACTTGAAAAACATGTAGCATTGCAACGGTAATTCTCAGCACCCATTGCCCCAAGCCACCGAGGGGTGGTCATGAGAACAAATAGCCGGAACATGGACCCTGTCCAATTAATATATGTTGCCTTAAATCCTCCAAGGTTAAGACATATATTAATAACCGCTTATTTGGCCACCAGTTTAGTTAACAGAGCTTCTAGGGAAGGTCAATAACTAAACGAGTCTTGAGTGTATAACCATTGTTTACGTAGCTCGATCCATGTCCTACCAAGCCACCGAGGGATGGTCATGAATAGGATCATACCCGAACATGTTTTCCACATAGGAGATCCAACTTAGTATACCAGCGGCGGTAAACACCTACCGAGGGTGTGGTCAGGGCAGAACTGACGCAAGGCATTACCATGCTTTCACATATGGATCAACAATGGAGGCCGTGGGTTTTGTTTGAAACGCTCTCCCACTCAATATTTTTGAAAAACAAGCAAGTTTCGACAAATTATGTATGATCAATATAGTATGAATGGCACTCACCTATCCTATATGACATGTTATCAAATATGCATATAAAGCATCCATCAATACATATTTATACATCCATGACATATCACAGAAAAAATAATTGATGGAATAACCAAGCCATGGTTCCATCCTAGAATAAAGAAAATAAAGATTACAAAATTTCATCCAAAGCATTCTTTGGGTCTTTAATTTTGTTCCGTCCTCTTGTATCCATCTTTATGTAGCCTCTCCATTTATTTCTCATCCCAAGAATCATTTAAAATTTAAATCTACAAAAATTTAAATTTCAAATTCAAATTCCAAATTCGAATTTCAAATTTAAATTTCAAATTCAAACTTTAAAAAATTTTAAACATCATGTGTAATAATATGTAATTTCAAAAATTTCAAATTTTTAATTACATATTTTTAAACATGATTTAAAATTAAATCTCAAATTTAAAAATAAAAAATTTCTAATTTTTTTAAACCGTCGCACTGCCGCCCCCTAAGGCGGCAGCAGCCGTGGGCAGCCACCAGCCCCGGAGGGGCTACCAGCCCACGGCCGCCCCTTATGTGCAGCATTGCCGGGCTGCAGGCCAAGCCTGCAACCCCAGGCTGCACGCCCAGGCTGGGTGCAGCAGCCGGCAGGCTGCAGCCAGCGCCTGCAGCTAGAGGCTGCACGCCCAGGCTGCGGCCAGTCTTGGATAGGCCACGGCCACCCTAGGCTGCAGGCCAAGCCTACGGGTGTGAGTGGTTATGGCTTGCACAGGAGCTGTTGCAGCCCCACCAAGGCCTGTCGGCCTATCCTGAGGGGTCATGTCTCGATTTTCGTGTCATATTCCAATTTACCTATTAGGATCTCCAAAAATTAATTTGAATCCCTATTAAATTGAAATTTTCCACACAATCAAAATTTCAATCTTTAAATCAAATTTAACTTTTTAGGAAAAATAAATTACGGTCTTCAATCTTTAATCTCCTCCAAGAATAATTACATAAAATTTCCTAAACCGTTTCCGGTGTACAAAAATTCTGACCATAAAAAATTCTAAGAGACAAAAAATTAAAATCCATAGGAGAATTACAGTGTTAATAAACTGCTCCCATGGTTACATAAAAATTCCTAGATGCAATTTTTCTAAATTCTAAGGAACCATAACCGGCATAAACAAGCATGCTTATAATAATTCAGAAAATTAAAATAACCACATACTTTATACATAATACACAATAACAACATAAAGGAACCCTAGAATGCCACTCTCTAAATATCAAATCCATACATAAATAAAAAGACTAAGTAATTGTCTAATTTATGTATATCGCATAGTCATGAGATGGCTCGGATACCAATTGTAGGAAAATAAATCGGTAAAAAACATATCAGAGTGGCCCAGCAGAACAATAAAAATTTTTAGATCGTTAAATATCTCATGATGCCATATACAATAAACCATCAACAATTAAAACTCATACCTCAAGGACGCCAATCTGTAGGAGGAGAATGACCAGAGGGTTCAACCAACTAGCCTTCTCTACTATTCTCCAATTCCCGAATGGCTGAGTGTGTGGGCACTCTGAACCTCGATCGGTATGCTAGCACTGCTAGTCTTCTTCCGACCACCCAGATCTCTAAAGAACTTTATTGTCACGGTGGGTTGTGCAACAATAAGCCTGCTCACCTGAGAGTCTGTAGTCTGAGAGAACTGGAGTGGCAGGACCTCTATTTATAGACCTACATGAGGTGATTCTCTGAATTCGAATTGGACTAGGAAAAGATATTCTCCATTATCCACAACCATAAAATCTGAATTTTTCATGGGAAAATCCCAACAATAAAATTCGGTCATTTAGGATAAATCCAATCCAAATCTAAACAAGATTTTAACTAGAATTTTATCTCCCTTTTTCAACCAAAAAATCCAAAAAAATCTAAAGAGAAAATCTCCTAAAAATTTTGGCCACTTTTAGGATAAGGGAGAATCAAAATTCCACTAGGAGTTTCAAGCTTGAATCTTATCTCATCCGTATCCAAAATAACCAAATTTTCCTAGGAGATATTCTCCAAAATTTCGACCACTTTCTGGGGAGGAGAGAATCTAAATTCAACTGGGATTGAAACTTGAATTTTTCCCTTGAACCTTATCCACAAAAACCGAAATTCCATTGAGGATATTCCTCAAAATTTTGTCCACTATTTGTTAGGATTTGGATTCAAAATTCAAGTAGGATTCGAATAAGATTATCCTCTCCAAATCCAACTCAAATTCGAATTTCAAACCTTGTGGATTTTCCACAACAAATTTGAATCCCACTTGGATTGTGATTCAAAATTTGAATTTCAAATTTCAAATTCGAATTTCAAATTCAAATTTCAAATTCAAATTTCAAATTCAAAATTCAAAATTCAAATTTCAAAATTCAAATTTCAAAATCCACAAAACAGTTATGTTTCAAATTCTTGTTCTCATGGATAATTTTCTACAACTCCAATCCAATCTCAAATAAAATCATGGCAACTTTATTTGGAGTTCGAATAATTGTGTACTCTATTATCCAAAACAAAATCTGAATCCAACCGGAGAGAATCTTATCTACCATCCTAATCCTGTGTCATCACCATCCATGCATAATAAACCAGCCAATAGCATACACAAATCAATTTGCCAAATGTTAAGGAATTGTGTAGAGCTAGTAGAGGGACTGATTAGACATATATAATCGGGCTCCTGCAAATCCATATGATCATCATTCTTTTACCGAACAACTCAATCATATGATCACTAATTTCAGAGTCACACCACTATAAACCTGAAACTGAACTCCCAATTATATACCGTATTACATAAGCATGTGATGAGCTACTATCCAATGACCTTGTCATATATGCAAAACCATCATATGATATCCATGACCAGCCTTAGGTCAAAGTCCGTTTAATCCTACTGATCAGGCTATCTTAAAGTTCCATTATACTACCGAATTAAGAAAATGATTATTCACCATATATGAATAAGAAGTCATCCGCCGAGCAGACGACCCAAGGCCTTGTCCATTTTCACATTCAATATAATGCCTTTAAGAGGATACCTTTAACTTCTTAGAGCTATGATTCTGATATCTGCAAACAAACACTTCATCGTATACAAGTCATCCACCCAACGAACCGGTCTATAAGCTTACTACCTCTGAGACGCTTTAGCCATTGGAACATCAAAGTACACAAGTCATATACATGAAGTAGTTCATTTACTCAGGATTAAGGTTATTGCACAATGAACGTCAAAAGCAGATTGATCCACTCATAGTGGACTATGTAGATCAATCACGCTTTAGTCCCGGTCTAATATGTCACCACCAAGTAACATATCTATGTCTCTACTTGGGAGTCCAGCTCCAGACAGTCAAGGCAAACCGTCCCCTCTAAGGCTTTAGACAATATAATAGTCTTAACATGAGTTAAATGCTCGGTCTAACCCCATATACTATAGACCATGGTTTAGACCGCTAACTTTAGAACATTGTCTTCTCGCATACAAAAGTCCATTACATGCAACGTTCTAACAGTTTTAACACAAGCAGTCAGTGAGCCATATTTGCTTACATTTACTTTAACATGTAAATAAAATGAGGACAGATAGCAATGTAATGAATAACCTCTATATATAATTTTATTATCCAGTTCAAAATAAATACATCAAAATGTCTCTAATGCTTAGGGCATTTCCTAATAGATATCGGAATCATAGCTCTAATGAGGAGTTAAGGGTATCCTCTTAAAGGCATTATAATGAATGTGAAAATGGACAAGGCCTTGGGTTGTCTGCTGGGTGGATGACTTCTTAGTCACATATGGTGAATAATCATTTTCTTAATTCGGTAGTATAATGGAACTTTAAGATAGCCTGATTAGTAGGATTAAACAGACTTTGGCCTATGGCTGATCATGGATATCATACGAGGGTTCTGCATACATGACAAGGTCATTAGACGATAGCTTGTCACAGGCTTACGTAATACGGTATATAATTGGGAGTTCAGTTTCAGGTTTATAGTGGTGTGACTCTGAAGTTAGTGATCATATGATTGAGTTGTTCGGTAAAGAATGATGATCATATGGATTTGTGGGAGCCCGATTATATATATCCAATCAGTCCCTCTACTAGCTCCACATAATTCCTTAACGTTTGGCAAAATTGATGTGTGTATGCTATTGGCTAGTTTATTATGCATGGATGGTGTTGACATAGAATTAGGATGGTAGACAAGATTCTCTCTGGTTGGATTCAGATTTTTTTTTTTGGATAATAGAGTACACAATTATTCGAACTCCAAATAAAGTTGCCATGATTTTATTTAAGATTGGATTGGAGTTGTAGAAAATTATCCATGAGAACAAGAATTGAAATACAATTATTTTGTGGATTTTGAAATTTGAATTTTGAAATTTGAAATTTGAAATTTGATTTTGAAATTTGAATTTGAAATTTAAATTTGAAATTTGAAATTTGAAATTTGAATTTGAAATTCGAATTTGAAATTTGAAATTCAAATTTTGAATCACAGTCCAAGTGGGATTCGAATTTGTTGTGGTAAATCCACAAGGAATGAAATTCGAATTTGAGTTGGATATGGAGAGGAAAATCTTGTTAGAATCCTACTTGAATTTTGAATCCAAATCTTAACCAAAGATGGACGAAAATTTTGAGGATTATCCTCAATGGATTTTCGTATTTTTATGGGTAAGGTTCAAGGAAAAATTCAAGTTTCAATCCCAGTTGAATTTGGATTCTCTCCTCCCAGATAATGGTCGAAATTTAGGAGTGAATCTCCTAGGAGATTTTCGGTTATTTTGGATAAGGATGAGATAAGATTCAAGCTTGAAAATCCTAGTGGAATTTTGATTCTCTCTTATCCAAAAGTGGCCGAATTTTTGTGGGGATTTTCTCCTTTGAATTTTTAGATTTTTTGGTTGAAAAAAGGGAGATAAAATTCTAGTTAAAATCTTGTTTAGATTTGGATTGGATTTATCCTAAAGTGGCCGAATTTATTGTTGGGATTTTTCCCTTGGAAAATTCAGATTTTATGCTTGTGGATAAGGGAGAATATCTTCTCCTAATCCAATTCAAATTCAGAGAATCACCTCATGTAGGTCTATAAATAGAGGTCCTGCCACTCCAGTTCTCTCAGACCACAGACTCTCAGGTGAGCAGGCTTATTGTTGCACAGCCCACCGTGACAATAAGTTCTTTAGAGATCTGGGTGGTCGGAAGAAGACTAACAGTGCTAGCATACCAATCGAGGTTCAGAGTGCCCACACACTCAGTCATTCGGGAAGTGGAGAATAGTAGAGAAGGCTAGTTGGTTGAAGCCCTCTGGTCATTCTCCTCCTGCAAGATTGGCATCCTTGAAGTATGAGTTTTAATTGTTGTTGGTTTATTATATATGGCATCATGAGATATTTAACGATCCTAAAAAATTTTTATTGTTCCGCTGCGCCACTCTGATACGTTTTTATCGATTTATTTTCCTACATTATTTCCTACATCTCTCAGCTTCTACTATGTCCTGGGCAAGGTGCCTTAGGTCTTCGTGTTATGGAGGGTAGGGGACAAGGTCCCTCACGTACCATGGTGTCCCTTTCCATAGCAAGTCAACCATCTCTGCAAATGGCTTGTCTACAGGGATATAAGGTAGCATGGCATCCAGAAACATTTGACAATAGTATGCCATGGCGTCTCCCTCATAAACATCCCAGATGTCAGAGAGGACTTAATATCACCTCTTTTCCATACCATCCCAAATGTCTCTGTCTCTAGCCAGTCCATTGGAGTTGTAGAGGTCTTGGCAGAACTCAGCTCATTGCATCACCGGATCTTTGATCCTACGTTGTCCATTCCACCATTACATCACTGGTCCCTCTGGCTGGCTACTGGCCAATACCACCTGTAGGTGAGGTGGGATATGGTAGGCTTCCAAAATCACCTCTATGTGGTGAATCCAATATGCGACTTCATGTAGGTGGCGACTATCATATAGGTCCGGTCGCATGGCTACAAAAGCTAGGCTTGCTAGACGATCCTCTTGCACTTGATGGGGGTCTACCGGTGCGGCCATTATCTCTATTATAATTTAAACGTCAACTTATATACTAATTTTGAAGGAAAAACAAAACTAACTTACTTGAACAGATGAGGCAAGCGTATGACAATGTGAGGCAGCGTGGTAGGATACCGCTCTGATACCAACTGCGACATCCCGTGCCCTGAGTGGCCCGAACTATCACTTAAAAACTACTACTTAAACTGATACGTATACTTACTTAACTCGATACCATAATTTTAGGGGATTTTATTTGAAGGCGTACGTATTTACTATTCACATATGTATACTTTAAATATACATCGCCTAAATTAGTGGGAGTTTAATTACACAAACACACCTATAATACTGCTTAACTATTTACTATTAAAAAATACTGTTTAACTATTACTATTCAAAAATACTGTTTAACTGTTACTATTCAGAAATATTGATTAAGTACTACTATTCAAAAATACTAATTACTCAAGCTGTGCGAAAGATTCACTCACAGTGTATCCATAACCTCGCCCTTACATCCGCCTCCGCTGCCGTCATTGCCTATTGATGATTATGCCATAGGACGCTTACCTATAGCATGAACATACACTGTGAGCTTTATGCCCAGTAAGTACGGCATGTTAACCGCAAAACATGCTTAATGTAGGATAATAAATCGGTAAAAACGTACCAGAGTGGCGCAGCGGAACAATAAAAATTTTTAGATCGTTAAATGTCTCATGATGCCATATACAATAAACCAACAACAATTAAAACTCATACCTCAAGGACGCCAATCTTACAGGAGGAGAATGACCGGAGGCTTCAACCAACTAGCCTTCTCTACTATTCTCCAATTCTCGAATGGTTGAGTGTGTGGGCACTCTGAACCTCGATCGGTATGCTAGCACTGCTAGTCTTCTTCCGACCACCCAGATCTCTAAAGAACTTTATTGTCACGATGAGCTGTGCAACAATAAGCCTGCTCACCTGAGAGTCTGTGGTCTAAGAGAACTGGAGTGGCAGGACCTCTATTTATAGACCTGCATGAGGTGATTCTCTGAATTCGAATTGGACTAGGAAAAGATTTTCTCCCTTATCCATAACTAAAAAATCCGAATTTTCCAAGGGGGAATCTCCACAATAAAATTCGGTTTTCTTAGGATAAATCCAATCCAAATCTAAATAAGATTTTAACTAGAATTTTATCTCCCTTTTTCAACCAAAAAATCCGAAATTTCTAGGAGAAAATCTTCTCCAAATTTTCGGCCACTTTTAGGATAAGGAAGAATCAAAATTCCACTAGGATTTTCAAGCTTGAATCTTATCTCAACCTTATCCAAAATAACCGAATTTCCTAGGAGATTTTCTCCCTAATTTCGGCCACTTTTCAGGGAAGGAGAGAATCCAAAATCAACTAGGATTGAAACTTGAATTTTCCCTTGAATCCTATCCACAAAAAAAAAACCGAAATTTGCTTGAGGATTATCCTCAAAATTTCGTCCCTTATTTGTTGGGATTTGGATTCAAAATTCAAGTAGGATTCTAACAAGATTATCCTCTCCAAATCCAACTCAAATTCGAATTTCAAACCTTGTGGATTTTCCACAACAAATTTGAATCCTACTTGGACTGTGATTCAAAATTTGAATTTCAAATTTCAAATTCAAATTTCAAATTCAAATTTCAAATTTCAAATTTCAAATTTCAAATTTAAATTTCAAATTCAAATTTCAAATTCGAATTTCAAATTCAAATTTCAAATTCAAATTTCAAATTCGAATTTCAAATTTCAAATTTCAAATTTCAAATTTCGAATTTCAAAATTCAAATTTCAAATTCCACAAAACGGTTGTGTTTCATATTCTTGTTCTCATGGATAATTTTCTACAACTCCAATCCAATCTCAAATAAAATCATGGCAACTTTATTTGGAGTTCGAATAATTGTGTACTCTATTATCCAAAACAAAATCTGAATCCAACCGGAGAGAATCTTGTCTACCATCCTAATCCTGTGTCATCACCATCCATGCATAATAAACTAGCCAATAGCATACACAAATCAATTTGCCAAACGTTAAGGAATTATGTGGAGCTAGTAGAGGGACTGATTGGACATATATAATCGGGCTCCCGTGATTCCATATGATCATCATTCTTTACCGAACAACTCAATCATATGATCGCTAATTTCAGAGTCACACCACTATAAACTTGAAACTGAACTCCCAATTATATACCGTATTACGTAAGCCTGTGACGAGCTACTATCCAATGACCTTGTCATATATGCAAAACCCTCATATGATATCCATGATCAGTCTTAGGTCAAAGTCTGTTTAATCCTACTGATCAGGCTATCTTAAAGTTCCATTATACTACCGAATCAAGAAAATGTTTATTCACCATATGTGAATAAGAAGTCATCCGCCCAGCAGACGACCCAAGGCCTTGTCCATTTTCACATTCAGTATAATGCCTTTAAGAGGATACCTTTAACTCCTCAGAGCTATGATTCCGATATCTGCAAACAAACCCTTTATCGTATACAAGTCGTGCACCCAATGAACCGGTCTATAAGCTTACTACCTCTGAGACGCTTTAGCCATTGGAACATCAAAGTACACAACTCATATACATGAAGTAGTTCATTTACTCAGGATTAAGGTTATTGCACAATGAACGTCAAAAGCAGATTGATCCACTCATAGCGGACTACGTAGATCAATCATGCTTTAGTCTCGGTCTAATATGTCACCATCGAGCAACATATCCATGTCTCTACTTGGGAGTCCAGCTCCAGACAGTCAAGACAAACCGTCCCCTCTAAGGCTTTAGACAACATAATAGTCCTAACATGAGTTAGATGCTCGGTCTAACCCCATAGACTATAGACCATAGTTTAGACTGCCAACTTTAGAACATTGTCTTCTCACATACAAAAGTCCATTGCATGCAACGTTCTAACAGTTTTAATACAAGCAGTCAGTGAGCCATATTTGCTTACATTTACTTTGACATGTAAATAAGACGAGGACAAATAGCAATGTAATGAATAACCTCTATGTATAATTTTATTATCCAGCTCAAAATGAATACATCAAAATGTCTCTAATACTTAGGGCATTTCCTAACAATCTCCCACTTGCCCTAAGCCAGCAGATGTACCATGTTACGCATCCCCATCGCCTCTACATGCCTCTCAAAGCTTCTAGCCACCAAAGTCTTAGTAAAGGAATCAGCGATGTTGTCCTCGGACGCAATCTTACATACATCCACTTGTCCTGTCTCCACATGCCCTCTAATAATATGATATCTCCGATCGATGTGCTTGGTCCTCTTGTGGTGCCGAGATTCCCTTGTGTTGGCAATAGCCCCTGTATTATCACAGTAAAGTGTGATAGGCTTGTCAACACCCGGAATGACCTCAAGGTCTCTAAAGAACTTACGGAGCCAAACCGCTTCTTTAGATGCCTCAGCCGCAGCCACATACTCAGCCTCCATAGTAGAGTTAGTTGTGCAGCCCTGCTTCACGCTCCTCCACACAATGGAGCCTCCTCCGAGCAAAAACACTGATCCAGATGTCAATTTCCTCGAATCCTTACAAGTCTGGAAGTCTGAGTCCGTGTATCCTACGGGTGTTAGGTCCCCTCCAGAATACACCAGCATATAATCCCTCGTTCTCTTAAGATACTTGAGTATATGCTTTACTGCTTGCCAGTGCTTGGTTCCAGGATTCGCTTGATATCGACTCACCATACCTACTGCAAAACAAATGTCTGGGCGAGTGCAAAGCATAGCGTACGTAAGGCTACCCACAGCGAATGCATAAGGGACCTTACTCATACACTCTCTTTCTTCCGATGTCTTGGGACAGTCATCCAATGAAAGAGTTAAACCGGTAATAGAAGGTTGTGAGCCTTTCTTTGCCTCTAGCATTGCATATTTATCAATTATTTTATCTATGTATGAAGCTTGGGATAACGCTATCATTTTGTTCTTTCGATCTCTAAAGAGACGAATGCCTAGAACATAATTAGCTTCTCCCAAGTCCTTCATGTCAAACTATTGGTGTAACCAAAGCTTGACCGATGATAAGTTCCCTACATCATTTCCAATGAGTAGTATATCATCGACATAGAGTATCAGAAAGACCACTTTTCCATCCTTAATACGTTTATAAACACAAGGTTCATCAACGTTCTGCTCAAAACCAAATGTCTTAATCGCTTGATCAAACCTCTGGTTCCATGAGCGGGATGCCTGCTTTAATCCATAAATGGATCTAAGTAACTTGCAGACTTTCCTTTCTTGGCCTTTTGCTACGAACCCTTTGGGCTGTATCATATAGATACACTCTTCAAGATGGCCATTCAAGAATGCCGTCTTGACATCAATTTGCCAGATCTCGTAATCGAGAGCCGCAGCAATGGACAGAAGAATACGGATAGACTTCAGCATAGCAACAGGCGAAAATGTTTCCTTGTAATCGATTCCAGCCTTTTGTGTGTATCCCTTTGCAACCAGTCTAGCTTTGAAAGTTTCCACTCTCCCTTCCGCATCCTTCTTTCTTTTGTAGACCCATTTGCATCTAATGGGTTTTATCCCATCCGGCAAATCTACAAGTTCCCAAACAGAGTTGGATTTCATAGAATCCATCTCATTGTTCATAGCTTGTTTCCAAGATTTAGAATCAACATCCTTTATAGCTTCATCATATGTGACCGGATCTTCCTCATGCTCATGAGCCTCGGCCTGGTATACCTCAGCATCATACATAAAGAAATTAGGTTTCTTTGAAACCCTCCCACTACGACGAGGCACCCTAAATTGTTGATCGTCTGCAGGTCTTTCACTGGAACTCGGACTTGCGTCCAAGACCGAAATCTGTGGAGCAGTTCTTTCACCTGATAACTCCTCTAGCACCACTTTGCTTCGAGGCTTAAAGTCATTCATGTGACTTTCCTCCAAGAATGCCGCATGGGTTGAAACAATGAGTTTTTGTTCCTTCGGGTTATAGAACAAACCTCCTTTAGTTCCTTTTGGATACCCTACAAACATACACAATTCTGATCTAGGTTCCAACTTCTTCGCATCCCCATCCAGTACATGTGCCGGGCAGCCCCATATTCTCATATGTCCAAGGGAGGGCTTCCTGCCACGCTACAATTCATACGGAGTTCTAGGAATTGATTTGCTCGGAACTTGGTTCAAAATATAGCATGCCGTTTGTAAAGCATATCCCCAAAATGATAATGGCAGTGTTGAATAACTCATAATGGACCGTACCATATCTAATAAGGTCCTGTTTCTCCTTTCGGCTACACCATTCTGTTGTGGAGTACCAGGTGCAGTCAATTGGGATAATATCCCGTTCTCTATAAGATGTCCTAGAAATTCATCGGAGAGGTATTCGCCACCTCGATCAGATCGAAGTGTCTTTATGGATTTATCCAATTGCTTTTCCACTTCCGCACGATACTCTTTGAACTTATCAAAGGTTTCGCTCTTGCGGTGCATCAGATACACATATCCATACCTCGAGTAATCATCTATAAAGGAGACATAATACTTGAACCCTCCTCGTGCTGTGACGTTCATGGGGCCACATACGTCAGTGTGCACAATTTCTAAGAGCTCCTTGGCCCTTTTACCCTTAGCTCCAAAAGACCTCTTAGTCATCTTACCCTCTAGACAAGACTCACATTGGGGAGGTTGTACCTCCTCCAGAGATTCCAGAGGACCGTCTTTCACCAATCTTTGAATCCTATCCTGATTAATATGACCAAGTCTTAAATGCCAAAGATACGCCTTGTTAGAGTGAGAAACTTTCAACCTTTTAGAGTTATCAATTAATTCAGTGTCAAGCAGTGAGTACATCTTTGGTCTGATCAAATATAGGTTTCCATCCATCCATCCAGAACAGATAAAAGACTTATTTCTACGAATATCAACTCTTTTACTAAAAGAGACTGAATAAGAATCCTTTATTAAACAAGCTACCGATATAAGGTTCCTCCTAAAATTAGGAACATAAAAACAGTCTTTCAATAAAATAAACCTAAATTGATCAAAATAAAGATGAACGTCTCCCACTACCTCAGCCGCCACAAAGCTACCATCTCCAGTCCGCAACGAGAGGCTCCTATCATGTAGACTTCTTGTTTCCACGAACCCCTGCATAGAAACACAAACATGATTAGTGGTGCCCGAATCAATGACCCAAGTGTCTTTCGATTCTTCCACCAAACACGCTTCCAAGTAATGAAGTTCCTTACCTTCCTTGCCCTTGGCGGCTAGGAATTCCCGGCAAGCCTTCTTGAAGTGACCTACCTTCCCACAATGGAAGCATTTGGACCTTTAAGGGTCCTTTGCCTTCTTGTTCTTCTTCTTCTTCTTCCCGTCCGAGACAAGAGGATTAGAAGAACTGGAAGCCACTTGCTTCTTATTTGGCCTCTTCCTCTTCCGTGAGGGATTGGAAGATTCCGCCAAATTGGCCTCTCCTTTAGGTCGGACCACATCCTCATCCCTGATCATCCGCTCATAAGCCTGTAGTTGCTTCATGAGCTCGGTTAGTCCTAACTCCTTTGTCGCCAGTTTGTATGCGGCCTTAAACCCCACAAAATCTTTAGACAGAGTCTTGAACACCATCTCGATCTGGGTGTTGTAGTCCAACTCAGCACCATTCTCGGTAGCCTCAGCGAAGAATCCCATTAGAGTGATCATATGGTCCTTCACCGGAGCACCCGCCTTTTGCTTAGAGTTCATAATGCTGGTGATAGCGGACTGTCGAGCCAATTTTTCTTGGCCTCCGAACATGTCCTCCAGATTGTCCATGATCTCCCCTGCAACTTGATAAGTCTCATGCTGCTTTTGTAAAGCACTCGTCATGCTAGCAAGGATGTAGCATCGAGCTATTTCATTGGATTCTCTCCAACGATTATAGGCAACCGGGACCTCCTCAAGTGGTGTGTCAGGTTTGGGCCCAGGTGGGCATGGTTCGTCTAGTACGAACTTGTGTCTCTCGCAGCTGAGAACTATTAATAGATTTCTTTTCCAGTCTTTATAATTATCGCCATTCAACTTATTTTCAGTAAGTATCGAAATGAGGGGTGTCGGTGACATTTTGAACTGAAATAAAATTATACTAGACATCATTACAAAGCCCAAGCAAATATACAGATAATTTAGCAAATAAAAACATACAAGTATATTCCTACATGAAACTTGAAAAAACATGTAGCATTGCAACGGTAATTCTCAGCACCTATTGCCCCAAGCCACCGAGGGGTGGTCATGAGAACAAATAGCCGGAACATGGACCCCGTCCAATTAATATATGTTACCTTAAATCCTCCAAGGTTAAGACATATATTAATAACCGATTATTTGGCCACCAGTTTAGTTAACAGAGCTTCTAGGGAAGGTTAATAACTAAACGAGTCTTGAGTGTATAACCATTGTTTACGTAGCCCGATCCACGTCCTACCAAGCCACCGAGGGGTGGTCATGAATAGGATCGCACCCGAACACGTTTTCCACATAGGAGATCCAATCTAGTATACCGGCGGCGGTAAACACCTACCGAGAGGTGTGGTCAGGGCAGAACTGACGCGAGGCGTTACCATGCTTTCACATATGGATCAACAATGGAGGCCGTGGGTTTTGTTTGAAACCCTCTCCCACTCAATATTTTGAAATACATGCAAGTTTTGACAAATTATGTATGATCAATATAGTATGAGCGGCACTCACTATCCTATATGACATGTTATCAAATATGCATACAAAACATCCATCAATACATATTTATACATCTATGACATATCACAGAAAAAATAATTGACAGAATAACCAAGCCATGGTTCCATCCTAGAACAAAGAAAATAAAGATTAGAAAATTCCATCCAAAACATTCTTTGGGTCTTGAATTCTGTTCCGTCTTCTTGTATCCATCTTTATGTAGCCTCTCCATTTATTTCTCATCCCCAGAATTATTTAAAATTTAAATCTCCAAAAAATTTAAATTTCAAATTCAAATTACAAATTCGAATTTCAAATTTAAATTTCAAATTTAAATTTTAAACAATTTCAAACACCATGTGTAATAATATGTAATTTCAAAATTTCAAATTTTTAATTACATATTTTTAAACATGATTTAAAATTAAATCTTAAATTTAAAAATCAAAATTTTCTGATTTTTTTTTTTTGGACCGTCGGACCGCCGCCCCCGTGGGCGGCTGCCATGGGCAGCCACCAGCCCCGGAGGGGCTGGCAGCCCACGGCCGCCCTCCTGTGCAGCCCTGCCGGGCTGCGGGCTAAGCCTGCAGCCAGGCTGCACACCCAGGCTGCACACCCAGGCTGGGTGCAGCAGCCGGCAGGCTGCAGGCAGCGCCTGCAGCCAGAGGCTGCACGCCCAGGCTGCGGCCAGCCTTGGCCAGGCCACGGCCACCCTTGGCTGCAGGCAGAGCCTGCGGCCGTGGGTGGTGTGGGCCTGCACAGGGGCTGCCGCAGCCCCATCCTGCCCGAGGGCAGGGGCTGCAGCCCCACCAAGGTTTGTCGGCCTATCCCGAGGGGTCGTGTCTCGATTTTCGTGTCATATTCCAATTTACCTATTAGGATCTCCAAAAATTAATTTGAATCCCAATTAAATTGAAATTTTCCACACAATTAAAATTTCAATCTTTAAATTGAATTTAACTTTTGGGAAAAATAAATTACGGTCTTCAATCTTCAATCTCCTCCAAGAATAATTACATAAAAAATTCCTAAACCGTTTCCGGTGTCCAAAAATTCTAACCATAAAAATTCTAAGAGACAAGAATTGAAATCCATGGGAAAATTACAGTGTTAATAAACTACTCCCATGGTTACATAAAAATTCCTAGATACAATTTTTCTAAATTCTAAGGAACCATAACTGGTATAAACAAGCATGCTTATAATAATTCAAAAAATTAAAATAACCACATACTTTATACATAATCCATGATAACAACATAAAGGAACCCTAGAATGCCACTCTCTAAATATCAAATCCATACATAAATAAAAAGACTAAGTAATTGTCTAATTTATGTACATGGCATAGTCATGAGATGTCTCTGATACCAATTGTAGGATAATAAATCGGTAAAAACGTACCAGAGTGGCGCAGCGGAATAATAAAAATTTTTAGATCGTTAAATATCTCATGATGCCATATACAATAAACCAACAACAATTAAAACTCATACCTCAAGGACGCCAATCTTGCAGGAGGAGAATGACCGGAGGCTTCAACCAACTAGCCTTCTCTACTATTCTCCAATTCTCGAATGGCTGAGTGTGTGGGCACTCTGAACGTCGATCGGTATGCTAGCACTGCTGGTCTTCTTCCGACCACCCAGATCTCTAAAGAACTTTATTGTCACGATGAGCTGTGCAACAATAAGCCTGCTCACCTGAGAGTCTGTGGTCTAAGAGAACTGGAGTGGCAGGACCTCTATTTATAGACCTACATGAGGTGATTCTCTGAATTCGAATTGTACTAGGAAAACATTTTCTCCCTTATCCATAACCAAAAAATCCGAATTTTCCAAGGGGGAATCTCCACAATAAAATTCAGTTTTCTTAGGATAAATCCAATCCAAATCTAAATAAGATTTTAACTAGAATTTTATCTCCCTTTTTCAACCAAAAAATCTGAAATTTCTAGGAGAAAATCTTCTCCAAATTTTTGGCCACTTTTAGGATAAGGAAGAATCAAAATTCCACTAGGATTTTCAAGCTTAAATCTTATCTCAACCTTATCCAAAATAACCGAATTTCCTAGGAGATTTTCTCCCTAATTTCGGCCACTTTTCAGGGAAGGAGAGAATCCAAAATCAACTAGGATTGAAACTTGAATTTTCCCTTGAATCCAATCCACAAAAAAACTGAAATTTGCTTGAGGATTATCCTCAAAATTTCGTCCCTTATTTGTTGGGATTTGGATTCAAAATTCAAGTAGGATTCTAACAAGATTATCCTCTCCAAATCCAACTCAAATTCGAATTTCAAACCTTGTGGATTTTCCACAACAAATTCGAATCCTACTTGGACTGTGATTCAAAATTTGAATTTCAAATTTCAAATTCAAATTTCAAATTTCAAATTTCAAATTTCAAATTTCAAATTTCAAATTTCAAATTTAAATTTCAAATTCAAATTTCAAATTCGAATTTCAAATTCAAATTTCAAATTCAAATTTCAAATTTCAAATTTCAAATTTCAAAATTCAAATTTCGAATTTCAAAATTCAAATTTCAAATTCCACAAAACGGTTGTGTTTCATATTCTTGTTCTCATGGATAATTTTCTACAACTCCAATCCAATCTCAAATAAAATCATGGCAACTTTATTTGGAGTTCGAATAATTGTGTACTCTATTATCCAAAACAAAATCTGAATCCAACCGGAGAGAATCTTGTCTACCATCCTAATCCTGTGTCATCACCATCCATGCATAATAAACTAGCCAATAGCATACACAAATCAATTTGCCAAACGTTAAGGAATTATGTGGAGCTAGTAGAGGGACTGATTGGACATATATAATCGGGCTCCCGTGATTCCATATGATCATCATTCTTTACCGAACAACTCAATCATATGATTGCTAATTTCAGAGTCACACCACTATAAACTTGAAACTGAACTCCCAATTATATACCGTATTACGTAAGCCTGTGACGAGCTACTATCCAATGACCTTGTCATATATGCAAAACCCTCATATGATATCCATGATCAGTCTTAGGTCAAAGTCTGTTTAATCCTACTGATCAGGCTATCTTAAAGTTCCATTATACTACCGAATCAAGAAAATGTTTATTCACCATATGTGAATAAGAAGTCATCCGCCCAGCAGACGACCCAAGGCCTTGTCCATTTTCACATTCAGTATAATGCCTTTAAGAGGATACCTTTAACTCCTCAGAGCTATGATTCCGATATCTGCAAACAAACCCTTTATCGTATACAAGTCGTGCACCCAACGAACCGGTCTATAAGCTTACTACCTCTGAGACGCTTTAGCAATTGGAACATCAAAGTACACAAGTCATATACATGAAGTAGTTCATTTACTCAGGATTAAGGTTATTGCACAATGAACGTCAAAAGCAGATTGATCCACTCATAGCGGACTACATAGATCAATCATGCTTTAGTCTCGGTCTAATATGTCACCATCGAGCAATATATCCATATCTCTACTTGGGAGTCTAGCTCCAGACAGTCAAGACAAATCGTCCCCTCTAAGGCTTTAGACAACATAATAGTCCTAACATGAGTTAGATGCTCGGTCTAACCCCATAGACTACAGACCATAGTTTAGACTGCCAACTTTAGAACATTGTCTTTTCGCATACAAAAGTCCATTGCATGCAACGTTCTAACAGTTTTAACACAAGCAGTCAATGAGCCATATTTGCTTATATTTACTTTAACATGTAAATAAGATGAGGACAAATAGCAATGTAATGAATAACCTCTATGTATAATTTTATTATCCAGCTCAAAATGAATACATCAAAATGTCTCTAATACTTAGGGCATTTCCTAACACTTAAAACATAGTACATGCTTAAAATCATATAAGCATGTCAAGTATCAACATATACCACATATCACATACCAGATCATCACATTTCATAATATTGAATACAAAACTTCACATACTATATGCATAGTAGAAATATCATATACTGAATACATCTTACTGTAGCTGGAAGCAAGTGAACTATATCGTGAACAATGCATGGTCCAATTATGCTCATTTTATGCTTCAATGTTCTTTTTCTTGCCTATGTCTAGTTGAGGGCCCATGTGTCTGTACCGAGTACGCGCTGACTAACGATAACACTCATGGCCTACTAATTGAAGAGCCATCAACGGATGCTCATCTTACTTTAACTTGAAAAACCTTTTCAACTGAAAAGGCCGGTATGACATGCTTATCAATTTCTAACTTGTTTAACTGTTCTGGCCATATGCTTTGCTAAGCTGTCCCTGATTTTACACGATAGGGATGTACGGCATCTAACTTATTCTTTTACTAATCTACACGATTGTGAAAGTACATGCTATTATACATACTGTGCAACAATGTGTAATTGGTTGCATACTTTAACATACTGTAAAATCATCATTTCAAACTCATTTTATTTATGCGGTAGGCAGAGTTATACTTACTTAGTTTGCAAGCAACTTTTACTCTCACCTTTATCAGATTACAAGTAACCACCTGTCAACACAACGTATCTCATTAACATTTTTGCTGAGTCACTAATACTATTAATGACTAAAGCAGATAAAATCGTTTGGTACTGTGACAACCGGGAAATTCAGGCAATTCTCGGATGAAAATGTACAATTGTATGTATATAATAATTTGTACTATTTAAAGAGTGAAATAAATGTATTTATATTGTTTAGAATATATGAAAATGTTCTAACAATACTGACGAGTAAGAATTCAGTGTTGGAAAAATTCACTGAGTTGAAACGGGTGAAACGGTGCCAAAACCAGCATTGAAAACCCTAACCGAGGCAGTAAAAGACGGTAAACTTCCAGGATTTATTTTGATTAAACGGAAGCAGATTAAATTGATCCGACTGCACAGGAGACCTCGGAACACGCCGGGATGATTTCAGGAAAATTTCGGCTCGAACCGGTGTCGGTCAAAAAGTAGTCGAATTAATATGAATAGTGAAAGTCAAAGTCAACTTTCACTTTAGTATTTATGACATCATAAATCAAAATTTATAAATGAAAGAAATAGGGTGGTTGGTGGCATCAATGGCCATGATTCATCCACTTTTTGATCTAAAGGCCAAGATTTGGCCAAAATTCACCCTTTTTAATTTTTGAAAAATGTGGAAAGAAATGGTGATGAAAGGTGGTTAATTCTCATTGGTTTAGAGCCAAATTAATTGGCTTTCTTTCATGCATAAGTCGGCCACTTTAGGAACAAAAGGCCGAAACCAAATTTCAAGCCAAAAACCATAACAAAATTTTTCTAAGTTATTTCCATGGTGTCTACGTGAGCCACCCAAGGAGAACCAAGAGATTTCTTCAAAATTTCTTCACAAAAAGTGTGTCAAAACACTCCTTGAAGACAAAGGAAGCATTAGACCAAGGTAACTTCCCTTGCACTTGATTTTTTCATGGTTTTTCTTCATGAAATCCGTGGGTGAATAGTGAGAAAAAGATGGAAAATTTTTGGTTGTTTTTCATGGATTTGATGTTGGGTTATGTTAAGGATGTAATAAGGAAGAAAACCATGCAAATTGTTTAAAGAAAAACTGAAATTTTGTTGGTTTTTCAAGGGAAAATCCGTGGGTTACCTTAAGTAACCAATGAGAAAAAGTTGTGGTTTAATTGCTAACTTGCTTCCAAGCTTAAAATTGGTGAAGAATAAAGCATGAATTTCATTGTAAAAAGTTTGAAAAAAAATTTTTGGTGAACCTAACCTAATGTGGCCGTGGGGTTAACAAGGTTTGGAAGAAAAATTTTCATGGTTTTATGTGATATTTGGTTGATTGAAATCATGCAATTTAATATGCAAATGATGAATTTATAATTGAAAGCATGAAACAAAAATGTTGAGTATGATTTCCATTCATGAGGCCGTGGGTTATAACCCTAAGAAATTGGTTGAAAATGCCAAGAAAATGGGCTTGAAAATGTGTTGAAAAAAATGACATTTGAATGGCCTAAAGTGTGGTGAAAAGTTTGACAAAATTTGGTTCGGTTTGATTGTGAAAACCGAAACCAAATTAAGGGCAAAATTGTGAAAAAAATTTTGTAATGTGGGTGATAATGTGAAATTGGAATTTTGTGAGCTTTTATGTAAAAGTTTGGAAAACTTTTACATAAAATAGGCTTGTGGTATAGTACGTGGTAGGTACATACGGTTCGAGGCGTACCTAACGCCGGAAGCCTTAAAATTACGCCGAAATGCTGTCGAAATTTTGAAAACGGCATTCGAGGTAAAATGGAAATTAAAAATAAAAGTTAGGGCCGGGACGGAAACCCGAGTCCCTAACGGAAAATTTTAATAAGGAAAACCTAAGGGGTGGTTCGTGAATAGTAACCCGTCCCCTTGAAAATATAAAACGCGTGTGAGATTGAAAAACCGACCCCGAGGGGGGGGCGTTTTTGGAAATAAAATAAAAGTCTGAGTCGGGAACGGAAAACCCGAGCCTCGGAAACCTAGGTCGGGAATGTCTAGATGAACGTTTTAAATACTAGTGAAACGTCCATTTGAGACTCCGAAACGTTAGAAAATCGCTAAACCGACGTAAGGGTCGGAATAGTACTTCCCGAGGGTCGGGAAAGTGAAAAGTGAAAATAAAATAGAAACGAACCCGGTAATGATTAAAAAAGAGTCAGAAAAGTTCCTGAGAGCCAAAAATGCAGTCTGGATCGGGAAAATTTCCGTCAGGGGTAAAATTGTAATTTTACCAAAATACAGGGGCAAAATCGTAATTTTGCCAAAATACAGGGGTAAAATCGTAATTTTATAAAAGTTGGGGAAAATGGTGAAAATGATAAATAAAGCCTAAAAAGTTATAAATAGGTTTTATTTAAGCTTTTTAATGAAAAAATAAAAGCTATATATGGAAATGAAATTAACAGACAAAGTTTTGTCTGTAGGATCCAAAAATCGACCTACAAGGAGGGCGATCAAAGATCCACGAGAGGAAAAGAGAAGAGACTGATAAGGTAAGTTCAGACATTTACCTGTCTGCAACATATAGCATTATTGTTGCTAACTTTGATGTACTAACTATAAGTTAGGTACATATGTGCTACGGGCACTATTATAGAGTAGAGAGAGAGACGTAATGTGCTACGGGCACTATTGAGAATGGACACATTGTTAATTGTGTTTCGGGCACTAGAGCGAGGTTAATGATCACTCCCCTAAAATTAAAATGTGAACCATTCCTAGCCACGGGACAATGTGAAGTCACCGGGTTAGAATTTTAAAAAGTCGGTAATGAAACCACTTTCTGGCGTACCAGCCTTCCGTACAGGGAGGTACTACTTTTGCCTTCGGGGCTATGAGAATAAGGCTGCGGAGGTCAGCACTGATGTACCGCTCCCAATCATGTACAATTTTGCCTTCGGGGCTATGAGATTAAGGCTGTAGAGGTCAGCACTAATGTACCGCTCCCAGTCATGCACACTTAAATGGTACTGCCAACCTGAGCTCAAAACCAGAACATAAGCAAAGATAATGACCTAAAACTGAAACTATTCCATAATTGAGCATAAGACAGTTTAGTGAGAGTACTAATATCACGGTAGATGTACTGTTGTGACACTGGGTTGTGGTCAAAATTACTATTCAAGTATGAATAGTGGTCAAAGGACTATTCATGATAAATAGTACTATTCATAGAAATTTTATTTCTTGCATGTTTGAACTTACTGAGCCTGTAGCTCACCATTTTTGCTAATGTTGTAGGTAAGCGACCAGCTCAGTAGCTTGTTTGACTGGATGCGGACGGGATGGCGCGTGTCAAATCGGATAACTGGGCGAAGGATATGGTCCTGTCAGAGTCTTTCCGCTGAGCGATAAAAAGGGAAGAAAAAAAAAAGAAAGAAACAGTCTCTTGTAATATTATATATTTTACAAAAGTGCTGTAATATGTAAATTACTTTATACTTGCCAACAAAGTAAATAGTGAGAAATGGTTACATGATGTTTAAAAAAAAAAATTTCCCAAAAACGTCATGATTTAAAAAGAGAGAGATAAGCCGGCGACCCATGAGAGTACAATCTATCGTAGTTAGCGATAAAGCTCAACTGTAATAGTATTGTATGATCTCTACGAGGGGCGGGCCGCCACAGTTGGTATCAGAGCAAGGTCTGAGATTGGTTTAGTTTATAATACCAACTGCTGCCACAGTTGGTATCAGAGCGGAGTTTGAGATTGGTCTATTTTATCATACCAACTACCGTTACAGTTGGTATTAGAGCGGAATTACGATGGATCTAGTTTGGATTACCAACTGCAGTCATAGTTGGTATATCAGAGCAGTGTGACCATATCCTGATTTGACACTTCGCGCATCCTGCACCGCTATCCAAGTAAGTAGTTTACTTAAGTTTAGTTAATTATTTTCTTATATGAAAATAATTATGTTATAGGTAGCAAGATGACCAGACCTCCATATGTGAGACCACCGCTACCTCGACCGAGAGGAGTATTACGGGTATGGACGAGACCTATTGTGAGGCCGTCTATGTCCCAACGACCGGTAATTAGACCCCCGGTACCCGAGAGACCTCCAGTACCAGTGCCAGCACTAGCACCAGCGCCAGTAGATATTGTACAGCCACAACCGATAGTTCATCCACCGGTGGTAGTGGACATTCCAGTTGTTGGTGGACGCCAACATATTGGGGTGAGAGTTTCGGCTCGGGCAGTACAGGCATTTCGAGCTAGCAGTCCTCCTATGTTTGATGGTGGACGACAATCGATGGAGACGAAGGACTGGCTTCATGCCATAGAGAGGATCATGGTGATATGTGACATCGATCGAGATATATGGATCCAGCTGGCTGTCAGTATGTTTCAGGGAGATACTCGAGTGTTCTGGCAGTATTGCGACCAGGAGATTTTATTAGGATTCAGTTGGGCTGAGTTCTGTCAGCGGTTGGCTGATCAGTTTCCACCTAGGGATCCAGCACCTGCTCCAGCACCTCTAGAGAGACGAGAGGCTGATACACCCGCGTACCCTGGATTTGATGAGGTTAGGGACTACATTCTCCAGACTGAGAGGATGGCCATGTTGTTTGGTGAGACAGTGATGTCTTACGCAGCACGGTTTGAGGAGACCATTAGGAGAAGATGTCCGTTGCCCAACCTCACTGAAGCAAACTGCTGTGAGCTGTTTTGGAGAGGTTTACCCTTGGAGTTGAGACAGAGGGTAATCAAGTTATTTCCTCCTACACTTCAAGAGTTCGTGGTAACGATCAGGACGATCGAGAGAGAGATCTTGATAGAGCATCTGACGCAGAGTCGACGTGAGACGCTGGGTCAAGATGAGATGTTTGCACGCATTTTCAGGCTGAGAAGAATGATGAATGATCATGAGGCCGGACCGTCTAGACCACGAGGTGATGACTCAGGACAGGGAGCATTACCTAGGGGCGGTGACGATTCAGATGATACCGATGACGATGAGGATCCGGAAGAATATCCTCTAGTCCCAGACACAGGGGATGCGTGACCAGTAGATATGTATACATGTACATAAGTAGCTTCGAGAGGAAAGCTCTTTTGTATAGACTTGTGACCAAAATGTATAAAATGGCCGATGTATATATATGACTGGTGGTGGTTATGTATGACATATAAATGTTTTGCTATGAATGAAATATCAAAATGATTATATGTTATACGATAATGTGTTACAATGATGTGGCTTTACAGTACCCTAAATTTCGTGAATTGATATGATTTTACGAATGTGGTTATGAAAAAGCTAACGGTGAATTATTGTGCCATAATAGGACAATAGGCAAGATGGTGGATTTGCGTAATCGACCAGAAGGACGAGAGCGACGTCCTAATGTTATGGAGAGACTGGATCAGATACAAGCCCTATTAGAAGCTTAGATGCAAGAAAATGCGAATCTGAGACGACGAGTAGAGGAGCTAGAATAGAGACAAGGCTCTGAGGGTACCCAAGTAGAACAGGAAGCTGAGGTAGATCCAGTTATCCCTCCAGCTGCGGCACATGAGAGAGTTCCTGAACCTCAACCAGTATTGAATTTGGAACCCCTCTATGAAAGATTCAGGCGTATGAGACCGCCAGAATTTGAAAGGTCTACAAATCCACTAGAGGCTGAAGACTGGTTGTCATCCTTACAAGTGATTATGGAATTCATGAACCTAACCGATAGGGAGAAGGTTGCATATGCGTCTTTTGTGCTGAGAAAAGATGCTCGGTTTTGGTGGGACACTGTACGAATGAAGAGAGACGTGTCTACCATGAGTTGGGCAGAATTTCTGGAGGAATTTAACCAGAAATATTACGACCCTGCATCTCTGAGACAACAACAAAAAGAGTTCTCAGAATTGATTCAAGGAAACATGTCGGTAAGCGAAGTCTGTCGAAAGTTCGACCAGTTATCCCGTCTATGTCCCTATGTAGTCCCTACTGAGAGGGAGAAAATATAGAAAATGATCGGGATGTTCAGGCCGAAAATTGCTGCATTGGTAGATACTGGTCAGGTACCACCTACTTCTGTAGCAGATTGTATGAGTCGGGCCATCAGGGCTGAGTTTCATGTAGCCCGACAGAAAGAGGAAAGAGAAAAACACTGGGAGGCTAAGAAGAAGGAGAGGGCTTTGGTGAAGTCTACGCAAGTTGGTCAATCGAGCAAGCCTAATCAGAATGCTAAACCAAGCCAGGGCAACAAGCAAAGATCCCAGCAAAATAAGAGAAAAGGGAATTTTTCTGGGAATCGCCAGGGTAATAATCGAAACCAGTAGCGGAGAACAGCTGGTAATGCAGAGTCCAATGTGCAAAACTGCCCTACATGCGGGAAGAGACATTCTGGGCAATGCAGATTTGGGCCACTTGTTTGCTACGAATGTGGAAAGGAAGGCCATTATGCCAGGAACTGTCCAAATAGGCAGGGTGGACAAGGCACTTCCCAACCACACCAGACACGCCCACAAGCTCATTCCCTTCAAGCCAGAGTGGAAGAGTCACCAGTGAGGCCGCAACGCCAGGAGCGTGTGCCACGTGCCGATGCTCGTGTGATGGCCTACAGCAAAGAGGATGCAGAGGCAGGAACATCGAATGTGGTGACAGGTCAGCTTCCTGTCGCTAGTCATGTAGCCTCTGTACTATTCAATTCCGGTGCTACGCATTCTTTTGTTTCCTATGCATTTGCTGACAAGATAGGACTTCCTAAGGACAATATGGGAAGGGTATTTAAGACAGCTTTACCCTCTGGGGAAGTATTGTTGTCCAGTTACTGGCTACCTCATGTACCAGTATATGTGGCAAATAGGGAACTGTATGTTGAGTTGATCGTAATGAAGATCATGGATTACGATGTGATTCTAGGCATGGATTTCCTAGGGAAATACCAAGCTACGATCGAGTGTCGAAATCGAAAGATAGTATTCCAACCCGAGGAAGAAGAGAGTTTCGAATACGTCAACACTTCTCGAAAGCCCAGGAAGATGATGATCAGTTCGCTGAGAGCAAGCAAGCTGATAGCCAGTGGTTGCATGGGATATCTGGCATATGTGATGGATACTACAGAGGAACAGAAGCTTCGACCTGAAGACGTTCCTGTGGTTAATGAGTTTCTTGACGTATTTCCAGAAGAGTTACCAGGGATACCGCCAGAAAGAGAAATCTCGTTTGAAATTGAGTTGATGCCTGGAACAGCACCTATTTCCAAAGCACCATACCGCATGGCTCCAGTGGAGTTAAAGGAGCTGCAGGTACAATTGAAGGAGCTTTTGGATAAGGGATTCATCAGGCCGAGTTATTCTCCATGGGGTGTACCTGTGTTATTCGTCAAGAAAAAGGATGGAACATTCCGGCTGTGCATTGATTACCAGGAGTTGAATAAGGTTACGATCAAAAATAGGTATCTGTTACCTAGAATTGATGACCTATTCGACCAGTTAAAAGGCGCAGTGGTATTTTCCAAGATCGACTTACGATCAGGATATCACCAGCTGAGAATAAAAGAAAGTGATATTCCTAAGACGGCGTTTAGGACTCGTTATGGTCATTACGAGTTCCTTGTGATGCCATTTGGATTAACAAATGCGCCGGCAGCGTTCATGGATTTAATGAACAGAATCTTTAAAGAGTATTTGGATAAGTTTGTCATTGAATTCATTGATGACATTCTTATATACTCGAAGAGTCATGAGGAGCACAAGGAGCATTTGAGGATCGTGCTGAATACGATAAGGAAGCATCAACTGTATGCCAAATTCTCAAAATGTGAGTTTTGGCTGGACAGAGTACATTTCCTCGGACATGTTGTATCCCAGGAAGGTATTGCTGTAGATCCGACAAAGGTAGATGCAATTAACCAGTGGCCTGTACCCAAGAGTGTGACGGAAATACGCAGTTTCTTGGGGTTAGCTGGTTATTATCGGCGATTTGTAGAGGGATTTGCGCGTTTAGCTGCACCTCTTACTGCTCTTACACGCAAAGAAAGGAAGTACGAGTGGACTATGGAATGCGAAAGAAGCTTCCAGGAGTTAAAGAGGCGACTGACAAGCGCACCAATCCTTACGCTTCCCACTGAAGGGGAGAAGTTTGTGATCTACAGTGATGCATCGAAAATAGGATTGGGAGCAGTCCTGATGCAAGACGGCAAGGTGATTGCTTATGCTTCCCGTCAATTAAAGGATCATGAAAGGAATTACCCTACGCATGACCTTGAACTTGCTGCAGTAGTGTTCGCACTTAAAATTTGGCGACACTATCTCTATGGAGCTGAATGTCAGATTTTCACTGATCATCAAAGCCTGAAGTATTTTTTCACGCAAAAAGAGCTCAATATGCGGCAAAGACGATGGTTGGAACTGGTGAAGGATTATGATTGTGAAATCCTATACCATCCAAGAAAGGCCAACCGTGTAGCGGATGCTTTAAGTAGAAAGTCTACCATATCACACCAGCTACCGATAAACAGGCTTCCGAAGCCATTGCAGCAAGAAATAAATTCTTTAAACTTGGAGCTGATATCTGGAAGACTAGCTGCACTCCAAGTGGAATCATCGCTATTCAAGGATATAAAAGAAGCTCAGAGGCGAGATCCAGCAATGACAAGTTCTCAAGAAGGAATTTCCAAGGATGGAATGATCCTTTATCAAGGAAGGATAAATATTCCAGCTGATGAGGAACTTAGAAGACGGATCATGTCAGAAGCCCACGAGACACCATATTCAGTTCATCCTAGAGCTAGCAAGATGTATCAGGACTTGAAGTTACAGTTCTGGTGGAAAGGAATGAAGAACGATATAGCGAAATTCGTGAGCAGATGCATGACCTGTCAGAGAATCAAAGCGGAACATAAACATCCAGCAGGAAGATTGGAACCGTTGGAGATTCCTAAATGGAAATGGGAACACATTACGATGGATTTTGTAGTGGGACTCCCAAAAACCCGAGAAGGTTACGATGCCATTTGGGTTATTGTGGACAGACTGACCAAGACGGCACGGTTTATAGCTGTCAAGATGACCTTTTCGTTGGAAAAGTTTGCTCAGTTATATGTAACTCATGTCGTCAGATTACATGGAGTACCAAAATCCATTGTATCAGATCGAGATGCACTGTTCACTTCAAATTTCTGGAAGTGTGTGCAAGAAGCCATGGGTACTAAATTGAGACTCAGTACGGCTTTTCATCCGCAAACAGACGGACAGTCGGAGCGGACAATTCAGACCTTAGAGGACATGCTTCGAGCTTGTGTGATGGATTTTGCGGGAAATTGGAATGAGAAGTTACCATTGATTGAATTCTCATACAATAATAGTTACCAAGCTTCTATAGGCATGGCACCTTACGAGGCTTTGTACGGACGGAAGTGCAGATCACCATTACACTGGTATGATTTGCGAGAGAAGCAGTTGCATAAGACGGATTTCATACAAGAGACTTCCGATGCAGTTGCTAGAATTCAGCGTCAAATGAAAATTGCGCAAAGCCGACAAAAGAGCTACGCGGATAAGAGGCGGAGATCCTTAGAGTTTGATGAAGGAGACTTCGTATTTCTCAAGGTATCGCCCATGAAGGGGATTATACGTTTCGGTAAGAAGGGGAAACTTAGTCCAAGATATATTGGACCTTATGAAATTATCGAGCGCATTGGAAAGGTCGCTTACAGATTAGCGCTACCCCCAGAATTGTCGGCAGTGCATAATGTATTTCATGTGTCGATGCTGAGAAAGTATATACCAGATCCGTCCCATGTATTGAAGCATGAGCCTATTCAAATCCATGAGGATTTGACATATGAGGAACAGCCTATTCGAGTACTAGCTCATGAAGAGAAAGTACTAAGGAATAAGATAATCCCACTAGTGAAGATTCTATGGAAAAATCACAGCATTGAAGAAGCTACGTGGGAACGAGAAGATAAGATGAGGAAATTATACCCCCATTTGTTCTAATTTTCGAGGACGAAAATTTTATAAGGAGGGGTGAATGTGACAACCGGGAAATTCAGGCAATTCTCGGACGAAAATGTACAATTGTATGTATATAACAATTTGTACTATTTAAAGAGTGAAATAAATGTATTTATATTGTTTAGAATATATGAAAATGTTCTAACAATACTGACGAGTAAGAATTCAGTGTTGGAAAAATTCACTGAGTTGAAACGGGTGAAACGGTGCCAAAACTGGCATTGAAAACCCTAACCGAGGCAGTAAAAGACGGTAAACTTCCGGGATTTATTTTGATTAAACGGAAGCAGAGTAAATTGATCAGACTGCACAGGAGACCTCAGGAACACGCCGGGACGATTTCAGGAAAATTTCGGCTCGAACCGGTATCGGTCAAAAAGTAGTCGAATTAATGTGAATAGTGAAAGTCAAAGTCAACTTTCACTTTAGTATTTATGACATCATAAATCAAAATTTATAAATGAAAGAAATAGGGTGGTTGGTGGCATTAATGGCCATGATTCATCCACTTTTTGATCTAAAGGCCAAGATTTGGCCAAAATTCACCCTTTTTAATTTTTGAAAAATGTGGAAAGAAATGGTGATGAAAGGTGGTTAATTCTCATTGGTTTAGAGCCAAATTAATTGGCTTTCTTTCATGCATAAGTCGGCCACTTTAGGAACAAAAGGTCGAAACCAAATTTCAAGCCAAAAACCATAACAAAATTTTTCTAAGTTATTTCCATGGTGTCTACGTGAGCCACCCAAGGAGAACCAAGAGATTTCTTCAAAATTTCTTCACAAAAAGTGTGTCAAAACACTCCTTGAAGACAAAGGAAGCATTAGACCAAGGTAACTTCCCTTGCACTTGATTTTTTCATGGTTTTTCTTCATGAAATCCATGGGTGAATAGTGAGAAAAAGATAGAAAATTTTTGGTTGTTTTTCATGGATTTGATGTTGGGTTATGTTAAGGATGTAATAAGGAAGAAAACCATGCAAATTGTTTAAAGAAAAACCGAAATTTTGTTGGTTTTTCAAGGGAAAATCCGTGGGTTACCTTAAGTAACCAATGAGAAAAAGTTGTGGTTTAATTGCTAACTTGCTTCCAAGCTTAAAATTGGTGAAGAATAAAGCATGAATTTCATTGTGAAAAGTTTGAAAAAAAATTTTTGGTGAACCTAACCTAATGTGGCCGTGGGGTTAACAAGGTTTGGAAGAAAAATTTTCATGGTTTTATGTGATATTTGGTTGATTGAAATCATGCAATTTAATCTGCAAATGGTGAATTTATAATTGAAAGCATGAAACAAAAATGTTGAGTATGATTTCCATTCATGAGGCCGTGGGTTATAACCCTAAGAAATTGGTTGAAAATGCCAAGAAAATGGGCTTGAAAATGTGTTGAAAAAAATGACATTTGAATGGCCTAAAGTGTGGTGAAAAGTTTGACAAAATTTGGTTCGGTTTGATTGTGAAAACCGAAACCAAATTAAGGGCAAAATTGTGAAAAAAATTTTGTAATGTGGGTGATAATGTGAAATTGGAATTTTGTGAGCTTTTATGTAAAAGTTTGGAAAACTTTTACATAAAATAGGCTTGTGGTATAGTACGTGGCAGGTACATACGGTTCGAGGCGTACCTAACACCGGAAGCCTTAAAATTACGCCGAAATGCTGCCGAAATTTCGAAAACGGCATTCGGGGTAAAATGGAAATTAAAAATAAAAGTTAGGGCCGGGACGGAAACCCGAGTCCCTAACGGAAAATTTTAATAAGGAAAACCTAAGGGGTGGTTCGTGAATAGTAACCCGTCCCCTTGAAAATATAAAACGCGTGTGAGATTGAAAAACCGACCCCGAGGGGGGGGCGTTTTTTGAAATAAAATAAAGGTCCGAGTTGGGAACGGAAAACCCGAGCCTCGGAAACCTAGGTCGGGAATGTCTAGATGAACGTTTTAAATACTAGTGAAACGTCCAGTTGAGACTCCGAAACGTTAGAAAATCGCTAAACCGACGTAAGGGTCGGAATAGTACTTTCCGAGGGTCGGGAAAGTGAAAAGTGAAAATAAAATAGAAACGAACCCAGTAATGATTAAAAAAGAGTCAGAAAAGTTCCTGAGAGCCAAAAATGCAGTCTGGATGGAGAAAATTTCCGTCAGGAGCAAAATTGTAATTTTACCAAAATACAGGGGCAAAATCGTAATTTTGCCAAAATACAGGGGCAAAATCGTAATTTTGCAAAAGTTAGGGAAAATGGTGAAAATGATAAATAAAGCCTAAAAAGTTATAAATAGGTTTTATTTAAGATTTTTAATGAAAAAATAAAAGCTATAAATGGAAATGAAATTAACAGACAAAGTTTTGTCTGTAGGATCCAAAAATCGACCTACAAGGAGGGCGATCAAAGATCCACGAGAGGAAAAGAGAAGAGACTGATAAGGTAAATTCAGACATTTACCTGTCTGCAACATATAGCATTATTGTTGCTAACTTTGATGTACTAACTACAAGTTAGGTATATATGTGCTACGGGCACTATTATAGAGTAGAGAGAGAGACATAATGTTCTACGGGCACTATTGAGAATGGACACATTGTTAATTGTGCTTCGGGCACTAGAGCGAGGTTAATGAAACTCACTCCCCTAAAATTAAAATGTGAACCATTCCTAGCCACGGGACAATGTGAAGTCACCGGGTTAGAATTTTAAAAAGTCGGTAACGAAACCACTTTCTCGCGTACCAGCCTTCCGTACAGGGAGGTACTACTTTTGCCTTCGGGGCTATGAGAATAAGGCTGCGGAGGTCAGCACTGATGTACCGCTCCCAGTCATGTACAATTTTGCCTTCGGGGCTATGAGATTAAGGCTGTGGAGGTCAGCACTAATGTACCGCTCCCAGTCATGCGCATTTAAATGGTACTGCCAACCTGAGCTCAAAACCAGAACATAAGCAAAGATAATGACCTAAAACTAAAACTATGCCATAATTGAGCATAAGACAGTTTAGTGAGAGTACTAACATCGCAGTAGATGTACTGTTGTGACACTGGGTTGTGGTCAAAGTTACTATTCACGTATGAATAGTTGTCAAAGATACTATTCATGATGAATAGTACTATTCATGATGAATAGTACTATTCATAGAAATTTTATTTCTTGCATGTTTGAACTTACTGAGCCTGTGGCTCACCATTTTTGCTAATGTTGTAGGTAAGCGACCAGCTCAGTAGCTTGTTTGACTGGATGCGGACGGGATGGCGCGTGTCAAATCGGATAACTGGGCGAGGGATATGGTCCTGCCAAAGTCTTTCCGCTGAGCGATAAAAAGGGAAGAAAAAAAAAAAGAAAGAAACAGTCTTTTGTAATATTATATATTTTACGAAAGTGCTGTAATATGTAAATTACTTTGTACTTGCCAACAAAGTAAATAGTGAGAAATGGTTACATGATGTTTAAAAAAAAAAAAATTTTCCCAAAAACGTCATGATTTAAAAAGAGAGAGATAAGCCGGCGACCCATGAGAGTACAATCTATCGCAGTTAGCGATAAAGCTCAACTGTAATAGTATTGTATGATCTCTACGAGGGGCGGGCCGCCACAGGTACCGATTGCCGTCAGTACTAACTCGCTCTCTAATCAGAGTTTGATTCTCTAGGCTTGTTTAATTAATTTATTACCCTATAAATTAATTACAGCATTCTTAGGTCACTTTTACCGTCAGTGACTATTTCTTGTGTTTCTGCATGGTACCAAGGCCCATCAGTACCCTATTGGTCTACTTTGGAGATTTAATGTCTAATTTTAATTGCGTTTGATTAATTGTCTACTTGACAGATTAATCATCGTTCCTCACTATACAGTTCAAAACACGGTCCTTGATTGGTTGCCAACCAATCAACTGATCGGTTACCTTGCATGTCATTAACTAGGTAGTCTACTAGGTTACCATTGATTGTTTGGTGCGGTAGCCTACCGGGCTACCCACACTATTTTAGTTATTTTTGAAAATCGTTTTGGTTGCCTTATAAAATTCTTGGGAAAATTATGTGCTTTGAAACTGTTCCCTTATCACCCCATTTGAAGGTGGGGGCATTTTATTAAAAACCATGTTTTCATTTTAAAGTGTGTAAAACACATTTTGGGTGTTGTATTTCAAAGGTGGTTTTTAAACCACTTACCAAAACCGTTTTAAAAACATGTTTGAAACGATTTAGTTTGTAAATTTGGCGAACATGAAATTTTTCATCCTTGACGAGATGAACAATTCTTGTGTTCATCTCGGAGCTCAAATCAAACTTGAACGGTTCCTAATATTACTAAACCCGTGGCTACGTGTGCCCAGTTTTTGTAAAAATCCCAGTTTTATACTATTTTAAAAATGGCCCTGTTTGAGGCCCCAGACGGTCAAATTTTTAAACATTAGGGTTGTCTTAAAGATTTCAATGAGATCTACAACTTTCATGTTAAGCACGAGATCCGACTCGGACTCTAACTGGTCCATTTTTAACAAAACCCAAGACTGTGTCTGGGCTTAAATTTTTAGTCCCAGTTTTGGACACTGAATGAAAACCACTCGAAAAACCTATCTTAACGACGTTTTTTGCCAAAACCTATCTAAACACAAAAACGACATTAACAAAATTTTCTTAAAACTTCGTGTTTTATCAAATCCCAAATTCGAACCCTAAGGGGGTCAAAATGACCAAAACCCTTAGCCTTTTTCTAGGGACAGATTGTGTCCAGCCAACTAAAAAAAACGTCCATGCTCACACATACACATATCCATTCGTAAAAATGTAAACCACAACCACACAACCACATAACTTAAAAAATGAAAAGCTAAGGGCTCAAAATAAACTTATTACAACCCATTTGCATAAACAAATTATCGCACCCCTGAATCCAACCACGCGAAACTGTCATGAACTGACTCTGTTGCCGATTAAGATAGCCCTTTTGTCAAATATGGATCACCATTTAAAACTCTTTTTCTTAAACTCTCATTTTTCTAAGGCCCGAAAATTTCACCTGTAAATTTTTTTTTTCTTTTTAATACATACTTTCTCGAAAAGAAAGCTAAGTATAAAAGTTATGTAAATACAATACAAACTTTTAGTTGTCTTTTTGAGTACAACATAATGTATAATATACAAAATATTTATAATGTATTTTTTTTCAATGACAATATCTCTTCAATTCATTAACTTTCAAAGCTTAGCGGAAGACTTATGGTAGGACCAAGTCCACGGTGAATTCCCTATCCCTTGACACGCACACATCCTGCTACCATCCATGTAGCCTACTGGATAGGTTTCTTACCTGCAACATGAACAAACTGATGAGCTAATAGGCTTAGTAAGTTCAAACATACTTAGTAAGAATCATATGGATTCAAAAACATTAAAAACTCAATTTCCTATGAATAAAACTATTCATCATGAATAGTACTATTCACTATAAATAGTGATTTTGACCTTTGATCGATGAATAGTAATAGTTACCCTAACAGGTTACTATTCACATTACTTTAACCGGATACTATTCACATTAGCCTAACTGATTAGTATTCACACTTTTCTAACCGAGTTCGCTATACTTAATGTAAGCTTCAGTTATGCTCAATTATGACTTTTATCATATTATTGATTATTCCTTCTCTAATTGCAGCCTGGTATTGAGCTCTTTTATGACAGTACTGATAATTTATCTTACACGCTGACTGGGAGGGCCTAGGGAGCGACCCTAAAGCTTCTGCCTCCACAGCCCTTATTATATCCCCGTAGGACCTAGAAAACCTCCATCACAACATTGGAGGGGCGGTACGCCTTAAATGGTTTATTTACCATCTTTCAATTATAGTTTTGACCAAGTGATATTAATCGTCACTTCAAGATCACTAACCTCCATCACCCGTAGGCCTTAGATATTCTTTTCCTTTTAATATGTGGGACCTGTTATACTAACTAATCCCCAAATGTCCGTAGGACTTGATACCTAATGTACAACTAGTACATACAAAGTAATACAGTATTTCATGTTACAGACATAAAAATGCTTAAATTCACCAATACTGCGACAATGTCCACTGCTGGAACTCCTTCGTAGTTCTATCTCTAATTTGGGTTCCTACAGACATAATTTTGTCTGTTAATATCCTTTATTAATTATCACTTTAAATGTATTTATTTTGTGATAAATTTTTCAAAGCATTTCAATTCTTTATATGATACACGGTTTGCAACATGCCCGTGTCCCTAACCGTATACCTCTCGGTTTTTTTTTACACGATCGTGTTTCAATATACACTCCCGTGTACTAATTAAACTCTAGATTTTAACTCTAAAATCTCTATTTTGGGTCCTAGAATTTTATCTAAGTTATTCTAGGTCCTTTAGGGTCCTTTCCGAACCTTTCAGAAATTCTTGGTTAAAATGACCATTTTGCCCCTAACGGGTCTCGGGACCGTAACTATTCCGTTCTATCATTTTTCTCAAATTTTCTAAGCCCAAATATCTTAAAATAATATTCCCTAGGCTTCTATATTATTTTATAGCTTAATTTACTGTAAAATCTCAATTATCTATTTTCCCGACCCTCGATTACAATTCATCCGTCACCTAGGGTCGTTTCTTGTTTTCGAGCGTTTCGGAGTCTCAAATGAGCATTTCACTAATCTTGAAATGTTTTTCATCCTGTCCCTAGCCCTCGGTCCCCGAGAGGCTCAAGTTTCCTATCCCGACCTAATTTTTCCTCGTTTCCCAAAAATACTCTTAACATGAATTTTTTTTTTCCTGTTTTAGGCATTTTAGTCATTAAGGGTCGGTTTACTATTCCTCTTGGGTGACCGTGTACCATTCGGACTATGTATCTGTGAGAAGCCGTGTGAGTGTACATAGCCGTGTAGTGTAACACGGCCAAGTACACGACAGTGTAATAGGCTGTGTACCGCTCGGATAAATGAATGTGTTTCAAAGACATGGCCATGTTGAGTAGTCTCAACTAGTACACGCCCGTGTCCAAAACTTACACGCCCATGTTGCCTTGCATATGCTCGTGTAAGAGTCCGTGTAGAAGGCTGTGTAATGAGTAGAGAGCCGCAGTAATGACTCTCATAAATTATCAAATTTAATTACTATGTAATGAGTAATTAAGTTAATAAATATAGTATACTTTCTAGTTGAAGGAATTAAACGGGTATAGTAACATTTAATTACTATTCATGTAGTGACAGGGGCAATCGACAGTGAAATCGGTCCACCCTATTATGTGAGTGCGCATGTGAGACACGTAGTATCAAGAAATTGGTCCATACGACCATTTCTTAACACAGAACTGATGAGCTAGTCATCAGTACGCTCAGGCTGGTCATCTGAGCACAGCAGTGATAATTACCCTAATAGATATGTAGTATCGAGAAAAGTGGTCTAGATGACCTCTTCTCGCCTATAGACTAACAAGCCTATAGACTGACAAAATCAAAGTCAGCATGCTCAGATTAGTCAGTCAGATAGTGACTAGTGAATAGTGAGATACGCAGTGTCAAGTTAGTGGCCAAGACGGCCTTAATCTGGCAAAAAATTGATATATTAGTAGTCAGCAGGCTCAATCTGGTCAATTGAGCGTAAAATGTAAAATTTGTTGAGAGGCACGAAGTATTGGGATGAGGGTCAAGACGACCTTTTCTTACCCTGAAACTGATATATTTAGACTTAGGATGCCCAAATTAGTCAATCGGGCACCTGACATGTTTTTCGAGATAGGGTCACACAGATCCCGAAAACTGGTCCGAAGACCTCAGATGGACGTAAAACTGATAAATTTTAAATCAGCACGTCCAAATTAGTCAGGAGAGACTGTGTTTGAAATTTCGCATGAAAATGCCTTGTTATGCGTGCGCAGTGTCAACACAATGTAGGCCTAACCAAAGTATCAAGAAATTGGTCAAGATGACCTTTTCTTGATATAAAACTAATATATTTAGAATCAAAATGCTCAAATTAGGCATTTGAGCACAAAAAGTAATTTTTGACCGGGAACCATGCAGTATCAGAAAACTGATTGAGACGACCTCAGATGAAGATAAAACTGATATGTTTGAGTTCAACATGCCCAAATTAGTCAGTATAGCCTATCTTAAAATTTTTCAAAAATTTAGTATAAAAGGGTCGAAATTTTGGGAACTTTGTACAAATGCCCCCATAATTTTCCCTTACCTCATTTTCTCCCACACACCTCACGAACATGAACAGTGATCGACCATTGAATCTGGCCTCTGCTTTCGACATCGCCGACACCAATGGAAAGCTCTCGATGAGCTGAGTCCAACGGTGGGCCGAGTCGACCGAACGGACGCCGGAGCATGCCGCACACGCCGCCCAAAGCCGTCAGTGGTCGAAATTTTCAAACTGCCGTATCTCCGCCGTCCGACGTCCAAATGCCACAATTTCGATCCCAATGGATTGGTGGTGAAGAGTAGAACAAAACCCAGGCCTCATTTTAGCTCAACAGTCTTCGGATCGTGCTGCCCAAACTCACGCCGTCGCCGCCGTGGAATCCATCGATTCTGGCGGAGTTGAGTTGCAAAGTGGGTACCAAAATGCTTTAGAACAACACGTAGATCAAAAGCCCGAATCAATTTTGGGCAACAACACCAGAAAACGTAGATGCAACCGCTGCCACCGTCGCCGATCTTTGAAGCCTGATTTCTGGAGATAGGAGTCTCGATTGCTGAAATTGACACCACCAATGGGTTCCTCTCGTCGAGCTTTTCAAGATGGTGGTCACCACTTCCATCACCACCATGGTCAACACCATTCAACGATCGGTCAACATCGATCAATGACGGTCAACGCCAGTCAACGGCGACCAGAGACCAAAAATTAAAGAATGGCCCGTTGGCCTATTTTTGACGTTCTGGACACATCCGTGGCATCGGATTTGCAAACCGGAGTTTCAAAAGTGAAGATCAACGATTCAAAGATTATGCGGTCGAGACCGTACGGTTCATTTGACCGTTAACGAGGACGATTTTTGTAGTGGTTTTGATCCCTTGATTCCTCATTTTATTATTAGAATAATTATGCATTAATTATGGATTACTGACTTGAGGAATTGTAAGAAAAAGGGATGAAATGTCAAAAAAGAGAATGTGAAGAAATGTGAATATTTTTACATAAAAAGCTGAGCTTTTACGTAAAAATTAGGCCTCTGGTTTAGTACGTGGCAGGTTAGAATAGGTTAGATGGTTTTGAGGTGTTTCCTAAACGCCGAAAACCCAAAAGTTAAGCGGAAATGCTGTCGAATATTCTAAAACAGCACAAAGGGGTATTTTAGGAAACAAGGGGTGAAAATGTGATCGGGATAGAAACCCGAGCCCCCTCGATGACCAAGGTCCGGGAAAGAAGGACAGACGTTTTGAGGATTAGTGAACCGCCCAATTAGAAATCTCAAAATGTAAGAAAACGACCCCTATGTCAGAATAGTACCACCCGAAGGACGGGTGTGAGCTAAGTATAAAATTTGGGGTAGTTAAATCGGTCAAGGTTACCCGATAGGCTAAACAGTCAATACATGAGGTATCCGGTCGGTTGACTGGTCGGTTAACTAGTCAAAGACCGAGTCTAAACGGGATAGTGAGAGACAGTGATTAATTTGTCAAGTAGACAAATTAATCAAGCACGATTAGAAATTAGATATCAAAAAATTTGCAAAGTAGAGCAGTTGAGTACCGATAGGCATCGGTACCACACAACGATAGATTTATTAGTTCCTAACGATAAAGTGACCTAAGAGCGACTTTAATTAATTTATTGAGCAAATAAATTAATTAACCATGATTAGAAATTAGAAAAAATCAAATTTTTAAGAAGAGGGCAATTAGTACCAATAAGGATCGGTATCACCTAATGATGGATTTTTTATTAGTCTCTAATAACCACAGTGACCTAAGAGCAAATGTTAACGAAATGCGTTATGATTACAGGAAAGTACCTGTATAGTGACGAAGGCGAGAGTATAAACTGTCTGCTAATAGGTAAATACAACTCCGCCTATAGCATGAATAAAATAAATTTAAAATGATGGTTTTCTAGTATTTTAAGTATGTATCATGCACACGATGCTGCACAGCATACATAAGAGTATATAGTTTCACAATCGAGTAGATTGATGAAATAACAAGTTAGAGGCCGTATATCCCTACCGCGTAGGATTAGGGATAACTTAGAGAAGCATATGGCTAGAACAGATAAGCAAGATGGAATTTAATAGGCATGTTGTATCGGCTCTTTCTGTTGAAAGGATTTTCAAAGTTAAAGTAAGAAAAGGCAGAAAGTTAGTATTCGTTGATGGCTCTCCGGCCTATTTAGTGACCTCGGCATTACCGTTAGTCTGCATGCACTCGGTACTGATACAGGGGCCCAGAGTACATAAGAGAAAGAAAATAATATATCGAAGCATAAATGAACATAACCGGATCATGCATTGATCACCGTATGCATTAGTTCCTTATGCTTCTAGTCTCCATAAGTTACATTCAATATATGATATGTGGTATCTGTGATGACTGGTATGCTCATATGATTTTAAGTATATGCTATATTTTAAACATGTTTTGCAGTAAACATGTTGTACTTACTGGGCGTAAAGCTCACCGAGTGTGTTCATGCTGTAGGTAAGCATCCTATAGCATAAACATTAAGGGGCGATGATGGGGGCGGAGGCGAATGTGAGGATGAGGCTATGGATACACCATGAGTATTCTTTCACACAGTATGAGTAAAAATATTTTGAATGGTGACAGTTAAATAGTATTTTGAATAGTAAAGGTTAAACTGTATGTTGAACAGTAAATAGTATATGTATAAATAGTATATTTAAATAGTATCAGGTGAATAGTAATCAAATAAACAAATATATAAGTGTGTATATATAATTGAAATCCTTATGTTTTTCAAATTCCGCATTTTAAAAGTATACGTACGTGAATAGTAAATACGTATGCGTATAAAAAAAATCCACTAAATTTATGGTATCAAATTAAGTAAGTTCAAGCATTGGCTTTAAAGTAAAAGTTAAAAGTACGAGTAATAGCAGTTTTCGGTGATGATCCGGGCTGCTAAGGGCACAGGTCGTCACAATCAAAACCTAATAAAATTTTCATTTCAACCCTAACATTAGCCACAGATTTTTCATGCAAAAATACATACAAAATCTTGTTTTCTTTCCTAGGGTTTTTATCAACATTTCACATTCTATTCAACACTAAAAATTTCTCATTTTCTAGTGTTTATCACCCATGGATTTTAGCATGAAAATGCATCCAATTTTCTTGTTTTCTTGATTCTATTTCATGCTTAATTCAATATGTTACTAAATGAAATAAACTATTAAGCAAATCATCAATTTTTCCACCTTACAAGGCCACAGATTTTTCATGGAAACATGCAAAATTTTTGCTTGATTCTTAAACCTAATACATGCTTCAAACCCTAGAACACCAAACCAATCATATTACCAACAAAACATCAATTTTTATCAAGTTTTTTCCACATCAAAGACCCACGGATTTTCTAAAGAAAATCAAGGAAAAAAAATGCTTCAATTTAGAAGCTAACCTTATGAACTTGTTCCCTTGCAACCTTGATTATGATTGAAAGTTATTTTGGTATGAAATTTTTGGAAATTTTTGGCTTGAAAGGGGGAAAAAACCCACGGTTTTGGCTGCTCAAGAATGGCAAGAGTTTGGCCAATTTTTTCGTTTTTTTTATAATGAATTTTGAAGCCTATTTATAGGCAAAAACCACGGACTACTTAGCAAATTTTTTACAACAATTTGCTAATTGTTCAAGGGCTAAAGTGTAATATTTTTGGGCCAAAAATAGAATTTTTTTTTCTTCCTTTCCAAATGGTCGATGGCCTTTTTTCTATTTTCTAAAATTTTTTTCCAAATGTTATTTTGGCAAGATTTCAACCATTGATCAAAAAGAAAATCAATCCCAGCCTTATACCTTTCACATTATTTTCCAACCCTAAAAAAAAATTTAACCTTTATGACATCATTAATGTGATGTCATACATATATATATATATTAATTCACTAATTAATTCGTGGTCAAATTTTGACCGAAATTCAAGCCGAACAAAACTTTACCAAATTCGCGTAGGTAGCTTCTGGGCGCCTCCAGTGCGATCAGTTTGTTTTATTTTGCTTCCGTTTGGTCAAAATTCTCTACCTAAGTTTCTATCTTTTTAGTGCACTCCCTAGGGTTTTTGGCCCCGTTTTCGAATCGTCTCACCCAATTTTATTTGGTAAGATTTTCCATCCCTAAACTCACTCACTTTAACACTACCGGAACATTTTTACAATATTCACAACAGTATTAAAACACAACTTTTTCATAATTTACTCATTAAAATTCATACATACATACATACAATTTTAATCTACTCTGAGAATCTAAAATCCACAATTATCACACAAATACACATGAATTTCTTGATTAAAAATTTAAAATAACTAAACTTCCAAAAAGGATTTTGGTTTTACCTCTTGTGCTATGAACCAAGCACAAATCTGAATTAAAGGCTTTGGCAACTAAGGTGGCCGTGTGAACCAAGGAAAGTGGGGGTCGGTTTATGCTAGCAAAGACACCAAAAATTTCCCTCTTAGTATCAAACCAAAACAATAACTAAAAATACAAGGATAGGTTCCAAAAACTTACCCTTGAATTGTGGTGCCCCGTGCCCTCAGTGGCCCGGACCGTCATTGAAAATTATTACTTGCTTCTTTAACTTTTACTTATACTTCTTCTTTAAAACCGATACTTAAACTTGCTGAATTTAATACCATAAATTTAGAGGGAAATTTTTTTTTTACGTGTACGTATTTACTATTCACGTACGCATACTATTAAAATGCAGAATTTGAAAAACATAGGTAGCATTTGGTATTGTTTTTGAAATCTATTATGTTTTTAAATTCTCTGAATTTGAGATCGTTTTGAAAACAATTCTGAGAACATTTCTGAAACTGTGTTTGGTTTTATTTGCTGAGTGTATGTTTTGAGAAACAAAAAAGTGAAACTGTGTTTAGTTATATTTTTGAAAACCAGTAATTTTATAAGTATTTTATAAAAACATATTTATGTTTGATTTAAAAAAATTATTACGAATACCAAAAATTAAAAATTAATAAATTTTTTAATTGAAAAATGAATTAAAAATTAATAACTATAATATTTAAGTAATTACTATATCAATTAAATCTTAATTAACTATAATAATTAAATCAGAGAAATGAAAAAAATGAAATCAGAGAAAACGACTTTTAGTCGTTTTCAATTTTACGCTGGGAGCAAAGGAGATTTTGAATTCGTTTTGAAATCTATTTTCAAAAATAATACAAACCAAACACAATTTCACACCAATTTTGAAATCGATTTCCTAGGAAATCGTGAAATCTGTTTTGGAAACAAAACCAAACACGCACATAAGGATTTCAATTATACATACACAATTATATACATGTTTATCTGATTACTATTCATCAGATACTATTTAAATATACTACTCATACATATACTGTTTACTGTTCCAAAATACCGTTTAACCTTTATTATTCAAAATACTATTTAATTATCACCATTCAAAATATTATTTACTCATACTGTGCGGAAGAATACTCTCGGTGTATCCATAACCTCATCCTCACATCCGCCTCCGCTGCCATCATCGTCCCTTGATGTTTACGCCATAGGATGCTTACCTATAGCATGAACACACTCCGTGAGCTTTACGCCCAGTAAGTACAACATGTTAACCGCAAAACATGTTTAAAACATAGCACATACTTAAAATCATAAGCATGACATATATCACTTAATAAATCACATACCATATAAGCATATCACATATCAGCTCACATATCATGTCATTACATAACATGTCATCACATAACATGTCATCACATAACATGTCATAACACTGAATATAAAACTTCACATACTTTATGCATGACAGAAGTATCGTGTACTGTATACACTCTACTGAAAAAGAAAGCATAACGAACTATAATTAATGCATGGTCTGGTTATGTTCATTTATGCTTCAAACTTCTCTTTTCTTTTCTTGTCTATATAGGGCCCATGTGTCAGTACCGTGTGCGCGCAGACCAACGGTAACGCCTGAGGTCAACTAATGCCGAAGAGCTATCAACTGATGCTCAACCTTTGGCCTGAACTTTCTTTAACTGGAAACCCCTTCGACTAAAGGAGCTGGTATGACACACCTACTTGAAACTCGAGGTTCTGCTTCCCTTGAGTCTGCTCGGCTTGCGTTTTCTCCTCCTTTTATGTCTTAAAATTCTACGCCTTTCACTCGTTATCCTGAGCCGACCAGTACTCAGCTCAGATAGCCTTGCTGACACATTCTGCTAGTGTCGCTAGTCCGTGGCTTCCGCTACAAACCTAAACTGCGATTTCCGTTCTGAACGTCTTCAGCATTTGTCTGACTCTCTCCTTTTAGTCGGTACCAAATCTGGACAAAGTTGAGCCAAATGCTCAAACTTCTTGACTGCCTCCATAACAGTCATACTACCTTCGCGCAGGTTATTGAACTTGTCTTACTGCACTACTAGTGCTTCCTCGTTGAAGTACTTCTCCTTAAATTCCTCAATGAAGTCGCTCTAACTCATCTCTCTAATGTTCCTCCTAATGGTTCCCATCTTCCACCACTGACGCGCCTCATTGCGTAGGGTGATCACTTTCTCTCTACCTGTTAGCCCTATAAAATCCGAGATTACTTGGATATCCGTTAGCCAGTCATTCGCCTCTCTAGGGTTAGTGATTCCTTCGAATTCTAACGCTTTTATGTGCCAGAATCTCTCATATAAGTCACCTTCCCTAGGGATTGGCAGAAAACAATTGCTGCTACGAAAGCAGTCATTACTATGGGTGCTAGCGCTTTCTGAGCTGGGGGAGCTACTTGCTCCCTCAGAGTTTCTGGGACTGCTAGAGCCTTCTGTGTTGGTATCTCTACTAACTGTGGTGCCTGGGGTTGCTGGTCCAGCTGTTCCCTAAGCTGGTTTAGCTCCCATTGCTGGTTCTCCATCATCTCTCGTATGGCTGTGATCTGTGCTATCAACTCATCCTCTCGGGATACTGGGTTTAACTAAGCTCTCATTCTTGCCATGTTTTCCTATGTAACCCTATCGTACAGCGGGAAAGGAAAATATAAGTCTCTTAAATTCTGTACTTGAGACTCGTATCACATATCATTTTCTTTCTTAGTTAACAATCTTACTTAAACATTATGGATATAAATATACACACTATATCCATCTTTCTTTCTCTCATACTATGATGTTCAATACAATTGCCGCATTGTATTGGGACATCGTCTGAGTGCTAGGATTCGTCCTATACTTTCTGTCATATCATACTCACATTGTGGAAAAAAATTATATCTGGCCCCTAGGGCAAAGCTTTACTGCTTATCTCCTAATATATTTCACATAATATATATACATATATTCAAGATTCTAGTTCAGCGGGAGTGACACACACTTCCTCTATACGATCCCAACAAGTACATTATGCTATAACTGACGGGGAAGAGCTACTGCTTCCCTCTATATATTTTCATAACTAACATTCCCACAGAAGGGTTACTACTATTGGAAGGACAATCTTGATTTAGTATCAGGCATCTCCTCATCGTCACTATCGCTGAGTGAGAACTCCTCTGGGTTCTCCTCTTCTTCTCAGCCGAAACTGACCTCGTCATCACTGGTTATGATGACTTGGGGTTCGTACATCCCCATCTATTTGTCATTACTAAAGCGGTTGGGGATCTCCTCTCCCTCATCGTCGGGATGGGCATTAGAAAGAGTCTCATCATCGTCCTCTTCCATGGGGTGTTCGGGAGACAGATAGGCTAGTTCGGAGTTCTCCATCGGTTCCCCATTGCCCTCGTGTACTTCTGGCTGGTGCTCGGCCATGAACTCTTCATCGGCCAATTGAGGTGCTGGTTCTACCGGGCCACCCTCCGTAATGGCGGTTGCTATAATGCCTTGGGCTTGTGCAGGGTTCCCGGAGTTGAGCATTTTTCTCTCAACGTTCACTATCTCCTTGATAAGGCTTGCTAGTCCTGCTTGATCACTCTTCTAATTCTATTTGGCAAGGTCTCTTTCTCTCTTTAGGTCTTCTCCTGTCATGATCCACTTTTGTCTCGGCATGTTTTGTAGAAGTCCATATCGGTTCCTTGTAGGGAGTAGCATACGTTTGAACTGTATCGCCGGACATCAGCTGCAGTCTTTCAGTCCGATGAACAAATTTAGGCGGTTTCTTTCCCCGCTTGCCCATAGAGAAAAACTAGGCCTGATGCTGGACTACTCTTAGAGATTGGCTCGATCGTGGTATGGCGAAACTCGACATAGTTAAGAGCTTATCCTGGTCATAAGGATCCCGATACACACGAGAGTATCTTCCTGAGAGATATCAGTAGCCAACAGGACTCAGTTATCCTGATCAATGGCGTACAATTGGGGAATCACTTTGATAACGTGAAACCAGTCCTGACATTCTCATGGAGTGCAGGAGTATTGTTTGCCACTCGAAACTTAGTGGACAACTTGCCCTGAAGATCGGTACAACTCCGGCAGTAATCCATGTTCTTTCTCTGAGTAGTTCTCTAGCACTGCACGGTCATGATTTTTCGTATAATGATCTCAGCATCTTTTCATCTTATCCTCGCCATCATAGATTTCGTCATTTCATTACTATAAAATGTTATCTTCAATGGATAAACATTTACCGACTAAAAATAAAACTAACTTACTTGGATAGATGAGGCAGGCATGTGGCGATGTGAGGTAGGATGGCAGGAAACCGCTCTGATACCAACTGTGGCGCCCCATGCCCTCAGTGGCCCGGACCGTCACTGAAAACTATTACTTACTTCTTTAACTTTTACTTATACTTCTTCTTTAAAACCGATACTTAAACTTGCTGAATTTAATACCATAAATTTAGAGGGAAATTTTTTTTTTACGTGTACGTATTTACTATTCACGTATGCATACTATTAAAATGCAGAATTTGAAAAACATAAGGATTTCAATTATACATACACAATTATATACTTGTTTATCTGATTACTATTCATCAGATACTATTTAAATATACTACTCATACATATACTGTTTACTGTTCTAAAATACCGTTTAACCTTTACTATTTAAAATACTATTTAACTATCACCATTCAAAATATTATTTACTCATACTGTGCGGAAGAATACTGACGGTGTAGCCATAACCTCATCCTCACATCCGCCTCTGCCGCCATCATCGTCCCTTGATGTTTACGCTATAGGATGCTTACCTACAGCATGAACACACTCCGTGAGCTTTACGCCCAGTAAGTACAACATGTTAACCGTAAAACATGTTTAAAACATAGCACATACTTAAAATCATAAGCATGACATATATCATTTAATAAATCCTATGTCATCCGAAAAAAAACAAGAAAGTGGTCAATGCGCAGAGTCAGAAGCATATTACTATGCCTATGACTATTAGTGCCTTGTCAGGAGCGCTACAAAGGAGCTATGCGACAGCGAGATCAAGATTTTGATAGGGAGATTATCTGACATGACCCTCCAATCGATGCTCCAAGAAGAGATCAAGATCGATCAAGGTTTCGATTTGTCCCTGTTCAAGTCCAGAAAGGAAGCTATAGAGGACAAGGGTTCAGAGTTTAAGATCCTTAAGGACGACATACTCTACTATAGAGATAGAGTGTGTGTTCGGAAAGATGAAGAACTCAAGAAGCAGATCCTTTTGGAACCTTACGAGACGTCATATTCCGTACATCATGTAGTGAATAAGATGTACAAGTACCTGAAGGAAAACTTTTGGTGGCCTGGAATGAAGAATGACATTGTCGAGTTCATTGCCAGATACCTTACGTGTCAGAAGGTTAAGGCAGAACACCAGCGCCCAACAGGATAATCGTAGAAAATTAAGCTACCCGAGTGGAAATAGGACCAGATTACAATGAATTTCATAGTCGGATTGTCGAAGATGTCAAACGATAATGACGCAATCTGGGTAATTGTAGATAGACTGACGAAATCAGCTAGATTTTTAGCAATGAAAGTTAGCTACTCGGTGGAACGACTAGCAGAAATCTATGCGGCACAGTTCGTGAAATGACACGGAATACCAGAGTCGATTGTCTCAGATCGTAGTGGACGCTTTACCTCCAGATTTTGGCAAAGTGTTCAGGCTGCATTACGGTCCAAGTGAGAGTTTAGCACAACATTTCATCCTCAGGCCAACAGTTAGTCTGAGAGGACCATACAGATGTTAGAGGACATGTTGAGACCTGCGTCCTAGACTTCAAAGGAAATTGGGATCAGAAGCTACCATTGACCGAATTCTCGTACAACAGCAACTACCATTCCTCGATAGGAATGGCACCGTACGACACTTTGTGAAAGGAAATGCAGATCTCTGGCTCATTAGTATGACACTGGAGAGAAACGACTAATTAGCTTAGGCATCATCAAGAATACCATGGCTGACGTGAAGCTGATACGAGAAACGTTAGATATAGCACATAGTCGATAGAAGAATTTTGACGATAAGCGCTATAGACCCCTTGAGTTTCAAGTAAGAGACTTGGTCTTTATCAAGGCGACACCCATGAAAGGGGTGGTGCACTTTGAAAAGAAAGAAAAGCTTAGTCCTAGGTACATAGGACCCTCGAGATAATAGAGAAAGCCGGGAAGGTGGCTTATAGACTAGCACTTCCTCCCGAGTTAGTTACAGTGCACAACGTCTTTCACATCTTGATGCTGAAGAAGTACGTGCCAGACAGCTCCCATGTTCTTAGCCAAGAATCCGTTGTAGTATACGCTGATCCGACGTACGAGGAGAGACCCGTGCGGATCCTAGTCAGAGAGGAGAAGGTACTTAGGAATAAAGTATACCGCTAGTAAAAGTGTTGTGGCGGAATCATCGTGTTGAGGAAGCCACATAAGAATGGGAAGAAGACATGAGAAGAGATGTCTCGGAATTATTCTAATTTTCGAGGACGAAAATTTTGTAAGGGGGGTAGGTTGTAATGACCGCCATTTTCATGGCACCTACTTACTTGTAATAAGTCATTAAGGAATCAAATGGACATAATTTAATGCCTTTTAGTGCAAATTTAAGTAACACAATCAGGTATACAGTCATGTGAGTGATCGTGTGCCATTCATACTGTGTATCTGTTAGTAGCCGTGTGAGTGTACATGGCCATGTAGTGTAACACGGTCAAATACACGGCCGTGTAGGAGGCCGTGTACCGCTCGGATAGATGAATGTGTTTCAAAGACATGGCCGTGTTGAGTAGTCTCAATTAGTACACGCCCGTGTCCGAAATGTACACGCCTGTGTTGCCTTGCACACGCCAGAGTCCGTGTAAAAGGTTGCGTAATGAGCCGAGAGTCGCTGTAATGACTCTCATGAATTATGAAACTTAATTACTATGTAACGATGTAATTAAGTTAATAAACACAGTGTGCTTTTCAGTTGAATGAATTAAACGGGAATAATAACGTTAATTACTATTTATGCAGTGCAAGGGGCAACCGACAGTGAAATCGGTCCACCCTATTATGTGAGTATGCGTTGAGACACACAATATCAAGAAACCGGTCCAGACGACCATTTCATGATACAGAACTGATGAGTTAGTCATCAGTACGCTCAGACTGGTCATCTGAGCACAGCAGCGATAATTGCCCTAATAGATGTACAGTATCGAGAAAAGTGGTCTAGATGACCTCTTCTCGCCCAAAGACTGACAAAATCAAACTCAGAATACTTAGATTAGTCAGTCAGATAGTGAATAGTGAATAGTAAATAGTGATTGGTGAATAGTGAGAAACGCAGTGTCAGGTTAGTGGCCAAAACGGCCTTAATCTGGCATAAAACTGACATATTAATAGTCAGCAGGCTCAATCTGGTCAATTGAGTATAAAATGTAGATTTTATTTAAGAGATACACAGTATCGGGATGAGGGTCAAGACGACATTTTCTCGCCCCGAAACTGATATATTTAGACTCAAGACGCCTAAATTAGTCAATCGGGCACCTGACACGTTTTTCGAGATGGGGTCATGCAGATCCTGAAAACTGGTCCAGAAGACCTCAGATGGACGTAAAACTGATAAATTTGAAATCAACACGTCCAAATTAGTCAAGGGAGACTGTGTTTGAAATTTCACGCAAAAATGCCTCATTATGCGCGCGCAGTGTCAACACAGTGTAGGCCTAACCACAGTATCAAGAAATTGGTCAAAATGACCTTTTCTTGATATAAAACTGATATATTTGGAATCAGAATGCTCAAATTAGTCATTTGAGCACAAAAAGTAATTTTTGACTAGGAGCAATGCAGTATCGAAAAACTGGTCGAGACGACCTCGGATGAAGATAAAACTGATATATTTGGGTTCAGCACGCCCAAATTAGTCAGTATAGCCTATCTTAAAAGTTTTCAAAAAATTAGTATAAAGGACGAAATTTTGGGGATTCTTGAAAAATAGCCCCCATATTTTTCCAAATCTCATTTTCTCCCTCCCCCACACTACACGAAGATAAACAGTGACCGACCATCGAATTCGACCTCCGTTTTCGACACCGCCAACACCATTGGAAAGCTCTTGATGAGCTAAATCCAACGATGTGTCGAGCCGACGGAACCGACACCGGAGAACGCCGCACGCACCGCCTAAAGCCACCGGTGGCCGAACTTTTCAAACCGTGATTTCTTCACCGTCTGACGTCGAAATGCCACGATTCCAGTCCCAATGGATTCGTGGTGAAGAGTAGAACAAAACCCAGGCTTCATTTCACGTCAACAGCCGCTGGTCACGCCGCCCAAGGTTCGCCATCGCCACCGTCGAATCTCACTATTCCGGCAGAGTTGAGTTGCAAGATGGGTATCAAAATGCTCAGAACAACACGTAGGTCAAAAGCCCCAAATCAATTTTGGGTAACAACGCCGGAAAATGAAGATCCAACACCGCCGCCGTCACCGACTTTTCGAGGGCCGATTTCCTGCGATATGAGCCTCGATTGGTGAAATTGACACCACTAATGGGTTCCTCTCATTGAGCTCTTCAAGATGGTGGTCGCCACTCCCATCGTCGTCGCGGTCAACGCAGGTCAACGGCGACCTAGAGACCGAAAATTGAAGAATGGCCCGTTGGCCTATTTTCGACGTTTCGGACACATCCGCGGCATCGGATTTGCAAACTGGAGTTTCAAAAGTGAAGAACGATGATTCAAAGATTGTGCAATCGAGATCGAATGGTTCACCCGATCGCTGACGGGAACGATTTTGGTAGTGGTTTTGATCCCTTGATTCCTCAATTTATTATTGGAAATAATTATGTATTAATTATGGTTTACTGACTTGAGGAATTGTAAGAAAAAGGGATGAAATGTCGAAAAAGAGAATGTGAGGAAATGTTAATATTTTTACGTAAAAAGCGGAGCTTTTACGTAAAAATTAGGCCTCGGTTTCATACGTGGCAGGTTAGAATAGGTTAGATGGTTTTGAGGCGTTTCCTAAACGTCAAAAACCCAAAAATTAAGCGGAAATGCTGCCGAAATTTCTAAAACGGCACAAAGGTGTATTTTAGGAAACGAGGGGTGAAAATGTGATCGGGATGGAAACCTGAGCCCCCCCTCAATGACCTAGTCCGGGAAGAAGGACGGACGTTTACAAGATTAGTGAACTGCCCAATTAGAAATCTTGAAATGTAAGAAAACGACCCCTAGGTCAAAATAGTACCACCCGAGGGACGGGTGTGATCTAAGTATAAAATTTGGGGTGATTAAATCGATAAAGGTAACCTGACAAGCTAAATAGTCATACGAGAGGTATTCAGTCAGTTGACTGGTCGGTTAGCCAGTCAAGGACCAAGTCTGAATGGGATAGTGAGAGACAGTGATTAATTTGTCAAGTAGGCAAATTAATCAAGCACGATTAGAAATTAGATATCAAATTCTCAAAGTAGAGCAGTTAGGTAACGATAGGCATCGGTATCACACAACGATAGTTTTATTAGTTCCTATCGATAGAGTGACCTAACAGCGATGTTAATTAATTTATTAAGCAAATAAATTAATTAACCATAATTAGAAATTAGAAAATCAAATTCTTAAGAAGAGGGCAATTAGTACCGTTAAGGATCGGTATCACTAACGATAGAGTTTTTATTAGTCACTAATGACCACAGTGACCTAAGTGTAAATGTTAATGAAATGCATTATGATTATAGGGAGGTACCTGTATTGTGACAAAGGCGAGAGTATAAACTATCTGATGACAGGTAAGTACAACTCCGCCTACAGCATGGATAAAATGAATTTAAAATGATGCTTTTCCAGTATTTTAAGCACGTATCTTGCACACGATGCTGCACAGCATACATAAGAGCATATAGTTTCACAATCGAGTATATTGATGAAAGAACAAGATAGAAGCCATAGATCCCTACCGCGTAGGATTGGGGACAGCTTCGAGAAGCGTATGACTAGAACAGTTAAACAAGATGGAAATAAATAGGTGTGTCGTACCGGCTCCTTTAGTCGAAGGGGTTTCCAGTTAAAGAAAGTTAAGGCCAAAAGTTGAGCATCAGTTGGTAGCTCATCGGCATTAGTTGACCTCGGGCGTTACGGTTGGTCTACGCGCACACGGTACTGACACATGGGCCCTAAATAGACAAGAAAAGAAAAGAGAAGTTTGAAGCATAAATGAACATAACCAGACCATGCATTAGTTATAGTTCGTTATGCTTTCTTTTTGAGTAGAGTGCATACAGTACACGATGCTTCTGTCATGCATAAAGTATGTGAAGTTTTATATTCAGTGTTATGACATGTTATATGATGACATGATATGTGAGCTGATATGTGATATGCTTATATGGTATGTGATTTATTAAGTGATATATGTCATGCTTATGATTTTATGTATGTGCTATGTTTTAAACATGTTTTGCAGTTAACATGTTGTACTTACTGGGCATAAAGCTCACGGAGTGTGTTCATACTGTAGGTAAGCATCCTATAGCGTAAACATCAAGGGACGATGATGGCTGCAGAGGCGGATGTGAGGATGAGGTTATGGATACACCGCGAGTATTCTTCCGCATAGTATGAGTAAATAATATTTTAAATGGTGACAGTTAAATAGTATTTTGAATAGTAAAGGTTAAACGGTATTTTGAAACAGTAAACAGTATATGTATGAGTAGTATATTTAAATAGTATCTAGGGAATAGTAATCAGATAAACAAGTATATAACTGTGTATGTATAATTGAAATCCTTATGTTTTTCAAATTCCACATTTTAATAGTATACGTACGTGAATAGTAAATACGTACGCATATAAAAAAAAATTTCCCTCTAAATTTATGGTATTAAATTCAGCAAGTTTAAGTATCGGTTTTAAAGAAGAAGTAAAAGTTAAAGAAGCAAGTAATAGTTTTCAGTGACGGTCCGGGCCGCTGAGGGCACGGGGCGTCACATGAATACACTTGAAATAGCTTGGATTGAATCCTCGTAACACAAGCTTGAGGGGGCTGGATTTTGGTATACTTTTAGCTTGGTTTTTGGCTTGAAAAATGGTGGTTTTGGGGGTGTGGGATGGTTGGCTACAGCAAGTGAAAGAGAAAGAGAAAAGAATTGTGTTTTTGGGGTATGAAAAAGAAAGAACGACACCTAAGGCATGGTCACCCCTTTTATAGAAAAACCTAAGTAAAATTAACCAACCTAAAGCTCAATTAATCAAGCCAATCTTATACTAATTTGGGGACAAATTTTTGCCCATTTCCTGCCCCTTGGGAGCCATGGGCTGTGCAAATTGAAGGAGGGGGAAATAAAAAATTTTGGTTGATGGAATGTAATAGAAATGTAATATTGTTTAATCAAATGTATCATAACTTGTCTAATATTTTAATGCTACTTTTAGGGCTATTTTTGTGGCTAAAATCAGCTGCTTTTCAGCTAGGGGGACATGGATTTTGAGGTCAAAAACTCATCTGTATTTGCCTCTCTTCGCAGTCTAGTTTTTATCGCTCGATATCTGATCTTTTTTTGGCAGTGTTCTAATTTTCACCCGAAATTGGATTTTCTGAATCCAATTTTTGTATTGATGATTTGTAGTTGGGTTGTATGTCTAAGAGCCCATTCTGTACTAATTTACTATTCATTTCCTATACTGTAGTTGTGTCTACACTATTTTGTCCTTGTGCACGCATTACGAGGCGTTTTGGTGTGAAATTTTCAACACAGTCTCTCTTGACTAATTTGAACGTGCTGATTTTAATTTTATCAGTTTTACATCCATCTGAGGTCGTCTGAACTAGTTTTCGGGATCTATGTGACCTTGCCTCAAAAAATGTGTTAGGTGACTAATTAACTAATTTGGGTGTACTGAGTCCAAATATATCTGTTTCGGGATGAGAAAAGGTCATCTCGGCCTTTTTCCCAATACTGCGTATATCTCAGACAAAAATTCTCGTTTTATGCCCAATTTACTAGATTGAGCCTATGGACTATTGATATATTAGTTTTATGTCAAATTAAAGCCGTCTTGGCCATTAACCTGACACTGTGTTTTCACTATTTACTATTTACTGTTTTTTATCTGACCTTGATTTTGTCAGTTTCTGGGTGAGAAGAGGTCATCTGGACCTTCATTCCTGGTACTATACCTCTGCTAAGGTATTTCTCGCTGTTGTGCTCAGATGTTCAGTCCGAGCGTTTTGGTGATATGTTCACCAGTCATATGTCAGGAAATGGTCATCTGGTCCAGTTTCCTGATACTGCACATCTCATACACTTATACACATAATAAGGTGGACCGATTTCACTGTTGGTCGCCCCTTTCACTGCATGAATAGTACTTAAAAAATACCGTATCTATTTAATCTATTCAACTGAAGAATACACTATATTTGTCAACTTAATTACTCATTACATAGTAATTAGGTTTCACATCTCATGAGAGTCTTTATGGCTGCTCTCTGCTCAATACACAGGTTCTCACACGGGCATGTACAAGGCAACATGGGCATGTACTAGCTGAGACTGCTCAACACGGCCATGTCCTAGAAACACGTTCATCTACTTGAGCGGTACACGACTATTTACACGGCCGTGTACCTGACTGTAGGAAAATAAATGGGTAAAAACGTATCAGAGTGGCGCAGCGGAACAATAAAAAATTTTTAGATCGTTAAATATCTCATGATGCCATATACAATAAATCAACAACAATTAAAACTCATACCTCAAGGACGCCAATCTTGCAGGAGGAGAATGACCGGAGGGCTTCAACCAACTAGCCTTCTCTACTATTCTCCAATTCCTGAATGGCTGAGTGTGTGGGCACTCTGAACCTCGATCGGTATGCTAGAACTGCTAGTCTTCTTCCGACCACCCAGATCTCTAAAGAACTTATTGTCACGATGAGCTGTGCAACAATAAGCCTGCTCACCTGAGAGTTTGTGGTCTAAGAGAACTGGAGTGGCAGGACCTCTATTTATAGACCTGCATGAGGTGATTCTCTGAATTTGAATTGGATTAGGAGAAGATATTCTCCCTTATCCATAACCATAAAATCTGAATTTTCCAAGGGAGAATCTCAACAATAAAATTCGACCATTATGGGATAAATCTAATCTAAATCTAAACAAGATTTTAACTAGAATTTTATCTCCCTTTTTCAACCAAAAAATCCGAAATTTCCTAGGAGATTTTTCCTCCAAAAATTCGGCCACTTTTAGGATAAGGGAGAATCAAAATTCCACTAGGATTTTCAAGCTTGAATCTTATCTCAACCTTATCCAAAATAACCGTATTTTCCTGGGAGATTTTCTCCATAATTTCGACCACTTTTCAGCGAGGAGAGAATCCAAATTCAACTGGGATTGAAACTTGAATTTTTCCCTTGAACGTTATCCACAAAAACCGAAATTCCATTGAGGATAATCCTCTAAATTTCGTCCACTTTTTGTTAGGATTTGGATTCAAAATTCAAGTAGGATTCTAACAAGATTATCCTCTCCAAATCCAACTCAAATTCGAATTTCAAACCTTGTGGATTTTCCACAACAAATTCGAATCCCACTTGGACTGTGATTCAAAATTTGAATTTCAAATTTCAAATTCGAATTTCAAATTCAAATTTCAAATTTCAAATTTCAAATTTAAATGTCAAATTCAAATTTCAAATTCGAATTTCAAATTCAAATTTCAAATTCAAATTTCAAATTCAAAATTCAAAATTCAAAATTCAAATTTCAAATTTCAAAATCCACAAAACAGTTGTGTTTCAAATTCTTGTTCTCATGGATAAATTTCTACAACTCCAATCCAATCTCAAATAAAATCATGGTAAGTTTATTTGGAGTTCGAATAATTATGTACTCTATTATCCAAAACAAAATTTGAATTCAACCGGAGAGAATCTTGTCTACCATCCTAATCCTGTGTCATCACCATCCATGCATAATAAACCAGCCAATAGCATACACAAATAATTTGCCAAACGTTAAGGAATTATGTGGAGCTAGTAGAGGGACTGATTGGACATATATAATTGAGCTCCCGTGATTCCATATGACCATCATTCTGTACCGAACAACTCAATCAAATGATCACTAATTTCAGAGTCACACCACTATAAACCTGAAACTGAACTCCCAATTATATACCGTATTACGTAAGCCTGTGACGAGCTACTATCCAATGACCTTGTCATATATGCAAAACCCTCATATGATATCCATGATCAGCCTTAGGTCAAAGTCCGTTTAATCCTACTGATCAGGCTATCTTAAAGTTCCATTATATTACCGAATTAAGAAAATGATTATTCACCATATGTGAATAAGAAGTCATCCACCCAGCAGACGACCCAAGGCCTTGTCCATTTTCACATTCAGTATAATACCCTTAAGAGGATACCTTTAACTCCTCAGAGCTATGATTCCGATATCTGCAAACAAACCCTTCATCGTATACAAGTCATGCACCCAATGAACCGGTCTATCAGCTTACTACCTCTGAGACACTTTAGCCATTGGAACATCAAAGTACACAAGTCATATACATGAAGTAGTTCATTTACTCAGGATTAAGGTTATTGCACAATGAACGTTAAAAGCATATTGATCCACTCATAGCGGACTACGTAGATCAATCACGCTTTAGTCCCGGTCTAATATGTCACCACCAAGCAACATATCTATGTCTCTACTTGGGAGTCTATGCTCCAGACAGTCAAGACAAACTGTCCCTTCCAAAGCTTTAGACAACATAATAGTCTTAACATGAGTTAGATGTTCGGTCTAACCCCATAGACTACAGACCATAGTGTAGACTGCTAACTTTAGAACATTGTCTTCTCGCATACAAAAGTCCATTGCATGCAACATTCTAACAGTTTAAACACAAGCAGTTAGTGAGCCATATTTGCTTACATTTACTTTAACATATAAATAAAACAAGGACAGATAGCAATGTAATGAATAACCTCCATATATATAATTTTATTATCCAGTTCAAAATAAATACATCAAAATGTCTCTAATACTTAGGGCATTTCCTAACAATCTCCCACTTACCCTAAGCCAGTAGATGTGCCATGTTACGCATCCCCATCACTTGTACATGCCTCTCAAAGCTTCTAGCTACCAAAGTCTTAGTAAAGGGATTGGCAATGTTGTCCTCGGAAGTGATCTTACATACATCCACTTGTCCTGTCTCCACATGCCCTCTAATAATGTGATACCTCCGATCTATGTGTTTGGTCCTTTTGTGGTGCCTAGATTCCCTTGTGTTGGCAATAGCCCCAGTGTTATCACAGTAAAGTGTGATAGGCTTGTTAACACCCAGAATGACCTCAAGGTCTCTAAAGAACTTGCGGAGCCAAACCGCTTCTTTAGATGCCTCAGCCGCAGCTACATACTCAGCCTCCATAGTAGAGTCAGCTGTGCAGCCCTGCTTCACGCTCCTCCATACAATGGCGCCTCCTCCAAGCAAGAACACTGATCCAGATGTCGATTTCCTTGAATCCTTGCAAGTCTGGAAGTCTGAGTCCGTGTATCCTATGGGTGTTAGGTTCCCTCCAGAATACACTAGCATATAATCCCTCGTTCTCTTAAGATACTTGAGCATATGCTTTACTGCTTGCCAGTGCTTGGTTCCAGGATTCGCTTGATATCGACTCACCATACCTACTGTAAAACATATGTCTGGGCGAGTGCAAAGCATAGCATACATAAGGCTTCCTACAGCGAATGCATAAGGTACCTTACTCATATGCTCTCTTTCTTCCGATGTCTTGGGACAGTCATCCAATGAAAGAATTAGACCGGCAATAGAAGGTTGTGAACCTTTCTTTGCCTCTTGCATTGCATATTTGTCAATTATTTTGTCTATGTATGAAGCTTGGGATAACGCTATCATTTTATTCTTTCGATCTCTGAAGAGACGAATACCTAGAACATAATTAGCTTCTCCCAAGTCCTTCATGTCAAACTGTTAGTGTAACCAAAGCTTGACCGATGATAAGTCCCCTACATCATTCTCAATGAGTAGTATATCATCGACATAGAGTATCAGAAAGACCACTTTTCCATCCTTAATACGTTTATAAACACAGGGTTCATCAACGTTCTGCTCAAAATCAAATGTCTTAATCGCTTGGTCAAACCTCTGGTTCCATGAGCGGGATGCTTGCTTTAATCCATAAATGGATCTAAGCAACTTACAAACTTTCCTTTCTTGGCCTTTTGCTACGCACCCTTCGGGCTGTATCATATAGATACACTCTTCAAGATGGCCATTCAAGAATGCCGTCTTGACATCCATTTGCCAGATCTCGTAATCGAGAGCCGCAGCAATGGACAGAAGAATACGGATAGACTTGAGCATAGCAACAGGCAAAGAGGTTTCATCGTAATCGATTCCAGCCTTTTGCGTGTACCCCTTTGCAACCAGTCTAGCTTTGAAAGTTTCCACTCTCCCTTCCGCATCCTTCTTTCTTTTGTAGACCCATTTGCATCCAATGGGTTTTATCCCATCCGGTAAATCTACAAGTTCCCAAACAGAGTTGGATTTCATAGAATCCATCTCATTGGTCATAGCCTGTTTCCAAGATTTAGAATCAACATCATTTATAGCTTCATCGTATGTGACTGGATCATCCTCATGCTCATGAGCCTCGGCTTGGTATACCTCAGTATCATACATGAAGAAATTAGGTTTCTTTGAAACCCTCCCACTACGACGAGGCACCCTAAATTGTTGATCGTCTGCAGGTTTTTCACTAGAACTCGGACTTGCGTCCAAGACCGAAATCTGTGGAGCAGTTCTTTCACCTGATGACTCCTCTAGCACCACTTTGCTTTGAGGTTTAAAGTCATTCATGTGACTTTCCTCCAAGAATGTCGCATGGGTTAAAACAATGACTTTTTGTTCCTTCAGGTTATAGAACAGACCTCCTTTAGTTCCTTTTGGATACCCTACAAACATGCACAATTCTAATCTTGGTTCCAACTTTTTCGCATCCCCATCCAGTACATGCACTGGGCAGCCCTATATTCTCATATGTCCAAGGGAGGACTTCCTGCCACGCCACAATTCATACGGAGTTCTGGGAATTGATTTACTCGGAACCTGGTTCAGAATATAGCACGCCGTTTGTAAAGCATATCCCCAAAATGATAATGGCAGCGTTGAATAACTCATCATGGACCGTACCATATCCAATAAGGTCCTGTTTCTCCTTTCGGCTACACCATTCTGTTGTGGAGTACCAGGTGCAGTCAATTGGGATAAAATCCCGTTCTCTACAAGATGTCCTAGAAATTCATCGGAGAGGTATTCGCCACCTCGATCAGATCGAAGTGTCTTTATGAATTTATCCAATTGCTTTTCCATTTCCGCACGATACTCTTTGAACTTGTCAAAGGTTTCGCTCTTGCAGTGCATCAGATACACATATCCATACCTCGAGTAATCATCTATAAAAGAGACATAATACTCGAACTCTCCTCGTGCTGTGACGTTTGTGGGGCCACATACATCCGTGTGCACAATTTCTAAGAGCTCTTGAGCCCTTGTACCCTTAGCTCTAAAAGACCTCTTAGTCATCTTACCCTCTAGACATGACTCATATTAGGGAAGACGTACCTCCTCCAGAGATTCCAGAGGACCTTCTTTCACCAATCTTTGAATCCTATCCTGATTAATATGACCAACTCTTAAATGCCAAAGATACGCCTTGTTAGAGTGAGAAACTTTCAACCTTTTAGAGTTATCTATTAATTCAGTGTCAAGCAGTGAGTACATCTTTGGTTTGATCAAATATAGGTTTCCATCCATCCATCTAGAACAGATAAAAGACTTATTTCTACGAATACCAACTCTTTTACTAAAAGAAACTGAATAAGAATCCTTTATTAAACAAGCTACCGATATAAGGTTCCTCCTAAAATTAGGAACATAAAAACAGTCTTTCAATAAAATAAACCTAAATTGATCAAAATAAAGGTAAACATCTCCCACTACTTCAGCCACCATAAAGCTACCATCTCTAGTCCACAACGAGAGGCTCCTATCATGTAGACTTCTCGTTTCCACGAACCCCTGTATAGAAACACAAACATGATTAGTGGCGTCCGAATCAATGACCTAAGTGTCTTTTGATTCTTCCACCAAACATGCTTCTAAGTAATGAAGTTCCTTACCTTCCTTGGCCTTGGCAGCTAGGAATTCACGGCAAGCCTTCTTAAAGTGGCCTACCTTCCCACAATGGAAGCATTTGGACTTTTTAGGGTCCTTTGGCTTCTTGTTCTTCTTTTTCTTCTTCCCGTCTGAGACAGGAGGATTAGAAGAACTAGAAGCCACTTGCTTCTTATTTGGCCTCTTCCTCTTCCATGAGGGATTGGAAGATTCTGCCAAATTGGCCTCTCCTTTAGGTCGGACCGCATCCTCATCCCTGCTCATCCGCTCATAAGCCTGTAGTTGCTTCATGAGCTTGGTAAGTCCTAACTCCTTTGTCGCCAGATTGTATGCAGCCTTAAGCCCCACAAAACCTTTAGACAGAGTCTTGAACACCATCTCGATCTGGGTGTTGTAGTCTAACTCAGCACCATTCTCGGCAGCCTCAACGAAGAATCCCATTAGAGTGATCATATGGTCCTTTACGTGAGTACCCGCCTTTTGCTTAGAGTTCATAATACTGATGATAGCGGACTGTCGAGCTAATTTTTCTTGGCCTCCGAACATGTCCTCTAGATTTTCCATGATCTCCCCAGCAACTTGATAAGTCTCATGCTGCTTTTGTAAAGCACTCGTCATGCTAGCAAGGATGTAGCATCGAGCTATCTCATTGGATTCTCTCCAACGATTATAGGCAACCGGGACCTCCTCAAGTGGTGTGTCAGGTTTGGGCCCAGGTGGGCATGGTTCGTCCAGTACGAACTTGTGTCTCTCGCAGCTGAGAACTATTAATAGATTTCTTTTCCAATCTTTATAATTATCACCATTCCGTTTATTCTCAGTGAGTATTGAAATGAGGGGTGTCGATGACATTTTGAACTGAAATAAAATTATACTAGACATCATTACAAAGCCCAAGCAAATATACAAATAATTTAGCAAATAAAACATACAAGTATGTTCCTACATGAAACTTGAAAAACATGTAGCATTGCAACGGTAATTCTCAGCACCTATTGCCCCAAGCCACCGAGGGGTGGTCATGAAAACAAATAGCCAGAACATGGACCCCGTCCAATTAATATATGTTGCCTTAAATCCTCCAAGGTTAAGACATATATTAATAACTGCTTATTTGGCCACCAGTTTAGTTAACAGAGCTTCTAGGGAAGGTTAATAACTAAACGAGTCTTGAGTGTATAACCATTGTTTACGTAGCCCGATCCACGTCCTACCAAGCCACCGAGGGGTGGTCATGAATAGGATCGTACCCGAACACGTTTTCCACATAGGAGATCCAATCTAGTATACCGGCGGCGGTAAACACCTACCGAGGGGTGTGGTCAGGGCAGAACTGACGCGAGGCGTTAACATGCTTTTACATATGGATCAATAATGGAGGCCGTGGGTTTTGTTTGAAACCCTCTCCCACTCAATATTTTGAAAAACATGCAAGTTTTGACAAATTATGTATGATCAATATAGTATGAGCGGCACTCACCTATCCTATATGACATATTATCAAATATGCATACAAAACATCCATCAATACATATTTATACATCCATGACATATCACAGAAAAATAATTGACAGAATAACCAAGCTATGGTTCTATCCTAGAACAAAGAAAATAAAGATTACAAAATTCCATCTAAAGCATTCTTTGTTTCTTGAATTTCGTTCCGTCTTCTTGTATCCATCTTTATGTAGCCTCTCCATTTATTTCTCATCCCAAGAATTATTTAAAATTTAAATCTCCAAAAATTTAAATTTCAAATTCAAATTCCAAATTCCAAATTCGAATTTCAAATTTAAATTTCAAATTTAAATTTTAAACAATTTTGAACATCATGTGTAATAATATGTAATTTCAAAAATTAAATTTTTTAATTACATATTTTTAAACATGATTTAAAATTAAATCTCAAATTTAAAAATTAAAATTTTTCGATTTTTAGACCGTCGCACCGCCGCCGCCAAAGGTGGCAGCCACTGTGGGCAGCCACCAGCCCCGGAGGGACTGGCAGCCCACGGCCGCCCCTTATGTGAAGCCTTGCCGGGCTGCAGGGCAAGCCTGCAGCACCAAGCTGCAATCCCAGACTGGGGAGCAGCCGGCAGGCTGCACGCCTAGGCTGCTGCTAGCCTTGGGCAGGCCACGGCCACCCTTGGCTGTAGGCCAAGCCTGCGGCCGTGGGTGGTGATGGCCTGCACAGGGGCTGCCGCAGCCCCATCCTGCCCGAGGGCAGGGGCTGCAGCCCCACCAAGGCCCGTCGGCTTATCCCGAGGGGTTGTGTCTCGATTTTTATGCCATATTCCAATTTACCTATTAGGATCTCCAAAATTTAATTTGAATCCCAATTAAATTGAAATTTTCCACACAATCAAAATTTCAACCTTTAAATCAAATTTAGCTTTTGGGAAAAATAAATTACGGTCTTCAATCTTCAATCTCCTCCAAGAATAATTACATAAAAATTTCTAAACCGTTTCCGATGTACAAAATTCTAACCACAATAATTCTAAGAGACAAAAAATAAAATCCATGGGAAAATTACGGTGTTAATAAACTGCTCCCATGGTTACATAAAAATTCCTAGATACAATTTTTCTAAATTCTAAGGAACCATAACTGGCATAAACAAGCATGCTTATAATAATTCAGAAAATTTAAAATAACCACATACTTTATACATAATACATGATAACAACATAAAGGAATCCTAGAATGCCACTCTCTAAATATCAAATCAATACATAAATAAAAAGACTAAGTAATTGTCTAATTTATGTACATGGCATAGTCATGAGATGGCTCTGATACTAATTGTAGGAAAATAAATGGGTAAAAACGTATCAGAGTGGCGCAGCGGAATAATAAAAAATTTTTAGATCGTTAAATATCTCATTATGCCATATACAATAAACCAACAACAACTAAAACTCATACCTCAAGGACGCCAATCTTGCATGAGGAGAATGACCGGAGGCTTCAACCAACTAGCCTTCTCTACTATTCTCCAATTCCCGAATGGCTGAGTGTATGGGCACTCTGAACCTCGATCGGTATGCTAGCACTGCTAGTCTTCTTCCGGCCACCCAAATCTCGAAAGAACTTTATTGTCATGGTAGGCTGTGCAACAATAAGCCTGCTCACTTGAGAGTCTGTGGTCTGAGAGAACTCGAGTGGCAGGACCTCTATTTATAGACCTGCATGAGGTGATTCTCTGAATTCGAATTGGATTAGGAAAAGATATTCTCCCTTATCCATAACCATAAAATCTGAATTTTCCAAGGAAAAAATAACAATAAAATTCGGCCATTTAGGATAAATCCAATCCAAATCTAAACAAGATTTTAACTAGAATTTTATCTCCCTTTTTCAACCAAAAAATCCAAAATTTCCTAGGAGATTTTTCCTCCAAAAATTCAGCTACTTTTAGGATAAGGGAGAATCAAAATTCCACTAGGATTTTCAAGCTTGAATCTTTTCTCAACCTTATCCAAAATAACGAATTTTCCTAGGAGATTTTCTCCATAATTTTGGCCACTTTTCAGGGAGGAGAGAATCCAAATTTAACTGGGATTGAAACTTGAATTTTTCCCTTGAACCTTATCCATAAAAACCGAAATTCCATTGAGGATAATCCTCTAAATTTCGTCCACTTTTTGTTAGGATTTGGATTCAAAATTCAAGTAGGATTCTAAAAAGATTATCCTCTCCAAATCCAACTCAAATTTGAATTTCAAACCTTGTGGATTTTCCACAACAAATTCGAATCCCACTTGGACTGTGATTCAAAATTTGAATTTCAAATTTCAAATTCGAATTTCAAATTCAAATTTCAAATTTCAAATTTAAATTTCAAATTCAAATTTCAAATTCAAATTTCAAATTCAAATTTCAAATTTCAAATTTCAAATTTCAAAATTCAAATTTCAAAATCCACAAAACAGTTGTGTTTCAAATTCTTGTTCTCATGGATAATTTTCTACAACTCCAATCCAATCTCAAATAAAACCATGGCAACTTTATTTGGAGTTCGAATGATTGTATACTCTATTATCCAAAACAATATCTGAATCCAACCGGAGAGAATCTTGTCTACCATCCTAATCCTGTGTCATCACCATCCATGCATAATAAACCAGCCAATAGCATACACAAATCAATTTGCCAAACGTTAAGGAATTATGTGGAGCTAGTAGAGGGACTGATTGGATATATATAATCGGGCTCTCGTGATTCCATATGATCATCATTCTGTACTGAACAACTCAATCAAATTATCACTAATTTCAGAGTCACACCACTGTAAACCTGAAATTGAACTCCCAATTATATACCGTATTACGTTAGCCTGTGACGAGCTACTATCCAATGACCTTGTCATATATGCAAAACCCTCATATGATATCCATGATCAGCCTTAGGTCAAAGTCCATTTAATCCTACTGATCAGGCTATCTTAAAGTTCCATTATACTACCGAATTAAGAAAATGATTATTCACCATATGTAAATAAGAAGTCATCCGTCCAGCAGACGACCCAAGGCCTTGTCCGTTTTCACATTCAGTATAATGCCTTTAAGAGGATACCTTTAACTCCTCAGAGCTATGATTTCGATATCTGCAAACAAACCCTTCATCGTATACAAGTCATGCACCCAACGAACCGGTCTATAAGCTTACTACCTCTGAGATGCTTTAGCCATTGGAATATCAAAGTACACAAGTCATATACATGAAGTAGTTCATTTACTCAGGATTAAGGTTATTGCACAATGAATGTCAAAAGCAGATTGATCCACTCATAGCAGACTACGTAGATCAATCACGCTTTAGTCCCGGTCTAATATGTCACCACCAAGCAACATATCTATGTCTCTACTTGGGAGTCTATACTCCAGACAGTCAAGACAAACTGTCCCCTCCAAGGCTTTAGACAATATAATAGTCTTTACATGAGTTAGATGCTCGGTCTAACCCCATAGACTACAGACCATAGTTTAGACTACTAACTTTAGAACATTGTCTTCTCGCATACAAAAGTCCATTGCATGCAACGTTCTAACAGTTTAAATACAAGCAGTCAGTAAGCTATATTTGCTTATATTTACTTTAACATGTAAATAAAACGAGGACAGATAGTAATGTAATGAATAACCTCTATATATATAATTTTATTATCCAGTTTAAAATAAATACATCATAATGTCTCTAATGCTTAGGGCATTTCCTAACACTGACTATGTTCTTTTAATTTGCATTAAAAGGCATCAAATTATTCCTCAATTTCTCATTATGCAAAAATTAGGTTACATGAACGAGGCAGTCCTTAAATATTTGGGGTTTTGAAATGTGAGAAAAAGAGGATTAACGACTGAGTAGTTGTAGAAATAGTGCCACTCGAGTAACAAGATAGGGTAAATCAAGAAATTTTCCAAAAATACACAGAAAGGACCAAGAGCGTCTTAGACAAGCTTAAATAAACTTTTAAGGGTCATAACTAAGATTTTTAAGGCTAAAATTTAAATTTTGTACAGTACACGGGCATGTACTAGAGTTCATGGGCATGTAGAAAGAAGAAATCTTTAACACGCCCAAGTTACATGGTCATGTAGTGAAAAAATTAATCACCTGAGAGTTATACGACCCGGGAAACGGCTGTATAGTAGGCCATATATATATGCAGAAATGTACAGGCTACACAGCCAGACTACATAACCAGGACACGACCATGTGGTGAAATACACGGCCAAGAACATGGCCATGTATTAGGCCATGTACATAAGCAAAAATGAATAGGACACGGCCATGTTACACAGCCATGTATGGAAGGAACTTAGTGGTTAGAGAGGTACATGGCTATGTACCAGACCGTATATTAAAAAATAATAATAAATAAATAATAAATAAATAAATAAATAAATTCAATTAATTAATTAAGGACAATATTTGGTTTGTAGGAAGCCAATCAGGAAGCAATAAAGGAACGTTGGAGGAGTCAAAGAAGTTGAGTTTAGCATAGTTATTGCAAGTACTGGCATTTAATTGTCTACCCACAAATTAACTTGTTTTATTAACTGACTTCTTTGAAGTGATGTAGTGTTAAGTATTTAGATGATCAGATAAGAAAGAAAGAAATGTTCATAAATGAGTTTAAGAAACAAAAATTAAAATTAAAGAACATAATAATACTGAAAATTTAAGTGTTGGCGTACCAGCCTCTCATAGGTGAGGTTTTATGTTATGACTTCCACTATAGTAGAGTGCTACCTCCCATGAGGTGAGGTTAAAGGCTAAAAGTTAAAATTGACTGTGGGATAGGTTGGTGGGTCGTTCCCCTTCCTTCCACCGATCTGCGCACATTAGGTACATTTAACACTGGGCCCACAAGTGAAAGTAAAAGGAAAAGAAAAGAAGAGAAGAGAATAAGGAAAGGAAAGAAATGAAAGAAATAGAACGGCAGGATAATCTATGAATTGGAGAACATTGAAAATGATTTTAGGAAGAATAAAAGGCATAGTTACCATACACATAAGCTGATTTGCATGTATGTTTATGCTTACTGAGCTCTAGCTCACTAGTCTGTTTGTGGTGTAGGTGATAAGGGTAAGTAGCCGTCAAGATGAAAAGAAAATGTTTGATGGACTGGCAGTTAGATTCCTGAGATGTCATGGATAGGGAAGTGGACCCACTAAGTTTTCTACTACGAAAGAAAAAAAAAAAGAAAAGTTTAAATGGTTATGTAAAGAAAGAGAAAAGGTACTTATGTGTGTTTATAATTATGAAGTATGTATAACAAGAATAAGAAAGTTTATATGTATATTACAAGTCATATATATGTATATATGTTTTATCAATAGATTATATTTTGAAAAAAAAAATCTATAGTTTTCTACCATATATTAAAAAAAAAATAAAAAGAGAGTTTTTAAACACGTTTCCGTAATTTATAAAATGAGATTACGATAAGTAAGAGTAAGAAAAAAAGAAAAGAAAGCAGTCCACGGCCTGGGCGAGCTAGATCACCAACACAGATTCCAAGTAAATAAATTCCCATGACTCCGTATGAATTGTGGCGTGGCACGAAGCCCTCCCTTGGACATATGAGAATATGGGGCTGTCCGGCGCATGTACTGGATAGAGATGCAAGAAGTTGGAACCTAGATTAGAATTGTGTATGTTTATAGGGTATCCTAAGGGAACTAAGGGAGGTCTGTTCTATAACCTGAAGGAACAAAAAGTCATTATATCAACCCATGCTACATTCTTGGAAGAAAGTCACATGAATGACTTTAAGCCTCAAAGCAAAGTGGTGCTAGAGGAGTTATCAGGTGATAGAACTACTCCACAGATTTCGATTTTGGACGCAAGTCTGAGTTCCAATGAAAGAACTGTAGACGATCAACAATCTAGGTTGCTTCGTCGTATTGGAAGGGTTTCAAGGTAACCTAATTTCTTCATGTATAATGCTGAAGTATACCAGGTTGAGGCTTATGAGCATGAAGATGATCTAGTCACTTATGATGAAGCTATAAACGATATTGATTTTAAATCTTGGAAACAGGCCTGTTAGGAAATGTCATAAGCATTAGAGACATTTTATGCATTTTGAACTGGATAATAAAATTATAATGTAGAGGTTATTTATTACATTACTGTTTGTCCTTATTCTATTTACATGTTAAAGTAAATGTAAGCAAATATAGCTCACTGACTGCTTGTGTTAAAACTGTTAGAACGTTGCATATAGTGGACGTTTATATGCGAGAAGACAATGTTCTAAAGTAAGCAGTCTAAACTACGGTCTGTAGTTTATGGGGTTAGACCGAGCATCTAACTCATGTTAAGACTATTATGTTGTCTAAAGTCATGGTGGGGATGGTTTGTCTTGACTGCCTGGAGCATAGACTCCCAAGTAGAGACATAGATATATTGCTTGGTGGTGACATATTAGACCGGGACTAAAGCATGATTGAACTACGTAGTCCGCTATGAGTGGATCAATCTGCTTTTGATGTTCATTATGCAAAAACCTTAATCCTGAGTAAATGAACTACTTCATGTATATGACTTGTGTACTTTGATGTTCCAATGGCTAAAGCATCTCAGAGGTAGTAAGCTTATAGACCGGTTCGTCGGGTGCATGACTTGTATACGATGAAGGGTTTGTTCACAGATATCGGAATCATAGATTATGACGCCTTAAATTCTATTTAAGGGTCAATACATAATTTAAATTTCCAAAAATTAATTAAAAATCTTTTGGAAACCCTAGGTTGGTTTCCTAGTCAAATTCTGCTCAAAAAGTAAACAATTTGAACTTAAAAAAGAAACCCTAAAATATTCGGCCATCACATAGGTTTTTAATTAAAATTTAAATTCCACAAATCCAAGGAGGATTTAAATTCAAATTTCATCCCTTAGATATAAAGAAGAAATTTCGGCCATAAAGTATGGGAAATAAAGGAGATTTTTATTTGAATCAAAAGCTAGGTCAAAACTCAACCAAAAATTCAAATTATTTTTTCCTTAAAAACTAAGGGACAATTTTGGTCACCTAAAGGGAAATAAGAGAGAAAACCCTAGCCTCAAAACAGCACAAAAAACTTTCCCTTTTACCCTTAGAAATTTCGGCCAAACAAGGAAGAGAAAGGGAAAGAAAGAAAACCTAGTATAAAAACCCTCTTTTAACTCTCATTCACTCTTCCTTTCACACTCAAAAATTCGGCCAGCTTTCCCTTCTCTCCTCTCTGAATTTTCTCTCCCAAAACACACCCAAAACAGCAAACAAAACCTATCAAAAGGCAGCTCAAAGATTCAACAATTTTTGAGACAAAAACAAGGTGAGAAATCAAACTTTTTCCTTCCTTCTCCTTTTGGTTTTAAATCCGAATTTTTATATGGTTTTCTCCACTGTTTTTCTTACTGTTTTGAAGACTCCAACACTCACACAAATTCAGCCAAAAAGGAGACCAAGCATCAAAAATAATGCAGCACAAATAAGGTGTGAATCTCTCTCTCAAACCCTAAAAATTTTGCCTCTTTGTTCCCTTTCAAAAACCCTATTATTACATGTGTAAATTTTATTATTTTTGCCAATTTGATTCCTGGGTTGTGTTAATGACATATAAATAACAAAATTTCGTGATCATTGGATGAAAATTGAATTGATTTGAGGCTAATCGAAATTCGGATACAGAAAAACGGAAATCTGGAAAATTACCATATGAACAGTAAATTTGTGTCAGCCATAACTTGAGTTTTAAAAACGATTTTTGAATGATTCTTGAGTCTAAAATTAAATTCAAGATGTCCCCTAAATGCCTACAAAATTTCAGAACCAAACTCATCTGTTTGCCCAGTCAAAATATTTTTCTAATATAGGCGGATAGAACTGCCAGTTTTTGAACTGAAACTGAAACCCAGATTTTATGCTTGAAAACAACCCCTCGGTTTTTGGCCTAATTGAATGACCAAATGATGTCTAAAAATTATAAAAATTATATGGAATTAAAGCTACGGATTCTAGTTTAACATATTAAAAATTTAGAATTTTTGGTGTTAAAAAATGAATTGATATTGATTTTACAATCAGCCTAGGTCAGTCTGCCCATGACCAGAAATATCCTAACTTAGAGTTTTTCACAAATTTTAAATCCCAAACGTTTATTAAACGTTTTAAAATCTTTTGTGGCACACTAAAATGATTGGATGATTATGTCTAGACCTAGACTAATCATATGTTGTGATTATAGGATTTATTTGACGTTCTTGCTGGATTTGTGGATCACGTTATCGTAACGCTTGTGCGATAATCGAGGTAGGACGTTCTAGCCTTTTCTGGGAGTAGTCAAGTGTTTTAAATTTCCCTGTTTTATCGATGGCATGCTGTTTTTAGTTTATGAAATTATTATATTGTTTTTGATGAAATAAACGCATGCAACGTATTTGGTAATTAAATGTGTATTTTAAAACGTGTTTTGATTTATGGTATAATATAACTTGGTAATTACCATCTTTTGAATAATCCAGTGAACATAATTGAGCTCTAGTTCACGATCATTGTAAATGATGCGTGCATCCCAAAGTTGACGCCATGGGGGAAGGTCCCTAAACCTGCGTAGGGCCGTTCGGCCTATTTAGACCATAACGAGATGATCTAGGATAATTCCAATTCGAGGCACGTATATTATAGCTACGACAAGTCCGCACTCATAATATGATGGTTTGTTTTAATGATTTATTATTTTAATATTGGGGCACGTATATTGCAGCTACGCTAAGTCCTCAGTAAAATAAAACTTGTATTAAAAATGTTTTTTTTTTTAATTGTTGATTATTTTTGGAAACGAATATTATGCCATACTTTTAAATGTTATTTGTTAACCCACCTTTGTTTCTGTCCTACTGAGCCAGCGCTCACGTCCCTTTTTCTTTGTGATTTCGAAATAACTACTTCCAGGTGCGGGAGGTAGCAGTTCTGAAAATCGTTGAGATATCTGTTACTACCGAAGATGATGCTATCCGTTTTCTCCATCTTCTTCTTTATGTTTCTCGTTCTGATGTAATGAGACTTTAAAGTTTGTACTTTATTTCACGTTATTTAAATTTCATGCTTGGGAATATTCTATGGTTGGTAATTTCTTTTGAAAACCGATTTTGTGTTTGACTTCCGCATTAAAAAGCATTTATTTTCTCCTTTATTTTATTTTGTGGTTATGATGCTACTTTATAATTAGGCATAGCTAAATTATAATGCTGACCCATTGTTTTTGTAACAAATGTTTTCCTTAAATCTCGGGTTGATATTATGATTTGGCTGCCGTGTCATGTGTCTAAATTTTGGGCCGTGACAAATAATGGTATCAGAGACTAGGTTTTCAAAAGGGTTTTCATCAAAATGTTTTCAAAATACCTAAGCATAGTTTTCCTTACTCTTATAAGCTTATAGGATTTCCTCTTCCTTCAATCTTATTCAGTAAAATGGCTCGTCCCGGCACGCGTAGTCAGAGGCAGCAGAGAGGCAACGACGAAGAGAACCCCGGGAACACGCAGCCTCAAGGGAGACAGAATGCAATGGTTCCTACACTGAATGATTAGCTAACGGCGATGCAGAACCTCACAGCGGCGATACAGGCTCTCCTCACCGTCTTACCTTTTGGAACACCTAACCCAACTCCTGTAGCCAATGTTGTTCCTAATGAGACCCCAAGAGCGGGGAGTTCTTCTCAGACTCCTCAGCAAACGCCTACCACCGAAAACCCTACTTCTGGAGTAGTACCTACCCAGTCTATGATACATCCTAAACAGGCAGCCCTAACTCTTTTTTTTAAGCCTCACGTACCCACTTTCGACGGCACGGGCACAGAGATGGATGCCGACTACTGGTTTGATGCCATTCGTAAGCAGCTAAAGTTGACCGCCACACCCGTAGAGTTTTGGGTTGAGTTTGCTTCCAACAAGCTGGTGGGTCTAGCCTCTACCTGGTGGGCTAGTATCGAGGATGGTTTGACAGAGGAGCAGAGGTCTTCTTCGATAGTATTCAAGGAGCGTTTTCACGAGCTTTTCTTTTCAGCTCAGTTCCGCGACAGAAAAGCTAGGGAGTTCGTCCGTTTGAAGCAAGGGTCTATGTCAGTACGGGAATATGAAGCCAAGTTCACCAAGTTGGCCCGGTATGCGAAGAATCAGGTTTTGGATGAAGCTACTAAATGTCTCCACTTTGAGGAAGGGCTTAGCCTCTATGTGAAGAGGGGTGTACAACCATTCCAGATCAAAGATTGCTACCAGCAGATAGTTACTAAGGCCTTGACAGTGGAAGAGGGCGACAAAGAGTTCCTTGAAGCTCGTAACAAAAACAAGTCTAGACCAATCCGCAACAAACCTCAACACAAGCCGTAGACTCCTTACCAGAAGAACCAGCAGTCTCAGGGATCAGGTTCTCATCAGTTTTCTAGACAGCGACAGGGTCGGGTGAATGTGATTACCTGCTTCGAGTGTGGTGATGAAGGCCACAAAAGAAATGTCTGCCCGAAGAGACAGTCGAGAGACAATGCTCATAGACATCATCATCAGCGGAATCAGAATGGTCTTCCACAGAGGCAACATATTACTTCCCAGTCTTCGCAGTCACAGCACCCTCAGCTTCTGGCTCCCTATCAGCCTCAGCGCACGAGCCAGTACACTGCGCCTTATGCTCCACATGCTACACCGCTACAGCAGTTCCCAGTGCCGAGTTATCAGAGACCGTCACCACAGGGTCAGAGTACCGGTTATCAACGAGGGAATACAGCTCAAAATCGTGGTAAGGCACCACAGGTACACGCTCTTGGAGCTGACAGCATAGAGATAGATCATACACCGACTGCATTAGATGGTATAATTCCTATCTTTGGTACATATGCACATGTTTTGTTTGACACCGGGGCTACACACTCTTTTATAGCCTAACATTATGCTCGTTCACTTGGTTTAAAACTGCAAAATCTTGACTCTCCCTTATGTGTGAAATCCCCGTTGGGCACGACTACCGTTAACGATGGGTGTCAAGCCTATGTTTATGTTGGGGATGTTTGTTTGGAGGCATCACTTGTAGTAATGCCTATGTTTGCTTATGATGTTATCCTGGGATATGACTGGCTTTCCCGATATGGGATTATGCTTGATTATCGTAATCGTCGCGTTATCTTTACAACTGATTTCGGACATGTAGTGTCCTATCAGTTAAGCTTAGTTTCAGATGTTGATAGATCTGCTCTGAGGTTAGTGTCGAAGAGTAGACAGGGTATTCTTTGTTTCTTATCCTTGTGTGTGGTGGAAGGATCCAGTTCTGAAAAGAGTACCCAACCTATACCTGTTGTCGATAGTTTTCCAGATGTTTTTCCAAAAGCTCTTCCAGGTTTACCGCCTCATCGAGAAAAAGAGTTTCGTATCGACTTAGTTCTCAGAACAGCTCCTTTTGCTTCTGCTCCGTATCATATGGCATCTCTAGAGATGAAAGAGTTGAGCAAGCAGCTGGATGAGTTGAAATCGCTGGGCTTTATCCGAGACAGTAACTCACCTTGGGGTTCGTTAGTCCTTTTCGTTAAGAAAGCCGACGGTTCGCTACGTCTCTGTGTGGACTACAGAAAGCTCAACAACGTGACCATCAAAAAATAAGTATCCATTACCACATATAGATGACTTGTTCGATCAGTTGGGTGGAGCTTGTTTCTTCTCCAAGGTTGATTTGAGATCTGGTTATCATTAACTTCATGTTAGAGAGGAAGATATCCCGAAGACGGCGTTCCGAACGAGGTATGGCAGTTATGAGTTCTTAGTAATGCCTTTCAGTTTGACAAACACGCCAGCAGCCTTCATGGATATGATGAATAGAGTCTTCCGACCTTTTCTTGATAAGTTCGTCATCGTATTCATCGACGACATCCTCATCTACTCCCGAACTCGTGAAGATCATGCACAGCATCTCAATATAGTTTTACAGACTCTTCGTGAACATCAGTTGTACGCTAAGAAAGAAAAATGTGAGTTTTGGATGACAGAGGTTAAGTTTCTCGGGCATATCATCTCAGGAGACGGTATATCAGTTGATCCATCCAAGGTTGAAGCGATTCTTAAGTGGGAACGATCGAAGAATGTTCCAGAGATCTGAAGCTTCTTGTGGGATATTATCGACGTTTTGTACAGGACTTCAACAAGCTAGCCGCTCCCCTCACCAATCTAACAAAGAAGGATGTACCTTTCGTTTGGGACAACAGCTGTGAGTCAGTTTTCCAGGAGTTAAAGAGTCGTTTGACGTCTGCACCTATCCTTATTATTTCGGATCAGGATCAAGTATATGATGTCTACACCGATGCTTCTCATCAAGGTCTTGGAGCAGTTTTAATGCAACAGAACTGAGTTGTCGCTTATGCCTCACGACAGTTGAAACAACATGAATGAAACTACCCTACACACGATCTAGAGTTAGCTGTAGTAGTGTTCGCACTTAAGATTTGGCGTTGTTATCTGTATGGTGCCAGTTTTAGACTGTTTTCAGATCACAAGAGTTTGAAATACCTAGCTACATAGAAAGATCTAAACCTATATCAGAGAAGATGGGTAGAATACATGCAAGACTACGACTTCCAAGTCGAGTATCATCCGGGTAAAGCAAACGTGGTTGCAGATGCACTAAGTAGGAAAAGAGAGGCAGTTCCCAATCCTGATCATGACACTTCTATAATGGCTATGCAGATAGATGAGTGGGAAAAGGACAGAGTTCTTACAGCTTATCAGATTCGTTTTGGCAAAGTTCAGGGTCACCTAGTGTTGTACAACTTAGTGATGGAACCAGACTACGTGCAGAGGATCAAGGAGAATCAGTTGGCAGATACACGTTTCGTTGACATCCGAGAGAGATTGTTAAAGGGCAAGCATGTTGCAGAGTGGTCGATGGACGCCAGTGGAATTCTTTACAACGAGGGTCGCTTAGTAGTGCCACACATTCCAGAGCTTATACAGGAGATCTTGTCAGAGTTTCATCAGTCGAGGTTCGCCATGCACTCAGGTGGAAACAAGATGTATCAAAACTTAAGACGGCAGCTTTGGTGGAGAGGTATGAAGTTAGATGTGAAGAACTTCGTGGCCAACTATTTGACGTGTCAGAAAGTAAAGGCAGTACGGGAGAGACCCGCAGGTCTGCTCCAACCACTTCCAATACCTCGGTGGAAGTGGGATAGTATAGGAATGGACTTCCTAACCGGCTTACCGAGAGCAAAAGATGGATCTGATGGAGTCTGGGTAGTTGTAGATCGTCTCATGAAGACCGCGCACTTCATCCCGTTCAGGATGACTTGCACCAGGAACCAGCTAGCCGAGCTTTACATGAGGAACGTAGTCAGATTGCATGGAGTCCCTTCAGTGATCATTTCTGATCATGATACGCGCTTCAACGCTCGTTTTTGGCAAAGTCTACAGGAAGCTCTAGGCACAGAACTGAACTTTAGCACCGCTTTTCATCCGCAGACAGATGGTCAGTCAGAGCGTCTCATACAAATTCTCGAGGATATGCTACGTGCCTGCGTTCTTGATCTTGGAGATGGATGGAGCAAACACCTCTACCTGGCAGAGTTAGCATACAACAACAGTTATCAAGCAAGTATCGGAATGGCACCCTTTGAAGCGTTGTACGGAAAGCCTTGTCGATCAACCATCTATTGGGTTGACAACCAGGAAGCACCCGTGGGTGGACCTGATATAATCCTAGACCAGTACGAGAAGATTGCCATCATCAAACAACGACTTCTAATGACACAGAGTCGACAGAAGAGCTATGCAGATCAACGCAGAAAGTCGTTAGAGTTCGAGGTCAGAGAGTTTGTGTTGCTAAAGGTTTCACCGAAGAAATGTATCTCTCGTTTCGGAGTTAAAGGGAAGCTAGCACCACGTTACATTGGACCTTTCGAGATCGTACACAGAGTTGGTAAGGTCGCATATGAGCTGAAGTTACCCGACACCTTGGGAGTGCACAACGTTTTCCATGTATCGATGCTGAGGAAGAGTGCACGAGCAGAGTCAGAAGTCATTTCAACAGATGATGTAGAAATCCAACCAGATGTCTCTTACGTCGAGGTTCCAGTGAAGATTTTGGATCGTAAGGTCAAGCAGCTGAGAACGAAAACAATACCCATGGTGAAGGTTCTTTGGAGTAACCATGGCGAAGAAGAAGCCACATGGGAAACCGAGAAAGATATGCATGAGAACCATGCTGAATGGTTCGTTAAGCAGTAGAGTACTTGTAATGTAGTCGACCTAAGTTTGTTTTGTAACCCTACTCTATTCATAGTGGTAGATATACCACTATATGTTCTAAAAGGTACATTTAGATTTGCTTAATGAAATGAGAAGTGACTCATATTCTTATTCTCTTCTTTAGTATGGAGAAATTCTTAAAGTTTCGAGGATGAAACTATTTTTTGTGGTAGATATTTGTGACGCCTTAAATTCTATTTAAGGGTCAATACATAATTTAAATAAAATTAGTGTGTCAAAAATTAATTAAAAATCTTTTGGAAACCCTAGGTTGGTTTCCTAGTCAAATTCTGCTCAAAAAGTAAACAATTTGAACTTCAAAAAGAAACCCTAAAATATTCGGCCATCACTTGGGTTTTTAATTAAAATTTAAATTCCACAAATCCAAGGAGAATTTAAATTCAAATTTCATCCCTTAGATGTAAAGAAGAAATTTCGGCCATAAAGTATGAGAAATAAAGGAGATTTTTATTTGAATCAAAAGCTAGGTCAAAACTCAACCAAAATTCAAATTATTTTTTCCTTAAAAACTAAGGGATAATTTTGGCCACCTAAAGGGAAATAAGAGAGAAAACCCTAGCCTCAAAATAGCACAAAAACTTTCCCTTTTACCCTTAGAAATTTCGGCCAAACAAGGAAGAGAAAGGGAAAGAAAGAAAACCTAGTATAAAAACCCTCTTTTGACTCTCATTCACCCTTCCTTTCACACTCAAAAATTCGGCCAGCTATCCCTTCTCTCCTCTCTGAATTTTCTTTCCCAAAACACACCCAAAACAGCAAACAAAACCTATCAAAAGGCAGCTCAAAGATTCAACAATTTTTGAGACAAAAACAAGGTGAGAAATCAAACTTTTTCCTTCCTTCTCCTTTTGGTTTTAAATCCGAATTTTTATATGGTTTTCTCCACTGTTTTCCCTACTGTTTTGAAGACTCCAACACTCACACAAATTCATCCAAAAAGGAGACAAAGCATCAAAAATAGTGCAGCACAAACAAGGGGTGAATCTCTCTCTCAAACCCTAAAAATTTTGCCTCTTTGTTCCCTTTCAAAAACCCTATTATCACATGTATAAATTTTATGATTTTTGCCAATTTGATTCTTGGGTTGTGTTAATGACATATAAATAAGGTTTTCCACAAAATTTCGTAATCATTGGATGAAAATTGAATTGATTTGAGCCTAATCGAAATTCGGACACAGAAAAACGGAAATCTGGAAAATTACCATATAAACAGTAAATTTGTGTCAGCCATAACTTGAGATTTAAAAACGATTTTTGAGTGATTCTTGAGCCTAAAATTAAATTCAAGATGTCCCCTAAATGCCTACAAAATTTCAGAACCAAACTCATCCGTTTGCCTAGTCAAAATATTTTTCTAATATAGGCGGACAGAACTGCCAGTTTTTGAACTGAAACTGAAACCCAGATTTTATGCCTGAAAACAACCCCTCGGTTTTTGGCCTAATTGAATGACCAAATGATGTCTAAAAATTATAAAAATTATACGGAATTAAAGCTACGGATGTCTAGTTTAACATATTAAAAATTTAGAATTTTTGGGATTAAAAAATGAATTGATATTGATTTTAAAATCAGCCTAGGTCAGTCTGCCCATGACCAGAAATATCCTAACTTAGAGTTTTTTACAAATTTTAAATCCCAAACGTTTATTAAACGTTTTAAAATCTTTTGTGGCACACTAAAATGATTGGATGATTATGTCTAGACCTAGACTAATCATATGTTGTGATTATAGGATTTATTTGACGTTCTTGCTGGATTTGTGGATCACGTTATCGTAACGCTTGTGCGATAATCGAGGTAGGACGTTCTAGCCTTTTCTGGGAGTAGTCAAGTGTTTTAAATTTCCCTGTTTTATCGATGACATGCTGTTTTCAGTTTATGAAATTATTATATTGTTTTTGATGAAATAAATGCATGCAACGTATTTGGTAATTAAATGTGTATTTTAAAACGTGTTTTGATTTATGGCATAATATAACTTGGTAATTACCATCTTTTGAATAATTCGGTGAACATAATTGAGCTCTAGTTCACGATCATTGTAAATGATGCGTGCGTCCCAAAGTTGATGCCATGGGGGAAGGTCCCTAAACTTGCGCAGGGCCGTTCGGCCTATTTAGACCGTAACGAGATGATCTAGGATAATTCAAATTCGAGGCATGTATATTATAGCTACGACAAGTCCTCACTCATAATATGATGGTTTGTTTTAATGATTTATTATTTTAATATTGGGGCACGTATATTGCAGCTACGCTAAGTCCTCAGCAAAATAAAACTTGTATTAAAAATGTTTTTTTTAATTGTTGATTATTTTTGGAAACGAATATTATGCTATACTTTTAAATGTTATCTATTAACCCACCTTTGTTTCTGTCCTACTGAGCCAGCGCTCACGTCCCTTTTTCTTTGTGATTTCGAAATGACTACTTCCAGGTGCGGGAAGTAGCAGTTCCAAAAATCGTTGAGATATCTGTTACTACCGAAGATGATGCTATCCGTTTTCTCTATCTTCTTCTTTATGTTTCTCGTTCTGATGTAATGAGACTTTAAAGTTTGTACTTTATTTCACGTTATTTAAATTTCATGCTTGGGAATATTCTATGGTTGGTAATTTCTTTTGAAAACCGATTTTGTGTTTGACTTCCGCATTAAAAAGCATTTATTTTCTCCTTTATTTTATTTTGTGGTTATGATGCTACTTTATAATTAGGATTAGCTAAATTATAATGTTGACCTGTTGTTTTTGTAACAAATGTTTTCCTTAAATCTCGGGTTGATATTATGATTTGGCTGCCGTGTCACGTGTCTAAATTTTGGGCCGTGACATGGCTCTAATAATGAGTTAAGGTTATCGTCTTAAAGGCATTATACTGGATGTAAAAATGGACAAGGCCTTGGGTCGTCTGCTAGGCGGATGACTTCTTATTCATATATGGTGAATAATCATTTTCTTATTCGGTAGTATAATGGAACTTTAAGATAGCCTGATTAGTAAGTTGAACGGACTTTAACCTAAGGCTGATTATGGATATCATATGAGGATTTTGCATATATGACCAAGTCATTGGACACTAGCTTGTCACAGGCTTTCGTAATACCATATATGATTAGAAGTTCAGTTTCAGATTTATTGTGGTGTGACTCTGAAATTAGTGATCATATGATTGAGTTGTTCGGTATAGAATAATGATCATATGGAATCACGGGAGCCCGATTATATATTTCCAATTGGTCCTTCTACTAGCTCCACATAATTTTTTAACTGTTGGCAAATTGATCAGTGTATGCTTATTGGCTAGTTGATTATGCATGGATGGTGTTGACATAGGATTAGGATAGTGGACAAGATTCTCTCCGGTTGAATTCATATTTTTGATTTGGATAATAGAGAACACAATTATTCAAACTCCAAATAAGTTGCCATGATTTTATTTGAGATTGGATTGGAGTTATAGAAAATTATCCACGAGAATGAAAATTTGAAATACAACTTTTTATGGATTTTGAAATTTAAATTTTGAAATTTGAAATTTAAATTTTGAATTTGAAATTTGAATTTGAAATTTAAATTTGAAATTTAAATTTGAAATTCGAATTTAAAATTTGAATTTGAAATTTAAATTTTGAAATTTGAAATTCAAATTTTGAATCACAGTTTAAGTGGGATTCGAATTCTTTGTGGATAACTGCACAAGGTTAGAATTCAAATTTGAGTTGGATTATGGAAAGGAAAATCTTGTTTGAATCCTACCTGAATTTTGAATCCCAATCCTAGCTAGCTTGGTCGAAAATTGTTGAGGAAATTCATCCTAGATTTTTTCGGTTTTGTGGATAAGGTTCAGGGAAAATTTTAAGTTTTAATCCTAGTTGAATTTTAATTCTCTCCCTATTTTTTGTGGTGGAAAATTTTGAGGGAATCTTAAGCGAGATTTTCAGTTTTAATTGGATAAAGATGAGATAAAATTCAAGCTTGAAAATCCTATTTAAATTTTGATTCTTTCCATCACAACATGGCCGAAAATTTTATGGAAAGATCCTAATAAATTTTCGGATTTTTTGGTTTGTTAATGGTGAGATAAATTCAAGTTAAAATCTTGTTTGAATTTTGAATGTAAAATCCTAAAAGGTGGCCGAATTTTTTAGTTGAATTTTTGGCTTGAAAAATTCGGATTTTGTGTGTGGATAAGGGACATAATCTTCCCCTAATCCAATTCAAATTCAGAGGATCACCTCATGCAAGTCTATAAATAGAGGTCCTGCCACTCCAGTTCTTTCAGACCACAGATTCTTAGGTGAGCAGGCTTATTGTTGCATAACTCACCCTGACAATAAGTTCTTCAGAGATCTAGGTGGTCAGAAGAAGACTAGCAGTGCTAGCATACTGGTCGAGGAATCGAGTGCCCACGCACTCTGCCATCAAGGAATTGGAGAATAGTAGAGAAGGCTAGTTGGTTGAAGCCCCCTAGTCATTCTCCTCCTATAGTTGGCATCCTCTTGAGGTATGAGTTTTATTGTTGTTAATTTATTGTATATGGTATCACGAGATATTTAACATTCTCAAAAAAATTTTATTGTTCCGCTACGCCGCTCTGATACGTTTTTGCAGATTTTAATCCCACAATTGGTATCAGAGCCATCTCGCGACTATGCTATGTACATAAATTAGACAATCACTTAGTCTTTTTATTTATGTATGGATTTGATATTTAGAGAGTATCATTCTAGGTTTCCTTTATGTTGTTATCATGAATTATGTATGTAGTATGTGGTTATTTTAATTTTTTAAATTATTATAAGCATACTTGTTTATACCGATTATAGTTCCTTAAAATTTAGAAAAATTATATCTAGGATTTTATATGTAACCATGGGAGCGGTTTATCATCACCGTAATTTTCCCATGGATTTTAATTATTTGTCTCTTAGAATTATTGTGATTAGAATTTTTGTACGCCGGAAACGATTTAGGAAATTTTACGTAATTATTCTTGGAGGAGATTGAAGTTTGAAGACCGCAATTTATTTTTTCCAAAAGTTAAATTTAATTTAAAGGTTGAAATTTTGATTGTATGGAAAATTCCAATTTAATTAGGATTCAAATTAATTTTTAGAGATCCTAATAGGTAAATTGGAATATGGCACGGAAATCAAGGACTGACCCCTCAAGACGGACCATTGGCCTTGGTAGGACTACAGCCCCTGCCCAAGGCTGCACCACCCACAGCCGCACCACCCACGGCCGTAGGCTCTACCTGTAGCCAAGGGTGGCCGTGCCCCCCAAGGGTTGGCCATAGCCTTAGGCTGCAGCCCATGGCTGCAATCGTCACCTGTGGCTTGGCGGGCTGCTGTGCCCACCCGGGGTTGCAGCCTGGCGGCTGCTGCGCCCAGCCCAGGTGTGCAGCCTGAGGCTGCAGGCTCTGGCATCAATGCACATGGCCTGTGGCCGTGGGTTGCTAGCCCCCTCGGGGGCTGGGGGCTGCCACGGCGACTGCAGGCCTCCAGGACCTGTGGGCCGACGGGCCGAAAAATGAAATTTTGATTTTTAAATTTGAGATTTAATTTTAAATCATGTTTAAAAATATGTAATTAAAAATTTGAAAAATTGAAATTACATATTATTACACATGAAATTTAAAATTATTTTAAATTTGAATTTGAAATTTAAATTTGAAATTCGAATTTGGAATTTGAATTTGAAATTTAAATTTTTGGTATTTAAATTTTAAATGATTCTTGGGATGAGAAATAAATGGCGAGGCTACATAAAGATGGAAACAAGAAGATGGAACAAAATTCAAGACCCAAAGAATGCTTTGGATGGAATTTTGTAATCTTTATTTTCTTTGTTCTAGGATAGAACCATGACTTGGTTATTTTTCTGTCAATTATCTTTTATGTGATATGTCATGGATGTATAAATATATATTCATGGATGTTTTGTATACATATTTGATAACATGTCATATAGGATAGGTGAATGCCGCTCATACTATATTGATCATATATATTTGTCAAAACTTGCATGTTTTTCAAAATATTGAGTGGGAGAGGGTTTCAAACAAAATCCATGGCCTCCATTGTTGATCCATATGTGAAAGCATGGTAACGCCTCACTTTAATTCTACCCTGAACACACCCCTCAGTAGGTGTTTACAGTCGTCGGTATACTAGGTTAGATCTCCTATGTGGAAAACGTGTTCGGGCACGATCCTATTCATGACCACCCCTCGGTAGCTTGGTTGGACGTGGATCAGGCTACGTAAACAATGGCTATACACTCAAGACACGTTTAGTTATTAACCTTCCCTCGAAGCTCTATTAACTAAACTAGTGGCTAAAATAGGTGGTTATTAATATATGTCTTGACCTTGGAGGATTTAAGGTAACATATATTAATTGGACGGGGTCCATGTTCCGGCTATTTGTCTCATGACCACCCCTTAATGACTTGGGGCAATAGGTGCTGAGAATTACCGTTGTAATACTACATGTTTTTCCCAAGTTTCATGTAGGAACATACTTGTATGTTTTATTTGCTAAATTATCTCTATATTTGCTTGGGCTTGTAATGATGTCTAGTATAATTTTATTTCAGTTCAAAATGTCACCGACACCCCTCATTTCGATACTTTCTGAAAATAAGCTAAATGGCGATAATTATAAAGATTGGAGAAGAAATCTATTGATAGTTCTCAGCTGCGAGAGACACAAGTTTGTACTGGATGAACCATGCCCACCTGGGCCTAAACCTGACACACCACTTGAGGAGGTCCCGGTTGCCTATACTCGTTGGAGAGAATCGAATGAGATAGCTTGATGCTACATTCTTGCTAGCATGACGAGTGCTTTACAAAAGCAGCATGAGACTTATCAAGTTGCTAGGGAGATCATGGAAAATCTGGAGGATATGTTCAGAGGCCAAGAAAAATTGGCTCGATAGTCTACTATTACCAGTATTATGAATTCTAAGAAAAAGCAGGTACTCCAGTGAAGGATCATATGATCACTTTAATAGGATTCTTTGCTAAGGCTGTCGAGAATGGGGTTGAGTTGGACTACAACACCCAGATCGAAATGGTGTTTAAAACTCTGTCTAAGAATTTTGTGGGGTTTAAGGCCGCATATAATCTGGCGACGAGGGAGTTAGGACTCACCGAGCTCATGAAGCAACTCCAAGCTTATGAGCAGATGATCAGGGATGGGGATGTGGTCTAACCCAAAGGAGAGGCCAATTTGGCAGAATCTTCCAAACCTTCACGGAAGAGGAAGAGGCCAAATAAGAAGGAAGTGACTTCGAGTTCTTCTAATCCTCCTGTCTCGGATGGGAAGAAGAAGAACAAAAACAAGAAGCCTAGGGACCTTAAAAAGTCCAAGTGCTTCCACTATGGGAAGGTAGGTCACTTCAAGAAGGCTTGCCGGGAATTCCTAGCCGCCAAGGGCAAGGAAGGTAAGGAACTTCACTATTTAGAAGCGTGTTTGATGGAAGAATCGAAAGACACTTGTGACATGAATCAAACAAGCAAAGTTGACGTTTTTGGCATGAATCTTAAACATGGAGCTGATTGCAAGAAAATGTTTACTTTACTTATTTTATTTTGTTTCTTTTTCTTTTCTTTGACTTTAAGGGGGGCATGTAAATGGCTGATTATGAAGCCAATTAATTTGTCAACTTTCCTTTTATTGTTTTAGGGGTGAATTAGGTGTAAGTTTCCATATTTTCGTCCATTCAAAATTCTGAGAATATTAGGGGAATATTAGGAGAATATTATAGGAATATTTCATTTAGTTTCCATATTCTTTTAGGGTATATTTTGAGAATATTCTTGTAATTTATGCCTATAAAAAGGCGTCCACAAGCAATGAAAAACATCATTAGTTTTATTCATAAATTTGAGAGTTATATTTCTCTTTGGTTCTTTGAGAGCTATTCGAACTTATTAGAGTTTTCCGTGGCGTTCACCATCGACTTATCAAATGGATTTCCATCACCGTTTGTGGCATCTTCGTTATACCAAGGTTCTTGTTTCATAATAAGCAACGGGTTGAGGTCATCCTATACCGAGGTTCTTGTTTCTGTTGAAGCAACGGGTCGAGGTTCCATCCAAAGCCTGAGTCTTAGAACGTTCTTGGGGTCCTAATCTTGACGGGTCTCGTTATTCTTGGTAGGGTTCGCATCATTTGGTATCAGAGCAAGGCTCTAAGTCAGGTTTTCCTATCTTTGTTCTTGTTTTTGAGTCAAAATTCGTGGGTCTTATTTTAGGGCTTGTTTTGGACGAATTTTTTTGTGATTTCTTATTCTAATTATTTCAAATACTAGTTGTTAATTTCCAGTTTGTGATAATTCTGAAAAAAAAAAAACTTGAAAAGGATTTGAGGAAGAAAAAAAAAAGAGGAGGATCTGAAAAAATATATATAAAAAAAATTCGTATTAAAAAAAAATAGTTGATTCATCATCAAGAAAGATTCAGTTTTGTGAAATTGTTTTCTTGCTGTCAATTAATGTACTTATTGTTTCTTGGTGGGTTCTTGGTGAATTATTACTGGAAATTTTGATTATTGTTTGTTTAGTTTAAAAAGAATCGTAAGAGAATTAACGAGTGGAGAAAGGGAAAGAGTAGTGAGCATATTAGAAGGTAAAAGCCGCAAACATTGAGTAAAACACGAGTGGGATTGAGTGAATTATTATTTGAGAGAAACACGTGAGTGAGTGTGTGAGGTCTTTTCCTTTTCTCTAACCTTGTTCTGCAGCAATCATATCTCACAACAGTGAAAAGTGCATTGCCAGAGGTGCTACAGGGATGGCTGATCCAAAGGTGTTTATGAAGGTCATGGTGAGTGAGATGAGGAGTGTGATGAGGTTGGAATTAGGACAAGTGCATGAACGGTTGGAACATATAGAAATTACACGTTTGAAGCGGCCACAAAATGCTCCTAATGTGTGTAGGAGGGAAAGAGTTCAATCTTGGGGACTGAGAGATGAAAGCAAAGAGTATTATGGGGCTAGCTTTGATAAAGAAGACGATTGAAATTCAGTTGTGGGTAATAGGAGACTGTAGGAAAATAATTCGGTAAAAACGTATCAGAGTGGCGCAACGGAACAATAAAAATTTTTAGATCGTTAAATATCTCATGATGCCATATACAATAAACCAACAACAATTAAAACTCATACCTCAAGGATGCCAATCTTGCAGGAGGAGAATGACCGGAGGCTTCAACCAACTAGCCTTCTCTACTATTCTCCAATTCCCGAATGGCTGAGTGTGTGGGCACTCTGAACCTCGATCTGTATGCTAGCACTGCTAGTCTTCTTCCGACCACCCAAATCACTAAAGAACTTTATTATCATGGTGGGCTGTGCAACAATAAGCCAGCTCACCTGAGAGTCTGTGGTCTGAGAGAACTCGAGTGGCAGGACCTCTATTTATAGACCTGCATGAGGTGATTTTCTGAATTCGAATTGGATTAGGAAAATATATTCTCCCTTATCCATAACCATAAAATCTGAATTTTTCAAGGAAAAAATCCAACAATAAAATTCGGTCATTTAGGATAAATCCAATCCAAATCTAAACAAGATTTTAACTAGAATTTTATCTCCCTTTTTTCAACCAAAAAATCCGAAATTTCCTAGGAGAAAATCTCCTAAAATTTTCGGTCACTTTTAGGATAAGGGAGAATCAAAATTCCACTAGGATTTTCAAGCTTGAATCTTATCTCCTCCTTATCTAAAATAACCGAATTTTCCTAGGAGATTTCCTCCATAATTTCGACCACTTTTCAGGGAGGAGAGAATCCAAATTCAATTGGGATTGAAACTTGAATATTCCTCAAAATTTCGTCCACTATTTGTTAGGATTTGGATTCAAAATTCAAGTAAGATTCTAACAAGATTATCCTCTCCAAATCCAACTCAAATTCGAATTTCAAACCTTGTGGATTTCCCACAACAAATTCGAATCCCATTTAGACTGTGATTTCAAATTTCAAATTCGAATTTCAAATTTGAAATTCGAATTTTGAAGAATTTCAAATTCGAATTTCAAATTCAAAATTCAAAATTCAAAATTCAAAATTCAAAATTCAAATTTCAAAATCCACAAAACAGTTGTGTTTCAAATTCTTGTTCTCATGGATAGTTTTCTACAACTCCAATCCAATCTCAAATAAAATCATGGCAACTTTATTTGGAGTTCGAATAATTATGTACTCTATTATCCAAAACAAAATCTGAATCCAAACGGAGAGAATCTTGTCTACCATCCTAATTCTGTGTCATCACCATCCATGCATAATAAACCAGCCAAGAGCATACACAAATCAATTTGCTAAACGTTAAGGAATTATGTGGAGCTAGTAGAGAGACTGATTGGACATATATAATCGGGCTCCCACAAATCCATATGATCATCATTCTTTTACCGAACAACTCAATCATATGATCACTAATTTCAGAGTCACACCACTATAAACCTGAAGCTGAACTCCTAATTATATACCGTATTACGTAAGCCTATGACAAGCTATCGTCCAATGACCTTGTCATGTATGCAGAACCCTCATATGATATCCATGATCAGCCTTAGGCCAAAGTCCGTTTAATCTTACTGATTAGGCTATCTTAAAGTTCCATTATACTACCGAATAAAGAAAATGATTATTCACCATATGTGAATAAGAAGTATCCGCCCAGCAGACGACCCAAGGCCTTGTCCATTTTCACATTCAGTATAATGCCTTTAAGAGGATACCCTTAACTCCTTATTAGAGCTATGATTTTGATATCTGTAAACGAACCCTTCATCGTATACAAGTCATGCACCCAACGAACCGGTCTATAAGCTTACTACCTCTGAGGCGCTTTAGCCATTGGAACATCAAAGTACACAAGTCATATACATGAAGCTGTCCTTTTACTCAGGATTAAGGTTACTGCATAGTGAACGTCAAAAGCAGATCGATCCACTCAAAGCGGACTTCGTAGATCAATCACGCTTTAGTCCCGATCTAATATGTCACCACCAAGCAACATATCTATGTCTCTACTTGAGAGTCCAGCTCCAGACAGTCAAGACAAACCGTCCCCTCCAAGGCTTTAGACAACATAATAGTCTTAACATGAGTTAGATGCTTGGTTTAACCCCATAGACTACAGACCATAGTTTAGACCGCTAACTTTAGAACATTGTCTTCTTGCATACAAAAGTCCATTGCATGCAACGTTCTAACAGTTTAACACAAGCAGTCAGGGAGCCATATTTGCTTACATTTACTTTAATATGTAAATAAGATGAGGACAGATAGTAATGTAATGAATAACCTCTATATATAATTTTATTATCCAGTTCAAAATAAATACATCAAAATGTCTCTAATGCTTAGGGCATTTCCTAACAATCTCCCACTTGCCCTAAGCCAGCAGATGTGCCATGTTACGCATCCCCATCGCCTCTACGTGCCTCTCAAAGCTTCTAGCCACCAAAGTTTTAGTAAAGGGATCGGCGATGTTGTCCTCGGACGCGATCTTACATACATCCACTTGCCCTGTCTCCACGTGCCCTCTAATAATATGATATCTCCGATCTATGTGCTTGGTCCTCTTGTGGTGCCAAGATTCCCTTGTGTTGGCAATAGCCCCTATGTTATCACAGTAAAGTGTGATAGGCTTGTCAACACCCGGAATGACCTCAAGGTCTCTAAAGAACTTGCGGAGTCAAACCGCTTCTTTAGATGCCTCAGCCGCAGCCACATACTCAGCCTCCATAGTAGAGTCAGCTGTGCAGCCCTACTTCACGCTCCTCCATACGATGGTGCCTCTTCCGAGTAAAAACACTGATCCAGATGTCGATTTCCTCGAATCCTTACAAGTCTGGAAGTCTGAGTCCGTGTATCCTACGGGTGTTAGGTCTCCTCCAGAATACACCAGCATATAATCCCTCGTTCTCTTAAGATACTTGAGTATATGCTTTACAGCTTGCCAGTGCTTGGTTCCAGGATTTGCTTGATATCGACTCACCATACCTACTGCAAAACATATATCCGGGCGAGTGCAAAGCATAGCGTACATAAGGCTACCCACAGCGGATGCATAATGGACCTTACTCATACACTCTCTTTCTTCCGATGTCTTGGGACAGTCATCCAATGAAAGAGTTAGACCGGCAATAGAAAGTTGTGAGCCTTTCTTTGCCTCTTGCATTGCATATTTGTCAATTATTTTATCTATGTATGAAGCTTGGGATAACGCTATCATTTTGTTCTTTCGATCTCTAAAGAGACGAATGCCTAGAACATAATTAGCTTTTCACAAGTCCTTCATGTCAAACTGTTGGTGTAACCAAAGCTTGACCGATGATAAGTTCCCTACATCATTCCCAATGAGTAGTATATCATCGACATAGAGTATTAGAAAGACCACTTTTCCATCCTTAATACGTTTATAAACACAGGGTTCATCAACGTTCTACTCAAAACCAAATGTCTTAATCGCTTGATCAAACCTCTGGTTCCAGAGCGGGATGCTTGCTTTAATCCATAAATAGATCTAAGCAACTTGCAGACTTTCCTTTCTTGGCCTTTCGCTACGAACCCTTCGGGCTGTATCATATAGATACACTCTTCAAGATGGCCATTTAAGAATGCTGTCTTGACATCCATTTGCCAGATCTCGTAATTGAGAGCCGCAGCAACGGACAGAAGAATACGGATAGACTTCAGCATAACAACAGGCAAAAAGGTTTCATTGTAATCGATTCCAGCCTTTTGCATGTACCCTTTTGCAACCAGTCTAGCTTTAAAAGTTTCCATTCTCCCTTCCGCATCCTTCTTTCTTTTGTAGACCCATTTGCATCCAATGGGTTTTATCCCATCTGGCAAATCTACAAGTTCCCAAACAGAATTGGATTTCATAGAATCCATCTCATTGTTCATAGCCTGTTTCCAAGATTTAGAATCAACATCATTTATAGCTTCATCGTATATGACTGGATCATCCTCATGCTCATGAGCCTCGGCTTGGTATACCTCAGTATCATACATGAAGAAATTAGGTTTCTTTGAAACCCTCCCACTACGACGAGGCACCCTAAATTGTTGATCGTCTGCAGGTTTTTCACTAGAACTCGGACTTGCGTCCAAGACCGAAATCTGTGGAGCAGTTCTTTCACATGATAACTCCTCTAGCACCACTTTGCTTCGAGGTTTAAAGTCATTCATGTGAATTTCCTCCAAGAATGTCGCATGGGTTAAAACAATGACTTTTTGTTCCTTCGGGTTATAGAACAGACTTCCTTTAGTTCCTTTTGGATACCCTACAAACATGCACAATTCTAATCTTGGTTCCAACTTTTTCGCATCCTCATCTAGTACATGCACTGGGCAGCCCTATATTCTCATATGTCTAACGGAGGACTTCCTGCCACGCCACATTTCATACGGAGTTCTGGGAATTGATTTGCTCGGAACCTGTTTCAGAATATAGCACGCCGTTTGTAAAGCATATCCCCAAAATGATAATGGCAGCGTTGAGTAACTCATCATGGGCCGTACCATATCCAATAAGGTCCTGTTTCTCCTTTCGGCTACACCATTCTGTTGTGGAGTACCAGGTGCAGTCAATTGGGATAAAATCCCGTTCTCTACAAGATGTCCTAGAAATTCATCGGATAGGTATTCGCCACCTCGATCAGATCGAAGTGTCTTTATGGATTTATCCAATTGCTTTTTCACTTCTGCACGATACTCTTTGAACTTGTCAAAGGTTTCGCTCTTGCGGTGCATCAGATACACATATCCATGCCTCGAGTAATCATCTATAAAAGAGACATAATACTCAAACCCTCCTCGTGCTGTGACGTTCATGGGGCCACATACGTCAGTGTGCACAATTTCTAAGAGCTCCTGAGCCCTTGTACCCTTAGCTCCAAAAGACCTCTTAGTCATTTTACCCTCTAGACAAGACTCACATTGGGGAAGATGTATCTCCTCCAGAGATTCCAGAGGACCGTCGTTCACCAATCTTTGAATCCTATCCTGATTAATATGACCAAGTCTTAAATGCCAAAGATACACCTTGTTAGAGTGAGAAACTTTCAACCTTTTAGAGTTATCAATTAATTCAGTGTCAAGCAGTGAATACATCTTTAGTTTGATCAAAATATAGGTTTCCATCCATCCATCCAGAACAGATAAAAGACTTATTTCTACGAATATCAACTCTTTTACTAAAAGAAACTGTATAAGAATCCTTTATTAAACAAGCTACCGATATAAGGTTCCTCCTAAAATTAGGAACATAAAAACAGTCTTTTAATAAAATAAACCTAAATTGATCAAAGTAAAGGTAAACATCTCCCACTGCCTCAGCCACCACCAAGCTGCCGTCCCCAGTTCACAACGAGAGGCTCCTATCATGTAGACTTCTCGTTTCCACGAACCCCTACATAGAAACACAAACATGATTAGTGGCGCCCGAATCAATGACCCAAGTGTCTTTCGATTCTTCCACTAAACACGCTTCCAAGTAAAGAAGTTCCTTACCTTCCTTGCCCTTGGCGGCTAGGATTTCCCGACAAGCCTTCTTGAAGTGACCTACCTTCCTACAACGGAAGCACTTGGACTTTTTAGGGTCCCTAGGTTTCTAGTTGTTCTTCTTCTTCTTCCCATCCGAGACAGGGGGATTAGAAGAACTGGAAGCCGCTTGCTTCTGATTTGGCCTCTTCCTCTTCCGTGAGGGTTTGCAAGATTCCTTCAAATTGGTCTCACCTTTGGGTTGGACAGCATCCCCATCCTTGATCATCCGCTCATAAGCCTGAAGTTGCTTCATGAACTCGGTTAGTCCTAACTCCCTTGTCGCCAGATTGTATGCGGCCTTAAACCCCACAAAATCTTTAGACGGAGTCTTGAACACCATCTCGATCTGGGTGTTGTAGTCTAACTCAGCACCATTCTCGGCAGCCTCAGCGAAGAATCCCATTAGAGTGATCATATGGTCCTTCACCGGAGTACCCGCCTTTTGCTTAGAGTTCATAATGCTGGTGATAGCGGACTGTCGAGTCAATTTTTCTTGGCCTCCGAACATGTCCTCCAGATTGTCCATGATCTCCCTAGCAACTTGATAAGTCTCATGCTGCTTTTGTAAAACACTCGTCATGCTAGCAAGAATGTAGCATCAAGCTATCTCATTGGATTCTCTCTAACGATTATAGGCAACCGGGACCTCCTCAAGTAGTGTTTCAGGTTTAGGCCCAGGTTGTGACAACCGGGAAATTCAGGCAATTCTCGGAAGAAAATGTACAATTGTATGTATATAACAATTTGTACTATTTAAAGAGTGAAATAAATGTATTTATATTGTTTAGAATATATGAAAATGTTCTAACAATACTGACGAGTAAGAATTCAGTGTTGGAAAAATTCACCGAGTTGAAACGGGTGAAACGGTGCCAAAATCGGCATTAAAAACCCTAACCGGAGCAATAAAAGACGGTAAACTTCCGGGATTGATTTTGATCAAACGGAAGCAGATTAAATTGATCCGACTGCACAGGAGACCTCAGGAACACGCCGGGACGATTTCAGGAAAATTTCGGCTCGAACCGGCATCGGTCAAAAAGTAGTCGAATTAATGTGAATAGTGAAAGTCAAAGTCAACTTTCACTTTTGTATTTATGACATCATTAATCCATTTAATAAATGGAAAGAATTAAGGTGGTTGGTAGAATGAATGGCCATGATTCATTTAGCTTTTGATCTAAAGGCCAAGATTTGGCCAAAATTTACCATTTTTAATTTTTGAAAATTATGGAAAGAAATGGCTTGGAAAGATGTCAAATTTTGATTGGTTTAGAGCCAAATTAATTGGCTTTTGGTGAGCATAAGTCGGTCACTTTGTAACAAAAGGGCCGAGACATTTTTTCAAAGCAAAACCAAAGACAAAATATTTCTAAGTTTTTCCCATGGTGTCTACGTGAGCAACCAAAGAGGAACCACTTGATTTCTTCAATTTTTCTTCACAAAAAGTGTGTCAAAACACTCCTTGAAGACAAAGGAAGCAATTGATTAAAGTAACTTCCCTTGCACTTGATTTTTTCATGGTTTTTTTCAATGAAATCCGTGGGTGAATAGTGATAGAAAGATGGAAAATTTTTGGTTGTTTTCCATTGAATTGATATTGGGTTTTGTTAAGGATGTAATAAGGAAGAAAACCATGCAAATTGTGTAAAGAAAAACCGAAATTTTGTTGGTTTTTCAAGGGGAAATCCGTGGGTTACCTTAGGTAACCAATGAGAAAACTTTGTGGTTAATTGTTAATATGCTTTCTAAGTTTAATTTGGTGAAGAATAAAGCTTGTATTTCATTGTGGAAAGTTGAAAAAAATTTTGGTATGAATTGTATAAAGTGGCCGTGAGTTTACAATGGGTTTGGAAGAAAATTTTGCTTGGTTTTATGTGGTATTTGGTTGATTGGAATTATGCATTTTAATATGCAAATGATGGAATTGTGATTGAAAGAATGAAAGCAAAAATGTGTGCATGTTTTCAATTCAATGGCCGTGGGTTTTAAGTGTTTAAAAAAAACCTAAGAATTTGGTTGAAAATGCAAAGAAAATGGGCTTGAAAATGTGTTAAAAACATGACATTGAATGGCCTAAAATGTGGTGAAAGTTTGACAAAATTTGGTTCGGTTTGGTTATGAAAACCGAAACCAAATTAAGGGTAAAATTGTGAAAAAATGTTGTAATGTGGGTGATAATGTGAAATTGGGAAATTATGGGCTTTTATGTAAAAGTTTGGAAAACTTTTACATAAAATAGGCTTGTGGTATAGTACGTGGCAGGTACATACGGTTCGAGGCGTACCTAACGCCGGAAGCCTTAAATTTACGCCGAAATGCTGCCGAAATTTCAAAAACGGCATTCGGGGTAAAATAAGAATTTAAAATAAAAGTTAGGGCCGGGACGGAAACCCGAGTCCCTAACGGAAAAATTGAATAAGGAAAAAAATTTAAGGGGTGGGTCGTGAATAGTAACCCGTCCCCTTGAAAATGAAAAACGCGTGTGAGATTGAAAAACCGACCCCGAGGGGGGCGTTTTTGGAAATGAAATAAAGGTCCGAATCGGGAACGGAAAACCCGAGCCTCGGAGACCTAGGTCGGGAAAGTCTAGATGAACGTTTTAAATACTAGTGAAACGTCCATTTGGGGCTCCGAAACGATAGAAAATCGCTAAACCGATGTGAGGGTCGGAATAGTGCTTCCCGAGGGCCGGGAAAGCAAAAAGTGGAAATAAAATAGAAACGAACCCGGTAATGATTAGAAAAGAGTCAGAAAAGTTCCTGAGAGCCAAAAATGCAGTCTGGATCAATAAAATTCCGTCAGGGGCAAAACTGCAATTTTGCCAAAATATAGGGACAAAATCGTAATTTTGCAAAAGTTGGGGGAAAACGGTGAAAATAATAAATAAAACCTAAAAAGTTATAAATAGGTTTTATTTAAGCTTTTTAATGAAAAATAAAAGCTATAAATGGGAAAGAAATTAACAGACATAGTTTTGTCTGTAGGATCCCAAAATCGGCCTACAAGGAAGGCGATTCAAGATCCAAGAGAGAGAAAGAGAACAGTCTGATAAGGTAAGTTCAGACATTTACCTGTCTGCAACATATAGCAAGATTGTGCTAACTTTAATGTACTAACTATAAGTTAGGTACATATGTGCTACGGGCACTATGATAGAATAGAGAGAGACGAAATGTGCTACGGGCACTATAAGAATGGGACACATGGTTAATTGTGCTTCGGGCACTAGAGCGAGGTTAATGAAACTCACTCACCTAAAATTGAAATGTGAACCATTCCTAACCACGGGGCAATGTGAAGTCACCGGGTTAGAAGTGTAAAAAGTCGGTAATGAAACCACTTTCTGGCGTACCAGCCTTCCGTATAGGGAGGTACTTTTGCCTTCGGGGCTATGAGATAAGGCTGTGGAGGTCAGCACTGATGTACCGCTCCCAGTCATATAAAATTTTGCCTTCGGGGCTATGAGATTAAGGCTGTGGAGGTCAGCACTAATGTACCGCTCCCAGTCATGCGCACTTAAATGGTACTGCCAACCGAGCTCAAAACCAGAACATAATTAAAGATAATGACCTAAAACTGAAACTGTGCCATAATTGAGCATAAGACAGTTTAGTGAGAGCACTAACATCGCGGTAGATGTACTAGTGTGATACAGTGGTGTGGTCAACCTTACTATTCACGTATGAATAGTGGTCAAAGTTACTATTCATAGATGAATAGTGGTCAACAGTACTATTCATGATGAATAGTACTATTCATAGAAATTTTATTTCTTGCATGTTTGAACTTACTGAGCCTGTAGCTCACCATTTTTGCTAATGTTGCAGGTAAGCGACCAGCTCAGTAGCTTATTTGACTGGATGCGGACGGGATGGCGCGTGTCAAATGGGATAACTGGGCGAGGGATATGGTACTGCCAGAGTCTTGCCGCTGAGCGTTAAAGTGAAGGAAAAAAAAAAAGGGGGAAACAGTTCTTTTGTAATTATATATATTTTACAAAAGCACTGTATTATTTATATTACTTTGTACCTATCAACAAAGTAAATAGCGGAAAAAGATTTTATATGATGTTTAAAGAAAAAAAAATTTTTTCTCAAAAACGTCATGATTTAAAAAGAGGAGAGAGATAAGCCGGTGACCCATGAGAGTACAATCTATCGCAGTTAGCGATAAAGCTCAACTGTAATAGTATTGTATGATCTCCACAAGGGGCGGGCCGCCACACAGGTGGGCATGGTTCGTCCAGTACAAACTTGTGTCTCTCGTAGCTGAGAACTATTAATAGATTTCTTTTCCAATCTTTATAATTATCGCCATTCAGCTTATTTTCAGTAAGTATTGAAATGAGGGGTGTCGGTGACATTTTGAACTGAAATAAAATTATACTAGACATCATTACAAAGGCCAAGCAAATATACAGATAATTTAGCAAATAAAACATACAAGTATATTCCTACATGAAACTTGAGAAAACATGTAGCATTGCAACGGTAATTCTCAGCACCTATTGCCCCAAGCCACCGAGGGGTGGTCATGGAAACAAATAGCCGGAACATGGACCCCGTCCAATTAATATATGTTGCCTTAAATCCTCCAAGGTTAAGACATATATTAATAACCGCTTATTTGGCCACCAGTTTAGTTAACAGAGCTTCTAGGGAAGGTTAATAACTAAACGAGTCTTGAGTGTATAACCATTGTTTACGTAGCCCGATCCACGTCCTACCAAGCCATCGAGGGGTGGTCATGAATAGGATCGTACCCGAACACGTTTTCCACATAGAAGATCTAATCTAGTATACCGGCAGCAGTAAACACCTACCGAGGGGTGTGGTCAGGGCAGAACTGACACGAGGCGTTACCATGCTTTCACATATGGATCAACAATGGAGGCCGTGGGTTTTATTTGAAACCCTCTCCCACTCAATATTTTGTAAAACATGCAAGTTTTGACAAATTATGTATGATCAATATAGTATGAGCGGCACTCACCTATCCTATATGACAAGTTTTCAAATATGCATCCATCAAAACATATTTATACATCCATGACATAGCACAGAAAAAATAATTGACAGAATAACCAAACCATGGTTCCATCCTAGAACAAAGAAAATAAAGATTACAAAATTTCATCCAAAGCATTCTTTGGGTCTTGAATTTTGTTCCGTCTTCTTGTATCCATCTTTATGTAGCCTCTCCATTTATTTCTTATCCCAAGAATCATTTAAAATTTAAATCTCCAAAAGTTTAAATTTCAAATTCAAATTCCAAATTCGAATTTCAAATTAAATTTCGAATTTAAATTTTAAACAATTTTAAACATCATGTGTAATAATATGTAATTTCAAAAATTTCAAATTTTTTAATTACATATTTTTAAACATGATTTAAAATTAAATCTCAAATTTAAAAATCAAAATTTTCTGACTTTTAAACCGTCGCACTGCCGCCCCCAAAGGCGGCAGCCGCCGTGGGCAGCCACCAGCCCCGGAGGGGCTGGCAGCCCACGGTCGTCCCTTATATGCAGCCTTGCCAGCCTGTAGTGCCAGGCTGCATGCCCAGGCTGGGCGCAGCAGCCAGAGGCTGCACGCCCAGGCTGCGGCCAGCCTTGGGTAGGCCACGGCCACCCAAGCCTGCAGCCATGGGTGGTTATGGGCTGCAGCCCCACCAAGGCCCGTCGGCCTATCCCGAGGGGTCTTGTCTCAATTTTCATGCCATATTCCAATTTACCTATTAGGATCTCCAAAAATTAATTTGAATCCCAATTAAATTGAAATTTTCCACACAATCAAAATTTCAATCTTTAAATCAAATTTAACTTTTGGGAAAAATAAATTACGGTCTTCAATCTTCAATCTCCTCCAAGAATAATTACATAAAATTTCCTAAACCGTTTCCGGTGTACAAAAATTCTAACCATAAAAATTCTAAGAGACAAAAAATTAAAATCCATGGGAAAATTACAGTGTTAATAAACTGCTCCCATGGTTACATAAAAAATCCTAGATACAATTTTTTTAAATTCTAAGGAACCATAACTGGCATAAACAAGCACGCTTATAATAATTCAGAAAATTAAAATAACCCCATACTTTATACATAATCCATGACAACAACATAAAGGAACCCTAGAATGCCACTCTCTAAATATTAAATCCATACATAAATAAAAAGACTAAGTAATTGTCTAATTTATATATATGGCGTAGTCATGAGATGGCTCTGATACCAATTGTAGGAAAATAATTCGGTAAAAACGTATCAGAGTGGCGCAGCAGAACAATAAAAATTTTTAGATCGTTAAATATCTCATGATGCCATATACAATAAACCAACAACAATTAAAACTCATACCTCAAGGACGCCAATCTTGCAGGAGGAGAATGACCGGAGGCTTCAACCAACTAGCATTCTCTACTATTCTCTAATTCCCGAATGGCTGAGTGTGTGGGCACTCTGAACCTCGATCGGTATGCTAGCACTGCTAGTCTTCTTTTGACCACCCAAATCTCTAAAGAACTTTATTGTCACGGTGGGCTATGCAACAATAAGCCTGCTCACCTGAGAGTCTGTGGTCTGAGAGAATTGGAGTGGCAGGACCTCTATTTATAGACCTGCATGAGGTGATTCTTTGAATTCGAATTGGATTAGGAAAAGATATTCTCCCTTATCCATAATTATAAAATCCAAATTTTCCAAGGAAAAAATCCAACAATAAAATTCGGCCATTTAGGATAAATCCAATCAAAATCTAAACAAGATTTTAACTAGAATTTTATCTCCCTTTTTTCAACCAACAAATCCGAAATTTCCTAGGAGAAAATCTCCTAAAATTTTCGGTCACTTTTAGGATAAGGGAGAATCAAAATTCCACTAGGATTTTCAAGCTTGAATCTTATCTCATCCTTATCCAAAATAACCGAATTTTCCTAGGAGATTTCCTCTATAATTTCGGCCACTTTTCAGGGAGGAGAGAATCCAAATTCAACTGGGATTGAAACTTGAATTTTTCCCTTGAACCTTATCCACAAAAACCGAAATTCCATTGAGGATATTCCTCAAAATTTCGTCCACTATTTGTTAGGATTTGGATTCAAAATTCAAGTAGGATTCTAACAAGATTATCCTCTCCAAATCCAACTCTAATTCGAATTTCAAACCTTGTGAATTTTCCATAACAAATTCGAATCCCACTTAGACTGTGATTCAAAATTTGAATTTCAAATTTCAAATTCGAATTTCAAATTCAAATTTTAAATTTCAAATTTCAAATTTCAAATTTAAATTTCAAATTCAAATTTCAAATTCGAATTTCAAATTCAAATTTCAAATTCAAATTTCAAATTCAAAATTCAAATTTCAAAATCCACAAAATAGTTCGAATTCTTGTTCTCATGGATAGTTTTCTACAACTCCAATCCAATCTCAAATAAAATCATGGCAACTTTATTTGAAGTTTGAATAATTGTGTACTCTATTATCCAAAACAAAATCTGAATCCAACGGGAGAGAATCTTGTCTACCATCCTAATCCTGTGTCATCACCATCCATGCATAATAAACCAACCAAGAGCATACACAAATCAATTTGCCAAACGTTAAGGAATTATGTGGAGCTAGTAGAGGGACTGATTGGACATATATAATCGGGCTCCCGTAAATCCATATGATCATCATTCTTTTACCGAACAACTCAATCATATGATCACTAACTTCAGAGTCACACCACTATAAACCTGAAACTGAACTCCTAATTATATACCGTATTACGTAAGCCTGTGACAAGCTATCGTCCAATGACCTTGTCATGTATGCAGAACCCTCATATGATATCTATGATCAGCCTTAGGCCAAAGTCCGTTTAATCCTACTGATCAGGCTATCTTAAAGTTCCATTATACTACCGAATAAAGAAAATGATTATTCACCATATGTGAATAAGAAGTCATCCGCCCAGCAGACGACCCAAGGCCTTGTCTATTTTTACATTCAGTATAATGCCTTTAAGAAGATACCCTTAACTCCTCATTAGAGCTATGATTCTGATATCTGTAAACGAACCCTTTATCGTATACAAGTCATGCACCCAACGAACCGGTCTATAAGCTTACTACCTCTTGGACGCTTTAGCCATTGGAACATCAAAGTACCCAAGTCATATACATGAAGCTGTCCTTTTACTCAGGATTAAGGTTACTGCATAATGAACATCAAAAGTAGATCGATTCACTCAAAGCGAACTTCGTAGATCAATCACGCTTTAGTCCCGGTCTAATATGTCACCACCAAGCAACATATTTATGTCTCTACTTGGGAGTCCAGCTCCAGACAGTCAAGACAAACCGTCCCCTCCAAGGCTTTAGACAACATAATAGTCTTAACATAAGTTAGATGCTCGATCTAACCCAATAGACTACAGACCATAGTTTAGACCGTTAACTTTAGAACATTGTCTTCTCGCATTCAAAAGTCCATTGCATGCAACGTTCTAACAGTTTAACACAAGCAGTCAGGGAACCATATTTGCTTACATTTACTTTAACATGTAAATAAGACGAGGACAGATAGCAATGTAATAAATAACCTCTATATATAATTTTATTATCCAGTTCAAAATAAATACATCAAAAAGTCTCTAATGCTTAGGGAATTTCCTAACAGAGACATGGAGGGCGATTTAGAAGAGCTAGGAATCGAGAAGAAAATAATTTGGGTAGCATTAAGATGAAAGTTCCTTCGGTCCAAGGTAAAATCATCTCTGACGATTTAGAGAAGCAGTTTGATTGGTGTGTCAACATGGATAGCTTTACCAACAAGTATTCGTTCATGCTCAATGATCAACCAATCACTTTTGCACCGCTGACACCACAACAAGTGTACAAAGATCAAGTAGGATTACAAAAAGAGAGTGAACAAAAGAAACGGAGTGAAAAAGAGAGCAACCAAAAGATAAAAAGTGAAGAAGAAAATGAACAAAAGAAGGAGAGAGAAAAAGTGAACAAAAGAAAGAGAGATAAAAAAATTGAAAATCAAAAAGAAAAAGAAAGGAAGGCTGGAAAAAGCGAGAGTGCCCAAGCTGAAAGGGGTTCGGCTTTATTGGTGAGAGAAAAAGAGAGTACGGCCTTGCAAAAGGAGAGCTGTGTGGCAAGAGTGAGTATGGGGAGAAGAATGTTAGTTTCGAGGCAGCCTATGCTGATGTTGGTGTATAAAGAGGCATTTTTAAACACCAACGAGCTCGACCATTCTTTGCGTAGTTCTATAGTTTCTATTTTGTAGGAGTATGAGGATGTCTTTTCTGAAGAAACCCCACATGGGTTACCTCCAATTTGAGGGATTGAACATCAAACAGACTTTGTTCCAGGAGCAACAATTCCAAATAGACTAGCCTATATGAGTAATCTCGAGAAGACTAATGAGCGTTGAAGTCATAAATTAGTTTTTAATCCGGGAGATTGGTTTTGGCTACACGTAAGAAAGATACAAATTCTGACACAAAGACGTTCCAAGCGATTTCCTAGAGGGGATGGTCCTTTTCAAGTTCTCGAACGAATCGATGATAATGCATACAAATCCTTTTTAAGCGATGGTTTGAGGATAAATCCTTCTCAAGAGGAGGGGAATGACGTGAATCAAACAAGCAAAGTTGACGTTTTTGGCATGAATCTTAAACGTGGAGCTGATTGCTAGAAAATGTTTACTTTACTTATTTTATTTTGTTTCTTTTTCTTTTCTTTGACTTTAAGGGGGGCGTGTAAATGGCTGATTATGAAGCCAATTAATTTGTCAACTTTCCTTTTATTGTTTTAGGGGTGAATTAGGTGTAAGTTTCCATATTTTCATCCATTCAAAATTCTGAGAATATTAGGGGAATATTAGGAGAATATTACAGGAATATTCATTTAGTTTCCATGTTCTTTTAGGGTATATTTTGAGAATATTCTTGTAATTTATGCCTATAAAAAGGCGTCCACAAGCAATGAAAAACATCATTAGTTTTATTCATAAATTTGAGAGTTATATTTCTCTTTGGTTCTTTGAGAGCTATTCGAACTTATCAGAGTTTTCCGTAGCGTTCACCATCAACTTATCAAACGGATTTCCATCACCATTTGTGGCGTCTTCTTCATACCAAGGTTCTTGTTTCACAATAAGCAATGAGTTGAGGTCATCCTATAACGATGTTCTTGTTTTTGTTGAAGCAACGGGTCGAGGTTCCATCCAAAGCCTGAGTCTTAGAACATTCTTGGGGTCCTAATCTTGACGGGTCTCGTTATTCTTGGCGGGGTTCGCATCAACTTGGGTCATTGATTTGGGCGCCACTAATCATGTTTGTGTTTTAATGTAGGAGTTCGTGGAAACGAGAAGTCTACATGATAGGAGCCTCTCGTTGCGGACTGGAGACGGTAGCTTGGTGGTGGCTGAGGTAGTGGGAGATATTTATCTTTATTTTGATGAATTTAGGTTTATTTTATTGAAAGACTGTTTTTATGTTCCTAATTTTAGGAGGAACCTTATATCAGTAGCTTGTTTAATAAAGGATTCTTATTCAATTTCTTTGAGTAAAAGAATTTATATTCGTAGAAATAAGTCTTTTATCTGTTCTAGATGGATGGATGGAAACCTATATTTGATCAAACCAAAGATGTACTCACTGCTTGACACCTAATTAATAGATAACTCTAAAAGGTTGAAAGTTTCTCACTTTAACAAGGCGTATCTTTGACATTTAAGACTTGGTCATATTAATCAGGATAGGATTCAAAGATTCGTGAAAGACGGTCCTCTAGAATCTCTGGAGGAGGTACGTCTTACTCAATGTGAGTCTTGTCTAGAGGGAAAGATGACTAAGAGGTCTTTTGGAGTTAAGGGTACAAGGGCTCAGGAGCTCTTAGAATTGTGCACACTGACGTATGTGGCCCCATGAACATCACAGCATGAGGAGGGTTCGAGTATTATGTCTCTTTTATAGACGATTACTCGATGTATGGATATATATATCTGATGCACCGCAAGAGCGAATCCTTTGACAAGTTCAAAGAGTATCGTGCGGAAGTGAAAAAGAAATTGGATAAATCGATAAAGACACTTCGATCTGATCAAGGTGGTGAATACCTCTCTGATGAATTTCTAGGACATCTTATAGAGAATGGGATATTATCCTAATTGACTGCCCCTGGTACTCCACAACAGAATGGTGTAGCTGAAAGGAGAAACAGAACCTTATTGGATATGGTACGGTCCATGATGAGTTATTCAATGCTATCGTTATCATTTTGGGGATATGCATTACAAACGACGTGCTATATTCTGAACCAGGTTCCAAGTAAATCAATTCCCAGGACTCCGTATGAATTATGGAGTGGTAGGAAACCTTCCCTTGGACATATGTGAATATGGGGCTACCCAGCACATGTACTGGATGAGGATGCGAAGAAGTTGAAACCAAGATCAGAATTGTGCATGTTTGTAGGGTATCCAAAGGGAACTAAGGGAGGTCTGTTCTATAACCCGAAGGAACAAAAAGTCATTATTTCAACCAATGCGACATTCTTAGAGGAAAGTTATATGAATGACTTTAAGCCTCAAAACAAAGTGGTGCTAGAGGAGTTGTCGGGTGAAAGAACTGCTCCACAGGTTTCGGTCTTGGACGTAAGTCCGAGTTCTGGTGAAAGACCTACAGACGATCAACAATTTAGGATGCCTCATCGTAGTGGTAGGGTTTCAAAGAAGCCTAATTTCTTTATGTATGATGCTGAGGTATACCAGGCCGAGGCTCATGAGCATAAGGATGATACGATCACTTATGATGAAGCTATAAATGATGTTGATTCTAAATATTGGAAATAGGCCATGAACAATGAGATGGATTCTATGAAATCCAACTCTGTTTGGGAACTTGTAGATCTACTGGATGGGATAAAACCATTGGATGCAAGTGGGTCTACAAAAGAAAGAAGGATGCGGAAGGGAGAGTGGAAACTTTCAAAGCTAGACTGGTTGCAAAGGGGTATACGTAAAAGGTTAGAATCGATTACGATGAAACCTTTTCGCTTGTTGCTATGCCGAAGTCTATCCGTATTCTTCTGTCCATTGCTGCGACTCTTGATTACGAGATCTGGCAAATGAACGTCAAGACGGCTTTCTTGAATGGCCATCTTGAGGAATGTATCTACATGATATAGCCCGAAGGGTTCATGGCAAAAGGCCAAGAAAGAAAAGTCTGCAAGTTGATTAGATCCATTTATGGATTAAAGCAAGTATCCCGCTCATGGAGCCAGAGATTTGATAAAGTGATTAGGACATTTGGTTTTGAGCAGAACATAAATGAACCTTGTGTTTATAAACATATTAAGGATGGTAAAGTGGTCTTTCTAGTACTCTATGTCGATGATATACTGCTCATTGGGAATGATGTAGGGAACTTCTCATCGGTCAAGCTTTGGTTGCACCAATAGTTTGACATGAAGGACTTGGGAGAAGCTAATTATATTTTAGGCATTCATCTCTTTAGAGATCGAAAGAACAAAATGGTAGCATTATCCCAGGCTTCATACGTAGATAAAATAATTGACAAATATGCAATGCAAGAGGCAAAGAAAGGTTCACAACCTTCCATTGCTGGTCTAACTCTTTCATTGGATGACTGTCCCAAGACATCAGAAGAAAGAGAGCATATGAGTAAGGTCGCTTATGCATCCGCTGTGGGTAGCTTTATATATGCTATACTTTGCACTCGCCCGGACATATGTTTTACAGTAGGTATGATGAGTTGATATCAAGCGAATCTTGGAACCAAGCACTGGCAAGCAGTAAAGCATATACTCAAGTATCTTAAGACAACGAGGAATTATATGCTAGTATATTATGGAGGGGACCTAACACCAGTAGGATAAATAAACTGAGTCTTCCAAACTTGCAAGGATTCGAGGAAGTCGGCATCAGGATCAGTGTTCTTGATCGGGGAGGGCACGTGGAGACAAGATTAGTGGATATATGTAAGATCGCGTCTGAGGACAACATTGCCAATGCCTTTACTAAGACTTTGGTGGCTAGAAGCTTTGAAAGGCATGTAGAGGTAATGGGGATGCGTAACATAGCACATCTACTGGCTTAGGGCAAGTGGGAGATTGTTAGGAAATGCCCTAAGCATTAAAGATATTTTATGTATTTTGAACTGGATAATAAAATTAAAATATAGAGGTTATTCATTACATTACCATTTGTCCTTATTCTATTTACATGTTAAAGTAAATGTAAGCAAATATGCTCATTGACTGCTTGTGTTAAAACTATTAGAACGTTGCATATAATGGACTTTTGTATGCGAGAAGACAATGTTCTAAAGTAAGCAGTCTAAACTAAGGTCTGTAGTTTATGGGGTTAGACCAAGCATCTAACTAATGTTAAGACTATTATATTGTCTAAAGCCATGGTGGGGACTGTTTTTCTTGACTGTCCAGAGCATAGACTCCCAAGTAGAGACATAAATATATTGCTTGGTGGTGACATATTAGACCGGGACTAAAGCATGATTGAACTACGTAGTTCGCTATGAGTGGATCAATCTGCTTTTGATGTTCATTATGCAATAACCTTAATTCTGAGTAAATGAACTGCTTCATGTATATGACTTGTGTACTTTGATGTTCCAATGGCTAAAGTGTCTCAGAGGTAGTAAGCTTATAGACCGGATCGTTGGGTGCATGACTTGTTTACGATGAAGGGTTTGTTTACAGATATCAGAATCATAGCTCTAATAAAGAGTTAAGGGTATCCTCTTAAAGGCATTATACTGAATGTGAAAATGGACAAGGCCTTGGGTCGTCTGCTAGGCGGATGACTTCTTATTCACATATGGTGAATAATCATTTTCTTATTCGGTAGTATAATGAAACTTTAAGATAGCCTGATCAGTAAGTTGAACGGACTTTAACCTAAGGCTGATCATGGATATCATATGAGGATTTTGCATATATGACAAGGTCATTGGACACTAGCTTGTCACAGGCTTTCGTAATAAGGTATATGATTGGAAGTCCAGTTTCAGGTTTATAGTAGTGTGACTTTGAAATTAATGGTCATATGATTGAGTTGTTCAGTATAGAATAATGATCATATGGAATCACGGGAGCCCGATTATATGTTTCCAATTGGTCCCTCTACTAGCTCCACATAATTCCTTAATGGTTGGCAAATTGATCAGTGTATGCTTATTGGCTAGTTGATTATACATGGATGGTGTTGACATAGGATTAGGATGGTGGACAAGATTCTCTCCGGTTGAATTCATATTTTTGTTTTGGATAGTAGAGTACACAATTATTCGAACTCCAAATAAAGTTGTCAGGATTTTATTTGAGATTGGATTGGAGTTGTAGAAAATTATCTATGAGAACGAAAATTTGAAATACAACTTTTTGTGGATTTTGAAATTTGAATTTTGAAATTTGAAATTTAAATTTTGAATTTGAAATTTGAATTTGAAATTTAAATTTGAAATTCAAAATTTGAAATTTGAATTTGAATTTTGAAATTTGAAATTTGAAATTCAAATTTTGAGTCACAGTCCAAGTGGAATTCGAATTCTTTGTGGATAACTCCACAAGGTTAGAATTCAAATTTGAGTTGGATTATGGAGAGGAAAATCTTTTTTGAATCCTACTTGAATTTTGAATCCCAATCCTAACTAACTTGGTCAAAAATTGTTGAGGAAAATCCTCCTAGATAATTTCAGTTTTTGTGGATAAGATTTAGGGAAAAATTCAAGTTTTAATCCTAGTTGAATTTTGATTCTCTCCCTACTTTTTGTGGCCAAAAATTTTGAGGGAAATGTTAGGAAATGCCCTAAGTATTAGAGACATTTTGATGTATTCATTTTGAACTGGATAATAAAATTATACATAGAGGTTATTCATTACATTGCTATTTGTCCTCGTCTTATTTACATGTTAAAGTAAATGTAAGCAAATATGGCTCACTGACTGCTTGTGTTAAAACTGTTGGAACGTTGCATGCAATGGACTTTTGTATGCGAGAAGACAATGTTCTAAAGTTAGCAATCTAAACTATGGTCTATAGTCTATGGGGTTAGACTGAGCATCTAACTCATGTTAAGACTATTATGTTGTCTAAAGCCTTGGAGGGGACGGTCTGTCTTGACTGTCTGGAGCTGGACTCCCAAGTAGAGACATGGATATGTTGCTCGGTGGTGACATATTAGACCGGGACTAAAGCGTGATTGATCTACGTAGTCCGCTATGAGTGGATCAATCTGCTTTTCACGTTCATTGTGCAATAACCTTAATCCTGAGTAAATGAACTATTTCATGTATATGACTTGTGTACTTTGATGTTCCAATGGCTAAAGCGTCTCAGAGGTAGTAAGCTTATAGACCGGTTCGTTGGGTGCATGACTTGTATACGATGAAGGGTTTGTTTGCAGATATCGGAATCATAGCTCTGAGGAGTTAAAGGTATCCTCTTAAAGGCATTATACTGAATGTGAAAATGGACAAGGCCTTGGGTCGTCTACAGGGCGGATGACTTTTTATTCACATATGGTGAATAATCATTTTCTTGATTCGGTAGTATAATGGAACTTTAAGATAGCCTGATCAGTAGGATTAAACGGACTTTGACCTAAGGCTGATCATGAATATCATATGAGGGTTTTGCATATATGACAAGGTCATTAGATGGTAGCTCGTCACAGGCTTACGTAATACGGTATATAATTGGGAGTTCAGTTTCAGGTTTATAGTGGTGTGACTCTGAAATTAGTGATCATATGATTGAGTTGTTCGGTACAGAATGATGATCATATGGAATCACGGGAGCCCGATTATATATGTCAAATCAGTCCCTCTACTAGCTCCACATAATTCCTTAACGTTTGGCAAAATTGATGTGTGTATGCTATTGGCTAGTTTATTATGCATGGATGGTGTTGACATAGGATTAGGATGGTAGACAAGATTCTCTCCGGTTGGATTCAGATTTTGTTTTGGATAATAGAGTACACAATTATTCGAACTCCAAATAAAGTTGCCATGATTTTATTTGAGATTGGATTGGAGTTGTAGAAAATTATCCATGAGAACAAGAATATGAAACACAACCGTTTTGTGGAATTTGAAATTTGAATTTTGAAATTTGAATTTTGAATTTTGAATTTGAATTTTGAATATGAAATTTGAATTTTAAATTCGAATTTGAAATTTGAATTTGAAATTTAAATTTGAAATTTGAAATTTGAAATTTGAATTTGAAATTTGAATTTGAAATTTGAAATTCAAATTTTGAATCACAGTCCAAGTAGGATTCGAATTTGTTGTGGAAAATCCACAAGGTTTGAAATTCGAATTTGAGTTGGATTTGGAGAGGATAATCTTGTTAGAATCCTACTTGAATTTTGAATCCAAATCCCAACAAATAAGGGACGAAATTTTTGAGGATAATCCTCATGAAAGATTTCGGATTTTGTGGATAAGATTCAAGGGTAAATTCAAGCTTCAATCCTTGTTGAATTTGGATTCTCTCCTCCCTAAAAGTGGCCGAAATTTTGGAGCCTTTATCCTAGGAAATTCGGTTATTTTTGGATAAGGTTGAGATGAGATTTAGCTTGAAAATCCTAGTGGAATTTTTGATTCTCCCTTATCCATAATGGCCGAAATTTTTTGGAGGATTTTCTCCTTGTGAAATTCAGATTTTTTGTTGAAAAAGGGAGATAAAAATTCTAGTTAAAATCTTGTTTAGATTTGATTGGATTTATCCTAGTAAAACCGAGTTTATTGTTAGGATTTTCCCTTGGAAAAATTCGGATTTTATGGGTTTGGATAAGGGAAAATATCTTTTCCTAATCCAATTCAAATTCAGAGATTCACCTCATGCAGGTCTATAAATAGAGGTCCTGCCACTCCAGTTCTCTCAGACCACAGACTCTCAGGTGAGCAGGCTTATTGTTGCACAGCTCATCGTGACAATAAAGTTCTTTAGAGATCTGGGTGGTCAGAAGAAGACTAGCAGTGCTAGCATACCGATCGAGGTTCAGAGTGCCCACACACTCAGCCATTCGGGAATTGGAGAATAGTAGAGAAGGCTAGTTGGTTGAAGCCTCCGGTCATTCTCCTCCTGCAGATTGGCGTCCTTGAGGTATGAGTTTTAATTGTTGTTGATTTATTGTATATGGCATCATGAGATATTTAACGATCTAAAAATTTTTATTGTTTCGCTGCGCCACTCTGATACGGTTTTACCGATTTATTTTCCTACAGGAATCTCAAGCGAGATTTTTGGTTTTAATTGGATAAGGATGAGATAAAATTCAAGCTTGAAAATCCTATTTGAATTTTGATTCTTTCCATCACAACATAGCCAAAAATTTTATGGAAAGATCCTAATAAATTTTTGGATTTTTTGGTTGGTTAATGGTGAGATAAAATTTAAGTTAAAATCCTGTTTGAATTTTGAATGCAAAATCCTAAAAGGTTGTCGAATTTTTTAGTTGAATTTTTGGCTTGAAAAATTTGAATTTTGTGTATGGATAAGGGAGAAAATCTTCTCCTAATCCAATTCGAATTCAGAGGATCACCTCATGCAAGTCTATAAATAGAGATCCTGCCACTCCAGTTCTCTCAAACCACAGACTCTCAGATGAGTAGGTTTATTGTTGCATAACTTATCATGACAATAAGTTCTTTAGTGATCTGGGTGGTCGGAAGAAGACTAGCAGTGCTAGCATACCTGTCGAGGAACCGAGTGCCCACACACTCTGCCATCCGGGAATTAGAGAATAGTAGAGAAGGCTAGTTGATTGAAGCCCTCCAGTCATTCTCCTCCTGTAGTTGGCGTCCTCTTGAGGTATGAGTTTTATTATTGTTAATTTATTGTATATGACATCACGAGATATTTGACGTTCTTAAAAAATTTTTATTGTTCTGCTGCACTGCTCTGATGCATTTTTACCGATTTTAATCCTACAAGGCCATGAACAATGAGATGGATTATATGAAATCCAACTCTGTTTGGGAGCTTATAGACCTACCGGATGGGATAAAACCCATTGGATATAAGTGGGTCTATAAAAGAAAGAAGGATGTAGAAGGGAGAGTTAAAACTTTCAAGGCTAGACTTATAGCAAAGGGATATATGCAAAAGGCTGGAATCGATTACCATGAAACCTTTTCACCTGTTACTATGTTGAAGTCTGTTTGTATTCTTCTGTCCATTGTTACGGCCCTTGACTACAAGATCTAGCAAATGGATGTCAAGACGGCATTATTGAATGACCATCTTGAGGAATGTATCTATATGATACAGCCTGAAGGGTTCGTGGTAAAAGGTCAAGAAAGAAAAGTCTGTAAGTTGCTTAGATTCATTTATAGATTAAAGCAAGCATCCCGCTCATGGAACCAAAGGTTTGATCAAGTGATCAAAACATTTGATTTTGAGCAGAACATTGATAAACCCTATGTTTATAAACATATTGACGATGGAAAAGTGGTCTTTCTGGTACTCTATGTTAATGATATACTGTTCATTGAGAATGATGTAGAGAATTTATTAACGATCAAAGTTTGGCTAAACCAACAGTTTGACATGAAGGACTTGGGAGAAGATAATTATGTTATAGGCATTCATCTCTTTAGAGATCAAAAGAACAAAATGATAGTATTATCCCAAGCTTCATACATAGATAAAATAATTGACAAATATGCAATGCAAGAGGCAAATAAAGGTTCACAACCTTCCATTGCCGATCTAACTCTTTCATTAGATGACTGTCCCAAGACATCAAAAGAAAGAGAGCATATGAGTAAGATCCCTTATGCATCCACTGTGGGTAGCCTTATGTACGCTATGCTTTGCACTCACCTAGATATTTGCTTTGCAGTAGGTATGGTGAGTCAATATCAAGTGAATCCTAGAACCAAGCACTGGCAAGCAGTAAAGCATATACTCAAATATCTCAAGAGAATGAGAGATTATATGCTAGTATATTCTGGAGGAAACTTAACATCTGTAGGATACATGGATTCAGATTTCCAAACTTGCAAGGATTCAAGGAAGTCAACATCAGGATCAGTGTTCTTACTCAAAGGAGGTGCCATTGTGTGGAGGAGCGTGAAACATGGTTGCACAGTTGACTCTATGATGAAGATTGAGTATATGACTACGGCTGAGGCATCTAAAGAGGCGGTTTGGCTCCGCAAGTTCTTTAGAGACCTTGAGGTCATTTTGACTGTTGACAAGCCTATTACACTCTACTGTGATAATAGTGGGGCTATGGCCAACAAAAGAAATCTTGGCATCATAAGAGGACTAAGCACATAGATCGGAGGTACACATCATTAGAGCGCATGTGGAGACAGGACAAGTAGATATATGTAAGGTTGTATCCGAGGACAACATTGCCGACCCCTTTACTAAGACTTTGGTGGCTAGAAGCTTTGAAAGGCATGTTAAAGTGATGGGGATGCATAACATGGCACATCTACTAGCTTAGGACAAGTGGGAGATTCTTAGGAAATGCCCTAAGCATGAAAGACATTTTGATGTATTTATTTTGAACTAGATAATAAAATTATATATAGAGGTTATTCATTACATTGTTGCTTGTCCTTATTCTATTTACATGTTAAAGTAAATATAAGCAAATATGGCTTACTGACTGCTTATGTTAAAACTGTTAAAACGTTGCATGCAATGGATTTTTGTATGCGAGAACACAATATTCTAAAGTAAACAGCCTAAATTAAGGTCCATAGTCTATGAGGTTAGACTGAGCTGTTAGGAAATGCCCTAAGCATTAGAGACTTTTTGATGTATTTATTTTGAACTGGATAATAAAATTATATATAGAGGTTATTCATTACATTGCTATCTGTCCTCGTTTTATTTACATGTTAAAGTAAATGTAAGCAAATATGGCTCCCTGACTGCTTGTGTTAAACTGTTAGAACGTTGCATGCAATGGACTTTTGTATGCGAGAAGACAATGTTCTAAAGTTAATGGTCTAAACTATGGTCTGCAGTCTATGGGGTTAGACCGAGCATCTAACTCATGTTAAGACTATTATGTTGTCTAAAACCTTGGAGGGGACGGTTTGTCTTGACTGTCTGGAGCTGGACTCCTAAGTAGAGACATAGATATATTGCTTAGTGGTGACATATTAGACCGGGACTAAAGCGTGATTGATCTATGAAGTCCGCTTTGAGTGGATCGATCTGCTTTTGATGTTCATTGTGCAGTAACCTTAATCCTGAGTAAAAGGACAGCTTCATGTATATGACTTGTGTACTTTGATGTTCGAATGGCTAAAGCATCTCAGAGGTAGTAAGTTTATAGACCGGTTCGTTGGGTGTATGACTTGTATACGATGAAGGGTTCATTTACAGATATCGGAATCATATCTCTAATGAGGAGTTAAGGATATCGTCTTAAAGGCATTATACTGAATGTGAAAATGGACAAGGCCTTGGGTCGTCTATAGGGTGGATGACTTCTTATTCACATATGGTGAATAATCATTTTCTTTATTCGATAGTATAATGGAACTTTAAGATAGCCTGATCAGTAGGATTAAACGGACTTTGGCCTAAGGCTGATCATGGATATCATATGAGGGTTCTGCATACATAACAAGGTCATTGGACGATAGCTTGTTAAAGGCTTATGTAATACGTTATATAATTGAGAGTTCAGTTTCGGGTTTATAATAGTATGACTCTGAAATTTGGTGATCATATGATTGAGTTGTTCGGTAAAGAATGATGATCATATAGATTTGCGGGAGCTCAGTTATATATGCCCAATTAGTCCCTCTACTAGCTCCACATAATTCCTTAACATTTGGAAAAATTGATCTATGTATGCTATAGGCTAGTTTATTATGCATGGATGGTGTTGACATAGGATTAGGATTGTAGACAAGATTCTCTCCGGTTGGATTCAGATTTTTTTTTGGATTATAGAGTACACAATTATTTGAACTCCAAATAAAGTTGCCATGATTTTATTTGAGATTGGATTGGAGTCGTAGAAAATTATCCATGAGAACAAGAATTTAGAATACAACAGTTTTGTGGATTTTGAAATTTGAATTTTGAATTTTGAATTTGAAATATGAATTTGAAATTTGAATTTGAAATTCGAATTTGAAATTTGAATTTGAAATTTCAATTTGAAATTTGAAATTTGAATTTCAAATTTTGAATTACAGTCCAAGTGGTATTCGAATTTGTTGTGGTAAATCCACAAGGAATGAAATTCGAATTTGAGTTGGATATGGAAAGGAAAATCTTGTTAGAATCCTACTTGAATTTTGAATCCAAATCCTAACCAAATATAGATGAAAATTTTGAGAATTATCCTCAATGAATTTTCTGATTTTTGTGGATAAGATTCAAAGAAAAATTCAAGTTTCAATCCCAGTTGAATTTGGATTCTCTCCTCCCTGATGATGGCCAAATTTTTGGAGTAAATCTCCTAGGAGATTTTCGGTTATTTAGGATAAGGATGAGATAAGATTCAAGCTTGAAAATCCTAGTGGAATTTTGATTCTCCCTTATCCAAAAGTGGGTGAATTTTTTGTGGGGATTTTCCTCTTGGATTTTCGGATTTTTGTGTTGAAAAAGGGAGATAAAATTCTAGTTAAAATCTTATTTAGATTTGGATTGGAATTATCCTAAAGTGGCCAAATTTATTGTTGGGATTTTCCCCTTGGAAAATTCAGATTTTGTGCTTGTGGATAAGGGAGAATATCTTCTCCTAATCCAATTCGAATTCAGAGAATCACCTCATGCAGGTCTATAAATAGAGGTCCTACCACTCCAGCTCTCTCAGACCACAGATTCTCGGTGAGCAGGCTTATTATTGCACAACTCACCGTGACAATAAGTTCTTTAGAGATCTGGGTGGTCGGAAGAAGACTAGCAGAGCTAGCATACCGATCGAGGTTCAGAGTGCCCACACACTCAGCCATTCGGGAATTAGAGAATAGTAGAGAAGGCTAGTTGGTTGAAGCCCTCCGATCATTCTCCTCCTGCAGATTGGCATCCTTGAGGTATGAGTTTTAATTATTGTTGATTTATTGTATATGACATCATGAGATATTTAACGATCTAAAAAAATTTTATTGTTCTGCTGCGCCATTCTGATACGTTTTTACCGATTTATTTTCCTACAATTGGTATCAGAGCTATCTCATGACTATGCCATGTACATAAATTAGACAATTACTTAGTCTTTTTATTTATATATGGATTTGATATTTAGAGAGTGGCATTCTTGGTTTCCTTTATGTTGTTATCATGTATTATGTATAAAGTATGTGATTATTTTAATTTTTTGAATTATTATAAGCATGCTTGTTTTTTTCGGTTATGGTTCCTTAGAATTTAGAAAAATTATATCTAGGATTTTTTTATGTAACCATGGGAGTAGTTTTTTAATACTGTAATTTTCCCATGGATTTTAATTTTTGTCTCTTAGAATTATTATGGTTAGAATTTTTGTACACTGGAAACGGTTTAGGAAATTTTATGTAATTATTCTTGGAGGAGATTGAAGATTGAAGACCGTAATTTATTTTTCCTAAAAAATTAAATTTAATTTAAAGGTTGAAATTTTTATTATGTGGAAAATTTTAATTTAATTGGGATTCAAATTGATTTTTGGAGATCCTAATGGGTAAATTGGAATATGACACGAAAATAGAGACACGACCCCTCGGGATAAGCCGTTGGGCCTTGGTGGGGCTGCAGCCCTTGCCCTCAGGCAGGATGGGCTGTGGCCAGCCTTGGGGAGGTCGTGGCCAGCCTTGGGGAGGCCATAGCCACCCACGGCCGCAGGCCTGGCCTGCAGCCGAGGGTGGCCGTGGCCTCACCAAGGCTGGCCGCAGCCTGGGCGTGCAGCCTGTGGCTGCAGGCGCTGCCTGCAGCCTGCCGGCTACTGCTCCCAGCCTGGGCTTGCAGCCTTGCGCTGCATGCTTGGCCTGCAGCCCGGCCGGGCTACACATGGGTGGCTGTGGGCTGCCAGCCCCCCGGGGGCTGGGGGCTACCCACGGCGGCTGCTGCCTCCGGGGGCGGAGGGGCGGCGATTCTAAAATCGAAAAATTTTAATTTCTAAATTTGAGATTTAATTTTAAATCATGTTTAAAAATATGTAATTGAAAATTTAAAATTTTTGAAATTACATATTATTACACATGATGTTTAAAATCGTTTAAAATTTGAATTTGAAATTTAAATTTGAATTTTGAATTTGGAATTTGAATTTGGAATTTAAATTTTGGAGATTTAAATTTTAAATGATTCTTGGGGTAAGAAATAAATGGAGAGGCTACATAAAGATGGATACAAGAAGACGGAACAAAATTCAAGACCCAAAGAATGCTTTGGATGGAATTTTGTAATCGTTATTTTCTTTGTTCTAGGATGGAACCATGACTTAGTTATTTTGTCAATTATTTTTTCTGTGATAAGTCATGGATGTATAAATATGAATTGATGGATGTTTTGTATGCATATTTGATAACATGTCATATAGGATAGGTGAGTGCCGCTCATACTATATTGATCATACATATTCGTCAAAACTTGCATGTTTTTCAAAATATTGCGTGGGAGAGGGTTTCAAACAAAACCCACGGCCTCCATTGTTGATCCATATGTGAAAGCATGGTAACGCCTCGTGTCAGTTCTGCCCTGACCACACTCCTCGATAGGTGTTTACCACCGTCGGTATACTAGATTGGATCTCTTATGTGGAAAACGTATTCGGGTACGATCCTATTCATGACCACCCCTCGGTGGCTTAGTAGGACGTGGATCGGGCTACGTAAACAATGGTTATACACTCAAGACTCGTTTAGTTATTAACCTTCCCTAGAAGCTCTGTTAACTGAACTGGTGGCCAAATAAGCGGTTATTAATATATGTCTTAACCTTGGAGGATTTAAGGCAACATATATTAATTAGATGGGATCCATGTTCCGGCTATTTATTTTCATGACCACCCCTCGGTGGCTTGGGGCAATAGGTGCTGAGAATTACCGTTGCAATGTTACATGTTTTTCAAGTTTCATGTAGGAACATACTTGTATGTTTTATTTGCTAAATTATCTGTATATTTACTTGGGCTTTGTAATGATGTCTAGTATAATTTTATTTCAGTTCAAAATGTCACCAACACCCCTCATTTGAATACTTACTGAGAATAAACTAAATGGCGATAATTATAAGAATTGGAAAAGAAATCCGTTAATAGTTCTCAGCTGCGAGAGACACAAGTTCGTACTGGACGAACCATGCCCACCAGGGCCAAAACTTGACACGCCGCTTGAGGAGGTCCCAGTTGCCTATACTCGTTGGAGAGAATCCAATGATATAGCTCGATGCTACATGCTTGCTAGCATGACGAGTGCTTTACAAAAGCAGCATGAGACTTATCAAGTTGCTAAGGAGATCATGGACAATCTGGAGGACATGTTTGGAGGCCAAGAAAAATTGGCTTGACAGTCCGCTATAACCAGCATTATGAACTCCAAGCAAAAGGCCGGTACTCCAGTAAAGGACCATATGATCACTCTAATTTGATTCTTCGCTGAGGCTGCCGAGAACGGTGCTGAGTTGGACTACAACACCCAGATTGAGATGGTGTTCAAAACTCTGTCTAAAGATTTTGTGGGGTTTAAGGCTGCATACAATCTAACGACAAGGGAGTTAGGACTAACCGAGCTCATGAAGCAACTCCAAGCTTATGAGCGGTTGATCAGGGATGGGGATGCGGTCCAACCCAAAGGAGAGGCCAATTTGGCGGAATCTTCCAAACCCTCACAGAAGAGGAAGAGGCCAAACCAGAAACAAGTGACTTCCAGTTCTTCTAATCCTCCTGTCTCAGATGGGAAGAAGAAGAAGAAGAACAAGAAGCCCAAGGACTATAAAAAGTCCAAATGCTTTGGTTGTGGGAAGGTAGGTCACTTTAAGAAGGCTTGCCGGGAAATCCTAGCCACCAAGGGCAAGGAAGGTAAGGAACTTCACTACTTAGAAGTGTGTTTAGTGAAAGAACTGATAGACACTTGGGTCATTGATTTAGGCGCCACTAATCATATTTGTGTTTCTATGCAGGGGTTCGTGGAAACGAGAAGTCTACATGATAGGAGCCTCTCGTTGCGGACCGGAGATGGTAGCTTGGTAGTGGCTGAGGCAGTGGGAGATATTTATCTTTATTTTGATAAATTTCAGTTTATTATATTGAAAGACTGTTTTTATGTTCCTAATTTTAGGAGGAACCTTATATTGGTAGCTTATTTAATAAAGGATTCTTATTCTGTTTCTTTTAATAAAAGAGTTAATATTCGTAGAAATAAGTCTTTTATCTGTTCTGGATGGATGGATGGAAACCTATATTTGATCAAACCAAAGATGTACTCACTGCTTGACACTGAATTAATAGATAACTCTAAAAGGTTGAAAGTTTCTCACTCTAACAAGGCGTATCTTTGGCATTTAAGACTTGGTCATATTAATCAGGATAGGATTCAAAGATTGGTGAAAGACGGTCCTCTGAAATCTCTGGAGGAGGTACGTCTTCCTCAATGTGAGTCTTGTCTAGAGGGTAAAATAACTAAGAGGTGTTTTGGAGCTAAGGGTACAAGGGCTCAGGAGCTCTTAGAAATTATGCACACTGATGTATGTGGCCCCATGAACGTCACAGCACGAGGAGGGTTCAAGTATTATGTCTCCCTTATAGATGGTTACTCGAGGTATGGATACGTGTATCTGATACACCGCAAGAGTGAAACCTTTGACAAGTTCAAAGAGTATCATGCGGAAGTGGAAAAGCAATTGGATAAATCTATAATGACACTTCGATCTGATCAAGGTGTCGAATACCTCTCTGATGAATTTCTAGGACATCTTGTAGAGAATGAAATATTATCCCAATTAACTGCACCTGGTACTCCACAACAGAATGGTGTAGCCGAAAAGAGAAACAGGACCTTGTTGGATATGGTACGGTCCATGATGAGTTTTTCAACGCTGCCATTATCATTTTGGGGATATGCTTTACAAACGGTGTGCTATATTCTGAACCAGGTTCCAAGCAAATCAATTCCCAGAACTCCGTATGAATTGTGGCGTGGCAGGAAGCCCTCCCTTGGACATATGAGAATATGAGGCTGCCCGACAATACTGGATGGGGATGCAAAAAAATTGGAACCAAGATCAGAATTGTGGATGTTTGTAGGGTATCCAAAGGGAACTAAAGGAGGTCTTTTCTATAACCCGATAGAACAAAAAGTCATTGTCTCAACCCATGCGACATTCCTGGAGGAAAGTCACATGAATGACTTTAAGCCTGGAAGCAAAGTAGTGCTAGAGGAGCTATCGGGTGAAAGAACTGCTCCACAGATTTTGGTCTTGGATGCAAGTCCGAGCTCCGGTGAAAGACCTGCAGACGATCAACAATTTAGGGTGCCTCGTCGTAGTGGGAGGGTTTCGAACAAACCTAATTTCTTCATGTATAATGCTGAGGTATACCAGGCCGAGGCTCATGAGCATGAGGATGATCCGGTCACCTATGATGAAGCTATAAATGAAGTTGATTCTAAATCTTGGAAACAGGCTATGAACAGTGAGATGGATTCTATGAAATCCAACTCTATTTGGGAACTTGTAGATCTGCCGGATGGGATAAAACCCATTGGATGCAAATGGATCTACAAAAAAAAGAAGGATGCGGAAGGGAGAGTGAAAACATTCAAAGCTAGACTGGTTGCAAAGGAGTACACGCAAAAGGCTGGAATCGATTACGATGAAACCTTTTCGCCTGTTACTATGCTGAAGTCTATCTGTATTCTTCTGTTCGTTGCTGCGGCTCTCGATTACGAGATCTAGCAAATGGATGTCAAGACGACATTCTTGAATGGCCATCTTGAAAAGTGTATCTATATGATACAGCCCAAAGGGTTCGTAGCGAAAGGCCAAGCATCCCGCTCATGGAACCAGAGGTTTGATCAAGCGATTAAGACATTTGATTTTGAGCAAAACGTTGATGAACCCTATGTTTATAAACGTATTAAGGATAGAAAAGTGGTCTTTCTGATACTCTATGTCGATGATATACTATTCATTGGGAATGATGTAGGGAACTTATCATCAGTCAGGCTTTAGTTACACCAATAGTTTGACATGAAGGACTTAGGAGAAGCTAATTATGTTCTAGGCATTCGTCTCTTCAGAGATTGAAAGAACAAAATGATAGCGTTATCCCAAGCTTCATACATAGATAAAATAATTGACAAATATGCAATGCAAGAGGCAAAGAAAGGTACAAAATCTTCTATTGCTGGTCTAACTCTTTCATTGGATGACTGTCCCAAGACATCGGAAGAAAGAGAGTATATGAGTAAGGTCCCTTATGCATCTGCTGTGGGTAACCTTATGTATGCTATGCTTTGCACTCGCCTGGACATATGTTTTACAGTAGGTATGGTGAGTCATATCAAGCGAATCCTGGAACCAAGCACTGGTAAGCAGTAAAGCATATACTCAAGTATCTTAAGAGAACGAGGGATTCTATACTGGTGTATTTTGGAGGGGACCTAACACCCGTAGGATACATGGACTGAGTCTTCCAGACTTGCAAGGATTCGAGGAAGTCGACATTAGAGGGCACGTGGAGACAGCATTAGTGGATGTATGTAAGATCGCATCCGCAGACAACATTGCCGATCCCTCTACTAAGACTTTGGTGGCTAAAAGCTTTGAGAGGCACGTAGAGGGGATGGGGATGCGTAACATGGCACATCTGCTGGCTTAGGGTAAGTGGAAGATTGTTAGGAAATGCCCTAAGCATTAGAGACATTTTGATGTATTTATTTTGAACTGGATAATAAAATTATATACAGAGGTTATTCATTACATTGCTATTTGTCCTCGTTTTATTTACATGTTAAAGTAAATGTAAGCAAATATAGCTCCCTGACTGCTTGTGTTAAACTGTTAGAATGTTGCATGCAATGGACTTTTGTATGCGTGAAGACAATGTTCTAAAGTTAGCAGTCTAAACTATGGTCTATAGTCTACGGGGTTAGACCGAGCATCTAACTCATGTTAAGACTTTTATGTTGTCTAAAGCCTTGGAGGGGACAGTTTGTCTTGACTATCTAGAGCTGGACTCCCAAGTAGAGACATAGATATGTTGCTTGGTGGTGACATATTAGATCGGGACTAAAGCGTGATTGATCTACGAAGTCCGCTTTGAGTAGATCGATCTGCTTTTGATGTTTATTATGCAGCAACCTTAATCCTGAGTAAAAGGACAGCTTCATGTATATGACTTGTGTACTTTGATGTTCTAATGGCTAAAGTGTCTCAGAGGTAGTAAGCTTATAGACCGGTTCGTTGGGTGCATGACTTGTATACGATGAAGGGTCGTTTACAGATATCGGAATAATAGCTCTAATGAGGGGTTAAGGATATCCTCTTAAAGGCATTATACTGAATGTGAAAATGGACAAGGCCTTGGGTCATCTACAGGGTGGATGACTTCTTATTCACATATGGTGAATAATCATTTTCTTTATTCGGTAGTATAATGGAACTTTAAGATAGCCTGATCAATAGGATTAAACAGACTTTGGCCTAAGGCTGATCACGGATATCATATGAGGGTTCTGCATACATGACAAGGTCATTGGACGATAGCTTGTCACAGGCTTACGTAATACGGTATATAATTGGGAGTTCAGTTTCATGTTTATATTGGTGTGACTTTGAAATTAGTGATCATATGATTGAGTTGTTCGATAAAGAATGATGATCATATGGATTTACGGGAGCCTGATTATATATTTCCAATTAGTCCCTCTACTAGCTCAACATAATTCCTTAACGTTTGGCAAAATTGATCTGTATATGCTATTGGCTAGTTTATTATGCGTGGATAGTGTTGACATAGGATTAGGATGGTCGACAAGATTCTCTCCGATTGGATTCATATTTTGTTTTGGATAATAGAGTACACAATTATTCGAACTCCAAATAAAGTTGTCATGATTTTATTTAAGATTGGATTGAAGTTGTAGAAAATTATCCATGAGAACAAGAATTTGAAATACAACTGTTTTGTGGATTTTGAAATTTGAATTTTGAAATTTGAAATTTGAATTTGAAATTCGAATTTGAAATTTAAATTTGAAATTTGAAATTTGAATTTGAAATGCGAATTTGAAATTTGAAATTCAAATTTTGAATCACAGTCTAAGTGGGATTCGAATTTGTTGTGGTAAATCCACAAGGAATGAAATTCAAATTTGAGTTGGATATGGAGAGGAAAATCTTGTTAGAATCCTACTTGAATTTTGAATCCAAATCCTAACCAAATATGGACGAAAATTTTGAGGATTATCCTCAATGAATTTTCGGATTTTTGTGGATAAGGTTCAAGAAAAAATTCAAGTTTCAATCCCAGTTGAATTTGGATTCTCTCATCCCTGATAATGGCCGAATTTTTGGAGTAAATCTCCTAGGAGATTTTCGGTTATTTTGGATAAGGATGAGATAAGATTCAAGCTTGAAAATCCTAGTGGAATTTTGATTCTTCCTTATCCAAAAGTGACCGAATTTTTTGTGGGGATTTTCCCCTTGGATTTTCAGATTTTTTGGTTGAAAAAATGCGATAAAATTCTAGTTAAAATCTTGTTTAGATTTGGATTGGAATTATCCTAAAGTGGCCGAATTTATTGTTGGGATTTTCCCTTTGGAAAATTCAGATTTTGTTCTTGTGGATAAGGGAGAATATCTTCTCCTAATAAAATTCAAATTCAGAGAATCACCTCATGTAGGTCTATAAATAGAGGTCCTGCCACTCCAGTTCTTTCAGACCATAGATTCTCAGGTGAGCAGGCTTATTGTTGCATAACTCACCGTGACAATAAGTTCTTTAGAGATCTGGGTGGTCGGAAGAAGACTAGCAGTGCTAGCATACTGATCGAGGTTCAGAGTGCCCACACACTCAGTCATTTGGGAATTGGAGAATAATAGAGAAGGCTAGTTGGTTGAAGCCCTCCGACCATTCTCCTCCTGCAGATTGGCGTCCTTGAGGTATGAGTTTTAATTATTGTTGGTTTATTGTATATGGCATCATGAGATATTTAACGATCTAAAAAAATTTTATTGTTCCGCTGCGCCACTCTGATACGTTTTTACCGATTTATTTTCCTACACGACCATCTAACTAATGTTAAGGCTATTATGTTTTCTAAAGCCATGGTGGGGACAATTGTCTTGACTATCTGGAGGATAGACTCCCGAGTAGAGACATGGATATGTTGCTTGGTGGTGACATTTTGGACCGAGACTAAAGCATGATTAATCTACGTGGTCCACTATGAGTGGATTAATTTGCTTTTGATATTCATTATGCAACAAACTTAATCCTGAGTAGATGAACTACTTCATGTATATGACTGTGTACTTTGATGTTCTAATGGCTAAAGTGTCTCAGAGGTAGTAAGCTTATAGACCGGTTCGTTTGGTGCATGACTTGTATATAATAGAGGGTTTGTTTACAGATATTGGCATCATAACTCTAATTAGAAATTAAGGGTATCCTCTTAAAGGCATTATACTGGATGTAAAAATGGATAAGGCCTTAGGTCATCCGCTAGGCAGATGACTTCTTATTCACATATGGTGAATAATCATTTTCTTATTCGGTAGTATAATGGAACTTTAAGATAGCATGATCAGTATGTTGAAAGAACTTTGACCTAAGGCTAATCATGGATATCATATGAGGATTTTGCATACATGAAAAGGTTATTGGACAAAAGCTTGTCACGGGCTTTTGTAATGTGATATATAATTGGGAGTTTAGTTTCAGGTTTATAGTGGTTTGACTCTGAAATTAGTGATCATATGATTGAGTTGTTCGGTATAGAATGATGATCATATGGATTCACAGGAGCCCGATTATATATGTCCAATTGGTTCCTCTACTAGCTCTACATAATTCCTTAATGGGTGGCAAATTGATTGAGGTATACTTGTTGGCTAGTTGACTATGCATGGATGGTGTACACATAGGATAGGAATGAAAGACAAGATTCTCTCTGGTTGAATTCAGATTTTGTTTTGGATAATAGAGTACGCAATTATTCAAATTTCAAATAAAGTTGCCATGATTTTATTTGAGTTTGAATAGGAGTTGTGGAAAATTATCCATGAGAACAAAAAATAAAACTTTTTGTGGAGTTTGAAATTTGAAATTTAAATTTGAAATTTGAATTTGCATTTGAATTTGAAATTTAAATTTGAAATTTGAAATTTGAATTTGAAGTTTGAATTTTGAATTTTGAAATTAGAACTTTGAAATTTGAATTCAAATTTTGAACCACAATATCTTGTAATCACCAAATTTGTTGTGGATAAATCCACATGGTTAGTTTCGGATTTTATGTGAATAATGGAGAAGAAAATCTTGTTTGAATCCTACTTAAATTTTGAATCCCAAACCTAATTATAATGGTCAAATTTGTTAGGGGAGATTTTCCCTAGGAGAATTCGGATTTTATAGGATAAGGATGAGTGGAAAAGTTCAAGTTTCAATCCTATTTGAATTTTTATTTTCTCCCTCACAAAATGGCCAAATGTTTGTGGATAAACACAAGGTGATTTTTAGATTTTTCTATGGATAAGGGTGAGATAAAATTCAAGCTAGAAAATCCTATTTGAATTTTGATTTTCCTTACACTTGGGTGGCCAAATCTAGCCTTGTTTTAGGGCTAGGAAAAACTTCGGTTGTAGTGGATAATGATGAGACAAAATTCAAGTTAAAATCCTATTTGAATTTGGAATGCAAGATCCCCTAGGGTGGTTGAATCTTCCCTTGATTGTGGCTTATAGGGAATTCGGATTTTTTAAGCAAAGGAAGGGAGAAAATCTTCTCCTAGTCTAATTCAAATTAAAGGGATCACCTCATGCTAGTCTATAAATAGGGGTCCTACCACTCCAGTTCTCTTAGACTATAGACTCTCAGGTCAGCAGGCTTATTATTGCACAACTCACTGTGACAATAAGTTCTTTAGAGATCTAGGTAGTCTGAAGGAGACTTGCAATGCTAGCATACCGATCAAGGATCCGAGTGCCCACACACTCTGCCATTTGGGAATTGAAGAATAGTAGAGAAGGCTAGTTGGTTGAAGCCTTTCCGGTAATACTCTTCCTGTAGTTTGGCATCCTCTGAGGTATGAGTTTGTATTGTTATCAGTTTATTGTATATGGCATCATGAGATATTTAATGATCTTGAAAAATTTTTGTAATTCTGCTGTGCCACTTTGATGCATTTTTTACCTAATTTTCCTACATCAACTACCAGAATGTTGCATATAATGATCTTTTGTATGCGAGAACATAAAGTACTAGAGTAAGTAGTCTAAATCTATGGTCCATAGTTTATGGGTTAGAGTGAGCATCTAACTCATGTTAAGACCATTATGTTGTCTAAAGACAATTAGGGGACGGTATGTCTTAACTGTCTGGAGCTTTAACTTGAGAGTAGAGACATAGATATGTTATTTGGTGATGATGTATTGGACCAGGACTAAAGCATGATTGATCTGTATAGTTTGCTATGAGTGGATCGATCTTTTTTTGACGTTCATTGTGCAATAACCTTAATCGTGAGTAAGTAAGCAACTCTGTGTATGTGGCTAGTGTGCTTTGATGTTCCAAAGACTAGGCATCTCAAAGGTAGTAAGCTAATGGACCGATTCGTTGGGTACATAGTATACATATGATGGAGGTATAGTTTATAGATAAGGAATCATAGCTCTTATGTAGAGTTAAGGTTATCCTGTTAAAGGCATTATGCTAGATTAGAGAGAATAGACAAGGCTTTGGGTTATTTGTTTTGTAGACAACTTATTATTCTCATATGGTAGATAATCATTCTCTTATTAGGTATATAGTAGATCTTTAAGATAGTGTGATCAAAAGGTTGAATGGATTTTGACCTAGGTTGATCGTGGATATCATATGAGAGTTTTGCATTAATGACAAAGTCATTGGATAGTATCCTTTCTAAGGCTTGTGTAATTTGCAATATCATTGGGAAAATGTTTAAGGTATGTAGTGGAATGATCTTAAAATTAGTGATCATGTGATTGAGTTGTTTGATATAGAACAATGATTACATGAATTTATGGAAGCCTGATTATATGTATCCAATCAATCCTTCTGCTAGCTCTTATAATTCCTTAAAGATAGTAGTTAATCGGGATATTCTGTTGTAGCTATTTATCTTGCATTTAGTGAAGAGAAAAATTTGGATCACCCTCTAAATGGGTGTAGGCATTTTTCTTTGTGTGCTGAAGGAGCAAAATTATAATTTTATGTTATTTAATAAATGGAATAAATATTTAATGAATATTTATTTTTGGAAGATAAGATTTGAAAGTTAAATTAATTGTATTTGAATTTGAAATTCAAATATGTGATTAATTTGAATTTTAAAAACCTTGTCTTAAAATAAATATTTGAAATTTAAAAGATTATACTATTTGAATTTGAATTAAACAAAATCTTGTCCTTGCATAATTATAGGTGGCAACTTCTTTGGATAAGGATAGAAGACAAGATTTTCTCCTATTTTGAGTTTGAATTTTGTTTTGGATAAGAAATTACACAATTATTTGAATTTCAAATAAAGTTACCATAATTTTGTTTGAATTTATATTGAAGTTGTGGAAATAAAATTCAAAGTTTGGAAGAGTTTAAAATTTGAATCAAATTTTGAATTATATTTATCTATAATGGCCGAATTTTTGTGGATAATTCCAAGTAAGAAATTCAGATTTTTTGTGGATAAGAGAGAAATAAAAATCTTATTTAAATCCTATTTGATTTTTGAATCTCCTCTATCCTTTATGGCTGAAATTTTGTGAGGATATATCCTCTAGGAAGAATCAGTTTTTCTAGGTGGATAAGGGAGAGAAAAATCTTATTTGAATCCTGTTTGAATTTTGAATCCCCTTGACCTAAAGAGGCCGAATTCTACAAGGGAGTTATCCCTAAGGTGATTTCAGTTTTTAGGGGTTTGAATGGGAGAGAAAAATCTTTTCTTAGTCCAATTCAAAATTCAAAAGTCATCTCATGCAATATTATAAATAGAGTTTTTCCACTCCTATTTTCTCTAAACCACAGACTTCCAAGTAAGTAGGTTTATTGTTGCATAAATCCTGTGACAATAAATTCTTAGAAATCTGGGTGGTCAGAAAGAGACAAGCCACACTGAGTACCGATCGAGGAAACGAGTGCCTTGACACTTAACCATATTGGAATTGGAGAATAGCAGAGAAAGCTAATTGGTTGAAGCCCTTTTTAGTGTTGTCCTCCTTTGTTTCTGATGTTGACTTTGGCATCCGAGGCATTTTCTCAGAAAGGTGTATTTGATTATTGATAATTTATTGTATATGGCAATATGAGTTCTAACGATCTTTGAAAAATTTTTAAAATTCTACTGTGCATATTTTTTGTTTTCTTCCAACAATACTAGCATATAATCCCGCGTTCTCTTTAGATACTTAAGTATATACTTCATGGCTAGGCAATGCTTGGTTTCAGGATTCGCCTGATATTGACTTACCATACCTATTACAAAACAAATATCAGGTTGGGTGCAAACCATAGCGTACATGAAACTACTCATAGCAGACGCATAAGGGACTTTACTCATTTACTCTATTTCTTTTGATGTCTTAGAACAGTGATCCAATGAAAGAGTGAAGCCCAAAAGGGTAGGTTGTAAACCTTTCTTTACTTCTTGCATTGCATATTTCTCAATTAATTTATCTATGTATGAAACTTTAGATAGTGCTATCATTTTGCTAAGTCCTTCATCATTCCCACAGCTTGACCACAGCTTCTCCTAAGTCCTTCATATCAAACTGTTGGGATAACCATAGCTTGACTGATGATAAGTTCCCTACATCATTCCTAATGAGTTTTGTATCATCGACATAGAGTACTAAAAAGATCACCGTGCCATCTTTTATAAATTTATAAACATAAGTTTCATCAACATTTTGCTCAAAACCAAAAGTCTTAATCGCTTTATCAACCTCTAGTTCCATGAGTGGGATGCCTGCTTTAATCCATAGATGGATCTAAGCAACTTGTAAACTTTTCGATGGCCTTTTTCCACTAATCTATCGGTTTGTAGATACTCTCGTCAAGATGACCATTCAAGAATGTAGTCTTAATGTCCATTTGTTAGGTCTCATATTTGAGAACTGTAACAATGGATAGAAGAATGCGGATAGACTTGAGCATTGCAACAAGTGAAAAGGTTTCTTTGTAATTGATTCTAGACTTCTACGTGTACCCCTTTGCCACAAGTTTAGTTTTGAAAGTTTCAACTTTCTTTTCCTCATCCCTCTTTCTATTATAGACCCACTTGTACCCAATGGGTTTTATCCCATTTGGTAGGTCCATAAGTTCCCCTACAAAGTTGGACTTCATAGAGTCCATCTCATTCTTCATGGCTTGTTTCCAATGTTTGGAATCAACATCGTTTATAGCTTCTTTAAGTTACAGAGTTATCTTTATGCTCATGATCCTCAGCCTGGTAAACTTCAGCATCATACATAAAGAAACTTGGTTTCCTTGAAACCCTCTTACTACGTCGAAGCACCCGAAACTATTGATCATTTGCTTGCCTTTTAGTGGAACTCAAACTTGCATCCAAGACCAATACCTATGGAGCAACTCTATCACATGATAGCTTCGCTAGCAATACTTTGCTTCGAGGCTTAAATTCATTCATGTAACTCTCCTATAGGAAAGTCACATAGGTTGAAACAATGACCTTTTGCTCATTTGAGTTATAAAACAGATCTCCTTTAGTCCTCTTAGGGTATCCTATAAACAAGTACAATTCTGACCTCAGTTCTAATTTCTTCACACCTCCCATCTAGTATGTATGCGGGTAATCCCATATTCTCATATGTTTGAGAGAAAGCTTCATGCCCTTCCATAATTCGAACAGAGTTCCAGGATTTGATTTGGTTGGAACATGGTTTAGAATATAACACTCGTTTGTAGTGCATGTCCCTAAAATGATATCGTTAGCTCTAAATAACTCGTCATGGATCGTACCATATTTAAGAAGGTCCTATTTCTCCTTTTGGCTACACCATTCTGTTGTGGAGTACCAAGTGCAATCAATTGGGATAGAATCCCATTCTCTATAAAATGTCCTAGAAAATCATCAGAAAGGTATTCACCATCTCGATCAGATTGAAGTGTCTTTATAGATTTATCCAATTGTTTTTCTACTTCCGCATTATACTCTTTGAACTTGTCAAAGGTTTCGCTCTTGCGATGCATAAGGTACACATATCCATACCTTAAGTAATCATCTACAAAAGAGACATAATACTCGTACCCTCCATATGCCTCAATGTTCATCAGGCCGCATACTTCAGTTTGCATGATTTCTAAGAGTTCCTTAGCCCTAGTACCCTTACATAAAATGACTTGTATATGTATTTCAAATACATTTTATATGTATTTCATTTATTTTGAACAGAATAATAAAATTATATTATAGGTTATTCATTACATTGTTATGTGTCCTCATCCTATTTACATGTTAAAGTAAATGTAAGTAAATATAGCTCATTGAATGCTTGTATTAAACTATTAGAATGTTGCATACAATGGACTTTTGTATGCGAGAAGATAACGTTCTAAAGTAAGCAGTCTAAATTATGGTCCATAGTCTATGTGGTTAGATCAAGCATTTAACTCATATTAAGACTATTATGTTGTCTAAAGCCAATATGGGGGACGGTTTGTCTTGACTCTCTAAAGCTTCGACTCCTCAGTAGAGAGATAGATATGTTGCTTGGTAGTGATGTATTAGACCGAGACCAAAGTTTAATTGATCTACATAGTCTACTTGAGCGGATCATGTCACTTTTGATGTTTATTATGTAATAACCTTAATCATGAGTAGATGAATCACTTTATGTATATGACTTGTGTACTTTGATGTTCCAATGGCTAAAGTGTCTCATAGGTAGTAAGCTTATAGACTAATTCATTAGGTACGTGACTTGTATATGATAGAGGGTTTATATTTATAAATATTGGAATCATAGCTCTAATGAAGAGTAAAGGTTATCCTCTTAAAGGCATTATACTGGATGTAAAAATGGACAAGGCCTTGGGTCACCTACTGGGTAGATGACTTCTTATTCATAGATAATGAATAATCATTTTCTTATTTATAAGTATAATAGATATTTAAGATAGCTCGATAAGTAGGTCGAATAGACTTTGACCCACGATTAATCATGGATATCATATAAGGATTTTGCATATATGACAAGGTCATTGGATGATAGCTCACTGGCTTACATAATATAGTATATAATTGAGAGTGTAGTTGCAGGTTTATATTGGTGTGATTCTGAAACTAATAATTGTAACGGGTTTATTTGTTATAGAATAATAGTCATATGGATTATTGGAGCTCACATTTTATATGTCCAATTAGTCTCTCTACTAGCTCCACATAATTCCTTAACGGATGGTAATTGGTCGGGATATTCATAATAGCTTGTTGTTTTGCATTTATTAAAGAGAAAAATCTAGATCAACCTCCCACAGGGTGTAAGTGTTTTTCTCTAGGTGCCGGAGGGGTAAAATTGTAAATTTGTATTATTCAATAAATGGGTATAAATATTTAATTAATATTTATTTGAAAGATAAGATTTGAAATTTAAATAAATTGTATTTGAATTTTAAATTCCAATATGTAATTAATTTGAATTTTAAAAATCTTGTCTTGAAACAAATATTTGAAATTTAAAAGATTATCCTATTTGAATTTTAATCAAACAAAATCTTTTCCTGGCATTTCTAGGGGTGGCATCCATTATGGATAAGGGTGGAAGACAAGATTTTCTCCTAGTTTGAATTTGAATTTAGTTTAGGATAAGAGATTACACAATTATTTGAATTTCAAATAAAGTTGTCATGATTTTATTTGAATTTAAATTGAAGTTGAGGAAAATTATCTATGTGGATAAAATTCAAAATACAAATGTTGTAGAATTTGAAATTTGAATCAAATTTTGAATTACAAATCCTATCTCTGGCTGAATTTTATTTGTGGATAAACCATAAGGAGAAAATCAGTTTTTAGTAGATAAGGGAGAAGGAAAATCTTGTTCGAATCCTATTTGAATTTTGAATCCCATTCTCCCTAGGTGGCTGAATTTTGTAAGGAGTTTCTTCCCTAGGAGAAATTGGTTTTGTGGGTTGTGACAGAGAGAGAAAAATCTTTTCTTGATCCAATTCAAAATTCAAAAGTCACCTAATGCAATTTTATAAATAGGGGTTTTTCCACTCTAATTTTCTTTAGACTACAGACTCTTAGGTGAGCGAATTTATTATTGCACATCTTACCAGCAATAATAAATTCTTAGAGATCTAGGTGGTTGGAAGGAGACAAGCCGTACTAGAATAACGATCAAGGATCCGAGCGCCCACATACTCTATCATCCGAGAATTGGAAAATAGTAGAAAAGGCTAGTTAGTTGAAGCCCCTCTATCCCTTCCTCTAGCATTCCGGCTATTTTCCATATTTAGCCTCCCTAGGATATGTGATTCAAAATTTGATTCAAATTTCAAACTCCATAAATCTTTGAATTTTATCCACATGAATAATTTTCTATAACTCCAATTCAAATTCAAATAAAATCATAGTAACTTTATTTGAAATTCAAATAATTGTATAATCTCTTATCCAAAACAAAATTCAAATTCAAATAGGAGAAATCTTATCTACCATCCTTATCCAAAGTGGATGCCACCCCTTGTTGTGCTAGGATAAGATTTTGTTCAATCCAAATTTAAATAGGATAACCATTTAAATTTCAAATATTTATCTTAAGACAAGATTTTCAAAATTCAAATTAATCATATATTTGAATAAATTTTAAATCTTATCTTCCAAAATAAATATTAATTAAATTTTTATCCCATTTATTGAATAACACAAAATTATAATTTTGTTCCTCAAGTACATAAAGAAAAATGTCTACACCTTGTGGGAGGGTAATCTAGATTTTTCTCTTCACTAAATGCAAAACAACAGGCTAATAAAAATATCCCGACAAATTTCCATTCGTTAAGAAATTATGCGGAGCTAATAGAGGGACCGGTTTGACATATATAATCAGGCTCCTGTGAATCCATGTAATTATTGTTCTATATCGAACAACTCAATTATATGATCACTAATTTTAGAGTCACATCACTATAAACCTGAAACTACACTCCCGATTATATATCATATTACACAAGTCAATGATAAGCTATCGTCTAATAACCTTATCATATATGCAAAACCCTCATATGATATCCACGATCAGTCTTAAGTCAAAGTCTATTCAACTTACTGATCAAACTACCTTAAAGTTCCATTATACTACCGAATAAGAAAATGATTATTCACAATATGTGAATAAGAAGTCATTTGCTTGGCAGACGACCCAAGACCTAGTCCATTTTCATATCTAGTATAATACCTTTAAAAGGATACCCTTTACTCCTCATTAGAGCTATGATTCCAAAATCTATAAACAAACCCTCTATCATATATAAGTCATGTACCCAATGAACCAGTCTATAAGCTGACTACCTATGAGATGTTTTAGCCATTAGAATATCAAAGTACACAAGTCATATATATGAAGTGATTCATCTACTCAGGATTAAGGTTATTACGTAATAAACGTCAAAAGTGATATGATCCACTCAAGAGGACTATACAGATCAATTACACTTTGGTCCCAGTTCAATATTCACCACAAAGCAACATATTTATGTCTCTACTCGGGAGTCAAAGTCTGGATAATCGAGACAAACTGTCCTCCCAATTGGTTTTAGATAATATAATAATCTTAACATGAGTTAAATGCTTGGTCTAACCCTATAGACTATAGATCATAGTTTAGACTACTTACTTTAGAACGTTGTCTTCTCGCATACAAAAGTCCATTGTGTGCAACATTCTAACAGTTTAGCATAAGCAGTCAATAAGCCATATTTGCTTACATTTACTTTAATATGTAAATAGATTGAAGACATATAGCAACGTAAAGTATAACCTCTAAATATAATTTTATTATCTATTTCAAAATAAATGAAATACATTTAATTCCAAACATGGCAAAATAAGAAGCTGAGGCTCTAGAAATGAAAGAAACCTGAGCCAAAAGGATTGAAAAATTTCCTCAACTTCCAAAGCTCATCTCCTCGATTTTGTAATAAATCTCAATGGGATTTGTAAAGCAAAGCTTGACTAAAAGGATGTAGACGAAACGTTGAGATTATAAGAAAAATTTGAAAGAGTTCTCAACGCCTCCTAACTTCCTTCCAATCATATCTTCCAAGTAATGGAACGTGTATAGAGTCTAACAGAGAAAATGTGGAAAAGGAGTCGAATGCAAAGAATGGAAGAAGAAGTACTATTTATAAAGAAAATTGAGCATGAGAAGGTTAAGCTGAAAAATATGGAAGGTGTTTGAATATTTTCTTTGTGGAAACAAGTAATTATTGAAAGTATTGAAACGTCCGCGGTAAATCAGAGCAAATCAAAAGTCACCTCAACAAGAGAAAATAATGAGAGAAAATAACCTTGGGAGCAATGTCTTTCTATTGGGATAATCAAGTAGAAGAAAATCACATTGTTAGTTGTGATACAAATAATTCACTATCACATAGCTTCACGAGGAGACAACGAATTCAGAAGCAGAGATTCAGAAAAGCAAGCAATAAAACCTTTGCAGAAAGAAATTTACCTAAGAATTATTATCAATAGTCAAAATAAATTCAAAACAAGGACCACTACAGTTCAAGTATGACTATGGAATTTAAAGAAAACAGAAGAATTCATCTGAAATAACAGAACAAATGATCGATAGAATTATAAACGTCCACAATTGAAAAATATTAATTACGATTCCCTTAAAAATTCAAAAGTCAAATGTGGAAAGATCTTCCTCAAGGTCTTACTGGATCAGGAGACTCTATAAATGAATAGATCTAGCTGTGGCAGAAGCAAAATAAAGATCCTCAAGATATCTACTCGAATATAGACAATCAACTACTGATAAATGGCCAAGAACTGAGAATGGAGACAATGGGGGTAAATTCTTGATCTGATTAGGAGAAACTTTTAAAGCCCTTCTCAAAGCATGAACATCCCGATAACTATCGGAAAAAATGAAAAATATGCACAGCGAAATTTTAAAAATTTTTTAAAGATCGTTTGAACTCATATTACTATGTACAATAAATTATCAACAACTAGATATACCTTTCGGAGAAAACGTCTCGAATGTCAGAGTCAACACCGAAACACCAGAGGACAACACTAGGAAGGGCTTCAATTAACTAGTCTTCTTCATTATTCTCTAATTCCAAGACAATTGAGTGTGTGGGCACATGTTTCTTTGATCAGTATTTTGTACAGCTTGTCTCCTTTCAACCACCAAAATCTCTAAAAATTTATTGTCACATGATTTGTACAATAATAAACTTGCTTATCTAAGAGTTTGTGGTCTAAAGTAAATAGAAGTGATAAAACCTTTATTTATAATATTACATGAGGTAACTTTTTGAATTTTGAATTGGACTATAAAAGGATTTTTCTCTCCTTCCCTGCACCTCAAGGCCAATTCTCCTTATGGGAGATCCCCTTCAAAAATTTAGCCACACCAAGGATAAAATGGATTCAAAATTCAAACAAGATTCAAACAAATTTTTTTTTCTCTCCTCCCATGTAGCAAAATCGATTCTACCTAGAGGAAAAATCATCATAAAAATTTTGCCATAAAGGATAGAGGAGATTCAAAAATGAAACAGGATTCAAACAAGATTTTTTTTTCTTCTTTATCTATAAAAAATCTGAACTCTTCCCTGGGAGAGTCCCCAAACCAAATTCGGCCATAGAAGGGATTTGTGATTTAAATTTTGATTCAAATTTCAAACACCACAAATCTTCGAATTTTATCCATATAGATAATTTTCCGCAACTCCAATTTAAATTCAAATAAAATCATGACAACTTTATTTCAAAATTCAAATAATTATGTAATCTCTTATTCAAAACAAATTCAAATTCAAATTAAGAGAAAACATTGTCTTCCACCCTTATCCATAATGGACGCCACCTATCATTGTGCAACAACAAGATTTTGTTCAATTCAAATTCCAACAAGATAATCTTTTAAATTTCAAATATTTATTTTAAGATAAGATTTTTAAAATTAAAATTAATCACATATTTAAATTTAAATACAATTAATTTAAATTTTAAATCTTATCTTACAAATTAAATATTAATTAAATATTTATCCTATTTATTAAATAATACAAAATTATAATTTTGCCCCTCCAACACACAGAGAAAATATACCTACACCCTTATGGAGGGTGATCTAGATTTTTCTCATTACTAAATGTAAGAAAACAATCCACAAAAGAATATCCCGATTAACAACCATCTTTAAGGAATTATAAAAGCCAGCAAAGGGACCGATTGGACATATATAATTGGGATCCCGTGAATCCACGTAATTATTATTCTATACCAAACAACTTAATTATATAATCACTAATTTCATGATTATTCCACTATTGATCTGAAACTAAACTCCCAAACATATTGCAAATTACGCAACCCTTAGAAAAAACACCATCTAGTGACCTAGTCGTTAATGCAAAACTCTCAGATGATATCCATGATCAACCTAGGTTAAAGTCTTTTTAACCTTATAATCACGTTATCTTAAAGATCCATTATACACCCGATAAGAGAATAATTATCCACCATATGTGAACAATAAGTCGTCTAGAAAGCAAATGGCACAAGGCCTTGTCCATTCTCACCAATCTAGCATAATGTCTTTAATGTTAGGAAATTCCCTAAGTATTCGAGACATTTTGATGTATTTATTTTGAACTGGATAATAAAATTATATATAGAGGTTATTCATTACATTGCAATCTGTTCTCATTTTATTTACATGTTAAAGTAAATGTAAGCAAATATGGCCCTCTGACTGCTTGTGTTAAACTGTTAGAACGTTGCATGCAATAGACTTTTGTATGCGAAAAGACAATATTCTAAAGTAAGCGGTCTATACTATGGTCTGTAGTGTATGGGGTTAGACCAAGCATCTAACTCATGTTAAGACTATTATGTTGTCTAAAGCCTTGGAGGGGACGGTTTGTCTTGACTGTATGGAGCATAGACTCCTAAGTAGAGACATAGATATGTTACTTGGTGGTGACATATTAGACCGGGACTAAAGCGTGATTGATCGACGAAGTTCGCTTTGAGTGGATCGATCTGCTTTTGACCTTCATTGTGCAATAACCTTAATCCTGAGTAGATGGACAGCTTCATGTATATGACTTTGTACTTTGATGTTCCAATGGCTAAAGCGTCTTAGAGGTAGTAAGCTTTTAGACCGGTTCGTTGGGTGCATGACTTGTATACGATGAATGGTTCGTTTACAGACATTGGAATCATAACTCTAATAAGGAGTTAAGGGTATCCTCTTAAAGGCATTATACTGAATGTGAAAATGGACAAGGCCTTGGGTCGTCTGCTGGGCTGATGACTTCTTATTCACATATGGTGAATAATCATTTTCTTTATTCGGTAATATAATGGAACTTTAAGATAGCCTGATCAGTAGGATTAAACGGACTTTGGCCTAAGGCTGATCACGGATATCATATGAGGGTTCTGCATACATGACAAGGTCATTGGATGATAGCTTGTCATAGGCTTACGTAATATGGTATATAATTGGGAGTTCAGTTTCATGTTTATAGTGGTGTGACTCTGAAATTAGTGATCATATGATTGAGTTGTTCGGTAAAGAATGATGATCATATGGATTTGCGGGAGCTCGATTATATATGTCCAATTAGTCCCTCTACTAGCTCCACATAATTTCTTAATGTTTGGCAAAATTGATTTGTGTACGCTATTGGCTAGTTTATTATGCATGGATGGTGTAGACATAGGATTAGGATGGTTGACAAGATTCTCTCTGGTTGGATTCAGATTTTGTTTTGGATAATAGAGTACACAATTATTCGAACTCCAAATAAAGTTGCCATGATTTTATTTAAGATTAGATTGAGTTGTAGAAAATTATCCATGAGAACAAGAATTTGAAATACAACTGTTTTGTGGATTTTAAAATTTGAATTTTGAAATTTGAAATTTGAATTTTGAATTTGAAATTTGAATTTGAAATTTGAATTTGAAATTCGAATTTGGAATTTGAATTTGAAATTTAAATTTGAAATTTGAAATTTGAAATTGAAATTTAAATTTTGAAATTCAAATTTTGAATCACAGTCCAAGTGGGATTCGAATTTGTTGTGGTAAATCCACAAGGAATGAAATTCGAATTTGAGTTAGATATGGAGAGGAAAATCTTGTTAGAATTCTACTTGAATTTTGAATCCAAATCCTAACAATAATGGATGAAAATTTTGAGGATTATCCTCATGGAATTTTCAGATTTTTTGTGGATAAGGTTCAAGAAAAAATTCAAGTTTCAATCCCAGTTGAATTTGGATTCTCTCTTCCCTGATTATGGCCGAAAATTTGAGTGGCCGAAAATTTGAGAATATCACCTACGAGATTTTCGGTTATTTTGGATAAGGATGAGATAAGATTCAAGCTTGAAAATCTTAGTGGAATTTTGATTCTTCCCTTATCCTAAAGTGGCCGAAAATATTTGGTGAAGATCCTCTAGGATTTTCGGATTTTTTGGTTGAAAAAGGGAGATAAAATTCTAGTTAAAATCTTGTTTAGATTCGAATTGGATAATTCTAAGTTGGCCGAAAATTTGTTGAGATTTTCCTCTTGGAAAATTCAGATTTTTTTTGGTTGTGGATAAGGGAGAATATCCTCTCCTAATCCAATTCGAATTCAAAGAATCACATCATGTAAGTCTATAAATAGAGGTCCTGCCACTCCGGTTCTCTCAGACCACAGACTCTCAGGTGAGCAGGCTCATTGTTGAACAACTCACCGTGACAATAAGTTCTTTAAAGATCTGGTTGGTTGGAAGAAGACTAGCAGTGCTAGCATACCGATCGAGGTTCAGAGTTCCCACACACTCAGTCATTCAGGAATTGGAGAATAGTAGAGAAGGCTAGTTAGTTGAAGCTCTCCGGTCATTCTCCTCCTGCAAGATTGGCGTCCTTAAGGTATGAGTTTAAATTGTTGTTGGTTTATTGTATATGGTATCATGAGATATTTAATGTCCTTAAAAAATTTTTATTATTCTGCTGCGTCACTCTGATACGTTTTTACCGATTTATTTCCTATAATTGGTATCAGAGCCATCTCATGACTATGCCATGTACATAAATTAGACAATTAATTAGTTTTTTTATTTATATATGGATTTAATATTTAGAGAGTGGCATTCTAGGTTTCCTTTATGTTGTTATCGTGTATTATGTATGTAGTATGTGGTTATTTTAATTTTCTGAATTATTATAAGTATGCTTGTTTTTGCCGGTTATGGTTCCTTAGAATTTAGAAAAATTATATCTAGGAATTTTTTATGTAACCATGGGAGCAGTTTATTAACACTGTAATTTTCCCATGGATTTTATTTTCTTGTCTCTTAGAATTATTATGATTAGAATTTTGTATACCGGAAACGGTTTAGGAATTTTTATTTAATTATTCTTGGAGGAGATTGAAGATTCAAGATCGTAATTTATTTTTTCCCAAAAGTTAAATTTAATTTAAAGGTTGAAATTTTGATTGTGTGGAAAATTTCAATTTAATTAGGATTCAAATTAATTTTTAGAGATCCTAATGGGTAAATTGGAATATGACATAAAAATTGAGACACGACCCCTCGGGATAGGCCATCGGGCCTTGATGGGGCTGCAACCCTTGCCCTCGGGTAGGATGGGGCAGCGACAGCCCCTGTACAGGCCATAACCACCCAAGGCTGCAGGCTTGGCCTACTGCTGAGGGTGGCCGTGGCCTCCCCAAGGCCGGCCGCAGCCTGGGCGTGCAGCCTGTGGCTGCACGCACTGCCTGCAGCCTGCAGCCTGCAGCCTGCAGCCTGCCGGCTGCTGCGCCTAGCTTAGGCATGCAGCTTGACGCTGCAGGTTTGGCCTGCAGCGCGGCAGGGCTGTACAATGGGCGGCCATGGGCTGCCAGCCCCCTGGGGGCTAGGGGCTACCCATGGCGTCTGCCGGCTTCCGGGGCAGTGGGGTGGTGGTTCAAAAATTGAAAAATTTTGATTTTTAAATTTGAGATTTAATTTTAAATCATGTTTAAAAATATGTAATTAAAAATTTGAAATTTTTGAAATTACATATTATTGCACATGATATTTAAAATTGTTTAAAGTTTGAATTTGAAATTTAAATTTGAAATTCGAATTTGGAATTTGAATTTGAAATTTAAATTTTTGGATATTTAAATTTTAAATGATTATTGGGATGAGAAATAAATAGAGAGGCTACATGAAGATGGATACAAGAAGACGGAACAAAATTCAAAACCCAAAGAATGCTTTGGATGGAATTTTGTAATCTTTATTTTCTTTTTTCTAGGATGGAACCATGGCTTGGTTATTCTGTCAATTATTTTTTCTGTGACATGTCATGGATGTATAAATATGTATTGATGGATGTTTTATATGCATATTTGATAACATGTCATATAGGATAGGTGAGTGCCGCTCATACTATATTGATCATACATGTTTGTCAAAACTTGCATGTTTTTCAAAATATTGAGTGGGAGAGGGTTTCAAACAAAACCTACGGCCTCCATTGTTAATCCATATATCAAAGAATGGTAACGCCTCGTGTCAGTTCTGCCCTGACCACACTCTTCGGTAGGTGTTTACCACCACTGGTATACTAGATTGGATCTCTTATGTGGAAAACGTGTTCGGGTACGATCCTATTCATGACCACCCCTCGGTGGCTTGGTAGGACGTGGATCAGGCTACGTAAATAATGGTTATACACTCAAGACTCGTTTAGTTATTAACCTTCCCTAGAAGCTCTATTAACTAAACTGGTGGCCAAACAAGCGGTTATTAATATATGTCTTAACCTTGGAGGATTTAAGGCAACATATATTAATTGGACGGGGTCCATGTTCTGGCTATTTGTTTTCACGACCACCCCTCGGTGGCTTGGGGCAATAGGTGCTGAGAATTACCATTGCAATGCTACATGTTTTTCAAGTTTCATGTAGGAACATACTTGTATGTTTTATTTGCTAAATTATCTGTATATTTGCTTGGGCTTTGTAATGATGTCTAGTATAATTTTATTTTAGTTCAAAATATCACCGACACCCCTTATTTCAATACTTACTGAGAATAAACTGAATGGCGATAATTATAAGGATTGGAAAAGAAATCTATTGATAGTTCTCAGCTGCGAGAGACACAAGTTCGTACTGGACGAACCATGCCCACCAGGGCCCAAACTTGACACATCGCTTGAGGAGGTCCCGGTTGCCTATACTCATTGGAGAGAATCCAATGACATAACTCGATACTACATACTCGCTAGCATGACGAGTGCTTTAGAAAAGCAGCATGAGACTTATCAAGTTGCTAGGGAAATCGTGGAAAATCTGGAGGACATGTTCGGAGGCCAAGAAAAATTAGCTCGACAGTTTGCTATAACCAGCATTATGAACTCTAAGCAAAAGGTGGGTACTCCGGTGAAGGACCATATGATCACTCTAATGGGATTCTTTGCTGAGGCTACCGAGAACGGTGCTGAGTTGGACTACAACACCCAGATCGAGATGGTGTTCAAAACTCTATCTAAAGATTTTGTGGGGTTTAAGGCTGCATACAATCTGGCGACAAGGGAGTTAGGACTAACCGAGCTCATGAAGCAACTCTAAACTTATGAGCAGATGATCAGGGATGGGGATGCGGTCCAACCCAAAGGAGAGGCCAATTTGGCGAAATCTTCTAAACCCTCACAGAAGAGGAAGAGGCCAAATCAGAAGTAAGCGGCTTCCAATTCTTCTAATCCTCCTGTCTCGGATGGGAAGAAGAAGAAGAAGAACAAAAAGCCCAGGGACCCTAAAAATTCTGTGGGAAGGTAGGTCACTTTAAGAAGTCTTGTCGAGAATTCCTAGCCACCAAGGGCAAGGAAGGTAAGGAACTTCACTACTTAGAAGCATGTTTGGTGGAAGAATCGAAAGACACCTGGGTCATTGATTCGTGCGCCACTAATCATGTTTGTGTTTCTATGCAGGGGTTCGTGGAAACGAGAAGTCTACATGATAGGAGCCTCTCGTTGCGGACTGGAGACAGTAGCTTGGTGGTGGCTGAGGCAGTCGGAGATATTTATCTTTATTTTGATAAATTTAGATTTATTTTATTGAAAGACTGTTTTTATGTTCCTAATTTTGGGAGGAACCTTATATTGGTAGCTTGTTTAATAAAGGATTATTATTCAGTTTCTTTTAGTAAAAGAGTTGATATTCGTAGAAATAAGTCTTTTATCTGTTCTGGATGGATGGACGAATCGGGCTACGTAAACAATGGTTATACACTCAAGACTCGTTTAGTTATTAACCTTCCTTAGAAGCTCTGTTAACTAAACTGGTGGCCAAACAAGCGGTTATTAATAAATGTCTTAACCTTGGAGGATTTAAGGCAACATATATTAATCGGACGGGGTCCATGTTCTGGCTATTTGTTTTCATGACCACCCCTCGGTGGCTTGGGGCAATAGGTGCTGAGAATTACCATTGCAATTTCAAGTTTCATATAGGAACATACTTGTATGTTTTATTTGCTAAATTATCTGTACATTTGCTTGGGCTTTGTAATGATGTCTAGTATAATTTTATTTTAGTTTAAAATGTCACCGACACCCCTCATTTCAATACTTATTGAGAATAAACTGAATGGCGATAATTATAAGGATTGGAAAAGAAATCTGTTGATAGTTCTCAGCCACGAGAGACATAAGTTCGTACTGGACGAACCATGCCCACCAGGGCCCAAACCTGACATACCGCTTGAGGAGGTCCCGGTTGCCTATACTCATTGGAGAGAATCTAATAACATAGCTCGATGCTACATACTCGCTAGCATGACGAGTGCTTTACAAAAGCAGTATGAGACTTATCAAGTTGCTGGGGAAATCATGGAAAATCTGGAGGACATGTTTGGAGGCCAAGAAAAATTGGCTCGACAGTTTGCTATAACCAGCATTATGAACTATAAGCAAAAGGTGGGTACTCCGATGAAGGATCATATGATCACTCTAATGGGATTCTTCACTGAGGCTACCGAGAATGGTGCTGAGTTAGACTACAACACCCAGATCGAGATGGTGTTCAAAACTCTGTCTAATGATTTTGTGCGGTTTAAGACCGCATACAATCTGGCGACAAGGGGTTTAGGACTAACCGAGCTCATGAAGCAACTCCAAACTTATGAGCAGATGATCAGGGATGGGAATGCGGTCCAACCCAAAGGAGAGGCCAATTTGGCAAAATCTTCCAAACCCTCACAGAAGAGGAAGAGGCCAAATCAGAAGCAAGTGGCTTCCAATTCTTCTAATCCTCCTGTCTCAGATGGGAAGAAGAAGAAGAACAACAAGAAGCCCAGGGACCCTAAAAAGTCCAAGTACTTCCACTGTGGGAAGGTAGGTCACTTTAAGAAGGCTTGCCGAGAATTCCTAGCCACCAAGGGCAAGGAAGGTAAGGAACTTCACTACTTAAAAGCATGTTTGGTGGAAGAATCGAAAGACACTTGGGTCATTGATTCGTGCACCACTAATCATGTTTGTGTTTCTATGCAGGGTTTCGTGAAAATGAGAAGTCTACATGATAGGAGCCTCTCGTTGCGGACTGGAGACGGTAGCTTGGTGGTGGCTGAGGCAGTCGGAGATATTTATCTTTATTTTGATGAATTTAGGTTTATTTTATTGAAAGACTGTTTTTATGTTGCTAATTTTAGGAGAAACCTTATATTGGTAGCTTGTTTAATAAAGGATTATTATTCAGTTTCTTTTAGTAAAAGAGTTAATATTCATAGAAATAAGTCATTTATCTGTTCTGGATGGACGGATGGAAACCTATATTTGATCAAACCAAAGATGTACTCACTGCTTGACACCGAATTAATAAATAACTCTAAAAGGTTTAAAGTTTCTCACTCTAACAAGGCGTATCTTTGGCATTTAAGACTTGATCATATTAATTAGGATAGGATTCAAAGATTGGTGAAAGAAGATCCTCTGGAATCTCTGGAGGAGGTACGTCTTGCTCTATGTGAGTCTTGTCTAGAGGGAACGATGACTAAGAGGTCTTTTGGAGCTAAGGGTACTAGGGCTCAGGAGCTCTTAAAAATTGTGCACACTAACGTATGTGGCCCCATGAACGTCACAGCACGAGGAGGGTTCGAGTATTATGTCTCCTTTATAGACGATTACTCGATGTATGGATATGTGTATCCGATGCACCGTAAGAGCGAAACCTTTGACAAGTTCAAAGAGTATCGTGCGGAAGTGGAAAAGAAATTGGATAAATCTATAAAGACACTTCGATCTGATCGAGGTGGTGAATACCTCTTCGACGAATTTCTAGGACATCTTGTAGAGAATAGGATATTATTCCAATTGACTGCACCTGGTACTCCACAACAGAATGGTGTAGCCGAAAGAAGAAACAGGATCTTGTTGGAATGGTACGGTCCATGATGAGTTATTCAACACTGCCATTATCATTTTGGGGATATGCTTTACAAATGGCGTGCTATATACTGAACCAGGTTCCAAGCAAATCAATTCCTAGAACTCCGTATGAATTGTGGCGTGGCAGAAAGCCCTCCCTTAGACATATGAGAATATGGGGTTGCCCGGCACATATACTGGATGGGGATGCGAAGAAGTTGGAACTTGAATGGCCATCTTGAAGAGTGTATCTATATGATACAGCCCGAAGGGTTTGTAGTGAAAGGCCAAGAAAGGAAAGTCTGTAAGTTACTTAGATCCATTTATGGATTAAAGCAAGCATCCCGCTCATGGAACCTGAGATTTGATCAAGCGATCAAGACTTTCGATTTTGAGAAGAACGTTGATTAACCCTGTGTTTATAAACATATTAAGGATGGAAAAGTGCTCTTTCTGATACTCTATGTCGATGATATACTACTCATTGGGAATGATGTAGGGAACTTATCATCGATCAAGTTTTGGTTACACCAATAGTTTGACATGAAGGACTTGGGAGAAGCTAATTATGTTCTAGGCATTCGTCTCTTTAGAGATTGAAAGAACAAAGTGATAGCATAATCCCAAGCTTCATACATAGATAAAATAATTAACAAATATGCAATGCAAGAGGCAAATAAAGGTACACAACCTTCTATTGTTGGTCTAACTCTTTCATTGGATGACTGTCCAAAGACATCGGAAGAAAGAGAGCGTATGAGTAAAGTCCCTTATGCATCCGCTGTGGGTAGCCTTATGTACGCTATGCCTTGCACTCGCCCGGACATATGTTTTGCAGTAGGTATGGTGAGTCAATATCAAGCGAATCCTAGAACCAAGCACTGGCAAACAGTAAAGCATATACTCAAGTATCTTAAGAGAACAAGGCATCATATGCTGGTGTATTCTAGAGGGGACCTAACACCTGTAGGATACACGAATTCAGACTTTTAGACTTGCAAGGATTCGAGGAAATCGACTTCTGGATCAGTGTTTTTGCTCGGAGGAGGTGCCATTGTATGGAGGAGCATGAAGCAGGGTTGCACAGCTGACTTTACTATGGAGGCTGAGTATGTGGCTGCGGCTGAGGCATCTAAAGAAGTGGTTTGACTCCGCAAGTTCTTTAGAGACCTTGAGGTCATTCCGAGTGTTGACAAGCCTATAACAATTTACTGTGATAACATTGGGGCTATTGCCAACACAAGGGAATCTCAGCACCACAAGAGGACCAAGCACATAGATCGGAGATATCATATTATTAGAGGGCACGTGGAGACAGGACAAGTAGATGTATGTAAGATCGCGTTTGAGGACAACATTGCCGATCCCTTTACTAAGACTTTGATGGCTAGAAGCTTTGAGAGGCACGTAGAGGTAAAGGGGATGCATAACATGGCACATCTGCTGGCATAGGGCAAGTGGGAGATTGTTAGGAAATGCCCTAAGTATTAGACAAATTTTGATGTATTTATTTTGAACTGGATAATAAAATTATATATAGAGGTTATTCATTACATTGCTATCTGTCCTCGTTTTTTTACATGTTAAAGTAAATGTAAGCAAATATGGCTCCCTATCTGCTTGTGTTAAACTATTAGAACGTTGCATGCAATGGACTTTTATATGCGAAAAGACAATGTTCTAAAGTAAGCGGTCTAAACTATGGTCTGTAGTGTATGGGGTTAGACCGAGCATCTAACTCATGTTAAGACTATTATGTTGTCTAAAGCCTTGGAGGGGACGGTTTGTCTTGACTGTCTGGAGCATAGACTCCCAAGTAGAGACATAGATATGTTGCTTGGTGGTGACATATTAGATCAGGACTAAAGCGTGATTGATCTACGAAGTTCGCTTTGAGTGGATCGATATGCTTTTGATGTTCATTGTGCAGTAACCTTAATCCTGAGTAGATGGACAGTTTCATGTATATGACTTGTGTACTTTGATGTTCCAATGGCTAAAGTGTCTCAGAGGTAGTAAGCTTATAGATCGGTTCATTGGGTGCATGACTTGTATACGATGAAGGGTTCATTTACAGATATCGGAATCATAGCTCTAATGAGAAGTTAAGGGTATTCTCCTAAAGGCATTATATTGAATGTGAAAATGGATAAGGCCTTGGGTCGTCTGCTGGGCGGATGACTTATTATTCACATATGGTGAATAATCATTTTCTTTATTCGGTAGTATAATGGAACTTTAAGATAGCCTGATCAGTAAGATTAAACGTGTTAGGAACTGCCCTAAGTATTAGAGACATTTTGATGTATTCATTTTGAACTGGATAATAAAATTATACATAGAGGTTATTCATTACATTGCTATCTGTCCTCGTCTTATTTACATGTTAAAGTAAATGTAAGCAAATATGGCTCACTGACTGCTTGTGTTAAAACTGTTAGAACGTTGCATGCAATGGACTTTTGTATGCGAGAAGACAATGTTCTAAAGTTAGCACTCTAAACTATGGTCTGTAGTCTATGGGGTTAGACCGAGCATCTAACTCATGTTAAGACTATTATGTTGTCTAAAGCCTTGGAGGGGACGGTCTGTCTTGACTGTCTGGAGCTGGACTCCCAAGTAGAGACATGGATATGTTGCTCGGTGGTGACATATTAGACCGGGACTAAAGCGTGATTGATCTACGTAGTCCGCTATGAGTGGATCAATCTGCTTTTGACGTTCATTATGCAATAACTTTAATCCTGAGTAAATGAACTACTTCATGTATATGACTTGTGTACTTTGATGTTCCAATGGCTAAAGCGTCTCAGAGGTAGTAAGCTTATAGACCGGTTCGTTGGGTGCATGACTTGTATACGATGAAGGGTTTGTTTGCAGATATCGGAATCATAGCTCTGAGGAGTTAAAGGTATCCTCTTAAAGGCATTATACTGAATGTGAAAATGGACAAGGCCTTGGGTCGTCTGCTGGGCGGATGACTTCTTATTCACATATGGTGAATAATCATTTTCTTGATTTGGTAGTATAATGGAACTTTAAGATAGCCTGATCAGTAGGATTAAACGGACTTTGACCTAAGGCTGATCATGGATATCATATGAGGGTTTTGCATATATGACAAGGTCATTGGATGGTAGCTCGTCACAGGCTTACGTAATACGGTATATAATTGGGAGTTCAGTTTCAGGTTTATAGTGGTGTGACTCTGAAATTAGTGATCATATGATTGAGTTGTTCGGTACAGAATGATGATCATATGGAATCACGGGAGCCCGATTATATATGTCCAATCAGTCCCTCTACTAGCTCCACATAATTCCTTAACGTTTGGCAAATTGATTTGTATATGCTATTGGCTAGTTTATTATGCATGGATGGTGATGACACAGGATTAGGATGGTAGACAAGATTCTCTCCGGTTGGATTCAGATTTTGTTTTGGATAATAGAGTACACAATTATTCGAACTCCAAATAAAGTTGCCATGATTTTATTTGAGATTGGATTGGAGTTGTAGAAAATTATCCATGAGAACAAGAATATGAAACACAACCGTTTTGTGGAATTTGAAATTTGAATTTTGAAATTTGAAATTTGAATTTTGAAATTTGAAATTTGAATTTTGAAATTTGAAATTTGAATTTTGAATTTGAAATTTGAATTTGAAATTTGAATTTGAAATTCGAATTTGAAATTTGAATTTGAAATTTAAATTTGAAATTTGAAATTTGAAATTTGAAATTTGAATTTGAAATTTGAATTTGAAATTTGAAATTCAAATTTTGAATCACAGTCCAAGTAGGATTCGAATTTGTTGTGGAAAATCCACAAGGTTTGAAATTCGAATTTGAGTTGGATTTGGAGAGGATAATCTTGTTAGAATCCTACTTGAATTTTGAATCCAAATCCCAACAAAAGTGGGTGAATTTTTTGAGGATAATCCTCAATGGAAAATTCGGTTTTTTGTGGATAAGATTCAAGGGAAAATTCAAGTTTCAATCCTAGTTGAATTTGGATTCTCTCCTTCCCTAAAAGTGGCCGAAATTTTGGAGCCTTAATCCTAGGAAATTCTGTTATTTTTGGATAAGGTTGAGATGAGATTTAGCTTGAAAATCTTATTGGAATTTTGATTCTTCCTTATCCTAAAAGTGGCCGAAAATTTGGAGAAGATTTTCTCCTAAAGATTTCGGATTTTTTGGTTGAAAAAGGGAGATAAAATTCTAGTTAAAATCTTGTTTAGATTTGGATTGGATTTATCCTAGAAAAACCGAATTTAATTGTTAGGATTATCCTATGAAAAATTCGGATTTTTGGTTAAAGATAAGGGAGAAAATCTTTTCCTAGTCCAATTCGAATTCAGAGAATCACCTCATGCAGGTCTATAAATAGAGGTCCTGCCACTCCAGTTCTCTCAGACCACAGACTCTCAGGTGAGCAGGCTTATTGTTGCACAGCTCATCGTGACAATAAAGTTCTTTAGAGATTTGGGTGGTCAGAAGAAGACTAGCAGTGCTAGCATACCGATCGAGGTTCAGAGTGCCCACACACTCAGCCATTCGGGAATTGGAGAATAGTAGAGAAGGCTAGTTGGTTGAAGCCTCCGGTCATTCTCCTCCTGCAAGATTGGCGTCCTTGAGGTATGAGTTTTAATTGTTGTTGGTTTATTGTATATGGCATCATGAGATATTTAACGATCTAAAAATTTTTATTATTCCGCTGCGCTACTCTGATACGTTTTTACCGGTTGATTTTCCTACAATTGGTATCAGAGCCATCTCATGACTATGCCATGTACATAAATTAGACAATTACTTAGTCTTTTTATTTATGTATGGATTTGATATTTAGAGAGTGGCATTCTAGGGTTCCTTTATGTTATTATCATGTATTATGTATAAAGTATGTGGTTATTTTAATTTTTTGAATTATTATAAGCATGCTTGTTTATGCCGGTTATGGTTCCTTAGAATTTAGAAAAATTGTATCTAGGAATTTTTATGTAACCATGGGAGCAGTTTATTAACACTGTAATTTTCCCATGGATTTTAATTTTTATCTCTTAGATTTTTTATGGTTAGAATTTTTGTACACCGGAAACGGTTTAGGAATTTTTTATGTAATTATTCTTGGAGGAGATTGAAGATTGAAGACCGTAATTTATTTTTCCCAAAAGTTAAATTTAATTTAAAGATTGAAATTTTGATTGTGTGGAAAATTTCAATTTAATTGGGATTCAAATTAATTTTTGGAGATCCTAATAGGTAAATTGGAATATGGCACGAAAATCGAGACACGACCCCTCGGAATAGGCCGACGGGCCTTGGTGGGGCTGCAGCCCCTGCCCTCGGGCAGGATGGGGCTGCGGCAGCCCCTATGCAGGCAAACATCACCCACGGCCGCAGGCTTGGCCTGCAGCCGAGGGTGGCGCAGCCTGCCCAAGGCCGGCCTCAGCCTGGGCATGCAGGCACTGGCTGCAGGCGCTGCCTGCAGCCTGCCGGCTGCTGCGCCCAGCCTGGGCGTGCAGCCTGGCGCTGCAGGCTTGGCCTGCAACCCGGCGGGCTGTACAAGGGGCAACCGTGGGCTGCCAGCCCCTCCGGGGTTGGTGGCTGCCCACAGCGGCTGCCGCCTTCACGGGCGGCGGTGCGGCGGTCCAAAATTTGAAAATTTTGATTTTTAAATTTGAGATTTAATTTTAAATCATGTTTAAAAAATATGTAATTGAAAATTTGAAATTTTTGAAATTACATATTATTACACATGATGATTAAAATTGTTTAAAATTTGAATTAGAAATTTAAATTTGAAATTCGAATTTGGAGTTTGAATTTGAAATTTAAATTTTTGGAAATTTAAATTTTAAATAAATGGAGAAATAAATGGAGAGGCTACATAAAGATGGATACAAGAAGACAGAACAAAATTCAAGACCCAAAGAATGCTTTGGATGGAATTTTGTAATCTTTATTTTCTTTGTTCTAGGATGGAACCATGGCTTGGTTATTCTGTCAATTATTTTTCTGTGATATGTCATGGATGTATAAATATGTATTGATGGATGTTTTGTATGCATATTTGATAACATGTCATATAGGATAGGTGAGTGCCGCTCATACTATATTGATCATACATAATTTGTCAAAACTTGCATGTTTTTCAAAATATTGAGTGGGAGAGGGTTTCAAACAAAACCCACGGCCTCCATTGTTGATCCATATGTGAAAGCATGGTAACGCCTCGCGTCAGTTCTGACCTGACCACACCCCTCGGTAGGTGTTTACCGCCGCCGGTATACTAGATTGGATCTCCTATGTGGAAAACGTGTTCGGGTGCGATCCTATTCATGACCACCCCTCGGTGGCTTGGTAGGACGTGGATCGGGCTACGTAAACAATGGTTATACACTCAAGACTCGTTTAGTTATTAACCTTCCCTAGAAGCTCTGTTAACTAAACTGGTGGTCAAATAAGCGGTTATTAATATATGTCTTAACCTTGGAGGATTTAAGTAAACATATATTAATTGGACGGGGTCCATGTTCCGGCTATTTGTTCTCATGACCACCCCTCGGTGGCTTGGGGCAATAGGTGCTGAGAATTACCGTTGCAATGCTACATGTTTTTTCAAGTTTCATGTAGGAACATACTTGTATGTTTTTTATTTGTTAAATTATCTGTATATTTGCTTGGGCTTTGTAATGATGTCTAGTATAATTTTATTTCAGTTCAAAATGTCACCGACACCCCTCATTTCGATACTTACTGAAAATAAGTTGAATGGCGATAATTATAAAGACTGGAAAAGAAATCTATTAATAGTTCTCAGCTGCGAGAGACACAAGTTCGTACTAGACGAACCATGCCCACCTGGGCCCAAACCTGACACACCACTTGAGGAGGTCCCGGTTGCCTATAATCGTTGGAGAGAATCCAATGAGATAGTTCGATGCTACATCCTTACTAGCATGACGAGTGCTTTACAAAAGCAGCATGAGACTTATCAAGTTGCTGGGGAGATCATGGAAAATCTGGAGGACATGTTCGGAGGCCAAGAAAAATTGGCTCGACAGTCCGCTATCACCAGCATTATGAACTCTAAGCAAAAGGCGAGTGCTCCGGTGAAGGACCATATGATCACTCTAACGGGATTCTTCGCTGAGGCTGCCGAGAATGGTGCTGAGTTAGACTATAACACCCAGATCGAAATGGTGTTCAAGACTCTGTCTAAAGATTTTGTAGGGTTTAAGGCCGCATACAATCTGGCGACAAAGGAGTTAGGACTTACCGAGCTCATGAAGCAATTACAGGCTTATGAGCGGATGATCAGGGATGAGGATACGGTCCGACCTAAAGGAGAGGCCAATTTGGCGGAATCTTCCAGTCCCTCACGGAAGAGGAAGAGGCCAAATAAGAAGCAAGTGGCTTCCAGTTCTTCTAATCCTCCTGTCTCGGACGGGAAGAAGAAGAAGAAGAACAAGAAGCCAAAGGACCCTAAAAAGTCCAAATGCTTCCACTGTGGGAAGGTAGGTCACTTTAAGAAGGCTTGCCGGGAATTCCTAGCCTCCAAGGGCAAGGAAGGTAAGGAACTTTATTACTTAGAAGCGTGTTTGGTGGAAGAATCGAAAGACACATGGGTCATTGATTCGGGCGCCACTAATCATGTTTGTGTTTCTATGCAGGGGTTCGTGGAAACGAGAAGTCTACATGATAGGAGCCTCTCGTTGCGGACTGGAGATGGTAGCTTTGTGGTGGCTGAGGCAGTGGGAGACGTTCATCTTTATTTTGATCAATTTAGGTTTATTTTATTGAAAGACTGTTTTTATGTTCCTAATTTCAAGAGGAACCTTATATCGGTAGCTTGTTTAATAAAGGATTCTTATTCAGTTTCTTTTAGTAAAAGAGTTGATATTCGTAGAAATAAGTCTTTTATCTGTTCTGGATGGATGGATGGAAACCTATATTTGATCAGACCAAAGATGTACTCACTGCTTGACACTGAATTAATTGATAACTCTAAAAGGTTGAAAGTTTCTCACTCTAACAAGGCGTATCTTTGGCATTTAAGACTTGGTCATATTAATCAGGATAGGATTCAAAGATTGGTGAAAGACGGTCCACTGGAATCTCTGGAGGAGGTACGACTTCCCCAATGTGAGTCTTGTCTAGAGGGTAAGATGACTAAGAGGTCTTTTGGAGCTAAGGGTACAAGGGCACAGGAGCTCTTAGAAATTGTGCACACTGACGTATGTGGCCCCATGAACGTCACAGCACGAGGAGGGTTCGAATACTATGTCTCTTTCATAGATGATTACTCGAGGTATGGATATGTGTATCTGATGCACCGCAAGAGCGAAACCTTTGATAAATTCAAAGAGTATCGTGCAGAAGTGGAAAAGCAATTGGATAAATCCATAAAGACACTTCGATCTGATCGAGGTGGCGAATACCTCTCCGATGAATTTCTAGGACATCTTGTAGAGAATGGGATATTATCCCAATTGACTGCACCTGGTACTCCACAACAGAATGGTGTAGCCGAAAGGAGAAACAGGACCTTATTGGATATGGTATGGTCCATGATGAGTTACTCAACGCTGCCATTATCATTTTGGGGACATGCTTTACAAACGGCGTGCTATATTCTGAACCAGGTTCCGAGCAAATCAATTCCTAGAACTTCGTATGAATTGTGGCGTGGCAGGAAGCCCTCCCTTGGACATATGAGAATATGGGGCTGCCCGGCACATGTACTGGATGGGGATGCGAAGAAGTTGGAACCAAGATCAGAATTATGCATGTTTGTAGGGTATCCAAAGGGAACTAAAGGAGGTCTGTTCTATAACCCGAAGGAACAAAAGGTCATTGTCTCAACCCATGCGACATTCTTGGAGGAAAGTCACATGAATGACTTTAAGCCTCGAAGCAAAGTGGTGCTAGAGGAGTTATCGGGTGAAAGAACTGCTCCACAGATTTCGGTCTTGGACGCAAGTCCGAGTTCCAGTGAAAGACCTGCAGACGATCAACAATTTAGGGTGCCTCGTCGTAGTGGGAGGGTTTCTAAGAAACCTAATTTCTTCATGTATGATGCTGAGGTATACCAAGCCGAGGCTCATGAGCATGAGGAAGATCCGATCACATATGATAAAGCTATAAAGGATGTTGATTCTAGATCTTGGAAACAGGCTATGAACAATGAGATGGATTCTATGAAATCCAACTCTGTTTGGGAACTTGTAGATTTGCCGGATGGGATAAAACCCATTGGATGCAAATGGGTCTACAAAAGAAAGAAGGATGCGGAAGGGAGAGTGGAAACTTTCAAAGCTAGACTGGTTGCAAAGGGATACACGCAAAAGGCTGGAATCGATTACGAGGAAATCTTTTCGCCTGTTGCTATGCTGAAGTCTATCCGTATTCTTCTGTCTATTGCTGCGGCTCTCGATTACGAGATCTGGCAAATGGATGTCAAGACGGCATTCTTGAATGGCCATCTTGAAGAGTGTATCTATATGATACAGCCCGAAGGGTTCGTAGCAAAAGGCCAAGAAAGGAAAGTCTGCAAGTTACTTAGATCCATTTATGGATTAAAGCAGGCATCCGGCTCATGGAACCAGAGGTTTGATCAAGCAATTAAGACATTTGGTTTTGAGCAGAACGTTGATGAACCTTGTGTTTATAAACGTATTAAGGATGGAAAAGTGGTCTTTCTGATACTCTATGTCGATGATATACTACTCATTGGGAATGATGTAGGGAATTTGTCATCGGTCAAGCTTTGGTTACACTAACAGTTTGACATGAAGGACTTGGGAGAAGTTAATTATGTTCTAGGCATTCGTCTCTTCAGAGATCGAAAGAACAAAATGATAGCATTATCCCAAGCTTCATACATAGATAAAATAATTGACAAATATGCAATGCTAGAGGCAAAGAAAGGCTCACAACCTTCTATTGCCGGTTTAACTCTTTCATTGGATAACTGTCCTAAGACATCGGAAGAAAGAGAGCGTATGAGTAAGGTCCCTTATGCATCTGCTGTAGGTAGCCTTATGTACGCTATGCTTTGCACTCGCCCAGACATATGTTTTGCAGTAGGTATGGTGAGTCGATATCAAGCGAATCCTGGAACCAAGCACTGGCAAGCAGTAAAGCATATACTCAAGTATCTTAAGAGAACGAGGGATTATATGCTAGTGTATTCTGGAGGAGACCTAACACCCGTAGGATACACAGACTCAGACTTCCAGACTTGTAAGGATTCGAGGAAATCGACATCTGGATCAGTGTTTTTACTCGGAGGAGGCGCCATTCTGTGGAGGAGCGTGAAGCAGGGCTGCACAGCTGACTCTACTATGGAGGCTGAGTATGTGGCTGCGGCTGAGGCATCTAAAGAAGCGGTTTGGCTTCGCAAGTTCTTTAGAGACCTTGAGTTCATTCCGGGTGTTGACAAGCCTATCACACTTTACTGTGATAATACAGGGGCTATTGCCAACACAAGGGAATCTCGGCACCACAAGAGGACCAAGCACATAGATCGGAGGTATCACATTATTAGAGGGCATGTGGAGACAGGACAAGTGGATGTATGTAAGATCGCGTCCGAGGACAACATCGCTGATCCCTTTACTAAGACTTTGGTAGCTAGAAGCTTTGAGAGGCATGTAGAGGCGATGGGATGCGTAACATGGCACATCTGCTGGCCTAGGACAAGTGGGAGATTGTTAGGAAATGCCCTAAGTATTAGAGACATTTTGATGTATTCATTTTGAACTGGATAATAAAATTATACATAAAGGTTATTCATTACATTGCTATCTGTCCTCGTCTTATTTACATGTTAAAGTAAATGTAAGCAAATATGGCTCACTGACTGCTTGTGTTAAAACTGTTAGAACGTTGCATGCAATGGACTTTTGTATGCGAGAAGACAATGTTCTAAAGTTAGCAGTCTAAACTATGGTCTGTAGTCTATGGGGTTAGACCGAGCATCTAACTCATGTTAAGACTATTATGTTGTCTAAAGCCTTGGAGGGGACGGTCTGTCTTGACTGTCTGGAGCTGGACTCCCAAGTAGAGACATGGATATGTTGCTCGGTGGTGACATATTAGACCGGGACTAAAGCGTGATTGATCTACGTAGTCCGCTATGAGTGGATCAATCTACTTTTGACGTTCATTATGCAATAACTTTAATCCTGAGTAAATGAACTACTTCATGTATATGACTTGCGTACTTTGATGTTCCAATGGCTAAAGCGTCTCAGAGGTAGTAAGCTTATAGACCGGTTCGTTGGGTGCATGACTTGTATACGATGAAGGGTTTGTTTGCAGATATCGGAATCATAGCTCTGAGGAGTTAAAGGTATCCTCTTAAAGGCATTATACTGAATGTGAAAATGGACAAGGCCTTGGGTCGTCTGCTGGGCGGATGACTTCTTATTCACATATGGTGAATAATCACTTTCTTGATTTGGTAGTATAATGGAACTTTAAGATAGCCTGATCAGTAGGATTAAACGGACTTTGACCTAAGGCTGATCATGGATATCATATGAGGGTTTTGCATATATGACAAGGTCATTGGATGGTAGCTCATCACAGGCTTACGTAATACGGTATATAATTGGGAGTTCAGTTTCAGGTTTATAGTGGTGTGACTCTGAAATTAGTGATCATATGATTGAGTTGTTCGGTACAGAATGATGATCATATGGAATCACGGGAGCCCGATTATATATGTCCAATCAGTCCCTCTACTAGCTCCACATAATTCCTTAACGTTTGGCAAATTGATTTGTATATGCTATTGGCTAGTTTATTATGCATGGATGGTGATGACACAGGATTAGGATGGTAGACAAGATTCTCTCCGGTTGGATTCAGATTTTGTTTTTGATAATAGAGTACACAATTATTCGAACTCCAAATAAAGTTGCCATGATTTTATTTGAGATTGGATTGGAGTTGTAGAAAATTATCCATGAGAACAAGAATATGAAACACAACCGTTTTGTGGAATTTGAAATTTGAATTTTGAAATTTGAAATTTGAATTTGAAATTTAAATTTGAAATTTGAAATTTGAAATTTGAAATTTGAATTTGAAATTTGAATTTGAAATTTGAAATTCAAATTTTGAATCACAGTCCAAGTAGGATTCGAATTTGTTGTGGAAAATCCACAAGGTTTGAAATTCGAATTTGAGTTGGATTTGGAGAGGATAATCTTGTTAGAATCCTACTTGAATTTTGAATCCAAATCCCAACAAAAGTGGGCGAATTTTTTGAGGATAATCCTCAATGGAAAATTCGGTTTTTTGTGGATAAGATTCAAGGGAAAATTCAAGTTTCAATCCTAGTTGAATTTGGATTCTCTCCTTCCCTAAAAGTGGCCGAAATTTTGGAGCCTTAATCCTAGGAAATTCGGTTATTTTTGGATAAGGTTGAGATGAGATTTAGCTTGAAAATCCTAGTGGAATTTTGATTCTTCCTTATCCTAAAAGTGGCCGAAAATTTGGAGAAGATTTTCTCCTAAAGATTTCGGATTTTTTGGTTGAAAAAGGGAGATAAAATTCTAGTTAAAATCTTGTTTAGATTTGGATTGGATTTATCCTAGAAAAACCGAATTTAATTGTTAGGATTATCCTATGAAAAATTCGGATTTTTGGTTAAAGATAAGGGAGAAAATCTTTTCCTAGTCCAATTCGAATTCAGAGAATCACCTCATGCAGGTCTATAAATAGAGGTCCTGCCACTCCAGTTCTCTCAGACCACAGACTCTCAGGTGAGCAGGCTTATTGTTGCACAGCTCATCGTGACAATAAAGTTCTTTAGAGATCTGGGTGGTCAGAAGAAGACTAGCAGTGCTAGCATACCGATCGAGGTTCAGAGTGCCCACACACTCAGCCATTCGGGAATTGGAGAATAGTAGAGAAGGCTAGTTGGTTGAAGCCTCCGGTCATTCTCCTCCTGCAAGATTGGCGTCCTTGAGGTATGAGTTTTAATTGTTGTTGGTTTATTGTATATGGCATCATGAGATATTTAACGGTCTAAAAATTTTTATTGTTCCGCTGCGCCACTCTGATACGTTTTTACCGGTTGATTTTCCTACAAAACGGACTTTGAGGGTTTTGCATACATGACAAGGTCATTGGACGATAGCTTGTCACAGGCTTACATAATACGGTATATAATTGGGAGTTCAGTTTCAGGTTTATAGTGGTGTGACTCTGAAATTAGTGATCATATGATTGAGTTGTTCGGTAAAGAATGATGATCATATGGATTTACGAGAGCCCAATTATATATGTCCAATTAGTCCCTCTACTAGCTTCACATTATTCCTTAATGTTTGGCAAAATTGATTTGTGTATGCTATTGGCTAGTTTATTATGCATGGATGGTGTTGACATAGGATTAGGATGGTCGACAAGATTCTCTCCGGTTGGATTCAGATTTTGTTTTGAATAATAGAGTACACAATTATTCGAACTCCAAATAAAGCTGCGATAATTTTATTTGATATTGGATTGGAGTTATAGAAAATTATCCATGAGAACAAGAATTTGAAATACAACTGTTTTGTGGATTTTGAAATTTGAAATTTGAAATTTGAATTTTGAATTTGAAATTTGAATTTGAAACTTGAATTTGAAATTTGAAATTGAAATTTTGAATCACAGTCCAAGTGGGATTCGAATTTCTTGTGGTAAATCCACAAGGAATGAAATTCGAATTTGAGTTGGATATGGAGAGGAAAATCTTGTTAGAATCTTACTTGAATTTTGAATCCAAATCCTAACAATAATGGACTAAAATTTTGAGGATTATCCTCGTAGAATTTTCAGATTTTTTGTGGATAAGGTTCAGGAAAAAATTCAAGTTTCAATCCCAGTTGAATTTGGATTCTCTCCTCCCTGATTATGGCCAAAAATTTGAGGATATCTCCTAGGAGATTTTTGGTTATTTTGGCTAAGGACGAGATAAGATTCAAGCTTGAAAATCCTAGTGGAATTTTGATTCTTCCCTTATCCTAAAGTGGCCGAAAATATTTGGTGAAGATCCTCTAGGATTTTCATATTTTTTGGTTGAAAAAGGGAGATAAAATTCTAGTTAAAATCTTGTTTAGATTTGAATTGGATAATCCTAAGTTGGCCGAAAATTTGTTGAGATTTTCCTCTTGGAAAATTTGGATTTTTTTTTGGTTGTAGATAAGGGAGAATATCTTCTCCTAATCCAATTCGAATTCAGAGAATCACCTCATGCAAGTCTATAAATAGAGGTCCTGCCACTCCAGTTCTCTCAGACCACAGACTCTCAGGTGAGCAGGCTTATTGTTGCACAACTCACCGTGACAATAAGTTCTTTAGAGATCTGGGTGGTCAGAAGAAGACTAGCAGTGCTAGCATACCGATCGAGGTTCAGAGTGCCCACACACTCAGTCATTCAGGAATTGGAGAATAATAGAGAAGGCTAGTTGGTTGATGCCCTCCAGTCATTCTCCTCCTGCAAGATTGGTGTCCTTGAGGTATGAGTTTAAATTGTTGTTGGTTTATTGTATATGGTATCATGAGATATTTAATGTTCTTGAAAAATTTTTATTATTCCGCTGCACCACTCTGATACGTTTTTACCAATTTATTTCCTACATTTAAGAGGATAACCTTAACTCTACATGAGAGCTATGATTCCTTATCTATAAGCAATCCCTTCATCATATATGCATTGTGTACCTAATGAACCTGTCCATTAGCTTGCTACCTCTAAGATGCCCTGGCCTTTGGAACATCAAATCACACTAGCCACATGCACAGAGCTGTTCACTTACTTAGGATTAAGGTTATTGTACAATAAACAACAAAAACAAATCGATTCACTTATTGCCGACTATGTAGATCAATCATGCTTTAGTCCCAGTCCAATATGCCACCACTAAGCAATATATCTACGTCTCCACTCAGGAGTCAAAGCTCTGCATAGTTAAGACAAACTACCCCCAAATCAGCTTTAGACAACTTAATAGTCTTAACATGAGTTGGATGCTCACTCTAACCCCATAGACTACGGACCATAGATTTGGGCCACTTACTCTAGAACGTTGTCTTCTCACATATAAAAGATCATTATATACAATATTTTAGCAATTTAACACAATCAGTTAATAAGCCATATTTGCTTACATTTACTTTAACATATAAATAGGTTGAGGACTTATATCAATGTAATGAATAACCTCTAAAATATTTTATTAATCAGTTCAAAAATAAATGAAATACATTACAATGTCTTTCCTGCTTAAGGCAACCTAACAATAACTTCTCTGATTCTTAAGGAAAACTGAATCTTTTAATGCAATATTGAAGTACTAGCAAGCTCAAGCATGCAATTTAGATCTGCTAGCTGCTAGTTGTAAGAAAAAACATAAGAGTATGCAGTGTAATTTAAAAAAAAATTCAATATCGTTAAAAACTCGTGTTGCCATATATAATAAATTATTCAACAATCATTATACCTTTGGAGGAAATCACCAGAAACACCAAAGGATGTAACCAAAGGGTTTTAATCAACTAGTCTTTTCTGCTATTCTCCAATTCCCGGAACAGTGGAGTGTGTGGGCACTCGGTTCCTCAATCAGTATTCTAGTGTGACATGTCTCATTTCAACGATCTAGATCTCTAAAAATTTATTATTATTAGTGGGATTTATAATAATAAATTTGCTTACTTAAGAGTCTGTGGTCTAAAGAAAATAAGAGTCACAAAGGTCCTATTTATAAATTTACATTAGGTGGCTTTTAGAATTTTGAATTGGATCAAGAAAAGATATTTCTCTCCCCATAAACCCTAAAGAATGAATTTCCCAAAGGAATAGACCTTCAAAATTTCAGCTACCCTTAGATTTTGTACATCCAAAATTCAAACAGAATTCAAATAAAATTTTTCTCTCTCCTCTCCGTTCAAAATCCAAATTTATGAATGAGGAAAATCCCACATTAAAAATTTGTTTTGTTGTTTATATTTGTGATTCAAATTTTGATTCAAATTTCAAACTCCATAAATCTAGTTATTCTGTCTGCATGGATAATTTCCACAACTCTAATTTAAATTCAAATAAAATCATGATAACATTATTTGATATTCAAATAATTGTGTAATCTCTTATCCAAAATAAAATTCAAATTCAAATTAGAAAAAAAATCTTGTCTTCCAACCCCATAGAAAAAGTTGCCTCCTACTTTAGTGTTAGGACAAGATTTTGTTCAATTCAAATTCAAATAGGATAATCTTTTAAATTTCAAATATTTATTTAAGCAAGATTTTCAAAATTCAAAATTAATCTCATATTTATCTTTCAAAAGAGAAATATAATTAATTTAAATTTCAAATCTTATCTTCCAAAATAAATATTTACCTAAATTAAATATTTATCCCATTTATTGAATAATACAAAATTACAATTTTACTCTTAGCTCCCAGAGAAAAATGCCTGCACCCTGTGAAGGGTGATGCGGATATTTCTCTTCAATAAATACAAGTATAAAAGCAATAAAGAATATCCAGATCAATTACTATCTATTATGGAATTATGCAAAGCTGGTAAAGAGATCGATTGGATATATATAATGTGGACTCCAATAATCTATGTAAATATTATTCTTTACCAAAAAAATCCATTACACAATTATTAGTTTTAGAGTCATACTATTATAAACCTGAAACTGCTATAAGGACCGCCCCAATCATGTACTTTAATTTTCATTTAATGAGAAATTGAGGAACAATTTGATGCCATTAGGTGCAATTCAAGTGACACGATCAGATACACAACCCGTGTAAGAGCTTGTATAGGAGATCGTGTAATGAGCAGAGAGCCGGTATACATAGACTCCCAAAAATTTATGAAACCTAATTGCTATATAATGAGTAATTAAGTTGGAAAATATAGTATATTTTCCAGTTGAATAGACTAAACAGATATGGTATTGTTTAAGTACTATTCATGCAGTGAAAGGGGTGACCAAAAGTGAACCCGATCCACCCTATTATGTGTATGAGTGTAGGAGACACGCAGTGTCAGGAAACTGGTCCGGACGACCATTTCTTGACACAAGACTGGTGAACTGATCATCAGAACGCTCGGACCGAACGTCTAAACACAATAACAATGAGAAACCCTAGCAAGGGTACGGTATCAAGAAAATGATCAAGATGACCTCTTCTCACCTAGAGACTAACAAATCAGAGTCAGAGCGCTCAGACTAGTCAGTTAAGTAAAAGACAGTGAATAGTGAATAGTGGGAAATGCACTCTCAAGTTACTAGCCAGGACGGCCTTAATTTGACCTAAAACTGATATACGAACGGTTAGTAGGCTCAATCTGGTCAATTGAGTACAAAAAGAGAATTTTAGTTTGAGAAATACGCAGTATCAGGACAAGGGTCAAGACGACCTTTACTCGCCCCGAAATAGATATATTTGGGCTCAGAGTGCCCAAATTAGTCAATCGGGCACCTGACATGTTTTTTGAAGCAGGGTAATATAGATCCTGAAAACTGATCTAGATGAACCTCTGATGGATGAAAAACTGATAAAAATGGAGTCAGCATGTCCAAATTAGTCAAGAGAGACTGTGTCTGAAATTTCGCAAGGGAATGCCTCGGTTTGCATGCAAAAGGACAACACAGAGTAGATACAACCATAGTATAGGAAATGAACAGTAAAATAGACTGATAATGGACTCTTAGATGGCATAAAACAACTAGGAATTGACAGTACAAAAATCGGATTTAGAAATCTAATTTTCGGGTAAAAATTGGAACACTGCCGAGAAAAGACCGAATACCACAGTATAAAATTAGATTGCGTTGAGAAGCAAATGCAGATAAAAGTTAACACTTAGAAACCATGCCCCTTAGCTGTAAAAACAACTGATTTTGGTTGCTCACATAGCCAAAAGTGAGAATAAAATATTACACTAGCCATGACAACTTTTGAATTTAAAATTCAAGGGGTTTTAAAGCTTGGTCAACAAGTTTTGCTTTATCTCTTCTCCCTTCCATGTAGCAGCCCATGCCCATTTATGGACTAAAAAAGGGCAGAAATTTGTCCCTTGATTAGGCTAAAATGGTAGACAATTAATGAAGATTAAACTTAAGCAAGTTTGATTAGTTTCTCCTATAAAAGGCACACATGATTTAGTGCTACCATTTCTTTCTTTTGGCTCCCAAAACACATTTCAATCTCTTCCTTTCTTCTAGCTGTAGCCGACCCCTAAGTGATCAAAAGCCTTCATTTTCAAGCCATAAATCACACCAAAAACTTACCAAAAATCAAATCTCACAAGCTTGTGTTAGGAGGAGCCAACCTAAGTCCATTCGAGGGTAAGGTTTCTAATCGATCTTTGTGGTTTTAGTTATTGTCTTGGTTTGATCTTAAGAGAAATTATTTTAGTGCTTTGTTAGCACAAATCTAACCCCCATCCTCTTGATTCCACATGGCCATTTTTGGTCCCTCGAGCCCCTAGTTTGGATTTGTGCTTCGTACATAGCACAAGAGGTAAAACCGAAAACCCTATCTTGCGGTTAGATTCTTTTTAAGTTTGATCAAGGCCATTTATGTGTATTTGTTTATGCAAATGGTTTGTAATAAGTTTATTTTGAGCCCTTAGCTTTTCATTTTTAAGTTTATATGGTTGTGGTTGTGTTTACATTATTTTTACGAATGGTTGTGTGCGAATGAGAGCATGAACGTTTTTAGTGATTGGACACAATCTATCCTCAAGGAAAGGCCACAGATTTGGCTATTTTGACCCCCTTAGTGTCTGAATTTAGGATTCGATAAAACATGGTGTTTTAAGAAAATTTTGTTACGGTCGTTTTTGCAACAAATAGCCCTTGTCCAAAAGCGACACTACGATAGGTTTTTCGAGTGGTATTCACTTAGTGCCCAAAACTGGGAACAAAATCCGAACCCAGAAATTAGTCTCGGGTTTTATTAAAAATGGACCACTTAGAGTCTAAACCAGACTTCGATCTCAACACAGAAGTTGTAGAACATGTTGAAATCTTTAAAATGACTTGCCTGTTATTTTAAAATTTTGGCCGTTTCAGGCCTCAAACAGAGTCGTTTTCAAAGTGATGTAAAATTGGGACTTTTACAAAATACTAGGAACATAGCCCATAGATTTAATGGATTTAGGAGCCATTAGAGTCAAATTTGAGTTCTAAGGCGAACATGAGATTTGTTCATCTCGTCGAGGATGAAAAATGTTATGTTCGCCAAATTTACAAACAAAGTCGTTTAAATTAAGTTTCAAAATAGTTTTCAAAAGTGGTTCAAAACCATCTTTTATACAAGCATCAAAAAAATGTGTTTTACATACTTCAAAATAAAATGTTTTAACCTTGTTAAAATATAAACATGGTTTTAATAAAATGCCCCCACCTTCCAATGGGGTAATAGGGGACGGTTTCAAAACAAAGAATTTTTCCAAGAATTTTTATAAGTTAACCAAAACAATTTTTCAAAGTAAAACAGTGTGGATAGCCCGGTAGGCTACCACACCAAACAAGCAATAGTAACCCGGTTGGTTACTACATCAAGTCTACGTATAGTAACCTAGTAGATTACCTAGCTATCCATGCGCGAGGTGACCGGTCAATTGACTGGTCGGTAACTAGTCAAGGACCGTATTATGAACGAAATGATAAGGAACGATGATTAATCTATCAAGAAGACACTTAATCATTACAATAGAAGATATGCACCAAATCTCCAAAGTAGGCCAATAGGGTACTGATGGGCCTCGGTACCCCAAAGAAACACAAGTTATAGTCACTAACAGAAATAGTGACCTAGGAACGATAGTAACTAATTTATTGGGCAATAAATAAGTTAACCACACCTAAAGTATCCAACTCTGTAAGAGAGCGAGTTAGTACCGACAGGCAATCGGTGCCAAACAATTTATTTGTGTTAGTCACTAATAGTATTAGTGACATAATAAAAGTGTTAATGGAATACATTATGTTGACAGGTGGTTACCTGTAACCTGATAAGGCGAGAGTATGAAATTGCTTGCAATTTAGATAAGTACAACTCCGCCTACGACATGAATAAAATGAATTTAAAGTATTGTTTTTATACTATATTAAGTATACAAACCTTGCACAGTTGATGCATAGCATATAGTTTCATAATCGCGTAGACTTAAGAAAATATAACGAGTCCAAGTCGAGGCTCATAAAGAAAGAATAATCTAGGCTAATAATATATATAATGAGCCCATGCCGAGGCTCATAATATATACATAACGAATTCAAGTCGAGGCTCATAAAGAAAGAATAATCTAGACTTACAATCTGTAATGAGTCCAAGCCGAGGCTCATAAAACATAACGAGTCCAAGTCGAGGCTCATAAGGAAAGAATAATCTAGGCTCACAACACATAACGAGTCCAAGTCGAGACTCATAAAGAAATAATAATCTAAGATATAACGAACCCAAGTCAAGGTTCATAATTAAAGATAATGGATAATGAAACATAAGCTGAGCATAAACGGTTCATGTAGTATACATGTTATACCCTAGATATGATTAGTGTAGGATTAAAATCGAGAAAAACGCATAAGAGTGATGCAATGGAACAACCAAAATTTTTCAAGATCGTTAAATATCTCGTGATGCCATATACAATAAATTAACAATAATAAAACTCATACCTCAAGAGGACGCCAAGTGTAGGAGGAGAATGACTGGAGTGCTTCAACCAATTAGCCCTTCTCTACTATTCTCCAATTCCTGGATGGCAGAGTGTGTGGGCACTCGGTTCCTCGACTGGTATGCTAGCACTGCTAGTCTTCTTCTGACCACCCAGATCTCTAAAGGACTTATAATCACAGTGAGTTATACAACAATAAGCCTGCTCATCTGAGAGTCTGTGGTATGAGAGAACTGGAGTGGCAGGACCTCTATTTATAGACTTGCATGAGGTGATCCTCTGAATTTGAATTGGATTACGAGAAGATTTTCTCCCTTATCCACTCACAAAAATCCAAAAATTCTAGGCCTTATCCAACCAAAAAGAATTCGGCCACTTTAAGGATTTTTCTTTAAAAATTCAAATAGGATTTTAACTTGAATTTTATCTCCTTATTCCCTCACAAAAACCGATTCCCCTTTGTGACAAAATCATGACTAGATTCGGTCATTAAAGTGTGAGGAGAATTAGAATTCAGATAGGTTTTTCTAGCTTGAATTTAATCTCACTCTTATCCATTAAAAATTTGAAAATCCCCTTGGATTTATCCTTAAAATTTTCGGCCACTTTTAGGGAAGAGAGAATCTAAATTCAACTAGGATTTTCTTGCTTGAATTTTTCTTGAACCTTATCCACAAAAATCGAAAATATCTAGAAGGATTTCCCTCAGCAATTTTCAACCATTTTAGTTAGGATTGGGATTTAAAATTCAAGTAGGATTCAAACAAGATTTTCCTCTCCATAATCCAACTCAAATTTGAATTCTAACCCTGTGGAATTATCCACAAAGAATTCAAATTCAACTTGAACTGTGATTCAAAATTTAAATTTCAAATTTCAAAATTCAAATTTCAAATTCAAAATTCAAAATTCAAAATTCAAATTTAAATTTCAAAATTCAAATTTCAAAATCCACAAAAAAGTTGTATTTCAAATTTTTGTTCTCATGGATAATTTTCTACAACTCCAATCCAATCTCAAATAAAATCATGGTAGCTTTATTTGGAGTTCGAATAATTATGTACTTTATTATCCAAAACAAAATATAAATTCAACTGGAGAGAATCTTGTCTACCATCCTAATCCTATGTCAACACCATCTATGCATAATCAACTTGCCAATAAGCATACACAAATTAATTTGCCAACCATTAAGGAATTATGTGGAGTTAGGAGAGGGACCAATTAGACATATATAATCGGGCTCTCGTGAATCCATATGATCATCATTTCTGTACTGAACAACTCAATCATATGATCACTAATTTCAGAGTCACACTACTATAAACCTGAAACTGAACTCCCAATTATATACCGTATTACGAAAGCCTATGACAAGCTAATGTCCAATGACCTTGTCATGTATGCAGAACCTTCACATGATATCCATGATCAGCCTTAGGTCAAAGTCCATTTAATCCTACTGATCAGGCTATCTTAAAGTTCCATTATACTACCGAATAAGAAAATGATTATTCATCATATGTGAATAAGAAGTCATCCGCCCAGTAGACGACCCAAGGCCTTGTCCATTTTGACATCCAGTATTATGCATTTAAGAGGATACCGTTAACTCCTTATTAGAGCTATGATTCCGATATCTATAAACAAACCCTTCATCATATACAAGTCATGCACCCAACGAACCGGTCTATAAGCTTACTATCTCTGAGAGGCTTTAGCCATTGGAACATCAAAGTACACAAGTCATATACATGAAGTAGTTCATTCACTCAGGATTAAGGTTACTACATAATGAACGTCAAAAGCAGATTGATCCACTCATAGCGAACTATGTAGATCAATCACGCTTTAGTCTCGGTCTAATATGTCACCACCAAGCAACATATCTATATCTCTACTTGGGAGTCTATGCTCCAGACAGTCAAGACAAACCGTCCCCACCATGGCTTTAGACAACATAATAGTCTTAACATGAGTTAGATGCTCGGTCTAACCCCATAGACTACAGACCTTAGTTTAGACCGCTTACTTTAGAACATTGTCTTCTCGTATACAAAAGTCCATTGCATGCAACGCTCTAACAGTTTTAACACAAGTAGTCAGGGAGCCATATTTGCTTACATTTACTTTAACATGTCAATAGAATGAGGACACATAGCAATGTAATGAATAACCTCTATATAATTTTATTATCCAGTTCAAAATAAATACATAAAATGTCTCTAATGCTTAGGGAATTTCCTAACAATTAGAGCAAGCTTTCTAGTTGCATTATAGGACATGCCTACTTGATACACATTCTGAGATGCTACATGATATGTTTCCATATTCTTTGTGAATGTACGATGAGATTGCTAGTTTTATATATAAGTATGGCTTACGATTTAAACATGTTTTCTGGTTAACATGTTGTACTTACTGGGCGTAAAGCTCACGAAGTGTGTTCATACTGTAGGTAAGCGTCCTACGGCATAAAAAGCAATGGGCAATGACGGCGGCGAACGCGGATGTGAGGGCGAGATTATGGATACACCGCGAGTATTCTTCTGCTAAGTTTGGGTATACAGTATTTTTGAATAGTGATAGTATTTTTGAATAGTAAAGTTAAATAATATTTTTTTCAATAGTAACATCTAAATAGTATTTTCAAATATTAAGTAGTTAAACAGGATTATAAGTGTATATATATAATTGAAACTCCCTATGACGTAGTCTCTGTATTTGAATAGTATACGTACGTAAATAGTATATACGTACTCAATAAAAAAAATTCCCTAAAATTAAGATATCTAAGTTAATAAGTTTTAAGTAAAGTATCAATGGTTTGCAAGTAAGTATAAGTATCAGTTAAAGTAACAAGTTTTAAGTGATGGTTCGGGCGACCAAGGGCTTGGGACGTCACAGTGGGTATCAGAGCGGTTTCTTACTACCTTACCTTACATCGCCGCACGCCTACCTCATCTATCCAAGTAAGTTAGCTTTTACTTTATAGTATTAATATGTAAGTTATAACATGTAACTATGGCTGCACTAGTAGAAGCTACACCAGTAGAGCCTCACTAGAGGATGAGGATTCCAAAGGACAACATGGTTTGAATACGTACACAGACCAATCAAGCATCCCGAGAGGATGAATTAATGGCGCATCTCGTAGCTATGCAAGAGATGGTGGAGAATCAACAGTGGGAATTAAACCAGCTTAGGGAATAGCTAGACTAGCAACCCCAGGCACCGCAATTGGTAGGGGTGCAAGTCCAAGTAGCTCCAGTAGCCCCCGATACTCCTAGGGAGCAAGTGGCTCCTCCAACCCAAGTGACTCCGATGCCATCAATCGTGGCTGCTCTCGTAACATGCCAACTCCTAGAGAAGGCGACCTATGTGAGCGGTTCCAACACCTGAAAGCGCCAGAGTTTGAAGGAACCACAAACCCTATAGAGGCCGACGACTAGTTGACCGACATCTAGGTCATCTTAGACCTCATAGGATTGACGGTAAGAGAAAAAGTATTGTATGCATCCCTTGCCCTACACAAAGGGGCACGGCAATGGTGGAAGATCGTGGCCATCAAAAGGAACGTCAATGAAATGAACTGGGCAAACTTCATCGATGAATTTAAAGAGATGTACTTTAATGATGAGGCCCTAGGTGCGCAACAAGATTAGTTCAATAATCTACGCCAGGGAAGCATGACTGTCATGGAGGTAGTCCGGATATTCGAGCAGCTAGCCTGACTTTGTCTAGACCTAGTACCGACAGAGAAGGAGAAGGTTAGAAGAATGCTGAAATTATTTGGACAGATATTGCCGTCCAGGTATGCAGTGCAAGCCACGGACCCGTAACTGTGGCTGAATGCATCAGCCGAGCCATCCAGGCAGAGTATTGGTTGGCCCAAGACAGAAAAAGGAAAGCACAGGTCTTTAAAGCTTGAAGGGAGGAGGAAATGCAAGCTAAGCAGGCTCAGGGAAAGCAAAACCCCGAGTCGCAACATAGAGGGTAGAACATGGGGATCGGCCAGAATAGCAGGCAATCCCACAAGAATAACAAGAGGAAAGGTAATCCAGGCAATCAAGGTTCATAAAAGAACTTCCCTCAGAAGAGAAAGGACCAGAAAGGAGATGATAGCCAATGCCCGATTTGCCCGAAATGTGGAAAGGGACACTCGGAAGAATGCAAGCAAAGAATGAATGGCTGTTTCGTATGTGGTAAGGAAGGTCACCTCGTCAAAAACTGTTATTTCAACCCACAGAGACAGCAAAACCAAGCTCGCACCACCAGTAACCAACTATATGCTGTCTAGACCAAGATAGAAGGTCTTTCAATCACACAAGGTAGACTAGAAACCCCAGACAACTAAGGCAAAATTCTCTTCTTAGGCTACATATGTAGGCATGATGGGAAGTAGTAACTTATTCCCACTAGACCTATCCTAGTGTGTTCCTTTGAGATTATATACCGTGAAGTGTTTACCAATCCCAATGGACTAAAGTTATGTACTTTTAAAATGATATAAAATGCAGTGTAGTTTTGCCCAAAGGCTTAGATACAATATTTTCACACACGACTAGAGTGCGACTGAAAAAGAAAAAGAGTCAGAAGAGATGTTGGGATCACTATACGTAAAAATCATGACTATACAATGTTAAAGAACTGCTCAGAGTAAGAGCATGGATTGCTGCCCGAGTTGTACTGATCTTTACGCCTAGTTGTCCACTAAGTTTCAAGTGGCAAGCAGAACTTCTGCATTACATGTGAATGTCAGGATTGGTTTCACACTTTCAAAGTGACTCCCCGATTGTACTCCATTAATCAGGATAACTGAGTCCTGTTGGCTATTGATATCTTTCAGGAAGATACTCTTGTGTGTATTGGGTTCTTATGACCAGGATGAGCTCTTAACTAGGTCAAGTTTTGCTATACCACGATTGAGCAAATCAATGAGAGGAGTCTGGCATTAGCCCCACTTTTTCTTTATGGGCAAGCGGGGGGAGTGAAACCACCTAAGTTACCTAGAGTTGTGGATATACGAAGCTTTAATGTTGTGGCGACCCGTGCCCTCAGTGGCCCAGACCGTCACTAAAAACTTTCTTTCTTCAATTGATACTTATACTTACATTTAACTTATATTAGATTTAATACGAAATATTAGGGATTTTTTTTAACGCGTACGTATTTACTATTCACGTATGTATATTTTTAAAATGCGAAATTTGAAAAAACATAAGGATTTCAATTATGCATACATACTTATATACTTGTTTATCTGATTACTATTAACCAGATACTATTTAAATATACTATTCATACATATACTTTTACTGTTTCAAAATATCGTTTAACCTTTACTATTCAAAATACTATTTAACTGTCACCATTCAAAATACAATTTACTCATACTGTGCGTAAGAATACTCGTGGCGTGTCCACAACCTCCCCTCACATCCGCCTCCACCGCCATTATCGCTCATATGTGATTAAGCCATAAGACGCTTACCTACAGTATGAATACACTTTGTGAGCTTTACGCCCAGTAAGTACAACATGTTTACCTCAAAACATGTTTAAACATACACATACTTCAAATCATATGAGCACACCAGTCATCACAGATACCATATAACATATCATATATCATAGCATCATGTATCGCATCTTAGAATACATCATCACATCATACTGAATGCATAACATAGAATATCATATATTGAGTGCAACTTATGGAGACTAGAAGCATAAGGAACTCATGCATACAGTGATCAATGTATGATCCGGTTATGTTCATTTATGCTTTAACATCTTCTTTTTTTTTATCTTGTCTACTCTGGGCCCCTGTGTCAGTACCGACTGTGCGTAGACCAATGGTAATGCTGAGGTCACTATATAGGCCAGAGGACCATCAACGGATGCTCAACTCTCTACCTTCTTTTACTTTAACTTTGAAAACCCTTTCAATGGAAAGAGCAGGTACGACATGCCTATTAAATTCCATCTTGCTTATCTGTTATAGCCATGTGCTTTTCTAAGCTATCCCAAGGCCTACGCGGCGGGGACATATGGCTTCTATCTTGTTCTTTCATCAATCTACTCGATTATGAAAATATATGCTCTTACGTATGCTATGCAGTTGTTAGAAAATGCCCTAAGTATTAGAGACATTTTTGATGTATTCATTTTGAACTGGATAATAAAATTATATATAGAGGTTATTCATTACATTGCTATCTGTCCTCGTCTTATTTACATATTAAAGTAAATGTAAGCAAATATGGCTCACTGACTGCTTGTGTTAAAACTGTTAGAACGTTGCATGCAATGGACTTTTGTATGCGAGAAGACAATGTTCTAAAGTTAGCATTCTAAACTATGGTCTGTAGTCTATGGGGTTAGACCGAGCATCTAACTCATGTTAAGACTATTATGTTATCTAAAGCCTTGGAGGGGACGGTCTGTCTTGACTGTCTGGAGCTAGACTCCCAAGTAGAGACATGGATATGTTGCTTGGTGGTGAAATATTAGACCGAGACTAAAGCGTGATTGATCTATGTAGTCCGCTATGAGTGGATCAATCTGCTTTTGACGTTCATTGTGCAATAACCTTAATCCTGAGTAAATGAACTACTTCATGTATATGACTTGTGTACTTTGATGTTCCAATGGCTAAAGCGTCTCAGAGGTAGTAAGCTTATAGACCGGTTCGTTGGGTGCATGACTTGTATACGATGAAGGGTTTGTTTGCAGATATCGGAATCATAACTCTGAGGAGTTAAAGGTATCCTCTTAAAGGCATTATACTGAATGTGAAAATGGACAAGGCCTTGGGTCGTCTGCTGGGCGGATGACTTCTTATTCACATATGGTGAATAATCATTTTCTTGATTCGGTGGTATAATGGAACTTTAAGATAGCCTGATCAGTAGGATTAAACGGACTTTGACCTAAGGCTGATCATGGATATCATATGAGGGTTTTGCATATATGACAAGGTCATTGGATGGTAGCTCGTCACAGGCTTACGTAATACGGTATATAATTGGGAGTTCAGTTTCAGGTTTATAGTGGTGTGACTCTGAAATTAGTGATCATATGATTGAGTTGTTCGGTACAGAATGATGATCATATGGAATCACGGGAGCCCGATTATATATGTCCAATCAGTCCCTCTACTAGCTCCACATAATTCCTTAACGATTGGCAAATTGATTTGTGTATGCTATTGGCTAGTTTATTATGCATGGATGGTGATGACACAGGATTAGGATGGTAGACAAGATTCTCTCTGGTTGGATTCAGATTTTGTTTTGGATAATAGAGTACACAATTATTCGAACTCCAAATAAAGTTGCCATGATTTTATTTGAGATTGGATTGGAGTTGTAGAAAATTATCCATGAGAACAAGAATATGAAATACAACCGTTTTGTGGAATTTGAAATTTGAATTTTGAAATTTGAAATTTGAATTTGAAATTTGAATTTGAAATTCGAATTTGAAATTTGAAATTGAAATTTAAATTTGAAATTTGAAATTTGAAATTTGAATTTGAAATTTGAAATTCAAATTTTGAATCACAGTCCAAGTAGGATTCGAATTTGTTGTGGAAAATCCACAAGGTTTGAAATTCGAATTTGAGTTGGATTTGGAGAGGATAATCTTGTTAGAATCCTACTTGAATTTTGAATCCAAATCCCAACAAATAAGGGACAAAATTTTTGAGGATAATCCTCATGAAAATTTCGGATTTTGTGGATGAGATTCAAGGGTAAATTCAAGCTTCAATCCTAGTTGAATTTGGATTCTCTCTACTCCCTAAAAGTGGCCGAAATTTTGGAGCCTTAATCCTAGGAAATTCGGTTATTTTTGGATAAGGTTGAGATGAGATTTAACTTGAAAATCCTAGTGGAATTTTGATTCTTCCTTATCCTAAAAGTGGCCTAAAATTTGGAGAAGATTTTCTCCTAAAGATTTCGGATATTTTGGTTGAAAAAGGGAGATAAAATTCTAGTTAAAATCTTGTTGAGATTTGGATTGGATTTATCCTAGAAAAACCGAATTTAATTGTTAGGATTATCCTATGAAAAATTCGGATTTTTTGGTTAAAGATAAGGGAGAAAATCTTTTCCTAGTCCAATTTGAATTCAGAGAATCACCTCATGCAGGTCTATAAATAGAGGTCCTGCCACTCCAGTTCTCTCAGACCACAGACTCTCAGGTGAGCAGGCTTATTGTTGCACAGCTCATCGTGACAATAAAGTTCTTTAGAGATCTGGGTGGTCGGAAGAAGACTAGCAGTGCTAGCATACCGATCGAGGTTCAGAGTGCCCACACACTCAGCCATTCGGGAATTGGAGAATAGTAGAGAAGGCTAGTTGGTTGAAGCCTCCGGTCACTCTCCTCCTGTTCATTGGCGTCCTTGAGGTATGAGTTTTAATTGTTGTTGATTTATTGTATATGGCATCATGAGATATTTAACGATCTAAAATTTTTATTGTTCCGCTGCGCCACTCTGATACGTTTTTACCGATTTATTTGCCTACAGCAGTATCGTGTGCATGATACATACTTAAAATACTGGAAAACCATCATTTTAAATTCATTTTCTTCATGTTGTAGGCAGAGTTATACTTACCTAATTGTAAGTAATTCATACTTGTACTCGCACCTTTATCAACTCACAGGTTATCACCTGTCATCAATAACATTACTCATCAGCACCCTTACTGGTGTAGGAAAATAAATCGGTAAAAACGTATCAGAGTGGCACAGCGGAACAATAAAAATTTTTAGATCGTTAAATATCTCATGATGCCATATACAATAAATCAACAACAATTAAAACTCATACCTCAAGGACGCCAATCTTGCAGGAGGAGAATGACCGGAGGCTTCAACCAACTAGCCTTCTCTACTATTCTCTAATTCCCGAATGGCTGAGTGTGTGGGCACTCTGAACCTCGATCGGTATGCTAGCACTGCTAGTCTTCTTCCGACCACCCAGATCTCTAAAGAACTTTATTGTCACGATGAGCTATGCAACAATAAGCCTGCTCACCTGAGAGTCTGTGGTCTGAGAGAACTGGAGTGGCAGGACCTCTATTTATAGACCTGCATGAGGTGATTCTCTGAATTCAAATTGGATTAGGAAAAGATATTCTCCCTTATCCATAACCATAAAATCTGAATTTTTCCACTGGAAAATCCCAACAATAAATTCGGTTTTTAAAGGATAAAAACCAATCCAAATCTAAACAAGATTTTAACTAGAATTTTATCTCCCTTTTTCTACCAAAAAATCCGAAATTTCCTAGGAGATTTTTCTCCAAATATTGGGCCACATTAAGGATAAGGGAGAATCAAAATTCCACTAGGATTTTCAAGCTTGAATCTTATCTCAACCTTATCCAAAATAACCAAATTTTCCTGGGAGATTTCCCCCATAATTTCGGCCACTTTTCAGGGAAGGAGAGAATCCAAATTCAACTAGGATTGAAACTTGAATTTTCCCTTGAACCTTATCCACAAAAACAGAAATTCCATTGAGGATTATCCTCAAAAATTTCGTCCACTTTTGTTAGGATTTAGATTCAAAATTTAAGTAGGATTCTAACAAGATTATCATCTCCAAATCCAACTCAAATTCGAATTTCAAACCTTGTGGATTTTCCACAACAAATTCGAATCCCACTTGGACTGTGATTCAAAATTTGAATTTCAAATTTCAAATTCGAATTTCAAATTCAAATTTCAAATTTCAAATTTCAAATTTCAAATTCAAATTTCAAATTCAAAATTCAAATTTCAAATTTCAAAATTCAAATTTCAAAATCCACAAAACGGTTGTGTTTCAAATTCTTGTTCTCATGGATAATTTTCTACAACTCCAATCCAATCTCAAATAAAATCATGGCAACTTTATTTGGAGTTCGAATAATTGTGTACTCTATTATCCAAAACAAAATCTGAATCCAACCGGAGAGAATCTTGTCTACCATCCTAATCCTATGTCATCACCATCTATGCATAATAAACTAGCCAATAGCATACACAAATCAATTTGCCAAACGTTAAATAATTATGTGGAGCTAGTAGAGGGACTGATTGGACATATATAATCGGGCTCCCATAATTCCATATGATCATCATTCTGTACCGAATAACTCAATCATATGATCACTAATTTCAGAGTCACACCACTATAAACCTGAAACTGAACTCCCAATTATATACCGTATTACGTAAGCCTGTGATGAGCTACTATCCAATGACCTTGTCATATATGCAAAACCCTCATATGATATCCATGATTAGCCTTAGGTCAAAGTCCGTTTAATCCTACTGATCAGGCTATCTTAAAGTTCCATTATACTACCGAATTAAGAAAATGATTATTCACCATATGTGAATAAGAAGTCATCCGCCCAGCAGACGACCCAAGGCCTTGTCCATTTTCACATTCAGTATAATGCCTTTAAGAGGATACCTTTAACTCCTTAGAGCTATGATTCCGATATCTGCAAACAAACCCTTCATCGTATACAAGTCATGCACCCAACAAATCGGTCTATAAGCTTACTACCTATGAGACGCTTTAGCCATTGGAACATCAAAGTACACAAGTCATATACATGAAGTAGTTCATTTACTCAGGATTAAGGTTATTGCACAGTGAACGTCAAAAGCAGATTGATCCACTCATAGCGGACTACGTAGATCAATCATGCTTTAGTCCCGGTCTAATATGTCACCACCAAGCAACATATCTATGTCTCTACTTGGGAGTCTAGCTCCAGACAGTCAAGACAAACCGTCCCCTCCAAGGCTTTAAACAACATAATAGTCTTAACATGAGTTAGATGCTCGGTCTAACCCTATAGACTACAGACCATAGTTTAGACCGCTAACTTTAGAACATTGTCTTCTCGTATACAAAAGTCCGTTGCATGCAACGTTCTAACAATTTTAACACAAGCAGTCAGTGAGCCATATTTGCTTACATTTACTTTAACATATAAATAAGACGAGGACAGACAGCAATGTAATGAATAACCTCTATATATAATTTTATTATCCAGTCCAAAATGAATACATCAAAATGTCTCTAATGCTTAGGGCATTTCCTAATAGCTGGGTCGTTAATACCATTAGTGACTAACACTTGCGTCTCTATGTGGTACTGAGGCCCGTTGGTACTCTATTAGCCTACTTTGGGAATTTGGTGTCCAATTCCTATTATCGTTTGATTAACTGTCTTCTTGACATATTAATCATCGTTTCTCACAATGTTGTATAGAACATGGTCCTTGACTGGTTACCTACCAGTCCATTGACTGGTTATCTCTCGCATGGGCAACTAGGTGGTCTACCGGATTACTAAGTGTAAACTAGGTGTAGTAATTAGCCAGGTTACTTACCTATTGGATGTGGTAGCCTTCTTGGCTACTATTCTTTGGTATAGTGGCCCATCGGGCCACTATGTCCTCATCGAGATGAACAAATCTCTTGTTCATCTTGGAGCCTAATACTAACTCTAACGGCTCCTAATTTGGACCCAGTTTTTTTTTAACAAAACTTCCAGTTTTACACTTCTTTGAAAATGGCTCTGATTAAGGCCCAAAACGGTCGAATTTTTAAGGCCCGCACAGGTCATTCTCAAGATCTCGACGAGATCTACAACTTCTGTATTGAGCCCAAAGTCTGTTTCAGACTCTAAAGGGTCCGTTTTCAATAAAAACCGAGACTGTGGTCTAGGGTTGGGTCCTGTTCCTAGTTTTACTCCCAGTTTGGGCACTGAGTGAAAAACACTCGAAACGCCTATATTAATATCGTTTTTGGCCAAAGGCTATTTGAGGTAAAAATGACCATAATGAAATTTTCTTAAAATATTGTGTTTTACCAAATCCCAAAATCAGACCCTAAATGGGTCCAAATAGCCAAAATCTGTTGCCTATCTTGAGGACAGTTTTATGTCCAGCCACGTTACTAAACTTTATGCTCTTAACCTTATGTAAAAAAATTTATAAACATAATCACGACCACATAACTTAAAATAGGAACTTAAGGGCTCAAAATAAAATTATTACAATCTATGTGTATAAACAAACATACATAAATGACTTTGATCAAAATTTAAAAATCACTAACCACAACACAAGGGTTTTTCAGTTGTTACCTTTTTGGTGCTTTGAACTTTAGCTTGGGTGAGAAAGTGACCATTGGAAATCGCAAGGAATGGGGGTTGGTTCTTGTGCTAACAAAAACTAAAATATTTTCTCTTAATCATCAACGTAAAACAAAGAACTAAAACCACAAAATCCATCTAGAATCTTACCCTTGCAAGACTTGAAACAACTTGAAAATGATTTCTCTAAATCCGAACTTGAAGGGGTTTATTTTTGGTATATTTTTGGCAAGAGTTTGAACTTGAAAATAGGTGGTTTTGGGGTTGAGAAGTGGTCGGTTGCAACAAGGGGGAGAGAGAAAACGTGAGCTGAAAAATTGGAGTGTGAAAAGAGGAAACTAAACCTAAAGGTATGGTCATTCCTTTTATAGAAAAATCCTAATCTCACTTAGCTATCTTAAGCTTGATTAATCAAGCCAACTTTAAACTAATTTTGGGGATAAAACTTGCCCATTTCAGTCCCCAATTCAGAAAGTAGGTGTCCATTTAAGGGGGAGGATGAGAAAGGAATGGTGATGGTAAGGTGATGTGATGTGAAATTTTTGGTAATTGTTTATACAATTGTGTCATCAACCATCCTAATATTTTATTTGTCACTTTTTAGGGTTTTTAGCTGTTGAAAACCAGCTGGTTTTCTAGCTAGAGTACACGGTTTTGAAGTGAAGGAAAATTATCTGTGTTGCTCTCTTCGCAGTCCAGTCTTATACTGCAATTTTTGGTCCTTTCTCGTTAACGTTCAAATAATCATCCGGAAGTCAGATTTTCTAAATCTAATTGTTATGCAGATGATTTCTAGTTGGTTATATTTTTCTATGAGCCCATTCTACACTAAATTACTACTCATACTCTATACTGTGGTTGTGTCTACACTGTATTGTATTTGCACATGCATACCGAAGCGTTTTTGGGTGCGACGTTTCCAACACAATTTCTTTTGACTAAGTTGGCCATGTTAAGCCCATTTTATTAGTCCTTTGGTGGGAAAAGTTCAACCAAACCATCCTCTCGATACCATATTCCTTGCTAGGGTTGTTCTTCTGTTTACACGGCTTCTTACACGGCTCCCTACACGGGCGTGTTCAAGGTTACACTGGCATGTCTTTGCTAAACACGGCCGTGTCATGGAAAAATTTCATTTTCCTGATTAGTACATGGTGTCACACACGATCCCATACACGGGTGTGTGCATGATACATGGGCGTATCTTTGTTCAACACGGCTGTGTCTCGGAAATTTTTATTTTCTGACTTTTACACGGCATCACACACGGCTGTACACCTTGGCGTGTCTCTCTACATGACCATGTTCCACCAATACATCCGCTGACATCTCAACAACCAAATCAATATACGGTCTCTTACACCATCGTGTACTTGACCGTGTTCATTAATACGACCCTGTTCATTAGAACCATCTTATGTTTATGCACAGTGCCGATGATACACGGCTTCCTACATGGGTGTGTATCTGGCCATGTCTTACTTACACGACCATGTTCAATTACACGGCTTCATGCACGTGCATAGTCTGGGCAGTACATGGCCATACACACGGCCGTGTATGTGCCCGTGTTCCTCGAATTTTACACTAAATGCATCAAATCATTCCTAAATTTCTCATTAAATGAAATTTGTGGTATAGGGATGGGGCAGTCCTTATAACCTATCCCTCTTACAAAAATTTTTGTCCTCGATAATTAGAATAAATTTAGGAAGTTTCTTCTCATATCCTCTTCCCGTTCCCATATAGCTTCTTCTAAGTTGTGGTTTCGCCACAACACCTTTACAAGTGGAATGACTTTATTTATGAGGACTTTGTCTTCTCTAGCTAAAATCTACACAGGTTTCTCCTTGTACGTTAGATCAGCATGTACTTCTACTGGTTCCTGGCTCAGAATGTGGGAACTATCCAGTACGTACTTCTTTAACATGGAAATGTGAAAGAAGTTATGTACCGAGGCCAATTCAAGAGGAAGGGCTAATCTACAGGCCACCTTCCCAACTTTCTCGAGAATCTCAAAAGGTCTTATATATCTAGGACTGAGTTTTTCTTTCCTCCCAAAGCACATCAGCCCTTTCATGGGTGCCACCTTGAGGAAAACACTATCACCTTCTTGAAATTTGAGAGGCCTCCGTTGTTTATCTGCGTAGCTCTTCTGGTGGCTGTGAGCTGTATCCAATCTTTCTCGCATGAGCTTCACGTCCTCCGTTGTGCTTTTGACAAAGTCCGTGCTGGTGAGCTATTCCTCTCCAGTTTCATGCCAATGTAATGGAGATCTGCATTTCCTTCCGTAGAGTGCCTCATACGGTGCCATCCCAATTGAGGAATGGTAGCTGTTATTGTATGAGAACTCTATCAAGGGTAACTTCTGGTCCCAGTTTCCCTTGAAGTCTAGGACACAAGCCCTCAGCATATCTTTTAGCATCTGGATGGTTCTCTCAGACTGTCCATCTGTCTGAGGATGGAAAGCTGTGCTAAATTTTAACTTGGTGCCCATTGACACTTGAATGCTTTGCCAAAACCTTGAAGTAAAGCATCTATCACGATCTGAAATGATCGACTTCGGTACACCATGGAGCCTAACTATTTAGGCCATATACATTTTGGCTAGCCTCTCAACTGAGTAGCTCAGCTTTATAACTAAAAATCGGGCTGATTTCATTAATCGGTCCACAATTACCCAGATGGCATCATTTTCGTTTGAAGTTCTGGGCAATCCGACCATGAAATCCATCGTGACTTGCTCCCATTTCCATTTCGGTAGTTCAATCTTTTGCAGTTCTCCTCCCGGCCGCTGATGCTCTACTTTGATTCTTTGGTAGGTGAGACACTTTGCTACAAAATTGATGACATCGTTCTTCATTTTTGGCCACCAAAAGCTTGCCTTTAGGTCTTGGTACATCTTATTTGCTCCCGGATGTATCGAGTATGGTATGTCGTGAGCTTTGGATAGGATCTTTTTCCTGAGTTCTTCATGCTTTGGAACACATACCCTATCTTTGAAATAGAGTATGCCATTCCTAGAGACTTGAAATTCTAAATTTTGTCCCTCTGTCACCTCCCCTTTAAGCTTAACTAGGGTCAAATCGATGTCTTGGCCGGCCTTGATTTCCTCCAAAAGGGTTGACTGGAGGGTCATTTCAGACAATCTCCCTATTAAGACCTCAATTTCTTTGCTGTGTAGCTCTTTTTGCAATGTTTCTGGTAAAATGCGAACTGTTGCGAGTGTTGACGAGTGCTTCCGACTCAGTGCATCGGCCACCTTATTGACTTTGCCTGGGTGATATAGGATTTCACAGTCATAATCCTTTACCAACTCTAGCCACCTTCGTTGTCTCATGTTAAGTTCTTTCTATGTGAATATATACTTGAGGCTCTGGTGGTCTGTGTAGATCTCGCATTTGACACCATATAAGTAATGCCTCCATATCTTGAGCGCAAAGACGACTGCAACAAGCTCTAAGTCATGTGTTGGGTAATTCCCTTCATGGTTCTTGAGTTATCGCGAAGCGTATGCGACTACTCTACCATTCTGCATAAGTACGGCTCCTAGCCTAGTCTTGGACGTGTCACTGTAGATCACAAAATTCCCTTGTATCGCATCTGGTATGGTCAAAATTGGAGTGCTCGTGAGTCTATTCTTTAACTCCTGGAAGATTTTCTCGCATTTATCAGTCCATTCATACCTCTTCTCCTTCTTGGTCAGTGCTGTGAGTGGTGTGGCTAGCTTCGAGAATCCTTCCACAAAGCGTCGATAGTAGCCTGCTAAACTGAGGAAACTATAGATTTCCGTTACATTCTTCAGAGTCAGCCAGTTGCTAACTACTCTAACTTTTGCTAGGTCTGCGGATACTCCTTCCTTAGAGACCACATGTCCAAGGAAGTGGACTTTCTCCAGCCAAAATTCGCACTTAGAGAATTTGGCGAATAGCTGATGCTCCTTTAACTTGAGTAGAACGGCCCTCAGGTGCTCCTCATGCTCCTCCTTTGTCTTAGAATACATGAGTATGTCATTAATGAATACAATGATGAATTTATCAAAAAATTCCTTAAAGATACGGTTCATCAAGTGCATGAAAGCTGCAGGCATGTTCGTCAGTCCAAACGACATGACGAGGAACTTATAATTACCATACTGTGTTTGAAAAGCCGTCTTGGGTACGTCTTCATCACGAATTCGTAGCTGATGATATCCGGATCGTAGGTCAATTTTTGAAAATATGGCAGCACCTCAGAGTTGGTCGAATAGATCTTCGATTCGAGGCAACAGATACTTGTTCTTGATCATGATCTTGTTCAGCTCCCTATAGTTAATACACATTCTCAAGGTCCCGTCCTTCTTCTTAACGAATAATACAGGTGCTCCCCATGGCGAACAGCTCTGTCGGATGAATCCTTTGTCCACTAGATCCTTCAACTGGGTTTAAAGCTCCTTTAACTCTATCAGGGCCATTCTATATAGGACCTTAGATATAAGGGCTAATCCTGACAACAGTTCGATTTCGAATGAAATCTCTCGCTCCGGTGGAAGTCTTGGGAGATCTTCGAGGAACACGTCCACAAACTCTCGAACTATAGGTACACTGTCTGGTGTTATGTCAACTTCCTGAGACTTGTTTATGAGGTGGGCAAGGAATCCGCGCATCCACTGGATAGAAGCTTGTGGGCCTTCAAGGCATAAATCGTCATTCTGAGCCGTTTCAATGATAAACCCTCGTATACAAACTTCTCATGTCTGTCCGACTCGAAGGTAACTTCTCGTCTTTGGTAATCATGACAGCATGGTACTTAGTGAGGAAGTCCATTCCTATAATCGCGTCATAGTCGTGCATGTTAAGGATGATCAACTCGATGCTCAGCTCTCGTTCACAGATAATTACTGGTATATGGCATAGCTAGTAATTTGACAACAATACTTCCCCGGAGGGAAGGGCAATTTGAAAAGTTTGTTTCATTCTATCTATAACCTGGCTTATCTTTCTAGCAAGCTTTGTCGATGCAGATGAATGTGTAGCTCCAGAATCAAATAAAACGGATGTAGTGGAGTTGGCGATAGGAAGCTGACCTGTCACCACGATTGAAGTTCCAGCTTCCGCATCCTCTCTAGTGAATGCGTAGATTCTCCCCTGCATCTCTGGAGCTTCTAATCTACCTTGGTTGATGGAGGGGCCTTCAATTCTTGCTTCGACGGCGTGTAGCTGTCCTTCTGCGGCACAAGCTTAGCTTTGTTGATTTTGGGGGTTCGAGCGGTAGTACTTCGCGATGTGGCCTTCCTTGCCACAGATGTAGCGGCCACTAGTGCCTAGGCGGCATTCTCCCGAGTGGTTCTTCCTGCACTTTGGGCATAGTGATTGCTGATTACTATTTCCCCCACGGTTGTTGTTCTTCTGAGGGAAACTCCTTTGTTGCCCTTGGTTACTGGGATTCCCTTTTCTCTTATTATTTTGGTTGGGCTATCGGTAGTGTTGACTGGTCCCTGTATTCTGCCCTTTGTGCTGTGAGTCGGGAGTCAGCCTTCCCTTGAATTTCCTTGGTTGATTCTTCTCTTCTCTTATTACCTTGGAAAGCTGGGCCCTCCTCTCCCTGTCCTGGGCTAACCAGTACTCAGCTCTAATGGCCCTACTGATGTATTCAGCCACAGTCGCAGGGCTATGGCTGCCACTATAAACTTGGATGGTGATGTCTGTCCTGAACATCTTTAGTATCCCATGGACCTTTTCCTTCTCAGTCGGTACTAGATCTGGGCACAGTCAAGCCAATTGTTCAAACTTTCTTATATCCTCCATGACTATCATGTTACCCTGGTGCAAGTTGTTGAACTCATCTTACTGCACGACTAAAACTTCGTCATTAAAATACATTTCCTTGAATTTAGCAATGAAGTTTACCTAATTCATTGCATTGATGTCCCTCCTGATTGGCATGGTTTTCCACCATTGACGCACTCCTTTGTGTAAGGCGAGGGATGCACATATCACTTTTTCCCTTTCCGTTAGCCCTACAAGGTCTAAAATGACCTGGATGTCAGTTAGCCAATCGTCTACTTTAATAGGGTTCGTTGTCCCTTCGAATTCTGGCACCTTCATGTGCCTAAATCGTTCATATAAGTCACCATCTCTTAAAGCTGACACCTGGACATTGGCCACTGTGGGAGTAGCCATGGCTGGTGGTGCTGGTGGGACCGCCTGCTCTCCAGGTGTGTTAGGGGCTGTTGAAGCTGTTTAAGTTGGCACCTCCACCAGTTGCGGTGCTTGTCGTTGCTGGTTCATTTGTTCCCTAAGCTGGTTGAGCTCCGTTATTGGTTCACCATCATTTCTTGCATTATTGCAAGACGTGTAAGCAGTTCGTCATCTCGCATAGCTTGGTTGTTACGGGCTCTCGATCTTGCCATTTTCGCCTATGTAACCCTATCACATACGAAAAATGAAAACATAAGTCTTTTAAATCTTGTACTTGGGATTTATATTACATCTCATATTCTTAACTTAAACATTATAGATAAAATACGTGTGTTGTATCTTTCTCTTCCTTTCTTGCTCTTGTGACGCCTAATACGATTACCGCATCGTATTTGAGACATCCTCTGAATGTCAGGAATCGTCCTGCACTCCTCATTAGTCTTTGGTCGTATTTGTGAGAAAGTCACATTCTGCCGCCCCCCCCCCCCCCAGGGCAAAATAATACTTCCTTTCACCAAATATTCCACAATACACATACATACATCAAAACGCATATAACTTCTAGCTTGGGGGGAGTGATACACACTTCCCATAATACGATCCCAAAAGTACATGTTCTAAGTTAGACAGGGAAGCTACTGTTCCCCTATACATTTTCAAAACAATATTCCCGTGTGAAAGTTCCCTATTATTCTGAAGATATCGCAGACTCGGTGTCTGACATTTCCTCATCCTCACTGTCACTTAGGGGGAACTCCTCGGGATCTTCATCTTCGTCTCCCCAAATAATACTACCTTCATTGTCACTGGCAATAATAACCTGGGGCTCATACATCTCTACCCCTTCATCGTCACTGATGTGGTCGGGGATCTCCTCCTCCTTATCATTAGGTTGAGCATCAAGGATGGCCTCGTCACCGTCTTCATCCATCTAGTGCTCGGGAGACTGAGGAACTGACTTAGGGTCTGCCATCGGATCTCTATTGTCTTCAGGTATTGCTAGCTACGGTTCGGCCACGAATCCTTCGTTGGCCGGTTGAGATGCTGAAGGAAAATAAATCGGTAAAAACGTATCAGAGTGGCGCAGCGAAACAATAAAAATTTTAGATCGTTAAATATCTCATGATGCCATACACAATAAACCAACAACAATTAAAACTCATACCTCAAGGACGCCAATCTTGCAGGAGGAGAATGACCGGAGGCTTCAACCAACTAGCCTTCTCTACTATTCTCCAATTCCCGAATGGCTGAGTGTGTGGGCACTCTGAACCTCGATCGGTATGCTAGCACTGCTAGTCTTCTTCTGACCACCCAGATCTCTAAAGAACTTTATTGTCATAATAAGCTGTGCAACAATAAGCCTGCTCACCTGAGAGTCTGTGGTCTGAGAGAACTGGAGTGGCAGGACCTCTATTTATAGACCTGCATGAGGTGAATCTCTGAATTTGAATTGGATTAAGAAAAGATATTTTTCCTTATCCAAACCCATAAAATTTGAATTTTTCCAAGGGAGAATCTCCACAATATAATTCGGTTTTACTAGGATAAATCCAATCAAATCTAAACAAGATTTTAACTAGAATTTTTATCTCCCTTTTTCAACAAAAAATCCGAATTTCACAAGGAGAAAATCCTCCAAAAAATTTCGGCCATTATGGATAAGGGAGAATCAAAAATTCCATTAGGATTTTCAAGCTTAAATCTCATCTCAACCTTATCCAAAAATAACCGAATTTCCTAGGATAAAGGCTCCAAAATTTCGGCCACTTTTAGGGAGGAGAGAATCCAAATCCAACTAGGATTGAAGCTTGAATTTACCCTTGAATCTCATCCACAAAATCCGAAATCTTTCATGAGGATTATCCTCAAAAATTTCGTCCCTTATTTGTTGGGATTTGGATTCAAAATTCAAGTAGGATTCTAACAAGATTATCTTCTCCAAATCCAACTCAAATTCGAATTTCAAACCTTGTGGATTTTCCACAACAAATTCGAATCCTACTTGGACTGTGATTCAAAATTTGAATATCAAATTTCAAATTCAAATTTCAAATTCAAATTTCAAATTTCAAATTTCAAATTTCAAATTCGAATTTCAAATTCAAATTTCAAATTCAAATTTCAAATTCAAAATTCAAAATTCAAATTTCAAATTTCAAAATTCAAATTTCAAATTTCAAATTTCAAAATTCAAATTTCAAATTCCACAAAACGGTTGTGTTTCATATTCTTGTTCTCATGGATAATTTTCTACAACTCCAATCCAATCTCAAATAAAATCATGGCAACTTTATCAAAAAATTCGAATAATTGTGTACTCTATTATCTAAAACAAAATCTGAATCCAACCGGAGAGAATCTTGTCTACCATCCTAATCCTGTGTCATCACCATCCATGCATAATAAACTAGCCAATCGCATACACAAATCAATTTGCCAAACGTTAAGGAATTATGTGGAGCTAGTAGAGGGACTGATTGGACATATATAATCGGGCTCCCGTGATTCCATATGATCATCATTCTTTACCGAACAACTTAATCATATGATCACTAATTTCAGAGTCACACCACTATAAACCTGAAACTGAACTCTCAATTATATACCGTATTACGTAAGCCTGTGACGAGCTACTATCCAATGACCTTGTCATATATGCAAAACCCTCATATGATATCCATGATCAGTCTTAGGTCAAAGTCCGTTTAATCCTACTGATCAGGCTATCTTAAAGTTCCATTATACTACCGAATCAAGAAAATGTTTATTCACCATATGTGAATAAGAAGTCATCCACCCAGCAGACGACCCAAGGCCATGTCCATTTTCACATTCAGTATAATGCCTTTAAGAGGATACCTTTAACTCCTCAGAGCTATGATTCCGATATCTGCAAACAAACCCTTCATCGTATACAAGTCATGCACCCAACGAACCGGTCTATAAGCTTACTACCTCTGAGACGCTTTAGCTATTGGAACATCAAAGTACACAAGTCATATACATGAAGTAGTTCATTTACTCAGGATTAAGGTTATTGCACAATGAACGTCAAAAGCAAATTGATCCACTCATAGCGGACTACGTAGATCAATCACGCTTTAGTCCCGATCTAATATGTCACCACCGAGCAACATATCCATGTCTCTACTTGGGAGTCCAGCTCCAGACAGTCAAGACAGACCGTCCCCTCCAAGGCTTTAGACAACATAATAGTCTTAACATGAGTTAGATGCTCGGTCTAACCCCATAGACTACAGACCATAGTTTAGACTGCTAACTTTAGAACATTGTCTTCTCGCATACAAAAGTCCATTACATGCAACGTTCTAACAGTTTTAACACAAGCAGTCAGTGAGCCATATTTGCTTACATTTACTTTAACATGTAAATAAGACGAGGACAGATAGCAATGTAATGAATAACCTCTAAGTATAATTTTATTATCCAGTTCAAAATGAATACATCAAAATGTCTCTAATACTTAGGGCATTTCCTAACAATCTCCCACTTGCCCTAAGCCAGTAGATGTGCCATGTTATGCATCCCCATCGCCTCTACATGCCTCTCAAAGCTTCTAGCTACCAAAGTCTTAGTAAAGGGATCGGCAATGTTGTCCTCGGACGCGATCTTACATACATCCACTTGTCCTGTCTCCACATACCCTCTAATAATGTGATACCTCCGATCTATGTGCTTGGTCCTCTTGTGGTGCCGAGATTCCCTTGTGTTGGCAATAGCCCCTGTATTATCACAGTTAAGTGTGATAGGCTTGTCAACACTCGGAATGACCTCAAGGTCTCTAAAGAACTTGCGGAGCCAAACCGCTTCTTTAGATGCCTCAGCCACAGCCACATACTCAGCCTCCATAGTAGAGTCAGTTGTGCAGCCCTGCTTCACGCTCCTCCACACAATGGCGCCTCCTCCGAGTAAAAACACTGATCCAGATGTCGATTTTCTCGAATCCTTACAAGTCTGGAAGTCTGAGTCCGTGTATCCTACGGGTGTTAGGTCCCCTCCAGAATACACTAGCATATAATCCCTCGTTCTCTTAAGATACTTGAGTATATGCTTTACTGCTTGCTAGTGCTTGGTTCCAGGATTCGCTTGATATCGACTCACCATACCTACTGCAAAACATATGTCCGGGCGAGTGCAAAGCATAGCGTACATAAGACTACCCACAGCGGATGCATAAGGGACCTTACTCATACGCTCTCTTTCTTCCGATGTCTTGGGACAGTCATCCAATGAAAGAGTTAAACCGGCAATAGAAGGCTGTGAGCCTTTCTTTGCCTCTAGCATTGCATATTTGTCAATTATTTTATCTATGTATGAAGCTTGGGATAATGCTATCATTTTGTTCTTTCGATCTCTGAAGAGACGATTGCCTAGAACATAATTAGCTTCTCCCAAGTCCTTCATGTCAAACTGTTGGTGTAACCAAAGCTTGACCGATGATAAGTTCCCTACATCATTCCCAATGAGTAGTATATCATCGACATAGAGTATCAGAAAGACCACTTTTCCATCCTTAATACGTTTATAAACACAAGGTTCATCAACGTTCTGCTCAAAACCAAATGTCTTAATCGCTTGATCAAACCTCTGGTTCCATGAGCGGGATGCCTGCTTTAATCCATAAATGGATCTAAGCAACTTGCAGACTTTCCTATCTTGGCCTTTTGCTACGAACCCTTCGGGCTGTATCATATAGATACACTCTTCAAGATGGCCATTCAAGAATGCCATCTTGACATCCATTTGCCAGATCGCGTAATCGAGAGCCGCAGCAATGGACAGAAGAATACGGATAGACTTCAGCATAGCAACAGGCGAAAAGGTTTCCTCGTAATCGATTCCAGCCTTTTGCGTGTATCCCTTTGCAACCAGTCTAGCTTTGAAAGTTTCCACTCTCCCTTCCGCATCCTTCTTTCTTTTGTAGACCCATTTGCATCCAATGGGTTTTATCCCATCCGGCAAATCTACAAGTTCCCAAACAGAGTTGGATTTCATAGAATCCATCTCATTATTCATAGCCTGTTTCCAAGATTTAGAATCAACATCCTTTATAGCTTCATCATATGTGACCGGATCTTCCTTATGCTCATGAGCCTCAGCCTGGTATACCTCAGCATCATACATGAAGAAATTAGGTTTCTTAGAAACCCTCCCACTACAACGAGGCACCCTAAATTGTTGATCGTCTGCAGGTCTTTCACTGGAACTCGGACTTGCGTCCAAGATCGAAATCCGTGGAGCAGTTCTTTCACCCGATAACTCCTCTAGCACCACTTTGCTTCGAAGCTTAAAGTCATTCATGTGACTTTCCTCCAAGAATGTCGCATGGGTTGAGACAATGACGTTTTGTTCCTTCGGGTTATAGAACAGACCTCCTTTAGTTCCTTTTGGATACCCTACAAACATGCATAATTCTGATCTTGGTTCCAACTTCTTCGCATCCCCATCCAGTACATGTGTCGGGCAGCCCCATATTCTCATATGTCCAAGGGAGGGCTTCCTGCCACGCCACAATTCATACAGAGTTCTAGGAATTGATTTGCTCGAAACTTGGTTCAGAATATAGCACGCCGTTTGTAAAGCATATCCCCAAAATGATAATGGCAACGTTGAGTAACTCATCATGGACCGTACCATATCAATAAGGTCCTGTTTCTCCTTTCGGCTACACCATTCTGTTGTGAAGTACCAGGTGCAGTCAATTGGGATAAAATCCCGTTCTCTACAAGATGTCCTAGAAATTCATCGGAGAGGTATTCGCCACCTCGATCAGATCGAAGTGTCTTTATGGATTTATCCAATTGCTTTTCTACTTCCGCACGATACTCTTTGAACTTATTAAAGGTTTCACTCTTGCGATGCATCAGATACACATATCCATACCTCGAGTAATCATCTATGAAAGAGACATAATACTCGAACCCTCCTCGTGCTGTGACGTTCATGGGGCCACATACGTCAGTGTGCACAATTTCTAAGAGCTCCTTAGCCCTTGTACCCTTAGCTCCAAAAGACCTCTTAGTCATCTTACCCTCTAGACAAGACTCACATTGGGGAAGTCGTACCTCCTCCAGAGATTCCAGAGGACCGTCTTTCACCAATCTTTGAATCCTATCCTGATTAATATGACCAAGTCTTAAATGCCAAAGATATGCCTTGTTAGAGTGAGAAACTTTCAACCTTTTAGAGTTATCAATTAATTCAGTGTCAAGCAGTGAGTACATCTTTGGTCTGATCAAATATAGGTTTCCATCCATCCATCCAGAACAGATAAAAGACTTATTTCTACGAATATTAACTCTTTTACTAAAAGAAACTGAATAAGAATCCTTTATTAAACAAGCTACCGATATAAGGTTCCTCCTAAAATTAGGAACATAAAAACAGTCTTTCAATAAAATAAACCTAAATTGATCAAAATAAAGGTGAATATCTCCCACTGCCCCAGCCACCATAAAGCTACCATCTCTAGTCCGCAACGAGAGGCTCCTATCATGTAGACTTCTCGTTTCCACGAACCCCTGCATAGAAACATAAACATGATTAGTGGCGCCTGAATCAATGATCCAAGTGTCTTTCGATTCTTCCACCAAACACACTTCTAAGTAATGAAGTTCCTTACCTTCCTTGCCCTTGGAGGCTAGGAATTCCCGGCAAGCCTTCTTGAAGTGACCTACCTTCCCACAATGGAAGCATTTGGACTTTTTAGGGTCCTTTGGCTTCTTGTTCTTCTTCTTCTTCTTCCCGTCCGAGACAGGAGGATTAGAAGAACTGGAAGCCACTTGCTTCTTATTTGGCCTCTTCCTCTTCCGTGAGGGATTGGAAGATTCCGCCAAATTGGCCTCTCCTTTAGGTCGGACCACATCCTCATCCCTGATCATCCGCTCATAAGCCTGTAGTTGCTTCATGAGCTCGGTTAGTCCTAACTCCTTTGTCGCCAGATTGTATGCGGCCTTAAACCCCACAAAATCTTTAGACAGAGTCTTGAACACCATCTCGATCTGGGTGTTGTAGTCTAACTCAGCACCATTCTCGGCAGGCTCAGCGAAGAATCCCATTAGAGTGATCATATGGTCCTTCACCGGAGCACCCGCCTTTTGCTTAGAGTTCATAATGCTGGTGATAGCGGACTGTCGAGCCAATTTTTCTTGGCCTCCGAACATGTCCTCCAGATTGTCCATGATCTCCCAAGCAACTTGATAAGTCTCATGCTGCTTTTGTAAAGCACTCGTCATGCTAGCAAGGATGTAGCATCGAGCTATTTCATTGGATTCTCTCCAACGATTATAGGCTACCGGGACTTCCTCAAGTGGTGTGTCAGGTTTGGGCCCAGGTGGGCATGGTTCGTCCAGTACGAACTTGTGTCTCTCGCAGTTGAGAACTATTAATAGATTTCTTTTCCAGTCTTTATAATTATCGCCATTCAACTTATTTTCAGTAAATATTGAAATGAGGGGTGTCGGTGACATTTTGAACTGAAATAAAATTATACTAGACATCATTACAAAGCCCAAGCAAATATACAGATAATTTAGCAAATAAAACATACAAGTATGTTCCTACATGAAACTTGAAAAACATGTAGCATTGCAACGGTAATTCTCAGCACCTATTGCCCCAAGCCACCGAGGGGTGGTCATGAAAACAAATAGCCGGAACATGGACCCCGTCCAATTAATATATGTTACCTTAAATCCTCCAAGGTTAAGACATATATTAATAACCGCTTATTTGGCCACCAGTTTAGTTAACAGAGCTTTTAGGGAAGGTTAATAACTAGACGAGTCTTGAGTGTATAACCATTGTTTACGCAACCCGATCCACGTCCTACCAAGCCACCGAGGGGTGGTCATGAATAGGATTGCACCCGAACACGTTTTCCACTTAGGAGATCCAATCTAGTATACCGGCGGCGGTAAACACCTACCGAGGGGTGTGGTCAGGGTAGAACTGACGCGAGGCGTTACCATGCTTTCACATATGGATCAACAATGGAGGCCGTGGGTTTTGTTTGAAACCCTCTCCCACTCAATATTTTGAAAAACATGCAAGTTTTGACAAATTATGTATGATCAATATATTATGAGCGGCACTCACCTATCCTATATGACATGTTATCAAATATGCATACAAAACATCCATCAATACATATTTATACATCTATGACATATCACAGAAAAAATAATTGACAGAATAACCAAGCCATGGTTCCATCCTAGAACAAAGAAAATAAAGATTACAAAATTCCATCCAAAACATTATTTGGGTCTTGAATTCTGTTCCGTCTTCTTGTATCCATCTTTATGTAGCCTCTCCATTTATTTCTCATCCCAAGAATTATTTAAAATTTAAATCTCCAAAAAATTTAAATTTCAAATTCAAATTCCAAATTCGAATTTCAAACTTAAATTTCAAATTTAAATTTTAAACAATTTCAAACACCATGTGTAATAATATGTAATTTCAAAATTTCAAATTTTTAATTACATATTTTTAAACATGATTTAAAATTAAATCTCAAATTTAAAAAACAAAATTTTCTGATTTTTTGGACCGTCGGACCGCCGCCCCCGTGGGCGGCGGCCGCCGTGGGCAGCCACCAACCCCGGAGGGGCTGGCAGCCCACGGCCGCCCCATGTGCAGCCCTGCCGGGCTGCAGGCCAAGCCTGCAGCGCCAGGCTGCACGCCCAGGCTGGGCGCAGCAGCCGGCAGGCTGCAGGCGCAGTGGCTGCATGCCCAGGCTGCGGCCAGCCTTGGGCAGGCTGCTCCACCCTCGGCTGCAGGCCAAGCCTGCGGCCATGGGTGATGTTTGCCTACAGAGGGGCTGCCGCAGCCCCATCCTGCCCGAGTGCAGGGGCTGCAGCCCCACCAAGGGCCGTCGGCCTATCCCGAGAGGTCGTGTCTCGATTTTCGTGTCATATTCCAATTTACCTATTAGGATCTCCAAAAATTAATTTGAATCCTAATTAAATTGAAATTTTCCACAAAATCAAAATTTCAATCTTTAAATCAAATTTAACTTTTGGGAAAAAATAAATTACGGTCTTCAATCTTCAATCTCCTCCAAGAATAATTACATAAAAAATTCCTATACCGTTTCTGGTGTACAAAATTCTATCCATAAAAATTCTAAGAGACAAAATAAAATCCATGGGAAAATTACAGAGTTAATTAAACTACTCCCATGGTTACATAAAAATTCCTAGATACAATTTTTCTAAATTCTAAGGAACCATAACCGGTATAATCAAGCATGCTTATAATAATTCAAAAAATTAAAATAACCACATACTTTATACATAATCCATGATAACAACATAGAGGAACCCTAGAATGCCACTCTCTAAATATCAAATCCATACATAAATAAAAAGACTAAGTAATTGTCTAATTTACGTACATGGCATAGTCATGAGATGTCTCTGATACCAATTGAACGAAAATAAATCGTTAAAAACGTATCAGAGTGGCGCAGCGGAACAATAAAAATTTTAGATCGTTAAATATCTCATGATGCCATATACAATAAACCAACAACAATTAAAACTCATACCTTAAGGACGCCAATCTTGCAGGAGGAGAATGACCGAAGGCTTCAACCAACTAGCCTTCTCTACTATTCTCCAATTCCCGAATGGCTGAGTGTGTGGGCACTCTGAACCTCGATCGGTATGCTAGCACTGCTAGTCTTCTTCTGACCACCCAGATCTCTAAAGAACTTTATTGTCACGGTGAGCTGTGCAACAATAAGCCTGCTCACCTGAGAGTCTGTGGTCTGAGAGAACTGGAGTGACAGGACCTCTATTTATAGACCTGCATGAGGTGAATCTCTGAATTTGAATTGGATTAGGAAAAGATATTTTCCCTTATCCAAACCCATAAAATCTGAATTTTTCCAAGGGAGAATCTCCACAATATAATTCGGTTTTACTAGGATAAATCCAATCAAATCTAAACAAGATTTTAACTAGAATTTTTATCTCCCTTTTTCAACAAAAAATCCGAATTTCACAAGGAGAAAATCCTCCAAAAAATTTCGGCCATTATGGATAAGGGAGAATCAAAAATTCCACTAGGATTTTCAAGCTTAAATCTCATCTCAACCTTATCCAAAAATAACCGAATTTCCTAGATAACGGCTCCAAAATTTCGGCCACTTTTAGGGAGGAGAGAATCCAAATTCAACTAGGATTGAAGCTTGAATTTACCCTTGAATCTCATCCACAAAATCCGAAATCTTTCATGAGGATTATCCTTAAAAATTTCGTCCCTTATTTATTGGGATTTGGATTCAAAATTCAAGTAGGATTCTAACAAGATTATCCTCTCCAAATCCAACTCAAATTCAAATTTCAAACCTTGTGGATTTTCTACAACAAATTCGAATCCTACTTGGACTGTGATTCAAAATTTGAATTTCAAATTTCAAATTCAAATTTCAAATTTCAAATTTCAAATTCAAATTTCAAATTGAATTTCAAATTCAAATTTCAAATTCAAATTTTAAATTCAAAATTCAAATTTCAAATTTCAAATTTCAAAATTCAAATTTCAAATTTCAAAATTCAAATTTCAAATTCCACAAAACGGTTGTGTTTCATATTCTTGTTCTCATGGATAATTTTCTACAACTCCAATCCAATCTCAAATAAAATCATGGCAACTTTATTTGGAGTTCGAATAATTGTGTACTCTATTATCCAAAACAAAATCTGAATCCAACCGGAGAGAATCTTGTCTACCATCCTAATCCTGTGTCATCACCATCCATGCATAATAAACTAACCAATAGCATACACAAATCAATTTGCCAAACGTTAAGGAATTATGTGGAGCTAGTAGAGGGACTGATTGGACATATATAATCGGGCTCCCGTGATTCCATATGATCATCATTCTTTACCGAAAAACTCAATCATATGATTACTAATTTCAGAGTCACACCACTATAAACTTGAAACTGAACTCCCAATTATATACCGTATTACGTAAGCCTGTGACGAGCTACTATCCAATGACCTTGTCATATATGCAAAACCCTCATATGATATCCATGATCAGTCTTAGGTCAAAGTCCGTTTAATCCTACTGATCAGGCTATCTTAAAGTTCCATTATACTACCGAATCAAGAAAATGTTTATTCACCATATGTGAATAAGAAGTCATCCACCCAGCAGACGACCCAAGGCCTTGTCTATTTTCACATTCAGTATAATGCCTTTAAGAGGATACCTTTAACTCCTCAGAGCTATGATTCCGATATCTGCAAACAAACCCTTTATCGTATACAAGTCATGCACCCAACTAACCGGTCTATAAGCTTACTACCTCTGAGACGCTTTAGCCATTGGAACATCAAAGTACACAAGTCATATACATGAAGTAGTTCATTTACTCAGGATTAAGGTTATTGCACAATGAACGTCAAAAGCAGATTGATCCACTCATAGCGGACTACGTAGATCAATCACGCTTTAGTCCTGGTCTAATATGTCATCACCGAGCAACATATCCATGTCTCTACTTGGGAGTCCAGCTCCAGACAGTCAAGACAGACCGTCCCCTCCAAGGCTTTAGACAACATAATAGTCTTAACATGAGTTAGATGCTCGGTCTAACCCCATAGACTACAGACCATAGTTTAGACTGCTAACTTTAGAACATTGTCTTCTCGCATACAAAAGTCCATTGCATGCAACGTTCTAACAGTTTTAACACAAGCAGTCAGTGAGCCATATTTGCTTACATTTACTTTAACATGTAAATAAGACGAGAACAGATAGCAATGTAATGAATAACCTCTAAGTATAATTTTATTATCCAGTTCAAAATGAATACATCAAAATGTCTCTAATACTTAGGGCATTTCCTAACAGATGCTGCATTTGCCAGGTCAAGGTTGAGTGCCACTCGCTCAGCATCCATTATATCCCTAACCAGGCGTCGTAGGTTCTCATGTGGTAGGGGATACTGGACGAGGTCTCTTACGTACCATAGGATCCCTCTCCAAAGTAGGTCAGTCACCTCCGCAAAAGGCTTATCTATAGGGATGCTCGGTAACATGGCGTCTAAAAATCGCTGGCAGTAGTGTACCATGGTCTCTCTCTCGTAAATGTCCTAAATGTTGGAGAGGACTTGATATCTCCTCTCATACATATCATCCCATATGTCTGCATCCTTAGCTGGGCCATCGGAGTTGCGAAGGTCTTGGCAGAACTCAGCCCATTGCATCGCTGGACCCCTGATCCTGTGTCGATCATTCCACCATATCATTACTGGTCCTCGCAACCAACTACTGGCCATTACCACCTATAGACGAGGTGGGATATGGCACCCTTCGAAGATTGCCCCCATGTGATGAATCTAGCAGGGGAGTTCGTATGGATTGCTGCCATCATATGTATGCGTTTGCATGGCATCGAAGACTATGCTCGCTTCTCGGTCCTTTCATATCTGTCGGGGGTCAACTGGTGCAGCCATCCTCTTACTACAACTCAAACGTCAACTTATATACTAATATTAAAAAAACAAAAACTAACTTACTTGGACAGAGGAGGCAGGCGTTCGGCGATGTGAGGTAGGGTGGCAGGAAACTGCTCTGATACCAACTGTGGCGACCTGTGCCCTCAGCGGCCTGGACCGTCACTAAAAACTTTCTTTCTTCTATTGATACTTATACTTACATTTAACTTATATTAGATTTAATATGAAATATTAGGGATTTTTTTTAACGCGTACGTATTTACTATTCACGTACGTATACTTTTAAAATGCGGAATTTGAAAAAACATAAAGATTTCAATTATGCATACACACTTATATACTTATTTATCTGATTACTATTCATCAGATACTATTTAAATATACTATCCATACATATACTTTTACTGTTCCAAAATACCGTTTAACCTTTACTATTCAAAATACTATTTAACTGTCAACATTCAAAATACAATTTACTCATACTGTACAGAAAAATACTCGCGGTGTGTCCACAACCTCCCCTCACATCCGCCTCCACCGTCGTCATTGCCCATATGTGATTAAGCCATAGGACGCTTACCTACAGCATGAACACACTTTGCGAGCTTTACGCCTAGTAAGTACAATATGTTTACCGCAAAACATGTTTAAACATACACATACTTCAAATCATATGAGCACACCAGTCATCACAGATACCATATAACATATCATATATCATAGCATCATGTATCGCATCTTAGAATACATCATCACATCATACTGAATGCATAACATAGCATATGATATATTGAGTGCAACTTATGGAGACCAGAAGCATAAGGAACTAATGCATACGGTGATCAATGCATAATCCAGTTATGTTCATTTATGCTTCAACATCTTCTTTTTCTTTATCTTGTCTACTCCTGGCCCCTGTGTCAGTACCGAGTGCGCGTAGACCAATGGTAACACCGAGGTCACTAAATAGGCCGAAGGACCATCAACGGATGATCAACTGTCTACCTTCTCTTACTTCAACTCTGAAAACCCTTTCAACGAAAAGAGTCGGTACGACACGCTTATAAAATTTCATCTTGCTTATCTGTTCTAGCCATGTGCTTTTCTAAGCTATCCCAAGGCCTACGCGGCGAGGACATATGGCTTCTATCTTGTTCTTTCACCAGTCTACTCGATTGTGAAACTATATGCTCTTATGTATGCTGTGCAGCATCGTGTGCATGATACATACTTGAAATACTGGAAAACCATCATTTTAAATTCATTTTCTTCATGCTGTAGGCGGAGTTATACTTACCTAATTGCAAGCAATTCGTACTTGTACTCGCACCTTTATCAACTCATAGGTTACCACCTGTCATCAATAACATTACTCATCAGCACACTTGCTAGGTCACTAATACCATTAGTGACTAACACTTGTATCTCTATGTGGTACCGAGGCCCATCAGTACCCTATTGTCCTACTTTGGGAATTTGGTGTCCAATTCCTATTATCGTTTGATTAACTGTCTTCTTGACATATTAATCATCGTTTCTCATAATGTTGTACAGAACACGGTCCTTGACTGGTTGCCTACCAGTCAACTGACCAGTTATCTCTCGCATTGGCAATTAGGTGGTCTACCGGATTACTAAGCGTAAACTAGGTGTAGTAATTGGCCAGGTTACTTGCCTATTGGATGTGGTAGCCTTCTTGGCTACTATTCTTTAGTACAGTGGCCCACTGGGCCACTATGGCTCAATCGGTGTAGTAGCCTAACGGGCTACTAGATCGCTCTTGGTATGGTAGCCTACCGAGCTACCCTCATTATTTTGGTTTGTTCAAGAAAATGTTTTGGTTTATTTATAAAAATTCTTGGTACAAATCGTGTGTTTGGATCCCATCCCTTCATCACTTTGTTGGAAGGTAAGGGACGTTTTTGTAAGAAAATTATGTCCATATGTTAGAAATGTTAAAATACATAATTATTTGAGGTATGTGAAAATACATTCTTAATGCTTGCATTTTAAAGGTGGTTTTGAACCAATTTTGAAAATTGTTTTGAAAATAAGTCGAAACGACTTCATTTGTGATTTTAGTGAACATAAAAGTTTTCGTCCTCGATGAGATGAACAAATCTCAGAGCCTAATTCTAACTCTAACGGCTCCTAATTTCATTAAATCCGTGGTCCTTGGACCCTTTTTTTTTTTTTTTTATAAAACTTCTAGTTTTACACTTCTTTGAAAACGACTCTGATTAAGGCCCGAAACGGTTGAATTTTTAAGGCACGCGTGGTTTGATCTCAAGGTCTCGATGAGATCTACAACTTCTGTGTTGAGCCCGAAGTCCATTTCAGACTCTAAAGGGTCCGTTTTCAATAAAAACCAGGACTGTGGTCTGGGGTCGGGTCCCGTTCCCAGTTTTGCTTCCAGTGTGGGCACTGAGTGAAAAACACTCAAAATGCCTATGTTTATGTCATTTTTTGCCAAAGGCTATTTGATGTAAAAACGACAATAACGAAATTTTCTTAAAATATTGTGTTTTACCAAATCCCAAAATCAGACCCTAAATGGGTCGAAATGGCCAAAATCCGTGGCCTATCTTGAGGAAAATTTTACGTCCAGCCATGTTACTAAACTTTACACTCTTAACCTTACGTAAAAAAATTTGTAAACATAATCGCAACCACATAACTTAAAATAGGAACTTTAGGGCTCAAAATAAAATTATTACAACCCATGTATATAAACAAATACACATAAATGACTTTGATCAAAACTTAAAAATCACTAACCACAACACAAGGGTTTTTCGATTGTTACCTTTTTGGTGCTTTGAACTTTGGCTTGGGTGAGAAAGTGACTGTTGGAAATTGCAAGGAATGGGGGTTGGTTCTTGTGCTAACAAAAACTAAAATATTTTCTCTTAATCATTAAATTAAAACAAAGAACTAAAACCATAAAATCTATCTAGAATCTTACCCTTGAAAGACTTGAAACAACTTGAAAATGATTCCTCCAAATCCGAACTTGAAGGGGTTTGTTTTTGGTATATTTTTGGCAAGAGTTTGAACTTGAAAATAGGTGGTTTTGGGGTTGAGAAGTGGTCGGTTGGGGCAAGGGGGAGAGAGAAAACGTGAGCTGAAAAATTGGAGTGTGAAAAGAGGAAACTAAACCTAAAGGTATAGTCATTCCTTTTATAGACAAATCCTAATCTCACTTAGCTATCTTAAGCTTGATTAATCAAGCCAACTTTAAGCTAATTTTGAGGACAAAACTTGCCCATTTCAATCCCCAATTCAGAAAGCAGGCATCCATTTAAGGGGGAGGATGAGAAAGGAATGGTGATGGTAAGGTGATGTGAAATTTTTGGCAATTGTTTATACAATTGTGTCATCAACAACCCTAATATTTTATTTGTCACTTTTTGGGGTTTTTAGCTGTTGAAAACGAGCTGGTTTTCTAGCTAGAGTACACGGTTTTGGGGTGAAGGAAAATTATCTGTGTTGCTCTCTTCGCAGTCCAGTCTTATACTGCGACTTTCGATCCTTTCTCGTTAGCATTCAAATAATCATCCGGAAATCAGATTTTCTAAATCTAATTGTTATGCAGATGATTTCTAGTTGGTTATATTTTTCTATGAGCCCATTCTACACTAAATTACTACTCATGCTCTATATTGTGGTTGTATCTACATTGTATTGTATTTACACATGCATATCGAAGCATTTTTAGGCGCGAAGTTTCCAACACAGTTTCTTTCGATTAAGTTGGCCATGCTGAGCCGATTTTATTGGTCCTTTGGTGGGAAAAGGTCAACCAAACCATCCTCTCGATACCATATTCCTTGCTAGGGTTTTTCTTCTGTTTACACGGCTCCCTACACTGGCGTGTTCACAGTTACACGGGCGTCTTTGCTAAACACAGCCATGTCATGGAAAAATTTCATTTTCCCGATTAGTACACAGTGTCACACACGATCCCATACACAGACGTGTGCATGATACACGGGCGTGTCTTTGTTCAACATGGCCGTGTCTCGGAAAATTTTATTTTCTGACTTTTACACGGCGTCACACACGGCCTTGCACCTTGGGGTGTCTCTCTACATGGCCATGTTCCACCAACACATCCACTAACATCTCAACAACCTGATCAGTACACGGTCTCCTACACGGTCGTGTACTTGACCGTGTTCATTAATATGACCCTATTCACTCGAACCATCTTATGTTCATGCACAATACAGATGATACACGGCTTCCTACATGGACATGTATTTGGCCGTGTCTTACTTACATGGCCATGTTCAATTACACGGCTTCATGCACATGCACAGTCTGGGCAGTACACGGCCATACACACGGCCGTGTATGTGCCCGTGTTCCTCGAATTTATGGTACAGGGATGGGGCGGTCCTTACAAACGTATACTGTGTGCAATGAGAAATCAATATGGACTTCTACAACACATGTGGAAGAAGGCTTTGTTGGAAAAAATAGATAAAAGCGTATTAAAGCAACGCAGCGGAATAAGAAAAAAAATTTTCAAGATCGATAAATATCTCGTGATACCGTATACAATAAACTAACAACAATATAATTTCATACCTCAGAGGATGCCAACTGTAGGAGGAGAATGACTGGAGGGCTTCAACCAACTAGCCTTCTTTACTATTCTCCAATTCCCGAATGGCAGAGTGTGTGGGTACTCGGTTCCTTGACTAGTATCCTAACACTGCTCGTATTCTTCCGACCACCTAGATCTCTAAAGAACTTATTGTCACGGTAAGTTATGCAGTAATAAGCCTGCTCACCTGAGAGTCTGTGGTCTGAGAGAACTGGAGTGGTAGAACCCCTATTTATAGACTGGCATGAGGTGATCCTCTGAATTCGAAATCGACTAGGAGAAGATTTTCTCCCTTATCCATTACCACAAAATCTGAATTTTTCTAAGCTAAAATCCATGTGATATTTTTGGTCACCTTTAGGGTTTTTGTAATCTAAATTCAAACAGGATTTTAACTTGAATTTTATCTCCTCATTTATCCATAAAAACCGATTTCCCCTAGTGCCATAAACAAGACTAGATTCGGCCATTTAAAAGTGAGGAGATTCAAAATCTAAATAAGATTTTCTAGCTTGAATTTAATCTCACCCTTATCCACTAAAAACCGAAAATTCTCCTAGGATTTATCCATAAATTGTTGTCCACATTAGGGAGAGAGAGAATCAAAATTTAACTAGGATTTTCTTGCTTGAATTTCCCTTGAATCTTATCCGTAAAAACCAAAAATATCTTGGACGATTTTCCTCAACAAATTTCGGCCACTTTAGGTTAGGATTAGGATTCAAAATTCAAGTAGGATTCAAACAAGATTTTCCTCTCCTTTATCCATATCAAATTCAAATTCTAACCCTGTGGAATTATTCACAAAAAATTGGAATCCTTCATGGATTGTGATTCAAAATTTGAATTCAAATTTCAAAGTTCAAATATCAAAAATTCAATCTGCAAATTCAAAATTCAAATTTAAATTTCAAATTTCAAATTTCAAATTTCAAATTTCAAATTTAAATTTCAAATTCAAATGTTAAATTCGAATTTCAAATTTAAATTTTAAATTCAAAATTTAAATTTCAAATTTCAAATTTCAAATTTCAAATTTCAAACTCCACAAAAAGTTGTATTTCAAATTTTGTTCTCATGGATAATTTTCTACAACTCTAGTCTAATTTATTGGAGTTTGAATAATTGTGTACTCTATTATCCAATATAAAATCCAAATTCAACCAGAGAGAATCTTGTCCACCATCCTAATCCTATGTCAACACCATCTATGCAAAGTTAACTAACCAAAAAGCATACACTGATCAATTTGCCAACCGTTAAGGAATTATGTGGAGCTAGTAGAGAGACCAATTGGACATATATAATCGAGCTCTCGTAAATCCATATGATCATTATTCTGTACCGAACAACTCAATCACATAATCACAAATTTCAGACTCACACTACTATAAACCTGAAACTGAACTCCCAATTATATACCGTATTACGAAAGCCTGTGACAAGCTAATGTCCAATAACCTTGTCATGTATGCAAAACCTTCATATGATATCCATGATCAGCCGTAGGTCAAAGTCCGTTCAATCCTACTGATCAAGCTATCTTAAAGTTCCATTATACTACCGAATACGAAAATGATTATTCACCATATGTGAATAAGAAGTCATCCACCCAGCAGATGACCAAAGGCCTTGTCCATTTTCACATCCAGTATAATGCCTTTAAGAGGATACCTTTAACTCCTTAGAGCTATGATTCTGATATCTGTAAACAAACCCTTCATCGTATACAAGTCATGCATCCAACGAACCGGTCTATAAGCTTACTACCTCTAGGACGCTTTAGCCATGGGAACATCAAAGTACACAAGTCATATATATGAAGTAGTTTATTTACTCAGGATTAAGATTATTACATAATGAACATCAAAAGCAGATTGATCCACTCATAGCAGACTACGTAGATCAATCATGTGTTAGTCTTGCTCTAATATGTCACCACCAAGCAACATATCTATGTCTCTACTTAGGAGTCTATGCTCCGGACAGTCAAGACAAACCGTCCCCACCATGGCTTTAGACAACATAATAGTCTTAACTTGAGTTAGATGCTCCGTGTAACCCCATAGACTACAGACCTTAGTTTAGACTGGTTACTTCAGAACATTGTCTTCTTGCATACAAAAATCCATTGCATGCAACATTCTAACAGTTTTAACATAAGTAGTCAGTCAGCTATATTTGCTTACATTTACTTTAACATGTAAATAGAATATGGACAAATAGCAATGTAATAAATGACCTCTATATTATAATTTTATTATCCAGTTCAAAATAAATACATCAAAAATGTCTCTCATGCTTAGGGCTTTTCCTAACAATCTCCCACTTACCCTATGCCAATAGATGTGCCATGTTATGCATCCCCATCGCCTCTACATGCCTTTCAAAGCTTCTAGCCACCAAAGTCTTAGTAAAGGGATTGGCAATATTGTCCTCAGACGCGATCTTACATACATCTACTTGTCCTATCTCCACGTGCCCTCTAATAATGTGATGTCTCCGATCTATGTGCTTGGTCCTCTTGTGGTGCCGAGATTCCCTTGTGTGGGCAATAGCCCCAGTGTTATCACGGTAAAGTATGATAGGCTTGTCAACACTCGGAATGACCTCGAGTTCTCTAAAGAACTTGTGGAGCCAAACCGCTTCTTTAGATGTCTCAACCGTAGTCACATACTCAGCCTCCATCGTAGAGTTAGCTGTTTATCCCTGCTTCACGCTCCTCCACACAATGGTGCCTTCTCCAAGTAAGAACATTGATCCTGATGTCGATTTTCTTGAATCCTTGCAAGTCTAGAAGTTTGTGTCTGTGTATCCTACGGGTGTTAGGTCCCTTCTAGAATACACAAGCATATAATCCCTCGTTCTCTTAAGATACTTGAGTATATGCTTTACCGCTTGTCAGTGCTTGATTCCAGGATTCGCTTGATATCGACTAACCATACCTATTGCAAAACATTTATTCAGGTGAGTGCAAAGCATAGCTTACATAACGCTACCCAAAGTAGATGCATAAGGGACCTTACTCATGCACTCTCATTCTTCCGATGTCTTGGGACAGTCATCCAATGAAAGAGTTAGACTAGTTGTGGAAGGCTGCGAACCTTTCTTTGCCTCTTGTATTGTATACTTGCCAATTATTTTATCTATGTACGAAGCCTGGGATAATGCTATCATTTTGTTCTTTCGATCTCTAAAGAGATGAATGCCTAGAACATAATTAGCTTATCCTAAGTCCTTCATGTTAAACTATTGGTGTAGCCAAAGCTTGACCAATGATAAATTCCCTACATCATTCCTAATGAGCAGTATATCATCATCATAGAGTATTAGAAAGACCACTTTTCTATCCTTAATACGTTTATAAACACAGGGTTCATCAATATTCGGCTCAAAACCAAATGTTTTTATCACTTAATCAAATCTTTGTTCCATAAGCAGGATGCTTGCTTTAACCCATAAATAGATCTAAGCAACTTTCAGACTTTTCTCTCTTGGCCTTTTACCACGAACCCTTCAGGCTGTATCATATAGATACTTTCCTCAAGATGGCCATTCAAGAATGCCATCTTGATATCCATTTGCTAGATCTTGTAATCGAGAGCTGCAGCAACAGACAGAAGAATATGGATAGACTTCAGCATAGCAACAAGCGAAAAGGTTTCATCGTAATCGATTTCAGTCTTTTGCATGTACCCCTTTGCAACCAGTCTAGCTTTGAAAGTTTCCACTCTCCCTTCCGCATCCTTCTTTCTTTTGTAAACCCACTTCCATCTAATGGGTTTTATCCCATCTGGTAGATCCACAAGTTCCCAAACAGAGTTGGATTTCATAGAATCCATCTCATTGTTCATGGCCTGTTTCTATGATTTAGAATCAACATCATTCATAGCTTCATCATAAGTGACCAGATCATCCTCATGTGCATGAGCCTCGGCCTGGTATACCTCAGCATCATACATGAAGAAATCAGGCTTCCTTGAAACCCTCTCACTACGACGAAGCACCCTAAATTATTGATCATCTGCAGGTCTTTCATTGGAACTCGGACTTGCGTCCAAGACCAAAACCTGTGGAGTAGTTCTTTCACCCTATAACTCCTCTAGCACTACTTTGCTTCGAGGCTTAAATTCATTCATGTGACTTTTCTCTAAGAATATTGCATGGGTTGAAACAATGACCTTTTGTTCCTTCGAGTTATAGAACAGACCTCCCTTAATTCCCTTAGGATACCCTATAAACATATACAATTCAGATCTTAGTTCCAACTTCTTCGCATCCCCATCCAGTACATGTGCCGAGTAGCCTCATATTCTCATATGTCCAAGAAAGGGTTCTTGCCACACCACAATTCATACGGAATCTTGAGAATTGACTTGCTTAGAACCTAGTTTAGAATATAGCATGTCGTTTGTAATGCATATCCCCAAAATGATAACGGTAGTATTGAGTAACTCATCATGGACCGTACCATATTCAATAAGGTCCTGTTTCTCCTTTCGGCTACACCATTTTGTTGTGGAGTACCAGGTGCAGTCAATTGGGATAATATCCCATTCTCTACAAGATGTCCAAGAAATTCATTGAAGAGGTATTCGTCACCTCAATCAGATCGAAGTGTATTTATCGATTTACACAATTGCTTTTCCACTTCCGCACGATACTCTTTGAACTTATCAAAGGTTTCCCTCTTACAGTGCATTAGGTACATATATCCATACCTCGAGTAATCGTCTATAAAGGAGACATAATACTCGAACCCTCCTCATGCTGTGATGTTCATGGGGCCACATACGTCAGTGTGCATAATTTCTAAGAGTTCCTGAGCCCTAGTACCCTTAACTCCAAAAGACCTCTTAGTCATCTTACCCTCGAGACAAGACTTACATTGAGGAAGATGTATTTCCTCCAGAGATTCTAGAGGACTGTTTTTCACCAACCTTTGAATCCTATACTGATTAATATGACCAAGTCTCAAATGCCAAAGATACGCCTTGATAGAGTGAGAAACTTTCAACCTTTTAGATTTATCAGTTAATTTGGTGTCAAGCACTGAGTACATCTTTGGTTTGATCAAATATAGGTTTCCATCCATCCATTCAGAATAAATAAAAGACTTATTTTTACGAATATGAACTCTTTTACTAAAAGAAACTGAATAAGAATCATTTATTAAACAAGCTACCGATATAATGTTCCTCTTAAAATTAGGAACATAAAAACAGTCTTTCAATAATATAAACCTAAATTCATCAAAATAAAGATAAACATCTCCCACTGCCTCAACCACCACCAAACTACCGTCTCTGGTCCGCAACGAGAGGCTCATATCATGTAGACTTCTCGTTTTCACGAACCCCTGTATAGAAACACAAACATAGGTAGTGGCTCCTGAATCAATGACTCAAGTGTCTTTCGATTCTTCCACCAAACACGTTTCTAAATAATGAAGTTCCTTACCTTCCTTGCCCTTAGCGGTTAGGAATTCCTAGCAAGCCTTCTTAAAGTGACCTACCTTTCCACAGTGGAAGCACTTGGACTTTTTAGGGTCCCTGGACTTCTTATTCTTCTTCTTCTTCTTCCCATCCGAGACAGGAGGATTAGAAGAACTGGAAGCTGCTTACTTCTTATTTGGCCTCTTCCTCTTCTGTGAGGGTTTGGAAGATTCTGCCAAATTAGCCTCTCCTTTGGGTTGGATGGCATCCCCATCCTTGATCATCTGCTCATAAGCTTTGAGTTGCTTCATGAGCTCGGTGAATCCTAACTCCTTTGTCACCAGATTATATGTGGCCTTAAACACCACAAAATCTTTTGACAGAGTTTTAAACTCCATCTCGATCCGGGTGTTACAGTCCAACTCAGCACCGTTTTCGGTAGCCTCAGTAAAGAATCCTATTAGAGTGATCATATGGTCCTTCACTGAAGTACCTGACTTTTGCTTAGAGTTCATAATGCCGGTAATAGCAGACTATCGAGCGAATTTTTCTTAGCCTCTGAACATGTCCTCCAGATTTTCCATGATCTCCCTAGCAACTTGATAAGTCTCATGCTGCTTTTGTAAAGCACTCGTCATGCTAGCAAGTATGTAGCACCAAGCTATCTCATTGGATTCTCTCCAATGAGTATAGGCAACCGTGACCTCCTCAAGTGGTGTATTAGGCTTAGGCCCAAGTGGGCATGGTTCGTCCAGTACGAACTTGTGTCTCTCGTAGCTAAGAACTATTAGTAGATTTCTCTTCCAATCTTTATAATTACTGCCATTTAGTTTATTCTCAGTAAGTATTAAAATGAGGGGTGTCGGTGATATTTTGAACTGAAATAAAATTATACTATACATCATTACAAAGCCAAGCAAATATAGAGATAATTTAGCAAATAAAACATACAAGTATGTTCCTACATGAAACTTGAAAAAACATGTAGCATTGTAACGGTAATTCTCAACACCTATTGTCCCAAGCCACCGAGGGGTGGTCATGAGACAAATAGCTGGAACATGGACCTCGTCTAATTAATATATGTTACCTTAAATCCTCCAAGGTTAAGACATATATTAATAACCGCTTATTTTGGCCACCAGTTTAGTTAACAGAGTTTTTAGGGAAGGTTAATAACTAACGAGTCTTGAGTGTATAACCATTGTTTACGTAGCCCCGATCCACGTCCTACCAAGCCACCGAGGGGTGGTCATGAATAGAATCATGTCCGAACACGTTTTCCACATAGGAGATCCAATTTAGTATACTAGCAGCGGTAAACACCTACCGAGGTGTGTGGTCAGGACAGAATTAACACAAGGCGTTACCATGCTTTCATATATGGATCAACAATGGAGGTCGTGGGTTTTGTTTGAAACCCTCTCCCACTCAATATTTTGAAAAATATGTAAGTTTTGACAAATATGTATGATTAATATAGTTTGAGTGGCATTCACCTATCCTATATGACATGTTATCAAATATGCATACAATTCATCCATCCATGACATATTATAGAAAAAATAGTTGATGGAAAAATAACCAAGCCATGGTTCCATCCTAGAATAAAGAAAATAAAGATTACAAAATTCCATCCAAAGCATTCTTTGGGTCTAGAATTTCGTTCCGTCTTCTTGTATCCATCTTCATGCAATCTCTTGATTTATTTCTCATCCCAAGAATCATTTAAAATTTAAATTTCAAATTCAAATTTTAAACAATTTAAATTTCATGTGTAATAATATGTAATTTCAAAAATTTAAAATTTTCAATTACATATTTTTAAACATGATTTAAAATTAAATCTCAAATTTAAAAATCAAAATTTTTCGATTTTCGGCCCGTCAGTCCATGGGGCATGGAGGCCCACAGCCACCATGGGCGGCCCTGCAGCCCTCGGGGTGGCCAGCAGCCCACAGCCATAGGCCGAGTGTAGCCCAGTTGGGTTAAGGCTAAGCCTGCAGCCTTAGGCTGCATGCCCTGTTGGCCACAGCAGTTGCCAGGCTGTAGGCAGTGCCTGCAGCCATGGGCTACACACCAAGGTGGGCGCAGCAGCCCGCCAGGCTGTAGGCAGTGCCTGTAGCCATTGGCTACACGCCCAAGGCCTTGGCCGACCCTAAGGGGGGCCACGGCCACCCCTGGCTGCAGGCAAAACTTGCGGCCGTGGGTGGTCAGGCCTGGACAGGGGCTGCCGTAGCCCTATACTACCCGAGGGTAGGGGCTGTTGCCCCACCAAGGCCGGTGGCCTATCCCAAGGGGGTCCGTCCTCGATTTTCATGCTATATTCCAATTTACCCATTAGGATCTCCAAAAAAATTAATTTGAATCCTAATTAAATTGGAATTTTCCACACAAACAAAATTTCAATCTTTAAATTAAATTTAACATTTGGAAAAAAATAAATTACGGTCTTCAAACTTCAATATCCTCCCAGAATAATTACATAAAATTTCCTAAATCGTTTCCAGTGTAAAAAAATTCTAATCATAATAATTCTAAGAGACAAAAATTAAAATCCATGGGAAAATTACGGTGACGATAAACCGCTCCCATGGTTACATAAAAATTCCTAGATATAATTTTTCTAAAGTCTAAGGAACCATAACTGGCATAAACAAGCATGCTTATAATAATTCCAAAAATTAAAATAACCACATACTACATGCATAATACATGCTAACAACATAAAGGAATCCTAGAATGCCCCTCTCTAAATATCAAATCCGTATATAAATAAAAAGGCTAACTAATTGTCTAATTTATGTATATGGCATAGTCACGAGATGGCTCTGATACCAATTTCAGGAAAAAAATCGATAAAAATGCATCAAAACGGCACAGCGGAATAACAAAAAAAAATTTCAAGATCGTTAAATATCTCGTGATGCCATATATAATAAACTAACAACAATACAATTTCATACCTTAGAGGATGCCAACTATAGGAGGAGAATGATTGGAGGGCTTCAATCAACTAGCCTTCTCTACTATTCTCTAATTCCCGGATGGTAGAGTGTGTGGGCACTCGGTTCCTCGACCGGTATGCTAGTACTGCCTTGTAGGAACAAAATCAGTAAAAACGCATCAGAGTAGCGTAGCAGAACAATAAAAATTTTTCAAGATCGTTAAATATCTTGTGATGTCATATACAATTAACTAACAACAATAAAACTCATACCCTAAGAGGACACCAATACTACAGGAGGAGAATGACTGGAGGGCTTCAACCAACTAGTCTTCTCTACTATTCTCCAATTCCCGAATGGCAGAGTGTATGGGCACTCAGTTCCTTGATCGGTATGCTAGCACTACTAGTCTTCTTTCGACCACTCAAATCTCTAAAGAACTTATTGTCACAGTGAGTTGTGCAATAATAAGCCTGCTCACCTGAGAGTCTGTGGTCTGAGAGAACTAGAGTGGCAGGACCTCTATTTCTAGACTTGCATGAGGTGATCCTCTGATTACAAATTGGATTAGGAGAAGATGTTCTACCTTATCCACTCACAAAAAAATCTGAAAATTCTAGGCCTTATCTAGCCAAAAAGAATTCGGCCACTTTAAGGATTTTTCTTTCAAAATTCAAATAAGATTTTAACTTGAATTTTATCTCCTCATTCTCTCACAAAAACTGATTCCCCTTTGTGCCAAAATCATGACTAGATTCAGTTATTAAAGTGCGAGGAGGATCAGAATTTAAATAGGATTTTTTAGCTTGAATTTAATCTCACCCTTATCCATTAAAAAACCAAAAATCCCCTTGGATTTATCCTCAAAATTTTCGGCCATTTTTAGGGATGAGAGAATCCAAATTCAACTAGGATTTTCTTACTTGAATTTTTCTTGAACCTTATCCACGAAAACTGAAAATATACGAGGATTTCCCTCAACAATTTTTGACCATTTTAGTTAGGATTGGGATTCAAAATTCAAATAGGATTCAAATAAGATTTTCCTCTCCATAATCCAACTCAAATTTGAATTCTAACTTTGTGAAATTATCCACAAAGAATTCGAATTCCACTTGGACTATGATTTAAAATTTGAATTTCAAATTTCAAATTTAAATTTAAATTTCAAATTCAAATTTCAAATTCGAATTTCAAATTTAAATTTCAAATTCAAAATTCAAATTTAAATTTCAAATTTCAAAATTCAAATTTCAAAATCCACAAAAAAGTTGTATTTCAAAATTTTGTTCTCATGGATAATTTTCTACAACTCCAATCCAATCTTAAATAAAATCATGGCAACTTTATTTGGAGTTCAAATAATTGTGTACTCTATTATCCAAAACAAAATATGAATTCAACCGGAGAGAATCTTGTCCACCATCCTAATCCCATGTCAACACCATCCGTGCATAATTAACTAGCCAATAAGCATATACAAATCAATTTCCTAATCGTTAAGGAATTATGTGGAGCTAGTAGAGGGACCAATTGGACATATATAATCAAGCTCCTGTGAATCCATATGATCATCATTCTGTACCGAACAACTCAATCATATGATCACTAATTTCAGAGTCACACCACTATAAACCTGAAACTGAACTCCCAATTATATACCGTATTACGTAAGCCTATGACAAGCTATCGTCCAATGACCTTGTCATGTATGCAGAACCCTCATATGATATCCATGATCAGCCTTAGGCCAAAGTCCATTTAATCCTACTGATCAGGCTATCTTAAAGTTCCATTATACTACCGAATAAGAAAATGATAATTCACCATATGTAAATAAGAAGTCATCTGCCCAGCAGACAACCCAAGGCCTTGTCTATTTTCACATCCAGTATAATGCCTTTAAGATGATACCTTTAACTCCTTAGAGCTATGATTACGATATCTGTAAACAAACCCTTCATCGTATATAAGTCATGCACCCAACAAACCGGTCTATAAGCTTACTACCTCTGAGATGCTTTAGCCATTGGAACATCAAAGTACACAAGTCATATACATGAAGTGGTTCATTTACTTAGGATTAAGGTTATTGTGTAATGAACGTCAAAAGTAGATTGATCCACTCATAGCGGACTATGTAGATCAATCACGCTTTAGTCCCGGTCTAATATGTTACCACCAAGCAACATATCTATGTCTCTACTTAGAAGTCTATGCTCCGGACAGTTAAGACAAACCGTCCCCACCATGGCTTTAGACAATATAATAGTCTTAACATGAGTTAGATGCTTGGTCTAACCCCATAGACTATAGACCTTAGTTTAGACCACTTACTTTAGAACATTGTCTTCTTGCATACAAAAGTCTATTGTATGCAACGTTATAACAGTTTTAACACAAGCAGTCAGTGAGTCATATTTACTTACATTTACTTTAACATGTAAATAGAATAAGGACAAACAGCAATATAATGAATAACCTCTATATTATAATTTTATTATCTAGTTCAAAATAAATACATAAAATGTCTCTAATACTTAGGGCATTTCCTAACAATCTCCCACTTGCCCTAAGCCAGTAGATGTTCCATGTTACGCATCCCCATCACCTTTACATGCCTTTCAAAGCTTCTAGCCAGCAAAGTCTTAGTAAAGGGATCAGCAATGTTGTCCTTGGATGTTATCTTACATACATCCAATTGTCCTATCTCCACGTGCCCTCTTATAATGTGATACCTCCGATCTATGTGCTTAGTCCTCTTGTGGTGCCAAGATTCCCTTACGTTGGCAATAGCCCCAGTGTTATCACAGTAAAGTGTGATAGGCTTGTGAACACCCAGAATGACCTCAAGGTCTCTAAAGAACTTTCAGAGCCAAACTGCTTCTTTAGATGCCTCAGCCGCAACCACATACTCAGCCTCCACCATAGAGTCAGTTGTGCAACCCTGCTTCATACTCCTCCACACAATGGTGCCTCCTCTGAGTAAGAATACTGATCCTGATGTCGATTTCCTCGAATCCTTGCAAGTCTGGAAGTCTGAGTCTGTGTATCCTACGGGTGTTAGGTCCCTTCCAGAATACACCAGCATATAATCCCTCATTCTTTTAAGATACTTGAGTATATGCTTTACTGCTTGCCAGTGCTTGGTTCCAAGATTCGCTTGATATCGACTCACCATACCTACTGCAAAACATATGTCCGGGCGAGTGCAAGGCATAGCATACATAAGGTTACCCACAGCGGATGCATAAAGGACCTTACTCATACGCTTTCTTTCTTCCGATGTCTTGGGACAGTCATCCAATGAAAGAGTTAGACCGACAATGGAAGGTTGTGAACCTTTCTTTGGCTCTTGCATTACATATTTGTCAATTATTTTATCTATGTATGAAGCCTAGGATAATGCTATCATTTTGTTCTTTCGATCTCTGAAGAGACGAATGCCCAGAACATAATTAGCTTCTCTCAAGTCCTTCATATCAAACTATTGGTGTAGCGAAAGCTTGACCGATGATAAATTCCCGACATCATTCCCAATAAGCAGTATATCATCGACATAGAGTACTAGAAAGACTACTTTACCATCCTTAATACGTTTATAAATGCAAGGTTCATCAACATTCTGCTCAAAACTAAATGTCCTGATCGCTTAATCAAATCTCTGGTTCCATGAGCGGGATGCTTGCTTTAATTCATAAATGGATCTAAGCAACTTACAGACTTTCCTTTCTTGATCTTTTGCCACGAACCCTTCCGGCTGTATCATGTAGATACATTCCTCAAGATGGCCATTCAAGAATCCCGTCTTGATGTCTATTTGCTAGATCTCGTAATCGAGAGCCGTAGCAACAGACAAAAGAATACAGATTGACTTCAGCATAGCAATAGGTGAAAAGGTTTCATCGTAATCAATTTTAGCCTTTTACATGTACCCCTTTGTAACCAGTCTAGCTTTGAAAGTTTCCACTCTCCCTTCCGCATCCTTCTTTTTTTTGTGAACCCACTAGCATCCAATGGGTTTTATCCCATTTGGTAGATCTACAAGTTCCCAGAGTTAGATTTCATAGAATTCATCTCATTGGTCATGGCCTGTTTCTAAGATTTAGAATCAACATCATTTATAGCTTCATCATAAGTGACCGGATCATCCTCATGCTCATAAGCCTTGGCCTGGTATACCTCAGCATCATACATGAAAAAATTAGGCTTCTTTGAAACCCTCCCACTACGACGAGGCACCTTAAATTGTTGATCGTCTGCAGGTCTTTCACCAGAACTCAGACTTGTGTCCAAGACCGAAATCTGTGGAGCAGTTCTTTTACTCGATAACTCCTCTAGCACCACTTTGCTTTGAGGCTTAAAGTCATGTATGTGACTTTCTCTAAGAATGTCGCATGGGTTGAAATTATGACCTTTTGTAGCCTACAAACATGCACAATTCTGATCTTGGTTCCAACGTCTTTGCATCCCCATCTAGTACATGTCCTGGGCAGCCCCATATTCTCAATTGTCCAAGGGAGGGCTTCCTGCCATGCCACAATTCATATAGAGTCCTGGGAATTGACTTGCTTGGAACCTGATTCAGAATATAGCACGCTGTTCGTAATGCATATCTTCAAAATGATAATGGCAGCATTGAATAACTCATCATGGATCGTACCATATCCAATAAGGTCCTATTTCTTCTTTTGGCTACACCATTCTATTGTGGAGTAGCAGGTGCAGTCAATTGGGATAATATCCCATTCTCTACAAGATGTCTTAGAAATTCATCAGAGAGGTATTCACCACCTCGATCAGATTGAAGTGTCTTTGTGGATTTACCCAATTACTTTTCCACTTCCGCACCATACTCTTTGAACTTATCAAAGGTTTCGCTCTTACGGTGCATCAGGTACAAATATCCATACCTCAAGTAATCATCTATAAAGGAGACATAATACTCAATGTACACAATTTCTAAGAGTTCCTGAGCCTTAGTACCCTAAGCTCCAAAAGACCTCTTAGTCATCTTACCTTCAAGACAAGGCTCATATTGAGGAAGACGTACCTCCACCAGAGATTCTCGAGGATCATCTTTCACCAACTTTTGAATCCTATCCTAATTAATATGACCAAGTCTTAAATGCCAAAGATACGCCTTGTTAGAGTGAGAAATTTCAACCTTTTAGAGTTATCTATTAATTCGGCGTCAAGCAATGAGTACATCTTTGGTTTGATCAAATATAGGTTTCCATCCATCCATCTAGAACAGATAAAAGACTTATTTTTACGAATATCAACTCTTTTACTAAAAGAAATTGAATAAGAATCATTTATTAAACAAGCTACCGATATAAGGTTCCTCCTAAAATTAGGAACAAAAAAAATAGTCTTTCAATAATATAAACCTAAATTCATCAAAATAAAGATAAACGTCACCTATTGCCTCAGCCACCACCAAGCTACCGTCTCCGATCCACAACGAGAGACTCCTATCATGTAGACTTCTCATTTCCACGAACCCCTACATAGAAACACAAACATGATTAGTGGCACTCGAATCAATGACCTAAGTGTCTTTTGATTCTTCGACCAAACACGCTTCTAAATAATGAAGTTCCTTACCTTCCTTGCCCTTGGCGGCTAGGAATTCACGGCAAGCCTTCTTGAAATGACCTACCTTCCTATAATGGAAGCATTTGGACTTTTTAGGGTCCTTAGGCTTCTTGTTCTTGTTCTTCTTCTTCCTATCCGAGACAGGAGGATTAGAAGAACTGGAAGTCACTTGCTTTTTATTTAGCCTCTTCCTCTTCCGTAAGGGTTTGGAAGATTTGGTCAAATTGACCTCTCCTTTGGGTTGGACCACATCCCCATCTCTGATCATCCACTCATAAGCTTGGAGTTGCTTCATAAGGTCGGTGAGTCCTAACTCCCTTGTTACCAGATTATATGCGGCCTTAAACCCCTTAAAATCCTTAGATAGAGTTTTAAACACCATTTTGATCTGGGTGTTGTAGTCCAACTCAGCACCATTCTCGGCAACCTCAGCAAAGTATCCCATTAAAGTGATCATATGGTCCTTCACCGGAGTACCTGCTTTTTGCTTAGAGTTCATAATGCTGGTAATAGCAAACTATCGAGCCAATTTTTCTTGGCCTCCAAACATATCCTCTAGATTTTCCATGATCTCCCTAGCAACTTGATAAGTCTCATGCTGCTTTTATAAAGCACTCGTCATGTTAGCAATAATGTAGCATCAAGCTATCTCATTGGATTCTCTCCAACGAGTATAGGCCACCGGGACCTCTTCAAGCGGTGTGTCAGGTTTGGGCCCAGGTGGGCATGGTTTGTCCAGCATGAACTTATGTCTCTTACAGCTGAGAACTATTAGCAGATTTCTCTTCTAGTGTTTATAATTATCACCATTCAGCTTATTTTCAGTAAGTATTGAAATAAGGGGTGTCGGTGACATTTTGAACTGAAAAAAAAATTATACTAGACATTATTACAAAGCCCAAGCAAATATATAAATAATTTAATAAATAAAACATACAAGTATGTTCCTACCTGAAACTTGAAAAGACATGTAGCATTGCAACAGTAATTCTTAGCACCTATTGCCCCAAGCCACCAAGCGATAGTCCAAGGTTAAGACATATATTAATAACCGCTTATTTTGGCCACTAGTTTAGTTAACAGAGCTTTTAGGGAAGGTTAATAACTAAACGAGTCTTGAGTGTATAACCATTGTTTACATAGCCCCGATCCATGTCCTACCAAGTCACCGAGGGGTGGTCATGAATAGAATCATACCCGAACACATTTTCCACATAGGAGATCCAACCTAGTATACGGGTAGCAGTAAACACCTACCGAGGGGTGTGGTCAGGGCAGAATTGACGCGAGGCATTACCATGCTTTCACATATGGATCAACAATGGAGGCCATGAGTTTTGTTTGAAACCCTCTCCCACTCAATATTTTGAAATACATGCAAGTTTTGACAAATATGTATGATCAATATAGTATGAACAGCATTCACCTATCCTATATGACATGTTATCAAATATGCATACAAAACACCCATCAATACATATTTATACATCCATGACATATCACAGAAAAAATAATTGATGAAATAACCAGGCCATGGTTCCATCCTAGAAAAAAGAAAATAAAGATTACAAAATTCCATCCAAAGCATTCTTTGGGTCTTCAATTTTGTTCCATCTTCTTGTATCCATCTTTATGTAACTTCTCCATTTATTTCTCATCCCAAGAATCATTTAAAATTTAAATTCCAAAATTTAAATTTCAAATTCAAAATTCAAATTCAAAATTCAAATTCAAATTTTAAACAATTTTAAATATCATGTGTAATAATATGTAATTTCAAAAAATTTAAAATTTTTAATTACATATTTTTAAACATGATTTAAAATTAAATCTCAAATTTAAAAATTAAAATTTTTTGATTTTCGATCCATCGGCCCTACAGCCCCCGTAGGTCGGCAGCCACCGTGGGCAGCCCCAGCCGCTGGGGCTGGCAGCCCACGGCCCACAACTTGGGTGCAACCATATCAAGCTGCAGGCATGTGGCGGCCTGCCCTTCATAGAGATCATACAATACTATTACAATTAAGTTTCATAGCTAACTGTGATAGATTGTACTCTCATGGGTCGCCGGCTAATCTATCTCTCTTTAAAACACGGTATTTTTAGGGGAAATTTTTTTTTTTAAAACATGACGTAAAATATTATCTACTATTCACTTTGTTTGTAAGTACAAAGTAATTTACATAATACAGTACTTTCACAAAATATATATTATTACAAATGAACTGTTTTCTTTCCCTCTCTTTTGATGCTCAACGAAAAACTCTAGCAGGACCATACCCCTTAGCTTCCCATCCCATTTGACACCTGTGATCCCGTCCGGCATCTAGCCATACAAAGCTAGTGAGCTGGTTGCTTAACTGCAACATGAGCAAAATGATGAGCTACAGGCTCAGTAAGTTCAAACATGCAAGAAATAAAATTTCGACAAATAATACTATTCATCATGAATAGTAACTTTAATCACTATTCATCATGAATAGTGACTTTGACCACAACACAGTATATCAGCAGTACATCAACCTCAATGTTAGTACTCTCACGAAACTGTTTTATGCTCAATTATGACATAGTTTTAGTTTTAGGTAATTATCTTTATTTATGTTCGGGTTTTGAGCTCATGTTGGCCGTACCATTTTAGTGCACATGACTGGGAGTGGTACATTAGTACTGACCTCCACAGCCTTAACCTCATCATCATAGCCTCAAAGGCAAAGTAATCTCCCCCGTACGGAAGGCTGGTACGCCAAAAGTGGTTTCATTACAAACTTTTTTAAAGTTCTAACCTGGTGACTTCATATTGCCCTGTGGTTAGGAATGGTTCACATTTTAATTTCATGTGAATGAGTTTCATTAACCTTGCTCTGGTGTCGAAAGCACAATTTATTATGTGTCCCATTTGCCAATAGTGCCCGTAGCACATTTCGTCTCTCTCTCTATTTTATGATAGTGCCCGTAACATGTATGTACCTAACTTATAGTTAGTACATCAAAGTTAGCAATAATAATGCTACATGTTGTAAACAAATAAATGTCTGAACTATAGTACGTCTACTAATGTTTGCTTCTTGGGATACTTTAACGTCCCTTTTCTTGGCTGGTTTTGAGACCCTACAGACAAAAACCTTGTCTGTTAATTTCATTCTCATTTGTAGCTTTTATTTTAAATAAAAAGCTCAAACTTGGTCTTAAAACCTTTAATTAAGCTTTATGACAGCTTTCTAAGCTTTATTAGCCATTTTCATATTTTTCCCCCAACTTTTATAAAATTACAATTTTACCCCTAAATTTTGGTAAAATTACAATTATACCCCTGATGGGATTTTCTCAACTTAACAATTCACTTTTGATGCTCAGGAACCTTATTCTACCATTCCGGGGTCTTTAGGGCTCTTTTTCCACTTTTTGGAAAATTCTCGTCAAAATGACCATTTTACCCCTGTCGGGTCATTTTATCGCAAATTCTCATTCTAGATTCTTAGACTTAATTTTCTGAGCCCAAAAATCCTCAAATCATCTTTTACAATTTTACTGGACCTTTTTCAGGTAATTTTCTTTCATTATCCCAAATTTTCACTTCCCTGCCCTCGGAAAGTACTATTCTGACCCTTACGTCGGTTTCATGTTTTTCTATCGTTTCGGAGCCCAAATGAGCGTTTTACTAATACTTAAAACGTTCACCTAGACTTTCCCGATTTAGGTCTTCGAGGCTCAGATTTTTCTTACCCGACTCGGACCTTTGCTTTGTTTTCCAAAAACGCCCCCCCAGGGTCACTTTTCAGTTTCACTCGCGTTCTACATTTTCAAGGGGACGGATTACTATTCATAAACAACCCCTTAGGTCTCCTCATTCAATTTTCTTTAAGGGACTCGGGTTTTCGACCCGATCCTAAACTTTTACTCTCGATTCCCTTTTTTGCCCTTAATGTCATTTTTGAAATTTCAGCAGCATTCTGGCATAAATTTAAGGCTACCGGCGTTAGGTATGCCTCGAATCATATATACCTACCACGTACTATACCAGAGTCCTATTTTATGTAAAAGTTTCCCAAACTTTTACATAAAAATTTGTACAATCACCAATTTATAAATCAACCACAATGTACAAAAAAATTTTTCACTTTCCCCCCTTAATTAAGCCACAGTTTTGAACTTACCAAACCTAGCAAAATTTTTCTTCATTTTCACCACATTATGCTCGGTTTTTACACTTAAACCATAACATAACTTTTATTCCAAAACAGCCCTTAATTAACAAAATTTCTTCACCAAAACCCTAAACCAAGAACTGGTTTTCCACTTAGGGTTTTCACACTAATTTTTATCCAATTTTTTTCTAAGCAAATTCAATATGAAGTTTATGTTTCCCAAACTTCCAAAACATGTTTTCACACAACATAACAACATGTTCAACAAAATTTCATCACCAATAACACCCCTTTGAACCCACGGATTTCATGGGGAAAAACATGCCAAACTTAAATTTTTTTCATGCAAATCCAATACATGAATTACTTAAATCAACATATCACAAAACCAACACTTAAATTCAACAAATCAACAACAATTTTTCATCATTTTCTTCACATCACACCCACGGATTCCATAACTAAAAATGGGGAAGAAAATTCAAATTTCAAGGCTCACAGTGTTCACTTGGATTCTAGCAACTTAAACTTGACTTCTTGCTTCCAAAAACTTGAAGATATCCTTTGATTCACCAAGGAGGCTCACTTTTTCTCTTGGAACAAAACTTAGAAATTTTTTGCTTGGTTTTCTTTTGGTTGCATTTTGCTACGGTTTTGCTTCTCAAAATGGCCGAATCTTTTATGTTAAGGAAGCCAATTACTTTGGCAAATTTTGGCATGATTCACACTTAACAACCAATAAGCATTTGACACCTTTCATGGCAATTCTTTCCACCATTTTTCAAAAATAAAAAAGATGGCATTTTGGCCTAATCTTGGCCATTAGATCAAAAGTGCATTAAATCCTAGCCATCCACCTTACCTACCACCATAATTATTCACTTAATATTCACTTTAATGACATCATCAATGATGAGTCATACTCTTGACTTGTTGACCTTACTATTCACATCACTTTTTGATCGAAATTTGACCCGAGCGAAATTTTCCCAAAATCACCACAAGGAGTTCCTGAGGTCTCCGGTACAGTCGGATCAATTTATTTTGCTTCCGTTTGATCAAAATCAATTCCGGAAGTTTTTTCATCTTTTAGTGCACCATAGGCACCGATTATAGTTTTCAATGTCGTTTTGACACCGTTTCACCCGTTTTGATTCGGCAAAATTTCTCAACACCGAATTATTATTCGTCAGTATTGTTAAAACATTTTAGTATGTTCTACACAATATAAATTCATTTATTTTACTCTTTAAATAGTACAAGTTGTCACGCATATACAATTATACATTTTCTTCCGAGAATGCCAGAAATTCCCGGTTATCACATTCACCCCTCCTTATAAAATTTTCGTCCTCGAAAATTAGAATAAGTGGGGGTATAAACTCCTCATCTCTGTTTCTCATTCCCATATAGCTTCTTCAATGTTCACTAGTGGGATTGTGTTATTCCTCAGTACTTTCTCTTCACGAGCCAGTACTCGAATAGGTTGTTCTTTATATGTTAAATCCTCATGGATTTGAATAGGTTCTTGTTTCAACACATAGGATGGATCTGGTACATACTTTCTCAGCATGGATACATGAAATACATTATACACTGCTAACAATTCAGGAGGTAACGCTAATTTGTAAGCGACCTTTCCAATGCGTTCGATAATTTCATAAGGTTCGATATATCTTGGACTCAGTTTTCCCTTCTTACCAAAACGCATAATCCCCTTCATAGGCGATACCTTAAGAAACACAAAGTCTCTTTCATTAAATTCCAAGGGTCTTCGCCTCTTATCCGCATAACTCTTTTGTCGACTTTGCATAATTTTCATTTGACTCTGAATTCTAGCAATGACATCGAAAGTTTCTCATATAAAATCCGTCTTATACAGTTGTTTCTCTCACAGGTCATACCAATGTATCGACGATCTGCATTTTCGTCCATAAAGAGCATCATAAGGTGCCATTCCTATGGAAGCTTGGTAACTATTATTGTACAAGAATTCAATTAATGGCAACTTCTCATTCCAGATTCCCGCAAATTCCATTACACAAGCTAGAAGCATGTCTTCTAACGTCTAAATGGTTTGCTATGACTGTCCATCTGTTTACGGATGAAATGCTATACTGAGTCTCAATTCAGTACCCATGGCTTCTTGCACACACGTCCAAAAATTCGAAGTGAATCATGCATCTCGATATGATATAATGGATGTTGATACTCCATGTAATCTGACGACATGAGCTATATACAACTGAGTCAACTTTTCTAATGAAAAAGTTATCTTGATGGCTATAAACCGTGCCGTCTTAGTTAATCTATCCACAATAACCCAGATGGCATCATAACCCTCTCGGGTTTTTGGTAGTCCCACTACAAAATCCATCGTGATATATTCCCATTTCCATTCGGGAATCTCCAAAGGTTCCAATCTTCCTGCTGGATGTTTATGTTCGGCTTAGATTTTCTGACAGGTCATGCATCTACTCACGAATTTTGCTATATCATTCATCATCCCTTTCCACCAGAACTGTAATTTCAGGTCCTGATACATCTTACTAGCTCCGGGATGAACCGAATATGGTGTCTCATGGGCTTCTGACATGATCAGCCTTCTAAGTTCCTCATTAGCCGGAACATTAATTCTTCCTTGATAGAGGATCATTCCATCCTTGGAAATTCCTTCTTGAGAATTTGTCATTCTTGAATCTCGTCTTTAAGCTTCCTTGATATCCTCAAACAACGATGATTCCACTTGGAGTGCAGCTAATCTTCTGGATATCAGCTCCAATTTCAAAGAATTTATCTCTTGCTGCAGTGGTTTCGGAAGCCTTTCTATCTGTAGCTAGTGCGATATGGTAGACTTTCTACTTAAAGCATCTGCTACACGGTTGGCCTTCCCTGGATGATATAGGATTTCACAATCATAATCTTTGACCAGTTCTAACCATCTTCTTTGTCGCATATTGAGCTTCTTCCACGTGAAGAAATACTTCAGGCTTTGGTGATCAGTAAAAATCTGACACTGGGCTCCATAGAGATAGTGTCGCCAAATTTTAAGTGTAAACACTATTGCAGCAAGTTCAAGGTCATGTGTGGGGTAATTCTTTTCATGATTCTTTAATTAACGTGAAGCATAGGCAATTACCTTGCCACCTTGCATCAGAACCGCTCCAAATCCTATTTTAGATGCATCACTAAAGATCACAAACTTCTCCCCTTTAGTGGGAAGCGTAAGGATCGGTGCGCTTATCAGTCGTCTCTTTAACTCCTGGAAGCTTCTTTCACATTCCATAGTCCACTCATATTTCTTTTCTTGCGTGCAAGAGTGGTAAGAGGTGTAACTAAACGCGCGAATCCCTCTACAAATCTCCGATAATAGCCAGCTAACCCTAAGAAACTACATATTTCCGTCACGCTTTTGGGTGCAGGCCATTGGTTAATTGCTTCTACCTTCATCAGATCTACAACAATTCCTTCCATGGATACAACATGTCTAAGGAAATGTACTCTATCCAACCAAAACTCGCATTTCGAGAATTTGGCATACAGTTGATACTTCCTTATTGTATGCAAAACGATCTTCAGATGCTCCTTGTGCTCCTCATAAGTCTTTGAGTATATAAGAATGTCATCTATGAATACAATGACAAACTTATGCAAATACTCCTTAAAGATTCTGTTCATTAAGTCCATGAATGCTGTTGGCGTATTTGTTAATCCGAATGGCATCACAAGGAACTCATAATGACCATAATGAGTCCTAAACGCCGTTTTAGGAATATCACTTTCTTTAATTCTCAACCGGTGATATCCTGATCGTAAGTCGATCTTGGAAAATACCGTTGTGCCTTTTAACTGGTCAAATAAGTCATCAATTCTAGGTAACGAATACCTATTTTTGATCATAACCTTATTCAACTCCTGGTTATCAATGCATAAGTGGAACGTTCCATCCTTTTTCTTGACGAACAACACAGGTGCACCCCACCGAGAATAACTCGGTCTGATGAATCGTTTGTCCAAAAGCTCCTTCAATTGTTCCTGTAGCTCCTTTAACTCCACTAGAGCCATGCGGTATGGTGCTTTGGAAATATGTGCCGTTCCAGGCGTCAACTTAATTTTGAACGAGATTTCCTGCTCTGGAGGTATCCTTGGTAACTCTTCCAGAAATGCATCAAGAAATTCATTAACAACAGGAACATCTTTAAGTTGAAGCTTTTGTTCCTCTATAGTATCCATCACATATGCCAGATATCCCATACAACCACTGGCCATCGGCTTATTTGCTTTTAGTGAACTGATCATCATTTTCTTGGGTTTTCGAGAAGCATCTACGTATTCGAAACTCTCTTCTTCCTCGGGTTGGAATACTATTTTTTGATTTTGACAGTCGATTGTAGCTTGATATTTCCCTAGAAAATCCATACCTAGAATCACATCGTAATCCACAATCTTCATTACAATCAACTCTGCATATAGTTCCCTATTTGCCACATATATTGGTACATGAGGTAGCCAATAATTGGATAATGATACTTCCCTAGAGGATAAAGCTATCTTAAATATTTTTCCCATATTATCCTTAGGATGTCCTATCTTATCAGCAAATTCATAGGAAACAAAAAAAATGCATAACACCGGAATCGATAGTACAGAGGCTACATGACTAGCGACAGGAAGCTAACCTGTCACTACATTTGATGTTCCTGCCTCTGCATCTTCCTTGGTGTAGACCATTACACGAGCATCAGCAAGTGGCATACGTTCCTGGCATTGCAGCCTTATTGGAGACTCTTCAATCCTGGCCTGAAGAGAATGAGCTTGTGGGCATGTCTAGTGCGGTTGGGAAGTACCTTGTACACCTTGTTTATTGCTTGGGCAGTTCTTGGCATAATGACCTTCCTTTCCACATTCATAACAAACAAGTGGCCCAAATCTACATTGCCCAGAATGTCTCTTCCTGCATGTAGGACAATTTGGTACATTAGATTCCACATTTCTAATTGTTATTCGCTGCTGGTTTTGATTATTTGACTGGCGATTTCCAATAAAATTGCCTTTCCTCTTGTTTTACTGGGATCCTTGATTATTTCCCTGGCCTGATTTGGCATTTGATTAGGCTTGCTAGATTGACGAACTTATGTAGACTTGGCCAACGCCCTCTCCTTTTTCTTGATCTCCCAATTCTTCTCTCTTTCCTTCTTCTGTCGGGCTACATGAAACTCAGCTCTCATGGCATGACTAACACAATCTGCCATGGAAGTAGGCAGTATAAGTCCAATATCTTCCAATGTCGTAATTTCTGGCCTAAACATCCCGATCATCTTCTGTATTTTCTCCCTCTCAGTAGGGACTACGTAGGGACATAAGCGGGATAACTGATCGAACTTTTGGCAAACTTTACTCACCGACATATTTCCCTATTTCAATTATGAGAACTCTTTCTACTATAGTCTCATAGATGTAGGATCATAGTATTTCTAGTTAAATTCTTCTAGAAATTCTGCTTAACTCATGGTAGACACATTCCTTCTCAATCGCACAGTGTCCCACCAAAAATGGGCATCTTTCCTCAACACAAAAGACACACATGTGGCGGCTCGCCCTTCATAGAGATCATACAATACTATTACAGTTAAGCTTCATAGCTAACTGCGATAAATTGTACTCTCATGGGTCGCCGGCTAATCTATCTCTCTTGTAAAACATGATATTTTTGGGGGATTTTTTTTTAAAACATCATGTAAAACATTCTCCACTAATCACTTTGTTTACAAGTACAAAGTAATTTACACAATATAGTACTTTCGCAAAATATATGTTATTACAAAAGAACTGTTTCTCTTTCCTTTCCCTGTTATCGCTCAGCAGAAAGACTCTGGCAGGACCATATCCCTTGGCCTCCTATCCCATTTGACACTCGCTATACCGTCCGCCATCCAGCCATACAAAACTAGTTAGCTGGTTGCTTACCTGCAACATAAGCAAAAATGGTGAGCTAAAGGCTCAGTAAGTTCAAACATGCAAGGAATAGAATTTCTATGAATAGTACTATTTATCATGAATAGTAACATTGATCACTATTTACCATGAATAGTAACTTTGACCACAGCACAGTATGTCAACAGTACATCAACCACGATGTTTGTACCCTCACGAAACTGTCTTATGCTCAATTATGGCATAGTTTTAGTTTTAGGTAATTATCTTTACTTATGTTCTGGTTTTGAGTTCAGGTTGGCAGTACCATTTTAGTGTGCATGACTGGGAGCGGTACATTAGTGCTGACCTCCACAGCCTTAATCTCATCGTCATAGCCCCGGAGGCAAATTTGTACATGACTGGGAGCGGTACATTAGTGCTGACCTCCGCAGCCTTAATCTCATCATCATAGCCCCGAAGGCAAAGTTTACCTCCCCGTACGGAAGGCTGGTATGCCAAAAGTGGCTTCATTACCGACTTTTTAAAGTTCTAACCCGGTGACTTCATATTGCCCCGTGGTTAGGAATGGTTCACATTTTAATTTCATGTGAGTGAGTTTCATTAACCTCGCTCTAGTGCCTGAAGCACAATTTATTATGTGTCACATTTCAATAGTGCCTGTAGCACATTTCGTCTCTCTCTATTCTATAATAGTGCCCATAGCACATTTGTACCTAACTTATAGTTAGTACATCAAAGTTAGGAATAATAATGCTACATGTTGTAGACAGGTAAATGTCTGAACTTACCTTATCTGTTTCTTCCCCTTTTCCTTCTTGGATCTTTAATTGCTCTCCTTGCGGGTCGATTTTGGGATCCTACAGACAAAACCTTGTCTGTTAATTTCATTTCCATTGATAGCTTTTATTTTTTTTATTAAAAAGCTTAAATAAAACCTATTTATAAATTTTTAGGCTTTATTTATCATTTTCCCCATTTTTCTCAACTTTTGTAAAATTACGATTTTACCCCTATATTTTGGCAAAATTACAATTATGCCCCTGACGGAATATTCTCGATCTAGACCGCACTTTTGGCTCTCAGGAACTTTTCTGACTCTTTTCTATTCATTACCGGGTTCGTTTCTATTTTATTTTCATTTTTTCACCTTCCCGACCCTCAGGAAGTACTATTCCGACCCTTATGTCGGTTTAGTGATTTTCTATCGTTTCGGAACCTCAAATGGATTTTACTAGTATTTGAAACGTTTATCTAGACGTTCCTGATTTTAGGTCTCCGAGACTCGGATTTTCCGTACCTGACTCGAACCTTTACTTTGTTTCCCAAAAACGCCCCCCCTTGGGGTCGTTTTTTTCAGTTTCACTCGCGTTTTACATTTTTAAGGGGACGGGTTACTATTCACAAACCACCCCTTAGGTTTCCCTTATTCAATTTTCCTTTAGGGACTCGGGTTTTCGACTCGACCCTAAACTTTTACTCTCAATTTCCCATTTACCCCAAATGCCGTTTTTCAAAATTTCGGCAGCATTTCGGCGTAAATTTAAGGCTACCGGTGTTAGGTACGCCTCGAACCATATGTACCTGCCATGTACTATACCAAAGTCCTATTTTATGTAAAAGTTTCCCAAACTTTTACATAAAAGCTCACACATTTAACAATTCACATTTTGAACCACAATTAACAAAATTCTTTCAATGTTGCCCTTAGGTTTTAGCCACGGTTTTCCTATCCAAAGCCTAGCCAAAAATTTTCAATCTTTCAATCAAATTTTAGGCTATTCAAATGCTATTACCTAGCACATTTTCAAGCTAATTTCCATGCATTTTACAACACAATTCTTAGGGTTTTTCAACACACATAACCCACAGCCATTTTAGGTAAAGCATGCACCAAATTTTTGTTTCATGCTTTCAACCTCATAACCATCATTTTCATAAATAAATGCATGATTTAAACTATCCAAACATCAAGTTAATCATGCAAAAATGTTCACCAAACCCTAATTACACCTCACGGCCATATTAGGGAAGTTTAATACCAAAATTTTTCCAAGCTTTCTAACCATGCAAATCATGCTTTCCATTTAACCAAAACATGATTTAAAGCATTACAACACTTAACCAACAACAATCCATCATCAAACACACAAGGTAACCCATGGTTTTACCATTGAAAAACCAACCAAAACTTTGTTTTTCTTTAAACAAAATGCATGGTTTTTCTTCTAATCAAACCATTAACAAAATCCAAGCACCAAATCAACCAAATGAATCACAAATTTTCTCATTCTTCAAGCCATCAAACCCACGGATTTTTTAATGAAAAAGCAAGAAAATTTTCAAACTAAAGATGGTTACCTTGATTTCTTGCTTCACTTGACTTCAATGAAGAGTTTGATACCACTTTTGTGAAGAAAACTTGAATATTTGGCTTGGTTCTCCTTGGTTGCTCACGGCTTGCTCTTGGAATCACTTAGAAATTTTTTTCTCTTTGTTTTGGCTTTGGAAAGGCTACAGGTGCCTTTGTATCCATTTTGCTGACTTAAGTAACAAAGAAGTCAATTAATTTAGCTTCCAACCAATGAGATTTCAACACCTTTCATGCCATTACTTTCCATATTTTTCACAAAATTAATTTGGCTAATTTTGGCCAAATCTAAGCCTTTAGATCAAAAAGCAAATCAATATTGGCTATTAATGCCACCAACCACCATTTTTAATACATTTAATAAATGGCTTTATGATGTCATAAATGCAAAGTAAACATCTTGACTTTGACTTTACTATTCATATTAATTCGACTACTTTTTGACCGATGTCGGTTCGAGCCGAAATTTTCCTGAAATCGTCCCGGCGGGTTCTTGAGGTCTCCCGTGCAGTCGAATCAATTTATACTGCTTCCGTTTGATCAAAATCAATCCCAGAAGTTTTTCATCTTTTTAGTGCACCATAATGCACCGGTTAGGGTTTTCAATGCCGTTTTTAGCACCGCTCCACCCGTTTTAATTCAATGAATTTTATCAACACTGAATTCTTACTCGTCAGTATTGTTAGAACATTTTAATACATTCTGAATAATATAAATTTATTTATTTCACTCTTTAAATAGTATAAATTATTATATACATACATTTGTACATTTTCTTTCGAGAATGCTAGAATTTCCTGGTTGTCACATTCACCCCTCCTTATAAAATTTTCGTCATCGAAAATTAGAACAAGTGGGGGTATAAACTCCTCATCTCATCTTCTCGTTCTCACGTAGCTTCTTCAATGTTATGATTTTTCCACAAAATCTTCACTAGTGGGATTGTCTTATTCCTCAGTACTTTCTCTTCACGAGCCACTACTTGAACAGGTTGTTCTTCATATGTCAAATCCTCGTGGATCTGAACAGGTTCATGCTTCAATACATGGGACGAATTTGGTATATACTTTCTCAGCATCGACACATGAAATACATTATGCACTACTGACAATTCAGGAGGTAACGCTAATCTGTAAGCGACCCTTCCAATGCGTTCGATAATTTCATAAGGTCCGATATACCTTGGACTCAGTTTCCCCTTCTTACCAAAAAGCATAATCCCCTTCATAGGCGATACCTTAAGAAACACAAAGTCTCCTTCATTAAACTCCAAGGATCTTCGCCTCTTATCTGCATAACTCTTTTGTCGACTTTGCGCAATTTTCATTTGACGTTGAATTCTTACAACGGCATCGGAAGTTTCTCGTATAAAATCCGTCTTATGCAGTTGTTTCTCTCGCAGGTCATACCAGTGTATCGGCGATCTGCATTTCTGTCCATAAAGAGCCTCATAAGGTGCCATGCCTATGGAAGCTTAGTAACTATTATTGTACAAGAATTCAATTAATGGTAACTTCTCGTTCCAAATTCCCGCAAAATCCATTACACAAGCTCGAAGCATGTCCTCTAATATCTGAATGGTCCGCTCTGACTGTCCGTCTGTTTGCGGATGAAATGCCGTACTGAGTCTCAATTCAGTACTCATGGCTTCTTACACACACTTCCAGAAATTCGAAGTGAATTGTGTATCTCGATCTGATACAATGGATTTTGGTATTCCATGTAATCTGACGACATGAGTTATATACAACTGAGCAAACTTTTGCCAATCATTAAGGAATTATGTGGAGTTAGTAGAGGGACCAATTGGACATATATAATCGGGCATAATCGGGCTCATGTGAATCCATAAGATCATCATTCTTTACCGAACAACTCAATCATATGATCACTAATTTCAGAGTCACACCACTATAAACCTGAAATTGAACTCCCAATTATATACTGTATTACGTAAGCCTGTGACAAGCTATTGTCCAATGACCTTGTCATGTATGCAGAACCCTCATATGATATCTATGATCAGCCTTAGGTCAAAGTCTATTTAATCCTACTGATCAGGCTATCTTAAAGTTCCATTATACTACTGAATAAGAAAATGATTATTCATCATAAGTGAATAAGAAGTCATCCGCCTAGCAGACGACTTAAGGCCTTGTCCATTTTCACATCCAGTATAATGCCTTTAAGAGGATACCCTTAACTCCTTATTAGAACTATAATTCTGATATCTGTAAACAAACCCTTCATCGTATACAAGTCATGCACCACTGAACCGGTCTATAAGCTTACTACCTCTGAGACGCTTTAGCCATTGGAACATCAAAGTACAGAAGTCATATACATGAAGTAGTTCATTCACTCAGGATTAAGGTTACTGCATAATGAACATCAAAAGCAGATTGATCCACTTATAGCAGACTACGTAGATCAATCACGCTTTAGTCTCGGTCTAATATGTCACCACCAAGCAACATGTCTATGTCTCAACTTGGGAGTTTATGCTCCAGACAGTCAAGACAAACCGTCCCCACCATGGCTTTAGACAACATAATAGTCTTAACATGAGTTAGATGCTCGGTCTAACCCCATAGACTGCAGACCTTAGTTTAGACCGCTTACTTTAGAACATTGTCTTCTCGTATACAAAAAGTCCATTGCATGGAATGTTCTAACAGTTTTAACACAAGCAGTCATATTTGCTTATATTTACTTCAACATGTAAATAGAATGAGGACAAACAGCAATGTAATGAATAACCTCTATATATAATTTTATTATCTAGTTCAAAATAAATACATCAAAATGTCTCTAATGCTTAGGGCATTTCCTAACAATCTCTCACTTGCCCTAAGCCAGTAGATGTGCCATGTTATGCATCCCCATCGGCTTTACATGCCTCTCAAAGCTTCTAGCCACCAAAGTCTTAGTAAAGGGATCGGCAATGTTGTTCTCAAATACAATCTTAGAGACATCTACTTGTCCTATCACCACCCTCTAATAATGTGATATCTCCGATCTATGTGCTTGGTCCTCTTGTGGTGCCTAGATTCCTTTGTGTTGACAATAGCCCCAGTGTTATCATAGTAAAATGTGATAGGCTTGTCAACACCTGGAATGACCTCAAGGTCTCTAAAGTACTTGCAGAGCCAAACCACTTCTTTAGATGCTTTAGCCGTAGCCACATACTTAGCCTTCATCGTAGAGTCAATTGTGCCTCCCTGCTTCACGCTCCTTCACACAATGGTGCCTCCTCCGAGCAAGAACACTTATCCTGATGTCGATTTCCTCGAATCCTTGCAACGTGGAAGTCTGAGTCTGTGTATCCTACGGGTGTTAGGTCCCCTCCAGAATATACCAGCATATAGTCCCTCGTTCTCTTAAGATACTTGAGTATATGCTTTACTGCTTGCCAGTGCTTGGTTCTAGGATTTGCTTGATACCGACTCACCATACCTACTGCAAAAAATATGTCCGGGTGAGTGCAAAGCATAGCGTACATAAGGGTACCCATAGCGGATGCATAAGGGACCATACTCATACGCTCTCTTTCTTCCGATGTCTTGGGACAGTCATCCAATGAAATAGTTAGACCGGCAATAGGAGGTTGTGAACCTTTCTTTGCCTCTTGCATTGCATATTTGTCAATTATTTTATCTATGTATGAAGCTTGTGATAACGCTATCATTTTGTTCTTTCGATCTCTAAAGAGACGAATGCCTAGAACATAATTAGCTTCTCCCAAGTCCTTCATGCAAACTGTTGGTGCGGCCAAAGCTTGGCCGATGATAAGTTCCCTACATCATTCCCAATGAGTAGTATATCATCGACATAGAGTACCAGAGAGACCATTCTTCCATCCTCAATACTTTTATAAATACAAGGTTCATCAACGTTCTGCTCAAAACCAAATGTCTTGATCGCTTGATCAAATCTCTGGTTCCATGAGCAGGATGCTTGTTTTAATCCATAAATGGATCTAAGCAACTTGCAGACTTTTCTTTCTTGGCCTTTTACCACGAACCCTTCGGGTTGTATCATGTAGATACACTCCTCAAGATGGCAATTCAAGAATGCTGTCTTGACATCCATTTGCCAGATCTTGTAATCGAGAGCCGCAGCAACGGACAGAAGAATACGGATAGATTTCAGCATAGCAACAGGCAAAAAGGTTTCATCGTAATTGATTCCAGCCTTTTGCATGTACCCCTTTGCAACCAGTCTAGCTTTGAAAGTTTCCACTCTCCCTTCTGTATCCTTTTTTCTTTTGTAGACCTACTTGCATCCAATGGGTTTTATCCCATCCGGCAAATCAACAAGTTCCCAAATAGAGTTGGATTTCATAGAATCCATCTCATTATTCATAGCCTGTTTCCAAGATTTAGAATGAACATCATTTATAACTTCATCATAGGTGACTGGATCATCCTCATGCTCATGAGCCTCGGCCTGGTATACCTCAGCATCATACATAAAGAAATTAGGTTTCTTTGAAACCCTCCCACTACGACGAGGCACCCTAAATTGTTGATCGTCTACAGGTATTTCACCGGAACTCGGACTTGTGTCCAAGACTGAAACCTATGGAGCAGTTCTTTCACCCGATAGCTCCTCTAGCACTACTTTGCTTCAAGGCTTAAAGTCATTCATGTGACTTTCCTCCAAGAACGTCGCATGGGTTGAAACAATGACTTTTTGTTCCTTCGAGCAATAGAACAGACCTCTTTTAGTTCCCTTAGGATACCCTACAAACATGCATAATTCTTATCTTGGTTCCAACTTCTTTGCATCCCTATCCAGCACATGTGCCGGGTAATCCCATATTCTCATATGTCCAAGGGAGGGCTTCCTGCCATGCCACAATTCATACGGAGTCCTGAGAATTGATTTGCTTGAAACCTATTTCAGAATATAGCACGCCGTTTGTAAAGCATATCCCCAGAATGATAATGGCAGCGTTGAATAACTCATCATGGACCGTACCATATCTAATAAGGTCCTGTTTCTTCTTTCGGCTAAACCATTCTGTTGTGGAGCACCAGGTGCAGTCAATTGGGATAATATCCTATTCTCTACAAGATGTCTTAGAAATTCGTCGGAGAGGTATTCACCACCTCGATCAAATCGAACTGTCTTTATGGATTTATCCAATTGCTTTTCCACTTCCGCATGATACTCTTTAAACTTGTCAAAGGTTTCGCTCTTGTGGTGCATCAGGTACACATATCCATATCTCGAGTAATCATCTATAAAGGAAACATAATACTCAAATCCTCCTCGTGTTGTGACGTTCATGGGGCCACATACATCAGTGTGTATAATTTCTAAGAGTTCCGAAGCCCTAGTACCCTTAGCTCCAATAGACCTCCTAGTCATCTTACCCTCAAGAGAAGACTCACATTGAGGAAGACGTACCTCCTCCAGAGATTCTAGAGGACTGTCTTTCACCAACTTTTGAATCCTATCCTGATTAATATGATCAAGTCTTAAATGCCAAAGATACGCCTTGTTAGAGTGAGAAACTTTCAACCTTTTAAAGTTATCTATTAATTCGGTGTCAAGCAGTGAGTACATCTTTGGTTTGAACAAATATAGGTTTCCATCCATCCATCCAGAACAGATAAAAGACTTATTTCTACGAATATCAACTCTTTTACTAAAAGAAACTGAATAAGAATCCTTTATTAAATAAGTTACCGATATAAGGTTCCTCCTAAAATTAAGAACATAAAAATAGTCTTTTAACAAAATAAACCTAAATTCATCAAAGTAAAGGTCAACATCTCCCACTGCCTCAGCCACCACCAAGCTACCGTCTCCAGTCCACAACGAGAGGCTCCTATCATGTAAACTTCTCGTTTCCATAAACCCCTGCATAGAAACACAAACATGATTAGTGGCGCCCGAATCAATGACCAAGTATCCTTCGATTCTTCCACCAAACACACTTCTAAATAGTGAAGTTCCTTACCTTCCTTGCCCTTGGCGGCTAGGAATTCCTGGCAAACCTTCTTGAAGTGACCTACCTTCCCACAGTGGAAGCACTTGAACTTTTTAGGGTCCCTGGGCTTCTTGTTCTTCTTCTTCTTCTTCCCATCCGAGACAGGAGGATTAGAAGAACTGGAAGCCACTTGCTTCTGATTTGGCCTTTTCCTCTTCCGTGAAGGTTTGGAAGATTTTGCCAAATTGGCCTCTCCTTTGGGTTGGACCGCATCCCCATCCCTGATCATCCGCTCATAAGCTTGGAGTTGCTTCATGAGCTCGATTAGTCCTAACTCCCTTGTCACCAGATTATATGCAGCCTTAAACCCAATAAAATCTTTTAACAGAGTTTTGAACACCATCTCGATCTGGGTGTTGTAGTCCAACTCAGATTGTTCTCGACAGCCTCAGCAAAGAATCCCATTAGAGTGATCATATGGTCCTTCATCAGAGTACCTACCTTCTGCTTGGAGTTCATAATGCTGGTTATAGCAGACTGTCGAGCCAATTTTTCTTGGCCTCTAAACATGTCCTCCAGATTTTCCATGATCTCCCCAGCAACTTGATAAGTCTCATGCTACTTTTGTAAAGCACTTGTCATGCTAGCTAGAATATAGCACCGAGCTATCTCATTAGATTCTCTTCAATGAGTATAGGCAACCGGGACCTCTTCAAGCAGTGTGCCAGGTTTGGGCCCAGGTGGGTATGGTTCGTCCAGCAAGAACTTGTGTCTCTCTCAGCTGAGAACTATCAGTAGATTTCTTTTCCAATCTTTATAATTATCACCATTCAGCTTATTTTCAGTAAGTATTGAAATGAGGGGTGTCGGTGACATTTTGAAATGAAACAAAATTATACTAGACATCATTACAAAGCCCAAGCAAATATACAAATAATTTAGCAAATAAAACATACAAGTATGTTCCTACATGAAACTTGAAAATATGTAACATTGCAATGGTAATTCTCAGCACCGATTTCCCTAAGCCACCGAGGGGCGGTCATGAGATAAATAGCCGGAATATAGACCCCGTCCAATTAATATATATTGTCTTAAATCCTCCAAGGTTAAGACATATATTAATAACTGTTTATTTTGGCCACCAGTTTAGTTAACAAAGCTTCTATGAAAGGTTAATAACTACACGAGTCTTGAGTGTATAACCATTGTTTACGTAACCCGATCCACGTCCTACCAAGCCACCGAGGGGTGGTCATGAATAGGATCGTGCTCGAACACCTTTTCCACATAGGAGATCCATCCTAGTATACCGGCAGCAATAAACACCTACCGAGGGATGTGGTCAGGGCAGAACCGACGCAAGGCGTTACCATGCTTTCACATATGGATCAACAATGGAGGCCGTGGTTTTGTTTTAAACCCTTTCCCACTCAATTTTTTGAAAAACATGCAAGTTTTGACGAATATATATGATCAATATAGTATGAGCGGCACTCACCTATCCTATATGACATGTTATCAAATGTGACAACCGGGAAATTTAGGCAATTCTCGGAAGAAAATATACAAATGTATGTATATACCAATTTGTACTATTTAAAGAGTGAAATAAATGTATTTATATTGTTTAGAATACATTAAAATGTTCTAACAATACTGACGAGTAAGAATTCAGTGTTGGAAAAATTCACTGAGTTGAAACGGGTGAAACGGTGCCAAAACCGGCATTGAAAACCCTAATTGGAGCACTAAAAGATGGAAAACTTCCGGGATTGATTTTGATCAAATGGAAGCAGTTTAAATTGATCCGACTGCACAGGAGACCTCAGGAACTCGCCGGGACGATTTCAAGAAAAATTTCGGCTCGAACCGGTATCGGTCAAAAAGTAGTTGAATTAATGTGAATAGTAAAAGTCAAAGTCAACATATGCTTTTGCATTTATGACATCATAAATCCATTTAATAAATGGAAGGAAAATGGTGGTTGGTAGCATTAATGGCCATGATTAAGTTGCTTTTTGATCTAAAGGCCAAGATTTGGCCAAAAATCCACCATTTTAATTTTTGAAAAATATGGAAAGAATTAGGCTTGAAATGTGGTGATTTTTGATTGGTTGAAAGCCAAATTAATTGGCTTATTTGTTGCATAAGTTAGCAACTTTTGGGAACAAATTGGCCGAGACAATTTTGAAGCCAAAACCAAGAACAAAAATTTTTCTAAGTGTTCCATGGTGAGTACGTGAGCAACCAAAGAGAAACCAAGTGATTTCTTCAAGCTTTCTTCACAAAATTGGTGTCAAACCTTTCATTGAAGTTTAAGGAAGCAAGTGAACAAGGTAACTCTCCATGGTTTGAAATTTTTCTTGATTTTTCTTCAAGAAATCCGTATAATGAATAGTGTAGAGGATGGAAAATTTTTGGGTTGTTTTGATTGATTTGGTGCTTGGGTTTTGTTAAGGGTGTAATTAAGAGAAAAACCATGCATTTGGTTTAAAGAAAAACCAAATTTTGGTTGGTTTTCCAAGGGTAAAACCGTGGGTTACCAAGAGTAATCAATGAGAAATTTTTGTGGTTTAAGTATTAACATGCTTTAAATCATAATTTGGTCTAATATAAAGCATGATTTGCATTATGGAAAGCTTCGAAAAAAAAAATTTGGTGTGAACTACCCTAATATGGCCGTGGGTTAATTAGGGTTTGGTGAAAAATTTTGCATGGTTTACTTGATATTTGGATGATTTAAATCATGCATTTTATTATGAAAAGGATGGAATTGTGATCGAAAGCAAGAAAAAAAAATTGGGGTATGTTTCTCTTAATGTGGCCGTGGGTTGTAAGGGTTAAAAAACCCTAGGAATTATGTTGAAAAATGCAACGAAATTGGCTTGAAAATGTGTTAGAAAATGACATTGGAATAGCTTAAAAGTTGGTGGAAAATTTAAGAAGTTTTGGCTAGGTTTTGAGTGTAAAAACCGAGACCAAAACTAAGGGCAAAATTGAAAAAATTTTGTGTAATGTGGTTCAAAATGTGAATTGAATTTTGTGAGCTTTTATGTAAAAGTTTGGAAAACTTTTACATAAAATAGGCTTGTGGTATAGTACGTGGCAGGTACATATGGTTCGAGGCATACCTAACGCCAGTAGCCTTAAAATTACGCCGACATGCTGCCGAAATTTCGAAAACGGCATTTGGGGTAAAATGGAAATTAAAAATAGAAGTTTGGGGTCGGGTCGGAAACCCGAGTCCCTAACGGAAAATTGAATAAGGGAACCTAAGGGGTGGTTAGTGAATAGTAACCCGTCCCCTTGAAAATGTAAAACGTGAGTGAAACTGAAAAACCGACCCCGAGGGGGGGGCGTTTTTGGAAACGAAATAAAGGTACGAGTCGGGAACGGAAAATCCGAACCTCGGAGACCTAGATCGGGAATGTCTAAATGAACGTTTTAAATACTAGTGAAACATCCATTTGAGACTCCGAAACGATAGAAAATCACTAAACTGACGTAAGGGTCGGAATAGTGCTTCCCGAGGGTCGGGAAAGTGAAAAGTGGAAATAAAATATAAACGAACCCGGTAATGATTAGAAAAGAGTCAGAAAAGTTCCTGAGAGCCAAAAATGCAGTCCGGATCAAGAAAATGATGTCTAGTATAATTTTATTACAGTTCAAAATGTCACCGACACCCCTCATTTCGATAATTATTGAAAATAAGCTGAATGGCGATAATTATAAAGATTGGAAAAGAAATCTATTAATAGTTCTCAGCTGCGAGAGACACAAGTTCGTGCTGGACGAACCATGCCCACTTGGGCCCAAACCTGACACACCACTTGAGGAGGTCCCGGTTGCCTATAATCATTGGAGAGAATCCAATGAGATAGCTCGATACTACATCCTTGCTAGCATGATGAGTGCTTTTCAAAAGCAACATGAGACTTATCAAGATGCTAGGGAGATCATGGACAATCTGGAGGACATGTTCGGAGGCCAAGAAAAATTAGCTCGACAATCTGCTATAACCAGTATTATGAACTCTAACAAAAGATAGGAGCTTCGGTGAAGGACCATATGATCACTCTAATGAGATTCTTTGCTGAGGCTGCCGAGAATGGTGCTGAGTTAGACTACAACACCCAAATCGAGATGGTGTTCAAAACTCTGTCTAAAGATTTTGTGGGGTTCAAGGCCGCATACAATCTGGTGACAAAGGAGTTAGGACTAACCGAGCTCATGAAGCAACTATAAGCTTATGAGCTGATGATCAGGGATGAGGATGCGGTCCGACCTAAAGGAGAGGCCAATTTGACGGAATCTTCCAATCCCTCATGGAAGAGGAAGAGGCCAAATAAGAAGCAAGCAGCTTCCAGTTCTTCTAATCCTCCTGTCTCGGACAGGAAGAAGAAGAACAAGAACAAGAAGCCTAAGGACCCTAAAAAGTCCAAATGCTTCCACTGTGGGAACGTAGCTCACTTTAAGAAGTCTTGCCGGGAATTCCTAGCCGCCAAGGGCAAGGAAGGTAAGGAACTTCATTTCTTAGAAGCGTGTTTGGTGGAAGAATCGAAAGACACTTGGGTCATTGATTTGAGCACCACTAATCATGTTTGTGTTTCTATGCAGGGGTTCGTGGAAACGAGAAGTCTACATGATAGGAGCCTCTCATTGCGGACTGGAGATGGTAGCTTTGTGGTGGCTAAGGTAGTGGGAGATGTTTACCTTTACTTTGATCAATTTAGGTTTATTTTATTGAAAGACTGTTTTTATGTTCCTAATTTTAGGAGGAACCTTATATCGGTAGCTTATTTAATAAAAGATTCTTATTCAGTTTTTTTTAGTAAAAGAGTTGATATTCGTAGAAATAAGTCTTTTATCTGTTCTGGATGGATGGATGGAAACCTATATTTGATCAAACCAAAGATGTACTCACTGGTTGACACTAAATTAATAGATAACTCTAAAAGGTTGAAAGTTTCTCACTCTAACAAGACGTATCTTTGGCATTTAAGACTTGGTCATATTAACCAGGATAGGATTCAAAGATTGGTGAAAGACGGTCCTCTGGAATCTCTAGAGGAGGTACGTCTTCCTCAATGTGAGTCTTGTCTAGAGGGTAAAATGACTAAGAGGTCTTTTGGAGCCAAGGGTACAAGGGCCCAGGGGCTCTTAGAAATTGTGCACACTGACGTATGTGGCCCCATAAACGTCACAGCACAAGGAGGGTTCGAGTATTATATCTCTTTTATATATGATTACTCGAGGTATGGATATATGTATCTGATGCACCGCAAGAGCGAAACCTTTGACAAGTTCAAAGAGTATCATGCGGAAGTGAAAAAGTAATTGGATAAATCCATAAAGACACTTCGATCTGATCGAGGTGGCGAATACCTCTCCGATGAATTTCTAGGACATCTTGTAGAGAACGGGATATTATCCCAATTGACTGCACCTGGTACTCCACAACAGAATGGTGTAGCCGAAAGGAGAAACAGGACCTTGTTGGATATGGTACGGTCCATGATGAGTTATTCAATGTTGCCATTATCATTTTGGGGATATGCTTTACAAACGGCATGCTATATTCTGAACCAGGTTCCAAGTAAATCAATTCCCAGAACTCCGTATGAATTGTGGCGTGGCAGGAAGCCCTCACGTGGACATATGAGAATATGGGGTTGCCAGGCGCATGTGCTGGATGGGGATGCGAAGAAGTTGGAACCAAGATCAGAATTGTGCATGTTTGTAGGGTATCCAAAGGGAACTAAAGGAGGTCTGTTCTATAACCCGAAGGAACAAAAAGTCATTGTTTCAACCCATGCGACATTCTTGGAGGAAAGTCACATGAATGAATTTAAGTCTCGAAGCAAAGTGGTGCTAGAGGAGTTATCGGGTGAAAGAACTGCTCCACATGTTTCGGTCTTGGACGCAAGTCCGAGTTCCGGTGAAAGACCTGCAGACGATCAACAATTTAGGGAGCCTCATCGTTGTGGGAGGGTTTCAAAGAAACCTAATTTCTTCATGTATGATGTCGAGGTATACCAGGCCGAGGCTCATGAGCATAAGGACGATCCGGTCACCTATGATGAAGCTATAAATGATGTTGATTCTAAATCTTGGAAACAGGCTATGAACAATGAGATGGATTCTATAAAATCCAACTCTGTTTGGGAACTTGTAGATTTGTCGGATGGGATAAAACCCATTGGATGCAAATAGGTCTACAAAAGAAAGAAGGACGCGGAAGGGAGAGTGGAAACTTTCAAAGCTAGACTAGTTGCAAAGGGGTACACGCAAAAGGCTGGAATCGATAACGATGAAACCTTTTCACCTGTTGCTATGCTGAAGTCTATCTGTATTCTTCTGTCCATTGTTACGGCTCTCGATTACGAGATCTGGCAAATGGATGTCAAGACGGCATTCTTGAATGGCCATCTTGAAGAATGTATCTATATGATACAGCCCGAAGGGTTCATAGTGAAAGGCCAAGAAAGGAAAGTCTGCAAGTTGCTTGATCCATTTATGGACTAAAGCAAGCATCCCGCTCATGGAACCAGAGGTTTGATTAAGCGATTAAGACATTTGGTTTTGAGCAGAACGTTGATGAACCTTGTGTTTATAAACGTATTAAGGATGGAAAAGTAGTCTTTCTGATACTCTATGTCAATGATATACTACTCATTAGGAATGATGTAGGGAACTTATCATCGGTCAAGCTTTGGTTACACCAACAGTTTGACATGAAGGACTTGAGAGAAGCTAATTATGTTCTAGGCATTCGTCTCTTCAGAGATTGAAAGAACAAGATGATAGCATTATCCCAAGCTTCATACGTAGATAAAATAATTGACAAATATGCAATGCAAGAGGCAAAGAAAGGCTTACAACCTTCTATTGCCGGTCTAACTCTTTCATTGGATGACTGTCCCAAGACATCGGAAGAAAGAGAGCGTATGAGTAAAGTCCCTTATGCATCCGCTGTGGGTAGCCTTATGTATGCTATGCTTTGCACTCGTCCAGACATATGTTTTACAGTGGGTATGGTGAGTCGATATCAAGCGAATCCTGGAACCAAGCACTGGCAAGCAGTAAAGCATATACTCAAGTATCTTAAGAGAACGAGGGATTATATGCTCGTATTCTGGAGGGGACCTAACACCCGTAGGATACACGGACTCAGACTTCCAGACTTGTAAGGATTCGAGGAAATCGACATCTGGATCAGAGTTCTTGCTCGAAGGAGGCACCATTGTGTGGAGGAGCGTGAAGCAGGGCTGCACAGCTGACTCTACTATGGAGGCTGAGTATGTGGCTGCAGCTGAGGCATCTAAAGAAGCGGTTTAGCTGCGCAAGTTCTTTAGAGACTTGAGGTCATTACGGGTGTTAACAAGCCTATCACACTTTACTGTGATAACACTGGGGCACCACAAGAGGACCAAACACATAGATCGGAGGTATCACATTATTAGAAGGCAAGTGGAGACAGGACAAGTGGATGTATGTAAGATCGCGTCTGAGGACAACATTGCCGATCCCTTTACTAAGACTTTGGTAGCTAGAAGCTTTGAGAGGCATGTAGAGGCGATGGGGATGTGTAACATGGTACATCTACTGGCTTAGAGCAAGTGGGAGATTGTTAGGAAATGCCCTAAGTATTAGAGACATTTTGATGTATTTATTTTGAACTGGATAATAAAATTATATATATAGAGGTTATTCATTACATTGCTGTTTGTCCTTATACTATTTACATGTTAAAGTAAATGTAAGCAACTATGGCTCACTGACTGCATGTGTTAAAACTGTTAGAACGTTGCATGTAATGGACTTTTGTATGCGAGAAAATAATGTTCTAAAGTAAGCGGTCTAAACTAAGGTCTGTAGTCTATGGGGTTAGACCGAGCATCTAACTCATGTTAAGACTATTATGTTGTCTAAAGCCATGGTGGGGACAGATTGTCTTAACTGTCTGGAGCATAGACTCCCAAGTAGAGACATAGATATGTTGCTTGGTGGTGACATATTAGACCGGGACTAAAGCGTGATTGATCTACGTAGTCCACTATGAGTGGATCAATCTGCTTTTGACTTTCATTGTGCAGTAACCTTAATCCTGAGTAAATGAACTACTTTATGTATATGACTTGTCTACTTTGATGTTCCAATGGCTAAAGCGTCTCAGAGGTAGTAAGCTTATAGACCGGTTCATTGGGTGCATGACTTGTATACGATGAAGGGTTCGTTTATAGATATCGGAATCATAACTTTAACAAGGAGTTAAGGGTATCCTCTTAAAGGCATTATACTGAATGTGAAAATGGACAAGGCCTTGGGTCGTCTGCTGGGCGGATGACTTCTTATTCACATATGGTGAATAATCATTTTCTTAATTCGGTAGTATAATGGAACTTTAAGATAGCCTGATCAGTAGGATTAAACAGACTTTAGCCTAAGGCTGATCATGGATATCATATGAGGGTTTTGCATATATGACAAGGTCATTGGATAGTAGCTCGTCATAGGCTTACGCAATACGGTATATAATTGGGAGTTCAGTTTCAGGTTTATAGTGGTGTGACTCTGAAATTAGTGATCATATGATTGAGTTGTTTGGTAAAGAATGATGATCATATGGAATTATGGGAGCCCGATTATATATGTCCAATTAGTCCCTCTACTAGCTCCACATAATTCCTTAACATTTGGCAAATTGATTTGTGTATGCTATTGGCTAGTTTATTATGCATGGATGGTGATGACATAGGATTAGGATGGTAGACAAGATTCTCTCCGCTTGGATTCATATTTTGTTTTGGATAATAGAGTACACAATTATTCGAACTCCAAATAAAGTTGCCATGATTTTATTTGAGATTGGATTGGAGTTGTAGAAAATTATCCATAAGAACAAGAATTTGAAACACAACTGTTTTGTGGATTTTGAATTTTGAATTTTGAATTTTGAATTTTGAATTTGAAATTTGAATTTGAAATTTGAATTTGAAATTCGAATTTGAAATTTGAATTTGAAATTTAAATTTGAAATTTGAAATTTGAAATTTGAAATTTGAATTTGAAATTCAAATTTGAAATTTGAAATTCAAATTTTGAATCACAGTCCAAGTGGGATTCGAATTTGTTGTGGAAAATCCACAAGGTTTGAAAATTAGAATTTGAGTTGGATATGGAGAGGATAATCTTGTTAGAATCCTACTTGAATTTTGAATCCAAATCCTAACTAATGATGGACGAAATTTTGAGGATTATCCTCAATGGATTTTCGGTTTTTGTGGATAAGGTTCAAGAAAAAAATTCAAGTTTCAATCCCAGTTGAATTTAGATTCTCTCCTCCTAGAAAAGTGGCCAAAATTTGGAGCATATCTCCTAGGGAAAATTTGGTTGTTTTGGATAAGGATGAGATAAGATTCAAGCTTGAAAATCCTAGTGGAATTTTGATTCTCCCTTATCCTAAAAGTGGCCGAAATTTTGAGGAGATTTTCTCCTTGGAATTTTCAGATTTTTTGGTTGAAAAAGGGAGATAAAATTCTAGTTAAAATCTTGTTTAGATTTGGATTGGATTTATCTCATAATGGCCGAAATTTTGTTGGGATTTTCCCTTGGATAATTTCGAATTTTATGGTTGTGGATAAGGGAGAATATCTTCTCCTAATCCAATTCGAATTCAGAGAATCACCTCATGCTGGTCTATAAATAGAGGTCCTGCCACTCCAGTTCTCTCAGACCACAGACTCTCAGGTGCGCAAGCTTATTGTTGCACAGCCCACCGTAACAATAAAGTTCTTTAGAGATCTGGGTGGTCAGAAGAAGACTAGCAGTGCTAGCATACCGATCGAGGTTCAGAGTGCCCACACACTCAGCCATTTGGGAATTAGAGAATAGTAGAGAAGGCTAGTTGGTTAAAGCCCTCCGGTCATTCTCCCCCTACAGATTGGCATCCTTGAGGTATAAGTTTTAATTGTTGTTGGTTTATTGTATATGGCATCATGAGATATTTAACGATCAAAAAATTTTTATTGTTCCACTGTGCCACTCTGATATATTTTTACCGATTTATTTTCCTACATGGGAGCGGTACATTAGTGCTGACCTCCACAGCCTTAATCTCATCATCATAGCCCCGAAGGTAAAGTTTACCTCCCTGTACGGAGGGCTGGTACGTCAAAAGTGGTTTCATTACCGACTTTTTAAAGTTCTAACCCGGTGACTTCATATTGTCCCGTGGTTAGGAATGGTTCACATTTTAGTTTCATGTGAGTGAGTGTCATTAACCTCACTCTAGTGCCCGAAGCACAATTTATTATGTGTCCGATTTTCAATAGTGCCCGTAGTACATTTCGTCTCTCTCTCTATTCTGTAATAGTGCACGTAGCACATATGTACCTAACCTATAGTTAGTACATCAAAGTTAGCAATAATAATGCTACATGTTGCAGACAAGTAAATGTCTAAATTTACCTTATCCGTTTCTTCTCTTTTTCCTTCCTGGATCTTTAATCGCTCTCCTTGTGGGTCGATTTTGGGATCCTACAGACAAAACCTTGTCTGTTAATTTCATTTCCATTTATAGCTTTTACCTTCTATTAAAAAGCTTAAATAAAACCTATTTATAACTTTTTAGGCTTTATTTATCATTTTCCCCATTTTTCTCAACTTTTGAAAAATTATGATTTTGCCCCTGTATTTTGGCAAAATTACAATTATGCCCCTGACGGGATTTTCTCAGTCTAGACTGCACTTTTGGCTCTCAGGAACTTTTCTGACTCTTTTCTCATTCATTACTAGGTTCGTTTCTATTTTATTTTCATTTTTCACCTTCCCGACCCTCGGGAAGCACTATTCCAACCCTTACGTCAGTTTAGTGATTTTCTATTGTTTCAGAGCCTCAAATGGATGTTTTACTGTATTTAAAACGTTCATCTAGACTTTCCAAATTTAGGTCTCTGATGCTCGGATTTTTCATACCCGACTCGGACCTTTACTTCATTTCCCAAAAACGCCCCCCCCCTTGGGGGTCCGTTTTTCAGTTTCACTCTCGTTTTATATTTTTAAGGGGACGGTTACTATTCACAAATCACCCATTAGGTTTCTCTTATTCAATTTTCCTCAAGGGACTCGGGTTTCCGACCCGACTCTAAACTTTTATTCTCGATTCCCTTTTTACCCTAAATGCCGTTTTTCAAAATTTCGGCAGCATTTCGGCGTAAATTTAAGGCTACCGGCATTAGGTACGCCTCGAACCATGTGTACCTGCTACGTACTATACCAAAGTCCTATTTTATGTAAAATTTTCCCAAACTTTTACATAAAAGCTCACATATTTAATGATTCACATTTGCATACACTATTAACAAAATTCTTTCAATTTTGCCCTTAGTTTTAGCCACGGTTTTCCATACTCAAAACTTTCCAATCTTTCAACTAAATTTTTAGGCTATTCAAAGGCTATTCACATTTTCAAGCCAATTTCTCACACTTTACAATACAATTTCTTAGGGTTTTTTAACACACATAACCCACGGCCATTTTAGGTAAAACATGCATAGCATTTTGTTTCATGCTTTCAATCTCATAACCAATATTTCCATAGTCCAATGCATGATTTAAACTAATCAATCATCAAGTTAATCATGCAAAAATGTTCACCAAACCCTAACTACATCACACGGCCATATTAGGGAATTTAGATACAAAAATTTTTCCAAGCTTTCTAACCATGCAAATCATGCTTTCCTTATCACCAAAACATGATTTAAAGCATTACAACACTTAATTAACAACAATCCATGAACAACCACACAAAGTAAGTCACGGATTTACCATTGAAAGCCCAACCAAAACTTTGTCTTCCTTTAAACAAAATACATGGTTTTTCTTCTAATCAAACCATAAGCAAAACCCATATACCAAATCAACCAAATCAACCACAAAATTTCTCATCCTTCAAGCCAACAAACCCATGGATTTTCAATGAAATTTCAAGGAAAAAATGCAAACCAAAGATGGCTACCTTGATTTCTTGCTTCCCTTGACTTCAATGATGAGTTTGCTACCACTTTTGTGAAGAAAGTTTGAAATTTTGGCTTGGTTTTTCTTGGTTGCTCACGGTTTGCTCTATGGAATCACTTGGAAAATTTTTTTCTCTTGGTTTTGCTTTAAAAAGCTACGAGTTCCTTTTGTTCTAAGGTTTGCCGACTCATTTAGCTAGGAAAACCAATTAATTTGGCTTCCAACCAATGGCATTTCAACACTTTTCATGGCATTTCTTTCCACATTTTTGCCAAAATTAATTTGGCTAATTTTGGCCAAATCTAGGCCTTTAGATCATAAAGCAAATTGATCTTAACCATTAATGCCATCAACCACCATTTGTTTCACATTTAATAAATGGCTTAAATGATGTCATAAATGCAAAGTAAAAAGTTTGACTTTGACTTCACTATTCATATTAATTCGACTACTTTTTGACCAAAGTTGGATTGAGCCGAAATTTTTCTGGAATCGTCCCGGCTGGTTCTTGAGGTCTCCTGTGCAGTCGGATCAATTTATACTGCTTCCGTTTGATCAAAATTAATCCCGGAAGTTTTTCATCTTTTAGTACACTATAGGCACCGATTAAGGTTTTTAATGTCGTTTTGACACCGTTTCATCCGTTTTGCTTTGGCAAAATTTCTCAACACCAAATTTTTATCCGTTAGCATTATCAGAACATTTTAATACATTCTAAACAATATAAATTTATTTATTTCACTCTTTAAATAGTACAAGTTGTCACACATATAATTGTACCTTTTCTTCCGAGAATGCCAGAATTTCCCGGTTGTCACAATCTTGTCCACCATCCACTCATAATCAACTAGTCAATAAGCATACATAAATTAATTTGCCAATCGTTAAGGAATTATGTGGAGCTAGTAGAAGGACCAATTGGACATATATAATCGGGCTCCCGTGAATCCATATGATCATCATTCTTTACCAAACAACTCAATCATATGATCACTAATTTCAGAGTCACACCACTATAAACCTGAAACTGAACTCCCAATTATATACCGTATTACGAAAACTAGTGACAAGCTAATGTCCAATGACCTTGTCATGTATGCAGAACCCTCATATGATATCCATGATTAGCCTTAGGTCAAAGTCCGTTTAATCCTACTGATCAGACTATCTTAAAGTTCCATTATACTACCGAATAAGAAAATGATTATTCACCATATGTGAATAAGAAGTCATCTACCCAGCAGACGACCCAAGGCTTTGTCCATTTTCACATCCATTATAATGCCTTTAAGAGGATACCTTTAACTCCTTAGAGCTATGATTCTAATATCTGTAAATAAACCATTCATCGTATACAAGTCATGCACCCAACAAACTAGTCTATAAGCTTACTACCTCTGAGTTGCTTTAGCCATTGGAACATCAAAGTACACAAGTCATATACATGAAGTAATTCATCTACTCAAGATTAAGGTTATTGCATAATGAACGTCAAAAGTAGATTGATCCACTCATAGCAGATTACGTAGATCAATCACGCTTTAGGCCCGATCTAATATGTCACCACCAAACAACATATCTATATCTCTACTTGGGAGTCTATGCTCCAGACAGTCAAGACAAACCGTCCCCACCATGGCTTTAAACAATATAATAGTCTTAACATGAGTTAGATGCTCGGTCTAACCCCATAGACTATAGACCTTAGTTTAGACCGCTTACTTTGGAACATTGTCTTCTTGCGTACAAAAGTCCATTGTACGCAATGTTCTAACAGTTTTAACACAAGCAATCAATGAGTCATATTTGCTTACATTTACTTTAACATGTAAATAAAATAAGGACAAACAGTAATGTAATGAATAGCCTCTATATTATAATTTTATTATCCAGTTCAAAATAAATACATAAAATGTCTTTAATGCTTAGAGCATTTCCTAACATGCTAGTCTTCTTCTGACCACCCAGATCTCTAAAGAATCTATTATCACGGTGAGTTTTGCAACAATAAGCCTGCTCACCTGAGAGTCTGTGGTCTGAGAGAACTGGATTGGTAGGACCCCCTATTTATAGACTGGCATGAGGTGATCCCTTGAATTCGAATTGGACTAGGAGAAGATTTTTTCCCTTGTCCATAACCATAAAATCTGAATTTTTCTAAGCCAAAATCCACATGATATTTTCGGCCACCTTTAGGGATTTTGTAATCCAAATTCAAACAAGATTTTAATTTGAATTTTATCTCCTCATTTATCCATAAAAACCGATTTCCCCTAGTGCCATAAACAAGACTAGATTCGGCCATTTAAAAGTAAGGAGAATCAAAATCCAAATAAGATTTTCTAACTTGAATTTAATCTCACCCTTATCCATTAAAAACCAAAAATTCTCCTAGGATTAATCTATATATTTTCGTCTGCTTTAGGGAAAGAGAGAATCAAAATTTAACTAGGATTTTCTTGCTTGAATTTCCCTTGAATCTTATCCACAAACACCAAAAATATCTTGGAGGATTTTCCTCAACAAATTTCGGCCACTTTAGGTTAGGATTAGGATTCAAAATTCAAGTAGGATTCAAACAAAATTTTCCTCTCCTTTATCCATATCAAATTCGAATTCTAACCCTGTGGAATTATCTACAAAAAATTGGAATCCTTCATGGATTGTGATTCAAAATTTGAATTCAAATTTCAAAGTTCAAATTTTAAATTTCAAATTTAAATTTCAAATTCAAATGTCAAATTTAAATTTCAAATTTCAAATTTCAAATTTTAAATTTCAAACTCCACAAAAAGTTGTAATTCAAATTTTGTTCTCATGGATAAGTTTATACAACTTCAATCCAATCTCAAATAGAATCATGGCAACTTTATTTGGAGTTCAAATAATTGTATACTCTATTATCCAAAATAAAATCTGAAGTCAACCGGAGAGAATCTTGTCCACCATCCTAATCCTATGTCAACACCATCCATGCAAAGTTAACTAGCTAATAAGTATACACTGATCAATTTTGTAGAAATAAAATCGGTAAAAACGCATCAGAACGGCACAGTGGAACAACAAAAATTTTTCAAGATTGTTAAGTATCTCGTGATGCCATATACAATAAATTAACGATTACAAAACTCATATCTCAAAAGGACGCCAACTAGAGGAGGAGAATGACTGGAGGGCTTCAACAACTAGCTTTCTCTACTATTCTCCAATTCCCGGATGGCAAAGTGTGTGGGTACTCGGTTCCTCGGCCGGTATGCTAGCACTTCTAGTCTTCTTCCGACCACCCAGATCTCTAAAAAACTTATTATCACGGTGAGTTATGGAATAATTAGCCTGCTAATCTGAGAGTCTGTGATCTGAGAGAACTGGAGTGGCAGGACCTCTATTTATAGACTTGCATGAGGTGATCTCTGAATTTGAATTGGATTATGAGAAGATTTTCTCCTTTATCCACACAGAAAATTTGAATTTTTTAAGCCAAAAAATCAATAAATAATTTCGACCACCTTTTAGATTTTGTTTTCAAAATTTAAATAAGATTTTAACTTAAATTTTATCTCTTCATTCCCTCATAAAAACTGATTCCCCTTTGTGCCAAAAACATGACTAGATTCAATCATTAAAGTGTGAGGATTATCAAAATCCAAATAGAATTTTCTAGCTTGAATTCTATCTCACCCTTATCCACTAAAAAAATCCGAAATTCCCTTTGGATTTATCTAATAAATTTCGTCCACTTTAAGGAGGAGAGAATCCAAATTCAACTGGGATTGAAACTTGAATTTTTCCCTGAACCTTATACACAAAAACCGAATTATCTAGGAGGATTTTCCTCAATTAATTTTTGGCCACTTTTGTTAGAATTAGGTTTCAAAATTCAAGTAGGATTCAAACAAGATTTTCCTCTCCTTTATCCAAATCAAAACCGAATTTTCTCTTGTGGATAATCCACAAAAAATTTGAATCCTATATGGATTGTGATTCAAAATTTGAAATTCAAATTTCAAAATTCAAAATTCAAACTTCAAATTCAAATTTCAAATTTAAATTTTGAATTCAAATTTCAAATTCAAATGTCAAATTCGAATTTCAAATTCAAATTTCAAATTCAAAATTTAAATTTCAAATTTCAAATTTCAAATTTCAAATTTCAAAATCCATAAAAAGTTGTATTTATTAGGAAATGCCCGAAGCATGAGAGACATATTGATGTATTTATTTTGAACTGGATAATAAAATTATATATAGAGGTTATTTATTACATTGTTGTTTGTCCTTATTCTGTTTACATGTTAAACTAAATGTAAGCAAATATGGCTCACTGACTGCTTGTGTTAAAACTGTTAAAATATTGCATGCAATGGGCTTTTGTATGCGAGAAGACAATGTTCTAAAATAAGCAGTCTAAATTAAGGTCTGTAGTCTATGGGGTTAGACCGAGCATTTAACTCATGTTAAGACTATTATGTTGTCTAAAGCCATGGTGGGGACGGTTTGTCTTGACTGTCCGGAGCATAGACTCCCAAATAAAGACATAAATATGTTGCTTGGTGGTGACATATTAGACCGGGACTAAAGCTTGATTGATCTACGTAGTCTGCTATGAGTGGATCAATCTACTTTTGACGTTCATTATGCAGTAACCTTAATCCTGAGTAAATGAACTACTTCATATATATGACTTGTGTATTTTGATGTTCCAATGCCTAAAGCATCTCAGAGGTAGTAAGCTTATAAACCGGTTCGTTAGGTGCATGACTTGTATATGATAAAGGGTTTTTGTACAGATATCGAAATCATAGCTCTAAGGAGTTAAATGTATCCTATTAAAGGCATTATACTAGATGTGAAAATGAACAAGGCCTTGCATCGTTTGCTGGGTAGATGACTTCTTATTCACATATGGTGAATAATCATTTTCTTATTCAGTAGTATAATGGAACTTTAAGATAGCCTGATCAGTCGGATTAAACGGACTTTGACCTAAGGCTAATCATGGATATCATATGAGGGTTTTACATATATTACAAGGTCATTGGACAGTAGCTCGTCACAGGCTTATGTAATGCGGTATATAATTGGGAGTTCAGTTTCAGGTTTATAGTGGTGCGACTCTGAAATTAGTGATCATATGATTGAGTTGTTCGGTACAGAATGATGATCATATGGATTCATAGGAGCCCGATTATATATATCCAATTGGTCCCTCTACTAGCTCCACATAATTCCTTAACAATTGGCAAATTAATTTATGTATACTTATTGGCTAGTTGATTATGAATGGATGGTGTTGACATAGGATAAGGATGGTGGACAAGATTCTCTCCGGTTGAATTCAGATTTTGTTTTGGATAACAGAGTACACAATTATTCAAACTGTTAGGAAATGCCCTAAGTATTAGAGACATTTTGATGTATTCATTTTGAACTGGATAATAAAATTATACATAGAGGTTATTCATTTCATTGCAATTTGTCCTCGTCTTATTTACATGTTAAAGTAAATGTAAGCAAATATGGCTCACTGACTGCTTGTGTTAAAACTGTTGGAACGTTGCATGCAATGGACTTTTTTATGCGAGAAGACAATGTTCTAAAGTTAGCAGTCTAAACTATGGTCTGTAGTCTATGGGGTTAGACCGAGCATCTAACTCATGTTAAGACTATTATGTTGTCTAAAGCCTTGGAGGGGACGGTCTGTCTTGACTGTCTGGAGCTGGACTCCCAAGTAGAGACATGGATATGTTGCTCGGTGGTGACATATTAGACCGGGACTAAAGCGTGATTGATCTACGTAGTCCGCTATGAGTGGATCAATCTGCTTTTGACGTTCATTGTGCAATAACCTTAATCCTGAGTAAATGAACTACTTCATGTATATGACTTGTGTACTTTGATGTTCCAATGGCTAAAGCGTCTCAGAGGTAGTAAGCTTATAGACCGATTCGTTGGGTGCATGACTTGTATACGATGAAGGGTTTGTTTGCAGATATCGGAATCATAGCTCTGAGGAGTTAAAGGTATCCTCTTAAAGGCATTATACTGAATGTGAAAATGGACAAGGCCTTGGGTCGTCTGCTGGGCGGATGACTTCTTATTCACATATGGTGAATAATCATTTTCTTGATTCGGTAGTATAATGGAACTTTAAGATAGCCTGATCAGTAGGATTAAACGGACTTTGACCTGAGGCTGATCATGGATATCATATGAGGGTTTTGCATATATGACAAGGTCATTGGATGGTAGCTCGTCATAGGCTTATGTAATACGGTATATAATTGGGAGTTCAGTTTCAGGTTTATAGTGGTGTGACTCTGAAATTAGTGATCATATGATTGAGTTGTTCGGTACAGAATGATGATCATATGGAATCACGGGAGCCCGATTATATATGTCCAATCAGTCCCTCTACTAGCTCCACATAATTCCTTAACGTTTGGCAAATTGATTTGTGTATGCTATTGGCTAGTTTATTATGCATGGATGGTGATGACACAGGATTAGGATGGTAGACAAGATTCTCTCCGGTTGGATTCAGATTTTGTTTTGGATAATAGAGTACACAATTATTCGAACTCCAAATAAAGTTGCCATGATTTTATTTGAGATTGGATTGGAGTTGTAGAAAATTATCCATGAGAACAAGAATATGAAACACAACCGTTTTGTGGAATTTGAAATTTGAATTTTGAATTTTGAAATTTGAAATTTGAATTTTGAATTTGAAATTTGAATTTGAAATTTGAATTTGAAATTTAAATTTGAAATTTGAAATTTGAAATTCAAATTTTGAATCACAGTCCAAGTAGGATTCGAATTTGTTGTGGAAAATCCACAAGATTTGAAATTCGAATTTGAGTTGGATTTGGAGAGGATAATCTTGTTAGAATCCTACTTGAATTTTGAATCCAAATCCCGACAAAAGTGGGCGAATTTTTTGAGGATAATCCTCAATGGAAAATTCGGTTTTTATGGATAAGATTCAAGGGAAAATTCAAGTTTCAATCCTAGTTGAATTTGGATTCTCTCCTTCCCTAAAAGTGGCCGAAATTTTGGAGCCTTTATCCAAGGAAAATTCGGTTATTTTTGGATAAGGTTGAGATAAGATTCAAGCTTGAAAATCCTAGTGGAATTTTTTATTCTCCCTTATCCATAATGGCCGAAATCTTTTGGAGGATTTTCTCCTTGTGAATTTCAGATTTTTTGGTTGAAAAAGGGAGATAAAATTCTAGTTAAAATCTTGTTAAGATTTGGATTGGATTTATCTTAGGAAAAACCGAATTTATTGTTAGGATTATCCTATAGAAAAATTCAGATTTTTTTGGTTAAAGATAAGGGAGAAAATCTTTTCCTAGTCCAATTCGAATTCAGAGAATCACCTCATGCTGGTCTATAAATAGAGGTCCTGCCACTCCAGTTCTCTCAGACCACAGACTCTCAGGTGAGCAGGCTTATTGTTGCACAGCTCATCGTGACAATAAAGTTCTTTAGAGATCTGGGTGGTCGAAAGAAGACTAGCAGTGCTAGCATACCGATCGAGGTTCAGAGTGCCCACACACTCAGCCATTCGGGAATTGGAGAATAGTAGAGAAGGCTAGTTGGTTGAAGCCTCCGGTCATTCTCCTCCTGCAAGATTGGCGTCCTTGAGGTATGAGTTTTAATTGTTGTTGGTTTATTGTATATGGCATCATGAGATATTTAACGATCTAAAAATTTTTATTGTTCCGTTGAGCCACTCTGATACGTTTTTACCGATTTATTTTCCAACACAAACTCCAAATAAAGTTGTCATGATTTTATTTGAGATTGGATTGGAGTTGTAGAAAATTATCCATGAGGGCAAAATTTGAAATACAACTTTTTTGTGGATTTTGAAATTAGAATTTTGAAATTTGAAATTTAAATTTTGAATTTGAAATTTGAATTTGAATTTTGAATTTTGAATTTTGAAATTCAAATTTTGAATCATAGTCCAAGTGGAATTCGAATTCTTTGTGGATAATTCCACAAGGTTAGAATTCGAATTTGAGTTGGATTATGGAGAGGAAAATCTTGTTTGAATCCTACTTGAATTTTGAATCCCAATTCTATCAAAAGTGGCCGAAAATTAGTTGAGGATAATCCTCCTAAATAATTCAGTTTTTGTGGATAAGGTTCAGGGAAAAATTCAAGTTTCAATCCCAGTTAAATTTGGATTCTCTCCTCCCTGGAATTGGCTGAAATTTTCGAGGGAATCTTAAGGAAGATTTTTGGTTTTTTTATGGATAAGGATGAGATAAAATTCAAGCTAGAAAATCCTATTTAAATTTTGATTCTCCTCACACTTTAATAGACAAATTTGGACAGGTTTATGGCCTTAGGGAAATTCGGTTTTATTGGATGAGTGAGGAGATAAAATTCAAGTTAAAATCCTGTTTGAATTTTGAATACAAAATCCTAAAAAATGGCCAAAGTTTTTAGTTGGGATAAGCCTTGGATTTTTGGATTTTGAGTTGTGAATAAGGGAGAAAATCTTCTCCTATTCCAATTCGAATTCAAAGGATCACCTCATACAAGTCTATAAATAAAGGTCCTACCACTCCAGTTCTCTCAGACCACAGACTCTCAGGTGAGCAAGCTTATTGTTGCACAACTCACCGTGACAATAAGTTCTTTAGAGATCTGGGTAGTTAGAAGAAGACTAGCAGTGTTAGCATACCGATCGAGGTTCAGAGTGCCCACACACTCTGCCATCCGGGAATTGGAGAATAGTAGAGAAGGCTAATTGGTTGAAGCCCTCCAGTCATTCTTCTCCTACAGTTGGCGTCCTCTTGAGTTATGAGTTTTATTGTTGTTAATTTATTGTATATGGCATCACGAGATATTTAACAATCTTGAAAAATTTTTGTTATTCCGCTACGCTACTTTGATACGTTTTTACCGATTTTATTCCTATAGTATTTCAAGTTTTTGTTCTCATGGATAATTTTCTACAACTCCAATCCGATCTTAAATAAAATCATGGTAACTTTATTTAGAGTTCGAATAATTGTGTACTCTATTATCCAAAAAAAATATATGAATTCAACCGGAGAGAATCTTGTCCACCATCCTGATCCTATGTCAACACCATCTATACATAATCAACTAGCCAATAAGCATACACAAATCAATTTGCCAACTGTTAAGGAATTATATGGAACTAGTAGAAGGACCAATTGGACATATATAATAGGGCTCCCGTGAATCTATATGATCATCATTTTGTACCGAATAACTCAATCATATGATTACTAATTTCAGAGTCACACCACTATAAACCTAAAACTGAACTCCCAATTATATACCGTATTATGAAAGCCAGTGACAAGCTAATGTCCAATGACCTTGTCATGTATATAGAACCCTCATATGATATCCATGATCAGCCTTAGGTCAAAGTCCGTTTAATCCTACTGATTAGGCTATCTTAAAGTTCCATTATACTACTGAATAAAGAATATGATTATTCACCATATATGAATAAGAAGTCATCCGCCCAGCAGACGACCCAAGGCCTTATCCATTTTCACATCTAGTATAATGCCTTTAAGAGGATACCTTAAACTCCTTGGAGCTATGATTCCGATATCTGTAAACAAACCCTTCATCGTATACAAGTCATGTACCCAATGAACCGGTCTATAAGCTTACTACCTCTGAGACGCTATAGCCATTGGTACATTAAAGTACACAAGTCATATACATGAAGTAGTTCATCTACTCAGAATTAAGGTTATTGTATAATGAACGTCAAAAACAAATTGATCCACTCATAGTGGACTATGTAGATCAATCATGCTTTAGTCCCAGTCTAATATGTCACCACCAAGCAACATATCTATGTCTCTACTTGGGAGTCTATACTCCGGACAGTTAAGAAAAACCGTTCCTACCATGGCTTTAGATAACATAATAGTCTTAACGTGAGTTAGATGCTCGATCTAACCCCATAGACTACAAAACTTAGTTTAGACCGCTTACTTTAGAACATTGTCTTCTCGCATACAAAAGTCCATTGTATACAATGTTCTAACAGTTTTAACATAAGTAGTCAGTGAGCCATATTTGCTTACATTTACTTTAACATGTAAATAGAATAAGGATAAATAACAATGTAATGAATAATCTCTATATTATAATTTTATTATCTAATTCAAAATAAATACATCAATATGTCTCTCATACATGGGGCATTTCCTAACAAATTTGCCAATCATTAAGGAATTATGTGAGCTAGTAGATGGACCAATTGGACATATATAATCGAGCTCCCGTGAATCCATATGATTATTATTCTACACCGAACAACTTAATCATATGATCACTAATTTCAGAGTCACACCACTACAAACTTGAAACTGAACTTCCAATTATATACCATATTATGAAAGCCTGTGACATGCTAATGTCCAATGACCTTGTCATGTATACAAAACCCTCATATGATATCCATGATCAGCCTTAGGTCAAGGTCCGTTCAATCCTACTGATCAGGCTATCTTAAAGTTCCATTATACTACCGAATAAGAAAATGATTATTCACCATATGTGAATAAGAAGTCATCCACCCAGTAGACGACCCAAGGCTTTATCCATTTTCACATCTAGTATAATGCCTTTAAGAGGATACCTTTAACTCCTTCGTGCTATGATTCCGATATCTGTAAACAAATACTTCATCGTATATAAGTCATGCACCCAACGAACCGATTTATAAGCTTACTACCTCTAAGATGGGAATGTTGTCCTCAGATGCGATCTTACATACATCTACTTGTCCTGTCTCTACGTGCCCTCTAATAATGTGATACCTCTGATCTATGTGCTTGGTTTTCTTGTAATGTCGAGATTCCCTTGTATTGGCAACAGCCCTAGTGTTATAACAGTAAAGTGTGATATGTAGGAAATTAAATCGATAAAAACGTATCAGAGTGGCGTAGCGGAACAATAAAAATTTTTTAAGATCGTTAAATATCTCATGATGCCGTAGGATAATAAACCGGTAAAAACGTATCAGAGTGGCGCAGCGGAACAATAAAAATTTTTAGATCGTCAAATATCTCATGATGCCATATACAATAAACCAACAACAATTAAAACTCATACCTCAAGGATGCCAATCTTGCAGGAGGAGAATGACCAGAGGCTTCAACCAACTAGCCTTCTCTACTATTCTCCAATTCCCGAATGGCTGAGTGTGTGGGCACTCTGAACCTCGATCGGTATGCTAGCACTGCTAGTCTTCTTCCGACTACCCAGATCTCTAAAGAACTTTATTGTCACGATGAGCTGTGCAACAATAAGCCTACTCACCTGAGAGTCTGTGGTCTAAGAGAACTGGAGTGGCAGGACCTCTATTTATAGACCTGCATGAGGTGATTCTCTGAATTCGAATTGGACTAGGAAAAGATTTTCTCCCTTATCCAAACCAAAAAATCCGAATTTTCCAAGGGAGAATCTCCACAATTAAATTCGGTTTTCCTAGGATAAATCCAATCCAAATCTAAACAAGATTTTAACTAGAATTTTATCTCCCTTTTTCAACCAAAAAATCTGAAATCTTTAGGAGAAAATCTCCTCCAAATTTTCGGCCACTTTTAGGATAAGGAAGAATCAAAATTCCACTAGGATTTTTCAAGCTAAATCTCATCTCAACCTTATCCAAAAATAACCGAATTTCCTAGGATTTAGGCTCCAAAATTTCGGCCACTTTTAGGGAGTAAAGAGAATCCAAATTCAACTAGGATTGAAGCTTGAATTTACCCTTGAATCTTATCCACAAAAACCGAATTTTCCATTGAGGATTATCCTCAAAAAATTCACCCACTTTTGTTGGGATTTGGATTCAAAATTCAAGTAGGATTCTAACAAGATTATCCTCTCCAAATCCAACTCAAATTCGAATTTCAAACCTTGTGGATTTTCCACAACAAATTCGAATCCTACTTGGACTGTGATTCAAAATTTGAATTTCAAATTTCAAATTCAAATTTCAAATTCAAATTTCAAATTTCAAATTTCAAATTTAAATTTCAAATTCAAATTTCAAATTCGAATTTCAAATTCAAATTTCAAATTCAAATTTCAAATTCAAATTTCAAATTTCAAATTTCAAAATTCAAATTTCAAATTTCAAAATTCAAATTTCAAATTCCACAAAACGGTTGTGTTTCATATTCTTGTTCTCATGGATAATTTTCTACAACTCCAATCCAATCTCAAATAAAATCATAGCAACTTTATTTGGAGTTCGAATAATTGTGTACTCTATTATCCAAAACAAAATCTGAATCCAACCGGAGAGAATCTTGTCTACCATCCTAATCCTGTGTCATCACCATCCATGCATAATAAACTAGCCAATAGCACACACAAATCAATTTGCCAAACGTTAAGGAATTATGTGGAGCTAGTAGAGGGACTGATTGGACATATATAATCGGGCTCCCGTGATTCCATATGATCATCATTCTGTACCGAACAACTCAATCATATGATCACTAATTTCAGAGTCACACCACTATAAACCTGAAACTGAACTCCCAATTATATACCGTATTACGTAAGCCTGTGACGAGCTACCATCCAATGACCTTGTCATATATGCAAAACCCTCATATGATATCCATGATCAGCCTTAGGTCAAAGTCCGTTTAATCCTACTGATCAGGCTATCTTAAAGTTCCATTATACTACCGAATCAAGAAAATGATTATTCACCATATGTGAATAAGAAGTCATCCGCCCAGCAGACGACCCAAGGCCTTGTCCATTTTCACATTCAGTATAATGCCTTTAAGAGGATACCTTTAACTCCTCAGAGTTATGATTCCGATATCTGCAAACAAACCCTTCATCGTATACAAGTCATGCACCCAACGAACCGGTCTCTAAGCTTACTACCTCTGAGACGCTTTAGCCATTGGAACATCAAAGTACACAAGTCATATACATGAAGTAGTTCATTTACTCAGGATTAAGGTTATTGCACAATGAACGTCAAAAGCAGATTGATCCACTCATAGCGGACTACGTAGATCAATCACGCTTTAGTCCCAGTCTAATATGTCACCTCCAAGCAACATATCCATGTCTCTACTTGGGAGTCCAGCTCCAGACAGTCAAGACAGACCGTCCCCTCCAAGGCTTTAGACAACATAATAGTCTTAACATGAGTTAGATGCTCGGTCTAACCCCATAGACTACAGACCATAGTTTAGACTGCTAACTTTAGAACATTGTCTTCTTGCATACAAAAATCCATTGCATGCAACGTTCTAACAGTTTTAACACAAGCAGTCAGTGAGCCATATTTGCTTACATTTACTTTAACATGTAAATAAGACGAGGACAGATAGCAATGTAATGAATAACCTCTATGTATAATTTTATTATCCAGTTCAAAATGAATACATCAAAATGTCTCTAATACTTAGGGCATTTCCTAACAATCTCCCACTTGCCCTAAGCCAGCAGATGTGCCATGTTACGCATCCCCATCGCCTCTACATGCCTCTCAAAGCTTCTAGCTACCAAAGTCTTAGTAAAGGGATCAGCGATGTTGTCCTCAGACGCGATCTTATATACATCCACTTGTCCTGTCTCCACATGCCCTCTAATAATGTGATACCTCCGATCGATGTGCTTGGTCCTCTTGTGGTGCCGAGATTCCCTTGTGTTGGCAATAGCCCCTGTATTATCACAGTAAAGTGTGATAGGCTTGTCAACACCCGGAATGACCTCAAGGTCTCTAAAGAACTTGCGGAGCCAAACCGCTTCTTTAGATGCCTCAGCCGCAGCCGCAGCCACATACTCAGCCTCCATAGTAGAGTCAGCTGTGCAGCCCTGCTTCACGCTCCTCCACACAATGGCGCCTCCTCCGAGTAAAAACACTGATCCAGATGTCGATTTCCTCGAATCCTTACAAGTCTGGAAGTCTGAATCCGTGTATCCTACGGGTGTTAGGTCCCCTCCAGAATACACTAGCATATAATCCCTCGTTCTCTTAAGATACTTGAGTATATGCTTTACTGCTTGCCAGTGCTTGGTTCTAGGATTCGCTTGATATCGACTCACCATACCTACTGCAAAACATATGTCCGGGCGAGTGCAAAGCATAGCGTACATAAGGCTACCCACAGCGGATGCATAAGGGACCTTACTCATACGCTCTCTTTCTTCCGATGTCTTGGGACAGTCATCCAATGAAAGAGTTAAACCGGCAATAGAAGGTTGTGAGCCTTTCTTTGCCTCTAGCATTGCATATTTGTCAATTATTTTATCTATGTACGAAGCTTGGGATAACGCTATCATTTTGTTCTTTCGATCTCTGAAGAGACGAATGCCTAGAACATAATTAGCTTCTCCCAAGTCCTTCATGTCAAACTGTTGGTGTAACCAAAGCTTGACCGATGATAAGTTCCCTACATCATTCCCAATGAGTAGTATATCATCGACATAGAGTATCAGAAAGACCACTTTTCCATTCTTAATACGTTTATAAACACAAGGTTCATCAACGTTCTGCTCAAAACCAAATGTCTTAATCGCTTGATCAAACCTCTGGTTCCATGAGCGGGATGCCTGCTTTAATCCATAAATGGATCTAAGCAACTTGCAGACTTTCTTATCTTGGCCTTTTGCTACGAACCCTTCGGGCTGTATCATATAGATACACTCTTCAAGATGGCCATTCAAGAATGCCGTCTTGACATCCATTTGCCAGATCTCGTAATCGAGAGCCGCAGCAATGGACAGAAGAATACGGATAGACTTCAGCATAGCAACAGGCGAAAAGGTTTCCTCGTAATCGATTCCAGCCTTTTGCGTGTATCCCTTTGCAACCAGTCTAGCTTTGAAAGTTTCCACTCTCCCTTCCGTATCCTTCTTTCTTTTGTAGACCCATTTGCATCCAATGGGTTTTATCCCATCCGGCAAATCTACAAGTTTCCAAACAGAGTTGGATTTCATAGAATCCATCTCATTGTTCATAGCCTGTTTCCAAGATCTAGAATCAACATCCTTTATAGCTTCATCATATGTGACCGGATCTTCCTCATGCTCATGAGCCTCGGCCTGGTATACCTCAGCATCATACATAAAGAAATTAGGTTTCTTAGAAACCCTCCCACTACGACGAGGCACCCTAAATTGTTGATCGTCTGCAGGTCTTTCACTGGAACTTGGACTTGCGTCCAAGACCGAAATCTGTGGAGCAGTTCTTTCACCCGATAACTCCTCTAGCACCACTTTGCTTCGAGGCTTAAAGTCATTCATGTGACTTTCCTCCAAGAATGTCGCATGGGTTGAGACAATGACCTTTTGTTCCTTCGGGTTATAGAACAGACCTCCTTTAGTTCCCTTTGGATACCCTACAAACATGCACAATTCTGATCTTGGTTCCAACTTCTTCGCATCCCCATCCAGTACATGTGCCGGGCAGCCCCATATTCTCATATGTCCAAGGGAGGGCTTCCTGCCGCGCCACAATTCATACGGAGTTCTAGGAATTGATTTGCTCGGAACCTGGTTCAGAATATAGCACGCCGTTTGTAAAGCATGTCCCCAAAATGATAATGGCAGCGTTGAGTAACTCATCATGGACCGTATCATATCCAATAAGGTCCTGTTTCTCCTTTCGGCTACACCATTCTGTTGTGGAGTACCAGGTGCAGTCAATTGGGATAAAATCCCGTTCTCTACAAGATGTCCTAGAAATTCATCAGAGAGGTATTCGCCACCTCGATCAGATCGAAGTGTCTTTATGGATTTATCCAATTGCTTTTCCACTTCCGCACGATACTCTTTGAACTTGTCAAAGGTTTCGCTCTTGCGGTGCATCAGATACACATATCCATACCTCGAGTAATCATCTATGAAAGAGACATAGTACTCGAACCCTCCTCGTGCTGTGACGTTCATGGGGCCACATACGTCAGTGTGCACAATTTCTAAGAGCTCCTGTGCCCTTGTACCCTTAGCTCCAAAAGACCTCTTAGTCATCTTACCCTCTAGACAAGACTCACATTGGGGAAGTCGTACCTCCTCCAGAGATTCCAGAGGACCGTCTTTCACCAATCTTTGAATCCTATCCTGATTAATATGACTAAGTCTTAAATGCCAAAGATACGCCTTGTTAGAGTGAGAAACTTTCAACCTTTTAGAGTTATCAATTAATTCAGTGTCAAGCAGTGAGTACATCTTTGGTCTGATCAAATATAGGTTTCCATCCATCCATCCAGAACAGATAAAAGACTTATTTCTACGAATATCAACTCTTTTACTAAAAGAAACTGAATAAGAATCCTTTATTAAACAAGCTACCGATATAAGGTTCCTCCTAAAATTAGGAACATAAAAACAGTCTTTCAATAAAATAAACCTAAATTGATCAAAATAAAGATGAACGTCTCCCACTGCCTCAGCCACCACAAAGCTACCATCTCCAGTCCGCAACGAGAGGCTCCTATCATGTAGACTTCTCGTTTCCACGAACTCCTGCATAGAAACACAAACATGATTAGTGGCGCCCGAATCAATGACCCAAGTGTCTTTCGATTCTTCCACCAAACACGCTTCTAGGTAATGAAGTTCCTTACCTTCCTTGCCCTTGGAGGCTAGGAATTCCCGGCAAGCCTTCTTGAAGTGACCTACCTTCCCACAGTGGAAGCATTTGGACTTTTTAGGGTCCTTCGGCTTCTTGTTCTTCTTCTTCTTCTTCCCGTCCGAGACAGGAGGATTAGAAGAACTGGAAGCCACTTGCTTCTTATTTGGCCTCTTCCTCTTCCGTGAGGGATTGGAAGATTCCGCCAAATTGGCCTCTCCTTTAGGTCGGACCACATCCTCATCCCTGATCATCCGCTCATAAGCCTGTAGTTGCTTCATGAGCTTGGTAAGTCCTAACTCCTTTGTCGCCAGATTGTATGCAGCCTTAAACCCCACAAAATCTTTAGACAGAGTCTTGAACACCATCTCGATCTGGGTGTTATAGTCCAACTCAGCACCATTCTCGGCAGCCTCAGCGAAGAATCCCATTAGAGTGATCATATGGTCCTTCACCGGAGCACCCGCCTTTTGCTTGGAGTTCATAATGCTGGTAATAGCGGACTGTCGAGCCAATTTTTCTTGGCCTCCGAACATGTCCTCCAGATTATCCATGATCTCCCCAGCAACTTGATAAGTCTCATGCTGCTTTTGTAAAGCACTCGTCATGCTAGCAAGGATGTAGCATCGAGCTATTTCATTGGATTCTCTCCAACGATTATAGGCAATCGGGATCTCCTCAAGTGGTGTGTCAGGTTTGGGCCCAGGTGGGCATGGTTCGTCCAGTACGAACTTGTGTCTCTCGCAGCTGAGAACTATTAATAGATTTCTTTTCCAGTCTTTATAATTATCGCCATTCAACTTATTTTCAGTAAGTATCGAAATGAGGGGTGTCGGTGACATTTTGAACTGAAATAAAATTATACTAGACATCATTACAAAGCCCAAGCAAATATGCAGATAATTTAGCAAATAAAACATACAAGTATGTTCCTACATGAAACTTGAAAAAAATGTAGCATTGCAACGGTAATTCTCAGCACCTATTGCCCCAAGCCACCGAGGGGTGGTCATGAGAACAAATAGCCGGAACATGGACCCCGTCCAATTAATATATGTTACCTTAAATCCTCCATGGTTAAGACATATATTAATAACCGCTTATTTGGCCACCAGTTTAGTTAACAGAGCTTCTAGGGAAGATTAATAACTAAACGAGTCTTGAGTGTATAACCATTGTTTACGTAGCCCGATCCACGTCCTACCAAGCCACCGAGGGGTGGTCATGAATAGGATCGCACCCGAACACGTTTTCCACATAGGAGATCCAATCTAGTATACCGGCGGCGGTAAACACCTACCGAGGGGTGTGGTCAGGTCAGAACTGACGCGAGGCGTTACCATGCTTTCACATATGGATCAACAATGGAGGCCGTGGGTTTTGTTTGAAACCCTCTCCCACTCAATATTTTGAAAAATATGCAAGTTTTGACAAATTATGTATGATCAATATAGTATGAGCGGCACTCACCTATCCTATATGACATGTTATCAAATATGCATACAAAACATCCATCAATACATATTTATACATCCATGACATATCACAGAAAATAATTGACAGACTAACCAAGCTATGGTTCCATCCTAGAACAAAGAAAATAAAGATTACAAAATTCCATCCAAAGCATTCTTTGGGTCTTGAATTTTGTTCCGTCTTCTTGTATCCATCTTTATGTAGCCTCTCTATTTATTTCTCATCCCAAGAATTATTTAAAATTTAAATTTCCAAAAATTTAAATTTCAAATTCAAACTCCAAATTCGAATTTCAAATTTAAATTTCTAATTCAAATTTTAAACAATTTTAATCATCATGTGTAATAATATGTAATTTCAAAAATTTCAAATATTTAATTACATATTTTTAAACATGATTTAAAATTAAACCTCAAATTTAAAAATCAAAATTTTCAAATTTTGGACCGCCGCACCGCCGCCCGTGAAGGCGGCAGCCGCCGTGGGCAGCCACCAACCCCGGAGGGGCTGGCAGCCCACGGCCGCCCCTTGTGCAGCCTGCCGGGCTGCAGGCCAAGCCTGCAGCACCAGGCTGCACGCCCAGACTGGGCGCAGCAGCCGGCAGGCTGCAGGCAGCGCCTGCAGCCAGAGGCTGCACGCCCAGGCTGCGGCCAGCCTTGGGCAGGCCACGGCCACCCCTGGCTGCAGGCAGAGCCTGCGGCCGTGGGTGGTGTGGGCCTGTACAGGGGCTGCCGCAGCCCCATCAAGGTTTGTCGGCCTATCCCGAGGGGTCGTGTCTCGATTTTCGTGCCATATTCCAATTTATCTTTTAGGATCTCCAAAAATTAATTTGAATCCCAATTAAATTGAAATTTTCCACACAATCAAAATTTCAACCTTTAAATTAAATTTAACTTTTGGGAAAAATAAATTACGGTCTTCAATCTTCAATCTCCTCCAAGAATAATTACATAAAAAAAAATCCTATACCGTTTCCGGTGTACAAAAATTCTAACCATAAATATTCTAAGAGACAAAAATTAAAATCCATGGGAAAAACACAGTGTTAATAAACTGCTCCCATGGTTACATAAAAAATTCCTAGATACAATTTTTCTAAATTCTAAGGAACCATAACCGGTATAAACAAGCATGCTTATAATAATTCAAAAAATTAAAATAACCACATACTTTATACATAATACATGATAACAACATAAAGGAACCCTAGAATGCCACTCTCTAAATATCAAATCCATACATAAATAAAAAGACTAAGTAATTATCTAATTTATGTGCATGGCATAGTCATGAGATGTCTCTGATACCAATTGTAGGATAATAAACCGGTAAAAACGTATCAGAGTGGCGCAGCGGAACAATAAAAATTTTTAGATCGTCAAATATCTCATGATGCCATATACAATAAACCAACAACAATTAAAACTCATACCTCAAGGGTGCCAATCTTGCAGGAGGAGAATGACCGGAGGCTTCAACCAACTAGCCTTCTCTACTATTCTCCAATTCCTGAATGGCTGAGTGTGTGGGCACTCTGAACCTCGATCGGTATGCTAGCACTGCTAGTCTTCTTCCGACCACCCAGATCTCTAAAGAACTTTATTGTCACGATGAGCTGTGCAACAATAAGCCTGCTCACCTGAGAGTCTGTGGTCTAAGAGAACTGGAGTGGCAGGACCTCTATTTATAGACCTGCATGAGGTGATTCTCTGAATTCGAATTGGACTAGGAAAAGATTTTCTCCCTTATCCAAACCAAAAAATCCGAATTTTCCAAGGGAGAATCTCCACAATTAAATTCGGTTTTCCTAGGATAAATCCAATCCAAATCTAAACAAGATTTTAACTAGAATTTTATCTCCCTTTTTCAACCAAAAAATCCGAAATCTTTAGGAGAAAATCTCCTCCAAATTTTCGGCCACTTTTAGGATAAGGAAGAATCAAAATTCCACTAGGATTTTTCAAGCTAAATCTCATCTCAACCTTATCCAAAAATAACCGAATTTCCTAGGATTTAGGCTCCAAAATTTCGGCCACTTTTAGGGAGTAAAGAGAATCCAAATTCAACTAGGATTGAAGCTTGAATTTACCCTTGAATCTTATCCACAAAAACCGAATTTTCCATTGAGGATTATCCTCAAAAAATTCGCCCACTTTTGTTGGGATTTGGATTCAAAATTCAAGTAGGATTCTAACAAGATTATCCTCTCCAAATCCAACTCAAATTCGAATTTCAAACCTTGTGGATTTTCCACAACAAATTCGAATCCTACTTGGACTGTGATTCAAAATTTGAATTTCAAATTTCAAATTCAAATTTCAAATTCAAATTTCAAATTTCAAATTTCAAATTTCAAATTTAAATTTCAAATTCAAATTTCAAATTCGAATTTCAAATTCAAATTTCAAATTCAAATTTCAAATTCAAATTTCAAATTTCAAATTTCAAAATTCAAATTTCAAATTTCAAAATTCAAATTTCAAATTCCACAAAACGGTTGTGTTTCATATTCTTGTTCTCATGGATAATTTTCTACAACTCCAATCCAATCTCAAATAAAATCATGGCAACTTTATTTGGAGTTCGAATAATTGTGTACTCTATTATCCAAAACAAAATCTGAATCCAACCGGAGAGAATCTTGTCTACCATCCTAATCCTGTGTCATCACCATCCATGCATAATAAACTAGCCAATAGCATACACAAATCAATTTGCCAATCGTTAAGGAATTATGTGGAGCTAGTAGAGGGACTGATTGGACATATATAATCGGGCTCCCGTGATTCTATATGATCATCATTCTGTACCGAACAACTCAATCATATGATCACTAATTTCAGAGTCACACCACTATAAACCTGAAACTGAACTCCCAATTATATACCGTATTACGTAAGCCTGTGACGAGCTACCATCCAATGACCTTGTCATATATGCAAAACCCTCATATGATATCCATGATCAGCCTTAGGTCAAAGTCCGTTTAATCCTACTGATCAGGCTATCTTAAAGTTCCATTATACTACCGAATCAAGAAAATGATTATTCACCATATGTGAATAAGAAGTCATCCGCCCAGCAGACGACCCAAGGCCTTGTCCATTTTCACATTCAGTATAATGCCTTTAAGAGGATACCTTTAACTCCTCAGAGCTATGATTCCGATATCTGCAAACAAACCCTTCATCGTATACAAGTCATGCACCCAACGAACCGGTCTATAAGCTTACTACCTCTGAGACGCTTTAGCCATTGGAACATCAAAGTACACAAGTCATATACATGAAGTAGTTCATTTACTCAGGATTAAGGTTATTGCACAATGAACGTCAAAAGCAGATTGATCCACTCATAGCGGACTACGTAGATCAATCACGCTTTAGTCCCGGTCTAATATGTCACCTCCAAGCAACATATCCATGTCTCTACTTGGGAGTCCAGCTCCAGACAGTCAAGACAGACCGTCCCCTCCAAGGCTTTAGACAACATAATAGTCTTAACATGAGTTAGATGCTCGGTCTAACCCCATAGACTACAGACCATAGTTTAGACTGCTAACTTTAGAACATTGTCTTCTTGCATACAAAAATCCATTGCATGCAACGTTCTAACAGTTTTAACACAAGCAGTCAGTGAGCCATATTTGCTTACATTTACTTTAACATGTAAATAAGACGAGGACAGATAGCAATGTAATGAATAACCTCTATGTATAATTTTATTATCCAGTTCAAAATGAATACATCAAAATGTCTCTAATACTTAGGGCATTTCCTAACAGATGCCATATACAATAAACCAACAATAATTTAAACTCATACCTCAAGGAAACCAATCTGCAGGAGGAGAATGACCGGAGGGCTTCAACCAACTAGCCTTCTCTACTATTCTCTAATTCCCGAATAGCTGAGTATGTGGGCACTCTGAACCTCGATCGGTATACTAGCACTGCTAGTCTTATTCCGACCACCCAGATCTCTAAAGAGCTTATTGTCACGGTGAGTTATGCAACAATAAGCCTGCTCACCTGAGAGTCTGTGGTCTGAGAGAACTGGAGTGTCAGGACCTCTATTTATAGACTTGCATGAGGTGATTCTTTGAATTCAAATTGGATTAGGAGAAGATATTCTCCCTTATCCACAGCCAAAAAATCCAAATTTATCAAGGCTAAATCCCAACAAGAAAATTCGGCCACTTTAGGATTTTTCTATTCAAAATTCGAATAAGATTTTAACTAGAATTTTATCTCCCTTTTTCAACCAAAAAATCCAAAAATCCTTAAGGATTTCCACCAAATATTTTCGGCCACAATAGATAAAGGAAGAATCAAAATTCCACTAGGATTTTTAAGCTTGAATCCTATCTCATCCTTATCCAAAATAATTGAAAATCTATAAGAGATCTTCCCTCAAAATTTCATCCATAATCTAGGGAGGAGAGAATCCAAATTCAGCTGGGATTGAAATTTGAATTTTTCCCTGAATCTTATCCACAAAAAATCCGAAAATCCCATGAGGACAATCCAAAAAATTTTCGTCCATTATGGTTAGAATTTGGATTCAAAATTCAAGTAGGATTCTAACAAGATTTTCCTCTCCATATCCAACTCAAATTCGAATTTCATTCCTTGTGGATTTACCACAAAGAAATTCGAATCCCACTTAGACTGCGATTCAAAATTTGAATTTCAAATTTCAAATTCAAATTTCAAATTCCAAATTTCAAAATTCAAAATTCAAATTTCAAAATTCAAAATTTCAAAATCCACAAAACAATTGTATTTCAAATTCTTGTTCTCATGGATAATTTTCTACAACTCCAATCCAATCTTAAATAAAATCATGGCAACTTTATTTGAAGTTCGAATAATTGTGTACTCTATTATCCAAAACAAAATCTGAATCCAACCGGAGAGAATCTTGTCCACCATCCTAATCCTATGTTAACACCATCCATGCATAATAAACTAGCCAATAGCATATACAAATCAATTTTGCCAAATGTTAAGGAATTATGTGGAGCTAGTAGAGGGACTGATTGGACATATCTAATCGGGCTCCTGCAAATCCATATGATCATCATTCTTTACCGAACAACTCAATCATATGATCACTAATTTTAGAATCACACCACTATAAACCTGAAACTGAACTCTCAATTATATACCGTATTACGTAAGCCTGTGACAAGCTATCGTCTAATGACCTTGTCATGTATGCAGAACCCTCATATGATATCCATGATCAGCCTTAGGTCAAAGTCCGTTTGATCCTACTGATTAGGCTATCTTAAAGTCCAATTATACTACCGAATAAAGAATATGATTATTCATCATATATGAATAAGAAGTCATCCGCCCAGTAGACGACCCAAGGCCTTGTCCATTTTCACATCCAGTATAATGCCTTTAAGAGGATATCCTTAGTTCCTTGTTAGAGCTATGATTCCGATATCTATAAACGAACACTTCATCGTATACAAGTCATGCACCCAATGAACCGGTCTATAAGCTTACTACCTCTAAGACACTTTAGCTATTGGAACATCAAAGTACATAAGTCATATATGAAGCTGTCCATCTACTCAGGATTAAGGTTACTGCACAATGAACGTCAAAAGCAGATCGATCCACTCAAAGCGGATTTCGTAGATCAATCACGCTTTAGTCTCAGTCTAATATGTCACCACCAAGCAACATATATATGTCTCTACTTAGGAGTCTATGCTCCAGACAGTCAAGACAAGTCATCCCCTCCAAAGCTTTAGACAATATAATAGTCTTAACATGAGTTAGATGCTCGGTCTAACCCCATAGACTACAGACCATAGTTTAGACCGCTTACTTTAGAATATTGTCTTCTCGCATATAAAAGTCTACCGCATGCAACGTTCTAACAGTTTAACACAAGCAGTTAAGGAGCCATATTTGCTTACATTTATTTTAACATGTAAATAAAATGAGGATAGATAGCAATGTAATGAATAACTTTTATATATAATTTTATTATTCCGTTCAAAATAAATACATCAAAATGTCTCTAATGCTTAGGGTATTTCCTAACAATCTCCCACTTGCCCTAAGCTAGTAGATGTGCCATGTTACGCATCTCCATCGCCTCTACATGCCTCTCAAAGCTTCTAGTCACTAAAGTCTTAGTAAACGGATCGACAATGTTACCCTCGGACGTGATCTTACATACATCTACTTGTCCTGTCTCCACGTGCCCTCTAATAATATGATATCTCTGATCTATGTGCTTGGTCCTCTTGTGGTGCCAAGATTTCCTTGTGCTAGCAATAGCCCCGGTGTTATCACAGTAAAGTGTGATAGGCTTGTCAACAACCGGAATGACCTCAAGATCTCTAAAGAACTTGCAAAACCAAACCGCTTCTTTAGATGCCTCAGCCGTAGCCACATACTCAGCCTCCATAATAGAGTTAGCTGTGCAACCCTACTTCACGCTTCTCCATACAATGGCACCTCCTCCGAGCAAAAACACTGATCCAGATGTTGATTTCCTCGAATCCTTACAAGTTTGGAAGTCTGAGTCTGTGTATCCTACGGGTGTTAGGTCCCCTCCAGAATACACCGGCATATAATCCCTTGTTCTCTTAAGATACTTGAGTATATACTTTACTGCTTGCCAGTGCTTAGTTCTAAGATTCGCTTGATATCGACTCACTATACCTACTGCAAAACATATGTCTGGGTGAGTGCAAAGCATAGCGTACATAAGGCTACCTACAGCGGATGCATAAGGGACCTTACTCATACGCTCTCTTTATTCCGATGTCTTTGGACAGTCATCCAATAAAAGAGTTTGACCGGTAATAGAAGGTTGTGTACCTTTCTTTTCCTCTTGCATTGCATATTTGTCAATTATTTTATCTATGTATGAAGCCTGGGATAACGCTATCATTTTGTTCTTTCGATCTCTAAAGAGACGAATGCCTAGAACATAATTAGCTTCTCCTAAGTCCTTCATGTCAAACTATTGGTGTAACCAAAGCTTGACCGATGATAAGTTTCCTACATCATTCCCAATGAGTAGTATATCATCGACATAGAGTATCAGAAAGACCACTTTTCCATCCTTAATACATTTATAAACACAGGGATCATCAACGTTCTGCTCAAAATCGAAAGTCTTGATCACTTGATCATATCTCTGGTTCCATGAGCGGGATGCTTGCTTTAATCCATAAATGGATTTAAGCAACTTGCAGACTTTCCTTTCTTGGCCTTTTACTACAAACCCTTCGGGCTGTATCATATAGATACACTCCTCAAGATGGCCATTCAAGAATGCCGTCTTGACGTCCATTTGCCAGATCTCGTAATCGAGAGCCGCAGCAACGGACAGAAGAATACGGATAGACTTCAGCATAACAACAGGCGAAAAGGTTTCATCGTAATCAATTCCAGTCTTTTACGTGTACCCCTTTGCAACCAGTCTAGCTTTGAAATTTTCCACTCTTCCTTCCACATCCTTCTTTCTTTTGTAGACCCATTTGCATCCAATAGGTTTTATCCCATCTGGCAAATCTACAAGTTCCCAAACACAGTTGGATTTCATAGAATCCATCTCATTGTTCATAGCCTGTTTCCAAGATTTAGAATCAACATCATTTATAACTTCATCATAGGTAACCGGATCATCCTCATGCTCGTGAGCCTCGGCCTGGTATACCTCAGCATCATACATGAAGAAATTAGGTTTCTTCAAAACCCTCCCACTACGACAAGGCACCCTAAATTGTTGATCGTCTGCAGGTCTTTCACCGGAACTCAGACTTGCGTCCAAGACCGAAACATGTGGAGTAGTTCTTTCACCCGATAACTCCTTTAGCACCACTTTACTTTGAGGCTTCAAGTCATTCATGTGACTTTCCTCCAAGAATGTCGCATGAGTTAAGACAATGACTTTTTGTTCCTTCGAGTTGTAGAACAGACCTCCTTTAGTTCCCTTTGGATACCCTATAAACATGCATAATTCTGATTTTGGTTCAAACTTCTTCACATCCCCATCTAGTACATGTGCCGGGCAGCCCCATATTCTCATATGTCCAAGAGAGAGCTTCCTACCATGCTATAATTCATACGAAGTCCTGGGAATTGACTTGCTTGGAACCTGGTTCAGAATATATCACGCCGTTTGTAGAGCATATCCCCAAAATGATAATGGTAGCATTGAATAACTCATCATGGACCGTACCATATCCAACAAGGTCCTGTTTCTCCTTTCAGCTACACCATTCTGTTGTGGAGTAATAGGTGCAGTTAATTGGGATAATATCCCGTTCTCTACAAGATGTTCTAGAAATTCATCGGATAGGTATTCGCCACCTCGATCAGATCGAAGTGTCTTTATAGATTTATCCAATTGCTTTTCCACTTCCGCACGATACTCTTTGAACTTGTCAAAGGTTTCGTTCTTGCTGTGCATCAGATACACATATCCATACCTCGAGTAATCATCTACAAAGGAGACATAATACTCGAACCCTCCTCGTGCTGTGACGTTCATGTGGCCACATACATCAGTATGCATAATTTCTAAGAGCTCCTGAGCCCTTATACCCTTGACTCCAAAAGACCTCTTAGTCATCTTTTCCTCTAGACAAGATTCACATTGAGGAAGACGTACCTCCTCCAGAGATTCTAGAGGACCATCTTTCACCAATTTTTGAATCATATCCTGATTAATATGACCAAGTCTTAAATGCCAAAGATACGCTGTGTTAGAGTGAGAAACTTTCAACCTTTTAGAGTTATCTATTAATTCAGTGTCAAGCAGTGAGAACATCTTTGGTTTGATCAAATATAGGTTTCCATCCATCCATCCAGAACATATAAAAGACTTATTTCTACGAATATCAACTCTTTTACTAAAAGAAACTGAATAAGAATCCTTTATTAAACAAGCTACCGATATAAGGTTCCTCCTAAAATTAGGAACATAAAAACAGTCTTTCAATAAAATAAACCTAAATTCATCAAAGTAAAGATAAATATCTCCCACTGCCTCAGCCACCACCAAGCTGCCGTCTCCAGTCCGCAACGAGAGGCTCCTATCATGTAGACTTCTCGTTTCCACGAACCCCTGCATAGAAACATAAACATGATTAGTGGCGCCCTAATTAATGACCCAAGTGTCTTTCGATTCTTCCACCAAACACGCTTCCAAGTAGTGAAGTTCCTTAACTTCCTTGCCCTTGGTGGCTAGGAATTCCTGACAAGCCTTCTTAAAGTGACCTACCTTCTCACAGCGGAAGCACTTGGACTTTTTAGGGTCCCTGGGTTTCTTGTTCTTGTTCTTCTTCTTCCCATCCGAGACAGGAGGATTAGAAGAACTGGAAGTCGCTTGCTTCTGATTTGGCCTCTTCCTCTTCCGTAAGGGTTTGGAATACTCCGCCAAATTGGCCTCTCCTTTGGGTTGGACCGCATCCCCATCCCTGATCATCCGTTCATAAGCTTAGAGTTGCTTCATGAGCTTGGTAAGTCCTAACTCCCTTGTCACCAGATTGTATGCGGCCTTAAACACCATAAAATCTTTAGATAAAGTTTTGAACACCATCTCGATTTAGATGTTGTAGTCCAACTCAGCACCGTTCTCAGCAGCCTCAGCGAAGAATCCCACTAGAGTGATCATATAGTCCTTCACCGGAGTACCCGCCTTTTACTTAGAGTTCATAATGCTGGTTATAGCGGATTGTCGAGCCAAATTTTCTTGGCCTCCGAACATGTCCTCCAGATTGTCCATGATCTCCCTAGCAACCTTATAAGTCTCATGCTGCTTTTGTAAAGCACTTGTCATGCTAGAAAGTATGTAGCACTGAGCTGTCTCATTGGATTCTCTCTAACGAATATAGGCAACCAGGACCTCCTCAACCAGTGTTTCAGGTTTGGGTTAGGGTGGGCATGGTTCGTCCAGTACAAACTTGTGTCTCTCACAACTGAGAACTATCAACAGATTTCTTTTCCAATCTTTATAATTATCGCCATTCAGTTTATTCTCAGTAAGTATTGAAATGAGGGGTGTCGGTGACATTTTGAACTGAAATAAAATTATACTAGACATCATAACAAAGCCCAAGCAAATATACAGATAATTTAGCAAATAAAACATACAAGTATGTTCCTACATGAAACTTGAAAACATGTAGCATTGCAACGGTAATTCTCAGCACCTATTGCCCCAAGCCACCGAGGGGTGGTCATGAAACAAATAGCTGGAATATGGACCCCATCCAATTAATATATGTTGCCTTAAATCCACCAAGGTTAAGACATATATTAATAATTGCTTATTTGGCCAACTGTTTAGTTAACAGAGCTTCTAGGGAAGGTTAATAACTAAACGAGTCTTAAGTGTATAACCATTGTTTACGTAGCCCGATCCACGTCCTACCAAGCCACCGAGGGGTGGTCATGAATAAGATCGTACCTGAACACGTTTTCCACATAGGAGATCTAATCTAGTATACCAACAGCGGTAAACACCTACCAAGGGGGTAGGGTAGAACTAACGTGAGGCGTTACCATGCTTTCACATATGGATCAACAATGGAGGCCGTGGTTTTGTTTAAAACCCTCTCCCACTCAATAGTTGGAAAAACATGCAAGTTTTGACAAATATGTATGATCAATATAGTATGAGCGGCACTCACCTATCTTATATGACATGTTATCAAATATGCATATAAAATATCTATCAATCCATATTTATACATCCATGACATATCACAGAAAAAATAATTGACAGAATAAATAACCAAGCCATGGTTCCATCCTAGAACAAAGAAAATAAAGATTACAAAATTCCATCCAAAGCATTCTTTGGGTCTTGAATTTTGTTCCGTCATCTCGTATCCATCTTTATGTAGCCTCTCCATTTATTTCTCATCCTAAGAATTATTTAAAATTTAAATTCCAAAAATTTAAATTTCAAATTCAAATTCTAAATTCGAATTTCAAATTCAAATTTCATATTCAAATTTTAAACAATTTTAAACATCATGTGTAATAACATGCAATTTCAAAAAATTTAAATTTTCAATTACACATTTGTAAACATGATTTAAAATTAAATCTCAAATTTAAAAATGAAAATTTTTGATTTTTGAACCGTCGCCCCCATCGCCACCGGTAGCCGGCAGCCGCTGTGGGCAGCCCCCTGCCCCCGGGGGGCTGGCAGCCCATGGCCACACCATGTGCAGCCCTGCCGACTACAGGCAGCGCCTGCAGTCATGGGCTGTATGCCCAAGTGGGCGCAGCAGCCCGCCAAGCTGTAGGCAGCACCTGCAGCCATGGGCTGCACGCCTATGGGCTGGCCGCCCCTTGGGTGGGCCACGGCTACCCCTGGCTACAGGCAAAGCCTGTGGCCGTGGGGTGCAGCTGTGGGCAGGGGCTGCCGTAGCCCCATCCTGCCCGAGGGCAGGGGCTGCAGCCCCATCATGGCTGGTGGTCCGTCCCAAGGGGATCGATCCTCGATTTTCATGCCATATTTCAATTTACCCATTAGGATCTCCAAAAATAAATTTGAATCCCAATTAAATTGAAATTTTTCACACAATCAAAATTTCAACCTTTAAATTAAATTTAACTTTTGAGAAAAATAAATTGCGGTTTTCAAACTTCAATCTCCTCTAAGAATAATTACATAAAAAATCCTAAACCGTTTCCGGTGTACAAAAATTCTAATCCTAATAATTCTAAGAGACAAAAATTAAAATCCATGGGAAAATTGTAGTGTTAATAAACTGCTCCCATGATTACATAAAAATTCCTAGATACAATTTTTCTAAATTCGAAGGAACCATAACCGGCAAAAACAAGCATGCTTATAATAATTCAGAAAATTAAAATAACCACATACTACATACATAATCCATGATAACAACATAAAGGAATCGTAGAATGCCACTCTCTAAATATCAAATCTATACGTAAATAAAAAGACTAATTAATTGTCTAATTTATGTACATGGCATAGTCATGAGATGGCTCTGATACCAATTGTAGGAAATTAAATCGATAAAAACGTATCTGAATGACGTAGCGGAACAATAAAAAATTTTCAAGATCGTTAAATATCTCATGATGCCATATACAATAAACCAACAACAATTCAAACTCATACCTCAAGGACGCCAATCTGCAGGAGGAGAATGACCGGAGGGTTTCAACCAACTAGCCTTCTAGATTATTCTCCAATTCCTAAATGGACGAATGTATGGGCACTCTGAACCTCGATCGGTATGCTAGCACTGCTAGTCTTCTTCCGACCACCCAGATCTCTAAAGAACTTATTGTCACGGTGAGTTATCCAACAATAAGCCTGCTCACCTGAGAGTCTGTAGTCTGAGAGAACTGGAGTGGCAGGACCTCTATTTATAGACTTGCATGAGGTGATTCTCTGAATTTGAATTGGATTAGGAGAAGATATTCTCCCTTATCCACACCCAAAAAATCTAAATTTATCAACGCTAAATCCCAACAAGAAAATTCAGCCACTTTAGGATTTTTCTATTCAAAATTCAAACAAGATTTTAACTAGAATTTTATCTCCCTTTTTCAACCAAAAAATCTGAAAATCCTTAAGGATTTCCACCAAATATTTTCGGCCACAATAGATAAAGGAAGAATCAAAATTCCACTAGGATTTTCAAGCTTGAATCTTATCTCATCCTTATCCAAAATAACCGAAAATCTACAAAAGATCTTCCCTCAAAATTTCAGCCATAATCTAGGGAGGAGAGAATCCAAATTCAACTGGGATTGAAACTTGAATTTTTCCCTGAACCTTATCCACAAAAAATCCAAAAATCCCATGAGGATAATCCTTAAAATTTTCGTCCATTATTGTGAGGATTTGGATTCAAAATTCAAGCAGAATTCTAACAAGATTTTCCTCTCCATATCCAACTCAAATTCGAATTTCATTCCTTGTGGATTTACCATAAGAAATTCAAATATCACTTGGACTGTGATTCAAATTTTGAATTTCAAATTTCAAATTTCAAATTCAAATTTCAAATTTCAAATTTAAATTTCAAATTCAAAATTCAAATTCAAATTTCAAATTTCAAATTTTAAAATTCAAAATTTCAAAATCCACAAAACAGTTGTATTTCAAATTCTTGTTCTCATGGATAATTTTCTACAACTCCAATCCAATCTCAAATAAAATCATGGCAACTTTATTTGGAGTTCGAATAATTGTGTACTCTACTATCCAAAACAAAATCTGAATCCAACCGAAGAAAATCTTATCCACCATCCTAATCCTATGTTAACACCATCCATGCATAATAAACTAGCCAATAGCATATACAAATCAATTTTATCAAACGTTAAGGAATTATGTGGAGCTAATAGAGGGACCAACTGGACATATATAATCGGGCTCTCACAAATCCATATGATCATCATTCTTTACCGAACAACTCAATCATACGATCATTAATTTCAGAGTCACACCACTATAAACCTGAAACTGAACTCCCAATTATATACCGTATTACTTAAGCCTGTGATAAGCTATCATCCAATGACCTTGTCATGTATGCAGAACCCTCATATGATATCCATGATCAGCCTTAGGTCAAAGTCTGTTTAATCCTACTGATCAGGCTATCTTTAAGTTCCATTATACTACCGAATAAAGAAAATGATTATTCACCATATGTGAATAAGAAGTCATCCGCCCAGCAGATGACCCAAGGCCTTGTCCATTTTCACATCGAGTATAATGCCTTTAAGAGGATACCCTTAACTCCTTATTAGAGCTATGATTCCGATATCTGAAAACGAACCCTTCATCGTATACAAGTCATGCACCCAACCAACCGGTCTATAAGCTTACTACCTCTGAGATGCTTTAGCCATTGGAACATCAAAGTACATAAGTCATATACATGAAGCTGTCCATCTACTCAGGATTAAGGTTACTGCACAATGAACGTTAAAAGTAGATCGATCCACTCAAAGCAGACTTCATAGATCACTCACGCTTTAGTCTCGGTCTAATATGTCACCACCAAGTAACATATCTATGTCTCTACTTGGGAGTCTATGCTCCATACAGTCAAGACAAACTGTCCCCTCCAAGGTTTTAGACAACATAATAGTCTTAACATGAGTTAGATACTCGGTCTAACCCCATAGACTACAGACCATAGTTTAGACTACTTGCTTTAGAACATTGTCTTCTCGCATACAAAAGTCCATTGCATGCAACATTCTAACAGTTTTAACACAAGCAGTCAGGAAGCCATATTTGCTTACATTTACTTTAACATGTAAATAAAATACGGACAAATAGCAATGTAATGAATAACCTCTATATATAATTTTATTATCCAGTTCAAAATAAATACATCAAAATGTCTCTAATGCTTAGGGCATTTCCTACCATGATAGGCTTGTCAACACCCGGAATGACCTCAAGGTCTCTAAAGAATTTGCGGAGCCAAACCGCTTCTTTAGATGCCTCAGCCGCAGCCACATACTCAGCCTCCATAGTAGAGTCAGCTATGCTACCCTGCTTCACGCTCCTCCACACAATGGCACCTCTTCCGAGCAAAATCACTGATCCAGATGTCGATTTTCTTGAATCCTTGCAAGTTTGGAAGTCTGAGTCCATGTATCCTATGGGTGTTAGGTCCCCTCCAGAATATACCAGCATATAATCCCTCGTTCTCTTAAGATACTTGCGTATATGCTTTGCTGCTTATCAGTACTTGGTTCCAGGATTTGCTTGATATTGACTCACCATACCTATTGCAAAACATATGTCCGGGCGAGGGTAAAGCATAGCGTACATAAGGCTACCCACAGTGTATGCATAAGGGACTTTACTTATACGCTCTCTTTCTTCTGATGTCTTAGGACAGTCATCCAATGAAAGAGTTAGACAGGCAATGGAAGGTTGTGAACCTTTCTTTTCCTCTTACATTGCATATTTGTCAATTATTTTATCTATGTATGAAGCCTGGGATAATGCTATCATTTTGTTCTTTTGATCTCTAAAGAGACGAATGCCTAGAACATAATTAGCTTCACCTAAGTCCTTCATGTCAAACTGTTGGTGCAGCCAAAACTTGACTGATGATAAGTTCCTATATCGTTCCCAATAAGCAGTATATCATCCATATAGAGTACTAGAAAGACCACTTTACCATCCTTAATACGTTTATAAACACAGGATTCATCAACGTTCTGTTCAAAACTGAATGTCTTGATTGCTTGATCAAATCTCTGGTTCTACGAGCGGGATGCTTGTTTTAATCCATAAATGGATCTAAGAAACTTGCAGACTTTTCTTTCTTGGCCTTCTGCCACGAACCCTTCGGGCTGTATCATGTAAATATATTCCTCAAGATGGCCATTCAAGAATGCTATCTTGACGTCCATTTGCCGAATCTCGTAATTGAGAGCCGTAACAACGGATAGAAGAGTACGGATAGACTTCAGCATGGCAACAGGCGAAAAGGTTTCATCGTAATCGATTCTAACCTTTTGCATGTACCTCTTTGCAACCAGTTTAGCTTTGAAAGTTTCTACTCTCCCTTCCACATCCTTCTTTCTTTTATAGACCCACTTGCATCCAATGGGTTTTATCCCATCCGGCAGATCTACAAGTTCCCAAATAGAGTTGGATTTCATAGAATCCATCTCATTGTTCACGGCCTGTTTCCAAGATTTAGAATTAACATCATTTATAACTTCATCATAGTTGATCGGATCATCCTCATGCTCATGAGCTTTGGCCTGGTATACCCCAGCATCATACATGAAGAAATTAGGCTTCTTCGAAACCCTCCCACTAGGACAAGGCACTCTAAATTGTTGATCGTCTGCAGGTCTTTCACCAGAACTCGGACTTGCGCCCAAGACCGAAACCTGTGGAATAGTTCTTTCACGTGATAACTCCTCTAGCACCACTTTGCTTCGAGACTTAAAGTTATTCATGTGACTTTCCTTTAAGAATGTCGCATGGGTTGAAACAATGACCTTTTGTTCCTTCGGGTTATAGAACAGACCTTCTTTAGTTCCCTTTGAATACTCTACAAACATGCATAATTATGAACTTGGTTCCAACTTCTTTGCATCCCCACCCAGTACATGTGCTGGACACCCCTATATTCTCATATGTCTAAGGGAGGGCTTCCTGCCACACCACAATTCATATGGAGTCCTGGGAATTGACTTGCTTGGAACCTGGTTCAGAATATAACACATCGTTTGTAATGCATATCCTCAAAATGATAACGGTAGCATTGAATAACTCATCATGGACCGTACCATATCTAATAAGGTCCTATTCTCCTTTCGGCTACACCATTCTATTGTGGAGTACCAGGTGCAGTCAATTGGGATAATATCCCATTCTCTACATGATGTCCTCGAAATTCATTGGAGAGGTATTCACCACCTCAATCAGATCGAAGCGTCTTTATGGATTTACCTAATTGCGTTTCTATTTCTACACGATACTCTTTGAACTTATCAAAAGTTTCACTCTTGCGGTGTATCAGGTACCCATATCCATACCTCGAGTAATCGTCTATGAAAGAGACATAATGCTCAAACCCTCCTTGTGCTGTGACATTCATGGGGCCATATATGTTAGTATGCACAATTTCTAAGAGTTCCTGAACCCTAGTACCATTAACTCTAAAAGATCTCTTAGTCATCTTACCCTCAAGACAAGACTCACATTGAGGAAGATGTACCTCCTCCAGAGATTCTAGAGGACCGTCCTTCACCAACCTTTGCATCCTATCCTGATTAATATGACTAAGTTTTAAATGCCAAAGATACGCCTTATTAGAGTAAGAAACTTTCAACCTTTTAGAGTTATCTGTTAATTCGATGTCAAGCAGTGAGTACATCTTTGGTTTGATCAAATACAGGTTTCCATCCATCCATCTAGAACAGATAAAAGACTTGTTTTTATGAATATCAACTCTTTTACTAAAAGAAACTGAATAAGAATCATTTATTAAACAAGCTACCGATATAAGGTTCCTCCTAAAATTAAGAATATAAAAACAGTCTTTCAATAATATAAACCTAAATTCATTAAATAAAGAAAGACGTCTCCCACTGCCTCAACCACCACCAAGCTACTGTCTCCGATCCGCAACGAGAGGCTCTTATCATGTAGACTTCTCGTTTCCATGAACCCCTGCATAGAAACACAAATATGATTAGTGGTGCCCGAATCAATGACCCATGTGTTTTTCAATTCTTCCACCAAACACGCTTCTAAATAGTGAAGTTCCTTACCTTCCTTGCCCTTAGCTGCTAGGAATTCCCGGTAAGCCTTTTTGAAATGACCTACCTTCCCACTATGGAAGCACTTAGACTTTTTAGGGTCCCTGGGCTTCTTGTTCTTCTTGTTCTTCTTCCCATCCGAGATAGAAGGATTAGAAGAACTGGAAGTCGCTTGCTTCTGATTTGGCCTCTTCTTCTTCCGTGAGGGTTTGGAAGATTTCACCAAATTGGCCTTTCCTTTTGGTTGGACTACATCCCCATCCCTGATCATCTGCTCATAAGCTTAGAGTTGCTTCATGAGCTCGATTAGTCCTAACTCCCTTATCGCCAGATTGTATGCGGCCTTAAACCCTACAAAATCTTTTGACAGAGTTTTGAACACCATCTCGATCAGGGCGTTGTAGTCCAGCTCAGCACCATTCTCAGTAGCCGTAGCAAAGAATCCCATTAGAGTGATCATATGGTCCTTTACCGGAGTACCTGCCTTTTGCTTAGAGTTCATAATGTTGGTAATTGCAGACTGTCGAGCTTATTTTTCTTGGCCTCCGAATATGTCTTCCAAATTTTTCATGATCTCCCTAGTAACTTGATAAGTCTCATGCTGCTTCTATAAAGTACTCGTCATGCTAGTAAGAATGTAGCATCAAGTTATCTCATTGGATTCTCTCTAACGAGTATAGGCAACTGGGACCTCCTTAAGTGGTGTGTCAGGTTTGGGCCCAGGTAGGAATGGTTCATCCAGCATGAACTTGTGTCTCTCGCAACTGAGAACTATCAGTAGGTTTCTTTTCCAATCTTTATAATTATCACCATTCAACTTATTTTCAGTAAGTATTGAAATGAGGGGTGTCAGTGACATTTTGAACTGAAATAAAATTATACTAGACATCATTACAAAACTCAAGCAAATATAAAGATAATTTAGCAAATAAAACATACAAGTATGTTCCTACATGAAACTTGAAAAAACAAGCAGCATTGCAACGGTAATTCTCAGCACCTATTGCCCCAAGCCACCGAGGGGTGGTCATGAGACAAATAGCTAGAACATGAACCCCGTCCAATTAATATATGTTACCTTAAATCCTCCAAGGTTAATACATATATTAATAATCGTTTGTTTTGGCCACCAGTTTAGTTAATAAAGCTTCTAGGGAAGGTTAATAACTAAACGAGTCTTGAGTGTATAACCATTGTTTACATAGCCCGATCCACGTCCTACCAAGCCACCGAGGGGTGATCATGAATAGGATCGTACCCGAACATGTTTTCCACATTGGAGATCCAACCTAGTATACCGGCAGCGGTAAACACCTACCGAGAGGTGTGGTCAGGGTAGAACTGACACGAGGCGTTACCAGGCTTTCACATATAGATCAACAATGGAGGTCGTGGGTTTCGTTTGACACCCTCTCCCACTCAATATTTTGAAAAACGTGCAAGTTGTGACAAATATGTATGATCAATATAGTATGAGCAGCACTCACCTATCCTATATGACATGTTATCAAATATGCATATAAACATCCATCAATACATATTTATACATCCATGACATATCACAGAAAAATAATTGACGAAATAACCGAGGCATGGTTCCATCCGAGAACAAAGAAAATAAAGATTACAAAATTCTATCCAAAGCATTCTTTGGGTCTTGAATTTTGTTCCGTCTTCTTGTATCCATTCTTATGTAGCCTCACCATTTATTTCTCATCTCAAGAATCATTTAAAATTTAAATCCCAAAATTTAAATTTCAAATTCAAATTTCAAATTCGAATTTCAAATTTAAATTTTAAATTCAGATTTTTAAACAATTTTAAATATCATGTGTAATAATATGTAATTTCAAAAAATTTAAATTTTTTAATTACATATTTTAAAACATGATTTAAAAATTAAATCCCAAATTTAAAAATTAAAATTTTTCGATTTTCGATCCATCGGCCCCACGGCCCCCAGAGGCTGGCAGCCGCCGTGGGTAGCCCCTAGCCCCCAGGGGGGCTGGCAACCCACAGCCATAGGCCGGGTGCAGTCCAGCTGGCTGCATGCCTGGGTGGGCACAGCAGCCCACCAGGCTACAGGTGCCCGGGTGGCCACTGCAGCCATGGGCTGCAGCCCAGGGGCTCGGCCAGCCCCTAGGGGGGTCACGGCCACCCTCGGCTACAGGTAGAGCCTACGGCCGTGGGTAGGGCAGCCTTAGGCAAGGGCTATCATAGCCCCATCCTGGCCGAGGGCAGGGGCTACAGCCCCACTAAGGCCGATGGCCTATCCCGAGGGGTATGTCCTTGATTTCCATGCCATATTCCAATTTGCCTATTAAGACCTCCAAAAATTAATTTGAATCCTAATTAAATTGGAATTTTCCACACAATCAAAATTTCAACCTTTAAATTAAATTTAACTTTTGGAAAAAATAAATTACAGTCTTCAAACTTCAATCTCCTCCAAGAATAGTTACATAAAATTTCCTAAACTGTTTCCGGCATACAAAAATTCTAATCATAATAATTCTAAGAGATAAAAAATTAAAATCCATGGGAAAATTACGATGATGATAAACCGCTCCCATGGTTACATAAAAAATTCCTAGATACAATTTTCTAAATTCTAAGGAATCATAATCGGCATAAAACAAGCATGCTTATAATAATTTAAAAATTAAAATAACCACACACTACATGCATAATACATGATAACAACATAAAGAAATCCTAGAATACCACTCTCTAAATATCAAATCCATACATAAATAAAAAAGACTAACTAATTGTCTAATTTATGTACATGGCATAGTCACGAAATGGCTCTGATACCAATTGTAGGAATAAAATCGGTAAAAATGCATTAGAGCGGCATAGCGGAACAATAAAAATTTTTCAAGATCGTTAAATATTTCGTGATACCATATACAATAAATTAACAACAATAAAACTCATACCTCAAGAGGACGCCAACTGTAGGAGGATAATCACTGGAGGGCTTCAACCAACTAGCCTTCTCTACTATTCTCCAATTTCCGGATGGCAGAGTGTGTGGGCCCTCGGTTCCTCGACCGGTATGCTAGCACTGCTAATCTTCTTCCAACCACCCAGATCTCTAAAGAACTTATTGTCACGGTGAGTTATGCAACAATAAGCCTGCTCACCTGAGAGTCTATGGTCTGAGAAAACTACAGTGACAAGACCTCCATTTATAGACTTGCATGAGGTGATCCTTTGAATTTGAATTAGATTAGGAGAAGATTTTCTCCCTTATCCACACACAAAATCTAAATTTGTTAAGCCAAAAATCAACAAATAATTTCGACCACCTTTTAGATTTTGTTTTCAAAATTCAAACAAAATTTTAACTTGAATTTGATCTACTCATTCCCTCATAAAAACTGATTCCCCATTGTGCCAAAAACATGACTAGATTCAGTAATTAAAGTGTGAGGATAATCAAAATCCAAATAGGATTTTCTAGCTTGAATTCTATCTCACCCTTATCCACTAAAAAATCTGAAATTCCCTTTGGATTTATCCAATAAATGTTGTCCACTTTAGGGAGGAGAGAATCCAAATTCAACTAGATTGAAACTTTAGTTTTTCCCTGAACTTTATCCACAAAAACCAAATTATCTAAGAGGGTTTTCCTCAACTAATTTTCGGCCACTTTCCTTAGAATTAGGATTCAAAATTTAAGTAGGATTCAAACAAGATTTTCCTCTCCTTTATCCAAATCAAAACTGAATTTTCTCTTGTGGATAATCCACAAAAAATTCGAATCCTATATCGATTGTGATTCAAAATTTGAATTTCAAATTTCAAAGTTCAAAGGGCGTATGAATCCTTTGTCAAGAAGTTCCTTCAACTGCTTCTGTAATTCTTTTAATTCTGCCGGTGCCATCCGGTATGGTGCTTTTGAGATTGGTGCAGTTCCTGGCATCAACTCGATTTCGAAGGAAATTTCTCGTTCAGGTGGCAATCCTGGTAACTCCTCTAGAAAGACATCAATGAACTCTTTTACAATAGGAACGTCTTCGGGTTGGAGCTTTGGTTCCTTCGTCACGTGTAAAACACATGCTAGATATATAGCATAACCACTAGACATCATCCTTTTTGCTTCTATTGAGTTGATCATTATCTTCTTTAATCTTCGTGACGTATCAACATACTCAAATCCCTCTTCTTCGTCAGGTTGAAACCTTATCATCCGTTTCCAATAATCGATCGTAGCTCGATACTTCCCTAGGAAATCTATTCCTAGTATTACATCGTAGTCGGCAAGCTTCATCACAATCAATTCTGCAAATAACTCCCTATTTGCCACAATTATTGGCACATGCGATAACCAGTAATTTGACATCAGGACATCCCCCGAGGGTAACGCAGTTTTAAATGTCATACCCATGTTGTCCTTAGGATATCCTATCCTATTAGCAAATTGGTGTGAAATGAAAGAATGCATAGCTCTAGAGTCAAATAAAACAGACGCCAAATTATTAGCGATAGAAAGCTGACTTGTCACTACATTTGACGTTCCTGCTTCTGCCTCTTCCTTTGTATAGACCATAATTCTTGCATCTACTCGAGGCAAGCGTTCTTGTCTTTCCTGCCTCTCAGAATGGGATGACACTTCAGCTTTGACCTGTAATGCATGTGCCTAGGGACGTTGTGACTGAGATGAACCTTGTACATTCTGCCTATTTTCTGGACAGTTTTTGGCAAAGTGACCGTCCTTCCCACACTGAAAACAGGCATTTGGGGCCAGTCTACATCGACCTGAATGTCTTTTTCCACAGTTCACGCAGTCTCGAATCATAGGGCTAGCATTATTGTTTGTTCTTCTCTGTTGGTTCCTGTTCCCGGAATTGTTCGCTTTTCTCTTTCCCTGGGACTGTTGGCCAGAAGTGCTTGGCTGTTCAGCCTTGACAATCGAACTCTACTTGTTGCTTTGTCCAGTTTGAGGTCCAGCTTGTATAGCTTTGGTTAAGATCTTTTCCTTTTTCTTAGTATCCCAGACCTTCTCTCTTTCTTCCTTTTGTCGGATCAGATAATACTCTGCCCTTAACGCACGGCTAACACAATCAGATACAGTGTCAGGTGGCGTCAACCCACTATCCACTAATGCTGAAATCTCGGGACGAAACATCCCTAGCATCTTCTGGATTTTCTCCCTCTCAGTGGTGACAGTGTATGGGCATAGTCTAGATAACTGATCAAACTTATTGCAGACTTCTATCACGGTCATGTCCCCTTGTTTTAGCTCTGTGAACTCTCATTGTTGTGGTCGCAACAGCGCCGGATTATAATACTTCTGATTGAATTCCTCCAGAAAATCCAACCAAGACATAGTATACATGTTTCTCCTCAACTTAACCGACTCCCACCAGAGCCTTGCATCCCTTTTTAGAACAAAAGACGCACACAGGATTTTCTCCTAGTCATTTAGCTACATAAACTCCAATATTGTGTGGAGTGAAGACAACCACTCCTCAGCATCCAGGGGGTTTGTGGAGCCCTCAAACTCTGGTGGCCACATGCGTCGGAATCTTTCATATAATGGCTCGATATTGATCCTGGGTTGTGGTTGGGATTGTACTACTTCTTCTTATGCCGCTGGCGGTACTTCTGGTTCTGGTGCAGCCATTTGTGGTGCTTGGTCTTCTTCCTGTTCCTGTCTCTGCTCCATTTGCTCTAGTCTTTGTCTTAACTCAGCATTTTCTCTCATTTGTGCTTCTATTAAGGCTTCTAGCTCATCCACTCTTTCTAATAACATTGGACGTCCTCGCATATTTCGTAGATTTTTTAGGTTCACCATCTTATCATATTTCCTAAAATCGCATAAGAATCAATCATTAGGTTTTTCACAATCATATTTTTACAATATAAATACAAATAATTTTGATCATCACATAATTTTAACATTTCACAGCTTGCATATGTCAAAATATGGTTATCATTTCTTTCCATTTCAAAAGTACATTAGTTTGAAGGCTTTCCTTAAAATAACCTTTCAACGCTGTCATATATACACATATACAGTTATATATATACACATTTATACAGCACATGTATTTCTACTACAATTCCCCTGGCTGAGGTTCCTCTGGAATTGCCAAAAACTCAATTGGATCCATTTCCTCATTGTCTGTTCCGTTTCCAGCCTCAGACTGCGTTGAACCTTCAGCTGGATCTGCTCCCTCTGGTTGTCTCGACGGACCTGCCTCGTGATCGTTTGCCATCGGCCTAGATCCGTATAGGCGGTCTAACATTGCTTCTTATAGCAACTGTTCACGCCTCTTGCGTACCATGCGCTCCATCATCATCTCCTCTTCTACCTTGGCTACATCGATAATGAACTCGCGTAAGGTAGCAGGGTATAAAGGGGTTACTCTCTGTCGTAGGTCTAGGGTGAGTCCCTTCCAAAATATATCACAAAATTTATCATTTGTGATGTTGGTGAGAGGACACGCCCTTATGATGCTATCTTAGAATCTGACTGCATATGAAAATACAGTGTCACTCAACATCATCTGCTGCCTCTTTGCCTTCAGAACAAAATCTCTAACATCCGCATAACTGGGCATGGCCGGTGGTGGTGGTACTGTCCTACTCTCAGGAGGGCCTACCACTGGTGCAGCGCTCTTTTGTGGGAACTGCTCTAGCATGACTTGGCGAAACTTGACCTAATCCATTGCTAGTAGCATCTCCTGATCACAATACTCCCAATACAACGTGCATCCTCACAGAATGTGCCAATGGCCATCAGAACCCAGCAATCCTGATCTATATTGCACTGGCGCATGATAACCTCAATGTCGTGTAGCTAGTCTCTCATAGAGATCCCCTGTTGACCTCCCTCGAACGCCGGTGGATGACTGTCTCTAAATGCATGTACAGCTCAAACTGACACTTTGGCTCCTATACAAGCTCGATCTCCCACTACTGGAATGTCCACTGCCACGGGAAGGTTCATAATCGGTCGTGGAGGTGGTGCTTGTACTGGTGCCGGTGCTACTATCCTTGGCACTAGTGGCTTAGGCACAGGTGGTCGCTGCATCGCTCGTCTCATCATGGATGGTCTGATCATGGGTCTAGTCTATACTCGGATCGGTCCTCTAGGTCGGTATGGATGAGGTCTCACATATGGTGGTCTAGTCATCTTAAGTCCTACAAAATATATAATTTCGAATAAATGAAAAGTTAACTAACTTAAAGAAGCTAACTTACTTAGATTGATGAGTAGATCGCGCTTCGTGTCAATAGGGATATTGTAAACCGCTCTGATACCAACCTGTGACATCCCATGATTCCAACCACCTGCAACTGTCATGGATCGACTTTACGACCGACCAAGACCATTCGTGTGCCGAATCTGAGTCATCAGTTTTAAACTCTTTTACTCATACTTTTTAAACACCAGGGCCTAAAATTTCACCCAAAATTTTTTTTTTCTTTAATACATACTTTTTCTTATGATTATCAAGTAAGAAGGCTATATAAAATATAATACTGGCTTTTCCATGTTGTCTTAAATAAGTACAACATATTTTGCAACATATATAATATATACATGTACTGTATATTTTGCCTTCAAACATATTTTCTTTACTCAAAAAGCTCAGCGGAAAACTTATGATAGGACCAAGTTCACGGTGAGTTCCCTATCCCCTTGACACGCTCGCATCCTGCCGCCATCCAAGAATCTACTGGACAAGTCTCTTACCTGCAACATGAACAAACTGATGAGTTAACAGGCTCAGTAAGTTCAAAAATACATAGTAAGAATCATATTGATTCAAAAACATTAAAAACTCAATCTCCTATAATAGTACTATTCACCATGAATAGTAACTTTGACCTTTGACCAATGAATAGTATCAGTTACCCTAACTGGTTACTATTCACATTACCCTAACTGTGTACTATTCACATATCCTAACCGAATTTACATTACTCTAACGTAACTTCGGTTATGCTCAAACACGAAAATGCTTGAACTTACCGATACTGCGCTAGTATCCACTTCCGGAACTCCTCCACAATTCTATCTCTATTTTGGGTTCCTACAGACATAATATTGTCTGTTAATACCCTGTTTTAATTATCACTTTAAATATACATTTATTTTACTTAACAATTCTACACATTTAAATTTTGTTTGTGGTACACGGTCTGCAACACGCCCGTGTTCCAGCCCGTGTACCTCTCGGGTCTATTCTACACGACCATGTTGTTTTCTTTCTTAGCGGTGTAACTGTACACGGCTCGATACACGCCCGTGTTCAAGTCCGTGTACCTCTCGAGTTATAAAATTTTTTCTATACACGGCCGTGTATCCCACTACACGCCCGTATTCCTCAAAATTTTTAGAATTTTAACTCTAAAATCTTCATTTTGAGTTCTAGAATTTTATCTAAGTTATTCTAGGTCTTTTAGGGTTCTTTCTGAGCCTTTTCAGAAATTTTTGGTCAAAATGACCATTTTGCCCCTAACAGGTCTCGGGTTCGTAATTGTTTCGTTCTATCATTTTTTCCAAATTTTCTAAGTCTAATTATTTTAAAATAATATTTCATAGGCTTTTGTGTCATTTTACAGCTTAAATTGCTGTAAAATCTCAATTTCATTTTTTCCGGCTCTCGGTTACTATTCATTCGTCACCTAGGGTCGTTTTTCATTTTTCGAGCGTTTCGGAGTCTCAAATGGCCCTTTCACTACTTATTAAACGTTATTTATCCCGTTCCCGGCCCTCGATTCTTGAGAGGCTCGGGTTTCCTATCCCAACCAAAATTTTTCCCTCGTTTCCTAAAATACCCCTAATCATGAATTTTTTTCCTGTTTTAGGCATTTTAGAGTTTTAGGGTAGGTTTACTATTCCTTTTGGGTTGGTTTTCCATTTCTAATCCTAATTCACCGAGGGGTCTCGGTTTCCTTTCCGAGTTCAATATTTTTACCCCTCGTTTCTCGAAATGCCTTTAAGCCGATTTTAGAAATTTCAACAGCATTTTCGCTTATATTTTTAAGATTTTCCGGCGTTAGGTACACCTCAGAACCTTTGTACCTGCCACGTACTATACCAGAGGCCTATTTTATACAAAGTTTCCAAACTTTATATAAAAATTTTCCACATGATTCATTATTAAGAAACCAAAACAAACCACAACATTTTTCTTTCAAATTAGCCTCGGTTTACTAGTTAATCACATTTAAATAAATTTTCATCACATCACATCATTCTTAGGCTTTCCAATGTATAAAACAACATCTAAAAACCTAACAAAACATGTATTCTAACCCTAGTTATAGCCACAGATTTTATGCATAAACACAAAGAAAATTTCATTATCTTTCCTAGGGTTTTTATCAACATTTCTCAATATTAAAATTTATTCATTTCTTAATGTCTATGCTCACGGTTTTAGCAAGAAAATTACATCAAAATTTTCTTGTTTCATTATTCCAATTCATGCTTAATTCAACACATAATTGAATGAACATAAATACTAAATCAAAACACCAAAACTCATGTAATTTTCACACCATTGAAGCCACGGATTTTCAAGGAAAACATGCAAAATTTTTGCTTGTTTCTCAACCCTAATTCATGCTTTAATTACTACAACATCAAACCAATCATAGAATCAACAAATCAACAATTTTTTTCATTGTTTTTCAACCCTCCAAACCCACGGATTTTCTATGGAAAATCAAGGAAAAATGCTTCAAATTTGAAGCTTACCTTGATTAGTTGATGCCTTGAGATTGGAGATGCAATTCAAGCTAGGTTTGATGTGAATTTGAAAACAAAATTTTTTTGGTTTAAGGGGGGTAAAGCTCACGGTTTTGGGCTGAAGAAAAAGAGCAAGAGTTTAGTTGGTTTTTTCCATTTTTTTGCTTGAATTTTGATGCCTATTTATAGGCAAAAACCAAAGGCTTTTTTGCAATTTTTTTCCAACAATTTCTTAATTGTTCAAGGACTAAAAGGTGAAGATTTTGGGGCAAAAATCAAATTTTTTTCTTCTCCCTTTCCAAGTGGCCGAATGGACGTTTAAAAATTTTTACAAAATTTTTTTAATGGCTTTTTGGCATGATCTTTGCCATTGATCATAAAGTAGGTTAATCTACACCATATACCTTTCAAAATTACTTTCTAATTTTAAGAAAAATAATTTATATTATGACATAATCAAGGTGATGTCATCAACTATTTATATCAATTCATTAATTAATTCGTGGTCAATTTTTGACTGTAATCCGATCCGAACGGAACTTTACCGAAATCGCTTAGGCGAGTTCTCAGCGCCTCCAGTGCAATCGGTTTATCTTATTTTGCTTCCGTTAGATCAGAATTTTCTACCATGAATTTTTATTGTTTTAGTACATTTCAATGCACTCTCTAGGGTTTTCGACTCTGATTTCGAACCGTCTCACCCAATTATATCCGGTAAGATTTTCCATCCCCGAACTCACACACTTTAACATTATCAGAACATTTTTACACTATTCATAACAGTATTGGAATACAATTTTTTCACATATTATTCATTAAAATTGTTATACACATACAATTTTAACATATTTCGAGAATCTAAAATTCTCGGTTATCACATAAGTCCACGGTGAGTTCCCTATCCCCTTGACACGCTCGCATCCTATCGCCATCCAGAAATCTACTGGACAGGTTTTTTACCTGCAACATAAACAAACTGGTGAGTTGCTAGGCTTAGTAAGTTCAAACATACTTAGTAAGAATCATACGGATTCAAAACATTGAAAATTCAATTACCTATAAATAGTACTATTCATCATGAATAGTGACTTTGACCTTTAACCGATGAATAGTAACAGTTACCCTAACTGGTTACTATTCACTTTACCCTAACAAGGTACTATCCACATATCCTAACCGTACACTTAGCGTAGACTTCGATTATGCTCAATTATGATTTTTATAATTTTATTGATTGTTTATTCTCTATTTGATTTCTAGTTTAGAGCTCTGTTTATGGCAGTATTGATGATTATTAGCACGCTGACTGGGAGGGTCTAAGGAGCGACCTTAGAACATCGGCCTCCACAGCCCTGATATCCTCGTAGGATCAGAGAAAAACCTCTACTACTATGTTGGAGGGGCGGTACGCCTTAATGGTTTCATTACCATCTTTCAATTTATAGTCTTGACCAAGTGATATTAATCATCACCTCAAGGTCGCTATCCTCCATGGCCCGTAGGTCTTACTCATTCTCATTATCTGGGATATGTTATTCTAACTAATCCCCAATTGTCTATAAAACTTTATATCTAGTGTACATCTAGTACAGAATAAATCAACACAGTATTTCATGTTGCAGACACGAACATGCTTGGACTTACCAATATTGCGCTAGTGTCCACTTCTGAAACTCCTCCGTAGTTCTATCTCTATTTTGGGTTCCTACAGACATAATATTGTCTGTTAATACCCTATATTAATTGTCACTTTTAAATATACATTCATTTTACTTAACAATTCAACACATTTAAATTTTATTTGTGGTACACGGCCTACAACACACCCGGGTCCCAGCCCGTGTTCCTCTAGAGTTTACTCTACATGGCCATGTTGTTTACTATTTAGCTGTGTAACTGTACACGGCTTGATACACGCCCGTGTTCAATCCCGTGTACCTCTCGGATTGTAAATTCTTTTTCCTATACACGACCGTATTATTTACTATCTGGCCATGTAACTGTACACGGCTCGATACATGCCCGTGTTCAAGCCCGTGTACCTCTCGGGTTGTAAAATTTTTCTTATACATGGCCGTGTATGCCTCTACACGCCCGTGTTCCTCAAAATTTTTAGAATTTTAATTCCAAAATCTTTATTTTGAGTTTTAGAATTTTATATAAGTTATTCTAGGTCTTTTATGGTCCTTTCCGAGCTTTTCAGAAATTTTTAGTAAAAATGACCATTTTGCCCCTGACGGGTCTTGGGACCTTAACTATTTCGTTCTATCATTTTTCTCAAATTTTCTAAGCCTAAATATTTTAAAATAATATTCCCTAGGCTTCTATATCATTTTATAGCTTAACTAGCTGTAAAATCTCAATTTCATTTTTCCCGGCCCTCGGTTACTATTCATCCATCACCGAGGGTCGTTTTCTCCTTTTTCGAGCGTTTCGGAGCCTTAAATGGCCATTTCACTACTCTTCAAACGTTATTTTTCCCGTCCCCGGCCCTCGGTCCTCGAGAGGCTCGGGTTTCCTATCCCGACCTAAATTTTTTCCTCGTTTCCCAAAATACCCCTATCATGGATTTTTTTCCTATTTTAGGCATTTTAGTCTTTTACAGTCGGTTTACTATTCTTTTTGGGTTGGTTTTTCATTTCTAGCCCTAATCCACCGAGAGGTCCCGGTTTCCTTCCAGAGTCCAATATTTTCATCCCTTGTTTCCCGAAATGCCCTTATGCCGATTTTAGAAATTTCGACAGCATTTCCGCTTATATTTTAAGGTTTCCCGGCATTAGGTACGTCTCAAAACCTTTGTACCTGCCACGTACTATACCAGAGGCCTATTTTATACAAAGTTTCCAAACTTTGTATAAAAATTTTCCACATAATTCAATATTTAGGAATCAACACAACCAACAATATTTTTTTTTCTCCAAACTAGCCTCGGTTTACATGTTAATCAACACCAAAATAATTTTTTTCATCACAACAAATCATTTTTAGATGTATAAATCAACATCAAAACTTAACAAAACATGCATTCTAACCCTAGCATAGCCACAGATTTTCATGCATAAACACATAGAAAAATCTTATTTTCTTTCCTAGGGTTTTTATCAACACTTTTCAACACTAAAAATTTTCCATGTCTTAGTGTGCATACTCATGGTTTTAGCAAGAAAATTACATCAAAATTTTCTTGTTTTCTTATTCCAATTCATGCTTAATTCAACACATAATTGAATAAGCATAAACATTAAACCAAACATCAATTTCTCATACAATTTTCATACCATTGGAGCCATGGTTTTTCAAGGGAAACATGCAAAATTTTTGCTTGTTTCAAAACTCTAATTCATGCTTTAATTTCTACAACACCAACTAATCACAACATCATCACATCATCAACTAAGTAACAATTTTTTTCATTGTTTTCACACTCTCATACCCACGGATTTTCTAAGGAAAATCAAAGAGAAAAGCTTCAATTTTGAAGTTTACCTTAACTAGTTGATGACTTGATATTGAAAATACAATATAAGCTAAGTTTGGTGTGAAATTGAAAACAAAATTTTGGCTTACAAAGGGGAAGAAGGCCACGGTTTTGGGATGAAGAAAAAGGGCAAGAGTTTGGCTAATTTTTCCATTTTTTTAATGGATTTTGATGTCTATTTATAGGCAAAACTCAAGGGCTTTTTTTACAATTTTTTTCCAATAATTTGCTAATTGTTCAAGGACTAAAAAGTAAGGATTTTGGGGCAAAAATCAAATTTTCTTCTTCTTCCTTTCCAAGTGGCCGAATGGACTTTTCAAAAAAAATTTTAAAAATTTTTCAATGGTTTTTTGGCATAATCTTGGCCATTGTTCATAAAGTAACCTAATCTAAACCATACACCTTTCAAAATTACTTTCCTAATTAAGGAAAATAATTTTGGTTTATGACATAATCATGGTGATGTCATCCTACTATTCATATTAATTCACTAATTAATTCATGGTCAATTTTTGACCGAAATCCAATCCGAATGGAACTTTACCGAAATCACGTAGGTGGGTTCTTGGCGCCTTCGGTGCGATCGGTTTATCTTATTTTTCTTCCATTTGATCAGAATTCTCTACCTTAAATTTCTATCATTTTTGTGCATCTCAATGCATTCTCTAGGGTTTTCGGCTCTGATTTCGAACCGTCTTACCCAATTATGTCCGATAAGATTTTCCATCCCCGAACTCACACACTTTAATACTGCCAGAACATTTTTACACTATTCACAACAGTGTTAAAACATAATTTTTTCATATTTTATTCATTAAAATTGTTATATACATATAATTCTAACCTACTCCGAGAATCTAAAATTCCCGGTTATCACAATGGTATACTAGCACGGCTTTGTCTCCTTCCGACCACGTAGATCTCTTAAGAACTTATTACTATGGTGATTTGTGTAATAATAATCTACTCACTTGAGAGTCTGTGGTCTAAAGAGAAGTGGAGTAGAAGGACTCCTATTTTTAATCTTGCATGAGGTGACCTTTCGAATTTTAAATTGGACCAAGAGAAGATTTTTCTCTCCCAATTTCACTTAAAATTCGAATCCTCCTATAGGCCAAAATCAAGCATAAATTCTGCCACCTTAGGTGAAAGAATGATTCAAAATTCAAATAGAATTCAAACTTGAATTTTGTCTCCTCCAAGGACTTGAAAATCGATTCCCCTATAGGCCAACTCTATGCTTAGATTCGGCCACACCAAGGGGAAGGAGGATTCAAAATTCAAATAGGATTCAAACTTGAATTTCCTCCCATCCACAAAAATTGATTCTCACCTAAGGTGTTTCCCTAAAAGAAATTCACCTACCTTTTATGAGAAAGGGATTCAAAATTTAAGTAGGATTTAAATAAGATCTTCCACTTCTCCTTTATCCATAAAAACAGATTCTTCCTAGTGGATTTTATCCATAATCAAATTCGGTTTTACCTAGGTTTGTGATTCAAAATTTGAATTCAAATTTGATTCAAATTTCAAACTTCACAAATATTTGAATTTTGAATTTTATCCACATGGATAATTTTCTAGAACTCCAATTTAAATTCAAATAAAATCATGACAACTTGATTTGAAATTCAAATAATTGTATAATCTCTTATCAAAAACAAAATTCAAATTTAAATATAAGATAATCTTGTCTTTCACCCTCATCCATAAGTGTACGCCACCTTAACATGTGCAAAGACAAGATTTTATTCAATTCAAATTCAAATAGAATTTAAATTTCAAATATTTATTTTAAGACAAGATTTTCAAAATTTAAATTAATCACATGTTTGAATTTCAAATTCAAATACAATTAATTTAAATTTCAAATCTTATCATCCAAAAATAAATATTAATAAATATTTGTCCTATTTATTGAATTATATAAAATTACAATTTTGCCTCTCCAGCATTTAGAGAAAAATGCCTATACCCTGTGGGAGGGTGATCTGGATTTTTCTCTTCACTAAATGTAAGACAACAAGCCAATAAGTATATCCCGGCCAATTACCATCTATTACAGTATTATGTGAAGCTAGTAGATGGATCAATTGAATATATATAGAAAACCAACTATAAACTATGAATCTATGTGATCATTGTTTTAAACCAACCAGCTCAATCACATGATCATTAATTTCAGAATCACACCACTATAAACCTGAAACTGAACTCCTAATTATATACCGTATTACACAAGCCAGTGATAAGCTATTGTCCAATGACTTTGTCATATATGCAAAACCCTCATATGATATCCATGATCAGTTTTAGGTTAAGGTTCATTCAACCTACTGATCAAGCCATCTTAAAGTTCCATTATACTACTGAATAAGAAAATGATTATTCACCATATGCGAATAAGAAGTCATCTGTCCAACAGACGACCCACGGCCTTGTCTATTTTCAGATCCAGTATAATGCCTTTAAGAGGATACCCTTCACTCCTTATTAGAGCTATTATTCCAATATCTATAAACAAATCCTCCATCATATGCAAGTCATATACCCAACGAATCGGTCTATAAGCTTACAACCTATGAGATGCTTTAGCCATTGGAAGATCAAAGTACACAAGTCATATATATGAAATGATTCATCTACTCAAGATTAAGGTTATTGCATAATGAACGTCAAAAGTAACATGATCCACTTAAGCAGACTAGGTAAATCAATTACTTTAGTCCTGATCCAATATGTTACTACCAAGCAACATATCTATGTCTTTCCTCAGGAGTTAAAGCTCTGGATAGTCAAGACAAACCGTTCCTAATTGGCTTTAGACAACATAATAGTCTTAACATGAGTTAAATGTTCGGTCTAACCTCATAGACTACAAACCATAGTTTAGACTACTTACTTTAGGATGTTGTCTTCTTGCATACAAAAGTCCATTATATGCAACATTCTAATAGTTTAACACAAGCAGTCAGTGATCCATATTTGCTTACATTTACTTTAACATATAAATAAATTGAGGACATATAGCAATGTAATGAATAACCTCTAAATATAATTTTATTATTTAGTTCAAAATAATGAAATACATCAAAAATGTGTTTCCTGCTTAGGGCACTCCTAACATGTATATGTCCAACTGGTTTATCTACTAACTCCACATAATTCCTTCACGGATGGTAATTGGTCTGGATATTCTTATTAGCTTGTTATTTTGCATGTAGTGAAGAGAAAAATCCGGATCATCCTCCCACAGGGTGTATGCATTTTTCTCTATGTGTTGAAAGGACAAAATTATAATTTTGTATTATTTAATAAATGGGATAAAAATTTAATTAAAATTTATTTTGAAAAATAAGATTTGAAATTAAATTAATTTTATTTAAATTTTAAATTGAAATATCTGATTAATTTGAATTTTGAAAATCTTGTCTTAAGATAAGTGTTTGAAATTTAAATGGTTATCTTATTTGAATTTGGATTGAACAAAATATTGTCCTTGCACAACAAAGGGTGGCGTCCACTTTGGACAAGGATGGTTGATAAGATTTTCTCTTATTTAAATTTGAATTTTGTTTTAGATAAGAGATTATATAATTATTTGAATTTCAAATAAAATTACCATGATTTTATTTGAATTTGATTTGGAATTGTGGAAAATTATTCATATGGATAAAATTCAAAGATTTGTGAAGTTTGAAATTTGAATCAAATTTTGAATCACAAATCCTAGGGAGGTCGAATATGGTTATGGATAACTCCACATGGAGAATTCAGTTTTCTTGTGGATAAGGGAAAAGGAAAAATCTTGTTTAAATCCTATTTGAATTTGAATCTCCTCAGACAAAGGGTGGCCGAATATTTCAAAAGGGAACACTCCTAGAAGGAGTTAGTTTTTGTATGGATAAGAAGGAGAGAAAATTCAAGTTTGAATCTTGTTTGAATTTTGAATCCTCCTCTCCCTAGTGTGGCCGAATTTAACCTAGGATTTGGCCTAAGGGGAGAATTGGTTTTTAATGAAAATGGGAGAGAAAAATCTTTTCTTGGTCTAATTCAAAATTCAAAATGGTCACCTCATGCAATATTATGAATAGAGGTCATTCTACTCATATTTTCTTTAGACCACAGACTCTTAGGTGAGCAGGCTTATTATTGCACAAATCACCGTAGCAATTAGTTCTTAAGATATCTGGGTGATCGGAAGGAGACAAGCTGCAGTAAAATACCAATCAAGGAACTAAGTGCCCACACACTCTATCGTCTAGGAATTGGAGAACAGTAGAGAAGATTAGTTGGTTAAGCCCTTTTTTCACTTCCTCTGGCATTCCTGGTGGTTTCGTTCGAAGGTATAATTGATTGTTGTTAATTTATTGTATATGGCATCACAAAATTTTTAATGATCTTAAAAAAATTTTTGTAATTCCGCTATACAATTTTTCCTATATTTCCTACATTCTCCGGCATTCTTGTTATTCTCTTTCCAAGATATGTAGATTATAAAATAATTTATTGAATATGACAACCTGAGTTAGTACGATCCAAATAAAATTTTTAAAATTCTACTGTGTAAATGCTTGTTTTTCCTATAGGCATAGAATAGATAGTGTTGTAAGGAGTGAACACTATAGTTGGTATAACTTCACCTGAGAAGAGTGAAGTGGTGGGAGGTTCTATGGAGACTCTTATACAGTGAGGTGACGAATGATATTGGTATTCCAAATATTAGAGGAATGATGGTCTATCTCCAAAGTTCCTTGTTTTTGGCCAACAAGCTTGCAACCTGTCGGTCGCACTCTTTATGTCGCTGCAATAACTCGGCAAGTATGTAATTACTCGTTGGCTTTGTGGTGGTTGTTTTGCGATCAGTCTACTCGGTTTTCATGCCAAAGTTGTTTTCTGCCATGCCGCCACAATGCCCATGTTGTCAACCATAGGCCCCATAGTGGGTGCCAAACTATAGAGGGTGAAATCTACAATCCAGGAAAGTAGCGAGCTAATGACCGAAACAAGACGAGGGTGAGCTGTTGAGCAGTCATTGGTGGGTCATTAGTGAGCCACATGAAACAAAATAAATTGTAGAAAAAACTAAATAAAGAAAGAGACAACCAAATTTATAGAGGTTTGCCCATAATTTCCAGACTATGTCCTCCATAGTGCTTACGAGAGCTTCCACAATGCATGAATCACTGTTACAATAGTGATAATGAGTAAGAACGGGATAGATAAGAGAGGGGATTGATGTTTTACAGAGAATTTAGGAAAATACAGTAACTTTTGTAGAAATTATTGAGAAATACGCTATTCAGGGCAAGATATTCGGTTTAGGTCTACTTGCTGAGGCTTGTGCAGTAAGCCTTGATTTATAGAAGTTGTTCCTTTGACCTTGTGGAATATGCCTTCTTTGATTACCAAATGTTGCCTTTTCGTGCTAGAGATGACTTTTTAATCCGAGAATGATTAGAAAGAATCAGGAAACTTTCCCTTTCTGTGATCTGAACTAGTTGGTTAGTTTCCTTACTTGATATGTTTGATTTGGTTTTCTTTTGGCTGATCTTGAAGTCAACTTATCATATTTGGCCTTGTATGACTCGTTACTTATTGGGTAATCATTTTGGAGTCAATTGGAAGTTGTTTCTGGGTCTTGTTGGCTGCTTGTTCATGAGCCATTGTATGCTTTTCGATAGCTTGTCGGGAACACGTGGATAATGAAAGATGAGGTCCGAAATCTAACTTCAACAAAAATCCAACTCCATATTTTCATATCCAAGAAAAATCTTGGTCTCCTTACATAAACCCAAACAAATCGATGGATTGAGATAATCATTTTTTTATTTTTTATTTTTAATTAAATGCACTCTTTTATACATAATATGTAGTAGACAACAACTTCAAAAAATCAGCATACCCCACAAAACTATCTAATAGTTGATCATTGATCCAAGGGTGCTAGTTATTATGACAGAGGAGTCCGATATTAGACATAATACCAGTTCCTACTATTTATTATATATTCTAATAGTTTTATTGCTTCAAATAAGTAATTATTTGCTTAAAAAAATTTACTGTTATTCAGCTCAAAAATCCTGAAATATTATTATTGACTTCATTTAATTTCATGAAAATAGCTCTTTATTATAATTTTCGGTTGAAAGTAAAAGAAAGTTGTGGAAACAACTCCTCAAATAGACATGGTTATGTTATTTTGTCACTCTTAATGCCTTTTTTTTTAAGCTTATATAATTAGAAGTAAAAAAAAACCTAAAATTATTATAATTAACGCAATAATTTAAAGACATACATTCTGAAAAGCAATCATACAAATAACTAGCAAGTAACAAGAAGTACTCCCCAAACTAAGTATGTGTTTGGAAAATTCATTTAAGTTGAAAAAACTCAACTTAATTTATCTTCTTAAATAAGTCAATTCTGTTTTATTATTCACATTTTTAATTTTAACTTAAATACTTAAATTTTAAAAATTTATAAGTTTTCACATATCAATCATGAGAAAATTTTTTTAAGTTAATATAAAATTTTAAGATGATTAAAATAAGGTTCATATTAATATTTTAAAAAAATATTTTAAGATTTTATATTTATTGTTATTATTTTTTTTACTACTGTTGGTTAAATGTATATTAAATATAAAACTCGAACTTCAATTTAAAATTTTCAACGCGTGGACCTATCAAACAAATGGAAAAACTAGTTGACGCGTTGAGGCTGACCAACCTTACTCAAACGGGTCCAAAGTCCATGCCCCTAAAGCCCATCAGCAAACTCCAAACTCAAGCATTTCCCGACTTTACAAGAACCTTCCTACTCCCGAATCCCAACTAGGGTTTATGCATTCGGCAAAGCCACATAGCAAAATCAAATACCGTCTCTCTATATAAACCCCGGTACCCTTCTATTCCATCTTAGCCATGGAAGGCGCAGGACCGAGGTAATTGTTCCTCTTCTATTTCTAGTTTTCAGTTTTGGCTTTGCATAGCTATTTTCAATCTCTTTAGATTAAATGAAATTTTAAAGGCAATCAGTGAGCGTCACTGATGCGCTTATGTCGACGACTGATAGCGCAATCAGCCCTTTTCATTGCCGATATTACTCTTCGGAGCAGATATGCTTGCAATTGTCGCCTTTTATGTCGCGGCTTTTGCATTCAGATGTTCCTACATTTTTTCATTCTTTTTTTTTTTTTTTTTTTTATTTGCGAATGATAAACATGTTTTTGTTGCAATGAGCAAGTTAATCTGTTTATGCAAATAAAAGAAATAGTCGTGATTCCCAAGTAGTTAGTTTTTTATTTTTTGTTTTGGTTTTGAGATTCAAACGAACCGTTTATATATATACAAAAAGAGTGGAAATATGGCATCAAATGAAGCTCAAATCAGTTTAGGAAAACCAGGTTCCTTATAGATTTGAGGTACAAGATTTCTTCAGTTATTCTCAGGCATAAGATTACAGGAAATTTTGAGGTAAAATGGTACTAGAAGGATAAAACAATAAGACTGAGAAAGCAAGCAGTGAAACCAGAGCCCGATAAATAAGACATGACATTGGCTGCACTTTTTGTTGAAGTACCTGAAAATCAAAGAACAACATTTTTCAATTAAGTTCTACAAGGTGGTAAAACGAAAATTCTTTTACGGATAGATGAATTAAAAATATATTGTACCATAGTAAACAAAAATAATAAGAATTCTACAGTATGGTAAGGAAAATAATTTAAAACAAACTACTGGTAGATATATATAATCTAATTAGTGTGTCATCCGGGTGGTTTTTTCTTTTTCACACCCTACCAACATGGTTATTTTAGCTTACTGTTTTCAGAAGCTGCTGATGAATTGCTTGGTGTTGCCGGGGAACCGGTTGGTGGTGCTGCATCTGTAAGCAGAGAAACACAAATGGGTGGGAATAAAAACAATTTAGTAATGCAATTTTATTTTATGACACACACAGCCAACGTATATATCCTCCGAATTTTGCAAAATTTATTCGTTGGAAACCATTAATTTATGTTCATTTTAATTTTATGTTCATTTTACAATTTGAAACTGAGTTTGAGCAGTCTTGAGTCTAATGCACATCCCAAAACAACGATCGGTTTCCCTTGAAAATTGAGATTCGTAAAACGTAAGTAGGTCTTTCAATTGAAAACGGTAAAAAACAAGAAATTTGCTTTACCCTCGTTGCAAACAGAAATGTTGGCATTGGCACCACAGGCCTTTGGAAGCCTCAAGACGTTGTCTTGGGTAATGTTGAGATTCTTTAACAGTTCGACACCGTTGAAGATGTTGCAGAGGCATTTCGGGTCGTCGAAAACCCTCTATTTCAACGGTACGCAACACGATGGTGGTGGTGTTGTGACAGTCAATTTCAAGTATTCTTGACAGGGAAGGAGTTTTTTAACGCATGTCACTGACGCCACAGAAGAACCCCCAGAAGACGATACTAATGTTCCTTCAATGCCATTAATATCTACACGATGAGAGAGAACAACAAAGACCCATAATGCACACAAAGGCAAAAACATTAGGCTGTTTCTTGTGGAGGCAACCATGTTAGTGGTATATACTATTGTGGAAGTGGAAGAAACCAGTGACGAAGCAAGGAATTTTTATGAGAGGGAGCTAATAACTATAAGTTTTAATATTTGGAGGAATAAAATGAAGTTCATAATTTTTAGGAGGGGTTATTTATAAAATTGAGTAAAAAACACATAGAAAATTTCAATTAGTATAAAGTTGAGAGAAGTTTTAAGCCCGTTGGACATTACCATCTTCGTCCCTGAAAGAAGCAATCTAATTGGTTTTTTGTGATTGGGAGAGAAGAAAATATCTTTGTTTCACTTTTGTTTTCTTTCTTTTTCGTGTTCTCGTAGTCTTAATTTTGTTGTTCTCCAACGGTGAGACTATGAAAAATGATAGCTTTTTATAGAGGCTCATGTTTCTGGTGCAAGGGGTTGTTTCTCTTTTTCATCACTTGATGGAGAAATACTTTTCCGTGGCGGTTAGGGATTTTTCCTCTCCAAGTAATAAGTATGACCATGGTCTCGAATATTTCAGTTTTCATCACATTACTCGTAATCCCTGTCTATTGCAGAGGTGAGATAAAGGCGGCATTTTAAGCTTTTGTGCTGATGGTACATGTTACATGGAAAATTTGTTAGTTAAAAAATGTGACCTGATTGCAGGAGTTTGAATTTTTCTTTTCCCCGTAACGCTTTATTTAATAAATCTCTTTCTTTCACTGATGTTACTGTTTAGATTCGCTGCTGGTATTGTCAAAACAACTAGGAATAACAATGTTTGGGGGAATTCCAAATCATCCCAACTTCTTCCTCTGCATCTTCAAGGAAAATGTAAGGACTAACCTTTTTTTTTCTTGACATTAATATCGTTAACTTGATTCCTCTGGTAGGTAACAACTGTTGAAGCAAAACGAAATAATTCTCGTGTTCCAAACATTTTTAATGTGTTTTTCCTTTATTTCCTTCTCCACAATATGCAACAACCTTATCATTAGACCTAATATCACTAAACTTAGAAGAGGCAGCTACAAAAAATTTAAATACAGATTTCCAGTCTTATTGTAGACAATTGTATTATTTCGCGAATGAGCTTGAACTTGAACCACTAAGTGCGTGTTTGGTTTTGTTTTCAAAACAGATTTCACAATTCCCTAGGAAATCGATTTCAAAATCGGTGTGAAATTGTGTTTGGTTTGTATTGTTTTTGAAAACAGATTTCAAAATGAATCCAAAATTTCCTTTGTTCTCAACGTAAAATTGAAAACGACTTTTAGTCGTCTTTTCTGATTTCATTTTTCCTATTTCTCTGATTTAATTATTATAGTTAATTAGGATTTAATTGATATAGTAATTATTTAAATATTATGATTATTAATTTTTAATTCATTTTTCAATTAAAAAATTTTATTAATTTTTAATTTTTGGTATTCATAAAAATTTTTTTTTAAAATTAAACATAAATATGTTTTTATAGAATACTTATAAAATGACTGATTTTCAAAAATATAACCAAAAACAATTTCACTTTTTTGTTTCTCAAAACATACACTCAGAAAATAAAACCAAACACAATTTCAGAAACGTTCTCAGAATTGTTGTCAAAACGATCTCAAATTCAGAGAATTTGAAAACATAACAGATTTTAAAAACAATACCAAACGTTACTTAAACAACACAGTTATGCTAAAGAACAGGAAAAAGGAAGGGTTCTTGATACCAATTTGTGAATGTCTCGAAAACGCATTACTTGTACGGTCACAAAAACAATTCCAATACGAAAGGCTTGTGTAGTAGGATTTCCTAAAAGCTGTTTTTTATTTTGTGAGACTCAAAATATTTGGATAATATTTGGATAACCTGTCAAAAAGCTTTACATCTCTTGAAAAGCTTATAGATTTTTTTTTTTTTTTTTTTTTTTTGTCTTTCCTTTTTGCTGAAAGTGTAGATTTTATGGTCAAAACCATAATATTTGGTTTCTAAACAAGCTTTCCTATATACGTTTTGAAAACTCTACTAGAAGTTTAATAAACAATTATAAGTTTTATTCTAACATTTTCATTGCTTATTAAAACATTTTAGAGTCTTTTTTTTTTTCCCCCTTCTAAGCTCATTTAAAAATGAGGTTCCAAACATTCGTTGAAAAACTATGACGATTGCTTCTTTTCTTTTTAGTAATCATCATTCATAATATGTTTTTTCGAAAAGAACGAAAAAAAAAAATGTAGATTTACTTGTTCCATACGTTTCTCTACTACTAGCGTTTCTAATTACCAACATGTGACAGGCCTCTCAACATCGTCTTTTGATTCTTTACAATCCCTACTCAATATACCATTCCTTTTCCACACTATCTTGCTGAAACAACAAAACCCATCATGATGATAAAACACATCACGCACAAAGAAAGGACGGATACTCTTTTTAGTCGTTTTGCAACACTTCTACAAACCAACAATTGATCCCCGCAGCTATTTCTCGATAACCATGCTGTCATGTGTACCCATATTTTTAAGATTAGCCTTTGCGCGTGAAGGTCAGTCATACAAGGGTGTCTTTAGTCCGTTTTATGATCAATTTCAAATCTACGCTATATTAAGTTTTGTTTGTTAAATTAGTTTTGAAAACCATCACAACGGAAAATTTGTGGCAAGATTTTAGACAGTCAAATTGTGTGCAATAAAAATTTTCGTAAAAGTACTTTGTATATATATTAATTTACTACATAAGTTATGCATAAGACTCATAATATTACCGTCATCAAATTTGGGCAAGAATTAAAAGATTCAATTTTAAAGACATATTAGGTTTTTCACATTTAATCCTGATACCATTTGAATAGATGTTTGGACTTCTCTATGCATTGGTATGATCACATATTCACTTTCATGTTATTTACTTTTAATTCTCAACACATAAGCAAAGATTGCTATGAAGAATATTTCTCTGTAGGTTTCTCTCTTTCTTAAAGAGGCAAAAGTTCTCTTATCATGAATAAATCATCTATTTATAGTGCCATGAAGAAAACCGTAATTGGATTCAAAATCAAATTAATCAAATTAAATAATTAATAAAAACCGGTCTGTGCGTATGCCACTTAGGAGCAGCATGGGTGCTACCTCTCTCCTCTACCGGAGGAGATCTGATTTTATGTTTTTGATTCAATTATTCAACTCTTGGATAATAATCTTCTATTTAAATTCAAATATCTAGATTAAAATATGATATTTAAATAAAAATATTTATATTTAAATCAACAATCTTTGTCCGATTAAAATTATACACCACAAGGATAATCCCTGTAATGTAGGCGCAGATAATGATGTGGGTGACCATACTCAATTTTTCAATTTAGATTTATTTGAATCATATTATTTAATAAGTCCAATTAATTCCATACTAATTGCTATATAGAATGTAAATATGTGTTAAATATTTGTAAATTTAAAATTCATCAACTATAATTTAATAAATCCAATTAAACATATATTTCCCAAATAGTACCGTTGAAACACCTCAAAGAATTATGGACTTGTACTTTCAAGCTCTAATAAATTTGACAATTCATTGAACTTTTTCATCAATATATCAATTTAATTAATTCTAATATTACTCCATATTTATGCTGAAATTTGATTCAATAACAAACAACAAGATACAAAGTTTAATTGGAACTTTTGATTTTAAAAGAGAAAAGTTGTATTCTACTCTCAGTTTCAGATGTTCTCAAAAGCGTACACATTTCATGTGCTCATCCCTATTTATAATCTTTCAGGTGGGGTTTTGCTTATTTCAAAATTTAAGTGTATCTTTATTTTATTGACGTGTCATTATTGTAAGGAATACCTTAAGTATAAAAGATATTTTTATATGTATTTCATTTATTTTAAATTGATTAATAATATAATTGAGAATTTTCGTTACATCTTTGCTATGCTATACATATCATTACTTACATGTTAAAGTAAGTGTAAGAAAATATTACTCAATGACTACTTATTATTTAAACTATTAAATTGTTGCATATAATGGATTTTAGATGGAAGAAGACAAAATTTTAAAGTAAGTAATCTAAATCTATAGTGTTAAGAATGCCCTAAATGCGAAAGACATTTTTAGATGTATTTCATTTATTTTGAAATGATTAATAATAGATTTGAGATTTTTCATTATATCTTTGCTATATTATTCTTATTGTTATTTACATGTTAAAGTAAATGTAAGTAAATATGGTTTATTAATTACTTGATATTTAAACTGTTAGAATGTTGCATATGTGAACTGAGAATTTTGAGATTCTCAGAGAGATTTAAAATAGTATGTACATGATAATTTTAATGAATAAAATATGAAAAAGTTGTATTTTAATACTGTTGAGAATGAAATAAAATATTCTAACAGTGTTAAAGAGAATGAGTTTAGAAATGGAAAATCTTTCCGAACAGAAACAGGTGAGACGACCCTAAAATAGAGTCAAAAACCTTGGGGAGTGTACTGAAGTGCACTAAAAGACAAAAATTTACAGTAATGAATTTTGGTCAAACGGAAGAAAAATAAGACAGACTGATCGCACTAGAGGCATCAGAAACCCGTCTATGCGATTTCGGTAAATTTCTGTTCGGTTTGACTTTTGGTCAAACGTTGACCACGAATTAATACATGAATTAATTAGATGATATCATATATGACATCATAAATGTGATGTAATTAATGGATTAATTAAGGCTTTTAATGGAGTTAGGTAGCATTAATGGTGAGCATTAATGAAAATCTTGGATCAAGGGCCAAGATTTAGCCAAAATGGCATGAAAAAAATTTAGGGAAATGGGAAATGGGAAAAAGGGGTTCGGCCAAAAGCAAGGAAAAAATCAGAAAAAAATTGTATTTGACCCCTAAAAGTTTGTTAAAATGTCCCTAAACAATTTTCAAATTGTTGGGAAAAATTTGCAAAATGGTCCTTCACCATTTGCCTATAAATAGGAATGGAAAATTCACATAGAAAATTTGTGAAATGCAGCCAAATTTGGCCATTTCTGGCCGTGCACTCTTCTCCCATTCCAAGCCAAATTTTAGCAAAAATTTTACACAAAATTAGCCTCCAAACACACACCAAGTATCAAGGGATCAAATTTATAAGATGAGCCACAATTTTGAAACATTTTTTTATTAATTTTCTTCAAGAAAACTGTGGCTTGTTTAGGTGAAAATTTTGATGATTTGTTTTGGTTTTGATGTTAGTTTGGTGATGTAGTGATGAAAGTATGATTTAGAAACTTGAAACAAGCAAAATTGATGCATGTTTCTTTGCAAAACCCGTGGCTTATGCATGAAGAAAATGGGAAAATTTTGTGATGGAAATGATGAGGAAATGGTTGATAAATGATTATAAGATTGAGGAAAATTTTTCCTATGAATTGGAACATGAAACTGTAGCATAAAAAGGCTAGGTTAGAATGAAAATTTCTTAGGCTTTTAATGTTGAATTGTGCATTAGGAACCCTAAGATTGATATGTGATAATGGAGCTTTGTGATAAAAATTTCTTGATGTTGAATACCATGAGAAACTATGGCTATCATTGAAAAAAATTGATGAAATTTGTGTTGTGAATGAAATGATGGATAACGTGAAAATTTTTACATAAAGTTTGGTAATTTTGCGTAAAATAGGCTTCTGGTATAGTACATAACAGGTACCAAGATTATAAGGCGTACCTAACGCCGGGAAAACCTAAAAGTATAAGCGGAAATGCTGTTAAAATTTTTAAAATGGCATAAGGGCATTTCGGGAAACGAAGGGTAAAAATGTAGGCTCAGAAATAAAACGAGACCCCTCGGTAGGTTAAAGTTAGGAATGGGGGATTGAACCCAAAAGGATTACCAAAATGACCTTTTAATATCTAAAATGCCGAGAATGGGAAAAATTTACGTCAGGGGTATTTTAGTAAACAAGGAGGAAAATTTATGGACGGGATATAAAACTAGAGCTCCTAGGGAACCAAGGCTCGGGAACAGGATGAGAAACGTTTCAGGAGCAGTGAAATACCCATTTGAAACTCTGAAACGCTAGAAAAACGAGAAACGACCCTAGATGTCAAATGAATGGTACTCGAGGATCGAGAAAGGAATAATTATCGATTTTGCAGCAAATAATGCTGTAAAAATATATCGAAACCTAAGAAACATTATTTTATGATATTTGGGCTTAGAAAATCCTAGTAGAATGATAGATTAAAAATGTTACGGTTCCGAGACCTGTTAGGGGCAAAATGGTCATTTTGACCAAAAATTTCTAAAAGGCTCGAAAAGGACCGTAAAGGATCTAGAATGCTTTAAATAAGATTATAGAGGCCATAATTAAGATTTTAAAGTTAAAAATCTAAAGTTTATAAGTACACGGGCGTGTAACGGAAACCCGAGAGGTACATGGGTTTGGACACGGGCGTGTATCAAGCCGTGTATAACAAAACGAGATGAAATGTATTGTAAAGTTAATAAGAAAATGAATATATCCAAAGTGATAAATGATGATGGGTATTAACAGACAATACTCTGTCTGTAGGGACCTAAACTAGAGAAGATAACAAAACTACGGAGGATTTGCGAAGGTGGACATTATCGCAGTTGTGATAAGTTCAAGCATTTTCATGTCTGCAATATGAAATACTGTGATATTTAATTATGTACTAATTATACATTAGATATAAAGTCCTACAGGTACTAGGGTATAGTTAGAATAACACACCTAGAGCAATGATAAATTGAGAGGTGTACTGTGGGTGCACTACAGAAAGAGTGTGATTAAATTTAAGACACACCCTTTAAGAAAGAATGTGTTAAGACCTACGAGCATGAAAGGTTCCTGACTCTGAGGTGATGACTAATGCCATCCGGTCAGAACTATAATTGAAAGATGGTAATGAAACAAGGTTTGGTGTACCAGCCTCCAATAATAAGTTGGAGGTTTGCATGTCCATCGAAGATACAATGACCGCTTCGGGCGATGATGGACTGGGGAGGATTAGCCTCAGGGTCACTCCCAAGGCCCCTCACAGTCAGCATGCATATGAAAACAGTACAAGGCCAAAACGAGCTCAAAACCAGAATTTAACAAAGATAAAGGCCAAAAATTGAATGAAAGCTATAATTGAGCATAACCGACACCAACTTAAGTCAAGTTACTATTTATCGATCAAAAGTCAAAGTACTGTTCATGGATGAATAGTCTATTCATAAGAAATTTTATTATTGATTTTTTTGAATATATGTGATTCATAGTTTGTATGTTTAAACTTACTGAGCATGTTAGCTCACCGGTTTGTTCATGTTGTAGGTAAAAAACCTGTTTAGTAGATAACCTGGATGGCGGCAGGATACGCGGTGCCAATAGGATAGGGAATCCACTATGGATTATGATCCTGCTACCAGTTTTCCACTGAGCATCAAAGAGAGAGATTGAAGAAAATATATTTTGAAAAACAAAGTTAAAAAGAAAATGAATCTTTGTAAATTATGTTGTATTATACAAAAGACAACTAAAAGTTTAGTTTTAAATTTTATATGGCTTTCATACATAACTTTCATGCGAGGAAAGTATTTTGAAAAGAAAAAGGGCAAAAATTTGGGCCCTATAAGATGACAATTTAAGAGTAAAATTTTTTTTAGTAACGATCCGATGAGGTGCACGGGCTGTCTTGGTCGACTATGGAGTCAGATTGTGACGGTTTCGCGTGGTCGAGATTGGGGGTGCCACAAGTTGGTATCAGAGTAGTGGACCATATCCCTATTGGCATAAAATGCAGCCTGCTCATCAATCCAAGTAAATTAGCTTTCTTTAAGTTAGTTAACTATTCGTTTATATGAGGTTATGTGTTTTGTACGATATACGATGACTAGGTCGTCATACATGCGACCTCAGCTGTATAGGCCGAGAGGACTGATCAGAGTATGGACCAAGTCTGTGATTAGGCCGTCCATGACTCAGCGACCAGTATATAGACCGCCAACGCTTGAGTCACCAGCGTCACAAGCTAGAGCACCGGCACCGATTCAAGAGCCACCTCCTCAACCGGTACTTAATCCACCAGTCGACATAGATATTCCAGTTGTTGGAGGACGACCGCATGTAGGAGCTAGAGTATCAGTCCGCGCAGTACACGCTTTTCGAGGTAGTCATCCACCTACCTTTTGAGGGAGGTTAACAGGGAATTTCTACCAGAGATTGGCTGCATGATGTGGAGACGATTATGCGCTAATGTGACATTGATGAGGACTGCTGGGTCCTGTTAGCAGTCAGTACCTTTCGTGAGGATGCACGGATGTTTTGGGAATATCGCGACTAGGACATGCTGTTAGGGCTCGATTGTGCTGAGTTCAGACATATTATGATACAACAGTTTCTGCCAAAGAGCCTAGCACCGGTTCCAGACTCTCCGGAGAGTAAGGTAGTGACACCACCACCACCTATGCCCAGATACACAGATGTTAGAGAGTTTGTTCTCTGGGTAGAGAGACTGCAGATGCTGCTTAGTGATACTGTCTTCACTTATGCAATACGATTCGAGGAGAACATTACGAGGAGATGTCCCATGTCCAATGTAACTGACGAGGATTTTTGTGACATATTCTGGAAGGGGCATACTATAGACCTACGAAAAAGGGTAACCCCTCTATATCTTACTACTCTATGAAAGTTTATAGTTACAGTAGCTAAAGTAGAAGAAGAGCTGCTGATGGAGTGCATGGTACGTAACCGATGTGAACAATTATTGCAAAAAGCAATGCTAGACCATCTTTATGGAGCGCAACTTATGGCCTCATGAGGCCGGCACATTGAGGCGACGTGTAGGGATGAAACCCATTAGAGAATCGACACCATTCGGGACCGGAAATGGTTCAGATGAGGATCCGGAAGAAGTTCCATTAGTTCCTGACCAACCTCAACCAGGGGACTAGATGTAAAAACATATAAGATGTATAAATATATATATGTCTATATATGTACATGTATAATTGTATCGAAAGGCTATTTTGAGAAAAAGAGCCTTCGAGTTGATATGTATATGAAAATTATGAAATGGAATGATATGAAATTTTGATATGTCAAAATGATGAGATGTTTGAAAACTATTTTTACTTATATTGTAAAAATATGTTTGTTAAAAATCTAACGATTGATTTTCATGCGATTATAGGAAGTAAAAAAAAAAAAAAGATGGTGAACCCACATAATCTAAGGAATATGAGAGGGCGTCTTGTTCTTTCAGAAAGGGTTGATGAACTACAAACCCTGATAGAAGCTCAGATGAAAGAGAATGCTGAGCTAAGACAAAGATTAGAATAGATGGAGTAGAGGTAAGGTCAAGAAGAAGGTTAAACCTCTCAAATGGCTGCACCTGAACAAGAAGTACCGCTAGTTGTACCTGAAATAGTAATAGAACCCCAACCGCAACCTCGAGTTAATCAGGAACCACTATATGAACGATTTTGACAGATGAAGCCGCGAGAATTCGAGGGTTCCACAAACCCACTAGAAGCAGAGGAGTGGCTTTCTTTATTCCAAATGATCCTGGAATTTATGGATCTGAATGACTAAGAAAGGATTATGTGTGCATCTTTTGTGTTGAAAAAGGATGCAAGATTTTGGTGGCATACTGTCAAACTAAGAAGAAACGTGGCTATAATGTCATGGATAGACTTCTTAGAAGAATTTAATCAGAAGTATTATGATCTTGCACTACTGCAACCCCAACAGAGGGAGTTTGCAGAGTTGAAGCAAGGAAATATGACAGTGAGTGAGGTCTATCAGAAGTTTGACCAACTGTCCCGACTATGTCCATATGTTGTCCCTACTAAGAGGGAGAAAATCCAAAAGATGTTAGGGATGTTTCAACCTAACATCTCAGCTCTGGTGGATAGAACGCCACCCACTACTGTAGCTGACTATGTGAGTCGATCTTTGAGAGCTGAGTATCACGTAGCTCAACAAAGAGAAGAAAAGGAGAAAATCTGTGATGCCGAGAAGAAGGAAAAAGTCTTGGCCAAAGCCGCTCAAGCTGGACCTTAGATTAGACAAGGTAGCAAGCCGAATTTGAACGTAAAGACTAGACAGTCAAGCACTTCTGGCCAACAGTTGCAAGGCAAGAGGAAAAGAAATAACTCTAGAAATAGAAATCAACAGCGGAAGCTGAACAACAATCCTTTATATGTTGTTCGTGATTATGTTGTCTGCGGAAGAAGGCACAAGGCCGATGCAGACTTGCTCCGAATGCCTATTTTTAGTATGGAAAGGAAGGTCATTTTACCAAGAATTGTCCTGAGAATCAGCAAAATGTGCAAGGTATGTTTCAGCCACAGCAGCAACGTCCCCAATCTCATGCACTACAGGCAAAGATTAAAGGGCCTTCATCTTCAGAGACGCAAGAAAGACTAGATTACTTGCCTCTTACTGATGCTCGAGTTATGGTCTACACAAAGGAGAATGTTGAAGCCAGGACGTCTAATATAGTGACAGGTCAGCTTTCTGTCGCTAATCATTTGGCGTCTATTTTATTTGATTCTGAAGCTATGCATTCGTTTATTTCTTACGAATTTGTGAACAAAATAGGATATCATAAGGATAGCATGGGTATGACGTTTAGAACGGCTCTACCCTCAGGCGAAGTGTTGATGTCCAATTACTAGTTACCTTATGTACGAATAATTGGGGCAAATAGGGAGTTGTATACGGAACTGATTGTGATGAAGCTAGCTGATTACGACGTAATACTAGGAATGGATTTCCTAGGGAAGTACCAAGCCATGATCGATTGCCAGAACTAGAAAATAGTGTTTCAACAGAACCAGGAAGACTGCTTCGAATATGTCGACTCGTCACACAAATTGAGAAAGATGATGATCAACTCGATAAAAGCAAGAAAGCTAATATCTAGCGGCTGTGCTGGATACTTAGTGTACATAGTGGATGTGACGGAGGAACAGAAGCTACAACCTGAAGATGTTCTGATTGTGAACGAGTTTCTTGATGTCTTCCTAGAAGAATTACCCGGGTTGCCGCCAGAATGAGAGATCTCCTTTGAGATCGAATTGATGCCAGGAACTGCACCTATCTCAAAGGTGCCGTATCGAGTTGGCACTGACGGAATTAAAGGAGTTACAAGAGCAATTAAAAGAGCTTCTTGACATGGGATTCATACGTCCAAGCTATTCCCTATGGGGTGCTCCTGTGTTGTTCATCAAGAAGAAGGATGGAACATTTCGTATGTGTATAGATTACCGGGAGTTGAACAAGGTCACTGTGAAGAATAGGTATCCATTACCTAAAATTGACGACTTGTTCGATCAACTCAAAGGCGCAGCGGTATTCTCCAAGATCGATCTGTGATCAGGATATCATCAGCTGCGGATCAAGGAGAGCGATATTCTAAAGACCGCGTTTTGGACCCGTTACGGTCATTTCGAATTTCTTGTGATGCCGTTTGGGTTAACAAATGTGCCAGCTACGTTTATGGACTTAATGAATCACATCTTCAAAGAATTTCTAGATAAGTTTGTCATTGTGTTTATTGATGATATATTTATATACTCAAAGACTAGTGAGGAGCATGAGGAACACCTGAGGATTGTTCTTCAAACAATAAGGAAGCACTAACTCTATGCGAAATTCTCTAAGTGCGAATTTTGGCTAAATAGAGTACATTTCCTCGGACACGTGATCTCCAAGGAAGGAATCACCGTAGATCCTGCTAAAGCGGAGGCGATCAATAAATGGCCTGCACCTAAGAACGTGACTGAAATATGGAGTGTCTTGGGTTTAGCCGACTATTATAGGAGATTTATAGAGGGAGTCGGCTGCACCTCTCACGGCTCTGACATGCAAAGAGAGGAAGTATAAGTGGACTAATGAGTGCAAAAGGAGCTTCCGAGAGCTAAAGAAGAGATTAACGAGCGCATCAATCCTTACACTTCCTACTAAAGGGGAGATGTTCATGATTTACAGCAAAGCTTCTAAAATGGGATTAGGAGCTGTCCTGCTGCAAGGTGACAAGGTGATTACCTATGCCTTGAGTCAATTAAAGGATCACAAGAGAAATTATTCAATGCATGATCTAGAACTTGCCGCAGTAGTATTCACACTTAAGATCTGGCGACACTATTTGTATGGAGCTCAGTATTAGATCTATACTGACCATTAGAGTTTAAAGTACTACTTCACACAGAAGGAGTTGAACATGTGGCAAAGGAGACAGTTGGAGCTAGTAAAGCATTATGATTGTGAAATCCTCTACCATCTCGAAAAAGCCAATCGCATTGCAGATGCGTTAAGTAGAAAATCTACTGTTTCGCAGCAACTGCCGATTGAAAAACTGCCAAGACCATTACAACAGGAGATTAACGCATTGAAGATGGAGTTGATATCAGGAAGATTGGTTGCACTTCAATTAGAATCATCGTTATACGAGGACATTAGATAGGCTCAAAAGCAAGATCTTAATTTAGCAAGTCCTCAGAAAGGAGAGTCCAAGGATGGATTAATCCTACATCAGGGAAGAATTCATATTCCCGATGATGAAGGATAAAGAAGGCGGATTATGGTAGAAGCCCATGAAACACCATATTCAGTGCATCTCGAAGGCAGTAAGATGTACCAGGATTTGAAACTGCAATTCTGGGGGAAAGGGATGAAGAAGGACATTGCAGAATTCGTGAGTCGATGTATGACGTGCCAAAAAGTTAAGTCAAAACACCGACATCTATGTGAAAAATTAGAACCGTTAGAAATTCACGAATGGAAATGGGAACATATTATGATAGACTTTGTAGTAGGATTGCCGAAAACCGAGAAGGCTACAATGCTATTTGGGTTATTGTTGATAGATTAACAAAAACGACAAGGTTCATAGCAGTGAAAATGACTTTTTCACTGGAAAAGTTGGCGAACCTTATGTAACCCATATTGTTAGGTTACATGGTATTCCTAAGTCTATTGTATCGGATCGTGATGCACGATTCACTTCGAATTTCTGGAAGTGCGTGCAGGAAGCTGTGGAAACGGAATTACGTCTGAGTACGGCTTTCCATCCGCAAATAGACGGGCAATCTAAATAGACGATCCAAATGTTAGAAGACATGCTTTGCGCATGTACAATAGATTCCCGGGAAATTGGAATGAAAAACTTTCATTGGTAGAATTTTCATATAATAATAATTACCAAGCTTCTATAGGAATGGTATCGTATGAAGCTTTATATGGAAGGAAGTATAGATCACCTATCCACTGGTACGATCTACAAGAAAAGCAGCTGCACAAGATGGATTTTGTGTAAGAAACGACTGATGCAGTTGCAAAAATACAGTGACGAATGAAGAATGTACAGAGCCGACAGAAGAGCTATGCGGATAAAAGATGAAGATCCCTAGAGTTTAACAAAGGGGATTTCATATCCTTAAGGGTTTCACCGATGAAAGGGATAATGTGTTTCGGTAAGAGAGGGAAATTGAGTCCAAGATATACTGGACCATTTGAAATTATTGAACGCATTAGGAGGGTTGCCTATAAATTGGCATTACCTCCAGAAATGTCGGCAATGCATAATGTGTGGTGCCCACGAATCCAATCACGCGAAACTGTCATGAACTGACTTTGTTGCCGATCAAGACAGCCCTTGTGTCGAATCCAAATCGCTATTTAAAACTCTTTTTCTCTCAACTCTTATTTTCAGGGCCCAAAATTACGCCCAATTTTTTCCTTTTTAATATATACTTTCTCTAAAAGAAAGCTAAGTATGAAAGCCGTATAAAATACAATACTAACTTTTAGTTGTCTTTTTGAGTACAACATAATGTACAACATACAATATATTTATACTGTATTTTTCAAAGACACATTCTCTTCAATTCACAAACTCTCAATGCCCAATGGAAGACTTATGGCAGGATCAGTTCCACGGTGAATTCCTTATCCCTTGACACGCGCACATCTTGCTGTCATCCATATAGTCTACTGGATAGGTTTTTTACCTACAACATGAACAAACTGATGAGCTAACAGGCTCAGTAAGTTCAAACATAATAAGAATCGCATAGATTCAAAAACACTAAAAATACAACTTCCTATAAATAATATTATTCATTCATAAATAGTAACATTCCTGAATGAATAGTGACTTTAACCTTTGATCGATGAATAGTAACTGTTACCCTAATAGGTTAGTATTCACATTACTTTAACCGGATACTATTCACATTAGCCTAACCGATTACTATTCACATTAGCCTAACCGAGTTCACTATACTTAGTGTAAGCTTCGGTTATGCTTAATTATGGCTTTTATCATATTATCGATTATTCTTTCTCTATTTGCATTCTGGTGTTGAGCTCTTTATGGCAGTATCGATAAATTGTCTTGCGTGCTGATTGGGAGGGCCTAGGGAGTGACCCTAGAGCTTCTTCCTCCATAGCCCTTATTATATCATCGTAGGATCTGAAAAACCTCCACCACAACATTAGAGGGGCGGTACGTCTTAAATGGTTTTATTACCATCTTTCAATTATTATTCTGACCAAGTGACATTAATCGTCACCTCAAGGTCACTAACCTCTATCGCCCGTAAGCCTTAGATATTCTTTTTTTTTTTATTTTGTGGGACATGTTATACTAACTAATCCCCAAATGTGATAACCGGGAATTTTAGATTCTCGAAATATGTTAAAATTGTATGTATATAACAATTTTAATGAATAAAATGTGGAAAAAAGTTATGTTTCAATACTGTTGTGAATAGTATAAAAATGTTCTGGCAGTGTTAAAGTGTGTGAGTTCAGGGATGGAAAATCTTACCAGACATAATTGGGTGAGACGGTTCGAAATCAGAGTTGAAAACCCTAGAGAGTGCATTGAAATGTACTAAAACAATAGAAATTTACGGTAGAGAATTCTGATCATACGGAAGCAAAATAAGACAAACCGATTGCACTGGAGGCGCTGAAAACCCGCCTACGCGATTTCGGTGAAGTTCCGTTCGGATCGGATTACAGTCAAAAATTGACCACGAATTAATTAATGAATTAATATGAATAGTTGGATGACTTCACCTTGATTATGTCATAATACAAATTATTTTCCTTAAATTAGAAAGTAATTTTGAAAGGCGTATGGTATAGATTAGCCTACTTTATGATCAATGGCTAAGATCATGCTAAAAAGCCATTGAAAAAAATTTTGTAAAAATTTTAAAAGGCCATTCGGCCACTTGGAAAGGGAGAAGAAAAAAATTTGATTTTTGTCCCAAAATCTTTACTTTTTGATCCTTGAACAATTAAGAAATTATTGGGAAAAAATTACAAACAAGCTCTTGGTTTTTGCCTATAAATAGGCATCAAAATTTAAGCAAAAAAATGGAAAAAACCAACCAAACTCTTGCTTTTTTTTTTTTCAGCCAAAAACCGTGGCCTTCTCCCCATTTGAAAGCCAAAATTTTGTTTTCAATTTTACACCAAACCTAGCTTGCATTGCATTTCCAATCACAAGTCATCAACTAATCAAGGTAAGCTTCAAAATTGAAGGCTTTCCCTTTGATTTTCCTTAGAAAATCCGTGGGTATGAAAGTGTGAAAACAATGGAAAAAAATTGTTATTTAGTTGATGATGTGATGATGTTTTGATTTGTTTGATGTTGTAGTATTTAAAGCATGAATTAGGGTTTAGAAACAAGCAAAAATTTTACATGTTTCCCTTGAAAAACCGTGACTTCAATGGTGTGAAAAATGCATGAGTTTTGATGTTTTGATTTAGTGTTTATGTTAATTCAGTTATGTGTTGAATTAAGCATGAATTGGAATAAGGAAATAAGAAAATTTTGATGTAATTTTCTTGCTAAAACCGTGGGCATGAACATTAAGAAATGAAAAATTTTTATATGTGTTGATAGAAATGAAGAATGTTGATAAAAACCCTAGGAAAGAAAATAAAGTTTTCTATGTGTTTATGCATAAAAATCCGTGGCTATACTAGGGTTAGAATACATGTTTTGTTAGGTTTTAATGTTGTTTTATACATTAGAAAACCTAAGAATGATGTGATGTGATGAAAAATTATTTAGATGTGATTCATTAGTAAATCGAGGCTAAGTTGAAAGAAAAATGTCAGGGTTTGTGTTGGTTTTTGAATATTGAATAATGTGGAAAATTTTTATATAAAGTTTGGAAATTTTGTATAAAATAGGCCTCTGGTATAGTACGTGGCAGGTACAAAGGTTCTGAGGCGTACCTAACGCCGGAAAACCTTAAAATATAAGCGGAAATACTGACGAAATTTCTAAAATCGACTTAAGGGCATTTCAGGAAATGAAGGGTAAAAATATTGAACTCGAGAAGGAAACCGAGACCCCTCGATAAATTAGGATTAGAAATGGAAAACCAACCCAAAAGGAATAGTAAACAGACCCTAAAACACTAAAATGCCTAAAACAGGAAAAAAATTCATGTCCGGGGTATTTTGGGAAACAAGGGAAAAATTTAGGTCGGGATAGAAAACCCGAGCCTCTCGAGGACCGAGGGCCGGGGATGGGATAAATAACGTTTAATAAATAGTGAAAGGGCTATTTGAGGCTTTGAAACGCTCGAAAAATGAAAAAAACGACCATATGTGACGGATGAATAGTAATCGAGGGTTGGGAAAATTGAGGTTGAGATTTTGCAGCAATTTAAGCTGTAAAATGATACAGAAACCTAGGAAATATTATTTTAAAATAATTCAACTTAGAAAATTTAAAAAAATGATAGAACGAAACAATTACGATCCCGAGACCTGTTAGGGGTAAAATGGTTATTTTGACCAAAAATTTCTGAAAAGACTCGGAAAGAACCCTAAAAGACCTAGAATAACTTAGATAAAATTCTAAAACTCAAAATAAAGATTTTAGAGTTAAAATTCTAAAAATTTTGAGGAACACGAGCGTGTAGAAGGATACACGGCTGTGTATAGGAAAAATTTTATAACCCGAGAGGTACGCAGGCTTGAACACGGGCGTGTATCAGTTACACGGCTAAAATAGAAAACAACATGACCGTGTAGAATAGACCTGAGAGGTACACGGGCTGGAACACGGGCGTGTTGCAGACCGTGTACTACAAACAAAATTTAAATGTGTTGAATTGTTAAGTGAAATAAATGTATATTTAAAGTGATAATTAAAACAGGGTATTAACAGACAATATTATGTCTGTAGGAACCCAAAATAGAGATAGAACTGCGGAGGAGTTTCGAAAGTGGACACTAGCATAGTATTTGTAAGTTCAAGCATTTTCGTGTCTGCAACATGAAATACTGTGTTGATTTATTCTGTACTAGGTGTGCACTAGATATAAAATCCTATAAGCATTTGGGGATTAGTTAGAATAACATATCCCAAATAATGAAAATAAGTAAGACCTATAGGCAATAGAGGATAGTGACCTTGAGGTGACATATAAGATCACTTGGTCAAAACTATAAATTGAAATATGGTAATGAAACCATTAAGGCGTACCACCCCTCCAACATAGTGGTGGAGGTTTGTTTAAATCCTGCAGGGTTATCAGGGCTGTGGAGGTCGATGTTCTAAGGTCGCTCCTTAGACCCTCTCAGTTAGCACACTAATAATCATCGGTACTGCCATAAATAGAGCTCTAAACTAGAAATTAAATAGAGAATAAACAATCAACAAAATGATAAAAATCATAATTGAGCATAACCGAAGTTTACGTTAGAGTAATGTAAATTCGGTTAGGATATGTGAATAGTACGCAGTTAGGATAAAGTGAATAGTAATCAGTTAGGGTAACTGGTACTATTTATCGGTCAAATGTCAAAGTTACTATTTAAGATGAATAGTACTATTCATGTTGAATAGTAGTATTCATAGGAGATTGAGTTTTTAGTGTTTTTGAATCAATATGATTCTTACTATGTATGTTTGAACTTACTAAGCCTGTTAGCTCATCAGTTTGTTCATGTTGCAGGTAAGAAACCTGTCCAGTAGATTCCTAGATGGCGGCAGGATGTGAACGTGTCAAGGGGATAGGGAACTCACCGTGGACTTGGTCCTGCCATAAGTTTTTCGCTGAGCTTTTTGAGTTAAAGAAAATATGTTTGAAGACAAAATATACAGTACATATATATATTATATATGTTGTATAATATGTTGTACTTATTTAAGACATAGAAAAGCCAGTATTATATTTTACATCGCTTTCTTACTTGGTATTCGTAAGAAAAAGTATGTATAAAAGAAAAAAAATTTTATGGGCGAAATTTTAGGTCCTGGTATTTAAGAATTATGAGCAAAAGAGTTTAAAACTGATGACTCGGATTCGGCACACGAACGGTCTTGGTCGGCCGTAGAGTCGATTCATGACGGTTGTGGGTGGTTGGAATCAGGGGACGTCACACCAAATGTCCATAGGACTTGATACCTAATGTACCACTAGTACATAACAAAGTAATACAGTATTTCATATTGCAAATATGAAAATGCTTGAACTTACCAATACTATGATAATGTTCACTTCCGGAACTCCTCCGTAGTTCTATCTCTAATTTGGGTTTCTACAGATATAATATTGTCTGTTAATATCCTTTATTAATTATCACTTTAAATATATTTATTTTGTGATAAATTTTACAAAACATTTCAATTCTTTATGTGGTACACGGTCTGTAACATGCTCGTGTCCCTGACCGTTTACCTCTTGGTTTTACTTTACACGGTCGTGTTTCACTGTACACGCCCATGTACTATTTAAACTTTAGATTTTGACTCTAAAATCTTTATTTTAGGTCCTAAAATTTTATTTAAGTCATTCTAGGTCCTTTATGATCCTTTTCGAGCTTTTCGGAAATTTTTGGTCAAAATGACCATTTTGCCCCTGACGGGTCTCGGGATTGTAACTATTCTGTCTTATCATTTTTTTTTCTGAAATTTTTATGCCCAAATATCTTAAAATAATATTCTCTAGGCTTCTGTATCATTTTACAGCTTAATTTGCTATAAAATTTTAATTATCTATTTTCCGACCCTCGATTACTATTCATCCATCACCTAGAGTCGTTTCTCGTTTTTCTAGCCTTTCGGAGCCTCAAATGGGTATTTCACTACTCTTAAAATGTTTTTCATCCCGTCCCCGGCCCTTGGTCCCTGAGGGCTCGGGTTTTCTATCCCGATCTAGTCTTTCCCCCTCGTTTCCTAAAATATCCCAAACATGAATTTTTTTTTCCCGTTTTAGGCATTTTAGTCTTTAAGGGTCGGTTTACTATTCCTCTTGGGTTGGTTTTCCATTTTCAATCTTAACCCACCGAGGAGTCTCGGTTTCCTTTCTGAATCTAATATTTTTACCCTTTGTTTCTTGAAAAAGCCCTTATGCCATTTTAGAAATTTCGGCAGTATTTTTGCTCGTATTTTAGGTTTCCCTGGCGTTAGGTACGCCTCAAAACCTTTGTACCTGCTACGTACTATACCAGAAACCTATTTTATACAAAGTCATAAAACTTTGTATAAAAGTTTTCCACATTAACCAGTATTCAAAAATCAATACACAACATGAAATTCTTTCCAAACATAGCCTCGGTTTATCATGTCAATTATCACCAAATGTTTTTAATCACAACATTCCAATATCACATATCACTCTTAGGTTTTCGAATGTGTAAAACAACATCAAAACCTAACAAAATTTTCATTCCAACCCTAGCATTAGCCACAGATTTTTCATGCAAATTCACATAGAAAATCCTGTTTTCTTTTCTAGGGTTTTTATCAACATTTCTATTCATTGATCAACACTAAAAATTTCCCATTTTCTAGTGTTTATCACCCACGGATTTTAGCATAAAAAATGCATCAAAATTTCTTGTTTCTTGGTTTCTAATTCATGCTTAATTCACATGCCACTAAATGATCATAACACTAAACCAAATCACAAAACAATTCCTCAATTTTTTTTTACCCTAAAGGCCACAGATTTTTCATGGAAACATGTAAAATTTTTGCTTGTTTTTTAAACCTAATTCATGCTTTAATCTCTAAAACACCGAACCAAGCATGATATTAACAAAACATCAAATTTTCCAATGTTTTCTATACCTCCATACCCACTGATTTTCACTAAGAAAACACATGAAAAATGCTTCAATTTAGAGGCTAACCTTATGAACTTGTTCTCTTGCAACCTTGATTATAATTGAAAGCTATTTTTGGTATGTAATTTTGGAAATTTTTGGCTTGGAATGCACTTAAGGGGCATGGTTTTGGGCTGTAGAAAATTGGCAAGAGTTTGGCCACTTTTATCTATTTTTTTTGAATGAATTTTGAAGCCTATCTATAACCAAAAGCAAGGGACCACTTAGCAATTTTTTTTCCAAAAATTTGCAAATTGTTCAAGGACTAAAATGTAATATTTTTGGGCTAAAAATCAAAATTTTTTACTGCCCTCTTTCTAGGTGGCCGAATGGCCTTTTTCAAATTTTTTAAAAAAATTTTCCATGTCTTTTTGGCTAGATCTTGGCCATTGATCAGAAAGACATCAAATCCTAGCCATACACCTATTACGCTTTACTTTCCAAGCTTGCAAAATTGTATTTATGATATCATAATTATGACGTCATCTCATGAGTTAATTGAATTAATTCATATATTAATTCGGGATCAAATTTTGACCAAAAGTCAAACCGAACGGAACTTTACTGAAATCGCGTAGGCGGGTTCCAGGCACCTCCAGTGCATTTAAATTGTTTTATTTTGCTTCCATTTGATCAGAATTCTCTACCAATTTTTTTTTTTATCTTTTTAGTGCATTTCAATGTACTCTTTAGGGTTTTTGGCTCCGTTTTCGAACCGTCTCACCCAATTCTGTTTGGTAAGATTTTCCATCCCCGAACTCACTCACTTTAACACTGCCAGAAGATTTTTACAGTATTCCCAACAGTATTAAAACACAACTTTTTCATATTTTATTCATTAAAATTGGTACATACATACAATTTTAATCTACTTCGACAATAATACTGACTGAGGGTATCTTATGAATAGGACACCCGACGAGACACAGGGACGAAACTGTGAAAGACCCAAGGATGACCACGTTAGCACAAGTTTTGTAAGTACAGGCATTTATTTGTCTACCCACGAACTGACTGATTGTACTAACTGTATTGACTAAGTCGCATAAAAAGAAGATTTGGGTTTAGATGAAAAGTTTAGGAAAAGAATGGTCAAGAATGCAAATAAGCAAGATAATAAGATTGAAAAGTTAAACGTTGGCGTACCGGCCTCCTTAAGGTGAGGTTTTCAGGTCTATAGCCTCCACACTGAATGTGGTGCTACCCAAAAGGGCGGTAGTTGGCTGACCCTACCCTAAAAGGTATGGTAGCTATAATCCATCCATAAAATACAATGGATTAAGATGACCATGAGGTAGGATGGTGGGTCGCTCCCCTTCCTCCCATTGGTCTGTGCGCATTTAGTACGTTCAACATCGGACCCACAAGCGAAAGTAAAGAAAGTAAAGAGAGAAAGAAAAGAAAGAAAGTAAAGACAAAATATATGGAATAAAAGATAGACAAAGAGCAAAACAATATGATTCATAAGAAGAAATATAAAGAGGTCAGAAATCAAAGTATAGAAGGCCTAACAAGAAACCCTAATGTAGAAAGAAGGTATAGCAAAGCTAACTCTAGTCGCTACACTCATATCGGTTTTGCATGTATGTTTCTATTTACTGAGTTTTAGCTCACTAGTCTGTTTGTGGCGTAGGTGACAAGGGTAAGCAGCCGACACAATGAAGAAAGTAACTGATGGACTGGCGGACAGATTCCCGAGATATCATGGATAGGAAAGTGGACCCGCTAAGTTTTCTGCTGTGAAAGAAAAAAAGAAAGAAAAGTTTAACAGATATGTAAAGAAAGAGAACAAGAAGTTATGTATGTTTACAATTATGGAGTATGTATGACAAGAACAAGAAAGTTTATATGTATGTTACAAGTCATGTATATATATATATATTTGTATTTCCAGTAGGTTATATTTCATTTAAAAAAAAAATCTACAGTTTCACACACATAAATTCTAAAACTAAAAGTAAGTTCTTCAAACATGTTTTCATGAAATAAAAAGTAAAACTATGTTACATAAGAATAAGAAAAAAAGAAAGTAGTCGACGGCCTGAGCGAGTAGGGCCGCCGACACAAAGTGATGCTAGAAGAGTTATCGGGTGATATAACTGCTCTACAGGTTTTGATCTTAGACACAAGTCTGAGTTCTAGTGAAAGACCTGTAGACGATCAACAGTTTAGAGTGCTTCATCATAGTAGGAGGGTTTCTAGGAAACCTAATTTCTTCATGTATGATGTTGACGTACACCAGGCCGGAGCTCATGAGCATGAAGATGATTTGGTGTGATGATCAGGAAATATGCAGTATCCAGAAATTGGTTAAATGACATTTTCTTGATATAAAACTGATATATTTAGAATCAGAATGCTCAAAATTAGTCAATTGAGAACAAAATGTAGATTTTGTTGGGAGGTACGCAGTATCGGGATAAGGGTCAAGACGACAATTTCTTGGCCCGAAACTGATATACTTAGACTCAGGATGCCCAAATTAGTCAATCAGGCACCTGACACGTTTTTCGAGACGGGGTCACACAGATCCCGAAAACTAATCGAGATACCTCGAATGAAGTTGAAACTGATAAATTTGGATTCAACACGTCCAAATTAGTCAGTGTAGCCTATTTGTATGCTCAAATTAGCTAATTGAGCACAAAGGTAATTTTTGATCGAGAATTCACAGTACCGGAAACTAGTCAAGATGACCTCAGATGAAAATAAAACTGATATATTTGGATTCAGGATGTCCAAATTAGTCAGGATAGCCCATGTTGAAATTTTGGGTGAAAAAGTATATAAAGGGCAAAAAATCAGAAATTTCAAAAACAAGCCCATAACTTTCTCTTATTTTCTCTTTCCTCCCTTTACCCGAAAATGAACAGTAACCGACCATCGGAAACGGTGTCCGTTTTCGACACCGCCGGTGTCATCGGAAAGCTCTCGCCGAGCTGAGTCCAACGGTGGGTCGACTCGACGGAACGGCCGCCGCACGCCGCCGCACGCGCCGCTTGAATGCCGCCGGAGCTGAGAAATTCGATCGCCGATATCTTCGCCGTCCGGCCACCGTTTGCCACGAAACCAGTCCCAAAAGTTTCGTGGTGAAGAGAGGAGCAAAACCCATGCCACCGATTGCCTCAACACCGGCGGAATCGCGCCGCCCAAGCTTCGAAAAAGTCGGTGAAACGCCGCCGTGGAGCCGCCGTCGAAACGCCCGATTCCGGCCGAGTTGAAGTACGCCGTTGGTGCAGAAACGACCGCAGGGCTGAGGGGAGCAAAAGCCCTCAACCAATTTTGGGAAAAAAGTCCGGCACGGCGGAGTTCCACCGTCGCCGCCGTGACCGTGGTTTTCGAGGGAATTTTCCGGCGATAGGGGCCTCCAAACATGAAATTGAGGCCACTAATGGATTCCTCTCATCGAGCTCTTCAAGATGGGCTACTCATTTGCCACCGTCGCCGCCGTCAACCGCCAGTCAACGGCGAGTCAACGCCGGTCAACGACGGTCAACGCCGGTCAACGGCGACCGAAGACCAAAAATTTAAGAATGGCCCGTTGGCCTATTTTCGACGTTCTGGACACATCCGCGACGTCAGAATTGCAAGACGGAGTCTCAAAGGCAAAGAACGGAGAATTAAAGTTTGTCCACACGAAATCGAACAGTTCGTTCGATCACCAGTGGAACGATTCCGGTAGTGACTTCGGTCCCTCCATTCCTAAAATTAATGTTTTTGGAATGAGTATATATGAATTATGTATTCTACATTGTGAAATTGTAAGAAAAATGGACTATGTGTATGGAAAATAGTCAAATGAGAAAAAGTGAAAAATGTAAAGATTTTTACGTAAAAAGTTGAGTTTTTACGTAAAAATATAGGCTCTGGTATAGCACGTGGTAGAATAGAACTAGGTTAGATGGTTTCGAGGCGTTTCCTAAACGCCGGGAACCCAAAAATTAAGCGGAAATGCTGTCGAAATTTTGAAAACGGCACAGAAGAGTATTTTAAGAACCGAAGGCTAAAAACGTGGTCGGGATGGAAACTCGAGCCCTTTCGGTGACCTAGACCTGAGAAAGAGCATTAACGCTCGAGAGTCAGAATAGTACCACCCGAGGGTCGGTAAATAGTAAACCAAGAAATTATGGTAAATAAGGCCGTAAAAAAAATTTAGTAAAGCCCAAGAAAAATTATTTGATGATTTTTGAGCTTAGAAGATTCAGTTTAAGCAATAAAATGAGAATGATATGACTCAAAGACCCATTAGGGGCAAAATGGTAATTTTGCCAAAAGTTCAAGGTAAAATAGTAATTTTACTGAAAGTTAGCAGAAAAGTTATAAATTGGATATTAGATCCTTAAATTTATGATCGAGAAATGAAACGTAGAATTTTTACGTTTTATTAGGTTTTATACATGCAAGAAGCATAGAAAATAACCGTTATTATTTCGGTTATAGGGATCCGCGCCAGACGATATGAAGAGATGTCTGCGGACCAAGGAAGCAAGAAAAGAGATGCTAGCAAGTATTAGTAAGTTCAAACATTTAATTGACTGCAACATAAATGAACTGGTCATGTTATGTGCTATGTGTTCTATGTAGTAAGTTCGAATATTTAATTGACTGCAATATGAATAGACTATTATGTCTAAGTATGATATGTGGTAAGTTCAAATATGTGATTTGTTTGTAACATGAACTAACATGTTATGTTAGGTTTATGTTTAAGTGTTATATGGAATTCATGTCTGTTAGTGCTATATGCACTAAAGTGTGACTAACATAATTCACACTATAGAAAAGTTACATTAAGAAATAAATGATTTATGAAATACAAACGAAAGAAAAGAAACAAAAGAAAGAAAGAAAGAAAAGAAAAGAAACGAAAGAAAGAAAGGAAAAGAAAATGAACGAAAGAGAGAAAGAATGAATGAACAAACGAACGAAAAGATAAAGTAAAGAACGAGAAAGATAAGCAAGATAATAAGACTGAAAAGTTAAGGTTGGCATACCGGCCTCCCCAGTTGTGAGGTTCCCAGATAGCCTCCACCCCAGTTGTGTGGCACTGCCTCGTTAATAATGAGATAGTTTATGGCTTAACTTCCTGCCTCCACCCCAGTTGTGTGGCGCTGCCTCGTTAATAATGAGGTAGTTCATGGCATGACTTACTACCTATAAGGTACGTAGTCCAGAGATGACCTTAGAGTTGATCGGTGGGTCGCTCCCCTGATCCTCTATTGGTCTGCGCGCACTAGGTACGTCCAACCACGGGCCCACAAGTGAAAGATTAAGCAGATAAAGTAAAGAAAAGAAAAGAAAGTAAAACTTAGCAAAGAAAAGCTAAGAACAGAAAGTAAAGCTTAGCAAAGTAAAGCTAAGAAAAGCTAAGAAGAGCAAAGAAAAGAAAAGAAAAGAAAAGAAAGTAAAGCTTAGCAAAGAAAAGCTAAGAACAGAAAGTAAAGAAAAACTAAGAAAAGCAAAGAAAAGAAAAGAAAGTAAAGCTTAGCAAAGAAAAGCTAAGAAAAGAAAGTAAACAAGCATAATGCCACTAATATGTGTGCATATGCTTAGCAAGAAAAGAAAAGTATGACATGAAAGAAAGAATGAAAGTAAACAAGCATAATGCCACTAATATGTGTGCATATGCTTAGCAAGAAAAGAAAAGAAGAAGAAAAGTATGACATGAAAGAAAGAATGAAAGTAAACAAGCATAATGCCACTAATATGTGTGCATATGCTTAGCAAGAAAAGAAAAGAAGAAGAAAAGTATGACATGAAAGAAAGAATGAAAGTAAACAAGCATAATGCGAATGACATGAAAGAAAGAATGAAAGTAAACAAGCATAATGCGACTAACATGTGTGCATATGCTATGTTATGCATAAATTGATATGCATAAGTCAGTTATACAATTTTAAGTGTATCTGTGATGTTTAAGCATACATTAAGTATGCTGTGTTTAAGTTGATATGTGTATACAATATTTTGTATAATGTTGAGTATGTTATGCTTAAGATGTTAAGCATATATCCTGTATGTTATGTTTAAATTATGTTATGCTAAAAGAACGTTGAGATTGTTCTCTCAATGTTAGAATATGTTATATATGAAGTTGAAAGTAAAGTATAATGTATGTTCATGTTCTAATGCCACGGTTAGTATCAGACATGTTCTGTCCAAAAGGTATGAGTTAGTATTTTGTCATGAATGTATGTTTGAACTTATTGAGCCTGTCGCTCACAAGTTTGTTTATATTGCAGGTAAGCATCTTGTACGAAGATAAGACAAATGATGGATGTCGGATGGAATCTGCATGTGCCAAGGGACTGGGTGAGGGTTATGGTACTACTATGAGTCTTCCGCTGAGCTGTTTAAAAGAGTATTAAAATGATGTTTTATAATGTAAAGGAAGTTAAGGCAATGTAAAATGTTTATTATAGTAAATGTTTTACGACGGTACAGTTTCCAAGTAAAGTTTAAGAAAAAAAAAATTTATTCCATATTTTGATGTTCAAATGGGAAGTTAGAGTAAGCATGTTAAAGAAAGTATGTTAAAAGTAAGATACCAGCTATTATAGATGGTATCAGAATAAGTTAGAAACAAGTTAAAAGTAAGTTGCCGACGACCCAAGTGGTTACAGTCTATTGCAGTTGGCAACAGTGACTGACTGTAATAGTACTGTTTGACCCTACGTAGGGCGGGTCGTCACATTTGGTCACCTATGATGAAGCTATAAGTTATGTTGATTCTAAATCTTGGAAACAGGCCATGAATAATGAGATGGATTCTATGAAATCTAACTCTATTTGGGAACTTGTAGACCTACCGGATGGGATAAAACCCATTAGGTGCAAGTGGGTTTATAAAAGAAAGAAGGATGCGGAAGAGAGAGTTGAAACTTTTAAGGTTAGACTTGTGACAAAGGGATACATGCAAAAGGTTGGAATCGACTATGATGAAACCTTTTCACTTGTTGCTATGTTGAAGTCTATCCATATTCTTCTATCCATTGCTATGGCTCTCGATTACGAGATCTGGCAAATGGACGTCAAGATGGCATTCTTGAATGGCCATCTTGAGGAAAGTATTTATATGGTACAGCTCGAAGGGTTTGTGGTAAAAGGCCAAGAAAGAAAAGTCTACAAGTTGCTTAGATCCATTTATGAATTAAAACAAGCATCCCGCTTGTGGAACCAAAGGTTTGATCAAGTGATCAAAACATTCAGTTTTGAGCAGAACATTGATGAACCTTATGTTTATAAATGTATTAAGGATGAAAAAATGGTCTTTCTGATGCTCTATCTTAATGATATACTACTCATTGGGAATGATGTAAGGAGTTTATCATCAGTCAAGCTTTGGTCACACCAACAATTTGATATGAAAGACTTAGGAGAAGCTAATTATGTTCTAGGCATTCATCTCTTTAGAGATCAAAAGAACAAAATGATAGCATTATCCCAAGTTTCATACATAGACAAAATAATTGAGAAGTATGCAATGCAAGAGGCAAAGAAAGGTTCACAATCTTCCATTGTCAGACTAACTCTTTCAGTGGATGATTGTCTAAGACATCAGAAGAAAGGGAGTGTATAAGTAAGGTCCCTTATGCATCTGCTGTGGGTAGCCTTATGTATTCTATGCTTTGTACTTGCCTGGATATTTGTTTTGTGGTAGGTATGGTGAGTCGATATCAAGTGAATCTTGGAATCAAGCACTGGCAAGCAGTAAAGCATGTACTCAAGTATCTTAAGAGAACAAAGGATTATATGTTGGTGTATTTTGAGGGAACCTAACATAGATTTAGACTTCCAGACTTGTAAGGATTCGAGGAAGTCGATATCAATATCAGTGTTCTTACTTGGAGGAGGCGCCATTGTGTGGAGGAGCATGAAACAAGGTTGCACAATTGACTCTACGATGGAGGTTGAGTATGTGGCTATGGCTGATGCATCTAAAGAAGCAGTTTGGCTCTGCAAGTTCTATAGAGACCTTGAGGTCATTCTAGGCATTGACAAACCTATCACACTTTATTGTGATAATAGCACAGTTATTACCAACACAAGGAAATCTAGGCACTATAAGAGGACAAAGCACATAGATCGGAGGTACCACATAATAATAGGACATGTGGAGGTAGGACTAGTGGATGTATGTAAGGTCATGTCCGAGGACAACATTACTGACCTTTTACTAAGACTTTAGTGGCTAGAAGCTTTGAAAGGCATATTGAGGCAATAGGGATGCGAAACATGGCACATCTACTGGTTTAGAGCAAGTAGGAGATTGTCAGGAATGCCCTAAGCAGGAAAGATATTTTTAATGTATTTTATTTATTTTGAACTGGATAATAAAATTATGTTTAGAGGTTATTCATTCCATTACTGTTTCTCCTCATTCTATTTACACGTTAAAGTAAATGTAAGCAAATATAGCTCACTAATTGCTTAAGTTAAACCGTTAAAATGTTGCATACAATAGACTTTTGTATGTGAGAAGACAACGTTCGAAGGTAAGCAGCCTAAACTATGATTCATAGTCTATGGGGTTAGACCGAGCATCTAACTCATGTTAAGACAATTATGTTATCTAAAGCCATGGTGGCGACGGCTTGTCTTGACTGTTCGGAGCATAGACTTCTTACTAGAGACATAGATATGTTGCTTGGTGGTGACATATTGGATCGAGACTAAATCGTGATTGATCTGTGTAGTCCACTATGAGTGGATCAATATGTTTTTGATGTTCATTATACAATAACCTTAATCCTGAGTAGATGAACTACTTCATGTATATGACTTGTGCACTTTGATGTTCCAATGGCTAAAGCGTCTTAAAGGTAGTAAGCTTATAGACCGGTTCATTGGGTACATGACTTGTATACGATGAAGGGTTTGTTTACAGATATTGGAATCATAATTCTAATAAGGAGTTAAGGCTATCCTTTTAAAGGCATTATACTGGATGTGAAAATGGACACGGCCTTGGGTCGTCTGTTAGGCAGATGACTTCTTATTCACATATGATGAATAATTATTTTCTTATTCGATAGTATAATGGAACTTTAAGATAGCCCGATTAATAGGTTGAGCGGATTTTGACCTAAGGTTGATCATGGATATCATATAAAGGTTTTGCGTACATGACAAGGTCATTAGACATAGCTTGCCACAAGCTTTCATAATACGATATATAGTTGGGAGTTCAGTTTCAGGTTTATAGTGGTGTGACTCTAAAATTAGTTATCATGTGATTGAGTTGTTCGGCACAGAACAATGATCACATGGATTCACGGAAGCCCAATTATATATGTCCAATTGGTCCCTTTACTAGCTCCAAATAATTCCTTAACAGATGACAAATTGATCAGGGTATACTTATTGGCTTGTTGACTTGCATTTGGTGGAGAGAAAAATCCAGATCATACTTCCACAGGGTATAGGCGTTTCTATCTATGTGCTCTAGGTGGCATCCATAACAGGATAAGGGCAGAAGACAAGATTCTCTTCTATTTGAATTTGGATTTTGTTTTGGATAAGAGATTATAAAATTATTTGAATTTCAGGTAAAGTTGTCATGATTTTATTTGAGTTTGAATTGGAGTTGTGGAAAATTATCCATAAGGATAAAATTCGAAATTCAAATTTTGTGGAGTTTGAAATTTGAATTTAATATTTGAATTTGAAATTTAAATTTTAAATTTGAATTTGATATTTGAATTTGAAATTTAAAATTGAAATTTGTATTTGGAATTTGAATTTTGAAATTTGAACTTTGAAATTTGAATTTAAATTTTGAATCACAAACATATCAAGAACCGAATTTGGTTATGGAAACTTCCACTAGGAGAATCAGTTTTTGTGGATAAAAGTGGAGTGAAAATTTTTATTTGAATCCTACTTGAATTTTGAATCTAATCCCATTCAATATGGCCAAATTTGTTATAGGTTATCTCACCCTTAAAGGAGTCGGTTTTTGTGGATAAGGATAAAGGAAAATTCAAGCTACAATCCTATTTGAATTTTGAATCTCTTCCTCTTATGGTATAACTGAATTTCTTCTATGGATAATGCCTAAGGGAGAATCGGTTTTTGTGGATAAGGATTAGATAAAATTCCAGTTAAAATCCTATTTGAATTTTGAGTCTTACTTCCTCTTGGTGTGGCTGAATCTAGCCATGATCTTGGCCTTAGAGGGAATCAGCTTTTAGTTAAAAAAGGAAGACAAAATTCAAGTCAAATCTTGTTTGAATTTTGAATACCAAATCCACAAAGATAGGCCGAATTCTTTAGGGAGATATTCCCTTGGTGGAGTTCGGATTTTTTGTGAGGAAAAGGGAGAGAAAATCTTCTCCTAATCTAATTCAAAATTCAACAAGTCACCTTATATAAAATTATAAATAAGAGTCCTAACATTTCAGTTCTCTTAGACCACAGACTCTTAGGTGAGTAGGCTTATTGTTACATAAATCACTGTAGCAATAAGTGCATAAAGAGATCTGGGTGGTCGGAAGGAGACAAGCTGTGCTAGTATACTGATTGAGGATTCAGGTGCCCACACACTCTGCCATCTGGGAATTGGAGAATAGTAGAGAAGACTAGTTGGTTAAAGCCCTCCGGTCACTTTCCTCCTACATTCTTGGCATGCTTTGAAGGTATAAATTAATTGTTGTTAATTTATTATATATGGCATCATGAGTTATTTAACGACCTTGAAAAATTTTTGTAATTCCACTATGTAATTTTCACCTAATTTTCCTATAGGCACAACCATAGGACTAAAAAGGGAAGTAGGTAGATATGGAAATAGTCCATTTAGATAATGAATGGTGCCTATATCTGTTTCATACGCAATTAGAATAAGAATCAGATTAAGAAATATCTATTCAGTAGAGGTTTGGACAAAATTGGATATATACCAAACTGTGTTATGAAGATTAGATTGTTAAGGAAGCTTTTACAAATAAACTTTACACTAAAAAAGTGAGTTTAGGTGAACAAGAGACATGAAGTGATAGGATATCCATAATTTAAGGAAGGGTGGTTTAGGTCTTGTTAAAAAAAAAAGGGGTTTTGGAGACAAAGAACACTATTCATTAAGGTGTGCATTAATTGCAAAATATTGGCCATTCTTTGATGCACCAACCAGATTGTACCTAGGAGAAGCAAGCCTATGATTGTGTCCTTTCAATGCTTAGTTAATCAAGCTTAGAATGCCATTAAGTTGGTCAATAAACTAGCCAACAAAGCATTTGGCTTCTTTTTCTTTTCTTTCACCACCAAAGATATCAACAGCTCTCAAACACCCTCTCTTTCTCATCACTTTGGCCAAAACTCTCTCTTACTTAAAATATACAAATTTTAGCCATACACTTGCTTGGTTAGAACTCATCTTTCAAAGTCATTTTAAGGTAATACATTAAACCTTCCTCGGTGATCTTTCCTTTAGTTAAGTTATTGATCTCAAGAGATTTATGATGTATTTATGCTCAAGGGTTATAATAAGTTTTATTTTGAACCTTAGATGCCTTATTATGTTGATCATGTGGTTGTGACATTGTGTTTATGCTTGTATAACTTGTGATCGTGTATAGACCATTAGGGTTTAAACAAAAACAAAATCTTCTAACTTTTCATAGCCACTGTTTTTAGTATTTTTGAACATGATAATGGTGAAATTTGGAAAACTATAAAACATGAAAGTTTTAGAAAATTTCGATTTTGAACATCTTTGTTTGTGATGATTCTTAGCTAAAAACAAAGTTAAGATAGGCAAACAGGCCACATTCTAGCTAGAGGTCAAAACTGAAACTTTAAACCTGGAGACAGGGGCAGTTTGGGGTTTTTTGTTAAAACAAGCCCCTTTAAGTTCGAATCTAGTTTCGAGCTCAACATAAAAAATGTAGACCACATCGAATACTTAAAAAATAGGTCACTTGAATGTAAAAAATTTTGTCATTTTAGAACCAAAACAGAACATTTTTTTTTACTTAACTAAAAATTTTTCTAAAAAGGCCAAGATTGACCACGGGTTCTTAATAATTAGGACCTGTTACAGTCCGAACCAAGCCTTGGGCTGAACACAAAAGTTATCCATCTCATTAAGACCTTGAAGTTTTATGTTTGCCAGTTTTGCAAATTATGAATCTATGAGGAAGTGGCGAACAAATTTTCATAAAGAGGTTCAAAACCAAGTTTTTAACTTAATATCAAGAAATTGTCTTTTAAAATGGGATGACAAGTTTAAATATATAACCTACATTCCAATAAAGTGTATTAGCAATTTAAACCATGAGGAAACACATTTCTCACAAATGAAGAATTTTTCATTTGAACTGCTTTAAAGGTTGATAAGGTTTTAAAAGAGATACGTCGATTAACCAATTAGCCAATTAGTTAACTTTACTAAGAGAGAGATGTTAATTAATTTATTAAGAGAATAAATTAATTAATTGTAATTAGTAGGTAATTAATCGAACTCTTAAAAGGAGAGTTATCTAATATTGAAAAGAATCTGTAATAAACAACAACCATCGTCTTAGTCACTAACATAAGAACAAGTATTAACCTAATACGTGATAATTACCAGAAGCCATCTATATCACAACAAGGGCATAATATAAAATCTTTCTATAAGACAGGTAAGTACAACTCTACTTACAGCATGAATAAAAATTAATTTCATACAATTCTATTAATATAAGTATGATTCATTTTTCTTAATCATGTATGATTAACAGATAATATGATAGAGATTATGATATGACATAATTGACTTCGGTTCACCATAATTGGATAATTATGAACAAATTAAGACTTGTTAGGTATGTCGTACCTACCTTCCGACCTGAGGGTAGGATTCATGTTTATGTTTCAAGTCAAGAAAGATTTGATCTCGGTAACATTGGGGGCTTGCAAACCCTAACTTTCCGATGATCGCATGCACCTGGTACAGACACATGGGCCCATAGACAAGTTATGACTAATAATTATAAATAAGAGCAATGTAATGAAGTCATAGTGTGTAAGGACCGCCCCATTCCTGTAACTTGATTTTCAATTAATGAGAAATTGAGGGAAATTTGATGTATTTTAGTACAAATTTGAAGAACACGGGCATGTACACAGCCGTGTAAGTGGCCATGTACTGTCCAGATTGTGCACATGAGAAAGGCTATATAATTGTACATGGCCGTGTAGGTGAACACGATCAGGTACATAACCATGTAAGTGGCCATGTACCGTAGGTACTGTACACGTGCATAAGGCCGTATGACTAAACGTGGCGGTATAGGTGGACACGATCAGGTACACGGCCATGTAAATGACCGTGTACTAATCGAGTTGTTGAAATGATAGAGATCGTGTAGGTGTACATGACCGTGTAGTGTGACACGACCAGGTACACGGCCGTGATTCATGACCGTGTACTAATCGAGTTGTTGAAATGATAGAGATCGTGTAGGTGTACATGACCGTGTAGTGTGACACGACCAGGTACACGGCCGTGTACCAATCAATAAAATAAATTTATTCCAAGACACGACCGTGTTAAGCAAGCTCAACTGGTACGCGTCCATGTGGCCTTGTACACGCCCGTGTAGGAGGCCGTGTATGGAATAGGGAGCCACTGAGGTGACTTTTATGATTTATAAAGCTTAATTACTATGTAATAAGTAATTAAGTTGAAAAAAAATACAATATAATTTCTAAGTGAATAGCAAATGGTGAAAAATGCAGTGTCAAGTTATTAGCCAAGATGGTCTCAGTTTGACTTGAAACTGATATATGAACGATTAGTAGACTCAATCTGATTGATTGAGCACAAAATGAGAAGTTTAGTTTGAGAGATATGCAGTATCAGGATGAGGGTTAAGACAACCTTTACATGCCCCGAAACTGATATATTTGGGTTCAGAACACCCAAATTAGTCAAAAGGGCACCTGACATGTTTTTCGAGGTGGGGTCACACGGATATCAAAAATTGATCCAGACGACCTTCGATGGATGTAAAACTGATAAAAATGGAATCAGCACATCCAAATTAGTCAAGAGAGACTGCGTCTGAAATTTCACCCAAGAACACCTTGGGTTGCGTGCAAAAGGACAACACAGCGTAGAGACAACCATAGTATAGGATGTGAACAGTAAATTAGACTAATAACGGGCTTTTAGATAGTACAAAACAATTAGGAATTGACAGTACAAAAATCAGATTTAGAAATCCAATTTTCAGGTGAAAATTTGGAACACTGTCGAGAAAGGACCGAACACCGCAGTATAAAATTAGACTACAATGAGAAGCCAACACAGATGAATTTTGGCCTTAAAATTTCATGCCCTTTAGCTACAAAGGTAGCTGGAATCAGCTGCACACATAGCCCAAAAGGTGGCTATTAAAAAATGCAAAAGTTATGACACCTAGTATAAAATAATCAAAAGGTTTTTCAAGCACTTGTCACATATATTGTTGTTTATTCCCCTCCTTTCCATGCAGCAGCCCATGCCCATTTATGGTCTGAAAATGGACAGCAATTTATCCCTTGATTAGGCTAAAATGGTGGATAATTAATTAGGTTTAGGCTTAAGCAAGTTTGATTAAGTTTGCCTATAAAAGGCACCCTTTGCATAAGGGTTTTGTTCTTTCATTTGCCACCCCAAAAACACAACATTGCTTCTCCCTTTTCTTCTAGCTGCAGCCGACCCTTCCCATCAGCCAAAACCCTCCCTTTTTTAAGCTAAAATCACGCCAAAAGCTTACCAAAAATCAAACCTTACAAGCTTGTGTTAGAAGGATTCAAATCTAAGTCATTCTAAATGCACTAAGGGTAAGTTTTCAAAATCCAATCTTTGTAGTTTTTAGTTTTTATTTTAGTTTGATTTTTTTTAAGAGAAAAATTTTGGTATTGTTTCTAGCAAAAACAAACCACATTCCCCTTGGTTTCCCATGACCATATGGTTCCTTAAGCCCTAACTCGGATTTGTGCTTGAACCATAGCATAAGAGGTAAAAACCGAAACGTTCCCTTTTGGTGATTTAGTGATTTTAAGTTTTTGATCAAGGCCATTTATGTGTATCTGTTTATGCACATGGTTTATAATAATTTCATTTTGAGCCCTTAAGTTTCCATTTTTAAGTTTATGTGGTTGTGGTTGTGTTTACAATTTTTACGAATGGTTATTAATATGTGTGATGCGATGAACGTATAGGGATGTGGCTGGACACAAATTTGTCCCTTGAAAAGGCCACGGATTTTGGCCACTTTGACTCCCTTAGGTTCCGAATTTGAAATTTGATAAAACATGGTGTTTTAAGGAAATTTCGATATGGTCATTTTTCCTTTTAATAGCCCTCAGCCAAAAATGCCTTTACGATAGGTTTTTAGAGTGTTTTTCACTCGATGTCCAAAACTGGGAACAAAATCTGAATCCAGAAATTGGTCTTAGGTTTTATTAAAAATGGACCACTTAGAGTCCGAACCGGACTTCGGGCTCAACGCAAAAGTTGTAGATCTCGCGAGACCTTGAAAATGACGCATGTGTGTTTTTAAAATTTGGCTGTTTCAGGCCTCAAACAGAGCCGTTTTCAAAGTGATGTAAAATTGGGACTTAAAAAAAAAAACTAGGCACTTAGCCCATGGGTTTAATGAACTTAGGAGCCATTAGGTTTAGATTTGAGTTCCGAGGTGAACACAAGAATTGTTCACTTTGTCGAGAACAACTTTCGTGTTCGCCAAAATCGCAAACAAAGTCGTTTCGACCAAGTTTCAAAACAGTTTTTAAAAGTGGTTCAAAACCACCTTTAAAATGCAAGTATCAAAAATGTGATTTACACACTTCAAAATAAAAATGAGTTTTTAATGCTTTAAAATATAGACATAGATTTCATAAAAACGTCCCCCACCTTCTAATGGGGTGATAAGGGGATGGGTTCTAAACAAGTAATTTTTCCAAGAATTTTTACAAGTCAACCCATACAATTTTTCAAAGTAAAATAGTGTGAGTAGCCCGGTAGGCTACCACACCAAACAAGCAATAGTAACTTAGCCAGTTACTACACTAAGTTTATGCATAGTAACCCGGTAGGTTACTTAGTTACCAACACGTGAGGTAACCGGTCAGTTGACTGATCGGTCAAGTAGACACTGTGTTTCGAACAACACTGTGAGGAACGATGATTAATCTGTCAAGTAGACAATTAATCAAACACGATACAAGTTAGATGCCACATCCCCATAGTAGGCCAATAGGGTACCGATGGGTCTCGGTACCCCATAGAAACGCAAGTTGTAATCACTAACGTTAATGGTGACTCAACGAGAGTATTAATGAGACGCATTATTTATGACAGGCAGTTACTTGTAAATTGAGAAAGGCGTGAGTACGCAATTGCTTACAACCTAGGTAAGTACAACTCCGCCTACGGCATGAATAAAATGTATTTAAAATAATGTTTTATAGTATGTTAAGTAATTATGCCATGCACACGTTGATGCACAGCATATTTAAGAGCATATAAGTTTCACAATCAAGTAGATTAGTGAAAGATCATGTTAGTTGCCATACGTCCCTGCCGTGTAGGATTAGGGACAGCTTAGAGAAGCATTGGGCTAAGAAAAGATAAATAAGACGGAAATTTATAGGCATGTCGTACCGACCTTTTCAGTTGAAAGGGTTCTAATGTAAGTTAAAGCAGAAAGTTGAGCATCCATTGATGGCTCTCTGGCTTTTTAACCACGGGTGTTAACGATGGTCTGTGCACATACGGTACTGACACATGGGCCCTAAGTAGACAAGAGAAAGAAAAGAGAATAATGAAGCATAAATGAACATAACCGGATCATGCTTAGTTCACGGTACATATTAGTTCACCATGCTTCTAGATGCATTCAGATCACGATATTTCTGTTTTGCGTAAAGTATGTAAAGTTTCATATTTATTGATATGTTATGTGATGACTAGATGTGTGACATGTTGAAGTGGTATATGTATCTGGCATGTTTATATGATTTTAAGTATGTGTAGGAAAATAAATCGGTAAAAACGTATTAGAGTGGCGCAGCGGAATAATTAAAAATTTTTAGATCGTTAAATATCTCATGATGCCATATACAATAAACCAACAACAATTAAAACTCATACCTCAAGGATGCCAATCTGCAGGAGGAGAATGACCGGAGGGCTTCAACCAACTAGCCTTCTCTACTATTCTCCAATTCCCGAATGGCTGAGTGTGTGGGCACTCTGAACCTCGATCGGTATGCTAGCACTGCTAGTCTTCTTCTGACCACCAAGATCTCTAAAGAACTTATTGTCACGATGGGCTATGCAACAATAAGCCTGCTCACCTGAGAGTCTGCGGTCTAAGAGAACTGGAGTGGCAGGACCTCTATTTATAGACCTGTATGAGATGATTCTCTGAATTTGAATTGGATTAAGAGAAGATATTCTCCCTTATCCATAAGCACAAAATCTGAATTTTCCAAGGGCAAAAACCCAACAATAAATTCAGTCACTTTAGGATAAATCCAATCTAAATCTAAATAAGATTTTAACTAGAATTTTATATCCCTTTTTCAACCAAAAAAATCTGAAAATCCAAGGCGAAAATCCCCACAAAAATTCGGTCACTTTTGGATGAGGGAGAATCAAAATCCCACTAGGATTTTCAAGCTTGAATCTTATCTCATCCTTATCCAAAATAACTAAAAATCTCCTAGGAGATTTACTCCAAAAATTCGGCCATTATCAGGGAGGAGAGAATCCAAATTCAACTGGGATTGAAACTTCAATTTTTCCTTGAACCTTATCCATAAAAATCTGAAAATTCATTGAGAATAATCCTCAAAATTTTCGTCTATATTTGGTTAGGATTTGGATTCAAAATTCAAGTAGGATTCTAACAAGATTTTCCTTTTCATATCCAACTCAAATTCGAATTTCATTCCTTGTGGATTTACCACAACAAATTCGAATCTCACTTGGATTGTGATTCAAAATTTGAATTTCAAATTTCAAAATTCAAATTTCAAAATCCACAAAAAGGTTGTATTTCAAACTCTTGTTCTCATGGATAATTTTCAACAACTCCAATCCAATCTCAAATAAAATCATGACAACTTTATTTGGAGTTCGAATAATTATGTACTCTATTATCCAAAACAAAATCTGAATCCAACAGGAGAGAATCTTGTCTACCATCCTAATCCTATGTCAACACCATCCATGTATAATAAACTAGCCAATAGCATACATAGATCAATTTTGCCAAACATTAAGGAATTATGTAAAGCTAGTAGAGGGACTAATTGGACATATATAATCGGGCTCCCGCAAATCCATATGGTCATCATTCTTTACCGAACAACTCAATCATATGATCACTAATTTCAGAGTCACACCACTATAAACCTGAAACTGAACTCCCAATTATATACCATATTACGTAAGCCTGTGACAAGCTATCGTCCAATGACCTTGTCATGTATGCAGAACCCTCATATGATATCCATGATTAGCCTTAGGCCAAAGTCCGTTTAATCCTACTGATCAGGCTATCTTAAAGTTCCATTATACTACCGAATAAAGAAAATGATTATTCACCATATGTGAATAAGAAGTCATCCGTCTAGCAGACGACCCAAGGTCTTGTCCATTTTCACATTCAGTATAATGCCTTTAAGAGGATAACTTTAACTCCTCATTAGAGCTATGATTCCGATATCTGTAGACGAACCCTTCATCGTATATAAGTCATGCACCCAACGAACCGGTCTATAAGCTTACTACCTCTGAGACACTTTAGCCATTGGAACATCAAAGTATACAAGTTATATACATGAAACTGTCCATCTACTCAGGATTAAGGTTACTGCACAATGAACGTCAAAAGCAGATCGATCCACTCAAAGCGGACTTCATAGATCAATCACGCTTTAGTCCCGGTCTAATATGTCACCACCAAGTAACATATCTATGTCTCTACTTGGGAGTCCAGCTCCAGACAGTCAAGACAAACCGTCCCCTCCAAGGCTTTAGGCAAAATAATAATCTTAACATGAGTTAGATGCTCGGTCTAACCCCATAGACTACAGACCATAGTTTAGACCGTTAACTTTAGAACATTGTCTTCTCGCATACAAAAGTCCATTGCATGCAACGTTCTAACAGTTTAACACAAGCAGTCAGGGAGCCATATTCGCTTACATTTACTTTAACATGTAAATAAAACGAGGACAGATAGCAATGTAATGAATAACCTCTATATATAATTTTATTATCCAGTTCAAAATAAATACATCAAAATGTCTCTAATGCTTAGGGCATTTCCTAACAATCTCCCACTTGTCCTAAGCCAGCAGATGTGCCATGTTACGCATCCCCATCGCCTTTACGTGCCTCTTAAAGTTTCTAGCCACCAAAGTCTTAGTAGAGGGATCGACAATGTTGTCCTCGGACGTGATCTTACATACATCTACTTATCTTATCTTTACGTGCCCTCTAATGTCGACTTCCTCGAATCCTTGCAAATCTGGAAGACTCAGTCGGTGTATCCTACGGGTGATAGGTCCCTTCCAGAATACACCAGCATATAATCCCTCATTCTCTTAAGATACTTGAGTATATGCTTTACTGCTTGCTAGTGCTTGGTTCTAGGATTCGCTTGATATCGACTCACCATACCTACTACAAAATATGTCTGTGCGAGTACAAAGCATAGCATACATAAGGCTACCCACAGCGGATACATAAGGGACCTTACTCATACACTCTCTTTCTTCCGATGTCTTAGGACAGTCATCCAATGAAAGAGTTAGACCGGCAATAGAAGGTTTGTACCTTTCTTTGCCTCTTGCATTGCATATTTGTCAATTATTTTATCTATGTATGAAGTTTGGGATAACGCTATCATTTTGTTCTTTAGACCTCTAAAGAGACGAATGCCTAGAACATAATTAGCTTCTCCCAAGTCCTTCAGGTCAAACTGTTGGTGTAACCAAAGCTTGACCGATGATAAGTTCCCTACATCATTCCCAATGAGTAGTATATCATCGATATAGAGTATCAGAAAGACCACTTTTCCATCCTTAATACGTTTATAAACACAGGGTTCATCAACGTTCTGCTTAAAACCAAATGTCTTAATCGCTTGATCAAACCTCTGGTTCCATGAGTGGGATGCTTGCTTTAATCCATAAATGGATCTAAGTAATTTGCAGACTTTCCTTTCTTGGCCTTTCGCTACAAACCCTTCGAGCTGTATCATATAGATACACTTTTCAAGATGGCCATTCAAGAATGCCGTCTTGACATCCATTTGCCAGATCTCGTAATCGAGAGCTGCAGCAACGGACAGAAGAATACAGATAGACTTCAGCATAGCAACAGGTGAAAAGGTTTCATCGTAATCGATTCCAGCCTTTTACGTGTACCCCTTTGCAACCAGTCTAGCTTTGAAAGTTTCCACTCTTCCTTCTGCATCCTTCTTTCTTTTGTAGACCTACTTGCATCCAATGGGTTTTATCCCATCTGGTAAATCTACAAGTTCCCAAACAGAGTTGGATTTCATAGAATCCATCTCATTGTTCATAGCCTGTTTCCAAGATTTAGAATCAACATCATTTATAGCTTCATCATAGGTAATCAGATCATCTTCATGCTCACGAGCCTCAGCCTGGTATACCTCAGCATCATACATGAAGAAATTAGGTTTCTTCGAAACCCTCCCACTACGACGAGGCACCCTAAATTGTTGATCGTCTGCAGGACTTTCACCGGAACTTGGACTTGCATCCAAGACCGAAATCTGTGGAGTAGTTCTTTCACCCGATAACTCCTCTAGCACCACTTTACTTCGAGGCTTAAAGTCATTCATGTGACTTTCCTCCAAGAATGTCGCATGGGTTGAGACAATGACTTTTTGTTCCTTCGGGTTATAGAACAGACCTCCTTTAGTTCTCTTTGGATACCCTACAAACATGCACAATTCTGATCTTGATTCTAATTTCTTCGCATCCCCATCCAGTACATGTGCCGAGCAGCCCCATATTCTCATATGTCCAAGGGAGGGCTTCCTGCCATGCCACAATTCATACGAAGTTCTAAGAATTGATTTGCTTGGAACCTGGTTCAGAATATAGCACGCCGTTTGTAAAGCATATCCCCAAAATGATAATGGCAGCGTTGAATAGCTCATCATAGACTGTACCATATCCAACAAGGTCTTGTTTCTCCTTTCGGCTACACCATTCTGTTGTGGAGTACCAGGTACAGTCAATTAAGATAATATCCTATTCTCTACAAGATGTCCTAGAAATTCATCGGAGAGGTATTCGCCACCTCGATCAGATCGAAGTGTATTTATGGATTTATCCAATTGCTTTTCCACTTCCGCACGATACTTTTTGAACTTGTCAAAGGTTTCGCTCTTACGGTGCATCAGATACACATATCCATACCTTGAGTAATCATCTATAAAAAAGACATAATACTTGAACCCTCCTCGTGCTTTGACGTTCATGGGGCCACATACGTCAGTGTGCACAATGTCTAAGAGCTCTTGAGCCCTTGTACCCTTAGCTCCAAAAGACCTTTTAGTCATCTTACCTTCTAGACAAGACTCACATTGAGGAAGACGTATCTCCTCCAGAGATTCCAGAGGACCGTCTTTCACCAATCTTTAAATCCTATCCTGATTAATATGACCAAGTCTTAAATGCCAAAGATACGCCTTGTTAGAGTGAAAAACTTTCAACTTTTTAGAGTTATCTATTAATTCGGTGTCAACCAGTGAGTACATCTTTGGTTTGATCAAATATAGGTTTCCATCCATCCAGAACAGATAAAAGACTTATTTCTACGAATATGAACTCTTTTACTAAAAGAAACTGAATAAGAATCCTTTATTAAACAAGCTACCGATATAAGGTTCCTCCTAAAATTAGGAACATAAAAACAGTCTTTCAATAAAATAAATCTAAATTGATCAAAGTAAAGGTAAATATCTCCCACTACCTCAGCCACCACCAAGGTACCATCTCCAATCCGCAACGAGAGGCTCCTATCATGTAGACTTCTCGTTTCCATGAACCCCTGCATAGAAACACAAACATGATTACTGGTGCTCGAATCAATGACCCAAGTGTCTTTCGATTATTCCATCAAACACGCTTCTAAGTAGTGAAGTTCCTTACCTTCCTTGCCCTTGGTGGCTAGGATTTCCCGACAAGACTTCTTGAAGTGACCTACCTTCTCACAACGAAAGCATTTGGACTTTTTAGGGTCCTTGGGCTTCTTGTTCTTCTTCTTCTTCTTCCCATCCGAGACAGGAGGATTAGAAGAACTGGAAGCCACTTGCTTCAGATTTGGCCTCTTCCTCTTCCGTGAGGGTTTGGAAGATTCTGCCAAATTGGCCTCTCCTTTGGTTTGGACCACATCCCCATCCCTGATCATCCGCTCATAAGCTTGGAGTTACTTCGTGAGCTCGATTAGTCCTAACTCCCTTGTCGCCAGATTGTATGCGACCTTAAACCCCACAAAATCTTTAAACAGAGTTTTGAACACCATCTCAATCTGGGTGTTGTAGTCCAATTCAGCACCGTTCTCGGTAGCCTCAGTGAAGAATCCCATTAGAGTGATCATATGGTCCTTCACCGAAGTACCTGCCTTTTGCTTAGAGTTCATAATACTAGTGATAACGGACTGTCGAGCTAATTTTTCTTGGCCTCTAAACATATCCTCCAAATTGTCCATGATCTCCCTAGCAACCTGATAACTCTCATGTTGCTTTTGTAAAGCACTCGTCATGCTAGCAAGCATGTAGCATCGAGCTATATCATTGGATTCTCTCTAACGAGTATAGGCAACCGGGACCTCCTCAAGCAGTGTGTCAGGTTTTGGCCCTGGTGGGCATGGTTCGTCCAGTACGAACTTGTGTCTCTCGCAGTTGAGAACTATTAACAATTTTTTTTTCCAATCCTTATAATTATCGCCATTCAGTTTGTTCTCAGTAAGTATTGAAATGAGGGGTGTCGATGACATTTTGAACTGAAATAAAATTATACTAGACATCATTACAAAGCCCAAGCAAATATACAGATAATTTAGCAAATAAAACATATAAGTATGTTCCTACATGAAACTTGAAAAACATGTAGTATTGCAACGGTAATTCTCAGCACCTATTGCCCCAAGCCACCGAGGGGTGGTCATGAAACAAATAGCCAGAACATGGACCCCGTCCAATTAATATATGTTGCCTTAAATCCTCCAAGGTTAAAACATATATTAATAACCGCTTATTTAGCCACCAGTTTAGTTTACAGAGCTTCTAGGGAAGGTTAATAACTAAACGAGTCTTGAGTGTATAACCATTGTTTACATAGCCCGATCCACATCCTACCAAGCCACCGAGGGGTGGCCATGAATAGGATCGTACCCGAATATATTTTCCATATAGGAGATCCAATCTAGTATACCGGCAGTGGCAAACACCTACCGAGGGTTGTAGTCAGGGCAGAACTGACGCGAGGCGTTACCATGCTTTCACATATGGATCAATAATGGAGGCCGCAGGTTTTGTTTGAAACCCACTCCCACTCAATATTTTGAAAAATATGCAAGTTTTGACAAATATGTATGATCAATATAGTATAAGTGGCACTCACCTATCCTATATGACATGCTATCAAATATGCATACAAAACATCCATCAACATATTTATACATCTATGACATATCACAGAAAAAATAATTGACAAATAAATAACCAAGTTATGGTTCCATCCTAGAACAAAAAAAATAAAGATTACAAAATTCCATCCAAAGTATTCTTTGGGTCTTGAATTTTGTTCCGTCTTCTTGTATCCATCTTTATATAGCCTCTCCATTTATTTCTCATCCCATGAATCATTTAAAATTTAAATTCCAAAAATTTAAATTTCAAATTCAAATTCGAAATTCGAATTTCAAATTTAAATTTCAAATTCAAATTTTTTAAACAATTTTAAACATCATGTATAATAATATGTAATTTCAAAATTTTCAATTACATATTTTTAAACATGATTTAAAATTAAATCTCAAATTTAAAAATCAAAATTTTTCGATTTTTGAACTGTCGCACCACCGCCCCAGGAGGCGGCAGCCGCCATAGGCAGCCCCCAGCCCCTGGGGGGCTGGCAGCCCACAGCCGCCCCTTGTGCAACCCTGCCGGGCTGCAGGCCAAGCCTGCAGCACCAGGCTACATGCCTAGGCTGGGCGCAGCAGCCAGCAAGCTGCAGGCAGCGCCTGCAGCCATAGGCTGCACGCCCAGGCTGCGGCCAGCCTTGAGGAGGCCACGGCCACCCTCGGCTGCAGGCCAAGCCTGCGGCCGTGGGTGGTTATGGCCTGCACAGGGGTTGCCGCAGCCCCATCCTACCTGAAGGTAGGGGCTGCAGCCCCACCAAGGCCCGACGGCCTATCCCGAGGGGTCGTATCTCGATTTTCTTGTCATATTCCAATTTATTTATTAGGATCTCCAAAAATTAATTTGAATCCCAATTAAATTGAAATTTTCCACACAATAAAAATTTCAACCTTTAAATTAAATTTAACTTTTTGGGAAAAATAAATTACGGTCTTCAATCTTCAATCTCCTCGAAGAATAATTACATAAAATTTCCTAAACCGTTTCTGGTGTACAAAAAATTCTAACTATAATAATTCTAAGAGACAAAAAAAAATCCATGGGAAAATTACAGTATTAAAAAACTGCTCCCATGGTTACATAAAAAATCCTAGATACAATTTTTCTAAATTCTAAGAAACCATAACCGACAAAAACAAGCATGCTTATAATAATTTAAAAAAATAAAATAACCACATATTTTATACATAATACATGATAACAACATAAAAGAATCCTAGAATGCCACTCTCTAAATATCAAATCCATACATAAATAAAAAGACTAAGTAATTATCTAATTTATGTACATGGCATAGTCATGAGATGGCTCTGATACCAATTATAGGAAAATAAATCGGTAAAAATGTATCAGAGTGGCGTAGCGGAACAATTAAAATTTTTTAGATCGTTAAATATCTCATGATGTCATATACAATAAACCAAAAATAATTAAAACTCATATCTCAAGGACGCCAATCTGCAGGAGGAGACTGACCGGAGGGCTTCAACCAACTAGCCTTCTCTACTATTCTCCAATTCCCGAATGGCTGAGTGTATGGGCACTTTGAACCTCGATCGTATGCTAGCACTGCTAGTCTTCTTCCGACCTCCTAGATCTCTAAAGAACTTATGTCATGGTGGGCTGTGCAACAATAAGCCTACTCACCTGAGAGTCTATGGTCTAAGAGAACTGGAGTGGCAGGACCTCTATTTATAGACCTGCATGAGGTGATTCTCTAAATTTAAATTGGATTAGGAGAAGATATTCTCCCTTATCCATAAGCACAAAATCTGAATTTTCCAAGAGGAAAAACCTAACAATAAATTCGGCCACTTTACGGTAAATCCAATCCAAATCTAAATAAGATTTTAACTAGTATTTTATCTCCCTTTTTCAACCAAAAAATCCGAAAATCCAAGGGGAAAATCCCCACAAAAATACAACAACTTTTGGATAAGGGAGAATCAAAATTCCACTAGGATTTTCAAGCTTGAATCTTATCTCATCCTTATCCAAAATAATCGAAAATCTCCTCGGAGATTTACTCCAAAAATTTGACCATTATTAGGGAGGAGAGAATCCAAATTCAACTGGGATTGAAACTTCAATTTTTCCTTGAACCTTATCCACAAAAATCCGAAAATTCATTGAAGATAATCCTCAAAATTTTCATCCATATTTGGTTAGGATTTGGATTCAAAATTCAAGTAGGATTCTAATAAGATTTTCCTCTTCATATCCAACTCAAATTCGAATTTAATTCCTTGTGGATTTACCACAACAAATTCGAATCCCACTTGGACTGTGATTCAAAATTTGAATTTCAAATTTCAAAATTCAAATTTCAAAATCCACAAAAAGGTTGTATTTCAAACTCTTGTTCTCATGGATAATTTTCTACAACTCCAATCCAATCTCAAATAAAATCATGACAACTTTATTTGGAGTTCGAATAATTGTGTACGCTATTATCCAAAACAAAATCTGAATCCAACCGGAGAGAATCTTGTCTACCATCCTAATCCTATGTCAACACCATCCATGCATAATAAACTAACCAATAGCATACATAGATCAATTTTGCCAACCATTAAGGAATTATGTGGAGCTAGGAGAGTGACTAATTGGACATATATAATCGGGCTCTGCAAATCCATATGATCATCATTCTTTACCAAACAACTCAATCATATGATCACTAATTTCAAAGTCACACCACTATAAACCTGAAACTGAACTCCCAATTATATATCATATTACGTAAGCCTGTGACAAGCTATGGTCCAATGACCTTGTCATGTATGCAGAACCCTCATATGATATCCATGATCAGCCTTAGGCCAAAGTCCGTTTAATCCTACTGATCAGGCTATCTTAAAGTTCCATTATACTACCGAATAAAGAAAATGATTATTCACCATATGTGAATAAGAAGTCATCCGTCCAGCAGACGACCCAAGGCCTTGTCCATTTTCACATTCAGTATAATGCCTTTAAGAGGATACCCTTAACTCCTCATTAGAGCTATGATTCCGATATCCGTAGACGAACCCTTCATCGTATACAAGTCATGCACCCAACGAACCCGTCTATAAGCTTACTACCTCTGAGACGCTTTAGCAATTGGAACATCAAAGTACACAAGTTATATACATGAAACTGTCCATCTACTCAGGATTAAGGTTACTGCACAATGAACATCAAAAACAGATCGATCCACTCAAAGCGAACTTCGTAGATCAATCACGCTTTAGTCCCGGTCTAATATGTCACCACCAAGCAACATATCTATGTCTCTACTTGGGAGTCCAGCTCTAGACAGTCAAGACAAACCGTCCCCTCTAAGGCTTTAGACAACATAATAATCTTAACATGAGTTAGATGCTCGGTCTAACCCCATAGACTACAGACCATAGTTTAGACCGCTAACTTTAGAATATTGTCTTCTCCATACAAAAGTCTATTGCATGCAACGTTCTAACAGTTTAACCCAGGCAATCAAGGAGCCATATTTGCTTACATTTACTTTAACATATAAATAAAATGAGGACAGATAGCAATGTAATGAATAACCTCTATATATAATTTTATTATCCAATTCAAAATAAATACATCAAAATGTCTCTAATACTTAGGGCATTTCCTAATAGTATGTACTATGTTTAAACATGTTTTGCGGATAACATGTTGTACTTACTGGGCATAAAGTTCACGAAGTGTGTTCATACTGTAGGTAAGCGTCCTATGACTTAAACCCCAATGGGCGATGGTGGCAGCAGCGGCGGATGTGAGGGTGAGGTTATAGAGACACCACGAGCTTATCTTCCGCAAAGTTTGAGTAACAGTGTTTTTGAATAGTAATTGTTAAATAGTATTTGTGAATAGTAATCATTATACAGTATTTTTGAATAGTAACCGTAAACAGTACTTTTGAATAGTAATCGTAAACAGTACTTTTAAATAGTAACCGTAAACAGTACTTTTAAATAGCAACCGTTGAATAGTATTTTAGAATAGTAACCATTAAATAGTAATCGGTATACATACGTGCATAGTAAATACATACGTAATAAAAAAAATCCCTAAATTTATGATATCTAGTTAAACAACTTTAAGTATCAATTGCAAGAAAGTATAAGTATTATTTAAAGTAAGCAAGTCTTTAAGTGACGGTCTGGGCTACTAAGGGCACGGGGCGTCACAATTGGTATCAGAGCGGTTTCCTACCATCCTACCTCACATCGCCATACGCCTGCCTCGTCTGTCCAAGTAAGTTAGCTTTTGTTTTAAAATGTTTAGTACATAAGTTGACGTTTAACTATAATAGGAGATTATGACTGCACCGATGGACCCCCGCCAAGTACAAGAAGACCGAGAAGCAAGTCTAGCTTTTGCTGTCGTGCGAGTTGACATATATGACGGCAGCCACCCACATGAACTCCCATACTGGATCCATCATATGGAGGTGATCTTTGAAGCATGCCATATTCCACCCTGCCTACACGTGGTACTAGCTAGTAGCCTCCTGGGAGAAACTGCGATGGAGTGGTGGAATGAACGACGCAGGATCAGGAATCCAGCAATCCAGTGGGCCGAGTTCTGTCAAGACCTACACAATTCCGATGGCCCAGCTAGAGACACAGACATCTGGAATGATATGTACGAGAGGCGCTACGAGGTCCTCTCTGACATTTGGGATATCTATAAGGGAAAGACCATGGCACACTATTGCTAAAGGTTTCTGGATACCATGTTGCCTCACATCCCTCAGGATAGACCTTTTGTAGAAGTAACCGACCTGCTTTGGAGAGCGATCCCATGGTACGTGAGGGATCTTATCCACTACCTTCAGCCACATGAAAACCTGAGGTGCCTTATCCGAGACATAGTGATGCCGAGAGAATAGCGCTCAACCCTAACCTAGCAGGGGCAGTACCACAGCTAGTCGACGAAGAGTTCGTGGCCGAATCGTAGCCAGCAGCACCCGAAGACCATAAGGACCCGATGGAGAATCCTGAGCCAGTCCCCTAGTCTCCCAAGCACCTATTAGAGAAAAACGATGACGAGGCTCTTCCCAATGCCCAACCGGATCATGAGGAAGAGGAAATCCCCGATCACAGTAGTGACGACGAGGGGGTAGAAATGTATAAGCCCCAGGTTATTATTGCCAGTGACGATGAAGGCAATATTATCTGGGGAGACGAAGATGAAGATCCCAAGGAATTCCCCCTGAGTGATAGCGAGGATGAGGAAATGTTCGACGTGGAGTCAGGATTATCCTCCGAATAGTAGTAACCTTAGCGGAAATTTTTGATTTTGTAAATATATAGAGGGAAGCAGTAGTTTTCACTGTCTGACTTAACTAAATGTACTTAATGGGATCGTATTTTGGGGAAATGTGTGTCACTCCTACCAATTTAAAATTTGTACACATTTTTGTGAAATATATTATGAAAAGCAGTATCATTTTGCCCTGAGGGCCTAAATATGATTTTTTTTTCTTTCACAAGCATGATCAAAGTATAATAAAAAGTGCAGGACGATTCCTGGTGCTTGGATGATGTCCCCATACGATGCGACAATTGTATCGAACATCACAAGAATAAGAGAAAGAAAGAAAGATATAACATGTATATTCATATCTATGATGTTTAAAATGAAGTTGTTTAGTAAGAAGGAAAATGATATATGATACGAGTCCCAAGTACAAAGTTTAAAAAGACTTATGTTTCTTTTTTTGCTATGTTATAGGATTACATAGGAACGATGATAAGGACAAGAGCTCAGATCACTCAAGCTACTCGAGATGATGAGCTAATGGCGCGGCTCGTGACTATGCAGGAAATGAGGTTGAATCAACAATGAGAGCTCACTCAACTCTGGGAGTAAATGAACCAACAACAACAGGCACCACGACTCGTTGAGGTGCCAGTCCAAGCGGCACCAGTAGCCCCCGAAGCTCCCAAAGAGCAAGCGGCCTCACCAGTCTAAGCAATGCCAGCACCACCGACTATGGCTGCTCCCGCAGCAACTGACATCCTTGTGCTGACTCACAGAGAAGGCGACCTATACAAGCAGTTTAGGCACATAAAGGTACCCGAATTCGAGGGGACGACGAACCCTATTGAAGTAGATGACTGTTTGACCAATGTCCAGGTCATCTTAGACCTCGTAGGGCTGACGGAGAGGGAAAAAGTGCTATTTGCCTCCCTAGCCCTACACAAAGGAGCATGCCAGTGGTGGAAGACCGTGGCAATCAGAAGGGATGTTAATGCAATGAACTGGGCAGACTTCATCGCCGAGTTCAAGGAAATATACTTCAACGACGAAGCCCTAGCAGTCCAGCAGGACGAATTCAACAACCTACACCAGGGCAGCATGACGGTCATGGAGGCCGTAAGAAAGTTCGAACAACTGGCACGACTTTGTCCTGACTTAGTGCCAACAGAAAAGGAGAAAGTAAGGAGAATGCTGAAAATGTTCCGGATGGATATTGCCGTCCAGGTATCCAGTGAGAGTTATAGGCCAGCAACCGTGGCTGAGTGTGTCAGTCGGACCATCCGAGTAGAGTATTGGCTAGCCCAACACAAAGAAAGAAGGGCCCAGATTTTCAAGGCAAAGAGAGAGGAAAAGAACCAACCGAAGCAGATCAAGGGAAGGCCGAATTCCTACTCATAGCACAAGGGGTAGAACACAGGGGCCAGCCAACACAACAGGTAGTTCCATGGCAACAACAAAAAGAGGAAAGGGAACAAGACCAATCGAGGCCAGCAGAGAAATTTCCCCCAAAAGAAGCACAACCATGGGGGAAATGGCAATCAACACCCACCTTGTCCAAAGTATGGGAGAAACCATCTTGGAGAATGCCATAAAGGCACCAGCAGTTGTTACATATGTGGTAAGGAAGGCCACTTCACCAAACACCACCGCTCAAACCTGTAAAATCAGTAAGGCCAAGCCCGCCCTACTAGCGGATAGCTACATGCCGTCCAAGGAAGAATTGAAGGCCCATCAATCAACTAAGGCAGATTGGAAGCTCCAGAGCCGTAGGGGAGGATTTACACCTTCACTCACGAGGATGCAGAGGCTGGAATCTCAGCTGCGGTGACAGGTCAGCTTTCCGTCGCCAACTCCATTGCACTAGTTTTATTTGATTCTGGAGCTACGCACTCTTTTGCATCATCAAAGTTTATTAGGGAGATAGGCCAAAACCTAGATAAGATGAACCAAACTTTTCGAACTGCCCCTCCTTCTGGGGAAGTTTTGTTGTCTAACTATTAGGTACGTCATGTGCTAGTAGTTATCGTTGGGCACGAGCTGAGCGTGGATCTAATCGTCATCGATATGTGTGACTACGACGTAATCATGGGAATGAACTTTCTCGTCAAGTACCACGCTGTTATAGATTTCCAATGATGGGAAGTTACATTTGAGTCGATCAAACATGAAAAATTCATCTACAAGGGCTTATCACTAAAACAGCCAAGGATGATAATATCAGCAATGAAGGCTCACAAATTACTATCTAGCAGATGTAACAGTTTCTTAGCACATATGGTAGACAAGACTCAGAAGGCTGAGATCGAACCGGAAGGCGTACCAATGGTTCGAGATTTTGTGGAGGTATTCTTTGAAGATCTCCCAGGACTTTCGCCAGAGCGCAACTTAGCATTCGAGATCGAGCTATTACCAGGATCAGCCCCTATCTCTAAGGCCCCCTACAGAATGGCCCCGATGGAGTTAAAAGAGCTTTAAGCTCAGTTGAAGGATCTAATGGACAAAGGCTTTATCCGACAGAGCTGTTCGCCATGGGGAGCGCCTGTATTATTCATTAAGAAGAAGGAAGGGACGTTAAGGATGTGTATCGACTACCGGGAGCTGAACAAGATCATGATCAAGAACAAGTATCTATTACCGCGGATCGATGATTTGTTCGACCAGCTCCGAGGTACTGCAATATTTTCAAAGATAGATTTGCATTCCGAGTACCATCAACTATAAATTCAAAATGAAGATATACCTAAGACAGCATTCTGAACACACTATGGGCATTATGAGTTCCTTGTTATGTCATTCGAATTGACAAACGCACCTGCAGCTTTCATGGATTTAATGAACCAAGTATTTAAGGAATTCTTGGATAACTTTGTTATTGTGTTTATTGATGACATACTTGTATATTCTAAGACAAAGGAGGTGCACAAGGAACATCTGAAAGCAGTCTTACTCAAGCTGAAGGAGCACCAACTGTATGCCAAATTGTCCAAGTATGAATTTTGGCTGGAGAAGGTTCATTTTCTTGGTCACGTGGTCTCCAAGGAGGGAGTATCCATGGACCTAACGAAGGTGGAAGTAGTTAGTGAATGGCCAACTCTGAAGAATGTGACAAAAATCCATAGCTTTTTAGGTCTAGCAGGTTACTATTGACACTTTGTGCAAGGATTCTCAAAGCTAGCCACACCACTCACAACGCTCACAAAGAAAGAGAAGAAGTATGAGTGGACTGACAAGTGCGAGAAGAGCTTTCAGGAGCTAAATGGCTGACTCACGAGCACTCTGATCTTGACCATACTAGATACTGAACAGGGAAATTTTATGATTTACAACGACGCGTCCAAGACGAGAATAGGAGCTGTATTAATGTAAGGTGGTAGAGTAGTCACGTATACTCTGCGATAACTCAAGAACCACAAAAGGAACAACTTGACGCACGACCTGGAGCTTGCAGCGGTCATCTTTACACTCAAAATATGAAGGCATTATTTATATGGTGTCAAGTGCGAAATCTACACGGACCACCGAGTCTCAAATATATCTTCATGCAAAAAGAGCTCAATATGAGGCAACAAAGATGGCTAGAGTTGGTGAAGGATTATAACTGCAAAATCTTATATCACCCAGGAAAAGAAAATAAGGTGGCCGACGCGTTGATCGGAAGCACACCTCGTCGCTTATGGCTATCCATGCCTTGCCAGACGCACTACAACAGGAGCTACGGAGCAGCAAGATTGAAATTTTGACAAGGGGATTGTCAGAAATGACCCTCCAGTCAATGCTCCTAGAAGAAATTAAAGTCGGCCAAGACCTCGATTCAACCCTAATCAAGCTAAAAAAGGAGGCAACGGAAGGTCAAAATTCAGAGTTTCGAGTCTCTAAGGACGGCATACTCTATTTCAGAAATACAGTGTGTGTTTCAAATGATGAAGAACTTAGGAAGCGAATCCTATTAGAAGCTCATGACACGCCATACTCGGTACATCCAAGGGCAAATAAGATATACAAAGACCTGAAGGAGAGCTTTTGGTGGCCAGGAATGAAAAATGACGTTATCGAGTTTATAGCAAAGTGCCTCACATGCCAGAAAATCAAAGTAGAACATCAATGACTAGGAGGAGAACTGCTGAAGATCGAGCTAACAGAGTGGAAATGTGAGCAAATTACAATGGATTTCATAGTCAGATTGCCCAGAACATCAAAAGGCAATGACGTAATCTGGGTAATCGTGGACCGACTGACGAAATCAACTCCATTTTTAGCGATGAAACTTAGCTACTTAGTGGAAAGGTTAGCTAAAATGTATGTAGTTCAGATAGTAAGGTTGCACAGTGTACCCAAATTGATCATTTCAAATCGTGATGGATGCTTCACTTCAAGATTTTGACAGAGCGTTCAAGCCTCTATAGGAACTAAATTGAAATTCAGCATCGCCTTCCATCCTCAGACTAACAGCCAGTCCGAGAGAACTATTCAGACTTTAGAAGATATGTTGAGAGTATATGTCTTAGACTTCAAGGGGAATTGGGATAGAGAAGCTATCTTTGATAGAGTTCTCGTACAATAATAGCTATCATTCCTCGATTGAGATAGCTCTGTACGAGACACTCTATGGAAGAAGATGCCGATCTCTGGTTTACTAGCACGAGACCGGAGAAAAATGACTCACCAGCATTGACTTTGTGAAGGATACCATGACAGATGTGAAGCTTATAAGAGAAAGGCTGGATACAGCACATAGCCACCAGAAGAGTTACGTGAATAAACGACGAAGACCTCTTGAATTTCAAGAAGGAGATTTAGTTTTTCTCAAGGTCGCACCTATGAAAGGGGTGATGTGCTTTGGGAAGAAAGGGAAACTCAATCCTGGATATATAGGACCCTTCGGGATCCTCGAGAGAGTCGGGAAGGTAGCATACAGGTTAGCGCTCCCTCCCGAATTGGCTTCTGTACATAATGTCTTCCATGTATCGATGTTGAAGAAGTACGTGCCAGATAGTTCCCACATCGTAAGCCAAGAGCCAATTGAAGTACACGTCGATCTGACCTACGAAGAAAAACCCGTGCAAATTTTAGCCAGGGAGAACAAAGTTCTTAGGAATAAAGGGATTCCGCTTATAAAAGTATTATGATGGAACTATAACTTTGAAGAAGCTACATGGGAACTGAAAGAGGATATGAAAAAACACTTCCCAGATTTATTCTAATTTTCAAGGATGAAAATTTTCATAAAAAGGGTAGATTGTAAGGGCCACCCCATTCCTATAACTTGATTTTCAATTAATGAGAAATTGAGGGAAATTTGATACATTTTAGTGTAAATTTGAAGAACACAGGCATGTACACGGCCGTGTAAGTGGCCGTGTACTATCCGGATTGTGCACGTGAGAAAGGCCGTGTAACTGTGCATGGCCGTGTAGGTGAACACGTTCAATTACATGGTCGTGTAAGTGGCCGTGTACCATATGTACTGTATATGTGTATGAGGCCGTGTGAATAAACATGGCCGTGTAGGTGGACATGGTCAGGTATACGACCGTGTAAGTGACCGTGTACTGATCAGGTTGTTGAAATGATAGAGGCTGTGTAGGTGTACATGGCCGTGAAGTGTGACACAGCCAGATACATGGCCGTATACCAATTGGTAAAATGAATTTATTCCAAGACACGGTCGTGTTGAGCAAGCTCAACTGGTACACGCCCGTGTAGCCTTGTACACACCTGTGTAGGAGGCCGTGTATGGAATAGGGAGCCACTGAAGTGATTCTCATGATTTATGAAGTTTAATTACTATGTTATAAGTAATTAAGTTGAAAAAAAAATACAGTATAATTTCCAAGTAAATAGTAAATGGTGAAAAACGCAGTGTCAAGTTATTGGCTAAAACGGCCTCAGTTTGACTTGAAACTGATATATGAATGATTAGTAGACTCAATCTAGTTGATTGAGCACAAAATGAGAAGTTTAGTTTGAAAGATACACAGTATCAGGATGAGAGTCAAGACGACCTTTACTTGCCCCGAAACGGATATGTTTGGGCTTAGAACACCCAAATTAATCAAACGGGCACCTGACACGTTTTTCAAGATGGGATCACATAGATCTTAAAAATTGGTCCAGATGACCTCCAATGGACATAAAACTGATAAAAATGGAATCAGCATATCTAAATTAGTCAAGAGGGATTGGGTATGAAATTTCACTCGGGAACGCCTCGGGTTACGTGCAAAAGGACAACACAATGTAAACACAAACACAGTATAGGATGTGAATAGTAAATTAGACTAATAATGAGCTCTTAGATAGTATAAAACAATTAGGAATTGATGGTACAAAAATCAGATTCAGAAATCAAATTTTCAGGTGAAAATTTGAAACACTACCGAGAAAGGACCGAACACCGCAGTATAAAATTAAGCTGCGATGCAAAACCAACACAGATGAATTCTATGTAGGAATAAAATCGGTAAAAACACATCAGAGTGACACAGCGGAATAATAAAAATTTATCAAGATCGTTAAATATCACGTGATGCCATATACAATAAATTAACAATAATAAAACTCATACCTCAAGAGGACGCCAACTGTAGGAGGAGAATGACTGAAGGGCTTCAACCAACTAGCATTCTCTACTATTCTACAATTTTCGGATGGTAGAGTATGTGGGCACTCGGTTCCTCGACAGATATGCTAGCACTGCTAGTCTTCTTCTAACCACCCACAGCCCAGGAGCAGCCATGCCGGGCTACACGCCCAGGTACTGCAGCAGCCCCAGGCTGTAGGCGCCCTGGTGGGCGCTGCTGCCCAGGGGCTCGGCCAACCCCTAGGGGGGGGCACGGTCACCCTCGGCTGCAGGCAGAGCCTGCGACCGTGGGTGGTGCAACCTTAGGCAGGGGCTACCGCAGCCCCATCCTGCCCGAGGGTAGGGCTGCAGCCCCACCAAGGCCGATGGCCTATCCCGAGGGGTGTGTCCTCGATTTTCGTGTCATATTCCAATTTACCCATTAGGACATCCAAAAATTAATTTGAATCCTAATTAAATTGGAATTTTCCACACAATCAAAATTTCAACCTTTAAATTAAATTTAACTTTTGGAAAAAATAAATTACCGTCTTCAAACTTCAATCTCCTTCAAGAATAATTACATAAAATTTCCTAAACCGTTTTCGATGTACAAAAAATTCTAATCATAATAATTCTAAGAGACAAAAAATTAAAATCCATGGGAAAATTACGGAGATGATAAACCGCTCCCATGGTTACGTAAAAATTCCTAGATACAATTTTCTAAATTCTAAGGAACTATAATCAATAAAAAACAAGCATGCTTATAATAATTTAAAGAATTAAAATAACCACATACTACATACATAATACATGATAACAGCATAAAGGAATCCTATAATGCTACTCTCTAAATATCAAATCTATACATAAATAAAAAGACTAACTAATTGTCTAATTTATGTACATGGCATAGTCGCGAGATAGCTCTGATAACAATTGTAGGAATAAAATCGGTAAAAACACATCAGAGCGGCGTAGTAGAACAATAAAAATTTTGCAAGATCGTTAAATATCTCGTAATACCATATACAATAAATTAACAACAATAAAACTCATACCTCAAGAGGATGCCAACTGTAGGAGGAGAATGACTGGAGGGTTTCAACCAACTAATCTTCTCTACTATTCTCTAATTCTCGGATGGCAGAGTGTATAGGCACTCGGTTCCTCGACCGGTATGCTAGCACTGCTAGTCTTTTTCCAACCACCCAGATCTCTAAAGAACTTATTGTCACGGTGAGTTATGCAACAATAAGCCTGCTCACCTGAGAGTCTGTGGTCTAAGAGAACTGGAGTGGCAGGACCTTTATTTATAGAATTGTATGAGGTGATCCTCTAAATTCAAATCGGATTAGGAGAAGATTTCTCCCTTATCCACAACACAAAATCTGAAAATCCTAGGCTAATTCCAACTAGAAAATTTGACCACTTATAGGATTTTGTATTCAAAATTTAAATGGGATTTTAACTTGAATTTTTATCTCCTCAATTATCCATAATAACCGAATTTCCCTACTGTCAAAAACATGACTAGATTCGACCATTAAAAGTAAGGAGAATCAAAATCAAAATAGGATTTTATAGCTTGAATTTTATCTCACCCTTATCCACAAATAACCGAAAAATCTCCTTGGATTTATCCAATAATTTTCGTCCACTTTAGGTAGGGAGAGAATCAAAATTCAACCAAGATTTTCTTGCTTGAATTTCCCTTGAACCTTATCCACAAAAATCGATTCCTCTCAAGGTGAGATTCCCTTAACAAATTCGGATTTTCTTGATAGATTTAGGATTCAAAATTAAAGTAGGTTTCAAACAAGATTTTCCTCTTCTTTATCCAAATCAAAACCGAATTTTCTCTTATGGATAAACCACAAAAAATTTGAATCCTTCATGGATTGTGATTCAAAACTTGAATTCAAATTTCAATGTTTAAATTTCAAAATTCAAACTTCAAATTCGAGAATTCTTAGTCTAATTGATTTGATGATTTTATAGATCTATTTGACATTATAATTCTATACATAAACATAACTTGAATTTTCTTGAGCCGTATCAAGATAAAATAATATTGCCCCGATCCTTAGATTTATTTATGGTCCTCAAGGAGCCGTATGCGGTGAAAATCTCATGTATGGTTTTGTAATAGCGATGATAACATAGTATCTATTTAGATACGCTCGAATGACCCCTTCTCATAATTAGAACATAATTAGAATGTATATAACCCTATTCCGGTCTGGTCTGGTATGGAATGAACTTATAATCATGGAATAGACTCGATCATCAGATTATCGATTATAAGTTCATAACCCTAGCCCATTCCCATTAACTTATTCCATGATATTTACATGAGATTCCTCTTTCTTATTCTTAAACAAGTCTCAAAATTCAAACTTCAAATTCGAATTTCAAATTTGAATTTCAAATTTCAAATTTTAAATTTCAAATTCAAATTTCAAATTCGAATTTCAAATTCAAAATTTAAATTTCAAATTTCAAATTTCAAAATTCAAATTTCAAACTCCACAAAAAGTTGTATTTCAAATTTTGTTCTCATGCATAATTTTCTACAACTCCAATCTAATCTCAAATAAAATCATGGCAACTTTATTTAGAGTTCAAATAATTGTGTACTTTATTATCCAAAACAAAATCCGAATTCAACTAGAGAGAATCTTGTTCAACATCCTAATCCTATGTCAACACCATCCATGCATAATCAACTAGCCAATAAGCATACACAAATCAATTTGCCAACCGTTAAGGAATTATGTGGAGCTAGTAAAGGGACCAATTAGATATATATAATCGGGCTCCCGTGAATCCATATGATCATCATTCTATATCAAATAACTCAATCATATGATCACTAATTTCAGAGTCACACCACTATAAACCTGAAACTGAACTCCTAATTATATACCGTATTACGAAAGCCTGTGACAAGCTATGGTCCAATGACCTTGTCATGTATGCCAAACCCTCATATGATATCCATGTTCAGCCTTAGGTCAAAGTCCATTTAATCCTATTAATCAGGCTATCTTAAAGTTCCATTATACCACCGAATAAGAAAATGATTATTCACCATGTGTGAATAAGAAGTCATCCGCCCTGCAGAAGACCCAAGACCTTGTCCATTTTCATATCCAGTATAATGCCTTTAAGAAGATACCTTTAACTCCTTAGAGCTATGATTCCGATATCTGTAAACAAACCCTTCATCGTATACAAGTCATGCACCCAACGGACCGATCTATAAGCTTACTACCTCTGAAATGCTTTAGCCATTGAAACATTAAAGTACATAAGTCATATACATGAAGTAGTTCATTTACTCAGGATTAAGGTTATTGCATAATGAAAGTCAAAAGCAGATTGATCCACTCATAGCAGACTACGTAGATCAATCACGCTTTGGTCCCGGTCTAATATGTCACCACTAAGCAACATATCTATATCTCTACTTGGGAGTCTATGCTCCGAACAGTCAAGACAAACCGTCCCCACCATGACTTTAGACAACATAATAGTCTTAACATGAGTTAGATGCTCGGTCTAACCCCATAGACTATAGACCGTAGTTTAGACCACTTACTTTAGAAAATTGTCTTCTTGCATACAAAAGTATATTGTATGCAACGTTCTAATAGTTTTAACACAAGCAGTCAGTGAGTCATATTTGCTTACATTTACTTTAAGATGTAAATAGAATAAGGACAAACAGCAATGTAATGAATAACCTCTACATTTTAATTTTATTATCCAGTTCAAAATAAATACATAAAAATGTCTCTAATGCTTAGGGCATTTCCTAACATTCTAGCCTTGAAATTTTATGCCCCTTAGCTGCAAAAGTAGGTGGAATCAGCTGCACACATAACCCAAAAGGTGGCCATTAAAAAATGCAAAAGTTATGACACGTGGTATAAAATGATCAAAGGGGTTTTCAAACACTTATCACATAAATTATTGTTTATTCTCCTCCTTTCCATGCAGCAGCCCATGCCCATTTATGGTCTGAAAATGGGCATCAATTTGTCCCTTGATTAGGCTAAAATGGTGGATAATTAATTAGGTTTAGGCTTCAGCAAGTTTGATTAAGTTTGCCTATAAAAGGCACCCTTTCCACAAGGGTTTTGTTCTTTCATTTGCCACCCCAAAAACACAACACTCCTTCTCCCTTTTCTTCTAGCTGCAGCTGACCCTTCCCATTAGCCAAAACCCTCCCTTTTTCAAGCTAAAATCGCACCTAAAGTTTACCAAAAATCAAACCCCACAAACTTGTGTTAGGAGGATTCAAATTCAAGTCATTCTAAGTGTACCAAGGGTAAGTTTTCAAAATCCAATCTTTGTAGTTTTTAGTTTCTGTTTTGGTTTGATTTTTTTAAGAGAAAAATTTTGGTATTGTTTCTAGTAAAAACCGACCTCATTCCACTTGGTTTCCCACGACCATTTGGTTCCTCAAGCCCTAACTTGGATTTGTGCTTGAACCATAACACAACAGGTAAAAACTGAAACCTTCCTTTTTGGTGATTTAGTGATTTTAAGTTTTTTATCAAGGCCATTTATGTGTATTTGTTTATGCACATGTATTGTAATAATTTTATTTTGAGCTCTTAAGTTTCCATTTTTAAGTTTATGTGGTTGTGGTTATGTTTACAATTTTTACGAATGGTTATTAGTTTGTGTGATGCAATGAACATATAGGGATATGGCTAGACACAAATCTGTCTCTAGAAAAGGCCACGGATTTTGGCCATTTCGACCCCCTTAGGGTCTAATTTTGGGATTTGATAAAACACAATATTTTAAGAAAATTTTGATATGGTCGTTTTTGCCTCTAATAGCCCTCAGCCAAAAATAACTTTATGATAGGTTTTGAGAATGTTTTTCACTCAATGTCCAAAACTGGGAACAAAATTCAAACCCAAAAATTGGTCTCGGGTTTTATTAAAAATGGACCACTTAGAGTCCGAATCGGACTTCAGGCTCAACACGAAAGTTATAGATCTCGTCGAAATCTTGAAAATGACCTATGCGTGTTTTAAAATTTTGGCCATTTCAGGCCTCAAACAGAACCGTTTGTGCATATTTTAAAAATTTAGCCGTTTCAGGCCTCAAACAAAGTCGTTTTCAAAGTGATATAAAACTGGGACTTAAAAAAAAAACTGGGCACTTAGCCCACATATTTAATGAAATTAGGAGCCGTTAGAGTTAAATTTGTGCTCTAGGGTGAACATAAGAATTGTTCATCTCATCGAGGACGAAAACTTTCATGTTCGCCAAAATCACAAACAAAGTCGTTTTGACTAAGTTTCAAAACAATTTTCAAAAGTGGTTCAAAACCACCTTTAAAATACAAGCATCAAAAATATGATTTACACACTTCAAAATAAAAATATGTTTTCAACACTTTAAAATATAGACATGGATTTCATTAAAACGTCCCCCACCTTCCAACGAGGTGATAAGGGGACAGGTTCCAAACACGTAATTTTTCCAAGAATTTTTACAAGCCAACCCATACAATTTTTCAAAGTAAAATAGTGTGAGTAGCCCGGTAGGCTACCACACTAAACAAGCAATAGTAATCCGGCCGATTACTGCACCAAGTTTATGCATAGGAACCCAGTAGGCTACTTAATTACCAACACGCGAGGTAACCGGTTAGTTGACTGATCGGTAAACCAGTCAAGGACCGTGTTTTGAAAACACTGTGAGAAACAATGATTAATCTGTCAAGTAGACAATTAATCAAATATGATACAAGTTAGGCGCCACATCCCCATAGTAGGCCAATAGGGTACTGATGGGTCTCGGTACCCCATATAAACATAAGTTATAGTCGCTAACGTTAATGGTGACTCAACGAGTGTATTAATGAGACACGTTATTTGTGACAAGTGGTTACCTGTAAATTGAGAAAGGTGTAAGTACGTAATTCCTTCAACCTAGGTAAGTACAACTCCGCCTATAGCATGAATAAAATGTATTTAAAATAATGTTTTTACAGTATGTTAAGTAATTATGCCATGCATACATTATTAATACACAGCATATTTAAGAGCATATAAGTTTTATAATCAAGTATATTGGTGAAAGATCATGTTAGCTGTCATACGTCCCTGTCACGTAGGATTAGGGACAGCTTAGAGAAGCATTGAGCTAAGAGAAGATAAACAAGATGGAAATTCATAGGCGTGTTGTACCGGCCTTTTCAGTTGAAAGGGTTCTAATGTAAGTTAAAGCAAAAAGTTGAGCATCTGTGATGGCTCTCTGACTTTTTAACCACGGGTGTTACCGATGGTCTGTGCACACACGGTACTGACACATGGGCCCTAAGTAGACAAAAGAAAGAAAAGAGAATAATGAAGCATAAATGAACATAACCAGATCATGCTTAGTTCACGGTATACATTAGTTCACCATGCTTCTAAATGCATTCAGATCACGATGTTTCTGTTTTGCATAAAGTATGTAAAGTTTCGTATTCATTGATATGTTATGTGATGACTGGATATGTGATATGTTGAAATGGTATATGTATCTGGCATGCTTATATGATTTTAATTATGTACTATGTTTAAACATATTTTGCAGATAACATGTTGTATTTACTGGGCGTAAAGCTCACGAAGTGTGTTCATGCTGTAAGTAAACGTCCTATGGCTCAAACCCCAATGGGCGATGATAGCAGCGGAGGTGGATGTAAGGGTGAGGTTATGGAGACACCGCGAGCTTATCTTCCACAAAGTTTAAGTATCAGTGTTTTTGAATAGTAATCATTAAATAGTATTTGTAAATAGTAATCGTTATACAGTATTTTTGAATAGTAACTGTAAACAATATTTCTAAATAGTAACTGTTAAATAGTATTTTAGAATAGTAACTATTAAATAGTATTTTTAAATAGTAATTGATATACGTACGTGCACAGTAAATACGTATGCAATCAATAAATTTATGATATCTAGTTAAACAACTTTAAGTGTCAATTTGCAAGAAAGTATAAGTATTATTTAAAGTAAGCAAGTCTTTAAGTGACGGTCCGGGCCACTGAGGGCACGGGGCGTCACATACTGAAGCATAATCGGTACATGCATGACTTATTATAATCTTATATTTACAGTTTTGCTGGGTTAGTGTTATACTTGGTGAGCATAAAGCACATTACGTGTATTCATGTTGCATGTAAGAATTCTATGGGCTAAATCTAAATGGACGATGCAAGTGGCTGGGTGAATACCATCGCAAGTTTAACTTTCACAATATTATGTTTAAGTATTTTATGAAATCCATATTAATATTTTGTTTATGTTTTCTATGAAAACTAGTTTAATATATTGGTTATATGCATGTTTATGAACTTTACTAGGACATGGCAAGCTATCTCTATATTTTGAAATAGTAAGATAAAGCAAGTAATGCATTGTTAAAAAGAAAAAAGAAAAAAAAAGGGATATTTATGGGTAGTTATAATTAACCCCCATAAATATGGGTCATCACAGTTGATATCAAAGTAGATATTATGCCATCTTGCTTCATATCGCCGTGTGCCAGTTTCATTTATCTAAGTTAGTTTGTATTTCATATTACTACTACGTAAGTTAATATTTTTAAGTTGTAATATATCATTATGGTAGTTATAATTAACCCCCAATGGGTAAAAGAAGATCGGGATACAAGTTTCACATTTGTAAACATGAATCTCGATCGATTCGATGGCTGTCGCCGACCCTATGAGCTTAAAGTTGGATCCATTATATGGAGGTTATATTTTGTACTTGCCACATCCTACCTCATCTACAGGTGGAACTAGTGTGCAGTAGACAGAAGGAGCTGCGATGGCTTAGTGGGAAGTGCGACGTGGGGAGGGAGACCTGATAGTTCACTAGGTTGACCTCTATCAAGCACTCCATGCAACCTTCAGGCCACCTTCTAATAACAAAGTCGAGAAGAATGTTGAGATTTGGAGGGACATGCACGAGAGGTGCTACGATGTCTTCTTGAAAATATCGGATTCATATGAGGGGGAAACTATGATCCATTACTACCAACAATTTAGGGATGGCATATTACCCCATATTCCTCAGAATAGGTCATTCTCTAAGATAGAAGGGCTTTTATGAAGAGGAATTCTCAGAGTCGTAAGCGTGTCTGCTGCCCTCCACGTCATAAGAGTTTGAGATGTTTTATGTAGGAAATAGTGGACGTAAAGGTTGATGTGATTAACATTAGGGAGTACGAGCAAGCTATTGCTATAGCAATCCTTGTCACCTACAAGGATGGGCCAGTTCCATCTTGAAGAGCCTGAGGATGATAAGGAAGCCATAGAAGGCAAATGGCGACAACAATGATGATGATGATACTCCTTATTTTCTTCTCAAAGATGAGGTAATGGATGAGGATGAGCCTTTTCCTTAGGTCATAGTGGCTAGTGATGACAAAAACAGTTATGGTATGGAAGATGATGAGGATAAGAGAAATTTCCCTTGATGAGGATGACAATGAGGACATCTCTAATGCAAAGTCAGGACTTTACTCAGAGTAGTAGAGATTGGCCCTAGTATAGCTTTTGCTTAGATCATGCATATAGGTACTGTGGGAAGTGGTAGTTTACTTCCATTAGACCTAACCATGTATTTTTCTTTTGGGTTTTTGTGTACCAGAAAGTGCTTACGACTCCCGGCAGGCCAGACTAATGTCTCACCTTTCTTTTATTTGGTAAAGGTAGCTGTATATGAAGTAATGTGCTAATTGTAAAAGATATATGTGCAATTGTTGGACTTCACATGACCGATGGTGCGACAGAAAGTGTTAGACAACTTCTGGCACCCCGATAACATTTAATAATAGGATATGATATGATATGATATGTTATGTACTAAGGTGTTTTATACATGTATGCAGATACATATACATAAAAACAACAATATTGATAATTAAGCAAAGCTATATGCTACCTTGATTTTCCATTTACGAAAGTAAGGGGATTTACACGTTTTTCTTGTTAAATAATTGAACTTAAGAGGTAATATGGTTTGGCCTAACTTACAAGCAACCCAAGCATTACAGGATGGTGATTTAGTGGCACAACTTACAGCTATGTGAGAAATGCTTGGAAATCAATAATGTGACATTAACCAACTTAGAGAACAACTAAGCCAGTGAAACCAGGTATTACCAATAGCAGGGGTGCTAGCTCAAGAGGTTCTGCCGACCTAGAGAATCCCATGGGAGCAAGTAAATCCCTTAGTCCAGGAAATTCCACAAAGACGAGAATTTTCTTAACCACCACCAGCCCCTCCAACAATGGTCATTCCCATAGTAGCATACATTCCTCAGTCGGTCTTTAGAGATGGCAAGTTATATGAGAGGTTTCAGCATATGGAAGTGCCAGAATTTAAAGGATCTACTAACCTTCTAGAGGCTGACCACTGGCTAACAGATATTTAAATAGTCTTAGACTTTATAAAAATTAATAGACTAAGAAAAGGTTATGTGCACTTCTTTCGCCCTAAGAAAGGAGGCTCATCAGTGGTGGAAGATAGTGGCAATTAAAAGAAATGTCAGTGAAATGATATTGACTAAACAGTTGGTGCCTACAAAATATGACTGTTATAGAGGCAGTCAGGACATTTGAACATTTGGCTCAACTTTATTTTGACCAAGTGCCTACGAAAAGGAAAGAGTTATAAGGATGCTAAAAACATTTTGGATGGATGTTACAGTTCATGTTTATAGTGGAAGTCATGGATCGGCAACTGTGGCAGAGTACGTAAGCAGGGCCATCCGAGCTGAGTATTGGTTAGGTCATGATAGGAAACGAAAGGCCTAAATTTTCAAGGCCGAGAAGGAAGAAAAAGCTCAAGCCAAGCAGGCTCAAGAGAAGCAAATCACAAATCTTAGCATAGAGGACAAAATACTAGAACTGGACAAAATAGCAGGCAACATAGTAGTAACAACAAGAGGAGGGGAAATCCGAGCAACCAAGGTCAACAGAAGAAATTTCTGCAGAAAAAGAACAACTGAGGGGGAAACAACAACCAACATCCCACATGATTAAATTATGCAAAAGAAGCATACAGGAGAATGCAAATTGGGGACAAATAATTGTTTTATTTTTGGCAAGGAAGGTCACTATGCCAGAAAAATATTTTTCTAACCCATATAACCAGAATCGAGGGTCCTTCGATCTCGCAAGGTAAATTAGAAGTTCTAAACAACTAGGGGAGAATCTATGCTTTTAAAACGAATGACATGGAAGTAGGAACTTCTACAGCAGTAACAGGTCAACTTTCTATCGCTAACTCAAAAACATTCGTTTTATTTGATTTTGAAGCCACTCATTCTTTTGCATCATTTGAGTTTGTTAGAAAAATAGATAAGGGCATGGTTAGGATTAATCATAATTTTAGAATAGCTCTTTCTTTTGGGGAAGATTTATTGTCTAACTATAGGGCATGTTATGTACCGGTAGTTATTTATGGTAGGAGGCTGAGTGTTGATCCGACCTTCATTGATATGCTCGATTATGATGTGATTTTGTGAATGGACTTCCCTATGAAATGCCATTATAGACTATTGGATGCAGAGAATTGCTTTTAGACCTATTAGATGTGAAAATTTTATCTACTTGGGTATGTCATTAAAGCAACCTAAGGTAATGATTTTGGCAATGGAGGCTTGCAGGATGTTAGCCAGTGGTTACTTGGGATTTCTAGCATACGTAGTAGACAAGACCCAAGAAACAAAAATAGGACCTGGAGATGTGCAAATAGTCAAAGAGTTTATAGAGGTATTTCTAGAAGATCTTCCAGGAGTTCCACTGGTGTGTGAGATATCGTTTGAGATTGAGCTTCTATCAGGATCAGCGCGCATATCTAAGGCCCTATACTGAATGTGCCCTGTGGAGCACAAGGAACTCTATATAGGAAAAATAATAAGACATGCATAGTGGAATTTAAAAATTTTTCAAGATCGTTAAAAAGTCGTGTTGTCATATACAATAAATTATTCAATAATCATTACACCTTTCAGAGGAGATCAACCAGAACGTCAAAGGATGTGACCAAGAGACTTCAACCAACTTCACATATAAGCCCCATAGGTCCTATTTATAAAAAATATCCTAATCAATTATTATCTGTTAAGGAATTATGTGAAATTAGTAAAGGTCCGATTGGACATATATAATGTAGGCTACAATAATCCATGTAACTATTATTTTATACTGAATAAACCTATTAAAATTATTAATTTCAGAGTCACATCACTATAAACCTGAAATTACACTCCTAATTATATACCGTATTATGTAAGCTAGTGATAAGCTATCATCTAATGGCCTTATCATGTTTGCAACACCCTCATATGATATCCATGATCTACCTTAGGTCATAGTCCGCTCGACCTGCTAATCACACTATCTTAAAGATCCATTATACACCCTATTAAGAAAATGACATATGTGAATAAAAAGTCATCTGCCAAGCAAACAACTTAAGGCCTTATCCATTTTCACATCCAGTATAATGCCTTTAAGAGGATAACATATACTCATCATTAGAGTTATGATTCCAATATCTATAAACAAACCCTCCATCGTATATAAGTCATATATCCAATAAACTAGTCTATAAGCTTACTTTTCTGAAACATTTTCAAAGTATATAAGTCATACACATGAAGCGATTCACCTACTCAAGATTAGGTTATTCATAATGAACAACAAAAGTGAATTGATCCACTCAAGTGGACTACACAGATTAATTGTACTTTAGTCCAAGTCCGATATGTCACCACTAAGCAATATATCTATGTCTCTACTCGGGAGTTAAAGCTCAGATAGTTAAGACAAATCATCTCCCTAATTAGCTTTAGATCATAGACTACTAATTATAGATTTACACTGCTTACTTTAGAATGTTGTCTTCTTGCATACAAAAGTCTATTATATGCAATATTTTAATAGTTCAACAACAAGCAGTCAATAAGTTATATTTGCTTACGTATACTTTAACATATAAATAAGATAAGGATATATAGCAATGTAATGAATATCTTCTAATATATTATTAATTAGTTCAAAATAAATGAAATACATTAAAATGTCTATCTTACTTAGGAAATTCCTAATAATCTCTCACTTGCCCTAAACTATTAAATGTGCTATGTTATGCATCCCTATCGCCTTTATGTGTTTTTCAAAGCTTTTAGCTATCATAGTCTTAGTAAAGGAATCGGTAATATTGTTCTCGGATGTGACCTTACATATGTCTACTAAACCTACCTCCACATGCCCTCTAATTATATAGCATCTCTGATCGATGTGTTTGGTCCTCTTGTAGTGTCTAGATTCCTTTGTGTTGATAAAATGTGACACCTTAAATTTTATTTAAGGGTCAATATATAATTTAAATAAAATTAGTGTGCCAAAAATTAATTGAAAAATCTTTTGGAAACCCTAGGTTGGTTTTCTAGTCAAATTCCGCTCAAAAAGTCAACAATTTGAACTTCAAAAAAAAACCCCTAAAACATTCGGCCATCACTTGGGATTTTAAATTAAAATTTAAATTCCACAAATCCAAGAAGGATTCAAATTTAAATTTCATTCCTTAGATATAAAGAAGAAATTCGGCCATAAAGTGTAGGAAATAAATGAGATTTTATTTGAATTAAAAGCTAGGTTAAAACTCAATTAAAATTCAAATTATTTTTCCTTAAAAACTAAGGGATAATTTTCGGCCACTTAAGGGGAAATAAGAGAGAAAACCCTAGCCTCAAAACAGCACAAAAACTTTCCCTTTTGCCCCTTAAAATTTTCAGCCAAACAAGGAAGAGAAAGGGAAAGAAAAACCTAGTATAAAAACCCCCTTTTAACTCTCATTCACCCCTTTTTTCACCCTCAAAATTTCGGCCAGCTTTCCCCTCTCCCCTCTCAGAATTTTCTCTCCCAAAACACACCCAAAACAGCAAACAAAACCTACCAAAAGGCAGCTCAAAGATTCAACAACTTTTGAGACAAAAACAAGGTGAGAAATCAAACTTTTTCCTTCCTTCTCCTTTTGATTTTAAATCCAAAATTTATATGGTTTTCTCCACTATTTCCATACTGTTTTGAAGACTCCAATACTCACACAAATTCAGCCAAAAGGGAGACCAAGCATCAAAAATAGGGCAGCACAAACAAGGTGTGATTTTTCTCTCAAACCCTAAAATTTTGCCTCATTGATCCCCTTTTCAAATACCCTATTATCATATGTGTAAGATTTTATGATTTTGTCAATTTGATTCTTGGGTTGTGTTAATGACATATAAATAAGGTTATCCACAAAATTTCGTGATCATTGGATGAAAATTGAGTTGATTTGAGACTAATCGAAATTCGGACACAGAAAAACGGAAATCTGGAAAATTACCATATGAACAGTAAATTTGTGTCAGCCATAACTTGAGTTTTAAAAATGATTTTTGAGTGATTCTTGAGCCTAAAATTAAATTCAAGATGTCCCCTAAATTCATGCAAATTTTCAGAACCAAAATCTTCCATTTGCCCAGTCAAAATATTTTTCTAAGATAGGCGGACAGAACTACCAGGTTTTGAACCGAAACTGAAACCCAGATTTTTATGCCTGAAAACAACCCCCGGTTTTTGGCCTAGTTGAATGACCAAACGATGTCCAAAAATTATAAAAATTATATGGAATTAAAGCTACGGATGTCTAGTTTAACATATTAAAAATTTAGAATTTTTGGTATTAAAAATGAATTGATATTGATTTTACAATCAGCCTAGGTCAGTCTGCCCATGACCAGAAATATCTTAACTTAGAGTTTTTCAAAAATTTTAAAATCCCAAATGTTTATTACACGTTTTGAAATCTTTTGTGGCACACTAAAATGATTGGATGATTATGTCTAGACCTAGACTGATCATATGTTTGATTATAGGAATTATTTGACGTTCTTGCTTGATTGGTGGATCACAGTATCGCAACGCTTGTGCGAAAATTGAGGTAGGACGTTCTAGCCTTTTCTGGGAATAGTCAAGTGTTTTAAATTTCCCTGTTTTATCGATGGCATGCTGTTTTTCAGTTTATGAAATTATTATACTATTTTTGATGAAATAAACGCATGCAACGTGTTTTGTAATAAATATGTATTTCAAAGCGTGTTTTGATTAATGGCATAATATAACTTGGTAAATACCATCTTTTGAATAATCCGGTGAACATAATTGAGCTCTAGTTCACGATCATTTTAAATGATGCGTGCGTCCCAGAGTTGACGCCATGGGGGAAGGTCCCTAAACCAGCGCAGGGCCGTTCGGCCTGTTTAGACCGTAACGAGATGATCTAGGATAATTCAAATTCGAGGCATGTATATTATAGCTACGACAAGTCCTCACTCATAATATGATGGTTTGTTTTAATGATTTATTATTTTAATATTGGGGCACGTATATTGCAGCTACGCTAAGTCCTCAGCAGAATAAAACTTGCATCAAAAATGTTTTTTTTTTAAATTGTTGATTATTTTTGGAAACGGATATTATGCCATATTTTTAAATGTTATCTGTTAACCCACCTTTGTTTCTGTCCTACTGAGCCAGCGCTCACGTCCCTTTTTTCTTTGTGATTTCGAAATGACTACTTTCAGGTACGGGAGGTAGCAGTTCCGAAATTCGTTGAGATATCCGTTACTACCGAAGATGATGCTATCCGTTTTCTCCATCTTCTTCTTTCTGTTTCTCGTTCTGATGTAATGAGACTTTAAGTTTGTACTTTATTTCACGTTATTCAAATTTCATACTTGGGAATATTTATTGTTGGTAATTTCTCTTGAAAACCGATTTTGTGTTTGATTTCCGCATTAAAAGGTATTTACTTTTTACTTTATTTTGTTTTGTGGTTATGATGCTACTTTATAATTAGGCTTAACTAAATTATAATGTTGACCCGTTGTTTTTGTAATAAATGTTTTCCTTAAATCTCGGGTTGATATTATGATTTGGCTGCCGTGTCACGTGTCTAAATTTTGGGCCGTGACATAAAAGCTATACTGTTATCACAGTAAAGTATGATAGGCTTGTCAACACTCGAAATGACCTCAAGGTCTCTAAAGAACTTGTGGAGCCAAACTGCATTTTTAGATGCTTAATTCGTAGCCACATATTCAGCCTCTATCATAAAGTCAGCTGTGCAACCTTATTTCATTTTCCTCTACACAATGGTGCCTCTTTCAAGTATAAACATTTATCTCAAAGTTGACTTTCTCAAATCTTTACAAGTTTAGAAGTCTGAGTCAGTGTTTCCTACAGTTGTTAGGTCTCCTCTAGAATATACTAGCATATAATCCCTCGTTCTCTTGAGATACGTGAGTATATGCTTCACGGCTTGCCAATGTCTAATTCTAGGATTCGCTTTATATCGGCTCACTATACCTATAGTAAAACAAATATCTGGGCGAATGCAAAGCATAGTGTTCATAAGGCTACTCAAAGCAGATGCGTAAGGGATCTTACTCATTCTCTCTCTTTCTTCCGATGTCTTAGGATAATCATCCAACGAAAGAGTTAGGCTAGCAATGGAAAGTTGGGAATCTTTCTTTGTTTCTTGCATTACATACTTTTCAATTATTTTATCTATGTATGAAGCTTGGAATATGCTACCATTTTGTTCTTTTGATCTCTAAAGAGACAAATACCTCGAACAAAATTAGCTTCTCCTAAATCCTTCATATCTGTGACGTCTCGTACGTTACCATACCAACCAGCCGAGCTCTGACGCCGACCGTGATGGCTGGCAACCTCGTGGGTCATCGTCCTCTTACTTAACATACTTATTTTTCCATTTTTTAACGTTCTCATTTTAAAGTGGAAGCAATTTCTATAGCAAAATTTTTTTTTAACTTACATATTATACTTATATCCCTATCATACTCTTATAACATATAATTCATAAATTTCTTTTTTTCAACTTCCTTTTTGAACGCTCAGCGAAAGGCTCATAGTAGTACCATACCCTCGCCCAGTCCCTTGGCACATGCAGATCCGTCCGTTGTCCATCATATTACTTTAAACTAACAGGTTACTTACCTGCAACATATGAACAACTAATGAGCTAGATGCTCAGTAAGTTCAAACATACATTCATTAACTTATAAATACTAGTAATATATATTATTACTAGAATATATGATATCACGTATGGATACATCATACACATCATCAAAACATAACATCGAAACATAACATAATATGTTAGCCTCTTCATGCTCATTTATCTCTTCGCTCATTATTCTCATCATTCTATCGATCATCTCTTATCATTCTATTCTAATATCTTCATTTCTTTTCTTTTCATTCCTATCATGTCTTAACTTTCTGTTCTAAATTTTCTTATCTTTTCTATCGTTTTATCATCATTTCTTAACCTTTCGTATCTTAAAAGCCAGTAATATATACACTAGCATAACATCATGTAAAAACGTGTCATTCATATCATACACATAACATCAAATACCTCACATCACATATATTAATTCTATTATTTTTTTTAAGTTTCGTTTTATTATTTATCTATTTTTCATCGATTTCATTATGTCATTCTTTCACATTGTTTGTTTCTTTTCATGCCATTCTTTACTTTTCCTTTTTTTTCGTATCGTTTCTTTTCTTTTCACTTTCCTTTCCTTTCCTTTCTTTTCACTTTCCTTTCCTTTCTTTTCTTTTCACTTTCCTTTGGTGGGCCCGTTGTTGAACGTACCTATTTGCACGCAGACAGTGGGAAGAGGGGGAGCGACCCACCAACCTACCTCACAGTCACATATGTTTACCTCATTTTAGGGGTAAAACATTAGCTACCTCACCTTCAGGGTAGGGTCCAACCTATAAACTACCGCACCTTCGGGGTAGCACCATATCTGCGTGGAGGATATAGACTTGAAGTCTCGACCGTATAGGGAGACCGGTACGCCAACAATTAAGTTTTCAGTTTTATTATCTTACATACTTTTATTTTTCTTATATTGATTTTTCGTGGTACATCTTTTTCATGACATTCATAATCTTTCCTTTCTCATTTTTCATAAAACATTTCATGGGACATTTGTTCTATCTTTCTTTCGTAATTCTTTCATTCTCATTTCGTAAGACATATATCATTGTTTCATGTTGTTATTTTTCTTTTCTTAATTCTTTACTTTACTCGTGTGAATTATGTCAGTCACACTTTAGCATATATAGCACATATTACTTATATATCATCACATCATATCATAACAAACAAAAATACGTTTAGTTATGTGCAGACAATTATTCTCTGTTTATCATTTGCATCATTCTATCTATCGTATCTTATCATCATACTCCTATCGATCATAGCCTATCATTGCTGCTCTTTCTTGTCTAACTCTTTGCTTTCATATCATTTTTCATAAAACACTTATCCTTTCGTTCTCATAAATCATACCCTTTCTTAATTCTTTTCATTACCGATCATCTTTGCTCTATCAATCATAACTTAACTTCCATAAAACTTTTCATAAACATCTATTCTTTCCTTTCATATCTCATCTCTTTTTTAGGCATTCTATCATAACATTCTCATTCTTACTCTTTCCATTCTTCCATCTCTCTTTCTCACATCGTTACTCTCATAAAGCTTTTATAATACATTTCCTTCATAATTCAATATATATATTCATATATATATTTTTATAAATTATTTATTAAAACATATCTTTTAACATCATCATAGTATTACTATAGCATTACTATAGCATCATCATAAATCACATCATGACATTTGCATACAAAACATATAAATACAATAAGCTTGTTCATAGTTGCAGATGGGTAAATGTCTGAACTTACTCATAGCGTGCTTATTCTCTTCTCGAAATCCATTGACGTCCTTTGTCGCGTCTGGATCGAGTTCCTACAGACAAACTTTGTCCGTAAGTCACATTTTCATTTATAGCTTTTATTTTATTAAAAAGCTTGATTCTGATCTTATAACCCTTAATTATAGCCTTAGGATAGCTTTCTAAACCTTAATGGCCATTTTCAAATTTTTCTCCAACTTTTTGAAATATTACGATTTTACCCCTAACTTTTGACAAAATTATAATTTTGCCCTTGACGTGATTTTTCATAACTTAAACCTCAATTTTGGCTTTTACAAACTTCATTACCCTATTCTGGGGTCACTGGGGCTCTTTTCCCATAATTTGAGAATCTTTGGGCAAAATGACCATTTTGCCCCTGGTGGGTCGTTTAACTATAACATTCATTTTTATGTTTAGGCTAGATTTTCTAAACCCAAAATCATCTAATTAACTTTTTAAATCTTATCAGACCTTTTTCCGGATCAATTCTTATTATTTTGCTAATTTTTCACATTCCCGGCCCTCTGGAAGTATTATTCCGACCTAAGAGTTGGTTTACTAATCGTAACTTACCCATTCCTTTTTCCATGCCCTAATTCCTCGAGGGGGCTCGGGTTACCTTCCCGATCATATTTTACCCCTCGTTTCCCATATTACCCCTAGTGCCGTTTTTCGAAAATTCGGCAACATTTCCGCTTAATTTTTGAGGTTCCAACATTTAGGAAACGCCTGAAAACCATCTATCCTGATCCAATTCTATCACGTACTATACCAGAGACCTATATTTTATGTAAAACTCATATTATTTACGTAAAATCGTTACATTATCCCATATTTTTCTTTTCCACCATTACAGTAATTTTCTTCCTTTTACATATATTCTTTTCCAAAATTTTCATACCAATAATCATAAAATCATACAATAGTCCTAAACAATTAAATTGCGGAACGTAAAGAGGTCAGGATTTATACCGAATTGCAATCCGATCTTGATGGCATAAACCCTAATTCTTTGTTCTTCATATCTGAGGTCCCGTCTTGCAAATCCGACTCTACGGATGCATCCGGAACGTCGAAAATAGGCCAACAGGCCAAACTTCTAAAATTGGTCAACGGTCGCCGTTGATCGGCGTTGACCGCCGTTGATCATTCGTTCATCGGTGTTGACCGGCGGTGACGATGGAATGTAGGTAGTCCATCTTGAAGATCTCGACGAGAGGAATCTATTGGTGGTCTCAATTTCATGTTTGGAGGCCACTATCGCTGGAAAATCCCCTCGAAAGCCACGGCAAGACGGCGACGGTGGAACTCCGTCATGTCGAACTTTTTTCCCTAAATTGGTTGAGGTCCTTTGCTCCCCACAACCACACGACCATGTCTGCACCGGTGGCTCTCTTTAATTTGGCCGGAATCGGTGAAAATCGACGGTGGCTTCAATGGCAGTAGCGACGAATTTCTCGAAACTTGGTCGGCATGATACGGCGGTTGTTGCCGTGAACCACCACATTTGTAGTGCATGTGTTGCAGTACTCTTCACCATGAACCTTTTGGGACCGGTTTCGTGGCAAACGGTGGCCGGACGGTGGAGAAATCTCACCGGGAAGATTTCGGCTCCGGCGGCCTTCAGGCGGCGGCATGCGGCGGCCTTCAGGCGACGACATACGGCGGCTGTTCCGTCGTGTCAACCCACCTTGGACTCAGCTCAGTGAGCGGTGCCGATGGTGTCGTGAACGGAGGCCGGAATTGGAAGTTAGCTACTATTCATCCATGGGGTCGTGAGAGAGGAGAGAGAATCTCTCTGGACTGTTTTTGTAGCTTTTCAAAATTATTCAATCTTCGCCCTTTATATACTTTTTCACCCAAAATTTCAACATGGGCTATGCTAACTAATTTGGGCATCCTAAATCCAAATATATCAGTTTTATTTTTATCTGAGGTCATTTCGGCCAGTTTCTGATACTGCGAATTCCAAGTCAAAAATTACCTTTGTACTCAATTATCTAATTTGAGCATGTTGATAGGTTATCCTGACTAATTTGGGTGTGCTGAGCCCAAATTTATCAGTTTTAACTTCATTAAAGGTCATCTAGACCAGTTTTCTGAAACTGCCTGTTTCTCGATCAAAATTCACATTTTGTACTCAATTGACTAAATTGAGCATACTGATTCCAAATATATTAGTTTTATGTCAAGATAATATCATCTTGACTTACTTCTTGATACTGTGAGTGGCACACACATGCTCACACCTAAAATCACTGTCAATCATTTTTTATCCTTTAACATTGTTAGAACATTTTATTTAGTTATAAACAATATTAAATCACTTAATTTCACATTTTAACGCTTAAATTCATTGTGTATTTATTCTTCGAGAAATATAAATTTTCCCTGTTATTACAATATCAAACTGTCGGGATTACCAAAGTTTGACCGATGATAAGTTCTCTAAATCAATTCTAATAAGTAGTATATCACTGACATATAGTACCCGAAAGACCACTTTACTATCCTTTATATGTTTATAAACACCGGGTTCATCAATGTTATAATCAAAATTGAATGCTTTGATAAAATGTTTGATTCCGTGAGTGAGATGCTTACTTTTATCCATAAATGGATCTAAGCAACTTGCAAACTTTCCTCTCTTGTCCTTTTGTCACGAAGCTTTCGGGCTGCATCGTATAGATACTCTCATCAAGATGGCCATTCAAGAATGATGTCTTGATGTCCATTTGCCAGATCTCAAAATCAAGAACCATAGCAATGGATAGAAGGATGTGAATAGACTTTAGCATCACAACAGGTAAAAAGGTTCATCGTAATCGATTCCAGCCTTTTGCATGTATCCTTTTGCCACAAGTCTAGCCTTGAAATTTTTAACTTTTTCTTCCACCTCCTTCTTTCTTTTGTAGACCCACTTGCACCCAATGGGTTTGATCCCATTCGGCAGGTCCATAAGTTCCCAAAATAGAGTTAGATTCTATAGAATCTATCTCATTGTTGATGGTCTATTTCTAAGATTTAGAATCAATATCATTTATAGCTGCATTGTAAGTAATCGAATTATCATCATACTCATAAACTTCGGGCTGGTATACCTTAGTATCATACATGAAGAAATTAGGTTTCTTAGAAACCCTATCAATATAACTTAGACTTATATCCAAGATCGAAACCTGTGGAGCAATTCTATCACCTGATTACTCCTCCAGCATTATTTTACTTTGAGGCTTAAAAACATTCATGTAACTTTTCTCTAGGAAAGTCGCATGGGCTAAGATAATGACTTTTTGTTTCTTTGGCTTATAGAATGGACCTCCTTTAGTTCTTTTAGGATATCCTATAAACATGCATAATTCTGATCGTGGTTCCATCTTCTTCGTATCCCCATCAATACATGTGTCGGGCAGCCACATATTTTCATATGTCCAAGGTAAGGCTTCTTGCCATGCCATAATTCATACGGAGTCTTAAGAATTGATTTACTCAGAACATGATTCAAAATATAACATGTCATTTATAGTGCATGTCTCCAGAATGATAATAGTAGAATTGAATAGCTTGTCATGTACTGTACCATATCCAACAAGATCCTGTTTCTCCTTTTGACTACACCATTCTGTTGTAGAGTACTAAGTGCAGTCAATTGGGATAAAATCCCATTCTCTATAACATGTCCTAGAAATTTGTCAAACAGGTATTCGCCACCTCAATCAGATCAAAGTGTCTTTATGGATTTACCCAATCATTTTTTCACTTTCACATGATACTCTTTAAACTTCTCAAAGGTTTTGCTTTTACGATGCATTAAGTATACATATCCATACCTCGAGTAATTATCTATAAAAGTGACATAACACTTGTACCCTCTTCACGCCTTAACGTTCATAGGGCCACATACGTCAGTGTGTATAATTTCTAAGAGTTCATTAGCCCTAGTACACTTAGCTTCAAAAGACCTCTTAGTCATCTTACCTTCAAAGCAGAACTCACATTAAGGAAAATGCATCTCCTTCAAAGCATTCAAAGGATATTCTTTAACCAATCTTTGAATTATATCTTATTTAATATGACCAAGTCTTAAATGCCAAAGATATGCCTTGTTAGAGTGAGAAACTTTTAACTTTTTAGAGTTATCAACCAGTTCAGTGTTCAGCAGTGAGTACATCTTATGTTTGACCAAATAAAGATTTCCATCTGTCCGTCCATTTAAAATAGATAAAAGGCTTGTTTTTATGAATATCAACTCTTTTATTAAAAGGTAATGAATAAGAATCCTTCTTAAATAAGCTACTGATATAAGGTTCCTCCTAAAAATAAAAACATAAAAATAATCTTTCAATAAAATAAACCTAAATTCATTAAAGTAAAAATGTATGTCTCCCATTACTTTAGCCACTACCAAGCTACCATCTCCATTTTGCAACAAAAGGCTCCTATCATGTAAACTTCTCATTTCCATGAACCCCTGCAAAGAAACACAAATATGACTAGTGGCGCCCAAATCAATGACCCAAGTGTGTTTCAATTCTTCCACCAAATAAAGAAGATCCTTACTTTTCTTCCCCTTGGTGGCTAGGAATTCCTTACAAGACTTCTTAAAATGGCCTACCTTCATATAATGGAAGCACTTTGATTTTTTAGGGTCCTTAGGCTACTTGTTCTTCTTCTTTTTCTTCCCATTCGTGATAGAAGGAATAGAAGAATTGGAAGCCCCTTGCTTCTTCTTGTTCCTGGAGGGTTTATAAAATTCCATCAGGTTGGCCTCTCCCTTTGTTTGGATTGGAACCCCATCATTGATCATCTGTTCATAAGCTTGAAGTTGTATCATGAGCTTGGTCAGTCTTAACTCCTTTATCACTAGATTGTATACGGCTTTAAATCCCACAAAATCCTTAGAGAAAGTCTTTAAGACCATCTCAATCTGGAGGTTGTAGTCCATCTTAACACCGTTGTCAATAGCCTCAGTAAAGAATGCTATAAGCATAAGCATATGATCTTTTACCAAACTATCTGCCTTCTACCTATAGTTCATTATACTTATTATAATGGATTGTCGAGCCAACTTTTGTTGGCCTCCAAATATATCCTCTAAGTTTTCCATGATCTCCCTGGTAACTTGATAGGTTTCATGTTGTTTTTGTAAAGCACTTATCATGCTAGCGAGGATGTAGCATCTAGCTATCTTGTTGGATTCTTTCCAATAAGTATACATAATAAGGATCTCTTCAAGTGGTGCATCAGGTCGCAGCCCTGGTTAACATGGTTCATCCAGTAGGAACTTGTGTCTTTTGCAGTTGAAAACTATTAGTAGTTTTCCAGTCTTTGTAATTATCGCCGTTTGATTTGTTCTCAGTTAGTATTGAAATTAGAGGTGTCAATGACATTTTGAACTGACATAAAATATAAAAGAACATCACTACAAAGCCCAAGCAAATATACAAAATATTTAGGAAATAAAACATACAAGTATATTCCTTCAGGAAACTTGGTAAAAACGTATAGCATTACAATAGTAATTCTCAACATTTATTGCCTTAAGCCACCGAAGGGTGGTCATTAGATAAATAGCTAGAACATGGGCCCTATTCAATTAATATATATTGCCCTAAATCCCTGAAGATTAAGACATATATTAATAACTATTTATTCTGGCCTCTACTTTAACTAACAGAGCTTCTATGGAAGATTAATAGCTAAACAAGTCTTGAGAATGTAATCATTGTTTACGTAGTTCGATCTATGTCCTATCCAAGCCATCAAGGGATGGTCATAAATAAAATCATGCTTGAACATGTTTTTCGCTTAGGAAATCCAACCTAGTATACTAGGGCTAGGTGTGGTCAGGGTGGAATTTGTCACAATCGAGAAATTTTACTATTCTTAGAAATGTTGTATAACATGAGTATACAATGATTTTTATATGTATAATTGTAAAACATATGTTTTAATACAATTTAGAATGCGATGAAATGTTTTGACGGTGCAAATAAGTGCGTGTTCAGGAATAAAAAATTTTATCAAACTAAAATCAGACAAAATATGCCTTTTCGATTTCGAAAATTCTAGAAATATACTGTATGGTACTAAAAGATAAAATACTTACGGGATTAATTTTTAGGTAAACCGGAGTGAAATAAAGAAAACCGATCGCACGGACAGCCTCAGAATTTCGTCTACGCGATTTCGGTGCAAAACCGTTCGGTTTGACTTATGGTCAAAAAGTTTGACCTAAATTAATGAGAGGAGCCAAAGATTGAATGTGGAACTTTGAAGGGATGTAAGATTACATCCAAATCTAAGGGTTAGGGTTTAAAGTCACTTTAATCCAATGGTTAGGAAGAAAAGTCAACATGAAAAGTCAAAGAAGGTTTAACAAAAATTCAAGATAGTTTTAGGGCACATTAGGTGGCAAATTTTGGATGGGATTTCAGAAAAAACAAATCTGTCTATTTTATAATCCTTGCAAAACAGCCCTTAAAGTTTGTAAAAATTGCATAAAAAGTTTGCAAAAATGCCCCTAAAACAATTGCAACTTAGTCCCTCCTTTTTAGGCTGATTTATACAAGGTTTTGGCACCTAAAAACCAGAAAAAAAAATTTTGGTTTTCAGCCTCCATAGCAGCCGTGTGCCTCCCCCGTTGAAACCAGAAAATTTTTTCAAAGTTTACTTCAAGAAAGTGTGAAAAATTCATTTTTAAGCTCAAGGAATCAAAAAAGCAAGGTAAGCCTCCATTTGTGCAAGTTTTTCTCTTGTTTTTCCATGAAAAATCCATGGGATATGGGGCTGTTTTAAGATGGAAAGTCAGTTTTTGTTTGATGGATTTTTGCTTGAAAGTGTGTTAATGGTATAAGGTTAGGTTAAATGAAGAATAAGAGCATGAAAAATCAAGTTTTATGTGCATTTTTGCTCACTAAAACCGTGGGTTATATATGGTATGGAATGGTGAAATTTTGATGAAGATTTGTTTGGTTTTTGGTGTTGAAAAGTATGTGGAAATGAAATGAAAGAAGTGGATGAAATGGAATTGAAAAACACTAACTTTTGTGCTTGTTTTTCATGTGGAATCCATGGGTTATATTGGGGAAAAATGAGAGTTTTGTGTCGTTGGATTTGGATTGTAAAAATGGTGTTGTTATGTGGAAGAAACAAGTAAAGGAATGAGATGAGAAAAATAAAAGTTTGTGCTTGAATTGTCAATTGAAAATCCGTGCCCTTTCAAAGGGAAAAATGCATGAAAATTAGATGAGTTATGCTAGGTTTTGGTGTTGTAATGTGCATGTGTTGATGTGGAAAATAAATAAGGAAAAATGGAGCTTTGAAACAAAAATTTTGTTTAGGCTTTGCTCAAGAAAAATTGTGTATCAGTTAGGGGTGAAAATGTTATTTTAGCATGATGTGTTAGGGAATGAAACCATGTGCAAATTATGTATAAAACCGGGCCCAAAAATGAGAAAGAACGGGTTGAAATCCTGTTAGAAACGGTTAGGTTTTAATAAAAAATTTTACGTAAAAAGTTTGTAACTTTTATGTTAAATTAGGTTTGTGGTATAGTACGTGGCAGGATAGAATAGGATAGATAGTTTCGAGGCGTTTCTTAAACGCCAGGAACCTAGAATTTCAACGGAAATGCTATCGAAATTTTCAGGACACCCGAAGGGCAATTTGGTAAACTAGAGGTTAAAATAGGGTCGGAAACAGGAAACCCGAGCCCCTTCAGGGACCTAGGCTCGAGAAAAAGACAATAGACGATTTCATAAGTAGTAAAATGTCTATTTAAGGTTTCGAAAGGTTAGAAAAATGAGAAACGACCTCGAGGGTCAGTGAATAGTAATCTGAGCAATTCGACAAAAAATGTCGTAAAAGCTCGGTAAGACCTAAGAAAGATTATTTTATGATTTTTTGAACTAGAAAACCCAGTTAAAACATAAAAATAGAAATTTTACGGTTGAGGGTCCCATAAGGGGCAAAATTTTGACCAAAATTTTCCAAATTGCTAGAAAAAGATCGTAAAAGTCCCAGAATGATTTTATTAAGTTTCTTAAGGTTAAAATAGAACCGTAAGTCAGGAAAACGGAGGAAAATCCCACTAAAGACGAAATGGTCATTTTGTCAAAAGTTAGGGGCAAAATGGTTATTTTGTCAAAAAGTTAAGAAAAGTGATATTAAGACCCGGAATAGTATCGTAAGCCATATAATAATTACATAAATGAAAATATGAAGCCCAAAACAAATAATTAGGAATCTCGAATCAGAAATTTTATATTTCACAATATTTTAAATATGAAATAAATAGTAAAAATAATCGTGATTTATTTCAGTTATAGGAAATCAATAAAAGGGCAATATAAGGACGCCGGTTAACCTAAGAAAGGAAACGCTAGCAAAATATCTGTAAGTTCAGACATTTATTTGTCTGCAACTTGAATTTACTTGCTATGTTTACATGCTATGTATGATATGTAAATAAGTATTAAGGTGGTATATGCACATTAACGTGGAAAAATAAACAACCACAAATAAAGAACATGATGTAAAGAGTTCCAGACCCAGGAGGCAATCATAATGTCACCGGTCAGGAACCATATGAAAGTCGATAATGAAATCAGTATTGGCATACCGGCCTCCCACACAGGTGGAGGTTCTTCATGTTCAGATATGATATGGCTTTCAAACCAATGGTGGTACGTCCCAGGTATAGAAGTCTAATATTATGTAAACTATAGAGGATTGGTCAGTGGGTCGCTCCTCAGAGTCCCTCTCAGTCATGCGCGTACTATTGTAAGACCAATCCAGGAGCTAAACACCAGAACTTAATGCAAGATAAGACCTAAGACTTAAGATTTGCCATAATTGAGCATAATATGTATTAACTGTATGTGTAGCAGCTTAGGTCAAAGTTAATGTGAATAGTATCGATCAAAGTCAACCTTACTATTTATGATCAAAAGTCAAAGTTACTATTCATGTGAAATAGTACTTTTTATGATTTTATGTTTTATATTCCAGTTTGTATGTTTAAACTTACAGAGCCTATCACTCACAAGTTTATTTATGTTGCAGGTAAGAAGCCTGTACACCAGTAGCTAGTGGATGGATGATGGGCGGGATCTGCATCTGTCGTCAGGGCTGGACGAGGGGAATTGTCCTGCTTATGTTTTCCACTAAGCAGATTTTAAAAGTTATTTTGGATGTTTGTAACATGATGTAAATTAAGTATAACATAATATGATATGTATTACATTATGTGTTTTATGATGTTTTATGGCTCTATAGTTTCAAGATAAGTTTTAAAAAAAAAATCCCTAGTTTTCATAATAAAATTTAAGTTTAAATTACGATCAGTAAATAACAAAGACGAGTTATAAGTAAGTTGCTGGCGATCCATTAAGGTGGCAGTCTATCATAGTGGATTTCAAAACTCTACTATGCTAGTACTGTTAGCCTCCATGAAGGGCGGGCCGCCACAGTTGGTATCAAAGCAGTTGACCATATCCCTCAAGGCCTGATGTGCATCCCGTTCGTCGATCCAAGTAAGTTAAGTTTATTTTTATAATTAGTAAAATGTTTAATTACACTAAGTGAACCTTATGTAGGAGCTAGATGACGAGACCACCCTACTTCCGACCACATCCATACCGAGCTAGGGGTCTTCCAAGGGTGTGGACCAGACCCATAATTAGGTCATCTCCACCTCGACGACCTACGGTATGCTCTCCGGCACCGGCCAACCCGGCCACTCCACGAGCAGTGGCACCAACGACCACCAGGGCACTAACCCCTCCGCCAGTACTCAATCCACCACTAGTAGTTGTTGATATCCCAGTAGTTGGTGGACGAGATCACATTAGCTCGAGAGTTTCTGCTAGGGCTACCTAGGCTTTTAGTGTAGGAAAATAAATCGGTAAAAACGTATCAGAGTGGCGCAGCGGAACAATAAAAAATTTTTAGATCGTTAAATATCTCATGATGCCATATACAATAAACCAACAATAATTAAAACTCATACCTCAAGGACGCCAATCTTGCAGGAGGAGAATGACTGGAGGCTTCAACCAACTAGCCTTCTCTACTATTCTCCAATTCCCGAATGGCTGAGTGTGTGGGCACTCTGAACCTCGATCGGTATGCTAGCACTGCTAGTCTTCTTCCAACCACCCAGATCTCTAAAGAACTTATTGTCACGATGAGCTGTGCAACAATAAGCCTGCTCACCTGAGAGTCTGTGATCTTAGAGAATTGGAGTGGCAGGACCTCTATTTATAGACCTGCATGAGGTGATTCTCTGAATTTGAATTGGACTAGGAAAAGATATTCTCCCTTATCTATAACCATAAAAATCCGAATTTTCTATGGGAGATTCTCAACAATAAAATTCGGCCATTATGGATAAATCCAATCCAAATCTAAACAAGATTTTAACTAGAATTTTATCTCCCCTTTTTAAACCAAAAAATCCGAAATTCCTAGGAGAAAATCTCCACATAAAATTCGGCCACTTTTAGGATAAGGTAGAATCAAAATTCCACTAGGATTTTCAAGCTTGAATCTTATCTCAACCTTATCCAAAATAACCGAATTTTCCTAGGAGATACACTCCAAAATTTCGGCCACTTTTCAGGGAGGAGAGAATCCAAATTCAACTAGGATTGAAACTTGAATTTTTCCCTTTGAACCTTATCCACAAAAACCGAAATTCCATTGAGGATTATCCTCAAAATTTCGTCCACCTTTTGTTAGGATTTAGATTCAAAATTCAAGTAGGATTATAACAAGATTATCCTCTCCAAATCCAACTTAAATTCGAATTTCAAACCTTGTGGATTTTCCACAACAAATTCGAATCCCACTTGGACTGTGATTCAAAATTTGAATTTCAAATTTTAAATTCGAATTTCAAATTCAAATTTCAAATTTCAAATTCGAATTTCAAATTTAAATTTCAAATTCGAATTTCAAATTCGAATTTCAAATTCAAATTTCAAATTCAAATTTCAAATTCAAATTTCAAATTCAAAATTCAAATTTCAAATTTCAAAATTCAAATTTCAAAATCCACAAAACGGTTGTGTTTCAAATTCTTGTTCTCATGGATAATTTTCTACAACTCCAATCCAATCTCAAATAAAATCATGGCAACTTTATTTGGAGTTCGAATAATTGTGTACTCTATTATCCAAAAAAAAATCTGAATCCAACCGGAGAGAATCTTGTCTACCATCCTAATCCTGTGTCATCACCATCCATGCATAATAAGCCAGCCAATAGCATACACAAATCAATTTGCCAAACGTTAAGGAATTATGTGGAGTTAGTAGAGGGACTGATTGGACATATATAATCGGGCTCCCGCAAATCCATATGATCATCATTCTTTTACCGAACAACTCAATCATATGATCACTGGTTTCAGAGTCACACCACTATAAACCTGAAACTGAACTCCCAATTATATACCGTATTACATAAGCCTGTGACAAGCTATCGTCCAATGACCTTGTCATGTATGCAGAACCCTCATATGATATCCATAATCAGCCTTAGGCCAAAGTCCGTTTAGTCCTACTGATCAGGCTATCTTAAAGTTCCATTATACTACCGAATAAAGAAAATGATTATTCACCATATGTGAATAAGAAGTCATCCGCCCAGCAGACGACCCAAGGCCTTGTCCATTTTCACATTCAGTATAATGCCTTTATGAGGATACCCTTAACTCCTCATTAGAGCTATGATTCCAATATCTGTAAATGAACCCTTCATCGTATACAAGTCATGCACCCAACGAACTGGTCTATAAGCTTACTACCTCTGAGACGCTTTAGCCATTGGAACATCAAAGTACACAAGTCATATACATGAAGCTGTCCTTTTACTCAGGATTAAGGTTATTGCATAATGAACGTCAAAAGCAGATTGATCCACTCAAAGCGGACTTCGTAGATCAATCATGCTTTAGTCCCGGTCTAATATGTCACCACCAAGCAACATATCCATGTCTCTACTTGGGAGTCCAGCTCCAGACAGTCAAGACAAACCGTCCCCTCCAAGGCTTTAGACAACATAATAGTCTTAACATGAGTTAGATGCTCGGTCTAACCCTATAGACTACAGACCATAGTTTAGACTGCTAACTTTAAAACATTGTCTTTTCGCATACAAAAATCCATTGCATGCAACGTTCTAACAGTTTAACACAAATAATCAGGGAGCCATATTTGCTTACATTTACTTTAACATGTAAATAAGACGAGGACAGATAGCAATGTAATGAATAACCTCTATATATAATTTTATTATCCAGTTCAAAATAAATACATCAAAATGTCTCTAACGCTTAGGGCATTTCCTAACATTTAGGGCCTGTTAGCCACCTATATTTGATGGAGGACGTCAGTCAGTAGCAGTACAGGACTGGCTACACACTGTAGAGCTGACTTGCCGATCTTGTGATATAGACCGAGATTACTTGATCATTCTCGCAGTGAGCACTTTTCAAGGAGATGCCCGAATATATTGGGAGTTCTACGATCAAGAGGCATTGCTGAGACTTAACTAGGCCAACTTATGCTTAGTCATGAGACAGCAATTTTCTCAAAGGAGCCCAAAGACATCTCCAGTCCCCCGGCTAGAGAGGAAAGCACGCCGCTGCCTACATTACCTCGAATAACAGACGTTAGGGATTATCTTCAGAGAGCTGAAAGATTTCAGATGATACTTGCGGACACAATGCTTACATATGCAGTGCAATTTAATGAGAATGTTGTTAAGAGGTGCTCGCTCCCAAACTTTTCTGATGAAGACTTTCGGGAGATGTTCTGGAAAGGACTCACGGCCGAGTTAAAATGCACAGTGAGTCTACTCCATTCCATTCCTAGACGTGAGTTTATCGCTAGCGCCATTAGAGCTGAAAGGGCACAGCTAAGGGAATGCATGGAAAAGCATCAATGGGAACAAGATCACGAGGAGGGGGTGTTGACATGTTTATATGGACCACCACCGAGAGCTAATGATCACGAGGCAGGTCCGTCGTGATGACGAGCAAATGCGACTCGTGATCAGGGATGTGTACAAGCGATGACTCCGATGATAATGATGAAGACCCAAAGGAATTTCCCTTAGGTCAAAATGAATAGGATAGTCGAGTCTAAAAGTGTGTAAATACACCCTATATGTAAATATGTATGTATGTAAAAGGTTAAGACAAATATTGCCCAGACGATACAGTATATGTAAATGCCTATTTATGCCATGTATGATGTAAGAAAATGCTATGAAATGACATGAGATGTTTTGAGTGTTTATGCTTCGCAGTAAATGATATGTTTAAAAATTTCCGCCATATTTCCAAGATTATTCATGAAAAATCTAACTCTCGATTATTATGCAAGGTTAGAAGAAAGAGAACATAATGAGTACAAGAAGGGGACGACGTCCCACACTAGTAGATAGAGAGGAGGAATTACAAGCCCTCTTAGAGAACCAAATGAAAGAGAATGCTGAACTACGACAATGGTTGTCTTCTATGGAACAACGACAGGGCCAAGAAGAAGGCCATGCTTCGTAGGCAGTAGAAACAGTACCAGCAGCAACGCCGGTTATTCCAAAGGTTCAACAGCCTCAACCTAGGGTGAACCAGGAACCCTTATATGAACGATTCCGTCAGATGAAGCTGCCAGAGTTTAAGAGTTCGATTGATCCACTTGAGGTAAAGGAGTGGCATTCTTCTCTGCAGATGATCCTTGACTTCATGAATTTAACTGATCAAGAGAAGATTCTACGCGCGTCCTTTGTACTTAAGAAGGATTCCCAGTTCTGGTGGGACACAGTCCGTATGAGGAGAAACATGACCACGATGACCTGGGATGAGTTTCTGAAGGAATGCAACCAAAAATATTATGATCCAGTTGCTCTACGTCCCCAACAAAAAGAGTTTGCTAAACTGAAACAGGGGAACCAATCAGTGAGTGAAGTATGCAGAAGATTTGATCAGCTGTCACAATTATGTCCTTATGTGGTCCCAACTGAAAGAGAAAAGATTCAGAAGATGATTGGCATGTTTAGGCCAAAAATAGCTGCTTTAGTTGACAGTGGGCCAATACCACCTACCTTAGTGGTAGATTGCGTAAGTAGGGCCCTCAGAGCTGAATATCACTTGCTCAGACAAAAAGAGGAAAGAGAAAAAGTCCGGGAAGCGAAGAAAAAGGAGAAGCTCCTCACCAAGTCAACACAAGCAGGGATGCAGATTGGACAAGGTAGTAAGTCTGGTCAGAATCGACCCAATCAGTCTAACACTCAAGGCTCACAACAATAGTAGGGCATGAGAAAAGGAAATTTTTCTAGGAACAGAAGCCAAGACAGTCGCAATCAATAATGAAAGACTAGTCAAGGCTCAAGACCGAGTTTTCCCATATGTGCTATGTATGGAAGAAGGCATCCAGGCTAGTGCAAGTTTGGCACAAACACATGTTATTAGTGCGGACGAGAAGGGCATTTTGCAAAGAATTGTCCCATAAACCACCAGAATACCTCAAGGCCGATGCAGTAACGTCAACAACCACCTCAAGCTCATGCTTTACAGGGAAGGATTGAAGGGCCTTCAGGAGTGCCACCAACATGGTCCGAATGCCCAGAACAGACTCCCAGACCAGAGGCTCATGTTACAGTATTTACCAAGGAAGATGCTGAAGCGGGAATAACCAATATGGTTACAGGTCAGCTTTCTGTATTCAACCACGTGGCATGTGTCCTTTTTGACTTAGGAGCCACACATTCCTTTATGTCCCACGAATTTGCTGAAAGTTAGAATACGCTAAGGATCCTATAGAGATGACTTTTAGAATAGCCTTACCTTCACGAGAAGTGATGCTGTCAAATTACTGGTTACATCATGTGCCAGTAATTGTGGCAAATAGGGAGTTATATGTCAATTTGATCGTAATGAAGATCGTCGACTACGATGTGATCCTAGGAATGGATTTCCTAGGAAAATACCAAGCCACAATCGATTGTCGGAAACGAAAAATAGTCTTTCGACCAGATGAGCAAGAGAGTTTTGAGTATGTAGACACATCTCGTCAACCGAAAAAGATGTTGATCAGTGCAATGAAAGCAAAGAAGTTGATGGCTAATAGTTGTATGGGATATTTGGCATATGTGATAGACATGACCGAGGAAAAGAATTTGCGACCGGAATATGTTTTAGTTGTCAACGAATTCCTCGATGTATTCCCAGAGGAATTGCCAGGTTTGCCTTCGGAAAGGGAAATTTCGTTCGAGATTAAGATTATGCCAGGGACTGCTCCAATTTCCAAGGCACCATATCGTATGGCCCCAGCAGAATTGAAAGAACTACAGGTGCAGTTAAAAGAGCTACTTGACAAGGGATTTATCCAACCAAGTTACTCCCCATGGGACGCTCCAGTTTTATTTGTTAAAAAGAAGGATGGAACTCTCTGGATGTGTATTGATTATAGAGAGTTGAACAAGATTACTATCAAGAACAAATATCCACTACCTAAAATTGATGACCTGTTTGACCAGTTAAAAGGAGTAGTAGTATTCTCGAAGATTAACTTACGTTCGGATACCATCAACTGAGAATTCGGGAGAGTGATATTCCTAAGACGGCATTCAGACCCTATAGGGTCACTACAAATTTTTAGTAATGCCGTTCAGATTGACTAATGCTCCAGCCGCACTTATGGATTTAATGAACAGAGTCCTTAAAGAATTCCTTAATAAATTTTTTACCGTATTTATCGATGACATACTTATATATTCAAAGACTCATGAGGAGCATGGTATGAGGTTAGGTTAAGTGAAGAATAAGAGCATGAAAAATCAAGTTTTATGTGCATTTTTGCTCACTAAAACCGTGGGTTATACATGGTATGGAATGGTGAAATTTTGATGAAGATTTGTTTGGTTTTTAGTATTGAAAAGTATGTGGAAATGAAATAAAAGAAATGGATGAAATGGAATTGAAAAACACTAACTTTTGTGCTTGTTTTTCATGTGGAATCCGTGGGTTATATTAGGGAAAAATGAGAGTTTTGTGTCGTTGGATTTGGATTGTAAAAATGGTGTTGTTATTTAGAAGAAACAAGTAAAGAATGAGATGAGAAAAATAAAAGTTTGTGCTTGAATTGTCAATTGAAAATCCGTGCCCTTTCAAAGGGAAAAATGCATGAAAATTAGATGAGTTATGCTAGGTTTTGGTGTTGTAATGTACATGTGTTGATGTGGAAAATAAATAAGGAAAAATGGAGCTTTGAAACAAAAATTTTGTTTAGGCTTTTCTCAAGAAAAACCGTGTATCGATTAGGGGTGAAAATGTTATTTTAGCATGATGTGTTAGGAAATGAAACCATGTGCAAATAGTGTATAAAACCGGGCCCAAAAATGAGAAAGAACGGGTTGAAATCCCGTTAGAAATGGTTAGGTTTTAATGGAAAATTTTACGTAAAAAGTTTATAACTTTTACGTTAAATTAGGTTTGTGGTATAGTACATGGCAGGATAGATAGTTTCGAGCCATTTCTTAAACGCTGGGAACCTAGAATTTCAACGGAAATGCTGCCGAAATTTTCAAGACACCCGAAGGGTAATTTGGCAAATGAGAGATTAAAATAGGGTTGGGAACTGGAAACCCGAGCCCCTTCAGGGACCTAGGCTCGAGAAAAGGACAATTAACGATTTCATAAGTAGTGAAATGTCCATTTGAGATCTCGAAAGATTAGAAAAATGAGAAACGACCCCGAGGGTCAGAATAGTATCACCCGAGGGTTAGTGAATAGTAATCCGAGCAATTCGACAAGAAATGTCGTAAAAACTCGATAAGACCTAAGAAAGATTATTTTATGATTTTTGGAACTAGAAAACCTAGTTAAAACATAAAAATGGAAATTTTACGGTTTAGGGTCCCGTCAAGGGCAAAATGGTCATTTTGACTAAAATTTTTCAAATTGCTAGAAAAATGCTGTAATCCCAGAATGATTTTATTAAGTTTCTTAAGGTTAAAATAGAACCGTAAGTCAACAAAACGGAGGAAAATCCCGCTAGGGACGAAATGGTCATTTTGTGAAAAATTAAGGGCAAAATAATCATTTTGTCAAAAAGTTAAGAAAAGTGATATTAAGGCAAGGAATAGTATCGTAAGCTGTATAATAATTACAAAAATGAAAATATGAAGTCCAAAATAAATAATTAGGAATCTAAAATCAGAAATTTTGTATTTCACAATATTTTAAATATGAAATGAATAGTAAAAATAACCGTGATTTATTTCGGTTATAGGAAATCAACAAAAGGGCGATATAAGGATGCCGGTTGACCCAAGAAAGGAAACGCTAGCAAAATATCTATAAGTTCAAACATTTATTTGTTTGCAACATGAATTTACTTGCTATGTTTACATGCTATGTATGATATGTAAATAAGTATTAAGGTGTTATATGCACATTAACATGGAAAAATAAACAACCACAAATAAAGAATATGATGTAAAGAGTTCCAGACTCAGGAGGCAATCATAATGCCACCGGTCAGGAACCATATGAAAGTCGGTAATGAAACCAGTATTGACGTACCGACCTCCCACACAGGTAGAGGTTCTTCATGTTCAGATATGATATGGCTTCTAAATCGATGGTGGTACGTCTCGGGTATGGAAGTCTAATATTATGTAGACTGTGGAGGATTGGCCAGTGGGTCACTTTCCAGAGTCCCTCTCAGTCACGCGTGCACTACGGTACAACCAATCCAGGGGCTCAACACCACAACTTAATGCAAGATAAGACCTAAGACTTAAGATTTGCCATAATTGAGCATAATATGTACTAACTGTATGTGTAGCAGCTTAGGTCAAAGTTAGCATAAATAGTACCATCAAAGTCAACCTTACTATTTATTATCAAAAATCAAAGTTACTATTCATGTAAATAGTATTTTTTATGATTTTATGTTTTATATTCCAGTTTGTATGTTTGAACTTACAGAGCCTGTCGCTCACAAGTTTATTCATGTTACAAGTAAGAAGCCTGTACACCAGTAGCTAATGGATGGACGAGGGGCAGGATCTGCATCTGCCGTCAGGGCTGGGCGCGGGGAATGGTCCTGCTTATGTTTTCCGCTAAGCAGATTTTGAAAGTTATTTTGGATGTTTGTAACATGATGTAAATTAAGTACAACAGAATATGATATGTATTACAGTATGTGTTTTATGATGTTTTACGACTCTTTAGTTTCAAGATAAATTTAAAAAAATATATATCCCCAATTTTCATAATAAAATTTAAGTTTAAATTACGATCAGTAAATAACAAAGACGAGTTATAAGTAAGTTGTCGACGACCCATTGACGTGACAGTCTATCATAGTGGACTTCAAAGCTCTACTATGCTGATACTGTTAGCCTCCACGAAAGGCGGGCTGCCACAGAACTGACACGAGGAGTTACCATGCCTTCATGTATGGATCAACAATGTAGGTCGTGGGTTTTGTTTGAAACCCTTTCCCATTCAATATTTTAAAAAACAAACAAGTTTTTGACGAACATGTATGATCAATATAGTTTGAGCGGTATTCTTCTATCCTATATGATATGTTATCAAATATACATATATAACATCCATCAATACATATTCTATCATATAGTTTAGACTGCTTACTTTTAGAATATTATCTTCTCGCATACAAAAATCCATTGTATGCAACATTCTAGCAATTTAACACGAGCAGTCAGTGAGCCACATTTGCTTATATTTACTTCAATATGTAAATAGGATGGGTACATATAGCAATGTAATGAATAACCTCTAATATAATTTTATTATCCAGTTCAAAATAAATGAAATAAAGCATTCTTTGGGTATTAAATTTTGTTTCGTCTTCTTGTATCCATCTTTATGTAGTCTCTCCATTTATTTCTCATCCTAAGAATCATTTAAAATTTAAATCTCCAAAAATTTAAATTTCAAATTCAAATTCCAAATTCGAATTTCAAATTTAAATTTCAAATTCAAACTTTAAACAATTTTAAACATCATGTGTAATAATATGTAATTTCAAAAATTTCAAATTTTCAATTACATATTTTTAAACATGATTTAAAATTAAATCTCAAATTTAAAAATCAAAATTTTTTGATTTTGAAACCGTCGCACCGCCGCCCCCGAAGGCGACAGCTGCCGTGGGTAGCCACCAGCCTTGGAGGGGCTGGCAGCCCACGGCCACCCCCTATATGCAGCCTTACCGGGTTGCACACCCAGGCTGGGCGCAGCAGCCTGCAAGCTGCAGTCAGCGCCTGCAGCCAGAGGCTGCACGCCCAGGCTACGGCCAGCCTTGGGTAGGCCACGGCCACCCTCGGTTGCAGGCCAAGCCTGCAACCGAGGGTGGTTATGGGCTGCACAGGGGCTGCCGCAGCCCCATCCTGCCGAGGGCAGGGGCTGCAGCCCCACCAAGGCCATCGGCCTGTCCCGAGGGGTCGTGTCTCGATTTTTATGCCATATTCTAATTTACCTATTAGGATCTCCAAAAAAAAATTAATTTGAATCCCAATTAAATTGAAATTTTCCACACAATCAAAATTTCAACCTTTAAATCAAATTTAACTTTTGGTAAAAATAAATTACGGTCTTCAATCTTCAACCTTCTCCAAGAATAATTACATAAAATTTCCTAAACTGTTTTCGGTGTACAAAAATTCTAATCATAAAAATTCTAAGAGACAAAAAATTAAAATCCATGGGAAAATTACAGTGTTAATAAACTGCTCCCATGGTTACATAAAAAAATTCCTAGATACAATTTTTCTAAATTCTAAGGAACCACAACCGGCATAAACAAGCATGCTTATAATAATTCATAAAATTAAAATAACCACATACTTTATACATAATACATGATAACAACATAAAGGAATCCTAGAATGCTACTCTCTAAATATCAAATCCATACATAAATAAAAAGACTAAGTAATTGTCTAATTTATGTACATGGCATAGTCATGAGATGTCTCTGATACTAATTGTAGGGAAATAAATAGGTAAAAACGTATCAGAGTGGCGCAGCGGAACAATAAAAATTTTTAGATCGTTAAATATCTCATAATGCCATATACAATAAACCATCAACAATTAAAACTCATACCTCAAGAACGCCAATCTGTAGGAGGAGAATGACCGGAGGCTTCAACCAACTAGCATTCTCTACTATTCTCCAATTCCCGAATGGCTGAGTGCGTGGGTACTCTGAACCTCGATCGGTATGCTAGCACTACTAGTCTTCTTCCAACCACCCAGATCTCTAAAGAACTTATTGTCACGATGAGCTGGGCAACAATAAGCTTGCTCACCTGAGAGTCTATGGTCTGAGAGAACTGGAGTAGCAGGACCTCTATTTATAGACCTGCATGAGGCGATTCTCTGAATTCGAATTAGATTAGGAAAAGATATTCTCCCTTATCCATAACCATAAAATCTGAATTTTCCAAGGGAAAATCCTAACAATAAAATTCGGCCATTTAGGATAAATCCAATCAAATCTAAACAAGATTTTAACTAGAATTTTACCTCCCTTTTTCAACTAAAAAATCCGAAATTTCCTAGGAGAAAATCTCCTCAATAAATTCGGCCACATTTAGGATAAGGGAGAATCAAAATTCCACTAGGATTTTCAAGCTTGAATCTTATCTTATCCTTATCCAAAATAACCGAATTTTCTTAGGAGATATTCTCCAAAATTTCGGCCACATTCTGGGGAGGAGAGAATCCAAATTCAACTGGGATTGAAACTTGAATTTTTCCCTTGAACCTTATCCACAAAAACCGAAAATCCATTGAGGATTATCCTCAAAATTTTGTCCAACTTTTAGTTAGGATTTGGATTCAAAATTCAAGTAGGATTCTAACAAGATTATCCTCTCCATATCCAACTCAAATTCGAATTTCAAACCTTGTGGATTTTCCACAATAAATTCGAATCCCACTTGGACTGTGATTCAAAATTTGAATTTCAAATTTCAAATTCGAATTTCAAATTCGAATTTCAAATTCGAATTTCAAATTCGAATTTCAAATTCGAATTTCAAATTCAAATTTCAAATTCGAATTTCAAATTTCAAATTTCAAATTTCAAATTTCAAAATCCACAAAACAGTTGTGTTTCAAATTCTTGTTCTCATGGATAATTTTCTACAACTCCAATCTAATCTCACATAAAATCATGGCAACTTTATTTGGAGTTCGAATAATTGTGTACTCTATTATCCAAAACAAAATCTGAATCCAACCGGAGAAAATCTTGTCTACCATCCTAATCCTATGTCATCACCATCCATGCATAATAAACTAGCCAATAGCATATACAAATCAATTTGCCAAACGTTAAGGAATTATGTGGAGCTAGTAGAGGGACTGATTGGACATATATAATCGGGCTCCCGCAAATCCATATGATCATCATTCTTTTACCGAACAACTCATTCATATGATCACTAATTTCAGAGTCACACCACTATAAACCTGAAACTGAACTCCCAATTATATACCGTATTACGTAAGCCTGTGACAAGCTATCGTCCAATGACCTTATCATGTATGCAGAACCCTCATATGATATCCATGATCAGCCTTAGGCCAAAGTCCGTTTAATCATACTGATCAGGCTATCTTAAAGTTCCATTATACTACCAAATAAAGAAAATGATTATTCACCATATGTGAATAAGAAGTCATCCGCCCAGCAGACGACCCAAGGCCTTGTCCATTTTCACATTCAGTATAATGCCTTTAAGAGGATATCCTTAACTCCTCATTAGAGCTATGATTCCGATATCTGTAAACGAACCCTTTATCGTATACAAGTCATGCACCTAACGAACCGGTCTATAAGCTTACTACCTCTGATACGCTTTAGCCATTGGAACATCAAAGTACACAAGTCATATACATGAAGCTGTCCTTTTACTCATGATTAAGGTTACTGCATAATGAACGTCAAAAGCAGATCGATCCACTCAAAGCGGACTTCGTAGATTAATCACACTTTAGTCCCGGTCTAATATGTCACCACCAAGCAACATATATATGTCTCTACTTGGGAGTCCAGCTCCAAACAGTCAAGACAAACCATCCCCTCCAAGGCTTTAGACAACATAATAGTCTTAACATGAGTTAGATGCTCGGTCTAACCCAATAGACTACAGACCATAGTTTAGACTGCTAACTTTAGAACATTGTCTTCTCGCATACAAAAGTCCATTGCATGCAACGTTCTAACAGTTTAACACAAGCAGTCAGGGAGCCATATTTGCTTACATTTACTTTAACATGTAAATAAGACGAGGACAGATAGCAATGTAATGAATAACCTCTATATATAATTTTATTATCCAGTTCAAAATAAATACATCAAAATGTCTCTAATGCTTAGGGCACTTCCTAACAAATATCACGATTTCGGAAATTAAATTCAAAAATATCCAGTCACGGATTTTTTTGAAAAACAATACGGCATATTTTTATTATGTGAATCATATGTTCATATGAAATGTTGAAAGTTGGATTTGGTGTTAAAGTATACCGGGAGCCAGCACACACGTGCGAAGAGTGCACATCTCGATCGAGGATCACTCATCATGCTTTGGCATGGTGAGGGAGGCTCGTACGGACCGTACACAAACTAGATATATATAGGGACACAATTTGTATAATCACGATTCCACGTTTATAATTCGGTATTGTATTGACATACTTAGTATGATGGTTAAATTAAAATGTTGAAATATTTTTTTTTAAAAATATCCTACTAGGCCTTTCGCTCACTGTTTTGAAACTGGTAAACCCCCAGGAGATAAAGGTGATTAGAAGATACGGGTGACGTGGAACCGTCCGTGGACGACAAGAACTAAAGACTTGAAGTAGTGTTCAGTACTTTAGGATAAAGTATGTATATGAGCATTCCGGGACTGTAAATTCTAAACTTTACTTTTGTAATCTTACTTATTTTATTTTATCCAAGTATGCATCTGTGGGATATGGGTACCTCACCACCTGATATTTGGAAAAAAATAGAAATACAAATATTAATTAATTTAAAATATACAAGCATAAATTATAAACAAGTTTAAAGAGTCGGTAAAAGGTAAGATATAAAAACTGATAGACTTAGGAATCTGAGCTTTCCTTTCATTATTCATTTAAAATCTTATATCTGTCACTATCCTGAATTTTTGGGATGTGACACCTGTCGCTGTTCCGGATTTTGGGACGTGACAAATCAGAAGCTCAAGGATGTTTGGTGGGCCAACTAGAAGTCAGCATAGGACTCATACTCATGTTAGTGGGGTCAACATCGGAGGTAGTGTTAGGAAATGCCCTAAGTATTAGAGACATTTTGATGTATTTATTTTGAACTGGATAATAAAATTATACATAGAGGTTATTCATTACATTGCTATCTGTCCTCATCTTATTTACATGTTAAAGTAAATGTAAGCAAATATGGCTCACTGACTGCTTGTGTTAAAATTGTTAGAACGTTGCACGCAATCGATTTTTGTATGCAAAAAGACAATGTTCTAAAGTTAGCAGTCTAAACTATGGTCTGTAGTCTATGGGGTTAGACCGAGCATCTAACTCATGTTAAGACTATTATGTTGCCTAAAGCCTTAGAGGGGACGGTTTGTCTTGACTGTCTGGAGCTGGACTCCCAAGTAGAGACATAGATATGTTACTCGGTGGTGACATATTAGACCGGGACTAAAGCTTGATTGATCTACGTAGTCCGCTATGAGTGGATCAATCTGCTTTTGACGTTCATTGTGCAATAACCTTAATCCTGAGTAAATGAACTACTTCATGTATATGACTTGTGTAGTTTGATGTTCCAATGGCTAAAGCGTCTCAGAGGTAGTAAGCTTATAGACCGGTTCGTTGGGTGTACATTAGGAAATGCCCTAAGTATTAGAGACATTTTGATGTATTCATTTTGAACTGGATAATAAAATTATACATAGAGGTTATTCATTACATTGCTATCTGTCCTCGTCTTATTTACATGTTAAAGTAAATGTAAGCAAATATGGCTCACTGACTGCTTGTGTTAAAACTGTTAGAACGTTGCATGCAATGGACTTTTTGTATGCGAGAAGACAATGTTCTAAAGTTAGCAGTCTAAACTATGGTCTGTAGTCTATGGGGTTAGACCGAGCATCTAACTCATGTTAAGACTATTATGTTGTCTAAAGCCTTAGAGGGGACGGTCTGTCTTGACTGTCTGGAGCTGGACTCCCAAGTAGAGACATGGATATGTTGCTCGGTGGTGACATATTAGACCGGGACTAAAGCGTGATTGATCTACGTAGTCCGCTATGAGTGGATCAATCTGCTTTTGACGTTCATTGTGCAATAACCTTAATCCTGAGTAAATGAACTGCTTCATGTATATGACTTGTGTACTTTGATGTTCCAATGGCTAAAGCGTCTCAGAGGTAGTAAGCTTATAGACCGGTTCGTTGGGTGCATGACTTGTATACGATGAAGGGTTTGTTTGCAGATATCGGAATCATAGCTCTGAGGAGTTAAAGGTATCCTCTTAAAGGCATTATACTGAATGTGAAAATAGACAAGGCCTTGGGTCGTCTGCTGGGCGGATGACTTCTTATTCACATATGGTGAATAATCATTTTCTTGATTCGGTAGTATAATGAAACTTTAAGATAGCCTGATCAGTAGGATTAAACGGACTTTGACCTAAGGCTGATCATGGATATCATATGAGGGTTTTGCATATATGACAAGGTCATTGGATGGTAGCTCGTCACAGGCTTACGTAATACGGTATATAATTGGGAGTTCAGTTTCAGGTTTATAGTGGTGTGACTCTGAAATTAGTGATCATATGATTGAGTTGTTCGGTACAGAATGATGATCATATGGAATCACGGGAGCCCGATTATATATGTCCAATCAGTCCCTCTACTAGCTCCACATAATTCCTTAACATTTGGCAAATTGATTTGTGTATGCTATTGGCAAGTTTATTATGCATGGATGGTGATGATACAGGATTAGGATGGTAGACAAGATTCTTTCCGGTTGGATTCAGATTTTGTTTTGGATAATAGAGTACACAATTATTCGAACTCCAAATAAAGTTGCCATGATTTTATTTGAGATTGGATTGGAGTTGTAGAAAATTATCTATGAGAACAAGAATATGAAATACAACCGTTTTGTGGAATTTGAAATTTGAAATTTGAAATTTGAAATTTGAATTTGAAATTTGAAATTCAAATTTTGAATCACAGTCCAAGGAGGATTTGAATTTGTTGTGGAAAATCCACAAGGTTTGAAATTCGAATTTGAGTTGGATTTGGAGAGGATAATCTTGTTAGAATCCTACTTGAATTTTGAATCCAAATCCCAACAAAAGTGGGCGAATTTTTTGAGGATAATCCTCAATGGAAAATTCGGTTTTTGTAGATAAGATTCAAGGGAAAATTCAAGTTTCAATCCTAGTTGAATTTGGATTCTCTCCCTCCCTAAAAGTGGCGAAATTTTGGAGCCTTAATCCTAGGAAATTCGGTTATTTTTTGGATAAGGTTGAGATGAGATTTAGCTTGAAAAATCCTAGTGGAATTTTGATTCTTCCTTATCCTAAAAGTGGCCGAAAATTTGGAGAAGATTTTCTCCTAAAGATTTCGGATTTTTTGGTTGAAAAAGGGAGATAAAATTCTAGTTAAAATCTTGTTGAGATTTGGATTGGATCTATCCTAAGAAAACTGAATTTTTAGTGGAGATTCTCCCTTGGAAAAATTCGGATTTTATGGGTTTGGATAAGGGAAAATATCTTTTCCTAATCCAATTCAAATTCAGAGATTCACCTCATGCAGGCCTATAAATAGAGGTCCTGCCACTCCAGTTCTCTCAGACCACAGACTCTCAGGTGAGCAGGCTTATTATTGCACAGCTCATCGTGACAATAAAGTTCTTTAGAGATCTGGGTGGTCGGAAGAAGACTAGCAGTGCTAGCATACCGATCGAGGTTCAGAGTGCCCACACACTCAGCCATTCGGGAATTGGAGAATAGTAGAGAAGGCTAGTTGGTTGAAGCCTCCGGTCATTCTCCTCCTGCAAGATTGGCGTCCTTGAGGTATGAGTTTTAATTGTTGTTGGTTTATTGTATATGGCATCATGAGATATTTAACGATCTAAAAATTTTTATTGTTCCGCTGCGCAACTCTGATACGTTTTTACCGGTTTATTTTCCAACAGTGCATGACTTGTATACGATGAAGGGTTTGTTTGCAGATATCGGAATCATAGCTCTGAGGAGTTAAAGGTATCCTCTTAAAGGCATTATACTGAATGTGAAAATGGACAAGCCCTTGGGTTGTCTGCTGGGCGGATGACTTCTTATTCACATATGGTGAATAAACATTTTCTTGATTCGGTAGTATAATGGAACTTTAAGATAGCCTGATCAGTAGGATTAAACGGACTTTGACCTAAGGCTGATCATGGATATCATATGAGGGTTTTGCATATATGACAAGGTCATTGGATAGTAGCTCATCACAGGCTTACGTAATACGGTATATAATTGGGAGTTCAGTTTCAGGTTTATAGTGGTGTGACTCTGAAACTAGTGATCATATGATTGAGTTGTTCGGTAAAGAATGATGATCATATGGAATCACAGGAGCCCGATTATATATGTCCAATCAGTCCCTCTACTAGCTCCACATAATTCCTTAACGTTTGGCAAATTGATTTGTGTATGCTATTGGCTAGTTTATTATGCATGGATGGTGATGACACAGGATTAGGATGGTAGACAAGATTCTCTCCGGTTGGATTCAGATTTTGTTTTGGATAATAGAGTACACAATTATTCGAACTCCAAATAAAGTTGCCATGATTTTATTTGAGATTGGATTGGAGTTGTAGAAAATTATCCATGAGAACAAGAATATGAAATGCAACCGTTTTGTGGAATTTGAAATTTGAATTTTGAAATTTGAATTTTGAATTTTGAATTTGAAATTTGAATTTGAAATTCGAATTTGAAATTTGAAATTTGAAATTTGAAATTTGAATTTGAAATTTGAATTTGAAATTTGAAATTCAAATTTTGAATCACAGTCCAAGTAGGATTCGAATTTTTTGTGGAAAATCCACAAGGTTTGAAATTCGAATTTGAGTTAGATTTGGAGAGGATAATCTTGTTAGAATCCTACTTGAATTTTGAATCCAAATCCCGACAAATAAGGGACGAAATTTTGAGGATAATCCTCAAGCAAATTTCGGTTTTTGTGGATAGGATTCAAGGGAAAAATTCAAGTTTCAATCCTAGTTGAATTTGGATTCTCTCCTTCCCTGAAAAGTGGCTGAAATTAAGGAGAAAATCTCCTAGGAAATTCGGTTATTTTTGGATAAGGTTGAGATGAGATTCAAACTTGAAAATCCTAGTGGAATTTTTGATTCTCCCTTATCCATAATGGCCGAAACTTTTGTTGAGATTTTCTCCAAGAAAAATTCGGATTTTTTGGTTGAAAAAGGGAGATAAAATTCTAGTTAAAATCTTGTTTAGATTTGGATTGGATTTATCCTAAGAAAAACCGAATTTATTGTTGGGATTTTCCCATGGAAAAATTCAGATTTTATGGGTTTGGATAAGGGAAAATATCTTTTCCTAATCCAATTCAAATTCAGAGATTCACCTCATGCAGGTCTATAAATAGAGGTCCTACCACTCCAGTTCTCTAAGACCACAGACTCTCAGGTGAGCAGGCTTATTGTTACACAGCTCATCGTGACAATAAAGTTCTTTAGAGATCTGGGTGGTCAAAAGAAGACTAGCAGTGCTAGCATACCGATCGAGGTTCAGAGTGCCCACACACTCAGCCATTCAGGAATTGGAGAATAGTAGAGAAGGCTAGTCGGTTGAAGCCTCCGGTCATTCTCCTCCTGCAAGATTGGCGTCCTTGAGGTATGAGTTTTAATTGTTGTTGGTTTATTGCATATGGCATCATGAGATATTTAACGATCTAAAAATTTTTATTGTTCCGCTGCGCCACTCTGATACGTTTTTACCGATTTATTATCCTACAATTGGTATCAGAGCCATCTCATGACTATGCCATGTACATAAATTAGACAATTACTTAGTCTTTTTATTTATGTATGGATTTGATATTTAGAGAGTGGCATTCTAGGGTTCCTTTATGTTGTTATCATGGATTATGTATAAAGTATATGGTTATTTTAATTTTTTGAATTATTATAAGCATGCTTATTTATACCGGTTATGGTTCCTTAGAATTTAGAAAAATTATATCTAGGAATTTTTATGTAACCATGAGAGCAGTTTAATTAACACTGTAATTTTCCCATGGATTTTATTTTCTGTCTCTTAGAATTTTTATGGATAGAATTTTGTACACCGGAAACGGCATAAGAATTTTTTATGTAATTATTCTTGGAGGAGATTGAAGATTGAAGACCGTAATTTATTTTTCCCAAAAGTTAAATTTGATTTAAAGATTGAAATTTTGATTGTGTGGAAAATTTCAATTTAATTGGGATTCAAATTAATTTTTGGAGATCCTAATAGGTAAATTGGAATATGGCATGAAAATCGAGACATGACCCCTCGGGATAGGCCGACGGGCCTTGGTGGGGCTGCAGCCCCTGCCCTCGGGCAGGATGGGGCTGCGACAGCCCCTCTGCAGGCAAACATCACCCACAGCCGCAGGCTTGGCCTGCAGCCGAGGGTGGCGCAGCCTGCCCAAGGCTGGCCGCAGCCTGGGCGTGCAGCCACTGGCTGCAGGCGCTGCCTGCAGCCTGCCAGCTGCTGCGCCCAGCCTGGGCGTGCAACCTGGCGCTGCAGGCTTGGCCTGCAGCCCGGCAAGCTGGACAAGGGGCAACCGTGGGCTGCCAGCCCCTCCGGGGTTGGTGGCTGCCCACGGCGACTGCTGCCTTCACGGGCGGCGGTACGGCGGTCCAAAATTAGAAAATTTTGATTTTTAAATTTGTGATTTAATTTTAAATCATGTTTAAAAATATGTAATGGAAAATTTGAAATTTTTGAAATTACATATTATTGCACATGATGTTTAAAATTGTTTAAAATTTGAATTGGAAATTTAAATTTGAAATTCGAATTTGGAATTTGAATTTGAAATTTAAATTTTTGGAGATTTAAATTTTAAATAATTCTTGGGATGAGAAATAAATGGAGAGGCTACATAAAGATGGATACAAGAAGACGGAACAGAATTCAAGACCCAAAGAATGCTATGGATGGAATTTTGTAATCTTTATTTTCTTTGTTCTAGGATGGAACCATAGCTTGGTTATTTTATCAATTATTTTTTCTGTGATATGTCATAGATGTATAAATATGTATTGATGGATGTTTTGTATGCATATTTGATAACATGTCATATAGGATAGGTGAGTGCCACTCATACTATATTGATCATACATAATTTGTCAAAACTTGCATGTTTTTCAAAATATTGAGTGGGAGAGGGTTTCAAACAAAACCCACGGCCTCCATTGTTGATCCATATGTGAAAGCATGATAACGCCTCGCGTCAGTTCTGCCCTGACCACACCCCTCGGTAGGTGTTTACCGCCGCCGGTATACTAGATTGGATCTCCTATGTGGAAAACGTGTTCGGGTACGATCCTATTCATGACCACCCCTCGGTGGCTTGGTAGGACGTGGATCGGGCTACGTAAACAATGGTTATACACTCAAGACTCGTTTAGTTATTAACCTTCGCTAGAAGCTCTGTTAACTAAACTGGTGGCCAAATAAGCGGTTATTAATATATGTCTTAACCTTGGAGGATTTAAGGTAACATATATTAATTGGACGGGGTCCATGTTCCAGCTATTTGTTCTCATGACCACCCCTTAGTGGCTTGGGGCAATAGGTGCTGAGAATTACCGTTGCAATGCTACATGTTTTTCAAGTTTCATGTAGGAACATACTTGTATGTTTTATTTGCTAAATTATCTGTATATTTGCTTGGGCTTTGTAATGATGTCTAGTATAATTTTTATTTCAGTTCAAAATGTCACCGACACCCCTCATTTCGATACTTACTGAAAATAAGTTGAATGGCGATAATTATAAAGACTGGAAAAGAAATCTATTAATAGTTCTCAGCTGCGAGAGACACAAGTTCGTACTGGACGAACCATGCCCACCTGGGCCCAAACCTGACACACCACTTGAGGAGGTCCCGGTTGCCTATAATCGTTGGAGAGAATCCAATGAGATAGCTCGATACTACATCCTTGCTAGCATGATGAGTGCTTTACAAAAGCAACATGAGACTTATCAAGATGCTAGGGAGATCATGGACAATCTGGAGGACATGTTCGGAGGCCAAGAAAAATTGGCTCGACAGTCCGCTACTACCTGCATTATGAACTCCAAGCAAAAGGCGGGTACTCCGGTGAAGGACCATATGATCACTCTAATGGGATTCTTCGCTGAGGCTGCCGAGGATGGTGCTAAGTTAGACTACAACACCCAGATCGAGATGGTGTTCAAGACTCTGTCTAAAGATTTTGTAGGGTTTAAAGCCGCATACAATCTGGCGACAAAGGAGTTAGGACTAACCGAGCTCATGAAGCAACTACAGGCTTATGAGCGGATGATCAGGGATGAGGATGCGGTCCGACCTAAAGGAGAGGTCAATTTGGCGGAATCTTCCAATCCCTCACGGAAGAGGCCAAATAAGAAGCAAGTGGCTTCTAGTTCTTCTAATCCTCCTGTCTCGGACGGGAAAAAGAAGAAGAAGAACAAGAAGCCAAAGGACCCTAAAAAGTCCAAATGCTTCCATTGTGGGAAGGTAGGTCACTTCAAGAAGGCTTGCCAGGAATTCCTAGCCGCCAAGGGCAAGGAAGGTAAGGAACTTCATTACTTAGAAGCGTGTTTGGTGGAAGAATCGAAAGACACTTAGGTCATTGATTCAGGCGCCACTAATCATGTTTGTGTTTCTATGCAGGGGTTCGTGGAAACGAGAAGTCTACATGATAGGAGCCTCTCGTTGCAGACTGGAGATGGTAGCTTTATGGTGGCTGAAGCAGTGGGAGATGTTTATCTTTATTTTGATCAATTTAGGTTTATTTTATTGAAAGACTGTTTTTTATGTTCCTAATTTTAGGAGGAACCTTATATCGGTAGCTTGTTTAATAAAGGATTCTTATTCAGTTTCTTTTAGTAAAAGAATTGATATTCGTAGAAATAAGTCTTTTATCTGTTCTGAATGAATGGATGGAAACCTATACTTGATCAGACCAAAGATGTACTCACTGCTTGACACTGAATTAATTGATAACTCTAAAAGGTTGAAAGTTTCTCCCTCTAACAAGGCGTATCTTTGGCATTTAAGACTTGGTCATATTAATCAGGATAGGATTCAAAAATTGGTGAAAGACGGTCCTCTGGAATCTCTGGAGGAGGTACGACTTCCCCAATGTGAGTCTTGTCTAGAGGGTAAGATGACTAAGAGGTCTTTTTGAGCTAAGGGTACAAGGGCTCAGGAGCTCTTAGAAATTGTGCACACTGACGTATGTGGCCCCATGAACGTCACAGCACGAGGAGGGTTCGAGTATTATGTCTCTTTTATAGATGATTACTCGAGGTATGGATATGTGTATCTGATGCACCACAAGAGCGAACCCTTTGACAAGTTCAAAGAGTATCGTGCGGAAGTGGAAAAGTAATTGGATAAATCTATAAAGACACTTCGATCTGATCAAGGTGGTGAATACCTCTCCGACGAATTTCTAGGACATCTTGTAGAGAACGGGATATTATCCCAATTGACTGCACCTGGTACTCCACAACAGAATGGTGTAGCCGAAAGGAGAAACAGGACCTTATTGGATATGGTACGGTCCATGATGAGTTACTCAACGCTGCCATTATCATTTTGGGGATATGCTTTACAAACGGCGTGCTATATTCTGAACCAGGTTCCGAACAAATCAATTCCCAGAACTCCGTATGAATTATGGCATGGCAGGAAGCCCTCCCTTGGACATATGAGATTATGGGGCTGCCCAGCACATGTACTGGATGGGGATGCGAAGAAGTTGGAACCAAGATCAGAATTGTGCATGTTTGTAGGGTATCCAAAGGGAACTAAAAGAGGCCTGTTCTATAACCCGAAGGAACAAAAGGTCATTGTCTCAACCCATGCGACATTCTTGGAGGAAAGTCACACGAATGACTTTAAGCCTCGAAGCAAAGTGGTGCTAGAGGAGTTATCTGGTGAAAGAACTGCTCCACAGATTTCGGTCTTGGACGCAAGTCCGAGTTCCAGTGAAAGACCTGCAGACGATCAACAATTTAGGGTGCCTCGTCGTAGTGGGAGGGTTTCGAAGAAACCTAATTTCTTCATGTATGATGCTGAGGTATACCAGGCCGAGGCTCATGAGCATGAGAATGATCCGGTCACCTATGATGAAGCTATAAATGATGTTGATTCTAAATTTTGGAAACAGGCTATGAACAATGAGATGGATTCTATGAAATCCAACTCTGTTTGGGAACTTGTAGATTTGCCGGATAGGATAAAACCCATTGGATGCAAATGGGTCTACAAGAGAAAGAAGGATGCGGAAGGGAGAGTGGAAACTTTCAAAGCTAGACTGGTTGCAAAGGGATACACGCAAAAGGCTGGAATCGATTACAAGGAAACCTTCGCCTGTTGCTATGCTGAAGTCTATCCGTATTCTTCTGTCCATTGCTGCGGCTCTCGATTACGAGATCTGGTCAATGGATGTCAAGACGGCATTCTTGAATGGCCATCTTGAAGAGTGTATCTATATGATACAGCCCGAAGGGTTCATAGCGAAAGGCCAAGAAAGGAATGTCTGCAAGTTGCTTAGATCCATTTATGGATTAAAGCAAGCATCCCGCTCATGGAACCAGAGGTTTGATCAAGCGATTAAGACATTTGGTTTTGAGCAGAACGTTGATGAACCTTGTGTTTATAAACGTATTAAGGATGGAAAAGTGGTCTTTCTGATACTCTATGTCGATGATATACTACTCATTAGGAATGATGTAGGGAACTTATCATCGGTCAAGCTTTGGTTACACCAACAGTTTGACATGAAGGACTTGGGAGAAGCTAATTATGTTCTAGGCATTCGTCTCTTCAGAGATCGAAAGAACAAAATGATAGCGTTATCCCAAGCTTCATACATAGATAAAATAATTGACAAATATGCAATGCTAGAGGCAAAGAAAGGCTCACAACCTTCTACTGCCGGTCTAACTCTTTCATTGGATGACTGTCCCAAGACATCGGAAAAAAGAGAGCGTATGAGTAAGGTCCCTTATGCATCCGCTGTGGGTAGCCTTATGTACACTATGCTTTGCACTCGCCCAGACATATGTTTTGCAGTAGGTATGGTGAGTCGATATCAAGCGAATCCTGGAACCAAGCACTGGCAAGCAGTAAAGCATATACTCAAGTATCTTAAGAGAACGAGGGATTATATGCTGGTGTATTTGTAGGAAAATAAATGGGTAAAAACGTATCAGAGTGGCGCAACGGAACAATAAAAATTTTTAGATCGTTAAATATCTCATGATGCCATATACAATAAACCAACAACAATTAAAACTCATACCTCAAGGACGCCAATCTTGCAGGAGGAGAATGACCGGAGGCTTCAACCAACTAGCCTTCTCTACTATTCTCCAATTCCCCAATGGCTGAGTGTGTGGGCACTCTGAACCTCGATCGGTATGCTAGCACTGCTAGTCTTCTTCCGACCATCCAGATCTCTAAAGAACTTTATTATCACGATGAGCTGTGCAACAATAAGCCTGCTCACCTGAGAGTCTGTGGTCTGAGAGAACTGGAGTGGCAGGACCTCTATTTATAGACCTGCATAAGGTGATTCTCTGAATTTGAATTGGATTAGGAAAAGATATTTTCCCTTATCCTTAACCATAAAATCCGAATTTTTCCATGGGAAAATCCCAACAATAAATTCAGTTTTTCTTAGGATAAATCCAATCCAAATCTAAACGAGATTTTAACTAGAATTTTATCTCCCTTTTTCAACCAAAAAATCCGAATTTTTCTTGGAGAAAATCTCAACAAAAGTTTCGGCCATTATGGATAAGGGAGAATCAAAAATTCTACTAGGATTTTCAAGCTTGAATCTCATCTCTACCTTATCCTAAATAACCGAATTTCCTAGGAGATTTTCTCCCTAATTTCGGCCACTTTTCAGGGAAGGAGAGAATCCAAATTCAACTAGGATTGAAACTTGAATTTTTCCCTTGAATCCTATCCACAAAAACCGAAATTTGCTCGAGGATTATCCTCAAAATTTCGTCCTTTATTTGTTGGGATTTGGATTCAAAATTCAAGTAGGATTCTAACAAGATTATCCTCTCCAAATCCAACTCAAATTCGAATTTCAAACCTTGTGGATTTTCCACAACAAATTCGAATCTTACTTGGACTGTGATTCAAAATTTGAATTTCAAATTTCAAATTCAAATTTCAAATTCAAATTTCAAATTTCAAATTTCAAATTTAAATTTCAAATTCAAATTTCAAATTCGAATTTCAAATTCAAATTTCAAATTCAAATTTCAAATTCAAAATTCAAATTTCAAATTTCAAAATTCAATTTCAAATTTCAAAATTCAAATTTCAAATTCCACAAAACGATTGTATTTCATGATCTTGTTCTCATGGATAATTTTCTACAATTCCAATCCAATCTCAAATAAAATCATGGCAACTTTATTTGGAGTTCAAATAATTGTGTACTCTATTATCCAAAACAAAATCTGAATCCAACCGGCGAGAATCTTGTCTACCATCCTAATCCTGTGTCATCACCATCCATGCATAATAAACCAGCCAATAGCATACACAAATCAATTTGCCAAACGTTAAGGAATTATGTGGAGCTAGTAGAGGGACTGATTGGACATATATAATCGGGCTCCCGTGATTCCATATGATCATCATTCTTTACCGAACAACTCAATCATATGATCACTAGTTTCAGAGTCACACCACTATAAACCTGAAACTGAACTCCCAATTATATACCGTATTACGTAAGCCTGTGACGAGCTACTATCCAATGACCTTGTCATATATGCAAAACCCTCATATGATATCCATGATCAGCCTTAGGTCAAAGTCCGTTTAATCCTACTGATCAGGCTATCTTAAAGTTCCATTATACTACCGAATCAAGAAAATGTTTATTCATCATATGTGAATAAGAAGTCATCCACCCAGCAGACGACCCAAGGCCTTGTCCATTTTCACATTCAGTATAATGCCTTTAAGAGGATACCTTTAACTCCTCAGAGCTATGATTCCGATATCTGCAAACAAACCCTTCATCGTATACAAGTCATGCACCCAACGAACCGGTCTATAAGCTTACTACCTCTGAGACGCTTTAGCCATTGGAACATCAAAGTACACAAGTCATATACATGAAGTAGTTCATTTACTCAGGATTAAGGTTATTGCACAATGAACGTCAAAAGCAGATTGATCCACTCATAGCGGACTACATAGATCAATCATGCTTTAGTCCCGGTCTAATATGTCACCACCGAGCAACATATCCATGTCTCTACTTGGGAGTCCAGCTCCAGACAGTCAAGACAAACCGTCCCCTCTAAGGCTTTAGACAACATAATAGTCTTAACATGAGTTAGATGCTCGGTCTAACCCCATAGACTACAGACCATAGTTTAGACTGCTAACTTTAGAACATTGTCTTCTCGCATACAAAAGTCCATTGCATGCAACGTTCTAACAGTTTTAACACAAGCAGTCAGTGAGCCATATTTGCTTACATTTACTTTAACATGTAAATAAGACGAGGACAGATAGCAATGTAATGAATAACCTCTATGTATAATTTTATTATCCAGTTCAAAATGAATACATTAAAATGTCTCTAATACTTAGGGCATTTCCTAACAATCTCCCACTTGCCCTAAGCCAGCAGATGTGCCATGTTACGCATCCCCATCGCCTCTACATGCCTCTCAAAACTTCTAGCCACCAAAGTCTTAGTAAAGGGATCAGCGATGTTGTCCTCGGACGCGATCTTACATACATCCACTTGTCCTGTCTCCACATGCCCTCTAATAATATGATATCTCCGATCGATGTGCTTGGTCTTCTTGTGGTGCCGAGATTCCCTTGTGTTGGCAATAGCCCCTGTATTATCACAGTAAAGTGTGATAGGCTTGTCAACACCCGGAATGACCTCAAGGTCTCTAAAGAACTTGCGGAGCCAAACCGCTTCTTTAGATGCCTCAGCCACAGCCACATACTCAGCCTCCATAGTAGAGTCAGCTGTGCAGCCCTGCTTCACACTCCTCCACACAATGGCGCCTCCTACGAGCAAAAACACTGATCCAGATGTCGATTTCCTCGAATCCTTACAAGTCTGGAAGTCTGAGTCCGTGTATCCTACGGGTGTTAGGTCCCCTCCAGAATACACCAACATATAATCCCTCGTTCTCTTAAGATACTTGAGTATATGCTTTACTGCTTGCCAGTGCTTGGTTCCAGGATTCGCTTGATATCGACTCACCAGACCTACTGCAAAACATATGTCTGGGCGAGTGCAAAGCATAGCGTACATAAGGCTACCCACAGCGGATGCATAAGGGACCTTACTCATACGCTCTCTTTCTTCCGATGTCTTGGGACAGTCATCCAATGAAAGAGTTAAACCGGCAATAGAAGGTTGTGAGCTTTTCTTTGCCTCTAGCATTGCATATTTGTCAATTATTTTATCTGTGTATGAAGCTTGGGATAACGCTATCATTTTGTTCTTTCGATCTCTGAAGAGACGAATGCCTAGAACATAATTAGCTTCTCCCAAGTCCTTCATGTCAAACTGTTGGTGTAACCAAAGCTTGAACGATGATAAGTTCCCTACATCATTCCCAATGAGTAGTACATCATCGACATAGAGTATCAGAAAAACCACTTTTCCATCCTTAATACGTTTATAAACACAAGGTTCATCAACGTTCTGCTCAAAACCAAATGTCTTAATCGCTTGATCAAACCTCTGGTTCCATGAGCGGGATGCCTGCTTTAATCCATAAATGGATCTAAGCAACTTGCAGACTTTCCTTTCTTGGCCTTTCACTACGAACCCTTCGGGCTGTATCATATAGATACACTCTTCAAGATGGCCATTCAAGAATGCCGTCTTGACATCCATTTGCCAGATCTCGTAATCGAGAGCCGCAGCAATGGACAGAAGAATACGGATAGACTTCAGCATAGCAACAAGCGAAAAGGTTTCCTCGTAATCGATTCCAGCCTTTTGCGTGTATCCCTTTGCAACCAGTCTAGTTTTGATAGTTTCCACTCTCCCTTCCGCATCCTTCTTTCTTTTGTAGACCCATTTACATCCAATGGGTTTTATCTCATTCGGCAAATCTACAAGTTCCCAAACAGAGTTGGATTTCATAGAATCCATCTCATTGTTCATAGCCTGTTTCCAAGATTTAGAATCAACATCCTTTATAGCTTCATCATATGTGACCGGATCTTCCTCATGCTCATGAGCCTCGGCCTGGTATACCTCAGCATCATACATGAAGAAATTAGGTTTCTTAGAAACCCTCCCACTACGACGAGGCACCCTAAATTGTTGATCGTCTGCAGGTCTTTCACTGGAACTCGGACTTGTGTCCAAGACCGAAATCTGTGGAGCAGTTCTTTCACCCGATAACTCCTCTAGCACCACTTTGCTTCGAGGCTTGAAGTCATTCTTGTGACTTTCCTCCAAGAATGTCGCATGGGTTGAGACAATGACCTTTTGTTCCTTCGGGTTATAGAACAGTCCTCCTTTAGTTCCCTTTGGATACCCTACAAACATGCACAATTCTGATCTTGGTTCCAACTTCTTCGCATCCCCATCCAGTACATGTGCCGGGCAGCCCCATATTCTCATATGTCCAAGGGAGGGCTTCCTGCCACGCCACAATTCATACGAAGTTCTGGGAATTGATTTGCTCGGAACCTGGTTCAGAATATAGCACGCCGTTTGTAAAGCATATCCCCAAAATGATAATGGCAGCGTTGAGTAACTCATCATGGACCGTACCATATCCAATAAGGTTCTGTTTCTCCTTTCGGCTACACCATTCCGCTGTGGAGTACCAGGTGCAGTCAATTGGGATAATATCCCGTTCTCTATAAGATGTCCTAGAAATTTATCAGAGAGATATTCGCCACCTCGATCAGATCGAAGTGTCTTTATGGATTTATCCAATTGCTTTTCCACTTCCGCACGATACTCTTTGAACTTGTCAAAGGTTTCGCTCTTGCGGTGCATCAGATACACATATCCATACCTCGAGTAATCATCTATAAAAGAGACATAATACTCGAACCCTCCTCGTGCTGTGACGTTGATGGGGCCATATACGTCAGTGTGCACAATTTCTAAGGGCTCCTGAGCCCTTGTACCCTTAGCTCCAAAAGACCTCTTAGTCATCTTACCCTCTAGACAAGACTCACATTGGAGAAGTCGTACCTCCTCTAGAGATTCCAGAGGACCGTCTTTCACCAATCTTTGAATCCTATCCTGATTAATATGACCAAGTCTTAAATGCCAAAGATACGCCTTGTTAGAGTGAGAAACTTTCAACCTTTTAGAGTTATCAATTAATTCAGTGTCAAGCAGTGAGTACATCTTTAGTCTGATCAAATATAGGTTTCCATCCATCCATCCAGAACAGATAAAAGACTTATTTCTACGAATATCAACTCTTTTACTAAAAGAAACTGATTAAGAATCCTTTATTAAATAAGCTACCGATATAAGGTTCCTCCTAAAATTAGGAACATAAAAACAGTCTTTCAATAAAATAAACCTAAATTGATCAAAATAAAGGTGAACATCTCCCACTGCTTCAGCCACCACAAAGCTACCATCTCCAGTCCGCAACGAGAGGCTCCTATCATGTAGACTTCTCGTTTCCACGAACCCCTGCATAGAAACACAAACATGATTAGTGGCGCCCGAATCAATGACCCAAGTGTCTTTCGATTCTTCCACCAAACACGCTTCTAAGTAATGAAGTTCCTTACCTTCCTTGCCCTTGGTGGCTAGGAATTCCCCACAAGCCTTCTTGAAGTGACCTACCTTCCCACAATGGAAGCATTTGGACTTTTTAGGGTCCTTTGGCTTCTTGTTCTTCTTCTTCTTCTTCCCGTCTGAGACAGGAGGATTAGAAGAACTAGAAGCCACTTGCTTCTTATTTGGCCTCTTCCTCTTCCGTGAGGGATTAGAAGATTCCGCCAAATTGGCCTCTCCTTTAGGTCGGACCGCATCCTCATCCCTGATCATCTGCTCATAAGCCTGTAGTTGCTTCATGAGCTCAGTTAGTCCTAACTCCTTTGTCGCCAGATTGTATGCGGCCTTAAACCCCACAAAATCTTTAGACAGAATCTTGAACACCATCTCGATCTGGGTGTTGTAGTCCAACTCAGCACCATTCTCGGCAGCCTCAGCGAAGAATCCCATTAGAGTGATCATATGGTCCTTCACCGGAGTACCTGCCTTTTGCTTGGAGTTCATAATGCTGGTAATAGCGGACTGTCGAGCCAATTTTTCTTGGCCTCCGAACATGTCCTCCAGATTTTCCATGATCTCCCCAGCAACTTGATAAGTCTCATGCTGCTTTTGTAAAGGACTCGTCATGCTAGCAAGGATGTAGCATCGAGCTATCTCATTGGATTCTCTCCAACGATTATAGGCAACCGGGACCTCCTCAAGTGGTGTGTTAGGTTTGGGCCCAGGTGGGCATGGTTCGTCCAGTACGAACTTGTGTCTCTCACAGCTGAGAACTATTAATAGATTCCTTTTCCAGTGTTTATAATTATCGCCATTCAACTTATTTTCAGTAAGTATCGAAATGAGGGGCGTCAGTGACATTTTGAACTGAAATAAAATTATACTAGACATCATTACAAAGCCCAAGCAAATATACAGATAATTTAGCAAATAAAACATACAAGTATGTTCCTACATGAAACTTGAAAAACATGTAGCATTGCAACGGTAATTCTCAGCACCTATTGCCCCAAGCCACTGAGGGGTGGTCATGAAAACAAATAGCCGGAACATGGACCCCGTCTAATTAATATATGTTGCCTTAAATCCTCCAAGGTTAAGACATATATTAATAACTGCTTATTTGGCCACCAGTTTAGTTAACAGAGCTTCTAGGGAAGGTTAATAACTAAACGAGTCTTGAGTGTATAACCATTATTTACGTAGCCCGATCCACGTCCTACCAAGCCACCGAGGGGTGGTCATGAATAGGATTGTACCCGAACACGTTTTCCACATAGGAGATCCAATCTAGTATACCGGCGGCGGTAAACACCTACCGAGGGGTGTGGTCAGGGCAGAACTGACGTGAGGTGTTACCATGCTTTCACATATAGATCAACAATGGAGGCCGTGGGTTTTGTTTGAAACCCTCTCCCACTCAATATTTTGAAAAACATGCAAGTTTTGACAAATTATGTATGATCAATATAGTATGAGCGGCACTCACCTATCCTATATGACATGTTATCAAATATGCATAAAAAAAAATCCATCAATACATATTTATACATCCATGACATATCACAGAAAAAATAATTGACAGAATAACCAAGCTATGGTTCCATCCTAGAACAAAGAAAATAAAGATTACAAAATTCCATCCAAAGCATTCTTTGGATCTTGAATTCTGTTCCGTCTTCTTGTATCCATCTTTATGTAGCCTCTCCATTTATTTCTCATCCCAAGAATTATTTAAAATTTAAATCTCCAAAAATTTAAATTTCAAATTCAAATTCCAAATTCGAATTTCAAATTTAAATTTCAAATTTAAATCTTAAACAATTTTAAACATCATGTGTAATAATATGTAATTTCAAAAAATTTGAAATTTTTAATTACATATTTTTAAACATGATTTAAAATTAAATCTTACATTTAAAAATCAAAATTTTCTGATTTTTGGACCGTCGGACCGCCGCCCCCGTAGGCGGCAGCCGCCGTGGGCAGCCACCAACCCCGGAGGGGCTGGCAGCCCACGGCCGCCCCCTGTGCAGCCCTGTCGGGCTGCAGGCCAAGCCTGCAGCGCCAGGCTGCACGCCCAGGCTGGGGGCAGCAGCCGGCAGGCTGCAGGCAGCGCTTGCAGCCAGAGGCTGCACGCCCAGGTTGCAGCCAGCCTTGGGCAGGCCGCGGCCACCCTTGGCTGCAGGCCAAGCCTGCGGCCGGGGTGGTGTGGGCCTGCACAGGGGCTGCCGCAGCCCCATCCTGCCCGAGGGCAGGGGCTGCAGCCCCACCAAGGTTCATCAGCCTATCCCGAGGGGTTGTGTCTCGATTTTCGTGCCATATTCCAATTTACCTATTAGGATCTCCAAAAATTAATTTGAATCCCAATTAAATTGAAATTTTCCACACAATCAAAATTTCAATCTTTAAATCAAATTTAACTTTTGGGAAAAATAAATTACGGTCTTCAATCTTCAATCTCCTCCAAGAATAATTACATAAAAAATTCCTATACCGTTTTCGGTGTACAAAATTCTATCCATAAAAATTCTAAGAGACAAAAAAATAAAATCCGTGGGAAAATTACAGTGTTAATTAAACTGCTCCCATGGTTACATAAAAATTCCTAGATACAATTTTTCTAAATTCTAAGAAACCATAACCGGTATAATCAAGCATGCTTATAATAATTCAAAAAATTAAAATAACCACATACTTTATACATAATCCATGAGAACAACATAAAGGAACCCTAGAATGCCACTCTCTAAATATCAAATCCATACATAAATAAAAAGACTAAGTAATTGTCTAATTTATGTACATGGCATAGTCATGAGATGGCTGTGATACCAATTGTAGGAAAATAAATCGGTAAAAACGTATCAGAGTGGCGCAGCGGAATAATAAAAATTTTTAGATCGTTAAATATCTCATGATGCCATATACAATAAACCAACAACAATTAAAACTCATACCTCAAGGACGCCAATCTTGCAGGAGGAGAATGACCGGAGGCTTCAACCAACTAGCCTTCTCTACTATTCTCCAATTCCCGAATGGCTGAGTGTGTGGGCACTCTGAACCTCGATCAGTATGCTAGCACTGCTAGTCTTCTTCTGACCACCCAGATCTCTAAAGAACTTTATTGTCACGATGAGCTGTGCAACAATAAGCCTGCTCACCTGAGAGTCTGTGGTCTGAGAGAACTGGAGTGGTAGGACCTCTATTTATAGACCTGCATGAGGTGATTCTCTGAATTTGAATTGGATTAGGAAAAGATATTTTCCCTTATCCTTAACCATAAAATCCGAATTTTTCCATGGGAAAATCCCAACAATAAATTCGGTTTTTCTTAGGATAAATCCAATCCAAATCTAAACAAGATTTTAACCAGAATTTTATCTCCCTTTTTCAACCAAAAAATCCGAATTTTTCTTGGAGAAAATCTCAACAAAAGTTTCGGCATAAGGGAGAATCAAAAATTCCACTAGGATTTTCAAACTTGAATCTCATCTCAACCTTATCCAAAATAACCGAATTTCCTAGGAGATTTTCTCCCTAATTTCGGCCACTTTTCAGGGAAGGAGAGAATCCAAATTCAACTAGGATTGAAACTTGAATTTTTCCCTTGAATCCTATCAACAAAAACCAAAACTTGCTTGAGGATTATCCTCAAAATTTCGTCCCTTATTTGTTGGGATTTGGATTCAAAATTCAAGTAGGATTCTAACAAGATTATCCTCTCCAAATCCAACTCAAATTCTGTAGGAAAATAAATCGGTAAAAACGTATCAGAGTGGCGCAGCGGAACAATAAAAATTTTTAGATCGTTAAATATCTCATGATGCCATATACAATAAACCAACAACAATTAAAATTCATACCTCAAGGATGCCAATCTTGTAGGAGGAGAATGACCGGAGGCTTCAACCAACTGGCCTACTCTACTATTCTCCAATTCCCGAATGGCTGAGTGTGTGGGTACTCTGAACCTCGATCGGTATGCTAGCACTGCTAGTCTTCTTCCGACCACCCAGATCTCTAAAGAACTTTATTGTCATGATGAGCTGTGCAACAATAAGCCTGCTCACCTGAGAGTCTGTGGTCTGAGAGAACTGGAGTGGTAGGACCTCTATTTATAGACCTGCATGAGGTGAATCTCTGAATTTGAATTGGATTAGTAAAAGATATTTTCCCTTATCCAAACCCATAAAATCCGAATTTTTCCATGGGAAATTCCCAACAATAAATTCGGTTTTTCTTAGGATAAATCCAATCCAAATCTAAACAAGATTTTAACCAGAATTTTATCTCCCTTTTTCAACCAAAAAATCTGAATTTTTCTTGGAGAAAATCTCAACAAAAGTTTCGGCATAAGGGAGAATCAAAAATTCCACTAGGATTTTCAAGCTTGAATCTCATCTCAACCTTATCCAAAATAACCGAATTTCCTAGGAGATTTTCTCCCTAATTTCGGCCACTTTTCAGGGAAGGAGAGAATCCAAATTCAACTAGGATTGAAACTTGAATTTTTCCCTTGAATCCTATCCACAAAAACCAAAATTTACTTGAGGATTATCCTCAAAATTTCGTCCCTTATTTGTTGGGATTTGGATTCAAAATTCAAGTAGGATTCTAACAATATTATCCTCTCCAAATCCAACTCAAATTCGAATTTCAAACTTTGTGGATTTTCCACAACAAAGTCGAATCCTACTTGGACTGTGATTCAAAATTTGAATTTCAAATTTCAAATTCAAATTTCAATTTCAAATTTCAAATTTCAAATTTCAAATTTCAAATTTAAATTTCAAATTCAAATTTCAAATTCGAATTTGAAATTCAAATTTCAAATTCAAAATTCAAATTTCAAATTCAAAATTCAAATTTCAAATTTCAAAATTCAAATTTCAAATTTCAAAATTCAAATTTCAAATTCCACAAAACGGTTGTATTTCATATTCTTGTTCTCATGGATAATTTTCTACAACTCCAATCCAATCTCAAATAAAATCATGGCAACTTTATTTGGAGTTCGAATAATTGTGTACTCTATTATCCAAAACAAAATTTGAATCCAACCGGAGAGAATCTTGTCTACCATCCTAATCCTGTGTCATCACCATCCATGCATAATAAACTAGCCAATAGCATACACAAATCAATTTGCCAAACATTAAGGAATTATGTGGAGCTAGTAGAGGGACTGATTGGACATATATAATCGGGCTCCCGTGATTCCATATGATCATCATTCTTTACCGAACAACTCAATCATATGATCACTAGTTTCAGAGTCACACCACTATAAACCTGAAACTGAACTCCCAATTATATACCGTATTACGTAAGCCTGTGACGAGCTACTATCCAATGACCTTGTCATATATGCAAAACCCTCATATGATATCCATGATCAGCCTTAGGTCAAAGTCCGTTTAATCCTACTGATCAGGCTATCTTAAAGTTCCATTATACTACCGAATCAAGAAAATGTTTATTCATCATATGTGAATAAGAAGTCATCCGCCCAGCAGACGACCCAAGGCCTTGTCCATTTTCACATTCAGTATAATGCCTTTAAGAGGATACCTTTAACTCCTCAGAGCTATGATTCCGATATCTGCAAACAAACCCTTCATCGTATACAAGTCATGCACCCAACAAACCGGTCTATAAGCTTACTACCTCTGAGACGTTTAGCCATTGGAACATCAAAGTACACAAGTCATATACATGAAGTAGTTCATTTACTCAGGATTAAGGTTATTGGACAATGAACGTCAAAAGCAGATTGATCCACTCATAGCGGACTATATAGATCAATCATGCTTTAGTCCCGGTCTAATATGTCACCACCGAGTAACATATCCATGTCTCTACTTGGGAGTCCAGCTCCAGACAGTCAAGACAAACCGTCCCCTCTAAGGCTTTAGACAACATAATAGTCTTAACATGAGTTAGATGCTCGGTCTAACCCCATAGACTACAGACCATAGTTTAGACTGCTAACTTTAGAACATTGTCTTCTCGCATACAAAAGTCCATTGCATGCAACGTTCTAACAGTTTTAACACAAGCAGTCAGTGAGCCATATTTGCTTACATTTACTTTAACATGTAAATAAGACGAGGACAGATAGCAATGTAATGAATAACCTCTATGTATAATTTTATTATCCAGTTCAAAATGAATACATCAAAATGTCTCTAATACTTAGGGCATTTCCTAACAGTATTCTGGAGGGGACCTAACACCCGTAGGATACACGGACTCAGACTTCCAAACTTGTAAGGATTTGTGGAAGTCAACATTAGAGGGCATATGGAGACAGGATAAGTAGATGTATGTAAGATCGCGTCCGAGGACAACATTGCCAATCCCTCTACTAAGACTTTGGTGGCTAGAAGCTTTGAGAGGAATGTAGAGGCAATGGGGATGCATAATATGGCACATCTGCTGGCTTAGGGCAAGTGGGAGATTGTTAGGAAATGCCCTAAGTATTTGAAACATTTTGATGTATTTATTTTGAACTGGATAATAAAATTATACATAGAAGTTATTCATTACATTGCTATCTGTCCTCGTCTTATTTACATGTTAAAGTAAATGTAAACAAATATGGCTCACTGACTGCTTGTGTTAAAACTGTTAGAACGTTGCATGCAATGGATTTTTGTATGCGAGAAGACAATGTTCTAAAGTTAGCAGTCTAAACTATGGTCTGTAGTCTATGGGGTTAGACCGAGCATCTAACTCATGTTAAGACTATTATGTTGTCTAAAGCCTTAGAGGGGACGGTTTGTCTTGACTGTCTGGAGCTGGACTCCCAAGTAGAGACATGGATATGTTGCTCGGTGGTGACATATTAGACCGGGACTAAAGCATGATTGATCTACGTAGTCCACTATGAGTGGATCAATCTGCTTTTGACGCTCATTGTGCAATAACCTTAATCCTGAGTAAATGAACTACTTCATGTATATGACTTGTGTACTTTGATGTTCCAATGGCTAAAGCGTCTCAGAGGTAATAAGCTTATAGACCGGTTCGTTGGGTGCATGACTTGTATACGATGAAGGGTTTGTTTGCAGATATCGGAATCATAGCTCTGAGGAGTTAAAGGTATCCTCTTAAAGGCATTATACTGAATGTGAAAATGGACAAGGCCTTGGGTCGTCTGCTGGGCGGATGACTTCTTATTCACATATGGTGAATAAACATTTTCTTGATTCGGTAGTATAATAGAACTTTAAGATAGCCTGATCAGTAGGATTAAACGGACTTTGACCTAAGGCTGATCATGGATATCATATGAGGGTTTTGCATATATAACAAGGTCATTGGATAGTAGCTCGTCACAGGCTTACGTAATACGGTATATAATTGGGAGTTCAGTTTCAGGTTTATATTGGTGTGACTCTGAAACTAGTGATCATATGATTGAGTTGTTCGGTAAAGAATGATGATCATATAGAATCACGGGAGCCCGATTATATATGTCCAATTAGTCCCTCTACTAGCTCCACATAATTCTTTAACGTTTGGCAAATTGATTTGTGTATGCTATTGGCTAGTTTATTATGCATGGATGGTGATGACACAGGATTAGGATGGTAGACAAGATTCTCTCCGGTTGGATTCAGATTTTGTTTTAGATAATAGAGTACACAATTATTCGAACTCCAAATAAAGTTGCCATGATTTTATTTGAGATTGGATTGGAGTTGTAGAAAATTATCCATGAGAACAAGAATATGAAATACAACCGTTTTGTGGAATTTGAAATTTGAATTTTGAAATTTGAATTTTGAATTTTGAAATTTGAAATTTGAATTTTGAATTTGAAATTTGAATTTGAAATTTGAATTTGAAATTCGAATTTGAAATTTGAATTTAAAATTTGAATTTGAAATTTAAATTTGAAATTTAAAATTTGAAATTTGAAATTTGAATTTGAAATTTGAATTTGAAATTTGAAATTCAAATTTTGAATCACAGTCCAAGTAGGATTCGAATTTGTTGTGGAAAATCCACAAGGTTTGAAATTCGAATTTGAGTTGAATTTGGAGAGGATAATCTTGTTAGAATCCTACTTGAATTTTGAATTCAAATCCCAACAAATAAGGGACGAAATTTTGAGGATAATCCTCAAGCAAATTTCGGTTTTTGTGGATAGGATTCAGGGGAAAAATTCAAGTTTCAATCCTAGTTGAATTTGGATTCTCTCCTTCCCTGAAAAGTAGCCGAAATTAGGGAGAAAATCTCCTAGGAAATTCGGTTATTTTTGGATAAGGTTGAGATGAGATTCAAACTTGAAAATCCTAGTGGAATTTTTGATTCTCCCTTATCCATAATGGCCGAAACTTTTGTTGAGATTTTCTCCAAAAAAAATTCGGATTTTTTGGTTGAAAAAGGGAGATAAAATTCTAGTTAAAATCTTGTTTAGATTTGGATTGGATTTATCCTAAGAAAAACCGAATTTATTGTTGGGATTTTCCCATGGAAAAATTCGGATTTTATGGGTTTGGATAAGGGAAAATATCTTTTCCTAATCCAATTCAAATTCAGAGATTCACCTCATGCAGGTCTATAAATAGAGGTCCTACCACTCCAGTTCTCTAAGACCACAGACTCTCAGGTGAGCAGGCTTATTGTTGCACAGCTCATCATAACAATAAAGTTCTTTAGAGATCTGGGTGGTCGGAAGAAGACTAGCAGTGCTAGCATACCGATCGAGGTTCAGAGTGCCCACACACTCAGCCATTCGGGAATTGGAGAATAGTAGAAAAGTCTAGTTGGTTGAAGCCTCCGGTCATTCTCCTCCTGCAAGATTGGCGTCCTTGAGGTATGAGTTTTAATTGTTGTTGGTTTATTGTATATGGCATCATGAGATATTTAACGATCTAAAAATTTTTATTGTTCCGCTGCGCCACTCTGATACGTTTTTACCGATTTATTATCCTACAGGTAGAAGAATTGACAATACTAGTAACACTTCTACTGGAAGATTACAACCATATGAGAGAAGCTGTTATAATTATGACCAGACAAGACATTTAAAGAGAAATTATCCTTAGAGACAACAGCAGCTGACTTAAAAATTCCAACAGTCCACCTAATCATCAACAGGATCTCGTTAGTCTGGATCTAGACAATTTACCCAAGGACAGGTTAACCAGGGACAATTTAACCAAGGACAGTTAGGATTTGACCAGTTACAATGTAGGCTACTACAAGCCCCTTATCAGCCAAATTTTGGACCTTAGTCATTTCAATCACAGTAGAGACCTCAGATGTCCACTAGTAGGCAAGTTTCTTCGCAACCACCGCAATTCAAGCCAGCGGGACCCACTGCCTCGAGGAACAACATGAATGACAAGGGAAAAGGGAAAATGTATGCTGTGGAAGGGGAAGAACCAACAGCTCAGAATAGTGCTACATTTATGGATGGTATGATCCTGATCTCTTCTAGTTGGGCAAATATATTGTTTGATACTGGTGCCAGTCATTCTTTTATTGCATCTACGTTTGTAAAAGCATTAGAATTAGAAATAAAACCTTTAGAGTCACCTTTGCATCTAAGTACCCCACTTGGAAAAACCAAAGCTTCATTGATATGTTGGACTAATGTTATTACGCGAGAAGGCGAACAACTTAATGTCCAATTCATTATCCTACCAATGACACACTATGATGTGATTCTTGACATGAATTGGTTAACTCAAAATATGGCAACATTAGATTGTTATCACAGAAAGGTGATATTATTCATAGAGCCAAACCCGACGATAATCGAACTTGAAGATCCAAATCGAGTGATGACTAATAAGCTGTTGAGACCAGCCATAAGTGGTCGATGAAAGTTGTCTTGCACCGCTATTATTTTTTGCATTAGAAGGTGACAACAACGTGAAAAGTGGCGATCGCTATACTCTAGTGGTAAATAAATTTTCGGATGTATTTCTTGAAGATCTACCTGGTTTGCCACCTGACTGAGAGATAGAATTCTGCATTGATCTTATTCCCAGTACAGCTCTGATATCAATTTCGCCTTACAAAACAGCACCTGCGGAGAAAGCTGAGCTGCGGAAATAATTGACCAAGTTAGAACTTAAAGGATTCATTCGACTTAGTAAATCACCATGGAGAGCACCAGTCCTATTTGCAAAGAAACAAGATGGAAGCTTATGACTGTGTGTCGACTATAGGCAACTGAATAGGGTGACAATCAAGAATAAATATCCTTTGCCAAGGATCGAAGAGTTATTTGATCAACTAGAAGATGCTCAGTACTTCTCCAAGATTGACTTGAGATCTAGATCGATTGAAAATTCGGGAGGCGGATATCCCAAAAACTGCATTCAGGACTTGGTATGGATCTTACAAATTCTTGATTATGCCTTTTGGTTTGACGAATGCTCCAGCAAGTTTCATGGACTTGATGAATCGTGTTTTTCAACCATTTCTAGATCAGTTTGTCATCATCTTCATTGATGATATTCTGATCTACTCTAAGAACCAGGAAGAACATGAACAACACTTAAGGTTGGTCCTACAAACTCTGCGAGAGCATCAGTTGTACGCCAAGAGGGAGAAATGTGACTTCTAGTTATCTAAAATCAAATTTCTTGGGCACATTATCTCTAGTCAAGACATAACCATGGACCCCGCAAAAGTCAAGGCAATACTAAAATGAGAACGACCCAGAAATGTAACCAAAATCAGAAGTTTTCTGGGATTAGCTGGATATTATCGTAAATTTGTTCAGGATTTCTAGTGAATTGCCACCCCAATGACACGATTGATGAGAAAAGATGTTCGATTTAACTAAGACAGTAAATGTGAGAACACTTTTCAGGAATTAAAAACTCACCTGACTAGTACCCTAGTTCTTATAATTCCCAAGCCTGAAAAACCCTATGAAGTTTATACTAATGCATCGAAAGAAGGACTTGGATGTGTTCTAATGCAGAAAGGATATGTTGTAGCATATGCATCTCGACAATTGAAGACGCATGAGGAAAACTACCCAACACATGATTTAGAGTTGGCAACCATTATTTTTGCTTTGAAAATTTGGAGATGCTATCTCTATGATGTCTTATTTCAGATTTTCTCTGATCATATGAGTTTACAGTATCTTTTTACTTAGAAAGATCTGAACTTGAGACATTGAATAGAGTATATAGAAGATTATGACTTTACTCTAGAATATCATCCAGGTAAAGCTAATGTTATAGCAGATGCTCTAAGCCAGAAAGGTGCAGGTATTCTTGCTTCGTTAGCAGTGCTTGATTAGAAAAGAACAACAGTGATTGGGGATTATGATCTTTAGATTTATGAGGATCAAGATTTAATCACTCTGTGCAATTTAGTAACTCCACCTTATCTGATTCAGCAAGTTAAGGAGAATCAACACAAAAATAGTCATTTGCAAAATGTCTGGTCAAAACTTCAAAATGGAGAGCAACTGGAACATTGGAACATCTTTAGTGATAGAGATTTGTATTTAAACATCATCTAGTTGTTCCACAAATACCAGAATTGAAGAAGGTAATCATGGATGAAGCTCATAAGTCTCGATTTGCAATACACCCAGGAATTATTAAGATGCATAAGGAACTAAAGAGACAATATTGGTGGAAAAACATGAAAAATGATGTGACAGAGTACATGAAGACTTGTCAGAATTATCTTAAAGTCAAAGTGTAACGTTAGAAACCTAGAGGAATGCTGTAGCCGCTACCCGTTCTAGAATAAAAGTGGGAAGAAATTACCATGGATTTTCTTATGGGACTACCAAAAACACAGAATGGCTCCGATGCTATCTGGGTAGTGGTAGATCGATTGACGAAATCAGCACATTTCATTCCTATCAAATCAACATATGGTAGGAAGAATTTAGCTAAGGTATTTTTAGAGAAGATAGTCAAATATCATGGAGTACCCTTAAGTATTATTTCTGATCGAGATCCTCGATTTACCGCTCAATATTGAAAGAGTTACCAGGTAGCTTTTAGAACAGATTTGAAATTCAGCACCACTTTCCATCCGCAAACCGACGGACAATCCGAAAGGGTTATTTAGATTCTTGAAGACATGTTATGTGCACGCGCTTTAGATTATAGGAACAAATGGATTAATAATTTGTCATTAGCAAAGTTCGCCTACAACAATAGTTATCAGTCTAGCATCAAAATGGCACCGTTCGAAGCTATTTTTAGAAGACCATGTAGATCACCCATATGTTGGATCGAACCTGAAGATCAAGTTCATACTGGAGTAACTATTATTGAGGAGACTACCGAGAAAATTTGAATTATTCGAGAACACTTAAAAACAGCTCAAAGCCAACAAAAGAGCTATGCTGATAGACGACGAAGACCATTAGAATTTAAGGTAGGAGATTTTGTACTTCTAAAGGTCTCCCCTTGAAAAGGAGTTTCTCGTTTTAACAAGAAAGGGAAATTAGCTCCACGATATGTGGGACCATTCCTCATTATTCAACGAGTTGGTAAAGTTGCTTATCATTTAGCGTTGCCATCAGAATTGTCTCATGTGCATGATGTATTTCATGTATCGATGCTTAAGAAGCGTGAACCCAATCCTACTGCAATAGTTTCACTCGAGGACATTCCAATTAGAGAAGATGTTTCCTACGAAGAGACATCGGTACGAATTCTTGATAAAAGGTCAAGAGAATACGACATCAAGAGATAGCATTAATTAAAGTTTTATAGCAACATCACGGAAGTGAAGACGCCATTTGGGAAGTAAAAAGCGAAATATTAAAGAAATATCCCCATTTGTTTTAGAATCTAGATTATTTGAATTTCGAAGATGAAATTATTTTATAAGAGGGAAGAATTGTCACGTTGCGAAATTTTTGAGTTTAAATTTCGCACGTGATTATATAAAACTCAATTATTAGTGTGCCAATAAATTTTTAATTATGAAAATTCAATTTTAAATTTTTGATGTATTAAATATTAGTTTAAGGATATTTAGAACATTTTTACAAATTTTAAAATTTTTATAATTTTTACTCAAAAAATTTTTCCAAATGTTATTTTACTTTATTTTTCCTTTTTTTTCTTTCATTTTTTTTCTTTTTTCGGAATTATCCGGAAACCCCCCTTTTTGTTTTTTTCTCTTTCCTTTTCTACACTTAAACCTTCTCTCTCTCTCTCTCTCTCTCTCTCTTTTTCTTTCCCTCACCAACCTCTCTCACTCTCACACTTTCTCTTTCTCTCTCTGTTTTCCTCACTCTCACCGATCTCTCTCTCAAATTTTTCAAAATATTTCAAAACTCTCACACTAGTCTCTCTTACAATCCCTCATCTCTTCCTTTCTCTTCTTCTTTCTCTCTATTTTGTTTCGGCCGAATGCCACCGAAGCCATGGCGCCGACCCAACCAAGCCATTCTCTGTCCTCTACCATGGGAGCGTCGCCGACCACCGAAGCTCAACGCTGCCCAGCCACGACTCAGCAGCCCCAAAGCTGAAGCCCCTCACGTTCACCGCCATCACGCCCAGGCCCAAAACATCACCACCCGTAACCTAGCCGCGAGTCTAGCCGTCAACTGAGGGCCACCCAGCCTCCCCCTTCATCAAATCACCATCTAACCAACCACGCCGCCCCACCCAACTAAGTCGTCGAAAGGCCCGAACCCAAGCTAGGCCAGGCCGCCCCGTTGCCTCCTTCACCGTGCCTTTGCCATCCTGCGAGCAACCACTACAGCCGCCGCATCTCCTTCGTTCTTTATCGCTATCCGTCCCGACACCACCAGCCACCGTCGACGTGAATTCGGCTGGCCGATATCTCCCAGCAAAAGGAAAAATAATTGTAGATATATATTTATATATATATGTATATATATAGTATATAAAAAATAATAATAATAATAATAATAAATTTTGAATGAGTAATTCAAATTATTTGGGATTTAAATTTGAAAATTTTATTGAAATTGTTATGGGAATTGGATTGTTTTCTTACTACATGTTTGGGACAAGCTTTTTTTTTAACATTGCATTCAATTTTCTCTCAAATACAAAAACATTTCATTCAAATACCAATCACATCACATTTTAAATCTACTACAATCACTATTTATTATTTCACTTTTTCTATTATTTTTATTAATTACATCATATATTCCCTTTCCCTCCTTTTTTTCTTTCTACTTTTATCCATCATATCACATATTTATTATTAAAATACAATTCAAATACTTTTCCCCCAAACACACATTGCATTTAAATACAATGCTAATGCTTTTCCTGCAAATACAAATTACATTCAATGCATTGCATTCAAACGCAATGCGTTCACCAAACGAACCCTTAGTTTAAGTTTTTGGAGTTTTTGGATAGTCTATATTTTAAGGTTGATGATGTCAAAATTTTTTTTAAAATATCCCGAGTATTTGTATTAAAATTTTCATTTTAAAATTACGATTTTAAAATAAAATATCATTCTAAACTTTAGAATCAACAGCACACTAATTAATTGAATTTACTATAATTACGATTAGAAATTCCTGGACATATAATTAAATTATCTGTATTTCTTGCTTTAGGTACTCGTTGATCAAATTTGGAGAAAAAGATTGTCTTGGAATTTGTGTAAGAAGTTGACAGTAGATTAAATTGCCAACGAGATAGGATATCTTACCATTTCCTTGTAGTCAATTTTGTTTTTAGTGATTTGGCTAAAACAATTTAAAGAAAATGAGTTTATAAAGTTTTTACAAATTCTGTGATTTTAGAAAATATCACGATTTCAGAAATTAAAAGAAAAATATCCGGTCACGGATTTTTAGAAAATAGTATAGCATATTTTATTATGTGAATCTTAATTTCAAATGGAATTTTAGAAATTGAATTTGGTGTTAAAGTATACTGAGAACCAGCATACACGTGCGAAGAGTGCACCGCTCGATTGAGGATCACTCATTATATTTCGGTATAGTGAGGGGCTCATACGGACAGTACACGAATTAGATGTATTTAAGGACACAATTTGAATAATCACGATTCTATATTTATAATTCAGTACTGTATTGATGTACTTAGTATGATGGTTAAAATAAAATGTTGAAAAATATTTTTTTAAAATTATCTTGCTAGGCCTTTCGCTCACTGTTTTAAAACTGGTAACCCTTAGGAGAGAAAGGTGAATAGAGGATACGGATTATGTGGAATCACCAGTGGACGATAAAGATTAAAGACTTGAAGTAGTGTTCTTTTACTTTAAGACCAAATATGTAAATAAGCATTCCGAGACTGTAAATTCTAAACTTTATTTTTGTATTCTCACTTATTTTATTTAAGTATGCATCTATGAGATATAGATACCTCACCACCTGATATTGTGATAAAAATTGAAATACAGATAATAACTAATTTAAAATATACAAGCATAATTTATAAACAAGTTTAAGGAAACGGTAAAAGGTAAAAATATAAAAATTGATAGACTTAGGAATTTAATATTTTATTTTATTTATTTAATTAACACCTCATACCTGTCGCTATCCCGGATTTTGGGACGTGACACGAACGATAGAGGCTTGGCGATGTGGAGAGAGAAACCGATGAGAGTTAGAGGGAGACAAGAGAGTAAGTGAGGGAGTGAGGGAGCGAGAAGAAGAAGAAAAGGAAAATAGAGGGGGTGGGAGAGAAAGAGAAAATGAGAGTTTGAGAGGGAGTGTCGGTGAGGGGAAAAAAAAAAACAAAGAGAGAAAGTGAAATTGATTTCCGGAAAAATCTGAAAAGAAGAAAGAAAAGAAAAAAAAAAGAAAAATAAAGTAAAATAATATTTGATAAAAATTATTGAATAAAAATTGTAAAAATTTCAAAATTTGTAAAAAGGTTTAAAAAACCCTCAAACTAATATTTAATACACCGAAAATTTAAAATTGAATTCTCGTAATTAAAAATTTATTGACACACTAATAATTAAGTTTTGTACATTCACGTGCAAAATTTAAACTTAAAAATTTCGTAACGTGACAGAAATAATGTAATTTTCGAAGTCTTTCGAATCATTACACTCGATTTGGGTGTAAATTAGGCCCTTTACAAATTTCAGTTATACATCAATGTTATATTTTTATGAGTAGTCTAACAATTTTTCAATTCCATATGAATATAGGACAGTTTTGCCTTCTGATTATACCAAACATAAAATTAAGAAATAATTTTAAAAGAGATGATTTTGTCTTTTTATTTTGTTCCCTTAAAATGATGCTTTTCAAATTCCCACATATATGGCATATTCAGATATCAACCCTTCAAAAGAATTATTCTTTCTGACTCACTCCCAATTTCATTTTGAAGAAAACTAGTGCCACAATGTTTACACATCTTTATTATTCATGACACAAATTATATACAATTCATACTTCTAACATATTAACTAAGCCCATTTTATGTCTCAAAATCTATAACAGAAATCTAAAAGTGAGAATTTTTGTTACATTCTAAAAATTTTCTCCCTATTTAGGTGATTTGACTGATTACTATAAAAACGAATATGTCTAAAATATTATGTTCATGTCAAAAGTCTTTAATAAAATATTAGACCGAATCATTCCAATGCTTCTTTGATCCACATAATCACCTGTGAAATAAAAAAGAACACCTCAAAGTACAAGATCATAATAAGGTGTCTTCTAAAAGCACTTAAATACTTAAATTGATAAGGAAAATAATAAGTAAAAAAATAGAGTTTGGGAAAGGAACTCAATCCATATATTTGAAGAAGTTATAAGAAGTTATAAACACTTTTCTATTGATAGATATGTCCCATGAACCTGGATGGCTCATAAGACAAAGTGGGTTTTCTTATGTCAGGTGTACTAGTATTTGGTGCTTGTTAGGCTAATGCCATGTGTCCAACTACTTGGCTAACGAGGGCAAGTGTAGGTACTAGTGCCAGATGGTGAAAGAGGTGGCACGTGGATTTGTCTATTCAAGCGCAGGCAGGGAATTGATGAAGGTCGGGTGTAACTTTCCCTAGTCAACATGGTCTGCCGTCGATCATTGTTCAATCACTCAGGTCGCGTCTTCGAGAAGGAGGGTTTTGATCGGCTAATCTAGTAAGAGCTATTTAGCCCACCAGTTTGACTTTTGCTCTTGAACTGGTATTCTCTTCTTGGCTTCTAGGTGGTCGACCAAATGTAAATAATTAATCGACGGAGCAAGCTAACTACTCTTATAGAGTGCGTTGACCACTCTCAAAGAATGCACTGACTCCCATTAAGAAGTGTGTCGTGCATGCTATCAACAAATTACTGCAATCATAGTATCTTCAGGTGACCTCCAATAAAAATAAAATGTGAAGAGCTAAAAATACAAGCAAGAATTACAAAGAAAAAAATTGATGAAAAACAAAACATGCTCATTTAGAGGGCAGTTTTCACAATTTTCTCCCTCTTCTTTTTTTATCTTTAGGCCCGACATTAGAAAGACTCCAAAGCTCTTGGGTCATCAAAGCCCATCCATCTAAAATCATGTCCCGCTATGAATAGTCTGGTCTGGTCCGATAAAAGCCTCTTCTTCTTCTTCTTCTTCTTGATCAGTTTCTCCAGCTCCATGATTCCTTCGCAAATCCATCAGGTTCAACCACAACTTCTCCAATCTCTCTCCTCTTCCCGATTTACTCCTCTCCCTTCCTTTCTCTCTCCCCCCCTCTGCCACCGACCTGGGTTCCGGCTCTGCCGTCCTCCGCTTCCCCAAATCCCATGCTCTTCTCATTCTTCCCAACCCATTTTCGCACCGGCGAGGGCCTCGGGAATCGAGCCCTTGGTCTCTCGCAATGAAGAAGGAGACGGAGAGTCTTCGTCGGAGCTCGACGACTTGTCGCCGGACGGCAAGGTGTATCGAAAGACGCTGGCGCTTGTCGAGTGCTCCATGTTCGCTGCCCTCACCGGATTGGTCTATTTCCTGAGCAATTCGCTCGCGATTGAGGTTCCTTTTTTGGGATGTCGAAATTGCTTGTTTGAAAAGTTGCTTCTTTTTCAATTTAGCAGATACAAACAACCTACTACCAAATGATTCATCGGTTGTTTTGAACTGAAAAATGGTTTTTTTTTTTTTTTTCTATGTTGGCTAATAGAATTGTACAAGTTAATAGGGCCAAATATTTCTTTTGTGATTGTCATGTTACTCTAGTATTACTACTTTTCCTTATTATTTTTTTTTTAGCAGTTCTTTGGGAATTGAGGTTGCTTGTTGTGAGTTGAAAATCCAATTTTGCCGATAGAGCTCAAGTGATGATTGGTTCGAATTGCTCTTTTGCTGTAAATGTGGGGCTTTTTTTAAGGAATTTTTCATTGAGGTCGGTTGTTATGAACTGAGGGCTTGTATGAGGGTGATAAGTTGCTACAGTATTTTTTATTTTTTAATTATTATTCTCATTCTTTACTATTTTAATCCTTTCTAATTTTTAAAAAAGATTTCAGTCTTTCACCAATGCGAGCCCTGAAAAATGGGTTCTTTTCATGTTAGCTGATCGAATCAAATGTTTGTTTTGGATTGTCCTTTTTACTCTGCTATGGTGCTTTCTGCCGCTTTTCCTTATTTTCTGAGAAATTCTCTCAGAATTTTTTGGTTGGTTGTTGTGAATTTAAAAAATGGATTCTTTCCGGACAAGCTAAAAGTGACCATAAGATTTCTTTTAATTGTCCTTTTGCCTGTAGTTGGTTGCTTTCTGTTGCTTTTTTCCTTGCGGTAGTGTATTTTTTTAGCAATATTCTCTCAGTTGTGGTTTATCAAATAAAAAATGGTTTCTTTTCATAGAAGCTAGTGAAACTTATGTTATGTTGTTTGGGAGTTCCATTTTTTAAAAATGAAAAAATTTTTATTTTAAGAAATTGAAACTTCTTAAATTTTCGCATTTGAACATTTAAAATTTTTTATTTTTAGAAAATAAAAAAAAAATTCTCTAGAAAAAGAAAAGTTTTTACTCATCCAAATAACTTTTCACTTTTAAAAAAAAATCCAAATAACTTTTTATTTTTCAAATCTAAAAATTTTCTATTTTCTAAAAATAAACCTTCGATCCAAATATACAATAAATGATTGTTTTAAATTCTCCTTTTTGCAGTCTGATGGTTTTTTTTTTTTTAATTTTAAGCTGTACTGCGGTAGTGTACTCTTTTGAGTAACTTCTGGGACAGAGTTTGGTTATTGCGGATCGAAAAATGGGTGCTTTTCATAATAACTAACCTGCTTGGAACAATGGTAGGAGTTAAGAGTTTTGCAGGTTGAAATAAGAATGTTATGGACTTCTTAAATTTGAGTTTTTGGAAAATGAAAAAGAGTGAAAATGAGATATAGATTTTGGAGTTTTGTTTAACTGCAAAATTCCGTCTGGAAATGTTGTTCCGAACGGCTACTAGAACCAAAATGATGCTTTCTGCTAAGTTTACTTGCGAGAAGCAGTGGTTTCTGTACCTTTTAAACCAAAAAAAAAAAAGGGGGGAAATGCAACAACAGCAACAACAATAAAAGTGAGATAGTTGTGTATAAAATTTTTGACTTTCCGTTCTATAGGAAGAAAAAAAAAAAAAAAACTGCATTTGCTATTCTAGGTACTCTTTTGGTAGTTCTTTGATGCCTTTATTAGCGAAGTAGAGATGAAAAATGGAAATTTTTTTCTTTGGTATATAAAAGCTATTTAATTTTGAACTTCTAATTGTCTAATTGATATGAGGTACTCTTCTACTTTCCTTTCCAACAAATCACGAAGACTTGTTTACTTGGCTTGTTAGGTTAACCTTTTCTTGTGACTATGTAAAGTTCTGTGTTTGGTTTTCTGCAGAATTATTTTGGCTGTTTCTTCTCACTTCCAATTGTAATCTCCTCAATGAAGTGGGGAATTCCAGCCGGAAGAAAAACTATGGTTTGTAATTGTCACCATCCATAACTTACCAAGTCAGGTATTTGAACTTGTGTAAATTTTTACTTATCTCTATAATCTTTTGTCTTGATAGGTAGCAACAACTATGCTGTTACTTGTTTTGTCTGGCCCAGTAAAAGCTTCAACATATCTGGTGAGTCTACTTTCATTTTGTTAGCTCACTGCATTGCAGTTATTTGTTTACTTGCTTCAATGATGATGAGTAAATTTCCAGTAGGAATTCTTTCATTTAATGTTCAGAACACGTTGTTTGTGAGTCCATGCTATCATTTGAGTGTTACTTTGCAGAATTTGCTTTTTGTCAGTTGCTTAATATGTTTAATTTGGATCTGACGCGCAGATCTTGTCGAGTTTAGTGTGTGAGAATCAAAATTCTTGTCTAATTGTACTATGCAGTTTCAACCTTTTCAATGTACTTGATGTCACATAAATGGCTTTATACGATTGTGCTATGGTCACAGCATCTTTGTTGACAAATAAGTTCCGTGAAGCAAGTTAAAGTGGTTCGTTGGAAGGATCAGTAGTCTAAACGTTTTGCCCCTTTTAATATTTCTTGTATTTACGTAATGGTGTTGTTAATCCAATAGTCTTATACTTGCTTCATGGCCATCTCCTGCAGCTTAAGCATGGTTTAGTTGGTTTCACAATGGGCGCTTTGTGGAGGTATGTGGTGCTTGATGTCTTATGAATTAAGTGATTTCATCGTGTAAACCTTGCAATAGAACTTTCGAACTCAGAAACTCTAATAGTAAAATAGTGATTTTCCTTTGTGGGTATTTACTTGTTATGTGTTGCTTGTAGACTTTATTAATCGAGAACTTAAACTTTTGATAGCTATTCTTCATACCATAAAGCTTTACGTGGAAACTCTAGCACGATCAAATTTTTCCGTTTTATTAGAGACAAGTGAATCAATTTAGTTTAAAAGTTGATGGAAAGGAGATGTTTAGTTTGCTCGTTTAACATCCATATTATTTTTTGAAATTTCACGCATCCCTTATCTCTACTTGTAAACAGAACTTAATTATCCCAGTGTTGGATTTGTTGAAATAAGGCAATAATTTTTTTTTTTTTCCCCATCTTACGCCTTCTTAGGTCAGGAACAAATTGGAAGCTCTCAATTTTGCTGTGCACAATTGTAGCGCTCGCTCCCTTCTGCCTCAAATTCTTTACAGCAGTTTGAAGCTAAATGCCTTTTGTTATTTATTCCCAAAAAAAATAATAATAATAAAAATGAAAGAAAAAACTGATATGTTTACGCATCAGGTTCGAGCATTGGGTGCTGTAGGGTATGTCTTGATATCTTCATTCCTGATAAGTGAAAACATACTTGCCTTGGTAATTAACAATCTTTGATCCGATTATTTACTTGGCACTTACAGATCTGAAGATCCTAATTCGAGTTATTCTATGTGCTTTGCTTGCAGATCACCATTAACATACATGCTTCTCTAACATTCTTGTTCACTGCATCCGGAGTTTATACAATTCCGTCGATGGAATTAATCTATGCCCTCTTCGGGGTTCTGGTATTTTTGACTACTTAACCCTCCCCAACTCCCTTCACTGCCCTTTTCTTTTCTCATTTAACTTAAAAGGAAAACTTGACAGGTTTTTCTAAATAGTGGATCCTTCATATTCTTGTTGCACCTGTTGTATTCCGTGTTCCTTACAAGGCTTGGGATGAGGGCTTCATTGAGAATGCCAAAATGGCTGGAGAAAGCTATACAGTAGCACAGCTCAGAACACTAAAGCAAGTAAATTACTTGCAAGTAAAGTCTGCGACGAGGACGACTAGGTTCGTTATTCGTTTGGGATGAGAACCACCTTTGATGGCATTCATCCTCGGTCAACTTCCGATTTCATGAGATTCCTGCTCATTATTGAAGTCCACTGATAATCCACATCTTCAAAGCCTAAAAAGAGCAAAGATGCCACTAAACTAATCTCAGGTATATATGTTTTCCCAAGTTGAGTGTGGAGTGTAACTGGAGCTGGTGAGCTGCCGTTGGAAAAATGGGATTTTCTCATGTTGTTTTCTATTTTTATTTCGATTTTCTGGCAAGGCTTTGTACTCGTTTATCTTATTTGTGGTCATGGCATCTTGCTATTTTCAACGAACTGTACGATTTATAATCCAAGAAAAAAAAAAGAATAAACAAAAACAAAATATTAAAACTTTTTTTTTCTCCCTTTTGATCACTATTAGGAGCAATGGGGATTTTTTTTTTTTTCCCAAATCAAAACTAATCATATAATACTGTGTAAACGCTTAACATGCTGTGTGAAAGTTTTGCAAGTAGAGAAGGATTTTGAGTGGCAATTTTTCAAATAGAAAAGGCGATGTCGCTTTATTAGGCACGATTACAGTTGGAAAGAGAGACGGAAACAGAGAGAGAGAGAGAGAGAGAGAGAAGATGTGCAATACAGTTTCATGGACAATCCACAAAAACAAAGAAAATGGTAATTTTCAAAATATTAATTGAAATAAACAGTTTTTTTAAAATATTTATAATAAATAATAAATATAATATATACATAATTTATTTATATTAAATTTATTAGATAATTAATGTATTTATATATTAAATAAATGATTTATTTACGATTTTATCAAATGTATAATTTATTTATGTTTTATAAAAATATTATTTATTTAATAAAATTTATTATTTATTATAAATATTTTAAAAATCAATTATTTATTTTAATTATTTTTTTAAAAACTACTACTTACTATAATTTCTTATTTATTTTTTAAAAAAAAAGTACATGAATCTACGTGCTTATATAAGAAATCTCAGCTATGCTTAGCTTGATTTCTCCACTGAATAAACTGAAAGACAAGCCTTTAAATCAGGCAAAAAAAAAAAAAAACTGTAGACAGTTTATCTAATGTAATTAGGATCTATTTTAAATATTTAAGTTTTATGATAATTTCTTAAGTCAAAAAAATATGCTGAGTTTTGAGTGTAATTCCCTTTTTATTCTTTCCATTTTTATTTTTTTTTTCCTGTTTTGAGTGTTTTTCTAGCCTATTTAATGACTAGTTGTAATCGTTTAATATGCATCAAGGAAATAAGTTATTTTTCAATAGTGTTTTTTCTTTCTTTTTTTTCCTCGTGTGCGTCCATGGTATCAGAGCCATCAAATTGAAGAAGATAGTGTATAGAAAGGCTTTGGCTGGAGCAAGCGAAGGCGATGTTTTTGAGGTTTCCACGAGCAACCCTAGAACAACCTCTACAATTGCTCCCACTGCTAATCTCGAGAGCATCAATCTTTCCTCCTTACAAGTTACAACCTAAAAGTTACATGGAAAAAACTTTCTCAAGTGGTCCCGATCAGTCCTGATGGTGATTCGCGAAAAGGAAAAGTTAGGATACTTAGATGGCTATATTCCAACACCAAAACCGGAGGATCCATCTAATGGTAATTGGGAGGTGCAAAATTCCATAGTGATGACATGGTTAATCCATTCTATAGGAGACAATATTGCTGACACATACATCCTTTTTTCCACGGCAAAAAAGATTTGGGATGCTATTACAATGGCTTATTCTGATTTAGAAAATACCTCATAAATGTTTGAGTTAAGGAACATGATCCGTAATCTAAGACAGGGAGAGAGTGATGTCACGGAGTATTACCACGAGTCCACAAAACTCTGACAAGAATTGGATTTGTTCACTTCTCCTTCATGGAAAGATCCTGAAGATGCAATCTTATATAGAAAGTTGGTGGAATGTGATCAGGTGTACGACTTCTTGACTGGACTCAATAAGAATTTAGATGAGGTTCGTGGCCGACTTCTAGGGATGAGACCCCTTCCTCAAATTGAGGAAATTTTTGCTGAAGTCCATAGAGAAGAGTTAAGGAGAAGGGTCATGCTAGGAACCAACACACCAAGCATGGAAAATTCTTCCCTTGTTGTCCGCAAACAAGAGAGTCAAGGAGAAGGGAAAGCAAATAAAAAATGGTACGATCATTGTAAGAAACCCTATCACACCGGGAGAATTATAGAAGTCGCACAGCAAACCAGCCAATTGGACTCCTAACCGAGCTCGTGGACATGAAGGGAAAGGACTCCAGGCATCAACAGAAAAGCAAGTGGAAACTGAACCAACCCTCGGAACCACGGTCTTTACTAAGGAGCAAATGGAACAATTGAGACAGATGATAACACAATCCTCTTCAATATCTCTCATGGCTCAGAAAGGTAAAGCTTTGATTACTTTCTGTGGACTGGCCGAGAAAGAACCATGGATTATTGACTCTGGAGCAACAGATCACATGACTGGTTGTGCAAAATTATACACCTCATATGTTCCTAGTCCTGGAAATCATAAGGTGCAGATTGCAGATGGAACTTCTTCAGTTGTGACTGGTACTGGAGCCGTCAAAATTGGAACTAATGTTGTTCTAAAAGGAGTTCTTCACGTGCCCAAATTAAATTTCAATCTTTTATAAATAAGTAAGTTAACAAAAGATATAGATTGTAAAGTAACCTTTCTCCATCTGCTTGTATTTTTCGGGACCGATCATCGAGGAAGAAGATTGACAGTGGTAAGGAACTAAATGGCCTATACTACTTTGAGGATGATTCAAGTGTCCATGGGCAAGCTCAAATGGTTACAAGCACTTCTCTTTCAAGAATTCAAAAAATTATGTTATTGCATTATAGGTTAGGACATCCCAGTTTCTTCTATATGAAGTTTTTGTTCCCATCCTCATTTGAAAATAATGATAAATTGCAATGTGAGGCCAATTAGCAAAGCATACTCGTGTTTCCTTTCCCCCATTATCATATCGTGCATCTAAACTTTTTGTTCTCATTCATAGCGACATTTGGGGACCATCCCACATTTTGAGTATATTACCAACAAAAAATAGTTTATTACCTTTACCAACGATCATACAAGTATTTGTTGGGTTTACCTCTTAAAAGAAAAATCTGAAGTCGGGAATATTTTCAAACAATTCCGTTCAATGATTAAAACACAATTTGGCGAGAACATTAAGTTTTAAAGGACAGATAATGGGATCAAATTCTTTAAGAACACTTTGGGGGAGTTTGTCACTTCTTGTGGGATAATTCAGCGAAGTTTCTGTGTCAGCACACCTCAACAGAATGAGGTATCTGAGAGAAAAAATCGTGACATTTTAGAAGTAGCCCGTTCCTTGTTGCTCACAGCTAACTTACCAAAATGTTTTTGGGGTGACGCAGTTTTGACAGCGACATATCTGATTAATAGGGTACCTTCTCGAGTCTTAAAGTTTCAAACCCCAATAGATTACCTATATAAGTCGTATCCACAGTCACGTTGCTCATCCTCATTAGAGTTGAAAGTATTTGGTTGTGTCACCTTTGTCCATAATCTTGATCCACAACGGGGTAAACTTGACCCTAGGGCTCATAAGTTTGTTTTTTTTTGGTATTCTGCAACTCAAAAGGGTTACAGGTGCTATTCAGTGGAAAAAAGAAAATATTTTGTGTCTAGGGATGTGATATTTTTTGAAAATCAACCTTTTTTTACCAAAAATTTGCTTCAGGGGGAGAGAATGTGGGAAGACAATTTTTGGGAAAAATCAAAACCGACTTACATTTCAAACGTAACTAATGCATAGGAATATTTTTAGGATTTTGCCCCTTCTTTAGGAACCCCAAATTTTGATCAGACCCCTCCAAACTCTCAAAACACTGTAGGAAATCATGAGAAAAACCCAGCCAATATTCCTGAAATGGCTCCAAATATTCCCACCAAAAATCCTGTTGACACTCAATCTATTTTCACTCAAATCAAACCATCAAATCAGATCACAGACCAACCTCTTGATACTTCTCCTCAATCGAAACCCAATCAAGATCCAAAAAATCCTATGCCTAGAATGCAAGAACATAATAAAACCAAAGAGAGTGGCTTGCAATTTTTTGATCAAACTTATGTACGCAAGAAGAACAATAAGCTGTAGAAAGCCAGGAAGTTTCTCATCACCAAGATTCTGAACTAATGACTGGTCTTGAAACGGAGGCTAGTGATTTAGAGATCCAAATTGCATTAAGGGGGTGAGATCCTCGGCTAGACATCCAATGGCCTATTATGTTGTATATGATCACCTGATAGACTCTATGAAAGCTTTTATGGCTAACTTGGCTAGTGTGGAAATTCCTAGAGATATCCAAGAAGCTATGAAGAAATCTGAATGGAGGGAAGCTGTTTTAGAAGAAATGGGGGCTCTTAAAAGGAATAACACGTGGGATGTGGTACAAAGACCAAAAGGAAAAGTTCCAGTTGGATGTAAGTGGGTCTTCATAGTCAAATATAAAGCAGATGGATCTATCAAGAGATACAAAGCTCGTTTGGTGGCTAAAGGCTACACTCAGACTTATGGAATAGATTATCAAGAAACTTTTGCTCCGGTTGCCAAGATCAATACAGTTCGTGTACTGTTATCATTTGCTGCAAATTTAGATTGGCCGTTGCAACAACTTGACGTGAAAAATGTTTTTCTTAACGACAACTTGGAAGAAGAATTTTATATGGAGATGCCGCTAGGTTTTGATGGCAAGAGTGATCAAGTCTGCAAGTAAAAAAAGTCTCTTTATGGACTAAAGCAATCACCACGAGCTTGGTTCGATTGTTTCACAAAGGTAGTTAAGGGACTAAGATACAAGCAAACCGGAGGAGACCACACTTTGTTCTATCAGCACAAGGATAATAAGATCACCATTCTCAGTGTATATGTTGATGATATTATCTTGACTGGGAATGATCTTGAAAAAGGGGAGAGACTAAATAAGAAACTGGCAAAAGAATTTGAGATCAAAGATTTGGAAAGTCTTAGGTACTTTCTTGGTATGGAGATTGCCAGAAATAAGGTTAGGATCTCAGTCTCACAAAGGAAGTATGTGTTGGATCTTCTGAGAGAAACAGGGATGATGGGTTGCAAACCTGCAGAAACTCCTGTAGAGCCAAGTTGCAAGAAAGGAGTAAAAGACAGTGATCTGGTAGACAAGGGTCGTTTTCAACAGTTAGTTGGGAAGCTCATCTACTTGTCTCATACTAGACCTAACATAACTTTTGCTGTTAGTCAGTGTTAGCCAATAAATGCATGCACCTACCGAAGAACATATGGAGGCAGTATTTCGAATTCTGAGATATCTTTAAAGGAACACCTAGACGAGATTTGTTCTTTAAAAAGGGTGAAAAAAGAGGCATAGAGGTATACACAGATGCTGATTGGGGAGGAGCTATTGATGATAGGAGATCCACTTCAAGGTATTGCACACTTGTATAGGGCAATCTGGTAATTTGGAGAAGCAAGAAGCAATCTGTTATTGTAAAGAGCAATGCTGAAGCAGAACTAAGATCAGTGGCTCATGGAATTTGTGAAATTCTGTGGTTGAGAATGTTGTCAGATGAACTCAAAATTGGAATCACACTTCCGTTGCGTGTCTACTGTAATAACAAGGCAACGATAAACATTTCGCATAATCCTATACATCATGACAGGACCAAGCATGTAGAGGTAAATCGACACTTCATTAAAGAGAAAATCGACGAAGGAATTGTCTGCATGACGTATATTCCTACTTCTGAGCAAGCTGCTGATGTTTTGACCAAAGGATTACCTAGACTCTTATTTGAAAAGTTAGTAAACAAGTTGGACATGTACAACTTATACCGCCCAACTTGAGGGGGAGTGTGGACAAAGTTTGTCTAATGTAATTAGAGTCTATTTTAAGTATTTAAGTTTTATGATAATTCCTTAAGTCAAAAGAATATGCTAAGTATTATTCTATTTTAAGTAATATACTGAGTATTATTCTGTTTTTATTCTTTCCATATTTGTTTTTTGGTTTCCTATTTTGAGTGTTTTTCTAACCTATTTAATGACTGGTTGTAATCGTTTAATACGCATCAAGGGAATAAGTTATTTTTCAACATGTTTTTTCTTTCTGTTTTTTTCCTCGTGTGCGTTCAAAAACCATATGGTATTCCAATTCAGTTGAACATGGGCAAAACTTTTGGTAATATCAAGACAATATTTGAACCAAAAACTAAAAACGTCATTTACTTCCAGTATTATATTTATATTGTATTGAAATAGAGTACAATTTTTATTCAAACGCGAAAGTATTACATTCAAATGTTAATCACATCAAATTTTAAATTCAATACAATTACTATTTATTATTTTATTTTTTCTATTATTTTTATTAATCACATCACATGTTTTTTTTCTCTCTTTTTTCTCTCTACTTTTTCTCATCATATTACATATTCATTATTTAAATAAATCAAATACTTTTCTCATTCAAACACATATTACATTCAAATGCAATGCAAATACTTTTCCTCTAAATGTAAATTGCACTCAATGCATTACATTCAAACACAATACGTTTACCAAATGGAGGCTAAGCCAAAAAGGTATGATAAATTACTTTCTGGTACCTTCCCACCTCAAAAAGCCAAATTCCAAGCCCCAATTTTGTCCAACAATCATAACCCCAAAAGAAAAACAAACAAACAAACAAAGAATGCTCCTACATCTGCAGAACTAATGACGTATAAATTGAGAGGAAAATACATAAATAGCCTATTCTATTCTGGCATTTAATAATCAATAATTTATCCACTATAGAAGGGATGATAATCTTGTTGGACATGATCAAGTAACAACTGTCAATGTTGATACAAAAAAATATTAACCGAAACCTTGGTGAAGCTAACCACCTCGAGTGAATGAAAAAAAGGCGGTAAAATTTCAATTACTAGCATAGGTCAGTGACTGTAGCTAGATGTAGAAACAACCATGAACAAGGGACATCGGATGAACATAAGAAGCACATACCAAAAAGGAAATTTCGACAGAGTTAAGCTTCTTTCCTAGTTATCCTGAAATTTAAGAAAGGAAGATAATTAGGAGAAGGACATCATGTAAGAGTAATTCTGCAGGACAGAAAACTCGATTGTGATAAGAATGTGCTAATAAACAAGTTGAAATCTCAAGGCAAGTTTGCATCCTTGATTTCATCAAGTATGCTGCTAACTGCTAGCAGCGTATTCAATGAAATACTAGAATCTCACCTAAAGCAATAAATTCCCAAGGCCATTGTGATTTCGTGAATCACCGATGTGGCAAAGTGCAAATAGAGAGCAACTGAGTTCATCAAAGTGAATACTTTGTCAGTGAAAAGTTGATGAAGTGATAACATATAACAAGATGATCTAATCACTCGTTGTCAGTGAAAAACTAAGCATACAAAATTATGAACAATTCCCGATAGATGCAGCAGCAACCTGTTATTGCAAACAGAACAGTTTTCGGCTTTGCAAGCGGATAAGGACTTGAAAAACTGCCTTAAGACAACATACCTGTGAATAAGCAGTAACCAAGAACAACCAAGCTTTCATCAACTAAAGGAACTCTGCAAGAATAAAAAAAACAGAAAGTTCGTAAATGTATTAATATCTTGATCATAAAGGATATATAGATAAACAATTTAACAGTTTGCAGAAAGTAAAACCAGATTCAACATACCCATCATTCAACCTGGCCGTGAGTGCATTTGCAATAGCAAGCGGGAGATATAATAATGACTGCAAAATGTACTTATAGAAGTTATGAAGTAGCTCATATTATTTACCAAATTAGTTAATGTTTACATAAAACCAAAAAAAAAAAAAAAAAAAACCAGATCCAATTTACAAAAAAGATGTACGTTGAACAAACAATTTCTAAAAGTTGGATTGAAAATGAGACATACCACGCACATTCCAGTTTTCAAACCCTTTGGTTCATCACAAAGATGGGCCAGAATCATTCTTCCCTGCAAAGTAAGCTTTTCCTTTAGCGAAAATGAGATGATAAACAACTAATCCCCCAAATTTTTACTTCAAAAGAAGATAACAATAATTGCTTGACATTGAAGGCCAAATAATTCGAACTGTATTCCCAAAGAAATTTGATCAGAAAGGTAAAAGGGGAAACAAAAGACGATCAAGCCATAAGAAAGTATATCTGACCACAAGGTATCCAAAAGCAAGTCCGGTTCCCACAACAATCAAATGTGGATATTTTGCTATGATATCAGATGGAGACAAATAATCCCTGCATGCAAAGAAATGTGTGAATCAGGGAATCAGCAAAGAAAACTATCACTACTATAACAGTCAAAAATACAATTAGGAAATGAAATGTGTGAAGTTTGAGATTTACCAAGCAAGAACTCCACCGAGAAGTACAACAAAGGGATAAAGCTGACAGAAAGCCCAATTATGTCAGTTTAGCCCAAAAAAAAAAAAGCCATGAAAAAAAAGAACAAAACAGTTACGAAATTACCATTGCAAGTGCAAGTAACATGCTTCCTTTTCTTGCCTTAACAACCTTATAAACGTTGTACACACTGCATTGAAGATTGAAGAATGAGAAATGTAAGCTCTGGTTGAACTTTAACAACTGATGGTTATAATCTCAAATTTTGATATTGACGCTAGCAACCAAGGAATGGACTAGACACAAAGAATTGTTTTCTAAAACCCACTAAATATAGGAACTGAAAGTGACAACAACGGAGATGTTGATGGCAGTATAACAATGTAGTTTCAATCCTGCTTCAGCAGGTAAAAATCCTGGCTATCTAAGCTCACACGAAAACAAATTCCAGAATAGATTTCTCCTTCCCCTATCCTTCAGTGGCAAGCAACAAGCTACAGGTTCCAAATTCACCAGCTAAGAAAATGAGGCTCGGATGAATTGAGTGAAAATGCAATTATCTGTGATCAGGCGTTCCAAACCGTAGTAAAATGTGCCACAGGAGACTTAAATGCCTCAAAGTTCAACAATATAAGATATCACGAATACGTACTTGAATGTGACCGTCGGTATGACAGCAAATGCAATCATTAAAAATAACACGACTTTGTGCGTTGGGATCTCTGAGGTACCTAAAAAAAAAAGGGTGAGAGAGAGAAAGCATGTCAAAACCCACAGCAAAGATGAAGTTTCTTACATAATCAACATATAAAGGAAAAAGAAAGAGAAGTCTAAGTATCATAATTAACAATTTCAGACACAAAATTCCATATGGCTTGTCAGTAAAAAGTTGGGCCATCAACATATAGATGGTCATACCATTGAAGAACGAGACCCAACTTAAGAAGGGCACAGACTTCCCAAATTGTTGAGCCCACCACTCGGCACCTGGACAATAAATACACTTTCAATTCGCAATTGACATGGATATTGTCAAAACAAAAAAAAAAAGTGCTAGTAAATGAGTTAAATATGCTTTAAATTGAAAGTTCAAAACAACTCGTCATGAAGGACCTTACCAACAAAAGCTGTGAAGAAATGGACAACGTATATCAGCATGAGACCCTCTGTAGGCCCATTAATAGCCGGAAGAATAAGTGTATTGGTAAAGTAACTGGAATAAAACAAAAACAGATACCAATTAATGAACTCTCAGTAAAGTTCCACCAATACAGACAACGGAAAACTTCCAAAATATACAACTTACTGTTCCCATGTTGCACCATAGAATGGAACAGCTGAAATCACCCAGAACCAAAAAGTGTCTCTTCCACACATAGCAGTGCTCCCAAAAGCAATTGACTCGAACTGCAACCATAGACAGAAATAATACAATAGACCATAAATAAAATCACGTTCATTCAACAAAGCTACATAATGGAAAAAGATTCGAGGACACATACCGCACAGGCAAGTGCATCACACCCTGCAACATATAGAGAAAGCAATAAATAATGTTACAAGCAAGCACGGTATAAAGGAAAGAGAGTGAAAGAAAATTACCATGGTCAAAAAGTTCCCCCAATGGACTTGAAGAATTTGTCCGTCTAGCTTGCTTTCCATCAACGGCATCAAAGGTCTAGCAATTGAAACATGAAAAAGGAACCATCACATAAATGTAAAATTGGGGGTGTGTGTGAAAGTTTACAGAAGGTTGCTATAGAAAATCAAAGAATTCTGCTCTCAAGCCAGGAAGAAACACGGTTGAATAAATTTCATCATACCTGATATAAGAAAAGTAGTAATCCATGAGCAAAATGTACCCATCGTGGAGGAGGTGAATCCAACCGAGGTGAATAAATCTGACCACAAAAAATAAGCATATAAATCAAAGAAATTGAACAGAGTGCAAGGCACGATTTTAGCTTGCATGGAAACCTTCACTATAGTTCAAAATATGCAATAAATCTGTTTTGTAAAAAACATGGTAGTGTGCAAATCTTGTTGATAGTCATAACTAAATCAATTTATTGTTTTAAGGACTAGGACAAGATTCACAAGTACAAAAGGAACTTGCATAAAATTTTTCCATAATCCCAGTCTCAAAGATACCAGAAAATATGGTTTAAAAACCATCAATTAGAGGATAAGCATGAACAATAGTAAGATAAAGATCAGTGTTGGATTAGAGAGCCTAAATATAGACCTCAAAACCCGTAATGAAGAAAATTCCACTTACAACACCAAGTAATGCAGATGTGACTAAAAACACGAATCCTGTAAGTGTTATCTGCAAAAGCAAAGCATAGCCCTTCAGGGATAGACTAGTGCAGTTGCAATCAAGAGAAAAATTTACAAAATAAAGTGAGAATTTTAAAAAGAAAGACATGGCACCCTACCATGTTTGGGCTGGAGAAAAGTCCGGAATAAAAACACACATGAGGACCAAAGAAGAGAAAAGTTAGCACATATAATAAGTAGAAAAATGCTAAATGCACGTACCAAGAAAATTCATAAACTAAGTATCAATCTGAAACTCATTTCAAACTTTGGACGAATGCTAAAACTCATCCCAGTACATAAAAAAAAAAAAAAAAAAAAGGAAAAAGGTCACCATACCTATTCAAACGAGAGTATCAAGGAAAAGACTAATATTATTCCACATTTAGGACTTATTAACATAACACTGGAATTTCTTAATCCATTCTAATAACATCCCCAGCTCGGGTACAAGACCAACTATTTCGGTGGACAGTGGAAATTTCGAGTGAATTATGAGAAACAATCATGACAAAATCGGAAGCAATGAACTCAATACCACCATCTTTTTGTTAATTCAAACCACTCATCGATAAAGGTGATGTTATTCATATCGAAATGCCTAGTGCAATGTTCTAGACAAACATTTCCATTCCTAAATCATGCCATACAAAATCATCAAGTAGTTGCTCCATTCACACCATTACATCAATACAGTAACTTATACATATCTTATCCAACACAAAAAACACCACACAAGTACCCAAGTTAAACTTGAAAAGTGCAAAATCCTAGAGTTTAAAACACAACAAATAATGCGATAAATTGAAGAACTTACGGCATCCAAAGGGGAAAGAAATTGACAAAATGACTCCAAAAGGGTTGCAAGATGTATTTGGCGACGTAGGAGTGATCCACACCACTGTACTTGTATCTGTGCAGCGCAGCTACACCATGTGCTCCAATATAACCCATTTCTCTTTTCTCCAAAATTATTATATAACTCCCAACTTTCAAATACAAGTACAACCCAATTCAAGTCTCAATATGACCTGTTCAAAATGAGCAACATAAATTACTTCTTGTGATAAATACAAATCATTTGCAAAAATACCCATTTAAGATACATGCTTCAAAAGTTCCCTACTCATAACAATCATGCAATCCAACCAGTATTCTCATCTGGGTAATGCTAAAGATTTCTAAAAACAAACTAAAAAAATTATATAAAAAAAAAATGTGACCCATTACAAATCTTAAAGCAAAAAAAAAATAAAAAAGACAAGACTTGAAACTTATAACGGAAGACAAATACAGAATCCCATATGCATGTTTGTGGAATATGCAAGGATTTGACAAAGATATAATAAATCGAAGAAAATAAGAATTTAAGTTCTGAAACTTTGTTCATAAGATCGAATACCGAATGTTGTGTTAAGAAAATGAAATTACCAATTACGAATATCAAAGATGGAGAGAGACGAAGCAGAGGGGAGAGAGAGAGAGATAAATATATATATATATACAGGGAGATTTGTTTATACAAACAACGAACTGATCCAAGAGAAAAACCTGAAAAAGAAGAGGCTTTTTTTTTTTTTTTAGAAGTACCCAATAATAACAGAGAAAATAAAATGGGTTTAAATAAATACGCGTTTTTTTACTCAAAAGAAAAGATAAATAAATAAATAAATTAGAGTACGCAGTTTTTGACCAACCGGTATGGCGATGATCGGTGATGGAGACTTGGGAAGATTGGGTATTTGGTGGGCGTGAAAGCAGAGGATATTTGCAAGTTATGCGCATCAGTTTTCGAATTAAGAAGCAAAATTTTTATTTATTTATTTTTTTTTTTTTTTTTTTGGGGAAGAAAGAAGACGCTGTTGCGTGCGGTTGAGTGTAGTATATCTACTGTACGTCAGAGCCTTGATTAGCCCTGGGTAGGATCGTACGGTGCAAGGTGCACAGCTCTCGCATCCAATGACAGTATCAGAAAGTAAAAATGTCCTAACCAACACAACAAATGCCGATGTTTAGTGGGAGTTTGTTACAAGCTTTTTTTTTTTTTTTTAACATTACATTTAAATACAATGTAATTTTTCTCTAAATATAAAAACATTTCATTTAAATATTAATCATATCATATTTTAAATCCAACACAACCATTATTTATTATTTTATTTTTTCTATTATTTTTATTAATTACATCATATATTATCTTTCTCTTTTTTTTCTCTCTATTTTTATCCATCACATCACATATTTATGATTAAAATATAATTCAAACACTTTTCACCCAAACACACATTGCAATGCTAATGCTTTCCTTCTAAATACAAATTACACTCAATGTATTATATTCAAATGCAATATTGCGTTCACCAAACAAGATCTTAATATTATAACTAGGTGAGTAGGCACGTGCAAGTCACGTGCTACCCACGTTACACTAGGAGGGAAAGTAAAGAAAAATGAAAATATGATAGTTTTATTTCCTTGATATATATACAGCATATATATTTTACACATTAATGCAGCTGGTATAGCTACCACACAATACATGATCATAGCTGCATTTGTAATGCTACTGGTATAGCTAACATCCAACAGTACATGTACAAAAGTAAACAATTTGGACATTGAGATGTTTATAGCCAAAAAAATCAATATATCAGGGCATTCTTTTTAGTTTATACTATTTACTTCTGCAATTATCTTTGCGTTTCAGATTGTGAAGAAAAATAGGAGCACTAAAGCTCATATTTGGAACAAAACAAAATTTTCATTTTTGAAACCCAACTAAGCTAGTTTTCTGCTTCCTTTCCTCCTCTGTCACATGACGAAGACTTAAATGAAATTAAAAAAATAAAAAAATAAAAACAGACCTAAAAAAAAAAAATCCAAGGAATACAGAAAGACCAAAAAAAAAAAAAAAGCTTCAAAGGATCAGACGAATTTTTTAAAAATTGGGTGTTTAAACCATATTAAGGCCTGTAGAATTAAATACTAAAATGTGAAGTAAACTTTCCAATTTTGAAGCATTTAGAAATTCTCTAAAAAATTTGGTAGCATCTCCCCTATATCTTAACACCCCCAAAAGCTTAATTTGACCATGTTTAACCTGAAAATAATATAAATCTCACCAAAGGCTTCTAAAGTCACTAATCAATACTCCATTTTACAAAATTTCATAGTTCTCAAATTTCTCATACGAATCTCAAGCTTGTCTCAAAAAACCACTTTCTAATGATCACAAACATCAAATAGCATTCAAAATTAACCATAGCACAAGTTTTAGCTCTCAGTTCAAAACAATTAAAGAAAACAAGGTAAACAAAACACAATTCTCTTAAACATTCACAAGCTGGAGTCTGGTTCAGTTACAGGGGTATACTTATCAGCTCACACCAAATATTACAACTATATTTTAAGGTTACGAAGCCAGCATATAACCAATATGTACATCAAAACTCCATTTGCTAATTGAGTTAGCTCAAGCCCTTTTACAAGTATAATTCTAACATATAAAACATAGTATGTCTTAAATATCAGCCTAAAATTTAAAGGATAGCATAGAGAACCATATGCAAAACAGAACAATCAAAATTTTATAAGAACAAGAGAATCATTCATCCCCTACTATCAAAATTTTTTAGTAACCAAATAATATTTAACGAAAAAGAATGACTAGTGTTATACCTTGAAACTACAACAACCAAAATGAAAACCCTAACAAAACAAAAAAGGATATAAAAAATACAACTGATCTGCCAAAAAATTCAACGAAAAATTTGTTGGAAATGAAAGAGAAAAAAGGGAACTTGAAATAACTCCAATTAGTTAAAAAGAAATGAAAGCTTCATATGGAAGATACATTTGTATATAAGCATTTTGAATGAAATTTTGAATAGAAATTTTTAATGAAAACATTTGCAATATTTTATATCATTTCAGATGTTGCTTCTTAAATGACTTTTTGAAATGTTAGGAAATAGAAACACTAGGTATGTTAGAAAATGGTAGAGGAAAAACCCCTTCCCTCGAACCCACTAAGATAGTCTGAACGAGTAAAGCTCTTCACTAAAGTCAAACAGACGTTATGAGAAGAGTCACAAAACAAACTTAACTTAGAACAGTAACTCACGGCAACATACTTATTTATGACTCGGCGGACAAAGCTCATGATGGAAACATTAATAACACTTGTTGCTGAAAAGGCATGCATATAGTAAAAACTGTTTAAACTTCAATTTTTACCCTTTTTAACATTTTTCTTGCGTTGTTGGAAACAAGAAGATTTGAATCAACCATTTCTAACTTTGACTTATACGGCGTTTAGTAAACGTATTACATTCGCATTGTATTTGAATATAATTTTAAGAATGCATTTTGTATTTGGATGAAATGTATTTGATTTTTATTTGAATGAAATGTGTGTTTGGATGAAAAATATTTGAATTGTATTTTAAAGTTGAAAACTTGATGTGATAGGTAAAAGTAGATAAAAAAAGTTAGAGAGAGAAAGAGTATGATATGAATAAAAAAATTGAAAACCTAATAAATAATTATTTTCAAAAAACAAAGGAATAGTAATTGTTTTCATAGTGCTGTTGAAAAATATTGTATTTAAACGCAAAATTTTTGTGTTTGGATGAAAATTTCATTGCATTTAAACACAATACGAATACAATTGTGATACCAAACGCCCCATTAGTCTTATGCTTAGGCCCTTCTTTTGAAATTCCTGCTAATCTTCTTCTTTCTCTGATGTAATGTGGTGTTGCCTCTGTTTTGTTCTTTTTCATTTTGTCCTCTGGGTTTCTTTTCTAGTTAATGAAGCTTTTCTACCAAAAAAATAAAATCAAAAGTGACATAGGAGTTCCTTTTTTTTTTTTTTTCGTACTTCAAAAATAATTTAACATGAACTTAAAATTTGAAGATACAAACGTGTTACAAAATACAATATATAATGACAACCTCAAAGGGTAGGGTATATAAATTTATATGTACAGATATATATATATATATAAACGTTAATTAGCAGAAGCATAAATTCTTTTCAGAAGAAATACAACAGATGAAGCCTCGTAACAGAGAAAGAACACTAAATAAGAGAATCTACAAAGCAGATTCAATATATAAGAAAGAAATCAAATGATCATTCATAGAACAAGACACTAAGAAGAGGAAAATTAACTCAAAATCATATCATCAACTCTCTTCAAGACTTAATTATGATCACTGAGGTATCTATAAAAGTCTAAACTAATTAAAAAAATAAAAAATAAACTTTAGCTTAATTTTAAAACTCTAAAAAAATCTGAGATAAAAACAGATCTAAATTCAAAATTAAAAGTATAACTGAACAATTTTAAATTCGAATAATTTATATAATCTTAATTCTTCATCACTATTACTTGGATACCACGTTTTTCCTTCAAAAAATTATTGGAAAAAGAAAGAAATCCTAAAATATATAAAACCCTAAATTGGACCACGCTCACAGATTATTTTGACAGATATACTCATTGAAGACATCAGATCGGATTTGAAGAACCAGTCGGCTATTTTTCAGCATAATTCAAATTAGATCGTAGCTCAACTTCCTACTGATATTATTGTGCTTATTTTCTCAAAACTACCACTAAAAACTGTTCTGCTGTTAAGGGGTGTCCGTAAATTATGGTCACAAATCATCAACAGTAGCTCACATGGCTCAAATCTGGGTACATGCACTTGATCAGAGAAAACCCAAAAAAAAAAAAAACATTTTCACAAACATTTTGTGTGCGTCATAACTAAACGATGATTAGGAGAATTAAGAAAACCCAAAACAATCCCAACTTACAGAATCACTAAACAAATACAAAACAGCAGTTAAATTATCACCACAACTAGCATTCAAACATGAAATATCAACAAAATCCAACAAAAACCCAATTGACCAAACCACTAAATGAAGACAAAAAACAATCAAACTTCATCACCAAACCCCACATCCAAACAACAAAACCGAGCAAACCCAATTAAGCAAACCACAGAAAAAACACAAAACAACAATCAGACCAAGCATAAAAGCAGAAAATTAAAAATCTGAAGCAAACCTGTGTCGTGAAACGGAAGCGAAGGAACCGAAAAGAAACCAAGCGAGGGAAGAGCAAAAGAGAGAAAGAAAGAGCGGCAGCCTCAGAACCGAGAGAGACAGGAGCCCCCGACAAAACCAAAAAAACAAAGGGAGAAGGCCAAAGAAAGCAGATTCAAGCTCCGCGCTAGAAGAGGGGAAGAACAACAAAGAAACAGTTGGTAGTATTTTGAAAAAAAAAAAAGGGTTGGGGCAAAATCGTGAAAAAATGTTAACAACGGCATTTAGGGGACGTATGAAGAAAAAATTTCGTTTTAATTTTATTCAAATACAATATAATTTTACATCAAACACAAATTTTATAACAGTATTACGAAAATAATTACTATTTAAAATATTTTTAAAACAATCACATCAATTTTCCAACTCCACTATTTTCTTTACTTTTACCTATCACATCAACTTTTCAACTCTAAAATACTTTTTATCTAAACACACATTTCATTCAAATACAAAACAATTACTTTTCAACCAAATACAACATTCAAAAAACAAATTTCATTCAAATACAATCAAAATGCAATGCGTTTACTAAACGCCCTCTTAGTATATGGAATAATCATGGTCGCACACAGCGTGATTTTTCTAAGCCCCGTTTTGGACAAAGTTTTAACATCTTTAAAATTAAGTTTTTTAACATTTTATCATTTTTTAGTATTTTTAAAATACTACAATAAATTCTAAATTTTAAAAATTTATAATTTTGTATATACAAGTCTAAATAAAATGATTTTTTTTAAATTACATAGAATTTTAAGAGAAACAAAAAAATATCTATATTAATATTTTTTTCTAAAAAAAATTTAAAATTTTATATTTATTCACTCTAAATAGTTTTTCTCCCTAAACATATTTTTTTCAAAATAATTTTTTCTAACCCAAAAAAAAATCTCAAAAGCCTCTCCTAAACTCCCCTAAAATTTCTGTTAAAATTTTCATATTAAAATTTTCCAGAAATATTTTTAAGTATGATATCTTTTCTAATAAATTATCAAAAAAATATTAATAAAACGTAACGTAATCCATGTAAAATATGAATAAATTTTAAAGAAATATTAAAAATTTTGATGACAGCTTAAGTTAAAAGTATTGTAAAATTTCTGTTGAAAAATTTTATTTTTTATTTTTTCATTTCCTATTTTTAAGGATTACCATCTTATAATTTACTTCATAAATAAAAGAAATAAATAGAAAAAAAGTGAAAAATTAAACATAAAGCTAAGTGTGTCGAAAAAGTAAAAAAAAAAAAAAGAATATATCATTTATTACTATTATGCTCCTATCTAGACTCTTACAAATTTTGCTAAGTCATATTTTACATATAACTATCTTATATTTGTAAAAAGAAAACTATCTATAAACTTATTTTTATATTTATTTATAAATTAAACTTCATATAACTTCCTTTTAAAATTAAAATATATAAGATATAAGATATGATTAATGTAAAACTTATGTATATTTTTAATTTTTTTAGAAATATTTTTTAATATTTGTACTATTTTAAAATATTATAAATATATATATTGAATCAATTTTTCATGATTATCATAATTTTTTTTGATATTTTTACCAATTTCGATAATATCACTAAAATTTCTGTAAAATTGAATTATCAATATTTTTTTAATACCGATATTTTTATTCTAAAAAATAAGAGATATTGTCATGTTGTTCTTTTGGTAAAAAAGAAAGGAAAAATAAAATCTTTTTAAAGAGAAATGTGCAAACTCTAGTCAAGAAATATTTATTTAGCTTTCAATTAAAAAAAACGTTTTTTGTTCTACTTTATTCTTCAGCGTAAATTAGGATGTTTTAATCATAAAGAAACACGAACATAAAAAAGCATTAAAGATATCTTTTCAAGAAAAAAAAAAAAACATGATATTGCTCAATAATATGTCCCAGTATAATATTTAAATCGTTAAATTTTATTTGTTTTACATATTTTTTATTTTATTCTCAATGGATTCCAACAAAATAATAATAGTAGCAACAGTAATAGTCATAATATCATTACTAAAAAATTTAAATAATATGCAAATTTCTTGCTAAGTTGCTGCCGGAGTCTCGAGATCATAAATGTCAATATATTCAACCTGAATAATATATATATATATATGTGTGTTTTATTAATTGAATGGTGATTTTTAATTTAAGTGCTCGTGCAAATATGTTTGGTGCATTTGGTATTAGTTTTAAAATGTTTTTTATTTTTAAAAAAATTGAAAATGAGAATATTTTGAAAATTGTATTGAATCATTTTTGAAATTACTTTTGATTATGTTTTCTCAGTGTATATTCTGAAAACATAAAAATGAAATTTTGTTTATATATTTTGAAAACTCATTTTATAAGTATTTTATAAAAATATATTTATTTTTAAATTTAAAAAAATGATAAAAAATAAATTATTAGTCATAATTTAAAAAAAAAACTTTGGTGGTAGGTTTTGCAATGAGTGATAGGGGTGGAAGAGATTGATGGTCTAAACTCTAGGTGGCGGTGATGACTAAATTTAGATCATGAGTCGATAGTTATCATTGACCGTCGTCATCATGCCTTTGTCTGATATGGATGCTATTGTTTGACATGATCATCACTAACGCTGCATAGACAGAAAGAGAGAGAGAGGAGATAGAAGGAGAAAACGAAAACAAAAAATGAAAATAACTTTTTTTTCATTTTCAAAAAACTCAAAAAAACAACATAGTTGAAAATAATATTTTCGAAATGATTTTAAAAACGTTGAATAAACAAACGCTATTTTAATACCATTTTCATTTTCTATGTTTTTAAAATAAAAAATCATTTTAAAAACAAAAACAAACACCCCTTTTATATCTTCGGATTATCTTCAACCCCATTACACAGTGTTATACAAAAAGTTTCAAAAAATTGTTTTCTTCTTTTAAAAGAAAACGGAACCTGATCAACTGCTAAATTGCTGTCAGACAACCGACAGCTAAAGAACCTAATAGATGTTTTTTTGTACTTTCATTATTAATATCTAATAATCCAATACCTCTTTTCGATCAATTGAAATTCTTTTATATACAACCTCACATGCACGCACGCGCGCACACACAGCATATTCCTTTTTACGTTTTTTTTTTTTCTTTTTCTTTCCTTTATAAATATTTTTTAAACTTTTCAAATTTGACTTTTATTGGCAATTAACCTCTTGAATTTGTAATTTTTGATAATTTACTTCTTTTAAACTCAAACACATTAAATTTAAAATTTGGATAGTTTTTTTTTTTCCACATAACTTAAAGATTATAGCCTAATAAAAGCATTAATAATCATTTGTACTTAGTTTTAAAACAACTTTTGAAAACTTGAGGCTTAGTTTAATTTGAATATTTTTGTAGTTGGTAAATTGACCAAAGATCGCGGATTGTTTGTTTATAACGTTCCAAACTTGATTATAACTAGCTTAATTTGAATCTTCTTGTCCTTGATACATAGATCTAGGACCACAAGCATTTTAGATGTTCGGGAAATGGCAAATTAATGGGTCGAATTATGTTCATCATGGAATAGTATTTAGTACGCCTCAGTTTTAGAAGATGATAAATCATGATAAATTTAATTATCAAGACGATACTAAAAGAAGGATGATTACTGTGTACTCTTATTTATAACTTATTTTATCAGTGAATATATCATTAATATTTATAAAGAGCCGTTAACATGTGAATTAGCTATTAAAGTAAACAGACGTCACAAGTACTTGTGAGTAACGTTAAATATTTATATTTTGATCACTCACAACTAATATTGATCATTTGCTAATTAATATATATCAAAGACACAAACGTAGCAAATTATTTTATTGTACTTAGATAAATCTGTATAGTTAATTTTGAGTGTTTATGATTCTTTATTTTCTTCTTCAATCTTTATTGTACTCAGTAATATAGAATCAAAATATCCAATTCTTACCCATCGTTAATAATGAAGATTGAAGAATCATACATATAAGTACAATCATAATGTCCGAAATATAAATGTATATGTACATATACACACGCACTATTAATTAAGAGTCATGCATTTAGCAACAAATATATTATATAAAAAAAATTAAAAAGAAAGAATTATATATGCTGCCAAGAGTGTTTTTGCATTTTTAAAAATAATCGAGAACAAAGCTGCTGGAAAAAAAAAAAAAAAACCTGGGAACATGCGTATTGATATTAATAATATAATGTTTGAAGAAATGATAACTTTATAAAACATAATTATTTTCCTTTTTTTTTTTTTACAAAAATTGCGTTATTTTTAAGAGTTTTATTTGTTTTTAATTTATTTTTATTTTGTTTATCTTTATTTAGATTTTTAATAAATTTTGTGATATTTTTATTTAATTTTACTTTATATTAGTAATAGTACATTAAATAAGTTTAAAATTAAACATTTTCAATGAATTTATCTATAATATTTTATTTTAAATATATTTAATTTTAGCACTTTATTTATCTACAGTATCAAAATAGTGTTTAAAAAAAATCATATATTAAAACTGGACGTTACTACTCATATCAGCAATCAATCTCTTTAACTAGTCTCGTTTTGATTCTCTCTTAGATACGAGTATTTTAAAAAAAATCACTCAAATCGGAGCTAATATGAAGAAATTATAACAGATTCTAATTTCGTATTAATAAGAAAACAGTTGAAACCCATGCATAATTATTTTATTATTCTTATTTTTCAATTATTTTTTCCTTTTTCTTTTTTCTCTTCTGTCTTCTTTGCATAAAAAGTCTGGACTTTTTTGTTTTTGTTTTTGTTTTCTTCTTTTCTTTTCTTATTTCATACGTCTGCATTGAAAACACCGCTTGATCTGTGAGGGAATAGTGTCAATTTTTGGTTTATAAAAGGCAATAGAAGAAGCGAGGGAAAGAGGCAAGAAAGCAAAGAGAGGGAGAAGGAATAGTAGCTCCAACTAGAGCATATACCACCGGACACCTAAATATATATATATTTTTACTTTTTTTTCTTTAGTTTGGTCTTATTTTAGTATCAATAAAAAGAGGATGGAGGTTCTGCTAATATAGATATCAGTAATTATTCTAGACTCTTTTTTTCTTATTTTGTCATTATGTTTAATATGTTTTGTTGTGTTATTTTATTTTTCTTTATGAATTAAATAAATTTTTACTACAAACTATGACGTGATTTGATTATGATGATTTAATTAAATTAAGCATGTTATTATAATTGTTGACATATATATTCTGAAAGAAGCACAAAAAAAAAAAAGAGTATTACATAATTTGTTTATCATAATAAGTTTAGTGATGTGATAGCTGTTAAAAACAAAAAACAAAACAAAAACACTAAAGCAAATAATAATAATAATAATAATAATAATAAGTTTTATTTTTGACAATGAAAAGTTATAAATAAGTTTGGGGGTGTTACTTAAGTGTAAATTAAAGCTCTGCAATAAATCTTAAAATAATCAATATGTTGAAGGGTGATCTGAGTCACACAATTATTCTATATCTTACCTTCACCCTAGCCACACATTACAAGCCTAATAAAGTCTTAATAACTCTTGGTTTTGTGTTTGTCGACATTAGTGGAGAGAGAAATGAAAGATGAACCTATAGAATTTGATCGAGATCGATTATTTCGTGTCCTCAAAGACTCATCTAGACTATATACAATCAAATGAAAAAGGAATTTTACACATACATACAGAATATTCAATTGTAAGTATACATCATCTTAAATTAAATTCAAATTTTTGTTCAAAATTTATGATTTTCCAACAGGTTATATCTTTACAACAACCTCTGAGAAAATTTTTGGAAATCATCATTACTAATACAAAATTTTATTTTCTTTTATTTTCTTTTCTTTTGTTTGAGGACAAGCAAAATCTTAAATTTAAGAATGTGATAACTCTATAAAATAGAGTTATTTTACTATTTTTTTTTGTACAAAAATTGGTTTATTCGTGAAAGTTTCATTTGTTTTTAATTTATTTTTGTTTTGTTTACCTTAATTTAGATTTTTTACAAATTTTGTGAGATTTTTATTTTATTTTATTTTATATTAGTAATAGTACATTAAATAAGTTTAAAATTAAATATTTTTAATGAGTTTATCTATAGCAATTTATTTTGAAAATGTCTAATTTTAATATTTTGTTTATTTGCAGTGTCAAGTAGTGTTATAAAATTTATGTGTTGGAAGAGAGTCTAATAGGGTATTATTATTCATATCGGCAGTTCACCCCCTTAAATAGTCTTATTTTAATTCTCTCATCGCTGTGAGTATTTAAAAAAAAAATACTCAAATCAAAGCTCGTATGAAAAAGTTATAGCAAATTTTAATTTTGGATCAATAAAGAGACAGCTGAGACTCATATATAGTTATTTTTTTATTATCATTTTTTCCTCTTTTTTTTTTCTCTTCTGTCTTCTTCGCATTAAAAGTATGGACTTTTTTTTGTTTTTGTTTTCTTATTTTCTTTTCTTGTTTCATACATCTGCATTGAAAGTACCGCCTAATTCGTGAGGGAATAGTGTTAATTTTTGGCTTATAAAAGGCAACAAGGAAAGTGAGGGAAAGAGGCAAGAAAGCAGAGAGAAGGAAGGAGTATAGCTCCAACTGGAGCATATGTCACAGGGCACCTAAATATATATATATTTTTTTATTTTTTTATTAGTTTGGTCTTATTTTAATATTAATAAAAAGAGGAGTTTCTGAATATTCTGCCAACATAGATATCAATAATTATTCTAGACTCTTTTCTTTTATTTTGTCATTATATTTAATTTGTCTTGTTGTATTATTTTATTTTTCTTTATGAATAAAATAAAATTTTGTTAGAAACTATGACATAGCCTGATTATGGTAGTTTAATTAAATTAAGCATATTATTATGATTGTCATATTTGTTGGCTTATTCATTCTTAAACCTATGGGGCGTTTGTTTACGTTTGCATCATGTTTAAATGCAATGTAATTTTTATCAAAGCACAAAAGTTTTACTTTCAATAAAATGTTTTTCTACAGTGTCGCAAATACATTTACTATTCTAGTATATTTTAAAATTAAATTTTTAAAAATCCATTCACATCATATTCTCTCTCTATATCACTTATTTTATCTACTTTTATTAATCACATCAACTTTTCAACTCTAAAAAACAATTTAAATACTTTTCATCCAAACACACATTACATTAAATGCAATGTAAATACTATCCAAACATGAAATGTATTCAATGTATTGTATTCAAATGTAATGTAAACACAATATGTTTACCAAACACCCCATGAATACTTTCAAATTTCTGGCCAATTTTTGAATAATTTGATAAATAAAATGAAACCGAGAGGAGATTTTTGTAACATGACTCTGGAATAAATATCATAAAATCTAGGATAGAATAAAAATATATCTATCTATTTTTATATGGTCATATTATTAACTATATAGATTTATCAACGAACACTTTTCATAATTTAATTTAGATTTGTATTTTACTATTCATATATACAGTATTGTTCATATGTATAATACTATTCACATATATAATATTATTTACATATATGATACTATTCATCATGAACTTTAGGCTCTATTTGATAAATGTATTGTGTTTGATGTAATGCATTGAATGCAATTTACATTTGGGGGAAAATGTATTTGCATTGCATTTGAATGCAATATGTGTTTGGATGAAAAGTATTTAAATTGTATTTAAATAATGAATATGTGATGTGATAGGTAAAAGTAGAAAGAAAAAAAGGAAGAGAGAAAGAGAGTATGTGATGTGGTTAACAAAAATAATAGAAAAAGTAAAATAATGAATAATGATTGTATTAAATTTAAAATGTGATACGATTGGCATTTAAATGTAATACTTTTACGTTTTAGTAAAAATTACATTGCATTTAAATACAATGTGAATGCAACGATTAAAACAAATAGCACCTTAATTTACTAATTTTTTATGTAAATTTAATTATAAAAATGTAGAATTTATGCATAATTTGTGAAAGAGTACATAATGCAAAAAGGATAGTTGATCATCAACGAATATGAACACAAAATCATAATAACATACTTAAATAAAATTAAATATGATTAATTACGATAAAATCATAATTTCTGACATTTGTGTATTTGTTTGTATGTTATTAATGTTCATTTATTTTTGTAATTTTATTTTATTTATTTAATTTTTCAATTATAATACTTTTTGGTCGCTCAAATAAAATTAAAGTTAACTAATTTTAGTACTTAATAACACTATTATCGTGAGAACGATACTTTTCTCATTACTTTATTACTTATTTGATTCGTGTACTTGCAAAAATCTACAACAAAAAGCTCTATTATCTTGGTGGTTCACAAACTATTACATGCACATAAATGTGTAAAATAACCTTTATTTGCCTTTAGAAAAATAAAATTAAGAAACGATTTGAAAGATCTGCTTTTAACTTATTTATCAGATTCAATTAATTAATCCAATTAATTAATTACTAAAAGCAAGTAAATAAAAGAGATAGATAAATTTTACGAGGTTCGGTTTCTCTACTCCTCGGGGCTACGCTTAGACGTTGAACTCTTCACTAACTATAAAACGATTACAACCTCTAATGGACTTATGCAATTTAAAGACTCCCTCTTTATTGTTATTGTCGGTCGTCTTGAAATCCAGTCAATGAACTCGTTCAGCAAGATCCCCTCACTAGCATATATTGAAATCCCTTCAACTGCTTTTGCCTTCTTCCGAAGACATCAAATCTTTATTTTGAAAGATAAAAACACGCAACAGCTTCAATAGTCTCAAAATATGTTCTAGCAAATCTGTGCTCTGAGTCTCTACCATTCACTGAGTTGAGACTTAAATTGGTAACCCTCAAAAATCCAAGTTAATCCCAGACTTGTAGGGTATTCAACTTTCAACGTGTTTCTCGGCCTGTTACGACATACCATGAAACATTCAAATTTCAAATCTTCCAGATTTCAATTAAAATCATGCAACTTTAAATCCATCCATATATCTTCACCAAATCTTCAGTAGATACGCTTAAATACTCAGAAATTCATTTTCTCCAATTTGAGGAAGGAATCCTAATTTAAATAGGACTTAAAATCCTACTTAAGTCAGGATTTCTTTCAAATTCAAATCCCACAATTATCTCCGATTTATCCATCCTCAAATTACTCAACTAACTCCACCAAATTCGTTTTTCAAGTTTCCAAAATTAATTCTTTAAGATTTACACCAAATCTTCCAAGATTATCTTTAAAATTGTTTCAAACTTCAAAATCTTCTTCTATGTACTTATCCACGTTAGTAATCCTTGTCAAAGCCTGTCATACCAGTTGGATCTTCATTCAAAACGCAACCGGCCTAAACAATCTCATGTTGTAACATACTGTGCGACATAGTGCAACATAGAACTGAAAACTATCTAATAAATTTTTCTAACTAACAGATTTTGTTTTTGATTTTTCCTAAACATGATTTTCATAAATGCCAACATTGAAAAACCTAATAATCTCTCCCTTTGGCATTTTTGGCTTAAAACATCAAAATAAAACAAAACAAAATAACCAAGGTTCACAAAACCTAAAACTAAACTGACTGTTCCAAACTAACCAAAATAACAAACTACAACTAAACTACCAAATCAGTAACCCAGAAAACACTGAAAATAAAAAACTTAAACTTCTTGGACTTAAACTTCTGGAAACTTCTTGTTTTGCTCTCCCCCTGAACTTTGCATATTCTTTTCTCCCCCTTTTTGACATAATAAATGCCAATGCCTTGAATCATCTTTATTAGCTTCATTATCTGAATCTGCTACTTCCTTCTCAAGACTTGCAAGAAATTTAAAAAGATGTTTACTCTTGTTTTCAAGCTCTTGTTTTTGCTTGTTCATGAACTCCAACTCAAAGTTGATGAAGTTGATCATCTTCAGCCTTCTAGCACGAGAAGCAGATGTTCCTACTGGAATCTCAACATCTTCAACAACTTCATCATCTGGATGAGTTTGAGGAACCTGAGCATCTTGCACATGTCCTCCTGTAGATAGATTTTTAGAAACTCTCAATTCTGACTGAGGTTTGACAAGCCTCTCATTAGGCATTTTAATCTCCTTTTGAGCAGTCAAAATCTCATAGATCAGAGATGGAAAAGGCAAACCCAAGTGAGTGAGCTTCTCACCAACATGCTTTGTAATTTCTTCAAAGATGTGCTTTTTCTTGTTGAAACTTGAACTAGTTCCAACCAAGATAATGGCTAAATCTCTTGAAACAGTAGTTGCATGTACACTTGGTAACCAGTTAGCCAATGTAATCTTGTGTAGTAGTGAATATACAACAAAAAGCTCTGAGGTAATGAACTTCTGATTTTCTGGCCACTTAGACATAGCACCTATAGTTAAAGTTTCTGCCAATACATCCATCTTAATAGATTGGTCAAGTTCATGTGCCTTGGTGGATTCAAACTCTTGATAGACATAAAAGTCATTAATCAAAGTAGGTGAGAAATCAAACACATAACCTCAGACATAAACCTTCAAATACTTTGGAAATGATGTGCACAAAACATCAATTGTCAAATTCGAATAGAACTCATGCACCATAGCTTCTACAAAAGGTTTTGCTTTGGTCACAGTGCCAATTAATCCACAGTTATTCAAAATCTGTAAAATCATAGCTTTTTCATGTTCATCCCAGTGGATTAGTCTCTCAGCTATTAACTTGCATTGAGACGTAGAATTCCATATCTTCCTATTCAACTCATTATAAAACTTTTTTGAGTAAGCCTTTGCAATCACATAGCCTATTTACCTGAAAGTTTTGGCTTTTCCTTCTCACTCGTGGTCGGTTCATTCATGTTTAGTGATAGAGATTCTGCTTTAGTCTTTCGTTTGACTAGAGTAATGATCAAGATAGCCTTTTCAGAAGATTCTTCAGAACTTTCCTCTAATGTTGGCTCGAACAGAGCATCATTTTCATTTCTATTTGCCTCAGGCTGATTGGATGTTGAAGGAGTCGACTCATGTTCTGTTTGAATTGGCTCAGAAGGTGGTTGAAACCAACTAGAAAATCCTTTGACCGGTGTTGATTTCTGCAAGTCCACAGTCTCAGAGTCTGAATCATTGGTCAAATTCATGTTAGAGGTGTGAACATTCAGTGACGACAATGAAGAAGATGGAGCTCTCGGAGACACCACTTCAATGGATGGGGAATTAACTTTTTCTGGTCTTGATGAAGGAGGAACGTCTCTTACAGAGTCAGATGACGAAGAAGCCTCTTTTGTTGCTTTGAATGGACGAGAAACCGAGGTCATCAACTCAGACTCCATGGGTTTCATGATGGCAAGAGGCATGGGTTCATCAACTTTTACAATTGCTCCCCAGTTTTCCTTTGATGTTGATGGTGATTCTTGCACATTTATCGCCGAACTCGATGATTTGGACTTCGCCATCGATAAAGATCATGGATTTTGATTGATCTCTGGCCATCGTGGATTTGAAGAGGAGCTGGTATGAGTTTGAACCATTTTGTTTTCTTGAACAATCTGCAAATCTCAAGCACAAGCACAAGACCAAGAACAACAAAGATTGAGAAAAAAAAAATTAGGGATTTCGAATTTGGGATTTTAGGGTTTCACTTTGGAGGAGAAATTGGAGATGAAAGAAATTCAATAAAAGAAACCGCTTGAGTATCTTATTAAAATTGATTAGAACAATAAAATCCTGAAAAATATGGAGACCCCACGAAATACACTTTCCCAATTTTAAAATTTGAGTAAAACGACATGTAGTATGGATTTTTTTTTAATTTAGCTTAAATAAATTTCGGTTATTATAAAGAATGTTGTAATATACTCTATAACATCATACATATCCAACTCAGCTTAAAATTTTTTTTAATATCATTATATAAATATATATGTACACAAAATCAACTAAAATGTATGCATCACACACAAATACCGAAAGATTTTTCATATATTATAACACACAAAAATATGAGATAATAGTGTTATTGTAGAGTTTCAACTCAATTATTAATACAATATTACCTCAGTCCTTTGTGTGTGTGTATGGATAATCTTTCACTTCTAATCTTTCACCACATGGATAAGTTTATGCAATCTAGTGAGAATTCACCGACCTTTAGATGTGTAATAAGAGAACTCCATAGGCTTGCTTATACTATCACTCTCCACTAATGTCAGTAAATATCACCTAGGATCATTAGGGCTTTATCAGTATATGATGTAGGGTTGTAGTTTAGGTAGGATATAAGATATTGATGTGGGTATAAACACCCACAAATACATAAACCACTCTTAGATTGTTGTAAATCATACTTTCTTCCCAATCTTTGAAATCAACTTTTATTTTCTCTTTTTTTATTTTTATTTTTGTATGACATTCTCAAAATTTATTTTTCATATGACATCTGTATTTTTTATTTCACATTTTTTTTTAATTTAACAAGGGATATATTGAATTTTTCTCACTTTCACCTTTTTCACTTTTGTGATAACTTATCTTTAAACATCATAATCCAAGAGAGACCAAATATATTGATGGGTGATGGTCAATGTTAGAAAAAAATATATATATGAGTTGGTTCAATGCGAATGACAAAGAAAAGGTTAATATAAGGCTCAAAGGGGTTAACTAGGGATAAAAAGCATAAGTTGGCTAGAAAGACTCAAACGGTCCAAAGGTGGCCTAAATTATATCCTAAAATCCATGTAACCTAGGATTTCACTTCGAATGATAACAAAAACAAGTTCTATAATTCTATAAGATCTTAGAACTCAATTAAGTTCACATAAACCTTCTCTAAGTGTGTAAAATATTCAAACGATCAAGACTATGTGCATAAAGAGACAAAGAACCATAACCATATTTAACTAATAGAAAAGTCAAGCACACACACAAATATAATCTCTTTCAATTTTCAAATGTTATAATTAGATCAATTCAATGCAATTATGCACCGTAGATATGCACTCTAATGATATATGTATATATAAATATATATATATATAAGAATATATGAACCACTAAATGTAATCCTAATGTATGATGCAATGCCAAAAAAAAAAAAAAAGCTCTCATATTATGCAAATTCCTAAAGATTTTCTTAGAGACACAAAACGTGATGCATCAAGTGCTTGTGTAAAGATATCTGTAAGTTGTTTTTCTGTTACAACATGCTCTAAAACAATGATTTTATTTTCAATGAATTCTCTAATAAAGTAATGCCTAATGTTAATGTGCTTAGTCCTAGAGTGTTGAACAAGATTTTTGAAAATATTTATAGTACTTGTGTTATCACAATAAATAGTCAAAGTATCCTATAAAATACCATAGTCCTAAGCATTTGCTTCATCCAAAGCAATTGAGTACAACAGCTACCTGCAGCTATATACTCAACCTCAGCAGTTGACAGGGAAATTGAATTATACTTCTTACTATACCATGATACAAGATTGTTTCCAAGATGAAAACAACCTTCAATGGTGCTTTTTTAGTCATTAGCATTACCCGTCCAATCTGCATCACTAAAACCTGCAAGACTCGAATTTTGTCTCTGAATATTTCTCTCCCAGAGCAAAGGCTTCATTAGCAATATCGCATAACTTAGCATTAAAATCGGCTATAGTCTCATTCTCCATCATTCTAAGATCTTCAAACCGACTAGCCAACATCTAAAGCTTAGACATCTTCACAGCCGTGATGCCTTCAAAAGTTGTCTCAAGTATAGTCCACGCATCCTTAGCAGTCTGACATGTAGAAATTAGTTTGAATTGATTTGCATCCACATCATTAAAGATTACATTTAAGGCCTTTGAGTTGTTATTAGCCAGTTTGTCCTCATCACTAGACCAAGTTTCTTCAGGCTTACGAATTGTTTTTTCTTCGTCATTTTTAGTAGTGGGATGTGACCATCCAGTTAACACGGAGCGCAAAGCTTTTTCATCCAATACCTTGATGAATGCCTTTATACGGGCTTTTCAGTAAGGATAGTTGCTTCCATCCAGCAAAGGTGGGCGTGAAACAAATCTTCCTTCACACAGAAGATCCATGCCTACAAAACAGATCAAATCCCAAAATCTAACTAACAAAATATGTTAGTAACCACTCTGATACCAATTGAAAGATCTGCTTTTAACTTATTTACTAGATTTAATTAATTAATCCAATTAATTAATTACCAAAAGTAAGTAAATAAAAGAGACAGGCAATTTTTACGAGATTTGATTTCCCTACTTCTCGGGGTCACGCCCAGACATTGAACTCTTCACTAACTATAAAATGATTATAAGCTCTAATGTACTTGTACAATCTAAAGACTTCCTCTTTGTTGTTGCAGCCGGTCGTCTTGAAATCCAGTCAATGAACTCGTTCAGAAAGATGTTGAAATCCCTTCAACTGCTTTTGCCTTCTCCCAAAGATGTCAAATCTCTCTCCTGAAAGACAAAATACGCAATAGCTTCAATAGTCTCAAAATATGCTCTAGCAAATCTGTGCTCTATGTCCCTACCATTCACTGAATTGGGACTTAAATATGCAACCCTAAAAAATTCAAGTCAATCCCGGACTTGTAGGGTATTCAAATTTCAACTTGTTTCTCAGCTTGTTATGACACACCGTGAAATATCCAAATTTCAAATCTTCCAGATTTCAGTTGAAATTGTGTAGCTTTAAATCCATCCATATATCTTCATTAAATCTTCGGTAGATATACTAAAATACTTAGAAATTCATTTTCGCTAGTTTGGGGAAGGAATCCTAATTCAAATAGGACTTAAAATCCTACTTAAGCCAGGATTACTTTTCAAATTCAAATCTCATAATTATCTCTGACTTATCCATCCACAAATCACTCAACTTTCAAATCTCCAAAATTAATTCTTCAAGATTTACACCAAATCTTTCAAGATTATTTTCAAAATTATTTCAAATTTCGAAATCTTCTTCCCTGTGCTTATCCACGTCAGTAATCTTTGTCAAAGATTGCCATGCCAGCTGGATCTTCATTGAAAACGCAACCTATCTAAATAGTTTCATGTTGTAACATACTGTGTAATATACAGTGCAACATAAAATTGAAAACTATCTAACAAATTTTTCTGACTAACAGATTTTGTTTTTGGTTTTTCCTAAACATGATTGTCATAAATGCTAACTTTGAAAAACCTAACACCATTTATGATATAGTAATCCGCCAAAAACCAAAGAGCATCCTTACGTCCATAGGTTGTATTACTAATTAATATAATTGTCCTTGTTGCAAATAGCAGTTAATTATTAACTATGATTTTCAACTCATGGGTATGGAGAAGGATTTGAAGTGGTTCTTGCACATAGTGCAGCGTTTCCGAGAATATTATCTCTGCCCACTTGCATTAAAATATTTGATCATATTGTTAATACCATTATCCCTTATGGGAATAATTAATAATGAAGGACACGCATTACCTCCTTGATTTAGGAGTCACGGTCAAGTCATTTGGTGATGGGTACGCATTAATCAAGTGCCTTAAAGCCCGTTATTATAGCTTGTAGCTAGTGTATTAATGTATATTTCTTAAAATCTTTATAAGAATTTATTTTGAGCTCACGATTGATAAGAAATTTGATGAATCTTTAACGCATACGTAGTGTCCTGTGTGTTGGGTATGTAGTTTGCCTAAGGCCTTCCTGTAGGTTGTCAAAACGACAAATTACACTTTTTTTTTTTTCATGAACTATGGACCGTGTCACAACATTTGGAATATGGTTGTCCTTGTATATTGGTTGATTGTAGGTTCAGGCTTTCATTTTTTTTTTATGCATAATATATATTTTGATAAGAATGGTAGAAACATGTTTCACGGTTAATTATTATGTGTATGTGGTTTATGCATAAGTTTGGTATTGATTTTTTTTATAAGATGAATTTTTAATGTGTATTTTCAGATTTTATATTGCTGGAAAATTCTAGATTTTGTTTCCAAACTTTCACATTTTGTTTAATGTTACAAACGAACTTTGTTTTTGACAAATTTAGTATCATTAGAAAGCCTTAGATGTTTACTTTTTTTGAGATTAGTGTTAGATTGTGTGGAGTTATGCATGAATTTTTCATGAATTTTTAAAGAGATAGAGGTTCAATTGCTAGTTTTTATTAAGTTTTGTGATCAGATTTCAAAACTATTTTTGAAGATATAAATAGATTCTATTTTTAGTCAATTAGGTATTGTTAGAAAGCACTAAATATCAACTTTCTTTGGAGATCAGTCTCAGGTCATTTGGAATTTTGTACAAATTTTAATAAATTTCCAATTTTGTATATTGTGAAATTGTTGTGTTTTTATAATTCAACATTATTAGATGATAAAATTAGCCTTTTTAGATGCTATTTTAAGTTGATGGATTATTATGATTTTTTTAGTAATTTATTATATTTATTATTTATAATATAATGGTTCAAGAGGCGAGTACTTAAAAACCTCAAACGTCACGTCATGATAAAAAATTTAAGATGCTAAATAAGGTATTTTTGTAAATACACTTTCACCAGTAACATGAATTTATTAATTGAGAAGTATATATATTATTGATTTTGATGGTGATATAATGTTTTAAGTCTCCTCTTATGATAGCGTTTTGATAAAAAGTAAGTATTTGTACTTTTATGTTTTAAAATAAAGTTGTACACCCTTGATGTTGATGGTGATTAGTGAGCAGCTTTTTATTTGGTGAGCTGACTTATGATCATGGTTGGCTTGTGATTTGCTACTCCACTTTTTCTGTGACTAGCGCGCTATGATGGTATTTTAAAATTAAAAATTTTTCAAAAATGTTTCTATTTATAATGACGTATATAAGATGAAGATGATGAGAATGGTAATGGTGATGAAAATAAATAAATATTTCTTTATTTAAGTTTGTGAGATATAAGTGTCTTGTAAAGTCTTGTTTATATAAGTTAATTCATGTTGCAGAAAAAAGAAAATGTAAGATGCAATGGTGGAGAAGCTTAGAGTGGAACTGAAACGATGTGTGATAGAAAAATGGGAGGAACAATTTTGTATTATTTATGTTTAAGTTATTAATACGTTTTCGGACATTAATTATGGTTTTTTTTTTGGAAGATTATGTTTGCATTTTTTTAATTTCACTATATAAATTTTACTATTTATAATAAACATAAAGGTTGTTTTGATAAGATAAAAACTAATTTAAAAAAAAAATTATCCGTAGATTAACCAAAAGTGAAGTTTTTTAATTAGAATAATACAAGTACAGATATTAACATCAAATTAATCTGCAATTCTTTCAATCTTATAGCTAATATTAAGAAAACATATCTCAATCTCTTATTGAAGAATCCATAAATTATCCATAAACCGTGCTTTATTGTTATCCAAGTTAATATGGCTTATTAAATTAATTAACATTCTTTTACTGATTAGTTTATTTATGTGTCAAATAATATATTTCCAAAAAAATAAATAGTAATTATATAGTTTGAATAGCTTAATTTTCTGCTACCAAATAAAAAATTTGGTAGCAAATTCGCATAGATCTGCAAATGACTTTGGTAGCAAAAAGTCATTTTAAAATTTCACAATTAGCGCCTAAAAAAGGCTGCCAACATTTTGGCTTCCAAAATTGTAATTTGATCGAAGTCAAATTATCACTAGAGTCGTTCAGACGTTCACTATCTCTCTCTCTTTCTCTCACTCTGACCTAGCGTCTCTCTCTTTCGCCAACGCCTTAGGCCGACACCATTGGTATTCAAGATTATCCTCTTTGATTGGTTTAAGCGATAAGGCTGAATTGCTCTATATGTATAAGGTCTTGTATCCATTAATTCTACCATCAAGTGTAAGTATAATAGTTCAGACTGTTTGGTTTTTTTTTTCTTTTCATTTTTTTTTTTAGCAGCGGAGGGAACTGAATGAGGTATTTTTGTATAAATGTTAGTACATCAAAACTTCAATTGTTTATTTTGCAAAATTTTCCATTCCGGTCTTCCTAATTGAAGGTTTGAATAAACTCTTAAGGTAAACTCTGCCGGATTAGATTCTTATACTCTCCTGACTAGGCTCATGGCAATGCTGCAGGCAAGTGACTTTATTGAAATCTTTTTTTATTTTTTTCATGTTCAATGTAATTCTAATTTGCTGTTACATTGGTATATATATGTAAATACATTTGAGTTTTTGATGAAGGCTAATTTGTGCTTACATTTAATTTTCATGCTACAGAGCCTAATGGAACCAGAAGACAACTGGAAGTTCTTTTGATAAGTGTTTGTTAAGCAAAGTTTTCTTTCTAATAGTTCATTATTCATTGTTCTCGAAGCCAAGTTGGCTCATTGTTAATCCCAACTACCAGACATGTGCTATTGCAGGATCAAAAGGGTACAAGATATATTGAATATTAATACTTACATGGGACATGTATAGTAATAATTGTCAGGCAAAAGATTAAAACTTGCCTAGGTAACATTTAAAAATGTTCATGGGCTCATGGTCTTCTCCTTTTTATTTATATCTTGCTTTTGGATAGCAGGTAAACTTCTTTGAAATTTATGGACGCAAATTGAACACCTCTGATGTTGGTGTGTATCTTGCAACAGCGAAGGCATCTTTTTCTCTGAGAGTAGAAGAAGGGTATGTAAAGAAGGCTTTTTTTTGTTTCTGCACACTTGCTCTTCATGCACTTTAGTAATTGGCAAACAAATGCTAGTTGACGTTTGCCCCCCAATTTTAACATTTCTTTTATTATAATCATATTTTACTAAGTTAATTTGTTGTCTTTTAATTTAACTTTGTCCATACTCCATACAAATGTTTGTTGAATTCAACTACTGTTAACACCTATTCATTTTAGCAATTGAGCTTTGTAATTTTTGGTTTGTCCCAATTTCAACCGTTCAAAATATAGAACTTTGTGTTCAGTTTGTTTTGTGGAAAGTCGCTATTTGTCTGATTTTGTTATGTTAGAAAGTTGGTATTATAAGTTAAAAACTTTCCGCTTTTTTATTTTTTATTTTTATTTTTTATGTTGGTCATGAGATTATTATTGGAGAACCTTAGTACCAAAGTCTAGGAACTGCAGAGTACGAACATGGAGAATTAAAGGCGTCATGTAAGAAATGAAGGCGCAGATGAAAAGTCAAATGAGTTAATCCGACAACTTCTTCACAACTTAAATCTGTCTCAATCATCCATAATTTTTTTCCGGAAGACAAGACGGATTGCCACCGCTTCCACCGCCACCGTCGGCTATTGTGTCTTAGAAATTGCTATGTGTTGGATTACAATATGTTTATTAGTATCCATAGTTGTTGGATACTTACGGATGATTAAGGTAGCGGCTTGTACTGTTTTTGAAATATTTTTTTGTTTTAAAAAAATTGAAAATAAGAATATTGTGAAAATTATGTCGAGGTTATTTTTGAAACTGTATTTGATTATGTATTTTGAGTATATATTTTAAGAAATATAATAATAAAACTTTATTCAGTTGTGTTTTTAAAAATTCATTTCATAAGTTATTATGTTTAATTTAAAAAAAATACATTATCAACTATAATAAAAAAAAAAAAAACTCTTTGGTGGTGGGTTTTGTAACGAGAAGCAGAGGTGAAAGACATTAGTGGTTTAAATTCTAAGTAACGGTGAAGGTGAGATTTGAGTCGTGAATCGGTAGTTATTATTGCAAGGGGCTATCATTATCGTAGTTAATCGGTGGTCGTTGCCCTACGTCAGAGATGGAGGCCATCGTCGGATTTGGTCATCATCACTGACGCTATACAGGCACAGAGAGAGAGAGAGGAGAAGGAGGGAGAAAATGAAAACAAAAAAATAAAAACAATTTTTTTATATATTCAAAAAACCTAAAAAAGCAATATAGTTGAAAACGGTATTTTCAAAATGATTTTGATAACATTGAATAAACAAATATTATTTTGAGATCGTTTTCATATTTTATATTTTTGAAAATGGAAAAGCATTCTCAAAAATAAAATTAAACGCCCCCTAAATATGTAATATAGATCGCATTGTCCTGTAAATTGTTAAATGTTTTTAGAGATTTGGATCCCTTTTAAATTAATATAACATATTTGTGCATTAAATATCTTGTTAACTATTGTTTTATATATAATTAAAAAAAAGCTATGATTCCCTAAATGTATATATTTATATAGATTGTAGATGACTCCAAATATTACTACTACTAAAAAAATTTTTGGTTGCCAAGGCATTCCGTTGCCAAATCATGCTTTTCAGCTACCGAATTCTAGTCTTAGAAAGCAAGACTTTTTTCCACCAAAATGAATCTGCAACCAAATATTTAGGAGCAAATAGCAAGACTTTCTGCTGCCAAAATGAATACACTACCAAATATTTGGTGGCAGAAGATTTGTGATCACTTCTAATTTCTTTGGTTTGCTGTGCCTTTCTTCTATCAAATTTTAGTAGCAGAAAGTCAATATTTGATCACAGATTATTCTGCAACCAAATAATTTTTTTGATGCCAAAACCTTCCGTGATCAATCTTTGGCAACCAATTAGCAACCAAATATTTTGGTCGTGGATAGTTTTAGTGACCAAATTTTAAGCTTTTTGCTACCAAATTTTTGGTAGTGGAAAGTCTAATTTCTTGTAGTTAAATTACACTCATGTTAGACAGGTGCTGGACACCAAAACTAGTAATTTACTTTGTCATTATTAGGGGGCGTTTGGGGGCTGTCTCCAGCTCCCAATTTTTCACTTTTTTCCAAAACTTTCTTACTTTTTACTATTTATATCTCTAAAATGTTATAGTAAACTCCAAACTTTAAAAATTCATAACTTTTTGTATAAAAATCCAAATGAGATGATTTTTTTTAAATTGCATAGAATTTCGATAGGAACAAAACAAGATCCATATTGATATTTTTTTTCTAAAATTTTTTTTAAAATTTTTAATTTTTCACCCTAAACAGTTTTTTCTCCCAAACATATTCTCCAAAACCAACTTTTTTCCAAACCCCAAAACCACATCTCCAAAACCTCCCCCAAACTCCCCCTTAGTTTTTTAGGTTGTTAGTCGTCTCACCAAAAGGAAGAAAAGTTTGAAAACCTAATCTTACTTAAAGAAGTCACATCCTGGTACCCTGTGACAATAATGCAGATAAGCTAAACTCGGTAAGTGACTTGATTGAATAGCTTTTACTAAATAAAGGAGACAAGCTCTTGAAATACTAATATTGATATCTCTACATCAACTTTTGTTGTATATCTATATGTCAAGCTCTTATCGAAAACAATAATAACAACCATTTTGGCAGGCATTTTTATGGTTAATGATATGACGCAGCAATTGAAATTTAGGAAAACTACAATACATTCCTTTTTGTTTTAAGGCTAATTTATAATACTTCAATTACTTGAAACTCTGAATTAAATACAGCTTAAACATAATTATCAGTTGAGGTGATATTAACTATTAAAGTTTTGATGTACGATTCATGTTTGGCAATTAATTAATTTCTTCCACGTTTAACCAACTTCTGTACCTTATGCTTTAAGAAAAATTTAAGGAGTTTGTATTAATTGATGCATCTATTGATTGCGGCAGAAATGTTGAGTATAAAGAATATAAACGTGCATCTTATTAGATTACTCGTATATAGGTGTGATTTTTGTAGTGAAACGCTCATACTTGAATTTACTTATATACCATTCTCGAAAGTAATATTTAAGGCATTATTTATTGTTTCTCGCCAAGTTACCAACTAGTGTGACATATCTTACTACAAACAGAAACCAAACACATTCGAGTGTTCATCAAAATATTCATACGCATTTGTGATCAAGAGTCTTTTCAATCGAGTATTCGAGATCTCGGCCCCGATCTTGTTATTAGTTGAAATTTAGTATATAATTACTATGATTTTTTTATTTTTTATTTTCCTAAACTTTTTGATTGAAAATTACAAGTTCTTTAATATAGGGAATTTTATTAATATATTTTAATCAATATTAAATATTTTAAAAAATATTGCAACATAGTTTTATTTCTAGATACATGATATAATAAAATTATTTCATTTAATTTTCTGGTGTTAATTATTATGAATTTTGACTTTGTTATTAATGAAAATATAGATTTTTGTTTTAAACTTGAGGTTAAGAGATTCAAATACTGTATCTTTAGGTGAAGTCGCGTGTGTTTTTACTATTAGGCATGCCTACAACAACAATATAAGTATTCTAGTCATTATAAATATTCTCATCATTTTTTTTGTTTTGAAAATTGATTAAACACCTACAATTCTTACTATATATACACAACAGTTATATGAAAAAAAAAAAAAGACAAACATTTATCAAAATTTCCCCCATTTTTAGCCCCCATAACTTTTGACTAAAAACACAATTACAACAAAAATTTTCCCACCCTCTTTTGCAGCATTTATATCCCCCACCTCAAAATCACCAAAATAGTCTTTTGCTCTATCGGCAACTCATAGCTTATGAATTATCAGTTTATGAAGCTCAAAATTGACATTATAAATCCATTCCTTCGTGCATAAAAAATCAACTCCCTATAGAAATTCTAGAGATTGACATGTGTGAAAGAGAAGTAAAGAGCTTCTCCATGCAATTTAATTTCCATATCTGCAATTGCAGCACCCAACTGTCCTTAAATTGGGATAAAAAATAATAATAATAAAGGAAATGTGGTCCTTCCATCAAGATTGAGTTGCCAACCTCCAACCAATTAGTAAAAGCTCTCTTTTTTCCACTACAAATTTTGTGATCCTCTTTATATATGTACAATGACGATAATTTATTTTAGTCATGGATATTTGGACCATCCGTTGTTGATTTTTTTTCTTTTTCTTTTTCTTTTTTTGTTTTTGGCTTGTACATTTGCCATTGATCTTGTGTTCATAGAAAACTTACTCAGAAGAATTGTTCAATATTATAATTCTACCATTTGTACAATTAAATTGGATGTATCCGATGAAAAATGAGGTTCTCCAAATTTGTTCAGCTAGGGGGAAAAAAAATAAAGACCTCCAAAGTCGAGAGGGATTTATAGTTAAATAATACTAATATTCGTTTAAGAAACTACGAATATGATCATTATGGTAGTTGGCTTTTTTGCATTACTGTCTGCTAAACTTATCGTATAGTTGCAATTCTTCTCTTGGATTTTTTTTTTAATTCTCCCCTAAACTCATAAATGTGTAGCAAAAAAAACCACTAATGATGCTAATTGTTTTGTGAAAATTGACATATTACTTGTATATAAGTGGCGAACACTTTTATCTATGTTAACCTATATCTATTGGGTTCAGTTATTTAGTTAAGTCTCAAAAAGAAAGCAAAATTTTGAATTAACTTTTTTCAAAATATAGATTTTGGTTGCCTCAAAAAAAAAAAAAAAAGAATATATATATATAAAAGCTTTGGCTAAGATTGATTTAAAGAAAAATACTTAATATTGTGTTTTGCTTAAAGTTAGTAATTCGAGTTACGATATGACAACACGAGTACTTGTAGGTTAGGGTTAGTAAAAAGATGTGCGGATTAGTTTTGGGTTAAATCCATTAGACATGATCAATAAATGTATTGGGTTTAAGTTAGTTCGCTAGGCACAAAATCAATCCGAAATTAATATGAAATATGTTAATTTAACTTATTAACCCGAAACTAACCCGCATAACTTGAAAAAAAACCTACAAAACTCATTATGTTCCTACTTGACTTATATTTAAATTTAAATATTTTTCTTAATTTACTTAAAATCTCTCTATATTATTTTTTTCCACCTTATTGTCAGCGAGTGCACGGATAGTGCCTAACAACCAACGCAAAAAAAAACTTATTAGTTGGGTTGTGCAAGGCGTTTAATGTCAACCCATCGATTTGGGTTCGGGTTTAGCTTTTTTTAACGTAACATGTCATTGGTCATGACTAGGTTATAGTTTTAAGAATTCATGTTGTTTTCAACTTGATTAAAAATCAACCTATTGACAGAAATTACCAACTCTATTCTTACTACATATTTTTAAGTTTTAGGAAGTAAATAAAAATAAAAAATAAAAATTTAGAAAGCAAATTATATCTATACGATTAGTCTATTTTTAACATCTAACATCGTATTAATAATGGATGTTGCTATTATAAATATTTGATAAAATAGTCTAAATTGTAATAAATAACAATACTTATTAGTTTAAAAATACCAATAAAATAAATAGTATGTTTTTAAAATATTTATAATAAATAACATATTTATAAGTAAATACAAAAGTTATTAAATAAATGACGTGCTTTCAAAACGTAAATCATTTAATTATTTAATAAATCCCACATAAATATTTTACTGATAAATATATTATTTATCATAAATATCTAAAAACTTACTATTTAATTGAAGGATTATTTTTATAAGTGACCTATTGAATTATAAACGTCAATTTAAATTTGCTTCTTCTTGCTTGTATGTGATCATCATTCCCTCAATATATAAAAAATATGAAAATAGATTTCATAAAAATAAAAATCAACTTTAAAAGAGATATATAGTTTAAAAACTATTTATAGAAAAGATTCATACTTGAATTATTTTTTGAAAACAACAATTTACTTTTCTGTCTAATAAATATTGATATAGCTTTAACGATGATCACATTATACCAAGGGGAGATAGGATACTTCTGAGGATGGAGGTTGAAACTCTTACTGCATTGTTGTTGTTGTAGTTGTTTTTTATTTTTTTTTATTTTTTATTTTTATTTATTTTTTTAAATATATTTCCTAATCTATAAACAGCAGAGCTGTTCAACGTCCAAGTGCTGGCCCAGCTATGCTCTCATGGTCCTACTCACCTTATGAGGTCGGCAACGTTAACCAACCAGAGTGCAGGGCGGCGTTATTCCAAAAAAAATTTTCACCTCTATTTTCATACCCAAAACAAAATAATTTCCAAAACGCTACCAATCGAGCCCAACATCTTTTTCTTTCCTATTCCCCCAAACCCCCAAGAACCTATAAATTTTACATTACTGATAATATTAGGTTTGTTCCCCATTTTTCAATCACTAATCTCATTAAAAAGCTTGGAACTCACCTGACAGTAGCTCATCTGTTAGAACAATAAACAAGATACACGAAGCGAGCAAAAAAGGGGATTTTTTTTTCTTTACCGTGTAGTGCCATGAGACAAACACTGTTAACCAAAACATGGCATCACTCAAAATACACAACATTCTCAATTACAACAAAAATGGTAAAATTGAGACCCCTCAGTGTGCACATGTTACCTAAACGAGGAAAGAGCACATCTCGAACAAGTATCAGTATCTTCACCTTCAATCTCTGCGAGTGCAAAAATGAGTTGCTTAATTACACTGTATTAACAAATGGAATAAACCAATAAACGAACATAAAAACAAGCGCTAGTCTTGAAGACCGTACATGTACAGGTATACAGTTACAAAGAAAACACGTGAATGTGCCCATTAAATAAGCGCAAATCAATCCAATGTCAAAAACAAGATCCCGTTTCTTCACAGGGACAGCATTTAGGCATTAGGATTGTTGGCGGGATCGTCCTTATAACCCTTCGAAAGGAGGTCGTAGTTGATGGATGCAAGCTGTGAAAGATTCTGGGCAACAAGCAAAATAGACGAAGGTAGTAGCAAGTAACAGTAAAAACAAGAAAATAAGGATGAATTGCTGATTCTATGGTAGCATTAGGTTTATAAGAACGAAATACTGATTTCTATGATAGCATCAGGCTTATATTAAACTGTTCGGTGAGAGCATTGGGAAATGCCTTTAACAGTACTTGATTAAGATGATAGCTATAAAAATAAACATTATCTGTAGGAGCAAAATTTAATGAGAGATCATAACTAGCAGTGAGTGAAGCACTATCAGTAAAAGGAAATACCTTAAACGAAAAATTACTGAAGGAATAATTGACGGATGAGCCTGAATCAAATTCAGCAAGACCTCCACATTCATCCCCCTGTTATTGAATATTTTGAAAGATCAACATCAGTCAAGAACTCCAATTTTATGCTAACCAGAGCATGGTTAAAACCCTCTATATGTCTAAAAGCGACCAGTTAAAAAAATACCACTTCATCATGGCCGGTGCTCATGCCACTATTGCTGCCACTTAAACTATCAGCATCACTAGAATCATCAAGTTCACTAGGTGGATAAACATGTTCGTCTAAAGTATTCCACGAGATACGACTTGTAAAGTAACTAGTATCTAGTGGACTCTCTGACGTGGGAACAAATGCAGCCTGCACAAGAAAGAAAGTTAAAATCATGCATTCAGTCTAAAAATAGGTCTGCTACGATTACGATTCTTCAAATATGCATATTTTTCACCTTCTGCCTGGCAAGAGTGTCCCAGTTGATATCCTTGAAAAATACATGTTGCTTCACCTGGATAATATTTTTGGTGTTATCATTTTATATTTGTTTATGAAAATTTAAAAAAGAAAAAGAAAAGTTAGCAAACAAGACTGAAATAAGAATAACAAAAGAACGAAGTTCTACCTCCCCTGCTCCTCCAGCTCCAAGTCTCTGGTTAGGGTCTTCTGTCAATAATCTGGATGTTGAATGAAGCAGCATATCTTAACTTATCAAACACTCATCCACAAAAAATAAAAAAATAAAATAAAAAAATAAATAAATAATGGAGTTTTTGATATTTAATATATATTACCAAAAGGGGGGTGAATAGCATGCTACAACAATTCCCCTTTACCTATCTATATTGATCGCACAGAGACTTTATATTTGCAAACACCACTTATAAAATTAAATACATAACCATGTGTTATGTTAACTTAAATTCTACAGCCCTACAAAGTGAGAATCTCCAAGTGTCGTCTCGGAAGTTAACGGACCTCAAAAACCTTTAGAACCATAATTCTGTTCCTTTTCCTCAAATAAAAATAAAAATAAAAATAAAAATAAAAAAATAAAACAAAAATTTGCCATGTATTCAGATAAAATAGGTAGGTATTTTAACTCTATATCGTGAGATAAAAACTCTACATAAGTATACTTTAATTACTTGAAAAAATAAATGGAGTTGGTATAAAATTTGGTATGATAACTTGGGGTTCTACCACATATCAGATTACATTATCAAAAGAATCAACAAAATTTTAACATGTCAACATTCCATGAATGAGCCATTTGTCCTTTCTTTACATTTGATCAATGAATTGTTATGTTTTGTTGAAAATACAAATAGCACAATGGTCACTGTACAAAATATCTACATCACTGGAACTATAACCAATGCAAATTGAGTCATCTAAACACGATATTCACTATAATAGAAAAGGCGATAAGAATCATTCCCCACTGGTGACTGGTGAGCACTATTTATTATTATTTTTATTTTTTGGAAATTGGGGTAGAGTGCTATTTATTAGGAACAAACCTGCTCCATTCAACGACAATAGCAAAGCTTCGCTTACCGATCAATCAAATCATGTGCTTCTGGACTCATTTCTTCAGGTACTTGAGGCCACGGTATTTTACGATTGAGAATATTATCAAATATTGTCTATAAGAAAGAAAATAGAAGAGTGAGAAGCAACCATGGAGCGACACACACAACATCCACCACAATGCTAAGATACTATTGGCATGGTTCAATAATCACTGTTTTCAAGTTTGTATTATTTGTTTCATTATAAACACATTTGCATCTCATAAGAAAATAAATATCCTAAAGGAAATTAGAATATAAACTTCAATGCATCCAGGGACACTCTCTTATATTTATCAGCTACCCTGAACTAATAGATAATGTTTTAATTTCAGGCCTTGGAAAGGCAAACAAAAAAAAAAAAAAAAATGGTACTAAAGCTGTATGACCAGTCCTCCAAAAGGAGCGGGGGGGGGGGGGGGGGCGGGGCGGTGGCGTTGTTTGGTGGTGGTGGGGTGTGGGTGGGGTGTTTTGTGGAGCTGAACGAGTAGGGAATGAACTACTCTTTAGTGACTCGGCAAAGACAATTGCATTAAACAAGCATTATGTTTCCTGGTATGATAATCCAACTGAGGAACAAGTAGAATAAGGGGAGGAGAGAGTTTTGAGTATATAAAAGCAACAGGAGAGTTGAAAAGACGCATTATACTATGAAATCCTTAAAAATCAACATCTCAACCTGAGGATGCTCCGCATTGAAGGGTGGAATTCCAACAAGAAGTTCAAACAAAATGACACCAACTGACCACCAATCGGCAGTTGCACCTGCAGACAACAGTACGACAAGATATTGTTAACACTACAACAATTGATCACTAAACACTTATGACAGGTTACATCTTAAGCAACGAAGAAAAACCCATTACCATACATAAACTAATTCCACTTCATCACGATAGAGAACTGTTGGAAGATTACGTTTTATTAGCTGTAAATATATATATGTAAACTTTCTGTTTTTCTTCCCATAGTTAGCCGATTATAGTTTAGGTAAATTAGGAAACTGTATCATAGTTTTTTATGTAGCTGTAATTAGGAGGTTTTCTTTCCTTATTTAGTGTTCCCTTGAGCTGTATATAAACCGGTCTATTGTAATGGAAAATCATCCTTGAATTCATACAGACATATTCTGATTTCATGGTATCAGAGCCATTCCGGCCCTAATAACCTTAATCCAGAAATAGTCTTGTCCTTAAAAAATGTCTGGAGAACAGCAGATTTCTTCATCCTCAGAAGTCTCTTCAATCGTGGTGGGTCAAGCAGCTCTAGCAACAATGGCAGGTTCATCAACAACCGTGGACAGCCACTCCTTACAGATTACTTAGCATAAACTTAATGGACAGAATTTTCATGAATGGTCTCAATCAGTTATGCTAGTAATCCATGGAAAGGGAAAGGCTGGATACTTAACAGGATCTGTCAGAGTTCCACAGAACACATCACTGAATTTCAGCACTTGGGAGGCAGAAAATTTTATCGTCATGACTTGGCTTATCAACTCCATGGAGCCAAGCATTGGAAGAACCTATCTGTTTTACAAGAAGACAAAGGAGGTTTGGGATGCTGTTCAAGAAATCTATTCGGATCTAGAAAATACATCTCAACGCTTTGAGATAAGGTTCAAGATTCGAAACACTCGACAGGAAAATCTCTCTGCCACGGATTATTATAACTCCTTGTTGGAATTATGGCAAGAGATGGATCTCTTTTATGAAACAGGTTGGGAGTGCACCAATGATGCAGCAAAGTTCGCTAAGACGCTAGAGAAAGAGCGTACTTCTGATTTTTTACAAGGATTAAATCCAAGTCTTGATGAGGTACGGGGACGACTGCTTGGGATGAAGCCTTTTCCAACACTTCGTGAATCATTTGCTGAAGTGAGAAGATAAGAAAGCAGGAAGCGTGTAATGATGAATCCTAATGGTGGAGAGGCTGCATCGGCTATGGAGACTCAAAGCTCAGCACTTGTGGTAAGCAAACAAAAAGGAGGCCGAGAGGAGCAAAGAGATGGTTGTGGCTCTCAATCCAAGGAGTTCGTGCGTTGTGACTACTGCAACAAGCCATACCATACTCGTGAACAATGCTGGGATCTACATAGGAAACCTGCCAACTTCAAACCGAAGTCACAACGAGGAGGACAGCGTGGTGGTCAAAATAAGGCAGCCCATTTAGCAGAATCCAATGCAGGCAACATCTCAAATGTGAGCTTCTCAGCTGAACAAATAGACTTGTTACGCCAACTCCTAAATCAGGCCAAACCTGCCAATACCCCACCAGGAGGAGTCGAGACACAAAATCCCATAACAACCATGGCACAAACAGGTAAAAAGCATCTTGAAAGTTGTTGGATTGTTGACACAGGAGCTTCCGATCATATGACAGGATCTTTGCAAGTTTTTGATGAGTATGACAAAAACAATAAGATGATTAATGTCTGGGTTGCTGATGGAAAAATGTCACCAGCCATAGGAAGAAGAACGGTTCGCTTACCAAATATGATTCTAGAATCGGTGTTGCATGTGCCTAAGTTAACTTACAATCTTCTTTCAGTTAGTAAGTTAACTAATGATATGGATTGTGTAGTAACGTTTTTTCCTACCCATTGTGAATTTCAGGACCGTACTTCGGGGAGGATGATTGGCACTGCTGAAAAGAGAGATGGTCTGTACTATCTCATCAAAGAAAAATAAAAGGTCTTTGTCTGTTATTTCCGAGTCTTAGATTATGTTATGACATCAACGTTTAGGACATCCAAGTTTCTCTTATATGAAAACTTTTGAGGAAATTGAGAATTGGAATTATATTCTCATTCACTTTTCTGAAGAAGCAGTATACAAATAAATAGAAAGGAAAGAGAGAATCTCTTCCTCCAATCAAGGAACACAAAAACAGAAAGATAGCTAATTAGGGAATCGGTAACATAATACCAATATCCCCTTTATTCTAGGAAACAAATCAAACTAATTTACAGCAACTAATTCCTAGAGATTAAGTAATAAATCGTGAATTTCTACACTCCCCCTCAAGCTAGGTTGTAGATGTTGAGTAAACCTAGCTTGGAATCAAGATCTTCAAATGTCTTCTTAGGCACAGCCTTAGTTAGGATGTCTACAATCTGTCGGTTGGTTGGGATATATTGGAGTGATATCATGTCTGCCTCTATCTTTTCCTTGACAAAGTGTCTATCGATTTCAACGTGCTTTGTCCTATCATGATGCACCGGATTCTTTGCTATGCTGATTGCGGACTGATTATCACAGAACAATTTCATAGAACCTGCAATTGGAATTCGTAGCTCACAAAGTACCCGCTTTAGCCATATTCCTTCACATATGCCGAGTGCAAGTGCTCTAAATTCTGCTTCCGCACTGCTTCGAGACACAACTGATTGCTTTTTACTTCGCCAAGTGACTAGATTTCCCCAGACATACGTGCAATAACCCGAAGTCGACCGTCTGTCCATCACAGATCCAGCCCAATCTGCATCAGTGAATATCTCGATCTCCTTTTTCTCTGCCCTTTTGAAAAACAAACCTTTGCCCGGTGTCATCTTTAGGTATCTCAAGATCCTATAGACAGCTTCCATGTGCTCTTCTAGTGGGTTGTTCATGAATTGACTTACCACACTAACTGCAAAGCTAATGTCAGGCCTGGTATGTGCCAAATAAATGAGTTTCCCAACCAATCTTTGATACCTCCCTTTGTCAACTGGTGCACTATCATTTTTGCTTCCAAGTTTAGAGTTGGAATCCATAGGAGTGTCTGCTGGCTTGCAACCCAGCATCCCTGTTTCCTTCAATAAGTCTAACACATACTTCCGCTGTGAAACTGAAATTCCTCTTTTTGATCGTGCTACCTCCATACCAAGAAAGTACTTGAGATTGCCTAGGTCTTTGATCTCGAATTCCTTTGCTAGCAAGCGTTTGAGTTGGAGTATCTCCTCATCATAGTCGCCTGTTAGAATGATGTCATCGACATACACAATGAGAATTGCCATTTTTCCCGTGGATGAGTGCTTGACAAACATCGTGTGATCTGTCTGACATTGGTTATACCCAACCTTCTTAACCACTTTGGTGAACCTATCAAACCAAGCTCTTGGTGATTGCTTGAGCCCATATAAAGATTTCCTGAGTTTGCAGACCTTGTTGGTGGTGGCTGGAGTGTCCATGCCAGGTGGTATCTCCATGTAGACTTCTTCTTCCAAATCCCCGTTGAGAAAAGCATTTTTCACGTCCAGCTGATAAAATGGCCAGTCTAGGTTGGAGGCAAGTGAGAGTAACACTCGAACTGTATTAAGTTTTGCTACGGGGGCGAAGGTCTCTTGGTAGTCAATTCCGTAGGATTGTATGAACCCTTTAGCTACAAGTCGTGCCTTAAATCTGTTGACACTACCATCTGCATTATGTTTGATAGTGAAAATCCACTTGCATCCAACAGGATGTTTCCCTGAGGGTAACTCAGATATCACCCAAGTCCCATTCTTTTCTAGAGCATTGATTTCATCCCAGACAGCTGCCTTCCACTCCGGTACTTTAAGGGCTTCATGTATTGAACTTGGAACCTGTACTTTGTCAAGACTACTAACAAAAGCACAGTAACTCGGAGACAATCCACCATATGAGATAAAATTGTAAATGGGATGATCAGTGCAAGACCTTTTGCCCTTTCTTATGGCAATGGGTCTATCATCAACCGGTGAATTGACAGGAGCAGAAGTAGAACTAGTGTTACCTGGTGAACTTTGAGGTTCCAGATTCGGATTGGATTCATGGTTCTGATCAGGTGGCTGCGTTTCTTTCCCTTCTTGAGGTCTGTTTCTCCTAGAGTAAACACGTAACTCACTGGATGCTGCAGGTTGTGTTTGAATGACAGGCTGGGATGACTCGGGTTGGATGACAGGAGACTCGGACTCGGGTTGGATGACAGGAAATGGGCTGGATGACTCTGATGACTCCAGATTAGGAGAGAAAGATGAGTCCAATCTATCAATATCCCAAAGCTGGTATTCTTGAGTAAAGTTCTCCCCCTGAATATCAGGTTTGTAATAGGGTTGTTGCTCGAAGAAGGAGACATCCATGGAGTTGTAGAATTTTCTTGTGATTGGAGAGTAACATTTATACCCTTTTTGATTTGAGGAGTACCCGACAAAAATGCACTTGTGAGCTTTTGGATCAAGTTTACCTCTATGTTGGGCATGTATATGGACAAACACGGTGCAACCAAAGACTCTCATGGGTAAAGTGGAAAGGATATGATTATTGGGAAATGAGTGAGAGAAAACTTGACACGGTGTTTGGAAGTTCAAGACTCGAGAAGGCATCTTGTTTATTAAATAGGCTGCTGTTAAAACTGCCTCACCCCAAAAAAATTTGGGAACATGTGTTGTGAACATGAGGGACCGACCAACTTCTAGAAGGTGTCTGTTTTTTCTTTCTGCAATCCCATTTTGTTGAGGTGTGTCAACACATGAACTTTGATGTACAATTCCCTGACTCTCAAGATATCCCCCCAAAAATGTCTCAAAATACTCCTTTGCATTGTCGGTTTTTAACACTTGTATTTTTGTTTGGAATTGAGTTTGGATCATAGTGTTAAAGTTTCTGAAAATTTGACCGACTTCTGACTTTTCTTTCATAAGAAACAACCATGTGATCCTAGTATGATCATCCACGAATGATACAAACCACCTAGTGCCAGTAACATTTTAAATTCTCGATGGCCCCCACACATCACTATGGATCATTGAAAACGGATGAGATGCCTTATAGGGTAGACTATGATAAGAATTGCGAACATGCTTTGAAAATTGACAAACTTCGCATTGAAAATTTTTTGGATTTCTATTCTTGAATAAGGACGGGAACAATTTATCAAGGTACAAAAAATTAGGATGACCTAGACGATAGTGCCATAACATGATAGCACTATCCTTATTTTCAAATGAAACTTGACTTTTATTGGACTGACTTTTTGACTCAACACGTGCTGCATTATGAGTTTGTCTTCTAGGAGATTCATCAACTTTCAGAAGAAAAAGTCCCAAGCACACTTTAGCATTGCCAATCGTCCTCCCCGAATCCAAATCCTGAAATTCACACATATTCGAGGAAAATTTAGCAACACAATTATGTTCTTGAGTGAGCTTGCTAACTGATAAAAGATTGCAATCCAAATTAGGAACATGAAGCACAGATGTAATGGTTAGGTCTTTTGAAATAACAATAGAACCTGTTCCAACCACTCTAGAGAGGGACCCATCAGCAATTTTCACTGTAAGATTTTCTTGGCATGGATTATATGTGTGAAATAACGTGGCATCTCGTGTCATATGATCAGACGCACCCGAATCTACAATCCATGGACCAGTTTTTCCTGATTTTACAGTGAGGGCACTCAAGTAATTACCTTTATGTGCTATAGTTCCTGTTCCAATTGTATTGCTGGCCAGATTTTGCTGTGAAAACATCTTTTGCAGGACTTCTAGTTGTTACTTGCTGAACGGGTTGGAGTCGGTGGAAAGAGACCCTTCATCAACAGAGGCATGATTTCCACGACTTTCTTTGTCAGGTGCAGATCTTGATGGCTTCCAATCCGCAGGTTTGCCGTGAATTTTCCAGCAATTGTCTCGTGTATGGCCTGTTTTCCGACAATGGTCACACCATGGTTTTCCTTTCTTTTGTCGATTGTCGCCATTGTTGTACTGGACTCCTTGGGCAGCTAGAGCAGAATTTTCTGTAGCAGGAACAGCAGGGAATTCTCCTAGCATCACCTTCTTCCGACTTTCTTCTCGGTGAACCTCAGAGAACACTTCTCGGATGTTCGGCAACGGCTTCATACCCAGTATACGACCTCGAACCTCATCGAGACTCTTGTTGAGTCCCATTAAGAATTTGAAAATTCTTTTCTTCTCAACAATTTCTCTATACCTCATCGCATCCCCTGTACAGCCCCATTGATGTTCTTCAAAAACATCCAATCGCTGCCATTGACGGGTAAGAAGGCTGTAGTATTGGGTGACGGAAGAATCTCCTTGTCGAATATCATGGAGGTTAGTTTCGATCTCAAAAATCTCGGAGGTATTTTCCTTGCTTGAGGAAAATTCTCTCGCTGCCTCCCAGATTTCATAGGCGGTGCCGTAAAGCAAGAAATTCTCACCGATTTCGTTCGTCATCGAGTTGACCAGCCACGACATAACCATGTTATTTTCGATCTTCCAAGTTTTGAATTTCGGATCTCCGGCCTTTGGAGGAACGACTTCACCGGTGAGGTAATCATCCTTCCCTTTTCCACGTACATACATCAAAACTGATTGTGACCATTGAAGATAATTATTCCCATTCAACCTGTGTCCTGTAATTTGGAGAGGAACACCATCTGTCCCGCCATGGTTGTTGGAGACGACAGTTTCAGAACTTGAGATCACCTCTTGTGAGGATGAAGTTTGCTTTTCCGTGGCCATTCCGTATTTGGTCATCGGAAAAAATTTAGAGGTTCAGAGGTGGCTCTGATACCATGAGGAAATTGAGAATTGGAATTATATTCTCATTCACTTTTCTGAAGAAGCAGTATACAAATAAATAGAAAGGAAAGAGAGAATCTCTTCCTACAATCAAGGAACACAAAAACAGAAAGATAGCTAATTAGAGAATCGGTAACATAATACCAATAACCCCTTTATTCTAGGAAACAAATCAAACTAATTTACAGCAACTAATTCCTAGAGATTAAGTAATAAATCGTGAATTTCTACAACTTTATACCCAAATCTGTTCATTAATAAAGAGAAATTTTTGTTTCAATGTGAGCATTGTGTACTTACCAAACAATCCAGAGCTTATTATCAACCACGTCCATATACACCCTCAAAACCCTTTCATTTAATCCATAGTGACATCTGGGGTCCCTCTAGGACAATGAACCTAACTAGGACTCAGTGGTTTATTACCTTTATTGATGATCATTCAAGGGCTTGTTGGGTATACTTGATGAAAGAAAAATCCGATGCTTTGTTCTGGTTTAAATAGTTTCACAAGTTTGTTCAAACCGTGTTTGAGTCCAATATTAAAGTTCTTAGGACTGATAATGGATGGGAGTATTTTTCAAATGTGTTCGGTGAGTACTTGAGAGAAAAGGGTATTTATCATCAAAGTTCTTGTGTAGATACACCAAAACAAAATGGGGTTGTGGAGAGGAAAACTCGTCATTTGTTGGAAGTTACTAGATCAATCATGTTTTCAGGTATCTTCCTAATCATTACTGGGGAGAAGCAATTGTTACAGTAATACATCTGATAAACTACTTACCTTAAAAAACCCTGAAATTTAGAACCCCTCTTAGTGTCATTCAAGACAGTTTTCCAAACACCAACCTATTTAACTCCCTGTCTCCAAAGGTATTCAGGTGTACTGTGTTTGTCCACAACAACTTACCTGGTTGAAGTAAACTCGAACCTCAAAGCCTTTAAGTGTGTTTTTGTAGGATACTCCCCAACAAAGAAAGGCTACAAATGTTATTCACCTACCCTTAAGAAATTTTTTGTATCGTGTGATGTAACCTCCTTTGAAGATCAATGTTATTACTCAACACATAGGTCTCAAAGAGAGAGTTTTGGGTGTGGGGGGGGGGGGGCGTTGGGATCCAATGTGGAGTTTAACTATGTCATTACCAATAACTCAAGCCATATCTGAGTCATCCCTGCCATCCATATTCGTAACCTCCAATACAGAAAATTCTGAGTCAGAATATGCAAGTCAGTTTCTTCCTGTACCCGTTGTTGAAGAAGTCTCCAATCAACCGTTTGGGGATGAACCTAGACCTGTCCCTACTCCTACGTCTCAAAGAGAAGTGTTACCAATCCAGAAACCGTTGTAAGTCTATTCCCGCAGACCATTGATCTCTAAGCAGAGCCAGTCATCCAACCAAGAACCGGTTCCAGGAATACCGATGGAAAGGTTGTCTCCTACGATAGATGATCTGGATCAACCTATTGCGGTTTGGAAAGGGGTAAGGTCGTGCACTAAACATCCAATCTCTAATGTTGTGACCTGTAAATAGTTATCTTTTGAGTTCAGGGCCTTTACAGCAAATATTGATGAAATAGAGACTCCAAAGAACATCTATGAGGCCTTAGAGAATCCAAGATGGAAGGATGCTGTATAGGAGGAGATGAGAGCCTTACAGGCAAATGGGACATGGGAGATAGTCAATTTGCCTGAAGGAAAGAAGGTTGTTGGTAGCAAATGGGTGTTCACTGTGAAGTACAAGGCCACCGGAGAAGTAGAGAGGTACAAAGCTCGCCTAGTTGCTCAAGGGTATACGCAGACACATGGGATAGACTATGATGAGACATTTGCCCCTGTAGCCAAGTTAAATTCCATACGTGTTCTCTTATCCATTGCAGCCAATCTGGATTGGAAGTTGCATCAGCTTGACATTAAGAATGCATTTTTGAATGACAATCTTGATGAGGAAGTATATATGAAGGTGCCTCCAGGATTCTAGAAACCAGAAGAAAGAGGAAAAGTTTGCAAGCTGAAAAAGTCGTTATATGGCCTAAAGCAATCTCCAAGGGCGTGGTTTACAAAATTTAACTCAACTCTCACTTGGTTAGGATACCAGCAAGGAAAAGCCGATCATACTTTATTTATTAAGGTGGGAAAATCGAACAGGAGAGTTATTCTTATCATGCATGTTGATGACATAATTCTCACAGGTGATGATGAGGACGAGATTCTGAGGCTTAAGAGCAAGTTGAAGGAGGAGTTTGAGGTTAAAGATTTGGGGCCATTGAGGTTCTTTCTTAGGATGGAAGTTGTTAGGAGCAAAGAAGGTATTTTCATTTCTCAAAGGAAATACATACTTGATTTGTTGAAAGAAACAGGAAAATTGCAGTGCAAACCGGTTGGGACCCCACTCGAGAAGGCATGGAAAAGTAAGGTTGCAAGTGCAGAAGCACTGGTTGATGTAGGGAGATACCAGCGATTGATGGGAAGGTTGATCTACTTGTCTCTTACTCGACCAGATATTGCCTACGCTGTGATTGTAGTAAGTCAATACATGCACTCTCCTACTCAAAGACACTTAGAAGCTGTGAATCACATTTTGAGATATCTCAAGGGAACGGTTGGTAAGGGGTTGATGTTCCTAAAAGCTGAAGATAGGAGTATTAAAGGTTATGTTGATGCAGATTGGGCTGGAAGTGAAGATTGCAAGTCAACATCCGGGTACTGTACCAAGTCGTGGGGAAACTTGGTTACTTGGAGGAGTAAGAAGCAAATAGTGGTGGCTAGAAGTAGTGCTGAGGCAGAGTTCAGAGCAATAGCACAAGGGGTGTGTGAACTAATTTGGCTAGAAAGGTTACTACAAGATTTGAAACTACCCAGATCCTTTCCTGAGCTATATAGTGATAGCAAGTCAGCCATCAGCATAATAAATAATCCAATCCAACATGATCGCATGAAGCATGTCAGAATAGATCGGAGCTTTGTCAAGAATGAGATCGATGAAGGAAGAATCAACCTTTGCTATATCCCCACTCAGGAGCAAGAAGCGGACGTTCTTACTAAGAGCTTGTTGAGATCAAGTCACGAAAATCTTCTTGGCAAACTTGGAATGCGAAATATCTATTCCTAAGCTTGAGGAGGAGTGTTGGAAGATTACGTTTTATTAACTGTAAATATATATATGTAAACTTTCTGTTTTTCTTCCCATAGTTAGCCGATTATAGTTTAGGTAAATAAAGAAACTGTATCATAGTTTTTTATGTGGCTGTAATTAGGAGGTTTTCTTTCCTTATTTAGTGTTCCCTTGAGCTGTATATAAACCAGTCTATTGTAATGGTAAATCATCAAATTCATACAGACATATTCTGATTTCAAGAACAAATTAATCATCCATACAACTAATACTTCTTTTAGGTGGTCCCCCTAATTAATTCTTCGTTCGGCAACAAATTAGTCTGATATCAAGAAAAATAACCGAAGAAATTTATTGCACCTCAAACTCAAAGAGAGATACAAACCATGTCCTGTTCCCAAAAGTATCTCTGGTGCCAAATAGTCAGGTGTACCCACAGCAGAACGCTTTTTTCGCCTTTCTTGCTGATGCTCAGATGCAGACAGTTCAGGCTCATCTTCCCCCATTAAAGAAGTCCCACTAACTGCTGGCCCAGATAAATCATCTGTACTGTTGATGAGACCCACTTTTGAGAGCCCAAAATCTGTTAACTGCTCAGATAAAGAAGAAAACTTTCCTAAATAGACAGGAAAAGACATCTTAAAGATGAATTAAATCCTAAATAGTAACCAGTAACAGAAACCAACAGTGCCAAATGGGAATGAAGTGCATTTCATGAATCATAACCAGAAAACCACCGACAATATTGAATTTATATGAATTAAAAGGAAAGCATCTACGGATTACATTCACGCGCACCACACCATACACGTTGAAAGGAAAGTGGAACTCCAGTTAAACCAGGAAACAAATATTAGGATTTTAAAATTGAAAGCCAAAATATAACAAGAAGCAAACATAGTCGTCAATAACCGTGGAGAAGGATGAGGAGATTAAGGATATAGAACACAAAAGAGGACCAGGATGGATGGAGTTGGAGGGTACGTATTGTAGAAATCACGAGTTTAGACAGTAGACAAGTCAAAAACAATAAACAAATTAAACAAGCAAGTTACGAATTAAAGAAAGAACAGAGGGGGGAAAAAAATCACTTACAAGATCGCTTATTGGGCTGCTGCCTTTCTTCCAGTTTTTATTCACGATATTTTCTTTTGTTGAATATTTCACATTTCTCGTTAGAAAAGAAAGAATACGAGAAAGCATAAAACGAAATACTATATGAGGAAGCTCCATACGGTGATATAGTGCAAGAGTGATGGCAACCAAGAACTCACAACACTATCACAAAGAAAGATGAAAAGTTGGTGTATATTGAAGAAATTGCCCTAGAGAAAAATTCAAGAAACCCTAGTACAGAAGTACTTCGAGAGACTTTTTCCCTTGCTTGGTAATACCAAGACTTCCCCAGCAATTTCCCAATTAGCAACTAAAATGTAACTCTCCACTAGTTCCCCTTTTACACAGATTCGACTCTCCTTTCCCCTTGTTCCTGTCTCTTTTCATGTCTCTACAATAAAATCATGACACGTCAATATAATGCCACGTCAGCTAAAAAACCATGACAGCTGAAATATTTAATTGATGTGGCATGATATTGTTTGTGCGGGTAGGAATGAGAAGACATGTTAGCAAAATCCTTTTATGCTACTAATTGCCTTCAAACACGCTGCCAGCAACCACATTCTAGTCGGTTACAACATTAACTAACTACTAACAACCCCTCCTAATAAGTTACAACAACCCTCATACATTAAAACCAACTATTCAAAGCTAACTAACCAGACACACGAAGCCTATCATGGGTTGCATGAGAAGATGAGTCCAGATGTTAAAAGATCACTGAACAGAATAGGTTTAAAAATGCGATTTGATTGCAGTCAAGGGAAAAATACAAAATCACTGAACAGATTAAAGAATACGACCTTAGGCTGAAAAGTGGAAAAGATGTTTCACAACCTGAATTGACAGGCAAGCTTGAGTTGGAGAATGAAAAAGATGTGTGGATGTAAGTTGGTGTGAATGTTACACACAGCTAAAAGTGTTTAAAACGCAACTTCTATTTACCTTAATATGCCCATCATGAGCAATTAATAAATTATCAGGCTTCAGATCTCGATGAACCACATGAAGTGAATGTAAATATTCTAAAGCAAGAACCTGCCACAGAAAAAGAATAAACCCAAGATTATGGAGTTGCACCATATGTAGCAGGAAAACATTCGTAGAGTAGAAACAAGACTTACCACTTCTGCTATATATACACGAGCAACTTCTTCATCCAAGCAACCTAAATTTCTCAGTAATGAATACAAATCCCCTCCATTCAAATACTCCATAACAAGATATAAATTTTCACGGCAAGTAAATGAATAGAAGAAGCGAACCTGAAAAGTAAGTCAAAGACATGTCAGAATCTCAACTTTCTCATGAAAGGAAATAAGAATCTTTTTGCAAGATAGACCTGCTCACCACAAAAGGATTGCGGACTGAAATCAAAATATCACGTTCTGCTAATATACTTTCAACAGCATTTTTTCGGATCATATCAGCCTTTCTAAGAACCTGTAGCAGAGAGCACAAATGAATACTACTGGTAGGACTTTCATGCTAATTGTTGAAGAATTTGACTTTGTATTTGTCAAATAATGTGGCTATATTAGGAATTGTCAAGTAATGTGGGTAGTATTTTGTAAACATGAAAAGTTAGCACTTTTAGGTAGAAAACCTAAGTTTGTTAAGTTGCCTAATTATTTAGCCTGCCTAATTAGTGAGGCTGCTTAATTAGTTTCCTTTTTGGAAACTAATTTTTTAGTTTATTTATTTATTTATTTTTGTGTATAAAAAGGCTAACCTGTGTATCATTATAAGAACAGAACAAAAATTGTTCTTCAATTTGCATCATGGTAGTAGAGTCGATCTCTGATTACTGGAAAAAATGGTGAAAACTACCATGCCAAGCGCCTCTAGCAATGGTGAAAATCTGAAGGAGATGGAGTCGGCAAAATCGGCTAATCACCAAAGTCCCTTGATAAATGGAGGCAAACACTCTCCACAGTCGATTATCACACACAAACTGAAAAAACAGAATTTTTTGGCAATGGTCGCAATCTATCAAATTCTATATTTGGGGGTGTGGAAAATTCGGCTGCTTGACTGGAGCAATCTAGAGACTGAGAGAAGGAGCAACCCAGATAGAGATGTGGGAGTTCGTGAATGCCATGATTATGTCATAGCTGATCAATTCCATGGAACTGGAAATCAGCAAGATGTACCTATTTGTGCCCACTGCCAAGGAGACATTTTTGGATTTTAATAACTCTACCCAAGTCTATGAGATCACCATAGAAATCAAGAATACAAAACAAGGTGATATGAGTATTATTCAATATTATAATACCCTTAAAACCTTGTGGCAAGAACTTGATTTGTTCCATGATTTCGAGTGGCATTGTTCTATTGATAGTTCACCTTATAAAATAATGGTGGAGAAGGAAAGGGTGTTCACGTTCTTGGCTGGATTAAATGTTGAACTTGATGAGGTTCGGGGTAGAATCCTTGGGTGAGAAATCTTGCACTCCACTAGAGAAGCTTTCTTGGAAGTTCAGAGAGAAGATAGTCGCCAAAGTGTGAGGATCGGCAAGGAGATCCGACCAGCAACAAACCCTACAGGTGCAGAGAATTTTGCACTAAAAACAGCAATGGTTTCCAAGGGAAATGAGCCTTCTAGCACAACGGGAGATTAGAGATAAAAGAAGAATGACAAGCTGTAGTGTGATTATTGCAATAAGCCGAGGCATACCCATGAAAACTGCTGCAAACTACACAAAAAACCAACAAAAAGTGGTAAACCCGAGAAATCTCATTCCTTTCTTGTCACTACAAAAGATCAAAACAATAGTGTTGCCTCTCTAAGTAAGGAACAATTAGAGAACCTGTTTTGACTCTTAAATTTCTCCAATTCCTCCTCATCTATACCTACAATTTCCTTGGCACAAAAAAGGTAGTTTTTTCTCTCCTTTTTTAATGGGATTTCCAACAAAAACAGACCTTGGGTAATTGACTTGGGGGCCACGGATCACATGACAGGCTGTTCTTTATTTTTTCAACCTATACAGCATGTGCCGGTAACCTTTAAGTCAAAATTGCTGATTGTAGCATGGCCACCGTGGCTGGTAAAGGAACAATTTTCTATCTAAAACTTGGCCCTTAGATCGGTCTTACATGTTCCCAACCTTACCTGCAATCTACTTTCCATTAGCAAATTGACCCATGATCAAAACTGTGTTGTTAAATTTGATTCTTCTGTGTTATTTTCCGGAATTAACCTTGGGAAGGATGATTGGCAATGCTAGAGAGTGTGAGGAACTCTTTTATTTGGAGGAGAATGATGCTAAGGATGGACAAATTTCTGATTTTTGCAAATCTTTTTCTAATTCCTTGTCATTAGACAATGATATTGTGGGAAAACGTGTGTATGTGTAAATCCCATAAGTTTAGGGATTTCAGTTAGGAGTAGTTAGTAGTTTCCTGATTTTGTGCTATAATCTTTTGTATATATAGCCTATTGGCTGATCAATAAACACATTATTCAAGCCCTAAAAATATGATATGGTATCAGAGCTTTAGGATTTTTTTTCTCTGTGAATTGCAACCATGCTCTGTTTTTGATAGCAGAAAACAGAGCATTTTTTTCTTAACAGCCATTAGCCTTCATTGCATTCTCTTCTGGCCTTCATCGCCGCACCTCTCCTTGGCCTTCATCGCCACCGCAGCCCTTGGTTTTCATCGATAGAAAATATTTCTTCTTCTGCCTAGCGATCTTCATCGCCCAGAAAATTTTTTCTTTTTCAGCCGTTCAGCCTTCATTGCCGAGATTGCAGAGCCTACTCGTCTCCACCCTCACATTTGCAAACGACCAGATTCTCGCAAGCCCTTACAAACACAAGCCCAGGTTCTCACGCAAAGAAAGAGCCAGACGAACACGCGACCAGAGCCCGACGGAAAAAAAAAAAAAAAAACTGTTGCGATTTCAAAGCCGCCGTTGCCGCCGCCGGGAGTCACCTGAGTTTCTGCGTTCTGGTTCACCGCCACCGCCGCTGCTGCCGCTGTCGCTACCGTTGCCTCTGCCATGTGGGCTTTTGCATTCTGGTTTGCCAGTGTTTCTTGTGAAACATTCAAGTTTTGAAGAAGGAGGAACAGTGAAAAGGACGCAAGTTGTCGTTTTTAATCCAAGTAAACGACGTGTCGTTTTTGGGTCTAGGGAGAAAAAAAACTACAGGTCGTTCAGAACCCCAAAAAAAAAAAAAAAGGAGAGAGAGAGAAGATGTCAAAAGGAGGTAAAAAATCAGTAATTTCATTAGACGACAGAGGTAGAACCCAACCATCGGGAGAATTGCAAGCCATTCAGACTGCTTATAGATTGGATGGGAAGAATTACCTTAAGTGGTCCTAACTTGTTCGTACGATTCTGAAAGGCAATGGGAAGATCGGCCATTTGTTGGGGACGGGGCCGAAGCCAGGTGAGTCGGGGTTTGAAGTGTGGGACGAAGAGGATTCCATGATCATGGTATGGTTATGGGGTTCAATGATACCGGAGATAAGTGACACAGTTATGTTCATGGTCACAGCCAAAGACATTTGGGGCACAATCCAACAGACATATTCGAAGGCTAGAGATGCGGCTCAGGTGTATGATGTAAAAGTTAAAACTATGGCTGCAAAACAAGGAAGCAAGACTGTGACTGAGTATGCCAATCAACCGAAATCCTTGTGACAAGAGCTTAATCACTATAGGGTGATTCAGACAAGTGTCCGAATGATACTGCAATACTTAAGGACTTTATTGAACGAGATAGAGTTTATGATTTCCTTGTGGGTTTAAATCCAGAGTTTGATCAAGTCAGGATTCAAATTCTCGGAAAACAGGAGGTTCCATGTTTCAATGAAGTGGTGGCCATTATCAGAAGTGAAGAAAGTAAAAGGACTCTTGATGCTTGAGTCTCCGCAGATAGCTCAGCTATGGTGGTTGGAAGTGCCAAAACTGGTTCGGCAGGATTAGAAAGGAAGGCTGCTTTCGAAGGTGGAAAGAATGGTCAGTCCAACACCCAAAGTCGTGATGAATTATGGTGCACCTACTGCAAAAAGGCACGTGACACGCGAGAGAAATACTGGAAATTGCACGGGAAGCCTCATAGCCGTGAGTGGGGGCAGAAAGGTGGTGCACCACGGGGTAATGGACAAGCTCATGCTACTACTGAGGCAACACAGGGAGAAACCAAGCAGGAACCAGTGGGTCTTAACCATGAGGAGGTGGAAAGGGTGAGATCATTCCTGAGTGATCTGGAGAAACCTACAGGTACTTGTTCCTTGATGTATTCAGGTGAGCATCCTTTTTCATTTGGATTAAATGTCTCGGAAACACCCTTTAAGCACTCTTGGATCATGGATTCAGGAGCCACCAACGACATGACCCATTCATCCAAATTTTTTTCCACATACTCACCGTGTCCAAGTAATAAGAAAATTGTCACAGCAGATGGATCCTTAGCAACTGTAGCCGGTACAAGAGATATCCAAATCAACCCATCTATAACTTTAAAACACGTCCTCCATGTTCCTAAATTATCCACTAACCTTGTCTCTATACAGAAACTCACACAAGATTTACTATAATGTGATTTTTTATAACAGTTATTGTGTATTTCAGGAAAAGGATTCGGGGAGGACGATTGGACATGCTAGAGAGCAGAATGGTCTTTACTACCTTGAGGAACCATCCAGATCAAACGTGTTCAAAAGCAGATTTCCTAATTCTTTCATGTTTGAGTCTATGTTATCCAATAAAGAAAAAATCCTTCTTTACCATTGTCAGTTAGGGCATCCATCTTTTAGGATTGTTAGAGCTTTGTTTCCCTCTTTATTTACGAAACTTAATGTTGAAAGTCCTGATTGTAAGGTGTGTGAACTTACTAAACACAAGCGTGTACCTTTTCCAGTTAGTAATAAAAGAAGCCTTTTTCCATTTTACCTTGGTCATACTGATATTTGGGGTCCCACTACTGTTCCTAATGTGTCTGGGGCACGATGGTTTGTGACTTTTATTGACGATTATACCCGAGTCACCTGAGTTCTCTTGCTCAAACACAAATTCGACGTGAGCTCTGTGTTTCCAAATTTCTTCTCAATGGTAAAAAACCAGTTTGGTGTAAGTATTAAGAGACTAAGATTCGACAATGCCTGGGACTATTTCAATCAAACCCTTACGCCCTATTGTCAAAAGGAGGGAATAATTAATGAGTCCTCATGTGTTAAAACCCCCCAACAAAATGGAGTAGTCGAGAGGAAAAATGGACACCTTTTAGACCAAACCCGAGCATTGTTATTTCAGAGGCATGTGCCAAAAAACTTCTGGGGGGAAGCTGTTCTCACATCTACTCACCTCATCAATAAACTTCCTACTCGTTTTGGGATTCAAAAATCCGATGGATGTGCTTTCTTCATTTTACCCAAACCTGTCCACCACCAACAACCTTATACCTCGTATCTTTGGATGTGTCTCCTTTGTTCATGTCCATAGCCAGGATAGGGGGAAACTAGATCCTCGAGTTCTAAAATGTGTATTTGTGGGGTATTTCTCAACTCAGAAAGGGTATAAATGCTATCATCCTCCAACCAAGAAATTTTATGTGTCAAGGGATGTCACCTTTAGTGAGCGAAAAGCCTACTTTACCCAACCTTATCTTCCAGGGGAGAGTCTTAGGGAAGATAAGGGTAGTTTGGAAGGTTTTCTTCTTGAGTTACCCGACCTTTCACCATCATCGTCTCAACCCGAATTTTCAGTTACCACTGATCCAGAAATTGTTTCTAATCCTTCGGAATCTGCTTCAGAAAACGTGAGATTTGGTAAGAACTTGGTGTACTCAAGGCAAAAGAAGAACGTTCCAAGATCTGTGCAGGTTCAAGAATCTGATCCCAGTCTTTTAAATGAGGTAACAATTTCTGATTCTCCAGCTTTACAGAGTGAAACCGAACCTTCAAGTAATGAGAACGATCAGGACCTTCTAATTGCACTTAGCAAAGGGACAAGAAAATGTACCAAACAGCCACTATATCCCCTGTCACACTACCTATCCTTTAAAAAATTCTCGCCTACCTATAAAGCCTTCCTTGTTAACCTTAATACCATTACCATTCCAACCACATTATCTGAGGCATTGTCTAATGGAGAATGGAAGCAAGCTATGGACGTGGAAATGGAGGCTCTAGAGAAGAACAAAACGTGGGAGTTGGTTGAGTTGCCAGCAGGAGAAAGGCCCATGGGTTGCAAGTGGGTCTATACTGTGAAGTATAGGGCTGATGGATCGATTGAGAGATATAAAGCGAGGTTGGTAGCCAAAGGATATACGCAGACTTATGGGATTGACTATTTAGAGACGTTTGCTCCAGTTGCAAATAGGAATACAGTTAGGGTTGTTCTATCCCTAGCTGCCAACTTGAGTTGAGAATTGCAACAATTTGATGTGAAGAATGCGTTCCTGCACGGAGAGCTTGAGGAAGAGATTTATATGGAGGTTCCACCAGGCTATAGAAAGAACATAAGGGCCAATACAGTATGTAAGCTGAACAAAGCTTTGTATGGTTTGAAGCAATCGCCTCGGGCATGGTTTGGGAGATTTGCTAGAGTTATGTTGGCTATGGGATACAAACAAAGTCAAGGAGATCATACATTATTCATTAAGCACTCGACTTCAGGGGGAGTAACAGTCTTGCTTGTATATGTGGATGATATTATTGTAACAGGAGATGATGAGGGGGAAAAACACATCTTGAGTCAACGCCTAGCTAAGGAGTTTGAGATCAAGACTTTGGGAAGATTGAAGTATTTTCTGGGAATTGAAGTTGCACACTCCAGAAAAGGAATTTTTATATCCCAACAGAAGTATGTTATTGATTTGCTTAAGGAGACAGGTCAAGCTGCATGTAAACCCACAAGAACTCCCATAGATCCAAATCATAAATTGGGAAATGCAGAGGAAGATGCCACGGTAGATAAAGAGATGTATCAACGTCTCGTGGGACGACTCATCTACTTGTTGCATACCAGACCAGATATAACTTATGCAGTAAGCTTGATCAGCCAGTTCATGCATAATCCGAGAGAGGTTCATTTGCAAGCTGTATATCGAATTTTGCAATATCTTAAGAGGACACCAGCAAGAGGAATTTTGTTTGAAAGGAATGGAAGTATGACACTTGAAGCTTATACTGATACTGACTATGCAGGATCAATTGTGGACAGAAGATCAACAACCGGGTATTGTACGTTTCTTCGAGGGAATCTTGTGACATGAAGAAGCAAGAAGCAGAGTGTTGTAGCACGATCTAGTGCTGAATTAGAGTTTCATGCAATGGCACAAGACGTATGTGAGCTACTCTGGTTAAAAATCATCCTAGAAGATTTAAAGATTAACTGTGATGGGCCTATGAAACTCTATTGTGACAATAAGTCGGCAATAAGCTAGCTCATAACCTAGTTCAGCATAATCGAACGAAGCATATCGAGGTCGATAGACATTTCATCAAGGAAAAGTTAGATGGTGGCCTAATTTGTACTCCTTATGTATCAACAAATGGGCAACTTGCCGACATTCTCACCAAAGGGCTAAATAGTTCAACATTTGAGAGAATTGTATCCAAGCTGGGAATGGGAAATTTCAATTCACCAGCTTGAGGGGGAGTGTGGGAAAACGTGTGTATGTGTAAATCCCATAAGTTTTGGGATTTCAGTTAGAAGTAGTTAGTAGTTTCCTGATTTTGTGCTATAATCTTTTGTATATATATAGCCTATTGGCTGATCAATAAACACATTATTCAAGCCCTAAAAATCTGATAATGACATCATATTGTGGCATTATAGGTTAGGTCAACCAAGCTTTGCCTACTTAAAACATTTGTTTCCTACTTTCTTAAGTACAAAAATCCATCCAACTTTCAATGTGTGATTTGTCAATATGCCAAACATCGTCATGTTTCTTTTCCATCACAACCTTATAAAAAATCAAAACCCTTTTCCATCATTCATGGTGAAAGATGGGGACCTTCTCATGCACCAATTATCATAGGCACTAAATAGTTTATCTTGTTTATTGATGATCACACAAGATTATGTTGGGTGTATCTCTTAAAAAATAAGTCGATGTGGAACAAACTTTCAAAAACTTATACTCCATGATTAAAACTCAATTTAATACTCAAATCCAGATTTTTTAAACATATAATGGGAGAGAGTATTTTAAGACCATTCTAGGAAAATTTCTAGATTCCAAAGGGATTGTTCACCAAAGCTTTTGTGTTGATACACTGCAACTAATTGGGGTTGTAGAGAGGAAAAAAAAAAAAAAAAAAACACTTACTAGAGGTAGCTAGAGCCCTTGTGTTTTCTATGAATGTTCCCAAGTATCTTTGGGGTGATGCCATTCTTAGGATGCCAACAAGGGTTCTAGGGTACAAATCATCATTTGGAGTGTTCAAAGATCTTTTCCCAAGTAGCTACCTAACAAATGATCTTCCAATACATGTCTTTGGATATTCTTCCTTTGATCATAGCCACAACCAAAATAGGAAAAAATTTGATCCAAGAGCCATTAAGTGTGTTTTTCTTGGAATATTCTCCTACAAGAAAGGGGTACAAAAGTTTTGATCATAAAACTAGGAAAGTGTTTGTCACTATGGAAGTCACCTTCTTCAAAACCAAGCCATACTTCCAACAAAACTTACTTTAGGGAGAGAATGCTAAAGTGGAAGAAAGATTTTGGGAAACATTAGTAGTACTCGAGTCTCCATCACTTGAATCCAAGCTTACACTTTTTCAAAATGGCCAACCTTCAAAAAATATTCCCGTTCCTGTGTCAATAATGAAAATCTACCGTTTCTCACCAGGTTGAACAAAGTTTGCTACAAGAAAATTATTTGGATAAGTCCTCGGAAACAAGGGAAGATGTGCATAAAAAAAATACAAGAATTCAGGTATCCAATAGTCTTTTCAAGGCGTCCACAACCAAAAAATAATGAAGAACCTCACACTCAAGAGCAAAATCCTGAATCAGATCCGAGGGAGATTCATGAAAACAATCTACCATAAAAGTCAGGTACTATTCCTCAAATCCAAAATCTGGATTCAGATATTCCTATTGCCATTAGAAAAGGAAAACGTTCTTGTGTCAAATATCCTATTTCTAATTATGTGTCTTACGATAAACTCTCCCCATCATTGTACCTTTGTCATTAATCTTTCTAGTATAGAAATTCCCAAGTCAATTCAGGAGGCTCTCAAAGTTCCTATTTGGAAAGCTGTGATGTTGGAAGAGATCAAGGCACTTGAGAAGAATGGTACGTGGGACTTTATCGAGTTGCGAATGGGGTAGAATATAGTTGGCTACAAGTGGGTGTTTACGATGAAATATAAGGCAGATGGATCCATTAAGCGTCACAAGGCAAGGTTGGTTGCAAAAGGATTTACTCAATCCTATGGGATCAACTATCAAGAAACCTTTGCCCCAGTTGCTAAGCTCAATACTATACATGTATTACTTGCTTTGGCATCAAACTTGGATTGGCAACTTTGCCAATCAGATGTAAAGAATGCTTTTCCAAATGGTGACCTGAGGAAGAAGTGTACATGGACATCCCACCAGGTTTTGAGCAAGTCTTTGAGACGATAAAGGTCTGCAAGTTGCAGAAGTCACTCTATAGATTAAAGCAATCTCTACGAGCTTGGTTCGATAGGTTTTCAAAAGTGATAAAGAGACAAGGCTACCTCTAATCTCAAGCAGATCATACTCTATTCCACAAGAGTTCATTTTATAATAAACTCTCAGTCCTAATTGTTTGTGTTGATGACATCCTAATTACAGGAGATGACATAGCAGAAGTTGAAAGAATGAAGAGTTTCTTGGCCAAAGAGTTTGAGATCAAGGATCTTGATCCAATAAAATACTTCTTGGAAATGGAGGTTGCAAGATCAAAGACGCACATAACAGTATCTCAACGGAAGAATACTCTGGGTTTGCTTAAAGAAACAGGCTTTCTTGGTAGCAAACCAGCCAAGACCCTGATTGAAGCCAATCATAAAATTGGAAAAGTTAAGGGTGAAGTTTTAATGGAAAAAGGAAGGTACTAGAGGTTAGTTGGACACCTTATTTATGTGTCCCACACTAGACCCAACATTGCCTATGCAATAAGTGTTATAAGCCAATTCATGCACGATCCTTATGAGGAACACCTAGAGGCTATTTATCACATCCTTAGATACCACAAAGGAACTCCTGGGAAAGGCTTGTTTTTTGCAAAAAGCAATATTAAAAAAATTGAAGCTTTCACAAATGTTGATTGGGTAGGATTAGTTAGTAATAAGAGATCTACTTCGGCATACTGCATTTTTTTATGGGGGAATCTGGTGACTTGGAGGAGTAAAAAGCAATCAATTGTTGCAAGAATCAGTGCTGAAGTTGAATTTAGATCGCTAGCGCAAGGAATATGCAAGCTTATTTGGCTAAAGAGACTCATGGATGAACTCAAGCTACCAAGTGAGAATCCTATGCGACTTTACTGTGACATGAAGTCTGCAATGAGTATTGCTCACAATTCAGTTCATCATGATTGAATGAAACATGTTGAGGTAGATCAGCACTTCTTCAAGGAAAATTTAGAAGAAGGATTGATTTGTATGCCCTACGTTCCATCTGGTGGACAACTGGCAGACTTCCTTACAAAAGGACTTCCTTGTGCTATGTTTGAAGAGTTGATTACCAAGTTGGGCATGATTAACATCCATGCACCACAGCTTGAGTGGAAGTGTTGAAGAATTTGACTTTGTATTTGTCAAATAATGTGGCTAATATTATGTAAACATGAAAAGTTAGCCTTATTAGCTAGATTACCTAAGTTTTTAGGCTACCTAATTATTTAGGTTGCCTAATTAGTTTCCTTTTTGGAAACTAGGTGCGTGTTTGGTTTTGTTTCCAAAACAGATTTCACGATTCCCTAGAAAATCGATTTCAAAATCGGTGTGAAATTGTGTTTGGTTTGAATTGTTTTTGAAAACAAATTTCAAAACGAATCCAAAATCTCCTTTGCTCTCAACGTAAAATTGAAAACGACTAAAAGTCGTTTTTCTCTGATTTCATTTTTCCCATTTCTCCCATTTCTCTTATTTAATTATTATGGTTAATTAATATTTAATTGATATAGTAATTACTTAAATATTATGGTTATTAATTTTTAATTCATTTTTCAATTAAAAATTTTTATTAATTTTTAATTTTTGGTATTCATAATAAATTTTTTTTAAATTAAACATAAATATGTTTTTATAAAATACTTATAAAATGATTGATTTTCAAAAATATAACCAAACACAGTTTCACTTTTTTGTTTCTCAAAACATACACTCAGAAAATAAAACCAAACACAATTTCAAAAACGTTCTCAGAATTGTTTTCAAAACGATCTCAAATTTAGAGAATTTGAAAACATAACAGATTTCAAAAACAATACCAAACGCTACCTAGATTTTTAGTTTCTTTTTTTGTGTATAAAAAGGCTAACCTATATATCATTTTGAAAAGAGAACAAAATGTGTTCTTCAATTTGCATCAATAAGTTATGCTCAAGGAGAGTAAATTGCTCAACATCATGAAGAACGGATGGGTGGGCTTTAATTGTGAAAGCGGGTAAGTAGGAAAACCGAGTAGAAATTTTCTATAAACCGGCAAGCTTATATGCTACTTTGATGTATTCCACTTATGAACAGCCTATTTTTTCAAGTATGGAATTATAAGAACTAGATGCATGATTAAGTAGTTCATAACAAAAAGTAACCCTCAACAGAAAAATATGACTCTCATTTAACAATACAAGTAAAACAAAATACAAGTGAAATGACAAAGGAGGTGAATCAGACCCACGGAATAATTAGCACAGTAAAAACCAAAATGTAATATATGCTTAATTGGTCTATCAAAAATTAGGAAAGAGATGAGAAGATACAAACCTTTATAGCAAAAAGGTCTCCCGTTGTTCTCTTTTTAGCTAAGAAAACCCGTCCAAAAGCGCCTCGACTGATTGGTTTGATAATCACAAAGTCATCAATCGAGGTACGGTCCCTTGAATGTATAGGACTTGTTCTCAAGCTACGAACCACGTCATCCTCTAGAGGGGTGTCCTCATCAATTACAGAACTTGACAAATCAACCTTTTCATCATCTACTAGCTCACAGAGCTGCAGATACTTCTCCCTGGATAATCAAAAGTCATTCAATTGTGTTATATCTATACAGATAATGCATCAAAAGTTGTAATTACACCTCTCTAAAGATATTTATGGTTGGAAAAACAAATAAACTCATCAGTAAGAAGAACCAAACCAAGTTGAGAGTACAAGTTACCATTTTGTTTCATCTCTATTTATTACTTTATTTATTTAAAATAGACAACCAGTATAAGTTACTCCTCAAATAATACTTCAGCAAAATCCAAAGAAAGAGGAGCAACTATCACCTGATCAACTTTTCAATGCGTGTCCCAAAAGTCTCCACCGTAAGTGCATCAAACTTCCTGCGATCAATTACAACTCTCAAATCTTCAAGACAAGATAATAGATATGGATTAGAGCGATCATCGTCCAAGGGCGTATTTGCTACACATCGCGCAATGTCAGCAAGCTCATTCATCTGCATCGCCCACAGGTAATATTAGCCCAGATCAATGACGAAACTTGCATAAAACAAAATGCAAGGATCAGACCATGAGAGCTTGAAAGTGCTAAGACCAAAACTGGATGCTAAAACTAAGACCTAGTTCCAACAGCTTCAAAACACAAAACTATCTGTACCCTATACCTGCAACATTGTTCAATGTTTTGTGATAATAAATGACCCATAGCTTTTAGATTTTAACGTTTACATTGTTTGGATTCATATCAACTTACTAAGAATATATGCTGTGATAATACTAGATAAATAAACAAAGCAAGTGCTATATTCTCCACGCTTCGTTAAACACTCACATTTATCCAGATTGTTGTTTTATTGCAAGTTTAACAAAATTCGATCTTTAAGGACAAATCATACTCATAATTCCCCCTTCCCTCATACTCTGTCAATTTTTCTTCTTAATCTTCTTTGGATGATCAAGATGCAGGAATAAGAGCTCTAGCAACAACACTGAAAGATAAAATATGTTTATTAAGTTTATGTCCCAGTTCTCAGAAAGATAGGACCTACTCTGTTGCATAATAGTTTCTCAATGCTTAAAATTAAAGGACCACATCTAAAATATATCAAGATACCTGGGGAAGATCATCTTGCTCCGGGTAAGCACCCTTGCCTGCTAAGAGCAAGTCAATCTGACTGGTCCTTGGTGTCAATAAAGGAGACCTAGGAGTCAAGCTACCTGCAGATGATGTTGTCATTCCTTGATCAGACTTTGGACCAAAGCGAGTTTTACATGACATGGAAGGTAAACCCTTGAGGTCATCCATAAATGCTAAATTATCAGCTTCAGGAAAACAATCAAGCATATCTTCCGAGCCTCTGCATGACCAATCACTTAATTTTGGTGAGAAAATGTCGGATTCTTCAGTAACACTAGAATTCGATACTTTTGCAACATCCGGACTTCCTACAGCATGTTGATTTTCCTTTTGTGTGAAGGACTCCATCATCTTTTCAAGGGTTTCAGAAAGTCTGATGAGTCGCTCATTGACACTTAGACCCTTCTGGTCACACCGATCAGCAATTGCACAAATTCTAGAATGATCTTCCACGTTGGAAGTTGGAACCTCCTCCTCACAAATGCGACAAATTATTGAACTCTCATCAGCTATATTCTGCTGATCTCCCCAGTAACCCCAGGATACTTTGTGCTGGTGCTTGGAAGGATGCTCATGAGAATCTTTTGCGTGAGATTCGTGAGGCTTATGAGCAACAATATCCACATCAGGAGTTCCCCTCCTGTTTGACATCTTCAGATGATCAACCTTACCATCATTTTGCTCTTTTAATTGAGCAGCTTCTTTACTTTTTCCACTAGGTGATGGAAATTTCTTCCAAGAAGCCATCTTATCCATGCTAGCATGAGAATCCAAGTTCTTTGAAGTGTCCTCCACCGGAGGCGTAAGAAAATTTCCAGGTTGGACAACGTTGTCTCTCTTCCAGTCAAAACCACGCTGCTCCTGGCTGTAAGATTTCCTAGCTGAAGCTGCTTTTGATGCACTTGCGGCACTATAATTTTTCATATCCCTTCCCACAACACCTGGTGGAATTCTTTTTTCTGCAGAGTGCAAGATTCTAGATTGACGAAGCTGAATAACATGTGCATCCTCAGCTAGTCCACTTTCCTTGTGGAACTGCAACAATCTGGTACATCTTGTCAGAATGAAGAGCATACGGGTGTGGAGCTGCTTCAGCATACCAGGAGAGAGCTCTTGCCGCCTATCATCCAAATCTTGAACTATGCTTTCACATTGAAGCCAAAACTCCCCAGGTGATGTCATGGCACATCTTCGAGCCAAAACCAGCAAGTCCTCAATAGTTTCTTGCCACTCAGGATGACTATCGGCATTTTTCTCAAGAACTCCAACCAAATCTCCTGCAAATATAGCCAGATCAGAGTTTACTTCTTCCTTCGCTTTGTCAAACTTTGCACGGATGACGACCAAGATTTCCTGCATAAAATGAACATATTGACAAATAAATCAAGCTTACCAAGCAAAATTTACCCATCTCAAAATGAAATGAAACATAAATGGAAACTAAAGTACCTCCAGGTTGTTCAAGCCTCGAGGCTTTGAAAATGGGAAAGGCCGTACACCTTTGGAATTCAGTTCATGGGAGAAACTTTTTATGTCAGTAGGAAATCTCTTTCTTGGTGCACTTGTTACACGGAGTATGGCTTGAAAACGGGGAGACTCGGACTCCTTCGGGTTATCACAATCATATGTAGTCTAGAAAATGAAACGCTCACGTTTTAGGCAACATCACAGAAAGAAGTGCTAAAAAATAAAAATGATGGTTCTACGGAGAGAGAGCAATCAAAAGTGTAAAAAAAAAAAAAATAGAATATATGCAAATGTCAATTTACCTCAGGAGTGCAAACATCTGAACTTCTTAATCCTCCAGAAGTGCCACATGATGAATCATATCTCCCTGTCAAGTTTGACTTAGGTTAAATACCATTTGTGAGAAGAAAATGAAGCAACATAGCAATTCATGACTCACACCAGATTATCAAAAAAACGTAAAGCTCACAAACCAAACCCATCCAATGAACCAATGGTACAATGATGTTGATATTAAAGCCAGGCAATCCTTCTAAAACAAGAACCAATTTTGATATATGAAATATTGAAAAATGTGACAGAAAGTAAGAAAGCATTCAAAACAAATTGCCAAGATGCCACTTCTCTATTCTGATCATATACGTGTTTTAATTTTCAACCTTACAAATTTCTCCTGTCAAATCTACACTTCATCCGTTTAAAAAATAAACTTACTGCCCATTCATCAATAATAGAATTTCCTCAATTAACCAAGCAAGGAGGCCATGCAGGATTTAATAAATTTCATCTTTCTTTCTGCAAGGGCTTCTGAACTTCTTTCCTTTTTTTCCCCCCTTTGGAAATAGTTAGATTTGTTTGTTGCACAATTTTTTTTTTCCCTCGACATATTCGAATATTGCAGAAGTTCACATAATTTTTTTTTTCACACAATTGAAATGTGCAGAAGCCCACATGATGTTCTCTCCATTTATATCAATTTTAGAATGTGCAGCAGCCACACCCTTACCACTTCCACAACGTGTGACACCACAAGGTATGAAAGAACGATAGATTCCTCGTTAAATTTATCCTCCAAACTCAAAAAGGCTCTAGCTCCTCCAAAATATGTCTAAAGAAAGAAAGCAAGTTTCAACCCATTAAAGAATTCACAAATCCATACACTTGTACTAGAATTTTTATTTAAGCATTAAAATGAAATCAGAAATTAGATAACCCACATTGTCTCCCAACTAAATCAGCTTAATCATCAGAATACTCACACCACAAATACATATTAATTGTCAATTCTCTAATCAGTTAGACTTGGAAGAAGTTGAATTATAGAATACTTTTCAAGTTTCTCGCTCACCAGGTCAAATACAGTACATTCAGGAACTGCACATCCAGTAAGTATTCACATTTCCATAGATCAGTTGGCAGAATGAATCAATGTAACCGATGCTGGTGCAAAGACTATTAGTGATTAATTGTAGTTTTTTTTTTTTTTAATATATACACAAGCAATAACCCACCCCGTCAATTAATTATTGTAGGACATTTTTTTCTCTGTAGACAGCGGACTTTGTTCCTGTTCCATGCGTTTTTCTCTTTAGTATTCTTTTGTCTTGATACTACTTTATGTTGATCTACCTTTATGTTGCCCTATGCATAACCATGAGCCGCTCCTAAAAATCAAAATATACTTGCAGACAAAAAAATACAAAGTTAATGAAGGTCTCCTATTGCATAAACATTGGCCGCATATTTTACAAACGAAAACCACAATTGATGAGCAATTTCATTCACCAACACTGAGCATAACGACCTTCCATTACTTTTTTATCTGACTTTACATCCATAACCTCTTCATCAACTGGGTGCCGCTCCTTCTTTGGAGCCTTTTAACGAAACCATACTAGTATATCAAAATATAAAGATCTACTACTGTCCTAACACACAATAACTGGCTGCACTTGTTACAATGAAAAAGCATACTAAAGGGTCAATGTTGCGCACCAACTAAATTTGAACCAATCATGTATCCGCGAGATCAACAGATTATTAAACAGGGAACCACACAGTTGAAAAATAAGAATCTCAGACCGGATAAAAAAACAGTACTGGTCAGCATCAGGTTGCCGTTCTTGCCAATTATTCATGATTGAAAAGATGTAAAGGGGGTTTAGTTATATCTTTTCGCACTGATTATTCATGATCGAAAAGTCGTAATGGGGGATTAGTCATATCTTTTTGCTTTCTTTTTGTATCATCTTCTTGCGTTTTGTTTTCTCTGAGGAGTTGCTGTCCTCTCTCCTTTGAATTTGATTTTACTACCAATGAAAGGTTGTGTGACTATTGCTTAAAAACAAAATAAGCGTTTTTCCCAATTGAATATAAGAATCTGATTTAAAGCAATCCCTATAATCTAGTAGCATAATAAATAACCTAAACACTTCAAGGCTACGAAATAAAAAGCTGAATAATATTATCGACAATGCAGAAGCGCAACAAAACGAGTAAAACAGCAAGCATTCACTAGCAAGCTTAGGCAATGCACCTGCTTCGGACGACGAAGCGCCGTTCTGCAGCCGCGAAGGAGGCAGCACATTGGGGCTCTGATCAATGGACCTCGCACTTCCAGTCAACATACTATCAGGGTTGCTCCCATTATCCACCCAATTCCTCGACGCATTCTCCAACACACCCATCCTACTATGACCCACTACCGCCACGGCAGCTTCCTTCTTCTTACCCGCACTTAAACCGCCGCTACTACCACCTCCGCCAGCACCGCCACGGGGCCTTGACAAATTGCTCGCCCCGAGCGCCGTCGAGCCTTTGTCTCCCCTGAATCCGAAAAAGCTCTCCTGCGGCAACGGCCCCGATCTCGTCTTTATCCTGTTCAACCCGAGTGAGGACGCCAGAATCGGCGAGACCGAGGACGGCGGCGCCGCGTCAGCCGAGGCCGCCGCCGAAGCCGAAGACGAAGCCGACTTGGTGCTCGAGCTACCGGAGCTAGACTTCAACGGCGTGGAAGTCTGGGAGTGAGAAGAGTCCTTGCCCTTGGAGTCCTTCTTGGCGCCGCCGTCCTTGACGTGAGTCCGGCGACAGGCGGCGGCGGAGGATAATCCCCCTCCATCGGCGGCGGCGGCGGAGTCTTTGAGCTTCTTCTTGTCACATCTAACGGGGGAGTTGGAGGCGAGGAGCGATCGGGGGCTGATGGAGGAGGCGTCGGGGCTATTATTGTTGGAGGAAGAGGAGTCGGACTTCTTGGAGGAGAAGAACCTGCCCTTGAACACCATTATCGCAAGCTCGCTCGAAGAGCTCTTCGAGCTTCCGACCACGCGCGGGCGCGTGCGGGACACGCGTTCCGCTAGATGGGCGATGTGGTCTCCTGGTAGATGCGTAGGACTGGTTGGCCTAACATTATAGACGATGATGATGATGATCAGATGATCGGATGATGGAGAAGGAAAGAAGGGAGGGAGGGAGGGAGTTGGGGCCGCGGAAGAGAGAGAGAGAAAGTGAATCGAATTTTGTAGAGAGAGAAAGTAAAACTGGAAAAGGAAAGGAAAAAGGAAAGAAATGAAAAGAAGGGAGAAAAAAAAAGGTAGGGTTGGACTGGTAACGTGCCCTTTGCTTTTTGGGAGTTGGGAGAGGATAGGTGGAGTGGAGTCGATGTAAAAAGGAGGGAGGATTGACTTGAGTAATTGAGTTGAAGAGGTTTATAGTAATAATAATAACAATAACGAGAGTTTGGGACGAGTATTCTAAAACAATAACTACTAGTAGTTGTTTATTTTTAGTCGTTTGGATATAATTCAGTAGTTAAACTATTATTCATATATGATAATTATGATATATCTTTCTTTATAGCATTATCTATTATAAAATCACCAAAAATAAAAATAAAAAATTATGGCCACCTCATGACCTTCCACACCCCTCTCCTCACCCCAGTCCCCAATCCAGCTAACCTTCCACCGCCGACTTCCCCACCACTCCCCACCCGACCCTCCCTATGGGAGACAAATGGCCAATCTAGGTGACAAATGATGTACCTTGATTCTCGTCACCATCTTGGTTGCGATCTTTTCACTGAAGTGGCATCCAATGAGGAGAGATAGAAAGAAGGATATATAGGTTAAAGAGAGACAAAATAATGACAAGATGGTGCCACAAAAGATTTTGATGGTGGTGCAATGGCGAGAAAGCTAAAGCAATGATTCGAGGTGTGAGGTGATCTTGTGTAAGGAGACAACTAGATCAATGGACTCCAAAGTGGGAAGAAAATGAGCGAGTTGAGCAGTAGAGAGAGAGAGAGGATAAAGAGAAAAAGGGGTTGGGGAATAGTGTCAGGCTCTATGGACGGTTAGCTTCACCTTGTCGGCACTGAGATCCATCGTCTTTTTAAAGGGATCGTTGGCATCAGGGGGTGTTAGGGAAGGCTGGTGAAAGGTTTGGTTTGTTTCATTTTTTTTTTTTTTTTATGTCTTGGCTTAATATCTTATGAGTTGAGGTGCATCATATTTATGATGCATAAACAACCTTTAAATCATTAAAATATGTCTAGACAGTAAAAAATAAGTACCTACTGGTAAGTACTATTTCAAAGTACCTATCACATGCTCTCCCAATAATAATAATAATGAACAATGTTACAATTCCATATTTCACACTATCCATATCACATTTCACCGTTTAACTATTATGTCTATTTTATTTGATATTATGATCTCACTTCTAATTTAATATTAGTTATTTATTTAATTTTACCAAAATAATGATTTTTATATAAGATTGCATTTCACAAAAATTTTTATGAAATAATATAATAATGGTGATGATGATGATGATTGAAATATTAAAAACCGCCAAAACATTAGTCTCAAATTTGTTGTGTAGCTATTTTTGGGAAGATTGTTTTCAAGGTTGGTATGGCATGTAGGATTGGTTAAATTAGAATTGCATTAGATAGGAGTGTATGTTTATTTCTTTGAGGATCAGATGTTTGAAAAAGTAATATGAGGTCTGATAAATTATCATAGTTAACTTAATTAAACATTAAACAATAAATGTATCCCAGTAATAACACTTAGTAACAAAATTGCATATTAAAACTGATTAGGTTTTGTGATTATAGACATAATTTAATATTAATTCTACATTTGATCGTTTATATAGTATAGGGTTCTCGCACAATTGAAAACGAAAAAAAAAACTTTATATGATTGCAAAAGCATTTATTATAAAAAAGAAAAAGTTATGACATAAAATTTAATTTAATTTAATAAACATTTTTTTTGGTTGAAAAAAGTTTCTTTTTTTTTTTCAATAGAAAATCTATTTTCTTCAATGCAAAGCTCTCTTTGTGAAATAAAACATATTTTTATGACTATATGTATGCTAGTGAATTATCTATTCAAAAATATAATTTTAATTCTTTTCCAAAAAAAAATTATCATTTTAAGAAATAGTATGAGAAGATTTTGTGTTTATAGAAAAAGCGTAATTCTATAATGGGTAAGGTTATTTACCCAATTAGTAGAGTAAAAAATTTCTAATCATTAAATGAGTTTTCAATGGTCGATAATGTAATGACATCTAACTCATATTGTTCATTAATCTAATGCGATAATGAAACATGCTATATTATGCAACCATCATACAATTTGCATACTTAACATAACAGAAATAGCACTTTAAACTCATTTTTACTCATGCTGTAGGCGGAGTTGTACTTATCTGTCAGCAGACAGTTTGTACTCATACCCTTGTCAAAATATAGGTATCCTCCCGTAATCATAACATATTTTTGTTAAATCTTGTTCTTAGGTCACTATAGTCGTCAGTGACTAATAAATCTATCATTGTCTGGTACCGATACTTATCGATATCAAACTGCTCTCCTTTGAGAGTTCGGTATCTAACTTTTAATCGTGATTGATAAATTTATCTACTTGACAAATTTATCAACGTCTCTCTCTCGTCCACTATTTTTAACTGGTTAACTGACTATTCAACTAATCGGTTATCTTGTGTATGAGCTATCTAACTAGTCATGCTAGTTATCTCGTCGGTTACCTCGTGTATAGACTATGTAGGCTACTGGGCTACCTATACCATTTTAAACTTATTACTGAAAATGTTCTTTATTTTTGGGAGAATTCCTTTCTCTAGGATTTAAACACAAATCCCCTTTTGCACCCCATTGGAAGGTGAGGGTGTATTCTTAAAACCATTTCCTTATTTAAAGAGAACACATTTTGGTGTTCATTTGATAAGGGGGTTTTTATGATTGGAATGATTGACATCCAAAATTTGGTTGATAAGGGGCTTGTGGTGGTCTATATTATGACTGGCCAAATCCTGACTGTCCTTGGTTAAATTATCTCTGGTTAACCTGTCCCTGGGTAAATTGTCGAGATCCAGACTGACGAGATCCTGTTGATGATTAGATAGACTGCTGGAATTATTGAGTCTATGGCTATTACCTGTAAGGATAATTCCTTTTTAAATGTCTTATCTGGCCATAATTATAACAGCTTCTCTCATATGGGTGTGATCTTCCAGTAGAAGTGTTACTAGTACTGTCAATTCTTCTACCTTCGATGTTAATCCCACTAACATGAGTACGAGTCTCATGCTGACTTCTAGTTAGCCCTCCAAACATCCTTAGAGCTTCTAGTTTCTCCTTTTGGAAGTTTTGATTGTCCTGTTCTATATGCAGGGTAACTGACACAAGCGTCGGGTAGTCTTGAATCTGCATACCCACCACTAATCTCCTTATTGATGATTTGAGTCCCTGCTCAAACTTGATAAATTTGGTATGCTCAGTCACCACCATCGTAAAAGCAAATTTGGACAATTCTCCAAATTTTGACATGTACTCGAACACGATCATATTTCCTTATTGTAGGCTCATGAACTCTATAATCTTTTGGTCCCTAAAACTCTCAGGGAAAAATTGATCATAAACTAGCTGTTCAAACATCTCCTAGGTCATTTCTTGCACATTGTGAGTTCTCCTAATTTGTCTCTACCATATACCAGCTTTACCATCTAAATAGGTGGAAATAATTTCAACCTGGTGTTCAAGTGGTGTCTGGATAGTATCCATTTTCATCACTACATTTTGGAACCAATTATCCACTTCTTGAGGATCGCCTTCACCAATAAAGGCTGGAACTATAAACCGTTGAAAATCTCATAGGCTTCGATTCATATCACGCATAATTGGTTCATCTCTCGCACAAGCAGCGATGTTTTGTAATACTCGATACATGGCTTCCATGACGTTAGTCTGCTCCAGCTCTAGCATCGGTGCTGAAGTCGGTGTTGGAGTAGTTGTCGGGATGTTTTTCCTTTTATGTCTAGGCAGCATTCTATAAAAATAAAATTTCTGGGTTGTAAATTGACATTTTATTTTACTCTAAGTATACATACAATTCCTATGGAAATCCCAAACCATGCTCTGATACCAAAAATTTTGTCACACCCAGGTATGAGGTGTTAATTAAATAAATAAAATAAAATCTCAGATTCTTGAGTCCGTCAGTTTTTATATTTTACTTTTTACCGTCTCTTTAAACTTATTTACAAATTATGCTTGTATATTTTAAATTAATTCTTATGTGTATTTGAATTCTTATCACAATATCAGATGGTTAGATACCCATATCGCACAGATGCATACTTGGATAAAATAAAATAAATAAGAAGTAAAGTTTAGAATTTATAGTCCTGGAACGCTTCTTTACATACGTGGTTCTAAAGTAAAAGAACACTAATTCAAGTCTTTAATCTTTGTCGTCCACTAATGATTCCACGTAATCCGTATCCCCTAGTCACCTTTCTGTACTGGGGGTTACTAATTTTAAAACAGTGAGCTAAAGCCCCAGTAGGATAATTTAAAAAAAAATATTTTTCCAATATTTTATTTTAACCATCATACTAAATATATCAATGTAGTACCGAATTATAAACGTGGAGCTGTGATTATGTAAATTGTGTCCCTAAATACATCTAATTCGTATACAGTCTGTATGAGTCCCCTCACCATGCCGAAGCATGATAAGTGATCATCAATCGAGCGGTGCACTCTTCACATGTGTGTGCTGGCTCCCGGTATACTTTAACACCAAATTCTATTTTCAACATTTCATTTGAAAATAAAATTCACATAATAAAATACGCCATATTATTTTCTAAAAAAATCCGTGACCGAATATTTTTTCTTTAATTTTTGAAATCATGATATTTTCTAAAATCACAGAATTTTTTTAAAACTTTATAAACTCATTTTCTTTAAATTATTTTGACCAAATCACTAAAAACAAAACTGGCTACAAGGAAAAGGATAAAATATCCAACCTTATTGGCAATTTAATCTATCAACAACTTCTCGCACGAATTCCAAAATAGTCTTTTTCCGAATTCGATCAACGAGCACCTAAAACAAGAATAACAGATAATTTAATTATCTGTGTAGGAATTCCATAATTGTAATTACGGTAAATTCAATTAATTAGTATGCCATTGATTTTAAAATTTAAAATGATATTTTATTTTAACACCGAAATTTTAAAACGACAATTTAAATACAAATACACAAAATATTTTTAAAAATTTTGGCATGACCTGCCTTAAAATATAGACCACCCAAAACTCCCAAAAGCTCAACCTGCAGAAAACAATCCAATTCTCAGAGTAGATTCAAATACAAATTCAAATTTCAAGCCGAGATTGATTTTAAACGTTTTAAACTTTTAATTCAAAACTATTATTATTTTTATAATTTTCTTTTCTTCATATATACACAAACATATAACCATATATATATACTTTTGTGGAAAGGGTTGGTTTTTTGGCTAGGGGCTCACGGCGGCGGGACGGCGGTGGTGTCAGGCAATTGGGTGGCAGAGAGGCACGAAGGCGAGTCGGGGGAAGAGAGCTTGGGTCGGCTCGAGCTCAGCTACCGTGGCTTGGACACGGCTTGGTGTTCGGTGGTGGTGTGACTGATTGGCAACGGCGTGGCTCGCGAGACGGTTAGGCAGCTCGGGGAGGCTAGGCGACGACTAGGTCTGGCTTCAATGGTTGGCTAGGCTATCGTGGAGGTAGAACCGGTGACTGGCTTGGATGGTGACGGGCGAGGGAGATCGTGGGTGACTAGGCATGGTAGGGGTGAGCTTCGATTGACGTTTCGCTGGGCTTGGGCACGGGGAAGGTGGTGAAGGCCCGGTGGTAGTGGGTTGCGCTGGCGGCTACACGAAGACTCGAGCGGGACAGGGAGGTTGGCAGCTAGCACGATCACGGAGCTTCGGGTTTGGTCGGGGTCAAGCTGGAGGTGGTGGCGAAGGGCTTGGGTGCGAGGTTGCTTAGTGGACGACGTAGCTAGTCTTGTCCCGCGGAAGAAAGAGGACCGGAGAAGGAAAGAGTGAGGATGGGTGATGGAGAGAAAGTAAGGTAGTGAGAGGGAGTTGGTGAAGGAAAAAAAACAAAGAGAGAGAAAAAGGCTTAAGTGTAGAAAAGAAAAGAAAGAAAAAAAAAGAAGGCTTCCGGAATTCTCCAAAAAGAGGAAAAGAAAAAGAAAAAGAAAAATGAAAAAATAAGGTAAAATAACATTTGGTAAAAATTTTGAGTAAAAATTGTAAAAATTTCAAAATTTGTAAAATGGTTTAAAATATCCTCAAATTAATATTTAATACACTGAAAAATTAAAATTAAATTCTTATAATTAAAAATTTATTGGCACACTAATAATTGAATTTCATACATTCATGTGCGAAATTTAAACTCAAAAATTTTGCAACGTGACAGAAGGTCATCTCGACCAGTTTCTTGAAACTGCGTATTTTCTGTTTAAAATTCACTTTTTGTGTTCAAATGACTATTTTAAGCATACTAATTCTAAGTATTTTAGTTTTATGTCAAAAAAGTAATCTTGACCAATTTCTTGATACTGTGTGTTTTCAGTTTAAAATTCACTTTTTGTACTCAAATGACTATTTTGAGCACACTGATTCTAAATATATCAACTTTATATCAAGAAGAGGTCATCTGGACCAATTTCTTGATACTGCGTGTTTTTTTTAAAATTTACTTTTTGTGCTCAATTGACTAATTTGAGCATACTGATTCAAAATATATCAGTTTTATGTCAAGAAAAGGTCATCTTAACCAATTTCTTAATATTTTGTGTGACACACACACACACACTCATATAATCATATATTACTCAATATATATATGTATATCTTACTCAAGAGTAAATATAGTGAATCAAATTCATCTCGTTCGTCCCTTTCATTATATTAATGAAAATTAAATGTTTTTTTTTTATTTCGTTCAATCCCTCCAAATTGGTAATTACATGGTATTCATGAATTTAATTACTTATTACAAAATAAGTATATCCCATGATCATTACGAATATTACAATCTAGCCCCTTAAGAATTTTTATCCCAAGAAATTAAAACAACTCTTAAAATTCTTTTCTCATGTCCTCTTCGCGCTCCTATATGGCTTCTTCGATATTATGATTCTGCCATAGGACTTTTACAAGGGGTATGAATTTATTCCTTAGCACCTTTTCTTCTCTAGTCAATATCTATGTAGGTTTCTCCTCATATGTCAGATCGGGTTGCACTCCGATGGTTTCCTGACCTAAAATGTGAGAGCTATTTGACATATACTTCTTGAACATAGAAATGTGGAAGACGTAAGGCACTGACGAAGCACTAATCTATATGCTACATTCCCAACTCTCTTGATTATCTTGAAAGGTCCTATATACCTAGGAGTGAGCTTTCCTTTCTTTCCAAAGTGCATCACCCCATTCATGGGTGCTACTTTAAGAAAGACTAAGTCCCCTACTTGAAACTCTAGTGGGTCTATGGTGCTTATCAACAAATCTCCTTTAGTGACTATGTGCTGTATCTAATCGTTCTCGTATCAACTTCACATTTACAGTCGTATTCTTAATGAAGTCCATAGTGACTACTTGTTTTTCCTTTGGTCTCGTGCTAATGAACTGGGGACTTGCATTTTCCTCCATAAAGTGTCCATATGGTGCCATTCTTATTGAGGAATTGTAGTTGTTGTTATAAGAGAACTCAATTAAGGGTAGCTTCTTATCCTAACTCCCTTTAAAATCTAGGGTGCAAGCCCTCAACATATCTTTCAATGTCTGTATAGTTCTCTCAGACTGTTTGTTGGTCTGAGGGTGGAAGGCTGTACTAAACTTTAATTTGGATCCCATTATAGCTTAAAAATTCTACCAAAACCTAGATTTGAAACGGCCACCATGATTTGAAATGACTAACTTTGGCACTCCATGTAGTCTTACTATCTGGATCATATAGATTTTTGCTAAATGTTCCATCGAATAACTAACCCTTTATTGCTAGGATTTAGGCTGATTTCATCAGTCTATCTACAATTAGCTAAATTGCATCATTTCCATTATAAGTTCTTGTCAATCCGACTATGAAATCAATAGTAATTTGGTCCCATTTCCATTTCGATAGCTCGATTTTTTGCAACTCTCCCATTGGGCATTGGTGTTTAGCCATAACCTTCTAACATGTAAGGCATTCAATCACAAATTTGGAGATGTCATTCTTTATTCCATTCTTTGTTTGCTCTCGAATGTATAGAATATGATATTTCATGAGCTTTTGAGAAGATTCATTTCTTGATATCTTCATCTTTTGGAACACATAATCTATCCTTGTAGTAGAGTATGTTGTCTTCAGAGACCCTAAATTCTAAACTTTTATCTTCTGTAGCTTCCTTTCTTGATCTAATCAAGGATAAGTCAAGTCCTTGGCTAATCTTGATCTCGTCCAAAAGCGTCAGTTAGAGAGTCATGTCGGACAATCTTCCTTCCAAAATCTCAATCTTGTTGTTACATAAATCCATTTGAAGAGCTTTAGGTAGAGTACTAATAGCCATAAGTGATGTAGAAGACTTCCGACTTAATACATCGGCCACACTGTTGGCTTTTCTAGGGTAGTAAAGGATTTCACAATCATAATTCTTGACCAATTCTTGCCATCTTTGTGGTCTCATGTTGAGCTTATTCTGCGTATAGATATACTTGAGGCTTTGATGATCAGTGCAGATCTAACACTTGATTCCATAAAGGTAGTGTCTTTGGATCTTTAGTGCAAAAACTACCACTGCAAGTTTCAGATCATGTGTCGAGTAGTTTTTCTCATGATCTTTAAGCTGTCATGAGGCATATGCGATTACTCTACCACCTTGCATTAAGAGGCTCTAAATCCAACCTTTAATGCATCACTATAAATTACTAATTTTCCTTGACTAGTATCTGGAATGGTCAGCACTAGAGCGCTTGTAGTCACCGTTTCGGCTCTTGGAAACTTTCTTCACATTTGTCTGTCCACTCAAACTTCTTTGCTGTAAGCAGTGTAGTTAACTTTGACAAACTTCATTAAAGCACCAATAATATCTTGCTAAACCATGAAAATACATATTTCTACCACATTCTTTGGGGCTGGCCATGCACTAACCACATCAATCTTCACGAGGTCTAAAGATACTCCCTCCTTGGAGACTACGTGACCTAGGAAATAAAACTTCTTTGACCAAAACTCACACTTAGAAATTTGGCATACAGCTGGTGATCTTTCAAAACACATAAGATAATCCTTAAATGCTTTACATGCTCTTCCATTGTCTTAAAGTATATAAGTATGTTATCGATGAAACAATGACAAGATTATCCAAAAAGTCCTTAAATACATGATTCATTAAATCCATAAAAGCAGTTGGAGCATTAGTTAGTCCAAATGACAAAACAAGAAACTTATAATGCCCATATTGCATTCAAAAATCTATCTTGGGCAGGTCCTCATCCTTAATCCACAGTTGGTGGTTCCCAAAATGCTGATCGATTTTTGAAAATACTACAGCACCCTGGAGTTGATTAAACAAGTCATCAATCCATGGTAACAAATACTTATTCTTAATTGTGATCTTATTTAGCCCTCTATAGTCGATGCACGACCTTAGTGTACCATCTTTCTTTTTTACAAAGAGCACGGGTGCTTCGCAAGATGAAAACTTCTAATGGATGAAACCTTTGTCTATCAAGACCTTTAGTTGGGCTTGGAGTGTTAAAAATACCCTAAGCAGGAAAGACATCTTAATGTATTTCATTTACTTTGATCTGATTAATAATATATTAGAGGTTATTCATTACATTGCTATATATCCTCATCCTATTTATATGTTAAAGTAAATGCAAGCAAATATAACTCACTAAATGCTTGTTGTTAAACTGTTAGAATGTTGCATACAATGGACTTTCATATACAAGAAGACAATGTTCTAAAGTAAGCAGTCTAAATCTATAGTCCGTAGTCTATCGGGATAAAGTGAGCATCTTACTTATGTTAAGATTATTATGTTGTCTAAAGCTAAATGGGGAGACAGTTTGCCTTGATTGTCTGAAGTTTCGACTCCCAAGTAGAGATATAAATATGTTGCTTGGTGGTGACGTAACAGACTTGGACCAAAGTGCAATTGATCTACGTAGTCCACTTGAGTAGATCAATTCACTTTTGACATTCATTATCCAATAACCTTAATCTTGAGTAGATGAATTGCTTCATGTGTACGACTTGTGTACTTTGATATTTAAATGGCTAAAGCATCTCAAAGTTAGTAACCTTATAGACCCGTTCTTTAGGTATATGACTTGTATACAATGACGGGTTTGTTTATAGATATTGGCATCATAGCTCTAATTAGGAGTAAAGGTTATCCTCTTAAAGGCATTATACTAGATGTGAAATGGACAAGGTCTTGGGTCATCTGCTGGGCAGATGACTTTTTATTCACATATAGTGAACAATCATTTTCTTAATCGGGTGTATAATGGATATTTTAGATAGCCTGATCAGTAAGTCGAATGGACTTTGACTTAACACTGATCATGGATATCATATGAGAGTGTTGCATATATGATACGGTCATTGGACAATAGCTAAACATCGGCTCGCATAATATGGTATATAATTAGAAGTGTCGTTTTAGGTTTATAGTGGTGTGACTTTGAAACTAATAATTGTAATGGGTTTATTTAGTATAGAATAATAGTTACATGGATTATTAGAGCTTACATTATATATGTCCAATCGGTCCCTTTACTAGCTCCACATAATTATTTAATGGATGGTAATTGATCATGATATTTTATATTGCTTTTATTCTTGTATTTAGTGAAAAGAAAAATCCGAATCACTTGTTTCTCGGTGTAGGCATTTTTCTCTAGTAGTCAAGGGCAAAATTATAATTTTGTATTATTTAATAAATAGATTAAATATTTAACTTATGTGAATATTTATTTTGGAAGATAAGATTTGAAATTTAAATTAATTTTGTATTTGTTTTTCGTTCTTGGAAGATTATCCAAATCCCTAAATTCATGATAGATAATTATGACAATTATCCATATAATCCCAAGAATCTCAATTGGAACTCATTGGTGTCTCGTTGGCGATTGGCTGATGAGCTACCCAAATGCATATTTTGAGATTGGTCTACGACTCTTTCAATGAGTCATTTTTAAGCTTGTTTTGAGCTTTAAAGGTAGTAAGCTTTTGAGCTGATCTGGGGCTTGTTGGGGACTTGATCTATGAGTCAGCGTCCTATGACGAGCGAGCTATGTTAAGAATGCCTTAAACGAGAAAGACATTTTATGTATATTTCATTTATTTTGAACTGGATAATAAAATTATATTAGAGGTTATTCATTACATTGCTATGGAATTTTGTAATCTTTATTTTCTTTGTTCTAGGATGGAACCATGACTTGGTTTTTCTGTCAATTATTTTTTCTGTGATATATCTTGGATGTATAAATATGTATTGATGGATGTTTTATATGCATATTTGATAACATGTCATATAGGATAGGTGAGTGCCGCTCATACTATATTGATCATACATAATTTGTTAAAACTTGCATGTTTTTCAAAATATTGAGTGGGAGAGGGTTTCAAACAAAACCCACGGCCTCCATTGTTGATCCATATGTGAAAGCATGGTAACGCCTCACGTCAGTTCTGCCCTGACCACACCCCTCGGTAGGTGTTTACCGCCGCCGGTATACTAGATTAGATCTCCTATGTGGAAAATGTGTTCGGGTACGATCCTATTCATGACCACCCCTCGGTGGCTTGGTAGGACGTGGATCGGGCTACGTAAACAATGGTTATACACTCAAGACTCGTTTAGTTATTAACCTTCCCTAGAAGCTCTGTTAACTAAACTGGTGGCCAAATAAGCGGTTATTAATATATGTCTTAACCTTGGAGGATTTAAGACAACATATATTAATTGGACAGGGTCCACGTTCCGACTATTTGTTTTCCTGACCACCCCTCGATGGCTTGGGGCAATAGGTGCTGAGAATTACCGTTTCAATGCTACATGTTTTTCAAGTTTCATGTAGGAACATACTTGTATGTTTTATTTGCTAAATTATCTGTATATTTGCTTGGGTTTTGTAATGATATCTAGTATAATTTTATTTCAGTTCAAAATATCACCGACACCCCTCATTTCAATACTCACTGAGAATAAACTGAATGGCGATAATTATAAGGATTGGAAAAGAAATCTGTTAATAGTTCTCAGCTGTGAGAAACACAAGTTCGTACTGGACGAACCATGCCCACCAGGGCCAAAACCTGACACACCGCTTGAGGAGGTCCCGGTTGCCTATACTCGTTGGAGAGAATCCAATGATATAGCTCGATGCTACATGCTTGCTAGCATGACGAGTGCTTTACAAAAGCAGCATGAGACTTATCAAGTTGCTAGGGAGATCATGGATAATCTTGAGGACATGTTCGGAGGCCAAGAAAAATTGGCTCGATAGTCCGCTATCACTAGTATTATGAACTCTAAGCAGAAGGCGGGCACTCCATTGAAGGACCATATGATCACTCTAATGGGATTCTTCACTGAGGCCGCCGAAAACGGTGCTGAGTTGGACTACAACACCTAGATCAAGATGGTGTTCAAAACTCTGTTTAAAGATTTTGTGGGGTTTAAAGCCGTATACAATTTGGCGATAAGGGAGTTAGGACTAACCGAGCTCATGAAGCAACTCCAGGCTTATGAGCGGATGATCAGGGATGGGGATGCTGTCCAACCCAAAGGTGAGGCCAATTTGGCGGAATCTTCCAAACCCTCACAGAAGAAGAAGAGGCCAAATCAGAAGCAAGCGGCTTCCAGTTCTTCTAATCCTCCTGTCTCGAATGGGAAGAAGAAGAAGAAGAACAAGAAGCCTAGGGACCCTAAAAAGTCAAAGTGCTTCCGTTGTGGGAAGGTAGGTCACTTCAAGAAGGCTTGCCGGGAAATCCTAGCCGTCAAGGGCAAGGAAGGTCAGGAACTTCTTTACTTGGAAGAGTGTTTGGTGGAAGAATCGAAAGACACTTGGGTCATTGATTCGGGCGCCACTAATCATGTTTGTGTTTCTATGCAGGGGTTCGTGGAAACGAGAAGTCTACATGATAGGAGCCTCTCGTTGCGAACTGGGGACGGCAGCTTGGTGGTGGCTGAGGCAGTGGGAGCTGTTTACCTTTACTTTGATCAATTTAGGTTTATTTTATTGAAAGACTGTTTTTATGTTCCTAATTTTAGGAGGAACCTTATATCAGTAGCTTGTTTAATAAAGGATTCTTATTCAGTTTCTTTTAGTAAAAGAGTTGATATTCGTAGAAATAAGCCTTTTATCTGTTCTGGATGGATGGATGGAAACCTATATTTGATCAAACCAAAGATGTACTCACTGCTTAATACTGAATTAATTGATAACTCTAAAAGGTTGAAAGTTTCTCACTCTAACAAGGCGTTTCTTTGGCATTTAAGACTTGGTCATATTAATCAGGATAGGATTCAAAGATTAGTGAAAGACGGTCATCTGGAATCTTTGGAGGAGGTACGTCTTCCCCAATGTGAGTCTTGTCTAGAGGGTAAGATGACTAAAAGGTCTTTTAGAGCTAAGGATACAAGGGCTTAGGACCTCTTAGAAATTGTGCACACTGACGTATGTGGCCCCACGAACATCACAGCACGAGGAGGGTTCGAGTGTTACGTCTCTTTTATAGATGATTACTCGAGGTATGGATATGTGTATCTGATGCACCGCAAGAGCGAAACCTTTGACAAGTTCAAAGAGTATCGTGCGGAAGTGGAAAAGCAATTGGATAAATCCATAAAGACACTTCGATCTGATCGAGGTGGCGAATACCTCTCTGATGAATTTCTAGGACATCTTGTAGAGAACGGGATATCATCCCAGTTGATTGCATCTGGTACTCCACAACAGAATGGTGTAGCTGAAAGGAGAAACAGGACCTTGTTGGATATGGTACGGTCCATGATGAGTTATTCAACGCTACCATTATCATTTTGGGGATATGCTTTACAAACGGCATGCTATATTCTGAACCAGGTTCTAAGCAAGTCAATTTCCAGAACTCCGTATGAATTGTGGCGTGGCAGGAAGCCCTCCCTTGGACATATGAGAATATGGGGCTGCCCGGCGCATGTACTGGATGGGGATGCGAAGAAGTTGGAACCAAGATCAGAATTGTGCATGTCTGTAGGGTATCCAAAAGGAACTAAAGGAGGTCTGTTCTATAACCCGAAGGAACAAAAAGTCACTGTCTCAACCCATGCGATATTCTTGGAAGAAAGTCACATGAATGACTTTAAGCCTCGAAGCAAAGTGGTGCTAGAGGAGTTGTCGGGTGAAAGAATTGCTCCACAAATTTTGGTCTTGGACGCAAGTCCGAGTTCCAGTGAAAGACCTGCAGACGATCAACAATTTAGGGTGCCTCGTCGTAGTGGGAGGGTTTCAAAAAAACCTAATTTCTTCATGTATGATACTGAGGTATACCAGGCCGAGGCTCATAAGCATGAGGATGATCCGGTCACCTATGATGAAGCTATAAATGATGTTGATTCTAAATCTTGGAAACAGGCTATAAACAATGAGATGGATTCTACGAAATCCAACTCTGTTTGGGAACTTGTAGATTTGCCGGATGAGATAAAACCCATTAGATGCAAATGGGTCTACAAAAGAAAGAAGGATGCGGAAGGGAGAGTGGAAACTTTCAAAGCTAGACTGGTTGCAAAGGGGTACATGCAAAAGGCTGGAATTGATTACGATGAAACCTTTTCGCCTGTTGCTATGCTGAAGTCTATCCGTATTCTTCTGTCCATTGCTGCGGCTCTCGATTACGAGATCTGGCAAATGGATGTCAAGACGGCATTCTTGAATGGCCATCTTGAAGAGTGTATCTACATGATACAGCCCGAAGGGTTCGTAGCGAAAGGCCAAGAAAGGAAAGTCTGCAAGTTGCTTCAATCCATTTATGGGTTAAAGCAAGCATCCCGCTCATGGAACCAGAGATTTGATCAAGCGATCAAGACTCTCGGTTTTAAGCAGAATGTTGATGAACCCTATGTTTATAAACGTATTAAGGATGGAAAAGTGGTCTTTCTGATACTCTATGTCGATGATATACTACTCATTGGGAATGATGTAGGGAACTTATCATCAGTCAAGCTTTGGTTACACCAACAGTTTGACATGAAGGACTTGGGAGAAGCTAATTATGTTCTAGGCATTCGTCTCTTCAGAGATCAAAAGAACAAAATGATAGCGTTATCCCAAGCTTCATACATAGATAAAATAATTGACAAATATGCAATGCAAGAGGCAAAGAAAGGTTCATAACCTTCTATTGCTGGTCTAACTCTTTCATTAGATGACTGTCCCAAGACATCGGAAGAAAGAGAGCGTATGAGTAAGGTCCCTTATGCATCCGCTGTGGGTAGCCTTATGTACGCTATGCTTTGCACTCGCCCAGGTATATGTTTTGCAGTAGGTATGGTGAGTCGATATCAAGCGAATCCTGGAACCAAGCACTGGCAAGCAGTAAAGCATATGCTCAAGTATCTTAAGAGAACGAGGGATTATATGCTGTTGTATTCTTGAGGGGACCTAACACCCGTAGGATACATGAACTGAGCCTTCCAGACTTGCAAGGATTCGAGGAAGTCGACATTAGAGGGCACGTGGAGATAGGATTAGTGGATACGTAACATGGCACATCTGCTGGCTTAGGGCAAGTGGGAGATTGTTAGGAAATGCCCTAAGCATTAGAGACATTTTGATGTATTTATTTTAAACTGGATAATAAAATTATATATAGAGGTTATTCATTACATTGCTATCTGTCCTCGTCTTATTTACATGTTAAAGTAAATATAAGCAAATATGGCTCCCTGACTGCTTGTGTTAAACTGTTAGAACGTTGCATGCAATGGACTTTTGTATGCGAGAAGATAATGTTCTAAAGTTAGCGATCTAAACTATGGTCTGTAGTCTATGGGGTTAGACCGAGCATCTAACTCATGTTAAGACTATTATGTTGTCTAAAGCCTTGGAGGGGACGGGTTGTCTTGACTGTCTGGAGTTGGACTCCCAACTAGAGACATAGATATGTTGCTTGGTGGTGACATATTAGACTGGGACTAAAGCGTGATTGATCTACGAAGTCCGCTTTGAGTGGATCGATCTGCTTTTGACGTTCATTATGCAGTAACCTTAATCCTGAGTAAAAGGACAGCTTCATGTATATGACTTGTGTACTTTGATATTCCAATGGCTAAAGCGTCTCAGAGGTAGTAAGCTTATAGACCGGTTCATTGGGTGCATGACTTGTATACGATGAAGGGTTCGTTTACAGATATCGGAATCATAGATCTAATGAGGAGTTAAGGGTATCCTCTTAAAGGCATTATACTGAATGTGAAAATGGACAAGGCCTTGGGTCGTCTGCTAGGCGGATGACTTCTTATTCACATATGGTGAATAATCATTTTCTTTATTCGGTAGTATAATGGAACTTTAAGATAGCTTGATCAGTAGGATTAAACGGACTTTGGCCTAAGGCTGATCATGGATATCATATGAGGGTTCTGCATACATGACAAGGTCATTGGATGATAGCTTGTCACAGGCTTACGTAATATGGTATATAATTAGGAGTTTAGTTTCAGGTTTATAGTGGTGTGACTCTGAAATTAGTGATCATATGATTGAGTTGTTCGGTAAAAGAATGATGATCATATGGATTTTGCGGGAGCCCGACTATATATGTTCAATCTGTCCCTCTACTAGCTCCACATAATTCCTTAACGTTTGGCAAATTGATTTGTGTATGCTATGAGTTAGTTTATTATGCATGGATGGTGATGACATAGGATTAGGATGGTAGACAAGATTCTCTCCGGTTGGATTCAGATTTTGTTTTGGATAATAGAGTACACAATTATTCGAACTCCAAATAAAGTTGCCATGATTTTATTTAAGATTGGATTGGAGTTGTAGAAAATTATCCATGAGAACAAGAATTTGAAACACAACTGTTTTGTGGATTTTGAAATTTGAAATTTGAATTTTGAATTTGAAATTTGAATTTGAAATTTGAATTTGAAATTTAAATTTGAAATTTGAAATTTGAATTTGAAATTCGAATTTGAAATTTGAAATTCAAATTTTGAATCACAGTCCAAGTGGGATTCGAATTTGTTGTGGAAAATCCACAAGGTTTGAAATTCGAATTTGAGTTGGATATGGAGAGGATAATCTTGTTAGAATCCTACTTGAATTTTGAATCCAAATCCTGACTAAAAGTTGGACGAAATTTTGAGGATAATCCTCAATGGATTTTCGGTTTTTGTGGATAAGGTTCAAGAGAAAAATTCAAGTTTCACTCCCAGTTGAATTTGGATTCTCTCCTCCCCAGAAAGTGGCCGAAATTTTGGAGAATATCTCCTAAGAAAATTCGGTTATTTTGGAGAAGGATGAGATAAGATTCAAGCTTGAAAATCCTAGTAGAATTTTGATTCTCCCTTATCCTAAATGTGCCCGAATTTATTGAGGAGATTTTCTCCTAGGAAATTTCAGATTTTTTGGCTGAAAAAGGGAGATAAAATTCTAGTTAAATTCTTGTTTAGATATGGATTGGATTTATCATAAATGGCTGAATTTTATTGTTTGGATTTTCCCTTGGAAAATTCAGATTTTATGGTTATGGATAAGGGAGAATATCTTTTCCTAATCCAATTCGAATTCAGAGAATCACCTCATGCAGGTCTATAAATAGAGGTCCTGTCACTCCAGTTCTCTCAGACCACAGACTCTCAGGTGAGCAGGCTTATTGTTGCACAGCTCATCGTGACAATATATTCTTTAGAGATCTGGGTGGTCGGAAGAAGGCTAGTAGTGCTAGCATACCGATCGAGGTTCAGAGTGCCCACACACTCAACCATTCGGGAATTGGAGAATAGTAGAGAAGGCTAGTTGGTTGAAGCCTCCGGTCATTCTCCTCCTGTAGATTGGCGTCCTTGAGGTATGAGTTTTAATTGTTGATGGTTTATTGTATATGGCATCATGAGATATTTAATGATCTAAAAATTTTTATTGTTCCGCTTTGCGACTCTGATACGTTTTTACCGATTTATTTTCCTACAATATTTTCTAAATCACATAATTTTCGAAACTTTATGAACTCATTTTCTTTAAATGATTTTTGGCCAAATCATTAAAAACGAAACTGGCTACAAAGAAATGGTAAGATATCCTACCTCGTTAGCAATTTAACCTACGATCAACTTCTCGCACGAATCTCAAGATAATCTTTCTTTCTGAATTCGATCAACGAGTACCTAAAACAAGAAACACAGATAATTTAATTATCTGTCCAAGAATTCGGTAATCGAATTACCGCAAACTCAACTAATTAGTGTGCCGTTGATTTTTTAAAATTCAAAACGACATTTTATTCAAATGTCGAAATTTTAAAACGATAATTTTTATACAAATACCCAAAATATGTTTAAAAAATTTTTGCATGACCCGCCTTAAATATAGGCTTCCCCAAAAGCTCCAAAATGCTCAACCTGTAGAAAAATTTTCCAATTCTCAGAATAGTTCAAATACGAATTTCAAATCAATTTAAATCTACAATTTAAAAATCATCATTATTATTATTATATTTTTTTTCGTTATTATTTATTATATAATACATTTATATATACATGCACAGATATACATATAATATATATAGATATTTTCTTTTTTTTTTTCCTTTTTGCTTGGAGGAGTCGGCCGGCTGAAAAGGAGACTCACGGCGGCGGGGAAACCGGCGGTGGCACTCTGGCGTGACGGTCGGCAGCGCGGCGAGGGGCAACCGGCGAGGCGGGGATGAGCAGCGAGGCAAGGGGAGGCACGGGCTTGGTGGTGTCACGAGGAAGGTGAGGCGCGGCTGGGCGGTCTTCGGTCGGCTGGACTTGGCGGCGGTGCGACGAAGACCCGGTGGCGCTTGGATGGAAACGGTGGCTGTTCGGCACGGCTGGTTCGGATCGGACGGGGAGGAGCTGGCTCGGGCGACGATCGCGGAGCTTCGGTCCCGGTCGGAGTCAGGCAGTTGGCGGTGGCTCCGGCTCGATCAACGTTTGGCTGGGCTTGGATTTGGTGTCTAGTGGTGGCGAGGAAGGCGAGACGCGGCTGGGCGGTCCGGCGTGGGGGGCTTCAGGCGTGGGCGTGATGGCGAGAATGGAGGCAGCGACCCAGCGGCGAGAAAGGAAAAAGAAAGAAGAAAAGAGAGGGAGCGAGCGAAAGAGAGAGAAAGAGATCGAGCAAGCGAGAGAGAGTGAGAGTGAAAATTTTTAAAAGATTTGGAAGGTTTGAGAGAGGGAGATCGGCGAGAAGAAGGAAAACAAAAGGAAGACAGAGAGGGAGGGCGTGAGAGAGAGGCGGTGAGGAGAGAGTGAAATTTTTTTTTTGAATGAAAATTTTGTTTAAAAAAAAGAGGGTGAGTCGGTGAAGAAGAAAACAAAGAGAGAGAAGATATTAAGAAGAGAAAGGGGGAGAAAAAAAAATCCGGATAATTCCGGAAAGGGAAAGAAAAGAAAAGGAAAAAAAAATGGGAAAATGAAGTAAAATAACATTTGATAAAATTTTATTGGGTAAAAATTGTAAAAATTTTAAAATTTATAAAAATGTTTTAAATATCTTCAAACTAATATTTAATACCCCAAAAATTTAAAATTGAATTCTCACAATAATAAAAAAAAATTTTATTGGCACACTAATAAATTGAGTTTTATACATTCACGTGCGAAATTTAAACTCAAAAATTTCGCAACGTGACATGATTTCTCCTTATGGACATTTTGATTGTCCTGTTCAATACACAGGGTAGCTGTCTGGCCACAATTATAACAGTTTCTCTTATATAGGTGTAATCTTTTGGTCGAAGAATTACTAGTACTGTCAATTCTTCTACCTCTGATGTTGACCCCACTAGCATGAGTACGAGTCCTATGCTGACTTCTAGTTGGCCCACCAGTCATCCTTGAGCTTCTGATTTCTCCTTATTAAAATTTTGATTGTCCTGTTCAATATGCAGGGCAGCTGACACAAGCGTCTGGTAGTCTCGAATTTGCATACCCACCACTAGTCTGCTTATCGATGGTTTGAGTCCTTGCTTAAACTTAATACATTTGGTATGCTCAGTTGTAAATCTAGACAATTCTCCAAATTTTGACACGTACTCGAACACGGTCATATTTCCTTATTATAGGCTCATGAACTCTATAATCTTTTGATCCCTAAAACTCCCAGGGAAAAATTTATCAGAAAATAGCTTTTCAAACATTTCCGAGGTCATTTCTTACAGATTGTGAGTTCTCTTAATTTGTTTCTACCATATACTAGCTTTATTATCCAAATAGGTGGAAATAATTTCAATCCAGTATTCAGGTGGGGTCTAGATAGTATCCACTTTCATCACCACACTTTGGAACCAATCATCCGCTTCTTGAGGATAGCCTTCACCTGTAAAGGCTGGAACTCTAAACCGTTGAAAATCCCGCAGGTTCCAATTCATGTCACGCACGACTAGTTCATCTCTCACACGAGCAACCTTGTTTTGTAATACTCGATACATGGCTTCCGTGACGTTAGTTTCTTTCAGCTCTGGCGTCGGTGCTGAAGTCGGGGTCGGAGTAATTGTCGGGAAGGTTCCCCTTCTACGTTTAAGCAGCATTCTATAAAAATAAAAATTACAGGTTGTAAATTAACATTTTATTTTACCCCAAGTATGCATACAATTCCTATGGAAATCCCAAACCATACTCTGATACCAAAAATTCTGTCACATCCCAAAATCTGGGATAGTGACAAGTATGAGGTCTTAAATAAATAAATAAAATAAAATCTTAGATTCTTAAGTTTGTCAGTTTTTATATTTTTACCTTTTACCGTCTCCTTCAACTTGTTTACAAACTATGCTTGTATATTTTAAATTAGTTATTATCTGTATTTCAATTTTTATCATAATATCAGGTGGTGAGGTACCTATATCCCACAGATGCATACGTGGATAAAATAAAATAAGTAAGAATACAAAAGTAAAGTTTAGAATTTACAGTCTCAGAATGCTTATTTACATACTTGGTCTTAAAGTAAAAGAACACTACTTCAAGTCTTTAATCATTGTCGTCTACTAGTGATTCCACGAAATCTGTATCCTCTATTCACCTTTCTCTCCTGGGGGTTGCCAGTTTTAAAACAGTGAGTGAAAGGCCCAGTAGGATAATTTAAAAAAAAATATTTTTCAACATTTTATTTTAACCATCATACTAAGTATATCAATGCAGTACCGAATTATAAACGTGGAATCGTGATTATAGAAATTGTGTCCCTAAATACATCTAATTCGTGTACAGTCCGTATGAGCCCCTTACCATGCCGAAGCATGATGAGTGATCATTGATTGAGCAGTGCACTCTTCCCATGTGTGTATTGACTCCTGGTATACTTTAACACCAAATTCAATTTTCAAAATTTCATTTGAAATTAAGATTCATATAATAAAATATGCCGTATTATTTTCTAAAAATCCGTGACTGGATATTTTTCTTTTAATTTACGAAATCATGGTATTTTCTAAAATCACAGAATTTGTAAAAACCTTATAAACTCATTTTCTTTAAATTTTTTTGGCCAAATTACTAAAATCAAAATTGACTACAAGAAAATAGTAAGATATCCTACATCGTTGGTAATTTAATCTACTATCAACTTCTCGCACAAATTCTAAGATAGTCTTTTTCTCCGAATTCAATCAATGAGTACCTAAAACAAGAAACACAGATAATTTAATTATATGTTCAAGAATTCCATAATCGTAATTTGGTAAATTCAATTAATTAATGTGCCGTTGATTCTAAAGTTTAAAATGATATTTTATTTTAACACTATTTTAATACAAATACTCGGGAAAATTTAAAAAAAATTTTGACATGACTTATCTTAAAGTATAGACTACCTAAAAACTCCAAAAGCTTAACCTACAGAAAACAATCCAATTCCCATAACAGTTTCAATAAAATTTACAAATTTTAAATCCTAAATAATTTAAAATACTCATTTAAAATTTATTATTATTATTATTATTATTATTATTAGTTGTTATATACTATATATATATATACAGATATACATATATAAATATATTTCTACATTTTTTTCCTTTTGCTGGGAGATATCGGCCAGCCGAACTCACGACGACGGTGGCTGGTGGTGTTAGGACGGTCAGCGGCAAGGAATGAAGGAGACGCGGCGACTGTGGTGGTTGGATCGCAGGATGGCAAAGGCACGACGAAGGAGGCAACGGGTTGGCCTAGCCTAGCTTAGGTTTGGGCCTTTCGGCGACTCGGCTAGGTGGGACAGTGTGGTTGGTTTGGCGGTGATTCGATGAAGGGGGAGGCTGGGCTACCCTCGGTGGACGGCTGGACTCGTGGTTAGGTTGTGGGTGGTGATATTTTGGGCCCTGGTATGATGGCGGTGAACGTGAGGGGCTTCGGTTTTGGGGCTACTAAGTCGCGGCTGGGTGGCATTGAGCTTCGGTGGTCGGTGAGGCTGGTGTGGTGGAGGATAGAGAATGGCTTGGTTGGGTCGGCACCATGGCTTTGGTGGCGTTCGGCTGAAATAAAAGACAGAGAAAGAAGAAGAGAGAGGAAAAGATAAGGGATTGTGAGAGAGAGTAGTGTGAGAGTTTTGAAATATTTTGAAAAATTTGATAGAGAGATCGGTGAGAGTGAGGAAAACAGAGAGAGAGAAAGTGTGGGAGTGAGAGAGAGGTCGGTGAGGAAAAAAAAAAAACAAAGAGAGAGAGAAAAGGTTTAAGTGTAGAAAAGGAAAGAGAAAAAAATAAAAAGGGAGTTTTCGGATAATTCTGGAAAAAGATAAAAAATGAAAGAAAAAGAAAAATGGAACCCTGAAATCGGCCACCCTCTCGTCGCCGACCGTCGTGCCTGAGTGCTACCAGCCCTCACTGTCGTGGACCACTGGTCCAAATCCTCTAAAAATATATATATATACATATGTGTGCACATATATATGTATATATATACCACCAAAATAATAATAATAATAATAAAATTTTAAATGAGTATTTTAAATTTGTTTGGGATTTGAAATTTGAAATTTGAAATTTGAAGGTTAAGTTTTTGGAGTTTTGGGTCGTCTATATTTTAAGGTAGGTCATGCCAAAATTTTTAAAAAAATATTTTGGGTATTTGTATTAAAATTGCCGTTTTAAAATTTCAATATCAAAATAAAATATCGTTTTGAATTTTAGAATCAACGGCACATTAATTAATTGAATTTACCGTAATTACGATTATGGAATTCCTGGATAGATAATTAAATTATCTGTGTTTCTTATTTTAGGTACTCGTTGATCGAAGTCGGAGAAAAGACTATATTGGAATTTGTGCGAGAAGTTGATAGTAGATTAAATTACCAACGAGGTAGAATATCTTACCTCTTTCTTTGTAGCCAGTTTTGTTTTTAGTGATTTGACTAAAATAATTTAAAGAAAATGAGTTTATAAAGTTTTAAAAATTCTGTGATTTTAGAAAATATCACGATTTCAGAAATTAAAAGAAAAATATGCGATCATGGATTTTTTGGAAAATAATACGGCATATTTTATTCTGTGAATCTTAATTTCAAATGAAATTTTGGAAATTGAATTTGGTATTAAAGTATACCAGAAGTCAGCACACACGTGTGAAGAGTGCACCACTTGATCGAGAATCACTCATCATGCTTTGGCATGGTGAGGGGGCTCATACGGACTGTACACGAATTAGATGTATTTAGGGACACAATTTGTAGAATCATGATTCCACTTTTATAATTCGGTACTGCATTGATATACTTAGTATGAAGGTTAAAATAAAATGTTGAAAATGTTTTTTTAAACTTATCCTACTAGGACTTTCACTCACTGTTTTAAAACTGGTAACCCCCAGGAGAGAAAGGTAAATAGAGGACACAAGTGATGTAGAATCACCAGTGGACGACAAGGATTAAAGACTTGAAGTAGTGATCTTTAACTTTGAGACCAAGTATGTAAATAAGCATTCTGGGACTGTAAATTCTAAACTTTATTTTTGTACTCTCACTTATTTTATTTTATACAAGTATGCATCTGTAGGACATGAGTACCTCACTACTTGACTTTGAGATAAGTATTCAAATATAAATAATAATTAATTTAAAAATACAAGCATAATTTGTAAATAAACTTAAAGAGACAGTAAAAGGTAAAAATATATTAAAAAAAACTAACACACGTAGGAATTCGAGATTTTATTTTATTTATTTAATTAACACCTCATACCTGTCACTATCCTGGATTTTGGGATGTGACAGGATTTTTGGTATCAGAACATGGTTTGGGATTTCCATAGGAATTGTATGCGTACTTGGAGTAAAATAAAATGCCAATTTACAACCCGGAATTTTTATTTTTATAGAATGCTACCTAGACGTAAAAAGGGAAACGTCCCAACAACTACTTCGACCTTGACCTTAGCATCGACGTCAAACCCAGAACAGACTAACGTCACGGAAGCCATGTATCGAGTATTACAAAACATGGTTGCTCGTGCAAAAGATAAACTGGTCGGGCGTGACACAAACCAGAGACTGCAGGATTTTCAACAGTTTAGAGTTCCAGCCTTTACAGGTGAAGGCTATCCTCAAGAAGCGGATGATTGGTTCCAAAGTGCAGTGATGAAAGTGGATACTATCCAAACCCCATCTGAATACCAGATTGAAATTATTTCCACCTATTTGGATAGTAAAGCTGACATATGGTGGAGACAAATTAGGAGAATTCACAATCTGTAAGAAATTACCTGGGAGATGTTTGAACAGCTAATTTATGATCAATTTTCCCCTGAGAGTTTTAGGGACCAAAAGATTATAGAGTTCATGAGCCCACAACAAGAAAATATGACCGTGTTCGAGTACGTGTCAAAATTTGGAGAATTGTCTAGATTTGCTTCTACGATGGTGGCGACTGAGCATACCAAATGTATCAAGTTTGAACAGGGACTCAAATCATCGATAAGGAGATTGGTGGTGGGTATGCAAATTTGAGACTACCCGACGCTTGTGTCAGCTGCCATGCGTATTGAACAGGACAATCAAAATTTTCAGAAGGAGAAATCTGAAGCTCTAAAGATGTCTGGTGGGCCGACTAGAATTCAACATAGGACTCGTACTTATGTTAGTGGGGTCAACATAGAAGAATTGACAATACTAGTAACACTTCTACTAGAAGATCACACCCATATGAGAGGAGCTGTTATAATTGTGGTCAGACAGGACATTTAAAGAGGAATTGTCCTTACAGGCAATAGCAATTGACTTAACAATTTCAGTAGTCCACCCAATCATCAGCAGGATCTCATCAGTCTGGATCTGGACAATTTACCGAGGGATAGGTTAACTAGGGACAATTTAACTAAGGACAGTCAGGATTTGGCCAGTCATAATATAGGCCACCACCACCCCCTTATCAGCCAAATTTTGGACCTTGGTCATTCCAATCACAATGGAGACCTCAAATGTCCATTAGTAGGCAAGCTTCCTTGCAATAACCGCAATTTAGGGAAGCGGGACCTATTGCCTCGAGGAATAGTATGAATGACAAGGGAAAAGGGAAAATGTATGCTGTGGAAGGGGAAGAACCAACAGGTCATAATAGTCCTATGGTTATGGATGGTATGATCCTGATCTCTTCTAATTGGGCACATGTATTATTTGATACTAGTGCAAGTTATTCTTTTATTACATCCACGTTTGCAAAAGCATTAGAATTAGAAATAAAATCTTTGGAGTCACCTTTACATCTAAGTACGCCACTTAGAAAAAACGAAGCTTCATTGATATGTTGGACTAATGTTGTTACGCGAGAAGGTGAACAACTTAATGTCCAATTCATTATCCTACCAATGACACGCTATGATGTGATTCTTGTTATGGACTGGTTAACTCAGAATAGGGCAACATTAGATTGTCCTCACCGAAAGGTGATATTATTCATAGGGCCGAACCTTATGGGAATCAAACTCGAAGATCCAAATCGAGGGATGATTAGTAAGCTATTGAGACCAGCCATAGGTGGTCGACGAAAGTTGTCTTGCGTTGCTATTATTTTTGCATTAGAAGGCGACAATAACGTGAAAAGTGGCGATCACTACACTCCAGTGGTAGATGAATTTTTGGATGTATTTCCTGAAAATCTACCTAGTTTGCCACCTAATCGAGAGGTAGAATTCTGCATTGATCTTATTCTCGGTATAGCTTCAATATCAATTTCGCCTTACAAAATGGCACCTACAAAGAAAGCTGATTTACAGAAAGAGTTGACTGAGTTGGAACTTAAAGGATTCATTCGGCTTAATAAATCACCATGGGGAGCACCAGTCCTATTTGCACAGAAACAAGATGGAAGCTTACGATTGTGTGTCGACTATAGGCAACTACATAGGGTGACAATCAATAATAAATATCCTTTACCAAGGATCAATGAGTTATTTGATCAACTAGAAGGTGCTCAGTACTTCTCTAAGATTAACCTGAGATCCGGATATTATCAATTGAAAATCCAGGAGGTGGATATCCCAAATACTGAATTTAAGACTTGGTATGGATCTTACGAATTCTTAGTTATGCCTTGTGGTTTAACGAATGCTCCAGCAGCTTTCATGGACATGATGAATCGTGTCTTTCAACCATTTCTAGATCAGTTTGTCATTGTCTTCATTGATGATATTCTGATCTACTCTAAGACTCGGGAAGAACACGTACAACACTTAAGGTTGGCCCTACAAACTCTGCGGGAGCATCAGTTGTACGTCAAGAGGGAGAAATGAGACTTCTGGTTATCTGAAGTCAAATTTCTTGGGCACGTTATCTCTAATCAAGGCATAGTCGTGGACCCTGCAAAAGTAGAGGCAGTACTAAAATGGGAACGACCCAGAATTGTAACCGAATTCAGAAGTTTTCTAGGATTAGCAGGATATTATCGTAAATTTGTTCAAGATTTCTCGTGAATTGCAGCCCTAATGACATGATTGACAAGAAAAGATGTTCGATTTGATTGGGACTATAAATGTAAGAATGCTTTTCAGGAATTAAAAACTCGCCTGATTAGTGCCCTAGTTCTTATAATTCGTAAGCCTGAAGAACCCTATGAAGTTTATACTGATGCATTGAAAGAAGGACTTGGGTGTGTTTTAATACGGAGAGGACATGTTGTAGCATATGCATCTTGACAATTGAAGATGCATGAGAAAACCTACCTAACACATGATTTAGAGTTGGCAGCCATTATTTTTGCGTTAAAAATTTAGAGATGCTATTTCTATGGTGTCTCATTTCAGATTTTCTCTGATCATAAGAGTTCGTTATATCTCTTTACTTAAAAAGATCTGAATTTGAGACAGAGATATTGGGTAGAGTATATGAAAGATTATGACTTTACTCTAGAATATCATCCAGGTAAGGTTAATGTCATAGCGGATACTCTTAGCCAGAAAGGTGTAGGTGTTCTTGCTTCGTTAGGAGTGCTTGATTAGAAAAGAACAGCAGTGGTTGGGGATTATGATCTTCAGATTTTTGAGGATCAAGATTCAATCACTTTGTACAATTTAGTAACTCCACCTTACCTGATTCAGCAAGTTAAGGAGAATCAACACAATGATAGTCATTTGCAAAATGTCTAGTCAAAGTTTCAGAATGGAGAACAACTGGAGCATTGGAACATCGTAGTGATGAAGCTTTGTATTTCAAACATCGTCTAGCTGTTCCACAAATACTAGAATTGAAGAAGGCAATCATGGATGAAGCTTATAAGTCTTGATTTGTAATACACCCTCGAGTTATTAAGATGCATAAGAACCTAAAGTGTGGCCACCTGACTAGCTCGAGTCGTCTACTCTCCTTCTTTCTTTCTTTGCTCTTTATTTCCTCTTACTTAACTTGATTTTCTCTTTGTGATTTAAAAGATTCGTATTTGAAAAACCATGAATTTTTTTTTTACTTATTGAAATTATGAGTTCTTGAAATCGCATATATTCATATATTATTCTATTTAATTTTTTGTAAAATACTTGCGATCTTATTTTCTTTAAAATACTTAGTAATATAAACATATTTATTACATAAGTATACTTTTAAACTTGCTTCACTTCTATACATATTACACTGGTCTTGTCTTTATACATTTATACATACACTTTTATACTATATTCTTTTCACGGTGGATAATTTGCGAAGCGGATCCACAACTCGTCCATGACACTATGAGAATCTACCTGCCAGCCCTTTAGCTATCTCTTTATAATGTAAGTTGCTTACCTTTATTACCTACATCATGAATAGACTCGTGAGCTAAAGCTCAGTAACTAAAAACATGCAGGTAAAACATGATTTATGCATAACACCTAAGGTTAGTCTCTTATGTATGCCTATTTCCCGCTCTTATGATTTTTTTGTTTTTTCTATTCTATCTTTTTCTATTCTTTCTTTTCTTTTCTTTTCTTTATCTTTCACTTGTGGGCCCTTGGTTAGACGTACCTAATACGCGCGACCAATGGGGGAAGGGGGAGCGACCCACCAATTAATCCCAAGGTCAATCTTTGCACTACCATACTTGGGGTAGCACATTAAGCCATTAACTACCTTATTCTTGTGATAGCACTATAATTCTGGGGTGGAGGCTATTTTTAGACCTCACTTCTGGGGAGGCCGATATGCCAACCTTACATTTTCAGTCTTATTATCTTGCTTACATTTATTTTTCTTTACTTTAGCTTTTTATGCTTTTCTAACTTCGTGAACATGTTAGATTATCATGCCACAAAATATATAACTTATATATATAAATACAATTCTATGATAAGTCAGTTTGTGAGTAGACATTTAAAAATATCAGTACTTACAGTGGTTGTGCTAAAGTGAGTTTTCTCGAGTCCTTTGAATTCCTTTGCCCATCTCTGGTCGGGTTTTCTATAGACAACAATGTTGTCGGTTAATTACATTTTTATTAAATTACTTTTGTTCTACTAAAATCTGAACTTTGGCTTTTAAAAACTTAATTAAAGTCTTATGATAGCATTTAAAGCCTGAACGATCCTATTTAGACTTTTCTGGAACTTTTTTACAAAATGACCATCTTACCCCAAATTTTTGGCAAAATGACTGTTTTGCCTCTAGTGGGATTTTTCTCTGTTTCTTAGATTTAAATTTTGATTTTAACCTTTAAAATCCTATTTAGCTCTTCTGGGGCTCTGAAGATCTTTTCCGAGCATTTCAGAAATTTTGATCAAAATAATGAATAGTAATTTTGACTATAAATAGTACTATTTATCGTGAATAGTAACTTTGACTTTGGCAGTGAACATTTTATTTTACTGCTTAAACTGGCTTTTCTAAGCCCAAAAGTCGTAAAATAACCATCTGGGGGGTTCAACACTCCTCTTTTGATCCTTCTAAAATTTTCGATCGAAATGACCATTTTGCCCCTAGCAGGTCCTGAGGCCATAATGTTTTTATTTTAACACTTTAGTAGGATTTTCTAATCCCAAAAATTATAAAATAATATTTCCTAGGGCTTGACAAATTTATTATAATATTAATTACTTTAATTTCACTATTTATTTTCGCCCCACTCTCGAATGGTACTATTTCGACCCTTCGGGTCGTTTCTCGTTTTTCTTGGGTTTCGGGGCTCCAAATGGATGTTTCACTAATCTTAAAAATGTCCGTCATCTTCTCTTAGACCTAAGTCACCGAAGAGGGCTTGGGTTTTCATCCCGACCCTAAATTTGCCCTTCGTTTTCCAAAATACCCTTAGGGTCATTTTTCTTCTTTTCTGTTGTTTAAAATTCTTGAAGGAACGATTTATTACTCTTTAACACGTCCTTCCTTCTTTTTCGATCTTAACTCATCGAGGGGTCTCGGTTTTTATTTCTGAGCACCTTTTTACCCCTCGTTTCCCGAAATACACTTTGTGCTGTTTTAAAAATTTCGGTAGCATTTCCACTTAATTTTTAGGTTTCCGACATTTTGGAAAGGTCTCAAAACCATCTATCCTATTCTAACCTGCCACATACTATACCAGAGGCCTATTTTACATAAAAAGTTTCAAACTTTTTATGTAAAAATCTTTGTAAAAACCTAATCATTTCTAACCAAACTTTCGTTCATTTCTTTCTCACTTTACCTTTGGTTCTTATACACAATTCCCATCACATTATGCTACATATTATTCTTTTTCAAAAACACAATTTCCACACTACTTCATACTCGGTTTTTCCTTAAAAACCTAACCAAACTTTGTTTCAAAGTTTCTAAATTTACAAAGGAAAAACCTAATTAAACTTTGTTTCAAAGTTTCTAAATTTACAAATTTTCTTTCCACATAAATACTCACGGTTTTTGTAATGAAAAACCTATTCAAAGTTTGTTTCAAGCTTTCAAATTTTATTTTCTAACTTCCAATCCATTACTAACTCAATCACATACGAGCTCTTGTTTTTGAATCATTAAACCATCAACATTCAAGCTAAATTTTCATTCTTTACTTCACAAGAATCCCACGGTTTTCATTGAACAAAGGCCCTAAAAAAATCTGTTTTTGTGCTTCTAATTCATTGTTTATCTCAAACATAAATCAATCTAACTTTCTCGAACACAAACTAACTAATCAAACTTGAGATTTTTCATAATTCCCACACGGATTTTCTTGATTCAAAAACACCAAAAATTGTGTTTTCTTGCTTCTATTTCATTCTCTAACTTACTTACATGTTAACACAAATTTTAAACCACTAAACCATAATGTTTAAAACTAAAAAAATTTTCATCAATCCTCCCATAAACACCTGTGGATTTTTGCACTAAAATACCATAGAAAAGCTTGAGTTTTTCAAGCTTACCTTATTATGTTGTTCACCACTTGGTTAGGAAGGATTCTTGCTCAAGTTAAAAAAATAAACTTTAAAATTTTTCTTGCTTGGAGGGGGAGGATTCACATGGCTGCAAAGGGGCTGCAACGGGGCTGGAATTACAAATTTTTTTTTCTGATTTTTAAGGCACAAAAATCGTACCTTTTTATAGCCAAAATGGAGGGCTTCTTCACAATTATTTTTGAGGACTTTTTAGCAACGTTTTAGGGGGTTTTTAGCAACTTTTTGGGGTGTTATTTTGTAATTTTTTGGCTGTTTTTCTAGCTGCTTCTACCGGTTCTAGATCAACCCTAATTCACAAAATTTTAAATTTTTTTCTTCATGCATTTTTGGCTTGATTGTAGCCCTTGATCAAAGCTTACTTTAAATTCTAGCCTTTGGATCCATTTGCCACTTGTCCACACAAAATTTTCTTTCTTGATTTATGACATCATGCATGACCTAAGGCATGGCATCATTTAAGTAGTCCAAGAGTCAAAGTTTGGCCAAAATTCAAACCGAACGAAACTTCACCGAAATTGCATAGGTGAGTTTCTAGGGCCTTTTGCACGATCGGTTTGCCTTATTTCACTGTGATTTTTCTAAAAATCAAAATCGTAAATTTTCGTCTTTTTCCCCATTCTTGGTTTATCTAAGGTAATCTCTTGGGGTTTTCAGTTTCTAAATGGCATCCTCATTTTTTTGAAAATGACAAAATTTCAGGGGGAGTGTACCGGAGGACTTTTCTAACCATCCATGCTATCAGTTTGATCTACCTCAATCTCGAAACTCTTAAAAACCTTAAAACACTTATTTTATCTTACTTTTACTTTGACTTGCTATTTCTTTATATCTATACTTTTCGGATACCGAAACCACTCCATTTTGAGCGTTTTGGTCTGAAATCACTTTCTAAATTATGAATTTTATTCTTTGATCATTTTTGGAGATTTTAAATCCTTCAAAATATTTATTTATTTCTACTAACACTATTATTTGTTTATTTATAAATACAGTGTTCTCATACATTCTTATTCGCAAAAAGTCTTAGAAAAACCCTAGTTTAACCTAGGTAACACTATTGAGATTCTTTGGTCTGTCACAATCACCCCTCCTTAAGAATTTTCATCCTCGAAAATTAGAATAAGTAGGGGTACTTGTCTCTCATTTCTTCTTCTTTTTCCCACATGGCCTCTTCTACACTATGATTTCTCTATAGGACTTTGACCAGTGGAATACTTCTGTTTCTCAACATTTTCTCTTCTCTAGCAAGTATTTGTACAGGTTGCTCCTCATAGGATAAGTCTTCTCGAACTTGAATCGGCTCATAGTCTAGAACATGTGAAGGGTCTGATATGTACTTTCTCAACATTGATACGTGAAAGACATTATGTATTTTAAATTTGTTTGGGATTTGAAATTTGAACTAGTTTGGAAATTGGAATTTGTTTTTCTACAAGTTAAGCTTTTGGAGTTTTGAGTAGTTTATATTTTAAGGCAGGTCACGCCAAAATTTTTTTAAAAATATTTTAGGTATTTGTATTAAAATTGTTGTTTTAAAATTTCAGTGTTAAAATAAAATATCATTTTGAATTTTAAAATCAACGGCACACTAATTAATTGAATTTACCGTAATTACGATTACAGAATTCCTGGATAGATAATTAAATTATCTGTGTTCCTTGTTTAAGGTACTCGTTGATCGAATTCGGAGAAAAGGACTATCTTGGAATTCGTGCGAGAAGTTGATAGTAGATTAAATTGCCGACGAGGTAGGATATCTTATCCCTTTCTTTGTAGCTAGTTTTGTTTTTAGTGATTTGGCCAAAATAATTTAAAGAAAATGAGTTTATAAAGTTTTAAAAATTCTGTGATTTTAGAAAATATCACGATTTCAGAAATTAAAGGAAAAATATCAAGTCACGGATTTTTTGGAAAATAATACGACATATTTTATTATGTGAATCTTAATTTCAAATGAAATTTTGAAAGTTAAATTTAGTGTTAAAGTATACCGGGAGCCAACACACACGTGCGAAGAGTGTACTGCTCGATCGAGGATCACTCATCATGCTTCGGCGTGGTGAGTGGGTTTATACAGACTGTACACGAATTAAATATATTTAGGGACACAATTTGTATAATCATGATTCCACGTTTATAATTCGGTACTGCATTAATATACCTAGTATGATGGTTAAAATAAATGTTGAAAAATATATTTTTTAAAAATATCTTACTGGGCCTTTCGCTCACTGTTTTAAAACTGGTAAACCTCTAAGAGAGAAAGGTGAATAGAGGACATAAGTGACGTGGAATCACCAGTGGATGACAAGGATTAAAGACTTGAAGTAGTGATCTTTTACTTTAAGACCAAGTATATAAATAAGCATTCTGGGACTGTAAATTCTAAACTTTGCTTTTGTATTCTCACTTATTTTATTTTATCCAAGTATGCATCTGTGGGACATAAGTACCTTACCACTTGACTTTGGGATAAGTATTCAAATATAAATAATAATTAATTTAAAATACACAAGTATAATTTGTAAACAAGTTTAAAGAGACGGTAAAAGGTAAAAATATATATATAAAAAAAAAAACTAACAGATGTAGGAATTTGAGATTTTATTTTATTTATTTAATTAACACCTCATACCTATCACAATTCTGGATTTTGGAATGTGACAATTTCGTAATGTAACTTTTGTTTGTTAGTGTTATTAAAATATATAGAACATAGAAAACAAATAAGTTTAATATAAACAAATGAAATATTACAAATAGTTGAAAATAAAGACAACAATTATAATTCAATCTTAACTTGAATTAGAACAATTTGATGGATGTCGAGACAATGAAACTCACGCTTTCCTTAAAAAAAATTTGTCTCCTCCGGTAAGTGCTTGAGGATTCAACGGACGTCTGTCTCCCAGGATATAATAACAACAGTAGTATTCTAAGTATGATCAAATATCACTTTTCTCGAAACCGAGCTTTCTCTCTATCACCAAAACACCTAGAAATAATCTAGAACACACCTAGAACACAATAAAAACAAGAAGAAAGAAGACTTGGAAATTTTGTGTGTAACATGAGGTGAAAGCCTCTTTATATAGACTTCTAATTAGGGGTGTTACAAACTTGAAATAATGAGACTTAATCATGGTTTAATGAGAATTATTTCCTTGGTGTTACAGCCATTCATATTCAAGTTGAACAAGCTCAACATATTGTCCATATACATACAATAAGGGTAAGCAAAACTATTCATCTTTACTATTTACCACCCACTAATGTCTAATAATCACATACATATTAATACTCATTAACATACACTAGAATATCAATAGATAGATGATTGATATTCCAAAACAAAATTCAGATTAATATGTTGGAAAAATAAAAAAAATTTATAATTTTTCCAACAAAACAAATTTCCAATGGGAAAACTTTAGACATCAATTTTTCATTCACCCGATTACCATTTTAAGTGTATAAATATACGATTTCGATCTCCTTGCGATGAAGAACGCAAATCAGTCAAAACCCGTCACTTTCACAAAGTGGGCCTCACTCAAATATGGGTCTCAAAATGGCTCCTCAACATAGTTTACAAACCATTTTTCCAACATTCCCCCACATGAATAAAATTGATTGATGACGAGGGAAAACAAAAGACACTACACGATGATAGAGTTCTTCAGTCAATACCTGCATTGGATAGGTAGGCGTTAACCCTTGAACTTTTCCTTGTGAAAGTATGTTTACTTTACTGATGACCAGTAGATGTGATGTCTTTAAACTGTTTTGTCGTTTATGTAAATGATAACATACCTCACATAGATATTTTCCTGACATAGTTTCGGTTCTCATGGTTATGTTCATTTTGCCCATGAACATCTTCCTGGTTCTGTGAGAGTTTTTAAAGAATTGTGCCCTAACAATTCTCCTTTGAAGCGGCCCCCACTTCTCTCTCACATAGGTGATTTCTTACTTGAGAGTAACCCGTATTACTCTGCTTGGATTCCCAATATATTCGATTGTAGGAAAATAAATCGGTAAAAACGTATCAGAGTGGCACAGTGGAACAATAAAATTTTTAGATCGTTAAATATCTCATGATGCCATATACAATAAACCAACAACAATTAAAACTCATACCTCAAGGACACCAATCTTGCAGGAGGAGAATGACCGGAGGCTTCAACCAACTAGCCTTCTCTACTATTCTCCAATTCCCGAATGGCTGAGTGTGTGGGCACTCTGAACCTCGATCGGTATGCTAGCACTGCTAGTCTTCTTCTGACCACCCAGATCTCTAAAGAACTTTATTGTCACGATGAGCTGTGCAACAATAAGCCTGCTCACCTGAGAGTCTGTGGTCTTAGAGAACTGGAGTGGCAGGACCTCTATTTATAGACCTGCATGAGGTGATTCTCTGAATTTGAATTGGATTAGGAAAAGATATTTTCCCTTATCCATAACCAAAAAATCCGAACTTTTCCAAGGGAGAATCTCAACAAAAAATTCGGTTTTCTTAGGATAAATCCAATCCAAATCAAAACAAGATTTTAACTAGAATTTTATCTCCCTTTTTCAACCCAAAAAATCCGAAAATTACAAGGAGAATATCTCCTAAAGATTTCGGCCATTATGGATAAGGGAGAATCAAAAATTCCACTAGGATTTTCAAACTTGAATCTTATCTCAACCTTATCCAAAATAACCGAATTTTCCTAGGAGAGATCCTCTAAATTTTCGGCCACTTTTAGTGAGGAGAGAATCCAAATTCAACTGGGATTAAAACTTGAATTTTTCCCTTGAATCTTATCCACAAAAAACCGAAATTTCCTTGAGGATTATCCTCAAAAATTTCGTCCACTTTTGTTGGGATTTAGATTTAAAAATCAAGTAGGATTCCAACAAGATTATCCTCTCCAAATCCAACTCAAATTCGAATTTCAAACCTTGTGGATTTTCCACAACAAATTCGAATCCCACTTGGACTGTGATTCAAAATTTGAATTTCAAATTTCAAATTCGAATTTCAAATTCAAATTTCAAATTTCAAATTTCAAATTTAAATTTCAAATTCAAATTTCAAATTCGAATTTCAAATTCAAATTTCAAATTTCAAATTTCAAAATTCAAAATTCAAATTTCAAAATTCAAATTTCAAATTCCACAAAACGGTTGTGCTTCAAATTCTTGTTCTCATGGATAATTTTCTACAACTCCAATCTAATCTCAAATAAAATCATGGCAACTTTATTTGGAGTTCGAATAATTGTATACTCTATTATCCAAAACAAAATCTGAATCCAACCGAAGAGAATCTTGTCTACCATCCTAATCCTGTGTCATCACCATCCATGCATAATAAACTAGCCAATAGCATACACAAATCAATTTGCCAAACGTTAAGGAATTATGTAGAGCTAGTAAAGGGACTGATTGGACATATATAATCGGGCTCTCGTGATTCCATATGATCATCATTCTGTACCAAACAACTCAATCATATGATCACTAATTTCAGAGTCACACCACTATAAACCTGAAACTGAACTCCCAATTATATACCGTATTACATAAGCCTGTGACGAGCTACTATCCAATGACCTTGTCATATATGCAAAACCCTCATATGATATCCATGATCAGCCTTAGGTCAAAGTCCGTTTAATCCTACTAATCAGGCTATCTTAAAGTTCCATTATACTACCGAATTAAGAAAATGATTATTCACCATATGTGAATAAGAAGTCATCCGCCCAACAGACGACCCAAGGCCTTGTCCATTTTCACATTCAGTATAATGCCTTTAAGAGGATACCTTTAACTCTTCAAAGCTATGATTCCGATATCTGCAAACAAACCCTTCATCGTATACAAGTCATGCACCCAACGAACCAGTCTATAAGCTTACTACCTCTGAGACGCTTTAGCCATTGGAACATCAAAGTACACAAGTCATATACATGAAGAAGTTCATTTACTCAGGATTAAGGTTATCGCACAATGAACGTCAAAAGCAGATTGATCCACTCATAGCGGACTACGTAGATCAATCACGCTTTAGTCCCGGTCTAATATGTCACCACCGAGCAACATATCCATGTCTCTACTTGGGAGTCCAGCTCCAGACAGTCAAGACAAACCGTCCCCTCTAAGGCTTTAGACAACATAATAGTCTTAACATGAGTTAGATGCTCGGTCTAACCCCATAGACTATAGACCATAGTTTAGACCGCTAACTTTAGAACATTGTCTTCTCGTATACAAAAGTCCATTACATGCAACGTTCTAACAGTTTTAACACAAGCAGTCAGTGAGCCATATTTGCTTACATTTACTTTAACATGTAAATAAGACGAGGACAGATAGCAATGTAATGAATAACCTCTATGTATAATTTTATTATCTAGTTCAAAATGAATACATCAAAATGTCTCTAATACTTAGGGCATTTCCTAACATTCGATGTGTAAGAATCATTAAAAGTAAATCGTTTAACCTTTCACTACGGGTATCACTATTTTCATTATAGGAATGATTTGGGGTAATCCCCACAATGATCCTACTTGGTCTATTCAGTTTAGTTGTCCCATTGAACCTAGATCTTGGGATCTCCAGTCAACTAGATTGGGTTTCCATTAGTTCGAACTATTCTTTCATGGGCTTGAGACTTATTCCCCTTAATATTTTCTCAACTTGATCTCTATTCAAACCTTTAATTAATAGATCTACAATATTCTCTTTTGACCTTACATAATCAATTGTTATAAATCCAGTTGAGATCAGTTGTTTAACAATATTATGTCGACGACGTATGTGTCTTGACTTATCGTTATACATCACATTTTATGCTCTACCAATAGTAGATTGATTATCACAGTGTAAGCATATTGCATAGGTTTTGGCCATTCAAGAATATCCTCCAAGAAATGTCATTGCCATTCAGCCTCTTCGCCACTTTATCTAAGGCTACAAATTCAGACTCTATCGTGGATCTGGTTATTTACTGTTTATTTAGAAGATTTCCAGGAAACTACTGCACCTCCTAAAGTGAATACATATCCACTAGTAGGTTTGGAATCCTGAATGTTAGATATCCAACTAGCATCAGAATATCCTTCAAGAACAGCAAGAAATCTAGTATAGTGCAGTCCATAATCACAAGTATACCGTAAATATCTAAGTACTCTAACAATCACTTTCCAGTGGTCATCTCCTGGATTACTCGTGAACCTGCTTAGAGTACTTACAGCGTAGGCAATGTTTGGTTTTGTATAACTCATTAAGTACATTAAACTGCCTATCACTCTAGCATATTCCACCTGAGATACGCTTTCATCTCTATTTTTAGACAGATGTTGACTTATATCAATCGGAGTTCTGGCTATACCAAAATCATTTTTATTAAATTTGTCAAGTATCTTGTCCACATAATGTGACTGACTCAATATAAGACTATCAGATGACCTTTTTATTTTGATTCCCAAAATTACATCAGCCACTCCTATGTCTTTTATGTTAAATCTTGAGTTCAACATGTTTTTGATAGATTTGATCATTCAATCATTATTACCCACAATTAAAATGTCATCTACATATAGACAGATAATAACATATCCATCTTCTGTATTCTTGACATAAACACACTTGTCACACTTATTGATTTTAAAACCACTTGCCATCATGACACTGTCAAACTTCTTGTGCCATTGTTTTGATGTTTGTTTAAGTCCATACAAGGACTTCACTAGTTTGCAGATTTTCTTTTCTTGTCTTAGGACAATATAACCCTTAGGTTGTTCCATATAGATTTCTTCCTCAAGATCTCCATTAAGAAAAGTCGTCTTTATGTCCATCTGATGAACTTCAAGATTTCGCAATGCACCAATCGCCAATACCATTCTTATAGACGTTATTCTCATTACAGGAGAATAAGTATCAAAGTAATCATGACCTTCTAGTTGCCTATACCCTTTTATTACAAATCTGACCTTATACTTATCAATCGTTTCATTTGCCTTTATTTTTCCTTTGAAAATCCACTTAGAACCTAGTGATTTACTCCCTAGAGGAAGGTCCACTAGCTCCCAAGTATGATTTTGCATGATGGAATCAATATCACTCTTTATGGCCTCTTTCCATAAAGGACCCTCAGAGGAGCTCACAGCCTCCTTGTAAGTTTGTGGTTCAGCCTCTAGCATGTAAGTCAAAAAATCAGGCCCAAATGATTTTTTAATCCTTGTCCTTTTGCTTCGTCTAGGCTCTTTCACTACTTCTTCATTTTCATTGTCTTGTTGATGGTCTTGACTATTTTTTTTTAATAATCTCAAATGTTCGTTTAGATGAACTTGGACCATCTTCCTTGGGTTTACAAGGAAATACATGTTCAAAGAACGATGCATTCCTAGACTCCATTATTGCGTTGTTGTGAATGTCAGGGTTTTTAGATTCATGCACAAGGAACCGATATACGCTACTATTGTGGGCATAGCCAATGAAGATTCAATCAATTGTTTTAAGACTTATTCTCATCTTCTTTAGCGTGGATACCATAACTTTGGCAGGATACCCCTACATTCTTAAGTATTTGTAGGAAAGCTTTATTCCTTTCCATAATTCATAAGGGGTTTTGTTCTCTTTCTTCTGGGGAACCTTATTCAAAAGATAATTAGCCAACAAAATGGCTTCCCCTCACATGTTCTGTGGTAATCCAGAACTTATCAACATCATATTCATTATATCTTTTAAGGTACGATTTTTGCATTCAGCCACACCGTTTGACTGGGGCAATAAGGTGGTGTGACCTTATGAATAATACCATGTTGTGCACAAAACTCACTAAATGGTTCTACATATTCACCACCACGGTCACTTCTTACCATCTTAATCTTTTTATTAAGTTGGTTTTCTACTTCTTGCTTATAAAGAGCAAATTTCTCAATAACTTCATCTTTGGTTTTAAGTAAAAATACATAGCAATATTTTGTGCTATCATCAATGAAAGTAACAAAATACTTTTTACCACATCTACTTTGAACAAACTTTAAATCACAAACATCGCTATGAATTAAATTAAGTAGTTCAGTATTCCTTTCAATTGTTTGAAATGATGATCTTGTTAGTTTTACCTCTACATAAGTTTTACACTTGTGTTTGGAATCAATATTAAACTTGGGTATGTGATTCAACTTAATTAATCTACGTAGTGTATCATAATTAACATGTCCTAGTATATCATGCCATAAGTTAGAAGACTCAAGCATACAAGTGGAAGACTTTTTATTCTTATTGATGGATTTAGGCTTTACAGCAATTATATTCATTTTTTATATCCCATCTTTCACAAACCCTTTTCCCACATACATTCCATATTTGGACAAAACAATTTTTTAGGCCTCAAAAACCATCTTAAAGCCATGCATGCGCATCATTGTTCCAGAGATTATATTCTTCCAGATATCAGGTACATACAGCAAGTTGTGCAGCTTCATTTCCTTCCCTGATGTCATCTTCAGGTACCGTTCCTTGACCCTTGACCTCAGATGTTGCAAAGCTGCCCATATACAGCTTCTCTCTAGTTTCCAAAGGTACGAGATCAGCAAAAGCAGCTCTATCCCAGCAGACATGGCGTATGGCCCCTGTGTTTAGCCACCACTCCTTTGGGTTGGAGTCCACCATGTTGACTTCAGAAACCACAATAGAAAGACTAATGGCGGACACCTCTTGTGTAATGGCATCTATAGCATTGGCTTCTTTCTTCTTATTCCTTTTTGAAAGCCTACAGTCCGCCAACTTGTGACCCACCTTGTCACAGTTGAAACATTTTCTTTAGAATTTTTATTCCTTAGAAACTTCACCCTTAGGTCCCAGCTTAGATCCCGTCTTGTGGTTCTTCTTATTCTTGGAGCTTTTGTCATGCTCCACCATATTAGCCTTAGTAGAATTGACAACAGAATTGTTGGAGTTCTTTTTCTCCGAGCCTCTATTGTCTTCTTCTATACGGAGTCTAACGATGAGGTCTTTAACGCTCATTTCCTTTCTCTTGTGCTTCAGATAGTTCTTGAAGTCTTTCCACGTAGGAGGCAGCTTTTCTATAATCGCAGTTACCTGAAAAGACTCACTAATAATTATTCCTTTAGCATGAATTTCGGGAACGATTATTTGAAGTTCTTGAACTTGACTGATCACAGTTTTGGAATCCACCATCTTATAGTTCATATACTATCCCACCAAGATCTTTTTAGCACTAGCATCTTCTGACTTGTACTTGTGATCCAAGAACTCCCTTAGTTCTTTAGCCGATTTCTTCGTGCTATACATGTTGTCAAGTGCATCAGTCAAGCCGTTCAGAACATAGTTCCGACGCAAGAAGTCAGAGTGCTTCCAAGCTTTAACAGCATGCAACGTTGGAGCATCCATTTCAACCTCTTTAATAGTAGGAAGATCCTCTTTCAAGAATCTCATAAGATTCAAAGTCGTCAAATAGAACAGCATCTTCTGCTGCTAAGTCTTGAGATTCAATCCACTGAATTTCTCAGGTTTCTCATTGTGATTCACAGGAATCGAAACCAACAACGGTTGCATCGAGTTCAAGGCTTGAACTCGAGGTGATGGCTCCAGTGTCATAGAATTGCTCCCAATTGGAACATTCACAGTTGGAATAATATTCATGTTTTCAGTCATATCCGAAAATCCAACCAAATATTAGTTTTTTTTAATTAATTTATTAAAAAAATAGTATTGTTCCTTACCAAAAAAAAAATCCAAATGTTAATAGTATTAAAACATGCAATATTAAAAAATACCAAACTATATATATATACTAAAGTATAATATTGAAAAGTTTGCAATATTGAAACGTTAGCAAACAATATATATATATAATAAACTTGTAAACAAACCTATACATATATATATATTACCAATATATATAGATATACCAAACGTTAACAGTGTTGGAAAAGGATGCAACCAAATTAATATATATATATAATCTTTAAGACAAAAGTCCAGACGGAAAGTGCAAACAAACTGTTTTCAAACCAAAAGTGCAAACGAAAAGTACAGATATATATATATATCTGCAAACAAAAAAAGCAAACAAACTGTTTTCAAACCAATATATATATAATATCTATATATATATCAAATTAAAAAAACGTTAGCAACGACAAAAGTTAGCAATATAGAAAACGTTTGCAAAATGTTCCTTGAATTTGACCACCTATTCGTCTTCTAGGTAGGGAATCTATTTTAAGATTGTTAGAAAAATATACAAAACATAAAGAATAAATAAGTTTAATATAAACAAATAAAATATTATAAAGAGTTGAAAATAAAGACAATAATTGTGATTCAACTTTAACCTGAATTGGAATAATTTGATGGATGTCGAGGCACGTGAAACTCACGCTTTTCTTAAAACAGATTCGTCTCCTCCGGTAAATGCTTGAGGATTCAACGTACATCTGTCTCCCAGGATACAACAATAACAGTAATGTTCTAAGCACGATCAAATACCACTTCCGGTAAACTCGAAACCGAGTCTTCTCTCTATCACAAAAACACCTAGAAATACTCTAGAACACAATGAAAACAAGAAGAAAGAAGACTTGAAAATTTTGTGTGTGTAATATGAGGTGAAAGCCTCCTTATATAGGCTTCTAATGGTGGGTGTTAATGTCACGCCGCGAAATTTTTGAATTTAAAATTTCGCGCGTGAATGTATAAACTCAATTTGTTAGTGTGTCAATAAAATTTTTCTTAGTATCATGGGAATTCAATTTTAAATTTTTGGTGTATTAATCACTAATTTGAAGATATTTAAAACATTTTTACAAATTTTAAAGTTTAAATAATTTTTAACCAATCAAAATTTAACAAATATTAAATTTTTATTTATTTATTTTTTTTTTCTCTCTTTCTTTTTCTTTCCGGATCCTTCCGGAATTAATCCCCCCACCTCTCATTTTTTTTTCCCTTCTTTCTTCACCGACTACCCACTCCTGCTCTCTCTCTCGCCCCTTTATTTTTTTTCTTCTCTTTTCTTTTGTCTTCTTCTTCTTTGCCGATTCTCTCTCCCTTGTTCTTTTTTTTTTCTCTTTTCTTCTTCTTTCTTTTTCTTCTTCCCCTCGTCGCTACTCTCACTCCCTCCCCATCTTTTTTTTTTTCTTTTCTTCTTTCTTTCGGCCGAACTCCATCGGAAGCCGCGGCCGCCTTCCTCGCCACCGCCCGACGCCGATCGCCGGTCGACGCCGTGAGTCGCCATCACCGAACGCCGCCAACCCGAGCCCGCGACGCCACCGCCGTGTGCCACCAACCGAAGCTCGAAGTCGCTCGGCCGAAACACTCCACGCCGGTCCTTCCTCCTCCACCGGAAGCCAGCCGAACAACACCGAACCAGCCGCGCCCACTCCGTCCGCCAAGCCACCCAACGCCGCCGTTCCCTCGCGAGCCCGACGCCAGCCGCCGCCTCCGCCCCCTGCCGCCGTGAGTCTTTCCCGGCCGGTCGTTTTCCATCAGCAAAAAGAAAACAAAAACGTTTGTATGTATATATATATATGTTAATATATGTCTGTGTGCGTGTGTGTGTTTTCATATATGTGTATATATATGTAACTGTGTGTGCGTGCGTGTGTTTATGTATATATAAGTAATAATAATAATAATAATAATAATAATAATAATAATAAATAAAATAATAATGATTTTAGATTTTAAATTTAAATTGATTTGAAATTGGTATTTGATTTGTTCTGAGAATTGGAAAATTTTTCTGTAGGTTAAGCATTTTGAAGCTTTTGAGGAAGCCTATTTTTAGGGCAGGTCATGACGAAATTTTTAAAAAATATATATCTATATTTTGGATATTTGTATTAAAATTATTATTTTAAAATTACGGTGTTAAAATAAAGTATCATTTTAAATTTTAAAAATTCAATGGCATACTAATTAGTTGAGTTTACCGTAATTCAATTACGAAATTCCTGGACAGATAATTAAATTATCTGTGTTTCTTGTTTTAGGTACTCGTAGATCGAATTCAGAAAGAAAGACTATCTTGGAATTCGTGCGAGAAATTGATCGTAGGTCAAATTGCTGACGAGATTGGATATCTTACCCTTTCCTTGTAGCCAATTTTGTTTTAATTATTTGGCCAAAAATCATTTAAAGAAAATGTATTTATAAAACTTTGAAATTTATGTGATTTTAGAAAATATCACGATTTCGGAAATTAAAGAAAAAATATCCGGTTACGGATTTTTTTTTGAAAAACAATACGGTATATTTTTAGTATGTGAATCATATGTTCACGTGAAATGTTGAAAGTTGGATTTGGTGTTAAAGTATATCGGGAGTCAGCACACACGTGCGAAGAGTGCACATCTCGATCGAGGATCACTCATTATGCTTTGGCATGGTGAAGGAGGCTCATACGGACCGTACACGAACTAGATGTATATAGGGACACAAATTGCATAATTACGATTCCACGTTTATGATTCGGTACTGCATTGACATACTTAGTATGATGGTTAAATTCAAATGTTGAATTGAATTTTTTTAAGAATATCCTACTGGGCCTTTCGCTCACCGTTTTAAAACTGGTAAACCCCCAGGAGAGAAAGCTGATTAGAGGATACAGGTGACGTAGAACTGTTCGTGGACGACAAGATCTAGGGCTTGAAATAGTGACCTGTACATTAGGACAAAGTATGTATAAAGCATTCCGGGATTGTAAATTCTAAACTTTACTTTTTTTTTTTGTAAATTCAGTTATTTTATTTTATCCAAGTATGCATCTGTGGGACATGGGTACCTCACCACCTGATGTTAAGATCAAAATAGAAAGACAAATATTAATTAATTTAAAATATACCAGCATAATTTATAAACAAGTTTAAAGACTCGGTAAAGGGTAAGATATAAAAACTGACAGACTTAGGAATCTGAGTTTTCCTTTCCTTTATTCTTTTAAAATTTAATATCCGTCACTATCCCGGGTTTTTGGGAAGTGACACCTGTCGCTGTCCCGGATTTTGGGACGTGACAGGATTTTTGGTATCAGAGCATGGTTTGGGGTCCCCATAGGAATTATATGCATACTTGGGGTAAAATAAAATGCTAATTTACAACCCGGAATTTTTATTTTATAGAATGCCGCCCAAACGTAGAAGGGGAACCGTCCCGACAACTACTCCGACCCCGACCTCAGCACCGACGCGAGAGCCGGACCAGGCTAACGTTACGGAAGCGATGTATCGAGTATTACAACATATAGTCACTCGTGCGAAAGATGAACCAGTCGTTCGTGATATGAACCGGAGCCTACGCGATTTTCAACGATTTCGAGTTCCAGTCTTTACTGGTGAAGGCGATCCTCAAGAAGCGGATGATTGGTTCCAAAGTGTGGTGATGAAGATGGATACTATCCAGACTCCACCTGAATACCGGATTGAAATTCTTTCTACCTATTTGGATGGCAAAGCTGGCATATGGTGGAGACAAATCAGGAGAACGCACAATCTCCAAGAGATGACATGGGAGATGTTTGAACAATAATTCTATGATCAATTTTTCCCTGAAAGTTTTAGGGATCAAAAGATTATAGAATTCATGAGCCTACAACAAGGAAATATGACCGTATTCGAGTACGTGTCAAAATTTGGAGAATTATCCAGATTTGCTTCTACGATGGTGGCGACTGAGCGCACTAAATGTATCAAGTTTGAGCAAGGACTTAAACCATCGATAAGGAGACTGGTGGTGGGTATGCAGATCCGGGACTACCCGACGCTCGTGTCAGCTGCCCTGCGTATTGAGCAGGATAATCAAAACTTTCAGAAAGAGAAATCTGAAGCTCCAAGGACATCTGGTGGACCAACCAGAAGTCAACGTGGGAATTGTACTCATGTCAGTGGGGTCAACGTTGAAGGTAGAAGAACTGACAGTACTAGTAACACCTCTACCGGAAGAGTACACCCATATGAGAGGAGCTGTTATAATTGTGGCCAAACAGGACATTTAAAGAGGAACTGTCCTTACAGGTAACAGCAGCCGTCTCAACAATTCCAGCAGTTCAGCCAATCATCAGCCGGATCTTGTCAATCTGGATCTGGACAGTTTACCCAGGGACCGGTTAATCAGGGACAGTCAGGATTTGGCCAGCCACAATATAGGCCACAACAAGCCCCTTATCAGCCCAATTTTGGACCTCAGTCATTCCAATCACAGTGGAGACCTCAGGTGTCCAATAGCAGGCAAGTTTCTTCGCAACCGCCACAATTCAGGCCAGCGGGACCCACTACCTTGAGGAACAGTATAAATGACAAGGGGAAAGGAAAAATGTATGCTGTGGAAGGGGAAGAACCAGCGACTCAGAACAGTCCCACGGTCATGGAGGGTATGATTCTGATCTCTTCTAGTTGGGCACACGTATTGTTTGATACTGGTGCCAGCCATTCTTTTATTGCATCCACATTTGCAAAAGCATTAGAATTAGAAATCAAACCTTTAGAGTCACCTTTGCACCTAAGTACGCCACTGGGAAAAACCGAAGCTTCAATGATATGTTGGACTAATGTTGTTACGCGAGAAGGCGAACAACTTAATGTCCAATTCATTATCCTACCAATGAGACGCTATGATGTGATTCTTGGTATGGATTGGTTAACTCAGAATAGGGCGACGTTAGATTGTCATCACTGAAAGGTGATATTATTCATAGAGCCAAACCCGACGGTGATCGAACTCGAAGATCCAGATCGAGTGATGACCAGCGAGCTGTTGAGATCAGCCATAGGTGGTCGACGAAAGCTATCTTGCGCCGCTATTATTTTCGCATTGGAAGGTGACAACAACGTGGAAAGCGGTGATCACTACACTCCGGTGGTAGATGAATTTCCGGATGTATTTCCTGAAAATTTACTTGGTTTGCCACCTGACCGAGAGGTAGAATTCTGCATCGATCTTATTCCTGGCACAGCCCCGATATCGATTCCGCCTTATAAAATGGCACATGCGGAGAAAGCTGAATTGCGGAAACAATTGACTGAGCTGGAACTTAAGGGATTCATTCGGCTTAGCAAATCACCATGGGGAGCACCAGTCCTATGTGCAAAGAAACAAGATGGAAGCCTATGACTGTGTGTTGATTATAGGCAACTGAACAGGGTGACCATTAAGAATAAATATCCTTTGCCAAGAATCGACGAATTATTTGATCAGCTTGAAGGTGCTCAGTACTTCTCAAAGATTGATCTGAGATCTGGATATCATCAATTGAAAATCCGAGAGGAAGATATCCCGAAAACTGCATTTAGGACTCGGTATGGATCTTACGAATTCTTGGTTATGCCTTTTGGTTTAACTAATGCTCCAGCAGCTTTTATGGACTTGATGAATCTTGTTTTCCGACCCTTTCTAGATCAGTTTGTCATCGTCTTCATTGATGATATTCTGATTTATTTGAAGACTCGGGAAGAACACGAACAACACTTAAGGCTGGTCCTACAAACTCTGCGGGAGCATCAGCTATACGCTAAGAGGGAGAAATGCGACTTCTGGTTATCTGAAGTCAAATTTCTCGGCCATGTTATCTCTAGCCAAGGCATAGCCGTGGACCCTACAAAATTCGAGGCAATATTGAAATGGGAACGACCTAGAAACGTAATTGAAATTAGAAGTTTTCTGGGATTAGCGGGGTATTATCGAAAATTCGTTCAGGATTTCTCGTGAATTGCAGCCCCAATGACACGACTGACAAGAAAAGACGTTCAATTTGACTGGGACAGCAAATGTGAGAACGTTTTCCAAGAATTGAAAACTCGCTTGACCAGTGCCCCAGTTCTTATAATTCCCAAGCCTGAAGAACCTTATGAAGTTTATACTGATGCATCGAAAGAAGGACTCGGGTGTGTTCTAATGCAGAGAGGACATGTGGTAGCATACGCATCCCGACAATTGAAGACGCATGAGAAAAACTACCCAACACATGATTTAGAGTTAGCAGCCATTATTTTTGCTTTGAAAATTTGGAGATGCTATCTCTATGGTGTCTCATTTCGGATTTTCTCTGATCATAAGAGTTTGCAGTATCTCTTTACTCAGAAAGATCTGAATTTGAGACAAAGACGTTGGGTAGAGTATATGGAAGATTATGACTTTACTCTGGAATATCATCCAGGTAAGGCCAACGTCGTAGCGGATGCTCTTAGTCGAAAAGGTGCCAGTGTTCTTGCTTCATTAGCAGTGCTTGATTAGAAAAGAACAACAGTGGTTGAGGATTATGATCTTCAGATCTCTGAGGATCAAAATTCAATCACTCTGTACAATTTGGTAACTCCACCTTACTTGATTCAGCAAGTCAAGGAGAATCAACATAAAGATAGCCATTTGCAAAACGTCTGGTCCAAGCTTCAGAATGAAGAACAACTGGAACATTGGAACATCTGTAGTGATGGAACTTTGTATTTCAAACATCGCCTAGCTGTTCCACAAATACCAGACTTGAAGAAGGCAATCATGGATGAAGCTCATAAATCTCGATTTGCAATACATCCAGGAGTCATCAAGATGCATAAGGATTTAAAGAGGCAATACTGGTGGCGAAACATGAAAAATGACGTGACAAATTATGTGAAGACTTGTCAGAATTGTCTTAAGGTCAAAGCGGAACATCAGAAACCTGGAGGGATGCTACAGCCGCTACCTGTTCCAGAGTGGAAGTGGGAAAAAATTACCATGGATTTCCTTATGGGACTACCAAAAACACAGAATGGTTTCGATGCAATTTGGGTAGTGGTAGATTGATTGACGAAATCAGCGCACTTCATTCCTATCAAGTCCACATATAGTAGGCAGAACTTAGCCAAAGTATATCTGGACGAGATAGTGAAATATCATGGAATACCACTAAGTATTATTTCTGATCGAGATCCTCGATTTACCGCTCGATATTGGAAGAGTTTCCAGGCAGCTTTTGGAACAGATTTGAAATTCAGCACCGCCTTCCATTCGCAGACCGACAGACAATCCGAAAGAGTTATTCAGATTCTTGAAGACATGTTACGTGCCTGCGCGTTGGATTATGGGAACAAATGGATTGATAATTTGTCGTTAGCAGAGTTCGCCTACAACAACAGTTATCAATCTAGCATCAAAATGGCACCATTCGAAGCTCTTTACGGAAGACCATGTAGATCACCTATATGCTGGATTGAACCCGAAGATCGATTTCATACTGGAGCAACTATTGTCGAGGAGACTACCGATAAAATTCGAATTATTCGAGAACACTTAAAAACAGCTCAGAGCCGACAAAAGAGTTACGCTGACAGACGACGGAGACCATTGGAATTTGAGGTAGGAGATTTCGTACTTCTAAAGTTTCCCCCCGAAAGGGAGTCTCTCGTTTCGGCAAGAAAGGGAAATTAGCTCCACGATACATGGGACAATTCCTTATTATTCAACGAGTTGGAAAAGTTGCGTATCGTTTAGCGCTGCCATCAGAGTTGTCCCACGTGCATGATGTATTTCATGTCTCGATGTTTTGGAAATGCGAACCGGGTCCTACTGCAATAGTTTCACCCGAGAACATACCAATTCGAGAAGATGTTTCCTACGAAGAGGCACCGGTACGAATTCTTAATAGAAAGGTCAAGAGAATACGACGTCAAGAGATAGCGTTAGTTAAGATTTTATGGCAACATCACGGAAGTGAAGACGCTACTTGGGAAGTGGAAAGCGAGATGTTAAAGAAATACCCTCATTTGTTTGAAAATCTAGATAATTCGAATTTCGAGGACGAAATTCTTTTGTAGGAGGGGAGAATTGTCACGCCGCGAAATTTTTGAATTTAAAATTTCGCGCGGGAATGTATAAACTCAATTTGTTAGTGTGCCAATAAAATTTTTCTTAATATCATGGGAATTCAATTTTAAATTTTTGGTGTATTAATCACTAATTTGAGGATATTTAAAACATTTTTACAAATTTTAAAGTTTAAATAATTTTTAACCAATCAAAATTTAACAAATATTAAATTTTTATTTATTTATTTATTTATTTTTTTCTCTCTTTCTTTTTCTTTCCGGATCCTTCCGGAATTAATCCCCCCACCTCTCATTTTTTTTTCCCTTCTTTCTTCACCGACTACCCACTCCTGCTCTCTCTCTCGCCCCTTTATTTTTTTTCTTCTCTTTTCTTTTGTCTTCTTCTTCTTTGTCGATTCTCTCTCCCTTGTTCTTTTTTTTTTTTCTCTTTTCTTCTTCTTTCTTTTTCTTCTTCCCCTCGTCGCTACTCTCACTCCCACCCCATCTTTTTTTTTTCTTTTCTTCTTTCTTTCGGCCAAACTCCATCGGAAGCCGCGGCCGCCTTCCTCGCCACCGTCCGAGGCCGATCGACGGTCGACACCGTGAGTCGCCATCACCGAACGCCGCCAACCCGAGCCCGCGACGCCACCGCCGTGTGCCACCAACCGAAGCTCGAAGTCGCTCAGCCGAAACACTCCACGCCGGTCCTTCCTCCTCCACCGGAAGCCCGCCGAACAACACCGAACCAGCCGCGCCCACTCCGTCCGCCAAGCCACCCAACGCCGCCGTTCCCTCGCGAGCCCGACGCCAGCCGCCGCCGCCGCCCCCTGCCGCCGTGAGTCTTTCCCGACCGGTCGTTATCCATCAGCAAAAAGAAAACAAAAACGTTTATATGTATATATATGTTAATATATGTCTGTGTGCGTGTGTGTGTTTTCATATATGTGTATATATATGTAACTGTGTGTGTGCGTGTGTTTATGTATATATAAGTAATAATAATAATAATGATAATAATAATAATAATAATAAATAAAATAATAATGATTTTAGATTTTAAATTTAAATTGATTTGAAATGGTATTTGAATTGTTTTGGGAATTGGAAAATTTTTCTGCAGGTTAAGCATTTTGGAGCTTTTGGGGAAGCCTATTTTTAGGGCAGGTCATGCCGAAATTTTTAAAAAATATATATCTATATTTTGAATATTTGTGTTAAAATTGTTATTTTAAAATTACGGTGTTAAAATAAAGTATCATTTTAAATTTTAAAAATTCAATGGCATACTAATTAGTTGAGTTTACCGTAATTCAATTACGGAATTCCTGGACAGATAATTAAATTATCTGTGTTTCTTGTTTTAGGTACTCGTAGATCGAATTCAGAAAGAAAGACTATCTTGGAATTCGTGCGAGAAATTGATCGTAGGTTAAATTGCTGACGAGGTAGGATATCTTACCCTTTCTTTGTAGCCAATTTTGTTTTAATGATTTGGCCAAAAATCATTTAAAGAAAATGTGTTTATAAAGTTTTGAAATTTACGTGATTTTAGAAAATATCATGATTTCGGAAATTAAAGAAAAAATATCCGGTTACGGATTTTTTTTTGAAAAACAATACGGTATATTTTTAGTATGTGAATCATATATTCACGTGAAATGTTGAAAGTTGGATTTGGTGTTAAAGTATACCGGGAGCCAGCACACACGTGCGAAGAGTGCACATCTCGATCGAGGATCACTCATTATGCTTCGGCATGGTGAAGGAGGCTCATACGGACCGTACACGAACTAGATGTATATAGAGACACAAATTGCATAATCACGATTCCACGTTTATGATTCGGTACTGCATTGACATACTTAGTATGATGGTTAAATTCAAATGTTGAATTGAATTTTTTTAAGAATATCCTACTGGGCCTTTCGCTCACCGTTTTAAAACTGGTAAACCCCCAGGAGAGAAAGCTGATTAGAGGATACAGGTGACGTGGAACTGTTCGTAGACGACAAGATCTAGGGCTTGAAGTAGTGACCTGTACATTAGGACAAAGTATGTATAAAGCATTCCGAGACTGTAAATTCTAAACTTTACTTTTTTTTTGCAAATTCAGTTATTTTATTTTATCCAAGTATGCATCTGTGGGACATGGGTACCTCACCACCTGATGTTACGATCAAAATAGAAAGACAAATATTAATTAATTTAAAATATACCAGCATAATTTATAAACAAGTTTAAAGACTCGGTAAAGGGTAAGATATAAAAACTGACAGACTTAGGAATCTGAGTTTTCCTTTCCTTTATTCTTTTAAAATTTAATATCCGTCACTATCCCGACTTTTTGGGAAGTGACACCTGTCGCTGTCCCGGGTTTTGGGACGTGACAGTTACAAGCTTGAAATAATGAGGTTTAATAATGATTTAATAAGAATTATTTCCTTGGTGTTACAACCATTCATATTCAAGTTGAACAAGCTCATATACATGCAATAAGGATGAGCAAAACTATTCATTTTCACCATTTACTACTCACTAATGCCCAATAATCACATACATATTAATACTCATTAACATATACTAGAATATCAATAGATAGATGATTGATATTCCAAAAAAAATTCAGATTAATATGTTGGAAAAATAAAAAAAAAATGTAATTTTTTCAACAATACCAAATTTTCTATGGACAAACTTTGGACATCAATTTCTCATTCACCCGATTACCATTTTGAGCGTATAAATATACGATTTTGATCTTCTTGCGATGAAAAACGCAAATCCATTAAGACTCGTCACTTTTGCAAAGTGAGTCCCACTTAAATATGGGTATCAAAATGGCTTCTCAACATAGTTTACAAACCATTTTTCCAACAATTAGTTTATCCATTTATTGATCACTTCTATAAAACTAAAAATTTATTAAAGTTTAGGCTATCATTGACAACTTAAATTAAGGGTCCATTTAAGAGAGAGTTTTCAGACTTAGTTTGGAGTCTTTATTGGTTTTTTTTTTCCTCTACCTCATAATTATTTTTATAATTCACGTATTCAAAACTCTATACTTAATTCAAAATTTTAGTTCATAACTTTACGCATATAAGTCTAAATAAGATTGTTTTTTTTAATTGTATAGAATTTTAAAAAGAACAAAATAACATTTATATTTATATTTTTTCTGAATAAATTTTTAATATTTTATACTTTTTCACTCCAAACAGTTTTTTCCTTAAATATATTTTTTAAAAGTTACTTCTCTCCAACATAAAAAATGACTCCAAAACTCCTTTCAAACGGATTCTAAAAAAGTTACTTCATAACTCACTTGTTTAGTTTTGCATCATATATCGAATTCTGTTTTTTAGACAATGAAAAATGAAGGTCGAAATGTTATTGACTTAAAAGAGATACAAATATTTATATCCTTACTAAAGGTATAAATCTCCACAATGATGCGAAGATTAAGTAAGGCTTTCTATTTGCTTTTTTTTTTTTTTTTTCAAATGGAGGAAGTGGGATTAGGGGTGAACAAAAAACCCAACAATCCGATTAACCCGACAAATCCACCTAACCTAACCCATTATAACTTGAACCCGACCAACCCGATCAAGAGATCAACTAAACCCACTGAACCCAATTATTAATTAGGTGGGTTTGGGTTGTATTTTTCTAAACCCAACTTAACTCGAACTCACTCAATTTATTAATATATAAAAATAAATATTTTTATAACTTATAATATATAGTATTTGTTTTATATTTTATATTAATTACTTAATAATCGGTTATATTTAATATTATATGAGTTTTTATTATTATTTATTTGTTAGTTTATAATTTTTATATTTAAACTTGTTTTGTATATATTTTATTTTTATATCGGTTTTATAACTTATAAGATAAGTTTAGAGTTTTATAATACTAATATTATACTGAAAGTTGGTTTTCTTTTCATATATTTCTTATTTAGAGTTGAATGATTAGTTATATTTATTTTTTTTTATTTTTTTATTTTTTAATTATGTTCCACCTGATCAACTCATTTAAAATTTAATTAGGTAAGTTGATTTTAAATTTTGAATTAATTAGATAGGTTAAATTTAAAATCAACCCGCCCAAACTTTATTAGATGCATTGAAAATTCTTAAAAACCCATTTAATCTACTCAATATTCACCTCTAAGTGGGATAAGTGGAATTTGAATTAGAATAGAGGAAAGCTGAAATTTGAATCACTAGCTATGTTTGTTTGGGAGTTTCATTTTAGAAAATGGAAAAATTTTCATTTTAAGAAAATAGATCTTCCTAAATTTCCATACCTGAACATCCAAAATTTTTCATTTTGGAGAATGGAAAAAGAACACTCTAGAAAAATAAAAATTTTTATCTATCTAAACAACTTTTTACCTAAAAAAAAAAATCAAAATAACTTTTTATTTTCTAAATCTAAAAATCTTCTATTTTTCAAAAATTAACCTTCCATCCATCCAAATATATATTAGGAGAATGCTTTTGGAGCCATGCAAATCAATGGAGAACTTTCCAGTATGCCTTAAAAAAAACCAAAAAACAAAAACAAAAAAAAAAAAACATTTACCGTAGGCTTAAAGAATGGCATTTCAAGTGAGGGATCCCACAAAAGTGCATGTCAGACAGCAAAAACAAAATGTTTACAAAACTATAGGTGAAATTTTGCACTTAATGATTGGATCAACACATTCTAAAGAAAGCAATCATAAAAAATTTTGGGTTATTATTATTATTTTAATTAGGCCTTGGGATCCCAAGAAATTAATTATAAAACCTTATCATTTGGAAAACAACAAAATAATTAAGTGAAGACGGACCAATGAAACATCATGATTATCATCAATCTTTAGAAATAAAAAAATAATTATGGACAATTGAAGGAGAAAAAAAAAAAAAAAACCCTCAAGCAAATTGTTTTCGCAGCCCCATGATGAATCGGTGTTTTTGCTGCTGCTGGGGCGCGCCACCTTGCTATCATACCCCAAGGCAAACGTGCTTGTGCCCGTTTGCATCCTCTTTTTTCTCTGAATTTTTTTAATTTTCTTTTTCTCTTTTTTTATTTATAAAAATTAATATCTTATTTGTTTACTGAATTATATTCGTATTATATTCAAATATAATGTAATTTTCATTTAAATATAAAAGTATTACATTTAATACCAATCACATTATATTTTCAATCCTATACAATCACTATTTATTATTTAATTTTTTCTATTATTTTTACTAATCATATAGTATATTATTTTTCTGTCTTTCTTTTCTCTCTCTACTTTTATCAATCACATTACATATTCATTATTTAAATATAATTTAAATACTTTTCATCTAAATACATATTGTATTCAAATGTAATACAAATATTTTTATTCAAATATAAATTGATTTAATGTATTACATTCAAATATAATATAAATAAAATGCGTTTATCAAACATCCTCTAAAAACTCAAATCTTCATTTGGATTTTTTTAATTTTTATTTTTATTTTGAAGGAAAAAGACAAATGAAAGGCCAAAGCTGTCACTCAGTTTAGGTTGCGAGGATTTTCTTTACCTCTACTAGTTTATCAAGAGAAATAAGGGCTGTGTACTAAACCATTTTCATGTCAAATCATTTTCTTAACAGCTATCTAATTGGGCCACAATAGAAACTAAGAGACACTAAACTCTTCCGTAATTGAGTTGAAACTTGCTTCCTTCCTTTGTTGTGCCAATCCATGATTGAAAAGAAAGCCCTAATGTTCAAGAAAAGGGGATGAAAAGTAGAAAAGGGAAAGTTTTGTGCTTCCATGAAATCCCCCAAAGACCATCCCTTTAGCTTGAAGGATGCAAAGTTATAATCAAGAAAGAAAACCAAGGAAAACCATCGGATTTGATCATGATTCCGCGGTCGATGTAATATGGCAATGGTAAGTTTGTAGCATTTAAACTTATGCCTCGTTTGTTTACCGCATTATATTTAAACACAATGTAATTTTCATTCAAACGTAAAAATATTACATTTAAATGCCAATCTTATTACATATTAATATAATACAATTATTAATTATCATTTCACTTTTTCTACTATTTTTATTAATCACATTATATACTTTCTTTCTCTCTCTCCTTTTCTCTCTACTTTTATCAATTACATCACATACAATACAATTCAAATATTTTTCATCTAAACAAACATTGTATTTGATGCAATGTAAATATTTTTCATCTAAATGCATATTGTATTTTAATATATTATATTCAAATGTAATATGAATACAATGTATTACCCAAACGCCTCATTAGAGTAGGACTTCAAAGTGCATCACATTTTTTAGTGCATAAGTGCAATTTAAGGATTCGTATGTGGTGAATTTATATTTTTGTCTTTTTTCCAATTTTTGTTATTAACTTTTACAATTCTAATTCTCTCTAATCTTCAAACAAAAGTTTCAATCCTCCGCTATTCAAGTCTTAAATATTAGTCATTAAATGAGGCATAAAAATGATTTCATTTATTGAAAATTTCCCAACTTGTATCAAATGACAACCGGCAACATTTTTTCAGCGGCTCTTTTTTTTTTTGAATAAGCTAATAGCTAAATAAAAGGGAGAAGAACCAAAATAATAATACAGTGTAAGGTTTTTAAATTACAGCATAATTTAAAATATTATTACTTAATAGTAGGGTAAATAACAACACAAAATCTTAAAAATACCCCTAGTTCTCTCCCCTCACTCCTCTCTCTCCCCCCCTTTGTTTGTCTCCTTTCTCTAGGGGTGAACAAAAAACCCGATTACCCAACAAACCCACCTAATCTACCCAACCCGATCTTAATTGGATGAGTTGATTTGTTATATTTAGTTAATTGGGTGGGTAAAAAAAAATTTCAACCCACCCGATAAAGATTGGGTGGGTTGAAAAATTTTCAAAAACCTATCAAACCCACTCAATATTCACTCACTTACTATTTTTTCTTTTTTGCTAAATGATGTTCACCCTTAAGTGTTGTTTAGATTATTTAAATATATAAAATACATTACTTGATATTCAATATAGATGTAATTTTTGATAATTTTGTAAAAAATTCCAATAATTACTTTAGTATTCTTGTATCTTTTGGTGATTCTTATAACTTATATTTATTTTACATTTGACTATTAATGAGATTATATTAGAAATTTTTTTATTTGTGCAAAATCTATGATAGAATTTATTTTAAAAACTATGTCATGAGTTTAATTTCTTTTTTTACTGTTAAATTTTTTATTTGTTGTTGGATGTTTAGTATCATTTATTATTTTTATTAATAAAATATATAATCTACCCAACTCACCCAACCCAACCCGATGTTAATTGGGTGGGTTGATTTTTTACATTAGATTGATTGGGTAGGTAAAAAAAATTGTCAACCCACCTAATATTCATTGGGTGGATTGAAAATTCACAAAAACCCACTCAAGCTACCCGATGTTCACCCCTACCTTTCTCTCTCTCTCTCTCTCTCTCTCTCTCTCCCTCCTATTTTTCCTATTTGTCATTTCTCATTGATCAAAGATGATGCTGCGCTGGCGATAGAGCACCGATCTTGAACTTCCCAACGACTAAACCACCCTCCTGATGCCATCAAGTGACGAAGATCGTGAATTGTGATGGAGATCGTGATTTCACGACCATGCCAGACTCCGTGAGTGACAACCAACCCCTACCGTGGGATCTCTAGACATGCCTGTCATGGATACCTCACCATTGCCATCAAAGTCGCAGCTTCGTGAGGGCCTATCACTCAATGGGAAGATAGCAACCCCGCGGAGATTTTGTGACCTCATTGGATTATGATGCAGGTGAATGCAACTAATTTAGTGCTTGCAACATCGAGATGATGGCGAGGGGACCGTCGAGAGGCAGAGGTCTCATTATCATTGGGGAGCCCATTCTCTTCCTCTATTGTCGCCTAACTCCACTCGCCAGATTGGTAGCTCGCTAGTTGGAGAATATAGAGAAAGAGAGAGGGGAGATGAGAGAGAAATGGGTAAAAATGAAGAACAATATTACTTTTTAAAAAAATAATATTAATATACTATTATTTATTATGTTTTCAAAAATATGCTATTATTTATATTAATACATTTTAAATATGTTATTTAGTACCTTCTCCCTAAATAAAATAGGATGTAAGTAGCGATGATAAAAAAAAAAGGGTTATTTATGCATCCAAAAATTTTAGGAGATCCTTTTTTTTTTATGTAGCAAAACTATTAAGAGATATTACATAGAGATTACCATTACTTAAGGTCTATCCAAACCATTAATTGTAACACGAAGATTTAAATCAGCTTTAAACCGGGTAATATTTAGTGTATGAAACTAAATATTATGAAAGAATTTTATAGACAACACAATTAAACTCATATTATAAACAACTATTTATTTTAAATCATATAGTTGAGGTCGATTAAGTGCATGCCTCTATTGTGGAACCGTCCCTACATGTATACTATCATATATGTGTCTATGGATCTGGACTAAAAGAATAAATCCTGCAATAAAATTCATGAAAGACTTTTCTTGCCAGAAGGTTTGATATAACGCTTCACTTGATGCTAAAACTTGACCCGTGTGACTGATATATATATATATAAATATATATTATTAGGAAATTGACAATAAAAAAAATGAAAAAGAAAAAGACTTGCTCTACTAGACCACGGCACGTCAAAGATGCATAAAAATGTGTCACACATGTAGTAGTAGTAGATCATGATGTCCTAATCTGGTTATGTGAGAATTTTTTTTTTAATATAAGAAGGCCCTTTAAATTGAGCACAAAGCAACGCGTGGCTAGAGTTGGCTCTTGCTTCTCACCTGCATACTTATGGTCTGCACCCTGCCACATCAGAACCGTCAACTTCTTAGCATAAAAGAAAAAAAAATGAAGAAGAAGAAGAAAATAGAAGTGACCCCAGCTGGTTGAAGTCCTTTACGTAGGTAGGTTCAACAAGAGAAAGGTTTTGTCGGTGGGACACGTGCTCAATGTCTAGGAAGAAAACGACACGCTATAAGATTGTGCCTCAATGAATGATGTTCATACGAATGTTAAACCAAAAAAACAAAAAGTGAAAAAAATAATAAAAATAAATAGAAGGAACAAAGTAAAAAAGAAACTAGACAAATGAATATGCGTGCTCACTCATGCGACTCTGATGGGTAACTTTCATCACTCCAATCCCACCAACACACCAAAGAGGAAGGGAGGAAGCCATAAGAGGGAGAAAAACACACCCACATGAACCACTGTGGTGAAGCCAACTCTGCTAGGTTATATGAGGAAATTTAGAGAATATTTGGTAAGTGTATTTTATTTACATTGCATTTGAATACAATGTATTGAATGTAATTTGTATTTGAATTAAAAGTATTTGTATTGCATATGAATGTAATGTATTTATGAATGACAAATATTTGAATTGTTTTTAAATAGTCTTGTCCCAAAATCCTAGATGGTAACTTTTAGAATGAATCAATCAAGGAAGATCTGTCAAATCCCTAGGTCTATTGGTTTTATTTTAAAACTATATACCATCTTTTTTTAATTTTATTTCTAATTATGCTCGAGTAAATTTATCAAATGTTATTATTTGTATTTAAAAATCTCATGGCAGAGTCTCTATTCCCCACAAATATATACTTGAATAAAATAAAATTAATCACAAAAAATAAAAATAAAAATTTAAAGATTACAATTCATGTCACGTCCCAAACCCGGGATAGTGACACGTGTCACTTCCCAAAAAGTCGGGATAGTGACGGATATTAAATTTTAAAAGAATAAGAGAAAGGAAAGCTCAGATTCCTAAGTCTGTCAGTTTTTATATTTTACCCTTTTACCGACTCTTTAAACGTTTTTATAAATTATGCTTGTATATTTTAAATTAATTAATATTTGTAGTTCTATTTTTATCGTAAAATCAGGTGGTGAGGTACCCATATCCCACAGATGCATACTTGGATAAAATAAAATAAGAAAGATCACAAAAGTAAAGTTTAGAATTTACAGTCCCGGAATGCTTATATACATACTTTGTCCTAAAATACAGATCACTACTTCAAGTCTTTAGTACTTGTCGTCCACGGACTGTTCCACGTAACTCGTGTCTGCTAATCAGCTTTATCTCCTGGGGGTTTACCAGTTTTAAAACAGTGAGCGAAAGGCCCAGTAGGATATTTTAAAAAAAATATTTCAACATTTTAATTTAACCATCATACTAAGTATGTCAATGCAGTACTGAATCATAAACGTGGAATCGTGATTATGCAAATTGTGTATCTATATACATCTAGTTCGTGTACGGTCCGTATGAGCCTCCCTCACCATGCCGAAGCATAATGAGTGATCCTCGATCGAGATGTGCATTCTTCGCATGTGTGTGCTGGCTTCCGGTATACTTTAACACCAAATCCAACTTTCAACATTTCACGTGAACATATGATTCACATAATAAAAATATACCGTATTGTTTTTCAAAAAAAATCCGTAACCGGATATTTTTCTTTAAATTTCCGAAATCGTGATATTTTTCTAAATCACATAATTTTCGAAACTTTATGAACTCATTTTCTTCAATCGATTTTGGCCAAATCATTAAAACAAAATTGGCTGCGAAGAAAGGGTAAGATATCCTACCTCGTTAGCAATTTGACCTACGATCAATTTCTCGCACGAATTTCAAGATAATCTTTCTTTCTGAATTCGATCAACGAGTACCTAAAACAAGAAACACAGATAATTTAATTATCTGTCCAAGAATTCCGTAATCGAATTACGGTAGACTCAACTAATTAGTATGCCATTGAATTTTTAAAATTTAAAATGATACTTTATTTTAACACCGTAATTTTAAAATAGCAATTTTAACACAAATATCCAAAATATATATATATTTTTTAAAAATTCCGACATGACCTGCCCTAAATATAGGCTTCCCCAAAAGCTCCAAAATGCTCAACCTGTAGAAAAATTTTCCAATTCCCAGAACAATTCAAAATACAAATTTCAAATCAATTTAAAATTTAAAATCTAAAAATCATTATTATTATTATTATTATTACTTATTATTATTATTATATATTTTTTTTTCTATTACACACACGCACACAGATATACATTTACTATATATACATATACAGTTTTTTTTTTCTTTTTGCTGATGAAGATAGTCCGGCTGGAAGGAACTCACGGCGGCGGAGAAATCGGTGGCGGCTGGTGGCGTCGGCACGGTGGTTGGCGACGAGCGGGTGGCTAGGAGCAACCGGCGAGGCACGGCTAGGTCGGACGGAACCGGGAGGAGTTGGGATTGGCGGCTGTGCGGCGAAGACCCGGTGGCGCTTGGATGGAACGGCGGCTGTTCGGCGCGGCAGGTTCAAGCGGGACGAGCTTCGGCCGAGCGACTTCGGGCTTCGGTTGGTGGCACACAGCGACGGCGTTGGTGGCTCGGGCTCGCGAGAGAACGGCGGCGTTGGGTGGCTTGGCGGACGGTGTGGGCTCGTGATTGGCTTCAATTCGTGCGGTGGAAACGGGTCCGGCTTGGGCTTTCGGTGGAGTTCGGCCGGAAAAAAAGAAGAGGAGAAAGAAAAAGAAAGATGGGGAGGGGAAGAGAGATTCGGTGAGGGGGGAGCGAGAATCGGTGAGGGGGGAAAAGTTAAAAAAAAAAAACAGAGAGAGAGCAGGGAAGGAGAGGGAGAGTCTGGCGAGTAAAAAAATAAAAAAGAGAAAATCAAAGAGAGGGAGGGGGGTTTCCAGTGGCTTCCGGCCGAAAGAAAAAAAGGAAAAGAAGAGAAAGAAAAGAAAGAGATGGGGAGGGAGTGAGAGTGAATCGACTAGGGGAAGAAGAAGGAGAGAAAAGAAAATAAAGGAATAAAGAGCGTGAGAGAGAGAGGCAAGAAGCAAAAGAAAAAAAAACACAGAGGGAGAGAACAGAGAGAGAGGGTCGGTGAGGAGAAAATGCAGTGAGGGAAAGGATAAGAGAGAGAGTAAATTTTGTTGAATGAAAATTTTGTTTAAGAAAAAAAGTGAGTCGGTGAAGAAGGAAAACAAAGAGAGAGAGAAAAAGAAAGGGGGGGGGGGGGGGGGGTTTCCAGAAAAATCCGGAAGGAGAAAAAAAAAATAAATAAATAAAAAAAATACTATTTGTTAAATATGATTGGGTAAAAATTGTTAAAATTTTAAAATTGGTAAAAATATTTTAAATATCCTCAAATTAATATTTAATACACCAAAATTTAAAATTGAATCCTCATAAAAAATTTTATTGGCACACTAACAAATTGAGTTTATACATTCACGCGTGAAATTGAAATTCAAAAATTTCGTAGCGTGACAATTCAGGAGCATTCAAATTTACATATATGATTATAGAGGTAAAATAAATAGGCTTCTCATCCTTAGCCTCCAAACTTTGAATTCACGCAACTCGTATCTTCTAATCAGCTTTCTTTTTTGGGGGTTTACCAGTTTTAAACATTGAACGAAAGGTCCAGTAGGATATTTTAAAATCATTTTTCAAACATTTTATTTTGAATCAGCATAATAACAATATATCAATACAGTACAGAATCTTAAATACAGAATCGTGATTATGCAATTTGTGTCCCTAAGTATATCTAAATCGTGCACTGTTCGTATGAGCGCCTCACTACAAAATCTATGATGATTTATTCCCAATCGAGATGTACACTCTTCGCACATGTGTGATAACCGGGAATTATAGATTCTTGGAGTAGATTAAAATTGTATGTATATACCAATTTTAATGAATAAAATATAAAAAAAATTGTGTTTTAATACTATTGAGAATACTGTAAAAATGTTCTGATAGTGTTAAAGTGAGTGAGTTTAGGGATGGAAAATCTTACCGAACATATTTGAGTGAGACGATTCGAAATCAGAGCTAAAAACCCCAGGGAATACATTGAAATGCACTAAAAAGATAGAAATTTATGGTAGAGAATTTTGATCAAATGGAAGCAAAATAAAACAAACCGATCGCACCAGAGATGCCCGAAACTCGCCTACGCAATTTCGGTAAAATTCCGTTTGATTTGACTTTCGATCAAAATTTGACCACAAATTAATTAGTGAATTAATACATATATATAATAGGATGACATCATAATTATGATGTCATAAATACAAATTTTAAGGCTTGGAAAGTAAGGTGTAATAGGTGTATGGATAGGATTTGATGTCTTTTTGATCAATGGCCAAGATCTAGTCAAAAAGACATGGGAAAAAATTTTAAAAAATTTGAAAAAGGCCATTTAGCCACCCAGAAAAAGGGCAGAAAAAAATTTGATTTTTGGCGTAAAAATATTGCATTTTAGGTCTTGAATAATTAGTAAATTGTTGGAAAAAAATTGCTAAGTGGTCCCTAGCATTTACCTATAAATAAGCTTCAAAATTCATTCAAAAAAATGAAAAAATTTGGCCAAACTCTTGTCATTCTCTAGCAGCCAAAACCATGGGTCCCCCCCCCCCCTCCCTCATTTAAGCCAAAATTTGTCCAAAAATTCACACCAAAATTAGCTTCCAATTCAATTCTAACATCAAGGAATCAAATAAATAAGGTAAGCTTCCAAATTGAAGCAATTTTCCTTGATTTTCTTTAGAAAATGGGTCTTTGATGTGGAAAAACATTGATAAAAATTGATGTTTTGCTAATGATATGATTAGTTTGGTATTTTAGAGATTAAAGCATGATTCAGGTTTAAGAAATAAGCAAAAATTTATGCTTGGTTTCCATGAAAAACCGTGGTATTATTGGTATAAAAAATGATTGGAAATTTGGTGATTTGGTTTAGTGTTTATGTTCATTTGGTAACATGTTGAATCAAGCATGAATTAGAATCAAGAAATAAGAAAATTTAATGTATTTTCATGCTAAAATCCGTGGGTGAGAGACACTAGAAAATAGGAAATTTTTTAGTGTTGAACAATGATGAGTAATGTTGATAAAACCCTAGGAAATAAAACAAATTTTCTAGGGTGCTTTAACATAAAAATCCGTGGACAATGCTAAGATTGGAATGAAAATTTGGTTAGGTTTTAATGTTGATTTGCACATTTGAAAACCTAACAATAAAATGTGATAATTGTTGAAAGTGATGAAAAACATTTGGTGATGATTAACATGATAAACCGAGGCTATATTTGGAAAGAATTTGATAATGTGTGTTGATTTTGAATACTGGTTAATGTGAAAAATTTTTATACAAAGTTTGGTGACTTTGTATAAAATAGGCCTCTGGTATAATACGTGGTAGGTACAAAGGTTTAGAGGCATACTTAATGCCGGAAAACCTTAAAATACAAGTAGAAATGCTGCCGAAATTTCCCAAAACGGCATAAGGGCATTTCGGGAAACGAGGGGGTAAAAATATTGGACTCAGGAAAGAAACCGAGACCCCTAGGTGGATTAGAACCCAAAGGTTCTAAGGCGTACCTAACGCCTGGAAAACCTTAAAATACAAGCAGAAATGCTGCCGAAATTTCCCAAAACGGCATAAGGGCATTTCGGGAAACGAGGGGTAAAAATATTGGACTCGGGAAGGAAACTGAGACCCCTAGGTGGATTAGGATTGAAAATGGAAAACCAACCTAAGAAAAATAGTAAACCGACCCTTAATAACTAAAATGCCTAAAACAGGAAAAAAAAATTTCATGTTAGGGGTATTTTGGGAAACGAGGGAAAAATTAGGTCGAGATAGGAAACCCGAGCCCCTCAGGGACCGAGGGCTGGGGACGGGATTGAAAACATTTCAGGAGTAGTGAAATGCCCATTTGGGGCTCTAAAACGCTAGAAAAACGAGAAATGACCCTAGGTAATGGATGAATAGTAACCAAGGGTCGAGAAAATAGATAATTGAAATTTTGTAGCAAATTATGCTGTAAAATGATACAGAAGTTTAGAGAATATTATTTTAAGATATTTGGGCTTAGAATATTCAAGAAAAATGATAAGACAACATAGTTATGGTCCCGAGACCCGTCAGGGGTAAAATGGTCATTTTGACCAAAAATTTCTGAAAGACTCGGAAAGGACCGTAAAGGACCTAGAATAACTTAAATAAAATTCTAGGACCCAAAATAGAGATTTTAGGGTTTAAAATCTAGAGTTTAATTAGTACGTGGGCGTGTACAGTGAAACACGGTCGTGTAAAATAAAACCAAGAGGTACACGGTCTAGGATACGGGCGTGTTGCAGACCGTATACCACATAAAGAATTGAAATGTTTTGTAAAATTTATCACAAAATAAATATATTTAAAGTGATAATTAATAAAATGATATTAACAGACAAAATTATGTCTGTAGAAACCCAAATTAGAGATAGAACTGCGAAGGAGTTCCGGAAGTGGACATTATTGCAGTATTGGTAAGTTCAAGCATTTTCATGTCTGCAATATGAAATAATGTGTTACTTTGTTATGTACTAGTTGTACATTAGGTATCAAGTCTTATGGACATTTGGGGATTAGTTAGTATAACAGGTCTCACATAATCAAAGGAAAAGAATACCTAAGGCTTATGGGTGATGGAGGTTAGTGATCTTAAGATGATGATTAATGTCATTTGGTCAGAATTATAATTGAAAGATGGTAATAAAACCATTTAAGGCGTACCGCCTCTCCAACGTTGTGATGGAGGTTTTTCAAATCCTACGGGGATATAATAAGGGTTGTATTACTTTGTTATGTATTAGTTGTACATTAGGTATCAAGTCTTATGGACATCTGGGGATTAGTTAGTATAACAGGTCCTACATAATAGAAGGAAAAGAATATCTAAGGCCTACGGGTGATGGAGGTTAGTGACCTTGAGGTGACGATTAATGTCACTTGGTCAGAACTATAATTGAAAGATGGTAATAAAACCATTTAAGGCGTATCGTCCTTCCAACGTTGTGATGGAGGTTTTTCAAATCCTACGGGGATATAATAAGGGTTGTGGAGACAGAAGCTCTAGGGTCACTCCCTAGACCCTCCCAGTTAGCGCACAAGATAATTTATCGGTACTGCTATAAAGAGCTCAACACCAAATACAAATAGAGAGAGAATAATCGATAATATGACAAAAGCCATAATTGAGCATAACCGAAACTTACACTAAGTATAATGAACTCAGTTAGGAAAATATGAATAGTAACCGGTTAGAGTAATGTGAATAGTAACCTGTTAGGGTAACGGTTACTATTCATCGGTCAAAGGTCAACGTCACTATTCATGGTGAATACTACTATTCATAGGAAATGGTATTTTTAATGTTTTTGAATCTATGCGATTCTTATTAAGAATGTTTGAACTTACTAAGACTGTTAACTCATCAGTTTGTTCATTTTGCATATGGATGGCGGCAGGATGTGTGCTTGTCAAGGAATAAGAAATTCACCGTAGACTTGGTCCTGCCATAAGTCTTCCGCTGAGCTTTGAGACTTAGTGAATTGAAGAGAATGTGTCTTTGAAAAAAAAATGCAGTATAAATATATTGTATGTTATACATTATGTTGTACTCAAAAAAAAAAAAAAAAAGACAACTAAAAGTTAGTATTGTATTTTACATGGTTTTTATACTTAGCTTTCTTTCCGAGAAAGTATATATTAAAAAGAAAAAAAATTTGGGCATAATTTTGGGCCTTGAAAATAAAAGTTAAGAGAAAAAGAGTTTTAAATGGCGATCTGAATTCGATACAAGGGCTGTCTTGATCGACAACAGAGTCGATTCATAACAGTTTCGCGTGGTTGGATTTGGGGGTGCCACAGGTTGGTATCAGAGCGATTGACCATATCTCTATTGGCACAAAGCGCGACCTGCTCGTCAATTTAAGTAAGTTAGCTTTCTTTAAGACAAGTTAACTTTTCGTTTATTCGAGGTTATATATATTTTGTAGGATATACGATGACTAGACCACCTTATATGAGACCTCACCCATACCGGCCTAGAGGACCGATCCGGGTATGAACTAGGCCCGTGATCAGACCGTCGATGATTCATCGAGTTGTGCCTCGACTATCAATACCTGAGCCGCCAGTACCGAGGACAGTAGCACCGGCACTGGTACAAGCACCACCCCCTCGGCCGATTGTAAACCCACTGGTAGCAGTAGATATCCCAGTGGTGGGAGATCGACTTCGTGTAGGAGATAGAGTATCAGTGCGAGCAGTACATGCTTTTAGAGGCAGTCATCCACCTACGTTCGAGGGAGGTCAACAGGGGATCTCTACTCGGGACTGGCTACATGATGTAGAGACGATCATACGCCAGTGTGACATAGTTGAGGATTGCTGGGTATTGATGGCCATTGGCACATTCCGGGAGGATGCAAGGTTATATTGGGAGTACTGCGATCAAGAGATGCTATTAGCACTTGATTGGGCTGAGTTTCACCAAATCATGATGCAGCAGTTCGCGCAGAGGAGTTCAGCACTAGTTTTAGACCTTCTTGAGAGCAGGGTAGAGATGCCGCCATCAACTATGCCCAAGTATGCAGATGTCAAAGACTTTGTTCTTCGCGCAGAGAGACAGCAGATGATGCTAAGTGATACCGTATTCACTTATGCAGTCAGGTTCTAGGATAATGTTGTGAGGACATGTCCCATGTCCAACCTCACAGACGAGGATTTTTACAACATATTCTGGAAAGGACTCACTATTGATCTACGATAGAGGGTAACTCCTTTACACCCTACTACTTTGCGTGAGTTTATAGTTACGATAGCTAAAGTAGAGGAAGAGATGATGATGGAGCACATGGTGCACAAGAGACGGGAGTAACTATTACAGGAGACCATGCTAGATCGTCTGTACGGGGCACAGCCTATGGCCAACGATCATGAGGCTGGTCCAGCAAGGCAACTAGAGGGTATGGGTCTAGCTGAAGGATCAACGCCATCCAAGGCTGGAAACGGAACGGATGAGGAAGAAATTGATCCAGTGGAATTTTTGACAATTCTAGAACAACCTCAGTTAGGAGATCAGGTGTAGAAATACATGTGTTGTACAAATGTATATATATATCTGTATATGTGTATGGATGATCGTATCGAAAGGCTATTTTGAGAAAAGCCTTCTAGTGATGTACTTTTTAAAAAATAATTTTGAAATGAAAAGAAATTACAATCACATTTTGACATGTTCAATGGATGAAATGTTGAAATTATATGATGATTAAAACTATTTTACTTATATTATAAAAGTATGGTTGTGAAAATGTAACAATCGACTCTCATGCAATTATAAGAAGTAGAAAAGATGGTGAATCTGTGAAACCTAAGGAACATGAGAGGACATCCAGTCCTGTCAGAAAGAGTGGATGAGTTGGAAGCTTTAATAGAAGCTCAAATGAGAGAAAACGCCAAGTTAAGACAAAGACTCGAGTAAATGGAGCAAAGATAAGGCCAATAAGAGGGCCAAAATTCGCAAATGGCTGCACTTGAACCAGAAGTGTCGCCAATCGAACCTGAGATCGAAATAGTAGAACCCCAACTGCAACCCCGAGTCAACTATGAGCCATTGTATGAAAGATTCCGATGAATAAAGCCACCAGAGTTCGAGGGTTCCACAAACCCTCTAGAAGCAGAAGAATGGTTATCCTCACTCCATATGATCTTGGAATTTATGGAGTTGAATGACCAAGAAAAGATTTTGTGTGCGTCCTTTGTTTTGAAAAAGGATGCAAGATTTTGGTGGGAATCAATCAAGTTAATAATGAACATGTACACCATGTCATGGATAGATTTTTTGGAGGAATTCAATTAGAAGTACTACAATCCCGCATTACTACAACCACAACAAAGAGAGTTTGTAGAATTAAAGCAGGAGGACATGTCAGGAATCGAAGTTTGTAGCAAGTTCGACTAGTTATCCTGACTGTGCCCATACACTATCACCACTGAAAGGGAGAAAATTCAGAAGATGCTGGGAATGTTCCGTCCTGAAATCTCAGCATTGGTAGATAGCGGATTGACGCCACCCACTACTGTATCCGATTGTGTACACAGAGCATTGAGGGTTGAATATTACTTGGTTCGACAGAAGGAGGAAAAGGAAAAGATTTGGGATGCTAGGAAGACGGAAAAGGTATTGGCCAAAGCAGTATAAGTTGGATCTCAGGTTGGACAGAGCAGCAAGCAGAATCAGAATACTAAGGCCGGTCAGCCAAGTACTTTTAGCTAACAGTCCCAAGGGAAGAGAAAAGGAAATAATTCTGGAAATAGGAATTAGCAGAAGAGAACGAATAATAATGCCAGCCCTATTGCTCGAGACTGTGTGATCTGCAACAAGAGACATGCAGGCCGATGCAGACTTGCCCCAAATGCCTGTTTCTAATGTGGAAAGGATGGTCACTTTGTCAGAAACTGTCCGGAAAATAGGCAAAATATGCAAGGTTCATCTCAGACACAGCAGCCTCGTTCCCAGGCACATTCATTATAAGCCAAGGCTGAAGGTTCTTCCCATTCTGAAAGGTAGGAGAGATCAGAATGCATGCCTCGTGCGGATGCTTGGGTTATGATATACACAAAAGAAGACGCGGAAGTCAGAACGTCAAATATAGTGACAGGTCAGTTTTCTGTCGCTCATAATTTGGCGTCTATTTTATTTGACTCTGGAGCTACGCATTCATTCATTTCATACCAATTTGTGAATAGGATAGGATATCCTAAGGACAATATGGGTATGACATTTAGAACAGCACTACCCTCGGGGGAAGTCTTGATGTCCAATTATTGGTTACCTCATGTACTAATAATTGTGGCAAATAGGGAGTTGTAGGCAGAACTAATCATGATGGAGCTTGCCGATTACGATGTGATACTAGGAATGGATTTCCTAGGGAAGTATCAAGCCACGATCGATTCTTGGAAGCGAAAGATAAGGTTCCAACCCGACCAGGAAGATGGATTTGAATACTTTGATTCGTCATGCAAACCAAGGACGATAATGATCAACTCTATGAGGGCAAGAAGGCTAATGTCTAGCGGGTGTGCTCGATACTTAGCATGCATAGTATATGTGATGGGAGAACAAAAGCTTCAACCTGAGGACATTCCTATCGTGAAGGAATTCATCGATGTCTTCCCAGAGGAATTATCAGGATTGCCGCCTGAACGAGAAATTTCCTTTAAGAGTGAGTTGATGCCAGTAACTGCACCTATCTCAAAGGCACCACACCGAATGGCACCGGTAGAATTAAAAGAGTTACAGGAGCAGCTAAAGGAGCTTCTTGACAAAGGATTTATATGCCCGAGCTATTCCTTATGGGGTGCTCCCGTATTGTTCGTCAAGAAGAAGGATGGATCGTTTTGCATGTGCATTGACTACCGGGAGTTGAATAAGATTACTATCAAGAATAGGTATCCGCTACCTAGAATTGACGACTTGTTTGACCAACTCAAAGGCGCAACGGTGTTTTCTAAGATCGATCTACGATCAGGATACCATCAACTGTGGATCAAGGAGAGCGATATCTACAAGACGCATTTCGGACCCGCTACGGTCATTACGAATTCCTTGAAATGCCGTTTGGATTAACAAATGCGCCAGCTGCTTTTATGGACTTGATGAATCGAGTCTTTAAGGAATATTAGGATAAGTTTGTCATTGTGTTTATTGATGACATACTCATATATTCAAAAACTCGGGAGGAGCATGAAGAACATCGGAGGATTATCCTGCAAACGATAAGGAAGCATAAACTCTATGCCAAATTTTCTAAATGTGAATTTTGGCTAGATAAAGTACATTTTCTTGGACATGTGATTCCAAAGAAGGAACCGCTATGGATTCTGCAAAAGTGGAGGCAATCAACGAATGGGTCGTACCTAAGAGCGTGACAGATATATAGAGTTTCTTAGGTCTAGCCGGCTATTATAGAAGATTTGTAGAGGGATTCGCACGACTCGCTGCACCTCTTACAGCTTTGACACGCAAGGAGAGGAAGTACGAGTGGATGGAGGTGTGCAAAAGAAGCTTCCAAGAGCTGAAGAAACAACTAACCAGTGCGCCAATACTCACACTTCCTACTGAAGGGGAGATGTTAGTGATATACAGCGATGCCTCAAAGGTGAGATTAGGAGTTGTCCTGATGCAAGGCAACAAAGTGATAGCCTATGCCTCACGTCAATTAATGGACCATGAGAAGAATTATCCCACGCATGATTTGAAACTTGCCGTAGTAGTGTTTGCATTGAAGATCTGGCGACACTATCTATATAGAGCTCAGTGTCAGATTTATACTAACTACCAAAGTCTAAAGTATTTCTTCACATAAAAAGAGCTAAATATGCGACAGAGGAGATGGTTGGAGCTGGTAAAAGACTATGATTATGAAATCCTCTATCATCCTGGAAAAGCCAATCGTGTTGTAGATGTGTTAAGTAGGAAATCTACTATCTCACAACAACTGCCAATTAGAAAACTTCTAAAGCCATTGCAGCAAGAAATCAACATGCTGAAAGTAAAGCTGATAGTTGGAAAATTGGCTGCACTACAGTTGGAATCAATGCTGTATGAGGATATCAGAGAGGCTCAGAAATGAGATCTGAAGCTAACAAGTTCGCAAGAGGAAGTGTCTAAAGATGGATTAATCCTACATCAGGGAAGAATTCAAGTTCCAGATGATGAAGGATTAAGAAGGTGAATTATGGCAGAAGCCTATGAAACGCCATATTCAGTACATCCCAGAGCCAGTAAGATGTACCAGGATCTGAAACTACAATTCTGGTGGAAAGGGATGAAGAACGATATTACGGAGTTTATAAGCAGATGCATAACGTGCCAAAAGGTTAAGGCTGAACATCGTCATCCAGGCGAAAAACTAGAACCGTTGGAGATTCCTAAATGGAAATGGGAACATATCACAATGGACTTTGTGGTAGGGCTACCGAAGACCCGAGAAGGTTATGATATGATTTGGGTTATTGTCGACAGGTAGACAAAGACGGCAAGGTTTATTGCAGTGAAAATGACCTTTTCATTGGAAAAGTTAGTGAGCTTGTATGTTAACCACATAGTCAGGTTACATGGAGTTCCTAAATCCATTGTGTCAGATCGTGATCCACGATTCACTTCGAATTTCTGGACATGTGTGCAAGAAGCTATGGGAATAGAAGTGTGTCTGAGCATAGCATTTCATCCACAGACAGACGGGCAATCTGAGCGGACAATTTAAACACTAGAAGACATGCTTCGCGCATGTACAATCGATTTCCCGGGGAGCTGGAATGTGAAACTTCCATTGGTGGAGTTTTTCTACAACAACAGCTACCAAGCTTTGATAGGTATGGTACCCTATGAAGCTCTATATGTAAGGAAGTGTAGATCACCGATTCATTGGTATGATTTACAAGAAAAACGGCTGCATAAGACAGATTTTATACAAGAAATAGTGGATGCAGATACAAAAATATAGCAACGGATGAAAATAGCCTAGAGCTGACAGAAGAGCTATGCGGACAAAAGACCAAGAGCCTTGGAGTTCAACAAAGGGGATTTCACATTCCTAAGAGTTTTGCCAATGAAAGGAATAATGCGATTCAGAAAGAAGGGGAAGTTGAGTCCGAGATATATTGGACCATATGAGATTATCAAACGTATTGGTAAAGTTGCTTATAGATTGGCGTTACCTTCAGAAATGTCGGCAGTACATAATGTGTTCCACGTGTCGATGCTGCGGAAGTATATATCGGATCCGTCCCATGTATTGAAACATGAACTGATCCAGATTCAGGGAGATCTGACTTACGAGGAGAGGCCTGTACAAATTCTAGCACGAGAAAATAAGGTTTTAAGAAACAAAACGATCCCATTAGTCAAAGTACTGTGGAGAAATCACAATGTTGAAGATGCTACATGGGAGCGAGAAGACGAAATTAGGAATCTGTACCCCCACTTGTTCTAAATTTTCGAGGACGAAAATTTTATAAGGAGGGGTGAATGTGATAACCGAGAATTATAGATTCTTAGAGTAGATTAAAATTGTATGTATATACCAATTTTAATGAATAAAATATGAAAAAAGTTGTGTTTTAATACTATTAAGAATACTGTAAAAATGTTCTGGCAGTGTTAAAGTGAGTGAGTTCGGGGATGGAAAATCTTACCGAATATATTTGGGTGAGATGATTCGAAATCAGAGCCAAAAACCCCAGAGAATACATTGAAATGCACTAAAAAGATAGAAATTTATGGTAGAGAATTTTGACCAAACAGAAGCAAAATAAAACAAATCAATTGCACCAGAGGCGCCAAAAACCCGTCTATGTAATTTCGGTAAAGTTCCGTTCGGTTTGACTTTCGATCAAAATTTGACCACAAATTAATTAGTGAATTAATACATATATATAATTGGATGACATCATAATTATGATGTCATAAATACAAATTTTAAGGCTTGGAAAGTAAGGTGTAATAGGTGTATGGATAAGATTTGATGTCTTTTTGATCAATGGCCAAGATCTAGCCAAAAAGACATGGAAAAAAATTTAAAAAAATTTGAAAAAAGGCCATTCGGCCACCTAGAAAAAGGGCAGAAAAAAATTTGATTTTTGGCCCAAAAATATTACATTTTAGTCCTTGAACAATTAGCAAATTGTTGAAAAAAAAATTGCTAAGTGGTCCCTAGTTTTTGCCTATAAATAAGCTTCAAAATTCATTCAAAAAAATGAAAAATTTGGCCAAACTCTTGTCATTCTCTAGCAGCCAAAACCGTGGATCCCCCCCCCCCCCATTTAAGCCAAAATTTGTCCAAAACTTCACCCCAAAATTAGCTTCCAATTCAATTCTAGCATCAAGGAATCAAATAGATAAGGCAAGCTTCCAAATTGAAGCAATTTTCCTTGATTTTCTTTAGAAAATCCGTGGGTCTTTGATGTGAAAAAACATTGATAAAAATTGATGTTTTGCTAATGATATGATTAGTTTGGTGTTTTAGAGATTAAAGCATGATTTAGGTTTAAGAAACAAGCAAAAATTTATGCTTGGTTTCCATGAAAAATCGTGGCATTATTGGAATGAAAAATGATTGGAAATTTGGTGATTTGGTTTAGTGTTTATGTTCGTTTGGTAACATGTTGAATCAAGCATGAATTAGAATCAAGAAATAAGAAAATTTGATGCATTTACATGCTAAAATCCGTGGGTAAGAGACACTAGAAAATAGGAAATTTTTTAGTGTTGAACAATGATGAGTAATGTTCATAAAACCCTAGGAAATAAAACAAATTTTCTAGGGTGCTTTAGCATAAAAATCCATGGACAATGCTAGGGTTGGAATGAAATTTGGTTAGGTTTTAATGTTGATTTGCACATTTGAAAATCTAAGAATAAAATGTGATAATTGTTGAAAGTGATGAAAAACATTTGGTGATGATAAACATGATAAACCGAGGCTATATTTGAAAAGAATTTGATAACGTGTGTTGATTTTGAATACTGGTTAATGTGGAAAATTTTTATACAAAGTTTGGTGACTTTGTAGCAGGTACAAAGGTTCTAAGGCGTACCTAACGCCGGGAAAACCTTAAAATACAAGCGGAAATGCTGCTGAAATTTCCCAAAACGGCATAAGGGCATTTCGGGAAACGAGGGATTAAAATATTGGACTCGGGAAGGAAATTGGGACCCCTAGGTGGATTAGGATTAAAAATGGAAAACCAACCCAAGAGAAATAGTAAATCGATCCTTAATAACTAAAATGCCTAAAACAGGAAAAAAAAAATTCATGTTAGGAGTATTTTGGGAAACGAGGGAAAAATAAGGTTGGGATAAGAAACCCGAGCCCCTCAGGGACCGAGGGCTGGGGACGGGATGAAAAACATTTCAAGAGTAGTAAAATGGCCATTTAGGGCTCTGAAATGCTAGAAAAACGAGAAACGACCCTAGGCGACGGATGAATAGTAATCAATACCTGGGAAAATAGATAATTGAAATTTTATAGCAAATTAAGTTGTAAAATGATACAGAAGTTTAAAGAATATTATTTTAAGATATTTGGACTTAGAATATTCATGAAAAATGATAAGACAAAATAGTTACGGTCTTGAGACCCGTCAGGGGCAAAATGGTCATTTTGACTAAAAATTTCTGAAAGGCTCGGAAAGGACCGTAAAGGACCTAGAATAACTTAAATAAAATTCTAGGATCCAAAATAGAGGTTTTAGGATTAAAAATCTAGAATTTAATTAGTACACGGGTGTGTACAGTGAAACACGGCCGTGTAAAATAAAACCGAGAGGTACACGGTAGGGAACACGGGCGTGGTGCAGACCGTATACCACATAAAGAATTGAAATGTTTTGTAAAATTTATCACAAAATAAATATATTTAAAGTGATAATTAATAAAAGGATATTAATAGACAAAATTATGTTTGTATGAACCCAAATTAGAGATAGAACTGCGGAGGAGTTCTGGAAGTGGACATTATCACAGTATTGATAAGTTCAAGCATTTTCATATCTGTAATATGAAATACCGTATTACTTTGTTATGTACTACTTATACATTAGGTATCAAGTCCTATAGACATTTGGGGATTAGTTAGTATAATAGGTCCTGCATAATAGAAGGAAAAGAATATCTAAGGCCTACGGGCGATGGAGGTTAGTGACCTTGAGGTGACGATTAATGTCACTTGGTCAGAATTATAATTGAAAGATGGTAATAAAACCATTTAAGGCATACCGTGATACGAACCTCGTCAAGAATAACGAGACCCGTTAAGATTATGAACCCAAGAACGTTCTAAAATCAGGTTCGAATGGATGGGAGACCTCGACTCGTTGCTTCAGCAAAAACAAGAACCTTGGTATATGGACCTCAACCCGTTGCTTAATGCGAAACAAGAACCTTGGTATAAGGGAGACGCCACAATCAACTATGAAAGGGTTGATTGATAAGTCAGAAGAGAACGCCACGGAAAAATTCAGATAAGTTCAGATAGTTCTTCAAAGAACCAAAGAGAATTAAAACTCTCAAATTTATGAATTAAACTGATGTGTTCTGTTTTATTGCTATGGGGGTGCCTATTTATAGGCAATTGTTACAAAGAATATTCCTAAAGAAAATCTGGAAAAATAAGCCTAAAAAATCCGAAAATTATTTGAAAATTCGGATCTAAAGATATTCTTAACAAATCCTAACAAAGATAAGCCTAAACAAAAAATCTGAATTTTGTTTGAAATCCGAATTTTGTTTGTTACAAAAGATACTCTCAAAATCCTAACCGAAATCCTAAAGTTTGACTTCGAAAATTTGTTGGAAAGTTTGTTATAAAAGATATTCTCAAATCTTAGTTGAAATCCCAACAAATTCGAAAATATAATCCCAACCAAATCTGGAAAAGATAATCCCAACTAAATCCGGAAAAGATAATCCTAACTAAATCCGAACTTCCTTGGTTAAAGAAAAAAACGTCTCTTGGCTTGATTGGGCTTGAAGTCTCTTGGCTTGATTGGGCTTGAAAGAATTAGCTGAATTCCTCGTGGGCTTGAATCAAGTTAATGCATCTTTGTTGAACACATGAATCTTGCTCAATGGGCCTCCACGAATTTGATTGAGCCCACACCTCTTGAATCAGCCCATTAAGTGCTTCTTTAAATTTCTTTGCTCTTGCTCTTGTAACTGGCCCAATTGGTATTTGAGTTGGTTCCCTTGACGTTGATTGGTTCCTTTAAAGATGTTCCTTGATTCACATCATTCCCCTCCTCTTGAAAAGGATTTGTCCTCAAATCATCGCTTAATAAGGATTTGTATACATTGTCATCGATTCGTTCAAGAACTTGGAAAGGTCCATCCCCTCTAGGAAGTCGCTTGGAACGTCTTTGGGTCAGGATTTGTTTCTTCCTTATACATAGCCAAACCCAACCTCTGGGATCAAAAACTAATTTGTGACGCATTTTGTTGGCTTGACCTTGAAGCTCCTTAGTCTTCTCGGGATTACTACTATAGATTTGTCGGTTTGGATTGGAAGCATTGGGCACAAAATCAATATGATGTTTGAACCCTCGAATAGATGGTAATCTGCATAGTGCTTTCTCAGGAAAGACATCCTCGTATCCCTGCATAAGTGAAGCAACAGAACTAGACAAAGAATGGTCAAGCTCGTTAATGTTTAAAAATGCCTCTTTGTACAAAAGTACAATCATCGACTGTTTTGATAATATAGCTCGCTTGATTTCACTCGCTTTTGTATGAAAATCCGTTTGTTTTCTCTCTGATTTTCTCTCAACTGCCATAAGACTCTTCTCTTTTTTTTGCTCGCTTTTCTCGGTCTCTCTCTCTTTTTCACTCTCTATCTTTTTTTCACTTTCTTTTTCATCTTTTATCTTTTGGTTGCTTTCTTTTTCACTCCTTTTCTTTTGTTCATCCTCTTTTTGTAACCTCACTTGATCTTTATACACTTGTTGTGGTGTCAGTGGTACAACAGCGATTGGTTGATCGTTGAACATGAACGAATACTTGTTGGTGAAGCCATCCATGTTGACACACCAATCAAACCGCTTCTTTAAATGGTCAGGGATGGTTCTACCTTGGAACGGCGGAATCTTCATCTTAATGCTACCCAAATTGTTGTCTTCTTGATTCCTAGCTCTTGTAAATTGCCCTCCATGTCTCTTATTACTCATAACCAAATCCTGATCGTCTTCTTTATCAAAACCAGTCCCATAATACTTTTCATCTTCATCTCTCACTCCTCGAAATTGAACTCTTTCCCTTTTACACACATTAGGAGTATTTTGTGGCTACTTCAAACGTGCAATCTCTATCTGGTCCAACCGTTCATGCACTCGTTCTAATTCAACTCTCAACATCCGTTTCATCTCCCTCATCAACTGTAATTGCAGGTTTGGAATAGTTGGTCGTGGTGCCTCTACGGTTGAGTTTTCTTCTTTATTGCGTGACATATTTAAAATCTGCAAACTAAGGTTAGAAAACCTCACAAGCACTCCCTCACGTGTTTCACTCGAGAAAAGAAAATTCACTCACTCTCGTGTTTGTCACTCAAATGGCTTTTACCCTCTAATATACTCACTACTTCTGCCTTTTTCCACTCGTTGATTCTCTTTTGGTTCTTTTCAAACAAAACAAACGATAATCAAAACTTTCAGCAACGATTTACCGAGAACCCACAAAAAAAAAAAAAACAATAAGTACGCGAATTAATAGACAAGAAAATAATTTCACAAAACTGAATCTTTCTTGGTGATGAATCAACTTTTTTTTTCCCTAGTTTTTTTTGATCCGAATTTTTTTTTTCTTTCTTGGATCCTCTTGATTTGAATTCTGAATAACCCAACCGAAAATTACAACCTTAGTTTGGAACTAAAAAAAAATGAAAATAAATGGGATAGGCAAACCTGAGTTTTAGAACCTAAGCTCTGATACCAAATGATACGAACCTCGTCAAGAATAACGAGACCCGTTAAGATTATGAACCCAAGAACGTTCTAAAATCAGGTTCGAATGGATGGGAGACCTCGACCCGTTGCTTCAGCAAAAACAAGAACCTTGGTATATGGACCTCAACCCGTTGCTTAATGCGAAACAAGAACCTTGGTATAAGGGAGACGCCACAATGAACTATGAAATGGTTGATTGATAAGTCAGAAGTGAACGCCACGGAAAAATTCAGATAAGTTCAGATAGTTCTTCAAAGAACCAAAGAGAATTAAAACTCTCAAATTTATGAATTAAACTGATGTGTTCTGTTTTATTGCTATGGGGGTGCCTATTTATAGGCAATTGTTACAAAGAATATTCCTAAAGAAAATCTGGAAAAATAAGCCTAAAAAATCCGAAAATTATTTGAAAATTCGGATCTAAAGATATTCTTAACAAATCCTAACAAAGATAAGCCTAAACAAAAAATCTGAATTTTGTTTGAAATCCGAATTTTGTTTGTTACAAAAGATACTCTCAAAATCCTAACCGAAATCCTAAAGTTTGACTTCGAAAATTTGTTGGAAAGTTTGTTATAAAAGATATTCTCAAATCTTAGTTGAAATCCCAACAAATTCGAAAATATAATCCCAACCAAATCTGGAAAAGATAATCCCAACTAAATCCGGAAAAGATAATCCTAACTAAATCCGAACTTCCTTGGTTAAAGAAAAAAACGTCTCTTGGCTTGATTGGGCTTGAAGTCTCTTGGCTTGATTGGGCTTGAAAGAATTAGCTGAATTCCTCGTGGGCTTGAATCAAGTTAATGCATCTTTGTTGAACACATGAATCTTGCTCAATGGGCCTCCACGAATTTGATTGAGCCCACAGCTCTTGAATCAGCCCATTAAGTGCTTCTTTAAATTTCTTTGCTCTTGCTCTTGTAACTGGCCCAATTGGTATTTGAGTTGGTTCCCTTGACGTTGATTGGTTCCTTTAAAGATGTTCCTTGATTCACATCATTCCCCTCCTCTTGAAAAGGATTTGTCCTCAAATCATCGCTTAATAAGGATTTGTATACATTGTCATCGATTCGTTCAAGAACTTGGAAAGGTCCATCCCCTCTAGGAAGTCGCTTGGAACGTCTTTGGGTCAGGATTTGTTTCTTCCTTATACATAGCCAAACCCAACCTCTGGGATCAAAAACTAATTTGTGACGCATTTTGTTGGCTTGACCTTGAAGCTCCTTAGTCTTCTCGGGATTACTACTATAGATTTGTCGGTTTGGATTGGAAGCATTGGGCACAAAATCAATATGATGTTTGAACCCTCGAATAGATGGTAATCTGCATAGTGCTTTCTCAGGAAAGACATCCTCGTATCCCTGCATAAGTGAAGCAACAGAACTAGACAAAGAATGGTCAAGCTCGTTAATGTTTAAAAATGCCTCTTTGTACAAAAGTACAATCATCGACTGTTTTGATAATATAGCTCGCTTGATTTCACTCGCTTTTGTATGAAAATCCGTTTGTTTTCTCTCTGATTTTCTCTCAACTGCCATAAGACTCTTCTCTTTTTTTTGCTCGCTTTTCTCGGTCTCTCTCTCTTTTTCACTCTCTATCTTTTTTTCACTTTCTTTTTCATCTTTTATCTTTTGGTTGCTTTCTTTTTCACTCCTTTTCTTTTGTTCATCCTCTTTTTGTAACCTCACTTGATCTTTATACACTTGTTGTGGTGTCAGTGGTACAACAGCGATTGGTTGATCGTTGAACATGAACGAATACTTGTTGGTGAAGCCATCCATGTTGACACACCAATCAAACCGCTTCTTTAAATGGTCAGGGATGGTTCTACCTTGGAACGGCGGAATCTTCATCTTAATGCTACCCAAATTGTTGTCTTCTTGATTCCTAGCTCTTGTAAATTGCCCTCCATGTCTCTTATTACTCATAACCAAATCCTGATCGTCTTCTTTATCAAAACCAGTCCCATAATACTTTTCATCTTCATCTCTCACTCCTCGAAATTGAACTCTTTCCCTTTTACACACATTAGGAGTATTTTGTGGCTACTTCAAACGTGCAATCTCTATCTGGTCCAACCGTTCATGCACTCGTTCTAATTCAACTCTCAACATCCGTTTCATCTCCCTCATCAACTGTAATTGCAGGTTTGGAATAGTTGGTCGTGGTGCCTCTACGGTTGAGTTTTCTTCTTTATTGCGTGACATATTTAAAATCTGCAAACTAAGGTTAGAAAACCTCACAAGCACTCCCTCACGTGTTTCACTCGAGAAAAGAAAATTCACTCACTCTCGTGTTTGTCACTCAAATGGCTTTTACCCTCTAATATACTCACTACTTCTGCCTTTTTCCACTCGTTGATTCTCTTTTGGTTCTTTTCAAACAAAACAAACGATAATCAAAACTTTCAGCAACGATTTACCGAGAACCCACAAAAAAAAAAAAAACAATAAGTACGCGAATTAATAGACAAGAAAATAATTTCACAAAACTGAATCTTTCTTGGTGATGAATCAACTTTTTTTTTCCCTAGTTTTTTTTAATCCGAATTTTTTTTTTCTTTCTTGGATCCTCTTGATTTGAATTCTGAATAACCCAACCGAAAATTACAACCTTAGTTTGGAACTAAAAAAAAATGAAAATAAATGGGATAGGCAAACCTGAGTTTTAGAACCTAAGCTCTGATACCAAATGATACGAACCTCGTCAAGAATAACGAGACCCGTTAAGATTATGAACCCAAGAACGTTCTAAAATCAGGTTCGAATGGATGGGAGACCTCGACCCGTTGCTTCAGCAAAAACAAGAACCTTGGTATATGGACCTCAACCCGTTGCTTAATGCGAAACAAGAACCTTGGTATAAGGGAGACGCCACAATGAACTATGAAATGGTTGATTGATAAGTCAGAAGTGAACGCCACGGAAAAATTCAGATAAGTTCAGATAGTTCTTCAAAGAACCAAAGAGAATTAAAACTCTCAAATTTATGAATTAAACTGATGTGTTCTGTTTTATTGCTATGGGGGTGCCTATTTATAGGCAATTGTTACAAAGAATATTCCTAAAGAAAATCTGGAAAAATAAGCCTAAAAAATCCGAAAATTATTTGAAAATTCGGATCTAAAGATATTCTTAACAAATCCTAACAAAGATAAGCCTAAACAAAAAATCTGAATTTTGTTTGAAATCCGAATTTTGTTTGTTACAAAAGATACTCTCAAAATCCTAACCGAAATCCTAAAGTTTGACTTCGAAAATTTGTTGGAAAGTTTGTTATAAAAGATATTCTCAAATCTTAGTTGAAATCCCAACAAATTCGAAAATATAATCCCAACCAAATCTGGAAAAGATAATCCCAACTAAATCCGGAAAAGATAATCCTAACTAAATCCGAACTTCCTTGGTTAAAGAAAAAAACGTCTCTTGGCTTGATTGGGCTTGAAGTCTCTTGGCTTGATTGGGCTTGAAAGAATTAGCTGAATTCCTCGTGGGCTTGAATCAAGTTAATGCATCTTTGTTGAACACATGAATCTTGCTCAATGGGCCTCCACGAATTTGATTGAGCCCACAGCTCTTGAATCAGCCCATTAAGTGCTTCTTTAAATTTCTTTGCTCTTGCTCTTGTAACTGGCCCAATTGGTATTTGAGTTGGTTCCCTTGACGTTGATTGGTTCCTTTAAAGATGTTCCTTGATTCACATCATTCCCCTCCTCTTGAAAAGGATTTGTCCTCAAATCATCGCTTAATAAGGATTTGTATACATTGTCATCGATTCGTTCAAGAACTTGGAAAGGTCCATCCCCTCTAGGAAGTCGCTTGGAACGTCTTTGGGTCAGGATTTGTTTCTTCCTTATACATAGCCAAACCCAACCTCTGGGATCAAAAACTAATTTGTGACGCATTTTGTTGGCTTGACCTTGAAGCTCCTTAGTCTTCTCGGGATTACTACTATAGATTTGTCGGTTTGGATTGGAAGCATTGGGCACAAAATCAATATGATGTTTGAACCCTCGAATAGATGGTAATCTGCATAGTGCTTTCTCAGGAAAGACATCCTCGTATCCCTGCATAAGTGAAGCAACAGAACTAGACAAAGAATGGTCAAGCTCGTTAATGTTTAAAAATGCCTCTTTGTACAAAAGTACAATCATCGACTGTTTTGATAATATAGCTCGCTTGATTTCACTCGCTTTTGTATGAAAATCCGTTTGTTTTCTCTCTGATTTTCTCTCAACTGCCATAAGACTCTTCTCTTTTTTTTGCTCGCTTTTCTCGGTCTCTCTCTCTTTTTCACTCTCTATCTTTTTTTCACTTTCTTTTTCATCTTTTATCTTTTGGTTGCTTTCTTTTTCACTCCTTTTCTTTTGTTCATCCTCTTTTTGTAACCTCACTTGATCTTTATACACTTGTTGTGGTGTCAGTGGTACAACAGCGATTGGTTGATCGTTGAACATGAACGAATACTTATTGGTGAAGCCATCCATGTTGACACACCAATCAAACCGCTTCTTTAAATGGTCAGGGATGGTTCTACCTTGGAACGGCGGAATCTTCATCTTAATGCTACCCAAATTGTTGTCTTCTTGATTCCTAGCTCTTGTAAATTGCCCTCCATGTCTCTTATTACTCATAACCAAATCCTGATCGTCTTCTTTATCAAAACCAGTCCCATAATACTTTTCATCTTCATCTCTCACTCCTCGAAATTGAACTCTTTCCCTTTTACACACATTAGGAGTATTTTGTGGCTACTTCAAACGTGCAATCTCTATCTGGTCCAACCGTTCATGCACTCGTTCTAATTCAACTCTCAACATCCGTTTCATCTCCCTCATCAACTGTAATTGCAGGTTTGGAATAGTTGGTCGTGGTGCCTCTACGGTTGAGTTTTCTTCTTTATTGCGTGACATATTTAAAATCTGCAAACTAAGGTTAGAAAACCTCACAAGCACTCCCTCACGTGTTTCACTCGAGAAAAGAAAATTCACTCACTCTCGTGTTTGTCACTCAAATGGCTTTTACCCTCTAATATACTCACTACTTCTGCCTTTTTCCACTCGTTGATTCTCTTTTGGTTCTTTTCAAACAAAACAAACGATAATCAAAACTTTCAGCAACGATTTACCGAGAACCCACAAAAAAAAAAAAAACAATAAGTACGCGAATTAATAGACAAGAAAATAATTTCACAAAACTGAATCTTTCTTGGTGATGAATCAACTTTTTTTTTCCCTAGTTTTTTTTAATCCGAATTTTTTTTTTCTTTCTTGGATCCTCTTGATTTGAATTCTGAATAACCCAACCGAAAATTACAACCTTAGTTTGGAACTAAAAAAAAATGAAAATAAATGGGATAGGCAAACCTGAGTTTTAGAACCTAAGCTCTGATACCAAATGATACGAACCTCGTCAAGAATAACGAGACCCGTTAAGATTATGAACCCAAGAACGTTCTAAAATCAGGTTCGAATGGATGGGAGACCTCGACCCGTTGCTTCAGCAAAAACAAGAACCTTGGTATATGGACCTCAACCCGTTGCTTAATGCGAAACAAGAACCTTGGTATAAGGGAGACGCCACAATGAACTATGAAATGGTTGATTGATAAGTCAGAAGTGAACGCCACGGAAAAATTCAGATAAGTTCAGATAGTTCTTCAAAGAACCAAAGAGAATTAAAACTCTCAAATTTATGAATTAAACTGATGTGTTCTGTTTTATTGCTATGGGGGTGCCTATTTATAGGCAATTGTTACAAAGAATATTCCTAAAGAAAATCTGGAAAAATAAGCCTAAAAAATCCGAAAATTATTTGAAAATTCGGATCTAAAGATATTCTTAACAAATCCTAACAAAGATAAGCCTAAACAAAAAATCTGAATTTTGTTTGAAATCCGAATTTTGTTTGTTACAAAAGATACTCTCAAAATCCTAACCGAAATCCTAAAGTTTGACTTCGAAAATTTGTTGGAAAGTTTGTTATAAAAGATATTCTCAAATCTTAGTTGAAATCCCAACAAATTCGAAAATATAATCCCAACCAAATCTGGAAAAGATAATCCCAACTAAATCCGGAAAAGATAATCCTAACTAAATCCGAACTTCCTTGGTTAAAGAAAAAAACGTCTCTTGGCTTGATTGGGCTTGAAGTCTCTTGGCTTGATTGGGCTTGAAAGAATTAGCTGAATTCCTCGTGGGCTTGAATCAAGTTAATGCATCTTTGTTGAACACATGAATCTTGCTCAATGGGCCTCCACGAATTTGATTGAGCCCACAGCTCTTGAATCAGCCCATTAAGTGCTTCTTTAAATTTCTTTGCTCTTGCTCTTGTAACTGGCCCAATTGGTATTTGAGTTGGTTCCCTTGACGTTGATTGGTTCCTTTAAAGATGTTCCTTGATTCACATCATTCCCCTCCTCTTGAAAAGGATTTGTCCTCAAATCATCGCTTAATAAGGATTTGTATACATTGTCATCGATTCGTTCAAGAACTTGGAAAGGTCCATCCCCTCTAGGAAGTCGCTTGGAACGTCTTTGGGTCAGGATTTGTTTCTTCCTTATACATAGCCAAACCCAACCTCTGGGATCAAAAACTAATTTGTGACGCATTTTGTTGGCTTGACCTTGAAGCTCCTTAGTCTTCTCGGGATTACTACTATAGATTTGTCGGTTTGGATTGGAAGCATTGGGCACAAAATCAATATGATGTTTGAACCCTCGAATAGATGGTAATCTGCATAGTGCTTTCTCAGGAAAGACATCCTCGTATCCCTGCATAAGTGAAGCAACAGAACTAGACAAAGAATGGTCAAGCTCGTTAATGTTTAAAAATGCCTCTTTGTACAAAAGTACAATCATCGACTGTTTTGATAATATAGCTCGCTTGATTTCACTCGCTTTTGTATGAAAATCCGTTTGTTTTCTCTCTGATTTTCTCTCAACTGCCATAAGACTCTTCTCTTTTTTTTGCTCGCTTTTCTCGGTCTCTCTCTCTTTTTCACTCTCTATCTTTTTTTCACTTTCTTTTTCATCTTTTATCTTTTGGTTGCTTTCTTTTTCACTCCTTTTCTTTTGTTCATCCTCTTTTTGTAACCTCACTTGATCTTTATACACTTGTTGTGGTGTCAGTGGTACAACAGCGATTGGTTGATCGTTGAACATGAACGAATACTTGTTGGTGAAGCCATCCATGTTGACACACCAATCAAACCGCTTCTTTAAATGGTCAGGGATGGTTCTACCTTGGAACGGCGGAATCTTCATCTTAATGCTACCCAAATTGTTGTCTTCTTGATTCCTAGCTCTTGTAAATTGCCCTCCATGTCTCTTATTACTCATAACCAAATCCTGATCGTCTTCTTTATCAAAACCAGTCCCATAATACTTTTCATCTTCATCTCTCACTCCTCGAAATTGAACTCTTTCCCTTTTACACACATTAGGAGTATTTTGTGGCTACTTCAAACGTGCAATCTCTATCTGGTCCAACCGTTCATGCACTCGTTCTAATTCAACTCTCAACATCCGTTTCATCTCCCTCATCAACTGTAATTGCAGGTTTGGAATAGTTGGTCGTGGTGCCTCTACGGTTGAGTTTTCTTCTTTATTGCGTGACATATTTAAAATCTGCAAACTAAGGTTAGAAAACCTCACAAGCACTCCCTCACGTGTTTCACTCGAGAAAAGAAAATTCACTCACTCTCGTGTTTGTCACTCAAATGGCTTTTACCCTCTAATATACTCACTACTTCTGCCTTTTTCCACTCGTTGATTCTCTTTTGGTTCTTTTCAAACAAAACAAACGATAATCAAAACTTTCAGCAACGATTTACCGAGAACCCACAAAAAAAAAAAAAAACAATAAGTACGCGAATTAATAGACAAGAAAATAATTTCACAAAACTGAATCTTTCTTGGTGATGAATCAACTTTTTTTTTCCCTAGTTTTTTTTAATCCGAATTTTTTTTTTCTTTCTTGGATCCTCTTGATTTGAATTCTGAATAACCCAACCGAAAATTACAACCTTAGTTTGGAACTAAAAAAAAATGAAAATAAATGGGATAGGCAAACCTGAGTTTTAGAACCTAAGCTCTGATACCAAATGATACGAACCTCGTCAAGAATAACGAGACCCGTTAAGATTATGAACCCAAGAACGTTCTAAAATCAGGTTCGAATGGATGGGAGACCTCGACCCGTTGCTTCAGCAAAAACAAGAACCTTGGTATATGGACCTCAACCCGTTGCTTAATGCGAAACAAGAACCTTGGTATAAGGGAGACGCCACAATGAACTATGAAATGGTTGATTGATAAGTCAGAAGTGAACGCCACGGAAAAATTCAGATAAGTTCAGATAGTTCTTCAAAGAACCAAAGAGAATTAAAACTCTCAAATTTATGAATTAAACTGATGTGTTCTGTTTTATTGCTATGGGGGTGCCTATTTATAGGCAATTGTTACAAAGAATATTCCTAAAGAAAATCTGGAAAAATAAGCCTAAAAAATCCGAAAATTATTTGAAAATTCGGATCTAAAGATATTCTTAACAAATCCTAACAAAGATAAGCCTAAACAAAAAATCTGAATTTTGTTTGAAATCCGAATTTTGTTTGTTACAAAAGATACTCTCAAAATCCTAACCGAAATCCTAAAGTTTGACTTCGAAAATTTGTTGGAAAGTTTGTTATAAAAGATATTCTCAAATCTTAGTTGAAATCCCAACAAATTCGAAAATATAATCCCAACCAAATCTGGAAAAGATAATCCCAACTAAATCCGGAAAAGATAATCCTAACTAAATCCGAACTTCCTTGGTTAAAGAAAAAAACGTCTCTTGGCTTGATTGGGCTTGAAGTCTCTTGGCTTGATTGGGCTTGAAAGAATTAGCTGAATTCCTCGTGGGCTTGAATCAAGTTAATGCATCTTTGTTGAACACATGAATCTTGCTCAATGGGCCTCCACGAATTTGATTGAGCCCACAGCTCTTGAATCAGCCCATTAAGTGCTTCTTTAAATTTCTTTGCTCTTGCTCTTGTAACTGGCCCAATTGGTATTTGAGTTGGTTCCCTTGACGTTGATTGGTTCCTTTAAAGATGTTCCTTGATTCACATCATTCCCCTCCTCTTGAAAAGGATTTGTCCTCAAATCATCGCTTAATAAGGATTTGTATACATTGTCATCGATTCGTTCAAGAACTTGGAAAGGTCCATCCCCTCTAGGAAGTCGCTTGGAACGTCTTTGGGTCAGGATTTGTTTCTTCCTTATACATAGCCAAACCCAACCTCTGGGATCAAAAACTAATTTGTGACGCATTTTGTTGGCTTGACCTTGAAGCTCCTTAGTCTTCTCGGGATTACTACTATAGATTTGTCGGTTTGGATTGGAAGCATTGGGCACAAAATCAATATGATGTTTGAACCCTCGAATAGATGGTAATCTGCATAGTGCTTTCTCAGGAAAGACATCCTCGTATCCCTGCATAAGTGAAGCAACAGAACTAGACAAAGAATGGTCAAGCTCGTTAATGTTTAAAAATGCCTCTTTGTACAAAAGTACAATCATCGACTGTTTTGATAATATAGCTCGCTTGATTTCACTCGCTTTTGTATGAAAATCCGTTTGTTTTCTCTCTGATTTTCTCTCAACTGCCATAAGACTCTTCTCTTTTTTTTGCTCGCTTTTCTCGGTCTCTCTCTCTTTTTCACTCTCTATCTTTTTTTCACTTTCTTTTTCATCTTTTATCTTTTGGTTGCTTTCTTTTTCACTCCTTTTCTTTTGTTCATCCTCTTTTTGTAACCTCACTTGATCTTTATACACTTGTTGTGGTGTCAGTGGTACAACAGCGATTGGTTGATCGTTGAACATGAACGAATACTTGTTGGTGAAGCCATCCATGTTGACACACCAATCAAACCGCTTCTTTAAATGGTCAGGGATGGTTCTACCTTGGAACGGCGGAATCTTCATCTTAATGCTACCCAAATTGTTGTCTTCTTGATTCCTAGCTCTTGTAAATTGCCCTCCATGTCTCTTATTACTCATAACCAAATCCTGATCGTCTTCTTTATCAAAACCAGTCCCATAATACTTTTCATCTTCATCTCTCACTCCTCGAAATTGAACTCTTTCCCTTTTACACACATTAGGAGTATTTTGTGGCTACTTCAAACGTGCAATCTCTATCTGGTCCAACCGTTCATGCACTCGTTCTAATTCAACTCTCAACATCCGTTTCATCTCCCTCATCAACTGTAATTGCAGGTTTGGAATAGTTGGTCGTGGTGCCTCTACGGTTGAGTTTTCTTCTTTATTGCGTGACATATTTAAAATCTGCAAACTAAGGTTAGAAAACCTCACAAGCACTCCCTCACGTGTTTCACTCGAGAAAAGAAAATTCACTCACTCTCGTGTTTGTCACTCAAATGGCTTTTACCCTCTAATATACTCACTACTTCTGCCTTTTTCCACTCGTTGATTCTCTTTTGGTTCTTTTCAAACAAAACAAACGATAATCAAAACTTTCAGCAACGATTTACCGAGAACCCACAAAAAAAAAAAAAAACAATAAGTACGCGAATTAATAGACAAGAAAATAATTTCACAAAACTGAATCTTTCTTGGTGATGAATCAACTTTTTTTTTCCCTAGTTTTTTTTAATCCGAATTTTTTTTTTCTTTCTTGGATCCTCTTGATTTGAATTCTGAATAACCCAACCGAAAATTACAACCTTAGTTTGGAACTAAAAAAAAATGAAAATAAATGGGATAGGCAAACCTGAGTTTTAGAACCTAAGCTCTGATACCAAATGATACGAACCTCGTCAAGAATAACGAGACCCGTTAAGATTATGAACCCAAGAACGTTCTAAAATCAGGTTCGAATGGATGGGAGACCTCGACCCGTTGCTTCAGCAAAAACAAGAACCTTGGTATATGGACCTCAACCCGTTGCTTAATGCGAAACAAGAACCTTGGTATAAGGGAGACGCCACAATGAACTATGAAATGGTTGATTGATAAGTCAGAAGTGAACGCCACGGAAAAATTCAGATAAGTTCAGATAGTTCTTCAAAGAACCAAAGAGAATTAAAACTCTCAAATTTATGAATTAAACTGATGTGTTCTGTTTTATTGCTATGGGGGTGCCTATTTATAGGCAATTGTTACAAAGAATATTCCTAAAGAAAATCTGGAAAAATAAGCCTAAAAAATCCGAAAATTATTTGAAAATTCGGATCTAAAGATATTCTTAACAAATCCTAACAAAGATAAGCCTAAACAAAAAATCTGAATTTTGTTTGAAATCCGAATTTTGTTTGTTACAAAAGATACTCTCAAAATCCTAACCGAAATCCTAAAGTTTGACTTCGAAAATTTGTTGGAAAGTTTGTTATAAAAGATATTCTCAAATCTTAGTTGAAATCCCAACAAATTCGAAAATATAATCCCAACCAAATCTGGAAAAGATAATCCCAACTAAATCCGGAAAAGATAATCCTAACTAAATCCGAACTTCCTTGGTTAAAGAAAAAAACGTCTCTTGGCTTGATTGGGCTTGAAGTCTCTTGGCTTGATTGGGCTTGAAAGAATTAGCTGAATTCCTCGTGGGCTTGAATCAAGTTAATGCATCTTTGTTGAACACATGAATCTTGCTCAATGGGCCTCCACGAATTTGATTGAGCCCACACCTCTTGAATCAGCCCATTAAGTGCTTCTTTAAATTTCTTTGCTCTTGCTCTTGTAACTGGCCCAATTGGTATTTGAGTTGGTTCCCTTGACGTTGATTGGTTCCTTTAAAGCTGTTCCTTGATTCACATCATACCGCCCTTCCAACATTGTGATGGAGGTTTTTCAGGTCCTACGGGAATATAATAAGGGCTGTGGCAGCAGAAGCTTTAGAGTCGCTCCCTAGGCCCTCCCAGTCAGTGCACAAGGCAATTTATCGGTACCGCTACAAAGAGCTCAACACCAGAATACAAATAGAGAGAAAATAATCGATAATATGACAAAAGCCATAATTGAGCATAACCAAAACTTACACTAAGTATAGTGAACTCGGTTAGAAAAATATGAATAGTAATCGGTTAGGTTACTGTGAATAGTAATCAGTTAAGGTAATGTGAATAGTATCCGGTTATAGTAATGTAAATAGTAACCTGTTAGGGTAACAGTTACTATTCATCGATCAAACGTCAAAGTCACTATTCATGATGTGAATAGTATCCGGTTAGGTTACTGTGAATAGTAATCAGTTAAGGTAATGTGAATAGTATCCGGTTATAGTAATGTGAATAGTAACCTGTTAGGATAACAGTTACTATTCATCGATCAAATGTCAAAGTCACTATTCATGATAAATAGTACTATTCATGAATAAATAGTAGGAAGTGGTATTTTTGATGTTTTTGAATCTATGTGATTCTTATTGAGAATGTTTGAACTTACTGAGTCTGTTAACTCATCAGTTTATTCATGTTGCAGGTAAGAAACCTGTCTAGTAGACTATATGGATGGCGGCAAGATGTGCGCATGTCAAGGGATAGGGAATTCACCGTAGACTTGGTCCTGTTATAAGTCTTTCGCAGAGCTTTGAGACTTTAGTGAATTGAAGAGAATATGTCTTTGAAAAAAAAATTTAGCATAAATATATTGTATGTTATACATTATGTTGTACTAAAAAAAAAAAGACAACTAAAAGTTAGTATTGTATTTTACATGGCTTCCATATTTAGCTTTCTTTCTGAGAAAGTATGTATTAAAAAGAAAAAAAAAATTTGGGCGTAATTTTGGGCCCTGAAAATAAAAGTTAAGAGAAAAAGAGTTTTAAATGGCGATCTGGATTCGACACAAGGGCTGTCTTGATCGTCAACAAAGTCGGTTCATGACAGTTTCGCGTGGTTAGATTCGGGAGCGCCACAACATGTGTGTTGGCTCTCAGTTCTAGATTTTAACAACCAAATCCATTTTCCAAATTTCCTTTGAAATTATGATTTACATAATAAAATATGTCGTATTATTTTATCAAACATCTGTAACCGGATATTTTTTCTTTAATTTCTGAAATCGTGATATTTTCTAAAATTACAGAATTTATAAATTTTTATAAACTCATTTTCTTTAAATTAATTCTTTTGATCAAATCACTAAAAATAAAACTGGATACAAAGAAAAAAATAAGATATCCTATTTAATAGTAATATATCTACTGATAACTTCTATCATGTATTCAGAGATATTTATTTTCTTCAAATTCTGGTCAACGAGTGCCTACAACAAAATCATAAATAATTTAATTATCTATCCAAAAAATTTCGTAATCATAATTGCAGTAAATTCAATTAATTAGTGTGTTATTGATTTTAAATTTCAAAATAATATTTTATTTTAACACTCATAATTTTAAAACAAGGTGTCATTTTTAATACTCATATATTTTTTTAAAAAATTTTAGCATGACCTATCTTAAAATATTGATTATCCAAAAACTCCAAAATGCTTAACCTTCAAAAAACAATTTTAAATTCCCAATTGAAATTCTAAAACAATTTCAACCTTCAGAAAAAATTCCATAATCATAATTACACTAAATTCAATTAATTAGCGTGCCATTGATTTCAAATTTTAAAACAGTATTTTATTTTAACTCTCATAATTTTAAAATAAGGTGTCATTTTTAATTCTCATATATTTTTTAAAAAAATTTTAACATGACTTATCTTAAAATATTGATTATCCAAAATCTTCAAAATGCTTAACCTTCAAAAAACAATTTCAATTTCTAAAGCAGTTCAAATACAATTCAAATTTCAAATTTCAAGTTAATTAAAACATTTTTTTTTAATTTTTGTTATTATCATTATTATTTTACTTTATGTTTTTATTATTTTATTATAATGTATTATCATTTTTACTGTTTTATTATTTGTTATATATACATAAATATGCACAGTTATATATATATATATTTCATGAGGGGATCCGCTGATGGAGGCTCATGGCGGTGGAGGAGCGCAAGGGCGAGGGCTCGCGACAGTTGTGGTGGCTCAGGGCGTGCTTGGTCGGCTGGGCTTTTCGAGCTGTCACGAGGAAGGGCGAGGCTACACGGGTGATTGGCTTCGGGGTTGGCGTTCGGTGGTGCGCGACCAGCTAGCGACGGGTGTGGCGATCGACGGCGTGGTGGGCAGGTCAATGGCTGGCCGGCTGGTGTCATGTGAGTGCGATTGGTTGCGAGAGGCAAGGGAGTGCAAGGGTGGTTGGGCTGCGAGGGGGCGAGGCACGCGTGGCTCGACTTGACGCGGAGGTAGGCTACGAGGCGACGGGCAGTTGGCATGTCAGCTGCACAGAGACTCGGCGGCGGTTTGGGGCTGCTGTGGAGATGGAGTCGGTGATGGGGATAGAGAGAGACCAGTAGGGAAAAGAGAGTGAAGACGAGAGAAAAAGTAATAAAGAGAAAAGAAATGTAGAGAGAGAGAGAGATTGGGCTGTGATAAAAGAAAGAAAAAGAAATTGAGAGAGAGAAAGAGACGCTGAGGGAGTGAAAGAGATAAGAGTTACCTATATATTTGAAACATTACATGCTTGTATTTAAATATAATATAATTTTTATTTAAATATAAAATATTTTATTTAAATATCAATTATATTATATTTTAAATTTAATATAATCACTATTTATTATTTCAATTTTTCTATTACTATTACTAATCATATCACATATTCTCTTTTTCTCTTTACTTTTATTCATCACATCATATATTCATTACTAAAATACAATTTAAATACTTTTCACCTAAACACATATTATATTCAAAATGTAATGTAAATACTTTTCCTCCAAACACAAACTGCATTTAATATATTATATTTAAACGTAATGTAAACTCAATGTGTTTACCAAACGAAACCTTAAAGAGTTTTGTGAGAAAATTGAATATAAGAATGTGAGAAAAAGTTGTGAAGAACGTGAGGTAGATGAAGAGAAAATTGAAAAGAAATAGACGAGAGAGATTGAGAAAAAGACAGTGAGAGAGAGAGAGAACTAGAGAAGGATAATTTTAAAAAAATTTTTGAGAAGCGAAGAGTGTAAGGCAAATAAAAGAGGGGTGAATGACTGTCGGAGAGTGAGTGAATGATAACGAAAGAGTGGGTGAAATATTATGTTATGTTATGTTTGTTTGTTATTTTTTTATTTATATGTATTTTTTATTTTTATAAAAGTTAGGATAAAATTTTTAAAATTTGCCAAAGAGTTTAAAATATCATCAAATAAATATTTAATACATCAAAAATTTTAAATTGAACTCCTAAAGTTAAAATCAATTGACACATCAATAATTGATTTTCTACACTCATGTGTGAATTTTTAATTCAAAATTTTTGCAACGTGACAATTCTCTCCTCTTACATTCGAATTTCGTCCTCGAAATTCGAATGATCTAAGCTCTCGAACAAATGGAACTATTTTTCAAACATTTCGCTATTTAACTCCCAAGTGGCATCTTCATTATCATGATGTTGCCATAAGACCTTGACCAATGCAATCTCCTAACGTTGAATAGTTTTAACCTTCCTATTAAGAATCTATACTGATGCTTCCTTGTAGGAAACATCTTCTCTAATTAGAATATTTTTTGGTGAGACTATTGTAGTAGGGCCTGTGTCACGCTGTGAAATTTTTGAGTTTAAATTTCGCACGTGAATGTATAAAACTCAATTTGTTAGTATGTCAATAAAATTTTTTTTATTATTATGAGAATTCAATTTTAAATTTTTAGAGTATTAAATATTAATTTGAGGATATTTAAAACATTTTTACAAATTTTAAAATTTTAACACTTTTTACTCAATAAAATTTAACAAATATTATTTTTTATTTATTTATATTTTTTCTTTCCTTTTTCCGGATTTTTCCGGAAACCCTTTTTTTTTTCTTCTTTCTTTCTCTCTTTGTTTCACTCCTCCTCACCGCCTCTCACGCCCTCTCCCTCTTTTTTTTTTTTCTCCCCTTACCAATCACTCACTCTCTCTCGCTTCACTCTCTCTCGTCTCACTCTCTCTCACCTCACTCTCTCTTGTTTCACTCTCTCTCGGCCTTTGTTTTTTTTCTTTTCTTTCCTCTTCTTCTTCGCGCTCTCACTCTTCCCCTCACCGATTTTCTCTCTCACTCCCTCCCCATCTTTCTTTTTCTTTCTCTTCTTCTTCTTTTCATTTTTTTTTTCTTCCTGCCGAACGTTGACCAAACAACCACCGGCCAAAGCTCGCCACCACCGATCGCCAGTCCAAGCCCGAAGTCGCTCCGAACCAGTCGCGCCCGAAACCCCCCACACCAGACCGCCCAGCTGCGTCTCGCCTTCCTCGCCACCACTAGACGCCGATTGCCAGTCGAACCCGTGAGTCGCCGTCGCCGAATGTTGACCGAGCCCGAGCCACCGCCAACCACCTGACTCCGACCGGGACTGAAGCTCCGCGACCGTCACCTGAGCCAGCTCTTTCCCGTCCCACTCGAATCAGCCGCGCCTGTAGGATAATAAATCGGTAAAAACGTATCAGAGTGGCGCAGTGGAACAATAAAAATTTTTAGATCGTTAAATATCTCATGATGCCATATACAATAAATCAACAATAATTAAAACTCATACCTCAAGGACGCCAATCTGCAGGAGGAGAATGACCGGAGGCTTTAACCAACTAGCCTTCTCTACTATTCTCCAATTCCCGAATGGCTGAGTGTGTGGGCACTCTGAACCTCGATCGGTATGCTAGCACTGCTAGTCTTCTTCCGACCACCCAGATCTCTAAAGAACTTTATTGTCACGATGAGCTGTGCAATAATAAGCCTGCTCACCTGAGAGTCTGTGGTCTGAGAGAACTGGAGTGGCAGGACCTCTATTTATAGACCTGCATGAGGTGATTCTCTGAATTTGAATTGAACTAGGAAAAGATATTCTCCCTTATCCATAACCATAAAATCCGAATTTTTCCATGGGAAAATCCCAACAATAAATTCGGTTTTTTAAGGATAAAACCAATCCATATCTAAATAAGATTTTAACTAGAATTTTATCTCCCTTTTTCAACCAAAAAAAAAATCTGAAATTTCCTAGGAGATTTTTCTCCAAATATTCGGCCACATTTAGGATAAGGGAGAATCAAAATTCCACTAGGATTTTCAAGCTTGAATCTTATCTCAACCTTATCCAACATAATCGAATTTTCCTAGGAGAGATCCTCCGTAATTTCGGCCACTTTTCAGGGAAGGAGAGAATCCAAATTCAACTAGGATTGAAACTTGAATTTTCCCTTGAACCTTATCCATAAAAACCGAAATTCCATTGAGGATTATCCTCAAAAATTTCGTCCACTTTTGTTATGATTTAGATTCAAAATTCAAGCAGGATTCTAACAAGATTATCCTCTCCAAATCCAACTCAAATTCAAATTTCAAACCTTGTGGATTTTCCACAACAAATTCAAATCCCACTTGGACTGTGATTCAAAATTTGAATTTCAAATTTCAAATTCGAATTTCAAATTCAAAATTCAAATTTCAAATTTCAAATTCGAATTTCAAATTCAAATTTCAAATTCAAATTTCAAAATTCAAATTTCAAAATTCAAATTTCAAAATCCACAAAACGGTTGTGTTTCAAATTCTTGTTCTCATAGATAATTTTCTACAACTCCAATCCAATCTCAAATAAAATCATGGCAACTTTATTTGGAGTTCGAATAATTGTGTACTCTATTATCCAAAACAAAATCTGAATCCAACCGGAGAGAATCTTGTCCACCATCCTAATCCTGTGTCATCACCATCCATGCATAATAAACTAGCCAATAGCATACACAAATCAATTTGCCAAACGTTAAGGAATTATGTGGAGCTAGTAGAGGGACTGATTGGACATATATAATTGGGCTCCCGCAAATCCATATGATCATCATTCTTTACCGAGCAACTCAATCATATGATCACTAGTTTCAGAGTCACACTACTATAAACCTGAAACTGAACTCCCAATTATATACCGTATTACGTAAGCCTGTGACGAGCTACTATCCAATGACCTTGTCATATATGCAAAACCCTCATATGATATCCATGATCAGCCTTAGGTCAAAGTCCGTTTAATCCTACTGATCAGGCTATCTTAAAGTTCCATTATACTACCAAATTAAGGAAATGATTATTCACCATGTGTGAATAAGAAGTCATCCGCCCAGCAGACGACCCAAGGCCTTGTCCATTTTCACATTCAGTATAATGCCTTTAAGAGGATACCTTTAACTCCTTAGAGCTATGATTCCGATATCTGCAAACAAACCCTTCATCATATACAAGTCATGTACCCAACGAACCGGTCTATAAGCTTACTACCTCTGAGACGCTTTAGCCATTGGAACATCAAAGTACACAAGTCATATACATGAAGTAGTTCATTTACTCAGGATTAAGGTTATCGCATAATGAACGTCAAAAGCAGATTGATCCACTCATAGCGGACTACGTAGATCAATCACGCTTTAGTCCCGGTCTAATATGTCACCACCAAGCAACATATCTATGTCTCTACTTGGAGTCCAGCTCCAGACAGTCAAGACAAACCGTCCCCTCAAAGGCTTTAGACAACATAATAGTCTTAACACGAGTTAGATGCTCGGTCTAACCCCATAGACTACAGACCATAGTTTAGACCGCTAACTTTAGAACATTGTCTTCTCGCATACAAAAGTCCATTGCATGCAACGTTCTAACAGTTTTAACACAAGCAGTCAGTGAGCCATATTTGCTTACATTTACTTTAACATGTAAATAAGACGAGGACAAATAGCAATGTAATGAATAACCTCTATATATAATTTTATTATCCAGTTCAAAATGAATACATCAAAATGTCTCTAATACATAGGGCATTTCCTAACAGCGCCGAACAGCCGCCGTTTCCATCCAAGCGCCACTGGGTCTTCGCCGCACCGCCGCCAAGCCAGTTGACCGAAGACCGCCCAGCCGTGCCTCCCCGTGCCTCGCCGGTTGCCCCTCGCCGCACTGCCGACCGCCGTGCTCGACGCCACCAGCCACCACCGGTTTCCCCACCGCCGTGAGTCCCCTTTTCCGGCTGGCCAATTCCTCTAAGCAAAGAAAAAAAAAATTATGTATATATATTAGATGTAGATCCGTGTGTGTGTGTATATATAATATATAATAAATAATAATAATAGAATTTAAATAAGTGTTTTAAATTTATTTGGGATTGAGATTTGAATTTGTATTTGAACTGTTCTGGGCATTGGAAAATTTTTCTACAGGTTGAGCATTTTGGAGCTTTTGGGGAAGCCTATATTTAGGGCAGGTCATGCCGAAATTTAAAAAAAAATACATATATATTTTAGATATTTGTGTTAAAATTGCTATTTTAAAATTACAGTGTTAAAATAAAGTATCATTTTAAATTTTAAAATTCAATGGCATACTAATTAGTTGAGTTTACCGTAATTCGATTACAGAATTCCTGGACAGATAATTAAATTATCTGTGTTTCTTATTTTAGGTACTCGTTGATCGAATTCAAGGAAAAAGACTATCTTGGAATTCGTGTGAGAAGTTGATCGTTGGTTAAATTGTCAACGAGGTAGGATATCTTACCCTTTCTTTGTAGCCAATTTTGTTTTAATGATTTGGCCAAAAATCATTTAAAGAAAATGAGTTCATAAAGTTTCGAAAATTATGTGACTTAGAAAATATCACGATTTCAGAAATTAAAAGAAAAATATCTGGTCACGAATTTTTTTGAAAAACAATACGGCATATTTTTATTATGTGAATCATATGTTCATATGAAATGTTGAACGTTGGATTTGGTGTTAAAGTATACCGGGAGCCAGCACACACGTGCGAAGAATGCACATCTCGATCGAGGATTACTCATCATACTTCGGCATGGTGAGGGAGGCTTATACGGACAGTACACGAACTAGATGTATGTAGGGACACAATTTGCATAATCACGATTCCACGTTTATGATACGGTACTGCATTGACATACTTAGTATGATGGTTAAATTAAATGTTGAAATATTTTTTTTAAATATCCTACTGGACCTTTCGCTCACTGTTTTAAAACTGGTAAACCCCCAGGAGATAAAGGTGATTAGAAGACACGAGTTACGTGGAACAGTCCGTGGACGACAAGTACTAAAGACTTAAAGTAGTGATCTGTACTTTAGGACAAAGTATGTATATGAGCAATCCGGGACTGTAAATTCTAAACTTTACTTTTGTGATCTTACTTATTTTATTTTATCCAAGTATGCATCTGTGGGATATGGGTACCTCACACCTGATATTGCGATAAAAATTGAATATAAATATTAGTTAATTTAAAATATACAAGCATAATTTATAAACAAGTTTAAAGAGTCGGTAAAAGGTAAGATATAAAAACTGATAGACTTAGGAATCTGAGCTTTCCTTTCATTTATTCATTTTAAATCTTATGCTTGTCACTATCCTGGATTTTTGGGAAGTGACACCTGTCGCTGTTTCGGATTTTGGGACGTGACAGGATTTTTGGTATCAGAGCATGGTTTGGGGTTCCCATAGGAATTATATGCATACTTGGAGTAAAATAAAATGCTAATTTACAACCCGGAATTTTTATTTTATAGAATGCCTCCCAGACGTAGAAGGGGAACCGTCTCGACAACTACTCCAACCCCGACCTCAGTACCGACGCCAGAGCCGGACCAGGCTAACGTCACGGAAGCTATGTATCGAGTATTACAAAACATAGTTACTCGTGCGAGAGATGAACCTGTCGTTCGTGACATGACCCGGAGCCTACGAGATTTTCAACGATTTCAAGTTCCAGCCTTTACTGGTGAAGGTGATCCTCAAGAACCAGATGATTGGTTCCAAAGTGTGGTTATGAAGATGGATACTATCTAGACCCCACCTGAATATCGGATTGAAATCATTTCCACCTATTGGGACGGTAAAGCTGGCATATGGTAGAGACAAATTAGGAGAACGCACAATCTCCAAGAGATAACCTGGGAGATGTTTGAATAGTTATTCTATGATCAATTTTTCCCTGAGAGTTTTAGGGATCAAAAGATTATAGAGTTCATGAGCCTACAACAAGGAAATATGACCGTATTCGAGTACGTGTCAAAATTTAGAGAATTATCTAGATTTGCTTCTACGATGGTGGTGACTGAGCGTACTGAATGTATCAAGTTTGAGCAGGGACTTAAACCATCGATAAGAAGACTAGTGGTGGGTATGCAGATTCGAGACTACCCGACACTCGTGTTAGCTGCCCTGCATATTGAACAGGACAATCAAAATTTCCAGAAGGAGAAATTTGAAACTCTAAGGACGTCCGGTGGACCTACTAGAAGTCAACGTGGGAATCGTACTCATGTTAGTGGGGTCAACATTGAAGGTAGAAGGACTGACAGTACTAGTAATACTTCTACCGGAAGATTACACCCATATGAGAGGAGCTGTTATAACTGTGGCCAAACAGGACATTTAAAGAGGAACTGTCCTTACAGGTAACAGCAGCCGGCTCAACAGTTCCAGCAGTCCAGCCAATCATCAGCAGGATTTCGTCAATCTGGATCTAGATAATTTACTCAGGGACAGGTAAACCAAGGACACTTTAACTAGGGACAGTCAGGATTTGGCCAGTCACAACATAGGCCGCCACAAGCCCCTTATCAGCCAAATTTTGGACCTTAGTCATTTCAATCACAGTGGAGACCTCAGATGTCCAATAGCAGGCAAGCTTCTTCGCAACCGCCACAATTCAGGCCAGCGGGACCCACTGCCTCGAGGAACAGTATGAATGACAAGGGAAAAGGGAAAATGTATGCTGTGGAAGGGGAAGAACCAACAACTCAGAATAGTCCTACGGTTATGGAGGGTATGATTCTGATCTCTTCTAGTTGGGCACATGTATTGTTTGAAACTGGTGCCAGTCATTCTTTTATTGCATCCACGTTTGCAAAAGCATTAGAATTAGAAACCAAACCTTTAGAGTCACCTTTGCATCTAAGTACGCCACTTGGAAAAACCGAAGTTTCATTGATATGTTGGACTAATGTTGTTACGCGAGAAGGCGAACAACTTAATGTCCAATTCATTATCCTACCAATGAGATGCTATGATGTGATTCTTCGTATGGATTGGTTAACTCAGAATAGGGCAATGTTAGATTGTCATCACCGAAAGGTGATACTATTCATAGAGCCAAACCCAACGGTGATCGAACTCGAAGATCCAGATCGAGTGATGACCAGTGAGCTATTGAGATCAGCCATAGGTGGTCGACGAAAGTTATCTTACGCCGCTATTATTTTCGCATTGGAAGGTGACAACAACGTGGAAAGAGGTGATCACTACACTCTAGTGGTAGATGAATTTCCAGATGTATTTCCTGAAGATTTACCTGGTTTGCCACCTGACCGAGAGGTAGAATTCTGCATTGATCTTATTCCCGATACAGCTCCGATATCAATTCCACCTTACAAAATGGCACCTGTGGAGAAAGCTGAATTGCGGAAACAATTGACTGAGTTAGAACTTAAAGGATTCATTCGGCTTAATAAATCACCATGGGGAGCACCAGTCCTATTTGCAAAGAAACAAGATGGAAGCTTACAACTGTGTGTTAACTATAGGCAACTGAACAGGGTGACGATCAAGAATAAATATCCCTTACCAAGAATCGACGAGTTATTTGATCAACTTGAAGGTGCTCAGTACTTCTCAAAGATTAATCTAAGATCTGGATATCATCAATTGAAAATCCGAGAGGAAGATATCCCAAAAACTGCATTTAGGACACGGTATGGATCTTACAAATTCTTGGTTATGCCTTTTGGTTTGACAAATGCTCTAGCAGCTTTCATGGACTTGATGAATCATGTTTTTCGACCATTTCTAGATCAGTTTGTCATCGTCTTCATTGATGATATTCTGATCTATTCTAAAACCTGGGAGGAACATGAACAACACTTAAGGTTGGTCCTACAAACTCTGCGGGAGCATCAGTTGTACGCTAAGAGGGAGAAATGCGACTTCTAGTTATTTGAAGTCAAATTTCTTGGGCATGTTATCTCTAGCCAAGGCATAGCCGTGGACCCTACAAAAGTCGAGGCAATAATAAAATGGGAATGACCTAGAAATGTAACCGAAATCAGAAGTTTTCTGGGATTAGCGGGATATTATCGTAAATTCGTTCAGGATTTCTCGCGAATTGCAGCCCCAATGACACGATTGACAAGAAAAGATGTTCGATTCGACTGGGATAGCAAATGTGAGAACGCTTTTCAAGAATTAAAAACTCGCTTAACCAGCGCTCCAGTTCTTATAATTCCCAAGCCTGAAGAACCCTATGAAGTTTATACTAATGCATCGAAAGAAGGACTCAGGTGTGTTCTAATGCAGAGAGGGCATGTTGTAGCATACGCATCTTGACAATTGAAGACGCATGAGAAAAACCACCCAACACATGATTTAGAGTTGGCAGCCATTATTTTTGCTTTAAAAATTTAGAGATGCTATCTCTATGGTGTCTCATTTCAGATTTTCTCTGATCATAAGAGTTTGCAGTATCTCTTTACTCAGAAAGATCTGAATTTGAGACAAAGACGTTGGGTAGAGTATATGAAAGATTATGACTTTACTCTCGAATATCATCCAGGTAAGGCTAATGTCATTGCGGATGCTCTTAGTCGAAAAGGTGCAGGTGTTCTTGCTTCGTTAGCTGTGCTTGATTGGAAAAGAACAGCAGTGGTTGAGGATTATGATCTTCAGATCTCTGAGGATCAAGATTCAATCACTCTGTACAATTTAGTGACTCCACCCTACTTGATTCAGCAAGTTAAGGAGAATCAACATAAAGATAGCCATTTGCAAAATGTCTGGTCAAAGCTTCAGAATGGAGAATAACTAGAACATTAGAACATCCGTAGTGATGGAGTTTTGTATTTCAAATATCACCTAGCTATTCCACAAATACCAGAATTGAAGAAGGTAATCATGAATGAAGCCCATAAATCTCGATTTGCAATACATCCAGGAGTTACCAAGATGCATAAGGATTTAAAGAGGCAATACTGGTGGCGAAACATGAAAAATGATGTGACAAATTATGTGAAGACTTGTCAGAATTGTCTTAAGGTCAAAGCGGAACGTCAGAAACCTGGAGGGATGCTACAGCCGCTACCTGTTCCAGAGTGGAAGTGGGAAGAAATTACCATGGATTTCCTTATAGGGTTACCAAAAACACGGAATGGTTTCGATGCAATTTGGGTAGTGGTAGATCGATTGACGAAATCAGTGCACTTCATTCCTATCAAGTCCACATATGGTAGGCAGAACTTAGCCAAGGTATATTTAGACGAGATAGTGAAATATTATGGAATACCATTAAGTATTATTTCTGATCGAGATCCTCGATTTACCGCTCGATATTGGAAGAGTTTCCAAGCAGCTTTTGGGACAGATTTGAAATTCAGCACCGCTTTCCATCCGCGGACCGACGGACAATCCGAAAGAGTTATTCAGATTCTTGAAGACATGTTACGTGCATGCGCATTAGATTATGGGAACAAATGGATTGATAATTTGTCATTAGCAGAGTTCGCCTACAACAACAGTTATCAATCTAGCATCAAAATGGCACCATTCGAAGCTCTTTACGGAAGACCATGTAGATCACCTATATGTTGGATCGAACCTGAAGATCGAGTTCATACTGGAGTAACTATTGTCGAGGAGACTACCGAGAAAATTCAAATTATTCGAGAACACTTAAAAACAGCTCAGAGCCAACAAAAGAGTTACGCTGACAGACGACGGAGACCATTAGAATTTGAGGTAGGAGATTTCGTGCTTCTAAAAGTTTCTCGAAAAGGAGTTTCTCGTTTCGGCAAGAAAGGGAAATTAGCTCCACGATATGTGGGACCGTTCCTTATTATTCAACGAGTTGGTAAAGTTGCTTATCGTTTAGCATTACCATCAGAGTTGTCCCATGTGCATGATGTATTTCATGTATCGATACTTAGGAAATGCGAACCGGATCCTACTGCAATAGTTTCGCCCGAGAACATACCAATTCGAGAAGATGTTTCCTACGAAGAGGCACCGGTACGAATTCTTGATAGAAAGGTCAAGAAAATACGACATCAAGAGATAGCGTTAGTTAAGGTTTTATGGCAACATCACAGAAGTAAAGACGCCACTTGGGAAGTAGAAGGTGAAATGTTAGAGAAATATCCCCATTTGTTTGAAAATCTAAATCATTTGAATTTCGAGGACGAAATTCTTTTGTAGGAGGGGAGAATTGTCACGCTACAAAATTTTTGAGTTTAAATTTCGCACGTGAATGTATAAAACTCAATTTGTTCGTGTACCAATAAAATTTTTTTTATTATTATGAGAATTCAATTTTAAATTTTTGGGGTATTAAATATTAATTTGAGGATATTTAAAACATTTTTATAAATTTTAAAATTTTAACAATTTTTACCCAATAAAATTTAACAAATATTATTTTTTATTTATTTATATTTTTTCTTTCCTCTTTCCGGATTTTTCCGGAAACCCTTTTTTTTTCTTCTTTCTTTCTCTCTTTGTTTCAATCCTCCTCACCGCCTCTCACGCCCTCTCCCTCTATTTTTTTTCTCCCCTTACCGATCACTCACTCTCTCTCGCTTCACTCTCTCTCGTCTCACTCTCTCTCTTCTCACTCTCTCTCGCTTCACTCTCTCTCAGCCTTTGTTTTTTTTCTTTTCTTTCCTCTTCTTCTTCGCGCTCTCACTCTCCCCCTCACCGATTTTCTCTCTCACTCCCTCCCCATCTTTCTTTTTCTTTCTCTTCTTCTTCTTTTCCTTTTTTTTTCTTCCGGCCGAACGTTGACCAAACAACCACCGGCCAAAGCTCACCACCGCCGATCGCCAGTCCAAGCCCGAAGTCGCTCAGCCGAAGCCCATTCCGTCCGAACCAGTCGCCCCCGAAACCCCGCACAACGGACCGCCCAGCCGCGTCTCGCCTTCCTCGCCACCACCAGACGCCGATCGCCAGTTGAAGCTGTGAGTCGCCGTCGCCGAACGTTGACCGAGCCCGAGCCACTGCCAACCGCCTAACTCCTACCGGGACTGAAGCTCCGCGACCGTCGCCCGAGCCAGCTCTTTCCCGTCCCGCTCGAATCAGCCGCGCCGAACAGCCGCCGTTTCCATCCAAGCGCCACCGGGTCATTGCCGCACCGCCGCCAAGCCAGTCGACCGAAGACCGCCTAGTCGTGCCTCGCTTTCCTAGGGACACCACCAAGCCGTGCCTCCCTGTGCCTCGCCGGTTGCCCCTCGCCGTGCTGCTGACCACCGTGCTCGACACCACCAGCCACTGCCGGTTTCCACGCCACCGTGAGTCCCCTTTTCCGGCCGGCAGATTCCTCCAAGCAAAGAAAAAAAAATTTATGTATATATATTAGATGTAGATCTGTGTGTGTGTGTATATATAATATATAATAACTAATAATAATTATAAAAATAATAATAGAATTTAAATAAGTGTTATAAATTTATTTGGGATTGAGATTTGAATTTGTATTTGAACTGTTCTGGGCATTGGAAAAGTTTTCTGCAGGTTGAGCATTTTGGAGCTTTTGGAGAAGCCTATATTTAGGGTAGGTCATGCCGAAATTTTTAAATATATATATATATTTTGGATATTTGTGTTAAAATTGCTATTTTAAAATTACAGTGTTAAAATAAAGTATCATTTTAAATTTTAAAATTCAATGGCAAACTAATTAGTTGAGTTTACCGTAATTCGATTACGGAATTCCTGGACAGATAATTAAATTATCTGTGTTTCTTGTTTTAGGTACTCGTTGATCAAATTCAAGGAAAAAGACTATCTTGGAATTCGTGCGAGAAGTTGATCGTAGGTTAAATTGTCAACGAGGTAGAATATCTTACCCTTTCTTTGTAGCTAATTTTGTTTTAATGATTTGGCCAAAAATCATTTAAAGAAAATGAGTTCATAAAGTTTCGAAATTATGTGATTTAGAAAATATCACGATTTCAGAAATTAAAAGAAAAATATCCGGTCACGGATTTTTTTGAAAAACAATACGGCATATTTTTATTATGTGAATCATATGTTCATATGAAATGTTGAAAGTTGGATTTAGTGTTAAAGTATACCGGGAGCCAGCACACACGTGCGAAGAGTGCACATCTCGATCGAGGATCACTCATCATGCTTCGGTATGGTGAGGGAGGCTCATACGGACAGTACACGAACTAGATGTATATAGGGACATAATTTGTATAATCACGATTCCACATTTATGATATGGTACTGCATTGACATACTTAGTATGATGGTTAAATTAAATGTTGAAATATTTTTTTTAAATATCCTACTGGACCTTTCACTCACTGTTTTAAAACTGGTAAACCCCCAGGAGATAAAGGTGATTAGAAGACACGAGTTACGTGGAATAGTCCGTGGACGACAAGTACTAAAGACTTGAAGTAGTGATCTGTACTTTAGGACAAAGTATGTATATGAGCATTCCGGGACTGTAAATTCTAAACTTTACTTTTGTGATCTTACTTATTTTATTTTATCCAAGTATGCATCTATGGGATATGGGTACCTCACCACCTGATATTGCGATAAAAATTGAATATAAATATTAGTTAACTTAAAATATACAAGCATAATTTATAAACAAGTTTAAAGAATCTGTAAAGAGTAAGATATAAAAACTGACAGACTTTTTAAAATCTTATACCTGTCACTATCCCGGATTTTTGGGAAGTGACACCTGTCGCTGTTCCGGATTTTGGGACGTGACAGCCTGGTTCACACTTCCTTAGCATTGATATTGAAATATATCATGTACATGTGATAACTCTGCTGGTAATGCTAGGCGATAAGCTACTATGCTAACTCATTGAATAATGTGGAATAGCATGTGGAACCGTGGTACTAGTTTCCCTTTCTTTTTGAAATAAGAAACTTCTTTTTGTTGTAAGACCTTTAGAAGAAGAAAATCACCTATCTTAAATTCCAATTGTCTCCGTCATCTATCGACATAGCTTTTTTGTCCCAAAATAATCCAAATCTTTTTCGTCCCCAAATAATCCAAATCTTTTTCGTCGTCTCCTCAACAATAGTTGCTCTAATATGAACTCCGTCTTCGAGTTCAATCCAATATATAGGAGATCTACATGACCTTTTGTAAAGAGTTTCGAACGGTGCCATTTTAATGTTGGATTGATAACTGATATTATAGATAAGCTTTGCTTAGGACAGATCATTAATCCATTTGTTCCTAAAGCTACGTAGAAACCTTTTTCAATATTGAGCAGTAAATCGAGGATCTTAATCAGAAATGGTACTTAGCGGTACTCCATGATATTTGACTATCTTGTCAAGGTATACCTTTGCTAAGTTTATCCTACCATATGTTGATCGAATTCTCAATTTCATAATACTCTATGTCACCAAAGTCTTATTATTTTGATGCCATAATTGTAACACTTCTCCTAAGCTGACAGCTCAAAAACTATGTTAACAAACTACGAAATTTATAGAAATAATACCACATAATAGAAAATCCCTCATTATTAATGAGATAAATATTTTCATTATATTACAAAATCTTGAAATTTTAAATGTCTTTAGCCTCATCATGAGACTCTAAAATCTCAGGCTAAGTGAAAGTCCTGATAATAATAAAAATCCTGCTATCTGCATCGTATGAATTATATGAGCAAAACTCGATAAGTATACTAAATTAACTTTTTTTTACAGTAAATAAACTTCTTTAACATTATCTTTAAAATCCTCTTGTATGATGCTAATCTCGTGTTATTAGAACCCTTACGTCCCGAATGGCTTCCTTCTTGGAACTCTCCTCCCCAAGAAATCCAGCCCATACTTTATCTGAATTGGTTCTAATAAACACAAGACTTCACACCATACAAAATAATTTCTTTCAACTTTATTAGAGTACAATAATAATCACAATAATTGAAAACATGCTTTAAATTATACAATTCAAGTAATGCAGTAGAAGGATATATCCATTATTTGCTAAAGAATAAACGTGATTTCTTTTTTTTTTCTTCTCTATTTTTTTTTCTATTATGCCTCACATTTATACTTCTACCCAAAATAGTCACTATGCTACCTACGTTTCTTTTTATTTTATAAAAGTTGACATAAAATTGTAAAATTTTTAAAACTTGCTAAAAGATTCAAAATATCCTCAAATTAATATTTAATGTCACGTCCCAAAATCCGGGACGGTGACGTGTAGGGGGTGTTAAATAAATAAAATAAAATCTCAGATTTTTAGGTCTGTCAGCTTTTATATTTTACCTGTTACTATCTCTTTAAGCTTGTTTACAAATTATGCTTGTATGTTTTAAACTAATTATTATCACAATATCAGGTGTTGAAGTACCCATATTCCACAGATGCATATTTGGATAAAATAAAATAAGTGAGAATACAAAAATAAAGTTTAGAATTTACAATCCCGGAATGCTCATATACATACTTGATCCTAAAGTACAGAAATATTACATTTGATTTTTAATCCTTGTCATCAACTTGTAATTCCACGTCACTTGTGTCCTCTATTCACCTTTCTTTCTTGGGGGTTTACCAATTTTAAAATAGTGAGCGAAAGACCCAGTAGGATAATTAAAAAAAGAAAACATTTTTCAACATTTTATTTTAACCATCATACTAAGTATATCAATGCAATACTGAATTATAAACGTGGAGTCGTAATTATGTAAATTGTATCCCTAAATACATCTAATTCGTGTACTGTCCGTATGAGCCCCTTCACCATGCCGAAGGATAATGAGTGATCCTTGATCAAGTGGTACACTCTTTGCACGTGTGTCCTGGTTCTTAGCATACTTTAACACCAAATTCTATTTTTAATATTTCATTTAAAAATAAGAGTCACATAATAAAATATACCATTTTGTTTTCCAAAAATCTATGACCGGATTTTTTTCTTTAATTTTCGAAATCGTGATATTTTCTAAAATCACAGAATTTTTTTAAAACTTTATAGACTCATTTTCTTTAAATTATTTTGGCCAAGTCACTAAAAACAAAATTGGTTACGAGGATAAAATATCCTACCTCGTTGGCAATTTAATCTACTGACAACTTCTCGTACGAATTCCAAGATAATCTTTTTCTCGGAATTTGATCAACGAGTGCCTAAAACAAGAAACACAGATAATTTAATTATCTATCCAGGAATTCCGTAATCGAATTACTATAAATTCAATTAATTAGTATGTCGTTGATTCTAAAATTTTAAAACGATATTTTATTTTAACTAAGTAATTTTAAAACGACAATTTTAACACACACACCTAAAATATTTTTAAAAAAAATTTTAGTATGACCTACCTTAAAATATAGACTATCCAAAAACTCCAAAACACTTAACCTGTAGAAAAACAATTCTAATTCCCAGAACAGTTCAAATTTCAAATTCAAATCTCAAATAAATTTAAAACACTTATTCAAAATTTATTATTATTATTTGTTATATAATGTATATATATAGATATACATATATAGATATATATTTTTCCTTTTGTTTGGGGGGATCGGCCGACCCTAAAAAGGGACTCATGGCGGTAAGAGGATAGTGGCATTAGTTGGTTGGGCTTGGCGTCGGTGCGATGAGGAGCAACCGGGCGAGGTTGGGACGGGAGCTTTTATTGGCTCGCTCGGGGAAGCACGGTGGTTCTGTGTTTCAGCTTGGCTGGTTGGTTACTGGTGGCGGGGAACGACGATGCCCGGGAAGCATGAATCTAGAGTCCGAGTTGGGCACAGTGAAGGAGATAACAGGGTGGCCTGGCCTAGCTTGGGTTCGGTCCTTTGGCGACTCGGTTGGCTCAGTTGGCAGTGGCAAGGGGCGATTGGGCTGGGCTCACCAGATCGGGTCATAGATTCAATGGTTGGCTAGGTTGCCTTGGAGGTAGAACTGGTGACTGGTTCAGACGGTGATGAGCAAGGGAGATTGTGGGTGACTAGGCACAGTGGGGGCGAGATTTGATTGACGTTCGGCTGGGCTTGGGCATGAGGAAGGCGGCGAAGGCCCGGTGGTAATGGCTTGCGCTGGCGGCAGTGCGAAGACTCAAGTGAGACAGGGAGGTTGGTAGTTAGTATGATCGTGGGGCTTCAGGCTTGGTCGTGGTCAAGCTGGTGGTGGCGGCGAAGTGCTTGGGTGCGAGGTGGCTTGGTGGACGGCATAGCTGGTCCTATCTCACGAAAGAGAGAGGACCGGAGAAGGAGAGAGTGAGGTTGGGCGCTGGAGAGAGAGAGAGAGATCGGTGAGAGTTAGAGAGAGACGAGAGAAAGTGAGGGAGTAAGGGAGAGTCAGCGAGAAAGAAAAACAGAGAGAGAGAGAGAGGTTAACAAAAGTGTAGAAGAGAAAAGAAAAGAAAAATAAAACTTCCGGATAATTCCAGAAATAGAAAAAGAAAAAGAAAAAGAAAAATGGAAAAATAAAGTAAAATAACATTTGGTAAAAATTTTTGTGTAAAAATTGTAAAAATTTCAGAATTTGTAAAAAGATTTAAAATATTCTCAAATTAGTATGTAATATAGCAAATTTTTAAAATTGAATTCTCATAATTAAAAATTTAATTAGCACACTAACAATTGAATTTTTATACATTCACATGCGTAATTTTAACTCAAAAATTTCACAACGTGACAATTCTCCCCTCTAACAAAAAAATTTCATCCTCGAAATTCTTTTGATCTAAATTCTCAAACAAATGGGATATTTTTCTAACATTTCGTTTTCTACTTCCCAAGTGGCGTCTTCACTTCCGTGATGTTGCCATAAAACTTTAATTAATGCTATCTCTTGATGTCGTATTCTCTTAACCTTTCTATCAAGAATTCATACCAGTGCCTCTTCCTAATAAACATCTTCTCGAATTGAAATGTCCTCGAGCGAAACTATTGCAATAGGACCCAGTTCGCATTTCTTAAGCATTGATACATGAAATACATCATGCACATGGGAAACTCTAATGGCAATGCTAAACGATAAGCAACTTTACCAACTCGTTGAATATTGAGGAATGGTCCCACATATTGTGGAGCTAATTTCCCTTTCTTGCCGAAACGAGAAATTCCTTTTCGAGGGGAAACCTTTTGAAGCACAAAATCTCTTGCCTCAAATTCTAATGGTCTCCGTCGTCTATCAGCATAGCTCTTTTGTCGACTTTGAGCTGTTTTTAAGTGTTCTCGAATAATTCAAATCTTCTTGGTAATCTCCTCGACAATAGTTGCTCCAGTATGAACTTGATCTTTAGGTTCAATCCAACATATGGGTGATCTACATGGTCTTCTATAAAGAGCTTTGAATGATGTCATTTTGATGCTAGATTGATAACTGTTGTTGTAGGTGAACTCTGCTAACGGCAAATTATCAATCCATTTGTTCCCATAATCTAAAGCGCATGCACGTAATATGTCTTCAAGAATCTGAATAACTTTTTGGATTGTCCGTCGGTCAGCGGATGAAAAGCGGTGCTGAATTTCAATTCTGTTCCAAAAGCTACCTGAAAAGTCTTCTAATATCGAGTGGTAAATCGAGGATTTCGACCAGATATAATACTTAATGGTACTCCATGACGCTTGACTATCTCATCTAAATATACCATGGCTAGGTTCTTCCTACCATATGTTGATTTGATAGGAATGAAGTGTGCTGATTTTGTCAATCAATCCACCACTACTCAAATAGCATCGAAGCCATTTTGTGTTTTTGGTAGCCCCATAAGAAAATCCATGGTAGTTTCCTCCCACTTCCACTCTGGAATGAGTAATGGCTGTAGCATTCCTCCAGGTTTCTTACATTCTGTTTTGACTTTAAGACAGTTCTGACAAGTCTTCACGTACTCTGTCACATCATTTTTCATGTTTCACCACTAGTATTATCTCTTTAGATCCTTATGCATCATGATAACTCCTGGGTGTATTCCAAATCGAGACTTATGAGCTTCATCCATGATTGCCTTCTTCAATTCTGGTATTTGTGGAATAGCTAGACGATGTTTGAAATACAACTCCATCACTACGGATGTTACAATGTTCCAGTTGTTCTCCATTCTGAAGCTTTGACCAGACATTTTGCAAATGGCTATCTTTATGTTGATCCTCCTTAACTTGCTGAATCAGGTAAAGTGGAGTTACTAAATTATACAGAGTGATTAAATCTTGATTCTCAGAAATCTGAAGATCATAATCCCCAACCATTACTGTTCTTTTCCAATCAAGCACTGCTAACAAAGCAAGAACACCTACACCTTTCTGCCTAAGAACATCCGCTATGACATTAGCCTTACCTGGATGATATTCTAGAGTAAAGTCATAATCTTCCATATACTCTACCCAACGTCTCTGTCTCAAGTTCAGATCTTTCTAAGTAAAGAGATACTGCAAACTTTTATGATCAAAGAAAATCCGAAATGAGACACCATAGAGATATCATTTCCAAATTTTCAAAACAAAAATAATGGCTGCCAACTCTAAATCATGTGTTAGGTAATTTTTCTCATGCATTTTCAATTGTCAAGATGCATATGTTACAACATGTCCTCTTTGCATTAGAATACACCTAAGTCCTTCTTTCAATGCATCAGTATAAACTTCATAGGGTTCTTCAGGCTTGGGAATTATAAGAACTAGGGCACTAGTCAGGCGAGTTTTTAATTCTTGAAAAGCATTCTCACATTTATAGTCCCAATCAAATCGAACATCTTTTCTTGTCAATTGTGTCATTAGGGCTGCAATTCACAAGAAATCCTGAACAAATTTAACATAATATCCTACTAATCTTAAAAAAACTTTTGATTTCAGTTATATTTCTATGTCGTTCCCATTTTAGTATTGCCTCGACTTTTACGTGGTCCACGGCTATGCCTTGACTAGAGATAACATCCCAAGAAATTTGACTTCAGATAACCAGAAGTCGCATTTCTCGCTCTTGGTGTACAACTGATACTCTCGCAGAGTTTGTAACACCAATCTCAAGTGTTATTCATGTTCCTCTTGGGTCTTAGAGTAGATCAGAATATCATCAATGAAGACGATGATAAACTGAATTAGAAATGGTAGAAAAACACGATTCATCAAGTCCATGAAAACTGTTGGAGCATTCGTCAAACCAAAAGGCATAACCAAGAATTTGTAAGATCCATACCAAGTCCTGAATGCAGTCTTTAGGATATCCTCCTCTTAAATTTTCTATTGATGATATCCAAATCTCAGGTCAATCTTGTAGAAGTACTGAGCTCCTTTAAGTTGATCAAATAACTCATCAATCCTTGACAAACGATATTTATTCTTGATTGTCACCCTATTCAGTTGCCTATAGTCGACACACAATCGTAAGCTTCCATCTTGTTTCTTTGCAAATAGGACTGGTGCTCCATATGGTGATTTACTAAGCCGAATGAATCCTTTACGTTCCAACTCAATCAATTGTTTCTGTAACTTAGCTTTCTCTACAGGTGCTATTTTGTAAGGCAGAATTGATATCAAAGCTATACCAGGAATAAGATCAATGCAAAATTCTACCTCTTAGTCAGGTGGCAAACCAAGTAGATCTTCAGGAAATACATCCGAAAATTCATCTACCATTAAAGTGTAGCGGTCGCCACTTTTCACGTTGTTGTTACCTTCTAATGCTAAAATAATAGCGATGCAAGACAACTTTCACCGACCACCTATGGTTGGTCTCAACAGCTTACTAGTCATCACTTGATTTGGATCTTCGAGTTTGATTACCGTCGGGTTTAGCCCTATAAATAATATCACCTTTCGATGATGACAATCTAATATTGTCCTATTCTAAGTTAACCAATCCATACCAAGAATCACATCATAGCATGTCATTGGTAGGATAATGAATTAGATATCAAGTTGTTTGCCTTCTCACGTAACAACATTAGTCCAACATATTAATGAAGCTTCGATTTTTCCAAGTGGCAAACTTAGGCGCAAAGGTGACTCTAAAGGTTTTATTTCTAATTCTAATGCTTTTGCAAACGTGGATACAAAATGACTGGTACCAGTATCAAACAATACATGTGCCCAACTACAAGAGATCAGGATCATACCATCCATAGCCATAGGATTATTCTGAGCTGTTGGTTCTTCCCCTTCCATAGCATACATTTTTCCTTTTCCCTTGTCATTCATATTGTTCCTCGAGGTAGTGGGTCCTGTTGGCCTGAATTATGGCGGTTGCGAGGAAGCTTGGCTATTAGTGGACATCTAAAGTCTCCACTGTGATTGGAATGATTGAGGTCCAAAATTTGGCTAATAAGGGGCTTCTGGTGGCCTATGTTATGACTGGCTAAATCCTGATTGTCCGTAGTTAAATTTTCCCCTGTTAACCTGTCCTTGGGTAAATTGTCTCAATCCAGACTAATGAGATCGTGCTGATGATTAGATGGACTACTGGAATTGTTGAGTTAGCTGTTGTTGCCTGTATCCTCTTTAAATTTCCTGTCTGGCCATAATTATAATAGCTTCTCTCATATAGGTGTGATCTTCCAATAGAAGTGTTACTAGTACTGTCAATTCTTCTACCTTCGATGTTGACCCCACTAACTTGAGTACAAGTCCCATGCTGACTTCTAGTCGGCCCACCAGATGTCCTTGAAACTTCTGATTTTTCCTTCTGAAAATTTTGATTATCCTATTCAATACGTAGGGTAGCTGACACAAGCCTTGAGTAGTCTCGAATTTGCATACCCAAACCACTAATCTTCTTACCGATGGTTTGAGTCCCTGCTCAAACTTGATACATTTGGTACGCTCAGTCATCACCATCATAGAAGCAAATCTGGATAATTCTCCAAATTTTGACACATACTCAAACATGGTCATATTTCCTTATTGTAGGCTCATGAACTCTATAATCTTTTGGTCCAGGGAAAAATTGATCATAGAATAGCTATTGAAATATCTCCCAGGTCATTTCTTGTAGATTGTAGTTCTCCTAATTTGTCTCTATCATATACTAGCTTTACCATCTAAATAGGTGGAAATAATTTCAATCCGGTATTCAGGTAGGGTCTGGATGATATCCATTTTCATCACCACACTTTGGAACCAATCATCCGCTTCTTGAAGATCGCCTTCACCAGTAAAGGCTGGAACTCTAAACCGTTGAAAATCCCGCAGGCTCCAGTTCATGTCATGCACGACCGGTTCATCTTTTGCACGAGCAACAATGTTTTGTAATATTCGATACATGGCTTCCATGACGTTAGTCCATTCCGGCTCAGGTGTCGATGCTGAGGTCGAGGTCGGAGTAATTGTCGGGACGGTTTCCCTTCTACGTCTAGGCGGAATTTTATAAAAAGAAAAATTTTGGGTTGTAAATTGGCATTTTATTTTACTCCAAGTATGCATACAATTCCTATGGAAATCCCAAACCATGCTCTGAAATCAAAAATTTTATCACGGCCCAAAATCCGGGACAGTGATGTGTATGGGTGTTAAATAAATAAAATAAAATATCAGATTCCTAGGTCTATCAGTTTTTATATTTTACCTTTTACCGTCACTTTAAGCTTATTTACAAATTATGCTTGTATATTTTAAATTAATTATTATCTGTATTTCAATTCTTATCACAATATCAGGTGGTGAGGTATCCATATTTACACAGATGCATACTTGGATAAAATAAAATAATTGAGAATACAAAAATAAAGTTTAGAATTTACAGTTTCGGAATGCTCATATACGTCTTGATCTTAAAGTACAGAAATATTATGTCCAATATTTAATCCTTGTCACCATCTTGTAATTCCATGTCACGTGTGCCCTCTATTCATCTTTCTCTCCTGGGGGTTTACTAGTTTTAAAATAGTGAGCGAAAGGCCTAGTAGGATAATTTAAAAAAAACATTTTTCAACATTTTATTTTAACCATCATATTAAGTATATCAATGTAGTATCAAATTAAAAACGTGGAGTCGTGATTATGCAAATTACGTCCCTAAATACATCTAATTCGTGTACGGTCCGTATGAGCCCCCTCACCATGCCGAAGCATGATGAGTGATCCTCGATCGAGCAGTGTACTCTTCACATGTATGTGCTGGCTCCCAGTATACTTTAACACCAAATTCTATTTTTAATATTTCATTTGAAAATAAGTTCATATAATAAAATATGTCGTATTATTTTTCAAAAATCCATAACCGGATATTTTTTCCTTTAATTTCCAAAATCGTGATATATTTTAAAATCACAGAATTTTTCTAAAACTTTATAAACTCATTTTTTTTAATTATTTTTGCCAAATCATGAAAAACAAAACCGACTACAAGGAAAATGACAAAATATCCTACCTCATTGGCAATTTAATCTACTGACAACTTCTCGCACGAATTCCAAGATAATCTTTTTCACCAAATTCGATCAACGAGTACCTAAAACAAGAAACATAGATAATTTAATTATCTGTTCAAGAATTTGGTAATCGAATTACTATAAATTCAATTAATTAGTGTGTCGTTGATTCTAAAATTTTAAAACGATAATTATTTTAACACCGTAATTTTAAAACGATAATTTTAATACACATACCCAAAATATTTTTTAAAAAAATTTTGGCATGACCTACCTTAAACTATATACTACCCAAAAACTCCAAAACGCTTAACCTGTAGAAAAACAATTCCAAATCCCAGAACAGTTTAAATTTCAAATTCAAATCTCAAATAAATTCAAAACACTTATTCAAAATTTATTATTATTTTTATCATTATTATTTGTTATATAATATATATATACAAATATACATATATACGTATATACATATATATATTTTTCCTTTTGTTTGGGGGGATCAGCCGGCTCGGAAAAGGGACTCACGGCGGCAAGAGGATGGTGCCGTCGGTCGGTCGGGCTTGGCAGCGGTGTTGCGAGGAGCAACCGGGCGAGGCGGGGATGGGAGCTTGGGTTGGCTTGCTTGGGGAGGCATGGTGGTTCCGTGTTTGGGCTTGGTTGGTTGGTTACCGGTGGCAAGGAACGACGATACCCATGAAGCACGAATCTGGAGTCTGAGTTGGGCACGGCGAAGGAGACAACGAGGCAACCTAGCTTAGCTTGGGTTCAGCCCTTTGGCGACTCCACTGGCTCAGTTAGCAGTGGCAAGGGGCGACTGGGCTGGGCTCGCGACATCGGGTCACAGCTTTAATGGTTGGCTAGGCTGCCGTAGAGGTAGAACCAGCGACTGGTTCGGATAGTGACGAGCGTGGGAGATCGTGGGTGACTATGTAGGAAAAATTGACAAAATATGCACAGTGAAATTACAAAAAATTTTTCAAGATCGTTAAATATCTCGTGATGCCATATACAATAAACTAACAATAATAAACTCATACCTTCAGAGGATGCCAAAACTACAGGAGGAGAATGACCGGAGGGCTTCAACCAACTAGCCTTCTCTACTATTTTCCAATTCCCAGATGGCAGAGTGTGTGGGCACTCTGAACCTGGATCAGTATGATAGCACTGCTAGTCTTCTTCCGACCACCCAGATCTCTAAAGAACTTATTGTCACGGTGAGTTATGCAATAATAAGCCTGCTCATCTGAGAGTCTGTGGTCTAAGAGAACTGAAGTGGTAGGACCCCTATTTATAGACTTGTATGAGGTGATCACTTGAATTTTGAATTAGACTAAGAGAAGATTTTCTCCCTTCCTTCCATACAAAATCCGAATTCACTATAGGCCAAAATCCCTTTATGATTTTCAGCCACCTTAGTGTAGGAAAAAATCGGCAAAAATGTATCAGAGTGATGCGGCAAAATTACAAAATATTTTCAAGATCGTTAAATATCTCGTGATGCCAAATACAATAAACTAGCAACAATATAAATTCATACTTCAGAGGACGTCAACTATAGGAGGAGAATGACTGGAGGGTTTCAATTAACTAGCCTTCTTTACTATTCTCTAATTCCCAGATGGCAGAATGTGTGGGTACTCGGTTCCTCGACAAGTATGCTAGCACCGCTAGTTTTCTTCCGACCACCCAGATCTGTAAAGAACTTATTATCACGGTGAGTTATGCAACAATAAGCCTGCTCACCTGAGAGTCTGTGGTATGAGCGAACTAGAGTAGCAGGACCCCTATTTATAGACTGGCATGAGGTGATCCCTTGAATTTGAATTGGATTAGGAGAAGATTTTCTCCCTTATCCACACACAAAATCTGAAAATGTAGGAAAATTAATCGGTAAAAACGTATCAGAGTGGCGCAGCGGAACAATAAAAATTTTTGGATCGTTAAATATCTCATGATGCCATATACAATAAATCAACAACAATTAAAACTCATACCTCAAGGACGCCAATCTGCAGGAGGAGAATAACCGGAGGCTTCAACCAACTAGCCTTCTCTACTATTCTCCAATTCCCGAATGGCTGAGTGTGTGGGCACTATGAACCTCGATCGGTATGCTAGCACTGCTAGTCTTCTTCTGACCACCCAGATCTCTAAAGAACTTTATTGTCACGATGAGCTGTGCAACAATAAGCCTGCTCACCTGAGAGTCTGTGGTCTGAGAGAACTGGAGTGGCAGGACCTCTATTTATAGACTTGCATGAGGTGATTCTCTGAATTCGAATTGGATTAGGAAAAGATATTTTCCCTTATCCAAACCCAAAAAATCCGAATTTTCCAAGGGAGAATCTCCACAATTAAATTCGGTTTTCCTAGGATAAATCCAATCCAAATCTAAACAAGATTTTAACTAGAATTTTATCTCCCTTTTTCAACCAAAAAATCCGAATTTTTCTTGGAGAAAATCTCCTCATAAATTTCGGCCATTATGGATAAGGGAGAATCAAAAATTCCACTAGGATTTTCAAACTTGAATCTTATCTCAACCTTATCCAAAATAACCGAATTTCCTAGGAGATATTCTCCCTAATTTCGGCCACTTTTCAGGGAAGGAGAGAATCCAAATTCAACTAGGATTGAAGCTTGAATTTTCCCTTGAACCTTATCCACAAAATCTGAATTTTTTCATGAGGATTATCCTCAAAAAATTCGTCCACTTTTGTAGGGATTTAGATTCAAAATTCAAGTAGGATTCTAACAAGATTATCCTCTCCAAATCCAACTCAAATTCGAATTTCAAACCTTGTGGATTTTCCACAACAAATTCGAATCCTACTTGGACAGTGATCCAAAATTTGAATTTCAAATTTCAAATTCAAATTTCAAATTTCAAATTTCAAATTTAAATTTCAAATTCAAATTTCAAATTTGAATTTCAAATTCAAATTTCAAATTCAAATTTCAAATTCAAAATTCAAATTTCAAATTTCAAATTTCAAATTTCAAATTTCAAATTTCAAAATTCAAATTTCAAATTCCACAAAACGGTTGTGTTTCATATTCTTGTTCTCATGGATAATTTTCTACAACTCCAATCCAATCTCAAATAAAATCATGGCAACTTTATTTGGAGTTCGAATAATTGTGTACTCTATTATCCAAAACAAAATCTGAATTCAACCGGAGAGAATCTTGTCTACCATCCTAATCGTGTGTCATCACCATCCATGCATAATAAACTAGCCAATAGCATACACAAATCAATTTGCCAAACGTTAAGGAATTATGTGGAGCTAGTAGAGGGACTGATTGGACATATATAATCGGGCTCCCGTGATTCCATATTATCATCATTCTTTACCGAACAACTCAATCATATGATCACTAGTTTCAGAGTCACACCACTATAAACCTGAAACTGAACTCCCAATTATATACCGTATTACGTAAGCCTGTGACGAGCTACTATCCAATGACCTTGTCATATATGCAAAACCCTCATATGATATCCATGATCAGCCTTAGGTCAAAGTCCGTTTAATCCTACTGATCAGGCTATCTTAAAGTTCCATTATACTATCGAATCAAGAAAATGATTATTCACCATATGTGAATAAGAAGTCATCCGCCCAGCAGACGACCCAAGGCCTTGTCCATTTTCACATTCAGTATAATGCCTTTAAGAGGATACCTTTAACTCCTCAGAGCTATGATTCCGATATCTGCAAACAAACCCTTCATCGTATACAAGTCATGCACCCAACGAACCGGTCTATAAGCTTACTACCTCTGAGACGCTTTAACCATTGGAACATCAAAGTACACAAGTCATATACATGAAGAAGTTCATTTGGTCAGGATTAAGGTTATTGCACAATGGACGTCAAAAGCAGATTGATCCACTCATAGCGGACTACGTAGATCAATCACGCTTTAGTCCCGGCCTAATATGTCACCACCAAGCAACATATCCATGTCTCTACTTGGGAGTCCAGCTCCAGACAGTCAAGACAAACCATCCCCTCTAAGGCTTTAGACAACATAATAGTCTTTACATGAGTTAGATGCTCGGTCTAACCCCATAGACTACAGACCATAGTTTAGACTGCTAACTTTAGAACATTGTCTTCTCGCATATAAAAGTCCATTGCATGTAACGTTCTAACAGTTTTAACACAAGCAGTCAGTGAGCCATATTTGCTTACATTTACTTTAACATGTAAATTAGACGAGGATAGATAGCAATGTAATGAATAACCTCTATGTATAATTTTATTATCCAGTTCAAAATAGATACATCAAAATGTCTCTAATACTTAGGGCATTTCCTAACAGAAAATTCCTAGGGCCAAAAACAAGGGTACATTCGGCCACTTTCGGGATCTTGTAATCCAAATTCAAACAGTATTTTAACTTGAATTTTATCTCCTCATTTATCCATAATAATTGAATTTTCTTAAGGCTATAAACATGTCTAGATTCGGCCACTCTAGTGTGACGAGAATCAAAATTCAAATAAGATTTTGTAACTTGAACTTTATCTCACCCTTATCCACCAAAAAATCCAAAATTCCCTTGGAATTATCCATGCAATTTTCGGCCACTTTAGGGAGGGAGAGAATCAAAATTCAACTGGGATTTTCTTTCTTGAATTTCCCTTGAATTTTATCCACAAAAAACCGAATTCTCTTAGACATAATCCTTCCTAACAAATTCAGCCACTTTTGGTTAGGATTAGGATTCAAAATTCAAGTAGGATTTAAATAAGATTTTTCTCTCCATTATCCATGTCAAATTCGAAATTCACCATATGGATTTATCCACAACTAATTCGAAATTTATTTGGATTGTAATTCAAAATTTGAATTCAAATTTCAAAGTTCAAATTGCAAAGTTCAAATTTCAAAATTCAAAATTCAAAATTTAAAATTCAAACTTCAAAATTCAAACTTCAAATTCAAAATTCAAATTCAAATTTTGAATTCAAATTTCAAATTTAAATTTCAAATTCAAATTTCAAATTTAAATTTCAAATTCAAATTTCAAATTCAAATTTAAATTTCAAATTTCAAACTCCACAATAAGTTGTATTTCAAATTTTGTTATCATGGATAATTTTCTATAACTCCAATTCAATCTCAAATAAAATCATGGCAACTTTATTTGGAGTTTGAATAATTATGTACTCTATTATCGAAAACAAAATTTGAATTTAACCGAAGAGAATCTTGTCTACCATCCTTGTGACGCCCCCGATTCCGATCACCCGCAACTGTCATGAACCGACTCTAATGTCAATCAAGACAACTCGTGTGTCGAATCTGCGTTGTCAATTTAAAAATTTTTTTTTTCTAATACTTTCATTTCTCAGGGCCCGAAAATTTTGCCCATAAATTTTTTTTTCTTTTTAATACATACTTTCTTTAAAAGAAAGCTAAATATAAAAACTGTAGGAAAATAAATCGGTAAAAACGTATCAGAGTGGCGCAGCGGAACAATAAAAAAAATTTAGATCGTTAAATATCTCATGATGCCATATACAATAAACTAACAATAATTAAAACTCATACATCAAGGACGCCAATCTTGCAGGAGGAGAATGACCGGAGGGCTTCAACCAACTAGCCTTCTCTACTATTCTCCAATTCTCGAATGGCTGAGTGTGTGGGCACTCTGAACCTTGATCGGTATGCTAGCACTGCTAGTCTTCTTCTGACCACCCAGATCTCTAAAGAACTTATTGTCACGGTGAGTTATGCAACAATAAACCTGCTCACCTGAGAGTCTGTGGTCTAAGAGAACTGGAGTGGCAGGACCTCTATTTATAGACCTGCATGAGGTGATTCTCTGAATTCGAATTGGATTAGGAGAAGATATTCTCCCTTATCCACAAGCACAAAATCCAAATTTTCCAAGGGGAAAATCCCAACAATAAATTCGGCCATTTTAGGATAAATCCAATCCAAATCTAAACAAGATTTTAACTAGAATTTTATCTCCCTTTTTCAACCAAAAAATCCGAAAATTCAAAGGAGAAAATCCCCACAAAAATTCGGTGACTTTTGGATAAGGGAGAATCAAAATTCCACTAGGATTTTCAAGCTAGAATCTTATCTCATCCTTATCCAAAATAACCAAAAATCTCCTAGGAGATTTACTCCAAAAATTCGGCCACTATCTGGGAGGAGAGAATCCAAATTCAACTAGGATTGAAACTTGAATTTTTCCTTGAACCTTATCCACAAAAATCTAAAAATCCATTGAGGATAATTCTCAAAATTTTCATCCATCTTTGGTTAGGATTTGGATTCAAAATTCGAGTAGAATTCTAACAAGATTTTCCTCTCCATATCCGACTCAAATTCGAATTTCATTCCTTGTAGATTTACCACAACAAATTCGAATCCCACTTGGACTATGATTCAAAATTTGAATTTCAAATTTCAAATTCGAATTTCAAATTCAAATTTCAAATTTCAAATTTCAAATTTCAAAATTCAAATTTCAAAATCCACAAAACAGTTGTATTTCAAATTCTTGTTCTCATGGATAATTTTCTACAACTCCAATTCAATCTCAAACAAAATCATGGCAACTTTATTTGGAGTTCGAATAATTGTGTACTCTATTATCCAAAACAAAATCTGAATCCAACCAGAGAGAATCTTGTCTACCATCCTAATCCTATGTCAACACCATCCATGCATAATAAACTAGCCAATAGCATACACAGATCAATTTTGCCAAACGTTAAGGAATTATGTGGAGCTAGTAGAGGGACTGATTAGACATATATAATCGGCTCCCGTGAATCTATATGATCATCATTTTTTACCGAACAACTCAATCATATGATCACTAATTTCAGAGTCACACCACTATAAACCTGAAACTGAACTCCCAATTATATACCGTATTACGTAAGCCTGTGACAAGCTATCATCCAATGACCTTGTCATGTATGCAGAAGCCTCATATGATATCCATGATCAGCCATAGGCCAAAGTCCGTTTAATCCTACTGATCAGGCTATCTTAAAGCTCCATTATACTACCGAATTAAGAAAATGATTATTCACCATATGTGAATAAGAAGTCATCCGCCCAGCAGACGACCCAAGGCCTTGTCCATTTTTACATTCAGTATAATGGCTTTAAGAGGATACCCTTAACTCCTTATTAGAGCTATGATTTCGATATCTGTAAACGAACCCTTCATCATATACAAGTCATGCACCCAACGAACCGGTCTATAAGCTTACTACCTCTGAGAAGCTTTAGCCATTGGAACATCAAAGTACACAAGTCATATACATGAAGTAGTTCATTTACTTAGGATAAAGGTTACTGTACAATGAACGTCAAAAGCAGATTGATCCACTCAAAGCGGACTTCGTAGATCAATCACACTTTAGTCCCGGTCTAATATGTCACCATCAAGTAACATATCTATGTCTCTACTTGGGAGTCTATGCTCCAGATAGTCAAGATAAACCGTCCTCTCCAAGGTTTTAGACAACATAATAGTCTTAACATGAGTTAGATGCTCAGTCTAACCCCATAGACTACAGACCATAGTTTAGACCGCTAACTTTAGAACATTGTCTTCTCGCATACAAAAGTCCATTGCATGCAACGTTCTAACAGTTTAACACAAGCAGTCAGGGAGCCATATTTACTTACATTTACTTTAACATGTAAATAAAATGAGGATAAATAGCAATGTAATGAATAATCTCTATATATAATTTTATTATCCAGTTCAAAATAAATACATCAAAATGTCTCTAATGCTTAGGGCATTTCCTAACAAAAACCAGGTAAAATACAACACTTATTTCTAGTTGTTCTTTTTGAGTACAACATAAAGTATAATATACAAAATATTTATACTGCATATATTTTTCACAATCTCTTCAATTCACTAACTTTAAAAGCTCAGCGGAAAACTTATGGCAGGACCAAGTCCACTGTGAATTCCCTATCCTTTGACACGTGCACATCCTACCGTCATCCAGATATTCTACTAGACAGGTTTCTTATCTGCAACATGAATAAACTGGTGAGCTAACAGGCTCAGTAAGTTTAAACATATTTAGCCAGAATCATACGGATTCAAAAAAATTGAAAACTCAATCTCCTATGAATAGTACTATTCATCATGAATACTGACTTGACCTTTGACCGATGAACAGTAATTGTCACCATAATTTGTTACTATTCACATTACTTCAACGGATACTATTCATACATCCTAACCGAAATCACTATACTTAGTATACTTTTTGGTTATGCTCAATTATGGTTTTCATCATATTATTGATGGTTAATTCTTTATTTACTTTCTAGTATAGAGCTCTTTTTATGGCAATACCGTTATTAATCTTGCGTGCTGACTGGGAGGGCCTAGGGAGCGACCCTAGAGTTTCGGCCTCCACAGCCCTTATATCCCCGTAGAACCTGAGAGACCTCCATCAATATGTTGGAGGGACGGTACGCCTCAATGGTTTTTGTTACCATCTTTCAATTATAGTTTTGACTAAGTGACATTAATCGTCACCTCAAGGTCACTATCCTCCATCGCCCGTAGGCCTTACTTATTCTCTTTTCTCATTATATGGGATATGTTATAATAACTAATCCCCAAATGTCCTTAGGACTTTATATCTAGTGTACATCTAGTACATAATAAAAGAACACAGTATTTCATGTTGCAGACATGAAAATGCTTGAACTTACCAATACTGCGATAATGTCTACCTCCAGAACTCCTCCACAGTTCTATCTCTAGTTTGGGTTCCTACAGATATAATATTGTCTGTTAATACCCTATATTAATTATCACTTTAAAAATATTTATTTTGTAATAAATTTTTCAATACAATTTAACTTGTAATATGGTACATGGCCTTCAACACGCCCATGTTCATGATCGTGTACCTCCTGATTTCTCACTACATGGCCGTGTTGTTTACTATCTAACCGTGTAACTGTACACGACTTGATACACGCCCGTGTTCAAGCCCGTGTACCTCTCGGGTTGTAAATGTTTTTCCTATACACGGCCGTGTATTCTTCTACACGCTCGTGTTCTTCAAAATTTTTAGATTTTTTACTCTAAAATCTTTATTTTGAGTCCTAGAATTTTATTTAAGTCATTCGAGGTCCTTTCGGGTCCTTTTCGAGCCTTTCAGAAATTTTTGGTCAAAATGATCATTTTACCCCTAACAGGTCTCGGGACCGTAACTATTCCGTTCTATCATTTTTCTCAATCTTTCTAAGCCCAATTATCTTAAAATAACATTTCCTAGGCTTTGGTATCATTTTACAGCTTTTTGGTGCTAAAAACCCTAAGTGTTTAATTTTCCGACCCTCGGTTACTATTTATCAATCACCTAGGGTCGTTTCTTGTTTTTCGAGTGTTTCGGAGTCTCAAATGGCCATTATACTACTCTTGAAACACTTTTCATCCAATTCCTGACCCTTGATCCTCGAGAGGCTCGGGTTTCCTTTACTGACTTAATATTTTTTCTCGTTTCCCAAAATACCACTAACATGAAATTTTTTTCCTGTTTTAGGCATTTTAGACATTAAGGGTCGGTTTACTATTCCTTTTGGGTTGGTTTTCTATTTTCAATCCTAATCCACCAAGGAATCCCAGTTTCCTTCTCGAGTCTAATATTTTTATCCCTCGTTCCCTGAAATGCTCTTATGCCGTTTTAGAAATTTTGGCAGCATTTCCGCTTGTATTTTTAGGTTTCCCGGCATTAGGTACGCCTCAGAACCTTTGTACTTGCCACGTACTATACCAGAGGCCTATTTTATACAAAGTTTGAACGTACTATACCAGAGGCCTATTTTATATAAAGTTTTCAAACTTTGTATAAAAATTTTCCACATAATCAATATTCAAAAATCCATACACAATACCAATTTTTTTCCAAACCTAGTCCTGGTTTATCATATTAATCATCACCCATGTTTTTTCATCACAACATTTCAAGTATCACATGTTACTCTTAGGTTTTCTAATGTGTAGAACAACATCAAAACCTAACCACATTTTCATTTCAACCCTAGCATTGTCCACGGATTTTAGTATGAAAATTCACCAAAATTTTCTTATTTCTTGATTCTAATTCATGCTTGATTCAACATGTAATCAAATGGATCTAAACACCAAATCAAATCAACAATTTCCACTTTACTTTTCACACCAACTATGCCACAGTTTTTCAATGGAAACATGCAAAATTTTTGCTTGTTTCATAACTCTAAATCATGCTTCAAAATCTAAACATCAAACCAATCACAACATCAATCAAAACATCAACTTTTTTCAATGTTTTTCTACTCTACAAACCCACAAATTTTCACTAAGAAAATCAAAGAGAAATGCTTCAATTTAGAAGCTTACCTTATCTAGTTGATGGCTTGATGCTAGAAATGCAATGAAAGCTAAGTTTGGTGTGAAATTTAAAACAAAATTTTGGCTTAAATGGGGGGAAAGGCCATAGATTTTTGGTTGAAAAAAGAGCTAGAGTTTGGCTTAGTTTTTCTATTTTTTTGAATGATTTTGAATGCCTATTTATAGGCAAAAGCCAAGGGTTTTTTAGCAGATTTTTCCAATAATTTGCTAATTGTTCAAGGGTCAAAATGTAATAATTTTGGACCAAAAACCTAATTTTTTTCTTTCTCCCTTTCCACATGGTCGAATGGCCTTTTAGATAATTCTAATAATTTTTTTTCTATAATTTTGGCATGATCTAAGCCATTGATCAAAAAGTAAGGTGATCCTAGCCATACATCTTTCATCTTACTTTCCAAACCAAAAAAAATAAAATAAAATGGATTTATGACATCAACATGATGATGTCATCCTATTATTTATATTAATTTACTAATTAATTCGTGGTCAAATTTTGACCCAAAACCGAACCAAACAGAACTTTATCGAAATCACATACGCGGGTTTCGGGCGCCTCCGGTGCGATCGGTCTGTTTTATTTTGCTTCCGTTTGGTTAGAATTCTCTAATGTAAATTTCTATCGTTTTAGTGCATTTCGATGCATTCTCTAGAGTTTTTGGCTCTGATTTCGAACCATCACGCCCAAAAATGTTCAGTAAGATTTTCCATCCCCGAACTCACTCATTCTAACACTCTCAGTACATTTTCACAGTATTCTCAACAGTATTAAAACATAACTTTTTCATATTTTATTCATTAAAATTGCTACATACATGCAATTTTAACCTACTCTGATAATCTAAAATTCCCGGTTATCACAATCCTGATCCTATGTCAATACCATCCATGTAAAGTTAACTATCCAATAAGCATATACAGATCAATTTGCCATTCATTAAGGAATTATGTGGAGCTAGTAGAGGGACCAATTGGACATATATACTCGGGCTCCTGTGAATCCATATGATCATCATTCTGTACCGAATAACTTAATCATATGATCACTAATTTCAGAGTCACACCACTATAAACCTGAAACTGAACTCCCAATTATATATCATATTACGAAAACCTGTGACAAGCTATTGTCCAATGACTTTGTCACGTATGCAAAACCCTCATATGATATCTATGATCAGCCTTAGGTCAAAGTCCGTTCAACCTACTGGTCAGGCTATCTTAAAGTTCCATTATACTACCGAATAAGAAAATGATTATTCACCATATGTGAATAAAAAGTCATCTGCCTAGCAGACAATCCAAGGCCTTGTCCATTTTTACATCCAGTATAATGCCTTTAAGAGGATACCCTTAACTCCTTATTAGAGCTATGATTCTGATATTTATAAACAAACCCTTCATCATATACAAGTTATGCACTCAACGAACCGGTCTATAAGCATACTACCTCTGAGACGCTTTAGCCATTGGAACATCAAAGTGCACAAGTCATGTACATGAAGCTATTCATTCACTTAGGATTAAGGTTACTGCACAATAAACGTCAAAAGTAGATCGATCCACTCATAGCGGACTACGTAGATCAATTACGCTTTAGTCCCAGTCTAATATGTCACCACCAAGCAACATATCTATGTCTCTACTTGGGAGTTTATGCTCCAGACAGTCAAGACAAACTGTCCCCACCATGGCTTTAGACAACATAATAGTCTTAACATGAGTTAGATGCTCGGTCCAATCTCATAGACTACAGACCTTAATTTAGACCGCTTACTTTAGAATATTGTCTTCTCGCATACCAAAAAGTCCATTGCGTGCAATGTTCTAACAGTTTTAACACAAGCAGTCAGGGAGCCATATTTGCTTACATTTACTTTAACATGTAAATAGATTAAGGACAAGCAGTGATATAATGAATAACCTTTATTATTAATTTTATCATCCAATTCAAAATAAATGAAATACATCAAAATGTCTTTCATGCTTAGGGTATTTCCTAACAATCTCCCACTTACCCTAAGCTATTAGATGTGCAATGTTACGCATTCCCATTACCTCAACATGTCTCTCAAAGCTTCTGGCCACCAAAGTCTTAGTAAAGGGATCGGCAATCTTGTTTTCAAATATGATTTTACATACATCCACTAGTCTAGTCTCCACGTGCCCTCTAATGATGTAGTACCTCCGATTTATGTGCTTGGTCCTCTTGTGGTGCTGAGATTCCTTTTGTGTTGGCAATAGCCCTGGTGTTATCACAGTAGAATGTGATAGGCTTATCAACACTCGGAATGACCTCATGGTCTCTAAAGAACTTGCAGAGCCAAACTGCTTCTTTAGATACCTCAGCCGCAGCCACATACTCAGCCTCCATCGTAGAGTCAGCCGTGCAATCCTGTTTCACGCTTCCCTACCTAATGGCGCCTCCTCTAAGTAAGAACACTGATCCTGATGTTGATTTCCTCGAATCCTTGCAAGTTTGGAAGTCTGAGTTTATGTATCCTATAGGTGTTAGGTCCCCTCTAGAATACACTAGCATATAATCCCTCGTTCTCTTAAGATACTTAAGTATATGTTTTACTGCTTGCCTGTGCTTGATTCCATGATTCGCTTGATATCGACTCACCATACCTATTGCAAAACATATATCCGGGCGAGTGCAAAATATAGCGTACATAAGGCTACCTACAGCGGATGCATAAGGGACCTTACTCATACGCTCTCTTTCTTCTGATGTCTTGGGACAGTCATCCAATAAAAGAGTTAGACCGGCAATGGAAGGTTGTGAACCTTTCTTTGCCTCTTGCATTGCATATTTGTTAATTATTTTATCTATGCATGAAGCCTGGGATAATGCTATCATTTTGTTCTTTCAATCTCTAAAGAGACGAATGCCTAGAACATAATTAGCTTCTTCCAAGTCCTTCATGTCAAACTGTTAGTTAAGTCAAAGCTTGACCGATGATAAATTCCCTACATCATTCCCAATGAGCAGTATATCATCGACATAGAGTACTAGAAAGACCACTTCATCATCCTTAATATGTTTATAAACACAAGGTTCATCAACATTCTGCTCAAAACTGAATGTTTTCATCGCTTGATCAAACCTGTGGTTCCATGAGCAGGATGCTTGTTTTAATCCATATATGGATCTAAGCAACTTGCAGACTTTTCTTTCTTGGCCTTTTACCACGAACCCTTCGGGTTATATCATGTAGATACTTTCCTCAAGATGGCCCTTCAAAAATGCTGTCTTGATGTCCATTTGCCAGATCTTGTAATCGAAAGCCGCAACAAAAGACAGAAGAATACAGATAGACTTCAGCATAGCAATAGGCGAGAAGGTTTTATCATAATCGATTCCAGCCTTTTGCGTGTACCCCTTTGCAACCAGTCTAGCCTTGAAAGTTTCCACTTTCCCTTCCCCATCCTTCTTTCTTTTGTAGACCCACTTGCATCCAATGGGTTTTATCCCATTCGATAGATCTACAAGTTCCCAAATAGAGTTAGATTTCATAGAATCCATCTCATTGTTCATAGTCTGTTTCCAAGATTTAGAATCAACATCATTTATAGCTTTATCATAAGTGACCAGATCATCCTCATGCTCATGAGCCTCGGCCTGGTATACCTTAGCATCATACATGAAGAAATCAGACTTCCTAAAAACTCTCCTATTATGACAAAGCACCCTAATTTGTTGATCGTCTGCAAGTATTTCACTGGAACTCAGACTTGTGTCCAAGACCGAAACTTGTGGAGCAGTTCTATCACCTGATAACTCCTCTAGCACCATTTTGCGTCAAGGCTTAAAGTCATTCATGTGACTTTTCTCCAAGAATGTCGCATGGGTTGATACAACGACTTTTTTTTCCTTCTGTTTATAGAACAAACCTCCCTTAGTTCTCTTAAGATACTTGACAAATATGCATAATTCCGATCTTGACTCCAACTTTTTCACATCCCTATCTAGTACATATGCTGGGCAGCCCCATATTCTCATATGTCCAAAGGAGGGTTTCCTGTCACGCCACAATTATAGGAAATAAATCATTAAAAACGTATCAGAGTGGCGCAGTGAAACAATAAAAAGTTTTCAAGATTATTAAATATCTCATGATGCCATATACAATAAACTAACAACAATTAAACTCATACCTCAAGGATGCCAATCTGCAAGAGGAGAATGACCGGAGGGCTTCAACCAACTAGCCTTCTCTACTATTCTCCAATTCCTAAATGGCTGAGTGTATGGGCACTCTGAACCTCGATCGGTATGCTAGCACTGCTAGTCTTCTTCCGACCACCCAAATCTCTAAAGACAATAAGTCTGCTCACCTGAAAGTCTGTGGTCTAAGAGAACTAGAGTGGCAGGATCTCTAATTATAGACTTACATGAGGTGATCCTTTGAATTCAAATTGGATTAGAAGAAGATTTTCTCCCTTATCCATAACACAAAATCTGAAATTTTCAAGCCAAAATCCACCAAAAGAATTTGACCGTTCTCTAGATTTTGTGTTCAAAATTCAAACAGGATTTTAATTAGAATTTTATCTCATCATTATCCAACCAAAAAATCTGAAAATCTATCTTGAGATTTCCTCCAAATTTTCGGCCACAAATAATAGGGAGAGAATCAAAATTCCACTAGGATTTTCAAGCTTGAATTTTATCTCATCCTTATCCAAAATAACCGAAAATCTCCTGGGATATTCCTTCAAAAATTTCGGCCATAATCAGGGAGGAGAGAATTCAAATTCAACTGGGATTGAAACTTGAATTTTTCCCTGAACCTTATCCACAAAAAATCCGAAAATTCCATAAGGATTTTCCTCAAAATTTTCGACCAAGTTTGTTAGGATTTGGATTCAAAATTCAAGTAGGATTCAAACAAGATTTTCCTCTCCATATCCAACTCAAATTCGAATTTCATCCTTGTGGATTTACCACAAAAAATTTGAATCCTACTTGGACTGTGATTCAAAATTTGAATTTCAAATTTCAAATTTAAATTTCAAATTCAAATTTCAAACTCGAATTTCAAATTTAAATATCAAATTCAAATTTCAAATTTCAAATTTCAAATTTCAAATTTCAAAATTCAAATTTCAAAATCCATAAAACAGTTGTATTTCAAATTCTTGTTCTCATGGATAATTTTCTACAACTCCAATCCAATCTCAAATAAAATCATGGTAACTTTATTTGGAGTTTAAATAATTATGTACTCTATTTGTTAGGAAATGCCCTAAGCATTAGAGACATTTTTATGTATTTATTTTGAACTGGATAATAAAATTATATATAGAGGTTATTCATTACATTACTATCTGTCCTCATCTTATTTACATGTTAAAGTAAATGTAAGCAAATATGGCTCCCTGACTGCTTGTGTAAAACTGTTAGAACGTTGCATGCAATGGACTTTTGTATGTGAGAAGACAATGTTCTAAAGTTAGCGGTCTAAACTATGGTCTGTAGTCTATGGGGTTAGACCGAGCATCTAACTCATGTTAAGACAATTATGTTGTCTAAAGCCTTGGAGGGGACGGTTTGTCTTGACTGTCTGGAGCTGAACTCCCAAGTAGAGACATAGATATGTTGCTTGGTAGTGACATATTAGACCGGGACTAAAGCGTGATTGATCTACGTAGTCTGCTATGAGTGGATCAATCTGCTTTTGACGTTCATTGTGCAATAACCTTAATCCTGAGTTAATGAACTACTTCATGTATATGACTTGTGTACTTTGATGTTCCAATGGCTAAAGCGTCTCAGAGGTAGTAAGCTTATAGACCGGTTCGTTGGGTGCATGACTTGTATACGATGAAGGGTTTGTTTGCAGATATCGGAATCATAGCTCTAAGGAGTTAAAGGTATCCTCTTAAAGGCATTATACTGAATGTGAAAATGGACAAGGCCTTGGGTTGTCTGCTGGGCGGATGACTTCTTATTCACATATGGTGAATAATCATTTTCTTAATTCGGTAGTATAATGGAACTTTAAGATAGCCTGATTAGTAGGATTAAACGGACTTTGACCTAAGGCTGATCATGGATATCATATGAGGGTTTTGCATACATGACAAAGTCATTGGACGATAGCTCGTCACAGGCTTACGTAATACGGTATATAATTGGGAGTTCAGTTTCAGGTTTATAGTGGTGTGACTCTGAAACTAGTGATCATATGATTGAGTTGTTCGGTAAAGAATGATGATCATATGGATTTACAGGAGCCCGATTATATATGTCCAATTAGTCCCTCTACTAACTCCACAAAATTCCTTAACATTTGGCAAATTGATTTGTGTATGCTATTGGCTGGTTTATTATGCATGGATGGTGATGACACAGGATTAGGATGGTAGACAAGATTCTCTCCGGTTGGATTCAGATTTTGTTTTGGATAATAGAGTACACAATTATTCGAACTCCAAATAAAATTGCCATGATTTTATTTGAGATTGGATTGGAGTTGTAGAAAATTATCCATGAGAACAAGAATTTGAAACACAATTGTTTTGTGGATTTTGAAATTTGAATTTTGAAATTTGAAATTTGAAATTTGAATTTGAAATTTGAATTTGAAATTCGAATTTGAAATTTGAATTTGAAATTTAAATTTGAAATTTGAAATTTGAAATTTGAAATTTGAATTTGAAATTCGAATTTGAAATTTGAAATTGAAATTTTGAATCACAGTCCAAGTGGGATTCGAATTTGTTGTGGAAAATTCACAAGGATTGAAATTCGAATTTGAGTTGGATTTGGAGAGGATAATCTTGTTAGAATCCTATTTGAATTTTGAATCCAAATCCTAGCAAAAGGTGGACAAAATTTTGAGGATAATCCTCAATAGAATTTCGGTTTTTGTGGATAAAGTTCAAGGGAAAAATTCAAGTTTCAATCCCAGTTGAATTTGGATTCTCTCCTCCCTGAAAAGTGGCCGAAATTTTGGAGTGTATCTCCTAGGAAAATTCGGTTATTTTGGATAAGGATGAGATAAGATTCAAGCTTGAAAATCCTAATGGAATTTTGATTCTCCCTTATCCTAAAAGTGGCCGAATTTTTTGAGGAAATATCTCCTAGGAAATTTCAGATTTTTTGGTTGAAAAAGGGAGATAAAATTCTAGTTAAAATCTTATTTACATTTGGATTGGATTTATCCTAAATGGCCGAATTTTATTGTTGGGATTTTCCCATGGAAAATTCAGATTTTATGGTTATGGATAAGGTAGAATATCTTTTCCTAATCCAATTCGAATTCAGAGAATCACCTCATGCAGGTCTATAAATAGAGGTCCTGCCACTCCAGTTCTCTTAGACCACAGACTCTCAGGTGAGTAGGCTTATTGTTGCACAGCCCACCTTGACAATAAAGTACTTTAGAGATCTGGGTGGTCGGAAGAAGACTAGCAGTGCTAGCATACCGATCGAGGTTCAGAGTGCCCACACACTCAGCCATTCAGGAATTGGAGAATAGTAGAGAAGGTTAGTTGGTTGAAGCCTCCGGTCATTCTCCTCCTGCAAGATTGGCATCCTTAAGGTATGAGTTTTAATTGTTATTGGTTTATTGTATATGGCATCATGAGATATTTAACAATCTAAAAATTTTTATTGTTCCACTGCGCCACTCTGATACGTTTTTACCGATTTATTTTCCTACAATTGGTATCAAAGCCATCTCATGACTATGCCATATACATAAATTAGACAATTACTTAGTCTTTTTATTTATGTATGGTTTTGATATTTAGAGAGTGGCATTCTAGGGTTCCTTTATGTTGTTATCATGGATTATGTATAAAGTATGTGGTTATTTTATTTTCTGAATTATTACAAGCGTGCTTGTTTATATCGGTTATGGTTCCTTAGAATTTAGGAAAATTGTATCTAGGATTTTTTATGTAACCATGGGAGCAGTTTATTAACACTGTAATTTTCCCATGGATTTTAATTTTTTGTGTCTTAGAATTTTTATGGTTAGAATTTTGTACACCAGAAACGGTATAGGAATTTTATGTAATTATTCTGGGAGGAGATTGAAGATTGAAGACCGTAATTTATTTTTCCCAAAAATTTAAATTTGATTTAAAGGTTGAAATTTTGATTGTGTGGAAATTTTCAATTTAATTGGGATTCAAATTAATTTTTGGAGATCCTAATAGGTAAATTGGAATATGACACGAAAATCGAGACACGACCCCTCGGGATAGGCCGACAGGCCTTGGTGGGGCTGCAGCCCCTGCCCTCGGGCAGGATGGGGCTGCGGTAGCCCCTGTGCAGGCCATAACCACCCACGGCCGTAGGCTTGGCCTGCAGTCGAGGGTGGCCGTGGCCTACCCAAGGCAGGCCGCAGCCTGGGCATGCAGCCTTTGGCTGCAGGCACAGGCAAGGCCGCACATAGGGGGCGGCCGTGGGCTGCCAGCCCCTCCGGGGCTGGTGGCTTCCCACGGCGGCTGCCGCCTTCCGGGGCGGCGGTGTGACAGTTTAAAAATCAGAAAAATTTGATTTTTAAATTTGAGATTTAATTTTAAATCATGTTTAAAAATATGTAATTGAAAATTTGAAATTTTTAAAATTACATATTATTACACATGATGTTTAAAATTGTTTAAAGTTTGAATTTGAAATTTAAATTTGAAATTCGAATTTGGAATTTGAATTTGAAATTTAAATTTTTTGGAGATTTAAATTTTAAATGATTCTTGGGATGAGAAATAAATGGAGAGGCTACATAAAGTTGGATACAAGAAGACGGAACAAAATTCAAGACCCAAAGAATGCTTTGGATGAAATTTTGTAATCTTTATTTTCTTTGTTCTAGGATGTAACCATCGCTTGGTTATTCTGTCAATTATTTTTCTGTGATATGTCATGGATGTATAAATATGTATTGGTGGATGTTTTATATGCATATTTGATAACATGTCATATAGGATAGGTGAGTGCTGCTCATACTATATTGATCATACATAATTTGTCAAAACTTGCATGTTTTTCAAAATATTGAGTGGGAGAGGGTTTCAAACAAAACCCACGGCCTCCATTGTTGATCCATATGTGAAAGCATGGTAACGCCTCGCGTCAGTTCTGCCCTGACCACACCCCTCGGTAGGTGTTTACCGCCGCCGGTATACTAGATTGGATCTCTTATGTGGAAAACATGTTCGGGTACGATCCTATTCATGACCACCCCTCGGTGGCTTGGTAGGACGTGGATCGGGCTACGTAAACAATGGTTATACACTCAAGACTCGTTTAGTTATTAACCTTCCCTAGAAGCTCTGTTAACTAAACTGGTGGCTAAATAAGCGGTTATTAATATATGTCTTAACCTTGGAGGATTTAAGGCAACATATATTAATTGGACGGGGTCCATGTTCTAGCTATTTGTTTTCATGACCACCCCTCGGTGGTTTGAAGCAATAGGTGCTGAGAATTACCGTTGTAATGCTACATGTTTTTCAAGTTTCATGTAGGAACATACTTGTATGTTTTATTTGCTAAATTATCTGTATATTTGCTTGGGCTTTGTAATGATGTCTAGTATAATTTTATTTTAGTTCAAAATGTCACCGACACCCCTCATTTCAATACTCACTGAGAATAAACTGAATGGCGATAATTATAAAGATTGGAAAAGAAATCTATTAATAGTTCTCAGCTGCGAGAGACACAAGTTCGTGCTGGATGAACCATGCCTACCTGGGCCCAAACCTGACACACCACTTGAGGAGGTCCTGGTTGCCTATAATCGTTGGAGAGAATCCAATAAGATAGCTCGATGCTACATCCTTGCTAGCATGACGAGTACTTTACAAAAGCAGCATGAGGCTTATCAAGTTGCTAGGGAGATCATGGACAATCTGGATGACATGTTCGGAGGCCAAGAAAAACTGGCTCGACAGTCCGCTATCACCAGAATTATGAACTCTAAGCAAAAGTCGGGTACTCCGGTGAAGGACCATATGATCACTCTAATGGGATTCTTCGCTGAGGCTGTCGAGAATGGTGCTGAGTTGGACTACAACACCCAGATCGAGATGGTGTTCAAGACTCTATCTAAAGATTTTATGGGGTTCAAGGCCGCATACAATCTGGCGACAAAAGAGTTAGGACTTACCGAGCTCATGAAGCAACTACAGGCTTATGAGCGGATGATCAGGGATGAGGATGCGGTCCGACCTAAAGGAGAGGCCAATTTGGTGGAATCTTCCAATCCCTCACGGAAGAGGAAGAGGCCAAATAAGAAGCAAGTGGCTTCTAGTTCTTCTAATCCTCCTGTCTCAGACGGGAAGAAGAAGAAGAAGAACAAGAAGCCAAAGGATCCTAAAAAGTCCAAATGCTTCCATTGTGGGAAGGTAGGTCACTTTAAGAAGGCTTGCCGGGAATTCCTAGCCGCCAAGGGCAAGAAAGGTAAGGAACTTCATTACTTGGAAGCGTGTTTGGTGGAAGAATCGAAAGACACTTGGGTCATTGATTCGGGCGCCACTAATCATGTTTGTGTTTCTATGCAGGGGTTCGTGGAAACAAGAAGTCTACATGATAGGAGCCTCTAATTGCGGACTGGAGATGGTAGCTTTGTGGTGGCTAAAGCAATGGGAGATGTTTACCTTTACTTTGATCAATTTAGGTTTATTTTATTAAAAGACTGTTTTTATGTTCCTAATTTTAGGAGGAACCTTATATCGGTAGCTTGTTTAATAAAGGATTCTTATTCAGTTTCTTTTAGTAAAAGAGTTGATATTTGTAGAAATAAGTCTTTTATCTGTTCTGGATGGATGGATGGAAACCTATATTTGATCAAACCAAAGATGTACTCACTGCTTGACACTGAATTAATAGATAACTCTAAAAGGTTGCAAGTTTCTCACTCTAACAAGGCGTATCTTTGGCATTTAAGACTTGGTCATATTAATCAGGATAGGATTCAAAGATTGGTGAAAGACGGTCCTCTAGAATCTCTAGAGGAGGTACGTCTTCCCCAATGTGAGTCTTGTCTAGAGGGTAAGATGACTAAAAGGTCTTTTAGAGCTAAGGGTACGAGGGCTCAGGAGCTCTTAGAAATTGTGCACACTGACGTATGTGGCCCCATGAACATCACAGCACGAGGAGGGTTCGAGTATTATGTCTCTTTTATAAATGATTACTCGAGGTATGGATATGTGTATCTGATGCACCGCAAGAGTGAAACCTTTGACAAGTTCAAAGAGTATCGTGCGGAAGTGGAAAAGCAATTGGATAAATCCATAAAGACACTTCGATCTGATCGAGGTGGCGAATACCTCTCCGATGAATTTCTAGGACATCTTGTAGAGAACGGGATATTATCCCAGTTGACTGCACCTGGTACTCCATAACAGAATGGTGTAGCCGAAAGGAGAAACAGGACCTTGTTGGATATGGTACGATCTATGATGAGTTATTCAACGTTGCCATTATCATTTTAGGGATATGCTTTACAAACGGCGTGCTATATTCTGAATCAGGTTCCAAGCAAATCAATTCCTAGAACTCCGTATGAATTGTGGTGTGGCAAGAAGCCCTCCCTTGAACATATGAGAATATGGGGCTGCCCGGCGCATGTATTGGATGGGGATGCGAAAAAGTTGGAACTAAGATCAGAATTGTGCATGTTTTTAGGATATCCAAAAGGAACTAAAGGAGGTCTATTCTATAACCCGAAAGAACAAAAAGTCATTGTCTCAACCCATGCGACATTCTTGGAGGAAAGTCACATGAATGACTTTAAGTCTTGAAGCAAAGTGGTGCTAGAGGAGTTATCGGGTGAAAGAAATGCTCCACAGATTTCGGTCTTAGACACAAGTCTGAGTTCCAGTGAAAGACCTGCAGATGATCAACAATTTAGGGTACCTCGTTGTAGTGGGAGGGTTTCGAAGAAACCTAATTTCTTCATGTATGATGCTAAGGTATATCAGGCCGAGGCTCATAAGCATGAAGATGATCCGGTCGCCTATGATGAAGCTGTAAATGATGTTGATTCTAAATCTTGGAAACAGGCTATGAACAATGAGATGGATTCTATGAAATCCAACTCTGTTTGGGAACTTATAGATTTGCCGGATGGAATAAAAACCATTGGATGTAAATGGGACTACAAAAGAAAGAAGGATACGGAAGAGATAGTGGAAACTTTCAAAGCTAGACTGGTTGGAAAGGGGTACACGCAAAAGGCTGGAATCGATTATGATAAAAATCTTTTCGCCTGTTGCTATGCTGAAGTCTATCCGTATTCTTCTGTCCATGGCTACGGCTCTCAATTACAAGATCTGGCAAATGGATGTCAAGACGGCATTCTTGAATGGCCATCTTGAAGAGTGTATCTATATGATACAGCCCGAAGGGTTCGTAGCAAAAGGCCAAGAAAGGAAAGTCTGCAAGTTGCTTAGATCCATTTATGGATTAAAGCAAGCATCCCGCTCATGGTACCAGAGGTTTGATCAAGCGATTAAGACATTCGGTTTTGAGCAGAACGTTGATGAACCTTGTGTTTATAAACGTATTAAAGATGGAAAAGTGGTCTTTCTGATACTCTATGTCGATGATATACTACTCATTGGGAATGATGTAGGGAACTTATCATCGGTCAAGCTTTGGTTACACCAACAGTTTGACATGAAGGACTTGGGAGAATCTAATTATGTTCTAGGCATTCGTCTCTTCAGAGATCGAAAGAACAAAATGATAGCGTTATCCCAAGCTTAATACATAGATAAAATAATTGACAAATATGCAATGCAAGAGGCAAAGAAAGGTTCACAGCCTTATATTGCCGGTCTAACTCTTTCATTGGATGACTGTCCCAAGACATCGGAAGAAAGAGAGCGTATAAGTAAGGTCCCTTACGCATCCGCTGTGGGTAGCCTTATGTACGCTATGCTTTGCACTCACCCAGATATATATTTTGCATTAGGTATGGTGAGTCGATATCAAGCAAATCCTGGAACCAGGTACTGGCAAGCAGTAAAGCATATACTCAAGTATCTTAAGAGAATGGGGGATTATATGCTGGTGTATTCTGGAGGGGATCTAACACCCGTAGGATACACGGACTCAGACTTCCAGACTCGTAAGGATTCGAGGAAATTGACATCTGGATCAGTGTTTTTACTCGAAGGAGGCGCCATTGTGTGGAGGAGCGTGAAGCAGGGCTACACAACTGACTCTACTATGGAGGCTGAGTATGTGGCTGCGGCTGAGGCATCTAAAGAAGCGGTTTGGCTCTACAAGTTCTTTAGAGACCTTAAGGCCATTCCAGGTGTTGACAAGCCTATCACACTTTACTGTGATAACACAGAGGCTATTGCCAACACAAGCGAATCTCGGCACCACAAGAGGACCAAGCACATCGATCGGAGATATCATATTATTAGAGGGCATGTGGAGATAGGACAAGTGGATGTATGTAAGATCGCGTCCGAGGACAACATCGCCGATCCCTTTACTAAGACTTTGGTGGCTAGAAGCTTTGAGAGGCACGTAGAGGCGATGGGGATGCGTAACATGGCACATCTGCTGGCTTAGGGCAAGTGGGAGATCCTTAGGAAATGCCCTAAGCATTAGAGACATTTTAATGTATTTATTTTGAACTGGATAATAAAATTATATATAGAGGTTATTCATTATATTGCTATCTGTCCACATCTTATTTACATGTTAAAGTAAATGTAAGCAAATATGGCTCCCTGACTGCTTGTGTTAAACTGTTAGAACATTGCATGCAATAGACAATGTTCTAAAGTTAGCGGTCTAAACTATGGTCTGTAGCCTATGGGGTTAGACCGAGCATCTAACTCATGTTAAGACTATTATGTTGTCTAAAGCCTTGGAGGGGACGGTTTGTCTTGACTGTCTAGAGCTAGACTCCCAAGTAGAGACATAGATATGTTGCTTGGTGGTGACATATTAGACCGGAACTAAAGCGTGATTGATCTACGTAGTCCGGTATGAGTGGATCAATCTACTTTTGACGTTCATTGTGCAATAACCTTAATCCTGAGTAAATGAACTACTTCATGTATATGACTTGTGTACTTTGATGTTCCAATGGCTAAAGCGTCTCAGAGGTAGTAAGCTTATAGACCGGTTCGTTGGGTGCATGACTTATATACGATGAAAGGTTTGTTTGCAGATATCGGAATCATAGCTCTAAGGAGTTAAAGGTATCCTCTTAAAGGCATTATACTGAATGTGAAAATGGACAAGGCCTTAGGTCGTCTGCTGGGCAGATGACTTCTTATTCACATATGGTGAATAATCATTTTCTTAATTCGGTAGTATAATGGAACTTTAAGATAGCCTGATCAGTAGGATTAAACGGACTTTGACTTAAGGCTGATCATGGATATCATATGAGGGTTTTGCATACATGATAAGGTCATTGGATGATAGCTCGTCACAGGCTTATGTAATACGATATATAATTGGGAGTTCAGTTTCAGGTTTATAGTGGTATAACTCTGAAACTAGTGATCATATGATTGAGTTGTTCGATAAAGAATGATGATCACATGGATTTGCGGGAGCCCGATTATATATGTCCAATCAGTCCCTCTACTAACTCCACAAAATTCCTTAACGTTTTGCAAATTGATTTGTGTATGCTATTAGCTGGTTTATTATGCATGGATGGTGATGACACAGGATTAGGATGGTAGATGAGATTCTCCCCGGTTGGATTCAGATTTTGTTTTGGATAATAGAGTACACAATTATTCGAACTCCAAATAAAGTTGCCATGATTTTTTTGAGATTGGATTGGAGTTGTAGAAAATTATCCATGAAAACAAGAATTTGAAATACAACTGTTTTATGGATTTTGAAATTTGAATTTTGAAATTTGAAATTTGAATTTGAATTTTGAATTTGAAATTCGAATTTGAAATTTGAATTTGAAATTTAAATTTGAAATTTGAAATTTGAAATTTGAAATTTGAAATTTGAATTTGAAATTCGAATTTGAAATTTGAAATTCAAATTTTAAAAAAACAGTCCAAGTGGGATTCGAATTTGTTGTGGAAAATCCACAAGGTTTGAAATTCGAATTTGAGTTAGATTTGGAGAGGATAATCTTGTTAGAATCCTACTTGAATTTTGAATCCAAATCCTAGCAAAAGGTGGACGAAATTTTGAGGATAATCCTCAATAGAATTTCAGTTTTTGTGGATAAGGTTCAAGGGAAAAATTCAAGTTTCAATCCCAATTGAATTTAGATTCTCTCCTCCCTGAAAAGTGGCCGAAATTTTGGAGTGTATCTCCTAGGAAAATTCGGTTATTTTGGATAAGGATGAGATAAGATTCAAGCTTGAAAATCCTAGTAGAATTTTGATTCTCCTTTATCCTAAAAGTGGCCTAATTTTTTGAGGAAATATCTCCTAGGAAATTTCAGATTTTTTGGTTGAAAAAGGGAGATAAAATTCTAGTTAAAATCTTGTTTAGATTTGGATTGAATTTATCCTAAATGGCCGAATTTTATTGTTGGGATTGTCCCATGGAAAATTCAGATTTTATGGTTATGGATAAGGGAGAATATCTTTTCCTAATCCAATTTGAATTCAGAGAATCACCTCATGCAGGTCTATAAATAGAGGTCCTGCCACTCCAGTTCTCTTAGACCACAGACTTTCAGGTGAGCAGGCTTATTGTTGCACAGCCCACCGTGACAATAAAGTTCTTTAGAGATCTGGGTGGTCGGAAGAAGACTAGCAGTGCTAGCATACCGATCGAGGTTCAGAGTGCCCACACACTCAGCCATTCCGGAATTGGAGAATAATAGAGAAAGCTAGTTGGTTGAAGCCTTCAGTCATTCTCCTCCTGCAAGATTGGCATCCTTAAGGTATGAGTTTTAATTGTTGTTGGTTTATTGTATATGGCATCATGAGATATTTAACGATCTAAAAATTTTTATTCTTCCGCTGCGCCACTCTGATACGTTTTTACCGATTTATTTTCCTACACCATTATCCAAAACAAAATCTGAATTCAACCGGAGAGAATCTTATCCACTATCCTAATCCTATGTCAACACCATCCATGCATAATCAACTAACTAATAGCATACACAAATCAATTTGCCAAACATTAAGGAATTATGTGGAGCTAGTAGAGGGACCAATTAGACATATATAATCAGACTCCCACGAATCCATATGATCATCATTCTTTATCGAACAACTCAATCATATGATCACTAATTTCAGAGTCACACCATTATAAACCTGAAACTGAACTCCCAATTATATACTGTATTACATAAGCCTGTGACAAGCTATCGTCCAATGGACTTGTCATGTATGCAGAACCCTCATATGATATCCATGAACAGCCTTAGGTCAAAGTCTATTTAATCCTACTGATCAGGCTATCTTAAAGTTCCATTATACTTTCAAATAAGAAAATGATTATTCACCATATGTGAATAAGAAGTCATCCACCCACAAACGACTCAAGGCCTTGTCCATTTTCACATCCAATGCAATGCCTTTAAGAGGATACCCTTAACTCCTTATTAGAGCTATGATTCCGATATTTGTAAACAAACCCTTCATCGTATACAAGTAATGCACGCAACGAACCAGTCTATAAGCATACTACCTCTGAGACGCTTTAGCCATTGGAACATCAAAGTGCACAAGTCATGTACGTGAAGCTATTCATTCACTCAGGATTAAGGTTACTGCACAATGAACGTCAAAAGTAGATCGATCCACTCATAGCGGACTACGTAGATCAATCACGCTTTAGTCCCGGTCTAATATGTCACCACCAAGCAACATATCTATGTCTCTACTTGGGAGTCTATGCTCCAGACAGTCAAGACAAACTGTCCCCACCATGGCTTTAGACAACATAATAGTCTTAACATGAGTTAGATGCTTGGTCTAACCCCATAGACTACAGACCTTAATTTAGACCGCTTACTTTAGAACATTGTCTTCTCGCATACCAAAAAGTCCATTGCGTGCAATGTTCTAACAGTTTTAACACAAGCAGTCAGGGAGCCATATTTGCTTACATTTACTTTAACATGTAAATAAATTGAGAACACACAGCAATGTAATGAATAACCTCTTTATATCATTTTACTATCTAGTTCAAAATAAATACATCAAAATGTCTCTAATACTTAGGGCATTTCCTAACCATCTCCCACTTGCCTTAAGCTAGTAGATGTGCCATGTTACACATCCCCATCGCCTCTACATGCCTCTTAAAGCTTCTAGCCACCAAAGTCTTAGTAAAGGGATCGACAATGTTGTCCTCAGACGCGATCTTACATATATCTACTTTTCCTGTCTCCACGTGCCCTCTTATAATGTGATATCTCCGATCTATGTGCTTGGTCCTCTTGTGGTGTCGAGATTCCCTTGTGTTGGCAATAGCCCCAGTGTTATCACAGTAAAGTGTGATAGGCTTGTCAACACCCGAAATGACCTCAAGGCCTTTAAAGAACTTGCAGAGCTAAACTGCTTCTTTAGATGCCTCAACCATAGCCATATACTCAGCCTCCATAGTAGAGTTAGCTGTGCAGCCCTACTTCACGCTCCTCCATATAATGGCACCTCCTTCGAGCAAGAACACTGATCCTGATGTCGATTTCCTCGAATCCTTGCAAGTCTGGAAGTTTGAGTCCATGTATCCTATGGGTGTTAGGTCCCTTCCAGAATACACCAGTATATAATCCTTCATTCTCTTAAGATGCTTGAGTATATACTTTACTGCTTGCCAGTGCTTGGTTCCAGGATTCGCTTGATATCGACTCACCATACCTACTGCAAAATATATGTCCGGGCGAGTGCAAAGCATAGCATACATAAGGCTACCCATAGCGGATGCATAAGGGACTTTACTCATATGCTCTCTTTCTTCCGATGGCTTGGGACAGTCATCCAATGAAAGAGTTAGATTGGCAATAGAAGGTTGTGTACCTTTCTTTGCCTCTTGCATTGCATATTTGTCAATTATTTTATCTATGTATGAAGGTTAGGATAATGTTATCATTTTGTTCTTTCGATCTCTGAAGAGACGAATGCCTAGAACATAATTAGTTTCTCCCTAGTCCTTCATGTCAAACTATTGGTGCAGCCAAAGCTTGACCGATGATAAGTTCCCTACATCATTCCCAATGAGTAGTATATCATCAATATAGAGTATCAGAAAAACCACTTTTCCATCCTTAATATGTTTATAAACACATGGTTCATCAACATTCTGCTCAAAACCGAAAGTCTTGATCGCTTGATCAAATCTCTGGTTCCATAAGTGGGATGCTTGTTTTAATCCATAAATGGATCTAAGCAACTTGTAGACTTTTCTTTCTTAGCCTTTTGCCATGAACCCTTCGGGCTGTATCATGTAGATACTTTCCTCAAGATGGCTATTCAAAAATGCCGTCTTGACATCCATTTGCCAGATCTCGTAATCGAGAGCCACAGTAACGGACAGAAGAATATGGATAGACTTCAGCATAGCAACAGGCGAAAAGGTTTCATCATAATCGATTCCAGCCTTTTGCATGTACCCCTTTGCAACCAGTCTAGCTTTGAAAGTTTCCACTCTCCCTTCCGCATCCTTCTTTCTTTTGTAGTCCTATTTGCATCCAATGGGTTTTATCCCATCCGGCAAATTTACAAGTTCCCAAACAAAGTTGGATTTCATAGAATCAATCTCATTATTCATAGCCTGTTTCCAAGATTTAGAATCAACATCATTTATAGTTTTATCATAGGTGACCGGATCATCCTCATGCTCATGAGCCTCGGTCTGGTATACCTCAGCATCATACATGAAGAAATCAGGCTTCCTAGAAACTCTCCTACTACGATGAAGCACCCTAATTTATTGATCATCTGCAAGTCTTTCACTGGAACTCGGACTTGTGTCCAAGGCCGAAACCTGTGAAGCAGTTTTTTCACCTGACAACTCCTCTAACACCGCTTTGCTTCAAGGCTTAAAGTCATTCATGTGACTTTCCTCCAAGAATGTCACATAGGTTGAAACAATGACTTTTTGTTCCTTCATGTTATAGAACAGACCTCCCTTAGTTCCCTTTGGATACCCTACAAACATGCACAATTTTGATCTTGGTTCCAACTTCTTCGCATCCCCATCCAGTACATATGCCGAGCAGCCCCATATTCTCATATGTCTAAGGGAGGGCTTCCTGCCACGCCACAATTCATACGGAGTCCTGGGAATTGACTTGCTTGGAACCTAGTTCAGAATATAGCACGCCGTTTGTAAAGCATATCCCCAAAATGATAACGGCAGCGCTGAATAACTCATCATGGACCGTACCATATCCAACAAGATCCCGTTTCTCCTTTCGGCTACACCATTCTTTTGTAGAGTACCAGGTACAGTCAATTCGGATAATATCCTATTCTCTACAAGATGTCCTAGAAATTCGTCGGAAAGGTATTCACCACCTCGATCAGATCGAAGTGTCTTTATGGATTTATCCAATTGCTTTTCCACTTCCGCACGATACTCTTTGAACTTGTCAAAGGTTCAGATACACATATCCATACCTCGAGTAATCGTCTATAAAGGAGACATAATACTTGAACCCTCCTCATGCTGTGACGTTCATGGGGCCACATACATCAGTGTGCGTAATTTCTAAGAGCTTCTGTACCCTAGTACCTTTAGCTCCAAAAGATCTCTTAGTCATCTTTCCCTCAAGACAAGACTCATATTGAGGAAGATGTACCTCCTCCAGAGATTCTAGAGGACCGTCTTTCACCAATCTTTAAATCCTATTCTGATTAATATGACCAAATCTTAAATACCAAAGATATGCCTTGTTAGAGGGAGAAACTTTCAACCTTTTAGAGTTATCCATTAATTCGGTGTCAAGCAGTGAGTACATCTTTGGTTTGATCAAATATAGGTTTCCATCTATCCATCCAGAACAGATAAAAGAATTATTTCTACGAATATAAACTCTTTCACTAAAAGAAACTGAATAAGAATCATTTATTAAATAAGCTACCAATATAAGGTTCCTCTTAAAATTAGGAACATAAAAACAATCTTTTAATAAAATAAACCTAAATTCATCAAAATAAAGGTAAATATCTCACACTGCCTCAGCCACCACTAAGCTACCGTCTTCAGTACGCAACGAGAGGCTCCTATCATGTAGACTTCTCGTTTCCATGAACCCCTGTATAGAAACACAAACATGATTAGTGGCGCCCGAATCAATGACCCAAGTGTCTTTCGATTCTTCCACCAAACACGCTTCTAAGTAGTGAAGTTCCTTACCTTCCTTACCCTTAGCAGCTAGGAATTCCCGACAAGCCTTCTTGAAGTGACCTACCTTCCCACAGCGGAAGCACTTGGACTTTTTAGGGTCCCTGGGCTTCTTGTTCTTCTTTTTCTTCTTCCCATCCGTGATAGGAGGATTAGAAGAACTAGAAGCCATTTGCTTCTAATTTAGCCTCTTCCTCTTCCGTGAGGGTTTGGAAGATTCTGCCAAATTGGTCTCTCCTTTGGGTTGGATCGCATCCCCATCCCTGATCATCCGCTCATAAGCTTGGAGTTGCTTCATGAGCTCGGTTAGTCCTAACTCCCTTGTCGCCAGATTGTATACGGCCTTAAACCCTACAAAATCTTTAGATAGAGTTTTGAACACCATCTCGATCTGGGTGTTATAGTCCAACTCAGCACCGTTCTCAACAGCCTCAGCGAAGAATCCCATTAGAGTGATCATATGGTCCTTCACTGGAGTACCTGCTTTCTGCTTGGAGTTCATAATGTTGGTAATAGCAGACTATCGAACTAACTTTTCTTGGCCTCCAAACATGTCCTCTAGATTTTCCATGATCTCTTTAACAACTTGATAAGTCTCATGCTGCTTTTGTAAAGCACTCGTCATGCTAGCTAGAATGTAACACCGAGCTATCTCATTGGATTCTCTCCAACGAGTATAGGCAACCGGGACCTCCTCAAGCGGTGTGTCAGGTTTAGGCCCAGGTGGGCATGGTTCATCCAGTATGAACTTGTGTCTCTCGCAGTTGAGAACTATCAATAGATTTCTTTTCTAGTCTTTATAATTATTGTCATTCAGCTTATTTTCAGTAAGTATTGAAATGAGGGGTGTTGGTGACATTTTGAATTGAAATAAAATTATACTAGACATCATTACAAAGCCCAAGCAAATATATAGATAATTTAGCAAATAAAACATACAAATATGTTCCTACATGAAACTTGAAAAACATGTAGCATTGCAACGGTAATTCTCAGTACCTATTGCCCCATGCCACCGAGGGGTGGTCATGAAACAAATAGCCGGAACATGGACCCCTTCCAATTAATATATATTGCCTTAAATCCTCTAAGGTTAAGACATATATTAATAACCGCTTATTTTGGCCACCAGTTTAGTTAATAGAGCTTCTAGGGAAGGTTAATAACTAAATGAGTCTTGAGTGTATAACCATCGTTTACGTAGCCCGATCCATGTCCTACCAAGCCACCGAGGGGTGGTCATGAATAGGATCATACCCGAACACATTTTCCACATAGGAGATCCAACCTAGTATATCGGCGGCGGTAAACACCTACCGAGGGGTGTAATCAGGGCAGAACTGATCCGAGGCGTTAGCATGCTTTCACATATGGATCAACAATGGAGGCCGTGGGTTTTGTTTGAAACCCTCTCCCACTCAATATTTTGAAAAACATGCAAGTTTTGACAAATATGTATGATCAATATAGTATGAGCGGCATTCACCTATCCTATATGACATGTTATCAAATATGCATATAAAACATTCATCAATACATATTTATACATCCATGACATATCACAGAATAAATAATTGACAGAATAAATAACCAAGCCATGGTTCCATCCTAGAACAAAGAAAATAAATATTACAAAATTCCATCCAAAGCATTCTTTGGGTCTTGAATTTTGTTCCGTCTTCTTGTATCCATCTTTATGTAGCCTCACCATTTATTTCTCATCCCATGAATCATTCAAAATTTAAATCCCAAAAATTCAAATTTCAAATTCGAATTTTAAATTTAAATTTCAAATTCAAATTTTAAACAATTTTAAATATCATGTGCAATAATATGTAATTTCAAAAATCTCAAATTTTTTAATTACATATTTTTAAACATGATTTAAAAATTAAATCTCAAATTTAAAAATCAAAATTTTTTGATTTTTTTGAACCGTTGGCCCACCAGCTGGACTGCAGCCGGCAGCCACTGTGAGCAGCCCCCAGCCCTCAGGGGGGGCTGGCAGCCGACGGCCACAGCCAGGTGCAGTTCAGCCAGCTGCAGGTAGTGCTTGCAGCCATGGGCTACACGCCCGAGTGGGCGCAGTAGCCCGCCAGGCTGCAGGCAGTGCCTGCAGCCATGGGCTGCACGCCTATGGGCTGGCCGGCCCTTGGGTGGGCCACAGCCACCCCTGGCTGTAGGCAAAGCCTGCGGCCGTGGGTGGTCATGGCCTGGACAGGGGCTGCCGCAGCCCCATCCTGCCCGAGGGCAGGGGCTGCAGCCCCACATAGGCCGATGGCCTATCCCGAGGGGTCGTGCCTTGATTTTCATGTCATATTCCAATTTACCCATTAGGATCTCCAAAAATTAATTTGAATCCTAATTAAATTGAAATTTTCCACACAATCAAAATTTCAACCTTTAAATTAAATTTAACTTTTGAGAAAAATAAATTACGGTCTTCAATCTTCATTCTCCTCCAAGAATAATTACATAAAATTTCTTAAACCGTTTCCGGTGTACAAAAAAAATTCTAACCATAATAATTCTAAGAGACAAAAATTAAAATCCATGGGAAAATTACAATGTTAATAAACTACTCCCATGATTACATAAAAATTCCTAGATATAATTTTCTAAATTCTAAGGAACTATAGCCGGCATTAAACAAGCATGCTTATAATAATTTAAAAAATTAAAATAACCACATACTTTATACATAATACATGATAACAACATAAAGGAATCCTAGAATGCCACTCTCTAAATATCAAATCCATACATAAATAAAAAGATTAATCAATTGTCTAATTTATGTACATGGCATAGTCATGAGATGGCTCTGATACCAATTGTAGGAAATAAATCGTTAAAAACGTATCAGAGTGGCGCAGTGGAACAATAAAAATTTTTCAAGATCGTTAAATATCTAATGATGCCATATACAATAAACCAATAATAATTTAAACTCATACCTCAAGGACGTCAATCTACATGAGGAGAATGACCGAAGGGCTTCAACCAACTAGCCTTCTCTACTATTCTCCAATTCCTGAATGGCTGAGTGTGTGGGCACTCTGAACCTCAATCGGTATGCTAGCACTGCTAGTCTTCTTCCGACCACCCAGATCTCTAAAGAACTTATTGTCACGGTGAGTTATGCAACAATAAGCCTGCTCACCTGAGAGTCTGTGGTCTGAGAGAACTGGAGTGGCAGGACCTCTATTTATAGACTTGCATGAGGTGATCCTCTGAATTCGAATTGGATTAGGAGAAGATTTTCTCCCTTATCCACAACACAAAATCTGAAATTTTCAAGCCAAAATCCACCAAAAGAATTCGGCCATTCTCTAGATTTTGTGTTCAAAATCCAAACAGGATTTTAACTAGAATTTTATCTCATCATTATCCAACCAAAAAATCTAAAAATATATCTTGATATTTCCTCCAAATTTTCGGCCACAAATAATAGGGAGAGAATCAAAATTCCACTAGGATTTTCAAGCTTGAATTTTATCTCATCCTTATCCAAAATAACCGAAAATCTCCTAGGATATTCCTTCAAAAATCTCGGCCATAATCAGGGAGGAGAGAATCCAAATTCAACTGGGATTGAAACTTGAATTTTTTCGTTAATCTTATCCACAAAAAATCCAAAAATTCCGTGAGGAATTTCCTAAAAATTTTTGACTAAGTTTGTTAGGATTTGGATTCAAAATTCAAGTATGATTCAAACATGATTTTCCCTCCATATCCAACTCAAATTCGAATTTCATCCTTGTGGATTTACCACAAAAAATTCGAATCCTACTTGGACTGTGATTCAAAATTTTAATTTCAAATTTCAAATTCAAATTTCAAATTTTAAATTTCAAATTTCAAATTTAAATTAATTCAAATTTCAAATTCGAATTTCTAATTTAAATTTAAATTTCAAATTTCAAATTCAAATTTCAAATTTCAAATTTCAAAATTTAAATTTCAAAATCCACAAAACAGTTGTATTTCAAATTCTTGTTCTCATGGATAATTTTTTACAACTCCAATCCAATCTCAAATAAAATCATGACAACTTTATTTGGAGTTCGAATAATTGTATACTCTATTATCCAAAACAAAATATGAATTCAACCGGAGAGAATCTTGTCCACTATCCTAATCCTACGTCAACACCATCCATGCATAATCAACTAGCCAATAGCATACACAAATCAATTTGCCAAACGTTAAGGAATTATGTAGAGCTAGTAGAGGGACCAATTGGACATATATAATCGGGCTCTCACGAATCCATATGATCATCATTCTTTACCGAACAACTCAATCATATGATCACTAATTTTAGAGTCACACCACTATAAACCTGAAACTGAACTCCCAATCATATACCGTATTACGTAAGCCTACGACAAGCTATCGTCCAATGACCTTGTCATGTATGCAGAACCCTCATATGATATCCATGATCAACCTTAGGTCAAAGTCCATTTAATCGTACTGATCAGGCTACCTTAAAGTTCCATTATACTTCCGAATAAGAAAATGATTATTCACCATATCTGAATAAGAAGTCATTCGCCCAGCAAACGACCGAAGGCCTTGTCCATTTTCACATCCAATATAATGCCTTTAAGAGCATACCCTTAACTTCTTATTAGAGCTATGATTCTGATATTTGTAAAAGAACCCTTCATCGTATACAAGTCATGCACTGTTAGGAAATGCCCTAAGCATTAGAGACATTTTGGTGGCTAGAAGCTTTGAGAGGCACGTAGAGGCGATGGGGATGCGTAACATGGCACATCTGCTGGCTTAGGGAAAGTAGGAGATTGTTAGGAAATGCCCTAAGCATTAGAGACATTTTGATGTATTTATTTTGAACTGGATAATAAAATTATATATACATAGAGGTTATTCATTATATTGCTATCTGTCCTCGTCTTATTTACATATTAAAGTAAATGTAAGCAAATATGGCTCACTGGCTACTTGTGTTAAAACTGTTAGAACGTTGCATGCAATGGACTTTTGTATGCGAGAAGACAATGTTCTAAAGTTAGCGGTCTAAACTATGGTCTGTAGTCTATGGGGTTAGACCGAGTATCTAACTCATGTTAAGACTATTATGTTATCTAAAGCCTTGGAGGGGACAGTTTGTCTTGACTGTCTGGAGCTAGACTCCCAAGTAGAGACATAGATATGTTACTTGGGGGTGACATATTAGACCGGGAATAAAGCGTGATTGATCTACATAGTCCGCTATGAGTGGATCAATCTGCTTTTGACGTTCATTGTGCAATAACCTTAATCCTGAGTAAATGAACTACTTCATGTATATGACTTGTGTACTTTGATGTTCCAATGGCTAAAGCGTCTCAGAGGTAGTAAGCTTATAGACCGGTTCGTTGGGTGCATGACTTGTATACGATTAAGGATTTGTTTGCAGATATCAGAATCATAGCTCTAAGGAGTTAAAGGTATCCTCTTAAAGGCATTATACTGAATGTGAAAATGGACAAGGCCTTGGGTCGTCTGCTGGGCGGATGACTTCTTATTCACATATGGTGAATAATCATTTTCTTAATTCGGTAGTATAGTGGAACTTTAAGATAGCCTGATCAGTAGGATTAAACGGACTTTGACCTACGGGTGATCATGGATACCATATGAGAGTTTTGCATATATGACAAGGTCATTGGATAGTAGCTCGTCACAGGCTTACGTAATACGGTATATAATTGGGAGTTCAGTTTCAGGTTTATAGTGGTGTGACTCTGAAATTAGTGATCATATGATTAAGTTGTTCGGTACAGAATGATGATCATATGGAATCACGGGAGCCCGATTATATATGTCCAATCAGTCCCTCTACTAGCTCCACATAATTCCTTAACGTTTGGCAAATTGATTTGTGTATGCTATTGGCTAGTTCATTATGCATGGATGGTGATAACATAGGATTAGGATGGTAGACAAGATTCTCTCCGGTTGGATTCAGATTTTGTTTTGGATAATAGAGTACACAATTATTCGAACTCCAAATAAAGTTGCCATGATTTTATTTGAGATTGGATTGGAGTTGTAGAAAATTATCCATGAGAACAAGAATTTGAAACACAACCGTTTTGTGGGTTTTGAAATTTGAATTTTGAAATTTGAATTTTGAATTTTGAATTTGAAATTTGAATTTGAAATTCGAATTTGAAATTTGAATTTGAAATTTGAAATTTGAAATTTGAAATTTGAAATTTGAAATTCGAATTTGAAATTTGAAATTCAAATTTTGAATCACAGTCCAAGTGGGATTCGAATTTGTTGTGGAAAATCCACAAGGTTTGAAATTCAAATTTGAGTTAGATTTGGAGAGGATAATCTTGTTAGAATCCTACTTGAATTTTGAATCTAAATCCTAACAAAAGTGGACGAAATTTTTGATGATAATCCTCAATGAAATTTCGGTTTTTGTGGATAAGGTTCAAGGGAAGATTCAAGTTTCAATCCTAGTTGAATTTGGATTCTCTCCTTCCCTGAAAAGTGGCCGAAATTATGGAGGAAATCTCCTAGGAAAATTCGGTTATTTTGGATAAGGTTGAGATAAGATTCAAGCTTGAAAATCCTAGTGGAATTTTGATTCTCCCTTATCCTAAATGTGGCCAAATATTTGGAGAAAAATCTCCTAGGAAATTTCGGATTTTTTGGTTGAAAAAGGGAGATAAAATTCTAGTTAAAATCTTGTTTAGATTTGGATTGGTTTTATCCTTAAAAAAACCGAATTTTATTGTTGGGATTTTCCCATGAAAAATTCAGATTTTTATGGTTATGGATAAGGGAGAATATCTTTTCCTAGTCCAATTCAAATTCAGAGAATCACCTCATGCAGGTCTATAAATAGAGGTCCTGCCACTCCAGTTCTCTCAGACCACAGACTCTCAGGTGAGCAGGCTTATTGTTGCACAGCTCATCGTGACAATAAAGTTCTTTAGAGATCTGGGTGGTCGGAAGAAGACTAGCAGTGCTAGCATACCGATCGAGGTTCAGAGTGCCCACACACTCAGTCATTCGGGAATTGGAGAATAGTAGAGAAGGCTAGTTGGTTGAAGCCTCCAGTCATTCTCCTCCTACAAGATTGGCATCCTTGAGGTATGAGTTTTAATTGTTGTTGGTTTATTGTATATGGCATCATGAGATATTTAACGATCTAAAAATTTTTTATTGTTCCGCTGTGCCACTCTGATACGTTTTTACCGATTTATTTTCCTACAATTGGTATCAGAGCCAGGTTATGACTATGCCATGTACATAAATTAGACAATTACTTAGTCTTTTTATTTATGTATGGATTTTATATTTAAAGAGTGGCATTCTAGGGTTCCTTTATGTTGTTATCATTGATTATGTATAAAGTATGTGGTTATTTTAATTTTTTGAATTATTATAAGCATGCTTGTTTATATCGGTTATGGTTCCTTAGAATTTAGAAAAATTGTACCTAGGAATTTTTTATGTAACCATGGGAGCAGTTTATTAACACTGTAAGTTTCCCATGGATTTTAATTTTTGTCTCTTAGAATTTTTATGGTTAGAATTTTTGTACACCGGAAACGGTTTAGGAAATTTTATGTAATTATTCTTAGAGGAGATTGAAGATTGAAGACCGTAATTTATTTTTTCCCAAAAGTTAAATTTGATTTAAAGGTTGAAATTTTGATTGTGTGGAAAATTTCAATTTAATTGGGATTTAAATTAATTTTTGGAGATCCTAATAGGTAAATTGGAATATGGCACGAAAATCGAGACATGACCCCTCGGGATAGGCCGACGGGCCTTGGTGGGGCTGCAGCCCCTGCCCTCGGACAAGATGGGGCTGCGGCAGCCCCTGTGCAGGCCAATACCACCCACGGCCGCAGGCTTGGCCTGCAGCCAAGGGTGACCGTGTCCTGCCCAAGGCTGGCCGCAGCCTGGGCTTGCAACCTCTGGCTGCAGGCGCTGCCTGCAGCCTGCTGGCTACTGCGTGCAGCCTGGCATTGCAGGCTTGGCCGGGCTGCCCATAGGGGGCAGCCGTGGGCTGCCAGCCCCTTTGGGGTTGGTGGCTGCCCACAGCGGCTGCCGCCTTCGGAGGCGGCTGTACGACGGTCTAAAAATCAAAAAATTTTGATTTTTAAATTAGAAATTTAATTTTAAATCATGTTTAAAAATATGTAATTGAAAATTTGAAATTTTTGAAATTATATATTATTACACATGATGTTTAAAATTGTTTAAAAATTTGAATTGGAAATTTAAATTTGAAATTCGAATTTGGAATTTGAATTTCAAATTTAAATTTTTGTAGATTTAAATTTTAAATAATTCTTGGGATGAGAAATAAATGGAGAGGCTACATAAAGGTGGATACAAGAAGACGGAACAGAATTCAAGACCCAAAGAATGCGTTGGATGGAATTTTGTAATCTTTATTTTCTTTGTTCTAGGATGGAACCATAGCTTGGTTATTCTGTCAATTATTTTTTCTATGATATGTCATGGATGTATAAATATGTATTGATGGATGTTTTGTATGCTTATTTGATAACATGTCATATAGGATAGGTGAGTGCCGCTCATACTATATTGATCGTACATAATTTGTCAAAACTTGCATGTTTTTCAAAATATTGAGTGGGAGAGGGTTTCAAACAAAACCCACAACCTCCATTATTGATCCATATGTAAAAGCATGGTAACACCTCGTGTCAGTTCTGCCCTGACCACACCCCTCGGTAGGTGTTTACCGCCGCCGGTATACTAGATTGGATCTCCTATGTGGAAAACGTGTTCGGGTACGATCCTATTCATGACCACCCCTCGGTGGCTTGGTAGGACGTGGATCGGGCTACGTAAACAATGGTTATACACTCAAGGCTCGTTTAGTTATTAACCTTCCCTAGGAGCTCTGTTAACTAAACTGGTGGCCAAATAAGCAGTTATTAATATATGTCTTAACCTTGGAGGATTTAAGGCAACATATATTAATCGGACGGGGTCCATGTTCCGGCTATTTGTTTTCATGACCAGCCTCGGTGGCTTGGGGCAATAGGTGCTGAGAATTACCGTTGCAATGCTACATGTTTTTTCAAGTTTCATGTAGGAACATACTTGTATGTTTTATTTGCTAAATTATCTGTATATTTGCTTGGGCTTTGTAATGATGTCTAGTATAATTTTATTTCAGTTCAAAATGTCACCGACACCCCTCATTTCAATACTTACTGAAAATAAACTGAATGGCGACAATTATAAAGACTGGAAAAGAAATCTATTAATAGTTCTCAGCTGCGAGAAACACAAGTTCGTACTGGACGAACCATGCCCACCTGGGCCCAAACCTGACACACCACTTGAGGACGTCCCGGTTGCCTATAATCGTTGGAGAGAATCCAATGAGATAGCTCGATGCTACATCCTTGCTAGCATGACGAGTGCTTTACAAAAGCAGCATGAGACTGATCAAGTTGCTGGGGAGATCATGGAAAATCTGGAGGACATGTTCGTAGGCCAAGAAAAATTGGCTTGACAGTCCGCTATCACCAGCATTATGAACTCTAAGCAAAAGGTGGGTACTCCGGTGAAGGACCATATGATCACTCTAATGGGATTCTTCGCTGAGGCTGCCGAGAATGGTGCTGAGTCGGACTGCAACACCCAGATCAAGATGGTGTTCAAGACTCTGTCTAAAGATTTTGTGGGGTTTAAGGCCGCATACAATCTGGTGACAAAGGAGTTAGGACTAACCGAGCTCATGAAGCAACTACAGGCTTATGAGCGGATGATCAGGGATGAGGATGTGATCCGACCTAAAGGTGAGGCTAATTTGGCGGAATCTTCCAATCCCTCACGGAAGAGGAAGAGGCCAAATAAGAAGCAAGTGGCTTCTAGTTTCTTCTAATCCTCCTGTCTCGGACGGGAAGAAGAAGAAGAAGAAGAAGAAGAACAAGAAGCCAAAGGACCCTAAAAAATCCAAATGCTTCCATTGTGGGAAGGTAGGTCACTTCAAGAAGGCTTGCCGAGAATTCCTAGCCGCCAAGGGCAAGGAAGGTAAGGAACTTCATTACTTGGAAGCGTGTTTGGTGGAAGAATCGAAAGACACTTGGGTCATTGATTCAGGCGCCACTAATCATGTTTGTGTTTCTATGCAGGGGTTCGTGGAAACGAGAAGTCTACATGATAGGAGCCTCTCGTTGCAGACTGGAGATGGTAACTTTGTGGTGGCTGAGGCAGTGGGAGATGTTTACCTTTATTTTGATCAATTTAGGTTTGTTTTATTAAAAGACTGTTTTTATGTTCTTAATTTTAGGAGGAACCTTATATCGGTAGCTTGTTTAATAAAGGATTCTTATTCAGTTTCTTTTAGTAAAAGAGTTGATATTCGTAGAAATAAGTCTTTTATCTGTTCTGGATGGATGGATGGAAACTTATATTTGATCAAACCAAAGATGTACTCACTGCTTGACACTGAATTAATTGATAACTCTAAAAGGTTGAAAGTTTCTCACTCTAACAAGGCGTATCTTTGGCATTTAAGACTTGGTCATATTAATCCGGATAGGATTCAAAGATTGGTGAAAGACGGTGCTCTGGAATCTCTAGAGGAGGTACGACTTCCCCAATGTGAGTCTTGTCTAGAGGGTAAAATGACTAAGAGGTCTTTTGGAGCTAAGGGTACAAGGGCTCAGGAGCTCTTAGAAATTGTGCACACTGACGTATGTGGCCCTATGAACGTCACAGCACGAGGGGGGTTCGAGTATTATGTCTCTTTTATAGATGATTACTCGAAGTATGGATATGTGTATCTGATGCACCGCAAGAGCGAAACCTTTGACAAGTTCAAAGAGTATCGTGCGGAAGTGGAAAAACAATTAGATAAATCCATAAAGACACTTCGATCTGATCGAGGTGGCGAATACCTCTCTGATGAATTTCTAGGACATCTTGTAGAGAACGGGATATTATCCCAATTGACTGCACCTGGTACTCCACAACAGAATGGTGTAGCTGAAAGGAGAAACAGGACCTTATTGGATATGGTACGGTCCATGATGAGTTATTCAACGCTACCATTATCATTTTGGGGATATACTTTACAAACGGCATGCTATATTCTGAACCAGGTTCCGAGCAAATCAATTCCCAGAACTCCATATGAATTGTGGCGTGGTAGGAAGCCTTCCCTTGGACATATGAGAACATGGGGCTGCCCGACACATGTACTGGATGGGGATGCAAAAAAAGTTGGAACCAAGATCAGAATTGTGCATGTTTGTAGGGTATTCAAAAATAACTAAAGGAGGTCTGTTCTATAACCCGAAGGAACAAAAAGTCATTGTCTCAACCCATGCAACATTCTTGGAGGAAAGTCACATGAATGACTTTAAGCCTCAAAGCAAAGTGGTGCTAGAGGAGTTATCGGATGAAAGAACTGCTCCACAGATTTCGGTCTTGGATGCAAGTCCGAGTTCCAGTGAAAGACCTGCAGACGATAAACAATTTAGGGTGCCTCGTCGTAGTGGGAGGGTTTCTAAGAAACCTAATTTCTTCATGTATGATGCTGAGGTATACCAGGCCGAGGCTCATAAGCATGAGGATGATCCGGTCACTTATGATGAAGCTGTAAATGATGTTGATTCTAAATCTTGGAAACAGGCTATGAACAATGGGATGGATTCTATGAAATCCAACTCTGTTTGGGAACTTGTAGATTTACCGGATGGGATAAAACCCATTGGATGTAAATGGGTCTACAAAAGAAAGAAGGATGCAGAAGGGAGAGTGGAAACTTTCAAAGCTAGACTGGTTGCAAAGGGGTACACGCAAAAGGCTGGAATCGATTACGATAAAACCTTTTTGCCTGTTGCTATGCTGAATTCTATCCGTGTTCTTCTGTCCATTGCTGCGGCTCTCGATTACGAGGTCTGGCAAATAGATGTCAAGACGGCATTCTTGAATGGCCATCTTGAAGAGTGTATCTATATGATACAGCCCGAAGGGTTCGTAGCGAAAGGCCAAGAAAGGAAAGTCTGCAAGTTGCTTAGATCCATTTATGGATTAAAGCAAGCATCCCGCTCATGGAAACAGAGGTTTGATCGAGCGATTAAGACATTTGGTTTTGAGCAGAACGTTGATGAACCCTGTGTTTATAAACGTATTAAGGATGGAAAAGTGGTCTTTCTGATACTCTATGTCGATGATATACTACTCATTGGGAATGATGTAGGGAACTTATCATCGGTCAAGCTTTGGTTACACCAACAGTTTGACATGAAGGACTTAGGAGAAGCTAATTATGTTCTAGGCATTCGTCTCTTTAGAGATCGAAAGAACAAATTGAGAGCGTTATCCCAAGCTTCATACATAGATAAAATAATTGACAAATATGCAATGCAAGAGGCAAAGAAAGGCTCACAACTTTCTATTGCCGGTCTAACTCTTTCATTGGATGACTGTCCCAAGACATCGGAAGAAAGAGAATGTATGAGTAAGGTCCCTTATGCATCTGCTATGGGTAGCCTTATGTACGCTATGCTTTGCACTCGCCTGGATATATGTTTTGCAGTAGGTATGGTGAGTCGATATCAAGCAAATCCTGGAACCAAGCACTGGCAAGCTGTAAGCATATACTCAAGTATCTTAAGAGAACGAGGTATTATATGCTGGTGTATTCTGGAGGGGACCTAACACCCGTAGGATACATGGACTCAGACTTCCAGACTTGTAAGGATTTGAGGAAGTCGACATTAGAGGGCATATGGAGACAGGATAAGTAGATGTATGTAAGATCGCGTCCGAGAACAACATCGCCGATCCCTCTACTAAGACTTTGGTGGCTAGAAGCTTTGAGAGGCACGTAGAGGCGATGGGGATGCGTAACATGGCACATCTGCTGGCTTAGGTAAAGTGGGAGATTGTTAGGAAATGCCCTAAGCATTAGAGACATTTTGATGTATTTATTTTGAACTGGATAATAAAATTATATATACATAGAGGTTATTCATTATATTGTTATCTGTCCTCGTCTTATTTACATATTAAAGTAAATGTAAGCAAATATGGCTCACTGGCTGCTTGTGTTAAAACTATTAGAACGTTGCATGCAATGGACTTTTGCATGCGAGAAGACAATGTTCTAAAGTTAGCGGTCTAAACTATGGTTTGTAGTCTATGGGGTTAGACCGAGTATCTAACTCATGTTAAGACTATTATGTTGTCTAAAGCCTTGGAGGGGACGGTTTGTCTTGACTGTCTGGAGCTGGACTCCTAAGTAGAGACATAGATATGTTACTTGGTGGTGACATATTAGACCAGGACTAAAGCGTGATTGATCTACGTAGTCCGCTATGAGTGGATCAATCTGCTTTTGACGTTCATTGTGCAATAACCTTAACCCTGAGTAAATGAACTATTTCATGTATATGACTTGTGTACTTTGATGTTCCAATGGCTAAAGCATCTCAGAGGTAGTAAGCTTATAGATCGGTTCGTTGGGTGCATGACTTGTATACGATGAAGGATTTGTTTGCAGATATCGGAATCATAGCTCTAAGGAGTTAAAGGTATCCTCTTAAAGGCATTATACTGAATGTGAAAATGGACAAGGCCTTGGGTCGTCTGCTGGGCGGATGACTTCTTATTCACATATGGTGAATAATCATTTTCTTAATTCGGTAGTATAATGGAACTTTAAGATAGCCTGATCAGTAGGATTAAACGGACTTTGACCTAAGGGTGATCATGGATGTCATATGAGGGTTTTGCATATATGACAAGGTCATTGGATAGTAGCTCGTCACAGGCTTACGTAATACGGTATATAATTGGGAGTTCAGTTTCAGGTTTATAGTGGTGTGACTCTGAATTAGTGATCATATGATTGAGTTGTTCGGTACAGAATGATGATCATATGGAATCATGGGAGCCCGATTATATATGTCCAATCAGTCCCTCTACTAGCTCCACATAATTCCTTAACGTTTGGCAAATTGATTTGTGTATGCTATTGGCTAGTTTATTATGCATGGATGGTGATAACACAGGATTAGGATGGTAGACAAGATTCTCTCCGGTTGGATTCAGATTTTGTTTTGGATAATAGAGTACACAATTATTCGAACTCCAAATAAAGTTGCCATGATTTTATTTGAGATTGGATTGGAGTTGTAGAAAATTATCCATGAGAACAAGAATTTGAAACACAACCGTTTTGTGGGTTTTGAATTTTGGATTTTGAAATTTGAATTTTGAATTTTGAATTTGAAATTTGAATTTGAAATTTGAATTTGAAATTCGAATTTGAAATTTGAATTTGAAATTTAAATTTGAAATTCGAATTTGAAATTTGAAATTTGAAATTTGAAATTTGAAATTTAACTTTGAAATTTGAGTTTGAAATTTGAAATTCAAATTTTGAATCACAGTCCAAGTGGGATTCAAATTTGTTGTGGAAAATCCACAAGGTTTGAAATTCGAATTTGAGTTGGATTTGGAGAGGATAATCTTGTTAGAATCCTACTTGAATTTTGAATCCAAATCCTAGCAAAAGGTGGACGAAATTTTGAGGATAATCCTCAATGGAATTTCGGTTTTTGTGGATAAGGTTCAAGGGAAAAATTCAAGTTTCAATCCCAGTTGAATTTGGATTCTTTCCTCCCTGAAAAGTGGCCGAAATTTTGGAGTGTATCCCTAGGAAAATTCGGTTATTTTGGATAAGGATGAGATAAGATTCAAGCTTGAAAATCCTAGTGGAATTTTGATTCTCCCTTATCCTAAAAGTGGCCGAATTTGTGGAGGAGATTTTCTATTAGGAATTTCGGATTTTTTGGTTGAAAAAGGGGAGATAAAATTCTAGTTAAAATCTTGTTTAGATTTGGATTGGATTTATCCATAATGGCCGAATTTTATTATTGGGATTTTCCCATGGAAAAATTTGGATTTTATGGTTATGGATAAGGGAGAATATCTTTTCCTAATCCAATTCGAATTCAGAGAATCACCTCATGCAGGTCTATAAATAGAGGTCCTGCCACTCCAGTTCTCTCAAACCACAGACTCTCAGGTAAGCAGGCTTATTGTTGCACAGCTCATCATGACAATAAGTTCTTTAGAGATCTGGGTGGTCGGAAGAAGACTAGCAGTGTTAGCATACCAATCGAGGTTCAGAGTGTCCACACACTCAGCCATTCAGGAATTGGAGAATAGTAGAGAAGGCTAGTTGGTTGAAGCCTCCGGTCATTCTCCTCCTGCAAGATTGGCGTCCTTGAGGTATGAGTTTTAATTGCTGTTGGTTTATTGTATATGGCATCATGAGATATTTAACGATCTAAAAATTTTTATTGTTCCACTGCGCCACTCTGATACGTTTTTACCGATTTATTTTCCTACAAGATGCTCAGTCTAACCCCATAGACTACAAACCTTAGTTTAGATCGCTTACTTTAGAACATTGTCTTCTCGCATACAAAAGTCCATTGCATGCAATGTTCTAACAGTTTTAACACAAGCAGTCAGGGAGCCATATTTGCTTACATTTACTTTAACATGTAAATAGAATAAGGACAAACAGCAATGTAATGAATAACCTCTATATATAATTTTATTATCCAGTTCAAAAAAAAATACATCAAAATGTCTCCAATGCTTAGGGCATTTCCTAACGGTTCCTACATGAAACTTGAAAAATATGTAGCATTGCAACGGCAATTCTCAGCACCTATTGCCCCAAGCCACCGAGGGGTGGTCATGAGACAAATAGAACATAGACCACGTCCAATTAATATATGTTGCCTTAAATCCTCCAAGGTTAAGACATATATTAATAACCGCTTATTTTAGTCACCAGTTTAGTTAATAGAGCTTCTAGAGAGGGTTAATAACTAAACCAGTCTTAAGTGTATAACTATTGTTTACGTAGTTCGATCCATGTCCTACCAAGCCACCGAGGGGTGGTCATGAATAGAACCACGCTTAAACACGTTTTCCACATAGGAGATCTAACCTAGTATACCGGCGGCGGTAAACACCTACCGAGTGGTGTGGTTAGGGCAAAACTGACGTGAGGCATTACTATGCTTTAATATATGGCTCAATAATGGAGGCCGTAGGTTTTGTTTGAAACCCTCTCCCATTCAATATTTTGAAAAACATACAAGTTTTGACACATATGTATGATTAATATAGTCCGAGTGACATTCACCTATCCTATATGATATGTTATCAAATATGCATATAATTCATCCATCAATACATATTCATCCATCCATGACATGTCACAGAAAAAATAATTGAGGGGAAAAATAACCAAGCCATGGTTCCATCCTAGAACAAAGAAAATAAAGATTATAAAATTCCATCCAAAGCATTCTTTCGGTCTTGAATTTTGTTCCGTCTTCTTGTATCCATCTTCATGTAGACACTTCATTTATTTCTCATCCCAAGAATCATTTAAAGTTTAAATTCCAAAAATTTAAATTTCAAATTCAAATTTCAAATTCGAATTTCAAATTTAAATTTCAAATTCAAATTTTAAACAATTTAAATTTCATGTGTAATAATATGTAATTTCAAAAAAAAATTTTAACTACATATTTTTAAACATGATTCAAAATTAAATCTCAAACTCAAAAAATCAAAATTTTTCGTTTTTTGATCTGTCGGTCCACGGGGCTCGAAGGCCCGTAGCTGCCATGGGCAGCCCCTAGGGGGGCTGGCAGCCCACTGCCATAGGCCGAGTGCAGCCCCGCCGGGCTGTATGCAGGGCCTACAGTCACAAGCTGCACGCCCAGGTGGGTGCAGCAGCCGCCAGGCTACAAGCAGTGCCTGCAGCCCATGGCTGCACACCGGGTGGGTACAGCAGCCTGGCAGGCTGCAGGCAATGCCTACAGCCTTGGGCTATAACCCAGGGCCTGGGCAGCCCCTTGGGGGGGCCACGACCACCCTTGGCTGCAGGCAAAGCCTGCAGCCGTGGGTGGTGTTGCCCTTGACAAGGCTGTCGCAGCCCCATCCTGCCTGAAGGTAGGGGCTGCAGCCCCACCAAGGCCGGTGGCCTATCGCAAGGGGTCGGTCCTCGATTTTCATGTCATATTCCAATTTTCCCATTAGGATCTCCAAAAATTAATTTGAATCCCAATTAAATTGGAAATTTCCACGCAAATTAAATTTCAATCTTTAAATTAAATTTAACTTTTGAAAAAAATAAATTACTATCTTCAAACTTCAATCTCCTCTAAGAATAATTACATAAAATTTCCTAATCTATTTCCGGTGTACAAAATTCTAATCATAATAATTCTAAGAGACATAAATTAAAATCCATTAGAAAATAACGGTGATGATAAACCGCTCCCATGGTTACATAAAAATTCCTAGATACAATTTTCTAAATTCTAAGGAACCATAACCGGCATAAACAAACATGCCTATAATAATTTAAAAAATTAAAATAACCAAATACTACATACATAATTCATGAAAACAACATAAAGGAAACCTAGAATGCCACTCTCTAAATATCAAATCCATACATAAATAAAAGACTAACTAATTATCTAATTTATGCATATGGCATAGTCACAACCTGGCTTTGATACCAATTGTAGGAAAAAATTGGTAAAAAAGCATCAGAGTGATACAGCAAAATTACAAAATTTTTTCAAGATCATTAAATATCTCATGATGCCATATACAATAAACTAACAACAATATAAATTCATACCTCAGAGGACGCCAACTGTAAGAGGAGAATGACTGGAGGGCTTCAACCAACTAGTCTTTTCTACAATTCTCCAATTCCCAGATGGCAGAGTGTGTGGGCACTCAATTCCTCGACCAATATGCTAGCACTGCTAGTCTTCTTCCGACCACGCAGATCTCTAAAGAACTTATTGTCACGGTGAGTTATGCAATAATAAGCCTGCTTACCTAGGAGTCTGTGGTCTGAGAGAACTAGAGTGGTAGGACTCCTATTTATAGACTGGCATGAGGTGATCTCTTGAATTTGAATTGGATTAGGAGAAGATTTTCTTCTTTATCCACACACAAAATCCAAAAATTCCTATGGCCAAAATCAAGGGTACATTCGGCCACTTTAGGGATCTTGTAATCCAAATTTAAACAGTATTTTAACTTGAATTTTATCTTCTCATTTATCCATAATAACCGAATTTTCCTAAGGTCATAAACATGTCTAGATTCGGCCACTCTAGTGTGAGGAGAATCAAAATTCAAATAGGATTTTCTACCTTGAACTTTATCTCACCCTTATCCACCAAAAAATCTGAAATTCCCTTGGAATTATCCATGCAATTTTCGGCCACTTTAGGGAAGGAGAGAATCAAAATTCAACTAGGATTTTCTTGCTTGAATTTCCCTCGAATCTTATCCACAAAAAACCGAATTCTCTTAGGCATAATCCTTCCTAAAAAATTCAACCACTTTTGGTTAGGATTAGGATTCAAAATTCAAGTAGAATTCAAATAAGATTTTCCTCCTTATTATCCATATCAAATTTGAAATTCACCATGTGGATTTATCCACAACTAATTCAAATTTTACTTGGATTGTGATTCAAAATTTGACTTCAAATTTCAAAGTTTAAATTTCAAAATTCAAACTTTAAATTCAAAATTCAAATTTAAATTTTGAATTCAAATTTCAAATTTAAATTTCAAATTCAAATGTCAAATTCAAATTTCAAATTTCAATTTCAATTTCAAATTTCAAATTCAAAATTTAAATTTCAAATTTCAAATTTCAAATTCAAATTTCAAACTCCACAAAAAGTTGTACTTCAAATTTTGTTCTCATGGATAATTTTCTACAACTCTAATTCAATCTCAAATAAAATCATGACAACTTTATTTGGAGTTTAAATAATTGTGTACTCTATTATCCAAAACAAAATCTAAATTTAACCGAAGAGAATCTTATCCCCCATCCTGATCCTATGTCAACACCATCCATGCAAAGTCAACTAGCCAATAAGCATACACAAATCAATTTGCCATTCGTTAAGGAATTATGTAGAGCTAGTAGAGGAACTAATTGGACATATATAATTGGGCGCCCGTGAATCCATATGATCATCATTCTGTACTGAACAACTCAATCACATGATCATTAATTTCAGAGTCACACCACTATAAACCTGAAACTAAACTCCCAATTATATACCATATTACGAAAGCCTATAAGTGTGACGCCCCGTGCCCTCAGCGGCCCGGACCGTCACTGAAAACTCTATTACTTAACTTGCTTCTTTAACTTTTACTTATACTTTCTCTTTAAAACCGATACTTAAACTTGCTGAATTTAATACCATAAATTTAGAGGGATTTTTTTTTTATATATACGCGTACGTATTTACTATTCACGTACGTATACTATTAAAATGCGGAATTTGAAAAACATAAGGATTTAAATTATACATACACAATTATATACTTGTTTATCTGATTACTATTCACCAGATACTATTTAAATATACTACTCATACATATACCGTTTACTGTTCTAAAATACCGTTTAACCTTTACTATTCAAAATACTATTTAACTGTCACCATTCAAAATATTATTTACTCATACTGTGCGGAAGAATACTCGCGGTGTATCCATAACCTCATCCTCACATCCACCTCCGCCACCATCATCGTCCCTTGATGTTTACGCTATAGGATGCTTACCTACAGCATGAACACACTCCGTGAGCTTTACGCCCAGTAAGTACAACATGTTAACCGCAAAACATGTTTAAAACATAGCACATACGTAAAATCATAGGCATGACATATATCACTTAATAAATCACATACCATATAAGCATATCACATATCAGCTCACATATCATGTCATCACATAACATGTCATAACAGTGAATATAAAACTTCACATACTTTATGCATGACAGAAGCATCGTGTACTGTATGCACTCTACTGAAAAAGAAAGCATAGCGAACTATAACTAATGCATGATCCGGTTATGTTCATTTATGCTTCAAACTTTTCTTTTTTCTCTTCTTGTCTATTTAGGGCCCATGTGTCAGTACCGTGTGTGCGCAGACCAACGGTAACTCTCGAGGTCAACTAATGCCGAAGAGCCATCAACTGATGCTCAACTTTTGGCCTTAACTTTCTTTAACTGGAAACCCCATCGACTGAAGGAGCCGGTATGACACACCTATTTATTTCCATCTTGTTTAACTGTTCTAGCCATACGCTTCTCTAAGCTGTCCCCAATCCTACGCGGTAGGGATCTATGGCTTCTATCTTGTTCTTTCATCAATCTACTCGATTGTGAAACTATATGCTCTTATGTATGCTGTGCAGCATCGTGTGCAAGATACATACTTAAAATACTGGAAAAGCATCATTTTAAATTCATTTTATCCATGCTGTAGGCGGAGTTGTACTTACCTGTCATCAGACAGTTTATACTCTCGCCTTCGTCCCAATACAGGTACCTCCCTGTAATCATAATGCATTACATTAACATTCACTCTTAGGTCACCGTGGTCATTAGTGACTAATAAAAATTCTCGTTATGTGGTACCGATCCTTATCGGTACTAATTGCCCTCTTCTTAAGAATTTGATTTTCTAATCATTGTTAATTAATTTATTTACCCAATAAATTAATTAACATCGCTCTTAGGTCACTCTATCGTTAGGAACTAATAAACTTATCGTTGTGTGGTACCGATGCCTATCGATACCCAACTGCTCTACTTTGGGAAATTTGATATCTAATTTTTAATCGTGCTTGATTAATTTGTCTACTTGACAAATTAATCGCTGTCTCTCACTATCCTATTCCGATTTGTTCCTTGACTGGCTAACCGACCAGTCAACTGACTGAATACCTCTCGTATGACGATTTAGCCTGTCGGGTTACCGTTACCGATGTAATCGCCCCAAATTTTATACTTAGATCACACCCATCCCTCGGGTGGCACTATTCTGATCTAGGGGTCGTTTTCTTACATTTCGAGATTTCTAATTGGGCGGTTCACTAATCCTGTAAACGTCCGTCCTTCTTTCCTGGACCTAGGTCATCGAGGGGGCTCGGGTTTCCATCACGATCACATTTTCAGCTCTCGTTTCCTAAAATACCCCTTTGTGCCGTTTTAGAAATTTCGGCAGCATTTCCGCTTAATTTTTGGGTTTCCGGCGTTTAGGAAACGCCTCAAAACCATCTAACCTATTCTAACCTGCCACGTACTAAACCAGAGGCCTAATTTTTACGTAAAAGCTCCGCTTTTTACGTAAAAATATTCACATTTCTTCACATTCTCTTTTTCGACATTTCATCCCTTTTTCTTACAATTCCTCAAGTCAGTAAACCATAATTCATACATAACTATTTCTAATAATAAATTGAGGAATCAAGGGATCAAAACCATTACCAAAATCGTTCCCGTCGGCGGTCGGACGAACCGTTCGGTCTCGACCACACAATCTTTGAATCGACGTTCTCCACTTTTGAAACTCCGGTTTGCAAATCCGATGCCGCGGATGTGTCCGGAACGTCGAAAATAGGCCAACGGGCCATTCTTCAATTTTCGGTCTCCGGGTCGCCGTTGACCGGCGTTGACCGGCCGTTGACCGGTGTTGACCGGCCGTTGACCGGTGTTGACCATGGCGGCGGTGGGAGTGGCGACCACCATCTTGAAGAGCTCGACGAGAGGAACCCATTGGTGGTGTCAATTTCACCAATCGAGTCTCCTATCACCGGAAATCGGCCCTCGAAAAGTCGGCGACGGCGGCGGTGTTGGATCCTCATTTTCCGGCGCTGTTGCCCGAAATTGATTTGGGGCTTTTAATCTACGTGTTGTTCTGAGCATTTTGACACCGACCTTGCAACTCAACTCCGCCGGAATAGCGAGATTCGACGGCGGCAATGGCAACGGTGACGGCGAACCTTGGGCGGTGCGATCCGGCTGCTGTTGACGTGAAATGAAGCCTGGGTTTTGTTCTACTCTTCACCACGAATCCATTGGGACTGGAATCATGGCATTTGGACGTCGGAAGGCGGAGATACGGCGGTTTGAAAAATTCGGCCACCGACGGCTTTGGGCGGCGCGTACGGCGTGCTCCGGCGTCGGTTTGGTCGGCTCGGCCCACCGTTGGAATCAGCTCGTCGAGAGCTTTCCAATGGTGCCGGCGGTGTCGAAAACGGAAGTCGGATTCGACTGATGGTTACTGTTCACCTACGGGTGGTGTTGGGGGAGGAAATGGGATTTGGAAAAATTATGGGGGCTATTTTTCAATAGTCCCAAAAATTTCGTCCTTTTATACTAATTTTTTGAAAAATTTTAAGATAGGCTATATTGACTAATTTGGGCGTGCTGAACCAAAATATATCAGTTTTATCTTCATCCAAGGTCGTCTCAACCAGTTTCCCGATACTGCATGGTTCCCGGTCAAAAATTACTTTTTGTGCTCAAATGACTAATTTGAGCATTTTGATTTCAAATATATCAGTTTTATATCAAGAAAAGGTCATCTTGACCAATTTCTTGATACTGTGGTTAGGCCTACACTGTGTTGACACTGTGCACGCATAACGAGGCATTTTCGCGTGAAATTTCAAACACAGTCTCTCTTAACTAATTTGGACGTGCTGATTTCAAATTTATCAGTTTTACGTCCATCTGCGGTCTTCTAGACCAGTTTTCGAGATCTGTATGACCCCGTCTCGAAAAACGTGTCAGGTGCCCGATTGACTAATTTGGGCGTCCTGAATCTAAATATATCAGTTTCAGGACGAGAAAAGGTCGTCTTGACCCTCATCCCGATACTACGTATCCCTAAAAAAAAAAATCTACATTTTGTGCTCAATTGACCAGATTGAGCCTGCTGACTATTAATATATCAATTTTATGTCAGATTAAGGCCGTCTTGGCCACTAACCTGACACTGCGTATTACACTGTTCACTAATCACTATTCACCATCTGACTGACTAATCTGAGCGTTCTGACTCCGATTTTGTCAGTCTCTGGGCGAGAAGAGGTCATCTAGACCACTTTTCTCCATATTGTACATCTATTAGGGCAATTATCACTGCTGTGCTCAGATGACCAGTCTGAGCGTACTGATGACTAGCTCATCAGTTCTGTATCATGAAATGGTCGTCTAGACCGGTTTCTTGATATTGCGTGTCTCAACGCATACTCACATAATAGGGTGGACCGATTTCACTGTCGGTTGCCCCTTTCACTGCATAAATAGTAATTAAATGTTACTATACTCGTTTAATTCATTCAACTGAAAAGCACACTGTGCTTATTAACTTAATTACATCATTACATAGTAATTAAGTTTCATAATTCATGAGAGTCATTACAGTGGCTCTCGGCTCATTACACAGCCTTCTACACGGACTCTTACACGTCGTGTGTAACACAACACGGGCGTGTACATTTCAGACACGAGCGTGTACTAGTTGAGACTACTCAACACGGTCATGTCTTTGAAACACATTCATCTATTCGAGCGGTATACGGCCTCTTACACGGCCGGGTACTTGACCGTGTTACAGTACACGGCCATGTACACTCACACAGCTACTAATAGATACACAGTCCGAATGGCACACGGTCACTCACACGGCCGTGTACCTGACCGTGTTACTTAAGTTGTACTAAAAGACATTAAATTATGTCCATTTTATTCCTTAATGACTTATTACAGGTAAGTAGGTGCCATGAAAATGGCGGTCATTACAACCTACCCCCCTTACAAAATTTTCGTCCTCGAAAATTAGAATAATTCCGGGACGTCTCTTCTCATGTCTTCTTCCCATTCTCATGTGGCTTCCTCAACACTATGATTCCGCCACAACACTTTTACTAGCGGTATACTTCGTTCCTAAGTACTTTCTCCTTTCTAACTAGGATCCGCACGGGTCTCTCCCGTACGTCGAATCAGCGTATACTACAACGGATTCTTGGCTAAGAACATAGGAGCTGTCTGGCACGTACTTGTTCAGTATGAAGACGTGAAAGACGTTGTGCACTGTAACTAACTCGGGAGGAAGCGTTAGTCTATAAGCCACCTTCCCGGCTTTCTCTATTATCTCGAGGGTCTTGTGTACCTAGGACTGAGCTTTTCTTTCTTTTCGAAATGCACCACCCCTTTCATGGGTGCCGCCTTGATAAAGACCAAGTTTCTTACTTGAAACTCAAGGGGTCTATGGCACTTATCGTCAAAATTCTTCTGTCGACTGTGCGCTGTATCTAATGTTTCTCGTATCAGCTTCACGTCTACCATGGTATTCTTGATGATGTCTGAGCTAACTAGTCGGTTCTCTCCAAACTGGTACTAATGAGCCAGAGATCCGCATTTCCTTCCACAATGTGTCTCATACGATGCCATTCCTATCTAGAAATGGTAGTTGCTGTTGTATGAGAACTCGCTCAATGGTAGCTTCTGATTCCAATTTCCTTTGAAGTCTAGGACGCAGGTCTCAACATGTCCTCTAACATCTGTATGGTCCTCTTAGACTAACTGTCGGTCTGAGGATGAAATGCTATGCTGAACTCTCACTTGGACCGTAATGTAGCCTGAACACTTCACCAAAAATCTGGAGGTAAAGTGTCCACTACGATCTGAGACGATCGACTCTGGTACTCCGTGTCATTTCACGAACTGTGCCGCATGGATTCTGCTAGTCATTCCACCAAGTAGCTAACTTTCATTGCTAAAAAAAAATTAACTGATTTCATCAGTCTGTCTACAATCACCCAGATTGCGTCATTATCGTTTGACGCCTTCGACAGTCCGACTACGAATTTCATCGTAATCTGGTCCTATTTCCACTCGGGTAGCTTAATTTCGTACGATTATCTTACTGGGCGCTAGTAATTTGCCTTAACCTTCTGGCATGTAAGGTATCTGGCAACGAACTTGACAATGTCATTCTTCATTTCAGGCCACCAAAAGCTTTCCTTCAAGTACTTGTACATCTTATTCGCTATCGGATGTATGGAATATGACGTCTCGTAAGGTTCCAAAAGGATTCGCTTCTTGAGTTCTTCATCTTTCAGAACACACACTCTATCTCTGTAGTAGAGTATGTCGTCCTTAGGAATCTTAAACTCTGAACTTTGGTCCTCTATAGCCTCCTTTTTGAGCTTGTTCAGGGACAATTCGAAGCTTTGACCGATCTTGATCTCTTCTTGGAACGTCGATTGGAGGGTCATGTCAGAAAACCTCTTTTTCAAAATCTTAATCTCACTGCCGCATAACTCTTTTGTAGCGCTTCCTGACAAGGTACTAATAGCCATAGGCATAGTAATATGCTTCTGACTCTGCGCATCAGCCACCTTATTGGCTTTCCCCGGATGGTATAAGATCTCACGGTCGTAATCCTTACCAACTCTAGCCATCCATGCTACCTCATGTTGAGCTCTTTTTTTGCGTGAACATACACTTGAGGCTCTGATGGTCGGTGTAAACCTCGCACTTGGCTTCATACAGGTAGTGCCTCCATACTTTTAACGTAAAAACTACTGCTGCTAGCTCCAGATTACGCATTGGGTAGCTCTTTTCAGGGTCTTTGAGTTGTCGTGAAGCATATGCGACTACTCGACCACTCTGCATCAACACAGTTTCCAACTCGGTTTTAGATGCGTTACTTTAAATCACAAAGCTTCCCTGACCAGCATCTGGAATGGTCAGTATTGGAGTGCTTGTGAGTCTTCGTTTCAACTCTTGAAAGCTTTTCTCACACTTGTCGGTCCACTCATACCTCTTTCCCTTCTTGGTGAGTGCTGTGAATGATGCGGCTAGCCTTGAAAAACCCTCGACAAAATGTCGGTAGTATCCTACTAAGCCTAGGAAGCTGTGGATCTCCATCACGTTTCTCGGAGCTGGTCACACGCTAACTGCATCAATTTTCATCGGGTCCACAAATACTCCTTCCTTAGGGACTACGTGGCCTAGGAAATGGACCTTCTCTAGCCAAAACTCATACTTGGAGAAGTTGGCGTATAACTGATGGTCCTGTTGCATGCGCAAAATGATCCTTAAGTGCTCTTCGTGCTCTTCCTTCGTCTTAGAGTGTATAAGTATGTCATCGATGAACATAATGACAACTTATCCAAATAGCCCTTGAACATGCGCTTCATCCGGTTCATGAAAGCTACTGGCGCGTCTGTCAATCTGAGCGACATGAACAGAAACTCATAATGTCTGTACCGTGTTTGAAAAGCTGTTTTGGGTACATCTTCATTCCTGATTCGTAGTTGATGGTACATGGGATGTAGATCGATCTTCGAGAACACTGCAGCGTCTTAGAGTTGATCAAATAGATCATCAACCTGTGGCAACGGATGCTAGTTCTTAATCGTAATCCTGTTCAACTCTCTGTAGTCGATGCACATTCTTAGTGGTCCATCTTTCTTCTTCACGAATGGTATGGGTGCTCTCCAGGGTGAATAGCTCTGTCGCATAAATCCCTTATCTATTTTAGTCCTTTAGCTGGACTTGGAGCTCCTTTACCTCTATAGGGCCTATTCCATAGGGGACCTCACAGATGGGGCTGATTCTAGTAGACGTTCAGTCTCGAACGAGATCCCACGCTCTGGTTGGAGTCTTGCAAGATCTTCTGGAAATATCTCCATGAATTCCCTGACTATCGGTACGTTGTCGGGTCCTATCTCTATTCCTTGAGTCTTATCTGCTACGTATACTAGGAAGTCCGTGCATCCACTGGATAGCATCTCGCGAGCCTTCACTGCTGATATCATCATCTTTAGTTGCTCTGGCGACAAACCCTTGTAGATGAACTTTTCACATCCGATTGGTTCGAAAACGATTTTCCGCCTTCAACAGTTTATGACAATGTTGTGTCCTAAGCTCTTTTTTTTTTTTTTTTGGCAGAATCTGATGATGCAACGAATGGGTGGCTCCAGAATCAAGTAGAACTAACGCATCAAAGTTGGCGATAGGAAGCTGGCCTGTTACCATTGCAGAAGTTACAGCTTCAACGTCACTCCCCGTGTAAGCATAGATTCTCCCTTAGCTGTCTGAAGCTTTCAGTATACCTTGTGTGATTGAAGGGTCTTCGATCCTGGTCTGGTTGGTGTGAAGTTGATTATTCCCAATGCGGGGTTGATTCTGTCAATTCTGTAGGTTGGAGTGGCAAAATTTTTTTTTTTTTGGCATAGTGGCCTTCCTTGCCACAGATGAAACAACCACTTGCTCTCTGCTTGCATTCTCCTGGGTGCCTCTTTCCGCATCTCATGCACGTCGGCTATTGGCTATCATTCCTTCCTGGTCGTCTCTCTTCTGGGGAAATTCTTCTGTGAATCTTGATTGCCTTAATTCCCCTTTTCTCTTGTTGTTGTTATGGGAATGCCTACTATTCTGGCCGGTTCCCACATTCTGCCCTCTATATTGTGACTCGGGCTTCTGCTTCTTCTGAGCCTACTCGGCTTGCGTTTTCTCCTCCTTTCGTGCCTTAAAATTCTGCGCCTTTCTCTCCTTATCATGAGCCGACCAGTACTCGGCTCAAATAACCTTGCTGACACATTCTACTAGGGTCGCTGGTCCGTGGCTTCAGCTACAGACCTAAACTGTGATTTCCGTTCTGAACATCTTCAGCATTCGTCTGACTCTCCCCTTTTGGTAGGTACCAAATCTGGAAAAAAAAGTTGAGCCAACTGCTCAAATTCTTGACTACCTCCATAACAGTCACATTAACTTGGCGCAGGTTGTTGAACTTGTCTTACTGCGCTGCTAGTGCTTCCTCGTTGAAGTACATCTCCTTGAATTCCTCAATGAAATCGCTCCAGCTCATCTCTCTGATGTTCCTCCTAATGGTTACCATCTTCCACCACTAACGTGCCTTATTACGCAGGGTGAAGGATGCGTACATCACTTTCTCTCTCTATCTGTTAACCCTATAAAATCCAAGATTACTTGGATATCCGTTAGCCAATCATCGGCCTCTATAGGGTTGGTGATTCTTAAGAATTCTAACGCTTTCATGCGTCGGAATCTCTCATACAAGTCGCCTTCCCTAGGGATTGGTAGAAAAACAATTGCTGTTACGAAAGCAGCCATTACTATGGGTGCTAGTGCCTCCTAGGTTAGAGGAGCTGCTTACTCCCTAAGAGTTTCTTGGGCTGCTGGAGCCTCCTGTGCTGGCATCTCTACTGACTGTGGTGCCTGGGGTTGCTAGCCCAGCTGTTCCCTAAGCTGGTTTAGCTCCCGTTACTGGTTCTCCATCATCTCTCGCATGGCTGCGATCTGTGCTATCAACTCATCCTCTCAGGGTGCTGGGTTTAACTAAGCTCTCGTTCTTGTCATGTTTTCCTATGTAACCCTATCGTACAGCGGGAAAGGAAAATGTAAGTCTCTTAAATTCTGTACTTGGGACTCGTATCACATATCATTTTCTTTCTTACTTAACAATCTTACTTAAACGTATGGATATAAATATACACACTATATCCATCTTTCTTTCTCTCATACTGTGATGTTCAATACAATTGCCGCATTGTATTGGGACATCGTCTGAGTGCTAGGATTCGTCCTGCACTTTCTGTCATATCATACTCACACTGTGGAAAAAATTTATATCTGACCCCTAAGGCAAAGCTTTACTACTTATCTCATAATATATTTCAGATAATATATATACATATATTCAAGATTCTAGTTCAGTGGGAGTGACACACACTTCCCCTATACGATCCCAACAAGTACATTATGCTTCAACTGACGGGGGAGAGCTACTGCTTCCCTCTATATATTTTCATAACTAACATTCCCGCAGAAGGGTTACTACAATTGAAAGGACAATCCTAATTCAATATCAGACATCTCCTCATCGTCACTATCACTGAGTGAGTACTCCTCTGGGTTCTCCTCTTCTTCTCAGTCAAAACTGATCTTGTCATCGCTGGCTATGATGACTTGGGGTTCGTACATCCCCATCTATTCGTCATTACTAAAGCAGTTGGGGATCTCCTCTCCCTCATCGTCGAGATAGGCATCGGAAAGAGTCTTGTCATCTTCCTCTTCCATGGGGTGTTCGGGAGACATACGGGCTGGTTCGGGGTTCTCCATTGGCTCCCTATTGCCCTCGTGTACTTCTGGCTAGTGCTCGGCCATGAACTCTTCATCGATCAGTTGGGGTGCTGGTTCTACCGGGTCACCCTCCATAATGGCGGCTGCTATAATGCCTTGGGCTTGTGTAGGGTTCCCGGGGTTGAGCACTTTTCTCTCGGCGTTTACTATCTCCTTGATAAGGCTTGCTAGTCCTGCTTGATCGCTCTTCTAATTCTGTTTGGCAAGGTCTCTTTCCCTCTTTGGGTCTTCTCCTGTCTTGATCCACTTTTGTCTCGTAATGTATTGTAGAAGTCCATATCGGTTCCTTGTAGCGAACAGCATACGTTAGAACTGTATCATCGGACATCAGCTGCAGTCTTTCAGTCCAATGAACAAATTCTCGTATATCCATAACTCTAGAGAACTTAGGCAGTTTCACTCCTCGCTTACCCATAAAGAAAAACTGGGGCTGATGCTGGACTGCTCTCAGAGATTGGCTCGATCGTGGTATGGCGAAACTCGACACAGTTAAGAGCTCATCCTGGTCATAAGGATCCCGATACACACGAGAGTATCTTCTTGAGAGATATCAACAGCCAACAGGACTCAGTTATCCTGGTCAATGGCGTACAATCAGGGAATCACTTTGATAACATGAAACCAGTGCTGACATTCTCATGGAGTGCAGGAGTACTGTTTGCCACTCGAAACTTAGTGGACAACTAGCCCTGAAGATCGGTACAACTCGGGCAGCAATCCATGTTCTTTCTCTGAGCAGTTCTCTAGCACTGCACGGTCGTGATTTTTCATATAATGATCTCAGCATCTTTTCATCTTATTCTCGCCATCATAGATTTCGTCGTTTCATTACTATAAAATGTTATCTTCAATAGATAAACATTTACTGACTAAAAAAATAAAACTAACTTACTTGGACAGATGAGGTAGGCATGCGGTGATGTGAGGTAGGATGGCAGGAAACCGCTCTGATACCAACTGTGACGCCCCGTGCCCTCAACGGCCCGGACCGTCACTGAAAACTCTATTAATTAACTTGCTTCTTTAACTTTTACTTATACTTTCTCTTTAAAACCGATACTTAAACTTGCTGAATTTAATACCATAAATTTAGAGGGATTTTTTTTTTATATATACGCGTACGTATTTACTATTCACGTACGTATACTATTAAAATGTGGAATTTGAAAAACATAAGGATTTAAATTATACATACACAATTATATACTTGTTTATCTGATTACTATTCACCAGATACTATTTAAATATACTACTCATACATATACCGTTTACTGTTCTAAAATACCGTTTAACCTTTACTATTCAAAATACTATTTAACTGTTACCATTCAAAATATTATTTACTCATACTGTGCGGAAGAATACTCGCAGTGTATCCATAACCTCATCCTCACATCCACCTCCGCCACCATCATCGTCCCTTGATGTTTACGCTATAGGATGCTTACCTACAGCATGAACACACTCTGTGAGCTTTACGCCCAGTAAGTACAACATGTTAACCGCAAAACATGTTTAAAACATAGCACATACGTAAAATCATAGGCATGACATATATCACTTAATAAATCACATACCATATAAGCATATCACATATCAGCTCACATATCATGTCATCACATAACATGTCATAACAGTGAATATAAAACTTCACATACTTTATGCATGACAGAAGCATCGTGTACTGTATGCACTCTACTGAAAAAGAAAGCATAGCGAACTATAACTAATGCATGATCCGGTTATGTTCATTTATGCTTCAAACTTTTCTTTTTTCTCTTCTTGTCTATTTAGGGCCCATGTGTCAGTACCGTGTGCGCGCAGACCAACGGTAACTCTCGAGGTCAACTAATGCCGAAGAGCCATCAACTGATGCTCAACTTTTGGCCTTAACTTTCTTTAACTGGAAACCCCATCGACTGAAGGAGCCGGTATGACACACCTATTTATTTCCATCTTGTTTAACTGTTCTAGCCATACGCTTCTCTAAGCTGTCCCCAATCCTACGCGGTAGGGATCTATGGCTTCTATCTTGTTCTTTCATCAATCTACTCGATTGTGAAACTATATGCTCTTATGTATGCTGTGCAGCATCGTGTGCAAGATACATACTTAAAATACTGGAAAAGCATCATTTTAAATTCATTTTATCCACGCTGTAGGCGGAGTTGTACTTACCTGTCATCAGACAGTTTATACTCTCGCCTTCGTCCCAATACAGGTACCTCCCTGTAATCATAATGCATTACATTAACATTCACTCTTAGGTCACCGTGGTCATTAGTGACTAATAAAAATTCTCGTTATGTGGTATCGATCCTTATCGGTACTAATTGCCCTCTTCTTAAGAATTTGATTTTCTAATCATTGTTAATTAATTTATTTACCCAATAAATTAATTAACATCGCTCTTAGGTCACTCTATCGTTAGGAACTAATAAACTTATCGTTGTGTGGTACCGATGCCTATCGGTACCCAACTGCTCTACTTTGGGAAATTTGATATCTAATTCTTAATCGTGCTTGATTAATTTGTCTACTTGACAAATTAATCACTGTCTCTCACTATCCCATTCCGATTTGGTCCTTGACTGGCTAACCGACCAGTCAACTGACTGAATACCTCTCGTATGACCATTTAGCATGTCGGGTTACCGTTACCGATGTAATCGCCCCAAATTTTATACTTAGATCACACCCGTCCCTCGGGTGGCACTATTCTGATCTAGGGGTCGTTTTCTTACATTTCGAGATTTCTAATTGGGCGGTTCACTAATCCTGTAAACGTCCGTCCTTCTTTCCTGGACCTAGGTCATCGAGGGGGCTCTGGTTTCCATCCCGATCACATTTTCAGCCCTCGTTTCCTAAAATACCCCTTTGTGCCGTTTTAGAAATTTCGGCAGCATTTCCGCTTAATTTTTGGGTTTCCGGCGTTTAGGAAACGCCTCAAAACCATCTAACCTATTCTAACCTGCCACATACTAAACCAGAGGCCTAATTTTTACGTAAAAGCTCCGCTTTTTACTTAAAAATATTCACATTTCTTCACATTCTCTTTTTCGACATTTCATCCCTTTTTCTTACAATTCCTCAAGTCAGTAAACCATAATTCATACATAATTATTTCTAATAATAAATTGAGGAATCAAGGGATCAAAACCACTACCAAAATCGTTCCCGTCGGCGGTCGGACGAACCGTTCGGCCTCGACCGCACAATCTTTGAATCGACGTTCTCCACTTTTGAAACTCCGGTTTGCAAATCCGATGCCGTGGATGTGTCCGGAACGTCGAAAATAGGCCAACGGGCCATTCTTCAATTTTCGGTCTCCGGGTCGCCGTTGACCGGCGTTGACTGCCGTTGACCGGCGTTGACCGCCGTTGACCACGGCGGCGATGGGAGTGGCGACCACCATCTTGAAGAGCTCGACGAGAGGAACCCATTGGTGGTGTCAATTTCACCAATCGAGGCTCCTATCACCGGAAATCGGCCCTCGAAAAGTCGGCGACGGCGGCGGTGTTGGATCCTCATTTTCCGGCGCTGTTGCCCAAAATTGATTTGGGGCTTTTGATCTACGTGTTGTTCTGAGCATTTTGACACCGACCTTGCAACTCAACTCCGCCGGAATAGCGAGATTCGACGGCGGCAATGGCGACGGCGAACCTTGGACGGCGCGATCCGACGGCTGTTGACGTGAAATGAAGCCAGGGTTTTGTTCTACTCTTCACCACGAATCCATTGGGACCGGAATCGTGGCATTTGGACGTCAGACGGCGGAGATACGGCGGTTTGAAAAATTCGGCCACCGGCGGCTTTGGGCGGCGCGTGCGGCGTGCTCCGGCGTCGGTTTTGTCGGCTCGGCGCACCGTTGGAATCAGCTCGTCGAGAGCTTTCTAATGGTGCCGGCGGTGTCGAAAACGGAAGTCGGATTCGACTGATGGTTACTGTTCACCTACGGGTGGTGTTGGGGGAGGAAATGGGATTTGGAAAAATTATGGGGGCTATTTTTCAATAGTCCCAAAAATTTCGTCCTTTTATACTAATTTTTTGAAAAATTTTAAGATAGGCTATACTGACTAATTTGGGCATGCTGAACCCAAATATATCAGTTTTATCTTCATCCGAGGTCGTCTCGACCAGTTTCCCGATACTGCATGGTTCCCGATCAAAAATTACTTTTTGTGCTCAAATGACTAATTTGAGCATTCTGATTCCAAATATATCAGTTTTATATCAAGAAAAGGTCATCTTGACCAATTTCTTGATACTGTGGTTAGGCCTACACTGTGTTGACACTGTGCACGCATAACGAGGCGTTTTCGCGTAAAATTTCAAACACAGTCTCTCTTGACTAATTTGGACGTGCTGATTTCAAATTTATCAGTTTTACGTCCATCTACGGTCTTCTAGACCAGTTTTCGAGATCTGTATGACCCCGTCTCGAAAAACGTGTCAGGTGCCCGATTGACTAATTTGGGTATCCTGAATCTAAATATATCAGTTTCAGGACGAGAAAAGTTCGTCTTGACCCTCATTCCGATACTGCGTATCCCTAAAAAAAAATCTACATTTTGTGTCCAATTGACCAGATTGAGCCTGCTGACTATTAATATATCAGTTTTATGTCAGATTAAGGCCGTCTTGGCCACTAACCTGACACTGCCTATCACACTGTTCACTAATCACTATTCACCATCTGACTGACTAATCTGAGCGTTCTGACTCCGATTTTGTCAGTCTCTGGGCGAGAAGAGGTCATCTAGACCACTTTTCTCCATACTGTACATCTATTAGGGCAATTATCACTGCTGCGCTCAGATGACCAGTCTGAGCGTACTGATGACTAGCTCATCAGTTCTGTATCATGAAATGGTCGTCTAGACCGGTTTCTTGATATTGCGTGTCTCAACGCATACTCACATAATAGGGTGGACCGATTTCACTGTCGGTTGCCCCTTTCACTGCATAAATAGTAATTAAACGTTACTATACTCGTTTAATTCATTCAACTGAAAAGCACACTGTGCTTATTAACTTAATTACATCATTACATAGTAATTAAGTTTCATAATTCATGAGAGTCATTACAGTGGCTCTCGGCTCATTACACAGCCTTCTACACGGACTCTTACACGTCGTGTGTAACACAACACGGGCGTGTACATTTCAGACACGGGCGTGTACTAGTTGAGACTACTCAACACGGTCATGTCTTTGAAACACATTCATCTATTCGAGCGGTATGCGGCCTCTTACACGGCCGCGTACTTGACCGTGTTACAGTACACGGCCATGTACACTCACACAGCTATTAATAGATACATAGTCTGAATGGCACACGGTCACTCACACGGCCGTGTACCTGACCGTGTTACTTAAGTTGTACTAAAAGACATTAAATTATGTCCATTTTATTCCTTAATGACTTATTACAGGTAAGTAGGTGCCATGAAAATGTCGATCATTACAATAAGAAGCTACTGTCCAATGACCTTGTCATGTATGCAAAACCCTCATATGATATCCATGATCAGCCTTAGGTCAAAGTCCGTTTAACCTACCGATCAGGCTATCTTAAAGTTCTATTATACTACCGAATAAGAAAATGATTATTCACCATATGTGAATAAGAAGTCATCTGCCTAGCAGACAACCCAAGGTCTTGTCTATTTTCACATCTAGTATAATGCCTTTAAGAAGATACCCTTAACTCCTTGTTAGAGCTATGATTCTGATATCTATAAACAAACCCTTCATCGTATACAAGTCATGCACCCAACGAACCGGTCTGTAAGCTTACTACCTTTGAGATGTTTTAGCCATTGGAACATCAAAGTACACAAGTCATGTACATGAAGTAGTTCATTTACTCAGGATTAAGGTGATTGCATATGAACATCAAAAGTCGATTGATCTACTCATAGCGAACGACGTAGATCAATCATGCTTTAGTCCCGGTCTAATATGTTACCACCAAGCAACATATCTATGTCTCTATTCGGGAGTCTATGCTCCGGACAGTCAAGACAAACCGTCCTCACCATGACTTTAGACGATATAATACTCTTAACATGAGTTAGATGCTCAGTCTAATCTCATAGACTACGGACCTTAGTTTAGACTGCTTACTTTAGAACATTATCTTCTCGCATATAAAATCCATTGCATGCAACGTTCTAATAGTTTTAACACAAGCAGTCAGTGAGCCATATTTGCTTACATTTACTATAATATGTAAATAGATTGAGGACAAACAACAATGTAATGAATAACCTCTATTATTAATTTTATTATCCAGTTCAAAATAAATGAAATATATCAAAATGTCTTTCATGCTTAGGGCATTTCCTAACACTTACAGAATCTTGCATTCAAAATTCAAACAGGATTTTAACTTGAATTCTATCTCCTCATTATCCACTAAAGCCGATTCCCTTTATGCCAAGAAACATGGCTGGTTTCGACTGTCCTAGTGTGAGGAGAATCAAAATTCAAATAGGATTTTCTAACTAGAATTTCATCTCACCCTTATTCACAAAAACATCTGAATCTCTTTACGCTTATCCATTGGAATTCGGTTGCTTAATGTGAGGGAGAGATTCAAAATTTAAATAGGATTAAAACTTGAATTTTCCTTCATCCTTATCCATATAAAAACTAATTCCTCTCAAGGTTGGGATTCCCTTAACAAATTCGGCCATATTTAAAAGATCTAGGATTCAAAATTCAAGTAGGTTTCAAACAAGATCTTCCTCTCCCTTATCCACAAGAAAACTGAAATTTCTACATAGATTTATCCACAAAAATTCAGTTACAATAAGATTTTGTGATTCAAAATTTGAATTCAAATTTCAAAGTTCAAATCTCAAAAATTCAAACTTCAAATTCAAATTTGAAATTTAAATTTCAAATTCAAATTTCAAATTTCGAATTTAAATTTCAAATTCAAATACCAAATTCAAATTTCAAATTTAAATTTCAAATTCAAAATTTAAATTTCAAATTTCGAATTTCAAACTCCACAAAAAACTTGCATTTCAAATTTTGTCCTCATGGATAATTTTCCACAACTCTAATTCAAATTCAAATAAAATCATGGTAACTTTATTTGGAATTTAAATAATTGTATAATCTTTTATCCAAAACAAAATTTGAATTCAATAGGAGAGAATTTTGTCTTCCATCTTTATCCTATGTGGACACTACCTATATCCATGCAAGACAACAAGGCAGCCAGTATACCTCGATCAATTTGCCATCCGTTAAAGAATTATGTGGAGCTAGCAGAGGGACCAATTGGATATATATAATTGGGCTCCCGTGAATCCATATGATCATTATTCTATATCAAACAACTCAATCATATGATCATTAATTTCAGAGTCACACCACTATAAATCTAAAACTGAACTCCTAATTATATACTGTATTATGAAAGCCTGTGACGAGCTATTATCCAATGACCTTGTCATGTATGTAAAAACCTCATATGATATCCATGATCAGCCTTAGGTCAAAGTCCATTCAACCTATTGATCAAGCTATCTTAAAGTTCCATTATACTACCGAATAAGAAAATGATTATTCACCATGTATGAGTAAGAAGTCATCTGCCTAGCAGACGATCTAAGGCCTTGTCCATTTTCACATCTAGTATAATGCCTTAAAGAGAATACCCTTAACTCCTTATTAGAGCTATGATTCCATTATCTATAAACAAACCCTCCATCGTATACAAGTCATGCACCTAACGAATCGGTCTATAAGCTTACTACCTTTGAGACACTTTAGCCATTGGAACATCAAAGTACACAAGTCATATACATGAAGTAGTTCATTTACTCAAGATTAAGGTTATTGTATAATGAACGTCAAAAGCATATTGATCCACCTATAGCAGACTATGCAGATCAATCACGCTTTAGTCCCAATCCAATACGTCACCACCAAGTAACATATCTATGTCTTTACTCAAGAGTCTATGTTGTGGACAGTTAAGACAAACCATCCCACCATAGCTTTAGACAACATAATAGTCCTAACATGAGTTAGATGCTCGATCTAACCCCATAGACTATGGACCTTAATTTAGACTGCTTACTTTAGAACATTGTCTTTTCGCGTACAAAAGTCCATTGCATGCAACATTCTAATAGTTTAACACAAGCAGTTAGTGAGCCATATTTGCTTACATATACTTTAACATGTAAATAGAATGAGGACAAACAGCAATGTAATGAATAACCTCTAAATATAATTTTATTATTCAATTTAAAATAAATGAAATACATTAAAATGCCTTTTATGTTTAAGGCATTTTCTAACAATCTCATACTAGCCCTAAGCCAGTAGATGTGCCATGTTTCCCATTCATATCGCCTCAATATGCCTCTCAAAGTTTCTAGCCACCAAAGTCTTAGTAAAGGGGTCGGCAATGTTGTCCTCGGACGCGATCTTATATACATCCACTTGTCTTGTCTCCACGTACCCTCTAATTATGTGGTACCTCCAATCTATGTGCTTAGTCCTCTTATGGTGCCGAGATTCCTTCGTGTTGGCAATAGCCCTGCTATGATCACAATAGAGTGTGATAGGCTTCTGAACACCTGGAATGACCTCAAGGTCTCTAAAGAACTTGCAAAGCCAAACTGCTTCTTTAGATATCTCAGCCACAGCCACATACTTAGCCTCAATCAAAGAGTCAGCCGTGCAACCCTATTTTACGCTTTTCCACAAAATGGCGCCTCCTCCGAGTAAGAACACTGATCCAGATGTCGACTTCCTCGAATCCTTGCAAGTCTAGAAGTCTGAGTCTGTGTATCCTATGGGTGTTAGGTCCCCTCCAGAATACATCAGCATATAATCCCTCATTCTCTTAAGATACTTAAGCATATGCTTTACTACTTGCCAGTGCTTGATTCCAGGATTCGCTTGATATCGACTCACTATACCTACTGCAAAACATATATCTGGGCGAGTGCAAAGCATGGCAAACATAAGGCTACCCACAGCGGATGCATAAGGGACCTTACTCATATGTTCTCTTTCTTTCGATGTCTTAGGACAGTCATCCAATGAAAGAGTTAGACTGGCAATGCAAGGTTGTGAACCTTTTTTTGCCTCTTGCATTGCATACTTATCAATTATCTTGTCTATGTATGAAGCTTGGTCATTTTGTTCTTTCGATCTCTAAAGAGACGAATGCCTAGAACATAATTAACTTCTTCCAAGTCCTTCATGTCAAACTATTGATTCAGTCAAAGCTTGATCGATGATAAATTCCCTACATCATTCCCAATGAATAGTATATCATCGACATAGAGTACTAGAAAGACCACTTTACCATCCTTAATACGTTTATAAACACAGGGTTCATCAACATTCTGCTCAAAACTGAATGTTTTCATCGCTTGATCAAACCTTTGGTTCCATGAGCAGAATGCTTGCTTTAATCCATAAATGGATCTAAGCAACTTATAGACTTTTCTTTCTTAGCCTTTTACCACAAACCCTTCAGGCTGTATCATATAGATACTTTGCTCAAGATAGCCATTCAGGAATGCCGTCTTGACTTCCATTTGCCAGATCTCATAGTCGAGAATCGCAGCAATAGACAGAAGAATACGGATAGACTTCAACATAGCAACAGGTGAAAAGGTTTCATCGTAATTGATTCCAGCCTTTTGCGTGTATCCCTTTACCACAAGTTTAGCCTTGAAAGTTTCAACTTTCTCTTCTGCATCCTTCTTTCTTTTGTAGACCCAGTTGCATCCAATAAGTTTTATCCCATTTGGTAGATCCACAGGTTCCTAAATAGAGTTAGATTGCATAGGATCCATCTCATTGTTCATGGCATGTTTCTAAGATTTAGAATCAATATTATTTATAGTTTCATCATAAGTGACCGGATCATCCTCATGCTCATGAGCCTCGACCTGGTATATTACAGTATCATACATGAAGAAATTAGGTTTTCTTAAAACCTTCCCACTACGACGAAACATCCTAAACTATTGATCATCTACAGGTCTTTCACTAGAACTCGGACTAGCATTCAAGACCAAAACCTATGGAGCAGTTTTATCACTCGATAACTCCTCTAGCACCACTTTGCTTCAAGGCTTAAAGTTATTCATGTGACTTTCCTCCAAGAATGTTGCATGGGTTGATACAATGACCTTTTGTTCCTTCGGGTTATAGAACAGACCTCCTTTATTTCCCTTAGGACACCCTACAAACATACACAACTCCGATCTTGATTCCAACTTCTTCGCATCCCATCTAATACATGTGCTGGGCAGCCCCATATTCTCATATGTCCAAGGGAAGGCTTCCTGCTACGCCACAATTCATACGGTGTTTTGAAAATTGATTTACTTGGAACTTGGTTCAGAATATAGCATGCCGTTTGTAATGCATATCCCCTAAATGATAACGGCAGCATTGAATAACTTATTATGGATCATACCATATCTAATAATGTCCTGTTTCTCCTTTCGGCTACATCATTCTGTTGTGGAGTACCAGGTGCAGTCAATTGGGACAGTATCTCATTCTCTACAAGATATCCTAAAAATTCATTAGAGAGGTATTCGCTACCTCGATTAGATCGAAGTGTCTTTATGGATTTACCCAATTGCTTTTCTATTTCCACACGATACTCTTTGAATTTATCAAAAGTTTCGCTCTTGCGATGCATCAGGTACACATATCCATACCTCGAGTAATCGTCTATAAAGGAGACATAATACTCGAACCCTCTTCATGCTACGATGTTCATGGGGCCAAATACATCAATTTGCATAATTTTAAGAGTTCCTAAGCCCAAGTACCCTTAGCTCCAAAAGACCTCTTAGTCATCGTACCCTAAAGACAAGACTCACATTAAGGAAGACATACCTCCTCCAGAGATTCTAAAGGACCCTCTTTCACTAATCTTTGAATCCTGTCTTGATTAATATGACTAAGTCTTAAATGCCAAATATACGCCTTATTAGAGTGAGAAACATTCATCCTTTTAGAGTTATTAGTTAATTCAGTGTTAAGCAGTTAGTACATCTTTGTTTTGATCAGATATAGGTTTCCATCCATCCATCCATCCAGAACAGATATAAGACTTATTTTTATGAATATCAACTCTTTTAGTAAAAGAAACTGAATAAGAATCTCTTATTAAACAAGCTACCGATATAAGTTTCCCCCTAAAATTAGGACATAAAAATAGTCTTTTAATACTATAAACCTAAATTCATCAAAATAAAGACAAATGTCTCCCACTACTTCAGCCACCACCAAGCTACCGTCTCTAGTCCGTAATGAGAGGCTCCTATTATGTAGACTTCTTGTTTCCATGAGCCCCTACAAAGAAACACAAACATGGTTAGTGGCACCCGAATCAATGACCCAAGTGTCTTTCAATTCTTCCACTAAACACGCATCTAAATAATGAAGTTCCTTACCTTCCTTGCCCTTGGTGGCTAGGAATTCCCGGTAAGTCTTCTTGAAGTGACCTATCTTCTCATAGTGGAAGCACTTGGACTTTTTAGGGTCCTTGAGCTTCTTGTTCTTCTTCCCATCTGAGATAGGAGGAATAGGAGAACTGGAAGCCACTTACTTTTTCTTTGGCCTCTTCTTTTTCCTAGAGGGTTTTGAAGATTCCACCAAGTTGGCCTCCCCCTTAGGTTAGACCGCATCCCCATCCTTGATCATCTGTTCATAAGTTTGGAGTTGCTTCATGAGCTCTGTGAGTCCTAACTCCCTTGTCGTCGTATTGTATGCTGCCTTAAATCCCACAAAATCCTTTGACAGAGTTTTAAACACCATCTCAATTTGGGTGTTGTAGCGAAGCTCAGCACCATTTTCGGCAGCCTCAGTAAAGAATCCCATAAGAGTGATCATATGGTCCTTCACCAGAGTACCTGCCTTTTTCTTAGAGTTCATGATACTAGTAATGGTAGACTGTCAAGCCAATTTTTCTTGGCCTCTGAACATGTCCTCCAAGTTCTCCATGATCTCCCTAGCAACTTGATAAGTCTCATACTGCTTTTATAAAGCACTCATCATGCTAGCAAGAATGTAGCACCGAGCTATCTCATTGGATTCTCTCTAACGAGTATAGGCAACTGGGACCTCTTCAAGTGGTGTGTCAGGTTTGGGCCCAGGTGGGCATGGTTCGTCCAGTACGAACTTATGTCTCTCACAATTGAGAACTATAAGTAGATTCCTTTTCTAGTCTTTATAATTATTGTCATTTAGTTTATTTTTAGTAAATATTGAAATGAAGGGTATCAGTGATATTTTGAACTGAAATAAAATTATACAAGAATATCACTACAAAACCCAAGCAAATATAGAAAGAATATAGCAAATAAAACTTACGAGTATGTTCTTACATGAAACTTAAAAAAACATGTGGCGTTACAACGGTAATTCTCAACACCTATTAGCCCAAGCCACCGAGGGTTGGTCATGGGACAAATAGCCAGAACATGGATCCCGTCCAATAGGGGTGAATATCAGGTGGGTTGGGTGGGTTTTTGTAAATTTTCAACCCACCCAATGAATATTGGGTGGGTTGACAATTTTTTTTACCTACCCAATCAACCCAATACAAAAAATCAACCCACCCAATTAATATTGGGTTGAATGGGTTATGTATTTTATTAATAAAAATAATAAATGATACTAAACATCCAACAACAAATAAAAAATTTAATGGGAAAAAAAGAAACTAAACTCATGACATAGTTTTTAAAATAAATTCTATTATAGACTTTGCACAAATAAAAAAATTTCTAATATAATCTCATTAATAGTAAAATATAAAATAAATATAAGTTATAAAAATCACCAAAAGATACAAGAATACTAAAGTAATTAGTGGTATTTTTTACAAAATTACCAAAAATTACATCCATATTGAATATCAAGTAATGCATTTTATAGATTTAAATAATCTAAACAACACTTAGGGGTGAATATCATTTAGTAAAAAAGAAAAAATAGTAAGTGAGTGAATATTGGGTGGGTTGGGTGGGTTTTTGAAATTTTTTCAACCTACCCAATCTTTATTGGGTGGGTTGAAAATTATTTTTACCCACTCAATCAACTAAATTAGGGGTGGCAAATCGTGTTGGTGGGTCGTGTTCGTGTCGTGTCTGACACGTTTGTTGACACGAATACGCTCGACACGAACACGACACGTTTAATAATCGTGTCAAAAAAAGCAACCCGAACACGACACGTTTATAAACGGGTTGACACGACACGACACGTTTATGACCCGTTTAATAAACGGGTCATAAACGTGTCGTGCGTGTCGTTGACACGACACGATACGTTTATGACCCGTTTATTAAACGGGTCATAAACGTGTCGTGTTGTGTCGTGTCAACCCGTTTATAAACGTGTCATTCAACCCGTTATTAACCCATTTAACTAACTTGTTATTGATCAATTTTACTAACCTATTATTGACCAATTTAACTAATCTATCATCAATTTTAAGTTTTTAACAGTAAAAAAACTTATTAGACGCCCAAACAACAATCAAGTTATAACAACTGAATTAAGTTCATAATCAAGATACACCTAAATTGAAATCACAAAAGATAAACACAAAACCAAATTAAAGTCTATAACCAAATTAAGTTCACAACACAAGTTATAACTATGCTAAAACAAGTAAATAAATCTAAATTCAAGTGTCATGCATATAATTAAAAGACAAAAACCAGAAAATAAATTTAAAGTTCAATAATATCCATATCTGAAAGTCTATTCAGTAGTGGCTGCAGCATAAGCAGATTGTCCATCTTCCTAAGCTACAGCAGAGGTTGAACCTTGAGAGGGGGGGCTCCTCATCCTTCAAGCTAAAATTGAAAATGTCTTGTGTGAAGTCTTCCACCTCATCTTCAAAACCTACATTAAAATTTTAATATCAGTTCAAATCAAATTAGAAAAATATAACATAAAATTAATACAATTGATAATTTGATATTACCTCCTCCACCATATAACCAATCTCTAGTACAAACTAGTGCCTCAGCCGTGTTGGGTTTAAGTGAGCTACGAAATGCATCAAGAACTCTACCACCAACACTAAAACAAGCTTCTGAAGCAACAGAGGAAACAGGGACAGCCAACACATCACAAGCCATAGCAGCAAGTTCAGGATATCGAAACTGATTTGAGTTCCAAAAGTTAAGCACATCTAATTTCATGTTCCTGTTCATCCTTGGCTCATCCAAATAAAGTTCTAATTGTGTTTTTTGGCCAAAACTACCAAACTCATAAGTAGACATCTCATCAAATTCCTATATGAATATTTGAAACAAGAATAAGAACATAAAGTTAAGAAAAAGCAAAAACTTATTATAAAATATAATGACTCATAAAATGCTAAAAACGAACATAAAAAATTTAGACATTACCCTGAATAATGCATCTGCAATAGTGTCCACCATTTCGCTTTCCTTGGCATAAGCATCAGAGTTGCTAGGTTTTCGGCTAGCTGTCTTTTCATCCTCAGGCTTTTTCCTTGTCATGTATTCTTCGAATAAACCGAACAACTTATTCTTCAATCGAATGCATTCCAAACAGTCAGGTCCATAAAGCTTTTTATAACTAAAGTCAACAAATTGAAGCTTGTATCGGGGATCAAGCACACAAGCTATAGCCAAGGTGAGATGGAACTCAGACCAATATTTTTGAAACTTGGTCCACATTTGATCGGCCATATCCCGTAAGTAGTCATCATTAGAATCACCAGCAGACTCTCTAAGCTTCTTCAAATGAAAGCAACATTGCCAAATAGAAGGGAAGAATAAATTAGCAGTGGGATACTTAGTTGCAGAGAATGAGAGAGTCGCATCATAGAACAACTTCAAAAAAGCTTTAATTTTTTCAATTTTTTCCCAGTCTGCACTAGAAGGACAATGCTTATAATTTGAATCACTTAACTCCAAATGTTGAAATGCACGACGATAATGAATAGCACTCTCAAGCATAAGGTAAGTGGAATTCCATCTTGTTGGCACATCTTGACACAATCCCTTCTTGTCGCCCATTGAAACCAACTTCACACACTCCAAAAATTTTTGCTTTCTAACTTGGGATCCTTTAACATATTTGACACTATCACGAATCTTGGTAATAGAATCATCAATATGCTTTAGACCATCTTGCACAATCAAGTTAAGAACATGTGCACAACAACGCATGTGAAAAAGATCGCCGTTGCAAAGAAGAACTCCTTTCAAGTTCAATTGTTCTCTTAACATGTCAACAGAAACAGCATTTGTAGCAGCATTATCCAAAGTCACACTAAAAACTTTGTTCTCCACTCCCCACTCACAAAATAAACTATAAAGTTTTTCAGACAAAGTAACATCATTATGTGGAGGTGGCATAAAACTAAAGTTCAACACTTTCTTTTGCAAACTCCAATTCTTATCTATGAAATGGGCTGTGAGACAAACATATCCATCACTAGTCAAAGAAGTCCATGCATTAGAGGTAAAACTAATTCTACCGGGTGCATCCTCTAACATGTTTTTAATCTTTAACTTTTCTTTTTTGTACAATTTCAAAGCATCAGCCTTTGCCGTATTTCTAGAAACTAACTGTAACTGTGGATGCAAATATTGAAACAGAGATCTAATTCCGACATATTCAACAAAGTTAAAAGGCAAATTATGCATGATCATAGCAGAAATAATCAGCTCACGAAACCTTTCTTGACTAAATTTACCTACTTGAAGTGCCATTGCACCACCACCAGTTTCTTGAGCAATCAACATTTGTCCCATATCTTGGTAGGAGGTTTTCAAACAACTGTCAATGTGGCGCCTCAAATTTCCTGTTCCATATTTGCTCTCCGCAAGATACACTGATCCACATTTTATGCATTTGGCCCTCTGTTTTTTGTCGTCACCCATAGGAAGCAATTTAAAGTGCCTCCAAACAAATGAAGTCAGCTTCCTTTTCCGTTTCAAGGCTTTATCAGTGCCTTGATTAGTGAAACTGGAGCCATCGATTTCCTCAACTTCGACATCGACACTTTGGGACTCCATGGAATCAAGATCAATATCCATTGCAAACTTAATCTACACAAATTCAAATACAATCAATATAACACATAACAAGTTTATGTTTTGTAAAAAGAAAATTTAATTTTTAGTTAATGCAAGTAAATATTGTACAACATAATGTAGCCTTGGTAAATTATAATGGAAAAGAAAAAAAATATTATACAGAGCTGAGATGGCGTGCAACTGTGGAAGGTAATTAATGATAAATTGGTAAATATTTGGGGGTTATGTTAACAATACCACTGTGTGAGTATATTTAACATAACTACTTTACACGCATGCAATAGATATCAATAATATTAAAATTAATTACAGAAGATACTATATATGATTGAAATGGGATTCTGCCAAGTGTCATTCGTTTTGATATAGATATCATCAAATAGCAAAATGCTGGTCAAATACGGTCAAAATCAAGTCAAAGAGAAACATTTTGATTCTGACATTTTTAACTTCTATCTTCATCATTTTTTTTTTTTTTCTCTCTCCCTAAAGAAACTTTTTTTGTTTTTGTTTTTTGTTTTTTGCAATTTACAGGCGGGTTCATTCTCAACTAATAGATGTGTTTCTTAGAAGCGTGAGAGGAGCATGTATATCAAATAAAATGAAAGCTATTAGATAAAGGGAATAGATGGGAAAGTTAAATATTAGTAAGTAAATATAGAAGATGTAACATATGATATTTATATAATAATATAACAATGGCTTTGCAAAATGTTACAACAAGAGATCAGTAAATTGAATTGCGCGTGTGCATTCTACCATGTTATCTTTCACAACCAGTGTAAAACTAAGTACTAAAATGTTCAAAGAAATTATTGAAGAGATTGCATAGGATGACGGCCAAAATTAAGCTGCACTCTTATTTAACTAAACACTGTGACGCCCACATATATCCAACAAAGGAGATTTCAGTGTACATATAAATTGAAGTTAGTATGAAAATAGACAACCTATAAATCAAAGAAATTGTTTGCAACAAGTAGGTGCTCTGTAACTAAAAGAAATAGCAACGATTGCAGTTGTTAGACAGATGGTCCTGAGAGTCAACTCTTTAATTTAAAAAAAAAAAAAATGGGACAATACGAAGTACCAAGTGCATATTGATAAGCAAGTACCCACTTTGAGCCACTCGCCAATAGCTAAATTTTGTCCAATGTTCTCAGTTATGATAAGAGGGTTGCAAAAAACAGAATTCTCTATCTAGTATTATTGAATTTCTTAATCACAATTCCATCCAATTCCAAACCATGTGAAAGAACATTCCTTTTGAGATGTGCCACTCATATAATTCACAACTACATTGCTCAAACTCTTGTTTGTCATCTTACTCACCTCTCCTAATTCTCAAAAAACATTTCTCCAAAAGAAAGACCAATTTCCAAAGTACAACTAAGAACGACAATTTGTTACAAATGACAGCAAATATAAAAACGACAACCACGGGTCCATGCACAAGACTAATAGGAAAACCATAATTCTAAGATCCAAAAACGTGTAAACACAGTAAACGACAATTGTTAAACTACTTTTCATGGAACCAAAAATGCTTTTACTTTTACAGTTAGCGTGAAAGCACAAAAAAAATGGAAAAATACCAAAAAATAGAGAGAATACCTGATTTTTTTTCAAGCCGTGAGATGAGGGGAGGGGCTGGGTGATGGCGACGGTGTTAGCGTGAGGGGACGGGAGAGGGAGGGTAATATGGCATCAATGAGTTGAGACGAAGGGACGGCCAGACGAGACTCAAGGGATGGAGGCAGAGAATCGACAACCTGCAAGACAAGAAAATGAAATGCAAGGTAAGCAAAAAAAACACTTATTCTACGGCATCAGAAAAATGGATACCGGAACGGACAAGGGGAAAGTGATACCTTATTTTTTCGAGCCACCAGACAAGGGGAAAGCGATGGCAACGGTGAGGGGAGCAGAAAAGTGTGGTGATGGCGACGGCATTAGGGTGACCGGAACGGAGTTCGGCGCGATGAACAAAATGCAGGGGAAATGGAGGGCGATGCGGCGGCGATGAGCTGAGACGAAGGACAGCCAGACGAGACTCAAGGGAAGGGAGGTCGACGCGGTGAACGAAAGGGAGGGGGAATGCGTCGAGCCGTCGACGATCGGGTGAGTCTGTGAGTGTGAGGGGAAGGGAAATGGAAGGTAATGTGGCGGCGATGGGCTGAGATGAGGAACGGCTAACCGGACTCAAGGGAAGGAGGGCTGGGAGGCAGAGAACGGTAACATTTGAGAGGAAATGAGGAATGAAATTATTCAAGAAAGGGAAAGGCAGGCTGAAGGGGGAAAATGAAAATGGGAGGCGGAAAGTGGAAACCGAAATCAGGGTTTCCTAAAATTTTTTTAAAATATATGTATAAAAATAATAAAATCTATATTATTATATTTAAATTTTAAATTTTAAATTTTAAATTTTAAATTTTAAATTTTTAAAACTTAAAACTTTATATAATTATAATATATATTAAAAATTATAAATGGGTAATTCATGGGTCGTGTTCGTGTTAACCCATATATGACCCATTTATTAAACGGGTTATTTCGTGTCAATTGCGGGTTAGTGGGTTCGTGCGGGTTCAACCCTTTATTTAATCGTGTTTGACGGGTTCGACCCGTTTTGACCCAAACCCATTTAAAGAAAACCCAAACCCTCTAACTTCGTGAGGGTTTCGGTCGTGTTGTCGTGTCGTGACCCAAATTGCCAGCCCTAAACTAAATATAACAAATCAACCCACTCAATTAAAATCGGGTTAGGTAGATTAGGTGAGTTTGTTGGGTGATCGGGTTTTTTATCCACCCCTATCGTCCAATTAATATATGTTACCTTAAATCCTCTAAGGTTAAGACATATATTAATAACCGCTTATTTTGACCACTAGTTTAGTTAACAGAGCTTTTAGGAAAGGTTAATAACTAAACGAGTCTTAAGTGTATAACCATTGTTTACGTAGTTAGATCTACGTCCTACCAAGCCACTAAGGGGTGGTCATGAATAGAATCATGCCCGAACACGTTTTCCACATAGGAGATCCAACCTAGTATATCGGTGGCAGTAAACACCTACCGAAGGGTGTGGTCAGGGTAGAACTGACACGAGGCATTACCATGCTTTCACATATGGATCAACAATGGAGGCCATGGGTTTTGTTTGAAACCCTCGCCCACTCAATATTTTAAAAAACATGCAAGTTTTGAAAAAAAATATATGATCAATATAGTCTGAGCGGCATTCACCTACCCTATATGATATGTTATCAAATATGCATCCAAATCATCCATCAATACATATTCATCCATCCATGACATATCACAGGAAAAATAAACAATGGAAAAACTTAAACAACCAAGCCATGGTCCCATCCTAGAATAAAGAAAAATAAAGATTACAAAATTCCATCCAAAGCATTCTTTAGGTCTTGAATTTTTACTCCATCTTCTTGCATCCATCTTCATGTAGACTCTTCATTTATTTCTCATCCCAAGAGTTATTTAAAATTCAAATTTCAAATTCAAATTTCAAATTTAAATTACAAATTCAAATTTTAAACAATTTTAAATTTCATGTATAATAATATGTAATTTCAAAATTTTCAAAATTTTTAATTACATATTTTTATATATGATTTAAAATTAAATCTCAAATTCAAAAATTGAAATTTTTTGATTTTCGGCCCGTCGGCTTACGGACCCGGAAGTCGGCAGTCACCGTGGGTAACCCCCAACCGACGGAATCTTCCAAACCCTTACGGAAAAAGAAGAAGCCAAATAAAAAGTAAGCGGCTTCCAGTTCTTCTATTTCTCCTGTCTCGGATGGGAAAAAGAAGAACAAGAACAAGAAACTCAAGGACCCTAAAAAGTCCAAGTGCTTCCACTGTGGGAAGGTAGGTCACTTCAAGAAGGCTTACCGAGAATTCCTAGCCACCAAGGGCAAGGAAGGTAAGGAACTTCATTATTTAGAAGCATGTTTAGTGGAAGAATCGAAAGACACTTAGGTCATTAATTCAGGTGCCACTAACCATGTTTGCGTTTCTATGCAGGGGTTCATGGAAACGAGAAGTCTACATCATAGGAGCCTCTCGTTGTGATCGGAGATAGTAGCTTTGTGGTGGCTGAAGCAATGGGAGATATTTATCTTTATTTTGATGAATTTAGATTTATATTATTAAAAGACTGTTTTTATGCTCCTAATTTTAGAAGGAACCTTATATCAGTAGCTTGTTTAATAAGAGATTCTTATTCAGTTTCTTTTACTAAAAGAGTTTATTTTCGTAAAAATAAATCTTTTATCTGTTTTGGATAGATAGATGGAAACCTGTATTTGATCAAACTAAAGATGTACTCACTGCTTGACACCGAATTAACTAATAAATCTAAAAGGTTGAATGTTTCTCACTCTAACAAGGCGTATCTTTGACATTTAAGACTTGGTCATATTAATCAGGATAGGATTCAAAGATTGGTGAAAGACGATCCTTTGGAATCTTTGGAGGAGGTACATCTTCCTCAATGTGAGTCTTGTCTTGAGGGTAAGATGACTAAAAGTTCTTTTGGAGCAAAGAGTAATAGGGCTCAGGAACTCTTAGAAATTGTGCACACCGACGTATGTGGCCCCATAAATGTCGTAGCACGAGGAAGGTTCAAGTATTATGTCTCTTTGATAAATAATTACTCAAGGTATGGATATGTGTACCTAATGCATCGCAAGAGCGAAATCTTTGATAAATTCAAAGAGTATCGTGCAGAAGTGGAAAAGCAATTGGGTAAATCCATAAAGACACTTCAATCTAATCGAGATAACGAATACCTCTCCGATGAATTTCTAGGATATCTTATAGAGAATGGAATACTGTCCCAATTGACTGCACTTGGTACTCTACAACAGAATGGTATAGCCGAAAAAAGAAATAGAGCCTTATTAGATATGATACGGTCCATGATGAGTTATTCAATCTGTGACAACCGGGAAAATCAGGCATTCTCGGAAGAAAATGTATAAATATATGTATATAACAATTTGTACTATTTAAAGAGTGAAATAAATGTATTTATATTGTTTAGAATATATGAAAATGTTCTAATAATACTGACGAGTAAGAATTCAGTGTTGGAAAAATTCACTGAGTTGAAACGGGCGAAACGGTGCCAAAACCGGCATTGAAAACCCTAACCGGGGCAATAAAAGATGGCAAACTTCCGGGATTGATTTTGATCAAACGGAAGCAGTTTAAATTGATCCGACTGCACAGGAGACCTCAGGAACACGCCGGGACGATTTCAGGAAAATTTCGGCTCGAACCGGTATCGGTCAAAAAGTAGTCGAATTAATATGAATAGTCAAAGTCAAAGTTAACATATGCTTTAGCATTTATGACATCATAAATCCATTTAATAAATGGAAGGAAAATGGTGGTTGGTAGCATTAATGGCCATGATTTAGTTGCTTTTTGATCTAAAGGCCAAGATTTGGCCAAAAATTCACCATTTTAATTTTTGAAAAATGTGGAAAGAAATAGGTTGAAAGGTGGTAATTTTTGATTGGTGGAAAGCCAAATTAATTGGCTTTTTGGTTGATTAAGTCGGCAACTTTAGAGAACAAAGTGGCCGAAACACATTTGCAAGCCAAACCAAGGACAAAATTTTTTCTAAGTTGTCTATGGTGGAACCGTGAGCAACCCAAGAGGAACCAAGTGCTTTCTTCTATCTTTCTTCACAAAATTGGTGTCAAACCCTTCATTGAAGCCTAAGGAAGCAAGTGAACAAGGTAACTCTCTTTGGATTGAAATTTTTCTTGATTTTTTTTCAAGAAATCCGTGTGATGAATAGTGGAAAAGATGGAAAAATTTTTGGTTGTTTTGATTGATTTGGTGCTTGGGTTTTGTTAAGGGTGTAATTAGGAGAAAAACCATGTATTTGGTTTAAAGAAAAACCAAATTTTGGTTGGTTTTCCAAGGGTAAAACCGTGGGTTACCAAGAGTAATCAATGAAGGATTTGTTGTGTTTAAGTGTTAACATGCTTTAAATTACATTTGGTTAAGTATAAAGCATGATTTGCATTATGGAAAGCTTGAAAAAAAAAAAAAAAGGGGTGTGAACTACCCTAATATGGCCGTGGGTTAATTAGGGTTTGGTGAAAAAATTTTGCATGGTTTACTTGATGTTTGGATGATTTAAATCATGCATTTTATAATGTAAATGATGGAATTTTGATTGAAAGCAAGAAAAGAAAATTTGGGGTATGTTTTTCTTAGTGTGGCCGTGGGTTATATGTGGTTAAAAACCCAAGGAATTGTGTTGAAAAATGCAATGAAATTGGATTGAAAATGTGTTAAAAAAAATGACATGGGAATAGCAAAAAATTTGGTTGAAAATTTGAGAAGTTTTGGTTAGGTTTTGATTGTAAAAACCGAGACCAAAACTAAGGGCAAAATTGAAAAAAATTTGTGTAATGTGGTTCAAAATGTGAATTTGAAATTTGTGAGCTTTTATGTAAAAGTTTGGAAAACTTTTACATAAAATAGGCTTGTGGTATAGTACGTGGCAGGTACATATGGTTCGAGGCGTACCTAACACCGGTAGCCTTAAAATTACACCGAAATGCTGCCGAAATTTCGAAAACGGCATTCGGGGTAAAATGGAAATTAAAAATAAAAGTTTGGGGTCAGGTCGGAAACCCGAGTCCCTAACGGAAAATTGAATAAGGGAACCTAAGGGGTGGTTCATGAATAGTAATCCGTCCCCTTGAAAATGTAAAACGTGAGTGAAACTGAAAAAAAACTGACCCCGAGGGGGGGGGGCATTTTTGGAAACGAAATAAAAGTCCGAGTCGGGAACGGCAAATCCAAGCCTCAGAGAGCTAGATCGGGAATGTCTAGATGAACGTTTTAAATACTAGTGAAACGTCCATTTGAGGCTCCGAAACGATAGAAAATCACTAAACCGACGTAAGGGTCGGAATAGTGCTTCTCGAGGGTCGGGAAAGTGAAAAATGAAAATAAAATAGAAACGAACCCGGTAATGATTAGAAAAGAGTCAGAAAAGTTCCTAAGAGCCAAAAATGCAGTCTGGATAGAGAAAATTTCGTCAGGGGCAAAATTGCACCAAAATATAGGGGCAAAATCGTAATTTTGTAAAAGTTGAGAAAAATGGGAAAAATGATAAATAAAGCCTAAAAAGTCATAAATAGGTTTTATTTAAGCTTTTTAATGAAAAATAAAAGCTATAAATGGAAATAAAATTAACAGACAAGGTTTTGTCTGTAGGATCCAAAAATCGACCTATAAGGAGGGCGATCAAAGATCCAAGAGAGAAAAAGAGAAGAGACTGATAAGGTAAATTCAGACATTTACCTGTCTACAACATATAGCATTATTGTTGCTAACTTTAATGTACTAACTATAAGTTAGTTACATATGTGCTACGGGCACTATTATAGAGTAGAGAGAGAGACGTAATGTGCTACGGGCACTATTGAGAATGGACACATTGTTAATTGTGCTTCGGGCACTAGAGCGAGGTAATGAGACTCACTCCCCTAAAATTAAAATGTGAACCATTCCTAATCACGGGACAATATGAAGTCACCGGGTTAGAATTTTAAAAAGTTGGTAATGAAACCACTTTCTGGCGTACCAGCCTTCCGTATAGGGAGGTACTTTTGCCTTCGAGGCTATGATGAGATTAAGGCTGTGGAGGTCAGCACTGATGTACCGCTCCCAGTCATGTACAATTTTGCCTTCGGGGCTATGAGATTAAGGCTGTGGAGGTCAGCACTAATGTACCGCTCCCAGTCATGTGCACTTAAATGGTACTGCCAACATGAGCTCAAAACCAGAACATAAGCAAAGATAATTACCTAAAACTGAAACTATGCCATAATTGACATAAGACAGTTTCGTGAGGGTACTAACATCGCGGTAGATGTATTGTTGATATACTGTGTTGTGGTCAAAGTTACCATTCACATATGAATAGTAGTCAAAGTTACTATTTATGTATGAATAGTGGTCAATGATACTATTCACGATAAATAGTACTATTCATAGAAATTTTATTTCTTGCATGTTTGAACTTACTGAGCCTGTAGCTCACCATTTTTGCTTATGTTGCAGGTAAGCGACCAGCTCAGTAGCTTGTTTGACTGGATGGCGTACGGGATAGCGCGTGTCAAATGGGATAACTGGGCGAGGGATATGGTCCTGTCAGAGTCTTTCCGCTGAGCGATAAAAAGGAAAGGGAAAAAGAAACAGTCTTTTGTAACATGACATATTTTACGAAAGTATTGTAATATGTAAATTACTTTGTACTTGCCAACAAAGTAAATAGTGGGAAATGTTTTACATGATGTTTAAAGGAAAAAAAAAAATTTCTCCAAAAACGTCATGATTTACTGAGAGAGAGAGATTAACCGGCGACCCATGAGAGTACAATCTATCGCAGTTAGCGATAAAGCTTAACTGTAATAGTATTGTATGATCTCTACGAGGGGCGGGCCGCCACATAATCCAACCGTCATCATTCTAGGGATATGCACTATAAACGGCATGCTACATTCTGAATCAAATTCCAAGTAAATCAATTCCGAGAACTCCGTATGAATTATGGCATGGCAAGAAGCCCTCCCTTAGACATATGAGAATATGGGGCTGCCTGGCACATATACTGGATGGGGATGCGAAGAAGTTGGAACCAAGATCGGAATTGTGCACGTTTGTAGGGTATCCTAAGGAAACTAAGAGAGGTCTGTTCTACAACCCGAAGGAACAAAAGGTCATTGTATCAACCCATGCGACATTTTTGATGGAAAGTCATTCATCACATGAATGACTTTAAGCCGCAAAGCAAAATGGTGCTAGAGGAGTTATCGAATGATAGAATTGCTCCACAGGTTTCGATCTTAGACGTAAGTCCGAGTTCTAGTGAAATTCCTATAGACGATCAATAATTTAGGGTGCTTCGTCGCAGTGGGAGGGTTTCAAGGAAACCTAATTTCTTCATATATGATACTGAGGTATATCAGGCTGAGGCTCATGAGCATGAGGATGATCCGGTTACCTATGATGAGGCTATAAATGATGTTGATTCTAAATCTTGGAAACAGACCATGAACAATGGATGGATTCTATGAAATCCAACTCTGTTTGGGAACTTGTGGATCTATCAGATGGGATAAAACCCATTAGATGTAAGTGGGTCTACAAAAGAAAGAAGGATGCAGAAGGGAGAGTTGAAACTTTCAAGGCTAGACTTGTGGCAAAGGGATACACGCAAAATGTTGGAATCGATTACGATGAAACCTTTTCGCTTATTGCTATGCTGAAGTCTATCCGTATTCTTCTATCCATTGCTACGACTCTCGATTACGAGATCTAGCAAATATACATCAAGACGGCATTCTTAAATGGCCATCTTAAGGAAAGTATCTATACGATACAGCTTGAAGGGTTCGTGGTAAAAGGCCAGGAAAGAAAAGTTTGCAAGTTGCTTAGATCCATTTATGAATTAAAACAAGCATCCCGCTCATGGAACTAAAGGTTTGATCAAGCGATCAAAATATTTAGTTTTGAGCAGAACATTGATGAACCTTGTGTTTATAAACGTATTAAGGATGGAAAGATAGTCTTTCTGGTGCTCTATGTCGATGGAAAGGTGGTTTTGAGCAGAACGTATTAATGATGTAGGGAATTTATCATCAGTCAAAGTTTGGCTAAACCAACAATTTGACATGAAGGACTTGGGAGAAGCTAATTATGTTCTAGGCATTTGTCTCTTTGGAGATTGAAAGAACAAAATGATAATGCTATTTCAAGCTTCATATATAGACAAGATAATTGACAATTATGCAATGTAAGAGGCAAAGAAAGGTTCACAACCTTACACTGCCGGTCTAACTCTTTCATTGGATGACTATCCCAAGACATCGAAAGAAAGAGAGCATATAAGTAAGGTCTCTTATGCATCCACTATGGGTAGCCTTATCTATGCTATGCTTTGTACTCGTCTGGATATTTGCTTTACAATAGGTATGGTGAGTCGATATCAAGCGAATCCTGTAACCAAGCACTATTAAGCAGTAAAGCATATACTTAACTATCTTAAGAGAACGATGGATTATATGCTAGTGTATTATGGAGGGGACCTAACACCTGTAGGATACACGGACTCAGATTTCCAGACTTGTAAGGATTCGAAGAAGTCAACATCAGGATTAGTATTCTTACTCAGAGGAGGTGCCATTGTATAGAGGAGTGTGAAATAGGGTTGCATGGCTGACTCTACGATGGAGGCTGAGTATGTGGCTGCGGCTGAGGCATCTAAAGAAGTGGTTTGGCTCCACAAGTTCTTTAGAGACCTTGAGGTCATTCCGAGTGTTGACAAGCCTATCACACTCTATTGTGATAATAGTGGGGCTATTGCCAACACGTAGGAATCTCGACACCGCAAGAGGACTAAGCATATAGATCGGAGGTACCATATAATTAGAGGGCACGTGGAGACAGGACAAGTAGATGTATGTAAGGTCATGTCCGAGGACAATATTGCCGACCCCTATACTAAGACTTTGGTCGCTAGAAGCTTTGAGAGGCATGTTGAGTGCGATGGGGATGCGAAACATGACACATCTACTAGCTTAGGGCAAGTGGGAGATTGTTAGGAAATGCCCTAAGTATGAAAGACATTTTAATGTATTTCATTTATTTTGAATTGAATAATAAAACTATATTTAGAGGTTATTCATTACATTGCTATTTGTCCTCATACTATTTACATGTTAAAGTAAATGTAAGCAAATATAGCTCACTGACTGCTTGTGTTAAACTGTTAGAATGTAGCATGTAATGGACTTTTGTGTGACGCCCCCGACCTCGGCCACGTGAAACCATCACGATCAGACTCGTTGTCAACCAAGACAGCCCGTGCATCTCGTCGAGTCGTCCTTTAAAACACTTTTTACTTTGTATCTCTCATTTTACAGGGTCCAAAATTTTCGCCCATATTTTTTTTTCTTTTTCAAAATACTTTCCTCACATGAAAGTCAAATATGAAAGCCATATAAAGTTTAGAACTATACGTAGTTGCCTTTTTATAATACAACATAATTTACAAAATACACTATCTGTACTTGGTTTTTCAAAAATACATTCTCTTCAATTCACTCTTTTAACGCTTAGCGGAAGACTGGTAACAGGACTATAATCCACAGTGGATTCCCTATCCCATTGGCACTGCGTATCCTACTGTCATCCAGGTAATCTACTAGACAAGTTTTTTACCTATAACATGAACAAACCGGTAAGCTAACAGGCTCAGTAAGTTCAAACATATGTACTATGAATCACATAGATTCAAAAACATTAAAAATACAATTTCTTATGAATAATACTATTTATCCATAAATAGTACTATTCATCATGAACAGAACTTTAACTTTTGATCGGTGAATAGTGATTTTGACTCTAATCGATTACTATTCATGTCACCCTAACCGAGTCCATTACACTTACCGTTAGTGTCGGTTATGCTCAATTATGCTCAATTATGGCTTTCATCACGTTTTTTATCATTATCTTTGATTATGTTCTGGATTTGAACTCATTTTGGCCTTGTGCTGTTTTCTTGTGTCCACTGACTGTGAGGGGCCTTGAAAGCAACCCTGATGGCTAATCCTCCCTAGTCCATCATCGCCTGAAGTGGTTCTAGTGTCCCCGAAGGACCTTTAAACCTCCACCTTATTATTAGAGGCCGGTACGTCAAATATGGTTTTATTACCGTCTTTCAATTATAGTTCTGACCGGGTGGCATCAATCATCACCTCAAAGTCAAGAACCTTTGTTACCCGTAGGTCTTACACATTTTTTCTTAAAGGGTGTGTCTTAAATTTAGCCACACTCTTTCTATAATATACCCATAGTACACTTCTCACTTTATCATTCCTTTGGGTGTGTTAGTCTAACTACACCCTAGTGCCCGTAGGACTTAACATCTAATGTACAATTAGTACATAATTAAATATCACAGTATTTCATGTTGCAGACATGAAAATGCTTGAACTACCACAACTGCGATAATGTTCACCTTCGGAAATCTGCAGTTTTGTTATCTTCTCTAGTTTGGGTCCCTACAGACAGAGCATTGTCGGTTAATACCCATTATTAATTATCGCATTGGATATATTCATTTTGTGATTAACTTTACAACACATTTCATCTCTTTTTGTGGTACACGACTTGCAACACGCCCGTGTCCAAGCCCGTGTACCTCTCGGGTTTACACTACATAGCTATTTTTCAATGTACACGCCCGTGTTTAAATGTACATGCCCTTGTACTTATAATTTTTTTGATTTTTAACTTTAAAAACTTAGTTATGGCCTCTAGAATCTTATTTAAGTATTCTAGATCCTTTATAGTCTTTTCCGAGTCTTTCAAAAATTTTTAGTCAAAATGACCATTTTGCCCCTGACGGGTCTCGGGACCGTAACAATTTCGTTCTACCATTTTTCTGGGATTTTCTAAGCCTAAATATCATAAAGTAATATTTCTTAGGTTTCGATATATTTTTACAGCATTATTTGCTATAAAATCGGTAACTATTCCTTACCCGACCCTTGAGTACTATTCATCCGACACCTAGGGTCGTTTCTCGTTTTTCTAGCGTTTCAGAGCCTTAAATGGGTATTTCACTACTCTTGAAATGATTCTCATTCTGTTCCCGAGCCTTGGTTCCTGAAGGGCTCGAGTTTTCTATCTCGTCCATAAATTTTCCCCCCCGTTTCCTAAAATACCCCTAATGTCAAATTTTCCCGTTCTTGGCATTTTAGACATCGAAGGATCGTTTACTATTCCCTTTTGGATTTCATTTTTTGTTATCAGTTCTAACATACCAAGGGGTCTCGATTTTATTTTCGAGCCTAACATTTTTACCCCTCGTTTCCCAAAATGCCCTTATGCCGTTTTAGAAATTTCGACAGCATTTCCGTTTATATTTTTAGGTTTCCTCGACGTTAGGTACGCCTCAGAACCTTGGTACCTGTTACGTACTATACCAGAGGCCTATTTTATGCAAAGTTACCAAACTTTATATAAAAATTTTTCACATTATCATCATTCAAATCACAACATATCAATTCACCATTTTTACTCAATTATGGCCACGGTTTTCATGGTAATCAACACTAAGAAATTTCCATCACAATGCTCATTTATCACCATTCATTCTTAGGATTTCTAATGCACAATTCAACATTAAAAACCTAAGAATTTTCGTTACAACCTAGCCATTACATGCCATGGTTTTCATGCTCATAACCTTAGGAAAATTTGTCTCTGATTCCCATGGTTCTTATCACACATTTCCTCAACATTTTTCATCACAAAATTTTCCATTTTTTTACACTAAAGCCCACGGATTTCATGAAGAAATATGCACAATTTTTGCTTATTTCAAGGTTCTAAAACATGCTTTAATCATCATATCACCAACTCAACACCAAAACCAAAACAAAGCGTCAAATTCTTATCATTTTTCTACACCCAATATACACGGATTTTCTTGAAGAAAATCAACGAAAAATGCTCCAAAATAGTGGCTTACCTTAGCAAGTTGTCTTCTTGATCCTTGGTGTGAGGATGGAAGCTAATTTGGTCAGAAAATTTTGTCAAATTTTGGCTTGAAATAGAGTAAGGGTGCACGGCTAGAAATGGCCAGAATTTGGTTGCCTTTCTTCAATTTTTTTCAAGTGAATTTCACATCTATTTATAGGCAAAATGATGGAGGGCCTTTTAGCAAAATTTTCCAACAATTAGGTAATTGTCTAGGGACTTATTAGCAAACTTTTTGTGGTCAAAAATAAAAATTTGTGCTGATTTTTTTCTCGGTTGGCCAACCACCTTTTTCTGTTAGGAAATGCCCTAAGCATTAGAGACATTTTGATGTATTTTTTTTTTGAACTGGATAATAAAATTATATATAGAGGTTATTCATTACATTGCTATCTGTCCTCGTTTTATTTACATGTTAAAGTAAATGTAAGCAAATATGGCTCCCTGACTGCTTGTGTTAAACTGTTAGAATGTTGCATGCAATAGACTTTTGTATGCGAGAAGACAATGTTCTAAAGTTAGCGTCTAAACTATGGTCTGTAGTCTATGGGGTTAGACCGAGTATCTAACTCATGTTAAGACTATTATGTTGTCTAAAGCCTTGGAGGGGACGGTTTGTCTTGACTGTCTGAAGCATAGACTCCCAAGTAGAGATATAGATATGTTGCTTGGTGGTGACATATTAGACCGGGACTAAAGTATGATTGATCTACGAAGTCCGCTTTGAGTGGATCGATCTGCTTTTGACGTTCATTATGCAGTAACCTTAATCCTGAGTAGATGGACAGCTTCACGTATATGACTTGTATACTTTGATGTTCCAATGGCTAAAGCGTCTCAGAGGTAGTAAGCTTATAGACCGGTTCGTTGGGTGCATGACTTGTATACGATGAAGGGTTCATCTACATATATCGGAATCATAGCTCTAATGAGGAGTTAAGGGTATCCTCTTAAAGGCATTATACTGAATGTGAAAATGGACAAGGCCTTGGGTCGTCTGCTAGGCGGATGACTTCTTATTCGCATATGGTGAATAATCATTTTCTTTATTCGGTAGTATAATGGAACTTTAAGATAGCCTGATCAGTAGGATTAAACGGACTCTGGCCTAAAGCTGATCATGGATATCATATGAGGGTTCTGCATACATGACAAGGTCATTGTACGATAGCTTGTCACAGGCTTACATAATACGGTATATAATTGGGAGTTCAGTTTCAGGTTTATAGTGGTGTGACTCTGAAATTAGTGATCATATGATTGAGTTATTCGGTAAAGAATGATGATCATATGGATTTATGGGAGCCCGATTATATATGTCTAATTAATCTCTCTGCTAGCTCCACATAATTCCTTAATGTTTGGCAAAATTGATCTATGTATGCTATTGGCTAGTTTATTATGCATGGATGGTGTTGACATAGGATTAGGATGGTAGACAAGATTCTCTCCGGTTGGATTCAGATTTTGTTTTGGATAATAGAATACATAATTATTCGAACTCCAAATAAAGTTGCCATGATTTTATTTGAGATTAGATTGGAATTGTAGAAAATTATCCATGAGAACAAGAATTTGAAATACAACTGTTTTGTGGATTTTGAATTTTGAATTTTGAATTTGAAATTTGAATTTGAAATTTTAATTTGAAATTTGAAATTTGAAATTTGAATTTGAAATTTGAAATTCAAATTTTGAATCACAGTCCAAGTGGGATTCGAATTTGTTCTGGTAAATCCACAAGGAATGAAATTTGAATTTGAGTTGGATATGAAGAGAAAAATCTTGTTTGAATCCTACTTGAATTTTGAATCCAAATCCTAACCAAATATGGATGAAAATTTTGAGGATTATCCTCAATGAATTTTCAGATTTTTATGGATAAGGTTCAAGGAAAAATTCAAGTTTCAATCCCAGTTGAATTTAGATTCTCTCTTCCCTGATAATGGTCGAATTTTTTGAGTAAATCTCCTAGGAGATTTTTGGTTATTTTGGATAAGGATAAGATAAGATTCAAGCTTGAAAATCCTTGTGAATTTTTTATTCTTCCTTATCCAAAAGTGGCCGAAATTTTTGTGGGGATTTTCCCCTTGGATTTTCAAATTTTTTGGTTGAAAAAGGGAGATAAGATTCATGTTAAAATCTTGTTTGAATTGGATTGGATAATCTTCAATAATGGCCGAAATTTGTTGGGATTTTCCCTTGGATAATTTCGGATTTTATGGTTGTGGATAAGGGAGAATATCTTCTCCTAATCCAATTTGAATACAGAGAATCACCTCATGCAAGTATATAAATAGAGGTCCTGCCACTCCAGTTTTCTTAGACCACAGACTCTCAGGTGAGCAGGCTTATTGTTGCACAACTCACCGTGACAATAAGTTCTTTAGATATCTAGGTGGTCGAGTGGGTAAATAAATTGGTAAAAACGTATCAGAGTGGCGCAACGGAATGATAAAAATTTTTCAGATCGTTAAATATCTCATGATGCTATATACAATAAACCAACAACAATTAAAACTCATACCTCAAGGATGCCAATCTTGCAGGAGGAGAATGACCGGAGGGCTTCAACCAACTAGCCTTCTCTACTATTCTCCAATTCCCGAATGGCTGAGTGTGTGGGCACTCTGAACCTCGATCGGTATGCTAACACTACTAGTCTTCTTTCGACCACCCAAATCTCTAAAGAACTTATTGTCACGGTGAGTTATGCAACAATAAGCCTGCTTACCTGAGAGTCTGTGGTCTTAGAGAACTAGAGTGGTAGGACCTCTATTTATAGACCTGCATGAGGTGATTCTATGAATTCGAATTGGATTAGGAGAAGATATTCTCCCTTATCCACAACCATAAAATTTGAATTTTCCAAGGGGAAAATCCCAACAATAAATTCAGCCACTTTAGGATAATTCCAATCCAAATCTAAACAAGATTTTAACTACAATTTTATCTCCCTTTTTCAACCAAAAAATTTGAAAATTCAAAGGGTAAATCCCCACAAAAAATTCGATCACTTTTGGATAAGGGAGAATTAAAATTCCACTAGGATTTTCAAGTTTAAATTTTATCTCATCCTTATCCAAAATAACCGAAAATCTCCTAGGTGATTTACTCCAAAAATTCGGCCATTATCAGGGAGGAGAGAATCCAAATTCAACTGGGATTAAAACTGGAATTTTTCCTTGAACCTTATCCACAAAAATTTGAAAATTCAGTAAGGATAATCCTCAAAATTTTCATCCATATTTGGTTAGGATTTGGATTCAAAATTCAAGTAGGATTCTAACAAGATTTTCCTCTCCATATCCAACTCAAATTCGAATTTCATTTCTTGTAGATTTACCACAACAAATTCGAATCCCACTTGGACTGTGATTCAAAACTTGAATTTCAAATTTCAAATTCAAATTTTAAATTTCAAATTTCAAATTTCAAATTTAAAAGTCGAATTTCAAATTTCAAATTTAAAAGTCGAATTTCAAATTTCAAATTTAAAAGTCGAATTTCAAATTTCAAATTTAAAAGTCGAATTTCAATTTCAAATTTAAAAGTCGAATTTCAAATTCAAATTTAAAAGTCGAATTTCAAATTCAAATTTCAAATTTGAATTTCAAATTCAAATTTCAAATTCAAATTTCAAATTTCAAATTTCAAATTTCAAAATCCACAAAACAGTTGTATTTCAAATTCTTGTTCTCATGGATAATTTTCTACAACTCCAATCCAATCTCAAATAAAATCATGGCAACTTTATTTGGAGTTTGAATAATTGTGTACTCTATTATCCAAAACAAAATATGAATCCAATCGGAGAGAATCTTGTCGACCATCCTAATCCTATGTCAACACCATCCATGCATAATAAACTAGCCAATAGCATACACAGATCAATTTTGCCAAACGTTAAGGAATTATGTGGAGCTAGTAGAGGGACTGATTGGACATATATAATCGGGCTCCCGCAAATCTATATGATCATCATTCTTTACCGAACAACTCAATCATATGATCACTAATTTCCGAGTCACACCACTATAAACCTGAAACTGAACTCCCAATTATATACCGTATTATGTAAGCCTGTGACAAGCTATCGTCCAATGACCTTGTCATGTATGCAGAACCCTCATATGATATCCATGATCAGCCTTAGGCCAAAGTCCGTTTAATCCTACTGATCAGGCTATCTTAAAGTTTCATTATACTACCGAATAAAGAAAATGATTATTCACCATATGTGAATAAGAAGTCATCTGCCCAGCAGACGACCCAAGGCCTTGTCCATTTTCACATTCAGTATAATGCCTTTAAGAGAATACCCTTAACTCCTCGTTAGAGCTATGATTCCGATATCTGTAAACGAATCTTTCATCGTATACAAGTCATGCACCAAACGAACCCGTCTATAAGCTTACTAACTCTAAGACGCTTTAGCCATTGGAACATCAAAGTACACAAGTCATATACATGAACCTGTCCTTTTACTCAAGATTAAGGTTACTGCACAATGAACGTCAAAAGTAGATCGATCCACTCGAAGCGGACTTCGTAGATCAATCACGCTTTAGTCCCGGTCTAATATGTCACCACCAAGCAACATATTTATGTCTCTACTTGGGAGTCTATGCTCCAGACAGTCAAGACAAACCGTCCCCTCCAAGGCTTTAGACAACATAATAGTCTTAACATGAGTTAGATGCTTGGTCTAACCCCATAGACTACAGACCATAGTTTAGACCGCTTACTTTAGAACATTGTCTTCTCACATACAAAAGTCCATTGCATGCAACGTTCTAACAGTTTAACACAAGCAGTCAAGGAGCCATATTTGCTTACATTTACTTTAACATGTAAATAAAACGAGGACAGATAGTAATGTAATGAATAACCTCTATATGTAATTTTATTATCCAGTTCAAAATAAATACATCAAAATGTCTCTAATGCTTAGGGCATTTCCTAACAATCTCCCACTTGCCCTAAGCCAGTAGATGTGCCATGTTACGCATCCTCATCGCCTCTACGTGCCTCGCAAAGCTTCTAGCCACCAAATTCTTAGTAGAGGGATCGGCAATATTGTCCTCGGACACGATCTTACATACATCTACTATTCATGTCTCCACGTGCCCTCTAATGTCGACTTCCTCGAATCCTTGTAAGTCTGGAAGACTCAGTCCGTGTATCCTACGGGTGTTAGGTCTCCTCCAGAATACACCAGCATATAATCCCTCGTTCTCTTAAGATACTTAAGCATATGCTTTACTGCTTGCCAGTGCTTGGTTCCAGGATTCGCTTGATATCGACTCACCATACCTACTGCAAAACATATGTTCGAGCGAGTGCAAAGCATAGCATACATAAGGCTACCCACAACGGATGCATAAGGGACCTTACTCATACGCTCTCTGTCTTTCGATGTCTTGGGGCAGTCATCCAATGAAAGAGTTTGACCAGCAATAGAAGGTTGTGTACCTTTCTTTGCCTCTTGCATTTCATATTTGTCAATTATTTTATCTATGTATGAAGCTTAGGATAACGCTATCATTTTGTTCTTTAGATCTCTGAAGAGACGAATGCCTAGAACATAATTAGCTTTTCCCAAGTCCTTCATGTCAAACTGTTGGTGTAACCAAAGCTTGACCGATGATAAGTTCCCTACATCATTCCCAATGAGTAGTATATCATCGACATAGAGTATCAAAAAGACCACTTTTCCATCGTTAATACGTTTATAAACACAGGGTTCATCAACGTTCTGCTCAAAACCAAATGTCTTAATCGCTTGATCAAACCTCTGATTCCATGAGTGGGATGCTTGCTTTAATCCATAAATGGATTTAAGCAACTTGCAGACTTTCCTTTCTTGACCTTTCGCTACGAACCCTTCGGGCTATATTATATAGATACACTCTTCAAGATGGCCATTCAAGAATATCGTCTTGACATCCATTTGCTAGATCTCGTAATCGAGAGCCGCAGCAACGGACAGAAGAATACGGATAGACTTCAGCATAGTTACAGGCGAAAAGGTTTCATCGTAATCGATTCTAGCATTTTGCGTGTACCCCTTTGTAACCAGTCTAGCTTTGAAAGTTTCCACTCTCCCTTCCGCATCCTTCTTTCTTTTATAGATCCATTTACATCCAATGGGTTTTATCCTATCCGACAAATCTACAAGTTCCCAAACAGAGTTAGATTTCATAGAATCCATCTCATTGTTCATAGCCTGTTTCCAAGATTTAGAATCAACATCATTTATAGCTTCATCATAGGTGACCGGATCATCCTCATGCTCATATGCCTCGGCCTAGTATACCTCAGCATCATACATGAAGAAATTAGGTTTCTTTGAAACCCTCCCACTACGACGAGGCACCCTAAATTATTGATCGTCTGCAGGTCTTTCACCGGAACTCGGACTTGCGTCCAAGACCGAAATCTATGGAGCAGTTCTTTCACCCGATAACTCCTCTAGCACCACTTTGCTTCGAGGTTTAAAGTCATTCATGTGACTTTCCTCCAAGAATGTCGCATGGGTTGAAACAATGACTTTTTGTTCCTTCAGGTTATAGAACAGACCTCCTTTAGTTCCCTTTGGATACCCTACAAACATGCACAATTCTGATCTTGGTTCCAACTTCTTCGCATCCCCATCCAGTACATGCGCCGGGCAGCCCCATATTCTCATATGTCCAAGGGAGGGCTTCCTATCACGCCACAATTCATACGGAGTTCTGGGAATTGATTTGCTTAGAACCTGGTTCAGAATATAGCACGCCGTTTGTAAAGCATATACCCAAAATGAAATGGCAGCGTTGAATAACTCATCATGGATCGTACCATATCCAACATAGGTCCTATTTCTCCTTTTGGCTACACCATTCTGTTGTGGAGTACCAGGTGCAATCAATTGGGATAATATCCCGTTCTTTACAAGATGTCCTAGAAATTCATCAGAGAGGTATTCACCACCTCGATCAGATCGAAGTGTCTTTATGGATTTATCCAATTGCTTTTCCACTTCCGCATGATACTCTTTGAACTTGTCAAAGGTTTTACTCTTGCGGTGCATCAGATACACATATCCATACCTCGAGTAATCATCTATAAAGGAGACATAATACTTGAACCCTCCTCGTGCTGTGACGTCCATGGGGCCACATACGTCAGTGTGTACAATTTCTAAGAGCTCCTGAGCCCTTGTACCCTTAGCTCTAAAAGACCTCTTAGTCATTTTACCTTCTAGACAAAACTCACATTGAGGAAGACGTACCTCCTCCAGAGATTCCAGAGGACCGTCTTTCACCAATCTTTAAATCATATCCTGATTAATATGACCAAGTCTTAAATGCCAAAGATACGCCTTGTTAGAGTGAGAAACTTTCAACCTTTTAGAGTTATCTATTAATTCAGTGTCAAGCAGTGAGTACATCTTTGGTTTAATCAAATATAGGTTTCCATCTATCCATCCAGAACAGATAAAAGACTTATTTCTATGAATATCAACTCTTTTACTAAAAGAAACTGAATAAGAATCCTTTATTAAACAAGCTACCGATATAAGGTTCCTCCTAAAATTAGGAACATAAAAACAGTCTTTCAGTAAAATAAACCTAAATTCATCAAAGTAAAGATAAATATCTCCCACTGCCTCAGCCACCACCAAGCTGTCGTCTCCAGTACGCAATGAGAGGCTCCTATCATGTAGATTTCTCGTTTCCACGAACCCCTGCATAGAAACACAAACATGATTAGTGGCACCCGAAACAATGACTCAAGTGTCTTTCGATTCTTCTACCAAACACGCTTCTAAGTAATGAAGTTCCTTACCTTCCTTGCCTTCCTTGCACTTGGCGGCTAGGAATTCCCGACAAGACTTCTTAGAGTAACCTACCTTCCCACAGCGGAAGCACTTTGACTTTTTAGGGTCTCTGGGCTTCTTGTTCTTCTTCTTCTTCTTCCCATCCGAGACAGGAGGATTAGAAGAACTGAAAGTCGCTTGCTTCTGATTTGGATTCTTCCTCTTCCGTGAGGGTTTAGAAGATTCCGCCAAATTGGCCTCTCCTTTGGGTTAGACCACATCCCCATCCCTGATCATCCGCTCATAAGCTTGGAGTTGCTTCATGAGCTCGGTTAGTCCTAACTCCCTTGTCGCCAGATTGTATGCGGACTTAAACCCCACAAAATCCTTAGACAGAGTTTCGAACACCATCTCGATCTGGGTGTTGTAGTCTAACTCGGCACCGTTCTCGGTAGCCTCAGCGAAGAACCCTATTAGAGTGATCATATGGTCCTTCACCGGAGTACCCGCCTTTGGCTTAGAGTTCATAATGCTGGTTATAGCAGACTGTCAAGCCAACTTTTCTTGGCCTCCGAACATGTCCTCCAGATTTTCCATGATCTCCCCAGCAACTTGATAAGTCTCATGCTGCTTTTGTAAAGCACTCATCATGCTAGCAAGCATGTAACATCGAGCTATATCATTGGATTCTCTCTAATGAGTATAGGCAACCAGGACCTCCTCAAGCGATGTGTCAGGTTTTGGCCCTGGTGGGCATAGTTCATCCAGTACGAACTTGTGTGTCTCGCAGTTGAGAACTATCAACAGATTTCTTTTCCAATCCTTATAATTATCTCCATTCAATTTATTCTCAGTAAGTATTGAAATGAGGGGTGTCAGTGACATTTTGAACTGAAATAAAATTATACTAGACATCATTACAAAGCCCAAGTAAATATACAGATAATTTAGCAAATAAAACATACAAGTATGTTCCTACATGAAACTTGAAAAACATGTAGCATTGCAACGGTAATTCTCAGCACCTATTGCCCCAAGCCACCGAGGGGTGGTCATGAAAACAAATAGCCGGAACATGGACCCCGTCCAATTAATATATGTTGCCTTAAATCCTCCAAGGTTAAAACATATATTAATAACCGCTTATGGCCACCAGTTTAGTTAACAGAGCTTCTAGGGAAGGTTAATAACTAAACGAGTCTTGAGTGTATAACTGTGACGCCTTAAATTTTATTTAAGGGTCAATATATAATTTAAATAAAATTAGTGTGCCAAAAAAATTAATTAAAAATCCTTTTGGAAACCCTAGGTTGGTTTCCTAGTCAAATTCCGCTCAAAAAGTTAACAATTTGAACTTCAAAAAGAAACCCTAAAATATTCGGCCATCACTTAGGATTTTAATTAAAATTTAAATTCCACAAATCCAAGGAGGATTCAAATTCAAATTTCATTCCTTAGATATAAAGAAGAAATTTGGCCATAAAGTGTAGGAAATAAAGGAGATTTTATTGAATTAAAAGCTAAGTTAAAACTCAATCAAAATTCAAATTATTTTTCCTTAAAAACTAAGGGATAATTTTGGCCACTTATGGGGAAATAAGAGAGAAAACCCTAGCTTCAAAACAGCACAAAAACTTTCCCTTTTGCCCCTTACAATTTTCGGCCAAACAAGGAAGAGAAAGGGAAAGAAAAACCTAGTATAAAAACCCACTTTTAACTCTCATTCACCCTTCCTTTCACCCTCAAAAATTCGGCCAGCTTTCCCCTCTCTCCTCTCTGAATTTTCTCTCCCAAAACACACCCAAAACAGCAAACAAAACCTATCAAAAGGCAGCTCAAAGATTCAACAATTTTTGAGACAAAAACAAGGTGAGAAATCAAACTTTTTCCTTCCTTTTCCTTTTGATTTCAAATCCGAAATTTTATATGGTTTTCTCCACTGTTTCCCTACTGTTTTGAAGACTCCAACACTCACACAAATTCAGCCAAAAGGGAGACCAAACATCAAAAATAGTGCAGCACAAACAAGGTGTGATTTCTCTCTCAAACCCTAAAATTTTGCCTCATTGATCCCCTTTTGAAAAACCCTATTATCATATGTGTAAGATTTTATGATTTTGTCAATTTGATTCTTGGGTTGTGTTAATGACATATAAATAAGGTTTTCCACAAAATTTAGTGATCATTGGATGAAAATTGAATTGGTTTGAGGCTAATCGAAATACGGACACAGAAAAACAGAAATCTGGAAAATTACCATATGAACAGTAAATTTGTGTCGACCATAACTTGAGTTTTAAAAATGATTTTCGAGTGATTCTTGAGCCTAAAATTAAATTTAAGATGTCCCCTAAATGTCTGCAAAATTTCAGAACCAAACTCATCCGTTTTCGCAGTCAAAATAATTTTCTAAGATAGGCGGACAGAACTGCCAGGTTTTGAACCGAAACTGAAACCCAGATTTTTATGCCTGAAAACAACCCTCGGTTTTTGGCCTAATTGAATGACCAAATGATGTCTAAAAATTATAAAAATTATATGGAATTAAAGCTACGGATGTCTAGTTTAACATATTAAAAATTTAGAATTTTTGGGATTAAAAATGAATTGATATTGATTTTACAATCAGCCTAGGTCAATCTGTCCATGTCCAGTAATATCCTAACTTAGAGTTTTTCACAAATTTTAAATCCCAAATATTTATTAAACGTTTTGAAATCTTTTGTGGCACACTAAAATGATTGGATGATTATGTCTAGACCTAGACTAATCGTATGTTGTGACTATAGGATTTGACGTTCTTGCTGGATTTGTGGATCACGTTATCGTAACGCTTGTACGATAATCGAGGTAGGACATTCTAGCCTTTTCTGGGAGTAGTCAAGTGTTTTAAATTCCCCTGTTTTATCGATGGCATGTTGTTTTTAGTTTATGAAATTTTTATACTGTTTTTGGATGGAATAAACGCATGCAAACTGTTTTGTATTAAATGTGTATTTCAAAGCGTGTTTTGATTAATGGTATAATATAACTTGGTAAATACCATCTTTTGAATAATCCGGTGAACATAATTGAGCTCTAGTTCACGATCATTGTAAATGATGCGTGCGTCCCAGAGTTGACGCCATGGGGGAAGGTCCCTAAACCTGCGCAGGGCCGTTCGGCCTATTTAGACCGTAACGAGATGATCTAGGATAATTCAAATTTGAGGCACGTATATTATAGCTACGACAAGTCCTCACTCATAATAAGATGGTTATTTTAATGATGTATTATTTTAATATTGGGGCACGTATATTACAGCTACGCTAAGTCCTCAGCAGAATAAAACTTGCATTAAAAATGTTTTTCATGAAATTGTTGATTATTTTTTTGTTATGATTATTATGTCATGTTTTTTTTTAATTGTTGATTATTTTTGGAAACGAATATTATGACATATTTTTAAATGTTATCTGTTAACCCACCTTTGTTTCTGTCCTACTGAGCCAGTGCTCACGTCCCTTTTTCTTTGTGATTTCGAAATAACTACTTCCAGGTACGGGAGGTAGCAGTTCCGAAATTCGTTGAGATATCCGTTACTACCGAAGATGATGCGATCCGTTTTCTCCATCTTCTTCTTTCTGTTTCTCGTTCTGATGTAATGAGACTTTAAGTTTGTACTTTATTTCTTATTATTCAAATTTCATGCTTGGGAATATTTTATGGTTGGTAATTTCTTTTGAAAACCGATTTTGTGTTTGACTTCCGCATTAAAAAGTATTTATTTTCTCCTTTATTTTATTTTGTGGTTATGATGCTACTTTATAATTAGGCTTAGCTAAATTATAATATTGACCCGTTGTTTTTGTAATAAATATTTTCTTTAAATCTCGGGTTGATATTATGATTTGACTGCCGTGTCACGTGTCTAGATTTTGGGCCGTGACAAATAATGGTATCAGAGCCCAGGTTTTCAAAAGGGTTTTTCATCAAAACGTTTTTGAAAAGGGTTTTCATCAAAACGTTTTCAAAATACCCCAGCATAGTTTTCTTACTCTTAGAAGCTTATAGGATTTCCTCTTCCTCCAATCTCATACAGCAAAATGGCTCGTCTCGGCACGCGTAGTCAGATGCAGCAGAGAGGCAACGACGAAGAGAACCCCGGGAATACGCAGCCTCAAGGGAGATAGAATGCAGCGGTTCCTACACCGAATGATCAGCTAACGGCAATGCAGAATCTTACGGCGGCGATACAGGCTCTCCTCACCGTCTTACCTTTTGGAACACCTAACCCAACTCCTGTAGCCAATGTTGTTCCAAATGAGACTCTGAGAGCGGGGAGTTCTTCTCAGACTCCTCAGCAAATGCCTACCACCAAAAACCCTACCTCTGGAGCAGTACCTACCCAGTCTATGATACATCCTAAACAGGCAGCCCTAACTCTTTTCTTTAAGCCTCACGTACCCACTTTCGACGACACGGGCACAGAGATGGATGCCGACTACTGGTTTGATGCCATTCGTAAGCAGCTAAAGTTGACCGCTACACCCGTAGAGTTCTGGGTTGAGTTTGTTTCCAACAAGCTGGTGGGTCTAGCCTCTACCTGGTGGGCTAGTATCGAGGATGGTTTGACAGAGGAGTAGAGGTCTTCTTGGTCAGTTTTGAGGAGCGTTTTCACGAGCGTTTCTTTTCAGCTCAGTTCCACGACAGAAAAGCTAGGGAGTTCATCCGTTTGAAGCAAGGGTCTATGTCAGTACGGGAATATGAAGCCAAGTTCACCGAGTTGGCCTGATATATGAAGATTCAGGTTTTGGATGAAGCTACTAAGTGTCTCCGCTTTAAGGAAGGGCTTGGCCTCTATGTGAAGAGGGGTGTACAACCGTTCCAAATCAGGGATAGCTACCAGCAGATAGTTACTAAGGCATTGACAGTGGAAGAGGGCGACAAGGAGTTCCTTGAAGCTCGTAACAAAAACAAGTCTGGACCAATCCGCAACAAGCCTCAACACAAGCCGCAGACTCCTTACCAGAAGAACCAGCAGTCTCAGGGATCGGGTTCTCATCAGTTCTCTGGACAGCGATAGGGTCGGGTGAATGTGATTACCTGCTTCGAGTGTGGTGATGAAGGCCACAAAAAAAATGTCTACCCGAAGAGACAGTCGAGAGACAATGCTCATAGACATCATCATCAGCGGAATCAGAATGGTCTTCCACAGAGACAACAGTTTACTTCCCAGTCTTCGCAGTCACAGCGCCCTCAGCTTCCGGCTCCCTATCAGCCTCAGCGCACGAGCCAGTACACTGCGCCCTATGCTCCACATGCTACACCACTACAGTAGTTCCCAGTGCCGAGTTATCAGAGACCACCACCACAGGGTCAGAGTACGGGCTATCAGCGAGGGAATACAGCTCAAAATCGTGGTAAGGCACCACAGGTACACGCTCTTGGAGCTGACAGCATGGAGATAGATCATGCACCGACTGCATTAGATGGTATAATTCCTATCTTTGGTACATATGCATATGTTTTGTTTGACATCGGAGCTACACACTCTTTTATAGCCCAACATTATGCTCGTTCACTTGGTTTAAAACTGCAAAATCTTGACTCCCCCTTATGTGTGAAATCCCCATTGGGCACGACTACCGTTAGTGATGGGTGTCAAGCCTATGTTTATGTTGGGGATGTTTGTTTGGAGGCATCACTTGTAGTAATGCCTATGTTTGCTTATGATGTTATTCTGGGATATGACTGGCTTTCCTGATATGGGATTATGCTTAATTGTCGTAATCGTCGCGTTATCTTTACAACTGATTTCGGACATGTAGTGTCCTATCAGTTAAGCTTAGTTTCAGATGTTGATAGATCTACTCTGAGGTTAGTGTCGAAGAGTAGACAGGGTATTCTTTGTTTCTTATCCTTGTGTGCGGTGGAAGGATCCAGTTCTGAAAAGAGTACCCAACCTATACCTGTTGTCGATAGTTTTCCAGATGTTTTTCCAAAAGCTCTTCCAGGTTTACCACCTCATCGAGAAATAGAGTTTCGTATCGACTTAGTTCCTGGAACAGCTCCTTTTGCTTCTGCTCCGTATCGTATGGCACCTCTAGAGATGAAAGAGTTACGCAAGCAGCTGGATGAGTTGAAATTACTGGGCTTTATCCGAGACAGCAACTCACCTTGGGTTCATCAGTCCTTTTTGTGAAGAAAGCCGACGGTTCGCTTTGTCTCTGTGTGGACTACAGAAAGCTCAACAGTGTGACCATCAAAAATAAGTATCCGTTACCACGTATAGATGACTTGTTTGACCAGTTGGGTGGAGCTTGCTTCTTCTCCAAGATTGATTTGAGATCCGGTTATCATCAGCTTCGGGTTAGAGAGGAGGATATCCCGAAGACAGCATTCCGAACGAGGTATGGCAGTTACGAGTTCTTAGTAATGCCTTTCGATTTGACAAACGCGCCAGCAGCCTTCATGGATATGATGAATAGAGTCTTCCGACCTTTTCTTGATAAGTTCGTCATCTTATTCATCGACGACATCCTCATCTATTCCCGAACTCGTGAAGATCATGCACAGCATCTCAGTATAGTTTTACAGACTCTTCGTGAACATCAGTTATACGCCAAGAAAGAAAAATGTGAGTTTTGGATAACAGAGGTTAAGTTTCTCGGACATATCATCTCAGGAGATGGTATATCAGTTGATCCATCCAAGGTTGAAGCGATTCTTAAGTGGGAACGACCGAAGAATGTTCCAGAGATCCGAAGCTTCTTGGGCTTGGCGGGATATTATCGACGTTTTGTACAGGACTTCAGCAAGCTCGCCGCTCCCCTCACCAATCTGACAAAGAAGGATGTACCTTTCGTTTGGGACAACAGCTGTGAGTCAGTTTTCCAGGAGTTAAAGAGTCGTTTGACATCTGCACCTATCCTTATTATTCCAGATCAGGATCAAGTATATGACGTCTACATTGATGCTTCTCATCAAGGTCTTGGAGCAGTTTTAATGCAACAGAACCGTGTTGTCGCTTATGCCTCACGACAACTGAAACAAAATGAACGAAGCTACCCTACACACGATCTAGAGTTAGCTGCAGTAGTGTTCACACTTAAGATTTGGCGTTATTATCTGTATGGTGCCAGTTTTAGATTGTTTTCAGATCACAAGAGTTTGAAATACCTAGCTATACAGAAAGATCTAAACCTGCATCAGAGAAGATGGGTAGAATACATGCAAAACTATGACTTCTAAGTCGAGTATCATCCGGGTAAAGCAAATGTGGTTGCAGATGCACTAAGTAGGAAAAGAGAGGCAGTTCCCAATCCTGATCATGACGCTTCTATAATGGCTATGCAAATAGATGAGTGGGAAAAGGACAGAGTTCTTACAGCTTATCAGGTTCGTTTTGGCGAAGTTCAGGGTCACCCAGTGTTGTACAACTTAGTGATGGAACCAGACTACGTGCAGAGGATCAAGGAGAATCAGTTGGCAGATACACGTTTCGTTGACATCTGAGAGAGATTGTTAAAGGGCAAGCATGTCGCAGAGTGGTCGATGGACGCCGGTGGAATTCTTTACAATGAGGGTCGCTTAGCAGTGCCACACATTCCAGAGCTTATACAGGAGATCTTGTCAGAGTTTCATCAGTTGAGGTTCGCCATGCACTCAGTGGAAACAAGATGTATCAAAACCTAAGACGGCAGCTTTGGTGGAGAGGTATGAAGTTAGATGTAAAGAACTTCGTGGCCAACTGTTTGACGTATCAAAAAGTAAAGGCAGTACGGGAGAGACCTGCAGGTCTGCTCCAACCACTTCCAATACCTCGGTGGAAGCGGAATAGTATAGGAATGGACTTCCTAACCGGCTTACCAAAAGCACAGGATGGATCTGATGGAGTCTGGGTAGTAGTAGATCATCTCACGAAGACCACGCACTTCATCCCATTCAAGACGACTTGCACCAGGAACCAGCTAGCCGAGCTTTACATGAGGAACGTAGTCAGATTGCATGGAGTCCCTTCAGTGATCATTTCTGATCGTGATACGCGCTTCAACGCTCATTTTTGGCAAAGTCTACAGGAAGCTCTAGGCACAGAACTGAACTTCAGCACCGCTTTTCATCCGCAGACAGATGGTCAGTCAGAGAGTCTCATACAGATTCTCGAGGATATGCTACGTGCCTGGGTTCTTGATCTTGGAGATGGATGGGGCAAACACCTCTACCTGATAGAGTTCGCATACAATAACAGTTATCAAGCGAGTATCGGAATGGCACCCTTTCAAGCGTTGTACGGAAAGCCTTGTCAATCACCCATCTATTGGGTTGACAACCAGGAAGCACCAGTGGGTGGACCCGAGATGATCCTAGACCAGTACGAGAAGATTGCCATCATCAAACAACGACTTCTAACAGCACAGAGTCGACAAAAGAGCTATGCAGATCAACGTAGAAAGCCGTTAGAGTTCGAGGTCGGAGAGTTTGTGTTGCTAAAGGTTTCACCAAAGAAAGGTATCTCTCGTTTCGGAGTTAAAGGGAAGCTAGCACCGCGTTACATTGGACCTTTCGAGATCGTACGCAGAGTTGGTAAGGTTGCATATGAGCTGAAGTTACCCGACACCTTGGGAGTGCACAACGTTTTCCATGTATCGATGCTGAGGAAAAGTGAACGAACAGAGTCCGAAGTCATTTCAACAGATGATGTAGAAATCCAACCAGACGTCTCTTACGTCGAGGTTCCGTTGAAGATTTTGGATCTTAAGGTCAAGCAGCTGAGAACGAAAACAATACCCATGGTAAAGGTTCTTTGGAGTAACCACGGTGAAGAGGAAGCCACATGGGAAATCGAGAAAGATATGCGCGAGAACCATGCTGAATAGTTCGCTAAGCAGTAGAGTACATGTAATGTAGTCGACCTAAGTTTGTTTTATAACCCTACTCTGTTCATAGTGGTAGATATACCACTATATGTTTTGAAAGGTGCATTTAGACTGTTTAATGAAATGAGAAGTTATTTATATTCTTATTCTCTTCTTTAGTGTGGAGTAATTCTTAAAGTTTCGAGGACGAAACTATTTTTAGTGGTAGATATTTGTAACGCCTTAAATTTTATTTAAGGGTCAATATATAATTTAAATAAAATTAGTGTGCCAAAAAAATTAATTAAAAATCCTTTTGGAAACCCTAGGTTGGTTTCCTAGTCAAATTCCGCTCAAAAAGTCAACAATTTGAACTTCAAAAAGAAACCCTAAAATATTCGGCCATCACTTAGGATTTTAATTAAAATTTAAATTCCACAAATCCAAGGAGGATTCAAATTCAAATTTCATTCCTTAGATATAAAGAAGAAATTTGGCCATAAAGTGTAGGAAATAAAGGAGATTTTATTGAATTAAAAGCTAAGTCAAAACTCAATCAAAATTCAAATTAGTTTTCCTTAAAAACTAAGGGATAATTTTGGCCACTTAAGGGGAAATAAGAGAGAAAACCCTAGCCTCAAAACAACACAAAAACTTTCCCTTTTGCCCCTTACAATTTTCGGCCAAACAAGGAAGAGAAAGGGAAAGAAAAACCTAGTATAAAAACCCCCTTTTAACTCTCATTCACCCTTTCTTTCACCCTCAAAAATTTGGCCAGCTTTCCCCTCTCTCCTCTCTGAATTTTCTCTCCCAAAACACACCCAAAACAGCAAACAAAACCTATCAAAAGGCAGCTCAAAGATTCAACAATTTTTGAGACAAAAACAAGGTGAGAAATCAAACTTTTTCCTTCCTTTTCCTTTTGATTTCAAATCCGAAATTTTATATGGTTTTCTCCACTGTTTCCCTACTGTTTTGAAGACTCCAACACTCACACAAATTCAGCCAAAAGGGAGACCAAACATCAAAAATAGTGCAGCACAACAAGGTGTGATTTCTCTCTCAAACCCTAAAATTTTGCCTCATTGATCCCCTTTTCAAAAACCCTATTATCATATGTGTAAGATTTTAGGATTTTGTCAATTTTATTATTGGGTTGTGTTAATGACATATAAATAAGGTTTTTCACAAAATTTCGTGATCATTGGATGAAAATTGAATTGGTTTGAGGCTAATCGAAATTCGGACACAGAAAAACGGAAATCTGGAAAATTATCATATAAACAGTAAATTTGTGTCAGCCATAACTTGAGTTTTAAAAACGATTTTCGAGTGATTCTTGAGCCTAAAATTAAATTCAAGATGTCATCTAAATTTTTACAAAATTTCAGAACTAAACTCATCCGTTTGCCCAGTCAAAATAATTTTCTAAGATAGGCAGACAGAACTGCCAGGCTTTGAACCGAAACTGAAACCCAGATTTTTATGCCTGAAAACAACCCCCGGTTTTTGGCCTAATTGAATGACCAAATGATGTCTAAAAATTATAAAAATTATATGGAATTAAAGCTACGGATGTCTAGTTTAACATATTAAAAATTTAGAATTTTTGGGATTAAAAATGAATTGATATTGATTTTCCAATCAGCCTAGGTCAGTCTGTCCATGTCCAGTAATATCCTAACTTAGAGTTTTTCACAAATTTTAAATCCCAAATATTTATTAAACGTTTTGAAATCTTTTGTGGCACACTAAAATGATTGGATGATTATGTCTAGACCTAGACTAATCATATGTTGTGACTATAGGACTTATTTGACGTTCTTGCTGGATTTGTGGATCACGTTATCATAACGCTTGTGCGATAATCGAGGTAGGACGTTCTAGCCTTTTCTGGGAGTTATCAAGTGTTTTAAATTCCCCTGTTTTATCGATGGCATGCCGTTTTCAGTTTATGAAATTTTTATACTGTTTTTGGATGGAATAAACGCATGCAAAGTGTTTTGTATTAAATGTGTATTTCAAAGCGTGTTTTGATTAATGGCATAATATAACTTGGTAAATACCATCTTTTGAATAATCCGGTGAACATAATTGAGCTCTAGTTCACGATCATTGTAAATGATGCGTGCGTCCCAGAGTTGACGCCATGGGGGAAGGTCCCTAAACCTGCGCAGGGCCGTTCGGCCTATTTAGACCGTAACGAGATGATCTAGGATAATTCAAATTCGAGGCACGTATATTATAGCTACGACAAGTCCTCACTCATAATAAGATGGTTATTTTAATGATTTATTATTTTAATATTGGGGCACGTATATTGCAGCTACGCTAAGTCCTCAGCAGAATAAAACTTGCATTAAAAATGTTTTTCATGAAATTGTTGATTATTTTTTTGTTATGATTATTATGTCATGTTTTTTTTTAAATTGTTGATTATTTTTGGAAACGAATATTATGACATATTTTTAAATGTTATCTGTTAACCCACCTTTGTTTCTGTCCTACTGAGCCAGCGCTCACGTCCCTTTTTCTTTGTGATTTTGAAATGACTACTTTCAGGTACGGGAGGTAGCAGTTCCGAAATTCGTTGAGATATCCGTTACTACCGAAGATGATGCTATCCGTTTTCTCCATCTTCTTCTTTCTGTTTCTCGTTCTGATGTAATGAGACTTTAAGTTTGTACTTTATTTCTTGTTATTCAAATTTCATGCTTGGGAATATTTTATGGTTGGTAATTTCTTTTGAAAACCGATTTTGTGTTTGACTTCCGCATTAAAAAGCATTTATTTTCTCCTTTATTTTATTTTGTGATTATGATGCTATTTTATAATTAGGCTTAGCTAAATTATAATGTTGACCCGTTGTTTTTGTAATAAATGTTTTCCTTAAATCTCGGGTTGATATTATGATTTGACTGCCGTGTTACGTGTCTAAATTTTGGGCCATGACAATAACCATTGTTTACGTAGCCCGGTCCACGTCCTACCAAGCCACTGAGGGGTGGTCATGAATAGGATCATACCCGAATACGTTTTCCACATAGGAGATCCAATCTAGTATACCGGCGGCGGTAATCACCTACCGAGGGGTGTGGTCAGGGCAGAACTACGCGAGGCATTACCATGCTTTCACATATGGATCAACAATGGAGGCCGTGGGTTTTGTTTGAAACCCTCTCCCACTCAACATTTTGAAAAACATTCAAGTTTTGACAAATTATGTATGATCAATATAGTATGAGCGGCACTCACCTATCCTATATGACATATTATCAAATATGTATATAAAACATCCATCAATACATATTTATACATCCATGACATATCACAGAAAAAATAATTGACAGAATAACCAAGCCAAGGTTCCATCCTAGAACAAAGAAAATAAAGATTACAAAATTCCATCCAAAGCATTCTTTGGGTCTTGAATTTTGTTCTGTCTTCTTGTATCTATCTTTATGTAGCCTCTCCATTTATTTCTTATTCCATGAATCATTTAAAATTTAAATTCTAAAAATTTAAATTTCAAATTCAAATTCCAAATTCGAATTTCAAATTTAAATTTCAATTTCAAATTTTTAAACAATTTTAAACATCATGTATAATAATATGTAATTTCAAAATTTTCAAATTTTCAATTACATATTTTTAAACATGATTTAAAATTAAATCTCAAATTTAAAAATCAAAAAAAAAAATTTCAATTTTTGAACCATCGCACCACCACCCCTGGAGGCGGCAGTCGCCGTGGGCAGCCCCCGGGGGGCTGGCAGCCCACGGTCGCCCATGTGCAGCCCTGCTGGGCTGCAAGCCAAGCCTTCAGCGCCAGGCTGCATGCCCAGGCTGGGCGCAGCAGCCGGCAGGCTGCACGCCCAGGCTGCAACCAGCCTTGGGGAGGCCACGGCCACCCTCGGCTGCAGGCCAAGCCTACGGCCGTGGGTGCTTATGGCCTACACAGGGGCTGCCGCAGTCTATCCTGCCCGAGGGCGAAGGCTACAGCCCCACCAAGGCCCGACGGCCTTTCCCGAGGGGTCGTGTCTCGATTTTCGTGTCATATTCCAATTTACCTATTAGGATCTCCAAAAATTAATTTGAGTCCCAATTCAATTGAAATTTTCCACACAATCAAAATTTCAACCTTTAAATCAAATTTAACTTTTGGGAAAAATAAATTATGGCCTTCAATCTTCAGTCTCCTTCAAGAATAATTACATAAAATTCCCTAAACCGTTTCCGGTGTACAAAAATTCTAACCATAATAATTCTAAGAGACAAAATTAAAATCCAAGGGAAAATTACAGTGTTAATAAACTGCTCCCATGGTTAAATAAAAAAAGTCCTAGATACAGTTTTTCTAAATTTTAAGGAACCATAACCGGCATAAACAAGCATGCTTATAACAATTTAAAAAATTAAAATAACCACATACTTTATACATAATCCATGATAACAACATAAAGGAATCTTAGAATGCCACTCTCTAAATATCAAATCCATACATAAATAAAAATACTAAGTAATTGTTTAATTTATGTACATGGCACAGTCATGAGATGGCTCTGATACCAATTGTGGGTAAATAAATCGGTAAAAACGTATCAGAGTGGCGTAGCGGAACAATAAAAATTTTTCAAATTGTTAAATATCTCATGATGCCATATACAATAAACCAACAATAATTAAAACTCATACCTCAAGGACGCCAATCTTGTAGAAGGAGAATGACCGGAGGGCTTCAACCAACTAACCTTCTCTACTATTCTCCAATTCCCGAATGGCTGAGTGTGTGGGCACTCTAAACCTCGATCGGTATGCTAGCACTAGTCTTTTTCCGACCACCCAGATCTCTAAAGAACTTATTGTCACGGTGAGTTATGCAACAATAAGCCTGCTCACTTGAGAGTCTGTAGTCTTAGAGAACTGGAGTGGTAGGACCTCTATTTATAGACCTGCATGAGGTAATTCTCTGAATTCGAATTGGATTAGGAGAAGATATTCTCCCTTATCCACAACCATAAAATTTGAATTTTCCAAGGGGAAAATCCCAACAATAAATTCGGCCACTTTAGGATAATTCCAATCCAAATCTAAACAAGATTTTAACTACAATTTTATCTCCCTTTTTCAACCAAAATATCTGAAAATTCAAAGGGAAAATCCCCACAAAAAATTCGACCACTTTTGGATAAGGGAGAATCAAAATTCCACTAGGATTTTCAAGCTTGAATCTTATCTCATCCTTATAAAAAATAATCGAAAATCTCCTAAGTGATTTACTCTAAAAATTTCGGCCATTATCAGGGAGGAGAGAATCCAAATTCAACTGGGATTGAAACTTGAATTTTTCCTTGAACCTTATCCACAAAAATCTGAAAATTCAATAAGGATAATCCTCAAAATTTCCATCCATATTTGGTTAGGATTTGGATTCAAAATTTAAATAGGATTCTAACAAGATTTTCCTCTCTATATCCAACTCAAATTCGAATTTCATTCCTTGTGGATTTACCACAACAAATTCGAATCCCACTTAGATTGTGATTCAAAATTTGAATTTCAAATTTCAAATTCAAATTTCAAATTTCAAATTTCAAATTTCAAATTTCAAATTCGAATTTCAAATTTCAAAATCCATAAAACAGTTCTATTTCAAATTCTTGTTCTCATGGATAATTTTCTACAACTCCAATCCAATCTCAAATAAAATCATGGCAACTTTATTTGGAGTTCGAATAATTGTGTACTCTATTATCCAAAACAAAATCTGAATCCAATCGGAGAGAATCTTGTCGACCATCCTAGTCCTATGTCAACACCATCCATGCATAATAAACTAGCCAATAGCATACACAAATCAATTTGCCAAACGTTAAGGAATTATGTGGAGCTAGTAGAGGGACTGATTGGACATATATAATCGAGCTCCTGCAAATCCATATGATCATCATTCTTTATCGAACGACTCAATCATATGATCACTAATTTCAGAGTCACACAACTATAAACCTGAAACTGGACTCCCAATTATATACCGTATTACGTAAGCCTGCGACAAACTATCGTCCAATGACCTTGTCATGTATGTAGAACCCTCATATGATATCCATGATCAGCCTTAGGCTAAAGTCTGTTTAATCCTACTGATCAGGCTATCTTAAAGTTTCATTATACTACCGAATAAAGAAAATGATTATTCACCATATGTGAATAAGAAGTCATCCGCCCAGCAGACGACCTAAGGCCTTGTTCATTTTCACATTCAGTATAATGCCTTTAAGAGGATACCCTTAACTCCTCATTAGAGCTATAATTCTGATATCTGTAAACGAACCCTTCATCGTATACAAGTCATGCTCTCAACGAACCCGTCTATAAGCTTACTACCTCTGAGACGCTTTAGCCATTGGAACATCAAAGTACACAAGTCATATACATGAACCTGTCCTTTTACTCAGGATTAAGGTTACTGCACAATGAATGTCAAAAGCAGATCGCTCCACTCAAAGCGGACTTCGTAGATCAATCACGCTTTAGTCCAGGTCTAATATGTCACCACCAAGCAACATATTTATGTCTCTACTTGGGAGTCTATGCTCCAGACAGTCAAGACAAACCGTCCCTCCAAGGCTTTAGACAACATAATAGTCTTAACATGAGTTAGATGCTTGGTCTAACCCCATAGACTACAAACCATAGTTTAGACCGCTTACTTTAGAACATTGTCTTCTCGCATACAAAAGTCCATTGCATGCAACGTTCTAACAGTTTAACACAAGCAGTCAAGGAGCCATATTTGCTTACATTTACTTTAACATGTAAATAAAATGAGGACAGATAGCAATGTAATGAATAATCTCTATATGTAATTTTATTATCCAGTTCAAAATAAATACATCAAAATGTCTCTAATGCTTAGGGTATTTCCTAACAGGTCGGAAGAAGACTAGCAGTGCTAGCATACCAATCGAGGTTCAGAGTGCCCACACACTCATCTATTCGGGAATTGGAGAATAGTTGAAAAGGCTAGTTGGTTGAAGCTCTCCAATCATTCTCCTCTTGCAGATTGGCGTCCTTGAGGTATGAGTTTTAATAGTTGTTGGTTTATTGTATATGGCATCATGAGATATTTAATGATCTAAAAATTTTATTGTTCCACTGCGCCACTCTGATACGTTTTTACCGATTTATTTTCCTACATTTTCCCTATTTCTTTAAATTTTTTTCAAGCCTTTTTGGCTTAATCTTGGCCATTGATCCAAGATTCCATTAATCATAGCCATTAATGCTACCTAACTTACTTAACAAGTCTTAATTATCCATTAATTACATCATAATTATGATGTCACATATGACATTATCTAATTAATTTATGAATTAATTCGTGGTCAACGTTTGACCAAAAGTCAAACCGAACGGAAATTTACCGAAATCGCGTTGGTGAGTTTCTGATGCCTCCGGTGTAATCGGTCTGCCTTATTTTACTTCCGTTTGACCAGAATTCATTATCGTAAAATTTCGTCTTTTAGTGCACTTCGGTGCACTCCCTAGGGTTTTTGGCTCCGTTTTTGGGCCATCTCACCCATTTCTATTTGGAAAGATTTTCCATTTTCGAACTCACACTCTTTATCACTGTTAGAACTTTTCATTGCATTCTCAACAGTATTAAAACATAACTTTTTCACATTTTATACATTAAAATTGCTATATACATACGATTTTAATTCTCTCCGAAAATCTGAAAATTCCCGGTTATCACATTTTGTATGCGAGAAGACAATGTTCTAAAATAAGCAGTCTAAATTATGGTATGTAGTCATAAGGTTAGACCGAGCATTTAACTTATGGTAGGACTATTATGTTGTCTAAAGCCATGGTGGGGATAGTTTATCTTGACTGTATGGAGCAAAGACTCTTGAGTAGAGACATAGATATGTTTCCTGGTGGTGACATATTAGACCAGAACTAAAGTATGATTGATCTACGTAGTCCACCATGAGTGGATCAATCTACTTTTGATGTTCATTATGCAATAACCTTAATCCTGAGTAGATGAACTACTTCATATATATGACTTGTGTACTTTGATGTTCTAATGGCTAAAGCATCTCAGAAGTAGTAAGCTTATAGACTGGTTCGTTGGGTACATGACTTGTATACAATGGAGGGTTTGTTTACAGATATTGGAATCATAACTCTAAGAAGGAGTTAAGGGTATTCTCTTAAAGGCATTATACTGGATATGAAAATGGATAAGGTCTTGGGTCGTCTGCTAAGCGGATGACTTCTTATTCACATGATGAATAATCATTTTCTTATTCGGTAGTATAATGGAACTTTAAGATAGCTTAATCAATAGGTTGAACGGACTTTGACCTAAGGCTGATCATGGATATTATATGAGGGTTTTGCATACATGACAAGGTCATTGGACAATAGCTTATAACAGGCTTTCGTAATACGGTATATAATTGGGAGTTCAGTTTCAGGTTTACAGTGGTGTGACTCTGAAATTAGTGGTCATATGATTGAGTTGTTCGATACAGAATGATGATTATATGGATTCACGAGAGTCTGATTATATATGTCTAATTGGTCCATCTACTAGCTCCACATAATTCCTTAACGAATGGCAAATTGATCAGGGTATGCTTATTGGCTAGTTGACTTTGCATGGATATGGATGATGTACACACAGGATAAGAATGAAGGCAGGATTGTCTTCGGTTGAATTTGAATTTTGTTTTGGATAAGAGATTACACAATTATTCAAATTCCAAACAAAGTTGTCATGATTTTATTTAAGTTTGAATTGGAGTTGTGGAAAATTATCCATGAGGACAAAATTTAAAATATAACTTTTTGTGGAGTTTGAAATTTTAAATTTTAAATTTTAAATTTGAATTTTAAATTTTGAATTTTAAATTTGAATTTTAAATTTTGAATTTTAAATTTGAATTCAAAATTTAAATTTGAAATTTGAATTTGAAGTTTGAATTTTGAAATTTGAACTTTGAAATTTGAATTCAAATTTTGAATCACAAATCCATGGTGTAACCGAATTTATTATGGATAATTTCACATGGTAAAATTTGGTTTTATGTGAATAACGGAGAGGAAGATCTTTTTGAATCCTACTTGAATTTTGAATCCTAAATCTATCCAAGGTGGCCGAATTTGTTAAGGGATTTATTCCTAGGAGATTTCGGATTTTGTTTGGATAAGGATGAGTGAAAAAGTTTCAATCCTATTTAAATTTTGATTCTCTCCCTCACAAAATGGCCGAAAATCTTTGTGGATAAACCTAAGGGAGAATCGGTTTTTTTTTTTTTTTTTTGTGGATAAGGGTGAGATGAAATTCAAGCTAGAAACTCTTATTTGAATTTTGATTCTCCTCACACTTGGATGGCCAAATCTAGCTATGTTCTTGGCAATAAGGAAAATTGGTTTTAGTGGATAATGATAAGATAAAATTCAAATTAAAATCCTACTTGAATTTTGAATGCAAAATCTCCAAGGTGGCCGAAAATTCAAAGGATTTTTTGGGCTAAGGAAATTCGGATTTTGTATGGAAGGAAGGGAGAAAATCTTCTCTTGGTCCAATTCATATTCAAGGGATCACCTCATGCAAGTCTATAAATAGGGTTCCTACTACTCCAATTCTCTCAGAACACATACTCTTAGGTGAGTAGGTTTATTGTGCATAACTCACCATGACAATAAGTTCTTCAGAGATCTGGGTGGTCGAAAGGAGACTAGCAGTGCTAGCATACCAATCGAGGATCCAAGTGCCTACACACTCTGTTATCCGGGAATTGGAGAATAGTAGAGAAGACTAGTTGGTTGAAGCTCTCTGGTCATTCTCCTCCTGTAGTTTTGGCGTCCTCTGAAGTTATGAGTATTATTGTTATTAGTTTATTGTAAATAGCATCATGAGATATTCAACGATCTTTAAAAAAATTTTGTAATTTCACTGTGCATATTTTACCGATTTTTCCTACAAATTTTACTTTGAGAAAAAATAAATTTTGGTCTTTAGTCTTTAATCTCCTTCAAGAATAATTACATAAAATTTCCTATACCATTTTCGGTGTACAAAAAAATTCTAATCTTAAAATTCTAAGAGACTAAAAATTAAAATCCATAAGAAAATTATGGTGATTATAAACCGCTCCCATGGTTACATAAAAATTCCTAGATATAATTTTTTCTAAATTTTAAGGAACCATAACTGGTAAAATTAAGCATGCTTTATAATAATTCAAAAAATTAAAATAACCACATACTACATACATAATTTATGATAACAACATAAAGAAATCCTAAAATGCCACTCTCTAAATATCAAATCCATACATTAAAAGAAGACTAACCTATTGTCTAATTCTTGTATATGACATAATCACGAGATGGCTCTAATACCAATTGTAGGAAAAATTGACAAAATATACATAGCGGAATTACAAAAAATATTTCAAGATCGTTAAATATTTCGTAATGCCATATACAATAAACTAACAACAATAAATTCATACCTTCAGAGGATGCCAAAACTGCAGGAGGAGAATGATCGGGGGGTTTCAACCAACTAGCATCCTCTACTATTCTCCAATTTCTAGATGCCAGAGTGTGCGGGCACTCAGATCCTCTATCGGTATGCTAGCACTGCTAGCCTTCTTCTGACCACTCAGATCTCTAAAGAACTTATTATCATGGTGAGTTGTGCAACAATAAGCCTCCTCACCTTAGAGTCTGTGGTCTGAGAGAATTGGAGTGGTAGGACCCCTATTTATAGACTTGCATGAGCTGATCCCTTGAATTTTGAATTAGACTAAGAGAAGATTTTCTCCCTTCATTCCACACAAAATCCGAATTCACTATAGGCCAAAATCCCCTTGCGATTTTCGGCCACCTTAGGGAATCTTGCATTCAATATTCAAACAAGGTTTTAACTTGAATTATATCTCTTCATTATCCACTAAAACTGATTCCCCTTATGCCAAGAAACGTGGCTAGATTCAACTATCCTAGTGTGAGGAGAATCAAAATTCAAATAGGATTTTTTAACTAGAATTTCATTTCACCCTTATCCACAAAAACATCTGAATCTCTCTAGGCTTATCCATAGAAATTCGATTGCTTAATGTGAGGGAGAGATTCAAAATTCAAATAGAATTAAAATTTGAATTTTCCTTCATCTTTATCCATATAAAAATCGATTCCTCTCAAGGGTGGGATTCCCTTAACAAATTTGGCCATATTTAAAAGATTTAGGATTCAAAATTCAAATAGGATTTAAACAAGATCTTCCTTTCCCTTGTCCACAAGAAAACTGAAATTTCCATATGGATTTATCCACAAAAATTTGGTTACAACAAGATTTTGTTATTGTTAATTTGAATTCAAATTTCAAAGTTCAAATCTTAAAAATTCAAACTTCAAATTCAAATTTCGAATTTAAATTTCAAATTTCAAATTTATATTTCAAATTCAAAATTCAAAATTCAAATTCAAAATTAAATTTTAAATTTCAAATTTCAAACTCTACAAAAAACTTGTATTTCAAATTTTGTCCTCATGGAAAATTTTTCACAACTCCAATTTAAACTCAAATAAAATCATGACAACTTTATTTGGAATTCGAATAATTGTGTAATCTTTTATCCAAAATAAATTTCGAATTCAACAGAAGAGAATCTTGTCTTCCATCCTTATCCTATGTAGACACTACCTATATACATACAAGACAACAAGCCAGCCAGTATACTCTGATCAATTTGCTATCCGTTAAGGAATTATGTGGAGCTCGCAGAGGGACCAATTGGACATATATAATCGGGCTCCCGTGAATCCATATGATCATTATTCTGTATCGAACAACTCAATCATATGATCACTAATTTCAGAGCCACATCACTATAAACCTAAAACCGAACTCTAATTATATACCGTATTACGAAAGCTTGTGATAAGCTATTGTCTAACGACCTTGTAATGTATGCAACACCCTCATATGACATCCATGATCAGCCTTAGGTCAAAGTCCGTTCAACCTACTAATCAAGCTATCTTAAAGTTCCATTATACTACCGAATAAGAAAATGATTATTCACTATGTGAATAACAAGTCATCCGCTTAGCAGATGACCTAAGGCCTTATCCATTTTCACATCTAGTATAATACTTTTGAGAGGATACTCTTAACTCCTTATTAGAGCTATGATTCCAATATCTGTAAAAAAACCCTCCATCGTATACCAGTCATGCACCCAATGAACCGGTCTATAAGCTTACTACCTTTAAGATACTTTAGCCATTGGAACATCAAAGTACACAAATCATATATATGAAGTAGTTCATTTACTCAAGATTAAGATTATTGCATAATGAATGTTAAAAGCATATTGATCCACTCATAGCGAACTATGCAGATCAATAACGCTTTAGTCCCGGTCCAATACGTCACCACCAAGTAACATATCTATGTTTCTACTCGAGAGTCTATGCTCTGGACAGTCAAGACAAACCATCTCACCATGGCTTTAAACAACATAATAGTCTTAACATGAATTAGATGCTCGGTCTAATCCCATAGACCACGGACCTTAATTTAGACTGCTTACTTTAGAATATTGTCTTCTCGCATACAAAAGTCTATTGCATGCAACATTCTAACAGTTTAACACAAGCAGTTAGTGAGCCATATTTGCTTACATTTACTTTAACTTGTAAATAGAATGAGGACAAACAGCAATGTAATGAATAACCTCTAAATATAATCTTATTATTCAGTTCAAAATAAATGAAATACATTAAAATGTCTTTCATGCTTAGGGTATTTCCTAACAGACTAGGCACGGTAGGGGTGAGCTTTAATTGACGTTCAACCGGGCTTAGGCATGGGGAAGGCAGCGAAGGCCCGGTGACAGTGGCTTGCACTGGCAGCTGCGTAAAGACTCGAGCGGGACAAGGAGGTTGGCGGCTAGCACGATCACGGGGCTTCAAGCTTGGTTGGGATCAAGCTAGTGACGGTGGTGAGGGGCTTGGGTGCGAGGTGGCTTGGTGGACGACGTAGCTGGTCCTGTCTCACAGAAGAGAGAGGACCGGAGAGGGAGAAAGTGAGGTTGGGCGATGGAGAGAGAGAGAGAGTATGATGACCTGTACCCTCAGCGGCCCGGACCATCAATAAAACTCTTTCTTAAACTCTCATACTTAAGAACTAATGCTTAACTTACTTAACTTGATACCGTAATTTTAGGAAAAAAAAAAATTTTATTGCGTACATATTCACGTACGTATATCGTTTATTATTCCAAATACCGTTTAACTCTTACTACTCAAAATACTATTTAACTGTCACCATTCGTAACACTGATTAACGATAACTGTTTCAAAATATACTCCTTAACATTAATATTTACATAATACTGTTTACTCAAAATCTTTATGCGGAAGAATTCTCGTAGTATCTCCATAACCTCAGCCTCACATCCGCCTCCGCCGCCGCCATTGCTCATAGATGGTCAAGCCATAGGACGCTTACCTACAGCATGAACACACTCCGTGAGCTTTACGCCCAGTAAGTACAACATGTTTACCACAAAATATATTTAAACATAACACACACTTAAAATCATATGAGCACACCAGTCATCACAAATACCATATAACATATCATATATCATAGCATCACGTATCATATCTTAGAATACATCATCACATCATACTGAATGCATAACATATCATATCATATATCACATCATAGAATACATCATCACGTATAGAATGCATCTTATGGAAACTAGAAGCATAAGGAACTAGTGCATACGGTGATCAATGCATGATCCGGTTATGTTCATTTATGCTTCAACATCTTCTTTTTCTTTATCTTGCCTACTCAGGGTCCCTGGGTCAGTACTGTATGCGCGCAGACCAACAGAACCCCCGAGGTCATTACATAAGCAAGAGGACCATCAACGGATGCTTAACTCTTGCCTTTTCTTACTTGCCTTCTCTTACTTTAACTTTAAAAACCCTTTCAACTGAAAGAGTCGGTATGACACTCCTATTCATTTCCATCTTGCTTATCTTTTCTAGCCATATGCTTCTCTAAGTTGTCCCTAATCCTACGCGGTAGGGATATATGGCCTCTAACTTGTTCTTTCATCAATCTACTCGATTGTGAAACTATATGCTCTTATGTATGCTGTGCAACATCATGTGCATGATACATACTTAAAATACTGGAAAACCATCCTTTTAAATTTATTTTATTCATGCTGTAGGCGGAGTTGTACTTACCTTATACAAGAGGTTATGTACTTGTACTCACACCTTCACCAACTCACAGGTCACCTGTCATTAATAATGTGTCTCGTCAGCACTTTGATGGGTCACTAATACTGTCAGTGGCCATTACTTGTGTTTCCTTATGGTACTAAGGCCCGTCGGTACCCCATTGGCCTGTTTTTGGAATTTGGTGATCATCTCCTATCGTCGTTAAATTAACTGTCTTCTTGACAGATTAATCGTCGTTCCTTACAATGTTGTACAGAACACGGTCCTTGACTGGTTGCCTACCAATCAACTGACCGGTTATCTCGCATGTTGACAACTAGGTGGTATACCGAGCTACTAGGCGTAACTTGGTGTAGTAACCGGCCAGGTTACTTTGCCTGTTAGGTGTGGTAGCCTTTCTGGCTACTATCCATTATCATAGGGGCCTACCGGGCCACTATGGCTCGTTTAATGTAGTAGCCTTCAAGGCTACTAGGACTCGTTTGGCGTGGTAGCTTACCGAACCGACCACACTATTTGGTATGCTTGTAAAAACTCTTGGTAAAATTATGTGATTGGAATTTGTACCCTTGTCACCCCGTTGGAAGGTGAGGGACATTTTCTTTTAATTATCTCCATAATTTCAAAGTGTTGAACATACATTTTACTTGGAATATGAAAACACATTTTCTAAAGGTTTGCATATGGAAGGTGATTTTGAACCACTTTGAAAATTGGTTTTGGAACTAAGTAAAAACGACTTTGTTTGAGGTTTTTGCAAACATAAAAGTTTTCTTCCTCGACAAGACGAACAAATCTCGTATTCATCTTGGAGCCTAATTCTAACTCTAACGGCTCCTAATTCCATTAAAACTGTGGGCCTAGTGCCCAGTTTTTCTTCAAAAACTGCCAGTTTTACATCATGTTAAAACAGCTCCGTTTAAGGCCTGAAACGGCCAGATTTTTGAAACATGCATAGGTTTTTCTCAAGGTCTCGACGAGATCTACAACTTTCGTGTTGAGCCCGGAGTCCGGTTCGGACTCTAAGAGGTCCGTTTTCAACAAAAACCAAAACTGCTTTCTGGGGTCGGGTCATGTTCCTAGTTTTGCTCGCAGTTTGGGCACTGAGTGAAAAACACTCAAAAAACCTATCTTAATGTCATTTTTGGCCGAGGGCTATTTGATGCAAAAATGACCGTAATGAAATTTCCTTACCAAATCCCAAAATCGGACCCTAAGTGGGTCGAAATGGCCAAAATCTGTGGCCTATTTTGAGAACAGTTTTGTGTTCAGCCACTTTACTAAACTTTACGCTCATGGCCTTACTTAGAATTTTGTAGACATAATCACAACCACATAAACTTAAAAATAGAAACTTAAAGCTCAAAATAAAAATTATGACAACCCATGTGCATAAACAAATACACATAAATGGCTTTGATCAAAAACTTAAAAATCACTAACCACAACATAAGGGTTTTTTTGGTTGTTACCTTCTTGGTGCTTTAAACTTTGGCTTGGGTGAGAAAGTGACTGTTGGAAATCACAAGGAATGGGGGGTCGGTTCTTGTTCTATCAAACACCAAAATACTTTCTCTCAATCATCAACTTAAAACAAAGAAACAAAACCATAAAACCAGTCTAGAAACTTACTCTTGAAAAACTTGAAACAACTTGGAATTTATCCCTCCTAGTTCGAACTTGAAGAGGTCTGTTTTTGGTATGTTTTTAGCAGGGTTTTGAACTTGAAGAATGGTGGTTTTGGGGCTGAGAAATGTTCGATCGTAGTAAGGGAGAGAGAGAAAACGTGAGCTGATTTTTAGAGTGTGAAAAAAGAAAACTAAACCCAAAGGTATGACCATTCCTTTTATAGACAAAATTTAATCTCACTTAGCCAGCTTAAGCTTGATTAATCAAGCCATCTTTAAGCTAATTTTGAAGACAAAATCTGCTCCTTTCTACCTAAATCTATCATATGGCAGGCATCCATTTAAGGGGAAGGTGTGGGAGGCATGGTGATGTAAAATATAAGCTTTGTTTGTACAATGTGTCATCAACCACCTCAATATTTTATTGGTCACCTTTTTAAGGTTCCTAACTACTGTAAGTCAGCTGATTTCCCAGCTAAGGTATACGGTTTTCAGGCTAGGGAAAATTTTCATTTATCTCCTATACTGTGGTTGTGTCTACACTGTGTTATTCTTGCGTACTCATACCGAAATGTCATCGCGTGACATTTTCAACACAGTCTCTCCTCGTTTAGACGTGCCAAATCCCCTTTTTTTGTCGGTCTTTTAGTGGGAAAAGATTAACCAAATCATTTCCTTGATATCGTATTCCTCGCTAGGATTTTCTCTTCGTTACACGGCCTCTTACACGGCTCCATACACGGGCGTGTTCCAGACTGCACGGGCGTGTCTTTGATAAACATGGTCGTGTCGTGAAAAGATCTCATTTTCCCGATTAGTACACGGCGTCGAACACGGTCTTATACACGGGCGTGTCTTTGTTCAACACGGTCGTGTTTAGGAAACTTTTATTTTTTGATTGGTACACGGTGTCGTACACGGCCGTGTACCTGGGCATGTCACTCTACACAGCTATGTTTCTCCAACACGGCCACGGACATCTCAACAACACGATCAGTACACGGTCACTTACACGGCCATGTAACTTACCGTGTTCATTAAAATGACATTGTTCACTCGAACTACTTTATGTTCGTGCACAGTGCAGATGATACACGGCTTCCTACATGGGCGTGTACCTGGCCGTATCTTACTTACATAGCCATGTTCAATTACACGACTTCATGCACGTGCACAGTCTGGGCTGTGCACGGTTACTCACACGGCCGTGTATGTGCCCGTGTTCATCAAATTTTGCATTATATGCATCAAATCATCCCAAAATTTCTCATTAATTGAAATTTATGGTACAGGGATGAGGTGGTCCTTACAGAGAGATTGGTGAGAGTTAGAGAGAGACGAGAGAGAAAGTGAAGGAGTAAAGGAGAGTTGGTGAGAAAGAAAAACAGAGAGAGAGAGAAAGAAAATGTTAAGAAGAGTGTAGAAGAGAAAAGAAAAGAAAAATAAAACTTTCAGATAATTCTGAAAAGAGAAAAAGAAAAAGAAAAATGGAAAAATAAAATAAAATAATATTTGGTAAAAATTTTTTAGTAAAAATTGTAAAAATTTCAAAATTTGTAAAAAGATTTAAAATATCTTCAAATTAATATTCAATACAGCGAAAATTTAAAATTGAATTCTCATAATTAAAAATTTAATTGACACACTAACAATTAAATTTTTATACATTCACATACGAAATTTTAACTCAAAATTAAAATTTTACAACGTAATATTTAATACACCAAAAATTTTAAATTGAACTCTAAAGTAAAAATTAATGAGTACATTAATAATTGAATTTTTTACACTCACGTGTGAATTTTTAATTCAAAATTTTCACAACGTGACATAAATAATAAATATATGATGTGATTAGTAAAAGTAATAAAAAAGTGAAATAATAAATAATAATTATATTAAATTTAAAGTATAATATGATTAATATTTAAATATAATAATTTTATATTTAAATAAAAAATATATTATAAATATAATATGATAATGGACTAGGCATTATATTGGTTTTGAAGAAAAAAGTCAAAGGGAAAGTGGGAGAGAGAGAGAGAGAGAGAAGAGTAGGGAATGAAAAAGAGGAAGAAATGATGAGGGATTGGTGGATTTAGACCAATTGATTTAACGACTGTTAAGTCAATGGGGGCCTTTTTATATTTGATTTTGTCTAATTTTAATTTTTTGTTGGTACGGAACTGTCAGATGTGCGGTGGGGACCGGTTTATTTGCATTGATGTTTTAGGAGGCGTTTGGTAAACGCATTGTATTTTAATTACGTTTGAATACAATTCTTTTTTAAGTATTGTATTTGGTTGAAATTTTTTTTTTTTTGAATTTGAATAAAATGTGTATTTTAATGAAAAGTATTTTAGAGTTGAAAAGTTGATGTGATTGATAAAAGTAGAGATAAATAGTTAGGATTGAAAAGTTGATGTGATTATTTTTAAAAACTTTTGAATAGTAATTGTTTTCATAGTATTATTAAAAATGATTGTATTTGAATGTAAAACTTTGTATTTGGTGTAGAATTGGTTTTCATAGCGCTAAAATTTGTTTACCAAACGTCATATTAGAAATGTAATGTTATATATAACAAGCTTCCATTTTGATATAATATCTACTTTTAAAAAATAAAAAGTTATTTAACTTTTTTTTTTATTTAAAGCTGAACATTATTTGAATTGGTAACAGTTTGCATTTTCTAAATATAACCCTTTTTTATTTTTTAAAAATGAAAAATTTTTTATATTTAAGTATGAAAATTCAAGGGAGATCATTTTTTAAAAATGAATATGTTAAACAAGCAAACTATATACAATTATATAACTTTGTTTTTGTATATTTGGACCCTTTATTTTTAAAAAATAGAAAAAGTATCAATTTAAAAAAAAAAAAGACCTTGCACGGGTATTAAAAAGTTATACAATAATTATATTAGGATTGCTTGTTATTATTTTGAGTTTGTATTAGGATTCACTTTCCAAATTCAAAAATCAATATTTAGTTTTTTTTTTCTTAAAAAGTTAATAAGTTTCATTATTCAGCAGTTTATATTATAATTTACTTTGTTCGTTTGGCATATTTATTTTTAAAAACTAGAAAAATTTTTACTTTTAGAAAATAAAAAAGATTCTCTCTAGAAAATAGAAAATTTTCACATATCTAAACAACTTTTAACTTTTAAAAAAAATCTAAATAACCTTTTATTTTCTAAAAATGAAAATTTTCTATTCTTTTAAAAATGAACACCCTATCTAAACAGACACTTAAAAACTTAAATTTTAAAAATTCATAACTTTATATATACAATTTGAAATGAGATGATTTTTTTTTAAAATGCATATAATTTTCAAACAAAAGAAATAAAATCTATATTGATATTTTTTTTCAAACACATTTTAAGTTTTTGCATCTTTTAACTCAAATAATTCAAGTGCATGACTCAATTTATGGGGTGTTTGTTTTCCGTATTGCGTTTAAACGCAATACAATGTTTTTCTATAGTGTCTTAAATACGTTTACTATTCCATAATATTTTAAAAATAAAATTGTTAAAATCTATTTATATCATATTATCTCTATCTTACTTTTTTTATTTATTTTTACCAATCACATCACCTTTTCAACTCTAAAATATAATTTAAATACTTTTCATCTAAATACAGATTATATTTAAATGTAAAACAAATATTTTTCATCTAAATACAAAATATATTCAATATATTGTATTCATATGTAATACAAACATAATATATTTATCAAACGTTCCATTAAACTATAATCCAAACTTAAAATTTTGAATCAAGACTCTTGTAAGAAGAGCGAATGTTATATATATTGACTTTAATTGATATACATGCCGAACGGATCCAACACCACCACTAGATAAGAAAATCAAAGGCCATTCTTAAGACATTATTAATTTTAGTTATTATTTTTTTACTTCATTTAGTTCAGAAATATGCATCAATAAAATGCCTGCCTCGCAAACTTTTTTTTCTTTTTTAATTTTTTGCCTTTTGTTTTCCTCTCTCTAACTGTTTGCCAAAAGCAAACGTAAAGGCGACGCTTCAGCAGTCCATCAATTCCAATCACTCTAATATCGTACTAGTAGTACACCACACAGCCACTCCCTCACTTTTCTTCATTTCTTCAATTCCAACCAAAACAGACTAGTCTCTTTCCCGCTCCTCTCTCCTCATTTAAACCCACAATTCAATTCAATTCAATTAATTTCATTCCAAAAAAACCCCTCATTTTGCTTTGCTGGCTCTTTAGAAGGAACCCTTTATTATAGACCCTTTGGTTTTTCTCTATTTATTAGTCCCCAAAACCAAAACCAAAACTCTTTTTCCCTTTTGTTCTTTTCCCTCCCTCCTAACAAAAACCCAGATTGAAAATCAGAAGAAGAAATGAGAGACAGAGGAAAGCAGTGGAAGACATGGATGAGTACTACTCGACCTCTGACTTGCCATGCAAGAAACATCCATCTTCTTCAACGGTCGGAATCTGCGCTTACTGCCTCATGGACCGTCTGATCAAGCTGGTCTGCTCCGACTGCGGCGAGCAGAGGCTCTGCTCCTGCTCCTGCTCCGAGCTCTCCTCCAACCGCAACTCCTGCACCGTCGGTCGAGTCTCCTTCCTCATCGAAAACGACTACTCATCCAAGCCCAAAATCCACACCCCCAAGCCAGAAAACGACACCAACAACCACAACCTCGACGAAGAGGACAACGACAACGACGCTCTGTTCCTCCCGCGAAGCAACAGCAGCTGCATGGAGGTCAAGAGGCGAAACGGGTTCTGGCGATTCGGCTAGTTCTTACGAATTAAGAAGGAAAAGGACCACCACCACCACCACCACCCGGAGGGAAAGGCTAAGATGTGGGTCGTCGATCACATCGGTGTTTCGAGATCGAGATCTCTCTGCAGCTTCAGAGGCGGCGGTGGCACCATCGCCGCCGGTTGGTTCGGGTCCGACGACAGCGCGAGGAGCTCGAGCGTGACGGAGTGTATGGTTCTGGACTCGGGAAGGAGAAGCGGGTTCAGCGAATCCGAGCCCGGAAAAAGTGGGTTTGATGGCGGTGGATATTACTATTCCCATGTGGATCACTTTCGGACGAACAGAAGAGTTTTCTCGCTTAAGGAAAGTGGTTACTTCAGCGGAATGGACGAGTCGGGTTTTATTGATTTGAAACTCGAGTACTCGGCCGAGTCGAATTCGCATTCAAATTTAAAGCCATTGCCACCGGCAGCGGATCAGTTGTTCATCAGCTCGTCGGAATCTGCATTCGGAAGCATGCGAACAAGTGCTACAAGTGAATGTTATTATGGAGGAAGTGCCTATGGCGAGTGCGGTGAAGGGGGGGGGGGGGGGGGGGGGGGGGGGTGGGGGGGGTGGTGGGGGTTGTTGGGTTGGTGGTGTGGGCGCCGGCGTGGGGGGTGGGTTGGGTTTAGTAGAGGAGGTTTCTTGTAGAATTACGGTCAACGATAGAGGGTTGAAGAAAGGAAGGAAGAGCTTAAGGGTTGGAGATAAATTTTCAAGCATCATTTGGGGAGCTTAATGAAGAAGGATGAAGATCTTATGTTCAAAACATGAGGTTATAAAAAAATGTAGTGGCGATAATAATGAAAGGAAAGAAAGAAGTTTGTTTGATTATAGCATACGACAATGAACATTGTGTTTGTTGTGATCTTTTGCGTTTTTTTTTTCTTGTTTTCCCTTTTTTCTTCCATTCATAGCAAACTAATCTCTACTCTTTTGGTATTTACATACATGTTGATCGACTAAATTTAGGGAAAGAATAGCTCATATAACAAACTGGTTTATATATGCTTAACTTTATTGACAGAAAATTGCATCTTTGTATATTTTCATGAGGCTTCTTTGTAATTCTGTTCGAACTATGAATAGCCAAATCAAAATGGATTGGTTTTTTATTTTTTATTTTTTTAGGATTTTGGGATACAATTAAGAGAAGGGTAAGCAAGTATTTATTGGAATATCATTTCTAGCCATCTAGTCATGATTAAACCAGATTAAAATTTTACTATCCAACTGAAAGAAGAGTACCCAACTTCTAACCATTAATAAAGGGGGAGAATGTGAGAGAAGAATGTGAGAGAATGTGTTGATGGAACATTTTGGGATTAACTATTACTTTAAAGGTGAGCTAAGTAATTAAGCCACTTGTTGGCCTATTAATTAAGCAACTTCATCACCATGATGTTTGATAAAACTCATCTTCTCAAATAAATGGAGATAGCGTCTAATTAATGCACTTCTCCATTATTTCTTTCAAATGTAATTGGTTATCTATAATAATTTCTGTTCCTATCTTCTCATAGTAAGAAAATTTGGTAGATTCTTTCGTGCGGACATTTTTTTTTTATTTCTTTTTGCATTTTTTTACTTCCAATGTACCTTGCAGAAGTCTAGATGTTATACCTAGTAATACATGAGCTAGTCATCTTCTTGGCATGCAGGTTTACAAATCTTAAATAATGCTAACAAGTTCAGAACTTGTATATCTCCCATGATAATTTCATAGAATATTGTCCCTTTTGCTTAAAAAAAAAATTTCTTTATCAGCAAAACAAATAAAGTGGGATTAGGGGAGGTTTAACTTGTATGGTTGTTCAAGGGTTTTGGAATTGGGGTAAAGATTATTCGCCATAGCTATTGGCATAACTTTGATCTTTCAAGTGAGCCAAAACAAACGATACACATAACAAGATTATCCGAGTGAAGGAAAGCAACGTCACAAAAAAAGATTCAATCTAGTCTAGCGTCAAATTTGTTGCGTTTCACATCCCACTTATGATTTTTTTTTTTTTTTTTTGAGAAACCCACACGATAAAGAAAACTAGCCAAAAAATTATCGAAATGACTCAATACTATGTCGGTGAAACACAATTCTAAACTATAAGATTAAATGAGAATTATAAAATTCAAGAAAAATATGTAATCTAACGGAATATAATAAAAATCTAAGCTATAAATTGTTTTTTTTAATAGGCCATTTACATTAAGACCTTTTAGTACACATTATTTGTAAGAACTGATTCTTATGGTCTATGCGATGCAATACTGCTCTAGTCATAAATCAAATTGTTAGAAAATTTAATCCAACAACTAAAAATATTAGTTTCTATAAATACGATAAAATATGAGATCCCATTGTAAAAATTCCTTTTTTTTTTTTAAATCCAACTAAAGAAATATCTATTTTTGTTAACACCCAAGTTCCAATTTTATTGATTAAACTTTATAGTATGTTTGGCGCTTGCATTGTATTCCCTTGCGTAATATAATTTTCATTTAAACGTAAATATATTTTATTTAATAGCTAATCACATCGCAATTTAAATCCAATACAATTACTATTTACTATTTTCTTTTTTCTATTACTTTTAACAATTACATTACATATTCTCTTTCTCTCTCTTTTTTCTCTTCACTTTTATCAATCATATTACACATAATATAATTCAAATATTTTTCATCCAAACACATAATACAATCAAATAAAATATAAAAATAATGGGTTATAAAACACCTCCTTAGTCTCTCTTCTCCACTTCCAATAAAAAGGCCAGTTATACATTTTCTAATCCAAAGAATTGTCTTCTGCAAAAAGAACAGCAAGCAAAAGAGAAGTATCACTTTGTATTCTATGTATGATACATTATATAGGCAAGCGTGTTGGCCAAGTAGACAGGTATACGTATCAATCAAGTTTGGCATGTTGCCCGGTTTACCAAATGTCCCTATTTTGGCGCGAGTTCTGCTGTTGTCTGTCTCATGTCTCATGTCTCATGTCTCATGTCTCATGTCCTCTTTTTATTACTTTTTCATAGTTTTTGGACCTGAATAGATCATCAGTTCAAGATTAAAAATTTGAGTTAAATTTAAAATGAGCTGAATTTGAGATTAAATTAAGTGTTTGGTTAGTAAGTTTGAGCTTAGATTTTTAAATTGAGTTAAAAGTATTTGAACAAAAAATTTTGGTTTAAACTTGTATTGCAATTCATGCATAATTGTTTATTAATAAAATGAAATAAATTTTTATATGTAGGAGTAATTGAAAGTAATTTATTTATTTTTCCATGTACATATTAATCGTATATTATCCATGTTAGAACTTCTAAATCCCATCTTTGGAATTAAATTTGAAATTTTCTTCTGTTTGCCATTATGATTTTAAATGCATTTTAGTTATAAACAAATGAGCCAATGGTATTATCAAGTCTATGTCAAGGGAATCCATTTCATGTCAATAAAAAACTAGTCATTACAAACTGATTTCAATATACTACTCGTGATGTTCACCTGGTTCTTTATACATAATAGAAAGCATACAACATCTTCATGACCTATACCATGGATGTACTTAAAATCTCTCCCACATCTGCATTGCCAACATGTCGTGTTTCTGTCTTATCTATGCCTTTTTGATTGAAGCTTGTCATGAGTCTATACTTGTACCAACATATTTATTATCATTGACGACTTCATCTGCATTTGCATCAACATGCTCTGCAACAAGCTCCGCATTGGTCGAGTATGTATCAAGCAACTCATCACGGATCTGTGTTGTTCTAATAAAATTATGCAGATAAGCACACGCAATTTGGATCATTGCTTGTTTTGGAAATGGATAGTTGTTGATTTTATTTAAAATACCAAATTTGACCTTCCAAACCCCAAATGTTCTCTCAATATAGTTGCGAAGTGACAAATGAGTATAGTTGAAGACTTCTTTAAGTGTTCGCAACCCATGCCGACGTTTTCTGTATTTCGATAAGTGATACGTCTCTCCATGATATGGAGTTAAGAAGCCCTCCGTATTTGCATAACCCGAATCAGTCAAGTAAAATTTTCCTATACATAACATAACAACATATAGCTTTAAATGCATAATCAATATAGATACGATATGGCAAGTTGATATAGTGGGAAAACTTGAACCTGGTGGTGGTACGAGGAACCCATGTAATGTTATAGTCTCGTGAAGTATTCTGGCATTATGCATGAATCCTTTGTATCATGCCAACATGAACATGAACTTCATATCAAATGTACATGCGGCCAATATTTTTTGAGAATTTACTATCTTCCTATTCCTCCACGCTTCTTTGTTCTCCCTCGGTGGAACACAAGGAACATGTGTGCCATCAATTGCCCCTACACAATTCTATAACACATATACAGCTTAATTATGGAACCAAAGGGATGGTACGAAAGCACTTTAAAATTAGTATGCCAAAATACACCTACATCAAACCATGGCCGATACTTGTAATCATTTTCTACAATAAATGGCTGAAGTTGCTCAAAATCTGGACGCACAATGTACTCATCCTTTATTGCATAAATTATCTTCAACACCTGAAAGAACCATCACTATGTAGTCTCAGGTGAGTGTTGAAACATGTATGACACCGTTCAATTATTTGCACCCTGAACAACAGTTGATAAGAATATGAACAATTGCTTGTTGACATTAATGCTGTTTGTTGGCATCAACAAGTTCCTACTGCCTAATAAACCACTAAGCAATCTGAAGCATCTTTGTTCTATGCCAACCATGCTTTTCAAAATGTCTGGATGACTGTTCAATAATTCCTCGACCTTCATCATCAAACCAGTTAATTGGCTATCATGCATTGGACGTGGAAGTGCACAAGCATATCCCCTCCTAACATAAGTTGCACATACAACCATGGCTAGTATGTTGTCAATATAACTGTCTGAATTGTCTGAGCATAAATCAGGGTCTTTCGATCGGGAAGAGTCATTAGAAGAGTTCATTTATCAACAAACACCTAGTAACCGTTGAAGAATAAATTGTTATTATCAATTTAAGGGTAGTTGTCGTCATTAATCAATACCATTACTTTTTATATATATGTCATACCAAATAAATTAAGTTTCACTAATGAATCAATATATTTAGCCAAGTAACACTATAAAACAATGGAGTTACCTTGTAAATAAAAAGAATAACAGTTGTTGTAAGTTTGTAACAATAAAATAAGAAATATAAACATAAACATAGTAGTCTCATCAAATGCAATTAAGAAAAAATATTGAGAATATGTTATTAGAAAATCAATCAGTGGAGGGGGTTGAACTGCCAACGATGGAATTAATCAAGTTTAAGGCATCTTCATCGTCCATATTTGGTAACGTTTGCTGCACATCGTGATGTTTAGCCAAGTAACAAATCATTATCGTGTGGCTAGACCGAGGGACTCCAAGTGCTTTCATTATATATATGCACCTTAGCAACCGATCGTCCTGACTATTCACCTCTCAACTAGACACGTTTACAGCTCGTGCCCGAAAGTGATTTACAATTTCGTTCATGGCCGAACAAGTCATTTCATCGGCATTCTCTTTTAGCTTTCGCTTGTCGGCTGACCTTCTTAAACGCGGAGGACCTGCTTTGTCGCTCGGTCTACTGGTTTCTGTATTGGGCATGTAAGAGTTGTCAACTGACATGTTCGAGACGTCGTATCGATTGCTGAATTGTGCTGTTGATGTTGACTGGTAGCTGAACACCCCCATGGCATGGTTCTTCTCAAAGTAAGTGTAGTACAACTCCTTGTACTTAAGTCCTTCATGCCGGAGATGTGTGCACAGACTATGAACCTGAATGTGTTTACAAGTGATTAGTTAACAGAAATGAATTAATGGAAACAAAGTGCAAATGTATTTTTAGCCCATACATATTGAAAGGAACTGCATTATGACAAAAACAGTTAGGCACTGATTTTACTTTAAGGAAATCTCACCACTGTGCATCCGATCATGTGACTATGTCAATAGTAGGATTATATCTGAGGTCGGTATGTGCTTGTAAAGCCTTCCATCCTCTATAAATTTTCTTCATCCTTGAAATTTTTTGCGACAATGTTGATGTGTAACAAACTGGCCTAACAAATTTTGCGTGGAACTCAATAGCCAAATGGTCATACATATTAGTTAGTGGCATCTTATGGCCACGATGTGATAAATACTCAACCAATGTAGTTAACAGATGCAACTCTTTCTCATCGTTTCATGAGTAAGTATGAATATCATCGTGGTGACTCATATCCTTAACAAAATGAAAATTACTCATACCAACACTTAAAACTTAACAAGAAAATACAAAATGATTAGCTCAGTATATTCATAATACTCATTACCCATCTGAGGTGTGACATGACCCAATGTAAACACTGTTACCAAGGCGATATACCAGCAACTAGGTTCACATATCAAGTCTATAAGACACCAGTCAAATAGATTATCAAATATATACCAAATGGGCTTTATACATCATAGCTAATGATACGGGGAAAGTACTAAACACCAAACACATTGGTTTGAAGTACATAAAAACCGAACTATGTCAAGACCAGGAAAAAAAGTTGAACAGTCTCATGTGTAGGATGCCCGTATGCATACACTGCTACCATGGCACAAAACCAGCAACTTTGTTGACATATCGAGTTAGAGCCACACTTGATAGTCTATATTGACAAACAAACTAAGCTCGGTATTTCGACAAGTATTATTTTCAACGATACGATAAATAGGCAAACCCAAAAAATACAACTATACATTTAAACTAAACTAACAAAAAAAGTATGCATGCACTCATTATCATCGACAAAATCGACCAACAAAATTAATAGCATCTAATTTTACACAAAACACCAACAAAATTTTCATATGATAAAATTAACAGTCTCAAATCAATTAAAACAAAGATTTCAAGTACATAAAAATAGTGGGAAAACACAAAATAAGTGCAAGTTAACCATAGAGGAAAAAAAAGCAAAGAATTCCTATAAAATTACCGAATTCGATCCACAAGATGAATACACAAGGGATGGTTCAAGATCAGGGCATGATTTACTGCTTCAGAGGATTGATTTCTTAATATTGAAGTAATGGAAAATTAGGCTTTGGACTTTGGATTTTGTAACAATTTTTTGACACGTTTTGGAGGGTGGTGGACACCTCCTACATTTGGTGTTCTACACTTTCCCTGCTTTTTAAATGTGGAGTGAAGCCCTAATGAAAAACCCCCAAACCTAAACAAGAAACAACATAATCTCACAAAACTTTCATGGCCAAAAAACAAAATTGGCAAAAATAGGCACAGAGGCCATAACTCAACTTGCAGTGGGGAGGGGTTATTTCGACAGAAACGAACGGTCTGGGGGGGGGGGGAGGGGAGGGGGAAGGGTTGGGGGTGGGGGTTTGACAGAAACGAATAGGGATGGGGGGGTTTGACAGAAACAACTGGGGAAGCCAACGACACGTGAAACGCCTGATAGGGTTCCACAGACAATGGTGACCTAAAAAAACAAAAAAAAAAAAAACCAAGCAAAAGTAGTAGATTTACACTGTCGTAAGGGCCAACCGGTGTAGAACAATCGACAGCAACAACGCGCATAAAACCCCAAATTGTTAAGCCAAGTCTAGCATAACCTTCAGTAAACATGAATCGGCCACCGATTCTACCGACACCTGGATTTTGCCAAGGGAGTCGACGGAGGCAGTCGAAATTGCTTGGCTGAATTCAGTCTGGATTAGTAAGGAAGGGTTCCGATACAAAATCTAATGGAAGCCAAGTTACAGAAGTGGTGGCCTATGGAGATGATTTGGCCAAAAAATTACGCCATGAAATGTGCTATCAACCAAATTGCATCAGCTTTGGAGGAGGGGACGGGGGAGGTTATGGGGTCGACGGTAATGGTAGAAAAGTGGAGGAGGAGAAATCAATCAAGGCGCTGAGAGAAAAGGGGTGGGTTCAGTGTCAATAGCCCATGGAAGGCGACCAGTGTGCATAAAGGAAACGACCACCACAACATTGCATGTGAGAAGAGGGATTTGAGGTGGAGTTAGGCAACACTAAGGAGGGCAAAGCAACGGGTTGAAGAAGAACGCGAGAATTGACGAAGTGTGCAGAGCAACAGTCGCGTGTGCAAAGAATCAAAGCAGAGTGAACAATGCGTGAACCCTGATACACTATGTAAAGTTTGGGCTCAGTGACTTTAACTCAAATCGAAAGCCAAATAGTCATTCAAGCTCAAACCAAAAAAATTGGTCCTAAACCCTTATTCCATGCACACCTTTTCTTTTCCTTTTTTCTTGTTTTGGGCTCTCTACTAGAGGTGAACATGGGTGGGTTAGGTGGATTTTTAAGAATTTTCAACTCACCCAATCAAGTTTTGGTGGGTTGATTTTAAATTCAACCCATCCAATTAACCCAAAGTCTAAATCAACCCACTCAATCAAATTTTGAGTGGATTAGGTGGGTTGGTCGGATTGAATATAATTAAGAAATAAAAAATAAAAAATAAATGTAGATAATCATTCAACTCAAAATAAGAAATATATGAAAAGAAAACTAACTTTCAGTATAATATTAGTGTTATAAAATTTCAAAATTATCTTATAAGTTATAAAATCGGTATAAAAATAAAATATATGCAAAACAGTTTAAATATAAAAGTTGTAAACTAATAAACAAATAATAATAAAAACTCATATAATATGAAATATAATAGGTTATCAAGTAATTAATATAAAATATAAGACAAATACTATATATTATGAGATATGAAAAATATTTATTTTTGCATATTAATAGATAGGGTGGATTCGGGTTAAGTTGAGTTTGGAAAAAAAAACAACCCAAACCCACCCAATTAATAGTCGGATTGGGTGAGTTAGGTAGATCTCTTAGTCGGGTTGGTTGGGTTCGGGTTATAATGGGTTGGGTTAGGTGGGTTTGTCATGTTAGTCAGGTTGTTGGGTTTCTTGTTTACCCCTACTCTCTGCACGTCTCTGTCTTTACTTTTTTATCTTTTATCTCTTTACCATAGATTCTGCTGGGCATCTTTGCCCTTCTCCTCCTCGTTTTAAGTGTTGTGCTGATGAGCATGCTGTCATTGACACAGCTACTAGGAAGTGGATTATTAAGGAGGGTTTGGATTTGCCATTGAATTCGATTTATATTTAAGTATAATTGAATGTGTATTTAGTTTGTTAAACATTGTATTCAAATACAAACACTTTTAAGTTTTAAATCTAATACAAACCCTCCCTATGTGTTTTTACTATTTCATAATAACTCAATTCATATCATATCTAAAATTTCATTTTAAAAAATTTATACAACATTCTTATTTTATCTTTACACTATTCAAATAATACTTTTAACAAAAATTATTTAAATACCTATTTAATTTGAATGTAAATTTCTCTAATTTCTCTAGTATGTTTTGACTTTTGGGGTAACTTTAACATGGATTTAAAATCTTGTACAGTGTCTTTGCACGGGCCAAAATTGCAATTGCCTTGTGAGTTTTCCTCCTTTGTGACATGCATTTTCAAGGTTTAAAATCATATTCTTTTGCTTTGTAAGAAACTACATATAATGATAGAGTTGTAAATATGACTGGACTTGATAGGCTAGCCCATGTCCCAATCTTGTGTTCGGCCTAAAATGATCCCAATCCATTTCTAAGGTTCCAACCATCAATTATAATATCATTTCTATTGTAAAATATGAAAACAAAGAAGAACTTGAATAACTCTACTATTAAGTCAATCAATGTTTAAATATAATTATAGTCCAATAACTTAACAATACTTTATCATTTTCTAACAATAATTCTATACTGTTAATAGAGAATCTTATTATAGGAAGTCCTTTAAGAAAGTCCTAACCATTAATTATATCGTGTTTGTGTATTTCCCTCTATGTCCAACATCAAATGAGAAGTAATTGAAACCGGGGAATCTATACTTTATATTTTAGGTTTGGTATTTTATGAGGAAGAGACCATAAAAGCAATCATAAATTGAAGATGAGAAACTTTAGCTATTCAATCTTTAATTTTTGAGGGGTGGAAATAAAATCAGCAAAGAAACTGTTTAATATCCCAAAACGGTCGTAGGTTGGAGATCCAATTTTTCCCAATATAGAATTGTAGTTTAGCTACCTTTAACAGAAAAATTTGTAGGTTAACTACCGTGTGGTTTATAGTATTTATTTTTAGGAGAAATTTTTCGTGTGTATGGAAAAATGCCTTTTTTTTTGTTTTTGTTTGATAGCTGCCCTAATTCTTTTTGTTGTTAATGAGACTAGTTCGGGTTTTGATGCTTCTTGATTTGCACGTTTAAGAATGCAGAAAATAATTTGTTTTGGTTTCCTGTATTCTTTTCCTAGAACTTATATCTTTAAGCCGTTGAGTGGTCTGGCGCCAGCAATTTTTTTTAATAAATTATATCAGACGATTGCCTTTGTTTTTTTATTAAGAAAAATCAAAGAAAAAGATTGCATTCAAGATGGGAGTTCCAAAGTTTTTGTTTTGTTTTGTTTTTTTCAAAATAATTGTTAAAAAAACTTATATTAGATTAGCACACAACTATTTTTCAAGAAATTTAATAGTAATTCTATAATTGACTTTATTATAAGAATAGAATTTAAATTTATCTTTCTAAAATTATATATATATAATATGCATACTTTTTATCTAATAATTGGACTTATAACCTATTTTTTTTATACTATTATGATAATCAATTATTTTCGTTGTTGTATTTTTCAATGAAATTTGTTCTCATTCAATGATTGTTAAATAGTATTATATTAAATATAATTTTATATAAAGTTACAAATAAGTTAATTAGTTACTTCAAATTGTTTATTAAAAAATTATGAGTGCTGAACATATCCAATAATAAGATAGGATAGTATTCTCTTTTATATATATATACACACAAAGTTTTAAATCCGATATATCAAATGTGATTTAATGCATTAACATGAATGTGAAGTGCAGTAAATAGAAATATGAATTTATGTACAAGTAAATGTAAACATGTGGATATTTATATTCATAGAATATTTTTCAATATCCCTATTTTAATATTTCTTATTATGTAAGTTTACGTTTATGATAATACCGGGTTATAACTGATATTAAATTTGAGATATTCCTGTATATATAATATATATATATAAAAGCGAGAAATTATTTAAAAAAAAAAAAGAAAGAAAAAAGTCGGTCAATAACAACTAGTTAATGCATTATACGATTGAAACAAAAAACTCATAACGCTCAAAACGGGTGGTTATGTTCAACATGGCGACCACCCTGTCGGTAAAGAAAGCCCACGCAGGCCTACTAGATTATATTTATATGGGAACACGAACCCACATCCTCCGAATGCTACTTGGCGGAAAGCACCCTTTTTTAGTCTTTAGCTCATATTCGTTGAATGCTACTCGGCGGAAATATACGATAATTTTACAGCAGTAAAGTATGCGTTATTCAAACAACTTAAAAAATCATTACTTTCTTCAGCCCAAGGGTTCAACACTAGTGAATCTTATTTTGTTCTTTTTTTCTCTCTTCTCTTTTGACAACTGTTGAGCACTATATTAAGAGCTTGGGGTGAATTCCATAATTGTACTTTCTTATTTTATTTTATTTTTCTAATTATATTGCTAATTTTACTCAAATTTTATAATTTCAATTCTTTATAATTACTCAGATATTCCAACCCTTCTTTCATACAAATTATAAGAAACGTTTTAGGAAATATATCCCTTTTATATTTTCATCTTCAGTTTTGTGATATCATCTTAGTTTTTATTTAAAAAGAGAAAAGAGAGTTGCCATGGATCTAATTTTAATAAAGGAATTTAATATATACACATTATATGTTTGTGAAAAATATCAAAATACCTTGTAGAGGAAAAACAAAAGAGTAAACGAAAAGAAAAGGAAAAAAAAAGTGAATGAAAAAAAAAAAAAAAAACTCAAGTCACACACTGTCGGTTTACTTTCCCTGTAAAATATATATATATATTTTTTCGTTTGTATATTTGGTTTTCCTTGATAAATGGATTTTTTTAATTCTTTTTATCTGGGGCACTTTTAACTATTTATATTGACCGTTGCAGCCTTACAAAAAATGAATTTGTTACTTATTTAGATTGTATAGTATTCATTTGATAAATCGCAAAATAGATCATATACTTTAAAAAACTGAAAATATGAGATATTTTTATTTAAGTTATTAATAGTAATAATAATTTTTTAACTTACAATAATTATAAGATTTATATGTTAAACCTCTCTTTAGAAGGTGTGTTAGGATTTTATTTGCTTGTCTTATCTTTTTGGATCAAAGTCCAGTGTCACTTATGGCTAGCCTCTAGACTTTAGGTCCTAGAAGAGAAGTCTTGGGATGCTCAATTAGGGCCTAGGTGGTAGGTCGGACTTTGTGGTTCGTCGGAGAGGATGGACAGTGGCTAAAGTCCATGGCTAGGTGTTTGGCATTGGAGGTGATGTAGTGGCGGTGCTTATTGGGTGTGTGGATTAGGGCGGATCTATTGGATCTAAGCCTCAATGGTGAGTCCCATGGTGTAGTGGAAGGGTTGCTCACCTCACTTGGTATTTGTTAGTGGAGGAGCAATGCTAAGAGGCAACAATGGTATTAAGCCCCACCATCTAATAGAAGATGGGCCTTATGGTAGGACCCACCTTAGTGAAACCCACATTTTATTAGTGATGATATTTAGTACTGGTGGTGACTTTTAGCATTTTTCGTTAGTGAAGGAGTGTTGGCCTTTTTGTACACACGTGGTGGCTATATTCCTATCGGTGGCTATGTTTCATTGCAGTGCTACTTCTTCGGGTCTTTTAAGTCACATTGGTTGAATATATGTTGCTAGTCAAATTTATTATTAGGGTTTTGTCTCATTTCAATGGTTACTTATTTCTGTTAAAGATGATGTAGTTTTCATGATGTATGTGTTGGTTGTTACTGGCGTATTTCTAGTTTAGCTTTGAAACAACGAAGGTGATTTCTCTAACTTTCGATTTTGGTGGTTGTTTATTTTTATTAAAGATGATGTAGTTTTCATGATGTGTGTGTTGGTTATTATTGGTGTATTTCTAGTTTTGCTTTGAAACAACGAAGGTGATTTCTCTAACTTTCGATTTTATTTGTGTGACCTATCTATTTGAGTTGTTTCTCGATGATGTTGATGTTAGTCTACTACTACATCTGTTTTTATACAGTGCAGTGGTTGGCTTTAATACTACATGTTACAATCTCTTAATCAATCAAATAATATCATCAATTATAAAAAAAGGTTTTGTCAAAACGAGCTCATTTATTGATGTACTGATAAACTTCTGTATCATTAAAATCTCAATGTACAATCTTTTCTTTTAAGTTTTATCAGATTCTACTTATGGGTGTAATCTCGTACATCATAAAGTCAGTCATATAGTGAACAATAGTTTATAAAATAACGGGGCCTTATGTGCCTCTATCAATCTTGTCGAACATGATTTATTTCACAAATCATGTCAACTTCAAAATCGCCAACTTCTCAAATGTGCTGATCACAAGTCTTGCTCTCTAATGGCGATTCCCACCTTATAACAAAACAGTATTAACCAACTCTAACCATAGTACTAGACCACACACATTATTCTCTTCTCTTTCACCATAAACTTTCCTTCCTTAATAAAGCACACTTCACAAACCAGAACAACAAAAAACACAAAACACAAACACCAGCTAAGCCAATCATTGTCCCAAAAAGGGGGAAAAAAAAGTATGTGACAAAGCCTCTTTCTTTGTACAAAAAGTCCCTTACTGCTTTGTTGGAGCCTCCACCAGAAGGCCCAAACTCCGAAATAATGGTCGTGTTGTACAACCAACTGAGGTGTTACTTCAATGCGGCGAAGAGCAACAGGATCAGGAGCCTCTCGATTCCTCAGTATAGGAATGTCGAGATTTACTATTCTTAGCTTGTCTTAGGACAGCTATGCATTTTCATAGCATCTAGTTCATTCCTATTTTGGGTTACACCTTATCCTCCAATCACTACTATGCTCTTCATCCACTCAGCAAGGATTTTTTTTTGTTGAGATTTGGGATTTTTTTTATAGGAATTAGATGGTTTTTTTATTAAATTTATCAATTACTGTTGGGAATTGGGAATTTGGGTTTCGTTTGATTTATGAGTTTAAATTTAAATTTTTGAGTTTAGGTTTTTTTTTTGTCAATAAAATTTATAACTTAATCAAATAACTTGGAATCTAAAAATTTTATTTCATTTCATTTCAGACTCAATACATGAATCAAATGAATCTTAAAAATCTTAATTATATTGGGAAACGGGGTACTTTCTCTTAAAAAACAACTTCACAATGAACAACACTATACAAATAAATAGTAATATATATTGAACAATACCGTACAAATGAATAGTTTCATACAAATAAATAATACCATACAAATGAATAGTATTGTATATATAAACAGTCGTATAGTGAACAATACCGTATAAACTACATTATACTATATGCAATAAAAAGACCCAAAAAATATTGCAATTGAATACAAAACAAATATCAAGATGTTAAAATAAAGAATAGAGGAATGAACACATCAGATTTTATGAGGTTTAGCAATTTACTTATTCCTCGGGCACTATAACAGGAGACCACTTCACTATCTTTCAAAGATTACAAATTTTTAGTAATTTTTCAATCACCCATTGATAGGATATCCTAATTAAAGGACCTCTACAAATATTTAAATAGAAGAAGAAGAGAAATTTTTGAGATGATTTAAATTTGGAGGGCAATGGTTTATTTATAAGATCAAAGACCCATGCTGTAATGACCGCCATTTTCATGGCACCTACTTACCATGTAATAAGTCATTAAGGAATAAAATGGACATAATTTAATGTCCTTTAGCAAATTTAAGAAACATGGTCAAGTACACGACCGTGTAAGAGGCTGTGTACCGCTCAGATAGATGAATGTGTTTCAAAGACATGGCCGTGTTGAGTAGTCTCAACTAGTACATGCTCGTGTCTGAAATGTACACGCCCGTGTTGCGTTGCACACGCACGTGTAAGAGTCTGTGTAGAAGGCTGTGTAATGAGCCGAGAGCCACTGTAATGACTCTCATGAATTATGAAACTTAATTACTATGTAATGATGTAATTAAGTTAATAAGCACAGTGTGCTTTTCAGTTGAATGAATTAAACAGGAATAGTAACGTTTAATTACTATTCATGCAATGAAAGGGGTAATCGACAGTGAAATCGGTCCACCCTATTATGTGAGTATGCGTTGAGACACGCAATATCAAGAAACCGGTCTAGACGACCATTTCATGATACAGAATTGATGAGCTAGTCATCAGTACGCTCAGACTGGTCATCTGAGCGCAGCAGTGATAATTGCCCTAATAGATGTACAGTATCGAGAAAAGTGGTCTAGATGACCTCTTCTCGCCCATAGACTGACAAAATCAAAGTCAGAACGCTCAGATTAGTCAGTCAGATAGTGAATAGTGAGTAGTGAGAAACGCAGTGTCAGGTTAGTGGCCAAGACGGCCTTAATCTGGCATAAAACTGATATATTAATAGTCAGCAGGCTCAATCTGGTCAATTGAGCATAAAATGTAGATTTTGTTTAAGGGATACGTAGTATCGGGATGAGGGTCAAGACGACCTTTTCTCATCCCGAAACTGATATATTTAGACTCAGGACGCCCAAATTAGTCAATCGGGCACCTGACACGTTTTTCGAGACGGGGTCATGCAGATCCGGAAAACTGGTCCAGAAGACCTCAGATGGACGTAAAACTGATAAATTTGAAATCAGCACGTCCAAATTAGTCAAGAGAGACTGTGTTTGAAATTTCACGCGAAAACGCCTCGTTATGCGTGCACAGTGTCAACACAGTGTAGGCCTAACCACAGTATCAAGAAATTGGTCAAGATGACCTTTTCTTGATATAAAACTGATATATTTGGAATCAGAATGCTCAAATTAGTCATTTGAACACAAAAAGTAATTTTTGACCGGGAACCATACAGTATCGGGAAACTGGTCGAGACGACCTCGGATGAAGATAAAACTGATATATTTGGGTTCAGCACGCCCAAATTAGTCAGTATAGCCTATCTTAAAATTTTTCAAAAAATTAGTATAAAGGAGGAAATTTTGGGGATTATAGAAAAATAGCCCCCATATTTTTCCAAATCACATTTTCTCCCTCCTATACCACACGAAGATGAACAGTGACCAACTATCGAATCCGGCCTCCGTTTTTGACACCGCCGGCACCATTGGAAAGCTCTCGACGAGCTGATTCCAACGGTGGGCCGAGTCGACCGAACCGATGCCGGAGCACGCCGCACGCGCCGCCCAAAGCCGCCGGTGGCCGAATTTTTCAAACCGCCGTATCTCCGCCGTCCGACGTCCAAATGCCACGATTCCGGTCCCAATGGATTCGTGGTGAAGAGTAGAACAAAACCCAGGCTTCATTTCACATCAACAGCCGCCGAATCGCGCCGCCCCAGGTTCGCCGTCGCCGTCGCCATCGCCGCCGTCGGATCTCGCTATTCCGGCGGAGTTGAGTTGCAAGGTCGGTGTCAAAATGCTCAGAACAACACGTAGATCAAAAGCCCCAAATCAATTTTGGGCAACAACGCCGGAAAAATGAAGATCCAACGCCGCCGCCGTCGCCGACTTTTCGAGAGCCGATTTCCGGTGATAGGAGCCTCGATTCATGAAATTGACACCACCAATGGGTTCCTCTCGTCGAGCTCTTCAAGATGGTGGTCGCCACTTCCATCGCCGCCGTGGTCAACGCCGGTCAACGCCGGTCAACGCCGGTCAACGGCGGTCAACGCCGGTCAACGGCGACCCGGAGACCGAAAATTGAAGAATGGCCCGTTGGCCTATTTTCGACGTTCCGGACACATCCGCGGCATCGGATTTGCAAACTGGAGTTTCAAAAGTGAAGAACGACGATTCAAAGATTGCACGGTCGAGACCGAACGGTTCGTCCGACCGTCGACGGGAACGATTTTGGTAGTAGTGTTGATCTATTTATTCCTCAATTTAATATTGGAAATAATTATGTATTAATTATGGTTTAATGACTTGAGGAATTGTAAGAAAAAAGGGTGAAATATCGAAAAAGAAAATGTGAATATTTTTACGTAAAAAGCGGAGCTTTTACGTAAAAATTAGGCCTCTGGTTTAGTACGTGGCAGGTTAGAATAGGTTAGATGGTTTTGAGGCGTTTCCTAAACGCCGGAAACCTAAAAATTAAGCGGAAATGCTGCCGAAATTTCTAAAACGGCACAAAGGGGTATTTTAGGAAACGAGGGCTGAAAATGTGATCGGGATGGAAACCCGAGCTCCCTCGATGACCTAAGTCCGGGAAAGAAGGACGGACATTATGAGGATTAGTGAACCGCCCCATTAGAAATTTCGTAATGTAAGAAAACGACCCCTATGTCAGAATAGTACCACCCGAGGGACAGGTGCGATCGAAGTATAAAATTTGGGGCGATTACATCGGTAACGGTAACCCGATAGGCTAAATAGTCATACGAGAGGTATTCAGTATGTTGACTGGTTGGTTAGCCAGTCAAGGACCAAGTCGGAATGGGATAGTGAGAGACAGTGATTAATTTGTCAAGTAGACAAATTAATCAAGCACGATTAAAAAAAAAAATTAGATATCAAATTTCCCAAAGTAGAGCAGTCGGGTACCGATAGGCATCAGTACCACACAACGATAAGTTTATTAGTTCCTAACGATAGAGTGACCTAAGAGCGATGTTAATTAATTTATTGGGTAAATAAATTAATTAACAATGATTAGAAAATCAAATTCTTAAGAAGAGGGCAATTAGTACCGACAAGGATCGGTACCACATAACGAGAATTTTTATTAGTCACTAATGACCACGGTGACCTAAGAGTGAATGTTAATGTAAATGCATTATGATTACAGGGAGGTACCTGTATTGTGACGAAGGCGAGAGTATAAACTGTCTGCTGACAGGTAAGTACAACTCCGCCTACAGCATGGATAAAATGAATTTAAAATGATGCTTTTCCAGTATTTTAAGTATGTATCTTGCACACGATGCTGCACAGCATACATAAGAGCATATAGCTTCACAATCGAGTAGATTGATGAAAGAACAAGATAGAAGCCATAGATCCCTACCGCGTAGGATTGGGGACAGCTTAGAGAAGCGTATGGCTAGAACAGTTAAACAAGATGGAAATAAATAGGTGTGTCGTACCGGCTCCTTCAGTCGAAGGGGTTTCCAGTTAAAGAAAGTTCAGGCCACAAGTTGAGCATCAGTTGATGGCTCTTCGGCATTAGTTGACCTCGGGCGTTACCGTTGGTCTGCGCGCACACGGTACTGACACATGGGCCCTAAATAGACAAGAAAAGAAAAGAGAAACTTGAAGCATAAATGAACATAACCGGACCATGCATTAGTTATAGTTCATTATGCTTTCTTTTTCAGTAGAGTGCATACAGTACACGATGCTTCTGTCATGCATAAAGTATGTGAAGTTTTATATTCAGTGTTATGACATGTTATGTGATGACATGATATGTGAGCTGATATGTGATATGCTTATATGATATATGATTTATTAAGTGATATATGTCATGCCTATGATTTTACGTATGTGCTATGTTTTAAACATGTTTTGCGGTTAACATGTTGTACTTACTGGGCGTAAAGCTCACGGAGTGTGTTCATGCTGTAGGTAAGCATCCTATAGCGTAAACATCAAGGGACGATGATGGTGGCGGAGGTGGATGTGAGGATGAGGTTATGGATACACCGCGAGTATTCTTCCGCACAGTATGAGTAAATAGTATTTTGAATAGTAAAGGTTAAATGGTATTTTGGAACAGTAAACAGTATATGTACGAGTAGTATATTTAAATAGTATCTGGTGAATAGTAATCAGATAAACATGTATATAATTATGTATGTATAATTGAAATCCTTATGTTTTTCAAATTCCGCATTTTAATAGTATGCGTACGTGAATAGTAAATACGTACGTGTATATAAAAAAAAAAAAAAATCCCTCTAAATTTATAGTCTTAAATTCAGCAAGTTTAAGTATCGTTTTTAAAGAAGCAAGTAATAGAGTTTACAGTGACGGTCCGGGCCGCTGAGGGCACGGGGCGCCACAGTTGGTATCAGAGAGGTTTCCTGCCATCCTACTTCACATCACCGCATGCCTACCTCATCTGTCCAAGTAAGTTAGTTTTATTTTTTAGTCGGTAAATGTTTATCTATTGAAGATAACATTTTATAGTAATGAGACGACGAAATCTATGATGGCGAGGACAAGCTGAAAAGATGCTGAGATCATTATACGAAAAATCACGACCGTGCAGTGCTAGAGAACTGTTCAGAGAAAGAACATGGATTGCTGCTCGAGTTGTACCGATCTTCAGGGCTAGTCGTCCACCAAGTTTCGAGTGGCAAACAGTACTCCTGCACTCTATGAGAATGTCAGGACTAGTTTCATGTTATCAAAGTGATTCCCTGATTGTACACCATTCACCAGGATAACTGAGTCCTGTTGGCTGTTGATATCTCTCAGGAAGATACTCTCGTGTGTATCGGGATCCTTATGACCAGGATGAGCTCTTAACTGTGTCGAGTTTCGCCATACCACGATCGAGCCAATCTCTGAGAGCAGTCCAGCATCAGCTCCAGTTTTTCTCTATGGGCAAGCAGGGAGTGAAACCGCCTAAGTTCTCTAGAGTTATGGATATACGAGAATTTGTTCATCGGACTAAAAGACTGCAGCTGATGTTCGGCGATATAGTTCTAACGTATGCTGTTCGCTACAAGGAACCGATATGGACTTCTACAATACATGCCGAGACAAAAGTGGATTAAGACAGAAGAAGACTCAAAGAGAGAAAGAGACCTTGCCAAACAGAATTAGAAGAGCGATCAAATAGGACTAGCAAGCCTTATTAAGGAGATAGTGAACGCCGAGAGAAAAGTGCTCAACCCCGGGAACCCTGCACAAGCCCAAGGCATTATAGCAGCCGCCATTATGGAGGGTGACCCGGTAGGACCAGCACCCCAACTGGCCGATGAAGAGTTCATGGCCGAGCACCAGCCAGAAGTACACGAGGGCAATAGGGAGCCAATGGAGAACCCCGAACCAGCTCGTATGTCTCCCGAACACCCCATGGAAGAGGAAGATGACAAGACTCTTTCCGATGCCCATCCCGACGATGAGGGAGAGGAGATCCCCAACTGCTTTAGTAATGACGAATAGATGGGGATGTACGAACCCCAAGTCATCATAGCCAGCGATGACGAGATCAGTTTCGACTGAGAAGAAGAGGAAAACCCAGAGGAGTACTCACTCAGCGATAGTGATGATGAGGAGATGCCTGATACTGAATCAGGATTGTCCTTCCAATAGTAGTAACCCTTCTGCGGGAATGTTAGTTATGAAAATATATAGAGGGAAGCAGCAGCTCTCCCCCGTCAGTTGTAGCACAATGTACTTGTTGGGATCGTATAGGGGAAGTGTGTGTCACTCCCACTGAACTAGAATCTTGAATATATGTATATATATTATGTGAAATATATTATGAGATAAGTAGTAAAGCTTTGCCCTAGGGGCCAGATATAATTTTTTTCCACAGTGTGAGTATGATATGACAGAAAGTGCAGGACGAATCCTAGCACTCAGACGATGTCCCAATACAATGCGGTAATTGTATTGAACATCACAGTATGAGAGAAAGAAAGATGGATATAGTGTGTATATTTATATCCATAATGTTTAAGTAAGATTGTTAAGTAAGAAAGAAAATGATATGTGATACGAGTCCCAAGTATAGAATTTAAGAGACTTATATTTTTTCCTTTCCCGTTGTACGATAGGGTTACATAGGAAAACATGGCAAGAACGAGAGCTTAGTTAAACCCAGCATCCCGAGAGGATGAGTTGATAGCACAGATTGCAGCCATGCGAGAGATGATGGAGAACTAGCAACCGGAGCTAAACCAGCTTAGGGAACAGCTGGGCCAGCAACCCCAGGCACCACAATCAGTAAAGATGCTAGCACAGGAGGCTCTAGCAGCCCCAGAAACTCTAAGGGAACAAGCAGCTCCTCCAGCCCAGGAGGCACTAGCGCCTATAGTAATGGCTACTCTCATAACAGCAATTGTTTTTTTTTTTTTTTGCCAATCCCTAGGGAAGGCGACTTGTATGAAAGATTCCGACGCATGAAAGCGTTAGAATTCTTAAGAATCACCAACCCTATAGAGGCCGATGATTGGCTAACGGATATCCAAGTAATCTTGGATTTTATAGGGTTAACAGATAGAGAAAGAAAGTGATGTGCACATCCTTCACCCTGCGCAATGAGGCGCGTTAGTGGTGGAAGATGGTAACCATTAGGAGGAACATCAGAGAGATGAGCTGGAGTGATTTCATTGAGGAATTCAAGGAGATGTACTTCAACGAGGAAGCACTAGTAGCGCAGTAAGACGAGTTCGACAACCTGCACCAATGTAGTATGACTGTTATGGAGGCAGTCAAGAAGTTTGAACAGTTGGCTCAACTTTGTCCAGATTTGGTACCGACCAAAAGGAGAGAGTCAAACGAATGCTGAAGATGTTTAGAACGGAAATCACAGTTTAGGTCTGTAGCGGAGGGCACGGACCAGCGACACTAGCAGAATGTGTCAGCAAGACTATTTAAGCTGAGTACTAGTCGGCTCAGGATAAGGAGCGAAAGACGCAGAATTTTAAGGCACGAAAGGAGGAGAAAACGCAAGCTGAGCAGGCTCAGGGGAAGTAAAACCCCGAGTTACAACACAGAGGACAGAATGTGGGAACCGGCCAGAATAGTAGGCATTCCCATAATAACAACAAGAGAAAAGGGGAATTAAGGCAATCAAGATTCACAGGAGAATTTCCCCCAGAAGAGAAACAACCAGGAAGGAAATGATAGCCAACTCGACGTGCACGAAATGCGGAAAGAGGCACTCAGGAGAATGTAAGCAAGGAGTAAGTGGTTGTTTCATCTGTGGCAAGAAAGGCCACTATGCCAAAAAAAAAAAAAAAAAGGCTTAGGACACAACGTTGTCATAAACTGTTGAAGGCGAAAAATCATTTTCGAACCAATCGGATGTGAAAAGTTCATCTACAAGGGTTTGTCGCCAGAGCAACCAAAGACGATGATATCAGCAGTGAAGGCTCGCGAGATACAATCCAGTGGATGCACGGACTTCCTAGTATACGTAGCAGATAAGACTCAAGGAATAGAGATAGGACCCGACAACGTACCGATAGTCAGGGAATTCATGGAGATATTTCTAGAAGATCTTGCAGGACTCCAACCAGAGCGCAGGATCTCGTTCGAGACTGAACGTCTACTAGAATCAGCCCCATCTTTGAGGCCCCCTACAGAATAGGCCCTATAGAGCTAAAGGAGCTCCAAGCCCAGCTAAAGTACTAAATAGATAAGGGATTCATGCGATAGAGCTATTCACCCTGGAGAGCACCCATACCATTCGTGAAGAAGAAAGATGGACCACTGAGAATGTGCATCGACTACAGAGAGTTGAACAGGATTACGATTAAGAATAAGCATCTGTTGCCGCGAGTTAACGATCTATTTGATCAGCTCCAAGACGCTGTAGTGTTCTCGAAGATCGATCTACATCCCGAGTACCATCAACTACAAATCAGGAATGAAGATGTACCCAAAACAGCATTTCAAACGTGGTACGGACATTACGAGTTTCTGTTCATGTCACTCAGATTAACGGACGCACCCGCAACTTTCATGAACTGGATGAACCGCATGTTCAAGGACTATTTGGATAAGTTTGTCATTGGGTTCATCGATGACATACTTATACACTCTAAGACGAAGGAAGAGCACGAAGAGCACTTAATTATCATTTTGCGCATGCAACAGGACCATCAGTTATACACCAAGTTCTCCAAGTACGAGTTTTGGCTGGAGAAGGTCCATTTCCTAGACCACGTAGACCCCAAGGAAGGAGTATCTGTGGACCTGGCGAAAATTGATGCAGTTAGCACGTGGCCAGCTCAGAGGAACGAAACGAGAATTCACAGTTTCTTTAAACTAACAGGATGTTACCTACACTTAGTCGAAGGCTACTCAAAGTTAGCTGCTCCGCTCACAGCGCTCACCAAGAAGGGAAAGAGGTATAAGTGAATCGATAAGTGTGAGGAAAGCTTTCAAGAGCTAAGATGAAGACTCATAAGCGCTCCAATGCTGACCATTTCAAATGTTGGTCAGGGAAGCTTTGTGATTTAAGCGCCACATCTAAAACCAAGTTGGAAACTGTGTTGATGTAGAGTGGTAGAGTAGTCGCGTATGCTTCACGACAACTCAAAAAAAAACCTTGAGAAGAGCTACCCAACGCGTGATCTGGAGCTAGTAGCGATAGTTTTTACGATAAAAACATGGAGGCACTACCTGTACGGAGTCACATGCGAGATTTACATCGACCACTAGAGTCTCAAATGTATCTTCACGCAGAAAGAGCTCAACATGAGGCAGCGTAGATGGCTAGAGTTGGTAAGGATTACGACCGTGAGATCCTATACCATCCAGGGAAAGCCAATAAAGTGGTCAATGCGTAGAGTCAGAAGCATATTACTATGCCTATGGCTATTAGTGCCTTGTCAAGAGCACTACAAAGGAGTTATGCGACAGCAAGATCAAGATTTTGATAGGGGGATTGTCTAACATGACCCTCCAATCGACGCCCCAAGAAGAGATCAAGATCGGTCAAGATTTTGATTTGTCCCTGCTCAAGTCCAAAAAGGAAGCTATAGAGGACAAGGGTTCAGAGTTTAAGATCCTTAAGGACGACATACTCTACTACAGAGATAGAGTATGTGTTCTAAAAGATGAAGAACTCAAGAAGCGAATCCTTTTGGAACCTTACGAGACGTCATATTCCGTACATCCGGTAGCGAATAAGATGTACAAGTACCTAAAGGAAAGTTTTTGGTGCCTTGGAATGAAGAATGACATTGTCGAGTTCGTCGCCAGCTGCCTTACGTGCCAGAAGGTTAAGGTAGATCACCAGCGCTCAGCAGGATAATCGTAGGAAATTAAGTTACCCGAGTGGAAATGGGACCAGATTACGATGAATTTCGTAATCGGATTGCCGAAGACGTCAAACGATAATGATGCAATCTGGGTGATTGTAGAAAAACTGATGAAATCAGTTAGATTTTTAGCAATGAAAGTTAGCTACTCGGTGGAACGACCAGTAGAAATCTATGCGGCACAGTTCGTGAAATGGCACGGAATACCAGAGTCGATCGTCTCAGATCGTAGTGGACGCTTTACCTCCAGATTTTGGCGAAGTGTTCAGGCTGCATTACGGTCCAAGTGAGAGTTCAGCACAGCATTTCATCCTCAGACCGACAGTTAGTCTAAGAGGACCATACAGATGTTAGAGGACATGTTGAGACCTACGTCCTAGACTTCAAAGGAAATTGGAATCAGAAGCTACCATTGAGCGAGTTCTCATACAACAGCAACTACCATTCCTAGATAGGAATGGTACCGTACGAGACACTCTGTGGAAAGAAATGCAGATCTCTGGCTCATTAGTACGAGTTTGGAGAGAAACGAGTAGTTAGCTCGGACATCATCAAGAATACCATGTCAGACGTGAAGCTGATACGAGAAACGTTAGATACAGCGCACAGTCGACAGAAGAATTTTGACGATAAGCGCCGTAGACCCCTCAAGTTTCAAGTAGGAGATTCGGTCTTTTTCAAGGCGGCACCCATGAAAGGGGTGATGCGCATTGAAAATAAAAGAAAGCTCAGTCCTAGGTACATAGGACCCTTGAGATAATAGAGAAAGTCGGGAAGGTGGCTTATAGACTAGCACTTCCTCCCGAGTTAGTTACAGTGCACAATGTCTTTCACGTTTTGATGTTAAAGAAGTACGTGCCAAACAGCTCCCATGTTCTTAGCCAAGAATCCGTTGTAGTATACGCTGATCCGACGTACGAGGAGAGACTCGTGCAGATCTTAGTTAGAAAGGAGAAAGTACTTAGGAATGAAGTATACCGCTAGTAAAAGTGTTGTGGCAGAATCATAGTGTTGAGGAAGCCACATGAGAATGGGAAGAAGACATGAGAAGAGACTTCCCGGAATTATTCTAATTTTCGAGGACGAAAATTTTGTAAGGGGGGTAGGTTGTAATGACCGCCATTTTCATGGCACCTACTTACCATGTAATAAGTCATTAAGGAATAAAATGGACATAATTTAATGTCCTTTAGCAAATTTAAGAAACATGGTCAAGTACACGACCGTGTAAGAGGCTGTGTACCGCTCAGATAGATGAATGTGTTTCAAAGACATGGCCGTGTTGAGTAGTCTCAACTAGTACATGCTCGTGTCTGAAATGTACACGCCCGTGTTGCGTTGCACACGCACGTGTAAGAGTCTGTGTAGAAGGCTGTGTAATGAGCCGAGAGCCACTGTAATGACTCTCATGAATTATGAAACTTAATTACTATGTAATGATGTAATTAAGTTAATAAGCACAGTGTGCTTTTCAGTTGAATGAATTAAACAGGAATAGTAACGTTTAATTACTATTCATGCAATGAAAGGGGTAATCGACAGTGAAATCGGTCCACCCTATTATGTGAGTATGCGTTGAGACACGCAATATCAAGAAACCGGTCTAGACGACCATTTCATGATACAGAATTGATGAGCTAGTCATCAGTACGCTCAGACTGGTCATCTGAGCGCAGCAGTGATAATTGCCCTAATAGATGTACAGTATCGAGAAAAGTGGTCTAGATGACCTCTTCTCGCCCATAGACTGACAAAATCAAAGTCAGAACGCTCAGATTAGTCAGTCAGATAGTGAATAGTGAGTAGTGAGAAACGCAGTGTCAGGTTAGTGGCCAAGACGGCCTTAATCTGGCATAAAACTGATATATTAATAGTCAGCAGGCTCAATCTGGTCAATTGAGCATAAAATGTAGATTTTGTTTAAGGGATACGTAGTATCGGGATGAGGGTCAAGACGACCTTTTCTCGTCCCGAAACTGATATATTTAGACTCAGGACGCCCAAATTAGTCAATCGGGCACCTGACACGTTTTTCGAGACGAGGTCATGCAGATCCGGAAAACTGGTCCAGAAGACCTCAGATGGACGTAAAACTGATAAATTTGAAATCAGCACGTCCAAATTAGTCAAGAGAGACTGTGTTTGAAATTTCACGCGAAAACGCCTCGTTATGCGTGCACAGTGTCAACACAGTGTAGGCCTAACCACAGTATCAAGAAATTGGTCAAGATGACCTTTTCTTGATATAAAACTGATATATTTGGAATCAGAATGCTCAAATTAGTCATTTGAACACAAAAAGTAATTTTTGACCGGGAACCATACAGTATCGGGAAACTGGTCGAGACGACCTCGGATGAAGATAAAACTGATATATTTGGGTTCAGCACGCCCAAATTAGTCAGTATAGCCTATCTTAAAATTTTTCAAAAAATTAGTATAAAGGAGGAAATTTTGGGGATTATAGAAAAATAGCCCCCATATTTTTCCAAATCACATTTTCTCCCTCCCATACCACACGAAGATGAACAGTGACCAACTATCGAATCCGGCCTCCGTTTTTGACACCGCCGGCACCATTGGAAAGCTCTCGACGAGCTGATTCCAACGGTTGGCCGAGTCGACCGAACCGATGCCGGAGCACGCCGCACGCGCCGCCCAAAGCCGCCGGTGGCCGAATTTTTCAAACCGCCATATCTCCGCCGTCCGACGTCCAAATGCCACGATTCCGGTCCCAATGGATTCGTGGTGAAGAGTAGAACAAAATCTAGGCTTCATTTCACATCAACAGCCGCCGAATCGCGCCGCCCCAGGTTCGCCGTCGCCGTCGCCATCGCCGCCGTCGGATCTCGCTATTCCGGCGGAGTTGAGTTGCAAGGTCGGTGTCAAAATGCTCAGAACAACACGTAGATCAAAAGCCCCAAATCAATTTTGGGCAACAACGCCGGAAAAATGAAGATCCAACGCCGCCGTCGTCGCCGACTTTTCGAGAGCCGATTTCCGGTGATAGGAGCCTCGATTCATGAAATTGACACCACCAATGGGTTCCTCTCGTCGAGCTCTTCAAGATGGTGGTCGCCACTTCCATCGCCGCCGTGGTCAACGCCGGTCAACGCCGGTCAACGCCGGTCAACGGCGGTCAACGCCGGTCAACGGCGACCCGGAGACCGAAAATTGAAGAATGGCCCGTTGGCCTATTTTCGACGTTCCGGACACATCCGCGGCATCGGATTTGCAAACTGGAGTTTCAAAAGTGAAGAACGACGATTCAAAGATTGCACGGTCGAGACCGAACGGTTCGTCCGACCGTCGACGGGAACGATTTTGGTAGTAGTGTTGATCTATTTATTCCTCAATTTAATATTGGAAATAATTATGTATTAATTATGGTTTAATGACTTGAGGAATTGTAAGAAAAAAGGGTGAAATATCGAAAAAGAAAATGTGAATATTTTTACGTAAAAAGCGGAGCTTTTACGTAAAAATTAGGCCTCTGGTTTAGTACGTGGCAGGTTAGAATAGGTTAGATGGTTTTGAGGCGTTTCCTAAACGCCGGAAACCTAAAAATTAAGCGGAAATGCTGCCGAAATTTCTAAAACGGCACAAAGGGGTATTTTAGGAAACGAGGGCTGAAAATGTGATCGGGATGGAAACCCGAGCTCCCTCGATGACCTAAGTTCGGGAAAGAAGGACGGACATTATGAGGATTAGTGAACCGCCCCATTAGAAATTTCGTAATGTAAGAAAACGACCCCTATGTCAGAATAGTACCACCCGAGGGACAGGTGCGATCGAAGTATAAAATTTGGGGCGATTACATCGGTAACGGTAACCCGATAGGCTAAATAGTCATACGAGAGGTATTCAGTATGTTGACTGGTTGGTTAGCCAGTCAAGGACCAAGTCGGAATGGGATAGTGAGAGACAGTGATTAATTTGTCAAGTAGACAAATTAATCAAGCACGATTAAAAAAAAAAATTAGATATCAAATTTCCCAAAGTAGAGCAGTCGGGTACCGATAGGCATCAGTACCACACAACGATAAGTTTATTAGTTCCTAACGATAGAGTGACCTAAGAGCGATGTTAATTAATTTATTGGGTAAATAAATTAATTAACAATGATTAGAAAATCAAATTCTTAAGAAGAGGGCAATTAGTACCGACAAGGATCGGTACCACATAACGAGAATTTTTATTAGTCACTAATGACCACGGTGACCTAAGAGTGAATGTTAATGTAAATGCATTATGATTACAGGGAGGTACCTGTATTGTGACGAAGGCGAGAGTATAAACTGTCTGCTGACAGGTAAGTACAACTCCGCCTACAGCATGGATAAAATGAATTTAAAATGATGCTTTTCCAGTATTTTAAGTATGTATCTTGCACACGATGCTGCACAGCATACATAAGAGCATATAGCTTCACAATCGAGTAGATTGATGAAAGAACAAGATAGAAGCCATAGATCCCTACCGCGTAGGATTGGGGACAGCTTAGAGAAGCGTATGGCTAGAACAGTTAAACAAGATGGAAATAAATAGGTGTGTCGTACCGGCTCCTTCAGTCGAAGGGGTTTCCAGTTAAAGAAAGTTCAGGCCACAAGTTGAGCATCAGTTGATGGCTCTTCGGCATTAGTTGACCTCGGGCGTTACCGTTGGTCTGCGCGCACACGGTACTGACACATGGGCCCTAAATAGACAAGAAAAGAAAAGAGAAACTTGAAGCATAAATGAACATAACCGGACCATGCATTAGTTATAGTTCATTATGCTTTCTTTTTCAGTAGAGTGCATACAGTACACGATGCTTCTGTCATGCATAAAGTATGTGAAGTTTTATATTCAGTGTTATGACATGTTATGTGATGACATGATATGTGAGCTGATATGTGATATGCTTATATGATATATGATTTATTAAGTGATATATGTCATGCCTATGATTTTACGTATGTGCTATGTTTTAAACATGTTTTGCGGTTAACATGTTGTACTTACTGGGCGTAAAGCTCACGGAGTGTGTTCATGCTGTAGGTAAGCATCCTATAGCGTAAACATCAAGGGACGATGATGGTGGCGGAGGTGGATGTGAGGATGAGGTTATGGATACACCGCGAGTATTCTTCCGCACAGTATGAGTAAATAGTATTTTGAATAGTAAAGGTTAAATGGTATTTTGGAACAGTAAACAGTATATGTACGAGTAGTATATTTAAATAGTATCTGGTGAATAGTAATCAGATAAACATGTATATAATTATGTATGTATAATTGAAATCCTTATGTTTTTCAAATTCCGCATTTTAATAGTATGCGTACGTGAATAGTAAATACGTACGTGTATATAAAAAAAAAAAAAAAATCCCTCTAAATTTATAGTCTTAAATTCAGCAAGTTTAAGTATCGTTTTTAAAGAAGCAAGTAATAGAGTTTACAGTGACGGTCCGGGCCGCTGAGGGCACGGGGCGCCACACATGCCTCCTTCATACATAAGCAATGTGGGACTTTTTTCTAAACACAAACAAGTCAAATTTCTAACAAATCTCTACCTTGGCAAATTTGTCAGTCCTACTCAGCTTCTCAATTCTTCATTTTCTCAAATTGATGAAGTCATTTGTAGCAATGCCTCTAAATGCTCCCACTGGTGCCATACACCTGAAGGTGTTCAAACTTGCAGGATATTAGTTAAGTCCAAGTAGTGCTTAAACTTGACTGTAGGAAAATTAATCGGTAAAAACGTATCAGAGTGGCGCAGCGGAACAATAAAAATTTTAGGATCATTAAATATCTCATGATGGCATATACAATAAACCAACAATAATTAAAACTCATACCTCAAGGACGCCAATCTGCAGGAGGAGAATGACCAGAGGGCTTTAACCAACTAGCCTTCTCTACTATTCTCCAATTCCCGAATGGCTGAGTATGTGGGCACTCTGAACCTCGATCGATATGCTAGCATTGCTAGTCTTCTTCCGACCACCCAGATCTCTAAAGAACTTATTGTCACGATGAGTTATGCAACAATAAGTCTGCTCACCTGAGAGTCTGTGGTATAAGAGAACTGGAGTGGCATGACCTCTATTTATAGACCTACATGAGGTGATTCTCTGAATTCGAATTGGATTAGGAGAAGATATTCTCCCTTATCCACAAGCACAAAATCTAAATTTTCCAAGGGGAAAATCCCAACAATAAATTCGGCCACTTGAGGATAAATCCAATTTAAATCTAAACAAGATTTTAACTAGAATTTTATCTCCCTTTTTCAACCAAAAAATCCGAAAATCCAAGGAGAAAATCTCCACCAAAATTTCGGCCACTTTTGGATAAGGGAGAATTAAAATTCCACTAGGATTTTCAAGCTTGAATCTTATCTCATCCTTATCCAAAATAACCAAAAATCTCCTAGGAGATTTACTCCAAAAATTCGGCCATTATTTGGGAGGAGAGAATCCAAATTCAACTGGGATTGAAACTTGAATTTTTCCTTGAACCTTATCCACAAAAAAAACCAAAAAAACATTGAGGATAATCCTCAAAATTTTCGTCTATATTTGGTTAGGATTTGGATTCAAAATTCAAGTAGGATTCTAACAAGATTTTCCTCTTCATATCCAACTCAAATTCGAATTTCATTCTTTGTGGATTTACCACAAAAAATTCGAATCCCACTTGGACTGTGATTCAAAATTTGAATTTCAAATTTCAAATTCAAATTTCAAATTCAAATTTCAAATTTCAAATTTCAAATTTTAAATTCAAATTTCAAATTCAAATTTCAAATTCGAATTTCAATTTCAAATTTCAAATTCAAATTTCAAATTCAAAATTCAAAATTCAAAATTCAAATTTCAAATTTCAAATTTCAAAATCCACAAAACAGTTGTATTTCAAACTCTTGTTCTCATGGATAATTTTCTACAACTCCAATCCAATCTCAAATAAAATCATGGCAACTTTATTTGGAGTTCGAATAATTATGTACTCTATTATCCAAAATAAAATCTGAATCCAACCGGAGAGAATCTTGTCTACTATCCTAATCCTATGTCAACACCATCCATGCATAATAAACTAGCCAATAGCATACATAAATCAATTTGCCAAACGTTAAGGAATTATGTGGAGCTAGTAGAGGGACTAAGTGGACATATATAATCGGGCTTCCGTAAATCCATATGATCATCATTCTTTACCGAACAACTCAATCATATGATCACTAATTTCAGAGTCACACCACTATAAACCTGAAACTGAACTCGCAATTATATACCGTATTACGTAAGCCTGTGACAAGCTATCTTCCAATGACCTTGTCATGTATGCAGAACTCTCATATAATATCCATAATCAGCCTTAGGCCAAAATCCGTTTAATCCTACTGATCAGGCTATCTTAAAGTTCCATTATACTACCGAATTAAGAAAATGATTATTCATCATATGTGAATAAGAAGTCATCCGCCCAACAGACGACCCAAGGCCTTGTCCATTTTCACATTCAGTATAATGCCTTTAAGAGGATACCCTTAACTCCTTATTAGAGCTATAATTCCGATATCTATAAACGAACCCTTCATCGTATACAAGTCATGCACCCAACGAACCGGTCTATAAGCTTACTACCTCTGAGACGCTTTAGCAATTGGAACATCAAAGTACACAAGTCATATACATGAAGCTGTCCTTTTACTCAGGATTAAGGTTACTACATAATAAACGTCAAAAGCAGATCGATCCACTCAAAGCGGACTTCATAGATCAATCACGCTTTAGTCCCGGTCTAATATGTCACCACCAAGCAACATATCTATGTCTCTACTTGGGAGTCTATGCTCCAGATAGTCAAAACAAACAGTCCCCTCCAAGACTTTAAATAACATAATAGTCTTAACATGAGTTAGATGCTCGGTCTAACCCCATAGACTACAGACCATAGTTTAGACTGCTAACTTTAGAACATTGTCTTCTCACATACAAAAGTCCATTGTATGCAACGTTCTAACAGTTTAACACAAGCAGTCAGGGAGCCATATTTGCTTATATTTACTTTAACATGTAAATAAAATGAGGACAGATAGCAATGTAATGAATAACCTATATATATATAATTTTATTATCCAGTTCAAAATAAATACATCAAAATGTCTCTAATACTTAAGGTATTTCCTAACATTGACAACTGTCACCACCTTAGTCATCATATTTGCAGGATTCTTTTCAATCCGAATCTTTTGGAGAAATATCTCACCTTCCTCGAGAATCTCTTGTATAAAGTGATACCGAATGTCAATATGCTTCATTCTTGCATGAAAAACTTGGTTCTTGGCTAAGCAAATAGCACTTTAACTGTCACAATACACTATGATATGCTTTTGACCAATTGCCAAGTCTTCAAGCATCTCTTGAAGCCAAACTGCTTCCTTAACAGCTTTAGGTGTTATGTTTTGGTTGAAAGGTTTGTCTTGAAGAGAATGGATGGGAGCTTGGCTTAAACATACAAGTTTAGGCACACTCATCAGATTAGGACCAAATGGGAATGAGATGTTGTTGCTTCTATTGCAGTACGACACAGACAAGGAATGCATTTTTTGGGGTTAAGTATGTACATCTCTATATATATATAATTATAATATTGATCCTTTTTTTTTTTAAGTTTCTTTATACTGCAAAAAAGTTACACTCCATTTGTGTATAGTTGTAGCAAGTATTTGTTCATTAGTTGTCCTTTACTACTTGGTGAAAAGTTTTGTGATTGTATTAGAGTGATTGATATAGAAATTCAAATAGTATATGGTTTGTTTTGTTTGCTACTGCAATTTACATTGATTGCTCTTGTAATTAATACCATGATGTGACAGAAACATATTTTGTTTGATGAGTTAAACATGAACTTTATATTTTTTGTTTGAAAAATCCTTAGACGTTGTTAATAACACTCAAAAGATTTAAAAGGGTCATCAAATATAGTCAAATAACTTGTCTAACTCACCAAGAGCTTAGCTTCTTTAAGGGAAATTTGGTGAGAATTAGGTGTAAGGGTCAGTAAAACAATTGCCAAGTTCTTCTCATTAGGTACAATCTACACCAGTAAGGAAAAAAGTGAATAAGAGTAAGCAATGTGGAAATGAAATTGAAATAAAACGGCAATGATACTAGCAAGAGATAAGCATTTATGTCTACAACCACAAAACTTTGCCGTTGTTATTACAATATTGTCAGTACTCTTTATGCTCTGTCCTACTCTAGACGATGCAATAACATTGACTATACTTTTATTTTTCTATTTTTTTGTTTGCTCATTGATTAGACATAGCTATTGTAGACTAAAGTATAAATGTACATTTTTGTATAAACCTCATAGTTCTTTTACAAATATAGATATCTTTAGAAAATATTGAGATATAAATAATCTTAATCTTGTTTTTAAGCCACATTGTAACAATGTACATGACAAGACTTCTGACTTTTTATACATACAAGAACTCTTTTTCTGCTCTCTCAAAGCCTTTGCTAGGGGGTTCAAACTCCAGAATTGTTGTCATTCATGATGAAGAAGCTTAGACCACAAGCTATTTCGGTTTGTTAAAGAGAGACAAGCTTAGAGAACTTACTCTTCCTTCGAACAAGAAGGGACCTTCACTTCCACATTGTCTTTTTCATTTTAGTTCCTGATCAGCCTTTGTTTTCCAATAAATACTATTTAATACATCCATACGATGAGGATAGAGGGTAAAGCTTGCTATTAAAGTTTGAGTCCTTTTTTAAATTTGTCTTGGGTACTTGATCGATTATCAATAACTTTGAAAAGATGTAACATACGTCAAAAGGACTTACATAATTTGTAGGGCAACGTTCACGTGTCGCAAAAGAAAAGGATATGGAAAGCTGCTACTTTTATAGCTAAACTCCCGATATGACACCAAGCCTTTGGACCTCAAGGACATGTATCAACAGGTGGAGATTTCTCTTCACACGAGGAAATCGAGCTTGGGGTAATTCAAAGCCAAATCTATAGCCCTAGATGGGTTTGTTATGGGATTATTGGGAGAAAAGATGGATGGAAACATGTGTGTTATGATGCTCCCAACTCCAAGCTTGGCATGAACAAGGGCTAGAGACAGAATTGAGTAGCCAACTTCCTAACTTTGGCTTCCTATTTGTGGGCGACCCCTCTAGCTTAGGTTGTCCACCTTATCTTGCTTGCTTTCTTTATTCTTTGCTTAGTCTTACTTAGCTTGCTTGTCTCTATAACTTTCTTCTCCTTGGGGTTTAAAAGATTTGTTCTTGAAAAACTAGGAATATTTTTTTTTTCTTTTTTTTTTTTAACTGTAGGAAACTCCTAATTCTTGAAAATTGTGTATACATAAATATATACGTACTTCTTAATACTTTTTCCCAAAATATATTTTGGAGTCTTGTTACTTTAAAGTACGTAAAAATAGAAACATACTTTTAAGCTTGTTTCACTACTTTACATACTGCACTCTTATCTTATCTTTCTACATATACCTTACTATTATACTTTCTTTCTTTTACACTTTGATGACAGCGGAACTCTGCGAAACGGAACCATAACCCGTCCATGACATCGCTGGGATCTGCCTGCCAGTCCGCTACTCTTGTTTCATCTTACTGGTTGCTTTCTTTTATTACCTACATCACGAATAGACTAATGAGCTAACGCTTAGTAAGTACAAACATACAAGTAAATAAGCTGAATACACCACACTTAGGGTTAGTCAACTTATGAACAATTATTTATTTATTTTTTCTCTTATACTACTTGTTCTTTCTATTCTATCTCTTTCTTTTCTTTGCTTTACTTTATCTTGCTTAATCTTTCACTTGTGGGCCCGTGGTTGGACGTACTTAGTGCGCGCAGACCAATAGAGGATCAGGGGAGCGACCCACCAATCAACCCTAAGGTCATCTCTGGACTACTTACCTTATAGGCAGTAAGTCAAGCCATAAACTACCTCATTATTAACGAGGCAGCGCCACACAACTGGGGTGGAGGCTGGAAGTTAAGCCATCAACTACCTCATTATTAACGAGGCAGCGCCACACGACTGGGGTGGAGGCTAGCTTTGAACCTCACAACTGGGGAGGCCGGTACGCCAACCTTAACTTTTAAGTCTTATTATTTGACTTAATTTATTCCTCTTTTCTTTTTCTAATCTTGCTTACTATTCTCGTGAACATGTTAGTATCATATCACCAACTGAATAGCTTAAATGTGTATATATATATATAACACAACTCTAGGGTAAGTCCATTCGTGAGTAGACAATTAAATGTCTGTACTTACCTTATCAATCTCTTCTCTTTTTCTCTCTAGGATCTTTGATTGCCCTCCTTGTAGGTCGATTTTTGGATCCTACAGACAAACTTTGTCTGTTAATTTCATTTCCATTTATAGTTTTTATTTTTTATTAAAAAGCTTAAATAGAACCTATTTACAACTTTTTGGGCTTTATTTATCATTTCCCCAATTTTCCCCAACTTTTGTAAAATTACGATTTTGCCCCTATATTTTGGTAAAATTGCAGTTTTGCCCCTGACGGAATTTTATTGATCCAGACTGCATTTTTTTGGCCCTCAGGAACTTTTCTGACTTTTTTCTAATCATTACCGGGTTCGCTTCTATTTTATTTCCACTTTTCACTTTCCCGACCCTCGGGAAGCACTATTCCGACCCTTACGTCGGTTTAGTGATTTTCTATCGTTTCGGAGCCTCAAATGGACGTTTCACTAGTATTTAAAACGTTCATCTAGACATTCCCGACCTAGGTCTCCGAGGCTCGGATTTTCCGTATCCGACTCGGACCTTTATTTCATTTCCAAAAACGCCCCCCCCTCGGGGTCGGTTTTTTTCTGTTTCACTCGCATTTTACATTTTTAGGGGACGGTCTACTATTCACGAATCACCCCTTAGGTTTTCCCTATTCAATTCTCCATTAGGGACTCGGGTTTCCGACCCAACCCTAAACTTTTATTATTATTATTATTTTTAATTCCTATTTTACCCCGAAAGCCGTTTTCGAAATTTCGGCGGCATTTCGGCGTAAATTTAAGGCTTCCGGCGTTAGGTACGCCTCGAACCATATGTACCTGCCACGTACTATACCACAAGCCTATTTTATGTAAAAGTTTTCCAAACTTTTACATAAAAGCCCACAAATTTCAAATTTCACATTATCACCCACATTACCAAATTTTTTTCACAATTTTGCCCTTAATTTGGTTTCGGTTTTCACAACCAAACCGAACCAAAAATTTGTCAAACTTTCACCACACTTTAGGCCATTCAAATGTCATTTTTTTTAACACATTTTCAAGCCCATTTTCTTGTACTTTTCAACCAAATTTCTTAGGGTTTTACCCTTGTATAACCCACGGCCATTGAATGCTAAACATGTCAAACATTTTTGTTTCATTCTTTCAATCACATTTCCACCATTTACACATTAAATTGCATGATTTAAATTAACCAAATACCACATAATTCATGCAAAATTTTTCTTCCAAACCTTTAGTAAACTCACGGTCACATTAGGCAATTCACACCAAAAATTTTTCTCAAGCTTTTCACAAGGAAATACAAGCTTTATTCTTCACAAATTTAAACTTGGAAGCAAGTTAGCAATTAAACCACAACTTTTTCTCATTGGTTACTTAAGGTAACCCACGGATTTACCCTTGAAAAACCAACAAAATTTTGGTTTTTCTTTAAACAAATTACATGGTTTTCTTCCTCATTTCATCCTTAACAAAACCCAACATCAATTCAATGGAAAACAACCAAAAATTTTCCATCTTTTTCTCACTATTCACCCACGGATTTTATGAAGAAAAACCATGAAAATTTTAGTGCAAAAGGGAGTTACCTTGGTCTAATACTTCCTTTGTCTTCTAGGAACACTTTGACACTCTTTTTGTGAAGAAAAGTTGAAGAAATCCTTTGGTTCTCCTTTGGTCACTCACGGCTCACCATGGAAACAACTTAGAAAAAATTTTGTTATGTTTTGCTTTCAATTTTTGTCTCGACCTTTATGTCCCAAATTTGCCGACTTATGCATGGAAGAAAGCCAATTAATTTGGCCATTAACCAATGAAAATTCACCACCTTTCAACACCATTTCTTTCCAACATTTTCAAAAATTAAAATGGTTAATTTTTGGCTAAATCTTGACCTTTGGATCAAAAAGTAAGTGAATCATGGCCATTCATTCTACCAACCACCATATTTCTTTCCATTTTGTAAATGGATTTATGATGTCATAATTGCTAAAGCAAAGTTGACTTTGACTTTCACTATTCACATTAATTCGACTACTTTTTGACCGATACCGGTTCGAGCCGAAATTTTCCTGGAATCGTCCCGGCGTGTTCCTAAGGTCTCCTGTGCAGTCGGATCAATTTAAATTGCTTCCGTTTGATCAAAATCAATCCCGGAAATTTTTCGTCTTTTTAAGCTCCTGTTAGGGTTTTCAATGCCGGTTTTGGTACCGTTTCACCCGTTTCAACTCAGTGAATTTTTCCCACACTGAATCCTTACTTGTCAGTATTGTTAGAACATTTTAATATATTCTAAACAATATAAATACATCTATTTCACTCTTTAAATAGTACAAATTATTATATACATATATTTGTACTTTTCTTACTGTGCTCTTATTTTGACTTGCCATATTCTTATCTTTATACTGTTCAGATACCGAAACTACTCCTTTTTGAGCGTTTTGGGCCTGAATTCACTTTCTTACTTATATACTTTATTCTCTACTTATTTTTGGAGATTTTAATTCCTCCAAAACATTTATTTATTTCTATCAACACTATAATTTGTCTAATTACAACCATAGTGTTTCTTTACATTCTTACTTTCAGAACTCATAGAAAACCCTAGATTAAACTAGGTCACACCGCCAAAATTCTCTGGTCGTCACATTCACCCCTCCTTAAAAATTTTCGTCCTCGAAAATCAGAACAGGTGGGGATACTTGGCTCTCATCTCATCTTCTCTTTCCCACGTGGCCTCTTCTACCTTATGATTTTTCCATAGAACTTTGACCAGCGGAATGCATTTATTTCTTAAGATCTTCTCTTCTCGCGCAAGTATTTGCACCGGTTGTTCTTCATAAGAGAGATCCTCTCGAATTTGGATTGGCTCATAATCTAGGACATGTGAAGGGTCCGAGATATACTTTCTTAGCATAGATACATGGAAGACATTATGCACTGAAGATAATTCTAGTGGCAAAGCTATCTTATAGGCTACTTTCCCAACCCGGCTAATAATTGGGAAAGGTCCTATGTATCTTGGACTCAACTTTCCTTTCTTTCCAAAACGCATGACACCTTTCATTGGTGCTACTTTTAAGAATACGAAGTCACCCTCGTTAAACTCTAGGAATCTTCGTCTTTTATCTGCGTAGCTTTTCTGACGACTTTGTGCAGTTTTCATTCTCTGCTGAATCTTTTGGACCGCGTCTATCGTTTCTTGGATAAACTCGGTTTTATGAAGTTCTTTCTCCCCGAGTTCATACCAGTGAATGGGAGATCTACACTTTCATCCACATAATGCCTCATAAGGAGCCATCCCGATGGACGCTTGATAGCTGTTGTTGTAGGAGAATTCTATCAACGGCAGCTTCTTGTTCCAGGCTCCCTTGAAATCTAAAATACAAGCACGAAGCATATCTTCTAGCGTTTGGATCGTACGCTCAGACTGTCCGTCAGTCTGAGGATGAAATGCAGTGCTGAATCTTAGTTCGGAGCCCATTGCCTCTTGTACACTTTTCCAGAAATTGGATGTGAACCGACTGTCACGATCTGACACTATTGTTGTCAGTATTCCATGTAATCTCACAATGTTGGCAATGTACAATTCTGCAAATTTCTCTAATGTGTATGTCATCTTTACGGGAATAAAGTGAGCAGATTTGGTCAATCGATCCACCACTACCCATATCATGTCAAATCCTTCACTTGTCTTGGGTAGTCCGACCACGAAATCCATGGTTACGTGCTCCCACTTCCACTCTGGAATCTCTAGTGGCTGCAGCTCTCCGGCTGGCCGCTGATGCTCTACTTTGACTCTTTGACATGTTAAGCAGCTACTGATGTGTTTAACAATGTCATTCTTCATCTTTTTCCACCAAAAGTGCTGCTTTAGATCCTGATACATTTTCGTACTGCCCGGATGCACTGAATATGGAGTGTCATGGGCCTCTGTCAGGATTCTTTTCTTCAAAACTTCTTCATCTGGTACACAAATTCTTCCTTGGAAGAGTAAAGTTCCATCTTTGGAGAGGTGGAATTCTGACTTGTCATTCCTAGAGGCTTCTTCTTTAAGCCTTTTGAAAGCAGCATCTAGCTCTTGAGCCTCTTTAATCTCCTCAAGAATTGTTGGTTTGAGTTGCATTGCCGCTAATTTTCCTGAAATTATCTCTACTCCCAACAAGGAGATCTCATGTTGAAGTGGCTTGGGCAGCTTATCGATGGCTATTTGCTCTGGCATCGTTGATTTACGACTCAACGCGTCTGCTACTTTGTTTGCCTTACCGGGGTGATATAAGATCTCACAATCATAGTCTTTTACTAACTCTAGCCATCTTCTTTGTCTCATGTTAAGCTCTTTCTGAGTAAAGAAATACTTTAAGCTCTGGTGGTCGGTGAAGATTCTGCACCGGACTCCATATAGGTAATGTCGCCATATCTTTAAAGCAAATACGATGGCTGCTAACTCCAAATCATGAGTCAGATAGTTCTTTTCATGCTCTTTGAGTTGTCTTGATGCATAAGCTATTACTTTTCCATCCTGCATCAGCACAGCTCCTAGACCTATCCTGGAGGCATCGCTATAAATGTCGAAGTCTCCTTCATCCTTTGGAATTGTGAGAATTGGAGCACTGGTCAACCGATTCTTCAACTCTTGAAAGCTTTCTTCACACTTCTTTGTCCACTCGAACTTCTTCTCTTTGCGTGTGAGAGCAGTGAGAGGGGCAGCTAATCTGGCAAATCCCTCTACAAATCTCCGATAATAGCTTGCTAATCCGAGAAAACTCCGGATCTCGGTCACATTCTTTGGAGGAGACCACTTGCTTACTGCTTCGATCTTTGTTGGGTCTACTGAAATTCCGTCTTTGGAAACGACATGTCCTAAGAAGTGGACCTTACCTAGCCAAAATTCACATTTGGAGAACTTTGCATATAGTTGATGTTCCTTCAGAGTGTGTAACACAATTCGAAGATGCTTCTCATGCTCCTTCCAATCTTTCGAGTATATAAGGATGTCATCGATAAACACAATGAAAAACTGGTCTAAAAATTCCTTGAATACTCGATTCATCAGATCCATAAAAGTGGCTGGTGCATTCGTTAATCCAAAAGGCATAACGAGAAATTCGTAGTGCCCATACCGTATTCGGAACGCGGTCTTTGGAATGTCTCTTTCTTTAATTTTTAATTGATGATAGCCGGATCGAAGATCAATCTTCAAGAAGACGGTGGCTCCTTTTAGCTGATCGAATAAATCATCGATCCTTGGTAGAGGATATTTATTCTTGATCGTGACTTTGTTGAGCTCACGATAATCTATGCACATTCGGAGGGTTCCATCCTTTTTCTTCACGAAGAGAACTGGAGCTCCCCACGGCGAATAACTAGGCCGTATAAAACCTTTCTCTAATAACTCCTTCAGCTGAGCTTGTAATTCTTTAAGCTCGGCCGGTGCCATTCTGTAAGGGGCCTTTGAAATCGGAGATGTTCCTGGCAGCAGCTCGATCTCGAAGGTAATCTCTCGATCAGGAGGAAGTCCTGGTAATTCTTCTGGGAATACCTCCACGAACTCGTTGATCACTGGTACCTCATTCGGTTGTAGTTCTACCTTCTTGGTGGTATCCTTAACATAAGCTAGATATCCGGTACAGCCACTAGATATCAGCTTTCTTGCCCGCAGGGGACTGATCAGCATTTTTGACTGCTTCTAAGAATGCCCCTGATACTCAAATTGGTCTTTTTCTCCAAACCGGAATACTACTTTTCGTCGTCGACAGTCAATGGTCGCTTGATATTTTGCAAGGAAATCCATTCCAAGGATAACGTCATAATCGACTAACTCTAAGACGACTAAGTCGACGTACAACTCCCTATCAGCAACAATTACTGGCACGTGACGTAACCAGTAATCAGATAATAATACCTCACCAGACGGTAAGGTGGTTTTAAACACTTGGCCAATTTTATCCTTGGCATGACTAACTCTTTCTACAAAGCTATGTGAGGCAAATGAATGCGATGCACCGGAGTCAAATAAAACAAGTGCAGGACTTTGGGCGACAAGAAGCTGACCTGTCACCACATTCGAGGTGCCTGCCTCTACATCTTCCCTGGTGTAGGCTAATAGATATGCCTCGGTCTTTGGTATACTCTCCTGGTATCCAGGTTGAGTATGCAATCCTTGTATAGCATGGACCTGGCTCGTCTGTCGGGACTGAAAGGATCCCGGCTGGTTCTGTTGGTTGGATGGGCAGGCTCTAGCATAATGGCCTTCTCTACCACAAACATAGCATGCGGTATTCCCCAGCTTGCACTCGCCCTTGTGTAGTCTTCCACATTTTGGGCATGGCTGTCGGTTCTGTACTCCTTCTAAGCCTTGCCTTTGCTGAGTGTTGCGAGTATTTTGGCCCCAATTTTCATTTGGGTTTCCCTTTCGTTTATTGGTATTTTGCTGGTTCTGGTTATTTTTCTGACCAGGCTTCATTCCTTGACCAGATTTACTACCTTGGCCAGCTTGGTTGTTCTTCTGAGTCTGCTTCGCGAGATCTCTTTCTTTCTTCTTCTCCTCCCAAACTTTTGTTCTTTCTTCCTTAACACTGTTCAGATGATTCTCGGCCCTCATAGCTCTGCTTACACAGTCTGCTACAGTGGTTGGCGAGGTCTCACCACTTTCCACATTTAGGGCTATATCTTGTCGAAACATATTGATCATCCTCCGTACCCGCTCTTCTTCTGTGGGTACCAAATGTGGACACAGTCGAGCTAATCTGTCAAATTTACGGCAGGCTTCAGTCACTGTCATCTCGCCTTGCCTCAGCTCATCGAACTCTCTTTGTTGAGCTCGTAGGGTGTCAAAATTGAAATACTTCCTGTTAAATTCTCTCAGGAAGTCATTCCAGGTCATCCTTCTAACGTCCCTTCGCATCTTTACTGTCTCCTACCAATAACGAGCATCCTTCGTTAATATGCAGGAGGCGCAAAGGACCTTCTCTTGGTCTGTTAGATCCATAAACTCAAAAATGGTCTGTAGTGAAGCTAACCACTCTTCAGCCTTTAAGGGTTCTATAGATCCCTCAAACTCTTTTGGCTTCATCTTCCGGAACCGTTCATACAATGATCCCTGGTTGGCTCCAGCTCGGGCACCTATTGCTACTTCAGGTACCATTCGGACTGGTGGTGCTACTGGTTCAGGAGCTGGTTGTGGCTCCGGTACTGGTGCTTGAGGTGGAGGGAAATTCGCTTGGGCCCCATTCCTCTGTTCCAGTAGCTCTTGCAGTCTCTGGTTCTGTGTTTCTTGTGCCTCTAGCCGAGCTTGTACGTTGGCTAGGACAGCGGCTAAGTCTGCTTCTTGAGCTTGCTCAGCTCGTGTGCGAACCATGTTGTTGTGTCTAACGTATAACAGTAGCGACATGGTTTAGTACTAATTAGATATTGATTATTTACAATTAACTTACTTGGACTGAGCAGGTGCAGATACTGAGATGTCATGGAAGGTCGATAGTAGAACCGCTCGCTCTGATACCAACTCTTGTGGGCGACCCCTCTAGCTTAGGTCGTCCACCTTATCTTGCTTGCTTTCTTTATTCTTTGCTTAGTCTTATTTAGCTTGCTTGTCTCTATAACTTTCTTCTCCTTGGGGTTTAAAAGATTTGTTCTTGAAAAACTAGGAATATTTTTTTTTCTTTTTTTTTTTTAACTGGAGGAAACTCCTAATTCTTGAAAATTGTGTATAAATAAATATATACGTACTTCTTAATACTTTTTCCCAAAATATATTTTGGAGTCTTGTTACTTTAAAGTACGTAAAAATAGAAACATACTTTTAAGCTTGTTTCACTACTTTACATACTGCACTCTTATCTTATCTTTCTACATATACCTCACTATTACACTTTCTTTCTTTTACACTTTGATGATAGCGGAACTCTGCGAAACGGAACCATAACCCGTCCATGACATCGCTGGGATCTGCCTGCCAGTCCGCTACTCTTGTTTCATCTTGCTGGTTGCTTTCCTTTATTACCTACATCACGAATAGACTAATGAGCTAACGCTCAGTAAGTACAAACATACTAGTAAATAAGTTGAATACACCACACTTAGGGTTAGTCAACTTATGAACAATTATTTATTTATTTTTTCTCTTATACTACTTGTTCTTTCTATTCTATCTCTTTCTTTTCTTTGCTTTACTTTATCTTGCTTAATCTTTCACTTATGGGCCCGTGGTTGGACGTACCTAGTGCGTGCAGACCAATAGAGGATCAGGGGAGCGACCCACCAATCAACCCTAAGGTCATCTCTGGACTACTTACCTTATAGGCAGTAAGTCAAGCCATAAACTACCTCATTATTAACGAGGCAGCGCCACACAACTAGGGTGGAGGCTGGAAGTTAAGCCATCAACTACCTCATTATTAACGAGGCAGCGCCACACGACTGGGGTGGAGGCTAGTTTTGAACCTCACAACTGGGGAGGCCGGTACGCCAACCTTAACTTTTAAGTCTTATTATTTGACTTAACTTATTCCTCTTTTCTTTTTCTAATCTTGCTTACTATTCGCGTGAACATGTTAGTATCATATCACCAACTGAATAACTTAAATGTGTATATATATATAACACAACTCTAGGGTAAGTCCATTCGTGAGTAGACAATTAAATGTCTGTACTTACCTTATCAATCTCTTCTCTTTTTCTCTCTAGGATCTTTGATCGCCCTCCTTGTAGGTCGATTTTTGGATCCTACAGACAAACTTTGTCTGTTAATTTCATTTCCATTTATAACTTTTATTTTTCATTAAAAAGCTTAAATAGAACCTATTTACAACTTTTTGGGCTTTATTTATCATTTCCCCAATTTTCCCCAACTTTTGTAAAATTATGATTTTGCCCCTATATTTTGGCAAAATTACAGTTTTGCCCCTGACGGAATTTTATTGATCCAGACTGCATTTTTTTGGCCCTCAGGAACTTTTCTGACTCTTTTCTTGTGACGCCCCGTGCCCTCAGCGGCCCGGACCGTCACTGAAAACTATTACTTAACTTGCTTCTTTAGCTTTTATTTATACTTTCTCTTTAAAACCGATACTTAAACTTGCTGAATTTAATACCATAAATTTAGAGGGATTTTTTTTTATATATATACGCGTACGTATTTACTATTCACGTATGTGTACTATTAAAATGCGGAATTTGAAAAACATAAGGACTTAAATTATACATACACAATTATATACTTGTTTATCTGATTACTATTCACCAGATACTATTTAAATATACTACTCATACATATACTGTTTACTGTTCTAAACTACCGTTTAACCTTTACTATTCAAAATACTATTTAACTGTCACCATTCAAAATATTATTTACTCATACTGTGCGGAAGAATACTCGCGGTGTATCCATAACCTCATCCTCACATCCACCTCCGCCACCATCATCGTCCCTTGATGTTTACGCTATAGGATGCTTACCTACAGCATGAACACACTCCGTGAGCTTTACGCCCAGTAAGTACAACATGTTAACCGCAAAACATGTTTAAAACATAGCACATACTTAAAATCATAAGTATGACATATATCACTTAATAAATCACATACCATATAAGCATATCACATATCAGCTCACATATCATGTCATCACATAACATGTCATAACACTGAATATAAAACTTCACATACTTTATGCATGACAGAAGCATCGTGTACTGTATGCACTCTACTGAAAAAGAAAGCATAGCAAACTATAACTAATGCATGGTCCGGTTATGTTCATTTATGCTTTAAACTTCTCTTTTCTTTTCTTGTCTATTTAGGGCCCATGTGTCAGTACCGTGTGCGCGCAGACCAACGGTAACGCCCGAGGTCAACTAATGCCGATGAGCCATCAACTGATGCTCAACTTGTGGCCTTAACTTTCTTTAACTGGAAACCCCTTCGACTGAAGGAGCCGGTACGACACACCTATTTATTTCCATCTTGTTTAACTGTTCTAGCCATACGCTTCTCTAAGCTGTCCCCAATCCTACGCGGTAGGGATCTATGGCTTCTATCTTGTTCTTTCATCAATCTACTCGATTGTGAAACTATATGCTTTTATGTATGCTGTGCAGCATCGTGTGCAAGATACATACTTAAAATACTGGAAAAGCATCATTTTAAATTCATTTTATCCATGCTGTAGGCGGAGTTGTACTTACCTGTCATCAGACAGTTTATACTCTCGCCTTCGTCACAATACAGGTACCTCCCTGTAATCATAATGCATTTCATTAACATTCACTCTTAGGTCACCGTGGTCATTAGTGACTAATAAAAATTCTTGTTATGTGGTACCAATCCTTATCGGTACTAATTGCCCTTCTCTTAAGAATTTAATTTTCTAATCATTGTTAATTAATTTATTTACCCAATAAATTAATTAACATCGCTCTTAGGTCACTCTATCGTTAGGAACTAGTAAACTTATCGTTGTGTGGTACCGATGCCTATCGGTACCCAACTGCTCTACTTTGGGAAATTTGATATCTAATTTTTAATTGTGCTTGATTAATTTGTCTACTTGGCAAATTAATCACGGTCTCTCACTATCCCATTCCAACTTGGTCCTTGATTGGCTAACCGACCAGTCAACTGATTGAATACCTCCCGTATGACCATTTAGCCTGTCGGGTTACCGTTACCGATGTAATTGCCCCAAATTTTATACTTAGATCACACCCGTCCCTCGGGTGGTACTATTCTGATCTAGGGGTCGTTTTCTTACATTACGAAATTTCTAATGAGACGGTTCACTAATCCTCACAACGTCCGTCCTTCTTTCCCGGACCTAGGTCATCGAGGGGGCTCGGGTTTCCATCCCGATCACATTTTCAGCCCTCGTTTCCTAAAATACCCCTTTGTGCCGTTTTTGAAATTTCAGCAGCATTTTCGCTTAATTTTTGGGTTTCCGGCGTTTAGGAAACGCCTTAAAACCATCTAACCTATTCTAACCTGCCACGTACTAAACCAGAGGCCTAATTTTTACGTAAAAGCTCCGCTTTTTACGTAAAAATATTCACATTTTCTCACATTCTCTTTTTCGACATTTCATCCCTTTTTCTTATAATTCCTCAAGTCAGTAAACCATAATTAATACATAATTATTTCTAATAATAAATTGAGGAATCAAAGGATCAAAACCACTACCCAAAATCGTTCCCGTCGGCGGTCGGACGAACCGTTCGGTCTCGACCGCACAATCTTTGAATCGTCGTTCTTCACTTTTGAAACTCCGGTTTGCAAATCCGATGCCGCGGATGTGTCCGGAACGTCGAAAATAGGCCAACGGGCCATTCTTCAATTTTCGGTCTCCGGTCGCCGTTGACCGGTGTTGACCGCCGTTGACCACGGCGTTGACCACGGCGGCGATGGGAGTGGCGACCACCATCTTGAAGAGCTCGACGAGAGGAACCCATTGGTGGTGTCAATTTCACCAATCGAGACTCCTATCACCGGAAATCGGCCCTCGAAAAGTCGGCGACGGCGGCGGTGTTGGATCTTCATTTTCCGGCGTTGTTGCCCAAAATTGATTTGGGGCTTTTGATCTACGTGTTGTTCTGAGCATTTTGACACCGACCTTGCAACTCAACTCCGCCGGAATAGCGAGATTCAACGGCGGCGATGGCGACGGCGATGGCGAACCTTGGGCGGCGCGATCCGGCAGCTGTTGACGTGAAATGAAGTCTGGGTTTTGTTCTACTCTTCACCACGAATCCATTGGGACCGGAATCGTGGCATTTGGACGTCGGACGGCGGAGATACGGCGGTTTGAAAAATTCGGCCACCGACGGCTTTGGGCGGCGCGTGCGGCGTGCTCCTGCATCGGTTCGGTCGACTCGGCCCACCGTTGGAATCAGCTCGTCGAGAGCTTTCCAATGGTGTCGGCGGTGTCGAAAACGGAGGTCGGATTCGACTGATGGTTACTGTTCACCTACGGGTGGTGTTGGGAGAGGAAATGGGATTTGGAAAAATTATGGGGGCTATTTTTCAATAGTCCCAAAAATTTCGTCCTTTTATACTAATCTTTTGAAAAATTTTAAGATAGGCTATACTGACTAATTTGGGCATGCTGAACCCAAATATATCAGTTTTATCTTCATTCGAGGTCGTCTCGACCAGTTTCCCGATACTGCATGGTTCCCGGTCAAAAATTACTTTTTGTGTTCAAATGACTAATTTGAGCATTCTGATTCCAAATATATCAGTTTTATATCAAGAAAAGGTCATCTTAACCAATTAAACGTTACTATTCCTGTTCAATTCATTCAACTGAAAAGCACACTGTGCTTATTAACTTAATTACATCATTACATAGTAATCAAGTTTCATAATTCATGAGAGTCATTACAGTGGCTCTCGGCTCATTACACAGCGTTCTACACGGACTCTTACACGTGCGTGTGCAACGCAACACGAGCGTGTACATTTCGGACACGGGCGTGTACTAGTTGAAACTACTCAACACGACCATGTCTTTGAAATACATTCATCTATCTGAGCGGTACACAGCCTCTTACACGGCCGTGTGCTTGACCGTGTTACACTACATGGCTATGTACACTCACACGGCTACTAACAAATACACAGTCCGAATGGCATACGGTCACTCACACGGCCGTATACCTGACTGTGTTACTTAAATTTGCACTAAAAGGCATTAAATTATGTCCATTTTATTCCTTAATGACTTATTACAGGTAAGTAGGTACCATGAAAATGGCGGTCATTACAACCTACCCCCCTTACAAAATTTTCGTCCTCGAAAATTAGAATAATTCTGGGAAGTCTCTTCTCATGTCTTCTTCCCATTCTCATGTGGCTTCCTCAACACTATGATTCCGCTACAACACTTTTACCAGTGGTATACTTCATTCCTAAGTACTTTCTCCTTTCTAACTAAGATCCGCACGAGTCTCTCCTCGTACGTCGGATCAGCGTATACTACAACGGATTCTTGGCTAAGAACATGGGAGCTGTCTGGCACGTACTTTTTCAGCATCAAGACGTGAAAGACGTTGTGCACTGTAACTAACTTGGGAGGAAGTGCTAGTCTATAAGCCACCTTCCCGGCTTTCTCTATTATCTCGAGGGTCCTATGTACCTAGGACTGAGCTTTTCTTTCTTTTCGAAATGCACCACCCCTTCCATGGGTGCCGCCCTGATAAAGACCAAGTCTCTTACTTAAAACTCAAGGGGTCTATAGCGCTTATCGTCAAAATTTTTCTGTCGACTGTGCGCTGTATCTAACGTTTCTCGTATCAGCTTCACGTCTGCCATAGTATTCTTGTTGATGTCCGAGCTAACTAGTCGTTTCTCTCCAGACTCATACTAATGAGCCAGAGATCTGTATTTCCTTCCACAATGTGTCTCGTACGGTGCCATTCCTATCTAGGAATGGTAGTTGCTGTTGTATGAGAACTCGCTCAATGATAGCTTCTGATTCCAATTTCCTTTGAAGTCTAGGACGCAGGTCTCAACATGTCCTTTAACATCTGTATGGTCCTCTCAGACTAACTGTCGGTCTAAGGATGAAATGCTGTGCTGAACTCTCACTTGGACCGTAATGTAGCCTGAACACTTCGCCAAAATCTGGGGGTAAAGCATCCACTACGATCTGAGACGATCGACTCTGGTACTCCGTGTCGTTTCACGAACTGTGCCACATAGATTTCTACTAGTCGTTCTACCGAGTAGCTAACTTTCATTGCTAAAAATCTAACTGATTTCATCAGTCTGTCTATAATCACCCAGATTGCGTCATTATCGTTTGACGTCTTTGGCAATCCGACTATGAAATTCATCGTAATCTGGTCCCATTTCTACTCGGGTAGCTTAATTTTCTACGATTATCCTGTTAGGCGCTGGTGTTCTGCCTTAACCTTCTGGCACGTAAGGTATCTGGAGACAAACTCGACAATGTCATTCTTCATTCCAAGCCACCAAAAGCTTTCTTTCAGGTACTTGTACATCTTATTCGCCACCGAATGTATGGAATATGACGTCTCATAAGGTTCCAAAATGATTCGCTTCGTGAGTTCTTCATCTTTCAGAACACACACTCTATCTCTGTAGTAGAGTACGTCATCCTTAAGGATCTTAAACTCTGAACCCTTGTCCTCTATAGCTTCCTTTCTGGACTTGAGCAGGGACAAATCGAAACCTTGACCGATCTTGATCTCTTCTTGGAGCGTCGATTGGAGGGTCATGTCAGACAATCTCCCTGTCAAAATTTTGATCTCGCTGCTGCATAGCTCCCTTGTAGTGATCCTGACAAGGCACTAATAGTCATAGGCATAGTAATATACTTCTGACTCCGTGCATCGGCCACCTTATTGGCTTTCCTCGGATGGTATAGGATCTCACGGTCGTAATCCTTACCAACTCTAGTCATCTACGCTGCCTCATGTTGAGCTCTTTCTGCGTGAAGATACATTTGAGACTCTAGTGGTCGATGTAAATCTCGCCCGTGACTCCGTACAGGTAGTGCCTCCATGCTTTTATCGTAAAAACTATCGCTACTAGCTCCAGATCACGTGTTGGGTAGCTCTTCTCAAGGTTTTTGAGTTGTTGTGAAGCATACGCGACTACTCTACCACTCTGCATCAACACAGTTTCCAACTTGGTTTTAGATGCGGCGCTTAAATCACAAAGCTTCCCTGACCTACATTTGAAATGGTCAGCATTGGAGTGCTTATGAGTCTTCATTTCAGCTCTTGAAAGCTTTCCTCACACTTGTCGATTCACTTATACCTCTTTCCCTTCTTGGTGAGCACTGTGAGCGAAGCAGCTAACTTTGAGTAGCCTTCGACTAAGTGTAGGTAACATCCTGTTAGTTTAAAGAAACTGTGAATTCCCATTACGTTCCTCTGAGCTGGCCATGCGCTAACTGCATCAATTTTCATCGGTCCACAGATACTCCTTCCTTAGGGACTACGTGGCCTAGGAAATGGACATTCTCTAGCCAAAACTCATACTTGGAGAATTTGGCGTATAGCTGATGGTCCTGTTACATGCGCAAAATGATCCTTAAGTACTCTTCCTGCTCTTCCTTCGTCTTAAAGTGTATAAGTATGTCATCAATGAACATAATGACAAACTTATCCAAATAGTCCCTGAACATGCGGTTCATCCGGTTCATGAAAGTTGCTGGTGCGTCCGTTAATCTGAGCGACATGAACAGAAACTCGTAATGTTCGTACCGCGTTTGAAAGGCTGTTTTGGGCACATCTTTTTTCCTGATTCGTAGTTGATGGTACCCTGAACGTAGATCGATCTTCGAGGACATTGCAGCATCTCAGAGCTAATCAAATAGATCGTCAACTCGCGGCAACAGATGCTTGTTCTTAATCGTAATCCTGTTCAACTCTCTGTAGTCAATGCACATTCTCGGTGGTCCATCTTTCTTCTTCATGAATGGTATGGGTGCTCTCCAGGGTGAATAGCTCTGTCGAATGAATCCCTTATCTATTTAGTCCTTTAGCTGGGCTTGGAGCTCCTTTAGCTCTGCAGGGCCCATTTTGTATGGGGCCTTGGAGATGGGGGTTGATTCTGGTAGACGTTCAGTCTCGAACGAGATCTCACGCTCTGACGAGAGTTGTAGAAGACCTTCTGGAAATATCTCCATGAATTCCCTGACTATCGGTACGTTGTCTGGTCCTATCTCTATTCCTTGAGTCTTATCTGCTACGTATACTAGGAAGTCCGTGCATCCACTGGATAGCATCTCGCGAGCCTTCACTGCTGATATCATCGTTTTTGGTTGCTCTGGCGACAAACCCTTGTAGATGAACTTTTCACATCCGATTGGTTCGAAAACGATTTTCCGCCTCCAACAGTTTATGACAACGTTGTGTCCTAAGCTTTTTTTTTTTTGGCATAGTGGCCTTCCTTGCCACAGATGAAACAACCACTTGCTCTCTGCTTGCATTCTCCTGGATGCCTCTTTCCACATCTCGTGCACGTCGGGTATTGGCTATCATTCCTTCCTGGTCGTCTCTCTTCTGGGGAAATTCTTCTGTGAATCTTGATTACCCTAATTCCCCTTTTCTCTTGTTGTTGATATGGGAATGCCTACTATTCTGGCCGGTTCCCACATTCTGCCCTCTGTATTGTGACTCGGGGTTCTGCTTCTCCTGAGCCTGCTCGGCTTGCGTTTTCTCCTCCTTTCGTGCCTTAAAATTCTACGCCTTTCGCTCCTTATCATGAACCGACCAGTACTCAGCTCAGATAGTCTTACTGACACATTCTGCTAGTGTCACTGGTCCGTGGCTTCCGCTACAGACCTAAACTGTGATTTTTGTTCTGAACATCTTCAACATTCGTCTGACTCTCTCCTTTTGGTCGGTACCAAATCTGGACAAAGTTGAGCCAACTGCTCAAACTTCTTGACTGCCTCCATAACAGTCATACTACCTTGGTGTAGGTTGTCGAACTCGTCTTACTGCGCTACTAGTGCTTCCTCGTTGAAGTACATCTCCTTGAATTCCTCAATGAAATTGCTCCAGCTCATCTCTCTAATGTTCCTCGTAATGGTTACCATCTTCCACCACTGATACACCTCATTGCGTAGGGTGAAGGATGTGCACATTACTTTCTCTCTATCTGTTAGCCCTATAAAATCCAAGATTACTTGGATATCCGTTAGCCAGTCATTGGCCTCTATAGGGTTGGTGATTCCTTCGAATTCTAACGCTTTTATGCGCCAGAATCTCTCATATAAGTCACCTTCCCTAGGGATTGACAGAAAACAATTGCTGCTACGAAAGCAGCCATTACTATGGGTGCTAGTGCTTCCTGAGCTGGAGGAGCTGCTTGCTCCCTCAGAGTTTCTGGGGCTGCTGGAGCCTCCTGTGTTGGCATCTCTACTGACTGTGGTGCCTGGGGTTGTTGGCCCAGCTGTTCTCTAAGCTGGTTTAGCTCCCGCTGCTGGTTCTCCATCATCCCTTGCATGGCTGCGATCTGTGCTATCAACTCATCCTCTCAGGATGCTGGGTTTAACTAAGCTCTCGTTCTTGCCATGTTTTCCTATGTAACCCTATCGTACAGCGGGAAAGGAAAATATGTCCCTTAAATTCTGTACTTGGGACTCGTATCACATATCATTTTCTTTCTTACTTAACAATCTTACTTAAACATTATGGATATAAATATACACACTATATCCATCTTTCTTTCTCTCATACTGTGATGTTCAATACAATTGCCGCATTATATTGGGACATCGTCTGAGTGCTAGGATTCGTCCTACACTTCCTGTCATATCATACTCACACTATGGAAAAATTTATATCTGGCCCCTAGGGCAAAGCTTTACTGCTTATCTCATAATATATTTCACATAATATATATACATATATTCAAGATTCTAGTTCAGCGGGAGTGACACACACTTCCCCTATATGATCCCAACAAGTATATTATGCTACAACTGACGGGAGAGAGCTACTGCTTTCCTCTATATATTTTCATAATTAACATTCTCGCAGAAGGGTTACTACTATTGGAAGGAAAATCCTGATTCAGTATCAGGCATCTCCTCATCATCACTATCACTGAGTGGGAATTCCTCTGGGTTCTCCTCTTCTTCTCAGCTGAAACGGACCTCATCATCACTGGTTATGATGACTTGGGGTTCGTACATCCCCATCTATTCGTCATTACTAAAGCGGTCGGGGATCTCCTCTCCCTCATCGTCGGGATGGGCGTCGGAAAGAGTCTCGTTATCTTCCTCTTTCATGGAGTGTTCGGGAGATATACGGGCTGGTTCGGGGTTCTCCATCGGCTCCCTATTGCCCTTGTGTACTTCTGGCTGGTGCTCGGCCATGAACTCTTCATCGGCCAGTTGGGGTGCTGGTTCTACCGGGTCACCCTCCATAATGGCGGCTGCTATAATGCCTTGGGCTTGTGTAGGGTTCCCAGGGTTGAGCACTTTTCTCTCGGCGTTCACTATCTCCTTGATAAGGCTTGCTAGTCCTGCTTGATCGCTCTTCTAATTCTGTTTGACAAGGTCTCTTTCTCTCTTTGGGTCTTCTCCTGTCTTGATCCACTTTTGTCTTGGCATGTATTGTGGAAGTCCATATTGGTTCCTTGTAGCGAACAGCATACGTTAGAACTGTATCACCGGACATCAGCTGCAGCCTTTTAGTCCGATGAACAAATTCTCGTATATCCATAACTCTAGAGAACTTAGGCGGTTTCACTCCCCGCTTGCCCATAGAGAAAAACTGGGGCTGATGCTGGACTGCTCTCAGAGATTGGCTCGATCGTGGTATGGCGAAACTCGACACAGTTAAGAGCTCATCCTAGTCATAAGGATCCCAATACACACGAGAGTATCTTCTTGAGAGATATCAACAGCCAACAGGACTCAGTTATCCTGATCAATGGCGTACAATCGGGGAATCACTTTGATAACGTGAAACCAGTCCTGACATTCTCATGGAGTGCAGGAGTACTGTTTGCCACTCGAAACTTAGTGGACAACTAGCCCTGAAGATCGGTACAACTCGGGCAGCAATCCATGTTCTTTCTCTGAGCAGTTCTCTAGCACTGCACGGTCGTGATTTTCATATAATGATCTCAGCATCTTTTCATCTTGTCCTCGCCATCATAGATTTCGTCGTTTCATTACTATAAAATGTTATCTTCAATAGATAAACATTTACCGACTAAAAATAAAACTAACTTACTTGGACAGATGAGGCAGGCATGCGGCGATGTGAGGTAGGATGGCAGGAAACCGCTCTGATACCAACTGTGACGCCCCGTGCCCTCAGCGGCCCGGACCGTCACTGAAAACTATTACTTAACTTGCTTCTTTAGCTTTTATTTATACTTTCTCTTTAAAACCGATACTTAAACTTGCTGAATTTAATACCATAAATTTAGAGGGATTTTTTTTTTATATATACGCGTACGTATTTACTATTCACGTACGTGTACTATTAAAATGCGGAATTTGAAAAACATAAGGACTTAAATTATACATACACAATTATATACTTGTTTATCTGATTACTATTCACCAGATACTATTTAAATATACTACTCATACATATACTGTTTACTGTTCTAAAATACCATTTAACCTTTACTATTCAAAATACTATTTAACTGTCACCATTCAAAATATTATTTACTCATACTGTGCGGAAGAATACTCGCGGTGTATCCATAACCTCATCCTCACATCCACCTCTGCCACCATCATCGTCCCTTGATGTTTACGCTATAGGATGCTTACCTACAGCATGAACACACTCCGTGAGCTTTACGCCCAGTAAGTACAACATGTTAACCGCAAAACATATTTAAAACATAGCACATACTTAAAATCATAAGTATGACATATATCACTTAATAAATCACATACCATATAAGCATATCACATATCAGCTCACATATCATGTCATCACATAACATGTCATAACACTGAATATAAAACTTCACATACTTTATGCATGACAGAAGCATCGTGTACTGTATGCACTCTACTGAAAAAGAAAGCATAGCGAACTATAACTAATGCATGGTCCGGTTATGTTCATTTATGCTTCAAACTTCTCTTTTCTTTTCTTGTCTATTTAGGGCCCATGTGTCAGTACCGTGTGCGCGCAGACCAACGGTAACGCCCGAGGTCAACTAATGCCGATGAGCCATCAACTGATGCTCAACTTGTGGCCTTAACTTTCTTTAATTGGAAACCCCTTCGACTGAAGGAGCCGGTACGACACACCTATTTATTTCCATCTTATTTAACTGTTCTAGCCATACGCTTCTCTAAACTGTCCCCAATCCTACGCGGTAGGGATCTATGACTTCTATCTTGTGCTTTCATCAATCTACTCGATTGTGAAACTATATGCTTTTATGTATGCTGTGCAGCATCGTGTGCAAGATACATACTTAAAATACTGGAAAAGCATCATTTTAAATTCATTTTATCCATGCTGTAGGCGGAGTTGTACTTACCTGTCATCAGACAGTTTATACTCTCGCCTTCGTCACAATACAGGTACCTCCCTGTAATCATAATGCATTTCATTAACATTCACTCTTAGGTCACCGTGGTCATTAGTGACTAATAAAAATTCTTGTTATGTGGTACCAATCCTTATCGGTACTAATTGCCCTTCTCTTAAGAATTTAATTTTCTAATCATTGTTAATTAATTTATTTACCCAATAAATTAATTAACATCGCTCTTAGGTCACTCTATCGCTAGGAACTAATAAACTTATCGTTGTGTGGTACCGATGCCTATCGGTACCCAACTGCTCTACTTTGGGAAATTTGATATCTAATTTTTAATCGTGCTTGATTAATTTGTCTACTTGGCAAATTAATCACGGTCTCTCACTATCCCATTCCAACTTGGTCCTTGATTGGCTAACCGACCAGTCAACTGACTGAATACCTCCCGTATGACCATTTAGCCTGTCGGGTTACCGTTACCGATGTAATCGCCCCAAATTTTATACTTAGATCACACCCGTCCCTCGGGTGGTACTATTCTGATCTAGGGGTCGTTTTCTTACATTACGAAATTTCTAATGAGACGGTTCACTAATCCTCACAACGTCCGTCCTTCTTTCCCGGACCTAGGTCATCGAGGGGGCTCGGGTTTCCATCCCGATCACATTTTCAGCCCTCGTTTCCTAAAATACCCCATTGTGCCATTTTCGAAATTTCAGCAGCATTTCCGCTTAATTTTTGGGTTTCCGGCGTTTAGGAAACGCCTCAAAACCATCTAACCTATTCTAACCTGCCACGTACTAAACCAGAGGCCTAATTTTTACGTAAAAGCTCCGCTTTTTACGTAAAAATATTCACATTTTCTCACATTCTCTTTTTCGACATTTCATCCCTTTTTCTTATAATTCCTCAAGTCAGTAAACCATAATTAATACATAATTATTTCTAATAATAAATTGAGGAATCAAAGGATCAAAACCACTACCCAAAATCGTTCCCGTCGGCGGTCGGACGAACCGTTCGGTCTCGACCACACAATCTTTGAATCGTCGTTCTTCACTTTTGAAACTCCGGTTTGCAAATCCGATGCCTTGGATGTGTCCGGAACGTCGAAAATAGGCCAACGGGCCATTCTTTAATTTTCGGTCTCCGGTCGCCGTTGACCGGTGTTGACCGCGTTGACCACGGCGTTGACCACGGCGGCGATGGGAGTGGCGACCACCATCTTGAAGAGCTCGACGAGAGGAACCTATTGGTGGTGTCAATTTCACCAATCGAGACTCCTATCACCGGAAATCGGCCCTCGAAAAGTCAGCGACGGCGACGGTGTTGGATCTTCATTTTCCGGCGTTGTTGCCCAAAATTGATTTGGGGCTTTTGATCTACGTGTTGTTCTGAGCATTTTGACACCGACCTTGCAACTCAACTCCGCCGGAATAGCGAGATTCGACGGCGGCGATGGCGACGGTGACGGCGAACCTTGGGCGGCGCGATCCGGCAGCTGTTGACGTGAAATGAAGTCTGGGTTTTGTTCTACTCTTCACCACGAATCCATTGGGACCGGAATCGTGGCATTTGGACGTCGGACGGCGGAGATACGGCGGTTTGAAAAATTCGGCCACCGGCGGCTTTGGGCGGCGCGTGCGGCGTGCTCCGGCGTCGGTTCGGTCGACTCGGCCCACCGTTGGAATCAGCTCGTCGAGAGCTTTCCAATGGTGTCGGCGGTGTCGAAAACAGAGGTCGGATTCGACTGATGGTTACTGTTCACCTACGGGTGGTGTTGGGGGAGGAAATGGGATTTGGAAAAATTATGGGGGCTATTTTTCAATAGTCCCAAAAATTTCGTCCTTTTATACTAATTTTTCGAAAAATTTTAAGATAGGCTATACTGATTAATTTGGGTGTGCTGAACCCAAATATATCAGTTTTATCTTCATTCGAGGTCGTCTCGACCAGTTTCCCGATACTGCATGGTTCCCGGTCAAAAATTACTTTTTGTGTTCAAATGACTAATTTGAGCATTCTGATTCCAAATATATCAGTTTTATATCAAGAAAAGGTCATCTTAACCAATTTCTTGATACTGTGGTTAGGCCTACACTGTGTTGACACTGTGCACGCATAACGAGGCGTTTTTGCGTGAAATTTTAAACACAGCCTCTCTTGACTAATTTGGACGTGCTGATTTCAAATTTATCAATTTTACGTCCATCTGAGGTCTTCTAGACCAGTTTTCAGGATCTGTATGACCCCGTCTCGAAAAACGTGTCAGGTGTCCGATTGACTAATTTGGGTGTCCTGAGTCTAAATATATCAGTTTCGGGGCGAGAAAAGGTCGTCTTGACCCTCATCCCGATACTGCGTATCCCTTAAACAAAATCTATATTTTGTGCTCAATTGACCAGATTGAGCCTGCTAGCTATTAATATATCAGTTTTATGCCAGATTAAGGCCGTCTTGGCCACTAACCTGACACTGCGTTTCTCACTATTCACTAATCACTGTTCACTATTCACTATCTGACTGACTAATCTGAGCGTTCTGACTTTGATTTTGTCAGTCCATTGGCGAGAAGAGGTCATCTAGACCACTTTTCTCGATACTGTACATCTATTAGGGCAATTATCACTACTGCGCTCAGATGACCAGTCTGAGCGTACTGATGACTAGCTCATCAGTTCTGTATCATGAAATGGTCGTCTAGACCGGTTTCTTGATATTGCGTGTCTCAACGCATACTCACATAATAGGGTGGACCGATTTCACTGTCGATTACCCCTTTCACTGCATGAATAGTAATTAAACGTTACTATTCCTGTTCAATTCATTCAACTGAAAAGCACACTGTGCTTATTAACTTAATTACATCATTACATAGTAATTAAGTTTCATAATTCATGAGAGTCATTACAGTGGCTCTCGGCTCATTACACAGCGTTCTACACGGACTCTTACACGTGCGTGTGCAACGCAACACGAGCGTGTACATTTCAGACACGGGCGTGTACTAGTTGAAACTACTCAACACGACCATGTCTTTGAAATACATTCATCTATCTGAGCGGTACACAGCCTCTTACACGGCCGTGTGCTTGACCGTGTTACACTACATGGCTATGTACACTCACACGGCTACTAACAAATACACAGTCCGAATGGCATACGGTCACTCACACGGCCGTATACCTGACTGTGTTACTTAAATTTGCACTAAAAGGCATTAAATTATGTCCATTTTATTCCTTAATGACTTATTACAGGTAAGTAGGTACCATGAAAATGGCGGTCATTACATTTCTAATCATTACCGGGTTCGCTTCTATTTTATTTCCACTTTTCACTTTCCCGACCCTCGGGAAGCACTATTTCGACCCTTACGTCGGTTTAGTGATTTTCTATCATTTCGGAGCCTCAAATGGACGTTTCACTAGTATTTAAAACGTTCATCTAAACATTCCCGACCTAGGTCTCCGAGGCTCGGATTTTCCGTACCTGACTCGGACCTTTATTTCATTTCCAAAAACGCCCCCCCCTCGGGGTCGGTTTTTTTCCGTTTCACTCGCATTTTACATTTTTAGGGGACGGTCTACTATTCACGAATCACCCCTTAGGTTTTCCCTATTCAATTCTCCGTTAGGGACTCGGGTTTCCGACCCGACCCTAAACTTTTATTATTATTATTATTTTTAATTCCTATTTTACCCCGAAAGCCGTTTTCGAAATTTCGGCGGCATTTCGGCGTAAATTTAAGGCTTCCGGCGTTAGGTACGCCTCGAATCATATGTACCTGCCACGTACTATACCACAAGCCTATTTTATGTAAAAGTTTTCCAAACTTTTACATAAAAGCCCACAAATTTCAAATTTCACATTATCACCTACATTACCAAATTTTTTTCACAATTTTGCCCTTAATTTGGTTTCGGTTTTCACAACCAAATCGAACCAAAAATTTGTCAAACTTTCACCACACTTTAGGCCATTCAAATGTCATTTTTTTAACACATTTTCAAGCCCATTTTCTTGTACTTTTCAACCAAATTTCTTAGGGTTTTACCCTTGTATAACCCACGGCCATTGAATGCTAAACATGTCAAACATTTTTGTTTCATTCTTTCAATCACATTTCCACCATTTACACATTAAATTGCATGATTTAAATTAACCAAATACCACATAATTCATGCAAAATTTTTCTTCCAAACCTTTAGTAAACTCACGGTCACATTAGGCAATTCACACCAAAAATTTTTCTCAAGCTTTTCACAAGGAAATACAAGCTTTATTCTTCACAAATTTAAACTTGGAAGCAAGTTAGCAATTAAACCACAACTTTTTCTCATTGGTTACTTAAGGTAACCCACGATTTACCCTTGAAAAACCAACAAAATTTTGGTTTTTCTTTAAACAAATTACATGGTTTTCTTCCTCATTTCATCCTTAACAAAACCCAACATCAATTCAATGGAAAACAACCAAAAATTTTCCATCTTTTTCTCACTATTCACCCACGGATTTTATGAAGAAAAACCATGAAAATTTTAGTGCAAAAGGGAGTTACCTTGGTCTAATGCTTCCTTTGTCTTCTAGGAACACTTTGACACTCTTTTTGTGAAGAAAAGTTGAAGAAATCCTTTGGTTCTCCTTTGGTCACTCAGGGCTCACCTTGGAAACAACTTAGAAAAAATTTTATTATGTTTTGCTTTCAATTTTTGTCTCGGCCTTTATGTCCCAAATTTGCCGACTTATGCATGGAAGAAAGCCAATTAATTTGGCCATTAACCAATGAAAATTCACCACCTTTCAACACCATTTCTTTCCAACATTTTCAAAAATTAAAATGGTTAATTTTTGGCTAAATCTTGGCCTTTGGATCAAAAAGTAAGTGAATCATGGCCATTCATTCTACCAACCACCATATTTCTTTCCATTTTGTAAATGGATTTATGATGTCATAATTGCTAAAGCAAAGTTGACTTTGACTTTCACTATTCACATTAATTCGACTACTTTTTGACCGATACCGGTTCGAGCCGAAATTTTCCTGGAATCGCCCCGGCGTGTTCCTGAGGTCTCCTGTGCAGTCGGATCAATTTAAATTGCTTCCGTTTGATCAAAATCAATCCCGGAAATTTTCCGTCTTTTTGAGCTCCTGTTAGGGTTTTCAATGCCGGTTTTGGCACCGTTTCACCCGTTTCAACTCAGTGAATTTTTCCCACACTGAATCCTTACTCGTCAGTATTGTTAGAACATTTTGATATATTCTAAACAATATAAATACATCTATTTCACTCTTTAAATAGTACAAATTATCATATACATATATTTGTACTTTTCTTACTGTGCTCTTATTTTGACTTGCCATATTCTTATCTTTATACTGTTCAGATACCGAAACTACTCCTTTTTGAGCGTTTTGGGCCTGAATTCACTTTCTTACTCATATACTTTATTCTCTACTTATTTTTGGAGATTTTAATTCCTCCAAAACATATATTTATTTCTATCAACACTATAATTTGTCTAATTACAACCATAGTGTTTCTTTACATTCTTACTTTCAGAACTCATAGAAAACCCTAGATTAAACTAGGTCACACCGCTAAAATTCTCTGGTCGTCACACTATTGGCATTTTAGAAGTCCAAGCTTTTGGTTGTCGGGAAATGGTATTGCCTTTTCTTGTTTGTCAAGGAAGGAACACCAAAAATGATGAAGGACGAGAAGAGGATGATGATTTAGGAGATCACAATTGAGTAGAACTCGGAACAAATGTTTTCATGTGACAAAAATACTGCTACTAGTAGAGGGAATTTTGTGATTGTGGATGTTGTTGTGAAGAGTGAAGTGGTTAGGTTGGAGAGATAGAAGCCATGGCTGAATCAACAGATTTAGGTGTTAGGGTGTTGTGGTTTAGGAATGTCATTAACTTCGAAGTGGAGACAAGTAATGGGTTGAGTTTAGCTTTGGTTGAGACTTGAAAAGATAAAGTGGAACAAGAAAGAGTTGGGAATTTTGTTGGGAGAGAAAAGAAAGTGAGAGTAAAATGGAGAGAGGAATATTGTGGAGTGGTAGGTGAGTGGAAGTGAATGCACACATGAAGAGAAAATAAAGAAAGAAAAAACACAACAATAATCTCATTCACCTTGATAAAATACAAACGGATACAGTTACAACCGTAAGTAGGCGAGGAAAAAATTAAAAAAGGAAACAATAAGAAATGGTATAATCCCTTGACTAAAGGAATTACCATAAAACATATATGCCTAAAATAGACCCCTAATCAAATCCATCCCAATTTGTCCACACTCCCCCTCAAGCTGGGCAGTATAAGTTGTACATACGCAACTTGTCTTCCAACATTTCAAATAAGGGTCTAGGCAATCATGTGATCAAAACATTAGCAACTTGCTCAATTGTAGGAACATAAGACATCCAGATAGTTCATTCGTTGATCTTCTTTTTGATAAATTGTTGATCTACCTCCATATGTTTGGTCTTGTCATGATGTATAGGATTATACGAGATATTTATAGCAACCTTGTTATAACAATAGACGCGCAGTGGAAGTGTAACTCTAACTTTAAGTTTATTTAACTGCATTTTCAATTGCAAAATTTCACAACTTCCATGAGCCACATATCTCAGCTCTACTTTACTACTAATCTTTGTAACAATAGATTGCTTCTTGCTTCTTCAAGTTACCAGATTAGGGTTTAATATTTTGAAGTAGACCTCCTATCATCGATAGCTCCAGCCCAATTAGCATCATGTATACCTCTACGTCTTCTTTACCTTTTTTTAAAGAACAAACCTCGCCCATATGTTCCTTTCAAATATCTTAAAATTCTAAATACGTCTTCTATATGTTCTTTAGTAGGTGCATGCATATATTGGCTAACATGACTAACAGCGAAAGCTATTTCGGGTCTAGTAAGAGACAAATAGATGAGCCTCCTAATTAGATGCTAAAATTTCCCTTTTTCTATAGGATCACTGTCTTTGACTTCTCTTTTCTTACAACTTAGCTCAATAAGAGTTTCTGCAATCATGCAACCAATCATCCCTGTTTCTTTTAAAAGATCCAACACTTACTTCCATTGTGAAACCGAGGTCCTAATCTTATTTTTAGCAATTTCCATTCCAAGAAAGTACCTAAGACTTCCCAAATCTTTGATGTCAAATTCTTTTGCTAGTTTTTTCTTTAGTCACTCACCTTCTTCAAGATTATCCCCAGTCAACGTAATACTATCAACATATACAATGAGTATGCTGATCATATCATTTTTGTGTTGATAAAGCAAAGTGTGATCTCCTCTGGCTTGCTTATATCCATGTTCCTTAACCACCTTAGTGAAATGGTCAGACCAAGCTGGTGATGATTGCTTTAGTCCGTATAGAGATTTCTTCAACTTACAGACTTGATCACTTTTACCATAAAATCCCGTTGGCATCTCTGCATAAACTTCTTCTTCTAAGTTGCCATTAAGGAAAACATTTTTTTATGTCAAGTTGTTGCAAAGGCCAACCTAAATTGGTAGTAAGGGATAACAGTACATGAACTGTATTGATCTTGGCAATAGGAGCAAAAGTTTCTAGATTATCTATCCCTTATGTTTGAGTATAGTTCTTAGCCACCAAACGTGCTTTGTATCTTTCGATATACCCATTTGCCTTATATTTGACCATGTAGACCCACTTACATTCAACTAGAACTTTTTTTTTTTTGGTTTTTTTGTGATAAACGGGAATTTTAGATTCTCGAAGTAGATTAAAATTGTATGTATATATCAGTTTTAATGAATAAAGTATGAAAAAGTTGTGTTTTAATACCGTTGTGAATACTGTAAAAATGTTCCGACAGTGTTAAAGTGAGTGAGTTCGGAGATGGAAAATCAACCGAACAGAATCGGGTGAGACGGTTCAAAATGGAGTCAAAAACCCTAAGGAGTGCACCGAAGTGTATTAAAAGATAGAAATTTACGGTAGAGAATTCTGGTCAAACGGAAGTAAAATAAAACAAATCGAACCGGAGGTGCCCGGAACCCACCTATGCGATTTCGGTAAAATTCCGTTCGTTTTGACTTTCGGTCAAAATTTGACCATGAATTAATTAGTGAATTAATACATATATATTATAGGATGACATCACAATTATGATGTCATAAATGTAATTTTTGAATGATTAGAAAGTAATATAAGGTAGGTATTTGGCTAGGATTTGTTGTCTTTTTGATCAATAGCTAAGATCTAGCCAAAAAGACATTGGAAAAAAATTTAAAAATTTTGAAAAAAGGCCATTCGGCCACCTAGAAAGAAGGCAGAAAAAAATTTTATTTTTAACCTAAAAATATTGCATTTTAGTCCTTGGACAAATAGCAAATTATTGAAAAAAAATTGCCAAGAAGTCCCTTGCTTTTGCCTATAAATAGGCTTCAAAATTCATTAAAAAAAATGAAGAAACTTGGCTAAATTCTTGACAATTTCCAGCAGCAAAAATCCATGGGTCTCTTCCCCTTTTTAAGCCAAAATTTGTCAAAAATTCACACTAAAATTTGCTTCTAATCCAAGCTTAAGCATCAAGAGATCACTTGAGAAGGTAAGCCACCAATTTGGAGTAATTTTTTTGAATTTTCCTTAGAAAATCTGTGGCACTATTGGTGTAGAAATATTGAAAAAAAAATTGATGTTTTGTTGATGTTATGATTAGTTTGGTGTTTTAGAGATTAAAGCATGAATTAGGTTTAAGAAACAAGCAAAAATTTTGCATGTTTCCATAAAAAAAATCCGTGGCCTTGTAGGGTGGACAAATTGATGATTTGCTTGATGGTTTATGTTCATTTGGTAATATATTGAATTAAGCATGAATTAGAATCAATCAACAAAAAATTGTGATGCATTTTCATGCTAAAATCTGTGGGTGATAAACACTAGAAAATGGAAAACTTTTAGTGTTGATCAACGATGAGAAATGAGGGTAAAAGCCCTAGGAAAGAAAACAAAATTTTCTATATGAATTTGTATGAAAAATCCGTGGCTAATGCTAGGGTTAGAATGAAAATTTTGTTAGGTTTTGATGTGGATATGTACATTGAAAACCTAAGAATAATATGTGATAATTGCTTAAGGTGATGAAAAATATTTACTGATGGTTAACATGATAAACCGAGGCTATGTTTGAGAAAAATTTGATGATGTGTGATGAGTTCTAAATATTGGTTAATGTGGAAAATTTTTATACAAAGTTTGGTAACTTTATATAAAATAGGCCTCTGGTATAGTACGTGACAAGTACAAAGGTTCTGAGGCATACCTAACGCCAGCAAAACCTAAAAATACAAGCGAAAATACGGTCAAAATTTCTAAAACGGCCTAAGAGCATTTCGAAAAACGAGGGGTAAAAATATTAGACCTAGGAAGGAAACTAGGCCCCTTAGTAGATTAGGATTAGTAATGGAAAACCAACCCAGGAGGAATAGTAAACCGACCCTTAATGACTAAAATGCTTAAAATGGGAAAAATTTCACGTTAGGGGTATTTTGGGAAACGAGAGAGAAAAATTAGGTCGGGATAGGAAACCCGAACCCCTCGGGAACCGAGGGTCGGAGACGGTATGAAAAATGTTTCAAGAGTAGTAAAATGCCCATTTGAGACTCCGAAACGCTCGAAAAACGAGAAACGACCCTAGGTGTCGGATGAATAGTAATTGAGGGTCGGAAAATGAATAATTAGGTTTTTATAGCACATAAAGCTGTAAAATGAAACAGAAGCCTAGGGAATATTATTTCAAGATATTTAGGCTTAGAAAATTTAAGAAAAATTATAGAACGGAATAGTTACGATCCCAAGACCCGTCAGGGGCAAAATAGTCATTTTGACCAAAAATTTCTGAAAGGCTCGGAAAGGACCGTAAAGGATCTAGAATGACTTAAATAAAATTCTAGGACCTAAAATAAAGATTTTAGAGTTAAAAATCTAAAGTATAAATAGTACACGGGTGTGTATAGAGAAACACGGCTGTGTAGAGTGAAACCGAAAGGAACATGGTCAGGGGCACGGGCATGTTGCAGACCGTGTACCACATAAAGAATTAAAATATTTTGTAAAATTTATCACAAAATAAATATATTCAAAGTGATAATTAATAAAGGATATTAACAGACAATACTATGTCTGTAGGGACCCAAAATAGAGATAAAACTGCGGAGGAGTTTTGGAAGTGGATATTATCGCAGTGGTGGTAAATTTAAGCATTTTCATGTCTGTAACATGAAATACTGTGATATTCTGTTTAGCACTAGTTGTACATCATTGGTTAACTCCTATGGACCCTGGGGATTAGTTAGTATAACGTATCCCATAAAATGGGAAAAGATAATAAGTAAGACCTATAGGCAATAGAGGTTAATGACCTTGAGGTGATGATTAATGTCATTTGGTCAGTACTAAAATTGAAAGATGGTAATGAAACCACCTAAGGCGTACTGCCCCTCCAACATCGTGGTGGAGGTTTTATAGGTCTTTCGGGGATATAATAATAGCTACAAGCGATAAAGGCTGGAGAGGAAGAAGCTCTAGGGTCGTTCTCTAGACCCTTACAGTCGGCGTGCTATAAATTATCGGTACAGCCATCAAGAGCTCGAAACCATAATATAAATAGAGCTAATAGAAAATAAAGTGGTGAAAGCCATAATCGAGCATAATTGAATATAATCAACACTAATACTAAGTGTAGTAAGTTCGGTTAGGGTAATGTGAATAGTAACTGGTTAGGGTAACAGTTACAATTCATCGATCAAATGTCAAAATTACTATTCATGATAAATAGTACTATTCGTGGTGAATAGTACTATTCATAGGAAATTAGATTTAGATGTTTTTGAATTTATGTGATTCTTATTAAGTAGGTTTGAACTTACTGAGCATGTTAGCTCATCAGTTTGTTCATGTTGCAGGTAAGAAACCTGTCTAATAGACTACATAGATGGCGGCAGGGTGTGCGCGTGTCAATGGGATTAGGAATTTACCATGGAATTGGTCCTGCCATAAGTTTTTCGCTAGGCGTTGAGAGTTAGTGAATTGAAGAGAATGTGTTTTGAAAAATTACAGTATAAATATATTGTATATTGTACATTATGTTGTACCCAAAAGATATCTAAAAGCTAGTATTGTATTTTTTAAGGCTTTCATACTTAGCTTTCTTTTAAGGAAAGTGTGTATTAAAAAGAAAAAAAATTATGGGTGAAATTTGGGCCCTGAAAAATAAGAGATTGAGAGAAAAAGAGTTTAAATGGCGATCTGGATTCGGCACACGGGCTATCTTGGCCGGCAACAGATTCGATTCATGACAAGTTTAGCATGGTTGGATTTGGGGGCGCCACATTTTTTACCACATCCCACATGTTACTCTTTTTAAGAGCCTTCATTTCTTATAAAACAGCCTACCTCTTTTTAGACTTCTTCATAGCCTCTTGGACATCTCAAGGGATTTCCACACTAGCCAAGTTAGCCACTAATGCTCTTATAGAGTATGCCAGATGATCATATCCAACATAATGGGCCATTGGATGTTTTGTACAGAATCTCGCTCCTTTCCTTAATGCAATTGGGATCTTTGAGCCACTAGTCTCTATTTTAAGACTAGTAATTGGCTCTGATTCTTGGTGGTAGAGAACTTTATGGCTTTCTAAAGCTTTTGGCTCTTCTTGCATACATAAGTTTGATACAAAAATTGCAAGCCACTTTCTTTTGTTTTATTATGTTCTTGCACTCTAAGTATCAAATTTTTGGGGTCAAGAGAAAGTTTTGACCGAGTGAAAACATCAAGAAGTTGATTAATGGTTTAATTTGGTGGGTCAGTGTCACGGAAGCTGGGTTGGTCGATAATTTTATCTGATTCAGATAGGTTGGATTAAGCAAAATCAGGATGAGTGTCGATAGGATTTTTAGTGGAAATATTTGAAGTTATTTTAGGAAAGACTTCATGATTGATTTTAGTAATATCTCCATTTGAATTTGGAAAACTTTGAAGATTTTAACAAGGAAAACCTAATGGGTTTATTTTAGGAATGTTGGCTGGAAAATTTGGTGGGTTTATTTCAAGAATATTGGCTAGATTTTCCCCATAATTCCTATTTTTGGGACATTTTTTTGGAGGGATATGATCGTTATTTGTGGTTCCTAAAGAAGGAGCAAAATCCCAAAAATATTTCCATGCATTAGGACATTTGAGGCTAAAATAGGAGTCGGTTTTAATCTTTCCCAAAAATTATTGGAATATTGGCTAGATTTTCCCCATGATTTCCTATAGTTGGGACCTTTTTTAGAGGGATATGACCATGATTTGAGGTTTCGAAAGGATGAGCAAAATCACAAAAAAATTCGCATGCATTAGGACCGTTTAAGGCTGAAATAAGAGTCGATTTTGATCTTTCCCAAAAATTGTCTTCCCATATTTTCTCCCCCTGAAGAAAATTTTAGGTAAAAAATGTTAGGTGTGCCTTAAGCGGGAAAGACATTTTAATATATTTCATGTATTTTTTAAACTGATTAATAAAATATTTAGAGGCTATTCATTATATTGTTATAAGTCCTCAATCTATTTACATGTTAAAGTAAATGTGAGCAAATATGACTCATTAACTGCTAGTGTTAAACTGTTAGAATGTTGCATACAATGCTTTTTTATATGCGAGAAGACAATGTTCTAGAGTAAGTGGTCTAAATCTGTAGTTCGTAGTCTATGGAGTTAGAGTGAACATTTAACTCATGTTAAAACTATTATATTGTCTAAAGCCAATTAGAGGGGCGGTTTATCTTAACAGTCTAGAGCTTTGACTCTCGATTAGAGACATAGATATATTGCTTAGTGCTGACATATTGGATCGGGACTAAAGTGTGATTGATTTGCATAGTTCGTTATGAGTGGATGGATCTGTTTTTGACATTTATTATGTAACAACTTTAATCTTGAGTAAGTGAACAGCTCCGTGTATATGGCTAGTTTACTTTGATGTTCCAAAGGCCAGGATGTCTCGGAGGTAGTAAGTTAATAGACCGGTTCATTGGGTATACAGTACACATATGATGGAGGGACTACTTACAGATAAGGAATCATAACTCTTATATAGAGTTAAGGTTATCATTTTGAAAGCATTATGATAAATTAGTGAGAATGGATAAGGTTTTGGGTCGTTTGTTTTGCAGACAACTTATTATTCACATATGGTGAATAATCATTCTCTTATCAGATGTGTAATGGATCTTTAAGATAACGTGATCAAAAGGTTGAGCAGACTTTGATCTAGGTTGATCATAGATATCATATGAGGGTTTTGCATTAATAACGAGGTCATTGGGCTGTGTCTTTTCTAAGGCTTGCGTAATTTGTAATACGATTGAAAGTTCAGTTTTAGGTTTATAGTGAAATGATCCTGAAATTAGTGATCATGTGATTGAGTTGTTTAGTATAGATCAATGATTACATAAATTCACAGGAGCCCAATTATATATGTCTAATTAGTTCCTTTGCTAGCTCTTATAATTCTTTGAACATAGTAGTTGATTGGGATATTCTTTTATGACTTGTAGTTTTGCATTTAGTGATAAGATTAATCCAGATCACCCTCCACAAGGGTGTAGGCATTTTTCTCTGTGTGCTGGAAGAGTAAAATTGTAATTTTGTATTATTCAATAAATGGGATAATTATTTAATTAATATTTATTTTTAAAAGATAAGATTTGAAATTTAAATTAATTGGATTTGAATTTGAAATTCAAATATGTGATTAATTTGAATTTTGAAAATCTTGTTTTAGAATAAATATTTGAAATTTAAAAAATTATCTTATTTGAATTTGAATTGAACAAAATCTTGTCCTTCCACAATTAAAAGTGGCATGTACTTTGGATAAGGATGAAGGATAAGATTTTCTAATAATTTGAATTTGAATTTTGTTTTGGATAAGAAATTACACAATTATTTGAATTTCAAATACCGTTGCCATGATTTTATTTGAATTTGAATTAGAGTTATGGAAAATTATCCATATAGATAAAATTCAAATATTAGTGGCATTTGAAATTTGAATCAAATTTTAAATCACAAATCCTAACTAGAACCGAATTTTTTATGGATAAATCAAAGGAGAAAATTCGGTTTTTCTTGTGCATAAAGTAGAAGGAAAAATCTTGTTTGAATTTTATTTGAATTTTATTTGAATTTTGAATCTCCACACACAAGCATGGCCCAATTTTTTGTGGGGTTTTCTCTTGGGGAAGGATCAGTTTTTATGTTGATAAGGGAAAGGAAAAAATCTTATTTCAAATCCTGTTTAAATTTTGAATTCTCCTAACATGGAATGGCCAAATTTTTTAAGTGATTTTCCCCTTTGTGAGAATCGACCATGGTGTATGTAGGAAAAAGAAAAATCTTTTTTTGGCCCAATTCAAAATTCAAAAGTCGCCTAATGCAATATTATAAGTAGGGGTTTTTCCACGTTTGTTTTCTTCAGACCATAGACTTTCAAGTGAGTAGACTTATTGTTGCACATATCAAGTGAAAATAAGTTCTTAAATATCTGGGTGGTCAGAAAGAAACAAGTCACATTGAGTACCGATCAAGGAAACGGGCATCCACATATTCAACCATCTTGGAATTAGAGAATAGCGGAGAAGATTAGTTGGTTGAAGCCCTTTCTGGTGTTATCCTCTTGTGTTTCTGACGATGACTCCAGCAGTTAGGACGTTTTCTCTAAAAGGTATATTTGATTGTTGGTAATTTATTATATATAGGAACATGAGTTCGAACGATCTTTGAAAAATTTTTAAAATTCCACTATACATATTTTTTGTTTTTTCCAACACAACAATTCGATTGAACTTTGACATAAGGTTAATCATGGATATCGTATGAGGATGTTGCATACATGATAAGATAATTGGACAATAGCTTATCACTGGCTTGCAAAATACGATACATAATTAGGAGTGCAGTTTCAGGTTTATAGTTGTGTGACTCTGAAACTAATAATTATGCAATGGGTTTATTTGGTATAGAATAATAGTTATATAGATTATTAGAGCCCATATTATATATATCAAATCAATCCCTTTACTAGTTTCGTACAATTCCTTAACGGATGGTAATTGATCGAGATATTCTTTATTACTTATATTCTTGCATTTACTAAAGATAAAAATCAGAATCACCCATTTTTGTGAATGAGCGTTTATATCTGAGAGCTAAAGGAAAATTGTACTTTTGTACCATTTAATAAATGAGATAAATATTTAATTTGGATAAATATTTATTTTGAAAGATAAGATTTGAATTTTAAATTAATTATATTTGTCTTTCAAAAGATAAATATGAAATTGATTTGAATTTTGAAAATCTTGTTTGAATAAATATCTATTTGAATTTGAATTGAATAAAATATTATCTTAGCATTAAAGTAAAAGGCAGATTCTATTGGGACATGAAAAACAAGATTTTTTACTAGTTTGACTTTGTTTTGGATAAAGGATTACATAATTATTTGAATTTCAAATAAAATTGTCATGATTTTATTTGAATTTAAATTGGAGTTGTGAAAAATTTTCTATGTAGACAAAATCATAATATTTGTAGAGTTTGAAATTTGAATCAAATTTTGAATCACAAATACCAAGGAAGTCGAAATTTTTAGGGCCTATCCCTACTGGAAAAATTTAGATTTTTATGTAGAAGGAGTGAGAAAAATCTTATCTGGAATCCTTTTTAAATTTTGAATGGACCTAATCTAGTTGGCCGGAAATTTGTAGGGGATTCCTTAAAGGAGAATCGGCCAAATGGTGAATAAAAAGAAAGAAAAATCTTTTATTGAGTCCTGTTTAAATTCTGAAAATCACTTAATGCAAATTTATAATTAAAATCATAGGGACTCCTATTTTTTTTAGACCACAGACTCTTAGGTGAGTGAATTTATTATTATACTTCTCACTCATAATAATAAATTCTTTAGAGATATGAGTGGTTGGAAGGAGATAAGCCATGTTAGAATACCGATAGAGGAACTAAGTGCCCACATATTCCATCGTTCAGGAATCGCAAAATAGTAAAGAAAGATAGTTGGTTGAGCCCTCTTGTTCACATCCTCCGACATTCTTGCTGATCTCTTCCAAAAAGTACAATGATTGTTGAATAATTTATTATATATGGCAATGTGAGTTTTTAACAATCTTGAAAATTTTTAAAATTCTATTGTGCATATCTTATTATTTTTCCTATAAGATATAAGGTAATAATGTGGCTCAGATCACCCGTCAACATATTAACTATTTTAAGTTTTGTTTTAGAGCTTTTATTTACACCCAAATAATACCCCCAAACTGATTTATATCTTTCAATTGTCAAAAATAATTTTTTTGGTTTTGTTTTTTTGTAGAGCTACTACATTCAAAACTTATTAATTTTTATGATAAATAAAGGGTATAATACTCTTTATATATATATATTTTCATAATTTCAACTTTCCTTTTAGATTTCAGTATAGCTCAAAAGAATTTCTAAAATAATCAACATGTTTAAGGACTAAAAGTTAGACATTTTATTTAAAAGACTAGGCTAAAAATACAAAGAAAAAGTTAGGATCAAAAGGGGTAAACTAGGGATAAAAACATTTTAAGGTTGGCTTGAAAAGCTCAAACGTACCAAAAATTGCCTATATCATTTTCTTAGTGTTTGTATTGTCTGAGATTTTGCCTAAAAAAAATCAAATAAATTCTAAACAAATTTTAGGACTTGTGAGACTAGAAATATTTAATATTCACAAAAACTTTCTTTAAACAAATACTCAACTCATAGATTAAGAATTAGTACTCAAATGTTGAATATCATAACTAAATTAGATTAATTCAAACAATTTAAATGCAAATCTGGAAAAATTTATATTTTTTTGAAAGACTATATAAAATAAAACAATCAAAATTTTCATCATCGAATTTGTAGGAAATCACCTTTTTTTATTTTAAATAAAGATAAAATAATGACACAAGAAAATAATCATTACTAATAAGATTCCCATCAAAAGTACTAAAACTAACTCTCTATTCAACCATCTTATAAATAATGAATCTAATGGTTTTACTAAAAAAAAAAAATTAATTTTAATACAAACACAAGAAACTAAACAAAAATTCAAGAAATTCTAAAAAAAAAAAATCGAGCTATTCCCTCCTCACAACCTATTTGAGGCATTGTCCTCAATATCTAATGTGGATAAGCAAAGAGTGAACAATCTACTTGATCTGGTGTTATTAAAAGTGAAAACTCAACAAACTGAAACTAAGAAAGAACATCAAATGTTATGAGTAAAACCAAAAAGATGAGGAACGTTATAATCGGAGTGTCAAATCCAACCTCGCTTCTTACTGTTTTTGTTGCTCATAGATGACCATACTATTAGGAAATACCCTAAGCATGAAAGAAATTTTAATGTATTTTATTTATATTGAACTAGATAATCAAATTATATTTAGAGGTTATTCATTACATTACTGTTTGTCTTCATTCTATTAACATGTTAAAGTAACTGCAGGTAAATATGGCTCACTGAATGCTTGTGTTAAACTGTTAAAATGTTGTATGCAACGGACTTTTGTATGCAAGAAGACAATGTTCTAAAGTAAAGAGTCTAAATTATGATCCATAGTCTATGGGGTTAGACCGAGCATCTAACTCATATTAAGAATATTATATTGTCTAAAGCCATAGTGGGAACGGTTTGTCTTAACTGTCTGGAGCATAAACTCCCGAATAGAGATATAGATATGTTGCTTGATGATGACATATTGGACCGGAACTAAAGCGTGATTGATCTGCGTAGTCCGCTATGAGTGGATCAATCTGCTTTGGACGTTCATTATGCAATAACCTCAATCTAAGGAGATGAACTACTTTATGTATATGACTTGTGTACTTTAATGTTCTAATGGTTAAAGTGTCTCAGAGGTAATAAGCTTATAAACCGGTTCATTGGGTACATGACTTATATGCGATGGAGGGTTTGTTTGTAGATATTAGAATCATAGCTCTGATAAGGAGTTAAGGGAATCCTCTTATAGGCATTATACTGGATGTGAAAATGGACAATACCTTGGGTCGTCTGCAAGGCGGATGACTTCTTATTCACATATGGTGAATAATCATTTTCTTATTCGATAGTATAATGGAACTTCAAGATAGCTTGATCAGTAGGTTAACGGACTTTGATATAAGGCTGATCATGGATATCATATGAGGGTTTTACATACATGACAAGGTCATTGGATAATAACTTATTACAAGCTTTCGTAATACGGTATATAATTAGGAGTTCAGTTTCAGATTTATTGTAATGTGACTCTGAAATTAGTGATCATATGATTGAGTTGTTCGGCACAGAACGATAATTATATGGATTCGTGGGAGCCTGATTATATATGTCTAAGTGGCCCTTATACTAGCTCCACATAATTCCTTAACGGATAGCAAATTGATCGGGGTATACTTATTGGCTTGTAGTCTTGCATGGATATAGGAAGGATGACAAGATTCTCTCCTAATTGAATTTGAATTTTGTTTTGGATAAAAGATTACACAATTGTTTGAATTCCAAATAAAGTTGTCATGATTTTATTTGAATTTGAATTGGAGTTGTGGAAAATTATCCATGAGGGCAAAATTTGAAATTCAAGTTTTTGTGGAGTTTGAAATTTGAAATTTGAATTTGAAATTTAAATTTGAAATTTGAATTTGATATTTGAATTTAAAATTTAAATCTGAAATTTGAATTTGATTTTTGAATTTTTGAAATTTGAACTTTGAAATTTGAATTCAAATTTTGAATCACAATCCAAGTGGTAACCGAATTTTGTTGTGGATAAATCTACTTGATAAATTCGGTTTTCTTGTGGATAAAGGAGAGAAAGATCTTGTTTGAATCCTACTTGATTTTTAAATCCTAATCCCTCTAAAAGTGGCCGAATTTGTTGAAGGGATTTCACCCTAGGAGGATTCGGTTTTTATGGATAAGGATGAAAGAGAATTCAAGTTACAATCCTATTTGAATTTTGAGTCTCTCTCTCACATGGTGCAACCAAATTTTCTATGGATAATGCTAAGGGAGAATTGGTTTTTTGTGGATAAAGGTGAGTTGAAATTCAAATTAAAAATCCTATTTGAATTTTAATTCTTCTCACATTTGAATGGCCGAATCTAGACATGCTTCTTGGCCTAGGGGAAATCAATTTTAGTGGATAAATGAGGAGATAAAATTCAAGTTAAAATTCTGTTTAAATTTTGAATACAAAATCTTCTAAGGTGGCCAATCTTCCCATGTTTTTGGCCTATAGAGAATTCAGATTTTGTATGGAAAAAGGGAGAGAAAATCTTCTCTTGGTCCAATTTAAATTTAAGGGATCACCTCACGTAAATCTATAAACAAGGGTCCTACCACTCCAGTTCTCACAGACTATAGACTCTCAGATGAGCAAGCTTATTGTTGCACTAATCACCATGACAATAAGTTCTGAAGAAATCTGGGTGGTCGAAAGAAGACTAGCAGTGCTAATATACCGATCGAGGATTCGAGTGCCCACACACTCGGCCATCCAGAAATTGGAGAATAGTAGAGAAGGCTAGTTGGTTGAAGCCCTCCGATCATTCTCCCCCTGCATCTTTGGCATTCTCTGAAGTTATAAATTTATTATTGTTAGTTTATTGTATATGACATCACGAGATATTTAACAATCTTGAAAAAAAAATTTTAATTCCGCTGTGCAATTTTTATCGATTTTTCCTACACATACTAAGCATGACATTATTGGATCAGGTTTAAGCACAAAGATCTATAGTTGATCAATCATGTAATAACCAGGAAATTTTACTGTTATCGGAATATGGTAAATTGCATGTACATAATGAATTTCATGTTTAAAATGTGAAATGTATGATTAATATTGTGTAGAACGAGATAAAATGTTCTAACGATATTACAAATTAAGAATTCGATGATGTAAAAGCATGCCGAATTGAGCTGGGAAAAAACAGTGAACTGTAAACCCTAGTAGGTGACTTAGGGTAAGCTGAGTGTACAAAAAGATAAAATACTAATAGTAGTGATTTTAAACGTGAGTGCATGTGTGTGTTACACACAGTATCGAGAAGTTGTTCTAGATGACCTCTTCTTGACCTAAAATTAATATATTTAGATTCAGCATGCTCAAATTAGTCAATTGAGCATGAAAAGTAATATTTGACCCGTAGATATGCAATATCAAGAAATTGGTCAAGATGACATTTTCTTGATATAAAACTGATATATTTGGAATCAGAATGCTCAAATTAGTCAATTAAGCACAAAACGAGAATTTTGACTGGGAAATGTACAGTATCGAAAACTGACCGAGATGACCTCGGATGACGACGAAACTGATATATTTGGATTCAAGACATCCAAATTAGTCAGTATAGCTTATCAGAATGCTCAAATTAGTTAATCGAGCACAAAGGTAATTTTTGACGGGAATTCACAGTATCAGAAACTAGTCGAAATGATATCGGATGGAAATAAAACTGATATATTTGGGTTCAGCACGCCCAAATTAGTTGGGATAGCTCATGTTGAAATTTTAGACAAAAAGTGTATAAAAGGTCGAAATTGCAGAAAAGACCTCATATTTTCATTATCTAGATTTTTCTCCCCTACAAATACACCGTCGGTGAACAGTAACTGACCACCAGAAATGGTGTTCGTTTTCAACACCGTCGCTCTCGTTGGAAAGCTCTCAACGAGCTGAGTTCAACGGTGTGCTGAATCGACTGAACCGACGCCAAAGAACGCTGCACGCGCCGCCTGAAGCCGCCGGTGGTCGGAAATTTCAAACGGTCGTATCTCCGCCGTCTGACCTCCGATCAAGGTGATTCCGGTCCCAAAAGACTTGTAGTGAAGAGTAGAACAAAACCTAAGCTTCATTTCGGCTCAACAGTCACCGGATTGAGCCACCCAACATCACGTCGTCCCCGCCGTGAAGCCACCGTGGAATCCGTCGATTCCGGCAGAGTTGAGTGACGTGGTTGGTACCAAAAGACTCAGAGTGATGCGTAGAGCAAAAGCCCTCAAACAATTTCGGGCAACAACCCCGGCACAGCGGAGATTCAATGCCGCCGTCGTGGGTCGAGTTTTCGAGGCCGATTGTCGACGATCGGAGTCTCCAATGGTGAAATTGACATCACCAATGGACTCCTCTCGTCGAAATCTTCAAGGTGGATACCTCCATTGTTCGGGCTGCCGCCGTTCGCCGCCGATCAACGCCGGTCAACGCCAGTCAATGGCAACCCGGGGGCGGAAAAATGAAAAGTGGCCCGTTGGCTTATTTTCGACGTTCTGGACACATCCACGGCATCAAAATTGCCAAAAGGGATTTTGAACGTGAAGAACGGAGACAAAAAGTTTACGCAGTCGAGACCGAACGTTTCATCCGATCGCCGACGGGACGATTTCGGTAGCGATTTCGTTTCCCTTCATTCCTTATTTATGTATTGGAATGATTTATATGTAATTTGTATTCAAATTGTAAAAAGAAAAGAAAAAAAAAGAGTAAAATGAATGAAATGTTGGAAAAATAAAATGTATGGGAAATGTGAATATTTTTACGTAAAAAGTTGAGTTTTACGTAAAAATTAGGCCTCTGGTATAGTATGTGGTAGATTAGACTAAGTTAGATGGTTTTGAAGCGTTTCCTAAACGCCGAAGACCTAGAAATTTAGCGGAAATGCTGCCGAAATTTTGAAAACGGCACTAAGAGCATTTTGGTGAAAAACGAGAGATAAATTGTGTTCGGTAATGGAAACCAAGACCCTTTGATGAGTTAGGCTCGGAAAATGGGAAAATGAACCTTTCAGGAATAGTAAACCGTCCCTCCGAGGTTGTGAAATGTAAGAGAACAGAAAAACCGACGTCAAGGGTATTTTAGGAAACGAAAGGTAAATTTAAGGCTCGGGATTAGCATAACAAACGTTTAAGGAGTAATGAAATATCCATTTAAGGCTTCAAAACGTGAAAAAACGAGAAACGACCCTAGGTGTCGGAATAGTACCACTCGAGGATCGGATGACCAATAGTCGTCTATGGAACAACAATGGATGCTGTAAAAGTGTGTAAAACCTTAAGAGATATTATTTTATGATATTTGGACTTAGAAAATCCTGTTAAAAGTCACAGTGAGCATATGACGGTCCCGAGACCTGTCAGGGACAAAAAGATCATTTTGATCAAAAATTTCTGAAAGGTTCAGAAAGGACCATGAATGCGTAAGGATAGTTAAAATAAAATTATAAAAGTTAAATTTGGGTCTTAAACCAACAAAAATACGATGAGAAATCAAATTAGGGGTAAAATGGTAATTTTGCCAAGAGTTAGTGTAAAAATGGAAAATGGGATTTTGGATTCCTAAGACCATTTACAGGAAATAAAATATAGAATTTTTATGTTTTACTAAATTTTGAATATGAAATGAAGATTTAAAATAACTGTGGTTATTCCGGTTATAGGAACCCGATCTAGACGCAATGAAGGAACGTCTGCGGACCCGGGAAAAGAGATACGCGCAAGAGTATCTGTAAGTTTGAACATTTAATTGACTGCAACATGAACTGACTATTGTTTGTCTGTTTTCATGTCAAGATACGATACAAATGTTATGAAAGTCATGTTATGAACTATGTGTCATGTCTAAGTCATATATATAGTAAGTTCAAGTATTTTCGTGTCTACAGCATGAAATACTATGTTATTTATTCTGTACTAGATGTACACTAGATCAAAAGTCTTATAGACATTTGGGGATTAGTTAGAATAACATATCCCAGGTAATAAGAATGAGTAAGACCTACGAGCAATGGAGGATAGTGACCTTGAGGTGATGATTGATGTCACTTGGTCAAGACTATAAATTGAAAGATAGTAATGAAACCATTAAGACATACCGCGCCTCCAATATAGTGGTAGAGGTTTTTCTCAGATCCTACGAGGATATCAGGGCTGTGGAGGCCGATGTTCTAAGGTTGCTCCTTAGACCCTCCCAGTTAGCGTGCTAATAATCATCGGTACTGTCATAAACAGAGCTCTAAACTAGAAATCAAATAGAGAATGAACAATCAATAAAATGATAAAAATCATAATTGAGCATAACCGAAGTATGATAAGTATAGTGATTTCAGTTAAGGTTTATGAATAGTAATCGGTTAGGCTGATGTAAATAGTATCCGGTTATTGTAATGTAAATAGTATCCTGTTAAGGTAAAATTAATAGTAATCAGTTAGGGTAACCGAGACTATTCATTGGTCAAAGATCAAAGTCACTATTCATGATGAATAGTCTATTTATGATAAATAATACTATTCATAGGAAGTTGTGTTTTCAATGTTTTTTAATCCGTATGATTCTTACTAAGTATGTTTGAATTTACTGAGCCTGTTAGCTCATCAGTTTGTTCATATTACAGGTATGGAACATGTAAGTCAGAATATTGGCTATGGATGCGAGAATTGCATGTGCCAATAGGGATAGGGAATCCACTGTGGATATGGTCCTGCTATAAGTTTTCCGCTGAGCGTTAAAAGAGGAGATTTGAATAAAGAAAAGACATGTATTGCAAAAAGATTTGAATTATGTATTGTGTATAAAGTATGTTTGTACTTTTAAAAGTGATAAACAAAGTTCAGTTTAATTACGTTATGTTTACAAACAAGAAAAAGTATTTAAGAAAAAAAATGATTACAAATTTCACAAAGGGTTTAAAGGAAAGAAAAGAATTTAGGTGACCCGACGAAGTTCACAAGCTATTTCAGTCAGCTAAGGAGCTTGATTGTAATAGTTTCGGTAGGCCGAGGTCGGGGGCGCCATAAATCAACTGATCAGCAGTTAGAGCTGAGACTAGGATTTTTTGGGTCGATGGTGTTATAAATTCCTATTCCACAGCGTGATCTAGAAAAGACAACAAAACATTATAAAAATCATTAACATTTAATAATCCTAATGGCTTTTGATGAAGATTGAGTTAGGCCCAAATGGAAGTGTTGAAAATTTCTTTCGGGGTTTCTAAACCATCGAGTAAAGATATAAATGCACATGCATTAAACACCATGTTAATCATTCTTTCGTGCATGGTTGAGACCTTTTCTTGAAATTCTTAAGGGAAAAGTAGGACTAAAGTTAAAAAAACCTTCTCTATTATTTTCCTATCTTGCTATCAGCTAGTTTAGCACATTATGAGGCTATTTAATTAATGCAAGTCTATAGGTCCAATTTATAAGAATGTGTGTTTGTTAGGCAAGCGTGTGCTAACTCAAAAGAAGAGGACAAAGGCACTTTCTGTTGCTACACTTGTATTTGAAATGCTGAACCAAGACCATTGGATCCATCAGAAATTTATCAACAATTTGAGATAATTTGCAAGAACCTGTGGCGGATTCACTGGTGGTCTTTTGCCAAGTCTGTCACTCTAGATAGATTTCCTCCTAAATTCTTAAGGAGGAAATACTGGGGAGTTAACATGCATAAAGCCTGTAATTACCACTAAGTGAAGCTCAAGTCCTCAAATGTTTCTTGTGAACACATATTCCAGAGTTCAACTTCTCACAATCAAACGAAAGCTTAGAAGCCATTGTTGTTGTTGGAAAATGGTATTGCCCTTTCATGTTTGTGAAGGAAGATATGGTGCTAAAGGACCCAATGAAGGTGTCCACTTTCTATGAGATGACACTTAAACAAAGACAGGACAAGTTTTTTTGGATGTAATAATGTTGGGAACAACACAAAGATGGTGCCAGTTGACGTTTTTGTTAATAGAGAAGAGGTATTTGTTGTTAAAAGGAAAGTTGTTTCGGAAGAGATTAGTGATAACCCTATAAAATAAAGTTATTTTACCGTTTTTTCATATATAAAAATTAGCTTATCCTTAAGAATTTTAGTTATTTTTTATTTGTTTTGATTTATTTTGTTTTGTGTACTTGAATTTAAATTTTTTTATAAATTTCATAAAATTTTTATTTAATTTTATCTTTTTTTAGTAATAGTGTTGAAATAAATGAAAAATATGCACAACGGCATTTTAAAAAATTTTCAAAGATCGTTAGAACTCATGTTGCCATATATAATAAATTATCAATAATCAAATATACTTTCAGAGAAAACACCTTGAATGCTAGAGTCAACGTCAGAAACACAATAGGATAACAGCAGGAAGGGCTTCAACTAACTAGCCTTCTTTGTTATTCTCCAATTCCAAGATAATTGAGTGTATGGACACCTGTTTCCTCGATCGGTACTCAGCGTGACTTGTCTCCTTCTGACTACCCAAATATTTAAGAACTTATTGCACGTGATTTGTGCAACAATAAATCTGCTCATCTGAGAGTCTGTGGTCTAAAGAAAATAGGAATGAAAAAACCCCATTTATAATACTGCAAAAAGTGACTTTTTGAATTTTGAATTGGATCAAGAAAAGATTTTTCTCTCCCGTTCAAACCTCTAAGCACCAATCTTAACTCTAGGATAAATCTCTTGTAGAATTCAGCTAGCCTCCTTAGGTCAAGGGGATTCAAAATTCAAACAGGATTCAAACAAGATTTTTCTCTTCTTTATCCACCTAGAAAAACTAATTCTTCTTGGAGGAATTATCCTCATAAAAATTCAACTATTAAGGGTAAAGGATATTCAAAAATCAAATAGGATTCAAACAAGATTTTCTTTTCTCCCTTATCCACAAGAAAATCTGAAAATTCACCTAGGATTTATCTTTAAAATTTTCAACCACAATATGATAATTGTAATTCAAAATTTAATTTAAATTTCAAACTCCATAAATATTTGAATTTTATCCATATGGATAATTTTCTACAACTCCAATTCAAATTTAAATAAAATCACGACAACTTTATTTGAAATTCAAATAATTATATAATCTCTTATCAAAAACAAAATCAAATTCAAATTAGGAGAAAATCTTGTTTTCAATCCTTATCCAAAGTAGATGTCACTTATATTTGTGTAATGATAAGATTTTGTTCAATACAAATTCAAATAGGATAATCTTTTAAATTTCAAATATTTATTTAAAGACGAGATTTTCAAAATTCAAATTAATCACATATTTGAATTTCAAATTTAAATACAATTAATTTAAATTTCAAATCTTATCTTTCAAAATAAACATTAATTAAATATTTATCCCATTTATTGAATAATACAAAATTATAATTTAACCCCTCTAGCACATAAAGAAAAATGCCTACACCCTTGTAGAGAGTGATCTAGATTTTTCTCATCACTAAATGCAAAACAACAAGCCACAAAAGAATATCTTAATCAACTACCTGTTAGGAAATGCCCTAAGTATTAGAGACATTTTGATGTATTTATTTTGAACTGGATTTTAAAATTATATATAGAGGTTATTCATTACATTGCTGTGTGTCCTCATTTTATTTACATGTTAAAGTAAATGTAAGCAAATATGGCTTCGTGACTGCTTGTGTTAAAACTATTAGAACGTTGCATGCAATGGACTCTTTGTATGCTAGAAGACAATGTTCTAAAGTAAGCGGTCTAAACTAAGGTCTGTAGTCTATGGGGTTAGACTGAGCATCTAACTCATATTAAGACTATTATGTTGTCTAAAGCCATGGTGGGGACGGTTTGTCTTGACTGTCTGGAGCATAGACTCCTAAGTAGAGACATAGATATGTTGCTTGGTGGTGACATATTAGACCGGGACTAAAGCGTGATTGATCTACGTAGTCCGCTATGAGTGAATCAATCTGGTTTTGACGTTCATTGTGCAGTAGCCTTAATCCTGAGTAGATGAACAGCTTCATATATATGACTTGTGTACTTTGATGTTCCAATGGCTAAAGCGTCTCGGAGGTAGTAAGCTTATAGACCGGTTCGTTGGGTGCATGACTTGTATACGATGAAGGGTTTGTTTACAGATATCGGAATCATAGCTCTAATAAGGAGTTAAGGGTATCCTCTTATAGGCATTATACTAGATGTGAAAATAGACAAGGCCTTGGGTCGTCTGCTGGGCGGATGACTTCTTATTCACATATGGTGAATAATCATTTTCTTATTCGAAAGTATAATGGAACTTTAAGATAGCCTGATCAGTAGGATTAAACGGACTTTGACCTAAGGCTGATCATGGATATCATATGAGGGTTCTGCATATATGACAAGGTCATTGGACGATAGCTTGTCACAGGCTTACGTAATACGGTATATAATTGGGAGTTCAGTTTCAGGTTTATAGTGGCATGACTTTAAAATTAGTGATCATATGATTGAGTTGTTCGGTAAAGAATGATGATCATATGGAATCACGGGAGCCCGATTGTATATGTCCAATTGGTCCCTCTACTAGCTCCACATAATTCCTTAACGTTTGGCAAACTGATTTGAGTATGTTATTGGCTAGTTGATTATGCATGGATGGTGTTAACATAGGATTAGGATGGTGGACAAGATTCTCTCCGGTTAGATTCAGATTTTGTTTTGGATAATAGAGTACACAATTATTCGAACTCCAAATAAAGTTACTATGATTTTATTTGAGATTGGATTGAAGTTGTAGAAAATTATCCATGAGAACAAGAATTTGAAATACAACTGTTTTGTGGATTTTGAAATTGAATTTTGAAATTTGAAATTTGAAATTTGAATTTGAAATTTAAATTTGAAATTTGAAATTCAAACTTTGAATCACAGTCCAAGTAGGATTCGAATTTCTTGTGGTAAATCCACAAAGAATTTGAGTTGGATATGGAGAGGAAACTCTTGTTTGAATCCTACTTGAATTTTAAATCCAAATCCTAATAAACTTGGTCGAAAATTGTGAGGATTATCCTCATGGAATTTTCAGATTTTTTGTGGATAAGGTTCAGGGAAAAATTCAAGTTTCAATCCCAGTTGAATTTGGATTCTCTCCTCCCTAGATTGTGGCCGAAATTTTGAGGGCATATCTCATGTAGATTTTCGGTTATTTATGGATAAGGATGAGATAAAATTCAAACTTGAAAATTCTAGTGGAATTTTAATCCTCTCCCTATTATTTGTGGTCGAAAATTTGGAGGAAATCTCAAGATAGATTTTCAGATTTTTTGGTTGGATAATGATGAGATAAAATTCTAGTTAAAATCATGTTTGAATTTTGAACACAAAAATCTTGAATGTGGCATATTCTTTTAATGGATTTTGGCTTGGTTAATTTCGGATTTTATATTGTGGTTAAGGGAGAAAATCTTCTCCTAATCCATCGAATTCAAAGGATCACCTCATGCAAGTCTATAAATAGAGGTCCTGCCACTCCAGTTCTCTTAGACTACAGACTCTCAGGTGAGCAGGCTTATTGTTGCATAACTCATAGTGACAATAAGTTCTTTAGAGATCTGGGTGGTTGGAAGAAGACTAGCAGTGCTAGCATACCGATCGAGGTTCAGAGTGCCCACACACTCAGCCATTCGGGAATTGGAGAATAGTAGAGAAGGCTAGTTGGTTGAAGCCCTCCGGTCATTCTGCTCCTGCAGATTGGCGTCCTTGAGGTATGAGTTTAAATTGTTGTTAGTTTATTGTATATGGCATCATGAGATATTTAACGATCTTGAAAAATTTTTATTGTTCCGCTGCACTACTCTGATACGTTTTTACCGATTTATTTTCCTTCACTACCATCTTTAAGGAATTAAAGGAGCTAGCAGAGGGGTTGATTGGATACATATAATTGGGCTCTCGTAAATCTATGTAATCATTGTTTTATATCAAATAACTCAATTACATGATCACTAATTTCAGGATCATTCCACTATAGACTTAAAAAGACACTGTCTAATGACTTGTCATTAATGCAAAACCCTCACATAATATCCATGATCAACTTAGGTCAAAATCTGTTCAACCTTTTAATCACACTATCTTAAAGATTCATTATACACCTGATAAGAAAATAATTATTTATCATATATGAATAATAAGTCATTTGTAAAACAAACAACCTAAGCCTTATCCATTCTCACCAATCTAGCATAATGCCTTTAAGAGGATAACCTTAACTCTACATTAGAGTTATGATTTCTTATTTGTAAGCAATCCTTTTATCATATGTGTACTGTGTACCCAACGAACCAGTCCATTAGCTTATTACCTTTGAAATGCCCCAGCCTTTAGAACATCAAAGTATACTAGCTACATATACAAAGTTGTTCACTTACTCAGGATTAAAATTATTGCACAATGAATGTCAAAAGCAGATCGATTCACTCATAATGGACTACACATATCATGCTTTAGTCTTGGTCCAATACGTCACCACCAAGTAATATATCTATGTCTCTATTTAGGAGTCAAACTTCTAGATAGTCAAGACAAGTCATCTCTCCAATTGGCTTTAGACAACATAATAGTCTTAACATGAGTTAGATGCTCACTCTAACCTCATAGACTATGGACCATAGATTTAGACCACTTATTCTAGAATGTTATCTTTTCACATACAAAAGATTATTATATGTAATATTCTAACAGTTTAACACAAGCTGTCAATGAGCCATATTTACTTACATTTACTTTAACATGTAAATCGATTGAGAACTTATAGCAATATAATGAATAACCTCTAAAATATTTTATCAATCAATTTAAAAAATAAATGAAATATATTAAAATGTCTTTTCCGCTTACAGCACACCTAACAAATAGTATATTCAATAAGCTTAAAATTAAATTTTTTAATGAATTAGCCAATAGCATTTTATTTTAAAAATATCTAATTTTAGCACTTTGTTTTTCTACAGTGTCAAATTGAGGTGAAAATTTCATGTGTTAGAGTGGGTCTCACCGGGGTGTCACTATTCATATCAAGAAACTATGAGCTTGACAAATCTTTTTTGATCATCTCATCAATATGAGCATTTTGAAAAAAGAATCACTCCAATTGGAACTTGTATGAAGAAGTTATGATAATTTTTAAGATTGGATCAATCAGGAGATAGTGCACCTAAAACCATATAAGCTTGCTTTTTTCAGTCCAATAATTATGATAATTTTTTCAGTCCAATATCAAGAAACTATGAGCTTGACAAATCTTTTTTGATCATCTCATCAATACAAGCATTTTGAAAAAAGAATCACTCCAATTGGAACTTGTATGAAGAAGTTATGATAATTTTTAAGATTGGATCAATCAGGAGATAGTGCACCTAAAACCATATAAGCTTACTTTTTTCAGTCCAATAATTATGATAATTTTTTCAGTCCAATATCAAGAAACTATGAGCTTGACAAATCTTTTTTGATCATCTCATCAATACAAGCATTTTGAAAAAAGAATCACTCCAATTGGAACTCATATGAAGAAGTTATGATAATTTTTAAGATTAAATCAATCAGGAGATAGTGCACCTAAAACCATATAAGCTTACTTTTTTCAGTCCAATAATGATGTGACACATGGTGGAGGTTAGAAAGGAACTAATAAGAATGTGACACGTAGCATTCTCTTGGTTTTAGCAAATCAAAATCAAATTATATATTCTACCACATTGGATCCTTCCTAATCATATGCACTAGCACAGTAACTATTGTAGCAAGTTTGAAAACTTTATGTTGTAAGTGCACTGACAGTGGTAGCAAGTTTGAAAACTTTATGTTGAGGTTAAGTGGAATAGTGCAAAATTATACCTATAAAAAGACATTTTGGAGGAGGCTTGAAGACATCGTATATACACTTTTTCTTTCTCATTTTTGTCTTACTTTTATTCTCATACTTTTTCTCTAAAATTTTGTTAGAATGCTTTGCAAGTTAGACTAGAATTCTTGGGTGAGGTTAGAGATAATCCTCAATGTGTAGTGAGCTCTTTTGAATTTTGATTATCTAATGGTTTGTAAGATTTATACATTTAAGTAAATAATTTTTCTTTCATTATATTTCTTTCTCATATCAATATATTTTGTTGCCAACTTTTGTATAAATTTAGTCAAGCTCTTTTTATGTGATTGTTGCATGATATAAAATATTGGCGGGCATAATTTTATGAGTAGTCTTTTACTGTAATATAGTCTTAAGGTATGTTGTCGCTTTAAGATTTTTATAAGATAATTTTTTCTAGTTTTTAACGTAACAATTTTATTTACTCAAATACATTTTAATTCACAAGTTCTTCAGATCTTATTTTCCAATTGATTATTTAGGATGTGAAACTTTCACTTGAGTCAATTTATAAATCAAAATCCAAATAAGTGAACAAAGCATTTAAAGGATTCTCGATATCTTGCCACATTTAATTAATGAATTTTCTTTGTTTTAAATTACATTTTTTTTAATTAAGTTACTCTAAAATTATAAAAACATTTCTTTCTTTTCTTTATTTGATTGCTTATTTATTTAATGCTTTTATTCCACTAATATTTTTTATTTGTTTTTATCACCTTCTTATAAGATTGATCATTCTAATTATGCTATAATTGACCACTTTGTTTTATCATAATTTGAGTGCAATCAACAAGCGTACAAAATGGAGTAATTTTGTTCAAAAGTTGTGATAATAGTACTTAAGAAGAAGAAAAGAAAAGATAAGAAGTGTGGCGTTGAGCATGAAAATCGTAGAGAGAATAAAATGGGAACAAGAAAAAGTGGAATGGGTCGGTGGAGATGAGAAACAAATGAGCGTTGAGAGAAGAGAAATGTTTAGAGGGACAAGGTTGTGGAGCAAATTTGGGTGTTACATGTTGGTGGAGAGGTTTTTGTTGAAGAGAATGGATGGAAAAATAGCACTTGCATATGATTTCAAGCATACCAACCAGATTAGACGCAAATGGGAATGAAAATTTTTATCAACACTATTTTAAATACTTGATTTGCAATTTAGAGTACGTTTGGCATGTAGGTTTGAAAAAGAAAATTTTAATAAATTTCAAACAAACCGAGAATCTTTTTTGATTGGTTTTTGTTTAAAACCTATTTGCCAAACATAGGCTTAATGTCATAGTGACATAGTGGTCCTTTTTCTGTTTATGAACCTATGTTCGATTTGTTGTGTCACATATTAATTATGTTACTGTTTTTGTGAATATTGCATTGTATAAATATTATGGAATACTTATTTTGTTGTGTGCAATTACTTGTTAAGAATACGATCTATCATGACTTGTGATATGAATAGAAAAATAGATGGTGATTTTTGTTGCTAATCTCAGCTAAATTATTTTGAATGAAATAAAATAAAATAAAATAAATAAAAAATCAGCTTGATTGTGAGGCACACAGCGATTTATGTTTTTGATTTATTAGCTTAATTGATGAAATATACATCAAATTCAAGAATCTAAAATGAAATCCGCCTCTATACTAGCTTTAGGGTCTCTTAAAGAAAACTTTTAGCTTACTTCGAAGAATACCTTGCCATTAGTTACTAAAAATGCCAGAGCACAAACTTTTGCATGCAAGTGTGTGACTCGCCACTCCCTTTGATGCATCTACTAGTTCGGAACAAATTTGAAAATCATGTTTGGACACTGATGTTTTTAATATGCCATAAATAACCCACGAGCGACAAGTATGCCTTCGTTGTGTAGATCTTGCTTCAACGAGAACCTGATGAGTCAATTCGTCTACACATTTTGCTTCCACTACTATATTGGAGTAATTTCATGTACTGCTTGACATTAAAAATAGTGAATCACTTTTGGTCTTTTGTTGATAAAGCAAAATTACAACAAATTGGAGAGTGCAAATATGAGCACAAATTCTAGAGCAGCGCAAATGAGTCAACATTAGTTTTTCTTTTCTATTGAGCTTATCTTTGATGCTAAAAGAGTAATTTTTAACATTGTCGTTGGGAAGTGGAAGAAAGGTATGAAGATGAAGAACTAGATGAAGAGATCTATGTTTTACAACACGACACTTGAGAGATCTTTATATTTGATAATCTCGAAAAGGAAAAAAAAAAAGGGTGGTGTTTGTAGGTGCCATTCTTGACATGGAAGATGTTTGCTTCGTGGGAAAGAGAATAGAGTGATCGTCTAGTTTGTTAGATCTATTTTTAGCTATTTTCCAAATTTAATTAATTTATCAAATGAATTTAGTTATCGAAAGCATATAAATAAAGTGACATAGGAAAATTTGACAAGGTTTGGTATTTCTACACCTCAAGGCCATGCTAGGAACACTTCACTAACTGTCCAAAAATTACAAGCTACTAGGTTTTATAGAAACTGAAGACTCCCTCTCCTTTGTTGTCGGTGGTCATCTTGAACCTAGTCAATGAATCTGTTTTACTAGCTTCTCTCACTAGTTAAGTTGAACTCTTTTCATCCTATGCAAAATCCATAACTTAAAGCTCATGGACTGCTTTTTCCTCTTATAAGCACAAAATTCATCTTATGCAAAGCCCACCTTTAATATTCATTCCTTGCTCCTTTATATAGTATGTATAATCCTTATCTCAATAGGAAGCATAATCTAATGAGGATTTGTTATAATTATCCCAAACTCATATTTGCACTTTTGTTTATAATAATTCAATTAAGATTTTGCTTTGATTTTCAATGATTCGAACTCTAATTGATCTTCAAATATCTTCTATTTGAATCCTTTTTAGCTTCTAAAACCTATTTTGAATTTATCCACATAATTTTCCTAATTCTATCCAAACTCAAATTACATTATAAAATTAGACTTAAAATGTTATTATAAAATGCCAACATTAAAATACCTAATAAAGTTTATAAGTTTTGACAGAGTAAAGAGGACAAAGGAGTTTGTAGGGATAGTCTTTTGGGGCAAATTTGTGAGTAAAATGGGTTTGTGGTGAAGAGAATAGGTGGAAATGGGAACGCAATTAAACTTTTAGCTACTCTATTTGGAATACTTTAATTTTTCCTTTTCTTTTAAGACTACACAATACATATATAGCACTGTATGATATTTTGTTGTTAGCATTGCTTTGTATTGTATGATATAACTTGGTAAGTACTTTATTTTATAACTTATGGTAATATGGATAATGGAATGAATAGCCTAATGGTATTAGGCTATAATTCCAATAGGTTTGGTAGATGAAGATCTTAGGTTCAAAAGTCTTATCGGAGTTGCTTGAGACTATTTTCTAGTTAATACAGTCATTTTTTAATACTAGACCATTTTAATCACCCTTATAAGGGAGATGTATCAAGTCACAATATTCTTGTTTGTACAATTAAGCAAAGTAGTACTAATAAAATAACTCAATCCGAGATAACTAAATACTAGTTGTGGATACACACACACGCACAACATCACTAGTCTTTTATTTAATTATCGTTATCATGCATTCAAGTAAACGTTTACTTTTAAGATAAGCCTCTGCATAGTTTGCTGGTTGTAAATGAAATTTTTTGATTATAGTTAGTTGACTTTTTAAAAACTAATTATAATTTTTATTGATTTTTCAGAAAAAAGACAAAAACTGAATTGAAAAGTTTAAATCAGAGATGGAGAACTTAAAAAGAATAAATAAAAGCCTGCACATTAATTCAACGTTCCCCCTTCTATTCTTGTATATGTGCAGTTCGTAGCAGGATTACAATAAACAGGGGAACAAAGAAAGGCAAAATTTATGTGACAAGGCCTTTTTTCGTGTACAGAACGGATCCTGAGGCCGTCTCGCACCCACCACCAGAAGGTCCAAATTCTGGTTATCTTATAAATCTTTGATGCCAAAGATGATACCACCACTTTTTGTGGATTGTGCACCATCGCTGTGATCACAGGCCTGCCGGTCCCTTAGAACCATGTTCTCGAATTTTCGCATGGGGAGATGTTCGAATTTGCTGCCATCTCCATTCGCCTTCTCAACCGATCTTTGTCTTCCAATAAATACTATGCGATTTACCCGTTTGGCAAGCACAAAGGGTACGTATGTACATGTACATATCTACATTTTCCCTACTTTTTTTTAAATCAAAATTCAATTCCATTTTTCAGTCAGTAAAAAAGAAAAGAAAAGAAAAGAAAAGCTAAGCTTACTTTAATTTGAGCCTTCAATAATAATGGTAAGAACCGAATCTTACTTTGGTTCTTAACATTTGAAAGGTTCCAAAACTGATCCCTGATTTATCTTGATGCAACAAAGCTAGATGTTAACAGGATGAAGTAGATCATGTGATGTCTATGATCCATGAAGGCTAAAATGAGCAATCCACATTCTGTTTCTAATAATAGAGTGTAAATCATAAAAAGGAAAAAAATTAGATAAATAAAATGTTTTTAAACACTTATATAAATAACTCATTGAAACTTTTTTTTTATTTAAAAAATGAGTGTAAATAAAAAAATACATATCAACATTGATAAATAACCGTTTACTCTCATGTCCCACATAATGTAGGAAAAATAGAAAATATGCACGATGGGATTTTAAAAATTTTCTAAAAAATCGTACTAACTCATGTTATCATATACAATAAATTATACAATAATCTATATATCTTGTGAGAAAAACATAAAGAATGTCAGAGAATATAACTAAGAAAGTTTCAACTTGTAGGAATAAAATCGGTAAAAGTGCATCAGAGTGGCGCAGCGGAACAATAAAATTTTTTTAAGATCGTTAAATATCTTGTGATGCTATATACAATAAATTAACAATAATAAAACTCATACTTCAAGAGGACTGTAGGAGGAGAATGACTGGAGGGTTTCAACCAATTAACCTTCTCTACTATTCTCCGATTCCCGGATGGCAAAGTGTGTGGGCACTCGGTTCCTCAACCGGTATGCTAGCACTGTTAGTCTTCTTCCGATCACCCAGATCTCTAAAGAACTTATTGTCACGGTGAGTTATGTAACAATAAGCCTGCTCACCTGAGAGTTTGTAGTCTGGCAGGACCTCTATTTATAGACTTGCATGAGGTGATCCTCTAAATTTGAATTGGATTAGGAGAAGATTTTCTCCCTTATCTACACACAAAATCTGAATTTTTCAAGGCCTTATCCACAAAAAAGAATTCAGCCACCTTTAGGATCTTGCATTCAAAATTCAAACAGGATTTTAACTTGAATTTTATCTCACCATTATCCACAAGAAAAATCCGAAAATTCACTAGGATTTATCCACAAAATTTTTGGCCATAATATGATGGAATGAATCAAAATTCAAATAGGATTTTCTTGCTTGAATTTTATCTCATCCTTATCCATAAAAAAACTGAAAATCCCCTTGAGATTATCCTCAAATTTTCAGCCAATCTAGGGAGGAGAGAATCCAAATTCAACTAAGATTGAAACTTGAATTTTTCCCTGCATCCTTATCCACAAAAACCGAAAATATCTAGGAGGATTTTCCTCAACAATTTTCGACCAAGTTAGTTAGGATTAGGATTCAAAATTCAAGTAGGATTCAAACAAGATTTTCCTCACCATAATCCAACTCAAATTCGAATTCTAACCTTGTGGAATTATCCACAAAGAATTCGAATTCCACTTGGATTGTGATTCAAAATTTGAATTTCAAATTTCAAATTTCAAATTTTAAATTTTAAATTTCAAATTTCAAATTTCAAATTTCAAATTTCAAATTTCAAATTTCAAATTTCAAATTTAAATTTCAAATTCAAATTTCAAATTCGAATTTCAAATTTCAAATTTCAAAATTTAAATTTCAAAATCCACAAAAAGCTGTATTTCAAATTTTGTTCTCATAGATAATTTTCTACAACTCCAACTCAATCTCAAATAAAATCATGGCAACTTTATTTGGAGTTCGAATAATTGTGTACTCTATTATCCAAAACAAAATCCGAATTCAACCGGAGAGAATCTTGTTCACCATCCTAATCCTATGTCAACACCATTCATGTATAATCAACCAGCCAATAAGCATACATAAATCAATTTGCCAACCGTTAAGGAATTATGTGGAGCTAGTAGAGAGACTAATTGGACATATATAATCGGGCTCCCGTGAATCCATATGATCATCATTCTATACCGAACAACTCAATCATATGATCACTAATTTCAGAGTCACACCACTATAAACTTGAAACTGAACTCCCAATTATATACCGTATTACGAAAGCCTGTGACAAGCTAATGTCCAAGGACCTTGTCGTGTATGCAGAACCCTCATATCAGCCTTAGGTCAAAGTCTGTTTAATCCTACTGATCAGGCTATCTTAAAGTTCCATTATACTACAGAATAAGAAAATGATTATTCACCATATGTGAATAAGAAGTCAGCTGCCCAGCAGACGACCCAAGACCTTATCCATTTTCACATCCAGTATAATGCCTTTAAGAAGATACCTTTAACTCATTAGAGCTATGATTTCGATATCTGTAAACAAACCCTTCATCGTATACAAGTCATGCACCTAACGAACTGGTTTATAAGCTTACTACCTCTGAGATGCTTTAGCCATTGGAATATCAAAGTACACAAGTCATATACATAAAGTAGTTCATTTACTTAGGATTAAGGTTATTGCATAATGAACGTCAAAAGCAGATTGATCCACTCATAGCGGACTACGTAGATTAATCACGCTTTAGTCCTGGTCTAATATGTCACCACCAAGCAACATATCTATGTCTCTACTTGGGAGTCCATACTCCGGACAATCAAGACAAACCGTCCCCACCTGACTTTAGACAACATAATAGTCTTAACATGAATTAGATGCTCGGTCTAACCCCATAGACTACAGACCTTAGTTTAGACCGCTTACTTTAGAACATTATCTTCTTGCATACAAAAGTCTATTGCATGCAACGTTCTAACAGTTTTAACACAAGTAGTCAGTGAGCCATATATGCTTACATTTACTTTAACATGTAAATAGAATAAGGACAAACAGTAATGTAATGAATAATCTCTATATTATAATTTTATTATCCAGTTCAAAATAAATAAATAAAATATCTCTAATGCTTAAGGCATTTCCTAACACAACTAACTCGCCTTCTACTCTATTCTCTTATTCCCAGACAGTGGAGTGTGTAGGCACTCGATTACTCGATTGGTATTCGCGCCGCTTGTCTCCTTCTAACTACTCAAATCTCTAGTGTTTTATTATTATAAGTGAGGGTTATAATAATAAATTCACTCACTTAAGAGTTTGTTATCTAAATAAAATAGGAGCCGCTAGGATCTTATTTATAATAAATGAATTTGATGGATTTTAAATTCAAATAGGACACTTAAAAAATATTTTTCTCTCTCCTCCTAGCATTATCTATGTTTTTCCACACTATCCTAGAGCCCAAAAAAAAAAAAAAAGCCTAATAATGTGAATGTAATTCAAAATTTGATTCAATTTCTTATCTCCATTTATCTTATGATTTTATCTAAATGGATAATGTTCCATAAATCTAATTTAAATTCAAAAAAAGATGATGACAACTTTATTTGAATTAAATAATTATATAATAATAATCCAAATAAAATCAATTAGGAGAAAATATTTTGTCTTGCCTTATCATTAAAGAATATGCTTACCATAAGCAGATAAGAACAATATTTTGTTTCAAGTCAAATTCAAATAGGATAATTCTCATATTTAATAAAATATTTATTTAAATAAGATTATCTAGATATTTAAATTAATTATCTCAATAATTAATTCATTCATATCTATTAATTTAAATTAATCTCATATTTATCTTAAAAGATAAATACAATTAATTCAAATTACAAATCTTATCTTTCAAATAAGTATTTATCTTAATTAAAAGAGAAATTGTCTTTCAAAACTTCTAGCCATCAAAGTCTTAGTAAAGGGATCAGTAATGTTGTCCTCAGATGCGATCTTACACACATCTACTAGTCTGTCTTCCACATATTCTCTAATAATATGGTATTTCCGATTAATGTGCTTGGTCCTCTTATAGTGCCTCGATTCTTTTGTATTGGCAACAACTGCACTGTTATCTCAGTAGAGTGTGATAGCTTTATCAACATGTGGAATGACCTTAAGGTCTCCAAAGAACTTATGGAGTGTAATCCTGTTTCACACTTCTCCACATAATAGCATCTCCTCTAAGTATGAACATATTGAGATTGATTATCTCAAATCCCTACAAGTTTGGAATTTTGAATTCATATATCAAATGTTAGGTCCCCTCTAGAATATACTAACATATAGTTTCTCATTCTCTTAAGATACTTGAGTATATGCGTCATGACTTACTAATACTTGATTCCAAGGTTCGATTGATATCGACTCGCAATACTAACTGCATAACAAATATTCGGGTGAGTGCAAAGCATAGGGTATATGAGACTACCCACAACAGATGCATAAAGGACTTTACTCATATGCTCTCTTTCTTCCAATGTCTTGGGACAATCATCCAATGAAAGAGTTAATCTAGTAATAGAAAGTTGTGAATCTTTCTTTGCTTCTTACATTGTGAATTTCTCAATTGTTTTATCTATGTATGAAGATTAGGATAGAGCTATCATTTTGCTCTTTCAATATATAAAGATACGAATGTCTAGAACATTATTAGTTTCTCCTAAGTCCTTCATGTCAAACTGTTGAGATAAACAAAGTTTGACCGATGATAAGTTCCCTACATCATTCCTAATAAGTAGTATATAATCAACATAAAGAATCAGAAAGACCACCATGCCATCCTTTATACATATATAAACATAAAATTCATCAAAGTTCTAGTCTGCTTAAAACCGAATGTCTTGATGACTTGATCAAATCTTTAATTCCATGAATGTGATGCTTACTTTAATCTATAAATGGATTTAAGTAACTTGCAAACCTTCTATTCTTGGCCTTTTGCCATGAACCCGTTGGGTTATACCATATAAATATTTTCATCAAGAAGGCTATTTAAGAATGCTGTGTCCATTTACCAGATCTCATAGTTGAGAGCCTCAACAGTAGATAGAAAAATGCAAATAGACTTTAGCATCAACTTTTCCTTCAACATACTTCTTTCACTTATAGACCCACTTGTACCCAATGAGCTTGATCCCATCAGAAAGGTTTACAAGTTCTAATACAGAGTTGGATTTCATCGAATCCATCTCATTGTTTATAGACTATTTACAAAGCTTAATATCAACATCATTTACAACCTCATTGTAGGTAATAGGGCGATCGTCATGTTCATGGGCTTATACTTGGTAAGCTTCAGCATTATACATGAAGAAACTTAGTTTTCTAAAAACTCTACACTACGTCAAAGCTCCCTAATTTGTTGATTTTTTGTAGGTTCTTTAATAGAACTTGGAGTTAAGTCCAAGATCGAAACTTGTAGAGCAATTCTATCACCCAATAACTCTTCAAACACCACTTTACTTTGAGGTTTAGTGGACGTTTGGTACAAGCTTTTTTTTGGCATTACATTTAAATGCAATGCAATTTTCCTCAAATACAAAAGCTTTTCATTCAAATACCAATCACATCACATTTTAAATCCAACACAATCACTATTTATTATTTCACTTTTTCTATTACTTTTATTAATTACATCATATATTCCCTCTTTCTCTTTTTTTTCTCTTTACTTTTACTCATCACATTACATATTTATTATTTAAATATAATTCAAACACTTTTAACTCAAATACACATTGCATTCAAATGCAATGCTAATGCTTTTCCTCCAAATACAAATTGCATTCAATGCATTATATTCAAATGCAATGTAAATGCAATGTGTTCACCAAACAAGGCCTTAAAATCATTCATACAACTTTTCTCAAAGAATGTCGCATGAGTTAAAACAACTACTTTTTATTCTTTTGGGTTATAGAACAAACCTCCCTTACTCCCCTTTATATACCCTACAAACATGCATAATTCGGAATGCAGTTCTAACTTCTTTGCATCCTCATCCAATGCATGTGCCAGATAGCCCCATATTTGCATAAATCTGAGGAAAGGCTTATTGTCATGCCATAATTCATACGGAGTACTAGGACTCGATTTAGTTGGAACTTGGTTTAGAATATAGTAAGCCATCAGTAGTACATATCCCTAAAAAAATAATGGCAACATTAAATAACTCAACATGGATCGTACCATATCCAACAAGGTTCTATTTCTCGTTTCAGCTATATCATTTTACTGTGGAGTATGTAGGAAAATAGGAAAACATTTGCAATGGAATTTCAAAAATTTTCTAAAGATCATACTAACTATTGTTGTTATATACAATAAATCACTAAATAATCTATATACCATTGGAGGAAAACACCAAGAACGTTAGACGATATGACCATAAAAGCTTTGACTAACTAGCCTTATTTACTAATCTCCAATTTTATGATTGAGTGTGTGGGCACTCGGTTCTTTGATCAGTATTCACGCAGCTTGTCCACTTCTAACCACATAGATCTCTAAGGATATATTATCATTAGTATGAGTTATAATAATAAATTTGTTCACCTGAGAATCTGTGGTCTAAAAAAAATAGGAGCCTCAGTGGTCCTACTTATAATAAATGCATTGGATGGTTTTCAAAATTTGAACAGGATATTAGCAAAGATTTTCTTTTCTCCTTTTCTTCCTATTTGAGGTTTTTTCTCTCCATGGGGAAGCCAAATCCAAAATAAAATCATGATAACTTTATTTGAATTAAATAATTATATAATAATTATCCAAAATAAAATCAAATAAGAACAAAATCTTTTTTTCCTCATCCTTGAAAAAATGTCTACTTTGAAGCATATAAGGACTAGATTTTGTTCAATTCAAATTCAAATAAGATAACCTTTAAATTTAAAATATTTATTTAGATAAGATTCTCTAAATATTTAAATTAATTATTCAAATAATTAATTTATCCATATCTATTCAAATTTCAAATCAATCACATATTTATTTTTAAAAAACAAATACAATTAATTTAAATTTCAAATCTTATCTTCAAAAAAATATTTAAATAGATTAAATATTTATACCACTAATTAAATAAAACAAAATTTCCATTCTACCCTTATTAGAAAAAATGCCCATACCTTGGAAGGTGACTCAGGTTTTTTTATCTTTACTAAGTGCAAGAATACAAGTTATAAAGAATACCCTGATTAATTATCACTTATTAAGGAATTATGTGGAGCTAATAAAGGGACCGATTGAACATATATAATATAGGTTTCAATAATCCATATAATTATTACTTTATACTGAATAAACTCATTACATAATTATTAATTTAAGAGTCACACCACTATAAACCTGAAATTGTACTCCCACTTATATATCGAATTACATAAGTCATTGAATAGCCATCATCTGATGACTTTGTTATATATTGAACACCCTCATATGATATCCATGATCAACTGTAGGTCAAAGTCTATTCAACCTGTTGATCATGCTATCTTAAATATCTATTACACACCTAATTAAAAAAATGATTATTCACCACATGTGAATAAGAAATCATTTGTAAAGTAAATAAACTAAGGTCTTATCCATTTTCACATCTAATATAATGTCATTAAGAAAATAACATTTACTCCTTATTAGAGTTATAATTTTATATCTATAAGCAAACACTCTATCGAATACGAGTCATGTACTGTCAAGCCAGTCTATAAGCTTACTACTTTGAGGATACTTTAGCCTTTAGAATATCAAAGTACACAAGTCATATACATGAAGCCATTCACTTACTTAAGATTAAGGTTATTCCATAATAAACATCGATAGTGAATTAATCCACTTAAGTAAACTATGAAGATTAATTATGCTTTGGTCCCAGTTCAATATGTCACCACCAAGTAACATATCTATGTCTTTACTTGGGAGTCAAATTGCTCTAAACAGTCCAGACAAACCATCTCCTCAATTAGCTTTAGACAATAGTCTTAACATGAGTTAGATGCTCACTCTAATCCTATAGACTACAGACCATAGATTTTGACTACCTACTTTAAAGTGCTTCTCGCATACAAAACACCATTGTATACAATATTTTAACAATTTAACAAAAAATAGTCAATGAGCTATATATGCTTATATTTACTTTAATATGTAAATAAGATGAGTACATATAGTAATGTAATGAATAACCTCTAATATATTATTAATCAGTTTAAAATAAATGAAATACATATAAATGTCTTTCCCTCTTAGGACACTCCTAACAAAGTACCTGATGTAGTCAACTAGGGCAAATCTCATTCTATATAAGATGTCCTAAAAATTTATCGGAGAGGTATCCACTAACTTGATCGGATTGAAGTATTTTTATGCATTTATCCAATTGTATTTTCACCTCTGTATTTTTTTGAACTTATCAAAAGTTTTCCTCTTGCAGTGCATTATATATACATATCCATATCTCAAATAATTATCTATAAAAGAGATATAATATGTGACGCCCCCGACCTCGGCCACGTGAAACCGTCCCAATCCGACTCCGTAGCCGATTGCGATAGCCTGTGCACCTCATCTAGTCATCATTTAAAAACACTTTTACTTTGAATTTCTCATTTTCAGGGACCAAAATTTTCACCCATATTTTTTTTTCTTTCAAAATACTTTCCTCACATGAAAGCTAAGCATGAAAGCCACATAAAATTTGAAACTAAACTTTAGTTGTCCGTCGTACAATACAACATAATTTACAAAGATACATTTTTTTTTACTTTGTTTTCAAAATACATTCTCTTCAATTCACTATTTAAATGCTCAGCGAAAGACAGGTAGCAAGACCAAAATCCACAGTGGATTCCCTATCCCATTGACACCGCATATTCTGCCGCCATCCAAGTAGTCTACTGGATAGGTTTCTTACCTGTAACATGAACAAACCGGTGAGCTAACAGACTTAGTAAGTTCAAACATACAAACAATGAATCACATAGATTCAAAAATATCAAAAATAAAATTTTCTATGAATAGTACTATTTACCTATGAACAGTACTTTGACTTTTGACCAATGAATAATAACTTTGACTCTAACCAATTACTATTCATGTCTCCCTAACCGAGTCCACTATACTTAGTGTTAGTGTTGGTTATGCTCAATTATGCTTAATTATGGCTTTCATGTCATTCTTGGCTATTATCAGTATTTACATTCCGGTTTTGAGCTCATAGTGGCCGTACCGATATTTGTGCACTGACTATGAGGGCCTTGGGAGTGACCCTAAGGCTCTTTCCTCTCCAGTCCATCATCGCCTAAAGTGGCCACTGTGTCTCCGAGGGACTTATAAACCTCCACCACATTGTTGGAGGGGCGGTACGTCAAAGGTGGTTTCATTACCGTCTTTTAATTAAAGTTCCGACCGGGTGGCATTAAACATCACCTCAAAGTCAGGAATAGTTGTTGCCCGTAGGTCTTACACATTCTTTCTATTAAGGGTGTGTCTTAAATTTAGTCACACTCCTTCCATAGTGTACCTACAGTACACCTCTCAATTTATCTTTTCTCGAGGTGTGTTAGTCTAACTACACCTTAGTGCTCGTAAGACTTAACAGCTAATGTATGATTAGTATATGATTAAATACCACAGTATTTCATGTTACAGACATGAAAATGCTTGAACTTACCATAACTGTGACAGTTTCCACCCTCGGAAATCCTCCTCAGTTTTATCTCTAATTTGGGTCCCTACAGACAGAGTATTGTCTGTTAATACCCATCATCAATTGTCACTTTAGATATATTCATTTTGTCATAAATTTTACAATATATTTCAACTCTTTATGTGGTACACGGCTTGCAACACGCCCGTGTTCAAGCCCATGTTCCTATCGGGTTTACACTACACGGTCGTATTTCAATATACACGCCCATGTTTAAATGTACATGCCCATGTCTAAATATACAGGCCCGTGTACTTATAATTTTCTGATTTTTAACTCTAAAATCTTAATTATGACCTCTAGAATCTTATTTAAAGTGTTCTAGATCCTTTACGGTCCTTACCGAACCTTTCAAAAATTTTTGATCAAAATAACCATTTTGCCCCTAACGGGTCTCAAGACCGTAATAATTTCATTTTATTGTTTTTTCGGGATTTTCTAAGCCCAAATATCATAAAATAATATTTCTTAAGTTTCGATATATTTTTACAGCATGATTTGCTACAAAATTGGTAACTATTCCTCACCCGACCCTCAAGTATTATTTATCTGACACCTAGGGTTATTTCTCGTTTTTCTAGCGTTTCGGAGCCTCAAATGGGTATTTCACTACTACTGAAACGTTTCTAATTCTGTTCTCGAGTCTTGGTTCCCGAGGGACTTGGGTTTTCTATCTCGTCCATAAAATTTCTGCCCTTGTTTCCTAAAATACCCCTAACGTCAATTTTTTCCGTTATCGGTGTTTTAGACACTGAATGATCGCGTTACTATTCCTTTTTGGGTTTCATTTTCCATTATCGGTTCTAACATACCTAGGGGTCTCAGTTTTATTGTCAAGTCTAAACTTTTACCTCTCGTTTCCTGAAATGTTCTCATGCCGTTTTAGAAATTTTGACAGCATTTCCCCTTGTATTTTTAGGTTTCCCCAGCATTAGGTATACCTCAGAACCTTTGTACCTGCCACGTACTATATCAGAGGCCTATTTTATATAAAGTTACCAAACTTTGCATAAAAATTTTCCACAATAACTATCATTCAAACACAACATAAATTTCATCATTTTCTTTCAATTATGCCTACGGTTTTCACTTGGTTTTCAACACCAAATATTTTCCATCACAAAACTCATTTATTACCATTCATTCTTAGGATTTCTAATGTACATTCCAACATCCAAAACCTAAGAAATTTCATTCTAGCCTTAGCCTTAGCCACGATTTTTCATGCTCAAACACCATAGAAAATTTTTCTCATTCCTAAGGTTCTTATTACACATTTCCTTATGATTTTCAATCACCAAAAATTTCTCATTTTCATCACACATAGGCCATGGATTTCACTAAGAAACATGCACAATTTTTGCTTATTTCATGGTTCTAAAAATTGCTTTAATTCCCACATCACCAAACCAATAAAACACCAAAACAATACATCAATTTTTTCAACATTTTTCCACCCTACAAAGCCAAGGATTTCATGAAGAAAATGAATGAAAAATTCTTCAATTTAGTGGCTCACCTTGTAAATTTGAATCCTTACAACTTGGACTAGGATTGAAGATTGATTTTGTGAAGAAAAGTTGTCAAATTTTTTAGCTTAAAGGGGAGGAGAGTGCACGATTTTGGAAGAGCAAGAGTTTGGCTAGTTTTCTCTAATTTCCAAAAGAAATTTTTCATGCCTATTTATAGGCAAATGGAGGAGGAACTTTTTGCAAAATTTTTCAACAATTTCATAATTGTTTAGACTTATTTGCAAACTTTTTAGGGCCAAAAATAAAATTTCTTTGCTAATTTTTTTCTCCATGGCCGAGCCCCCTTTTTCCCATTTTCCTTAAATTTTTTTCAAGCCATTTTGGCTTAATCTTAGCCACTGATCAAAGATGCCTTTAATCTTAGCCATTAATGTCACCAAACTTATCTAACAAGCTTTTAATTTTCATTTATTACATCATAAATATGATGTCACCTTTGGCATCATCTAATTAATTCATGAATTAATTCGTAGTCAAAGTTTGACCAAAAGTCAAACCGAACGGAAATTTACTGAAATCGCATAGGCGGGTTCCAGGCACCTTCGGTGTGATCAGTCTGCCTTATTTTGCCTCCCGTTGATCAATATTTATTACGGTAAAATTTCACCTTTTAGTGCACTTTGGTGCACTCTCCACGATTTTTGGCTCCGTTTTCTAGCCGTCTCACCCGATTCTGTTCGGAAAGATTTTCCATCTCCGAACTCACACTCTTTAACACTGTTAGAACATTTTCAATGTATTCTCAACAGTATTAAAATACAACTTATTCACTTTTTATACATTAAAATTGTTATATACATATAATTTTATTTCTTTCTGAGAATCTGAAAATTCCCGGTTATCACATAATACTTGAACCTCCCCTGTGCCTTGATGTTCATGGGTCCATATACATCGTGTGCACAATCTCTAAGAGTTCATTAGCCCTAGTACCTTTAACCCCAAAGACTTCTTAGTTATTTTTCCTTCAAGGTAAGATTCACATTTGAAGAAGATGTACCTCTTTTATAATATCCAAAGGACTGTCTTTCACCAATTTTTGAATCTTATTTTGATTAATATGATCAAGTCTTAAATGCAAAACATATTCCTTGTTAGAGTGAGAAGTTTTTAACCTTTTAGAGTTATCAATTAATTCAGTGTCAAGCAGCGAGTGTTTTTAGGTTTAACAAAATAAAAATTACCAACCATCCACCCAGACTAGATCAAAGACTTATTTTTATGAATAACAACTATTTTATTAAACAAAACTGAATAACAATTAATAAAACAAGCCACCGAAATAAAGTTCCTCTTAAAATTAGGGACATAAAAACAGTCTTTCAATAAAATAAACCTAAATTCATTAAAATAAATATGCACGTCTTTTACTGCTTCTACTAACACCAAGCTACCATCTTTGGTTCTTAATAAGATGCTCTTATCATGTAGACTTCTCATTTCCTTGAACTCCTACAGAAAAACATAAATATAATTAGTGGCTCTCGAATCAACGACCTAAATGTCTTTTATTTCTTCCACCAAACAAGCTTCTAAAGAAGTTCTTTACCTTTCTTGCCCTTGATAGCCAAAAATTCCTTGTAAGTCTTCTTGAAGTGTATAACTTTGCTACAATTGAAGCATTTTGCTTTTTCTTCTTTGACTTTGTGTTTTTCTTTTTTTTCTTTTTTTTCTTTCCATCCGAGACATAAGGAATAGAAGAAGCCCTTTGCTTTTTCTTTTTTGGCTTATTCTTCAGGTTAAAAGATGTTGTCATAGCCAAGTTCACCTTTCCCTTAGGTCAAACCAGTTCTCCATCATTAATTATTAACTCATAAGCCTATAATTGCCTTATGAGCTTAGTGAGTACTAACTTTCTAGTTCTAAGATTATATGTGACTTTAAAGCCCACAAAATCCTTTGATAAAGTTTTGAACACCATCTCAATTTGGGTGTTATAGTCCATCTCAGCACCATTCTTGGTAGTCTCAACAAAGAATGCCATAAATATAAGCATATGATCTTTGATCGGAGTACTTGCCTTTAACTTAAAGTTCATAATACTTGTAATAACAGCCTGTTGAGCTAATTTTTCTTGATCTCTGAACATGTCTTACAAGTTTTTCATGATCTCTCTACCAACTTAATAGGTTTCATGTACTTTTGTAAAGCAGTTGTCATGTTAGTAAGAATGTAGTATTGAGTTATCTGATTAAATTCTCTCCAATAAGAATACATGATAGGGACTTGTTCAAGCGGTGCATCAGAAAAAGGGCCTAAGTGGGCAAGGTTTGTTTAGTACAAATTTATGTCTCTCACAACTAAAAACTATTAGCAAGTTTCATTTTCAGTCTTTATAATTATCGTTATTAAGTTTGTTTTTAGTAAGTAATGAAATTAGAGGTATCGGTGACATTTTGAACTGAAAATAAATGTAAAAGAACATCATAATAAAGTACAAGCAAATATAAAACTATTTTAGGGAAGGTTAATAATTAAATCAGTCATGAATGTGTAATTATTATTTACGAAACCCTATTTATGTTTCATATGAGTTATCACGAGATGAACTCAAATAGAATATGTTCAAACTTGCTTTCCACGTAGGAGACTCAACTTAGTATACTGGCTACGATAAACAACTACCTAAATCTCCGTCTGGCCCAAGGAAACCTTTGCATGCCTCCGTTACCTTTTGGGAGGCTTACGCCCCATAGAGACTGTCTACTTGAGACTATCCCTTGGCCCGTAGGTCCTGACACAAGGTTAGAATTTTAGCTCTTCCAGAGTGGTATCTCACTGATGGCTCGGGCCCCCCCGGAAGGAGGACTTCTTTGCCTTTCACCTAAGCTGCGTAGGAAAAGCCCAAAGCCAATCCTAGGGAACAATGAAGCTTCATAGGGTCTTTTTGTCTAGGTGGTTTGGTCAGAACGGAATTGAGGTGTAACCATACTTTCACATATGAGTAAACAATGGAGGTTATATAGGCTTTGTTTGAAACCCTCTCCTACTCAATATTTTAAAATGATGCAAGTTTGTGATGACATGTATGATTAATATAATATGAGCAGCATTCATTTATCCTATATGACGTGTTATCCAATATGCATATAAAACATCTATCAAACATATTCATGATAGAACAAAGAATAAATAAATGATGGAAAAATAAATAACCTAACTATTGCCTCATCCTAAAAAAAAAAAGAAAAGAAAAATAAAGATTACAACGTTACATCTAAAGCATTCTTTAGATCTTGAATTTTGCACTATCTTTGTGTATCCATATTCATGCAACTCCATCATTTATTTCTCATCCCATAACAATTTCAAATTTCATGTAAAACCATATATAATTTATATTACACATCTTATTTAACACAATTTAAAATTAATTTTAATTTAATTAAAATTGATAAAAACCAGACAAAAATAAAAATGGGATTAAGAGAAGCCGGCCCAAACGCTGCTCTGTGCCCTAGACACAGGTGCATAGGCCACGCCCTACGGGCACACTGGCCTTGCCCAGTGAGTGCGCTGCTGTGCCCTTGTGGTGTTGGCCTACGCTGCATTTGGATAGCACCTAGCGACACCCAATGCCACACAGCTAGCAAGGCTCTGGGCTGGCGCCACTTGGCCCTTGTCCAAATGCCCCATGTGGGCGTTTTTCCTTTTTTAGTTCCAATAAGTTTCCCACATGATGTTAGAATGCCTCAAGGGAGAAAGATATTTTATATATATTTCATTTATTTTGAACTGTATAATAAAATTATATTTAGAGGTTATTCATTATATTACTATATATCCTCATTCTATTTACATGTTGAAGTAAATGTAAGCAAATATGACTCATTGACTGCTTATGTTAAACTGTTAAAATGTTACATACAATGGACTTTTGTATACAAAAAGACAACGTTTTAAAGTAAGTAGTCTAAACTATGGTCCATAGTTTATGGGGTTAGACTGAGCATATAACTCACGTTAAAACTATTATGTTGTCTAAAGTCAATTGGAGGGATGGTTTATCTTGATTGTCCGGAGATTTAACTTCCGAGTAGAGATATAGATATACTGCTTCGTGGTGACATATTAGACCAAGACCAAAATGTAATTAATTTGCATAGTCCGCTTGAGTGGATCATGTCACTTTTGATGTTTATTATGTAATAACCTTAATCCTGAGTAGATGAATCGCTTCATATATATGACTTGTGTACTTTGATATTCCAATGGTTAAAGCATCTCATAGGTAGTAAGTTTATAAACCCATTTGTTACGTACATGACTTGTATACGATGGAGGATTTATTTACATATATTAGAATCATAACTCTAATAAGAAGTAAAGGGATATCCTTTTAAAGGCATTATACTGAATATGAAAATGGATAAGACCTTAGGTTGTCTGCTGCATAGATAACTTCTTAATCACATATAGTAAATAATCATTTTCTTTTTTGATAGTATAAAGGAACTTTAAGATAGCTTAATCAGTAAGTTGAACAAACTTTGACCTAAGGCTGATCATGGATATCATATAAGGGTTTTTGCATATATGACAAGGTCATTAGATGATAGCTTATCATTACCTTACGTAATTAGGAGGGCAGTTTCAGATTTACAGTGGTGTAACTCTGAAAATAATAATTATAATAGGTTTATTCGGTACAGAATAATAGTTATAAGGATTATTTCTCTCATTATATATGTCCAATTGGTTCCTCTACTAGTTCCACATAATTCCTTAATGGATGATAATTGGTCAAGATATTCTTATTGGCCTGTTGTCTTGTATTTAGTAAAAAGAAAAATCTAGATCACCCTCTCACAGGGTGTAGGCATTTTTCTCTACGCATTGGAGGGGCAAACTTGTAATTTTATGTTATTTAATAAATAAGATAAATATTTAATTAATAGGTGTGTTTATTGGGTGGGTTGGGTGGATTTTTGATGTTTTTCAATCTACCTAATGAAGATTGGTAGGTTGAAAAATTTTTTCACTCACCCAAATAATCTAATATATAAAATTAACCCACCCAATTAAAGTTTGGGTAGGTTTTGTGGGTTTTTCGGATTCGTCAGGTTTGGCAATTTATAAAAATAAAGTAATAAAACATGACTTAAAAATTCAACCACAAATCAAAAGATAAGCTCAAATATTCAAATAAAGAAGTCATGTAAAGACAATGAGAATTAATTAAAATATGCTTTTAATGAATACTAAGAAACATCAACCACAAACAGTCAAACTTATTTCACAAGAATAATCTCTAACTCCAATGTGTATAGTAACAAGAACTAAAGTCAGGCAAATTGAAATAAACTTGAAATCTTGTTTCTAAATCCTAATCTTTAAAAGACATCCATATATGAGTCACCATCTTCTCTTTTTCATATTTTCCCCATTTTCATTTTTTAAGGCACCAGTTCATGTTTAAGGTTGAAAGATCAAAAAACAAATACAGTTATTTGGCTTAATCAGAAACAAAAATAGAGTGCCCACCAACCGTGGTTCTTTCATGTTTAAGCACTAAATACAAGAAACTTATATAAAGTAAAACCTAAAAAAACACTATAGTTTTTGCATTCCTAATTCTTTTTATAAAAGCAATTCTACTCTACTAAAACAAAATTAGGTATTGCCTTGAATAGTCAGTTCTTAATTAAGTTTTGTTATACCATCACATTATGGTAACTATAAATTAAATTCAATATTGAAAATTAGGTATTACCTTGATAAGTGCCAATATATAATTCTATTCCACTAAAACAAAAACTAGCTAAAAGTTTACTTCACATCACAACAATTTTGATTTAATAATTGAAAGTATGTTTTAAACACTATTGATTTGACAAAGACAGAGTACCAACCAACCAGGCAGCAAAAAATTTTCAAACTTGTCATTTTTCCAATACCTATGGTGAATATATGATATACATATATACATTTATATACACGTTAAAATAGTGGTGCCACTATACTAACAAGGAACAAGTTTCCACCCATGCTAATAAATATACCAAAACTATAATTAAAATTCAAAATCGAACCTTGAAGAAGACCCTTACCTGACTGAGCTCCTGTTTCTCCACTGCCAGAATTCAAAATGGAGGGTTTGGTTATGGAAAGCCAAACTTTGAAAGAGGAATTAGGCAAAACACAGACCTCACCTCTCTGGCTCTCCCTAACCTGAGCATTGTGGAAAAAAGAGAAAAAAAAAAGCCAAGATTGATTTCATTCCAACATCTGAAATTCCACTAGAAAAAGAAGAAAAATGAAATAGAACCACTGAGCCACAGAGACAGAGGTTTTATCGGCTATTAAGGCTGATGAAGATGCTAGATGCCTAGACTGATTGAGGGGCAATGGTTGACGAATAACATAAGGGATGGTGGCAAGTGGTGGCCAGGGCTGGGTAAGAGAAAGGCACGAGCCGACCTCGGGCTTGGGGAGGGAAAAATGGACCAATCAAGAGGTGATGGCCAATGGTCGAAGGAAGGGACGATCGGGGGAGGCTGGGGGGGACATCAGGTTAGGTAAGGGTAAGGCACAAACTCTGGCTTGGGGGGGAGGCAGAAATGGAAAATGACAGTCAGCTCAACAAAATTGGCTTAGGTTAGTCATTATATTTTTTCTAAATATATATATAATTCATTGGGTAGGTAAGGTTTTGGTCGGGTTTTAGAATTCCAACGCGAACCCACCCAATTTGACATCAAGTTAGGTGGGTCAACCCGATTTTTTTCAGGTCTACCGTGGACCTGACCCATCGGGTTTTCCTTAGGTGGGTTCAATGGGTTATCTAGGTTTTCGGATTTTGTGTTCACCCCTATTAATTAATATTTATTTTGAAAGATAAGATTTGAAATTTAAATTAATTGTATTTCAATTTTAAATTCAAATATGTGATTAATTTAAATTTTGAAAATCTTATCCCAAAATAAATATTTAAAATTTAAAAGGTCATCCTATTTGAATTTAAATTGAATAAAATTTTGTCCTAGCACAATTAGGGGTGGTGTCAACTTTGGATAAGGATGGAAGGCAAGATTTTCTCCTAGTTTGAATTTGAACTTTGTTTTGGATAAGAGATTACACAATTATTCGAATTTCAAATAAAGTTACTATAATTTTATTTGAATTTAAATTGGAATTATGAAAAATTATCCATGTGGATAAAATTCAAAGACTTGTAGAGTTTGAAATTTGAATCAAAGTTTGAATCACAAACCCAAGCTATGGCCAAATTTGTTTATGGATAATTCCAAAAGGAGAAATTGGTTTTTGATGCATAAGGGAGAAGGAAAAATCTTGTTTGAATCCTATTTGAATTTTGAAAAAAAAAAACTAAATTTTTTAGGCTCTACCCCTTGAGAAATTCAGATTTTTTAGGTTGGTGGAGAAGAGAAAATTCAAGTTTAAATTTTGTTTGAATTTTGAATCCCTTGATCTCTATGGTGGCTGAAAATTTCGAGGGGATTTCTCCCTATAGAGAATCGGCCATAAGGTTTAAGTAGGAGAGAAAAATCTTTTCTTAATCCAATTTAAAAAGTCACCTCATGCAATATTATAAATAGGGGGTCATTCTACTCCTATTTTCCTTAGACTACATACTCTCAGGTGAACAGGCCTATTGTTACACAAATTAATGTGACAATAAGTTCTTAGAGATCTAAGTGGCCGGAAGGAGATAAGTCATACTAAAATATCGATAAAAGAACCGAGTGCCTACACATTCCATCATCCGAGCATTGGGGAATAGTAGAAAAGGACAGTTGGTTGAAACTCCTCGGTCACTTCCTCTGGCATTCCTAGTATTTTCCTCTGAAGGTATTTGATTATTAATAATTTATTATATATAATGATATGAGTCTTTTAATAATCATTGAAAATTTTTTTTAAAATTTTGCTACACACTATAACATTTTTTCCAACAATTAGTGTCAGAGCCAACTCGTGATTGTGTCATATACATAAATTTAACGATCGTTTTTTCCGTCTCCTTTATGTATGGATTTGATATTTAGAGAGTGGCATTTTAGGATTCTTTCATGTTGTTATTATGGATTATGTATGATGTATATGGTTATTCTAATTTTTTAAAATTATTATAACCATGAGAGCAATTTATTGTCACCGTAATTTTATCATGGATTTTAATTTTTAGACTCTTAGAATTTTTTATTTTAGAATTTTTTGTACACCGAAAATGGTATAGGAAATTTTATATAATTATTCTTAGAGGCGATTGAAGATTGAAGACCGCAAATTTTTTTTTTGAAGATTAAATTTAATTTAATGATTGGGAAATTTTTTTTTGTGCGGAAAATTCCAACTTAATTAGGATTCAAAAAAAAAATTTGAAGATCCTAATAGGCAAATTGGAATATGGCATGAAAATCGAGAACCGACTCGAGCTGGTCTTGGCGGGGCTGCAGCTCTTGCCTTCAGGTAGGAAGGGCCTACAGCAGCCCCTATCCAAAATAACAGTCCTACAATTATGGCAGCCCCAAGGGCTGTAGCCCACGGTTGCAAGCATGGCCTATAGCCTAGTAAGCTGCAACAGCCTGTTGTTGCAGGCTACCCGAGTTGCAGCATGCCTGTCGTGGGTTGCCAGCTGTGACACCCCCAATTCCGATCACCCGCAACTATCATGAACCGACTCTATTACCGATCAAGACAGTTCGTGTGCCGAATCTGGGTTGTCAATTTAAACCTCTTTTTCTAATACTTTCATTTCTCAGGGTCCGAAAATTTTGCCCATAAAATTTTTTTTTCTTTTTAATACATACTTTCTCCAAAAGAAAGCTAAATATAAAAACCATGTAAAATACAACACTAATTTCTAGTTGTCCTTTTTGAGTAAAACATAATGTATATAATATACAAAATATTTATACTGCATATATTATTCACAATCTCTTCAATTCACTAACTTTAAAAGCTCAGCAGAAAATTTATGGCAGGACCAAGTCTACGGTGAATTCCCTATCCCTTGACACGCGCACATCCTGCCGCCATCCACATGTCAACTGTACAGGTTTCTTACCTGCAACATGAACAAACTGGTGAGCTAACGGGCTCAGTGAGTTCAAACATACTTAGTAAGAATCACACGGATTCAAAAACATTAAAAACTCAATCTCCTATGAATAGTATTATTTATCATGAATATACTATTCATGATGAATAGTACCATTCACCATGAATAGTGACTTTGACATTTGATCGATGAATAGTAACTGTTACCATAACTGTTTACTATTTACATTACTTTAACCGGATACTATTCACACATCTTAACCGAAATCATTACACTTAGTATATTCTTCGGTTATGCTTAATTATGGTTTTCATCATATTATTGATGGTTCATTCTCTATTTACTTTTTAGTATAGAGCTCTTTTATGGCAATACCGTTATTAATCTTGCGCGCTGACTGGGAGGGCCTAGGGAGCGATCCTAGAGTTTCGGCCTCCACAGCCATTATATCCCCGTAGGACCTGAGAGACCTCAATCAATATGTTGGAGGGACGGTACACCTTAATGGTTTTTGTTGCTATCTTTCAATTATAGTTTTGACCAAGTGACATTAGTCGTCACCTCAAGGTCACTATCCTCCATCGCCCGTAGGCCTTACTTATTCTCTTTTCTCATTATACGGGATATATTATACTAACTAATCCCCAAATGTCCATAGGACTTTATATCTAGTGTACATCTAGTACATAATAAAATAATACAGTATTTCATGTTGCAGACATGAAAATGCTTAAACTTACCAACACTGCGATAATGTCCACTTCCGGAACTGCTCCACAGTTTATCTCTAGTTTGGGTTCCTACAGACATACTATTGTCTGTTAATACCCTATATTAATTATCACTTTAAATATATTTATTTTGTGATAAATTTTTTAACATAATTCAACTTGTAACATGGTACACGGCCTTCAACACGCCTGTGTTCATGACTGTGTACCTCCTGGTTTCTCACTACAAGGCCATGTTATTTACTATCTAGCCGTGTAACTGTACACGGCTTGATACACGCCCGTGTTCAAACCCTTGTACCTCTCGGGTTGTAAAATTTTTCCTATACACGGCCGTGTATTCTTCTACACGCCCGTGTTCTCCAAAATTTTTAGATTTATAACTCTAAAATCTTTATTTTGAATCTTAGAATTTTATTTAAGTCATTCTAGGTCCTTTCGGATCCTTTCCGAGCCTTTCAAAAATTTTTGGTCAAAATGACCATTTTGCCCCTAACGGGTCTCGGGACCATAACTATTCCGTTCTATCATTTTTCTTAAATTTTTTAAGCCTAAATATCTTAAAATAATATTTCCTAGGCTTCGGTATCATTTTACAGCTTTTTGGTGCTAAAAACCCTAATTGTTCATTTTTCGACCCTCGATTACTATTCATCCATCATCTAAGGTCGTTTCTCGTTTTTCGAGCGTTTTGGAGCCTCAAAAGGCTATTTCACTACTCTTGAAACACTTTTCATCCCGTCCCGGACCCTCGGTCTTCGAGAGGCTCAGGTTTCCTGTCTCGACCTAATATTTTTCCTCGTTTCCCAAAACACCCCTAACATGAAATTTTTTTCCTGTTTTAGGCATTTTAGACTTGAAGGGTCGGTTTACTATTCTTTTTTGGGTTTGTTTTCCATTTTCAATCCTAATCCACCGAGGGGTCCCGGTTTCCTTCCCGAGTCTAATATTTTTACCCCTCGTTTCCTGAAATACCCTTATGCCGTTTTAGAAATTTTGGCAGCATTTCTGCTTGTATTTTTAGGTTTTCCGGCGTTAGGCACGCCTCAGAACCTTTGTACCTGCCACGTGCTATATCAGAGGCCTATTTTATACAAAGTTTCCAAATTTTTAATAAAAATTTTCCACACAATCAATATTCAAAAATCCATACACAATCAACAATATTTTCCAAATTAACCTCGGTTTAACATGTTAAACATCACCCATGTTTTTCATCACAATACTTCAAGTATCACATGTTACTCTTAGGTTTTCTAAAGTGTAGAACAACATCAAAATCTAACCAAATTTTCATTTCAACCCTAGCATTGTCCACGGATTTTAGCATGAAAATTTATCAAAATTTTCTTATTTCTTGATTCTAATTCATTCTTGATTCAACATATAATCAAATGGATCTAAATACCAAATCAAATCAATAATTTCCACTTTACTTTTCACACCAACTATGCGACGGTTTTTCAATGGAAACATGCAAAATTTTTGCTTGTTTCATAACCCAAAATCATGCTTCAAAATCTAAACATCAATCAAAACACCAATTTTTTCAATGTTTTTCTACTCTACAAACTCATGGATTTTCATTAAGAAAATCAAAGGAAATTGCTTCAATTTTGAAGATTACCTTATCTAGTTGATGGCTTGATGATAGAATTGCAATGAAAGCTAAGTTTGGTGTGAAATTTTCAACAAAATTTTTGACTTAATGGGGAAGAAAGCTCACGGATTTTGGGCTGAAAAAAAAAAGAAGCAAGAGTTTAGCTAAGTTTTTCCATTTTTTTGAATGAATTATGATGCCTATTTATAGGCAAAAACCAATAGTTTTTTAGCGAATTTTTCCAACAATTGGCAAATTGTTCAAGGATCAATGTGCAAGATTTTTGGGCCAAAAACCTAATTTTTTTCTTTCTCCGTTTCCACATAGCCGAATGGCCTTTTAGATAATTCTAATAATTTTTTCTATCATTTTGGCATGATTTAAGCCATTAATCAAAAAGTAAGGTGATCCTAGCCATACACCTTTCATCTTACTTTCCAAACTAAAAAAAATAAAATGGATTTATGACATCAACATGATGATATCATCCTACTATTTATATTAATTCACTAATTAATTCGTGGTCAAATTTTGACCAAAAACTGAACCGAACGGAACTTTACCGAAATCGCGTAGGCGGGTTCCGGGCACCTCCGATGCGATCGGTTTGTTTTGTTTTGCTTCCGTTTGGCCAGAATTCTCTACCGTAAATTTCTATCGTTGCAGTGCATTTTGATGCATTCTCTAGGGTTTTTGACTCTGATTTCGAACCGTCACACCCACAAATGTTTGGTAAGATTTTCAATCCCCGAACTCACTCATTCTAACACTGCCGGAACATTTTCATAGTATTCTCAACAGTATTAAAACACAATTTTTTCATATTTTATTCATTAAAATTGCTATATACATACAATTTTAACCTACTTCGAGAATCTAAAATTCCCGGTTATCACATTCACCCCCCTTTATAGAATTTTTGTCCTCGAAAATTTAGAACAAGTGGGGGTACAAATTTCTAATTTCGTCTTCGCATTCCCATGTAGCCTCTTTAAGGTTGTGATTTTTCCACAGCACTTTGACTAATGGGGTTGTTCTATTCCTCAAAACTTTATATTAGTGTGCCAGAATTTGAACAGGTCTTTCTTTATAGGTCAGGTGTTCCTGAATCTGGATCGGTTCATATTTCAGTACATGGGACGGATCCGATATGTACTTCCGTAACATCGACACGTGAAACATATATGTACAGCCGACATTTCTGGAGGTAACGCTAACCTATAGGCAACTTTACCAATGCGTTCGATGATCTTGTATGGCCCAATATATCTTGGACTCAATTTCCCCTTCTTCCCGAACCGCATTATTCCTTTCATCGGTGAAACTCTTAGGAATATGAAATCCCCTTCATTGAACTCCAGGGATCTTCATCTTTTGTCGGCATAACTCTTCTGTCAGCTCTGGACTATCTTCATCTGCTGCTGTATTTTTGTAACTGCATTCACTGTCTCTTGTACAAAATCTGTCTTATGCAGTCGTTTCTCTTGTAGGTCGTACCAATGAACCAGTGATCTACACTTCCTTCCATACAAAGCTTCATAGGGTGCCATACCTATCGAAGCTTGGTAGCTGTTGTTATATGAAAATTCTACCAATAGAAGTTTCTCGTTCCAGCTCCCTGGGAAATCTATTGTACACGCACGCAGCATGTCTTCTAGCGTTTGGATGGTTCGCTTAGATTGCCCGTCTGTCTGCGGATGAAATGTTGTGCTTAAACGCACTTCTGTTCCCATAGCTTCTTGCACACATGTCCAAAAGTTTGAAGTAAATCTTGGATCACGATCTGACACAATAGATTTAGGAACTCCATGTAGCCTGACTATATGATTAACATACAAGCTCGCTAATTTTTCCAACGAGAAGGTCATTTTTACTGCAATACACCTTGCCGTCTTTGTTAATCTGTCTACAATAACCCAAATGGTATTATAGCCTTCTCGGGTCTTTGGTAGTCCTACTACAAAGTCTATTGTGATATGTTCCCATTTCCACTCAGGAATTTCAAGCGGCTCTAACTTTTCGCCTGGATGACGATGTTCAGCCTTAACTTTTTGGCACGTCATACATCTGTTTACAAACTCAGCTATATCCTTCTTCATCCCTTTCTACCAGAATTGCAGATTCAAGTCCTTGTACATCTTACTAGCTCCAGGATGTACTAAATGGGGTGTTTCATGGGCTTCTGCCATAATTCACCTTCTTAATCATTCATCATCTAGAACTTGAATTCTCCCCTGATGTAGGATTAGTCCATCTTTAGACGCTTCCTCCTGCGAACTTGCTGGCTACGGATCTCGTTTTTGAGCTTCTCTGATATCTTCACACAACGTTGACTCCAATTATAACGCAGCTAGTTTTCCGGCTATTAGCTCCATCTCCAGCATGTTGATTTCATATTGCAATGGCTTTGGAAAATTTCCAATCGATAGTTGCTTGCGGAGCAATAGATTTCCTACATAACGCATATGCAACGCAATTGGCTTTTCCCAGATGATAGAGGATTTCACAATCATAATCCTTTACCAGCTCCAGCCATCTCCTTTGCCATATATTTAGCTCCTTCTGTGTGAAGAAATATTTTAGACTCTAGTGGTCAGTATAAATCTAACATTGAGCTCCATATAGATAGTGTTGCCAAATCTTTAACGCGAACACTACTGCAGTAAGCTCCAAATTGTGCGTGGGATAATTTTTCTCATGGTCCTTTAATTGACGTAAGGCATAGGCAATCACCTTGTCACCTTGCATCAGGACGACTCCTAATCCCATCTTTGAGGCATCGCTGTATATCACGAACATCTCCCCTTCAGTCGGAAGTGTAAGTATCAGCGCGCTCGTTAGTCGTTTCTTCAACTCCTGCAAGCTTTTCTCGCACTGTTTAGTCCATTCATACTTCTTTTCCTTGCGTGTAAGCGCCATGATAGGAGCGACGAGTCACACGAATCCTTCAACAAATCTTCTATAATAGCTGGCTAAACCTAAGAAATTTCGTATTCCCGTCACGTTCTTGGGTGCGGGCCATTCGTTGATCGCCTCTACTTTTGCAGGATCCATAGTGATTCCTTCCTTGGAAACTACGTGTCCAAGAAAATGTACTCTATCTAGCCAGAATTCACATTTTGAGAATTTGACATAGAGTTGATGCTCCCTTATTTTCTGCAAGACAACTTTTAGATACTCCTCATGCTCCTCGCGAGTCTTTGAATATATGAGAATGTCATCGATAAACACAATGACAAACTTATCTAAATATTCCTTAAAGACTCGATTCATCACGTCCATAAAAGCTGCTAGCACATTTGTTAACCCAAACGGCATCACAAGAAATTCGTAATGACCGTAACGAGTCCTAAATGCAGTCTTGTGGATGTCACTTTCCTTGATCCTCAGTTGATGATATCCTGATCGTAGATCAATCGTGGAGAATACTACTGCGCCTATTAGTTGATCGAACAGGTCGTCAATTCTAGGTAATGGATATCTATTCTTGACAGTGACCTTATTCAACTCCCGATAGTCGATGCACATCCAAAATGATCCATCCTTCTTCTTGACAAACAGTACTGGAGCATCCCATGAAGAATAGCTCGGGCGTATGAATTCTTTGTCAAGAAGCTCCTTAAGCTGTTCTTGTAACTCTTTTAACTCTGCCAATGTCATCCGGTATGGTGCCTTTGAGATAGGTATAGTTCCTGACATCAGCTCGATCTCAAAGGAAATTTCTCGTTCAGGTGGCAATCCTAGTAATTCTTCTGGGAAGACATCAATGAATTCCTTCACAATATGAACATCTTCGAGTTGGAGCTTTTGTTCCTTCGTCACATCTAATATGCATGCTAGATATCCAGCACAACTGCTAGACATTAGCCTCCTCGCTTCCATTAAGTTGATCATTATCTTCTTTGATCTGTGTGATGTACTGACGTACTCAAATCCCTCTTCTTGGTAGGGTTGAAATCTTATCTTCTGCTTCCGACAATCGATCATGGCTTGGTACTTCCCTAGGAAATCCATTCCTAATATCACATCGTAGTCGGCAAACTCTATCACGATCAATTCTGCAAACAATTCCCTATTTGCCATAATTATTGGCACATGCGATAACCAATAATTGGACATCAGGACTTCCCCTGAGGGTAGTGCAGTTCTAAATGTCATACCCATATTGTCTTTAGGATATCCTATCCTATTTGTAAACTGGTATGAAATGAAAGAATGTGCAGCTCCAGAGTCAAATAAAACAAACGCCAAATTATTAGCGACAGAAAGCTGACCTATCACTACATTTGACGTTCCAACTTCCGCCTCTTCCTTTATATATACCATGACTCTAGCATCTACACGGGGCAAGCATTCCTGTCTTTCCTGCCTCTCAGAATGGGATAAACCTTCAACTTTGGCCTGTAACGAATGTACCTGAGGACGTCACTGTTGTGATTGAGACAAACCTTACACATTCTGCCTATTTTCCAGACAGTTTCTGGCAAAGTGGCCGTCCTTTCCACATTAGAAGCAAGCATTTGGGGTAAGTCTGCATCGGCCTGCATGTCTCTTTTTGTAAACTACACAATCTCTAACAGTAGGGCCAGCATTATTGTTTGTTCTCCTCTGCTAGTTCCTATTTCCATAATTATTCCCCTTTCTCTTCCCCTGGGACTGTTGACCGGAAGTACTTGGCTGCCCAGCCTTAGTATTCTGATTCCGTTTGCTACTTTGTCCGACCTGGGATCCAACTTGTACAGCTTTGGCTAGCACTTTCTCCTTCTTCTTAGCGTCCCAAATCTTTTCTCTCTCTTCCTTCTATCGAACCAGATAACATTTTGCCCCTCAACGCATGACTAACACAATCAACTACAGTGTCAGGTAGCGTCAACCCACTGTCCACCAATGCTGAAATCTCAGGGCGAAACAGTCCCAGTATTTTCTGGATTTTCTCTCTCTCGATGGTGACAGTGTATGGGCACAATCGGGATAGCCGATCGAACTTACTACAGACTTCTATCACTGTCATATCCCCCTACTTCAATTCTATGAATTCTCATTGTTGTGGTCGTAACAGTGCAAGATTATAATATTTCTAGTTAAACTCCTCCAGAAAGTCCAACCAAGACATCGTATACATATTTCTTCTCATCTTGACAGATTCCCACCAAAACCTCGCATCCTTTTTCAGAACAAAGGACGCACACATAATCTTCTCCTGATCGTTCAGCTTCATAAATTCCAATATCATGTGGAGTGAAGACAACCACTCCTCTGCTTCTAGAGGGTTTGTGGAGCCCTCGAACTGTGGTGGCCTCATTCGTCGAAATCTTTCATATAATGGCTCAAGATTGGCCTTGGGTTGTGGTTGGGGTTCTACTACTTCTTCTAGTACTATTGGCGGCACTTCTGGTTTTGGTGCGGCCATTTGTGGATCTTGGCCCTCACCTTATTCTTGTCTCTGTTCCATTTGCTCGAGTCTTTGTCTTAACTCGGCATTTTCTCTCATTTGGGCTTCTATTAGGGCTTCCAATTCGTCCACTCTTTCAGAAAGGACTGGACGCCCTCTCATATTCCGTAGGTTCCTTGGATTCACCATCTTATCCTGTTTCCTAAAATCGCATGAGAGTCGATCGTTAGCTTTTCACAAACATATTTTTTTTCAATATAATATAAAAAATAATAATATAGTTTTTATCATCACATAATTTCAACATTTCATCCATTGAACATGTCAAAATATGATTGTCATTTCTTTTCGTTTTAAAAGTTCATCAGTTCGAAGGCTTTTCTTAAAATAGCCTTTCGATACAGTCATATATACACAAATACAAACATATATACATCAGTACAACCCATATATTTCTACACCTGATCTCCTAACGGAGGTTGTTCTGGGATCGTCAAAAACTCAATTGGATCCATTTCTTTCTCATCCGTTCCATTTCCGGCCTCAGACGGCGTTGATCCTTCAGCTGAACCCGTACCCTCTGGTTGTCTCGACGGACTAGCCTCATGGTCATTTGCCATCGGTTCAGATCCATACAGGCGATCTAACATTGCTTCCTATAGCAACTGTTCACGCCTCTTGCGCACCATGCGCTACATCATCATTTCTTCCTCTACTTTAGCTACAGTGACAATAAACTCACATAAAATAGTAGGGTATAACGGGGCTGCCCTCTGTCGTAGGTCAATGGTGAGTCCCTTCCAAAATATGTCACAAAAGTCATCATTTGTGATGTTGGATAGAGGACATGTCCTTATAACGCTATCCTGAAATCTTACTACATACGAGAATACAGTATTGCTCAGCATCATTTACTGTCTCTCTGCCTTCAGGACAAAGTCTCTGACATCCGCATACTTGGGCATAGTCGGTGGTGGCTGTAAGGACCACCCCATCCCTGTATTATAAATTTCAATTAATGAGAAATTTTTGGACAATGTGATGCATAAAGGGCAAAATTTGATGAACACATGGACATACACGGCTGTGTGAGTGGCCATGTACTACCCAGACTGTGCATGTGCATGAAGCCGTGTAATTGAATATGGCCGTGTAAGTAAGACACGGCCAGGTACATGCCCGTGTAGGAAGCCGTGTATGATCTGCACTGTGCACGAACATAAGGTGGTTCGAGTGAACAGTGTCACATTAATGAACACGGTCAGTTACACGGCCATGTAAGTGACTGTGTACTGATCGTATTGTTGAGATGTCCGCGGCCGTGTTGGAGAAACATGGCCGTGTAAAGTGACATGCCCCGATACACGGTCGTGTACAACGCCGTGTACCAATCAGAAAATAAAAGTTTCCGAAACACAACCGTGTTGAACAAAGACACGCCCGTGTATATTTAAACACGCCCGTACATAGGACCATGTTCGACGCCGTGTACTAATCGGGAAAATAAAATTTTTTCACGACACGGCCGTGTTTATCAAAGACACGCCCGTGTGGCCTGGAACACGCCCGTGCATGGAGCCGTGTGAGAGGCCGTGTAACGAGGAGAAAATCCTAGCAAAGAATACGATATCAAGGAAATGATTTGGTTAATCTTTTCCCACTAAAAGATCGACAAAAAAGGGGACTTAGCACGTTCAAATGAGGAGAGACTGTGTTGAAAGTGTCACGCGATGACATTTCGACATGAGTACGCAAGAAAAACACAGTGTAGACATAACCATAGTGCAGGAGATAAGTGAAATTTTTCCCCAGCCCGAAAACCATGTACCTTAGCTGGGAAATCAGCTGACTTGTAGTAGTTAAGAACCCCAAAAAGGTGACCAATAAAATATTGAGGTGGTTGATGACACATTGTACAAACAAAGCTTATATTTTACATCACCATACCTCCCTCACCTTTCCCTTAAATGGACGCCTGCCATCTGATAGATTTAGGCAGAAAGGAGCAGATTTTATCTTCAAAATTAGCTTAAAGATGGCTTGATTAATCAAGCTTAAGTTGGCTAAGTGAGATTAAATTTTGTCTATAAAAGGAATGGTCATACCTTTAGGTTTAGTTTTCTTTTTTCACACTCTAAAAATCAGCTCACGTTTTCTCTCTCTCCCTTACCGCAACCAAACATTTCTCAGCCCCAAAACCACCATTCTTCAAGTTCAAAACCCTGCTAAAAACATACCAAAAACAGACCTCTTCAAGTTCGAACTAGGAGGGATCAATTCCAAGTTGTTTCAAGTTTTTCAAGGGTAAGTTTCTAGACTGGTTTTGTGGTTTTGGTTCTTTGTTTTAAGTTGATGATTAAGAGAAAGTATTTTGGTGTTTGTTAGCACAAGAACCGACCCCCATTCCTTGTGATTCCCAACAGTCACTTTCTCACCCAAGCCAAAGTTAAAAGCACCAAAAAGGTAACAACCGGAAAACTCTTGTGTTGTGGTTAGTGATTTTTAAGTTTTGATCAAAGCCATTTATGTGTATTTATTTATACACATGGGTTGTAATAATTTTTATTTTGAGCCTTAAGTTCCTATTTTTTTAAGTTTATGTAGTTGTGATTATGTCTACAAAATTTTAAGTAAGGCCATAAGTGTAAAGTTTAGTAAAGTGGCTGGACACAAAACTGTTCTCAAGATAAGCCACGGATTTTGGCCATTTCGACCTACTTAGGTTCTGATTTTGGGATTTACTAAAATACAATATTTTAAGGAAATTTCGTTATGGTTGTTTTTGAATCAAATAGCCCTCGGCCAAAAATGACACTAATATAGGCTTTTCAAGTGTTTTTCACTCGGTGCCCAAACTGGGAGCAAAACTGGGAACAGAACCCGACCCCTGACAGCAGTTTCGGTTTTTGTTAAAAGCGGACCTCTTAGAGTCCGAACCAGACTCCGGGCTCAACACGAAAGTTGTAGATCTCGTCGACACCTTGAGAAAAACCCACGCATGTTTCAAAAATCTGGCTGTTTCGGGCCTTAAACGGAGTTGTTTTAACAGGATGTGAAACTGGTAATTTTTGAAGAAAAACTGGGCCTTAGGCCCACGGTTTTAATGAAATTAGGAGCTGTTAGAGTTAGAATTAGGCTCTGAGATGAACATGAAATTTGTTCATCTTGTTGATGACGAAAACTTTTATGTTCAAAAAAACCTCAAACAAAGTCGTTTTGACTTAGTTCCAAAAACAATTTTCAAAGTGGTTCAAAACCACCTTCCAAATATAAACCTTTAGAAAATGTGTTTTCGTATTTCAAGTAAAATGTATTTTCAACACTTTGAAAATATGGAGATAATTTTCAAAAGAAAATGTCCCTCACCTTCCAACGGGGTGATAAGGGTACAAATTCCAATCACATAATTTTACCAAGAGTTTTTACAAGCAAACCAAATAGTGTGGTTGGCTCGGTAAGCTACCACGCCAAACGAGTCCTACTAGCCCGGAAAGCTACTATATTAAACGAGCCATAGTGGCCCGGTAAGCCCCTATGACAATGGATAGTAGCCAGGAAGGCTACCACACCCAACAGGCAAAGTAACCAGGCCAGTTACTACACCAAGTTACGCCTAGTAGCCCGATAGACCACCTAGTCGTCAACACGCGAGATAACCGATCAGTTGATTGGTAGGCAACCAGTCAAGGACCGTGTTCTGTGCAACATTGTAAGGAACGATGATTAATCTATCAAGAAGACAGTTAATTTAATGACGATAAGAGATGATCACCAAATTCCCAAAGTAGGCCAATGGAGTACCGACGGGCCTCGGTACCATAAGGAAATACAAGTAATGGCCACTAATAGTGTGACCCATCAAAGTGCTGACAAGACACATTATTAATGACAGGTGGTAACCTGTAAGTTGGTGAAGGTATGAGTACAAGTACATAACTTCTTGTATAAGGTAAATACAACTCCGCCTACAGCATGAATAAAATGAATTTAAAAGGATGGTTTTCCAGTATTTTAAGTATGTATCATGCACACAATGTTGCACAGTATACATAAGAGCATATAGTTTCATAATCGAGTAGATTGATGAAAGAACAAGTTAGAGGCCATATATCCCTACCGCGTAGGATTAGGGACAGCTTAGAGAAGCATATGACTAGAAAAAATAAGCAAGATAGAAATGAGTAGGAGTGTCGTACCGGCTCTTTCAGTCGAAAAGGTCTTTAAAGTTAAAGTAAGAGAAGGCAAGTAAGGAAAGGCAGAGAGTTGAGCATCCGTTGATGGTCATCTTGCTTATGTAATGACCTCGGGGGTTCCGTTGGTCTGCGCACATACAGTACTGACACAGGTGCCCTGAGTAGGCAAGATAAAGAAAAAGAAGATGTTAAAGCATAAATGAACATAATCGGATCATGCATTGATCACCGTATGCACTAGTTCCTTATGCTTCTAGTTTCCATAAGATGCATTCTATACATGATGATGTGATATATGATATGCTGTGTTATGCATTCAGTATGATGTGATGATATATTCTAAGATGTGATACGTGATGCTATGATATATGATATGTTATATGGTATTTGTGATGGCTGGTGTGCTCATAAGATTTTAAGTATGTGTTATGTTTAAACATGTTTTGCGGTAAACATATTGTGCTTACTGGGTGTAAAGCTCATGAAGTGTGTTCATGCTGTAGGTAAGCGTCCTATGGCTTGACCATCTATAGGCGATGGCGGCGGCGGAGGAGGCGGATATGAGGCTGAGGTTATGGAAACACTACGAGTATTCTTCCGCATAAAGATTTTGAGTAAACAGTATTATGTAAATAGTAATGTTAAGAAGTATATTTTGAAACAGTTATCGTTAATCAGTGTTTACGAATGATGACAGCTAAATAGTATTTTGAGTAGTAAGAGTTAAACAGTATTTGGAACAGTAAATGATATATGTACGCGAATATGTACGCAATCAAAAAAAAATTTCCCTAAAATTATGGTATCGAGTTAAGTAAGTTAAGCATCAGTTTTAAAGTATGAGAGTTAAGGAAGGAGTTTTATTGACGGTCCGGGCCGCTGAGGGTGCGGGTCGTTACAGTTGATATCAGAGCGGTTTCCTACCACCCTACCTCACATCACCGAATGCCTACCTCATCTGTCCAAGTAAGTTAGTTTTTGTTTTTAAATATTAGTATGTAAGTTGACGATTGAGTTATAGTAGGAGCATGGCTACACCAGTTAACCCCCAACAGATACGAGAGGACCGAGAAGCGAGCGTAGCCTTTGCTGCCATGCAACCACACACATATGACGACAGCAATCCATACGAACTCCTATACTGGATTCATCATATGGAGGCAATCTTCGAAGGGTGCCACATCCCGTCTTGTCTACAGGTAGTAACGGTAAGTAGCCGATTGCGAGGACCAGTAATGACATGGTGGAACGATCGACGCAGGATCAGGGGTCTAGCGATGCAGTGGACTGAATTCTGCCAAGACCTTCGCAACTTTGATGGCCCAACTAAGGATGCGGACATCTAGATGATATGTATGAGAGGAGATATCAGGTTCTCTCTGACATTTGGGACATTTACGAGAGAGAGACCATGGTACACTACTACCAGTGATTCTTAGACGCCATGTTACTAAGCATCCCTGTAGACAAACCTTTTGTGGAGGTGACCGACCTACTTTGGAGAGAGGTCACATGGTACGTAAGAGACCTCGTCCAGTATCCCCCGCCACATGAGAACCTACAACGCCTGGTCAGGGATATAGTGGACGCTGAGCAAGTAGCACTCAACCCTGACTTGGCAAATACAGCACCTCAACCGGCCAACGAAGAGCCCGCGGCCGAACCAAACCCAGTCATACTCGAAGATAACGATGAAGCTATTCCCGATGCCCAGCCTGACAAAGAGGGAGAAGAAATCCCCGATCACCTCAGCGACGAAGAGTTGGAAGAGATACCTGAACCCCAAGCCATCATCGCTAAGGACGATGAAGCCGGTTTTGCTTGGGGGGATATAGATGAAGATCCTGAAGAATTCCCACTTAGCAACGATAAGGACGGGATAGTGTCGGACGCCGAGTCTACACTATCTTCGGAGTAGTAAGCATTAGTAAATGCCCTAAAATTAGAGACATTTTGATGTATTTATTTTGAACTGGATAATAAAATTATATATATAGAGGTTATTCATTACATTGCTATCTGTCTTCGTTTTATTTATATGTTAAAGTAAATGTAAGCAAATATGGCTCCCTGACTACTTGTGTTAAACTGTTAGAACGTTGCATGCAATGGACTTTTGTATCCGAGAAGACAATGTTCTAGTTAGCGGTCTAAACTATGGTTTGTAGTCTATGTGGTTAGACCGAGCATCTAACTCATGTTAAAACTATTATGTTATCTAAAGCCTTGGAAGGAACGGTTTGTCTTGACTATCTGGAGCATAGACTCCTAAGTAGAGACATAGATATGTTGCTTGGTGGTGACATATTAGACCGGGACTATAGCGTGATTGATCTACGAAGTCCGCTTTGAGTGGATCGATCTGCTTTTGCTGTTCATTGTGCAGTAATCTTTATCCTAAGTAGATGGACAGCTTCATGTATATGACTTGTGTATTTTGATGTTCCAATTGCTAAAGCGTCTCAGAGGTAGTAAGCTTATAAACCGGCTCGTTGAGTGCATGACTTGTATATGATGAAGGGTTCGTTTACAGATATCGGAATCATAGCTCTAATAAAGAGTTAAGGGTATCCTCTTAAAGGCATTATACTGGATGTGAAAATGGACAAGGTCTTGGGTCGTCTACTGGGCGAATGACTTCTTATTCACATATGGGGAATAATCATTTTCTTTATTCGGTAGTATAATGGAACTTTAAGATAGCCTGATCAGTAGGATTAAACGGACTTTGGCCTAAGGCTGATCATGGATATCATATGAGGGTTCTGCATACATGACAAGGTCATTGGACGATAGCTTGTCACAGGCTTACGTAATACGGTATATAATTGAGAGTTCAGTTTCAGGTTTATAGTGGTGTGACTCTGAAATTAGTGATCATATAATTGAGTTGTTCGGTAAAGAATGATGATCATATGGATTTGCGGGAGCCCAATTATATATGTCCAATTGGTCCCTCTACTAGCTCCACATAATTCTTTAACGTTCGGCAAAATTGATTTGTGTATGCTATTGACTAGTTTATTATGCATGGATGGTGTTGACATAGGATTAGGATGGTAGACAAGATTCTCTCCAGTTGAATTCAGATTTTGTTTTGGATAATAGAGTACACAATTTTTCCAACTCCAAATAAAGTTGTCATGATTTTATTTGAGATTGGATTGAAGTTGTAGAAAATTATCCATGAGAACAAGAATTTGAAATACAACTGTTTTGTGGATTTTGAAATTTGAATTTGAAATTTGAAATTCAAATTTTGAATCACAGTCCAAGTGGGATTCAAATTTCTTGTGGTAAATCTACAAGGAATGAAATTCGAATTTGAGTTGGATATGGAGAGGAAAATCTTGTTAGAATCCTGCTTAAATTTTGAATCCAAATCCTAACAATAATGGACGAAAATTTTGAGGATTATCCTCATGAAATTTTCAGATTTTTTATGGATAAGGTTTAAGGAAAAATTTAAGTTTCAATCCCAGTTGAATTTGGATTCTCTCCTCCCTGATTATGGCCGAAAATTTGAGGAAGATCTCCTAGGAGATTTTCGGTTATTTTGGATAAGAATGAGATAAGATTCAAGCTTGAAAATTCTAGTGGAATTTTGATTCTTTCTTATCCAAAAGTGGCCGAAATTATTTGGTGAATATCCTTAAGGATTTTCAGATTTTTTGGTAAGAAAAAGGGAGATAAAATCTAGTTAAAATCTTATTTAGTTTTGGATTGGAATTATCCTAAAGTGGCCAAATTTATTGTTGGCATTTTCCCCTTGGAAAATTCAGATTTTATGCTTGTGGATAAGGGAGAATATCTTCTCCTAATCTAATTCGAATTCAGAGAATCACCTCATACAAGTCTATAAATAGAAGTCCTGCCACTCTGGTTCTCTTAGACCATAGACTCTCAGGTGAGCAGGCTTATTGTTGCATAACTCACCGCGATAATAAGTTCTTTAGAGATTGGGTGGTTGGAAGAAGACTAGCAGTGCTAGCATACTGATCGAGGTTCAAAGTGCCCACACACTCAGCCATTGGGGAATTGGAGAATAGTAGAGAAAGCTAGTTGGTTGAAGCCCTCCGGTCATTCTCCTCCTGCAAGATTGGCATCCTTGAGGTATGAGTTTAAATTGTTGTTGGTTTGTTGTATATGGCATCATGAGATATTTAATGATCTTGAAAAATTTTTATTATTCCGCTACGTCACTATGATACGTTTTTACCGATTTATTTCCTACAATTGGTATCAGAGCCATCTCATGACTATGCCATGTACATAAATTAGAAAATTACTTAGTCTTTTTATTTATGTATCGATTTGATATTTAGAGAGTGGCATTCTAGGATTCCTTTATATTGTTATCATGGATTATGTATGAAGTATGTGGTTATTTTTATTTTTTGAATTATTATAAGCATGCTTGTTTATGCCAGTTATGATTTCTTAGAATTTAGAAAAATTGTATCTAGGAATTTTTATGTAACCATGAGAGCAGTTTATTAACACTGTAATTTTCCCATGGATTTTAATTTTTGTCTCTTAGAATTATTATGGTTAGATTTTTTGTACACCGAAAACGGTTTAGGAATTTTTATGTAATTATTCTTGGAGGAGATTGAAGATTCAAGACCATAATTTATTTTTTCCCAAAAGTTAAATTTAATTTAAAGATTGAAATTTTGATTATGTGGAATTCAATTTAATTGGGATTCAAATTAATTTTTGGAGATCCTAATGGGTAAATTGGAATATGACACGAAAATCGAGACATGACCCCTCGGGATAGGCCATTGGGCCTTGGGTGGGCTGCAGCCCTTGCCCTCGGGCAGGATAGGCTGTGGTAGCCCCTGAACAGGCCATGAACACCCATGGCCGCAGGCTTGGCCTGCAGCTGAGGGTGGCCGCGGCCCACCTAAGGCTGGCCGCAGCCTGGGTGTGTAGCCTGTGGCTGCAAGCGCTGCCTATAGCTAGCCGGCTGCTGCGTCCAACCTAGGCGTGCAGCCTGGCGCTGCAGGCTGGGCCTGCAGCCCGGCAGGGCTGCCAAGGGGCGGCCGTAGGCTGCCAGCCCCCCGGGGGCTGGGGGCTGCCCACGGCAGCTGCCGGCTTTTGGGGCGGTGGGGCGATGATTCTAAAATCAAAAATTTTGATTTTTAAATTTGAGATTTAATTTTAAATCATGTTTAAAAATATGTAATTGAAAATTTGAAATTTTTGAAATTACATATTATTATACATGATGTTTAAAATTATTTAAAATTTGAATTTGAAATTTAAACTTGAAATTCGAATTTAGAATTTGAGTTTGAAATTTAAATTTTTGGAATTTAAATTTTAAATGATTCATGGGATAAGAAGTAAATAGAGATGCTACATAAAGATGGATACAAGAAGACGGAACAAAATTCAAGACCCAAAGAATGCTTTGGATAGAATTTTGTAATCTTTATTTTCTTTGTTCTAGGATGGAACCATGGCTTGATTATTCTGTCAATTATTTTTTCTGTGATATGTCATGGATGTATAAATATGTATTGATGGATGTTTTATATGCATATTTGATAACATATCATATAGGATAGATGAGTGCCGCTCATATTATATTGATCATACATATTTGTCAAAACTTGCATGTTTTTCAAAATATTGAGTGGAAGAGGGTTTCAAACAAAACCCACAGCCTCCATTGTTGATTCATATGTGAAAGCATGATAACACCTCGCGTCAATTCTGCGCTGACCACACCCCTCGGTAGGTGTTTACCGCCGCCGGTATACTAGATTGGATCTCTTATGTGGAAAACATGTTCGGGTACGATCCTATTCATGACCACCCCTCGGTGGCTTGGTAGGACATGGATCGGGCTACGTAAACAATGGTTATACACTCAAGCTCGTTTAGTTATTAACCTTCCCTAGAAGCTCTATTAACTAAACTGGTGGCCAAATAAGCGGTTATTAATATATAACCTTGGAGAATTTAAGGTAACATATATTAATTGGACGGGGTCCATGTTTTGGCTATTTGTTTCATGACCACCCCTCGGTAGCTTGGGGCAATAGGTGCTGAGAATTACCGTTGCAATGCTACATGTTTTTCAAGTTTCATGTAGGAACATACTTGTATGTTTTATTTGTTAAATTATCCGTATATTTGCTTAGGCTTTGTAATGATGTCTAGTATAATTTTATTTCAGTTCAAAATGTCACCGACACCCCTCATTTCAATACTTACTGAGAATAAACTGAATGGCAATAATTATAAGGATTGGAAAAGAAATCTGTTGATAGTTCTCAGCTGTGAGAGATACAAGTTCGTACTGGACGAACCATGCCCACCAGGGCCCAAACCTGACACACCACTTGAGGAGGTCCCAGTTGCCTATACTCGTTGGAAAGAATCCAATGACATAGCTCAATGCTACATACTGGCTAGTATGACGAGTGCTTTACAAAAGCAGCATAAGACTTATTAAGTTGCTGGGGAGATCATGGAAAATCTGGAGGACATGTTCGGAGGCCAAGAAAAATTGGCTCGACAGTTCGCTATAACTAGCATTATGAACTCTAAGCAAAAAGCGGGTATTCCGGTGAAGGACCATATGATCACTCTAAAGGGATTCTTCGCTGAGGCTGCTAAGAACGGTGCTGAGTTGGACTATAACACCCAGATCGAGATGGTGTTCAAAACTCTGTCTAATGATTTTGTAGGGTTGAAGGCCGCATACAATCTGGCGACAAGGGAGTTAGGACTAACCGAGCTCATGAAGCAACTCCGAGCTTATGAGCAGATGATCAGGGATGGGGATGCGGTCCAATCTAAAGGAGAGGCCAATTTGGCAGAATCTTCCAAACCCTCACGGAAGAGGAAGAGGCCAAATCAGAAGTAAGTGGCTTCTAGTTCTTCTAATCCTTTTGTCTTGGATGGGAAGAAGAAGAAGAAGAACAAGAAGCCCAAGGACCCTAAAAAGTCCAAATGCTTAAGCTGTGGGAAGGCAGGTCACTTAAAGAAGTCTTGACAGGAATTCCTAACCGCCAAGGGCAAAGAAGATAAGGAACTTCACTACTTGAAAGCGTGTTTGGTGGAAAAATCGAAAGACACTTGGGCCATTGATTTGGGCGCCACTAATCATGTTTGTGTTTCTATGCAGGGGATCGTGGAAACGAGAAATCTACATGATAAGAGCCTTTCGTTGCGGACTAGAGACGGTAGCTTAGTGGTGGCTAAGGCAGTGCGAGATATTTATCTTTACTTTGATGAATTTAGGTTTATTTTATTGAAAGATTGTTTTTATGTTCCTAATTTTAGGAGGAACCTTATATTGGTAGCTTGTTTAATAAAGGATTCTTATTCAGTTTCTTTTCGTAAAAGAGTTGATATTCGTAGAAATAAGTCTTTTATTTGTTCTGGATGGATAGATGGAAACCCATATTTGATCAAACCAAAGATATACTCACTGCTTGACACCGAATTAATAGATAACTCTAAAAGGTTGAAAGTTTCTCACTCTAATAAGGCATATCTTTGGCATTTAAGACTTGGTCATATTAATCAGGATAGGATTCAAAGATTGATGAAAGACAGTCCTCTAGAATCTCTGAAAGAGGTACGTCTTCCTCAATGTGAATCTTGTCTAGAGGGAAAGATGACTAAGAGGTCTTTTGGATTTAACGGTACTAGGGCACAAGAGCTCTTAGAAATTGTGCACACTGACGTATGTGGCCCCATGAACGTCACAGCACGAGGAGGGTTTGAGTATTCTGTCTCCTTTATAGACGATTACTCGAGGTATGGATATACGTATCTGATGCACCACAAGAGCGAAACCTTTGACAAGTTCAAAGAGTATCGTGCGGAAGTAGAAAAGCAATTGGATAAATCCACAAAGACACTTCGATCTGATCGAGGTGGTGAATACCTCTCCGACGAATTTCTAAGACATCTTGTAGAGAATGGGATATTATCCTAATTGACTGTACCTGGTACTCCACAACAGAATGGTGTAGCCGAAAGGAGAAACAGGACCTTGTTGGATATGGTACAGTCCATGATGAGTTATTCAACGCTACCATTATCATTTTTAGGATATGCTTTACAAACGGCGTGCTATATTTTGAACCAGGTTCCAAGCAAATCAATTCTCAGAACTCCGTATGAATTGTGGCGTGGCAGGAAGCCCTCTCTTGGACATATGAGAATATGGGGCTGCCCGGCACATGTACTGGATGGGGATGCGAAGAAGTTGAAACCAAGATCAGAACTGTGCATGTTTGTAGGGTATCCAAAGAGAACTAAAGGAGGTCTGTTCTATAACCCGAAGGAACAAAATGTCATTGTATCAACCCATGCGACATTCTTGGAGGAAAGTCACATGAATGACTTTAAGCCTCGAAGCAAAGTGGTGTTAGAGGAGTTATCGGGTGAAAGAATTGCTCCACAGATTTCGGTCTTGGACGCAAGTCCGAGTTCCGGTGAAAGACCTGTAGACGATCAACAATTTAGGGTGCCTCGTCGTAGTGGGAGGGTTTCGAAGAAACCTAATTTCTTCATGTATGATGCTGAGGTATACTAGGCCGGGGCTCATGAGCATGAGGATAATCCAGTCACCTATGATGAAGTTATAAATGATGTTGATTCTAAATCTTGGAAACATGCTATGAACAATGAGATGGATTCTATGAAATCTAACTCTGTTTGGGAACTTGTAGATTTACCGGATGGGATAAAACCCATTAGATGCAGATGGGTCTACAAAAGAAAGAAGGATGTGGAAGGGAGAGTGGAAACTTTCAAAGCTAGACTGGTTGCAAAGGGTACACGCAAAAGGCTGGAATCGATTATGATGAAACCTTTTCGCCTGTTGCTATGCAAAAGTCTATCCGTATTCTTCTGTCCATTGCTGCGGCTCTCGATTACAAGATCTAGCAAATGGATGTCAAGACGGCATTCTTGAATGGCCATCTTGAAGAGTGTATCGATATGATACAGCCCAAAGGGTTCGTAGTGAAAGGCCAAGAAAGGAAAGTCTGTAAGTTGCTTAGATCCATTTATGGATTAAAACAAGCATCCCGCTGATGGAACCAGAGATTTGATCAAGCGATCAAGACTTTCGGTTTTGAGCAGAATGTTGATGAACCCTGTGTTTATAAACGTATTAAGGATGGAAAAGCGGTCTTTCTGATACTCTATGTTGATCATATACTACTCATTGGGAATGATGTAGGGAACTTATCATCGGTCAAGCTTTGGTTACAACAACAGTTTGACATGAAGGACTTGGGAGAAGTTAATTATGTTCTAGGCATTCGTCTCTTCAGAGATCGAAAGAACAAAATGATAGCGTTATCCCAAGCTTCATACATAGATAAAATAATTGTCAAATATGCAATGCAAGAGGCAAAGAAAGGTACACAATCTTTTATTACCGGTCTAACTCTTTCATTGGATGACTGTCCAAAGACATCGGAAGAAAGAGAGCGTATGAGTAAGGTCCCTTATGCATCCACTGTGGGTAGCCTTATGTACGCTATGCTTTGCACTCGCCCAGACATATGTTTTGCAGTAGGTATAGTGAGTCGATATCAAGCGAATCCTGGAACCAAGCACTGGCAAGCAGTAAAGCATATACTCAAGTATCTTAAGAGAACGAGGGATTATATGCTGGTGTATTCTGGAGGGGACCTAACACCCGTAGGATACACGGACTCAGACTTCCAAACTTGTAAGAATTCGAGGAAATCGACATCTGGATCAGTGTTTTTGCTCGAAGGAGGCGCTATTGTATGGAGGAGTGTGAAGTAGGGCTGCACAGCTGACTCTACTATAGAAGCTGAGTATGTGGCTGCGGCTAAGGCATCTAAAGAAGCGGTTTGGCTCCATAAGTTCTTTAGAGACCTTGAGGTCATTCTGGGTGTTGATAAGCCTATCACACTTTACTGTGATAACACTGGGGCTATTACCAATACAAGGGAATCTCGGCACCACAAGAGGACCAAGCACATAGATCGAAGATATCATATTATTAGAGGGCACATGGAGACAGGACAAGTAGATGTATGTAAGATCGCGTCTGAGGACAACATTGCTGATCCCTTTACTAAAACTTTGGTGGCTAGAAGCCTTGAGAGGCACATAGAGGCGATGGGGATGCGTAACATGGCACATCTACTGGCTTAGGGAAAGTGGGAGATTGTTAGGAAATTCCCTAAGTACTAGAGACATTTTGATGTATTTATTTTGAACTGGATAATAAAATTATATATATAAAGGTTATTCATTATATTACTATCTGTCCTCCTTTTATTTACATGTTAAAGTAATTATAAGCAAATATGACTCCCTGACTACCTGTGTTAAACTGTTAGATCGTTGCATGCAATGGACTTTTGTATGCAAGAAGACAATGTTCTAAAGTTAGCGGTCTAAACTATAGTTTGTAGTCATGTGGTTAGACCGAGCATCTAACTCATGTTAAGACTATTATGTTGTCTAAAGCCGTAGAGGGGACGGTTTGTCTTGACTGTCTGGAGCATAGACTCCCAAGTAGAGACATAGATATGTTGCTTGGTGCTGACATATTAGACCAGGACTAAAGCGTGATTGATCTACGAAGTCCGCTTTGAGTGGATCGATCTGCTTTTGACATTCATTGTGCAGTAACCTTAATCCTGAGTAGATGGACAACTTCATGTATATGACTTGTGTACTTTGATGTTCCAATGGCTAAAGCGTCTCAGAGTTAGTAAGCTTATAGACCGGTTCGTTGGGTGCATGACTTGTATACGATTAAGGATTTGTTTGCAGATATCGGAATCATAGCTCTAAGGAGTTAAAGGTATCCTCTTAAAGGCATTATACTGAATGTGAAAATGGACAAGGCCTTGGGTCGTCTGCTGGGCGGATGACTTCTTATTCACATATGGTGAATAATCATTTTCTTTATTCGGTAGTATAATGGAACTTTAAGATAGCCTGATCAGTAGGATTAAACGGACTTTGGCCTAAGGCTGATCATGGATATCATATGAGGGTTCTGCATACATGACAAGGTCATTGGACGATAGCTTGTCACAGGCTTACATAATACGGTATATAATTGAGAGTTCAGTTTCAGGTTTATAGTGGTGTGACTCTGAAATTAATGATCATATGATAGAGTTGTTCGGTAAAGAATGATGATAATATGTATTTGCAGGAGCCCGATTATATATGTCTAATTGGTCCCTCTACTAGCTCCACATAATTCCTTAACGTTTGGCAAAATTGATTTGTGTATGCTATTGACTAGTTTATTATGCATGGATGGTGTTGACATAGGATTAGGATGGTAGATAAGATTCTCTCCGGTTGAATTCAGATTTTGTTTTGGATAATAGAGTACACAATTTTTCGAACTCCAAATAAAGTTGCCATGATTTTATTTGAGATTGGATTGAAGTTGTAGAAAATTATCCATGAGAACAAGAATTTGAAATACAACTGTTTTGTGGATTTTGAAATTTGAAATTTGAAATTTGAAATTTGAAATTTGAAATTCAAATTTTGAATCACAGTCCAAGTAGGATTCGAATTTTTTGTGGTAAATCCACAAGGAATGAAATTCGAATTTCAGTTGGATATGGAGAGGAAAATCTTGTTAGAATCAGGCTTGAATTTTGAATCCAAATCCTCACAATAATGGACGAAAATTTTAAGGATTATCCTCATGGAATTTTCAGATTTTTTGTGGATAAGGTTCAAGGAAAAATTTAAGTTTCAATTCCAGTTGAATTTGGATTCTCTCCTCCCTAATTATGGCCGAAAATTTGAGGAAGATCTCCTAGGAGATTTTCGGTTATTTTGGATAAGGATGAGATAAGATTCAAGCTTAAAAATCCTAGTGGAATTTTGATTCTTCCTTATCCAAAAGTTACCGAAATTATTTGGTGAATATCCTTAAGGATTTTCAGATTTTTTGGTTGGAAAAAGGGAGATAAAATTCTAGTTAAAATCTTGTTTAGATTTGGATTGGAATTATCCTAAAGTGGCCGAATTTATTATTGGGATTTTCCCTTTGGAAAATTTGGATTTTATGCTTGTGGATAAGGGAGAATATCTTCTCCTAATCCAATTCAAATTCAGAGAATCACCTCATGCAAGTCTATAAATAGAGGTCCTGCCACTCCAGTTCTCTTAGACCACAGACTCTCAAGTGAGTGGGCTTATTGTTGCATAACTCACCGTGACAATAAGTTCTTTAGAGATCTGGGTGGTTGGAAGAAAACTAGCAGTGCTAACACACCGATCGAGGTTCAAAGTGCCCACACACTCAGTCATTGGGGAATTGGAGAATAGTAGAGAATGCTAGTTGGTTGAAGCCCTCCGGTCATTCTCCTCCTGCAAGATTGGCATCCTTAATGTATGAGTTTAAATTATTGTTGGTTTATTGTATATGGCATCATGAGATATTTAACGATCTTGAAAAATTTTTATTCTTCCACTCCGCCACTCTGATACGTTTTTACCGATTTATTTCCTATAGTAAGGACCCTTCACATGGGAACATTGTTTTGAGAATGTATAAGGGAACAATAGCTCCCCCGTCTGACTTAGAAAATGTACTTTTGAGATTGTATTATAGGAAGTGTGTACAACTCCCCCCGAGTTAGAAGCTGTACGTGTTTTCGATGTATATATATATTGTGGAATATTTGGTGAAAAGAAGTATTATTTTACCTTAGAGGCCTACACATGACTCTTTCCACAAGTAAGGCCAAGGAATAACAAGGAGTACAGGACAATTCCTGACCCTCAGAGGATGTCATGAATACGATGCGGTAATTGTATTAGACATCATAAGAACAAGAAAGGAAGAGAAAGATATAGCACACATTTTTTTTTTATCCATGATGTTTAAATTAAAGAATATGATGAGTATTACGAGTCTCAAATACAAGAGTTAAAAGACTTACGTACTTATTTTCATTATGTGATAGGGTGATAGAGGCAACGATGGCAAGACCAAAAGCCCGAGGTGACCGAGCAACACGAGACGACAAACTACTTGCACGTCTTGCAACGATGCAAGAAATGATGATTAGTCAGCAACAGGAGCTTGACCAGCTCAGAGAGCAAATGAACCAACAACGACAGGCACCGCAACCTGTGGAAGTGCCAACACAAGCAACTCAAACGGCACCACCAGTCCAAACTCCACCAGCACCACCAGCCGTGACTGCTCCCGCAGCAACCAATGGTCCTGTGACCGCGTCAAGGGATGGCGACTTATACGAACATTTTAGACGCATGAAGGCGCCAGAATTTGAGGGGAAAACGAACCCTATTGAAGCAGATGACTGGTTAACTGAGGTCCAGGTCCTTCTAGACCTCGTAGGGCTGTCTGAAAGGGAAAAAGTATTGTGTGCTTCCCTCGCCCTACGTAAAGGAACACGTCAATGGTGGAAAACCGTGACGATCAAGAGGGACATCAACGCAATGAATTGGGCTGACTTCATTGCTGAGTTTAGAGAAATGTATTTTAATGACAAAACCCTAGCTGTACAGCAAGATGAGTTCAACAATTTACACCAGGGCAACATGACAGTTATGGAGGCTATAAGGAAGTTTGAGCAACTAGCCCGACTATGCCTGGATCTCGTCCCAATCGAAAAGGAGAAAGTCCGTCGGATGCTGAAGATGTTCCGAACGGACATCGCCATTCAAGTCTGCAGTGGCAGCCATAGTCCCGCGACCGTGGCTGAATGTTTTAGTAGGGCCATCAGAGCTGAATACTGGTTGGTTCAGGACAGAGAGAGAAGAGCCCAGCTTTTCAGAGCAAAAAGATAAGAGAGTAATCAGCCGAAACAATTCAAGGGAAGGCCAACTCCTGACTCCCAACACAAGGGATAGAGTGTAGGGACTAGTCAACACCACCGACAGCCCACTCCTAATAATAAGAGAAAGGGGAATTCGAGTAACCAAGGGCAGTAGAGAAGTTTCCCTTAGAAGAAGAATAATCATGGGGGAAATAGTAATTAGCAATTATTATGCCCGAAGTGTGAAAAGAACCACCCAGGAGAGTGCCGCCTAAGCACTAACAGCTACTACATTTGTGGCAAGGAAGGCCACTTTGCGAAGTACTGCCGCTCAAACTCCCAGAATCAATAAGGCCACGCCCGCACCGCAGGAGGACAGCTACACGCTGTACAAACAAGAATTGAAGGCCCCTCCATCAATCAGGGTAGACTGGAAGCTCTAGAGTCACAAGGGAGAATTTACGCATTTACTAGAGAGGACGCAGAAGTCGAAACCTCAACCGTGGTGACAGGTCAGCTTTCTGTTGCCAACCTCACTGCATTAGTTTTATTTGACTCTGGAGCCACGCATTCATTCACATCATCAAAGTTTGGTAGGACGATAGGTCAGAATGTAGATAGGATGAAACAGACTTTTTAAGCTGCTCTTCCTTCCGGGGAAGTTTTGTTGTCTAATTACTGGCTACGTCACGTGCCAATAATTATCTGCGAAAGGGAGCTGAGTATCGACCTGATTATCCTCGACACGCACGACTACGACGTGATTATAGGAATGGACTTCCTCACCAAGTACCACTTGGTCATAGATTGTCGAAGACGAGAAGTTACCTTTGAGCCCAACAAACATGAGAAGTTTGTCTACGAGGGATTATTGTTGAAGCGACCTAGAATGATTATTTCTGTCATGGAGGCCCACAAGCTTCTGTCCAGTGGATGCACTGGATTCCTTGCACACATCGTAGACAAGTCCCCGGAGCCCGAGACGACACCAAACAACGTACCAATAGTACAAGAGTTTTTGGAGGTGTTTCCCGAGGATCTTCCAGGGCTACCGCCGGAGCGAGAGATTTCATTCGAGATCGAACTATTACCAGGATCAGCCCCTATAACCAAGGCCCTGTACAGAATGGCCCCAGCTGAGCTAAAAGAGCTTTAAACGCAGTTGATGGACCTAATGGACAAAGGATTCATCCGACAGAGCTGTTCACCGTGGGGAGCACCCGTGTTATTCGTTAAGAAGAAGGACGAAACGCTAAGAATATGTATCGACTACAGGGAATTGAACAAGATCACGATCAAGAATAAGTGTCCGTTGTCTCGAATCGATGATCTGTTTGACCAACTCTGAGACGCGGTCATATTCTCAAAGATCGACCTACGATCCGAATATCATCAGCTACGAATTCAAGAAGAAGATATTCCTAAGACGGCTTTCTGAACTCGATATGGACATTACGAGTTCTTTGTCATATCATTTGGATTAACGAATGCACCTGCCACTTTTATGGACTTAATGAACCATGTTTTCAGGGAATTTCTGGACAAGTTCGTCATTGTATTCATCGAGGACATCCTCGTGTACTCTAAAACAAGGGAGGAGCACGAAGAGCACCTGAGAACTGTCCTACTCAGGTTAAAGGAGCATCAGTTATACGCCAAATTCTCCAAGTGTGAGTTTTGGTTGGAGAAGGTCCACTTCCTTGGTCATATAGTCTCCAGGGAAGGAGTATCTGTGGATCCAGTGAAAGTTAAGGCAGTTAGCGACTAGCCGACTCCGAAGAATGTAACGAAAATTCGTACTTTCCTCGGCTTGGCAGGCTACTATCGATGCTTTGTAGAAGGTTTTTCAAAGCTAGCTGCACCCCTTACAACGCTGACTAAAAAGGAGAGAAAGTACGAATAGACTGATAAATGCAATGAAAGCTTCCAAGAGCTAAAAACCAGACTCACAAGCGCACCAATCTTGACCATCCCAGACGTTGCACAAGGGAAATTCGTGATCTATAGCGACGCATCCAAGACTGGACTAGGAGCCGTACTCATGTAGAATGGTAAGGTAGTCGCATACGCTTCGCGGCAACTTAAGAACCACAAAGGGAATTACCCAACACACGATCTCGAGCTTGCAGCAGTCGTTTTTGTGCTCAAAATATGGAGCCATTACTTATATGGTGTCAAATGCGGATCTACACGGACCACCAGAGCCTCAAGTATATTTTCACGCAAAAAGAACTCAACATGAGACAACGAAGATGGCTAGAATTGGTAAAGGATTATGACTGCGAAATCCTATATCACCCAAGAAAAGCCATTAAGGTGGTCGATGCGTTAAGTCGGAAGCACTCTTCGACGCTCACAGTAATTCGTATTTTGCTAGAAGCACTGCAAAAAGAGTTACGCAGCGGTGAAATTGAGATCCTAATAGGAAGCTTGTCGGAGATGACTCTCCAATCAACGCCACTAGAAGAAATCAGGGCTGGCCAAGACATCGATTCGACCTTAGTCAAACTTAAAAAGGAGGCAATAGGGGGACAGAATTCAGAATTTCAGATCTCCAAGAGTGGCATACTCTGTTTTAAAGATAGGGTATGTGCTCCGAAGGACGAAGGACTCAGGAAAAGAATCCTATCTAAAGCTCATGACACACCATACTCGGTACATCCAGGAGCAAATAAGATGTATCAGGACCTAAAGGCAAGCTTTTGGTGGCCAAGAATGAAGAATGATGTCGCTAACTTTCTAGCAAAGTGTTTCACCTGCCAAAGAATCAAAGTAGAGCATCAGCGACCAGAGGGAGAACTACAAAAGATTGAACTATCGAAGTGGAAATGGGAGCAAGTTACGATGGATTTCGTAGTCAGATTGCCTAGAACTTCAAACGAAAACGATGCCATCTAAGTAATCCTAGACCGACTAACGAAATCAGCTCGATTCTTAGCTATGAAACTAAGCTACTCCATGGAAAGATTAGCTGAGATGTATGTAGCCCAAATAATAAGACTGCACGGTGTACCGAAGTCGATCATCTCAGATCGCGACAGATGCTTCACCTCAAGGTTTTGGCGGAGTATTCAAGAGTCAATGGGAACCAAGTTGAGATTCAGCACAGCCTTCCATCCTCAAACTGATGGCCAGTCTGAGAGAACCATCCAGACACTAGAAGACATGCTGAGAGCTTGTGTCCTAGACTTCAAGGGAAATTGGGACCAGAAGCTACCATTGATAGAGTTCTCGTACAACAACAGCTACCATTCCTCAATTGGGATGGCACCGTATGAGGCACTCTACGGAAGGAAATGCAGATCTCCATTACATTGGCATGAAACTTGAGAGAAACAGCTCACCAGCACGGACTTTATCAAAAGCACAACGGAAGATGTGAAGCTCATACGAGAAAGATTAGATACAGCTCATAGTCACCAGAAGAGCTACGCAGATAAACGACGAAGGCCTCTTGAATTTTAGGAAGGAGATAATGTTTTTCTAAAGGTGGCCCCTATGAAAGGGGTGATGCACTTTGGAAAGAAAAGAAAACTTAGTCCTAGATACATAGGACCTTTCGAGATTCTCGAGAGAGTTAGGAAGGTGGCCTACAGACTAGCCTTCCCTCCCAAATTAGCCTCGATACATAACGTCTTCCATGTTTCTATGCTAAAGAATTACGTGCCAGACAGTTCTGACATTTTAAGCCGGGAACCCGTCGAAGTACACGCTGCTCTGACGTACGAGGAGAAACCTATGTAGATTTTAGCCAGAGAAGACAAAGTCCTTAGAAACAAAGTCATTCTGCTTGTAAAGGTGTTATGGCAGAACCATAACATAGAAGAAGCTACATGGGAACGAGAAGAGGATATGAGAAGAAACTTCCCAAATTTATTCTAATTTTCGAGGACGAAAATTTTTGTAAGAGGAGTAGGTTGTAAGGACCACCCCATCCTTGTACCATAAATTTCAATTAATGAGAAATTTTGGGACAATTTGATGCATAAAGTGCAAAATTTGATGAACACGGGCATATACACGGCCGTGTGAGTGGCCGTGTACTGCCCAGACTGTGCATGTGCATGAAGCCGTGTAATTGAACATGGACGTATAAGTATGACACGGCCAAGTACACGCCCGTGTAGGAAGCCGTGTATCATCTACACTATGCACGAAATAAGGTGGTTCGAGTGAACAGTGTCACATTAATGAACACGGTCAGTTACACAGCCGTGTAAGTGACCGTGTACTGATCGTATTGTTGAGATATCCGCGGCTGTGTTGGAGAAACATGGCCGTGTAAAGTGACACGCCCCAGTACACAGCCGTGTACCAATCGGAAAATAAAAGTTTCCGAAACACGACCTTATTGAACAAAGACATGCCCGTGTATATTTAAACACGCCCGTGCATAGGACCGTGTCCGACGCCGTGTACTAATCAGGAAAATGAAATTTTTCCGTGACACGAACATGTTTATCAAAGACACGTCCATGTGACCTAGAACACGTCCGTGTATAGAGTCGTGTGAGAGGCCATGTAACGAAGAGAAAATCCTAGCGAAGAATACGATATCAAGGAAATGATTTGGTTAATCTTTTCCCACTAAAAGACCTACAAAAAGGGGACTTGGCACGTTCAAATGAGGAGAGACTGTGTTGAAAGTGTCATGTGATGACATTTCAGTATGAGTACGCAAGAATAACACAGTATAGATATAACCATAGTGTAGGAGATAAATGAAATTTTTCCTTAACCCGAAAACCATGTACCTTAGCTGGGAAATCAGCTGACTTGCAGTAGTTAGGAATCCCAAAAAGGTGACCAATAAAACATTGAGGTGGTTGATGACACATTGTACAAACAAAACTTATATTTTACATCACCATGCCTCCCTCACCTTTCCCTTAAATGGACGCCTGCCATCTGATGGATTTAGGCAGAAAGGAGCAGATTTTGTCTTCAAAATTATCTTAAAAATGGCTTGATTAATCAAGCTTAAGTTGGCTAAATGAGATTAAATTTTGTCTATAAAAGGAATGGTCATACCTTTAGGTTTAGTTTTCTTTTTTCACACTCAAAAAATCAGCTCACGTTTTCTCTCTCTCCCTTGCTGCAACCAAACATTTCTCAGCCCCAAAACCACCATTCTTCAAGTTCAAAACCCTGCTAAAAACATACCAAAAATAGACCTCTTCAAGTTCGAACTAGGAGGGATCAATTCCAAGTTGTTTCAAGTGTTTCAAGGGTAAGTTTCTAGACTGGTTTTGTGGTTTTAGTTCTTTGTTTTAAGTTGATGATTAAGAGAAAGTATTTTGGTGTTTATTAGCATAAGAACCGACCCCCATTCCTTGTGATTCTCAACGGTCACTTTCTCACCCAAGCCAAAGTTTAAAGCACCAAGAAGGCAACAACTGAAAAACCCTTGTGTTATGGCTAGTGATTTTTAAGTTTTGATCAAAGCCATTTATGTGTATTTGTTTATGCACATGGGTTGTAATAATTTTATTTTGAGCCTTAAGTTTCTATTTTTTTAAGTTTATGGGGTTGTGATTATGTCTACAAAATTTTAAGTAAGGCCATGAGTGTGAAGTTTAGTAAAGTAGCTTGACACAAAATTGTCCTCAAGATAGGCCACGGATTTTTGCCATTTCGACCCACTTAGGATCTGATTTTGGGATTTGGTAAAATACAATATTTTAAGACAATTTCGTTACGGTCATTTTTATGAAATAGCCCTCAGCCAAAAACGACACTAAGATAGGCTTTTCAAGAGTTTTTCACTCAGTGCCCAAACCGGGAGCAAAACTGGGAACAGGACCCGACCCTATACAGCAGTTTCGGTTTTTGTTAAAAACGGACCTCTTAGAGTCCGAACCGAACTCTAGGCTCAACATGAAAGTTGTAGATCTCGTCGAGACCTTAAGAACAACCTATGCATGTTTCAAAAATCTGGCCATTTCGGGCCTTAAACGGAGCTGTTTTAACAAGATGTGAAACTGGCAGTTTTTGAAGAAAAACTAGGCCTTAGGCCCACGGTTTTAATGAAATTAGGAGCCGTTAGAGTTTGAATTAGGCTCTGAGATGAACACGAGATTTGTTCATCTTGTCGAAGATGAAAACTTTTATGTTCGCAAAAACCTCAAACAAAGTCGTTTTGACTTAGTTCCAAAACCAATTTTCAAAGTGGTTCAAAACTACCTTCCAAATACAAAACTTTAGAAAATGTGTTTTCATATTTCAAGTAAAATGTATTTTTAACACTTTGAAAATATGGAGATAATTTTCAAAAGAAAATTTCCCTTACCTTCCAATGGGGTGATAAGGGTACAAATTCCAATCACATAATTTTACCAAGAGTTTTTACAAGCAAACCAAATAGTGTGGTTGGCTCGGTAAGCTACCACACCAAACGAGTCCTAGTAGCCCTGAAAGCTACTATATTAAACGAGCCATAGTGGCCTGGTAGGCCCCTATGACAATGGATAGTAGCCAGAAAGGCTACCACACCCAACAGGCAAAGTAACCTGACCAGTTACTACACCATGTTACGTCTAGTAGCCCGGTAGACCACCTAGTCGTCAACAAGTGAGATAACCGGTCAGTTGATTGGTAGGCAACCAGTCAAGAACCGTGTTCTGTACAACATTGTAAGGAACGATGATTAATCTATCAAGAAGACAGTTGATTTAACGACGATAAAAGATGATCACCAAATTCCCAAAGTAGGCCAATGGGGTACCGACGGGCCTCGGTACCATAAGGAAACACAAGTAATGGCCACTGACAGTATTAGTGACCCATCAAAGTGCTGACGAGACACATTATTAATGAGGGGTGGTAACCTGTAAGTTGGTGAAGGTGTGAGTATAAGTACATAACCTCTTGTATACGGCAAGTATAACTCCGCCTACAGCATGAATAAAATGAATTTAACAGGATGATTTTCCAGTATTTTAAGTATGTATCGTGCACACGATGTTGCACAGCATACATAAGAGCATATAGTTTCACAATCGAGTAGATTGATAAAAGAACAAGTTAGAGGCCATATATCCCTACCGAGTAGGATTAGGGACAGCTGAGAGAAGCATATGGCTAGAAAAGATAAACAAGATGAAAATGAATAGGAGTGCCATACCGGCTCTTTCAGTCGAAAGGGTTTTTAAAATTAAAGTAAGAGAAGGCAAGTAAGGAAAGGCAGAGAGTTGAGCATCCGTTGGTGGTCCTCCTGCTTATGTAATGACCTCGGGGGTTCCGTTGGTCTGCGCACATACGGTACTGACAAAAGGGCCCTGAGTAGGCAAGATAAAGAAAAAGAAGATGTTGAAGTATAAATGAACATAACCAGATCATGCATTGATCACTGTATGCACTAGTTCCTTATGCTTCTAGTTTCCATAAGATGCATTCTATACGTGATGATATATTGCATGATGTGATATATGATATGCTGTGTTATGCATTCAGTATGATGTGATGATATATTCTAAGATGTAATACGTGATGCTATGATATATGATATGTTATATGATATTTGTGATGGCTGGTGTGCTCATATGATTTTAAGTATGTGTTATGTTTAAACATGTTTTGCAGTAAACATGTTGTGCTTGCTGAGCGTAAAGCTCACGGAGTGTGTTCATACTGTAGGTAAATGTCCTATGGCTTGACCATCTATGGGCGATGGCGGCGGCGGAGGCGGATGTGAGGCTGAGGTTATGGAGACACTACGAGTATTCTTCAGCATAAAGATTTTGAGTAAACGGTATTATGTAAATAGTAATGTTAAGAAGTATATTTTGAAACTGTTATCGTTAATTAGTGTTTACAAATGATGACAGTTAAATAGTATTTTGAGTAGTAAGAATTAAACGGTATTTGGAATAGTAAATGATATACGTATGCGAATATGTACGCAATCAAAAAAAAAATTTCCTAAAATTATGGTATCTAGTTAAGTAAGTTAAGCATCAGTTTTAAAGTATGAGAGATAAGGAAGGAGTTTTATTGATGGTCCGGGCCGCTGAGGGCGCGGGTCGTCACAGTGGCGATACTGTCCTGCTCTCAGGAGGGTCTACAATTGGTGCTGCACTCTTTTGTGGAAACTGCTCCAGCATGACTCAGCGAAATTCAGCCCAATCCATTGCTAAAAGCATCTTCTGTTCGCAGTACTCCCAATATAACCGTGCATCCTCACGGAATGTGCCAATGGCCATCAAAACCCAACAATCCTCATCTATATCACACTGACGCATGATGACCTCTACATCATGTATCCAGTCCCGTGTAGAGATCCCCTGCTGACCTCCCTCGAACGCAGGCGGATGACTGCCTCTAAAAGCATGTACGGCTCACACTGATACTCTAGCTCCTATACGAGCTCAATCTCCTACCACTGGAATGTTTACTACTACTGGTGGGTTTACGATCGGTCGCGGAGGTAGTGCTTATACCGGTGCCGGTGCTATAATCCTCGACGCTAATGGCTCAGGTACTAGTGGTCGTTGTACTGCTTGCCGCATCATGGATGGTTTGATCATGGGCCTAGTCCACACCCGGATCGATTCTCTCGGTCGGTATGGGTGAGGTCTCATGTAAGGTGGTCTAGTCATCTTAAATCCTACAAAATATATAATCTCGAATAAATGGAAAGTTAACTAACTTAAAGAAAGCTAACTTACTTGGATTGACGAGCAGATCGCGCTTCGTGCCAATAGGGATATAATCAACCGCTCTGATACCAACCTGTGATGCCCCAGATTTCGATCACCCGTAACTATCATGAACCGACTCTATTGCTAATCAAGACAGCTCGTGTGCCGAATTTGGGTTGTCAATTTAAAACTCTTTTTCTAATACTTTCATTTCTTAGGACTCGAAAATTTTGCCCATAAAATTTTTTTTTTCTTTTTAATACATACTTTCTCCAAAAGAAAACTAAATATAAAAACCAGGTAAAATACAACACTAATTTCTAGTTGTCCTTTTTGAGTATAACATAATGTATAATATACAAAATATTTATACTGCATATATTATTCACAATCTCTTCAATTCACTAACTTTAAAAGCTCAGCGGAAAACTTATGGCAGGACCAAGTCTATGGTGAATTCCCTATCTCTTGACACGTGTACATCCTGCCGCCATCCATATGTCTACTAGATAGGTTTCGTACCTATAACATAAATAAACTGGTAAGCTAACAGGCTAAGTGAGATCAAACATACTTAGTAAGAATCACACGGATTCAAAAACATTGAAAACTCAATCTAATAGGAATAGTACTATTTATCATAAATAGACTATTCATGATGAATAGTACCATTCATCATGAATAGTGACTTTGACCTTTGATCGATGAATAGTAACTGTTACCATAACTGATTACTATTCACATTACTTTAACTGAATACTATTCACACATCTTAACCGAAATCATTACACTTAGTATATTCTTCGGTTATGCTTAATTATGGTTTTCATCATATTATTGATGGTTCATTCTCTATTTACTTTTTAGTATAGAGCTCTTTTTATGGCAATACCGTTATTAATCTTGCGCGCTGACTAAGAGGGCGTAGGGAGTGATACTAGAGCTTCGGCCTCCACAGCCATTATATCCCCGTAGGACCTGAGAGACCTCCATCAATATGTTGGAGGGATGGTACGCCTTAATGGTTTTAGTTACTATCTTTCAATCATAGTTTTGACCAAGCGACATTAATCGTCACCTTAAGTTCACTATCCTCCATCGCCCGTAGGCCTTACTTATTCTCTTTTCTCATTATATGGGATATGTTATACTAACTAATCCTCAAATGTCCATAGGACTTTATATCTAGTGTACATTTAGTACATAATAAAATAACACAGTATTTCATGTTGCAGACATGAAAATGCTTGAACTTACCAATACTGTGATAATGTCCACTTCCGAAACTCCTCCATAGTGCTATCTCTAGTTTGGGTTCCTACAGACATAATATTGTCTGTTAATACCCTATATTAATTATCACTTTAAATATATTTATTTTGTGATAAATTTTTCAACACAATTCAACTTATAACATGGTACACGGCCTTCAACACGCCCGTGTTCATGACCGTGTACCTCCTGGTTTTTCACTACATGGCCGTGTTATTTACTATCTAGCCGTGTAACTGTACACGGCTTGATACACCCCCGTGTTCAAGCCCGTGTACTTCTCAGGTTGTAAAATTTTTCCTATACACGGCCGTGTATCCTTCTACACCCCCATGTTCTTTAAAATTTTTAGATTTTTAACTCTAAAATCTTTATTTTGAGTCCTAGAATTTTATTTAAATATCTAGGTCCTTTCGGGTCCTTTCCGAGCCTTTCAGAAATTTTTGGTCAAAATGACCATTTTACCTCTAACGGGTCTCGGGACCGTAACTATTCCGTTCTATAATTTTTCTTAAATTTTTTAAGCCCAAATATCTTAAAATTATATTTCCTAGGCTTCGGTATCATTTTACAGCTTTTTGGTGCTAAAAACCCTAACTATTCATTTTCCGACTCTCAGTTATTATTCATCCATCACCTATGGTCATTTCTCGTTTTTCGAGTGTTTCGGAGCCTCAAAAGGCCATTTCACTACTCTTAAAACACTTTTCATCTCGTCCCCAACCCTCGGTCCTCGAGAGGCTCGGGTTTCCTATCCCGATCTAATATTTTTCCTCGTTTCCCAAAATACCCCTAACATGAAATTTTTTCTTGTTTTAGGCATTTTAGACTTTAAGGATCGGTTTACTATTCCTTTTTGGGTTAGTTTTCCATTTTCAATCCTAATCCACTGAGGGGTTCTGATTTCCTTCTCGAGTCTAATATTTTTACCCCTCGTTTCCTGAAATGCCTTTATGCCGTTTTAGAAATTTCGGCAGCATTTCCGCTTGTATTTTTAGGTTTCCCGGCGTTAGGTATGCCTCAGAACCTTTGTATCTGCCACGTACTATACCAGAGGCCTATTTTATACAAAGTTTTCAAAATTTGTATAAAAATTTTCCACACAATTAATATTCAAAAATCCATACACAATCAACAATATTTTCCAAACTAACCTCGGTTTAACGTGTTAATCATCAGCCATGTTTTTCATCACAATACTTCAAGTATCACATGTTATTCATAGGTTTTCTAATGTGTAGAACAACATCAAAACCTAACCAAATTTTCATTTCAACCCTAGCATTGTCCATGTATTTTAGCATGAAAATTTATCAAAATTTTCTTATTTCTTGATTCTAATTCATGTTTGATTCAACATATAATAAAATGGATCTAAACACCAAATCAAATCAACAATTTCCACTTTACTTTTCACACCAACTATGCCACGGTTTTTTAATGGAAACATGTAAAATTTTTGCTTGTTTTATAACCCTAAATCATGCTTCAAAATCTAAACATCAAACCAATCACAACATCAATCAAAACACCAACTTTTTCAATGTTTTTCTACTCTACAAACCCACGGATTTTTATAAAGAAAAGCAAAGGAAATTGCTTCAATTTTGAAGATTACCTTATCTAGTTAATGGCTTGATGATAGAATTGTAATGAAAACTAAGTTTGGTGTGAAATTTTCAACAAAATTTTTGACTTAATGGGGAAGAAAGCTCACGGATTTTGGGCTGAAAAAAAAAAAGCAAAAGTTTAGCTAAGTTTTTCCATTTTTTTGAATGAATTATGATGCCTATTTATAGGCAAAAACCAAGGGTTTTTTAGCAAATTTTTCCAACAATTTGCAAATTATTCAAGGATCAAAGTGTAAGATTTTTGGGCCAAAAACCTTTTTTTTTTCTTTCTCCCTTTCCACATGGCCGAATGGCCTTTCAGATAATTCTAATAATTTTTTTCTATCATTTTTGCATGATTTAAGCCATTATTCAAAAAGTAAGGTGATCCTAGCCATACACCTTTCATCTTACTTTCCAAACTAAAAAAAATAAAATGAATTTATGACATCAACATGATGATGTCATCCTATTATTTACATTAATTCACTAATTAATTCGTAGTCAAATTTTGATCGAAAACCGAACCAAACGGAACTTTACCGGAATCTTGTAGGCGAGTTCCGGGCACTCCGGTGCGATCAGTTTGTTTTATTTTTTCTCCGTTTGGCCAGAATTCTCTACCGTAAATTTCTATCGTTTTAGTGCATTTCGATGCATTCTCTAGGGTTTTCGGCTCTGATTTCGAACCGTCACACCCAAAAATATTTGGTAAGATTTTCCATCTCGGAACTCACTCATTCTAACACTGTCGGAACATTTTCACAGTATTCTCAACAGTATTAAAACACAACTTTTTCATATTTTATTCATTAAAATTGCTACATACATATAATTTTAACTTACTCCGAGAATCTAAAATTCCCGGTTATCACACCAGCCCCCTAAGGGGCTAGGGCTACCCATGGGGGCTGTAGGCCTTCGGGCCCGTGGCCCGACGGACCGAGGTTCATAAATTTTTAATTTTTTAAATTTGAAATATAATTTTAAATTGTGTATAAATATATGTAATTATAAATTTAAATTTTGAAATCACATATTATTATGCATGAAATTTGAAATTGTTTAAAATTTAAATTTTAGAAATTTGAAGTTTAAATAATTTTCAGGATGAGAAATAAATGGAGAGACTATATAAAGATGGATATACAAAGATGGAGCAAAATTCAATACCCAAAGAATGGTTTGATGGAATTTTGTAATCTTTATTTTTTCTTTTTTCTAGGATAGGACGATGACTCGGTTGTGTAAATTTTTCGTCATTTATTTTTTCTTATGATATGTCATGGATGGATGAATATGTATTGATAGATGTATTGAATACATATTTAATAACATGTCATATAAGACAGAAGAATGCTACTTAAACTATATTGATTATACATATTTTCAAAAACTTGTATGTTTTTAAAATATTGAGTGAGAGAAGGTTTCAAACAAAACCCACGGCCTCCATTGTTGATCTATGTGTGAAAGCATGATAATGTCTCGTGTCAATTATGCCTTAACCACACCTCTCGATGGGTGTTTACTGCCATCGGTATACCAGATTAGATCTCGTATGTGGAAAACATGTTTGGGTATAATCCTATTTATAACCACCCTTCGGTGGCCTGGAAGGATATAGATCGAACTACGTGGACAATGATTACACACTCAAGACTTTATTAGTTATTAAACTTCCGTAGAAGCTCTGTTAGCTAAACTGATGGCCAAAATAAGCGGTTATTAATATATATCTTCACCTTTGAGAATTTAAGGCAACATATATTAATTGAACGAGGTCAATGTTTTGGCTATTTGTGTTATGATCACCCTTCAGTGACTTGAGGTAATAGGTATTGAGAATTACAGTTACAATGCTATATGTTTTTTCAAGTTTCATATATGAATATACTTATATGTTTTATTTGCTAAAATTTCCTTATATTTGCTTGGGATTTATAATGATGTTCTTGTATAACTTTTTTTCAATTCAAAATGTTACCCATACCACTTATCTCAATTCTCATTTATAACAAACTTAATGGCAATAATTATAAAGACTGAAAAAAAAATCTGCTAATAGTTCTTATCTGTGAGAGACATAAGTTTGTACTGGACGAACCATACCCACTAGGGCCCTGACTTGATACGCCACTTGAGGAGGTCTCTGTCATGTATACTTGTTGGAGAGAATCTAATGAGATAACTCGACGCTACATTTTTGCTAGTATGACGAATGCTTTACAAAAGTAACATGAAACCTATCAAGTTGTCAAGGAGATCATTGATAACTTAGAGGACATATTTGGAGGCCAAAAAAAATTGACTCGACAGTCCGTTATTATAAGAATAATGAACTCTAGGTAGAAGGCAGGTACTTCGGTCAAAGATCATATGCTCACACTTATGAGATTTTTGCTGAAGCTTTTGAAAATAGCACGGAGTTAGACTACAACACCCAGATTGAAATGATATTCAAAACTCTGTCAAAAGATTTTGTGGGGTTTAAAACTGTATACAATCTGGCAATAAAGGAGTTAGGACTCACCGAACTCATGAAGCAACTTTAAGCTTATGAGTAGACGATTAAGGATAGGGATACGGTTCAACGTAAGGGAAAGGCCAACTTGATGGAATCTTCTAAACCTTCTGGGAATAAAAAGGAGCCAAAGAAGAAGCAGGCGGCTTCTAGTTCGTTTATTCCTCGTGTATCTGATGGGAAGAAGAAGAAGAAGAACAAGAAGTCTAAGGACCCTAAAAAGTCCAATGCTTCCACTGTGAGAAGGTAGGTCACTTCAAAAAAGCTTACCGAGAATTCCTAGCCATTAAGAGCAAGGAAGGTAAGGAACATCTTTATTTAGAAGCATGTTTGGTAGAAGAATCGAAAGATACTTGAGTTGTTGATTCGGGCGCCACTAATCATGTTTGTGTTTCTTTGCATGGGTTTGTGGAAACGAAAAGTCTACATAATGAACCTTTCGTTGTGGACTTGAGACAATAACTTGGTGGTGGCTAAGGCAGTGGGAGATATACATATTTATTTTAATGAATTTAGATTTATTTTATTAAAAGACTGTTTTTATGTTTCTAATTTTAAGAAGAACCCTATATTGGTAGCTTGTTTAATAAGAGATTCTTATTCAGGTTCTTTTAATAAAAGAGTTGATATTTCCAAAAATAAGTCTATTATCTATTCTGGATGGATAGATAGAAACATTTATTTAATCAAACCTAAGATATACTCACTGCTTGACATCAAATTATTAGATAACTCTAAAAGCTTGAATGTTTCTCACTCTAATAAAGCGTACATTTGGCATTTAAGACTTGGTCTTATTAATCCAAATAGAATTCAAAAGTTGGTGAAGGACGGTCCTTTGGAAACTCTAAAGGAGGTACGTCTTCCTCAATATAAGTCTTACCTTGAGGGTAAGATGACTACGAAGTCTTTTGAAACTAAGGGTAATAAGGCTTAGGAACTTTTTGAAATTATACACACCGACATATGTGACCCCATGAACGTCGTTGCGAGAGGAGGATTCGAGTATTATGTCTCCTTTATAAACGATTACTTGAGGTATGGATATGTATACTTGATACACTACAAGAGCAAAACCTTTGATAAGTTTAAAGAGTATCGTGCAGAAGTGGAGAAGCAATTAGATAAATTCATAAAGGCACTTTGATCTGATTGAGGTGACGAATACCTTTTCGATGAATTTCAAGGATATCTTATAGAGAACAGGATTCTTTTTCTAATTGATTGCACCTAATACTCCATAATAGAATGGTATAGCCGAAAGAAGAAACTGGACCTTATTAGATATGGTCCAGTCCATGATGAGTTATTTAACATTACCATTATTATTCTATGGATATGTACTACAAATGGTATTCTATATTCTAAACCAAATTCTGAGTAAGTCAATTCTCAGACTCTATACGAATTGTGGCAAGGCAAGAAGCCCTTCCTTCGACATATGAGAATATGGGGTTACCTGGTGCATATATTGGATAGGGATGTGAAAAAGTTGGAATTATAATCAGAATTGTACATCTTTGTAGAATATCCTAGGTAAACTAAGGGAGGTCTGTTCTATAACCCGAAGGAACAAAAAGTCATTATTTCAACCCATACGACATTCTTGGAGGAGAGTCACATGAATGACTTTTAGCATTGAAGTAAAGTGGTGCTAAAGGAGTTATCAGGTGATAGAACTGCTTCATAGGTTTTGGTCTTGGACGCAAGTTTGATTTCTAATGAAAGACCTACAAACGATCAACAGTTTAGGGTATTTTGATGTAGTGGGAGGGTTTTCAGAAAACCTAATTTCTTCATATATAATGCTGAGGTATTCCAGGTCGAAGCTTATGAGCATAATGATGATCCAGTCACTTACAATGAAGTTATAAATATTGTTGATTCTAAATCTTAGAATTAGGCCATGAACAATGAGATAGATTCTATAAAATCTAACTCAGTTTGGGAAATTATGGACCTACTGAATGAGATTAAACTCATTGGGTATAAGTGGGTCTACAAAAGAAAGAGGGATGCGGAAGAAAGAGTTAAAACTTTCAAGGTTAGCCTTGTGGCAAAAGGATACATGCAAAAGGCTGAAGTCGATTATGATGAAACATTTTCGTCTGTTGCGTGCTGAAATCTATCTGCATTCTTCTGTCCATTGTTACAACTCTCAATTACGAGATCTGGCAAATAGACATCAAGATGGCATTCTTAAATGGCCATCTTGAGGAATGTATCTATATGGTACAGCCTGAAAGGTTCGTAGTAAAAGGCCAAGAGAGAAAGTTTACATGGTGCTTAGATCCATTTATGGATTAAAGCAAGCATCTCGCTCATGGAACCAAAGGTTTGATCAAGTGATCAAGACATTCGATTTTGAGTAGAATGTTGATGAGCCTTGTGTTTATAAACGTATTAAGGATGGAAAAGTAGTCTTTCTAGTACTCTATGTCGATGATATACTACTCATTGAGAATGATGTAGGAAATTAATCATCGGTCAAACTTTGGTTACACTAACAGTTTGATATAAAGGACTTGGGAGAAACTAATTATATTCTAGGCATTCATCTTTTCAGAGATCAAAAGAATAAAATGATAGCAGTATCCTAGGCTTTATACATAGACAGAATAATTAAGAAATATGCAATGTAAGAGGCAATGAAAGGTTCACATCCTTCCATTATCGGTCTAATTTTTTCATTGAATGACTGTCTTAAGATATCGGAAGAAAGAAAGCGTATGAGTAAGGTCCCTTATGCATCCGTTGTGGGTAGTCTTATATACGCTATGCTTTGCACTTGCCCAGACATTTGTTTTGCAGTAAATACGATGAGTCGATATCAAGCGAATCCTAGAATCAAGCACTAGCAGGTCGTGAAGCATATACTTAAGTATCGTAAGAGAATGAGGGATTATATGCTGGTATATTCTGAAAGGGATCTAACACCCATAGGATATACGGACTCTGATTTCTAGACTTGTAAGGATTTGAGGAATTTGACTTCGAGATCAGTGTTTTTGCTCGAAGGAGGCGCCACTGTGTGGAGGAATGTAAAACAAGGTTACACTACTAACTCTACGATAGAAGCTGAATATGCAGCTGTGACTGAGGCATCTAAAGAAGCTGTTTGACTTCGCAAGTTCTTTAAAGACCTTGAGGTCATTCTGAATATTGACAAGCTTATCACGCTTTATTATGATAATAGTACGATGATTACCAACACAAGAGAATTTAAGCACCATAAGAGGACAAAGCACATAGATCAGAGATACTATATAATTAGAGGGCATATGAAGGCAGGACTAGTAAATGTATGTAAGATCGTGTCCAAGAATAATATTGCCGATCCTTTTACTAAAACTTTGGTGGCTAGAAGTTTTAAAAGGTATGTCGAGGTGATAAAAATGCATAACATAGCACATCTACTAGCTTAAGGCAAGTAGGAGATTATTAGGAATGCCCTAAGTAAGAAAGACATTTTATATGTATTTCATTTATTTTGAATTGAATAATAAAATTATATTTAAAGATTATTCATTATATTATTATATGTCCTCATTTTATTTACATATTAAACTAAATGTAAGCAAATATGGCTCACTAATTGCTTATGTTAAACTGTTAGAATATTACATACAATGAACTTTTGTATTCAAGAAGACAATGTTCTAAATTAAGCAGTCTAAACTATGGTCCATAGTCTATTGGATTAGACTGAATATCTAACTCATGTTAAGACTACTATGTTATCTAAAGCCAATTTGGAGAACTGTTTGTCTTGATTGTTTGGAATTTTGACTCTCGAGTAGAGATATAAATATGTTGTTGGTAGTGACATATTAGACCGGGATCAAAGTATAATTGATTTGCATAGTTTGTTTGAGTGGATCTTGTCACTTTTAATGCTTATTATACAATAACCTTAATCCTGAGTAGATGAATTGCTTCATGTATATGACTTGTGTACTTTGATGTTCCAATGACTAAACCGTCTCATATGTAGTAAGCTTATAAACCGGTTCGTCAGGTACGGACTTGTATATGTGGAGGGTTTGTTTACAGATATTGGAATCATAGCTCTAATAAGGAGTAAAAGGTATCCTTTTAAAGGCATTATACTCAATGTGAAAATGGACAAAACATTGGGTCGTCTGCTGGGCAAATGACTTTTTATTCACATATAGTGATTAATCATTTTTTTTATTTGGTAGTATAATTAAACTTTAAGATAGCTTGATTAGTAGGTTGAACAGACTTTGACCTAAGGCTGATTATGGATATCATATAAGGGTTTTTGCATATATGACAAGGTCATTGGACGGTAGCTTATTACTGGCTTATGTAATAAGGTATATAATTGAGAGTGCAGTTTTAGGTTTATAGTGGTGTGACTCTGAAATTAATAATTGTAATGGGTTTACTCAGTACAGAATAGTAGTTACATAGATTATTAGAGTCCGCATTATATATGTTCAATTGGTCCCTTTATTAGCTCCATATAATTCCTTAACGGAGGGTAATTGGTCGGGAAATTCTTTTTGGCTTATTGTCTTGTATTCAATGAAGAGAAAAATTCTAATCACCCTCCCACAGGGTGTAGGCGTTTTTCTTTAAATGTTAGAGAGGCAAAATTGTAATTTTATGTTATTCAAATAAATAGGATAAATATTTAATTAATATTTATTTTAAAAGATAAGATTTGAAATTTAAATTTATTGTATTTGAATTTTAAATTCAAATTGTGATTAATTTAAATTTTGAAAATCTTGTCTTTAAATAAATATTTGAAATTTAAAAGGTTATCTTATTTAAATTTGAATTAAACAAAATCTTGTCCTAGTACAACTAGGGGTGGCGTCCACTTTAGATAAGGATGGAAGATAAGATTTTTTCCTAGTTTAAATTTGAATTTTGTTTTGGATAAGAGATTATATAATTATTTAAATTTCAAATAAAATTGTTATGATTTTATTTGAATTTAAATTGAAGTTGTAGAAAATTATCTATGTGGATAAAATTCAAATATTTGTGGAGTTTGAAATTTGAATTAAATTTTAAATCACAAATCCAAACTATGGTCGAATTTGTTTGTGAATAATTCCATAAGGAGAAATTGGATTTTAGTGGATAAGAAAGAAGGAAAAATCTTATTTGAATTTTGAATCCTCCTTCCCTGTGGAAAAAAACTGAATTTTGTAGGCTTTACCGCTTGAGAAATTCATATTTTTTAGGTTGGTGGAAGAGAAAATGTTCAAGTTTGAATTCTGTTTGAATTTTGAATTCGTGGATCTCTGTAGTGGCCAAAAATTTTGAGGGGATTTCTTCCAATAAAGAATTGACCATAAGGTTTAAGTACGAGAGAAAAATCTTTTCTTAGCCCAATTCAAAGTTTAAAAGGTTACCTCAAGCAATGTTATAAATACGAGTCATTCAATTCTTATTATCTTTATATCACAGACTCTCAGGTAAGTAGGTTTATTGTTATACAAATTAACGTAACAATAAGTTCTTAGAGATCTGAGTGGTCTGAAGGAGACAAGTCGCATTAGAATACAGATCAAGGAACCGAGTGTCGACACACTCCATCATCCGAGAATTAGAGAATAGTAGAGAAGGCCAATTGATTGAAGCTCCTGAGTCACTTCCTCTGATGTTCCTAGTGTTTTCTTCTGAAGGTATTTGATTGTTGATAATTTATTATATATGGTAACATGAGTCTTTTAACAATCCTTGAAAAAAATTTTAAAATTCTGCTGCACACTATAACCTTTTTTCCAACACATGGAACCATAACCCTAAAATTGTTCAATTATCAATTTTATCTCAAAATTAAAATTTAGGAAAAATAAATTTTATCTTCAATCTTCATCTCCGCCATGAATAAATTACATAGAAAATCCTATACCATTTTTGGTGTACAAAAATTCTAAATATTCAAAGAAAGAAAAATATAACCATGGGAAAATTAGCACAATAAAACCGCTCTCATGATTATATGAAAAATCCAAGATATAATTTTTTTAAAATTCTAAAGAACCACAGCCAGTAAAATTGAGTATACTTATAAAAATAATAAAAATAAATAACCACATACATCATGTATGATAGATGATAACAACATAAAAGGAAATCCAATATACCACATTCTAAATATTAAATCCATACAATAAGGAAAAATAGACCATTTAATTTACGTATATGATATAATCACGAGTTGGTTCTGATATCACTTGTAGCAAAAACTGAAAATATGTGCAGCGGAATTTTAAAAATTTTCTAAAAGATCGTACTAACTCGTCTTACCATATACAATAAATTATACAATAATTTATATACCTTATTAGGTAAACACTAAGAACGTCAGAGGATGTGATAGAGAAAACTTCAACCAATTAGCCTTCTTTATTATTCTTCTATTCCCAAACAATAGAGTGTGTAGACGCTCGATTTTTCGATTAATATTCTTGCTGTTTGTCTCCTTTCAAGTACCCAGAGTTCTAGCAATTTATTATTATGAGTGTGAGTCATAATAATAAATTTGTTCACCTGAGAGTCTGTGGTCTAAATAAAATATGAGTCTCTAGGATCCTAATTATAGTGAATGGACTGAGTGGATTTTAAATTCAAATAGGACATTTGAAAAATATTTCTTTCTCTCCTCCTAGCATTATAAGTGTTTTTCCTTACTACTTAGGATTTTGGAAAAACAAAAACACCCTAATGTGAATGGGATTCAAAATTTTATCTTTATGGATAATATTTTATAAATCTAATTTAAATTCAAAATAAAATTATGATAATTTTATTTGAATTTTATTTTTATGTAATAATTATCTAAATAAAATTAATTAGGAGAAAATATTTTTCCTTGCTTTATCCTTAAAGAATCCGCATACCATAAGTATATAAAGACAAGATTTAATTTTAATTTAAATTCAAATAGAATAATTTTCATATTTATTTTAAATATTTATTTATATATGATTATCTAGATATTTAAATTAATTATCATTATAATCAATTTATCCATATCTATTAATTTAAATTAATCTCAAAAGATAAATACAATTAATTTAAATAAATATTTATTCAATTAATTAAATGAAACAAAATTTCTATTCTACTGTCAATGTGAAAAACACTTACACCTATGCAGAGGTGATTCAGATTTTTTTTTTCCACTAAGTTCAAGAATAACAAGTCATAAAGAATATCTCAATTAATTTCCATCCATTAAGGAATTATGTAGAGTTAATAAATGGACCAATTAGACATATATAATATGAGTTCTAATAATATATGTAATTAATTATTTTATACTAAATAAATTAATTATATAATTATTAGTTTGAATCACACCACTATAAATCTGAAACTGCACTCTCAATTATATACCGTCTTTCGTAAGTCAATGAATAGTCATAGTCCAATGATCTAGTCATGTATACAACACTTTTATATGATATCCATGATTAACTCGAGGTCAAAGTCCGTTCAACTTTTTGATCACGTTAACTTAAAAATCCATTATACATCCAATAAAAATATAATTATTCACCATATGTGAATAATAAATAATTTGCCAAGCAAATGACCCAAAGCCTTATCCACTTTCACAGCCTGTATAATGCCTTTAAGAGGATAATCTTTACTCTTTATTAGAGTTATGATTCCATATCTATGAGTAAACCCTTCATCGAGTATAAGTCATGTACTCAACGACTAGTCTAGTAGCTTACTACTTCGAAACATCTTAGCCTTTAGAATATCAAAGTACATAAGTTATGCACATAAAGTCATTTGCTTATTCAAAATTAAGGTTATTGCATAATAAACATCAAAAGTGAATTAATCTACTTAAGCAGACTATATAAATTAATTATACTTTGATTCATGTCTAATATATCACTACCACTAGATAATATATTTATGTCTCTACTTAAAAGACAGATTGCTCCAGATGGTCAAGAAAAACCATCTCCCTAGTTAGCTTTAGACAATATAGTAGTTTTAATATAAATTAGGTGCTCACTCTAACCCCATAGGCTATGGACTAAAAATTTAGATTACATACTTTAGAACATTATATTCTTATATACAAAAGACCATTGTATGTAACATTCTATCAGTTTAATATCAAGTAATCAATAAGTCATATTTGCTTATATTTACTTTAACATATAAATAAGACGAAGACATATAGCAAACATATAAATAAGGCAAGGACATATAGTAATGATGTAATGAATAACCTATAATTAATTATTAATCAGTTCAAAAATAAATAAAATACATTAAAAATGTCTTTCTATCTTAGAGCATTCTCAATAAATAATACATGTACTTATTTTTCCTCTTTAAACTTTTCTCTTTACCATAGGGTTTTGCAGCCTTGTCTCTCCTTTTACAGGGCTAGAGTTCAACAATGTCTCCAAGCTAGCCCCCAAATTCTCAATTTGTGTGGAGCACATTGCATCACAAAAGGAAAATTTTAGGTTATGGCATGGCTATTCAAAGCCGTTTCAGGCTAGATATGGAGTGCATAAGACAAGGACTTATTGGGTGCTTGGTCTTTCTGTTAGGAAATGCCCTAAGTATTAGAGACATTTTGATGTATTTATTTTGAACTGAATAATAAAATTATATATAGAGGTTATTCATTACATTGCTGTTTGTTTTCATTCTATTTACATGTTAAAGTGAATGTAAGCAAATATGGCTCACTAACTGCTTGTGTTAAAACTGTTAGAACGTTGCATGCAATGGACTTTTGTATGTGAGAAGACAATGTTCTAAAATAAGTGGTCTAAACTAAGGTCTGTAGTCTATAGGGTTAGACCAAGCCTCTAACTTATGTTAAGACTATTATGTTGTCTAAAGCCATGGTGGGGACGGTTTGTCTTGACTATCTGGAGCATAGACTCCCAAGTAGAGACATAGATATGTTACTTGATAGTGACATATTAGACCGGGACTAAAGCGTGATTGATCTACGTAGTCCGCTATAAGTGGATTAGTCTGCTTTTGACGTTAATTTTGCAGTAACCTTAATCATGAGTGAATGAACTACTTTATGTATATGACTTGTGTACTTTGATGTTCCTATGGCTAAAGCGTCTTAGAGGTAGTGAGCTTATAGACCGGTTCGTTGGGTGCATGACTTGTATACGATGAAGGGTTTGTTTATAGATATTAGAATCATAACTCTAATATGGAGTTAAGCGTATCCTCTTAAAGACATTATACTGGATATGAAAATGGATAAGGTCTTGGGTCGTCTGCTGGGCGGATGACTTCTTATTCACATATGGTGAATAATCATTTTCTTATTTAGTAGTATAATGGAACTTTAAGATAACCTGATCAGTAGGATTGAATGGACTTTGACCTAAGGCTGATCATGAATATCATATGAGGGTTTTGCATACATGATAAGGTCATTGGACAATAGCTTGTCACAGGCTTACGTAATATGATATATAATTGGGAGTTCAGTTTCAGGTTTATAGTGGTGTGACTCAGAAATTAGTGATCATATGATTGAGTTGTTCGATAAAGAATGATGATCATATAGATTCAAGGGAGCCCGATTATATATGTTCAATTGGTCCCTCTACTAGCTCCACATAATTTCTTAACGATTGGCAAATTGATTTGTGTATACTATTGGCTAGTTGATTATGCATGGATGGTGTTGACATAGGATTAGGATGGTGGACAAGATTCTCTCCGGTTGAATTTAGATTTTGTTTTGGATAATAGAGTATACAATTATTCGAACTCCAAATAAAGTTGCCATGATTTTATTTGAGATTGAATTGGAGTTGTAGAAAATTATCCATGAGAATAAAGTTTGAAAAACAACCTTTTCGTGGAGTTCGAAATTTGAATTTTGAATTTTGAAATTTGAAATTTGAATTTTGAAATTTGAAGTTTGAAATTTAAATTTTGAATTTGAAATTTAAATTTAAAATTTAAATTTGAAATTCGAATTTAAAATTTGAATTTGAAATTTGAATTTGAAATTTGAAATTTGAAATTTGAAATTTGAATTTGAAATTTGAAATTTGAAATTGAAATTTGAAATTTGAAATTTGAATTTGAAATTTGAAATTTGAATTCAAAATTTAAATTTGAAATTTGAATTCAAAATTTAAATTTGAAATTCAAATTTTGAATCACAGTCCATGTAGGATTCAAATTTTTTGTGGATAATCCACATGGAGAAATTCGAATTTGATTTGGATTCTGGAGAGGAAGATCTTGTTTGAATCCTACTTGAATTTTGAATCCCAATCCTAACTAACTTGGTTGAAAATTTTGAGGAATATCCTCATGGAATTTTCGAAATTTTTGTGGATAAGATTCAGGAAAAAATTCAATTTTCAATCCCAGTTGAATTAGGATTCTCTCCTCCCTGTATTGGCCGAAAATTTTGACTGAATCTCCAAGGAGATTTTCGGTTATTTTGGATAAAGATGAGATAAAATTCAAATTTGAAAATCCTAGTTGAATTTTGATTCTTCCCCTACTTTTGTGGCCGAAATTTTAAGGAAATCTTAAAAGAGATTTTCGGATTTTTTGGTCGGGTAATGGTGAGGTAAAATTCAAATTAAAATCTTGTTTGAATTTTGAATGTAAAATCCTGAAGGTGGCCTAATTTTTTAGTTGGGATAAAGCCTAGAAAATTCAGATTTTGTGGATGGATAAGGGAGAAAATCTTCTCCTAATCCAACTCGAATTCAGAGGATCACCTCATGTAAGTCTATAAATAGAGGTCCTGCCACTTCAGTTCTCTCATACCACAGACTCTCAGGTGAGCAGGCTTATTGTTGCACAACTTACCGTGACAATAAGTTCTTTAGAGATCTGGATGGTCGGAAGAAGACTAGCAGTGCTAGCATACCGATCAAGGTTTAGAGTGCCCACACACTCAGCCATTCGGAAATTGGAGAATAGTAGAGAAGGCTAGTTGGTTAAAGTCCTCCAATCATTCTCCTCCTGCAGATTGGCATCCTTTGAGGTATGAGTTTAAATTGTTGTTTGTTTATTGTATATGGCATTATGAAATATTTAACGATCTTTAAAAATTTTTATTCTTCTGCTGCGCCACTCTGATACGTTTTTACTGATTTATTTCCTATATTTTCAACAAAAAAATTTCTTCTCAATGGCTTTATTTGGTTTGGTCTTAGTGAATACAGTGGTTGAGTTGTCTCTGATGATTAGTGACATTTTACTAATTTATTGTAGGATTTTAATTTTAATAATCACATCTTTATCTTCGCTTCATGTTTTGATGTTTTTGTTTTATTTTATGGTTTGCAACAATGATAGTGGTTTGCTCAACTTTTGAATTAGTTTGCTACAAACTAGATTTGAGTATGTACAATATTTTAGTTTCGTTAGATATAAATCTAGACAAATTTAGTAATGATCTTAGTGCAACAGTTGGTAGCCTCTCAATTGATCTAGGGTTTCTATCAATTGTAGAGAAATTATTAAAAAAAGCCTTTGCAAACTCGATGTTAATTGTTGATGTACTATCTTGTTTTTAAGGTCTCGTTTGGTGAACGCATTACATTTGCATTGCATTTGAATACAATGCAAATTAATCCAATTTGTATTTGGAGGAAAAGTATTAGCATTGCATTTGAATGCAACATGTGTTTGGGTGAAAAGTATTTGAATTGTATTTTAATAATAAATATGTGATGTGATAGGTAAAAGTTGAGAGAAAAAAAGGAGAGAGAGAGAATATATGATGTAATTAATAAAAGTAACAGAAAAAGTAAAATAATAAATAGTGATTGTGTTGGATTTAAAATGTGATATGATTGATATCTGAATGAAATGCTTTTATATTTAAGGGAAAATTGCATTGCATTTAAATACAATGCAAAAAAAAAAAAAAAAGCGTTCACCAAACGCATGCTAAGTCTTAGAATCCATTTTCCCCTTCACATATCATAAAAATGTATGACGGTACCAGTTTTCATTAAGGATTTCATCTCTGTAACGTGGAGTTTATTACAAATGTTTGTAATTTCTTTTTTGAATTGAATGAAATTTTCCCCTTTCAAAAGAAAAAAAAAAAAGGGATTCATCCCCTATAAAAAAATGTTTTTTTCTTTTTCATCCCCTAAATATTTTTGTATGGACATTTCATAAACTTTTTGAATTTGATAATTTAGTATTAATTTCTTTTTCTTTTTTTACAATCAACTTCTCAAATTATAATTTTATTTTTAATACTGTCAATTATTCTTATTTAAATCACTCAAGAAGGACATGTTGACTATTTTTATTTAATTTTAATACAAATTACTTTTAATATTTTTTTTATGATGACTGAAAAAGTGCTTTTAAAGTTTTGGTTCAACTTTAATTTATAATGGAATTAAGTCCAAGTTTTTAAACGAGTAATTGAAATTAAATAAAATGATAAACAATTATGTTCTTGGACCATAATGTGCAAGCAATATGCAGAAAAAATATTCAAAATTTGACGGATTTAAGTAAGAAGGGCTAATAACTTCAAAATTATAAGTTAGGGATGATTGTAAATAAAAAAAAAATTCGGGACTAAATTATCAACATTGAAAAATTCACAAGCTGTATGAAAGAAATAAAAAGGGAAATCATATCAAATGACAGTTTTCTAACACCTTCATTAATTATATAGCATATGTTAATTATATTGTTAAATTATAACATATTTTTAAATTTTAGTCATTTTAAATTCCTTTTTTACCCTTTCCCTTTTTAACAGATTTCGTTTGTTCTGTTTTTTGGCAATCTTGTTCTCTTTATATTTGTATTCCTCCTCGTTTGTTTTTCTGCAACCAAAACTATTTTTCCGATTGCTTCGCGTTCTGATTTTGCTGCCACTCCAACCAAAACTATTTTTACTCTTTCTCAGATTTCTTGCAATCTCCATTGTTGCCGCTCCATTGTTGAGACTCCATTACAGAATTGTAAGTTCTGATTATGTTTTTCGTTTTTAATTTTTTTTCCTTTTCGATCATCTGTTTCTCTGTATTTCGATCTCCATTATAGATAGTTCGTTTACTCTTTCTCAGATTTGTTTCCACTCTCCATTGTTGACGCTCCATTAAAGAATTGCAAGGTATGGGTTTATGTTTTTTATTTTTTGTTTTTTTTCGTTTTTCATATTTTTCCTTTCGATCATCTTTTTCCTTTTTTTTTCAAGCTCCATTATTGATACTTTCGTTTGAGGAATCGTGAGGTCTGAGTTTAAGAGTTCTTTAGGCGTATAGGTTATGCCAATATTTGAGGTTGATTGTCGTCTTCATTATTTGCAAGTTTTTTACAAGATTTGTGGATTATTCGATTAAACTATTTTGTGGGTTCTTTTCATTCTTTCCTCAAGTTTTTTTGAGAATGCCTACATTGTCTTTTGTTTTCCTTTCTTTTTAGTTTTGATTTATTGTTGGTTTTATTGTCTATTGTCATATTTTTTCAACGCTACCACTTAATATCAACCATGTCAAATAACTAGTTTGGCATTGAAAAAACAAATTAAAAGTTTTAAATCTCTAATTCCAACTTTATTTACTTCCACATTATACTATAATTTTATTTTATTTTTTACAGAGTTTGTTTGATAATTTTCTCTTTTATTGGTGGTTACATTGTGTTTTTTAATATTTACTTGTTTGGTAATGATACTTTTGGAGCTTGTTTTGTTTTACAATTTTTAATTATGTTTTTTTTTTTTTTGGGGGGGGGGGCGTATTTTACTAAAGTTTTATATAGAGTTTGTTTTTTTTTTTAAATGTTAATCTATATATTGTATTGAAAATATCTGTATTTACAGGGATGCCGCATGTTTCTTTTATTGCTGCCTATAGGGGGAGATGGGATTCCAATAATTTGTTTTCAAACTTTGCTTTTCAAGCAGTTAAAGTTGATGACGGTGTTGACTTTAAGTCTTTTGAAGAGTTTTTGGTACGAGAATTGCATTTAGAGTTGATTGGTTTTGTTAGTAATGTTCATTCTCTAAGATTAGTTGTAGGCTATGACTTTGGAAAAACAATTAGTAAGCTTGTAGATGTGACTACAGAAAAGCAATTGCAATGGTTTTTTGAGCTTGTTAGATTTGATAAGGGACTAGAAACATTTCCTTTAGTTGTTGATTTTTTTGATGGTGTTGACAAGTTGTTTGGTCATTCAAGCAATGTTTTAAAAGGGTGGAATGAGTCTTGTCTAGATGTTGGAGGTCCCTCTTGGTTTGGTGCTATTGACATTAATACTCCTTCAGATTGGTTTTTGGTTGAGGATTGTGATGTTGGGAAGCTTCCGTTGTCTTTTGATATTAAGGAAGGAAATCATTTTCAATGTAAATCTGTATTGAAGAAGTTTTTGCATTTGATTGTTGTTAGAGGAAATTTTGAGTTTAAGGTTGATAGGTCTAATGCAGATTTTTATATTTTAAGTTGTATTGTTGATGGGTGTAGTTGGATGATGCGTGCGTCAAGGATATCTGGGAGGGATATTTGGGTTGTTCGAAAGTACTGTTCTGAACATACTTGTCCTCGTGATATTGTTAGTAATAAACATCGTCAAGCCGTAGTCAATTTGTGGCTGAACTATTGAAGGGGGATTTTAGCAGGGGTATATATGATAGAGCTCGTCCGAGAGATGTGGTGGCTTTAATGCGTGGTAAACATGGGGTTGAAATTAGCTATTATGTAGCTCGGAAAGCTCGATCTTTTGCTTTAAATGCTATCAGAGTACTACTGAGCAATCTTATTCTCATATTCCTGCCTTGTGTGCTGTTTTAAAGGAAAAAAAATCCAGGTAACTATTTTTTTTTACTCACGCGAATACATGTATTTTATTTGAAAATATATATTTGATTGTTAATATGTATATTTCATTTTATTTCCAGGGTCTTTTTGTTTGTATGAGCTGGATTCCATGGGCAGGTTTTTGTATTTTCTCATGTGCCTAGGAGCTTCGATTGACGGGTGGCGTCACTGTAGACCTGTCAATTCTGTTGATGGGTCATTTTTGAAGTCTGAATTTGGTGGTACTATGCTTATAGCTGTTGCACTAGATGGTAATAATCATATTTTTCCTTTAGCTTTTGCTATTGTTGACTTTCAGAATGAGAACTCCTGGGAGTGGTTTTTTATCAACTTAAAGCAGGCCATTAGTGATCGTGACGGGTTGGTTATAGTTTCTGATCGGAATTTTTGCATCCCTAAAGCTGTGGAGAAAATTTACCCAACAGCTGAGCATGGAATATGCATTCAACATCTTTTGAGGAATATGAATGCAAGATTTAAGGGTTTAAAAGTGGATGGTTTGTTTTATCGATGTGCAAAGGCATATGTTGTTCAAGATTTTGAATATTTCATGCGGCGAATGGAAGCTATTAGGCCGGAGATTCGGCAATACCTTTATGATGTTGGGTATAAGAAGTGGGCTCGTGCTTTTTTTAGACAGAGGAGATATGATATTATGACAACCAACATATCTGAGTCTATGAATGCTATGTTACTAGAGGCAAGAGAATATCCAGTTTTCTCGTTGGTTGAGTCATTTCGTAGTTTATTACAGAGATGGTTTTATGAGCGCAGGAATCTTGCTGATAAGACCACCACACTTCTTACTGTGAGAGTTGATCTTCGATTGCGAGATGCTGAGGCAATAGCGCGTTCCATGAGTGTAAGTTTTATTTGTGTTTTTATTTTTGTAAATAAATGGATTTCTTAGATAATATTTTTATTTCCAAACTTTTAGTAATTAGATTTTCTTGTAAATATTTGTTTTTGATCATTCTTTTCAGGTTTACCCAATTGATGTTAATAAGTATCAGGTTGTTGAAGTGGAGTTAAACAACAATGTAGATTTGATTAACAGGACATGCACTTGTCTTGTGTGGCAAAGCGATGAATTTCCATGTTCTCATGCAGTTGCGGCCATTTGGAGGCGAAAGTTGGATCCAGCTGATTTTGCTGCTGTTTATTTCAAAAACAGTGTTTTTAGGGAGACTTACAATGGTGTAGTGTATCCGTTGGGGGATAAATATGGTTGGAATGTTTCTGAAAATTTGTTGAGTATTGATGTGTCTGCACCAACTAATAGGCGTCCTGCAGGCAGGCCCAAGATGCATAGGATACCTTCTGCTGGAGAAGAACGATCTCGATTGAGGTGTTCTAGATGTAGAAATTTTGGTAACAATAAACGTACTTGTAAGAATCGCGTTTTGTAGTGTTATGGTTGAATCATCTTATAAGAAGATGAAATCTTATTGACAAAATCTAAACTAGATATATAGTTGAACATTTTTAGACGTTATAGTGTGATTTTTTTATTTTTTCGTTTAGGAAATACATGGATTTCCTAAGAAATACCTGTATTTTCTTTTTTTGAAATATACATTTTTTGATTGGTATCTGTGGTTTAGGAAATATTTGTATTTTTTTTCTTTTGGAATATGCATTTTGATTGTTTAGTTTTGTTTACACAAACATAATCACAAAAATGTAGATCCCAACATATTTGTTTACCCAAATGATTTTCTTGTAAACAAAAATGTAGATATTTTTTTTCGTTTAGGAAATATATGGATTTTCTTGGAAATACTTGTATTATTTTTTTTGGAATATACATTTTGATCTGTATCTGTGGTTTAGGAAATTCCTCTTTTTTTTTTTTTTTTGGAATATGCATTTGATTGATAATATGGATCCCAATATATTCATGCCTTCTAACATAAAAAAATTTCATAAAAGAATCTATACAATAATATTAACATGGACCATATATATGCTATTTATAATATGTGGATTTACCATATGTCTTGAACAGTAATAATAAAATGCAAAAGCATTCATTCTTAACCAGCTGTTTACAGAAAACAATTACCAAAGTAAAAAGTAATTCTCCTAAGCACCTGTTCACAATATATTGGTGCATCTTCAAAAAATTTCATGTCAAAAGCCAACATTTCAATATTTATATAGTTGGCCAACCACTCGTAAATCTATCATGTCATCCTCATTGTTAAAAGAGTTGTCCAAATCAAAGTTATTACAAATCAAAAAACAGATTAGTTTTTCATCACATCCTGGTAATCAAAATTGGTGATAGGGTGGTAGTGTAGCAAGTGGCATGATGTTGAGTGGCTCTGAGGCAGGTGGTGTTTCTTCCGGTGAATCGAAGTCCGGATGGAGCTTGAAGCTTGGCACACTGTCATCTGTTTCAATTTTTTGCTTTTTTTTCTTCCTGGGACTTTGATCTTCTGCTGAGCCAAATTTTCCTGTGAATGGGCTTCTAAGTTGTGGTCCTTGTTTTGATACTCTCTTCTTTAGCTCAACGTCAATTGGTTCAACAATTTCAACTTTTTTCTTCCCTTTCTCTTCTGTCAATGTCTTCTTTCTTGGACTATCTCTAGTTACTTCAGGCTCCTGCACGTTTTTTTCACTGTAAATAACTATATTGTACTTGTTTTTTTTGTTTTTGAATTGTACTATGTTTTAGTTTAAAAAAAATTTACTTGTGTGTCTTTTGGTTTATCACCTTCTTTTTCTACCTCATTTCTTCGTTCACTAGCTTTTTCTTTATTCTTTGCTGTCGATGGCTTCTTTGCCATTGCTTTCTTTCTCAGAATTTTGGTTGTTGGTTTAGCTGTCTCTTCATTTTCATTGTATTTTTTCCCTGTCTACTTTATCTGCTCGCTAGCAGTGCCTTCACTCATTGCTACGTTTTCTGTCTGTTAAAATAAGAAAATCAAAATATTTCTATGAAAATCAAAATATTTCAAGTTTAAATATTGTTCACATAAAGTTGTGGTTGTTACCTCTGGTGTTAGAGTTTCTTGATAAATGGATAAACATATATTTACCTCTTCCATTGTTGCATCACTGATAATCTTATCAGGATCAACCTCTAAATTAATGTCTTCTTCATTCTCCCATTTGTCATCCATGTCCGTGTGCTCTACATTTTCCCAGTTGTCATGCTCCATATTTGTTGCATCACCAATATTGTTTTGTTGCTGGCTATCATTGTCTTTGTTTTGTCTTCTTTCATCTTCCATGGGCAAATCTTCAGTATGCATGTCTTTTTGTGGCTGCAATCTGCTGCGTATCTCTTTAACATATTGTAATATGTCGTTCACTGTCGTGTGATATGCTTTCAACTCATTTTTTATATCTTCTTGAGCCTTTTCTAGCTTTTGTATTTTTGTTTCCAAAGACTTGATATCTGATCTTGAACATGGGGGAGGGTTCATAAAATCATCATCTGAATCCTCAATTTGGATGTTTTCAGCTTGTTTTTTTTTTACTATCTTGCCCTTCCTTTTTTGTTTGATCTGCTTCCATAAAATATTGCATGTAACTTTTCTGTTTTTCTTTATCCAGTAGTTGTATGGGAGTTATATCAACCTGATTTTTATAAGACAATAAAAGCAATATTAGTTATTATTTGAAACTAAGTAAAAGATTATTTTTTTCAAGGAAATAACAATATTATCATGAAAATATATTGATTTTTCAGAACTAGAGTTGTTAGAAAATAAGCTAAAAATAGTTAGTATATATAACCCAAAAATATTTAAATAATATAAATAGTTAGTATTATTTACCTTCTTAGCGTCAAAAAGCTTGTTGAGTTCATTCCATTTTGGTTGAGATGTCAACTCCCACTTCAACATTCTTGGTGTAGCATTTTCACTACGACGGGTTGCAATATCTTTTTCTACCATTAATGGTAGTGTTTCACACACCCAAACCAAAACTGCATATGGAAATCCGTAGAATCCAAACCCTTTCGTTGATGTGCTGCTAACTCCTTGTTTGAATCCATGTAGTGTCTTCTCATATGATGCAGTCCCCCATGGATATTTATTGAATGCCTCGTCATTGTAGACTAGTTTGAGATATTTTTCACTGACTTTTTGTTTGTTTTGTTCAGAGACAATCAACTTCTCAACACAGCATAAATTTGCCATTTTTACAACTTCATCGTCAGGTGCTTGTGCTAGTATTTCCTCTCCTTCTTCAAAAATGTATGCAAGGTCCCCACATGTGACAGGCTGCTTCTCAAAATATTTTTCCAAGAATGTGACATTTGGCCTATCTTGTAGTATTACATAAGGCATCGGTCCACAATGAAGCCCTGTTATTAGGGCAAAGTCCTGTATGCCCATCACCATTTTCTTTGTACCAAACTTGAATGCAAGCTCTAACGTATTATCATGTTTTATTTGCCTGCAAATAAGCTGTAGGGCAAATTTGGTGTGGAATTTATCATTGAATTTCAACTGTAGGAACTTCTCAAATGGTCCTTGTTTGAAAAGCTCCAATTGTGTTGGAGATAGTCTCTTCTTAATATCTCCTATTACTTTTAGTAGGCAGTTATTTACAATCTTTCTAGAGGGATCCCATTCTGTCCTTGGTTTTTCAAATTTCAATTCCTGCATTTCATGATAAAGAAATTTTTGGTTATAAACTTTGTTGTATTTTTGCAAGTAAATTAATTTATGAGATAATTTTTTGTTTTTTTATGTTTTACCTGTTTACGTGTAGAAGTTTGTTGTTTTTTTGTTGCTGATTTGTTGGATGATCCTTTCTCTACAGTTGATCTTGTTGGTATAGTATTATTCTTCTTATGTGCTTCTGTTGCTGGTTCTTTTCCTTTTGATTCCATTATGTTGCAACTAGTTTTTTCTTTTTAGTCTACTGTTTTTCTGCAAACAAACAACAATATTAACATGAAAATATATGGCATTTCAAAAAACTAAGACTATTGTAAACTTTTACAAAGAAAATAATTATATTACAGTGAAAATACATGGATTTTTAGAATTAGAAACAGTTTGATGCACTATAAATAAATCAAATACTAATGTGTGTTTCTTTTCAAAGATACAACATTTTCAGCATGGAAATACATATATTTATACAACTTAATGTCAAAGCATTTACAGGTATTATTCAACATCCTTTAGGAAATATATGGATTTCATAGGAAATATAAGGATTTCCTAGGAAATATTTGTATTTTTTCCTACCTAGAGTTAAACTGAATTAAACACGGTGAGATTATTTAGAAAATATATGGATTTACTAGAAAATACTTGTATTTTTCCTACCTAGAGTGAAACTGAATCATAACACAGTGAGATTCTTTAGGAAATATATGGATTTCCTAGGAAATACTTGTATTTTTTTTCTACCTAGAGTGAAACTGAATCATAACATTAAGTGTCAAATACACATCAAGAGGACCACGGTGAGATTCCCATCAGTATCAAAAAGGAATGGAGTCTACAAGAAGTGGTCCTTATAAGTGTCCAACTAAGATTTTTTTAGTCCACATAAAAGAACAAAGAAGCCAACATAAAACTTAGCCAGACAAGAAAATTGCAAATAGTAAATTTCGTCACGAAGATAGTTAGCCCAAATATTACATTAAAAAAACAAAAATACAAAACTCAGCTGTAGTTTGTGAAGTGTTTAATAGGTCTAAAGTTTTGTGTTCTCTGGATTTAGCATTTTGAGAAATCCCTCAACAGAAACAACAAAAACGACAAGATTTAATGATGAGATTTTAAAGTATAATCCAAACCAGATACAGATACACATTCACTCAATTATAAGCCACTCCTCATAGCCACATGCCTAACATTCTTTACGAAATATATGGATTTCCTAAGAAATACTTGTATTTCCTTCCTAGAGGTCCCCCTTAACCGAGTTATAGAAAAATGGGAAATCATATCATTAAATTGATGACAAAAAAACCCAAATGCACTTTCGTATGGATGTTATATTCTATTCAAAAGGCACAGACCTTTTCAATGCTAAAACTTAACATAGACATTGCATTTTAAAATGCTCAAAGATGTGAACAGCTCAAGAATATGTTCACTAGTATTTATATATATGTGTAAGTGTGTCTGCCTGTCTATGTGTGTGTGTACATATATATTATATATGAAGAATCAAAGCAGGGGTCAACAGGCCGATATAACATTTGCCATTTCCAGAACTCCAAAATTGAATAAGGAAAATAACAACTCTATAACGAAAAAGAAAATGTTGAAACTAATAAAGACATATCCGAACCATCTTTTCAGTGAGCAGATTCATGTGCTTGCGACTTGAACCCAACCTGACTTCCAGTCCAGTACCAAGAGAAAAACAATATTAAAACGTGCGTTATGAACGTATACGAAAAATCATACCTGAGTTTTCTCTTTCAAAATTTCTCCAATCGATCGTTGTTAGAAGTCGGTGGAAATCGGCGGAAATCTTTATGAATATCTTCTGGAAATCGATGGAAATCTTCGGGATATCTTCCGGAAATCGGTGGATATCTTCTGGAAATCGTTGATTTTGCTCGGAAAATTTGTTAGAGAGTCTGATTTTTTGCCGAAATCAGATGTAATGTGTCACGCTGCGAAATTTTTGAATTTAAAATTTCGCGCGTGAGTGTATAAACTCAATTTGTTAGTGTGCCAATAAAATTTTTATTATTATCATGGGAATTCAATTTTAAATTTTTGGGTATTAAATATTAATTTGAGGATATTTAAAACATTTTTACCAATTTTAAAATTTTAACAATTTTTACCTAATCAAAATTTGTTAAATATTTTTTTTCATTTAATTATTTTTTTTCTTTCTTTTTCTTTCCGGATTATTCCGGAACCCCTCTCCCCTGTCTCCCCTCTTAATATCTTCTCCCTCATTTTCTTTTTCTTTCTTCTTCACTCACTCTCCCACCGCCTCACTCCCCCTCTGTTCTTTTTTTCCCTGCCGAGCTCTCACCCCTCTCTCTCTTTGTTTTTCTTCTCCCTCACGTTCTTTATTTTTTTCTTTTCTTTTCTCTTCTATTTTCTTCTTTCACCTCACCGATTCCCTTTCTCCCTCTCTCTCCCTTGTTTTATTTCTTCTTCCTTTCTTTCTTCTTCTTCTTCTGCTTCTCGCCTCTCTCCCTCACACCCTTTATTTCTTTTTTTTCTCTTCTCTTTTCTTTTCTCTTCTTCTTCCCCTCGCTGCTTCTTTCTTCCCCTCCCCATCTTTTTTTTTTCTTTCTTTCTCTTCTTTCTCTTCTTTTTCCGGCCGAACTCCACCGGAAGCCCAGCCGACCTAGCAACTGCCCCTCCTTCCTCGCCGCCGCCACCGAGCTAGCCGATCCACCGCCTCGCCTAACCCGAGCTCCTCGCGACGCCACAGTCGATCGACCGTCGCCGCCAAGCCGCCGAACCCAAACCAGCCGCGCCTCCTCGCGACCACCCCAAGCCGACAATCGCGAGCCACCTGCTGCTGGCCTCCTCGAGTTGCCGCTCCGCCATGGCCAAGCCAGACTCGTCCGCCATGAACCGGAATCAAATCCGCTGGAGCTAGTCGTGATCGAGCCGTTAGTCGTCCGTGCCCAAGACCGCACGAACTCCTCACCCGAACGTTGCCTCGCTCGGCCGAATCCCGTGCCCAAGCCGACCCAGCCGTGCCAGCCGTGCCTCGCCCTCCTCCTCGTTGTCCGTCCGCCCCCGTCTAGCCGATTGCTCCTTGCTGCGCCGCCGATCGTCGTGCCCAAGCGCCGCCGCTCTGTTGCCGCCGTGAGCTCACCGGTTGAAATCCCCCCTTAACAAAAACATATATCATATATGTATGTATTTGTATACAGAAAAAATAATAATAATACTAATAATAATAATAGTAAATAATAATAATAATAATAATAAAAATAATGATTTTTAGATTTTAATTTTAAATTGATTTGAAATTGATATTTGAACTGCTCTGGGAATTGGAAAATTTTTCTGCAGGTTGAGCATTTTGGAGCTTTTGGGGAAGCCTATTTTTAGGGCAGGTCATGCCGAAATTTTTAAAAATATACATATATATTTTGGATATTTGTGTTAAAATTTCTATTTTAAAATTTCGGTGTTAAAATAAAGTAACATTTTAAATTTTAAAAAAATTCAATGGCATACTAATTAGTTGAGTTTACAGTAATTCGATTACGGAATTCCTGGACAGATAATTAAATTATCTGTGTTTCTTGTTTTAGGTACTCGTTGATCGAATTCAAGGAAAAAGACTATCTAGGAATTCGTGCGAGAAATTGATCGTAGGTCAAATTGCTGACGAGGTAGGATATCTTACCCTGTCCTTGTAGCCAATTTTGTTTTAATGATTTGGCCAAATATCATTTGAAGAAAATGTGTTTATAAAGCTTTGAAATTTACGTGATTTAGAAAATATCACGATTTCGGAAATTAAAGGAAAAATATCCGGTCACGGATTTTTTTGAAAAACAATACGGTATATTTTTAATATGTGAATCATATGTTCACGTGAAAGGTTGAAAGTTGGATTTGGTGTTAAAGTATACCGGGAGCCAGCACACACGTGCGAAGAGTACACATCTCGATTGAGGATCACTCATTATGCTTCGGCATGGTGAGGGAGGCTCATACGAACCGTACAAGAACTAGATGTATATAGGGACACAATTTGCATAATCACGATTCCACGTTTATGATTCGGTATTGCATTGACATACTTAGTATGATGGTTAAATTAAAATGTTGAAACATTTTTTTTAAAAGAATATCCTACTGGTCCTTTCGCTCACTATTTCAAAACTGGTAAACCCCAGGAGAGAAAGCTGATTAGAAGATACAGGTGACGTGGAACCGACTGTGGACGACAAGGTCAAAAGACTTAAAGTAGTGATCTGTACTTTAGGACAAAGTATGTATAAGAGCATTCCGGGACTGTAAATTCTAAATTTTGCTTTTGCAATTTCGGTTATTTTATTTTATCCAAGTATGCATCTGTGGGACATGGGTACCTCACCACCTGATATTGCGATAAAAACAGAAAGACAAATATTAATTAATTTAAAAATATACAAGCATAATTTATAAACAAGTTTAAAGAGTCGGTAAAGGGTAAGATGTAAAAATGAACAGACTTAGGAATCCGAGCTTTCCTTTCCCTTATTCTTTTAAAATTTAACATCCGTCACTATCCCGGCTTTTTGGGAAGTGACACCTGTCGCTGTCCCGGGTTTTGGGACGTGACAGGATTTTTAGTATCAGAGCATGGTTTGGGGTTCCCATAGGAATTATATGCATACTTGGAGTAAAATAAAATGCTAATTTACAATCTGAAATTTTATTTTATAGAATGCTGCCCAGACGTAAAAGGGGAACCGTTCCGACAACTACTCCGACCCCGACTTCAGCACCGACGCCAGAGCCGGACCAGGCTAACGTCACGGAAGCGATGTATCGAGTATTACAAAACATATCCGCTCGTGCAAGAGATGAACCGGTCGTTCGTGACATGAACCGGAGCCTACGCGATTTCCAACGATTTCGAGTTCCAGCCTTTACTAGTGAAAGCGATCCTCAAGAAGCGGACGATTGGTTCCAAAGTGTGGTGATGAAGATGGACACTATCCAGACCCCACCTGAATACTAGATTGAAATTATTTCCACCTATTTGGACGATAAAGCTGGCATATGGTGGAGACAAATCAGGAGAACGCACAATCTCCAAGAGATGACATGGGAGATGTTTGAACAGTTATTCTATGATCAATTTTTCCCTGAGAGTTTTAGGGATCAAAAGATTATAGAGTTCATGAGCCTACAATAAGGAAATATGACCGTATTCGAGTACGTGTCAAAGTTTGGAGAATTATCCAGATTTGCTTCTACGATGGTGGCGACTGAGCGCACCAAATGTATCAAGTTTGAGCAAGGACTTAAACCATCGATAAGGAGACTGGTGGTGGGTATGTAGATCTGGGACTACCCGACGCTCGTGTCAGCTGCCCTGCGTATTGAGCAGGATAATCAAAACTTTCAGAAGGAGAAATCTGAAGCTCCAAGGACGTCCAGTGGACCGACTAGAAGTCAACGTCGGAATCGTACTCATATTAGTGGGGTCAACGTTGAAGGTAGAAGAACTGACAGTACTAGTAACACCTCTACCGGAAAAGTACACCCATATGAGAGGAGCTGTTATGACTGTGGCCAAACAGGACATTTAAAGAGGAACTGTCCTTACAGGCAACAACAGCCGGCTCAACAATTCCAACAGTCCAGCCAATCATCAGCAGGATCTCGTCAATCTGGATCTGGACAGTTTACCCAGGGACCGGTTAACCAGGGACAGTCAGGATTTGGCCAGCCACAATATAGGCCGCCACAAGCCCCTTATCAGCCAAATTTTGGACCTCAGTCGTTTCAGTCACAGTGGAGACCTCAGATGTCCACTAGCAGGCAAGTTTCTTCGCAACCGCCACAATTCAGGCCAGCGGGACCCACTGCCTCGAGGAACAGTATGAATGACAAGGGGAAAGGGAAAATGTATGCTGTGGAAGGGGAAGAACCAACAACTCAAAATAGTCCTACGGTTATGGAGGGTATGATTCTGATCTCTTCTAGTTGGGCACACGTATTGTTTGATACTGGTGCCAGTCATTCTTTTATTGCATTCACGTTTGCAACAGCGTTAGAATTAGAAGTCAAACCTTTAGAGTCACCTTTGCACCTAAGTACGCCACTTAGAAAAACCGAAGCTTCAATGATATGTTGGACTAATGTTGTTACGCGAGAAGGCGAACAACTTAATGTCCAATTCATTATCCTACCAATGAGACGCTATGATGTGATTCTTGATATGGATTGGTTAACTCAGAATAGGGCAACGTTAGATTGTCATCACCGAAAGGTGATACTATTCATAGAGCCAAACCCAACGGTGATCGAACTCGAAGATCCAGATCGAGTGATGACCAGTGAGCTGTTGAGATCAGCCATCGGTGGTCGACGAAAGCTATCTTGCGCCGCTATTATTTTCGCATTGGAAGGTGACAACAACGTGGAAAGAGGTGATCACTACACTCCAGTGGTAGATGAATTTCCAGATGTACTTCCTGAAGATTTACCTGGTTTGCCACCTGACCGAGAGGTAGAATTCTGCATTGATCTTATTCCCGATACAGCCCCGATATCAATTCCGCCTTACAAAATGGCACCTGCGGAGAAAGCTGAATTGCGGAAGCAATTGACTGAGCTAGAACTCAAGGGATTCATCCGACTCAGCAAATCACCATGGGGAGCACCAGTCCTATTTGCAAAAAAGCAAGATGGAAGCTTACGACTGTGTGTTGACTATAGGCAACTGAACAGGGTGACCATCAAGAATAAATATCCTTTGCCAAGAATCGACGAGTTATTTGATCAGCTTGAAGGTGCTCAGTACTTCTCAAAGATTGATCTGAGATCTGGATATCATCAATTGAAAATCCGAGAGGAAGATATCCCAAAAACTGCATTTAGGACTCGGTATGGATCTTACGAATTCTTGGTTATGCCTTTTGGTTTAACGAATGCTCCAGCAGCTTTTATGGACTTGATGAATCATGTTTTTCGACCATTTTTAGATCAGTTTGTCATCGTCTTCATTGATGATATTCTGATCTATTCTAAGACCCGGGAAGAACACGAACAACACTTAAGGTTGGTCCTACAAACTCTGCGGGAGCATCAGTTGTACGCTAAGAGAGAGAAATGCGACTTCTGGTTATCTGAAGTCAAATTTCTTGGGCATGTTATCTCTAGTCAAGGCATAGCCGTGGACCCTACAAAATTCGAGGCAATATTAAAATGGGAACGACCTAGAAATGTAACCGAAATCAGAAGTTTTCTGAGATCAGCGGGGTATTATCGTAAATTCGTTCAGGATTTCTCGCCAATTGCAGCCCCAATGACATGATTGACAAGAAAAGATGTTCGATTTGACTGGGACAGCAAATGTGAGAACGTTTTCCAAGAATTGAAAATTCGCTTGACCAGTGCTCCAGTTCTTATAATTCCCAAGCCTGAAGAACCCTATGAAGTTTATACTGATGCATCGAAAGAAGGACTCGGGTGTGTTCTAATGCAGAGAGGACATGTCGTAGCATACGCATCTCGACAATTGAAGGCGCATGAGAAAAACTACCCAACACATGATTTAGAGTTGGCAGCCATTATTTTTGCTTTAAAAATTTGGAGATTTTATCTCTATGGTGTCTTCGGATTTTCTCTGATCATAAGAGTTTGCAGTATCTCTTTACTCAGAAAGATCTGAATTTGAGACAAAGACGTTGGGTAGAGTATATGGAAGATTATGACTTTACTCTGGAATATCATCCAGGTAAGGCTAATGTCGTTGCGGATGCTCTTAGTCAGAAAGGTGCCGGTGTTCTTGCTTCGTTAGCAGTGCTTGATTGGAAAAGAACAGCAGTGGTTGAAGATTATGATCTTCAGATTTTTGAGGATCAAAATTCAATCACTCTGTACAATTTAGTGACTCCACCCTACCTGATTCAGCAAGTTAAGGAGAATCAACATAAAGATAGCCATTTGGAAAACGTCTGGTCCAAGCTTCAGAATGGAGAACAACTGAAACATTGGAACATCCGTGATGATGGAGCTTTGTATTTCAAACATCGTCTAGCTGTTCCACAAATACCAGAATTGAAGAAGGCAATCATGGATGAAGCTCACAAATCTCGATTTGCAATACATCCAGGAGTCATCAAGATGCATAAGGATCTAAAGAGGCAATACTGGTGGCGAAACATGAAAAATAACGTGACAAATTATGTGAAGACTTGTCAGAATTGTCTTAAGGTTAAAGCGGAACGTCAGAAACCTGGAGGGATGCTACAGCCGCTACCTGTTCCAGAGTGGAAGTGGGAAGAAATTACCATGGATTTTCTTATGGGACTACCAAAAACACGGAATGGTTTCGATGCAATTTGGGTAGTGGTAGATCGATTGACGAAATCAGCGCACTTCATTCCTATCAAGTCCACATATGGTAGGCAGAACTTAGCCAAGGTATATTTGGACGAGATAGTGAAATATCATGGAATACCATTGAGTATTATTTCTGATCGAGATCCTCGATTTACCGCTCGATATTGGAAGAGTTTCCAGGCAGCTTTTGGGACAGATTTGAAATTTAGCACCGCTTTCCATCCGCAGACCGATGGACAATCCGAAAGAGTTATTCAGATCCTTGAAGACATGTTACGTGCCTGCGCGTTAGATTATGGGAATAAATGGATTGATAATTTGTCGTTAACAGAATTCGCCTACAACAACAGTTATCAATCTAGCATCAAAATGGCACCATTCGAAGCTCTCTACGGAAGACCATGTAGATCACCTATATGCTGGATCGAACCTGAAGATCGAGTTCATACTGGAGCAACTATTGTCGAGGAGACTACCAAGAAAATTCGAATTATTCGAGAACACTTAAAAACAGCGCAGAGCCGACAAAAGAGTTACACTGACAGACAACGGAGACCATTGGAATTTGAGGTAGGAGATTTCGTGCTTCTAAAGGTTTCCCCCCGAAAAGGAGTTTCTCGTTTCGGCAAGAAAGGAAAATTAGCTCCACGATACGTGGGACCGTTCTTTATTATTCAACGAGTTGAAAAAGTTGCTTATCGTTTGGCGCTGCCATCAGAGTTGTCCCACGTGCATGATGTATTTCATGTCTCGATGCTTAGGAAATGCGAACCGGGTCCTACTGCAATGGTTTCACCTGAGGACATACCAATTCGAGAAGATGTTTCCTACGAAGAGGCACCGGTACGAATTCTTGATAGAAAGGTCAAGAGATAGCGTTAGTTAAGCTTTTATGGCAACATCACGGAAGTGAAGACGCTACTTGGGAAGTAGAAAGCGAGATGTTAGAGAGATACCCTCATTTGTTTGAAAATTTAGATAATTCGAATTTCGAGGACGAAATTCTTTTGTAGGATGGAAGAATTGTCACGTTGCGAAATTTTTGAATTTAAAATTTCGCGCGTGAGTGTATAAACTCAATTTGTTAGTGTGCCAATAAAATTTTTATTATTATCATGGGAATTCAATTTTAAATTTTTGGGGTATTAAATATTAATTTGAAGATATTTAAAACATTTTTATCAATTTTAAAATTTTAACAATTTTTACCTAATCAAAATTTGTTAAATATTTTTTTTCACTTAATTATTTGTTTTTCTTTCTTTTTCTTTCCGGATTATTCCGGAACCCCTCTCCCTTGTCTCCCCTCTTAATATCTTCTCCCTCATTTTCTTTTTCTTTCTTCTTCACTCACTCTCCCACCGCCTCACTCCCCCTCTGTTCTTTTTTTCCCTGCCGAGCTCTCACCCCTCTCTCTCTTTGTTTTTCTTCTCCCTCACGTTCTTTATTTTTTTCTTTTCTTTTCTCTTCTATTTTCTTCTTTCACCTCACCGATTCCCGTTCTCCCTCTCTCTCCCTTGTTTTATTTCTTCTTCCTTTCTTTCTTCTTCTTCTTCTTCTGCTTCTCGCCTCTCTCCCTCACACCCTTTATTTCTTTTTTTTCTCTTCTCTTTTCTTTTCTCTTCTTCTTCCCCTCGCCGCTTCTTTCTTCCCCTCCCCATCTTTTTTTTTCTTTCTTTCTCTTCTTTCTCTTCTTTTTCCGGTCGAACTCCACCGGAAGCCCAGCCGACCCAGCAACTGCCCCTCCTTCCTCGCCGCCGCCACCGAGCTAGCCGATCCACCGCCTCGCCCAACCCGAGCTCCTCGTGACGCCACAGTCGATCGACCGTCGCCGCCAAGCCGCCGAACCCGAACCAGCCGCGCCTCCTCGCGACCACCTCAAGTCGACAATCGCGAGCCGCCTGCTGCTAACCTCCTCGAGTTGCCGCTCCGCCGTGGCCAAGCCAGACTCGTCCGCCACGAACCGGAATCAAATCTGCCGGAGCTAGTCGTGATCGAGCCGTTAGTCGTCTGTGCCCAAGACCGCGCGAACTCCTCGCCCGAACGTTGCCTCGCTCGGCCGAATCCCGTGCCCAAGCCGACCCAGCCGTGCCAGCCGTGCCTCGCCCTCCTCCTCGTTGTCTGTCCGCCCCCGTCTAGCCGATTGCTCCTTGCTACGCCGCCGATCGTCGTGCCCAAGCGCCGCCGCTCTGTTGCCGCCGTGAGCTCACCGGTTGAAATCCCCCCTTAACAAAAACATATATACATATATGTGTGTATTTGTATACAGAAAAAATAATAATAATACTAATAATAATAATAGTAAATAATAATAATAATAATAATAATAATAATGATTTTTAGATTTTAATTTTAAATTGATTTGAAATTGATATTTGAACTGCTCTGGGAATTGGAAAATTTTTCTGCAGGTTGAGCATTTTGGAGCTTTTGGGGAAGCCTATTTTTAGGGCAGGTCATGCCGAAATTTTTAAAAATATACATATATATTTTGGATATTTGTGTTAAAATTTCTATTTTAAAATTTCGGTGTTAAAATAAAGTAACATTTTAAATTTTAAAAAAATTCAATGGCATACTAATTAGTTGAGTTTACAGTAATTCGATTACGAAATTCCTGGACAGATAATTAAATTATGTGTGTTTCTTGTTTTAGGTACTCGTTGATGGAATTCAAGGAAAAAGACTATCTAGGAATTCGTGCGAGAAATTGATCGTAGGTCAAATTGCTGACAAGGTAGGATATCTTACCCTGTCCTTGTAGCCAATTTTGTTTTAATGATTTGGCCAAATATCATTTGAAGAAAATGTGTTTATAAAGCTTTGAAATTTACGTGATTTAGAAAATATCACGATTTCGGAAATTAAAGGAAAAATATCCGGTTACGGATTTTTTTGAAAAACAATACGGTATATTTTTAATATGTGAATCATATGTTCACGTGAAAGGTTGAAAGTTGGATTTGGTGTTAAAGTATACCGGGAGCCAGCACACACGTGCGAAGAGTACACATCTCGATCGAGGATCACTCATTATGCTTCGGCATGGTGAGGGAGGCTCATACGGACCGTACACGAACTAGATGTATATAGGGACACAATTTGCATAATCACGATTCCACGTTTATGATTCGTATTGCATTGACATACTTAGTATGATGGTTAAATTAAAATGTTGAAACATTTTTTTAAAAGAATATCCTACTGGGCTTTTCGCTCACTATTTCAAAACTGGTAAACCCCAGGAGAGAAAGCTGATTAGAAGATACAGGTGACGTGGAACCGACTGTGGACGACAAGGTCAAAAGACTTGAAGTAGTGATCTGTACTTTAGGACAAAGTATGTATAAGAGCATTCCGGGACTGTAAATTCTAAACTTTGCTTTTGCAATTTCGGTTATTTTATTTTATCCAAGTATGCATCTGTGGGACATGGGTACCTCACCATCTGATATTGCGATAAAAACAGAAAGACAAATATTAATTAATTTAAAAATATACAAGCATAATTTATAAACAAGTTTAAAGAGTCGGTAAAGGGTAAGATGTAAAAATGGACAGACTTAGGAATTCGAGCTTTCCTTTCCCTTATTTCTTTTAAAATTTAACATCCGTCACTATCCCGGCTTTTTGGGAAGTGACACCTGTCGCTGTCCCGGATTTTGGGACGTGACATAATATAGAAAACGAAAATTTTTAGAATTTGGGGCTGAGTTTTCGGTGGGTTGGGTTTGTGAAAAAACGAATCTGAAATGGGACGGGCAGGCAGGGGCGTGTGTAAAGGATGTGTCTCAGGGTAGTTTCGGTATTTTAAGTTAGTTTTTTTGCTTAATTATACTATTTACTCCTATTATTTTAATTTATATTACTAATTTCATACCCATTAGTTTAAAATGCTATAACACCCCTTCTCCAAATAAAAATCAGGCTAAAACCCTAAATCCGATGTCAAAAATTCTGAAAATTGCGATTGTGCCACTGCCTCGAAGACCCTGCGGTTTCAAAGCCAGGAACTCCTTCCCTATGAATAGCGTTGGCTGCGGCTCCTTTCTGTGCTTCGAAGCGGGAAAATTCCCACTGATCAATCACTGACAAAGCTAAAGCCTCAGAGAGAATCGGAGGCGCTAGGGTTTCGGCGATCGGCCGGTGGTAATGGCGAATCTTCACGGCGGCGTCGCTGATCAGGACCAGCAATGGCTGCTCAATTGCTTGTCCGCTACTCTCGACCCCAGCCACGATGTCCGCTCTTTCGCCGAAGCTTCACTCAATCAGGCCTCTCTTCAACCAGGTATCGCCCCCCTCAAAACCTGAAATGTTGTTCATTTTGCTTATGGTAATATCTACTTGAATCCGAGTTTATATATACATATATGTATGTACGTATGTATGTATGTACGTATTTGGTTTTTCACCTGAAGACCTCTTACCTCTCTGTTTATGTTCTATTTCTGCGGTTTCTTTCCAAAAATGTTTGTTTGGATTCCTATTTTCTGTTTGATATGGTGATCTTATTGAATATGGTGATCCTTTTGAATTCGAGGTTTTTCCGTATGTTAGACGTTGATTTTTTGAATCATTATTTGAAGCTCGAGGAATAAACTGCTGTATGTTGATGTGAAGGTTTTCTTATTCTTCTTCTTCTTCTTCTTCTTCTTTTTAATTGTTGTCTGAAGGTTTTGGAAGTGCACTAGCGAAGGTTGCTGCAGACAGAGAGCTTCCACTGGGATTGCGTCAGATATCCTTTTGTTAAATGCGCCTGTTGAAATGGCATTCTTGCTTATACATTATGATTAAATTGTACTTGTTATCCCCCGTTTCATTAGTTGAAGGAACAATCATTTTATGACTGGTTGTCAATGATAAGTTAGAAGTATCTACATAGTTATATGGGTTAAAGTCCTGATCCTTAGCTAATGAGATTAAAAATAAAAAAATAAAAAGAAAGACAATGAAAGGACACAAGATTTGGCACCCTGAGATTAATAAGGTCAATTTGCTTGCTAATTTTGCCTTAGGACAATAAATTAGGTTCCACACACTTGGCTATAGATGGTTAGAAGATGACCTATCTTTAAGAGGGTGGAAAACCAATTTCGGTGCAGTATGTTTGCTCAAGAACTCCCATTTGTTTTCCATCTTTATTTTGTCTTCCAAGTGATAGAGGGGTCTTTCCAGGGAGGGGAAAGAGCAGGATTTAAAAGATGATTTGCCTTTTAGGATCTTCTGACCTGGGTAAAGAAAAAGCTAAAAGGGGTTTGTTATTGGGTAAACTCACAGGAAATTGGTGTTTTGACGGTATATTATAGAGATACTCTTTAGCACAGGATTCCTTACTAAAAGATAATAGAAAGAAAAGTAATCCTAAACAATGCCAAGAAATATGAAAGAAAAACTATTTCTGAAATTGAATAATTTTTCAGTGTGTCCAAATGATCTATCACCATGGCTTTAAATAGCCGAGTATTGCCTAGAGTCAACTATACAATTAATACCCTAGGGTCAACTATACAATTAATACCCCTAGGGTCAACTATACAATTAATACAATCTCCCATAAATGAATTTACCAAAAATAGAATGAGCCTAAAATACTGATTACCCAAGGATTCTATGGCTAATTTACAGCCTTCCCTAATTACACGGTTTCTCACACTCCCCCTCAAGCTCAACTGTACACATTGAAAAGATTGAGCTTGCTAATTAACTGCTCAAAATCCGGCTTCCAAAGACTCTTTGTTAAAATGTCTGCTGTCTGCTCGGTTGTTGGGATGTATATGATGCAGATTGTTCCATCCTCCATCTTTTCCTTAATGAAGTGTCTATCTACTCCCACATGCTTTGTTCTGTCATGGTAAACCGGATTATGACAAATGTTGATGGCTGCCTTGTTGTCACAAAACACCTTTATAGACTCCTGTGCTTCTAGGCGCAATTCAGTCAGTAGATTCTTTAGCCACAAAGCTTCACAAAGATCATGAGCCAAAGATCTTAGTTCAGCCTCAGCGCTACTTCTGGCTACTACCGTTTGCTTCTTACTTCTCCATGTAACCAGGTTGCCCCATACATATGAACAGTAACCAGATGTCGACCGTCTGTCAATAACCGATCCTGCCCAGTCAGCATCAGTAAAGGTTTCAATATTCCTTTTTGTGGTTTTCTCAAACAGAAGACCTCGTCCCGGAGTTCCTTTTAAATATCTAAGTATCCGATTAATAGCCCCCCAGTGTTCTTCCTTAGGATCATGCATAAACTGGCTAACATAGTTCACAGCAAAGCCAATATCAGGTCTTGTATGGGCTAGGTATATCAATTTGCCAACTAATCGTTGGTATCTCCCCCTATCCACTGGGCTGGTTGACTCCTGATCATTAAACTTGAGATTGGGATCCATGGGAGTATCCATTGGCTTGCATCCCAACATACCTGTTTCTTCAAGTAAATCAAGGATATACTTCCTTTGTGAGACAGAAATTCCTGCTTTACTCCTGGCGACTTCCATTCCTAAGAAATATCGAAACTTCCGTAAGTCTTTCATTTCAAATTTGGATGAGAGACCCTTCTTGACACGCGACATCTCTTCCAAGTCATCTCTTGTAAGGATAATATCATCAACATATACTATAAGGATGGATACCTTACCCTCTCGGTGTTTGTAGAAGAGAGTATGGTCAGCTTGAGCCTGCACATATCCTTGTCTTTTTACAGCTTTCGAGAAACGATCAAACCAAGCCCGAGGTGACTGTTTTAAGCCGTACAGAGTCTTACTTAACCTGCACACTTTATTCTCATCATAGTTAAAACCAGGAGGAGGATCCATAAACACTTCTTCTTCTAACTCCCCATTCAGGAAAGCATTTTTAACATCAAGTTGCTCTAATGGCCAATCTAGATTTGCAGCTAAAGATAAGAGAACTCGTACAGTGTTGATCTTGGCAACAGGAGCAAACGTTTCTTCGTAATCAACACCATACGTTTGAGTAAAACCTTTAGCTACTAACCTAGCTTTGTATCTTTCAACTGTGCCATCTGCATTATATTTCACTGTGAAGACCCACTTACAGCCAACTATTCTTTTATCTCGTGGTTTTTCAACAACTTCCCAAGTCCCGTTTTTCTCAAGAGCGTGTACCTCTTCAAGTAGGGCAGCCTTCCACTCAGGACTTTTTATGGCTTCTTCTGCATTTGCTGGGATATTCTCATTAGACAGATTGGCAACAAACGTCATCAACTGTTCTGAAAGATGCCCGTATTTTACGGAGTTTGAAATGGGGTATCTTGTGCAGGTTCGAGAAGCTTTCCTGAGAGCAATAGGATCCTCATATATTTCCGGACACGACTCCGAGACAGACAACTGAGAGTGCTCAAGTTTTTCGACATCCCTTTTTTGTTTCCTTCGAGAATAAGTCAAGAGTTCTTTTTTTGGAATTAGTTGTTTGTCTGGGAAATGATTTTCGGACAAGGGAGTCAGGAAATTTAATCCTTCACTACCTAGCATCATGGAATCAGAATTTGGCTAGTTTGCATTCTCCCCCTGAGGCAAATGACGTTTATAGTATGGAAGGTTTTCAAAGAAGGTGACATCAACAGACGTGAAGTATTTTCGCTGGTCTGGAGAATAGCATATGTAAGCCTTCTGTGACGAGGAATATCCTAGGAAGATACATTTGTGAGAGCGAGGATCAAGCTTAGATCGACCCTGAGAAGAATTATGGACAAAGGCCACACAACCGAAGACACGGGATTCAAGGGTTGAGAATAATCTATAGGCAGGGTAGGAAGATGTGAGTGTGTCTAAAGGTGTTTTGAAGTGGAGTACTTTGGATGGCATGCGATTAATGAGGTAGCAAGCAGTAAGGATAGCATCCCCCAGAAAAACTTAGGAACATGTGCTGCAAATAAAAGGGAACGTGCCACCTCCAGAAGATGTCTATTTTTGCGCTCCGCCACCCCATTTTGTTTTGGGGTATCAATGCATGAACTTTGGTGTAGAATCCCTTTAGTTTGAAAAAATTCCCCAAGAATGGAATTGAAGTACTCAGTACCATTATCAGTACGGAGTAATTTTATTTGTGTGTCAAACTGAGTATGGATCATCTGGTAAAAATTTTTAAAAACTGCAGCGGTATCAGATTTGTCTTTAAGAATATACACCCAACTGACACATGTATGATCATCGATGAAGGTAATAAACCTTTTTTGAGATTTAAGTGTTGGAACACGGGAAGGCCCCCAAATGTCACTGTGAATCAAAGTAAATGGTTTAGATGGGCGATATGGTTGTGGAGGAAGAAATTGACGTGTATGCTTAGCCATTTGACAGACTTCACATTGCAAAGGAATATTTTTATTTCAGAAAAGAGAAGGAAATACATATTTCATGTAGGTAAAACTAGGATGGCCTAGACGATAATGTAACAACATTATTTGATTATTCAAAGAGACGGAAAGAGCACATGAACTATTCTCAGGAAACAAGAAATACAGGTCGTTAAAGACTCTAGCACTGCCAATCGTCCTCCCCGTTGTCGCATCTTGAAAAACACAAGAAGTAGAAGTGAAGTTAACACGACACAGGTTATCTGATGTCAATTTACACACAGAGATAAGGTTGTAGGAAAGCTGCGGAACATGTAAAACATTTTTTAGACAAAGAGAGGGGCTTATTTGGACTGTGCCTATGCCCGCAACAGGCGAAAAAGAGTCATCAGCCACTTGAACCTTTTTTTGTCCAGAACTAGGAGTATAAGTCCGAAACGAAGTTGCACAACCAGTCATGCGATCACTAGCACCTGAATCAACAATCCACCACTCACCTTTCTCAGTCATGTCAGACATAGGAGCACTTGAGATACCTTGTTGAGCCATAAGAGAGGTGCTCGGCTTGGTAGAAACACCCAGAAGTTGACAAAGGTGATTGACTTGGGCTTGAGTAAGTTTTATTTCACCAGTTGCATTCTTTGGAGAGGATTCAGCTGCAGCAGCTGTGGCAGCAGCCTTTCGTTGCTTGGCGGAGACAAAGTTTGCAGGTTTTCCATGCAATTCCCAGCATTTATCACGCGTGTGCCAGGACTTATGGCAGTGGTCACATTTAGGTACAGGCCGGGAAGGTTGTGCAGGTTGTGAGACGTCAGATTTGTGCACGGCTAAAGCTGAGACATCAGCAGCAAGGGATAAGGGGCTGCCAAGCATAACCCGACGCCGATGTTCCTCCCTTCGCACTTCTGAAAAAACTTCATCAATGGAGGGAAGATGCCGAAGACCAATAATTCTGCCACGGACCTCATCAAGGTCTTTGTTGAGACCTGCCAAGAAATCATAAATACGGTCTTTCTCTACAATTTGTCGATAAAGGGTAGCATCATTAGGATGGTGCCACTGTATAGTGGAAAACATATCCACCTCCTCCCACAATTTCCGAAGAGTGGTAAAATATTGGGTTACATCGAGTTCCCCTTGACGAAGTTCTTTTGCCTTATTCCGTAATTCAAACAATTGTGAGGAGTTGTTCAAATCCGAATAAGCCAATTGAACAGCATCCCAAATTTCTTTAGCCGAAGAATAAAAAAGGAAGGTCTCACCAATATTGTCTTCCATGGAGTGGAGGAGCCAGGCCATCACCAAGGAGTTGTTTGCATCCCAAGAGGCGTACTCAGGGTCATCAGGCGGCGGACGTGGAGAAGATCCATCAAAAAAACCGATTTTCCCTTTTCCCCGAATTGCAATGGCAGCACAACGAGACCACTGAAGAAAATTTCGGCCATTAAGTTTAACAGGGGTGATTTGAAGAGTAGGAGGTGTGTTATCAAACATGGCAGTGGGAGCAATTTTGGGAATCAACTCAGACACCAAGGAAGGTGGGGTCGAGTTTCGTTCACCGCTTACTCCAGACATGGTTAACTTCTCAAATTTCTATTATCTTCTTTAGCTCTGATACCATAAAAGATAATAGAAAGAAAAGTAATCCTAAACACTGCCAAGAAATATGAAAGAAAAACTGTTTCTTAAATTGAATAATTTTTCAGTGTGTCCAAATGATCTATCACCATGGCTTTAAATAGCCGAGTATTGCCTAGAGTCAACTATACAATTAATACCCTAGGGTCAACTATACAATTAATACCCCTAGGGTCAACTATACAATTAATACAATCTCCCATAAATGAATTTACTAAAAATAGAATGAGCCTAAAATACTGATTACCCAAGGATTCTATGGCTAATTTACAGCCTTCCCTAATTACACGGTTTCTCACACTTACGCTTAACAATAAAAGAAAGTACGGTTTTGAAGCAATTGGATGGGTTGCAATATGGCGTGACAGTACTCTAACTTCTGCAGTGCGTGGTGTTTTATTGCTTTGGGTTATCAAGTTTTTTGAGTCATATAGTTTTATTGGTGAGCGGGAAGTGGGGCCTTAATATGATTTTGAGAAGATATTTGAAGGGGTAGACTTTGTTCTTCTGTTTCTTTTACAATGATATATATATATATATTTTTGGGGTTTCATAGTGTTTTCGTTCTTCCTTGGATTCTTCTTTGAGTTGGATTGTTAAATTATTGGAACCTCTATTTCTATTGTAACTGGAATATAAAGGGGGGCTTTTGAACTTGGCTCTTTATTATCTTTGCGTGATCGGTTGATAAAACTAGCTAAAAGCTTTTTTCTCACCTCCTTTACGTTCTTCTTAAGGTAGACAAAGGGACTGGCATTCTCTTCCCTCTATTTTCCTTCATGATTTGAGAATGGATATATCGGAACCTATTTGTTCCTTTTCTCCATCTTGTTAGATTTAACACTATTCACCTAGCTGCTGTCCTTCTTAAGCAGTTTATTAAGAAACATTGGCAGGAGGGTGAGGAATGTTTTGAACATCCTGTTGTTTCCAGCGGTGAAAAGGTACTAGTCGTTGAAACTGCAAAATTCTCATGGGGTTGTTCTTGTTTACGTGGAATTTTTACTATTTCTTTTATTGATGCTATTATTATTCTTATTATTATTATTATTATCAAAAGACGATTGTACATACATTATTATTTTAATGGAGTGACAAAAGTATTCTTCCCTGATGATAATCTTCTACATTTAATTGCATCTTTTTTTAGTCCTCTGTTCTTATTAATGAGTTGGAACTTTTGTAGCATGCTCAAACATTCTAAAGTTAGAGAACTTGATATTCAACCATTTGGATTATTCATTAGGGCTGGTGGATATTGTGATCTCATAATTTCACTTAATAATCAACTTATATAATGTATGCAAGGAAATAGGAAAGGGATTTGACTGTTTGTAGTCAACTACAGAAATCATGATTTCTAGTATCTTTGGTTTGTTATTGAGTTGTATCTTTTGGACCCTTTTTTTTTTAAGGTTGGAAAGGAAAAAATAAAAGAGAGAGAGAGAACACTGATTGAAGTCTTTTTAAACCAAAAATGTTCTAGTCTGGCTAGATTATTATTATTATTTTATTGTTATAAAACAGTTTTTGTTTGAGTGACATTGGAAAATTGAGGATCTTTTCAAACATAGAAATGCTAGCTTTAATTGGATCAAAGATGTGCTGTAGCTGATAATTTGATGTTGATAAAGACACTTGTGTATGGAAACTACAATTGCAAGAATTACTCGGTATAGCATCGTAGGTTTGGATAATTGATGATCTTTCTCAAGATTAGAGATCTTTATGTTCAATTGGATCAAAGAGATGCTGAAGCCAATAATTAAAAGTGGTAGAGACACTTGTGTACGGAAACATCATTTGCAAGAATTAGTCAGTATTGCATTGTAAGTTATTATTATTATTTTTAAAGCAAACTTAAAAGGTTCTTTGACTACTTATTAAATAATTTTTATATCACTGGTTTCTTTATAGAAGTCATTGTTGAAATTGGTTATAGCAGGGACCCTGTTGTTGCTTTAACACCGTTTTGGGTTAAATTTTCGAGAGCTACCTTTTTGTGTTAACCAAAAGTTTCACATATGGTTTGTCAAAGTCACCAGTCCAAATCATAAGGTCCCTAATTGGGTTTTCTTTATGCCCCATTTGTTTCGATTTATGTAGCAAGCAATTTAAGGTCTAGGTTTATGATTTTTAGCGGTAAAATTAATTGGACAGAGATTAGTATATGAGTTCTTATTATTTCTTCTGTTACACCTTCTCTTCTTCAGTATCTAATTTGGGTCATGGTTACGTTATTAGGCAGTTATTCGCAGACTACTATTGGTTTCACTGGATGACTCTTCTAAGAAAATGTGCACAGCAATTAGTATGGCTATTGCATCAGTTGCAGTTTATGATTGGCCGGAAGAGTGGGCTGATTTGTTACCATTCCTCTTGAAGTTAATTAATGATCAGACTAATATGAATGGAGGTCAGTGTCACGATGATATACACATTGGCCTTATTTTCTTATGGTTGAAACTGATACCTCTATGCGGGCTAAACTTATTATCAATTGTACCCATGTTGGTTTATTTTTATTTTTAATTTATTTCATTTAATTATCAATTCTATGTGTGCACAAAAAAAAAAAAAAAAAAAAGGAGGATAGCATTGATGTCTGTTTGTCGTACTTGCTAAAAAAACATTGAGAGAATGACAAACGCAAGAATTGGAAACCATAGAACATGTTCGTAGTCTGAAGCATTTTAATATGGTAGTCTTGCTCATAAGCTCCCAATGCTGCCTTTTTATTTTTTATCATCAGGGTCTAATATTCAGGAAATTTACTGACTTGTTTCTATTTTATGCGCAATTATTCTTTCTGATTGTTAATAATGGTAAGGAATGAAGCAAATTATAAAAAAAAAAAAAAATATATGGAAGCATTCAACCACATTGTAAGCATATGCAGAACCCTCCTAGATACTTTACAAGCTGAAATTGAAAATTAATAAAAAATTTGATTTTAAAAGATAGGAATTGGGACTCTGCAAAAGGTGGTGTTTCAGACAGCTGGACTACTAAACTAGTTTACTAATTGTACGTAGGAAAGATTTCTTTCCACAGTTTCGTATCTGTAATGAGAGAATCAAAGGCCCTGATCTGTTTACCCTTACGATGATACACGTAACAAAGATTTTTCCTGTGCTGACCGGGAACTATTATAAGTGTAGAAACTATTATAAGCATCTGGAATTTAACTTGCTTGAGTGTTGCAAATAAATATTTTGTGTGTGTGTGTGTGTGTGTGTGATATCTGGAAGTTTACAACTCTTACATCTGAAACGTGCACAATTTCTACCAAACTACATAGTTCATGGAGCTTTGAGGTGCTTGGCTCTTTTGTGTGGAGACTTGGATGATAAATTGGTGCCAACATTGGTGCCTATTTTGTTCCCATGCTTGCTTACTATTGTATCGTCCACTCAGGTCTGTTTTTGATTTTATAATTTCAGTTCCCTTTTTGAGCTGTCATTAGGGTGTTTTGTTTATTTTTATTTTTATTTTTTTACTGTTTGTTGTCTGTGCAGGTTTATGATAAACACTTATGTGCAAAAGCTCTTTCGATTGTTTATTCTTGCACCTCCATGCTGGGGGTAATGAGTGGCATTTATAAGGTATTTCTTATCACTTGTTTTCTAATGCCCAGAGGCGTGAAGTTCGTGGATTGAACTTGTTTTATAATGAATTAACAGATTAAGATGTTTATGTTCAGAACGAAGCCAGTGATTTATTAGTACCCATGCTTAAACCTTGGATGGATCAGTTTTCTGTTATCCTGAACCATCCGGTGCAACACGAAGATCCTGATGATTGGAGTATCAGAATGGAGGTCAGGATTGTTGTTGTTCTTTTTTTTTTAAAATATATATTTTGTCAAAATCTTCATGACATGTTGACTTGCTGTGATTAAAATAAGCACTGAATTTGTAGTTTTTAAATCTGCATTTATCTCCAGGTTTTAAAGTGCTTGAATCAGTTTGTTCAGAATTTCCCTAGCCTTGCAGAGAGTGAATTCATGAGTATGTTTCTCACTCCATATCTCATCAAGGATGACATTCGTGTTAGACTTATTTTCTTGTTATCCTCTTGAATTTATGTTCAGGCCCTAATAACCCTGTTTCCCACAGTAATTGTGGCACCTTTGTGGCAAACTTTTGTAACATCTCTTAGAGTGAGATCATCCATTGAAGATACAGAAGATCTATACGAGGGAATATATGATTCTGATGGTTCAGAGAAAAGCTTTGACTCATTTGTTATACAGGTATTCATATTTATACAGACACGGACATGGATACTTTGTATTGTATTATCTACATTGCTTCTGCTGATTTCCGGATATTAAAGTTGATACATTCAGTTACATGCAGAAGGATATTTTGCTCCCCTTTCTTCATTTTCTTTTTCTTTTAATAATTATAGCGTCTTAAATGTTAAATCTATTGTTAGTTATATTAAGGAAATTGGGCATGGAATATCGTATGTAGTTGTACTACATTGGAGGTTCTTGGACTCCGTTTTCCCTGCTTTTGTATGTCATCTGGATCGACTTCTTTAAGAATGCATCTCTTTTGCATTTGACATCAATTCTCTTTCTAGTAATCTTTTACTTTTTGCACACCTGACAGATTGCACTAGCTGCTCTAGCTATGATTTTTCCGTTGTACATATTTTTGTTTACTTTATATATGCTTTCACATTTGTAATTGATTGTTTTCTATGTGTTTTATATCTGCAGTTATTTGAGTTTTTGTTGACGATTGTGGGTAGTGCAAAATTTGTACAGGTAGGCAGAAATGTTCAAATTCTATTCCTTCTAATTTCTTTCTCCATGCTCTACTTTAACTATATTGAATTTTTGTTTATGTAGGTTGTTATGAACAATATTAAAGAGTTGGTGTACTACACTATTGCATTTCTGCAGATAACAGAACAGCAGGTAGTTTATCTTTTTGTTCGCCACGTCCCCGCTTTCTTCCCCTCTCTTTGACATGCAAAGATATTTACCGGCAAGTCAATGATAGTTATCTATGATTTAGGTTCAAATTACAGTCTCAGAAGCATCTGTTTCTTGGTATCAAACCAGTAAAAACTACTGCCTTTGTTGGTCTTCAGAAATTATTTGAACAAAACTAATTTTTTTAATCTTTGCATGCTTTATTGTTTAGTTTACTTTTTCATATTTTTTTAGGTTTGTTTCAACATCGTCAATCTATATATGTACTTGTATGAAATGTTTGCCATTAATAGTATGAACACAATGGCATGCGTGATTTTATGTGCACCACCCATATTAGTCTTTAGTAATAATTTTTTACCTTTTTTTTTTTTGCTAAAGTAATAATTTTATTAATAGTAATAATATTTTACTTTACACTTTTAACTTCTTGATAACTTGTATTTCCATCTTGACCTGGTTTTTAGGGAAAATTAGGGACCTGTGGCTTCTGAAGGTTCCTTGCATTTCGGCCTATTATGATTATGATTTAGAAGGAACCTCTTTATTAAAAGTTTATTTTTCTTGATAACTTTGACTTAAACGCTATTTTGTGATTTTGGTTCTTAATCAGGTTCATACATGGTTAATGGACGCGAACCGATTTGTTGCTGATGAGGATGACTCCACTTATAGCTCCCGTGTTTCTGGTGAGTCTTACACCAGTATATAGCTCAGTTCTTTGTTTCATTTCCAGACCTGCTTTGTTGCTCTTTTTACAAGTAAGACAATTTTCCTCATGGATCTGTGCTTATATTTTGAATTATATTGTTCTATTTATTTATTTATTTATTTTTCCCCTGGTCTTATTTCTTTTAGCAGTGCCGGATAGTCACTATGCCTGTTGGTTTGGTAGAATTTCGGTGAACTGTTTTTTTACCTTTCTCGCTTTTCTTAGTTCTAGTTTGTAGTTTGAATTTCATTTCTTCAGACTAGATGAGTGTCAACAACACCACTCTTTGCATAAGATTTTCTTTAACAGGTGCACTTTTGCTGGAAGAAGTGGTGACCGTGGCTGGAATAGAAGGAATTAATGCTGTTGTCGATGCCGCTAAAGAACGATTTAGTGAGTCTCAAAGAGAAAAAGCTGCTGGTTCTGTCGTTTGGTGGAGGGTATGTAGAGTATTATTTTCCATTCAAGTACCCATCTTTGTTTTGTTTTGGTAAATTTGTAGGCATCCATAAAACCCTTCCATTGAATCTTTGCTGTTTTATGATGTTTCTAATCTACCGGAAGAATTTTATTTAATATCAATGAGTTGTCCTATGTTTTTTACATACCATTTTAAAATTTCCATTGTTTTTGCACTATTTTTAAATTCTTTTTCTGACATACTTTTTACCCCTAATTTGCATGGCGTGCTTTGGCAGCTAAGGGAGGCTACTTTATTTGCTTTGGCGTCTGTCTCAGATCAATTGCTTGAAGCTGAGGTATTATGGACTTTTATTCTATCTATTTTCCTTCTTCGGATTGTTGGATTATACATGCAGCATTTTCTCGTTGATTTCTTAATATTTATATATTTTCTATTCCTTTTAAAAATCATTTGATAAATTTTACTTTCTTTGAAGTATTTGGAAACGATCAGCATTGGCTTAAGGGACCTTCTGGAACAAATAATCACAGAAGATAGTGGATCAGGTGGGTAATCTGAACGATGTTTCTTAAATATTAGATATACCAGTTAGATTTTCCGAACAGGGGGTACCAACTTGATAATGTCTTAAAGTAAAATATACCAAAATGATATTTTTTCAAAAATAAATGAAAAGGTGTTGAAATTGTTCGGGATTGAACATTCGCTCTTATTGTTTTTGTAGGAGTACATGAATATCCGTTTCTATATGCCCGGATATTTGCATCAGTTGCTAAGTTCTCCTCTTTGGTAACTAATATTCTTGTTCCTCATCTTTCTTGAGGTTATTTACCTTAAAGTATCTTAGAAACTCTTATGCTTACAGATTAGCGGTAATGTTCTTGAGCACTTTCTTCATGCTGCTATTAGAGCAATTGGCATGGATCTGTAAGTACCCATCTCTCTATAAAACCCCCCAACCTTCAGAACCCAACACTTTACATATATGCACACTTATGCATAATTTTATATATATATATATATCTATCTCAATCAGTGCATAATTATATATTCTGGCATAAATAATAGTGCTGTATTTATGATAATATCATTTTGGTACATTTTGTTTCTAGGCCCTCTCCTGTGAAAGTAGGTGCCTGCAGGGCACTTTCTCAGCTCCTACCTGAAGCAAACAAAGGCATTATTCAATCCCAAATGATGAGTTTGTTTTCATCACTTACAGATCTTCTTAATCAGGTATTTTGCAGTTATACTATAGAGCTATGATTGCATTTGCATATTGTCACTGACTAGTGTCTGAAATTTTGCTTTACAGGTATCAGATGAAACCATGCTCCTGGTACTTGAAACACTACAAACCGCAATTAAGGCGGGTTAGTTCATTTATATAGTGCACGTGTGTGTCTATTCATGTGTATATATATATATATGTTTTAATCCAAGAAAACTAATGATATCTTTGCCTGCTAATTTTACTTTATCATGGTGCAGTTTCATATGACTAATAGCAGTTATTTTTGTGTTCCTTGTCGTTCATGCTAATGCAGGTCATGAATTATCAGCGTCAATAGAGCCTATTATTTCTCCTGTGATTCTTAATATGTGGCTGTCACATGTTTCCGACCCTTTTATCAGTAATGATGCAATTGAGGTTCTGGAGGTATAGATAACATTTTTTGTTGATCTCCCTATTCAGCTAACTATAATTTCTTATATCGTTTTTCCTTTTCTTCCTTGTCTAGTTGTAAAATTCCTACCTTCTAATGGGCAGTATTGAATAATCTTTATTTAGGGAATGGCTTCTTTATGTTTTAAAAAAATCAAATTTTGACACTGACTATTTTTTAATTTGAATGAAAATAACCTTTGGACAAACTTGATTTTGATTATCGTATTTTATTCTACATTATAATTGGGTTGCAGAAACAAGCTATTTTTTCTTTTCCTTTTAGCCTTTTATACTTTTGTAATTGGAACTAGTTGTATGTGCATATAGTGATATTAGGATTGCTATACTAATAAAGGACTGTTTGTTTTCCTTCTGGTCTTGTCATTATGTGCTAACATCTTTGTATTCTTGAAAAATTTTTTGCAGGCACTAAAAAATGCTCCCGGTTGTATACATCCACTTGTTTACCGGATTTTACCATACCTCGGGCCAATCTTGAATAATGTATGGAATATTTAGTAATATAATAAAGTGTTCTATTAACCAACAGGTTAATAGTTTTGGATATCCGTTTCTAATGCATATTTTGGTGATTGCCAGCCCCAGCAGCAACCTGATGGACTAGTAGCTGGGTCATTGGATCTTGTGACAATGTTATTAAAGGCAAGGATGATTCTCTTAATTTTATTGCAGGCTCACAAGATTATCTTTTAAATGCGATAATTGTTGACGTTGTTACTAATTAAAGTTTTTGATGACATTTACAGAATTCTCCTACTGATGTCGTTAAAGCAGTGTATGATGTTTGTTTTGATGCTGTTATTCAAATAGTCCTTCAAAGTGACGATCATAGTGAAATGCAGGTCGTTTTCTGTGACAGTCTCCATCTTTATCACTTTATAGTACTTATTTAAAAATGCTTATGCTGTGACGACTTTGACCAGAATGGAACAGAATGTTTAGCGGCTTTGATATCTAGGGGAAGACAAGATATACTCTCTTGGGGTGACTCCGGATTTATAATGAGAAGTTTACTTGAGGTGGCTTCGAGGTAATGAATCAGTTGTCTTCATTTATAGTGGAACAAAAAAAGCATCGTTTTATTTATGGATTTTCTAAATGGTGTGTTGTAACTGATTGCAGACTTCTAGATCCTGATATGGAAAGCTCTGGATCTTTGTTTGTTGGGAGCTACATCTTGCAACTTGTATTGCATTTGCCATCACAAATGCTGCCACATATACGAGACTTGGCTGCTGCTCTTATTAGGCGCATGCAATCAGTTCAAATAGCTGGGCTGAAAAGCTCTTTGATAGTCACATTTGCTCGATTGGTATGCTACGTTGTTCAACATTTTATTATATTTGTTTAAATAATATCAACCTTGATTATTACTCTATTAAGACAGACTGTTAAACATTCTTTCATAAAAATGTAACTTTGTCAACATAATGATTAATGGAGATAACCTTCAAATCAGTATCTTAATCTTAATGATAACTATTGGATTGGTAGAAATTTTAAAATTGTCTATTTTTGGTAAAGTTTCTTTAGGATATTCCAACAATAACTCTGGGAATATTATTAGAATATTACCAGATTAATTACATTTTTTGTTTTCTAGTCTAGTAGAAATTTCTTATTTTTCTGATTTGTGAAGTGTGCATTGATTGGTAGATTACAATTAGCCTACCTATGTGTTACCTTGTAACATTACGTGAATGAATAAGAGAGAAAAAGTGTTTAGTTTTTTTAAAACTTTCATGGTATTAGAGCTTTTGGGGATTTCATAAAGCCTAATAGCAAAAATGGCTAGGCAGAAGACAACAATGACTGGAGATTCTCCTTCTTTTTCTGAAATTGTCTCTAGGAATACCTCAAAAACAAATAGCAGTGACAGTGTTGACCACTCGTCTATGGGATCCTCTCTATAGATTACCATTCACAAACTGAATGGTAACAATTATTTAGAGTGGTCCCAATCTGCCAAACTAGCCATTGATGGAGGAGGCAAATTAGGATATCTTACTAGTGAAGTCAAGAAATCGGTTGAAAATGATCTTTCTTTCCCAACATGGAGATTGGAGAATTCCTTGGTAATGGCTTGGCTACTCAATTCCATGGAGGCAACAATTGCAAAACCTAACCTGTTTCTACCAATAGCGAAAGCAATATGGGATCCGGTCCGAGTGACATATTCGGATTTGGAGAATTCATCCCAAATATTGGAACTAAAATCAAAGCTTTGACAATTGAAATAAGGGGACCATGAGGTTACTGTCTGTTTCAATGGGATGGTTACCTTATGGAAGGAGTTAGACCGATCCTATAATGACATGTGAGAAAATTCTAAGGACTGTGCAAGATTTATGAAGAGAGAAGAAAATGATTGGGTCTACATGTTTCTTATGGGTGTAAATTAGAGTCTTAATAAGGTGAAAGGAAGGATCCTTGGAAGACGACCACTTCCATCAAAATGAGAGGTCTTCTGGAAGGTTAGACAAGAGGAGAACAGAAAACGGATCATGCTTCAAGGTACGACTCCAAACAGAAACTCTAAGCATAAAGGTTCAGCCTTTGTTACCAAGGGAACTGAGGTTGAAGGAGACAAGAAGAAGCCTAGGAGTGATCATTGTCGAACACCCTGGCACACAAGGGAGATGCGTTGGAAGTTGCACCCATATTTGAAGAAGAAAGAAGGGAATGCCTTCCAAGTGACTACTACTGATCCTCAAGTGCTACCCATCAACTTAGAAGTGTCCCCGTTCACAAAGGAACAGTTAGAACACTTGTACAAAATTCTCAAATCTCCACAATTTTCAATTTCTTCCTCTTGTTCTTTAGCCCATCAAGGTAAACATCTCACAGTTCTGTCTAGTGTCAAAACATGCTCTCCAATTTTTTGGATAATTGATTTCGAGGCAACCAACCATATGATAAGTTGCTCTCGGTTTTTCACGTCTTACAACCCTTGTGCAGGAAACAGGAAAATTAAAACTGCAAATGGATCCTTCTTGGCCATAGCTGGGAAGGGGTCAATCAAACTTTCTCGTACTTTGATCATTAATGATGTGCTTCATGTTCGAAAACTATCATATAATCTATTGTCCATCAGTAAGATAACTAAAGACCATAATTGTGAGGCTTTTTTTTCCCTCCCACTGTGGGTTTCAGGAACTAGTATTCAGGAGGACGCTTGGCAGTGCTAGAGAATGTGAAGGCCTCTATTTTTTTGAATATGGATCAACATCAAGTGAACTAGGTCAAAGGGCATGTTTAAAGTCTATGTTTTTGGTGATCACGAAATAATGTTGTGGCATTATAGGCTAGGCCACCTCAATTTTCAGTATGTAAAACGTTTGTTTCTGAAATTGTTTTATTAATTACAAATCCATCTTCTTTCCAATGCAAATTTTGTGTTTTTGGCGAAACATCATCGATCCTTTTATCCCCCACAGCCATATAAACCATTAAAGACATTCTCTTTAATTCATAGTGATATTTGGGGACCTTCAAGAACTCAATCACTTTTTGGGGGAAAAAAATGGTTTGTTACGTTTATAGATGATCATACTCAAATGTGTTGGGTCTGTTGAAAGAAAAATCCGAGGTAGAAGGTGTTTTTTAAAACTTTTAAGCCATGGTATAGACTCAATTTAATGAAAGTATTAAAATATTTCGAAGTGATAATGGTAGAGAATTTTTTAACAGTGTGTTGGCAAATTTTTTCCAGGAAAAAGGGATAATTCACAAAGTTCTTACATTGACACTCCAGAACAAGATGGGATAGCAGAAAGAAAAAATAAATATCTTCTTGAAGTTGCTAGGGCTTTACGTTTTACTAATATGATACTCAAATATCTTTAGGGGGATGCAATTTCAACGGCTACTTATTTAATCAATGGAATGATGTCCAAAATTTTATCTTTCCAAACTCCCCTTTAGGTTTTTAATAAAATGTATCCTAGCAAAACTTTATGTCTTACTGATTAAAATATTTGGATGCACTATGTTTATGATCATTACAGAACTTGCGGGAAGCTAGATCTCTAGGTGATTAAGTGTGGTTTTGGGGTATGCTCCACATAAAAAAGGTTACAAGTGTTGTGATCTTTTTTCAAAAAAGATGTTTGTTACCATGAATGTAACTTGGAAAAAAACTTTGTTGAGAAAAATTTAGAATCGGATTTTGTTGCTGATAATCCAAGTTTAGTAGTTTCAAACTCGGAAAAAAAAACAAAGAAGATGAAATTTTAAAAAAGGGAAACTTGGATGTGTTCGAACCTCTTCGAACAGATGATTTAGATACTGAAAATCCAGACTAGCAACTAATACGACAACAAACATATAATTTAATCGGAAGGAGGGAGGACACAAGCATGGATAAATTCTTTGGTCAAGTTTTTGCAAGAAAAGATCCATCATAAAGAAAAAAGACCAAAAACATTCTACACAGCCATGAATCCTCCTCGCAGCAAGTCTGAGACATAACAGGTAATCCTTCACCAAGTGAAAATACTCATTCCAAAAATTTAGATTTAGACATTCCCATTGCTATTTGTAAAGGTGTTAGGTCTTGTACAAAATATTCTTGTACAAAATAACCCTTGTCAAATTTCATGTCATATAAGAGTTTGTATCCATTATTCTCATCTGTTTTCACTCAATTATCTTCTGTAGAGATTTCAAAAAGTGTGCAGGATGCATTAAAGGTTCTAGAGTGGAAGGGAGCAGTTCTTGAAGAGATGGGAGCTCTTGAGAAGAATGGCACTTGGGAGGTTGTAGATTTACTTAGAGGAAAGGATACAGTTGGATGTCAGTAGATCTTCACGGTGAAGTATAATTTAGATGGAACGCTTGAGAGATACAAGGCTCACTTGGTGGCTAAGGGCTTCACTCAGACATATGGCGTTGATTACACGGAAACTTTTGCTCCAGTGGCGAAGTTGAACACTGTAAGGGTTTTGTTGTCTACTGCTGCCAATCTACATTGGTCTTTGCAGCAACTAGATGTAAAAAAATGTTTTCCTTAACGGAGACTTAGAAGATGAAGTATACATTTGTCCACCTCTAGATTTTGAGGAAAAGTTTGGTTCAAGAGTGTGCAAATTGAAAAAATCTCTCTATGGCCTCAAACAATCACTAAGAGCTTGGTTCAAGAAATTTACTCAATCAGTGAAGAATCAGGGGTACAATCAGGCACAAACAGACCACACTATGTTTATGAAGCACTCAGAAGGCGAGAAGGTAACCTTCTTGTAGTTTTCAAGAGAAAAAGAATTGTTATAGAGGCCATAGAGGGATTTTTGAAGTTTACACACCTTGTTCATATTTGTTGAGGTCACACGACTTGGGGGAATATCCATGTAGACTTCTTCAACTAGTTCTTCATTTAGGAAAGCATTTTTGACATCAAGCTGATATAGAGGCCAATTGAGATTTGCAGTCAAAGACAATAATAGACGGATAGTGTTTAGCTTTGAAATTGGTGCAAATGTCTCTTAGTAGTTGATACCATAAGACTAAGTAAAACCTTTGGCCACCAACCTAGCCTTAAACTTGTCTACGTTGTCATCTGCCTTGTACATCATAGTAAAATTTCACTTACATCCCACTGATTGTTTTCCTTCTGGAAGCTTTGACAGTTCTCAAGTGCCATTCTTTTTCATTGCATTCATCTCTTCTAACATAGCTGTCCTCCATTCGGGAATTTTCATGGCTTCTTGAATTGTGTTAGGAACCTGAGTGTCATCCAAGTTTGGAACAAATGCCTGGTAACTCGGAGATGGTCCCTTGTGTGAAATAAAGTTGTCTGGTGCATGACCTAACTCCTTTCCTTAGGGCAATAGGTTGTTCATCAACCATAGGTTCACTGATAGTCTTCTCTGGACTTGTATTAGTTAGCGAGGTGTGAGGAATCTCATTCGGATTGAGCTCTTGGTTTTGCTCTGATGATGTTCGATGCTCTATACCCTCTTGAGTTTTCTTTTTCCTTGAATATACAATGAACTCACCATTATTGGCAGGTCTTGGGTGTTGAACTGGAGTAAGAACACGTGGATTTGGTTCGGGAACAAGTTCATGAGTGGGTGACTGGCTCTAGTAGGGGTTCTTTTATGTTTGGACTATGGATTTGGGCAGAGATAGGGTTCCGATTATTTGTGTGACTAGTACTAGGACTTGATATGGTAGTTTGAGGATTGATGACACTATTGACATCCCAAATTTGATTCCAAGGCTGGTATTCTTGCTCACTCTCCCCATGAATGCCAGTTTTGGGATCAAATGGTTGATTCTTCAAGAAGGTGACATCCATTGAGGTATAGAATCGTTTTGTGATAGGTGAATGGCATTTATACCCCTTTCGATCTGGATTGTAACCTAAGAAGATGCATTTGAGTGCTTTAGGATCAAGCTTGCTACGGTGTTGTTTGTGGATGTGGACAAACATGGTGCACCTAAAAACTTTGAGAGGTATGGTTGAGATGGTTTGGTTGTGAGGATAGGCCAAGAGGCGTTTTTGAATTGGGGTTTGGAAATTTAGGATACAGGATGGTATCCTGTTTATGAGATAAGTGGTTGTGAGTACGGCTTTCTTCCAAAAGTGTTTGGGTACATTTGTAGAAAACATTAGGGGCCTAACAAACTCAAGGATATGTCTGTTTTTTCTCTCTACTACTCCATTTTGTTGAGGAGTATCTACACATGAGCTTTGGTATATGATCCCTTGACTATCTAATGGTCCGTTTGGATGGGGTGTTTGTTTTTGGAAAATGAAAAATTTTTAGATATGAAAAATAAAAAGTTGTTTGGAATTTTTTTTAAAAGTGAAAAGTTGTTTGGGTGGGTGAAAACTTTTTGTTTCTAGAGAGCTCTTTTTTCATTTTTCAAAAATGAAAAATGTTGGATGTTCAGATACGGAAATTTACGAATGTTATTCTTCTTGAAATGAAAAATTTTTCATTTTCCAAATTTGAACGTGTCAAACAGACGGAGGGTAGGTATCCCCTAGGAAATGTTTGTAATACTCCTTAGCAATGTATGTCCAAAATACTTGGATTTTGGTTTGGTATTGGGTCTAGACCATTGTGTTGAATTTTTGAAAAATTTCCCCAGCTTCTGATTTTTCTCTCATAAGGTATACCCAAGTAATTCTAGTATGATCATCCACAAACAGGAGAAACCATTGAGTTCCTATAATGTTTTTAACTCGAGATTTTCCTCAAACATCACTGTGAATCATAAAGAATGGACTTGATTCTTTAAAGGGTTGAGTTGAATAAGCATTATGAGAATGTTTGGCAAGTTGACATATTTCATACTGAAAAACTTTCAGGTTTTTATTATTGAACAAAGAAGGTACAATTCTTTGGAGATAACTAAAGTTGGGATGTCCTAATCTATTGTGCCATAACATGATTGCACTTTCATTATTTAAAAGAGAAATAGAAAGAGAAATTTTTATGGGTTGTTGTTTGGCCAACTCTGCCATAGGAGGTTGTTGTTCAAGAAGATCTTCACCTTTAAGGATACAGAGCTTCGAGCACATCCTAGCATTGCCAATCGTCCTCTTCGGACTCAATTCCTAAAATTCAACCTAGTTTGAATGAAATTTAGTAACACAATTAAGTTCTTGAGTAATTTTACGAACGGACAATGAATTACAAGCTAAACTAGGAACATGAAGCATGGAGTTCAGAGTAAGGTCCTTGGACAAGGGAACTGAGCCTTTCTTGACAACTCAAGAGAGTGAGCAATTTGTAATTCTAACAGAGATGTCATCCTGACATGGGTTATATGTTTTAAATACCCTTGGATCTCTAGTCATGTGATTTGAGGCTCTTGAGTCAATGATCCAAGGATTATGTACTCCTCTAGTGACCAAATAAGCTTTCAGAGAATTACCTTTGTGGGCTAAGGATCCGATTCCAATCACAACAGAAACATGTGATCTTAGGATTTTGAAAGAATGATTCAGAGGAGGCTCTAATACCATGTAGTTTTCCAGAGAAAAAGAATTGTGATTCTATGTAAGATGGAATGCATGTTACACGGTACATATAGAGAGCAGTAAAACTGCTATTCCTTAGAATAAGGAAACTAACCTACACAAAAATAGGAAACTGAGAAAATAGGAAACTACCTAATTGAGGTATCAGAAAATTAATTCTGTATATCTTATTATTCTTAAAATACATAAATTACGCCCACATGAATCGTAAAAGCAAGGATCGAATAATTCTACACTTCTTGGTCGTTTATGTCGATGATATCATCTTAACAGGTGATGACATTCTTGAGATGAATCGGGTGAAGGAGAATCTTGCCTCGGAATTCAAAATAAAATATTGGGGTGTCTTAAGTATTTTTTGGGAGTGGAGATAACGAGGTCAAAGAAAGGAATTGTAGTAACTCAGCGGAAGTATATTCTTGACCTTCTATGTGAAACAGGCATGAGTGGGTGTAAACTAGCTGAAATCCCAAGTATTTTTTGGGAATGGAGATAGCAAGGTCAAAGAAAGGAATTGTAGTAACTCAGCAAAAGTATGTTCTTGACTTTCTAAGTGAAATAGGCATGAGTGGGTGTAAACCAGTTGAAATCCCAATAGATGCCAATGTGAAGCTCGGAGGAAGCAAGAAAGGTGAACCTGTAAATACAGCTCAATATCAGAAGTTGGTTGGAAAGATGATTTACCTATCTCATACACGTCCAGACATTGCTTTTGCAGTTAGCCTTGTCATTCAGTTTATGTGCACTCTGTGTAATGAAAATCTTGATGCCACTTACCAAATTCTAAGTTACTCGAAGGGTTCTCCAAGAAAGGGGCTGTTTTTCATAGAGCATGATCAGTGGAGTGTTGAGGCCTATTTTGTCGAATTATGGAAAGATTTTATTTGATTTGATTTTGTGAAAATTAGTTGGGAAGTTTCCTGTTTTCTAGAGATCCTAATTGTTATGTAATTTCTAGTTAATTTGTAGGAGATTGATTAGGTGATTTTTTCCTTTTTTAGATGTCTGCAATTGTGCATAAATAGTAGCTATATTCCATTGATTCAATACAAGAAAAACATTCCAGAATCAAGTTGGTATCAGAGCGTTCAGCTTTGTCTTGGAACTTTGATTTTTCTGGCCGAATTCCATTTTTTTTCTCATCTCCAATAATCCTTTTCTTTTCCCTACTTTTATCCTTTATCCCTTTATCTCTCCCTTCTATCAAGAATGTCCCAGATCACCGAAACCAGCCCTATCAGCCCTGCGGTTGATGCAGCTCCAATAGAGAACACTACTGCCAATTCAACTGGAGATCTACAGCACATACAGCCAGCATACCGTTTGAATGGGAAGAATTATTTGAAGTGGTCACAGCTTGTTCGCACATTCTTAAAGGGCAAAGGGAAAATCAGCCATTTGATGGGCACGAGTCCGTCAAAAGAAGATCCCAAATTTATAGCGTGGGATGAACAGGATTCGATGTTGATGTCATGGCTATGGAATTCGATGCAACCGGAGATTAGCGATACGTGTATGTTTCTCGGAACCGCCAAGGAGATTTGGGACGCTGTCTGACAAACATATTCAAAGGTTCACGATGCAGCCCAGATTTACGAAATCAAGACAAGGATTTCAGCAACCAAAAAGGGGACTCGAATAGTTACTGAATACTCGAGTTTATTGCAGAGTTTGTGGCAGGAATTGGATCATTATCAATGCATTGAGATGCGCAGCAGTGAAGATTCTGTGATTTTGAAGAGATTTATTGAAAAAGAGCGTATTTTTGAATTCCTTACAGGTCTTAACATTGATTTTGATGCTATTAGAATGTAGATTTTGGGAAAAGAAGAGTTGCCCTCTTCGAATGAGACAATCTCAATCATCCGGGCTAAAGAAGGACGACAGAGTGTCATGCTGGAGTCGCACGAAGGAAGCAGCTCCGCGCTTTTAACCAAGGCAGTGAGTGTAAAAGAGTCCAGCACAACAGTTTTGAAAAATTCCAGCCAATCCGATGTCCAAACTAGCCCGTCTAAGACCTCTAGCCGTGATTCTCTTTTTTGTACATACTGTAAGAAGCATCGACACACCAAGGATCAATGTTGGAAACTCCATGGTAGACCAAACCGAAGTGCAAACGTGAGAAGTCAAGCACATGTAGCAAGCACTGAATCTGGTAGAGACAAAGGCAGCCTACCCGAATTTAACAAGGAGGAAATTGAGAGGTTTAAACTCTTCCTTGAAACCTTGGAAAGTCTTCTACAACAGGTTCTTGTTCTCTGGGGTTCTCAGGTATTTCTTCTCCTTCTTGTGCTAGTAATGTCTTGGATAAAATTTCTCAAAATTTGTGGATAATAGACTCAGGAGCCACTGACCATATGACTTGTTCTTCCAAATTTTTTTCTACCTATACTCTTTGTTTAAGTAATAGGAAAATTACAGTAGCAAATGGGTCAATCACAACAGTAGCAGGGCAAAGGGGATTTCAGATTAATGACCACCTCACACTAAAAAATGTCCTTCATGTCCCAAAATTGTTTGCTAACCTTGTTTCCATCAAGAAACTCACAGATGATTCCAAGTGCAGTGTAACGTTTTTTCCTTCATACTGTGTTTTTCAAGAACAGGGCACGACGAAGACAATTGGACATGCTAGTGAGAGGAATGGTCTTTACTACCTGGAAGATCAATGTGGGAAAACCAAAGTTGAGAATCCTTTATTTGCATCACTTTTTTTAGAGTCTATCATGTCAAATAAACAAAAAGTTTGGCTTTATCATCGTCGTTTAGGTCATCCGTCTTTTAATATTCTTAAGAAAATATTTCCTTTATTGTTTAAGGATTTGTCTGTTGAGTCTTTTCATTGTAATGACTGTAAACTTGCCAAACACAAGCGTACCTCTTTTTCTATAAGTAATAAAAGAACTATCAACCCTTTTTCTCTCATTCATAGTGATATTTGGGGACTATCCATGGTACCAAATATTTCTGGTGCTAAGTGGTTTGTCTCATTCATTGACGATTGTACTCGCGTAACTTGGATCTATCTCATGAAAAATAAATCAGATGTCAAAATTATTTTCTCAAATTTTTACAACATGATCAAAACACAGTTTGATGTGAATTAAGCGGTTTCGCTCCGATAATGCTAGGGATTATTTCAACCAAGTTCTCTCACCATTCTTTCAAAAAGAAGGGATCATCCATTAATCCTCTTGTGTCAACACCCCACAACAAAATGGTGTAGCTGAGCGTAAGAATGGCCATCTCTTAGATGTCACGAGGGCCTTACTTTTTCACAAACACGTCCCTAAACAGTATTGGGGAGAAGCTGTTTTAACTGCTGCCCATCTTATCAATAGACTTCCCACATGTGTTCTTGATTTCAAAAATCCAATTGGGTATCTCACATCATTTTTTCCAAATTTCAACGCTTTTAATAATCTCATTCCCAGAATTTTGGAAGTGTTGCTTTTGTTTATGTGCATTCTCAAAATAGGGGAAAACTTGATCTAAGAGCACTTAGGTGTATTTTCATTGGGTACTCCACACAAAAGGGGTACAAGTGCTATCATCCTTCTACTCAGAAATTCTATGTCTCTACTGACTTTTCATTCAATGAAAATGAGTGTTTTTTCCAACATTCCTATCTTCAGGGGGAGAAATTGATTAAAGATAGAGCAAAGGACATGTTTCTTCTTGAATTTCCTAGTCCAGAATCAAGCCCATCCGAATGCACATCTGAGTTAGGTCCATTTGAACCTACATCTGAGTCAGATCCATATTCTTCCAGTCAGTCTCTTCAGCCTATTGAGCCTATTGATTCATTTGTTTCACCTAATGTGATGAAAGATAAGGGGAAACAAGATGATGGTCAACCACTTCTGATTTATTCCAAGAAGAAAGTTCTAATCTCTCGATCAGTACAGGTACAATCTCCTATTCGTGCTATTGTTCAAAACCCTGAAAGTAACCTATCACCAACTGAGCCTAATGACTTTGAAGAGACAAGTGACGTCGACCTTCTAATTGCTCTTAGGAAAAGAACCAGAACTTGTACCAAACACCCCTTATATCTGTTCATGACTTATCAAAATCTTTCTCAAACCCATAGAGCCTTCTTAAGCAACCTTCACACAATTCCCATTCCAAGAAATCTATTTGAGGCGTTAGGGAACAAGAAATAGGAGGATGCTATGAAGGTGGAAATGGAAGCTCTTGAAAAGAACAAAACATGGGAGATGGTGAAGCTATCAAGAGGGAAGAAACCAGTAGGATGCAGATGGGTTTTTACAGTGAAGTATAAGTCTGATGGATTGGTTGAGAGATACAAGGCAAGATTGGTAGCCAAAGGGTACACACAGACCTACGACGTAGATTACTTAGAGACGTTGACTCCTGTTGCAAAGATGAACACTGTTCGTGTACTGTTGTCTCTAGTTGCCAATTTTGGATGGAATCTGCAGCAGTTCGACGTTAAGAATGCTTTTCTCCACGGTGACCTGGAAGAAGAAATTTACATGGAAGTCCCTCTAGGTTTTGAGTCTAAAGAAGGAATGGTTTGCAGGCTAAAAAAGGCTCTTTATGGCCTAAAACAGTCGCCAAAAGCTTGGTTTGGAAGATTTACCAAAGTTATGAGATCCTTGAGATATAAACAGAGTCAAGGTGACCATTCTCTTTTTGTAAGACACTCAGATTCAGGTGGAGTGACAGCATTGCTAGTTTACGTGGATGATATTATAGTGACAGGGAATGATACAGAAGAAATACTCAATCTAAAAAGACAGTCTCCTGAAAGAATTTGACATCAAGGAGCTTGGAAGATTGAAGTACTTTCTAAGCATTGCAGTAGCTCATTCAAGACAAGGAATCTTCATTTCACAACAGAAGTATGTGCTTGATTTGTTAAAGGAGACAGGGAAGTTAGGTTGACAGTCCCATTGAGTTCAATCATGGGTTGTGTGATGCGTTAGAAGATCGAGTGGTAGACAGAGGGTCGTACCAATGGCTTGTTGGAAGGTTGTTCTATTTGACGCATACAAGACTAGATATAGCATTTGCAATTAGTGTTGTTAGCAAGTTTATGCACAATCTCAAAGAAGCACATCTCAAGGCTGTTCATAGGATCTTGCAATATCTGAAGGGTTACCCTGAAAAAGGTATTTTGTTCAGAAAAGGAGAGGAAATGGCATTAAAAGTCTACACTGATGCAGATTATTGCGGATACTAGATGACAGGAGGCCTACTTCAGGTTACTGTTGTGGGAAAACGTGTGTATGTGTAAATCCCATAAGTTTAGGGATTTCAGTTAGGAGTAGTTAATAGTTTCCTGATTTGGTGCTATAATCTTTTGTATATATATAGCCTATTGACTAATCAATAGATTCATTCATTCACGCCCTAAAAAACTGATATGGTATCAGAGCTTTAGGATTTTTTTCTCTGTGAATTGCAACCGTGCTCTGTTCTTGATAGTAGAAAACAGAGCATTTTTTTCTCTTAACAGCCATTAGCCTTCATTGCATTCTCTTCTGGCCTTCATCACCGCACCTCTCCTTGGCCTTCATCGCCACCGCAGCCCTTGGTTTTCATCGCCAGAAAATATTTCTTCTTCTGCCGAGCGATCTTCATCGCCCAGAAATTTTTTTTTTCTTTTTCAGCCGTTCGGCCTTCATTGCCGAGATTGCAGAGCCTACTCGTCTCCACCCTCGCATCTGCGTTCTGGTTCACCGCCACCGCCGCTGCTGCCGCTGTCGCTACCGCTGCCTCTGTCGCGTGGGCTTCTGCATTTTGGTTCGCCGGTGTTTATCATGAAAGATTTAAGTTTTGAAGAAGGAGGAACAGTGAAAGGAGCGCAAGTCGTCGTTTTTAATCCAAGAAAACGACGTGTCGTTTTTGGGTCTGGGGAGAAAAAAAACTACAGGTCGTTTTTTGAGAAAAAAAAACTACAGGTCGTTTTTATAAATAAATAAAAAAAAAAAGGGAGAGAGAAAGAGAAGATGTCAGAAGGAGGTAAAAAATCAGAAACTTCGTTAGACGGCGGAGGTAGAACCCAATCATCGGGAGAATTGCAAGCCATTCAGGCTGCTTATAGATTGGATGGGAAGAATTATCTTAAGTGGTCCCAATTTGTTCGTACGATTCTGAAAGGGAAGATCGGCCATTTGTTGGGGACGGGGCCGAAGCCAGGTGAGTCGGGGTTTGAAGTGTGGTTCGAAGAGGATTCCATGATCATGGCATGGTTATGGGGCTCAATGATACCGGAGATAAGTGACACAGTTATGTTCATGGCTACAGCCAAAGACATTTAGGACGCAATCCAACAGACATACTCGAAGGCTAGAGATGCGGCTCAGGTGTATGAAGTAAAAGTTAAAACTATGGCTGCGAAACAAGGAAGCAGGACTGTGACTGAGTATGCCAATCAACTGAAATCCTTGTGGCAAGAGCTTGATCACTATAGGGTGATTCAGACTAAGTGTCCAGATGATGCTGCAATACTTAAGGACTTTATTGAACGAGATAGAATTTATGATTTCCTTGTGGGATTAAATCCAGAGTTTGATCAAGTCAGGATTCAAATTCTCGAAAAGCAGGAGGTTCCATGTTTCAATGAAGTGGTGGCCATTATCAGAAGTGAAGAAAGTAGAAGGACTCTGATGCTTGAGTCTCCCGCAGATAGCTCAGCTATGGTAGCTGGAAGTGCCAAAACTAGTTCAGCAGGATTAGAAAGGAAGGCTGCTTTCGAAGGTGGAAAGAATGGTCAGTCCAAGACCCAAAATCGTGATGAATTATGGTGCACCTACTGCAAAAAGGCACGTCACACACGAGAGAAATGCTGGAAATTGCACGGGAAGCCTCCTAGCCGTGAGTGGGGGCAGAAAGGTGGTGCACCACAGGGTAATGGACAAGCTCATGCTGCTACTGAAGCAACACAGGGAGATGCCAAGCAGGAACCAGCGGGTCTTAATCAGGAGGAGGTGGAAAGGGTGAGATCATTCCTTAGTAATATGGAGAAACCTACAGGTACTTGTTCCTTGGCATATTCAGGTGAGCATCCTTTTTCATTCGGATTAAATGCCTCGGAAACACCCTTTAAGCACTCTTGGATCATGGATTCAGGAGCCACCGACCACATGACCCATTCATCCAAATTTTTTTCCACATACTCACCATGTCCAAGTAATAAAAAAATTGCCACAGCAGATGGATCCTTAGCAACTGTAGCCGGTACAGGAGATGTCTAAATCAACCCATCTATAACTTTAAAAAAAGTCCTCCATGTTCCTAAATTATCCACTAACCTTGTCTCTATATAGAAACTCACACAAGATTTACTCTGTAATGTGGTTTTTTATAACAGTTATTGTGTATTTCAGGAAATGGATTCGGGGAGGACGATTGGACATGCTAGAGAGCGGGATGGTCTTTACTACCTTGAGGAACCAACCAGATCAAACGTGTTCAAAAGCAGATTTTCTAATTCTCTCATGTCTGAGTCTATGTTATCCAATAAAGAAAAAATCATTCTTTACCATGGTCGGTTAGGGCATCCATCGTTTAAGATTGTTAGAGCTTTGTTTCCCTCTTTATTTATGAAACTTAATGTTGAAAGTCTTCATTGTGAGGTGTGTGAACTTGCTAAACACAAGCGTGTACCTTTTCCAGTTAGTAATAAAAGAAGCATTTTTCCATTTTACCTTGTTCATACTGATATTTGGGGTCCTGCTACTGTTCCTAATGTGTCTGGGGCACGATGGTTTGTGACTTTTATTGATGATTGTACCCGAGTCACCTGGGTTTTCTTGCTCAAACACAAATCCGATGTGAGCTCTGTGTTTCCAAATTTCTTCTCAATGGTAAAAAAACCAGTTTGGTGTAAGTATTAAGAGACTAAGATCAGACAATGCCCGGGACTATTTCAATCAAACCCTTACGTCCTATTGTCAAAAGGAGGGAATAATTCATGAGTCCTCATGTGTTAAAACCCCCCAACAAAATGGAGTAGCCGAGAGGAAAAATGGACACCTTTTAGACCAAACCCGAGCATTGTTATTTCAGAGGCATGTGCCAAAAAACTTCTGGGGGGAAGCTGTTCTCACATCCACTCACCTCATCAATAGACTTCCTACTCGTGTTTTGGGATTTAAAAGTCCGATGGATGTGCTTTCTTCATTCTACCCAAACTTGTCCACCACCAACAACCTTATACCTCGTATCTTTGGATGTGTCTCCTTTGTTCATGTCCATAGCCAAGACAGGGGGAAACTAGATCCTCGAACTCTAAAATGTGTATTTGTGGGGTATTCCTCAACTCAGAAAGGATATAAATGCTATCATCCTCCAACCAAGAAATTTTATGTGTCAAGGGATGTCACCTTTAATGAGCGAGAAGCTTACTTTACCCAACCTTATCTTCCGGGAGAGAGTCTTAGGGAAGATAAGGGTAGTTTGGAAGGTTTTCTTCTTGAGTTACCCGACCTTTCACCATCATCGTCTCAACCCGAATTTTCAGTTACCACTGATCCAGAAATTGTTTCTAATCCTTCGGAATCTGCTTCAGAAAACGTGAGATTTGGTAAGAACTTGGTGTACTTAAGGCAAAAGAAGAACGTTCCAGGATCTGTGCAGGTTCAAGAATCTGATCCCAGTCTTTTAAATGAGGTAACAATTTCTGATTCTCCAGCTTTGCAGAGTGAAACCGAACCTTCAAGTAATGAGGACAATCAGGACCTTCCAATTGCACTTAGGAAAGGGACAAGAAAATGCACCAAACAGCCACTATATCCCCTGTCACACTACCTATCCTTTAAAAATTTTTCGCCTACCTATAAAGCCATTCTTGTTAACCTTAATACCATTACCATTCCAACCACATTATCTGAGGCATTGTCTGATGGAGAATGGAAGCAAGCCATGGACGTGGAAATGGAGGCTCTAGAGAAGAACAAAACGTGGGAGTTGGTTGAGTTGCCAATAGGAAAAAGGCCCGTGGGTTGCAAGTGGGTCTATACTGTGAAGTATAGGGCTGATGGATCGATTGAGAGATATAAAGCGAGGTTGGTAGCCAAAGGATATACGCAGACTTATGGGATTGACTATTTAGAAACGTTTGCTCCAGTTGCAAAGATGAATACGGTTAGGGTTGTTCTATCCCTAGCTACCAACTTGAGTTGGGAATTGCAACAATTTGATGTGAAGAATGCGTTCCTGCACGGAGAGCTTGAGGAGGAGATTTATATGGAGGTTCCACCAGGCTATAGAAAGAACATAAGGGCCAATACAGTATGTAAGCTGAACAAAGCTTTGTATAGTTTGAAGCAATCGCCTCGGGCATGGTTTGGGAGATTTGCTAGAGTTATGTTGGCTATGGGATACAAACAAAGTTAAGGAGATCATACATTGTTCATTAAGCACTCGACTTCAGGGGGAGTAACAGTCTTGCTTGTATATGTGGATGATATTATTGTAACAGGAGATGATGAGAGGGAAAAACACATCTTGAGTCAACGCCTAGCTAAGGAGTTTGAGATCAAGACTTTGGGAAGATTGAAGTATTTTCTGGGAATTGAAGTTGCACACTCTAGAAAAGGAATTTTTATATCCCAACAGAAGTATGTTATTGATTTGCTCAAGGAGACAGGTCAAGCTGCATGTAAACCCGCAAGAACTCCCATAGATCCGAATCATAAATTGGGAAATGCAGAGGAAGATGCCACGGTAGATAGAGAGATGTATCAACGTCTCGTAGGACGACTCATCTACTTGTCGAATACCAGACCAGATATAGCTTATGCAGTAAGCTTGATCAGCCAGTTCATGCATAGTCCAAGAGAGGTTCATTTGCAAGCTGCATATCGAATTTTGCAATATCTTAAGGGGACACCAGGAAGAGGAATTTTGTTTGAGAGGAATGGAAGTATGACACTTGAAGCTTATACTGATGCTGACTATGCAGGATCGATTGTGGACAGGAGATCAACAACCGGGTATTGTACGTTTCTTGGAGGGAATCTTGTGACATGGAGAAGCAAGAAGCAGAGCGTTGTAGCACGGTCTAGTGCTGAAGCAGAGTTCCATGCAATGGCACAAGGCGTATGTGAGCTACTTTGGCTAAAGATCATCCTAGAAGATTTAAAGATTAACTGTGATGGGCCTATGAAACTCTATTGTGACAATAAGTCAGCAATAAGCATAGCTCATAACCCGATTCAGCATGATCGAACGAAGCATATCGAGGTCGATAGACATTTCATCAAGGAAAAGTTGGATAATGGCCTAATTTGTACTCCTTATGTATCAACAAATGGGCAACTTGCCGGCATCCTTACCAAAGGGCTAAATAGTTCAACATTTGAGAGAATTGTATCCAAGTTGGGAATGGAAAATTTCAATTCACCAGCTTGAGGGGGAGTGTGGGAAAACGTGTGTATGTGTAAATCCCATAAGTTTAGGGATTTCAGTTAGGAGTAGTTAATAGTTTCCTGATTTGGTGCTATAATCTTTTGTATATATATAGCCTATTGGCTAATCAATAGATTCATTCATTCACGCCCTAAAAAACTTATTACTGTACATTTCTAGGAGGAAATCTGGTGACATGGAGGAGTAAGAAGCAGAATGCAGTGTCGAGGTCAAGTGCTGAATTCGAGTTTAGATCAATGGCAATGGGAATCTGTGAGCTATTATGGTTGAAGATAATTCTTGACAATTTGAAGATAAAGTGGGAAGGTCCGATGAGGTTATACTGTGACAACAAGTCAGCCATCAGCATTGCTCATAACCCGGTGTAGCGTGATCGAACGAAGCATATTGAAGTGAATAGACATTTTATTAAGGAAAAGCTTGATAACGGACAGATTTGTATTCCATTCGTGTCGACTAAGGATCAATTAGCAGACATTCTCACGAAGGGACTACCAAGTACTGTGTTTCAAGATAATGTTAGCAAGCTTGGAATGAAGGATATTCATTCACCAGCTTGAGGGGGAGTGTCGAATTATGGAAAGATTTTATTTGATTTGATTTTGTGAAAATTAGTTAGGAAGTTTCCTGTTTTGTAGAGATCCTAATTGTAATGTAATTTCTAGCTGATTTGTTTGAGATTTATTAGGTGATTTTTTCCTTTTTTAGATGTCTGCAATTGTACATAAATAGTGACTGTATTCCATTGATTCAATACAAGAAAAACATTCCAGAATTCAAGTTATTCTAATGCTGATTGGGCTAGTTCTATAATTGACTGAAAGTCTACGACTGGATATTGTATGTATGGGGTGATTTGGTTACATGGAGGAGCAAAAAGTAAAATGTTGTAGCAAGAAGTAGTGCAAAGGCAGAATTTGAGCAATGGCAAATGGAGTTTGTGAGTTATTATGGTTGAAGCGCGTGCTAATGGAACTAAAGAAACCGTTAACAACTCCAATGAAGCTGTATTGTGATAATAAGGCAGCTATAAGCATTGGTCATGACCTAGTGTAGCATGACAAGACTAAACACGTGGAGTTAGACATGTACTTCATCAAGGAAAAGCTGGAAGCAGTAATCATTTGCACACCATATGTTCCAACCTCAGGGCAGATAGCTAACATCTTTATTTGGTTGTTCAAGTCAAATTTCGAGTTTCTTGTTAGCAAGTTGGGCTTATTGGACATATACGCATTAACTTGAGGGAAAGTGTCAGAATGTTAGGAATTTTAAAATAGTCTATATTTGTTAAAGTTTCTTTAGGATATTCCAAGAATAACTCTGGGAATATTATCAGAACATTACCAGATTTACATACTTTGTTTCCTAGTTTAGTAGAAGTTTCCTATTTTTCTGATTTTTAAAGTGTGCATTAACTGGCAGATTACAATCAGCCTACCTATATATTACCTTGTAATATTACGTTTGAATAAGAGAGAAAAAGTGTTCAGTTTTTCTCAAACTTTCAATTACCTTCTGATGATGCTCGAGTCTTGGAAAGTAACTCGTTTCACTTGTTTCCTCGTCAAACGACATTCGATATTGTTATCCTCTTGTTTAGCCAGTTAATTAATCTTCTTGCATTTCCTTGTTTGTCCTTTGCTGAGGCATATTAGGATTAGTCTCACCTAGTTATTTTTTGTCAGATCGTTAAGTTTTGTTGTTCATCTAAAAATGCAGGCCCACTTGAGTACCCCGAATATTGAACAATTTATTGATTTACTGATCAGCATCCCGGTTGAAGGTCATGATAACTCATTCGTTTATTTAATGTCGGAGTGGACTAAGCAGCAAGGTAATTTATGGTACTTTTATTATTATTATTTTTATGATGTTGGCAAGTTCCAGTTAATATAAAACAAGACGAGTGTCGATTCCCAAACCACTATCTGGCCTGAGTTGAAAACTAGAGCCCTGCTGAACCCTACAGTTCATTTTGTATACTTTGTTAACCAATACCAAATACTTACAAGCTGTTGTTACCGACTAAAATGTGCATTTACAAATTTTCCACCTGTCTATTGAGTGCAGGAGAGATCCACGGGGCATACCAAATTAAAGTGACTACTAGTGCTTTGGCTTTATTGCTATCCACGAGGCATCCTGAATTAGCAAAAATTAATGTTCAAGGAAACATAATTAAGGTTGTCTTTTTCTTTTAATTTAATGAGCAAGGTTTTCATTTTACCTTAGTAATTACGTTTTTGCTTCCTGATCCAAGAACTGAATCATTTTCTTGTAAAGGCTGCTTCAGGGATAACTACCCGCTCTAAAGCTAAATTAGCACCAGATCAGTGGACGGTTATTCCACTTCCTGAAAAGGTACTGAGGTTACGTTCATCATCCAAAAGTTTAATTTTTAACAGACAAGGTTGTTATCTCCACCGTATTAGAGACTACTGTATGGTATGGTAATAGCACTTGAACACCAAGGTCAATAATTCTTAGGGTTACCTAAGCATTTTATTCAATGAGTTACACTTTTATTTGTTTTCACCCTCGTAAAATGTAGTTCCATGTAGTGCAAGTTTGAATGAAGAAGTTTTGCATTCCATTCGATGTTGCAGATACTAGCTTTGTTGGCAGATGCGTTGGTTGAAATGCAAGAACAAGTCCTGGCAGATGACGAAGAGGTAGTTATTGTTTTAGCTTTGTCATGTTCGCGTTACTACTTCCGATAGTGCTTGAAGGCTTGGTTAATTGATGTTGCAGGATAGTGACTGGGAAGAAGTTCGAGCGGAGGATGTTGAAGCTGAAAAGGACTTGTATTCAGCTGGGGCAACATCATTTGGCAGACCTACCCATGAACATCTGGAAGCAATGGCCAAAGTCTTTAACGAGGTTCTCTTTTTTCCTGAAATTTTTATGAGCTTCATGACTATCCTGTTGTTTTTCGGGGATAGCTCATCAAGCTTGATTAATGTTTTTGTAGGATCAAGAAGATGATTACCAAGACGACCTAATTAGTGCAGCCGATCCCCTCAATCAGGTTCTACTTACAAGCTTAATTTTTTAAGTTGGTAAATGAATTCTATTATTCTATTTATATCTGCTTATCCATTGCACGTTTCAGATCAATCTTGCAAACTATCTTGCGGATTTCCTTGTAAAATTTTTGCAGTGCGATAGACAACTGGTTAATCATCTATGCCAGGTGATATTTAACTCTTGTTCGAAACGTTTCATCAACATTTGAATTTTGTTTTTCCTGATGATCGGAATCAATGAGCCTGATTGCTGAAAAGACATACATACATACATACATACATACATACACACATAAACAATTTGCTTTTATTTCTTTTGAAACTGCAGAGCCTGACTCCGAGTCAGCGGAGTGCTATTCAAATGGTCCTGAAACGCTGAGTTTATTCGATTTTTTTTTTTTTTTTGGTTGGGATTATTTTACTTATATTTGTGAATGATTTTCTGCTACTCAATTTAATTGTGCGTAAATCAATGAGAAGTAACGTAGAGAAAACGTTATACATTGTTGTTTTTAGCAAAAGATGGGCCATGAAAGTTGCTAAATTTGAAAAGGTTGTTTTTGTATTCCAATTTGATGCCTATATTAGTGCTTTTGGTTTTCTTTTTTGGGTAGCTTATGGTGCGTCACTTTTGGATGTTAGGGGAAACATTAATTACTGTATTTTGTAATTTTTGTATTTCTTTCTCACTTTCTTTTTAAAAAATAAATAAATAAATAAATAATACTTAAATAGATAGGGCCTATTAATTGGTATCTGAGCCAAATTCAGTAATTAATGAGTTTAGAAGTTCATAATGAATATAAACGTATTTTAAATTATCTAGTCAAATATCATAAAAGTCTTATAGGATTTACTCTGTTTGAAGGACAAAATATTAATGATCAAAATTATCCAAGACAATTAAATATTATTATAAGATTATTAATAACATTACATCAAAGATTAGATATATTAAAATCAGAATTAAGAAAAATTATAATTAGTAAAATTTTAGAGGAAGATTTAATAAAAAGGTAATAAAAAGTTTAGAAAAATAATCCTTAGGGAAAGATAATAAAGAAATTAAAGGTTCATCTGAAAGATTTGGCTATTTTTAGGATAAAATGAAAAGCATAATTAAAATTCTTATAAAACCATTTACAGGAAGAAGTAGAAGATTAAATGATACAGATGATATATCAAAAACATCAATGATAAGTAGTAGAAGAAGTTTTTCAGGAATTTTAAGAGGAAGTGGATCTAATTCTATAGAACATGAAAGAGCTTTAAAAGATATAATTGATATAGACAGAGAGAGACGTAAGTATCTATAATAATAATCAAATAAATTTATTAAATCGAAGGGTATTATATAGGGTAGGACCTTTAACATTAGATATAGGATTATTAAGAATAACTAGAGAAGAATAACTAGAGAAAGAAGATGTAGTGTAATTACAGAAGCTTTAAATTTAACTATAATAATAAATGAAACAGCTAAATAAATAAAGAAAATTGGTAAAAAAATTAATTCATTTTTATAGGAATAAAATGATTAATTAGAAAAAACTCAGGAACAAAAACACTACTACTATTATTAGATAAAAGATGGGATAATATGATTTTAGCAAAGTTAGCAAGCATAGAAGTAGATATGAATGAAAATAAATGTATATTTTACATAGCTCCTAACTTTTGCATGGATATAGATGATTTTGTTAAGTATATACAAATAGGTATACAAACTAAAGGATTTGAAAACTTTACTGGACAAAATTTATTAATATCTATAGGGTTTCTTAGAAGATTAACAAATAGTAGTGATATAAGATATAAATGAAATATACAAAGAATAATAGATACAATAAGTAGTAAAAGAATAAAGATGATAAAATCAATATCTGTATATCCTAATATATTAGCGAACACAGACTGGAATATTAGTAAACATGTGGAAGATAGTAATTCGGTATTATTATCAGAAAATAATATAATGTATAGAGATATAGATGGATCATATGTATTAAGGTTTTTAAATTATAAACACAAATTTTAGAAAAGACGAGTCATCAAATACAAATGAAACAGAAGAAGAAGAAAATGATAGTAATCCAGTAAATTTGATGGAAGTAATTGTAGAAAATATAGAATTAGTACATAATGAGACAGAGGATAAATTAATGTTTTCTGTAGGATTAAATTTAACATATGAAGAATTATTAAGGTTAGAAATAGAAATAACACAAAAAGGACACATACAGGAAGAAGATGAACTATACTATGATAATTTAGGAAACATTAGACTAAGAATTAATGGATTACTTAGAGAATTACAAAATGAAACAGAAATTACACCCATAGAATTAATGAAAATAGGAGAAAGCACGTCTACAGCTACTACTAATTATCCTCCTCTATATAGTAATACAAGAATATATAATGTTGGACAACCTCTCAGAATACCTATATCACCTATAGAATATAGGGATAATAACTATAAAACTAAAGGTAAGAGGCAACCATTAGAAACTATAGATAAGAGAAAATTAATAGATGATGGTAGAATATTAAATTTATCAGCACATGATCCATAAACTTGGACTTCTGTAATAGAAGTATGAACATAGTTAGTAACAAGAAAACAACAGGAACTAGAATTTAATCAGAATGCAGAAGAAATGTATAGTTATTTAGAAAAGTTTTTAGGAGAAATAGCTAGAGCTATATGGGAAGGATATAAAAGAAAATTTCCAGAAGATTTTAATAAAGATTTACAATTGGGAGCAAATCCTTATAATTTCACAAATAAAATACAATTATTATTAACAGGATCCCAATCAAATATAGGATTTAATAAAATGCAACAACAAGCCATAAAAAAATTAGAACAATTACAAATAAGAAATTGGTTACATATAAAACTATTTTTACAAGATTATTATTATTATTATTATTATTCTATAGCAGGATGTTCTTATGATAAAAGTATAGGTGATAAATTATTTTTAAAATTACCGGACCCATTAGGAGCAGAGATATATAAAAAAATTTCAAGATTATACTATATTGCCACAGGTGGATAATATTAAAACTAGAATAAGATTTGTAATAGAATAGTTAGTAGAAAAATGTACATCCATATAAATTACTAGACAACTTAAAGGAGAATATAGTTTTTGTAAACAAATATATGTTCCACAATAGTATGGAGAAAAATCTGAAAGAAAGAAACCATATGATAAGAAAAATATAAAATATAAAAAACATAGATATTATTTAAGAAAATCAAATGCTAGAAAACCCTACTTAGACAAAAATAAACATGTAATAAAATATAATAGAAATAGAGATTATATAAATAAGTTAGCTTGTTTTACATGTGGTAGTCCAGATCATTTAGCTCGTAATTGAAATAAGAGACAGAATATGCATAATAAAGAAGCTATATTAGTAGAATGTGTGATGAGGATATTTTAGATGTAGGAGAAAATATTAGTGATAGTGAAAGTATTTATAATATAATAACGATTTCAGATTATAGTGATAATAATGATATTGGACTAACAGAAGAATTATTAGAATCAAATAGAAAAATAAAAAAAAGTTATGAATTAAAAATAAATGAATTAGATGATTTACAAGGAATGTTAGAAAATATGCAAACAGAATTAGTTAACATAAATTGTGAACACAATTGGAAAAATAGAAGAGGATCTGATGACCATCCATGTGTTTATTGTAGCAGGTATCTTATTATTAATTTAAGATATCAATATTCAGTATGTATGGTAGAAGTATGTAAATTATGTTTGATAGAACAAAAACAATATTTCATAGAAGAAAATAAAACAATAAATGAAAAACAAAAACATAAAAATGAAGAAAGTATTGAATGAAGAATAAAAAAAATGGAAAATATTATAGATAAATTAGAAAAAAGAATAGAGCTATTAGAACAAAAGGATAAAGGAAAAACTAAAATAGAATCAGATAACCAAGAAATAACATATTATATTAATATACAAAGAGATTTTCAACAAATAGAATATTTTAATAAAAAACAAACAGGGATATATAATATAAAAATAGAATGTAAAATACAAATTCATAATTGGATTTTAGAAACTATAGTTTTAATTGATACAAGATATAGTAATACAATATTAGATTCTGAATTAGTACCTTAACAATTTCATAATAAGTTATTACCATCAGAAACAAATACTGCAGAACAGATGGACAGAAAATTATATACATATAATACTAAATTAAAAAAGTCAAAAATTATGTTTAAAACAACACAAGGATATATAAATGCTATGATAACAAAAGATATATTCCTAAGAAATCTTACACTTAGAAATATACAATTTATTATAGGACTAAATTTCTTATTAAACAATCAATATGGAATTTTATTAACCCAAATAGGCATGTACATATTAAATACACCTATATTACCATTAACTACATCAGAGTTAGTAGTAAAGCGTGGTAGTACTTATACAAAAAACTGTGAATGCAAACAACCAAGTAAATGTCAAAATATTTTGGAAGAAACATTAGAAATAGAAGATATAGAAGAATTAGAAGATTATATAATAAGATCAGAAATGTACTTTCCACAATTAATTGAATTAAATAATATAATAATAAGAATAGATGAAGTTGATAATTTAATAAAAATATTACATAAAGAAGAAATTATTGGTAATATACCTACAACACATTGGGAAAAGAATAAAATATATTGTAAATTAGAAATTAAAAACCCAGACTTAATAATAAAAAGGAAAGAAAATAGAAGCAACTCCAGAAAATTACAAAGATTTTGAATTACACATAACAGAATTACAAAAATTAAAAGTAATAAGAAAAAGTATAAGTCCCCATAGATCTCCCGCATTTATTGTAAATAAACATAGTGAACAAGTTAGAGGAAAATCTAGAATGGTAATATATTATAGAAGATTGAATGATAATATTATAAATGATAGTTATGATATATCAGATAAAACAAAATTATTAAACAGAATCCAAAACAGTAAAATATTCAGTAAATTTGACTGTAAGTCAGGATTTTGGCAAATAAAAATGCATCCTAATAGTATATCATGAACAGCTTTTACATCACCTTTAAGACATTATGAATGGTTGGTAATGCCATTTAGATTAAAAAATGCTCCTGCAATATTCCAAAGAAAAGTGGATGATATATTTAGCAAATATAATAAATTTGTTTGTGTTTATATTGATGATATTTTAGTTTTTAGTAAAACCAAATAAGAACATATATCTCATTTAAAATTAGTATTAGTAAAATTCTTGAAACATGGAATAATAATTTCACAATCAAAAATGAAATTAATAAAATAAAATATAGAATTGTTGGGAGTAGAATTAGGACAAGGATATATTAAACTTTAACCACACATATCACAAAAGGGCTTAGAATTCCCTAATAAAATGAATGTAAAACAATTACAACAATTTTTAGGACTATTAAATTATGCTAGACCATTTATTAAGGATTTAAGTAAATTAGTAAGACCTTTATATAGTAAACTAAGACCTACATGAAATAAACAATTTAATAACAAAGATAAAAGATTAATAGAAATAATAAAAGAAAATGTAAAAACATTAAAACCTTTGAGGCTTCTTTTAGACTCAGATTATCTATTGTAGAATGTGATGGATGTTAAACAGGATGAGGAAGAATATTAAAAAGAAAACCTCATAAATATGATGATAAAAAATCAGAAGAAATATATAGATATAATAGTGGAAAGTTTAAAGAAAAATTATATAGTTCCATTGACCAAGAAATAATGACGGTAATATATTCCTTGAATAGCTTTAGATTGTTTGTATTAGATAAACCAGATATATTGGTAAGAATAGATTGTGAAGCTATAATAAAATTTTATAATAATAAAAATAGTAAAAGAATGTCAAAAAAAGGTGGATTTCTTTTAAGAATATTCTAATAAATAATAATTATAAAGTGATTTTTGAATATATCAAAGGAACAGATAATAGTTTATCAGATATTTTAAGTAGATATTTAAACAATAAAAACTGAAATTCTTGCAAATATGAATAGAAGAAAAGCTCCTATAAATTCAGAACAGGACCAAAATTTACTATATAACAGAGAAATAAGCCCAGTAGCACCATTTTAGCCCAATTGGCAAGAACAACCCTTTTGTCAATATGGATCTATCAAGGTTCCTCAATATCCAGCCCATAAATCTTTCCATAGTATATATGACTCACAGTTTGATATATCTCAAAAATGTATTATAGATAATCTATGAAATTTAGAAACTCCTAATCTACAGGAATCTAAGAAAAAACCAACTATGCTAAATAATTTATTATATTATTTCACAAAAACACAATAGAAACCTGCTTCTAAAAAGTTTTCAGTTTATGTAGTGTATAAAGGATTTAAATCAGGAGTTTATTCAAACTTTAATCAGGTAAGTGAACAGGTTAAAGAGTATCCTAATCCTACATATAGAGGTTATTACGATATTTCAACAGCCTTAAAAGAAGTCTAATATTATTTAGGAGCTAAGATATTTATACATCCTAACATACAAAGTCAACAAACTCAAAAAATGATAACTCAATCACAAGTTAGGATAGACTTAGTATCACAAAAATATAGAATCTAAAAAATTACTATTTTGTAAATATTGTAAAAATCTTACTAAAAATTTGGCAGAGTTAAACAAAAAATGTTATGAATATGAGGAAACTATTCAAAAATATGAAAAAAGATCAAAAATAAAATCTAATAATGTTTTGCAAGTATATAATACAAAATATGAAGATATGTGTGCAAAAGCTACCTTTAAAACTTTTGAATTTTTAAAACCATTAATGGAACATCCAGATATTATAGAAACAATATCAGAAAATAGAGAAAAAATATATATATAAAAGGTACAAAAATGTATAGAATTTTTAAAGTCTCCCTCTCAACCAGGAATGTGTATAAAAGGAAGTTTTTTTAGCATAAAGGATATTACTAGTCCTTGTAAAGACTCTTGTAAAAATTTAAATAAAATATATGATATATGTGAATGTCAAGTCATGTATAGCTTTCCTTTTATAAAAATAGATCTTTTTGATTACCATAATTGGATATATAAAAAACAATATTATAATATACAGACTTTATTAGACTACAGATTTGTTAAACAGATTCTTATTTCTGATCCAGACCAAACAGATTTACTTGGGAAACATTTAGCAATAGTCATATATAAACAATTTTAATTTGGAGCTCAATATGTATTAGTAACAATAAGATCATGTTCTCTAGAATATATTCCAACTAAATTAAACGTAGAACCAACTTTCCATAGAATCTGGGTCAAGCCCATAACACATCCTTATTTTACTACACTACATAGTCATCCCTTAAGGATAGAAATGGAAGATGAACATATAGATCCTAAATGTATATACAACCTTGAAGATATGATAGTTCATTGGAGAATGAGAAACTATGCCTTTTTACATGACAAGTGGACAATCCAAGAAGATAGAAATCAGCCACAGCCATGGAAACTTTTCTCTGAAAACAGGATACAGAAGATATATGTACCAGCCAATTCATACTAGACAGAGATAGCACAACAAATTACAACCGCACATCCTACATTATTCAACCTTTACACGACACAATACCGACAACTGAATCAAGACCTAGAAGATAAAGAATATCTTGCTTTTAAAGAGCCAACTTACAAGATGACAGTTGTTCTGATGAAGATCTCAAAAAAGTAATGGGAGATTAAGGAATCTCTAACCTTTATCAAGACTAACAGATAAGAATGGGTGTCTTTGTGTCAGTAAGCTTATCTATAGAGAATCCCCTTTTGGGACGAATGGAGCCGTCCATGTGCTCTAATTCACTACAGATAAGATAAGTAGGACAGTCTACTTTTATAAAGAAAATAAAAAGCATAAGTAAGTTATTGATCAAGAATCTTATCAAACGATGATCGATGGGGACCAATGAAGCACCCAGTCTTTTGAAAGAGTTTTTGATCTACTTGTTTGGTTTGCTTATAAATAGAATCTCAAGTTTTTTGTAAAGAAAAGCAAGGAGGAGGAGAATTCCTGAGTCAAAAAGTGTGTGATATTTCTTGAGTCCGAAACCTTTTATAAAATATTTCTATCTTGAGTTTGTAACCTCTTGTAAAGTTTTTATATAAATAAATTCCAGTTCTTTATATCTTATATATATATATCCTTTAAAATTAAGAAAACCTGGTAACCAATCCGGAGTTAAGAGTGAGAAAAGAGTGATACCTAAGCAAAAGATACAGCGGAAACGACCTTCAAAGGCAAAGGTGAAGCCAAATTTTGGTCATAAAGTACGCGTCGTGGTGAACTAAGGTAAAAATTTACTCTCCCTCATTTGATGAACACTTGTTTTAAAGGATAGGAAAAAAAAACAAAAAACAAAACTTACTTAAATAGATAAGGCCTATTAATTGGTACCAGAGCCAAATCTAGTAATTAATGAGTTTAGAAGATCATAATAAATATAAACGTATTTTAAATTATCTAGTCAAATATCATAAAAGTCCCGTAGGATTTACTCTATTTGAAGGACGAAATATTAATGATCAAAATTATCCAAGACAATTAAATACTATTATAGGATTATCAATAACATTACATCAAATGTTAGATATATTAGAATCAGAATTAAGAAAAATTATAATTAGTAAAAATTTAGAGGAAGACTTAATAAAGGTAACAAAAAGTTTAGAAAAATTATCCTTAGAAAAAGATAATAAAGAAATTAAAGGTTCATCTGAAAGAGGTTTGGCTATTTTTAGGATAAAATGAAAAGTATAATTAAAACTCTTACAAAACCATTTACAGGAAGAAGAAGAAGAAGAAGATTAAATGATACAGATGATATATCGGAAACATCAATGATAAGTAGTAGAAGAAGTTTTTTAGGAATCTTAAGAGGAAGTAGATCTAATTTTACAGAACAGGAAAGAGCCCTAGAAGATATAATTGATATAGACAGATACGTAAATACCTATAATAATAATCAAATAAATTTATTAAATCCAAGGGTATTATATAAGGTAGGACCTTTAACATTAGATACAGGATTATTAAGAATAACTAGAGAAAGAAGATGTAGTGTAACTACAGAAGCTTTAAATTTAACTAAAGTAACAAATGAAACAGCTAAACAAATAAAGAAAACTAGTAAAAAATTAATTCATTTAGGATTGATTGTTATAGGAATAAAAGAATTAATTAGAAAAAACTCAAGAACAAAAACACTACTACTATTATTAGATAAAAAATAGGATAATATGATTTTAGCAAAGTTAGCAAGCATAGAAGTAGATATGAATGAAAATAAAGGTATATTTTACATAGCCCCTACTTTTGCATGGATATAGATGATTTTGTTAAGTATATACAAATAGGTATATAAACTAAAGGATTTGAAAACTTTACTGGACAAAATTTATTAGTATCTATAGGATTTCTTAAAAGATTAACGAATAGCAGTGATATAAGATATAAATTAAATATACAAGGAATAATAGATGCAATAAGTAGTAAAGGAATAAAAATGATAAAACCAATATGTGTAGATCCTAATCTATTAGCAAACACAGATTGGAATATTAGTAAACATATGGAAGATAGTAATTCGGTATTATTACCAAAAAATAATATAATGTATAGAGATATAGATGAATCATATGTATTAAGGTTTTTAAATTATAAACACAAAAATTTTGAAGAAGATGAATCATCAAATACAAATAAAACAGAAGAAGAAGAAAATGATAATAATCCAGTAAATTTGATGGAAGTAATAGTAGAAAATATAGAATTAGCATATAATGAGACAAAGGATAAATTAATGTTTTCTGCAGGATTAAATTTAACATATGAAGAATTATTAAGGTTAGAAATAGAAATGACACAAAAAGGACACATGTAGGAAGAAGATGAACTATACTATGATAATTTAGGAAACATTAGACTAAGAATTAATGGATCCGTTAGAGAATTACAAAATGAAACAGAAATTACACCTATAGAATTAATGGAAATAGGAGAAAGCACGTCTACAGCTACTACTAATTATCCTCCTCTATATAGTAATACAAGAACATATAATGTTGGACAACCTCCCAGGATACCTATATCACCTATGGAATATAGAGATAATAACTATAAAACTAAAGGTAAGAGGCAACCATTAGAAACTATAGATAAGTGAAAATTAATAGATGATGGTAGAATATTAAATTTATCAACACATGATCCACAAACTTAGACTTCTGTAATAGAAGTATACGCACAGTTAGTAACAAGAAAACAACAGGAATTAGAATTTAATCAGAATACAGAACAAATGTATAGTTATTTAGAAAAGTTTTTAGGAGAAACAGCTAGAGCTATATGGGAAGAATATAGAAGAAGATTTCCAGAAGATTTTAATAAAGATTTACAATTGGGAGCAAATCCTTATAATTTCACAAATAAAATACAATTATTATTAGCAAGATCCCAACCAAATATAAGATTTAATAAAATGCAACAAGAAGCCATAAAATAAATTAGAACAATCACAAATAAGAAATTAGTTACATATAAAACCATTTTTACAAGATTATTTTTATTATTGTTCTATAGCAGGATGTTCTTATGATAAAAGTATAGGTGATAAATTATTTTTAAAATTACCAGACGCACTAGGAACAGAGATATATAAAAAATTTCAATATTATACTATATTGCCACAAGTAGATAATATTAATACTAGAATAAGATTTGTAATAGAATAGTTAGTAGAAAAATGTACATCCATACAAATTACTAGATAACTTAAAGGAGAATATCGTTTTTGTAAACAAATATATGTTCCACAACAATATGGAGAAAAATCTGAAAGAAAGAAACCATATGATAAGAAAATATAAAATATAAAAAACATACATATTATTTAAGAAAATCAAATGCTAGAAAACTCTACTTGGACAAAAACAAACATGTAATAAAATATAATAGAAATAGAGATTATAAAAATAAGTTAGCTTGTTTTACATGCGGTAGTACAGATCATTCAGCTCGTAATTGTAATAAGAGACAGAATATGCATAATAAACAAGCTATATTAGTAGAATGTGTGAATGAGGATATTTTAAATGCAAGAGAAGATATAAGTGATAATGAAAGTATTTATTGTATAATAACGATTTCAGATTATAGTGGTAATAATAATAGTGATGATAATGATAGTGGACTAACAAAAGAATTATTAGAATCAAATAGAAGAATAAAAAAAAGTTATGAATTAAAAATAAATGAATTAGATAATTTACAAGGAATATTAAAAAATATACAGACCGAATTAATTAATATAAATTGTGAACACAACTGGAAAAATAGGAGAAGATCTGATGACCATCCATGCGTTTATTGTAGCAAGTATCCTATTATTAGTTTAAGATATCAAAATTCAGTATGTATGGTAGAAGCATGTAAATTATGTTTGATAGAACAAAAACAGTATTTCATAAAAGAAAATAAAACAGTAAATGAAAAACAAGTAAATTTTTTACTATAACATTTAAAATTTTTTTTTTTTTTTTGCTATATTAATAGGCACTATCTATTTTGGTAAATTTTTTTTTACTATCCTTTAAAATAAGTGTTTCATTAAATGAGAAAGAGTAAATGTTTACCTTAGTTCACCACGACGCGTACTTTATGACCAAAATTTGGCTTCACCTTTGCCTCTGAAGGTCGTTTCCGTTATGTCTTTTACTTAGGTATCACTCTTTTCTCACTCTTAATTCCGGACCAGGTTTCCTTAATTTTAAAGGATATATATATTTTAAAGGATATATATATAAGATATAAAAGATATAAAGAACTGGATTTTATTTATATAAAAACTTTACAAGAGGTTACGACTCAAGATAGAAATATTTTACAAGTAGATCAAACCAAACAAGTAGATCAAAAACTCTTTCAAAAGACCGGGTACTTCATTGGACCCCATCGATCATCTTTTGATAAGATTCTTGATCAATAATTTACATCTGCTTTTTGTATTCTTTATAAAAGTAGACTATCCTACTTATCTTATCTTTAGTGAATCAGAGCACATGGATGGCTCCATTTGTCCCAAAAGGGGATTCTCTATAGATAAGCTTACTGACACAAAGACACTCATTCTTATCTGTTAGTCTTGATAAAGATTAGAGATTCCTTCATCATCCATTACTTTTTCGAGATCTTTATTAGAACAACTGCCATCTTATAAGTTGGCTCTTTTAAAAGCAAAATATTCTTTATTTTCTGGGTTTGATTCAGTTGTCGGTATTGTGCCTTGTAAAGGTTGAATAATGTAGGATGTGTGGTTGTAATCTGTTGTGCTATCTCTATCGAGTATGGATTGGCTGGTACATATATCTTCTATATCATGTTTTCAGAGAAAAGTCTCCATAGCTATGGCTGATTGCTATCTTCTTGGATTGTCCACTTATCATGTAAAAAGGCATAGTTTCTCATTCTCCAATGGGCTATCATATCTTCAAGGTTGTATATATATTTAGGATCTATATATTCATCTTCCATTTCTATCCTTAAGGGATGACTATGTGGTGTAGTAAAATAAGGATGTGTTATGGGCTTGACCCAGATTCTATAGAAAGCTGGTTCTACGTTTAATTTAGTTGAAATATATTCCGGAGGACATGATCTTATGATTACTAATACATATTGGGCTCTAAATTGAAACTGTTTACATATGGCTATTGCTAAATGTTTCCCAAATAAATCTGTTTGGTCTGGATTAGAAATAAGAATCTGTCTAACAAATCCATAGTCTAATAAAGTCTGTATATTATAATATTGTTTTTTATATATCCAACTATGGTAATCAGAAATATCTATTTTTATAAAAGGAAAGCTATACATGACTTGACATTCACATATATCATATATTTGATTTAAATTTTTACAAGAGTTTTTACAAGGACTAGTAATATCCTTTATGCTAAAAAAACTTCCTTTTATACATATTCCTGGTTGAGAGGGAGACTTTAAAAATTCTATACATTTTTGTACCTTTTATATGTATATTTTTTCTCCTTTTTCTAATATTGTTTCTATAATATCTGGATATTCCATTAATGGTTATAAAAATTCAAAAGTTTTGAAGGTAGCCTTTGCACACATATCTTCATATTTTGTATTATATACTTGCAAAACATTATTATATTTAATTTTTTTATCTTTTTTCATATTTTTGAATAGTTTCCTCATATTCATAACATTTTTTGTTTAACTTTGCAAAATTTTTTGTAAGATTTTCACAATATTTATAGAATAGTAATTTTTTAGATTCTATATCTTGTGATAATAAATCTATCCTAACCTGTGATTGAGTTATCATTTTTTGAGTTTGTTGACTTTGTATACTAGGATGTATAAATAACTGACGTCCTAAATAATATTGGACTTCTTTTAAGGCTGTTGAAATATCATAATAACCTCTACATATAGGATTATGATACTCTTTAATCTATTCACTTATCTGATTAAAGTTTGAATAAACTCCTAATTTAAATCTTTTATACACTACATAAATTGAAAATTTTCTAGAAGCAGGTTTCTATTGTATTTTTGTGAAATAATATATTAAACTTTTTAGTATAGTTTGTTTTTTCTTGGATTCCTGTGGATTAGGAGTTTCTAAATTCCATAGATTATCTATAATACATTTTTGAGATATATCAAGCTGTGAGTTATATATACTACGGAAAGATTTGTGGGCTGGATATTGAGGAAGCGTGATAGATCCAAATTGACAAAAGGGTTGTTCTTGCCAATTGAGCCAGAATGGTGCTACTGGGCTAATTTTTCTGTTATGTAGTAAACTTTGGTCCTGTTCTGAATTTATAGGAGCTTTTCCTCTGCCCGTATCTGCAAGAGTTTCAGTCTTTATTGTTTAAATATCTACTTAAAATATCTGGTAAACTATTATCTGTTCCTTTGATATGTTCAAAAATTACTCTATAATTATTATTTGTTAGAATATCCTTAAAAGAATTCTACCTATTTTGTGGCATTCTTTTACTATTTTTATTATTATAAAATTTTATTATAGCTTCACAATTTGTTCTTACCAATATTTCTGGTTTATCTAACACAAACGATCTAAAACTATTCAAGGAATATATTACCGCCATTATTTCTTAGTCAATGGAACTATACAATTTTTCTCTAAACTTTCCACTATTATATCTACATATTTCTTCTGATTTTTTATCATCAGAAGAACAGATTGTGAACAATTTATGTTAAGTAACAATTTATGTTAATTATAGTCTAATTATATTAATATATAAGGTTTTTATGTTAATTAGATCATATGTATTAAGGTTTTTAAATTATAAACACAAATTTTAGAAAAGACGAGTCATCAAATACAAATGAAACAGAAGAAGAAGAAAATGATAGTAATCCAGTAAATTTGATGGAAGTAATAGTAGAAAATATAGAATTAGTACATAATGAGACAGAGGATAAATTAATGTTTCCTGTAGGATTAAATTTAATATATGAAGAATTATTAAGGTTAGAAATAGAAATGACACAAAAAGGACACATGTAGGAAGAAGATGAACTACACTATGATAATTTAGGAAACATTAGACTAAGAATTAATGGATCCGTTAGGGAATTACAAAATGAAACAGAAATTACACCTATAGAATTAATGGAAATAGGAGAAAGCACGTCTACAGCTACTACTAATTATTCTCCTCTATATAGTAATACAAAAACATATAATGTTGGACAACCTCTCAGGATACCTATATCACCTATGGAATATAGAAATAATAACTATAAAACTAAAGGTAAGAGGCAGCCATTAGAAACTATAGATAAGAGAAAATTAATCCTGTAACTAATGTTAAAGATCCTGCCCTATATACTACCCTTGGATTTAATAAATTTATTTGATTATTATTATAGATATTTACGTCTCTGTTTATATCAATTACATCTTCTAGAACTCTTTCCTATTCTGCAGAATTAGATCCACTTCTCTATATTATTTGTATATTAATATAGTCTGTTATTTCTTGATTATCTGAGTCTATTTTAGTTTTTCCTTTATCTATTTGTTCTAATATCTCTATTCTTTTTTCTAATTTATCTATAATATTTTCCATTTTTATTATTCTTAATTCAATACTTTCTTCATTTTTATGTTTTTTTTTCATTTATTGTTTTATTTTCTTCTATGAAATATTGTTTTTGTTCTATCAAACACAATTTATATGCTTCTACCATACATATTGAACATTGATATTTTAAACTAATAATAGGATACCTGCTACAATAAACACATGGATGGTCATTAGATCCTCTCCTATTTTTCCAATTGTGTTCACAATTTATGTTAACTAATTCTGTCTGTATATTTTCTAACATTCCTTGTAAATCATCTAATTCATTTATTTTTAATTCATAACTTTCTTTTATTCTTCTATTTGATTCTAATAATTCTTCTGTTAGTCCACTATCATTGTCATCACTATCATTATTACCACTATAATCTGAAATCGTTATTATATAGGGTAGGGCCTTTAACATTAGATCCAGGATTATTAAGAATAACTAGAGAAAGAAGATGTAGTGTAACTACAGAAACTTTAAATTTAATTATCGTAACAAATGAAACAGCTAAACAAATAAAGAAAACTGGTAAAAAATTAATTCATTTAGGATTAATTGTTATAGGAATAAAAGGATTAATTAGAAAAAACTCAAGAATAAAAACACTACTACTATTTGATGTGAATCAAATAACGGTTTTAAAAGAACTAATCAACGTCAAGGAACCAATTCAAATACCAATTAGGCCGGTTACAAGAGCAAGAGTAAAGAGATTTAAAGAAGCACTTAATGGGCTAATTCAAGAGGTTTGGGCTCAATCAAATTCGTGGCCCATTGAGCATGATTCATGATACATTAATGTAATTTAAGCCCATGAGGAATTCAGCTAATTCAATCAAGCCCAAGACGTTTTTTTAACCAATGATTTTTGAATTTATGGCAGAATAACTACCTTCCTACATTTACGAATTTGGTTAGGATTAGATTTTCGGAATTGTTAGGATTTAGGATTATCTTTTGTAACAAATTTCAGTTAGGATTTAAGATTATTTTTTGTAACAAATTTTCAAATAATTTTCGGATTTTTTAGGCTTATTTTTTTCGGATTTTTTTTAGAAATATTCTTTGTAACAATTACCTATAAATAGGCATCCTCATAGCAATAAATCAGATCATATCAGTTTAATTCATAAATTTGAGAGTTTTAATTCTCTTTGGTTCTTTGAAGAACTATCTGAACTTATCGGAATTTCCGTGGCGTTCGCTTCTGACTTATCAATCAACCCTTCCATAGTTGATTGTGGCGCCTTCCTTATACCAAGGTTCTTGTTTCGCATTAAGCAACGGGTTGAGGTCAATATACCAAGATTCTTGTTTTTGCTGAAGCAACGGGTCGAGGTCTCCCATCCATTCGAACCTGACTTTAGAACGTTCTTGGGTTCATATTCTTTACGGGTCTCGTTATTCTTGACAGGGTAAAAATGAAGTTAATGTATCATGAATCATGCTCAATGGGCTACGAATTTGATTGAGCCCAAACCTCTTGAATTAGCCCATTAAGTGCTTCTTTAAATCTCTTTGCTCTCGCTCTTGTAACTGGCCCAATTGGTATTTGAGTTGGTTCCCTTGACGTTGATTGGTTCCTTTAAAGCTATTCCTTGATTCACATCATTCCCCTCCTCTTGAAAATGATTTGTCCTCAGATCATCGCTTAATAAGGATTTGTATACATTATCATCGATTCGTTTAAGAACTTGGAAAGGTCCATCCCCTCTAGGAAGTCGCTTGGAACGTCTTTGTGTCGGGATTCGTTTCTTCCTTATGCATAGCCAAACCCAATCTCCAAGATCAAAAACTAATTTGTGACGCATTTTGTTGGCTTGACCTTGAAGCTCCTTAGTCTTCTCGGGATTACTACTATAGATTTGTCTGTTTGGATTGGAAGCACCGGGCACAAAATCAATTTGATGTTTGAACCCTTGAATAAATGGTAATCTGCGTAGTGCTTTCTCGGGAAAGACATCCTCGTATCCCTGCATAAGTGAAGCAACAGAACTAGACAAAGAATGGTCAAGCTCGTTAGTGTTTAAAAATGCCTCTTTATACAAAAATACAATCATCAGCTGTTTTGATAATATAGCTCGCTTGATTTCACTCGCTTTTGTATGAAAATCCGTTTGTTTTCCCTCTGATTTTCTCTCAACTGCCATAAGACTCTTCTCTTTTTTTTACTCGCTTTTTTCGGCCTCTCTCTCTTTTTCACTCTCTATCTTTTTTTCACTTTCTTTTTCATCTTTTATCTTTTGGTTGCTCTCTTTTTTACTCCTTTTCTTTTGTTCACCTTCTTTTTGTAACCTCACTTGATCTTCATACACTTATTATGGTGTCAGCGGTACAAGAGTGATTGGTTGATCATTGAGCATGAACGAATACTTGTTGGTGAAGCCATCCATGTTAACACACCAATCAAACTGTTTCTCTAAATCGTCAAGGATGGTTTTACCTTGGAACGGGGGAATCTTCATCTTAATGCTACCAAATTATTGTCTTCTTGATTCCTAACTCTTGTAAATCGCCTTTCATATCTCCTATTACCCACAACCAAATCCTGATTATCTTCTTTATCAAAACCAGCCCCATAATACTTTTCGTCTTTACTCTCGCTCCTTGAAATTGAACTCTTTCCCTTTTACACACATTAGGAGCATTTAGTGGCTACTTCAAACATGCAATCTCTATCTGGTCTAACCGTTCATGCACTCGTTCTAATTCAACTCTCAACATTCGTTTCATCTCTCTCATCAATTGTAATTGCAGGTTTGGAATAGTTGGTCGTGATGCCTCTACGGTTGAGTTTTCTTCTTTATTGCGTGACATATTCAAAATCTGCAAAATAAGGCTAAAAACCTCACAAGCACTCCCTCACGTGTTTCACTAGAGATAAGAAAATTCATTCACTCTCGTGTTTGTCACTCAAATGGCTTTTACCCTCTAATATGCTCACTACTCCTGCCTTTTTCCACTCATTGATTCTCTTTCGGTTCTTTTCAAACTAAACAAATGATAAACAAAATTTCCAACAACAATTTTTCAAGAACCCACAAAGAAGCAATAAGTACACGAATTGACAAACAAGAAAAGAATTTCACAAAATTGAATTTTTCTTGATGATGAATCAAATTTTTTTTTCTGATTTTTTTTTATCCGAATTTTCTTCTTTTTTTTTAATTAGAAACTAAAATAAACTAGGATTTAAGGGGAAAAAATAGAATAAGAAAGACACAAAATTCAAACATGAATGGAGTAGAAGAAATTCGGCAAACTAGAATTTACAACTCAAAAAAAAAATTTTTTTTCCCGGTAGTCCGTACAATCCGTACCGTTGTTTCTTTTTCTTAATGATTTGAATCAAATAACGGCTTTAAAGGAACCAATCAACGTCAAGGAAACCAATTCAAATACCAATTGGGCCGGTTACAAGAGTGAGAGTAAAGAGATTTAAAGAAGCACTTAATGGGCTAATTCAAGAGGTTTGGGCTCAATCAAATTCGTGGTCCATTGAGCATGATTCATGATACATTAATGTAATTCAAGCTCATAAGGAATTCAGCTAATTCAATCAAGCCCAAGACCTTTTTTTAACCAAGGATTTTTGAATTTATGGCAGAATAACTACCTTTCTAAATTTACGAATTTGATTAGGATTAGATTTTCGGATTTGTTAGGATTTAGGATTATCTTTTGTAACAAATTTGTAGGAAAATAAATCAGTAAAAACATATCAGAGTGGCGCAGCGGAACAATAAAAATTTTTAGATCGTTAAATATCTCATGATGCCATATACAATAAACCAACAACAATTAAAACTCATACCTCAAGGATGCCAATCTTGCAGGAGGAGAATGACCGGAGGCTTCAACCAACTAGCCTTCTCTACTATTCTCCAATTCCCGAACGGCTGAGTGTGTGGGCACTCTGAACCTCGATCGGTATGCTAGCACTGCTAGTCTTCTTCCGACCACCCAGATCTCTAAAGAACTTTATTGTCACGATGAGCTGTGCAACAATAAGCCTGCTCACCTGAGAGTCTGTGGTCTGAGAGAACTGGAGTGGCAGGACCTCTATTTATAGACCTGCATGAGGTGATTCTCTGAATTCGAATTGGACTAGGAAAAGATTTTCTCCCTTATCTTTAACCAAAAATCCGAATTTTTCATAGGATAATCCTAACAATTAAATTCGATTTTTCTAGGATAAATCCAATCCAAATCTAAACAAGATTTTAACTAGAATTTTATCTCCCTTTTTCAACCAAAAAATCCGAAATCTTTAGGAGAAAATCTTCTCCAAATTTTCGGCCACTTTTAGGATAAGGAAGAATCAAAATTCTATTAGGATTTTCAAGCTAAATCTCATCTCAACCTTATCCAAAAATAACCGAATTTCCTAGGATTAAGGCTCCAAAATTTCGGCCACTTTTAGTGAAGGAGAGAATCCAAATTCAACTAGGATTGAAACTTGAATTTTCCCTTGAATCTTATCCACAAAAAACCGAATTTTCCATTGAGGATTATCCTCAAAAAATTCGCCCACTTTTGTTGGGATTTGGATTCAAAATTCAAGTAGGATTCTAACAAGATTGTCCTCTCCAAATCCAACTCAAATTCGAATTTCAAACCTTGTGGATTTTCCACAACAAATTCGAATCCTACTTGGACTGTGATTCAAAATTTGAATTTCAAATTTCAAATTCAAATTTCAAATTTCAAATTTCAAATTTCAAATTTAAATTTCAAATTCAAATTTCAAATTCGAATTTCAAAGTCAAATTTCAAATTCAAATTTCAAATTCAAAATTCAAATTTCAAATTTCAAAATTCAAATTTCAAATTTCAAAATTCAAATTTCAAATTCCACAAAACGGTTGTGTTTCATATTCTTGTTCTCATGGATAATTTTCTACAACTCCAATCCAATCTCAAATAAAATCATGACAACTTTATTTGGAGTTAGAATAATTGTGTACTCTATTATCCAAAACAAAATCTGAATCCAACCGGAGAGAATCTTGTCTACCATCCTAATCCTGTGTCATCACCATCCATGCATAATAAACTAGCCAATAGCATATACAAATCAATTTGCCAAACGTTAAGGAATTATGTGGAGCTAGTGGAGGGACTGATTGGACATATATAATCGGGCTCCCGTGATTCCATATGATCATCATTCTGTACCGAACAACTCAATCATATGATCACTAATTTCAGAGTCACACCACTATAAACCTGAAACTGAATTCCCAATTATATACCGTATTACGTAAGCCTGTGACGAGCTACCATCCAATGACCTTGTCATATATGCAAAACCCTTATATGATATCCATGATCAGCCTTAGGTCAAAGTCCATTTAATCCTACTGATCAGGCTATCTTAAAGTTCCATTATACTACCAAATCAAGAAAATGATTATTCACCATATGTGAATAAGAAGTCATCCGCCCGGCAGACGACCCAAGGCCTTGTCCATTTTCACATTCAGTATAATGCCTTTAAGAGGATACCTTTAACTCCTCAGAGCTATGATTCCGATATCTGCAAACAAATCCTTCATCGTATACAAGTCATGCACTCAACGAACCGGTCTATAAGCTTACTACCTCTGAGACGCTTTAGCCATTGGAACATCAAAGTACATAAGTCATATACATGAAGTAGTTCATTTACTCAGGATTAAGGTTATTGCACAATGAACGTCAAAAGCAGATTGATCCACTCATAGCGGACTACGTAGATCAATCACGCTTTAGTCCCGGTCTAATATGTCACCACCGAGCAACATATCCATGTCTCTACTTGGGAGTCCAGCTCCAGACAGTCAAGACAGACCGTCCCCTCCAAGGCTTTAGACAACATAATAGTCTTAACATGACTTAGATGCTCGGTCTAACCCCATAGACTACAGACCATAGTTTAGACTGCTAACTTTAGAACATTGTCTTCTCGCATACAAAAGTCCATTGCATGCAACGTTCTAACAGTTTTAACACAAGCAGTCAGTGAGCCATATTTGCTTACATTTACTTTAACATGTAAATAAGATGAGGACAGATAGCAATGTAATGAATAACCTCTATATATAACTTTATTATCCAGTTCAAAATGAATACATCAAAAATGTCTCTAATACTTAGGGCATTTCCTAACAATCTCCCACTTGTCCTAAGCCAGTAGATGTGCCATGTTACGCATCCCCATTGCCTCTACATGCCTCTCAAAGCTTCTAGCTACCAAAGTCTTAGTAAAGGGATCAGCGATGTTGTCCTCGGACACGATCTTACATACATCCACTTGTCCAGTCTCCACATGCCCTCTAATAATGTGATATCTTCGATCTATGTGCTTGGTCCTCTTGTGGTGCCGAGATTCCCTTGTGTTGGCAATAGCCCCTGTATTATCACAGTAAAGTGTGATAGGCTTGTCAACACCCGGAATGACCTCAAGGTCCCTAAAGAACTTGCGGAGCCAAACCGCTTCTTTAGATGCCTCAGCCGCAGCCACATACTCAGCCTCCATAGTAGAGTCAGCTGTGCAGCCCTGCTTCACGCTCCTCCACACAATGGCGCCTCCTCTGAGTAAAAACACTGATCCAGATGTCGATTTCCTCGAATCCTTACAAGTCTGGAAGTCTTAGTCCGTGTATCCTACAGGTGTTAGGTCCCCTCCAGAATACAATAGCATATAATCCCTCGTTCTCTTAAGATACTTGAGTATATGCTTTACTGCTTGCCAGTGCTTGGTTCCAGGATTCGCTTGATATCGACTCACCATACCTACTGCAAAACATATGTCCGGGCGAGTGCAAAGCATAGCGTACATAAGGCTACCCACAGCGGATGCATAAGGGACCTTACTCATACGCTCTCTTTCTTCCGATGTCTTGGGACAGTCATCCAATGAAAGAGTTAAACCAGCAATAGAAGGTTGTGAGCCTTTCTTTGCCTCTAGCATTGCATATTTGTCAATTATTTTATCTATGTATGAAGCTTGGGATAATGCTATCATTTTGTTCTTTCGATCTCTGAAGAGACGAATGCCTAGAACATAATTAGCTTCTCCGAAGTCCTTCATGTCAAACTGTTGGTGTAACCAAAGCTTGACCGATGATAAATTCCCTACATCATTCCCAATGAGTAGTATATCATCGAAATAAAGTATCAGAAAGACCACTTTTCCATCCTTAATACGTTTATAAACACAAGGTTCATCAACGTTCTGCTCAAAACCAAATGTCTTAATCGCTTGATCAAACCTCTGGTTCCATGAGCGGGATGCCTGCTTTAATCCATAAATGGATCTAAGCAACTTGCAGACTTTCCTTTCTTGGCCTTTTGCTACGAACCCTTCGGGCTGTATCATATAGATACACTCTTCAAGATGGCCATTCAAGAATGCCGTCTTGACATCCATTTGCCAGATCTCGTAATCGAGAGCCGCAGCAATGGACAGAAGAATATGGATAGACTTCAGCATAGCAACAGGCGAAAAGGTTTTCTCGTAATCGATTCCAGCCTTTTGCGTGTATCCCTTTGCAACCAGTCTAGCTTTGAAAGTTTCCACTCTCCCTTTCGCATCCTTCTTTCTTTTGTAGACCCATTTGCATCCAATGGGTTTTATCCCATCCGGCAAATCTACAAGTTCCCAAACAGAGTTGGATTTCATAGAATCCATCTCATTGTTCATAGCCTGTTTCCAAGATCTAGAATCAACATCCTTTATAGCTTCATCATATGTGACTGGATCTTCCTCATGCTCATGAGCCTCGGCCTGGTATACCTCAGCATCATACATGAAGAAATTAGGTTTCTTAGAAACCCTCCCACTACGACGAGGCACCCTAAATTGTTGATCGTCTGCAGGTCTTTCACTGGAACTCGGACTTGTGTCCAAGACCGAAATCTGTGGAGCAATTCTTTCACCCGATAACTCTTCTAGCACCACTTTGCTTCGAGGCTTAAAGTCATTCATGTGACTTTCCTCCAGGAATGTCGCATGGGTTGAGACAATGACCTTTTGTTCCTTCGGGTTATAGAACAGACCTCCTTTAGTTGCCTTTGGATACCCTACAAACATGCACAATTCTGATCTTGGTTCCAACTTCTTCACATCCCCATCTAGTACATGTGCCGGGCAGCCCCATATTCTCATATGTCCAAGGGAGGGCTTCCTGCCACGCCACAATTCATACGGAGTTCTAGGAATTGATTTGCTCGGAACCTGGTTCAGAATATAGCACGCCGTTTGTAAAGCATGTCCCCAAAATGATAATGGCAGCGTTGAGTAACTCATCATGGACCGTACCATATCCAATAAGGTCATGTTTCTCCTTTCGGCTACACCATTCTGTTGTGGAGTACCAGGTGCATTCAATTGGGATAATATCCCATTCTCTACAAGATGTCCTAGAAATTCATCGGAGAGGTATTCGCCACCTCGATCAGATCGAAGTGTCTTTATGGATTTATCCAATTGCTTTTCCACTTCCGCACGATACTCTTTGAACTTATCAAAGGGTTCGCTCTTGCGGTGCATCAGATACACATATCCATACCTCGAGTAATCATCTATGAAAGAGATATAGTACTCGAACCCTCCTCGTGCTGTGACGTTCATGGGGCCACATACGTCAGTGTGCACAATTTCTAAGAGCTCCTGTGCCCTTGTACCCTTAGCTCCAAAAGACCTTTTAGTCATCTTACCCTCTAGACAAGACTCACATTGGGGAAGTCGTACCTCCTCCAGAGATTCCAGAGGACCGTCTTTCACCAATCTTTGAATCCTATCCTGATTAATATGACCAAGTCTTAAATGCCAAAGATACGCCTTGTTAGAGTGAGAAACTTTCAACCTTTTAGAGTTATCAATTAATTCAGTGTCAAGCAGTGAGTACATCTTTGGTCTGATCAAATATAGGTTTCCATCCATCCATCCAGAACAGATAAAAGACTTATTTCTACGAATATCACCTCTTTTACTAAAAGAAACTGAATAAGAATCCTTTATTAAACAAGCTACCGATATAAGGTTCCTCCTAAAATTAGGAACATAAAAACAGTCTTTCAATAAAATAAACCTAAATTGATCAAAATAAAGATGAACGTCTCCCACTGCCTCAGCCACCACAAAGCTACCATCTCCAGTCCGCAACGAGAGGCTCCTATCATGTAGACTTCTCGTTTCCATGAACCCCTGCATAGAAACATAAACATGATTAGTGGCGCCCGAATCAATGACCCATGTGTCTTTCGATTCTTCCACCAAACATGCTTCTAAGTAATGAAGTTCCTTACCTTCCTTGCCCTTGGAGGCTAGGAATTCCCAGCAAGCCTTCTTGAAGTGACCTACCTTCCCACAGTGGAAGCATTTGGACTTTTTAGGGTCCTTTGGCTTCTTGTTCTTCTTCTTCTTCTTCCCGTCCGAGACAGGAGGATTAGAAGAACTGGAAGCCACTTGCTTCTTATTTGGCCTCTTCCTCTTCCGTGAGAGATTGGAAGATTCCGCCAAATTGGCCTCTCCTTTAGGTCGGACCGTATCCTCATCCCTGATCATCCGCTCATAAGCCTGTAATTGCTTCATGAGCTCGGTAAGTCCTAACTCCTTTGTCGCCAGATTGTATGCGGCCTTAAACCCCATAAAATCTTTAGACAGAGTCTTGAACACCATTTCGATCTGGGTGTTATAATCCAACTCAGCACCATTCTCGGCAGCCTCAGCGAAGAATCCCATTAGAGTGATCATATGGTCCTTCACCGGAGCACCCGCCTTTTGCTTAGAGTTCATAATGCTGGTGATAGCGGACTGTCGAGCCAATTTTTCTTGGCCTCCGAACATGTCCTCCAGATTTTCCATGATCTCCCCAGCAACTTGATAAGTCTCATGCTGCTTTTGTAAAGCACTCGTCATGCTAGCAAGGATGTAGCATCGAGCTATCTCATTGGATTCTCTCCAACGATTATAGGCAACCGGGACCTCCTCAAGTGGTGTGTCAGGTTTGGGCCCAGGTGGGCATGGTTCGTCTAGTACGAACTTGTGTCTCTCGCAGCTGAGAACTATTAATAAATTTCTTTTCCAGTTTTTATAATTATCGCCATTCAACTTATTTTCAGTAAGTATCGAAATGAGGGGTGTCGGTGACATTTTGAACTGAAATAAAATTATACTAGACATCATTACAAAGCCCAAGCAAATATACAGATAATTTAGCAAATAAAAAACATACAAGTATGTTCCTACATGAAACTTGAAAAAACATGTAGTATTGCAACGGTAATTCTCAGCACCTATTGCCCCAAGCCACCGAGGGGTGGTCATGAGAACAAATAGCCGGAACATGGACCCCGTCCAATTAATATATGTTACCTTAAATCCTCCAAGGTTAAGACATATATTAATAACCGCTTATTTGGCCACCAGTTTAGTTAACAGAGCTTCTAGGGAAGGTTAATAACTAAACGAGTCTTGAGTGTATAACCATTGTTTACGTAGCCCGATCCACGTCCTACCAAGCCACCGAGGGGTGGTCATGAATAGGATCGCACCCGAACATGTTTTCCACATAGGAGATCTAATCTAGTATACCGGCGGCCGTAAACACCTACCGAGGGGTGTGGTCAGGTCAGAACTGACGCGAGGCGTTACCATGCTTTCACATATGGATCAACAATGGAGGCCGTGGGTTTTGTTTGAAACCCTCTCCCACTCAATATTTTGAAAAACATGCAAGTTTTGACAAATTATGTATGATCAATATAGTATGAGCGGCACTCACCTATCCTATATGACATGTTATCAAATATGCATACAAAACATCCATCAATACATATTTATACATCCATGACATATCACAGAAAAATAATTGACAGAATAACCAAGCCATGGTTCCATCCTAGAACAAAGAAAATAAAGATTACAAAATTCCATCCAAAGCATTCTTTGGGTCTTGAATTTTGTTCCGTCTTCTTGTATCCATCTTTATGTAGCCTCTCCATTTATTTCTCATCCCAAAAATTATTTAAAATTTAAATTTCCAAAAATTTAAATTTCAAATTCAAACTCCAAATTCGAATTTCAAATTTAAATTTCTAATTCAAATTTTAAACAATTTTAATCATCATGTGTAATAATATGTAATTTCAAAAATTTCAAATTTTCAATTACATATTTTTTAAACATGATTTAAAATTAAATCTCAAATTTAAAAATCAAAATTTTCAAATTTTGGACCGCCGCACCGCCGCCCGTGAAGGCAGCAGCCGCCGTGGGCAGCCACCAACCCCGGAGGGGCTGGCAGCCCACGGTTGCCCCTTGTGCAGCCCGCCGGGCTGCAGGCCAAGCCTGCAGCGCCAGGCTGCAGGCAGCGCCTGCAGCCAGTGGCTGCATGCCCAGGCTGCGGCCGGCCTTGGGCAGGCTGCGCCACCCTTGGCTGCAGGCCAAGCCTGTGGCCGTGGGTGATGTTTGCCTGCATAGGGGCTGCCGCAGCCCCATCCTGCCCGAGGGCAGGGGCTGCAGCCCCACCAAGGCCCGTCGGCCTATTCCGAGGGGTCGTGTCTCGATTTTCGTGCCATATTCCAATTTACCTATTAGGATCTCCAAAAATTAATTTGAATCCCAATTAAATTGAAATTTTCCACACAATCAAAATTTCAATCTTTAAATTAAATTTAACTTTTGGGAAAAATAAATTACGGTCTTCAATCTTCAATCTCCTCCAAGAATAATTACATAAAAAAATTCCTAAACCGTTTCCGGTGTACAAAAATTCTAACCATAAAAAATCTAAGAGATAAGAATTAAAATCCATGGGAAAATTACAGTGTTAATAAACTGCTCCCATGGTTACATAAAAATTCCTAGATACAATTTTTCTAAATTCTAAGGAACCATAACTGGTATAAACAAGCATGCTTATAATAATTCAAAAAATTAAAATAACCACACACTTTATACATAATACATGATAACAACATAAAGGAATCCTAGAATGCCACTCTCTAAATATCAAATCCATACATAAATAAAAAGACTAAGTAATTGTCTAATTTATGTGCATGGCATAGTCATGAGATGGCTCTGATACCAATTGTAGGAAAATAAATCGGTAAAAACGTATCAGAGTGGCGCAGCGGAACAATAAAAATTTTTAGATCGTTAAATATCTCATGATGCCATATACAATAAACCAACAACAATTAAAACTCATACCTCAAGGACGCCAATCTTGCAGGAGGAGAACGACCGGAGCTTCAACCAACTAGCCTTCTCTACTATTCTCCAATTCCCGAATGGCTGAGTGTGTGGGTACTCTGAACCTCGATCGGTATGCTAGCACTGCTAGTCTTCTTCCGACCACCCAGATCTCTAAAGAACTTTATTGTCACGATGAGCTGTACAACAATAAGCCTGTTCACCTGAGAGTCTGTGGTCTGAGAGAACTGGAGTGGCAGGACCTCTATTTATAGACCTGCATGAGGTGATTCTCTGAATTCGAATTGGACTAGGAAAAGATTTTCTCCCTTATCTTTAACCAAAAATCCAAATTTTTCATAGGATAATCCTAACAATTAAATTCGGTTTTTCTAGGATAAATCCAATCCAAATCTAAACAAGATTTTAACTAGAATTTTATCTCCCTTTTTCAACCAAAAAATCCGAAATCTTTAGGAGAAAATCTTCTCCAAATTTTCGGCCACTTTTAGGATAAGGAAGAATCAAAATTCCACTAGGATTTTCAAGCTAAATCTCATCTCAACCTTATCCAAAAATAACCGAATTTCCTAGGATTAAGGCTCCAAAATTTCGGCCACTTTTAGGGAAGGAGAGAATCCAAATTCAACTAGGATTGAAACTTGAATTTTCCCTTGAATCTTATCCACAAAAAACCGAATTTTCCATTGAGGATTATCCTCAAAAAATTCGCCCACTTTTGTTGGGATTTGGATTCAAAATTTAAGTAGGATTCTAACAAGATTATCCTCTCCAAATCCAACTCAAATTCGAATTTCAAACCTTGTGGATTTTTCACAACAAATTCGAATCCTACTTGGACTGTGATTCAAAATTTGAATTTCAAATTTCAAATTCAAATTTCAAATTCAAATTTCAAATTTCAAATTTCAAATTTCAAATTTAAATTTCAAATTCAAATTTCAAATTCGAATTTCAAAGTCGAATTTCAAATTCAAATTTCAAATTCAAAATTCAAATTTCAAATTTCAAAATTCAAATTTCAAATTTCAAAATTCAAATTTCAAATTCCACAAAACGGTTGTGTTTCATATTCTTGTTCTCATGGATAATTTTCTACAACTCCAATCCAATCTCAAATAAAATCATGGCAACTTTATTTGGAGTTCGAATAATTGTGTACTCTATTATCCAAAACAAAATCTGAATCCAACCGGAGAGAATCTTGTCTACCATCCTAATCCTGTGTCATCACCATCCATGCATAATAAACTAGCCAATAGCATATACAAATCAATTTGCCAAACGTTAAGGAATTATATGGAGCTAGTAGAAGGACTGATTGGACATATATAATCGGGCTCCCGTGATTCCATATGATCATCATTCTGTACCGAACAACTCAATCATATGATCACTAATTTCAGAGTCACACCACTATAAACCTGAAACTGAACTCCCAATTATATACCGTATTACGTAAGCCTGTGACGAGCTACCATCCAATGACCTTGTCATATATGCAAAACCCTCATATGATATCCATGATCAGCCTTAGGTCAAAGTCCGTTTAATCCTACTGATCAGGCTATCTTAAAGTTCTATTATACTACCAAATCAAGAAAATGATTATTCACCATATGTGCATAAGAAGCCATCCGCCCAGCAGACGACCCAAAGCCTTGTCCATTTTCACATTCAGTATAATGCCTTTAAGAGGATACATTTAACTCCTCAGAGCTATGATTCCGATATCTGCAAACAAACCCTTCATCGTATACAAGTCATGCACCCAACGAACCGGTCTATAAGCTTACTACCTCTGAGACGCTTTAGCCATTGGAACATCAAAGTACACAAGTCATATACATGAAGTAGTTCATTTACTCAGGATTAAGGTTATTGCACAATGAACGTCAAAAGCAGATTGATCCACTCATAGCGGACTACGTAGATCAATCACGCTTTAGTCCCGGTCTAATATATCACCACCGAGCAACATATCCATGTCTCTACTTGGGAGTCCAGCTCCAGACAGTCAAGACAGACCGTCCCCTCCAAGGCTTTAGACAACATAATAGTCTTAACATGAGTTAGATGCTCGGTCTAACCCCATAGACTACAGACCATAGTTTAGACTGCTAACTTTAGAACATTGTATTCTCGCATACAAAAGTCCATTGCATGCAACGTTCTAACAGTTTTAACACAAGCAGTCAGTGAGCCATATTTGCTTACATTTACTTTAACATGTAAATAAGATGAGGACAGATAGCAATGTAATGAATAACCTCTATATATAATTTTATTATCCAGTTCAAAATGAATACATCAAAAATGTCTCTAATACTTAGGGCATTTCCTAACAAAATTTTCAAATAATTTTCAGATTTTTTTGGCTTATTTTTTTTTGGATTTTTTTTAGGAATATTCTTTGTAACAATTGCCTATAAATAGGCATCCCCATAGCAATAAATCAGATCACTTTAGTTTAATTCATAAATTTGAGAGTTTTAATTCTCTTTGGTTCTTTGAAGAACTATCTGAACTTATCGGAATTTCCGTGGTGTTCGCTTCTGACTTATCAATCAACCCTTCCATAGTTGATTGTGGCGTCTTTCTTATACCAAGGTTCTTGTTTCACATTAAGCAACGGGTTGAGGTCAATATACCAAGGTTCTTGTTTTTGCTGAAGCAACGGGTCGAGGTCTCCCATCCATTCGAACCTGACTTTAGAACGTTCTTGGGTTCATATTCTTGATGGGTCTCGTTATTCTTGACGGGGTTCGTATCATTTGGTATCAGAGACCTTGACCCGTCAAGAATATGAACTCAAGAACGTTCTAAAGTCAGGTTCGAATGGATGGGAGACCTCAACCCGTTGCTTCAGCAAAAACAAGAACCTTGGTATATTGACCTCAACCCGTTGCTTAATGCGAAATAAGAACCTTGGTATAAGGAAGACGCCACAATCAACTATGGAAGGGTTGATTGATAAGTCAAAAGCGAACGCCACGGAAATTCCTATAAGTTCAGATAGTTATTCAAAGAATCAAAGAGAATTAAAACTCTCAAATTTATGAATTAAACTGATGTGATCTGATTTATTGTTATAGGGATGTCTATTTATAGGCAATTGTTACAAAGAATATTCCTAAAAAAAATCCGAAAAAAATAAGCCTAAAAAATCCGAAAATTATTTGAAAATTTGTTACAAAAGATAATCCTAAATCCTAACTGAAATTTGTTACAAAAGATAATCCTAAATCCTAACAAATCCGAAAATCTAATCCTAACCAAATTCGTAAATGTAAGGAGGTAGTTATTCTGCCATAAATTCAAAAATCATTGGTTAAAAAAACGTCTTGAGCTTGATTGAATTAACTGAATTCCTCATGGGCTTGAATTACATTAATGTATCATGAATCATGCTCAATGGGCCACGAATTTGATTGAGCCCAAACCTCTTGAATTAGCCCATTAAGTGCTTCTTTAAATCTCTTTACTTTCGCTCTTGTAACCGGCCTAATTGGTATTTGAATTGATACTCTTGACGTTGATTGGTTCCTTTAAAGCCATTATTCGATTCACATCACTATTATTAGATAAAAGATGGGATAATATGACTTTAGCAAAGTTAGCAAGCATAGAAGTAGATATGAATGAAAATAAAGGCATATTTTACATAGCCCCTAACTTTTGCATGGATATAGATGATTTTGTTAAGTATATACAAATAGGTATACAAACTAAAGGATTTGAGAACTTTACTAGACAAAATTTATTAATATATTTCTTGGAAGATTAATAAATAGTAGTGATATAAGATATAAATTAAATATACAAGTAATAATAGATGCAATAAGCAGTAAAGGAATAAAAATGATAAAATCAATATCTGTAGATCCTAATCTATTAGCAAACACAGACTGGAATATTAGTAAACATATGGAAGATAGTAATTGGGTATTATCACCAGCAAATAATATAATGTATAGAGATATAGAATGTATAATTTTTTTTTTCCGCTGGATTCTTATTATCTACGACCCTTTGGTCAATATAAATGTGTTTCTTTAAGCTAAAAATACATGTGTTTTTAATAAGTTCGTTTTTTTCGAAGAAATTTTTAATATGTACTTTGGTATGCTGGTTCTGGTGGCGATGTGTTATTATGCAACTTTAATTAGCATAATAATTAGGACACAAATCTTCACTGCACATAATTTACGAAAAATTAGGATTAATCATATACAAGAGTAAACATATTAAAAAAATGTTATTCTTTATTGGCTATTAAAAAATTTGCAGTTTAAAATTTTAAATTTACTATTTATCAAATATGTAATCCAAATGAATTATAAATGTGCCCACCTCATTTTTTTTTTTTCGGTAGTTCTTTAGATAATCATAGATTTGAATTTAAAAATCAACCTTACAATCCAATCTGACCGGAGTTCTAAATAAATCAGAAAAATTAACCTAGCAGCCGGAGTTCATGTATTATCTATTTTTCGTATTAATCAAATCGTTTTCTTACAGTATCAATTTTGTCTTTATGTGCAAAGATTCCATCGCTACGATCAGATGTAGGCATACATTATCACAAAATTGCTATATATATATATATATGTGAATTATTCAAAGTTGATGGTGCGGGTGCAAACTAGCTTGCAGCCTCAATAATATTTTTTCAATTTAAAAATTTGTACTCTATTGTTTTAATAAAATTAGACGTGATAGCATCTTCTAGTAGTTTCGGAAAGTTGATTTCTCGTTGGTTTAATTTATGCATGTTCGAAGATTTTTTGGTTTCCTCAGGTGAACGGTGAAGTCTTCAAGCTCCCAATTGTTTGAATTTGACCAAAAGTCATATGCTTTTATACAAAATGTCGGCAGACGCAGGCTCTCATACTAAAAGCCATTTTGATATCCACAAATTCATGAAAGCTTATCCATTCGAAAGAATAATAAATTGTGATTATATAAATAATTTAATAATAATTTTATATATGATTTTAAATAATGATATAGGATTTGAACTCCTATTTAAATTAAAAAATAAAAATAATAATGAATTAATTGGAATACACTTGGTTTGATGGAATGATTAAAATAGAAAAAAAATTCTAAAATTTAGTTAGTTTTATAATTAACTGGATAAAAAATTTTAGATTAGCTATTCCTCTTTATATATAATTATTTCCCACTAAACTGGTTGAATAATCATTATTAAAATGAACGAGTGGAATGATCAATTCATTCGAAAACTTTATTTTGATTAAAAATCTCTCTAATTATCCTTTTTAAATACTCTTTCACTATCGAAAAAAATTAATTTATAATAAATGGAATAGGCATTTTTGTTAAGTAAAATAATATTCCATTTAATTCAATCTTATAAGTAATAAAATATGATAATTGCAATTTCAATATGTTCAATCAAATATTACAAGTACAATAATCACTCAATTAATTTATTTATGCTTTCGTTCCATCTATTCCTATTTCTATTCCATTTTGTCAAACCAACCGTACCTTTAATTCGCAGGACTCGAATTGATGAAACGTACGTTTTGAGCTATTGGAATTCAAACTATTATCTAGAACTTCAATTTAGTTCATAGAAATGATTTCATGAGAAACGTGTAAAATTGATTCTCTAACTTTAGACTGTAGAATAAAGTCAAATAAAAGGAGGTAGGAATTAAAAGATGATAAAATGAAGCGGTTTAGATATTTTTGCCATCTGACTTTCAATTTCGACAAGTTAACATAAAATTTATAGAACTTTTGAAGGAAATTTACACAAATGATAAAATTGCCAAGTTATCAGCCAAAATTTCAGTCTGGTACTTTCAAACAAGTTCAACATATGTTTTTGTCCTAATTTTGACAACAGTTGGCAATTTTAAGATATTTTGCAGCACATTTTTATTTAATATATATATATAAATATATATATATATGGAAAACTTATCAAAAGTGAGAATCTAAAAGGTAACTTGCGAATACGAAATCATTAAAAAAAAATTAGGTGGAAAAAATTCCAACTATTCTAAAATAAAATTCTGTGACTGAATTCTTTTTGGTGAATTAAGAAGCAAGATTTGAGGGATACTAAATGTTCCCCATGTTGGACATTGTCAAAATGTCTCAAGTTAGATAGGCGTCTTTTGACCAACTTATCATTTTTCCCTTTCATCAAATATTATTGGAGTTTTTTTACACAAATAGCAAAATAAAATAAAATAAATAAATACTTGAATTGAAATATAGCAAAAGATTAAAGATATTTTAGGAATGACAAAATCTTAATATACAATGACAAAATTATCCTAGTATTTAATACTTTTTATACTTTAATTACACTGACAATATTATAGTGACATGTTAGTTCTGTTATTATTGGTTGTTACTATAGGTTTATACATGTTATTATGTTGGTGTATGTGTATTATATAATGCTAGACTTGTATATACATATATACGTGTATATATATGTATGATATCATTGTACAAACTAGATTTTCATTATGCTTTCCTCATTATATACATAACATTGGCATTTTATATATGTATATGTGTACCATTTTATGATTATAGGCCTACCATTATAATTGTATACATGTAATTATATTTCAATATACAGGACTAGCTAGCTTTGCTATAATGATTTTTCTCATTGTCAATTAATAGGTAAAACTAACCATACTCCTAAATATTTTAAAATCATTGCTATATATCAACCCCACTTCTCAAATGTTGATGTTTTCACTACGATTTCAAAAATATTTTATAAAATTCTATAATGATGCACTCTGCGTGAAAGGAAAAAGGAAACAAGCCCTTTTCATTTAATTTAATATTTATTTGAAAATACGAAATCAAAGTTTAGTGGACCTCGCATGGTAACATGAACATGAAAAGAGAGTGTCAATCTTTTCTCTCTTGATATTGATTTTATTGTTTTTTTTTTTCCAAATGAAATATTATCAAATTTATTTATATACTTTTAATAAGTTTTTAAGTGTTAATAATTATTTGAATTGTGTGGAAAAATATTTAAATAATAATTAAGATTAACATTATTAAATTTAGTAGACACTAGAAAAGGAACTGAAATTATTTTACGTTGTAGATAAAAAGTAAAAGAAATCACATTTTGTGATCTAACAAAGAAGATACGTGTGTGGCGTTGAGCAACTTAAATTTTATCCCACTTTATTTATTTATTTATCTATTTATTATTATTATTATTATTATTATTATTATTTGCTGAGAAAAAGTTTAAGGTGGGACGACTAATGCTAATATACCCTCCGAGCATCATTAAAGGCATATATTTACAAAAATGTTCATTGAAAACCCTAATTGTTGGTCTTATCTTTCGACTAGGTGGGCATCACCCAAATCACACCAAATGTGCTAGTGGAAAAAAAACATGGGAACGTGGTCCATGACATGCTAAATCAGGTACTAATTGGTTTTAAAAAAATTATTTTCGTACTCAAGATTCCCAAGAAAACCACCCGACAGTTAAATCTTAGGGTAAGTTTGGTTAAAGGTAATGACATGGAATGGGGATGGGAATGGAAAGGAAAGACGATTCAATTGTTTGGTTTTGATTTTATAAATACAATAGAATATATTATATTAACTTTTAATTAGACAAAATAATATAGGTTGGAATGGTCATTCCTCCCATCTATGGATGGAATGACGATTCCACCAAATTGGTGGAAAAGTCATTCCAAAGGAATGGTCATTCCTTGTATTCCAGTCAACCAAACATCAAAATTTCGATTCCATTCCATTACATTACATTCCTTCCATTAATTTTGCGTGCTACTGCTGTCAACAACCTTCTGGCCACCAGACTCAACAACTATCCTACTTTTACTTTCAATGAAATAATAAATATTAGAAAAGAAGAAGAAGAAGAAGAGAACAATAATAGAGTGAATAAAACACCAAAATTTAATGTTAGTTAGGCAACGTGCTCACAACCACATATTAGGAAAAAAAGATTTACTAATAAAAAGAATTGTAAAATATAAGTTGCAATTGTAAAACTGGGTAAACTATCTTAGATTATCGAATCTCTTTAAATTAAGAGTTTTATTTTAATATGTAATAAATATAAGTAAAAAAAATCTCTTCATGAAAATAACTTATGAAATGCTTTCACTGTATATGAAAAAGTTCAAAACTTTAAAATTTAACAACGAAAATATTTGTGTATGCGCGTGACAATCCCTGTCATCTCCGTGAAATACATGCCAAAAGATTGCGTGTATTTCTGTGTGAAACAATCCGCGCCCATTATCTGTATATAATGCATAACAGAGAAATAACTTTTTTTTTTTCGGTTGATAACGTCAACATGGCAAATGGCCTAGTGAATCAGAAAGAATATCTAGAACCCAATTAATTTCCGAGGGAAAAACAAAATCAAGAACCATTTAAAGCAGTATAAGCGGATGAGTTTTAAGAAATGAAAAGAAGAATTTAAACTCAGGCCTTTCGTTATGGTACTCTTGAAGCTGGTATCATATTTTCAAAAATTCAATCTACTATATAAAACTAAAAGTGTAATATGATATTTATACAACATAATATTGATATTTTAATATTAAACTTAAAGTTGTTAATATATATTATATTATATTATATTGTACTATACTTTTATTGTAGACAAATATAAATTCAGTGATTTACGTGCAGCTAGTTTTAAGAATTTTTTTTTATAAATTACAATATTATAATTAAAGTTAAAAGGGACATTTTAAAATTACATCCCATCCCCACAAATTTAACTTCTTTGAAAATCTCTCCACTGAAGTGGTTTGTTATGGGAGAACAAATTAAAGTGCCTAGTTACACCACGCATGCATGTTCAACGATGTCAAGACACGGGAGGAAACTTTATAAACTGAGTAGAGTATATAACTGACAATATTTTCGTTTTGCATTCAAAAAACAAAAAAGATTAATGAGAAAAACAGCTAAAAAAATGAAAAAGACGAGAGAGTAAAAGAAAAGGAATTCTCGTGAAGCTAAAGGAAAATAGAGGACCCAGGGAAATTACCCTGAAAAACCTAGAAAATTTATCAACCCGTAAACGTGGATAATGTGGTTGTTGGATTTCATTACATTACCAACACGAACAAAGAGAGGGGGGGAAAAAACAGGCTTGCATAAGAGCGTCTAAAATTGGGCCAAAAAAATAATAATAAATAAAAAAGCTACGCTACAACATTTTTATTTTTTTGGAAAATTTCTAGGTACTTTAAAGTTCAAACCACTCATTTTATAGGCATACCTATTTGTCGTCCAATTTGCAACATTATGAGCTAGCTCATTTAACTCTTAAAGAATTAAAGAAAAACTGGAGAACCTGTATTAAATAGCCGCTAAGATGGTGTCTTTCAACAATAGAACAAATATCCCATGGGGATGATAAAATTAGTGGTATTTACCGTCCCTATGATAAAATTAGTAGTATTTACTGAATCTGTGTATTCGATCAATCCACTTAGCTCAAACAAGTACGTCAAATTGAGTTGAGTTGGGAGAATATCGGGAATTTTGTAAAGCAAAGGTTTCAGATTAAGCATTTTCCAATCTGCAAATTTGAACTATAATTATGTATTTTATATTAAGATCTTTTAATATGTATGTATATATCTCTATATATAAAAACATATATTTTTACAACATATATTCAATAAAGTTGTTAAGAAGAGAAATCAGTAGGTGTAACGGAACATCTCAACTAGGTTGGCATCTCTTTAATGTCTATATTCAACATTTTCAATAAAAGTGTTTACGCTTACTATATAATAACAATTTTAATATATATTAATATAACTTTTATGTTATGATTCGTTTAATTTCGTTTGACTGTTTTTCAAACTATTATCCACTGAACTTATCTCACAATTTAATATGCACCCTTGAACTTTTTAATTTTTGTAATTTACACCTTGAACTTATAAAGCTGAAGTAATTTACCACTAGTGATTACAATGTTGACCGTTAAAGGAATTAAATTGACATGTGATTTGTATATGATTCGTTAATTAATGGCATGCATTATCATTTTTATTTATTTAACCCAAATTTGATGAGATTAACATTTTTATTAAGTTTTTTTAAAATAAAAAATTTTGAATTAACTTTGTTTTGAATATAAATTTGAGTTAATATTAATTTAAGAAGACCCTTTATGCTCTTAATTAATGACCTATGTATAAGTCAAGAGTTAATTTTCATTACTAAAAAAAATCATCATTGTTTTCAATTGTGGGGGTTATTGCAAAATTAAGAATTCAAGATGACATTTGTAATTGTGTGATAAATTTAGACACACCGGTACAATTTAGCTTTTCTATTTACAATTTAATCATGAATTTTTATAGAACACTGTAAAATTAGCCTACAAATTCATGGGCGGTTTCCATAATGAGATTGATCTTGTTCTTCGGTATTCAAGGGCGAATTAGGCAGATGATGAAGATTCGATTCCTAAGCAATTGGATTCAATTCAAAGAACATTAAGCCAGCGGTACAGGAAGTTGATATCACTGCATCTAGTTCTTGAGAAGAACAAGTTGATGATGATCAAGAAGAAGCTTTTATTGCAGTAACACCAAGAAAGCAAACTAATAAGGCTATCAGTTCCAATCCCAGCTCCATGTCACATCGAATTGACGTTATACCACTATAAGTCAATTGGTAGGTTTTACCAAATATCCTGTTTTACATTGATCTTTTGAGGAGATAAGCTCCCTAAATATTGGTCATAGAAATAGATATAGAATTATAAGATATTTAAATAATTAACAAATTTACAAGAAGATGTATGTGATCCTTGATTCTGAAAAAAGAAAATGCCTATATTATTTATACTCGAAGTGAGTGGAATTTCAAGTTGCATAAGTAGAATGGATCAGATCATACTACATTCTAGTTGTTTGTACGTTGTCTCTTTTTGTCTATATGATTTTCTTTTATTTTAGTGGCCCCTATTTTCAGCGCCTGCGTGCGCCCCTTTGTTTTGGTTTGCACTTGATAATGACCCTCTTGTGGCTGGATTATGATCTTTAGCGCGTTTATGCAACATATTTTTTTAATATTGTGTTTAAATGCAATACAATTTTCCTTGAAATATAAAAATATTTCATTTAAATACCAATCAGATCACATTTTAAATTCAATACAATCACTATTTATTATTTCACTTTTTTTATTACTTTTTTTATTACTTTTTTTAATTACATTATATATTCTCTCTCTCTTTTTTCTCTCTACTTTTACCCATCACATCACATATTCATTATTAAAATACAATTCAAATACTTTTCGCCCAAACACATATTGCATTCAAATGCAATGCTAATGCTTTTTCTCCAAATACAAATTGTATTCAATATATTACATTTAAACGTAATGTGTTCACCAAACGAGACCTTTTTTTTTTTTTCTTCTCTTCATTGAAAAAATAAATGGAGGAGATACAAAAGTCTTAAATCTAAAGGCCAAAATATAGGATCAATTTGTGAAATCCAATATATGATATGACTTTGGATTAAGTTGAGTCGTTAGACTTTTAGATTGATAATGAATTGGACCAATCCAAAATCGCGGATTGATTGCTAATTCGTTAAAAGCTAAAAAAGCGCGTTATTAGGCTTCAAATCTGTAATTTAGACACATGTTTAAGCTAACTCCTAATGGCATTTTATTTCAACATAAATTACATTTTTATATCTTATCTTTACCTAATATATTAAAAAAAAGGATTCGAAATAAAAGTTAAATCTGTGGTATTGAGTAGTAATTTTAGAAATGCAAGATAAGATAGATTTAAATAATTGAATATGAAAATAAATAAATCAAATAAAATAGAATAGAGTAAATAAAATGTTACCACTAAAATAAATAAATAACGTTGAAAAATTCGTCCCTTGTCCGTTCTTGTCACTCCCCTTCCCATGCAATACACACACACAGACATATATTTTTATACATAGTGTTCACTTCATCATGTGTGTCACATAAAAGAGTTTCGAATTGCATAAAACAAATGCACACGATAACATGTGAAAGTAGTCAATGGAATCCTAGAAATTTCAACACCCTACTCTTGCATCTAACATTGTCTCTATCACCTCATATTTGAAGAAATTATATATCAATTTATAATTCCATATTTATTGCAATATATACATACAATTAAAATCAAATTCTGTATAATTTTAAGTCACCTCAATTGGCTGTAGAATTTCAGTCTATCATTAGCTCAACAATTTGAAAAAGAGGTTTTGCCTCGCCTCGGGTCCATTTTATGCACGGGTTATTTTCTTGGCTCATATTTTTGCCTTTGGATTAGTAAGGATTCCTTTCCATTTTTTGGTATTATGTGATGGAATTTTTTTATTTCTATTGATTGAGCGATTTGGATTTCCTGAATAAAGACAGCACAAAAGGACAGCACAAAACCAAGGACAAACTTATCCCATCATTGGAAATATGGTCGTTCCAGGCTTTGTTTTCTATCGCCTTCTAGGCATTTTATAGGCTAATATTTTTTTCCAGCACAAATTATCCAAGAGAAAAGGGAATTAAAAAAAATTCAAATTTCTTCTGAGACTTTGGATGCTAAAAAAAAAAATCAGGCATAAAGTGGGGAACAAGGACCACATTGTCAGACTGTATGCTTAGCTTTACACCTTCCCTCCATTTAAAAAGCAGCGAAATTTGGTCCACCGTGTAATCACCGTCAGCGTAAAAACATATATAGGTGGTGTTTGGTATTATTTTTAAAATATTTTCTATTTTTAAAAAAATTAAAAATGAGAATATTTTAAAAATTGTGTTAAGATCATTTTTAAAATTGTGTTTGATTATGTTTTCTAAGTGTATATTTTGAAAAATATAAAAATAAAACTTTGTTTGGTTATATTTTTTTTAAACCCATTCCATTTTTAAAAAACTCAAAAAACACAATATTTTTTAGAAATGAAAACAAAAAGTGAAAACAACTTTTTTTCGTTTTCAAAAAACTTAAAAAAACAACATAGTTGAAAACGGTATTTTCAAAACGGTTTTGAAAACGTTAAATAAACAAACGCTATTTTGAAACCATTTTCATTTTCTGCGTTTTTTAAAATGGAAAATCATTTTCAAGAAAAAAACAAACGCCCCGTAATGAGCTTTTTCCACCTTTAGAATTACGGTATTACCCCTAGTCTTGAGCACATGAGATTACAAATTTTGACAAAAATTTGTCTTTAGAGTGGGGGAAAAAAAAGTGATATTTAGACCATTATAATGGCTAAATATTCCTCAACATAGTTTGGTTTGGATTCTTTTTTTAGTTGGTTAGCTGATTAATGGTTGTTTCGCTCGGTTAATAGTGACAATGCGGATTCTAAAAAGTGCAAATAAACGACATAAACCTAGATTCAAAAGCACATAGATGTAGGTCTAATTTGCTGCTGATTACCTGACAATTGATTGATGCATTGCTTTACAAACCTCCTACAAAATAAGTTGGGAACAAGATATAAAAATGCTTTTTAAGAAGTTAAAAGCCCTTGTTAAAAGTTTCAAGGACAAAATGCCATTATAATAGGATGACTTGTAAGGGATTAGAGGGGGAGGGAGAAAAAAAAAAAAAAGAATCTAAATGGGGGAAAAACCTCCACATATGAAAGAAAGAAATTACAATTTTGTATCTTTAATTTATGCAATCCAATTTCAACTCATTTAAGGCCTTGTTTGTTTATTGAATTATATTCGTATTACATTTAAATGTAATATAATTTTTATCTAAGCACAAAAATATTGCATTCAAATACTAATCACATCACAATTTAAATCCAACATAATCACTATTCATCTTTCATTTTTTTTACTCGTTTTATCAATCATATCACATACTCTCTCTCTCTCCATTTTTTTCTTTCTATTTTTATCAATTACATCACATACTCAACATTTAAAAATAATTTAAATACTTTTCATCCAAAAAGACATTGTATTTAAATGTAATACAAATATTTTTCATCCAAATATATATTTTATTCAATGCATTATATTAAAATGCAATGTGACTGCAATACGTTATTCAAATCTCCTTAAGTCAAATTTTCAAATAGAAGTGGATCACTCTTTTTTCAAGCGGAGAGATAATTTCTAAATAACCTAAATTGAATTGTGTGATTTATAATAATTTTTCACCAATAATTTGTATCAAAATCCTACATTAAATATTGATAAAACTACATTTTAAGTCATCAATTTTATATTAAAAAAATTCTATGTAGTATATAATATGGTGTTGGTGAATTCAAAATATTTTTATTTATTAATGAAGCCAATACATAAAATTATCACCAAATTATAGTTTTATTATGATTCTTTTAACAGATTATATTATGATTTTTTAAAATTAATATAAGAGATTTTGAGTTTAAAATTCAACTTTAAAGAAAATCAATTATAATAGAATATTTATATATTCTTAATTTTAAATAGAGTTAATTATAATATAACGTTTAAATATTGACGGAAGTACCTAGTGTAAAAAGACCGAAAATTCAAATGAGGATTTTTATTTATTTATTTTTCTGTGATGAAGAGTTTCCTTTAATATGTTGCATCTTACACCAATAAGTTTGATTAATACGTGACACATAAGTCTTAACCTTAGTATAAAAGGAAAGAGAGGACGTGGACTTGATTCAATTTAGCCGAATGGACAGCACAACTAACTGATCATATCGACGATAAGATATCGATTTCATCAGATGAAAAGCTTGGACAAAGGCAAATCAGAAGTGAAAAAAGCGAAAGCTAAAGTCATAATTACAGAGCAACCGCCACCATCATCTTCAACAAATTGAACAGAAATATCCACCCCAATGCAAAATTAATACCCACAAAAAAAAAACCGTACAATGGGGAATTTTTTAAAAAATAAAGATAAAAATGAAATAAAATTCACAGTTTGGCTCCTCATAAAAATGGAAATAAAGATTTATGCCCAAAGATTAAACATACACCAAGGGGGAAAAAAAAAAACACAACCGATTTAACACACGAAGTATGGCCGTAGGCAAAGCAAAGTTGGCCATGATCCTACAAAAGCCAATTGAATGTGGCCCTCAAATTCCAAACTCCAATCAATCCGCTTCTTTGACAAGATCTTCTCTCAAACTTGAACGACAAAGCTCCTCAATACGACATGTCACTTCATTCATTGTGGGGCGCTTATCAGGGTACTGTGCAGCAGAGTCTATTGCAAGCTGCAACATCTGGACCATCGCTTCCTCAACATTTTGGTACCTCAAAAGCTCAAGATCAAACACCTCAGATGTCCACTCTTCTTTAACAATTGACTGAACCCATCTAGGCAGGTCAACCCCTTCCTCATTTAGAAGAGCGTGAGTGGGGGGCTTTCCCGTTAGGAGCTCCAAAAGGAGGACCCCAAAGCTGTACACATCCGCCTTCTGGGACACCTTTCGTGGGTCGGTCACCTCCGGGGCACGGTATCCGGCAACGCGATTGGGGGTGGATGACGGGCCGACGAGATGGGCTAGGCCGAAATCGGACACCCGGGAAGCATAGGATTTCGTGAGGAGGATGTTTGAGGACTTTATGTTCCCATGGGAGACGTTGGGGCCTTGCAAGTGGAGGTATTGGATGCCGCGGGCTGTGCCGAGGGCGATGGCCGATCGAATTTCCCAGTTCAGTGGTGTCCTGCCTGCTCCTTTGTTTCCTGTTGAGAGGAAAAGACATTGATGGTGGAGAACAAGATTTAACAGAAGGGACTTCTAGGTCTGTATGTAATTACAACGAGTTGACTTAAAGGTTGAAATGTTCTTTGTATATGATGATAAGAATGTTAGTGGGCAAACAACAACAACAACAACAACTAAATAAATTAAACCCAAATTTCATCAAAATAAACAATCTTGAAGAATACCCATTTCATTAAAAAAGCAGAAAATTCACAATTGTAAATCAAATCCTCACTGCAATTAGAGCAAATAAAATTAACCAGAAATGTTGCATTTTAGTGGGATAAATAATAACTAAACAAATGAACAAGTCTAAGCTATCATGATTCTAAAGAAATAATGTGTCAAAAAGAAGAGAAATCATAAAAAATCATCATCAAACGAATCAAAAAAAATAAAAATAAAAAAGCAGAGAATAAAGAATTTCTGACCATGCAAAAGAGCAGACAAGCTTCCCATGGGCATGTAATCATAGACAAGAAGCTTCTCGTCTCTGCTGTAATAGTAAGCCCTGAGAGGCACTAAATTCTCATGATCCATTGCCCCAACAGCTTCAATCTTCTCCTTAAACTCCTTATCCGAAATCGTCACATCCTTCAACCTCTTCACAGCCACCACCGTCCCTACCTCCAACACCGCCTTATACGCCGTCCCGAACGTCCCTTTCCCCAACACCTCCGCCGAAGCTCTCAGCAAATCCTCCAAGTCGAACACCCTCGCCGCATTACCAAAAAACACCAGCTTCTTCACCCCTTTATCCCCATTGTTACTATTCAACTCACTCTTCCCATTCCCTGCCATCGCCGCCGCGGCCGCCGCAGCCACCGAGAAACCGCTGTTCCCGTTGTTGTACCCACCATTCTCCTCCGCCGGCTTCTCCCCCGGCGCCTCTGATTCCGGATGCTTAAGCGCCGCCACATCGACCGAGCTCGTCTTCCGAATCCTCTTCTTCCTGCAGCAAACGATGAGCAGGATCACAATCGTCAGCACGGCGACCACGCACCCGATAACGATCCCGGCGATCACTCCTCCGGACAATTTCTTCCCCTTTCCCGCTCCGTCGATGTTGACTTCTCCGGAGGGCAATGTAGCATTGTCCCCGGGACACAGAGACAGCGGCTTTCCACACAGAGAAGTCCCCAAATAGGAATCTGCCGAGAAAGTCTGCAGCTTCGTCGGTATCGAGCCGTTGAGCAAGTTGTTGGAGACGTTGAACTGGGCAAGATCGGGAAGATTCAGCTCCGGAATCGACCCGGAAAGCAGGTTGTTCTCGACGAAGAGAGTGCGCAGGCGGGGCACCTTGTTCAGCGACGCCGGGATCTCGCCGGAGAAGTTGTTGGAGGCCAAGTTGAGACGGACGAGTTCGTGAAGAGTGGTCAGAAACTCAGGTATTTCGCCGGAAAAGAAGTTTCCTTGCAGGTAGAGATTTCTGAGGTTAACGCAGGAGGCTAGATCTGAAGGGAGAGACCCAGTTAAGGCGTTGAGACGAAGACTGAGAGTTCTCAGCGCCGTCAAGTTGCCGAAGATGCCATTGGGTAGATCTCCGGAGAGAGCGACGCCGGGAAGACGGAGAACAGTGACTCGGTCGTTCTCGCATCTGACGCCTGCCCATGAACAAGGGTTTTCAAGGGTCGCATTCCAGAGAAGAGTTCTTCCCCCGACGGCCTTGCGGAGAGCTAGCAGAGCTGCTCTGTCGGAGTTCAGATCTGGCTCTGCGAAAGGAACAACCAGAACAAGAAGAGCAAGTGAAATAAAAAGTCTTTGAGGCTTCATTTTGGTCTGCTCAAAAACCCAATTTCTTTTTTCTTGTTTTTTTGGAGGAAAAATGGTGGTGTTGGGTGTGTTGTGCTTCAAGGCTCTCCAGGCATTGCTTGGTTTTGATTGTTTTTGGAGGGGTCAAAACTCAAAGGGTGTGAGAAAGGAATGGGAAGAGAAATCGGGTGTGTTGGAGAACCTGCATTTTGGGTTGTGGTGTTGGTTTTCTTTTTTTATCTTTCTTTTGTTTCTTTCTCTCACTGGATTTTTAGGGAGAGAGAAAGAGGGAGGGAGTGTGAGAGTACAGGCTGTGTCGTAAATGGAGATAGAGAGAGAGAGAGAGAGAGAGAGAGAGATGCCAAAAGGCGGTAGAAACCCTAGCTGTACACAGTGAGGGAGAATGTGGAGTGGACAGCCAACTGATTTCTCTTTTATCTTTTTTCTTCTTTTCTTGTCTTTTCTTTTTTTCTTTTTTGTTTCATCTTCTCCTTTTTCTCTGCTTCAGAATATTATATTGAATAGTATTTTATAAAGCTACAGCTACAGCTGCTTCAAAAGAAAGCTACTGTCACAGTTAAACACCAATAAGAGGTTGTTTCACAACAAAAAAAAAAAAAAAAAAAACCAGTAAGGGCAATTTGGGTGATAATTGGATATCCACAGTTTTGGTAAGGGGTGAATTAAAAATGAATTAAGATATAAAAAATAATATAAGAATTTAAAATATATTTAAAAATTAATATAATATGAATTTTATTTTGTTATCTTGTTTTTTTTTTATGTCGTTTGAAAAATAAAATGCCATCTTTTTTTGGTTTAAACGAAAAAGATATAGACTTTGAAAAATAAGATATAGATAATGAGTTTAAAAAATAAGATATAAAAAATGTGTTTAAAAATTGAAAATGAATTAAGATATTAAAAATAGTAAAATTTGAATTTTTTTTTTTACATAATGAAATAGAAAAAAAGCTAGATATAAATTTTAAAGTCAGGGTTGATTAATTAAAATTTCGTGTTGATTCAAACGGGGCTAACATAAAACATGTATTTGTCTTTAGCTTTTATGTTTTTTCGGATTTCTACATATTTTTTGGTAATTAAAGATTACAAAACGAAACGTCTACTTTTCATAAATGGGAGACTGTGCGTTTTCTTGTTAATTTTTTGGATTTAACTTTTTTTTATTTAGATTTTATTAGCGTTAAATGGCAACCCCCCAAAAACAATTAATAAAATAAAAGGTGGATATTACTCGGAGCGGAGAAATCCAATCTCTAATCCACCTTCTATAATTGCATGTCCTTAATTAATATAGTTTTTAAATAAAATTGACAACGTGGATTGACATGTATAATCTCAAAATTATGAGATGAGAATTATTGGCGCCTTTGTTTTTGTTTTCCAATGATTTTTTATTTTTAAAAATATAAAAAATAAAAACGGTTTCAAAATAGTGTTTATTTATTCAATGTTTTCAAAACTATTTTGAAAATATCGTTTTCAATTATATTGTTTTTTTAGGTTTTTTGAAAATGAAAAAAAGTTGTTTTCACGTTTTGTTTTCGTTTTTTCCTTCCATCTCCTCTCTCTCTTTCTCTTTCTGTCTATACAGCATCAGTGATGATCATATCCAACGATGGCATCTATATCCGACGAAGGCTGATGACCATGGGCTAGTCACGATGACGACGGCCTTCTCGCGACGATGACTATCGACTCATAACTATCAATTCATGACCTAAATCTAGTCATCACCATCACCTAGAGTTCAGACCACCAATCTTTTCCACTCCTATCACTCATTGCAAAACCTACCACCAAAGTTTTTTTTTTTAATTATGACTAATAGTTTATTTTTAATTTTTTTTTAAAATTAAAAATAAATATGTTTTTATAAGATACTCACTTATAAAATGAGTTTTCAAAATATATAACCAAAAAAATTTTCATTTTTATGTTTTTTAGAATATACACTCAGAAAACATAATCAAACATAATTTCAGAAATGATCTCAATACAGTTTTCAAAATATTCTCATTTTTAATTTTTTTTAAAAATAGAAAATATTTCAAAACCAATATCAAACGCCACCTGTATGTCATTTTGACTTTACCACATTCATAAATCCATGTCGTAAGTCCTTTACGTGCAATTTTCCCCCATGTTTTTCACTTTCTTATTATGTTAAGTAATATTTGAAAGATTTCCAAGCGACAAACTACCGTATTTATTTTTCAATAAATTAAAAATACTGTGTTTATTTAAGGTTTCTTCTTCTTCTTTCACAGGGGGTTTCAAAGATGAAGTAGAGCTTGATTTGAGCACAGACAATTAGGGGTGTTTATATTATTTTAGATATATATCATTTAATTAAAAGTCGATTTTATCCAATACAATTAGTTAGAAATGTATCATTTAATCCAATCAAATTTAATTCATTTAAGGTTGGTTTGAATTGAATTAGATTGATAAATTTAACATTTATCAAATCTAAATACTTAATTTGAAAACAAATCAAGCAATAATTATAGAACGTGTGAATATGTGTCGTAATAGGCTACAAAATTAGCAAAATGAGATAAAAGAATTTTGCTTGTGTTAATATCATAATATGTTAATTTTGAAATTTTTATTTTATGTTTGAAGATGTGATAAAAAATATAGAGACTAGTTTTTGGACCAACATTTTAAAGTATATGCTTTATTTATGTATTTTTCACGTATTATATATAAAGGTTGTATTGGATTATATTAAGTGTTTTAAAAGTAAAAAGTGTATTCAATCTAACTTAAGTTCAGTTTTTTAGAATTGACATTCAATCTAATTCACTTATGGTCACTTATCCATTAAAATATATTGGATTAGATCGGATTGGTTGGTTTAATTGATTGAGCGGATCCGATGAACAATTCTACACACAATGAATCTCATAGCAGATATGATTATTTTATTTTTGTTCCTTAAATCATAGGTCTAACTTCATTTGTGTCTTTAAACTAGTTCTCATACTATCAATTTGTTATATAATAGTCCTTATTAAAAACACTCTTAAAAATATACAATAGTTACCACCTTGAAGGTCACATGCATCAAAGATCAATCTTATGCATTTTTTGACAATTTACAACCAATAGAAGCATACACAATAGTGAGAATCTCGATCTACGAACAATATAACTTGAAAAATCTTTATTGGTATCATGATTATGATCTCGATCTTCTTGCTTATGATGTATAAGTGTTACTAGAATACCCAAAAATCACGTATTTTTCTAAATAAAGGTGGTATTTGTCTATTGAAATAGAGATATTTATATGCCTTTAATTAAGATCATAAACATACTTTTAATCAACTCTTTACATGTTAACTGCAGTCCATCTTTTAATAGCATTTTGGATTGCCGTGCCTTTTGCCACATTTGGTGTACCAGTTGCATTCAAATGCTACTATGGGTTTTTTTTCGTTTTTCACTGTATATGGTTACTATTGTAACTTTATAATTCAAACTATAAAAATTCATAATTTTACATATATATATATAAGTTTAAATGGGATATATTTTTGTTTAATTGCATGGTATTATATATTTTTTTTAATTGTATAGAATTTTAAAAATAACAAAACAAACTTCATATTGGTTTTTTTTTTTTTCGAATACATTTCAAGTTTTTATACTTTTCGTTCTAGCTATTCAAATCCTGCACAAAATGCATAACAATTCAATTTAAATCAGACCAAAAAAACTCAATTCAAATTTGTGCACCAAAAACATGCCAATAAGACAAAAATGATGGTTTGATAATTGATTTTAAGATATTCTAAAGTTTAAAAACTTGATTAGGCAAGCTACCGCCCTTTCTTTTTGTGCGATGTATGCATAAGACAAAGCACTTGACCATCCCGACTAGATGTTTAGCATGGTTCTTTGTTTGTAGACAAATCAAATTTGGAATTGTCTTTAGTTCAAAAGCATAAATTGTATCCATGTACTTCATATTTTCCTGGAAATCACTCCCAGAAATGTAGCATCCCCACCTCCTCACGTCAATCCAACAAGACTTTTATCACGACGGGAACGAGTAAAATTGGATTTATAATTTAGATACTAAATATGAAATTAATCGTCTAATACTTATGTAGCTACTTATAATATATTATAAATGCATTTATACTCTACTTTATATCATCTTATGGAGGCTTTTTAAGAAGTTAACCAGCGACATTAAAGTGGCTCTTTTATTAACCCAAGAGAAAAATTGCACTTAAACCTAATAGATCAACGTATTGGAGAACACAAGTTGCCTAACCTTTTGAGGCAAGTAAATAAATGCAGGTTTTTAAGGTGTTTTCTTGAAATTGGCTTTTTGGGTATTTCCTTAATCTTAGGAGGCGTTTGGGAAAAATATTTCATTTTAATTTTACTCAAATACAATACAATTTTACATAAAATACAAATTTTGTAACAGTGCTACGAAAACAATTACTATTCAAAATATTTTTAAAACAATCACATCAATTTTTCAACTTTACTATTTATCTCTATTTTTACCAATCACATCAACTTTTCAACTCTAAAATACTTTTCATCTAAACACACATTTCATTCAAATACAAAACAAATATTTTTCAACCAAATACAACATTCAAAAAACAAATTTCATTCAAATACAATCAAATATAGTGTGTTTATCAAACGTCCCTTATCTTACAATAATATTTTTGACATTTTCTAGCTGGTTCACGTACTCTAAAATTTCAACAAGAGAAAACAAACGTGTCTGTATTTTAAAAATATCCAACCACCACCTTTACCCCTTTTGGGACCCAGTAATACAAGTTGAGTGCCTGGTCACCAAGCTCCTTGTAACGTCAATTGCATATCTCTCTCTCTCTCTCTCTCTCTGTCCAGCGGGTACAAAAGAAGCTCCAAAATTTCACAGTAGGAGTGTAGGACAATCCAGCCGTCAGATCGGCCTCACAAAGATTGAAAAGCGTCGCTTTTATATTTCATTCAAATACAAAACAAATATTTTTCAATAAAATACAACATTTAAAAAACAAATTTCATTCAAATACAATCAAATATAATGTGTTTACCAAACGTCCCTTGTCTTACAATAATATTTTTGACATTTTCTAGCTGGTTCACGTACTCTAAAATTTCAACAAGAGAAAACAAACGTGTCTGTATTTTAAAAATATCCAACCGCCACCTTTACCCCTTTTGAGACCCAGTAATACAAGTTGAGTGCCTGGTCACCAAGCTCCCTTGTAACGTCAATTGCATATCTCTCTCTCTCTCTCTCTCTCTCTCCAGCGGGTACAAAAGAAGCTCCAAAATTTCATAGTAGGAGTGTAGGACAACCCAGCCGTCAGATCGGCCTCAAAAAGATTGAAAAGCATCGCTTTTTAGATACCATGCGACCGTTTGGAAATACTTGGCACGGGTGAAGATGAAAAAAGTTTTTGCTTAGGTGTCGTTTGACAAAAAAATTTACATTTTAATTTTATTCAAATGTAATATAATTTCATACTAAACATAAATTTTGTAACAGTGTTACGAAAATAATTATTATTCAAAATATTTTTAAAACAATCACATCAACTTTTCAACTCTACTATTTATCTCTACTTTTACCAATCATATCAACTTTTCAACTCTAAAATATTTTTTATCCAAACACACATTTCATTCAAATACAAAACAAATACTTTTCAATCAAATACAACATTCAAAAAATAAATTTCATTCAAATACAATCAAAATACAATACGTTTACCAAACACCCCCTTAGTTCTAGCAAAGAAGAGTGAGCCTAGAGGAAGGTTAAAGGATTGTTGGAAAAATAAGGAGTTGTATGCTGAAATTTAAATATATATTTTTAATTATCAAGAACTATGTCATGTATAGTAATTCTCACTATGATTTACTTAACAAATCTATGGCACAACCAATCAAACAGAAACAATGGCTTCTTTATATCTTCTTCCCTTGAGTAAAAGGGTGTTGTTGGAAAAATAAAAAATATACAAAGCGGAATTTAAATTTTTTTTTTTATAGATCGTTGAAACTCATATTGTCATATACAATAAACTATCAATAATCAAATATACTTTTCAGAGAAAACGCCTTGGATGCCAAGTAAACGTCTAAAACTCAGGAGTACAACACTAGGAAGGACTTCAACTAACTAGCCTTCTATACTATTCTCCAATTCCTAGACAATTGAGTGTGTAGGCACCTGTTTTCCTTGATTGGTATATTGTGCGGCTTGTCTCCTTCCGACCTCCCAAATTTCTTAAGAATTTATTGTTATGGTGATTTGTGTAATAATAAGCTTGCTTAACTGAGAGTTTGTGGTCTAAAGAAAATAGGAGTGGAATAACCCCTATTTATAATATTACATGAGGTGACCCTTTTGAATTTTGAATTGGACTAAGAAAATATTTTCTCTCACCAATTTAACCTTCCAAAACCAACTTCACCAAGGAGAAAATCCCCTAAAGAAATTCGGCCACTTTAGTGTATATGGGATTCAAAATTCAAACAAGATTTCTCTCTCCTTTATCCACCTAGTAAAACCGATTCTCCCTAGGAGAATTTCTCTTTGAAAATTCGGTCACATAGGATAGAGGAGAATCAAAAATAAAATATAATTCAAACAAGATTTTTCTCTTCTCCCTTATCCACAAAAAAACCGATTTCCTCCCTTGGATTTATCCATAAGAAATTCGGCCATGTGTAGGATTTGTGATTCAAAATTTGATTCAAATTTCAAACTCCACAAATCTTTAAATTTTATTCACATGGATAATTTTCTACAACTCCAATTTAAATTCAAGTAAAATCATGGTAACTTTATTTGAAATTTAAATAATTATGTAATCTCTTATCCAAAACAAAATTCAAATTCAAATTAAAAGAAAATCTTGCATTCCATCCTTATCCAAGAAAAAAGCCACCAATGATGGGTAAGGACAAGATTTTGTTCAATTCAAATTCAAATAGAATAATTTTTTAAATTTTAAATATTTATTTTAAGACAATATTTCAAAATTCAAATTAATCACATATTTGAATTTCAAAATTTAAATACAATTAATTTAAATTTCAAATCTTATCTTCCAAAAATATATACTAATTAAATATTTATCCTATTTATTGAATAATACAAAATTATAATTTTACACCTCCAGCACACAGAGAAAAATGCCTACACCCTTGTGGAGGGTGATTTGAATTTTTTTATCACTAAATGCAAAACAACAAGCCACATAAGAATACCCTGATCAACTACTATCTTTACAGAACTATAGGAGCTAGCAGAGAAACTGATTGGACATATATAATTGGGCTCCTGTGAATCCATGTAATCATTGTGTCATGTCCCAAAAATCTGAGATAGTGATAGGTATGAGGTGTTAAATAAATAAAAGAAAATCTTAGATTCCTAATTCTGTTAGTTTTTATATTTTATCTTTTACCATTTCTTTAAACTAGTTTACAAATTATGCTTGTATATTTTAAATTAATTATTATTGCATTTAAATTCTTATCACAATATCAGGTGGTGAGGTACTCATATCTCACAGTGCATACTTGGATAAAATAAAATAAGTGAGAATACAAAAGTAAAGTTTAGAATTTATAATCCTAGAATGCTCATTTACATACTTGGTCCTAAAGTATAGAAATATCACATCTGATCTTTAACCCTTGTCACCAACTTAAAATCCACGTCGCTTGTGTCCTCTATTCACCTTTCTTTTCTGAGGGTTTATTAGTTTTAAAACGGTGAGCGAAAGGCCTAGTAGGATTTTTTAAAAATATTTTTTTAACATTTTATTTTAACCATCATACTAGATATATTAATGCAGTACCGAATTGTAAATGTGGAATCGTGATTATGCAAATTGTATCCCTAAATACATCTAATTTGTGTACGATCCGTATGAACCCCCTTACCATGCCGAAGCGTGATGAGTGATCCTCGATCGAGCGGGACACTCTTCGCACGTGTGTGTTGGCTCCCGTATACTTTAACACCAAATTCAATTTTCAAAATTTCATTTGAAATTAAGATTTATATAATAAAATATACCGTATTATTTTCAAAAAAATCCATAACCGGATATTTTTCCTTTAGTTTTTGAAATCGTGATATTTTCTGAAATCATAGAATTTGTCAAACTTTATAAACTCATTTTCTTTAAATTATTTTAACCAAATCACTAAAGCAAAAATGGATACAAGGAAGGGTAAGATATCCTTCCTTATTGATAATTTAATCTATTATCAACGTCTCGTACGAATTCCAAGATAATCTTTTTCTTCGAATTTGATCAACGAGTACCTAAAACAAGAAACACAGATAATTTAATTATCTGTCCATGAATTCTATAATCGTAATTATCGTAAATTTAATTAATTAGTGTACCGTTAATTTTAAAATTTAAAACGATATTTTATTTTAACACAAAAATTTCAAAACGACAATTTTAATATAAATATCCAAAATATTTTTTAAAAATTTCGACATAATCTGTCTTAAAATATAAATTCTTCAAAAACTCTAAAACGCTTAACCGCAAAAAAAAAATTCCAATTCACAAAATAGTTTAAATTTCAAATTTCAAGCCAATTTAAATCTATATTTTAAAAATCATTATTTTTATCATTATTATTATTATTTTATACACTATATATACAGATATACATATATAAATATATATATCTACATTTTTTTTTCTTTTGCTGATGGAGATCAGCCGGCCGGGAAAGGACGGTCGGCGGCGGGAGGGCGGTTGGTGGCACGGAGGCGCAAAGGCGAGTCGGAAGAGGAGAGCTCAGGTCGGCTCGCTCGAGGAGGCATGGGCTGGACCCGATCTTGGCGTCGTGAGGGGAGTAGGCTGGCGGTGGTGTTCGGCGTGGCTTGGCCATGGGCGGCTAACAACGATGGGCTCTGCGACGGCTCGGGAAGGACGGTGAGGCTCGACCTAGGCATGGCTCCAGTTGGCGACTGACAGCGAGACGATGGCGAGGTGGCTTAATGGCCCGCGAGTTCGGCGATCGGCTGCTGGTGTGGTCAGCTGCGGCGAAGGGCAATGGGCTTGCGACTGGCTTCAGTTGTGCGGTGGTTTCACGACGGGACTTGATCGGTCGGGCTCGGTCCGCGACGGAGAAGGTGGAGACCCGGCGTTGGTGCTCGGGTTTGGCGTGGGGTGGCTGCATGGCTGGCGATCGTGGGTTGACTAGAGAAGAGAGGGGGAGTGAGACGAGAGAGTGAGAGTGAACGAGGGAGTGAGAGAGAATCGGTGAGGAGAGAGAGAGAGTGGAATTTTTGAATGAAAGTTTTGTTAAAAAAAAGAGAGTGAGTCGGTGAGGAAAAGGAAAAATAAAACAGAGTGAGAGTGAGAGAGGGGTTGAGGGAAAAACAGAGAGAGGAAGAGAAATAGATTTATGGAAATATCCAGAAAGAGAAAAGAAAAAAGAAAAGAAAAAAAAAAAATAAAGTAAAACAATATTTGATAAAAATTATTGAGTAAAAATTATAAAAATTTTAAAATTTGTAAAAAGGTTTAAAATATCCTCAAATTAATATTTAACACACCAAAAATTTAAAATTAAATTCTCATAATTAAAATTTTATTGGTACACTAATAATTGAGTTTTATACATTCACGTGTGAAATTTAAACTCAAAAATTTTAGAATATGACACATTGTTTCATATCAAATAATTCAATCACATGATCATTAATTTTAGTATTATTCCACTATAGACCTGAAATTGAACTTCTTATTATATTGCAAGTTACGCAAGCCTCAGAAAAGACACTGTCCAATGACCTTGTCATTAATGCAAAACCCTCAAATGATATCCATGATCAACCTAGGTCAAAGTCCGTTTAATCTTTTGATCATGCTATTTTAAAGATCCATTATGCATCCAATACGAGAATGATTATCTACTATATGTGAATAATAAGTTGTTTGTCAAGCAAATGACTCAAGGTCTTGTCCATTCTCACCAATCTAGCATAATGCCTTTAAGAGGATAACCTTAACTCTATATAAGAACTATAATTCCTTATCTGTAATTAATCCTTCCATCATATGTGTATTGTGTACCAACGAATCGGTCTATTAATTTACTACCTCTGAGACGCCTTAGCCTTTGGAACATCGAAGCACACTAGCCACATACATAGAGCTGTTCACTTACTCAGGATTAAAGTTGTTGTATAATGAACGTCAAAAGCAAATTGATCAACTCATAGCGGACTACGCAGGTCAATCACGCTTTAGGGAGTGTTTGATAAACGCATTGCATTTTGATTGTATTTGAATGAAATTTGTTTTTTGAATGTTGTATTTGGTTGAAAAGTATTTGTTTTTGTATTTGAATGAAATATATGTTTGGATGAAAAGTATTTTAGGGGGAGTTTGGGGGAGGGTGTTGGAGATGTTATTTTTGGGTTGGAAAAAAGTTGTTTTGGAGAATGTGTTTGGGAGAAAAAACTGTTTGAGGTGAAAAAATAAAAAATTTTAAAAATTTTTTTAGAAAAAAAATATCAATATGGATATTGTTTTGTTCATCTCCAAATTCTATGCAATTTAAAAAAAAATTTATCTCATTTGGATTTGTATACAAAAAGTTATGAATTTTTAAAGTTTGGAGTTTACTGTAACGTTTTGGAGATGTAAATAGTAAAAAGTAAGAAAGTTTTGGAAAAAAGTGAAAATTTGGGGGCTGGAGACAGCCCCCCAAACGACCCCTTAGAGTTGAAAAGTTGATGTAATTGGTAAAAATAGAGATAAATAGTGGAGTTAAAAAGTTGATGTGATTGTTTTAAAAAACTTTTGAATAGTAATTGTTTTCGTAGCACTGTTGAAAAGAATTGTATTTGAATATAAAACTTTGCGTTTAGTATAAAATTGCATTGCGTTTGTGTCACGCTGCGAAATTTTTGAATTTTAAATTTCGCGTGTGAATGTACAAACTCAATTTGTTAGTGTGCCAATAAAATTTTTTTCATTATTATTACGAGGATTCAATTTTAAATTTTTAGTGTATTAATTATTAATTTGAGAATATTTAAAACATTTTTACAAATTTTAAAGTTTTAACAATTTTTACCTAATCAAATTTAACAAATATTATTTTATTTATTTATCTATTTATTTATTTATTCATTTTTCCTTCTTCTTTCCTCTCTCCGGATTATTCCGGAAAATCTACCTTTTCTCTCTCTTTGGTTTTTTCATCACCAACTTCCTTCTCTCCCTTTTCTCTTTCATTTTTCACTCACTCTCCCACCGCCTCACTCACCCTCTGGTTTTTTTCCCTGCCGACCACTCCCTCACCTCCTTATTTTTCTTCTTCGCCGATTATCTCTCTCTCTGCTCTCTTTTTTTTTCTTCCTTCCCTCCACCGATTCTCTTTCTCCCTCTCTCACTCTTGTTTTGTTTTTTTTTCTCTTCTTTTCTTTTTCTTTTTCTTTCTCTGCTTCCCGTCCCTCTCCCTCACGCCCTTATTTCTTTTTTTTTCTTCTCTTTTCTTTTCTCTTCTTCTTCTTCGCCGATTCTCTCTTCTCCTCCCCATCTCTTTTTTTCTTCTCTTCTTTTTCTTTTCTTTTTCTTTCGGCCGAACTCCACCGAAAGTCGCCGCCGTCCTCGCCTCGCCGAACGCCGACCAACCACGTCGAATCCAAGCACCGGCCGATCCACCACCTCGCCTTCCTTCGCGACGCCACGGTCGACCGACCGCCCCCGCCAAGCCGCCGCCAAGCCCAGCCGACCAAGCAACTACCTCTCGTCCTCACTGCCACCGCCGATCGCCAGTCCAAGCCGAAGTCGCTCGGCCGAAGCTCGTCCCGCCAGAACCTGTCGCGCCGAACAGCCGCCGTTCCCTCGCGAGCCCGAGCCACCAACGCCTCGCCGCCGTTCACCAACCGAGCCACGCCGGACACCACGGCCCGATTTTTCTCCTCGCGACACCACCACCAGCCGCGCCTCGCCGTTCGTCCTCACCTCGCCGGCTGCCCCTCGCCGCGCCGCCGACCGCAGTGCCCGACGCCGCCGTCCCCCTGCCGCCGTGAGTCTTTTATTCCGGCCGGCCGACTTTCTTCAGCAAAACAGAAAAAAAAAACTGTATATGTATATATATATTATGTATATGGGTGCGTGCGTGTGTTTACATATAGATCTGTAATAATAATAATAATAATAATAATAACAATAATAATAATAATGATTTTTAGATTTTGAATTTAAATTTGATTTGAAATTTGTAATTTTGAACTGTCCTGAGAATTGGAAAATTTTTCTGCAGGTTGAGTATTTTGGAGCTTTTGGGGAAGCCTATTTTTAGGCCAAGTCATGCCGAAATTTTTAAAAATATACATATATATTTTGGATATTTGTGTTAAAATTATTATTTTAAAATTACGGTGTTAAAATAAAGTATCATTTTAAATTTTAAAAATTCAATGGCATACTAATTAGTTGAGTTTACCGTAATTCGATTACGGAATTCTTGGATAGATAATTAAATTATCAGTGTTTCTTGTTTTAGGTACTCGTAGATCGAATTCGGAAAAAAGACTATCTTGGAATTCGTGCGAGAAATTGATCGTAGGTCAAATTGCTGACGAGGTAGGATATCTTACCCTTTCTTGGCAGCCAATTTTGTTTTAATGATTTGGCCAAAAATCATTTAAAGAAAATGTATTTATAAAACTTTGAAATTTTCGTGATTTAGAAAATATCACGATTTCAGAAATTAAAGGAAAAATATCCGGTTACGGATTTTTTTGAAAAACAATACGGTATATTTTTATTATGTGAATCATATGTTCACATGAAATGTTGAAAGTTAGATTTGGTGTTAAAGTATACCGGGAGTCAGCACACACGTGCGAAGAGTGCACATCTCGATCGAGGATCACTCATTATGCTTCGACATGGTGAGGGAGGCTCATACGGACCGTACACGAACTAGATGTATATAGGGACACGATTTGCATAATCACGATTCCACGTTTATGATTCGGTATTGCATTGACAAACTTAGTATGATAGTTAAATTAAAATGTTGAAACATTTTTTTTAAAAGAATATCCTACTGGGCCTTTCGCTCACTGTTTTAAAACTGGTAAACCCCCAGGAGAGAAAGCTGATTAGAAGATACAGGTGACGTGGAACCGACCGTGGACATCAAGGTCAAAAGACTTGAAGTAGTGATCTGTACTTTAGGACAACGTATGTATAAGAGCATTCCGGGACTGTAAATTCTAAACTTTACTTTTGCAATTTCAGTTATTTTATTTTATCCAAGTATGCATCTGTGGGACATGAGTACCTCACCACCTGATATTGCGATAAAAATAGAAAGACAAATATTAATAAATTCAAAATATAAGCATAATTTATAAACAAGTTTAAAGAGTCGGTAAAGGGTAAGATTTAAAAACTGACAGACTTAGGAATCTGAGCTTTCCTTTCATTTATTCTTTTAAATTTTAATATCCGTCACTATCCCGGCTTTTGGGAAGTGACACCTGTCGCTATCCCGGGTTTTGGGACGTTACAGGATTTTTGGTATCAGAGCATGGTTTGGGGTTCCCATAGGAATTATATGCATAGTTGGAGTAAAATAAAATGCTAATTTACAACCCGGAATTTTATTTTATAGAATGCCGCCTAGACGTAGAAGGGGAATCGTTCCGACAACTACTCCGACCCCGACTTCAGCACCGACGCCAGAGCCGGACCAGGCTAACGTCACGGAAGCGATGTATCACGTATTACAAAACATGGCCACTTGTGTAAGAGATGAACCGGTCGTTCGTGACATGAACCAGAGCCTGCGCGATTTCCAACGATTTCGAGTTCCAGCCTTTACTGGTGAAGGTGATCTTCAAGAAGCAGATGATTGGTTCCAAAGTGTGGTGATGAAGATGGACACTATCCAGACCCCACCTGAATACTGGATTGAAATTCTTTCTACCTATTTGGATGGCAAAGCTGGCATATGGTGGAGACAAATTAGGAGAACGCACAATCTCCAAGAGATGACCTGGGAGATGTTTGAACAATTATTCTATGATCAATTTTTCCCTGAGAGTTTTAGGGATCAAAAGATTATAGAATTCATGAGCCTACAACAGGGAAATATGACTGTATTCGAATATGTGTCAAAATTTGGAGAATTATCCAGATTTGCCTCTACAATGGTGGCGACTGAGCGCACCAAATGTATTAAGTTTGAGCAAGGACTTAAACCATCGATAAGGAGACTAGTGGTGGGTATGCAGATTCGAGACTACCCGACACTCGTGTCAGCTGCCCTGCGTATTGAGCAGGATAATCAAAATTTTCAGAAGGAGAAATCTGAAGCTCCAAGGACATCCGGTGGACCGACCAGAAGTCAACGTGGGAATCGTACTCATATTAGTGGGGTCAACGTTGAAGGTAGAAGAACTGACAGTACTAGTAACACTTCTACCAGAAGAGTACACCCATATGAGAGGAGCTGTTATAACTGTGGCCAGACAGGACATTTAAAGAGGAACTGTCCTTACAGGCAACAGCAAGCGTCTCAACAATTCCAGCAGTCCAGTCAATTATCAGCAGGATCTCGTCAATCTGGATCTGGACAGTTTACCCAGGGATCGGTTAACTAGGGACAGTCAGGATTTGGCCAGCTACAATATAGGCCACCACAAGCCCCTTATCAGCCAAATTTTGGACCCTAGTCATTTCAATCACAGTGGAGACCTCAAGTGTCCAATAGTAGGTAGGCATCTTCGCAACCGCCACAATTTAGGCCAGCGGAACCCACTACCTCAAGGAACAGTATGAATGACAAGGGGAAAGGAAAAATGTATGCTGTGGAAAGGGAAGAACCAACAACTCAAAATAGTCCTACGGTCATGGAGGGTATGATTCTGATCTCTTCTAGTTGGGCACACGTATTGTTTGATACTGGTGAAAGTCATTCTTTTATTGCATCCACATTTGCAAAAGCATTAGAATTAGAAATCAAACCTTTAGAGTCACCTTTGCACCTATGTACGCCACTTGGAAAAACCGAAGCTTCAATGATATGTTAGACTAATGTTGTTACGCGAGAAGGCGAACAACTTAATGTCCAATTCATTATCCTACCAATGAAACGCTATGATGTGATTCTTGGTATGGATTGGTTAACTCAGAATAGGGCAACATTAGATTGTCATCACCGAAAGGTGATACTATTCATAGAGCCAAACCCAACGGTGATCAAACTCAAAGATCCAGATCGAGTGATGACCAGTGAGCTATTGAGATCAGCCATCGGTGATCGACGAAAGTTATCTTGCGCCGCTATTATTTTCGCATTGGAAGGTGACAACAACGTGGAAAGAGGTGATCATTACACTCCGGTGGTAGATGAATTTCCGGATGTATTTCCTGAAGATTTACCTGGTTTGCCATCTGACCGAGAGGTAGAATTCTGCATCGATCTTATTCCCGGTACAGCCCCGATATCAATTCCACCTTATAAAATGGCACCTGCGGAGAAAACTGAATTGCGGAAGCAATTGACTGAGCTAGAACTCAAGGGATTCATCCGACTCAGCAAATCACCATGGGGAGCACCAGTCTTATTCGCAAAGAAACAAGATGGAAGCTTACGACTGTGTGTTGACTATAGACAACTGAACAGGATGACCATTAAGAATAAATATCCCTTGCCAAGGATCGATGAGTTATTTGATTAACTTGAAGGTGCTCAGTACTTCTCAAAGATTGATCTGAGATCTGGATATCATCAATTGAAAATCCGAGAGGAAGATATCCCGAAAACTGCATTTAGGACTCGGTATGGATCTTACGAATTTCTGGTTATGCCTTTTGGTTTAACGAATGCTCCAGCAGCTTTTATGGACTTGATGAATCGTGTTTTCCGACCCTTTCTAGATCAATTTATCATCGTCTTCATTGATGATATTCTGATCTATTCTAAGACCCGGGAGGAACACGAACAATACTAAAGGTTGGTCCTACAAACTCTGCGGGAGCATCAGTTGTACGCTAAGAGGGAGAAATGCGACTTCTGGTTATCTGAAGTCAAATTTCTCGGACATGTTATCTCTAGTCAAGGCATAGCCATGGACCCTACAAAAGTCGAGGCAATATTAAAGTGGGAACGACCTAGAAATGTAACCGAAATCAGAAGTTTTCTGGGATTAGCGGGGTATTATCGTAAATTCGTTCAGGATTTCTCGCGAATTGCAGCCCCAATGACACGACTGACAAGAAAAGACGTTCGATTCGACTGAGACAGCAAATGTGAGAACGCTTTTCAAGAATTGAAAACTTGCTTGACTAGTGCTCCAGTTCTTATAATTCCCAAGCCCGAAGAACCCTATGAAGTTTATACTGATGCATTGAAAGAAGGACTCGAGTGTGTTCTAATGCAGAGAGGACATGTTGTAGCATACGCCTCTCGACAATTGAAGACACATGAGAAAAACTACCCAACACATGATTTAGAGTTGGAAGCCATTATTTTTACTTTAAAAATTTGGAGATGTTATCTCTATGGTGTCTCGTTTCGAATTTTCTCTGATCATAAGAGTTTGCAGTATCTCTTTACTCAGAAAGATCTGAATTTGAGACAAAGACGTTGGGTAGAGTATATGGAAGATTATGACTTTACTCTGGAATATCATCCAGGTAAGGCTAATGTCGTAGCGGATGCTCTTAGTCGGAAAGGTGCTGGTGTTCTTGCTTCGTTAGCAGTGCTTGATTGGAAAAGAACAACAGTGGTTGAGGATTATGATCTTCAGATCTCTGAGGATCAAGATTCAATCACTCTGTACAATTTAGTGACTCCACCCTACTTGATTCAGCAGGTTAAGGAGAATCAACATAAAGATAGCCATTTGCAAAACGTCTGGTCCGAGTTTCAGAATGGAGAACAACTGGAACATTGGAACATCCGTAGTGATGGAACTTTGTATTTCAAACATCGTCTAGCTGTTCCACAAATACCAGAATTGAAGAAGGCAATCATGGATGAAGCTCACAAATCTCGATGTGCAATACATCTAGGAGTCATCAAGATGCATAAGGATCTAAAGAGGCAATACTGGTAGCGAAACATGAAAAATGATGTGACAAATTATGTGAAGACTTGTCAGAATTGTCTTAAGGTCAAAGCGGAACGTCAGAAACCTGGAGGGATGCTACAGCCGCTACCTGTTCCACAGTGGAAGTGGGAAGAAATTACCATGGATTTCCTTATGGGACTACCAAAAACACGAAATGGTTTCGATGCAATTTGAGTAGTGGTAGATCGATTGACGAAATCAGCGCACTTCATTCCTATCAAGTCCACATATGGTAGGCAGAACTTAGCCAAAGCATATTTGGACAAGATAGTGAAATATCATGGAATACCATTGAGTATTATTTCTGATCGAGATCCTCGATTTACCGCTCGATATTGGAAGAGTTTCCAGGCAGCTTTTGGGACAGATTTGAAATTCAGCACCGCTTTCCATCCGCAGACCGACGGACAATCCGAAAGAGTTATTCAGATTCTTGAAGACATGTTACGTGCCTGCGCGTTAGATTATGGGAACAAATGGATTGATAATTTGTCGTTAGCAGAGTTCGCCTATAACAACAGTTATCAATCTAGCATCAAAATGGCACCATTTGAAGCTCTTTACAGAAGACCATGTAGATCACCCATATGTTGGATCGAACCTGAAGATCGAGTTTATACTGGAGCAACTATTGTCGAGGAGACTACCGAGAAAATTCGAATTATTCGAGAACACTTAAAAATAGCGCAGAGCCGACAAAAGAGTTACGCTGACAGACGACGGAGACTATTGGAATTTGAGGTAGGAGATTTCGTGCTTCTAAAGGTTTCCCCCCGAAAGGGAGTTTCTCGTTTCGGCAAGAAAGGGTAATTAGCTCCACGATACGTGGGACCATTCCTTATTATTCAACGAGTTGGTAAAGTTGCTTATCGTTTAGCGTTGCCATCAGAGTTGTCCCACGTGCATGATGTATTTCATGTCTCGATGCTTCGAAAATGCGAACCGGGTCCTACTGCAATAGTTTCACCTGAGGACATACCAATTCGAGAAGATGTTTCCTACGAAGAGGCACCGGTACGAATTCTTGATAGAAAGGTCAAGAGAATACGACGTCAAGAAATAGCGTTAGTTAAGGTTTTATGGCAACATCACGGAAGTGAAGACGCTACTTGGGAAGTGGAAAGTGAAATGTTAGAGAAATACCCCCATTTGTTTGAAAATCTAGATAATTCGAATTTCGAGGACGAAATTCTTTTGTAGGAGGGGAGAATTGTCAAGCTGCGAAATTTTTGAATTTTAAATTTCGCGCGTGAATGTACAAACTCAATTTGTTAGTGTGCCAATAAAATTTTTTTCATTATTATTATGAGGATTAAATTTTAAATTTTTAGTGTATTAATTATTAATTTGAGAATATTTAAAACATTTTTACAAATTTTAAAGTTTTAACAATTTTTACCTAATCAAATTTAACAAATATTATTTTATTTATTTATCTATTTATTTATTTATTCATTTTTCCTTCTTCTTTCCTCTCTCCGGATTATTCCGGAAAATCTACCTTTTCTCTCTCTTTGGTTTTTTCATCACCAACTTCCTTCTCTCCCTTTTCTCTTTCATTTTTCACTCACTCACCCACCGCCTCACTCAGCCTCTGGTTTTTTTCCCTGCCGACCACTCCCTCACCTCCTTATTTTTCTTCTTCGCCGATTATCTCTCTCTCTGCTCTCTTTTTTTTTCTTCCTTCCCTCCACCGATTCTCTTTCTCCCTCTCTCACTCTTGTTTTGTTTTTTTTTTTTTCTTCTTTTCTTTTTCTTTTTCTTTCTTTTCTTCCCGTCCCTCTCCCTCCCCCCCTTATTTCTTTTTTTTTCTTCTCTTTTCTTTTCTCTTCTTCTTCTTCGCTGATTCTCTCTTCTCCTCCCCATCTCTTTTTTTCTTCTCCTCTTTTTCTTTTCTTTTTCTTTCGGCCGAACTCCATCGGAAGTCGCCGCCGTCCTCACCTCGCCGAACGCCGACCAACTGTGGCGGCCCGCCCCTCGTAGAGATCATACAATACTATTACAGTTGAGCTTTATCGCTAACTGCGATAGATTGTACTCTCATGGGTCGCCGGCTTATCTCTCTCTTTTTAAATCATGACGTTTTTGGGGAAATTTTTTTTTTTTTAAACATCATGTAACACATTTCCCATTATTTACTTTGTTGGAAAGTACAAAGTAATTTACATATTACAGTACTTTCGTAAAATATATAATATTACAAAAGACTGTTTCATTTTTTTTTCCTTCCCTTTTTATCGCTCAGCGGAAAGACTCTGACAGGACCATATCCCTCGCCCAGTTATCCCATTTGATACGTGCCATCCCGTCCGCATCCAGTCAAACAAGCTACTGAGCTGGTCGCTTACCTACAACATTAGCAAAAATGGTGAGCTACAGGCTCAGTAAGTTCAAATATGCAAGAAATAAAATTTCTATGAATAGTACTATTCATCATAAATAGTACCTTTGACCACTATTCATACATGAATAGTAACTTTGACCACTATTCATACGTGAATAGTAAGGTTGACCACAACACAGTGTCACAACAGTACATCTACCACGATGTTAGTACTTTCACTAAACTGTCTTATGCTCAATTATGGCATAGTTTCAGTTTTAGATAATTATCTTTGCTTATATTTTGGTTTTGAGCTCAGGTTGGCAGTACCATTTAAGTGCGCATGACTGGGAGCGGTACATTAGTGCTGACCTCCACAGCCTTAATCTCATAGCCCCAAAGGCAAAATAGTACATGACTGGGAGCGGTACATCAGTGCTGAACTCCACAGCCTTATTCTCATAGCCCCGAAGGCAAAATTACCTCCCTGTACGGAAGGTTGGTACGCCAGAAAGTGGTTTCATTACCGACTTTTTAAAATTCTAACCCGGTGACTTCACATTGTCCCGTGGTTAGGAATGGTTCACATTTTAATTTTAGGTGAGTGAGTTTCATTAACCTCGCTCTAGTGCCCGAAGCACAATTAACAATGTGTCCATTCTCAATAGTGCCCGTAGCACATTACGTCCCTCTCTCTATTCTATAATAGTACCCGTAGCACATATGTACCTAACTCATAGTTAGTACATCAAAGTTAGCAACAATAATGCTATATGTTGCAGACAGGTAAATGTCTGAACTTACCTTATCAGTCTCTTCCCTCTTTCTCTCTTGGATCTTTGATCGCCCTCCTTGTAGGTCGATTTTTGGATCCTACAGACAAAACCTTGTCTGTTAATTTCATTTCCATTTATAGCTTTTATTTTTCATTTAAAAGCTTAAATAAAACATATTTATAACTTTTTAGGCTTTATTTATCATTTTCCCCATTTTTCTCAACTTTTACAAAATTACGATTTTACCCCTGTATTTTGGCAAAATTACGATTTACCCCTATATTTTGGCAAAATTACAATTTTGCCCCTGACGGAAATTTTCCCGATCCAGACTGCATTTTTTTGGCTCTCAAGAACTTTTCTGACTCTTTTCTAATCATTACCGGGTTCATTTCTATTTTATTTCCACTTTTCACTTTCCCGACCCTCGGGAAGCACTATTCCGACCCTTATGTCGGTTTAGCGATTTTCTACCGTTTCGGAGCCTCAAATGGACGTTTCACTAGTATTTAAAACGTTCATCTAGACATTTCCGACTTAGGTCTCCGAGGCTCGGATTTTCCGTTCCCGACTCGGACCTTTATTTCGTTTCCAAAAATGCCCCCCCCCTCGGGGTCGGTTTTTCAATTTCACTCGCGTTTTACATTTTTAAGGGGACGGGTTACTATTCACGAACCACCCCTTAGGTTTTCCTTATTCAATTTTCCATTAGGGACTCGGGTTTCCGACCCGACCCCAAACTTTTTATTTTTATTTCCATTTTACCCCAAATGCTGTTTTCGAAATTTCGGCAGCATTTCGGCGTAATTTTAAGGCTTCCGGCGTTAGGTACGCCTCGAACCATATGTACCTGCCACGTATTATACCACAAGCCTATTTTATGCAAAAGTTTTCCAAACTTTTACATAAAAGCTCACAAAACTCCAATTTGCATTTTAACCCACATTACACCAAAATTTTTTTCATTTTTACCCTTAGTTTTGGTCTCGGTTTTCACAATCAAACCGAACCAAACTTCTCAAAATTTCCACCACATTTTAGGCTATTAAAATGTCATTTTTTAACACATTTTCAAGCCCATTTTCATTGCATTTTTCAACCAAATTCTTAGGGTTTTTACCATATAGAACCCACGGCCTCATTAATGAAAAACATGCACAACATTTTTGTTTCAAGCTTTCAATCATAATTCCATCATTTACATTATAAAATGCATGATTTAAATCATCCAAATATCACATAAACCATGCAAAATTTTTCTTCGAAACCCTAAGAAATCCCACGGCCACATTAGGTAATTCACACCAAATTTTTTTTTTCAAGCTTTCCATAATGTAAATCATGCTTCATTCTTAACCAAATTTAACTTGAAAGCATGTTAATATATAAACACAACAATTTCTTCATTGATTACTCAAGGTAACCCACGGTTTTACCCTTGGAAAACCAACAAAATTTTGGTTTTTCTTTAAACCAATTGCATGGTTTTCTTCCTAATTACACCCTTAACAAAACCCAAGCATCAAATCATTGAAAATAACCAAGAATTTTTCCATCTTTTTCCACTATTCATCCCACGGTTTTATTAAAAAAAACCAAGAAAAAGTTTAATCCAAGGGGAATTACCTTGTTCCCTTGCTTCCTTTGTCTTCAAGGAATGATTTGACACAATTTTTGTGAAGGAAGATGGAAGAAATCACTTGGTTCCTCTTGGTGGCTCACGTACTTCCCATGAAAATGACTTAGAAAATTTTTCTCTTTGGTTTTGGCTTAAAATTTTGTTTCGGCCACTTTTGCCAAGTTTTGCCGACTTATGCATGAAATAAGCCAATTAATTTGGCTTTCCACCAATGAGAAATAAACACCTTTCACCTTAATTCTTTCCAACATTTTCAAACATTTAAAATGATGAATTTTGGCCAAATCTTGGCCTTTAGATCAAAAAGCAAATGAATCATGGCCATTAATGCTACCAACCACCATTTTAATCCCATTTATTAAAGGGATTTATTATGTCATAAATGCTAAAGCAAAGTTGACTTTGACTTTCACTATTCACATTAATTCGACTACTTTTTGACCGATACCGGTTCGAGCCAAAATTTTCCTGAAATCGTCCCGGCGTGTTCCTGAGGTCTCCTGTGCAGTCGGATCAATTTAAACTACTTCCGTTTGATCAAAATAAATCCCGGAAGTTTTCCGTCTTTTATTGTCCCGGTTAGGGTTTTTAATGCCGGTTTTGACACCGTTTCACCCGTTTCAACTCAGTGAATTTTTCCAACACTGAATTCTTACTCATCAGTATTGTTAGAACATTTTCATATATTCTAAACAATATAAATACATTTATTTCACTCTTTAAACAGTATAAATTATTATATACATACATTTGTACATTTTCATCCGAGAATTGCCTAAATTTCCCGGTTGTCACACCAACCCCTCCTTATAAAATTTTCGTCCTCGAAAATTAGAACAAATGGGGGTATAAACTCCTCATCTCGTCTTCTCGTTCCCACGTAGCTTCCTCAATGTTGTGATTTTTCCACAGAATCTTTACTAGTGGGATTGTCTTATTCCTCAGTACTTTCTCTTCACGAGCTAGTACTCGAATAGGTTGTTCCTCATATGTCAAATCCTCGTGGATTTGAATAGGCTCATGCTTTAGCACATGGGACGGATCTGGTATATACTTTCTCAGCATCGACACATGAAATACATTATGCACTGCCGACAATTCTGGAGGTAGCGCTAATCTGTAAGCGACCTTTCCAATGCGTTCGATAATTTCATAAGGTCCAATATATCTTGGACTCAGTTTTCCCTTCTTACCGAAGCGCATAATCCCCTTCATAGGCGATACCTTGAGGAATACGAAGTCTCCTTCATCAAACTCTATAATCGGGCTCCCGTGATTCCATATGATCATCATTCTTTACCGAACAACTCAATCATATGATCACTAGTTTCAGAGTCACACCACTATAAACCTGAAACTGAACTCCCAATTATATACCGTATTATGTAAGCCTGTGACGAGCTACTATCCAATGACCTTGTCATATATGCAAAACCCTCATATGATATCTATGATCAGCCTTAGGTCAAAGTCCGTTTAATCCTACTGATCAGGCTATCTTAAAGTTCCATTATACTACCAAATCAAGAAAATGATTATTCACCATATGTGAATAAGAAGTCATCCGCCCAGCAGACGACCCAAGGCCTTGTCCATTTTCACATTCAGTATAATGCCTTTAAGAGGATACCTTTAACTCCTCAGAGCTATGATTCCGATATCTACAAACAAACCCTTCATCGTATACAAGTCATGCACCCAACGAACCGGTCTATAAGCTTACTACCTCTGAGACGCTTTAGCCATTGTAACATCAAAGTACACAAGTCATATACATGAAGAAGTTCATTTACTCAGGATTAAGGTTATTGCACAATGAACGTCAAAAGCAGATTGATCCACTCATAGCGGACTACGTAGATCAATCACGCTTTAGTCCCAGTCTAATATGTCACCACCAAGCAACATATCTATGTCTCTACTTGGGAGTCCAGCTCCAGACAGTCAAGACAAACCATCCCCTCCAAGGCTTTAGACAACATAATAGTCTTAACATGAGTTAGATGCTCGGTCTAACCCCATAGACTACAGACCATAGTTTAGACCGCTAACTTTAGAACATTGTCTTCTCGCATACAAAAGTCCATTGCATGCAACGTTCTAACAGTTTTAACACAAGCAGTCAGTGAGCCATATTTGCTTACATTTACTTTAACATGTAAATAAGACGAGGACAGGTAGCAATGTAATGAATAACCTCTATGTATAATTTTATTATCCAGTTCAAAATGAATACATCAAAATGTCTCTAATACTTAGGACATTTCCTAACAATCTCCCACTTGCCCTAAGTCAGCAGATGTGCCATGTTACGCATCCCCATCGCCTCTACATGCCTCTCAAAGCTTCTAGCCACCAAAGTCATAGTAAAGGGATCAGCGATGTTGTCCTCGGACGCGATCTTACATACATCCACTTGTCCTGTCTCCACATGCCCTCTAATAATATGATATCTCCGATTGATGTGCTTGGTCTTCTTGTGGTGCCGAGATTCCCTTGTGTTGGCAATAGCCCCTGTATTATCACAGTAAAGTGTGATAGGCTTGTCAACACCTGGAATGACCTCAAGGTCTCTAAAGAACTTGCGGAGCCAAACCGCTTCTTTAGATACCTCAGCCGCAGCCACATACTCAGCCTCCATAGTAGAGTCAGCTGTGCAGCCCTGCTTCACGCTCCTCCACACAATGGCGCCTCCTCTGAGTAAAAACACTGATCCAGATGTCGATTTCCTCGAATCCTTACAAGTCTGGAAGTCTGAGTCCGTGTATCCTACGGGTGTTAGGTCCCCTCCAGAATACACCAGCATATAATCCCTCGTTCTCTTAAGATACTTGATTATATGCTTTACTGCTTGCCAGTGCTTGGTTTCAGGATTCGCTTGATATCGACTCACCATACCTACTGCAAAACATATGTCCGGGCGAGTGCAAAGCATAGCGTACATAAGGCTACCCACAGCGGATGCATAAGGGACCTTACTCATATGCTCTCTTTCTTCCGATGTCTTGGGACAGTCATCCAATGAAAGAGTTAGACCGGCAATAGAAGGTTGTGAGCCTTTCTTTGCCTCTAGCATTGCATATTTGTCAATTATTTTATCTATGTATGAAGCTTGGGATAATGCTATCATTTGTTCTTTCGATCTCTAAAGAGACGAATGCCTAGAACATAATTAGCTTCTCCCAAGTCCTTCATGTCAAACTGTTGGTGTAACCAAAGCTTGACCGATGATAAGTTCCCTACATCATTCCCAATGAGTAGTATATCATCGACATAGAGTATCAGAAAGACCACTTTTCCATCCTTAATACGTTTATTAACACAGGGTTCATCAACGTTCTGCTCAAAACCAAATGTCTTAATCGCTTGATCAAACCTCTGGTTCCATGAGCGGGATGCCTGCTTTAATCCATAAATGGATCTAAGCAACTTGCAGACTTTCCTTTCTTGACCTTTCGCTATGAACCCTTCGGGCTGTATCATACAGATACACTCTTCAAGATGGCCATTCAAGAATGCCGTCTTGACATCCATTTGCCAGATCTCGTAATCGAGAGCGCAGTAATGGATAGAAGAATACGGATAGACTTCAGCATAGCAACAGGCAAAAAGGTTTCCTCGTAATCGATTCCAGCCTTTTGCGTGTATCCCTTTGCAACCAGTCTAGCTTTGAAAGTTTCCACTCTCCCTTCCACATCCTTCTTTCTTTTGTAGACCCATTTGCATCCAATGGGTTTTATCCCATCCGGCAAATCTACAAGTTCCCAAACAGAGTTGGATTTCATAGAATCCATCTCATTGTTCATAGCCTGTTTCCAAGATTTAGAATCAACATCTTTTATAGCTTCATCATATGTGACCGGATCTTCCTCATGCTCATGAGCCTCGGCCTGGTATACCTCAGCATCATAGATGAAGAAATTAGGTTTCTTAGAAACCCTCCCACTACGACGAGGCACCCTAAATTGTTGATCGTCTGCAGGTCTTTCACTGGAACTCGGACTTGCGTCCAAGACCGAAATCTGTGGAGCAGTTCTTTCACCCGATAACTCCTCTAGCACCACTTTGCTTCGAGGCTTAAAGTCATTCATGTGACTTTCCTCCAAGAATGTTGCATGGGTTGAGACAATGACTTTTTGTTCCTTCGGGTTATAGAATAGACCTCCTTTAGTTCCTTTTGGATACCCTACAAACATGCATAATTCTGATCTTGGTTCCAACTTTTTCGCATCCCCATCCAGTACATGTGCCGGGCAGCCCTATATTCTCATATGTCCAAGGGAGGGCTTCCTGCCATGCCACAATTCATACGGAGTTCTAGGAATTGATTTGCTCGGAACTTGGTTCAGAATATAGCATGCCGTTTGTAAAGCATATCCCCAAAATGATAATGGCAGCGTTGAATAACTCATCATGGACCGTACCATATCCAATAAGGTCCTGTTTCTCCTTTCGGCTACACCATTCTGTTGTGGAGTACCAGGTACAGTCAATGGGGATAATATCTCGTTCTCTACAAGATGTCCTAGAAATTCGTCGGAGAGATATTCGCCACCTCGATCAGATCGAAGTGTCTTTATGGATTTATCTAATTGGTTTTCCACTTCCGCACGATACTCTTTGAACTTGTCAAAGGTTTCGCTCTTGCGGTGCATCATATACACATATCCATACCTCGAGTAATCATCTATAAAAGAGACATAATACTCGAACCCTCCTCGTGCTGTGACGTTCATGGGGCCACATACGTCAGTATGCACAATTTCCAAGAGCTCTTGAGCCCTTGTACCCTTAGCTCCAAAAGACCTCTTAGTCATTTTACCCTCTAGACAAGACTCACATTGGGGAAGTCGTACCTCCTCCAGAGATTCCAGAGGACCGTCTTTCACCAATCTTTAAATCCTATCCTGATTAATATGACCAAGTCTTAAATGCCAAAGATACGCCTTGTTAGAGTGAGAAACTTTCAACCTTTTAGAGTTATCAATTAATTCAGTGTCAAGCAGTGAGTACATCTTTGGTTTGATCAAATATAGGTTTCCATCCATCCATCCAGAATAGATAAAAGACTTATTTCTACGAATATCAACTCTTTTACTAAAAGAAACTGAATAAGAATCCTTTATTAAACAAGCTACCGATATAAGGTTCCTCCTAAAATTAGGAACATAAAAATAGTCTTTCAATAAAATAAACCTAAATTGATCAAAATAAAGATTAACATCTCCCACTGCTTCAGCCACCACAAAGCTACCATCTCCAGTTCGCAACGAGAAGCTCCTATCATGTAGACTTCTCGTTTCCACGAACCCCTGCATAGAAACACAAACATGATTAGTGGCGCCCGAATCAATGACCCAAGTGTCTTTCGATTCTTCCACCAAACACGCTTCCAGGTAATGAAGTTCCTTACCTTCCTTGCCCTTGGCGGCTAGGAATTCCTGGCAAGCCTTCTTGAAGTGACCTACCTTCCCACAATGGAAGCATTTGGACTTTTTAGGGTCCTTTGGCTTCTTGTTCTTCTTCTTCTTCTTCCCGTCCGAGACAGGAGGATTAGAAGAACTAGAAGCCACTTGCTTCTTATTTGGCCTCTTCCTCTTCCGTGAGGGATTGGAAGATTCTGCCAAATTGGCCTCTCCTTTAGGTCGGACCGCATCCTCATCCCTGATCATCCGCTCATAAGCCTGTAGTTGCTTCATGAGCTCGGTTAGTCCTAACTCCTTTGTCGCCAGATTGTATGCGACCTTAAACCCCACAAAATCTTTAGACAGAGTCTTGAACACCATCTCGATCTGGGTGTTGTAGTCCAACTCAGCACCATTCTCGGCAGCCTCAGCGAAGAATCCCATTAGAGTGATCATATGGTCCTTCACCGGAGTACCCGCCTTTTGCTTGGAGTTCATAATGCTGGTGATAGCGGACTATCGAGCCAATTTTTCTTGGCCTCCGAATATGTCTTCCAGGTTGTCCATGATCTCCCCAGCAACTTGATAAGTCTCATGCTGCTTTTGTAAAGCACTCGTCATGCTAGCAAGGATGTAGCATCGAGCTATCTCATTGGATTCTCTCCAACGATTATAGGCAACTGGGACCTCCTCAAGTGGTGTGTCAGGTTTGGGCCCAGGTGGGCATGGTTCGTCCAGTACGAACTTGTGTCTCTCACAGCTGAGAACAATTAATAGATTTCTTTTCTAGTCTTTATAATTATTGCCATTCAGCTTATTTTCAGTAAGTATTGAAATGAGGGGTGTCGGTGACATTTTGAACTGAAATAAAATTATACTAGACATCATTACAAAGCCCAAGCAAATATACAGATAATTTAGCAAATAAAACATACAAGTATGTTTCTACATGAAACTTGAAAAACATGTAGCATTGCAACGGTAATTCTCAGCACCTATTGCCCCAAGCCACCGAGGGGAGGTCATGAGAACAAATAGCCGGAACATGGACCCCGTCCAATTAATATATGTTGCCTTAAATCCTCCAAGGTTAAGACATATATTAATAACCGCTTATTTAGCCACCAGTTTAGTTAACAGAGCTTCTAGGGAAGGTTAATAACTAAACGAGTCTTGAGTGTATAACCATTGTTTACGTAGCTCGATCCACGTCTTACCAAGCCACCGATGGGTGGTCATGAATAGGATCGTACCCGAACACGTTTTCAACATAGGAGATCCAATCTAGTATACCGGCGGTGGTAAACACCTACCGAGGGGTGTGGTCAGGGCAGAACTGACGCGAGGCGTTACCATGCTTTCACATATGGATCAACAATGGAGGCCGTGGATTTTGTTTGAAACCCTCTCCCACTCAATATTTTGAAAAACATGCAAGTTTTGACAAATTATGTATGATCAATATAGTATGAGCGGCACTCAACTATCCTATATGACATGTTATCAAATATGCATAAAAAAACATCCATCAATACATATTTATACATCCATGACATATCACAGAAAAAATAATTGACAGAAAAACCAAGCTATGGTTCCATCCTAGAACATAGAAAATAAAGATTACAAAATTCCATTCAAAGCATTCTTTGGGTTTTGAATTCTGTTCCATCTTCTTGTATCCATCTTTATGTAGCCTCTCCATTTATTTCTCATCCCAAGAATTATTTAAAATTTAAATATCCAAAAATTTAAATTTCAAATTCAAATTCCAAATTCGAATTTCAAATTTAAATTTCAAATTTAAATTTTAAACAATTTTAAACATCATGTGTAATAATATGTAATTTCAAAAATTTAAAATTTTTAATTACATATTTTTAAACATGATTTAAAATTAAATCTCAAATTTAAAAATCAAAATTTTCTGATTTTTGAACCGTCGGACCGCCGCCCCCGTAGGCAGCAGCCGCCGTGGGCAGCCACCAACCCCGGAGGGGCTGGCAGCCCACGGCCGCCCCATGTGCAGCCCTGCCGGGCTGCAGGCCAAGCCTGCAGCGCCAGGCTGCACGCCCAGGCTGGGCGCAGCAGCCTGCCTGCAGCCAGAGGCTGCACGCCCAGGCTGCGGCCAGCCTTGGGCAGGCCACGGCCACCCCTGGCTGTAGGCCAAGCCTGCGGCCGTGGGTGGTGTGGGCCTGCACAGGGGCTGCCGCAGCCCCATCCTGCCCAAGGGCAGGGGCTGCAGCCCCACCAAGGCCCGTTGGCCTATCCCGAGGGGTCGTGTCTCGATTTTTGTGCCATATTCCAATTTACCTATTAGGATCTCCAAAAATTAATTTGAATCCCAATTAAATGGAAATTTTCCACACAATCAAAATTTCAATCTTTAAATCAAATTTAACTTTTGGGAAAAATAAATTACGGTCTTCAATCTTCAATCTCCTCCAAGAATAATTACATAAAAATTCCTAAACCGTTTCTGGTGTACAAAAATTCTAACCATAAAAATTCTAAGAGACAAAAATTAAAATCCATGGGAAAATTACAGTGTTAATAAACTGCTCCCATGGTTACATAAAAAATCCTAGCTACAATTTTTCTAAATTCTAAGGAACCATAACCGGCATAAACAAGCATGTTTATAATAATTCGGAAAATTAAAATAACCACATACTTTATACATAATCCATGATAACAACATAAAGGAACCCTAGAATGCCACTCTCTAAATATCAAATCCATACATAAATAAAAAGACTAAATAATTGTCTAATTTATGTACATGGCATAGTCATGAGATGGCTCTGATACCAATTGTAGGAAAATAAATCGTTAAAAACTTATCAGAGTGGCGCAGCTGAACAATAAAAATTTTTAGATCGTTAAATATCTCATGATGCCATACACAATAAACCAACAATAATTAAAACTCATATCTCAAGGATGCCAATCTTGCAGGAGGAGAATGACTGGAGGCTTCAACCAACTAGCCTTCTCTACTATTCTCCAATTCCCGAATGGCTGAGTGTGTGGGCACTCTGAACCTCGATGGGTAGCTAGCACTGCTAGTCTTCTTCCGATCACCCAGATCTCTAAAGAACTTTATTGTCACGATGAGCTGTGCAACAATAAGCCTGCTCACCTGAGAGTCTGTGATCTGAGAGAACTGGAGTGGCAGGACCTCTATTTATAGACCTGCATGAGGTGATTCTCTGAATTTGATTTAGATTAGGAAAAGATATTTTCCCTTATCCATAACCATAAAATCTGAATTTTCCAAGGGAGAATCTCCACAATTAAATTCGGTTTTCTTAGGATAAATCCAATCCAAATCTAAACAAGATTTTAACTAGAATTTTATCCCCCTTTTTCAACCAAAAAATCTGAAATTTCTAGGAGAAAATCTTCTCCAAATTTTCAGCCACTTTTAGGATAAGGAAGAATCAAAATTCCATTAGGATTTTCAAGCTTGAATCTTATCTCAACCTTATCCAAAAATAACCGAATTTCCTAGGAGAGATTCTCCAAATTTTCGGCCACTTTTCAGGGAGGAGAGAATCCAAATTCAACTGGGATTGAAACTTGAATTTTTACCTTGAATCTTATCCACAAAAATCTGAAATTTCCTTGAGGATTATCCTCAAAAATTTCATCCACCTTTGTTGGGATTTGGATTCAAAATTCAAGTGGGATTCTAACAAGATTATCCTCTCCAAATCCAACTCAAATTCGAATTTCAAACCTTGTGGATTTTCCACAACAAATTCGAATCCTACTTGGACTGTGATTCAAAATTTGAATTTCAAATTTCAAATTCAAATTTCAAATTCAAATTTCAAATTTCAAATTTCAAATTTCAAATTTAAATTTCAAATTCAAATTTCAAATTCGAATTTCAAATTCAAATTTCAAATTCAAATTTCAAATTCAAAATTCAAATTTCAAATTTCAAAATTCAAAATTCAAATTTCAAAATTCAAATTTCAAATTCCACAAAACGGTTGTGTTTCATATTCTTGTTCTCATGGATAATTTTCTACAACTCCAATCCAATCTCAAATAAAATCATGGCAACTTTATTTGGAGTTCGAATAATTGTGTACTCTATTATCCAAAACAAAATCTGAATTCAACCGGAGAGAATCTTGTCTACCATCCTAATCCTGTGTCATCACCATCCATGCATAATAAACTAGCCAATAGCATACACAAATGAATTTGCCAAACGTTAAGGAATTACGTGGAGCTAGTAGAGGGACTGATTGGACATATATAATCGGGCTCCCGTGATTCCATATGATCATCATTCTTTACCGAACAACTCAATCATATGATCACTAGTTTCAGAGTCACACCACTATAAACCTGAAACTGAACTCCCAATTATATACCGTATTACGTAAGCCTGTGACGAGCTACTATCCAATGACCTTGTCATATATGCAAAACCCTCATATGATATCCATGATCAGCCTTAGGTCAAAGTCCGTTTAATCCTACTGATCAGGCTATCTTATAGTTCCATTATACTACCGAATCAAGAAAATGATTATTCACCATATGTGAATAAGAATTCATCCGCCCAGCAGACGACCCAAGGTCTTGTCCATTTTCACATTCAGTATAATGCCTTTAAGAGGATACCTTTAACTCCTCAGAGCTATGATTCCGATATCTGCAAACAAACCCTTCATCGTATACAAGTCATGCACCCAACGAACCGGTCTATAAGCTTACTACCTCTGAGACGCTTTAGCCATTGTAACATTAAAGTACACAAGTCATATACATGAAGAAGTTCATTTACTCAGGATTAAGGTTATTGCACAATGAACGTCAAAAGTAGATTGATCCACTCATAGCAGACTACGTAGATCAATCACGCTTTAGTCCCGGTCTAATATGTCACCACCAAGCAACATATCTATGTCTCTACTTGGGAGTCCAGCTCCAGACAGTCAAGACAAACCGTCCCCTCCAAGGCTTTAGACAACATAATAGTCTTAACATGAGTTAGATGCTCGGTCTAACCCCATAGACTACAGACCATAGTTTAGACCGCTAACTTTAGAACATTGTCTTCTCGCATACAAAAGTCCATTGCATGCAACGTTCTAACAGTTTTAACACAAGCAGTCAGTGAGCCATATTTGCTTACATTTACTTTAACATGTGAATAAGACGAGGACAGTAGCAATGTAATGAATAACCTCTATGTATAATTTTATTATCCAGTTCAAAATGAATACATCAAAATGTCTCTAATACTTAGGGCATTTCCTAACAGTAGAGAGCTAGAATTGCCCGAAGTAAAGCCTAGATAGCAGAAGGAGCCCTCTTCAATCCAAGAGAAAAAGGAGAAGGAAGAAGAAGTGGAGGAACTAAAGAAACAAAATAATGCTACGGACCGCAATGCTGCAGCATCGCTACAGCAAAGCTGTACAGAATAGTAAAAGTCTAGACCACCACCACCTTTTCCTCAGCGACTCCACAAGCAGCAGCAAGATAAGTAGTTCAAGAGATTTTTGGATGTCTTAAAGTAGCTCCACATTAATGTTCCACTTGTGGAAGCACTTGAACAAATGCCAAGTTATGCTAAGTTTATAAAGGACATTCTTTCTAAGAAGAGAAGGCTTGGGGAGTTTGAAACCGTGGCCATGACAGAAGAATGTAGCGCTATTTTACAGAATAAACTTTCTCCAAAGTTGAGGGATCCAGGAAGTTTTACCATTCCATGTGCTATTGGCAATAAGTACATTGGTAAGGCTCTTTGTGACCTTGGAGCAAGCATAAACTTTATGCCAATGTCAGTCTTTAGAAAGTTAGGAATTGGGGAAGCAAGGCCAACTACAGTGACTTTACAATTAGCAGACCGATCAATTACCCATCCAGAAGGAAAGATTGAAGATGTATTGGTAAGGGTAGATAAATTCATTTTCCCTGCAGACTTCATTGTTCTAGATTTTGAAGCGGATAGAGAAGTGCCTATCATACTGGGAAGACCATTTCTAGCAACAGGGAGAACACTGATTGATGTGCAAAAAGGAGAGCTTACAATGAGAGTCAACGACAAGAAGGTGACCTTTAATGTGCTCAAAGCAATGAGGTTTCCTGATGAGGTAGAGGAATGTTCAATGGTGAATATGCTTGAGTATGTGGTTTCAGAAGAATTTGAGAAGGGATGCTACAAAGATCATGAGGAACCGACTATGCCAAAAGAAGATGTGAAGATGATTGAAGAGATAAGTGCCTTGGTAGTTTGGGTGGATGAAGCATCAGCCAATGTATTTAGAGAAAGGAAGTTTGAGTCGCTGGGATTGGCAGATTGTGAGATCAAGAAGCCTCAGCCATCTATTGAAGAGCCACCGATTTTGGAATTGAAGCCTCTTCCAGCACACCTCCGATATGCTTACTTGGGAGAGTCAGAAACACTTCAAGTGATAATCTCAGCTTTGTTGACTAGGGATCAGGAGCAGGAGCTAATTGCAGTGTCAAAAAAATTTAAGAAAGCGCTTGGGTGGACAATTGCAGACATGAAGCTGCTATCTGTATGCATAAGATTCTACTTGAAGAATGCTACAGCAATTCTGTGGAGCAGCAACGAAGACTAAACCCGATCATGAAGGAAGTGGTGAAGAAGGAGATAATTAAATGGCTGGATGCAGGCATAATCTACCCCATTTCAGACAGCTCATGGGTCAGCCCTGTGCAGTGCGTACCTAAGAAGGGAGGAATGACTGTTATGACTAATGATAACAACGAGTTGATCCCTACTTGTATAGTCACAGGCTGGAGAGTTTGTATGGATTACCGGAAGCTGAACAAGGCCACTAGGAAAGATCATTTCCCATTGCCCTTTATCGATCAGATGTTAGATAGATTAGTTAGGAAAGAGTATTACTGTTTTTTGGATGGCTATTCAGGTTACAACTAGATTGCTATAGCACCTGAGGATCAGAAGAAGACCACCTTCGCTTGTCCATACGGAACATTTGCTTTTAGGAGGATGCCATTCAGGTTGTGCAATGCTCCAGCAACTTTTCAACGTTGTATGATGGCTATCTTCTCTGATATGGTGGAACAATGTTTAGAGATCTTCATGGATGATTTCTCAGTTATTAGAGAATCTTTCGATGGATGCTTGGAAAATTTAGAGTAGATTCTGAAAAGGTATGAAGAAACTAGCCTAGTTTTAAATTGGGAAAAATGTCATTTTATGGTGACTGAGGGGATTGTGTGAGGACACAAGGTATCAAGGGAAGGCATTGAGGTGGACAAGGCTAAGATAGACATCATTGACAAGATGCCACCACAATCATCAGTCAAGGGAATCAGAAGTTTTTTGGGACATGCGGGTTTCTATAGAAGATTTATCAAGGATTTCTAAAAAATCTCCAAACCCCTGTGTTCTTTGCTGGAGCAGAACAAGCCCTTCAGATTTGATGAGGAGTGCCAACATGCATTTACAGAACTGAAGAAGAAACTTGTGTCAGCACCTATCATTGTGGCACCTGATTGGTCTCATTCATTTGGGTTAATGAGTGATGCGAGTGACCATGCCATAGGAGCAGTATTGGGGCAAAGAAAAGATAAAGTGCTCCACTCCATTTATTATGCTAGCAAAACTTTGACTGACGCTCAGCTCAACTACACCACCACTGAAAAAGAGCTCTTGGCAGTGGTATTTGCCTTTGACAAGTTTCGGGCATATTTGGTGGGTACCAAAGTGGTGGTCTATACGGATCACTCAGCTATAAAGTACCTCATTGCTAAAAAGGATGCCAAAGCGAGGTTGATTAGATGGGTTCTATTGCTGCAAGAATTTAATCTGGAAATCAGAGATAGAAAAGGGACTGAGAATCAGGTGGCTGATCATTTGTCAAGGTTAGAGAGTGGACAGACAGAGAGAGATGAAGAGCCAATAAAGGAAACCTTTCCTGATGAGCAGCTTTTTGTAGTTAAGCAAGGGAACACATCTTGGTATGCAGACATAGTGAATTATTTGGTGAGTGGTTTAATCCCACCCGATCTGACTAGTCAACAAAGGCGGAGATTCCTTCATGACGTCAAGTTTTACTACTAGGATGAGCCGTATTTGTTCAAGCAAGGTGCAGACTAGATTATGAGAAGATGTGTGCCTGAAGAGGAAGTGGTTGGTATACTTTAGCATGCCATTCATCTCCCTATGGTGGTCACTATAGAGGATTCAGAACAGCCGCAAAAGTTCTACAATCTGGTTTCTTTTGGCCCTCTCTCTTTAAAGACGCTCACGAGTTCGCCAGGATGTGTGACAGGTGTCAGCGAGTAGGGAACATATCACAATGACATGAAATGCCCTTAAACAATATTCTAGAAGTTGAGATATTTGATGTTTAGAGCATAGACTTCATGGGACTGTTTCCTTCGTCCTTCAACAATCAATACATCCTAGTAGCCGTGGACTATGTCTAAAAATGGGTGGAAGCTATAGTGTTCCCTACAAATGACTCCAAAGTGGTTGTAAGGTTCTTACATAAGAACATTTTTACACGTTTTGGGACTCCTAGAGCCATCATAAGTGATGAGGGAACTCACTTCAGCAGCAAACAATTTGAAAGCCTTTTGGCTAAGTATGGAGTGAAGCACAAAATTGCTACAGCATACCATCCCCAAACTAGTAGGTAGGCTGAGGTGTCTAACAGGGAAATAAAGAGGATTCTTGAAAAAGTTGTCAATCCCATAAGGAAGGATTGGGCGGCCAGGTTGGATGACACATTATGGGCATATTAGACAGCTTACAAAACTCCCTTAGGAGCATCACCGTGTAGATTAATATTTGGTAAAGCCTACCATTTGTCGGTAGAGTTGGAACACAAGGCGTATTGGGCAATCTCAAAGCTTAATCTTGATGTACAGGCTGCAGGAGAAAGAAGGATGCTGCAACTTAATGAGATGGAAGAATTTCGCATGATGGCTTATGAAAATGCAAAGATATACAAGGAAAAGGTCAAAAGATGGCATGATAGCAGGATTCATCCACGGAAATTTGAAGAGGGGCAGTCTGTTCTTCTTTTCAACTCACGGCTAAAGTTGTTCCCAGGGAAACTAAGGTTAAAGTTGTTCCCAGGGAAACTAAGGTCAAGGTGGTCTAGTCCATTCCAGATTTCAGAAGTATTTCCTCATGGTGCAGTGGAACTCATGGAAGAAAAATCAAGCAGAAAGTTCAAGGTGAATGGGCAGCGTATCAAGCATTATTGGGGAGGTTCATTTGCTAAGGAGAAGACTTCCATCTCCTTGAGAGATCCAGATCAGTAAAAAGGGAAGTAGTCGGGCTGTCGACTTTAAAACAAGCGCTTATGGGAGGCAACCCAATGTTTTATTTGTTTCTTGTTTAATTTTCTATTTTTGTTTTTTTTATTATTGTTCTTTTCTTCCATGGATTTTCTTTGGTGTGATTAATGTGTGTATGTCGTTTTGATAATTAATATAGGTTGTCTGGGGTGAATTTGCAAGGAAAAAGGAAGTAAAGGCCTCTGGAGTAGCAGATTGGAAATTGAACAGGAATGCTACAGAGATACTGCAGCATTGATGCAGCAATTGGAATGCAGAAAAGCACTGCGCAGAGCCAGAGCCAGAGCCGAGGTTGCAGCACCATAGTACTGCCTTTGAGCGCTGTAGCGCGCCAAAAAAAAAGTATGCTACAAGAGATGCTACAGCATAGCTGTAGAAAACTGGACTGCATATGTAGCGAGCAGTTCCAGCCGAAAAAAAAAAAAAGAAAGAGAGCAAGAGCCACATGGCATCACCCCATGAAACCCTACATATTGGCCCACACCCCATCCCTTTCCCTCATTCCATTTAGGTGGCACCTCCTCACCCTCTCTAAACTCCATAACCGACCCCCCCCAGAATCTCTCTAACCATTTCCTCTTCAAAATTTCAAAAATCTCAAACTTTCGTCATTTTCTTTGCAAAACCGTCCCCATCACCCACATTCTTTGTCTCCATTATTTTCTCCTTTTCTTTTCCCTCTTTTTCTCACTTGAACCATCAGCCACAACCCATCCATTTTTTTTTCGATTTTCTTCTCAAAACAACCATCGCCATTTTCATTTTTTGCCCAAGTCGCCATTTTTCGGTATCAATCCACCATTAGCTAGTGACAAAGAAACACTAGGGCCGAGGGTTGAAGAAGGAAAAAGGCCGAAGTGAAAGGATAGCCGTGCACATGACTTGAACCAAGTGTAAGAATTCTCATTCCCCTTTTCGGTTGTACTGTGAAAGTGTGGTAAATGTTGATATTTGTGTGAACGACTATTTGGAATTGTGACGTTGGGATTTGAGATTTTGGGTAAAAGCTGATTTCTTTTTTTGGATTGTGGGCTCGAATTTTAGTTTGGTGGGTCGGATTTGGTGTTTTGGTAGGGTAAGAAATTTTATTTTGGTGGAGTAGGCTTTGGTATTCTAACTATTGGAACTATTTGTTAGGAAATGCCCTAAGCATTAGAGACATTATGATGTATTTATTTTGAATTGGATAATAAAATTATATATAGAGGTTATTCATTACATTGCTATCTGTCCTCGTTTTATTTACATGTTAAAATAAATGTAAGCAAATATGGCTCCCTGACTGCTTGTGTTAAACTGTTAGAACGTTGCATGCAATGAACTTTTGTATGCTAGAAGACAATGTTCTAAAGTTAGCGGTCTAAACTATGGTCTGTAGTCTATGGGGTTAGACTGAGCATCTAACTCATGTTAAGACTATTATGTTGTCTAAAGCCTTGGAGGGGACGGTTTGTCTTGACTGTCTGGAGTTGGACTCCCAAGTAGAGACATAGATATGTTGCTTGGTGGTGACATATTAGATCGGGACTAAAGCGTGATTGATCTACGAAGTCCGCTTTGAGTGGATCGATCTGCTTTTGACATTCATTATGCAGTAACCTTAATCCTGAGTCAAAGGACAGCTTCATGTATATGACTTGTGTACTTTGATGTTCCAATGGCTAAAGCATCTCAGAGGTGGTAAGCTTATAGACCGGCTCGTTGGGTGCATGACTTGTATACGATGAAGGGTTCGTTTACAGATATCGGAATCATAGCTCTAATGAGGAGTTAAGGGTATCATCTTAAAGGCATTATACTGAATGTGAAAATGGACAAGGTCTTGGGTCGTCTATTGGGCGGATGACTTCTTATTCACATATGGTGAATAATCGTTTTCTTTATTCGGTAGTATAATGGAACTTTAAGATAGCCTGATCAGTAGGATTAAACGGACTTTGGCCTAAGGCTGATCATGGATATCATATGAGGGTTTTGCATACATGACAAGGTCATTGGACGATAGCTTGTCACAGGCTTATGTAATACGGTATATAATTGGGAGTTCAGTTTCAGGTTTATAGTGGTGTGACTCTGAAATTAGTGATCATATGATTGAGTTATTCGGTAAAGAATGATGATCATATGGATTTGCGGGAGCCTGATTATATATGTCCAATCAGTCTCTCTACTAGCTCCACATAATTCCTTAACGTTTGGCAAAATTAATTTGTGTATGCGATTAGCTAGTTTATTATGCATGGATGGTGATGACATAGGATTAGGATGGTGGACAAGATTCTCTTTGGTTGGATTCAGATTTTGTTTTGGATAATAGAGTACACAATTATTCGAACTCCAAATAAAGTTACCATGATTTTATTTGAGATTGGATTGGAGTTGTAGAAAATTATCCATGAGAACAAGAATTTGAAACACAACTGTTTTGTGGATTTTGAAATTTGAATTTTGAAATTTGAAATTTGAAATTTGAATTTGAAATTTGAATTTTAAATTTAAATTTGAAATGCGAATTTGAAATTTGAATTTGAAATTTAAATTTGAAATTTGAAATTTGAAAATTGAATTTGAAATTCGAATTTGAAATTTGAAATTCAAATTTTGAGTCACAGTCCAAGTGGGATTCGAATTTGTTATGGCAAATCCACAAGGAATGAAATTCGAATTTAAGTTGGATATGGAGAGGATAATCTTGTTAGAATCCTACTTGAATTTTGAATCCAAATCCTAACTAAAGTTGGACGAAAATTTTGAGGATTATCCTCAATGATTTTCGGATGTTTTGTGAATAAGGTTCAAGGAAAAATTCAAGTTTCAATCTCAGTTGAATTTAGATTCTCTCCTCCCAAAAAGTGGCCGAAATTTTGGAGTGAATCTCCTAGGAGATTTTCGGTTATTTTGGATAAGGATGAGATAAGATTCAAGCTTGAAAATCCTAGTGGAATTTTGATTCTCCCTTATCCAAAAGTGGCCGAATTTTTTGTGGAGATTTTCTCTTTAGAATTTTCAGATTTTTTTGGTTGAAAAAGGGGGATAAAATTCTAGTTAAAATCTTGTTTAGATTTGGATTGGATTTATCCTAAAGTGGCCAAATTTTATTGTTGGGATTTTCCCTTGGAAAATTCAGATTTTGTGCTTGTGGATAAGGAAGAATATCTTCTCCTAATCCAATTCGAATTCAGAGAATCACCTCATGCAGATCTATAAATAGAGGTCCTGCCACTCCAGTTCTCTCAGACCATAGACTCTCAAGTGAGCATGCTTATTGTTGCACAGCCCACCGTGACAATAAGTTCTTTAGAGATCTGGGTGGTCGGAAGAAGACTAGCAGTGCTAGCATACCGATTGAGGTTCAGAGTGCCCACACACTCAGCCATTCGGGAATTGGAGAATAGTAGAGAAGGCTAGTTGGTTGAAGCCCTCCGGTCATTCTCCTCCTGCAAGATTGGCGTCCTTGAGGTATGAGTTTTAATTGTTGTTGGTTTATTGTATATGACATCATGAGATATTTAACGATCTAAAATTTTTTATTGTTCCGCTGTGCTACTCTGATATGTTTTTACTGATTATTTTTCCTACAATTGGTATCAAAGCCATCTCATGACTATGCCATGTACATAAATTAGACAATTACTTAGTCTTTTTATTTATGTATGGATTTGATATTTAGAGAGTGGCATTCTAGGGTTCCTTTATGTTGTTATCATGGATTATGTATAAAGTATGTGGTTATTTTAATTTTTTGAATTATTATAAGCATGCTTGTTTATGCCGGTTATGGTTCCTTAGAATTTAGAAAAATTGTATCTAGGAATTTTTATATAACCATGGGAGTAGTTTATTAACACTGTAATTTTTTCATGGATTTTAATTTTTGTCTCTTAGAATTATTATGGTTAGAATTTTGTACACCGGAAACGGTTTAGGAAATTTTATGTAATTATTCTTGGAGGAGATTGAAGATTGAAGACCGTGATTTATTTTTCCCAAAAGGTTAAATTTGATTTAAAGGTTGAAATTTTGATTGTGTGGAAAATTTCAATTTAATTGGGATTCAAATTAATTTTTGGAGATCCTAATAGGTAAATTGGAATATGGCACGAAAATCAAGACACGACCCCTCGGGATAGGTCATCGGGCCTTGGTGGGGCTGCAGCCCCTGCCCTCGGGCAGGATGGGGCTGCGGCAGCCCCTGTGTAGGCCATAACCACCCACGGCCACAGGCTTGGCCTGCAGCTGAGGGTGGCCGTGGCCTACCCAAGGCTGGTTGCAGCCTGCGCGTGCAGCCTGGCGCTGCAGGCTTGGCCTGCAGCCCGGCCAGGCTGCACAAGGGGCAACCGTCGGCTGCCAGCCCCTCCGGGGTTAGTGGCTGCCCACGGCGGCTGCCGCCTTCACGGGCGGCGGTACAGCGGTCCAAAATTAGAAAATTTTGATTTTTAAATTTGAGATTTAATTTTAAATCATGTTTAAAAAATATGTAATTGAAAATTTGAATTTTTGAAATTACATATTATTGCACATGATGTTTAAAATTGTTTAAAATTTGAATTGGAAATTTAAATTTGAAATTCGAATTTGGAATTTGAATTTGAAATTTAAATTTTTTGGAGATTTAAATTTTAAATAATTCTTGGGATGAGAAATAAATGGAGAGGCTACATAAAGATGGATACAAGAAGACGGAACAGAATTCAAGACCCAAAGAATGCTTTGGATGGAATTTTGTAATCTTTATTTTCTTTGTTCTAGGATGGAACCATAGCTTGGTTATTCTGTCAATTATTTTTTCTGTGATATGTCATGGATGTATAAATATGTATTGATGGATGTTTAGTATGCATATTTGATAACATGTCATATAGTATAGGTGAGTGCCGCTCATACTATATTGATCATACATAATTTGTCAAAACTTGCATGTTTTTCAAAATATTGAGTGGGAGAGGGTTTCAAACAAAACCCACGGCCTCCATTGTTGATCCATATGTGAAAGCATGGCAATGCCTCGCGTCAGTTCTGCCCTGACCACACCCCTCGATAGGTGTTTACCGCCGCCGGTATTCTAGATTGGATCTCCTATGTGGAAAACGTGTTCGGGTGTGATCCTATTCATGACCACCCCTCGGTGGCTTGGTAGGACGTGGATCGGGCTACGTAAACAATGGTTATACACTCAAGACTCGTTTAGTTATTAACCTTCGCTAGAAGCTCTGTTAACTAGACTGGTGGCCAAATAAGCGGTTATTGATATATGTCTTAACCTTGGAGGATTTAAGGCAACATATATTAATTGGACGAGGTCCATGTTCCGACTATTTGTTTTCATGACCACCCCTCGATGGCTTGGGGCAATAGGTGCTGAGAATTACCGTTGCAATGCTACATGTTTTTTCAAGTTTCATGTAGGAACATACTTGTATGTTTTATTTGCTAAATTATCTGTATATTTGCTTGGGCTTTGTAATGATGTCTAGTATAATTTTATTTCAGTTCAAAATGTCACCAACACCCCTCATTTCGATACTTACTAAAAATAAGTTGAATGGCGATAATTATAAAGACTGGAAAAGAAATATATTAATAGTTCTCAGCTGCGAGAGACACAAGTTCGTACTGGACGAACCATGCCCACCTGGGCCCAAACCTGACACACCACTTGAGGAAGTCCCGGTTGCCTATAATCGTTGGAGAGAATCCAATGAAATAGCTCGATGCTACATCCTTGCTAGCATGACGAGTGCTTTACAAAAACAGCATGAGACTTATCAAGTTGCTGGGGAGATCATGGACAATCTGGAGGACATGTTCGGAGGCCAAGAAAAATTGGCTCGACAGTCCGCTATCACTAGCATTATGAACTCCAAGCAAAAGGCGGGTACTCCGGTGAAGGACCATATGATCACTCTAATGGGATTCTTCGCTGAGGCTGCCGAGAATGGTGCTGAGTTAGACTACAACATCCAGATCGAGATGGTGTTCAAGACTCTGTCTAAAGATTTTGTGGGGTTTAAGGCCGCATACAATCTGGCGACAAAGGAGTTAGGACTAACCGAGCTCATGAAGCAACTACAGGCTTATGAGCGGATGATCAGGGATGAGGATGCGGTCCGACCTAAAGGAGAGGCCAATTTGACGGAATCTTCCAATCCCTCACGGAAGAGGAAGAGGCCAGATAAGAAGCAAGTGGCTACCAGTTCTTCTAATCCTCCTGTCTCGGACGGGAAGAAGAAGAAGAAGAACAAGAAGCCAAAGGACCCTAAAAAGTCCAAATGCTTCCATTGTGGGAAGGTAGGTCACTTCAAGAAGGCTTGCCGGGAATTCCTAGCCGCTAAGGGCAAGGAAGGTAAGGAACTTCATTACTTAGAAGCGTGTTTGGTGGAAGAATCGAAAGACACTTGGGTCATTGATTCGGGCGCCACTAATCATGTTTGTGTTTCTATGCAGGGGTTCGTGGAAACGAGAAGTCTACATGATAGGAGCCTCTCGTTGCGGACTGGAGATGGTAGCTTTGTGGTGGCTGAGGCAGTGGGAGATGTTCACCTTTGTTTTGATCAATTCAGGTTTATTTTATTGAAAGACTGTTTTTATGTTCCTAATTTTAGGAGGAACCTTATATCGGCAGCTTGTTTAATAAAGGATTCTTATTCAGTTTCTTTTAGTAAAAGAGTTGATATTCGTAGAAATAAGTCTTTTATCTGTTCTGGATGGATGGATGGAAACCTATATTTGATCAGACCAAAGATGTACTCACTGCTTGACACTGAATTAATTGATAACTCTAAAAGGTTGAAAGTTTCTCACTCTAACAAGGCGTATCTTTGGCATTTAAGACTTGGTCATATTAATCAGGATAGGATTCAAAGATTGGTGAAAGACGGTCCTCTGGAATCTCTGGAGGAGGTACGACTTCCCCAATGTGAGTCTTGTCTAGAGGGTAAGATGACTAAGAGGTCTTTTGGAGCTAAGGGTACAAGGGCTAAGGAGCTCTTAGAAATTGTGCACACTGACGTATGTGGCCCTATAAACGTCACAGCACGAAGAGGGTTCGAGTATTATGTCTCTTTCATAGATGATTACTCGAGGTATGGATATGTGTATCTGATGCACCGCAAGAGCGAAACCTTTGATAAGTTCAAAGAGTATCGTGCGGAAGTGGAAAAGCAATTGGATAAATCCATAAAGACACTTCGATTTGATCGAGGTGGCGAATACCTCTCCGATGAATTTCTAGGACATCTTGTAGAGAACGGGATTTTATCCCAATTGACTGCACCTGGTACTCCACAACAGAATGATGTAGCCGAAAGGAGAAACAGGACCTTATTGGATATGGTACGATCCATGATGAGTTACTCAACGCTGCCATTATCATTTTGGGGATATGCTTTACAAACGGCGTACTATATTCTGAACCAGGTTCCTAGCAAATCAATTCCTAGAACTCCGTATGAATTGTGGCATGGCAGGAAGCCCTCCCTTGGACATATGAGAATATGGGGCTGCCCGGCACATGTACTAGATGGGGATGCGAAGAAGTTGGAACCAAGATCAGAATTGTGCATGTTTGTAGGGTATCCAAAGGGAACTAAAGGAGGTCTGTTCTATAACCCGAAGGAACAAAAGGTCATTGTCTCAACCCATGCGACATTCTTGGAGGAAAGTCACATGAATGACTTTAAGCCTCGAAGCAAAGTGGTGCTAGAGGAGTTATCGGGTGAAAGAACTGCTCCACAGATTTTGGTCTTGGACGCAAGTCCGAGTTCCAGTGAAAGACCTGCAGACGATCAACAATTTAGGGTGCCTCGTCGTAGTGGGAGGGTTTCGAAGAAACCTAATTTCTTCATGTATGATGCTGAGGTATACCAGGCCGAAGCTCATGAGCATGAGGAAGATCCGGTCACATATGATGAAGCTATAAATGATGTTGATTCTAAATCTTGGAAATAGGCTATGAACAATGAGATGGATTCTATGAAATCCAACTCTGTTTGGGAACTTGTAGATTTGCCGGATGGGATAAAACCCATTGGATGCAAATGGGTCTATAAGAGAAAGAAGGATACGGAAGGGAGAGTGGAAACTTTCAAAGCTAGACTGGTTGCAAAGGGATACACGCAAAAGGCTGGAATTGATTACGAGGAAACCTTTTTGCCTGTTGCTATGCTGAAGTCTATCCGTATTCTTCTGTCCATTGCTGTGGCTCTCGATTACGAGATCTGGCAAATGGATGTCAAGACGGCATTCTTGAATGGCCATCTTGAAGAGTGTATCTATATGATACAGCCCGAAGGGTTCGTAGCAAAAGGCCAAGATAGGAAAGTCTGCAAGTTGCTTAGATCCATTTATGGATTAAAGCAGGCATCCCACTCATGGAACCAGAGGTTTGATCAAGCGATTAAGACATTTGGTTTTGAGCAGAACGTTGATGAACCTTGTGTTTATAAACGTATTAAGGATGGAAAAGTGGTCTTTCTGATACTCTATGTCGATGATATACTACTCATTGGGAATGATGTAGGGAACTTATCATCGATCAAGCTTTGGTTACACCAACAGTTTGACATGAAGGACTTGGGAGAAGCTAATTATGTTCTAGGCATTCGTCTCTTCAGAGATCGAAAGAACAAAATGATAGCATTATCCCAAGCTTCATACATAGATAAAATAATTGACAAATATGCAATGCTAGAGGCAAAGAAATGCTCACAACCTTCTATTGCCAGTTTAACTCTTTCATTGGATGACTGTCCCAAGACATCGGAAGAAAGAGAGCGTATGAATAAGGTCCCTTATGCATCCGCTGTGGGTAGCCTTATGTACGCTATGCTTTGCACTCGCCCAGACATATGTTTTGCAGTAGGTATGGTGAGTCGATATCAAGCGAATCCTGGAACCAAGCACTGGCAAGCAGTAAAGCATATACTCAAGTATCTTAAGAGAACGAGGGATTATATGCTAGTGTATTCAGGAGGTGACCTAACACCCGTAGGATACATGGACTCAGACTACCAGACTTGTAAGGATTCGAGGAAATCGACATCTGGATCAGTGTTTTTACTCGGAGGAGGCGCCATTGTGTGGAGGAGCGTGAAGCAGGGCTGCACAGCTGACTCTACTATGGAGGCTGAGTATGTGGCTGCGACTGAGGCATCTAAAGAAGCGGTTTGGCTCCGTAAGTTCTTTAGAGACCTTGAGGTCATTCCGGGTGTTGACAAGCCTATCACACTTTACTGTGATAATACAGGGGCTATTGCCAACACAAGGGAATCTCGGCACCACAAGAGGACCAAGCACATAGATCGGAGGTATCACATTATTAGAGGGCATGTGGAGACAGGACAAGTGGATGTATGTAAGATCGCGTCCGAGGACAACATTGCCGATCCCTTTACTAAGACTTTGGTAGCTAGAAGCTTTGAGAGGCATGTAGAGGCGATGGGGATGCGTAACATGGCACATCTACTGGCTTAGGGCAAGTGGGAGATTGTTAGGAAATGCCCTAAGTATTAGAGACATTTTGATGTATTCATTTTGAATTGGATAATAAAATTATGCTTAGAAGTTATTCATTACATTGCTATCTGTCCTCGTCTTATTTACATGTTAAAGTAAATGTAAGCAAATATGGCTCACTGACTGCTTGTGTTAAAACTGTTAGAACGTTGCATGCAATGGACTTTTGTATGCGAGAAGACAATGTTCTAAAGTTAGCAGTCTAAACTATGGTCTGTAGTCTATGGGGTTAGACCGAGCATCTAACTCATGTTAAGACTATTATGTTGTCTAAAGCCTTGGAGGGGACGGTCTGTCTTGACTGTCTGGAGCTGGACTCCCAAGTAGAGACATGGATATGTTGCTCGGTGGTGACATATTAGACCGGGACTAAAGCGTGATTGATCTACGTAGTCCGCTATGAGTGGATCAATCTGCTTTTGACGTTCATTGTGCAATAACCTTAATCCTGAGTAAATGAACTATTTCATGTATATGACTTGTGTACTTTGATGTTCCAATGGCTAAAGCGTCTCAGAGGTAGTAAGCTTATAGACCGGTTCGTTGGGTGCATGACTTGTATACGATGAAGGGTTTGTTTGCAGATATCGGAATCATAGCTCTGAGGAGTTAAATGTATCCTCTTAAAGGCATTATACTTAATGTGAAAATGGACAAGGCCTTGGGTCGTCTGCTGGGCGGATGACTTCTTATTCACATATGGTGAATAATCATTTTCTTAATTCGGTGGTATAATGGAACTTTAAGATAGCCTGATCAGTAGGATTAAACGGACTTTGACGTAAGGCTGATCATGGATATCATATGAGGGTTTTGCATATATGACAAGGTCATTGGATGGTAGCTCGTCACAGGCTTACGTAATACGGTATATAATTGGGAGTTCAGTTTCAGGTTTATAGTGGTGTGACTCTGAAATTAGTGATCATATGATTGAGTTGTTCGGTACAGAATGATGATCATATGGAATCACGGGAGCCCGATTATATATGTCCAATCAGTCCCTCTACTAGCTCCACATAATTCCTTAACGTTTGGCAAATTCATTTGTGTATGCTATTGGCTAGTTTATTATGCATGGATGGTGATGACACAGGATTAGGATGGTAGACAAGAATCTCTCCGGTTGGATTCAGATTTTGTTTTGGATAATAGAGTACACAATTATTCGAACTCCAAATAAAGTTGCCATGATTTTATTTGAGATTGGATTGGAGTTGTAGAAAATTATCCATGAGAACAAGAATATGAAACACAACCGTTTTGTGGAATTTGAAATTTGAATTTTGAAATTTGAAATTTGAATTTTGAATTTGAAATTTGAATTTGAAATTTGAATTTGAAATTCGAATTTGAAATTTGAATTTGAAATTTAAATTTGAAATTTAAAATTTGAAATTTGAAATTTGAAATTTGAATTTGAAATTTGAATTTGAAATTTGAAATTCAAATTTTGAATCACAGTCCAAGTAGGATTCGAATTTGTTGTGGAAAATCCACAAGGTTTGAAATTCGAATTTGAGTTGGATTTGGAGAGGATAATCTTGTTAGAATCTTACTTGAATTTTGAATCCAAATCCCAACAAATAAGGGACGAAATTTTGAGGATAATCCTCAAGGAAATTTCGGATTTTGTGGATGAGATTCAAGGGTAAATTCAAGCTTCAATCCTAGTTGAATTTGGATTCTCTTCTTCCCTGAAAAGTGGCCGAAATTAGGGAGTATCTCTCCTAGGAAATTCGGTTATTTTTGGATAAGGTTGAGATAAGATTTAAGCTTGAAAATCCTAGTGGAATTTTGATTCTTCCTTATCCTAAAATTGGCCAAAAATTTGGAGAAGATTTTCTCCTAGAAATTTCGGATTTTTTGGTTGAAAAAATGAGATAAAATTCTAGTTAAAATCTTGTTGAGATTTGGATTGGATTTATCCTAGGAAAACCGAATTTAATTGTGGAGATTCTCCCTTGGAAAATTCGGATTTTTTGGTTGTGGATAAGGTAGAAAATCTTTTCCTAGTCCAATTCAAATTCAGAGATTCACCTCATGCAGGTCTATAAATAGAGGTCCTACCACTCCAGTTCTCTCAGAACATAGACTCTCAGGTGAGCAGGCTTATTGTTGCACAGCTCATCGTGACAATAAAGTTCTTTAGAGATCTGGGTGGTCGGAAGAAGACTAGCAGTGCTAGCATACCGATCGAGGTTCAGAGTGCCCACACACTCAGCCATTCAGGAATTGGAGAATAGTAGAGAAGGCTAGTTGGTTGAAGCCTCCGGTCATTCTCCTCCTGCACATTGGCGTCCTTGAGGTATGAGTTTTAATTGTTGTTGGTTTATTGTATATGGCATCATGAGATATTTAACGATCTAAAAATTTTTATTGTTCCGCTGCGCTACTCTGATACGTTTTTTCCGATTTATTTTTCCTACAATCCTAACCAAAGTCGGATGAAAATTTTGAGGATTATCCTCAATGATTTTCGGATTTTTTGTAGATAAGGTTCAAGGAAAAATTCAAGTTTCAATCCCAGTTGAATTTGGATTCTCTCCTCCCAGAAAGTGGCCGAAATTTTGGAGTGAATCTCCTAGGAGATTTTTGGTTATTTTGGATAAGGATGAGATAAGATTCAAGCTTGAAAATCCTAGTGGAATTTTGATTCTCCCTTATCCAAAAGTGGCTGAATTTTTTGTGGAGATTTTCTCCTTAGAATTTTTGGGTTTTTTGGTTGAAAAAGGGAGATAAAATTCTAGTTAAAATCTTGTTTAGATTTGGATTGGATTTATCCTAAAGTGGTCGAATTTTATTGTTGGGATTTTCCCTTAGAAAATTCAGATTTTGTGCTTGTGGATAAGGGAGAATATCTTCTCCTAATCCAATTTGAATTCAGAGAATAACCTCATGTAGGTCTATAAATAGAGGTCCTGCCACTTTAGTTCTCTTAGACCATAGACTCTCAGGTGAGCAGGTTTATTGTTGCACAACCCATCGTGACAATAAGTTCTTTAGAGATTTGGGTGGTCAGAAGAAGACTAGCAGTGCTAGCATACTGATCGAGGTTCAGAGTGCCCACACACTCAGCCATTCGGGAATTGGAGAATAGTAGAGAAGACTAGTTGGTTGAAGCCCTCTGGTCATTCTCCTCCTGCAAGATTGGCGTCCTTAAGGTATGAGTTTTAATTGTTGTTGGTTTATTGTATATGGCATCATGAGATATTTAACGATCTAAAAATTTTTATTGTTCCGCTGCGCCACTCTGATACATTTTTACCGATTATTTTTTCCTACACTGTTTGGGTACACGGTGGATTTTGGTATTATTTTGGGAAATAGTAAATAGAGGGAAAGTAAAAGCCGGATAAATGGGGAAGAAAAGTGTGGCCCGCAGAACACCGGCTACACTAAATTTGTGTCGAATGAAGCAGCCGAAAAGTACGAGAAGGTGGTGTAAAAAAGAACCCTACATTTGGAAAAAGGATTTTTATTACAAGAAATGACCACTATGGGTTACACCAAGCCGGTTTATTCAGTCATCACCACACACAACTGGAAGTATTTCTGTAGGTAACCCGAGGAAGCAATTGTACCCTTGGTTCGGGGGTTTTACGCAAATTTCCCGGATGGCCAACCTGAAGCTGTGGAGGTGAGAGGAGTGTCAGTGAAATTGAGACCATCTGACATCAACTACCTTTACGGGCTAGAAGAGGGAGAGGATAACTATCCAAATTTGATTGAAAATATTACCGAAGAATTGCTGCAACAAGTAATCTCTACCCTTTATGTGGAGGGAACAAGGTAGAATATAACAGCTTAAGGAACATACACCTTCCCCCGAAGCAACCTGCTGCTTGGCCCGAAGGTATGGTACCACTTCCTGAAGTCAAGACTGATGCCATCCACCCACCTTCAAACGGTGTCAAGAGACAGGGCCATACTCCTCTACTGCATTATTACAGGACTGAAGTTCAATGTAGGTAGAATTATTTATGAGGAGATATGTGGCCGTGCCTAGAAGTCATCAGGGCATCTTTGGTTTCCCTCATTGGTTTCAGAAATGTGTGAACGGAGCGGAGTAGTCTTTAATGACAATAAGGAGAAACTAAAGGTGACAGGGATCATCACCCCAGCTGCAGTAGCCCGCATTGCACAAGACAATTTGAAGCAACCAAAAGAGGCTACAGCAGAAGATGATACTGAAGAAGCTGGCCCTTCCATCCGTCCCTCTTGCAGTAGTGAACCTACAGCATCTGGTAACACAATGCAATTTCCTGTAGAAATTTCTCAAAGTCTGCGAATGCTAGAACAAAGAGTGAGTTTGCAGGAAATTCAGCAGTATGAAACAATACAGATGCTACAGCAGATGCAGAAGCAGCAGTAACAGTATTGGAAATATGCAAGACAGAAGGATGCTGTGCTGTAGTAGTCGTTATAGCAAAGGTCTCCCCAGCCAACATGTCCATTCCCTGATTTCCCCAGCAGTATACTAGAAGAGGAGGACAGCTATGACTCCGAGGAAGAATGACCGCCTAGGCAACCTGCCTATGGCCCCCAGGGAGTATTATCCTTCTATTACTTACTTTTAAATTCAGACTTCCATGAGCAGTGAGGACATTGCTTATTTCTAAGTTTGGGGATGTTGGCATGTTTGTTTTGTTTGTTTGATTGTTTGTTTCTAAAGTTGCACTCTTGTTTTATTTTGTTTTGCTTTGTTTTTATTCTGCTTTATGTTTGTTTTGTCAGTTTTAGGATTAGCTTAGGTTCTTTTGTTATGTAATCTGTTCATTTTAGCAAGTCCGGCAGCAATGCTATAGCATTTCTGCAGCATACCAAAAAAAAAAAAAATTTAGTTTAGTTTGAGTTGTTTGCTTATATCTATTTGCTGTGTTGCTTGTCCACATTTTCTGGTCTTGCTACAGCATTGTTGAATAAAACAGAGTTCAATGAAGATCATGAATTGCTTGGAAATTTTCACTTCATAGGATGGATTGACATGAGTTAGAAATTTGTGATATTCATCATTAGTTGGCTCTAAATAAGAATTTTCCAGTTTTACAAAGTAGGCTATGGTTAGATTTCTTTTGGGAGAATTTAAGAAAAGTTGAACCTTTGTGAGAACCTAAGGATTTAGAACTGGTTTTGTGAGTCCCTCGAGGCGAATTTTAGGAAACTAAGCATAAGAGGGAAGTATAGGCAACTGGTGAAAAGGGAACTAAGTTGGATTAAAGTTTGGGGATTTAAAAAAAAAAAAACTTTGGGATTGACTCCGCTATTTTGAACTACCTAGTAATCAGGAGTAACATGAGCCCTATGTGTACTTTTGCGTCAAACAGTGGTTTGAAATATGAGTATAATAGTATCTTTAATGGTGACCCTGTTGAGTAACCGAGTGTCTTCATCAAAATGTTGGCATTCGCATAAAAAGACAGTGGTGACATTGGAGATTGTTCCATATATATATATGAAATAATAATAATAATACTAATAAATAAATGGATACCCCCATAGTCATCGTAAAAAAAAAAAAAAAAAGAGAGAAGAAGTTCCTGTTTCATGCTTTAGAAGCCTATTCTACCTTAAGTGCTTGGTTGACATATATTAGTGGAGAGGCATTTAAGAAGCCAGCTTATGAAGCCATCAATTAGGTTTGATGGTCAAAGTTTAACTTGACTTGGATGAACCAAGGATGCTAACTATAGTTTTCACACACACACTTGGGAAAATTTGAATAAGGAGATAGCTTGTGATGATTTGAGCAAATCTTTGACAAGTGTTAATCTAGAGAACGAGTTGGATATTGAAAGTGCAATTCAGAAAAAAAATTTGGCTTCAACAATGCATTGTAGTGGAATCAAAATGCAATTTTTTTTTAGTGTTTTCTGTGTCCGTTGTTCTTTGTGTTTTTTTTTGTGTGTCTTTCTTTCATTACTCGAGGACGAGCAATGGTATAAGTTTGGAGGTGTGATAACTCTATGAAATAGAGTTATTACAGCCATTTGGGGATGTAAAAAGATGTTTGGTCCATTGAGTTCTTGACATTTTAATAGTTAACTAAAGCATTTTTTGGTTTTTAACGCAGTCTTTTATTTTTAGAATGTTAAATTTAATTTTTCAAGTTAGTTTATATTGCTTTTAAGTGTTTTGTAGAGTTGAAGTAGTGGAAGGTTGTTTGGATAAGGAGGTAAAGCTGCAGTTAGGATGGAATTGCTAAAATTGGAGAAAAATGACAAAGAAGACTGATTTCAGGCGTTGCTACAGCAATGCTGTAACATTATTATAGCAAACTGGGCAGAAAATGTTCAGATATTTTGACATATCAACATACAGCTGGCAGCCAATTTTATTGGTGAACTGGGCAGAAAGGACAGGCGTATGAGCTATCTTAATCCAAGGACACCAAACAAAAGCTCAGCCATTAGATTATGTACACATGTACGTCTTCCATTTGCCCTAGCACTTAAAAGGAAACATGTTGCATTTAGAAAAGGAGAGGCAGACAAGGGGCAGAGAGAATATACGGAAAAGAGCAGGATAGAGAAAGGAGAACTAGGAAGAGAAAGGAAACGTACAGGGATTGGAGGAGATTTTAGCATATTCTGGAAGGAGAAATTAAAAAGTAGCTGTGTACTATGTGCACGTCTATTTCATCAATCTTTCCTCCATTTTCGATTGTACTCTCATTTTTACTTTTTCCTGTACAATGTTTTTTTTTTTCTGGTGGATTTGAACAATCAAGCATGAATTAATTTCCTTTTAAGACTGGGAGGATAAAGTACCCATTTCTGTGACTAGATTTGTATGTTGAGCTTGCTACTTTAATGTTATTTAGTTTATTCAACGGCATTTTGTTGGTTTATTTGTGTTCTTTGATTGGCCATATTGAGCATAATACTGTGATTTCAGTTGGTTGGAAAACTAATTGGAATTAGACGGGTGTTGGATAATGTGTGTTTAGTTGGGTTTGTGCAGTAACCTAATTAATTTTGCAAGTTAAGCAGGAATGCATGCTTGTCTCATATAACCTTTTGGAACCTAAGCTTAATTTGACTTCATACTCCATTTATCATAGGAATATGTTGAAAATGAAGCAAGAAGTTATAGCATAAGTATTTCGGAAGAAACTTATGGAATTTTGAGTTCTAGGTTAACTAAGTAACATTACTGTAGCAATGCTGTAGCATTGCCATAGCATACTGAGTCAGGTTGCAGAAAAAGGGGAAATTGAATCTCAGTCATTCCATTACCAATTGTTATTAAGTCTGTTTTAATCTGTTTACAGTTGCTTTGTGCATTTTTTTTATTTCATACTAGTATAGTGAGTTTAAGATAATTTTAATTCTCCATCAATTCTTGCATATTCTTAATTTTGATTTTAATTTAGATGATGTGGTGATAACATTCTCTGTGGGACGATATCCATACTCTTGTACACTGTATTACTTGTATGCGACACGTGCGCTTGCGTAGCATTTTAAAGAAGCAACACCAAGGCATATCAGAGGTAATAAACTAATGGATTGGTTCATTAGGTACACAACATACATACAATGGAGGGATTACTTACAGGTAAGGAATCATAGCTCTTATGTAGAGTTAATGTTGTCCTCTTAAAGGCATTATGCTTGATTGGTTAGAATGGACAAGGCCTTAGGTCGTTTACTTTGCAGGTAGCTTATTATTCATATATGGTGTATAATCATTCTCTTATCAGGTACATAATGGATCTTTAGGATAGTGTGATCAAAAGGTTAAATAGACTTTAACCTAGGTTGATCATAGATATCATATGAGGGATTTGCATTAATGACAAGATCATTAGATGGTATCTTTTCTGAGGCTTGCATAATTTACAATGTGGTTGGGAGTTCAGTTTTAGGTCTATAATGGAATGATCCTAAAATTAGTGATCATGTAATTGAGCTGTTGATATAGAATAATGATTACATGGATTCATGGGAGCCTAGTTATATATATCCAATCAGTCTCTCTGCTAGCTCTTATAATTCCTTAAAGATGGTAGTTGATCAAGGTATTCTTATGTGGTTTGTTGTTTTGCATTTAGTGATGAGAAAAATCCGGATCACCCTTCACAAGGGTGTAGGCGTTTTTTCTCTGTGTGGTGGAGGGGCAAAATTATAATTTTGTATTATTCAATAAATGAGATAAATATTTAGTTGATATTTATTTTGAAAGATAAGTTTTGAAATTTAAATTAATTGTATTTGAATTTGAAATTCAAATACGTGATTAATTTGAATTTTGAAAATTTTGTCTTAATAAATATTTAAAGTTTAAAATATTATCTTGTTTGAATTTGAATTGAACAAAATCTTGTCCTTTTGAATTGAACAAAATCTTGTCCTTACACAATCATAGGTGGCATCCATAATGGATAAGGATAGAAGACAAGATTTTCTCCTTATTTGAATTTGAATTTTGTTTTAGATTAGAGATTACATAATTATTTTAATTTCAAATAAAGTTGTCATGATTTTATTTGAATTTGAATTAGAGTTATGGAAAATTATCCATGTAGATAAAATTCAAAGATTTGTGGAGTTTGAAATTTCAATCAAATTTTGAATAACAAATCCTTCCCAAGGCCGAATTTCTAATGGATAAATCCAAGGAAGAATTCGGTTTTATTTGTGGATAAGGGAGAAGAAAAAATCTTGTTTGAATCCTATTTAATTTTTGATTCTCCTCTATCCTATGTGGCTGAATTTTTAAGGAGGAAAATCTCCTAGGGAGAATCGGTTTTTTTGGCTGGATAAAGGATAGAAAAATCTTATTTGAGTCCTATTTAAATTTTGAATTCTCTTTTTCCTAGTGTGGCCAAATTTATCTAAGGTTTTGGCCTAGGGGAGAATCAGTTTTGGGGTTTATTGGAGGGGGAAAACATCTTTTCTTTTCCTAATTTAAAATTTAAGAAGTCACCTCATGTAATATTATAAATAGGAATTATTCTAGTCCTATTTTCTTTAGACTACAGACCCTCAAATGAGCAGGTTTGTTGTTGCACAAATCACTTGACAATAAGTTCTTAAAGATCTGGGTGATCGGAAGGAGAGAAGCCGTGCTGAGTACTGCACAAGGAAATGGGTGCCTACATATGCAACCATCTAGGAATTGGAGCATAGTGGAGAATGCTAGTTGGTTTAAGCCCTTCCTGTGTTAGGTGTGTCCTAAGCAGTAATGTATTTTTCATTGAATTTTTAAACTGATTAATAAAATAATTTAGAGGTTATTTATTACATTGTTATTAGTCCTTAAAGTATTTATATGTTAAAGTATATGCAAGCAGATATGGCTCATTGACTACTTGTGTTAACTTACTAGAAAGTTGTATGCAATGATCTTTTGCATGCGAAAAGACAACTTTCTAAAGTTAGTCTAAATCTATGGTCTGTAGTCTATGAGGTTAGAGTAAGCAACTAACTCATATTAAGACTATTATATTGTCTAAAGCCAATTGGGGGGACGGTTTGTCTTGATTGTCTGGAGCTTTGACTCTTGAGTAGAGACATAGATATGTTGCTTGGTGGTAACATATTAGACTGAGACTAAAGCGTGATTGATCTGTGTAGTCCGCTATAAGTGGATCAATCTGCTTTTGATATTCATTATGCAACAACCTTAATTCTAAGTAAGTAAACAGCTCCATGTATGTAGCTAGTGTGATTTAATGTTCCAAAGGTGAGGGTGTCTCAGAAGTAATAAGCTAACAAACCGGTTTGTTAGGTATACAGTATACATATGATAGAGATATTGCTTATAAATAAGGAATCATAGCTCTTATGTAGAATTAAGGTTATCTTCTTAAAAGCATTATGCTAGATTGGTGAGAATGGACAAAGCCTTAGGTCATTTCCTTAACGAACGACTTATTATCTACATATGATGGATAATCATTCTCTTATCGAGTGCATAATAGATTTTTGAGATAGCATGATCAAAAGGTTAAATGGACTTTGACATAGTTGATTATGGATATCATATGAGAGTTTTGCATTAATGACAATGTCATTAGACTGTGTCTTTTCTGAGGCTTGCATTATTTCAGTGTAATTGGGTGTTCAATTTCAGGTCTATAGTTGAATGATCCTGAAATTAGTGATCGTTATTGTGTGATTAAGTTGTTTGGTATAGAACAATAATTACATGGATTTACGGGAGCTTGATTATATATGTCTAATTAGTTTCTCTGCTAGCTCCTATAGTTCCTTAAAGATGATAGTTGATAAAGGTATTCTTACATGGCTTGTTGTCTTGTATTTAGTGATGAGAAAAATCCGGATCACTCTTCACAAAGATGTAGGCATTTTCTTTATGTGCTGGAACGGTAAAATTATAATTTTGTATTATTCAATAAATGAGATAAATATTTAATCAATATTTATTTTTGGATGATAAGATTTGAAATTTAAATTAATTGTATTTGAATTTGAAATTCAAATATGTAATTAATTTAAGTTTTGAAAATCTGGTCTTAAAATAAATATTTGAAATTTGAATCCTAATTGAATTTGAATTGAACAAAATCTTGTCCTTGCACAATCTAAAACTGGCATCCATATTAGATAAGGGTGGAAGACAAGATTCTCTTCTATTTGAATTTGAATTTTGTTTTGGAATAGAGATTACACAATTATTTAAATTTCAAATAAAGTTATTATGATTTTTTTTGAATTTGAATTGGAGTTGTGGAAAATTATCCATGCGGATAAAATTCAAATATTTGTGGAGTTTCAAATTCAAATCAAACTTTGAATCACAAATCCTAAGAGAAGTCGAATTTGTTTGTAGGTAATTCCTCAAGGAGGAGTCGGTTTTTATGGATAAGGGAGAAAGGAAAAATCTTGTTTGAATCCTACTTGAATTTTGAATCCTCCTCTCCCTTGGTGTGGCCGAATTTAGTCATAGAATTGACCTAAAGGGAGTCAGTTTTTTAGGTCCTTGGAAGAGACAAAATTCAAGTTTGAATACTATTTGAATTTTGAATTTTGAATTTTTTAGGGGTTGTTCACCCCTTGGTAGAGTTGAATTTTTGAGGGAAGTTAGTGAGGGAAATTTTTTTTCTTAGTCTAATTCAAAATTCAAAAGGTCACGTTATGCAATATTATAAATACGGGTCATTCTACTCCTATTCTCTTTAGACCACAGACTCTCAGGTGAGCAAGCTTATTATTGTACAAATCACTGTGGCAATAAGTTCTTATAGAGATCTAGGTGATCAAAAGGATATAAGCCGTGGAGAATACCGATTAAGAAAAGGGTGGCCATACACTCAGCCATCTATGAATTAGAGAATAGTGGAGAAGGTTAGTTGGTTGAAGTCCTTTTTAGTGTTATCCTCTTGAGTTTCTGACGTTCTTCTCGATGTCCTAGTGTTTTCTTCGAAAGGTATATAAAGATTGTTGATAATTTATTGTATATGGCATCATGAGTTCTAACGATCTTTAAAATTTTTTTTAAAATTTCCATTGTGCATATTTTTCATTTTTCTAACACATTGTCCTCCTGTGTTTTTTACGTTCACTCTGGCATCCAATGCATTTTTTCTGAAAGGTATAATTGATTGTTGATAATTTATTATATATAATAACCTGAGTTCTAACGATCTTTAAAATTTTTTTAAAATTCTAATGTGCATACAGTTCATTTTTTCCAACATGTCTCTACTCAAGAGTCAACTTGCTTTAGATAGTCAAGACAAATTGTCTTCCCAATTAGCTTTAAACAACATAATAGTCTTAAGATGTGTTAGATGCTCACTCTAACCCTACAAACTATGGACTATAAGTTAGACGACTTACTTTATAACCTTGTTTTCTCGCATACAAAAGACTATTGTATGCAACATTCTAACAGTTTAATGATAAGTAGTCAATAAGTCATATTTGCTTATATTTATTTTAACATGTAAATAAGATAAGGATATATAATAATATAATAAATAACCTCTAATATATTATTAATCAGTTCAAAAACAAATAAAATACATAAAAAATGTCTTTTTCTCTAAGGGCACTCCTAACAAACAACTTGTTTTGCCTAACGACCCGATGAAGAAGGATTGGGGTAGCAGAGCTTGTGGCTATTTACGATTGGTAGTGTCAATTGAAAACTAGAGGTAGTATCTTGTTTAATTATACGTCATTGTCTAGTTGTGGAGATTGATCTTTAACCAAGTTTTCTTGTTGTTGTTTTCATCTTCAATTTCCTTTTACATTATTGTCTTTTAGTGTTGTTTATAGTCATTAGGTTTAGTGTTAGAAATAAATTGATCAAACTCAATCCTCGTGGGATTGATCCTTACTCACGCTATGCTCATTAGTATTAGTAAGGTTTAAATTTGGTATGATTGTGACACACTATCAAATTTTTGGTGTCGTTGCTGAGGATTTAGCTTTTAATTGATTTATTATCTAGTTTTTGTTTTAGTTTTTCTTTGTTAATTTTATTTAGTTTTTCTTTTTGAGTCTTGTTTTAGGTGTTTATGTTTGATAGTGAGATTGACCAATAACTTTAATGTGTCAAAGATTTCTTACACTCATTGAATCTTAAGTAAAGAGAGTCATTTGCACCCATCGCACTGTCACCACTACATGTAGTCTACACCATATCACCCAAGTTCAACCTCATGATTCATAACCTACTCTCACCTAACTCTTTGCCAACTGACACTAAACAAGAGGAGATAGCATTGAACAATCGAACTTTCAAGGAGTTGGCAACTCGTAATTTAGACCAACAACTGCTTTGCATTGAGTATCCCAACCTTGAGGTTGCTTTTAAGCTTAAATTAGGTATGATACATCTCTTTCCTACTTTTCATGGTTTTGCTGGAAAGGATCCAAGCAAGTACCTCAAAGAATTCCATGTACTTTACTCTAGCACGACGCCAACCAGCATCTCAGAGGAGCAAATCAAATTGAGAGCCTTTCTATTCTTTCTAGTTGTTTCTACTAAGGAATGGCTTTGCTACCTTCCCTCCAGCACCATCACTATGTGGAATAAGATGAAGAAGCTCTTCCTAGAAAAGTATTTCCTTGCTTCCAAGGCTGGTAGCAATAGAATGGAAATTTGCTGAATTCGGCAACACAATGAGGAGTTTCTTTATAAGTATTGGGAACAGTTCAAGAGGTTCTATGTTAGTTGCCCCTACCATCAAATTAGTGAGCAACTCTTAATCCAATATTTCTATGATGGATTAATGCCAACTAATAGGAGTATGATTGATGCTGCAAGTGAGGAAGCTCTAGTGGACAAAACTCTAGGAGACGTTAGACCCTTGATTGCAAACATGGTGGCCAACTCTCAACAATTCGGCTTTCGACATGACCCATCACCGCATAACAAAGTGAACGAGGTAAGTACTTCCTCAATTGAAACCCAATTAGATCACCTTACATCACTTGCACAACAAATGGCTATAGGAAGTATGTAGCAAGCTAAGACGTATGGGATATGCTAGAATATGGGCCACCCAACAAATATGTGTCCAACCTTGTAAGATGGCACTATAGAGCAAGCCAAGATTTTTGATGGATTCCCGGGACAACAAAGGAGGTATGAACCCTTCTTTAACACCTACAATAAAGGTTAGAGGGATTTTCTTAATTTTAATAATGGGAAAAACTAATAACTAGCAGCTCCTAGTTCTGTCATGAATCATCTGCCAGGTTATAATCAACTGAGGCTGCCATAATCTATTAAGGACATTGTTAGATCTTTGACCATAATATAATCCCAACCTGCCCCAGCAAAGCTCAAATATATCTCTTAAGGGCATTGTTAAATCTTTGGCTACTAACATGTTGCATTTCCAACAAGAGACACGAGTAAGTATTCAAAGCTTGGAGACCTAAGTAGGCAAATTGGCTATTGCGATAAGTGGGTTTGAGGCTTAAGGTTCGAGAAAATTGTTGTCTTAAACGGTGAATAACCCAAGAGAGAATGTGAGTGTGGTAAATTCGAAAACTGAAAAACAACTAGGACATCACCATTGCACCACGAAGAGCATCATCTGAGGGGAAGGCCTGATTCAATCACCCTTCTAGGTAAGTAACACTCTCGTTCCTTTTTTTGTTACTCCTTTACATTTTCCTAGTAGGTTTGCAGAGTCTAAAAAAGAAGAGCAAGAGAAGGAAATTCTAGACATCTTCCACAAGGTCCAACTGAACATCTCTCTCTTAGATGTAGTTAAGTAGGTGCCTAGTTTGCAACATTCCTTAAAAGTTGTGCACCTCCAACCAGAAATTGCAAGGAGATGAGAGAGTAAGTGTGGTGGAAAATGAGTCGGGTATGTTGTAATAGAAACTTCCTCCAAAGTGTTAATATCTCAGCACATTTACCACCCTTTGCACAATCAACAAAACCTGGTATGAACGTGCTATGGTAGATTTAGGAGCATCTATAAATGTAATGCCTCATTCTATTTTTGCTTCTTTGGTGAACTTAAGAAATGTCACAACCGAGAAATTTTATTGTTCTCAGAAATTTTGTATAACATATGTACACAATGATTTCTATGTGTATAATTGTAAAACATATGATTTCATACTATTTAGAATGCAATGAAATGTTATAACCATGTCAAAGTGAGTGTGAGTAAGAATGGAAAATTTTACCGAACAGAAATATGACAAATGATCCTTTTCGGTTTCAAAATTTTTTGAAATATACTGTAAGCCACTAAAAGACGAAATACTTACAGCATGGATTTTTAGTCAAATCAGAGTGAAACAAGGAAAACTGATCGCATGGACAGCCTCATAAACTTGTCTACGCGATTTTGGTGCAAAACCGTTCGGTTTGACTTTTGGTCACAAATGTTTGACCCAAATAATTATGTGGAGTCAACGATAGGGTGTGAAACTTTGAAAGGATGCAAGTGTACATCAAGATCCAAGGATTAGGGTTTAAAGTCAATTTGATCCAATGGCCATGATTCAAAGTCAACATGAAAAAGTCAAAGAAAGCTTTGAACAATTTCAAGAGTGTTCTAGGGCTATTATGTGGCGGATTTTTAGAGGAAAAAAAGAAAAAAATCTGCCCAATTTTGTTTAATTACAAAACAACCCTTAAGGTTGTTAAATTTGCCTAAAAAGTTTACAAAAATGCCCCTAAGACAATTACAAATTGGTCCCTCCTTTTTGGCTCCATATATATACAGTTTTGGCAAGAAAGAAACTAGAAAAATTTTGGTTCTTCAGCCCCCATAGCAGCCGTGTGTTTCCTCCATTGAAACCAGAAAAATTTTTCGAAGTTTTCTTCAAGAAAGTGTGCAAAATTCATTCCCAAGCTCAAGAAATCAAGAAAGCAAGGAAAGCTTCCATTTTTGCATGGTTTCCTCTTCTTTTTCCATGAAAAATCCGTGTGGAGATGGGCTGCTTTTGAAGTGAAAAATTCAATTTTTGTTTGATGGATTTTTTCCTTAAAGAATGTTAATGGCATAAGGTTAAAACAAGCAAGGAATTATGAGCATGAAAAATCAAGTTTAGGGCATTTTTGCTCACAAAATCCATGAGCTATCTATGGCATGGAAAGATGAAATTTTTGATGTTAACTTGGTTGGTTTTTGGTGTTGAAAAGTATGTGGAAATGAAATGAAAGAAAGGAATGGAATAGCCTTGAAAAACATTAAATTTTGTGCTTGTTTTCCTATGAAAATCCGTGGGATGCAATAGGTAAAATAGGAGTTTTTGTGTTGATGAATTTGGATTGTAAAAATGGTGTTAACATGTAGAGGAAACAAGTAAAGGAATGAAATGAGAAAAATAAAAGTTTGTGCTTGAATTTTCAATTGAAAATCCGTGGCCTTCTAAGGGGATAATGCATGAAAATTTGATGAGTTATGTTAGGTTTTGGTGTTGTAATAGATATGTGTTAATGTGGAAAAATGAAGTTTTGAAACAAAAATTTTGTTTAGGATTTTCTTAAGAAAAACCATGTATAGGTTAGGGGTAAAGATGTCATTTTAGCATGATGTGTTATGGAATGAAACAAGGTGGAATTTGTGATTTAAACCGGGCCTTAAAATGAGAAAAAATGGGTTGAAATCCCGTTAGAAATGATTAGGTTTTAACAAAAAATTTTATGTAAAAAGTTTATAACTTTTACGTAAAATTAGGTTTGTGGTATAGTACGTGGCAGGATAGAATATGTTAGATGGTTTTGAGGCGTTTCCTAAACGTCGGGAACCTAGAATTTTAGCAGAAATGCTGTCGAAATTTTCAGAACGCCTGAAGGGCATTTTGGGAAACGAGGGGTAAAAATAAAATCGGGGATTAGAAACTTGAGCCCCCTCAGGGACCTAGGCTCGAGAAAGGGCAATGGACGATTTTGAAAGTAGTGAAATGTCCATTTGAGATCCTGAAAGGTTAGAAAAACGAGAATCGACCCCGAGGGTTGGAATAGTACCACCTGAGGGCCGGATGAATAGTAACCCGAGCATTTTGGCAGGACATGTAGTAAAAGCTCGGTAAAACCTAAAAAAAGTTATTTTATGATTTTTGGGACTAGAAAACCCAGTTAAAACGCTAAAATGAAAACTTTACGGTCTAGGGTCCCGTTAGGGGTAAAATGGTCATTTTGACCAAATTTTTCTAAAATGCTAGGAAAAGACCGTAAAAGCCTCAATATGATTTAATTAAATTTTAAAGGCCAAAATAGGGATGTAAGTTAGAAAAATGGGGAAAAATCCCACTAAGGACGAAATGGTCATTTTTGTCAAAAGTTAGAGGCAAAATGGTTATTTTGTTAAAAGGTTAAGAAAAGTGATATTAAGGCCCGGAATAGTATCCTAGGCTGTGTAATAGATACAGAAATGAAAATATAAACCCCTAAATGTATAATTAGGGATTTAAAATCAGAAATTTTATATTTTCACAGTATTTTAAATATGAAATGAATAGTAAAAATAACTGTGATTTATTTCGGTTATAGGGAATCAACAAAAAGGCGATAAAAGGACGCTAGTTGATCCTGGCAAGGAAACGTTAGCAAAACATCTGTAAGTTTAGACATTTATTTGTCTGCAACATGAATTTACTTAATATGTTTATATGTTATGTATAACATGTAAATAAGTATCAAGGTGCTGTATGCACATTAACGTAAAAATAAAATAATCACGAATAATGAATGTGATGTAAAAGTGTTGCAGACTCAGGAGGCAGCAATAATGCCACCGGTCAGGAACCACATGAAAGACGGTAATGAAACCAATATTGGCGTACCGGCCTCCCACACAGGTGGAGGTTCCTCATGTTATGTTATGTTATATCAAGATCATGTAGATTGTAGAGGATGGGCCAGTGGGTCGCTCCCTAGAGTCCCTCTGAGTCATGCGCGCCCTAGAATACAACCAATCACGGGGCCCAAAACCAAAATCTAATGCAAGATAAGACCTAAGACTTAAGAATTGTCATAATTGAACATAATATGTACTCACTTTATGTGTAGCATCTTAGGTCAAGTCAACATGAATGTCGGTCAAAGTTAACTTTACTATTCATGATCAAAAGTCAAAGTTACTATTCATATAAATAGTATTTTTTATGATTTTAAGTTTTATGTTCTGGTATTTATGTTTGAATTTACTGAGTTTGTCACTCACAAGTTTATTCATGTTGCAGGTAAGAACCCTGTATACCAGTAGCTAGTGGATGGACGAGGAGCGGGATCTGCATCTGCCATCAGGGCTGGGTGAGGGGAATGGTCCTGCTGATGTTTTTCGCTGAGCAATTATGAGACATGTTTTGAAACATTGTATCATGATGTAAATTAAGTACAACAAAGTATGATATGTATTTTAGTATATGTTTTAAGATGTTTTGTGACTTTATGGTTTCATGATCGTTTAAAAAAAAAAACAAAATCCCTAGTTTTCACGATAAAATTTTAAGTCTAAAATACGAATGGTAAATGACAAAAACAAGTTACAAGTAAGTTACCGGCGACCCATTGAGGTGACAGTCTATCATAGTAGGCTCAAAAGCTCTACTATGTTAGTATTGTTAGCCTCCATGAAGAGAGGGCTGTCATAGTTGGTATCAGAGTAGTTGACCATGTCCCTCAAGGCCTGATGCGCATCCCATTCATCGATCTAAGTAAGTTAAATTTATTTTTATAATTAGTAAAATGTTTATTTATAGTAAGTGAACCTTATGTATGAGATAGATGACGAGACCACCATACATCCGACCACACCTATATAGAGCTAGGGGTCCTCTTAGGGTGTGGATTAGACCCATAATTAGGCCATCCTCACCCCAATGACCAACGGTATGCTCTCTGGCACCGACAATGTAAGGACCGCCATTTTCTTGGCACCTACTTACCATGTAATGAGACATTAAGGAATAAAATTAGAGTATTTTGAGAGCTTTCGGATGCACGTTTAGAGAACACGATCAGGAACACGGCCGTGTAAGTGGTTGTGTACTGTTTAAACTGTGTACGCGTGAGAGAAGCTGTGTAAGTGTATATGGCCGTGTGGTATGACATGGTCAGGTACACAACCGTGTAAGTGGCTGTGTACCACTCGGGTTGATGAACATGTAAGAGGCCTGTTTCAGAACAGGGCCGTGTTGAGGAATTCCAATTACTACACGCTCGTGTAAGAGGCTGTGCAGAAGATCGTGTACTGAGCTGAGAGCCGTTGAAAAGACTCTCACGAATTGTAAAACCTAATTACTATACAATGAGTAATTAAGTTGGGAAATATAGTATATTTTCCAATTGAATAGATTAAACAGGTACGATACTGTTTAAATACTATTTATGTAGTGAAAGGGGCAACTGACAGTGAATCTGGTCCATCCTATTATGTGTATGAATGTATGAAACACGCAGTGTCAGGAGACTGGTTCGAACAACCATTTCTTGACACAAGACTGGTGAACAGATCACCAGAATGCTCGGACCGAACAGCTGAGCACAACAACGATGAAAAAAAAAACCCTAACAAGGGTACGATATTGAGAAAATGGTCTGGATGACCTCCTCTCACCTAGAGATTGGCAAAATTGGAGTCAGAGCACTCAGACTGGTTAGTTAAGTGAAAGACAGTGAATAGTGAATAGTGAGAATCGCAGTGTCAAGTTATTGGCCAAGACGGCCGTAAGTTGACCTAAAATTGATATATGAATGGTTAGTAGACTCAATCCGGTTGATTGAGTACAAAACGAGAATTTTAGTTTAAGAGATATGCAATATGAGGATGAGGGTCAAGACGACCTTTACTTGCTCCGAAACTGATATATTTAGACTCAGAACGTCCAAATTAGTCAATTGGGCACTTGACACATTTTTCAAGGTGGGGTTACAAAGATCTTGAAAATTGGTCCAGACGACCTCCGATGGATGTAAAACTGATAAAAATGAAATCAACATGTCCAAATTAGTCAAGAGAGATTGTGTCTGAAATTTCACCCAAGAACACCTAGGTTTACGTGCGAAAGGACAACACAGTGTAGACACAATCACGGTATAAGATATGAATAGTAAATTAAACTGATAATGGGCTCTTAGATAGTATAAAACAATTAGAAATTGATAGTATAAAAATCAGATTCAGAAATCCAATTTTCAGGTGAAAATTGGAACAACGCCGAAAAAGGGTCGGAAACCGAACGGTAGAAATTAGACTGCAAAGAGAAGATATTGCAGATGAAATCTCCCCCTAGAAAACTATTGTAGGAAATAAATCGATAAAAACGTATCAGAGTGGTGCAGCGGAACAATAAAAATTTTTCAAGATCGTTAAATATCTCATGATGTTATATACAATAAACCAACAACAATTTAAACTCATACCTCAAGAACGCCAATCTTTCAGGAGGAGAATGACCGGAGGGCTTCAACCAACTAGCCTTTTCTACTATTCTCCAATTCCTGAATGGCTGAGTGTGTGGGCACTCTGAACCTTGATCGGTATGCTAGCACTGCTAGTCTTCTTCCGACCACCCAGATCTCTAAAGAAATTATTGTCACGATGAGTTGTGCAACAATAAGCCTGCTCACCTGAGAGTCTGTGGTCTAAGAAAACAGGAGTGGCAGGACCTCTATTTGTAGACTTGCATGAGGTGATTCTTTGAATTCAAATTGGATTAGGAGAATTTATTCTCCCTTATCCATAACCAAAAAATCTGAGTTTTCCAAGGGGAAAATCCCAACAAAATTTCAGCCATCTTTAGGATTATCTAATTCAAATCTAAACAAGATTTTAACATGAATTTTATCTCCTTTTTTCAACCAAAAATCTGAAAAACCAAGGGAAAAATCCCAACAAATTCAAATGGGATTGAAACTTGAATTTTTTCCTGAACCTTATCCACAAAAAATCTGAAAATTCCATGAGGATAATCCTAAAATTTTTATCCATTATTGTTAGGATTTGGATTCAAAATTCAAGTAGGATTCTAACAAGTTTTTTCTCTCCATATCCAACTCAAATTTGAATTTCATTCCTTGTGGATTTACCACAAGAAATTTGAATCCCACTTGGACTGTGATTCAAAATTTGAATTTCAAATTTCAATTTCAAATTTCAAATTTAAATTTCAAATTCAAAATTCAAAATTCAAAATTCAAAATTCAAATTTCAAATTTCAAAATCCATAAAACAGTTGTATTTCAAATTCTTGTTCTCATGGATAATTTTCTACAACTCCAATCCAATCTCAAATAAAATCATAACAACTTTGTTTGGAGTTTGAATAATTGTGTACTCTATTATCTAAAACAAAATTTGAATCCAACCGGAGAGAATCTTGTCCACTATGTCAACAGCATCCATGCATAATAAACTAGCCAATTGTATACACAAATCAATTTTGCCAAACGTTAAGGAATTATGTGGAGCTAGTAGAGGGACCAATTAGACATATATAATTGGGCTCCCACAAATCCATATGATCATCATTCTTTACCGAATAACTCAATCATATAATCACTAATTTCAGAGTCACACCACTATAAACCTGAAACTGAACTCCCAATTATATACTGTATTACATAAGCCTGTGACAAGTTATCATCCAATGACCTTGTCATGTATGCAGAACCCTCATATGATATCCATGATCAGCCTTAGGTCAAAGTCTGTTTAATCCTACTGATCAGGCTATCTCAAAGTTCAATTATACTACCGAATAAAGAAAATGATTATTCACCATATGTGAATAAGAAGTCATCCGCCCAGCAGACGACCCAAGGCCTTATCCATTTTCCTATTCAGTACAATGCCTTTAAGAGGATACCATTAACTCCTCATTAGAGCTATGATTCCGATATCTGTAAATGAACCCTTCATCGTATACAAGTCATGCACCCAACGGACCGGTCTATAAGCTTACTACCTCTGAGATGCTTTAGCCATTGGAACATCAAAGTACACAAGTCAATAGATGAAGCTGTCCATCTACTCAGGATTAAGGTTACTGCATAATGAACGTCAAAAGCAGATCGATCCACTCAAAGTGGACTTCGTAGATTAATCACGCTTTAGTCCCGATCTAATATGTCACCACCAAGCAATATATCTATGTCTTTACTTGGGAGTCAATGCTCCAGACAGTCAAGACAAACCGTCCCCTCCAAGGCTTTAGACAACATAATAGTCTTAACATGAGTTAGATGCTCGGTCTAACCCTATAGACTATAGACCATTATTTAGACCGCTTACTTTAGAACATTGTCTTCTTGCATACAAAAGTCCATTGTATGCAACGTTCTAACAGTTTAACACAAGCAGTCAAGGAGCCATATTTACTTACATTTACTTTAACATGTAAATAAAATGAGGACAGATAGCAATATAATGAATAACTTTTATATATAATTTTATTATCCAGTTCAAAATAAATACATCAAAATGTCTCTAATGCTTAGGGCATTTCCTAACAATCTCCCACTTGCCCTAAGCCAGCAGATGTGCCATGTTTCACATCCCTATTGCCTCTACGTGCCTCTCAAAGCTTCTAGCCACTAAAGTCTTAGTAAGGGGATCGACAATGTTGTCCTCGGACACGATCTTACATACATCTACTTGGCCTGTCTCCACGTGCCCTCTAATAATATGATATCTCCTATCTATGTGCTTAGTCCTCTTGTGGTGCCCAGATTCTCTTGTGTTGGCAATAGCTCCAGTGTTATCACAGTAAAGTGTGATAGGCTTGTCAACACCCGGAATGACCTTAAGGTTTCTAAAGAACTTGCGGAGCCAAACCGCTTCTTTAGATGCCTCAGCCACAGTCACAGCCACATACTCAGCCTCTATAGTAGAGTCAGCTATGCAGCCCTGCTTTACGCTCCTCCACACAATGGCGCCTCCTCCGAGCAAAAATACTGATCTAGATGTCGATTTCCTCGAATCCTTGCAAGTCTGGAAGTCTGAGTCCGTGTATCCTATGGGTGTTAGGTCCCCTCTAGAATATACCAGCATATAATCCCTCGTTCTTTTAAGATACTTGAGTATATGCTTTACTGCTTGCCAGTGCTTGGTTCCAGGATTCGCTTACTATTGACTCACCATACCTATTGCAAAACATATATCCGGACGAGTGCAAATCATAGCGTACATAAGGCTACCCACAACGGATGCATAATGGACCTTACTCATACGCTCTCTTTCTTCCGATGTCTTTGGACAGTCATCCAATGAAAGAGTTAGACCGGCAATAGAAGGTTGTGTACCTTTCTTTGCCTCTTGCATTGCATATTTGTCAATTATTTTATCTATGTATGAAGCTTGGGATAACGCTATCATTTTGTTCTTTCGATCTTTGAAGAGATGAATGCCTAGAATATAATTAGCTTCTCCCAAGTCCTTCATGTCAAACTGTTGGTGTAACCAAAACTTGACCGATGATAAGTTCCTTACATCATTCCCAATGAGTAGTATATCATCGACATAGAGTATCAGAAAGACTACTTTTCCATCCTTAATACGTTTATAAACACAAGGTTCATCAACATTCTACTCAAAACTGAAAGTCTTGATTGCTTGATCAAATCTCTGGTTCCATGAGTGGGATGCTTGCTTTAATCCATAAATGGATTTACGCAACTTGTAGACTTTCCTTTCTTGGCCTTTCGCTACTAAGCCTTCGGGTTGTATCATATAGATACACTCCTCAAGATGGCCATTCAAGTATGCCGTCTTGACATCCATTTGCCAGATCTCGTAATCGAGAGCCACAGCAATGGATAGAAGAATATGGATAGACTTCAGCATGGCAACAGGTAAAAAGGTTTCATCATAATTGATTCCATCCTTTTGCATGTATTCCTTTGCAATCAGTCTAGCTTTGAAAGTTTCCACTCTCCCTTCCGCATCCTTCTTTCTTTTGTAGACCCATTTGCATCCAATGGGTTTTATCCCATCCGGCAAATCTACAAGTTCCCAAACAGAGTTGGATTTCATAGAATCCATCTCATTGTTCATAGCCTGTTTCCAAGATTTAGAATCAACATCATTTATAGCTTCATCATAGGTGACCGGATCATCCTCATGCTCATAAGCCTCGGCTTGGTATACCTCAGCATCATACATGAAGAAATTAGGTTTCTTCGAAACCCTCCCACTACGACGAGTCACCCTAAATTGTTGATAGTCTGCAGGTCTTTCACCAGAACTCGGACTTGTGTCCAAGACCGAAACCTGTGGAGCAGTTCTTTCACCCGATAACTCCTCTAGCACCACTTTGCTTCGAGGCTTAAAGTCATTCATGTGACTTTCCTCCAAGAATGTCGCATGGGTTGAAACAATGACTTTTTGTTCCTTCGGGTTATAGAAAAGACCTCCTTTAGTTCCCTTTGAATACCCTACAAACATTCACAGTTCTGATCTTAGTTCCAACTTCTTCGCATCCCCATCCAGTACATGTGCCGGGCAGCCCCATATTCTCATATGTCTAAGGGAGGGCTTCCTGCCACGCCACAATTCATACGGAGTTCTGGGAATTAATTTGTTTGGAACCTGGTTCAGAATATAGCATGCCGTTTGTAAAGCATATCTCCAAAATGATAATGGCAGCGTTGAATAACTCATCATGGACCGTACCATGTCCAACAAAGTCCTGTTTCTACTTTCGGCTACACCATTCTGTTGTGGAGTACCAGGTGCAGTCAATTGGGATAATATCCCGTTCTCTACAAGATGTCCTAGAAATGCATCGGAGAGGTATTCACCACCTCGATCAGATCTAAGTGTCTTTATGGATTTATCTAATTGCTTTTCCACTTTCGCATGATACTCTTTGAACTTGTCAAAGGTTTCGCTTTTGTGGTGCATCAGATACACATATCCATAGCTCGAGTAATCGTCTATAAAGGAGACATAATACTCAAACCCTCCTTGTGCTGTGACATTCATGGGGCCACATATGTTAGTGTGCACAATTTATGAGAGCTTCTGAGCTCTTGTACCCTTAGCTTCAAAAGACCTCTTAGTCATCTTGCCCTCTAAACAAGACTCACATTGAGGAAGACGTACCTCCTCTAGAGATTCTAGAGGACCGTCTTTCACCAATCTTTGAATCCTATCCTGATTAATATGACCAAGTCTTAAATGCCAAAGATACGCCTTGTTAGAGTGAGAAACTTTCAACCTTTTAGAGTTATTTATTAATTCAGTGTCAAGCAGTGAGTACATCTCTGGTTTGATCAAATATAGGTTTCCATCCTTTCATCCAGAACAGATAAAAGACTTATTTCTACGAATATCAACTCTTTTACTAAAAGAAACTGAATAAGAATCCTTTATTAAACAAGCTACCGATATAAGGTTCCTCCTAAAATTAGGAACATAAAAACACTCTTTCAATAAAGTAAACCTATATTCATCAAAGTAAAGATAAATATCTCCCTCTGCCTCAACCACCACCAAGCTACTGTCTCTAGTACGCAACAAGAGGCTCTTATCATGTAGACTTCTCGTTTCCACGAACCCCTGCATAGAAACACAAACATGATTAGTGGCGCCCGAATCAATGACTCAAGTGTCTTTCAATTCTTCCACCAAACACACTTCTAAGTAGTGAAGTTCCTTACCTTCCTTGCCCTTGGGTGCTAGGATTTCCCAGCAAGCCTTCTTAAAGTGACCTACCTTCCCACAGTGGAAGCACTTGGACTTTTTAGGGTCCCTGGGCTTCTTGTTTTTCTTCTTCTTCTTCCCATCTGAGATAGGAGGATTAGAAGAACTGGAAGCTGCTTGCTTCTGATTTGGCCTCTTCCTCTTCCGTGAGGGTTTGGAAGATTCTACCAAATTGGCCTCTCCTCTGGGTTGGACCGCATCCCCATCCCTGATCATCCGCTCATAAGCTTGGAGTTGCTTCATGAGCTCGATTAGTCCTAACTCCCTTATTGCCAGATTGTATGTGGCCTTAAACCCCACAAAATCTTTAGATAAAGTTGTGAACACCATCTCGATCTGGTTGTTGTAGTCCAATTCAGCACCGTTCTCGGCAGCCTCAGCGAAGAATCCCATTAGAGTTATCATATGGTCCTTCACCGGAGTACCCGCCTTTTGCTTAGAGTTCGTAATGCTGGTTATAGCAGACTATTGAGCCAATTTTTTTTGGCCTCTGAACATGTCTTCCAGATTGTCCATGATCTCCCTAGCAACCTGATAAGTCTCATGCTACTTTTGTAAAGCACTCGTCATGCTAGCAAGTATGTAGCATCGAGATATCTCATTGGATTCTCTCCAACGAGTATAGGCAACCGGGACCTCCTCAAGCGGTGTGTCAGGTTTGGGCCCTAGTGGGCATGGTTTGTCCAGTACGAACTTGTGTCTCTCGCAGCTGAGAACTATCAATAGATTTCTTTTCCAATCTTTATAATTATCGCCATTCAGTTTATTCCCAGTAAGTATTGAAATGAGGGGTGTCGGTGACATTTTGAACTGAAATAAAATTATACTAGACATCATTACAAAGCCCAAGCAAATATACAGATAATTTAGCAAATAAAACATACAAGTATGTTCCCGCATGAAACTTGAAAAATATGTAGCATTGTGTGACGACCAGAGAATTCTAGCAGTGTAACTTAGTTTAATCCAGGGTTTTCTATGAGTTTTGTAAGCAAGAATGTAAAGAAACACTATGTTTGTAATTAGACAAATTATAGTGTTGATAGTAATAAATAGATGTTTTGGAGGAATTAAAATCTCCAAAAATAAGTAGAAAATAAACTATATGAGTAAGAAAGTGATTTCAAGCCAAAACGCTCAAAAAGGAGTAGTTTCGGTATTCGAACAGTGTAAAGATAAGAATATGGCAAGTCAAAGTAAGAGCACAGTAAGAAAAGTAATTTAGGGTTTTTAAGAGTTTTAAGACATTATTAGAATAATTTGACAGTATGGATGGCTACACAAGTCCTCCGGTATGTCACCCCAGAAATTTTGTCATCTTCGGTAAAATGATGAAGCACTTTGGGGCCAAAGAAACCAAGAGATTACCCTAGGTGAAACCTAAGGTTAAGGATGAAAAACTTTGTCATTGAATTTTAGCCCAACGACAGTAGAATAAGGTAAACCGATCGCACAGGAGGCGTCAGAAACCCGCCCACGTGATTTCGATAAAATTTGGTTCGGTTTGACTTTTGGTCAAACTTTGACCTATGGATTAATTAGATGACATCATAGATGATGTCATAATTAGGAATAAGAAATTAGAAGAAAAAGGGTGGTAGGTAGGATGAATGGCTAAGATTAAAGGTAGGTAAGATCAAGGGCTAAGATTAAGCCAAAAATCCAAAATTGAATTTTTTTAAAAATTTTGTGGATAAGGGCTGAACAGGTCAGTTTTACACTGGAAAGACAGCCAAAATAATTATGTTTTGACCCCAAAAAGTTTGCAAATAAACCCTTAAAAAGTTGCTAAAAAGTCCCTAAAGAAAATTGCTAAAAAGCCCTCCTTTTTGGTCTCCCTTTATAAAAACGTTTTTGGCTTCATGAAATCAGAATTTTTTTCTGAAATTACAGCCCCTTTGCTGCCCTTTGAAGCTGTGACTCTTCCCCTCCATTGAGCTTGAGTTTCTTCAAAGTTTGGTATCAAAATCTTAAGCAAAGTTCTTCCTAAGCAAGTATTGAGTAACATAGCAAGGTAAGCTTGAAATTTCAAGCTTTTCTTTGGTATTTTGAAGCAAAAATCCATGGCTATGTTGAGTAGAAAGGAATGAGAAAAGTTTAGTTCAAACCTTGTTGTTTAAGGTTAATTAGTTTGCATGATAGTTAAAGAGTAATTTAGAAGCTTGAAACAAGAATTTTTCATGTTAGTTTTGTGAGGAACCCGTGACTAAGTGTGTGGGTTCAAGAAATTTCAAGTTTGGTTTAGTTAAATTGTTGTTTTAAAGTGTGTTTTGATATGTAAAACAACTAGAAAGAAAATTTGAAAGCTTAAAACCAAAGTGGGATTCGGTTTGTTTCAAGAAAAACCGTGTATGTTACTAGGGTTTGGAAAGAATTTTGAGTTGGTTTTGGTTGATTTAAACATGTGTTTTAATGTGTAAAATGTTTAGAAAGAAAGTTAAAAAGTTTGAAACAAAATTTTGTAAAAGTTTTCTAAAAAGAAACCATGTATACCTAGTGTGATGAACATGTAAAAATCATGTGATTTTAGTGTTGTGGTAAGTTAGAATGATGTAGAAGATAAGTTTGTGTAAGTGGTTGAATTGAAAACCAAAGTTTGGTTAGGATTTGACATAAAAACTTGTGACTCTATAAAGGGATTTCAATAAGAATTTTAGTTGGTTTTGGTATTGAATATGCCTTAAAAACCAAGATGAAAAGTAAGAGAAAGAATGCTTGAAAGAAAGAAGTTTTGGTGTTGGAAACCTAAACTAAAACCGTGGTTAATGTGAGTGAAAAATAAAGACTTTGTGTGTGAATTGTACAATGAAAGTGTGGAAAGTTTTTACGTAAAAGTTTAGAAACTTTTACGTAAAATAGGCCTCTGGTATAGTACGTGGCAAGTTTAGATTAGGATAGATGGTTTTGAGGCGTTTCCTAAACGCCGGAAACCTAAAATTTAAGCGGAAATGCTGCCGAAATTTTTAAAGCGGCATTAAGGGCATTTCAGGAAACGAGTGATAAAAATATGCTCGGAAATGAAAACCGAGATCTCTCGGTACCTTAGAGTTAGAAGTAAGAAAGCAGGTTTAGTAGAATAGTAAACCGACCCCAAAAAATCTAAAATGCCGAGAGGATGGGAAAAAAAAATAACGTCAAGGGCGTTTTGGGTAACAAGGGTAAAGTTTAGGGTCGGGATGGAAAAAAACCCAAGCCCCTCGGAGACCTAGGTCGGGAAGAGAATAAGAAACATTTTTAAGATTAGTGAGAAGCTCGTTTGAAGCTCCGAAATGCTAGAAAAACGAGCCACAACCCCAAGGGTTAGAATAGTACCACCCGAGGGACGGGTGATAAGTAAATAGTGTAATCATAACAATTAAGTTGTAAAAATTTACTAAGACCTAGAAAAGATTGTTTTAAGATTTTAGGGACTCAGAAAATCCCGTTTAAGCACCAAAATGAGAATGTTACGACTCCAAGACCCGTTAGGGGCAAAATGATCATTTTGACCGAAAAGTCTAGAAAAAGTCAAGAAAGGGGCATTAAACCCACCAGTTAGCTATTTTATGGTTCTCGGACTTAGGGAACCCAGTTTAAGCAGAAAAATAAAAATGTCCCCTGGCCCAGTTACTATCCACGTGTATGGCATTATTCACGTGAATGACACTATTCACGTGAATAGTACTATTCACGTCAAATTTACTATTCACCCAGTTTACCAAAATTTCTGAAATGCTCGGAAATGGTTGCTAGAGCGCTAGAAAAGTCTAAACAGAGTCATTAGGACTTTAAATGTCATTATAAGACTTTAATTAAGATTTTAAAAGCTAAAGTTCAGATTTTAGTATAATAAAGTCAGTTAATGAAAATGTATTAACTGATGACATTATGTCTTTAAGAAATTCAACTAGAGACAGGCAAAGGAGCTCGACGGAGCACAGAAGTTTACACTAGCACAAGTGCTGTAAGTACAGACATTTAATTGTCTACTCACGAATTGACTTGCCATAGAGTTGTATTATATATATATACACATTTAAGTTATTCAGTTTGTGACATGATACTAACATGTTCACGAGAATAGTTAAGCAAGATCAGATAAAGAAAAGCGGAATAAGATAAGTCAAATAATAAGACTTAAAAGTTAAGGTTGGCGTTCCGGCCTCTCCAGTTTTGAGAGTCAAAGATAGCCTCCACCCCAGTTGTGTGGCGCTGCCTCGTTAATAATGAGGTAGTTGATGGCTTGACTTGCTACCTATAGGTAGTAGTCCAGAGATGACCTTAGGGTTGATTGGTAGATCGCTCCCCTGATCCTCTATTGGTCTGCACGCACTAGGTATATCCAACCACGGGGCCACAAGTGAAAGATTAAGCAAGGTAAAGTAAAGCAAAGAAAAGGAAGAAATAGAATAGAAAGAATAAGTAAAGCATAGAAGTAAGAAAATAATTGGTCATAAGTTGACTAACCCTAAGTGTGGTGTATTCAGCTTATTTACTTGTATGTTTGTACTTATTGAGCTTTAGCTCATTAGTCTATTCGTGATGTAGGTAATAAAGGTAAGCAACCAGCAATATGAAACAAGAGTAGCGGACTGGCAGGCAGATCCCAGCGATGTCATGGACGGGTTATGGTTCCGTTTCGCAGAGTTCCACTGTAATCAAAGTGTAAAAGAAAGAAAGTGTAATAGCGATGTATATGTATAAAGATAAGACAAGAGTATAGTATGTAAAGTAGTGACACAAGCTTAAAAGTATGTTTTTATTTTTACGTATTTTAAAGTAACAAGACCGCAAAATATATTTTGGGAAAAAATATTAAGTTGTATGTATATATTTATGTATACACGATTTCAAAGAACTAATAGTTTCATTCAGTCAAGTTTAAAAAAAAAAGAAAAAAATATTTCTAGTTTTTCAAGTAGAAATCTTTTAAACCCCTAAAGAAGAAGAAAGTTATAAAGACAAGTAAGCTAAGTAAGAATAAGCAAAGAATAAAGAAAGCAAGCAAGATAAGGTGGACGACCCAAGCTAGAGGGGTAGCGCCCACACATTGCAATGGTAATTATCAGCACCTATTGCCCCAAGCCACCGAGGGGTGGCCATGAAAACAAATAGCCGGAACATGGACCCCATCTAATTAATATATGTTGCCTTAAATCCTCCAAGGTTAAGACATATATTAATAACCGCTTATTTGGCCACCAGTTTAGTTAATAGAGCTTCTAGGGAAGGTTAATAACTAAACAAGTCTTGAGTGTATAACCATTGTTTACGTAGCATGATCCACGTCTTACCAAGCCACCGAGGGGTGGTCATGAATAGGATTGTACCCGAATACGTTTTCCACATAGGAGATCCAATCTAGTATATCGGCGGCGGTAAACACCTACCGAGGGGTGTGGTCAGGGTAGAACTGACGTGAGGCGTTACCATACTTTCACATATGGATCAACAATGGAGGCCGTGGGTTTTGTTTGAAACCCTCTCCTACTCAATATTTTGAAAAACATGCAAGTTTTGACAAATATGTATGATCAATATAGTATGAGCAGCACTCACCTATCCTATATGGCATGTTATCAAATATGCATATAAAACATCCATCAATACATATTTATACATCCATGACATATCACGGAAAAAATAATAATTGACAGAATAAATAACCAAGCCATGGTTCCATCCTAGAACAAAGAAAATAAAGATTACAAAATTCCATCCAAAGCATTCTTTGGGTCTTAAATTTTGTTCCGTATTCTTGTATCTATCTTTATGTAGCCTCTCCATTTATTTCTCATCCCAAGAATCATTTAAAATTTAAATTCCAAAAATTTAAATTTCAAATTCAAATTCCAAATTCGAATTTCAAATTCAAATTTTAAACAATTTTTAAACATCATGTGTAATAATATGTAATTTCAAAAATTTCAAATTTTCGATTACATATTTTTAAACATGATTTAAAATTAAATCTCATATTTAAAAAATCAAAATTTTTGATTTTTGAACTGTCGTCCCCATCGCCCCTATAAGCCGGCAGCCCCCGTGGGTAGCCCCCAGCCCCTGAGGGGCCTGGCAGCCCACGGCCGCCCCTTGTGCAGCCCGGCGGGCTGCAAGCCAAGCCTGCAGCGCCAGGCTACAACCACAGGCTACGGCCAGCCTTGGGAGGGCCACGGCCACCCTCGGCTGTAGGCCAAGCCTGCGACCGTGGGTAGTCATGGCCTGTCAAGGGGCTGTCGCAGCCCCATCCTGCCGGAGGGCAGGGGCTGCAGCCCCATCAAGGCCCGATGGCCTATCCCGAGGGGTCGTGTCTCGATTTTCATGTCATATTCTAATTTACCCATTAGGACCTCCAAAATTTAGAATCCCAATTAAATTGAAATTTTCCACACAATCAAAATTTCAACCTTTAAATCAAATTTAACTTTTGGGAAAAATAAATTACGGTCTTCAATCTTCAATCTCCTCCAAGAATAATTACATAAAAAATCCAAAACCGTTTCTGGTGTACAAAAATTCTAACCATAATAATTCTAAGAAACAAAAATTAAAATCCATGGGAAAATTACAGTGTTAATAAACTGCTCCCATGGTTACATAAAAATTCCTAGATATAATTTTTCTAAATTCTAAGGAACCATAACCGGCAAAAACAAGCATACTTATAATAATTTAAAAAATTAAAATAACCACATACTACATACATAATCCATGATAACAATATAAAGGAAACCTAGAATGCCACTCTCTAAATATCAAATCCATAATTAAATAAAAAGACTAAGTAATTGTCTAATTTATGTATATGGCATAGTCATGAGATGTCTCTGATACCAATTGTAGGAAATAAATCGATAAAAACGTATTAGAGTAGCGCAACAGAACAATAAAAATTTTTTAAGATCGTTAAATATCTTATGATGCCATATACAATAAACCAACAACAATTTAAACTCATACCTCAAGGACGCAAATCTTGCAGGAGGAGAATGATCGGAGGGCTTCAACCAACTAGTCTTCTCTACTATTCTCCAATTCCCAAATGGCTGAGTGTGTGGATACTCTGAACCTCGATCGGTATGCTAGCACTGCTAGTCTTCTTCCGACTACCCAGATCTCTAAAGAACTTATTGTCACGTTAAGTTGTGCAACGATAAGCCTGCTCACCTGAGAGTCTGTGGTCTGAGAGAACTGGAGTGGCAGGACCTCTATTTATAGACTTGCATGAGGTGATTCTCTGAATTCAAATTGGATTAGGAGAAGATATTCTCCCTTATCCATAACCAAAAAATCCAAATTTTCCAAGGGGAAAATCCCAACAAAATTTCAGCCATCTTTAGGATTATCCAATTTAAATCTAAACAAGATTTTAACAGGAATTTTATCTACCTTTTTCAACCAAAAAATCCAAAAATCCTAGGGGAAAATCCCAACAAAATTTCGGCCACTTTAGGATAAGGGTAGAATCAAAATTTCACTAGGATTTTCAAGCTTGAATCTTTTCTCATCCTTATCTCAAATAACCGAAAATCTTCTAGGAGATACACTTAAAAAATTCGGCCATAATCAGAAAGGAGAGAATCCAAATTCAACTGGGATTTAAACTTGAATTTTTCCCTGAACCTTATCCACAAAAAATCAGAAAATTCCATGAGCATAATCCTCAAAATTTTCGTCCATTATTGTTAGGATTTGGATTCAAAATTCAAGTAGGATTCTAACAAGATTTTTCTCTCCATATCCAACTCAAATTCGAATTTCATTCCTTGTGGATTTACAACAAGAAATTTGAATCCCACTTGGACTGTAATTCAAAATTTGAATTTCAAATTTCAAATTCAAATTTCAATTTCAAATTTCAAATTCAAATTTCAAATTTCAAATTTCAAATTTCAAAATCCACAAAACAGTTGTATTTCAAATTCTTGTTCTCATAGACAATTTTCTACAACTCCAATCTAATCTCAAATAAAATCATGGTAACTTTATTTGGAGATCGAATAATTGTGTACTCTATTATCCAAAATAAAATCTGAATCCAACCGGAGAGAATCTTGTCCACCATCCTAATCCTATGTCAACACCATCCATGCCTAATAAACTAGCCAATAGCATACACAAATCAATTTTGCCAAATATTAAGGAATTATATGGAGCTAGTAGAGGGACTAATTGGACATATATAATCGGACTCCCGCAAATCCATATGATCATCATTCTTTACCAAACAACTCAATCATATGATCACTAATTTCAGAGTCACACCACTATAAACCTGAAACTGAACTCCCAATTATATACCGTATTATGTAAGCCTGTGATAAGCTATCGTCCAATGACCTTGTCATGTATGCAGAACCCTCATATGATATCCATGATCAGCCTTAGACCAAAGTCCGTTTAATCCTACTGATCAGGCTATCTTAAAGTTCCATTATACTATCGAATAAAGAAAATGATTATTCACCATATGTGAATAAGAAGTCATCCGCCCAGCAGACGACCCAAGGCCTTGTCCATTTTCCTATTCAGTACAATGCCTTTAAGAGGATACCCTTAACTCCTCATTAGAGCTATGATTCCAATATCTGTAAATGAACCCTTCATCGTATACAAGTCATGTGCCCAACGAACCGGTCTATAAGCTTACTACCTCTGAGACGCTTTAGCCATTGGAACATTAAAGTACACAAGTCAATAGATGAAGCTGTCCATCTACTCAGGATTAAGGTTACTGCATAATGAACGTCAAAAGCAGATAGATCCACTCAAAGTATACTTCGTAAATTAATCACGCTTTAGTCCCGATCTAAAATGTCACCACCAAGCAATATATCTATGTCTCTACTTGGGAGTCAATGCTCCAGACAGTCAAGACAAACCGTACCCTCCAAGGCTTTAGACAACATAATAGTCTTAACATGAGTTAGATGCTCGGTCTAACCCCATAGACTACAGACCATTGTTTAGACCGCTTACTTTAGAACATTATCTTCTCGCATACAAAAGTCCATTACATGCAACATTCTAACAGTTTAACGCAAGCAGTCAGGGAGACATATTTGCTTACATTTACTTTAACATGTAAATAAAACGAGGACAGATAGCAATGTAATGAATAACCTCTATATATAATTTTATGATCCAGTTCAAAATAAATACATCAACATGTCTCTAATGCTTAGGGCATTTCCTAACAATCTCCCACTTGCCCTAAGCCAGCAGATGTGCCATGTTTCGCATCCCTATCACCTCTATGTGCCTCTCAAAGTTTCTAGCCACCAAAGTATTAGTAAAGGGATCGGCAATGTTGTCCTCAGATGCGATCTTACATACATCTACTTGGCCTGTCTCCACGTGCCCTCTAATAATATGATATCTCCGATCTATGTGCTTGGTCCTCTTGTGGTGCCGAGATTCCCTTGTGTTGGCAATTGCCCCAGTGTTATCACAGTAAAGTGTAATAGGCTTATCAACACCCAGAATGACCTCAAGGTCCCTAAAGAACTTGCAGAGCCAAACCGCTTTTTTAGATGCCTCAGCTACAACCACATACTCAGCCTCCAAACTAGAGTCAGTTGTGTAGCCCTGCTTCACACTCCTCCATACAATGGCGCCTCCTCCGAGCAAAAACACTAATCCAGATGTCGATTTCCTCGAATCCTTGCAAGTCTGGAAGTTTGAATCCGTGTATCCTACAGGTGTTAGGTCCCCTCCAGAATACACTAGCATATAATCCCTCGTTCTCTTAAGACACTTGAGTATATGCTTTACTGCTTGCTAGTGCTTGGTTCCAGGATTCGCTTGATATTGACTCACCATACCTATTGCAAAACATATGTCCGGGCGAGTGTAAATCATAGCGTACATAAGGCTACTCATAGCGGATGCGTAAGGTACCTTACATTTACTTTAACATGTAAATAAAACAGGAACAGATAGCAATGTAGTGAATAACCTCTATATATAATTTTATTATCCAGTTCAAAATAAATACATCAAAATGTCTCTAATGCTTAGGGCGTTTCCTAACATGTGCCATCAGCCATGAGGCCCCCAAACACGCCCCTAACAAGTGGGAAAAGTTTTCCCTAAAGTTAGGGATGTGTTGGACCATTTGTTGAATAAAATACTCAACATTCATCACATGGTCATGAATACATGATTGTTTATTCCCCTCCTTTCTATGTAACAGCCCACGCCCCCCTAGTGTAGAAAAATGGCATCCAATTTGTTCCATGATTAGGCTAAAATGGTGGACAATTAATTAGGATTAAGTCTAAGCAAGCTTGATTAATTCTGCCTATAAAAGGCACATATGACAACAAGAGTTCATTTCTTTCTTTTGGCTTCCAAAACACCACTCTCATTCTCCATTTCTTCTAGCTGAAGCCGAACCTTTCTAAGCCCTAAACCCTTACGTTTTCAAGCCTTAAATCACATTAAAAGCTTACCAAAAACCAAACCTCACAAGCTTGTATTAGGAGAATTCAAATCCAGGTCGTTCTAAGGCACCAAGGGTAAGTTTTCAAAATCCAATCTTTGTAGTTTTTAGTTTTTGTTTTGGATTGATTTTTAAGAGAAAATTTTTGGCATTATGTCTCGCAAAAACCAACCTCATTTCCCTTGGTTTCCCAGGCCACTTTGGTTCATCAAGCCTTGGTTCAAAAACGTGCTTGGTTCAAAGCACAAAGGTAAAAACCGAAATCTTCCCTTTTGGTGTTAGTTGATTTTAAGTTTTTGATCAAGAACATTTATATGTATTTGTTTATGCAAATGGTTTGTAACAAGTTTATTTTGAGCCCTTAAGTTTAAATTTTTAAGTTTATGTAATTGTGGTTGTGTTTACAATTTTTATGAATGGCTATTATATGTCTAATGCTACGAACATTTAGGAACGTGGCTGGACACAAATCTATCCCTAGGAAAGGCCACGGATTTTGGCCATTTCGACCACCTTAGGGTCTGAATTTGGGATTTGGTAAAACACATCATTTTAAGGGAATTTCGATATGGCCGTTGTTATATAGCCCTCGGCCAAAAATGACACTAAGATAGGTATTTAGAGTTTTTTTCACTCAGTGCCCAAAATTGGGACCAAAAATTCGAACCTAGAGATTGGTCTGGGGTTTTATCAAAAATGGACTATTTAGATTCAGAATCGATTCTCGGGCTTAGCATGAAAGTTGTAGAACACATTGAAACCTTTAAGATGACCTATGAGTGTTTTAAAAATTTGGCAGTTTCAGGCCTCAAACAGAGCCGTTTTCAAAGTGATGTAAAACTGGGACTTTTACAAAAAACTAGGCACATAGCCCACGGGTTTGATAAATTTAGGAGCTGTTAAAGTTAGATTTGAGCTCCGAGGTGAACACGAGATTTGTTTATCTCATCGAGGTTGAAAATTTTATGTTCACTATAATCACAAACAAAGTCGTTTCGACTAAGTTTCAAAATAGTTTTCAAAAGTGGTTCAAAACCATCTTTAAAATGCAAGCATCAAAAAACGTAATTTATACTTTTCAAAATAAAAATGTGTTTTTAACACTTTAAAAATATGAACAAGGTTTTCATAAAAATGTCCTCTACCTTCCAACGGACTGATAAGGGGACGGTTTCAAAACAAGGAATTTTCCCAAGAATTTTTATAAGCCAACCCAAATAATTTTTCAAAGTAAAATAGTGTGAGTAGCCTGGTAGGCTACCACACCAAACAAGCCTTAGTAGCCCGGTAGGCTACTACCCTAAACAAGCCATAGTGGCCCAGTGGACCATTACACCAAACAAGGAATAGTAGCCTGATAGGCTACCATACCCCAACAAGCGAAGTAACTCGGTCGGTTACTACACTAAGTTTAAGCGTAGTAACCTAGTAGGCTATTTAGTTACTAACGCACAAGTTAACCGATCAGTTGACTGCCTAGTACCCAGTTAAGGACCATGTTTCAAACAACATGGTAAGGAACGATGATTAATCTATCAAGTAGACAATTAATTAAACACGGTAGAAGTTAGACACCAAATCCCCATAGTAGGCCAATAGGGTACTAACGGGCCTCAGTTCCCCATAGAAACGCAAGTTATAGTCATTGATGTTAATGGTGACTCAACGAGAGTATTAATGAGGAACGTTATTGATGACAGGTGGTCACCTATAATTTTTAAAGGCGCGAGTATGCAATTTGCTTGCAATTAGTTAAGTACAACTCCGTCTACGGCATGAATAAAATGTATTTAAAATGATGTTTTTACAGTATGTTAAGTATTTATGCCATGCACACATTGATGCACAGCATATATAAGAGCATATAGTTTCACAATCGCATAGATTGATAAAAGAACAAAGTTAGGAGCCATACATCCCTATCTCGTAAGATTAAGGGATGACTTAGTAGAGCATTTGGCCCGATTAGATAAAGAATTGGGTAATTAAAATTAAGGTGTCATTATAACGGGCACGAGGCCCAAATTATGTATATATTTATAACGGGCACGAGGCCCACATTATGTATATATTTATAACCACATTAAGTATATAATTATAACGGGCACGAGGCCCATATTATGTATATGAATATAACGGGCACGAGGCCCACCTTAGGTATAGAAATATAACAGGCACGAGGCCTACCTTAGGTATAGAAATATAACGGGCACGAGGCCCACCTTAGATATAGAAATATAATGGGCACGAGGCCCATATTATGTATAGAAATATAAAGGGCCCTAAGTAGACATAAGAAAGAAAAAAGAATAACGAAGCATAAATGAGCATAACCGGACCATGCATTGTTCACGGCATGCATTAGTTATAGTTCGCTATGCTTCTAGTTACAGTAAGATGCATTCAGTACGTGATGTTTCTGTTATGCATATAATATGTGAAGTTTTATATTCAATGATATGTTATATGATGATGTGGTGTAATGTTCCCAGATTCCAACCACTCGTAACCGTCATGAATCGACTCTATGGCCGACTAAGACCGTTCAGGTGTTGAATTCGAGTCGTCAGTTTTAAACTCTTTTACTAAAACCTCTTAAACACAAGGGCCTAAATTTATGCCCCAAATTTTTTTTTAATTTAATACATACTTTTTCTTATGAATATTAAGTAAGAAAGCGATGTAAAATATAATACTGGTTTTTCCCTGTCTGAAATAAATACAACATACTTGATACAAATATAATATTTATATGTATCGTAGGCTTTGTCTGCAAACATATTTTCTTTACTCAAAAAGCTCAGCGGAAAACTTATGACAGGACCATGTCCACGGTGAGTTCCCTATCCCTTTAACACGCTCGCATCCTGCCGCCATCCATATATCTACAGAACAGGTTTCTTACCTGCAACATGAACAAACTGATGAGCTAACAGGCTCAGTAAGTTCAAACATTCATAATAAGAATCATACTGATTTAAAGACAAGAAAAACTCAATCTCCTATGAATAGTACTATTTACCATGAATAATAATATTCACCATGAATAGTACTATTCATCATGAATAGTCACAGTTGACCTTTAACCGGTGAATAGTCCCAGTTACCCTAGCTGGTTACTATTCACTTTACTCTATCAGGATACTATTCATTTACCCCAACCGAATTTACCTTACTCTAGTATAAGCTTCGGTTATGCTCAATTATGATTTCCATAATTTTATTGATTGTTTATTTTCTATTTGATTCTAATGTAGAGCTCTATTTATGGTAGTACCGATGATTATTAGCACGCTGACTGGGAAGGTCTAAGGAGCGACCTTAGCACATCGTCCTCCACAGCCCTGATAACCCCGTAGGATTTAACAAACCTCCACCACTATGTTGGAGGGGCGGTACGCCTTTATGGTTTCATTTACCATCTTTCAATTTATAGTTTTGACCAAGTGGTTGCATAAGTCACCTCAAGGTCATAATCCTCTATTGCCCGTAGGTCTTTCTTATTTTCTTGATTTGGGATATGTTATATTAACTAATTCCCAAATGTTTATAGGATTTTATATCTAGTATGCAGCTAGTATAGAATAGATTAACACAGTGTTTCATGTTGCAGACATGAAAATGCTTGAACTTACCAATACTGCGCTAATGTCCACTCCCGGAACTCCTCCGCAGTTATATCTTTATTGTGGGTTCCTACAGATATAATAGTGTCTGTTAATACCCCTTTTTATTTATTATCTAAAATATATATATATTTTACTTACAATTCTACACATTTAAATTTTATTTGTGGTACACGGTCTGCAACACGCTCGTGTTCCAGGCCGTATACCTCTCGGGTCTATTTTGTTAGGAAATGCCCTAAGTATTAGAGACATTTTGATGTATTCATTTTGAACTGGATAATAAAATTATACATAGAGGTTATTCATTACATTGCTATCTGTCCTCGTCTTATTTACATGTTAAAGTAAATGTAAGCAAATATGGCTCACTGACTGCTTGTGTTAAAACTGTTAGAACGTTGCATGCAATGGACTTTTTGTATGCGAGAAGACAATGTTTTAAAATTAGCAGTCTAAACTATGGTCTGTAGTCTATGGGGTTAGACCGAGCATCTAACTCATGTTAAGACTATTATGTTGTCTAAAGCCTTAGAGGGGACGGTCTGTCTTGACTGTCTGGAGCTGGACTCCCAAGTAGAGACATGGATATGTTGCTCGGTGGTGACATATTAGACCGGGACTAAAGCGTGATTGATCTACGTAGTCCGCTATGAGTGGATCAATCTGCTTTTGACGTTCATTGTGCAATAACCTTAATCCTGAGTAAATGAACTACTTCATGTATATGACTTGTGTACTTTGATGTTCCAATGGCTAAAGCGTCTCAGAGGTAGTAAGCTTATAGACCGGTTCGTTGGGTGCATGACTTGTATACGATGAAGGGTTTGTTTGCAGATATCGGAATCACAGCTCTGAGGAGTTAAAGGTATCCTCTTAAAGGCATTATACTGAATGTGAAAATGGACAAGGCCTTGGGTCGTCTGCTGGGCGGATGACTTCTTATTCACATATAGTGAATAATCATTTTCTTGATTCGGTAGTATAATGGAACTTTAAGATAGCCTGATCAGTAGGATTAAACGGACTTTGACCTAAGGCTGATCATGGATATCATATGAGGGTTTTGCATATATGACAAGGTCATTGGATGGTAGCTCGTCACAGGCTTATGTAATACGGTATATAATTGGGAGTTCAGTTTCAGGTTTATAGTGGTGTGACTCTGAAATTAGTGATCATATGATTGAGTTGTTCGGTACAGAATGATGATCATATGGAATCACGGGAGCCCGATTATATATGTCCAATCAGTCCCTCTACTAGCTCCACATAATTCCTTAACGTTTGGCAAATTGATTTGTGTATGCTATTGGCTAGTTTATTATGCATGGATGGTGATGACACAGGATTAGGATGGTAGACAAGATTCTCTACGGTTGGATTCAGATTTTGTTTTGGATAATAGAGTACACAATTATTCGAACTACAAATAAAGTTGCCATGATTTTATTTGAGATTGGATTGGAGTTGTAGAAAATTATCCATGAGAACAAGAATATGAAACACAACCGTTTTGTGGAATTTGAAATTTGAATTTTGAAATTTGAAATTTGAATTTTGAAATTTGAAATTTGAATTTTGAATTTGAAATTTGAATTTGAAATTTGAATTTGAAATTCGAATTTGAAATTTGAATTTGAAATTTAAATTTGAAATTTGAAATTTGAAATTTGAATTTGAAATTTGAATTTGAAATTTGAAATTCAAATTTTGAATCACAGTCCAAGTAGGATTCGAATTTTTGTGGAAAATCCACAAGGTTTGAAATTCGAATTTGAGTTGGATTTGGAGAGGATAATCTTGTTAGAATCCTACTTGAATTTTGAATCCAAATCCCAACAAAAGTGGGCGAATTTTTTGAGGATAATCCTCAATGGAAAATTCGGTTTTTGTAGATAAGATTCAAGGGAAAATTCAAGTTTCAATCCTAGTTGAATTTGGATTCTCTCCCTCCCTAAAAGTGGCCGAAATTTTGGAGCCTAAATCCTAGGAAATTCGGTTATTTTTGGATAAGGTTGAGATGAGATTTAGCTTGAAAAATCCTAGTGGAATTTTGATTCTTCCTTATCCTAAAAGTGGCCGAAAATTTGGAGAAGATTTTCTCCTAAAGATTTCGGATTTTTTGGTTGAAAAAGGGAGATAAAATTCTAGTTAAAATCTTGTTTAGATTTGGATTGGATTTATCCTAGAAAACCGAATTTAATTGTGGAGATTCTCCCTTGGAAAATTCGGATTTTTTGGTTTCGATAAGGGAGAAAATCTTTTCCTAGTCCAATTCGAATTCAGAGAATCACCTTATGCAGGTCTATAAATAGAGGTCCTGCCACTCCAGTTCTCTCAGACCACAGACTCTCAGGTGAGCAGGCTTATTGTTGCACAGCTCATCGTGACAATAAAGTTCTTTAGAGATCTGGGTGGTCGGAAGAAGACTAGCAGTGCTAGCATACCGATGAGGTTCAGAGTGCCCACACACTCAGCCATTCGGGAATTGGAGAATAGTAGAGAAGGCTAGTTGGTTGAAGCCTCCGGTCACTCTCCTCCTGTTCATTGGCGTCCTTGAGGTATGAGTTTTAATTGTTGTTGATTTATTGTATATGGCATCATGAGATATTTAATGATCTAAAAATTTTTATTGTTCTGCTGCGCCACTCTGATACGTTTTTACCGGTTTATTTTCCTACATATTTTACACGGCCATGTTATTTTCTTCCTTAGCCGTGTAACTGTACATGGCTCGATACACGCCCGTGTTCAAGCCCGTGTACCTCTCGGGTTATAAAATTTTTCCTATACACGGCCATGTATCCCTCTACACGCCCGTGTTTCTTAAAATTCTTAGAATTTTAACTCTAAAATTCTTATTTTGAGTTTTATAATTTTATCTAAGTTATTCTAGGTCTTTTAGGGTTCTTTCCGAGCCCTTTCGGAAATTTTTGGTCAAAATGACCATTTTACCCTTAACGGGTTTCGGAACCATAATTGACTTCATTCTATTGTTTTTTCTAAATTTTCTAAGTCTAATAATTTTAAAATAATATTTCCTAAGCTTTCGTTTCATTTTACAGCTTAAATTGTCGCAAAATCTCAACTTCATTTTTCCCGACCCTCAGTTACTATTCATCCATCACCTAGGGTCGTTTTTTCATTTTTCGAGTGTTTCAGAGCCTCAAATGGCCCTTTCACTACTTAATAAATGTTATTCATCCCATCCCCGACCCTCGGATCTCGAGAGGCTCGGGTTTCCTATCCCGACCAAAAATTTTCCCTTGTTTCCCAAAAATATCCCTAACATCGATTTTTTCCTGTTTTAGGCGTTTTAGTGATTTAGAGTCGGTTTACTATTCCTTTTGGGTTGGTTTTCCATTTCTAATCATAGTTCACCGAGGGGTCTCGGTTTCCTTTCCGAGTTCAATATTTTTACCCCTCATTTCGCGAAATGCCCTTTAGCCGATTTTAGAAATTTCGGCAGCATTTCCGCTTAAATTTTAAGGTTTCCTGGTGTTAGGTACGCCTTAGAACCTTTGTACCTGCCACGTACTATACCAGAGGCCTATTTTATACAAAGTTTCCAAACTTTGTATAAAAACTTTCTATATGATTCAACATTTTCAAGTCACATCACATATTTATTTTTTTTTTCCAAACTAACCCTAGTTTACTAGGTTTTTATATCTAATAGATTTTCATCACCACACCACATTACCTTTATACTTCTCAATGTATAAGTTAACATGCAAAAACTTAACAAAACATACATTCTAACCCTAGATATAGCCACGGATTTTATGCCAAAGATAGAAAGAAAATTTTACTTTCTTTCCTAGGGTTTTTATCACTTGTATCAACATTAAAATCCTCCCATTTCCTCACATTCATGCCCACGGTTTTAGCAAGAATTCTTCCTCAAATTTTTCTTGTTTCTTAAGTTCATTTCATGCTTAACTTATCATATGATTGAATGAACATTATCACTAAATTAAAACAATAAAATTCATGAAGTTTTCACAACCTAGGAGCCACGGATTTTTCAAGGAAATCATGCAAAATTTTGCTTGTTTTTCTATCCAAATTCATGATTTGAATATCACAACATCAAACAAATCCTAGAATCAACAATTCAACAAATTTTTCCCATCGTTTTTCAATTCCAAACCCACGGTTTTTATGGAAAAAAAAATCAAGGAAAATGCTTTAAATTGGAGGTTTACCTTGCTTGGTTGTTGTCTTGATGTTGGAGATGAAATTCAAACTAGATTTGGTGTGAAATTCAAAACAAAATTTTTGGTTCAAGGGGGTTTTCTTCCACGGTTTTTGGCTGGAAAATTTGGCAAGAGTTTAGTTGTGTTTCTTCATTTTTTTCTTGAATTTTTGATGCTATTTATAGGCAAAAATCAAGGGCCTTTTTGTAATTTTTTTTCAACAATTTCTTAATTGTTCAAGGACCAAAAAGTAAAGGTTTTGGGGTCAAAAATCAAATTTCCCTTTCTCCCTTTCCATATGGCCTAATGGCCTTTCAACAAAATGCCATAAAATTGTTTTATTTTTTTCTAAGTGAATTTTGGCATGATCTTGGCCTTTGATCAAAAAGTAAACCAATCCTAGCCATACACCTTTCAAAAGCTTTCTAATTTTGATAAAAATTTAATTTGCTTTATGACATCATCATAGTGACATCATCAACTATTCATATTAATCTCTAATTAATTCGTAGTCAATTTTTGACTGTCATCCGATCCGAACGGAACTTTATCGAAATCGCGTAGGCGAGTTCTCAGCGCCTCCTGTGCGGTCGGTTTGTCTTATTTTGCTTCCGTTTGATCAGAATTCTCTACCGTAAATTTCTATTGTTTTAGTACATTTCAATGTACTCTCTAGGGTTTTCGGTTCTGATTTCGAATCGTCACACTCAATTATGTTCGGTAAGATTTTCCATCCCTGAACTCACCCATTTTAACACTGCCAGAATATTTTACACTATTCACAACAGTTTTAAAATACAACTATTTCACACTTTATTCATTAATATTGTTATTTACATACAAATTTTAACATAATTCAAGAATCTAAAATTCCTGGTCATCACATGTGGTATGTGACATGTTAAATGGTATATGACATACTTATATGATTTTAAGTATGTACTATGTTTAAACATGTTTTGTGGTTAAGATGTTGTACTTGCTGGGCGTAAAGCTCACGAAGTGTGTTTATTCAGTAGGTAAGCGTCCTATGGCTTAAACCACAATGGGCGATGATGGCGACAGAGGTGGATGTGAGGGTGAGGTTATGGATACACCGCGAGTAAATCTTCCACACATTTTAAGTATACAGTATTTTTAAATAGTGACAGTATTTCTGAATAGTAACATTAAAATAGTATCTTTGAATAGTAATCGTTATACAGTATTTTTGAATAGTAACCGTAAACATTATTTTTGAATAGAAACTGTAAACAATTCTTTTGAATGAAAACCATAAACAGTATTTTTAAATAGTAACCATTGAATAGTGCTTTAGAATAGTAATTATTAAATAGTATTTTGAATAGTAATCGGTATACGTACGTGTACAGTAAATACGTATGTATAAAAAAAAATCTCTAAATTTATGATATTCAGTTAAGTATCAATTGCAAGAAAGTATAAGTATTATTAAAGTAAACAAGTTTTCAATGATGGTCCAGGTCACTGAGGGCATAGGGCGTTATAGGCAAACCCTGCCACTCCATGAGCAGAGGTACCGACGATTACTAGGGCACCAACCCCTCTACCAGTACTCCATCCACCACCAGTAGTAGTTGATGTTTTGGTAGTTGGTGGACGAGACCATATTGGCTCAAAAGTTTCTGCCAGAGCCACCCAGGCTTTTAGGGCATGCCAGCCACCTATTTTCGATGGAGGATAGCAGTCAGCACAAGTACAGGATTGGCTGCACACGGTAGAGCTGATTTGCCAATCAGGTGATATAGACCGAGATTATTAGGTCATTCTCACTGTCAACACATTCCAAGGAGATGCTCGAGTTTATTGGGAGTATTACGATCAAGATGCATTGCTGAGGCTTAATTCGGCCAACTTTTGCTTGATTATGAGACAGCAATTTTCCCAAAGGAGCCCGGAGACGACTCCAGTCCCTCCGGTTAATGAGGAAAGTATGCCGTCACCTACATTACCTCGAATAATGGACATTAGGGATTATCTTCATAGAGTTGAAAGATTTGAGATGACGCCTGGGGATACGGTGCTGACATATGCAGTGCGATTTGATGAGAATGTTATTAAAAAGTGCCCGCTCCCAAACTTTTTTGATGAAGATTTACATGAAATGTTCTGGAAAGGACTCACCGCAGAGTTAAAACGAAGGGTGGGTCTACTTCATTCCATTCCTAGGTGTGAGTTTGTCGTTAGTGCCATTAGAGCTGAAAGGGCGCAGCTAAGGGAATGCATGGAAAAGCATCAATGGGAACATGATCACGAGGATGGGGTCTTGACATGTTTATATGGACCACCATCGATGGCTAATGACCACGAGGCCGGTCCATCAAGACAAAGGACAAATGCAAACCGGGATCAGGGGACGTCCATCGGCGATGAGTCCGATGAAGACGAAGAAGACCCAGACGAATTTCCATTAGGTCAAGATGAATAGGGTAGTCGAAACCTGAAATATGTATAAATACATGTCCATATGTAAATATATGTGTATGTATGTATGCTTATATGAAGTAAGAAGCTAAGACAAATACAGTCTAAATACTATAGTGCATGTAAATGTTCGTGTATGATATGTATGATGTAAGAAATGCTATGAAAGGAGATGAGATGTTTTGAAATGCTTATATTATGCAGTAAATGACATGTTTAAGATTTCTACCACATTACGAAATTTATTTATGGAAAATCTAACCTTTGATTATTATGCAAGGCTAGAAGAAAGAGAACACCATGAGTGCCCGAAGAGGACGACACCCTACCATAGTTGATAGAGTGGAGGAATTACAATCCCTCCTGGAGAACCAAATGAAAGAAAATGCTGAACTACGACAGCGGTTATCTACCATGGAACAACGAGAGGGCCAATAAGAAGGCCACGCTTCACAGGTAGTAGAAACCATACCAGTAGTGCCGCCAATTGTTCTAGAGGTCCAGCAACCTCAACCCAGGGTGAAATAGGAACCCTTATATGAACGATTCCGTCGAATGAAGCAGCTAGAATTCAAGGGTTTGATTGATCCATTAGAGGCAGAGGAGTGGCTTTCTTCTCTGTAAATGATCCTGGAGTTTATGAATTTAACTGATCAATAGAAGATTTTGTATGCATCCTTTGTACTGAAAAAAGATGCACGATTCTAGTGAGACACGGTCCGCATAAGGAGAGACGTGACCATAATGACCTGAGATGAATTTTTAGAGGAATTTAACTAGAAATACTACAATCTAGCTACCTTACGCCCCCAACAAAAAGAATTTGCTGAATTAAAATAGGGAAACTAGTCGGTGAGCGAAGTATGCCGAAGATTTGATCAGCTATCCCGGTTATATCCTTATGTGGTACCGACCGAAAGAGAAAAGATTCAGAAGATGATTGGCATGTTCAGGCCAGAAATTGTTGCCTTAGTTAACAGTGGGCCAATACCACCCACCTCAGTGGCTGATTGTGTAAGCTGAGCCCTCAGGGCTGAATATCACCTGCTCAGACAGAAGGAAGAAAGAGAGAAAGTATGGGAGGCAAAGAAAAAGGAGAAGATCCTTGCCAAGTCATACAAGTAGGGATGCAGACTGGACAAGGTAGTAGGTCCGATCATAATAGACCTAATCAGTCTAATACTCAAGGTTCCCAACAACAGCAGGGCAAAAGAAAAGGGAATTTTTCTAGGAACAGAAGCTAAGATAGCCGCAATCAACAGCGAAAGACCAGTCGAGGCATAGGACCGAGTTTTCCTACGTGTGCTACGTGTGGAAAAAGGCACTTAGGCCAATGCCAATTTGGCACTAACACATGTTATCAGTGCTGACGAGAAGGCCCTTTTTCAAAAAATTGTCCAATGAACCACCAGAATACCTCAGGGCCGATGCAGCAGCATTAACAATATCCTCCACGTCAACAACCACCTTAAGCTCATGCATTACAGGGGAGGATTAAAGGACCGTCGATAGTGCCACCAATATGGTTCGAACGCCAAGAGCAGATCCCACGAACTGATGCCCGGGTTACAGCTATCACCAGAGAAGATGTGGCGCCCCCGAATCCAACCACGCGAAACTATCATGAGCTGACTCTATTGCCGATTAAGACAGCCCTTGTGTCGAATCTGGATTGCCATTTAAAACTCTTTTTCTTAAACTCTCATTTTTCCAGGGCCTGAAAATTTCGTCCATAAATTTTTTTTTTCTTTTTAATACATACTTTCTCGAAAAAAAAGCTAAGTATAAAAGCCATGTAAAATACAATTGTGATAACCGGGAATTTTAGATTCTCGGAGTAGGTTAAAATTGTATGTATATAACAATTTTAATGAATAAAATATGAAAAAGTTGTGTTTTAATACTATTGTAAATAGTGTAAAAATGTTTTGACAGTTTTAAAGTGTGTGAATTCGGGGATGGAAAATCTTACCAGACATAATTGGGTGAGACGGTTCGAAATCAGAGCCAAAAACCCTAGAAAATGCGTTAAGATGCACGAAAATGATAGAAATTTACGGTAAAGAATTCTGATCAAACGGAAGTAAAATAAGACAAATCGATCGCACCGGAGGCGCTAGAACCTACCTACACTATTTCGGTAAAGTTCTGTTCGGATCGGATATCAGTCAAAAATTGACCACGAATTAATTAGTGAATTAATATAAATAGTAGGATGACATCACCATGATTATGTCATAAACCAAAATTATATTCTTTAATTTAGAAAGTAATTTTGAAAGGTGTATGGTGTAGATTAGGTTACTTTATGATCAATGGCCAAGATAATGCCAAAAAGCCATTAAAAATCATTTAAAAAAATTTGAAAAAGGCCATTCAGCCACTTGGAAAGGAAGAAAGAAAAAAAATTGATTTTGGCCCCAAAATCCTTACTTTTTAGTACTTGAACAATTAGCAAATTGTTAGAAAAAAATTGTAAAAAAGTCCTTGAGTTTTACCTATAAATAAGCATCAAAATCCATTCAAAAAAAAAATGGAAAAATTAGCCAAACTCTTGCCCCCTTTTCTTCAGCCCAAATCCGTGGCCTTCTCCCCCCTTGTAAGCCAAAATTTTGTTGAAAATTTCACACCAAACTTAGCCTGCATTGCAATTCCAACATCAAGTCATCAACTAGTTAAGGTAAGCTTCAAAATTGAAGTTTTTCTCTTTGATTTTCCTTAGAAAATCCATAGGTATGAGAATGTGAAAACAATGAAAAAAATTGTTATTTAGTTGATGATGTGATGATGTTGTGATTAGTTTGGTATTGTAGAGATTAAAGCATGAATTAGGGTTTAGAAACAAGCAAAAATTTTGCATGTTTCTCTTGAAAATCTGTGGCATTAGGGGTGTGAAAAATACATGAGTATTGATGTTGGTTTAGTGTTTATGTTCATTTAATTATGTGTTGAACTAAGCATAAATTGGAATAGGGAAACAAGAAAATTTTGATGTAATTTTCTTGCTAAAACCGTGGGTATGAACACTAAGAAATGAAAAATTTTTTAATGTTGAAAAGTGTTGATAAAAACCCTAGGAAAGAAAACAAGATTTTCTATGTGTTTGTACATGAAAATATGTGGCTATGCTAGGGTTAGAATGAATGTTTTGTTAGGTTTTGATGTTGAATTATACATTAGAGGAACCTAAGAACAATATGTTATGATGAAAAAATTATTTGGTGATGATTAACATGTAAACCGAGGCTAGTTTGGAAAAAAATATTGTTAATTTGTGTTGATTCTTGAATATTGAATTATGTGGAGAATTTTTATACAAAGTTGGAAACTTTGTATAAAATAGGCCTCTGGTATAGTACGTGGCAGGTACAAAGGTTCTGAGGCGTACCTAACGCCGGGAAACCTTAAAATATAAGCGGAAATGCTGCCGAAATTTCTAAAATTGACATAAGGACATTTCGGAAAATGAAGGGTAAAAATATTGGACTCGGGAAGGAAACCGGGACCCCTTGGTGGATTAGGATTAGAAATGAAAAACCAACCCAAAAGGAATAGTAAACCGACCCTAAAAGACTAAAATGCCTAAAACATGAAAAAATTCATGTTAGGGGTATTTTGGGAAACGAGGGAAAAATGTAGGTCGGGATAGGAAACCCGAGCCTCTCGAGGACTGAGGGCTGGGGACGGGATGAAAAATGTTTTAAGAGTAATGAAATGGCCATTTGAGGCTCCGAAATGCTCGAAAAATGAGAAAACGACCCTAGGTAAGGGTGAATAGTAACTAAGGGCAAGGAAAAATGAAAGTGAGATTTTGCAGCAAATTAAACTGTAAAATGATACAGAAATCTAGGGAATATTATTTTAAAATATTTGGGCTTAGAAACTTTGAGAAAAGTGATGGAACGGAATAGTTATGATCCTGAGACCCTATCACGGCCCAAAATTTAGACACGTGAGACCGCAGCCAAATCATAATATCAACCCAGGATTTAAGGAAAACGTTTATTACAAAGAATGGGTCAAGATTATAATTTAGCTAAGCCTAATTATTCATAAAGTAGCATCATAACCACAAAATAAAATAAAGTAGAAAATAAATACTTTTTAATGCGGAAATCAAACACAAAATCAGCCTTCAAAAGAAATTACCAACCATAAAATATTCCCAAGCATGAAATTTAAATAACGTGAAATAAAGTCCAAACTTAATATCTCATTACATCAAAACGAGAAATAGAAAGAAGAAGATGGAGAAAATGGATAGCATCATCTTCGGTAGAAACGGATAGCTCAACGATTTTCGGAACTGCTACCTCTTGCACCTGGAAGTAGTCATTTCGAAATCACAAAGAAAAAGGGAAGTGAGCACTGGCTCAGTAGGACAGAAACAAAGTTGGGTTAAACAGATAACATTTAAAAGTATGACATAATATTTGTTTCCGAAAATAATCAACAATTTAAGAATACATGGCATAATAATCATTTCCAAAAATAATCAACAATTTCGTGAAAACATTTTTAATACAAGTTTTATTCTGTTGAGGACTTAGCGTAGCTGCAATATACGTGCCCCAATATTAAAAAGAACAAATCATTAAAATAAACCATCATATTTTAAGTGAGGACTTGTCGTAGCTATAATATACGTGCCTCGAATTGAATTATCCTAGATCATCTCGTTACGGTCTAAATAGGCCGAACGGCCCTGCGCAGGTTTAGGGACCTTCCCCCATGGCGTCAACTTTGGGACGCACGCATCATTTATAATGATCATGAACTAGAGCTCAATTATGTTCACCGGATTATTCAAAAGATGGTATTTACCAAGTTATATTATGCCATTAATCAAAACACGCTTTAAAATACACATTTATTACAAAACACGTTGCATGCGTTTATTTCATCAAAAACAGTATAATAATTTCATAAACTGAAAACAGCATGCCATGATAAAGTAAAGAAATTTAAAACACTTGACTACTCCCAGAAAAGGCTAGAAAGTCCTACCTTGATTATTGCACAAGTGTTGCAACAATGTGATCCACGAATCAAGCAAGAACGTCAAATAAATCCTATAATCACAACATATGATCAGTCTAAGTCTAGACATAATCATCCAATCATTTTAGTGTGCCACAAAAGGATTTTAAAATGTTTAATAAACATTTGGAATTTAAAAATTTGTGAAAAACCCTAAGTTAGGATATTACTGGACATCGGTAGACTAACCTAGGCTGACTGTAAAATCAATATTAATTCATTTTTAATCCCAAAAATTCTAAATTTTTAATATGTTAAACTAGACATCCGTAGCTTTAATTCCATATAATTTTTATAATTTTTAGACATCGTTTGGTTACTCAACTAGGCCAAAAAACTGAGGGTTTGTTTTCAGGCATAAAATCAGGGTTTCGGTTTCAGTTCAAAAACTGGCAGTTCTGTCCACCTATCTTAGAAAAATATTTTGACTGGGCCAACGGATGAGTTTGGCTCTGAAATTTTGCAGGAATTTAGGGGACATCTCAAATTTAATTTTAGGCTCAAGATTCACTCAAAAATCATTTTTAAACTCAAGTTATGGCTGACACAAGTTTACTGTTCATATGGTAATTTTCCAGATTTCCGTTTTTCTGTCCCAATTTCAATTAGCCTCACACCAATTCAATTTTCATCCAATGATCATGAAATTTCATGGAGAACCTTATTTATATGTCATTAACACAACCCAAGAGTCAAATTGGCAAAAATCATAAAATTTTCACATGTCATAATAGGGTTTTTGAAAGGGGATCAATGAGGCAGAATTTTTAGGGTTTTAGAGAGAGAAATCACACCTTATTTGTGCTGCACTATTTTTGATGCTTGGTCTCCTTTTTGGCTGAATTTGTGTGATTGTTGGAGTCTTCAAAACAGTAGGGAAAACAGTGGAGAAAAACTATATAAATTTCAGATTTAAAATCAAAAGGAGAAGGAAGGAAAAAGTTTATTTCTCACCTTGTTTTTGTCTCAAAAATTGTTGAATCTTTAAGTTGCCTTTAGGTAGGTCTTGCATGCTGTTTTGGGTGTGTTTTGGGAGAGAAAAATTTAGAGAGGAAAGAAGGGGAGGCTGGCCGAATTTTGAGAGTGAAAGGGAAAGGTGAATGACAGTTGAAAGAGGGTTTTTATACTAGGTTTTTTCTTTCCTTTTTGCTTCCTTGTTTAGCTGAATTTTTGAGGGGCAAAAGGGAAAGTTTTTGTGCTGTTTTGAGGCTAGGGTTTTTCTCTCCTTATTTCTCCTCAAGTGGCCGAAATTATCCAAGGAAAATAATTTGAATTTTGATTGAGTTTTGACCTAACTTTTAATTCAAATCAAATCTCCTTTATTTCCTACACTTTAGGGCCGAATTTCTTTTTTTTATTTAAGGGATGAAATTTGAGTTTGAATCCTCCTTGGATTTGTGGGATTTAAATTTTAATTAAAAATCCCAAGTAATGGCCGAATATTTTAGGGTTTTTGAAGTCAAAATTGTTGACTTTTTGAGTGGAATTTGACTAGGAAACCAACCTAGGGTTTCCAGAAGATTTTTAATTAATTTTTGGCACACTAATTTTATTTAAATTATATATTGGCCCTTAAATAAAATTTAAGGCATCACAAATATCTACCACTAAAAATAGTTTCGTCCTCGAAACTTTAAGAATTACTCCACACTAAAGAAGAGAATAAGAATATGAATAACTTCTCATTTCATTAAGCAATCTAAATGCACCTTTCAAAACATATAGTGGTATATCTACCACTATGAATAGAGTAGGGTTACAAAACAAACTTAGGTCGACTACATTACATGTACTCTACTGCTTAGCGAACCATTCAGCATGGTTCTCGCGTATGTCTTTCTCGGTTTCCCATGTGGCTTCCTCTTCACCATGGTTACTCCAAAGAACCTTCACCATGGGTATTGTTTTCGTTCTCAGTTGCTTGACCTTACGATCAAAAATCTTCACCAGAACCTTGACGTAAGAGACATCCGATTGGATTTCTACATCATCTGTTGAAATGACTTCAGACTCTGTTCGTGCACTCTTCCTCAGCATCGATACATGGAAAACGTTATGCACTCCCAAGGTGTCGGGTAACTTCAGCTCATATGCAACCTTACCAACTCTGTGTACGATCTTGAAAGGTCCAATGTAACTAGCTTTCCTTTAACTCCGAAACGAGAGATACCTTTCTTCGGTGACACCTTTAGCAATACAAACTCTCCGACCTCGAACTCTAATGGCTTTCTGCATTGATCTGCATAGCTCTTCTGTCGACTCTGTGCTGTTAGAAGTCGTTGTTTGATGATGGCAATCTTCTCGTACTGGTCTAGGATCATATCGGGTCCACCCACTGGTACTTCCTGGTTGTTAACCCAATAGATGGGTGATCGACAAGGCTTTCCGTATAACGCTTCAAAGGGTGCCATTCCGATACTCGCTTGATAACTGTTGTTGTATGCAAACTCTGTCATGTAGAGGTGTTTGCTCCATCCATCTCCAAGATCAAGAACGCAGGCACGTAGCATATCCTCGAGAATCTGTATGAGACGCTCCGACTGACCATCTGTCTACGGATGAAAAGCGGTGCTGAAGTTCAGTTCTGTACCTAGAGCTTCCTATAGACTTTGCCAAAAGCGAGCGTTGAAGCGCGTATCACGCTCAGAAACGATCATTGAAAGGACTCCATGCAATCTGACTATGTTCCTCATGTAAAGCTCGGCTAGCTGGTTCCTGTTGCAAGTCGTCTTGAACGGGATGAAGTGCGCAGTCTTCGTGAGACTATCTACAACTACCCAAACTCCATCAGATCCATCCTGTGCTCTCGGTAAGCCGGTTAAGAAGTCTATTCCTATACTATCCCACTTCCACCGAGGTATTGGAAGTGGTTGGAGCAGACCTGCGGGTCTCTCCGTACTGCCTTTACCTTCTGACACGTCAAACAGTTGGCCACGAAGTTCTTCACATCTAACTTCATACCTCTCCACCAAAGCTACCGTCTTAGGTTTTGATACATCTTGTTTCCACCTGGGTGCATGGCGAACCTCGACTGATGAAACTCTGACAAGATCTCCTGTATAAGCTCTGGGATGTGTGGCACTGCTAAGGGACCCTCGTTGTAAAGAATTCCACTGGCGTCCATCGACCACTCTGCAACATGCTTGCCCTTTAACAATTTATCTCAGATGTCAATGAAACGTGTATCTGCCAACTGATTCTCCTTGATCCTCTGCACGTAGTCTGGTTCCATCACTAAGTTGTACAACACTGGGTGACCCTGAACTTCGCCAAAATGAACCTGATATGCTGTAAGAACTCTGTCCTTTTCCAACTCATCTATCTGCATAGCCATTATAGAAGCATCATGATCAGGATTTGGAACTTCCTCTCTTTTCCTACTTAGTGCATTTGCAACCACGTTTGCTTTACCCGGATGGTACTTGACTTGGAAGTCATAGTCTTGCATGTATTCTACCCATCTTCTCTGACGCAGGTTGAGATCTTTTTGTGTAGCTAGGTATTTCAAACTCTTGTGATCTGAAAACAGTCTAAAACTGGCGTCATACAGATAACAACACCAAATCTTAAGCACGAACACTACTGCAGCTAACTCTAGATCGTGTGTAGGGTAGTTTCGTTCATGTTGTTTCAGCTGTCGTGAGGCATAAGCGACAACTCGATTCTGTTGCATCAAAACTGCTCCAAGACCTTGATGAGAAGCATCGGTGTAGACGTCATATACTTGATCCTGATCCAGAATGATAAGGATAGGTGCAGACATCAAACGACCTAGAATCACTTAAATAAAATTCTAGGATCCCAAAATAGAGATTTTAAAATTAAAATTTAGAGTTTAAATAGTATACGAGTGTGTACAGTGAAACACGGTCGTGTAGATTAGAACAGAGAGAAACACGGTTAGGACGCGGGTGTGTTGCAAACTGTGTACCACAGAAAAAATTGAATGTTGTGTAAAATTTATCACATAATAAATATATTTAGAGTGATAATAAATGGAGGGTATTAACAAACGATATTATGTCTGTAGGAACCCAATTTAAAGATAAAACTGCGGAAGAGTTCCGGAAGTGGACGTTATCGCAGTATTGGTAAGTTCAAGCACTTTCGTGTCTGTAACATGAAATATTGTGTTGATTTATTCTGTACTAAATATACACTAGATATAAAGTCTTATAGACATTTGGGGATTAGTTAGAATAACATATCCCAGATAATGAGAATGAGTAAGACCTACGGCCAATGGAGGATAGTGACCTTGAGGTGATGATTAATATCACTTGGTCAAGACTATAATTGAAAGATGGTAATGAAACCATTAAGGCGTACCGCCCCTGTGGCAGCCCGCCCTTCGTAGAGATCATACAATACTATTACAGTCAAGCTTTATCGCTAACCGCGATAGATTGTACTCTCATGGGCCGCCGGCTAATCTATCTCTCTTGTAAAATATGATATTTTTGGGGGATTTTTTTTAAAACATCATGTAAAACATTATCCACTAATTATTTTGTTTGCAAGTACAAAGTAATTTACATAATACAGTACTTTTGCAAAATATATGTTATTACAAAAGAACTATTTCTCTTTCCTTTCTTTGTTATCACTCAGTGGAGAGATTCTGGCAGGATCGTATCCCTTCGCTTCCTATCCCATTTGACACTCGCTATCCCGTCCGTCATCCAGCCATACAAAACTACTAAGCTGGTTGCTTACCTGCAACATAAGCAAAACTGGTGAGCTACAGGCTCAGTAAGTTCAAACATGCAAGAAATAGAATTTCTATGAATAGTACTATTTATCATAAATAGTAACAATGACTACTATTCATCATGAATAGTAACTTTGACTACCACATAGTATATCAACAGTACATCAACCACGGTGTTAGTACTTTCACAAAACCGTCTTATACTCAATTATGGCATAGTTTCAATTTTAGGTAATTATCTTTAATTATGTTCTGGTTTTGAGCTCAGGTTGGCAGTACCATTTTAATGCGCATGACTGGGAGCGGTACATTAGTGCTGACCTCCACAGCCTTAATCTCATCATCATAGCCTCGAAGGCAAATTTGTACATGACTGGGAGCAGTACCTCAGTGCTAACCTCCACAGCCTTAATCTCATCATCATAGCCCCGAAGGCAAAGTTTACCTCCCTGTACGGAATGCTGGTACGCCAAAAGTGGTTTCATTACCGACTTTTTAAAGTTCTAACTCGGTGAATTCATATTACCCCGTGGTTAGGAATGATTTACATTTTAATTTTAGGTGAATGAGTTTCATTAACCTCGCTCTAGTGCCTGAAGCACAATTTATTATGTATCCCATTCTCAATAGTGCCCGTAGCACATTTCGTCTCTCTCTCTACTCTATAATAGTGCCTGTAGCACATATGTATGTAACTTATAGTTAGTACATCAAAGTTAGCAATAATAATGCTACATGTTGCAGACAGGTAAATGTCTGAACTTACCTTATCCGTTTCTTCTCCTTTTCCTTTCTGGATCTTTAATCGCTCTCCTTGTAGATCGATTTTGGGATCCTACAGACAAAACCTTGTCTGTTAATTTTATTTTCATTTATAGCTTTTATTTTTTATTAAAAAGCTTAAATAAAACCTATTTATAACTTTTTAGGCTTTATTTATCATTTTCCTCATTTTTCTTAACTTTTGCACAATTATGATTTTGCCACTATATTTTGGCAAAATTACAATTATGCCCCTGATGGAATTTTCTCGATCCAGACTGCACTTTTGGCTTCCAGGAAATTTTTTGACACTTTTCTATTCATTACCGGGTTCGTTTCTATTTTATTTCCATTTTTCACCTTCCCGACTCTCGGGAAGTACTAGTTCGACCCTTACTTCGATTTAGTGATTTTCTATCGTTTCGGAGTCTCAAATGGACGTTTTACTAGCATTTAAAACGTTCATCTAGACTTTCCCGATCTAGGTCTCCAAGGCTCGGATTTTCTGTACCCGACTCGGACCTTTACTTTGTTTCCTAAAAACGCCCCCCCTCAGGGTCGGTTTTTTAGTTTCACTCGCGTTTTACATTTTTAAGGGGACGGGTTACTATTCACAAACCACCCCTTAGGTTTCCCTTATTCAATTTTCCTTTAGGGACTTGGGTCTCTGACCTGATCCTAAACTTTTATTTTTAATTCCCTTTTTACCCCAAATGCCGTTTTCGAAATTTTGACAGCATTTCGGTGTCAATTTAAGGCTATCGGCGTTAGGTACGCCTCGAACTATATGTACCTGCCACGTACTATACCAAAGTCCTATTTTATGTAAAAGTTTCCTAAACTTTTACATAAAAGCTCACACATTTAACAATTCACATTTTGAACCACATTCAACAAAATTCTTTCAATTTTGCCCTTCGTTTTAGTCGTGGTTTTCCTATCCAAAACCTAGCCAAAATTTTTCAATCTTTCAACCAAATTTTAGGCTATTCAAATGTCATTACCTAGCACCTTTTCAAGTCAATTTTCATGCATTTTACAACACAATTCTTAGGGGCTTTCAACACATATGCCCACGGCCATTTTAGGTAAAACATGCACCAAACTTTTGTTTCATGCTTTCAACCACATAACCATCATTTTCATAATTAAATGCATGATTTTAATTATCCAATCCTCAAGTTAATCATGTAAAAATGTTCACCAAACCCTAATTACACCCCACGGCCATATTAGGGAAATTTGATACCAAATTTTTCCAAGTTTTATAACCATACAAATCATGCTTTCCATTTAACCAAAACATGATTTAAAGCATTACAACACTTAAACAACAACAATCCATCATCAAACACACAAGGTAACCCACGGTTTTACCCTTGAAAAACCAACCAAAACTTTGTTTTTCTTTAAACAAAATGCATGGTTTTTCTTCTAATCAAACCATTAACAAAACCCAAGCACCAAATCAATCAAAACAAACCACAAAATTTCTCCTCCTTCACACTATTTAACCCACGGATTTTTCAATGAAAAAGCAAGAAAATTTTCAAACCAAAGATGGTTACCTTGCTTTCTTGCTTCCCTTAACTTCAATGAAGAATTTGATACCACTTTTGTGAAGAAAACTTGAATATTTGGCTTGGTTCCTCTTGGGTGCTCACGGCTTGCTCTCTTGGACACTTAGAAAAAAAATTTTTCTTCTTTGTTTTGGCTTTGAAAGGCTTCGGTCCTTTTGTTCAAAATTTTGCCGACTTAAGTGACAAAGGAAACCAATTAATTTAGCTTCCAACCAATGAAAATTCAACACCTTTCATGCCATTACTTTCCATTTTTTTCAAAAAATAAATTTGGCTAATTTTGGCCAAATCTAAACCTTTAGATCAAAAAGCAAATCAATCTTGGCCATTAATGCCACCAACCACCAAATTTTTCACATTTAATAAATGGCTTTATGATGTCATAAATGCAAAGTAAAACTTTGACTTTGACTTTACTATTCACATTAATTCGACTACTTTTTGACCGATGTCGGTTCGAGCCGAAATTTTCCTGAAATCGTCCTGGCGGGTTCCTGAGGTCTCTTGTGTAGTTGGATTAATTTATACTGCTTCCGTTTGATCAAAATCAATCCCGAAAGTTTTTCATCTTTTAGTGCACCATAATGCACCGGTTAGGGTTTTTAATGTCGTTTTGACACCGTTCCACCCGTTTCAATTCAGTGAATTTTATCAACACTGAATTCTTACTCGTCAGTATTGTTAGAACATTTTAATACATTCTAAATAATATAAATACATTTATTTCACTCTTTAAATAGTATAAATTGTTACATACATACATACATTTGTACACTTTCTTCTGAAAATGCCAGAATTTCCTGGTTGTCACAGCCCCTCCAACATAGTGGTGGAGGTTTTTCTTAGATCCTACGATGATATCAGGGCTGTGGAGGCCGATGTTCTAAGGTCGCTCCTTAGACCCTCCCAGTTAGCGCGCTAATAATCATCGGTGCTGCCATAAACAGTGCTCTAAACTAGAAATCAAATAGAGAATGAACAATAAATAAAATGATAAAGATCATAATTGAGCATAACTGAAGTACGCTAAGTATAGTGATTTCAGTTAGGGTTTGTGAATAGTAATCAGTTAGGCTGATGTGAATATTATCCGGTTATAGTAAAGTGAATAGTAATCAGTTAGGGTAACTATTACTATTCATCGGTCAAAGGTCAAAGTTACTATTTATGGTAAATAATACTATTTATGGTAAATAATACTATTTATGATGAATAGTACTATTCATAGGAAATTGAGTTTTCAATGTTTTTGAATCCGTATGATTCTTACTAAGTATGTTTGAACTTACTGAGCCTGTCAGCTCACCAGTTTGTTCATGTTGCAGGTAAGAAACCTGTGCAATAGATTTCTAGATAGCGGCAGGATGCGAGCGTGTCAAGGGGATAGGGAACTTACTGTGGACTTGGTCCTGCCATAAGTTTTCCGCTGAGGTTTTTAAGTTAAAGAATTGAAGAGAATGTATTTGGAAACAAAATATACAGTACATATATATATTATATGTTGTATATTATGTTGTACTTCATAAAGACATATAAAAGTTAATATTGTATTTTACATGGTTTTCTTAAGAAAAAGTATGTATTAAAGAAAAAAAATTATGGGCGAAATTTTAGGCCCTGATAATTAAGATTTGTGAGAAAAAGAGTTTAAAACTAACGACCCAGATTCGGCACACGAGCCGTCTTGGTCGGCCTTTGAGGCGATTCATGACGGTTACGGGTGGTCAGAATCAGGGGGCGTCACAACAATACTAACTTTTAGCTATTTTTTTGAGTCAAACATAATGTATACTATAAAAAATATTTATACTGCATTTTTTTTTCAATGACAATATCTCTTCAATTCACTAACTTTCAAAGCTCAGCAGAAGACTTATGGGAGGACCAAGTCCACAGTGAATTCCCTATCCCTTGACACGCGTACATCCTGCCGTCATCTATATAGTCTACTGGACAGGTTTCTTACCTGCAACATGAACAAACTGATGAGCTAACAGGCTCAGTAAGTCATACTTAGTAAGAATCACACGGATTCAAAAACATTAAAAACTCAGTTTCTTATGAATAGTACTATTCATCATGAATAGTAATATTTACCATGAATAGTTATATTTACCATGAATAGTGACTTTGACCTTTGACTGATAAATAGTAACTATTACCGTAATAGATTACTATTCACATTACTTTAATCAGATACTATTCACATTAGCCTAACCGGTTACTATTCATATTTTTCTAACCGAGTTCGCTATACTTAATATAAGCTTCGGTTATGCTCAATTATAGCTTTTATTATATTGTTGATTATTCTTTCTCTATTTGTACTCTAGTATTGAGCTCTTTTATGGCAGTACTGATAATTTATCTTACGGGCTGACTGGGAAGGTCTAGGGAGCGACCCTAGAGCTTTTACCTCCATAGCCCTTATTATATCCCGGTAGGACCTGGAAAACCTCCATCACAACATTGGAGGGGCGGTACATCTTAAATGGTTTATTTACCATATTTCAATTATAGTTTTGACCAAGTGTCATTAATCGTCACCTCAAGGTCACTAACCTCCATCGCCCGTAGCCCTTAGATATTCTTTTTCTTTTAATAAGTGGGACCTATTATACTAACTAATCCCCAAATGTCCGTAGGACTTGATACCTAATGTACAACTAGTACATAACAAAGTAACATAGTATTTCATGTTGCAAACATGAAAATGATTGAACTTACCACCACTGCGCTAGTGTCCACTTCCGGAACTCCTCCACAGTTTTGTCTCTAGTTTGGGTCCCTACAGACATAACATTGTCTGTTAAAACCCATCATTAATTATTACTTTTAAATATATAAATTTTGTTATAATTTTTACAACATTTTTCATTTTTCTATGTGGTACACGGTCTCGAACACGCTTGTGTTCAAGCCCGTGTTTTTTCTTGGGTTTTTATGTTACATGGCTGTGTACTTCACTATTTGGCCGTGTAACTGTACACGGCTTGGTACACGCCCGTGTTTAAGCCCGTGTACTTCTCGGGTTGTAAATTTTTCCTTGTATAAGGCCGTATATCCTTCTACATGCCCGTGTTCTTCAAAATTTTTAGATTTTTAACTCTAAAATCTCTATTTTGGGTCCTAGAATTTTATTTAGGTCATTCTAGGTACTTTAGGGTCCTTTCCGAGCTTTTCAGAAATTTTTGGTCAAAATGACTATTTTGCCCCTAACGGCTCTTGGGACCGTAACTATTCCGTTCGATCATTTTTCTCAAATTTTTCTAAGCCCAAACATCTTAAAATAATATTCCCTAGGCTTCTGTATCATTTTACAGCTTAATTTGCTACAAAATCCCAATTATCTATTTTCTCGGCCCTTAGTTACTATTCATCCATCACTTAGGGTTATTTCTCGTTTTTCGAGCATTTCGGAACCTCAAATGGCCATTTCACTACTCCTGAAATGTTTTTCATACCGTCCCCGGCCCTCGGTCACCAAGAGGCTTGGGTTTCTTATCCAACATAATTTTTTTTCCTCGTTTCCCAAAATACCCCTAACATGAATTTTTCCCCTGTTTTAGGCATTTTAGTCATTAAGGGTCGATTTACTATTCCTCTTGGGTTGGTTTTCCATTTTCAATCCTAATCCACCGAGGGGTCTCGGTTTCCTTTCCGAGTCTAATATTTTTACCCTTTGTTTTTTAAAATGCCCTTATGCCGTTTTAAAAATTTCGGCAGCATTTCCGCTTGTATTTTAAGGTTTTCCCGGCGTTAGGCACGCTTCAAAACCTTTGTACCTAGCACGTACTATACCAGAGGCCTATTTTATACAAAGTCATCAAACTTTGTATAAAAATTTTCCACATTAACCAATATTCAAAAATCAATACACAACATAAAATTCTTTCCAAACCTAGCCTTGGTTTATCATGTTAATCATCACCAATTGTTTTTTATCACAACATTCCAATATCACATACCACTCTTAGGTTTTCTAATGTGCAAATCAACATTAAAACCTAACCAAATTTTTATTTCAACCCTAGCAATAGCCACGGATTTTTTTTCATGCAAATCACATAGAAAATCTTGTTTTCTTTCCTAGGGTTTTTGTCAACATTACACATTCCTATTCAACACTAAAAATTTCTCATTTTTTGGTGTTTATCACCCACGGATTTTAGCATAAAAATGCATCAAATTTTTTTGTTTCTTGATTTTAATTCATGCTTGATTCAACATTTTACTAAATGAACATAAACACTAAACCAAATCACTAAACAAATCATCAATTGTTTCACCCTACAAGGCCACTGATTTTTCATGGAAACATGTAAAATTTTTGCTTGTTTCTTAAACCTAATACATGCTTCAAACCCTAGAACACCAAACCAATCATATCACCAACAAAACGTCAATTTTTATCAAGGTTTTTCCACCTCAAAAACCCATGGATTTTCTAAAGAAAAATCAAGGAAAAATGCTTCAATTTAGAAGCTAATCTTATGAACTTGTTCCCTTGCAACCTTGATTATGATTGAAAGTTATTTTGGTGTGAAATTTTTGGAAATTTTTGGCTTGAAAGGGGGGAAAAAGCCCACAGTTTTGGCTGCTCAAGAATGGCAAGAGTTTGGCCAATTTTCCATTTTTTTCTAATGAATTTTGAAGCCTATTTATAGGCAAAAACCAAGGACCACTTAGCAAATTTTTTTCCAACAATTTGCTAATTGTTCAAGGGTTAAAGTGTAATATTTTTGGGCCAAAAATAGAATTTTTTTTCTTCCTTTCCAAGTGGCCGAATGGCCTTTTTTCTATTTTCTAAAATTTTTTTCCAAATATTATTTTGGCAAGATTTCAACCATTGATCAAAAAAGAAAATCAATCCTAGCCTAACATCATTCACAATACTTTCCGACCCTAAAAAAAAATTTAACCTTTATGACATCATTAATGTGATGTCATTCATATATATATATATTAATTCACTAATTAATTCGTGGTCAAATTTTGACTGAAAGTCAAACCGAACGGAACTTTATCGAAATCGCGTAGGCGAGTTCGGGGCGCCTTCAGTGCGATCGGTTTGTTTTATTTTGCTTCCATTTGGTCAAAATTCTCTACCGTAAATTTCTATCTTTTTAGTGCATTTTAGTGCACTCCTCAGGGTTTTCGGCCCCGTTTTTGAACCGTCTCACCTAATTTTGTTCGGTAAGATTTTCTATCCCCGAACTCACTCACTTTAACACTACCGGAACATTTTTACAGTATCCACAATAGTATTAAAACACAAATTTTTCATAATTTACTCATTAAAATTCATACATACATACAATTTTAATATACTCATAGAATCTAAAATCCCCGGTTATCATAGAAGATGCTGAAGCGGGAACATCCAATGTGGTTACAAGTCAGCTTTCTGTATTTAACCACGTGGCATGTGTCCTTTTTGATTCAAGAGCCACACATTCCTTTGTATCTCAGAAATTTGCTGACAAGTTAGAATATGCTAAGGACCTTATGGGAATGACTTTTAGGACAACTTTACTTTCAGGAGAAGTGATGCTATCAAATTATTGGTTACGTCATGTGCCAGTAATTATGGTAAATAGGGAGTTGCATGTTGATTTGATCATAATGAAGATTGTCGACTATGATGTGATCCTAGGAATGGATTTCCTAGGAAAATACCAGGCTACAATCGACTGTCGGAAGCGAAAAATAGTCTTTCGACTGGATGAGAAAGAGAGTTTTGAGTATGTCGACACATCTTGTCAACCAAGAAAGATGCTGATCAGTATAATGAAAGCGAAGAAGTTGATAGCTAGTGGCTGGTTAGGATACCTGGCATACGTGACAGATGTGACTAAATAAAAGAAAGTGCAACCAGAAGATGTTCTAGTTGTCAATGAATTCCTCGATGTATTTCCAGAGAAATTGCCAAGATTGCCTCCAGAAAGATAAATTTCATTTGAGATCGATATTATGCTAGGGACTGCTCCAATTTCCAAGGCACCGTATCATATGGCTCCAGTAGAATTGAAAGAACTCCAGGTGCAGTTAAAGGAATTGCTAGACAAGGGATTTATCTGACCCAGCTACTCCCCATGGGGTACTCCAATTTTATTTGTTAAAAAGAAGGATGGAACTCTTCGATATGTATTGATTACAGAGGGTTGAATAAGGTTACCATCAAGAATAGGTATCCACTACCTAGGATTGATGACCTATTCGATCAGTTAAAAGGAGCAGCGATATTCTCGAAGATGACTTATGCTCGGGATACCATCAATTGAGGATCCGGGAGAGTGATATTCTTACAATGGCGTTCAGAACTCGTTACAGTCACTATGAATTTTTGGTGATGTCGTTCGGACTAACTAATGCTCCATCCGCATTTATGGATTTAATGAATAGAGTCTTTAAGGAATTTCTCGATAAGTTTGTCATCATGTTTATTGATGACATACTTATATATTCCAAGACTCACGAAAAACATAAGGAGAATCTAAGAATTGTTCTTCACACAATGAGAAGCCATTAGTTGTATGCGAAATTCTCTAAGTATGAATTCTGGTTGGATAAAGTGCACTTTATTAGACACGTGGTGACAAAGGAAGGAATCACTGTAGACCCTGCCAAGGTGGAAGCAATTAATGAGTGGCCTGCTCCTAAGAGTGTGACAGAAATACGTAGCTTCTCAGGACTAGCCGGCTACTACAGAAGGTTTGTAGAAGGGTTTGCATGTTTAGCCACACCCCTTACTGCTCTCACTCATAAAGAAAAGAAATACGAGCGGATGCAGGAATATGAAAGAAATTTTCAAGAATTGAAGAGACGATTGACAAGTGCACCCATCTTTACACTACCCACCGAAGGAGAAAAATTCACAATCTACAGTGATGCTTCAAGAATAGGCTTGGGAGCTATATTAATGCAGAATGACAAGGTGATTGCATATGCATCACGCCAGTTAAAGGACCACGAGAGGAACTATCCCACGCATGACCTGGAACTTGCTGCAGTAGTGTTCGCACTTAAAATCTGATGACACTATTTATATAGAGCTCAATGCCAAATCTTTACTGATCACTAGAGTTTGAAATACTTCTTCATGCAGAAGGAGTTAAACATGTGACAGAGAAGATGGTTAGAGTTGGTGAAGGACTATGACTGTGAAATCCTTTATCATCCTGGAAAGGCAAACCGAGTAGCTGATGCTTTAAGCAGAAAGTCTACTACCCTGAAATGGTTGCCAATAGGGGAGCTACCAAGAGCCTTGCAGTAAGAAATTAACTGCCTTAGATTGGAGTTAATAATCGGGAAGTTATCAGCACTATGATTAGAATCCTTTCTGTTTGAAGATATTAAAGAAGCCCAGAAGCAGGATCTAAGTGCAATGAAGCTTCAAGAAGAGGCTTCCGATGGCAAGAAATCAAATGTGAGCATTTCCAGTGATGGAATGCTTTTATATCGGGGGAGAATCTATGTCCCGACCAATGAAGGACTGAGAAGATGAATCATGGTAGAAGCTCATGAAACGCCGTATTTCGTGCATCCTAGAGTTAGCAAAATGTATCAAGACCTCAAGATACAGTTTTGGTAGAAAGGGATGAAGAATGATATTGCAGAATTCGTGAGTAGATGCCTGACTTGTCAAAAAGTCAAGGCCGAGCATAGACATCCCAAAGGAAAACTGGAACCTCTAGAAATCTCGGAGTGGAAATGGGAGCATATTACTATGGATTTTGTGGTAGGACTCCCTAAGACCCGAGAAGGGTATGATGCTATCTGGGTAATTGTTGATAGACTGACCAAGACGGCGCGATTCATAGCTATGAAGACAACCTTCACATTGGAGAAATTGGCACATTTGAATGTGACCAATATTATTCGGCTACATGGAGTCCCAAAGTCTATTATCTCTGATCGTGATGCACGGTTCATTTCAGTATTTTGAAAGTGTATACAAGAAGCTATGGGGATAGAGTTACGCCTTAGCATAGCTTTTCATCCCCAAACAGATGGACAGTCCAAGCGAACCATCCAGACACTGGAAGACATGCTCAGAGCTGCATTATAGATTTTCTTGGAAGTTAGAATGAGAAACTACCATTGATAAAATTCTCATACAATAATAGTTACCAAGCTTCCATAGGAATGGCACCGTATAAAGCTCTATATGGACGAAAATGTAGATCACCTATTCATTAGTATGATCTACAGGAAAAGTAGCTGCACAAGACTGATTTCATACAAGAAACTTCAGATGCAGGTGCAAAGATTCAGAAAAGGATGAAGATCACTCAAAGCCAACAGAAGAGCTATGCAGATAAATGACGAAGACCCCTAAAGTTCAACAAAGGAGACTTCGTATTCCTCAAGGTATCGCCAATGAAGCGCGTTATGCGTTTCGGTAAAAAGGGAAAATTTAGTCCAAGATATATTAGGCCATTTGAAATAATCGAACGCATTGGGAAAGTAGCCTATAAGTTAGCATTACCCTCAGATCTATCGGCAGTACACAATGTATTCCATGTGTCAATATTAAGAAAGTATGTACCTGATCCATCACATGTGTTGAAGTATGAACCCATATAAGTCCAAGAAGATTTGACGTACGAAGAACAGTACCGATTTTGGCACGTGAGGAACAAGTGTTAAGAAATAAGACAATCCTACTAGTCAAAGTTTTATAGAGAAATCACAGTGTTGAAGAGGCTATGTGGGAACGTGAAGATGAGATAAAAGCTTCATACCCCCACTTATTCTAGTTTTTGAGGATGAAAATTTTATAAGGAGGGGTGAATGTCATAACCAAGAAATTTTATTGTTCTTAGAAATTTTGTATAACATATGTCCACAATGATTTCTATGTGTATAATTGTAAAACATATGATTTAATACTATTTAGAATGCAATGAAAGGTTATAATCATGCCAAAGTGAGTGTGAGTAAGAATGGAAAATTTTATCAAGCCGAAATCGGACAAATGATGCCTTTTCGGTTCCAAATTTTTTTGAAATATACTGTAAGCCACTACAAGATGAAATACTTATGGAATTGATTTTTAGTCAAACTGGAGTGAAATAAGGAAAACCGATCGCATGTACAGTCTCAGAAACTTGTTTACGCGATTTCGGTGCAAAACCATTCAGTTTGAATTTTGGTCAAAAAGTTTGACCCAAATAATTATGTGGAGTCAAAGATTGGGTGTGAAACTTTGAAAGGATGTAAGTGTACATCAAGTTGTATTATTATACAACTTGCTAATTGTTCTAATGTTTACCTCGTGAGAGTGATTGAGGATATTCTTGTTCAAGTTGGCTGATTAATCTTCCTAAAAAAATTTTATGTGTTAGAGAAAGAGGGTGACACATCCCCACATTCGACTCCAATCTTATAGGGGATACCATTCTTAAAAATTGTTAACACAAAAATTGATGTTTCGTAGGAACCTTAATCATGGAGTTTGATGGCGAAATATGTAGTTTCAGTATTGAACCCATGAAGGCTGCTACTAACCTTGATTATGTGTATGCAATTAAGTTCATTGAACCATTTATGTAGGAACACCAAGGAATGGACTTATCGAACAAGCTAAGGCGAATGAGTCATCAGAGTGGGAAACACTTCCCAATGGACATTTTTAAAGACACTTGACAAGTGGAAGTGGGACCATATCAGGATGAGGACATAAAACCAAGCACTTATTGAGAGGAAACTTGATGGACAGAGAAAATTTGATGGGAGCTCGCTTCACAAAGATTTGATCTTTCTAACTCTTGCTCTTCTTCAGCTCTTTCCACCTTTAGTTTTATTTTGTTTTTCATTCATTTTTGTTTGTGTTTCTTCCTTTTCACCTACACAAAGTTCTTTCATTTGGTGCCTTAGTGTTACATTAAGGAAAATGTAAAAATTGTGGGGGAAAGGATTTAGGATTTTTGTTTTAAACTTTTTTTTGATTATTTTAGGTCATTTTTTATTGTTTTTCTTAGGTTTTGTTTTATTTTCAAGTTGTAGGATATCATCCAACCTTTTTGATGAGAACCAAACTTTAATGTTATGGTTTTGTTTGATGATGAGTATTACTTTGGAGCCTAATGTTATTCTTTGGTTAATACGTTTTTATGATGATTATGCTCAAATCTTTTTACATAATAGCCATGCCATTTGACATCGAGACAAGCATGCTAGGAAGTGAAAATTCTTGTACCCTCATTTTGATAGTTGCTTTGATTTCCACAAGTAGGTATTGTAGTTAGAACTCTCCTGGAGGTCTTTCAAGGCAAACGCTGATCGAGCATCACTTGTGAAATGATTAAGGCACATGGCTAAATCAACTAGTTCCCCGATTTATGTTGCAAGAGAATATCCCCCCTAGTAAGCCAATTTGAGCCTTTATTGGTTAAACCTTTTTCTTTGATTAACCATAGCTTCTCACCTAGCCTAGTACTTTAGTATCCTTATCCTTGTTATAGAGATGAAGTAGACCTTACATTTTAAAGACTTATTCATGAATAAGGTGGGTTTATTAAGGAATTAGGTTAGGAGTTAAAGATAAGTGTTGGGGAGAGTATGAATCAAAAAAGAGGAAGGAAGGGTGCTAAAAAAGTAGCTCAAGGGAGATTAAAAAATAGAAAAATAAAAAAAGGTGAGTCAAAGTATCAAAAGTAAATAACGGAGCTGAAAGAAAAAAATAAAATAAAATAAAAAAAGAATAATCTCTTGAGCTAGAAATACATTGTGGATGTTACAAGGTTGGTTAGAATAATGTAGAGGCCCAAGACAATGATATTAGGCCTAGGGTTACTAGGGTTTTAAGAAACGCTCCTTGATGAATTCTTCAATGTCTTTTACTCAATGAAATTTTTGAAACCTTTGTTGTATCCTATCCCATTCTTTATTGAGCCACATCACTACCCTTTGGCCTTGTTACAACTCATATAGAAGTCTTTTTGATTGGTGCCTTTAGGATAATGGAGATTCATACTAAAGTGAGTGTTAGGAAATGCCCTAAGTATTAGAGACATTTTTGATGTATTCATTTTGAACTGGATAATAAAATTATATATAGAGGTTATTCATTACATTGCTATCTGTTATCGTTTTATTTACATGTTAAAGTAAATGTAAGCAAATATGGCTCACTGACTGCTTGTGTTAAAACTGTTAGAACGTTGCATGCAATGGACTTTTGTATGCGAGAAGACAATGTTCTAAAGTTAGCAGTCTAAACTATGGTCTGTAGTCTATGGGGTTAGACCGAGCATCTAACTCATGTTAAGACTATTATGTTGTCTAAAGCCTTAGAGGGGACGGTCTGTCTTGACTGTCTGGAGCTGGACTCCCAAGTAGAGACATGGATATGTTGCTCGGTGGTGAAATATTAGACCGGGACTAAAGCGTGATTGATCTACGTAGTCCGCTATGAGTGGATCAATCTGCTTTTGACGTTCATTGTGCAATAACCTTAATCCTGAGTAAATGAACTACTTCATGTATATGACTTGTGTACTTTGATGTTCCAATGGCTAAAGCGTCTCAGAGGTAGTAAGCTTATAGACCGGTTCGTTGGGTGCATGACTTGTATACGATGAAGGGTTTGTTTGCAGATATCGGAATCATAGCTCTGAGGAGTTAAAGGTATCCTCTTAAAGGCATTATACTGAATGTGAAAATGGACAAGGCCTTGGGTCGTCTACTGGGCGGATGACTTCTTATTCACATATGGTGAATAATCATTTTCTTGATTTGGTAGTATAATGGAACTTTAAGATAGCCTGATCAGTAGGATTAAACGGACTTTGACCTAAGGCTGATCATGGATATCATATGAGGGTTTTGCATATATGACAAGGTCATTGGATGGTAGCTCGTCACAGGCTTACGTAATATAGTATATAATTGGGAGTTCAGTTTCAGGTTTATAGTGGTGTGACTCTGAAATTAGTGATCATATGATTGAGTTGTTCGGTACAGAATGATGATCATATGGAATCACGGGAGCCCGATTATATATGTCCAATCAGTCCCTCTACTAGCTCCACATAATTCCTTAACGTTTGGCAAATTGATTTGTGTATGCTATTGGCTAGTTTATTATGCATGGATGGTGATGACACAGGATTAGGATGGTAGACAAGATTCTCTCCGGTTGGATTCAGATTTTATTTTGGATAATAGAGTACACAATTATTCGAACTCCAAATAAAGTTGCCATGATTTTATTTGAGATTGGATTGGAGTTGCAGTAAATTATCCATGAGAACAAGAATATGAAACACAACCGTTTTGTGGAATTTGAAATTTGAATTTTGAAATTTGAAATTTGAATTTTGAAATTTGAAATTTGAAATTTGAATTTGAAATTTGAATTTGAAATTCGAATTTGAAATTTGAATTTGAAATTTAAATTTGAAATTTGAAATTCGAAATTTGAAATTCAAATTTTGAATCACAGTCCAAGTAGGATTCGAATTTGTTGTGGAAAATTCACAAGGTTTGAAATTCGAATTTGAGTTGGATTTGGAGAGGATAATCTTGTTAGAATCCTACTTGAATTTTGAATCCAAATTCCAACAAAAGTGGGTGAATTTTTTGAGGATAATCCTCAATGGAAAATTCGGTTTTTGTGGATAAGATTCAAGGGAAAATTCAAGTTTCAATCCTAGTTGAATTTGGATTCTCTCCTTCCCTAAAAGTGGCCGAAATTTTGGAGCCTTTATCCAAGGAAAATTCGGTTATGTTTGGATAAGGTTGAGATAAGATTCAAGCTTGAAAATCCTAGTGGAATTTTTGATTCTCCCTTATCCATAATGGCCGAAATCTTTTGGAGGATTTTCTCCTTGTGAATTTCGGATTTTTTGGTTGAAAAAGGGAGATAAAATTCTTGTTAAAATCTTGTTAAGATTTGGATTGGATTTATCTTAGGAAAAACCGAATTTATTGTTAGGATTATCCTATGGAAAAATTCAGATTTTTTGGTTAAAGATAAGGGAAAAAATCTTTTCCTAGTCCAATTCGAATTCAGAGAATCACCTCATGCAGGTCTATAAATAGAGGTCCTGCCACTCCAGTTCTCTCAGACCACAGACTCTCAGGTGAGCAGGCTTATTGTTGCACAGCTCATCGTGACAATAAAGTTCTTTAGAGATCTGGGTGGTCGGAAGAAGACTAGCAGTGCTAGCATACCGATCGAGGTTCAGAGTGCCCACACACTCAGCCATTCGGGAATTGGAGAATAGTAGAGAAGGCTAGTTGGTTGAAGCCTCCGGTCATTCTCCTCCTGCAAGATTGGCGTCCTTGAGGTATGAGTTTTAATTGTTGTTGATTTATTGTATATGGCATCATGAGATATTTAACGTTCTAAAAATTTTAATTGTTCCGCTGCGCCACTCTGATACGTTTTTACCGGTTTATTTTCTGACAATTGGTATCAGAGCCATCTCATGACTATGCCATGCACATAAATTAGACAATTACTTAGTCTTTTTATTTATGTATGGATTTGATATTTAGAGAGTGGCATTCTAGGGTTCCTTTATGTTGTTATCATGTATTATGTATAAAGTATGTGGTTATTTTAATTTTTTGAATTATTATAAGCATGCTTGTTTATACCGGTTATGGTTCCTTAGAATTTAGAAAAATTGTATCTAGGAATTTTTATGTAACCATGGGAGCAGTTTATTAACATTGTAATTTTCCCATGGAATTTAATTTCTGTCTCTTAGAATTTTTATGGTTAGAATTTTTTGTACACCGGAAACGGTTTAGGAAATTTTATGTAATTATTCTTGGAGGAGATTGAAGATTGAAGACCGTAATTTATTTTTCCCAAAAGTTAAATTTGATTTAAAGTTGAAATTTTGATTGTGTGGAAAATTTCAATTAATTGGGATTCAAATTAATTTTTGGAGATCCTAATAGGTAAATTGGAATATGACATGAAAATCGAGACACGACCCCTCGGGATAGGCCGACAAACCTTGGTGGGGCTGCAGCCCCTACCCTCGGGCAGGATGGGGCTGCGGCAGCCCCTGTGTAGGCCCACACCACCCACGGCCGTAGGCTCTGCCTGCAGCCAGGAGTGGTCGTGGCCTGCCCAAGGCTGGCCGCAACCTGGGCGTGCAGCCTCTGGCTGCAGGCGCTGCCTGCAGCCTGCCGGCTGCTGCGCCCAGTCTGGGCGTGCAGCCTGGCGCTGCAGGCTTGGCCTGCAGCCCGGCAAGGCTGCACAAGGGGCGGCCGTGGGCTGCCAGCCCCTCCGGGGTTGGTGGCTGCCCACGGCGGCTGCCGCCTACGGGGGCGGCGGTCCGACGGTCCAAAAAAAAAATCAGAAAATTTTGATTTTTAAATTTGAGATTTAATTTTAAATCATGTTTAAAATTATGTAATTAAAAATTTAAAATTTTTGAAATTACATATTATTACACATGATATTTAAAATTGTTTAAAATTTAAATTTGAAGTTTAAATTTGAAATTCGAATTTGGAATTTGAATTTGAAATTTAAATTTTTGGAGATTTAAATTTTAAATAATTCTTGGGATGAGAAATAAATGGAGAGGCTACATAAAGATGGATACAAGAAGACGGAACAAAATTCAAGACCCAAAGAATGCTTTGGATGGAATTTTGTAATCTTTATTTTCTTTGTTCTAGGATGGAACCATGGCTTGGTTATTCTGTCAATTATTTTTTTGTGATATGTCATGGATGTATAAATATGTATTGATGGATGTTTTGTATGCATATTTGATAACATGTCATATAGGATAGGTGAGTGCCGCTCATACTATATTGATCATACATAATTTGTTAAAACTTGCATGTTTTTCAAAATATTGAGTGGGAGAGGGTTTCAAACAAAACCCACGGCCTCTATTGTTAATCCATATGTGAAAGCATGGTAACGCCTCGCGTCAGTTTTGACCTGACCACACCCCTCGGTAGGTGTTTACCGCCGCCGGTATACTAGATTGGATCTCCTATGTGGAAAACGTGTTCGGGTGCGATCCTATTCATGACCACCCGTCGGTGGCTTGGTAGGACGTGGATCGGGCTACGTAAACAATGGTTATACACTCAAGACTCGTTTAGTTATTAACCTTCCCTAGAAGCTCTGTTAACTAAACTGGTGGCCAAATAAGTGGTTATTAATATATGTCTTAACCTTGGAGGATTTAAGGTAACATATATTAATTGGACGGGGTCCATGTTCCGGCTATTTGTTCTCATGACCACCCCTCGGTGGCTTGGGGCAATAGATGCTAAGAATTACCGTTGCAATGCTACATGTTTTTTCAAGTTTCATGTAGGAACATACTTGTATGTTTTTATTTGCTAAATTATCTGTATATTTGCTTGGGCTTTGTAATGATGTCTAGTATAATTTTATTTCAGTTCAAAATGTCACCGACACCCCTCATTTCGATACTTACTGAAAATAAGTTGAATGGCGATAATTATAAAGACTGGAAAAGAAATCTATTAATAGTTCTCAGCTGCGAGAGACACAAGTTCGTACTAGACGAACCATGCCCACCTGGGCCCAAACCTGACACACCACTTGAGGAGGTCCCGGTTGCCTATAATCGTTGGAGAGAATCCAATGAGATAGCTCGATGCTACATCCTTGCTAGCATGACGAGTACTTTACAAAAGCAGCATGAGACTTATCAAGTTGCTGGGGAGATCATGGAAAATCTGGAGGACATGTTCGGAGGCCAAGAAAAATTGGCTCGACAGTCTGCAATCACCAGCATTATGAACTCCAAGCAAAAGGCGGGTGCTCCAGTGAAGGACCATATGATCACTCTAATGGGATTCTTCGCTGAGGCTGCCGAGAATGGTGCTGAGTTGGACTACAACACTCAGATCGAGATGGTGTTCAAGACTCTGTCTAAAGATTTTGTGGGGTTTAAGGCCGCATACAATCTGGCGACAAAGGAGTTAGGACTTACCGAGCTCATGAAGCAACTACAGGCTTATGAGCGGATGATCAGGGATGAGGATGTGGTCCGACCTAAAGGAGAGGCCAATTTGGCGGAATCTTCCAATCCCTCACGGAAGAGGAAGAGGCCAAATAAGAAGCAAGTGGCTTCCAGTTCTTCTAATCCTCCTGTCTCGGATGGGAAGAAGAAGAAGAACAACAAGAAGCCAAAGGACCCTAAAAAGTCCAAATGCTTCCATTGTGGGAAGGTAGGTCACTTCAAGAAGGCTTGCCAGGAATTCCTAGCCTCCAAGGGCAAGGAAGGTAAGGAACTTCATTACTTAGAAGCGTGTTTGGTGGAAGAATCGAAAGACACATGGGTCATTGATTCGGGCGCCACTAATCATGTTTGTGTTTCTATGCAGGGGTTCGTGGAAACGAGAAGTCTACATGATAGGAGCCTCTCGTTGCGGATTGGAGATGGTAGCTTTGTGGTGGCTGAGGCAGTGGGAGACGTTCATCTTTATTTTGATCAATTTAGGTTTATTTTATTGAAAGACTGTTTTTATGTTCCTAATTTTAGGAGGAACCTTATATCGGTAGCTTGTTTAATAAAGGATTCTTATTCAGTTTCTTTTAGTAAAAGAGTTGATATTCGTAGAAATAAGTCTTTTATCTATTCTGGATGGATGGATGGAAACCTATATTTGATCAGACTAAAGATGTACTCACTGCTTGACACTGAATTAATTGATAACTCTAAAAGGTTGAAAGTTTCTCACTCTAACAAGGCGTATCTTTGGCATTTAAGACTTGGTCATATTAATCAGGATAGGATTCAAAGATTGGTGAAAGGCGGTCCTCTGGAATCTCTGGAGGAGGTACGACTTCCCCAATGTGAGTCTTGTCTAGAGGGTAAGATGACTAAGAGGTCTTTTGGAGCTAAGGGTACGAGGGCACAAGAGCTCTTAGAAATTGTGCACACTGACGTATGTGGCCCCATGAACGTCACAGCATGAGGAGGGTTCGAGTACTATGTCTCTTTCATAGATGATTACTCGAGGTATGGATATGTGTATCTGATGCACCGCAAGAGCGAAACCTTTGATAAATTCAAAGAGTATCATGCGGCAGTGGAAAAGCAATTGGATAAATCCATAAAGACACTTCGATCTGATCGAGGTGGTGAATACCTCTCCGATGAATTTCTAGGACATCTTGTAGAGAATGGGATATTATCTCAATTGACTGCACCTGGTACTCCACAACAGAATGGTGTAGCCGAAAGGAGAAACAGGACCTTATTGGATATGGTACGATCCATGATGAGTTACTCAACGCTGCCATTATCATTTTGGGGACATGCTTTACAAACGACGTGCTATATTCTGAACCAGGTTCCGTGCAAATCAATTCCTAGAACTCCGTATGAATTGTGGCGTGGCAGGAAGCCCTCCCTTGGACATATGAGAATATGGGACTGCCTAGCACATGTACTAGATGGGGATGCGAAGAAGTTGGAATCAAGATCAGAATTGTGCATGTTTGTAGGGTATCCAAAGGGAACTAAAGGAGGTCTGTTCTATAACCCGAAGGAACAAAAGGTCATTGTCTCAACCCATGCGACATTCTTGGAGGAATGTCACATGAATGACTTTAAGCCTCGAAGCAAAGTGGTCCTAGAGGAGTTATCGGGTGAAAGAACTGCTCCACAGATTTCGGTCTTGGACGCAAGTCCGAGTTCCAGTGAAAGACATGCAGACAATCAACAATTTAGGGTGCCTCGTCGTAGTGGGAGGGTTTCTAAGAAACCTAATTTCTTCATGTATGATGCTGAGGTATACCAGGCCGAGGCTCATGAGCATGAGGAAGATCCGGTCACATATGATGAAGCTATAAAGGATGTTGATTCTAGATCTTGGAAACAGGCTATGAACAATGAGATGGATTCTATGAAATCCAACTCTGTTTGGGAACTTGTAGATTTGCCGGATGGGATAAAACCCATTGGATGCAAATGGGTCTACAAAAGAAAGAAGGATGCGGAAGGGAGAGTGGAAACTTTCAAAGCTAGACTGGTTGCAAAGGGATACACGCAAAAAGCTGGAATCGATTACGAGGAAACCTTTTCGCCTGCTGCTATGCTGAAGTCTATCCGTATTCTTCTGTCCATTGCTGCGGCTCTCGATTACGAGATCTGGCAAATGGATGTCAAGACGGCATTCTTGAATGGCCATTTTGAAGAGTGTATCTATATGATACAGCCTGAAGGGTTCGTAGCAAAAGGCCAAGATAAGAAAGTCTGCAAGTTGCTTAGATCCATTTATGGATTAAAGCAGGCATCCCGCTCATGGAACCAGAGGTTTGATCAAGCGATTAAGACATTTGGTTTTGAGCAGAACGTTGATGAACCTTGTGTTTATAAACGTATTAAGGATGGAAAAGTGGTCTTTCTGATACTCTATGTCGATGATATACTACTCATTGGGAATGATGTAGGGAATTTATCATCGGTCAAGCTTTGGTTACACCAACAGTTTGACATGAAGGACTTGGGAGAAGCTAATTATGTTCTAGGCATTCGTCTCTTCAGAGATCGAAAGAACAAAATGATAGCATTATCCCAAGCTTCATACATAGATAAAATAATTGACAAATATGCAATGCTAGAGGCAAAGAAAGGCTCACAACCTTCTATTGCCGGTTTAACTCTTTCATTGGATGACTGTCCCAAGACATCGGAAGAAAGAGAGCGTATGAGTAAGGTCCCTTATGCATCCGCTGTGGGTAGCCTTATGTATGCTATGCTTTGCACTCGCCCGGACATATGTTTTGCAGTAGGTATGGTGAGTCGATATCAAGCGAATCCTGGAACCAAGCACTGGCAAGCAGTAAAGCATATACTCAAGTATCTTAAGAGAATGAGGGATTATATGCTAGTGTATTCTGGAGGGGACCTAACACCCGTAGGATACACGGACTCAGACTTCCAGACTTGTAAGGATTCGAGGAAATCGACATCTGGATCAGTGTTTTTACTCGGAGGAGGCGCCATTGTGTGGAGGAGCGTGAAGCAGGGCTGCACAACTGACTCTACTATGGAGGCTGAGTATGTGGCTGCGGCTGAGGCATCTAAAGAAGCGGTTTGGCTCCGCAAGTTCTTTAGAGACCTTGAGGTCATTCCAGGAGTTGACAAGCCTATCACACTTTACTGTGATAATACAGGGGCTATTGCCAACACAAGGGAATCTCGGCACCACAAGAGGACCAAGCACATAGATCGAAGGTATCACATTATTAGAGGGCATGTGGAGACAGGACAAGTGGATGTATGTAAGATCGCGTTCGAGGACAACATCGCTGATCCCTTTACTAAGACTTTGGTAGCTAGAAGCTTTGAAAGGCATGTAGAGGCGATGGGGATGCGTAACATGGCACATCTACTGGCTTAGGGCAAGTGGGAGATTGTTAGGAAATGCCCTAAGTATTAGAGACATTTTTGATGTATTCATTTTGAACTGGATAATAAAATTATATATAGAGGTTATTCATTACATTGCTATCTGTCATCGTCTTATTTACATGTTAAAGTAAATGTAAACAAATATGGCTCACTGACTGCTTGTGTTAAAACTGTTAGAACATTGCATGCAATGGACTTTTGTATACGAGAAGACAATGTTCTAAAGTTAGCAGTCTAAACTATGGTCTGTAGTCTATGGGGTTAGACCGAGCATCTAACTCATGTTAAGACTATTATGTTGTCTAAAGCCTTAGAGGGGACGGTCTGTCTTGACTGTCTGGAGCTGGACTCCCAAGTAGAGACATGGATATGTTGCTTGGTGGTGACATATTAGACCGGGACTAAAGTGTGATTGATCTACGTAGTCCGCTATGAGTGGATCAATCTGCTTTTGACGTTCATTGTGCAATAACCTTAATCCTGAGTAAATGAACTACTTCATGTATATGACTTGTGTACTTTGATGTTCCAATGGCTAAAGCGTCTCAGAGGTAGTAAGCTTATAGACCGGTTCGTTGGGTGCATGACTTGTATACGATGAAGGGTTTGTTTGTAGATATCGGAATCATAGCTCTGAGGAGTTAAAGGTATCCTCTTAAAGGCATTATACTGAATGTGAAAATGGATAAGGCCTTGGGTCGTCTGCTGGGCGGATGACTTCTTATTCACATATGGTGAATAATCATTTTCTTGATTCGGTAGTATAATGGAACTTTAAGATAGCCTGATCAGTAGGATTAAACGGACTTTGACCTAAGGCTGATCATGGATATCATATGAGGGTTTTGCATATATGACAAGGTCATTGGATGGTAGCTCGTCACAGGCTTACGCAATACGGTATATAATTGGGAGTTCAGTTTCAGGTTTATAGTGGTGTGACTCTGAAATTAGTGATCATATGATTGAGTTGTTCGGTACAGAATGATGATCATATGGAATCACGGGAGCCCGATTATATATGTCCAATCAGTCCCTCTACTAGCTCCACATAATTCCTTAACGTTTGGCAAATTGATTTGTGTATGCTATTGGCTAGTTTATTATGCATGGATGGTGATGACACAGGATTAGGATGGTAGACAAGATTCTCTCCGGTTGGATTCAGATTTTGTTTTGGATAATAGAGTACACAATTATTCGAACTCCAAATAAAGTTGCCATGATTTTATTTGAGATTGGATTCCATGAGAACAAGAATATGAAACACAACCGTTTTGTGGAATTTGAAATTTGAATTTTGAAATTTGAAATTTGAAATTTGAATTTTGAAATTTGAAATTTGAATTTTGAATTTGAAATTTGAATTTGAAATTTGAATTTGAAATTCGAATTTGAAATTTGAATTTGAAATTTAAATTTGAAATTTGAAATTCGAAATTTAAAATTCAAATTTTGAATCACAGTCCAAGTAGGATTCGAATTTGTTGTGGAAAATCCACAAGGTTTGAAATTCGAATTTGAGTTGGATTTGGAGAGGATAATCTTGTTAGAATCCTACTTGAATTTTGAATCCAAATCCCAACAAAAGTGGGCGAATTTTTTGAGGATAATCCTCAATGGAAAATTCGGTTTTTGTGGATAAGATTCAAGGGAAAATTCAAGTTTCAATCCTAGTTGAATTTGGATTCTCTCCTTCCCTAAAAGTGGCCGAAATTTTGGAGCCTTTATCCAAGGAAAATTCGGTTATTTTTGGATAAGGTTGAGATAAGATTCAAGCTTGAAAATCCTAGTGGAATTTTTGATTCTCCCTTATCCATAATGGCCGAAATCTTTTGGAGGATTTTCTCCTTGTGAATTTCGGATTTTTTGGTTGAAAAAGGGAGATAAAATTCTAGTTAAAATCTTGTTAAGATTTGGATTGGATTTATCTTAGGAAAAACCGAATTTATTGTTAGGATTATCCTATGGAAAAATTCGGATTTTTTGGTTAAAGATAAGGGAAAAAATCTTTTCCTAGTCCAATTCGAATTCAGAGAATCACCTCATGCAGGTCTATAAATAGAGGTCCTGCCACTCCAGTTCTCTCAGACCACAGACTCTCAGGTGAGCAGGCTTATTGTTGCACAGCTCATCATGACAATAAAGTTCTTTAGAGATCTGGGTGGTCGGAAGAAGACTAGCAGTGCTAGCATACCGATCGAGGTTCAGAGTGCCCACACACTCAGCCATTCTGGAATTGGAGAATAGTAGAGAAGGCTAGTTGGTTGAAGCCTCCGGTCATTCTCCTCCTGCAAGATTGGCGTCCTTGAGGTATGAGTTTTAATTGTTGTTGATTTATTGTATATGGCATCATGAGATATTTAACGTTCTAAAAATTTTAATTGTTCCGCTGCGCCACTCTGATACGTTTTTACCGGTTTATTTTCCTACAGTGAGAGCTTATGATGTTTGATGCTTCAACCGAGATTGGGTGATCATTTCTATCAGGACTATAAGGGTTGATCTTTTTTAACCATGTGTAGCTTGATCATTGGAAACAATAGCTATATTATGCACACACTTGAATATAATTGCTATCGAATGTATTACCTTTTGAATGATTGTGAATCTAACTCAATGCTTTTTTGATGTCAAGGTTGTAACCTGTTTTTGTTCTCTTAGATAAAAGGTTGGAAGATTAGTTTAGATGCTCTTTCTTTTTGTTCTTTAGGTTTTTGTAGAGGACTAGCAAAAACCTAAGTGTGCAGGAATTTGATAAATGCATATTTCCTCTTTATTTGATGTTAATTATCCTATAATTTAGTGTTAGTTTCTTAATATTCTTAAAATAATTATGTTATTTGGTGTTTGTTAGGTGCTTTGAATCCTAACGAATGATTTGGAGAAAAAATGAATCAATTTAGAGAAGTTTTGGACAACTCAAAGTGGAACTACATGTAAATAGGTGGACAAAGGGAGTTTTTAGGCCAAAAACCTAAGAATGGGCACCACAGTGCTTAATAATGGGTGCTGTGGTGTCCATTGTAGCAATTTTTAGGTCTAAAGACCTGTGGGTAGGTGCCCTGGTGCTTAGTGGGCACCTTAATGGTCAACTGTGGGAGCTAGAGCGCCCACAGCTTGGTAGAAAGAAAAAAATCATTGTGAGCACCGCAGCGCCGTAGCCAATTTTAGTTAAAAATTCAAAGTAAAGATCCAAAATTTACCTTTTTGATCCTATCTTTTGGAGCCTATAAATTGATCATTCTAGGACAAGTTTGAGGGGCTTTTATCCATTTTAGGAGACCAAAAAGAAAAGAGAGAGAGAGAGAGAGTCAAAAATTATGGCTTGGAGAGGATCATTTACGTAAAGATCTTTGAAGAAAACCATCATTATTATTATTCTTCTTCTACTTTTTTCTCTTGGGTTTCTAATGTTGATAATTTGTGTTTTTGTTTTCTTTTTAATTATGTTATGCTAGATTTCATTTTGGTTGAAGGGGATTAGAAAACCCTATACATGGCTATGTAATTAATTTTGAGATTTTTTTTTCAACTTTCCAAATGAGATTGTTTATGTTCTTTCATAATTATTGTCTACAATTAATTTTTTTGTTTTATTAAGGTGCACAATTTAATAGGAATTGATTATTTTCTATTGCCAGATTAGGAGTAATAATTTTTAATTGTCTTGATTTCTTTATCATTAGTAGTAGTTGTGATCATTGATTATGGGATATTTTCATACGATTGTATGTAAAACATAACCTAGGTTAAATAGACCAAGATTGTATGTTTATTACTTAAATTAACTTATCTTTCTCATCTTAATACTTTAACCAGATTAAATCTAGAGGGCATGTGTTAGGTTATTTAGTAATAAGGGAATTAGGTGAATAGTTTGTTTTACCTAATGACATGGTAAGGAAGGATTGGGATAGTAGAACTTGTTCATATCTATGGTTGGTAGTTTTAATAGAAAATTGGAGGTAATATCTTATTTAATTATATGTCATTATCTAGTGGTGAAAATTGATCATTTAACCAAGTTTTCTCATTATTGTTTTCATCTTCAATTTATTTACATTTTATTATAATTATTTTCTTTATTAGTTTAATTTGTCAAAAAACCTCCCTTTACATTATTGTCTTTTAGTTTTGTTTATAGTCATTAGGTTTAGTGTTGGTAATAAATTGATTAGACTTAATGCTTGTGGGATTGACCCTTACTCACACTATACTCTTTAGTATTAGTAAGGTTTAAATTTGAAACGGTAACAACACACTATAAGGAAATTATACTACGTAGCATGTTTTTAATACCTATTTTAAATATATAACATATTTTATTATTGTTGTTAAATTACAGCACATTTATATTTTTGCAGATGTTAAATTCCTATTTTACCCCTAATGAACTTTATTTTTAATATTTTCTTATACTTAAGTTTCTTTCTCTTTTTTCTCTTTCTCTTTCTTTCCCCTCGGTTACTCTCTCTCTCTCCCCTAGGTGACCAAAGAGGACTCATTGTAGCGAACTCAACCATCATGATCGCCCGATTAATGAGCAATGGCCTCCTCTTTCGCACGATCAATGGCGGTGAAATTACGATTGCAATCATGGCCCACATGGGTGAGATCTCGTCATTGCGTGCCTAAAGATTTTTCTCCTCTCCTTTCTTGGTCCTTTCTTTGGTCTGTGTTGTGTTTTGGTTCTTTAGGAATTTTTTCTTTTTGAATAATTATTCGCGATATGGGACTAAATTTGGGGTCTAAAGATTTTTTTTTGGGTTGAATTTATTTTGACTATTGTCATGCCTTCCATTGGTGGCTATTTTGTCTGGTAGGAGGTGGTGGGATGGCAATACAGGGTTGATATGTCGGTGATATAGTGTCACGGCCCAAAATATAGACACGTGACACGGCAACCAAATCATAATATCAACCCGAGATTTAAAGAAAAACATTTATTACGAAAAGCGGGTCGACATTATAATTTAGCTAAGCCTAATTATTTATAAAGTAGCATCATAACCACATAATAAAATAAAGGATAAAATAAATGCTTTTTAATGCGGAAATCAACACAAAATCGGTTTTTAAATGAAATTACCAACCATAAAATATTCCCAAGCATAAAATTTAAATAACGTGAAATAAAGTACAAACTTAAAGTCTCATTACATCAGAACGAGAAACATAAAGAAGAAGATGGAGAAAACGGATAGCATCATCTTCGGTAGTAACGGATATCTCAACGATTTTCGGAACTTCTACCTCCCGCACCTGGAAGTAGTCATTTCGAAATCACAAAGAAAAGGGACGTGAGCGCTGGCTCAGTAGGACAGAAACAAAAGTAGATTAAACAGATAACATTTAAAAATATGGCATAATATTCGTTTCCAAAAATAATCAACAATTTAAAAAAAATAAATGACATATTAATCATAAAAAAAAAATAATCAACAATTTCGTGAAAAACATTTTTAGTACAAGTTTTATTCTGCTGAGGACTTAGCGTAGCTGCAATATACGTGCCCCAATATTAAAATAATAAATCATTAAAACAAACCATCATATTATGAGTGAGGACTTGTCGTAGCTATAATATACGTGCCTCGAATTGAATTATCCTAGATCATCTCGTTACGGTCTAAATAGGCCGAACGGCCCTGCGCAGGTTTAGGGACCTTCTCCCATGGCGTCAACTTTGGGACGCACGTATCATTTACAATGATCATGAACTAGAGCTCAATTATGTTCACCAGATTATTCAAAAGATGGTATTTACCAAGTTATATTATGCCATAAATCAAAACACGTTTTAAAATACACATTTAATTACCAAATACGTTGCATGCGTTTATTTCATCAAAAAACAATATAATAATTTCATAAACTGAAAACAGCATGCCGTCGATAAAACAGGAAAATTTAAAACACTTGACTACTCTCAGAAAAGGCTAGAACGTCCTACCTCGATTATCGCACAAGCGTTACGATAACGTGATCCACAAATCTAGCAAGAACGTCAAATAAGTCCTATAATCACAACATATGATTAGTCTAGGTCTAGACATAATCATCCAATCATTTTTAGTGTGCCACAAAAGATTTTAAAACATTTAATAAACATTTGGGATTTAAAATTTGTGAAAAACTCTAAGTTAGGATATTTTTGGTCATAGGCAGACTGACCTAGGCTGATTGTAAAATCAATATCAATTCATTTTTAATCCGAAAAATTCTAAATTTTTAATATGTTAAACTAGACATCCGTAGCTTTAATTCCATATAATTTTTATAATTTTTAGACATCAATTGGTCATTCAACTAGGCCAAAAACCGAGGGTTGTTTTCAGGCATAAAAATATGGGTTTCAGTTTCGGTTCAAAACCTGGCAGTTCTGTCCGCCTATCTTAGAAAAATATTTTTACTAGGCAAACGGATGAGTTTACTCAAGTTATGGCTGACACAAATTTACTGTTTCTATGGTAATTTTCCAGATTTCCGTTTTTCTGTGTCCGAATTTCGATTAGCCTCAAACCAATTAAATTTTCATTCAATGATCACGAAATTTTGTGGAAAACCTTATTTATATGTCATTAACACAACCCAAGAATCAAATTGACAAAATCATAAAATCTTACACATATGATAATAGGGTTTTTGAAAAGGGGATCAATGAGGCAAAATTTTAGGGTTTGAGAGAGAAATCACACCTTGTTTGTGCTGCACTATTTTTGATGTTTGGTCTCCCTTTTGGCTGAATTTGTGTGAGTGTTGGAGTCTTCAAAACAGTAGGTAAACAGTGGAGAAAACCATATAAAATTTCGGATTTGAAATCAAAAGGAAAAGGAAGGAAAAAAAAAAGTTTTGATTTCTCACCTTGTTTTTGTCTCAAAGGTTGTTGAATTTTTTGAGCTGCCTTTTGGTAAGTTTTGTTTGCTGTTTTGGGTGTGTTTTGGGAGAGAAAATTCAGAGAGGAGAGAGGGGAAAGCTGGCCGAATTTTTTGAGGGTGAAAGGAAGGGTGAATGAGAGTTAAAAGGGGGTTTTTATACTAGGTTTTTCTTTCCCTTTCTCTTCCTTGTTTGGCCGAAAATTGTAAGGGGCAAAAGGGAAAGTTTTTGTGCTGTTTTGAGGCTAGGGTTTTCTCTCTTATTTCCCCTTAAGTGGCCAAAATTATCCCTTAGTTTTTAAGGAAAAATAATTTGAATTTTGATTGAATTTTGACTTAGCTTTTAATTCAATAAAATCTCCTTTATTTCCTACATTTTATGGCCAAATTTCTTCTTTATATCTAAGGAATGAAATTTGAATTTGAATCCTCCTTGGATTTGTGGAATTTAAATTTTAATTAAAATCCCAAGTGATGGCCGAATATTTTAGGGTTTCTTTTTGAAGTTCAAATTGTTGACTTTTTGAGCGGAATTTGACTAGGAAACCAACCTAGGGTTTCCAAAAGGATTTTTAATTAATTTTTGGCACACTAATTTTATTTAAAATATATATTGACCCTTAAATAAAATTTAAGGCGTCACAAATATCTACCACAAAAAATAGTTTCGTTCTCGAAACTTTAAGAATTACTCCACACTAAAGAAGAGAATAAGAATATGAATAACTTCTCATTTCATTAAGCAGTCTAAATGCACCTTTCAAAACATATAGTAGTATATCTACCACTATGAACAGAGTAGGGTTACAAAACAAACTTAGGTCGACTATATTACATGTACTCTACTGCTTAGCGAACCATTCAGCATGGTTCTCGCGCATATCTTTCTCGGTTTCCCATGTGGCTTCCTCTTCACCATGGTTACTCCAAAGAACCTTTATCATGGGTATTGTTTTCGTTCTCAGCTGGTTGACCTTACGATCCAAAATCTTCACCGGAACCTCGACGTAAGAGACATCTGGTTAGATTTCTACATCATCTGTTGAAATGACTTCAGACTCTGTTCGTTCACTCTTCCTCAGCATCGATACATGGAAAACGTTGTGCACTCCCAAGGTGTCGGGTAACTTCAGCTCATACGCAACCTTACCAATTCTGCGTACGATCTCGAAAGGTCCAATGTAACGCGGTGTTAGCTTCCCTTTAACTCCGAAACGAGAGGTACCTTTCTTCGGTGAAACCTTTAGCAACACAAACTCTCCGACCTCGAACTCTAACGGCTTTCTGCGTAGATCTGCATAGCTCTTCTGTCGACTCTGTGCTGTTAGAAGTCGTTGTTTGATGATGGCAATCTTCTCGTACTGGTCTAGGATCATCTCGGGTCCACCCACTGGTGCTTCCTGGTTGTCAACCCAATAGATGGGTGATCGACAAGGCCTTCCGTACAACGCTTCAAAGGGTGCCATTCCGATACTCGCTTGATAACTATTGTTGTATGCGAACTCTGCCATGTAGAGGTGTTTGCTCCTTCCATCTCCAAGATCAAGAACGCAGGCACGTAGCATATCCTCGAGAATTTGTATGAGACGCTCCGACTGACCATATGTCTGTGGATGAAAAGCGGTGCTGAAGTTCAGTTCTGTGCCTAGAGCTTCCTGTAGACTTTGCCAAAAGCGAGCGTTGAAGCGCGTATCACGATCAGAAACGATCACCGAAGGGACTCCATGCAATCTGACTACGTTCCTCATGTAAAGCTCGGCTAGCTGGTTCCTGGTGCAAGTCGTCTTGAACGGGATGAAGTGCGCAGTCTTCGTGAGATGATCTACAACTACCCAGACTCCATTAGATCCATCCTGTGCTCTCGGTAAGCCGGTTAAGAAGTCCATTCCTATACTATCCCACTTCCACCGAGGTATTGGAAGTGGTTGGAGCAGACCTGCGGGTCTCTCCCGTACTGCCTTTACTTTCTTACACATCAAACAGTTGGCCACGAAGTTCTTCACATCTAACTTCATACCTCTCCACCAAAGCTGCCATCTTAAGTTTTGATACATCTTGTTCCCACCTGCGTGCATGGCGAACCTCGACTAATGAAACTCTGACAAGATCTCCTGTATAAGCTCTGGGATGTGTGGCACTGCTAAGCGACCTTCGTTGTAAAGAATTCCATTGGCGTCCATCAACCACTCTGTAACACGCTTGCCCTTTAATAATCCATCTCAGATGTCAACGAAACGTGTATCTGCCAACTGATTCTCCTTGATCCTCTGCACGTAGTCTGGTTCCATCACTAAATTGTATAACACTGGGTGACCCTGAACTTCACCAAAACGAACTTGATAAGCTGTGAGAACTCTGTCCTTTTCCCACTCATCTATCTGCATCGCCATTATAGAAGCGTCATGATCAAGATTGGGAACTGCCTCTCTTTTCCTGCTTAGTGCATCTGCAACCACGTTTGCTTTACCCAGATGGTACTCGACTTGGAAGTCGTAGTCTTGCATGTATTCTACCCACCTTCTCTGATGCAGGTTGAGATCTTTCTGTGTAGCTAGGTATTTCAAACTCTTATGATCTGAAAACAGTCTAAAACTGGCACCGTACAGATAACAACGCCAAATCTTAAGCGCAAACACTACTGCAGCTAACTCTAGATCGTGTGTAGGGTAGTTTCGTTCGTGTTGTTTCAGCTGTCGTGAGGCATAAGCGACAACTCGGTTCTGTTGCATCAAGACTGCTCCAAGACCTTGATGAGAAGCATCGGTGTAGACATCATATACTTGATCCTGATCCGAAATGATAAGGATAGGTGCAGACGTCAAACGACTCTTTAACTCTTGGAAGACTGACTCACAACTGTTATCCCAAACGAAAGGTACATCCTTCTTTGTCAGATTGGTGAGGGGAGCGGCGAGCTTGCTGAAGTCCTGTACAAAACGTCGATAATATCCCGCCAAGCCCAAGAAGCTTCGGATCTCTAGAACATTCTTCGATCGTTCCCACTTAAGAATCGCTTCAACCTTGGATGGATCAACTGATATACCATCTCCTGAGATGATATGTCCGAGAAACTTAACCTCTGTCATCCAAAACTCACATTTTTCTTTCTTGGCGTATAACTGATGTTCACGAAGAGTCTGTAAAACTATACTGAGATGCTGTGCGTGATCTTCACGAGTTCGGGAATAGATGAGGTTGTCGTCAATGAATACAATGACGAACTTATCAAGAAAAGGTCGGAAGACTCTATTCATCATATCCATGAAGGCTGCTGGTGTGTTTGTCAAACCGAAAGGCATTACTAAGAACTCGTAACTGCCATACCTCGTTCAGAATGCCGTCTTCGAGATATCCTCCTCTCTAACCCGAAGCTGATGATAACCGGATCTCAAATCAATCTTGGAGAAGAAACAAGCTCCACCCAACTGGTCGAACAAGTCATCTATACGTGGTAACGGATACTTATTTTTGATGGTCACACTGTTGAGCTTTCTGTAGTCCACACAGAGATGAGGCGAACCGTCGGCTTTCTTCACAAAAAGGACTGATGAACCCCAAGGTGAGTTGCTGTCTTGGATAAAGCCCAGCGATTTCAACTCATCCAGCTACTTGCGCAACTCTTTCATCTCTAGAGGTGCCATACGATACGGAGCAGAAGCAAAAGGAGCTGTTCCAGGAACTAAGTCGATACGAAACTCTATTTCTCGATGAGGTGGTAAACCTGGAAGAGCTTTTGGAAAAAGATCTGGAAAACTATCGACAACAGGTATAGGTTGGGTACTCTTTTTAGAACTGGATCCTTCCACCGCACACAAGGATAAGAAACAAAGAATACCCTGTCTACTCTTCGACACTAACCTCAGAGCAGATCTATCAACATCTGAAACTAAGCTTAACTGATAGGACACTACATGTCTGAAATTAGTTGTAAAGATAACGCGACGATTACGATAATCAAGCATAATCCCATATCGGGAAAGCCAGTCATATCCCAGAATAACATCATAAGCAAACATAGGCATTACTACAAGTGATGCCTCCAAACAAACATCCCCAACATAAACATAGGCTTGACACCCATCACTAACGGTAGTCGTGCCCAACGGGGATTTCACATATAAGGGAGAGTCAAGATTTTACAGTTTTAAACCGAGTGAACGAGCATAATGTTGGGCTATAAAAGAGTGTGTAGCCCCGGTGTCAAACAAAACATATGCATATGTACCAAAGATAGGAATTATACCATCTAATGCGGTCAGTGCATGATCTATCTCCATGCTGTAAGCTCCAAGAGCGTGTACCTGTGGTGCCTTACCACGATTTTGAGCTGTATTCCCTCGCTGATAGCCCGTACTCTGACCCTGTGATGGCGGTCTCTGATAACTCAGCATTGGAAACTGCTGTAGCGGTGTAGCATGTGGAGCATAAGGCGCAGTGTACTGGCTCATGCGCTGAGGCTGATAGGGAACCAGAAGCTGAGGGCATTGTGACTGCAAAGACTGGGAAGTAAACTGTTGTCTCTGTGGAAAACCATTCTGATTCCGCTGATGATGATGTCTATGAGCATTGTCTCTTGACTGTCTCTTCGGGCAGACATTTCTTTTGTGGCCTTCATCACCACACTCGAAGCAGGTAATCACATTCACCCGACCCTGTCGCTGTCCAGAAGACTGATGAGAACCTGACCCCTGAGATTGCTGGTTCTTCTGGTAAGGAGTCTGCGGCTTGTGTTGAGGCTTGTTGCGGATTGGTCCAGACTTGTTTTTGTTACGAGCTTCAAGGAACTCCTTGTCGCCCTCTTCCACTGTCAACGCCTTAGCAACTATCTGCTGGTAGCTATCCCTGATCTGGAACGGTTGTACACCCCTCTTCACATAGAGGCTAAGCCCTTCCTCAAAGCGGAGACACTTAGTAGCTTCATCCAAAACCTGATTCTTCGCATACCGGGCCAACTCAGTGAACTTGGCTTCATATTCCCGCACTGACATAGACCCTTGCTTCAAACGGACGAACTCCCTAGCTTTTCTGTCGTGGAACTGAGCTGAAAAGAAACACTCGTGAAAACGCTCCTCGAAAACTGTCCAGAAGTCCTCTGCTCCTCTGTCAAACCATCCTCGATACTAGCCCACCAGGTAGAGGCTAGACCCACTAGCTTGTTGGAAGCAAACTCAACATAGAACTCTGCGGGTGTGGCGGTCAACTTTAGCTGCTTACGAATGGCATCAAACCAGTAGTCGGCATCCATCTCTGTGCCCGTGCCATCGAAAGTGGGTACGTGAGGCTTAAAGAAAAGAGTTAGGGCTGCCTGTTTAGGATGTATCATAGGCTGGGTAGGTACTGCTCCAGAGGTAGGGTTTTCGGTGGTAGGCGTTTGCTGAGGAGTCTGAGAAGAACTCCCCGCTCTCGGGGTCTCATTAGGAACAACATTGGCTACAGGAGTTGGGTTAGTTGTTCCAAAAGGTAAGACAGTGAGGAGAGCCTGTATCGCCGCCATGAGATTCTGCATTGCCGTTAGCTGATCATTCGGTGTAGGAACCGCTGCATTCTGTCTCCCTTGAGGTTGCGTGTTCCCGGGGTTCTCTTCGTCGTTGCCTCTCTGCTGCCTCTGACTACGCGTGCCGGGACGAGCCATTTTGCTATATGAGATTGAAGGAAGAGGAAATCCTATAAGCTTCTAAGAGTAAGAAAACTATGCTTGGATATTTTGAAAACGTTTTGATGAAAACCCTTTTGAAAACGTTTTGATGAAAAACCCCTTTTGAAAACGTTTTGATGGAAAACCCTTTTGAAAAACTGGGCTCTGATACCATTATTTGTCACGGCCCAAAATATAGACACGTGACACGGCAAACAAATCATAATATCAACCCGAGATTTAAGGAAAAACATTTATTACGAAAAGCGGGTCGACATTATAATTTAGCTAAGCCTAATTATTTATAAAGTAGCATCATAACCACATAATAAAATAAAGGATAAAATAAATGCTTTTTAATGCGGAAATCAACACAAAATCGGTTTTCAAATGAAATTACCAACCATAAAATATTCCCAAGCATAAAATTTAAATAACGTGAAATAAAGTACAAACTTAAAGTCTCATTACATCAGAACGAGAAACATAAAGAAGAAGATGGAGAAAACAGATAGCATCATCTTCGGTAGTAACGGATATCTCAACGATTTTTGGAACTTCTACCTCCTGCACCTGGAAGTAGTCATTTCGAAATCACAAAGAAAAGGGACGTGAGCGCTGGCTCAGTAGGACAGAAACAAAGGTGGATTAAACAGATAACATTTAAAAATATGGCATAATATTCGTTTCCAAAAATAATCAACAATTTAAAAAAATACATGACATAATAATCATAAAAAAAAAATAATCAACAATTTCGTGAAAAACATTTTTAATACAAGTTTTATTTTGCTGAGGACTTAGCGTAGCTGCAATATACATGCCCCAAAATTAAAATAATAAATCATTAAAACAAACCATCATATTATGAGTGAGGACTTGTCGTAGCTATAATATACGTGCCTCGAATTGAATTATCCTAGATCATCTCGTTACGGTCTAAATAGGCCGAACGGCCCTGCGCAGGTTTAGGGACCTTCCCCCATGGCGTCAACTTTGGGACGCACGCATCATTTACAATGATCGTGAACTAGAGCTCAATTATGTTCACCAGATTATTCAAAAGATGGTATTTACCAAGTTATATTATGCCATAAATCAAAACATGTTTTAAAATACACATTTAATTACCAAATACGTTGCATGCGTTTATTTCATCAAAAAACAATATAATAATTTCATAAACTGAAAACAACATGCCATCGATAAAACAGGGAAATTTAAAACACTTGACTACTCCCAGAAAAGGCTAGAACGTCCTACCTTAATTATCGCACAAGCGTTACGATAACGTGATCCACAAATCTAGCAAGAACGTCAAATAAGTCCTATAATCACAACATATGATTAGTCTAGGTCTAGACATAATCATCCAATCATTTTAGTGTGTCACAAAAGATTTTAAAACATTTAATAAACATTTGGGATTTAAAATTTGTGAAAAACTCTAAGTTAGGATATTTTTGGTCATAGGCAGACTGACCTAGGCTGATTGTAAAATCAATATCAATTCATTTTTAATCCCAAAAATTCTAAATTTTTAATATGTTAAACTAGACATCCGTAGCTTTAATTCCATATAATTTTTATAATTTTTAGACATCATTTGGTCATTCAACTAGGCCAAAAACCGAGGGTTGTTTTCAGGCATAAAAATCTGGGTTTCAGTTTCGGTTCAAAACCTGGCAGTTCTGTCCACCTATCTTAGAAAAATATTTTTACTAGGAAAACGGATGAGTTTGGTTCTGAAATTTTTCAGGCATTTAGGGGATATCTTGAATTTAATTTTAGGCTCAAGAATCACTCAAAAATCGTTTTTAAAACTCAAGTTATGGCTGACACAAATTTACTGTTCTTATGGTAATTTTCCAGATTTCCGTTTTTCTGTGTCCGAATTTCAATTAGCCTCAAACCAATTAAATTTTCATTCAATGATCACAAAATTTTGTGGAAAACCTTATTTATATGTCATTAACACAACCCAAGAATCAAATTGACAAAATCATAAAATCTTACACATATGATAATAGGGTTTTTGAAAAGGGGATCAATGAGGCAATATTTTAGGGTTTGAGAGAGAAATCACACCTTGTTTGTGCTGCACTATTTTTGATGTTTGGTCTCCCTTTTGGTTGAATTTGTGTGAGTGTTGGAGTCTTCAAAACAGTAGGTAAACAGTGGAGAAAACCATATAAAATTTCGGATTTGAAATCAAAAGGAAAAGGAAGGAAAAAAAAAAGTTTTGATTTCTCACCTTGTTTTTGTCTCAAAGGTTGTTGAATTTTTTGAGCTGCCTTTTGGTAAGTTTTGTTTGCTGTTTTGGGTGTGTTTTGGGAGAGAAAATTCAGAGAGGAGAGAGGGGAAAGCTGGCCGAATTTTTTGAGGGTGAAAGGAAGGGTGAATGAGAGTTAAAAGGGGGTTTTTATACTAGGTTTTTCTTTCCCTTTCTCTTCCTTGTTTGGCCGAAAATTGTAAGGGGCAAAAGGGAAAGTTTTTGTGCTGTTTTGAGGCTAGGGTTTTCTCTCTTATTTCCCCTTAAGTGGCCAAAATTATCCCTTAGTTTTTAAGGAAAAATAATTTGAATTTTGATTGAGTTTTGACTTAGCTTTTAATTCAATAAAATCTCCTTTATTTCCTACATTTTATGGCCAAATTTCTTCTTTATATCTAAGGAATGAAATTTGAATTTGAATCCTCCTTGGATTTGTGGAATTTAAATTTTAATTAAAATCCCAATGATGGCCGAATATTTTAGGGTTTCTTTTTGAAGTTCAAATTGTTGACTTTTTGCGCTGAATTTGACTAGGAAACCAACCTAGGGTTTGGCAAAGGATTTTTAATTAATTTTTGGCACACTAATTTTATTTAAAATATATATTGACCCTTAAATAAAATTTAAGGCGTCGCATATAGGGTACTAGGTTAGGGTTTGTTGGTTTGGTAATTTGGGGCTATTTTGGGCTTGTTTTGGGATTTTGGAAATTTTGGGGTTATGTTCCAATTATTGTTTATTGTATGGAATTGTGTAAATGTAAAACGTTGTTGTTTTTTTTTTTTTTTAAAGTTGGAATTATTAAATTATAAATAATTTGATAAAAATATTGAATCTGAAAAACAATATAAATATTTGTTAAATATTCGATTTATGTAAAAAAATAACAATATTTATTCGTAAATAAATGTATTTACATTGCTAAATATCTTGCAAATAGAGGATTTATATAAAAAATAGTAATATTTTCTGGTTAATAAATGTATTTACACTACAAAATATTTTGTAAATATTGGATTTAAATGGAAAATAACAATTAGATTTATGTTAAAAAAATAACAATATTTACTAGTATATAAATGTATTTACACCGCTAGATATTATATAACTAAAAAATGTGATAAATAAGTAAATATATATTACTTGAAAATATTTGTGTTTACTATATTCCATTATATTTATAATTTTTTAATTAAAAAGGCTTAAAAATAGATTTATTAGTAAATATTCGGATTTACTTATAAATAGATCCTTTTTTTAAAACAACTTAAATTACAGATTTACTAGTAAATATAAATATTATTGTGGAAATACATTTATTTACTGCTTTATTTTTTATTTACTTGATAAATTAATAATTTTTAAAACAACTTAAATTACTAGTAAATATAAAGATTATTTTGAAAATACATTTATTTACTAATTTATTATTATAAAATAACAAATAAAAAAGCCCCATATTAACCATAGCACCTCCTCTAAAAAAAAAAAAAGCCATATTGTGACGCCTTAAATTTTATTTAAGGATCAATATATAATTTAAATAAAATTAGTGTGCCAAAAATTAATTTAAAAATCTTTTGAAAACCCTAGGTTGGTTTCCTAGTCAAATTCCGCTCAAAAAGTCAACAATTTGAACTTTAAAAAGAAACCCTAAAATATTCGACCATCACTTGGGATTTTAATTAAAATTTAAATTCCACAAATCCAAGGAGGATTCAAATTCAAATTTCATTCCTTAGATATAAAGAAGAAATTCGGCCATAAAGTGTAGGAAATAAAAGAGATTTTATTTGAATTAAAAGCTAGGTTAAAACTCAATTAAAATTCAAATTATTTTGCCTTAAAAACTAAGGGATAATTTTAGGCCACTTAAGGGGAAATAAGAGAGAAAACCCTAGCCTCAAAACAGCACAAAAACTTTCCCTTTCGCCCCTTAAAATTTTCAGCCAAACAAAGAAGAGAAAGGGAAAGAAAAACCTAGTATAAAAACCCCCTTTTAACTCTCATTCACCCCTCCTTTCACCCTCAAAATTTTGGCCAGCTTTCCCCTCTCCCCTCTCTGAATTTTCTCTCCCAAAACACACCCAAAACAGCAAACAAAACCTATCAAAAGGCAGCTCAAAGATTCAACAACTTTTGAGACAAAAACAAGGTGAGAAATCAAACTTTTTCCTTCCTTCTCCTTTTGATTTTAAATCCGAAATTTATATGGTTTTCTCCACTATTTCCATACTGTTTTGAAGACTCCAATACTCACACAAATTCAGCCAAAAGGGAGACCAAGCATCAAAAATAGGGCAGCACAAACAAGGTGTGAATCTCTCTCTCAAACCCTAAAAATTTTGCCTCTTTGTTTCCCTTTCAAAAACCCTATTATCACATGTGTAAATTTTATGATTTTTGCCAATTTGATTCTTGGGTTGTGTTAATGACATATAAATAAGGTTTTCCACAAAATTTCGTGATCTTTGGATGAAAATTGAATTGGTTTGAGGCTAATCGAAATTCGGACACAGAAAAACGGAAATCTGGAAAATTACCATATAAACAGTAAATTTGTGTCAGCCATAACTTGAGTTTTAAAAATGATTTTTGAGTGATTCTTGAGCCTAAAATTAAATTCAAGATGTCCCCTAAATTCCTACAAAATTTCAGAACCAAAATCCTCCATTTTCCCAGTCAAAATATTTTTCTAAAATAGGCGGACAGAACTGCCAAGTTTTGAACCAAAACTGAAACCTAGATTTTTATGCCTGAAAACAACCCTCGGTTTTTGGCCTAGTTGAATGACCAAATGATGTCCAAAAATTTTAAAAATTATATGGAATTAAAGCTACGGATGTCTAGTTTAACATATTAAAAATTTAGAATTTTTGGGATGAAAAATAAATTAATATGGATTTTACATTCAGCCTAGGTCAGTCTGCCCATGTTCAGTAATATCCTAACTTAGAGTTTTTCACAAATTTTAAATCCCAAATGTTTATTAAACATTTTAAAATCTTTTGAGGCACACTAAAATGATTGGATGATTATGTCTAGACCTAGACTGATCATATATTTTATTATAGGAATTATTTGACGTTCTTGCTTGATTGGTTTATCACATTATCGCAACGCTTGTGTGAAAATTGAGGTAGGACGTTCTAGCCTTTTCTGGGAGTAGTCAAGTGTTTTAAATTCCCCTGTTTTATTGATGGCATGCTGTTTTCAGTTTATGAAATTATTATACTATTTTTGGATGAAATAAACGCATGCAAAGTGTTTTGTATTAAATGTGTATTTTAAAGCATGTTTTGATTAATGGCATAATATAACTTGGTAAATACCATCTTTTGAATAATCCGGTGAACATAATTGAGTTCTAGTTCACGATCATTGTAAATGATGCGTGCGTCCCAGAGTTGATGCCATGGGGGAAGGTCCCTAAACCTGCGCAGGGCCGTTCGGCCTATTTAGGCCGTAACGAGATGATCTAGGATAATTCAAATACGAGGCACGTATATTATAGCTACGACAAGTCCTCACTCATAATATGATGGTTTGTTTTAATGATTTATTATTTTAATATTGGGGCACGTATATTGCGGCTACGCTAAGTCCTCAGCAGATTAAAACTTGCATTAAAAAAAATGTTTTTCACGAAATTGTTGATTATTTTTTTTATGATTATTATGCCATGTATTTTTTTTAAATTGTTGATTATTTTTGGAAACGGATATTATGCCATATTTTTAAATGTTATCTGTTAACCCACCTTTGTTTCTGTCCTACTGAGCCAGCGCTCACGTCCCTTTTTCTTTGTGATTTCGAAATGACTACTTCCAGGTGCGGGAGGTAGCAGTTTCGAAAATCGTTGAGCTATCCGTTTCTACCGAGGATGATGCTATCCGTTTTCTCCATCTTCTTCTTTCTGTTTCTCGTTCTGATGCAATGAGACATTAAGTTTGGACTTTATTTCACGTTATTTAAATTCTATGCTTGGGAATATTTATGGTTGGTAATTTCATTTGAAAACTGATTTTGTGTTTGATTTCCGCATTAAAAGGTAATTACTTTCTACTTTATTTTGTTTTGTGGTTATGATGCTACTTTATAAATAATTAGGCTTAGCTAAATTATAATGTTGACCCGTTTTTCGTAATAAATGTTTTCCTTAAATCTCGGGTTGATATTATGATTTGGCTGCCGTGTCACGTGTCTAAATTTTGGGCCGTGACACATAGCATCCAAAAAAACCAAAGCCCTAATCCAAAACGTAGTAGTAAATACAAAAATTTACTAGTAAATACAAATATTATTTTGGAAATACATTTATTTACTGATTTATTTTTTTAGAAATAAATTGATTTACCATTTTTTACTTTAAGAATTTCCCATTTATTATTAATTAGTAATAAGTTTAGATATTATTAAAATTTAGAAATCCACTCCAAAAATTCATAACCATCAAGGAAGACAAATAACCCAACAACCATTGGAGAAACCACAGCGAGTAGGCTAGAGATCTAGTGTTAATAGAAATGAGGATGGCTACCTCAATGGATGGTTGTGATTTCCTGCTAGTTTTCCTTGTGAACGTGGTAGGCTCTTGGCTTTTCTTGTGATTTTGGTGGCGACGAACAAAAGGACATGACAACTAGCCCACAGTCCCTTGTGCTTGCGACATTGATAGCACCTTTTTTGGTGTTTAGATTGCTACGAGACTGAAAAGATCGTGATGGTTCCTATGCGTTCACAACTACAGTGAGTGGGCCAATAATTCCCTCGGATCGTGATCTCAATTTCCACAGTGAGATCTGTCATGATATCGATCTACATGGCAAGATCTATCCTCGTGATCGTGATTTTCGACTACATGATTTGTCTGACACTAGGGAGATCCCGGTGCTGTCTCTAGCTGACGGCGAGAGAGATAGATGGACATTGTCGAGAGAGAGAATCAAGAGTATTTTTGGGTTGCTATTTTATTAGTTATCCTAATTATGCTATTGAATAACAATATTTTAAATTATACTATAATTTTATAATCACTTGTTAAATTATGTTTTTTTTTTCTCCCTAAATTAAAGTACAACCAATACTTTAAAATAATCAAACCAATACACAAGCAATAATAAACATATTAGCAACTATAACATATCAATAATATTATCATAACAAAATATAATAACCATGCACATTATATGTACTCACATTTATATAATAGTACATTTATAAAATCATAAATCACAAATAAATATATAAAATGTGAAATAAGGACATGATGACAAGGAAAAAATGCGTAGATAATATTCAAGGACGTGCCATAAAAAGAAAATAAATATATATTTTTCACAAAGTTATATTCATCCGCAAAATTAGAACCATAAATATAAACATGTTATCATACACAAACAGACTCTACAAAGTAAAAAATAATTTTTCATAGCAAAAAATAATTTTTCTGCTCAAATGCTGGGGCTCAATTTTCCAAATATATATTTTTGCAAATCCAATACATAGGAATAAATATATAAAGTAACATATAAATTGGAAAAAATATTAGAAAAATAGGAAATCAAATTCTTCTAAGTCCAGCGGTGAAAACACCAAAAAAAAAAAAAAGAAAACCTGCAGCTACTGCACTCGCCCTTATGCATCACTATTTGCATCTGTAAATCACGTACAAGCACACCTTAAAGTGGTGTGCACTGGCCAAGTGCCGCCTTCCCTGTGTCTGCCACAGGAGTATTCAATATATTGAGATGTAGGTACTAATGTTGCACATTGGTCTGTCACTAATCAAATTCGTCTATTTGATGATCGATTGAAACTTCAGATTTTCATAGAAGTGAAACCACTATGATCGAGAAGAAGACAAAGATCGATCGAGTGTTGAGATATATAGCCAAATTAAGCTTAACAAGAAGAAAAAAGGAGAATTCAGGGAGTCAAAAACAAGCTTTTTGGTTAAGTGTCCCAGGCCGCAATTTAAGCTATTGAAGCTGGGGACCGCTCTGGCCGTGGCTTGGGTTGTTGAAGCCATGGTGCCCCCTCAAAGCTGCAACTTAAGGAGTTGAGGTCGTGGCACGCCTAGGAGTATGGAATTGCAGCATCGTCATGCCAACAAAGCTTTTAAGGCACACAAATTGTAGTACCGTAGTGCGAGACACAGGTGTAGCAGTGCCAACGTGGGTTAGTTCTTGGAGCTCAATTCTAGGCATCATGGCACAGGGGCTTGGGCCTGCGATGCCAAATATTAAACTTTTTATTTTTTAAATTTTAATTTTTTTATTTATAGAAATAAAAACCTAGGGTTTTTAGTTCAAGGTTAAGAGATCATATTGTGAGGTTTGGGAAACACCTTTAAGGGAGAGAAAAACACAATTGGATGTGAATGAAATCTCTTTTAATCATCATTTAACAATCATAGTCCAATCTATGATGGCAGAAACAAGACAGAGTCATTAAATTGCCAAACCTATACAAAAATATGGGTGTCTCTTTTGCTTTTAATTTCTTATACAAATTATTCATTCTTCATTATTAGAATTAGGCCATGAACTAATTCCCCAACAGCTAGTATCAGAGCTTTTGGTTGTAATTGAGAACGATTGCTCGTGAAGAAGGTTCTACATTGGGTATGACCAAATTTGATGGGTAGGACTTTTTATTCTAGAAGATATAGATAAAAGACTATTGTATAGTAAGAAGATGCACTTGCCTTTGAGCTGTGACGCCTTAAATTCTATTTAAGGGTTAATATATAATTTAAATAAAATTAGTGTGCCAAAAAGTAATTAAAAATCTTTTGGAAACCCTAGGTTGGTTTCCTAGTCAAATTCCACTCAAAAAGTCAACAATTTTGACTTCAAAAACCCTAAAATATTCGGCCATTACTTGGGATTTTTAATTAAAATTTAAATCCCACAAATCCAAGGGGGATTCAAACTCAAATTTCATCCCTTAAATATAAAGAAGAAATTCGGCCATAAAGTGTAGGAAATAAAGGAGTTTTTATTTGAATTTAAAGCTAGGTCAAAACTCAATCAAAATTCAAATTGTTTTTCCTTAAAAACTAAGGGATAATTTTGGCCACTTAAAGGGAAATAAGAGAGAAAACCCTAGCCTCAAAACAGCACAAAAACTTTCTCTTTTACGCTTAGAAATTTCAGCCAAACAAGGAAGAGAAAGGGAAAGAAAGAAAACCTAGTATAAAAACCCTCTTTTAACTCTCATTCACCTTCCTTTCACACTCAAAAAATTCGGACAGTTTTCCCTTCTCTCCTCTCTGAATTTTCTCTCCCAAAACAGCAAACAAAACCTATCAAAAGGCAGCTCAAAGATTCAACAATTTTTGAGACAAAAACAAGGTGAGAAATCAAACTTTTTCCTTCCTTCTCCTTTTGGTTTTAAATACGAATTTTTATATGGTTTTCTCCACTGTTTTCCCTACTGTTTTGAAGACTCCAACACTCACACAAATTCAGCCAAAAAGGAGTCCAAACATCAAAAATAGTGCAGCACAAACAAGGTGTGAATCTCTCTCTCAAACCCTAAAAATTTTACCTCTTTGTTTCCCTTTCAAAAACCCTATTATCACATGTGTAAATTTTATGATTTTTGCCAATTTGATTCTTGGGTTGTGTTAATGACATATAAATAAGGTTTTCCACAAAATTTCGTGATCATTGGATGAAAATTGAATTGGTTTGAGGCTAATCGAAATTCGGACACAGAAAAACGGAAATCTGGAAAATTACCATATAAACAGTAAATTTGTGTCAGCCATAACTTGAGTTTTAAAAACGATTTTTGAGTGATTCTTGAGCCTAAAATTAATTTCAGGATGTCCCCTAAATTCTTGCAAAATTTCAGAATCAAACTCATCCGTTTGCCAGGTCAAAATATTTTTCTAATATAGGCGGGCAGAACTGCCAGTTTTTGAACTGAAACTGAAACCCAGATTTTATGCCTGAAAACAACCCCTCGGTTTTTGTCCTAATTGAATTACCAAATGATGTCTAAAAATTATAAAAATTATATGGAATTAAAGCTACGGATGTCTATTTAACATATTAAAAATTTAGAATTTTTTGGATTAAAAATGAATTGATATTGATTTTACAATCAGCCTAGGTCAGTCTGCCCATGACCAGAAATATCCTAACTTAGAGTTTTTCACAAATTTTAAATCCCAAATGTTTATTAAACGTTTTGAAATCTTTTGTGGCACATTAAAATGATTGGATGATTATGTCTAGACCTAGACTGATCATATGTTGTGATTATAGGATTTATTTGACGTTCTTGCTGGATTTGTGGATCACGTTATCGTAATGCTTGTGCGATAATCGAGGTAGGACGTTCAAGCCTTTTCTGGGAGTACTCAAGTGTTTTAAATTTCCCTGTTTTATCGATGGCATGCTGTTTTCAGTTTATGAAATTATTATATTGTTTTTGATGAAATAAACGCATGCAACGTATTTGGTAATTAAATGTGTATTTTAAAACGTGTTTTGATTTATGGCATAATATAACTTGGTAAATAGCATCTTTTGAATAATCCGGTGAACATAATTGAGCTCTAGTTCACGATCATTGTAAATGATGTGTGCGTCCTAGAGTTGACGCCATGGGGGAAGGTCCCTAAACCTGCGCAGGACCGTTCGGCCTATTCAGACCGTAACAAGATGATCTAGGATAATTCAAATTCGAGACACGTATATTATAGCTACGACAAGTCCTCACTCATAATATGATGGTTTGTTTTAATGATTTATTATTTTAATATTGGGGCACGTATATTGCAGCTACGCTAAGTCCTCAGCAGAATAAAACTTGCATTGAAAATGTTTTTCATGAAATTGTTGATTATTTTTTTGTTATGATTATTATGTCATGTATTTTTTTTTAAATTGTTGATTATTTTTGGAAACGAATATTATGCCATATTTTTAAATGTTATCTGTTAACCCACCTTTGTTCCTGTCCTACTGAGCCAGCGCTCACGTCCCTTTTTCTTTGTGATTTCGAAATGACTACTTCCAGGTACGGGAGGTAGCAGTTCCAAAATTCGTTGAGATATCCGTTACTACCGAAGATGATGCTATCCGTTTTCTCCATCTTCTTCTTTCTGTTTCTCGTTCTGATGTAATGAGACTTTAAGTTTGTACTTTATTTCACGTTATTTAAATTTTATGCTTGGGAATATTTTATGGTTGGTAATTTCATTTGAAAACCGATTTTGTGTTTGATTTCCGCATTAAAAAGCATTTATTTTCTCCTTTATTTTATTATGTGGTTATGATGCTACTTTATAAATAATTAGGCTTAGTTAAATTATAATGTTGACCCGCTCTTCGTAATAAATGTTTTTCCTTAAATCTCGAGTCGATATTATGATTTGACTACCGTGTCACGTGTCTAAATTTTGGGCCGTGACAAATAATGGTATCAGAGACCAGGTTTTCAAAAGGGTTTTTCATCAAAACGTTTTCAAAAGGGTTTTTCATCAAAAAGTTTTCAAAAGGGTTTTCATCAAAACGTTTTCAAAATACCCAAGCATGGTTTTCCTTACTCTTAGAAGCTTATAGGATTTCCTCTTCCTTCAATCTTATTCAACAAAATGGCTCGTCTCGACACGCGTAGTCAGAGGCAGCAGAGAGGCAACGACGAAGAGAACCCCGGAACACGCAGCCTCAAGGGACACAGAATGCAGCGGTTCCTACACCAAATGATCAGCTAACAGCGATGCAGAATCTCATGGCGGCGATACAGGCTCTCCTCACCGTCTTACCTTTTGGAACACCTAACCCAGCTCCTGTAGCCAATGTTGTTCCTAATGAGACCCAGAGAGCGGGGAGTTCTTCTCAGACTCCTCAGCAAACGCCTACCACCGAAAACCCTACCTCTGGAGCAGTACCTACCCAGCCTATGATACATCCTAAACAGGCAGTCCTAATTCTTTTCTTTAAGCCTCACGCACCCACTTTCGACAGCACGGGCACAGAGATGGATGCCGACTACTGGTTTGATGCCATTCGTAAGCAGCTAAAGTTGACCACCACACCCGCAGAGTTTTGGGTTGAGTTTGCTTCCAACAAGCTGGTGGGTCTAGCCTCTACCTGGTAGGCTAGTATCGAGGATGGTTTGACAGAGGAGCAGAGGTCTTCTTGGACAGTTTTCGAGGAGCGCTTTCACGAGCGTTTCTTTTCAGCTCAGTTCCGCGACAGAAAATCTAGGGAGTTCGTCCGTTTAAAGCAAGGGTCTATGTCAGTGCAGGAATATGAAGCCAAGTTCACCGAGTTGGCCCGGTATGTGAAGAATCAAGTTTTCGATGAAGCTACTAAGTGTCTCCGCTTTGAGGAAGGGCTTAGCCTCTATGTGAAGAGGGGTGTACAACCGTTCCAGATCAGGGATAGCTACCAGCAGATAGTTGCTAAGGCGTTGACAGTGGAAGAGGGCGACAAAGAGTTCCTTGAAGCTCGTAACAAAAACAAGTCTAGACCAATCCGCAACAAGCCTCAACACAAGCTACAGACTCCTTACCAGAAGAACCAGCAGTCTCAGGGATCGGGTTCTCATCAGTTCTCTGGACAGCGACAGGGTCGGGTGAATGTGATTACCTACTTCGAGTGTGGTGATGAAGGCCACAAAAGAAATGTCTGCCCGAAGAGACAGAATGGTCTTCCACAGAGACAACAGATTACTTCCCAGTTTTCACAGTCACAGCGCCCTCAGCTTCCAGCTCCCTATCAGCCTCGGCGCACAAGCCAGTACACTACGCCTTATGCTCCACATGCTATACCACTACAGCAGTTCCCAGTGTCGAGTTATTAGAGACCGCCATCACAGGGTCAGAGTACGGGCTATCAGCGAGGGAATACAGCTCAAAATCATGGTAAGGCACCATAGGTACACGCTCTTGGAGCTGACAGCATGGAGATAGATCATGCACCGACCGCATTAGATGGTATAATTCCTATCTTTGGTACATATGCATTTGTTTTATTTGACACTGGGGCTACACACTTTTTTATAGCTCAACATTATGCTCGTTCACTTGGTTTAGAACTGTAAAATCTTGACTCTCCCTTATGTGTGAAATCCCCGTTGGGCATGACTACCGTTAGTGATGGGTGTCAAGCCTATGTTTATGTTGGGGATGTTTGTTTGGAGGCATCACTTGTAGTAATGCCTATGTTTGCTTATGATGTTATTCTGGGATATGACTGGCTTTCCCGATATGGGATTATGCTTGATTGTCGTAATCGTCACGTTATCTTTACAACTGATTTCGGACATGTAGTGTCCTATCAGTTAAGCTTAGTTTCAGATGTTGATAGATCTGCTCTGAGGTTAGTGTCGAAGAGTAGACAGGGTATTCTTTGTTTCTTATCCTTGTGTGCGGTGGAAGGATCCAGTTCTGAAAAGAGTACCCAACCTATACCTGTTGTCGATAGTTTTCCAGATGTTTTTCCAAAAGCTCTTCTAGGTTTACCGCCTCATCGAGAAATAGAGTTTCGTATCGACTTAGTTCCCGGAACAGCTCCTTTTGCTTCTGCTCCGTATCGTATGGCACCTCTAGAGATGAAAGAGTTGAGCAAGTAGCTGGATGAGTTGAAATCACTGGGCTTTATCCGAGACAGTAACTCACCTTGGGGTTCATCAGTCCTTTTCGTTAAGAAAGCCGACGGTTCGCTACGTCTCTGTGTGGACTACAGAAAACTCAACAGTGTGACCATCAAAAATAAGTATCCGTTACCACGTATAGATGACTTGTTCGATCAGTTGGGTGGAGCTTGTTTCTTCTCCAAGGTTGATTTGAGATCCGGTTATCATCAACTTCGTGTTAGAGAGGAGGATATCCCGAAGACAGCATTCCGAACGAGGTATGGCAGTTATGAGTTCTTAGTAATGCCTTTCTGTTTGACAAACGCGCTAGCAGCCTTCATGGATGTGATGAATAGAGTCTTCCGACCTTTTCTTGATAAGTTCATCATTGTATTCATCGACGACATCCTCATTTACTCCCGAACTCATGAAGATCATGCACAGCATCTCAATATAGTTTTACAGACTCTTCGTGAACATCGGTTGTATGCCAAGAAAGAAAAATGTGAGTTTTGGATGACAGAGGATAAGTTTCTCGGGCATATAATCTCAGGAGACGGTATATCAGTGGATCTATCCAAGGTTGAAGTGATTCTTAAGTGGGAACGACCAAAGAATGTCCCAGAGATCCGAACCTTCTTGGGCTTAGCGGGATATTATCAACGTTTTGTACAGGACTTCAGCAAGCTTGCTGCTCTCCTCACCAATCTGACAAAGAAGGATGTACCTTTCGTTTGGGACAACAGCTGTGAGCCAGTTTTCCAGGAGTTAAAGAGTCGTTTGACGTCTGCACCTATCCTTATTATTCCGGATCAGGATCAAGTATATGACGTCTACACCGATGCTTCTCATCAAGGTCTTGGAGCAGTTTTAATACAACAGAACCGAGTTGTCGCTTATGCCTCACGACAACTGAAACAACATGAACGAAACTACCCTACACACGATCTAGAGTTAGCTGCAGTAGTGTTCGCACTTAAGATTTGGCGTTGTTATCTGTATGGTGCCAGTTTTAGACTGTTTTCAGATCACAAGAGTTTAAAATACCTAGCAACACAGAAAGATCTAAACCTGCGTCAGAGAAGATGGGTAGAATACATGCAAGACTACGACTTCCAAGTCGAGTATCATCCGGGTAAAGCAAACGTGGTCGCATATGCACTAAGTAGGAAAAGAGAGGCAGTTCCCAATCCTAATCATGACACTTCTATAATGGTTATGCAGATAGATGAGTGGGAAAGGGACAGAGTTCTTACAGCTTATCAGGTTCGTTTTGACGAAGTTCAGGGTCACCCAGTGTTGTACAACTTAGTGATGGAACCAGATTACGTGCAGAGGATCAAGGAGAATCAGTTGGCAGATACATGTTTTGTTGACATCCGAGAGAGATTGTTAAAGGGCAAGCATGTTGCAGAGTGGTCGATGGACGCCAGTGGAATTCTTTACAATGAGGGTCACTTAGCAGTGCCACACATTCCAGAGCTTATACAGGAGATCTTGTCAGAGTTTCATCAGTCGAGGTTCGCCATGCACCCAGGTGGAAACAAGATGTATCAAAACCTAAGACGGCAGTTTTGGTGGAGAGGTATGAAGTTAGATGTAAAGAACTTCGTGGCCAACTGTTTGACGTGTCAAAAAGTAAAGGCAGTACGGGAGAGACCTGCAGGTCTGCTCCAACCACTTCCAATACCTCGATGGAAGTGGGATAGTATAGGAATGGACTTCCTAACCGGCTTACCAAAAGCACAGGATGGATCTGATGGAGTCTGGGTAGTAGTAGATCGTCTCACGAAGACCGCACACTTCATCCCGTTCAAGACGACTTGCACCAGGAACCAGCTAGCCGAGCTTTGCATGAGGAACGTAGTCAGATTGCATGGAGTCCCTTCAGTGATCATTTCTGATCGTGATACGCACTTCAACACTCATTTTTGGCAAAGTCTACACGAAGCTCTAGGCACAGAATTGAACTTCAGCACCACTTTTCATCCGCAGACAGATGGTCAGTCAGAGCGTCTCATACAGATTCTCGAGGATATGCTACGTGCCTGCGTTCTTGATCTTGGAGATGGATGGAGCAAACACCTCTACATGGCAGAGTTCGCATACAACAACAGTTATCAAGCGAGTATCGGAATGGCACCCTTTGAAGCGTTGTACGGAAAGCCTTGTCGATCACCCATCTATTGGGTTAACAACTAGGAAGCACCAGTGGGTGGACCCGATATGATCCTAGACCAGTACGAGAAGATTTCCATCATTAAACAACGAATTCTAACAACACAGAGTCGACAGAAGAGCTATGCGGATCAACGCAGAAAGCCGTTAGAGTTCGAGGTTGGTGAGTTTGTGTTGCTAAAGGTTTCACCGAAGAAAGGTATCTCTCGTTTTGGAGTTAAAGGGAAGCTAGCACCGCGTTACATTGGACCTTTCGAGATCGTGCGTAGAGTTGGTAAGGTTGCATATGAGCTGAAGTTACTCGACACCTTGGGAGTGCACAATGTTTTCCTTGTATCGATGCTGAGGAAGAGTGCACGAACAAAGTCTGAAGTCATTTCAACAGATGATGTAGAAATCCAACCAGATGTCTCTTACGTCGAGGTTCCGGTGAAGATTTTGGATTGTAAGGTCAAGCAGCTGAGAACGAAAACAATACCCATGGTGAAGGTTCTTTGGAGTAACCATGGTGAAGAGGAAGCCACATGGGAAACCGAGAAAGATATGCGCGAAAACCATGCCGAATGGTTCGCTAAGCAGTAGAGTACATATAATGTAGTCGACCTAAGTTTGTTTTGTAACCCTACTCTGTTCATAGTGGTAGATATACCACTATATGTTTTGAAAAGTGCATTTAGATCGTTTAATGAAATGAGAAGTTATTCATATTCTTATTCTCTTCTTTAGTGTGGAGTAATTCTTAAAATTTCGAGGACGAAACTATTTTTAGTGGTAGATATTTGTGACGCCTTAAATTCTATTTAAGGGTCAATATATAATTTAAATAAAATTAGTGTGCCAAAAAGTAATTAAAAATCTTTTGGAAACCCTAGGTTGGTTTCCTAGTCAAATTCCACTCAAAAAGTCAACAATTTTGACTTCAAAAACCCTAAAATATTCGGCCATTACTTGGGATTTTTAATTAAAATTTAAATCCCACAAATCCAAGGGGGATTCAAACTCAAATTTCATCCCTTAAATATAAAGAAGAAATTCGGCCATAAAGTGTAGGAAATAAAGGAGTTTTTATTTGAATTAAAAGCTAGGTCAAAACTCAATCAAAATTCAAATTATTTTTCCTTAAAAACTAAGGGACAATTTTGGCCACTTAAAGGGAAATAAGAGAGAAAACCCTAGCCTCAAAACAGCACAAAAACTTTCTCTTTTACCCTTAGAAATTTCGGCCAAACAAGGAAGAGAAAGGGAAAGAAAGAAAACCTAGTATAAAAACCCTCTTTTAACTCTCATTCACCCTTCCTTTCACACTCAAAAAATTCGGCCAGCTTTCCCTTCTCTCCTCTCTGAATTTTCTCTCCCAAAACACACCCAAAACAGCAAACAAAACCTATCAAAAGGCAGTTCAAAGATTCAACAATTTTTGAGACAAAAACAAGGTGAGAAATCAAACTTTTTCCTCCCTTCTCCTTTTGGTTTTAAATACGAATTTTTATATGGTTTTCTCCACTGTTTTCCCTACTGTTTTGAAGACTCCAACACTCACACAAATTCAGCCAAAAAGGAGACCAAGCATCAAAAATAGTGCAGCACAAACAAGGTGTGAATCTCTCTCTCAAACCCTAAAAATTTTGCCTCTTTGTTTCCCTTTCAAAAACCCTATTATCACATGTGTAAATTTTATGATTTTTATCAATTTGATTCTTGGGTTGTGTTAATGACATATAAATAAGGTTTTCCACAAAATTTCGTGATCATTGGATGAAAATTGAATTGGTTTGAGGCTAATCGAAATTCGGACACAGAAAAACGGAAATATGGAAAATTACCATATGAACAGTAAATTTGTGTCAGCCATAACTTGAGTTTTAAAAATGAATTGATATTGATTTTACAATCAGTCTAGGTCAGTATGCCCATGACCAGAAATATCCTAACTTAGAGTTTTTCACAAATTTTAAATCCCAAATGTTTATTAAACGTTTTGAAATCTTTTGTGGCACACTAAAATGATTGGATGATAATGTCTAAACCTAGACTGATCATATGTTGTGATTATAGGATTTATTTGACGTTCTTGCTGGATTTGTGGATCACGTTATCGTAACGCTTATGCGATAATCGAGGTGGGACGTTCAAGCCTTTTCTGGGAGTACTCAAGTGTTTTAAATTTCCCTGTTTTATCGATGGCATGCTGTTTTCAGTTTATGAAATTATTATATTGTTTTTGATGAAATAAACGCATGCAATGTATTTGGTAATTAAATGTGTATTTTAAAACGTGTTTTGATTTATGACATAATATAACTTGGTAAATACCATCTTTTGAATAATCCGGTGAACATAATTGAGCTCTAGTTCACGATCATTGTAAATGATGCGTGCGTCCCAGAGTTGACGCCATGGGGGAAGGTCCCTAAACCTGCGCAGGGCCGTTCGGCCTATTTAGACCGTAACGAGATGATCTAGGATAATTCGAATTCGAGGCACGTATATTATAGCTACGACAAGTCCTCACTCATAATATAATGGTTTGTTTTAATGGTTTATTATTTTAATATTGGGGCACGTATATTGCAGCTACGCTAAGTCCTCATCAGAATAAAACTTGCATTAAAAATGTTTTTCACGAAATTGTTGATTATTTTTTTGTTATGATTATTATGTCATGTATTTTTTTTAAATTGTTGATTATTTTTGGAAACGAATATTATGCCATATTTTTAAATGTTATCTGTTAACCCACCTTTGTTCCTGTCCTATTGAGCCGCGCTCACATCCCTTTTTCTTTGTGATTTCGAAATGACTACTTCCAGGTACGGGAGGTAGCAGTTCCGAAATTCATTGAGATATCCGTTACTACCGAAGATGATGCTATCCGTTTTCTCCATCTTCTTCTTTCTGTTTGTCGTTCTAATGTAATGAGACTTTAAGTTTATACTTTATTTCACGTTATTTAAATTTTATGCTTGGGAATATTTTATGGTTGGTAATTTCATTTGAAAACCGATTTTGTGTTTGATTTCCGCATTAAAAAGCATTTATTTTCTCCTTTATTTTATTATGTGGTTATGATGCTACTTTATAAATAATTAAGCTTAGCTAAATTATAATGTTGACCCGCTCTTCGTAATAAATGTTTTTCCTTAAATCTCGGGTCGATATTATGATTTGGTTGCCGTGTCACGTGTCTAAATTTTGGGCCGTGACATGAGCAATAAGCTTGAAGGCATGAAGAACGACAAATGGAGCCTACTTGATAGATAGACACTTAGAATGATTTATTTGATATTGTCCAAGAATGTGGCCCACAACGTGGCAACATTAAAGACTATTGTAGGATTGATGAAGGTCTTATTAGATATGTATGAGAAGCCTTCTGCTTGTAATAAGGTATATCTGATGAAATGGTGTTTAATTTAAAGATGGCTAAATGTGTTTCAATGATGGAACACCTACAAAAATTCAACGCGATTGTCAATCAATTGGTCTCAGTGAATATTAAATTTGATGATGGGGTATGTGCTCTAATTTTATTGAATTTGTTAATGAATAGTTGGGAACTTATGCAAACTATGGTTAGTAACTCTGTAGGGAATGAAAAACTGAAATTTAATGATGTCTGGGACCTTATTCTTATGGAGGAGGTTCATAGGAGAGATTTAGAAGAAGCCTCAATTTCAAATTGTACTTTGAATATTGAGAATAGGGGTAAAGGTGTTAAGAGAAATTCTAACAGGGGTAATGGTAACAAGGGAAAGTCAAAGAATGGGAGGAGTAAATGCGGGAACAGGTAGAATGTGAAGTGCCGAAATTATGGCCAGATTCGCCACTTGAAAAAGAATTGCAGAGTCCTGAAGAAGAATGATGACAAGAACAATTATGTAGCAAACACAATCACCAAAGATGTATATGATGTTTTAATCTTGTCTATTGATTGTCTTATTGACTCATGGGTGCTTGATTCAAGTGCTTCCTTTCATACTACTGCACACTACGAGATTATGGAGTACCTTTGGATGTTAAAGGTGTTGTCAATATCAAATTGAGAATGGGTAATGGGTCATATTGGAAGATTTGGAAAGCAAGACATATGCCTAGGTTGATGCGCAACTTGATCTTGGTGGTGCAATCAGATGATGAAGGTCATAATTTGACCTTTAATAGTGGTAGTTGGAAATTCTCTAAGGGAGCCATGTTAGTTGCTCAGGGAAACAAAATTGGAACCCTTTACATAACATCCAATCGTAGAGATACAATTGTAGTTGTAGATTCCGCTACAAATTATGATTTACAGCACTGTAGGCTTAGATATGTGAGTGAGAAAGGAATGAAGGTACTTTGCTCAAAAGGAAGGCTACCAGAGTTAAAGTCGGTTAGGCATAGCTTATGTGAAGGGTGTATCTTCAGGAAGCAGAAAAAAGCGAGCTTCGTTAAAGTTGGAAGGGAGCCTAAAGCAACATAATTAGAGCTAGTGCATACAGATGTGCGGGTGCTATCCACATTAACCTCTTTCAATGGTTCTAACTACCATGTAACCTTTATCAACAACTCAAGAAGGAAGTTGTGGGTTTATTTCTTTAAGAATAAATTTGACGTGTTTGATGCTTTTAAAAGATGGAAAGCAATGGTGAAAGACGAAATAGATTTGAAAATAAAGTGCTTGTGATTATACCCAAATTGTGACAAGACAAAACCATCAATTGTAGCACAATTAGGATGGTCAATCCTACGAGAAAGTGATAAAAACAAACAAAAGAGAATAGTGTAACAAAAGCATTAGAGAAATACGCAATCAAATAAAGAAAAGAAAGAAGTATTTTTATGATTTTAAGACAATATAATTAAAAGAAAATGCAACAAAGTAAGGTAATTTGATATAGAGAAAATTCAATAATTAAAAACGTTAAGACATTGAGAATCCCTTGTATGCTTCGTTCAGTTGTTTGGATTTTGATTCATAAATTGACTCAATTGAAAGTTTCACATCCCAAATAATCAATTGGAAGATCAGATTTAAAGATTGTGAATTAAATGTATTTGAATAAATAAAATTATCATGTTAAAACAGGAAAAATTATCTTATAAGAAATCTAAAAGTGATAATATGTCACCGATGATATTGTAATAAAAGACTACTCATAAAATTATATTTATCAATGTATTGTATTATGCAACAAACACATAAAAAAAGTTTGACTAAATTTATATAAAAGTTTTCAATAAAATATATTGATATAATAAATAAATAAGATGAAAGAAAATTATTTACTCAAATGTATAAAACTTACAAACCATTAGAGAATTAAAACCCAAATAAGCTCACTATATATATAGGATCATCTCTAGCCTCACTTAAGAACTCTAGCATAACTTTCAAAGCATTTTCACAAAATTCTAGAAAGAAAATATGAGAATAAAAGCAAGGCACAAATGAGAGTGTATCTCCCCTTATACTCAAGCCTCCCTAAGAATGCCCTTTTATGAGCGTAATTTTACATTATTCCACCTAACCCCCACACAAACTTTTCAAACTTACTGCAATAATCGTGAATACACAAATAACTTTTCAAACTTGCCACAGTAGTTGGTACACACACAACATAAAATTTTCAAACTTGCTATAGTGCTATAATACTGCTATGGTGATACAGTGCTGTTATAGTGGTCATAGCACACTTGCTACAGTGCTATAGTATTCATGCATACACTTGCTACAATCTGGTACATGAAATTAAGAAGGATCCAGTATGGTAGAATGTATGATAAGCTTGGTTTTCACAGTTTTCTAACATAAATAGTGATGTCCACTTCCTTAATTTGACACTACAGAAAAACAAAGTACTAAAATAAGATATTTCCAAAATAAAATGCTATAAGTAAACTTATTAGAAATGTTTAATTTTAAGCTTATTTAATATATTATTGAAAAAGATAAAATAAAATAAAGCAAAATTAAATAAAAACTTCGTGAAATTTATATTAAAAAAAATCTAAATTAAAGTATACAAAATAAAATAAATCAAAACAAATCAAAAACAACTAAAATTCTTAAGATTAATCCAATTTTTGAGCATGAAAAAATGGTAAACTAACTCTATATTATAGAGTTATCACACTTCCAAACTTGAGATTTTGCTTGTCCTTCAGCAAAAGAAAAGAAAAGAAAGAGAGAGCGAGAGAAATATATTATTAGCAATAGTGATTTCTAGAAATTTCCTCATAGGTTGCTTTATAAGACATAGCCTATAGAAAAACATAAATTTTGATTAAAAATTTGAGTTTAATTTAAAAGTATATCTACTTACAATTGAATGTTTCGTGTGTGTGTGTGTGCATAAACAATCAATCTCAGATGATTATCAAATCTCATATAAGAAAATGTGACAGCAACTTTCTCTATATAAGAATGGTGCATTCTGAGGTGTGAAGTAGGAGAGAAGGGATTTCATAATTGGGGTTTGGAATAAGACCACCCTTTCATTTTTTTTCTTTTTCAATATAAAAAGGAAAAATAATAAGAACGAGAGGTGTTAAGCTTATTATCATCTTGGCGTCGAGCTATTTTTCTGTAAGACCTCCCCTCTCTTTCAACTAATGTCGACAAACACAAAACCAATTATCATTAGGGCTTTATTAGGCTTGTAATATGTGGCTAAGGTAAAGGTAAGATATAGGATAATAATGTGGCTCAGATCACCCTTCAACATATTAATTATTTTAGAATCTATTGTAGAGCTTTTAATTTATACCTACATAACACCCTTAAACTTATTCACAACTTTCCTTTGTCAAAAATTAAACTTTTTTTTTTGTTTGTTTTTGTTGTTGTTGTTGTTTTTTTTTTTTTTAGGAACTACTATATTCCTAAACTGATTATGATAAACAAGTGGTATAGTACTCTTTTTCTTTTTCTTTTTCTTTTTTCTTTTTTGTATTTCATAATCCCAACCATCTTCTTAGATTTCAGCATAACTCAAAATAATTTCTAAAATGATCAACATGCCTAAGGGCTAAAGGTTAGAATTTTTTTTTTTTAAGATTAGGCTAAAAATGTAGGTGACAAAGAAAATTTTTTATAAAACAAGGCTCAAAAGGGGCAAATTAAGTATAAAGATATTTTAAGATTGGCTGGAAAAGCTCAAACGTTCCAAAAATTACCTAAATTATTTCCTTAGTGTTTGTATTGTTTGGAATTTTGCCTTGAGAAACAATCAAACAAATTATATGACTTGTAAGAGTATAAATATTCTATATTCACAAAACTTTTTATAAACAAACGCACAACTCATAGATGAAGAATTAGTGCTTAAATGTTAAATATTACAATTAAGTTAGACTAACTCAAAAATTTAAATGTAAATTTGTCAAAAATTCTTTTTTTTTTATAAATTATATAAAATAAAACAACTAAAATTTTCATTATTAGATTTGTGGGAAAACACCTTTTTTTTATTTTTTATTTTTTAAAATAAAGACAAAACGATGACACAAGAAAATAATTATTACTACAAGATACGCATTAAGAGTACCCAAAGTAACTCTTTAATCAACCATCTTATAAATAATGAATCTAGTGGTTTTACTAAACAAAAAAAAAAAATTTTTTTTGATACAAACACAAGAAACTAAATAAAAATTAAAAAAAAAAAGAGGCTATTCCCTCCCCACAACCAATTTGAGGCATTGTCCTCAATGCTTAATGTAGATAAGTTGAGAGTGAATCATCTCACCTAATCTGGTGTTATTAAAATCAAAAACTTATAAACAAAACTAAGAAAGAAAATCAATGCTTTGAGTAAAACCAACAAGTTTAGGAATGTTACAACCGGAGCATTCGATTCAACCCACGTTTCTTGCTGCTTTTTTGTCCATAGTTGACCATGCTACCTGTGACATTAATGGTGTGGCGGTTTGCCATCATGGAGGCTAACAGTATTAGCATAGTCGACCTTTGGAGTCCACCATAATAGACCATCACCTCATTGGGTCGCCGACAACTTACATATAACTTGCTTTTGTTATTTACTGTTCATATTTTAAAGTTTGATTTTATCATGAAAACTGGAGATTTTTTTTTAAACCGATCTTGAAACTGTAAAGTCGTAGAACATTATAAAACATATACTGAAATACATATCATACTTTGTCGTGCTTAATTTATATCATGTTACATTGTTCAAAACTTCTTTCAAAAGTGCTCAGCGAAAATCATCAGCAGGACCATTCCCCTCGTCCAGCCTTGATGGCAGATGCAGATCCCGCTCCTCGTCCATCCATATCTACTGGTGTACAAGTTTCTTACCTGTAACATGAATAAACTTACGAGTAACAGGCTCAGTAAATTCAAACATAAAAACATATAACATATATCATACATCATATCACAAACCCTAATCATACTATTAGTACTTGTTAGACTTGATTATGCTCAATTATGGCAAATCTTAAGTCTTAGGTCTTTATCTTACTTAGGTTCAGATTTTAGATCCCATGATTGATCATACCGTAATACGCGTATGACTGAGAGGGACTTTAGGGAGCGACCCACTAGCCAATCCTCTATAGTCTACATGACATGAACTTGATAATACATAACATAACACGAAAAACCTCCACCTGTATGGGAGGCCGGTATGCCAATATTGGTTTCATTACCGACTTTAACGTAGTTCCTAACCGGTGGCATTATAGTTGCCTCCTAGGTTGGGAACTCTTTACATTATATTCTTTATTTGTGGTTATTTTATTTTCCACATTAGTGTGCATATAGCACCTTGATACTTATCTACTTGTCATACGTAATATATAAACATATTATATAAATTCATGTTGCAGATAAATAAATGTCTGAACTTATAGATATCTTGCTAGCTTTTCCTTGCCAAGGTCAATCAGCCTCCTTTTGTCGCCATTTTGTTCGATCCCTACAACCGAAATAAATCACAGTTATTTTTACTATTCATTTTATATTTAAAATATTGTAAAAATATAAAATTTTTGATTTTGGATCCTTACTTATACGTTTAAGGGTTTATTTTTTCAATTTTTATAGTTATTACATAGCCTGGTACACGGCCATGTCATGGCCGTGTACTTCTTGGGTTTGTGAGTTATTTCATTACACGCCTGTGTTTTCCTAGTATACGTCCGTGTACTACTGAAAAATTTGAATTTAATCATTAAAACCTTAATTAAGGCCTTAGGATACCATTCCGGCCCTTAATATCACTTTTTCTAACTTTTTGACAAAATGACCATTTTGCCCTTAACTTTTGACAAAATGACCATTTCATTCTTAGTGGGATTTTTTTTTCCGTTTTTTCGATTTACGGCTCTGTTTTGGCCTTTAAAATTTTAATTGAATCATTCTAAGGCTTTTACGGTCTTTTTCTAGCGTTTTAGAAAATTTTGGTAAAAATGACCATTTTACCCCGATGGGACTTTAGGCCGTAAAATTTTCATTTTACCAATTAAGCGAGGTTTTCTAAGCCCAAAAATCATAAAATAATTTTTCTTAGGCCTTATCGAGCTTTTACGCATTTTTTGTCGAAATGCTTGAGTTACTATTCACTCGACCCCCAGGTGGTACTATTTCGACCCTCAGGGTTGTTTCTCATTTTTTTGACCTTTCGGGACCTCAAATGGACATTTCACTAGTTTTGAAATCTTCCATTAGCCTTCCTCGAGCCTAGGCCATCGAGCGGCTCGGGTTTTCAAATCTCGACCCTAATTTACCCCTTCTTTCCTAAAATGCCCTTCGGCTTGTCCTAAAAATTTCGGCAGCGTTTTTACTTAAGTTTTAGGTCCTCGGCGTTTAGGTAACGCCTCAAAACCCTTGGCACCTGCCAATTACTAAACCAGAGACCTAATTTTTATGTAAAATCCAAACTTTTTACATAAAAATACATTTATAACCCTAGTCTTTTTCAACGATGTTTTAGGTTTTGTTTTTAACTATTTTTACCCTCGGTTTTATCTACATTACACTTCCACATTTTCCTTACAAAATTTTCCATTTTCCACCAAAACCCTTACCATGGTGTTGTTACTAAACAAGTACTAAACTTTAATTTTTTCATGTCCCTAACTTTATCCATAATTTCACTAACGTACCTATACACATTTAAGATTCAATAAACCACCCTAAACATAAAAAAATTTTCATTTAACCCTTTCTTTGTCTCACGGATTTTCCTTAGAAAATCATGCACAAAAGTTTATTTTTCTCATTACATTCCTTTTCTTGATTCCAATACATGTTAACACCACATTTTCAATCCAAAATCATTTTGTGCAAACTTGACTTTCATGAAAAAACCATGCCATACCTCATGGCTTTAACATTGAAAAACAAACATAATATTGTGTTTTTCAATTCTATCTCATACTTTAATTCTAAATCATGCCAACTTACTTTCTAAAACAACCTATAACAACTTGAAATCTCCCCCCTTTTCCACACGGTATTTCATTAAGGAACCATGCACAATTTTGTATTTTTCACACTTCTATTAAATATCTTGCTTTCATCACATTACCACATGACTATCAACACCAAAAACCAACCAAAACCAACACTTAAAATCAACACAAAACATGTTGGTAGCCCACGGCTTTGGTGAAAAACCAACATGAAAATTTCTTGTTTTTGAACTCTAGTTCATGGCTTTATTTCATCACTTGCTAGCATTGTTTTCCAAGATAAAATCAACAAAACGACCATCAAAATTTCATCCTTCCAAACCATAACAATCCATGGATTTTCAGCAAGAAGAAGAAAAATGAAAAGCTTGTAAAATTGAAGTTTTACCTTACTTGTTGATCACTTGTTACTAGAGATGATTTCTACACAATTTTAGTGGAAAATTTTTGAAGAAATGAACTTGGCAATGGTGGGAAGGCTCACGGCTACAAGGTAATGGCTGAAACATAATTTTTTTTTCTCTAGTTTTTGGCCATCAAAAATCATGTATATGTCAGCGCAAAAAGGAGGGACCATTTTACAATGTTTTGGGGGCATTTTTGCAAGCTTTTTAAGTAATTTTTACAATCATTAAGGGCTGTTTAGCAATGAACACAAATTTGACAGATTTTTTTTAGAATTTCCCATGGAAATCTGCCACATCACATGCCCTAGAAAATTCTTGAAATTGTTTTGAGCTTTCCTTGACTTTTTGTATTGACTTTGCATCCTAGAATTTGGATCAAAATGTTAGGAAATGCTCTAAGCATGAGAGATATATTGATGTATTTATTTTGAACTGGATAATAAAATTATATATAGTGGTTATTCATTACATTGCTGTTTGTCTTTATTCTATTTACATGTTAAAGTAAATGTAAGCAAATATGGCTCACTGACTGCTTGTGTTAAAACTGTTAGAATGTTGCATGCAATGGACTTTTGTATGCGAGAAGACAATGTTCTAAAGTAAGCGGTCTAAACTAAGGTCTGTAGTCTATGGGATTAGACCGAGCATCTAACTCATGTTAAGACTATTATGTTATCTAAACCCATGGTGGGGACGGTTTGTCTTGATTGTCCGATGCATAGACTCCCAAGTAAAGACATAGATATGTTGCTTGGTGGTGACATATTAGACCGGGACTAAAGCGTGATTGATCTATGTAGTCTACTATGAGTAGATCAATATGCTTTTGACGTTCATTATGCAATAACCTTAATCCTAAGTGAACGAACTACTTCATGTATATGACTTGTATACTTTGATGTTCCAATGGCTAAAGCATCTCAGAGGTAGTAAGCTTATAGACCGGTTCTTTGGGTGCATAACTTGTATACGATGAAGGGTTTGTTTACAGATATCGGAATCATAGCTCCAAGGAGTTAAATGTATCCTCTTAAAGACATTATACTGGATGTGAAAATAGACAAGACCTTGGGTTGTCTGTTGGGTAGATGACTTCTTATTCACATATGGTGAATAATCATTTTCTTATTCGATAGTATAATGGAACTTTAAGATAGCCTGATCAGTAGGATTAAACGGACTTTGATCTAAGACTGATCATGGATATCATATGAGGGTTTTGCATACATGACAAGGTCATTGGACATTATCTTCTTATAGGCTTTCATAATTCAGTATATAGTTGGGAGTTCAGTTTTAGGTTTATAGTGGTGTGACTCTGAAATTAGTGATCACATGATTGAGTTATTCGATATAGAATAATGATTATATGGATTCACAGGAGCCCAATTATATATATCCAATTGGTCCCTATACTAGCTCCACATAATTCCTTAATAGTTGGCAAATTGATTTGTGTGTGCTTATTGGCTAGTTGATTATGCATGGATAGTGTTGACATAGGATTAGGATGGTGGACAAGATTCTCTCTGGTTGAATTCATATTTTGTTTTAAAATAATAGAGTACATAATTATTCGAACTCCAAATAAAGTTGCCATGATTTTATTTGAGATCGGATTGGAGTTGTAGAAAATTATCCTAGAGAACAAAAATTTGAAATACAACTTTTTGTGGATTTTGAAATTTGAATTTTGAATTTTGAATTTTGAAATTTGAAATTTGAAATTTAAATTTTGAATTTGAAATTTTAATTTGAAATTTGAATTTGAAATTCGAATTTGACATTTGAATTTGAAATTTGAATTCAAAATTTAAATTTGAAATTTGAATTTGAAGTTTGAATTTTGAAATTTGAACTTTGAAATTTGAAATTCAAATTTTGAATCACAATCCATATAGGATTCAAATTTTTTGTGGATTATCCACAAGAGAAAATTCAGTTTTGATTTGGATAAAGGAGAGGAAAATCTTATTTGAATCTTACTTGAATTTTGAATCCTAATCCTAACAAAAGTGGTCGAAAATTAGTCGAGAAAAATCCTCCTAGATAATTTGGTTTTTGTGGATAAGGTTCAGGGGAAAATTCAAGTTTCAATCCCAGTTAAATTTGGATTCTCTCCTCCTTATGATAGGTTGAGATTTTGAGGAAAATCTCAAGGGGATTTTCGATTTTTTAATTGGACAAGGATGAGATAAAATTCAAGCTAGAAAATCCTATTTGGATTTTGATTCTCCTCACACTTTAATGATCGAATCTAGTCGTGTTTTTGGCACAAAAGGGAATCGGTTTTTTATGAGGGAATGATGAGATAAAATTCAAGTAAAAATCCTGTTTGAATTTTGAAAGCAAAGATCCCAAAATGGCCGAAATCTTTTGATGGTTATTAGCCCTAGAAAATTCAGATTTTTTGGTTGTGGATAAGGAAGAAAATCTTCTCCTAATCCAATTCGAATTTAGAAGATCACCGCATATAAGTCTATAAATAGAGGTCCTGCCACTCCAGTTCTCTCAGACCATAGACTCTCAGGCGAGCAGGCTTGTTGCACAACTCACCGTAACAATAAGTTATTTAGAGATCTAGATGGTTGGAAGAAGACTAGTAGTGCTAGCATACCAGTCGAGGAACTGAGTGCCCACACACTCTGCCATCCGGGAATTGGAGAATAGTAGAAAAGGCTAGCTGGTTTAAGCCCTCCAGTCATTCTCCTCCTACAGTTGGCATCCTCTTGAGGTATGAGTTTTGTCGTTGTTAATTTATTGTATATGGCATCACGAGATATTTAACGATCTTGAAAAATTTTTATTGTTCCACTACGCTGCTTTGATGCATTTTTACCGATTTAATTCCTACACAAAATGACTTTAAACCCTAGCCTTTGTATCTTGATGTAATCTTACATCCTTTGAATGTTTCACACCAAATCATTGACTCCACATATATATTTCGATCAAACTTTTGACCAAAAGTCAAACCAAACGGTTTTGCACCAAAATCACGTAGACGAGTTTTGAGGCTGTCTGTGCAATCGGTTTTCTTTAATTCACCCCGGTTTGACTAAAAATCCATACTATAAGTATTTTGCCTTTTAGTGACTTACAGTATATTTTTAGGATTTTCAATACCGAAAAAGGCATAATTGGTCCAATTTCAGTTCGATAAAATTTTCCATTCCTGAACACACTCTCTTTGGCATTGTTAGAACATTTCATTGCATTCTAAATAATATTAAATTAGACATTTTACAATTATACACATAAAAAATCATTGTATACATACATTGTACATATTTTTTGAGAGTAATAAAATTTCTCAGCTGTCACATTCACCTTTCCTTATAAAATTTTCATCCTCGAAAATTAGAATAAGTGGGTATAGGAAGCTTTCATCTCATCTTCACGTTCCCATATAGCCCCTTCAATACTGTGATTTCTCCATAAAACCTTGACTAGTGGGATCGTTTTATTTCTCAACACTTTCTCTTTACATGCTAGAATCTGTAAAGGTTTTTCTTCGTAAGTTAGATCTTCTTGGACTTGTATTGGTTCATACTTCAATATATGTGATGGATCAGATACATACTTTCTCAACATTGACACGTGGAAGACATTGTGTACTGTCGACAAATCCGGGGGTAATGCCAACTTGTAGGCTACTTTCCCAATGTGTTCAATTATTTCGAATGGTGTAATATATCTTGGACTCAATTTTCCCTTTTTATCGAAACACATTACACCCTTCATTGGTGATACCTTGAGGAATACAAAATCCCCTTCTTTGAACTCTAGGAATCTTCATCATTTATCTGCATAACTTTTCTGTCGGCTTTGGGCGATCTTCATCCTTCTCTGAATCTTTGTAACTGCATCTGAAGTTTCCTGTATAAAATTAGTCTTGTGCAGCTGCTTTTCTCATAGATCGTACTAGTGAATAGGCAATCTACACTTTTGTCTATATAGAGCCTCATACGGTGCCATTCCTATGGAAGCTTGGTAGCTGTTATTGTATAAGAATTCTATCAAAGGTAGTTTCTCATTCTAAACTCCCGAAAATCTATAATACAAGCTCTGAGCATGTCTTCCAATGTCTGGATGGTTTGCTTTGACTGTCCATCTGTCTGGGGATGAAAAGCCATGCTAAGGCTTAACTCTGTCCCTATAGCTTCTTGTATACATTTCCAGAATGCTGAAGTGAACCTTGCATCTTGGTCAGAGATAATAGACTTTGGGACTCCATGTAATCGAATAATATTGGTTACATATAGATGTGTCAATTTCTCCAATGTGAAGGTTGTTTTAATAGCTATGAATCGTGCCGTCTTTGTCAGTCTATCTACGATTACCCAGATAGCGTCATACCCTTCTCGGGTCTTGGGAAGCCTTACCATAAAATCTATGGTAACATGTTCCCATTTCCATTCCAGAATTTCCAGAGGTTCTAATTTTCCTCCGGGATGTCTATGCTTGGCTTTGACTCTTTGACAGGTCAGGCATCTACTCACGAATTCTGCAATATTATTTTTCATCCCTTTCCACCAAAACTGTATCTTGAGGTCCTAATACATTTTGCTGGCTCCAGGATGAACGGAATACGACGTTTCATGAGCTTATGTCATGATTTGTCTTCTAAGCCCTTCATTGGTCGGGACATAGATTCTCCCTTGATATAGAAGCATTCCATCACTAGAAATGCTTACATCTGACTTCATACCATTGGACAAAGCTTTATTGCACTTGAATCCAGCTTCTTGGCTTCTTTAAAATCTTCAACTAGAGATGACTTTAATCGTAGTGCTGATAACTTCCCAGCTAGTAACTCCAATCTAAAGGAGTTAATTTCTTGCTGCAATGCTTTTGGTAGCTCCTCAATTGGCAACCATTGCAGAGTAGTCAATTTTCTACTCAGGGCATCAGGTACTTAGTTTGCTTTTCTGGGATGGTAAAGGATTTCACAATCATAGTCCTTCACCAACTCTAGCCATCATCTTTATCGCATGTTTAACTCTTTCTGCGTGAAGAAGTATTTCAAACTCTGGTGATCAGTGAAGATTTGGCACTGAGCTTCATATAAATAGTGTCATCAGATTTTGAGTGCGAACACTACTGCAGTAAGTTCCAAGTCATGCGTGGATAATTTCTTTCATGGTCCTTTAACTGGTGTGACACATAGGCAATTACCTTGCCATTCTGCATTAGTACAGCTCCCAAGCCTACTTTTGAAGCATCACTGTAGATTGTGAACTTTTCTCCTTCGGTGGGTAGTGTAAGAATGGGTACACTTGTTAGTCGTCTCTTCAATTCTTGAAAACTTCTTTCACACTCTTACATCCACTCGTATTTCCTTTCCTTACGAATGAGAGCAGTAAGGGGTGTGGCTAGTCGTGCGAACCCTTCTACAAACCTTTTGTAGTAGTCGGCTAGTCCTAAGAAGCTTCGTATCTCAGTCACATTCTTAGGAGTAGGCCACTCATTAATTGCTTCCACCTTAGCAGGATCTACAACGATTCCTTCCTTTGTCACCACGTGTCCAAGAAAGTGTAATTTATCTAACTAGAATTCACACTTAGAGAATTTCGCATTCAACTGATGCTTTCTCACGGTGTGAAGAACAATTCTTAGATGCTCCTCATGCTCTTCATGAGTCTTTGAATATATAAGTATGTCATTGATAAATATGATGACAAACTTATCAAGAAATTCTTTAAAGTACCTGTTCATTAAATCCATAAACGCGGCTGGAGCATTAGTCAATCCGAACGGCATCACTAAAAATTCACAGTGACTGTAACGGGTTCAGAATGCCTTCTTAGGAATGTCACTCTCCCGGATTCTTGATTGATGGTATCCCAAATGTAAGTCAATCTTCAAAAATACCGTTGCTCCTTTTACTTGGCCGAATAGGTCATCAATTCTAGGTAATGGATACATATTCTTGATGATAACCTTATTCAGTTCTCTTTAATCAATACACATCCAGAGAGTTCCATCCTTCTTTTTAATAAATAGTATCGGAGCTCCCCATGGAGAGTAGCTTGGTCAGATAAATCCCTTGTCCAGTAGCTCCTTTAATTGCACCTATAGTTCTTTTAATTCCACTGGTGCCATACGATATGGTGCTTTAGATATTGGGGCAGTCCTTGGCATAATATCGATCTCAAACGAAATCACCCTTTCTAGAGGCAATCCTGGCAATTCCTCTGGGAATACATCGAGGAATTCATTGACAACTGGAACATCTTCTAGTTACAATTTCTTTTCCTCCATCACATCTGCTACGTATGCGAGGCATCCAGTATAGCCACTAGCTATCAATTTCTTCACTTTCATTGCACTGATCAGTATCTTTCTCGGTTGATGAGATGAGTCGACATACTCAAAGCTCTCTTTCTCGTCTGGTCGAAAGATTATTTTTTGCTTTCGACAGTTGATTATGGCTTGGTATTTTCCTAAGAAATCCATTCCTAGGATCACATCATAGTCGACAATCTTCATCATGATCAAATCGACATATAACTCCCTATTTGCCATAATTACTGACACATGACATAGCTAGTTATTTGACAGGAACACTTCTCCTGAAGGTAGAGCTGTCCTAAAAGTCATTCCCATATTGTCCTTAGCATATTCTAACTTGTCAGCAAATTCATGGGATACAAAGGAATGTGTGGCTCCTGAATCAAAAAGGACATATGCCAAGTGGTTAAATACAGAAAGCTGACCTATAACCACATTAGATGTCCCTACTTAAGCATCCTCTTTGGTAAAGACTGTAACATAAGCATCTATTCGTGGGGTCTGCTCTTGGCGTTTTGACTATGTTGGTGGCACTACTGAAAGCCCTTCAATTCTCCCCTGTAATGCATGAGCTTGAGGCAGTTGTGAACATGGAGGATATTGCTGGTACTACTGCGTTGACCCTGAGGTATTCTGGCAGTTCATCAGACAATTTTTAGCAAAATGTCCCTCTCGTCCGCATTGGTAACATGTGTTGGTGCCAAATCGGCACTGGCCTGGATGCCTTTTTCCGCACGTGGCATACATGGGAAAACTTGGTCCTATGCCTTGACTCATTTTTCGTTATTGATTGCGGCTATCCTGGCTTCTATTTCCAGGAAAATTCCCTTTTCTTTTACTATGTTGCTGTTGGGAGCCTTGAGTGTTGGACTGATTGGGTCGATTTTGACTAGACTTACTACCTTGACCAGTCTGCATCCCTGCCGACTTGGAAAGGATCTTTTCCTTCTTCTTTGCCTCCCAGACTTTCTCTATTTCCTCCTTTTGTCTGAGCAGGTGGTATTCAGTTTTGAAGGCCCGGCTTACACAATCCACCACTGAGGTGTAGGAAAATAAATCGGTAAAAACGTATCAGAGTGGCACAGCGGAACAATAAAAATTTTTAGATCGTTAAATATCTCATGATGCCATATACAATAAACCAACAACAATTAAAACTCATACCTCAAGGACGCCAATCTTGCAGGAGGAGAATGACCGGAGGCTTCAACCAACTAGCCTTCTCTACTATTCTCCAATTCCCGAATGGCTGAGTGTGTGGGCACTCTGAACCTCGATCGGTATGCCAGCACTGCTAGTCTTCTTCCGACCACCCAGATCTCTAAAGAACTTTGTTGTCACGATGAGCTGTGCAACAATAAGCCTGCTCACCTGAGAGTCTGTGGTCTAAGAGAACTGGAGTGGTAGGTCCTCTATTTATAGACCTGCATGAGGTGAATCTCTGAATTTGAATTGGATTAGGAAAAGATATTTTCCCTTATCCAAGCCCATAAAATCTGAATTTTTCCAAGGGAGAATCTCCACAAAAAATTCGGTTTTTCTTAGGATAAATCCAGTCCAAATTAAAACAAGATTTTAACTAGAATTTTATCTCCCTTTCTCAATCCAAAAAATCTGAAAATTTCAAGGTGAATCTTCCCTAAAGATTTCGGCCATTATGGATAAGGGAGAATCAAAAATTCCACTAGGATTTTCAAGTTTGAATCTCATCTCAACCTTATCCAAAATAACCGAATTTCCTAGGAGATTTACTCCCTAATTTCGGCCACTTTTCAGGGAAGGAGAGAATCTAAATTCAACTAGGATTGAAACTTGAATTTTCCCTTGAATCCTATCCACAAAAACCGAAATTTGCTTGAGGATTATCCTCAAAATTTCGTCCCTTATTTGTTGGGATTTGGATTCAAAATTCAAGTAGGATTCTAACAAGATTATCCTCTCCAAATCCAACTCAAATTCGAATTTCAAACCTTGTGGATTTTCCACAACAAATTCGAATCCTACTTGGACTGTGATTCAAAATTTGAATTTCAAATTTCTAATTCAAATTTCAAATTCAAATTTCAAATTTCGAATTTCAAATTCAAATTTCAAATTTCAAATTTCAAATTTAAATTTCAAATTCAAATTTCAAATTCGAATTTCAAATTCGAATTTCAAATTCAAAATTCAAATTCAAATTTCAAAATTCAAATTTCAAAATTCAAATTTCAAATTCCACAAAACGGTTGTGTTTCATATTCTTGTTCTCATGGATAATTTTCTACAACTCCAATCCAATCTCAAATAAAATCATGGCAACTTTATTTGGAGTTCTAATAATTGTGTACTCTATTATCCAAAAAAAAATCTGAATTCAACCGGAGAGAATCTTGTCTACTATCCTAATCCTGTATCATCACCATCCATGCATAATAAACTAGCCAATAGCATACACAAATCAATTTGCCAAGCGTTAAGGAATTATGTGGAGCTAGTAGAGGGACTGATTGGACATATATAATCGGGCTCCCGTGATTCCATATGATCATCATTCTTTACCGAACAACTCAATCATATGATCACTAGTTTCAGAGTCACACCACTATAAACCTGAAACTGAACTCCCAATTATATACCGTATTACGTAAGCCTGTGACGAGCTACTATCCAATGACCTTGTCATATATGCAAAACGCTCATATGATATCCATGATCAGCCTTAGGTCAAAGTCCGTTTAATCCTACTGATCAGGCTATCTTAAAGTTCCATTATACTACCGAATCAAGAAAATGATTATTCATCATATGTGAATAAGAAGTCATCTGCCCAGCAGACAACCCAAGGCCTTGTCCATTTTCACATTCAGTATAATGCCTTTAAGAGGATACCTTTAACTCCTCAGAGCTATGATTCCGATATCTGCAAACAAACCATTCATCGTATACAAGTCATGCACCCAACGAACCGGTCTATAAACTTACTACCTCTGAGACGCTTTAGCCATTGGAACATCAAAGTACACAATTCATATACATGAAGTAGTTCATTTACTCAGGATTAAGGTTATTGCACAATGAACATCAAAAGCAGATTGATCCACTCATAGCAGACTACGTAGATCAATCACACTTTAGTCCCGGTCTAATATGTCACCACCGAGCAACATATCCATGTCTCTACTTGGGAGTCCAGCTCCAGACAGTCAAGACAAACCGTCCCCTCTAAGGCTTTAGACAACATAATAGTCTTTACATGAGTTAGATGCTCGGTCTAACCCCATAGACTATAGACCATAGTTTAGACTGCTAACTTTAGAACATTGTCTTCTCGCATACAAAAGTCCATTGCATGCAACGTTCTAACAGTTTTAACACAAGCAGTCAGTGAGCCATATTTGCTTACATTTACTTTAACATGTAAATAAGACAAGGACAGATAGCAATGTAATGAATAACCTTTATGTATAATTTTATTATCCAGTTTAAAATAAATACATCAAAATGTCTCTAATACTTAGGGCATTTCCTAACAATCTCCTACTTGCCCTAAGCCAGCAGATGTGCCATGTTACGCATCCCCATCGCCTCTACATGCCTCTAAAATCTTCTAGCCACCAAAGTCTTTGTAAAGGGATCAGCGATGTTGTCCTCGGACGCGATCTTACATACATCCACTTGTCCTGTCTCCACATGCCCTCTAATAATATGATATCTCCGATCGATGTGCTTGGTCCTCTTGTGGTGCCGAGATTCCCTTGTGTTGGCAATAGCCCCTGTATTATCACAGTAAAGTGTGATAGGCTTGTCAACACCCGGAATGACCTCAAGGTCTTTAAAGAACTTGCGGAGCCAAACCGCTTCTTTAGATGCCTCAGCCGCAGCCACATACTCAGCCTCCATAGTAGAGTCAGCTGTGTAGCCCTGCTTCACGCTCCTCCACACAATGGCGCCTCCTCCGAGTAAAAACACTGATCCAAATGTCGATTTCCTCGAATCCTTACAAGTCTGGAAGTCTGAGTCCGTGTATCCTACGGGTGTTAGGTCCCCTCCAGAATATACCAGCATATAATCCCTCGTTCTCTGAAGATACTTGAGTATATGCTTTACTGCTTGCCAGTGCTTGGTTCCAGGATTCGCTTGATATCAACTCACCATACCTACTGCAAAACATATGTCCGGGCGAGTGCAAAGCATAGTGTACATAAGGCTACCCACAGCGGATGCATAAGGGACCTTACTCATACGCTCTCTTTCTTCCGATGTCTTGGGACAGTCATCCAATGAAAGAGTTAGACCGGCAATAGAAGGTTGTGAGCCTTTCTTTGCCTCTAGCATTGCATATTTGTCAATTATTTTATCTATGTATGAAGCTTGGGATAATGCTATCATTTTGTTCTTTCGATCTCTGAAGAGACGAATGCCTAGAACATAATTAGCTTCTCCCAAGTCCTTCATGTCAAACTGTTGGTGTAACCAAAGCTTGACCGATGATAAGTTCCCTACATCATTCTCAATGAGTAGTATATCATCGACATAGAGTATCAGAAAGACCACTTTTCCATCCTTAATACGTTTATAAACACAAGGTTCATCAACGTTCTGCTCAAAACCAAATGTCTTAATCGCTTGATCAAACCTCTGGTTCCATGAGCGGGATGCTTGCTTTAATCCATAAATGGATCTAAGCAACTTGCAGACATTCCTTTCTTGGCCTTTCGCTACGAACCCTTCGGGCTGTATCATATAGATACACTCTTCAAGATGGCCATTCAAGAATGCCGTCTTGACATCCATTTGCCAGATCTCGTAATCGAGAGCCGCAGCAATGGACAGAAGAATACGGATAGACTTCAACATAGCAACAGGCGAAAAGGTTTCCTCGTAATCGATTCCAACCTTTTGCGTGTATCCCTTTACAACCAGTCTAGCTTTGAAAGTTTCCACTCTCCCTTCCGCATCCTTCTTTCTTTTGTAGACCTATTTGCATCCAATGGGTTTTATCCCATCCGGCAAATCTACAAGTTCCCAAACAGAGTTGGATTTCATAGAATCCATTTCATTGTTCATAGCCTGTTTCCAAGATTTAGAATCAACATCCTTTATAGCTTCATCATATGTGACCGGATCTTCCTCATGCTCATGAGCCTCGGCCTGGTATACCTCAGCATCATACATGAAGAAATTAGGTTTCTTAGAAACCCTCCCACTATGATGAGGCACCCTAAATTGTTGATCGTCTGCAGGTCTTTCACTGGAACTCGGACTTGCGTCCAAGACCGAAATCTGTGGAGCAGTTCTTTCACCCGATAACTCCTCTAGCACTACTTTGCTTCGAGGTTTAAAGTCATTCATGTGACTTTCCTCCAAGAATGTCGCATGGGTTGAAACAATGACTTTTTGTTCCTTCGGGTTATAGAACAAACCTCCTTTAGTTCCTTTTGGATACCCTACAAACATGCACAATTCTGATCTAGATTCCAACTTCTTCGCATCCCCATCCAGTACATGTGCCGGGCAGCCCCATATTCTCATATGTCCAAGGAAGGGCTTCCTGCCACGCCACAATTCATACGGAGTTCTAGGAATTGATTTGCTCGGAACTTGGTTCAGAATATAGCATGCCGTTTGTAAAGCATATCCCCAAAATGATAATGGCAGCGTTGAATAACTCATCATGGACCATACCATATCCAATAAGGTCCTGTTTCTCCTTTCGGCTACACCATTCTGTTGTGGAGTACCATGTGCAGTCAATTGGGATAATATCCCGTTCTCTACAAGATGTCCTAAAAATTCATCGGAGAGATATTCGCCACCTCGATCAGATCGAAGTGTCTTTATGGATTTATCCAATTACTTTTCCACTTTCGCACGATACTCTTTGAACTTGTCAAAGGTTTCGCTCTTGCGGTGCATCAGATACACATATCCATACCTCGAGTAATCATCTATAAAAGAGACATAATACTCGAACCCTCCTCGTGCTGTGACGTTCATGGGGCCACATACGTCAGTGTGCACAATTTCTAAGAGCTCCTGAGCCCTTGTACCCTTAGCTCCAAAAGACCTCTTAGTCATCTTACCCTCTAGACAAGATTCACATTGGGGAAGTCGTACCTCCTCCAGAGATTCCAGAGGACCGTCTTTCACCAATCTTTGAATCCTATCCTGATTAATATGACCAAGTCTTAAATGCCAAAGATACGCCTTGTTAGAGTGAGAAACTTTCAACCTTTTAGAGTTATCAATTAATTCAGTGTCAAGCAGTGAGTACATCTTTGGTCTGATCAAATATAGATTTCTATCCATCCATCCAGAACAGATAAAAGACTTATTTCTACGAATATCAACTCTTTTACTAAAAGAAACTGAATAACAATCCTTTATTAAACAAGCTACCGATATAAGATTCCTCCTAAAATTAGGAACATAAAAACAGTCTTTCAATAAAATAAACCTAAATTGATCAAAATAAAGGTGAACATCTCCCACTGCTTCAGCCACCACAAAGCTACCATCTCCAGTCCGCAACGAGAGGCTCCTATCATGTAGACTTCTCGTTTCCACGAACCCCTGCATAGAAACACAAACATGATTAGTGGCGCCCGAATCAATGACCCAAGTGTCTTTCGATTCTTCCACCAAACAGGCTTCTAAGTAATGAAGTTCCTTACCTTCCTTGCCCTTGGAGGCTAGGAATTCCCGGCAAGCCTTCTTAAAGTGACCTACCTTATCATAATGGAAGCATTTGGACTTTTTAGGGTCCTTTGGCTTCTTGTTCTTCTTCTTCTTCTTCCCGTCCGAGACAGGAGGATTAGAAGAACTAGAAGCCACTTGCTTCTTATTTGGCCTCTTCCTCTTCCGTGAGGGATTGGAAGATTCTGCCAAATTGGCCTCTCCTTTAGGTCGGACCACATCCTCATCCCGGATCATCCGCTCATAAGCCTGTAGTTGCTTCATGAGCTCGGTTAGTCCTAACTCCTTTGTCGCCAGATTGTATGCGGCCTTAAACCCCACAAAATCTTTAGACAGGGTCTTGAACACCATCTCGATCTGGGTGTTGTAGTCTAACTCAGCACCATTCTCGGCAGCCTCAGCGAAGAATCCCATTAGAGTGATCATATGGTCCTTCACCGGAGTACCCGCCTTTTGCTTGGAGTTCATAATGCTGGTGATAGCGGACTGTCGAGCCAATTTTTCTTGGCCTCCGAACATGTCCTCCAGATTGTCCATGATCTCCCCAGCAACTTGATAAGTCTCATGCTGCTTTTGTAAAGCACTCGTCATGCTAGCAAGGATGTAGCAACGAGCTATTTCATTGGATTCTCTCCAACGATTATAGGCAATCGGGATCTCCTCAAGTGGTGTGTCAGGTTTGGGCCCAGGTGGGCATGGTTCGTCCAGTACGAACTTGTGTCTCTCGCAGCTGAGAACTATTAATAGATTCCTTTTCCAGTCTTTATAATTATTGCCATTCAACTTATTTTTAGTAAGTATCAAAATGAGGGGTATTGGTGACATTTTGAACTGAAATAAAATTATACTAGACATCATTACAAAGCCCAAGCAAATATACAGATAATTTAGCAAATAAAACATACAAGTATGTTCCTACATGAAACTTGAAAAACATGTAGCATTGCAACGGTAATTCTCAGCACCTATTGCCCCAAGCCACCGAGTGGTGGTCATGAGAACAAATAGCCGGAACATGGACCCCGTCCAATTAATATATGTTGCCTTAATTCCTCCAAGGTTAAGACATATATTAATAACCGCTTATTTGGCCACCAGTTTAGTTAACAGAGCTTCTAGGGAAGGTTGATAACTAAACGAGTCTTGAGTGTATAACCATTGTTTACGTAGCCCGATCCACGTCCTACCAAGCCACCGAGGGGTGGTCATGAATAGGATCGTACCCGAACACGTTTTCCACATAGGAGATCCAATCTAGTATACCGACGGCGGTAAACACCTACCGAGGGGTGTGGTCAGGGCAGAACTGACGCGAGGCGTTACCATGCTTTCACATATGGATCAACAATGGAGGCCGTGGGTTTTGTTTGAAACCCTCTCCCACTCAATATTTTGAAAAACATGCAAGTTTTGACAAATTATGTATGATCAATATAGTATGAGCGGCACTCACCTATCCTATATGACATGTTATCAAATATGCATACAAAACATCCATCAATACATATTTATACATCCATGACATATCACAGAAATAATTGACAGAATAACCAAGCTATGGTTCCATCCTAGAACAAAGAAAATAAAGATTACAAAATTCCATCCAAAGTATTCTTTGGGTCTTGAATTTTGTTCCGTCTTCTTGTATCCATCTTTATGTAGCCTCTCCATTTATTTCTCATCCCAAGAATTATTTAAAATTTAAATCTCTAAAAATTTAAATTTCAAATTCAAATTCCAAATTCGAATTTCAAATTTAAATTTCAAATTTAAATTTCAAACAATTTTAAACATCATGTGTAATAATATGTAATTACAAAAATTTCAAATTTTAATTACATATTTTTAAACATGATTTAAAATTAAATCTCAAATTTAAAAATCAAAATTTTCTGATTTTTGGACCGTCGAACCGTCGCCCCCGTAGGCGGCAGCCGCCGTGGGCAGCCACCAACCCCGGAGGGGCTGGCAGCCCACGGCCGCCCCCATGTGCAGCCCTGCCGGGCTGCAGGCCAAGCCTGCAGCGCCTGCAGCCAGAGGCTGCACGCCCAGGCTGCGGCCAGCCTTGGGCAGGCTGCGCCACCCTCGGCTGCAGGCCGAGCCTGCGGCCATGGGTGATGTTTGCCTGCAGAGGGGCTGCCGCAGCCCCACCAAGGCCCGTCGGCCTATCCCGAGAGGTCGTGTCTCGATTTTCGTGCCATATTCCAATTTACCTATTAGGATCTCCAAAAATTAATTTGAATCCCAATTAAATTGAAATTTTCCACACAATCAAAATTTCAATCTTTAAATCAAATTTAACTTTTGGGGAAAATAAATTACGGTCTTCATTCTTCAATCTCCTCCAAGAATAATTACATAAAATTTCCTAAACCGTTTCCGGTGTACAAAATTCTATCCATAAAAATTCTAAGAGACAAAAAATAAAATCCATGGGAAAATTACAGTGTTAATTAAACTGCTCCCATGGTTACATAAAAATTCCTAGATACAATTTTTCTAAATTCTAAGGAACCATAACCGGTATAATCAAGCATGCTTATAATAATTCAAAAAATTAAAATAACCACATACTTTATACATAATCCATGATAACAACATAAAGGAACCCTAGAATGCCACTCTCTAAATATCAAATCCATACATAAATAAAAAGACTAAGTAATTGTCTAATTTATGTACATGGCATAGTCATGAGATGGCTCTGATACCAATTGTAGGAAAATAAATCGGTAAAAACGTATCAGAGTGGCGCAGCGGAACAATAAAAATTTTTAGATCGTTAAATATCTCATGATGCCATATACAATAAACCAACAACAATTAAAACTCATACCTCAAGGACGCCAATCTTGCAGGAGGAGAATGACCGGAGGCTTCAACCAACTAGCCTTCTCTACTATTCTCCAATTCCCGAATGGCTGAGTGTGTGGGCACTCTGAAACTCGATCGGTATGCTAGAACTGCTAGTCTTCTTCCGACCACCCAGATCTCTAAAGAACTTTATTGTCATGATGAGCTGTGCAACAATAAGCCTGCTCACCTGAGAGTCTGTGGTCTAAGAGAACTGGAGTGGTAGGTCCTCTATTTATAGACCTGCATGAGGTGAATCTCTGAATTTGAATTGGATTAGGAAAAGATATTTTCCCTTATCCAAACCCATAAAATCTGAATTTTTCCAAGGGAGAATCTCCACAAAAAATTCAGTTTTTCTTAGGATAAATCCAATCCAAATCAAAACAAGATTTTAACTAGAATTTTATCTCCCTTTCTCAATCCAAAAAATCCGAAAATTTCAAGGTGAATCTTCCCTAAAGATTTTGGCCATTATGGATAAGGGAGAATCAAAAATTCCACTAGGATTTTCAAGCTTGAATCTCATCTCAACCTTATCCAAAATAACCGAATTTCCTAGGAGATTTACTCCTTAATTTCGGCCACTTTTCAGGGAAGGAGAGAATCCAAATTCAACTAGGATTGAAACTTGAATTTTCCCTTGAATCCTATCCACAAAAACCGAAATTTGCTTGAGGATTATCCTCAAAATTTCGTCCCTTATTTGTTGGGATTTGGATTCGAAATTCAAGTAGGATTCTAACAAGATTATCCTCTCCAAATCCAACTCAAATTCGAATTTCAAACCTTGTGGATTTTCCACAACAAATTCGAATCCTACTTGGACTGTGATTCAAAATTTGAATTTCAAATTTCTAATTCAAATTTCAAATTCGAATTTCAAATTTCAAATTTCAAATTCGAATTTCAAATTTCAAATTTCAAATTCGAATTTCAAATTCAAATTTCAAATTCGAATTTCAAATTCAAATTTCAAATTCGAATTTCAAATTCAAATTTCAAATTCAAATTTCAAATTCAAAATTCAAATTTCAAATTTCAAAATTCAAATTTCAAATTTCAAAATTCAAAATTCAAATTCCACAAAACGGTTGTGTTTCATATTCTTGTTCTCATGGATAATTTTCTACAACTCCAATCCAATCTCAAATAAAATCATGGCAACTTTATTTGGAGTTCGAATAATTGTGTACTCTATTATCCAAAACAAAATCTGAATTCAACCGGAGAGAATCTTGTCTACTATCCTAATCCTGTGTCATCACCATCCATGCATAATAAACTAGCCAATAGCATACACAAATCAATTTGCCAAACGTTAAGGAATTATGTGGAGCTAGTAGAGGGACTGATTGGACATATATAATCGGGCTCCCGTGATTCCATATGATCATCATTCTTTACCGAACAACTCAATCATATGATCACTAGTTTCAGAGTCATACCACTATAAACCTGAAACTGAACTCCCAATTATATACCGTATTACGTAAGCCTGTGACGAGCTACTATCCAATGACCTTGTCATATATGCAAAACGCTCATATGATATCCATGATCAGCCTTAGGTCAAAGTCCGTTTAATCCTACTGATCAGGCTATCTTAAAGTTCCATTATACTACCGAATCAAGAAAATGATTATTCACCATATGTGAATAAGAAGTCATCCGCCCAGCAGACAACCCAAGGCCTTGTCCATTTTCACATTCAGTATAATGCCTTTAAGAGGATACCTTTAACTCCTCAGAGCTATGATTCTGATATCTGCAAACAAACCCTTCATCGTATACAAGTCATGCACCCAACGAACCGGTCTATAAGCTTACTACCTCTAAGATGCTTTAGCCATTGGAACATCAAAGTACACAAGTCATATACATGAAGTAGTTCATTTACTCAGGATTAAGGTTATTGCACAATGAACGTCAAAAGCAGATTGATCCACTCATAGCGGACTACGTAGATCAATCACACTTTAGTCCCGGTCTAATATGTCACCACCGAGCAACATATCCATGTCTCTACTTGGGAGTCCAACTCCAGACAGTCAAGACAAACCGTCCCCTCTAAGGCTTTAGACAACATAATAGTCTTTACATGAGTTAGATGCTCGGTCTAACCCCATAGACTACAGACCATAGTTTAGACTGCTAACTTTAGAACATTGTCTTCTCGCATACAAAAGTCCATTACATGTAACGTTCTAACAGTTTTAACACAAGCAGTCAGTGAGTCATATTTGCTTACATTTACTTTAACATGTAAATAAGACAAGGACAGATAGCAATGTAATGAATAACCTCTATGTATAATTTTATTATCCAGTTCAAAATAAATACATCAAAATGTCTCTAATACTTAGGGCATTTCCTAACATGAGGTTGGTGGTACTGGCCCACTGTCTACTAAGGCAGATATCTCTGGCCTAAACATGCCAATCATATTCTGAATCTTCTCTCTCTTAGTTGATACCACATAAGGGCATAAACGAGACAACTGATCAAATCTCCTGCATATTTTGCTGACCAACTAATTTCCTTGTTTCAGTTCAACAAATTCTTTTTATTGCGGACGCAGGGTGGCCAGATCGTAATATTTCTAGTTAAATTCCTCCAGAAATTCATTCCAACTCATAGTGGTCATGTCTCTCCTCATGCGGACAGTGTCCTACCAGAATCAAGCATCCTTTTTCAGCACAAAGGACTCACAAAAAATCTTTTCTTGATCAGTTAAATTCATAAACTCTAGGATCATCTATAGAGAAGAAAGCCACTCCTCTACCTCCAGTGGATCAAGCGAACCTTCGAACTCCAGTGGCTTATTTGGCGAAATTGTTCATATAGGGGTTCCTGATTCACCCTAGGTTGGGGTTACTGGACTTCTAGGTGTAGGAAAATAAATCGGTAAAAACGTATCAGAGTGGCGCAGCGGAACAATAAAATTTTTTTTTTAGATCGTTAAATATCTCATGATGCCATATACAATAAACCAACAACAATTAAAACTCATACCTCAAGGACGCCAATCTTGCAGGAGGAGAATGACCGGAGGCTTCAACCAACTAGCCTTCTCTACTATTCTCCAATTCCCGAATGGCTGAGTGTGTGGGCACTCTGAACATCGATCGGTATGCTAGCACTGCTAGTCTTCTTCCGACCACCCAGAACTCTAAAGAACTTTATTGTCACGATAAGCTGTGTAACAATAAGCCTGCTTACCTGAGAGTCTGTTGTCTAAGAGAACTGGAGTGGCAGGACCTCTATTTATAGACCTGCATGAGGTGATTCTCTGAATTTGAATTGGATTACGAAAAGATATTCTCCCTTATCCATAACCATAAAAATCTGAATTTTACATGGGAAAATCCCAACAATAAAATTCGGTTTTTTAAGGATAAAACCAATCCAAATCTAAACAAGATTTTAACTAGAATTTTATCTCCCTTTTTCAACCAAAAAATCCGAAATTTCCTAGGAGATTTTCTCCAAATATTCGGCCACATTTAGGATAAGGGAGAATTAAAATTCCACTAGGATTTTCAAACTTAAATCTTATCTCAACCTTATCCAAAATAACCGAATTTTCCTAGGAGATTTCCTCCATAATTTCGGCCACTTTTCAGGGAAGGAAAGAATCCAAATTCAATTAGGATTGAAACTTGAATTTTCCCTTGAACCTTATCCACAAAAACCGAAATTCTATTGAGGAATATCCTCAAAAATTTCGTCCACTTTTGTTAGGATTTAGATTCAAAATTCAAGTAGGATTCTAGCAAGATTATCCTCTCCAAATCCAACTCAAATTCGAATTTCAAACCTTGTGGATTTTCCACAACAAATTCGAATCCCACTTGGACTGTGATTCAAAATTTGAATTTCAAATTTCAAATTCGAATTTCAAATTCAAATTTCAAATTTCAAATTTCAAATTTCAAATTTCAAATTTAAATTTCAAATTCAAATTTCAAATTCGAATTTCAAATTCAAATTTCAAATTCAAATTTCAAATTCAAAATTCAAATTTCAAAATCCACAAAACGGTTGTGTTTCAAATTCTTGTTCTCATGGATAATTTTCTACAACTCCAATCCAATCTCAAATAAAATAATGGCAACTTTATTTGGAGTTCGAATAATTATGTACTCTATTATCCAAAACAAAATCTGAATCCAACTGGAGAGAATCTTGTCTACCATCCTAATCCTGTGTCATCACCATCCATGCATAATAAACTAGCCAATAGCATACACAAATCAATTTGCCAAACGTTAAGGAATTATGTGGAGCTAGTAGAGGGACTGATTGGACATATATAATCGGGCTCCCGCAAATCCATATGATCATCATTCTTTACCGAACAACTCAATCATATGATCACTAGTTTCAGAGTCACACCACTATAAACCTGAAACTGAACTCCCAATTATATACTGTATTACGTAAGCCTGTGACGAGCTACTATCCAATGACCTTGTCATATATGCAAAACCCTCATATGATATCCATGATCAGCCTTAGGTCAAAGTCCGTTTAATCCTACTGCTCAGGCTATCTTAAAGTTCCATTATACTACCGAATTAAGAAAATGATTATTCACCATTTGTGAATAAGAAGTCATCCGCCCAGTAGACGACCCAAGGCCTTGTCCATTTTCACATTCAGTATAATGCCTTTAAGAGGATACCTTTAACTCCTTAGAGCTATGATTTTGATATCTGCAAACAAACCCTTCATCGTATACAAGTCATGCACCCAACGAACCGGTCTATAAGCTTACTACCTCTGAGACGCTTTAGCCATTGGAACATCAAAGTACACAAGTCATATACATGAAGTAGTTCATTTACTCAAGATTAAGGTTATTGCACAATGAACGTTAAAAGCAGATTGATCCACTCATAGCGGACTACGTAGATCAATCATACTTTAGTCTAGGTCTAATATGTCACTGCCAAGCAACATATCTATGTCTTTACTTGGGAGTCCAACTCCAGACAGTCAAGACAAACCGTCCCCTCCAAGGCTTTAGACAACATAATAGTCTTAACATGAGTTAGATGCTCGGTCTAACCCCATAGACTACAGACCATAGTTTAGACCGCTAACTTTAGAACATTGTCTTCTCGCATACAAAAGTCCATTACATGCAACATTCTAACAGTTTTAACACAAGCAGCCAGTGAGCCATATTTGCTTATATTTACTTTAACATGTAAATAAGACGAGGACAGATAGCAATGTAATGAATAACCTCTATATATAATTTTATTATCCAGTTCAAAACGAATACATCAAAATGTCTCTAATACTTAGGGCATTTCCTAACACTAGGACAACTGGTGGCACTGCTGGTACTGTTTCTGCTGCCTGAGAGGCATGGCCTTCTTCTTGGCCTTGTCGTTGTTCCATTGTAGTTAACTCAGCGTTTTCTTTCATTTGGGTTTCTAGGAGGGCTTGTAGTTCCTCCACTCTATCTATTATTGTAGGACGTCGTCCTCTTCATGCACTCATTATGCTTTCTTTCTCCTAGCCTAGCATAATGATCGAAGGTTAGATTTTCCATAAATAACTTGGTAGTGTAGCAGAAATTTTAAATATATCATATACTACATAATATAAGCATTTCAAAACTTCTAATCTAATTTTATAGCATTTCCTTACATCATACATAGCATACATGAATATTTACATATACTATAACGTTTGGGCTATATTCATCATAGCCTTTTACTTCATATATACATATTTACTTATACATATATAGACATGTATCTTTCAATTTTTAGTCATCTTGTTCGTTTTGACCTAGAGGGAACTCTTCTAGGTCTTCTTCATCCTTATCAGAATCATCGCCAGTGGACGTTCCTTGATTACAGTTTGTGTTTGTCCTACGATGTGAGGGACCTGCCTCATGGTCGTTTGCCATCGGTTGTGGCCTATATAGGTGCTTTAATACTTCTTCCTCGTGATCTTGCTCCCATTGATCTCTCTCTATATGTTCTCTTAACTGCACTCTTTCAGTGTGGATGATTCGGACCACAAATTCATACCGAGTGAGTTAAAAAAGGGGACTCACCCTTTGTTTTAGCTCCATTGAAAGTCCCTTCTAAAACATCTCACAGAAATCCTCATTAGAGAAATTAGGAAGCGGACACCTTTTTACAACATTCTCCTCAAATCGTGCTGCATATGTAAGTACCGTGTCACCGGGCATCATTTGGAACCTTTCTATTCTCTAAATAAATTCCCTGACTTCCGTAACTTAGGGTAGTACAGGCAGTGGTGTAGCTTCCTCACTTGACTGAGGGACTGGAGTCATCACTGGGCTCTGTTGAGAAAATTGCTGCCTCATTGTCTGACAGAAATTGGCCCAGTTAAGCCTTAATAATCTGCCTTGATCACAATACTCCTAGTATACTTGGGCATCCCCTTGGAAAGTGCTCACAGCGAGGATAACCCAATAATCTCGGTTTATGTCGCATGATTGACAAATCATCTCTATAGTGTGTAGCTAATCCTGTACTGTAATAGACTGTGGCCTTCCATTAAAAGTAGGTGGCTGGCAAACCCTAAAGGCCTGGGTAGCTCTGGCAGAAACTCTCATGCCGATATGTTCTCATCCACCTATTACTGGAATATTGACTACTACTGGTGGATGATGGAGGACTGGTGGAGGGGTAGGTGCCCTAATAGTCATTGGTGCCTCTGCTCGTGGAGTAACGGGGTTTGGCAGTGCTCCAGAGTGTACTGTCGATCGTTGGGGTGGGAATGGCCTAACTATGGGTCTAGTCCATACCCTAGGAGGACCGCTAATTCTATATGGATGCGGTCTAATGTACGGTGGTCTCATCTTCTTAGTTCCTACATTAGGTTGACTTTACGTAAATAAACATTTACTAATCGTAAAAATGAATTTAACTTACTTGGATAGATGAACGAGATGCGCATCAGGCCTTAGGGAATATGGTCAACTGCTCTGATACCAACTGTGACAGCCCACCTATCATGGAGGCTAACAGTACTAGCATAGTCGAGCTTTGGAGTCCACTATGATAGACCGTCACCTCATTGGGTCGCCAGTAACTTACATAAAACTTGCTTTTGTTATTTATTGTTCATATTTTAACCTTTGATTTTATCATGAAAACTGGGGATTTTTTTTTTAAACCAATCTTGAAACTGTAAAGTCGTAGAACATTATAAAACATATACTGAAATACATATCATACTTTGTCATGCTTAATTTACATCATGTTACATTGTTCAAAACTTCTTTCAAAAGTGCTCAGCGAAAATCATTAGCAGGACCATTCCCCCCGCCCAGCCCTGATGGCAGATGCAGATCCCGCTCCTCATCCATCCACATTTACTGGTGTACAGGTTTCTTGCCTACAACATGAATAAACTTATGAGCGACAGGCTCAGTAAGTTCAAACATAAAAACATATAACATATATCATACATCATATTATAAACCCTAATCATCTGTTAGTACTTGTTAGACTTGATTATGCTCAATTATGGCAAATCTTAAGTCTTAAGTCTTTAACTTGCTTAGGTTCTGGTTTTGGGCCCTGTGATTGGTCGTACTATAATGCACACATGACTGAGAGGGACTCTAGAGAGTGGCCCACTGGCCAATCCTCTACAGTCTACATGACATGAACTTGATAAAACATAACATAACATGAAAAACCTCCACCTGTATAGGATCCCGGTACGCCAATATTGGTTTCATTATTGACTTTCATGTAGTTCCTAACCAGTGGCATTATAGCTGCCTCCTAGGTTAAGAACTCTTTGCATTACGTTTTTTATTTGTGGTTATTTTATTTTCAATGTTAGTGTGCATATAGCACCTTGATACTTATCTACTTGTCATACATAACATATAAACATATTATGTAAATCTATGTTGCAGACAAATGAATATCTGAACTTACAGATATCTTGTTGGCATTTCCTTTCCAGGGTCAACCGGCGTCCTTTTATCGCCTCTTTGTTGGATCCCGATAATCTAAATAAATCATGGTTATTTTTATTATTCATTTCATATTTAAAATATTGTAAAAATATAAAATTTTTGATTCTGGATCCCTAATTATATGTTTAGGGGTTTATTTTTTCAATTTTTGTAGTTATTACACAGCCTAGTACAAGGCCATGTCCATGGCCGTGTACCTCTTCGGTTTGTGAGTTATTTCACTACACGCCTGTGGTTTCCTAGTACACGCCTGTGTACTATTGAAAATTTTGAATTTAATCATTAAAACCTTAATTAAGGCTTAGGATACCATTCCAGGCCTTAATATCACTCTTCCTAACTTTTTGACAAAATGACCATTTTGCCCCTAACTTTTGACAAAATGACCATTTCGTCCTTAGTGAGATTTTTCTCCGTTTTTCTGATTTACAGCTCTATTTTGGCTTTTAAAAATTTAATTAAATCATTTTAAGGCTTTTACGGTCTTTTTTTAGTGTTTTAGAAAATTTTGATCAAAATAATCATTTTGCCCCTGACTGGACTTTAGGCCGTAAAATTTTCATTTTACCATTTTAGTAAGGTTTTCTAAGCCCAAAAATCATAAAATAATTTTTCTTAGGCCTTCTTGAGCTTTTATGACATTTCTTGTCGAAATACTCAGGTTACTATTCACCTAACCCTCGGGTGAAACTACTCCGACCCTCAGGGTCGTTTCTCGTTTTTCTGACCTTTCGAGACCTCAAATGGACATTTCACTAGTTCTGAAATCGTCCATTACCCTTCCTCAAGCCTAGGCCATCGAGAAGCTTGGGTTTTTAAATCCCGACCATAATTTACCCCTCGTTTCCTAAAATACCCTTTGGCTTGTCCTAAAAATTTCGACAGCATTTCTGCTTAATTTTTAGGTTCCCAACGTTTAGGTAACGCCTCGAAACCCTTGGTACCTGCTAATTACTAAATCAGAGACTTAATTTTTACGTAAAATCCAAACTTTTTACGTAAAAATACATTTATAACCCTAGCCGTTTTCAACGGAGTTTGGGTTCGTTTTTAACTATTCTTACCCTCAGTTTTATCTACATTACACTTAAACATTTTCCTTACAAAATTTTCCATTTTCCACCAAAACCCTTACCATGGTATTGTTACTATCAAGTACCAAAATTTAATTTTTTCATGTCCTTAACTTCATCCATAATTTCACTAATGTACCCATATACATTTAGGATTCAACAAACCACCTTAAACATAGAAAATTTTTTTTTAAACCCTTTCTTTGTCTCATGGATTTTCCTTAGAAAATCATGCACAAAATTTTATTTTTCTCATTACATTCCTTTTCTTGATTCCAATACATGTCAACACCACATTTTAAATCCAAAATCATTTTGTACAAACTTGACTTTCATGAAAAAACCATGCCATACCTCATGGCTTTAACATTGAAAAACAAACACAATATTGTGTTTTCAATTCTATCTCATACTTTAATTCTAAATCATGCCAACTTACTTTCTAAAACAACCTTTAACCAAATAACAACTTGAAATCTCCCTCCTTTTCCACACGGTTTTTCATTAAGGAACCGTGCACAATTTTGTGTTTTTCACACTTCTATTAAATGTCTTGCTTTCATCACATTACCACGTGACTATCAACACCAAAAACTAGCCAAAACCAACACTTAAAATCAACACAAAACAGGTTGGTAGCCCACGGTTTTTGGTGAAAAACCAACATGAAAATTTCTTGTTTCTGAACTCTAGTTCATGGCTTTATTTCTTCAATTGCTAACATTGTTTTTCCAAGACAAAAAAAACCATCAAAATTTCACCCTTCTAAGCCATAACAATCCACAGATTTTCAACAAGAAGACGAAAAATGAAAAGCTTGTAAAAGTGAAGTTTTACCTTAGTTGTTGATCACTTGTTGCTAGGGATGATTTCTACACAATATTAGTAGAAAATTTTTGAAGAAATGAACTTGGCAATGGTGGGAAGGCTCACAGCTGCAAGGGAATGGCTGAAACAAAATTTTTTTTTTGGTTTTTGGCCACCAAAAATCGTGTATATATCAGCCCAAAAAGGAGGGACCATTTTGTAATGTTTTAGGGGCATTTTTACAAGCTTTATAAGTAATTTTTACAACCATTAAGGGCTGTTTAGCAATGAACAAAAATTTGATAGATTTTTTTTTTCTGAATTTCCCATGGAAATCTGCCACATCACATGCCCTAGAAAATTCTTGAAATTGTTCCAAGCTTTCCTTGACTTTTTGTGTTGACTTTGCATCCTAGCCATTGGATCAAAATAACTTTAAACTCTAGTCCTTGGATTTTGATGTAATCTTACATCTTTTGAATGTCTCACAACAAATCATTGATTCCACATGTATATTTCGATCAAACTTTTGATCAAAAGTCAAACCGAATAGTTTTGCACCGAAATCATGTAGACGAGTTTCTGAGGCTGTCCGTGCGATTGGTTTTCCTTAATTCACCCCAGTTTGACTAAAAATCCATAACATAAGTATTTCGGCTTTTAGTGACTTACAGTATATTTCTAGGATTTTCGATACCGAAAAGGTGTAATTAGTCCAATTTCGGTTTGGTAAAAATTTCCATTCCTGATCACACCCTCTTTGGCATTGTTAGAATATTTCATTGTATTCTAAATAATATTAAATGAGACATTTTACAATTATTTACATAAAAATCATCGTATACATAAATTGTACATATTTTTCGAGAGTAGTAAAATTTCTCAGTTGTCACAAATGGGTTAGGTTTAGGCATAAAGATTTATGGTTATCAATCAGCTAATCAACAGTTAGAGTCGAGACTAGGATTTTGTGGGCCAATGGTGTAATGCATTCTTATTTCACAGCATGATATAGAAAAGACAAGAAACCATCATAAAAACTATTAACATTTCATAATCCTAATGGCTTTTGATGAAAGATTTAGTTGCGCCCAAGATGTAGGAAAAAAATATTGCAAAGCGGAATTACAAAAATTTTTCAAGATCGTTAAATATCTCATGATGCCATATGCAATAAACTAACAACAACAAACTTATACCTTTAGAGGATGCCAAAGATGTAGGAGGAGAACTATCAGATGGCTTCAACTAACTAGCTTTCTTTAGTATTCCCCAATTCCTAGATGGCAGAGTGTGTGGGCACTCGGATCCTTGATCGGTATATTAGCACTACTAGTCTTCTTCCAATCACCCAGATCTCTAAAGAACTTATTATCACAGTGAGTTGTGCAACAATAAGCCTGCTCACTTGAGAGTCTGTGGTCTGAGAGAACTGGAGTGGTAGGACCCCTATTTATAGATTTGCATGAGGTGGTCTCTTGAATTTGAATTAGACCAAGAGAAGATTTTCTCCCCTTCTTCCACACACAAAATCTAAACTCTTCCCTAAGCCAAGATCATGATCAATTTCGGCCACAGTAGGAAGATATTTTATTCAAAATTCAAATAGGATTTTAACTTGAATTTTATCTCCTCATTATCCATCAAAATTGATTCTCCTAGACCTAGAAATAAGTCTAGCTTCGGCCATTCAAGTGTGAGGAGAATCAAAATTCAAATAGGATTTTCTAATTTGAATTTCATCTTACCCTTATCCATAAAAATCTGATTTTCCTTAGGCTTGTTTGTATGAAAAATTGATAAAAATTACACAGTAGAATTACAAAAAATTTTTAAGATCGTTAAATATCTCATGATATTATATATAATAAATCAACAACAACAACTTTATACCTTCAGAGGATGCCAAATTTGCAGGAGGAGAATGACTGAAGGGCTTCAACCAACTAACCTTCTTTACTATTCTCTAATTCCTAGATGGCAGAGTGTGTGGGCACTCAAATCCTTGATTAGTATACTAGCATTGCTAGTCTTCTTCTAACCACCCAGATCTCTAAAGAACTTATTATCACGGTGAGTTATGCAACAATAAGCCTGCTCACCTGAGAGTCTGTGGTCTGAGTGAACTAGAGTGGTAGGACCCCTATTTATAAACTTGCATGAGGTGATCCCTTGAATTTTGAATTGGACCAAGAGAAGATTTTCTTCCCCTTTTCACACAAAATCCGAACTCCCTTAGGCCAAAATATCCCTTACATTTTTAGCCAAGTAGAGACATAGATATGTCGCTTGGTGGTGACATATTAAACCGGGACTAAAGCGTGATTGATCTACGAAATCCGCTTTGAGTGGATCAATCTGCTTTTGACGTTCATTGTGCAGTAACCTTAATCCTGAGTGAATGGACTACTTCATGTATATGACTTATGTACTTTGATGTTCCAATGGCTAAAGCGTCTCAGAGGTAGTAAGCTTATAGACCGGTTCATTGGGTGCATGACTTGTATACGATGAAAGATTTGTTTACAGATATCGGAATCATAGCTCTAATAAGGAGTTAAGGGTATCCTCTTAAAGGCATTATACTGGATGTGAAAATGGACAAGGACTTGGGTCGTTTACTGGGCGGATGACTTCTTAGTCACATATGGTGAATAATCATTTTCTTATTCAGTAGTATAATGGAACTTTAAGATAGCCTGATCAGTAGAACTAAACAGACTTTGACCTACGGCTGATCATGGATATCATATGAGGGTTCTGCATATATGACAAGGTCATTGGATGATAGCTTATCACAGGCTTACATAATACGGTATATAATTGGGAGTTCAGTTTCAAGTTTATAGTGGTGTGACTCTGAAATTAGTGATCATATGATTGAGTTGTTCGGCAAAGAGTGATGATCATATGGATTCGCGGGAGCCCGATTATATATGTCCAATTGGTCCCTCTACTAACTCTATATAATTCCTTAACGTTTGGCAAATTGATTTGTGCATGCTATTGGCTAGTTGATTATATATGGATGGTGTTGACATAGGATTAGGATGGTGGACAAGATTCTCTCCGGTTGGATTCAGATTTCGTTTTGGATAATAGAGTACAAAATTATTTGAATTCCAAATAAAGTTACCATGATTTTATTTGAGATTGGATTAGAGTTGTAGAAAATTATCCATGAGAACAAGAATTTGAAATACAACTATTTTGTGGATTTTGAAATTTGAATTTTGAATTTTGAAATTTGAAATTTGAATTTGAAATTTGAATTTGAAATTTGAAATTTGAAATTTGAAATTCAAATTTTGAATCACAGTCAAAGTAGGATTTGATTTTCTTGTGATAAATCCACAAGGAATAAAATTCGAATTTGAGTTGGATATGGAGAGGAAAATCTTGTTTGAATCCTACTTGAATTTTGAATCCAAGTCCTAACAAATATGGTCGAAAATTTTGAGGATTATTCTCATGGAATTTTCGGATTTTTTGTGGATAAGATTCAAGGAAAAATTCAAGTTTCAATCCCAGTTGAATTTGGATTCTCTCCTCCTTGATTATGGCTGAAATTTTGAGGAAGATCTCATGAGGATTTTCGGTTATTTTGGATAAGGCTGAGATAAGATTCAAGCTTGAAAATCCTAGTTGAATTTTGATTCTTACCTTACTTTTTGTGGCCGAAAAATCTTAGAGGATTTTCTAAAAAGATTTTCGTTTTTTTTTTGGTTGGATAATGGTGAGATAAAATTCAAGTTAAAATCTTGTTTGAATTTTTGAACACAAAATCTAGAATGTGGCGGATTCTTTTAGTGGATAATGGCTTGGAAAATTTCAGATTTTGTGTGTGGATAAGGGAGAAAATCTTCTCCTAATCCAATTCAAATTCAGAGGATCACCTCATGCAAGTCTATAAATAGAGGTCCTGCCACTCCAGTTCTCTCAGACCACAGACTCTCAGGTGAGCAAGCTTCTTGTTGCATAACTCACCGTGACAATAAGTTCTTTAAAGATCTGGGTGGTTGGAAAAAGACTAGCAGTGCTAGCATACCGATCGAGGTTCAGAGTGCCCACACACTCAGCCATTCGGGAATTAGAGAATAGTAGAGAAGGCTAGTTGGTTGAAGCCCTCTGGTCATTCTCCTCTTGCAAGATTGGCGTCCTTGAGGTAGGAGTTTAAATTATTGTTGGTTTATTGTATATGGCATCATGAGATATTTAACGATGTTAAAAAAAAATTTATTGTTCCACTACGCCACTCTAATATGTTTTTACCGATTTATTTCCTACAAGAGTTAGACCGGCAATGGAAGATTGTGAACCTTTCTTTGCCTCTTGCATTGCATACTTATCTATTATCTTGTTTATGTATGAAGCTTGGGATAATGCTATCATTTTGTTCTTTTGATCTCAAAAGAGACGAATGCCTAGAACATAATTAGCTTTTCCCAAGTCCTTCGTGTCAAATTGTTGGTGCAGCCAAAGTTTGACTGATGATAAATTTCCTACATCATTCCCAATAAGCAGTATATCATCGACACAGAGCATCAAAAAGATCACTTTTCTATCCTTAATACGTTTATAAACACAAGGTTCATCAACGTTATGCTTAAAATTGAATGTTTCGATCGCTTGATCAAATCTTTGGTTCTATGAGCGGGATGCTTGCTTTAATTCATAAATGGAGCAAAGCAACTTGCAGACTTTTATTTCCTGGCCTTTTACCACGACCCCTTTGGACTGTATCATATAGATACATTCCTTAAGATGGCCATTCAAGAATGCCATCTTGACGTCTATTTGCTAGATCTCGTAATCGAGAGCCACAGCAACAAACAAAAGAATGCGGATAGACTTCAGCATAGCAACAGGCAAAAAGGTTTCATCATAATTGATTCCTGCATTTTATGTGTATCCCTTTGCCATAAGTCTAGCCTTGAAAGTTTCAACTCTCCTTTTTGCATCCTTCTTTCTTGTGTTGACCCACTTGCATCCAATGGGTTTTATCCCATCCGCTGGATACACAAGTTCCCAAATAGAGTTGGATTTCATAGAATTCATCTCATTTTTCATGGCCTATTTCCAAGATTTAAAATCAATTTCATTTATAACTTCATCATAAGTGATCAGATCATCCTTATGCTCATAAGCCTCACCCTGGTATACCTCAGCATCATACATGAAGAAATTAGGTTTCCCTAGAAACCCTCCCACTATGACGAAGCACCCTAAATTATTGATCGTCTGTAGGTCTTTCACTGGAACTTGGACTTGCATCCAAGACCGAAACCTGCGGAGTAGTTTTATCACTTGAGGCTTAAAGTCATTCATGTGACTTTCCTCCAAGAATGTCACATGGGTTGATACAATGACTTTTTGTTCCTTCGGGTTGTAGAACAGACTTCCCTTAGTTCCTTTAGGATACCATATAAACATGCACAATCCCAATCTTGGTTCCAACTTATTCACATCCCCATCCAGTATATGTGCCGGGCAGCCCTATATTCTCATATGTCTAAGGAAGGCTTCCTTCCATGCCACAATTCATACAGAGTCTAGGGAATTGATTTACTTAGAAATTGATCTAGAATATAGCACGCCGTTTGTAATGCATATCCCCAGAATGATAACGGTAGCGTTGAATAACTCATCATGGACCGTACCATATTCATTAAGGTCCTGTTTCTCCTTTCGGCTACACCATTCTATTGTAGAGTACCAGGTGCAGTCAATTAGGATAGTATCCCATTCTTTACGAGATGTCCTAGAAATTCATTAGAGAGGTATTTGCTACTTCGATCAGATTTAAGTGTCTTTATAAATTTACCTAATTACTTTTCCACTTCCGCACGATACTCTTTGAACTTATCAAAGGTTTCACTCTTACGATGCATCAGGTACACATATTCATACCTTGAGTAATCGTCTATAAAGGAGACATAATACTTGAACCTTCCTTGTACTACGACATTCATGGGGCCACATATGTTGGTGTGTACAATTTCTAAGAGTTCCTAAGCCCTAGTACCCATAGCTCCAAAAGACCTCTTAGTCATTTTACCCTCAAAACAAGACTCATATTGAGGAAGATGTACCTCCTTCAGAGATTCCAAAGGACCATCCTTCACCAATCTTTGAATCATTTCTTGATTAATATGACCAAGTCTTAAATGCCAAAGATACGTATTGTTAGAGTGAGAAACATTTAACCTGTTAGAGTTATTAGTTAATTCGGTGTTAAGCAGTGAGTACATCTTTGATTTGATCAAATATAGGCTTCCATCTATCCATCTAGAATAGATAAAAAAAAATTATTTTTACGAACATCAACTCTTTCAGTAAAAGAAACTGAATAAGAATCTCTTATTAAACAAGCTACTGATATAAGGTTCCTCCTAAAATTAGGAATGTAAAAACAGTCTTTTAATAAAATAAACCTAAATTCATCAAAATAAAGATAGAGGCCTCCTATGACTTCAGCCACCACTAAGCTACCGTCTCCAGCCCACAATGAGAGGCTCCTATCGTGTAGACTTCTCATTTCTATGAACCCCCGCAAAGAAACACAAACATGATTAGTAGCATCTAAATCAATGACCCAAGCATCTTTCGATTCTTCCACCAAACACGCTTCTAAATAATGAAGTTCCTTACCTTCCTTGTCCTTGACGGCTAGGAATTCCTAACAAACCTTCTTGAAGTGACCTACCTTCCCACAGTGGAAGCATTTAGACTTTTTAGGGTCTTTGGGCTTCTTGTTCTTGTTCTTGTTCTTCTTCCTATCTGAGACAGGAGGAATAGAAGAACTGGAAGCCTCTTGCTTCTTCTTTGGCTTCTTCTTTTTCCCAGAGGGTTTAGAAGATTCTGCCAAGTTGGCCTCTCCTCTAGGTTGGACCGCATCTCCATCCTTGATCATGCGCTCATAAGCTTGGAGTTACTTCATGAGCTCGATGAATCCTAACTCCCTTGTTGCCAGATTATATGCAGTCTTGAACCCTATAAAATCCTTTGATAGAGTTTTAAACACCATCTCGATCTGGGTGTTGGAGTTCAACTCTGCACTGTTTTTGATAGCCTCAGTAAAGAATTCCATAAGAATGATTATATGATTCTTTACTGGAGTACTTGCCTTCTGCCTAGAGTTCATGATACAAGTAATGGTAGACAGTCGAGCTAATTTTTCTTGGCCTCCAAACATTTCCTCTAAGTTTTCCATGATCTCCTTGGCAACTTGATAAGTCTCATGCTGCTTTTGTAAAGCACTTGTAATGCAAGCAAGTATATAGCACCAAGCTATCTCATTGGATTCTCTCCAATGAGTATAGGCAATCGGGACCTCCTTAAGTGGTGTATTAGGTTTGTGCTTGTAGGAATAAAATCGGTAAAAACGCATCAGAGCGGCACAGTGGAATAATAAAAATTTTTCAAGATCGTTAAATATCTCTTGATGCCATATACAATAAATTAACAATAATAAAACTTACACCTCAAGAGGACGTCGATACTGTAGGAGGAGAATGACTGGAGGGCTTCAACCAACTAGCCTTCTCTACTATTCTCCAATTTCTGGATGGCAGAGTGTGTGGGCACTCGATTTCTCGATCGGTATGCTAGCACTGCTAGTCTTCTTTCGACCACCCAGATCTCTAAAGAACTTATTGTCACGGTGAGTTATGCAACAATAAGCCTGCTCACCTGAGAGTCTGTGGTCTGAGAGAACTGGAGTGGTAGGACCGCTATTTACAGACTTGCATGAGGTGATCCTCTGAATTCGAATTGAATTAGGAGAAGATTTTCTCCCTTATCCACTCACAAAAATCTAAAAATTCTAGGCCTTATCCAACCATAAAGAATTCGGCCATTTTAAGGATTTTCTTTCAAAATTCAAACAGGATTTTAACTTAAAATTTATCTCCTCATTCCCTCATAAAAACTGATTCCCCTTTGTGCCAAAAACATGACTAAATTCGGTCAAGGGAGATTTTTGGTTTTAATGGATAAGGGTGAAATAAAAATTCAAGCTAGAAAATCCTATTTGGATTTTCTAGCTTGAATTTTTATTTCACCCTTATCCATTAAAACCAAAAATCTCCCTTAAGATTATCCTCAAAATTTTTAGCCAAACTAGGGAGGAGAGAATCCAAATTCAACTGGGATTGAAACTTGAATTTTTCTTGAAACTTATCCACAAAAACTGAAAATATCTAGGAGGATTTGCCTCAATAATTTTCGACCATTTTAGTTAGGATTGGGATTCAAAATTTAAGTAGGATTAAAATAAGATTTTCCTCTCCATAATCCAACTCAAATTCGAATTCTAACCCTGTGGACTTATCCACAAAGAATTCGAATTCTACTTGGACTGTGATTCAAAATTTGAATTTCAAATTTCAAAATTTGAATTTCAAATTTCAAAATTTAAAATTCAAAATTCAAATTTAAATTTCAAATTCAAAATTTCAAATTCGAATTTCAAATTCAAAATTTAAATTTCAAAATTCAAATTTCAAATTTCAAATTTCAAAATCCACAAAATAGTTGTATTTCAAATTTTTGTTAGCATGGATAATTTTCTACAACTCCAATCCAATCTCAAATAAAATCATGGCAACTTTATTTAGAGTTCGAATAATTGTGTACTTTATTATCAAAAACAAAATATGAATTCAACCGGAGAGAATCTTATCCACCATCCTAATCCTATGTTAACACCATCCATGCATAATCAACTAGCCAATAAGCATACACAAATCAATTTGCCAACCGTTAAGGAATTATGTGGAGTTAGTAGAGAGACCAATTGGACATATATAATCGAGCTCTTATGAATCCATATGATCATCATTCTGTACCGAATAACTCAATCATATGATCACTAATTTCAGAGTCACACCACTATAAACCTGAAATTAGACTCTAAATTATATACCGTATTACAAAAGCCTGTGACAAGCTAATGTCCAATGACCTGGTCATGTATGCAGAACCCTCATATGATATCCATGATCAGCCTTAAGTCAAAGTTCATTTAATCCTACTGATCAGGCTATCTTAAAGTTCCATTATACTACCGAATAAGAAAATGATTATTCACCATATGTGAAGAAGAAGTCATCTGCCCAGCAGATGACCGAAGGCCTTGTCCATTTTCATATCCAGTATAATGCCTTTAAGAGGATACCTTTAACTCCTTAGAGCTTGATTCTGATATCTGTAAACAAATCCTTTATTGTATACAAGTCATGCACCCAACGAACCGGTCTATAAGCTTACTACCTTTGAGACACTTTAGCCATTGGAACATTAAAGTACATAAGTCATATACATGAAGTAGTTCATTTACTCAAGATTAAGGTTATTGCATAATGAATTTCAAAAGCAGATTGATCCACTAATAGCAGACTATGTAGATCAATCACGTTTTAGTTCCGGTCTAATATGTCACCACTAAGCAACATATCTATGTCTCTACTTGAGAGTCTATGCTTCCAAGTAGAGATATAGTCTATGCTCTGGACAGTCAAGACAAACCATCTCCACTATGGCTTTAGACAACATAATAGTCTTAACATGAGTTAGATGCTCGGTCTAACCCCAAAGACTACAGACCTTAGTTTAGACCGCTTACTTTAGAACATTGTCTTCTTGCATACAAAAGTCTATTGTATGCAACGTTTTAACAGTTTTAACACAAGCAGTCAGTGAGTTATATTTGCTTACATTTACTTTAACATGCAAATAGAATAAGGACAAACAGCAATATAATGAATAACCTCTATATTATAATTTTATTGTCCAGTTCAAAATAAATACATGAAATGTCTCTAATGCTTAGGGCATTTCCTAACAGGGCTTAGGTGGGCATGGTTCGTCCAAGTAGAATTCTTTGTGGAATTTGAATTCTCTCATAGCTGAGAACTATTAGCAGATTTCTTTTCCAATCTTTATAATTATCACTATTTAGTTTGTTTTCAGTGAATATTGAATTGAGGGGTGTCGGTGACATTTTGAACCGAAATAAAATTATACTAGAATATCATTACAAAGCCCAAGTAAATATAGAGATAATTTAGCAAACAAAACATACAAGTATGCTCCTACATGAAACTTGAAAAAAACATATAGTATTGCAACGGTTATTCTTAGCACCTATTGCCCCAAGCCACCGACGGGCGGTCATGGGACAAATAGCCGGAAAGTGGACCCCGTCCAATTAACATATAATGCCTTAATTCCTTTTAGGTTAAGACATATATTAATAATCACTTATTTTGGCCATCAATTTGGTTAACAGAGCTTCTAGGGAAGGTTAATAACTAAACGAGTCTTGAGTGTATAACTATTATTTATGTAATTCGATCCACATCCTACCAAGCCACCGATGGGTGGTCATGAATAGAATCATACCCAAACATGTTTTCCACATAGGAGATCCAATCTAGTATACCGCCGACAATAAACACCTTCCGAGGGGTGTGGTCAGGGCAGAACTGATGCGAGGCGTTACAATGCTTTCACATATGGATCAACAATGGAGGCCGTGGGTTTTGATTGAAACCCTCTCCCGCTCAATATTTTGAAAAACATGCAAGTTTTGAAAAAATTATGTATGATCAATATAGTTTGAGCAGCATTCACCTATCTTATATGACATGTTATCAAATATGCATCCAATTCATCCATCAATACATATTCATCCATCCATGACATATCACAGAAAAACTAAATGACAGAAAAATTTAAAAATAACCAAGCCGTGGTTCCATCCTAGAATAAAGAAAAAATTAAAGATTACAAAATTCCATCCAAAGCATTCTTTGAGTCTTTAATTTTTGCTCCATCTTCTTGTATCCTTCTTCATGTATCCTCCTCATTTATTTCTCATCCCAAAAATTATTTAAAATTCAAATTTCAAATTCAAATTGTTAAACAATTTAAATTTCATGTATAATAATATGTAATTTCAAAAATTTCCAATTTCCAATTACATATTTTTATATTTGATTTAAAATTAAATCTCAAATTCAAAAATTAAAATTTTTGGTTTTTCGGCAAGTAGACCAACGGGCTTGAAAGCCCCCAGCTGCCGTGGGCAGCTCCAGCCCCCAGGGGGGCTGGCAGCCCATGCCCAGGTCGGGAGCAGCCCTGCCGGGCTGCAGGCTCACGGGTTGCACCCCCTAGGGGTTGTAGTAGCCCGCTAGGCTGCAGGGGTTGCCTGCAACCATGGGCTACACACCCAGGGTGCCACAGCAGCCCACCAGGTTGCAGCTTCACCTACAGCCATGGGCCGCAACCCAAGGCCTCGGCAGCCCCTGGGGGGGCCATGGCCACCCCTGGCTATAGGCATAGCCTGTGACCGTGGGTAGTCCAGCCCCGAATAGGGGCTATAGCAGCCCCATCCTGCCCAAGGGCATGGGCTGCAGCCCCACCAAGGCCGGTGGCCAGTCCCGAGGGCAGTCCTCGATTTTCGTGTCATATTCTAATTTATCCATCAAGATCTCCAAAAATTAATTTAAATCCTAATTAAATTAGAATTTTACACACAAACAAAATTTCAATTTTTAAATCAAATTTAACTTTAGGAAAAAATAAATTTTGGTCTTCAGTCTTTAATATCCTCTAAGAATAATTATAAAAAATATCCTATATCATTTCTGGTGTGCAAAATTCTAATCTTAATAATTCTAAGAGACTAAAATTAAAATCCATGGGAAAATTACAGTGATTATAAACCGCTCCCATGGTTATATAAAAAATTCCTAGATCTAATTTTTCTAAATTCTAAGGAACCATAACTAGCAAAATCAAGCATGCTTATAATAATTCAAAAAATTAAAATAACCATATACTATATACATAATTCATGATAACAATATAAAGGAATCCTAGAATGCCACTCTCTAAATATCAAATCCATACATTAATAAAGACTAAACTATTGTCTAATTTATGTATATGACATAATCACGAGATGTCTCTGATACCAATTGTAGGAAAAAAAACTATAAAAATTGCACAGCGGAATTACAAAAATTTTTCAAGATCGTTAAATATCTCATGATGCCATATACAATAAACTAACAACAGTAAACTTATACCTTTAGAGGATGCCAAACATACAGGAGGAGAACTACCGGAGGGCTTCAACCAACTAGTCTTCTCTACTATTCTCAAATTCTCGGATGGCAGAGTGTGTAGGCATTCAGATCTTTGATCGGTATACTAGCACTGCTAGTCTTCTTCTAACCACTTAGATCTCTAAAGTACTTAATGTCATGGTGAGTTGTGCAACAATAAGCCTGCTCATATGAGAGTCTGTGATATGAGAGAATTGGAGTGGTAAGACCCCTATCTATAAACTTGTATGAGGTGATCCCTTGAATTTGAATTGGACCAAAAGAACTTATTGTCACGGTGAGTTATGCAACAATAAGCCTGCTAATCTGAGAGTCTGTAGTCTGAGAGAACTGGAGTGGTAGGACCCCTATTATAGACTTATATGAGGTGATCCCTTGAATTTGAATTGGACCAAAAGAAGATTTTCTCCCCTTTTTCCACACACAAAATCTCAACTCTTCCCTAGGCCAAGATCATGATCAATTTTGGCCACACTAGGAAGATATTCTATTTAAAATTCAAACAGGATTTTAACTTGAATTTTATCTCCTCATTATCCATCAAAACCGATTTCTCCTTAGACTTATCCACAGAAATAAGTCTAGATTCATCCATCCAAGTGTGAGGAGAATCAAAATTCAAATAGGATTTTCTAACTTGAATTTCATCTTACCCTTATCCATAAAAAACCAATTTTCCTTAGGCTTATCCATAGAAAAATCTGATTGCACCGTGTGAGGGAGAGATTCAAAATTCAAATAGAATTGCAACTTAAATTTTCCTTCATCTTTATCCATAAAAATTGATTCCATCAAGGGTGGGATTCCCTTCAACAAATTTGGCCAGTTTTAGAGGGATTAGTTTTCAAAATTGAAGTAGGATTCAAACAATATCTTCCTCTTCCTTATCCATAAGAAAACCGAAATTACTATATGGATTTATCTACAGAAATTCGGTTACTACTTGGATTTATGATTCAAAATTTGAATTCAAATTTCAAAGTTCAAATTTCAAAAAATCAAACTTCAAATACAAATTTCAAATTTAAATTTCAAATTCAAATTTCAAATTCAAAATTTAAATTTCAAATTTCAAATTTCAATTCAAATTTCAAACTCCACAAAAAACTTGAATTTCAAATTTTGCTTTCATGGATAATTTTCTACAACTCCAATTCAAATTCAAATAAATCATGGCAACTTTATTTGGAATTCAAATAATTGTGTAATCTCTTATCCAAAACAAAATACAAATTCAATTAGGAGAGAATCTTGTCATCCTTCCTATATCCATGCAAGACTACAAAGCAACAAGTATACCCTGATCAATTTGCTATCCATTAAGGAATTATGTGGAGCTAGTAAAGTGACTACTTGGACATATATAATTAGGCTTCCGTGAATCCAAGTGATCATCATTCTATACCGAACAACTCAATCATATGATTACTAATTTCGGAGTCATACCACTATAAACCTGAAACTGAACTCTCTATTATATACCATATTACGAAAGCCTGTGACAAGCTATTGTCCAATGACCTTGTCAAGTATGCAAAACCCTTATATGATATCCATGATCAGCCTTAGGTCAAAGTTTGTTCAACCTACTGATCAAGCTATCTTAAAGTTCCATTATACTACCGAATAAGAAAATGATTATTCACTATGTGAATAAGAAGTCATCCACCAAGCAAACGACCTAAGGCCTTATCCATTTGCCTTTAAGAGGATACCCTTAACTCCTTATTAGAGCTATGATTCTGATATCTGTAAACAAAAGCAAATTGATCCACTGCACAGATCAATCACGCTTTAGTCCTGGTCCAATACGTCACCTCTAAGCAATATATCTATGTCTGTACTCGGGAGTCTATGGTCTAGACAGTCAAGACAAATCATCCCCACAATGGCTTTAGACAACATAATAGTCTTAACATGAGTTAGATGCTCAGTCTAACCCCATAGACTACGAACCTTAATTTAGACTACTTACTTTAGAATATTGTTTTCTCACATACAAAAGTCCATTGCATACAACATTCTAATAGTTTTAACATAAGCAGTTAGTGAGACATATTTGCTTACATTTACTTTAACATGTAAATAGAATGAGGACAAATGCCAATATAATGAATAACCTCTAAATATAATTTTATTATCCAGTTCAAAATAAATGAAATACATTAAAATCTCTTTCATACTTAGGGCATTTCCTAACATAAGAGGCAGTGCTGAAAATCTCTTCCAGCATTCCTAAACCACCAGGTAAATCGATAAAGGCATCTGCATTATACAACATGTTAGTCATTTTTTTCATGAATGGTCGAGACCTTTAACTCATTACCTACAGTGTAACCGGTGATATTTTTGCTAGCTAAAGCACTAGGAATGATATCTAAGACTTTGCTACCCTTTATGTATGCACTTGATGACACACAACCCATCAACCTAAGACTTCCTCCCCTATATACTAGGTTAATATTTCTGATAGCTAATACCCTGCCAAGGTTGTTTGCTGCTTTCAAAAACTCTCTATCTTTTCTAAGACTAGTCCCACAGAAAACACAAATAATTTCAAACTTACGAAATGAAGGATCTTTTATCGCAACTCACTTCTTTTTAACCTTACAAATAGAGATGTGTTGATAAAAATAGTGAAAATATATGTGTATTAATAAGGTGTGGAAAGAGGATGCTGAGCTAAGTTTATTGGGGGGGTAGATCGACTGTTATTAGAAATGTTTGAAAAATAAAAATAAAAAGTCAAAAATGCACACTTGATGCAAAAAGAAAAAGTAAAAAATGCACACTCAATGCAAAAAGAAGAAAAAGACAAAAATACACACTCGATACAAAAATAAAAGCCAAAACCACATACTTGATAAAAAAATCATGATGATAATGATAATTGTGAAATATGGAAAAACTAAACAAAGTTTCATACAGTAGCTGTGATTGTGGCTCACATCTTTCTCTAGTTTTATGTCCAGTAATGGCTTGAATGACTTCTATGAGTCGAGGATGAGCTTCCCATCTAATTTTTTTATAAACTAGCAAATAAGGTCTTTCAATGTCAAATTCCCTAAACTGTAGTGTTCCCATTCATCAGATTACCTAAACTATAGCGTTCCCATTCCTCTATGAATAAACTCCATAAATCGAAAATAATACGTTGAACGTCTCCGCTCAGATGTGCATCAAAAGACAAAAAAATATTATCTAATGACTCTTAACTCAAACCATCCTTTATGTACTGAATTTTGTTATCTTAACTTATGGAGGTCATTCCTATGTTTTTACGATGTGTGTTATAATTCCATCTTGCATATTTGAAATAGACTCCCATTCTCTTTCCTCTTCTTTTCTTGGCAAAGGTACTTTTTCTTATTCTTGGCATATGTTTATCAAATGAATTAGGAAATTCATCTCATTACTGTATCTTAGCCTCGATAATCCAGTGCAAATCTTCTTGTTAGGAAATGCCCTAAACATTAGAGACATTTTGATGTATTTATTTTGAACTGGATAATAAAATTATATATAGAGGTTATTCATTACATTGCTATGTGTCCTCATTCTATTTACATGTTAAAGTAAATGTAAGCAAATATGGCTCCCTGACTGCTTGTGTTAAAACTGTTAGAACGTTGCATGCAATGGACTTTTGTATGCGAGAAGACAATGTTCTAAAGTAAGCGGTCTAAACTAAGGTCAGTAGTCTATGGGGTTAGACCAAGCATCTAACTCATGTTAAGACTATTATGTTGTCTAAAGCCATGGTGGGGATGGTTTGTCTTGACTATCTGGAGCATAGACTCCCAAGTAGAGACATAGATATGTTGCTTGGTGGTGACATATTAGACCGGGACTAAAGCGTGATTGATCTACGTAGTCAGCTATGAGTGGATCAATCTGCTTTTGACGTTCATTGTGTAGTAACCTTAATCTTGAGTGAATGAACTACTTCATGTATATGACTTGTGTACTTTGATGTTCCAATGGCTAAAGCATCTCAGAGGTAGTAAGCTTATAGATCGGTTTGTTGGGTGCATGACTTGTATACGATGAAGGGTTTGTTTACAGATATCGAAATCATAGCTCTAATAAGGAGTTAAGGGTATCCTCTTAAAGGCATTATACTGGATGTGAAAATGGACAAGGTCTTAGGTCATCTGCTGGGTGGATGACTTCTTATTCACATATGGTGAATAATCATTTTCTTATTCGGTAATATAATGGAACTTTAAGATAGCCTGATCAGTAGGATTGAACGGACTATGACCTAAGGCTGATCATAGATATCATATGAGGGTTCTACATATATGACAATATCATTGGATAGTAGCTCGTCACAGGCTTACGTAATACGGTATATAATTAAGAGTTCAGTTTCAGGTTTATAGTGGTGTGACTCTGAAATTAGTGATCATATAGTGATCATATGATTGAGTTGTTTGGTACAGAATGATGATCATATGGAATCATGGGAGCCCGATTATATATGTCCAATTGATACCTCTACTAGCTCCACATAATTCTTTAACGATTGGCAAATTGATTTGAGTATGCTATTGGCTAGTTGATTATGCATGTATGGTGTTGACATAAGATTAGGATGGTGGACAAGATTCTCTCAGGTTGAATTCAGATTTTGTTTTGGATAATAGAGTACACAATTATTCGAACTCCAAATAAAGTTGCCATGATTTTATTTAAGATTAGATTAGAATTGTAGAAAATTATCCATGAGACCAAGAATTTGAAATCCAACTGTTTGTGGATTTTGAAATTTGAAATTTGAATTTTGAATTTTGAATTTTGAATTTGAAATTTGAATTTGAAATTTAAATTTGAAATTCGAATTTGAAATTTGAATTTGAAATTTGAATTTTTAAATTTGAAATTCAAATTTTGAATCATAGTCCAAGTAGGATTCGAATTTTTTATGGTAAATCCACAGGGATGAAATTCATATTTGAGTTAGATACGGAGAGGAAAATCTTGTTTGAATCCTACTTGAATTTTGAATCACAATCCTAACTAATTTTGGTCGAAAATTTAGAGGATTATCCTCATGGAATTTTCGAAAATTTTGTGGATAAGATTCTGGGAAAAATTTGAATTTGGATTCTCTCCTCCCTAATTGTGGCCAAAATTTTTGAAGGAATATCCTAAGAGATTTTCTGTTTTAATTGGACAAGGATGAGATAAAATTCAAGTTAGAAAATCCTATTTGGATTTTGATTCTGCTCACACTTTAATGACCGAATCTAGTCATGTTTTTGGCACAAAGGGGAATTGGTTTTTATGAGGGAATGAGGAGATAAAATTCTAGTTAAAATCCTGTTTGAATTTTGAATGAAAAATCCCAAAAAGTGGCCGACTCTTTTAGTGGATAAAGGCTTGAAAATTTCAGATTTTTTGGTTGAGCATAAGGGAGAAAATCTTCTCTTAATCCAATTTGAATTTAGAGGATCACCTCATACAAGTCTATAAATAGAGGTCCTGCCACTCCAGTTCTCTTAGACCACAGACTCTCAGGTGAGCAGGCTTATTGTTGCGCAACTCATCGTGACAATAAGTTCTTTAGATATCTGGGTGGTCAGAAGACGACTAGCAGTGTAAACATACTGATCGAGGTTCATAGTGCCCATACACTCAGCCATTCGGGAATTGGAGAATAGTAGAGAATGCTAGTTGGTTGAAGCCCTCCGGTCATTCTTCTCCTGCAGATTGGTGATAACTCGAATTTCTCGAGTTATGGAGTTACATTTTCATGCTTAGATAGCCCATTTTAGGAAGTTAAAATCACAAAAGTCATGGTTCTTGGCACTATAAATGAGAATTATCAATTTTTGACTTTAGTGGCCATTGATGAAAGTTCATTCTTAGCAGCACATGGGAATCAATCTTTGTTAGAGCATTTTGAAGTCTTTTAACATGTGATATGTTTTTGGAGGTTGGTTTTTGTTTTTGGTGAATGGCAGGACTTGCAGCGTGAAGAAATGCTGAAAATTAGACGTTGCCGCAGCAATGCCACAGCAAAGCTGAAGCAGGCGTTGGCTGACGTGGTCTGCTGAATGTGCACATATTTTAATCCACGCTGGCTAAATTTTATGATGTCAATCATTCTTCCAAATGTCAGCATCATTGCCCAGCATTACCACAACGTCCACGGCCAGCCAGAGGATCATCCACATGTCACAAGTAGGGTTTAAATGTTCCCTTTTTGTACTATAAAAGCTGAGCTGAAAGAAGAGGACAAGGGGGGGATATACGGGAAAAAGATAACAGAAAAAGAAAGAGGGAGAAATAACAGAATCGGAAGAGAGAAAAACAGAGCAAAAAGGAAAATCGGAAAAGAAATATAAAGTGGAGTTAAGAGCAACTTCAGCCGGATCGTGAGGAATTTAACATCTCAAGAAGGAATTCGTCTGGGTTCATTCTTCACAGATCGCTTAAGGCATTGGAGCTGTACCAGCTTGATTCGAACCTTGGAGAAGGGGAGATCATTACTGCTTAATTCTGTTTTGTATTGATTTCAGTCTTTCTTTTTGCATAACAGTATTTTGATGTTTAATCAAGGTCGTTTTGCGATTTTGGCTGAAATCATGGAAGCTTAATTTAGCTAAGTTGTGAGTCATGAGTACTTGAACAGAATTTGATATCTGTGCAGTTTTGCTTAGTATAATTCTTTTTATTATTCAATCTGCGCTTATTCTATTTGATCTGGTATTAGATCTTGGAAGGGAATCTGATATTAGCAACTGATTCGTGAATGTTGGAAAACGTTTAATGAATTGACTGTGATTGAATAACATGTGTTTGGTTAGTTTCAGAGTAAAAATTAATCAAATCTGTGGGTAAGCTAGGAATAGTCATCCATCACATGGTCTTTAAGGATAACGTTCTTAATTGATTGTCTCGAATCTGAATCTACATAGGAATATGCAGACTTAGGATCTGAGAGCTAAACGTAATTTTTCTATATCCTGACTAGAAAGAATGATGCAATAGCAAAGCTGTAGCACGATTTCAGAACTGTGAAAGGAAAGTGACTTGCAACTTATTTCTTCCAATTGATTGTGCAAATATAAATCCTGAATTTTATACCTGGAAATTCCATTTTAATTCTTGTTAAATTCTGTTTACCATTTTATTCTTTCTCCATAATTGAAATTCATTTAGTTACTTGTCTAGTTAAGTAGATTTTCTTGTAAAAACAATTACATTTGAATACAAAAGCACTTTCCTCGTGGGTACGACACTCTTTCTCATCATATATTACTTGGATGCGATACGTATACTTGTGTTTAATTGCATATATCACAGATTTGCAAACAAGTTTTTGGCGCCGTTGCCGGGGAAAGTGATTTTGTTGTTAATTTGTGATTTTCTACAAGGAATTTACTTAACAGATTTTGAATATTGTGAATACAGGTGAAAGGAACACTGGTTTATGAATAGGCAAGGAAGTGGTGAATTAGAAGCTTTTGACCCTGAAATAGAGAGAACTTTCCGTGCAAGAAGAAGGGAGCAACATAACTTAGCTGCAGGTACTGAAATGGCTGATCAGCAAGCAAATCCAGTCGTGAACCAGGGCAACAACGCTCGAAATGCACTACTCCGAGTAGAAAAACAGAGCAAAAAGGAAAATCGGAAAAGAAATATAAAGTGGAGTTAAGAGCAACTTCAGCCGAATCGTGAGGAATTCAACATCTCAAGAAGGAATTCGTCTGGGTTCATTCTTTACAGATCGCTTAAGGCATTGGAGCTGTACCAGCTTGATTCGAACCTTGGAGAAGGGGAGATCATTACTGCTTAATTCTGTTTTGTATTGATTTCAGTCTTTCTTTTTGCATAACAGTATTTTGATGTTTAATCAAGGTCGTTTTGCGATTTTGGCTGAAATCATGGAAGCTTAATTTAGCTAAGTTGTGAGTCATGAGTACTTGAACAGAATTTGATATCTGTGCAGTTTTGCTTAGTATAATTCTTTTTATTATTCAATCTGCGCTTATTCTATTTGATCTGGTATTAGATCTTGGAAGGGAATCTGATATTAGCAACTGATTCGTGAATGTTGGAAAACGTTTAATGAATTGACTGAGATTGAATAACATGTGTTTGGTTAGTTTCAGAGTAAAAATTAATCAAATCTGTGGGTAAGCTAGGAATAGTCATCCATCACATGGTCTTTAAGGATAACGTTCTTAATTGATTGTCTCGAATCTGAATCTACATAGGAATATGCAGACTTAGGATCTGAGAGCTAAACGTAATTTTTTCTATATCCTGACTAGAAAGAATGATGCTATAGCAAAGCTGTAGCACGATTTCAGAACTGTGAAAGGAAAGTGACTTGCAACTTATTTCTTCCAATTGATTGTGCAAATATAAATCCTGAATTTTATACCTGGAAATTCCATTTTAATTCTTGTTAAATTCTGTTTACCATTTTATTCTTTCTCCATAATTGAAATTCATTTAGTTACTTGTCTAGTTAAGTAGATTTTCTTGTAAAAACAATTACATTTGAATACAAAAGCACTTTCCTCGTGGGTACGACACTCTTTCTCATCATATATTACTTGGATGCGATACGTATACTTGCGTTTAATTGCATATATCACAGATTTGCAAACAATTGGCATCTTTGAGGTATGAGTTTAAATTGTTGTTGGTTTATTGTATATGGCATCATGAGATATTTAACGATCTTGAAAAATTTTTATTATTCTGCTGCACCACTTTGATATATTTTTACCGATTTATTTCCTACACTTCTAGTATGCCAAAATGCATGAGTAGCTTCATCATCTTGAATTTGCATCCATATATTTTTAGAAATGCATTTTGAGGAAGAAAGGGAAACCTGTTCTTGGGTTTTGATAGAACGTCTTCCATATTTATAACTAAGAAAGTGAAAAAAAAAAGTACATGAAAATAAAACTAAAAATAAACACACAAAGAAAATTGAAAGAAAAAAGATAAAGAAAAGACAGCTTGGGATGACTTCTAAGAAACACTTGATTTATAATCATTGGTTTGACTTCAAAAATGTGTTTTATTAAAAATGTCTTTGTTAATGATGCCCTCAAGCTTGGCTGAATGTAGAGTGATTTGGCATGTGTCAAATAAAAATGGCTTTGAATAATATGCTTGGTGGACCTTAAGGATTAATGCTATTGATGGTTTTAGAGGAATTGGCTACATAAGATCTTAATTTTCTAGTATTTTCCCAATAGGTTGAAGATCTTAGGAAAAAGACACTTTAATTGAAAGATTGGTTGGCTCATCTTTCTTGGAGGCAACTTCTTGACCAGTTAAAGTGGCTGTAGTTGTTGATGGATCATCCGAAATCTTGCCTTTATGAGTGGTGATGGCATTGTCCTTTTTGATGTTATGATCTTCAAAGTTGGAGGTTTATGCCATGTATTGCCCTTTTGGGTTGGATTGAGCTTGTGGAGGGAACTTCTTATGTTCTTAAGTAGAAACAGCTAAAGCTCCAATTAGATTTGAGATCTGACTTTTCATCTCTTTGATGACTTCTATCGTTTGTGTAAAAAGTGATTTGAACTTTTGGTTCATCTTATTATGTGTCTCAATGAAAGCTTGCAAGGTATTTTCGAGAGTGTGACATCCCATGCCCTGAGTGGTCCAGACCGTCACTTAAAAACTACTACTACTACTACTAATACTGATACTTAACTTACTTACATAGATACCGTAAATTTAGGGATTTTTTTAAAGACGCACGTATTTACTATTCACGTAAACTTTTAAAAATACATCGTCTAAATCATTGGGAGTTCATTTATACATACATACTTGTAAACTTGTTTAACTAATTACTATTCAAAAGATACTATTTAAATATATTGTTAACTGTTCTAAAATATACTGTTACTCAAAAAAAAAAAAAAAACCTATGCAGAAGATTTAACTTATGGTAGTATCCATAACCTTGCCCTCACATCCGCCTCTGCCGCCATCATCGCCCATTGTTATTCACTTACCTATAGCATAAACACACTTCGTAAGCTTTACGCCCAGTAAGTACAACATGTCATCTGCAAACCATGTTTGAAACAAATACATACTTAAAACCACATAAGCATGTCAAGTACTAACATACATGGCCGAAACATTTTACATATCAGAACATCGCATAACACTGGATATAAAACTTCACATACTATATGCATAGCAGAAAACATAGTGTATTGAATGCATCTTATTATAGTTGGAAGCATAGTGAACTATATCGTGAACAATGCATGGTTCGATTATGCTCATTTTATACTTCAATATTCTCTTTCTTTCTTATATCTACTTAGGGCCTGTGTGTCAGTACTGAGTACGCGCAAACCATTAGAAATGCCCGTGGCCACTAAAATGAAGAGCCATCAACGAATGCTTAACTTACTTTAACTTGAAAAATCTCTTCAACTGAAAAGGCTGGTATGACACGCTTATTAAATTTCCAACTTGTTTATTTGTTCTGGCTATATGCTCTTCTAAGCTTTCCCTAATCCGATGCGATAAGGATATATGGCCTCTAACTTGTTCTTTCATTAATTTACTCGATTGTGAAACTATATGCTCTTATACATGCTGTGCAACAACATGTGCATGGTATGCATACTTAACATACTGTAAAATCATCATTTCAAACTCATTTTATTCATGCTGTAGGTAGAGTTATACTTACCTAGTTTGCACACAAACTCATACTCTCGCCTTTATCACGTTACAGGTATCCACCTATCAACATAACGTACCCCATTAATAATTGTCACTGAGTCACTAGTACCGTTAGTGACTAACGTATGGTACCGATTGCTATCGGTACTAACTCACTCTCTTTCTTGAGTGTTTACTTCTCTATATATGGTTAATTAATTTATTACCCAATAAACTAATTTATGTCGTTCTTAGGTCATTATTACCGTTAGTGACTATAACTTGTGTTTCTGTATGGTACCGAGGCCCATCGGTACCCTATTGGTCTACTTTAGGAATTTGGTATCTATCTTCTATCATATTTAATTAACTTGTTTACTTGACAAACTAATCGTCGTTCCTCACTTTATCGTTCAAACCATGGTCCTGGACTGGTTTACTAACCAGTCAACTGATCGGTTACCTCGCGCGTCGTTATTAGGTAGTCTACCGGGTTACTATTGCTTGTTTGGTGTGTTAGCCTACCGGGCTACCTGTTTTAGTTATTTTTAAAAATTGTTTTGGTTGCCTTATAAAATTCTCGAGAAAATCATGTGCTTTGAAACCATCCCCTTGCCACCCCGTTGGAAGGTGGGGGATGTTTTATTAAAACCACATTTTCATTTAAAGTGTGTAAAATACATTTTAGTGTTGTATTTTAAAGATGGTTTCTGAATCATTTACCGAAACCGTTTAAAAAAACGCGTTTGAAACGACTTAGTTTGTAAATTTGGAAAACATGAAATTTTTCGTCCTCGATGAGATGAACAATTCTCGTGTTCATCTCATGGCTCAAATCAAAATCGAACAGGTCCTAATCTTACTAAACCCGTGGCTACTTGTGCCCAGTTTTTGCAAAAGTCCCAGTTTTATGCTATTTTAAAAACGGCTCTCTTTGAGACCTGAAACGGCCAAATTTTTAAAACACGTATGGGTTGTATTAAAGATTTTGACGAGATCTACAACTTTGGTGTTGAGACTGAGATCCGGTTCAGAATCTAATTGGTCCATTTTTAATAAAACCTGAGACTATGTTTGGGCTCAGATTCTTAGTCCCAGTTTTGGACACCGAAGGAAAACCACTCAAAAAACCTATATTAATGTCATTTTTGCCAAAACCTATTGATGCAAAAACGACCGTAACGAATTTCCTTAAAACCCTATGTTTTACTAAATCTCAAATTCGGACTCTAACATGGTCAAAATGACCAAAACCTGTGGCCTATTTCTAGGGACAGATTGTCTGTCCAGCCATTCTAAAATGTTCATGCTCTCACACACACACATCCATCCATAAAAATGTAAATCACAACCACACAACCACATAACTTAAAAATGAAATACTAAGGGCTCAAAATAAACTTATTACAACCCATGGCATAAACAAATATGCATAAATTTCTTGATCAAAAACTTAAAATAACTAAACTTCAAAAAGGTTATTTTTTTGTTTTACCTTACGTGCTAGGTGTGGTGACTAGAGAATTCTAATAGTGTAACTTAGTTTAATCTAGGGTTCTTTATAAGTTCTGTAAGCAAGAATGTAAAGAAACACTATGTTTGTAATTAGACAAATTATAGTGTTGATAATAATAAATAGATGTTTTGGAGGAATTAAAATCTCCAAAAATAAGTAGAGAATACAGTATATGAGTAAGAAAGTGATTTCAGGTCAAAACGCTAAAAAAGGAGTAGTTTCGGCATCCGAACAGTGTAAAGATAAGAATATGGCAACTCAAAGTAAGAGCACAGTAAGAAAAGTAATTTAGGGTTTTTAAGAGTTTTAAGACAGTATTAGAATAATTTGACAATACAGATGGCTAGATAAGTCCTTTGGTATGTCACCCCAGAAATTTCGTCATTTTCGGTAAAATGATGAAGCATTTTAGGGCCAAAGAAACCAAGAGATTACCCAAGGTAAAACCTAAGGTTACTAAAGGATGAAAAACTTCGTCATTTTGGTTTAATTAAATTGTTGTTTTAAAGTGTGTTTTGATATGTAAAACACTAGAAAGAAAATTTGAAAGCTTAAAACCAAAGTGGGATTCGGTTTGTTTCAAGAAAAACCGTGTATGTTACTAGGGTTTGGAAAGAATTTTGAGTTGGTTTTGGTTGATTTAAACATGTGTTTTAGTATGTAAAATGTTTAGAAAGAAGAGTTAAAAAGTTTGAAACAAAATTTTGTAAAAGTTTTCTAAAAAGGAACCATGTATACCTAGTGTGAAGAACATGTAAAAATCATGTGATTTTAGTGTTGTGGTAAGTTAGAATGATGTAGAAGATAAGCTTATGTAAGTAGTTGAATTGAAAACCAAAGTTAGGTTAGGATTTAGCATAAAACCCGTGGCTTTATAAAGAGATTTCAATAAGAATTTTATTTGGTTTTGGTGTTGAATATGCCTTAAAAACCAAGAAGAAAAGTAGGAGAAAGAATGTTTGAAAGAAAGGAAGTTTTGGTGTTGGAAACCTAAACTAAAATCGTGGCCTAAGTGATTGAAAAATAAAGACTTTGTATGTGATTTGTACATTGAGAATGTGGAAAGTTTTTACGTAAAAGTTTAGAAACTTTTGCGTAAAATAGGCCTCTGGTATAGTACGTGGCAGGTTTAGATTAGGATAGATGGTTTTGAGGCGTTTCTTAATGTGGGCGATCCCTCTAGCTTAGGTCGTCCACCTTATCTTGCTTGCTTTCTTTATTCTTTGCTTATTCTTACTTAGCTTACTTATCTTTATAACTTTCTTCTTCTTGGGGGTTTACAAGATTTGTTCTTGAAAAACTAGGAATATATATATTTTTTAAAACTTGACTGAATGAAACTACTAATTCTTTGAAATCGTGTATACATAAATATATACGTACTACTTAATATTTTTTTCTCAAAATATATTTTGCGGTCTCATTACTTTAAAGTACGTAAAAATAAAAACATACTTTTAAGCTTGTTTCACTACTTTACATACTACACTCTTGTCTTATCTTTATACATATACATCACTATTACACTTTCTTTCTTTTTCACTTTAATTACAGTGGAATTCTACGAAATGGAACCATAACCCGTCCATGACATCGCTGGGATCTGCCTGCCAGTCCGTTACTCTTGTTTCATATTGCTGGTTGCTTACCTTTATTACCTACATCACGAATAGACTAATGAGCTAAAGCTCAGTAAGTACAAACATACAAGTAAATAAGCTGAATACACCACACTTAGGGTTAGTCAACTTATGACCAATTATTTTCTTACTTCTATGCTTTACTTATTCTTTCTATTCTATTTCTTTCTTTTCTTTGCTTTACTTTATCTTGCTTATTCTTTCACTTGTGGGCCCGTGGTTGGACGTACCTAGTGCGTGCAGACCAATAGAGGATCAGGGGAACGACCTACCAATCAACCCTAAGGTCATCTCTGGACTACTACCTATAGGTAGCAAGTCAAGCCATCAACTACCTCATTATTAACGAGGCAGCGCCACACAACTGGGGTGGAGGCTATCTTTGAACCTCAAAACTGGAGAGGCCGGTACACCAACCTTAACTTTTGAGTCTTATTATTTGACTTATCTTATTTCTCTTTTCTTTATCTGATCTTGCTTAACTATCCTCATGAACATGTTAGTATCATGTCACAAACTGAATAACTTAAATGTGTATATATATAATACAACTCTATGGCAAGTCAATTCGTGAGTAGACAATTAAATGTCTATACTTACAGCACTTGTGCTAGTGTAAACTTCTGTGGTCCGTCGAGCTCCTTTGCCCGTCTCTAGTTGAGTTTCCTAAAGACATAATGTCATCAGTTAATACATTTTCATTAACTGACTTTATTATACTAAAATCTGAAATTTAGCTTTTAAAATCTTAATTATAGTCTTATAATGACATTTAAAGTCCTAATACTCTGTTTAGACTTTTCTAGCGCTCTAACAACCATTTTCGAGCATTTCAGAAATTTTGGTAAACTGGGTGAATAGTAAATTTTGACGGTGAATAATACTATTTACGTGAATAGTTCCATGCACGTGAATAGTAACAAGGCCAGGGGACGTTTCTATTTTTCTACTTAGACTGGGTTCCCTAAGTCCAAGAACCATAAAATAGCTAACTGGTGGGTTTAACACCTCTTTCTTGACTTTTCTAGACTTTTTGGTCAAAATGACCATTTTACCCCTAACGGGTATTGGGGTCGTAACATTCTCATTTTGGTGCTTAAACGGGATTTTCTGACTCCTTAACATCTTAAAACAATCTTTTCTACGTCTCGGTAAATTTTTACAACTTAATTGTTGCGATTACACTATTTACTTATCACCAGTCCCTCGGGTGGTACTATTTTGACCCTTGGGGTCGTGGCTCGTTTTTCTAGAGTTTCAGAGCTTCAAACGAGCTTTTCACTAATCTTAAAAACGTTTCTTATTCTCTTCCCGACCTAAGTCTCCGAGGGGCTCGGGTTTTTTTCCATCCCAACCCTAAACTTACCCTTGTTACCCAAAACGCCCTTGACGTTATTATTTTTTTTTCTGTCCTCTCGGCATTTTAGATTTTTTGGGTCGGTTTACTATTCTACTAGACCTGCTTTCTTACTTCTAACTCTAAGGTACCGAGGGATCTCGGTTTTCATTTCTGAGCATATTTTTATCGCTCATTTCCTTAAATGCCCTTAATACTGCTTTAAAAATTTCGGCAGCATTTCCGCTTAAATTTTAGGTTTCCGGCGTTTAGGAAACGCCTCAAAACCATCTATCCTAATCTAAACCTGCCACGTACTATACCAGAGGCCTATTTTACGCAAAAGTTTCTAAACTTTTATGTAAAAACCTTCCACATTCTCAATGTACAAATCACACACAAAGTCTTTATTTTTCACTCACATTAACCACGGTTTTAGTTTAGGTTTCCAACACCAAAACTTTCTTTCTTTCAACATTCTTTCTCTTACTTTTCTTCTTGGCTTTTAAGGCATATTCAACACCAAAACCAAATAAAATTCTTATTGAAATCTCACTTGGATGCCACGAGTTTTATGCTAAATCCTAACCTAACTTTGGTTTTCAATTCAACCACTTACACAAGCTTATATTCTACATCATTCTAACTTACTACAACACTAAAATCACATGATTTTTACATGTTCTTTACACTAGGTACACATGGTTCCGTTTTAGAAAACTTTTACAAAATTTTGTTTCAAACTTTTTAACTTTTCTTTCTACACATTTTACATATCAAAACACATGTTTAAATCAACCAAAACCAACTCAAAATTCTTTTCAAACCTTAGTAACATACACAGTTTTTCTTGAAACAAACCGAATCCCACTTTGGTTTTAAGCTTTCAAATTTTCTTTCTAGTTGTTTTACACATCAAAGCACACTTTAAAACAACAATTTAATTTAATCTAACTTGAAATTCTTTGAACCCATACACTTAGCCACGGGTTCCTCATGAAACTAACATCAAAAATTCTTGTTTCAAGCTTCTAAATTACTCTTTAACTATTATGCGAGCTAATTAACCTTAAACAACAAAGTTTGAACTAAACTTTTCTCATTCCTTTCTACTCAACATAGCCACGGATTTTTGCTTCAAAATACCAAAGAAAAGCTTGAAATTTCAAGCTTACCTTGCTATGTTAGTCAATACTTGCTTAGGAAGAACTTTGCTTAAGATTTTGACACCAAACTTTGAAGAAACTCAAGCTCAATGGAGTGGAAGAGTCATGGATTCAAAGGGCAGCAAAGAGGCTGTAATTTCAGAAAAAAATTCTGATTTCATGAAGCCAAAAACATTTTTATAAAGGGAGGCCAAAAAGGAGGGCTTTTTAGCAATTTTCTTTAGGGACTTTTTAGCAACTTTTTAAGGATTTATTTGCAAACTTTTTGGGGTCAAAACGTAATTATTTTGGCTGTCTTTCCAGCTGTAAAACTGACCTATTCAGCCCTTATCCACAAAATTTTAAAAAAATTCAACTTTGTATTTTTGGCTTAATCTTAGCCCTTGATCTTTCCTACCTTTAATCTTAGCCATTCATCCTACCTACCACCCTTTTTCTTTTAATTTCTTATTCCTAATTATGGCATCATCCATGATATCATCTAATTAATCCATAGGTCAATGTTTGACCAAAAGTCAAACCGAACCAAACTTTACCGAAATCGCGTAGGCGGGTTTCTGACGCCTCCTGTGCGATCAGTTTACCTTATTCTACTGTCGTTGGGCTAAAAATCGATGACAAATTTTTTCGTCCTTTAGTAACCTTAGGTTTTACCTAGGGTAATCTCTTGGTTTCTTTGGCCCCAAAATGCTTCATCATTTTACCGAAGATGACGAAATTTCTGGGGTGACATACCGGAGGACTTGTCTAGCCATCCGTACTATCAAATTATTCTAATACTGTCTTAAAACTCTTAAAAACCCTAAATTACTTTTCTTACTGTGCTCTTACTTTGATTTGCCATATTCTTATCTTTACACTGTTCAGATACCGAAACTACTCCTTTTTGAGCGTTTTGGCCTGAAATCACTTTCTTACTCATATACTTTATTCTCTACTTATTTTTGGAGATTTTAATTCCTCCAAAACATCTATTCATTACTATCAACACTATAATTTGTCTAATTACAAACATAGTGTTTCTTTACATTCTTGCTTACAAAACTCATAGAAAACCCTAGATTAAACTAAGTTACACTACTAGAATTCTCTGAGCGTCACACTTAAACGTCGGAAACCTAAAATTTAAGCGGAAATGCTGTCGAAAATTTTAAAGCGACATTAAGGGTATTTCAGGAAACGAGCGATAAAAATATGCTCAGAAATGATAATCGAGATCCCTCGGTACCTTAGAGTTTGAAGTAAGAAAGCAAGTCTAGTAGAATAGTAAACCGACCCCTAAAATCTAAAATGCCGAGAGGACGGAAAAAAAAAATAACGTCAAGGGCGTTTTGGGTAACAAGGGTAAAGTTTAGGGTCGGGATGGAAAAACCCGAGCCCCTCGGAGACCTAGGTCGAGAAGAGAATAAGAAACTTTTTTAAGATTAGTGAAAAGCTCGTTTGAAGCTCCGAAATGCTAGAAAAACGAGCCACGACCCCAAGGGTCGGAATAGTACCACTCGAGGGACGGGTGATAAGTAAATAGTGTAAGCGCAACAATTAAGTTGTAAAAATTTACCGAGACCTAGAAAAGATTGTTTTAAGATTTTAGGAACTCAGAAAATCCCGTTTAAGCACCAAAATGAGAATGTTACGACCCCAAGACCCGTTAGGGGCAAAATGGTCATTTTGACCAAAAAGTGTAGAAAAGTCAAGAAAAGGGGCGTTAAAACCTTCAGTTAGCTATTTCATGGTTCTCGGACTTAGGGAACCTGGTCTAAGCAGAAAATAGAAACGCCCCTGTCCCAATTACTATTCACTTGCATGGCACTATTCACGTGCATGGCACTATTTATGTGAATAGTATTATTCACCGTTGGAAGTTATTATTCACCAAGTTTACCAAAATTTCTGAAATACTTGGAAATGGTTGCTAGAGCCCTAAAAAGTCTAAACAGAGTCGTTAGGACTTTAAATGTCGTTATAATACTTTAATTAAGATTTTAAAAGCTAAAGTTCAGATTTTAATATAATAAAGTCAGTTAATGAAAATGTATTAACTAATGACATTATGTCTTTAGGAAACTCAACTAGAGACGGGCAAAGGAGCTCGACGGACCGCAGAAGTTTACACTAGCACAAGTGCAGTAAGTACAGACTTTTAATTGTCTACTCACGAATTGACTTGCCATAGAGATGTATTATATATATACACATTTAAATTATTCAGTTTGTGACATGATACTAATATGTTCACGAGAATAGTTAAGCAAGATCAGATAAAGAAAAGAGAAATAAGATAAGTCAAATAATAAGACTTAAAAGTTAAGGTTGGCGTACCGGCCTCTCTAGTTTTGAGGTTCAAAGATAGCCTCCACCCCAGTTGTGTGGCGCTGCCTCGTTAATAATAAGGTAGTCGATGGCTTGACTTGCTACCTATAGGTAGTAGTCTAGAGATGACCTTAGGGTTGATTGGTGGGTTGCTCCCCTGATCTTCTATTGGTCTACGCACATTAAGTACGTCCAACCACGGGCCCACAAGTGAAAGATTAAGCAAGATAAAGTAAAGCAAAGAAAAGAAAGAAATAGAATAGAAAGAATAAGTAAAGCATAGGAGTAAGAAAATAATTGGTCATAAGTTGACTAACCCTAAGTGTGGTGTATTCAGCTTATTTACTTGTATGTTTGTACTTACTGAGCTTTAACTCATTAGTCTATTCGTGATGTAGGTAATAAAGGTAAGCAACCAGCAATATGAAACAAGAGTAGCGGACTGGCAGGCAGGACCCAGCGATGTCATAGACGGGTTATGGTTCCATTTCGCAGAGTTCCGCTGTAATCAAAGTGTAAAAGAAAGAAAGTGTAATAGTGATGTATATGTATAAAGATAAGACAAGAGTGTAGTATGTAAAGTAGTAAAACAAGTTTAAAAGTATGTTTTTATTTTTACGTACTTTAAAGTAACAAGACCACAAAATATATTTTGGGAAAAAAAAAATTAAGTAGTACGTATATATTTATGTATACACAATTTCAAAGAACTAATAGTTTCATTCAGTCAAGTTTAAAAAGAAAAAAAAATATTCCTAGTTTTTCAAGTACAAATCTTTTAAACCCCTAAAGAAGAAGAAAGTTATAAAGACAAGCAAGCTAAGTAAGAATACGCAAAGAATAAAGAAAGCAAGCAAGATAAGGTGGACGACCCAAGCTAGAGGGGTCGCGCCCACACTAGGAATCGAGCACAGTGAATTGAAGCTTGGGTGACAAAATGGCCGTGTGAACCAAGGGGGATTGAGGTCAGTTTTGTGCTAGAAAATACACCAAAAAATTTCTCTTAACATCAACCCAAAATAATAACTAAAAATCACAAAGATAGGTTCTAAAAACTTACCCTTGAGTATCCTTGAAATGGCTTGAATGAAATCCTCCTAACACAAGCTTAAGGGGGCTGGATTTTGGTAAACTTTTGGCTTGGTTTATGGCTTAAAAATGGTGGGTTTGGGGGCTGTGGAGTGGTCAGCTACAGTAAGGAAGAAAGATAAGAAGAGTTGTGTTTTTGGGGTATGAAAAAGAAAGAACAAAAACCTAAAGCCTTACTCACCCTTTTATAGACAAACCTAAGCAAAAATTAACCAACCTTAAGCTCAATTAATCTAGACAATCTTATGCTAATTTAGGGACAAATTTACTGCCATTTCAGCCCTCAAAAACTGAGGGAACTATGTGCATTGAAAGTGTAAGGACCGCCCCATCCCCGTACCCCAAATTTCAATTAATGAGAAATTTAGGAACGATTTGAAGCATTTAGTACAAAATTCAAGGAACACGGGCACATACACAGCCGTGTGTATGGTCGTGTATTGCCCAGACTGTGCACGTGCATAAAGCCGTGTAATTGAACATGGCCGTGTAAGTAAGACACAGCCAGGTACACGCCTATGTAGGCAGCCGTGTATCATCTGCACTGTGCACGAACATAAGGTGGTTCGAGTGAACAAGGTCGTATTAATGAACACGGTCAAGCACACGGCCGTATTAGAGACCGTGTACTGATCGGGTTGTTGAGATGTCAGCGGACATGTTGGTGGAACATGCCAATTTAGAGAGACACACCAAGGTGCACGGCTATGTGTGACGCCATGTATAAGTCAGAAAATAAAATTTTCTGAGACACAGTCATGTTGAATAAAGACACGCCCGTGTATCATGCACACACCCGTGTATGGGATCATATGTGACATCATGTACTAATCGGGAAAATGAAATTTTTCCACAACATGGCCGTGTTTAGCAAAGACACACTCGTGTAGCCTTGAACACGCCCGTGTAGGGAGCCGTGTAAACAGAATAAAAACCCTAGCAAGGAATATGGTATCAAGAGGATGGTTTGGTTGACATTTTCCTGCCAAAGGACCAATAAAATGGGCTCAGCATAGCCAACTTAGCCAAAAGAAACTGTGTTGGAAACGTCACGCCTAAAAATGCTTCGGTATGCATGTGTAAATACAACACAGTGTAGACACAACCACAGTATAGAGTATGAGTAGTAATTTAGTGTAGAATGGGCTCATAAAAAATATAACCAACTAGAAATCATCTACATAACAATCAGATTCAGAAAATCTGACTTTCGGATGATTATTTGAACACTAACGAGAAAGGACCGAAAATCGCAGTATAAGACTGGACTGCGAAGAGAGCAACATAGATAATTTTCCCTTTACCCCAAAACCGTGTACTCTAGCTAGAAAACTAGTTGGTTTTCAGTAGCTAAAAACCCCAAAAAGTGACAAATAAAATATTGGGGTGGTTGATGACAATTGTATAAACAATTACCAAAAATTTCACATCACCTTACCATCACCATTCCTTTCTCATCCTCCCCCTTAAATGGACACCTGCTTTCTGAAATAGGGACTGAAATGGGCAAGTTTTTATCCCCAAAATTAGCCTAAAGTTGGCTTAATTAATAAAGCTTAAGACAGCTAAGTGAGATTAGGATTTGTCTATAAAAGGAATGGCCATACCTTTGGGTTTAGTTTCCTCTTTTCACACTCCAAATTTTCAACTCACATTTTTTCTCTCCCCCTTGCTACAACCGACCACTTCTCAGCCCTAATACCACCTAGTTTCAAGTTCAAACTCTTTCCAAAAATAAACCAAAAACAAACCCCTTCAAGTTCGGATTTAGAGGAATCATTTTCAAGTTGTTTCAAGTCTTTTAAGGGTAAGATTCTAGACTGATTTTGTGGTTTTAGTTCTTTGTTTTAAGTTAATGATTAAGAGAGAATATTTTCGTGTTTGTTAGCACAAGAACTGACCCCCATTCCTTGTGATTTCCAATGGTTACTTTCTCACCCAAGCCAAAGTTCAAAGCACCAAAAAGATAACAACCGAAAAACCCTTGTATTGTGGTTAGTGATTTTTAAGTAGGCCACTAATTTTGGCCATTTCGACCCACTTAGGTTATGATTTTGGGATTTAGTAAAACATGATATTTTAAGGAAATTTCGTTATGATTATTTTTGCATCAAATAGTCTTTGGCCAAAAACGACATTAAGATAGATGTTTCGAGTGTTTTTCACTCGATGCCCAAACTGGGAGCAAAACTGAGAACAAGACCTGACCCCAAACCACAGTCTCGGTTTTTATTGAAAACGGGCCCTTTAGAATTCGAACTGGACTTCGGGCTCAACACAGAAGTTGTAGATCTCATCGAGATCTTGAGAATGACCGTATGCATCTTAAAAATTTGACTGTTTCGGGCCTTAATCAGAGCCGTTTTCAAAGAAGTGTAAAACTAGAAGTTTTGTAAAAAAACTGGGTACAAGGCCCACGGATTTAATGAAATTAGGAGCCATTAGAGTTATAATTAGGCTCTGAGATGAACACGAGATTTGTTCATCTCGTCGAGGATAAAAACTTTTATGTTTGCTAAAATCACAAATGAAGTCGTTTCTACTTATTTCCAAAACAGTTTTCAAAAGTGGTTCAAAACCACCTTTAAAAAACAAGCATTAAAAATGTATTTTCACATACCTCAAATAATTATGTATTTTAACATTTCTAATATATGGACATGATTTTCTCACAATAAACGTTCCTTACCTTCTAACAAGGTGCTGAAGGGACGGGATCCCAACACACGATTTGTACCAAGAATTTTTGTAAGTAAACCAAAACATTTTATTGAACAAACCAAAATAATGAGGGTAGCTCGGTAGGCTACCACACCAAGAGCGATCTACTAGCCCGATAGGCTACTACACTAGTTGAGCCATAGTGGCTCAGTGGGCTACTGTACCAAAGAATAGTAGCCAAGAAGGCTACCACATCCAATAGGCAAGTAACCCGGCCCGTTACTACACCTAGTTTATGCTTAGTAATCCAGTAGACCACCTAGTTGCCCATGTACGAGATAACCGATCAGTTGACTGGTAGGCAACCAGTCAAGGACCGTGTTATGTACAACATTGTGAGAAATGATGATTAATATGTCAAGAAGGTAGTTAATCAAACGCTAATAGGAATTGGACAACAAATTCCCAAAGTAGGTCAACAGGGTACCGACGGGCCTCCGTACCATATAGAGACGCAAGTGTTAGTTACTAATGGTATTAGCAACCCAGCAAAGGTGCTAATGAGTAATGTTATTGATGACAGGTGGTAACCTGTGAGTTGATAAAGGTGCAAGTATAAGTACGAATTGCTTGCAATTAGCTAAGTATAACCCCGTCTACAGCATGAATAAACTGAACTTAAAATGATGATTTTCCAGTATTTTAAATATGTATCATGCACACGATGCTGCAAAGCATACATCAGAGCATCTAGTTTCACAATTGAGTAGATTGATGAAAGGACAAGATAGAAGCCATACGTCCCTACCGCGTAGGCTGTGGGATAGCTTAGAAAAGCACATGGCTAGAACAGATAAGCAAGATGGAATTTAATAGGCGTGTCGTATAGGCTCTTTCTGTTGAAAGGGTTTTCAGAGTTAAAGTAAGAGAAGGTAGAGAGTTGAGTATCCTTTGATGGTTCTCTGGCCTATTTAGTGACCTCGACGTTACCGTTGGTCTTGCGCACTTGGTACCGACACAGGGGCCCAGAGTAGACAAGATAAAGAAAAGAAAATGTTGAAGCATAAATGAACATAACCGGATCATGCATTGATCACCATATGCATTAGTTCTCTATGCTTCTAGTCCCCATAAGTTGCACTCAATATATGATATGCTATGTTATGCATTCAGTATGACGTGATGATGTATTCTAAGATGTGATACATGATGCTATAATATATGATATGTTATATGGTATCTGTGATGATTGGTGTGCTCACATGATTTGAAGTATGTGTATGTTTAAACATGTTTTGTGGTAAACATATTGTGCTTATTGGGCGTAAAGCTCACAAAGTGTGTTTATGCTGTAGGTAAGCGTCCTATGGCTTAATCACCTATGGGCAATGATGGCAGTAGAGGGAGATATGAGGGGAGGTTGTGGACACGACGCGAGTATTCTTCCGCACAGTATGAGTTAAATAGTATTTTGAATAGTAAAGGTTAAACGGTATTTTGGAATAGTAGACAGTATATGTATGAATAATATATTTAAATAGTATCTAGTGAATAGTAATTAGATAAACAAGTATATAAGTGTGTATGTATAATTGAAATCCTTTTGTTTTTCAAATTCCATATTTTAAAAGTATACGTATGTGAATAGTAAATACGTACACGTAAAAAAAATCCCTAATATTTTGTATTAAATCCAATATAAGTTATATGTAAGTATAAGTATCAGTTGAAGAAAGAAAGTTTTTAGTGACGGTCCGGGCCACTGAGGGCACGGGTCGTCACAGTTGGTATCTGAGCGGTTTCCTACCACCCTACCTCACATCGCCGAACGCCTGCCTCATCTGTCCAAGTAAGTTAGTTTTTATTTTTAAATACTAATATATAAGTTGACATTTGAGTTGTAGTAGGAGGATGGCTGCACTAGTTGACCCCTGACAGATACGAGAGGACCGAGAAACGAGCATAGCCTTCATTGCCATGCAACCGCACACATATGACGGTAACAATCCATACGAACTCCCCTACTAGATTCATCACATAGAGGCAATCTTTGAAGGGTGCCATATCCCACCCCGTCTACGGGTGGTAATGGCCAGTAGCCAGTTGCAAGGACTAGTAATGACATGGTGGAATGATCGACACAGGATCAGAGGTCAAGCGATGCAGTGGGCTGAGCTGCCGAGACCTTCGCAGCTCCGATGGCCCAGCTAAGGATGCAGACATCTGGGATGATATGTATGAGGGGAGATATCAGGTCCTTTCTGACATTTGGGACATTTATGAGGGAGAGACCATGGTACACTACTGCTAGTGATTTTTAGATGCCATGTTATCAAGAATCCCTGTAGACAAGCCTCTTATGGAGATGACCGACCTACTTTGGAGAGGGATACCATGGTACGTAAAAGACCTCATCTAGTATCCCCTGCCACATGAGAACCTACGATGCCTGGTCAGGGATATAGTGGACGCTGAGCGAGTAGCACTCAACCCTGACTTGGCAAACACAGCACCTCAACCGCTGCCAGCAGTACCTAAAGACAATGGAGATCCAATGGCAGAACCCGAGCCAGTTTCTCAACCTAACAATGAAGAGGAGGAGATCCCCAACCACATCAGTGACGATGAAGGGGTATAGATATATGAGCCCCAGGTTATTATTGCCAGTGATGACGAAGGTAGTATTATTTGGGGAGACGAAGATGAAGATCCCGAAGAGTTCCCCCTGAGTGACAGTAAGGATGAGTAAATGTCAGACGCCGAGTGTGCGATATCTTCAGAATAATAGAGACCTTTCACACGGGAATATTGTTTTGAAAATATATAGGAGAACAGTAGCTTCCCTGTCTAACTTAGGACATGTACTTTTGGGATCGTATTATGAGAAGTGTGTACCACTCCCACCAAGCTAGAAGTTGTGCGCGTTTTGATGTATGTATATGTATTGTGGAATGTTGGTGAAAGTAAGTATTATTTTGCCCTAAGGGCCAGAACATGACTTTTCTACAAGTAAGACCAAAGACTAATGAGGAGTGCAGGACAGTTCCTGACACTCAATGGATGTCTTAAATACGATGCGGTAATCATATTAGACGTCACAAGAGCAAGAAAGGAAGAGAAGATATAACACACGTATGTTATCTACGATGTAAAGTTAAGAATATGATATGTAATATGAGTCCTAAGTACAAGATTTAAATGACTTATGTTCTCATTTTCCATTATGTGATAGGGTTACATAGGCGAAAATGGCAAGACCAAGAGCCCGTAACAACCAAGCTACGCGAGATGACGAACTGCTTACACGTCTCGCAACAATGCAAGAAATGATGGTTAACCATCAACAGGAGCTCAACTAGCTCATGGAGCAAATGAACCAGCAATGACAGGCACCATAACCGATGGAGGTGCCGACTCAAACAGCTTCAACAGCCCCCAACATACCTGGAGAGCAGGTGGTCCCACCAGCACCACCATCCATGGCTACTCCCACAATGGCCAATGACCAGGTGCCATCTTCGAGAGATGGTGACTTATATGAATGATTTAGGCGCATCAAGGTGCCAGAATTCAAAAGGACAATGAACCCTATTAAAGCAGATGATTGGCTAACTGACGTCTAGGTCATTCTAGACCTTGTAGGACTAACAGAAAGGGAAAAAGAGATATGTACATCCCTCACCTTACGCAAAGGAGTGCGTCAATGGTGGAATACCATGGCAATCAAGAGGGACATCAACGCAATGAATTGGGTAGACTTCATGGCTAAATTCAAGGAAATGTATGTTAACGACAAAGCTTTAGCCGTCCAGTAAGATGAGTTCAACAACTTACGCCAGGGTAACATAACAGTCATGAAGGCCATAAGAAACTTTGAACAATTGGCTCGACTGTGCCTAGATCTAATATCGACCGAGAAGGAAAAGGTCTGTAGGATGCTAAAGATGTTTCGGACAAACATCACTATCCAAGCTTGCAGCGGCAGCCAAAGTCCCACGACTGTGGCTGAATGCGTCAATAGGGCCATTAGAACTAAGTACTGGTTGGCCCAGGACAGGGAGACGAGGGCCCAACTTTCCAAGGCAAGAAGAGAAGAGAAGAATCAGCCAAGGCAATTCAATGGAAAGGCGACTCCCGACTCACAACACAAAGGGCAGAATACAGGGACTAGCCAACATTACCGACAGCCCAACCAAAATAATAAAAGAAAAGGGAATCCAAGTAACCAAGGGCAACAGAGGAGTTTCCCTCAGAAGAAGAACAACCAAGGGGGAAATAGTAATTAGCAATCACTATGCCTGAAGTACAGGAAGAACCACCTGGGAGAATGCGGCCTAGGCACTAGCGACTGCTATATCTGTGGCAAGGAAGGCCACATCATGAAGTATTACCACTCGAACCCTCAAAATCAACAAAGCCAAGTTCGTGCAGTAGGAGGACAGCTACACGCCGCCCAAGCAAGAATTGAAGGCCCTTCCATCAACCAAGGTAGATTAGAAGCTCCGGAGATGCAGGGGAGAATCTACGCGTTCACTAGAGAGGACGCGGAAGCCGGAACTTCAACCGTGGTGACAGGTCAGTTTTCTGTCGCCAACTCTAGTGCATCTATTTTATTTGATTCTGGAGCTACACATTCCTTTACATCGACAAAGTTTGCTAGGAAGATAAGCCAGGTTGTAGATAGAATGAAACAAGCTTTTCAAATTGCCCTTCCCTCTGGGGAAGTATTGTTGTCAAATTACTGGCTACGCCATATACTAGTAATTATCTGCGAACGGGAGCTGAGCATCGACTTGATCATCCTTGACATGCACGACTACGACGTGATTATGGAATGAACTTCCTCACCAAGTACCACGCTGTCATAGATTGCCTAAGATGAGAAGTTACCTTCGAGCTGGATGGACATGAGAAGTTTATATACAAAGGTTTATCATTGAAACGGCCCAAAATGACGATTTCTGCCATGAAGGCCCACAAGCTTCTATAAAATGGATGCAACGGATTCCTTGCCCACCTCATAAACAAGTCTCAGGAAGTCGAGACAACACCAGACAGTGTACCTATAGTTCGAGAGTTTGTGGAAGTGTTCTCCGAAGATCTCCCAGGACTTCCACCAGAGCGAGAGATTTTGTTCGAAATCGAACTGTTGCCAAGATCAGCCCCTATATCTAAGGCCCCATACAGAATGGCCCCGGCAGAGTTAAAGGAGCTTCGAACCCAGTTGATGGATCTGGTGGATAAAGGATTCATCCGACAGAGCTGTTTGCCATAGGGAGCACCTGTATTATTCGTTAAGAAGAAGGATGGGACCCTGAGAATGTATATTGACTACAGGAAGCTGAAAAGATCATGATCAAGAACAAGTATCTGTCGCCTCGAATCGATGACCTATTCGACCAACTCTGAGACACTGCCATATTTTCAAAAATCAACCTACAATCCTTATATCATTAGCTACAAATTCGTGATGAAGACGTACCCAAGACGGCTTCTGAACACTTTATGGACATTATGAGTTCCTCGTCATGTCATTTGGACTGATGAACACACCTGCAGCCTTCATGGACCTAATGAACTGTGTCTTCAAGGAATTTTTGGACAAGTTCATCATTATATTCATCGACAACATATTTATGTATTCTAAGACAAAGGAGAAGCATGAGGAGTGCCTGAGGGCAGTTCTACTCAAGTTAAAGGAGCATCAGCTATTCGCCAAATTCTCTAAGTGCAAATTTTGGCTGGAGAAAGTCCACTTCCTTGGACATGTGGTCTCCGAGGAAGGATTATCCATAGACCCAGCAAAAGATGGAGCAGTTAGCAACTGATCGACTTTGAAGAATGTGACGAAAATCTGTAGTTTCCTCGGTTTTGTAGGCTACTATCGACGCTTCATGGGAGGATTCTCGAAGCTAGCCACACCACTCACAACATTGACTAAAAAGGAGAAAAAGTACTAATTGACTGATAAATGCGAGAAAAGCTTCCAGGAGTTAAAGAATCGACTCACGAGTGCTCCAATTTTGACCATACTAGATGCAGCACAAGGGAATTTTGTGATCTATAGCGACGCATCCAAGACTAGGCTAGGCGCCGTCCTTATGCAGAATGGTAGAGTAGTCACGTATACTTCGTGACAACTCAAGAACCATGAAGGGAATTACCCGACACATGACTTAGAGCTTGCAGCAATCGTCTTTGTGCTCAAAATATGGAGGCACTACTTATATGGTGTCAAATGCGAGATCTACACAGACCACCAGAGCCTTAAGTATATCTTCATGCAGAAAGAACTTAACATGAGACAACAAAGGTGGCTGGAGTTGGTAAAGGATAATGACTGTGAAATCCTATATCACCCAGGCAAAGCCAATAAGGTGGCCGATGCACTGAGTCAGAAGAACTCTTCAACGCTTGCAACGGTTCGTGTTTTACTGGAAACACTACAAAAAGAACTACGCAGTGGAGAAATTGAGGTCTTAACGGGGAGAATGTCTGAAATGACCCTCCAATCAACCCTTTTGGAGGAAATCAAGGCCAGCTAAGACATTGATTCGACCCTAGTTAAGCCTAAAGGGGAGGTGACAGAGGGACAAGATTCAAAATTTCAAGTCTCTAGGAATGGCATACTCTATTTCAAAGATAGGGTATGTGTTCCGAAGGATGAAGAACTCAGGAAAAAGATCCTATTCGAAGCTCACGACACACCATACTCGATACATCCATGAGTAAATAAGATGTACCAGGACCTAAAGGCAAGCTTTTGGTGGCCAGGGATGAAGAACGACGTCACCAATTTTGTAGCAAAGTGTCTCACCTGCCAAAGAATCAAAGTAGAGCATCAACGGCCGGGAGGAGAACTGTAAAAGATTGAACTACCGGAATGGAAGTAGGAGCAAGTCATGATGGATTTCATGGTTAGATTGCCTAGAACTTCAAACGAAAATGATGCCATCTGGGTAATTATGGACCAATTAACGAAATCAGCCCGATTTTTAGCTATGAAGCTAAGCTACTCAATGGAGAGGCTAGCCGAAATGTATGTGGCCCAAATAGTTAGGCTCCACGGTGTACCGAAGTCGATCATTTCAGATTGTGATGGACGCTTCACTTTGAGGTTTTGGCAAAGCATTCAAGTGTCAATGGGCACTAAGTTAAAATTCAGCACAGCTTTCCATCCTCAGACGGATGGCCAGTTTGAGAGAACTATCTAGATGTTAAAAGATATACTGAGGGCTTATGTCCTAGACTTCAAGGGAAACTGGGACCAGAAGTTACCCTTGATAGAGTTCTCATACAACAATAGCTACCATTCCTCAACTAGGATGGCACCGTATGAGGCATTCTACAGAAGGAAATGCAGATCTCCATTACATTGGCATGAAACTGGAGAGAAACAGCTCACCAGCACAGACTTCATCAAAAGCACAATGGAAGACATGAAGCTTATACAAGAAAGATTAGATACGGCTCATAGCCGCCAGAAGAGCTACGTAGATAAACGACAGAGGCCTCTCGAATTTCAAGAAGGTGATAGTGTTTTCCTCAAGGTGGCACCTATGAAAGGGGTGATGCGCTTTGGGAGGAAAGGAAAGCTTAGTCCTAGATACATAGGACGTTTCGAGATTTTCGAGAAAGTTGGGAAGGTAGCCTATAGATTAGCCCTTCCTCCTGAATTGGCCTCGGTACATAACGTCTTCACATTTCCATGTTAAAGAAGTACGTGCCAGACAGTTCCCATATTCTGAGCCAGGAACCAGTAGAAGTACATACTGATCTAACGTACGAGGAGAAACCTGTGCAGATTTTAGCCAAAGAAGACAAAGTCCTTAGAAACAAAGTCATTCCACTTAAAGTTCCATTATACTATTGAACAAAAACATGATTATTCACCATATGTGAATAAGAAGTCATCTGCCCAGCAGATGACCTAAGGCCTTGTCTATTTTCACATCCAGTATAATGCCTTTGAGAGGATACCTTTAACTCCTTAGAGCTATGATTCCGATATCTGTAAACAAACCCTTCATCGTATACAAGTCATGCACCCAATGAACCGGTCTATAAGCTTACTACCTCTGATACGCTTTGGCCATTGGAACATCAAAGTACACAAGTCATATACATGAAGTAGTTCATTTACTCAGGATTAAAGTTACTGTACAATGAACGTCAAAAGCAGATTGATCCACTCATAACGGACTACGTAGATTAATCACGCTTTAGTCCCGGTCTAATATGTCACCACCAAGCAGTATATCTATGTCTCTACTTGGGAGTCTATGCTCCGAATAGTTAAGACAAACCATCCCCACTATGGCTTTAGATAACATAATAGTCTTAACATGAGTTAGATGCTCGGTCTAATCCCATAGACAAGTCGATCATTAGTTTAGACCGCTTACTTTAGAACATTGTCTTCTTGTATACAAAAGTCCATTGCATGCAACGTTCTAACAGTTTTAACACAAGCAGTCAGTGAGTAATATTTGCTTACATTTACTTTAACATGTAAATAGAATAAGGACAAATAGTAATGTAATGAATAACCTCTATATATATAATTTTATTATCCAGTTCAAAATAAATACATCAAAATGTTTCTAATGCTTAGGGCATTTCCTAACATAAAAATGACGCTAAGATAGACTTTAGGGCCATTTTCTGACCGAAGGTCAAAACTGGGACTAGAAACCTAAGAGTAGGGACAGTTTCAGGATTTTGTAAAAATGGATAACCTAGAGAGTTTGACTCTGGTTTCGAGCTCAACATGAAAAATGTAGATCACGTCAAAAACTTAAAAATGGGCTATGTAAGCATAAAAAATTTGGCCATGTTAGGGCCCAAACAAAGCCATATTTCCTGACCCTAAAAACTGGACGATTTTTTTAAAACAACCGAAACAAAGCCACGGGTTTGTGAGGTTTAGGAGACGTTAGAGTCTAAATCAATCTCTTAGATGAACACAAAAGTTGTCCATCTCGTCAAGGCCTAAAAATGTCGTGTTCATTAGTTTTACGAATTTGATCTTTTTAAGCAAGTTATATACGGTTTTTTTTTTCAAACAATTTCAAAAATCACATTTTTAAGTGAGCACAAAAATGTGTTCTTTTAAAAATGAGACAATGATTTTAGAAAATACTTCCACCGTCCAATGGGGTGATAAGGGAATTATTTTTAAAGAGAATGCATTTCTCAAAATGAAAGATGCTCTCACGAGCAGTTTTCAAAATCAGTAGAATTTGTAGAGATACCACGATTAGCTAGATAGTCGATTTGCTAACTAGCCGATTTGTTAGCATTGTAGAGAGAGAGAGAGAGACATTAATTAATTTATTAAGTTAATAAATTAATTAACCACGATTAGAAGATAGTTAATCAGATTCTCAAAAAGAGAGCAGTTTAGTACCGAAAAGGGGATCGATAACAGATGCCAAGAGACGTGTTAGTTACTAACGATATTAGAGATTTAAAAATAAGTATTAATGGAATGTGTTATGATTACAAGTAGACACCTGTATTACAAGAAGGTGTAGTACAAACTACCTACAGATCAGATAAGTACAACTCTGCCTACAACATTAATGAAAATAGTTTTAAATAGTTATTTTTATGATGAGAATGCTTTTATTCCTTATTCACGTATGATTGATGAATAACATGATGAAGATGTTTTAGTCAGCTTTTACGATAAACATGTTTTTATTTTTTAATCACATATGATTATTGAATAACAAGATAGAGTTGATGACATGATGATAGTAATTCATGATCTCAACAATTGGGTAATTAAAAAGTGAGTCGAGACTCGTTGAGCATGTCGTACTGGCCTCTCGATCTATGAGGAGGTTTTCAGTTTAAGTATGACGAGCTAAGGCTCCAAAGAAAGCTTGTGGTCATAGTGAATCTAAAGACCTGCGCACATTTAATATTGACACATAGGGCCTCAGACAAGTAAAGAAAGATAATACATAATGAAGCATAATTGAGTATAATTGGTTCATTCATAGTTCATGATATGCTTTAAGTTATAGTTATGATATGCTTTTAGTTACTTGACACATGATATGTTTTCATGATATGCTTTGAAGTCACGATATGTTTATAGGTATGATATGCCTTTTAACTATGTCCTATGTTTTTAAGTTATGTTTTTAAGTTATGTGTTGTACTTGCTAATCGTAAAGCTCATCCTGTGTGTTCATGTTGTAGGTAAGAGACCTATGGTTTAACCTAATGGATGATGAAGATGGCAAGATGAATGTGAGGGTTGAGTTTATAGATTCCATCACAAGTTTCACTTCCGCACTATGTTAAGTAGTATTACCTTTTGAAAATCAGACTGGTATTGAGTAAGATTAATTCAATATGTTCTAATATGTATGTGTGCTCCTAAGTTGCATTAAAAACCTTATATGTTGTAAAGTATATATATATATGTATGTACGTATATAGTAAAGCATACGTATTAAAAAAAATCCTGTGAAAATTACAAAAAATTAAGTTAAGTTTACGCCACGTTTTAAGTAAGTTTAGTAAGCGAGTGGCGTCGGTGGGTCTGCACCATTAGGACATAGGCTCTAGGGCCACCACAGTTGGTATCAGAACGAGTATCCTGCCACCTTACCTCACATCGCCGCATGCTCACTTCACCTGTCTAAGTAAGTTAATTTTTATATTACATTGTTAGTATGTAGGTTAATGATTTAGTTATAATATGAAGCCATGGTTGCACCAGTAGATACCCAACAAAGGAACGAAGATTCGTGAGGTGAGTGCTACTTTCACTGACATGCATCTCGATAGGTATGATGGACGCCATTCTCATAAGCTCGTACGATGGATACGCTACATGGAGGTCATATTCTGTACCTGTCATATCCCACCTCACCTATAGGTGGATCTGGCAAGTAATAGGCTGGATGGACTAGTGATGGCCTAGTGGAATAGACAACACAGGAACGAAGACCCTATGATGCACTGGGTTGATTTTTGCAGAGACCTTTGTGGTAACTTCGGACCACCGCTTGTTGAGGACATCAACAGGCAGGGTAGGGACATGGCTATCTGGAGAGACATGCATTAGAGACAGTACGATATCCTCCTAGCATATGGGATGTGTACGAAGGGGAGACTATGGTTCACTACTGTCAGAGGTTTTGGGATGCTATGTGTGATAACTGGGAAATTTCATTATTCTCGGAAAATCGGTATATGAAATGTGCACAATGAATTTCATATTTAAGATGTAAATTGTAGCGATTTTATATGTGTATGTGCTTGTGTAACACACAGTATCAAGAAATTAATCAAGATGACATTTTCTTGAAATAAAACTGACATATTTAGAATCAGTATACTCAATTTAGTCAATTGAGCACAAAATGTGAATTTTGACTGAGAAATAGGCAGTATCAGAAAACTGGTCTAGATGACCTTCAATGAAGTCAAGACTGATAAATTTGGGCTCAGCACACCCAAATTAGTCAGGATAGCCCATGTTGAAATTTTGGGCGAAAAAGTATATAAAGGGCGAAAATTGAATAATTTTGAAAAACTGCAAAAACAGCCCAGAGAAATTCTCTCTCCTCTCTCACGACCCCTATGGATGAACAGTAGCCAACTTCCGATTCCAGCCTCCGTTTTCGACACCGCCAGTGTCATCAGAAAGCTCTCGCCGAACTGAGTCTAACGGTGGGTCGAGTCGACGGATTGGACACCGGAGCAGCCCGCATGCGCCACCCAAAGCTACGATGGTCGAAATTTTCAAACGTCAATTTCTCCGCCGTCCGACGTCCAATCAAGACGAAACTGATCCCATTAGCTTCGTCTTGAAGAGCACTACAAAACCTAGCTAGTGGTTCGTCTCAACAGCCGCCGAATCACACTGTCTAAAGCCGTGGCATCACCATCGTGAAACTCGCCATTTCCAGTCGAGTCGAGGGACACCGTGGGTGTCAAAATACTCAAAAGACGATGGGGAATAAAAGCCCCAAGGTAATTGTGGACAACAACCTCGGCATGGCGGAGATTCAACGCCGCTGCCGTGGGTCGAGTTTTCGAGGCCGATTGTTGACGATCGGAGCCTCCAATGGTGAAATTGACACCACCAATGGACTCCTCTTATCGAGATCTTCAAGGTGGACACCTCCGTTGTTCGTGCTACCGCCGTCCACCATCGGTCAACGCCAGAGTCAGTGTCAGTCAATGTCGGTCAACGGTGACCGGACCCCAAAAATTTAAGAATGGCTCATTGGCCTATTTTCAACGTTCCGGACACATCCGTAGCGTCAGAATTTCAAGATGGAGTTTCAAATGTGAAGAACGGTGAATCAAAGTTTGTGCATGCGATATCGAACGGTGCATTCGATCGTCGATGGGACGGTTTCGATAGTGATTTCTGTCCCTTCGTTCCTTAATTTTTATTTTGGAATGATTATATGTTAATTATGTAATTCGGCATGTGAAATTGTAAGAAATGGATGAAAATGATGAAAAAGAAAATGTGTAGAAATGTGAATATTTTTACGTAAAAGTTGAGTTTTACGTAAATATATAGGCCTCTGGCATAGTATGTGATTAAATAGAAATAGGTTAAATGGTTTCGAAGTGTTTCCTAAATGCCGGGAACCGAAAAATTAAGTGGAAATGCTGCCAAAATTTCTAAAATGGCACAAAAAGGGTATTTTAGGAAACGAGGGGTAAAATGTGGTCGGGATGGAAACCCGAGCCCCCTCTAACGATTTTAAAGATTAATGAATGAGTTAGGCTCAGAAAAGGATGACAGATGTTCTAAGGATGAGTAAACCAAGAATTTCAGTAATTAATGTTGTAAAAGCTCGGTAAAGCCTAAGAAAAAATATTTTATGATTGTTGGGCTTAGAAAATCTAGTCTAAGCATTAAAATGAAAATTATATGACCTAAAGACTCGTCAGGGGCAAAACGGATATTTTGATCGAAAATTTCAGGAATGATAGAAAAAGGCCCTAATGGATTTAAAATGACTTAATTAAGATTCTAAGGGCCAAAACTAAGTTGTAAATCAAGGAAAAGTAAGGTTATGGAAAAAAAAAAAACACGTTAGGGGCTAAATGGTAATTTTACCAAAGTTTTGCAAAAATGTTATAAATGGGATATTAGGCCCCTAAGTTTATATCAGGGAATGAAACGTAGAATTTTTACGTTTTATTAAGTTTTAGGTATGAGATGAGTATGGAAAGAATAACCATGATTCTTTCGGTTATAGGAATCCGATCCAGACGCAACAAATGAACATTTGCGAATCCAGAAAGCAAGAAAGGAGATACTAGCAAAGTAACAATAAGTTCAAGCATTTATTTGTCTGCAACATAAACTGACATGTTAGGTTTATGTTTATGTGTTATGTGTTCTATATGCAGCATGTAAGTTTAAATATTTCCATGTCTGCAATATAAATGGGTTGGTTATGTTTATGTGTTTTATGTGCAGTTTTAGTATCAAGATACTATGATATGAATGTCACGAAAGTCATGTTATGAACTATGTATTATGTTTAAGTCAAATGTAAATTGACTTGATATGTTTATGTTTGTGTGTTATATTATATAAGTTTAGACATTTCAAATGTCTATAACATGAAATTACGTAATATGTTTATAAGATATGTATGACGTGTAAAGTATGTACCAAAGTGCTATATGCACACTAACATGTGAAATACAATGCACACAAGTAAATAAAGAAATGTAATAAGTGTTCCAGACCAAGAAGGCAATGATAATGCCATCGGTTAGGAACCGCATGAAAGATGATAATAAAACCACTTTGGCGTACCGGCTTCCATACGATGGTGGTATTTCCCGGGTATGGAAGTTTCTCATGATCAGTTATGATATGGCTCCCAAACCGATGGTGGTACGTCCCGGGTTTGGAAGTCTCATGTTCAAGTAGACTGTAGAGGATTGGCTAGTGGGTCACTCCCCAGAGTCCCTCTCAGTCATGCTCGCAAAAGAATGGTACGACCAATCATGAGGCCCAAAATCAGAACATAATGAAAGATAAAGACCTAAGATTGAAAATGCAGCCTATAATGAGCATAAGATATACTAACACTACGAGTACCGTCGCGGTCAAAGTTACTGTTGCGATCAATGGTAATATTCATAGTCAACAGTATTATTTATGTTTATGGCCTCCAATCCAACGGTGGTACATCCCAGGTGCGGAAGTTTAACATATGATATGTTTATGATGTAAAGTATGTTCATGATGTTAAGCATGTATAAAGTGCAGTTAGTATGATTATGATTATGATGTAAAGTATGTTTAGATATGTACATATATGTTTACAAGGTTATGTATGATAAGTATGAATGTTAAGCAATGTACGATATACATTATGCAATGTTCAGAGGTTACAACAGGTATCAGATTCACCCTATCCTATATAGTGTGAATTATTATATGTCATGAATGTATGTTTGAACTTACTGAGCCTATCGCTCACAAGTTTGTTTATGTTGCAGGTAAGCATCACAGGAAAAAAAAAACAAGTGATGGATGACGAATGCGATTTGCATGTGCCAAGGGACTGGGCGAGGATTATGGTACTGCTATGAGTCTTCTGCTGAGCTATTTAAAAGAGTATTGAATTGATGTATATCAAGTTATGATAAGGAAAAATGTTTACTATAGTAAATTTTTTACGAAAATAAAATTTTTTATGAAAAATGTATATCGTACATTGCATATGTACATGTATGTTTACAAGGTTATGTGTGATAAGTATGAATGTTAAGCAATGTACGATATACATTATGCGATGTTCAGAGGTTACAGCAGGTATCAGATTCACCCTATCCTATATAGTGTGAATTGTTATACGTCATGAATGTATGTTTGAACTTACTGAGCCTATGTCACGGCCCAAAATTTAGACACGTGACACGGCAGCCAAATCATAATATCAACCCGAGATTTAAGGAAAACATTTATTACAAAAACAACGGGTCAACATTATAATTTAGCTAAGCCTAATTATAAAGTAGCATCATAACCACAAAATAAAATAAAGGAGAAAATAAATGCTTTTTAATGCGGAAGTCAAACACAAAATCGGTTTTCAAAAGAAATTACCAACCATAAAATATTCCCAAGCATGAAATTTGAATAACGTGAAATAAAGTACAAATTTAAAGTCTCATCACATCAGAACGAAAACAGAAAGAAGAAGATGGAGAAACTGGATAGCATCATCTTCGGTAGTAACAGATATCTCAACGAATTTCGGAACTGCTACCTCCCGTACCTGGAAGTAGTCATTTCGAAATCATAAAGAAAAAAGACGTGAGCGCTGGCTCAGTAGGACAGAAACAAAAGTGGGTTAACAGATAACATTTAAAAATATGGCATAATATTCGTTTTCAAAAATAATCAACAATTTAAAAAAAATACATGACATAATAATCATGACAAAAAAATAATCAACAAATTCGTGAAAAACATTTTTTTTTAATGCAAGTTTTATTCTGCTGAGGACTTAGCGTAGCTGCAATATACGTGCCCCAATATTAAAATAATAAATCATTAAAACAAACCATCATATTATGAGTAAGGACTTGTCGTAGTTATAATATACGTGCCTCGAATTTGAATTATCCTAGATCATCTCGTTACGGTCTAAATAGGCCGAACGGCCCTGCGCAGGTTTAGGGACCTTCCCCCATGGCGTCAACTTTGGGACGCACGTATCATTTACAATGATTGTGAACTAGAGCTCAATTATGTTCACCGGATTATTCAAAAGATGGTATTTACTAAGTTATATTATGCCATAAATCAAAACACATTTTAAAATACACATTTAATTACCAAATACGTTGCATGCGTTTATTTCGTCAAAAACAATATAATAATTTCATAAACTGAAAACAGCATGCCATCGATAAAACAGAAAAATTTAAAACACTTGACTACTCTCAGAAAAGGCTAGAACGTCCTACCTCGATTATCGCACAAGCGTTACGATAACGTGATCCACGAATCAAGCAAGAACGTCAAGTAAATCCTATCATCACAACATATGATCAGTCTAGGTCCAGACATAATCATCCAATCATTTTAGTGTGCCACAAAAGATTTTAAAACGTTTAATAAACGTTTAGGATTTAAAATTTGTGAAAAACTCTAAGTTAGGATATTTCTGGTCATGGGCAGACTGACCTAGGCTGATTGTAAAATCAATATCAATTCATTTTTAATCCCAAAAATTCTAAATTTTTAATATGTTAAACTAGACATCCGTAGGTTTAATTCCATATAATTTTTATAATTTTTAGACATCATTTGGTCATTCAATTAGGCCAAAAACCGAAGGGTTGTTTTCAGGCATAAAATCTGGGTTTCAGTTTCAGTTCAAAAACAAGCAGTTCTGTCTGCCTATATTAGAAAAAGATTTTGACTAGGCAAACGGATGAGTTTGGTTCTGAAATTTTTTAGGCATTTAGGGGACATCTTCAATTTAATTTTAGGCTCGAGAGTCACTCAAAAATCATTTTTAAAACTCAAGTTATGTCTGACACAAATTTACTGTTCATATGGTAATTTTCCAGATTTCCGTTTTTCTGTGTCCGAATTTCGATTAGCCTCAAACCAATTCAATTTTCATCCAATGATCACGAAATTTTGCGGAAAACCTTATTTATATGTCATTAACACAACCCAAGAATCAAATTGGCAAAAATCATAAAATTTACACATTTGATAATAGGGTTTTTGAAAGGGAAACAAAGAGGCAAAATTTTTTTAGGGTTTGAGAGAGAGATTCACACCTTGTTTGTGCTGCACTATTTTTGATGCTTGGTCTCCTTTTTGGCTGAATTTGTGTGAGTGTTGGAGTCTTCAAAACAGTAGGGAAAACAGTGGAGAAAACCATATAAAAATTTGGATTTAAAACCAAAAGGAGAAGGAAGGAAAAAGTTTGATTTCTCACCTTGTTTTTGTCTCAAAAATTGTTGAATCTTTGAGCTGCCTTTTGATAGGTTTTGTTGCTGTTTTAGGTGTGTTTTGGGAGAGAAAATTTAGAGAGGAGAGAGGGGAAAGCTGGCCGAATTTTTGAGGGTGAAAGGAAGGGTGAATGAGAGTTAAAAGGGGGTTTTTATACTAGGTTTTTCTTTCCCTTTCTCTTCCTTGTTTGGCCGAAAATTATAAGGGGCAAAAGGGAAAGTTTTTGTGCTATTTTGAGGCTAGGGTTTTCTCTCTTATTTCCCCTTAAGTGGCCAAAATTATCCCTTAGTTTTTAATGAAAAATAATTTGAATTTTGATTAAGTTTTGACTTAGCTTTTAATTCAATAAAATTTCCTTTATTTCCTACACTTTATGGCCAAATTTCTTCTTTATATCTAAGGAATGAAATTTGAATTTGAATCCTCCTTGGATTTGTGGAATTTAAATTTTTAATTAAATCCCAAGTAATGGCCGAATATTTTAGGTTTCTTTTTTAAGTTCAAATTGTTGACTTTTTAAGCGGAATTTGACTAGGAAACCAACCTAGGGTTTCCAAAAGGATTTTTGATTAATTTTTGGCACACTAATTTTATTTAAATTATATATTGACCCTTAAATAAAATTTAAGGTGTCACAAATATCTACCACTAAAAATAGTTTCGTCCTCGAAACTTTAAGAATTACTCCACACTAAAGAAGAGAATAAGAATATGAATAATTTCTCATTTCATTAAGCAGTCTAAATGCACCTTTCAAAACATATAGTGGTATATCTACCACTATGAACAGAGTAGGGTTACAAAACAAACTTAGGTCGACTACATTACATGTACTCTACTGCTTAGCGAACCATCAGCATGGTTCTCGCGCGCATATCTTTCTCGGTTTCCCATGTGGCTTCCTCTTCACCATGGTTACTCCAAAGAACCTTTACCATGGGTATTGTTTTCGTTCTTAGCTGCTTGACCTTACGATCCAAAATCTTCACCGGAACCTCTACGTAAGAGACATCTGGTTGGAATTCTACATCATCTGTTGAAATGACTTCGGACTCTGTTCGTGCACTCTTCCTCAACATCGATACATGGAAAACGTTGTGCACTCCCAAGGTGTCGGGTAACTTCAGCTCATATGCAACCTTACCAACTCTGCGTACGATCTCGAAAGGTCTAATGTAACGTGGTGCTAGCTTCCCTTTAACTCCGAAACGAGAGATACCTTTCTTCGGTGAAACCTTTAGCAACACAAACTTTCGACCTCGAACTCTAACGGCTTTCTGCGTTGACCTGCATAGCTCTTCTGTCGACTCTGTGCTATTAGAAGTCGTTGTTTGATGATGGCAATCTTCTCGTACTGGTCTAGGATCATCTCGGGTCCACCCACTGGTGCTTCCTGGTTGTCAACCTAATAGATGGGTGATCGACAAGGCTTTCCGTACAATGCTTCAAAGGGTGCCATTCCGATACTCGCTTGATAACTGTTGTTGTATGCGAACTCTGCCATGTAGAGGTGTTTGCTCCATCCATCTCCAAGATCAAGAACGCAGGCACGTAGCATATCCTCGAGGATCTGTATAAGACGCTCCGACTGACCATCTGTCTGCGGATGAAAAGTGGTGCTGAAGTTCAGTTCTGTGCCTAGAGCTTCCTGTAGACTTTGCCAAAAGTGAGCGTTGAAGCGTATCACGATCAGAATCGATCACCGAAGGGACTCCATGCAATCTGACTACGTTCCTCATGTAAAGCTCGGCTAGCTAGATCCTGGTGCAAGTCGTCTTGAACGGGATGACGTGCGCAGTCTTCGTGAGACGATCTACAACTACCCAGACTCCATCAGATCCATCCTGTGCTCTCGGTAAGCCGGTTAAGAAGTCCATTCCTATACTATCCCACTTCCACCGAGGTATTGGAAGTGGTTGGAGCAGACCTGCGGGTCTCTCCTGTACTGCCTTTACTTTCTGACACGTCAAACAGTTGGCCACGAAGTTCTTCACATCTAACTTCATACCTCTCCACCAAAGTTGCCGTCTTAAGTTTTGATACATCTTGTTCCCACCTGGGTGCATGGCGAACCTCAACTGATGAAACTCTGACAAGATCTCCTGTATAAGCTCTGGGATGTGTGGCACTGCTAAGCGACCTTCGTTGTAAAGAATTCCACTGGCGTCCATCGACCACTCTGCAACACGCTTTCCCTTTAATAATCTATCTCGGATGTCAACGAAACGTGTATCTGCCAACTGATTCTCCTTGATCCTCTGCACGTAGTCTGGTTCCATCACTAAGTTGTACAACACTGGGTGACCCGAACTTTGCCAAAACGAACCTGATAAGCTGTAAGAACTCTGTCCTTTTCCCACTCATCTATCTACATAGCCATTATAGAAGCGTCATGATCAGGATTGGGAACTGCCTCTCTTTTCCTACTTAGTGCATCTGCAACCACGTTTGCTTTACCCGGATGGTACTCGACTTGGAAGTCGTAGTCTTGCATGTATTCTACCCATCTTCTCTGACGCAGGTTTAAATCTTTCTGTGTAGCTAGGTATTTCAAACTCTTGTGATCTGAAAACAGTCTAAAACTGGCACCATACAGATAACAACGCCAAATCTTAAGTGCGAACACTATTGCAGCTAACTCTAGATCGTGTGTAGGGTAGTTTCGTTCATGTTGTTTCAACTGTCGTGAGGCATAAGTGACAACTCGGTTCTGTTGCATCAAAACTGCTCCAAGACCTTGATGAGAAGCATCAGTGTAGACGTCATATACTTAATCCTGATCCTGAATGATAAGGATAGGTGCAGACGTCAAACGACTCTTTAACTCCTGGAAAACTGACTCACAGCTGTTGTCCCAAATGAAAGGTACATCCTTCTTTATCAGATTGGTAAGGGGAGCGGCAAGCTTGCTGAAGTCCTGTACAAAACATCGATAATATCCCGCTAAGACCAAGAAGCTTCAGATTTCTGGGACATTCTTCGGTCGTTCCCACTTAAGAATCGCTTCAACCTTGGATGGATCCACTGATATACCGTCTCCTGAGATTATATGCCTGAGAAACTTAACCTCTATCATCCAAAACTCACATTTTTCTTTCTTAGCGTACAACTGATGTTCACGAAGAGTCTGTAAAACTATATTGAGATGCTGTGCATGATCTTCATGAGTTTGGGAGTAGATGAGGATGTCGTCGATGAATACGATGACGAACTTATCAAGAAAAGGTTGAAAGACTCTATTCATCATATCCATGAAGGCTGCTGGCGCATTTGTCAAACCGAAAAGCATTACTAAGAACTCATAACTGCCATACCTCGTTCGGAACGCCGTCTTCGGGATATCCTCCTCTCTAACACGAAGTTGATGATAACCAGATCTCAAATCAACCTTGGAGAAGAAACAAGCTCCACCCAACTGATTGAACAAGTCATCTATACGTGGTAACTGATACTTATTTTTGATAGTCACACTGTTGAGCTTTCTGTAGTCCACACAGAGACGTAGTGAACCGTCGACTTTCTTAACGAAAAGGACTGACGAACCCCTAGGTGAGTTACTGTCTCGGATAAAGCCCAGTGATTTCAACTCATCCAGCTGCTTGCTCAACTCTTTCATCTCTAGAGGTGCCATACGATACGGAGCAGAAGCAAAAGGAGCTGTTCTGGGAACTAAGTCGATACGAAACTCTATTTCTCGATGAGGAGGTAAGCCTGGAAGAGCTTTTGGAAAAACATCTGGAAAACCATCGACAACAGGTATAGGTTGGGTACTCTTTTCAGAACTGGATCCTTCCACCGCACACAAGGATAAGAAACAAAGAATACCCTGTCTACTCTTCGACACTAACCTCAGAACAGATCTATCAACATCTGAAACTAAACTTAACTGATAGGACACTACATGTCCGAAATCAGTTGTAAAGATAACGCGACGATTACGACAATCAAGCATAATCCCATATCGGGAAAGCCAGTCATATCCCAGAATAACATCATAAGCAAACATAGGCATTACTACAAGTGATGCCTCCAAACAAACATCCCCATCATAAACATAGGCTTGACACCCATCACTAACGGTAGTCGTGCCCAATGGGGATTTCACACATAAGGGAGAGTCAAGATTTTGCAGTTTTAAACCAAGTGAACGAGCATAATGTTGGGCTATAAAAGAGTGTGTAGCCACGGTGTCAAACAAAACATATGCATATGTACCAAAGATAGGAATTATACCATCTAATGCAGTCGGTGCATGATCTATCTCCATGCTGTCAGCTCCAAGAGCGTGTACCTGTGGTGCCTTACCACGATTTTGAGTTGTATTCCCTCGCTGATAGCCCGTACTCTGACCCTGTGGTGGTGGTCTCTGATAACTCGGCACTGGGAACTGCTGTAGCGGTGTAGCATGTGAAGCATAAGGCGCAGTGTACTGGCTCGTGCACTGAGGCTGATAGGGAGCCGGAAGCTGAGGGCACTGTGACTGCGAAGACTGGGAAGTAAACTGTTGTCTCTGTGGAAGACCATTCTGATTCCGCTGATGATGATGCCTATGAGCATTGTCTCTCGACTGTCTCTTCGGGCAGACATTTCTTTTGTGGCCTTCATCACCACACTCGAAGCAGGTAATCACATTCACCCGACCCTGTCGCTGTCCAGAGAACTGATGAGAACCCGATCCCGGAGACTACTGGTTCTTCTGGTAAGGAGTCTGCGGCTTGTGTTGAGGCTTGTTGCGGATTGGTCCAGACTTGTTTTTGTTACGAGCTTCAAGGAACTCCTTGTCGCCCTCTTCCACTATCAATGCCTTAGCAACTATCTGCTGGTAGCTATCCCTGATCTGGAACGGTTGTACACCCCTGTTCACATAGAGGCTAAGCCCTTCCTCAAAGCGGAGACACTTAGTAGCTTCATCCAAAACCTGATTCTTCGCATACCGGGCCAACTCAATGAACTTGGCTTCATATTCCAGCACTGGCATAGACCCTTGCTTCAAACGGACGAACTCCCTAGCTTTTCTGTCGCGGAACTGAGCTGAAAAGAAACGCTCGTGAAAATGCTCCTCGAAAACTGTCCAAGAAGTCCTCTGCTCCTCTGTCAAACCATCCTCGATACTAGCCCACCAGGTAGAGGCTAGACCCACCAGCTTGTTGGAAGCAAACTCAACCCAGAACTCTGCGGGTGTGGCCAACTTTAGCTGCTTGCGAATGGCATCAAACTAGTAGTCGGCATCCATCTCTGTGCCTGTGCCGTCGAAAATGGGTACATGAGGCTTAAAGAAAAGAGTTAGGGCTGCCTGTTTAGGATGTATCATAGACTGGGTAGGTACTACTCCAGAGGTAGGGTTTTCAGTGGTAGGCGTTTGCTGAGGAGTCTGAGAAGAACTCCCCGCTCTCGGGGTCTCATTAGGAACAACATTGGCTACAGGAGTTGGGTTAGGTGTTCCAAAAGGTAAGACGGTGAGGAGAGCCTGTATCGCTGCCGTGAGGTTCTGCATCGCCGTTAGCTGATCATTCGGTGTAGGAACCGCTGCATTCTGTCTCCCTTGAGGCTGCGTGTTCCCGGGGTTCTCTTCGTCGTTGCCTCTCTACCGCCTCTGACTACGCGTGCCGGGACGAGCCATTTTGCTGAATAAGATTGAAGGAAGAGGAAATCCTATAAGCTTCTAAGAGTAAGAAAACTATGCTTGGGTATTTTGAAAACGTTTTGATGAAAACCCTTTTGAAAACGTTTTGATGAAAAACCCCTTTTGAAAATGTTTTGATGGAAAACCCTTTTGAAAACCTGGGCTCTGATACCATTATTTGTCACGGCCCAAAATTTAGACACGTGACACGGCAGCCAAATCATAATATCAACCCGAGATTTAAGGAAAACATTTATTACAAAAACAACGGGTCAACATTATAATTTAGCTAAGCCTAATTATAAAGTAGCATCATAACCACAAAATAAAATAAAGGAGAAAATAAATGCTTTTTAATGCGGAAGTCAAACACAAAATCGGTTTTCAAAAGAAATTACCAACCATAAAATATTCTCAAGCATGAAATTTGAATAACGTGAAATAAAGTACAAATTTAAAGTCTCATCACATCAGAACGAGAAACAGAAAGAAGAAGATGGAGAAAATGGATAGCATCATCTTCGGTAGTAACGGATATCTCAACGAATTTCGGAACTGCTACCTCCCGTACCTGGAAGTAGTCATTTCGAAATCACAAAAAAAAAGGACGTGAGCGCTGGCTCAGTAGGACAGAAACAAAAGTGGGTTAACAGATAACATTTAAAAATATGGCATAATATTCGTTTTCAAAAATAATCAACAATTTAAAAAAAATACATGACATAATAATCATGACAAAAAAATAATCAACAAATTCGTGAAAAACATTTTTTTTTAATGCAAGTTTTATTCTGCTGAGGACTTAGCGTAGCTGCAATATACGTGCCCCAATATTAAAATAATAAATCATTAAAACAAACCATCATATTATGAGTGAGGACTTGTCGTAGCTATAATATACGTGCCTCGAATTTGAATTATCCTAGATCATCTCGTTACGGTCTAAATAGGCCGAACGGCCCTGCGCAGGTTTAGGGACCTTCCCCCATGGCGTCAACTTTGGGACGCACGTATCATTTACAATGATTGTGAACTAGAGCTCAATTATGTTCACCGGATTATTCAAAAGATGGTATTTACCAAGTTATATTATGTCATAAATCAAAACACGTTTTAAAATACACATTTAATTACCAAATACGTTGCATGCGTTTATTTCATCAAAAACAATATAATAATTTCATAAACTGAAAACAGCATGACATCGATAAAACAGGGAAATTTAAAACACTTGACTACTCCCAGAAAAGGCTAGAACGTCCTACCTCGATTATCGCACAAGCGTTACGATAACGTGATCCACGAATCAAGCAAGAACGTCAAGTAAATCCTATCATCACAACATATGATCAGTCTAGGTCCAGACATAATCATCCAATCATTTTAGTGTGCCACAAAAGATTTTAAAACGTTTAATAAACGTTTGGGATTTAAAATTTGTGAAAAACTCTAAGTTAGGATATTTCTGGTCATGGGCAGACTGACCTAGGCTGATTGTAAAATCAATATCAATTCATTTTTAATCCCAAAAATTCTAAATTTTTAATATGTTAAACTAGACATCCATAGCTTTAATTCCATATAATTTTTATAATTTTTAGACATCATTTGGTCATTCAATTAGGCCAAAAACCGAGGGGTTGTTTTCAGGCATAAAATCTGGGTTTCAGTTTCAGTTCAAAAACTGGCAGTTCTGTCCGCCTATATTAGAAAACGATTTTGACGGGGAAAACGGACGAGTTTAGTTCTGAAATTTTTTAGGCATTTAGGGGACATCTTGAATTTAATTTTAGGCTCAAGAATCACTCAAAAATCGTTTTTAAAACTCAAGTTATGGCTGACACAAATTTACTGTTTATATGGTAATTTTCCAGATTTCCGTTTTTCTGTGTCCGAATTTTGATTAGCCTCAAACCAATTCAATTTTCATCCAATGATCACGAAATTTTACGGAAAACCTTATTTATATGTCTTTAACACAACCCAAGAATCAAATTGGCAAAAATCATAAAATTTACACATGTGATAATAGGGTTTTTGAAAGGGAAACAAAGAGGCAAAATTTTTTTAGGGTTTGAGAGAGAGATTCATACCTTGTTTGTGTTGCACTAGTTTTGATGCTTGGTCTCCTTTTTGGCTGAATTTGTGTGAGTGTTGGAGTCTTCAAAATAGTAGGGAAAACAGTGGAGAAAACCATATAAAAATTCGGATTTAAAACCAAAAGGAGAAGGAAGGAAAAAGTTTGATTTCTCACCTTGTTTTTGTCTCAAAAATTGTTGAATCTTTGAGCTGCCTTTTGATAGGTTTTGTTGCTGTTTTGGGTGTGTTTTGGGAGAGAAAATTCAGAGAGGAGAGAGGGGAAAGCTGGCCGAATTTTTGAGGGTGAAAGGAAGGGTGAATGAGAGTTAAAAGGGGGTTTTTATACTAGGTTTTTCTTTCCCTTTCTCTTCCTTGTTTGGCCGAAAATTGTAAGGGGCAAAAGGGAAAGTTTTTGTGCTGTTTTGAGGCTAGGGTTTTCTCTCTTATTTCCCCTTAAGTGGCCAAAATTATCCCTTAGTTTTTAAGGAAAAATAATTTGAATTTTGATTGAGTTTTGACTTAGCTTTTAATTCAATAAAATTTCCTTTATTTCCTACACTTTATGGCCAAATTTCTTCTTTATATCTAAGGAATGAAATTTGAATTTGAATCCTCCTTGGATTTGTGGAATTTAAATTTTAAATTAAATCCTAAGTGATGGCCGAATATTTTAGGGTTTCTTTTTGAAGTTCAAATTGTTGACTTTTTGAGTGGAATTTGACTAGGAAACCAACCTAGGGTTTCCAAAAGGATTTTTAATTAATTTTTGGCACACTAATTTATTTAAATTATATATTGACCCTTAAATAAAATTTAAGGCGTCACAGCCTATCGCTCACAAGTTTGTTTATGTTGTAGGTAAGCATCTTGCACGGAAAAAAAAAAAAAACAAGTGATGGATGACGAATGCGATTTGCATGTGCCAAGGGACTGGGTGAGGGTTATGGTACTGCTATGAGTCTTCTGCTGAACTGTTTAAAAGTGTATTGAAATGATGTATATCAAGTTATGATAAGGAAAAATGTTTACTATAGTAAATTTTTTAGGAAAATAAAATTTCCATGTCAAGTTTAAAAAGAAAAAAAAATTTAGCTGGTATCAGAATAAGTTAAAAGCAAGTTAAAAGTAAGTTGCCGATGACCTAAGTGGTTACAATCTATTACAGTTGGCAACAGTAGCTGACTGTAGTAGTGCTGTTTAACCCTACGTAGGGCGGGACGTCACACTATGTGACCTTACATACCCTTAGAGGTACCCTTTAATGAGATTGTAGAGCTTCTATGGAGAGGAGTTCCATAGGACGTAAGGGAGCTCATCCGCTACCCTCCGCATTATAAAGAGTTGAGGCAGTTCATGTAGGAGATACTAGATGCTGAGGTAGATGCGATCAATACCAGAACTATGAACAAGCCATGACATTGTAGATGCTGTCAATATTGAAGGCAACCTGACAGATACAGTCCACCAAGCAGTCGAGGAGGACCCATAGCTGAATACCACCCTGAGGCACCGAGGGATGATAATCAAGCTATGGGAGACCCCGTACCAGCCCTAACATCTCCAGAACCCATCGTGATCCTGAGGTGGATGACCATGATGACGAGGGCATCCCTTACTTCCTCGGTGATGATGAGTGGATGGAGGAGTATGAGCCTGAATCTCAGGTCATCATAACTAGTGATGATGAGGCCAGTTCTGTTATGGAAGATAAGGAGGATCCAGAGGAATTTCCCCTTGATGAGGATGACGATGAGGACATCTCTGTTGCAGAATCAGGACTTTCTTTAAAGTAGTACCAATTTACTCTAGTATAGCAGTTACTTAGACCATGTATGCAGGTACTATGGGAAGTAGTAGCTTACTCCCATTAGACCTAGCTGTGTATTTTCTTTTGAGTTTTTTATCGGGAAGAGTTTACCATCCTTGACAGACCAAAGTTCTGTACTTACTTTTTGTAAATGTTATATGAAATACGCTATTGCCAGATGGCATATGTATGTATACCAGCACATGATCTATAGTGCGACAAAAGGTGCAAGATGACTTCTGGCACTATAACAACGTTTGATAAAATATGGTATGATGTAATTTGTATTAAATGTCATGGTATGTGAGGCATGGTAAAAGAGAAAGATATAATAGTTAAGTAATTAAGTTAAGTAGTGCGCAATTATGACTCCTAAGCATGAGAACAAAATACTCACAAACTTTTTCCTTCCGTCATAGGATTCCATAAGTTAACATGGTTCGCCTTCACTCACAAGCAGCCCAAGCATTGCGAGATGAGGACTTAGTGGCCCAACATGAAGCTGTGAGAGAAATGTTGGAGAAGTAATGACACAACAAGAACCAACTAACAGAACAACTAAGATGGCAGAACTAGGCACCACAGGCAGCAAGGGTGCCAATTCAGGAGGCTCCATCAGCCCTAGATATTCCGCAAGAGGTTCCCCAAGTCCAAGAGGCTCCGTAAGGAGCGGAATTTCTTGAACCACCACTAGCACCTCCAGGAGCGACTACTCCTATAACAGTAAATATTCCGCAGTTGATCTTCAGGAAGGACAAATTATATGAGAGATTCGGGTGCATGAAGGCACCAAAATTTGAAGGAACCTCTAACCCTATAGAGGCCAGTGACTAGCTAACGGATATCCAAGTAATCTTGGATTTCATGAGATTGACAGATCGAGAGAAAATGATGTGTGCATCCTTTGCCCTGAGGAAGAAGGCACGTCAATGGTGAAAAATAGTAGCTATCAAGAGAAACGTCGATGAAATGATGTGGACTGAATTTATTAAAGAATTTAAGGAAATGTACTTTAATGAAGAAGCCTTAGTTGTACAACAAGATGAATTCACCAACTTGTACTAAGGAAATATGACTGTGATGGAGGTAGTCAGGAAGTTTGAACAGTTGGCTCGACTCTGTCCTAACTTGGTGCCCACAGAGAGAGAAAGAGTCAGGAAAATTTTGAAAATGTGTGGCGACCCGAGAGCCCTAGTGGCCCAGACCATCACTTAAACTTAAACATACTTAACTTACTTAAAACTACTTATCTTAATACCATAAATTTAGGGGATTTTTTTAAAAATACGTATGCTTTACTATAGACATGCAAACTTAAATATACTTTACGAATACATAAGGGTCTTAATACAACTTGAGGTCAAACATACATACATACTCATGAAATACTCAACTGGTCATTACTTAATATAAGTTTGGTTCTCAAAATAAAAGGGTTACTCAACATAGTGGGAAAGACAAACTTGTGATGGTATCCATAACCTCAACCTCACATCAGCCTTTCACCATCATCATCCATCAGAGTCTAGCCCATAGGTTTCTGACCTATATCATGAACACACATGATGAGCTTTACGCTCAGCAAGTACAACACTGAATTCGCAAAACTATCATTTAAAAACATATGCCATAACTTAAAGGCACATCATACTGATAAACATATCATGACTTCAAAGCACATCATGAATACATATCATGTGTCATATAACTGAAAGCATAACATATCACATAACTCAAAAGCATATCATAACTATAACTTAAAGCATATCATGAACTATGCATGAATCAATTATGCTCAATTATGCTTCATTATGCATTATCTTTCTTTACTTGTATGAGGGCTCGTGTGTCAGTACCGAATGCATGCGGATCTACTGATTCACTGAGACCACAAACTTTATTTTGAGCCTTGGCTCATCATACTTAAACTGAAAAACCTCTTCTGGCTTGAGAAGTTTTAACGAGTTTTGACTCACTTCTTAATTACCTAATTGTTGAGATCATGAATTACTATCATCATGCCATAAGCTCTACTAGGATATCCACTAATCATGCATGATAGGGATATAAAGGCATCTACCTCATGCTATTCAATAATCTATGCGATTATGAAACATCTTATATCATGTTATGCAACAATCATTCACGATTAGCATACATATCACAGAGTAAAACAATGGTTTCAAACTCATTTTATTCATGCTGTAGGCAGAGTTATACTTACCTGATCTGCAGGCAATTTGCACCTTGCCTCATTAAATTACAGGCTTCTACCTGTAACCACAACGCATTCCATTAATTATTCGCTCTCAGGCCACTACTGTCGTTAGTGACTAATAAAATTCTATCATTATATGGTACTGATCCCTATCGGTACTAAACTACTCCCTTTTGAGAGTTTAATAACTACTTTCTAATCGTGGTTAATTAATTTATTTACTCAATAAATTAATTAACGTCTTTCTCTCTCTTCCTATCTCTGTTTTGATTGGTTAACTAACTAGTCACTAATCGGTTACCTTGCATATTGATTTTATAGCCAAACGGGCTACCTCTACTGATTTGAAAAATGGTTATGGAAAACGTCCCGTGTTTCGTGAAATACCTTTCCTTAGGATTTATTTCATGAAATACCATTCCTTAGGATTTAAACACAATCCCCTTTTTCACCCCATTGGAAGGTGAGGGTATTTGCTTAAAACCATTTTCTCATTTTAAAGAACACATTTTGGTGTTCACTTGAAAGGTAGTTTTTGAACCCTTTTTTGAAAAATTGTGTAGAACTTGTTTAAAATGATCGAGTTTGTAAAATCAGAAAACATGACATTTTTTAGTCCTTGACTAGATGAAAAACTTTTGTGTTCAACTCAGAGCTTGATTCAAATTCTATCGGGTCCTAAACACTACAAACCCTTGGCTAAAAACTATCCTAGTCTTAGAAAATTTCCAGCTTTTCGGTTACTTAAAAACCACTCTGTTTGGGACCTAAAGAGCTGAATTTTTGAAACTTACATAAGCCATCTTTTAGTCTTCAACGGGATCTATGTTTTTTATGCTGAGCCCGAGACCCAGTTCAGAATCTAAATTACCTGTTTTTAGAAAAATCCGAGACTGTTCCCTGATCCCAGGTTTCGAGTCCTAGTTTTGACCTCTAGTCAGAAATCGTCCTGAAAACCTATCTTAACATTATTTTTGGCCAAAGGAAATTTGACGCAAAAATATCTGTAACAAAATTTCCTAGAACTTCCATATTTACAAAAACTCAAAATCTATCCATAACACGCTCGAAACTTAGCAAAACCATGGCTAAAAATCTAGGATAGTTTGGTTTCCAACCAAACCCTAAAACGTCCATGGCATCCACAAACCATAAAAGCTTAAACCACACTCACACAACCACATAAACACAAAAATACAATGCTTAAGGTTTAAAATAAACTTATTACAATCCATTGGTCAAAATACATAGTAAATCTCCTTAATATCGAAACTTAATAAAGGACAAAAACCTCAAAGGGATAGGTTCTAGAGTTTTTACCTTAGCATGCTTCGAAACTAGCACAAACTGAATAAGGCTTGTGACTAAAATTTTATGTGGACTAAGAACAAGAGGTAAGCTTAGGCTGAGAAATACATAGAAATTTCCTTGGTTCACAAAGCTAAATAAATAACCAAAACTACAAAGGAAAGATTCCAACACTTTTACCTTAAGTAACCTTAAAGAATGGCTCCAACCAAGCAACAAACTACGCAATTTTAGGCTAACTTTTGGTGAGATTTTGGTGTGTTTTGGGGCTGTGGAGGCGTCGGTTGGGCAAAGGAAAAATAAGAAGAAATTTTGGTGTTTTGGTGGCTCTTACTGTGCAAAAGAAAGAAAATGGTACAAAAGGTCATGCACACATATTTATAGGCCAACCTTAAGCAAGATTTGATCAACCTAAACAATCTTAATTAAGCCAAATTCAACTAAACTTGGGGGACAAATTTTGTGCTACTATCCCTTTCAAAACTGATGCGAGACATAGAGAAAAAAGAGCCAAAAATGCATTTAATGCATTGCTAAAGCCAATAGTTGTTGTCCCCAACTTTTCAATTTTTAAATCAAAAGCAATCAAGGCATGTTCCCTTGTTTTGTGGAAAAATTTTCCACATTGTTTCCTAGGGCTGTGTTTGACTACACACAAACATGGTTTCTGAAGGAAGAATTTCATCTCCAAAGGCATCTCTTAGCAGTCTAATTTCTTCTAACGGTGTTAGGCCTTTTTTCAGCTGTGTTCTAAACCTTGACTGAAAATTGATTCTCTTGATCCGATTCTTATTCTATTTATTCTTGGATGGGTTATAGTACCTATGAGTCCACTTTGAGTCTATTTCTATTTATCTATGGTACTGTAGTTATGTCTTCAACTGTGCTGACATTACGCATGCATAGTATAACTTTTTGTGTGAAATTTCAGACACAGGCTATCCTGACTAATTTGGACGTACTGATTCCAAATTTATCAGTTTTACATTCATCTGAGGTTGTCTGGACCAGTTTCTAGATCTGTGTGATTCCTACCTAGAAATCACCTTTTGTGCTCAACTGACTCATTTGAGCGTTTTAACTCTAAATATATCAGTTTTGAGTTGAGGAAATGTCGTCTTGACCCCTTTTCCGATACTGCACATGTCTCATACATGACTTCGTGTTTTGTGCTCATTTGACTAAATTGAGCATACTGATTATAAATATATCAGTTTGGTATCAAGAAAACATCACCTCGACCATTTTCTTGATATTGTATATTTATCGTTTAAAATTTCACTGTTGTGCTCAGATAACTACTGATGACTAGCTCATCAGTTCTGTGTTAAGAAATGGTCGTCTTGACCAGTTTCTTGATACTGTGCACCACTTATGTGCACTCACACGTAATAAGGTGAATCGATTTCACTCTCGGTACTATATGACTAGAGATTAAATGTTTCTTTACTCGTGTAATTCATTCAAGCTAGAAAATTATACTATACTCATAAACTTAATTTCTTATTACATAGTAATTATGTCCCATGAATAGGGTGGTTATTACAATTTACCCCCTTTAAAAATTTTCATCTTCACACTCCCATGTGGCTTCTTTGATATTATGGTTTCACCACAAGAATTTCACGAGAGGTATGACTCTGTTCCTTAGCACTTTCTCTTCTCTGGCCAAGATCTGTATGGATTTCTCCTCGTATGTCAAATCAGCATGTACTTCGATAGGTTCTTAACTCAGAACGTGCGACCTGTCTGGTACATACTTCTTCAGCATTGAAATGTGAAAGGCGTTGTGTACTGAACCTAAATCGGGAGAAGTGCTAATCTATAAGCTGTTAGGAAATGCCCTAAGCATTAGAGACATTTTGATGTATTTGTTTTGAGCTGGATAATAAAATTATATATAGAGGTTATTCATTACATTGTTGTTTGTCCTCGTTCTATTTACATGTTAAAGTAAATGTAAGCAAATATGGCTCACTGACTGCTTGTGTTAAAACTGTTAGAACGTTGCATGCAATGGACTTTTGTATATGAGAAGACAATATTCTAAAGTAAGCAGTCTAAACTAAGGTCTGTAGTCTATGGGGTTAGACCGAGCATCTAACTCATGTTAAGACTATTATATTATCTAAAGCCATGGTGGGGACGGTTTGTCTTGACTGTCTGAAGCATAGACTCCCAAGTAGAGACATAGATATGTTGCTTGGCGGTGACATATTAGACCGGGACTAAAGCGTGATTGATCTACGTAGTTCGCTATGAGTGGATCAATCTGCTTTTGATGTTCATTGTGCAATAACCTTAATCTTGAGTGAATGAACTACTTTACATATATGACTTGTGTACTTTGATGTTCCAATGGCTAAAGCGTCTCAGAGGTAGTAAGCTTATAGACCGGTTCGTTTGGTGCATGACTTGTACACGATGAAGGGTTTGTTTACAGATATCGGAATCATAGCTCTAAGGAGTTAAAGGTATCCTCTTAAAGGCATTATACTAGATGTGAAAATAGACAAGGCCTTGGGTCGTCTGCTGGGTAGATGACTTCTTATTCACATATGGTGAATAATCATTTTTTTATTCGATAGTATAATGGAACTTTAAGATAGCCGAATCAGTGGGATTAAACAGACTTTGACCTAATGCTGATCATGGATATCATATGAAGGTTCTGCATATATGACATGGTCATTGGACGTTAGCTTGTCACAGGCTTTCGTAATACGGTATATAATTGGGAGTTCAGTTTTAGGTTTATAGTGGTGTGACTCTGAAATTAGTGATCATATGATTGAGTTGTTCAATACAGAATGATGATCATATGGATTCATGGGAGCCCGATTATATATGTCCAATTGGTCCCACTACTAGCTCCACATAACTCCTTAATGATTGGCAAATTGATTTGTGTATGCTTATTGGCTAGTTGATTACGTATGGATGGTGTTGACATAGGATTAGGATGGTGGACAAGATTCTCTCCGGTTGAATTCATATTTTGTTTTGGATAATAGAGTACACAATTATTCGAACTTTAAATAAAGCTGCCATGATTTTATTTGAGATTGAATTGGATTTGTAGAAAATTATCCATGAGAACAAAAATTTGAAATACAACTGCTTGTGGATTTTGAAATTTGAAATTTGAAATTTGAAATTTGAAATTTGAATTTGAAATTTGAAATTTGAAATTTGAAATTCAAAATTTGAATCACAGTCCAAGTGCAATTCAAATTCTTTGTCAATAATTCCACAAGGCTAGAATTCGAATTTGAGTTGGATTATGAAAAGGAAAATCTTGTTTGAATCCTACTTGAATTTTGAATCCTAACTCTAACAAAAGTGGCCGAATTTTTGTTGAGGAAAATCCTCCAAGATATTTTCGGTTTTTGGGGATAAGGATGCAGGGAAAAATTCAAGTTTCAATCCTAATTGAATTTGGATTCTCTCCTCCCTAGAATTGGCCAAATTTTTGAGGGAAAAATCTCAAAGGGATTTTCGGTTTTTTATGGATAAGGATGAGATAAAATTCAAGCTAGAAAATCCTATTTGAATATTGATTCTCCTCACACTTTAATGACCAAATCTAGTCATGTTTTTGGCACAAAGGGGAATCGATTTTTATGAGGGAATGAGGAGATAAAATTCAAGTTAAAATCCTATTTGAATTTTGAAAGCAAAGATCCTAAAATGGCCGAAATCTTTTGGTGGTTCTTGGCCTTGTTAATTTCAGATTTTGTAAGTGGATAAGGAAGACAATCTTCTCCTAATCCAATTTGAATTCAGAGGATCACCTCATACAATTCTATAAATAGAGGTCCTGCCACTCTAGTTCTCTTAGACCACAGACTCTCATGTGAGTAGGCTTATTTTTGTAAAACTCAACGTGACAATAAGTTTTTTAGAGATCTGGGGGTCGGAAGAAGGCTAGCAGTGCTAGCATACCGATCAAGGTTCAGAGTGCCCACACACTCAGCCATTTGGGAATTGGAGAATAGTAGAGAATGCTAGTTGGTTGAAGCCCTCCGATCATTCTCCTCTTGCAGATTGGCGTCCTTTAAGATATGAGTTTAAATTGTTGTTTGTTTATTGTATATGACATCATGAGATATTTAACGATCTTAAAAATTTTTTATTGTTCCGCTATGCCGCTCTGATGCGTTTTTATCGATTTATTTCCTACAATTGGTATCAGAGCCATCTCATGACTATGCCATGTACATAAATTAGACAATTAGTTTGTCTTCTTATTTATGTATGGATTTGATATTTAGAGAGTGGCATTTTAGGATTCCTTTATGTTGTTATCATGTATTATGTATGTAGTATGTGGTTGTTTTAAATTATTATAAGCATGCTTGTTTTATGTCGGTTATGGTTCCTTAGAATTTAGAAAATCGTATCTAGGAATTTTTATGTAATCATGGGAGCAGTTAATTATTATTGTAATTTTCCCATGGATTTTATTTTTTTTGTCTCTTAGAATTATTATTATTAGAATTTTTTGTACACCAGAAACGGTTTAGGAAATTTTATGTAATTATTCTTGGAGGAGATTGAAGTTTTAAGACCATAATTTGTTTTTCCCAAAAGTTAAATTTAATTTAAAGGTTGAAATTTTGATTGTGTGGAAAATTTCAATTTAATTAGGATTCAAATTAATTTTTGGAGATCCTAATGGGTAAATTGGAATATGGCACGAAAAGGATCGACCCCTCGGGAAGGACCACCAACCATGGTGGGGCTACAGCCCCTACCCTCGGGCAGGATGGGGCTGCGACAGCACCTACCCACGGTTGCACCACCCACGGCCACAGGCACTGCCTGCAGCCGAGGGTGGCCGTGGCCCCCCAAGGGCTAGCCGTAGCCCTGGGCGTGTAGCCTATGGCTACAGGCTTGGCCTATAGCCCGGCATGGCTGTACATGGCCTATAGCTGTGGGCTGCCAGACCCCCGGGAGCTTGGGGCTGCCCACGGCGGTTGCCAGCCTCTGGGAGCCGTGGGGCCGATGGTTTTAAAATCAAAAAATTTTGATTTTTAAATTTGAGATTTAATTTTTAAATCATGTTTAAAAATATGTAATTGAAAATTTGAAATTTTTGAAATTACATATTATTACACATGATATTTAAAATTGTTTAAAATTTGAATTTGAAATTTAAATTTTGGGATTTAAATTTTAAATGATTCTGGGGATAAGAAATAAATGGAGAGGCTGCATAAAGATGGATACAAGAAGACGGAACGAAATTCAAGACCTAAAGAATGCTTTGGATGGAATTTGGTAATCTTTATTGTCTTTGTTCTATGATGGAACCATGGCTTGGTTATTATTCTGTCAATTATTTTTTCTGTGATATGTCACGAATGTATAAATATGTATTGATGGATGTTTTATATGCATATTTGATAACATGTCATATAGGATAGGTGAGTGCCGCTCATACTATATTGATCGTACATATTTGTCTAAACTCGCATGTTTTTCAAAATATTGAGTGGGAGAGGGTTTCAAACAAAACCCACGGCCTCCATTGTTGATCCATATGTGAAAGCATGGTAACGCCTCGCGTCAGTTCTGCCCTGACCACACCCCTTGGTAGGTGTTTACCGCCGTCGGTATACTAGATTGGATCTCCTATGTGGAAAACGTGTTCAGGTACGATCCTATTCATGACCACCCCTCGGTGGCTTGGTAGGACGTGGATCGGGCTACGTAAACAATGGTTATATACTCAAGACTTGTTTAGTTATTAACCTTCCCTAGAAGCTCTGTTAACTAAACTGGTGGCCAAATAAGCAGTTATTAATATATGTCTTAACCTTGGAGGATTTAAGGCAACATATATTAATTGGATAGGGTCCATATTCCAGCTATTTGTCTCATGACCACCCCTCAGTGGCTTGGGGCAATAGGTGCTGAGAATTACCATTGCAATGCTACGTGTTTTTCAAGTTTCATGTAGGAACATACTTGTATGTTTTATTTGCTAAATTATCTGTATATTTACTTGGGCTTTGTAATGATGTCTAGTATAATTTTATTTCAGCTCAAAATGTCACCGACACCCCTCATTTCAATACTTACTAAAAAATAAGCTGAATGGCGATAATTATAAAGACTGGAAAAGAAATCTACTGATAGTTCTCAGTTGCGAGAGACACAAGTTCGCTCTGGACGAACCATGCCCACCTGGGCCCAAATCTGACACACCACTTGAGGAGGTCCCGATTGCCTATACTCGTTAGAGAGAATCCAATGAGATAGTTCGATGTTACATTCTTGCTACCATGACGAGTGCTTCACAAAAGTAGCATAAGACTTATCAAGTTGCTGGGGAGATCATGGAAAACCTGGAGGACATGTTCGGTGGCCAAGAAAAATTGGCTGGATAGTCTGCTATTACCAGTATTATGAACTCTAAGCAAAAGGCAAATACTCCGGTGAAGGACCTTATGATCATTCTAATGGGATTTTTTGCTGAGGCTACCGAGAACGGTGCTAAACTGGACTACAATACCCAGATCGAGATGGTGTTCAAAACTCTATCAAAAGATTTTGTGGGGTTTAAGGCCGTATATAATCTAGCGACAAGGGATTTTGGACTAATCGAGCTCATGAAGCAACTCCAAGCTTATGAGCTGATGATCAAGGATGGGGATGCGGTCCAACCAAAAGGAGAGGCTAATATGGCGGAATATTCCAAACCCTCATGGAAGAGGAAGAGGCCAAATCAGAAGCAAACGGCTTCTAGTTCTTCTAATCCTCTTGTCTCAGATGGGAAGAAGAAGAAAAAGAATAAGAAGCCCAGGTACCTTAAAAAGTCCAAGTGCTCCTGCTGTGGGAAGGTAAGTCACTTCAAGAAGGCTTACCGGGAATTCCTAGCCACCAAAGGCAAGGAAGGTAAGGAACTTCACTATTTAGAAGCGTGTTTGGTGGAAGAATCGAAAGACACTTGGGGTCATTAATTCGAGCGCCACTAATCATGTTTGTGTCTCTATATAGGGGTTTCTGGGAATGAAAAGTCTACATGATAGGAGCCTTTCGTTGCAGACTGGAGATGGTAGCTTGGTGGTGGCTGAGACAGTGGGAGACGCTTATCTTCACTTTGATGAATTTGGGTTTATATTATTGAAAGACTGTTTTTATATTCCTAATTTTAGGAAGAACCTTATATCGGTAGCTTGTTTAATAAATGATTCTTATTCAGTTTCTTTTAATAAAAGAGTTGATATTCGTAAAAATAAGTCTTTTATCTGTTCTGGATGGATGGATAGAAACCTATATTTGATTAAACCAAAGATGTACTCACCGCTTGACACCGAATTAATAGATAACTCTAAAAGGTTGAAAGTTTCTCACTCTAACAAGGCGTATCTTTGGCATTTAAGACTTGGTCATATTAATCAGGATAGGATTCAAAGGTTAGTGAAAGACGGTCCACTAGAATCTCTAGAGGAGGTACGTCTTCCTGAATGTGAGTCTTGTCTTGAGGGTAAGATGACTAAGAGGTCTTTTAGAGCTAAGGGTACTAGGGCTCAGGAACTCTTAGAAATTGTACACACAATCGCATGTGTCCCCATGAACGTCGTAGCACGAGGAGGGTTTTGAGTATTATGTCTTCTTTATAAACGATTACTCGAGGTATGGATATGTGTACCTGATGCACCGCAAGAGCTAAACCTTTGATAACTTCAAAGAGTATCATGTAGAAGTGGAAAAGCAATTGGGTAAATCTATAAAGAAACTTCAATCTGATCAAGGTAGCAAATACCTCTCTAACAAATTTCTAGGACATCTTGTAGAGAATAAGATATTATCCCAATTGACTGCACCTGGTACTCCACAATAGAATAGTGTAGCCGAAAGGAGAAACAGGACCTTATTGCATATGGTACGGTCTATGATGAATTATTCAATGCTACCGTTATCATTTTGGGGATATGCATTACAAACGGTGTGCTATATTCTAAACCAGGTTCCAAGCAAGTCAATTCCCAGGACTCCGTATGAATTGTGGCATGGCAGGAAGCCTTCCCTTGGACATATGAGAATATGGGGCTGCCCGGCACATGTACTGGATGGGGATGTGAAGAAGTTGGAACCAAGAACAAAATTGTGCATGTTTGTAGGGTATCCTAAGGGAACTAAGGGAGGTCTGTTCTATAACCCGAACGAACAAAAAGTCATTGTTTCAACCCATACGACATTCTTGGAGAAAAGTCACATGAATGACTTTAAGCCTCGAAGTAAAGTGGTGCTAGAGGAGTTATTAGGTGAAAGAACTGCTCCACAGATTTCGGTCTTAGACGCAAGTCCGAGTTCAGGTGAAAGACCTATAAACGATCAATAATTTAGGGTGTCTCGTCGTAGTGGGAGGGTTTCGAAAAAGCCTAATTTCTTCATGTATGGTGCTGAGGTATATCAGACTGAAGCTCATGAGCATGAGGATGATCCGGTTACTTATGATGAAGCTATAAATGATGTTGATTCTAAATCTTGAAAACAAGCCATGAATAATGAGATGGATTCTATGAAATCCAACTCTATTTGGGAACTTATAGATCTGTCGAATGGGATAAAACCCATTGGATGCAAGTGGGTCTATAAAAGAAAGAAGGATGCAAAAGGGAGAATGGAAACTTTCAAAGTTAGACTGGTTGCAAAGGGGTACACGCAAAAGGCTGGAATCGATTACGATGAAACTTTTTCACCTGTTGCTATGCTAAAGTCTATCTGTATTCTTCTGTTCATTGCTGCGGCTCTTGATTACGAGATCTAGCAAATGGACGTCAAGATGGCATTCTTGAATGGCCATCTTGAGGAATGTATCTACATAATACAGCCCGAAGGGTTCGTGACAAAAGGCCAAGAAAGAAAAGTCTACAGGTTACTTAGATCCATTTATGGATTAAAGTAAACATCCCGCTCATGGAACCAGAGATTTGATCAAGCAATCAAGGCATTTGGTTTTGAGTAGAACGTTGATGAACCTTGTGTTTATAAATGATGGAAAAGTAGTCTTTCTGGTACTCTATGTCGATAATATACTGCTCATTGGGAATGATGTAGGGAACTTATCATCGGTCAAGCTTTGGCTGCACCAACAGTTTGACATGAAGGACTTGGGAGAAGCTAATTATGTTCTAGGCATTCGTCTCTTCAGAGATCGAAAGAACAAAATGATAGCATTATCCCAAGCTTCATACATAGATAAAATAATTGACAAATATGCAATGCAAAAGGCCAAGAAAGGTTCACAACCTTCTATTGCCAGTCTAACTCTTTCATTGGATGACTATCCAAAGACATCAGAAGAAAGAGAGCGTATGAGTAAGGTCCCTTATGCATCCGTTGTAGGTAGCCTTATGTATGCTATGCTTTGCACTCGCCTGGACATATGTTTTGTAGTAGGTATGGTGAGTCGATATCAAGCAAATCATGGAACCGAACACTGGCAAGTAGTAAAGCATATACTCAAGTATCTTAAGAGAACAAAGGATTATATGCTGGCATATTCTGGAGGGGACCTAACACCCGTAGAATACACAAACTCAGACTTCCAAACTTGTAAGGATTTAAGGAAATTAACATCAGGATCAGTGTTCTTGCTTGGAGGAGGAGCCATTGTGTGGAAGAGCGTGAAGCAGGGTTACACAGCTGACTCTGTGATGGAGACTGAGTATATGGCTACGGCTGAGGCATCAAAAGAAGCGGTTTGACTCTATAAGTTCTTTAGAGACCTTGAGGTCATTCTGGGTGTTGACAAGCCTATACACTTTACTGTGATAACACTGGGGCTATTGCCAACACAAGGGAATCTCAGCACCACAAGAGGACCAATCACATAGATTGGAGGTATCACATTATAAGAGGGCACGTGGAGACAGGACAAGTAGATGTATGTAAGATCACGTTCGAGGACAACATTGCCAATCCCTTTACGAAGACTTTGGTGGCTAGAGCTTTGAGAGCCATGTAGAGGTGATGGGGATGCGTAACATGGCATATCTATTGGCTTAGGGCAAGTAGGAGATTGTTAGGAAATGCCCTAAGCATTAGAGACATTTTGATGTATTTATTTTGAACTGGATAATAAAATTATATATAGAGGTTATTCATTACATTATTGTTTGTCCTCATTCAATTTATATGTTAAAGTAAATGTAAGCAAATGTGGCTCACTGACTACTTGTGTTAAAACTGTTAGAATATTGCATGTAATGGACTTTTGTATGCGAGAAGATAATGTTCTAAAGTAAGCAGTCTAAACTAAGGTCTATAGTCTATGGGGTTAGACCGAGCATCTAACTCATGTTAAGAATATTATGTTGTCTAAAGCCATGGTGGGGACTGTTTGTCTTGACTGTCTGGAGCATAGACTCCCAAGTAGAGACATAGATATGTTGCTTGGTGGTGACATATTAGACTAGGACTAAAGCGTGATTGATCTACGTAGTCCGCTATGAGTGGATCAATCTGCTTTTGACGTTCATTGTGCAGTAACCTTAATCCTGAGTAAATGAACTACTTCATGTATATGACTTATGTACTTTGATGTTCCAATGGCTAAAGCATCTTAGAGGTAGTAAGCTTATAGACCGGTTCATTGGGTACATGACTTATATACGATGAAGGGTTTGTTTATAGATATCGGAATCATAGCTCCAAGGAGTTAAGGGTATCCTCTTAAAGGCATTATACTGGATGTGAAAGTGGACAAGGCCTTGGGTCGTCTGCTGGGTGGATGATTTCTTATTCACATATGGTGAATAATCATTTTCTTATTCGGTAGTATAACGGAACTTTAAGATAGCCTGATCAGTAGGATTAACTGGACTTTAACTTAAGGCTGATCATGGATATCATATGAGGGTTCTGCATATATGATAAGGTCATTGGACATTAGCTTATCACAGGCTTTCGTAATACGGTATATAATTGGGAGTTCAGTTTCAGGTTTATAGTGGTATGACTCTGAAATTAGTGATCATATGATTGAGTTGTTCCGTACAAAATAATGATCATATGGATTCACGGGAGCCCGATTATATATGTCCAATTGGTCTCTCTACTAGCTCCACATAATTCCTTAACGATTAGCAAATTGATTTGTGCTAGTTGATTATGCATGGATGGTGTTGACATAGGATTAGGATGGTGGACAAGATTCTCTCCAGTTGAATTCATATTTTGTTTTGGATAATAGAGTACACAATTATTCGAACTCTAAATAAAGTTGCCATGATTTTATTTAAGATTGGATTAGAGTTGTAGAAAATTATCCATGAGAATAAAAATTTGAAATATAACTGTTTGTGAATTTTGAAATTTGAATTTTGAAATTTGAAATTTAAATTTTGAATTTGAAATTTGAATTTGAAATTTGAATTTGAAATTCGAATTTGAAATTTGAACTTGAATTTGAAATTTAAATTTGAAATTTAAAATTTGAAATTTGAAATTTGAATTTGAAATTTAAATTTGAAATTTAAAATTTGAAATTTGAATTTGAATTTGAAATTTAAATTTGAAATTTAAAATTTGAAATTTGAAATTTGAACTTTGAAATTTGAAATTTGAAATTTGAAATTGAAATTTGAATTTTGAAATTTCAAATTCAAATTTTGAATCACAGTCCTAGTGGAATTCGAAGGCTAGAATTCGAATTTGAGTTAGATTATGAAGAGGAAAATCTTGTTTGAATCCTACTTAAATTTTGAATCCTAACTTTAACAAAAGTGGCTGAATTTTTGTTGAGGAAAATCCCCTAAGATATTTTCAATTTTTATGGATAAGGATGCAGGAAAAAATTCTAGTTTCAATCCCAGTTGAATTTAGATTCTCTCCTCCTTGGAATTAACTGAAATTTTGAGGGAAAAATCTCAAAGGGATTTTCGGTCTTTTATGGATAAGGATGAGATAAAATTCAAGCTAGAAAATTCTATTTGAATATTGATTCTCCTCACACTTTAATGACCAAATCTAGTCATGTTTTTGGCACAAAGGGGAATCAGTTTTTTTGAGGGAATGAGGAGATAAAATTCAAGTTAAAATCCTGTTTGAATTTTGAAAGCAAAGATCCCAAAATGGCCGAAATCTTTTGGTGGTTTTTGGCCTTGTTAATTTCTGATTTTGTGAGTGGATAAGGGAGAAAATCTTCTCCTAATCCAATTCGAATTTAGAGGATCACCTCATGTAAGTCTATAAATAGAGGTCCTGCCACTCCAGCTCTCTTAAACCATAGAGACTCAGGTGAGCAGGCTTATTGTTGCATAACTCACCGTGACAATAAGTTCTTTAGAGATCTGGGTGGTTGGAAGAAAACTAGTAGTACTAGCATACCGATCAAGGTTCAAAGTTCCCACACACTCAACCATTCAGGAATTAGAGAATAGTAGAGAAGGCTAGTTGGTTGAAGCCCTCAAGTCATTCTCCTCCTGCAGATTGACGTCCTTGAGGTATGAGTTTAAATTGTTGTTGGTTTATTGTATATGGCATCATGATATATTTAACGATCTTGAAAAATTTTTATTGTTCCATTGCGCCACTCTGATACGTTTTTACCGATTTATTTCCTACATAAGCTACCTTCCTGACCCTCTCTATTATCTCAAAAGGTCCTATGTACCTAGGATTTAGCTTTCCTTTCTTTTCAAAATGCATCACCCCTTTCATGGGTGCCACCTTGAGAAAGACTGAGTCTCCTACTTGAAACTCGAGGGGTCTATGGTACTTATCCTCAAAACTCTTCTAGCGACTGTATGCTGTATCAAACCTCTCTCATATCAGCTTCACGTCTGTTGTGGTATTCTTTATGAAGTTCGTGCTAACTAGTTGTTTTTCTCCAGTCTCGTGCCAATAAACTGGGGTTCGGCATTTTCTTCCGTAAAGCACCTCATACGATTCCATCCCTATCGAGGAATGGTAGCTGTTATTGTACGAGAACTCGATCAGGGGTAGCTTCTTATCTCAGTTTCCCTTAAAGTCTAGGACGCAAGCTCTTAACATGCCCTCCAACGTCTGTATGGTCCTTTTAGACTACCCGTCGGACTGAAGGTGTAAGGCTATGCTGAATTTCAACTTGGATCCTAATATGGCCTGAACGCTTTCCCAAAACTTAGAGGTGAAGCATCTGTCATGATTTGAAACGATCGACTTTGGCACTCCTTGCAGTCTAACGATCTGAGCCACATAGATCTTCGCTAATTATTCCATCGAATAGCTGACCTTTATGGCTAGAAATCAAGCTGATTTTGTTAGTCAGTCTACACTCACCCAGATTGCTTCATTGTCGTTTGATGTCCTCAGTAGTCTGACTAAAAAGTCTATCATGATCTGGTCCCATTTCCATTCTAGTAGCTCTATTTTCTACAACTCTCCTACTGGGCGTTGATATTTGGCCTTAACCTTCTGACAAGTAAGACATTTGGCTACGAACTCAGTGATATCATTCTTCATTCTAGGCCACCAAAAGCTATCTTTCTGATCCTTGTACATCTTGTTCACTCTCGGATGTACAGAATATGGTGTCTCGTGAGCTTCTAAAAAGATTTGTTTCTTGAGCTCTTTATCTTATGGAAAACACACTCTATCCTTATAATAGAGTATGTCGCCCTTAGAAACTCTAAACTCTAAAACTTTGTCCTCTTTAGCTTCCTTTCTTAGCCTAACTAAGGATAAATCGTGTAGCGCCCCTAACTTTGGTCACGCGAAACTATTACAATCAAACTCCGTAGCCGATTAAAATAGCCTGTGAACCTCATTGGGTCGCTAAAAACTTTATTTCATTTTTTTTAACGTTTGTATTTTGGAGCCCTTTTCTTTTCTTTTTTTTTTTTACCTTTTCTTATATGAATGCCATGTAAGAATTTAAAACTATACTTTAGTCATCACTTTGTAATACAAACATAATTTACATAATTACATTTCCTCAACTGTATATCACAAAATACATTTTATTCAAATCTCCTCTTTCAAAGCTCAGTAGAAGACTGGTAGCAGGACCATATCCATGTGGAATTCCCTATCCCATTGGCATCGCATATCCTGCTGTCATCCAAAACACCTACTGCTGGACAGGTTTTTTACCTGTAACATGAACATACTGGCGAGCTAATAGGCTTAGTAAGTTCAAACATAATGCTAGGAATCATGTAGACTCAAAAACATGAATAATAAAATTTTCGATGAATAGTACTATTCATCTATGAATTGTAACTTTGACTAGTAAATAGTAACTTTGACTTTGATTGGATACTATTCACGTCAACTTTGATCGAGTACACTATACGTAAGTTAGGGCCTATTATGTTCAATTATGCTCTTTTATGGCTTTTGTTTCAATCTTTCGTCATTATCTTCTTTATGATCTGGTTTTGGGCCCGTGGTGGCCGTATCGATGGTGCGCACTACTGGGAGGGACCTGGGGAGTTACCCGCTGGCCAATCCTTCATAGTCTATTAAGCCCTTGGCTTATCCTCATAGGATATGAAAAACCCCCAATTATTTCTGGAGGCTAGTACGCCAAAAGTGGTTTCATTACCATCTTTCCTACAGTTCTAACCGGATGGCATTCATCACCCTATGGTCAGGAACTCTTAATGCCCGTAGAACTTTCACATTCTTTTATTTATGTGTGTCTGAAATTTAGTCACACTCTAGTGCCGTAGCACCTCTTTTCATAGTGTACCCACAGCACACATCTCAGACTTATCATTTCATTAGGTGAGTTAATTTAACTACACCCTAGTGCCTGTAGGACTTTTTATCTAATGTACAAATGGTACATAGTTAAATATTACAGTATTTCATGTCACAAACAATTAAATGTCTGAACTTACCTGTATTCAGCTAACGTTGTCTTCCCAATATCCACAGACATTCTCTCGTCCCGTCTAGATTGGGTTCCTATACAGAAATAATCCACGATTATTTTCAATATAAATTTTGGGCTCAAATCATAACCAAAATATAAAAATTCCATATTCAAATCCCTAATGATGGACCTTAGGGTTTAACTATTCATTTTTAGCTTTTCTGTAAATTTCATGGTAAAATTACCATTTTACCCCTAATATGTTTTTTCACTTTAAACCGGCTTTTTGTTGGTTTATAACTTAAATTTAGCCCTTAGAAATTTATTTTAACGATTCTAAGGTACTCACAGTCTTTTTTGAGACTTTCGAAAATTTTTAGTCAAAATGACCATTTTGCCCCTGATAGGTCTTGGGATTATAACAATTTCACTCTAACATTTTTATGGGATTTTCTAAACCCAAATATCATAAAATAATATTACTTAGGCTTTGATATATTTTTACAGTATTAATTACTACAAAATCGATGACTATTCCTCACCCGACCCAATAGTAACACTATTCCGACACCTAGGGTTGTTTCTCATTTTTCTGATGTTTCGGAGCCTCAAATGGCTATTTCACTACTCCTGAAACGTTTTTTATCCTATTCTTAAGCCTTGGTTCCCGAGGGGCTCAGGTTTTCCATCCTAACCATAAACTTTCCCCGCATTTCCTGGAGTATCCTTAACGTTATTTTTTCATGTTCTCTCGACATTTTAGACATTAGAGGATCGTTTTACTATTCCTCTAGGGTTCACTCTCCCATTTCTGACTCTAATATATCGAGGGGTCTCGGTTTCCACTTCCGAGGACATTTTTACCCCTCATTTCCTGAAATGCCCTTTATGTCGTTTTTAAAATTTCGATAGCATTTCTACTTAAATTTTAGGTTTTGTCAGCGTTAAGTATGTGTCAGAACCTTAGTACCTGCCATATACTATAGCAAAGACCTATTTACGCAAAGTCATCAAAATTTTATGTAAAATTTTTCCACACTACCAATCATTCAATCCAACACATCAACTTATCATTTTTCCTCAACATTGGCCATGGTTTTCCTATGTAATTCAACACAAAAATTTTTCACCACAAGGCTCATTTATCACAATTCAATCTTATGGTCTTTAATGCATATTTTCACATCAAAAACCGAAGGAAATTTCCAATGAAACCCCACATTAAGGGCACGGTCCAAAAACCTTAAACAAAATTTCTTGTTCCTAGGGTTTCTAATCAAGCCTTTTCACACAAATTTCATCACAAAATTTTCCATATTTTTGTTCCACATAGGTCACAGATTTTTCCCTAGAATCACACTTTAAATTTTGTGTTTCAAGTTTCCAAAATACACTTTAATTGCTACACATACCAACCAAGCCAAGACAAACAAGTTTACATCAAATTTCTACAATCCAATTTCCCCCACCATAGCCATGAATTTCTTCAAAGAAAACACAAGGAAAAGAGGTGAAATGGAGTGTTACCTTGCTAGCTTGAATCCTTGAAGCTTGGGTGGTGTTTGGAAACTAGTTTGGTGAAGAAATTTACTAAATTTTTGGCTTGGAAAGGAAGGAAGGCTCACGGTTTTCAAATGGGCAACATAAGGCCAGATTTTGTTGATTTCAAATGGCCATTTTCACATGTATTTATAGGCATGAGGAAGAAGGATCAAGTTGCAAAGTTTTCCAACAATTTGGCCTAACTTTAGGGACTTTTTAGCAAACCTTTTGGGGACTAAATTGCAACTTTTTGGCTGAATTTTCCAGCCTTCCACTGACCCAAAACAGCCCTAAAAACCCCAAAATTTTACCAAAATTTTCTTGTAATTTTGGCCTATTCCTAACCTTCCAATCAATATCATATTAAATGCTAGCCATTAGATCTACCTACCACCCTTATTAATCATGATTTCCCATTTATTACATCATGGCATGATGTCATGGATGACATCAATGAATTAATTCCTCATATTAACTCATGGTCAAAGTTTGACCAAAAGTCAAACAGAACAGAAATTTACCGAAATCGCATAGGTGTGTTTCTGGCGCCTCCTGTACTATCGGTTTGCCTTATTTTGGTTCAGTTTGACAAAAAATCACTACCATAAGTTTTTCATCTTTTAGTGCATTCAGTGCACTCTCTGGGGCTTTTGGCTCCGATTTGGGGCCGTTTCACACGTTTCAATTCAGGAAAATTTTCCATCTCTGAAATCACACTTTTTAACACTGTTAGAACATCTTATCGCATTCTAAATAATATTAAAACACAAATTTTTCATATTTTATATATTAAAATTTTTATATACATACAATTTTCAATTCTTCTGAGAACCTTAAAATTCCCGGTTATCACATTCACCTCTCCTTATAAAATTTTCATCCTCAAAAATTCAGAATAAATGGGGGTACAACATTCTTATTTCATCTTCATACTCTCATGTAGCCTCTTCAATGTTGTGATTTTTCCACAAGACTTTGACTAACGGCATCGTCTTGTTCCTTAATACATTTTCTTCACTTGCCAAAATTCGAACAGGCTGCTCTTCATGCGTTAGATCTTCCTGGACCTGAATTGGTTCATGTTTCAATACATGAGATGGATCCAGTATGTACTTTCGCAACATAGATATGTGGATCACGTTGTATACTACCGACATCTCTGAAGGTAATGCCAACTTATAGGCAACCTTTCCAATGTGTTCGATGATTTCAAATGGTCCAACATGTCTCGGACTCAGTTTCCTCTCTTATCGAAACGCATTATTCCTTTCGTTGGCAAAACCTTTAGGAATACAAAATCGCCTTCATTAAACTCAAGGGATCTTCGTCGTTTGTCCGCATAACTCCTCTACCAGCTTTATGTAATCTTCATTCGCCGCTGTATCTTTACAATTGCATCTGTTGTTTCTTGCACAAAATCAGTCTTGTGCAGCTGCTTTTCTTGCAGATCGTACTAGTGGATGGGTGATCTATACTTTCTTCCATACAAAGCTTTATAGGGTGCCATTCTTATAGAAGCTTGGTAGCTATTGTTGTACAAAAATTCTACCAAAGGAAGTTTTTCATTCCAATTTCCTGAAAAATCCATTATACATGCGTGACGTATGTCTTCTAATGTCTATATAGCCCATTCAGATTGTCCATTTGTCTACAGATGAAAGGCCATACTAAGATAGAATTCTGTTCCCATGGCTCCTTGTACATACTTCCAAAAGGTCGAAGTAAATCATGCATCTCGATCCGACACAATGGATTTAGGAACACCATGTAGTTTAACAATATGGGCCACGTAGAGGTTTGCCAGCATTTCCTGTGAAAAAGTCATCTTCACTGCTATGAATCTTACCATCTTTGTCAGTCTATCAACGATAACCCAAATGGCATCATAGCCCTCTCGGGTTTTCAGTAATCCCACTACAAAGTCCATTGTAATATGTTCCTATTTCCATTTGGGAATTTCCAACGGCTCCAATTTTCCACTTGGATATTAATGCTCTGCCTTGACTTTTTGACACGTCCTGCATCGTTTCACGAACTTTGCAATATCCCTCTTTATCCCTTTCCACCAGAATTGCAATTTTAAATCTTGGTTCATTTTGTTGGCTATGGGATGCACTGAATATGGCGTCTCATGAGCTTTTGCCATAATTCACCTTCTTTATTCTTCATCATCGGGCACATGAACTCTTCCTTGATGCAAGATTAGTCCATCCTTGGAAGCCTTTTCTTGATGACTTGCTAACTTTGGGCCTTGCTTCTCAGCTATTTTAATATCTTCAATTAATGATGACCCCAATTGAAGTACTATTAACTTTCCAGATATCAATTCCAACTCGATCGAGTTTATCTCTTATTGCAACGGCTTTGAGAGTTTCTCTATCGACAACTGGGGTGAAACAGTAGATTTTCTACTTAAAGCATTCGCAACGTGGTTAACTTTTCTTGGATGTTAGAGAATCTGGCAATCATAATCCTTTACCAGCTCTAACCATCTTCTTTGCTGCATGTTCAACTCCTTTTGATTGAAAAAGTACTTCAAGCTTTGATGATTAGTGTAGGTCTAACAGTGAGCTCCATATAGATAGTGTCGCTAGATTTTAAGTGCAAACACTACTACAGTAAGTTCCAAATCATGCGTAGGATGATTTTTCTAGTGATCTTTTAACTAGCACGAAGCATACATTATCACCTTATCACTTTACATCAAGACTGTTCCTAATCCTATTTTCGATGCATCGCTATATATCATGAACTTTTCCCTCTCAGTGGGAAGCATGAGAATTAACGTGCCTGTTAATCGCTTTTTTAACTCTCGGAAGCTCCTTTCACATTCCTCTGTCCATTCATACTTTCTCTCCTTAGGCGTAAGAGCTATAAGAGGGACAGTAAATCATGTAAACCCTTCAACGAATCTCCTATAGTAGCCAGCCAAGCCTAAGAAACTTTGTATCTCTGTTACGCACTTAGTTGCAAGCCATTCATTCATCGCCTCCACTTTTGTAAGATCCACGGTGATTCCTTCTTTGGAGACTACATATCCGAGGAAATGCACTCTGTCTAGCCAAAATTCGCATTTGGAGAATTTCACATAGAGTTGGTGCTTCCTTATCGTACGAAGAACGATCCTCAAGTGTTCGTCATGTTCCTCACGAGTTATCGAATATATAAGTATGTCATCTATAAATACAATGACAAACTTATCCAGGAATTTCTTGAAGACTCTGTTCATCAAATCCATGAACGCGGCTAGAGCATTTGTTAACACAAATGGCATCACAAGAAATCTAGGAGAATATTGTTGTGCCTTTGAGTTGATCAAATAAGTCATCAATTCTAGGTAACAGATACCTATTCTTGATAGTGATCATGTTCAACTCCTGGTAATCAATACAAATGCGAAACGTTCCTTCTTTTTTCTTAACAAACAGCACTGAAACACCCCATGGGGAATAACTCAGACATATGAATCCCTTGTCAAGAAGCTCTTATAATTGCACTTGTAGCTCCTTCAGCTCTGCCGGTGCCATTCGGTATGGTGCCTTTGAATAGGCGTGGTTCCTGACAACAATTCAATCTCAAAGGAGATCTCTCGCTCTGGCAACAATCCAAGTAATTCTTCTGGGAAAACGTCGAGAAACTCATTGATAATGGGAACATCTTCAGGTTGAAGCTTCTACTCCTTAGTCACATCCACTATGTAAGCTAAGTATCCAGCACAACCACTAGACACTAGCCTTCTTGCTTTCATCGAGCTAATCATCATCTTCTTCGTTTTACGTGATGTGTCAATATATTCAAAGTTGTCTTCTTGATCGGGTTGAAACACTATCTTCCTTTTCTGATAATCGATCATGGCTTAATACTTCCTTAGGAAATACATTTCTAGGATTACATCATAATCAACCAACTTTATCATGATCAGTTCTGCATATAATTCCTTATTTGCCACAATTATTGGTACATGAGGTAACTAGTAATTAGACAATAACACTTTGCCTGAGGGTAGAGCCGTTTTGAACGCCAAACCCATGCTATTCTTAGGATATACTATCCTATCCATAAATTCGCATGAAATAAATGATTAGAGATAGAAAGTTGACCTGTCACTACATTGGACGTCCCAGCTTCTGTATCCTTTTTAGTGTATGCCATGACCCGAGCATCTGCACGAAGCATGCGTTCTTGTCTTTCTTATGTCGCCAAAGGCCCTTCAATTTTAGCCTGTAGTGCATGAGCTTAGGGATGTTGTTACTATGGCTGAAACGTACCCTGCACATTTTACTGATTTTCAGGGCAGTTTTTGGCAAAATGGCCATCCCTTCCACATTGAAAACTAGCATTTGGAGCATATTTGCATTGGCATGAGTGTCTATTCCTGCATGTTACACAATCACAAACAATAGATCTGATATTGTTGTTCAACTTTCGTTGCTGATTCTGTTTATTTTGATTTCGATTCCTGGAAAAATTTCCTTTTCTTTTGCCTTGCGACTGTTGACCTGGAGTGTTTGACTGTCCAGCCTTAACATTCTGATTCTGCTTGCTACTTTGACTAGCTTGGGTTCCTGCTTGGACCGCTTTAGCCAAGACTTTTTCTTTCTTCCTGGCATCCCAGATTTTCTCTTTCTCTTCTCTTTGTCAAGCTAAATGATACTCAGCTCTCAAGGCCCGACTGACCTAATCAACTACCATAGTGGGTGGCGTTAACCCACTATCTATTAATGCCGAGATGTCAGATTGAAATATCCCAAGTATCTTTTGTATTTTCTCCCTCTCAGTAGGGACAATATATGGGCATAGTCGGGATAGTTGATCAAACTTCACTCACTGTCATGTTCCCCTGCTTTAACTCTACAAACTCTCTCTATTGAGGACATAGTAGCACGGGGTCATTGTACTTTTAATCAAATTCTTCTAAAAATTATGTCCATGTTATTACATGCACGTTTCTTCTCAATTTGATGTGTCCCACCAAAACCTTGCATCCTTTCTTAAAACAAAAGATACACATAAGACCTTTTCTTGTTCTGTTAGATCCATGAATTCCAGGATCATTTGAATCGAGCAAAGCCACTCCTCTACTTCTAAAGGGTTTGTAGAGCGTCCGAACTTTGGTGGTTTCATTCGTCGGAAACACTCGTATAGTGGCTCTTGATTTATTCGGGGTTGACATTGAGGTTCAGGTACCGCTTCCGGCATAACCTGAGGTGCTACTTGTTCCACTGTAGGTGCTAGCTGTGGTTGAACCTCTTCAGCACGATGTCTACGTTCCATCTATTCTAACCATTGCATTAATTCGACATTTGCTTTCATTTGTGCTTCTAAAAAGGCTTGCAATTCATCAACCCTTTCAGTTAACACGGGCTGTTCCCTCATATTTCTTTGGCCTTGAGTATTCACCATGTTCTCTATTTACCTATAGTCGCATGAAAATCAATCATTAGATTTTCCACAAGTATATATATATATTTTTACAATATAAGTAAAATAGATTTTAAATATTACATAATTTCAACACCTCATCATTTTAACATATCAACATCAATATGCATATCAACTTTAAGGCTCCCTTTTTTTCTTCTCAAAATGGCCTTTCAACATGACCATACATGTACATATTTAGATATATACATTTATACATCTTTATATGTTTTACATTTTATTCCCCTGGTTGATCCGGAACTACAGGAAATTCTTCCGGATCTTCTTCTTCTTCATCCGAACCATTCCCGATTCTGGATGATGTTCCCTTATTGGGACTCATTTCAACACGTCACCTAGATGGGCCAGCCTCATGGTCATTGGCCATAGGTCATGCTCCATAAAGATGGTCTAACATTCTTTCTTGCAATCCTTTCTCGCGTCTCTTGCACACCATGTGCTCTAACATTAACTCTTCTTTAACTTTAGCTACAGTAACTATAAACTCTCTCAGAGGAAGGGAATACGGTGGAGTTACCTTTGCTGAAGCTCTACTATAAGTCCCTTCCAAAACATGTCACAAAAATCCTCATCAGTGAGGTTAGGGAGGGGACATCTTCTCATGATGTTCTCCTCGAATCATACTACATACATGAAAATCGTGTCACTGAGCAGCGTCTGAAGCCTTTCTACATGGAGAATGAAGTCTCTGACATCGGTGAGTTTGGGCCATGTGGGCGATGGTGTCGCTACTCAACTCTCTGGAGGATCTAGAACTGATGCTAGACTCTTGGGCTGAAATTATTGTATCATCACATGTCTAAACTCTATCCAGTCGAATCCTAACAATATATCCTGATCATAGTACTCCCAATACACGCATGCATCTCCCTGGAATGTACTGATAGACAACATCACCCAACATCCTTCATCAATGTCACACTGATGCATAATTATCTCTATTACATGTAACCAATCTCTAGTAGTGATCCCCTGTTGACCTTCCTCAAAAGTGGGTGGACAACTGGTTTGGAATGCGTATACGACACGAACCAATATCCTCGCTCCTATGTGTGGATGCCCTCCGACTACTGGGATATATATCTCAACTGGTGGAGGTTGCATTGGTCAAGGAGTTGGTGCTCAGATCGGTGACAGCACCCTAGCCCATGGTGTTGGCAGCTCACGCATCAGTGGTCGATGCACAGGATGTTGAAATATGGATGCCCTAATCACAGACCGTGTCCATACTGTTAGTGGTCCCCCATCTCTATATGGTCGCTAGTATGGATGAGGTCTCATATAAGGTGGTCGCGTCATCGTAAATCCTACAAAAATATATATATATCATTGTATGAACAAATAGCTAACTATCTTAAAGAAAAACTAACTTATTTGGATTGATGAGCAGGCTGCGCTTTGTGCCAGAAGGGATATGGTCAATTGCTCTGATACCAACCTGTAGCGGCCTCAACTTTGGCCATGCGAAACTATTACAATCAAACACCGCAGCCGATTGAAACAGCCCGTGAACCTCATTGGGTCGCCAAAAATTTTGTTTCATTTTTTTTTAACCTTTGTATTTTGGAGCCCTTTTTTTTTGTACTTTTCTTGTATGAAAGCCATGTAAGAATTTAAAACTATACTTTAGTCGTCACTTTGTGATACAAACATAATTTACATAATTACATTTCCTCAACTGTATATCACAAAATAGATTTTCTACAAATCTCCTCTTTGAAAGCTTAGCGCAAGACTGGTAGCAGGACCATATCCACGTGGAATTCTCTATCCCATTGGCACCGCATATCCTGTCGTCATCCAAAACACCAACTGTTGGACAGGTTTCTTACGTACAGGATGAATATACTGGTAAGCTAATAGGCTCAGTAAGTTCAAACATAAATGCTAGGAATCATGTAGACTCAAAAACATGAATAATAAAATTTTTCATGAATAGTACTGTTCATTCATAAATAGTAATTTTGACTTTGACCAGTGATTAGTAATTTTGATTTTGATCGGGTACTATTCACGTCAACTTTGACCAAGTACACTATACGTAATTTAGTGCCTATTATGCTCAATTATGCTCTTTTATGACTTTTGCTTCAATCTTTGGTCATTATCTTCTTTATGTTCTGGTTTTGGGCCCGTGGTGGCCATACCAATGGTGCGTGCTACTGGGAGGGACCTGGGGAGTGACCCGCTGACTAATCCTCCATAGTCTATTAAGCCCTTGGTTAATCTTCGTAGGATCTAAAAAACCCCCAATTATTTCTGGAGGTCGGTACGCCAAAAGTGGTTTCATTACCATTTTTTTTATAATTCCAACCGAATGGCATTCATCACTCTATGGTCAGGAACTCTTAATGCCCATAGGACTTTCACATTCTTTTATTTATGTGTGTCTGAAATTTAGTCATACTCTAGTGCCGTAGCACCTCTTTTTGTAGTGTACCCACAGTACACATCTCAAACTTATCATTTCATTAGGTGAGTTAATTTAACTACACCCTAGTACCCGTAAGACGTTTCATCTAATGTACAAATGGTACATAGTTAAATATCATAGTATTTCATATTGTAGACAATTAAATGTCTGAACTTACTAGTATTCAGCTAACGTTGTCTTCCCAATATCCACAGACGTTCTCTCATCCCATCTAGATTAGGTTCCTATACAGAAATAATCCACAATTATTTATAACATAAATTTTGGGCTCAAATCACAATCAAAATATAAAAATTCCATATTCAAATCCATAATGATGGACCTTAGGGTTTAACTTTTCATTTTTACCTTTACCGTAAATTTCTTGGCAAAATTACCATTTTCCCCCTGATATGATTTCTCACTTTAAACTGGCTTTTCATTGGTTTATAACTTAAATTTAGCCCTTAGAAATTTATTTTAACTATTCTAAGCACTCACAGTCCTTTTCGAGCCTTTCAGAAATTTTTGATCAAAATGACCATTTTACCCCTAACAGGTCTCGGGACTGTACCAATTTCACTCTAACGTTTTTATGAGATTTTCTAAACCCAAATATCATAAAATAATATTTCTTAGGTTTCGATATATTTTTACAGCATTAATTGCTGCAAAGTCGGTGACTATTCTTCACCCGACCCCCGGGTAGCACTATTCTGACTCCTAGGGTCGTTTCTCGTTTTTCTGACATTTCGAAGTCTCAAACGGCCATTTCACTACTCTCAAAATGATTGCTATCCTATTCTCGAACCTTGGTTCGCAAAGGGCTCGGGTTTTCCATCCCAACCATAAACTTTCCCCTTGTTTCCTGAAATATTGTTAACGTTATTTTTTCCCGTTCTCTCGGCATTTTAGACATTGGAGGGTCATTTTACTATTCCTCTAAGGTTCCCTCCCCCATTTCCAACTCTTGAAATGCCCTTTATGTCATTTTTAAAATTTTGACAGCATTTCCGCTTAAATTTTAGGTTTTTCTGGTGTTAGGTACTCCTTAGAACCTTAGTACCTACCATGTACTATACCAAAGGCCTATTTTACGCAAAGTCATCAAACTTTTACGTAAAATTTTTCCACATTACCAATCATTCAGTCCAACACATCAATTCATCATTTTTCCTCAACATTGGCCACGGTTTTCCTATGTAATTCAACACAAAAATTTTTCACCACAAGGCTCATTTATCACAATTCAATCTTATGGTCTTTAATGCATATTTTCACATCAAAAACCGAAGGAAATTTCCAATGAAACCCACATTAAAGCCACGGTTTTTATGTCCAATAACCTTAAACAAAATTTCTTGTTCCTAGGATTTCTAATCAAGCCTTTTCACACAAATTTCAACACAAAATTTTCCATATTTTTCTTCCACGTAGGCCACGGATTTTGTCCTAGAATCACACTTCAAATTTTATGTTTTAAGCTTCCAAAATACACTTTAATCACTACACATACCAACCGAGCCAAGACAAGCAAGTTTACATCAAATTTCTACAATCCAATTTCCTCTATCATAGCCACAGATTTCTTCAAAGAAAACATAAGGAAAAGTGATGAAATGGAGTGTTACCTTGCTAGCTTGAATCCTTGAAGCTTGGGTGATGTTTGGAAACTAGTTTGGTGAAGAAATTTGCCAAATTTTTGTCTTGGAAAGGGAGGAAGGCTCACAGTTTTCAAATGGGTAGCATAAGGCTAGATTTTGTTGATTTCAAATGGCCATTTTCGCATGTATTTATAGGCATGAGGAAGAAGGATAAAGTTGCAAAGTTTTCAAATAATTTGGCCTAACTTCAGGGACATTTTAGCAAACCTTTTGGGGACTAAATTGAAACATTTTTGCTGAATTTTCCAGCCTTCCACCGACCCAAAACGGCCCTAAAAACCCAAAAATTTTGCCAAATTTTTCTTATAATTTTGGCCTAATCCTAACCTTCTATTGAAGATCACATTAAATGCTAGCCATTAGATCGACCTACCACCCTTATTAACTATGATTTCCCATTTATTACAACATGGCATGATGTCATGGATGACATCAATGAATTAAGTCCTCATATTAACTCATGGTCAATGTTTGACCAAAAGTCAAACTGAATGGAAATTTACCGAAATCACGTAGGCAGGTTTCTGACACCTCCGGCGCGATCGATTTGCCTTATTTTGCTTTCCTTTGACCAAAAATCACTATCGTAAGTTTTTTATCTTTTAGTGCGTTCGGTGCACTCTTTAGGGCTTTTGGCTCTGATTTGGGCCTGTTTCACTTGTTTCAGTTCAGGTTATTTTTCCATCTCTGAAATCACACTTTTTAACACTGTTAGAACATTTTATCGCATTCTAAACAATATTAAAACACAAATTTTTCATATTTTATACATTAAAATTGTCATATACATACAATTTTCAATTATTCCGAGAACCTTAAAATTCTCGGTTATCATAAATCGAGCTCTTAGTTGGCCTTGATCTCATCCAGGGGTATCGATTGGAGAGTCATGTCAGACAATCTCCCTATCAAAATCTCGATCTTGCTGCTGCACAGATCCATCTGCAGAGCTTTAGGCAAGGCACTTATAGCCATGAGCGAAGTAGAATGCTTTTGACTCGACGCATCGACCACCTTGTTGGCTTTTCTAGAATGATAAAGGATTTCACAGTTGTAATCCTTGACCAACTCCAGCCATCTTCGCTGCCTCATGTTGAGCTCTTTTTGCATGAAGATATACTTGAGGCTCTAGTGACCAGTATAAATCTCGCACTTGACTCCGTAGAGGTAGTGCCTCCATATTTTCAATGCAAAAACTACCGCTGCTAGCTCTAGATCATGCGTTGGGTAGTTTTTCTCGTGGTCCTTAAGTTATCGTAAGGCATACGTGACTACTCTATCATTCTGCATCAACACGGCTTGTAATCAGGTCTTGGATGTATCGCTATAATTCACAAAACTTCCTTGACTAGCATCTGGAATGGTCAATACTAGAGCGCTTGTGAGTCATCGTTTCAGCTCTTGAAAGCTCTCCTCACATTTGTCAGTCCTCTCAAATCTCTTTCCCCTTTTGGTGAGTGTTGTAAGTGGGGCGGCTAACTTCGAAAAGCCTTTGACAAAGCATCGATAATATCCTACTAAACCTAGGAAACTGCACATTTCCGTCACACTTCTCAGAGTTGGCCACACACTAACCACGTCAATCTTTGCTGGATCTATAGATACTCCCTCCTTGGAAACTAAGTGACCTAGGAAATGAACTTTTTCTAGCCAAAACTCACACTTGGAGAACTTGGCATATAGTTGGTGTTCTTTTAACACGTGTAAGATGATCCTTAAGTGCTCTGCATGCTCCTCCTTCATCTTGGAGTATATAAATATGTCATCGATAAACATAATGAAAAACTTACATAAATAGTCCTTAAATACGTGGTTCATCAAATCCATGAAGGCGGCTAGAGCATTTGTTAGTCCAAACAACATAACAAAAAACTCATAGTGTCTGTATCGCGTTTGAAAGGCTGTCTTGGGCACATCCTCATTCCTGATTCATAGTTAATGGTACCCTGAATGCAGATCGACCTTTGAAAATACTGTCGTGTCTCAGAGTTGATCAAAAAAATCATCAATCCACGGTAGGGGATACTTGTTCTTAATTGTAATCTTGTTCAGCTCTCTGTATGTAGGAAAATAAACCGGTAAAAACGTATCAGAGTGGCGCAGCGGAACAATAAAAATTTTTAGATCGTTAAATATCTCATGATGCCATATACAATAAATCAACAACAATTAAAACTCATACCTCAAGGACGCCAATGAACAGGAGGAGAGTGACCGGAGGCTTCAACCAACTAGCCTTCTCTACTATTCTCCAATTCCCGAATGGCTGAGTGTGTGGGCACTCTGAACCTCGATCGGTATGCTAGCACTGCTAGTCTTCTTCCGACCACCCAGATCTCTAAAGAACTTTATTGTCACAATGAGCTGTGCAACAATAAGCCTGCTCACCTGAGAGTCTGTGGTCTGAGAGAACTGGAGTGGCAGGACCTCTATTTATAGACCTGCATGAGGTGAATCTCTGAATTTGAATTGGATTAGGAAAGATATTTTCCCTTATCCAAACCCATAAAATCCGAATTTTTCCAAGGGATAATCTCCACTAAAAATTCGGTTTTCTTAGGATAGATCCAATCCAAATCTCAACAAGATTTTAACTAGAATCTTATCTCCCTTTTTCAACCAAAAAATCTGAAATTCACAAGGAGAAAATCCTCCAAAAGATTTCGGCCATTATGGATAAGGGAGAATCAAAATTCCACTAGGATTTTCAAGCTAAATCTCATCTCAACCTTATCCAAAAAAATAACCGAATTCTCCTTGGATTTAGGCTCCAAAATTTCGGCCACTTTTAGGGAAGAAGAGAATCCAAATTCAACTAGGATTCAAGCTTGAATTTACCCTTGAATCTTATCCACAAAATCTGAAATTTTCATGAGCATTATCCTCAAAAATTTCGTCCCTTATTTGTTGGGATTTGGATTCAAAATTCAAGTAGGATTCTAACAAGATTATCCTCTCCTAATCTAACTCAAATTCGAATTTCAAACCTTGTGGATTTTCCACAACAAATTCGAATCCTACTTGGACTGTGATTCAAAATTTGAATTTCAAATTTCAAATTCAAATTTCAAATTCAAATTTCAAATTTCAAATTTCAAATTTCAAATTTAAATTTCAAATTCAAATTTCAAATTCGAATTTCAAATTCAAATTTCAAATTCAAATTTCAAATTCAAAATTCAAATTTCAAATTTCAAAATTCAAATTTCAAATTCCACAAAACGGTTGTATTTCATATTCTTGTTCTCATGGATAATTTTCTACAACTCCAATCCAATCTCAAATAAAATCATGGCAACTTTATTTGGAGTTCGAATAATTGTGTACTCTATTATCCAAAACAAAATCTGAATCCAACCGGAGAGAATCTTGTCTACCATCCTAATCCTGTGTTATCACCATCCATGCATAATAAACTAGCCTATAGCATACACAAATCAATTTGCCAAACGTTAAGGAATTATGTGGAGCTAGTAGAGGGACTGATTGGACATATATAATCGGGCTCCCGTGATTCCATATGATCATCATTCTGTACCGAACAACTCAATCATATGATCACTAATTTCAGAGTCACACCACTATAAACCTGAAACTGAACTCCCAATTATATACCGTATTACGTAAGCCTGTGACGAGCTACCATCCAATGACCTTGTCATATATGCAAAACCCTCATATGATATCCATGATCAGCCTTAGGTCAAAGTCCGTTTAATCCTACTGATCAGGCTATCTTAAAGTTCCATTATACTACCGAATCTAGAAAATGATTATTCACCAAATGTGAATAAGAAGTCATCCGCCCAGCAGACGACCCAAGGCCTTGTCCATTTTCACATTCAGTATAATGCCTTTAAGAGGATACCTTTAACTCCTCAGAGCTATGATTCCGATATCTGCAAACAAACCCTTCATCGTATACAAGTCATGCACCCAACGAACCGGTCTATAAGCTTACTACCTCTGAGACGCTTTAGCCTTTGGAACATCAAAGTACACAAGTCATATACATGAAGTAGTTCATTTACTCAGGATTAAGGTTATTGCACAATGAACGTCAAAAGCAGATTGATCCACTCATAGCGGACTACGTAGATCAATCACGCTTTAGTCCCGGTCTAATATGTCACCACCAAGCAACATATCCATGTCTCTACTTGGGAGTCTAGCTCCAGACAGTCAAGACAGACCGTCCCCTCCAAGGCTTTAGACAACATAATAGTCTTAACATGAGTTAGATGCTCGGTCTAACCCCATAGACTACAGACCATAGTTTAGACTGCTAACTTTAGAACATTGTCTTCTTGCATACAAAAGTCCATTGCATGCAACGTTCTAACAGTTTTAACACAAGCAGTCAGTGAGCCATATTTGCTTACATTTACTTTAACATGTAAATAAGACGAGGACAGATAGCAATGTAATGAATAACCTCTATATATAATTTTATTATCCAGTTCAAAATGAATACATTAAAAATGTCTCTAATACTTAGGGCATTTCCTAACAATCTCCCACTTGCCCTAAGCCAGTAGATGTGCCATGTTACGCATCCCCATCGCCTCTACGTGCCTCTCAAAGCTTCTAGCTACCAAAGTCTTAGTAAAGGAATCAGCGATGTTGTCCTCGGACGCGATCTTACATACATCCACTTATCCTGTCTCCATATGCCCTCTAATGTCGACTTCCTCAAATCCTTACAAGTCTGGAAGTCTGAGTCCGTGTATCCTACGGGTGTTAGGTCCCCTCCAGAATACACTAGCATATAATCCCTCGTTCTCTTAAGATACTTGAGTATATGCTTTACTGCTTGCCAGTGCTTGGTTCCAGGATTCGCTTGATATCGACTCACCATACCTACTGCAAAACATATGTCCGGGCGAGTGCAAAGCATAGCGTACATAAGGCTACCCACAGCGGATGCATAAGGGACCTTACTCATACGCTCTCTTTCTTCCGATGTCTTGGGACAGTCATCCAATGAAAGAGTTAAACCGGCAATAGAAGGTTGTGAGCCTTTCTTTGCCTCTAGCATTGCATATTTGTCAATTATTTTATCTATGTATGAAGCTTGGGATAACGCTATCATTTTGTTCTTTCGATCTCTGAAGAGACGAATGCCTAGAACATAATTAGCTTCTCCCAAGTCCTTTATGTCAAACTGTTGGTGTAACCAAAGCTTGACCGATGATAAGTTCCCTACATCATTCCCAATGAGTAGTATATCATCGACATAGAGTATCAGAAAGACCACTTTTCCATCCTTAATACGTTTATAAACACAAGGTTCATCAACGTTCTGCTTAAAACCAAATGTCTTAATCGCTTGATCAAACCTCTGGTTCCATGAGCGGGATGCCTGCTTTAATCCATAAATGGATCTAAGCAACTTGCAGACATTCTTATCTTGGCCTTTTGCTACGAAGCCTTCGGGCTGTATCATATAGATACACTCTTCAAGATGGCCATTCAAGAATGCCGTCTTGACATTCCATTTGCCAGATCTCGTAATCGAGAGCCGCAGCAATGGACAGAAGAATACGGATAGACTTCAGCATAGCAACAGGCGAAAAGGTTTCCTCGTAATCGATTCCAGCCTTTTGCGTGTATCCCTTTGCAACCAGTCTAGCTTTGAAAGTTTCCACTCTCCCTTCCGCATCCTTCTTTCTTTTGTAGACCCATTTGCATCCAATGGGTTTTATCCCATCCGGCAAATCTACAAGTTCCCAAACAGAGTTGGATTTCATAGAATCCATCTCATTGTTCATAGCCTGTTTCCAAGATCTAGAATCAACATCCTTTATAGCTTCATCATATGTGACCGGATCTTCCTCATGCTCATGAGCCTCGGCCTGGTATACCTCAGCATCATACATAAAGAAATTAGATTTCTTAGAAACCCTCCCACTACGACGAGGCACCCTAAATTGTTGATCGTCTGCAGGTCTTTCACTGGAACTCGGACTTGCGTCCAAGACCGAAATCTGTGGAGCAGTTCTTTCACCCGATAACTCCTCTAGCACCACTTTGCTTCGAGGCTTAAAGTCATTCATGTGACTTTCCTCCAAGAATGTCGCATGGGTTGAGACAATGACCTTTTGTTCCTTCAGGTTATAGAACAGACCTCCTTTAGTTCCCTTTGGATACCCTACAAACATGCACAATTCTGATCTTGGTTCCAACTTCTTCGCATCCCCATCCAGTACATGTGCCGGGCAGCCCCATATTCTCATATGTCCAAAGGAGGGCTTCCTGCCACGCCACAATTCATACGGAGTTCTAGGAATTGATTTGCTCGGAACCTGGTTCAGAATATAGCACGCCGTTTGTAAAGCATGTCCCCAAAATGATAATGGCAGTGTTGAGTAACTCATCATGGACCGTACCATATCCAATAAGGTCCTATTTCTCCTTTCGGCTACACCATTCTGTTGTGGAGTACCAGGTGTAGTCAATTGGGATAAAATCCCGTTCTCTACAAGATGTCCTAGAAATTCATCAGAGAGGTATTCGCCACCTCGATCAGATCGAAGTGTCTTTATGGATTTATCCAATTGCTTTTCCACTTCCGCACGATACTCTTTGAACTTGTCAAAGGTTTCGCTCTTGCGGTGCATCAGATACACATATCCATACCTCGAGTAATCATCTATGAAAGAGACATAGTACTCGAACCCTCCTCGTGCTGTGACGTTCATGGGGCCACATACGTCAGTGTGCACAATTTCTAAGAGCTCCTGTGCCCTTGTACCCTTAGCTCCAAAAGACCTCTTAGTCATCTTACCCTCTAGACAAGACTCATATTGGGGAAGTCGTACCTCCTCCAGAGATTCCAGAGGACCGTCTTTCACCAATCTTTGAATCCTATCCTGATTAATATGACCAAGTCTTAAATGCCAAAGATACGCCTTGTTAGAGTGAGAAACTTTCAACCTTTTAGAGTTATCAATTAATTCAGTGTCAAGCAGTGAGTACATCTTTGGTCTGATCAAATATAGGTTTCCATCCATCCAGAACAGATAAAAGACTTATTTCTACGAATATCAACTCTTTTACTAAAAGAAACTGAATAAGAATCCTTTAATAAACAAGCTACCGATATAAGGTTCCTCCTAAAATTAGGAACATAAAAACAGTCTTTCAATAAAATAAACCTAAATTGATCAAAATAAAGATGAACGTCTCCCACTGCCTCAGCCACCACAAAGCTACCATCTCCAGTCCGTAACGAGAGGCTCCTATCATGTAGACTTCTCGTTTCCACGAACCCCTGCATAGAAACACAAACATGATTAGTGGTGCCCGAATCAATGACCCATGTGTCTTTCGATTCTTCCACCAAACACGCTTCTAAGTAATGAAGTTCCTTACCTTCCTTGCCCTTGGAGGCTAGGAATTCCCGGCAAGCCTTCTTGAAGTGACCTACCTTCCCACAGTGGAAGCATTTGGACTTTTTAGGGTCCTTCGGCTTCTTGTTCTTCTTCTTCTTCTTCCCGTCCGAGACAGGAGGATTAGAAGAACTGGAAGCCACTTGCTTCTTATTTGGCCTCTTCCTCTTCCGTGAGGGATTGGAAGATTCCGCCAAATTGGCCTCTCCTTTAGGTCGGACCGTATCCTCATCCCTGATCATCCGCTCATAAGCCTGTAGTTGCTTCATGAGCTCAGTAAGTCCTAACTCCTTTGTCGCCAGATTGTATGCGGCCTTAAACCCCACAAAATCTTTAGACAGAGTCTTGAACACCATCTCGATCTGGGTGTTATAGTCCAACTCAGCACCATTCTCGGCAGCCTCAGCGAAGAATCCCATTAGAGTGATCATATGGTCCTTCACCGGAGCACCTGCCTTTTGCTTAGAGTTCATAATGCTGGTGATAGCGGACTGTCGAGCCAATTTTTCTTGGCCTCCGAACATGTCCTCCAGATTTTCCATGATCTCCCCAGCAACTTGATAAGTCTCATGCTGCTTTTGTAAAGCACTCGTCATGCTAGCAAGGATGTAGCATCGAGCTATCTCATTAGATTCTCTCCAACGATTATAGGCAACCGGGACCTCCTCAAGTGGTGTGTCAGGTTTGGGCCCAGGTGGGCATGGTTCGTCCAGTACGAACTTGTGTCTCTCGCAGCTGAGAACTATTAATAGATTTCTTTTCCAATCTTTATAATTGTCGCCATTCAACTTATTTTCAGTAAGTATCGAAATGAGGGGTGTCGGTGACATTTTGAACTGAAATAAAATTATACTAGACATCATTACAAAGCCCAAGCAAATATGCAGATAATTTAGCAAATAAAACATACAAGTATGTTCCTACATGAAACTTGAAAAAAATGTAGCATTGCAACGGTAATTCTCAGCACCTATTGCCCCAAGCCACCGAGGGGTGGTCATGAGAACAAATAGCCGGAACATGGACCCCGTCCAATTAATATATGTTACCTTAAATCCTCCAAGGTTAAGACATATATTAATAACCGCTTATTTGACCACCAGTTTAGTTAACAGAGCTTCTAGGGAAGGTTAATAACTAAACGAGTCTTGAGTGTATAACCATTGTTTACGTAGCCCGATCCACGTCCTACCAAGCCACCGAGGGGTGGTCATGAATAGGATCGCACCCGAACACGTTTTCCACATAGGAGATCCAATCTAGTATACCGGCGGCGGTAAACACCTACCGAGGGGTGTGGTCAGGTCAGAACTGACGCGAGGCGTTACCATGCTTTCACATATGGATCAACAATGGAGGCCGTGGGTTTTGTTTGAAACCCTCTCCCACTCAATATTTTGAAAAACATGCAAGTTTTGACAAATTATGTATGATCAATATAGTATGAGCGGCACTCACCTATCCTATATGACATGTTATCAAATATGCATACAAAACATCCATCAATACATATTTATACATCCATGACATATCACAGAAAAAAAATAATTGACAGACTAACCAAGCTATGGTTCCATCCTAGAACAAAGAAAATAAAGATTACAAAATTCCATCCAAAGCATTCTTTGGGTCTTGAATTTTGTTCCGTCTTCTTGTATCCATCTTTATGTAGCCTCTCCATTTATTTCTCATCCCAAGAATTATTTAATATTCAAATTTCCAAAAATTTAAATTTCAAATTCAAACTCCAAATTCGAATTTCAAATTTAAATTTCTAATTCAAATTTTAAACAATTTTAATCATCATGTGTAATAATATGTAATTTCAAAAATTTCAAATTTTTAATTACATATTTTTAAACATGATTTAAAATTAAATCTCAAATTTAAAAATCAAAATTTTCAAATTTTGGACCGCCGCACCGCCGCCCGTGAAGGCGGCAGCCGCCGTGGGCAGCCACCAACCCCGGAGGGGCTGGCAGCCCACAGCCGCCCCTAGTGCAGTCTGCCGGGCTGCAGGCCGAGTCTGCAGCACCAGGCTGCACGCCCAGACTTGGCGCAGCAGCTGGCAGGCTACAGGCAGCGCCTGCAGCCAGAGGCTGCACGCCCAGGCTGCGGCCAGCCTTGGGCAGGCCACGGCCACCCCTGGCTGCAGGCAGAGCCTGCGGCCGTGGGTGGTGTGGGCCTGTACAGGGGCTGCCGCAGCCCCATCCTACCCGAGGGCAGGGGCTGCAGCCCCACCAAGGTTTGTCGGCCTATCCCGAGGGGTCGTGTCTCGATTTTCGTGCCATATTCCAATTTATCTTTTAGGATCTCCAAAAATTAATTTGAATCCCAATTAAATTGAAATTTTCCACACAATCAAAATTTCAACCTTTAAATTAAATTTAACTTTTGGGAAAAATAAATTACGGTCTTCAATCTTCAATCTCCTCCAAGAATAATTACATAAAAAAAAAACCTATACCGTTTCCGGTGTACAAAATTCTGTCCATAAAAATTCTAAGAGACAAAAAATTAATATCCATGGGAAAATTACAGTGTTAATCAACTGCTCCCATGGTTACATAAAAAATTCCTAGATACAATTTTTCTAAATTCTAAGGAACCATAACCAGTATAAACAAGCATGCTTATAATAATTCAAAAAATTAAAATAACCACATACTTTATACATAATACATGATAACAACATAAAGGAACCCTAGAATGCCACTCTCTAAATATCAAATCCATACATAAATAAAAAGACTAAGTAATTGTCTAATTTATGTACATGGCATAGTCATGAGATGGCTCTGATACCAATTGTAGGAAAATAAACCGGTAAAAACGTATCAGAGTGGCGCAGCGGAACAATAAAAATTTTTAGATCGTTAAATATCTCATGATGCCATATACAATAAATCAACAACAATTAAAACTCATACCTCAAGGACGCCAATGAACAGGAGGAGAGTGACCGGAGGCTTCAACCAACTAGCCTTCTCTACTATTCTCCAATTCCCGTATGGCTGAGTGTGTGGGCACTCTGAACCTCGATCGGTATGCTAGCACTGCTAGTCTTCTTCCGACCACCCAGATCTCTAAAGAACTTTATTGTCACGATGAGCTGTGCAACAATAAGCCTGCTCACCTGAGAGTCTGTGGTCTGAGAGAACTGGAGTGGCAGGACCTCTATTTATAGACCTGCATGAGGTGAATCTCTGAATTTGAATTGGATTAGGAAAAGATATTTTCCCTTATCCAAACCCATAAAATCCGAATTTTTCCAAGGGATAATCTCCACTAAAAATTCAGTTTTCTTAGGATAGATCCAATCCAAATCTCAACAAGATTTTAACTAGAATCTTATCTCCCTTTTTCAACCAAAAAATCCGAAATTCACAAGGAGAAAATCCTCCAAAAGATTTCGGCCATTATGGATAAGGGAGAATCAAAATTCCACTAGGATTTTCAAGCTAAATCTCATCTCAACCTTATCCAAAAAAATAACCGAATTCTCCTTGGATTTAGGCTCCAAAATTTCGGCCACTTTTAAGGAAGAAGAGAATCCAAATTCAACTAGGATTCAAGCTTGAATTTACCCTTGAATCTTATCCACAAAATCTGAAATTTTCATGAGCATTATCCTCAAAAATTTCGTCCCTTATTTGTTGGGATTTGGATTCAAAATTCAAGTAGGATTCTAACAAGATTATCCTCTCCTAATCCAACTCAAATTCGAATTTCAAACCTTGTGGATTTTCCACAACAAATTCGAATCCTACTTGGACTGTGATTCAAAATTTGAATTTCAAATTTCAAATTTCAAATTTCAAATTTCAAATTTAAATTTCAAATTCAAATTTCAAATTCGAATTTCAAATTCAAATTTCAAATTCAAATTTCAAATTCAAAATTCAAATTTCAAATTTCAAAATTCAAATTTCAAAATTCAAAATTCAAATTCCACAAAACGGTTGTATTTCATATTCTTGTTCTCATGGATAATTTTCTACAACTCCAATCCAATCTCAAATAAAATCATGGCAACTTTATTTGGAGTTCGAATAATTGTGTACTCTATTATCCAAAACAAAATCTGAATCCAACCGGAGAGAATCTTGTCTACCATCCTAATCCTGTGTTATCACCATCCATGCATAATAAACTAGCCTATAGCATACACAAATCAATTTGCCAAACGTTAAAGAATTATGTGGAGCTAGTAGAGGGACTGATTGGACATATATAATCGGGCTCCCGTGATTCCATATGATCATCATTCTGTACCGAACAACTCAATCATATGATCACTAATTTCAGAGTCACACCACTATAAACCTGAAACTGAACTCCCAATTATATACCGTATTACGTAAGCCTGTGACGAGCTACCATCCAATGACCTTGTCATATATGCAAAACCCTCATATGATATCCATGATCAGCCTTAGGTCAAAGTCCGTTTAATCCTACCGATCAGGCTATCTTAAAGTTCCATTATACTACCGAATCTAGAAAATGATTATTCACCAAATGTGAATAAGAAGTCATCCGCCCAGCAGACGACCCAAGGCCTTGTCCATTTTCACATTCAGTATAATGCCTTTAAGAGGATACCTTTAACTCCTCAGAGCTATGATTCCGATATCTGCAAACAAACCCTTCATCGTATACAAGTCATGCACCCAACGAACCGGTCTATAAGCTTACTACCTCTGAGACGCTTTAGCCTTTGGAACATCAAAGTACACAAGTCATATACATGAAGTAGTTCATTTACTCAGGATTAAGGTTATTGCACAATGAACGTCAAAAGCAGATTGATCCACTCATAGCGGACTACGTAGATCAATCACGCTTTAGTCCCGATCTAATATGTCACCACCAAGCAACATATCCATGTCTCTACTTGGGAGTCTAGCTCCAGACAGTCAAGACAGACCGTCCCCTCCAAGGCTTTAGACAACATAATAGTCTTAACATGAGTTAGATGCTCGGTCTAACCCCATAGACTACAGACCATAGTTTAGACTGCTAACTTTAGAACATTGTCTTCTTGCATACAAAAGTCCATTGCATACAACGTTCTAATAGTTTTAACACAAGCAGTCAGTGAGCCATATTTGCTTACATTTACTTTAACATGTAAATAAGACGAGGACAGATAGCAATGTAATGAATAACCTCTATATATAATTTTATTATCCAGTTCAAAATGAATACATCAAAAATGTCTCTAATACTTAGGGCATTTCCTAACACTGTAGTCTATACACATCTTTAGTGTGCCATCTTTCTTCTTTATGAATATTATGGGCACTTCCCTGGGTAAAAATCTCTGTCGAATGAATCCCTTGTCCATCAGGTCCTTCAGCTAGGCTTGGAGCTCCTTTAGCTCTGCAAGAGCCATTCTATATGGGGCCTTAGAGATGGGAGTTGATCCTGGTAGTAGTTCATTCTCAAACGAGATTTCATGCTCTGACAGGAGTCTCATAAGATCTTTTGGAGATACCTCTATGAATTCCCTGACTATCGGCACGTTCTCGGGTCCTATCTCTGTTTCTCAAGTCTTATCTACCACATGTGCTAGGAAGCCTATGCATCCACTGGATAGCATCTTGCGAGCCTTCATTGCTGAGATCATCTTCTTTGGTTGCTTCAGTGACAAACCCATGTAAACGAATTTTTTGCATCCGATTGGTTCAAAAGCGACTTTCCGTCTTCAATAGTCTATGATGGCATTATATTTTGCGAGGAAGCCCATTCCCAAGATTACGTCATAATCAATCATGTCGATGATGATCAGATTAACGCTCAGCTCTCTACTGTAGATAATTACCGATACATAACGCATCCAGTAATTAGATAATAAAACTTCCCCTGAGGGAAGTGTTGTTCTAAAAGTCTGTTTCATCCTATTTAAGCCCCTATCTAGCTTTCTAGCAAAGTATAATGATGCAAATGAATGGGTGGCTCCAGAATCAAATAAAAACCAAAGCGTCTGAGTTGGCAACAGAAAACTGACCTGTCACCACTGCAAAAGTGTGATAACTAGGAATTTTTAGATTCTCGAAGTGAATTAAAATTGTATGTATATAATAATTTTAATGAATAAAATGTGAAAAAGTTATATTTTAATACTGTTGAGAATACTGTGAAAATGTTCTAACAGTGTTAAAGAGTGTGAGTTCGGAGATGGAAAATCTTCCCAAACAGAATCGGGTGAAACGGCTAGAAAACGAAGCCAAAACCCTAGAGAGTGCACCGAAGTGCACTAAAAGACGAAATTTTACGGTAATGAATTCTAGTCAAACGGAAGCAAAATAAGGCAGACCGATCGCAACAGAGGCACCAGGAACCAGCCTATGCGATTTCGGTATAGTTCTGTTCAGTTTGACTTTCGATCAAAATTTGACCACAAATTAATTCATGAATTAGTATAAGAGTTAATTAGGTGATGTTAAGATGACATCATAAATATGATGTCATTAATAGGAAATTAAAACTTATTAAGTAAGTTTGGTGATTTGTATGGCTAGAATTAAATGCTTTTTGGATTAAGGGCTGTGATCAAGCCAAAATGGATTGGAAAAAAATTTGGAAAATGGGGAAACAGGGGGCTCGGCCATGTGGAAAAAAATCAGCCCAAAAATTTTTGTTAAAAAGTCCCTAGACAATTACTAAATTGTTGGGAAATTTTACAAAAAAGTCCCCCACTTTTTGCCTATAAATAGGCATGAGAAAATTAATGTGGAAAATGATGAAATGCAGCCAAACTCTTGCCCCATAAAAACCGTGAGCTTTCATCCATTTCTATGCCAAGTTTTGTCAAAATTTTCACACTAAATTAGTCTTCAAACTCACACCAAGGATCAAGAGGATCAATTGATAAGGTGAGCTTCCAATTTAAAGCAATTTTTAGTGATTTATTCCCCAAAAATCCGTGCATGGTTTGGTGTGGAAAATTGTTGATAAATTGATGACATGATTTGATGTTTATTTTGATTTAGTGATATATTGATAAAAGCATGAATTAGAATTAAGAAACAATCAAAATTTGATGCTTGATTCTCATGAAATCCGTGGCTTGCTTGGTGTTGGAAAATGTTGAAAGTTTGGGAATTTGTTTAGTAGATTATGTTGGCTTGGTGTTATGTTGATTAAAACATGAATTGGAATAGTGAAATAAGCAAAATTGATGCATGTTTCTAGGAAAAAATTCATGGCTTATATACATAGGATTTTGGAAATTTTTGTGATTAAAAATGTTGAGAAATGTGTAATAAGAACCTTAGGAATGAGAAAAATTTTCCTATGGTTATAAAGCTTGAAAACCGTGGCATAAAAGTCTAGGTTTTAATGAAAATTTCGTAGGTTTTGATGTTGAATTATGCATTAGAAAACCTAAGATTGAAATGTGTAAATTGAGCATTATGATGAAAATTTTTCTTGGTGTTGATACCATGTGAAACCGTGGGCCTGATTGATTTAAAATGATGAAAATTGTGTTGTGAACTGAATGATGTTAATGCGGAGAATTTTTATACAAAGTTTAGTAACTTTGTATAAAATAGGCCTCTCGTATAGTACGTGGTAGGTACAAAGGTTCTGAGGCGTACCTAACGCTGGGGAAAACCCAAAAATATAAGTAGAAATGTTGCCGAAATTTTGAAAAATGGCATACGGGCATTTCAAGAAACGAGGGATAAAAATATAGGATCAAAATAAAACCGAAACCCCTAGGCGGGTTAGGGTTGATAATGAAAACTGAACCCAAAAAGGAATAGTAAAACGACCCTTTAGTGTCCAAAATACCAAGAACGGGAAAAATTCACATTAGGAGTATTTTAGGAAATAAGGGGGAAAAGTTATGAACGAGATAGAAAACCCGAGCCCCTCGGGAGCGGGATGAAAAACGTTTCAGGAGTAGTGAAATACCCATTTGAGGTTCCGAAACGCTAGAAAAATGAGAAACGACTCTAGGTGTCGGATGAACAGTACCTGAGGGTCGGATGATGAATAGTTATTGATTTTGTGGTGCCCCCAACTCTAGCCACGCAAAACCGCCGAGGTCCGACTCCGTAGTCAACCAAGACAGCCCGTACACCGAATCCGGGTCGCCATTTAAAACTCTTTTTCTGTCAACTCTTATTTTTTAGGGCCTAAAATTTTGCCCACAATTTTTTTTTCCTTTTTAATACATACTTTCCTCAAATGAAAGCTAAGTATGAAAGCCATACGAAATATAAAACTAACTTTTAGTTGTCTATTTTAGTACAACATAACGTACAAACATACAATAGATATATATATCGTTTTTCAAAATACATTCTCTTCAATTCACTATTTTATCGCTCAGCGGAAGACTGGTTGTAGGACTAAAATCCATAGTGGATTCCCTATCCCATTGACACGTGCGCATCTTACCGCCATCCATGTAATCTACTGAATAGGTTTCTTACCTGTAACATGAACAAACTGATGAGCTAATAGGCTCAGTAAGTTCAAACATACTTAGTAAGAATTATATAGATTCAAAAACCTCAAAAACATAATTTCCTATGACTATTCATCCATGAATAGTACTATTTATCATAAATAGTAACTTTGACCCTTGATCGATAAATAGTAACTTTGACCTAACCGGTTACTATTCATATTACCCTAATCGAATCCACTACACTTAGTGCTAGTGTCGGTTATGTTCAATTATGCTCTATTATGGCTTTAATCACCTTATTGACTATTCTCTCTATTTGTGTCTTGGTTTTGAGCTCAATGTGGCAGTACCGATAGTTATTTGTACACTGATTGAGAGGGCCTAGGAAGTGACCCTAGAGCTTCTTCCTCTCTAGCCCTCATTGCTTGTAGCAATTATTATATCCCCGAAAGACTTGTAAACCTCCACCACAAAGTTAGAGGGGTGGTTACCATTCATATTACCCTAACCGAATCCACTACACTTAATGCTAGTGTCGGTTATGTTCAATTATGCTCTATTATGGATTTAATCACCTTATTGACTATTCTCTCTATTTGTGTCTTGGTTTTGAGCTCAGTGTGGCAGTATCGATAGTTATTTGTGCGCTGACTGAGAAGGCCTAGGGAGCGACCCTAGAGCTACTTCCTCTCTAGCCCTCATTGCTCGTAGTGATTATTATATCCCCGAAGGACCTGTAAACCTCCACCACAAAGTTGGAGGAGCAGTACACCTTAAATGATTTTATTACCATCTTTTAATTATAATTCTGACCAAGTGACATTTAATGTCACCTCAAGATCATTAACATCCATTGCCCGTAGGCCTTACATATTCTCTTTCTCTTAGTATGTGGGATGTGTTATACTAACTAATCCCCTAATATCCATAGGACTTAATATCTAATTTACAACTAGTACATAATGAAATAATACAGTATTTTATGTTGCAGACATGAAAATGCTTGAACTTACCACTACTGCGATAATGTCCACTTCTGGAATTCCTTCGTAGTTTTATCTCTAGTTTGGGTCCCTACAGAATACCCATCATTAATTATCACTTTGGATATATATTTATTTCACTTAACAATTTAACATATTTTAACTTTATTTGTGATACACAGACTGCAACATGCCCGTGTACCTCTCGGGTTCACTCTACACAGCCGTGTTTCAAAGTACACGCCCGTGTACTATTTAAACTCTAGATTTTTAACTCAAAAATCTTTATTTTTGATTCTAGAATTTTATTTAAGACATTCTAGATCCTTTACGGTCCTTTCCGAATCTTCTGAAAATTTTTGGTCAAAAGGACCATTTTGCCCCTAACGGGTCTCGGGACCGTACTATTCCGTTATATCGTTTTTTTTTTTCTAAATTTTCTAAGCCCGAATATCATAAAATAATATTCCCTAGACTTATGTATCATTTTACAGTTTTATTTGCTATAAAATCATAATTATTCATTTTCTGACTCTCGGTTATTATTCATCTGACACCTAGGGTCGTTTCTCGTTTTTCTAACCTTTCGGAGCCTCAAATGGGTTTTTCACTACCCCTAAAATGTTTTTCATCGTGTTCCCAAGCCTCGGTTTGTGATGCCCGAGCCCACAGTGGCCCGGACCATCACTAAAAACTTGCTTACTTGCTTTCCTTTCGTACACTTTCTTACACTTGATACTTAAGTAGATATCATAAATTTAGGGATTTTTTTTTACATGTACGTATTTATGGTGTACATACGTATATCGATTACTATTCAAAATACTATTTAACAGTTATTATTCAAAAATACTATTTAATGGTTACTATTCAAATATACGGTTTACGGTTACTATTCGAAATACCATGTAACGGTTACTATTCAAAAGTACGGTTTACAATTACTATTCAAAAATACTATTTAGTGATTACTATTCAAAATTACTATTTAGCATTACTGTTCACAAATACTATTGATAGTTACTATTTAAAATACTATTTAACCATTACTACTCAAAATACTGATACTCAGATTTGCAAAAGATAAACTCGTGGTGTTTCCATACCCTTGTCCTCACATCTGTATCTGTCGCCACCATCGCCCATTAGAGTTTAAGCCGTAGGACGCTTACCTATAGTATGAACACATTACGTGAGCTTTACACCCAGTAAGTACAACATATTTATCGTAAAACATGTTTAAATATAGTACATACTTAAAAACATATAAGCAGTCATATATCACATATACCACTTTAACATATCACATATCACATACCATATCAATGATTATAAAACTTCACATAACATATGCATCACAGAAATATCATGTACTGAGTGCATCTAGAAGCATGGTGAACTATAACTAATGCATGATCCGATGATATTCATTTATGCTTCATTATTTTCCTTTGTTTTTCTTGTCTATTTAGGGCCCGTGTGTCAGTACCGTATGTGCACAGACCAGCAGTAATGCCCGTGATTATAAGCCGGAGAGCTATCAACGGATGCTCAACTTTCTGCTTTAACTTACTTTAAAACCCTTTCAACTGAAAGAGCCGGTACGACACGCCTATACATTTCCATCTTGTTTATCTTTTCTAGCCACAAGCTTTTCTAAGCTGTCTCTAATCCTATATGGTAGGGACGTATGGCGTCTAACTTACTTCTTCATCAATCTACTTGATTGTGAAACTATGTGCTCTTAATTATGTGGTGCAACATCATGTGCATGGCATACATATTTTAACATACTGTAAAACACCATTTTAACATCATTATATTCATGCCATAGGCGGAGTTGTACTTACCTAAATTTTCTAACAAAATGCGTACTCACGCATTTAACAATTTATAGGTGACCACCAGTCATCAATAATGTTTCTTATCAGCATCTCTATAGAGTCATTACTACTGTGAGTGACAATTACTTGTGTTTCTATGTGGTACCGAGGCTCATCGGTACCCTATTGGCCTACTATGGGGATTTGGTGTCTAACTCGTATTGTGTCTGATCAATCGTCCACTTGACAGATTAATCATCGTCCCTCACAGTGTTGTTCAAAATGCGGTCCTTGACTGGTTTACCGATCAGTCAACTGACCGGTTACCTCGCGTGTTGATAACTAAGTAGTCTACCGAGATACTATGCGTAAACAGGTGTAGTAACCGATCGAGTTACTTTGCTTGTTGGGGTGTGGCAGCCTACCGGGCTACTATTTCTTGTTTGGTGTAATGGCCCACCGGGCCATTATGGCTCGCTTGGGTTAGTAGCCTACCAGGCTACTAAGGCTGGTTTGGTGTGGTAGCTTACCGGGCTACACACACCGTTTCATTTTGAAAAAAAGTGTAGGTTGGCTTAAAAGTTCTTGGAAAATTTCTTTATTTTTGAAATCGTCCCCTTATCACCCCGTTGGAAGGTGGGGGATATTTTTACAAAAGCCATGTTTGTATTTTTAAAGTGTTAAAACACATTTTATTTTAAAGCATATAAATTACATTTTTTAAGTCACATTTTAAAGGTGGTTTTTGAACCATTTTCGAAAACCATTTTGAAACTTCATTGAAATTACTTTGTTTCCGATTTTGATGAACATGAAAGTTTTTGTCCTCGACAAGATGAACAAATCTTGTGTTCACCTTAGAGCCTAAGTCTAACTCTAACAGCTCCTAATTCCATTAAACCTGTGGGCTTATGCCCAGTTTTTTTGAAAATTCCTAGTTTTACATCTCTGTAAAAACGGCTCTGTTTGAGCCCCGAAACGGCTAAATTTTTAAAACATGCATAAGTCATCTCAAAGATTTCGACGAGATCTACAACTTTCGTGTTGAGTCTGAAGTCCGGTTCCGACTCTAAAGGGTCCGTTTTCACTAAAACTCATTCCTAAATTCTAGGTTCAGATTTTGTTCCCAGTTTGTTCATAGTTTTGGACACCGAGTGAAAAATACTCTAAAAACCTATCTCAGGTTCGTTTTTGGTTGAGGCCTATTTGATACAAAAATGACCGCATCAAAATTTTCTTAAAGTACCATGTTGTACCAAATCATAAATTTGGACCCTAAGTGGGCCAAAATGGCCAAAATCCATGACCTTTCCTAGGGATAGATTTATGTCCAGCCATGTTCCTACTCGTTCGTAACATCACACACACCATAGCCATTCGTAAAAATTTGTAAACACAACCACAACCACGTAAACTTAAAAATGGAAACTTAAGGGCTCAAAATAAATTATTACAAACCATTTTCATAAACAAATACACATAAATGGCTTTGATCAAAAACTTAAGATCACTAAATCACCCAAAGGGGAAGGTTTCAGTTTTTACCTTTGTGCTTCGAACCAAGCATGTGTTTGAACCAAGGCTTGATGAACCAAGTGGCCATGGGAAACCAAGGGAATTTTGCTAGACACAATACCAAAAATTTCTCTTAAAAACCAAATCAAAACAAAAACTAAGAACTACAAGGATTGGATTTTGAAAACTTACCCTTGGTGCCTTAGAACGACTTGGATTCGAATCCTCCTAATATAAGCTTGTGAGGTTTGGTTTTTAGTAAGCTTTTGGTGTGATTTAAGGCTTGAAAATGTGAAGGTTTAGAAGCTTAAAGAGGTTCGGCTACAGCTAGAAGAAAAGAAAGAAATGGTTGTGTTTTGGGAGCTAAAAGAAAGGAAAGCAATTCACTTGTGTGGATGGTGCCTTTTATAGGCAAAATTGATCAAGCTTACTTAGAATTAATCTTAATTAATTTTCCACCAAATTAGCCAAATCATGGGACAAATTACTGCCCATTTTCAGATCAAAGTGGGTGTGGGCTGCTCATGGGAAGAAGAGAAGAATAAACAAAGATTGTTGACCAAGCTTTTAAAAACCCTTGAATATTTTATTCAAGTGTGTCATGGCTAGGGTAATTTTTTAATGGTCATCTTTTAGGCTATGTGTGTGGCGGCCCGCCCCTCGTAGAGATCATGCAATACTATTACAGTTAAGCTTTATTGCTAACTGCGATAGATTGTACTCTCATGGGTCGCCGGCTTATCTCTCTCTCGTATTAAATCATGACGTTTTTTGGGGAAATTTTTTTTTTTTTTTAAACATCATATACAATCTTTTTCCACTATTTACTTTGTTGATAAGTACAAAGTAATATAAATAATACAGTACTTTTGTAATATATATATATAATTACAAAAGAACTGTTTCCCCTTTTTTCCCTTCACTTTAACGCTCAGCGGCAAGACTCTGGCAGTACCATATCCCTCACCCAGTTATCCCATTTGACACGCGCCATCCCGTCCGCATCCAGTCAAACAAGCTACTGAGCTAGTCGCTTACCTGTAACATTAGCAAAAATGGTGAGCTACAGGCTCAGTAAGTTCAAACATGCAAGAAATAAAATTTCTATGAATAGTACTATTCATCATGAATAGTACCATTGACCACTATTCATACGTGAATAGTAACTTTGACCACTATTCATACGTGAATAGTAAGGTTGACCACAACCCTGTATCACACTAGTACATCTACCGCGATGTTAGTGCTCTCACTAAACTGTCTTATGCTCAATTATGGCACAGTTTCAGTTTTAGGTATTATCTTTGCTTATGTTCTGGTTTTGAGCTCAGGTTGGCAGTACCATTTAAGTGCGCATGACTGAGAACTGTACATTAGTGCTGACCTCCACAGCCTTAATCTCATAGCCCCGAAGGCAAAATTGTACATGACTGGGAGCGGTACATCAGTGCTGACCTCCACAGCCTTATCTCATAGCCCTGAAGGCAAAATAGTACCTCCCTGTACGGAAGGCTGGTACGCCAGAAAGTGGTTTCATTACCGACTTTTTAACATTCTAACCCGGTGACTTCACATTGTCCCGTGGTTAGGAATGGTTCACATTTTAATTTTTAGGGGAGTGAGTTTCATTAACCTCGCTCTAGTGCCCGAAGCACAATTAACAATGTGTCCATTCTCAATAGTGCCCGTAGCACATTACGTCTCTCTCTCTACTCTATAATAGTGCCCGTAGCACATATGTACCTAACTTATAGTTAGTACATTAAAGTTAGCACAATATTGCTATATGTTGCAGACAGGTAAATGTCTGAACTTACCTTATCAGACTGTTCCCTTTCTCTCTCTTGGATCTTGAATCGCCTTCCTTGTAGGCCGATTTTGGGATCCTACAGACAAAACTATGTCTGTTAATTTCTTTCCCATTTATAGCTTTTATTTTTCATTAAAAAGCTTAAATAAAACCTATTTATAACTTTTTAGGTTTTATTTATTATTTTCACCATTTTCCCCCCACTTTTACAAAATTACGATTTTGCCCCAATATTTTGGCAAAATTGCAGTTTTGCCCCTGACGGAATTTTATTGATCCAGACTGCATTTTTGGCTCTCAGGAACTTTTCTGACTCTTTTCTAATCATTACCGGGTTCGTTTCTATTTTATTTCCACTTTTTGCTTTCCCGGCCCTCGGGAAGCACTATTCCGACCCTTACGTCGGTTTAGCGATTTTCTATCGTTTCGGAGCCTCAAATGGACGTTTCACTAGTATTTAAAACGTTCATCTAGACTTTCCCGACCTAGGTCTCCGAGGCTCGGGTTTTCCGTTCCCAACTCGGACCTTTATTTCATTTCCAAAAACGCCCCCCCTCGGGGTCGGTTTTTCAATCTCACACGCGTTTTTCATTTTTAAGGGGACGGGTTACTATTCACGACCCACCCCTTAAATTTTTTTCCTTATTCAATTTTTCCATTAGGGACTCGGATTTCCGTCCCGGCCCTAACTTTTATTTTAAATTCCTATTTTACCCCGAATGCTGTTTTCGAAATTTCGGCAGCATTTCGGCGTAATTTTAAGACTTCCAGCATTGGGTACGCCTCGAACCGTATGTACCTGCCACGTACTATACCACAAGCCTATTTTATGTAAAAGTTTTCCAAACTTTTACATAAAAGCCCACAATTTCCTAATTTCACATTATCACCCATATAACAAAAAAAATTTTCACAATTTACCCTTAATTTGGTTTCGGTTTTCACAACCAAACCGAACCAAATTTTGTCAAACTTTCACCACATTTTAGGCCATTCAAATGTCACTTTTTTAACACATTTTCAAGCCCATTTTCTTTGCATTTTCAACCAAACTTCCTAGGGTTTTTACCCTTGTATAACCCACGGCCAAAGAATGAAAACATGCCAAAAAATTTTGTTTCATTCTTTCCATTATAAATTCATCATTTGCATATTGAAATGCATAATTCCAATCAACCAAATACCACATAAAACCATGAAAATTTTTCTTCCAAACCATTAACAAAACCCCACGGCCACCTTATGAATTTCACACAAGAAATTTTTTTCAAACTTTCCACAATGAAATACAAGCTTTATTCTTCACCAAATTAAACTTAGAAAGCATATTAGCAATTAACCACAAAGTTTTCTCATTGGTTACCTAAGGTAACCCACGGATTTCCCCTTGAAAAACCAACAAAATTTTGGTTTTCTTTAAACAAATTACATGGTTTTCTTCCTTATTCCATCCTTAACAAAACCCAACATCAATTCAATGGAAAACAACCAAAAATTTTCCATCTTTCTATCACTATTCACCCACGGATTTTGTGAAGAAAAACCATGAAAAATTCAAGTGCAAGGGAAGTTACCTTAATCAATTGCTTCCTTTGTCTTCAAGGAGTGTTTTGACACACTTTCTGTGAAGAAAAATTGAAGAGAAAGCTTGGTTCTCCTTTGGTCCCTCACGTAGACACCATGGGAGAAAACACTTAGAAATTTTCTTTGGTTTTTGCGTGAAAATGGACTTCGGCCTTTATGTCCCAAGGTTGCCGACTTCATGCAACCAAAAGCCAATTAATTTGGCTCTAAACCAATGAGAATTTAACACCTTTCATCACCATTTCTTTCTCCATTTTTCAAAAATTAAAAATGGTAATTTTTGGCCAAATCTTGGCCTTTAGATCAAAAGTTAAATGAATCATGGCCATTCATTCTACCAACCACCATAATTCTTTCCATTTATCAAATGGATTAATGATGTCATAAATGCTAAAGTGAAAGTTGACTTTGACTTTCACTATTCACATTAATTCGACTACTTTTTGACCGATGCCGGTTCGAGCCGAAATTTTCCTGAAATCGTCCCGGCGTGTTCCTGAGGTCTCCTGTGCAGTCGGATCAATTTAATCTGCTTCCGTTTGATCAAAATCAATCACGGAAGTTTACCGTCTTTTATTGGCTCGGTTAGGGTTTTCAATGCCGATTTTGGCACCGTTTCACCCGTTTCAACTCAGTGAATTTTTCCAACACTGAATTCTTACTCGTCAGTATTGTTAGAACATTTTCACATATTCTAATCAATATAAATACATTTATTTCACTCTTTAAATAGTACAAATTGTTATATACATACAATTGTACATTTTTCATCCGAGAACTGCCTGAATTTCCCGGTTGTCACATTCACCCCTCCTTATAAAATTTTCGTCCTCGAAAATTAGAACAAATGGGGGTATAATTTCCTCATCTCGTCCTCTCTTTCCCACGTAGCTTCTTCAATGTTGTGATTTTTCCACAAAATCTTCACTAGTGGGATTACCTTATTCCTCAGTACTTTCTCTTCACGAGCTCGTACTCGAACAGGTTGTTCCTCATATGTCAAATCCTCGTGGATTTGAATAGGCTCATGCTTCAACACATGGGACGGATCTGGTATATACTTTCTCAGCATCGACACATGAAATACGTTATGCACTGCCGACAATTCTGGGGGTAGCGCTAATCTGTAAGCGACCTTTCCAATGCGTTCGATAATTTCGTAAGGTCCAATATATCTTGGACTTAGTTTCCCCTTCTTATCGAACCGCATAATCCCCTTCATAGGTGATACCTTGAGAAACACGAAGTCTCCTTCGTCAAACTCCAAGGATCTCCGCCTCTTGTCTGCATAACTCTTTTGTCGGCTTTGCGCAATTTTCATTTGACGCTGAATTCTAGCAACTGCATCGGAAGTCTCTTTTATGAAGTCCGTCTTATGCAACTGCTTTTCTCGCAAATCGTACCAATGTAATGGTGATCTGCACTTCCGTCCATACAAAGCCTCGTAAGGTGCCATGCCTATCGAAGCTTGGTAACTATTATTGTACGAGAATTCAATCAATGGTAACTTCTCGTTCCAATTTCCCGTAAAATCCATAACACAAGCTCGAAGCATGTCCTCTAACGTCTGAATTGTCCGCTCTGACTGCCCGTCTGTTTGCGGATGAAAAGCCATACTGAGTCTCAATTCAGTACCCATGGCCTCTTGCACACACTTCCAGAAATTCGAAGTGAATCGTGCATCTCGATCTGATACAATGGATTTTGGTACTCCATGTAGTCTGACGACATGAGTTACGTACAGCTGAGCAAACTTTTCCAGTGAAAAAGTCATCTTGACAGCTATGAACCGTGCCATCTTGGTCAGTCTGTCCACAATAACCCAAATGACGTCATAACCTTCTCGGGTTTTTGGGAGTCCCACTACAAAATCCATCGTAATGTGTTCCCATTTCCATTCAGGAATCTCCAACGGTTCCAATCTTCCTGCTGGATGTTTATGTTCCGCTTTGATTCTCTGACAGGTCATGCATCGGCTCACGAATTTCGCTATATCAGTCTTCATCCCTTTCCACCAGAACTGTAACTTCAAGTCCTGATACATCTTGCTCGCTCTGGGATGAACCGAATAGGGTGTCTCATGGGCTTCTGACATGATCCGTCTTCTAAGTTCCTTATCAGCTGGAACATTTATTCTTCCTTGATAAAGGATTATTCCATCCTTGGAAATTCCTTCTTGAGAACTTGTCATCATGGGATCTCGCCTCTGAGCTTCCTTTATATCCTCAAATAGCGATGATTCCACTTGGAGTGTAGCTAGTCTGCCAGATATCAGCTCCAAGTTCAAAGAATTTATCTCTTGCTGCAATGGCTTCGGAAGCCTGTTTATTGGTAGCTGGTGCGATATGGTAGACTTTCTACTTAAAGCATCCGCTACACGGTTGGCCTTCCCTGGATGGTATAGGATTTCACAATCATAATCCTTCACCAGTTCTAACCATCATCTTTGCCGCATATTGAGCTCTTTTTGCGTGAAGAAATACTTCAGGCTTTGGTGATCAGTGAAAATCTAACATTGAGCTCCATAGAGATAGTGTCGCCAAATTTTAAGTGCGAACACTACTGCAGCAAGTTCAAGGTCATGCGTAGGATAATTCCTTTCATGATCCTTTAATTGACGGGAAGCATAGGCAATCACCTTGCCATTTTGCATTAGGACTGCTCCCAATCCAATTTTCGATGTATCACTGTAGATCACAAACTTCTCCCCTTCAGTGGGAAGCGTAAGGATTGGTGCGCTTGTCAGTCGCCTCTTTAACTCCTGGAAGCTTCTTTCGCATTCCATAGTCCACTCGTACTTCCTTTCCTTGCGTGTAAGAACAGTAAGAGGTGCAGCTAGTCGCGCAAATCCCTCTACAAATCGTCGATAATAACCAGCTAACCCCAAGAAACTGCGTATTTCAGTCACACTCTTGGGTGCAGGCCACTGGTTAATTGCCTCTACCTTTGTCGGATCTACAGCAATACCTTCCTGAGATACAACATGTCCAAGGAAATGTACTCTGTCCAGCCAAAACTCACATTTTGAGAATTTGGCATACAGTTGATGCTTCCTTATCGTGTTCAACACGATCCTCAATTGCTTCTTGTGCTCTTCATGACTCTTCGAGTATATAAGAATGTCATCAATGAATACAATGACAAACTTATCCAAATACTCTTTAAAAATTCTGTTCATTAAGTCCATGAACGCTGCCGGTACATTTGTTAATCCAAATGGCATCACAAGAAACTCGTAGTGCCCATAACGAGTCCTAAACGCCGTCTTAGGAATATCACTTTCTTTGATTCTCAGCTGGTGATATCCTGATCGTAAGTCGATCTTGGAAAATACCGCTGTGCCTTTTAACTGGTCGAATAGGTCATCAATTCTAGGTAACGGATACCTATTTTTGATCGTAACCTTATTCAACTCCCGATAATCAATGCACAGTCGGAATGTTCCATCCTTTTTCTTGACGAATAACACAGGTGCACCCCATGGAGAAAAACTCGGCCTGATAAATCCCTTATCCAAAAGCTCCTTTAATTGTACCTGCAGCTCCTTCAACTCCACTGGAGCCATACGGTATGGTGCTTTGGAAATAGGTGCCGTTCCAGGCATCAACTCAATTTCAAACGAGATTTCTCTCTCTGGAGGTATCCCTGGTAACTCTTCTGGAAATACGTCAAGAAATTCATTAACCACAGGAACATCTTCAGGTTGAAGCTTCTGTTCCTCTGTAGTATCCACCACATATGCCAGATATCCCATGCAACCACTGGCTATCAGCTTGCTTGCTCTCAGCGAACTGATGATCATCTTCCCGGGTCTTCGAGAAGTATCAACATACTCGAAACTCTCTTCTTCCTCGGGTTGGAAGACTATCTTTCGATTTCGGCAGTCGATCGTAGCTTGGTATTTCCCTAGGAAATCCATGCCTAGAATCACATCGTAATCCATGATCTCCATTACGATCAACTCAGCATATAGTTCCCTATTTGCCACATATACTGGTACATAGGGTAACCAGTAACTGGACAACAATGCTTCCCCAGAGGGTAAAGCTGTCTTAAATACCCTTCCCATATTATCCTTAAGAAGTCCTATCTTGTCAGCAAATGCATAGGAAACAAATGAATGCGTAGCACCGGAATCGAATAGTACAGAGGCTACATGACTAGCGACAGGAAGCTGACCTGTCACCACGTTTGATGTTCCTGCCTCTGCGTCTTCCTTGCTGTAGGCCATCACACGAGCATCAGCACGTGGGATACGTTCCTGGCGTTGCGGCCTCACTGGTGACTCTTCCACTCTGGCTTGAAGGGAATGGGCTTGTGGGCGTGTCTGGTGCGGTTGGGAAGTGCCTTGTCCACCCTGCCTATTTGGACTGTTCCTGGCGTAATGGCCTTCCTTTCCACATTCGTAGCAAACAAGTGGCCCAAATCTGCATTGCCCAGAATGTCTCTTACCGCATGTAGGGCAGTTTTGCACATTAGACTCTGCATTACCAGCTGTTCTCCGCTGCTGGTTTCGATTATTGCCCTGGCGATTCCCAGAAAAATTCCCTTTTCTCTTATTTTGCTGGGATCCTTGATTGTTGCCCTGGCTTGGTTTCGCATTCTGACTAGGCTTGCTCGATTGACCAACTTGCGTAGACTTCGCCAAAGCCCTCTCCTTCTTCTTTGCCTCCCAGTGTTTCTCTTTTTCCTCTTTCTGTCGAGCTACATGGAACTCAGCTCTAATGGCCCGACTCACACAGTCTACTACAGAAGTAGGTGGTACTAGTCTAGTGTCTACCAATTCAGCAATTTCCGGCCTGAACATCCCGATCATTTTCTGTATCTTTTCCCTCTCAGTAGGGACCACGTAGGGACATAGACGGGATAACTGGTCGAACTTTCTACAGACTTCGCTTACCGACATGTTCCCTTGTGTCAACTCTGAGAATTCCTTCTGTTGCTGTCTCAGAGATGCAGGGTCGTAATATTTCTGGTTAAATTCTTCCAGAAATTCCGCCCAACTCATGGTAGACACGTCTCTCCTCATTCGTACGGTGTCCCACCAAAACCGAGCATCTTTTCTCAGCACAAAAGACGCACATGCAACCTTCTCTCGGTCGGTTAGGTTCATGAACTCCATGATCACATTCGTAAAATCATATAAATTTACGAAATTCAGGGGAATGTAAAGCCACATCATCGTAACACATCATCGTACAAAATATAATCATTTTGATATTTCATTCATAGCAAAACATTTATATATTATACATAATCACCACCAGTCATATATATACATCAGCCTGAGGTACAAAATGGCCACAAGTCTATACAAAAGAGCTTTTCTCTAAGCTACTTATGTACATATATACATATCTACTGGTCACTCATTCCCCGCATCTGGGACTAGAGGATATTCTTCCGGATCCTCATCGTCATCGGTATCATCTGAATCTTCACCGTCTCTAGGCAATGCTCCCTGTCCTGAGTCATCACCTCTTCGTGGTCTAGACGGTCCGGCCTCATGATCATTCATCATTCTTCTCGGCCTGAAAATGCGTACAAACATCTCATCTTGACCCAGTGTCTCTCGTCGACTCTGCGTCAGATGCTCAATTAGAATCTCTTTCTCGATCGTTCTGATCGTTACCACGAACTCTTGGAGCGTCGGAGGAAACGGCTTGGTCACCCTCAGTGTCAGCTCCAAGGATAAGCCTTTCCAAAACAGCTCACGGCAGTTTACTTCCGTGAGGTTAGGCAACGGACATCTCCTCCGAATGGTCTCCTCAAACCGTGCTGCGTAAGACATCACTGTCTCACCAGACAGCATGACCATATTCTCTGTCTGGAGAATGTAGTCCCTAACCTCATCAAATCCGGGATACGCAGATGTATCAGCTTCTCGTCTCTCTGGAGGTGCTGGAGCAGGTGCTGGATCCCTAGGTTGAAACTGATCAGCCAACCGCTGACAGAACTCAGCCCAATTGAATCCCAATAAAATCTCCTGGTCACAGTATTGCCAGAACACTCGAGCGTCTCCCTGAAACATACTGACTGCCAATTGGATCCACATATCTCGATCAATATCGCATATCACCATGATCCTCTCCACGGCATGGAGCCAGTCCTTGGTCTCCATTGACTGTCGTCCACCGTCAAACATCGGGGGACTGCTAGCTCGGAATGCCTGTACTGCCCGTGCCGACACTCTCAGCCCAATATGTTGGCGTCCACCAACAACTGGAATGTCCACTACCACCGGTGGATGAACTATCGGTCGTGGCTGTACAATATCTACTGGCGCTGGCACTGGTGCTGGTACTGGTACCGGAGGTCTCTCGGGTACCGGGGGTCTAATTACCGGTCTTTGGGAAATGGTCGGCCTCACAATAGGTCTCGTCCATACCCGTAATACTCCTCTCGATCGTGGTAGCGGTGGTCTCACATATGGAGGTCTGGTCATCGTGCTACCTATAAGATAATTATTTTCACATAAGAAAATAATTAACTGAACTTAAGTAAACTACTTACTTGGATAGCGGTGCAGGATGCGCAAAGTGTCAAATCAGGATATGGTCACACTGCTCTGATATACCAACTGTAACAGCCGTTGGTATTCAAAACCAAATCAGTCGCAAACCTTGCTCTGATATACCAACTGTGGCAGCAGTTGGTATTATAAACTAAACCAATCTCAGACCTTGCTCTGATACCAACTGTGGCGGCCCGCCCCTCGTAGAGATCATGCAATACTATTACAGTTAAGCTTTATTGCTAACTGCGATAGATTGTACTCTAATGGGTCGCCGGCTTATCTCTCTCTCGTATTAAATCATGACGTTTTTTGGGGAAATTTTTTTTTTTTTTTAAACATCATATACAATCTTTTTCTACTATTTACTTTGTTGATAAGTACAAAGTAATATAAATAATACAGTACTTTTGTAATATATATATAATTACAAAAGAACTGTTTCCCCTTTTTTCCCTTCACTTTAACGCTCAGCGGCAAGACTCTGGCAGTACCATATCCCTCACCCAGTTATCCCATTTGACACGCGCCATCCCGTCCGCATCCAGCCAAACAAGCTACTGAGCTGGTCGCTTACCTGCAACATTAGCAAAAATGGTGAGTTACAGGCTCAGTAAGTTCAAACATGCAAGAAATAAAATTTCTATGAATAATACTATTCATCGTGAATAGTACTATTGACCACTATTCATACATGAATAGTAACTTTGACCACTATTCATACGTGAATAGTAAGGTTGACCACAACCCTGTATCACACTAGTACATCTACCGCGATGTTAGTGCTCTCACTAAACTGTCTTATGCTCAATTATGGCACAGTTTCAGTTTTAGGTATTATCTTTGCTTATGTTCTGGTTTTGAGCTCAGGTTGGCAGTACCATTTAAGTGCGCATGACTGGGAGCTGTACATTAGTGCTGACCTCCACAGCCTTAATCTCATAGCCCCGAAGGCAAAATTGTACATGACTAGGAGCGGTACATCAGTGCTGACCTCCACAGCCTTATCTCATAGCCCCGAAGGCAAAATAGTACCTCCCTGTACGGAAGGCTGGTACGCCAGAAAGTGGTTTCATTACCGACTTTTTAACATTCTAACCCGGTGACTTCACATTGTCCCGTGGTTAGGAATGGTTCACATTTTAATTTTTGGGGGAGTGAGTTTCATTAACCTCGCTCTAGTGCCCGAAGCACAATTAACAATGTGTCCATTCTCAATAGTGCCCGTAACACATTACGTCTCTCTCTCTACTCTATAATAGTGCCCGTAGCACATATGTACCTAACTTATAGTTAGTACATTAAAGTTAGCACAATATTGCTATATGTTGCAGACAGGTAAATGTCTGAACTTACCTTATCAGACTGTTCCCTTTCTCTCTCTTGGATCTTGAATCGCCTTCCTTGTAGGCCGATTTTGGGATCCTACAGACAAAACTATGTCTGTTAATTTCTTTCCCATTTATAGCTTTTATTTTTCATTAAAAAGCTTAAATAAAACCTATTTATAACTTTTTAGGTTTTATTTATTATTTTCACCATTTTCCCCAAACTTTTACAAAATTACGATTTTGCCCCAATATTTTAGCAAAATTGCAGTTTTGCCCCTGACGAAATTTTATTGATCCAGACTGCATTTTTGGCTCTCAGGAACTTTTCTGACTCTTTTCTAATCATTACCGGGTTCGTTTCTATTTTATTTCCACTTTTTGCTTTCCCGGCCCTCGGGAAGTACTATTCCGACCCTTACGTCGGTTTAGCGATTTTCTATCGTTTCGGAGCCTCAAATGGACGTTTCACTAGTATTTAAAACGTTCATCTAGACTTTCCCGACCTAGGTCTCCGAGGCTCGGGTTTTCCGTTCCCAACTCGGACCTTTATTTCATTTCCAAAAACGCCCCCCCTCGGGGTCGGTTTTTCAATCTCACACGGGTTTTTCATTTTTAAGGGGACGGGTTACTATTCACGACCCACCCCTTAAATATTTTTCCTTATTCAATTTTTCCATTAGGGACTCGGGTTTTCGTCCCGGCCCTAACTTTTATTTTAAATTCCTATTTTACCCCGAATGCTGTTTTCGAAATTTCGGCAGCATTTCGGCGTAATTTTAAGACTTCCGGCGTTGGGTACGCCTCGAACCGTATGTACCTGCCACGTACTATACCACAAGCCTATTTTATGTAAAAGTTTTCCAAACTTTTACATAAAAGCCCACAATTTCCTAATTTCACATTATCACCCATATAACAAAAAAATTTTTCACAATTTACCCTTAATTTGGTTTCGGTTTTCACAACCAAACCGAACCAAATTTTGTCAAACTTTCACCACATTTTAGGCCATTCAAATGTCACTTTTTTAACACATTTTCAAGCCCATTTTCTTTGCATTTTCAACCAAACTTCCTAGGGTTTTTACCCTTGTATAACCCACGGCCAAAGAATGAAAACATGCCAAAAAATTTTGTTTCATTCTTTCCATTATAAATTCATCATTTGCATATTGAAATGCATAATTCCAATCAACCAAATACCACATAAAACCATGAAAATTTTTCTTCCAAACCATTAACAAAACCCCACGGCCACCTTATGAATTTCACACAAGAAATTTTTTTCAAACTTTCCACAATGAAATACAAGCTTTATTCTTCACCAAATTAAACTTAGAAAGCATATTAGCAATTAACCACAAAGTTTTCTCATTGGTTACCTAAGGTAACCCACGGATTTCCCCTTGAAAAACCAACAAAATTTTGGTTTTTCTTTAAACAAATTACATGGTTTTCTTCCTTATTCCATCCTTAACAAAACCCAACATCAATTCAATGGAAAACAACCAAAAATTTTCCATCTTTCTATCACTATTCACCCACGGATTTTGTGAAGAAAAACCATGAAAAATTCAAGTGCAAGGGAAGTTACCTTAATCAATTGCTTCCTTTGTCTTCAAGGAGTGTTTTGACACACTTTCTGTGAAGAAAAATTGAAGAGAAAGCTTGGTTCTCCTTTGGTCCCTCACGTAGACACCATGGGAGAAAACACTTAGAAATTTTCTTTGGTTTTTGTGTGAAAATGGACTTCGGCCTTTATGTCCCAAGGTTGCCGACTTCATGCAACCAAAAGCCAATTAATTTGGCTCTAAACCAATGAGAATTAAACACCTTTCATCACCATTTCTTTCTCCATTTTTCAAAAATTAAAAATGGTAATTTTTGGCCAAATCTTGGCCTTTAGATCAAAAGTTAAATGAATCATGGCCATTCATTCTACCAACCACCATAATTCTTTCCATTTATCAAATGGATTAATGATGTCATAAATGCTAAAGTGAAAGTTGACTTTGACTTTCACTATTCACATTAATTCGACTACTTTTTGACCGATGCCGGTTCGAGCCGAAATTTTCCTGAAATCGTCCCGGCGTGTTCCTGAGGTCTCCTGTGCAGTCGGATCAATTTAATCTGCTTCCGTTTGATCAAAATCAATCACGGAAGTTTACCGTCTTTTATTGGCTCGGTTAGGGTTTTCAATGCCGATTTTGGCACCGTTTCACCCATTTCAACTCAGTGAATTTTTCCAACACTGAATTCTTACTTGTCAATATTGTTAGAACATTTTCACATATTCTAATCAATATAAATACATTTATTTCACTCTTTAAATAGTACAAATTGTTATATACATACAATTGTACATTTTTCATCCGAGAACTGCCTGAATTTCCCGGTTGTCACATTGTGTCAGCTTATTACAGCTGCTTTTGCAGCTAAGGGGCATGAAATTTTAAGGTAAAAAATTCATCTGTGTTGGCTTCACAACGTAGTCTAATTTTATACTGCGTTGTTCGACCCTTTCTCGGTAGTGTTCCAATTTTCACCCGAAAATTGGATTTCTGAATCTGATTTTTGTACTGTAAATTCCTAGTTGTTTTATACTGTCTAAGAGCCCATTATCAGTCTAAATTACAGTTCGCATCCTATACTGTGTTTGTGTTTACACTGTATTGTCCTTTCGCACGTAAACCGGGGTGTTCTCGGGTGAAATTTTAGACACAGTCTCTCTTGACTAATTTGGATGTGCTGATTCCATTTTTATCAGTCTTACATCCATCGGAGGTCATCTGGACCAATTTTTAGGATCTGTGTGACCCCACCTCGAAATACATGTCAGGTGCCTGATTGACTAATTTGGACGTTCTGAGTCTAAATACATCAGTTTCGGAGCGAGTAAAGGTCGTTTTGACCCTCATCCTGATACTACGTATCTCTCAAACTAAAATTCCCGTTTTATGCTCAATCATCTGGATTGAGTCTACTAATCGTTCATATATCAGTCTTAGGTCAATTTAAGGCTGTTTCGGCCAATAACTTGACACTGTGATTCTCACTATTTACTATTCATTGTCTTTCACTTAACTGACTAGCCTGAGTGCTCTGACTCGGATTTTGTCAGTCTCTAAGCAAGAAGAGGTCATCTAGACCATTTTCTTGATACTATACCCTTACTAGGTTTTTTCTCGCTATCGTGCTCTGATGTTCGGTTTGAGCGTTCTAGTGATCTGTTCACCAGTCTTATGTCAAGAAATGGTCATCCAGACAAGTTTCCTGACACTATGTGTCTCACACATACATACACGTAATAAGGTAGACCGTTTTCACTATCGATCACTCCTTTCATTACATGAATAGTACTTAAACAATATTGTATCTGTTTAATCTATTCAACTACAAGATATACTGTATTTTTTTTTTCAACTTAATTACTCATAGTAATTAGGTTTCATGCATTTTGAGGGTCAGTGTAACGGCTTTCAGCCTATTATACAGCCTTCAACACGGCTTCTAACATGGGCGTGTATAAGGTAACATGAGCATGTATACACCGGATACGGGCGTGTACTAGTTGAAATTCTTCAACACGCCCTGTTTCAAAACACGGCCTTTTACATATTCATTAACCCAGGTGGTACACGACCTCTTACACGGCCATGTTCTTGACTGTGTCTCTGTACACGGCCATGCTCAGTTACATAGCTTTTCACGTGTTTACAACCCGAGCGGTATATGGCCTCTTACACAGACGTGTACCTGACCGTGTTCTACTACACGGCCATGTATACTTACACGGCTACACACACGTACATAGTTCGATTGGTACACGGCCACTTACACGGTCGTGTACATGACCATGTACTTTAAAAATTACACTGAAATGCATCAAATCATCCCTCAATTTCTCATTAAATTAAAATCAATTTACAGGAATGGGGCGGTCCTTACAATCTACCCCCTTACAAAATTTTTGTTCTCGAAAATTAGAATAAATCCGGGAAGTCTCTTTTCATATCCTCTTCCCGTTCCCACGTGGCTTCTTCTATATTGTGGTTCTGCCACAATACTTTTACCAGTGGGATAACCTTATTCCTGAGGACCTTATTTTCCCTAGCTAAAATCTGCACAGGTTTCTCCTCATACGTCAGGTCGGCATGGACTTCAACGGGTTCCTGACTTAGAATGTGGGAACTGTCTGGCACATACTTCTTCAGCATTGAGACATGGAAAACATTGTGTATGGAAGCTAGTTCGGGAGGAAGCACTAATCAGTAGGCTACCTTCCCGACCCTCTCGAGGATTTTGAAGGGCTTATATATCTAGGACTGAGCTTCCTTTTCTTCTCAAAGCGCGTCACCCCTTTCATGGGTGCCACCTTGAGGAAAACTGAATCTCTTTCTTGAAATTCTAGAGGCCTTCGTCGTTTGTCCGCGTAACTCTTCTGGCAACTATGTTCTGTATCCAGCCTCTCTCTTATAAGCTTCACGTTTGCCATGGTATCCTTGATGAAGTCGGTGCTGGTGAGCTATTTTTCTCCGATTTCATGCCAATGAACCAGAGATCGGCATCTTCTTCCGTATAATGCCTCATACAGAGCCATCCCAATCGAGAAATGATAGCTATTATTGTACGAGAACTCAATCAAAGGCAGCTTTTGATCCCAATTCCCCTTGAAGTCTAAGACACACGCTCTCAACATATCTTCTAAAGTCTGAATCGTTCTCTCGGACTAGCCGTCAGTCTGAGGATGGAAGGCGGTGCTGAACTTTAATTTAGTTCGCATTACAGCTTAAACGCTCTGCCAAAACCTTCAAGTGAAGCGCCCATCACGATCTGAGATGATCGATTTGGGTACTCCGTGTAGTCTTACTATTTGAGTGGCGTACATTTCTACTAACCTCTCTATCGAGTAGCTCAACTTCATGGCTAAAAATCAAGCTGATTTCGTTAGTCGGTCCACAATTACCCAGATGGCATCGTTCCCGCTTGAGGTCTTAGGCAATCTGACCACAAAATCCATGGTAATTTACTCCCATTTCCATTCTGGTAGCTCGATCTTCTACAGTTCTCCTCCTGATCGCTGATGCTCTGCTTTGATTTTCTGGCAGGTGACGCACTTTGCTATCAACTTGGCGACATCATTCTTCATGTGTGGCCACCAAAAATTCCCTTTTAGGTCCTAGTACATCTTATTTGCTCCTGGTGTACTGAGTATGGCGTGTCATGGGCCTCTGATAGGATCCTTTTTCAGAGTTCCTCATCCCTTGGAACACATACTCTATCCTTGAAGTAGAGTATGCCATCCTTGAAGACTTGAAACTCTGAATTTTGGTCCTCCACTGCTTCTTTTTTAAGCTTGTCTAGGGATAAATCAAGGTCTTGACGGGCTTCAATTTCTTCTAGGAGCGTCAACTAGAGGGTCATTTCAGATAACCTCCCCGTTAACATCTCAATCTCGCTGCTCTGTAGCTCATCTTATAGTGCTTCTGGCAAGGCATGGATAGTCATAAGTGACGATGTATGCTTTCTACTCAGCGCGTAGCCACCTTATTGGCTTTCCCTGGATGGTAAAGGATTTCACAGTTATAATCCTTAACCAGTTCCAGCCATCTTTGTTGCCTTATATTAAGCTCCTTCTGTGTGAAAATGTATTTGAGGCTCTGATGGTCTGTGTAGATCTCGCATTTGACTCCATAAAGGTAATGCCTCGATATCTTGAGCGCAAAGATGACCGCTGTAAGCTCCAGGTCGTGCGTCGGGTAGTTCTTTTCGTGGTTCTTGAGCTGTCACGAAGCGTACACGACCACTCTACCACCTTACGTTAATACAGCTCTTAATCCAGTCTTGGACGTGTCGCTGTAGATCACAAAATTCCCTTGTTCAGCATCTGGTATGGTCAAGATCGGAGTGCTCGTGAGTCAGCTTTTTAACTCTTGGAAGTTCTTTTTGCACTTGTCAGACCACTCGTACTTCTTTTCCTTCTTGGTTAGCACCATGAGTGGTGTGGCTAGCTTCGAGAATCCTTCTACAAAGCGTCGGTACTAGCCTGCTAAACCTAAAAATCTGTCGATTTCTGTTACATTCTTCAGAGTCGGCAATCGCTAACTGCTTCTACTTTCGTCGAGTCTATGGATATTCCCTCCTTAGAGACCACGTGACCAAGGAAGTGGACTTTCTCCAACCAAAATTCACATTTGGAGAATTTGGAGTATAGTTGGTGCTCCTTAAGCTTGGATAGAACAGCTCTCAAATGCTCCTCATGCTCCTCCTTTGTCTTAGAATATACGAGTATGTCATCAATAAACACAATGACAAACTTGTCTAGGAACTCCTTGAATACTCGGTTCATTAGGTCCATGAAAGCTACAGGTGTATTCGTCAGTCCGAACGACATTACAAGGAAGTCGTAATGCCCATATCTTGTTTGGAATGTTGCCTTGGGTATGTCCGCATCCCTAATCCATAATTAGTGGTACCCGGAACGTAGGTCGATTTTTGAAAATATTGCGGTACCTCGGAGCTGGTCGAACAAATCATCGATCTGTGGTAATGGATACTTGTTCTTGATCATGGTCTTTTTTAGCTCCCTGTAGTCGATACACATCCTTAACATCCCGTACTTCTTCTTCACAAATAATACAGGTGCTCCCTAGGATGAGCAGCTTTATCGGATGAAGTCTTTGTCCATTAGATCCTTTAGCTGAGTTTATAGCTCCTTTAATTATGTTGGGGCCATTCTGTAGGGGGCCTTGGATATGGGTGCCAATCCTGGTAACAGTTCGATTTCAAATGATATCTCCTGCTCCAGTGGAAGTCCTTGGAGATCTTCAGGGAATACTTCCGTGAACTCCTTTACTACTGGTACGTTGTTCGGTCTAGTTTTTACTTCCTGGGTCGCATCCATGATGTGTGTGAGAAAATCGGTGCATCTGCTAGATAGTAGTTAGTGAGCCTTTATTGCTGATATCATCGTCTTCGGCTACTTCAACGATAAGCCCTTGCAGACAAATTTTTCGTGTTCGTTCGAGTTGAAGGTCACTTCCCGTCTTTGACAGTCTATAATGGCATGGTACTTGGCGAGGAAATCCATTCCTATAATCACATCGTAGTCGCACATCTCGATGACGATTAGGTCCACTCTCAGCTTGTGCTTATCGATAACCATTGGCACATGGCGTACCCAATAGCTAGACAACAAAACTTCCCCGGAGGCAAGGGTAGTTTGAAAGGTCTGATTCATCTTATCTAAGTTCTTGCCTAACCTCCTAGCAAATTCTGATGATGCAAAAGAGTACATAGCTCTAGAATCAAATAAAACCAGTGTAGTAGAGTTGGCGACAGAAAGCTGATCTGTGACCATGGCTCAGGTTCTGGCCTCTACATCCACATGAGTGAAGGTGTAAATCCTCCCCTGTGGCTCTGGAGCTTCCAATCTGCCTTGGTTGATTGACGGGCCTTCAATTCATCCTTGGGCGGCGTGCAGCTGTCTGCTAGTAGGGCGAGCTTGGCCTTGCTGATTTTACGGGTTGGAATGGTAGTGCTTGGCAAAGTGGCCTTCCTTGCCACATATGTAACAACTGTTAGTGCCCTGACAGTATTCTCTCAGATGGCTCCTTCCGTATTTAGGGTAAGGTGGGTGTTGATTGCCATTTCCCCCACGGTTGTGCTTCTTTTGGGGGAAATTCCTCTGCTACCCCTGGTTGCTCTAGTTCCCTCTTCTTTTGTTGTTGTTGTGGTTAGACTGTCGGTGGTGTTGGTTGTTTCCCATGCTATGCCCATTGTTTTGTGAGTCAGGGTTTGGCCTTCCCTTGATCTGCTTCTACTGGTTCTTTTCTTCCCTCTTGGCCTTGAAGATCTGAGCCCTTCTCTCCTTGTCTTGGGCCAACCAGTATTCTGCCCGAATGGCCCTGCTGACACACTCAGCTACGGTCGTTGGTCCATGACTCCCACTGCATACCTAGATGGCTATATCCATCTCGCACATTTTTAGCATTCTCCTGACCCTTTCCTTCTCTGTTGGCACTAAGTCGAGGCAAAGTCGTGCCAGTTGTTCAAACTTCATTACGGCCTCCATGACCGTCATGCTGCCCTGGCACAGACTCTTGAATTCGTCTTACTAGACTACTAGGGCTTCATCATTAAAATACATTTCTCTGAATTGTACGATAAAGTCTGCCCAGTTCATTGCGTTAACATCCCTCCTAATAGCCACGGTCTTCCATCATTGGTGTGCTCCTTTGTGTAGGGTGAAGGTTACGTATAGTACCTTCTCTCTTTCAGTTAACCCCACAAGGACGAGGATGACTTAGACATCGGTCAACCAATCGTTTGCTTCTATGGAGTTCATAGTCCCCTCGAATTTGGGCACCTTTGTGCACCTAAACTGCTCGTACAAGTCGCCCTCTTTATGGGTTGGCATAAGGATATGGGTTACTGCAGAAGTAGCCACAGTTGGTGGTGCTAGCATTACTTAGACTGGTGGGCCCGCTTGTTCCCTAGGACTGTCGGGGGCTGCTGGTGCCAATAGGACTGGCACCTCTTCTGGTTGTGGTTACTGGGATTGTCGGTTCAGTTGCTCCCGGAGCTGGTTAAGCTCCTGTTGTTGCTTTAACATCATTTCCTGCATGGTTGTAAGCCGTGCCATTAGTTCATCGTCTCGGGTGGTTTGAGTGGACTGTGATCTTGTTCTTGCCATTATTATCTATGTAACCCTATCACATAACGGGAAAAGAGAACATAAGTTTCTCAAATTCTATACTTGGGACTCGTATTACATATCATTTTCCTTCTTACTAAATAGTCATAGATAAAAGCATATATATACTCATTTTATATCTTTCTTTCTTCTCTTATGATGTTCATTACAATTGCCGCATTGCATTGGAACGTCATATGAGTGCCAGGAACCGTCCTGCACTCTTTATTATACTTCGGTCATACTCGTCGAAAAATCATATTTAGGTCCTCAGGGAAAAATGATTCATATTAGATACCACAAATATATATATAAATATATATCCAAAATTCTAGTTCGGTGGGAGTGATACACACTTCCCAATATACAATCCCAAAAGTACAGCTAGATAAGTCTGACGGGGAAAAGCTACTATTTCCCTTTATATATATTTGCATAACAAGAATTCCCGTGAAAAGGGTTACTACTACTCAAAGGATAATCCTGACTCTGCGTCGAACATTTCCTCATCCTCACTGTCACTTAGGGGGAACTCCTTGAGATCTTCATCTTCATCTCCTCAGATAATACTGCCCTCGTCGTCACTGGCAATGATAACCTGGGGCTCATACATTTCTACCCCCTCATCGTCACTGATGTGGTCGGGGATTTCCTCCTCCTCGTTGTTAGGTTGAGCATCGGGGATAGCCCCATCACCGTCTTCATCCATCTGGTGTCCGGGAGACAGAGGGGCTAGTTCGAGGTCCTCCATCGGTTCTCCATTGTCTTTAGGTACTGCTAGCTGTAGTTTGGCTGCGAGCTCTTCGTTGGCCAGCTGAGGTACTGCGTTTGCCAGGTCAGGGTTGAGCGCCACTCGCTCAGCATCCACTATGTCTCGAACCAGGTGCCTCAGGTTCTCAAATGGCAGAAGGTAGTGGATGAGGTCCCTCACGTACCATGGAATCCCTCTCCAAAGCAAGTCGGTTCCCTCTGCAAATGGCTTGTCTAAGGGAATGCTCAGCAACATGGCGTCCAAAAATCGCTGACAGTAGTGTACCATGGTTTCTCCCTCTAAATGTGCCAAATGTCAGAAAGGACCTGATATCTCCTCTTATACATATCATCCCAGATGTCTGCATCCTTAGCTGGGTCGTCGAAGTTGCAAAGATCTTGGCAGAACTCAGCCCACTGCATCGCTGGACCCCCGATACTATGTCAGTCGTTCCACCATGTCATTACTGGTCCTCGCAATCAGCTACTGGCCATTACCACCTATAGACGGGGTGGGATATGGCACCCTTTGAAGATTGGCTCCATATGATGAATCCAATAAGGGTGTTCATATGGATTGCTGCCATCGTATGTGTGTGGTCGCATGGCAGTGAAGGCTATAATCGCTTCTCGGTCCTCTTGCACTTGTCGGGGGTCAACTGGTGCAGCCATCCTCCTACTATAACTTAAACGTCAACTTATATACTAATATTTAAAAACAAAAGCTAACTTACTTGGACGGATGAGGTAGGCGTATGGCAATGTGAGGTAGGGTGGCAGGAAACCTCTCTGATACTAATTGTGACGCCCTGAGCCCTCAATGGCCTGGACCATCACTAAAAACTTACTTGCTTTCTTTTCTTACACTTTCTTGCACTTGATACTTAACTAGATATCATAAATTCAGGGATTTTTTTTTTACACATATGTATTTACGGTGTACGTATGTATACCGATTACTATTCAAAATACTATTTAACGGTTACTATTCAAAAATACCATTTAACGATTACTATTCAAAAATACGGTTTATGGTTACTATTCAAAAACATGGTTTACGGTTACTATTCAAAAATACCATGTAACGATTACTATTCAAAAGTACGATTTATGGTTACTATTCAAAAATACTATTTAGCGATTACTATTCAAAATTACTGTTTAACGATTACTATTCACAAATACTGTTGACAGTTACTATTTAAAATACTAATTAACCATTACTACTCAAAATACTAATACTCAAATTTGTAGAAGATAAATTCGCGGTGTTTCTATACCCTTGTCCTCACATCCGCCTCCGTCGCCACCATCGCCCATTGGAGTTTAAGCCGTAGGACGCGTACCTACAGCATGAACATACTACATGAGCTTTACACCTAGTAAGTACAACATGTTTACCGTAAAACATGTTTAAATATAGTATATACTTAAAAACATATAAGCAGTCATATATCACATATACCACTTTAACATATCACATATCACATACCATATCAGTGATTATAAAACTTCACATAACATATGCATCATAGAAATATCATGTACTAAGTGCATCTAGAAGCATGGTGAACTATAACTAATGCATGATCCGGTTATGTTCATTTATGCTTCATCATTTTCCTTTCTTTTTCTTGTCTATTTAGGGCCCGTATGTTAGTACCATATGTGCACAAACCAGCGGTAATGCCCGTGGTTATAAGCCGGAGAGCTATCAATGAATGCTCAACTTTCTGCTTTAACTTACTTTAAAACCCTTTCAATTGAAAGACCGATACGACACACCTATACATTTCTATCTTGTTTATCTTTTCTAGCCACATGCTTTTCTAAGCTGTCCCTAATCCTACGTGGTAGGGACATATGGCGTCCAACTTGCTCCTTCATCAATCTACTTGATTTTGAAACTATGTACTCTTAATTATGCGGTGCAACATCGTATGCATGGAATACATATTTTAACATACTGTAAAACACCATTTTAACATCAATTTATTCATGCCATAGGCGGAGTTGTACTTACCTAAATTTGCCAGCAAAATGCATACTCACGCCTTTAACAATCTATAGGTGACCACCTGTCATCAATAACGTTTCTTATCAGTACCTCCGTAGAGTCACTACTACTGTGAGTGACTATTACTTGTGTTTCTATATGGTATCGAGGCCCATCGGTACCCTATTGGCCTACTATGGGGATTTGGTGTCTAACTTGTATCATGTCTGATCAATCGTCTACTTGACAGATTAATCATCATTCCTCACAGTGTTGTTCAAAACGCGATCCTTGACTGGTTTACCGATCAGTCAACTGACCGGTTACCTCGTGTATTGGTAACTAAGTAGTCTACTGGGTTACTATGCATAAACAGGTGTAGTAACCGACCGGGTTACTTTGCTTGTTGGGGTGTGGTGGCCTACCGGGCTATTATTTCTTGTTTGGTGTAATGGCCCACCAGGCCACTATGGCTCGCTTGGGGTAGTAGCCTACCGGGCTACTAAGGCTTGTTTGGTATGGTAGCCTATTGGGCTACACACACCGTTTCTCTTTGAAAAAAAGTGTAGGTTGGCTTAAAAGTTCTTGGAAAAATTCTTTATTTTTGGAATCATCCCCTTATCACCCCGTTGGAAGGTGGGGGAGGTTTTTATAAAAACCATATTTGTATTCTTAAAGTGTTAAAACACATTTTATTTTGAAGCATATAAATTACATTTTTAAAGTCACATTTTAAAGGTAGTTTTTGAATCATTTTTGAAAACCATTTTGAAACTTGATCGAAACGACTTTGTTTGTGATTTTGATGACATGAAAGTTTTCATCCTCGACAAGATGAACAAATCTTGTGTTCACCTTAGAGCCTAAATCCAACTTTAACGGCTCCTAATTCCATTAAACCCGTGGGCTTGTGCCCAGTTTTTTGGAAAATTCCCAGTTTTACGTCTTTGTAAAAAAGGCTCTATTTGAGGCCTGAAACGGCCAAATTTTTAAAATATGCATGGATCATCTCAAAGGTTTCGACGAGATCTACAACTTTTGTGTTGAGTTTAAAGTCCGGTTTTGACTCTAAGGGGTCCGTTTTCACTAAAACCCATTCCTAAATTTAGGGTTCAGATTTTGTTCCCAGTTTGCTCGCAGTTTTGGACACCAAGTGAAAAACACTCTAAAAACCTATCTTAAGTTCATTTTTGGCCGAGGCCTATGCAAAAATGACCGTATCAAAATTTTCTTAAAACATCATATTTTACCAAATCCCAAATTTGGAACCCAAATGGGCCAAAATGGCCAAAATCCGTGACCTTTCCTAGGGATAGATTTATGTCCAGCCACGTTCCTACTCGTTCGTAACATCACACATACCATAGCCATTCGTAAAAATTTGTAAACACAACCACAACCACATAAACTTAAAAATGGAAACTTAAGGGCTCAAAATAAATTATTACAAACCATTTGCATAAACAAATACACATAAATGGCTTTGATCAAAAACTTAAGATCACAAAATCACCAAAAGGAGAAGGTTTCGGTTTTTACCTTTGCGCTTCAAACCAAGCTCGTTTTTAAACCAAGGCTTGATGAAACAAGTGGCCGTGGGAAACCAAGGGAATGAGGTTGGTTTTTACTAGACATAATACCAAAAATTTCTCTTAAAAACCAAAATCAAAACAGAAACTAAGAACTACAAGGATTGGATTTCAAAAACTTACCCTTGGTGCCTTAGAACGACTTAGATTCGAATCCTCCTAATACAAGCTTGTAAGGTTTGGTTTTTGTTAAGCTTTTGGTGTGATTTAAGGCTTGAAAATGTGAAAGTTTAGAGGCTTAAAGAGGTTCGGCTGCAGCTAGAAGAAAAGAAAGAAATGGTTGTGTTTTGGGAGCCAAAAGAAAGGAAAGCAATTCACTTGTGTGGATGGTGCCTTTTATAGGCAAAATTGATCAAGCTTACTTAGACTTAATCCTAATTAATTGTCCACCAAATTAGCCAAATCATGGGATAAATTATTGTCCATTTTCAGATCAAAGTGGGCGTGGGCCACTCATGGGAAGAAGAGAAGAATAAACAAAGATTGTTGACCAAGCTTTTAAAAACCCTTAAATATTTTATTCAAGTGTGTCATGGCTAGGTAATTTTTTAATGGTCACCTTTTGGGCTATGTGTGCAGCTAATTACAGCTACTTTTACAGCTAAGGAGCACGAAATTTTAAGGCCAAAAATTCATCTATGTTGGCTTCACGACGCAGTCCAATTTTATATTGTGTTGTTCGGCCCTTTCTCGGCAGTGTTCCAATTTTCACACGAAAATTAGATTTCTGAATCCAATTTTTGTATTATAAATTCCTGGTGGTTTTATACTGTCTAAGAGCCCATTATCCGTCTAAATTACTATTTACATCTTATACTATGGTTGTATTTACACTGTGTTGTCCTTTCGCATGCAAACCGAGGCATTCCCGGGTGAAATTTCAGACATAGTCTCTTTTAATTAATTTGGACGTGCTGATTCCATTTTTATCAGTCTTACATCCATCGAAGGTCATCTGGATGAATTTTCAAGATCTGTGTAACCCCTCCCCGAAAAGCGTGTTAGGTACCCGATTGACTAATTTAGACGTTCTGAGTCCAAATATATCAGTTTCGGAGCGAGTAAAGGTCGTTTTGACCCTCATCCTGATACTGCATATCTCTCAAACTAAAATTCTCATTTTATGCTAAATCATCCAGATTGAGTCTACTAACCATTCATATATCAGTCTTAGGTCAATTTAAGGCCGTTTCGGCCAATAACTTGACACTGCGATTCTCACTATTTACTATTCACTGTCTTTCACTTAACTGACCAGTCTGAGTGCTCTGACTTTGATTTTGTCAGACTCTAAGTGAGAGGAGGTCATCCAGACTATTTTCTCGATACTATGCCCTTGCTAGGGTTTTCTCTCGCTATCATGCTCAGAGGTTCGGTTCGAGCATTCTAATGATCTGTTCACCAGTCTTATGTTAAGAAATGGTCATCCGGACCAGTTTCCTGACACTACGTGTCTCACACATACATACACATAATAAGGTAGGTTGGGTTCACTACCGATCACTCCTTTCATTGCATGAATAGTACTTAAACAATACTGTATCTGTTTAATCTATTCAACTGGAATATATACTGTATTTTTTTTCCAACTTAATTACTCATAGTAATTAGGTTTCATGCATTTTGAGGGTCTGTGTAACGGCTTTCTGTCTATTACACGACCTTCAACATGGCCTTGAACACAGGCGTGTATAAGGTAACATGGGCGTATATACAACAGACACGGGCATGTACTAATTGAAATTCTTTAACACGGCCCTGTTTCAAAACACGGCCTTTTACATGTTCATTAACCTGGGTGGTACACGGCCTCTTACACGGCCATGTTCGTGACCGTGTCGCTGTACACGACCATGTTCAGTTACACGGCTTTTCACATGTTCACAACCCGAGCGGTACACGGCCTCTTACACGACCGTGTACCTGACCGTGTTCTACTACACGGCCATGTATACTTACACAGCTACACATACGTACACAGTCCGATTGGTACATGGTCACTTACACGGCCGTGTACAGGACCGTGTACTTTAAAAATTGCAATAAAATGCATCAAATCATCCCTCAATTTCTCATTAAATGAAAATCAATTTACAAGAATGGGGCGGTCCTTACACGGTTTCCGATCTAATTTTTCCCCCTCATTTCCTAAAATACCCCTAAAGTGAATTTTTCCCATTTTAGGTATTTTAGTCATTAAGGGTCGTTTTACTATTCCTCTCGGGTTGGTTTTCCATTACTAACCCTAACCCACCGAGGGGTCTCGGTTTCCTTTCTGAGCCTAATGTTTTTAACCCTCGTTTCCCGAAACGCCCTTATATCGTTTTAGAAATTTTGGCTACATTTCTGCTTGTATTTTTAGGTTTTCCCGGTGTTAGGTACGCCTCAGAACCTTTGTACCTACTACGTACTATACCAGAGGCCTGTTTTATACAAAGTTACCAAACTTTGTATAAAAATTTTCTACATTAACCAACATTTGAAGTTCAATACAAACCATCATTTTTTTTCACTTATAACCTCGGTTTCTCATGATAAACAACACCAAATATTTTTCATCACATTAAACAATTATCACGTTTCACTCTTAGGTTTTCAAATGTACATATCAACATTTAAAACCTAACAAAATTTCATTCCAACCCTAGCATAAAGCCACGGATTTTTCGTGCTAAAACACATAGGAACTTTTTGTTCTTATTACTAGGGTTTTATCAACACTTCTCATCATTATTCAACACTAAAACTTTTCCATTTTTTAGTGTTTGTTGGCCACGGGTTCTAACATAAAACGTGCACCAAAATTGCTTATTTTATTATTCCAATTCATGCTTCAATAAATATAGTATCAAACTCACATAACCATTAAAGCAATTCACCAAATTTCTCAACATTTTTCCCCTTAACAAGCCATGGATTTTTATAGGAAATCATGCTAAATTTTGCTTGTTTCCTAGTTCTAAATCATGCTTTAATTCACATGTCACTAGATGAACATAAATATTAAACCAATTCACCAAACTTCCAACCATTTTATACACCAATAATGCCACGGATTTTTGCAAGACAAATCATGAAAAATGCTTCAAATTAGAAGCTAACCTTATGAACTTGTTCCTTTGCAACCTTGGCTAGGATTGGAAGTTAATTTTGGTGTAAAATTTTGATAAATTTTGGCTTAGAAAGAGAAGGAGACACATGGATTTTTGGCAGAAAAATTGGCAAGAGTTTGGCTAAGTTTTCCAAATTTTTCAAATGAATTTTGAAGCTTATTTATAGGCAAATGGATGGGGGCCTTTTTGCAATTTTTCCCAACAATTTCTTAATTGTTTAGGGACTTAAATGCAAACTTTTTGGGGTCAATAATAGAATTTTTGGGCTGCCTTCTCACTAAGTGGTTGAATCCCCTTTTTCCAAAATTTCCAAATTTTTTTCAATGCCATTTTGGCTTGATCATGGCCCTTGATTCAAAAAGCATTAAATCCTAACCTTTAATGCTACCTAACTCATTAATTAACCTTAATTTCCCTAATTAACTAAATCCAAATTTATGATGTCACCATGACATCATCTAATTAATATATGAATTAATTCGTGATCAAATATAGACCGAAAGTCAAACCAAAAGGAACTTTACCGAAATCGCGTAGGCGGGTTCCGGGCGCCTTCGGTGCGATCGGTTTGTTTTCTTTTGCTTTCGTTTGGCCAGAATTCACTACCGTAAATTTTCGTCTTTTAGTGCACTCCGATGCACTCTTCAGGGTTTTTAGCTACATTTTCGAGCTGTCTCACCCATTTCTGTTCGATAAGATTTTCCATCTCTGAACTCACTCACTTTAACACTGCCGGAACATTTTCACAGTATTCACAACAGTATTAAAACACAACTTTTTCATATTTTATTTACTAAAATTGATACATAGATATAATTTAAATATACTCCGAGAATCTAAAATTCTCGGTTATCACAAATTTTACAGCAAATAAAGCTGTAAAAAGATACAAAACCCTAGATAATTATTTTATGATATTTGGGCTTAGAAAATCTGGGAAAAATGATAGAACGAAATTGTTACGGTCCTGAGACCTATTAAGGGCAAAATGGTCATTTTGACCAAAAATTTTCAAAGGCTCGAAAATGACCATAAGGGATCCAGAACACTTTAAATAAGATTCTGGAGGCCATAATAAAGATTTTAAGGTTAAAATCTAAAAATTATAAAGTACATGAGTGTGTACTACGGAACACAGCCATGTTGTGTAAACCCGAGAGGTACATAGGCTTGAACACGAGCGTGTTGTAGGCTGTGTATCATATAAAGAGTTGAAATGTGTTGTATAATTCATAATAAAATGAATAAATCCAAAGTGATGATTAATGATGGGTATTAACAGACAATACTCCGTCTGTAAGAACCCAAACTAGAGATAAAACTGCGGAGGAATTCTGATGGTGGACATTGTCGCAATTGTGGTAAGTTCAAGCATTTTCATGTCTGCAACATGAAATATTGTGATACCAATTCTATACTAGTTGTACATTAGTGTAAGTCCTACGGGTAATAGGGTGTAGCAAGACTAACACGCCTAATGAATTGAAGAATTAAGAAGTGCACTATGGGGGTACAATATGGAAAAAGTGTAACTAAAATTAAGACACACTTTAAACAGGCAACAGCGGTTACTAATCTTGAGGTGACGATTACTGTCACTTGGTTAGAACTGTAATTGAAAGATGATAAATAAACTACTTTTGGCATACCGCCCCTCCAACAGAATGGTGGAGGTTTACAGGTCCTTCGGGGATATAATGACCGTTACGGGCGATGATAGGACTGGAGAGGAAGGAGCCTTAGGGTCACTCCCAAGGCTCTCCCAGCCAGCACGCATATAATATCAATACAAGGCTAAAAGAACCCAAAACCAGAATATAAACAAAGATAATAGATAACATGTTACGAAAGTCATAACTGAGCATAATTGAGCACAACTGACACTAACACTAAGTGTAGTGGACTCAGTTAAGGTGATGTTAATAGTAACCGGTCAAGGGACAAAGTTACTATTCATCGATCAAAGGTCAAAATACTATTCATGATGAATAATACTGTTCATAGATGAATAGTATTATTCTTAGGAAATTGGATTTTTGAATCATGCGATTCATAGTTTGTATGTTTGAACTTACTGAGCCTGTTAGCTTACCAATTTGTTCATGTTGCAGGTAAGAAACCTATCTAGTAGACTACCTGAATGGCGGCAGGATACACGTATGTCAATGGGATAGGGAATCCACTGTGGATTTGGTCCTGCCATAAGTTTTTCGCTGAGCATCGAGAGAAAGTGAATTGAAGAGAATGTATTTTTGAAAAACAAAGTACAGACAAAGAATCTTTGTAAATTATGTTGTATTGTACAAGAGACAACTAAGTTTGTATTTTATATGGCTTTCATATAATGCTTTATGCAAGAAAATTATTTTGAAAAGAAAAAAAATGTGAGCAAAAATTTTGGGCCCGAAAATGAGAGATTCAAAGTAAGAAAGTGTTTTAAAATGACGACCTGACGAGATACATGGGCTGTCTCGATCGACGAAGGAGTCGGATTATGACTGTTTCACGTGGCTGAGGTCGAGGGCATTATAGGTTAGTATCAGAGTAGTTGACTATATCCCTATTGACACAGAACATAGCTTGCTCATCAATCCAAGTAAGTTAGCTTTCTTTAAGTTAGTTAACTTTTTGTTTATACGAGGTTATATATTTTTGTAGGATATATGATGACTAGACCATCGTATATGCGACCCCATCTGTATAAGCTGAGAGGATCAATCCAGGTATGGACTAGGCCCGTGATTAGGCTGTCCATGATCCAGCGAGCAGTGCCTCGACCATTGATACCTAAGCCGCCAGTGCCAAGGACTATAACACCGGCACCGATCCAAACACCTCCTCCTCGATCGGTACCTAATCCACCAGTCGTCATAGACATTCCAGTGGTTAGAGGACGAGGCCACATAGAGGCTGGAGTATCGGTATGAGCTGTACATACCTTCAGAGGTAGTCATCCATCCACCTTTGAGGGAGGTCAGCAGGGGATCTCTACCCGTGATTGGTTACATGATGTAGAGATGATCATGTGCCAATGCGATATGGATGAAGATTACTACGTTCTGTTAGCAGTTGGCACTTTCTGTGAGGATGCACAGATGTATTGGGAATATTGCGACCAAGAGATGCTATTAGGACTCGATTGGGCTGAGTTTAAACACATCATGATTCAACAGTTCTCGTCGAAGAGTCCAGCACTAGTTCCAGACCATCCAGAGAGCAGGGTAGTGCCACCGGCACCTGCTATGCCCAGATACACTGATGTCAGAGAGTTTGTTCTCCAGGAAAAAAGGCTATAGATGTTATTGAGTGATGTTGTTTTCACTTATGCAGTACGGTTTGAGGAGAACGTAGTGAGGAGATGTCCTATGTCTAACCTCACTGATGAGGATTTCTATGACATCTTCTGGAAGGGGCTTACGATAAACTTATGTCAAAGGGTAACCCCTCTATATCCTACTACGCTACGTGAGTTTATAGTTACGGTATCTAAGGTAGAGGAAGAATTAATGATGGAGCTCATGGTGCACAAAAGACGCGAGCACTTATTGCAAGAGGCCATGCTAGATCGTCTTTATAGTGAGCGACCTATGGCTAATGACCATAAGGCCGACCCATCGAGGGGACGAGAGGGTACAAATCCCACTAGAGGATTGACACGATTCAAGGCCGGAAATGGTACGGATGAGGATGACGAGGATCCAGAGGAATTTCTGACAATTTTGAATCAACCGCAGCCAGGGGACTAGATGACATATAAGATGTATAAATGTATATATATCTGTATATGTGTATGTATGATTGTATCAATAGGTCATTTTGTAAAAATATGTTTGTTGAAAATCTAACGATTGATTTTCATGTGATAATAGGCAGTAGATAAAGATGGTGAATCCACGAAACTTAAGGAACATGAGAGGGCATCCAGTCCTTTCAGAAAGAGTAGATGAACTGCAAGCTATGTTAGAAGCTCAGATGAAGGCGAATGCTGAGCTGAGACAAATAATAGAGTAGATGGAATAGAGGCAAGGCCAAGATGAAGACCAAACCTCCCAGATGGCTGCACCTAAACTGAAAGTGCCGCTAGTCGTGCCAAAGATAGTAGTAGAACCCCAACCACAACCCCAAGTTAACTAGGAACCACTATATGAATGATTTTGATGGATGAAATCGCCAGAATTCAAGGGCTCCACAAACCCATTAGAAGCAGAGGAATGGTGGTCTTCACTTCACATGATTCTGGAATTCATGAATTTAAATGATCAAGAAAGGATCATGTGTGCAACTTTTGTGTTAAAGAAAGATGCAAGATTCTGGTAGGACACGGTTAAGCGGAGAAGGAACGTGTTCACAATGTCATGGCTGGATTTCTTAGAGGAATTTAACCAAAAGTACTACGATCGTGTGTTATTGTGACCCTAACAGAGGGAGTTTGCAGAATTGAAGCAAGGAGACATGATAGTAATTGAAGTCTATCAAAAGTTCGACCACTTGTCTCAATTGTATCCATATGTTGTCTCCACGGAGAGAGAGAAAATTCAAAAGATGTTAGGTATGTTCAGACTTGACATCGTAGCTCTAGTAGATAGTGGATTAATGCCACCCACTACTGTATCTGATTGTGTGAGTCGAGCTCTAAGAGCCGAATACCACTTGGCTCGACAAGGGGAGGAGAAGGAAAAGATCTGGGACACCAAGAAGAAGAAGAAAGTCGTGGCCAAAGCTGCACAAGCTGGATCCCAGGTCAGACAGGGAAGTAAGATGAGTTAGAACACTAAGGCCGGACAATTAAGTACCTCTGGCCAACAGTCGCAAGGAAAGAGGACAGGGAATAATTCAGGAAACAGAAATCAGCAGCAAAGATTGAATAATAATGCTGGACCTATTGTTTATGACTGCGTTATCTGTGGAAAAAGGCATCCGGTCAATGCAAACTTGCATCGAATACCTATTTCCAATGTGGAAAAGACAGCCATTTTGCCAAAAATTGCCTTGAGAATAGGCAAAATGTGCAGGGAACATTCCAGCCACAACAGTAATGTTCCTAGGCACATTCACTGCAAGCCAAGGTTGAAGGTCCTTCACATTCAGAGACGCAGGAAAGACTAGAACGCTTATCTTGTGCAGATGCTCGAGTTATGGTATACACCAAAGAGGATGCGAAAGCTGGGACATCCAATGTAGTGATAGGTTAGCTTTTTGTCGCTAATCATTTGGCATCTATTTTATTTGATTCTGGAGCTACGCATTCATTTATTTCCTATAATTTGTGAACAAGATAGGATATCCTAAGGACAATATGAGTATGACCTTTAGAACGGCTCTACCCTTAGGAGAAGTCTTGATGTCCAATTATTGGTTGCCTCATGTACTAATAATTATGGCAAATAGGGAGTTGTATGCAGAATTGATCATGATGGAGCTTGCTGATTATGATATAATCCTAGGAATGGACTTCCTAAGGAAATATCAAGCCAGGATCGATTGTCGAAAGCTGAAGATAATGTTCCAACCCGACCAGGAAGACAGCTTTGAATATGTTGGTTTATCACACAAATCGAGGAAGATGATGATCAACTCGATGAAAGCAAGAAGGCTAATGTCTAGCGGCTGTGCTGGATACTTAGCATACATCGTGGATGCGATGGAGGAATAAAAACTTCAACTTGATGATGTTCCTATCATAAACGAGTTCCTCGACGTCTTCCTAGAAGAATTACCTAGACTACCGCCTGAACGAGAGATCTCCTTCGAGATCGAATTGATGCCAGGAACCGCACCTATCTCAAAGGCACCATACCAGATGGCACCAGTGGAGTTAAAGGAGCTGTAACAGCAATTGAAATAACTTCTTGATAGAGGATTCATACGTCTGAGCTATTCCCTATGAGGTGCTCCTGTGTTGTTTTTCAAGAAGAAGGATGATACATTTCACATATGTATAGATTATCGAGAATTGAATAAGTTCATTATCAAGAATAGGTATCCGTTACCCAGAATTGATGAGTTGTTCGATCAACTCAAGGGTGCAGCAGTATTCTCCAAGATCGATCTGCGATCGGGATATCATCAGCTGTGAATCAAGGAGAGTGACATCCACAAGACCGCATTTAGGACCCGTTACGATCATTACAAATTTTTGGTGATACTGTTTAGGTTAACAAATGCGCCAGCTGCATTTATGGACCTGATGAATCGAGTCATTAAAGAATTCCTAGATAAGTTTGTCATTGTGTTTATCGATAACATACTTATATATTCAAATACTCGTGAGGAGCACAAAGAACACCTGCGGATTATTCTACAGACGATAAGGAAGCACCAACTCTATGCAAAATTCTCCAAGTATGAATTTTGGCTAGATAGAGTAGATTTCCTTAGACATGTGGTTTCCAAGGACAAAATCACCGTGGATCCTGCAAAAGTCGAGGCGATCAATGAATGGCCCGCGCCTAAGAATGTGACAAAAATACGAAGTTTCTTAGGCTTAGCCAACTATTATAGAAGATTTGTAGAGGGATTCGCATGATTCGTTGCACCTCTCACGGCCCTAACACGCAAATAGAGGAAGTACGAGTGGACTAAGGAGTGCAAAAGAAGCTTCCGAGAGCTGAAGAGGTAATTAACAAGCGCACCAATCCTTACACTTCCTAAAAAAGGGGAGATGTTCGTGATTTATAGCAATGCGTCAAAGATGGGATTAGGAACTGTCCTGATGCAAGGAGATAAGGTGATTGCTTATGCCTCGCATCAATTAAAGGACCATGAGCGAAATTATCCCACACATGATCTAGAACTTGCTGCAGTAGTATTCGCACTGAAGATCTAGTGACACTATTTATATGGAGCTCAGTGTCAAATTTATACTGACTATCAAAGTTTGAAGTACTTCTTCATGCAGAAGGAGTTGAATATGCGACAGAAAAGATGGTTAGAGCTCGTAAAGGATTATGACTGTGAGATCCTCCACCATCCTGGAAAAGCCAATCGCATTGCAGATGCGTTAAGTAGAAAATCTGCTGTTTCGTAGCAACTGCCATTGGAAAATTCCCAAAACCATTGCAGTAGGAAATCAATGCATTGTAAATGGAACTGATATCTGGAAGATTGGTTACACTCCAATTGGAATCGCCATTATACGAGGACATTAGAGAGGCTCAGAAGCGAGATCCCAATCTACCAAGTTCTCAAGAAGGAGTGTCCAAAGAGGGATTAATCCTACATCAGGGAAGAATTCATGTTCCCAATGATGAAGGATTAAGAAGGCAGATTATGGCAGAAGCCCATGAGACACCATATTCAGTGCATCCCAGAGCCAGTAAGATGTACTAGGATTTAAAGCTACAATTCTGGTGGAAAGGGATGAAGAAAGACATCGCAGAATTTGTGAGTTGATGTATGAAGTGCCAAAAAGTTAAGGCTGAACATCGACATCCAAGCGGAAAACTAGATCTGTTAGAGTTTCCTGAATGGAAATGGGAACATATTATGATGGACTTTGTGGTAGGATTGATGATGACCCAAGAAGGCTGCGATGCTATCTGGGTTATTGTTGACAGATTGACAAAGACGGCGACTTTCATAATGATGAAAATGACTTTTTCATTGGAAAAGCTAGCGAACTTATATGTTAACTACATCGTTAGGTTACATGAAGTTCCTAAGTCCATTGTATCGGATCATGATGCACGATTCACTTCAAATTTTTAAAAGTGCATATAAGAAGCCATGGGAATGGAAGTATGTTTGAGTACAGCATTTCATCTGTAGACGGACAGGCAATCTGAGTGGGCAATTCAAACGCTAGAGGACGTGCTTCGTGCGTGTACAATAGATTTCCCGAGAAGCTCGAATGAAAAACTTCCATTGGTAGAGTTTTCATACAATAATAGCTACCAAGCTTCCATAGGAATGGCACCCTATGAAGCTTTATATGGAAGGAAGTATAGATCACCTGTCCACTGATACGATCTACAAGAAAAGCAGCTGTACAAGACGGATATTGTGCAAGAAACAACTAATGCAGTTGCAAAGATACAACAACAGATGAAAATAGTACAGAGCTGACAAAAGAACTATACAGACAAAAGACGAAGATCTCGGGAGTTTAACGAAGGGGATTTCGTATTTTTAAGAGTTTTATCAATGAAAGGAATAATGTAGTTTGGTAAGAGAGGAAAATTGAGTCCAAGATATATTGGACCATATGAAATTATCAAACATATTGGGAAGGTTACCTATAAATTGGCATTACCCCAGGAGATGTCGGCAGTGCATAATGTATTTCATATGTCGATGTTGTGTAAGTACATATCGGATCCGTCCCACGTACTGAAACATGAACTGATCCAGATTCAAGAAGATTTAACGTATGAAGAGAGGCCTGTACAAATCGTGGCACGAGAAGAAAAAGTCTTAAGGAACAAGACGATCCCATTAGTCAAAGTGTTGTAGAAAAATCACAACATTGAAGAGGCTACATGGGAGCGCGAAGATGAGATTAGAAAATTGTACCCCCACTTGTTCTAAATTTTCGAGGATGAAAATTTTATAAGGAGGAGTGAATGTGATAACTAGGAATTTTTAGATTGTCGGAGTGAATTAAAATTGTATGTATATGAAAATTTTAATGAATAAAATGTGAAAAAGCTGTATTTTAATACTGTTGAGAATACTGTGAAAATGTTCTGACAGTGTTAATGAGTGTGAGTACGGAGATGGAAAATCTTCCCGAACAGAATCAGGTGAAATGGCTCGAAACGAAGCCAAAAACCCTGGAGAGTGCACCGAAGTGGACTAAAAGATGAATTTTATGGTAATGAATTCTGGTCAAACGGAAGCAAAATAAGGTAGATCGATCGCACCGGAGGCATCAAGAACCCACCTACGCAATTTCAGTAAAGTTCCATTCGGTTTGATTTTCGGTCAAAATTTGACCACAAATTAATTCATGAATTAATATAAGAGTTCTTAGATTATGTTAAGATGACATCATAAATATGATGTCATTAATAGGAAATTAAAACTTATTAAGTAAGTTTGGTGATTTGTATGGCTAGGATTAAATACTTTTTGGATCAAGGGCCATGATCAAGCCAAAATGGCTTGGAAAAAAATTTGGAAAATGGGGGAAAAGGGGGCTCGGCCATGTGGAAAAAAATCAGCCCAAATTTTTATTTTTGACCCCAAATTTTTTGTTAAAAAGTCCCTAGACAATTACTAAATTGTTGGGAAAATTTGCAAAAAGGTCCCTTACTTTTTGCCTATAAATAGGCATGAGAAAATTCATGTGAAAATGATGAAATGCAACCAAACTCTTGCCCCATAAAAACTGTGAGCTTCCATCCATTTCTAAGCCAAGTTTTGTCAAAATTTTCACACTAAATTAGTCTTCAAACTCACACCAAGGATCAAGAGGATCAATTGATAAGGTGAGCTTCCAATTTGAAGTAATTTTTAGTTATTTTTCCCCAAAAATCCGTGCATGGTTTGGTGTGGAAAATTTTTGATAAATTGGTGAAATGGTTTGGTGTTTATTTTGATTTAGTGATTTGTTGATAAAAGCATGAATTAGAATTAAGTAACAATCAAAATTTGATGCTTGATTCTCATGAAATCTGTGGCTTGCTTGGTGTTGGAAAATGTTGAAAGTTTGGTGATTTGTTTAGTGAATTATGTTGGCTTGGTGTTATGTTGATTAAAGCATGAATTGGAAAAATGAAACAAGCAAAATTGATGCATGTTTCTAGGAAAAAATCCGTGGATTATATACATGGGATTTTGGGAATTTTTGTGATTAAAAATGTTGAGAAACGTGTAATAAGAACCTTAAGAATGAGGAAAATTTTCCTATGGTTATAAAGCTTGAAACCCGTGGCAAAAAAGGCTAGGTTTTAATGAAAATTTTCTTAGGTTTCTATGTTGAATTGTGCATTAGAAAACCTAAGATTGAAATGTGTAAATTGAGCATTATGATGAAAATTTTTCTTGGCGTTGATATCATGTGAAACCGAGGGCCTGATTGACGAAAAATGATGAAAATTGTGTTGTGAACTGAATGATGTTAATGCGGAGAATTTTTATACAAAGTTTGGTAACTTTGTATAAAATAGGCCTCTGGTATAGTACGTGACAGGTGCAAAGGTTCTCAGGTATACCTAACGCCGGGGAAAACCCAAAAATGCAAGCTGAAATGCTGCTGAAATTTCTAAAAACGGCATAAGGGCATTTCGGGAAACAAGCGATAAAAATATGGGATCGGAAATAAAACCAAGACCCCTAGGTGGGTTAGGGTTGATAATGAAAACCGAACCCAAAAAGGAATAGTAAAACAACCCTTTAGTGTATAAAATACCGAGAATGGGAAAAATTCACATTAGGGGTATTTTAGGAAACAAGCGGGAAAAGTAGTGAATGTGATAGAAAACCCGAGCCCCTCGGGAGCCAAGGCTCGGGAACAGGATGAAAAACATTTCAAAAGTAATGAAATACCCATTTGAGGCTCCCAAACACTAGAAAAACGAGAAAGGACCATAGGTGTCGGATGAATAGTACCTGAGGGTCGGGTGATGAATAGTTATTGATTTTACATTAAATAAAGCTGTAAAAAGATATAGAACCCTAGAAAATATTATTTTATGATATTTAGGCTTAGAAAATCTGGGAAAAATGATAGAACAAAATTGTTACGATCCCAAGACCCGTCAAGGGTAAAATGGTCATTTTGACCAAAAATTTCTGAAAGGCTCGAAAATGACTGTAAGGGGTCTAGAACACTTTAAATAAGATTCTAGAGGCCATAATAAAGATTTTAAGATTAAAATCTAAAAATTATAAAGTACACGGGCGTGTACTATGGAACACGACCGTGTAGTGTAAACTCGAGAGGTACATCGGCTTGAACACGGGCGTGTTGTAGGTCGTGTATCACATAAAGAGTTGAAATGTGTTGTAAAATTCATAATAAAATAAATAAATCCAAAGTGATGATTAATGATGGGTATTAACAGACAATACTCTGTCTATAGGAACCCAAACTAGAGACAAACCTGCGGAGGATTTTTGAGGGTGGACACTGTCGCAATTATGGTAAGTTCAAGCATTTTCATGTCTGCAACATGAAATATTGTGATATTAATTATGTACTAGTTGTACATTAGTTGTAAGTCCTACGGGCAGTAGGGTGTAGGAAGGCTAACACGCCTAATGAATTGAAGAATTAAGAAGTGTACTATGGGTACACTATGGAAAAAATGTGACTAAAATTAAGACACGCTTTAAAAAAGAAAACATGTAAGACCTATGGGCAATAGAGGTTACTAACCTTGAGGTGACGATTAATATCACTTAGTTAGAACTGTAATTGAAAGACCATAAAGAAACCACTTTTGGCGTTCCGCCCCTTTACTAGAGTGGTGGAGGTTTACAGGTCCTTCGGGGATATAATGACCGCTACGGGTGATGATAGGACTGGAGAGGAAGGAGCCTTAGGGTCGCTCCCAAGGCCTTCCTAGTCAGCACACATATGGTATCAGTACAAGGCCAAAAGAACCCAAAACCAGAATATAAACAAAGATAATACATAAAATATTATGAGAGCCATAACTGAGCATAATCGAGCACAACCGACACTAACACAAAGTGTAGTGGACTCGGTTACTATTCACTGATCAAAGGTCAAAGTTGCTATTAATGGGTTACTATTCATATCACCCTAACTGAGTCCACTACACTTAGTGTTAGTGTCGGTTGTGCTCAATTATGCTCAGTTATGGCTTTCATAACATCTTATCTATTATCTTTGTTTATATTCTGGTTTTAGGTTCTTTTGGCCTTGTACCAATATCATACATGCGCTGATTGAGAGGGCCTTTGGAGCAACCTTAAGGCTCTTTCCACTCTAGTTTTGGAAATTTTCCAATCGGCAGTTGCTGCGAAATAGCAGATTTTCTACTTAACGCATCAGCAACGCGATTGGCTTTTCTTGGATGGTAGAGGATTTCGCAATCATAATCCTTTACCTACTCCAACCATCTCCTTTGCCACATATTCAACTCCTTTTGCGTGAAGAAGTACTTTAGACTCTGATGGTCAGTATAAATTTGACACTGAGCTCCATATAAATAGTGTCACCAAATCTTCAGTGTGAACACTACTGCGGCAAGTTCTAGATCATGTGTGGGATAATTTTACTCATGGTCCTTTAATTGATGCCAGGCATAAGTAATCAGCTTATCGTCTTGCATCAGGACTGCTCCTAATCCCACTTTGACGCATCATTGTAAATCACGAAAATCTCCCCTTCAGTAGGAAGTGTAAGTATTGGCGCACTCATTAATCACTTCTTCAGCTCTTGGAAGCTCATTTCTCACACCTCACTCCACTCATACTTCCTCTCTTTGCGTGTCAAAGCCGTGAGAGGTGCAACAAGTCATGCGAATCCCTTGACAAATCTTCTATAATAGCGGGCTAGACCTAATAAGCTTCGTATTTCAGTCACATTCTTAGGTGCAAGCCATTCATTGATCGCCTCTACCTTAGTAGGATCCATGGCGATTCCGTCCTTGGAAACCACATGTCCGAGGAAATATACTCTATCTAGCCAAAATTCACACTTGGAGAATTTTGTCTAGAGTTGGTGCTTCCTTATCATCTGCAGAATAATCCACAAGTGTTCTTCATGCTCCTCGCGAGTCTTTGAATATATAAGTATGCCATCGATAAACATGATGAGAAACTTATTGAGATATTCTTTGAAGACTTGATTATCCATAAACATGGCTGGCGTATTCGTCAACCCAAATGGCATCACCAGAAATTTGTAATGACTGTAATGGGTCCAAAATGCGGTCTTGTGGATATCACTCTCCTTGATCTGTAACTAATGATATCCCAATCGCAGATCGATCTTAGAGAATACCACTGCGCCTTTCTCCTTGATCTGCAACTGATGATATCCCAATCACAGATCGATCTTAGAGAATACTACTGCACCTTTGAGTTGATCGAACAAGTCTTCAATTCTAGGTAACGGATACCTATTCTTGACAGTGACCTTGTTCAACTCCCGATAATCTATGCACATACGAAAGGTTCCATCATTCTTCTTGACAAACAGTACTGGAGCACCCCATGGGGAATAGCTTGGACGTATGAATCCTTGTCAAGAAGCTCTTTTAATTGCTCTTGTAGCTCTTTCAACTCTGCCGATGCCATCTGGTATGGCGCCTTTGAAATAGATGCAGTTCTTGGCATCAATTCGATCTCAAAGGAGATCTCTCGTTCAGGCGGCAATCCTGGTAATTCTTTAGGGAAGACGTCGAGGAACTCATTTATGATAGGAACATCATCTGGTTGAAGTTTCCATTCCTCCATCGCATCCACTATGTATGCTAAGTATTTAGTACAGCCGCTAGACATTAGCCTTCTTGCTTTCATCACGTTGATCATCATCTTCCTCGATTTATGTGATGAACCAACATATTCAAAGCCGTCTTCCTGATTGGGTCAGAACATTATCTTCCACTTCCGGCAGTTGATCGTGGCTTGGTATTTCCCTAGGAAATCCATTCCTAGTATTACATCATAATCAGCAAGCTCCATCGCGATCAATTCTGCATACAACTCCCGATTTGCCACAATTATTGGCACATGAGGCACCAAAAATTGGATATTAATACTTCTCCTAAGGGTAGAGTCATTCTAAAGGTCATACCCATGTTATCTTTTGGATATCCTATCTTGTTTGTAAACTCATATGAAATAAAAGAATGCGTAGCTCTAGAATCAAATAAAATAGATGCCAAATGATTAGCAACAGAAAGCTGACCTGTCACTATATTAGATGTCCCTGCTTCCACATCTTCCTTTGTGTAGACCATTACTCGAGCATCTGCATGAGGAAATCATTCTGATCTTTCTTGTATCTCTGAATGTGAAGGACCTTCAACCTTGGCCTGTAATGAATGTGCCTGGGAACATTGTTGTTGTGGCTAGAACGTTCCCTGTGCATTTTGCCCTATTCTTAGGGCAATTTCTGGCAAAATGGCCATCTTTTCCGCATTGGAAACAGGCATTTAGTGCAAGTCTGCATCGGCCTAGATGCCTTTTGCCACAAATAATGCAGTTACGAATAATAGGTCCAACATTATTGTTCGTTGGTTTCTGTTTCCTGAATTATTCCCCTTCCTCTTTCCTTGTGACTGTTGGCCAGAGGTACTTGATTGTTCGGCCTTCGTGTTCTGACTTGTCTTACTTCCCTGTCTAACCTGGGATCTGGCTTGTGCAGCTTTGGCCAAGACTTTCTCCTTTCTCTTAGCATCCCAGATCTTTTCCTTTTCCTCCCTCTGTCGGGCCAAGTGGTATTCGACTTTTAGAGCTCGACTTACACAATCTGATACAGTAGTGGGTGGCATTAACCCATTGTCTACCAAAGCTAAGATTTCAGGTTGAAACATTCCCAGTACTTTTTAAACTTTCTCTCTCTTTGTGAAGACAACATATGGACACAGTCGGGACAACTGGTCAAACTTTTGACAGACTTCTATCACTATCATGTCTCCCTATTTCAATTCCGCAAACTCTCTTTGTTGGGGTCGCAGCAATACAGGGTCATAGTACTTTTGGTTAAATTCCTAAAAAAAATCCAACCATGACATTGTGAACACATTCCTTCTCAGCTTGACCGTGTCCCACTAGAATCTTGCATCTTTCTTTAACACAAAAGTTGCACATATGATCCTCTCTTGATCATTTAAATTCATGAATTCCAAAATCATGTGGAGTGAGGATAACCATTCCTCTACTTCTAATGAGTTGGTGGAACCCTCAAATTCCAGTAGCTTCATCCATCGAAATCGTTCATATAGTGGTTCCTGGTTGATGGTTGGGGTTCTACTACTATCTCAGGTACAACTAGCGGTACTTCCAGTTCCGGTGTAGCCATCTGAGAGGTTTGGCCTTCATCTTGGCCTTGCCTCTACTCCATCTGCTTTATTCTTTGTCTCAACTCAACATTCACTTTCATCTGAGCTTCTAACATGGCTTGCAGTTCATCTACTCTCTCAGAAAGGACTGGACGCCCTCTTATGTTTCATAGGTTTTATGGATTCACCATCTTTTTATACTTCATATAATCGCATGAAAATCGATCGTTAGATTTTCAACAAACATATTTTTATAATACGAGTAAAAATTGTTTCAATCATCATGTAATTCCAACCATCTCATCATTTTGAGCATATCAAAATTTCATGTCATTTAATTTTAAAATTTTCATATACACATCAACTCGAAGGCTCTTTTTTTCAAAACGGCCTATCAATACAGGCATACATACACATATATATCTTATATGTCTCTACATCTAGTCCCCTGGTTGAGGTTGATTCAGAACTGACGAAAATTCCTCTGGATCCTCGTTATCCTCATTTGTACCATTTCTGACCTCGGATGGTGTCGATCCTCAAGTGGGACTCATACCTTCTCGTCACCTTGATAGGCTAGCCTCATGGTCATTAGCCATAGGTCACTCACCATACAGACGATCTAGCATGGCATCTTGCAATAGCAGCTTTCATCTCTTACGCACCATGCACTCCATCATCAACTCTTCCTCTACCTTAGCTATTGTAACTATGAACTCATGCCACATAGTAGGATATAGAGGGGTTACCCTTTGATGTAAGTCTATCATAAGCCCCTTCCAGAATATGTCACAAAAATCCTCGTCAATGAGGTTAGACATAGGACATCTCCTCACGACATTCTCCTCAAATCGTACTACATAAGTGAAAACAGTATCACTCAGTAGCATCTGTAATCTCTGCGCCCAAAGGACAAACTCTCTAACATCAGCATATCTGGGCATAGTAGGTGGCGGTGTCACTACCCTGCTCTCTAAAGGGTCTGGAACCGGTGATGCTGGACTCTTTGACAGGAACTGTAGTATCATAATGTGTTTGAACTCAGCCCAATCGAATCCTAACAGCATCTCCTGATCACAATACTTCCAGTACATCCGTGCATCTTCACAGAAAGTGCCAACTGCTAATAGGACCCAGCAGTCCTCATCAATGTCACACTGGTGCATGATCGTCTCCACATCATGCAGCCAATCTCGAGTAGAGATCCCCTTTTGACCTCCCTCAAAGGTGGGTGGATGACTACCTCTGAAGGCATGTACAGCTCATACCAATGCTCTGGATCCTACATGGGCTCGTCCACCAACAACTGGAATATTTATGGCAACTAGTGGGTTAATTACCGGTCGAGGAGGAGGTGCTTAGATCGGTGCCGGTGCTATAGTCCTTGGCACTGGCGACTCAAGGATCAACGGTCGAGGCACCGCTTGTTGAATCATAGACGACCTGATCACGGGCCTAGTCCATACCCAGATCGGTCCTCTCGGTAGGTATGGATGGGGTCGCATTTACGGTGGTCTAGTTATCGTATATCCTACAAAATATATAACCTCATATAAATAAAAAGTTAACTAACTTAAAGAAAGCTAACTTACTTGGATTGACGAGCAGGCTGTGTTCTATGTCAATAGGGATATGGTCAACTACTCTGATACCAACCTGTGATGCCCCTGACCTCAGCCACGTGACACCGCCACGATCCAACTCCATCGTCGACCGAGACAGCCCATGCACCTAGTTGGGTTGTCACTTAAAAACACTTTCTTACTTTGAATCTCTCACTTTCAGGGCCCAAAATTTTTGCCCATATTTTTTTTTCTTTTCAAAATACTTTTCTTACATAAAGCATTATATATGAAAGTCATATAAAGTTTACAACTATAGTATAGTTGTCTCTCTTTTACAATACAACATAATTTACAAAGATACTTTTTGTAAACTTATTTTCAAAATACATTCTATAGTTGTCCCATTGACATACGCGTGTCTTGCCGCCATCCAGGAATCTACTGAACAGGTTTCTTACCTGCAACATGAACAAAACGGTGAGCTAATGGGCTCAGTAAGTTCAAACATACAACTATGAATCACATAGATTCAAAAACATAAAAAATCCAATTTCTTATAAATAGTAACTTTGACCTTTGACCAGTGAATAATAACTTTGATCGTAACGGGTTACTATTTATGTCACCCTAACTGAGTCCACTACATTTAGTGTTAGTGTTGGTTGTGCTCAATTATGCTCAGTTATGGCTTTCATAACATTTTATCTATTGTCTTTGTTTATATTATGGTTTTGGGTTCTTTTGGCCTTATACCGATATCATATGCGCGCTGATTGGGAGGCCTTGAGAGTAACCCTAAGGCTCTTTCTTCTCCAGTCCTATCATTACCCACAGCGATCATTATACCCCTGAAGGACTTGTAACCTCCACCACTCTTGTTGGAGGGGCGGTACGCCAAAAGTGGTTTCTTTACCATCTTTCAATTACGGTTCTAACCAAGTGACATTAATCGTCACCTCAAGGTTAGGAACCTCTATTGCCCGTAGGTCTTACTCATTCTCTCTTTTAGGGTATGTCTTAATTTTAGTCATACTCTTCTCATAGTGTACCCATAGTACACTTCTCAATTTATCAACTCATTAGGTGTGTTAGTCTTGCTACACCCTATTGCCCGTAGGACTTACATCTAATGTACCACTAGTACAAAATCAAATATCACAATATTTCATGTTGCAAACATGAAAATGCTTGAACTTACCACCACTGCAATAACGTCTAATCCCGGATGTCCTCCGTAGTTTTGTCTCTAATTTAGGTCCCTACAGACAAAATATTATCGGTTAATACCCATCATTAATTATCACTTTGGATATATTTATTTTCTAATTTTTTTGCAACACATTTCAACTCTTTATGTGGTACACGGCATACAACATGCCCGTGTTCAAGCCCATGTACCTCTCAGATTTGCACTACACGGCCGTGTTGTTCACTATCTGCCTGTGTAACTATACACGGCTTGGTACACACCTGTGTTCAAGCCCGTGTACTTTTAAATTTTAGATTTTAACCTCAAAATCTTTATTATGGCCTCTAAAATCTTATTTTAAACATTCTAGATCCTTTACGGTCCTTTCCGAGTCTTTCAGAAATTTTTGGTCAAAGTGACCATTTTGCCTCAACGGGTCTCGGGACCGTAACAATATCTTTCTACCATTTTTTCCAGATTTTTTTAATCCCAAATGTTATAAATAATATTTCCTAGGCTTCTGTATGTTTTTACAGCTTTATTTGCTGCAAAATCAGTAACTATTCATCACCCGACCCTTGAGTACTATTCATCCATCACCTAGGGTTGTTTTTCGTTTTTCTAGTATTTTAGAGCCTCAAATGGGAATTTCACTATTCCTAAAACGTTTCTAATTCCATTCCCGAGCCTCGGTTCTCAAAGAGCTTGGGTTTTCTATCCCGTTCACATTTTTCTCCCTCGTTTCCTAAAATACCCCCTAATGTAAATTTTTCCCGTTCTTGGTATTTTAGACACTAAAGGGTCATTTTCACTATTCCTTTTTGGGTTCGGTTTTCATTATAAACTCTAACCCACTGAGGGGCCTCGATTTCTTTTCCCAGCCTAATATTTTTACCCCTCGTTTCCCGAAATGTCCTTATGCCATTTTAGAAATTTCGACAGCACTTCTGCTTGTATTTTTAGGTTTCTCCGGCGTTAGGTATGCCTTAGAACCTTCGTACTTGCCACGTACTATACCAAAGGCGTATTTTATACAAAGTTACCAAACTTTGTATAAAACTTTTTCATAATAACATCATTCAAATCACAACACAAATTCATCAATTTTTCTTCAATGTTTGCCATGGTTTTCACTTGGAAAACAACACCAAACATTTTTCATCACTATGTTCATTTATCACATATCACTCTTAGTTTTTCTAATGTACATATAAACATCAAAACCTAAAAAAATTTTTATTCAAACCTACCCTTTCATGCCACGGTTTTCATACTCTAAACCATAGAAAATTTTCTCACATTCCTAGGTTCTTTTTTTAACATTTCTTCCTCATTCTCATCACAAATTTTTCTCATTTTCTTTACCCAAAGCCCACGGATTTTCATGTGAAACATGCATACATTTTGCTTGTTTCTTACTTCTAATTCATGTTTGATTAACACATTACCAAACCAACACAACACTTACAACAAATCATCAATTTTCTCAACATTTTTCAACACCTAATATACACGGATTTCTTGAAGAACAAACACTAAAAATTGCTTCAGATTAGAAGCTCACCTTATCAAGTTGTTTCCTAGCAACTTAGACTTGGATTGGAAGCAAATTTTGTGAAGAAACTTGTCAAATTTTTGGCTAAAAATGGGAAGAAAGCTCACAGTTTTGGAGAGCAAGAAGTGGGCTGCAATTTGTGAGTTTTCCTAATGAATTTTCATGCCTATTTATAGGCAAAAAGTGGGGGACTAACTAGCAAAATTTTCCCAAAAATTAGCTAATTGTCTAAGGACTTTTTTGCTAACTTTTTGGGCCAAAATTGAAAATTTTGGGCTGATTTTTCTCCATGTGGCCGAGCCCCATTTTTCCCATTTTACTAAAATTTTTTTCAAGCCATTTTGGCTTGATCATGGCCTTTGATCAAAAAGCCATTAAATCCTAGCCATACAAATCACTAAACTTACTTTACAAGTCTTACTTTCCTTATTAATGACATCATATTTATGATGTCATATGTGACCTAATCTAATTACTTGATGAATTAATTCGTGGTCAAATTTTGACCGAAAGTCAAACCGAACGGAACTTTATCAAAATCGCGTAAACGGTTCTGGGCACCTCCAGTGCAATCAGTCTCTCTTATTTTGCTTCTGTTTGACTAGAATTTATTACTGTAAAATTTCATCTTTTAGTGAACTTCTGTGCACTCTCTAGGGTTTTCGGCTTCGTTTTGGAGCCGTCTCACCCGATTCTGTTTGGGAAGATTTTCCATCTCTGAACTCATACTCCTTAACAATGTCAGAGCATTTTCACAGTATTCTCAATAATATTAAAATACAACTTTTTCACGTTTTATTCATTAAAATTGTTATATACATACAATTTTAATTCTATCCTAGAATCTGAAAATTCCTGATTATCACACCAAGTCCGGACAGAGTCTAGCTAATTGTTCAAATTTTCTGACTGCCTCCATCATAGTCATATTTCCTTAGTGCAGGTTGGTGAACTCATCCTGTTGCACTGCAAATGCCTCATCATTAAAGTACATCTCCTTGAATTCCTCCATGAATCTAGTCCAGCTCATCTCGCTGATGTTACTTCTGATCGTTACTGTCTTCCACCAATGCCGTGCCTCCTTCCTCAGGGCAAAGGATATGCACATCACCTTCTCTCTATCGGTCAATCCCATAAAATCCAAGATTACTTGGATATCCATTAGCCATTCATTGGCCTCTATGGGGTTGGTGGTTCCTTCGAACTCTGGCACTTTCATGTGTCAAAATCTCTCGTATAAGTCACCTTTTCTAAAGGCTAGCTGAGGTATGTTTGCTGCTACGGGAGCAGCCATTACTAAAGGGGCTGGTGGTGGTTCAGGAAATTCTCACCCTCGTGGAACTCCCTAAACTGGGGGAGTTGCTCACTCCCTTGAAGTCTCTGAGGCTAGTAGAGCTGCCTGAGCTGGCACCCCTGCTGTCTGTGGTGCCTGGTTCTATTGACCAAGCTGCTCCCTGAGCTGGTCTAAGTCACGCTGTTGATTCTACATTATTTCTCGTATAACAGTGAGTTGTGCCATTAACTCATCCTCTCGGGATGCTTGAGTTGCTTGTGTACGCATTCAAACCATGTTATCCTTCGAAACTCTATCATATAGCGAGAAATGAAATTGTAAATCTTTATTTCTGTACTTGGAAATCATGTTTACATAATTCTTACTTACATTACTATTATAAGTAGATATATATGTATCATAACTTTCTTTTAATCTTGCTCTGTATATCATGACGTTCAATACGAATCATATCATATCACATCATATCGAAACATCGTCTTAGTGCCAGGACTCATCCTGTGCTTACTGTCACACTATGGGTCACGTATTAGGTATCTTACATATGCCATTAGGCATTAATGTGCTGCTTTTCATATAACTTTCATAACAGTATGTACAAAACACTAGTCTGTTGGGAGTGGTAGACACTCCCCTGTACATAACCCCAAAAGGACATACTAGGTTAAGTCTGGTGGGAATAAGCTACTACTTCCCATCATACATATGTACGCAGTCTAAGAAAAGATTTTGCTAAAGTAGGTCACTGCTACTCTAAGGAAAGCCCTGATTCTACATTAGAGATGTCCTCCAATCACTCTCATTAAGGAAATTCCTCTGGATCCTCCTCATCTTCCATGCCAAAATTGGCCTCGTCATCACTACCTATGATGACCTGAGGTTTAGGTTCATATATCTCCATCCATTCGTCATCACTAAAATAGTTGGGGATCTCATCCTTGAGATGAGCATCAAGAAAGTCATCATAGTCTTCCTCATTACTGTCCACGTCTAGGGGGTGCTCAGGAGACAAAGGGGCTAGTTCGGGCTCATCAGGGTGGTGTTCAGCCATGAGGTCCTCATCGGTTAGTTGGTGTGCAGGGTCTATCAGGTTACCCTCAATATTAGCAACACCTACAACGTCTTGAGCTCGTTTTGGGGTTTCTGAGGTTGACTGCTTCTACCTCAGCACTCACTATTTCCTGTATGAAGCACCTTATGTCCTCATGGTTCGGAGGGTATCAGACAAGTTCCCTTACATTCTCTGGAATTCCTCTCGACAAGAGCTCTGCTGACTCCCTAAAGGGTACCTCCTAGGGTGTAAGAGGCCACATAGCGTCCCAAAACCTTCGATAATAGTAAACCACTATCTCTCCTTCGTATGCATCCCACACACTAGAGAGAATGTCATAGCACCTCTCATGCATGTCTCTATAGATGGCCTCATTTCTGCCTGACCTGAAAACTTCCTCAGTGGGTGGCGGTCCATAATTGTTGAGGAGGTCTCGAAAAAAATCCTCCCAGTGTACAATCGGGTCTCTACCCCCACAATGTCGATCCCACCAGGCCTTAACTGGTCCCTCTAGCCTGCTACTTGCCAAATCCACCTGTAGATGGGGTGAGATATGGCAAGCTCAGAAGATGACTTCCATACGGTGAAACCAAAACAGGAGCTCGTGGGGGCGATGACCATCATATCAGTCAGGACCCATGTTGATGAATGCCAAACTCGCTTCATGATCCTCGTTCCTTTGGTGGGGCTCTACTAGTATGGGTTCTACTGGTGCAGCCATAGCCGCATATTATAACTTAAGCATTAACCTACATACTATAATTGTAATGACCCTTATATTCATGAAACCTAATTACTATGTAATAAGTAATTAAGTTAATGAATACAGTATGATTTTCCCAGTTTGAATGAATTAAAGGGGTGAAGAAACATTTAATTACTATTCATGTAGTGAAAGGGGCAACCGAGAGTGAAATCGATTGACCTTAATAAATGTATGTGCGTATGAGACACGCAGTATCAAGAAAACCAGTCTAGATGACTATTTCTTGACACAGAACTAATGAGCTAGTCATCAGTATACTCAAGCTGGTTATCTAAGCACAACAGTGGAATTTGGCCTGATAAGTGTGCAGTATCCAGAAAAGTGGTCTAGATGACCTCTTCTCGCTAAGAAACTGACAAAATCGGAGTTAAAATGCCCAACTAGTCAGTTAAGCATAGAACAGCATATTATGCATAGTAAATATGCAGTGTCAGGTTAATGGCCAAGACGACCTTAATTTGACATAAAACTGATATATTTAGACTTAGTATGCTCAAATTAGTCAATTGAGTGCAAAACATATTTTTCGAGGTAAGAATATACAGCATCTGAAAACTGTTCCAGATGACCTCAGATGAACATAAAACTGATAAATTTGAAATCAGCACATCCAAATTAGTCAAAATAGACTATGTTTGAAATTTCACACATAAAAGTCTCGTTATGCGTGCGTAGTGTCAACACAGTGAGACATAACCACGGTGTAGAAAATGAATAGTAAAAAAGCACAAAATGGGCTCATAGGCACTACAACACAACCAGGAATAATTAGAATAAGAATCAGATCTAGAAAATCCAATTTTCGATCATGGTTCAAAGCACCGTCAAAAAAGGGCCGAACACTGTCGGAGGAAATTAGACTATGAAGATAAGATAACATAGATGAATTTTCCACCTTAAAAACCATGTGCATGCTGCCCAAATATAGCCCTAACGACATGAAAAAGTTTTCCTTAAAATAAGGAAACATGTCTATGACACATGGATTAAAATAATGCAAAAGTGTATGACATGCACATGTAACTTTTTCCTAGCATTCATTGCATTTCTTGGCCCCAAAACCAGTAGTAGCCCCTCAGTTTTTGTGGCCAGCCAACAGCCATGTTTTGTCCCTTAAATTAGCAAAAATTTGGCTTAATTAAGTGGGCTTAAGGTTGATTAATTTTGCTTAACTTTTGCTTATAAAAAGTTGTGCTTGGCCTTAGGTTTCATTTTCTTCTTTTGCATACCCAAAAACTGTAATGACCACCATTTTCATGGCACCTACTTACCATGTAATAAGTCATTAAGGAATAAAATGGAAATAATTTAATGCCTTTTAGTATACAAGTCATGCACCCAACGAACCGGTCTATAAGCTTACTACCTCTGAGACGCTTTAGCCATTAGAACATCAAAGTACACAAGTCATATACATGAAGCTGTTCATTCACTCAGGATTAAGGTTATTGCACAATGAACGTCAAAAGCAGATTAATCCACTCATAGCGGACTACGTAAATCAATCACGCTTTAGTCTTGGTTTAATATATCACCACCAAGCAACATATCTATGTCTCCACTTGGGAGTTTATGCTCCAGACAGTCAAGACAAACTGTTCCCACCATGGCTTTAGACAACATAATAGTCTTAACATGAGTTAAATGGTCGGTCTAACCCCATAGACTATAGACCTTAGTTTAGACCATTTACTTTAGAACATTATCTTCTCGCATACAAAAAGTCCATTGCATGCAACGTTCTGACAGTTTTAACACAAGCAGTCAAGGAGCCATATTTGCTTACATTTACTTTAACATGTAAATAGAATGAAGACAAATAGCAATGTAATGAATAACCTCTATATATAATTTTATTATCCAATTCAAAATAAATACATCAAAATGTCTCTAATGCTTAGGGCATTTCCTAACAGTCCCTATCGCATAGGCCATGGGATAGCTTAGAAAAGCACATAGCTAGAATAGATAAGCAAAATGGAATTTAATAGGCGTGTCGTACCGAATCTTTCCGTTGAAAGGGTTTTTAGAGTTAAAGTAAGAGAAGACAGAGAGTTGAGCATCGGTTGATGGTCCTCCGGCCTATTTAGTGACCTCGGCGTTACCGTTGGTCGGTGCACACTCGGTACCGACATAAGGGCCCGAGTAGACAAGATAAAGAATAGAAAATGTTGAAGCATAAATGAACATAACCGGATCATATATTGATCACCATATGCATTAGTTTTCTATGCTTCTAGTCCCCATAAGTTACACTCAATATATGATATGTTATGTTATGCATTCAGTATGATGTGATGATGTATTCTAAGATGCGATACATGATGCTATGATATATGATATGTTATATGGTATCTGTGATGACTGGTGTGCTCACATGATTTGAAGTATGTGTATGTTTAAACATGTTTTGCGGTAAACATGTTGTACTTACTAGGCGTAAAGCTCACAAAGTGTGTTCATACTGTAAGTAAGCACCCTATGGCTTAATCATGTATGGGCGATGACGGCAGCAGAGGCGGATGTGAGGGGAGGTTGTGGACACGCCACGAGTATTCTTCCGCATAGTATAAGTTAAATAGTATTTTGAATAGTAATGGTTAAACGGTATTTTGAAACAGTAAATAGAATATGTATTAATAGTATATTTAAATAGTATCTGGTAAATAGTAATTAGATAAACAGGTATATAAGTGTGTATGTATAATTGAAATCCTTATGCTTTTCAAATTCCGCATTTTAAAAGTATACGTACGTGAATAGTAAATACGTACGCATAAAAAAAATCCCTAATATTTCGTATTAAATCCAATATAAGTTATTTGTAAGTATAAGTATCAGTTGAAGAAAGAAATTTTTTAGTGACAGTCCGAGCCACTGAGGGCACGGGTTGCCACAGAAGGAGGGCCAAAATAAAAAATTTGGTTGATGGCATGTGATGGAAATCTAACATTGTTTAATCAAAAGTTGTCATACCTTTTCAATATTTTATTTCTACTTTTTAGGGTTATTTTTGCAGCTAAAAATAGCTACTTTTCAGCTAGGGGGGCATGGATTTTGAGGGGGCAAAATTCATCTGCATTTGCCTCTCTTCGCAGTCTAGTTTCTGCCATTCGGTATCCGACCCTTTTAAGACAGTGTTCTAATTTTCACCTAGAATTGGATTTTCTGAATCTGATTTTTATACTGATGAATTCTAGTTGGGTTGTACTATCTAAGAGCCCATTCTGTACTAGTTTACCATTTATTTCCTATACTATGGTTGTGTCTACACTGTGTTGTCCTTGCGCATGCATTACGAGGCATTCTAGTGTGAAATTTTCAACACAGTCTCTCTTGACTAATTTGGACGTGCTGATTTCAATTTTATCAGTTTTACGTCCATCTGAGGTTGTCTGGACTAGTTTTCAGGATCTGTATGATCTCACCTCAAAAAACATGTCAGGTGCCTGATTTACTAATTTAGGCGTTTTAATCCTAAATATATCAGTTTCGGGACGAGAAAAGGTCGTCTCGACCCTCATCCTGATACTGTGTATCTCTTAGAAAAAATTCTTGTTTTATGCCCAATTGACCAGATTGAGCCTACTGACTGTTAATATATCAGTTTTAGGTCAAATTAAGGCCGTCTTGACCATTAATCTGACACTATATTTTTTTTTATTCACTTTTCATTGTTTTCTGCCTGACTGACTAGTCTGAGCATTCTGACTCCGATTTTGTCAGTCTCTAGGCAAGAAGAGGTCATCTGGACCATTTTCTCGATACTGTAGTTTTGTTAGGGTTTTTATCGCTGTTGTGTTCAAATAACCAATCCGAGCGTTCTGATGATCTGTTCACCAGTCTTACGCCAGGAAATGGTCATCTGGACCAATTTCCTGATACTGCATATCTTATACACTTATACACATAATATGGTGGACCGATCTCACTGTCGGTCCCCTCTTTCATTGCATAAATAGTAATTAAACATCACTGTTCCTGTTTAATCTATTTAACTAGAAAATATACTATATTTATCAACTTAATTATGCATTGTATGGTAATTATGTTTCACAAATCATGAGAGTCTTTACGGTGGCTCTCTACTCAATACACGATCTTCTCCACGGGTTCTTACACGGGCATGTACCTGACCGTGCTACACTACATGACCATGTTCCCTCACATGGCCTATTACACTTTAACAGTCCGAACGTTACACTGCTATTTACACGGCCGTGTACCTGAACATGTTACTTAAGTTTGCACTAAAAGACATCAAATTATTCCAATTTTATTCCTCAATGTCTTATTACGTGGTAAGTAGGTGCCGTGAAAATGGCGGTCATTACAGAGAGAACCCCTTCGTGGTTATGCATGGTATCGAGGTGCAAAATACAGCTTTGGTTGTTGTGGCTATTGCTCAATTCTCCATTGTCCTCCCGATGATTGTATTTGATTGGAATCTCTTCAACTAAAGTTCAAATGCTTCTTCTAGCCAAGATTGTATGTGTTAGAGATAGAGTTATTATATGCCCCTAAGTTGTTACATTGCTCGTCGTAAACCCCTCTTATTTCACTATAAGCAGGGCAATCCTTAGTTAGATGTTCCACCCCTCCACAGACAAAGTACAGTTCTTGTGATTCTGCCCTTGTGACCATATGGATTCCTCTACTTTCTTTGGTTTTGAGGGCCTTAAGTTATGAGGTCAAACACTCGATTTGGGCCTTAAGGTTGTCCTCTTCCCTTAGTCAGTAGATTCTAATAGGCCAAGATCGTCTAATATTATTAGTAGCACTTGGTCCAGTCTATGTGTAAAATTTCTCAGCTAGCTTGTTAAGATACTCAAAAGCCTCTTTGGGGTCTTTTTGGAGAAACTTGTTGTGGATTTTTGCAAGTGCATGAATCAAACAAGTAATAAAGTAATGAGAAAAGTATCGTTCCCACAAGAATAGTGTATTAAGTACTAAAATTAGTTAATTTTAATTTTATTTGGGCGATCGAAAAATATTTTAACTGAAACATAAAATAAAATTACAAAAATAAATAAATATAAATTGATAACACACAAGCAAACATGCAAACATAAATTAACAACACATAAGAGAATATATAAATATAAATTAATAGCAGACAAGCAAACACACAAATATAAATCGACAACACACAAGCAAACACACAAATACTAGGAAATATGGTTCATCATAATTAATCAGATTTAATTTATTTAAGTATATTATTATGATTTTGTGTTCATATTCGTTGATAGTCAACTATCCTTTTTGTTTTATATACTCTTTCTCAAGTTATACATAATTTTTCTTTTTTATAATTAAATTTACATAAACAATTAGTAAATTAAAATTTACGATGAATAGTATCATACATGTGAATAGTATCATATGTATGAATAGTATTGTACATGTGAAACAGTGCCATATATGTGATTAGTAAAATATGAATTCAAATTCAATTATAAAAAATGTTCTTTGAGAAATCTGTCATAATTAATAATATGACTATACAAAAACAGATAGATATATTGCTATTCTATCCTAGATTTTATGGTATTTATTCTAGAGCCATGTCACAAAAATCTCCTCTCGGTTTCATTTTATTCCTCAAATCATTCAAAAGTTAGTCAGAAATTTAAAAGCATTAAGTTTGAGAGTAAATATGTTAACAAATACGACAATCACAACAACATACTTAATTTAATTAAATCATCATAATCAGGCTACATCATAACTCCCAACAAAAATTTATTTAATTCATAAATAAAAATAAAATAACACAATAAGACAAATTAAACATAATGACAAAAAAAAAGAGTTTAGAAAAGTTACTTATATTGATGTCGGTAGAACCTCCAGAAACTCCTCCTTTTATTAGTATAAAAATTACAACTTAAACTAAAAAGAGACAAATTTATAGGTGACTTATGCTCCAAGTGGAGCTCTACACTAGAGGACTAAGCCTCGAAACTCTCTACTTTTCTTGCTTGCTGCCTACTTCTGCAGTTTTGCTTTCCTTCCTCTAACTTCTTGCCTCTTTTTATAAGCCAAAAATTGGCACTATTCATTCATATGCACCGAAAAAAATGTGCGTCACGGGCATTCGGCGCATGAATGCACAATGGACCGATGAATTTTAGCATGAAGAAGGCAGCAGAAAGAAACAAAGGAAAAAGAGAAAGTAAAAGAAAAAAATAAAAAATAAAAATAAAAATATAAAATAAAAAGATAACTGTGCATGGGACCCATATGTCTCCTTATTGATCCAAAGTTAGAATCTGTCATAATTTCTTCATACGAGCTCTAATTTAAGAGATTCTTCTTTTAAAATACTCGCATCAATGAGATGATCAAAACAAAACCAGTCAAGTAGTTGGAGTGTCGACATCAATTTGGTGAGACCCACTTCCATCACATAAAATTTTTAACACTATTTGACACTACAGAAAAATAAAATGCTAAAATTAGACATTTCCAAAATAATACTATAGGTAAACTCATTGGAAATATTTAATTTTAAACTTATTTAATGCACTATTACTAAAATAAAGCAAAATTAAATAAAAAAATCTCACAAAATTTATAAACAATTTAAATTAAGGTAAACAAAATAAAAATAAATCAAAAACAAATAAAATTATCAAAGATAAGCCAATTTTTGTACACAAAAAAAAAATAGTAAAATAACTCTATTTTATAGGGTTATCAAAACTCTTTGTTGCATATCATCTCCATAAATAGGCACTCTCGGATTGTGAGTCCTTCATAAAAATAACTGACAAGGCACTAACACGCATAACCATGGTGGAAACACTGATTTAATAGATCTTTGAACCGTTCTCAAGCTTAATAAAGAGTTTCATTGTCCTTTTGGTTGAAGGTCGAGATCTACCACTTCAAATCATTGGTCTTATATGGAAATACTTATTGAAAAACGCAGTTGCCATTTTCTTACCATGTGCCAATTAACCTCTTTTATTTTTATGTTTATTTTTAATTTTTTATGATTTTTTTAAAACAAATATATATATATTTTTTACAAAAACAACAATAATATAGAACTATGAATTGTAACCCCTAAGAGTGCTCACAGGAAAGATTAGTGGGGCAAGACTTCCTAAAAAGCTAACCTCCTAGATAGAGTAATGTTCATAGAATGCTAACAGAACCTAGCCTCCCAGATATAACTCCTTTAGTTTGTACTTTTCAACATTTCCACACAATTGCCTAAAACTTTTATAAATTTTATGAAATGTTAAATGTTAGATATTAATACACTAAGTTAATCCTATTCTAAAACCTAAGGTTATATAAATTATGAGACTTAATTAAAATTGGTAACCTAAAAATTAAAACTAGTTGTTAAAATTTTTTTAGAAAAAGGAAATAAAAATGCAAAATAAATAAAAGAAAAATAAAAGAGAATTGAATGTACTTCTTTTGGCTTAAAATCTACTAATCAATCTTGCTTAAAGCACCTCCCTGGCAATAGCAACAAAATTTGATTATGCCCAAATTGTGACAAATCAAAGTGGTCAATTATAGCATAATGAGGACAGTCGATCCTACAAGGAAGTGATAAAAACAAACAAAAGAGATTATTGAAAAAAAAAGCGTTAGAGAAAATGCAATCAAACAAAGAAAAGAAATAAGTGTTTTGTAATTTTAGAATAATTTAATTAAAAGAAAATACAACAAAGTAAGGCAATTTGATATTGAGAAAATTCAATAATAAAAAATGGTAAGACATCAAGAATCTCCTATATATTTCGTTCACCTATTTAGATTTTGATTCATAAATTGACTTAATTGAAAGTTTTATATCCCAAACAATCAATTGGAAGATAAGATTTGAATAACTTATGAATTAAATATATTCGAGTAAATAAAATTCTCATGTTAAGAATTAGGAAAATTTATCTTATAAGAAATCTAAAAGCAAAAATATGCCACCTACGATATTGTAGTAAAAGACTACTTATAAAACTATATCTACCAATATATTGTATCATGCAACAATCACATAAAAAAAGCTTAACTAAATTAATATAAAAGTTGTCAATAAAATATATTAATATGAGAAATAAATTGAAAGAAAATCATTTAGTCAAATGCATAAAACATACAAACCATCAGATAATTAAAACTCAATTAAGCTCACTACACATATAGGAACATCTCTAGTCTTACCTAGGAACTCTAGCCTAACTTGCGAAACATTCTCACAAAATTCTAGAGAGATATTATGAGAATGAAGGGAAGGCAAAAATGAGAGAGAAAGAGTGTATCTCCCCCTCTATTTAAGCCCCAAGAATGCCCTTTTCTGAGCATAATTTTGTACTATTCCACCTAACATCCATATAAACTTATCAAACTTACTATAATAGTTGGTGCACCCATAACACAACTTTTCAAACTTGCCACAGTAGTTAGTACGCACACAACACAAATTTTTCAAATTTGCTATAGTACTATAGTATTGATATAGTGATACAGTGCTGTTATAGTGGTCAGTGCACACTTGCTATAGTGTAATAGTAGTTAGTGCACACTTGTTATAGTAGCTACAATTTCAATGCCCACTTTGCTACAATGCTATAGTGCTACGACAGTGTCAGGGCACACTTGTTATAGTTGTTAGGAAATGCCCTAAGTATTAGAGACATTTTGATGTATTCATTTTGAACTGGATAATAAAATTATACATAGAGGTTATTCATTACATTGCTATCTGTCCTCGTCTTATTTACATGTTAAAGTAAATGCAAGCAAATATGGCTCACTGACTGCTTGTGTTAAAACTGTTAGAACATTGCATGCAATGGACTTTTGTATGCGAGAAGACAATGTTCTAAAGTTAGCGGTCTAAACTATGGTCTGTAGTCTATGGGGTTAGACCGAGCATCTAACTCATGTTAAGACTATTATGTTGTTTAAAGCCTTGGAGGGGACGGTTTGTCTTGACTGTCTGGAGCTGGACTCCCAAGTAGAGACACAGATATGTTGCTTGGTGGTGACATATTAGACCAGGACTAAAGCGTGATTGATCTACGTAGTCCGCTATGAGTGGATCAATCTGCTTTTGACGTTCATTGTGCAATAACCTTAATCCTGAGTAAATGAACTACTTCATGTATATGACTTGTGTACTTTGATGTTCCAATGGCTAAAGTGTCTCAGAGATAGTAAGCTTATAGACCGGTTCGTTGGGTGCATGACTTGTATACGATGAAGGGTTTGCTTGCAGATATCGAAATCATAGCTCTAAGGAGTTAAAGGTATCCACTTAAAGGCATTATACTGAATGTGAAAATGGACAAGGCCTTGGGTCGTCTGCTGGGTGGATGACTTCTTATTCACACATGGTGAATAATCATTTTTTTAATTCGATAGTATAATGGAACTTTAAGATAGCCTGATCAGTAGGATTAAACGGACTTTGACCTAAGGCTGATCATGGATATCATATGAGCGTTTTGCATATATGACAAGGTCATTGGATAGTAGCTCGTCACAGGCTTACGTAATACGGTATATAATTGGGAGTTCAGTTTCAGGTTTATAGTGGTGTGACTCTGAAATTAGTGATCATATGATTGAGTTGTTCGATACAGAATGATGATCATATGGAATCACGGGAGCCCGATTATATATGTCCAATCAGTCCCTCTACTAGCTCCACATAATTCCTTAACGTTTGGCAAATTGATTTGTGTATGCTATTGGCTGGTTTGTTATGCATGGATGGTGATGACACAAGATTAGGATGGTAGACAAGATTCTCTCCGGTTGGATTCAGATTTTATTTTGGATAATAGAGTACACAATTATTTGAACTCCAAATAAAGTTGCCATGATTTTATTTGAGATTGGATTGGAGTTGTAGAAAATTATCCATGAGAACAAGAATTTGAAACACAATCCTTTTATGGATTTTGAAATTTTAATTTTGAAATTTGAAATTCGAATTTTGAATTTGAAATTTGAATTTGAAATTTGAATTTGAAATTCGAATTTGAAATTTGAATTTGAAATTTAAATTTGAAATTTGAATTTGAAATTTAAATTTGAAATTTGAAATTTGAAATTTGAATTTGAAATTCGAATTTGAAATATGAAATTCAAATTTTGAATCACAGTCCAAGTGGGATTCGAATTTGTTGTTGAAAATCCACAAGGTTTAAAATTCGAATTTGAGTTGGATTTGGAGAGGATAATCTTGTTAGAATCCTACTTGAATTTTGAATCTAAATCCTAACAAATTATGGACGAAATTTTGAGGATAATCCTCAATGGAATTTCGGTTTTTGTGGATAAGGTTCAAAGGAAAAATTCAAGTTTCAATCCTAGTTGAATTTGGATTTTCTCCTTCCCTGAAAAGTGGCCGAAATTATGGAGGAAATCTCCTAGGAAAATTCGGTTATTTTGGATAAGGTTGAGATAAGATTCAAGCTTGAAAATCCTAGTGGAATTTTGATTCTCCCTTATCCTAAAAGTGGCTGAATTTTTTGAGGAGATTTTTTCCTAGGAATTTCGGATTTTTTGGTTGAAAAAGGGGAGATAAAATTCTAATTAAAATCTTGTTTAGATTTGGATTGGATTTATCCATAATGGCCAAATTTTATTGTTGAGAATCTCCCATAGAAAATTCAGATTTTTATGGTTATGGATAAGGGAGAATATCTTTTCCTAGTCCAATTCAAATTCAGAGAATCACCTCATGCAGGTCTATAAATAGAGGTCCTGCCATTCCAGTTCTCTTAGACCACAGACTCTCAGGTGAGCAGGCTTATTGTTGCACAGCCCACCGTGACAATAAAGTTCTTTAGAGATCTGGGCGGTCGGAAGAAGACTAGCAGTGCTAGCATACCGATCGAGGTTCAGAGTGCCCACACACTCAGCCATTCGGGAATTGGAGAATAGTAGAGAAGTCTAGTTGGTTGAAGCCTCCGGTCATTCTCCTCCTGCAGATTGGCGTCCTTGAGGTATGAGTTTTAATTGTTGTTAGTTTATTGTATATGGCATCATGAGATATTTAACGATCTAAAAATTTTTATTGTTCCGCTGTGCCACTCTGATATGTTTTTTACCGATTTATTTTCTTACAATTGGTATCAGAGCCATCTCATGACTATGCCATGTACATAAATTAGACAATTACTTAGTCTTTTTATTTATGTATGGATTTGATATGTAGAGAGTGGCATTCTAGGGTTCTTTTATGTTGTTATCATGGATTATGTATAAAGTATGTGGTTATTTTAATTTTTTGAATTATTATAAGCATGCTTGTTTATACCGATTATGGTTCCTTAGAATTTAGAAAAATTGTATCTAGGAATTTTTATGTAACCATGGGAGCAATTTATTAACACTGGAATTTTCCAATGGATTTTAATTTTTGTGTCTTAGAATTTTTATGGTTAGAATTTTTGTACATCGGAAACAGTTTAGGAAATTTTATGTAATTATTCTTGGAGGAGATTGAAGATTAAAGACCGTAATTTATTTTTCCCAAAAGTTAAATTTGATTTAAAGGTTGAAATTTTGATTGTGTGGAAAATTTCAATTTAATTGGGATTCAAATTAATTTTTGGAGATCCTAATAGGTAAATTGGAATATGACACGAAAATCGAGACACGACCCCTCGGGATAGGCCAACGGGCCTTGGTGGGGCTGCAGCCCCTGCCTTCGGGCAGGATGGGGCTGCGATAGCCCCTGTGCAGGCCAACACCACCCACGGCCGCAGGCTTGGCCTGTAGCCAAGGGTGGCCGTGGCCTGCCTAAGGCTGGCCGTAGCCTGGGCGTGCAGCCTCTGGCTGCAGGCGCTGCCTGCAGTCTACCGGCTGCTGCGCCCAGCCTCGGCGTGTAGCCTGGCACTGCAGGCTTGGCGTGCAGCCTGGCGCTGCAGGCTTGGCCTGCAGCCCAGCACGGCTGCACAAAGGGTGCAGCCGTGGGCTGCCAGCCCCTTTGGGGCTGGTGGCTACCCACGGCGGCTGCCGCCTTCGGAGGCGGCGGTACGACGGTCTAAAAATCGAAAAATTTTGATTTTTAAATTAGAAATTTAATTTTAAATCATGTTTAAAAATATGTATTTGAAATTTGAAATTTTTAAAATTACATATTATTACACATGATGTTTAAAATTTGAATTGGAAATTTAAATTTGAAATTTGAATTTGGAATTTGAATTTGAAATTTAAATTTTTGGAGATTTAAATTTTAAATAATTCTTGGGATGAGAAATAAATAGAGAGGCTACATAAAGACGGATACAAGAAGACGGAACAGAATTCAAGACCCAAAAAATGCTTTGGATGGTATTTTGTAATCTTTATTTTCTTTGTTCTAGGATGGAACCATAGCTTGGTTATTCTGTCAATTATTTTTTCTGTGATATGTCATGGATGTATAAATATGTATTGATGGATATTTTATATGCATATTTGATAACATGTCATATAGGATAAGTGAGTGTCGCTTATACTATATTGATCATACATAATTTGTCAAAACTTGCATGTTTTTCAAAATATTGAGTGGGAGAGGGTTTCAAACAAAACCCACAGCCTCCATTGTTGATCCATATGTGAAAGCATGGTAACGCCTCGCGTCAGTTCTGCCCTGACCACACCCCTCGGTAGATGTTTACCGCCACCAGTATACTAGATTGGATCTCCTATGTGGAAAACGTGTTCGGGTACGATCCTATTCATGACCATCCCTCGGTGGCTTGGTAGGACGTGGATCGGGCTACGTAAACAATGGTTATATACTCAAGACTCGTTTAGTTATTAACCTTCCCTAGAAGCTCTGTTAACTAAACTGGTGGCCAAATAAGCGGTTATTAATATATGTCTTAACCTTGGAGGATTTAAGGCAACATATATTAATTGGACGGGGTCCGTGTTCTGGCTATTTGTTTTCATGACCACCCCTCGGTGGCTTGGGGCAATAGGTGCTGAGAATTACCGTTGCAATGCTACATGTTTTTCAAGTTTCATGTAGGAACATACTTGTATGTTTTATTTGCTAAATTATCTGTATATTTGCTTGGGCTTTGTAATGATGTCTAGTATAATTTTATTTCAGTTCAAAATGTCACCGACACCCCTCATTTCAATACTTACTGAAAATAAGCTGAATGGCGATAATTATAAAGACTGGAAAAGAAATCTATTAATAGTTCTCAGCTGTGAGAGACACAAGTTCATACTGGACGAACCATGCCCACCTGGGCCCAAACCTGACACACCACTTGAGGAGGTCCCGGTTGCCTATAATCGTTGGAGAGAATCCAATGAGATAGCTCGATGCTACATCCTTGCTAGCATGACGAGTGCTTTACAAAAGCAGCATGAGACTTATCAAGTTGCTGGGGAGATCATGGAAAATCTGGAGGACATGTTCGGAGGCCAAGAAAAATTGGCTTGACAGTCCGCTATCACTAGTATTATGAACTCTAAGCAAAATGCGGGTACTTCGGTGAAGGACCATATGATCACTCTAATGGGATTCTTCGCTGAGGCTGCCGAGAATGGTGCTGAGTTGGACTACAACACCCAGATCGAGATGGTGTTCAAGACTCTGTCTAAAGATTTTGTGGGGTTTAAGGCCGCATACAATCTGGCGACAAAGGAGTTAGGACTAACCGAGCTCATGAAGCAACTACAGACTTATGAGCGGATGATCAGGGATGAGGATGTGGTCCGACCTAAAGGTAAGGCCAATTTGGTGGAATCTTCCAATCCCTCACGGAAGAGCAAGAGGCCAAATAAGAAGCAAGTGGCTTCTAGTTCTTCTAATCCTCTTGTCTCGGACGGGAAGAAGAAGAAGAAGAACAAGAAGCCAAAGGACCCTAAAAAGTCCAAATGCTTCCATTGTGAGAAGGTAAGTCACTTTAAGAAGGCTTGCCAGGAATTCCTAGCCGCCAAGGGCAAGGAAGGTAAGGAACTTCATTACTTAGAAGCGTGTTTAGTGGAAGAATCGAAAGACACTTGGGTCATTGATTCGGGCGCTACTAATCATGTTTGTGTTTCGATGCAGGGGTTCGTGGAAACAAGAAGTCTACATGATAGGAGCCTCTCGTTGCGGACTGGAGATGGTAGCTTTGTGGTGGCTGAGGCAGTGGGAGATGTTTACCTTTATTTTGATCAATTTAGGTTTATTTTATTAAAAGACTGTTTTTATGTTCCTAATTTTAGGAGGAACCTTATATCAGTAGCTTGTTTAATAAAGGATTCTTATTCAGTTTCTTTTAGTAAAAGAGTTGATATTCGTAGAAATAAATCTTTTATCTGTTCTGGATGGATGGATGGAAACCTATATTTGATCAAACCAAAGATGTACTCACTGCTTGACACTGAATTAATAGATAACTCTAAAAGGTTGAAAGTTTCTCACTCTAACAAGACGTATCTTTGGCATTTAAGACTTGGTCATATTAATCAGGATAGGATTCAGAGATTGGTGAAAGACGGTCCTCTGGAATCTCTGGAGGAGGTACGACTTCCCCAATGTGAGTCTTGTCTAGAGGGTAAAATGACTAAGAGGTCTTTTGGAACTAAGGGTACAAGGGCTCAGGAGCTCTTAGAAATTGTGCACACTGATGTATGTGGCCTCATGAACATCACAGCACGAGGACGGTTCGAGTATTATGTCTCTTTTATAGATGATTACTCGAGGTATGGATATGTGTATCTGATGCACCGCAAGAGTGAAACCTTTGACAAGTTCAAAGAGTATCGTGCGGAAGTGGAAAAGCAATTGGATAAATCCATAAAGACACTTCGATCTGATCGAGGTGGAAAATACCTCTCCGATGAATTTCTAGGATATCTTGTAGAGAACGTGATTTTATCCCAATTGACTGTACCTGGTACTCCACAATAGAATGGTGTAGCCGAAAGGAGAAATAGGACCTTATTGGATATGGTACGGTCCATGATGAGTTATTCAACGTTGCCGTTATCATTTTGGGGATATGCTTTACAAACGGCGCGCTATATTCTGAACCAGGTTCCGAGCAAATCAATTCCCAGAACTCCGTATGAATTGTGGCGTGGCAAGAGGCCCTCCCTTGGACATATGAGAATATAGAGCTGCCCGGCACATGTACTGGATGGGGATGCAAAAAAGTTGGAACCAAGATCAGAATTGTGCATGTTTGTAGGGTATCCAAAAGGAACTAAAGGAGGTCTGTTCTATAACCCGAAGGAACAAAAAGTCATTGTCTCAACCCATGCAACATTCTTAGAGGAAATTCACATGAATGACTTTAAGCCTCGAAGCAAAGTGGTGTTAGAGGAGTTATAGGGTGAAAGAACTACTCCACAGATTTCGGTCTTGGACGCAAGTCCGAGTTCCAGTGAAAGACCTGCAGACAATCAACAATTTAGGGTGCTTTGTCGTAGTGGGAGGGTTTCTAAGAAACCTAATTTCTTCATGTATGATGCTGAGGTATACCAGGCCGAGGCTAATGAGCATGAGGATGATCCGGTCACTTATGATGAAGCTGTAAATGATGTTGATTCTAAATCTTAGAAACAGGCTATGAACAATGAGATGGATTCTATGAAATCCAACTCTGTTTGGGAACTTGTAGATTTGCTGGATGGGATAAAACCCGTTGGATGCAAATGGGTCTACAAAAGAAAGAAGGATGTGGAAGGGAGAGTGGAAACTTTAAAAGCTAGACTGGTTGCAAAGGGATACACGCAAAAGGCTAGAATCGATTACGATGAAACCTTTTCGCCTGTTGCTATGCTGAAGTCTATCCGTATTCTTCTGTCCATTACTATGGCTCTCGATTACGAGATCTGGCAAATGGATGTCAAGACGGCATTCTTGAATGGCCATCTTGAAGAGTGTATCTATGTTATACAGCCCGAAGGGTTCGTAGCAAAAGGCCAAGAAAGGAAAGTCTGCAAGTTGCTTAGATCCATTTATGGATTAAAGCAAGCATCCCGCTCATGGAACCAGAGGTTTGATCAAGCGGTTAAGACATTTGGTTTTGAGCAGAACGTTGATGAACCTTGTGTTTATAAATGTATTAAGGATGGAAAAGTGGTCTTTCTGATACTCCATGTCGATGATATACTACTCATTGGGAATGATGTAGGGAACTTATCATCGGTCAAGCTTTGGTTACACCAACAGTTTGACATGAAGGACTTGGGAGAAGCTAATTATGTTCTAGGCATTCGTCTCTTCAGAGATCGAAAGAACAAAATGATAGCGTTATCCCAAGCTTCATACATAGATAAAATAATTGACAAATATGTAATGCAAGAGGCAAAGAAAGGCTCACAACCTTCTATTGCCGGTCTAACTCTTTCATTGGATGACTGTCCCAAGACATCGGAAGAAAGAGAGCGTATGAGTAAGGTCCCTTATGCATCCGCTATGGGTAGCCTTATGTACGCTATGCTTTGCCCTCGCCCAGACATATGTTTTGCAGTTGGTATGGTGAGTTGATATCAAGCAAATCCTGGAACCAAGCACTGGCAAGCTGTAAAGCATATGCTCAAGTATCTTAAGAGAACGAGGGATTATATGCTGGTGTATTCTGGAGGGGACCTAACACCCGTAGGATACACGGACTCAGACTTCCAACTTGTAATGATTCGAGGAAATCGATATCTGGATCAGTGTTTTTACTCTGAGGAGGCACCATTGTGTGGAGGAGCGTGAAGCAGGGCTGCACAGCTGACTCTACTATGGAGGCTGAGTATGTGGCTACGGCTGAGGCATCTAAAGAAGCGGTTTAGCTCCGCAAGTTCTTTAGAGACCTTGAGGTCATTCCGAGTATTGACAAGCCCATCACACTTTACTGTGATAATACAGGGGCTATTGCCAACACAAGGGAATCTCGGCACTACAAGAGGACCAAGCACATCGATCAGAGATATCACATTATTAGAGGGCATGTGGAGACAGGACAAGTAGATGTATGTAAGATCGCGTCCGAGGACAACATCGCTGATCCCTTTACTAAGACTTTGGTGGCTAGAAGCTTTGAGAGGCATGTAGTGGCGATGGGGATGCGTAACATGGCACATCTACTAGCTTAGGGCAAGAGGGAGATTGTTAGGAAATGCCCTAAGTATTAGAGACATTTTGATGTATTCATTTTAAACTGGATAATAAAATTATACATAGAGGTTATTCATTACATTGCTATCTGTCCTCGTCTTATTTACATGTTAAAGTAAATACAAGCAAATATGGCTCACTGACTACTTGTGTTAAAACTGTTAGAACGTTGCATGCAATGGACTTTTATATGCGAGAAGACAATGTTCTAAAGTTAGCGGTCTAAACTATGGTCTGTAGTCTATGGGGTTAGACCGAGCATCTAACTCATGTTAAGACTATTATGTTGTCTAAAGCCTTGGAGGGGACGGTTTGTCTTGACTGTCTGGAGCTGGACTCCCAAGTAGAGACATAGATATGTTGCTTGGTGGTGACATATTAGACCAGGACTAAAGCGTGATTGATCTACGTAGTCTGCTATGAGTGGATCAATCTTCTTTTGACGTTCATTGTGCAATAACCTTAATCCTGAGTAAATGAACTACTTCATGTATATGACTTGTGTACTTTGATGTTCCAATGGTTAAAGCGTCTCAGAGGTAGTAAGCTTATAGACCGGTTCGTTGGGTGCATGACTTGTATACGATGAAGGGTTTGTTTGCAGATATCAGAATCATAGCTCTAAGGAGTTAAAGGTATCCTCTTAAAGGCATTATACTGAATGTGAAAATGGACAAGGCCTTGGGTCGTTTGCTGGGCGGATGACTTCTTATTCACACATGGTGAATAATCATTTTCTTAATTCGGTAGTATAATGGAACTTTAAGATAGCCTGATCAGTAGGATTAAACGGACTTTGACCTAAAGCTGATCATGGATATCATATGAGCGTTTTGCATATATGACAAGGTCATTGGATAGTAGCTTGTCACAGGCTTACGTAATACGGTATATAATTGGGAGTTCAGTTTCAGGTTTATAGTGGTGTGACTCTGAAATTAGTGATCATATGATTGAGTTGTTCGGTACAGAATGATGATCATATGGAATCATGGGAGCATGATTATATATGTCCAATCAGTCCCTCTACTAGCTCCACATAATTCCTTAATGTTTGGCAAATTGATTTGTGTATGCTATTGGCTGGTTTATTATGCATGGATGGTAATGACACAAGATTAGGATGGTAGACAAGATTCTCTCCGGTTGGATTCAAATTTTATTTTGGATAATAGAGTACACAATTATTTGAACTCCAAATAAAGTTGCCATGATTTTATTTGAGATTGGATTGGAGTTGTAGAAAATTATCCATGAGAACAAGAATTTGAAACACAATCGTTTTATGGATTTTGAAATTTAAATTTTGAAATTTGAATTCAAATTTTGAATTTGAAATTTGAATTTGAAATTTGAATTTGAAATTCGAATTTGAAATTTGAATTTGAAATTCGAATTTGAAATTTGAATTTGAAATTTAAATTTGAAATTTGAAATTTGAAATTTGAATTTGAAATTCGAATTTAAAATTTGAAATTCAAATTTTGAATCACAGTCCAAGTGGGATTCGAATTTGTTGTGGAAAATCCACAAGGTTTGAAATTCGAATTTGAGTTGGATTTGGAGAGGATAATCTTGTTAGAATCCTCCTTGAATTTTGAATCTAAATCCTAACAAATTATGGACGAAATTTTGAGGATAATCCTCAATGGAATTTCGGTTTTTGTGGATAAGGTTCAAAGGAAAAATTCAAGTTTCAATCCTAGTTGAATTTGGATTCTCTCCTTCCCTGAAAAGTGGCCGAAATTATGGAGGAAATCTCCTAGGAAAATTCGATTATTTTGGATAAGGTTGAGATAAGATTCAAGCTTGAAAATCCTAGTGGAATTTTGATTCTCCCTTATCCTAAAAGTGGCCGAATTTTTTGAGGAGATTTTCTCCTTGGAATTTCAGATTTTTTGGTTGAAAAGGGGGAGATAAAATTCTAGTTAAAATCTTGTTTAGATTTGGATTGGATTTATCCATAATAGTCGAATTTTATTGTTGAGAATCTCCCATAGAAAATTCGGATTTTTATGGTTATGGATAAGGGAGAATATCTTTTCCTAGTCCAATTCAAATTCAGAGAATCACCTCATGCAGGTCTATAAATAGAGGTCCTGTCATTTCAGTTCTCTTAGACCACAGACTCTCAGGTGAGCAGGCTTATTGTTGCACAGCCCACCGTGACAATAAAGTTCTTTAGAGATCTGGGTGGTCAGAAGAAGACTAGCAGTGCTAGCATACCGATCGAGGTTCAGAGTGCCCACACACTCAGCCATTCGGGAATTGGAGAATAGTAGAGAAGTCTAGTTGGTTGAAGCCTCCAGTCATTCTCCTCCTGCAGATTGGCGTCCTTGAGGTATGAGTTTTAATTGTTGTTAGTTTATTGTATATGGCATCATGAGATATTTAACGATCTAAAAATTTTTATTGTTCCTCTGCGCTACTCTGATACGTTTTTTACCGATTTATTTTCTTACAATTGTACTACAGTAGTGCATTAGCTACAATCCAATGCATGAAATTAGGAAGGATCCAGTGTGATAGGATGCATGATAAGCTTAGTTTTTATAGTTTCTTGATATGAATAATGATGCCCACTTCCTTAATTTGACACTACAAAAAAACAAAGTGCTAAAATTAGATATTTTCAAAATAGAATGCTATAAGTAAATTCATTAGAAATATCTAATTTTAAGCTTATTAAATGTACTATTAGAAAAATATAAGATAAAATAAAGCAAAATTAAATAAAAATTTAATGAAATTTATAAAAAAATATATATTAAAGTATACAAAACAAAATAAATCAAAATAAATAAAAACAACTAAAATTATCAAGAATAAGCCAATTTTTATACATGCAAAAGTGTTCAAATATTTTTATTTTAATAAAGTTATCAAGTTGCAATCAGATAATAATGGGTAGTATATAGATGATGGCTTCAAGAGCTATTGTGTGGAGGTAGAATTAAGATGAAGAAGTGTGGTAGCCCACCCTTTACGAAGGCTAACAGTACTAGCATAGCAGAGCTTTAGAGTCCACTATGATAAACTGTCACCTCAATGGGTCACCGAAAATTTACTTGTAACTTGTACTTGTTATTTACCATTCATATTTTAAACTTAAGATTTTATCATGAAAATTGGGGATTTTTTTTAATAAACGATCTTGAAACCGTAAAGTCGTAAAACATCATAAAACATCTACTGAAATACATATTATACTTTGTTGTACTTAATTTACATCATGTTACAACATTCCAAAATAGCTTTCAAAATCGTTTAGCAGAAACCATCAACAGGACCATTCCCCTTGTCCAGCCCTAACGGCAGATGTAGATCCCGCTCCCCATCCATCCACTAGCTACTGGTGTATAGGCTTCTCACCTGCAACATGAATAAACTTGTGAGCGACAAGCTCAGTAAGTTCAAACATAAATACCAGAACATAAAACTTAAAATCATAAAAAATATAATTCACATAATAGTACTTTTGACTTTTGACCATAAATACTAAAGTTGACTTTGATCGACACTATTCATGTTGACTTTGACCTAAGATGCTATACATAAAGTTAGTACATATTATACTCAATTATGGCAATTCTTAAGTCTTAGGTCTTATCTTACATTAGGTTCTGGTTTTGAGCCCCGTGATTGGTCGTACTGTAGTGTGCGTATAACTGAGAGGGACTCTGGGAAGCGACCCACTGGCCAATCCTCTACAGTCTACATGAACTTGATAAAACATAACATGAGAAACCTCCACCTGTGTGGGAGGATGGTACGCTAATATTGGTTTTATTACCATCTTTCATGTGGTTTCTAACTGGTGGCATTAATGCTGCCTCCTGGGTCTAGAACACTCTTACATTACATTCTTTATTTGTGGTTATTTTATGTCCTACGTTAGTGTGCATATAGCACCTCGATATTTATTTACATGTCATACATAACATATAAACGTATTAAGTAAATTCATGTTGCAGACAAATAAATATCTGAACTTAAAGATATTTTGCTCGCGTTTCCTTGCCATGATCAACCAGCGTCCTCTTATCGCCTTTTTGTTGATTCCCTATAATCGAAAAAAATCACAGTTATTTCTACTATTCATTTCATATTTAAAATATTATGAAAATATAAAACTTCTGATTCTAGATCCCCAGTAATACATTTAAGGGTTTATTTTTCAATTTTGTACTTATTACATGGCCTGGGACACGGCTGTGTCCATGGCCGTGTACCTCTCGGGTTTATGAATCATTTACTACACGCCCGTGTTTCTCTAGTACACGCCCGTGTATTGTTTAAAATTTTGAATTTAATCATTAAAACCTTAATTAAAGCCTTAAGATACCATTCCGGGCCTTAATATGACTTTTCTTAATTTTTTGACAAAATGACCATTTCGTCCCTATCTTTTGACAAAAAGACCATTTCGTCCTTAGCAGAATTTTTCCCTATTTTTCTGACTTACAACCTTATTTTGGCCTTTAAAAATTTAATTAAACCATTCTGAGGCTTTTACGGTCTTTTTCTAGCATTTTGGAAATTTTTGGTCAAAATGACCATTTTACCCCTAACAGGACCCTAGACAGTAAAGTTTCCATTTCAGTGTTTTAACCGGTTTTCTAGTCCCAAAAATCATAAAATAATTTTTCTTAAGCCTTACCGAGCTTTTACGACATGTCCTATTGAAATACCCGGATTACTATTCACCCAACCCTCGGGTGGTACTATTCTGACCCTCGGGGTCGTTTCTCGTTTTTCTAACCTTTTGGGACCTCAAATAGACATTTTACTACTTTTGAAATCATCCATTGCCCTTTCTCGAGCCTAAGTCCCCGAGGGGGCTCGGGTTTCCAATTCCTGACCCTATTTTCACCCCTCGTTTATCAAATTGCCCGAAGTCCTAAAGATTTCGGCAGCATTTCTGCTAAAATTCTAGGTTCTTGGCATTTAGGAAACATCTCGAAACTATCTAACCTAATCTATCATGCCACGTACTATACCACAAACCTAATTTTATGTAAAAGTTACAAACTTTTTATGTAAAATTTTTCTGTTAAAACCTAATCGTTTTTAACGGGATTTCAACCCGTTCTTTCTCATTTTTAGGCTTGATTTAAATAACAACTTCCACGTTGTTTCATTCCATTACACATCATGCTAAAACGATATTTTTACCCTTAACTTATACACGGTTTTTTTCTTACGAAAATCCTAAACAAAATTTATGTTTCAAAAACTTCATTTTTCCACATTAACACATATCTATTACAACACCAAAACCTAGCATAACTCATCAAATTTTCATGCATTATCCCCTTGGAAAGCCACGGAGTTCAATTGAAAATTAAAGCACAAACTTTTATTTTTCTCATTTCATTCCTCTACTTGATTCCTTTACATGTCAACACCATTTTCACAGTCTAAATCATCAACAAAATTTCCCATTTCACCTATTGAATGCCACGGATTTAACATGAGAAACAAGCATAATAATTAATGTTTTTCAATTCCATTTCATCCATTTCTTTCATTTCATTTCCACATGCTTTTCAACACCAAAAACCAACCAAGTTAACATCAAAAATTTCACCTTTCCATGCCATAGATAGCTCACGGATTTTGTCAGCAAAATGCCCTAAACTTGATTTTTCATGCTCATAATTCCTTGCTTGTTTTAACCTTATGCCATTAACATTCTTTAAGGCAAAAATCCATCAAACAAAAACTAAATTTTTCACTTCAAAATCAGCCCATCCCTACACGGATTTTTCATGGAAAAAGAAGAGGAAACCATGCAAAAATGGAAGCTTACCTTGCTTTCTTGATTTCTTGAGCTTGGGAATGAATTTTGCACTCCTTCTTGAAGAAAACTTGAAAAAAAATTTTCTGTTTTTGTAAGAGGGACTCACGATTGCTATGGAGGCTCTATAAACAAAATTTTTTCTGGTTTTTTGGGTGGCCAAACTGTATATATATGGAGCCAAAAAGGAGGGACCAATTTGTAATTGTCTTGGGGGCATTTTTGCAAACTTTTTAGGCAATTTTAACAACCTTTAAGGGCTGTTTTGTAATTAAACAAAATTAGGCAGATTTTTTTTTCTGTTTTTCCTCTAAAAATCCGCCACATATGAACCCTAGAATTTTCTTGAAATTTTTGTTAAGTTTCCTTTGACTTTTCATGTTGACTTTGCTTCCTAACCATTGGATTAAAGTAACTTTAAATCCTAGCCCTTGGATTTGGATGTAATCTTACATCCATTCAAAATTTAACATCCAATCTTTGACTCCTCTCGTTAATTTAGGTCAAACTTTTTGACCAAAAGTCAAACCAAACGATTTTGCACCGAAATCGCATAGACGAGTTTTTGAGGCTGTCCGTGCGATCGGTTTTCCTTATTTCACTCCGGTTTGACTAAAAATCCATGCCATAAGCATTCTATCTTTTAGTGGCTTACAATATATTTTTAAAAATTTTGAAACCAAAAAGGCATCATTTATCCGATTTCGGTTCGGTAAAATTTTCCATTTTTACTCACACTCACTTTGGCATGGTTATAACATTTTATTGCATTCTAAATAATATTAAATCATATGTTTTACAATTATACACATAGAAATCATGGTGTACATATGTTATACAAAATTTCTAAGAACAGTTTGTGACATTCAATCCTCCTTATAAAATTTTCATCCTCTAAAATTAGAATAAATGGGGTATGAAGCTTTCATCTCATTTTCACGTTCCCACGTAGCCTCTTTAATACTGTGATTTCTCCATAAAACCTTGACTAATGGGATCGTCTTATTCCTTAATACTTTTTCCTCACGTGCTAAAATTTGCACTAGTTGTTCTTCGTATGTCAAATCTTCTTAGACTTGTATTGGTTCGGACTTCAGCACATGTGATGGATTAGGGTACATACTTTCTCAACATCGACAAATGGAAGACATTATGTATTGCCGACAAATCTGGAGGTAATGCCAACTTATAGGCTACCTTCCTAACGTGTTTTATTATTTCAAATGGCCCAATATATCTTGGACTCAGTTTTCCCCTTTTACCAAATCGCATTACACTCATCATTGGCGATACCTTGAGAAACAAGTAATCCCCTTCGTTAAACTCCAGGGACCTTCTGTGACAGACCAAAAAATTCCTACAATGTTACCTAGGATTAAGCTAGGTTCTTCTAAGAATTTTTATGAATAGAATATAAAAGAATACTATGTTTATAAATAAAAAGATAAAAGTATTAATGATAATAAATAAATGTTTTGGAGGAATTGAAATCTCCAAAAATAGTTAGAGAATAAAGTTCATAACTGAGAAAGTGATTTCGGACCAAAACGCTCAGAATAGAGTGGTTTCGGTATTCGAAAAAGATAGATATAAGAAATGGCAAGTCAAAGTAAAGATAAGGCAAGATAAGTATTTTAGAGTTTTTAAGAGTTTTAAGATTTAATTAGATCGAACCGATTGCACAGGAGGCGTCAGAAACCTGCCTACGCGATTTCGGTGAAAGTTTCGACCAGTTTGACTTTTTGGTCAAACTTTGACTCTAGATTAATATAATGAGGACAAAGTAGATGATGTCAAAATTGATTTATTTCTTTTAAAGAAATGTGGTAGTTGGATTCAATGATTATGGTTTAAAGTAATTTTTATCAGGAAATATACAGTATCAAGAAATTGGTCAAGATGACCTTTTCTTGAAATAAAACTGATATGTTTGGAATTAGAATGCTCAAATTAGCTATTTGAGCACAAAAAGTAATTTTGATCAGGAGACATGCAGTATCGAGAAATTGGTCAAGATGACATTTTCTTGATATAAAACTAATATATTTGGATTCAGAATGCTCAAATTAGCCATTTGAGCACAAAAAGTAAATTTTGACCAGGAAATATGCAATACCGAAAAACTGGTCGAGATGACCTTGAATGAAAATAAAACTGATAAATTTGGGTTCAACATGCCCAAATTAGTCAGTATAGCTTATCAGCATACTCAAATTAGTTAATTGAGCACAAAGGTAATTTTTGACTGAGAATTCGCAGTATCAGAAACTAGTCGAAATGATCTCGGATGAGAATAAAACTGATATATTTGGGTTCAGCACACCTAAATTAGTCAAGATAGCTTATGTTGAAATTTTCGACAAAAAAAGTATAAATAAGGGCGAAAAATCGAAAATTTCAAAAAGGGGCCCATAAGTTCATCTCACCTTCCCTTTCCTCCCCCTACACAAAAATGAACAGTAACCAACTATCAGAAACGGTGTCTGTTTTTGATACCACCGGTCTCTTGGAAAGCTTTCGCCGAGCTGAGTCCAACGGTGTGTCGACGCGACGGAGCAGACGCCGGAGGAGCCCGCACGGGCCGCCCGAAGCTACCGGTCGTCGAAAATTTCAAACGGCTATTTCTCTGTCGTCCGACGTCCGATCGACATGATTCTGGTCCCAATGGATTCGTGGTGAAGAGACGAACAAAACCCACAGCTCATTTCACCTCAACAGCCGCCAGATTGCGCCACCTGAAGCTTCGTCGTCGTCGCCGTGAAAGTAATCGATTTCGGCGGAGTTGAGTGATGTGGTGGGTACCAAAATGCTCAGAATTTCATGGGGAAAAAAAGCCCCAAACTAATTTCAAGAAAAAAAAAGTCGGGAAAACGGCGATTCAAGCACGCCGCCGCCATCGCACTTTCGAGGGTTAATTTCCGATGATAGGAGCTTCAATTAGTGAAATTGACACCACCAATGAGTTCCTCACGTCGAGATCTAAGAGATGGTGGTCGCCTTTCTCCACGCCGCCATCGGTCAATGTGGATCAACGACCAGTCAATGGCGACCAATGACCAAAAATTAAAGAATGGCCCGTTGGCCTATTTTCGACGTCGGTAGTGATTTCGGTCCTTCATTCCTAAATTTATGTTTTGGAATGATTATGTATTAATTATGTACTTTTGCATGTGAAATTGTACAAAAAATAGACTGTGTATGAAAAATAGTCAAATAAGAAAATGTGAAAAATGTGAAGAATTTTACGTAAAAAGTATGAATTTTACGTAAAAAGTATGAATTTTACGTAAAAATATAGGCCTCTGGTATAGTACGTAGTAGATTAGAACTAGGTTAGATGGTTTCGAGGCGTTTCCTAAACGTCGGGAACCCAAAAATTAAGCGAAAATGCTGCCAAAATTTCAAAAACAGCACAGAGGGGTATTTTAGAAACTAAAGGGTAAAAATGTGATCGGGATGAAAACCCGAGCCCTCTCGATGACCTAGGCCTGAAAAAATAAAGGGTTAACGACCTAGGGTCGGAATAGTACCACCCGAGGGTCAGTGAATAGTGATTTAAGCATTTCGGTAATTAATGCTGAAAAAGCTCGAAAAAGCTTAAGAAAAATGATTTTATAATTTTTGGGTTTAGAAAATCCAGTTTAAGCAATAAAATGAAAATGATATGGCCCAAAGACCCGTTAGGGGGCAAAATGGTTATTTTGACCGAAAATTTCAAGAATGATAGAAAAGGATTCTAATGGACTTAGAATGGTTTAATTAAGATTCTAAGGGCCAGAACTAAGTTGTAAATCAAAGAAAAGTAAAGTTATGATGAGAAAATCCCGCTATGGGTAAAATGGTAATTTTACCAAAAGTTCAGGGCAAAACGGTAATTTTGTCAAAAGTTAGCAGAAAAGTTATAAGTGGGATATTAGACCCCTAAGTTCAAGATTGGGAAATTAAACGTAGAATTTTTACGTTTTACTAAGTTTTACATAAGAATAAAGATTTAAATAATCGTTATTATTGTTTCGGTTATAGGAACCCGATCCAGATGCAAGAAAGGAACGTCTATGGATCCAGAAGCAAAGAAGGAGATACGAGTAATGTATTTATAAGGACAGACATTTAATTGTCTACTCATGAACTGCTTACCATAGGATTATAGGATAATGTGACGTTATGAATAACGTGTTTGTAAAGAAATGTTTTATAAAACGATAAGAAAAGTTTTTGACCATGCAATTATTAAGAATCGCGCATTGTGACATGACAATCCAACATGTTCACAAAGTCGAAAAGAATGAAAAGTTAAAATAAAGAAAGATAAATATAACCAAGATAATAAGACTGAAAATTTAAGGTTGGCATACTGGCCTCCCTAGCTGTGAGGTTTAAGATTTAAGAATAGCCTCCACCCCAGATGTGTGGTGCTACTGTAAGATTAAGGTAGTTAATGGCTAACACACTACCCCAAGTTTGTAGAGTGACATCAACCTTGGAGTTGATTGGTGGGTCGCTCCCCCGTTCCCCCATTGGTCCACGCATATTAGGTACGTTTAACCACGGGCCCACAAGTGAAAGATAAAGACAGATAAAGGAAGAATAAGAAAAGTAAAGAAAGTAAAGTAAAGAAAAGTTGCTAAGAAAAGAAAAGAAAGTAAAGTAAAGAAAAGTAGCTAAGAAAAGAAAAGAAAGTAAAGTAAAGAAAAGTTAAGAAAAGCTAAGAAAAGAAAAGAAAGTAAGGTAAAGAAAAGTTAAGAAAAGCTAAGAAAGAAAAGAAAAGAAAAGAAGAACAAGAAAGAAAATAAGAACAATAAGAAGCAAGAAGAAAAATAAGTAAGCATAATGTGACTAACCTTTGTTGTTAGTTAACAAGTTTATGTAGAGTTTTATTTGTATGTCATGTTTTCATAAAGTTTTAGCATGAATGTATGAACATGTAATGTTTTATATGTATGTTTGTACTTACTGAGCTCTAGCTCACTAGTCTGTTCGTGATGTAGGTAACAAGAGTAAGCTGCCTACATCGTGAAAGAAGAAACAGATGGGCTGGCAGATAGATTCCCAGAGTGTCATGGGGTGGGTTATGGTTTTCACTATGATTTCCGTTGCAATTTAAAGAAAAGGTATATGTAATGTAATGAAAAAGAGACAAGGTTTAATGTAAGTTAAGTTTATGAAGTATTTCAATATGCTTTTTGAAAACTCATATGTTTAAATTCAGTTTAAGTTTTAAAAGAAGAAAAAAAATTATTATCAGTAATTTTTCAAACACTACTTCCGCAAGTAAGTTAAAATGACAAAGTTAAAACTAGTAAATTTAAATATATAAGAAGTAAGTAAGTTAAAGTAAGTTTTTCCCAAAGTAAGATAAAAAAGAGCAAAGTTTAAGATAAGTTAAAGTTTTAAGTGGACGACTCTAGTGAGTCGGATCGCCCACAAGATGTGGCATCAAAGCCCAAGTTAAGGTACCTATATTGATACCAGAGCAAATTTAAAAGTAAATTAAGAAAAGCAAGTTTAAGAAGAGTAAAGTTCAGAGAAGTATAATCAAGTATGTTTAAAGTTTACAAGTAAGTTTAAAGTTAAGAGTTAGTTAAAAGTTTAAAAGTAAGTTTTAAGTCAAGGTGGTATAAAAGTAAGTTTAAAGTTAAGGCAGTTAGGGCAGTTCCTTACACCTTCGTCGTTTGTCTGCATAACTTTTGTGGCATCCCTAAATCCAACCACGTGAAACTGTCAGGATCCGACTCCATTTTCGTCCAAGACAGCCCGTGTGCCTAATCCGGATCGCCATTTTAAAACTCTTTTTCTTAATCTCTCATTTTTTTAGGACTCGAAAATTTCACCCATAATTTTCTTTTTCTTTTTAATACATACTTTCTCGAAAAGAAAGCTAAGTATAGAAGTCTTGTAAAATATAATACTAACTTTTAGTTATCTTTTTGAGTACAACATAATGTATAATATACAAAATATTTATATTGCATTTTTTTGACATATTCTCTTCAATTCATTAACTCTCAAAGCTCAGCGGAAGACTTATAGCAGGACCAAGTCTACGGTGAATTCCCTATCCCTTGACATGTGCACATCCTGCTACCATCCATATAGTCTACTAGACAGGTTTCTTACCTGTAACATGAACAAACTGGTGAGCTAACAGGCTCAATAAGTTCAAACGTCCTTAGTGAAAATCACATGGATTCAAAAATATTAAAAACTCAGTTTCCTATGAATAATACTATTCACCATGAATAGTGACTTGACATTTGATCAATGAATAGTAACTGTTACCTTAACAGACTACTATTCATATTACTTTAAATGAGTACTATTCACATTAGCCTAACCGGTTACTATTCTAATCGGTTACTATTCATATTTCTCTAACCGAGTTCGCTATACTTAGTGTAAGCTTCGGTTATGCTCAATTATGGCTTTCATTATATTATTGGTTATTCTTTCTCTATTCGTACTCTGGTATTGAGCTCTTTTATAGCATTACCGATAATTTATCTTGCGCGCTGATTGGGAGGGCCTAGGGAGCGACCCTAGAGCTTCGGCCTCCACAGCCCTTATTATATCCCCGTTGGACCTGAAAAACCTCCATCACAATGTTGGAGGAGCGGTACACCTTAAATGGTTTTATTACTGTATTTCAATTATAGTTTTGACCAAGTGACATTAATCGTCACCTCAAGGTCACTAACCTCCATCGCCCATAGGCCTTAGATATTCTGTTCCTTTTATTATGTGGGACCTGTTATACTAACTAATCCCCAAATGTCCATAGGACTTAATACCTAGTGTACAACTAGTACATAACAGAGTAATACAGTATTTGATGTTACAGACATGAAAATACTTGAACTTACCAATACTGCAATAATGTCCACTTCCGAAACTCTTTTGCAGTTTTATGTCTAATTTGGGTTCCTACAGACATAATATTATCTGTTAATATCCTTTATTAATTATAACTTTAAATATATTTATTTTGTGATAAGTTTTACAAAACATTTCAATTCTTTATGTGGTACACGGTCTGCAACATGCCTGTGTACCTCTCGGTTTTATTTTACACGATCATGTTTCACTGTACACGCCTGTGTACTAATTAAACTCTAGATTTTAACTCTAAAATCTTTATTTTGGGTCCTAGAATTTTATTTAAGTTTTCCTAGGTCCTTTAGGGTCCTTTTCGAGCCTTTCAGAAATTTTTGGTCAAAATGACCGTTTTGCCCCTGACGGGTCTCGGGACCGTAACTATTTCGTTCTATCATTTTTCTCAAATTTTCTAAGCCCAAATATCTTAAAATAATATTCTCTAGGCTTCTGTATTATTTTATAGCTCAATTTGCTATAAAATCTCAATTATCTATTTTCCCGGTCCTCGATTACTATTCATCCATCACCTAGGGTCATTTCTCGTTTTTCAAGCGTTTCGGAGCCTCAAATGGCCATTTTACTACTCCTGAAATGATTTTCTTCCCGTTCCTGAGAGATTTAGGTTTCTTATCCTGACCTAATTTTTTTCCGTCGTTTCCCAAAATACCCCTAACATGAATTTTTTTTCCTGTTTTAGGCATTTTAGTCATTAAGGGTCGATTTACTATTCCTCTTGGATTGGTTTTCCATTTTCAATCCTAATCCACCGAGGGGTCCCGGTTTCCTTCCCGAGTCCAATATTTTATCCCTCGTTTCCCGAAATGCCCTTATGCTGTTTTGAAATTTTCGGCAGCATTTCCGCTTGTATTTTAAGGTTTCCCCGGCGTTAGATATACCTCAGAACCTTTGTACCTACCATGTACTATACCAAGGCCTATTTTATACAAAGTTTGCAAACTTTGTATAAAAATTTTCCACATTAACCAATATTCAAAAATCAACACTCAACATCAATTTTTTTCCAAACCTAGCCTTGGTTTATCATGTTAATCATCACCAATTGTTTTTCATCACAACCTTCCAATTTCACATATCACTCTTAGGTTTTCTAATGTGTAAAACAACATCAAAACCTAACAAAATTTTCATTCCAACCCAGCATTAGTCACGGATTTTTCATGTAAATTCTCAAAGTCCTAGGGTTTTACAAACATTATTCAACACTAAAAATATTCATTTTCTAGTGTTCATCACCCACGGATTTTAGCATGAAAATACATCCAATTTTCTTGTTTCTTGATTCTAATTCATGCTTAATTCAATATGTTACCAAATGAACATAATTACTAAACCAAATCACCAATTTCAAATTCATTTTTCTCACCAATAATGCCACGGATTTTTTCATGGAAACATGCAAAATTTTTGCTTGTTTCTTAACCCTAAATCATGCTTTAAATTCTAAAACACCAACTAATCATAACACCAACAAAACATCAATTTTTTATCAATGTTTCTACACCTTCATAGCCACTGATTTTCACTAAGAAAATCAAGTAAAATTGCTTCAATTTGGAAGCTTACCTTATCTATTTGATTGCTTGATGCTAGAAATGCAATGGAAGCTAATTCTGGTGTGAAATTTAAGACAAATTTAGGCTTAAATGGGGGGAAAAGCCCACGGTTTTTTGGCTGCTCAAGAATAGCAAGAGTTTGGCCAATTTTTTTCATTTTTTTGAATGGATTTTCAAGCTTATTTATAGGCAAAAGCTAAGGACCATTGAGCAAATTTTTCCCAACAACTTGCTGTGACGCCTTAAATTTTATTTAAGGGTCAATATATAATTTAAATAAATTAGTGTGCCAAAAATTAATTAAAAATCTTTTGGAAACCCTAAGTTGGTTTTCTAGTCAAATTCCACTCAAAAAGTCAACAATTTTGACTTTAAAAACCCTAAAATATTCGGCCATTACTTGGGATTTTAATTAACATTAAAATTTCAAAAATCCAAAGAGGATTCAAACTCAAATTTCATCTCTTAAATGTAAAGAAGAAATTCGGCCCTAAAGTGCAGGAAATAAAGGAGATTTTATTTGAATTAAAAGCTAGGTCAAAACTCAATCAAAATTCAAATTATTTTTTTTCCTTAAAAACTAATGGATAATTTCAGCCACTTAAGGAGAAATAAGAGAGAAAAACCCTAGCCTCAAAACAGCACAAAAACTTTCCCTTTTGCCCCGCAAAAGATTCGGCCAAACAAGGAAGCAAAAAGGAAAGAAAAACCTAGTATAAAAACCCTCTTTCAACTCTCATTCACCCTTCCTTTCACTCTTAAAAATTCGGCCAGCTTTCCCTTCTTTCCTCTCTGAATTTTTCTCTCCCAAAATACACCAAAATAGCAAGCAAAAACCTACCTAAAGGTAGCTTAAAGATTCAACAACTTTTGAGACAAAAAAAAAAGGTGAGAAATCAACTTTTTCCTTCCTTCTCCTTTTGATTTTAAATCCGAAATTTTTATGGTTTTTCTCCACTATTTTCCCTACTGTTTTGAAGACTCCAACACTCACACAAATTCAGCCAAAAAGGAGACCAAGCATCAAAAATAGTGCAGCACAAACAAGGTGTGATTTCTCTCTCTAAAACCCTAAAAATTTTGCCTCATTGATCCCCTTTCAAAAACCCTATTATCACATATGTAAATTTTATGATTTTTGCCAATTTGATTCTTGGGTTGTGTTAATGACATATAAATAAGGTTCTCCACGAAATTTCATGATCATTGGATGAAAATTGAATTGGTTTGAGGCTAATTGAAATTCGGACAGAAAAACGGAAATCTGGAAAATTACCATATAAACAGTAAACTTGTGTCAGCCATAACTTGAGTTTTAAAAATGATTTTTGAGTGAATCCTGAGCCTAAAATTAAATTCGAGATGTCCCCTAAATGCTGGAAAAATTTCAGAACCAAACTCATCCGTTGGCCTAGTCAAAATATTTTTCTAAGATAGGTGGACAGAACTGCCAGTTTTTGAACTGAAACTGAAACCCTGATTTTATGCCTGAAAACAACCCCTCGGTTTTTGGCCTAGTTGAGTAACCAACGATGTCTAAAAATTATAAAAATTATATGGAATTAAAGCTACAGATGTCTAGTTTAACATATCAAAAATTTAGAATTTTTGGGATTAAAAATGAATTAATATTGATTTTACAGTCAGCCTAGGTCAGTCTGCCCATGTCCAGTAATATCCTAACTTAAGGGTTTTCACAAATTTTAAATCCCAAATGTTATTAAACATTTTAAAATCTTTTTGTGGCACACTAAAATGATTGGATGATTTTGCCTAGACCTAGGCTGATCATATGTTGTGATTATAGGATTTATTTGACGTTCTTGCTTGATTGGTGGATCACGTTATCGCAACGCTTGTACGATAATCGAGGTAGGACTTTCTAGCCTTTTCTGAGAGTAGTCAAGTGTTTTAAATTTCCCTATTTTATCGATGGTATGCTGTTTTCAGTTTATGAAATTATTATACTGTTTTTGATGAAATAAACGCATGCAACGTGTTTTGTAATAAATGTGTATTTTAAAGCGTGTTTTGATTAATGGCATAATATAACTTGGTAAATACCATCTTTTGAATAATCCGGTGAACGTAATTGAGCTCTAGTTCACGATCATTGTAAATGATGCGTGCGTCCCAAAGTTGACACCATGGGGGAAGGTCCCTAAACCTACGCAGGGCCGTTCGACCTATTTAGACCGTAACGAGATGATCTAAGATAATTCAATTCGAGGCACGTATATTATAGCTATGACAAGTCCTCACTCAAAATATGATGGTTTATTTTAATGATTTATTACTTTAATATTGGGGCACGTATATTGCAACTACGCTAAGTCCTCAGCAGAATAAAACTTGTATGTTTTCACGAAATTGTTCATTATTTTTTTTTTATGATTATTATGCCATGTATTTTTTTTTTAAATTGTTGATTATTTTTGGAAACAAATATTATGTCATACTTCTAAATGTTACCTGTTTAACCCACCTTTGTTTCTGTCCTACTGAGCCAGCGCTCACGTCCCTTTTCTTTGTGATTTCGAAATGACTACTTCTAGGTGCGGGAGGTAGCAGTTTCAAAAATCGTTGAGCTATCCGTTTCTACTGAAGATGATGCTATCCGTTTTCTCCATCTTCTTCATTCTGTTTCTCGTTCTGATGTAATGAGATATTAAGTTTGGACTTTATTTCACGTTATTTAAATTTCATGTTTGGGAATATTTTATGGTTGGTAACCTCTTTTGAAGACCGATTTTGTGTTTGATTTCCGCATTAAAAAGTATTTATTTTCTACTTTATTTTATTATGTGGTTATGATGCTACGTTATAAATAATTAGGCTTAGCTAAATTATAATGTTGACCCGCTTTTCGTAATAAATGTTTTTCCTTAAATCTCGGGTTGATATTATGATTTGGCTACCGTGTCACGTGTCTAAATTTTGGGCCGTGACATTTGCTAATTATTCAAGGACTAAAATGCAAAATTTTAGGTCAAAAATCAAATTTTTTTGTTGTCTCCTTTCCACATGGCCGAATGGCCTTTTTTCTATATTTCTAAAATTTTTTTCAAGGTTATTTTGGCATGATCTTAACCCTTGATCTCAAGGAAAACAAATCCTAGCCATACACCTTTCACATATTACTTTCCAAGCCTTTATAAAAAAAAATTTATGACATCACTTATATGATGTCATCCTATTATATATGAATTAATTCACTAATTAATTTGTGGTCAAATTTTGACCGAAAGTCAAACCGAACGGAACTTTACCGAAATCACGTAGGCGGGTTCCGAGCGCCTTCGGTGCGATCAGTTTGTTTTATTTTGCTTCTGTTTGGTCAAAATTCTCTACCATAAATTTCTATCTTTTTAATGCATTTTAGTGCACTCCTTAGGGTTTTCTACTCAGTTTTCGAACTGTCTAACCCAATTCTGTTCGGCAAGATTTTCCATTCATGAACTCACTCACTTTAACAATGCCGGAACATTTTAACAGTATTCACAACAGTATTAAAACACAACTTTTTCATATTTTATTTATTAAAATTGATACATACATACAATTTTAATCTACTCCGAGAATCTAAAATCCCCAGTTATCACAACTTTTCTGTCGGCTTTAAGCGATCTTCATTTTTTTCTGAATCTTTGTAACTACATCTGTAGTTTCCTGTATAAAATCAGTCTTGTGCAATTGTTTTTCTCGTAGATCGTACTAGTTAATAGACGATCTAGATTTTCGTCCATATAGAGCTTCATACAATGCCATTCCTATGGAAACTTGATAACTATTATTGTATGAAAATTCTATTAATGGTAGTTTCTCATTCCAACTCCCAGGAAAATCTATAATGCAAGCTCTGAGCATGTCTACCAGTGTCTGGATGGTTCGTGTGACAATCGGGAATTTTCATCATTCTCGGAAAATCGGTCCATGGAATGTACATAATGAATTTCATGTTTAAAATGTGAAATGTAGTGATTTTATGTGTGTATGTGGGTGTGTCATATGCAATATCAAGAAATTAGTCAAGATGACCTTTTCTTGATATAAAACTGATATATTTAGAATCCGTATGCTCAATTTAGTCAATTGAGCACAAAATGTAAATTTTGACTGGTAAATATACAGTACCAGAAAACTGGTCTAGTTGACCTTGAATGAAGATGAAACTGATAAATTTGGATTCAGCACGCCCAAATTAGTCAGTATAGCCTACCAGCATGCTCAAATTAGTTAATTGAGTACAAAGGTAATTTTTGACCGGAAATTCGTAATACTGGAAACTGGATGAGACGATCTCGGATGAAAATAAAATTGATATATTTAGGTTCAGCAAGCCCAAATTAGTCAGGATAGCTCATGTTGAAATTTTGGACAAAAAAGTATATATAAGGGTGAAAAAATCAGAAATTTGAAAATAAGCCCCCATAATTTTTCTCACTTTCTCTTTCCTCCCCCTACACGTAAATGAACAGTAATCGACCATCGAAAACGGTGTCCGTTTTCGACACCGTCGGTCTCGTTAGAAAGCTCTCGCCGAGCTAAGTCCAACGGTAGGTCGAGTCGACGGAGCAGCTGCTGAAGCATGCCACACGCGCTGCCTAAAGCTGCCGGTGGCCGAAATTTTTGAACGGCCATATCTCCACCGTCTGATGTCCAAATTCCACGATTCCGGTCCCAATGAATTTGTGATGAAGAGTAGAACCAAACCCAGCCCTTGTTTTACCTCAACAGTCGCCAGATCGCCCTGCCTAACACCTCGTCGTTGCCACCATGTCGCCGCTGTGAAACTCATTGTTTCTAGCGGAGGTGAGCGACACCGCCCAGCCGGAAACGTTCAGAATGATGCGACCAAGCAAAGCTCCAAGCCAATTTTGAGAGTCAACGCCGACACGATGGAGAACCAACCTCACCGCTGCTGTCCACCGTTCGAGGGGTTGTTTCCAGTGATGGGAGCCTTGAATTAAGAAATTGACACCAGATTCTTCTTCCTCTCGTTGAGATCTATGTTTTGATACTAAGTTTAGCCCACGCCGTCGCTGGTCAATGCCGACCGGACCCCAAAATTTGAAAAATGGCCCATTGGCCTATTTTCGATATTTCAGACACATCCGTGACGTTAGAATTGTGAGACAGAATTCAAATGTAAAGAACGGAGAATCAAAGTTTATGTACGCGAGACCAAACAGTTCGTTCGATCGTCTGTGGGATGATTTTGGTAGTGATTTCGGTCCTTTCATTCCTTAATTTATGTTTTGGAATGATTATGTATTAATTATGTATTTTTACATGTGAAATTGTAAGAAAAATGGATGAAAATGATGGATAAAAAAATGTATGGGAATGTGAAGATTTTAACATAAAAGTTGAGTTTTACGTAAAAATATAGGCCTCTGGTATAGTACATGGTAGAATAGAAATAAGTTAGATGGTTTCGAGGCGTTTCCTAAACGCTAGGAACCCAAAAATTAAGCGAAAATGCTACCGAAATTTCAAAAACGGCACAAAGGGATATTTTAGGAAACAAGGGGTAAAAGAATGTGGTCGGGATGGAAACCTGAGCCCCTTCGATGACCTAAGCTTGAAAAAGATGATTAACGACCGAGGATCGGAATTGTATCACCCGAGGGTCGGGTGTGAAATAATTGTAGAAATTACAGTGATTAATGTTGTAAAAATTTATTAAGACCTAAGAAAGATGAATTTATGACTTTTGGGTTTAGAAAATCCCATTAAAATGTTAAAGTAAAGATTTTACGGCCCAAAGACCCATTAGGGGCAAATGGTCATTTTGACCAAAAATTTCAGAAAAGTCTAAAAAGGGTCGTTAAGCCTTTAAGTTCATCATTTTCTGATTTTTGGGTTTAGAAAATCCAATTTAAGTATTAAAATGACAAGATTCACGATCAGGGCAAAGGTATTATTTACCTAAATACTACTATTCATGGTGAATAGTATTATTCACGGTCAAAGTTACTATTCACGATCATTTTGACCAAAATTTCTGAAATGCTCAAAAAGGACCGTCAGAGCCTTAAAATAGCTTAAATGGAACTCTTAAAGCCAAAATCAAGTTTTAAGTCGAAAAAAAGTAAGAAAACCTCATTAAGGGCAAAATGGTAATTTTTGTAAAAAAATTTGGGAAATAGTCAAAATGAACTGTTAGAGCTTCAAACATGATTCAAAGACTCTAATGAGGATTTTAAAGGTCAAAAGTAAAGTTTAAGTGAGAAAAATCCCGCTAGAGGTAAAATGATAATTTTGCCAAAAGTTCGGGATACAAAAGTCATTTTCCAAAAGTTAGCAGAAAAGTGACAAATGAGTTTAATTAAGATTTTAAGGTCAAGTTCAAGATTTTAAAAGAAGGAAAGTACTTAAATGAAAGTATGACCATTAGTCAAAGTTACTATTCACATCAAAATTACTATTCATCATAAATTTTGACAGAAGTTAACAGAAAAATTATAAATGGGATATTAGACCCTTAATTCATGATTAGGAAATGAAATGTAGAATTTTTACGTTTTATTAAGCTTTATGTATGATTTAAGTAACGAAAATAACCGTGATTATTTCAGTTATAGGAATCTGATACATACTCGATGAAAGGACATCTATGGACCAAGAAAGCAAGAAAGGAGATACAAGCAGAAGTATCAGTAAGTTTGAACATTTAACTGACTGCAACATGAATTGACTTATATGTCTATGTGATCTATGTGTAGCATGTAAGTTCAAATATTTCTATGTCTACAACATGAATAGAATATTATGTCTAAGGGTCATATGTGGTAAGTTTCAAATATTTTCATGTCTGCCATATGTATGGACTTTTATGTGTTACATGTTGTAAGTTCAAGCATTTAGTCGACTGTAACATGAATAGACTGGTAATGTTATGTGCTATGTTTTCTATGTAGTAAGTTCAAACATTGCACTGTCTATAATATAAATTTACTTGGCATGTTTATGCCTATATGTTATGCGATGTAAGTTTAAATATTTTCCTGACTGCAATATGAATTGACTTCTATGTTTAAGTGTTATATGCAATAAGTTTAGACATTTAACTATCTGCAACATGAATGGACTGTTATGTCTAAGCGTGATATGTTGTAAGTTTGAAACATTTTCATGTTTGCAATATGAATAGACTATTATGTCTAAGTATTATATGTGATAAGTTCAAACATGTGAACTGTCTGCAACATGAACTAACATGTTATGTTATGCCTATATGTTATGTATGGTAAGATTAAACATTTCCATGTCTATTATATGTGGTAAGTTCAAACATGTAAACTGTCTGCAACATGAACTAACATGTTATGTTATGCCTATATGTTATGTATGGTAAGATTAAACATTTCCATGTCTGTTATATGAATGGACTGTTATGTCTAAGTGTTAGATACTGTGAATTCAAACATGTGATTTATCTACAATATGAATCGACATGTTATGTTATGTCTATATGTTATGTGTGATAAATTTAAACATTTCCATGACTGCAACATGAATTAACTGGTTATGTTTATGTGTTCTATGTGCAGTTTTAGTGTCAAGATACTATGATATGAATGTTACGAAAATCATGTTATGACCTATGTGTTATGTCTAAGTCAAATATAAATTGACTTGACATGTTTATGTTTATGTGTTATATTTTGAAAGTTCAGACATTTTAAATGTCTGTAACATGAAATTACGTAATATGTTTTTATGATATGTATGACATGTAAAGTATGTACCAAGGTGCTATACGCACACTAATGTGTAAATAAAATATACACAAGTAAGAAAAGAAATGTAATAAGTGTTCCAGACCAATGAGGCAATGATAATGTGACCGGTTAGGAACCGCATGAAAGATGGTAATGAAACCACTTTGGCGTACCGGCCTCCCACACAGGTAGAGGTTTCTCATGTTAAGTTATGATATGGCTTCCAAATCGACGGTGGTACGTCCTGGGTGCAGAAGTCTGATGTTCAAGTAGACTGTAGAGGATTGGCCAGTGGGTCGCTCCCCAGAGTCCCTCTCAGTTATGCGCGTATTATGGTACGACCAATCATGGGGTCCAAAACCAGAACATAATGAAAGATAAAGACTCAAGACCAAAAATGCAGCCCATAAACGAGCATAAGACATACTAACACTATGAATACCGATGCAGTCCAAGTTACGGTTCACGGTCAACGGTATTGTTCACAACAGTACTATTCATGATCAGAATTACTATTCATAGTTATGTTTGATGTTAAGGATGTTTAAGCATACGTAAGTATAATTTACGATGCTTAAGTATATTTACAATGTTTTACGTGTTTAAGTATGACAAGTATATTCATGATGTTAAATGTGAAAGTATATTCACGATATCAAGAATGTTAAATATGTTATGTTTACGATGTTTAAGCATATGTTAAATATGCTATGTTTAAAATATGATATGTTTACGATGTTAAAGATGTTAAGTTTTTTTATGCTAATAAGCATGAAATTCTGTTCAAGATATTAAAATATGTTAAAAGTATGTTAAGCACGAAAGTATGTGCAGGATATTAAGTATGTTTAAAGCATGTAAAGTATGAAAGTATGTTCATGATGTGAAGTATGTCAAGTATGGCTATGATGAAAAGTATGTACAAGTATGTTTTAATGTTATGTACGTCAAGTATGAAATTTAAAGTAATATATGATATACGTTATGTTAATATTCTGATGCCATGATTTACCAGATATGTTCTGTCCGATATAGTATGAATGATGATATATACGTTTAAGTATGAATGTTAAGCAAGCATAACGTTATAAAGTTACTATTCATAGTGAATAATACTATTTATGGTAATAAGCAAGTATAAAGTGACTAACATTTGTGTTATGCATATGATATGTTATAACTATTATGCATAAGTTGATATGTATAAGTTAATCATACTATGTTAAGTATGCTCTATATGATGTTAAATAAGTATGTTATGTTTAAATATGAATGTTTAAGTAATGAATGATATGTGTATGCAATGTTTTGTATGTATGAAAATATGTTTGTGACGTTAAGGATATTCAAGTATACATAAGTATGTTTACGATGCTTAAGTATATGTATGAAGTTTTATGTATTTAGGTATAATAAGTATATTCATTATGTTAAATGTGAAAGTAATTTCATGATAATAAGTATGATAAATATGTTATGTTTACGATGTGTAAACATACAATAAGTATGTTATGTTTACGATGTGTAAACATACATTAAGTATGTTACATTTCCATACGTTAAGTATGCTACGTGTAAAATATGATATGTTTACGATGTAAAGTATGTTAAGTATGAAAGTATGGTCAAGACATTAAAGTATGATAAGTACAAAAGTATGTTCATGATATTAAGTATGCTTAAAGTACATTAAGCATGATTACGATGATAAGTATGAAAGTAGGATTATGACGTAAAGTATGTTTAGGTATGTACAAGTATGTTGACCATGTTATGTATGGTAAGTATAAGTGTTAAGCAATGTATAATATATGTTGTGTTAATATTCTGATGCCACAGTTGGTATCAAATATGCTCTGTTCAAAAAGGTAAGAGTATAAATATGTCATGAATGTTTGTTTGAACTTATTGAGCCTGTCGCTCACAAGTTTGTTTATGTTGCAGGTAAGCATCCTACATGAAAATAAGACAAGTGATGGATGACGAATGCGATCTGCATGTGCCAAGGGACTGAGCGAGAGTTATAGTACTGCTATGAGTCTTCTGCTGATCTGTTTAAAAGAGTATTGAAATGATGTTTTATGATGTATATCAAGTTATGATAAAGTAAAATGTTTACTATAGTAAATGTTTGACAATGATACAGTTTTCAAGTTTAAAGTTTAAGGAAAAAAAAATTTATTCCCTATTTTTACGTTCTAACGGGAAGTTAAAATAAGTATATTAAAGAAAGTAAGTTAAAAGCAAGTTAAAATTTAGTTGCCGATAATCTAATGAGGTGGCAGTCTATCATAATGGACTCTAAGCTTCGACTATGCTAGTACTATTAGCCTCCATGAAAGGTGGGATGTCACAATTTGCTCAGACTGTCCATCTATTTGGGGATGAAAAGCTGTGCTAAGTCGTAACTCTGTCCCCATAGCTTCTTATATACACTTCCAAAATACTGAAGTGAACCGTGCATCTCGATCAGAGATAATAGACTTTGGGACTCCATGTAGCCAAATAATATTGGTCATATACAAATGTGCCAATTTCTCCAATGTGATGGTTGTCTTCATGGCTATGAATCACGTCGTCTTGGTCAGTCTATCAACAATTACCCAGATAGCATCATACCCTTCTTGGGTCTTAGGGAGTCCTACCACAAAATCCATGTTAATATGCTCCCATTTCCACTCTGGGATTTCTAGAGGTTGTAGTTTTCCTCTAAGATGTCTATGCTCGGCTTTGACTCTTTGACAAGTCAAGCATCTACTCACGAATCCTACAATATCATTCTTCATTCCTTTCCACCAAAACTGTATCTTGAGGTCCTGATACATTTTGCTGGCTCCAAGATGAACGGAATACGGCGTTTCATGAGCTTCTGCCATGATTCATCTTTTCAGTCCTTCCTTGGCTGGGACATAGATTCTCCCCTGATATAAAAGCATTCCATCACTAGAAATGCTCACATCTGATTTCTTGCCATCGAAAGCCTCTTCTCGGAGCTTCATTGCACTTGGATCCTGCTTCTAGGCTTTTTTAATATCTTCAAACAGAGAGGATTCTAATCGTAGTGCTGATAACTTCCCAGTTATTAACTTCAATCTAAGGGAGTTAATTTCTTGCTACAAGGCTCTTGGTAGCTCCTTTATTAGCAACCATTGCGGGGTAGTAGACTTTCTGCTTAAAGCACTAGCTACTTAGTTTGCCTTTCCAGGATGGTAAAAGATTTCATAGTCATAGTCCTTCACCAACTCTAACCATTTTCTCTGTCACATGTTTAACTCCTTCTGCGTGAAGAAGTATTTCAAACTCTGGTGATCAGTGAAAATTTGGCACTGAGCTCTATATAAATAGTATCGCTAGAATTTGAGTGCAAACACTACGGCAGCAAGTTCCAGGTCATGCGTGGGATAGTTCCACTCGTGGTCCTTTAACTAGCGTGATGCATACACAATCAGCTTGTCATTCTGCATTAATACAGCTCCCAAGCCTATTCTTGAAGCATCACTGTAGATTGTGAATTTTTCTCTTTCAGTGGGTAGTGTAAGGATGGGTGCACTTGTCAATCGTCTCTTCAATTCTTGAAAACTTCTTTCACATTCCTGCGTTTACTCGTATTTCTTTTCTTTACGAGTGAGAGCAGTGAGGGGTGCGGCTAAACGTGCAAACCCTTTTACAAATCTTCTATAGTAGCCAGCTAGTCCTAAGAAGTTTCATATCTCAGTCACACTCTTAGGAGCAGGCCACTCATTAATTACTACCACCTTAGCAGGATCTATAGTGATTCCTTCCTTTGTCACCACGTGTCTAAGAAAGTACACTTTATCTAACCAGAATTCACACTTAGAGAATTTCGCATACAATTGATGGCTTCTCACAGTGTGAAGAACAATTCTTAGATGCTCTTCGTGGTCTTCATGAGTCTTCGAATATATAAGTATGTTATCGATAAACACGATGACAAACTTATCAAGAAATTCTTTATAGACTTTGTTCATTAAGTCCATAAACACGGCTAGTTCTGGCCTGAACATGTCAATCATCTTCTAAATCTTTTCTCTTTTGGTCGGCACCACATAAGGACATAACCGGGATAGCTGATCAAATCTTTGGCATACTTCGCTTACAGATTGGTTTTCCTATTTTAATTCAGCAAATTCTTTTTGTTGGGGGCGTAGGGCAGTTGGATTGTAATATTTCTAGTTAAATTCCTCCAGAAATTCATCCCAGGTTATTGTGGTCACGTCTCTCCTCATGCGGGCCGTGTCCTACCAGAATCGTGCATCCTTTTTCAGTACAAAGGATGCCCATAAAATCTTCTCTTGATCAGTTAAATTCATAAACTCCAGGATCATTTGTAGAGAAGAAAGCCACTGCTCTACCTCTAATGGATCAATCGAACCCTCAAACTCTGGTGGCTTCACCCAACAGAATCATTCATATAAGGGTCCTGGTTCACCCTGGGTTGAGGTTGCTAGACCTCTGGAACAACTGGCGGCACTACTGGTATGGTTTCTACTGCCTATGAAGTGTGGCCTTCTTCTTGGCCCTGTCGTTGTTCCATGGCAGATAGCCGCTGTCGTAATTCAACATTCTCTTTCATTTGGTTCTCTAGGAGAGCTTGTAGTTCCTCCATTCTATCTACTGGTGTAGGGCGTCGTCCTCTTCTTGCACTCATTATGTTCTTTTTCTTCTAGCCTTGCACAATGATCAAGAGTTAGATTTTCCATAAATAATTTTGGGAATATAGCGCAAATTTTAAACATATCATTTACTGCGAAGCATAAACACCTCAAAACATCTCATGTCATTTTATAGCATTTTCTTGCATCATATATAGCATACACAAACATTTACATATACTGTAACATTTAGACTACATCTGTCTTAGCTTCTTTACATACATACATACATACATATGGGGTGTATTTACACAAATTTCAGGCTCGACTATCCTATTCATTTTGACCCAAGGGAAATTCCTCTGGGTCTTCATCATCTTCATTGGAGTCATCGCTCGTAGACGTCCCCTGATCACGGGTTACATTTGTCCTTTGTCGCAACGGACCGGCCTCATGGTCATTACCCCTCGGTGGTGGTCCATATAAACATGTCAACACCCCCTCCTCATGATCCTATTCCCATTGATGCTATTCTGTGCATTCCCTTAGCTGCACCCTTTTAGCTCTAATGGCACTAGTGACAAACTCACGCCTAGGAATGGAATGAAGTAGACTCACCCTTCACTTCAACTCTGTGGTGAGTCCTTTCTAGAACATTTCACGAAAATCTTCATCGGAAAAGTTTGAAAGCGAGCACCTTTTAACAACATTCTCATCAAATCGCACTACATATGTCAACACTGTATCCCCAGGCATCATCTGAAATCTGTCAACTCTCTGAAGATAATCTTTAACGTCTGTTATTTGAGGTAATGTAGGCGGCAGCGTACTTTCCTCATTTACCGGAGTGACTAGAGTCATCTCTGGGCTCCTTCGGGAAAATTACTGTCTCATAGTCAAACAGAAGTTGGCCCAATTAAGCCTCAGCAATGCATCTTGATTGCAATACTCTCAATAAACTCGGGCATCTCCTTGGAATGTGCTAATAGTGAGAATGACCCAGTAATCCCGGTCTATGTCACATGATCGGCAAATGATCTCTATCGTGTGTAGCCAATCCTCTACTTATGCTGACTGTTGTCCTCCATCGAAAATAGGTGGCTGGCATGCCCTAAAAGCCTGGGTAGCTCTAGCAAATTCTCTTGATCCAATATGATCTCGTCCACACACTACGGGGATATCAATGACTACTGGTGGTGGATGGAGTACTGGTGGAGCGGTTGGTGCCCTGGTGGTCATCGGTGTCTCTGCTCATGGAGTGTCAGGGTTTACCGGTGCCAGAGAGTGTACCATCGATCGTCGAGGTAGGGATGGCCTAATTGTGGGTCTAATCCACACCCTAGGAGGACCTCTAGCTCTGTATAGGTATGGTCAGATGTATGGTGGTCTCATCATCTAGCTCTTACATAAGGTTCACTTAGTGTAAATGAACATCTTACTAATTGAAAAATAAACTTAATTTACTTGGATCGATGAACAGGAGGCGCATCAGGCCTTAAGGGACATGGTCAATTACTTTAATACCAACTGTGACGGCCCACCCTTCATGGAGGCTAACAGTACTAGCATAGCAGAGCTTTAGAGTCTACTATGATAGACTGTCACCGCAATGGGTCGCCGGTAACTTACTTGTAACATATACTTGTTATTTACCATTCATATTTTAAACTTAAGATTTTATCATGAAAACCAGGGATTTTTTTTTTTTTAATAAATGATCTTGAAATCGTAAAATTGTAAAACATCATAAAACATCTACTGAAATCCATATCATACTTTGTTGTACTTAATTTACATCATGTTACAACATTCCAAAATAGCTTTCAAAATCGCTCAGCGAAAACCATCAGCAGGACCATTCCCCTTGCCTAGTCTTGACGGCAGATGCATATCCCGCTCCCCGTCCATCCACTAGCTACTAGTGTATAGGCTTCTTACCTACAACAAAAATAAACTTGTGAGCAACAAGCTCAGTAAGTTCAAACATAAATACCAGAACATAAAACTTAAAATCATAAAAAGTACTATTTATATAAATAGTAACTTTGACTTTTGATCATGAATAGTAAAGTTGACTTGGATCGACACTATTCATGTTGACTTTGACCTAAGATGTTACACATAAAGTTAGTACATATTATGCTCAATTATGGCAATTCTTAAGAGGTCTTATCTTGCATTAGGTTCTGGTTTTAGGCCCCGTGATTGGTCGTACCGTAGTGCGCGCATGACTGAGAGGGACTCTGGAGAGCGACCCACTGGCCAATCCTCTGCAGTCTACATGAACTTGATAAAACATAACATGAGAAATCTCCACCTGTGTGGGAGGCTAGTACGCTAATATTGATTTTATTACCATCTTTCATGTGGTTCCTAACCGATGGCATTAATGCTGCCTCCTGGGTCTGGAACACTCTTACATTACATTCTTTATTTGTGGTTATTTTATTTCCTACGTTAGTGTACATATAGCACCTTGATATTTATTTATATGTCATACATAAAATATAAACGTATTAAGTAAATTCATGTTGTAGACAAATAATTATCTGAACTTACAGATATTTTGCTAGCGTTTCCTTGCCAGGATCAACCAACGTCCTCTTATCGCCTTTTTGTTGATTCCCTATAACCGAAATAAATCACAGTTATTTCTACTATTATTTCATATTTAAAATATCATGAAAATATAAAATTTCTGATTCTAGATCCCCAATTATACATTTAAGGGTTTATTTTTCAATTTTGTACTTATTACACGACCTGGTACACGGCCGTGTCCATGGCCGTGCACCTCTTGGGTTTATGAATCATTTACTACACACCCGTGTTTCTCTAGTACATGCCCGTATACTATTTCAAATTTTGAATTTAATCATTAAAGATTTAAGATACCATTCCGGGCCTTAGTATGACTTTTCTTAACTTTTTGACAAAATGACCATTTCGTCCCTATCTTTTGACAAAATGACCATTTCGTCCTTAGCAGGATATTTCCCTATTTTTCTGACTTATAGCCTTATTTTAGCCTTTAAAAATTTAATTAAACCATTCTGAGGTTTTTACGGTCTTTTTCTAACATTTTAGAAAATTTTGGTCAAAATGACTATTTTACTCTTGACGGGACCCTAGACTGTAAAATTTCCATTTCAGTGTTTTAACCGAGTTTTCTGGTCCCAAAAATCATAAAATAATTTTTCTTAAGCCTTACCGAGCTTTTACAACACATCCTGCTGAAATGCTCGTTACTATTCACCCAACCCTCGGGTGGTACTATTCCAACCCTCGTGGTCGTTTCTCGTTTTTCTAACCTTTTGGGACCTCAAATGGACATTTCACTACTTTCAAAGTCATCCATTGGCCTTTCTCAAGCCTAGGACCTCGAGAGGGCTCAGGTTTCTAATTTCCGACCCTATTTTCACCCCTCGTTTACCAAATTATCCTTCGGGCGTCCTGAAAATTTCAGCAGCATTTCCGCTAAAATTCTAGGTTCTTGGCATTTAGGAAACGCCTCGAAACCATCTAACCTAGTCTATCCTGCCACGTACTATACCACAAACCTAATTTTACGTAAAAGTTACAAACTTTTTACATAAAATTTTTCCGTTAAAACCTAATCGTTTTTAACAGGATTTCAACCTGTTCTTTCTCATTTTTAGACTCGATTTAAATCACAACTTCCACATTGTTTCATTCCATAACATATCATGCTAAAATGACATTTTTACCCTTAATCTATGTACGATTTTTTTCTTAGGAAAATCCTAAACAAAATTTTTGTTTCAAAACTTCATTTTTCCACGTTAACACATATCTATTACAACACCAAAACCTAGCATAACTCATCAAATTTTCATGCATTATCCCCTTGGAAAGCCATGGATTTTCAATTGAAAATTCAAGCACAAACTTTTATTTTTCTCATTTCATTCCTCTACTTGATTCCTCTACATGTCAACACCATTTTCACAATCTAAATTCATCAACAAAATTTCCCATTTCACCTATTGAATGCCATGAATTTAACATGAGAAACAAGCACAATAATTAATGTTTTTCAATTCCATTTCATCTATTTCTTTCATTTCATTTCCACATGCTTTTCAACACCAAAAACTAACCAAGTTAACATCAAAAATTTCACCTTTCCATGCCATAGATAGCTCATAGATTTTGTGCGCAAAATGCCCTAAACTTGATTTTTCATGCTCATAATTCCTTGCTTGTTTTAACCTTATGCCATTGACATTCTTTAAGGCAAAAATCCATCAAACAAAAACTGAATTTTTCACTTCAAAATTAGCCCATCCCAAACGGATTTTTCATGGAAAAAGAAGAGGAAACCATGCAAAAATGGAAGCTTACCTAGCTTTCTTGATTTATTGAGCTTTGGAATGAATTTTGCACACTTTTTTGAAGAAAACTTGAAGAATTTTTTCTGTTTTTGTGGGAGGGACTCATAGCTGCTATGGAGGCTGAATAAACAAAAAATTTTCTGGTTTTTTGGGTGGCCAAATAGTGTATATATGGAGCCAAAAAGGAGGGACCAATTTGCAATTGTCTTGGGGGCATTTTTGCAAACTTTTAAGGTAATTTTAACAATCTTTAAGGGATGTTTTGTAATTAAACAAAATTGGGCAGATTTTTTTTCTGTTTTTCCTCAAAAAATCCGCCACATATGAACCCTAGAATTTTCTTGAAATTTTTGTTAAGTTTCCTTTGACTTTTCATGTTGACTTTGCTTCCTAACCATTAGATTAAAGTAACTTTAAACCCTATCCATTGGATTTCGATGTAATCTTACATCCATTCAAAATTTAACATCCAATCTTTGACTCCTCTCGTTAATTTAGGTCAAACTTTTTGACCAAAAGTCAAACCAAATGGTTTTGCACCGAAATTGCGTAGACGAGTTTCTAAAGCTGTCCGTGCAATCGGTTTTCCTTATTTCACTTCGGTTTGACTAAAAATACATGCTATAAGTATGCTGTCTTTTAGTGGCTTATAGTATATTTCTAAAAATTTTGAAATCAAAAAGGCGTCATTTGTCCGATTTCGGTTCGCTAAAATTTTCCATTCTTACTCACACTCACTTTGGCATGGTTATAATATTTCATTGCATTCTAAATAGTATTAAATCATATGTTTTACAATTATACACATAGAAATCATGGTGTACATATGTTATACAAAATTTCTGAGAACAGTAAAATTTCTCGATTGTGACAAGAAGACTATATCAAAAAAGCCACAACATAATGGTATGGTTGAGAGGAAGAACATGACATTAAACGAGTGTGCGAGAAGTATTAGATTGCATGCTAGGTTACCAATAATGTTCTGGGTTGAGGCAATTAGCACTATAGCATTTTTGTTCAATAGAGGTTCCTTAATACCACTGGACTTTAAGATACCTGAATATGTTTAAAGCAAGAAAGATGTAAATATTTCATTTCTAAAATTGTTTGGCTGACTTTCTTATATTTGTATTGATTCTAATGCTAGAAATAAACTTGATGCCAAGTTTAAGAAGTGTTTCTTTATTGGCTATGGTGACACCTAGCTTGGTTATCATTTCTGGGATGACCAAGATCGGAAGGTGATCTAGAGTGAGGATGTGATTTTCAATAAAGAAGTCTTGTACAAAGACAAGTCGAAAGAAGACTCCAAAAGCTCTGGCGTTCAAAAGGTGAATGTGATTCTGTTGAAAGACATTCTTGTAGTTGAGATGGAAAACACATGTGATGATGAGCAAGAGAACATAGCCAGCCCCTAAAGAAGTATAGAGGGCTTATATTATTCCAAGTTAGGAGATCTAGCATAACGATAAGACCGCCACAAAGGTATTCTGCTACTTCAAACTATATTTTATTAACTGATAAAGGAGAACTAGAAAGCTATGATGAGCCTATGAAGAATGAAGAATCAGTCAAGTAGGAGCTGGCCATGAAGGATGAAATGGATTCTATATTATCTAATCAGAGGTGGCAACTAACTAAGTTACCAAAGGGAAAGAAAGCCTTGCAAAATAAGTGGGTGTACTGATCTAAAAAATAGTATGATGGCAGCAAGCTATCAAGGTGTGCTTGGTTGTTAAAGGATTTCAATGGAAAGAAGGCATTGACTATACCAAAATATTTTCTCTAATGGTGAAGTTAACCATAATTTGGATGGTACTCGCATTAGTGATGAAAGAAGACTTGCACTTGGAGCAGTTGGATGTAAAGACAATCTTTCTTTATAGTAACTTAGAGGAAGAAATTTATATGGTGCAGCCACAGGGATTTGCAGTATAGGGAAACGAGAAAATGGTCTGCAAACTTCAAAAGAGCTTGTATGGCCTCAAGCATGCTCCAAGACATTGGTATAAGAAGTTTGATAGCTTTATAAGTAGCAATGGTTTTTTGACGTGTTAGGCAGAATACTACTGCTACATAAAGAACTTTGGTAACTCCTATATCATCTTACTACTTTATATCAATGATATATTGATAACAGCTGGACGTAAATAGGAGATTGACAGGTTGAAGAAGGAACTATATAAAGAGTTTGCAATGAAGGAATTAGGTGCTACTAAACAAATCCTTGGAATAAAAATAACAAGGAATGGTGAAGAGCTAAAACTGTCATAAGACGACTATGTAAAGAAGGTGCTAAGTAGGTTCAACATGCAGGATGTGAAACCTATAAGTACTCTTTTGGGTAGACATTTAAGCTAGTAAAGGAGAAATTTCTTTTGATGCAGGAAGAACGAGCCCACATGGAAAACATACCCTATGGTTTTACTATCGAAAGTCTAATGTATGCTATGATGTACACTAGACCTATGATGGGAATTTTCTACAAGTGCACAGTTCGCTCAAGTAATACAGTGAATGAGTAGAGTATTGTCCCACTTAGACTATTATCACTAAAAATCTTAAGGAAAAGTTAAACCAAGTAATTGCAAAATTTAATAATGAGCTATAATGAAATATAACTAATGCGATACCAGGAAATAAAAATATGCAAACAACGTGTGTATCAAAAAGAACAGATTAAAAACCAAGCTGAAATGAATTGACTGAGAATCAATTTCCCCTCCCTTGTAATCTATCAATGTATGCTACAGTAATGCTACAGCAATGTTCCTCAGTTAACCTAGAATTCAATATTTCACAAGATTCTTCCGAATTACTTATGCTTCTACCTCTTTCCTTTATATTTAACATATTCCTATGCCAAAATAAAATATGAGGTCAAATTAAGATCACATTCATGATCGGTTATGTGAGGCAAATATGCATTCCTGCTTAACTTGCAAAATCTAGCTAGTTCTTTTCATAAAACTAACCAAACACACATCACTCAATACCTGTCGAATTCCAATCAGTTTTTCAACCAATTAAAATCTCAGTTTTATGCTCGAGATGGCCAGTCAATGAACACAAATAAACAAGTAAATTAGTATTCAATGAATTGATTAACATTAAAATAGCAAGCTAAGCATTCACTTCTTAATTACAAGTTCGGGTACTTTATCATCCCAGTCAAAAGTAAATTTAATTCATGGCTGTTTATCCACAGAAAAACTCAACGAATCTAGACATTGTTCAAGAAGGGAAAGAGTGAAAATACAACCAAAAATAAATTGGAAAAGGCAACAAATGGAGTTGTCAAGCACACGGTGTTGATCGTGGTACTTCTAGCTACCCCTTCTAGAAATGGCCGAAGATCCCTTTCCTTTTTTCGTGTACTCTTTCCTTCTTTTAACCTGTCCTTTTTTTCTCTCCTTTTTCCGATTCACACGCTGCTTGTCTGCCGTCACTCTTCTTTCCCTTTTCAGCTAAAGGCAAAATGTCCTTTTAAATGCTAGGGTAAAAGAGGAATAGAAATGGGTCTCCAATCCAAAGGCTGAGATTTTGCTTGGTTTCTTTAGTGAGAGACAGCTCACTTGCTTGTCTTTTTCTGTCTCAGTTCAGCAATTAAATATACTGCCAGCTATGCTTTGACTTGTCAACCTGATTTATTAAACTCTGCCTAATTGTTCCTACAATGCTGCAACATCACTTGAAATCAAGCATCCTTACTATTTTGCTGCAATCTTGCATTTCCTTCTTACCCAAGGCATAAATTTTCTTTTCCAAAAAGCCTTTAACATTTCAAATCTGTAAAATACTTCAAAACATTAAAAACTTACTTGAAAATCTAAATTCAACAATCTAAAATAAAATTTAGCATATGACACTAGAAATGCTATATAAAACTAATAAATCACTAAAAATTCATTGGACCAAGCACACTTTTAGTCTTAAAAATAGCTATGATAACAGAGTTATCAACCTGACATTGTCCAAGTAGTGAGAATTGTTAGTAGGTACATAAGTAACCCAAACAAATATCATTGGGAGGTGGTGAAGTGGATTCTCATAAATTTAAGAGGTATTGCATATTACACCTTATGTCTCAGGAAGACTAGCTTGGGATTACAAAGGTAAATTGATGCTGACATGGCTAGAGATTTAGATTGAAGGGAGAGTACTATCGAGTTTGTCTACACTCTAGGTGGTAGTGCGATTAGTTGGGTCTCGAAGTTACAGAAAATAGTCACTATTTCTACTACTATGGCTAAGTATGTTACTGTGACTAAAGCAATTAAGGAGATGGTTTGGTTGTAATCGTGTTTACAGGAATTAGGTCAGAAGTTTGGGAATAATTAAAATGTGATTTATTTGGCAAAGAATCTGGTTTATCATGCTAGGACTAAGCATGTTCAAGTTCGTTATCAATACATTAGGTTTATTTTGAAGGATGGAGTTTTGATGCTTGAGAAGATTGATGGAAGCTTGAATCTAGCTAATATGTTTACAAAGATTGTTTTGATTAAGAAAATGAAGTTGGGCACAACTTCAATTGGACTTCTCCAGGAGGAGTGAGGAGTTGCTACTGTTGCAGTGGAGATATGATGATTGATTAGTCTCCAAGTGGGAGATTGTTGAGGTGTGCAGACAAATCAAGCCTAGTAAGAAGAAAAAAAGAGGATTTGGTAGCTAAAAACAAGCTTTTTTGGTTAAGCATCCTAGGTCAAGGCTCAACTATTGAAGCTATAGCGCCAGCTTAGGCTGCAGCTTGAGGAGTTGAAACCACAGCACACTTAGGGGTATGGAACTGTAGTGTTGCGATGTGAGCACTGGGTGTCATGGTGCTAGTAAAGGTTTTGGAGGTGTATGAATTGTAGAGTCGTGCCACAAAACACGTGCACTATGGTGCTAACTTGGGTTGGTTTTTTATGCACAATTCACAGCACCATGGTGCGGGAGCTTAGGGTCGTGGCGCCAAATATCAAACTTTTTATTTTTTGAATTTTAAACCTTTTTTTTCTTGTATCTATATAAATCAAAAGCTAGGGTTTTATTTTCAAGATTGAGAGATCATATTGTGAAGGCTAGGAAATACCATTGAAGGAGAGAAAAACACAATCGGGTGTGAGTAAAATCTCTTGTAATTATCATTCATCAATCACAGTGCAATCTATGGCAACAAAAAATGACATAGTCATCAATTGGATGAACCTACATAAAATTTGATTGTCTCTTTTGTTTTTAATCTCTTCAGTAAATTATTCATTCTATATGATTAGAATTAGGTCGTAAACTAATTCTCCAACACCGAGCACCTAGCAAAAATAGTCAGTTTTCATCGCTCGATGATGTTGGTTCCAAGCAAGAAGAAGATTGATGAATTCAGCAGGGGATTTCACTTTCCAAATGTTGTCATCCTACTGCAAAAAGAAAAAATAAAGAATAAGAAAGCAAAGAAAGGAGGTGGCGATGTTGATAGGGGTAAAAGAAGGTATCTTTTCTTTTTTTCTTTTTAGATAAATTATAAATTATTATAAGAGTGTGCTCTGTTATGCTTTAATGGAACCACACCATTCCAATTTCATGTGAAGAATTAAAAATAAAAATTAAAAAGCCAATAGGAAAGGGTGTTGGGTTAGACTACAAAGAGTTAGGTTTGGTCTAAGAAATGAAAAGTAAACTAAGAAAGGAAACCAAGGTGTTGCAACTTACAGTTGTAATGTGGTAGGGAGATTATCAAGGGTAAAGAAAAAAGAAGGGAGAAGAAGAAGAAAAAAGAGGGTAGAGAGCATGACCTATGAAAGGTTAGGTTGCCTCTGTGTAGTGTGAGAGGACTAAGGTAAGAGTTATTGAGCATAACATGTTTTCACTTTTTTTTGTAGGAAAAAATCAGTAAAAACGCATTAGAGTGACGTAGCAGAATTACAAAAATTTTTCAAGATCGTTAAATATCCCGTGATGCCATATACAATAAACTAACAACAATATATAAACTTATACCTCAGAGGACACCAAACTGCAGAAGGAGAATGACTGGAGGGCTTCAACCAACTAGCCTTCTCTACTATTCTCCAATTCCCAGATGGCAAAGTATGTGGACACTCAGTTCCTCGACCGGTATGGTAGCACTACTAGTCTTCTTCCGACCACCCAGATCTCTAAAGAACTTATTGTCACGGTGAGTTATGCAACAACAAGCCTGCTCACTTGAGAGTCTGTGGTCTGAGAGAACGGGAGTGACAGGACCCCTATTTATAGATTGGCATGAGATGATCCCTTGAATTTAAATTGGACTATGAGAAGATTTTCTCCCTTATCTACTCACAAAAATCCAAAATTTACATAGGCTGAAAACAAGGGTAGATTCAGCCTACTCTAGGGATTTTGCAATCCAAATTCAAACAAAATTTTAACTTGAATTTTATCTCCTCATTTATCCATAATAACCGAATTTTCCCTAGTGTGAAAAACATGACTAGATTTGGCCATTAAAGTGTGAGGAAAATCAAAATCCAAATAGGTTTTTCTAGCTTAAATTTTATCTCACCTTTTTCCATAAAAACCGAAAATCTCCCTTGGATTTATCCAATAATTTTCGTCCACTTTAGGGAGGGAGAGAATCAAAATTCAACTAAAATTTTCTTACTTGAATTTCCCTTGAACCTTATCCATAAAAACCGAAAATATCTAGGAGGATTTTCCTTAACAAATTTTGGCCACTTTAGGTTAGGATTAGGATTCGAAATTCAAGTAGGATTCAAATAAGATTTTCCTCTCCTTTATCCATATCAAATTTGAAATTCCCCATGTGGATTTATCTACAAAGAATTCGAATTCTACATGGATTGTGATTCAAAATTTGAATTTGAATTTCAAAGTTCAAATTTCAAAATTCAAACTTCAAATTCAAAATTCAAATTTAAATTTTGAATTCAAATTTCAAATTTAAATTTCAAATTCAAATGTCAAATTCAAATTTCAAACTTCACAAAAAAGTTGTATTTCAAATTTTGTTCTCACAGATAATTTTCTACAACTCTAATTTAATCTCAAATAAAATCATGGCAACTTTATTTAGAGTTCGAATAATTGTGTACTCTATTATCCAAAATAAAATCTGAATTCAATCGAAGAGAGTCTTGTCTACTATCCTGATCCTATGTCAACACCATCCATGCAAAGTCAACTAACCAATAAGCATACACAGATCAATTTGCCATTCGTTAAGGAATTATATCGAGTTAGTAGAGGGAACAATTAGACATATATAATCGGGCTCCTATGAATCCATATGATCATCATTCTGTACCAAACAACTCAATCATATATCACTAATTTCATATTCAAACCACTATAAACCTGAAACTAAACTCCCAATTATATATCGTATTACGAAAGCCTGTGACATGCTATTGTCCAATGACCTTGTCATGTATGCAAAACCCTCATATGATATCCATGATCAGTCTTAGGTCAAAGTCCGTTCAACATACTGATTAGGCTATCTTAAAGTTCCATTATACTATCGAATAAGAAAATGATTATTCACCATATGTGAATAAGAAGTCATCCGCCTAGCAGACAACCCAAGGCCTTGTCCATTTTCACATCCAGTATAATGCCTTTAAGAGGATACCCTTAACTCCTTATTAGAGCTATGATTTGGATATCTATAAACAAACCATTTATCGTATACAAGTCATGCACCCAACGAACTGGTCTATAAGCTTACTATCTCTGAGACGCTTTAGCCATTGGAACATCAAAGTACACAAGTCATATACATGAAGTAGTTCATTTACTCAGGATTAAGGTTAGTGTATAATGAATGTCAAAAGTAGATTGATCCACTCATAACGGTTTACGTAGATCAATCATGCTTTAGTCCTAGTCTATTATGTTACCACCAAGCAACATATCTATGTCTCTACTCGGGAGTCAATGCTCTGGACAGTCAAGACAAACCATCCCCACCATGACTTTAGACAACATAATAGTCTTAATATGAGTTAGATGCTCAGTCTAACCCATAGACTACGAACCTTAGTTTAGACCGCTTACTTTAAAACATTGTCTTCTCGCATGCAAAAGTCCATTGCATGCAACGTTCTAACAGTTTTAACACAAGCAGTCAGTGAGCCATATTTGCTTATATTTACTTTAAGATGTAAAAAGAATGAGTACAAACAGCAATGTAATGAATAACCTCAATTATTAATTTTATTATCCAGTTCAAAATAAATGAAATAAATCAAAATGTCTTTCATACTTAGGGCATTTTCTAACATTTTTAAGCTTATGTTTGGTCAGTTTTGGTTATTTATTGAACCTAAAATCCAAAATCGTAAACTGTCCATCTAACGATGATCAGTTTGGTTAACCGTCTGCACATTGTCCATGTCACTGTGTCACCCACTACTCATACAGTTTTTGGTTGTCACTGTTGATCCTGCTCGATTCTCAATCTTTATGTTTAGCCCTAGTAGGTTCTATGTAAAACCTTCTACGACTTGTTCACTGCCTCACGCCACCACCTTCTAAATAGGTGGACTCTTTATCCAACTTTGAGAGTGATTTTTGGACTCCGGTTTAAATCAAAAACCTTAATTTTTGAAAATTTTGCAGAAAATGCCAAAAACTTCAAAATGCTATAACTTTTTTTTCATCAAAAATCAAAATTCAACAAAATAATTCATCGACAAAAAGATAATTCCAAATAAAATCTAATGAAACCAAAATCAAATCAAAATTCAAAAAGATGTTATTAAAAAATGTGGCCAAATTTATGGATTTTTGAAATTTGAATGTCATTTTCTCTTAAAATGTAAATCCATAAATAACAAAATATCAATACAATATTAAACACGCCAAATTCAAAGCATATCAAATTTTACATGTTTATAGCTAGAAGAGAAATAATAGTTAATACCTTCCAATAATTCACAAAATCAATTATATAGTTTAAACACAATAACCTAAATATGGTGTGAGGATTACCAAGAAGTCTTTAATACCAGCGACAGAAGCGTACTACATGACCAAAATCTCAATCTAAAAACAATACTGCTTGAAAAATCTCAACCCAACAATTCCACGATATCATGATCATGATCTTCTCGCTTGTGGTATATGTGTGTTACTAGAACACACATGAAGTTCCTTTACACAAAGTCCCTTAGGAGAATACGTTAAATCTAGAGATAGAGAAAGATGAAAAAATTATGTATTCTTTTCTAAATAAGTACATATGTATGTTGAGATTGGAGCCAAATTTATAAACTTTTATCAAATATCTAATTATCCTACTTATTGAGGAAACTTGATTAGTTGTCCCACTAATAAAGGAGAAATGATAACCAATTTATTTAAATACAAAAAATATAAATCAATAATAGCCTTTGTTATGTTTGTTATGTTGATAAAGGAGAAATGATAACCAAGTTATGTTGTTTTGTTTTTGTTGGAATTTTTGGGTCACCTATAATGGTGCTGTTAGGAGTGTCCTAAGAGGAAAAGACATTTTTATTTATTTCATTTATTTTTCAACTGATTAATAATATATTAGAGGTTATTCATAATATTGCTTTACGTTCTCATCTTATTTACATATTAAAGTAAATGTAAGCAAATATGGCTCATTGACTATTTGATATTAAACTGTTAGAATATTGCATATAATGGCCTTTCGTATGCAAGAAGACAACATTCGAAAATAAGTGGTCTTAATCTATAGTTTGTAGTCTATGAAGTTAGAGCAAACATCTAACTCATGTTAAGACTATTATGTTATTTAAAGCCAATTAGAGAGACCATTTGTCTTGATTGTCTGGAGTAAGTTGACTCCTGAGTAAAGAAATAGATATGTTGTTTGGTGGTGATATATTATACTGGAACCAAAGTGTAATTAATCTATGTAGTCTACTTGAGTGGATTAATTCACTTTTGATGTTCATTATGCAATAACCTTAATCTTAAGTAAGGAAATGGCTTCATGTGTATGACTTGTGTACTATGATGTTCTAAAGTCTAAGGCATCCTCGAAATAGTAAGCTACTAGACTGGTTTGTTAGGTACATGATTTATATACAATGAAAGGTTTGCTTATAAATATGGAATCATAGCTTTAATGAGGAGTAAAGGTTATCCTCTTAACGATATTATACTCGGTGTAAAAATAGATAAGACCTTGGATCATTTGCTTGACAAATGATTTATTATTTACATATGGTAAATAAACATTTTCTTAAGCAGGTGTATAATAAATCTTTAGGATAGTGTAATGAAAAGGTTAAATGGACTTTGATCTTAAGTTGATCATGAATACCATATAAGGATGTTGCATATATGACAAGGCCATTAGACGACAACTGTTCACTGGCTTACATAATATATTATATATTTGGGAGTGTAGTTTTAAGTTTATAGCAGTGTGACTTTGAAACTAATAATAATGTAATTGATTTATTTGGTTTAGAATAATAATTACATAAATAATTGGAGCCTAAATTATATATGTTCAATCATTAACTTTATTAGCTCTACATAATTCTTTAATGAATGGTAGTTGTTTGGGGCATTCTTTATGACTTGAAATCTTAGACTTAGTGAAGAAAAAAATCCAGGTCACCTTTTAGTGAGGTGTAGGCCTTTTTTCCAGGACAAGAGTAGAATAAGAATTTTATTTTATTTAATTAATAGGATAAATATTTAATTTGTATAAATATTTATTTGTAAGAAAATATTTGAAACTTAAATTAATTGTATTTGTCTTTTAAGATAAATATGATATTGATTTGATTTTTAAATAGAAATGGATAAATTAATTATTTGAATAATTAATTTAAATATTTAGATAATCTTATTTAAATAAATATTTTAAATTAAATATAGAGATTATCTTATTTGAATTTGAATTGAACAAAATCTTATCCTTTAGTGCATCAATATTTATGCATACAATGAGGATGAGGAAGAAAAGATTTTCTTTTTATTAGATTTTATTTTGGATAATTATTATATAATTATTTAATTCAAATAAAGTTATTATGATTTTATTTTGAATTTAAACTGGAGTTATGAAATATTATCAATGTAAATAAAATAACAAGATTTGTGGAGTTTAAAATTTGAAACAAAGTTTAAATTCCCTTGCCTATAGTTGATGTTTTTGTGCTTCCCCAGGGAGAGAGAAAAAAACTCATTCACTATAAATAGGATCCTTAGAGCTCTTAACTTTTTTTTTTCAGATCACAGACTCTTAGGTAAGTAAATTTATTATTATAACTCTCACTCATAATAATAAATTTCTAAAGATCTGGGTGGTTAGAAGCTAATAAGTCATGCGAATACTGATCAAGAAACCTACTATACACGCACTCCACCATTCGAGAATTGGAAAATAATAAAGAAGACTAGTTGAGAATTGGAAAATAATAAAGAAGACTAGTTGATTGAAGCTTTCTAAGTCATATCCTCCAGCATTCTTAGTGTTTTCCTCATAAGGTGTATAAATTATTGGGTGATTTATTGTATATGACAATATAAATTAATATAATCGTTAGAAAATTTTTAAAATTACACTACATACCTTTCCCCTACAAATGAATGATCCAATAATCAAAGTATGAATTTTCTTTAGAATAAATTCATATAGGAAATATATCATTTTTGCAACTATGGCTGATCGAGTAAATCATGGTATTTACTATTTGTCAAATAATGAGCTTGATACTTCCCATATATTGCACATGTCTAGATATTTTCATTATGTGGTTATATATATATATCTAGATTTGTTAGACAAATGGGTGGGATTTTGATGTGACGTAAAAATCATGCAAAGGCTCCTTTCTCTCTCCTAGTCTTCCATAAGGGTCCTTGAGTTGTGGATTTTTGTGATTGTTTGGATTAATGCCTTTGTAATAACCATACACAATGTGATTCTATTCATACACAATGATCAGTTTTAAATAAATAGAGACCAATTTGAATGAAGGTCTATAATTCAAAGATTATTTATAAAAATAATCTTTTTTATTTGTAGTTAGCTCGACGGTGAGCAAGTATATGAATGGAACGACTAGTAGGATGATGATGAGTTAGATAATTATGTGTTATGCACACTGTGTGAGTGGGAGATGTCGGACTTTTTGGGTCTACCATTATGGTGCATGACCGAAAACTCAACATTTAGATTTTATTTGGAATAACATTCATACAGGGAATATATTAATTTTGCAAATTATGACTCATTGAGTAAATCGTGGTTTTTACTCTCTGCTTAATAATGAGCTTGTTACTTTCCATATGTCACAAATGTTATGTCCTCTTTTTTAAGGAGTAGTTGATACGAACCCCATCAAGAATAACGAGACCCGTCAAGATTATGAACCCAAGAACGTTCTAAAATCAGGTTCGAATGGATGGGAAACCTCGACCCGTTGCTTCAGCAAAAACAAGAACCTAGGTATATTGACCTTAACCTGTTGCTTAATGCGAAACAAGAACCTTGGTATAATGAAGACGCCACAATCAACTATGGAAGGGTTGATTGATAAGTCAGAAGCGAACGCCACGGAAAATTCCGATAAGTTCAGATAATTCTTCAAAGAACCAAAAAGAATTAAAACTCCCAAATTTATGAATTAAACTGATGTGTTCTGTTTTATTGCTATGGGGACGCCTATTTATAGGCAATTGTTACAAAGAATATTCCTAAAAGAAATCTGAAAAAATAAGCCTAAAAAAAATCTGAAAATTATTTGAAAATTTGTTACAAAAGATAATCCTAAATCCTAACTGAAATTTGTTACAAAAGATAATCCTAAATCCTAACAAATCTGAAAATCTAATCCTAACCAAATTCGTAAATGTAGGAAGGTAGTTGTTCAGCCCAAATTCGAAAATCCTTAGTTAAAAAAACGTCTTGGGCTTGATTGAATTAGCTGAATTTCTTATGGGCTTGAATTAAGTTAGTGTATCATGAATCATACTCAATGGGCCACGAATTTGATTGAGCCCAAACCTCTTGAATTAGCCCATTAAGTGCTTCTTTAAATCTCTTTGCTCTCGCTCTTGTAACCAGCCCAATTGGTATTTGAATTGGTTCCCTTGACGTTGATTGGTTCCTTTAAAGCCGTTATTTGATTCACATCATTCCCCTCCTCTTCAAAAGGATTTGTCCTCAAATCATTGCCTAATAAGGATTTGTATACATTGTCATCGATTCGTTCAAGAACTTGGAAAGGACCATCCCCTCTAGGAAGTCACTTGGAATGTCTTTGTGTCGGGATTCGTTTATTCCTTACGCCTTGCCAGACCCAATCTCCGGGATCAAAAACTAATTTGTGATGCATTTTATTGGCTTGACGTTGAAGCTCCTTAGTCTTCTCGGGATTACTATTATAGATTTGTCGGTTTGGATTGGAAGCACTGGGTACAAAATCAATTTGATGTTTGAACCATAGGATAGATGGTAATCTGCGTAGTGCTTCCTCAGAAAAGACATCCTCGTATCTCTGCAAAAGTGAAACAACATAACTAGACAAAGTAGGGTCAAGCTCATTAGTGTTTAAAAATGCCTCTTTGTACAAAAATACAATCATCAGCTGTTTTGAAAACATAGCTCGCTTGATTTCACTCGCTTTTGCACAAAAATTCTTTTGTTTTCTCTCTGATTTTTTCTCCGCTTTTCTCTCAATGACCGAATTTTGATTTTCTTTTTCTCTCTCAGTTTGTTCGGTCCCTCTTTGATTTTCACTCTTTTTCTTTTGATTACCCTCTTTCTTTTGTTCACTCTCTTTCTTTTGCTCACTCTATTTTTGTAACCTCACTTGGTCTTCATAAACTTGTTTTGGTGTCATCGGCACAAGAGTGATGGTTTTCCTTCGATCGCGAACGAGTATTTGTTGGAGAAGCCATCATGCTTAACTCGCCGATCAAATTGTCACGATCGGCCTAGCAACAAGTGCCCTGCTTGCATCGGAACTACGTCACACAAAACTTCATCTCTGTATTTTCCAATGCGAAAAGCAACCAACACCTGTTTATTCACCTTTACCCCGCCACTATCATTCAACCATTGTAGCTTGTATGGTTGGGGATGTTTCAACGTGGGCAGTCCTAATTTCTCCACCATGGTTGTGCTCGCCACATTAGTACAACTTCCTCCATCAATAATCATACTACATACTTTGTCGTTGACGTAGCACCTAGTATGAAATATGTTTTCTCGTTGCACTTCTTCATCTTCTTTTGCATGCGAGCTTAAAACCCTCATTGTGACCAATAATTCCCCTTGGACCGCATATTCCTCATCATCCACATCCTCTAGTGGTGGCATGTCATCTTCGTCACTCTCCTCCTCTATTTCATACTCACCGTCATCGCGTAGGATCATGACGTGCTTGTTTGGACACTGACTAGCAATGTGACCCCTGCCTTGACATTTAAAATACTTAATGTCACGATTTCGAGAACTGGAAGGGTCAGATTTACCTTGAGACCCATGGCTGGGTGTCTCTTGTCTTGGCTCGAATTTGGGTTTTGCAGTAGGTTTCTCCTCTTTCTTCGGTTTCCATGGGGAAGAACCTGGATTATGGGTTGCACGTGTACCACCCATCCTCTTGAGCTATCGCTCCACTTTGATGGCCATGTGCACCATGTCTTCCACTTCTACGTAATGCTGCATCTCCACCCTATCGTGAATATCTTGGTTCAAGCCATTCAAGAACCTAGCCATAGTAGCCTTTCGATCTTCTTCGACGTTAGCCCGGATCATCGTAACCTCCATATCTTGGTAATATTCCTCCACACTCCGGTTACCCTGTCAAAGCCTTTGTAATTTATTGTACAAATCCCGATAGTAATGACCGGGTACGAACCGCTTCCTCATTACTCTCTTAGTCTCTTCCCACATATCAATTGGACGTTCTCCAGCTCGTCGCCTGTTCAACACCAACTGATCCCACCAAACAATAGCATAGTCACAAAACTCAATGGCAGTAAGTTTTACCTTCTTTAGCTCAGAGTAGTCATGGCAATAAAACACCAACTCCACCTTCTTCTCCCACTCGAGATAAGTTTCGGGATCGCCTCTACCCTGAAACGATGGAATCTTCATCTTAATGCTACCTAAGCTATTATCCTCTCGAATCCTAGCTTCTCTAAACCGTCCTCCATGCCTACCTCGATCATCCTCTTCTTCAAAACCAGCCTCAAAATATTCTTCATCTTTATCTCTCACCCCCCTATATGGAACCCTTTCTCTTCTACGCATATTTGGAACATCCTGCGGCTGCTCTACACACGTATTCTTGACTCAATCTAATTGTTCATGAATATGCTCCAACTCCGTCCTCATCATGCGCCTCATCTCTCCTACCATTGCCTCCATGAACAATTTCGGATCAGCCATCCCTGTAGCGCCTTCGGCAATGCTCTTTTCACTGTTGTGAGACATGATTACTGCAAAAACAAGGTTAGAGTAAACTAAAAGACCTCTCACACTCCCTCACGTGTTTCACTCAAAAAAAAGGGGTTTCACTCGACTTCACTCGTGTTTCACACAATAATTCTGGCTTTTACCTTCTAATGTACTCACCACTCTTGCCTTTTTCCAATCGTAGTAATTTCTCACTCGGTTCTTATCAAACTACTCAAATCAGTATCAAAATTTCCGTCGCAATTCTTGAATGACTACACCAAGGCAATTTGGGTTATGAACAGCAAGGATTACAATGAAAAAAACAACGGTGGTTTAGGTTTCTGAAAACACAAAAATTTACCCAAAAATTTTGGTCTGTGGGGTAAGTTGATTTCTGGAATATTAGAAGCCTAAACGTATGATATCAAAAAAAATTTGTTGTTGAGCCGAAATACTCTTTTTTTTTTTTTTTGGATCCTCTTGATTTCTTTTTTTTTTTTTTTTTTTTTGCTTGGATCCTCTTGATTTGAATTCTGAATAACACAACCAAAAAAATTACAACCTTAATTTGTAACAAAAACAAAAACAAAAATAAATGGGATAGGCAAACCTGAGTTTTAGAACCTAAGCTCTGATAGCAAATGATACGAACCCCGTCAAGAATAACGAGACCCGTCAAGATTATGAACCCAAGAACGTTCTAAAATCAGGTTTGAATGGATGGGAAACCTCGACCCATTGCTTCAGCAAAAACAAGAACCTTGGTATATTGACCTTAACCCGTTGCTTAATGCGAAACAAGAATCTTGGTATAATGAAGACGCCACAATCAACTATGGAAGGGTTGATTGATAAGTCAGAAGCGAACACCACGGAAAATTCTGATAAGTTCAGATAGTTCTTCAAAGAACCAAAGAGAATTAAAACTCTCAAATTTATGAATTTAACTGATGTGTTCTGTTTTATTGCTATGGGGACGCCTATTTATAGGCAATTGTTACAAAGAATATTCCTAAAAGAAATCTAAAAAAATAAGCCTAAAAAAATCTGAAAATTATTTGAAAATTTGTTACAAAAGATAATCCTAAATCCTAACTGAAATTTGTTACAAAAGATAATCCTAAATCCAAACAAATCTGAAAATCTAATCCTAACCAAATTCATAAATGTCGGAAGGTAGTTATTCGGCCCAAATTCGAAAATCCTTAGTTAAAAAAACGTCTTGGACTTGATTGAATTAGTTGAATTCCTCATAGGCTTGAATTAAGGTAGTGTATCATGAATCATGCTAAATGGGCCACGAATTTGATTGAGCACAAACCTCTTGAATTAGTCCATTAAGTGCTTCTTTAAATCTCTTTGCTCTCGCTCTTGTAACCGGCCCAATTGGTATTTGAATTGGTTCTCTTGACGTTGATTGGTTCTTTTAAAGCCGTTATTTGATTCACATCAATAGTGACATATATACTTAGAAATGTCAGACAAATGGGTGAGATTTTCATGTAACGTAAAAATCACCCAAAGGCTATTTTTTTTCTTTCTTTCTTTCTTTCTTTCTCTCTCTCCTAGTCTTCCATGGCGGTTCTTGAGCCCTAGATTTTTGTAGTTGTTTGAATTAATGCCTTTGTAATAACCACACACATCGGGTAATACCTAGATTTTTTTTAGAGTGCCCTAGAATTTATTAATACATGTGTGCTTATATTTCATTAATTGTTTTATTCATTTATGTTTATGCCCTGACGTGGAATTGTATGAAGTGAAATATCTGACGGGTGATATGATGACATACTGGGGCACTTTAAGTAATTTCTATATTTTTCTACGTCAAAAAATTTATTATAATAAAGAGTCTTAACTATTTAATTAATTGATATTTTTCTATGCTAATATCATTATTATGTTATATCTTTATGTGTGCACTATAAGTAATTGTTATATTGCTAGACTACTTCGGTTTTTATATAAATTATTATTTATTTTATTTTATAATGATATATATACACTCATGTATACATGTATGGTTGCAAACTTACACTTGCGTTATATACAAATATATACATGTATATCATAATTGTTTGTCAATTTAGGTGCAAATAGGAATAGAGTGTTTTTATTTATTACTTGTTTTGCTCCCTAATTGCAAACTTAAAGAGGGAATATTTTATTTTACAACTCATCTAATTAATGGAAATCAATATTTTAGTTATAGTAAGTTTCATTAGATTTGTTCATGAGGGAACTTTACCAAACTTTGTTGTATTTCACTTTTTAATTCAAAAGGAATTCCTCTCATTAATTGTAATATTTTACTGCCACCATTTTAATGTTTGAAACATTTCCTATTCTTTTTTTTAGCTTTTCCACATAAACGACATCACATTTTAAGTGGTTTTCCGACAGGGTGGCTCAATATATTAATTTACACCCACCTAACATTTTCAACCAAAAATATAGATAGAAATACTCCATGATTACACACTCACCTAATGTTTTCAACCAAAAATATAGATAGTATTGGACTTTAGAAATACTCCTTGAATTATCTCCATGGCTTCACATAATCACAAATAAACTCTCCTATTTTGTTTTGTACCTTTGTCTCTCTCTTTCTCTCTTTGGCTCTCTCCTACTTTAAACCATAAAAAATTTTTCATATTAAACCTTTCAAGGATTTGCTATTAGAACAAGTGCTTTATTTAATCTTCTATCTGGTAAATTTCTAATCTCTTTTACTTGTATATTATATGTATATATAGACTTATGTATTGATTAATCATATGCATACCTTATTGTTTTTATGGTGTACATCAATTGTTGTGTCTGAATATATATATATATTTATTAAAATTTATTTTCATATTATACTTTTTGAAATGAATTCATTTACATGTTTAGATCATTATGTAAAACTTTTGAATTAGTAGGAGTCAAATTTGATTTATTATGGATTTTATACTAGAAGTGGTTTAGACTTATCTAAATCACTGTCATGAATTTTCATATTTTATTAATCAAAATTTATGACTTTTTTTGCCCTAAAACTTATTTGAGATACTTTGCATACATGTTTTCTTTGATATACAATATTTACAGAATATTTTATCAAAAATTTGAATTATTATGTGTTTTTAAATCGTGTTGGGTCACTAGGATTTTGCATTTGAGTCTGACAAAGTAGAATTTTTTAATATGTTGAATAAACTCTCTGACTTTGATATGTTGTCCAATAAAATTTTGCACAGTTTTATATATATGTCTAATATGTCAATATAAATTTTGGATTCATAATGCATTATGTTTTTAAGATAAAAATCCACCTTTTTACCTTATTTGAATCTTTGAAGAATTGGACAGATTTGTTTGGTGAGTTTAAAAATTCTTAAAAAGCCATCTTAAGAGAATTAATTGATTTTGTTAAACTTATGGTGGTTGATATATGTGTTATCATTTCTTGGTAAAAATTTGGGGATATTAGATACTCTTATAATGTAGTAAAAATTTCTTGTTATGTCTGTTGATAGTATAAATTATTATTTTCTTAAGTTTCTCTTTTGAAAAGATTTCATATATGAAAATGCAAGTTTATAAATATAAATATGTTTCAGTCATATTTTCTGCTTTTTAGAATGATATCCATATACTAATTTTATAGATGATATGATTTTATTAAAGTATATCTGAGTTAAAAATAAATAAATAAATACATGTTCAGTATATGATTTTTAGTACATGAGAGTATGTTAATGCTTATGCACTCGTAGGGGGAGTTTGGAGGAGGGTGTTGGAGATGTTATTTTTGGGTTGGAAAAAAATTGTTTTGGAGAATGTGTTTAGGAGAAAAACTGTTTGAGATGAAAAAATAAAAAATTTTAAAAATTTTTTTAGAAAAAAAATATCAATATGGATATTGTTTCGTTCATCTTGAAATTCTATGCAATTTTAAAAAAAATATCTCATTTAGACTTGTATACACAAAGTTATGAATTTTTAAAGTTTAGAGTTTACTGTAGCGTTTTGGAGATGTAAATAGTGAAAAATAAGGAAGTTTTGGAAAAGAGTAAAATTTTGGAGGCTGGAAAACAGCCCCCAAACGGCCTCGTAATAAATGAACTATTGGAATTTAAAGGCACATAAGTCGTGGGCACTCGGAGGATATTCTCACTTATTGATAACATTGTTTTGCTTGAAATCAATGTAAGTAAACCTACTTGATTTTACCTTCTAACTTTAATTGGTTTTATGAATTTACATGATTATTTGAAATGTATGAAGTTGTATTCCAAGTTTATGAAAGAAATATTTAAAATGAAATTGGTGTATGTTTATGCTGGAGTGCTGAGTAGGCTAAGGACGCAAGGGATCGGTGAACCCATCATAAATATATAAAATAACTGATAAAGAGTGGTAAATACCTAAAGTTGAAGAACCAAAATGTAAAAGCCACAAGGATTGAAAAATGTATACAGTTAATTCCTAGGGTTAAGAACTAAGATGAAAAACTTATATAAAATTTCTATGATTGGCCAAAACTTATTAAATAGGTTCAAAAAACCATGGCCCACTGGTTATTGAAAGTATAGACATGCACTAAGTGCTTTCAAATGTTTATAATAAAAAGTTTTAAATGAAATGTGAAATACTAAGAAAATGATGAGCATTTATTGAATTTTTACATGCGTTTACTTACTGAGCCTTAGCTCACTAAATTTTTTTTTTTTTTTAATTTTCAGATGATAAGTAAATGGAGACTATGCGACGATAAAGCATGACTTTGCTGCATGGCATAATGGCTATCCAATAAAAAGAAATTTCAAGTTTGAGGGATAATGACTTTAAGCTATTGAGAGATATTCGTTTTTATTTTACAATGAATATTAAGATTTAAACTTATTTCAATTTGAGAGCTAATTATGATACTTTGAAACTAGTGTATATTTTAATAAAAAAAATTTCTGCTTATTTAAATTTTTAAAGAAAAATTTAATTGATAACATATTCTGGTTTAATTAAATGTTAGGCTAGGGTGTTATACATCCTTAATAATAAAGGACATGATGATTGTGTTCATAAAAAATTGTAATTTAGAGCGTGAAGATCACGTTCATGGTGATAAAATATCTTGAGTCTATCCTTGACAAACAGTATAGATGATAGATCGGATCTAAAATCGGCCATAGATACTTCGGTAAGCATCTGGTTATTTTTCCCTTCATTTACGTTTTTTTGTTTTGTTTTGTTTTGTTTTTTTTTACCTTTTCTAAATACGATTCTTTTTCATGATAACAACATGGTAAAGTAATTATTTCTCTCAACAAAATATTCATTTAAAAAGAAAAAGATATCATGGGAACTCATTCTGTTCTTTTTATTTTTTATTTTTTTATTTTTTATGAAGGACTTACTTGAAAATGTTTTGTTCAATTTGGAAAAGGTTTCAAAAAACAAAAACAAAACAAAACATAAATGTATTTTCGAAAGGATCAAAATATGAACCATGGGAGAGCATTTCTGGCCGTCCGATTGGACCCAATGATCGCCACACCCACCGACGGATCCGAACTGAGGAGTACAGACTCACATAGCTATTGTTGTCGGTTAAACTTGTGGTGGGACCCTTACTTTAGGCAGGTCTCTCTTCCGCGTACCGCCGGATGTTGTATGCACAAAAACGACATCTTATTGCGCTTTTTTTTTTTTTTTTTCGAATTTTATTCTACGGCAAATTGTAAGTAAAAATGTAATCGATTAAGACATTATATCTACCAATCTCAATTGTCCACCGATATTAAAGTGCATTTAATTTATTAAAATTTTTGTTCTGCGAAGGAAAGATTACATTTTGAGAGCTCATGATGATCGTTCGGTATTGAGCATATCAAGATGTAACAAATTTCAAATTATTGAGTTGGATTCTATCAAAAAAATTATTGAGTTTTTTTGTTATAGGAAAAAATTTATTGAATAATAATTTAGACAAAATTATGGAAACTTTATCCATATGTTTTGAGATTCTATTAAGTTTAGCTATTACTATAACTTTTTTTGTCTTATTATTATTTTTCAACCAATTTGCGTCTTGATTGTGTTTTGATTTGATTTTGTTCATATTCGGAATTTATTTATTTTTCTCATTGGATTCTTACTATGTTTTTTGTCTCTTCCAAAAGAGAACAAAATTAAGAAAAAAAATTAAAAAAGAAAAAAGAAAAAAGAAAAAAGAGATAGGAAGCTTCTTCTTGAGAATCCAAGGATGTATGAGAGTATCTATCTGCTATGTTAATACATGAACTATTCTTTGTTTTTTTAATCGCTCTTTAGTTTTTTTTTTTTTTGTTTAAATTTCTTTAAGTATTGTTTATATATTGGGTATTAGCTTCCAAACAAGTTGTATTAAAGAATAGAATTAGCTTAATTGTATCAACCACCACCTTAATGATATAGCACCGCTTCACGCACCATTAAATAGAAATGCTAGTCATGCATAAGAAAATGAGTAATGCATATTAGCATAACAAACACATTTTATAAAGATAGATGGAATCCATGATATTTTGACTACTTTAGACAATATTTTTTAAAAACACGTTAAAAAAAATAAGAGGTTTAATAAATACACTTGGTGGATGTTGGAGCTATGTAAATACATTGCAACAGATTTTTACTATTTACAGGTACTACTAAAGCACATGAATGGACTCCACTTACATTATGATTCTGTAATTTTAAGGTAAAATATTTATTTATGTACTTATTGAAAATTTTGTAATGTACAATTAATGGCGCTTCTTTTAACTTTTCATTTTTTGCGCAATTGAACTAATTCCCTAATCATAGTGTAAAATTAATAAGTTTAGTAGTGGCATTCAACATTTTAATTTCTAAGAAAACTAAGAACCAAAGGTACTTGTATTTTAATTCAAGTAATCATTGGAATTAGGCTGTTTTTAATCATCGATTATTACATCCACGCAGCCTATGAGGTCAATAAAAGTAACATATATTTAGAAGGGAATGTGATTAAACAATTAAATTGAGAACCCCGGAAATTAAAAATTGATAAAAAAACCATCAATTATTTGTAATAAAAAAAACAAAATTATTAAAATGTAGAAGTTCCAGTTTGCTATATCCAAGAACAAGTGTCAACTTCAAGTTTACAAGGTGTAGAGTTACAAATATATAGCTGATTTCGGTAGCAACTTTAGGAATCAAAGAGAGAAATTTGACGTGAATTAAACATAAAGAATCTGATTTACCAACCAAAAACATCGATTTTTTTTTTTTAGTGAATGAATAAAAAATTTGGGAAAACAGATAGTTTTATTGGGTGAGAAGATGAATTGGGTGGTCTCTCCACTTTTCTTAAAAGCATGAAAATATTAAGGTAGCGTTTGGTATTGTTTTTGAAATCTGTTATGTTTTCAAATTCTCTGAATTTGAGATCGTTTTGAAAACAATTCTGAAAACGTTTCTGAAATTGTGTTTAGTTTTATTTTCTGAGTGTATGTTTTGAGAAACAAAAAAGTGAAATTGTGTTTGGTTATATTTTTGAAAACCAGTCATTTTATAAGTATTCTATAAAAACATATTTATGTTTCATTTAAAAAAAATTATTATGAATACCAAAAATTAAAAATTAATAAAATTTTTTAATTGAAAAATGAATTAAAAATTAATAACCATAATATTTAAGTAATTACTATATCAATTAAATTTTAATTAACTATAATAATTAAATCAGAGAAATGAGAGAAATGAGAAAAATAAAATCAGAGAAAACGACTTTTAGTCGTTTTCAATTTTACGTTGGGAACAAAAGAGATTTTAGATTCATTTTGAAATCTGTTTTCAAAAACAATACAAACCAAACATAATTTCACACCGATTTTGAAATTGATTTTCTAAAAAATCATGAAATCTGTTTTGAAAATAAAACCAAACACGTAGTAAGTGTGCCAACCCATGCTGCCATACAACAATGACATAACTTAGTTGTTCGGTGAGGGACTTAGTTGGAAAGCCAGCCTCGTTTTACATTTTTTTCCCCCTCTGTCAGTACTAGTATTGTCGGTTCTGTTTCGAATAAACACGGCCTTTTCCTTTTCACACACGTTAGCATGTACAAATCACCCAGAAAGAGGTAAATATATAATACATTAATTTTGAGGCTTTCAAGGGGCTTCCGAGACTTAGCCAATTAATTAGTCACCCAAAAGAAAAGAAAAGAAAAGAACCCTACAGTCTGTCAATGTTGAGCCTCCTTTCCTCACTACTTTTGTTACTGGCTAACCCTTGATGGAGCCATGCACTTTCACAATTGGGACAATAATGCATAATATTTGTAGTGCATTTTCATATGTGCCTACGGTATTAGACCTTTTAAAATAAAAATGTAAATAAAAAATTTCAGACTTGATTTAACTTAAAAAAAAAATCTTGCCCTGAAAAAAAAATCAAAAACAAAAACTCAACGGGTTATCTACTGCACAGTCACGACAATCAAGCTTTTAAAAAGGTGTTTGTTTACATTTTTATATTTATATTATATTTAAATATAATACAATTTTTATTTAAATATAAAAATTTTATATTCAAAAATAATATTTTTTAATAATATATCAAATATATTTATTATTTCAGAATATTTTGAAAATAATTTTTTTTAATTAAATCATATTTTCTCTTTATCTCACTGTTCCTCTCTATTTTTACCAATTACATCAACTTTTCAACTCTAAAATACAATTCAAATACTTTTTATTCAAATACATATTTTATTTAAATACAAAGCAAATATTTTTTATTTAAATACACAATACCTTTAATGTATTGTGTTCAAATATAATACGAATACAATACATTTATTAAACGGCCTATTGTTCTTAAAAAAAAAAAAAGGTGTTGCTTTGTTTTTATTTTTTGTTGTATATTTGATTTTGCATGGCTGGTGTTCCCCCCCGGACCGGCATGTATGTTAACAAGATTGTAGGAGTCGCAAGTATTGTGATCGAGTTTACAGAAGCTCTTCTCTCTCGTTTTTTTTTTTTAATTTTAATTTTAATTTTTTTAACGTAAATTATTTAATTGAGAGTAAAAACAGATAACGTACAAGCTAGAGCACTAGATTAAAAATGAACATCCTCATTTCTCATCCTTAGATCATGAACCAAAGGAAAAAAGTAGTTATATTACTAGTAGGAAAAGAGGTATGCCCTACATACCGCCTTTGTTTATAAGAGAGTTGCATGCTCTTACATAAGGTCTGGTAGAATCATTAGTCACAGTTATAGAATCTAGATCAACCTTAATAAAGTTGATTTTTAAGAGAATTTCTTAAATTACCCAGGTACCCTACTTTATAAACACCTCTGATATAATTGGTTGTAAAAGTAAGATTAATAATTCCTAGAGTAAAAGGATCTCACCGTTGAATTCCCATTTTTAGCAACAACATTGATTCCCATTTTCACCCTATTCCAAGCTGAAATAATGTGCTATATAATATATATATATATATGTAGCGTAGCTATATCCTACATATTTTATTAGATATAAGATTTCAGAGCCTCTTTAATTTTAATTTGAAAAATAAAACGAAATGAACTTAAAATGATGAAAAACAATTCCATCCAAAACGTTTTATATTTTAAACACTTTATTTGTCTACCCTTTGCAAGTTACTCAATAAGTCAGGGAAACCAATATTAGAAAACAAAATTAAAAAAAATGCTTTTAGTTAACAATGGTGTTAATCACTATAATTAATAAAAAATATGTCTTACCTGTAAATCCTATATTATAAGACTTATTTTTCTTTACTGTTGTTTAAACAAAATAATTTTTCAATTTGTATGTATTATGTCATAATATATTATTTCTTGGATCATTGGATCATTAGTAATTATTGATGAGTATAACAAAAAATATATTGTATTTAAAAGGTATATTTATCCACTTATTTGAGTGAGGGGTGTGAAGAGAATTTATTAAAGCTTTTATTAATAGCATGTCTATTTATGGGTAATTCAATTATCAAATATATTGAAAAATGGGAGTGGGAAGATCAGGAGATGAATAGGTGGCAATAAACTTTCTTCTTTAAAGTGATTTATCATAAGTGGCTTGGCTCAAATTCGTGTCAATCTAAATAATTAAAGAAATCAAGGAAATAATGGCTCATCTTTTGTGTTTATCTGCTAATTTGTTTCAAAATTCACCTAAAATAACCCTGATCACTGATTGTGTTATGTTACCACTATATGACAATTTTTTACTAGCTTTAGATATGTTAAATAAGTAATAAAATATCGGTTCAAAAACCAACTTTTAGATAATTGTGCATACATATCTGAGTTTTAATATGATGTAAGAACTATTGCTAAGTTTTAATTGCAGTGAAATGAGGTTGTTAGATCATTGAATTCATGGTTTCTTTTATCCAATACGATAATACATTAGATGATATCTATAAATATGATGTCTTATCAATATGATTGTCCGGTGTTTTTCAAAAGTTAATTAACCGCTTGCCCAAACGATAATTAGTTGTCACTCTAATCCCATAACGGAAACTTGTCGACTATTGAGTGACCTCTTTTACTTTATTTAATTTTATTTTATTTTAAGGGAAGACTATTGAGTAACTTTTGACAGGCCAACAATTAGGCTATTAAGGATTAGAATGACATGAAACGGAATATTATATATATGTTGTTAAGTAGCATATTTACATAAGTTAAACTAAATAAATAAAACAGCATATTTACTAGTATATATATCATATATTTACCCATAAAAAAGTATTAATTATTCGTTTATATATGCTATTTATTTAAACAATTTTGTAATATATCATTTATTCTTGCAGCTTACGTAAATATTTTATTTACCTCTTTTTTTTCCATAAACGATTAAGTAAGAGTTATTTTGGATCTTCTCAAAACTTGATAATGTTTTTTTTTTTTTTTTGGCGCACCTATGTTATTCTTGTCCTGTTGCGAGTGGAAGTATGAATGGCAGTAAATATTTATTTTAAGAAATTCTCTACACAAAAACACCGCGGTACCATTGGATTTCACTTGAAGAAAAAAGTTAGCTGAGGTGGTTTGTTAGTCCTACTCCCACGAAAGACTTCATGGTTACTCGTGTGTGTGTATGCTACATTGCATTATTTCATATTTTTATTCCACTTAAAATTGGTTCGGACTTTTATCTTTTTTTGTTTTAATTTTTTTTATTTAACTTTTTTTCTTTATTAAACAATTACAAAAATACCAGTGTCTTTCTCTCTCTCTTCTCCCTATTCTCTCTCTTTCTTCCACCACCCCTCTCTTCTCTCCCTCCTCCCAAACGCTGTCTCCCTCCTTCCTCTCTCTGGAGCGATCTAGTCTAGTGGCGAACATCACCGTCGCGGGCGAAGCGGTCGGAAATACCGCCGTCGTGGAGGCCTTGTGAACTCCATGGCTGTCGCGATCTTGTCGCGAAATCCTGTCACCGTCGCAGGCGAAGAAGATCCACCAGTGGCGAGTCCGTCCGTGACCCCACCAACTGTCGTCTTGTCGTCTTCTGAGCTTCCGACGGCAAGGTCTAGATGATCTGGTCTGTATTTCCGTCTCGAGGAAAAGATCGCATGAGTCGAGTGCCATCGGATCTGAGCGCGAGGTCTGGATTGTCATCCCGGGGAGACGAGCCACCGTCGGATCTGCTCGCGTGCCCGGTGGCGAATCGCTGGCCTCACTCGCCTTCGGTCTCGTTCCACTCGTCTGCTCGGTGGCAAGGTTGAAAGTTTGTGAAGCTTGGCCCATTGGTGGTTCTTTGGCTCACAAGGGTGGCATTCTGTGGAGCTTGGACCGCCGATGGATTTTGGCCGTCGCTGTGGGAGGTGGCGGCTGTGGCGGCCCGCCCTGCTGTAGAGGCTCTACAGTGCTACTACGGCCAACTCTGTAGTCAACCGCAATAGTCTGCAGGCCTCTAGGGTCGCCGGCAATCATGCTGAGCTGTAACTACTGCTAATTTTTTGGAATAAATTTTTTTTTCTTTAAATACATAAACTGCTTGAGAATGTGATAAAAAAATCATGCTAACTGATCCTGATTCCCCTATCACATACTCCTGGCTCGAAAACTTGTCTCTTTGAAATTACATTCAAAATCTGTACAGCGGAAGACTATCGGTGACCAATATCCCTCGCCCAATCCTCTCCGGCATGCTTCTTCCCTGTTCGTCGTCCACCAATACTGCTGGTGAACAGGTCTCTTACCTGCAACATGTGAACAAACTAATGAGCTATGGGCTCAGTAAGTTCAAACATAAAAACATGTAACTAACATGCTTTATTGTTGTGCTCATGCTGTACTACTGTGCTCATGCTGTACTGCTGTACTACTGTACTCATGCTGACTGTTGTACTCATGCTGACTGGACTCTGTAAACATGCTGTACTGACTAAAGGTTTTTAGTCTTAGAACATTAATCTGTTATTTTAGTTCTGGTTTTGGGTCCCTGATTGGACGTACCGACATGTTAGCGCAACCGGGAGCGATACTTTAGTGCTGACCTCCTCAGTCTTAACTGATGCTAAACATGATAACCTCCCCGTGGGTCGAGAGGCCGATACGCCAATAACTGGTTAATTACCATCTTGCTGGTGTTCAAAATGGGTAGCATACTGCTTGCCCCCACAGTCGGAACCTGTTAATCAAATTACTGGGGTGTGAATTAATCAACACACTAGGGTGCCTTGTGCACCTAACTGTTTTCTTGTTCTGTTACTGTCTGGTCTGTGTACTGGGACATGCAACTCTATATGCATGACATGAACTGCTATGAACTGACCTCTACTGTGACTGAGATAAACTGACTTAACATCGTGATGCAGACAATCAATGTCTAACAACACGTCATACAATATACACAACATTGTAATAAAGCAAGCTTGTGCACGTTGCAGTTAGGACAATGCTTGAACTTACAGAAAGTCCTCTAGCGTAAGCTGCTGCTGCTCTGGGACTGCTGGTTTGGGGTCTCTGACTTGGACACCTATAAAAGGCAAAATCACTGATTATTTACCATATTTAGCTTATACTGGAAATATGGTAAAACATGAAAATTTTCCTTTCCAGACTTTTTTTTTTTTTTTACTCTCTGGACTCGAACACGCCCTCCTACACGGCCATGTCCGTGCCCGTGTACCCCTCTGGATTTTTAAGCCTGACCGTGTACTTTCTGGAACATGCCCGTGTATGCTTACACGGGTGGGTACACGGCCGTGTTACTGGCCGTGTACTCCTCTGTGCTCTTACACGGCTACTTACACGCCTCTCTTTGACCGTGTGCCTCTTGACACGGTCTGATACACGGCCGTGTTCTGGACCGTGTACCTCTCGGGTCTGATTTTTCTTGCAACACGGTCGTGCGTATGGGCATGTTCGGGGCCGTGTTCTAAACACGCCCTTGTACACGCCCGTGTACACACCCGTGTTCATACCAGAATCAAGATTCTGGGTCCGAACTGCTCTGCTCTGATTTTCTAAGGCTTTTATGGCCTTTGTTCTACTTCTTACACTTGAAATCGATCTTCATAAGATCATTTCAAGGTATCTACTACATTCCTACTATCACAAATCCATGATTTCATAAGCAAAAGGGAGATAAAATTCTAGTTAAAATCTTGTTTAGATTTGGATTGGATTTATCCTAAATAAACCGAATTTTACTGTTGGGATTTTCCCATGGAAAATTTGGATTTTATGGATATGGATAAGGGAGAATATATTTTCCTAATCCAATTCGAATTCAGAGAATCACCTCATGCAGGTCTATAAATAGAGGTCCTGCCACTCTAGTTCTCTAAGATCACAGATTCTCAGGTGAGCAGGCTAATTGTTGCACAGCTCATCATGACAATAAGTTCTTTAGAGATCTGGGTGGTCAGAAGAAGACTAGCAGTGCTAGCATACCGATCGAGGTTCAGAGTGCCCACACACTCAGCCATTCGGGAATTGGAGAATAGTAGAGAAGGCTAGTTGGTTGAAGCCTCCAGTCATTCTCCTCCTGCAAGATTGGCGTCCTTGAGGTATGAGTTTTAATTGTTATTGGTTTATTGTATATGGCATCATGAGATATTTAACGATCTTAAAAAATTTTTATTGTTCCGCTGCGCCACTCTGATATGTTTTTACCGATTTATTTTCCTACATTAAAAATTATGTTGAGACTATTTTTGAAACTATATTTGATTATGTTTTCTGAGTGTATATTTTAATAAACATAAAAATAAACTCTGTTTGGTTATATTTTTAAAATTTTATTTCATAAGTGAGTATTTTATGAAAACATATTTATGTTTAATTTTAAAAAATAATAAAAAATAAATTATTAGTCATAATTACAAAAAAAACCTTTGATGGTGGGTTTTGCAATGAGAGGTAGGGGTGCAAGACATTGGTGGTCTAAGCCCTAGATAGCGATGACAGTGAGATTTGGGTTAGGAGTTGGTGGTTGTCACCACAAGTTAGTGGTCGTCATCGCGAAAGGGCCGTCATCGTTGTCACCAGTCCTTGGCTGTTGCTCTTCATCGGAGATAGAGACCATAATTGGATATGGTCATTGTCACCGATACTGCACAAGCAGAGAAAGAGAGGAGAGAGAGGGAGAAAATAAAAACAAAAAAGTAAAAATAACTATTTTTCATTTAAAAAAAAAACATAATTGAAAATAGTGTTTTTGAAATAGTCTTGAAAATGTTAAATAAACAAATGCTATTTTGATTTCATTTTCATTTTCTGTGTTTTTGAAAATGGAAAATTATTCTCAAAAATAAAATCAAACGCCCCCTACATTTTCCCTCAAACTTTATACCTTGTCATAAAACGCCCCTCAAATTTCAATTTGTAACATCCATTCTCCATGAATTTTAAATTGTTTGCAAATTTTCTCTATTAGTTAACTTTTTAATAGAAAATGACATGTGCTACAAATAGTGCAGTTTTGTACAAACTTAAATTTAATTAGATTTTATGCTTTTTAATGGTTAGAAAAACTGAATAATAAGAATAACAATAATAATAATAATGTTACAATTAATAATAAAGAGGGACTGTAATTTAAAAAAAAAAATACAATCTGTTGTAATCGAGATTTGTCGTAGTCACTAGGAGTTCTCATCACCGTCATAGTCCCAACGCCGTCACAATCTATTGCTTTGATCAATGAGGAGGAAAAGAGAGAAACAGGGACACTTAGGTCAACAAGAGGAGATGAAGAAAGCGAGGAGGGGAAGGGGGAGGAGAAAGAAAAAGGATAATTTTAATTTTAGTTTTAACATAAAAATTTTATGGTTTAATTTAATTTTAATAAGTGTTAATTTTAAATTTATGGGTAACTTAGGTGGCATTTGTTTTTGTTTTTGAGAATGATTTTTCATTTTCAAAAATATAAGAAATAAAAACGGTTCCAAAATAGCGTTTATTTATTTAACGTTTTCAGAACGATTTCGAAAATATCATTTTTAACTATGTTGTTTTTTTAGGTTTTTTGAAAACGAAAAAAAGTTGTTTTAACTTTTTGTTTTTGTTTTCTCTTCCATCTCCTCTCTCTCTCTCTTTCTTTTTCTATTTGTACAGCATCAGTGATGATCATGTCCAACGATGACATCCATCTCCGACGAAGGTTGATGACCATGGGCTAGTGACAATGACAAAGGTCCCCTCGCGACGATAACTATCTACTTATGATCTAAATCTAACTATTACCGCCACCTAGAGCTTAGACTACAAATCTCTTCCACCCCTATCGCTCATTGCAAAACCTACCACCAAAGTTTTTTTTTTAATTATGACTAGTAAATTATTTTTTATTATTTTTTTAAAATTAAAAATAAATATGTTTTTATAAGATAATCACTTATAAAATGAGTTTTCAAAATATATAACCAAATAAAATTTCATTTTTATATTTTTCAGAATATACACTTAGAAAACATAACCAAATACAATTTCAAAAATGATCTTAATATAGTTTTCAAAATATTTTCATTTTCAACTTTTTTAAAAATAGAAAACATTTCAAAACCAATACCAAACGCCCAACATAGTTGAAAATGATGTTTTCGAAATGGTTTTGAAAATGTTGAATAAACAAACACTATTTTGAGACCGTTTTCATTTTCTGTATTTTTGAAAATGAAAAATTATTCTTGAAAACAAAAACAAAACGCCCCCTTAGTAATTGCATATTTAACATCCTAACTCTCATGAGCGTTTCTATTAAAAAATTAATTAAGAGGGAAAATTTGAAAATGGTTCAAAATTCAAGAAGAATGGATGTTATAAATTAAAGTTCAATGATATTTTATAAAAAGGCCTAAAATTTGTTGGAAAAATGTAATTATATTGAGTATTGTAGAAAAAACCGTTAGAGTATGTAGTGGAATTTTAAAATTTTTTTCAAAGATCATTAGTAACTTGTGATGCCCATATACAATAAATTATTAGCGATCAATATTCCTTCAGAGGAAAACATTAGGAACACTGGAGGAAGTGATAGAGGGGCTTTAACCAATTAGTCTTCTCTACTATTCTCTAATTCCCAATGACAGAGTGTGTGGGCACTCGGTTTCTCGATCAGTATTCTAACGTGACTTGTCTCCTTCTAACCACCAAAATCTCTGAGATTTTATTATTACTATTAAGATGTATAATAATAAATTTGCTTACTTAAGAGTCTGTGGTCTAAAGAAAATAAGAGTGTCAACATCCCTATTTATAAAATTACATTAGGTGACTTTTTGAATTTTGAATTAGACCAAGAAAAGCTTTTTCTCCCTCCTATACACATAAAATCCTAATTTATTCTAAGGGGATAAGCCCTAAAAAATTCGATTTCTACAGGGACAGGAACATTCAAAATTCAAATAAGATTCAAACATGATTTTTCTCTCCCTTGTCCACACAAAAAATTGATTTCTTCCATAGGGTTAAACCCCACCAAAATTCAACCTCAATGGATAGTTGTGATTCAAAATTTGATTCAAATTTTTGTTAGGAAATGCCCTAAGCATTAGAGACATTTTGATGTATTTATTTTGAACTGGATAATAAAATTATATATATAGGTTATTCATTACATTGCTATATGTCCTCGTCTTATTTACATATTAAAGTAAATGTAAGCAAATATGGCTCCCTGACTGCTTGTGTTAAACTGTTAGAACGTTGCATGCAATGGACTTTTGTATGCGAGAAGACAATGTTCTAAAGTTAGCGGTCTAAACTATGATCTGTAGTCTATGGGGTTAGACTGAGCATCTAACTCATGTTAAGACTATTATGTTGTCTAAAGCCTTGGAGGGGACAGTTTGTCTTGATTGTCTGGAGCTGGACTCCCAAGTAGAAACATAGATATGTTACTTGGTGGTGACATATTAGACCGGGATTAAAGAGTGATTGATCTACGAAGTTCGCTTTGAGTTGATCGATCTACTTTTGACGTTCATTGTGCAGTAACCTTAATCCTGAGTAAAAGGACAGCTTCATGTATATGAGTTGTGTACTTTGATGTTCCAATGGCTAAAGCGTCTCAGAGATAGTAAGCTTATAGACCGGTTTGTTGGGTGCATGACTTGTATACGATGAAGGGTTCATTTACAGATATTAGAATCATAGCTCTAATGAGGAGTTAAGGGTATCCTCTTAAAAGCATTATACTGAATGTGAAAATGGATAAGGCCTTGCGTCGTCTGCTGGGCGGATGACTTCTTATTCACATATGGTGAATAATCATTTTCTTTATTCGATAGTATAATGAAACTTTAAGATAGCCTGATCAATAGGATTAAACGGACTTTGCCCTAAGGCTGATCATGGATATCATATGAGCGTTCTGCATACATGACAAGGTCATTGGACGATAGCTTGTCACAGGTTTACGTAATACGGTATATAATTGGGAGTTCAATTTCAGGTTTATAGTGGTGTGACTCTGAAACTAGTGATCATATGATTGAGTTGTTCGGTAAAAGAATGATGATCATATGGACTTGCGGGAGCCCGATTATATATGTCCAATCAGTCCCTCTACTAGCTCCACATAATTCCTTAACGTTTGGCAAATTGATTTGTGTATGCTATTGGCTAGTTTATTATGCATGGATGGTGATGACATAGGATTAGGATGGTAGACAAGATTCTCTCCGGTTGGATTCAGATTTTGTTTTGGATAATAGAGTACACAATTATTCGAACTCCAAATAAAGTTGCCATGATTTTATTTGAGATTGGATTGGAGTTGTGGAAAATTATCCATGAGAACAAGAATTTGAAATACAACTGTTTTGTGGATTTTGAAATTTGAATTTTGAAATTTGAAATTTGAATTTTGAATTTGAAATTCGAATTTGAAATTCAAATTTGAAATTTGAAATTTGAAATTTGAAATTTGAAATTTGAATTTGAAATTCGAATTTGAAATTTGAAATTCAAATTTTGAATCACAGTCCAAGTAGGATTCGAATTTGTTGTGGAAAATCCACAAGGTTTGAAATTCGAATTTGAGTTGGATATGGAGAGGATAATCTTGTTAGAATCCTACTTGAATTTTGAATCCAAATCCTAACTAATGATGGATGAAATTTTGAGGATTATACTCAATGGATTTTCGGTTTTTATGGATAAGGTTCAAGGGAAAAATTCAAGTTTCAATCCCAGTTGAATTTGGATTCTCTCCTCCCCAGAAAGTTGCCGAAATTTTGGAGCATATCTCCTAGGAAAATTCGGTTATTTTGGATAAGGATGAGATAAGATTCAAGCTTGAAAATCCTAGTGGAATTTTGATTCTCCCTTATCCTAAAAGTGGTCGAATTTTTTAGGAGATTTTCTCCTTGGGATTTTTGGATTTTTTTGTTGAAAAAAGAAGATAAAATTCTAGTTAAAATCTTGTTTAGATTTGGATTGGATTTATCCTAAATGGCCGAATTTTATTGTTGGGATTCTCCCTTTGAAAATTCAGATTTTATGGTTATGGATAAGGGAGAATATCTTTTCCTAGTCCAATTCGAATTCAGAGAATCACCTCATGCAGGTCTATAAATAGAGGTCCTGCCACTCCAGTTCTCTCAGACCACAGACTCTCAGGTGAGCAGGCTTATTGTTGCACAGCTCATCGTGACAATAAGTTCTTTAGAGATCTAGGTGGTTGGAAGAAGACTAGCAGTGCTAGCATACCGATCGAGGTTCAGAGTGCCCACACACTCAGCCATTCGGGAATTAGAGAATAGTAGAGAAGGCTAGTTGGTTAAAGCCTCCGGTCATTCTCCTCCTACAGATTGGCGTCCTTGAGGTATGAGTTTTAATTTTTGATGGTTTATTGTATATGACATCATGAGATATTTAACGATCTAAAAATTTTTATTATTCCGTTGCGCTACTCTGATACGTTTTTTACCGTTTTATTTCATTACAATTGGTATCAGAACCATCTCATGATTATGCCATGTACATAAATTAGACAATTACTTAGTCTTTTTATTTATGTATGGATTTGATATTTAGAGAGTGGCATTCTAGTATTCCTTTATGTTGTTATCATGTATTATGTATAAAGTATGTGGTTATTTTAATTTTATGAATTATTATAAGCATGCTTGTTTATGCCAGTTATGGTTCCTTAGAATTTAGAAAAATTGTATCTAGGAATTTTTTCTGTAACCATGGGAGCAGTTTGTTAACACTGTAATTTTCCCATGGATTTTAATTTTTTGTCTCTTAGAATTTTTATGGTTAGAATTTTTGTACATCGGAAACGGTTTAGGAAATTTTATATAATTATTCTTGGAGGAGATTGAAGATTGAAGACCGTAATTTATTTTTCCCAAAAGTTAAATTTGATTTAAAGGTTGAAATTTTGATTGTGTGGAAAATTTTAATTTAATTGGGATTCAAATTAATTTTTGGACGTCCTAATAGGTAAATTGGAATATGGCATGAAAATCGAGACACGACCCCTCGGATAGGCCGTCGGGCCTTGGTGGGGCTGCAGCCCCTGCCCTCGGGCAGGATGGGGGTCGCGACAGCCCCTGTGCAGGCCATACCCACCCACGGCCGCAGGCTTGGCCTGTAACCGAGGGTGGCCGTGGCCTACCCAAGGCTGGCTACAGCCTGTGGCTGCAGGCGCTGCTTGTAGCCTGCCGACTGCTGCGCCCAGCCTGGGCGTGCAGCCTGGCACTGCAGGCTTGGCCTGCAGCTCGACAAGGCTGCACAGGGGGCAGCCGTGGGTTGCCAGCCCCTCCAGGGCTGGTGGCTGCCCACGGCGGCTACCGCCTCCAGGGGCGGTGGTGCAACGGTTCAAAAAAAAAAATCGAAAAATTTTGATTTTTAAATTTGAGATTTAATTTTAAATCATGATTAAAAATATGTAATTGAAAATTTGATATTTTTGAAATTACATATTATTACACATGATGTTTAAAATTATTTAAAATTTAAATTTGAAATTCGAATTTGGAATTTGAATTTGAAATTTAAATTTTTGAATATTTAAATTTTAAATGATTCTTGGGATGAGAAATAAATGGAGAGGCTACATAAAGATGGATACAAGAAGACGGAACAAAATTCAAGACCCAAAGAATGCTTTGGATGAAATTTTATAATCTTTATTTTCTTTGTTCTAGGATGGAACCATGGCTTGGTTTTTCTGTCAATTATTTTTTCTGTGATATGTTGTTGATGTATAAATATGTATTGATGGATGTTTTATATGCATATTTGATAACATGTCATATAGGATAGGTGAGTGCCGCTCATACTATATTGATCATACATAATTTGTCAAAACTTACATGTTTTTCAAAATATTGAATGGGAGAGGGTTTCAAACAAAACCCACGGCCTCTATTGTTGATCCATATGTGAAAGCATGGTAACATCTCGCGTCAGTTCTGCCCTGACCACACTCCTCGGTAGGTGTTTACCGCCGCCGGTATACTAGATTGGATCTCCTATGTGGAAAACGTGTTCTGGTACGATCCTATTCATGACCACCCCTCGGTGGCTTGGTAGGATGTGGATCGGGCTACGTAAATAATGGTTATATACTCAAGACTCGTTTAGTTATTAACCTTCCCTAGAAGCTCTGTTAACTAAACTGGTGGCCAAATAAGCGGTTATTAATATATGTCTTAACCTTGGAGGATTTAAGGCAACATATATTAATTGGACAGGGTCCATATTCCGGCTATTTGTTTTCATGACCACCCCTCGGTGGCTTGGGGCAACAGGTGCTGAGAATTACCGTTGCAATGCTACATGTTTTTCAAGTTTCATGTAGAAACATACTTGTATGTTTTATTTGCTAAATTATCTGTATATTTGCTTGGGCTTTGTAATGATGTCTAGTATAATTTTATTTCAGTTCAAAATGTCACCGACACCCCTCATTTCAATACTTACTGAGAATAAACTGAATGGCGATAATTATAAAGATTGGAAAAGAAATCTGTTGATAGTCCTCAGCTGCGAGAGACACAAGTTCGGACTGGACGAACCATGCCCACCAGGGCCAAAACCTAACACACCGCTTGAGGAGGTCCGGTTGCCTATACTTGTTGGAGAGAATCCAATGATATAGCTCGATGCTACATGCTTGCTAGCATGACGAGTGCTTTACAAAAGCAGCATAAGACTTATCAAGTTGCTGGGGAGATTATGGAAAATCTAGAGGACATGTTCGGAGGCCAAGAAAAATTGGCTCGATAGTCCACTATCACCAGTATTATGAACTCTAAGCAAAAGGCGGGTACACCGGTGAAGGACCATATGATCACTTTAATGGGATTCTTCACTGAGGCTGCCGAAAACGGTGCTGAGTTGGACTACAACACCCAGATCGAGATGGTGTTCAAAACTCTGTCTAAAGATTTTGTGGGGTTTAAGGCCGCATACAATCTGGCGACAAGGGAGTTAGGACTGACCGAGCTCATGAAGCAACTCCAAGCTTATGAGCGGATGATCAGGGATGAGGATGCGGTCTAACCCAAAGGTGAGGCCAATTTGGCAGAATCTTCCAAACCCTCACGGAAGAGGAAGAGGCCAAATCAGAAGCAAGCGGCTTCCAGTTCTTCTAATCCTCCTGTCTCAGATGGGAAGAAAAAGAAGAAGAACAAGAAGCCCAGGGACCCTAAAAAGTCCAAGTGCTTCCAGTGTGGGAAGGTAGGTCACTTTAAGAAGGCTTGCCGGGAATACCTAGCCACCAAGGGCAAGGAAGGTAAGGAACTTCACTACTTAGAAGCGTGTTTGGTGGAAGAATCAAAGGACACTTAGGTCATTGATTCGGGCGCCACTAATCATCTTTATGTTTCTATGCAGGGGTTCGTGGAAATGAGAAGTCTACATGATAGGTGCCTCTAGTTGCGAACTGGAGACGGCAGCTTTGTGGTGGCTGAGGGAGTGGGAGATATTTACCTTTATTTTGATCAATTTAGGTTTATTTTATTGAAAGACTGTTTTTATGTTCCTAATTTTAGGAGGAACCTTATATCGATAGCTTGTTTAATAAAGGATTCTTATTCAGTTTCTTTTAGTAAAAGAGTTGATATTCGTAGAAATAAGTCTTTTATCTGTTCTAGATGGATGGATGGAAACCTATATTTGATCAAACCAAAGATGTACTTACTGCTTGACACCGAATTAATAGATAACTCTAAAAGGTTGAAAGTTTCTCACTCTAACAAGGCGTATCTTTGGCATTTAAGACTTGGTCATATTAATCAGGATAGGATTCAAAGATTGGTGAAAGACAGTCCTTTGGAATCTCTGGAGGAGGTACGTCTTCCCCAATGTGAGTCTTGTCTATAGGGTAAAATGACTAAGAGGTCTTTTTGGAGCTAAGGATACAAGGGCTCAAGAGCTCTTAGAAATTGTGCATACTGACGTATGTGGCCCCATGAACGTCACAGCACGAGGAGGGTTCGAGTACTATGTCTCTTTTATAGATGATTACTCGAGGTATGGATATGTGTATCTGATGCACCACAAGAGCGAAACCTTTGACAAGTTCAAAGAGTATCGTGCGGAAGCGGAAAAGCAATTGGATAAATCCATAAAGACACTTCGATCTGATCGAGGTGGCGAATACCTCTTTGATGAATTTCTAGGATATCTTGTAGAGAACAGGATATTATCCTAATTGACTGCACCTGGTACTCCACAACAGAATGGTGTAGCCGAAAGGAGAAACAGGACCTTATTGGATATGGTACGGTCCATGATGAGTTATTAAACGCTGCCATTATCATTTTGGGGATATGCTTTACAAACGGCATGCTATATTCTAAACCAGGTTCCAGGCAAATCAATTCCCAGGACTCCGTATGAATTGTGGCGTGGCAGGAAGCCCTCCCTTGGACATATTAGAATATGGGGCTGCCCGGCGCATGTACTGGATGGGGATGCAAAAAAGTTGGAATCAAGATCAGAATTGTACATGTTTGTAGGGTATCCAAAAGGAACTAAAGGAGGTCTGTTCTATAACCCAAAGGAATAAAAAGTCATTGTCTCAACCCATACGACATTCTTGGAGGAAAGTCACATGAATGACTTTAAGCCTCGAAGCAAAGTGGTGCTAGAGGAGTTATCGGGTGAAAGAACTGCTCCACAGATTTCGGTCTTGGATGCAAGTCCGAGTTCCGGTGAAGGTCCTGCAGACGATCAACAATTTAGGGTGCCTCGTCGTAGTGGGAGGGTTTCGAAGAAACCTAATTTCTTCATGTATGATGCTGAGATATACCAGGCTGAGGCTCATGAGCATGAGGATGATCCGGTCACCTATGATGAAGCTATAAATGATGTTGATTCTAAATTTTGGAAACAGGCTATGAAAAATGAGATGGATTCTATGAAATCCAACTCTGTTTGGGAACTTGTAGATTTGCCGGATGGGATAAAACGCATTGGATGCAATGGGTCTACAAAAGAAAGAAGGATACGGAAGGGAGAGTGGAAACTTTCAAAGCTAGACTGGTTGCAAAGGGTTACACGTAAAAGGCTAGAATCGATTATGATGAAACCTTTTCACCTGTTGCTATGTTGAAGTCTATCCGTATTCTTCTGTCCGTTGCTGCGGCTCTCGATTACGAGATCTGGCAAATGGATGTCAAAACGGCATTCTTGAATGGCCATCTTGAAGAGTATATCTATATGATACAACCCGAAGGGTTCGTAGCGAAAGGCCAAGAAAGGAAAGTTTGCAAGTTGCTTAGATTCATTTATGGATTAAAGCAAGCATCCCGCTCATAGAACCAGAGGTTTGATCAAGTGATTAAGACATTTGGTTTTGAGTAGAACGTTGATAAACCCTGTGTTTATAAACGTATTAAGGATGAAAAAGTGATCTTTCTGATACTCTATGTCGATGATATACTACTCATTGGGAATGATGTAGGGAACTTATCATTGGTCAAGCTTTGGTTACACCAACAGTTTGACATGAAGGACTTGGGAGAAGCTAATTATGTTCTAGGCATTCGTCTCTTTAGAGATCGAAAGAACAAAATGATAGCGTTATCCCAAGTTTCATACATAGATAAAATAATTGACAAATATGCAATGTAAGAGGCAAAGAAAGGTTCGCAACCTTCTATTGCCGGTCTAACTCTTTCATTGGATGACTGTCCTAAGACATCGGAAGAAAGAGAGCGTATGAGTAAGCTCCCTTATGCATCCGCTGTGGGTAGCCTTTTGTACGCTATGCTTTGCACTCACCCGGATATATGTTTTGCAGTAGGTATGGTGAGTCGATATCAAGCAAATCCTGGAAGCAAGCACTGGCAAGCAGTAAAGCATATACTCAAGTATCTTAAGAGAACGAGGGATTATATGCTGGTGTATTCTGGAGGGGACCTAACACCTGTAGGATACACGGACTCAGACTTCCAGACTTGTAAGGATTCGAGGAAATCGACATCTGGATCAGTGTTTTTGCTCGGAGAAGGCGCCATTGTGTGGAGGAGTATGAAGCAGGGCTGCACAGCTGACTCTACTATAGAGGCTGAATATGTGGCTGCGGCTGAGGCATCTAAAGAAGCGGTTTGGCTCCGCAAGTTCTTTAGAGACCTTGAGGTCATTCCGGGTGTTGACAAGCCTATCACACTTTACTGTGATAACACGGGGGCTATTGCCAACACAAGGGAATCTCGGCACCACAAGAGGACCAATCACATAGATCGGAGATATCATATTATTAGAGGGCACGTGGAGACAGGACAAGTGGATGTATGTAAGATCGCGTCCGAGGACAACATTGCCAATCCCTTTACTAAGACTTTGGTGGCTAGAAGCTTTGAGAGGCACGTAGAGGTGATAGGGATGCGTAACATGGCACATTTGCTGGCATAGGGCAAGTGGGAGATTGTTAGGAAATATCCTAAGCAATAGAGACATTTTGATGTATTTATTTTGAACTGGATAATAAAATTATATATAGAGGTTATTCATTACATTGCTATCTGTCCTCGTCTTATTTACATGTTAAAGTAAATGTAAGCAAATATGGCTCCCTGACTGCTTGTGTTAAACTGTTAGAACGTTGCATGCAATGGACTTTTGTATGCGAGAAGACAATGTTCTAAAGTTAGCGGTCTAAACTATGATCTGTAGTCTATGGGGTTAGACTGAGCATCTAACTCATGTTAAGACTATTATGTTGTCTAAAGCCTTGGAGGGGACGGTTTGTCTTGATTGTCTGGAGCTGGACTCCCAAGTAGAAACATAGATATGTTGCTTGGTGGTGACATATTAGACCGGGACTAAAGCGTGATTGATCTACGAAGTCCGCTTTGAGTGGATCGATATGCTTTTGACGTTCATTATGCAGTAACCTTAATCCTGAGTAAAAGGACAGCTTCATGTATATGACTTGTGTACTTTGATGTTCCAATGGCTAAAGCGTCTCAGAGGTAGTAAGCTTATAGACCGGTTCGTTGGGTGCATGACTTGTATATGATGAAGGGTTCATTTACAGATATTAGAATCATAGCTCTAATGAGGAGTTAAGGGTATCCTCTTAAAGGCATTATACTGAATGTGAAAATAGATAAGGCCTTGCGTCGTCTGCTGAGCGGATGACTTCTTATTCACATATGGTGAATAATCATTTTCTTTATTCGGTAGTATAATGAAACTTTAAGATAGCCTGATCAGTAGGATTAAACGGACTTTGCCCTAAGGCTGATCATGGATATCATATGAGCGTTCTGCATACATGACAAGGTCATTGGACAATAGCTTGTCACAGGCTTACGTAATACGGTATATAATTGGGAGTTCAGTTTCAGGTTTATAGTGGTGTGACTCTGAAACTAGTGATCATATGATTGAGTTGTTCGGTAAAAGAATGATGATCATATGGAATTGCAGGAGCCCGATTATATATGTCCAATCAGTCCCTTTACTAACTCCACATAATTCCTTAACGTTTGGCAAATTGATTTGTGTATGCTATTGACTAGTTTATTATGCATGGATGGTGATGACATAGGATTAGGATGGTAGATAAGATTCTTTCCGGTTGGATTTAGATTTTGTTTTGGATAATAGAGTACACAATTATTCAAAATCCAAATAAAGTTGCCATGATTTTATTTGAGATTGGATTGGAGTTGTAGAAAATTATCCATGAGAATAAGAATTTGAAACACAACTGTTTTGTGGATTTTGAAATTTGAATTTTGAAATTTGAAATTTGAAATTTGAAATTTGAAATTTGAATTTGAAATTCGAATTTGAAATTTGAATTTGAAATTTAAATTTGAAATTTCAAATTTGAAATTTGAAATTTGAATTTGAAATTCGAATTTGAAATTTGAAATTCAAATTTTGAATCACAGTCCAAGTAAGATTCGAATTTGTTGTGGAAAATCCACAAGGTTTGAAATTTGAATTTGAGTTGGATATGGAAAGGATAATCTTGTTAGAATCTTACTTGAATTTTGAATCCAAATCCTAACTAATGATGGACAAAATTTTGAGGATTATCCTCAATGGATTTTCGGTTTTTATGGATAAGGTTCAAGGGAAAAATTCAAGTTTCAATCCCAGTTGAATTTGGATTCTCTCCTCCCCAAAAAGTGGCTGAAATTTTAGAGCATATATCCTAGGAAAATTCGGTTATTTTAGATAAGGATGAGATAAGATTCAAGCTTAAAAATCCTAGTGGAATTTTGATTCTCCCTTATCCTAAAAGTGGCCGAATTTTTTAGGAGATTTTCTCTTTGGAATTTTCGGATTTTTTGGTTGAAAACGGAAGATAAAATTCTAGTTAAAATCTTGTTTAGATTTGGATTGGATTTATCCTAAATGGCCGGATTTTATTGTTGGGATTCTCCCTTGGAAAATTCAGATTTTATGGTTATGGGTAAGGGCGAATATCTTTTCCTAGTCTAATTCGAATTCAGAGAATCACCTCATACAGGTCTATAAATAGAGGTCCTGCCACTTCAGTTCTCTCAGACCACAGACTCTCAGGTGAGCAGGCTTATTGTTGCACAACTCATCATGACAATAAGTTCTTTAGAGATTTGGGTGGTCGGAAGAAGACTAGCAGTGCTAGCATACCGATCGAGGTTCAGAGTGCCCACACACTCAGCCATTCGGGAATTGGAGAATAGTAGAGAAGGCTAGTTGGTTGAAGCCTCCGGTCATTCTCCTCCTACAGATTGGCGTCCTTGAGGTATGAGTTTTAATTGTTGATGGTTTATTGTATATGGCATCATGAGATATTTAACGATCTAAAAATTTTTATTATTCCGCTGCGCTACTCTGATACGTTTTTTACCGTTTTATTTCATTACAATTTTGAACTCTACAAAACTTGGGATTTTGTTTGCATTGATAATTTTCTACAATTCTAATTCAACTTCAAATAAAATCATAACAACTTTATTTGAAAGTCAAATAATTGTGTAATCTCTTATCCAAAACAAAATTGAAATTTAAATTAAGAAAAAATCTTTTCTTCCATCCTTATCCATTATGGACGCCACCTATCCACTGCTAGAATAAGATTTCGTTCAATTCAAATTCAAATGGAATAATCTTTTAAATTTCAAATATTTATTTTAAGATAAAATTTTCAAAATTCAAATTAATCTTATATTTATCTCTCGAAAGATAAATACAATTAATTTAAATTTAATTAATTTAAATTTCAAATCTTATCTTTCAAAATAAATATTAATTAAATATATCCTCTTTATTGAATAATACAAAATTATAATTTTACCATTCTAGCACCTAGGGAAAAATGCCTACACCATGTGGGAGGATGATCCCAATTTTTCTCTTTAATAATGCAAGACAACGAGCAATTAAGAATATCCTGATTAATTATCATCTATTAAGGAATTATGCAGAGCTAGTATGGAGACTAATTTGACATATATAATGTGGGCTCTAATAATCCATGTAATTATTATTCAATACCGAATAAACCCATTACAATTATCTATTTTAGAGTCATACTATTGTAAACCTAAAACTGCACTCTCAATAATATATCGTATTATGTAACCCAGTGATAACCTATCGCCTAATGACGTTGTTATATATGCAAAACCCTTATATGATACCCATGATCAGCCTTAGGGAATCAAGCTATCTTAAAGATTCATTACACTTCTGAACAAAAAAAAAAAAAAATATTCACCATTTGTGAATAAGAAGTCATCTGCCCAACAGACGACTCAATGCCTTGTCCATTTTCACATCTAATATAATGCCTTTAATAGGATAAGCTTTACTTTTCATTAGAGTTATAATTCCAATATTTGTAAACAAACTCTCCATCATATACAAGTCATGTATCCAACAAACCGGTCATAAGCTTACTACCTCTGAGATGTTTTAGCCATTGAAATATCAAAGTTCATAAGTCATACACATGATGTGACGCCCCCAATCTCGGCCACACGAAACTGTCACAATCCAACTCTGTAGCTGACTGTGACAGCCCTTGCACCTCATTAGGTAGTCACCAAAAACTTCTTCCATATTTAAAGCTTTGTATTTTAGAGCTCATTTTTTTTCTAAATTACTTTTCTTGCATGAAAGCCTTGTATGAAAGCCATATAAAATTTAAAACTATACTTTAGTTGTCTTTTTGTAATACAACATAATTGACATAAATACAATTATCTCAGCTTTGTATCTCAAATACATTTTCTTCAAATTCCCTCTTTTAATGCTCAGTAGAAGACTGACAGTAGGACCATAATTCACAGTGGAATTCCCTATTCCAATGACATCGCATATCCTGCCGCCATCCAGGTTGTCTACTTGACAGGTTTCTTACTTGCAACATGAATAAACCAATGAGCTAACAGGCTCAGTAAGTTCAAACATACATACTATGAATCACATAGATTCAAAAATGTCAATAATATAATTTCCTATGAATAGTACTATTTATCCGTGAAAAGTACTATTCACCATAAACATTAACTTTGACTTTTGACCATGAATAGTAACTTGAACTCTGATCGGATACTATTTACGTCACTCTAACCGAGTACACTACACTTAAAATTAGTGTCAGTTATGCTCAATTATGCTCATTTATGGCTTTCATTCAATTTTCGATCTTTATCTTATTTAAGTTCTAGTTTTAAGCTCATATTGGCCGTACCGATATCATACGCGCGCTGACTGTGAAGGACCTTGGGAGTGACCTTGAGGCTAATCCTCCCCAGTCCATCATTGTCCGAAGCGGTCTTGTATCCCCGAAGGACCTGTAAACCTCCACCTTACTATTGGAGGCCGGTACGCCAAAAATGGTTCATTACTATCTTTAAATTATAGTTCCGACCGGGTGGCATTAATCATCACCTAAAAGTCAGGAACCTTTATTACTCGTAGGTCTTTACACATTCTTTCTTTTAAGGGTGTGTCTTAAATTTAGTCACATTCTTTCCATAGTGTACCCCCAGTACACATTTCACTTTATCAGCTCATTGGGTGTGTTAGTCTAACTACACCCTAGTACCTGTAGGACCTTGCATCTAATGTACAATTAGTACATAATTAAATATCACAGTATTTCATGTTACAAATATGAAAATGCTTGAACTTACCATAACTGTGCTAATTTCCAATCTCTGACTTCCTTTGCAGTTCTTGTACCTTCTCTAATTTGGGTCCTTATAGACAAAATATTGTCTATTAATACCCATCATTATTCATCACTTTACATATATTCATTTCGTTGTTAACATTTCAATGCATTTCATCTCTATATGTGATACACAACTTGATACACGCCCGTCTCCAAGCCCGTGTACCTCTCGGGTTTCTACCACATGCTCGTGTTTCAAAGTACATGCCCGTGTACTTTATAAATTTTAGATTTTAGCCTTAAAATCTTAATTTTGACCTCTAGAATCTTATTTAAAACATTCTAGATCCTTAATGGTCCTTTCCGAGCCTTTCGAAAATTTTTGATCAAAATGACCATTTTGCCCTTAGCGGGGCTCGGGACCATAACAATTTCAATCTATCATTTCACTGGGATTTTCTAAGCCCAAATATCATAAAATAATATTTCTTAGATTTTGATATATTTTTACAGCATTAATTATTGCAAAATCGACAACTATTCCTTACAAGACCCTCGAAGATACTATTCTGACACCTCGGGTCGTTTCTTGTTTTTCTAGCGTTTCAGAGCCTCAAATGAGTATTTCACTACTCCTGAAATGTTTATTATCCCGTTCCCGAGTCTTGGTTCTCGAGAGGCTTGGGTTTTTCATCTCGTTCATAAATTTGCCCCCTCGTTTCCTAAAATACTCCTAACGTAAAATTTTCCCGTTCTCGGCATTTTAGACATTAGAGGGTCATTTTACGATTCTTCTTGTGTTCAATCTTCCATTACCAATTCCAACCTATCGAGGGGTCTCGATTTTTATTTCTGAGCCTACATGTTTACCCCTCGTTTCCTGAAATGCCCTTTATGCCATTTTAAAAATTTCGACAGCATTTCTGCTTAAATTTTAGGTTTTCCCGGCGTTAGGTATGCCTCAGAACCTCAGTACCTGCCATGTACTATACCAAAGGCCTATTTTATGCAAAGTTACTAAACTTTATATAAAACTTTTTCACATTATCCATCATTCATATCAACATATAAATTCACCATTTTTCTTTAATCATAACCACGGTTTTCTCATGGTATTCAACACCAATTTTTATCACAAAGCTCATTCATCACATATAAATCTTAGGGTTTCTAATGCACATTTCAACATCAAAAACTTAAGAAAATTTCATTCTAACCTAGCCATTTTATGCCACGGTTTTCATGTCCAAAAGCATAGGAAAATTTTTTTCTTGTTCCTAGGGTTCTTTATCAACATTTCTTCATCAATTTTCATCACAAAAATTTCCATATTCTCCAGCACATATTGCAAGGATTTTTCAAGAACCATGCATAATTTTTGCTTATTTTAAGTTTCTAAAACATGCTTTAATCACTACATCACTAAATCAACATCAACACCAAAACAAATCATCAAATTTTTTCACCATTTTTCACCCAAACATGCCACGGATTTCTTGAAGAAAAATGGCAAGAAATGCTACAAAATGGTAGCTCACCTTATCAACTTAATTCATTGATGCTAGGAGTAAGTTTGAAAGCTAATTTAGTGAAGAATTTTTGCTAAAATTTTGCTTGGAAAGGGGTAGAAGTACACGGCCACACTTTGACAACATTTGGCTAGTTTTTGCTAATTTTCTAAATGAATTTTTCCACTCCTATTTATAGGCAAATGGTGAAGGACCAAATGGTAAATTTTCCCCACAATTTAGAAATTGTTTAGACACTTTCTAGCAACTTTCTAAGGACCAATAAGCAAATGTTTTTGCTGATTTTTCATGCCTTGGCCGAATCTTTTTTTTCTCATTTTTGCCAAATTTTTTTCATGTCATTTTGGCTAAATCTTAGCCCTTGATTTAAGATTAACATTAATCTCCACCATTAATGCTATCTACCATCCTTTTAGCCTTAATTTACCCCATTAATTACATCATAATTTTGATGTCACACACGACATCATCCAATTAATTCATATATTAATTCTTGGTCAAAGTTTGACTAAAAGTCAAACCAAACGGAAATCTACCAAAATCGCGTAGGTGGGTTTCTGACACCTCCAGTATGATTAGTTTACCTTATTTTGCTTCCGTTTGACCAAAATTCATTACCATAAATTTTCGTCTTTTGCTGCACTTCGGTGCACTTTCCAGGGTTTATAGTTCCATTTTAGGGCCATTTCATCCGTTTCGGTTCGGGAAGATTTTCCATCTCCAAACTCACTCTCTTTAACACTGTTAGAACATTTTGTTGCATTCTCAATAGTGTTAAAACACAACTTTTTCATATTTTACACATTAAAATTGTCATGTACATACAATTTTAAATTTATCTGAGAATCTCAAAATTCCCGGTTATCACATTCACCCCTCCTTATAAAATTTTCGTCATCGAAAATTTAGAACAAGTGGGGTATAATTCTCTAATTTCATCCTCGCGATCCCATGTAGCCTCTTCGACATTATAATTTTTCCATAATACTTTGACTAATGAGATCGTCTTATTCCTTAATACTTTTTCTTCTTATGCCAGAATTTGAATAGGCTTCTCTTCGTACGTCAGATCTTCCTGGATTTGGATTGGTTCATGTTTCAGTACATGGGATGGATTTGATATGTACTTTCGCAACATGGACACGTGAAACACATTATGCACTACCGACATTTCAGGAAGTAATGCCAACTTATAGGCAACCTTCCCAATGCGTTCGATAATTTCGAATGGTCCAATATATCTCAGACTCAATTTCCCTCTCTTACCGAAATGCATTATTCCTTTCATTGGCGAAACCCTTAAGAATACGAAATCCCATCGTTAAACTCTAGGGGTCTTCATTGTTTGTCCGCATAGCTTTTCTGTCGGCTTGCGCAATCTTCATTCGTTGCTGTTTTTTTTGCAACTGCATCAGTTGTTTCTTGTACAAAATCCATTTTGTGCAACTGCTTTTCTTGTAGATTATACCAGTGGACAGGTGGTCTACACTTTCTTCCATATAAAGCTTCATAGGGTGCCATTCCTATAGAAGCTTGGTAGCTATTATTATATGAAAATTCTACCAATGGAAGTTTTTCGTTCCAGTTTCGTGGGAAATCTATTATACATGCACGAAGCATGTCTTCTAACATTTAGATCGTCCGTTTAGATTGCCCGTCCATCTGCGGATGAAAAGCCGTACTCAGATATAATTATGTTCCCATGGCTTCTTGCATACACTTCCAGAAATTTGAAGTAAATCGTGCATCACGATCCGATACAATGGATTTAGGAACACCATGTAACCTAACGATATGGGTTACATAAAGGTTTGCCAACTTTTCCAGTGAAAAAGTCATTTTCACTGCTATGAACCTTGCTGTTTTTGTTAATCTATCAACGATAACCCAAATGGCATCATAGCCTTCTCGGGTTTTCGATAATCCTATTACAAAGTCCATCATAATATGTTCCCATTTCCATTCAGAAATTTCTAACGGCTCTAATTTTTTGCTTGGATGTCGGTGTTCAGCTTTAATTCTTTGGCACATCATGCATCGGTTCACGAATTCTGTAATGTCCTTCTTCGCCCATTTCCATCAGAATTGTAGTTTCAAATCCTGGTACATCTTACTGGCTCCGAGATGCACTGAATATGGTGTTTCATGGGCTTCTACCATAATCTGCCTTCTTAATCCTTCATCATTAGGAACATGAATTCTAATGTCCTCGAATAACGATGACTCGAATTAAAGTGCAACCAATTTTCCAGATATCAGCTCCATCTTCAAAGAATTTATCTCCTGCTGTAATGGCCTTGACATTTTCTCTATTGGCAGTTGCTGCGAAACAGTAGATTTTTGACTTAATGCATCTGCCACGCAATTGGCTTTTCCGGGATGGTAGAGGATCTCGCAATCATAATCCTTTACCAGCTCTAACCATCTTCTTTGCTGCATGTTTAACTCCTTCTGTATGAAGAAGTATTTTAAACTCTGATGGTCAGTGTAGATCTGACACTAAGCTCCATATAAATACTGTCACCAAATCTTAAGTGCAAACACTACGGCAGTAAGTTCCAGATCATGCGTGGGATAATTTTTCTCGTGATCCTTTAATTGACATAAGGCATATGCTATTACCTTATCGCCTTGCATCAGGACAGCTCCTAATCCCATATTCAAAGCGTCACTGTATATCACAAACATCTCCCCTTCGGTAGGAAGTGTAAGAATTGACGTACTCGTTAGTCACTTCTTCAGCTCTCAGAAGCTCCTTTTGCACTCATCAGTCCACTCATACCTCCTCTCTTTACGTGTAAGAGCTGTGAGAGGTACAGCGAGTCATGCGAATCTTTCTACAAATCTCCTATAATAACCGGCTAAGCCTAAGAAATTTCGTATTTCAGTCAAAGTCCTAGGTGTAGGCCATTTGTTAATCGCCTTCACTTTAGCAGGATCCACTGTGATTCCTTCCTTGGAGACTACGTGTCCGAGGAAATGTACTCTATTTAGCCAAAATTCACACTTAGAGAATTTCGTATAGAGTTGGTGCTTCCTTATTGTTTGAAGAACGATCCTCAGGTGTTCCTCATGTTCCTCATGAGTCTTTAAATATATAAGTATTTCATTGATAAACACAATGACAAACTTATCAAGAAATTCCTTGAAGACTCGATTCATTAGGTCTGTGAACGTAGCTGGCACATTTGTCAACCCAAACAGCATCACAAGAAATTCATAATGATCGTAATGGGTCCTAAACACTGTCTTGGGAATGTCGCTCTCTTTGTTCCACAACTGATGATATCTTGATCGCAGATTGATCTTGAAGAATACCACTCGCCTTTGAGTTGATCGAACAAGTCATCTATTCTAAGTAATGGATACCTATTCTTAACCGTAACCTTGTTCAACTCCTTATAGTTGATACACATGCAGAATGTTCTATCCTTCTTCTTGACAAATAATACTAGAGTACCCCATGGGGAATAACTTGGACGTATGAATCCTTTGTCAAGAAGCTCTTTTAATTGCACTTATAACTCCTTTAGCTTAGCCAGTGCCATTCGATACGGCACCTTTGAGATAGGTGTAGTTCCTGACATTGATTCGATCTCAAAAGAGATCTCTTGTTCTGGCGGCAACCCGGGTAATTCTTCTAGGAAGACATCGGGAAACTTGTTCATAATAGGAATATCTTCAGGTTGAAGCTTCTGTTCCTCCGTCACATCTACTATGTACGCTAAGTATCCAGCACAGCCGCTAGATATTAACCTTCTTGCTTTCATTGAATTAATCATCATCTTCCTCATTTTACGTGACGAACTGACATATTCGAAGCCGTCTTCCTGGTCGGGTTGAAATACTATTTTTCACTTCCGACAATTGATCGTGGCTTGATATTTTCCTATGAAATCCATTCCTAGTATTACGTTATAATCAGCTAACTCTATCACGATCAATTCCACATATAGCTCCCTATTTGCCACAATTATTGGTACATGAGGTAACCAGTAATTAGATATCAATATGTCCACTGAGGGTAGAGCCGTTCTAAATGTCATACCCATGCTATCTTTAGGATATCTTATTTTATTCGTAAATTCATATAAAATAAATGAATACATAGCTCTATAATCAAATAAAATAGATGCCAAATGATTAGCGACAGAAAGCTGACCTGTCACTACATTGGACGTCCCAGCTTCCGCATCCTCTTTAGTGTAGACCATGACTCGAGCATCAACATGAGGCAAGCATTCTGGTCTTTCTTGCTTCTCCGAAGGCCCTTCAATCTTAGCTTGTAATGCATGAGCTTGGGGACGTTGCTACTGTGGCTGAAACGTACCCTGCACATTTTGTCAATTCTCGGGCAGTTCTTGGCAAAATGGCCTTCATTTCCACATTGAAACAGGCATTTGGTGCAAATCTACATCGGCCTAGGTGCCTTCTTCTGCACGTAACATAGTCGCAAACAATAGATAAGGCATTATTGTTCAACTTCTGCTGTTGATTCCTATTTCTAAAATTATTTCCTTTCCTTTTGCCTTGCGACTGTTGGCCAGAAGTGCTTAACTGTCTAGCCTTAACGTTCAGATTCGGCTTACTACCTTGTCCGGCTTGAGCTCTAGCTTGAGCAGCTTTTGCCAAGACTTTCTCCTTCTTCTTGGCATCCCAGATTTTCTCCTTCTCTTACCTTTATCAAGCTAAGTGATACTAAGCTCTTAAAGCTTGACTCACATAGTCAGCTATCGTAGTGGGTGGCGTTAACCCACTATTTACCAAAGCCAAGATGTCAGGTTGGAACATCTCGAGCCTCTTTTGTATTTTCTCCCTCTCACTAGGGACAACATATGGAGATAGTCGGGACAATTGGTCAAACTTTTGATAGACTCACTCACTGTCATGTTTCCTTACTTTAACTCTGCAAACTCCCTCTGTTGGGGTTGTAGCAGCACAGGGTCATAGTACTTCTGATTAAATTCTTCTAAGAAGTCTATCCACGACATGATGGCTACATTTCTCCTCAGTTTAATGGTGTCCCACCAAAATCTTGCATCCTTCCTTAGCACAAAGGATACACATATGACCTTTTCTTGTTCGGTCAGATCCATAAATTTTAAGATCATTTGGAGTGAAGAAAGCCACTTCTTTACTTCTAGCGGGTTTATGGAGCCCTCGAATTCTGGCGGTTTCATCCATTGAAATCATTTGTACAAAGGTTCCTAATTTACTCAGGGTTAAGGTTGGGGTTCTATTACTACTTTGGGCATAACTGGCGGCACTGCTTATTCAAGTGCAGCCATTTGTGAGGTTTGGACTTCTTCTTGGCCTTGTCTTTGTTCCATCTGCTCTAATCTTTGCCTTAGCTCAGCATTCTCTTTCCTCTAAGCTTCTATAAGGGCTTGTAATTCATCTACCCTTTCTAAAAGGACAGGACGGCCTCTCATATTCCTTTGATTTCGTGTGTTCACCATCTTTTCTCTTTCCTAAAGTCACATGAAAATCAATCATTAGATTTTCAACAAACATATTTTTACAATATAAGTAAAAATAGTTTGATCATTATATAATTTCAAACATCTCATCATTTTAACATATCAAAATTCATATCATTTCATTTCATAGCTTTCATATACACATCAACTTTAAGGCTTTTTCTTAAAATAGCCTTTTGATACAGTCATATATGTACATCTACAGATATATACATTTATACATCTTATATGTTTTTACATTTTGTCCCCTGGTTGGTCTGGAACTATCAGAAATTCTTGTGGTTCCTCTTCATCCTCATCCGAACCATTCTCGATCCCAGATGGTGTCATTCCTCTATTAGGACTCGTCCCTTCACATCGCCTCGATGGGCCAGCCTCATGGTCATTAGCCATCCTCATGGTCATTAGCCATAGGTCGCGCTCCATAAAGACGATCTAGCATTGCCTTTTGCAATAATTGTTCACGCTAGTTGCGCACGATGCACTCCATAAGTAGCTCTTCTTTTACTTTAGCTACTATAACTATAAACTCTTGTAGAGTAGTAGGATATAGTAGGGTTACCCTTTGTAGTAAATCTATTGTAAGCCTCTTCTAGAATATATCACAAAAGTCCTCGTCAGTGAGGTTGGACATGGGACATCTCCTCACAATGTTCTCCTCGAATCATACTGTATAAGTGAAGACTATATCACTAAGCAGCATCTGTAGTCTCTCTGTCCGGAGAATAAACTCTCTAACATCTGTGTATCTGGGCAAAGTAGGTGGTGGCGTCACTACCTTACTCTCCAGAGGTTCTGGAACCGATGTTGGGCTCTTAGGTAGAAATTGTTGTATCACAATATGCCTAAACTCAGCCCAGTCAAGCCCAAACAGCATGTCCTGGTCACAATATTCCCAGAACATCCGTGCGTCTCCATGAAATGTGCTGACTGCTAACATGACCCAGCAGTCCTCATTAATGTTACATTGGTGTATGATCATCTCCACATCATATAGCCAATCTTTGGTAGAAATCCCCTGTTGACCTCCCTCGAAGGTGGGTGGACGACTACCTTTAAAAGCATGCACAGCGCGAGCTGATACTCTTACTCCTATGTGTGGTCGTCCTCCAATAGCTGGGATGTCTATGTCGACTTGTGGATTAAGTACCAGTCAAGGAGATGGTGCTTGAATCGATAACAGTGCTCTAGCCTATGGTGTTGGTGACTGAGGCATTGGCTTTTTATATACTAGTCGCTGGGACATGGATCGCCTAATCACAGACCTGGTCCCTACCCTAATCGACCCTCTCGGTCTATACAGCTATGGTCGCGCATATAGTGGCCTAGTCATCATATATTCTACAAAATACATAACCTCGTATAAACGAATGGTTAACTAACTTCAAGAAAGCTAACTTACTTGGATTGATGAGCAGGCTACGCTTTGTGCTAGTAGGGATATGGTCAACTGCTCTGATACTAACCTATGACGCCCCCAATCTCGACCATGCGAGACTGCCACAATTCAACTCTGTAGCTAACTGCAACAGCCCATGCACCTCATTGGGTAGTCACCAAAAACTTCTTCCATTTTTAAATCTTTGTATTTTGGAGCTCTTTTTTTTTTTTTCCAAAATACTTTTCTTCCATGAAAGCCTTGTATGAAAGCCATATTAAATTTAAAATTATACTTTAGTTGTCTTTTTGTAATACAACATAATTTACATAAATACAATTATCTCAGCTTTGTATCTCAAACACATTTTCTTCAAATTCCCCTTTTCAATGTTCAGTAGAAGATTGATAGCAGGATCATAATCCACAATGGAATTTCCTATCCCAATGGCACCGCATATCCTGCAGCCATTCAGTTTGTCTACTGGACAGGTTTCTTACCTGTAACATGAACAAACCGGTGAGCAAACAGGCTCAGTAAATTCAAACATACATACTATGAATCACATATATTCAAAAATCACATTTATTACCCGTAGGTCTTTACACATTCTTTCTTTTAAGGGTGTGTCTTAAATTTAGTCACACTCTTTCCATAGTGTACCCATAGTACACATTTCACTTTATCAGCTCATTAGGTGTGTTAGTCTAACTACACCCTAGTACCTGCAGGACTTTGCATCTGATGTATAATTAGTACATAATTAAATATCACAATATTTCATATTGCAGATATGAAAATGCTTAAACTTGCCATAACTACGCTAATGTCCAATCTCTGACTTTCTTTGCAGTTCTTGTTCCTTCTCTAATTTGGGTCCTTACAAACAAAATATTGTCTGTTAATACCCATCATTATTCATCACTTTACATATATTCATTTCGTTGTTAACATTTCAATGCATTTCATCTCTATATGTGATACATGCTTGTGTCCAAGCCCGTGTACCTCTTGGGTTTCTACCACACGCCCGTGTTCCAAAGTACATGCCGGTGTACTTTATAAATTTTAGATTTTAGCCTTAAAATCTTAATTTTGGTCTCTAGAATCTTATTTAAAGTATTCTAGATCCTTAACAGTCCTTTCCGAGACTTTCAAAAATTTTTGGTCAAAATAACCATTTTGCCTCTAGCGGGTCTCGGGATTGTAACAATTTCAATCTATCATTTTTCTAGGATTTTCTAAACCCAAACATCATAAAATAATATTTCTTAGGTTTCGATTTATTTTTACAGCGTTAATTGCTACAAAATTGACAACTATTCCTTACTCGACCCTCGGAGGTACTATTTCGACACCTAGGGTCGTTCCTCGTTTTTCTAGTGTTTCGGAGCCTCAAATGGGTATTTCACTACTCTTGAAATATTTATTATCCCAATCCTGAGCCTTGGTTTCAGAGGGGCTCGGGTTTTTCATCTCGTCCATAAAATTCCGCCCTTGTTTCCTAAAATATCCCTAATATAAAATTTTCCCGTTCCCGGCGTTTTAGACATTAGAGGGTCATTTTACGATTCTTCTTGGGTTCAATCTTCTATTACCAATTCTAATCTACCGAGAGGTCTCGATTTTTATTTCTAAGCCTACATTTTTAGCCCTCATTTCGTGAAATGCCCTTTATGCCGTTTTAAAAATTTCGGCAGTATTTCCGTTTCAATTTTAGGTTTTCTCGGCATTAGGTATGCCTCAGAACCTTAGTACCTGTCATGTACTATACCAGAGGCCTATTTTATGTAAAGTTACCAAATTTTATATAAAAATTTTCACATTATCCATCATTCATATCAACATATAAATTCACCATTTTTCTTTAATCATAGCCACAGTTTTCTCATGGTATTCAACACTAAAAATTTTTTATCACAAAGCTCGTTCATCACATATAAATCGTAGGGTTTCTAATGCACATTTCAATATTAAAAGCCTAAGAAAATTTCATTCCAACCTAGCCCTTTTATGCCATGGTTTTCATGTCCAAAACTATAAGAAAATTTTTTCTTGTTCCTAGGGTTCTTTATGAACATTTCTTCATCAATTTTCATCACAAAAATTTCCATATTCTCTAACACATATCCCACAGATTTTTCAAGAAACCATGCATAAGTTTTGCTTGTTTCAAGTTTCTAAAACATGTTTTGATCACTACATCACGAAATCAACATCAACACCAAAACAAATCATCAAATTTTTTTCACCAATTTTCACCCAAACATGCCACAGATTTGTTGAAGAATAATGGCAAGAAATGCTACAAAATTGTAGCTCACCTTATCAACTTGATTCCTTAATGCTAGGAGTGAGTTTGAAAGCTAATTTGGTGAAGAATTTTTGCTAAAATTTTGCTTGGAAAGGGGTAAAGTACACGGCCACACTTGGACAGCATTTGGCTGGTTTTTGCTAATTTTCCAAATGAATTTTTCCACTCTTATTTATAGGCAAATGGTGGAGGACCAAATGGCAATTTTTCCCCACAATTTAGAAATTGTTTAGGGACTTTTTAGCAACTTTCTAAGGACCAAAAAGCAAATTTTTTTGCTGATTTTTCATGCCTTGGCCGACTCTTTTTTTTTTTTTTTCCATTTTTGCCAAATTTTTTTATGTCATTTTTTTCTATTTTTGCCAAATTTTTTTTATGTCATTTTGGCTAAATCCTAGCCCTTGATTCAAGATTAACATTAATCTCCACCATTAATACTACCTACCTCCCTTTTAGCCTTAATTTCCACCATTAATTACATCATAATTTTGATATACACATGATATCATCCAATTAATTCATATATTAATTCGTGGTTAAAGTTTGACCAAAAGTCAACCCAAATAGAAATATACTGAAATCGCGTAGGCGTGTTTCTGATGCCTTCAGTGCGATTGGTTTACCTTATTTTGCTTCTGTTTGACCAAAATTCATCACCGTAAATTTTCATCTTTTAGTGTACTTCGATGCACTCTCAAGGGTTTTTGGCTCTGTTTTAGGGCCGTTTCACCCGTTTCGGTTTGAGAAGATTTTCAATCCCTAAACTCACTCTTTTTAACACTGTAAGAACATTTTGTTGCATTCTCAACAGTGTTAAAACACAACTTTTTTCATATTTTATACATTAAAATTATCTTGTGCATTCAATTTTAAATTTCTCTAAGAATCTCAAAATTTCCGGTTATCACACGTGAAGCAATTTATCTACTCAGGATTAAGGTTATTACATAATGAATGTCAAAAGTGAATTGATCTTCTCTGGTGGACTACGCAAATCAATCACACTTTAGTCCCAGTTCATTACGTCATCACCAAGCAACATATCTATGTCTCCTCTAGAGAGTCGAAGCTTCAGACAATCAAGACAAACTATCCTCCCAATTGACTTTAGACAACATAATACTTCAACATGAGTAAGATGCTCAGTCTAACCTTATAGACTATGAACCATATTTTAGACTGCTTACTTTTAAACGTTGCCTTCTCACATAATTGACTCTAGCCTTCTGCATGTACCCCTTTGCCATAAGTCTAGCCTTAAAAGTTTCAACTCTCCCTTTCACATCCTTCTTTCTTTTGTAGACCCACTTGCACCAAATGGGTTTGATCCCATCCGGTAAGTCCACAAGTTCCTAAACAAAGTTGATTTCATAGAATCCATCTTATTATTCATGGCTTGTTTTCAAGATTTAGAATCAACATCATTTATAGCTTTATCATAAGTAACCAGATCATCATCTTGCTCATGATCTTCGGCTGTATATACCTCAGCATCATACATAAAAAAATTGGGTTTCCTAGAAACCCTCCCACTACGTCAAAGTACCCTAAACTGTTAATTGTTTGTAGGTCTTTCACTAGAACTTAGACTTGTGTCCAAGACTAAAACCTATGGAGCAATTCTATCATTCGATAACTCCTCTAGCACTATTTTATTTCGAGGCTTAAAGACATTTATGTAACTTTCCTCTAGGTGTGTTGCATGGGTTGAGACAATGACCTTTTGTTCCTTCGAATTATAGAATAGACCTCCTTTAGGTCCCTTAGGATACCCTACAAATATGCACAATTTTGATCGTGGTTCTAACTTCTTCACATCCCTATCCAATACATGTGTTGAGTAGCCCCATATTTTTGTATGTCCAATGAAGGCTTTTTGCCACGTCATAATTTGCATGGAGTCCTAGGAATTGATTTACTCAGAACTTAGATCAGAATATAGCATGTCGTTTGTAATGCATATCTCTAGAATGATAATGGTAGTATTGAATAACTTAGCATGGATCGGACCATATCCAATAAGGTCATGTTTCTCCTTTCGGCTACACCATTCAGTTGTGGGGTACTAGGTGCAGTCAATTGAGACAAAATCCCATTCTCTATAGGATGTCCTAGAAATTTGTCAGAGAAGTATTCACCACCTTGATCGGATCGAAGTATGGATTTACCTAATTGCTTTTTCACTTCCACATGATACTATTTGAACTTGTCAAAGGTTTCGCTCTTGCGGTCCATCATGTACACATATCCATATCTCAAGTAATCGTCTATAAAGGAGACATAGTACTTAAGACAAGACTTACATTAAGGATGACGTATCTTTTTCAGAGTTTCCAAAGGATCATCTTTCACCAATCTTTGAATCCTATCCTGATTTATATAACCAAGTCTTAAATGCCAAAGGTATGTCTTGTTAGAGTGAGAAACATTCAACCTTTTAGAGTTATTTACAAGTTCAGTGTCAAGCAGTGAGTATATCTTAGGTTTGACTAAATAACGATTTCCATCCATCTATCGAGAACAAATAAAAGACTTATTAATGTGAATATTAACATTTTTATTAAAAGGAATTGAATAAAAATACTTTATTAAACAAGTCACCGATATAAGGTTCCTCCTAAAATTAGGAACATAAAAATAGTCTTTCAATAAATAAACCTAAATTCATCAAAATAAAGATGTACCTTTCTCGCTGCCTCAGTCACCATCAAGCTATCGTCTCCAGTCCGCAACGAGGCTCCTATCATGTAGACTTTTCATTTCCACGAACTTCTGCAAAGAGACACAAACATGATTAGTGGCGCTTAAATCAATAACCTAAATGTCTTTCGATTCTTCCACCAAACACACTTCTAAATATTGAAGATCCTTACTTTCCTTACCCTTTGTAATGACCTCCATGTTTATGGAACCTAATTACTATGTAATAAGTAATTAAGTTTATGAATACAGTATAATTTTCTAGTTTAAATGAATTAAACAAGTAAAGAAATGTTTAATTACTATTTAAGTAGTGAAAGGGGTAATTGAGAGTGAAATTGGTTCACCTTATTAAGTATAAGTGCGCTTGTGTGGCACATGGTATTAAGAAATAGGTCAAAACAACCATTTCTTGACACAAAACTAATGAGTTAGTCATCAGTATGCTCAGGCTGGTTATCTGAGCACAACAGTGAAATTTTGCCTAATAAACATACAATATCGAGAAAATGGTCAAGATGACGTTTTCTTGACATAAAACTGATATGTTTATAGTCAGCATGCTCAATTTAGTCAATTGAGCACAAAACATGAAATTCTATTTTAGAGATATGCAGTATCTGGAAAGGGGTCAAGACGACCTTTTCTCAGCCCAAAATTGATATTTTTAGACTCAGAATGCTCAAACTAGTCAGTTGAGTACAAAAGGTGATTTCCGAGTCGGGATCACACATATCCAGGAAACTGGTCCAGACGACCTCAGATGGGTGTAAAACTGATAAATTAGAAATCAGTACATCCAAATTAGTCAGGATAGCCTGTGTTTGAAATTTCGTACGAAAAAGTTACATTATGTGTGTGTAGTATCAACGCAGTCTAAGACACAACCACAGTACAGTAAATACACAATAAACCAGCACAGAGTGGGCTCATAGGCACTACAATCCAATCAGGAATAAATAGAATAAGAATCGGATCAAGAGAATCCATTTTCGGTCAAGGTTTAGAACACAGTTGAAAAAGGGCCGAATACCGTCAGAGGAAATTAGACTACAAAGAGAAGCTTTCCCAGATGAACTTTTTCCCTCAAAAATCGTGTATATGTAGCCCCAAATGTAGCCCTAGAAACAAGGAAAAGTTTCCCTTAAAATAAGGAAATATGCCTTGTTGCTTTTGGATTAAAAAATGTAAAAGGTAGGGACAAGTTACTAGTGACTTTGGCCATGCATTTAATGAAAGTTTGGCTTCTTTTCACCAATGTTTCCATCGATTTTTGGAGGGGGGCTGCAGCACAAATTTGTCCCCTTAAGCTTGGTTAATTTTGCCTTGATTTATTTGGTTAGGTGAGGTTAATTATGTTTAGGTTTGCCTATAAATAGGTGTAAGGGGCCTTATGGCCTTATGCCTCATTTTCTCTCTTTTGGCTCACCAAAAGCTCCAAAAAAACCAAATACTTTCTCTCCCTTCTCTTCAGCCAAAATTGATGCCCTTAGCCCTCCCAAACACCCAAAATTTTACCAAAATTTTATAAGAAAATCAGCCATACTCTAGCTTGGATTGGAGTCTTTTACTCAAGCCACTTCAAAGTCACTTCAAGGTAATGTCTTAGAACCCTCCCTTGGTGATTTTAGTTGTTCATTTAGCTTGATAATAAGAGGGAAATTTTGTGTTTCTTTCTAGCCCTAGCTGACTCTATTTCCACCCTTGGTCTACACGAAAGTTTGGTCACCACTTGGTTTGGTTGTGCTAGGTTCAAAGCACACTAAGGTAAAAATCCAAAAAACCCCTCCTTTTTGTGGTTTAGTTTCTTTTTAATTTTGAGATCAAAGAGATTTATTGTGTATTTCAAGCAATAGGTTGTAATAAGTTTATTTTGAGCCCTTGGCATTTTGTATTTATGTTTTTGTGCTTGTGTGGTTGTGATTTAAGTTTTTATGGATGGTTGATTGTATGGACATTTTAGGGTTTGGTTGAAAACCAAACCTGTCCCAGATTTTAGCCATGGATTTAGGATTTTTAAGCATGTTACAGACCGATTTTGAGATTTTGCAAACATAGAAGTTTTAGGAAATTTTGTTACAATCATTTTTGTGTCAAATAGCTTTTGGCTAAAAATAACAGCAAGACAGGTTTTCAGAGCATTTTGTAACCGGAGTTCAAAACTGGGACTGAAACCTTGAGAAAGGGGACAGTCTCGGGTTTTGATTAAAATGAGCAACTTAGAGTCTGAATTGAATCTTGAGCTCAACATAAAAGTTTTAGATCTCGCCGAAATCTAAAAGATAGCTTATGTTAGTTTTAAAAATTCGGCCGTTTATGTCCCCAAACAGAGCAATTTTTAAATAACCGAAAAACTGGTAATTTTTCTAAAATGGGCATGGTTTTAGTCACGGGTTTACTAGGTTTAGGCACTGTTAGATTTTGAATCGAGCTCCAAGGTGAACACAAAAGTTGTCCATCTCATTGAGAACTAAAAGTGTCGTGTTCGCCAAGTTCACAAATTCAATCGTTTAAAACAAGTTATAAACAGTTTTTCAAAAAAGGGTTCAAAAACCCCTTATCAAACGAACACCAAAATATGTTCTTTTTAAATAAGAAAATGGTTTTAAGAAAAACACCCTCACCTTCCAATGGGGTGTAAGCGAAATCATGTTCAAAATCTAAGGAAAAGATTTTCACAAAAACGAAGGACATTTTTCAGTAATAAATCAGAAAATGGTAACCTGATAGACTACATGATCATCATGCGAGGTAACTAAGTAGATAATTAGCACGATTAGATATATAGCCCATATGTGAGGTAACCAGTCAGTTGATTAGCCAGTTAACCAACCAAAAATCGAGATAGAAGAGAGAGGGAAACGTTAATTAATTTATTGAGGAGATAAATTAATTACCCACGATTAGAGGTTAGACTCTCAAAAAGAGAGCAGTTGAGTATCGATAAGGATCGGTACCCTACAATGATAGAATTTTATTAGTCACTATCAATAGTAGTGACCTATGAGCGAACATTAATGCAATACGTTATGATGACAGGAAGATACCTGTATTGTGATAAGGGTGAGTACAAACTGTTTGCTGACAGGTAAGTAAAACTCCGCCTACAGCATGAATGAAATGAGTATAAAACTATTGTTTCACTCTATGTTAAATATGCAAATAGTGTATGATGGTTGCATAACATAGCATGTTTCATAATCGCATTAGATAAATGAACAGTATAAGTTAGATGCCATTACATCCCCATTGCGTAAGATTAGTGGATAGCCGAGTAGAGCTCATGGCATATCAGACATGACTCCAGAATTGGGTAATGAAATTAAGGTGTCGGTATTGTGACGCCCCCGGATCTAACCACGTGCAACTGTCATGAACCGACTCTGTTGCCGGCCAAGACAGCCCGTGTGCCGAATCCGGATCGCCATTTAAAACTCTTTTTCTCTCAACTCTTATTTTTTAGGGCCCAGATTTCACCCATAATTTTTTTTCCTTTTTAATACACACTTTTCCTTAAAAGAAAGTTAAGTACGAAAGCCTCATAAAATACAATATTAGCTTTTAGATGTCTTATTTTTTTTGAGTACAACATAATGTACAATATACAATATATTTATACTGTATTTTTCAAAGACACATTCTCTTCAATTTACTAACTCTCAAAGCCCAGTAGAAGACTTATGGCAGGACCAGACCCACGGTGAATTCCCTATCCCATTGACATGCGCACATCCTGCCGCCATCCATTAATCTACTGGACAGGTTTCTTACCTGCAACATAAATAAATTGATGAGCTAACAGGCTCAGTAAGTTCAAACACACTTAATAAGAATCACATAGATTCAAAAACATTAAAATATAATTTCCTATGAATAGTACTATTTATACGTGAATAGAACTATTCACCATGAATAGTATCTTTGACCCTTGATCGATGAATAGTAACTGTTACCCTAACTGGTTACTCTTCACATTATTCTAACCGATTACTATTCATATTGCTCTAATCGATTACTATTCATATTACCCTAACCGAATTCACAAAGTTTAGTATTAGTGTCGGTTATGCTCAATTATGGCTTTCATCCCATTATTGACTATTTTGTCTATTTAGTGTTGAGCTCATTGTGGCAGTACCAATAGTTTATCTTGCGCGCTGACTAGGAGGGCCTAGGGAGTGACCTTAGAGCTTCTTCCTCTCCAGCCTTTACTATGTCCTCGTAGGATCTGAAAAACCTCCACCACAACGTAGGAGGGGCGGTATGCATTAAATGGTTTTATTACCATCTTTCGATTATAATTCTGACCAAGTGACATTAATCGTCACCTCAAGGTCACTAACCTCCATCGCCCGTAGGCCTTAGATCTTCTTTTCCTTTTATTAGGTGGGACATGTTATACTAACTAATCCCCAAATGTCCAAAGGACTTGATACCTATTGTACAACTAGTACATAACAAAGTAATACAGTATTTCATGTTGCAGATATGAAAATGCTTGAACTTACTAACACTGCGATAATGTCAACTTCCGGAACTCCTCTGCAGTTCTATCTCTAATTTGGGTCCCTGCAGACATAATATTGTCTGTTAATATTCTTTATTAATTATTACTTTAAATATATTTATTTTGTGATAAACTTTACAAAATATTTCAATTCTTTATGTGGTACACGGTCTGCAACATGCCCGTGTCTCTGACCGTGTACCTCTCGATTTTACTTTACACGGCCATGTTCCACTGTACACACCCGTGTACTATTTAAACTCTAGATTTTTAACTCTAAAATCTTTATTTTGAGTCCTAAAATTTTATTTAAGTCATTCTAGGTCCTTTACGGTCATTTCAAAAATTTTTGGTCAAAATGACCATTTTGCCCCTGACGGGTCTCACGACTGTAACTATTCTGTCTTATCATTTTTCTCAAATTTTCTAAGCCCAAATATCTTAGAATAATATTTCCTAGGCTTTTGTATCATTTTATAGCTCAATTTGCTACAGAATCTCAATTATCTATTTTCCGACCCTCGATTACTATTCACCTGACACCTAGGGTCGTTTCTCGTTTTTCTAGCGTTTCGAAGTCTCAAATGGGCATTTCACTACTCTTGAAACGGTTTTCATTCCTATCCCCTAGTCTTGGTTCCCGAGGGGCTTTGGTTTTCTATCCCGACCTAATTTTTCCCTCGTTTCCTAAAATACCCTTAACATGAATTTTTTTTCCGTCTTAGGCATTTTAGTCATTAAAGGTCGGTTTACTATTATTCTTGGGTTGGTTTTCCATTTTCAATCCTAACCCACCGAGGGGTCTCGGTTTCCTTTCCGTGCCTAATATTTCTACCCTTTGTTTCCTGAAATGTCCTGATGCCGTTTTAGAAATTTCGACAGTATTTCCGCTTGTATTTTAAGGTTTCCCCAGCGTTAGGTACGCCTCAAAACCTTTGTACCTATCACGTACTATACTAGAGGCCTATTTTATACAAAGTTACCAAACTTTATATAAAAATTTTTTACATTAACCAATATTCAGAATTCAATACACATCACCAAATTCTTTCCAAACCTAGCCTCGGTTTGTCATGTTAATCATCACCAAATGTTTTTCATCACCTTAAGCAATTATCACATATTATTCTTAGGTTTTTCAATGCACATATCCACATCAAAACCTAACAAAATTTTCATTCCAACCCTAGTATTAGCCACGGATTTTTCATCCTAATTCACATAGAAAATTTTGTTTTCTTTACTAAGGTTTTATCAACATTATTCAACACTAAAAATTTTCCATTTTCTAGTGTTTATTACCCACAGATTTTAGCATGAAAATGCGTCACAATTTCTTGTTTCCTTATTCCAATTCATGCTTGAATGAACATAATATCAAACTTACATATTCATTTAACAATTCACCAAAATTTCCACATCATTTTCCACACCAATAGTGCCACAGATTTCATGGAAACCAAGCATAAATTTTTGCTTGTTTCTTAAACCTAATTCATGCTTCATACTCTAAAATACCAAACCGATCATAACATCAACAAAACATCAATTTTTTTTCAATGTTTCTATACCTCCATACCCATGGATTTTCACTAAGAAAACACATGAAAAATGCTTAAATTTAGAAGCTAACCTTATGAACTTGTTCCCTTGTAACCTTGGTTATGATTGAAGGCTATTTTTGGTATGAAATTTTGGAAATTTTTGGCTTGGAATGCACTTAAGGGGCACGGTTTTTGGCTGTAAGAAATTGGCAAGAGTTTGGCCACTTTTCTCTATTTTTTTGAATGAATTTTGAAGCCTATTTATAGGCAAAAGCAAGGGACCTTTTGGCAATTTTTTTCCAACAATTTCCTATTTATTCAAGGACTAAAATACAATATTTTCAGGTCAAAAATAAAATTTTTTGCTGCCCTCTTTCTAGGTGGCCGAACGGCCTTTTTCAAATATTTTAAAATTTTTTTCCATGTCTTTTTGGCTAGATCTTGGCCATTGATCAAAAAGGTAACAAATCCTAGCCATACACCTATTAAACCTTACTTTCCAAGCCTTAAAAATTGTATTTATGACATCATAAATGTGATGTCATCCTATTACATATATGGATTAATTCACTAATTAATTTGTGGTCAGATTTTGATCGAAAGTCAAACCGAACAGAACTTTACCGAAATCATGTAGGCGGGTTTCGGACGCCTCCGGTATGATCGATTTATTTTATTTTACTTCTGTTTAGTCCAAATTTTCTACCATAAATTTTTATCTTTTCAATGCATTTCAGTGCACTCCCTAGGGTTTTTAGCTCCGTTTTCGAACCGTATCACCTGATTCTGTTTGGTAAGATTTTCTATCCCTGAACTTACTCACTTTAACACTGCCGGAATATTTTTTACAGTATTCACAACAGTATTTAAACACAACTTTTTCATATTTTATTCATTAAAATTGATAAATACATATAATTTTAATCTATTGCGAGAATCTAAAATTCCCGGTTATCACATTCACCCCTCCTAATAAAATTATCATCAGCGAAAATTTAGAACAACTGGTGGTACAAATTCCTAATTTTGTTTTCTCGTTCCCATGTAGCCTCTTCAACATTGTGATTTTTCCATAGCACTTTGACTAATGGGATTGTTTTGTTCCTCAAAACTTTATCTTCTCGTGTCAGAATTTGAATAGGCCTTTCTTCGTAAGTAGATCTTCTTGGATCTGAATCGGTTCATGTTTCAACACATGGGACCGATCCGATATATACTTCCGCAGCATCGACATGTGAAACACATTATGCACTGGCGACATTTATGGAGGTAACGCCAATCTATAAGTGACTTTACCCATGCGTTCGATAATCTCATATGATCCAATATATCTCGGACTTAATTTTCCTTTCTTTCCGAACCGCATTATTCCTTTCACTAGCGAGACTCTTAGGAATACGAAATCCCCTTCATTGAACTCTAGGGATCTTCATCTTTTGTCTGCATAGCTCTTCTGTCGGCTCTGGGCTATCTTCATCAGTTGCTGTATTTTTGTAATTGCATCCACTGTTTCTTGCACAAAATCTATCTTATGCAGTCGTTTTTCTTATAAATCATACCAATGAACTGGTGATCTACACTTTCTTCCATATAGAGCTTCATAGGGTGCCATCCCTATCGAGGCTTGGTAGCTGTTATTGTACAAAAACTCTACCAATGGAAGTTTCTCATTCCAGTTCCCTGGGAAATCTATTGTACACGCACGCAGCATGTCTTCTAGCATTTGAATTGTTCACTCAGATTGCCCGTCCGTTTGCGGATGAAATGCTGTGCTCAGACGCACTTCTGTTCCCATAGCTTCTTACACACATGTCCAGAAATTCAAAGTGAATCGTGGATCACGATCTGACACAATAGATTTAGGAACTCCATGTAACCTGGCTATGTGGTTAACGTATAGGTTCATTAACTTTTCTAATGAAAAGGTCATTTTCATAGCAATGAACCTTGCCGTCTTTGTCAATCTGTCAACAACAACCCAAATGGCATCATAACCTTCTCAGGTCTTCGGTAATCCTACCATAAAGTCCATTGTGATATGTTCCCATTTCCATTCCTAAATCTCCAATGGCTCTAGTTTTCCACCTGGATGACGATGTTCAGCTTTAACCTTTTGGCACATCATACATTTGCTTACAAACTTAGCAATGTCCTTCTTCATCCCTTTCCACCAAAATTGTAGCTTCAAATCCTGGTACATCTTACTAGCTCTCGGATGTACTGAATATGGAGTTTCATGGGCTTCTGCCATAATTCACCTTCTTAATCCTTCATTGTTTGGAATATGAATTCTTCCTTGATATAGGATTAATCCATCTTTAGACACTCCCTCTTGAGGACTTGCTAGCTTCCGGTTTTGTTTTTGAGCCTCTCTGATATCCTCATATAACGTGGATTCCAATTACAGTGTAGCCAATTTTCCAACTATCAGTTCCATCTTCAACATGTTGATTTCTTGCTGCAATGGCTTTGGAAGTTTTTCAATCGGTAGTTGTTGCGAGATGGTAGATTTTCTACTTAATGCATCTGCAACACGATTGGCTTTTTTGGGATGATAGAGGATTTCACAATCATAGTCTTTTACCAGCTCCAGCCATCTCCTCTGCCGCATATTTAGCTCTTTTTACGTGAAGAAATACTTTAGACTTTAGTGGTCAGTATAAATCTGACACTGAGCTCCATATAGATAGTGTCGCCAGATCTTTAATGTGAACACTACTACGGCAAGTTCCAAATCATGTGTGGGATAACTTCTTTCGTGGTCCTTTAATTAACGTGAGGCATAGGCAACCACCTTGTCACCTTACATTAGGACAGCTCCTAATCCCATTTTTGAGGCATCACTGTAAATCACGAACATCTCCCCTTCAGTAGAAAGTGTCAGTATCGGCGCGCTTGTTAGTCATTTCTTTAGTTCTCGAAAGCTTTTCTCGTACTCTTTGGTCCATTCATACTTCTTTTCCTTATGTGTAAGAGCCTTGATAGGAGCAGTGAGTCGTGCAAATCCTTCAACAAATCTCCTATAATAGCTGACTAAACCTAAGAAACTTTGTATTTCTATTACATTCTTAAGTGCTGGCCATTCATTGATCGCCTCCACTTTTGCAGGGTCCACAGTGATTCCTTCCTTGGAAACCACATGTCCAAGAAAATGTACTCTATCTATCTAGAATTCACATTTTGAGAATTGGGCATAGAGTTAATTCTTCCTTATCATCTTAAGGACAATCCTCAGATGTTCTTCATGCTCCTCGTGAGTCTTTGAATATATGAGTATGTCATCGATAAACACAATGACAAACTTATCTAGATATTCGTTAAAGACTCGATTCATCAAGTCCATAAATGCAGCTGGCGCATTTGTTAACCCAAACGGCATCACAAGGAATTCGTAATGACCGTAGAGGGTTTGAAATGCGGTCTTATGGATATCGCTTTCCTTGATCCTCAGTTGATGGTATCCTGATCGTAAATTAATCTTGGAAAACACGTTGCGCCTTTGAGTTGGTCAAACAAGTCGTCAATTCTAGGTAGCGGATACCTATTCTTGACAGTGACTTTGTTCAACTCCCTATAATTGATGCACATGCGAAAAGATCCATCCTTCTTCTTGACAAACAACACTGGAGCACCCCATGGAGAATAGCTCGGACGTATAAATCCTTTGTCAAGAAGCTTCTTCAATTGCTCCTGTAACTCTTTTAATTTTACCGGTGCCATTCGGTATGGTGCCTTTGAGATTGGTGCAGTTCTTGGCATCAACTCGATCTTAAAGGAGATTTCTCATTCAGGTGGCAATCCTGGTAATTCCTCTGGGAAGACATCAATGAATTCCTTTACAATAGGAACATCTTCAGGTGGAAGCTTCAGTTCCTTCGTCATGTCCACTATGCATGCTAAGTATCCAGCACAACCGCTCGACATTAGCCTCCTTGCTTTCATCAAGTTGATTATTATCATCCCCAGTTTGCATGATGATTCGACATATTCGAATCCGTCTTCCTGGTCAGGTTGGAACCTTATCTTTCACCTCCGATAATCGATCGTGGCTTGATACTTCCCTAGGAAATCCATTCCTAGTATCACATCGTAATCGACAAGCTCCATCACAATCAATTCTGCATACAACTCTCTATTTGCCATAATTATTGGTGCATGAGGTAACCAATAATTAGACATCAAGACTTCCCCTGAGGGTAGTGTGGTTCTAAATGTCATGCCCATATTGTCCTTTGGATATCCTATCCTATTCACAAATTGGTATGAAATGAAAGAATGCGTAGCTCTAGAATCAAATAAAACAGATGCCAAATTATCAGCGATAGAGAGCTGACTTGTCACTACATTTGACGTTCCGGCTTCTGCATCTTCCTTTGTATACACCATCACTCGAGCATATCTGCATAGGGTAGGCCTTGTGATCTTTCCTGTCTCTCTGTGGATGAAGGACCTTCCACCTTAGCCTGTAGTGAATGTTCCTGGGAACGTTGTTGTTGTGACTGAGACGAACCTTGCATATTTTTCCTATTTTCAGGACAGTTTCTGGCGAAATGACCGTCCTTCCCACATTGGAAACAGGCATTTGGGCCAAGTTTGCATCTGCCTGGATGCCTTTTCCCGCAGATCACACAGTCTCGAACAATAGGGCTAGCATTGTTGTTCAACCTCCGCTGCTGGTTCTTATTTCTAGAATTATTCCCTTTCCTTTTGCCCTGTGACTGTTGGCCAGAAGTACTTGCTTGTCTGGCCTTAGTGTTCTGATTCTGCTTGCTGCTCTGTCCGACCTGGGATCTAACTTGTACAGCTTTGGCCAAGACCTTTTCCTTCTTCTTAGCATCCCAAATCTTCTCTTTCTCCTCATTCTATCGAACCAAATAATATTCAGCCCTCAATGCTCTGCTTACACAATCAGACACAGTTATGGGTGGCATCAACCCACTGTCTACCAATGTTAAGATTTCAGGATGGAACATTCCCAACATTTCTGAATTTTCTCCCTTTCAGTGGTGACAGCATATGGACACAGTCGGGACAACTGGTCGAACTTACTGCAGACTTCGATCACTGACATGTTCCCCTACTTTAATTCTGCAAGCTCACTTTGTTGAGGTCGCAGTAGTGCAGGATTATAATACTTTTGATTGGATTCTTCCAGGAAATTTATCCATGACATTGTGTACATGTTCCTTCCTTCTCAACTTAACTGACTCCCACCAAAACCTTGCATCCTTCTTCAGAACAAAGAACGCGCACATAATCCTTTCTTGGTCATTCAACTCCATAAATTCCAAGATCATATGGAGTGAGGAAAACCATTCTTCTGCTTCTAGAGGTTTTGTGGAACCCTCGAACTTCGGTGGCTTCATTCGTCGGAATCTTTCATATAGTGGCTCGTGGTTGACTTAGGGTTGCGGTTGGGGTTCTATTACTTCTTTTGGTACTACTGGCGGCACTTCTGGTTCAGGTGCATCCATTTGCGGATTTTGGCCCTTTTCTTGGCCTTATCTTTGCTCCATTTGCTCGAGTCTTTGTCTTAACTCGACATTTTTTCTCATTTGGGCTTCTATTAGAGCTTCCAACTCATCCACTCTTTCTGAAAAGACTGGATGCCCTCTCACATTCCTCAAGTTTTGCGAATTCACCATCTTTTCAATTTCCTATAATCGCATGAAAATCAATCGTTAGATTTTCAAAAACATATTTTTACCATATAAGTAAAAATAGTTTTTAATCATCATATAGGTTTTAACATTTTATCCATTGAACATGTCAAAATATGATTGTCATTTCCTTTCATTTCAAAATTTTCAGATATACATCAGTTCGAAGGCTACTTTTTCAAAATGACCTTTCGATGCAGCCATATAAATACATATACAGATATATATATACATTTATACATCATATGTGTTTCTACATCTAATCTCGTAGTTGGGGTTGTTCTGGAATTGTCCAAAATTCCACTGGATCCACTTCATCCTCATTCATACCGTTTTTGGCCTCAGATGGTGTCAATCCTTTAGCTGGACCCGTACCCTCTTGTTGCCTTGATGGACCAGCCTCATGATCATTTGCCATAGGTTGTGCCCGTACAGACGGTCTAGCATGGCCTCCTGCAATAGCTACTCCCGTCTCTTGCACACCATATGCTCCATCATCATCTCCTCCTCTACTTTAGCTATAGTAACTATAAACTCATGCAAGGTAGTAGGGTATAAAGAGGTTACCCTCTATCGTAGATCAGTACTGAGTCCCTTCCAAAATATATCACAAAAATTCTCATTTATAAGGTTGGATAGAGGACATCTCCTCACAACGTTATCCTGAAACCGGGCTGCATACATGAATATAGTATCACTCAGCATCATCTGCTGTCTCTCTGCCCGAAGAACAAAATCTCTGACATCTGTATACTTGGGCATGGTCGGTGGCGGCGTTACTACACTGTTCTCAGGAGGGTCTGAAACCGGTGCTGAACTCCTCTGTGAAAATTACTGCATCATGATTTGGTGAAACTCAGCCCAATCAAGTGCTAACAGTAACTCCTGATCACAATACTCCCAATACAACCGTGCATCTTCACAGAATGTACCAACTACCATCAGTACCCAGTAGTCCTCATCTATGTCACACTGGCGCATAATCGTCTCTACGTCATGTACCCAATCTTAAGTAGAGATCCCCTATTGAACTCCCTTGAATGTAGGTGGATGACTGCCTCTAAAAGCGTGTATTGATTGTACTGATACTCTAGCTCCTATACGAGCTCAATCTCCCACCACTGGAATATCTACTGCTACTAGTGGATGTACAACTGGTCAAGAAGGTGGTGCTTGTATTGGTGCTGGTGCTACTATCCTCGCTGGTGGCTTAGGTATGATGGTCGAGGCATGGCTCAATGAATCATCGATGGTCTGATCACGGGCCTAGTCCATACCCGGATCGGTCCTCTTGGTCAGTATGGGTGGGGTCTCATGTAAGGTGGTCTAGTCATCGTACGTACTACAAAATATATAACCTCAAATAAATGAAAAGTTGACTAGTCTTAAAGAAAGCTAACTTACTTGGATTGACGAGCAGGTCGTGTTTCGTGCCAATAGTGATATGGTCAATCGCCCTGATACCAACTTGTGATACCCTCGGATCCAACCACCTGTAACTATCATGAATCGACTCTATTGCCGGCCAAGATAGCCAGTGTGCCGAATCCAGATTGCCATTTAAAACTATTTTTCTCTCAACTCTTATTTTTTAGGGCCCAGATTTCGCCCATAATTTTTTTCCCTTTTTAATATACACTTTTCCTTCAAAGAAAGTTAAGTACGAAAGCCTTATAAAATACAATATTAGTTTTTAGATGTCTTTTTTTTTTTTTGAGTACAACATAATGTATAACATACAATATATTTATACTATATTTTTCAAAGACACATTCTCTTCAATTCACTAACTCTCAAAGCCCAGTGGAAGACTTATGGCAAGACCAGACCCACGGTGAATTCCCTATCCCACTGGCATGCGCACATCCTGCCACCATCCATTAATCTATTGGATAGGTTTCTTGCCAACAATATGAACAAACTGATGAGCTAACAGGCTCAGTAAGTTTAAACATGCTTAATAAGAATCACATAGATTCAAAAACATTAAAATCTAATTTTCTATGAATAGTACTATTCACCATGAATAGTATCTTTGACCCCTTGACTGGTGAATAGTAACTGTTACCCTAACTGGTTACTATTCATATTACTCTAACCAGTTGCTATTCATATTGCTCTAACCGATTACTATTCACATTACCCCAACCGAATTCACAAAGGTTAGCATTAGTGTCGGTTATGCTCAATTATGGCTTTCGTCACATTATTGACTATTTTCTCTATTTAGTGTTGAGCTCATTGTGGCAATACCAATAGTTTATCTTGCGCGGTGATTGGGAGGGCCTAGGGTGCGCCCCTAGAGCTTCTTCCTCTCCAGCCCTTATTATGTCCTCATAGGATCTGAAAAACCTCCACCACAACATTGAAGGGGCGGTATGCCTTAAATGATTTTATTACCATCTTTCAATTATAATTCTGACCAAGTGACATTAATCGTTGTGACGCCCCTCACGTACGTTACCATACCAACCAGTCGAGCTTTGACGCCGACCGTGATGGCTGGCAACCTCGTGGGTCGTCATCCTCTTACTTAACATACTTAACTTTCTGTTCTTAACGTTCTCATTTTAAAGCGGAAGTAATTTCTATAGCAAATTTTTTTTTAACTTACATATTATACCTATATCTCTATCATACTCTTATGACATATAATTCATAAATTTCTTTCTTTCATCTTCCTTTTTGAACGCTCAGTGAAAGACTCATGGTAGTACCATACCCTCGCCCAGTCCCTTGGCACACGCAGATCCGTTCGTTGTCCATCATATTACTTTAAACTAACAGGTTGCTTACCTGCAACATATGCACAACTAATGAGCTAGATGCTCAGTAAGTTCAAACATACATTCATTAACTTATAAATACTAGTAATATATATTATTACTAGAATTTATGACATCACGTATATACACATCATACACATCGTCTATACATATCCTCGAAACATAACATATTATGTTAGCCTCCTCATGTGTTAGGAAATGCCCTAAGTATTAGAGACATTTTGATGTATTCATTTTGAACTGGATAATAAAATTATACATAGAGGTTATTCATTACATTGCTATCTGTCCTCGTCTTATTTACATGTTAAAGTAAATGTAAGCAAATATGGCTCACTGACTGCTTGTGTTAAAACTGTTAGAACGTTGCATGCAATGGACTTTTGTATGCGAGAAGACAATGTTCTAAAGTTAGCGGTCTAAACTATGGTCTGTAGTCTATGGGGTTAGACTGAGCATCTAACTCATGTTAAGACTATTATGTTGTCTAAAGCCTTGGAGGGGACGGTCTGTCTTGACTGTCTGGAGCTGGACTCCTAAGTAGAGACATAGATATGTTGCTTGGTGGTGACATATCAGCCGGGACTAAAGCGTGATTGATCTACGTAGTCCGCTATGAGTGGATCAATCTGCTTTTGACGTTCATTGTGCAATAACCTTAATCCTGAGTAAATGAACTACTTCATGTATATGACTTGTGTACTTTGATGTTCCAATGGCTAAAGCGTCTCAGAGGTAGTAAGCTTATAGACCGGTTCGTTGGGTGCATAACTTGTATACGATGAAGGGTTTGTTTGCAGATATCGGAATCATAGCTCTGAGGAGTTAAAGGTATCCTCTTAAAGGCATTATACTGAATGTGAAAAATGGACAAGGCCTTGGGTCGTCTGCTGGGCGGATGACTTCTTATTCACATATGGTGAATAATCATTTTCTTAATTCGGTAGTATAATGGAACTTTAAGATAGCCTGATCAGTAGGATTAAACGGACTTTGACCTAAGGCTGATCATGGATATCATATGAGGGTTTTGCATATATGACAAGGTCATTGGATAGTAGCTCGTCACAGGCTTACGTAATACGGTATATAATTGAGAGTTCAGTTTCAGGTTTATAGTGGTGTGACTTTGAAACTAGTGATCATATGATTGAGTTGTTCGGTAAAGAATGATGATCATATGGAATCACGGGAGCCCGATTATATATATCCAATCAGTCCCTCTACTAGCTCCACATAATTCCTTAACGTTTGGCAAATTGATTTGTGTATGCTATTGGCTAGTTTATTATGCATGGATGGTGATGACATAGGATTAGGATGGTAGACAAGATTCTCTCCGGTTGGATTCAGATTTTGTTTTGGATAATAGAGTACACAATTATTCGAACTCCAAATAAAGTTGCCATGATTTTATTTGAGATTGGATTGGAGTTGTAGAAAATTGTCCATGAGAACAAGAATATGAAACACAACCGTTTTGTGGAATTTGAAATTTGAATTTTGAAATTTGAAATTTGAATTTTGAATTTGAAATTTGAATTTGAAATTTGAATTTGAAATTCAAATTTGAAATTTGAATTTGAAATTTAAATTTGAAATTTGAAATTTGAAATTTGAATTTGAAATTTGAATTTGAAATTTGAAATTCAAATTTTGAATCACAGTCCAAGTAGGATTCGAATTTGTTGTGGAAAATCCACAAGGTTTGAAATTCGAATTTGAGTTGGATTTAGAGAGGATAATCTTGTTAGAATCCTACTTGAATTTTGAATCTAAATCCCAACAAAAGTGGATGAAAATTTTGAGGATAATCCTCAATGAAAAATTCAGATTTTGTGGATAAGATTCAAGGGAAAATTCAAGCTTCAATCCTAGTTGAATTTGGATTCTCTCCTTCCCTGAAAAGTGGCCAAAAATTTGGAGAATCTCTCCCAGGAAATTCGGTTATTTTTGGATAAGGTTGAGATAAGATTCAAGCTTGAAAATCCTAGTGGAATTTTGATTCTTCCTTATCCTAAAAGTGGCCAAAAATTTGGAGAAGATTTTCTACTAGAAATTTCGGATTTTTTGGTTGAAAAAGGGGGATAAAATTCTAGTTAAAATCTTGTTTAGATTTGGATTGGATTTATCCTAAGAAAACTGAATTTAATTGTGGAGATTCTCCCTTGGAAAATTCGGATTTTTTGGTTATGGATAAGGGAGAAAATCTTTTCCTAGTCCAATTCGAATTCAGAGAATCACCTCATGCAGGTCTATAAATAGAGGTCCTGCCACTCCAGTTCTCTAAGACCACAGACTCTCAGGTGAGCAGGCTTATTGTTGCACAGCTCATCGTGACAATAAAGTTCTTTAGAGATCTGGGTGGTCGGAAGAAGACTAGCAGTGCTAGCATACCGATCGAGGTTCAGAGTGCCCACACACTCAGCCATTCGGGAATTGGAGAATAGTAGAGAAGGCTAGTTGGTTGAAGCCTCCGGTCATTCTCCTCCTACAAGATTGGCGTCCTTGAGGTATGAGTTTTAATTGTTGTTGATTTATTGTATATGGCATCATGAGATATTTAACGATCTAAAAAAAATTTTTTTATTGTTCCGCTGCGCCACTCTGATACGTTTTTACCGATTTATTATCCTACAATTGGTATCAGAGCCATCTCATGACTATGCCATGTACATAAATTAGACAATTACTAAGTCTTTTTATTTATGTATGGATTTGATATTTAGAGAGTGGCATTCTACGGTTCCTTTATGTTGTTATCATGGATTATGTATTAAGTATGTGGTTATTTTAATTTTTTGAATTATTATAAGCATCCTTGTTTATGCCAGTTATGGTTCCTTAGAATTTAGAAAAATTGTATCTAGGATTTTTTATGTAACCATGGGAGCAGTTTATTAACACTGTAATTTTCCCATGGATTTTAATTTTTGTCTCTTAGAATTTTTATGGTTAGAATTTTTATACACCGGAAACGGTTTAGGAATTTTTATGTAATTATTCTTGGAGGAGATTGAATATTGAAGACCGTAATATATTTTTCCCAAAAGTTAAATTTGATTTAAAGGTTGAAATTTTGATTGTGTGGAAAATTTCAATTTAATTGGGATTTAAATTAATTTTTGGAGATCCTAATAGGTAAATTGGAATATGACACGAAAATCGAGACACGACCCCTCGGGATAGGCCAACAGGCCTTGGTGGGGCTGCAGCCCCTGCCCTCGAGCAGGATGGGGCTGCGGCAGCCCCTATGCAGGCCCACACCACCCACGGCCGCAGGCTTGGCCTGCAGCCAGGGGTGGCCGCAGCCTGCCCAAGGCTGGCCGCAGCCTGGGCGTGCAGCCTCTGGCTGCAGGCTGCTGCGCCCAGCCTGAGCGTGCAGCCTGGCGCTACAGGCTTGGCCTGCAGCCCGGCAGGGCTGCACATGGGGTGGCCGTGGGCTGCCAGCCCCTCCGGGGTTGGTGGTTGCCCACGGCGGCTGCCGCCTACGGGGGCGGCGATCCGACGGTCCAAAAATCAGAAAATTTTGATTTTTAAATTTGAGATTTAATTTTAAATCATGTTTAAAAATATGTAATTAAAAATTTTAAATTTGAAATTACATATTATTACACATGATGTTTAAAATTGTTTAAAATTTAAATTTGAAATTTAAATTTGAAATTCGAATTTGGAATTTGAATTTGAAATTTAAATTTTTGGATATTTAAATTTTAAATAATTCTTGGGATGAGAAATAAATGCAGAGGCTACATAAAGATGGATACAAGAAGATGGAACAGAATTCAAGACCCAAAGAATGCTTTGGATGGAATTTTGTAATCTTTATTTTCTTTATTCTAGGGTGGAACCATAGCTAGGTTATTCTGTCAATTATTTTTTCTGTGATATGTCATGGATGTATAAATATGTATTGATGGATGTTTTGTATGCATATTTGATAACATGTCATATAGGATAGGTGAGTGCCGCTCATACTATATTGACCATACATAATTTGTCAAAACTTGCATGTTTTTCAAAATATTGAGTGGGAGAGGGTTTCAAACAAAACCCACGGCCTCCATTGTTGATCCATATGTGAAAGCATGGTAACGCCTCGCGTCAGTTCTGCCCTGACCACACCCCTCGGTAGGTGTTTACCGCCGTCGGTATACTAGATTGGATCTCCTATGTGGAAAACGTGTTCGGGTACGATCCTATTCATGACCACCCCTCGGTGGCTTGGTAGGACGTGGATCGGGCTATGTAAACAATGGTTATACACTCAAGACTCGTTTAGTTATTAACCTTCCCTAGAAGCTCTGTTAACTAAACTGGTGGCCAAATAAGCGGTTATTAATATATGTCTTAACTTTGGAGGATTTAAGGCAACATATATTAATTGGACGGGGTCCATGTTCCGGCTATTTGTTCTCATGACCACCCCTCGGTGGCTTGGGGCAATGGGTGCTGAGAATTACCGTTGCAATGCTACATGTTTTTCAAGTTTCATGTAGGAACATACTTGTATGTTTTATTTGCTAAATTATCTGTATATTTGCTTGGGCTTTGTAATGATGTCTAGTATAATTTTATTTCAGTTCAAAATGTCACCGACACCCCTCATTTCGATACTTACTGAAAATAAGTTGAATGGCGACAATTATAAAGATTGGAAAAGAAATCTATTAATAGTTCTCAGCTGCGAGAGACACAAGTTCGTGCTGGACGAACCATGCCCACCTGGGCCCAAACCTGACACACCACTTGAGGAGGTCCAGGTTGCCTATAATCGTTGGAGAGAATCCAATGAGATAGCTCGATGCTACATCCTTGCTAGCATGACGAGTGCTTTACAAAAGCAGCATGAGACTTATCAAGTTGCTGGGGAGATCATGGAAAATCTGGAGGACATGTTCGGAGGCCAAGAAAAATTGGCTCGACAGTCCGCTATCACCAGCATTATGAACTCTAAGCAAAAGGCGGGTACTCTGGTGAAGGACCATATGATTACTCTAATGGGATTCTTCGCTGAGGCTGCCGAGAATGGTGCTGAGTTAGACTACAACACCCAGATCGAGATGGTGTTCAAGACTCTGTCTAAAGATTTTGTGGGGTTTAAGGCCGCATACAATCTGGCGACAAAGGAGTTAGGACTAACCGAGCTCATGAAGCAACTACAGGCTTATGAGCGGATGATCAGGGATGAGGATGTGGTCCGACCTAAAGGAGAGGCCAATTTGGCTGAATCTTCCAATCCCTCACGGAAGAGGAAGAGGCCAAATAAGAAGCAAGTGGCTTCTAGTTCTTCTAATCCTCCTGTCTCGGACGGGAAGAAGAAGAAGAAGAACAAGAAGCCAAAGGACCCTAAAAAGTCCAAATGCTTCCATTGTGGGAAGGTAGGTCACTTCAAGAAGGCTTGCCGGGAATTCCTAGCCGCCAAGGGCAAGGAAGGTAAGGAACTTCATTACCTGGAAGCGTGTTTGGTGGAAGAATCGAAAGACACTTGGGTCATTGATTCGGGCGCCACTAATCATGTTTGTGTTTCTATGCAGGGGTTCGTGGAAACGAGAAGTCTACATGATAGGAGCCTCTCGTTGCGGACTGGAGATGGTAGCTTTGTGGTGGCTGAAGCAGTGGGAGATGTTTATCTTTATTTTGATCAATTTAGGTTTATTTTATTGAAAGACTGTTTTTATGTTCCTAATTTTAGGAGGAACCTTATATCGGTAGCTTGTTTAATAAAGGATTCTTATTCAGTTTCTTTTAGTAAAAGAGTTGATATTCGTAGAAATAAGTCTTTTATCTGTTCTGGATGGATGGATGGAAACCTATATTTGATCAGACCAAAGATGTACTCACTGCTTGACACTGAATTAATTGATAACTCTAAAAGGTTGAAAGTTTCTCACTCTAACAAGACATATCTTTGGCATTTAAGACTTGGTCATATTAATCAGGATAGGATTCAAAGATTGGTGAAAGACGGTCCTCTGGAATCTCTGGAGGAGGTACGACTTCCCCAATGTGAGTCTTGTCTAGAGGGTAAAATGACTAAGAGGTCTTTTGGAGCTAAGGGTACAAGGGCTCAGGAGCTCTTAGAAATTGTGCATACTGACGTATGTGGCCCCATGAACGTCACAACACGAGGATGGTTCGAGTATTATGTCTCTTTTATAGATGATTACTCGAGCTATGGATATGTGTATCTGATGTACCGTAAGAGCGAAACCTTTGACAAGTTCAAAGAGTATCGTGCGGAAGTGGAAAAGCAATTGGATAAATCCATAAAGACACTTCGATCTGATCGAGGTGGCGAATACCTCTCCGACGAATTTCTAGAACATCTTGTAGAGAACGGGATATTATCCCAATTGACTGCACCTGGTACTCCACAACAGAATGGTGTAGCCGAAAGGAGAAACAGGACCTTATTAGATATGGTACGGTCCATGATGAGTTATTCAACGCTACCATTATCATTTTGGGGATATGCTTTACAAACGGCATGCTATATTCTGAACCAAGTTCCGAGCAAATCAATTCCTAGAACTCCGTATGAATTGTGGCGTGGCAGGAAGCCCTCCCTTGGACATATGAGAATATGAGGCTGCTCGGCACATGTACTGGATGGGGATGCGAAAAAGTTGGAACCAAGATCAGAATTATGCATGTTTGTAGGGTATCCAAAAGGAACTAAAGGAGGTCTGTTCTATAACCCGAAGGAACAAAAAGTCATTGTCTCTACCCATGCGACATTCTTGGAGGAAAGTCACATGAATGACTTTAAGCCTCGAAGCAAAGTGGTGCTAGAGGAGTTATCGGGTGAAAGAACTGCTCCACAGATTTCGGTCTTGGATGCAAGTCCGAGTTCCAGTGAAAGACCTGCAGACGATCAACAATTTAGGGTGCCTCGTCGTAGTGGGAGGGTTTCTAAGAAACCTAATTTCTTCATGTATGATGCTGAGGTATACCAGGCCGAGGCTCATGAGCATGAGGAAGATCCGGTCACATATGATGAAGCTATAAAGGATGTTGATTCTAGATCTCGGAAACAGGCTATGAACAATGAGATGGATTCTATGAAATCCAACTCTGTTTGGGAACTTGTAGATTTGCCGGATGGGATAAAACCCGTTGGATGCAAATGGGTCTACAAAAGAAAGAAGGATGCGGAAGGGAGAGTGGAAACTTTCAAAGCTAGACTGGTTGCAAAGGGATACACGCAAAAGGCTGGAATCGATTATGAGGAAACCTTTTCGCCTGTTGCTATGCTGAAGTCTATCCGTATTTTTCAGTCCATCGCTGCGGCTCTTGATTACGAGATCTGGCAAATGGATGTCAAGACGGCATTCTTGAATGGCCATCTTGAAGAGTGTATCTATATGATACAGCCCAAAGGGTTCGTAGCGAAAGGCCAAGAAAGGAAAGTCTACAAGTTGCTTAGATCCATTTATGGATTAAAGCAGGCATCCCGCTCATGGAACCAGAGGTTTGATCAAACGATTAAAACATTTGGTTTTGAGCAGAACGTTGATGAACCTTGTGTTTATAAACGTATTAAGGATGGAAAAGTGGTCTTTCTGATACTCTATGTCGATGATATACTACTCATTGGGAATGATGTAGGGAACTTATCATCGGTCAAGCTTTGGTTACACCAGCAGTTTGACATGAAGGACTTGGGAGAAGCTAATTATGTTCTAGGCATTCGTCTCTTCAGAGATCGAAAGAACAAAATGATAGCGTTATCCCAAGCTTCATACATAGATAAAATAATTGATAAATATGCAATGCAAGAGGCAAAGAAAGGTTCGCAACCTTCTATTGCCGGTCTAACTCTTTCATTGGATGACTGTCCCAAGACATCGGAAGAAAGAGAGCGTATGAGTAAGGTCCCTTATGCATTCGCTGTGGGTAGCCTTATGTACGCTATGCTTTGCACTCGCCCAGACATATGTTTTGCAGTAGATATGGTGAGTCGATATCAACCGAATCCTGGAACCAAGCACTGGCAAGCAGTAAAGCATATACTCAAGTATCTTAAGAGAACGAGGGATTATATGCTGGTGTATTCTGGAGGGGACCTAACACCCGTAGGATACACGGACTCAGACTTCCAGACTTGTAAGGAGTCGAGGAAATCGACATCTAGATCAGTGTTTTTACTCGGAGGAGGCGCCATTGTGTGGAGGAGCATGAAGCAGGGCTGCACAGCTGACTCTACTATGGAGGCTGAGTATGTGGCTGCGGCTGAGGCATCTAAAGAAGCGGTTTGGCTCCGCAAGTTCTTTAGAGACCTTGAGGTCATTCCGGGTGTTGACAAGCCTATCACACTTTACTGTGATAATACAGGGGCTATTGCCAACACAAGGGAATCTCGGCACCACAAGAGGACCAAGCACATCGATTGGAGATATCATATGATTAGAGGGCATGTGGAGACAGGACAAGTGGATGTATGTAAGATCGCGTCCGAGGACAGCATCGCCGATCCCTTTACTAAGACTTTGGTGGCTAGAAGCTTTGAGAGGCATGTAGAGGCGATGGGGATGCGTAACATGGCACATCTACTGGCTTATGGCAAGTGGGAGATTGTTAGGAAATGCCCTATGTATTAGAGACATTTTGATGTATTTATTTTGAACTGGATAATAAAATTATACATAGAGGTTATTCATTACATTGCTATCTGTCCTCGTCTTATTTACATGTTAAAGTAAATGTAAGCAAATATGGCTCACTGACTGCTTGTGTTAAAACTGTTAGAACGTTGCATGCAATGGACTTTTGAATGCGAGAAGACAATGTTCTAAAGTTAGCGGTCTAAACTATGGTCTGTAGTCTATGGGGTTAGACCGAGCATCTAACTCATGTTAAGACTATTATGTTGTCTAAAGCCTTGGAGGGGACGGTCTGTCTTGACTGTCTGGAGCTGGACTCCCAAGTAGAGACATAGATATGTTGTTTGGTGGTGACATATCAGACCGGGACTAAAGCGTGATTGATCTACGTAGTCCGCTATGAGTGGATCAATCTGCTTTTGACGTTCATTGTGCAATAACCTTAATCCTGAGTAAATGAACTACTTCATGTATATGACTTGTGTACTTTGATGTTCCAATGGCTAAAGCGTCTCAGAGGTAGTAAGCTTATAGACCGGTTCATTGGGTGCATGACTTGTATACGATGAAGGGTTTGTTTGCAGATATCGGAATCATAGCTCTGAGGAGTTAAAGGTATCCTCTTAAATGCATTATACTGAATGTGAAAATGGACAAGGCCTTGGGTCGTCTGCTGGGCGGATGACTTCTTATTCACATATGGTGAATAATCATTTTCTTAATTCGGTAGTATAATGGAACTTTAAGATAGCCTGATCAGTAGGATTAAACGGACTTTGACCTAAGGCTGATCATGGATATCGTATGAGGGTTTTGCATATATGACAAGGTCATTGGATAGTAGCTCGTCACAGGCTTACGTCATACGGTATATAATTGGGAGTTCAGTTTCAGGTTTATAGTGGTGTGACTCTGAAACTAGTGATCATATGATTGAGTTGTTCGGTAAAGAATGATGATCATATGGAATCACGGGAGCCCGATTATATATGTCCAATCAGTCCCTCTACTAGCTCCACATAATTCCTTAATGTTTGGCAAATTGATTTGTGTATGCTATTGGCTAGTTTATTATACATGGATGGTGATGACATAGGATTAGGATGGTAGACAAGATTCTCTCCGGTTGGATTCAGATTTTTTTTTGGATAATAGAGTACACAATTATTCGAACTCCAAATAAAGTTGCCATGATTTTATTTGAGATTGGATTGGAGTTGTAGAAAATTGTCCATGAGAACAAGAATATGAAACACAACCGTTTTGTGGAATTTGAAATTTGAATTTTGAAATTTGAAATTTGAATTTTGAAATTTGAAATTTGAATTTTGAATTTGAAATTTGAATTTGAAATTCGAATTTGAAATTTGAATTTGAAATTTAAATTTGAAATTTGAAATTTGAAATTTGAAATTTGAAATTTGAAATTTGAATTTGAAATTTGAAATTCAAATTTTGAATCACAGTCCAAGTAGGATTCGAATTTGTTGTGGAAAATCCACAAGGTTTGAAATTCGAATTTGAGTTGGATTTGGAGAGGATAATCTTGTTAGAATCCTACTTGAATTTTGAATCTAAATCCCAACAAAAGTGGACGAAAATTTTGAGGATAATCCTCAATGAAAAATTCAGATTTTGTGGATAAGATTCAAGGGAAAATTCAAGCTTCAATCTTAGTTGAATTTGGATTCTCTCCTTCCCTGAAAAGTGGCCAAAAATTTGGAGAATCTCTCCCAGGAAATTCGGTTATTTTTGGATAAGGTTGAGATAAGATTCAAGCTTGAAAATCCTAGTGGAATTTTGATTCTTCCTTATCCTAAAAGTGGCCAAAAATTTGGAGAAGATTTTCTCCTAGAAATTTCGGATTTTTTGGTTGAAAAAGGGGGATAAAATTCTAGTTAAAATCTTGTTTAGATTTGGATTGGATTTATCCTAAGAAAACCGAATTTAATTGTGGAGATTCTCCCTTGGAAAATTCGGATTTTTTGGTTATGGATAAGGGAGAAAATCTTTTCCTAGTCCAATTCGAATTCAGAGAATCACCTCATGCAGGTCTATAAATAGAGGTCCTGCCACTCCAGTTCTCTAAGACCACAGACTCTCAGGTGAGCAGGCTTATTGTTGCACAGCTTATCGTGACAATAAAGTTCTTTAGAGATCTGGGTGGTCGGAAGAAGACTAGCAGTGCTAGCATACCAATCGAGGTTCAGAGTGCCCACACATTCAGCCATTCGGGAATTGGAGAATAGTAGAGAATGCTAGTTGGTTGAAGCCTCCGGTCATTCTCCTCCTACAAGATTGGCGTCCTTGAGGTATGAGTTTTAATTGTTGTTGATTTATTGTATATGGCATCATAAGATATTTAACGATCTAAAAAAAATTTTTTTATTGTTCCGCTGCGCCACTCTGATACGTTTTTACCGATTTATTTTCCTTCATCATGCTCATTTATCTCTTCGTTCATCATTCTTATCATTCTATTGATCATCTCTTATCATTCTAGTCTAATCTCTTCATTTCTTTACTTTTCATTCCTATCATTTCTTAACTTTCTGTTCTAAACCTTTATAACTTTTCTATCGTTTTGTCCTCATCTCTTATCTTTTCGTATCTTATAAGCTAGTAACATATACACTAGCATAACATTACGTAGAAATGTGTCATTCACATCATACACATAACATCAAATACGTCACCTCACATATATTAATTCTATTATATTCTTTTAAACTTTGTTTTTATTATTTAAGTATTTTTTTCATCGATTTCATTATGTCATTCTTTCATATCATTCGTTTCTTTTCTTATTGTACTTTACTTTTCTTTTCTTTTCATTCTCTTTTCCTTTCTTTTCTTTTCACGCTCTTTTCTTTTCTTTTCTCGCTCTTTTCCTTTCTTTTCTTTTCATGCTCTTTTCCCTTCTTTTCTTTTCACGCTCTTTTCCCTTCTTTTCTTTTCACGCTCTTTCCTTTCCTTTCCTTTCTTTTCTTTTCACGCACTCTCTTTTCCTTTCTTTTCTTTCCTTTTCTTTTCCTTTCTTTTCTTTTCACTCTCCTTTTGTTTGTTTTCTTTCCACTTTCCTTTGGTTGGGCCCATTGTTGGACGTACTTATTTGCGCGCGGACAGTGGGAGGAGGGGGAGCGACCCACCAACCTACCTCACAGTCAAATAAAAACCGCACCTTCGGGGTTGGTCCATCCTATAATCTACCGCACCTTCGGGGTAGCACCACATCTACGCAGAGGATATAGACCGGAAGTCTCGACCTTGTAGGGAGACCGGTACGCCAACAACTTAAGTTTTCAGTCTTATTATCTTGTAGGCTTTTATTTTTCTTATATTGATTTTTTTTTTGTACATCTTTTTCATGACATTCATTATCTTTCCTTTCTCATTTTTCATAAAACATTTCATGGAACATTTTTTCTTTCGTTGTTTTTCTTTTCTTAATTCTTTACTTTACTTGTGTGAATTATGTTAATCACACTTTAGCATAGCATATATAGCACATATTACTTATATAACATCACATCACATCACATCATAACAAACAAAAGTATGTTTAGTTATGTGCAGACAATTGTTCTCTTCTCTGTTTATCATTTGTATCCTCCTATCTACCGTATCTTATCATCATACTCTTATCGATCATAACCTATCGTTCTATTCTATCAATCACATCTTATCGTTATGTTCTAATCCTTTTATCATACCTTTCATTATAACCTATCATTGCTTCTCTTTCTTGTCTAACTCTTTGCTTTCATATCATTTTTCATAAAACCCCTATCATTTCGTTCTCATAAAACATACCCTTTCTCAATTCTTCCATTACCTATTATCGTTGCTCTATCCATCATAACTTAACTTTCATAAAACTTTTCATAAACATCTATTCTTTCCTTTCATATCTCATCTCTTTCTTATGCATTCTATAGTAACATTCTCGTTCTTACTTTTTCCATTCTTCTATCCCTCTTTATCACATCGTTACTCTCATAAAACTTTTATAATACCTTTCCTTCATAATTCAATATATACATATATTTATATATATATTTTTATAAATTATTTATTAAAACATATCTTTTAACATCATCATAGTATTACTATAGCGTTACTATAGCATCATCGTAAATCACATCATGACATTTACATATAAAACATATAAATACTATAAGTTTGTTCATAGTTGCAGATAGGTAAATGTCTGAACTTACTCATAGTGTGCTTATCCTCTTCTTGGAATCCATCGACGTCCTTTGTCGCGTTTGAATCGGGCTCCTACAACCAAACTTTGTCCGTTAATCACTTTTTCATTTATAGCTTTTATTTTATTAAAAAGCTTGATTCTAATCTTATAATCCTTAATTATAGCCTTAGGACAGCTTTTTAAACCTTAATGGCCCTTTTTGAATTTTTCTCCAACTTTTTGAAAAATTACGATTTTACCCCTAACTTTTGACAAAATTACCATTTTACCCTTGACATGATTTTTCATAACTTAACCTCAATTTTGGCTTTTACAAACTTTATTACCCTATTCCAAGGTCATTGGGGCTCTTTTCCCATAATTTGAGAATCTTTGGGCAAAATGACCATTTTGCCCCTGATGGGTCGTTTAATCATAACATTTTCATTTTTATGCTTAGGCTGGATTTTCTAAACCCAAAATCATCTAATTAACTTTTTAAATCATATCAGGCCTTTTACGAATCAATTCTTATCATTTTACCAATTTTCCACATTCCCGGCCCTCGGGAAGTACTATTCCGACCTAAGAGTCGATTTCTTGTTTTTCTTGCGTTTTAGGGTTTCGAAGGGTCGGTTTACTAATTATAACTTGCCCCTTCCTTTTTCCAAGCCCTAATTCCTCGAGGGGGCTCGAGTTACCTTCCTGATCATATTTTACCCCTCGTTTCCCATATTACCCCTAGTGCCGTTTTTAGAAATTTCGGCAGAGTTTCCCCTTAATTTTTGAGGTTCCAGCGTTTAGAAAACGACTGAAAACCATTTATTTTGATCTAATTCTATCACGTACTATACCAGAGGCCTAGATTTTACGTAAAACCCATACTGTTTGTGTAAAATCGTTACGTTATCATATTTTTCTTTTTCTCCATTATAGCCATTTTCTTCTTTTTACATACATTCTTTTCCATAATTTTCATACCAATAATTATAAAATCATACAATAGTCCCAAACAATTAAATTACGGAATGTAAAAAGGTCGGGATTTATACCGAATTGCAGTCTGGTCTCGACGGCATAAACCCTAATTCTTCATTCTTCATATTTAAGGTCCCGTCTTGCAAATCCGACTCCGCGGATGTGTCCGGAACGTCGAAAATAGGCCAACGGGCCAAACTTCCATTTTCGGTCACCGGTCGCCGTTGACCGACTGTTGACCGGCGTTGACCGACAGCGACGGCGGCGACGGTGGAATGTGGGTAGTCCATCTTGAAGATCTCGATGAGAGGAATCTATTGGTAGCCTCAATTTCATGTTTGGAGGCCCCAATCGCCTGAAAATCCCCTCGAAAGTCACGGCCATGGCGACGACGGTGGAGCTCCGCCGTGCCGGACTTTTTCCCCGAAATTGGTTGAGAGCTTTTGCTCCCCTCTTCACGGCGAGCATTTCTGTACCGACAGCGTGCTTCAACTCGGCCGGAATTGGCGGTTTCGACGGTGGCTCCTCGGCGGCGTTTCGTCGGATTTTTCAAAGCTCGGGCGGTGCGATTCCGCCGGTGTTGAGGCGATCCACCACCTGGGTTTTGTAGTACTCTTCACCACGAACATTTTGGGACCGATTTCGTGGCAAACGGTGGCCAGACGGCGGAGATATCGACGATCAAAATTCTCGGCTCCGGTGGCATTCGAGCGGCACGTGTGGCTTGCTCTGGCGGCTGCTCCGTCGCGTCGGCCCACCATCGGACTCAGCTCGGTGAGAGCTTTCCGATGACACCGGCGGTGTCGAAAACGGACACCGTTTTCGATGGTCGGTTACTGTACATATTCGTGTAGAGAGAGAAAGAGAAATGAGGAGAGAGAGAGCATGTAGACAAATGAGAAAATTCTACTTTTTTCCGCTCTTTATATACTTTTTCACCCAAAATTTCAACATGGGCTTTCCTGACTAATTTAGGCGTCCTAAATCCAAATATACAGTTTTATTTTGATCTAAGGTCATTTCAACCAGTTTCTAATACTGCGAATTCTCGGTCAAAAATTACCCTTGTGCTCAATTATCAAATTTGAGCGTGTTGATAGGCTATCCTAACTAATTTGAGAGTGCTGAACACAAATTTATTAGTTTTATGTCAAGATAATATCATCTTGACCTACTTCTTGACACTGTGAGTGACACACACGTGCTAACACCTAAACTCACTATTAATCATTTTTCATCCTTTAACATTGTTTGAACATTTTATTTAGTTCTAAACAATATTAAATCACTTAATTTTACATTTTAACACTTAAATTCATTGTGTATTTATTTTTCGAGAAATATGAATTTTCCCGGTTGTTACAATCGTCATCTCAAGGTCATTAACTTCCATCGCTCGTAGGCCTTAGATCTTCTTTTCCTTTTATTATGTGGGACATGTTATACTAACTAATCTCCAAATGTCCAAAGGACTTGATACCTATTGTACAACTAGTACATAACAAAGTAATACAGTATTTTATGTTGTAGACATGAAAATGCTTGAACTTACCAACACTGTGATAATGTCCACTTCTGGAACTCCTCTGCAGTTCTATCTCTAATTTGGGTCCCTACAGATATAATATTGTCTGTTAATATTCTTTATTAATTATCACTTTAAATATATTTATTTTGTAATAAATTTTACAAAATATTTCAATTCTTTATGTAGTACACGGTCTGCAACACGCCCGTGTCCCTGACCGTGTACCTCTCGGTTTTACTTTACACGGCTGTGTTCCACTGTACACGCCCATGTACTATTTAAACTCTAGATTTTTAACTCTAAAATCTTTATTTTAAGTCCTAAAATTTTATTTAAGTCATTCTAGGTCCTTTACGGTCATTTCAGAAATTTTTGGTCAAAATGACCATTTTGCCCCTGACTGGTCTCGGGACCGTAACTATTCTGTCTTATCATTTTTCTAGAATTTTCTAAGCCCAAATATCTTAGAATAATATTCCCTAGGCTTCTATATCATTTTACAGCTCAATTTGCTACAGAAGCTCAATTATCTATTTTCCAACCCTCGGTTACTATTCACCTGACACCTAGGGTCGTTTCTCATTTTTCTAGTGTTTCGGAGCCTTAAATGGGCATTTTACTATTCTTGAAACATTTTTCATTCCCATCCCCTAGTCTTGGTTCCCGAGGGGCTCGGGTTTCCTCTCCCGACCTAATTTTTCCCTCGTTTCCTAAAATACTTTTAACATGAATTTTTTTTTCCGTCTTAGGCATTTTAGTCATTAAAGGTCGGTTGACTATTCTTCTTGGGTTGGTTTTCCATTTTCAATCCTAACCCACCGAAGAGTCTCGATTTCCTTTCTGAGTCTAATATTTTTATCATTTATCTCCCGAAATGTCCTTATGCCATTTTAAAAATTTCAACAGCATTTCCGCTTGTATTTTAAGGTTTCCCCGACGTTAGGTACACCTCAAAACCTTTGTACTTACCACGCACTATACTAGAGCCCTATTTTATACAAAGTTATCAAACTTTGTATAAAAATTTTTCACATTAACCAATATTCAGAATTCAATACACATAATCAAATTCTTTCCAAACCTAGCCTCGGTTTATCATGTTAATCATCACTAAATGTTTTTCATCACTTTAAGCAATTATCACATATTATTCTTAGGTTTTTCAATGTACATATCCACATCAAAACCTAACAAAATTTTCATTCCAACCCTAGTATTAGCCACGGATTTTTCTTGCTAATTCACATAGAAAATTTTGTTTTCTTTCCTAGGGTTTTATCAACATTATTCAACACTAAAAATTTTCCATTTTCTAGTGTTTATCACCCATGGATTTTAGCATGAAAATGCATCATAGTTTCTTGTTTCCTTATTCCAATTCATGCTTGAATGAACATAATATCAAACTTACATATTCATTTAACAATTCACCAAAATTTCCACATCATTTTCCCCACCAATAGTGCCACGGATTTCATGGAAACCAAGCATAAATTTTTGCTTGTTTCTTAAACCTAATTCATGCTTCATACCCTAAAACACCAAACTAATCATAACATCAACAAAACATCAATTTTTTTCGATGCTTCTACACCTCCATACCCATGGATTTTCACTAAGAAAACACATGAAAAATGCTTCAATTTTGAAGCTAACCTTATGAACTTGTTCCCTTGCAACCTTGGTTATGATTAAAGGCTATTTTTGGTATGAAATTTTGGAAAATTTTGGCTTGGAATGCACTTAAGGGGCAAGGTTTTAGGCTGCAAGAAATTGGCAAGAGTTTGGCCACTTTTCTCTATTTATTTGAATGAATTTTGAAGCCTATTTATAGGCAAAAGCAAGGGACATTTTGGCAATATTTTTTCCAACAATTTCTTATTTTGTTCAAGGACTAAAATGCAATATTTTTGGGTCAAAAATAAATTTTTTTTGCTGCCCTCTTTCTAGGCGGCCGAAGGGCCTTTTTCAAATTAAATTTTTTTTGCCATGTCTTTTTGGCTAGATCTTGGCCACTGATCAAAAAGGCAACAAATCCTAGCCATACACCTATTAAACCTTATTTTGCAAGCCTTAAAAATTGTATTTACGATATCATAAATGTGATGTCATCCTATTATATATATGGATTAATTCACTAATTGATTCGTGGTCAAATTTTGATCGAAAGTCAAACCGAACGGAACTTTACCGAAATCGCATAAGCGGGTTCCAGGCGCATCTAGTATGATCGGTTTGTTTTATTTTGCTTCCGTTTGGTCAAAATTCTCTACCATAAATTTTTATCTTTTTAGTGCATTTAAGTACACTCCCTAGGGTTTTTGGCTCCGTTTTCGAAACGTATCACCTGATTCTATTCGGTAAGATTTTCCATCCCTGAACTCACTCACTTTAACACTGTCGGAACATTTTTTACAGTATTCACAATAGTATTAAAACATAACTTTTTCATATTTTATTCATTAAAATTGATACATACATACAATTTTAATCTACTCCGAGAATCTAAAATTCCCGGTTATCAAAGGTATAATGGGCCAAGGCCTACAGTTTATATCAGGCGCAAGGCCCACAGCTTATATTGGGTGCTAGGCCGACAGTATTTATGTATATATAATGGGCGTAAGGCCCACGAGCATAAGGCTCACCATGATCATGGCCGAATCCGATGATCAGCGCGGTGGTACTGACACCAGGGCCCCTCAGATAAGAAAAGTTAATGCATAATGAAGCATAAATGGAGCTAAACAGTTCATGCATTGTTCACGATATGCCCTAGATACCATTATAGCATGCTTCTCAGTTACATGATATGATACGTCCATATGATATGCATTCTGAGTTATGCTACATGATATGTTTCCATGTTCTGTGTGAATGTGTGACATGATTTACAGTTTTAAATATGCCTTATAGTATGGCTTATGTTTTAACCATGTTCTGTGGATGATATATTGTACTTATTGAGTGTAAAGCTTACAATGTGTGTTCATGCTGTAGGTAAGAGACCTGCAAGCTAGACACTGATGGACTATGACGGCGGTAGAGGCAGGTGTGAGGGTTGAGGCTGTGGATACTAGTACCAGTGTTAACTTCTGAACGATATTGAAAAAAATCAATCTCATGTTTTGAACAGTCTAATAGTTTTATGTATGTATGTATATTGACCTTAATTACATTCAGACTTTCATATGTTTGTAAGTATATGTATGTACGTAAATAGTAAAACATACTATTCAAAAAAAATCCCTATTTTTATAGTATTAAGACATAGTTTTCAAGTAAGTTCAGTTAAGAAAAGTTTTAATGTGACGTTCTAGGCCATTCAGGGCTCGGGGTGCCACAGTTTGGTATTAGAGAGGTATCTTGCCACGCTATCTTACATCGCCGCATGCCAGCCTCATCTGTCCAAGTACATTAGTTTTTATTTTACGGTATTAGCATATAAGTTAATGTTTAAGTTATAATAGGTGGCCATGGCAGCACCAGTGGAACCTGCACCAGTTGAACCTACACCAGTAGAACCCGCTCTGGTAGAACCCTGCCAAATATACTAAGATCGCTAGGCAAGTTTGGCCTTCGCTACCATGCATCTGGATAGATTCGATGGTTGCCGCCGACCCTATGAGCTTATGAGATGGATTCACGATATGGAAGTCATATTCCATACTTGCCATATCCCACCTCACCTACAGGTGGTTTTGGTGAGTAGGTTGAACAGGCCAGCAAGAGCTTGGTAGGTGGATCGGTGAAGGGAAGGAGACCCTATAGTGGATTGGGCAAACTTTTGCCAAGAGCTCCGCATCACATTTGCACCACCTCCTCCATTTGACGGGATCCATAGGCCAGAACGAGAAGTGGGTATTAGGGCAAATATGCACGAGAGACAGTGCGACGTCCTCTCTGGTATAAGGGATGTCTACGAGGGGGAGACCATAATGCATTGTTGTCAAAGGTTCATGGATGCCATGCTACCTTACATCCCCTTGTACAAACCTTTCAGGGAGGTAGCCGAACTCTTATAGAGAGGACTTCCGTGGTATGTGGGGGAACTCATTCGCTACCCTCCACGCCATGAGGACTTAAGGTGTTTTATCCAAGAGATAGTAGATGTCGAGATAGAAGTGATCAATCCCAGGAACCCTACACAAGCCCAAGACATCGTAGTGGCTGCCAACGATAAGGGCTACCCGGGGGACCCAGCTCACCAACCAGTTGATGAGGACCCCATGGTTGAGCATAAACTAGAGGAACCTGAGGACGCCGAGGAGCCCATGGAAGAGCCCATGGAAGAATCTGAACTAGCCCCTCCATCTCCCGAACACCTCCTCGAGGTGGAGGTGGATAGATGATGAATGGATGGAGCATAAGCCTGAACCTCAAGTCATTATAGCCAGCGATGACGAGGCCAGTTCCAGCTTAAAAGATAAGGAGGACCCAGAAGAGTTTCCCTTTGATGAGAGCGACGATAAAGAGATCTCCGATGTAGAATCAGGATTATATTTAGAGTAGTAACGACCCGTTTATTAAGACATTTGACCATGTATATATTTATGAAGGGAGGTAGTGGCCTATTCCCGCTTGACTTAACCTAGCATGTCCTTTTGAGACTATGTACTGGGAAGTGTTTACCACTCCCAACAGACTAAAGTTATGTACTTTTATATGATATGAAAGCAGTGCAGTTTTACCCAAGGGCTTAGATATAATATTTTCACACGTGACTAGAGTGTGACAGAAAGTACAGGATGAGTCCTAGCACTCAGATGATGTTTCAATGTGATATGAAAAGTCATATTGAACATCATAGCATGAGGAAAAGAAAGTTATGATGCATATATGTATACTTGTATTAGCAAAGTAAGTGAGTGTTGTGCGAACATGATTTCCTAGTATGGAAACAAAAGACTTATAATTTCTTTTTCCACTATATGATAAGGTTTCAAAGGACAACATGGTTAGAGCGCATACGCAAACAACCCAGGCATCCTAAAAGGATGAGTTGATAGCACAACTTGCGGCTATGTGAGAAATGATGGAGAACTAGTAGTGTAAACTAAATCAGCTTAGGGAATAGCTGGGCCAGCAAACCCAGGCACCACAGACAGTAGGGTGCCAGCTCAAGAGACTCCATCGGCCTCAAAGGCCCCATGAGAGCAAGCGACTCCCTTAGCCTAGGAAGTTTTGTGAGGATGTGAAATCCTTGAGCTGCCACCAGTACCCCCAGCAATGGCAGCCCCCACAACTGCAAATATCCATCAGTCAACCCATAGGGAAGGCGAATTGTACAAAAGGTTCTGAAGCATGAAAGCTCTAGAATTTGAGGGAACCACAAATCCCATTGAGGCCGATGACTGGCTAACAGACATCTAAGTAATCTTGGATTTTATGAGGCTAACAAATAGAGAGAAGGTTTTGTATGCATCCTTCACCTTGCACAAGGAGGCACATCAGTGGTGGAAGATGCTAACCATTAGGAGGAACGTCAGCGAGATGAGCTGGAGTGACTTCATTGAAGAATTTTAGGAAATGTACTTCAACGAGGAAGCACTAGCGGTGCAACAAGACGAGTTGAACAACCTACGCAAGGTAGCATGACTATTATGGAGGCAGTCAGGAAATTTTAACAACTAGCTTGACTTTGTTCGAATTTGGTACCTACTGAAAAGGAGAGAGTTAGACGAATGTTGAAGATATTTCGGATAGATATGGCAGTTCAGGTCTATAGTGGTAACCACGGACCAGCTATAGTAGCAGAGTGTGTTAGCAAGGCCATCCAAGCTGAATACTAGTTGGCTCAGGATAAGGAGTGAAGGGCTCAGATCTTTAAAGCCTGAAAGGGGGAAAATACTCAAGTTAAGCAGGCATAAGGGAAGCAGAAGCCAGAATCTCAACAGAAAAGGAAAAACGCAGGTTCTGGCCAGAATAGTAGGCAACCCATAGCAACAACAAGAGAAAGGGAAGCACGGGCAACCAAGGTTCATAGAAGAAATTCCCCCAGAAGAAAAACAATAGGGGAGGAAATAGCAACCAACACTCGATGTGCCCGAAATGCGGAAAAGGCCACCTAGGAGAGTGCATACAGGGAACAAGTGACTGTTTTATTTGTGGCAAAGAAGGCCACTATGCCAAACACTGCTATTCTAATCCACAGAATCAATGAAATCAACCCCATTCTACCAATAACCAACTTCATGCTACCCAGACCAAGATCAAAGGCCCTTCGATCTCACAAGGCAGACTGGAAGCTCCGGACAACTAGGGGAGAATCTATGCCCACACAAGGAATGATGCCAAGGCTAGAACTTCCGCAGTAGTGACATGTTAGCTTTCTGTCACCAACACAAGTACATTAGTGATATTTGATTCTAGAGCTACCCATTCCTTTGTGTTGTCTGAGTTTGCTAGAAAGATAGATAGAAGTTGGGGTAAGATTAAACAGACCTTTAGAATTGCACTTCTCTCAGGGGAGGTTTTATTGTCTAATTACTGGATATGTTATGTATCAGTAATTATCTGCGATAAAGAGCTGAGCGTTAACCTGATTATTATCGACATGTATAACTATGATGTAATCTTGGGGATGGACTTCCTCGCAAAGTACAATGCCATCATAGACTGTCGAAGGCAGAAGATTGCTTTTGAACTGATCGGGAGTGAAAGGTTCATCTACACGAGTTTGTTGTTGAAGCAACCAAAGATGATGATCTCAGCAATGAAGGCTCACAAGCTGATATCTAGTGGATGCGTAAGCTTCCTAGCACATGTGGTAGACAAGACTCAAGAAGCGAAGATAGGGCTTGAGAGCATACCAGTAGTTAGGGAATTCATGGAAGTGTTTCCAGAAGATCTTCCAAGACTCTCGCCAGAACGTGAGATCTCGTTTGAGATTGAACTTCTGTCAGGATCAGCCCCCATTTCTTAGGCCCCATACCAAATGGCCCCTGTAGAGCTAAAGGAGCTCCAAGCCTAACTAAAGGATTTGATGGACAAGGGATTCATTCGACAGAGCTATTCACTCTGGGGAGCGCCTGTGCTATTCGTGAAAAAGAAAGATGAGACACTGAGGATGTGCATAGACTATAGAGAGTTAAACAAAATCATAATCAAGAACAAGTACCCATTACCGCGGATTGACCACTTGTTTGATCAACTCTGGGAAGCGACAGTATTCTCAAAGGTCGACCTACATTCAACGTACCATCAGCTGTGAATCAAGGACGTGGATGTGCCTAAAACAGCCTTTCAAATGATGTACGGACACTATGAGTTTTTTGTTATGTCGTTTGGACTAACAAACGCTCCAACAGCCTTCATGAATTTGATGAATCGCGTGTTCAAGGACTATTTGGATAAGTTTGTCATTGTGTTCATCGATGACATACTTATATACTCTAAGATGAAGGAGGAGCATGAAGAGCACCTAAGGATCATCTTGTACGTGTTATAGGACCATCAGCTGTATGTCAAGTTCTCCAAGTGCAAGTTTGGCTGGAAAAGGTTCATTTTCTAAGTCACATAGTCTCTAAGGAGGGAGTATCTATAGACCTAGCAAAGGTTGAGGTAGTTAGAGCGTGGCCAGCTCCGAGGAACATGATAGAGATACGTAGTTTCCTAGGCTTAGTGGCATTTTACCAGCACTTTGTCGAAGGATTTTCGAATCTAGCTGCCTTACTTACAGTGTTTACCAAGAAAGGAAAGAGGTATGAATGGATCGATAAGTATGACGAGAGCTTTCACGAGCTGAAATGAAGACTCATAAGTGCTCCAATACTGACCATTCCAGATGCTGGTCAGGGAAGCTTTGTGATAGCGATGCATCTAAGACTGGATTAGGACTCGTGTTAATGCGGAATGGTAGAGTGGTCGCGTACGCTTCACGACAACTCAAAGGCCATGAGAAGAACTAGCCAACACATGACCTGGAGCTAGCAGTGGTCATTTTCACGCTAAAAGTATAGAGGCACTACCTATACGGAGTCAAGTGCGAGATCTACACAGACCACCAGAGCCTCAAGTACATTTTTATGCAGAAAGAGCTCAACATGAGGTAGCGAAGGTGGCTAGAGTTGGTAAAAGATTACGACTGTGAGATCCTATACCATCCGAGAAAAGCCAATAAAGTGGCCAATACGCTGAGTTAGAAGCATTCTATTTTGCTCATGGCTATCAGTGCCTTACTGAAAGCTCTACAGAGGGATTTATGCAATAGCGAGATCGAGATCCTGACATGGAGATTGTCCGACATAACCCTCTAATCAACACTCCTAGACGAGATCAAGGCTAGTCAAGAACTCGATTCGTCGCTGGTCAAGTCCAGAAAGGAAGCTACGAAGGACGAAGGTTCAGAGTTTAGAATCCCTAAGGATGACATACTCTATTTTAAGGATAGAGTATGTGTTCCAAAGGATGAAGAGCTTAAGAAACGAATCTTTTCAGAAGCTCACGGGTCACCATATTCTATACATCCGAGAGTGAATAAGATGTACAAGGACCTGAAAGGAAGTTTTTGGTGGCTTGGAATCGTCGAGTTCGTCGCCAGATGCCTTACGTGTTAGAAGGTTAAGGCAGAACACCAGCTTCCGGTAGGAGAATTACAGAAAATTGAGTTACCCGAGTGAAAATGGGACCAGATCACGATGGACTTTGTGGTCGGATTACCAAGGACATCCAATGGCAATGATGCAATCTGGGTGATCGTAGATAGATTGACGAAATCAGCCAGATTCCTAGCTATAAAGGTTAGCTACTCAGTAGAGTGACTAGCAGAAATCTATGTAGCTCAGATTGTAAGACCACATGGAGTGGCCAAGTCAATCATATCAGATCGTGACAAACGCTTCACTTCCAGGTTTTGTGTGGTGCCCCCGAATCCAACCACGTTAAACTTGTCATGAACCGACTCTGTTGCCGGCCAAGACAGCCCGTGTAGCAAATCTAGATCACCATTTAAACTCTTTTTCTCTTAATCTCTTATTTTTCAGGGATTTCACCCATAATTTTTTTTTCTTTTTAATACACACTTTCCTTAAAAGAAAGCTAAGTATGAAAGCCTTATAAAATACAATACTAGCTTTTAGATGTCTTTTGGGTACAACATAATGTACAATATACAATATATTTATACTGTAATTTTTCAAAACACATTCTCTTTAATTCACTAACTCTCAACGCCCAGCAGAAAACTTATGGCAGGACCAATTCCATGGTGAATTCCCTATCCTATTGACACACGCACATCCTGTCGCCATCTATGTAGTCTATTGGACAGGTTTCTTACCTGCAACATGAACAAACTGATGAGCTAACAGGCTTAGTAAGTTCAAATATACTTAATAAGAATCACATAGATTCAAAAACATCCAAATCTAATTTCCTATGAATAGTCCTATTCATCATAAATAGTAACTTTGACCTTTGATCGGTGAATACTACTGTTACCCTAACTGATTACTATACATATTACCCTAACCAAACTTACTACACTTAGTGCTAGTGTCGGTTATACTTAATTATGCTTGGTTATGGCTTTCATCACTTTATTTTCTATTAGCTCTATTTATATTCTGGTTTCGAGCTCTTGATGACTGTATCGATAATTTATAGTGCGCCGATTGTGAGGGCCTAGGGAGCGACCCTAGAGTTTCTTCCTCTCCAGCCCTTATAGCTCGTAGCAATTATTATATCCCCGAAGGACCTATAACCTTCAACACAATGTTAGAGGGGTGGTACGCCTTAGATGGTTTCATTACCATCTTTCAATTTTAGTACTGACCAAGTGACATTAATCGTCACCTCAAGGTCATTAACCTCTACTGCCCATAGATCTTACTTATTCTCGTTTCTCAATTTATGGGATACATTATACTAACTAATCCCTAGGGTCCATAAAAACTTAACCAATGATGTACAACTAGTGCTAAACACAATATCACAGTATTTCATGTTGCAGATACGAAAATGCTTGAACTTACCACCACTGCGATAATTATCCACTTCCGGAACTCCTCCGTAGTTTGATCTCTATTTTGGGTCCCTACAGACATAGTATTATCTGTTAATATCTTTTATTAATTATCACTTTGAATATATTTATTTTGTGATAAATTTTACAAAACATTTCAATTTTTTATTGGTACACAGTCTGTAACACACCCGTGTCCTTGACCGTATTCCTCTCGGTTTCACTCTACACGGCCGTGTTTCTCTGTACACGCCCTTGTACTATTTAGACTCTAGATTTTTAACTCTAAAATCTTTATTTTGGGTCCTAGAATTTTATTTAAGTCATTCTAGATCTTTTACGATCCTTTCTGAGCCTTTCGAAAATTTTTGATCAAAATGACCATTTTGCCCCTAACGAGTCTTGGGACTGTAACTATTCTGTTCTATAATTTTTCTTAAATTTTCTAAGCCCAAAATTCTTGAAATAATATTCCCTAAGCTTTTGTTTCATTTTACAGCTTTATGTGCTGTAAAAACCTAATTATTCATTTTCCGACCCTCGGTTACTATTTATTCGACACCTAGAGTCGTTTCTCGTTTTTTGAGTGTTTCGGAGCCTCAAATGGCCATTTCACCACTCCTGAAATATTTTTCATCCCGTCCCCGACCCTCGGTCCCCAAGGGGCTTGGGTTTCCTATCCGACCTAATTTTTCTCTCTCGTTTCCCAAAATACCCCTAACGTGAAAATTTCCCCATTTTAAGCATTTTAGTCATTAAGGGTCAGTTTACTATTCATCTTGGGTTGGTTTTCCATTACTAACCCTAATCCACCGAGGGGGCCCGGTTTCCTTCCCGAGTCTAATATTTTTACCCCTTGTTTCCCGAAATGCCCTTAGGCCGTTTTAGAAATTTCGACAGCATTTCTGCTTGTATTTTTACGTTTCCCTGGCATTAGGTATGCCTCAGAACCTTTGTACCTGCCACGTACTATACTAGAGGCCTATTTTATACAAAGTTATCAAACTCTGTATAAAAATTTTCCACATTAACCAATATTTAGAACTCAGCACAAATCATCAAAATTTTCTCAAACATAGCCTCGGTTTATCATGTTAATCATCACCAAATATTTTTCATCACCTTAAGCAATTATCACATATTATTCTTAGGTTTTCAATGTACATATCCACATCAAAACCTAAAAAAATTTTCATTCCAACCCTAGCATTAGCCACGGAATTTTCATGCTAATTCACATAGAAAATTTTGTTTTCTTTCCTAGGGATTTTATCCTCATTTCTCATCATTGATCAACACTAAAATTTTTCCATTTTCTAGTGTTTATCACCCACGGATTTTAGCATGAAAATGCATCACAATTTCTTATTTCTTGATTCTAATTCATGCTTAATTCAATATATTACCAAATGAACATAAACCATCAAGCAAATCATCAATTTGTCCACCCTATAAGGCCACAGAAATTTTTTTTATGGAAACATGCAAAATTTTTGCTTATTTCTTAAACCTAATTCATGCTTAATCTCTAAATACCAAACCAATCATAACATCAATAAAACATCAATTTTTTTTCAATGCTTCTACACCAATAGTGCCACGGACTTTCGAAGGAAAATTCAAAGAAAATTGCTCAAAATTGGTGGCTTAACTTCTCAAGTGATCTCTTGATGCTTAAGCTTGGATTGGAAGCAAATTTTAGTGTGAATTTTTGATAAATTTTGGCTTAAAAAGGGGATGCTGGAAATTGGAAAGAATTTGGTTAAGTTTCTCTATTTTTTTGAATGAATTTTGAAGCCTATTTATAGGCAAAAGCAAGGGACCTCTTGGCAATTTTTTTTCCAACAATTTGTTATTTGTCCAAGGACTAAAATGCAATATTTTTGGGCTAAAAATAAAAAATTTTTTTGCCTTCTTTCTAGGTGGCCAAATGGCCTTTTTTCAAAATTTTTAAATTTTTTTCCAATGTCGTTTGGCTAGATCTTGGCCATTAATCAAAAAGACAACAAATTCTAGCCATACACCTACCTTATATTACTTTCTAATCATTCAAAAATTACATTTATGACATCATAATTGTGATGTCATCCTATAATATATATGGATTAATTCACTAATTAATTCGTGGTCAAATTTTGACCGAAGTCAAACCAAACAGAACTTTACCGAAATCGCATAGGCAGGTTCCGGGTGCCTCCGGTGCGATCGGTTTCTTTTATTTTGCTTCCGTTTGACCAGAATTCTCTACCGTAAATTTCCATCTTTTAGTGCACTTCGGTGCACTCCCTAGGGTTTTCAGCTCCGTTGTTGAACCATCTCACTCGATTCTGTTCGGTAAGATTTTTCATCTCCGAACTCACTCACTTTAACACTGTTGAAACATTTTTACAATATTCACAACAGTATTAAAACACAACTTTTTCATACTTTATTCATTAAAATTGATATATACAGACAATTTTAATCTACTCCGAGAATCTAAAATTCCCGGTTATCACATTCACCCCTCCTTATAAAATTTTTGTCCTCAAAAATTTAGAACAAGTGGGAGCACAGATTCCTAATTTCATCTTCTCACTCCTATGTAGCCTCTTCAATGTTGCGATTTCTCCACAGCACTTTGACTAATGGGATTGTTTTGTTCCTCAAAACTTTATCTTCTGGTGCCAGAATTTGAACAGGCCTCTCCTCGTACGTCATATCTTCTCGAATCTGGATCGGTTCATGTTTTAATACATGGGATGGGTCTGATATATACTTCTACAACATCAACACGTGAAACACATTATGCATTGCTGACATTTCTCAAGGTGACGCCAATCTATAAGCGACTTTACCAATGTGTTTGATAATCTCATATGGTCCAATATATCTCGGACTTAATTTCCCTTTCTTTCCGAACCGCATTATTCTTTTCATCAATGAAACTCTTAAGAATACGAAATCCCCTTCGTTGAACTCTAGGGATCTTCGTCTTTTGTCTGTATAGCTCTTCTGTCGGCTCTGGGCTATTTTCATTTGTTGTTGTATTTTTGTAACTGCGTCCACTGTTTCTTGTACAAAATCTGTCTTATGCAGTCGTTTTTCTTGTAAATCATACCAATGGACCAGTGATCTTGTCATGGCCCAAAATTTAGACACGTGACACGGCAGCCAAATCATGATATCAACTCGAGATTTAAGGAAAAATATTTATTACGAAAAGCGGGTCAACATCATAATTTAGCTAAGCCTAATTATTTATAAAGTAGCATCATAACCACATAATAAAATAAAGTAGAAAATAAATACTTTTTAATGCAGAAACCAAACACAAAATTGGTCTTCAAAAGAAATTACCAACCATAAAATATTCCCAAGCATGAAATTTGAATAACGTGAAATAAAGTCCAAACTTAAAGTCTCATTACATCAGAACGAGAAACAGAAAGAAGAAGATGGTGAAAACAGATAGCATCATCTTCAGTAGAAACAGATAGCTCAACGATTTTCGGAACTGCTACTTTCCGCAGCTGGAAGTAGTCATTTCGAAATCACAAAGAAAAAGGGACGTGAGCGCTGGCTCAGTAGGATAGAAACAAAGGTGGATTAAACAGGTGACATTTAAAAGTATGACATAACATTCGTTTTCAAAAACAATCAACAATTTAAGAATACATGGCATAATAATCATTCCCAAAAATAATCAACAATTTCGTGAAAACATTTTTAATATAAGTTTTATTCTGCTGAGGACTTAGCGTAGCTGCAATATACGTGCCCCAATATTAAAAAAAATAAATCATTAAAATAAACCATCATATTTTGAGTGAGGACTTCTCGTAGATATAATATACGTGCCTCGAATTGAATTATCTTAGATCATCTCATTACGGTCTAAATAGGCCGAACGGCCCTACGCAGGTTTAGAGGCCTTCCCCCATGGCGTCAACTTTGGGACGCACGCATCATTTACAATGATCGTGAACTAGAGCTCAATTATGTTCATCGGATTATTCAAAAGATGGTATTTACCAAGTTATATTATGCCATTAATCAAAACACGCTTTAAAATACACATTTATTACAAAACATGTTGCATGCGTTTATTTCATAAAAAACAGTATAATAATTTTATAAACTGAAAACAGCATGTCATCGATAAAACAGGGAAATTTAAAACACTTGACTACTCCCAGAAAAGGCTAGAAAGTCCTACCTCGATTATCGCACAAGCGTTGCGATGACGTGATCCACGAATCAAGCAAGAACGTCAAATAAATCCTATAATCACAACATATGATCAGTCTAGGTCTAGACATAATCATCCAATCATTTTAGTGTGCCACAAAAGGATTTTAAAATGTTTAATAAACATTTAGGATTTAAAATTTGTGAAAAAAAAAACTCTAAGTTAGGATATTACTGGACATGGGCAGACCGACCTAGGTTGACTATAAAATCAATATTAATTCAGTTTTAATTCCAAAAATTCTAAATTTTTAATATATTAAACTAGACATCCGTAGCTTTAATTCCATATAATTTTTATAATTTTTAGACATCGTTTGCTTACTCAACTAGGCCAAAAACCGATGGGTTGTTTTCAGGCATAAAATCAGGGTTTCAGTTTCAGTTCAAAAACTGGCAGTTCTGTCCACCTATCTTAGAAAAATATTTTGACTGAGCCAACGGATTAGTTTGCTTCTGAAATTTTGCAGGAATTTAGGGGACATCTTGAATTTAATTTTAGGCTCAAGATTCACTCAAAAATCATTTTTAAAACTCAAGTTATGGCTGACACAAATTTACTGTTCATATGTAATTTTCCAGATTTCCGTTTTTTTCCTGTCCGAATTTCAATTAGCCTCAAACCAATTCAATTTTCATCCAATGACCATGAAATTTCGTGGAGAACCTTATTTATATGTTATTAACACAACCAAAGAATCAAATTGGCAAAAATCATAAAATTTTCACATGTGATCATAGGGTTTTTGAAAGGGGATCAATGAGGCAAAATTTTTAGGGTTTTGGAGAGAGAAATCACACCTTGTTTGTGCTGCACTATTTTTGATGCTTGGTCTCCTTTTTGGCTGAATTTGTGCGAGTGTTGGAGTCTTCAAAACAGTAGGGAAAACAGTGGAGAAAAACCATAAAAAGTTCGGATTTAAAATCAAAAGGAGAAGGAAGGAAAAAGTTGATTTCTTACCTTGTTTTTGTCTCAAAAGTTGTTGAATCTTTGAGCTACCTTTAGGTAGGTTTTTGCTTGCTGTTTTGGTGTGCTTTGGGAGAGAAGAATTCAGATAGGAAACAAGGGAAGGCTGGCCGAATTTTTGAGAGTGAAAGGAAGGGTGAATGAGAGTTGAAAGAGGGTTTTTATACTAGGTTTTTCTTTCCTTTTTGCTTCCTTGTTTGGCCGAATCTTTTGAGGGGCAAAAGGGAAAGTTTTTGTGCTGTTTTGAGGCTAGGGTTTTTCTCTCTTATTTCTCTTTAAGTGACCAAAATTACCCATTAGTTTTTAAGGAAAAATAATTTGAATTTTGATTGAGTTTTGACCTAGCTTTTAATTCAAATAAAATCTCCTTTATTTCCTACACTTTATGGCCGAATTTCTTCTTTATATTTAAGGGATGAAATTTGAGTTTGAATCCTCCTTGGATTTGTGTGATTTAAATTTTAATTAAAATCCCAAGTAATGGCCGAATATTTTAGGGTTTTTTTTTTGAAGTTAAAATTGTTGACTTTTTGAGTGGAATTTGACTAGGAAACCAACCTAGGGTTTCTAAAAGATTTTTAATTAATTTTTGGCACACTAATTTTATTTAAATTATATATTGACCCTTAAATAAAATTTAAGGCATCATAAATATCTACCACTAAAAATAGTTTCGTCCTCAAAACTTTAAGAATTACTCCACACTGAAGAAGAGAATAAGAATATGAATAACTTCTCATTTCATTAAGCAATCTAAATGCACCTTTCAAAACATATAGTGGTATATCTACCACTATGAACAGAGTAGAGTTACAAAACAAACTTAGATCGACTACATTTCATGTACTCTACTGCTTAGCGAACCATTCAGCATGGTTCTCGTGCATATCTTTCTCGGTTTCCCATGTGGCTTCCTCTTCACCATGGTTACTCCAAAGAACCTTCACCATGGGTATTGTTTTCGTTCTCAGCTGCTTGACCTTATGATCCAAAATCTTCACCGGAACCTCGATGTAAGAGACATCCGATTGGATTTCTACATCATCTATTGAAATGACTTCGGACTATGTTCGTGCACTCTTCCTCAGCATCAATACATGGAAAACGTTGTGCACTCCCAAGGTGTCGGGTAACTTCAGCTCATATGCAACCTGACCAACTCTGTGTACGATCTCGAAAGGTCCAATGTAATGCGGTGCTAGCTTCCCTTTAACTCCGAAACGAGAAATACCTTTCTTCGGTGAAACCTTTAGCAACACAAACTCTCCGACCTCGAACTCCAATGGCTTTCTGTGTTGATCTGCATAGCTCTTCTGTCGACTCTGTGCTGTTAGAAGTCATTATTTGATGATGGCAATCTTCTCGTACTGGTCTAGGATCATATCGGGTCCACCCACTGGTGCTTCCTGGTTGTCAACCCAATAGATGGGTGATCGACAAGGCTTTCCATACAATACTTTAAAGGGTGCCATTCTGATACTCGCTTGAAAACTGTTGTTGTATGCGAACTCTGCCATGTAGTGGTGTTTACTCCATCCATCTCCAAGATCAAGAACGCAGGCACGTAGCATATCCTCGAGAATCTGTATGAGACGCTCCGACTAACCATCTGTCTGCGAATGAAAAGCGGTGCTGAAGTTCAGTTCTGTGCCTAGAGCTTCCTGTAGACTTTGCCAAAAGCGAGCGTTGAAGCGCGTATCACGATCAGAAATGATCACTGAAGGGACTCTATGCAATCTGACTATGTTCCTCATGTAAAGCTCGGCTAGCTGGCTCCTGCTGCAAGTCGTCTTGAACGGGATGAAGTGCGCGGTCTTCGTGAGACGATCTACAACTACCCAGACTCCATCAGATCCATCCTGTGCTCTCGGTAAGCCAGTTAAGAAGTCCATTCCTATACTATCCCACTTCCACCGAGGTATTGGAAGTGGTTGGAGCAGACCTGCGGGTCTCTCCCGTACTGACTTTACCTTCTGACACGTCAAACAGTTGGCCACGAAGTTCTTCACATCTAACTTCATACCTCTCCACCAAAGCTGCCGTCTTAGGTTTTGATACATCTTGTTTCCACTTGGGTGCATGGCGAACCTCGACAGATGAAACTCTGACAAGATCTCCTGTATAAGCTCTGGGATGTGTGGCACTACTAAGCGACCCTCGTTGTAAAGAATTCCACTGGCGTCCATCGACCACTCTGCAACAAGCTTGCCCTTTAACAATCTATCTCAGATGTCAACGAAACGTGTATCTACCAACTGATTCTCCTTGATCCTCTGCACGTAGTCTGGTTCCATCACTAAGTTGTACAACACTGGGTGACCCTGAACTTCACCAAAATGAACCTGATAAGCTGTAAGAACTCTATCCCTTTCCTACTCATCTATCTGCATAGCCATTATAGAAGCATCATGATCAGGATTGGGAACTGCCTCTCTTTTCCTACTTAGTGCATCTGCAACCACGTTTGCTTTACCTGGATGGTACTCGACTTGGAAGTCATAGTCTTGCATGTATTCTACCCATCTTCTCTGATGCAGGTTGAGATCTTTCTGTGTAGCTAGGTATTTCAAACTCTTGTGATCTGAAAACAGTCTAAAACCTGCACCATACAGATAACAATGCCAAATCTTAAGTGCGAACACTACTGCAGCTAACTCTAGATCGTGTGTAGGGTAGTTTCATTCATGTTGTTTCAGCTGTCGTGAGGCATAAGCGACAACTCGGTTCTGTTGCATCAAAACTGCTCGAAGACCTTGATGAGAAGCATTGGTGTAGATGTCATATACTTGATCCTGATCCAGAATGATAAGGATAGGTGCAGACGTCAAACAACTCTTTAACTCCTAGAAAACTGACTCACAGCTGTTGTCCCAAACGAAAGGTACATCCTTCTTTGTCAGATTGGTGAGGGGAGTGGCGAAATTGCTGAAGTCCTGTACAAAACGTCGATAATATCCCGTTAAGCCCAAGAAGCTTCGGATCTCTGGAACATTCTTCGGTCGTTCCCACTTAAGAATCGCTTCAACCTTGGATGGATCAACTGATATACCGTCTCCTGAGATGATATGCCCGAGAAACTTAATCTCTGTCATCCAAAACTCACATTTTTCTTTCTTGGCGTACAACTGATGTTCATGAAGAGTCTGTAAAATTGTACTGAGATGTTGTGCATGATCTTCACTAGTTCGGGAGTAGATGAGGATGTCGTCGATGAATACAATGATGAATTTATCAAGAAAAGGTCCGAAGACTCCATTCATCATATCCATGAAGGCTGCTGGCGCGTTTGTCAAACCGAAAGGCATTACTAAGAACTCATAACTACCATACCTTGTTCGGAACGTTGTCTTTGAGATATCCTCCTCTCTAACACGAAGTTGATGATAACCGGATCTCAAATCAACCTTGGAGAAGAAACAAGCTCCACCCAACTGATCGAACAAGTCATCTATACGTGGTAATGGATACTTATTTTTGATGGTCACACTGTTGAGCCTTCTGTAGTCCACACAGAGACGTAGCGAACTGTCGGCTTTCTTCACAAAAAGGACTGACGAATCCCAAGGTCAGTTACTGTATCGGATAAAGCCTAGCGATTTCAACTCATCCAGCTGCTTGCTCAACTCTTTCATCTCTAGAGGTGCCATACAATACGGAGTAGAAGCAAAAGGAGCTGTTCCGGGAACTAAGTCGATATGAAACTCTATTTCTCGATGAGGCGGTAAACCTGGAAGAGCTTTTGGAAAAACATCTGGAAAACTATCGACAACAGGTATAGGTTGGGTACTCTTTTCAGAACTGGATCCTTCCACTGCACACAAGGATAAGAAGCAAAGAATACCTGTCTACTCTTCGACACTAACCTCAGAGCAGATCTATCAACATCTGAAACTAAGCTTAACTGATAGGACACTACATGTCCGAAATCAGTTGTAAAGATAACGCGATGATTACGACAATCAAGCATAATCCCATATCGGGAAAGCCAGTCATATTCCAGAATAACATCATAAGCAAACATAGGCATTACCACAAGTGATGCCTCCAAACAAACATCCCCAACATAAACATAGGCTTGACACCCATCACTAATGATAGTCATGCCCAACAGGGATTTCACACATAAGGGAGAGTCAAGATTTTGCAGTTTTAAACCAAGTGAACGAGCATAATGTTGGGCTATAAAAGAGTGTGTAGCCCCGGTGTCAAACAAAACATGTGCATATGTACCAAAGATAGGAATTATACCATCTAATGCAGTCAGTGTATGATCTATCTCCATGCTGTCAGCTCCAAGAGCGTGTACCTGTGGTGCCTTACCACGATTTTGAGCTGTATTCCCTCGCTGATAGCCCGTACTCTGACCCTGTGGTGGTGGTCTTTGATAACTCGGCACTGGGAACTGCTGTAGCGGTGTAGCATGGGGAGCATAAGGCGCAGTGTACTGGCTCGTGTGCTGAGGCTGATAGGGAGCCGGAAGCTGAGGGCGCTGTGACTGCAAAGACTGGGAAGTAAACTATTGCCTCTGTGGAAGACCATTCTGATTCCACTGATGATAATGTCTATGAGCATTGTCTCTTGACTATCTCTTCAGGCAGACATTTCTTTTGTGTCCTTCATCACCACACTCGAAGCAGGTAATCACATTCACCTGACCCTGTTGTTGTCCAGAAGACTGATGAGAACCCGATCCCTGAGACTGCTGGTTCTTCTGGTAAGGAGTCTGCGGCTTGTGCTGAGGCTTGTTGCGGATTGGTCCAGACTTATTTCTGTTACGAGCTTCAAGGAACTCCTTGTCGCCCTCTTCCACTGTCAACGCCTTAGCAACTATCTACTGGTAGCTATCCCTGATCTGGAACGGTTGTACACCCCTCTTCACATAGAGGCTAAGCCCTTCCTCAAAGCGAAGACACTTAGTAGCTTCATCCAAAACCTGATTCTTTGCATACCGGGCCAACTCAGTGAACTTGGCTTCATATTCCCGCACTGACATTGACCCTTGCTTCAAACGGACGAACTCCCTAGCTTTTCTGTCGTGGAACTGAGCTGAAAAGAAACGCTCATGAAAACGCTCCTCGAAAACTATCCAAGAAGACCTCTGCTCCTCTGTCAAACCATCCTCGATACTAGCCCACCAGGTAGAGGCTAGACCCACCAGTTTGTTGGAAGCAAACTCAACCCAGAACTCTGCGGGTGTGGTGGTCAACTTTAGCTGCTTGCGAATGGCATCAAACCAGTAGTCAGCATCCATCTCTGTGCCCGTGCCGTCGAAAGTGGGTACGTGAGGCTTAAAGAAAAGAGTTACGGCTGCCTGCTTAGGATGTATCATAGGCTGGGTAGGTACTGCTTCAGAGGTAGGGTTTTCGATGGTAGGCATTTGCTAAGGAGTCTGAGAAGAACTCCCCGCTCTCTGGGTCTCATTAGGAACAACATTGGCTACAGGAGCTGGGTTAGGTGTTCCAAAAGGTAAGACAGTGAGGAGAGCCTGTATCGCTGCCATGAGATTCTGCATCGCCATTAGCTGATCATTCGGTGTAGGAACCACTGCATTCTGACTGCCTTGAGGCTACGTATTCCCAGGGTTCTCTTCGTCGTTGCCTCTCTGCTGCCTCTGACTACGCGTGCCGGGACAAGCCATTTTGCTGCATAAGATCGAAGGAAGAGGAAATCCTATAAGCTTCTAAGAGTAAGGAAAACTATGCTTGGGTATTTTGAAAACGTTTTGATGAAAACCCTTTTAAAAACCTGGGCTCAGATACCATTATTTGTCACGGCCCAAAATTTAAACACGTGACACGGTAGCCAAATCATGATATCAACCCGAGATTTAAGGAAAAACATTTATTACGAAAAGCGGGTCAACATCATAATTTAGCTAAGCCTAATTATTTATAAAGTAGCATCATAACCACATAATAAAATAAAGTAGAAAATAAATACTTTTTAATGCGGAAACCAAATACAAAATCGGTCTTCAAAAGAAATTACCAACATAAAATATTCCCAAGCATGAAATTTGAATAACGTGAAATAAAGTCCAAACTTAAAGTCTCATTACATCAGAACGAGAAATAGAAAGAAGAAGATGGAGAAAACGGATAGCATCATCATCGGTAGAAACGGATAGCTCAACGATTTTCGGAACTGCTACCTCCCGCACCTAGAAGTAGTCATTTCGAAATCACAAAGAAAAAGGGACGTGAGCGCTAGCTTAGTAGGACAAAAACAAAGGTGGATTAAATAGGTAACATTTAAAAGTATGACATAATATTCGTTTTCAAAAACAATCAACAATTTAAGAATACATGGCATAATAATCATTCCCAAAAATAATCAACAATTTGGTGAAAACATTTTTAATACAAGTTTTATTCTACTGAGGACTTAGCTTAGCTGCAATATACGTGCCCCAATATTAAAAAAATAAATCATTAAAATAAATCATCATATTTTGAGTGAGGACTTGTCGTAGCTATAATATACGTGCCTCGAATTGAATTATCCTAGATCATCTCGTTACGGTCTAAATAGGCCGAACGGCCCTGCGCAGGTTTAGGGACCTTGCCCCATGGCGTCAACTTTGGGATGCACGCATCATTTACAATGATCATGAACTAGAACTCAATTATGTTCACCGGATTATTCAAAAGATGGTATTTACCAAGTTATATTATGCCATTAATCAAAACACGCTTTAAAATACACATTTATTACAAAACACGTTGCATGCGTTTATTTAATCAAAAACAGTATAATAATTTTATAAACTGAAAACAGCATGTCATCGATAAAATAGGGAAATTTAAAACACTTGACTACTCCCAGAAAAGGCAAGAAAGTCCTACCTCGATTATCACACAAGCGTTGAGATGACGTGATCCACGAATTAAGCAAGAACGTCAAATAAATCCTATAATCACAACATATGATCAGTCTAGGTCTAGACATAATCATCCAATCATTTTAGTGTGCCACAAAAGGATTCTAAAATGTTTAATAAACATTTGGGATTTAAAATTTATGAAAAAAAAACTCTAAGTTAGGATATTACTGGATATGGGCAGACCGACCTAGGCTGACTATAAAATCAATATTAATTCATTTTTAATCCCAAAAATTCTAAATTTTTAATATATTAAACTAGACATCCGTAGCTTTAATACCATATAATGTTTATAATTTTTAGACATCGTTTGTTTACTCAACTAGGCCAAAAACCGATGGGTTGTTTTCAGGCATAAAATCAGGGTTTCAGTTTCAGTTCAAAAACTCGCAGTTCTGTCCACCTATCTTAGAAAAATATTTTGACTAGGCCAACGGATGAGTTTGGCTCTGAAATTTTGCAGGCATTTAGGGGACATCTTGAATTTAATTTTAGGCTCAAGATTCACTCAAAATTAATTTTTAAAACTCAGGTTACGGATGACACAATTTTACTGTTCATATGGTAATTTTCCAGATTTCCGTTTTTTTCCTGTCCGAATTTCAATTAGCCTCAAACCAATTCAATTTTCATCCAATGATCACGAAATTTCGTGGAGAACCTTATTTATATGTCATTAACACAGCCCAAGAATCAAATTGGCAAAAATCATAAAATTTTCACATGTGATCATAGGGTTTTTGAAAGGGGATCAATGAGGCAAAATTTTTAGGGTTTTAGAGAGAGAAATCACACCTTGTTTGTGCTGCACTATTTTTGATGCTTGGTCTCCTTTTTGGCTGAATTTGTGCGAGTGTTGGAGTCTTCAAAACAGTAAGGAAAACAGTGGAGAAAAACCATAAAAAGTTCGGATTTAAAATCAAACGGAGAAGGAAGGAAAAAGTTGATTTCTTACCTTGTTTTTGTCTCAAAAGTTGTTGAATCTTTGAGCTGCCTTTAGGTAGGTTTTTGCTTGCTGTTTTGGTGTGTTTTGGGAGAGAAGAATTCAGAGAGGAAACAAGGGAAGGCTGGCCGAATTTTTGAGAGTGAAAGGAAGGGTGAATGAGAGTTAAAAGGGAAAGTTTTTCTTTCCTTTTTGCTTCCTTGTTTGGCCGAATCTTTTGAGGGGCAAAAGGGAAAGTTTTTGTGCTGTTTTGAGGCTAGGGTTTTTCTCTCTTATTTCTCCTTAAGTGACCAAAATTACCCATTAGTTTTAAGGAAAAATAATTTGAATTTTGATTGAGTTTTGACCTAGCTTTTAATTCAAATAAAATCTCCTTTATTTCCTACACTTTATGGCCGAATTTCTTCTTTATATTTAAGGGATGAAATTTGAGTTTGAATCCTCCTTGGATTTGTGTGATTTAAATTTTAATTAAAATCCCAAGTAATGGCCGAATATTTTAGGGTTTTTTTTTTTTGAAGTTAAAATTGTTGACTTTTTGAGTGGAATTTGACTAGGAAACCAACCTAGGGTTTCCAAAAGATTTTTAATTAATTTTTGGCACACTAATTTTATTTAAATTATATATTGATCCTTAAATAAAATTTAAGGCGTCATAGATCTACACTTTCTTCCATATAGGGCTTCATAAGGTGCCATCCCTATCAATGCTTGGTAGCTGTTATTATACGAAAACTCTACCAATGGAAGTTTCTCATTCCAACTCCCTAAGAAATCTATTGTACACGAATGAAGCATGTCTTCCAGTGTTTGAATTGTTCGCTCTGATTGCCCATCCATCTGCAGATGAAATGCTATGCTCAGACGTACTTTCGTTCCCGTGGCTTTTTGCACACATGTCTAGAAATTCAAAGTAAATCGTGGATCACGATCTGACACAAAGGATTTAGGAACTCCATGTAACTTGACTATGTGGTTAACATAAAAGCTCGCTAACTTTTCCAACAAAAAGGTCATTTTCACAACAATGAACCTTGCCGTCTTTGTCAACCTATCGACAATAACCTAAATAGTATCATAGCCTTCTCGGGTTTTCAGTAGTCCTACCACAAAATCCATTGTAATATGTTCCCATTTCCATTCGGGAATCTCCAACGGCTCTAATTCTCTACCTAGATGACGATGTTCAGCCTTAACCTTTTGGCACGTCATGCATCTACTTACAAACTCAACAATGTCCTTCTTCATCCCTTTCCACCAGAATTATAGTTTCAAATCCCGGTACATCTTATTAGCTTCGGGATGTACAGAATATGGCATTTCATGGGCTTCTACCATAATTCAACTTCTTAATTCTTCATCATCTGGAACACGAATTCTTCCCTGACGTAGGATTAATCCATCTTTAGACACTCCCTCTTGAGGACTTGCTAGCTTTGGTTCTCGTTTCTGAGCCTTTCTTATACTCTCATACAACGTTGATTCCAGTTGTAATGTCGCCAATTTTCTAACTACCAGCTCCACCTTTAACATGTTGATTTCTTGCTGCAATGGCTTTGGAAGTTTTCCAATCGGTAGTTGTTGCGAGACAGTAGATTTTCTACTTAACGCATCTGCAACACGATTGGCTTTTCCAGGATGGTTGAGGATTTCACAATCATAGTCTTTTACTAGCTCCAGCCATCTCCTTTGCCGCATATTTAGCTCTTTTTGCGTGAAGAAATACTTTAAACTTTGGTGGTCAATATAAATCTGACAATGAGCTCCATACAAATAGTGTCACCAGATCTTTAGTGCGAACACTACTGTAGCAAGTTCCAAGTCATGCGTGGGATAATTTCTTTCGTGGCCTTTTAATTGACGCTAGGGATAGGTAATCACCTTGTCATCTTGCATCTGGATAGCTCATAATCCCATTTTTGAGGTATCATTGTAAATCACGAACATCTCCACTTTAGTAGGAAGTGTAAGTATTGGTGCACTCATTAGTTGTTTCTTCAGTCCTCGGAAGATTTTCTTGCACTCTTCGGTCTACTCATACTTCTTTTCCTTACATGTAAGAGCGGTGATAGGTGTAAGGACCCCCATGCTCATTGATTATGCCTAAATTGTGACAAAACAAAGCGGTCAGTTATAGTACAATTAGGACAGTCGATCCCATGAGGAGGTGATAAAAATAAACAAAAGAGATTAGTAGAATACAAGTGTTAGAGAGATACACAATTAAACAAGAAAAGAAAGAAAACATTTTGTTGTTTTAGAGCAATTTAATTGAAAGATAATACAATTTAAAGTAGAGAAAATTCAATAGTTAAAAATAGTAAGACATTGAGAATCCCCTATATGTTTCGTTCACCTATTTGAATTTTGATTCATAATTTAACTCAATTGAAAGTTTCACATTCCAAACAATCAATTGGAAGATAAGATTTGAAGAACTTGTGAATTAAATGTATTCGAGTAAATAAAATTCTTACGTTAATTGCTAAGAAATATTGTCTTATATATAGGAAAATAAATCGGTAAAAACGTATCAGAGTGGCGTAGCGGAACAGTAAAAATTTTTAGATCATTAAATATCTCATGATGCCATATACAATAAACCAACAATAATTAAAACTCATACCTCAAGGACGCCAATCTTGCAGGAGGAGAATGACCGGAGGCTTCAACCAACTAGTCTTCTCTACTATTCTCCAATTCCCGAATGGCTGAGTGTGTGGGCACTCTGAACCTCGATCGGTATGCTAGCACTGCTAGTCTTCTTCTGACCACCCAGATCTCTAAAGAACTTTATTGTCACGATGAGCTGTGCAACAATAAGCCTGCTCACCTGAGAGTCTGTGGTCTAAGAGAACTGGAGTGGCAGAACCTCTATTTATAGACCTGCACGAGGTGATTCTCGGAATTCGAATTGGACTAGGAAAAGATTTTCTCCCTTATCCATAACCAAAAAATCCGAATTTTCCAAGGGAGAATCTCCACAATTAAATTCAGTTTTCTTAGGATAAATCCAATCCAAATCTAAACAAGATTTTAACTAGAATTTTATCTCCCTTTTTCAACCAAAAAATCCGAATTTTTCTTGGAGAAAATCTCCTCATAAATTTCGGCCATTATGGATAAGGGAGAATCAAAAATTCTACTAGGATTTTCAAGCTTGAATCTTATCTCAACCTTATCCAAAAATAACCGAATTTCCTAGGAGAGATTCTCCAAATTTTCGGCCACTTTTCAGGGAAGGAGAGAATCCAAATTCAACTAGGATTGAAACTTGAATTTTCCCTTGAATCTTATCCACAAAAATCTGAAATTTCCTTGAGGATTATCCTCAAAAATTTCGTCCACCTTTGTTGGGATTTGGATTCAAAATTCAAGTAGGATTCTAACAAGATTATCCTCTCCAAATCCAACTCAAATTCGAATTTCAAACCTTGTGGATTTTCCACAACAAATTCGAATCCTACTTGGACTGTGATTCAAAATTTGAATTTCAAATTTCAAATTCAAATTTCAAATTCAAATTTCAAATTTCAAATTTCAAATTTCAAATTAAAATTTCAAATTCAAATTTCAAATTCGAATTTCAAATTCAAATTTCAAATTCAAATTTCAAATTCAAAATTCAAATTTCAAATTTCAAAATTCAAATTTCAAATTCCACAAAACGGTTGTGTTTCATATTCTTGTTCTCATGGATAATTTTCTACAACTCCAAACCAATATCAAATAAAATCATGGCAACTTTATTTGGAGTTCGAATAATTGTGTACTCTATTATCCAAAACAAAACCTGAATCCAACCGGAGAGAATCTTGTCTACCATCCTAATCCTGTGTCATCACCATCCATGCATAATAAACTAGCCAATAGCATACACAAATCAATTTGCCAAACGTTAAGGAATTATGTGGAGCTAGTAGAGGGACTGATTGGACATATATAATCGGGCTCTCGTGATTCCATATGATCATCATTCTGTACCGAACAACTCAATCATATGATCACTAATTTCAGAGTCACACCACTATAAACCTGAAACTGAACTCCCAATTATATACCGTATTACGTAAGCCTGTGACGAGCTACTATCCAATGACCTTGTCATATATGCAAAACCCTCATATGATATCCATGATCAGCCTTAGGTCAAAGTCCGTTTAATCCTACTGATCAGGCTATCTTAAAGTTCCATTATACTACCGAATTAAGAAAATGATTATTCACCATATGTGAATAAGAAGTCATCCGCCCAGCAGACGACCCAAGGCCTTGTCCATTTTCACATTCAGTATAATGCCTTTAAGAGGATACCTTTAACTCCTCAGAGCTATGATTCCGATATCTGCAAACAAACCCTTCATCATATACAAGTCATGCAGCCAACGAACCGGTCTATAAGCTTACTACCTCTGAGACGCTTTAGCCATTGGAACATCAAAGTACACAAGTCATATACATGAAGTAGTTCATTTACTCAGGATTAAGGTTATTGCACAATGAACGTCAAAAGCAGATCGATCCACTCATAGCGGACTACGTAGATCAATCACACTTTAGTCCCGGTCTAATATGTCACCACCAAGAAACATATCTATGTCTCTACTTGGGAGTCCAGCTCCAGACAGTTAAGACAGACCGTCCCCTCCAAGGCTTTAGACAACATAATAGTCTTAACATGAGTTAGATGCTCGGTCTAACCCCATAGACTACAGACCATAGTTTAGACTGCTAACTTTAGAACATTATCTTCTTGCATACAAAAGTCCATTGCATGCAACGTTCTAACAGTTTTAACACAAGCAGTCAGTGAGCCATATTTGCTTACATTTACTTTAACATGTAAATAAGACGAGGACATATAGCAATGTAATGAATAACCTCTATGTATAATTTTATTATCCAGTCCAAAATGAATACATCAAAATGTCTATAATACTTAGGGCATTTCCTAACATTATAAGAAATCTAAAATCGACAATATGCCACCGGTGATAATGCAGTAAAAGACTACCTATAAAACTATGTTTATCAGTATATTGTATCATACAACAATCACATAAAAAAAGCTGGACTGAATTTATATAAAAGTTATTAACAAAATATATTGATGTGAGAAATAAATGAGATAAAAGAAAATTAACTACTCAAATGTATAAGCATTACAAACCATAGAGAATCAAAACCCAAATAAGCTCACTACACATATAGGATCATCTCTAGCCTCACCCAAGAACTCTAGCCTAACTTGCAAAACATTCTCACAATATTCTAGAGAGAAAAAATGAGAATGAAAGTAAGGCAAAAATGAGAAAGACAAAGTGTATCCCCCCTCTCTCAACTCTCCAAGAATGCCCCCTTTTATAAGCAAAAATTTGCACTATTCCACCTAACTTTCACACAATTTTTCAAACTGCTACAGTATTTGGTGCCCACACAATACAATTTTCAAACATGCTATAGTATTCAGTGCTAAAAAACACAAAATTTCAAACTTGCTACAGTGCTACAGTAATCAGTGCATGATTGCTACAGTCTGCTACAGTGTCGCGTGCTTTGCTATAGTGATCGGTGCATGCTTACAACAGTTCTGTTATAGTGTTTGCGTGCTTGCTATAGTCTGATACAGTGTCACATGCTTGTTCACAATGCCAGCATGCTTACCATAGTGTCCATGCACATTGCTACAGTGCTACAGTAGTACATTAGCTCCAATTCGATGTGTGAAATTAGGAAGGATCCAGTGCCATAGAATGCGTAATGAGCTTGGTTTTTACAGTTTCCTGACATGAATAGTGATGCCATCTTTGATGCTACAGAAACACAAAGTGCTAAAATTAGATATTTCCAAAATAAATTATTATAAGTAGATTCATTGGAAATATTTAATTTTAAGCTTATTTAATTACTATTAGAAAAAGATCAAAATTAAAGAAAAACTTTACGAAATTATGAAAATCTAAATTAAAGTACATAAAACAAAATAAATCAAAAACAAATAAAAAACAACTAAAATTCTCAAAAACAAGCTAACTTTTGTGTATGAAAAAATGGTAAAATAACTCTATTTTAAGAGTTATCACACCGCCAAACTTAAGATTTTGCTTGTCCTCGAGCAAAAGAAAAGAAAAGAAAGAAAGAAAGATAGAAAATATTTTATTAATAATGGTGATTTCCAGAAATTTCCTCATAGGTTGCTATAAAAGATATAGTGTACAGAAAAAAACATAAATTTTGATCAAAAATTTGAGTTTAATATAAGAGTACATCTACTTATAGTTAGATATTCCGTGTGTGTGTGTGCAAAATTTCCTTTCTATTAAATTGTATGTAATTTAGATGAGTTTCTGAGAAATAAAACAATTGATCTCGGATAATTATCAAATCTCATAGGTTCATTTTTCATTTCTCTCTCCATTAATGTCGACAAACACAAAACCAAGGATCATTAGGACTTTTATTAGGCTTGTAATATGTGGCTGAGGTGAAGGTAAGATATAGGATAATATGGCTTAGATCACCCTTCAACATATTAATCATTTCAAAACTTGTTGTAGAGTTTTTTATTTATGCCCAAGTATCACCCCCAAACTTATTCACAACTTTCCCTTATTAAAAATAAAACTTTTTTTTTGTTTTTAATTTTTTTTGTTTTGTTTTGTTTTTTTTAAGAACAACTATATCCCCAAACTTATTATGATAAACAAAAGATATAGTATTCTTTTTTTTTGCATTTCGTAATCCCAACCTTCCTCCCAGATTTCAGCATAGTTCAAAATAATTTCTAAAATGATCTACATGCTTAAGGGCTAAATGTTAGATATTTTATTTGAAAGGCTAGGTCAAAAATGTAGGTGACAAGGAAAATGTTGTATAAAACTAATCTCAAAAGGGGTAAACTAAGGATAAAGATATTACAAAGTTGGCTTGAAAAGCTCAAACGTTCAAAAAAAAAATGCCTAAATCATTTCCTTAATTTTTGATATTGTCTGGGATTTCGCCTTAAGAGAAAATCAAACAAAGTCTAGGACTTGTGAGACCAGAAATATTTCATATTCACAAAACATTCTCTAAATAAATACACAACTTATAGATCAAGAATTTATGCTTAAATATTAATTGAATATCACAACTGAGTTAGACTAGCTCAAAAATTTAAAGGCAAATATGTCCAAAATATATACTTTTCTGAAAGACTATATAAAATAAAGCAACCAAAATTTTCATCATCGGATTTGTGGGAAATCACCCCTTTTATTTTTGCTGTTTTTTTTTCTTTTTATTTTTTTTAGATAAAGACAAAACAATGACACAAGGAAACAATCATTACCATAAGATATGCATCAAGAGTACCAAAAGTAACTCTTTACTCAACCATCTCATAAATAATGAATCTAGTTGTTTAAAGAATTTTTTTTTTGTTTTTGTTTTTAGTAAAAACACAAGAAATTGAACAAAAAAAAAAAATCAAACTATTCCCCACAACCTAATTTAGACATTGTCCCCAATGTCTAATGTAGATAAGTAGAGAATGAACGGTCTCACCTGATATGGTGTTATTGAATGTAAAAACTGATAAACTAAAACTAAAAGAAAAAAAAAAATCAAATGTTACAAGAAAAACCAACAAGTTAAGGAAAGTTACAACGGTAGCGTCAGATCTAACCCTTGTTTCTTACTGCTTTTGTTGTCCATAGTTAACTATACTACCTGTGACATTAATGGGTCAAGTTCAAGTACAAAGATCTGTAGTTGATCAATTAACTGATCAGCAGTTGGAGCTGAGACTAGGATTTTTCGAGCTGATGGTATAATGAATTCCTGTTCCACAGCATGATCTAGAAAAGACAACAAACCATCATAAAAACCATTAACATTTAACAATCCTAACGGCTTTTGATGAAGATTAAGTTGGGCCTAAGAGGCAGTGTTGAAAATCTCTTCCAGGGTTCCTAAACCATTAGGTAAAGCAATAAAGGCATCTGCATTACATATCATATTACCTATTCTCTCATGCATGGACGAGACCTTTAACTCATTACCTAAAGTATGACCGGTGATTTTTTTGTCAGCTAAAGTACTAGGAATGATACCTAAGACTTTACGTCCCCCCACATATGCACCGGATGACACACAACCCATTAACCCAAGACTTTCTCTCCCATATATTAGATTAATTTGTCTAGCAGCTAACACCCTACTAAGGTTATTTACTGCTTTCAAAAACTCTCTATCTTTTCCCAGACTAGTCCCACCGAAAACACAAATAGTTTTAAACTTACGAACTGAAGGATTTTCCATCTCAACTCACTTCTTTCTAACGTTACAAATGGATATGTGTGTGATGAAAATGATGAAAATGCATGCATATTTATAAGGTGAGGAAAGACGATGCTGAGTTAAGTCTATCACGAGGTAGATCAGCTATTTGTCAGAAAACTTTGAAAAATAAAAAGAGAAAGTCAAAAATACATGCTCAATGAAAAAACAAGAAGTCAAAAATACACACTCGATGCAAAAAGAAAAAATATATACAGTGTTCGCATGCTTGCTATAGTCTGATACAGTGTCGCATGCTTGTCCACAGTGCCGGCATGCTTACCATAGTGTCCATGCACATTGCTACAGTCTACTACAGTAGTACATTAGCTCTAATCTGATGTGTTAAATTAGGAAGGATCCAGTGCCATAGAATGCGTAATGAGCTTGGTTTTTACAGTTTCCTGACATGAATAGTGATGCCATCTTTGATGCTACAGAAAAACAAAGTGCTAAAATTAAATATTTCCAAAATAAAATATTATAAGTAGATTCATTGGAAATATTTAATTTTAAGCTTATTTAATTACTATTAGAAAAAGATCAAAATTAAATAAAAACTTTACGAAATTATGAAAATCTAAATTAAAGTACATAAAACAAAATAAATCAAAAACAAATAAAAAACAACTAAAATTCTCAAAAACAAGCTAACTTTTGTGTATGAAAAAGTGGTAAAATAACTCTATTTTATAGAGTTATCACTCATGTAACCTAAATTCTAAATAATGATAAATTGAGGAATGAATTTGGGTTAAATTGATGCCTTTTAATACAATATTAATTGCACAGTCAGAAACACGCCAGTGTAAGAGCTCGTGTAGAGGGCCGTGTAATGAGCAGAGAGCCTGTATATAGACTCTCAAAATGTATGAAACTTAGTTGCTATGTAATGAGTAATTAAGTTTGGAAAATACAATATATTTTCCAGTCGAATAGATTAAACAGGTATGGTACTATTTAAGTGCCATTCATACAGTGAAAGGGACGACCGATAGTGAACCCGGTCCACCCTATTATGTGGATGAGCGTAGGAGACATGCAGTGTTAAGAAACTGGTCCGGAAGACTATTTCTTGACACTAGACTGGTGAACAGATCACCAGAATACTCGGACCACTCGTCTGAGCACAACAATGATGAAAAACCCTAACAAGATTACGATATCAAGAAAAGGGTCTGAATGACCTCTTCTCACCTAGAGACTGACAAAATTAGAGTTAGAGCACTCAGACTAGTTAGTTAAATTAAAAGCAATGAATAGTAAATAGTGAAAAATGCAGTATCAAGTTACTGGCCAAGACAGCCTTAATTTGACCCAAAACTGATATATGAACATTTAGTAAGCTCAATCTGGTCAATTAAGCACAAAACGAGAATTTTAGTTTGAGATATATGCAATATCAGGATAAGGGTCAAGACAACCTTTACTCGCCCCGAAACTGATATATTTGGGCTCTAAACGCCCAAATTAGTCAAATGGGCACCTGACACGTTTTTTGAGGTGAGGTCACACAGATCTCGAAAATTGGTCTAGATGACCTCCGATGGACGTAACACTAATAAAAATGAAATCAGCTCATCCAAATTAGTCAAGAGAGACTGTGTTTGAAATTTCACCCGGAACGCCTCGGTTTGCATGCGAAAGGAAAATACAGTATAGACACAACCATAGTATAGGATGTGAACAGTAAATTAGACTGGTAATAGACTCTTAGATAGTATAAAACAATTAAGAATTGATAGTATAAAAATCAGATTCATTAAACCCAATTTTCGAATGAAAACTAGAACACTGCCGAAAAAGGGTCAGATACCGAATGGTAGGAATTAGATTGCGAAGAGAAGCCAACACAGATGAATTTTGGCCTTAAAATTTCATGCCCCCTAGCTGTAAAAGCAACTAAAAATGGCTGCACACATACACCTAAAGTGAGATTAAAAAATTACAAAAGTTATGATAACTTTTGAATTAAAAATTCATGGGGTTTTAAAGCTTGGTCAACAAGTTTTGCTTTATCTCTTCTCCTTTCCTTGCAGCAGCCCACGCCCATTTATGGACTAGAAAAGGGTAGAAATTTGTCCCTTGATTAGACTAAAGCGGTGGACAATTAATTAGGATTAAGCTTAAGCAGGTTGATTAGTTTTGCCTATAAAAGGCACACATGACTTAGTGATACCATTTCTTCACTTTGGCACCCCAAAAACACAACACTCATTCTCTCCCTTTCAAGCTACAGCCGATGCCCTCTAAGTCACCAAAAGCCTCCATTTTCAAGCCTTAAATCATACCAAAAACTTACCAAAAATCAAACCTCATAAGCTTGTGTTAGGAGGATTCAAATCCGAGCCTTTTCCAAAGTGATCAAGGGTAAGTTTTGTAATCCAATCTTTGTGGTTTTAGTTTTTATTTTGGTTTGATATTAAGAGAAATTATTTTGATGTCTTGCTAGCACAAAACCAGCCTTCAAACCCTTGATTCCACATGGCCATTTTGGTTCCTCTGTAGGAAATAAATCAATAAAAATGTATCAGAGTGGCGCAGCGGAACAATAAAAATTTTTCAGGATCGTTAAATATCTCATGATGCCATATACAATAAACCAACAACAATTTAAACTCATACCTCAAGGATGCCAATCTTGCAGGAGGAGAATGACTGGAGGGCTTCAACCAACTAGCCTTCTTTACTATTCTCCAATTCCCGAATGGCTGAGTGTGTGGGCACTCTGAACCTCGATCGGTATGCTAGCACTGCTAGTCTTCTTCCAACCACCCAGATCTCTAAAGAACTTATTGTCACTGTGAGTTATGCAATAATAAGCCTGCTTACCTGAGAGTCTGTGGTCTAAGAGAACTGGAGTGGTAGGGCCTCTATTTATAGACTTGCATGAGGTGATTCTCTAAATTCGAATTAGATTAGGAGAAGATATTCTCCCTTATCCACAAGCATAAAATCTGAATTTTCCAAGGGGAAAATCCCAAAATAAATTCGGTCACTTTAGGATAATTCCAACCCAAATCTAAACAAGATTTTAACTAGAATTTTATCTCCGCTTTTTCAACTAAAAAATCTGAAAATCCTAGAGTGTCTTCACCAAATATTTTTGGCCACTTTAGGATAAAGGAGAATCAAAATTCCACTAGGATTTTTAAGCTTGAATCTTATCTCATCCTTATCCAAAATAACCCAAAATCTTCTAGGAGATTTACTCAAAAAAATTTGGCCATTATCAGGGAGGAGAGAATCCAAATTCAATTGGGATTGAAACTTGAATTTTTCCCTTGAACCTCATCCATAAAAATCTGAAAATTCCATGAGGATAATCCTCAAAATTTTCATCCATTATTGTTAGGATTTGGATTCAAAATTCAAGTAGGATTCTAACAAGATTTTCCTCTCCATATCCAACTCAAATTCGAATTTCATTCCTTGTGGATTTACCACAAGAAATTCGAATCCCACTTGGATTGCGATTCAAAATTTTAATTTTAAATTTCAAATTCAAATTTCAAATTCGAATTTCAAATTCAAATTTCAAATTTCAAATTTTAAAATTCAAATTTCAAAATCCACAAAACAGTTGTATTTCAAATTCTTGTTCTCATGGATAATTTTCTACAACTCCAATCCAATCTCAAATAAAATCATGGCAACTTTATTTGGAGTTCGAATAATTGTGTACTCTATTATCCAAACCAAAATCTGAAACCAACCGGAGAGAATCTTGTCACCATCCTAATCCTATGTCAACACCATCCATGCATAATAAACTAGCCAATAGCATACACAAATCAATTTTGCCAAACATTAAGGAATTATGTGGAGCTAGTAGAGGGACCAATTGGACATATATAATCGGCCTCCCGCAAATCCATACGATCATCATTCTTTACCGAACAACTCAGTGATATGATCACTAATTTCAGAGTCACACCACTATAAACCCAAAACTGAACTCCCAATTATATACCGTATTACGCAAGCCTGTGACAAGCTATCGTCCAATGACCTTGTCATGTATGCAGAACCCTCATATGAGGATCAGACTTAGGCCAAAATCTGTTTAATCCTACTGATCAAGCTATCTTAAAGTTCCATTATACTACCAAATAAAGAAAATGATTATTCACCATATGTGAATAAGAAGTCATCCGCTCAGCAGACGACCCAAGGCCTTGTCCATTTCCACATTTAGTATAATGCCTTTAAGAGGATACCCTTAACTCTTCATTAGAGCTATAATTCCGATATCTGTAAATGAACCCTTCATCATATACAAGTCATCACCCAACAAATCAGTCTATAAGCTTACTACCTCTGAGACGCTTTAGCCATTGGAACATCAAAGTACATAAGTCATATACATGAAGCTGTCCAACTACTCAGGATTAAGGTTCCTACACAATGAACGTCAAAAGCAGATCGATCCACTCAAAGCAGACTTCGTAGATCAATCATGCTTTAGTCCCAGTCTAATATGTCACCACCAAGCAACATATCTATGTCTCTACTTGGGAGTCAATGCTCCAAATAGTCAAGACAAACCATCCCCTCCAAGGCTTTAGATAACATAACAGTCTTAACATGAGTTAGATGCTCGGTCTAACTCCATAGACTACAGACCATAGTTTAAACTGCTTACTTTAGAACATTATCTTCTCACATACAAAAGTCCATTGCATGCAACGTTCTAACAGTTTAACACAAGCAGTCAGGGAGCCATATTTGCTTACATTTACTTTAACATGTAAATAAAACGAGGACAGATAGCAATGTAATGAATAACCTCTGTATATAATTTTATTATCCAGTTCAAAATAAATACATCAAAATGTCTCTAATGCTTAGGGCATTTCCTAACACTCTCCCACTTGCCCTAAGCCAACAGATGTACCATGTTACGCATCCTATCGCCTCTACATGCCTCTCAAAGCTTCTAGCCACCAAAGTCTTAGTAGACGGATCGGCAATGTTGTCCTCGGACTCGATCTTACATACATCTACTTATCCTGTCTCCACGTGCCCTCTAATGTCGACTTCCTTGAATCCTTGCAAGTCTGGAAGACTCAGTCCGTGTATCCTACGGGTGTTAGGTCCCCTCTAGAATACACCAGCATATAATCCCTCGTTCTCTTAAGATACTTGAGTATATGCTTTACTGCTTGCCAGTGCTTGGTTCCAGGATTAGCTTGATATCGACTCACCATACCTACTGCAAAACATATGTCCGGGTGAGTGCAAACCACAGCGTACATAAGGCTACCCACAGTGGATGCATAAGGAACCTTACTCATACTCTCTCTTTCTTCCGATGTCTTTGGACAGTCATCCAATGAAAGAGTTAGACTGGCAATAGAAAGTTGTGTACCTTTCTTTGCCTCTTGCATTGCATATTTGCCAATTATTTTATCTATGTATGAAGCTTGGGATAACGCTATCATTTTGTTCTTTTGATCTTTGAAGAGATGAATGCCTAGAACATAATTAGCTTCTCCCAAGTCCTTCATGTCAAACTGTTGGTGTAACCAAAGCTTGACTGATGATAAGTTCCCTACATCATTCCCAATGAGTAGTATATCATCAACATAGAGTATCAGAAAGACCACTTTTCCATCCTTAATACGTTTATAAGCACAGGGTTCATCAACATTCTACTCAAAACCAAAAGTCTTGATTGCTTGATCAAATCTCTGGTTCCATGAGCGGGATGCTTGCTTTAATCCATAAATGGATCTAAGCAACTTGTAGACTTTCCTTTCTTAGCCTTTCGCTACGAACCCTTCGGGCTATATCATATAGATAGACTCCTCAAGATGGCTATTCGAGAATGCTGTCTTGACATCCATTTGCCAGATCTCATAATCGAGAGCCGCAGCAATGAACAGAAGAATATGGATAGACTTCAGCATAGCAACAAGCAAAAAGGTTTCATCATAATCGATTCCAGCCTTTTGCGTGTATCCCTTTGCAACCAGTCTAGCTTTGAAAGTTTCCACTCTCCCTTCCGCATCCTTCTTTCTTTTGTAGACCCATTTGCATCCAATGGGTTTTATCCCATCTGGCAAATCTACAAGTTCCCAAACAAAGTTGGATTTCATAGAATCCATCTCATTGTTCATAGCCTGTTTCCAAGATTTAGAATCAACATCATTTATAGCTTCATCATAGGTGATCGGATCACCCTCATGCTCATGAGCCTCGGCCTGATATACCTCAGCATCATACATGAAGAAATTAGGTTTCTTCGAAACCCTACCACTACGACGAGGCACCCTAAATTGTTGATCGTCTGCAGGTTTTTCACCAGAACTCAGACTTGCGTTCAAGACCGAAACCTGTAGAGCAGTTCTTTCACCCGATAACTCCTCTAGCACCACTTTGCTTTGAGGCTTAAAGCCATTCATGTGACTTTCCTCCAAAAATGTCGCATGGGTTGAAACAATGACTTTTTGTTCCTTAGGGTTATAGAACAGACCTCCTTTTGTTCCCTTTGGATACCCTATAAACATGTACAGTTCTGATCTTGGTTCCAACTTCTTCACATCCCCATCTAGTACATGTGTCGGGCTACCCCATATTCTCATATGTCCAAGGGAGGGCTTCCTGCCACGCCACAATTCATACGGAGTCCTGGGAATTGACTTGCTTGGAACCTGGTTCAGAATATAGCACGCCGTTTGTAAAGCATATCCCCAAAATGATAATGGCAGCGTTGAATAACTCATCATGGACCGTACCATATCCAACAAGGTCCTGTTTCTCCTTTCGGCTACACCATTTTATTGTGGAGTACCAGGTGCAGTTAACTGGGATAATATCCCATTCTCTATAAGATGTCCTAGAAATTCATCGGAGAGGTATTCACCACCTCGATCAGATCGAAGTGTCTTTATGGATTTACCCAATTGCTTTTCCACTTCCGCATGATACTCTTTGAACTTGTCAAAGGTTTCGCTCTTGCGGTGCATCAGATTCACATATCCATACCTCAAGTAATCATCTATAAAGGAGACATAATACTCGAACCCTCCTCGTACTGTGACGTTTATGGGGCCACATACGTCAGTGTGTACAATTTCTAAGAGCTCCTGAGCCCTAGTACCCTTAGTTCCAAAAGACTTCTTAGTCATCTTTCCCTTTAGACAAGATTCACATTAAGGAAGACGTACCTCCTCCAGAGATTCTAGAGGACCGTCTTTCACCAACCTTTGAATTCTATCCTGATTAATATGACCAAGTCTTAAATGCCAAAAATACGCCTTGTTAGAGTGAGAAACTTTCAACCTTTTAGAGTTATCTATTAATTCGATGTCAAGCAGTGAGTACATCTTTGGTTTGATCAAATATAGGTTTCCATCTATCCATCCAGAACAGATAAAAGACTTATTTCTATGAATATTAACTCTTTTACTAAAAGAAACTAAATAAGAATCCTTTATTAAACAAGCTACCGATATAAGGTTCCTCTTAAAATTAGGAACGTAAAAACAGTCTTTCAATAAAATAAACCTAAATTCATCAAAGTAAAGATAAATATCTCCCATTGCCTCAGCCACCACCAAGCTACCGTCTCCAGTCCGCAATGAGAGGCTCCTATCATGTAGACTTCTCGTTTCCACGAACCTCTGTATAGAAACACAAACATAATTAGTGGCACCCGAATCAATAACCCAAGTGTCTTTCGATTCTTCCACCAAACATGCTTCCAAATAGTGAAGTTCCTTACCTTCCTTGCCCTTGGTGGCTAGGAATTCTCGGCAAGCCTTCTTAAAGTGACCTACCTTCCCACAGCGGAAGCACTTGGACTTTTTAGGGTCCCTGGGCTTCTTGTTCTTCTTCTTCTTCTTCGCATCCGAGACAGGAGGATTAGAAGAACTAGAAGCCGCTTGCTTCTGATTTGGCCTCTTCCTCTTCCGTGAGGGTTTTGAAGATTTCACCAAATTGGCCTCCCCTTTGGGTTGGACCGCATCCCTATCCTTGATCATCCGCTCATAAGCTCAGAGTTGCTTCATGAGCTCGGTAAGTCCTAACTCCCTTGTCGCCAGATTGTATGAGGCTTTAAACCCCACAAAATCTTTAGACAGAGTTTTGAATACCATCTCGATCTGGGTGTTGTAGTCCAACTCAACACCATTCTCGGCAGCCTCAGCAAAGAATCCCATTAGAGTGATCATATGGTCTTTCACCAGAGTACCCGCCTTTTGCTTAGAGTTCATAATGCTGGTGATAGCGGACTGTCGAGCCAACTTTTCTTGGCCTCCGAACATGTCCTCCAGATTTTCCATGATCTCCCCAGCAACCTGATAAGTCCCATGCTGTTTTTGTAAAGCACTCGTCATGCTAGTCAGAATGTAGCATCAAGCTATGTCATTGGATTCTCTCCAACGAGTATAGGCAACTGGGACCTCCTCAAGCGGTGTGTTAGGTTTGGGCCCTGGTGGGCATGGTTCGTCTAGTACAAACTTGTGTCTCTCGCAGCTGAGAACTATCAACAGATTTCTTTTCCAATCCTTATAATTATCGCCATTCAGTTTATACTCAGTAAGTATTGAAATGAGGGGTGTCGGTGACATTTTGAACTGAAATAAAATTATACTAGACATCATTACAAAGCCCAAGCAAATATACATATAATTTAGCAAATAAAACATACAAGTATGTTCCTACATGAAACTTGAAAAACATGTAGCATTGCAATGGTAATTCTCAGCACCTATTGCCCAAGCCACCGAGGGGTGGTCATGAAAAAAAATAGCCGGAACATGGACCCCGTCCAATTAATATATGTTGCCTCAAATGCTCCAAGGTTAAGACATATATTAATAACTGCTTGTTTGGCCACCAGTTTAGTTAACAGAGCTTCTGGGGAAGGTTAATAACTAAACAAGTCTTGAGTGTATAACCATTGTTTATGTAGCCCGATCCACGTCCTACCAAGCCACCGAGGGGTGGTCATGAATAGGATCGTACCCGAACACATTTTCCACATAGGAAATCCAATCTAGTATACCGGTGGCAGTAAACACCTACCGAGGGGTGTGGTCAGGGCAGAACTGATGCGTGGCGTTACTATGCTTTCACATATGGATCGACAATGGAGGCCGTGGGTTTTGTTTGAAACCTTCTCCCACTAAATATTTTGAAAAACATGCAAGTTTTGACAAATATGTATGATCAATATAGTATGAGCGGCACTTGCCTATCCTATATGACATGTTATCGAATATGCATATAAAACATTCGTCAATACTTTATATATCCATGACATATCACAGAAAAAATAATTGACAGAATAACCAAGCCATGGTTCCATCCTAGAACAAAGAAAATAAAGATTACAAAATTCCATCCAAAGCATTCTTCGGGTCTTGAATTTTGTTCCGTCTTCTTGTATCCGTCTTTATGTAGCCTCTCCATTTATTTCTCATCTCAAGAATCATTTAAAATTTAAATCTCCAAAAATTTAAATTTCAAATCCAAATTCCAAATTTGAATTTCAAATTTAAATTTCAAATTCAAATTTTTAAACAATTTTAAACATCATGTGTAATAATATGTAATTTCAAAAATTTCAAATTTTCAATTACATATTTTAAACATAATTTAAAATTAAATCTCAAATTTAAAAATCAAAATTTTCGATTTTTGAATCGTCACCCCACCATCCCAAAAGTCGGCAGCCGCCGTGGGTAGCCCCTAGCCCCGGGGGGCTGGCAGCCTATGGCCGTCCCATGTGCAGCCTTGCCGGACTGTAGGCCAAGCCTGCAGCGCCAGGCTGCACGCCTAGGCTGGGCGCAGCAGCCGGCTGCCTGCAGCCACAGGCTGCGACCAGCCTTGGGGAGGCCACGGCCACCCTCGGCTGCAGGCCAAGCCTATGGCCATGGGTGGTTATGGCCTGTACAGGGTCTGCCGCAGCCCATCCTGCCTGAGGGCAGAGGCTGCAGTCCCACTAAGGCCCGACGGCCTATCCCGAGGGGTCGTAACTCGATTTTCGTGCCATATTCCAATTTACCCATTAGGATCATCAAAAATTAATTTGAATCCCCATTAAATTGAAATTTTCCACACAAACAAATTACATAAAAATTACATAAAAATTCTCCAAGAATAATTACATAAAAATTCCTAAACCGTTTCCGGTGTACAAAAATTCTAATCATAATAATTCTACGAGAAAAAATTAAAATCCATGGGAAACATTATAGTATTAATAAACTGCTCCCATGGTTACATAAAAAAACTTAGATATAATTTTTTTTCTAAATTCTAAGGAACCATAACCGGCATAAACAAGCATGCTTATAATAATTCAGAAAATTAAAATAACCACATACTACATATATAATCCATGATAACAATATAAAGGAATCCTAGAATGCCACTCTCTAAATATCAAATCCATACATAAATAAAAAGACTAAGTAATTGTCTAATTTATGTACATGGCATAGTCATGAGATGGCTTTGATACCAATTGTAGGAAATAAATCGGTAAAAATGTATCAGAGTGGCGCAGCAGAACAATAAAAATTTTTCAAGATCGTTAAATATCTCATGATGCCATATACAATAAACCAACAACAATTTAAACTCATACCTCAAGGATGCCAATCTTGCAGAAGGAGAATGACCGGAGGGTTTCAACCAACTAGCCTTCTCTACTATTCTCCAATTCCCAAATGGCTGAGTGTGTAGGCACTCTGAACCTCGATCGGTAGACTAGCACTGCTAGTCTTCTTCCGACCACTCAGATCTCTAAAGAACTTATTGTCATAGTGAGTTATGCAACAATAAGGCTGCTCACCTAAGAGTCTGTGGTCTAAGAGAACTGGAGTGGTAGGGCCTCTATTTATAGACTTGCATGAGGTGATTCTCTGAATTTGAATTAGATTCGGAGAAGATATTCTCCCTTATCCACAAGCATAAAATCTGAATTTTCAAAGGGGAAAATCCCAACAATAAATTCGGCCACTTTAGGATAATTACAATCCAAATCTAAACAAGATTTTAACTAAAATTTTATCTTCCCTTTTTCAACCAAAAAATCCGAAAATCCTAAAGGATCTTCACCAAATATTTTCGGCCATTTTAGGATAAGGGAGAATCAAAATTCCACTAGAATTTTCAAGCTTGAATCTTATCTCATCCTTATCCAAAATAACCGAAAATCTTCTAGGAGATTTACTGAAAAAAATTCGGCCATTATCAGGGAGGAGATAATCCAAATTCAACTGGGATTAAGACTTGAATTTTTCCCTTGAACATTATCCACAAAAATCCAAAAATTCCATGAGGATAATCCTCAAAATTTTTGTCCATTATTGTTAGGATTTAGATTCAAAATTCAAGTAGGATTCTAACAAGATTTTCCTCCCCATATCTAACTCAAATTCGAATTTCATTCCTTACGGATTTACCACAAGAAATTCGAATCCCACTTGGACTGTGATTCAAAATTTGAATTTCAAATTTCAAATTTAAATTTCAAATTCAAATTTTAAATTCGAATTTCAAATTCAAATTTCAAATTTCAAATTTCAAAATCCACAAAACAGTTGTGTTTTAAATTCTTGTTCTTATGGATAATTTTCGACAACTCCAATCCAATCTCAAATAAAATCATGGCAACTTTATTTGGAGTTAGAATAATTGTGTACTCTATTATCTAAAACAAAATCTGAATCCAACCGGAGAGAATCTTGTCTATCATCCTAATCCTATGTCAACACCATCCATGCATAATAAACTAGCCAATAGCATACACAAATCAATTTTGCCAAACATTAAGGAATTATATGGAGCTAGTAGAGGGACTAATTGGAAATATATAATCGGGCTCCTGCAAATCCATATGATCATCATTCTTTACCAAACAACTCAATCATATGATCACCAATTTCAGAGTCATACCACTATAAACCTGAAATTGAACTCCCAATTATATACCATATTACGTAAGCCTGTGACAAGCTATTGTCCAATGACCTTGTCATGTATGCAGAACCCTCATATGATATCCATGATCAGCCTTAGGCCAAAGTCCATTTAATCCTACTGATCAGGCTATCATAAAGTTCCATTATACTACCGAATAAAGAAAATGATTATTCACTATATGTGAATAAGAAGTCATCCACCCAACAGACGACCCAAGGCCTTGTCCATTTTCACATTCAGTATAATGGCTTTAAGAGGATACCCTTAACTCCTCATTAGAGCTATGATTCCGATATCTGTAAACGAACCCTTCATCGTATACAAGTCATGCACCCAACGAACCGGTCTATAAGCTTACTACCTCTGAGATGCTTTAGCCATTAGAACATCAAAGTACACAAGTCATATACATGAAGCTGTCCATCTACTCAGGATTAAGGTTATTGCACAATGAACGTCAAAAGCAGATCGATCCACTCTAAGCGGACTTCGTAGATCAACCACGCTTTAGTCCTGGTCTAATATGTCACCACCAAGCAACATATCTATGTCTCTACTTGGGGTTTAATGCTCCAGACAGTCAAGACAAACCGTCCCTTCCAAGGCTTTAGTCAATATAATAGTCTTAACATGAGTTTGATGCTCGGTCTAACCCCATAGACTACAGACCATAGTTTAGACCGCTTACTTTAGAACATTGTCTTGTTGCATACAAAAGTCTATTTCATGCAACGTTCTAACAGTTTAACACAAGCAGTCAGGGAGCCATATTTGCTTTCATTTACTTTAACATGTAAATAAAACGAGGACAGATAGCAATGTAATGAATAACCTCTATATATAATTTTATTATCCAGTTCAAAATAAATACATCAAAATGTCTCTAATGCTTAGGGTATTTCCAAACATCCTCAAGCCCTAGTTCAAAAACGTGCTTGGTTCAAAGCACAAAGGTAAAAACCGAAACCTTCTCTTTTGGTGATTTAGTGATTTTAAGTTTTGATCAAAGCCGTTTATGTGTATCTGTTTATACACATGGTTTGTAATAATCTATTTTGAGCCCTTAAGTTTCTATTTTTAAGTTTATGTAGTTGTGGTTGTGTTTACAATTTTTATGAATGTCTATTGTTTGTGTGATGCTACGAATGTTTAGGAACGTGACTGGACATAAATCTGTCCCGAGGAAAGGCCATGGATTTTGGCCATTTTGACCCACTTAGGTTCCAAATTTGGGATTTGCTGAAACATGATGTTTTAAGAAAATTTTGATATGGTCGTTTTTGCATCAAATAGCCGTCAGCCAAAAACGACACAGATATAGGTTTTTAGAGTGTTTTTAACTCGGTGTCCAAAATTGGGAACAAATCTGAACCTAGAAATTTGTCTCGGATTTTATTAAAAATGGACCACTTAGAGTCTGAACCGGTTCTCGGGCTCAACATGAAAGTTGTAGATCTCATCGAGAGCTTGAAAATGACTTGTGCGTATTTTAAAAATATGGCCGTTTCAAGCCTCAAATAGAGCCATTTTTACAAAGACGTAAAACTGGGAATTTTTCAAAAAATTGGGCATAAGCCCACGGGTTTAATGGAATTAGGAGCCGTTAGAGTTGGATTTAGGCTCCAAGGTGAACACAAGATTTGTTCATCTTGTCGAGGACAAAAACTTTTATGTTTACCAAAATCACAAACAAAGTCGTTTCGATTAAGTTTCAAAATGATTTTCAAAAATGGTTCAAAAACCACCTTTAAAATGTAACTTTAAAAATGTGATCTATACTCTTCAAAATAAAAATGTGTTTTTAACACTTTAAAATATGAACAAAGTTTTCATAAAAACATCCTCTACCTTCCAACGGGGTGATAAGAGGACGGTTTCAAAACAAGGAAATTTTCCACGTTTTTACAAGCCAACCCAAACAAATTTTCAAAGTAAAATAGTGTGTGTAGCCCGGTAGGCTACCACACCAAACAAGCCTTAGTAGCCAGGTAGGCTACTATCCTAAGCAAGCCACAGTGGCCTAGTGGGCCATTACACTAAACAAGGAATAGTGGCCCAGTAGGCTACCACACCCCAACAAGCAAAGTAACCTGGTCGGTTACTACAATAAGTTTATGCATAGTAACCCGATAGGCTACCTAGTTACCAATGCGCGAGGTAACGGGTCAGTTGACTAGTCGGCAACCAGTTAAGGACTGTGTTATGAATGAAACGGTAAGGAACGATGATTAACCTGTCAAAGAGACACTTAATCATGTATGATAGAAAATAGACACTAAATCCCTAAAGTAGACTAATAGGGTACCGATGGGCCTCGCATCAGATAGAAACGCGAGTTATAGTCACTAACAAAAATAGTGACCTAAGAACGATGTTCATTAATTTATGAGGTGATAAATTAATCAACCACGTATAGAGAAACAAACTCTTGAGATAGAAAGCAAGTTAGTACCGATGGCAATCGGTACCAAGCGATTTATCTGCTTTAGTCACTAACAGTATTAGTGACTTAGCAAGAGAATTAATGAGATACGTTATTGATGACAGGTAGTAACCTAAAAGTTGATAGAGGCGAGATTACAAGTTTACGTGCAAACTAGGTAAGTACAACTCCGCCTACGACATGAATAAAATGAGTTTAAAATGATTTTTTACAGTATGTTAAGTATGTATAGTATGCACATGTTATCGCATAGCATGTTAGAAGAGCATATAGTTTCATAATTGCATAGATTTATGAAAACATAAAGGATGCCATAGATCCCTATCACATAATATTGAGGATAAGCCTAGTAGAGCATATGGCATAATCAAATACGGAATTTAATAATAAAGTTAAAGTGTCGGTATGATGAGTCCAAGTCAAGGCCCATAATCTGTAATGAGTCCAAGCCGAGGCTCACAACATATAACGAGTCCAAGCTAAGTTTCACAACATACATAACGAGTCCAAGTCGAGACTAATAACACATAATGAGTCCAAGTCGAGGCTCATAAAGAAAGAATAATCTAGGTTCAAATTTTATAACGAGCCTAAGTCAATGTTCGTAATGAAAGGTAATGAATAATGAAGCATAAGCTGAGCATAAACGGTTCATGTAGTATACACATTATGCCTCAAATATAGTTAGAGTAAGCTTCCTAGTTGCATGATAAGACATGCTTACATGATATGCATTCTGAGATGCTACATGATATGTTTTCATGTTCTGTATGAACGTGTGAATGATTTCCAGTTTGTATATGATTTAAAGTATGTACTATGTTTTAAACATGTTTTGCAGTAAACATGTTATACTTACTGGGCATAAAGCTCACGGAGTATGTTTATGCTGTAGGTAAGCTTCCTATGGCCAAATCACTAATGGGCAATGACGGCGATGGAAGCGGATGTGAGGCAAGGTTATGGATACACTGCGAGTATTCTTCCACATAGTAGGTTGAGTAACAATATTTTTGAATAGTAATCGTTGAATAGTATTTTTAAATAGTAACCGTTGAACAGTATTTTTGAATAGTAATCGTTGAATATTATTTTTAAATAGTAATCGATAAATAGTATTTTTGAATAGTAATCAATATATGTACGTGTATAGTAAATACGTATGCAAAAAAAAAAATCCCTAAATTTATGATACCTAGTTAAGTAACTTTGAGTATCAATTGCAAGAAAGTATAAGTATGAGTTAAAGAAAGATTTTTAAGTGACGGTCCGGACTACTGAGGGCACGGGGCATCACAATAGAAGTGGTGAGTCATGCGAATCCTTCAACAAATCTTCTATAATAGCCAACTAAACCTAAGAAACTTCGTATTTCCATCACGTTCTTAGGTACGGGCCATTTATTGATCGCCTCTATTTTTGCAGGATCCACGATGATTCCCTCCTTGGAAACCACATGTCCAAGAAAATGTACTCTATCTAGCCAGAATTCGCATTTTGAGAATTTGGCGAGAGAAGTAGTTGCATAATACGGATTTCATATGAGAGACTTCCGATGCAGTTGCTAGAATTCAACGTCAAATGAAAATTACACAAAGCTAACAAAAGAGTTATGCGGACAAGAGGCAGAGATCCTTGGAGTTTGACGAAGGAGACTTCGTGTTTCTCAAGGTATCGCCCATGAAGGGGATCATGCATTTCGGTAAGAAGGGGAAACTGAGTCCAAGATATATTGGACCTTACAAAATTATCGAACGCATTGGAAAGGTCGCTTACAGATTAGCGCTACCTCCAGAATTGTCGGCAGTGCATAATGTATTTCATGTGTCGATGCTGAGAAAGTATATACCAGATCCATCCCATGTGTTGAAGCATGAACCTGTTCAGATCCACGAGGATTTGACATACGAAGAACAACCTATTCGAGTACTGGCTCGTTAAGAGAAAGTACTGAGGAATAAGACAATCCCACTAGTGAAGATTTTATGGAAAAATCATAACATTGAAGAAGCTATGTGGGAATGAGAAGACGAGATGAGGAATTTAAACCCCCACTTGTTCGAATTTTCGAGGACGAAAATTTTATAAGGAGGGGTGAATGTGACAACCGGGAAATTCAGGCATTCTCGGAAGAAAATGTACAAATGTATGTATATAACAATTTGTACTATTTAAAGAGTGAAATGAATGTATTTATATTGTTCAGAATGTATTAAAATGTTCTAACAATACTGACGAGTAAGAATTCAGTTTGATAAAATTCACTGAGTTGAAACGGGTGGAACGGTGCAAAAAACGGCATTGAAAACCCTAACCGATGCACTAAAAGATGAAAAACTTCCAGGATTGATTTTGATCAAACGGAAGCAGTATAAATTGATCCGACTGCACAGGAGACCTCAGGACCTACTGGGACGATTTCAGGAAAATTTCAGCTCGAACCGGTATCGGTCAAAAAGTAGTCGAATTAATGTAAATAGTAAAGTCAAAGTCAACATATTACTTTGCATTTATGACATCATAAAGCTAAAATATTAAATAGGAAAATTATAGTGGTTGGTGGCATTAATGGCCAAGATTTAATCACTTTTTGATTTAAAGGCCAAGATTTGGCCAAAATTCCATCCTTTTATTTTTTGAAAAATTTGGAAAGAAATGGATGGAAAAGTGTTGCATTTTGATTGGTTGGAAACCAAATTAATTGGTTCCTTTAGTGTTTAAGTCGGCAAAGTTTTACACAAAGTGGCCGAAACATTTTCTAAGCCAAAAACATAAGAGAAAAATTTTCTAAGTGTGCTTCCTAGTGTACCCGTGGACCACCAAGAGAAACCAAGCAAATCATCCAAATTTCCTTCACAAAAGTAGTGTCAAACCCTTCCTTGAAGACAAAGGAAGTAAGAAAGCAAGGTAACTTTCTTTGGTTTGCATTTTTTCTTGATTTTTCTCCCTAAAATCCGTGGAATGAATAGTGTGAAGGATGAAAAATTTTTGGTTTGTTTTGGTTGATTTGGTGCTTGGGTTTTGTTAAGGGTGTGATTAGAAGAAAAACCATGCATTTTGTTTAAAGAAAAATAAAATTTTGGTTGGTTGTCCAAGGGTAAAACCGTGGGTTACCAAGTGTAGTCAATGATGAATTGTTGTGGTTTAAGTGTTAAAATGCTTTAAATCATGTTCTGATTAAATGTAAAGCATGATTTGTATGGTTGAAAGCTTGGAAAATTTTTGGTGTCAAATAACCCTAATATGGCCGTGGGTTTAATTAGGGTTTGGGGAAAAATTTTTGCATGATTTACTTGATGTTTGGATGGTTTAAATCATGCATTTAATTATGGAAATGATGGATTTGTGATTGAAAGCATGAAACAAAATGTTGTGCATATTTTTCTCTTAAATGGCCGTGGGTTGTAATGATGAAAAACCCTAGAAATTGTGTTGAAAAATGCATGTAAATTGGCTTGAAAATGTGCTAGATAATGACATTGGAATAGCCTAAAATTTGGTTGAAAAATTGAGAAGTTTTGGTTAGGTTTTGAGTGTGAAAACCGTGGCCAAAACCGAGGGTAAAAATTGAAAGAAATTTTGTGTAATGTGGTTCAAAATGTGAATTGAAATTTTGTGAGATTTTATGTAAAAGTTTGGAAAACTTTTACATAAAATAGGTTTGTTGTATAGTACGTGGCAGGTACATATGATTCGAGGCGTACCTAACGCCGGTAGCCCTAAATTTACGCCGAAATACTGCCGAAATTTCGAAAACGGCATTTGGGGTAAAAAGGAAATTAAAAATAAAAGTTTAGGGTCGGGTCGGAAACCCGAGTCCCTAAAGGGAAATTGAATAAGGAAAACCTAAGGGGTGGCTCGTGAATAGTAATCCATCCCTTTAAAAATGTAAAATACGAGTGAAATTGAAAAACCGACCCTGAGGGGGGGGCATTTCTGGGAAACGAAGTAAAGGTCCGAGTCGGGTACCGAAAATCCGAGCCTCGGAGACCTAGATCGAGAATGTTTAGATGAACGTTTTAAATACTAGTAAAACATCCATTTGAGACTCCGAAACGATAGAAAATCACTAAACCGACGTAAGGGTCGGAATAGTGCTTCCCGAGGGTTGGGAAAGTGAAAAATGGAAATAAAATAGAAACAAACTCGGTGATGAATAGAAAAGAGTCAAAAAAGTTCCTGAGAGCTAAAAATGCAGTCTGGATCGAGAAAATTCCGTCAGAGGTAAAATTGTAATTTTGCCAAAATATAGGGGTAAAATCGTAATTTTACAAAAGTTGAGAAAAATGGGAAAAATGATAAATAAAGCCTAAAAAGTTATAAATAGGTTTTATTTAAGCTTTTTAATAAAAAATAAAAGCTATAAATGGAAATGAAATTAACAGATAAGGTTTTGTCTGTAGGATCCCAAAATCGACCTACAAGGAGGGCGATCAAAGATCCAAGAAGGAAAAAGGGGAAGAAACAAATAAGGTAAGTTCAGACATTTACCTATCTGCAACATATAGTATTATTATTGCTAACTTTGATGTACTAACTATAAGTTAGGTACATATGTGCTACGGCACTATAATAGAGTAGAGAGAGACGAAATGTGCTACGGGCACTACTAAGAATGGGACACATAGTAAATTGTGCTTCGGACACTAGAGCGAGGTTAATGAAACTCACTCACCTAAAAATTAAAATGTGAACCATTCCTAACCACGGGGCAATATGAAGTCACCGGGTTAGAACTTTAAAAAGTCGGTAATGAAACCACTTTTGGCGTACCAGCCTTCCGTACAGGGAGGTAATTTTGCCTTTGGGGCTATGAAAATGAGATTAAGGCTGTGGAGGTCAGCACTGATGTACCGCTCCCAATCATATACAATTTTGCCTTCGGGGCTATGAGATTAAGGCTGTGGAGGTCAGCACTAATGTACCGCTCCCAGTCATGTACAATTTTGCCTTCGGGGCTATGAGATTAAGGCTGTGGAGGTCAACACTAATGTACCGCTCTTAGTCATGCGCACTTAAATGGTACTGCCAACCTGAGCTCAAAACCAGAACATAATATAAGATAATTACCTAAAACTGAAACTATGCCATAATTGAGCATAAGACAGGTTCGTGAGGGCACTAACATCGCGGTAGATGTATTGTTGATATACTGTGTTGTGGTCAAGCTTACTATAGTGGTCAAAGTTACTATTTATGTATGAATAGTAGTCAACATTACTATTCATAAAAATTTTATCTCTTGCATGTTTGAACTTACTGAGCCTGTAGCTCACCATTTTTGCTTATGTTGCAGGTAAGCGACCAGCTCAGTAGCTTTGTTTGACTGGATGGCGGACGGGATGGCGCATGACAAATGGGATAAGAGGCAAGGGATATGGTCCTGCCAGAATATTTCCGTTGAGTGTTAACAGAGTAGGAAAAAGAAAACAGTTCTTTTGTAATTATATATATTGCGAAAGTACTGCACTATGTAAATTACTTTGTACTTGCAAACAAAGTAAATAGTGGATAATGTTTTACATGATGTTTAAAAAAAAATTTCCCCAAAAACGTCATGATTTAAAGAGAGATAGATTAGCTGGCGACCCATGAGAGTACAATCTATCGCAGTTAGTGATAAAGCTCAACTATAATAGTATTGTATGATCTCTACGAAGGGCGAGCCGCCACACCTCAATCCTAACCGAAATCACGCCTATACTAGAAATTCAGAAAAAGAAACGAAAATAAATTAAAAAAAGTCATGGGCTTGTATTATCTGAATTCCTCATGGGCTTAAATTAAGTTAATGCATCCCTGTTGACCACATGAGTCAATGGGCCTCCACGAATTTGATTGAGCCTAAATCTCTTGAATCAGTCCATTATGTGCTTCTTTAAATCTCTTTGCTCTCGCTCTTGCAACCAGCCCAATTTGTATTTGAATTGGTTCCCTTAACACCGTTCTTTGATTCACATCATTCCTCTCCTCTTCAAAAGGAAATCATCACCTAATAAGGATTTGTATGTATTGTCATCGATTCGTTCAAGAACTTGGAAAGGACCATCCCCTCTAGAAAGTCGCTTGGAACGCTTTTGAGTCGGGATTCGTCTCTTCCTTTCGCATAGCCAAACCCAATCTCCGGGATCAAAAACTAATTTGTGACGCGTTTTGTTGGCTTGACCTTGAAGCTCCTTAGTCTTCTCGGGATTACTACTATGGATTAGTCGGTTTGGATTGCAAGCTCTAGGCACAAAATCAATTTGATGTTTGAACCCTCGGATAAATGGTAATCCATGTAGTGCTTCCTCGCAAAAGACATCCTCGTATCCTTTTGTATAGCAATCTTTTTGTTTTCTCTTAGATTTTCTCTCAATGGCCATAAGACTCTTCTCTTTTTTTTGCTAGCTTTTCTCGACCTCTCTCTCTTTTTCACTCTCTTTCTTTTTCACTTTTTATCTTCTGGTTGCTCTCTTATTCACTCCTTCTCTTTTTGTAACCTCGCTTGATCTTCATACACTTATTGTGGTGTCAGCAGTACAAGAGTGATTGGTTGATCGTTGAGCGACGAATACTTGTTGGTGAAGCCATCCATGTTGACACACTAATCAAACTGCTTCTGTAAATCGTCAGGGATGGTTTTACCTTGGAACCGGGGAACCTTCATTTTAATGCTGCCCGAATTGTTGTCTTTTTGATTCCTAGCTCTTGTAAATCACCCTCCATGTCTCCTATTACCCACAACCGAATCCTGACCATCTTCTTTATAAAAAACCAGCCCTACAATACTTTTCGTCTTCATCTCACACACCTCGAAATTGAACTCTTTCCCTTTTGCACACATTAGGAGCATTTTGTGGCTGCTTCAAACGTGCAATCTCTATCCGGTCCAACCGTTCATGCACTTGTTCTAATTCAACTCTCAACATCCGTTTCATCTCTCTCATCAACTGTAACTGCAGGTTTGGAATAGTTGGTCGTGGTGGCTCTACGGTTGAGTTTTCTTCTTTATTGCGTAACATATTTAAAATCTGCAAAATAAGGTTAGAAACCTCACAAGCACTCCCTCACGTGTTTCACTTGAGAGAAGAGAATTCACTCACTCTCGTGTTTCCTGCTTAAATGGCTTTTACCCTCTAATATGCTAACTACTCCTATCTTTTTCCACTCGTTAATTCTCTTTTGGTTTTTTTCGAGCTAGAACCTAAGCTCTGATACCGTATGATGCGAACCCCACCAAGAATAACGAGACCCGTCAAGATTATGAACCTAAGAACGTTCAAAAGTCAGGTTTGAATGGATGGGAGACCTCGACCAGTTGCTTCGGCAAAAACAAGAACCCTGGTATATTGGACCTTAACCCGTTGCTTAATGCGGAATAAGAACCTTGGTATAAAGAAGATGCCACAATCAACTATTGAATGGCTTATTGATAAGTCGGGAGTGAACGCCATGGAAAATTCCGATAAGTTCAAATAGTTCTCAAAGAACCAAAGAGAATTAGAACTCTCAAATTTGTGAATAAACTGATGTGTCTTTTTATTGCCGTGAGGATGCCTATTTATAGGCAATTGTTACAGAGAATATTCCTAAAAGACTTGAAAATTTGTTGCTAAGGAAAGTCCTAAAAATCTGAAAATTTGATATAAAATATAATCCTAAATCCTAACCGAAATTTGTTATAAAAGATTATCCAAATGCTAACCGAAATCATGCCTACACTACAAATTCAGAAAAAGAAACGAAAATAAATTAAAAAAAGTCATGGGCTTGTATTATATGAATTCCTCATGGGCTTGAATTAAGTTAATACATCCCTGTTGACCACATGAGTCAATGGGTCTCCATGAATTTGATTGAGCCCAAATCTCTTGAATCAGCCCATTAAGTGCTTTTTTAAATCTCTTTGCTCTCGCTCTTATAACCAGCCCAATTGGTATTTGAATTGGTTCCCTGAAATCCGTTCTTTGATTCACTTCATTCCCCTCCTCTTGAAAAGGAAATCATTGCCTAATAAGGATTTTTATGCATTGTCATCGATTCGTTCAAGAACTTGGAAAGGACCATCCCCCCAAGGAAGTCGCTTGGAACGCTTTTTTGTCGGCATTCATTTCTTCCTTTCGCATAGCCAAACCCAATCTCCAGGATCAAAACTAATTTGTGGCGGTTTTGTTGGCTTGACCTTGAAGCTCCTTAGTCTTCTCGGGATTACTACTATGGATTAGTCGGCTCGGATTGGAAGCTCTGGGCACAAAATCAATTTGATGTTTGAACCCTTGGATAAATGGTAAAAGGTAATCCACATAGTGCTTCCTCGCAAAAGACATCCTCGTATCCTTTTGTATAACAATCGTTTTGTTTTCTCTCTGAATTTCTCTCAATGGCCATAAGACTCTTCTCTTTTTTTTTCTCGCTTTTCTCGGCCTCTCTCTCTTTTTCACTCTCTTTCTTTTTCACTTTTTATCTTTTGGTTGCTCTCTTATTCACTCCTTCTCTTTTTGTAACCTCACTTGATCTTCATACACTTATTGTGGTGTCAGCAGTACAAGAGTGATTGGTTGATCGTTGAGCGACGAATACTTGTTGGTGAAGCCATCCGTGTTGACACACCAATCAAACTGCTTCCGTAAATCGTCAGGGATGGTTTTACCTTGGAACTGGGGAGTCTTCATTTTAATGCTGCCCAAATTGTTGTCTTCTTGATTCCTAGCTCTTGTAAATCGCCCTCCATGTCTCCTATTATTACCCACAACCGAATCCTGACCATCTTCTTTATCAAAAACCAGCCCTGCAATACTTTTCGTCTTCATCTCTCACACCTTGAAATTGAACTCTTTCCCTTTTGCACACATTAGGAGCATTTTGTGGCTGCTTCAAAGGTGCAATCTCTATCCGGTCTAACCATTTATGCACTCGTTCTAATTCAACTCTCAACATCCGTTACATCTCTCTCATCAACTGTAACTGCATGTTTGGAATAGTTGGTCGTGGTGGCTCTACGGTTGAGTTTTCTTCTTTATTGCGTGACATATTTAAAATCTACAAAATAAGGTTAGAAACCGTACAAGCACTCCCTCACGTGTTTCACTTGAGAGAAGAGAATTCACTCACTCTAGTGTTTCTCGCTTAAATGGCTTTTACTCTCTAATATGCTAACTACTCCTACCTTCTTCCACTCATTGATTCTCTTTTGGTTCTTTTCGAGCTAGAACCTAAGCTCTGATACCAAATGATGCGAACCCCACCAAGAATAACGAGACCCGTCAAGATTATGAACCCAAGAACGTTCCAAAGTCAGGTTTGAATGAATAGGAGACCTCGACCCGTTGCTTCAGCAAAAACAAGAACCCTGGTATATTGGACCTCAACCCGTTGCTTAATGCGGAACAAGAATCTTGGTATAGGGAAGATGCCAGGATCAACTATGGAATGGTTGATTGATAAGTCGAGAGTTAACGCCATGAAAAATTCTGATAAGTTCAAATAGTTCTCAAAGAACTAAAGAGAATTAGAACTCTCAAATTTGTGAATAAACTGATGTGTCTTTTTATTGCCGTGAGGATGCCTATTTATAGGCAATTGTTACAGAGAATATTCCTAAAAGACTCAAAAATTTGTTGCAAAGGATAGTCCTAAAAATCTGAAAATTTGATATAAAACATAATCCTAAATCCTAACTGAAATTTTTTACAAAAGATAATCCTAACCGAAATCATGCCTACGCTAGAAATTCAAAAAAAGAAACGAAAATAAATTAAAAAAAGTCACGGGCTTGTATTATTTGAATTCGTCATGGGCTTGAATTAAGTTAATGCATCCCTGTTGACCACATGAGTCAATGGGCCTCCACGAATTTGATTGAGTCCAAATCTCTTGAATCAACCCATTAAGTGCTTCTTTAAATCTCTTTGCTCTCGTTCTTGTAACCAGCCCAATTGGTATTTGAATTGGTTTCCTTAAAACCGTTCTTTGATTCACATCATTCCCCTCCTCTTGAAAAGGATATCATCGCCTAATAAGGAATTGTATGCATTGTCATCGATTCGTTCAAGAACTTGAAAGGACCGTCCCCCTTAGGAAGTCGCTTGGAACGCCTTTGTGTCGGGATTCATTTCTTCCTTTCACATAGCCAAACCCAATCTTCGGGATCAAAAACTAATTTGTGACGCATTTTGTTGGCTTGACATTAAAGCTCCTTAGTCTTCTCGGGATTACTACTATGGATTAGTCGGTTTGGATTGGAAGCTCTGGGCACAAAATCAATTCGATGTTTGAACCCTCAGATAAATGGTAATCCACGTAGTGCTTCCTCGCAAAAGACATCCTCGTATCCTTTTGTATAACAATCCTTTTGTTTTCTCTCTGATTTTCTCTCAATGGCCATAAGACTCTTCTCTTTTTTTTTTGCTCGCTTTTCTCGGCCTCTCTCTCTTTTTCACTCTCTTTCTTTTTCACTCTTTATCTTTTGGTGGCTCTCTTTTTCACTCCTTCTCTTTTTGTAACCTCACTTGGTCTTCATACACTTGTTGTGGTGTCAGTAGTACAAGAGTGATTGGTTGATCGTTGAGCGACGAATACTTATTGGTGAAGCCATCCGTGTTGACACGCCAATCGAATTGCTTCTATATATCGTCAGGGATGGTTTTACCTTGGAACCGGGGAATCTTCACTTTAATGCTGCCCGAATTGTTGCCTTCTTGATTCCAAGCTCTTGTAAATCACCCTCCATGTCTTCTATTACCCACAACCGAATCTTAACCATATTCTTTATAAAAAACCTGCCCCACAATACTTTTCGTCTTCATCTCTCACACCTCGAAATTGAACTCTTTCCCTTTTGCACACATTAGGAGCATTTTGTGGCTGCTTCAAACGTGCAATCTCTATCCGGTCCAACTGTTCATGCACTCATTCTAATTCAACTCTCAACATCCGTTTCATCTTTCTCATCAACTATAACTGTAGGTTTGGAATAGTTGGCCGTGGTGGCTCTACGGTTGAGTTTTCTTCTTTATTGCGTGACAGATTTAAAATCTGCAAAATAAGGTTAGAAACCTCACAAGCACTCCCTCACGTGTTTCACTTGAGAGAAGAGAATTCACTCACTCTCGTGTTTCTCGCTTAAATGGCTTTTACCTTCTAATATGCTCACTACTCCTGCCATCTTCGGCTCGTTGATTCTCTTTTGGTTCTTTTCGAGCTAGAACCCAACCTCTGATACCAAATGATGCGATCCCCACTAAGAATAATGAGACCAGTCAAGATTATGAAGGCAAGAACATTCCAAAGTCAGGTTTGAATGGATGGGAGACCTCGACCCGTTGCTTCAGCAAAAACAAGAACCTTGGTATATTGGACCTCAACCCGTTGCTTAATGCGGAACAAGAACCTTGGTATAAGGAAGATGCCATAATCAACTATGGAATAGTTGATTGATAAGTCGGGAGTGAACGCCACGGAAAATTCCGATAAGTTCAAATAGTTCTCAAAGAACTAAAGAGAATTAGAACTCTCAAATTTGTGAATAAACTGATGTGTCTTTTTATTGCTGTGAGGATGCCTATTTATAGGCAATTGTTACAGAGAAATTTTCCTAAAAGACTCGAAAATTTGTTGCAAAGGATAGTCCTAAAAATCTGAAAATTTGATATAAAAGATAATCCTACATCCTAACGGAAATTTGTTACAAAAGATAATCCTAAATCCTAACCGAAATCACGCCTACACTAGAAATTTCAGAAAAAGAAACGAAAATAGATTAGAAAAAGTCACGGGCTTGTATTATTTGAATTCCTCATGGGCTTAAATTAAGTTAATGAAACCCTATTGACCACATGAGTCAATGGGCCTCCATGAATTCGATTGAGCCCAAATCTCTTGAATCAGCCCATTAAGTGCTTCTTTAAATCTCTTTGCTCTCGCTCTTGTAACCAGCCTAATTAGTATTTGAATTGGTTCTCTTAAAACCGTTCTTTGATTCACGTCATTCCCCTCCACTTGAAAAGGAAACCGTCGCCTAATAGGTATTTGTATGCATTTTCATCGATTCATTCAAGAACTTGGAAAGGACCATCCCCCTCAAGAAGTCGCTTGAAACGCTTTTGTGTCAGGAATCGTTCTTCCTTTCGCATAGCCAAACCCAATCTCTGGGATCAAAAACTAATTTGTGACACATTTTGTTAGCTTGACCTTGAAGCTCCTTAGTCTTCTCGGGATTACTACTATGGATTAGTCGGTTTGGTTTGGAAGCTCTGGGCACAAAATCAATTTGATGTTTGAACCCTCGGATAAATGGTAATCCACGCAGTGCTTCCTCACAAAAGACATCCTCGTATCCTTTTGTATAACAATCATTTTATTTTCCCTCTGATTTTCTTTCAATGGCCATAAGACTCTTCTCTTTTTTTTGATCGCTTTTCTTGGCCTTTCTCTCTTTTTCACTCTCTTTCTTTTTCACTTTTTATCTTTTGATTGCTCTCTTTTTCACTCCTTCTCTTTTTGTAACCTCACTTAATCTTCATACACTTGTTGTGGTGTCAGCAGTACAAGAGTGATTGGTTGATCGTTGAGCGACGAATACTTGTTGGTGAAGCCATCCGTGTTGATGCACCAATCAAACTGCTTCTGTAAATCGTCAGGGATGGTTTTACCTTGGAATCGGGGAATCTTCATTTTAATGCTGCCCGAATTGTTGTCTTCTTGATTCATAGCTCTTGTAAATCGCCGTCCATGTCTCCTATTACCCACAACCGAATCCTGACCATCTTCTTTATCAAAAACCAGCCCCACAATACTTTTCGTCTTCATCTCTCACACCTCGAAATTGAACTCTTTCCCTTTTGTACACATTAGGAGCATTTTGTGGCTACTTCAAACGTGCAATCTCTATCCGGTCCAACCGTTCATGCACTCGTTCTAATTCAACTCTCAACATCCGTTTCATCTCTCTCATCAACTGTAATTATAGGTTTGGAATAGTTGGTCGTGGTGGGTCTACGGTTGAGTTTTCTTCTCTATTGCGTGACACATTTAAAATCTGCAAAATAAGGTCAGAAACCTCACGAGCACTCCCTCACGTGTTTCACTTGAGAGAAGAGAATTCACTCACTCTCGTGTTTCTCGGTTAAATGGCTTTTACCCTCTAATATGCTCACTACTCCTGCCCTCTTCCACTCATTAATTCTCTTTTGGTTCTTTTCGAGCTAGAACCTAAGCCCTGATACTAAATGATGCGAACGCCGTCAAGAATAACGAGGCCCGTCAAGATTATGAACCCAAGAACATTCCAAAGCCTGGGTTGAATGGATGAGAGACCTCGACCCGTTGCTTCAGCAAAAACAAGAACCTTGGTATATTGGACCTCAACCCATTGCTTAATGCGGAACAAGAACCTTGGTATAAGCAAGATGCCACAATCAACAATGGAATGGTTGATTGATAAGTCGGGAGTGCACTTCATGGAAAATTCCGATAAGTTCAAATAGTTCTCAAATAACCAAAGAGAATTAGAACTCTTAAATTTGTGAATAAACTGATGTGTCTTTTTATTGCCGTGAGGATGCTTATTTATAGGCAATTGTTACAGAGAATATTACTAAAAAACTCGAAAATTTGTTGCAAAGGATAGTCCTAAAAATCAGAAAATTTTATATAAAAGATAATCCTAAATCCTAACTGAAATTTGTTGCAAAAGATAATCCTAAATCCTAACCGAAATCACGCCTACACTAGAAATTAAGAAAAAGAAACGAAAATAAATTAAAAAAAAGTCATGGGCTTGTATTATTTGAATTCCTCATTGGCTTGAATCAAGTTAATGCATCCCTGTTGACCACATGAGTCAATGGGCCTCCACGAATTTGATTGAGCCAAAATCTCTTGAATCAGCCCATTAAGTGCTTCTTTAAATCTCTTTGCTCTCGCTCTTGTAACCAGCCTAATTGGTATTTGAATTGGTTCCCTTAAATCCGTTCTTTGATTCACATCATGCCCCTCCTCTTGGAAAGGAAATCATCACCTAATAAGGATTTGTATGGATTGTCATCGATTCGTTCAAGAACTTGGAAAGGACCATCCCCCCAAGGAAGTCACTTGGAACGCTTTTGTGTCGGCATTCGTTTCTTCCTTTCGCATAGCCAAACCTAATCTCCGAGATCAAAAACTAATTTGTGATGCGTTTTGTTGGCTTGACGTTGTAGCTCCTTAGTCTTCTTGGGATTACTATTATGGATTAGTCGGTTCGGATTGGAAGCTCTGTGCACAAAATCAATTTGATGTTTTAACCCTTGGATAAATGGTAATCCACGTAGTGCTTTGTCACGGCCCAAAATTTAGACACGTGACACGGCAGCCAAATCATACTATCAACCCGAGATTTATGGAAAAACATTTATTACGAAGAGCGGGTCAACATTATAACTTAGCTAAGCCTAATTATTTATAAAGTAGCATCATAACCACGTAATAAAATAAAGGAGAAAATAAATGCTTTTTAATGCGGAAATCAAACACAAAATCGGTTTTCAAATGAAATTACCAACCATAAAATATTCCCAAGCATAAAATTTAAATAACGTGAAATAAAGTACAAACTTAAAGTCTCATTACATCAGAACGAGAAACATAAAGAAGAAGATGGAGAAAACGGATAGCATCATCTTCGGTAGTAACGGATATCTCAACGATTTTCGGAACTGCTACCTTCTGCACCTGGAAGTAGTCATTTCGAAATCACAAAGAAAAGGGATATGAGCGCTGGCTTAGTAGGACAGAAACAAAGGTGGATTAAACAGGTAGCATTTAAATGTATGGCATAATATTCGTTTCCAAAAATAAAATCAACAATTTAAGAATACATGGCATAATAATCATTTAAAACAAATAATCAACAATTTTGTGAAACCATTTTTAATATAAGTTTTATTCTGCTGAGGACTTAGCGTAGCTGCAATATACGTGCCCCAATATTAAAATAATAAATCATTAAAATAAACCATCATATTTTGAGTGAGGACTTATCGTAGCTATAATATACATGCCTTGAATTTGAATTATCCTAGATCATCTCGTTACGGTCTAAATAGGCCGAACGGCCCTGCGCAGGTTTAGGGACCTTCCCCCATGGCGTCAACTTTGGGATGCACGTATCATTTACAATGATCGTGAACTAAAGCTCAATTATGTTCACCAGATTATTCAAAAGATGGAATTTACGAAGTTATATTATGCCATACATCAAAACACGTTTTAAAATAAACATTTAATTACCAAATACGTTACATGCGTTTATTTCATCAAAAACAATATAATAATTTCATAAACTGAAAACAGCATGCCATCGATAAAATAGGGAAATTTAAAACACTTGACTACTCCCAGAAAAGGCTAGAACGTCCTACCTCGATTATCGCACAAGCGTTACGATAACGTGATCCACAAATCCAGTAAGAACATCAAATAAATCCTATAATCACAACATATGATCAGTCTAGGTCTAGACATAATCATCCAATCATTTTAGTGTGCCACAAAAGATTTTAAAATGTTTAATAAACATTTGGGATTTAAAATTTGTGAAAAACTCTAAGTTAGGATATTTCTGGACATGGACAGACTGACCTAGGCTGATTGTAAAATTAATATTAATTCATTTTTAATCCCAAAAATTCTAAATTTTTAATATGTTAAACTAGACATCCATAGCTTTAATTCCATAAAATTTTTATAATTTTTGGACATCGTTTGGTTATTCAATTAGGCCAAAAACCGAGGGGTTGTTTTCAGGCATAAAATCTGGATTTCAGTTTCAGTTCAAAAACTGGCAGTTCTGTTCGCCTATCTTAGAAAAATATTTTGACTGGGTAAACGGATGAGTTTGGTTTTCAAATTTTGTAGGCATTTAGGGGACATCTTGAATTTAGTTTTAGGCTCAAGAATCACTCCAAAATAGTTTTTAAAACTCAAGTTATAGCTGACATAAATTTACTGTTCATATGGTAATTTTCCAGATTTTCGTTTTTCTGTGTCCGAATTTCAATTAGCCTCAAATCAACTCAATTTTCATCCAATGATCACGAAATTTTGTGGAGCACCTTATTTATATGTGGTTAACACAACTCAAGAATCAAATTGACAAAATCATAAAATTTTACACATGTGGTAATAGGGTTTTTGAAAGGGAAACAAGGAGGCAAAATTTTTAGGGTTTGAGAGAGATATTCACACCTTGTTTGTGCTGCACTATTTTTGATGCTTGGTCTCCTTTTTGGCTGAATTTGTGTGAGTGTTGGGGTCTTCAAAACAGTAGGGAAAACAGTGGAGAAAACCATATAAATTTCGGATTTAAAATCAAAAGGAGAAGGAAGGAAAAAGTTGATTTCTCACCTTGTTTTTGTCTCAAAATTTGTTAAATCCTTGAGCTGCCTTTAGGTAGGTTTTTGTTTGTTGTTTTGGAAGAGAAAATTCAGAGAGGAAACAAGGGGAGGCTGGTCGAATTTTTGAGAGTGAAAGGAAGGGTGAATGAGAGTTAAAAGAGGGTTTTTATACGAGGTTTTTCTTTCCCTTTCTCTTCCTTGTTTGGTCGAAAATTTTAAGGGGCAAAAGGGAAAGTTTTTGTGCTATTTTGAGACTAGGGTTTTCTCTCTTATTTCCCCTTAAGTGGCCGAAAATTATCCATTAGTTTTTAGGAAAAAAAAAATTTGAATTTTGAATGAGTTTTGACCTAGCTTCTAATTCAAATAAAATCTCCTTTATTTCCTACACTTTATGGCCGAGATTCTTCTTTATATTTAAGGGATGAAATTTAAATTTGAATCCTCCTTAGATTTGTGGGATTTAAATTTTAATTAAAAATCCCAAGTGATGGCCGAATATTTTAGGGTTTTTTTTTTGAAGTTAAAATTGTTGACTTTTTGAGCGGAATTTGACTAGGAAACCAACCTAGGGTTTCCAAAAGATTTTTAATTACTTTTTGGCACATTAATTTTATTTAAATTATATATTGACCCTTAAATAAAATTTAAGGCGTCACATGCTTCCTCGAAAAAGACATCTTTGTATCCTTGTGAATAACAATCCTTTTGTTTTCTCTCTGATTTTCTCTCAATGGCCATAAGACTCTTCAATTTTTTTTTTTGCTCAATTTTCTCGGTCTCTCTATCTTTTTTACTCTATTTCTTTTTCACTTTTTATCTTTTGGTTGCTCTCTTTTTCACTCCTTCTCTTTTTGTAACCTCACTTGATCTTAACACACTTGTTGTGGTGACAACAATACAAGAGTGATTGGTTGATCGCTGAGCAACGAATACTTGTTGGTGAAGCCATCCGTGTTGACGCATCAATCAAACTGCTTCTGTAAATCGTCAAGGATGGTTTTACCTTGGAACCGGGGAATCTTCATTTTAATGCTGCCCGAATTGTTGTCTTCTTGATTCCTAGCTCTTGTAAATCACCCTCCATGTCTCCTATTACCCACAACCGAATCCTGACCATCTTCTTTATCAAAAACCAGCCCTACAATACTTTTCGTCTTTATCTCCCACACCTCGAAATTGAACTCTTTCCCTTTTGTACACATTAGGAGCATTTTATGGCTGCTTTAAACGTGCAATCTCTATCCGGTCCAACCGTTCATGCACTCGTTCTAATTCAACTCTCAACATCTGTTTCATCTCTCTCATCAACTGTAACTACAGGTTTGGAATAGTTGGTCGTGGTGGCTCTACAGTTGAGTTTTCTTCTTTATTGCGTGACATATTTAAAATCTGAAAAATAAGGTTGGAAACCTCACAAGCACTCCCTCACGTGTTTCAGTTGAGAGAAGAGAATTCACTCACTCTCGTGTTTCTCGCTTAAATGGCTTTTACCCTCTAATATGCTCACTACTCCTGCCCTCTTCCACTCGTTGAATCTCTTTTTGTTCTTTTCGAGCTAGAACCTAAGCTCTGATACCAAATGATGTGAACCCCGCCAAGAATAATGAGACCCGTCAAGATTATGAATCCAAGAACGTTCCAAAGTCAGGTTTGAATGGATGGGAGACCTCGACCCATTGCTTCAGCAAGCACAAGAACCTTGGTATATTGGACCTCAACCCGTTGCTTAATGCGGAACAAGAACCTTGGTATAAGGAAGATGCCACAATCAACTATGGAATGGTTGATTGATAAGTCGGGAGTGAACGCTATGAAAAATTCTGATAAGTTCAAATAGTTCTCAAATAACCAAAGAGAATTAGAACTCTCAAATTTGTGAATAAACTGATGTGTCTTTTTATTGCCGTGAGGATGCCTATTTTTAGGCAATTGTTACAGAGAATTTTCCTAAAAGACTTGAAAATTTGTTGCAAAGGATAGTCCAAAAAATCTGAAAATTTGATATAAAAGATAATCCTAAATCCTAACTGAAATTTGTTACAAAAGATAATCCTAAATCCTAACCGAAATCATGCCTACACTAGAAATTCAGAAAAAGAAACGATAATAAATTAAAGGGCTTGTATTATTTGAATTCCTCATGGGCTTTAATTAAGTTAATGCATTCCTATTGACCACATGAGTCAATGGGCCTCCACGAATTGGATTGAGCCCAAATCTCTTGAATCAGCCAATTAAGTTCTTCTTTAAATCTCATTGCCCTCACTCTTGTAACCAGCCCAATTGGTATTTAAATTGGTTCCCCTAAAATCGTTCTTTGATTCATATATTTCCCCTCCTCTTGAAAAGGAAATCATCACCTAATAAGGAGCTGTATGCATTGTCATCGACTCGTTCAAGAACTTGGAAAGGACCATCCCCCCTAGGAAGTCGCTTGGAATGCTTTGGTGTTGTGATTCGTTTCTTCCTTTTACATAGCCAAACCCAATCTCCGGGATCAAAAACTAATTTGTGACGCGTTTTGTTGGCTTGCCCTTGAAGCTCCTTAGTCTTCTCGAGATTACTACTATGGATTAGTCGGCTTGGATTGGAAGCTCTAGGCACAAAATCAATTTGATGTTTGAACCCTCGGATAAATGGTAATCAACGTAGTGCTTCCTCACAAAAGACATCCCCGTATCCTTTTGTATAACAATCCTTTTGTTTTCTCTCTAATTTTCTCTCAATGGCCATAAGACTCTTCTCTTTTTTTTGCTCGCTTTTCTCGGCCTCTCTCTCCTTTTCACTTTTTATCTTTTGGTTGCTCTCTTTTTCACTCCTTCTCTTTTTGTAACCTCACTTGATCTTCATACACTTGTTGTGGTGTCAGCAGTACAAGAGTGATTGGTTGATCGTGGAGCAACAAATAGTGTTGGTGAAGCCATCCGTGTTGACACACCAATCAAACTGCTTCTGTAAATCGTCAGGGATGGTTTTACCTTGGAACGGGGGAGTCTTCATTTTAATGCTGCCCAAATTGTTGTCTTATCGATTCCTAGCTCTTGTAAATCGCCCTCCATGTCTCCTGTTGTTACCCACAACCGAATCCTGACCATCTTCTTTATCAAAAACCAGCCCCATAATACTTTTCGTCTTCATCTCTCACACCTCAAAATTGAACTCTTTCCCTTTTGCACACGTTAGGAGCATTTTGTGGCTGCTTCAAACATGCAATCTCTATCCGGTCCAACCGTTCATGCACTCATTCTAATTTAACTATCAACGTCTGTTTCATCTCTCTCATCAACTGTAACTGTAGGTTTGGAATAGTTGGTCGTGGTGGCTCTATGGTTGAGTTTCTTCTTTATGGCGTGACATATTTAAAATCTGTAAAATAAGGTTAGAAACCTCACAAGCACTCCCTCACGTGTTTCACTTGAGAAAAGAGAATTCACTCACTCCCGTGTTTTTCGCTTAAATGGCTTTTACCCTCTAATATGCTCACTACCCCTGCCTTCTTCCACTCGTTGATTCTCTTTTGGTTCTTTTCGAGCTAGAACCTAAGCTCTGATACCAAATGATGCGAACCCCACCAAGAGTAAGGAGGCCCGTCAAGATTATGAACCCAAGAACGTTCCAAAGTCAGGTTTGAATGGATGGGAGATCACGACCCGTTGCTTCAGCAAAAACAAGAACCTTGGTATATTGGACCTCAACCCGTTGCTTAATGCGGATCAAGAACCTTGGTATAAGCAAGATGCCACAATCAACTATGGAATGGTTGATTGATAAGTCGGGAGTGAACGCCACGGAAAATTCCGATAAGTTCAAATAGTTCTCAAAGAACCAAAGAGAATTAGAACTCTTAAATTTGTGAATAAACTGATGTGTCTTTTTAGTCCGTGAGGAAGCCTATTTATGGGCAATTGTTACAGAGAATATTCCTAAAAGACTAGAAAATTTGTTGCAAAGGATAGTCCTAAAAATCCAAAAATTTGATATAAAAGATAATCCTAAATCCTAACTGAAATTTGTTACAAAAGATAATCAATCCTAAATCCTAACCGAAATCACACCTACACTAGAAATTAAGAAAAAGAAACAAAATAAATTAAAAAAAGTCATGGGCTTGTATTATTTGAATTGCTCATGGGCTCAAATTAAGTTAATGCATCCCTGTTGACCACATGAGTCAATGGGCTTCCACGAATTTGATTGAACCCAAATCTCTTGAATCAGCCCATTAAGTGCTTCTTTAAATCTCTTTGCTCTCGCTTTTGTAACTAGCCCAATTGGTGTTTGAATTGGTTACCTTAAAACCGTTCTTTGATTCACATCATTCCCCTCCACTTGAAAAGGAAATCATCACCTAACAAGGATTTGTATGCATTGTCATCGATTCGTTCAAGAACTTGGAAAGGACCATCCCCTCAAGGAAGTCGCTTGGAACGCTTTTGTGTCGGATTTGTTTCTTCCTTTCGTATAGTCAAACCCAATCTCCGAGATCAAAAACTAATTTGTGACGAATTTTGTTGGCTTGACCTTAAAGCTTCTTAGTCCTCTCGGGATTGCTACTATGGATTAGTCGGTTTGGATTGGAAGCTCTAGCGCAAAATCAATTTGATGTTTGAACCCTCGGATAAATGGTAATCCACATAGTGCTTCCTCGCAAAAGACATCCTCGTATCCTTTTGTATAGCAATCCTTTTGTTTTCTCTCTGATTTTCTCTCAATGGCCATAAGACTCTTCTCTTTTTTTTGCTCGCTATTCTCGGCCTCTCTCTCTTTTTCACTTTTTATCTTTTGGTTGCTTTCTTTTTCACTCCTTCTCTTTTTGTAACCTCACTTGATCTTCATACACTTGTTGTGGTGTCTGCAGTACAAGAGTGATTGGTTAATCGTTGAGCAACGAATAGTTATTGGTGAAGCCATCCGTGTTGACACACCAATCAAACTGCTTCTGTAAATCATCAGGGATGGTTTTACCTTGGAACGGGGGAGTCTTCATTCTAATGCTGCCCAAATTGTTGTCTTCTCAATTCCTAGCTCTTGTAAATCGCCGTCCATGTCTCCTATTACCGACAACCGAATCCTGACCATCTTCTATATCAAAAACCAGCCCCACAATACTTTTAGTCTTCATCTCTCACACCTCGAAATTGAACTCTTTCCCTTTTACACACAGTAGGAGCATTTTGTGGCTGCTTCAAACGTGCAATCTCTATCTGGTCCAACCATTCATGCACTCGTTCTAATTCAACTCTCAACATCCGTTTCATCTCTCTCATTAACTGTAACTGCAGGTTTGGAATAGTTGGTCGTGGTGGCTCTACGGTTGAGTTTTCTTCTTTATTGTGTGACACATTTAAAATCTGCAAAATAAGGTTAGAAACCTCACAAGCACTCCCTCACGTGTTTCACTTGAGAAAAGAAAATTCACTCACTCCCGTGCTTCTCGCTTAAATGGCTTTTACCCTCTAATATGCTCACTACTCCTACCTTCTTCCACTCGTTGATTCTCTTTTGGTTCTTTTCAAGCTATATCCTAAGTTCTGATACCAAATGATGCGAACCCCGCCAAGAATAACGAGACCCGTCAAGATTATGAACCCAAGAATGTTCCAAAGTCAGGTTTGAATGGATGGGAGACCTCGACCCGTTGTTTCAGCAAAAACAAGAACCTTGGTATATGGGAGCTCAACCCGTTGCTTAATGCGGAACAAGAACCTTGGTATAAGCAAGATGCCACAATCAACTATGGAATGGTTGATTGATAAGTCGGGAGTGAACGCTACGAAAAATTCCGGTAAGTTCAAATAGTTCTCAAAGAACCAAAGAGAATTAGAACTCTCAAATTTGTGAATAAACTGGTGTGTCCTTTTATTGCCGTAAGGATGCCTATTTATAGGTAATTGTTACAGAGAATATTCCTAAAAAACCCGATAATTTGTTACAAAGGATAATCCTAAAAATCTAAAAATTTGTTATAAAAGATAATCCTAAATCCTAACTGAAATTTGTTACAAAAGATAATCCTAAATCCTAACCGAAATCACGCCTGCACTAGAAATTCGGAAAAAGAAGTGAAAATAAATTAAAAAAAGTCATGGGCTTGTATTATTTGACTTCCTCATGGGCTCGAATTAAGTTAATGCATCCCTGTTTACCACATGAGTCAATGGGCTTCCACGAATTTGATTGAGCCCAAATCTCTTGAATCAGCCCATTAAGTTCTTTTTCTTTAAATCTTTTTGCTCTCGCCCTTGTAACCAGCCTAAGTGGTATTTGAATTGGTTCCGATAAAACCGTTCTTTGATTCACATCATTCCCCTCCTCTTGAAAAGGAAATCATCGCCTAATAAGGATTTGTATGCATTGTCATCGATTCGTTCAAGAACTTGGAAAGGACCATCCCCTTTAGAAAGTCGCTTGGAACGCTTTTGTGTCGGGATTCGTTTATTCCTTTCGCATAGCCAAACCTAATCTCCAGGATCAAAAACTAATTTGTGACGCGTTTTGTTGGCTTGACCTTGAAGCTCCTTAGTCTTCTCGGGATTACTACTATGGATTAGTCGGTTTGGATTGGAAGCTCTAGGCGCAAAATCAATTTGATGTTTGAACCCTCGGATAAATGGTAATCCACGTAGTACTTCCTCGCAAAAGACATCCTCGTATCCTTTTGTATAACAATCCTTTTGTTTTCTCTTTGATTTTCTCTCAATGGCCATAAGACTCTTCTCTTTTTTTTTGCTCGTTTTTCTCGGCCTCTCTCTCTTTTTCACTTTTTATCTTTTGGTTGCTCTCTTTTTCACTCCTTCTCTTTTTTTAACCTTGATGCAACGTAAGACATGACACCACCAAGGGAGCCAGTTCAAGTACTAATTGGGCCAGTTACAAGAGCAAGAGTAAAGAAATTTAAAGAAGTACTTAATGGGCTGATTCAAGAGGTTTGGGCTCAATCAAATTCGTGGAGGCCCATTGAGTATGATTCATTTAATCAGCAAGGACACATCAGTTTAATTCATAAATTTGAGAGTTTTAATTCTCTTTGATTCTTTGAAGAACTATTTGAACTTATCGGAATCTTCCGTGGCGTTCGCATCTGACTTATCAATCAACCCTTCCATGGTTGATTGTGGCGTCTTCCTTATACCAAGGTTCTTGTTTCGCATTAAGCAACGGGTTAAGGTCAATATACCAAGGTTCTTGTTTTTGCTGAAGCAACGGGTCGAGGTCTCCCATCCATTCCAACCTGATTTTAGAACGTTCTTGTGTTCATAATCTTGACGGGTCTCGTTATTCTTGATGGGGTTCGTATCATTTGGTATCAGAGCTTAGGTTCTAAAACTTAGGTTTGCCTATCCCATTTATTTTCTTTTTTTTGTTATGAATTAAGGTTGTAATTTTTTTTGGTTGTGTTATTCAGAATTCAAATCAAGAGGATCCAAGCAAAAAAAAAAAAAAAAGAAATCAAGAGGATCGAAAAAAAAAAAATTTTTTTGTTTGATATCATACATTTAGGCTTCTAATATTCTAGAAATCAACTTACCCCATAGACCAAAATTTTTAGGTAAATTTTCATGTTTTCAGAAACCTTTACCATCGTTGTTTTTTTTTGTAATCCTTGCTGTCCATAACCCAAATTGCCTTGGTGTAGTCATTCAGGAATTGCGACGGAAATTTTGATACTGATTTGAGTAGTTTGATAAGAGCCGAGTGAGAAATTACTACGAGTGGAAAAAGGCAAGAGTGGTGAGTACATCAGAGGGTAAAAGCCATAATTATTGTGTGAAACGTGAGTGAAGTCGAGTGAAACCCATTCTTTGAGTGAAACAAGTGAGGGAGTGTGAGAGGCCTTTTAGTTTACTCTAATCTTGTTTTTGCAGTAATCATGTCTCACAACAGTGAAAAGAGCATTGCCGAAGGCGCTACAGGGATGGCTGATCCGAAGTTATTCATGGAGGCAATGGTAGGAGAGATGAGGCGCATGATGAGGACGGAGTTAGAGCATATTCATGAACGATTAGATCGAGTCGAGAATACATGTGTAAAGCAGTCACAGGATGTTCCAAATATGCGTAGAAGAGAAAGGGTTCCATATAGGGGGTGTCACGGCCCAAAATTTAGACACGTGACATGGCAGCCAAATCATAATATCAACCCGAGATTTAAGGAAAAACATTTATTACGAAAAGGGGGCCAACATTATAATTTAGCTAAGCATAATTATTTATAACGTAGCATCATAACCACATAATAATGTAAAGTAGAAAATAAATACTTTTTAATGCGGAAATCAAACACAAAATCGATCTTTAAAAGAGATTACCAACCATAAAATATTCCCAAGTATGAAATTTAAATAACATGAAATAAAGTCCAAACTTAATATCTCATTACATCAGAACGAGAAACAGCATGAAGAAGATGGAGAAAATGGATAGCATTATCTTTGGTAGAAACAGATAGCTGAATGATTTTCGGAACTGCTACCTCCCGCACCTGGAAGTAGTCATTTTGAAATCACAAAGAAAAGGGACGTGAGCGCTGGCTCAGTAGGACAGAAACAAAGGTGGGTTAAACAGGTAACATTTAAAAGTATGACATAATATTTGTTTCCAAAAATAATCAACAATTTAAAAAAAATACATGGCATAATAATCATAAAAAAAATAATCAACAATTTCGAGAAAACATTTTTAATACAAGTTTTATTCTGCTGAGGACTTAGCGTAGCTGCAATATACGTGCCCCAATATTAAAAATAATAAATCATTAAAATAAACCACCATATTTTGAGTGAGGACTTGTTGTAGCTATAATATACGTGCCTCGAATTGAATTATCCTAGATCATCTCGTTACGGTCTAAATAGGCCGAACGGCCTTGCGCAGGTTTAGGGACCTTCCCCCATGGCGTCAACTTTGGGACGCACGCATTATTTACAATGATCGTGAACTAGAGCTCAATTATGTTCACCGGATTATTCAAAAGATGGTATTTACCAAGTTATATTATGCCATTAATCAAAACATGCTTTAAAATACACATTTATTACAAGACACGTTGCATGCGTTTATTTCATCAAAAACAGTATAATAATTTCATAAACTGAAAACAGCATGCCATCGATAAAACAGGGAAATTTAAAACACTTGACTACTCCCAGAAAAGGTTAGAAAGTCCTACCTCGATTATTGCACAAGCGTTACAACAACGTGATCCACAAATCAAGCAAGAACGTCAAATAAATCCTATAATCACAACATATGATCAGTCTAGGTCTAGACATAATCATCCAATCATTTTAGTGTGCCACAAAAAGATTTTTAAATGTTTAATAACATTTGGGATTTAAAATTTGTGAAAACCCCTAAGTTAGGATATTACTGGACATGGGCACACTGGCCTAGGCTGACTGTAAAATCAATATTAATTCATTTTTAATCCCAAAAATTATAAATTTTTAATATGTTAAACTAGACATCCATAGCTTTAATTCCATATAATTTTTATAATTTTTAGACATCATTTGGTTACTCAACTAAGCCAAAAACTGAGGGGTTGTTTTCAGGCATAAAATCAGGGTTTCAGTTTCAGTTCAAAAACTGGCAGTTCTGTCCACCTATCTTAGAAAAATATTTTGACTAGGCCAACGGATGAGTTTAGTTCTGAAATTTTGTACGAATTTAGGGGACATCTCGAATTTAATTTTAGGAATATTCACTCAAAAATCATTTTTAAAACTCAAGTTATGGCTGACACAAATTTACTGTTCATATGGTAATTTTCCAGATTTCCGTTTTTCCTGTCCGAATTTCAATTAGCCTCAAACCAATACAATTTTCATCCACTGATCACGAAATTTCATGTAGAACCTTATTTATATGTCATTAACACAACCCAAGAATCAAATTGGCAAAAATCATAAAATTTACACATGTGATAGTAGGGTTTTTGAAAGGGGATCAATGAGGCAGAATTTTTAGGGTTTTAGAGAGAGAAATCACACCTTGTTTGTACTGTACTATTTTTGATGCTTGGTCTCCTTTTTGGCTGAATTTGTGTGAGTGTTCGAGTCTTCAAAACAGTAGGGAAAACAGTGGAGAAAAACCATATAAATTTTGGAGTTAAAATCAAAAGGAGAAGGAAAGAAAAAGTTGATTTCTCACCTTGTTTTTATCTCAAAAGTTGTTGAATCTTGGAGCTGCCTTTAGGTAGGTTTTTGCTTGCTGTTTTGGTGTGTTTTGGGAGAGAAGAATTCAGAGAGGAAACAAGGGGAGGTTGGCCGAATTTTTGAGAGTGAAAGGGAAAGGTGAATGAGAGTTGAAAGAGGGTTTTTATACTAGGTTTTTTCTTTCCCTTTTTCTTCCTTGTTTGGCCGAATCTTTTGAGGGGCAAAAGGGAAAGTTTTTGTGCTGTTTTGAGGCTAGGGTTTTTCTCTCCTTATTTCTCCTTAAGTGACCAAAATTACCCATTAGTTTTTAAGGAAAAATAATTTGAATTTTGATTGAGTTTTAACCTAGCTTTTAATTCAAATAAAATCTCCTTTATTTCCTACACTTTAGGGCCGAATTTCTTCTTTACAATTAAGGGATGAAATTTGAGTTTGAATCCTCCTTGGATTTGTGGAATTTAAATTTTAATTAAAATCCCAAGTAATAGCCGAATATTTTAGGGTTTTTAAAGTCAAAATTGTTGACTTTTTGAGTGGAATTTGACTAGGAAACCAACCTAGGGTTTCCAAAAGATTTTTAATTAATTTTTGGCACACTAATTTTATTTAAATTATATATTGACCCTTGAATAAAATTTAAGGCATCACAAATATCTACCACTAAAAATAGTTTTGTCCTCGAAACTTTAAGAATTACTTCACCCTAGAGAAGAGAATAAGAATATGAATAACTTCTCATTTCATTAAGCAATCTAAATGCACCTTTCAAAACATATAGTAGTATATCTACCACTATGAACAGAGTACGGTAGTAAAACAAACTTGGGTCGACTACATTACATGTACTCTACTGCTTAGCGAACCATTCAGCATGGTTCTCGCGCATATCTTTCTTGGTTTCCCATGTGGCTTCCTCTTCACCATGGTTACTCCAAAGAACCTTCACCATGGGTATTATTTTCGTTCTCAGCTGCTTGACCTTACGATCCAAAATCTTCACCGGAACCTCGACGTAAGAGACATCTGGTTGGATTTCTACATCATCTGTTGAAATGACTTCTGACTCTGTTCGTGCACTCTTCCTCAGCATCGATACATGGAAAACGTTGTGCACTTCCAAGGTGTCGAGTAACTTCAGCTCATATGTAACCTTACCAACTCTGCGTACGATCCCAAAAGGTCCAATGTAACGCGGTGCTAGCTTCCCTTCAACTCCGAAACGAGAGATACCTTTCTTCGGTGAAACCTTTAGCAACACAAACTCTCCAACCTCGAACTCTAACGACTTTCTGCATTGATCTACATAGCTCTTCTGTCGACTCTGTACTGTTAGAAGTCGTTGTTTAATGATGGCAATCTTCTCGTACTGGTCTAGGATCATATCGGGTCCGCCCACTGGTGCTTCCTGGTTGTCAACCCAATAGATGGGTGATCGACAAGGCTTTCCGTACAACGCTTCAAAGGGTGCCATTCCGATACTCGCTTGATAACTGTTGCTATATGCGAACTCTGCCATGTAGAGGTGCTTGCTCCATCCATCTCCAAGATCAAGAACGCAGGCACGTAGCATATCCTCGAGAATCTGTATGAGACGCTCCGACTGACCATCTGTCTGCGGATGAAAAGCGGTGCTGAAGTTCAGTTCTGTGCCTAGAGCTTCCTGTAGACTTTGCCAAAAGCGAGCGTTGAAGCGCGTATCACGATCAGAAACGATCACTGAAGGGACTCCATGCAATCTGACTATGTTCCTCATGTAAAGCTCGGCTAGTTGGTTCCTGCTGCAAGTCGTCTTGAACGGGATGAAGTGCGCGGTCTTTGTGAGACGATCTACAACTACCCAGACTCCATCAGATCCATCCTGTGCTCTCGGTAAGCCGGTTAAGAAGTCCATTCCTATACTATCCCACTTCCACCGAGGTATTGGAAGTGGCTAGAGCAGGTCTTTCCCGTACTGCCTTTACCTTCTGACATGTCAAACAGTTGGCCATGAAGTTCTTCACATCTAACTTCATACCTCTCCACCAAAGCTGCTGTCTTAGGTTTTGATACATCTTGTTTCCACCTGGGTGCATGGCGAACCTCGACTGATGAAACTCTGACAAGATCTCCTGTATAAGCTCTGGGATGTGTGGCACTGCTAAGCAACCCTCGTTGTAAAGAATTCCACTGGCATCCATCGACCACTCTGGAACATGCTTGCCCTTTAACAATCTATCTTGGATGTCAACGAAACGTGTATCTGCCAACTGATTCTCCTTGATCCTCTGCACGTAGTCTGGTTCCATCAATAAGTTGTACAATACTGGGTGACCCTGAACTTCACCAAAACGAACCTGATAAGCTGTAAGAACTCTATCCTTTTCCCACTCTATCCTGATAAGCTGTAGATAGGTATTTCAAACTCTTGTGATCTGAAAACAGTCTAAAACTGGCACCATACAGATAACAACGCCAAATCTTAAGCACGAACACTACTGTAGCTAACTCTAGATTGTGTGTAGGATAGTTTCGTTCATGTTGTTTCAGCTGTCATGAGGCATAAGTGAGAACTCGGTTCTGTTGTATCAAAACTACTCTAAGACCTTGATGAGAAGCATCGGTGTAGACGTCATATACTTGATCTTGATCCGGAATGATAAGGATAGGTGCAGACGTCAAACAACTCTTTAACTCCTAGAAAACTGACTCACAGCTGTTGTCCCAAACGAAAGGTACATCCTTCTTTGTCAGATTGGTGAGGGGAGTGGCGAGATTGCTGAAGTCCTATACAAAACGTCGATAATATCCTGCTAAGCCCAAGAAGCTTCGGATCTCAGGAATATTCTTCGGTCGTTCCCACTTAAGAATCGCTTCAACCTTGGATGGATCAACTGATATACCGTCTCTTGAGATGATATGCCCGAGAAACTTAACCTCCGTCATCCAAAACTCACATTTTTCTTTCTTGGCGTACAACTGATGTTCACGAAGAGTCTATAAAACTATACTGAGATGCTGTGCAAGATCTTCATGAGTTCGGGAGTAGATGAGGATGTCGTCGATGAATATGATGACGAACTTATCAAGAAAAGGTCGGAAGACTCTATTCATCATATCCATGAAGGCTACTAGCGCGTTTGTCAAACCGAAAGGCATTACTAAGAACTCATAACTGCCATACCTTGTTCGGAACGCTGTCTTCGGAATATCCTCCTCTCTAACATGAAGCTGATGATAACCGAATCTCAAATCAACCTTAGAGAAGAAACAAGCTCCACCCAACTGATCGAACAAGTCGTCTATACGTGGTAACGGATACTTATTTTTGATGGTCATACTGTTGAGCTTTCTGTAGTCCACACAGAGACGTAGCGAACCGTTGGCTTTCTTCACAAAAAGGACTGACGAACCCCAAGGTGAGTTATTGTCTCGGATAAAGCCCAGCGATTTCAACTCATCTAACTGCTTGCTCAACTCTTTCATCTCTAGAGGTACCATACGATACGGAGCAGAAGCAAAAGGAGCTGTTCCGGGAACTCAGTCGATACGAAACTCTATTTCTCGATGAGGAGGTAAACCTGGAAGAGCTTTTGGAAAAACATCTGGAAAACTATCGATAACAGGTATAGGTTGGGTACTCTTTTCAGAGCTGGATCCTTCCACTGCACACAAGGAGAAGAAGCAAAGAATACCCTATCTACTCTTCGACACTAACCTCAGAGCAGATCTATCAACATCTGAGACTAAGCTTAATTGATAGGACACTACATGTCCGAAATGCAACGATTACGACAATCAAACATAATCCCATATCGGGAAAGCCAGTCATATCCCAGAATAACATCATAAGCAAACATAGGCATTACCACAAGTGATGCCTCCAAACAAACATCCCCAACATAAACATAGGCTTGACACCCATCACTAATGGTAGTGGTGCCCAACGGGGATTTCACACATAAGGGAGAGTCAAGATTTTGCAGTTTTAAACCAAGTGAACGAGCATAATGTTGGGCTATAAAAGAGTGTGTAGCCCCGGTGTCAAACAAAACATGTGCATATGTATCGAAAACAAGAATTATACCATCTAATGCAATCGGTGTATGATCTATCTCCATGCTGTCAGCTCCAAGAGCGTGTACCTGTGGCGCCTTACCACGATTTTGAGCTGTATTCCCTCGCTGATAGCCCGTACTCCGACCCTGTGGTGGTGGTCTTTGATAACTCGGTATTGGGAACTGCTGTAGTGGTGTAGCATGGGGAGCATAAGGCGCAGTGTACTGGCTCGTGCGCTGAGGCTAATAGGGAGCCAGAAGCTGAGGGCGCTGTAACTGCGAAGACTGGAAAGTAAACCGTTGCCTCTGTGGAAGACCATTCTGATTCCGCTGATGATGATGTCTATGAGTATTGTCTCTTGAATGTCTCTTCGGGCAGACATTTCTTTTGTGGCCTTCCTCACCACACTCGAAGTAGGTAATCACATTCACCCGACCCTGTCGCTGTCCAGAAAACTGATGAGAACCCGATCCCTTAGACTGCTGGTTCTTCTGGTAAGGAGTCTGCGGCTTGTGCTGCGGCTTGTTGCGGATTGGTCCAGACTTGTTTCTGTTACGAGCTTCAAGGAACTCCTTATCGCCCTCTTCCATTGTCAACGCCTTAGCAACTATCTGCTGGTAGCTATCCCTGATCTGGAATGATTGTGCACCCCTCTTCACATAGAGGCTAAGCCCTTCCTCAAAGCCGAGACACTTAGTAGCTTCATCCAAAACCTGATTCTTCGTATACCGGGCTAACTCAGTGAACTTGGCTTCATATTCCTGCACTGAGATAGACCCTTGCTTCAAACGGATGAACTCCCTAGATTTTCTGTTGCGGAACTGAGCTGAAAAGAAACGCTCGTGAAAACGCTCCTCGAAAACTGACCAAGAAGACCTCTGCTCCTCTGTCAAACCATCCTCGATACTAGCCCACAGGTAGACACTAGACCCACCAGGTTGTTGGAAGCAAACTCGACCCAGAACTCTACGGGTGTGGCGGTCAACTTTAGCTGCTTGGGAATGGCATCAAACCAATAGTCGGCATCCATCTCTGTGCCCGTGCCGTCGAAAGTGGGTACGTGAGGCTTAAAGAAAAGAGTTAAGGCTGCCTGTTTAGGATGCATCATAGGCTGGGTAGGTACTGCTCCAGAGGTAGGGTTTTCGGTGGTAGGCGTTTGCTAAGGAGTCTGAGAAGAACTCCCCGCTCTCTGGGTCTCATTAGGAACAACATTGGCTACAGGAGCTGGGTTAGGTGTTCCAAAAGGTAAGATGGTGAGGAGAGCCTGTATCGCCGCCGTGAGATTCTACATCGCCATTAGCTGATCATTCGGTGTAGGAAACGCTGCATTCTGACTCCCTTGAGGCTACGTGTTCCCGGGGTTCTCTTCGTCGTTGCCTCTCTGCTGCCTCTGACTACGCGTGCTGGGACGAGCCATTTTGCTGAATAAGATTGAAGGAAGAGGAAATCCTATAAGCTTCTAAGAGTAAGGAAAACCATGCTTGGGTGTTTTGAAAACATTTTGATGAAAACCCTTTTGAAAACCTAGGCTCTGATACCATTATTTATCACGGCCCAAAATTTAGACACGTGACACGGCAGCCAAATCATAATATCAACCCGAGATTTAAGGAAAAATATTTATTACGAAAAGCGGGTCAACATTATAATTTAGCTAAGCCTAATTATTTATAACGTAGCATCATAACCACATAATAAAATAAAGTAGAAAATAAATACTTTTTAATACAGAAATCAAACACAAAATCGGTCTTCAAAAGAGATTACCAACCATAAAATATTCCCAAGCATGAAATTTAAATAACGTGAAATAAAGTCCAAACTTAATATCTCATTACATCAGAACGAGAAACAGAATGAAGAAGATGGAGAAAATGGATAGCATCATCTTCGGTAGAAACGGATAGCTGAACGATTTTCGGAAGTACTACCTCCCGCACCTGGAAGTAGTCATTTTGAAATCACAAAGAAAAGGGACGTGAGCGCTGGCTCAGTAGGACAGAAACAAAGGTGGGTTAAACAGGTAACATTTAAAAGTATGACATAATATTCGTTTCCAAAAATAATCAACAATTTAAAAAAAAAACATGGCATAATAATCATAAAAAAAATAATCAACAATTTCGGGAAAACATTTTTAATACAAGTTTTATTCTGCTGAGGACTTAGCGTAGCTGCAATATACGTGCCCCAATATTAAAAATAATAAATCATTAAAATAAACCATCATATTTTGAGTGAGGACTTGTCGTAGCTATAATATACGTGCCTCGAATTGAATTATCCTAGATCATCTCGTTATGGTCTAAATAGGCCGAACGGCCCTGCGCAAGTTTAGGGACCTTCCCCCATGGCGTCAACTTTGGGACGCACGCATCATTTACAATGATCGTGAACTAGAGCTCAATTATGTTCACCAGATTATTCAAAAGATGGTATTTACCAAGTTATATTATGCCATTAATCAAAACACGCTTTAAAATACACATTTATTACAAAACATGTTGCATGCGTTTATTTCATCAAAAATAGTATAATAATTTCATAAACTAAAAACAACATTCCTTCGATAAAACAAGGAAATTTAAAACACTTGACTACTCCCAGAAAAGGCTAGAAAGTCCTACCTCGATTATTGCACAAGCGTTGCAACAACGTGATCCATGAATCAAGCAAGAACGTCAAATATATCCTATAATCACAACATATGATCAGTCTAGGCCTAGACATAATCATCCAATCATTTTAGTGTGCCACAAAAAGATTTTAAAATGTTTAATAACATTTGGGATTTAAAATTTGTGAAAACCCCTAAGTTAGGATATTACTGGACATGGGCAGACTGACCTAGGCTGACTATAAAATCAATATTAATTCATTTTTACTCCCAAAAATTCTAAATTTGTAATAGGTTAAACTAGACATCCGTAGCTTTAATTCCATATGATTTTTATAATTTTTAGACATCGTTTGGTCACTCAACTAGGCCAAAAACTAAGGGGTTGTTTTCAGGCATAAAATCAGGGTTTCAGTTTCAGTTCAAAAACTTGCAGTTCTGTCCACTTATCTTAGAAAAATATTTTGACTAGGCCAACGGATGAGTTTGGTTCTGAAATTTGCAGGCATTTAAGGGACATCTCGAATTTAATTTTAGGCTCAAGATTCACTCAAAAATCATTTTTAAAACTCAAGTTATGGCTGACACAAGTTTACTGTTCATATGGTAATTTTCCAGATTTCCGTTTTTCCTGTCTGAATTTCAATTAGCCTCAAACCAATTCAATTTTCATCCAATGATCACGAAATTTGGGAGAATCTTATTTATATGTCATTAACACAACCCAAGAATCAAATTGGCAAAAATCATAAAATTTACACATGTGATAATAGGGTTTTTGAAAGGGGATCAATGAGGTAGAATTTTTAGGGTTTTAGAGAGAGAAATCACACCTTGTTTGTGCTGCACTATTTTTGATGCTTGGTCTCCCTTTTGGTTGAATTTGTGTGAGTGTTGGAGTCTTCAAAATAGTAGGGAAAATAGTGGAGAAAAACCATTTAAATTTCAGATTTAAAATCAAAAGGAGGATGAAGGAAAAAGTTGATTTCTCACCTTGTTTTTGTCTCAAAAGTTGTTGAATCTTGGAGCTGCCTTTAGGTAGGTTTTTGCTTGCTGTTTTGGTGTGTTTTGGGAGAGGAGAATTCAGAGAGGAAACAAGGGGAGGTTGGCCGAATTTTGAGAGTGAAAGGAAAAGGTGAATGAGAGTTGAAAGAGGGTTTTTATACTAGGTTTTTTCTTTCCCTTTTTCTTCCTTGTTTGGCCGAATCTTTTGAGGGGCAAAAGGGAAAGTTTTTGTGCTGTTTTGAGGCTAGGGTTTTTCTCTCCTTATTTCTCCTCAAGTGACCAAAATTACCCATTAGTTTTTAAGGAAAATAAATTGAATTTTGATTAAGTTTTGACCTAGCTTTTAATTCAAATGAAATCTCCTTTATTTCCTACACTTTAGGGCCGAATTTCTTCTTTACAATTAAGGGATGAAATTTGAGTTTGAATCCTCCTTGGATTTGTGGAATTTTTAATTTTAATTAAAATCCCAAGTAATGGCCGAATATTTTAGGGTTTTTGAAGTCAAAATTGTTGACTTTTTGAGTGGAATTTGACTAGGAAACCAACCTAGGGTTTCCAAAAGATTTTTAATTAATTTTTGGCACACTAATGTTATTTAAATTATATATTGACCCTTAAATAAAATTTAAGGCGTCACAGGGGGTGAGAGATGAAGATGAAGAATATTTTGAGGCTGGTTTCGAGGAAGAGGATGATCGAGGTAGGCATGGAGGACGGTTTAGAGAAGCTAGGATTCGGGAAGATAATTGCTTGGGTAGTATTAAGATGAAGATTCCATCGTTTCAGGGTAGAAGCGATCCTGAAGCTTATCTCGAGTGGGAGAAGAAGGTGGAGTTGGTGTTCGATTGCCATAACTACTCTGAGTTGAAAAAGGTAAAACTCGCTGCTATTGAGTTTTCTGACTATGCTATTGTTTGGTGGGATCAATTGGTGTTGAATAGGCGACGAGCTGGAGAACATCCAATTGATACGTGGGAAGAGATGAAGAGAGTAATGAGGAGGTGATTCATACCCAGCCATTACTATCGGGATTTGTACAATAAATTGCAAAGGCTTCGACAGGGTAACCGGAGTGTGGAGGAATATTACCAAGATATGGAGATTGCGATGATCCGGGCTAACGTTGAAGAAGATCGAGAGGCTTCTATGGCCAAGTTCTTAAATGGCTTGAACCAAGATATTCACGATAAGGTGGAGATGCAGCATTACATAGAAGTGGAGGACATGGTACACATGGCCATCAAAGTGGAGCGACAGCTCAAGAGGAGGGGTGGTACACGTGCAACCCATAATCCAGGTTCTTCCCCATGGAAACCGAAGAAAGAGGAGAAACCTACCGCAAAACCCAAATTCGAGCAAAGATAGGAGACACCCAGCCATGGGTCTCAAGGTAAATCTAACCCTTCCAGTTCTCGAAATTGAGACATTAAGTGTTTTAAATATCAAGGCAGGGGTCACATTGCTAGTCAGTGTCCAAACAAGCGCGTCATGATCCTACACGATGACGGTGAGTATGAAACAGACGAGGAGAGTGACGAAGATAACATGCCGCCACTAGAGGACGTGGATAATGAGGAATATGCAGTCCAAGTAGAATTATTGGTCACAAGGAGGGTTTTAAGCTCGCATGCAAAAGAAGATAAAGAAGTGCAACGAGAAAACATATTTCATACTAGGTGCCACGTCAACGACAAAGTATGTAGTATGATTATTGATGCAGGAAGTTGTACTAGTGTGGCGAGCACAACCATGGTGGAGAAATTAGGACTGCCCACATTGAAGCATCCTCGGCCATACAAGCTACAATGGTTGAATGATAGTGGCGAGGTAAAAGTAAATAAACAGGTGTTGGTTGCCTTCCGCATTGGAAAATAAAAAGATGAAGTTTTGTGTGATGTAGTTCCGATGCAAGCCGGGCACTTGTTGCTTAGCCGACCGTGGCAATTTGATCGACGAGTTAAGCAAGATGGCTTCTCCAACAAATACTCGTTCGCGATCGAAGGAAAACCCATCACTCTTGTGCCGATGACACCAAAACAAGTTTATGAAGACCAAGTGAGGTTACAAAAAGAGAGTGAGCAAAAGAAAGAGAGTGAACAAAAGTAAGAGGGTAATCAAAAGAAAAAGAGTGAAAATCAGAAAGGGACCAAACAAACTGAGAGAGAAAAAGAAAATCAAAATTCAGTCATTGAGAGAAAAGCGGAGAGAAAATCAGAGAGAAAACAAAAGAATTTTTACGCAAAAGTGAGCAAAATCAAACGAGTAATGTTTTCAAAACAGCCGATGATTGTACTTTTGCATAAAGAGGCATTTTTAAACACTAACGAGCTTGACCTTTCTTTGCCTAGCTCAGTTGTTTGTCTTTTGCAGGAGTATGAGGATGTCTTTCCCGAAGAAACCCCACATGGGTTACCTCTAATTCGAGGGATTGAACATCAAATAGACTTTGTCCCCCGTGCAACAATTCCAAATAGACTAGCCTATAGGAGCAATCCCGAGGAGACAAATGAGCTTCAACGACAGGTAAGTGAGTTGTTGGAAAAAGGACATGTGAGGGAGAGCATGAGCCTATGCGCTATTCCAGTCTTACTTCGTCCTAAGAAGGATGGGACATGGAGGATGTGTGTTGATTGCCGAGCCATCAACAATATAACGGTAAAGTATCGTCATCCCATTCCTCGTTTAGATGATATGCTAGATGAATTGCATGGTTTGTGTGTGTTCTCTGAAATTGATTTAAAAGTGGTTATCATCAGATTAGAATGAAAGAAGGAGACGAATGGAAAACTACCTTTAAAACAAAACATGGTTTGTATGAATGGTTAGTTATGCCCTTTGGTTTGACTAATGCACCGAGCACTTTTATGAGACTTATGAATCATGTGTTGCGAGCATTTATAGGTAGGTTTGTTGTCGTCTACTTTGATGATATACTAATTTATAGCAAAAACTTAGATGACCATGTCGTACATTTGAAATCTGTTTTGGATGTACTTAGGAAAGAAAAGTTATTTACTAATATAAAGAAATGTAACTTTTGCACGGATAAGCTTGTATTTCTAGGTTTTGTGGTTAGTGCTTAAGGTATACAGGTTAATGAAGAGAAGGTACGTGCAATTCGAGAATGGCCGAGTCCCACAACTGTAGGTAATGTGCGTAGTTTTCATGGATTTGCTAGTTTTTATCGGCGGTTCGTGAAGGACTTTAGCAGCATAGCTGTGCCACTTATCGAAGTGATCAAGAAGAACGTTGGCTTTAGATGGGGAGAAGAACAAGAGAAGGCGTTTCAGCTAATCAAAGAGAAGCTGACCAACGCTCCCTTATTGTCTTTACCTAACCTTTCTAAAACATTTGAAATTGAATGTGATGCTTCAGGTATCGGTATAGGTGCAGTTCTCATGCAAGAGGGACGACCAATTGCTTACTTCAGTGAAAAATTAAGCGGGGCAGCCTTAAACTACCCGACTTATGACAAGGAGATGTATGCATTGGTTCGATCATTGGAGACATGGCAGCACTTCCTATGGCCTAAGGAATTCGTGATTCACACCGATCATGAGTCCTTGAAACATTTGAAGGGCCAATACAAGCTAAACAAAAGGCATGCTCGTTGGGTGGAATTCATAGAGACGTTTCCCTACGTCATCCGGTATAAACAAGGTAAGGAGAATGTGGTCGCCGATGCCCTTTCTCACAGGTATGCCTTACTTTCTACACTTGATGCAAAGTTACTTGGTTTTGAGCACATTAAAGATTTATATAGTGATGACCATGAATTTAGCGAAGTATACCGGGCCTGTGAGAAAAATGCTTGTGATAAGTTCTTTAGGCATGATGGATTCTTGTTTCGAGAAAATAAGTTATGCGTGCCTAATTGCTCTGTGAGGGATTTGCTAATACAGGAATCTCATGGTGGAGGATTAATGGGACATTTTGGAGTTACAAAGACTTTAGCCGTTTTGCAGGAACACTTCTATTGGTCACATATGAAATGAGATGTTGAGAGAATTTGTGGTAGATGTGTCACATGTAGGAAAGCGAAATCCCGAGTGCAACCCAATGGTTGGATAGATATCTCAATGCACTTTGTGTTAGGATTGCCTAGGATGAAATGAGGAAAAGATTTGATTTTTGTGGTTGTGGACAGATTCTCTAAGATGGCACATTTTATTCCATGTCACAAAGCAGATGATGCCTCACATATTGCAGATTTGTTCTTTAAGGAAATTGTGAGGATACATGGTATGCCTAGGACAATCGTATCGGATGGAGATGCTAAGTTTTTGAGCTACTTTTGGAAAACTTTGTGGTGTAAGTTAGGAACTAAGTTACTATTTTCTACTACTTGTCACCCACAAACTGATGGCTAAACTGAGGTAGTGAATAGGACTTTGACTACTTTATTGAGGGTAATCATTAGGAAAAACACCAAGACATGGGAGGAGTATTTACTGCATGTTGAGTTTGCTTATAATAGATCTATTCATTCTGCTACTAAATTTTCACCATTTGAAATTGTTTATGGTTTTAATCCTTTAACTCCATTGGATTTATCCCCATTACCTGTTTCTGAGCGTGTTAATTTGGATGGAAAGGAAAAGGCTGAAATTGTTAAGTAGATACATGAGAAAGCAGGGCTCAACATAGAACGAAGAACGGAGCAATATGCAAAACAAGCCAACAAAGGGCGACACAAGATAGTCTTTGAACCCGGAGATTGGGTATGGTTGCACATGAGGAAAGAACGATTTCCAGCACAAAGACGTTCGAAATTACTACCGCGAGGAGATGGTCCATTCCAAGTTCTGGAGCGAATCAATGACAACGCGTACAAACTAGAACTACCTGGTGAATATAACGTAAGTGCAACTTTTAATGTTACTGATCTGAGTCCTTTTAATGTAGGTGATGATTTAAGGATAAATCCTTTTCAAGAAGAGGGGAATGATGCAACGCAAGACATGACACCACCAAGGGAACCAGTTCAAGTACCAATTGGGCCAGTTACAAGAGTAAGAGCAAAGAAATTTAAAGAAGCACTTAATGGGCTGATTCAAGAGGTTTGGGCTCAATCAAATTCGTGGAGGCCCATTGAGTATGATTCATGTAATCAGCAAGGATGCATTAACTTGATTCAAGCCCATGAGGAATTCAACTAATTCAATCAAGTCCAAGACAAGCCCAAGACGTTTTTTTTAACTAAGGGATTTTCGAAGACAAGCAGAATAACTACCTTCGGATTTGGTTGGGATTATCTTTTCAGATTTGTTAGGATTTAGGAAGATTTGGGAATACCTTTTCGAATTTGTTAAGATTTCAGTTAGGATTTGAGAATATCTTTTGTAACAAACTTTCAAACAAAATTCCGATTTCAAACAAAATTCAGATTTTGTTTAGGCTTATCTTTGTTAGGATTTGTTAACAATATCTTTTGTTCCGAATTTTCAAAACAAATTCTGGATTTCTTTTAGGTTTATCTTTTCAGATTTTTAGAGAATATTCTTTGTAACAATTGCCTATAAATAGGCGTTCCCATAGCAATAAATCAGAACACATCAGTTTAATTCATAAATTTGAGAGTTTTAATTTTCTTTGGTTCTTTGAAGAACTATCAGAACTTGTCGGAATTTTCCGTGGCGTTCACTTCTGACTTATCATTCAACCCTTCCATAGTTGATTGTGGCGTCTTCATTATACTAAGGTTCTTGTTTTGCATTAAGCAAAGGGTTAAGGTCAATATACTAAGGTTCTTGTTTTTGCTGAAGCAACGGGTTGAGGTCTCCCATTCATTTGAACCTGATTTTAGAACGTTCTTGGGTCATCATAATCTTGACGGGTCTCGTTATTCTTGACGGGTTCGTATCATTTGGTATCAGAGCTTAGGTTCTAAAACTCAGGTTTGCCTGTCCCATTTATTTTCATTTTTTTTTTTAGTTCCGAACTAAGGTTGTAATTTTTGGTTGTGTTATTCAGAATTCACATCAAGGGGATCCAAGAAAAAAAAAAAAGAAAATTCGGATAAAAAAAACTAGAAAAAAAAAGTTGATTCATCATCAAGAAAGATTCAGTTTTGTAAAATTTTTTTCTTGTCTATCAATCAGTGTACTTATTGTTTTTTTTTTTTTGGTGGGTTCTCGGTAAATCGTTGCTGGAAATTTTGATTATCGTTTGTTTTGTTTGAAAAGAACCAAAAGAGAATCAACGTGTAGAAAAAGGCAGGAGTAGTGAGTATATTAGAGGGTAAAAGCCATTTAAGTGACAAACACAAGAGTGAGTGAATTTTCTTTTCTCGAGTGAAACACGTGAGGGAGTGCTTGTGAGGTTTTCTAACCTTAGTTTGCAGATTTTAAATATGTCATGCAATAAAGAAGAAAACTCAACCGTAGAGGCACCACGATCAACTATTACAAACCTGCAATTACAATTGATGAGAGAGATGAAAAGGATGTTGAGAGTTGAATTAGAACGAGTGCATGAACGGTTGGACCGGATAGAGATTGCACATTTGAAGTAGCCACAAAATACTCCTAATGTGTGTAAAAGGGAAAGAGTTCAATTTTGAGGAGTAAGAGATGAAGACGAAAAGTATTATGGGGCTGGTTTTGATAAAGAAGACATCAGTTTAATTCATAAATTTGAGAGTTTTAATTCTCTTTGGTTCTTTGAAGAACTATCTGAACTTATCAGAATTTTCTGTGGTGTTCGCTTCCGACTTATCAATCAACCCTTCCATAGTTGATTGTGACGTCTTCATTATACCAAGATTCTTGTTTCGCATTAAACAACGGGTTAAGGTCAATATACTAAGATTCTTGTTTTTGCTGAAGCAACGAGTCGAGGTCTCCCATCCATTCGAACCTGATTTTAGAACGTTCTTGGGTTCATAACCTTGATGGGTCTCGTTATTCTTGACGGGGTTCGTATCATTTGGTATCAGATAAATGATACCAATCAATTGTTTAACTGATATCATTTAGTTAATATTTTTAATAAATTGATATCATTTCCTATCAGATAAATTGATAAGTTTTAATAAATGATAAGGTTCTAAGCAATTAAAAGGTATCGTATCATTTAGGATTATAAATGGCATCATTTAAATTTCGATAAGTTCAGATAGTTCTTCAAAGAACCAAAGAGAATTAAAACTCCCAAATTTATGAATTAAACTGATGTGTTCTCTAAAATTGATTTAAAAAGTGGTTATCATCAGATTAGAATGAAAGAAGGAGACGAATGGAAAACTACCTTTAAAACAAAACATGGTTTGTATGAATGGTTAGTTATGCCCTTTGGTTTGACTAATGCACCGAGCACTTTTATGAGACTTATGAATCATGTGTTGCGAGCATTTATAGTTAGGTTTGTTGTCGTCTACTTTGATGATATACTAATTTATAGCAAAAACTTAGATGACCATATCGTACATTTGAAATCTGTTTTGGATGTACTTAGGAAAGAAAAGTTATTTGCTAATATAAAGAAGTGTACCTTTTGCACGGATAAGCTTGTAATTCTTGGTTTTGTTGTTAGTGCTCAAGGTATACAGGTTGATGAAGAGAAGGTACGTGTAATTCGAGAATGGCCGAGTCCCACAACTGTAGGTAATGTGTGTAGTTTTCATGGACTTGCTAGTTTTTATCGGCGGTTCATGAAGGACTTTAGCAGCATAGCTGCGCCACTTACCGAAGTGATCAAGAAGAACGTTGGCTTTAGATGGGGAGAAGAACAAGATAAGGCGTTTAAGCTAATCAAAGAGAAGCTGACCAATGCTCCCTTATTGTCTTTACCTAACTTTTCTAAAACGTTTGAAATCAAATGTGATGCTTCAGGTATCGGTATAGGTGCAGTTCTCATGCAAGAGGGACGACCAATTGCTTACTTCAGTGAAAAATCAAGCGGGGCAGCCTTAAACCACCCGACTTATGACAAGGAGATGTATACATTGGTTCGAGCATTGGAGACACGACAGCACTACCTATGTCTTAAGGAATTCGTGATTCACACCGATCATGAGTCCTTGAAACACTTGAAGGGCCAACACAAGCTAAACAAAAGGCATGCTCGTTGGGTGGAATTCATAGAGACGTTTCCCTACGTCATCCGGTATAAACAAGGTAAGGAGAATGTGGTCGCCGATGCCCTTTCTCGCAGGTATGCCTTACTTTCTGCACTTGATGCAAAGTTACTTGGTTTTGAGCACATTAAAGATTTATATAGTGATGACCATGAATTTAGCGAAGTATACCGGGCCTGTGAGAAAAATTCTTGTGGTAAGTTCTTTAGGCATGATGGATTCCTGTTTTGAGAAAATAAGTTATGCGTCCCTAATTGCTCCTTGAGAGATTTGTTAATACAGGAAACTCATGGTGGAGGATTAATGGGACATTTTGGAGTTGCAAAGACTATAGCCGTTTTGCAGGAACACTTCTATTGGTCACATACGAAATGAGATGTTGAGAGAATTTGTGGTAGATGTGTCACATGTAGGCAAGCTAAATCCCGAGTGCAACCCAATGGTTTATATACCCCTTTACCCATTCCTAGTGAACCTTGGATAGATATCTTAATGGACTTTGTGTTAGGATTGCCTAGGACGAAACGAGGAAAGGATTCGATTTTTATGGTTATGGATAGATTCTCTAAGATGGCACATTTTATTCCATGTCACAAAACAGATGATGCCTCACATATTGCAGATTTGTTCTTTAAGGAAATTGTGAGGATATATGGTATGCCTAGGACTATCGTATCGGATAGAGATGCTAAGTTTTTGAGCTACTTTTGGAAAACTTTGTAGTGTAAGTTAGGAACTAAGTTACTATTTTCTACTACTTGTCACCCATAAACTAATGGCCAAACTGAGGTTGTGAATAGGACTTTGACTACTTTATTGAGGGCAATCATTAGGAAAAACACCAAGACATGGGAGGAGTGTTTACTGCATGTTGAGTTTACTTATAATAGATCTATTCATTCTGCTGCTAAATTTTCACCATTTGAAATTGTTTATGGTTTTAATCCTTTAACTCCATTGGATTTATCCCCATTACCTGTTTCTAGGCGTGTTAATTTAGATGGAAAGAAAAAGGCTGAAATTGCTAAGCAGATACATGAGATAGCAAGGCTCAGCATAGAATGAAGAACGGAGTAATATGCAAAACAATCCAACAAAGGGCGACACAAGATAGTCTTTGAACCCAGAGATTGGGTATGGTTGCACATGAGGAAAGAACGATTTCTGGCACAAAGATGTTCCAAATTACTACCACAAGGAGATGGTCCATTCCAAGTTCTAAAGCGCATCAATGACAATGCATACAAACTAGAACTACCTGGTGAATATAATGTAAGTGCAACTTTTAATGTTACTAATCTGAGTCCTTTTGATGTAGGTGATGATTTAAGGATAAATCCTTTTCAAGAAGAGGGGAATCATGCAACGCAAGACATGACACCACCAAGGGAACCAGTTCAAGTACCAATTGGGCCAGTTATAAGAGCAAGAGCAAGGAAATTTAAAGAAGCACTTAATGGGCTGATTCAAGAGGTTTGGGCTCAATCAAATTCGTGGAGGCCCGTTGAGTATGATTCATGTAATCAGCAGGGATGCATTAACTTGATTCAAGCTCATGAAGAATTCAACTAATTCAATCAAGTCCAAGACAAGCCCAAGACGTTTTTTTTAACTAAGGGATTTTCAAAGACAAGCAGAATAACTACCTTCGGATTTGGTTGGGATTATCTTTTTAGATTTGTTAGGATTTAGGAAGATTTGGGAATATCTTTTTGAATTTGTTAGGATTTCAGTTAGGATTTGAGAATATCTTTTATAACAAACTTTCAAACAAAATTCTTATTTCAAACAAAATTCGGATTTTGTTTAGGCTTATCTTTGTTAGGATTTGTTAAGAATATCTTTTGTTCCGAATTTTCAAAACAAATTCCGGATTTCTTTTAGGTTTATCTTTTCGGATTTTTATGGAATATTCTTTGTAACAATTGCCTATAAATAGGCGTTCCCATAGCAATAAATCAGAACACATCAGTTTAATTCATAAATTTGAGAGTTTTAATTCTCTTTGGTTTTTTGAAGAACTATCTGAACTTATCAGAATTTTTCGTGGCGTTCGCTTCTGACTTATCAATCAACCCTTCCATAGTTGATTGTGGCGTCTTCATTATACCAAGGTTCTTATTTCGCATTAAGCAACGAGTTAAGGTCAATATACCAAGGTTCTTGTTTTTGCTGAAGCAACGGGTCGAGGTCTCCCATCCATTTGAACCTGATTTTAGAACGCTCTTAGGTTCATAATCTTGACGGGTCTCGTTATTCTTGACGGTGTTCGTATCATTTGGTATCAGAGCTTAGGTTCTAAAACTCAGGTTTGCCTATCCCATTTATTTTCTTTTTTTTTTTTGGTTCCGAACTAAGGTTATAATTTTCGGTTATGTTATTCCGAATTCAAATCAAGAGGATCCAAGAAAAAAAAAAAAGAAAATTCGGATTAAAAAAAACTAGAAAAAAAAAAGATGATTCATCATCAAGAAAGATTCAGTTTTGTGAAATTCTTTTCTTGTCTATCAATTCGTGTACTTATTGTTTTTTTTTTGTGGTTCTCGGTAAATCGTTGCTGGAAATTTTGATTATCGTTTGTTTTGTTTGAAAAGAACCAAAAGAGAATCAACGTGTGGATAAAGACAGGAGTAGTGAGTATATTAAAGGGTAAAAGCCATTTAAGTGACAAACACAAGAGTGAGTGAATTTTCTTTTCTCGGGTGAAACACGTGAGGGAGTGCTTGTGAGGTTTTCTAACCTTAGTTTGCAGATTTTAAATATGTCATGCAATAAAGAAGAAAACTCAACCGTAGAGGCACCACGATCAACTATTACAAACCTGCAATTACAGTTGATGAGAGAGATGAAACGGATGTTGAGGGTTGAATTAGAACGAGTGCATGAACGGTTGGACCGGATAGAGATTGCACATTTGAAGCAGCCACAAAATACTCCTGATGTATGTAAAAGGGAAAGAGTTCAATTTCGAGGAGTGAGAGACGAAGATGAAAAGTATTATGGGGCTGGTTTTGATAAAGAAGACATCAATTTAATTCATAAATTTGAGAGTTTTAATTCTCTTTGGTTCTTTGAAGAACTATCTGAACTTATCGAAATTTTCCGTGGCATTCGCTTCTGACTTATCAACCAACCCTTCCATAGTTGATTGTGGCGTCTGCATTATACCAAGGTTCTTGTTTCGCATTAAGCAACGGGTTAAGGTCAATATACTAAGGTTCTTGTTTTTGCTGAAGCAATAGGTCGAGGTCTCCCATCCATTCGAACCTAATTTTAGAACGTTCTTGGGCTCATAACCTTGACGGGTCTCGTTATTCTTGACGGGGTTCGTATCATTTGGTATCAGATAAATGATACCAATCAATTGTTTAACTGATATCATTTAGTTAATATTTTTAATAAATTGATATCATTTCGTATCAGATAAATTGATAAGTTTTAATAAATGATAAGGTTCTAAGCAATTAATAGGTATCGTATCATTTAGGATTATAAATGGCATCATTTAAATTCTGATAAGTTCAGATAGTTCTTCAAAGAACCAAAGAGAATTAAAACTCCCAAATTTATGAATTAAACTGATGTGTTCTCTAAAATTGATTTAAAAAGTGGTTATCATCAGATTAGAATGAAAGAAGGAGACGAATGGAAAACTTCCTTTAAAACAAAACATGGTTTGTATGAATGGTTAGTTATGCCCTTTGGTTTGACTAATAAAAATTTTTCAGATCGTTAAATATCTCATGATGCCATATACAATAAACCAACAACAATTAAAACTCATACCTCAAGGACGCCAATCTTGCAGGAGGAGAATGACCGAAGGGTTTCAACCAACTAGCCTTCTCTACTATTCTCTAATTCCCGAATGGCTGAGTATGTGGGCACTCTGAACCTCGATCGGTATGCTAGCACTATTAGTCTTCTTTCGACCACCTATATCTCTAAAGAACTTATTATCACGATGAGCTGTGCAACAATAAGCCTGCTCACCTGAGAGTCTGTGGTCTGAGAGAACTGGAGTGGCAGGACCTCTATTTATAGACCTGCATGAGGTGATTCTCTGAATTCGAATTGGATTAGGAGAAGATATTCTCCCTTATCCACAACCATAAAATCCGAATTTTCCAAGGGAAAATCCCAACAATAAAATTTGGCCGTTTAGGATAAATCCAATCCAAATCTAAACAAGATTTTAACTAGAATTTTATCTCCCTTTTTCAACCAAAAAATCCAAAAATTCCAAGGAGAAAATCTCCTCAAAATTTCGGCCACTTTTAGGATAAGGGAGAATCAAAATTCCACTAGGATTTTCAAGCTTGAATCTTATCTCATCCTTATCCAAAATAACCAAATTTTCCTAAGGAGATGTGCTCCAAAATTTCGACCACTTTTCTGGGAGGAGAGAATCCAAATTCAACTGGGATTGAAATTTGAATTTTTTCTTTTGAACCTTATCCACAAAAACCGAAAATCCACTGAGGATAATCCTCAAAATTTCATCCACCATTAGTTAGGATTTGGATTCAAAATTCATGTAGGATTCTAAAAGATTATCCTCTCCTTATCCAACTCAAATTCGAATTTCAAACCTTATGGATTTACCACAACAAATTCGAATCCCACTTGGATTGTGATTCAAAATTTGAATTTCAAATTCACATTTCAAATTTCAAATTTAAATTTCAAATTCAAATTTCAAATTCGAATTTCAAATTCAAATTTCAAATTCAAATTTCAAATTTCAAATTTCAAAATTCAAATTTCAAAATCCACAAAACAGTTGTGTTTCAAATTCTTGTTCTCATGGATAATTTTCTACAACTCCAATCCAATCTCAAATAAAATCATGGTAACTTTATTTGGAGTTCGAATAATTGTGTACTCTATTATCCAAAACAAAATCTGAATCCAACTGGAAAGAATCCTGTCTACCATCCTAATACTATGTTATCACCATCCATGTATAATAAACCAGCCAACAGCATACACAAATCAATTTGCCAAACGTTAAGGAATTATGTGGAGCTAGTAGAGGGACTGATTGGACATATATAATCGGGCTCCCGCAAATCCATATGATCATCATTCTTTTACCGAACAACTCAATCATATGATCACTAATTTCAGAGTCACACCACTATAAACCTGAAACTGAACTCCCAATTATATACCGTATTACGTAAGCCTGTGACAAGCTATCGTCCAATGGCCTTGTCATGTATGCAGAACCCTCATATGATATCCATGATCAGCCTTAGGCCAAAGTTCATTTAATCCTACTGATCAGGCTATCTTAAAGTTCCATTATACTACCAAATAAAGAAAATGATTATTCACCATATGTGAATAAGAAGTCATCCGCCCAGCAGACGACCCAACGCCTTGTCCATTTTCACATTCAGTATAATGCCTTTAAGAGGATACCCTCAACTCCTCATTAGAGCTATGATTCTGATATCTGTAAACGAACCCTTCATCGTATATAAGTCATGCACCCAACGAACCGGTCTATAAGCTTACTACCTCTGAGACGCTTTAGCCATTGGAACATCAAAGTACACAAGTCATATACATGAAGCTGTCCTTTTACTCAGGATTAAGGTTACTACATAATGAACGTCAAAAGCAGATGGATCCACTCAAAGCGGACTTCGTAGATCAATCACCCTTTAGTCCCGGTCTAATATGTCACCACTAAGCAACATATCTATGTCTCTACTTGGGAGTCCAGCTCCAGACAGTCAAGACAAACCGTCCCCTCTAAGGCTTTAGACAACATAATAATCTTAACATGAGTTAGATGCTCGGTCTAACCCCATAGACTACAGACCATAGTTTAGACCGCTAACTTTAGAACATTGTCTTCTCGCATACAAAAGTCCATTGCATGCAACGTTCTACCAGTTTAACACAAGCAGTCAGGGAGCCATATTTGCTTACATTTACTTTATCATGTAAATAAGATGAGGACAGATAGCAATGTAATGAATAACCTCTATATATAATTTTATTATCCAGTTCAAAATATATACATCATAATATCTCTAATGCTTAGGGCATTTCCTAACAATCTCCCACTTGCCCTAAGCCAGCAGATGTGCCATGTTACGCATTCCCATCACCTCTACGTGTCTCTCAAAGCTTCTAGCCAATAAAGTCTTAGTAAAGGGATCGGCGATGTTGTCCTCGGACGCGATCTTACATACATCCACTTGTCCTGTCTCCATGTGCCCTCTAATAATATGATATCTCCGATCAATGTGCTTGGTCCTCTTGTGGTGCCGAGATTCCCTTGTGTTGGTAATAGCCCCTGTGTTATTACAGTAAAGTGTGATAGGCTTGTCAACACCCGGAATGACCTCAAGGTCTCTAAAGAACTTGCGGAGCCAAACCGTTTCTTTAGATGCCTCAGCCGTAGCCACATACTCAGCCTCCATAGTAGAGTCAGCTGTGCAGCCCTGCTTCACGCTCCTCCACACAATGGCGCCTCTTCTGAGTAAAAACACTGATCTAGATGTCGATTTCCTCGAATCCTTACAAGTCTGGAAGTCTGAGTCTGTGTATCCTACGGGTGTTAGGTCCCCTCCAGAATAAACAGCATATAATCCCTCGTTCTCTTAAGATACTTGAGTATATGCTTTACAGCTTGCCAGTGCTTGGTTCCAGGATTTGCTTGATATCGACTCACCATACCTACTGTAAAACATATATCCGAGTGAGTGCAAAGCATAGCGTACATAAGGCTACCCACAGCGGATGCATAAGGGACCTTACTCATACGCTCTCTTTCTTCCGATGTCTTGGGACAGTCATCCAATGAAAGAGTTAGACCGGCAATAGAAGGTTGTGAGCCTTTCTTTGCCTCTTGCATTGCATATTTGTCAATTATTTTATCTATGTATGAAGCTTGGGATAACGCTATCGTTTTGTTCTTTCGATCTCTAAAGAGACGAATGCCTAGAACATAATTAGCTTCTCCCAAGTCCTTCATGTCAAACTGTTGGTGTAACCAAAGTTTGACCGATGATGAGTTACCTACATCATTCCCAATGAGTAGTATATCATTGACATAGAGTATCAGAAATACCACTTTTCCATCCTTAATACGTTTATAAACACAGGGTTCATCAACGTTCTGCTCAAAACCAAATGTCTTAATTGCTTGATCAAACCTCTGGTTCCATGAGCGGGATGCTTGCTTTAATCCATAAATGGATCTAAGCAACTTGCAGACTTTCCTTTCTTGGCCTTTCGCTACGAACCCTTCGGGCTGTATCATATAGATACACTCTTCAAGATGGCCATTCAAGAATGCCGTCTTGACATCCATTTGCCAGATCTCGTAATCGAGAGCCGCAGCAATGGACAGAAGAATACGGATAGACTTCAACATAGCAACAGGCGAAAAGGTTTCATCATAATCGATTCCAGCCTTTGCGTGTATCCCTTTGCAACCAGTCTAGCTTTGAAAGTTTCCACTCTCCCTTCCACATCCTTCTTTCTTTTGTAGACCCATTTGCATCCAATGGGTTCTATCCCATCCGGCAAATCTACAGGTTCCCAAACAGAGTTGGATTTCATAGAATCCATCTCATTGTTCATAGCCTGTTTCTAAGATTTAGAATCAACATCATTTATAGCTTCATCGTAGGTGACCGGATCATCCTCATGCTCATGAGCCTCGGCCTGGTATACCTCAACATCATACATGAAGAAATTAGGTTCTTCGAAACCCTCCCACTACGACGAGGCACCCTAAATTGCTGATCGTCTGCAGGTCTTTCATTGGAACTCGGACTTGCGTCTAAGACTGAAATCTGTGGAGCAGTTCTTTCACCCGACAACTCCTCTAGCACCACTTTGCTTGAAGGCTTAAAATCATTCATGTGACTTTCTTCCAAGAATGTCGCATGGGTTGAGACAAGGACTTTTTGTTCCTTCGGGTTATAGAACAGACCTCCTTTAGTTCCTTTTGGATACCCTACAATCATGCACAATTCTGAGCTTAGTTCCAACTTCTTCACATCCCCATCCAGTACATGCGCCAGGCAGCCCCATATTCTCATATGTCCAAGAGAGGGCTTCCTGCCACGCCACAATTCATACGGAGTTCTAGGAATTGATTTGCTTGGAACCTGGTTCAGAATATAGCACACTGTTTGCAAAGCATATCCCCAAAATGATAATGGCAGCGATGAATAACTCATCATGACTGTACCAAATCCAACAAGGCCCTGTTTCTCCTTTCGCCTACACCATTCTGTTGTGGAGTACCAGGTGTAGTCAATTGGGATAATATCCCATTCTCTACAAGATGTCCTAGAAATTCGTCGGAGAGATATTCGCCACCTCGATCAGATCGAAGAGTCTTTATGGATTTATCCAATTGCTTTTCCACTTCCACACGATACTCTTTGAACTTGTAAAAGGTTTTGCTCTTACGGTGCATCAGATACATATATCCATACCTCCAGTAATCATCTATAAAAGAGACATAATACTCGAACCCTCCTCATGCTGTGATGTTCATGGGGCCACATACGTCAGTATGCACAATTTCTAAGAGCTCCTGAGCCCTTGTACCCTTAGCTCCAAAAGACCTCTTAGTCATTTTACCCTCTAGACAAGACTTACATTGGGGAAGACGTACCTCCTCCAGAGATTCCAGAGGACCATCTTTCACCAATCTTTGAATCCTATCCTGATTAATATGACCAAGTCTTAAATGCCAAAGATATGCCTTGTTAGAGTGAGAAACTTTCAACCTTTTAGAGTTATCAATTAGTTCAGTGTCAAGCAGTGAGTACATCTTTGGTTTGATCAAATATAGGTTTCCATCCATCCATCCAGAACAGATAAAAGACTTATTCTATGAATATCAACTCTTTTACTAAAAGAAACTGAATAAGAATCCTTTATTAAACAAGCTACCGATATAAGGTTCCTCCTAAAATTAGGAACATAAAAACAGTCTTTCAATAAAATAAACCTAAATTGATCAAAGTAAAGGTAAACATCTCCCACTGCCTCAACCACCACCAAGCTGCCGTCCCCAGTTCGCAACGAGAGGCTCCTATCATGTAGAGTTCTCGTTCCCACGAACCCCTACATAGAAACACAAACATGATTAGTGGCGCCCGAATCAATGACCTAAGTGTCTTTTGATTCTTCCACTAAACACGCTTCCAAGTAAAGAAGTTCCTTACCTTCCTTGCCCTTGGCGGCTAAGATTTCCCGGCAAGCCTTCTTGAAGTGACCTGCCTTCCCACAATGGAAGCACTTGGACTTTTTAGGGTCCCTGGGCTTCTTGTTCTTCTTCTTTTTCTTCCCATCCAAGACAGGAGGATTAGAAGAACTGGAAGCAGTTGCTTCTGATTTGGCCTCTTCCTCTTCCATGAGGGTTTGGAAGATTCTGCCAAATTGGCCTCACCTTTGGGTTGGACAGCATCCCCATCCCTGATCATCCGCTCATAAGCCTAGAGTTGCTTCATGAGCTCAGTTAGTCCTAACTCCCTTGTCGCCAGATTGTATGCGGCTTTAAACCCCACAAAATCTTTAGACAGAGTTTTAAACACCATCTCGATCTGGGTGTTGCAGTCCAACTCAGCACCGTTTTTGGCAACCTCAGCGAAGAATCCCATTAGAGTGATCATATGGTCCTTCAACGGAGTACCCGCCTTCTGCTTAGAGTTCATAATACTGGTGATAGCGGACTGTCGAGCCAATTTTTCTTGGCCTCCGAACATGTCCTCTAGATTATCCATGATCTCCCTAGCAACTTGATAAGTCTCATGCTGCTTTTGTAAAGCACTCGTCATGCTAGCAAGCATGTAGCATCGAGCTATATCATTGGATTCTCTCCAACGAGTATAGGCAACCGGGACCTCCTCAAGTGGTGTGTCAGGTTTTGGCCCTGGTGGGCATGGTTCGTCCAGTACGAACTTGTGTCTCTCGTAGCTGAGAACTATAAACAGATTTCTTTTCCAATCCTTATAATTATCGCCATTCAGTTTATTCTCAGTGAGTATTGAAATGAGGGGTGTCGGTGACATTTTGAACTGAAATAAAATTATACTAGACATCATTACAAAGCCCAAGCAAATATACAGATAATTTAGCAAATAAAACATACAAGTATGTTCCTACATGAAACTTGACAAACATGTAGCATTGCAACGGTAATTCTCAGCACCTATTGCCCCAAGCCACCGAGGGGTGGTCATGAAAACAAATAGCCCGAACATGGATCCCGTCCAATTAATATATGTTGCCTTAAATCCTCCAAGGTTAAGACATATATTAATAACCACTTTTTTGGCCACCAATTTAGTTAACAGAGCTTCTAGGGAAGGTTAATAACTAAACGAGTCTTAAATGTATAACCATTGTTTACGTAGCTTGATCCACGTCCTACCAAGCCACCGAGGGGTGGTCATGAATAGGATCGTACCCGAACACGTTTTCCTCATAGGAGATCCAATCTAGTATACTGGCGGTGGTAAACACCTATCGAGGGGTGTGGTCAGGGCAGAACTGACGCGAGGCATTACCATGCTTTCACACATGGATCAATAATGGAGGCCGTGGGTTTTGTTTGAAACCCTCTCCCACTCAATATTTTGAAAAACATGCAAGTTTTTTTGACAAATTATGTATGATCAATATAGTATGAGCGGCACTCACCTATCCTATATGACATGTTATCAAATATGTATGTAAAACATCCATCAATATATATTTATACATCCATGACATATCACAGAAAAACTAATTGACAGAAAAACCAAGCCATGGTTCCATCCTAGAACAAAGAAAATAAAGATAATAAAATTTCATCCAAAGCATTCTTTGGGTCTTGAATTTTGTTCCGTCTTCTTGTATCCATCTTTATGTAGCCTCTCCATTTGTTTCTCATCCCAAGAATCATTTAAAATTTAAATCTCCAAAAATTTAAATTTCAAATTCAAATTCCAAATTCGAATTTCAAATTTAAATTTCAAATTCAAACTTTAAACAATTTAAACATCATGTGTAATAATATGTAATTTCAAAAATTCAAATTTTCAATTACATATTTTTAAACATGATTTAAAATTAAATCTCAAATTTAAAAATCAAAATTTTTCAATTTTTTAAACCGTTGCACCGCCGCCCCGAAGGCGGCAGCTGCTGTGGGCAGCCACCAGCCTCGAAGGGGCTGGCAGACCACAGCCACCCCCTATGTGCAGCCTTGCCGGGCTGCAGGCCAAGCCTGCAGTGCCAGGCTGCATGCCCAGGCTAGGCGCAGTAGCCTGCAGGCTGCACGCCCAGGCTACGGCCAGCCTTGGGTAGGCCACGGCCACCCTCGGCTGCAGGCCAAGCCTACGGCCGTGGGTGGTTATGGCCTGTACAAGGGTTGCTGTAGCCCCATCCTGCCCGAGGGCAGGGGCTGCAGCCCCACCAAGGCCCGTCAGCCTATCCCGAGTGGGTGTGTCTCGATTTTCATGCCATATTCCAATTTACCTATTAGGATCTCCAAAAATTAATTTGAATCCCAATTAAATTGACATTTTCCACACAATCAAAATTTCAACCTTTAAATCAAATTTAACTTTTGGGAAAAAATAAATTACAGTCTTCAATCTTCAATCTCCTCCAAGAATAATTACATAAAAAATTCCTAAACCGTTTCCGGTGTACAAAATTCTAACCATAAAAATTCTAAGAAACAGAAAATTAAAATCCATGGGAAAATTACAGTATTAATAAACTGCTCCCATGGTTACATAAAAATTCCTAGATACAATTTTTCTAAATTCTAAGGAACCATAACCGACATAAACAAGCATGCTTATAATAATTCAAAAAATTAAAATAACCACATACTTTATACATAATCCATGATAACAACATAAAAGAACCCTAGAATGCCACTCTCTAAATATCAAATCCATACATAAATAAAAAGACTAAGCAATTGTCTAATTTATGTACATGGCATAGTCATGAGATAGCTCTGATACCAATTGTAGGAAAATAAATCGGTAAAAACGTATCAGAGTGGTGCAGCGGAACAATAAAAATTTTTCAGATTGTTAAATATCTCATGATGCCATATATAATAAACCAACAACAATTAAAACTCATACCTCAAGGACGCTAATCTTGCAGGAGGAGAATGACCGGAGGGCTTCAACCAACTAGCCTTCTCTACTATTCTCCAATTCCTGAATGGCTGAGTGTGTGGGCACTCTGAACCTCGATCGGTATGCTAGCACTGCTAGTCTTCTTTCGACCACCCAGATCTCTAAAGAACTTATTGTCACGATGAGCTGTGCAACAATAAGCCTGCTCACCTGAGAGTCTGTGGTCTGAGAGAACCGAAGTGGCAGGACCTCTGTTTATAGACCTGCATGAGGTGATTATCTGAATTCGAATTGGATTAGGAGAAGATATTCTCCCTTATTCACAACCATAAAATCCAAATTTTCCAAGGGAAAATCCCAACAATAAAATTCGGCCATTTAGGATAAATCCAATCCAAATCTAAACAAGATTTTAACTAGAATTTTATCTCCCTTTTTCAACCAAAAAATCTGAAAATTCCAAGGAGAAAATCTCTTCAAAATTTCGGCCACTTTTAGGATAAGGGAGAATCAAAATTCCATTAGGATTTTCAAGCTTGAATCTTATCTCATCCTTATCCAAAATAAATGAATTTTCCTAAGGAGATATGCTCCAAAATTTCGGCCACTTTTCTGGGAAGAGAGAATCCAAATTTAACTGGGATTGAAACTTGAATTTTTTCCTTTGAACCTTATCCACAAAAACCGAAAATCCATTGAGGATAATCCTCAAAATTTCGTCCACCATTAGTTAGGATTTGGATTCAAAATTCAAGTAGGATTCTAACAAGATTATCCTCTCCTTATCCAACTCAAATTCGAATTTCAAACCTTGTGAATTTACCACAACAAATTCGAATCCCACTTGGACTGTGATTCAAAATTTGAATTTCAAATTTCAAATTTCAAATTCAAATATCAAATTTCAAATTTCAAAATTCAAATTTCAAAATCCACAAAACAGTTGTGTTTCAAATTCTTGTTCTCATGGATAATTTTCTACAACTCCAATCTAATCTCAAATAAAATCATGGCAACTTTATTTGGAGTTCGAATAATTGTGTACTCTATTATCCAAAATAAAATCTGAATCCAACCGGAGAGAATCTTGTCTACCATCCTAATCCTATGTCATCGCCATCCATGCATAATAAACTAGCCAACAGTATACACAAATCAATTTGCCAAACGTTAAGGAATTACGTGGAGCTAGTAGAGGGATTGATTGGACATATATAATCGGGCTCCCGCAAATCCATATGATCATCATTCTTTTACCGAACAACTCAATCATATGATCACTAATTTCAGAGTCACACCACTATAAACCTGAAAATGAACTCCCAATTATATACCGTATTACGTAAGCATGTGATAAGCTATCATCCAATGACCTTGTCATGTATGCAGAACCCTCATATGATATCCATGATCAGTCTTAGGCCAAAGTCCGTTTAATCCTACTGATCAGGCTATCTTAAAGTTCCATTATACTACCAAATAAAGAAAATGATTATTCACCATATGTGAATAAGAAGTCATCCGCCCAGCAGACGACCCAACGCCTTGTCCATTTTCACATTCAGTATAATGCCTTTAAGAGGATACCTTTAACTCCTCATTAGAGCTATGATTCCGATATCCGTAAATGAACCCTTCATCGTATACAAGTCATACACCCAATGAACCGATCTATAAGCTTACTACCTCTGAGACGCTTTAGCCATTGGAACATCAAAGTACACAAGTCATATACATGAAGCTGTCCTTTTACTCAGGATTAAGGTTACTGCATAATGAACGTCAAAAGCAGATCGATCCACTCAAAGCGGACTTCGTAGATCAATCACGCTTTAGTCCCGGTCTAATATGTCACCACCAAGCAATATATCTATGTCTCTACTTGGGAGTCCAGCTCCAGACAGTCAAGACAAACCATCCCCTCCAAGGCTTTAGACAACATAATTGTCTTAACATGAGTTAGATGCTCGGTCTAACCCCATAGACTACAAACCATAGTTTAGATCGCTAACTTTAGAACATTGTCTTCTCGCATACAAAAGTCCATTGCATGCAACATTCTAACAGTTTAACACAAGCAGTCAGGGAGCCATATTTGCTTACATGTACTTTAACATGTAAATAAGATGAGGACAGATAGCAATGTAATGAATAACCTCTATATATAATTTTATTATCCAGTTCAAAATAAATACATCAAAATGTCTCTAATGCTTAGGGCATTTCCTAACAGGAATCTCATGGTGGAGGATTAATGGGATATTTTGGAGTTGCAAAGACTTTAGCAGTTTTGCAGGAACACTTCTATTGGTCACATATGGAACGAGATGTTGAGAGAATTTGTGGTAGATATGTTACATGTAGGCAAGCTAAATCCCGAGTGCAACCCAATGGTTTATATACCCCTTTACCCATTCCTAGTGAACCTTGGATAGATATCTCAATGGACTTTGTGTTAGGATTGCCTAGGACGAAACGAGGAAAGGATTCGATTTTTATGGTTGTGGACAGATTCTCTAAGATGGCACATTTTATTCCATGTCACAAAACAGATGATGCCTCACATATTGCAGATTTGTTCTTTAAGGAAATTGTGCGGATACATGGTATGCCTAGGACAATCGTATAGGATATATATGCTAAGTTTTTGAGCTACTTTTGGAAAACTTTGTGGTGTAAGTTAGGAACTAAGTTACTATTTTCTACTACTTGTCACCCACAAACTGATGGCCAAACCGAGGTAGTGAATAGGACTTTGACTACTTTATTAAGGGTAATCATTAGGAAAAACACCAAGACATGGGAGGAGTGTTTACCGCATGTTGAGTTTGCTTATAATAGATCTATTCATTCTGCTACTAAATTTTCACCATTTGAAATTGTTTATGGTTTTAATCCTTTAACTTCATTGGATTTATCCCCATTACCTGTTTCTGAGCGTGTTAATTTGGATGGAAAGAAAAAGGCTGAAATTGTTAAGCAGATACATGAGAAAGCAAGGCTCAACATAGAATGAAGAACGGAGCAATATGCAAAACAAGCCAAAAAAGGGCGACACAAGATAGTCTTTGAACTCGGAGATTGGGTGTGGTTGCACATGAGGAAAGAACGATTTCTGGCACAAAGACATTCCAAATTACTACCACGAGGAGATGGTCCATTCCAAGTTCCGGAGCGCATCAATGATAATGCATACAAACTAGAACTACTTGGTGAATATAATGTAAGTGCAACTTTTAATGTTACTTATCTGAGTCCTTTTGATGTAGGTGATGATTTAAGGACAAATCCTTTTCAAGAATAGGGGAATGATGCAACGTAAGACATGACACCACCAAGAGAACCAGTTCAAGTACCAATTGGGCCAGTTACAAGAGCAAGAGCAAAGAAATTTAAAGAAGCACTTAATGGGCTGATTCAAGAGGTTTGGGCTCAATCAAATTCGTGGAGGCCCATTGAGTATGATTCATGTAATCAGCAAGGATGCATTAACTTGATTCAAGCCCATGAGGAATTCAACTAATTCAATCAAGCCCAAGACAAGCCCAAGACGTTTTTTTTTAACCAAGGGATTTTCGAAGACAAGCAGAATAACTACCTTCGGATTTGGTTGGGATTATCTTTTCAGATTTGTCAGGATTTAGGAAGATTTGGGAATATCTTTTCGAATTTGTTAGGATTTCAGTTAGGATTTGAGAATATCTTTTGTAACAAACTTTTAAACAAAATTTCGATTTCAAACAAAATTCAGATTTTGTTTAGGCTTATCTTTGTTAGGATTTGTTAAGAATATCTTTTGTTCTGAATTGTCAAAACAAATTCCGGATTTCTTTTAGGTTTATCTTTTTGGATTTTTAGGGAATATTCTTTGTAACAATTGCCTATAAATAGGCGTTCCCATAGCAATAAATCAGAACACATCAGTTTAATTCATAAATTTAAGAGTTTTAATTCTCTTTGGTTCTTTGAAGAACTATCTGAACTTATCGGAATTTTTCGTGGCATTCACTTCTGACTTATCAATCAACCCTTGCATAGTTGATTGTGGCATCTTTATTATACCAAGGTTCTTGTTTCGCATTAAGCAACGGGTTAAGGTCAATATACCAAGGTTCTTGTTTTTGCTGAAGCAACAGGTCGAGGTCTCCCATCCATTTGAACCTGATTTTAGAACATTCTTGGGTTCATAATCTTGACGGGTCTCGTTATTCTTGACGGGATTCGTATCATTTGGTATCAGAGCTTAGGTTCTAAAACTCAGGTTTGCCTATCCCGTTTATTTTCATTTTTTTTAGTTCAAAACTAAAGTTGCAATTTTCGGTTGTGTTATTCAGAATTCAAATCAAGAGGATCCAAGAAAGAAAAAAAAAAGAAAATTCGGATTAAAAAAAACTAGAAAAAAAAAGTTGATTCATCATCAAGAAAGATTCAATTTTGTGAAATTCTTTTCTTGTCTATCAATTCGTGTACTTATTGTTTTTTTTTTTGTGGGTTCTCGGTAAATCGTTGCTGGAAATTTTGATTATCGTTTGTTTTGTTTGAATAGAACCAAAAGAGAATCAACGTGTGGAAAAAGGCAAGAGTAGTGAGTATATTAGAGGGTAAAAGCCATTTAAGTGACAAACACGAGAGTGAGTGAATTTTCTTTTCTCGAGTGAAACACATGAGGGAGTGCTTGTGAGGTTTTCTAACCTTAGTTTGCAGATTTTAAATATGTCATGCAATAAAGAAGAAAATTCAATCGTAGAGGCACCATGATCAACTATTACAAACCTGCAATTACAGTTGATGAGAGAGATGAAACGGATGTTGAGAGTTGAATTAGAACGAGTGCATGAATGGTTGGACCGGATAGAGATTGCACATTTGAAGCAGCCATAAAATACTCCTAATGTGTGTAAAAGGGAAAGAGTTCAATTTCGAGGAGTGAGAGATGAAGACGAAAAGTATTATGGGGCTGGTTTTGATAAAGGAGACATCAGTTTAATTCATAAATTTGAGAGTTTTAATTCTCTTTGGTTCTTTGAAGAACTATCTGAACTTATCAGAATTTTCCGTGGCATTCGCTTCTGACTTATCAATCAACCCTTCCATAGTTGATTGTGGCGTCTTCATTATACCAAGGTTCTTGTTTCGCATTAAGCAACGGGTTAAGGTCAATATACTATGGTTCTTGTTTTTGCTGAAGCAATGGGTCGAGGTCTCCCATCCATTTGAACCTGATTTTAGAACGTTCTTGGGTTCATAACCTTGACGGGTCTCGTTATTCTTGACGGGGTTCGTATCATTTGGTATCAGATAAATGATACCAATCAATTGTTTAATTGATATCATTTAGTTAATATTTTTAATAAATTAATATCATTTGGTATCAGATAAATTGATAAGTTTTAATAAATGATAAGGTTCTAAGCAATTAATAGGTATCGTATCATTTAGGATTATAAATGGCATTATTTAAATTCTGATAAGTTCAGATAGTTCTTCAAAGAACCAAAGAGAATTAAAATTCCCAAATTTATGAATTAAACAGATGTGTTCTCTAAAATTGATTTAAAAAGTGGTTATCATTAGATTAGAATGAAAGATGGAGACGAATGGAAAACTGCCTTTAAAACAAAACATGGTTTGTATGAATCGTTAGTTATGCCCTTTGGTTTGACTAATGCACCGAGCACTTTTATGAGACTTATGAATCATGTGTTGCGAGCATTTATATGTAGGTTTGTTGTCGTCTACTTTGATGATATACTAATTTATAGCAAAAACTTAGATGACCATATCGTACATTTGAAATCTGTTTTGGATGTACTTAGGAAAGAAAAGTTATTTGCTAATATAAAGAAGTGTACCTTTTGCACAGATAAGCTTGTATTTCTTGGTTTTGTTGTTAGTGCTCAAGGTATACAGGTTGATGAAGAGAAGGTACGTGCAATTCGAGAATGGCCGAGTCCCACAACTGTAGGTAATGTGCATAGTTTTCATGGACTTACTAGTTTCTATCGGTGGTTCGTGAAGGACTTTAGCAGCATAGCTGCGCCACTTGTCGAAGGGATCAAGAAGAACGTTGGCTTTAGATGGGGAGAAGAACAAGAGAAGGCGTTTCAACTAATCAAAGAGAAGCTGACCAACGCTCCCTTATTATCTTTACCTAACTTTTCTAAAACGTTTGAAATCAAATGTGATGCTTTAGGTATCGGTATAGGTGCAGTTCTTATGCCGGAGGGACGACGAATTGCTTACTTCAATGAAAAATTATGCGGGGCAGCCTTAAACTACCCGACTTATGACAAGGAGATGTATGCATTGGTTTGAGCATTGGAGGCATGGCAGCACTACCTATGGCCTAAGGAATTCATGATTCACACCGATCATGAGTCCTTGAAACACTTGAAGAGTCAACACATGCTAAACAAAAGGCATGCTTGTTAGGTGGAACTCATAGAGACGTTTCCCTACGTCATCCGGTATAAACAAGGTAAGGAGAATGTGGTCGCCGATGCCCTTTCTCGAAGGTATGCCTTACTTTCTACACTTGATTCAAAGTTACTTGGTTTTGAGCACATTAAAGATTTATATAGTGATGACCATGAATTTAGCAAAGTATACCGGGCCTGTGAGAAAAATTCTTGCGGTAAGTTCTTTAGGCATGATGGATTCCTGTTTCGAGAAAATAAGTTATGCGTGCTTAATTGCTCCTTGAGGGGTTTGTTAATACAGGAATCTCATGGTGGAGGATTAATGGGACATTTTGGAGTTGCAAAGACTTTAGTCGTTTTGCAAGAACACTTCTATTGGTCACATATGAAACGAGATGTTGAGAGAATTTGTGGTAGATGTGTCACATGTAGGCAAGCTAAATCCCGAGTGTAACCCAATGGTTTATATACCCCTTTACCCATTCCTAGTGAACCTTGGATAGATATCTCAATGGACTTTGTGTTAGGATTGCCTAGGATGAAACGAGGAAAAGATTCGATTTTTGTGGTTGTGGACAGATTCTCTAAGATGGCACATTTTATTCCATGTCACAAAACAGATGATGCCTCACATATTGCAGATTTGTTCTTTAAGGAAATTGTGAGGATACATGGTATGCCTAGGACAATCGCATCGGATAGATATGCTAAGTTTTTGAGCTACTTTTGGGAAACTTTGTGGTGTTAGTTAGGAACTAAGTTACTATTTTTTACTACTTGTCACCCACAAACTGATGGCCAAACCGAGGTAGTGAATAGGACTTTGACTACTTTATTGAGGACAATCATTAGGAAAAACACCAGGACATGGGAGGAGTGTTTACCGCATGTTGAGTTTGCTTATAATAGATCTATTCATTCTGCTACTAAATTTTCACCATTTAAAATTGTTTATGGTTTTAATCCTTTAACTCCATTGGATTTATCCCCATTACCTGTTTCTGAGCGTGTAAATTTGGATGGAAAGAAAAAGGCTGAAATTGTTAAGCAGATACATGAGAAAGCAAGGCTCAACATAGAATGAAGAACGGAGCAATATGCAAAACAAGCCAACAAAGGGTGACACAAGATAGTCTTTGCACCCGAAGATTGGGTGTGGTTGCACATGAGGAAAGAACGATTTGCGGCATAAAGACATTCCAAATTACTACCGCGAAGAGATGGTCCATTCCAAGTTCTGGAGCGCATCAATGATAGCGCATACAAACTAGAACTAGCTGGTAAATATAACGTAAGTGCAACTTTTAATATTACTGATCTGAGTCCTTTTGATGTAGGTGATGATTTAAAGACAAATCCTTTTCAAGAATAGGGGAATGATGCAACGTAAGACATGACACCACCAAGGGAACCAGTTCAAGTACCAATTGAGCTAGTTACAAGAGCGAGAGCAAAGAAATTTAAAGAAGCATTTAATGGGCTGATTCAAGAGGTTTGGGCTCAATCAAATTCGTGGAGGCCCATTGAGTATGATTCATGTAATCAGCAAGGATGCATTAACTTGATTCAAGCCCATGAGGAATTCAACTAATTCAATCAAGCCCAAGACAAGCCCAAGACGTTTTTTTTAACCAAGGGATTTTCGAAGACAAGCAGAATAACTACCTTCGGATTTGGTTGGGATTATCTTTTCAGATTTGTTAGGATTTAGGAAGATTTGGGAATATCTTTTCGAATTTGTTAGGATTTCAGTTAGGATTTGAGAATATCTTTTATAACATACTTTCAAACAAAATTCAGATTTTGTTTAGGCTTATCTTTGTTAGGATTTGTTAAGAATATCTTTTGTTCCGAATTTTCAAAACAAATTCCAGATTTCTTTTAAGTTTATTAATTGATAAGTTTATTAAAAATGTTAACTAAATTGATAAGTTTAATATTTTTAAAAATATTAAAAATATTCAGATTTTTAGGGAATATTCTTTGTAACAATTGCCTATAAATAGGCGTTCCCATAGCAATAAATCAGAACACATCAGTTTAATTCATAAATTTGGGAGTTTTAATTCTCTTTGGTTCTTTGAAGAACTATCTGAACTTATTGGAATTTTCCGTGGTGTTCGCTTCTGACTTATCAATCAACCCATCCATAGTTGATTGTGGCGTCTTCATTACACCAAGGTTCTTGTTTCGCATTAGGCAATGGGTTGAGGTCAATATACCAAGTTTCTTGTTTTTGCTGAAGCAACGGGTCGAGGTCTTCCATCCATTCGAACCTAATTTTAGAACGTTCTTGGGCTCATAATCTTGACGGGTCTCGTTAATCTTGCTGAGGTTCGTATCAAATTTAGAAAAAGAAACAAAAACAAATTAAAAAAAGTTATGGGCTTCTATTATTTGAATTCCTCACGGGCTTGAATTAAGTTAATGCATCCCTGTTGACCACATGAGTCAATGGGCCTCCACGAATTTGATTGAGCCCAAATCTCTTGAATCAGCCCATTAAGTGCTTTTTCTTCAAATCTCTTTGCTCTCGCTCTTGTAACCAGCCCAATTGGTATTTGAATTGGTTCCCATTAAACCGTTCTTTGATTCACATCATTCCCCTCCTCTTGAAAAGGAAATCATCGCCTAATAAGAATTTGTATACATTGTCATCGATTCGTTCAAGAACTTGAAAAGGACCATCCCTTCTAGGAAGTCGCTTGGAATGCTTTTCTGTCGGGATTCGTTTCTTCCTTTCGCATAGCCAAACCCAATCTCCGGGATCAAAAACTAATTTGTGACGCGTTTTTGTTAGCTTGACCTTGAAGCTCCTTAGTCTTCTCGGGATTACTACTATGGATTAGTCGGTTTGGATTGGAAGCTCTGGAAATAAAATCAATTTGATGTTTGAATTGTCAGATAAATGGTAATCCACGTAGTGCTTCCTTGCAAAAGACATCCTCGTATCCTTCTGTATAACAATCCTTTTGTTTTCTCTCTGATTTTCTCTCAATGGCCATAATAAGACTCTTCTCTTTTTTTTGCTCGCTTTTCTCGACCTCTCTCTCTTTTTCACTTTTTATCTTTTGGTTGCTCTCTTTTTCACTCCTTCTCTTTTTGTAACTCACTTGATCTTCATACACTTGTTGTGGTGTTAGCAGTATAAGAGTGATTGGTTGATCGATGAGCAACGAATACTTATTGGTGAAGCCATCCGTGTTGACACACCAATCAAACTGCTTCTGTAAATCGTCAGGGATGGTTTTACCTTGGAACAGGGGAGTCTTCATTTTAATGCTGCCTAAATTGTCGTCTTCTTGATTCCTAGCTCCCGTAAATCGCCCTCCATGTCTCCTATTATTACCCACAACCAAATCCTGACCATCTTCTTTATCAAAAACCAGCCTCACAATACTTTTCGTCTTCATCTCTCACACCTCGAAATCGAGCTCTATCCCTTTTGCACACATTAAGAGCATTTTGTGGCTGCTTCAAACGTGCAATCTCTATCCGGTCCAACTGGTCATGCACTCGTTCTAATTCAACTCTCAACTGCAGGTTTGGAATAGTTGGTCGTGGTGGCTCTACGGTTGAGTTTTCTTCTTTATTGCATGACATATTTAAAATCTACAAAATAAGGTTAGAAACCTTACAAGCACTCTCTAACGTGTTTCACTTGAGAAAAGAGAATTCACTCACTCCCATGTTTCTCGCTTAAATGGCTTTTACCCTCTAATATGCTCACTACTCCTGCCTTCTTCCACTCGTTGATTCTCTGTTTGTTCTTTTAAAACTAGAACCTAAGCTCTGATACCGAATGATGCGAACCCCGCCAAGAATAACGAGACCCATCAAGATTATGAATCCAAGAACGTTCCAAAATCAGGTTGGAATGGATGGGAGACCTCAACCCGTTACTTCAGCAAAAACAAGAACCTTGGTATATTGGACCTCAAGCCGTTGCTTAATGCGGAACAAGAACCTTAGTATAAGGAAGATGCTACAATCAACTATGGAATGGTTGATTGATAAGTCGGGAGTAAACACCACAGAAAATTCGATAAGTTCAAATAGTTCCAAAAGAACTAAAGAGAATTAGAACTCTCAAATTTGTGAATAAACTTATGTGTCTTTTTATTGCCGTGAGGATACCTGTTAATAGGCAATTGTTATAGAGAATGTTCCTAAAAGACCCGAAAATTTGTTACAAAGGATAATCTTAAAAATATGAAAATTTGTTATAAAAGATAATCCTAAATCCTAACCGAAATCATGCCTGCACTAGAAATTTAGAAAAAGAAACGAAAATAAATTAAAAAAAGTCATGGGCTTGTATTATTTGAATTCCTCATGGGCTTGAATTAAGTTAATGCATCCCTATTGACCACTTGAGTAAATAGGCCTCCACGAATTTCATTGAGCTCAAATTTCTTGAATCAGCCTATTAAGTGCTTTTTCTTTAAATCTCTTTGCTCTCGCTCTTGTAACCAGCCCAATTAGTATTTGAATTGGTTCCCATTAAACCGTTCTTTGATTCACATCATTCCCCTCCTCTTCAAAAGGAAATCATCACCTAATAAGGATTTGTATGCATTGTCATCGATTCGTTTAAGAACTTAGAAAGGACCATCCCCTCTAGGAAGTCGCTTGGAATGCTTTTCTGTCGAGATTCGTTTCTTCCTTTCGCATAGCCAAACCCAATCTCCGGGATCAAAAACTAATTTGTGACGCGTTTTGTTCGCTTAATCTTGAAGCTCCTTAGTCTTCTCGGGATTAATACTATGGATTAGTCGGTTTGGATTGGAAACTCTGGGCACAAAATCAATTTGATGTTTGAACCCTCGGATAAATGGTAATCCACGTAGTGCTTCCTCGCAAAAGACATCCACGTATCCTTCTGTATAACAATCCTTTTGTTTTCTCTCTGATTTTCTCTCAATGGCCATAATAAGACTCTTATCTTTTTTTTGCTCGCTTTTCTCTACCTCTCTCTCTTTTTCACTTTTTATCTTTTGGTTGCTCTCTTTTTCACTCCTTCTCTTTTTGTAACTCACTTGATCTTCATACACTTGTTGTGGTGTTAGCAGTATAAGAGTGATTGGTTGATCGATGAGCAACGAATACTTATTGGTGAAGCCATCCGTGTTGACACACCAATCAAACTGCTTCTGTAAATCATCAGGGATGGTTTTACCTTGGAACAGGGGAGTCTTCATTTTAATGCTACCCAAATTGTCGTCTTCTTGATTCCTAGCTCCCGTAAATCGCCCTCCATGTCTCCTATTATTACCCACAACCAAATCCTGACCATCTTCTTTATCAAAAACCAGCCTCACAATACTTTTCGTCTTCATCTCTCACACCTCGAAATCGAGCTCTATCCCTTTTGCACACATTAGGAGCATTTTGTGGCTGCTTCAAACGTGCAATCTCTATCCGGTCCAACTGGTCATGCACTCGTTCTAATTCAACTCTCAACTGCAGGTTTGGAATAGTTGGTCGTGGTGGCTCTACGGTTGAGTTTTCTTCTTTATTGCATGACATATTTAAAATCTACAAAATAAGGTTAGAAACCTTACAAGCACTCTCTAACGTGTTTCACTTGAGAAAAGAGAATTCACTCACTCCCATGTTTCTCGCTTAAATGGCTTTTACCCTCTAATATGCTCACTACTCCTGCCTTCTTCCACTCGTTGATTCTCTGTTTGTTCTTTTAAAACTAGAACCTAAGCTCTGATACCGAATGATGCGAACCCCGCCAAGAATAACGAGACCCATCAAGATTATGAATCCAAGAACGTTCCAAAATCAGGTTGGAATGGATGGGAGACCTCAACCCGTTACTTCAGCAAAAACAAGAACCTTGGTATATTGGACCTCAAGCCGTTGCTTAATGCGGAACAAGAACCTTAGTATAAGGAAGATGCTACAATCAACTATGGAATGGTTGATTGATAAGTCGGGAGTAAACACCACAGAAAATTCGATAAGTTCAAATAGTTCCAAAAGAACTAAAGAGAATTAGAACTCTCAAATTTGTGAATAAACTTATGTGTCTTTTTATTGCCGTGAGGATACCTGTTAATAGGCAATTGTTATAGAGAATGTTCCTAAAAGACCCGAAAATTTGTTACAAAGGATAATCTTAAAAATATGAAAATTTGTTATAAAAGATAATCCTAAATCCTAACCGAAATCATGCCTGCACTAGAAATTTAGAAAAAGAAACGAAAATAAATTAAAAAAAGTCATGGGCTTGTATTATTTGAATTCCTCATGGGCTTGAATTAAGTTAATGCATCCCTATTGACCACTTGAGTAAATAGGCCTCCACGAATTTCATTGAGCTCAAATTTCTTGAATCAGCCTATTAAGTGCTTTTTCTTTAAATCTCTTTGCTCTCGCTCTTGTAACCAGCCCAATTAGTATTTGAATTGGTTCCCATTAAACCGTTCTTTGATTCACATCATTCCCCTCCTCTTCAAAAGGAAATCATCACCTAATAAGGATTTGTATGCATTGTCATCGATTCGTTTAAGAACTTAGAAAGGACCATCCCCTCTAGGAAGTCGCTTGGAATGCTTTTCTGTCGAGATTCGTTTCTTCCTTTCGCATAGCCAAACCCAATCTCCGGGATCAAAAACTAATTTGTGACGCGTTTTGTTCGCTTAATCTTGAAGCTCCTTAGTCTTCTCGGGATTAATACTATGGATTAGTCGGTTTGGATTGGAAACTCTGGGCACAAAATCAATTTGATGTTTGAACCCTCGGATAAATGGTAATCCACGTAGTGCTTCCTCGCAAAAGACATCCACGTATCCTTCTGTATAACAATCCTTTTGTTTTCTCTCTGATTTTCTCTCAATGGCCATAATAAGACTCTTATCTTTTTTTTGCTCGCTTTTCTCTACCTCTCTCTCTTTTTCACTTTTTATCTTTTGGTTGCTCTCTTTTTCACTCCTTCTCTTTTTGTAACTCACTTGATCTTCATACACTTGTTGTGGTGTTAGCAGTACAAGAGTGATTGGTTGATCGTTGAGCAACGAATACTTATTGGTGAAGCCATCCGTGTTGACACACCAATCAAACTGCTTCTGTAAATCGTCAGGGATGGTTTTGAGTCTTCGTTTTAATGCTGCCCAAATTGTTTTCTTCTTGATTCCTAGCTCTTGTAAATCACCCTCCATGTCCCCTATTATTACCCACAACTGAATCCTGACCATCTTCTTTATCAAAAACTAGCCCCACGATACTTTTCGTCTTCATCTCTCACACCTCGAAATCGAACTCTTTTCCTTTTGCACACATTAGGAGCATTTTGAGACTGCTTCAAACGTGCAATCTCTATCCGATCCAACCGTTCATGCACTCGTTATAATTCAACTCTCAACTGCAGGTTTGGAATAGTTGGTCGTGGTAGCTCTATGGTTGAGTTTTCTTTTTTATTGCGTGACATATTTAAAATCTGCAAAATAAGATTAGAAACCTCACCAGCACTCCCTCACGTGTTTCACTTGAGAAAAGAGAATTCACTCACTCCCGTGTTTCTCGCTTAAATGGCTTTTACCCTCTAATATGCTCACTACTCCTGCCTTCTTCCACTCGTTGGTTCTCCTTTGGTTCTTTTCTAGCTAGAACCTAAGCTCTGATACCAAATGATGCTAGCCCCACCAAGAATAACGAGACCCATCAAGATTATGAACCCAAGAACGTTCCAAAGTCAGGTTTGAATGGATGGGAGACCTCGACCCGTTGCTTCAGTAAAAACAAGAACCTTGGTATATTGGACCTCAACCCGTTGCTTAATGCGGAATAAGAACCTTGGTATAAGCAAGATGCCACAATCAACTATGGAATGGTTGATTGATAAGTCAGGAGTGAACGCCACGGAAAATTCCGGAAAGTTCAAATAGTTCTCAAAGAACCAAAGAGAATTAGAACTCCCAAATTTGTGAATAAACTGGTGTGTCCTTTTATTACCGTTAGGATGCCTATTTGTGGGCAATTGTTACAGAGAATATTCCTAAAAAACCTGAAAATTTGTTACAAAGGATAATCCTAAAAATATGAAAATTTGTTATAAAAGATAATCCTAAATCCTAACTGAAAGTTGTTAAAAAGATGATCTTAAATCCTAACCGAAATCACGCCTGCACTAGAAATTCAGAAAAAGAAGTGAAAATAAATTAAAAAAAGTCATGGGCTTGTATTATTTGAATTCCTTATGGGCTGGAATGAAGTTAATGCATCCGTATTGACCACATGAGTCAATGGGCCTCCACGAATTTGATTGAGCCCAAATCTCTTGAATCAGCCTATTAAGTTCTTTTTCTTTAAATCTCTTTGCTCTCGCTCTTGTAACCAGCCCAATTGGTATTTGAATTGGTTCCCATAAAATCGTTCTTTGATTCACATCATTCCCCTCCTCTTGAAAAGGAAATCATCGCCTAATAAGGATTTGTATGCATTGTCATCAGTTCATTCAAGAACTCGGAAAGGACCATCCCCTCTAGGAAATCGCTTGGAATGCTTTTCTGTCAGGATTCATTTCTTCCTTTCGCATAGCCAAACCCAATCTCCAGGATCAAAAACTAATTTGTGACGCGTTTGTTGGCTTGACCTTGAAGCTCCTTAGTCTTCTCGGGATTACTACTATGGATTAGTCGGTTTAGATTGGAAGCTCTAGGCACAAAATCAATTTGATGTTTGAACGCTCGGATAAATGGTAATCCACGTAGTGCTTCCTCACAAAAGACATCCTCGTATCCTTTTGTATAACAATCCTTTTGTTTTCTCTCTGATTTTCTCTCAATGGCCATAATAAAACTCTTCTCTTTTTTTTGCTCGCTTTTCTCGGCCTCTCTCTCTTTTTCACTTTGTATTTTTTGGTTGCTCTCTTTTTCACTCCTTCTCTTTTTGTAACCTCACTTGATCTTCATACACTTGTTGTGGTGTTAGCAGTACAAGAGTGATTTGTTGATCGTTCAGCAACGAATACTTGTTGGTAAAGCCATCCGTGTTGACACACCGATCAAACTGCTTCTGTAAATCGTCTGGGATGGTTTTACCTTGGAATGAGGGAGTCTTCATTTTAATGCTGCCCTAATTGTCGTCTTCTTGATCCCTAGCTCTTGTAAATCACCGTCCATGTCTCCTATTATTACCCACAACCGAATCCTGACCATCTTCTTTATCAAAAACCAGCCCCACAATACTTTTTGTCTTCATCTCTCACACCTCGAAATCAAACTCTTTCCCTTTTGCACACATTAGGAGCATTTTGTGGCTGCTTCAAACGTGCAATTTCTATCCGGTCCAACCATTCATGCACTCGTTCTAATTCAACTCTCAAGTACAGGTTTGGAATAGTTGGTAATGGTGGCTCTACGGTTGAGTTTTCTTCTTTATTGTGTGACATATTTAAAATCTGCAAAATAAGGTTAGAAACCTCACAAGCACTCCTTCATGTGTTTTACTTGAGAAAAGAGAATTCGCTCACTCCCGTGTTTCTCGCTTAAATGGCTTTTACCCTCTAATATGCTCACTACTCCTGCCTTCTTCCACTCGTTGATTCTCTTTTGGTTCTTTTCAAGCTAGAACCTAAGCTCTGATACCAAATGATGCGAACCCCGCCAAGAATAACGAAACCCGTCAAGATTATGAACCTAAGAATGTTCCAAAGTCAGGTTTGAATGGATGGGAGACCTCGACCCGTTGCTTCAGCAAAAACAAGAATCTTGGTATATTGGACCTCAACCCGTTGCTTAATGCGGAACAAGAACCTTGGTATAAGCAAGATGCCACAATCAATTATGGAATGGTTGATTGATAAGCCGGGAGTGAATGCCACGGAAAATTCCGGTAAGTTCAAATAGTTCTCAAAGAACCAAAGAGAATTAGAACTCCCAAATTTGTGAATAAACTAATGTGTCCTTTTATTGCCGTGAGGATGCCTATTTATAGGCAATTGTTACAGAGAATATTCCTAAAAAACCCAAAAATTTGTTACAAATGATAATCCTAAAAATCTGAAAATTTGTTATAAAAGATAATCCTAAATCCTAACCGAATTCACGCCTACACTAGAAATTCGAAAAAAGAAACGAAAATAAATTAAAAAAAGTCACCAGCTTATATTATTTCAATTCCTCATGGGCTTGAATTAAGTTAATGCATCTCTGTTGACCACATGAGTCAATGGGCCTCCACGAATTTGATTGAGCCCAAATCTCTTGAATCAGCCTATTAAGTGCTTTTTCGTTAAATCTCTTTGCTCTCACTCTTGTAACCCGCCCAATTCGTATTTGAATTGGTTCCCATAAAACCGTTCTTTGATTCACATCATTCCCCTCCTCTTGATAAGGAAATCATCGCCTAATAAGGATTTGTATGCATTGTCATCGATTCGTTCAAGAACTTGGAAAGGACCATCCCCTCTAGGAAGTCGCTTGGAACGCTTTTCTGTCGGGATTCGTTTCTTCCTTTTGCATAGCCAAACCCAATCTCCGGGATCAAAAACTAATTTGTGACGTGTTTTGTTCGCTTGACCTTAAAGCTCCTTAGTCTTCTCGGGATTACTATTATGGATTAGTTGGTTTGGATTGGAAGCTCTGGGCACAAAATCAATTTGATGTTTGAACCCTCAGATAAATGGTAATCCACGTAGCGCTTCCTTGCAAAAGACATCCTCGTACCCTTTTGTATAACAATCCTTTTGTTTTCTCTCTGATTTTCTCTCAATGGCCATAATAAGACTCTTCTCTTTTTTTTGCTTGCTTTTCTCGGCCTCTCTCTCTTTTTCACTTTTTATCTTTTGGTTGCTCTCTTTTTCACTCCTTCTCTTTTTGTAACCTCACTTGATCTTCATACACTTGTTGTGGTGTTCACGGTACGAGAGTGATTGGTTCAACGTTGAGCAATGAATACTTGTTGGTGAAGCCATCCGTGTTGACACACCAATCAAACTGCTTCTGTAAATCTTTAGGATGATTTTACCTTGGAACGGGGAAATCTTCATTTTAATGCTACCTAAATTGTTGTCTTCTTGATTCCTAGCTTTTATAAATCATCCTCCACGTCTCCTATTACCCACAGCCGAATCCTGACCATCTTCTTTATCAAAACCGGCCCCACAATACTTTTCATCTTCATCTCTTACACCTCGAAATTGAACTCTCTCCCTTTTGTACACATTAGGAGCATTTTGTGGCTGCTTCAAACGTGCAATCTCTATCTGGTCCAACTGTTCACGCACTCGTTCTAATTAAACTCTCAACATCCGTTTCAACTCTCTCATCAACTGTAATTGCCTGTTTGGAATAGTTGGTCGTGGTGGCTCTACGGTTGAGTTTTCTTCTTTATTGCTTGACATATTTAAAATCTACAAAATAAGGTTAGAAACCTCTCAAGCACTCCCTCACGTGCTTCACTTCAGAAAAGAGAATTCACTCACTCTCGTGTTTCTTGCTTAAATGGCTTTTACCCTCTAATATGCTCACTACTCATACCTTCTTCCACTCGTTGATTCTCTTTTGGTTCTTTTCAAACTAGAACATAAGCTCTGATACCGAATGATGCCAACCTCGCCAAGAATAACAAGACCCATCAAGATTATGAACCCAAGGACGTTCCAAAGTCAGGTTTGAATGGATGGGAGACCTCGACCCATTACTTCAGCAAAAACAAGAATCTTGGTATATTGGACCTCAACCCGTTGCTTAATGTGGAACAACAACCTTGGTATAAGGAAGATGCCACAATCAACTATGGAATGGTTGATTGATAAGTCGGGAGTAAACACCACAGAAAATTCTGATAAGTTCAAACAGTTCCAAAAGAACCAAAGAGAATTAGAACTCTCAAATTTGTGAATAAACTGATGTGTCTTTTTATTGCCGTGACGATGCCTATTTATAGGCAATTGTTATAGAGAATATTCCTAAAAGACCCGAAAATTTGTTACAAAGGATAATCCTAAAAATCCAAAAATTTGTTATAAAAGATAATCCTAAATCCTAACTGAAATTTGTTACAAAAGATAATCCTAAATCCTAACCGAAATCACGCCTACACTAGAAATTCAGAAAAAGATATGAAAACAAATTAAAAAAAGTCATGGGCTTGTATTATTTGAATTTCTCATAGGCTTGAATTAAGTGAATGCATCCCTTGTTGACCACATGAGTCAATGGGCCTCCACGAATTTGATTGAGCCCAAATCTCTTGAATCAGCCCGTTAAGTGCTTCTTTAAATCTCTTTACTCTCGCTCTTGTAACCAGCCCAATTGGCATTTGAATTGGTTCCCTTAAAACCGTTCTTTGATTCACATCAATCCCCTCCTCTTGAAAAGGAAATCATCGCCTAATAAGGATTTGTATGCATTGTCATCGATTCGTTCAATAACTTGGAAAGGACCATCCCCTCTAGGGAGTCGCTTCGAACGCTTTTGCGTTGGGATTCGTTTCTTCCTTTCGCATAGCCAAACCCAATCTCCGGGATCAAAAACTAATTTGTGATGCATTTTGTTGGCTTGACCTTGAAGCTCCTTAGTCTTCTCGGGATTACTACTATAGATTAGTTGGTTTGGATTGGAAGCTCTGGGCACAAAATTAATTTGATGTTTGAACCCTCGGATAAATGGTAATCCATGTAGTGGTTCCTCACAAAAGACATCCTCGCATCCTTTTGCATAACAATCCTTTTGTTTTCTCTCTGATTTTCTCTCAATGGCCATAAGACTCTTCTCTTTTTTTGGTTCGCTTTTCTCGGCCTCTCTCTCTTTTTTATTCTCTTTCTTTTTCACTTTTTATCTTTTGGTTGCTCTCTTTTTCACTCCTTCTCTTTTTGTAACCCCGCTTGATCTTCATACACTTGTTGTGGTGTCAGTAGTACAAGAGTGATTGGTTGATCATTGAGCGACAAATACTTGTTAGTGAAGCCATCCGTGTCGACACACCAATAAAACTGCTTCTGTAAATCATCAGGGATGATTTTACCTTGGAACGGGGGAATCTATATTTTACTGCTGCCCAAATTGTTGTCTTCTTGATTCCTAGCTCTTGTAAATCTCCCTGCATGTCTCGTATTACCCCCAACCGAATCCTGACCATCTTCTTTATCAAAACCGGCCCCACAATACTTTTCGTCTTCATCTCTCACACCTCGAAATTGAACTCTCTCCCTTTTGTACACATTAGGAGCATTTTGTGGCTGCTTCAAACGTGCAATCTCTATCCGGTCCAACCGTTCATGCACTCGTTCTAATTCGACTATCAACATCTGTTTCACCTCTCTCATCAACTGTAATTGCAGGTTTGGAATAGTTGGTCGTGATGGTTATACTGTTGAGTTTTCTTCTTTATTGCATGACATATTTATAATCTACAAAATAAGGTTAGAAACTGCTCAAGCACTCTCTCACATGTTTCACTTGAGAAAAGAGAATTCACTCACTCTCGTGTTTCTCGCATAAATGGCTTTTATCCTCTAATATGCTCACTACTCCTGCCTTCTTCCACTCGTTGATTCTCTGTTGGTTCTTTTCAAACTAGAACCTAAGCTCTGATACCGAATGATGCAAACCCCACCATGAATAATGACTTTCGTCAAGATTATGAACCCAAGAACATTCCAAAGTCAGGTTTGAATGGATAGGAGACCTCGACCTGTTGCTTCAGCAAAAACAAGAACCTTGGTATATTGGACCTCAACCAGTTGCTTAATGCGGAACAAGAACCTTGGTATAAGGAAGATGCCACAATCAACTATGGAATGGTTGATTGATAAGTCGGGAGTGAACGCCACAGAAAATTCTGATAAGTTCAAATAGTTCTCAAAGAACCAAAGAGAATTAGAACTCTCAAATTTGTGAATAAACAGATGTGTCTTTTTATTGCGGTGAGGATGCCTATTTATATGCAATTGTTACAGAGAATATTCCTAAAAGACCCAAAAATTTGTTACAAAGGGTAATCCTAAAAATCCAAAAATTTGTTATTAAAGATAATCCTATGTCCTAACTGAAATTTGTTACAAAAGATAATCCTAAATCCTAACCGAAATCACGCCTACACTAGAAATTCTGAAAAAGAAATGAAAATAAAATAAAAAAAGTCATGGGCTTGTATTATTTGAATTCCTCATGGGCTTGAATTAAGTTAATGCATCCCTGTTGACCACATGAGTCAATGGGCCTCCACGAATTTGATTGAGCCCAATTCTCTTGAATCAGCCCATTAAGTTCTTCTTTAAATCTCCTTGCTCTCGCTCTTGTAACCAACCCCATTGGTATTTGAATTGGTTCCCTTAAAACCATTCTTTGATTCACATCATTCCCCTCCTCTTGAAAAGGAAATCATCGCCTAATAAGGATTTGTATGCATTATCATCTATTCGTTCAAGAACTTGAAAATGACCATCCCCTCTAGGAAGTCGCTTGGAACGCTTTTGTGTCGGGATTCGTTTCTTCCTTTCGCATAGCCAAACCTAATCTCCGGGATCAAAAACTAATTTGTGAAGCGTTTTGTTGGCTTGACCTTGAAGCTCCTTAGTCTTCTCGGGATTACTACTATAGATTAGTCTGTTTGGATTGGAAGCTCAGGGTACAAAATCAATTTGATGTTTGAACCCTTGGATAAATGGTAATCCACGTAGTGCTTCCTCGCAAAAGACATCCTTGTATCCTTCTGTATAAAAATCCTTTTGTTTTCTCTCTGATTTTCTCTCAATGGCCATAAGACACTTCTCTTTTTTTTTGCCCGCTTTTGTCGGCCTCTCTCTCTCTTTCACTCTCTTTCTTTTTCATTTTTTATGTTTTGGTTGCTCTCTTTTTCACTCCTTCTCTCTTTGTAACCTCACTTGATCTTCATACACTTGTTATGGTGTCAGCAGTACAAGAGTGATTGGTTGATCATTGAGCAATGAATACTTGTTAGTGAAGCCATCCGTGTCGACACACCAATCAAACTGCTTTTGTAAATCATCAGGGATGATTTTACCTTGGAACGGGGGAATCTTCATTTTACTGCTGCCTAAATTGTTGTCTTCTTGATTCCTAGCTCTTGTAAATGGCCCTGCATGTCTCCTATTACCCCCAACCGAATCCTGACCATCTTCTTTATCAAAATCGGCCCCACAATACTTTTCATCTTCATCTCTCACACCTCGAAATTGAACTCTCTCCCTTTTGTACGCATTAGGAGCATTTTACGGCTACTTCAAATGTGCAATCTCTATCCGGTCCAACCGTTCATGCACTCGTTCTAATTTAACTCTCAACATCCGTTTCATCTCTCTCATCAACTGTAATTGCAGGTTCGGAATAGTTGGTCGTGGTGGCTCTACGGTTGAGTTTTCTTCTTTATTACGCGACATATTTAAAATCTGTAAAATAAGGCTAGAAACCTCACAAGCACTCCCTCGCGTGTTTCACTTGAGAAAAGAGAATTCACTCACTCTCGTGTTTCTCGCTTAAATGGCTTTTACCCTCTAATATGCTCACTACTCCTATGTTCTTCCACTCATTGATTCTCTTTTGGTTCTTTTCAAATTAGAACCTAAGCTCTGATACCGAATGATGCGAACTCCATCAAGAATAACGAGACCCATCAAGATTTTGAACCCAAGAACGTTCCAAAGTCAGGTTTGAATGGATGGGAGACCTCGACCCGTTGCTTCAGCAAAAACAAGAACATTGGTATATTGGACCTAAACCCGTTGCTTAATGCGGAACCAGAACCTTGGTAAAAGAAAGATGCCATAATCAACCATGGAATGGTTGATTGATAAGTCGGGAGTGAACGCCACGGAAAATTCTAATAAGTTCAAATAGTTCCCAAAGAACCAAAGAGAATTAGAACTCTCAAATTTGTGAACAAACTGACGTGTCTTTTTATTGCTGTGAGGATGCCTATTTATAGGCAATTGTTATAGAGAATATTCCTAAAAGACCCAAAAATTTGTTACAAATGATATTCCTAAAAATCTGAAAATTTTTTATAAAAGATAATCCAAAATCCTAACTGAAATTTGTTAAAAAAGATAATCCTAAATCCTAACCGAAATCACGCCTACACTAGAAATTCCGAAAAAGAAACAAAAATAAATTAAAAAAAGTCATGGGCTTGTTCTATTTGAATTCCACATGGGCTTGAATTAAGTTAATATATCCCTGTTGACCACATGAGTCATTGGGCCCCCACGAATTTGAATGAGCCCAAATCTCTTGAATAAGCCCATCAAGTGCTTATTTAAATCTCTTTGCTCTCGCTCTTGTAACCAGTCCAATTGCTAATTTGAATTGGTTCCCTTGAAACCTTTCTTTGATTCACATCATTCCCCTCCTCCTAAAAAGGAAATCATCACCTAATAAGGATTTGTATGCATTGTCATCGATTTGTTCAAGAACTTGGAAAGGACCATCCCCTCTAGGAAGTCGCTTGAAATGCTTTTGTGTCGGGATTCGTTTCTTCTTTTCGCATTGCCAAACCTAATCTCCGGGATCAAAAACCAATTTGTGACGCGTTTTATTGGCTTAATCTTGAAGCTCCTTAGTCTTCTCGGGATTACTACTATAGATTAATCGGTTTGGATTGGAAGCTCTTGGCATAAAATCAATTTGATATTTGAACCCTCGGATAAATGGTAATCCACGTAGTGCTTCCTTGCGAAAGACATCCTCGTATCCTTTTGTATAACAATCCTTTTGTTTTCTCTCTTATATTCTCTCAATGGCCATAAGACACTTCTCTTTTCTTGGCTCGCTTTTCTCGGCATCTCTCTCTTTTTCACTCTCTTTCTTTTTCACTTTTTTTCTTTTGGTTGCTCTCTTTCTCACTCCTTCTCTTTTTGTAACCTCACTTGATCATCATACACTTGTTGTGGTGTCAGCAGTACAAGAGTGATTGGTTGATCGTTGAGCAACGAATACTTGTTGGTGAAGCCATCCGTGTTGACACACCAATCAAACTGCTTCTGTAAATCGTCATGGATGGTTTTACCATGGAACGGGGGAGTCTTCATTTTAATGCTGCCCAAATTGTTGTCTTCTTGATTCCTAGTTCTTGTAAATCGCCCTCCATGTCTCCTATTACCCACAACCAAATCCTGACCATCTTCTTTAACAAAACCAGCCCCACAATACTTTTCGTCTTCATCTCTCACAACTCGAAATTGAACTCTTTCCCTTTTGCACACATTAGGAGCATTTTGCGGCTACTTCAAACGTGCAATCTCTATTCGGTCCAACCGTTCATGGACTCGTTCTAATTCAACTCTCAACATCCGTTTCATCTATCTCATCAGCTGTAACTGCAGGTTTGGACTAGTTGGTCGTGGTGGCTCTATGGTTGAGTTTTCTTCTTTATTGCGTGACATATTTAAAATCTGCAAAATAAGATTAGAAACCCCACAAGCACTCCCTCACGTGTTTCACTTGAGAAAAGAGAATTCACTCACTCTCGTGTTTCTCGCTTAAATGGCTTTTACCCTATAATATGCTCACTACTCCTACCTTCTTCCATTCGTTGATTCTGTTTTGGTTCTTTTCAAACTAGACCCTAAGCTCTGATACCGAATGACGCAAACCCCGCCAAGAATAACGATACTCGTCAAGATTATGAACCCAAGAACGTTCCAAAGTCAGGTTTGAATGGATGGGAGACCTCGACCCGTTGCTTCAGCAAAAACAAGAACCTTGGTATACTGGACCTCAACCCGTTGCTTAATGCGGAGCAAGAACCTTGGTATAAGGAAGATGCCACAATCAACTATGGAATGGTTGATTGATAAGTCGAGATGAACGCCACGGAAAATTCCGATAAGTCCAAATAGTTCTCAAAAAACCAAAAAGAATTAGAACTCTCAAATTTGTGAATAAACTGATGTGTCTTTTTACTGCCGTGAGGATGCCTATTTATAGGCAATTGTTACAGAGAATATTCCTAAAAGACCCGAAATTTTGTTACAAAGGATAATCCTAAAAATCCAAAAATTTGTTATAAAAGATAATCCTAAATCCTAACTGAAATTTGTTACAAAAGATAATCCTAAATCCTAACCGAAATCGTGCCTACACTAGAAATTCAGAAAAAGAAATGAAAATAAATTAAAAAAAGTCATGGGCTTGTATTATTTGAATTCCTCAGGGGCTTGAATTAAGTCAATGCATCCCTGTTGACCACATGAGTCAATGGGCCTCCACGAATTTGATTGAGCCCAAATCTCTTGAATCATCCCAGTAAGTGCTTTTCCTTCAAATCTCTTTGCTCTCGCTCTTGTAATCCTATGTCCTAACTGAAATTTGTTACAAAAGATAATCCTAAATCCTAACCGAAATCACGTCTACACTAGAAATTCCGAAAAAGAAATGAAAATAAATTAAAAAAAGTCATAGGCTTGTATTATTTGAATTCCTCATGGGCTTGAATTAAGTTAATGCATCCCTGTTGACCACATGAGTCAATGGGCCTCCACGAATTAGATTGAGCCCAAATCTCTTGAATCAGCCCATTAAGTGCTTCTTTTAATCTCTTTGCTCTCACTCTTGTAACCAGCCAATTGGTATTTGAATTGGTTCCCATAAAACCGTTCTTTGATTCACATCATTCCCCTCCTCTTGAAAAGGAAATCATCACCTAATAAAGATTTGTATGCATTGTCATCGATTCGTTCAAGAACTTGGAAAGGACCATCCCCTCTAGAAAGTCACTTGGAACGCTTTTATGTCGGGATTCGTTTCTTCCTTTCGCATAGCCAAACCCAATCTCCAGGATCAAAAACTAATTTGTGATGCATTTTGTTGGTTTGACCTTGAAGCTCCTTAGTCTTCTCGAGATTACTACTATAGATTAGTCGTTTTGGATTGGAAGCTCTAGGCACAAAATCAATTTGATGTTTGAACCCTCGGATAAATGGCAATCCACGTAGTGCTTCCCCACAAAATACATCCTCGTACCCTTTTGTGTAACAATCCTTTTGTTTTCTCTCTGATTTTCTATTAATGGCCATAAGACTCTTCTCTTTTTTTTTGCCCGCTTTTCTCGGCCTCTCTCACTTTTTCACTCTCTTTCTTTTTCACTTTTTATCTTTTGGTTGCTCTCTTTGTCACTCCTACTTTTTTTGTAACCTCACTTGATCTTCTTACACTTGTTGTGGTGTCAGTAGTACAAGAGTGATTGGTTGATCGTTAAGCAATGAATACTTGTTGGTGAAGCCATCTGTGTTGACACACCAATCAAAATGCTTCTGTAAATCCTCAGGGATGATTTTACCTTGGAACGGGGGAATCTTCATTTTAATGCTACCCAAATTGTTGTCTTCTTGATTCCTAGCTCTTGTAAATCACCCTCCACGTCTCCTATTACCCACAACCGAATCCTGACCATCCTTTTTATCAAAAACCATCCCGACAATACTTTTCATCTTCATCCCTCACACCTCAAAATTGAACTTTTTCCCTTTTGCACACATTAGGAGCATTTTGTGGCTGCTTCAAACGTGCAATCGCTATCCGATCTAACCGTTCATGCACTCGTTCTAATTCAACTCTCAACATCCGTTTCATCTCTATTATCAACTGTAACTGCAGGTTTCGAATAGTTGGACGTTGTGGCTCTACGGTTGAGTTTTCTTCTTCATTATGTGACATATTTAAAATCTGCAAAATAAGGTTAGAAACCCTACAAGCACTCCCTCACGTGTTTCACTTGAGAAAAGAGAATTCACTCACTCTCGTGTTTCTCACTTAAATGGCTTTTACCCTCTAATATGCTCACTACTCCTGCCTTCTTCCACTCGTTGATTCTCTTTTGGTTCTTTTCAAATTAGAACCTAAGCTCTGATACCGAATGATGCGAACCCCGCCAAGAATAACGAGACCCGTCAAGATTGAACCCAAGAACGTTCCAAAGTCAAGTTTGAATGGATGGGAGACTTGACCCATTGCTTCAGCAAAAACAAGAATCTCGGTATATTGGAACTCAACCCGCTGCTTAATGCGGAACTAGAACCTTGGTATAAGAAAGATCCCATAATCGACTATGGAATGGTTGATTGATAAGTCGGGAGTGAACGCCACGAAAAATTCTGATAAGTTCAAATCGTTCTCAAAGAACCAAAGTGAATTAGAACTCTCAAATTTATGAGTAAACTGATGTGCCTTTTTATTGCTGTGACGATGCCTATTTATAGGCAATTGTTACGGAGAATATTCCTAAAAGACCCCAAAATTTGTTACAATGGATAATCCTTAAAATGCAAAACTTTATTATAAAAGATAATCCTATGTCCTAACTGAAATTTGTTACAAAAGATAATCCTAAATCCTAACCGAAATCATGCCTACACAAGAAATTCAGAAAAAGAAACGAAAATAAATTAAAAAAAGTCATGGGCTTGTATTATTTGAATTCCTCATGGGCTTGAATTAAGTTAATGCATCCCTGTTGACCACATGAGTCAATGGGCCTCCACGAATTTGATTGAGCTCAAATCTCTTGAATCAGCCCATTAAGTGCTTCTTTTAATCTCTTTGCTCTCGCTCTTGTAACCAGTCCAATTGGTATTTGAATTGGTTCCCATAAAACCGTTCTTTGATTCACAACATTCCCCTCCTCTTGAAAAGGAAATCATCGCCTAATAAAGATTTGTATGCATTGTCATCGATTCGTTCAAGAACTTGGAAAGGACCATCCCCTCTAGAAAGTCGCTTGGAACACTTTTATGTCGGGATTCGTTTCTTCCTTTCGCATGGCCAAACCCAATCTCTGGGATCAAAAACTAATTTGTGACGCATTTTGTTGGCTTGACCTTGAAGCTCCTTAGCCTTCTCGAGATTACTACTATAGATTAGTCGTTTTGGATTGGAAGCTCTGGGCACAAACTCAATTTGATATTTGAACCATCGGATAAATGGCAATCCATGTAGTGCTTCCTCGCAAAAGACATCCTCGTACCCTTTTGTGTAACAATCCTTTTCTTTTTCTCTCTGATTTTCTCTCAATGGCCATAAGACTCTTCTCTTTTTTTTACCCGCTTTTCTCGGCCTCTCTCACTTTTTCACTCTCTTTCTTTTTCACCTTTTATCTTTTGGTTGCTCTCTTTTTCACTCCTTCTCTTTTTGTAACCTCACTTGATCTTCATACACTTGTTGTGGTGTCAGCAGTACAAGAGTGATTGGTTGATCGTTGAGCAACGAATACTTGTTGGTGAAGCCATCTGTGTTGACACACCAATCAAACTGCTTCTGTAAATCCTCAGGGATGGTTTTACCCTGGAACGGGGGAATATTCATTTTAATGCTACCCAAATGGTTGTCTTCTTGATTCCTAGCTCTTGTAAATTGCCCTCCACGTCTCCTATTACCCACAACCGAATCCTGACCATCTTTTTTTATCAAAAACCAGCCCAACAATACTTTTCATCTTCATCCCTCACACCTCGAAATTGAACTCTTTCCCTTTTGCACACATTAGGAGCATTTTATGGCTGCTTCAAACGTGCAATCTCTATCCGGTCCAACCGTTCATGCACTCGTTCTAATTCAACTCTTAACATCTGTTTCATCTCTCTCACCAACTGTAACTGCAGGTTTGGAATAGTTGGTCGTGGTGGCTCTAGGGTTGAGTTTTCTTGTTTATTGCGTGACATATTTAAAATCTACAAAATAAGGTTAGAAACCTCACAAGCACTCCCTCACGTGTTTCACTTGAGAAAAGAAAATTCACTCACTCTCGTGTTTCTCGCTTAAATGGCTTTTACCTTCTAATATGGTCACTGCACCAACCTTCTTCCACTTGTTGATTCTCTTTTGGTTCTTTTCAAACTAGAACCTAAGCTCTGATACCGAATGATGCGAACCCCGCCAAGAATAACAAGACCCGTCAAGATTATGAACCCAAGAACATTCCAAAGTCAGGTTTGAATAGATGGGAGACCTCGACCCATTGCTTCAGCAAAAACAAGAACCTTGGTATATTCGACCTCAACCCGTTGCTTAATGTGGAACAAGAACCTTGGTATAAGGAAGATGCCACAATCAACTATGGAATGGTTGATTGATAAGTCAGGAGTGAATGCCACGGAAAATTATGATAAGTTCAAATCGTTCTCAAAGAACCAAAGAAAATTAGAACTCTCAAATTTATGAGTAAACTGATGTGCCTTTTTATTGCCGTGACGATGCCTATTTATAGGCAATTGTTATAGAGAATATTCCTAAAAGACCCAAAAATTTGTTACAAAAGATAATCCTAAAAATCCAAAAATTTGTTATAAACGATAATCCTATGTCCTAACTGAAATTTGTTACAAAAGATAATCCTAAATCCTAACCGAAATCACGCCTACACTAGAAATTCAGAAAAATAAACGAAAATAAATTAAAAAATGTCATGGGCTTGTATTATTTGAATTCCTCATGGGCTTGAATTAAGTTAATGCATCCCTGTTGACCACATGAGTCAATGGGCCACCAAGAATTTGATTGAGCCCAAATATCTTGAATCAGCCCATTAAGTGCTTCTTTTAATCTCTTTGCTCTCGCCCTTGTAACCAGCCCAATTGGTATTTGAATTGGTTCCCATAAAACCGTTCTTTGATTCACAACATTCCCCTCCTCTGGAAAAGGAAATCATCGCCTAATAAGGATTTGTATGCATTGTCATCGACTCGTTCAAGAACTTGGAAAGGACCATCACCTCTAGAAAGTCACTTGGAACGCTTTTATGTCGGGATTTGTTTCTTCCTTTCGCATGGCCAAACCCAATCTCCGGGATCAAAAACTAATTTGTGATGTATTTTGTTGGCTTGACCTTGAAGCTCCTTAGTCTTCTCGAGATTACTACTATAGATTAGTCGTTTTGGTTTGGAAGCTCCGGGCACAAACTCAATTTGATGTTTGAACCCTCGGATAAATGGCAATCCATGTAGTGCTTCCTCGCAAAAGACATCCTCGTACCCTTTTGTGTGACAATCCTTTTGTTTTTCTCTCTGATTTTCTCTCAGTGGCCATAAGACTCTTCTCTTTTTTTTACCCGCTTTTCTCGGCCTTTCTCACTTTTTCACCTTTTATCTTTTGGTTGCTCTCTTTTTCACTCCTTCTCTTTTTGTAACCTCACTTGATCTTCATACACTTGTTGTGGTGTCAGCAGTATAAGAGTGATTGGTTGATCGTTGAGCAACGAATACTTGTTGGTGAAGCCATCTGTGTTGACACACCAATCAAACTGCTTCTGTAAATCCTCAGGGATGGTTTTACCCTGGAACGGGGGAATATTCATTTTAATGCTACCCAAATTGTTGTCTTCTTGATTCCCAGCTCTTGTAAATCGCACTCCACGTCTCCTATTACCCACAACCGAATCCTGACCATCTTTTTTATCAAAAACCAGCCCAAAAATACTTTTCATCTTCATCCCTCACACCTCGAAATTGAACTCTTTCCCTTTTGCACACTTTAGGAGCATTTTGTGGCTGCTTCAAACGTGCAATCTCTAACCGGTCCAACCGTTCATGCACTCGTTCTAATTCAACTCTTAACATCCGTTTCATCTCTCTCACCAACTGTAACTGCAGGTTTGGAATAGTTGGTCGTTGTGGCTCTACGGTTGAGTTTTCTTCTTTATTACGTGACATATTTAAAATCTGCAAAATAAGGTTAGAAACCTCACAAGCACTCCCTCACGTGTTTCACTTGAGAAAAGAGAATTCACTCACTCTCGTGTTTCTCGCTTAAATGGCTTTTACCCTCTAATATGCTCACTACTCCTGTCTTCTTCCACTCATTGATTCTCTTTTGGTTCTTTTCAAACTAGAACCTAAGCTCTGATACCGAATGATGCGAACCCCGTCAAGAATAACGATACCGGTCAAGATTGAACCCAAGAACGTTCCAAAGTCAAGTTTGAATGGATGGGAGACCTTGACCCATTGCTTCAGCAAAAACAAGAATATTGGTATATTGGACCTCAACCCGTTGCTTAATGCGTAACTAGAACCTTGGTATAAGAAAGATGCCAGAATCAACTATGGAATGGTTGATTGATTAGTCGGGAGTGAACGCCATGGAAAATTCTGATAAGTTCAAATAGTTCTCAAAGAACCAAAGAGAATTAGAACTCTCAAATTTATGAGTAAACTAATGTGTATTTTTATTGCCGTGAGGATGCCTATTTATAGGCAATTGTTGCGGAGAATATTTCTAAAAGACCCGCAAATTTGTTACAAAGGATAATCCTAAAAATCCAAAAATTTGTTATAAAAGATAATCCTAAGTGCTAACTGAAATTTGTTACAAGAGATAATCCTAAATCCTAATCGAAATCACGCCTACACTAGAAATTGAGAAAAGGAAATGAAAATAAATTAAAAAAAGTCATGGGCTTGTATTATTTGAATTCTTCATGGGCTTAATTTAAGTTAATGCATCCCTGCTAACCACATGAGTCAATGGGCCTCCACGAATTAGATTGAGCCCAAATCTCATGAATCAGCCCATTTAGTGCTTCTTTAAATCTCTTTGCTCTCGCTCTTGTAATCAGCCCAATTGGTATTTGAATTGGTTCCCCTAAAACCGTTCTTTGATTCGCATCATTCCCCTCCTCTTGAAAAGGAAATCATCGCCTAATAAGGATTTGTATGCATTGTCTTCGATTCGTTCAAGAACTTGGAAAGGACCATCCCCTCTAGGATGTCGCTTGGAACGCTTTTGTGTCGTGATTTGTTTCTTCCTTTCGCATAGCCAAACCAATCTCGGGGATCAAAAACTAATTTGTGACGCGTTTTGTTGGCTTGACCTTGAAGCTCCTTATTCTTCTCGGGATTACTACTATAGATTAGTCGGTTTGGATTGGAAGCTCAGGGTACAAAATCAATTGGATGTTTGAACCCTCGGATAAATGGTAATCCACGTAGTGCTTCCTCGCAAAAGACACCCTCGTATCCTTCTGTATGACAATCCTTTTGTTTTCTCTCTAATTTTCTCTCAATGGCCATAAGACACTTCTCTTTTTTTTGCCCACTTTTGTCGGCCTCTCTCTCATTTTCACTTTCTTTCTTTTTCACTTTTTATCTTTTGGTTGCTCTCTTTTTCACTCCTTCTCTTTTTGTAACCTCACTTGATCTTCATACACTTGTTGTGGTGTTAGTAGTACAAGCGTGATTGGTTGATCATTGAGCAATGAATACTTGTTGGTGAAGCCATCTGTGTTGACACACCAATCAAACTGCTTCTGTAAGTCGTCAGGGATGGTTTTACCTTGGCATGGGAGAATCTTCATTTTAATGCTGCCCAAATTGTTGTCTTCTTGATTCCTAGCTCTTGTAAATCACCCTCCACGTCTCCTATTACCCACAACCGAATCCTGACCATCATTTTTATCAAAAACCAGCCCAATAATACTTTTCGTCTTCATCCCTCACACCTCGAAATTGAACTCTTTCCCTTTTGCACACATTAGGAGCATTTTGTGGCTGCTTCAAACGTGCAATCTCTATCCGGTCCAACCGTTCATGCACTCGTTCTAATTCAACTCTCAACATCCGTTTCATCTCTCTCATCAACTGTAACTGCAGGTTTGGAATAGTTGGTTGTGGTGGCTCTAGGGTTGAGTTTTCTTCTTTATTGCGTGACATATTTAAAATCTACAAAATAAGGTTAGAAACCTCACAAGCACTCCCTCACGTGTTTCACTTGAGAAAAGAAAATTCGCTCACTCTCGTGTTTCTCGCTTAAATGGCTTTTACCTTCTAATATGGTCACTGCACCAACCTTCTTCCACTTGTTGATTCTCTTTTGGTTCTTTTCAAACTAGAACCTAAGCTCTGATACCGAATGATGCGAACCCCGCCAAGAATAACGAGACCCGTCAAGATTATGAACCCAAGAACATTCCAAAGTCAGGTTTGAATGGATGGAAGACCTCGTCCCATTGCTTCAGCAAAAACAAGAACCTTGGTGTATTGGACCTCAACCCGTTGCTTAATGTGGAACAAGAACCTTGGTATAAGGAAGATGCCACAATCAACTATGGAATGGTTGATTGATAAGTCGGGAGTGAACGCCACGGAAAATTATGATAAGTTCAAATAGTTCTCAAAGAACCAAAGAGAATTAGAACTCTCAAATTTGTGTGTAAACTGATGTGTCTTTTTATTGCCGTGACGATGCCTATTTATAGGCAATTGTTACAGAGAATATTCCTAAAAGACCCGAAAATTTGTTAAAAAGGATAATCCTAAAAATCTGAAAATTTGTTATAAAAGATAATCCTAAATCCTAATTGAAATTTGTTACAAAAGATAATCCTAAATCCTAACCAAAATCACGCCTACACTAGAAATTCAGAAAAAGAAACGAAAATAAATTAAAAAAATTCATGGGCTTGTATTATTTGAATTCCTCATGGGCTTGAATTAAGTTAATATATACCTGTTGACCACATGAGTCAATGGGCCTCCACGAATTAGATTGAGCCCAAATCTCTTGGATCAGCCCAATAAGTGCTTCTTTTAATCTCTTTGCTCCCGCTCTTGCAACCAGCCCAATTGGTATTTGAATTAGTTCCTATAAAACCGTTATTTAATTCGCATCATTCCCCTGCTCTTAAAAGGGAAATCATCGCTTAATAAGGATTTGTATGCATTATCATCGATTCGTTCAAGAACTTGGAAAGGACCATCCCCTCTAGAATGTCGCTTGGATTGCTTTTATGTTAGGATTCATTTTTTCCTTTCGCATAGCCAAACCCAATCTCGGGATCAAAAACTAATTTGTGACGCATTTTGTTGGCTTGACCTTGAAGCTCCTTAGTCTTCTCGGGATGACGACTATAGATTAGTCATTTTGGATTGGAAGCTCTGGGCACAAAATCAATTTGATGTATGAACCCTCGGATAAATGGCAATCCGCGTAGTGCTTCCTCGCAAAATACATCCTCGTACCCTTTTGTTTAACAATCCTTTTGTTTTCTCTCTGATTTTCTCTCAATGGCCATAAGACTCTTCTCTTTTTTTTGCTCTCTTTTCTCAGCCTCTCTCTCTTTTTCACTCTCTTTCTTTTTCACTTTTTATCTTTTGGTTGCTCTCTTTTTCACTCCTTCTCTTTTTGTAACCTCACTTGATCTTCATACATTTGTTGTGGTGTCAGCAGTACAAGAGTGATTGGTTGATCGTTGAGCAACAAATACTTGTTGGTGAAGCCATCCGTGTTGACACACCAATCAACCTGCTTCTGTAAATCGTCAGGGGTGGTTTTACCTTGGAACGGGGGAATCTTCATTTTAATGCTACCCAAATTGTTGTCTTCTTGATTCCTACCTCTTGTAAATCGCCCTCCTTGTCTCCTATTACCCACAACCGAATCCTGACCATCTTCTTTATCAAAACCGGCCGCACAACACATCTCGTCTTCATCTCTCACACCTTGAAATTGAACTCTTTCCCTTTGGCACACATTAGGTGCATTTTGTGGCTGCTTCAAACGTGCAATCTCTATCCGGTCCAATCATTCATGCACTCGTTCTAATTCAACTCTCAACATCCGTTTCATCTCTCTCATCAACTGTAACTGCAGGTTTGGAATAGTTGGTCGTTGTGGCTCTACGGTTGAGTTTTCTTCTTTATCGCGTGACATATTTAAAATCTGCAAAATAAGATTGAAACCTCACAAGCACTCCCTCACGTGTTTCATTTGAGAAAAGAGAATTCACTCACTCTCGTGTTTCTCGCTTAAATGACTTTTACCCTCTAATATGCTCACTACTCCTGCCTTCTTCCACTCGTTGATTCTCTTTTGGTTCTTTTCAAACTAGAACCTAAGCTCTGATAACGAATGATGCGAACCCCGTCAAGAATAACGAGACCCGTCAAGATTGAACCCAAGAACGTTCCAAAGTCAAGTTTGAATGGATGGGAGACCTCGACCTATTGCTTCAGCAAAAACAAGAATCTTGGTATATTGGACCTCAACCCGTTGCTTAATACGGAACTAGAACCTTGGTATAAGAAAGATGCCATAATCAACTATGGAATGGTTGATTGATAAGTCGGGGGTGAACGCCACGGAAAATTCTGATAAGTTCAAATAGTTCTCAAAGAACCAAAAAGAATTAGAACTCTCAAATTTATGAGTAAACTGATGTGCCTTTTTATTGCCGTGACGATGCCTATTTATAGGCAATTGTTACGGAGAATATTCCTAAAAGACCCGAAAATTTGTTACAAAGGATAATCCTAAAAATCCAAAAATTTATTATAAAAGATAATCCTATGCCCTAACTGAAATTTGTTACAAAAGATACTCCGAAATCCTAACCGAAATCACGCCTACACAAGAAATTCAGAAAAAGAAATGAAAATAAATTAAAAAAAGTCATGGGCTTGTATTATTTGAATTCCTCATGGGCTTGAATTAAGTTAATGCATCCCTGTTGACCACATGAGTCAATGGGCCTCCACGAATTTGATTGAGCTCAAATCTCTTGAATCAGCCCATTAAGTGCTTCTTTTAATCTCTTTGCTCTCGCTCTTGTAACCAGCCCAATTGGTATTTGAATTGGTTCCCATAAAACCGTTCTTTTTTTCACAACATTCCCCTCCTCTTGAAAAGGAAATCATCGCCTAATAAGGATTTGTATGCATTGTCATCGATTCGTTCAAGAACTTGGAAAGGACCATCCCCTCTAGAAAGTCGCTTGGAACGCTTTTATGTCGGGATTCGTTTCTTCCTTTCGCATGGCCAAACCCAATCTCTGGGATCAAAAACTAATTTGTGATGCATTTTGTTGGCTTGACCTTGAAGCTCCTTAGTCTTCTCGAGATTACTACTATAGATTAGTCGTTTTGGATTGGAAGCTCTGGACACAAACTCAATTTGATATTTGAACCATCGGATAAATGGTAATCCATGTAGTGCTTCCTCGCAAAAGACATCCTCGTACCCTTTTGTGTAACAATCCTTTTGTTTTTCTCTCTGATTTTTTCTCAATGGCCATAAGACTCTTCTCTTTTTTTTACCCGCTTTTCTCGGCCTCTCTCACTTTTTCACTCTCTTTCTTTCACCTTTTATCTTTTGGTTGCTCTCTTTTTCACTCCTTCTCTTTTTGTAACGTCACTTGATCTTCATACACTTGTTGTGGTGTCAGCAGTACAAGAGTGATTGGTTGATCGTTGAGCAACGAATACTTGTTGGTGAAGCCATCTGTGTTGACACACCAATCAAACTGCTTCTGTAAATCCTCAGGGATGGTTTTACCTTGGAACGGGGGAATATTCATTTTAATGCTACCCAAATTGTTGTCTTCTTGATTCCTAGCTCTTGTAAATCACCCTCCACGTCTCCTATTACCCACAACCGAATCCTGACCATCTTTTTTATCAAAAACAAGCCCAACAATACTTTTCATCTTCATCCCTCACACCTCGAAATTGAACTCTTTCCCTTTTGCACACATTAGGAGCATTTTGTGGCTGCTTCAAACGTGCAATCTCTATCCGGTCCAACCGTTCATGCACTCGTTCTAATTCAACTCTTAACATCCGTTTCATCTCTCTCACCAACTGTAACTGCAGGTTTGGAATAGTTGGTCGTTGTGGCTCTACGGTTGTGTTTTCTTCTTTATTACGTGACATATTTAAAATCTGCAAAATAAGGTTAGAAACCTCACAAGCACTCCCTCACGTGTTTCACTTGAGAAAAGAGAATTCACTCACTCTTGTGTTTCTCGCTTAAATGGCTTTTACCCTCTAATATGCTCACTACTCCTGCCTTCTTCCACTCGTTGATTCTCTTTTGGTTCTTTTCAAACTAGAACCTAAGCTCTAATACCGAATGATGCGAACCCCGTCAAGAATAACGAGACCCGTCAAGATTGAACCCAAGAACGTTCCAAAGTCTAGTTTGAATGGATGGGAGACCTCGACCCATTGCTTCAGTAAAAACAAGAATCTTGGTATATTGGACCTCAACCTGTTGGTTAATGCGGAACTAAAACCTTGGTATAAGAAAGATGCCATAATCAACTATGGAATGGTTGATTGATAAGTCAGGAGTGAACGCCACGGAAAATTCTGATAAGTTCAAATCGTTCTCAAAGAACCAAAGAAAATTAGAACTCTCAAATTTATGAGTAAACTGATGTGCCTTTTTATTGCCGTGACGATGCCTATTTATAGGCAATTGTTACGGAGAATATTCCTAAAAGACCCAAAAATTTGTTACAAAGGATAATCCTAAAAATCCAAAAATTTGTTATAAAAGATAATCCTATGTCCTAACTGAAATTTGTTACAAAATATAATCCTAAATCCTAACCGAAATCACGCCTACACTAGAAATTCAGAAAAAGAAACGAAAATAAATTAAAAAAAGTCATGGGCTTATATTATTTGAATTCCTCATGGGCTTGAATTATGTTAATGCATCCCTGTTGACCACATGAGTCAATGGGCCTCCACGAATTTGATTGAGCCCAAATCTCTTGAATCAGCCCATTAAGTGCTTCTTTTAATCTCTTTGCTCTCGCTCTTGTAACCAGCCCAGTTGGTATTTGAATTGGTTCCCATAAAACCGTTCTTTGATTCACAACATTCCCCTCCTCTTGAAAAGGAAATCATCGCCTAATAAGGATTTGTATGCATTGTCATCGATTCGTTCAAGGACTTGGAAAGGACCATCCCCTCTAGAAAGTCACTTGGAACGCTTTTATGTCGGGATTCGTTTCTTCCTTTCGCATGGCCAAACCCAATCTCCGGGATCAAAAACTAATTTGTGACACATTTTGTTGGCTTGACCTTGAAGCTCCTTAGTCTTCTCGAGATTACTACTATAGATTAGTCGTTTTGGATTGGAAGCTCCGGGCACAAACTCAATTTGATGTTTGAACCCTCGGATAAATGGCAATCCATGTAGTGCTTCCTCGCAAAAGACATCCTCGTACCCTTTTGTGTGACAATCCTTTTGTTTTTCTCTCTGATTTTCTCTCAGTGGCCATAAGACTCTTCTCTTTTTTTTACCCGCTTTTCTTGGCCTCTCTCACTTTTTTCACTCTCTTTCTTTTTCACCTTTTATCTTTTGGTTGCTCTCTTTTTCACTCCTTCTCTTTTTGTAACCTCACTTGATCTTCATACACTTGTTGTGGTGTCAGCAGTACAAAAGTGATTGGTTGATCGTTGAGCAACGAATACTTGTTGGTAAAGCCATCTGTGTTCACACACCAATCAAACTGCTTCTGTAAATCCTCAGGGATGGTTTTACCCTGGAACGGGGGAATATTCATTTTAATGCTACCCAAATTGTTGTCTTCTTGATTCCTAGCTCTTGTAAATCGCCTTCCACGTCTCCTATTACCCACAACCGAATCCTGACCATCTTTTTTTATCAAAAACCAGCCCAACAATACTTTTCATCTTCATCCCTCACACCTCGAAATTGAACTCTTTCCCTTTTGCACACATTAGGAACATTTTGTGACTGCTTCAAACGTGCAATCTCTATCCGGTCCAACCGTTCATGCACTCGTTCTAATTCAACTCTCAACATCCGTTTCATCTCTCTCACCAACTGTAACTGTAGGTTTGGAATAGTTGGTCGTTGTGGCTCTACGGTTGAGTTTTCTTCTTTATTACGTGACATATTTAAAATCTGCAAAATAAGGTTAGAAACCTCACAAGCACTCCCTCACGTGTTTCACTTGAGAAAAGAGAATTCACTCACTCTCGTGTTTCTCGTTTAAATGGCTTTTACCCTCTAATATGCTCACTACTCCTGCCTTCTTCCACTCGTTGATTCTCGTTTGGTTCTTTTCAAACTAGAACCTAAGCTCTGATACCGAATGATGCGAACCCCGTCAAGAATAACGAGACCCGTCAAGATTGAACCCAAGAACGTTCCAAAGTCAAGTTTGAATGGATGGGAGACCTCGACCCATTGCTTCAGCAAAAACAAGAATATTGGTATATTGGACCTCAACCCGTTGCTTAATGCGGAACTAGAACCTTGGTATAAGAAAGATGCCATAATCAACTATGGAATGGTTGATTGATTAGTCGGGAGTGAACGCCACGGAAAATTCTGATAAGTTCAAATAGTTCTTAAAGAACCAAAGAGAATTAGAACTCTCAAATTTATGAGTAAACTAATGTGTATTTTTATTGCCGTGAGGATGCCTATTTATAGGCAATTGTTGCGGAGAATATTCCTAAAAGACCCGCAAATTTGTTACAAAGGATAATCCTAAAAATCCAAAAATTTGTTATAAAAGATAATCCTAAGTGCTAACTGAAATTTGTTACAAGAGATAATCCTAAATCCTAACCGAAATCACGCCTACACTAGAAATTGAGAAAAGGAAATGAAAATAAATTAAAAAAAGTCATGGGCTTGTATTATTTGAATTCTTCATGGGCTTAATTTAAGTTAATGCATCCCTGTTGACCACATGAGTCAATGGGCCTCCACGAATTAGATTGAGCCCAAACCTCATGAATCAGCCCATTAAGTGCTTCTTTAAATCTCTTTGCTCTCGCTCTTGCAATCAGCCCAATTGGTATTTGAATTGGTTCCCCTAAAACCGTTCTTTGATTCGCATCATTCCCCTCCTCTTGAAAAGGAAATCATCGCCTAATAAGGATTTGTATGCATTGTCTTCGATTCGTTCAAGAACTTGGAAAGGACCATCCCCTCTAGGATGTCACTTGGAACGCTTTTGTGTCGTGATTTGTTTCTTCCTTTCGCATAGCCAAACCAATCTTGGGGATCAAAAACTAATTTGTGACGCGTTTTGTTGGCTTGACCTTGAAGCTCCTTATTCTTCTCGGGATTACTACTATAGATTAGTCGGTTTGGATTGGAAGCTCAGGGTACAAAATCAATTCGATGTTTGAACCCTCGGATAAATGGTAATCCACGTAGTGCTTCCTCGCAAAAGACACCCTCATATCCTTCTGTATGACAATCCTTTTGTTTTCTCTCTAATTTTCTCTCAATGGCCATAAGACACTTCTCTTTTTTTTGCCCACTATTGTCGGCCTCTCTCTCTTTTTCACTTTCTTTCTTTTTCACTTTTTATCTTTTGGTTGCTCTCTTTTTCACTCCTTCTCTTTTTGTAACCTCACTTGATCTTCATACACTTGTTGTGGTGTTAGTAGTACAAGCGTGATTGGTTGATCGTTGAGCAATGAATACTTGTTGGTGAAGCCATCTGTGTTGACACACCAATCAAACTGCTTCTGTAAGTTGTCAGGGATGGTTTTACCTTGGAATGGGGGAATCTTCATTTTAATGCTGCCCAAATTGTTGTCTTCTTGATTCCTACATCTTGTAAATCGCCCTCCACGTGTCCTATTACCAACAACCGGATCCTGACCATCTTTTTTATCAAAAATCAGCCCAATAATACTTTTTGCCTTCATCCCTCACACCTCGAAATTGAACTCTTTCCCTTTTGCACACATTAGGAGCATTTTGTGGCTGCTTCAAACGTGCAATCTCTATCCGGTCCAACCATTCATGCACTCGTTCTAATTCAACTCTCAACATCCGTTTCATCTCTCTCATCAACTGTAACTGCAGGTTTGGAATAGTTGGTCGTGGTGGCTCTAGGGTTGAGTTTTCTTCTTTATTGCGTGACATATTTAAAATCTACAAAATAAGGTTAGAAACCTCACAAGCACTCCCTCACGTGTTTCACTTGAGAAAAGAAAATTCACTCACTCTCGTATTTCTCGCTTAAATGGCTTTTACCTTCTAATATGGTCACTGCACCAACCTTCTTCCACTTGTTGATTCTCTTTTGGTTCTTTTCAAACTAGAACCTAAGCTCTGATACCGGATGATGCGAACCCCGCCAAGAATAACGAGACCCGTCATGATTATGAACCCAAGAACATTCCAAAGTCAGGTTGAATGGATGGGAGACCTCGACCCATTGCTTCAGCAAAAACAAGAACCTTGGTATATTGGACCTCAACCGGTTGCTTAATGTGGAACAAGAACCTTGGTATAAGGAAGATGCCACAATCAACTATGGAATGGTTGATTGATAAGTCGGGAGTGAACGCCACGGAAAATTATGATAAGTTCAAATAGTTCTCAAAGAACCAAAGAGAATTAGAACTCTCAAATTTGTGTGTAAACTGATGTGTCTTTTTATTGCTGTGACGATGCCTATTTATAGGCAATTGTTACAGAGAATATTCCTAAAAGACCCGAAAATTTGTTACAAAGGATAATCCTAAAAATCTGAAAATTTGTTATAAAAGATAATCATAAATCCTAACTGAAATTTGTTACAAAAGATAATCCTAAATCCTAACCAAAATCACGCCTACACTAGAAATTCAGAAAAAGAAACGAAAATAAATTAAAAAAATTCATGGGCTTGTATTATTTGAATTCCTCATGGGCTTGAATCAAGTTAATATATACCTATTGACCACATGAGTCAATGGGTCTCCATGAATTAGATTGAGCCCAAATCTCTTGGATCAGCCCAATAAGTGCTTCTTTTAATCTCTTTGCTCTCGCTCTTGCAACTAGCCCAATTAGTTCCCATAAAACCGTTCTTTAATTCGCATCATTCCCCTGCTCTTAAAAGGGAAATCATCGCTTAATAAGGATTTGTATGCATTATCATCGATTCGTTCAAGAACTTGGAAAGGACCATCCCCTCTAGAATGTCGCTTGGATCGCTTTTATGTCAGGATTCATTTCTTCCTTTCGCATAGCCACACCCAATCTCCGTGATCAAAAACTAATTTGTGACGCATTTTGTTGGCTCGACCTTGAAGCTCCTTAGTCTTCTCGGGATGACGACTATAGATTAGTCATTTTGGATTGGAAGCTCTGGGCACCAAATCAATTTGATGTTTAAACCCTTGGATAAATGGCAATCCGCGTAGTGCTTCCTCAGAAAATACATCCTCGTACCCTTTTGTTTAACAATCGTTTTGTTTTCTCTCTGATTTTCTCTCAATGGCCATAAGACTCTTCTCTTTTTTTTGCTCTCTTTTCTCGGCCTCTCTCTCTTTTTCCCTCTCTTTCTTTTTCACTTTTTATCTTTTGGTTGCTCTCTTTTTCACTCCTTTTCTTTTTGTAACCTCACTTGATCTTCATACATTTGTTGTGGTGTCAGCAGTACAAGAGCGATTGGTTGATCGTTGAGCAACAAATACTTGTTGGTGAAGCCATCCGTGTTGACACACCAATCAACCTGCTTCTGTAAATCATCAGGGATGGTTTTACCTTGGAACGGGGGAATCTTCATTTTAATGCTACCTAAATTGTTGTCTTCTTGATTCCTAGCTCTTGTAAATCGCCCTCCATGTCTCCTATTACCCACAACCGAATCCTGACCATCTTTTTATCAAAACCAGCCCCACAATACTTTTCGTCTTCATCTCTCACACCTCGAAATTGAACTCTTTCCCTTTTGCACACAGTAGGAGCATTTTGTGGCTGCTTCAAACATGCAATCTCTATCCGGTCCAACCGTTCATGCACTCGTTCTAATTCAACTCTCAACATCTGTTTCATCTCTCTCATCAATTGTAACTGCAGGTTTGGAATAGTTGGTCGGGGTGGCTCTAAGGTTGATTTTTCTTCCTTATTGCGTGAGATATTTCAAATCTGCAAAATATGGTTAGAAACCTCACAAGCACTCCCTCACGTGTTTCACTTGAGAAAAGAGAATTCACTCACTCTCGTGTTTCTCGCTTAAATGGCTTTTACCCTCTAATATGCTCACTACTCCTGCCTTCTTCCATTCGTTGATTCTCTTTTGGTTCTTTTCAAACTAGAACCTAAGCTCTGATACCGAATGATGCGAACCCCATCAAGAATAACGAGGCCCGTCAAGATTGTGAACCCAAGAATGTTCCAAAGTTAGGTTTGAATGGATGGGAGACCTAGACCCGTTGCTTCAACAAAAGCAAGAACCTTGGTATATTGGACCTCAACCCATTGCTTAATGCGGAACAAGAACCTTGGTATAAGGAAGATGCTACAATCAACTATGGAATGGTTGATTAATAAGTCAGGAGTGAACGCCACGGAAAATTCTGATAAGTTCAAATAGTTCTCAAAGAACCAAAGAGAATTAGAACTCTCAAATTTGTGAATAAACTGATGTGTCTTTTTATTGCCGTGACGATGCCTATTTATAGGCAATTGTTATAGAAAATATTCCTAAAATACCCGAAAATTTGTTACAAAGGATAATCCTAAAAATCCAAAAATTTGTTATAAAAGATAATCCTAAATCCTAATTGAAATTTGTTACAAAATATAATCCTAAATCCTAACCAAAATCACGCCTGCACTAGAAATTCAGAAAAAGAAATGAAAATAAATTAAAAAAAGTCATGGGCTTGTATTATTTGAATTCCTCATGGGTTTGAATTAAGTTAATGCATCCCTGTTGACCATATGAGTCAATAGGCCTCCACGAATTAGATTGAGCCCAAATCTCTTGAATCAGCCCATTAAGTGCTTCTTTAAATCTCTTTGCTCTCGCTCTTGTAACCAGCCCAATTGGTATTTGAATTAGTTCTCTTAAAACCGCTCTTTGATTCACATCATTCCCCTCCTCTTGAAAAGGAAATCACTACCTAATGAGGATTTGTATGCATTGTCATCGATTCGTTCAAGAACTTGGAAAGGACCATCCCCTCTAGGAAGTCGCTTGGAATGCTTTTGTGTCGGGATTCATTTCTTCCTTTCGCATAGCAAACCCAATCTCTGGGATAAAAAACTAATTTGTGATGTGTTTTGTTGGCTTGACCTTGAAGCTCCTTAGTCTTCTCGGGATTACAACTATAGATTAGTCGGATTGGATTGGAAGCTCTGGGCACAAAATCAATTTGATGTTTGAACCATCGGATAAATGGCAATCCACGTAGTGCTTCCTCGTAAAAGACATCCTCATATCCTTTTGTATAACAATCCTTTTGTTTTCTCTTGATTTTCTCTCAATGGCCATAAGACTCTTCTCTTTTTTTTACTCGCTTTTCTCGACCTCTCTCTCTTTTTCACTCTCTTTCTTTTTTTACTTTTTATCTTTTGGTTGCTCTCTTTTTCACTCCTTCTCTTTTTGTAACCTTACTTGATCTTCATACACTTGTTGTGGTGTCAAAAGTACAAGAGGGATTGGTTGATCGTCGGGCAACGAATACTTGTTGATGAAGCCATCTGTGCTGACACACCAATCAAACTGTTTCTGTAAATCGTCAGGGATGGTTTTACCTTGGAACGGGGGAATCTTCATTTTAATGCTGCCCAAATTGTTGTTAGGAAATGCCCTAAGCATTAGAGACATTTTGGTGTATTTATTTTGAACTGGATAATAAAATTATATGTGGAGGTTATTCATTACATTGCTATCTGTCCTCGTTTTATTTACATGTTAAAGTAAATGTAAGCAAATATGGCTCCCTGACTGCTTGTGTTAAACTGTTAGAACGTTGCATGCAATGGACTTTTGTATGCGAGAAGACAATGTTCTAAAGTTAGCGGTCTAAACTATGGTCTGTAGTCTATGGGGTTAGATCGAGCATCTAACTCATGTTAAGACTATTTTGTTTTCTAAAGCCTTGGAGGGGACGGTTTTTCTTGACTGTCTGGAGCTAGACTCCCAAGTAGAGACAAAGATATGTTGCTTGGTGGTGACATATTAGACCGGGACTAAAGCGTGATTGATCTACGAAGTCTGCTTTGAGTGGATCGATCTGCTTTTGACATTCATTATGCAGTAACCTTAATCCTGAGTAAAAGGACAGCTTCATGTATATGACTTATGTACTTTGATGTTCCAATGGCTAAAGCGTTTCAGAGGTAGTAAGCTTATAGACCGGTTCGTTAGGTGCATGACTTGTATACGGTGAAGGGTTCGTTTACAGATATCTGAATCATAGCTCTAATGAGGAGTTAAGGGTATCCTCTTAAAGGCATTATATTGAATGTGAAAATAGACAAGGCCTTAGGTCGTTTGCTGGGCAGATGACTTCTTATTCACATATGGTGAATAATCATTTTCTTTATTCGATATGGAACTTTAAGATAGCCTGATCAGCAGGATTAAACAGACTTTGGCCTAAGGCTGATCATGGATATCATATGAGGGTTCTGCATACATGACAAGGTCATTGGACGATAGCTTGTCACAGGCTTACGTAATACGGTATATAATTGGGAGTTCAGTTTCAGGTTTATAGTGGTGTGACTCTGAAATTAGTGATCATATGATTGAGTTGTTCGGTAAAAGAGTGATGATCATATGGATTTATGGGAGCCCGATTATATATGTCTAATCAGTCCCTCTACTAGCTCCACATAATTCCTTAACGTTTGGCAAATTGATTTGTGTATGCTATTGGCTAGTTTATTATGCATGGATGGTGATGACATAGGATTAGGATGGTAGACAAGATTCTCTCTGGTTGGATTCAGATTTTGTTTTGGATAATAGAGTACACAATTATTCGAACTCCAAATAAAGTTGCCATTGTAGGAAAATAAATCGGTAAAAAAGTATCAGAGTGGCGCAGCGGAACAATAAAAAATTTAGATCGTTAAATATCTCATGATGCCATATATAATAAATCAACAACAATTAAAACTCATACCTCAAGGACGCCAATCTGCAGGAGGAGAATGACCGGAGGCTTCAACCAACTAGCCTTCTCTACTATTCTCCAATTCCAGAATGGCTGAGTGTGTGGGCATTCTAAACCTCGATCGGTATGCTAGCACTGCTAGTCTTCTTCCGACCACCCAGATCTCTAAAGAACTTTATTGTCACGGTGGGCTGTGCCACAATAAGCCTACTCACCTGAGAGTCTGTGGTCTAAGAGAACTGGAGTGGCAGGACCTCTATTTATAGACCTGCATGAGGTGATTCTCTGAATTCGAATTAGATTAGGAGAAGATATTCTCCCTTATCCACAACCATAAAATCTGAATTTTCCAAGGGAAAATCCCAACAATAAAATTCGGCCATTTAGGATAAATCCAATCTAAATCTAAACAAGATTTTAACTAGAATTTTATCTCCCTTTTTCAACCAAAAAATACGAAAAATCTAAGGAGAAAATCTTCTAAAAATTTCGGCCACTTTTAGGATAACAGAGAATCAAAATTCCACTGGGATTTTCAAGCTTGACTCTTATCTCATCCTTATCCAAAATAACCGAATTTGCCTAGGAGATATTCTCCAAAATTTGGGCCACTTTTCTGGGAGGAGAGAATCCAAATTCAACTGGGATTGAAACTTGAATTTTTCCCTTGAACCTTATCCACAAAAATCGAAAATCCATTGAGGATAATCCTCAAAATTTCATCCACTATTAGTTAGGATTTGGATTCAAAATTCAAGTAGGATTCTAACAAGATTATGCTCTCCATATCCAACTCAAATTCGAATTTCAAACCTTGTGGATTTACCACAACAAATTCGAATCCCACTTGGACTGTGATTCAAAATTTGAATTTCAAATTTCAAACTCGAATTTCAAATTCAAATTTCAAATTTCAAATTTCAAATTTCAAATTTCAAATTCGAATTTCAAATTTAAATTTCAAATTCAAATTTCAAATTCAAAATTCAAATTTCAAATTTCAAAATTCAAAATTCGAATTTCAAAATTCGAATTTCGAATTTCAAAATTCAAATTTCAAAATCCACAAAATAGTTGTGTTTCAAATTCTTGTTCTCATGGATAATTTTCTACAACTCCAATCCAATCTCAAATAAAATCATGGCAACTTTATTTGGAGTTTGAATAATTGTGTACTCTATTATCCAAAACAAAATCTGAATCCAACCGGAAAGAATCTTGTCTACCATCCGAATCCTTTGTCATCACTATCCATGCATAATAAACTAGCCAATAGCATACACAAATCAATTTGCCAAACATTAAGGAATTATGTGGAGCTAGTAGAGGGACTGATTGGACATATATAATCGGGCTCCCACAAATCCATATGATCATCACTCTTTTACCGAATAACTCAATCATATGATCACTAATTTCAGAGTCACACCATTATAAACCTGAAACTGAACTCCCAATTATATACAGTATTACGTAAGCCTGTGACGAGCTATCGTCCAATGACCTTGTCATGTATGCAGAACCCTCATATGATATCCATGATCAGCCTTAGGCCAAAGTCCGTTTAATCCTACTGATCAGGCTATCTTAAAGTTCCATTATACTACCGAATAAAGAAAATGATTATTCACCATATGTGAATAAGAAGTCATCCGCCCAGCAGACGACTCAAGGCCTTGTCCATTTTCACATTCAGTATAATACCTTTAAGAGGATACCCTTATCTCCTCATTAGAGCTATGATTCCGATATCTGTAAACGAACCCTTCATCGTATACAAGTCATGCACCCAACGAACCGATCTATAAGCTTACTACCTCTGAGACGCTTTAGCCATTGGAACATGAAAGTACACAAGTCATATACATGAAGCTGTCCTTTTACTCAGGATTAAGGTTACTGCATAATGAACGTCAAAAGCAGATCGGTCCACTCAAAGCGGACTTCGTAGATCAATCACGCTTTAGTCCCGGTCTAATATGTCACCACCAAGCAACATATCTATGTCTCTACTTGGGAGTCTATGCTCCAGCCAGTCAAGACAAGCTGTCCCCTCCAAGGCTTTAGACAACATAATAGTCTTAACATGAGTTAGATGCTCGGTCTAACCCCATAGACTACAGACCTTAGTTTAGACCGCTTACTTTAGAACATTATCTTCTCGCATACAAAAGTCCATTGCATGCAACGTTCTAATAGTTTTGACACAAGTAGTCAGTGAGCCATATTTGCTTACATTTACTTTAACATGTAAACAAAACGAGGATAGATAGCAATGTAATGAATAACCTCTATATATAATTTTATTATCCAGTTCAAAATAAATACATCAAAATGTCTCTTATGCTTAGGGCATTTCCTAACAGCCATGATTTTATTTGAGATTGGATAGGTGTTGTAGAAAATTATCCATGAGAACAAGAATTTGAAACACAACTGTTTTGTGAAATTTGAAATTTGAATTTTGAAATATGAAATTTGAATTTTGAATTTGAAATTCGAGTTTGAAATTTGAATTTGAAATTTAAATTTGAAATTTGAAATTTGAATTTGAAATTCGAATTTGAAATTTGAAATTAAAATTTTGAATTACAGTCCAAGTGGGATTCAAATTTGTTATGGTAAATCCACAAGGTTTGAAATTTGAATTTGAGTTGGATATGGAGAGGATAATCTTGTTAGAATCCTACTTGAATTTTGAATCCAAATCCTAACTAATAGTGGATGAAATTTTGAGGATTATCCTCAATGGATTTTCGATTTTTGTGGATAAGGTTCAAGGGAAAAATTCAAGTTTCAATCCCAGTTGAATTTGGATTCTCTCCTCCCAGAAAAGTGGGCCAAATTTGGAGAATATCTCCTAGGAAAATTCGGTTGTTTTGGATAAGGATGAGATAAGATTCAAGCTTGAAAATCCTAGTAGAATTTTGATTCTCCCTTATCCTAAAAGTGACTGAAATTTTTAGGAGATTTTCTCCTTAGATTTTTCAGATTTTTTGGTTGAAAAAGGGAGATAAAATTCTAGTTAAAATCTAATTTAGATTTGGATTGGATTTATCCTAAATGGCCGAATTTTATTGTTGGGATTTTCCTTTGGAAAATTTGGATTTTATGGTTATGGATAAGGGAGAATATCTTCTCCTAATCCAATTCGAATTCAGAGAATCACCTCATGCAGGTCTATAAATAGAAGTCCTGCCACTCCAGTTCTCACAAACCACAGACTCGCAGGTGAGCAGGCTTATTGTTACACAGCCCACCGTAACAATAAGTTCTTTAGAGATCTGGGTCGTCGGAAGAAGACTAGCAGTGCTAGCATACCGATCGAGGTTCAGAGTGCCCACACACTCAGCCATTCAGGAATTGGAGAATAGTAGAGAAGGCTAGTTGGTTGAAGCCCTCCAGTCATTCTCCTCCTGCAAGATTGGCGTCCTGAGGTATGAGTTTTAATTGTTGTTGGTTTATTGTATATGGCATCATGAGATATTTAACGATCTAAAAATTTTTATTGTTCTGCTGCGCCACTCTGATACGTTTTGCCCGATTTATTTTCCTTCAATTGGTATCAAAGCAATCTCATGACTATGCCATGTACATAAATTAGACAATTACTTAGTCTTTTTATTTATGTTGTTATCATGTATTATGTATAAAGTATGTGGTTATTTTATTTTTTTGAATTATTATAAGCATGCTTGTTTATGCCGGTTATGGTTCCTTAGAATTTAGAAAAATTGTATATAGGAATTTTTATGTAACCATGGGAGTAGTTTATTAACACTGTAATTTTCCCATGGATTTTAATTTTTGTCTCTTAGAATTTTTATGGTTAGAATTTTGTACACTGGAAACGGTTTAGGAAACTTTTATGTAATTATTCTTGGAGGAGATTGAAGATTGAAGATCGCAATTTATTTTTCCTAAAAGTTAAATTTGATTTAAAGATTGAAATTTTGATTGTGTGGAAAATTTCAATTTAATTGGGATTCAAATTAATTTCTGGAGATCCTAATAGGTAAATAGGAATATGGCATGAAAATCGAGACACGACCACTCAGGATAGGCCGACGGGCCTTGGTGGGGCTGCAGCCCCTGCCCTCGGGCAGGATGGGGCTGGGGCTGCAGCAACCCCTGTGCAGGCCATAACCACCCACGGCCGCAGGCTTCGCCTGCAGTCGAGGGTGGCCGTGGCCTACCCAAGGTTGGCTGCAGCCTGGGCGTGCAGCCTGGCACTACAGGCTTGGCCTGCAGCCCAGCAAGGCTGCACGTGGGCCGCCGTGGGCTGCCAGCCCCTCCGGGGCTGGTGGCTGCCCACGGCGGCTGCCGCCTTCGAGGGCGATGGTGCGACGGTTCAAAAATCAGAAAATTTTGATTTTTAAATTTGAGATTTAATTTTAAATCATGTTTAAAAATACGTAATTGAAAATTTGAAATTTTTTGAAATTACATATTATTACACATGATGTTTAAAATTGTTTAAAATTTGAATTTGAAATTTAAATTTGAAATTCGAATTTGGAATTTGAATTTGAAATTTAAATTTTTTGGAGATTTAGATTTTAAATGATTCTTGGGATCAGAAATAAATGGAGAGGCTACATAAAGATGGATACAAGAAGACAGAACAAAATTCAAGACCCAAAGAATGCTTTGGATGAAATTTTATAATCTTTATTTTCTTTGTTCTAGGATGGAACCATGGCTTGGTTTTTCTATCAATTATTTTTTCTGTGATATGTCATGGATGTATAAATATGTATTGATGGATGTTTTATATGCATATTTGATAACATGTCATATAGGATAGGTGAGTGCCGCTCATACTATATTGATCATACATAATTTGTCAAAAACTTGCATGTTTTTCAAAATATTGAGTGGGAGAGGGTTTCAAACAAAACCCACGGCCTCCATTGTTGATCCATATGTGAAAGCATGGTAACGTCTCGCATTAGTTCTGCCCTGGCCACACCCCTCGGTAGGTGTTTGATACAACGCAAGACATGACACCACCAAGGGAACCAGTTCAAGTACCAATTGGGCCAGTTACAAGAGCAAGAGCAAAGAAATTTAAAGAAGCACTTAATGGGCTGATTCAAGAGGTTTGGGCTCAATCAAATTCGTGGAGGCCCATTGAATGAGATTCATGTGATCAACAAAGATGCATTAACTTGATTCAAGCCCACGAGGAATTCAGCTAATTCTTTCAAGCCCAATCAAGCCCAAGAGACTTCAAGCCCTAATCAAGCCCAAGAGACGTTTTTTTTAACCAAGGAAGTTCGGATTTAGTTGGGATTATCTTTTCCGGATTTAGTTGGGATTATCTTTTCCGGATTTGGTTGAGAATATCTTTTGTAACAAACTTTCCAACAAATTTTTGAATTCAAACTTTAGGATTTCGGTTAGGATTTGAGAGTATCTTTTGTAGCAAACAAAATTCTGATTTCAAACAAAATTCGGATTTTGTTTAGGCTTATCTTTGTTAGGATTTGTTAAGAATATCTTTTGTTTCGAATTTTCAAATAATTTTTTGATTTTTTAGGCTTATTTTTTTCCAGATTTTCTTTAGGAATATTCTTTGTAACAATTGCCTATAAATAGGCGTCCCCATAGCAATAAATGAGAACACATCAGTTTAATTCATAAATTTGAGAGTTTTAATTCTCTTTGGTTCTTTGAACAACTATCTGAACTTATCAGAATTTTCCGTGGCGTTCGCTTCTGACTTATCAATTAACCCTTCTATAGTTGATTGTGGCGTCTTCATTATACCAAGGTTCTTGTTGCGCATTAAACAACGGGTTGAGGTCAATATACCAACGTTCTTGTTTTTACTGAAGCAACGGGTCGAGGTCTCCCATCCATTCGAACCTGATTTTAGAACGTTCTTGGGTTCATAATCTTGACGGGTCTCGTTATTCTTGACGAGGTTCGTATCATTTGGTATCAGAGCTTAGGTTCTAAAACTCAGGTTTGCCTATCCCATTTATTTTCGTTTTTCCTTGTTACGAATTAAGGTTGTAATTTTTTTTTTATGTTATTCAGAATTCAAATTAAGAGGATCCAAGCAAAAAAAAAAAAAAAAAGAAAATCAAGAGGATCCGAAAAAAAAAAAGAGTATTTTTGTCCAACAACAAATTTTTTGTTTAATATCATATATTTAGGCTTCCAATATTCCAAAAATCAGCTTACCCCATAGACCAAAATTTTTTTTGGGTAAATTTTCGTGTTTTCATAAACCTAAACCATCGTTGTTTTCATTGTAATCCTTGCTGTCCATAACCCATATTGCCTTGGTGTAGTCATTCAGGAATCGCGACGGAAATTTTGATACTGATTTGAGTAGTTTGATAAGAGCCGAGTGAGAAATTACTACGACTGGAAAAAAGCAAGAGTGGTGAGAACATCAGAGGGTAAAAGCCATAATTATTGTGTGAAACATGAGTGAAATCGAGTGAAACCCATTCTTTGAGTGAAACACGTGAGGGAGTGTGAGAGGTCTTTTAGTTTACTCTAACCTTGTTTTTGCAGTAATCATGTCTCACAACAGTGAAAAGAGTGTTGCCGAAGGTGCTACGGGGATGGCTGATCCGAAGTTGTTCATGGAGGCAATGGTCGGAGAGATGAGGCGCATGATGAGGATAGATTTGGAGCATATTCATGAACGATTAGATCGAGTTGAGAATGCGATTGTAGAGCAGCCACATGATGTTCCAAATATGCGTAGAAGAGAAAGGGTTCCATACAGGGGGGTGAGAGATGAAGATAAAGAATATTTGGAGGCTGGTTTCGAGGAAGAGGATGATCGAGGTAGGCATGGAGGACGGTTTGGAGAAGCTAGGATTCGAGAAGATAATAGCTTGGGTAGTATTAAGATGAAGATTCCATCGTTTCAGGGTAGAAGTGATTCCGGAGCTTATCTCGAGTGGGAAAAGAAGGTGGAGTTGGTGTTCGATTGCCATAACTACTCTGAGTTGAAGAAGGAAAAACTCGCTGCTATTGAGTTTTCTGACTATGCTATTGTTTGGTGGGATCAATTGGTGTTGAATAGGCGACGAGTTGGAGAACGTCCAATTGATACGTGGGAAGAGATGAAGAGAGTAATGAGGAGGCGATTCGTACCCAGCCATTACTATCGGGATTTATACAATAAATTGCAAAGGCTTCGACAAAGTAACCAGAGTGTGGAGGAATATTACCAAGATATGGAGGTTGCAATGATCCAGGCTAATGTTGAAGAAGATCGAGAGGCTACTATGGCCAGGTGTTAGGAAATACCCTAAGCATTAGAGACATTTATGATGTATTTATTTTGAACTGGATAATAATATTATATATAGAGGTTATTCATTACATTGCTATCTGTCCTCGTCTTATTTACATGTTAAAGTAAATGTAAGCAAATATGGCTCCCTGACTGCTTGTGTTAAACTGTTAGAACGTTGCATGCAATGGATTTTTGTATACGAGAAGACAAAGTTCTAAAGTTAGCGGTCTAAACTATGGTCTGTAGTCTATGGGGTTAGACCAAGCATCTAACTCATATTAAGACTATTACGTTGTCTAAAGCCTTGGAGGGGACAGTTTGTCTTGACTGTCTGGAGTTGGACTCCCAAGTAGAGACATAGATATGTTGCTTGGTGGTGACATATTAGACCTGGACTAAAGCGTGATTGATCTACAAAGTCTGCTTTGAGTGGATCAATCTGCTTTTGACGTTCATTATGCAGTAACCTTAATCCTGAGTAAAAGGATAGCTTCATGTATATGACTTGTGTACTTTGATGTTCCAATGGCTAAAGCGTCTCAGAGGTAGTAAGCTTATAGACCGGTTCGTTGGGTGCATGACTTGTATACGATGAAGGGTTCGTTTATAGATATTGGAATCATAGCTCTAATGAGGAGTTAAGGGTATCCTCTTAAAGGCATTATACTGAATGTGAAAATGGACAAGGCCTTGGGTCGTCTGCTGGACGGATGACTTCTTATTTACATATGGTGAATAATCTTTTTCTTTATTCGGTAATATAATGGAACTTTAAGATAGCCTGATCAGTAGGATTAAACGGACTTTGGCCTAAGGCTGATCATGGATATCATATGAGGGTTCTGCATATATGACAAGGTCATTAGACGATGGCTTGTCACATGATTACGTGATACGGTATATAATTGGGAGTTCAGTTTCAAGTTTATAGTGGTGTGACTCTGAAACTAGTGATCATATGATTGAGTTGTTCGGTAAAAGAATGATGATCATTTGGATTTGCGGGAGCCCGATTATATATGTCCAATCAGCCTCTCTACTAGCTCTACATAATTCCTTAACGTTTGGCAAATTGAATTGTGTATGCTATTGGCTGGTTTATTATGCATGGATGGTGATGGCACAGGATTAGGATGGTAGACAAGATTCTCTCCGGTTGGATTCAGGTTTTGTTTTGGATAATAGAGTACACAATTATTCGAACTCCAAATAAAGTTGCCATGATTTTATTTGAGATTGGGTTGGAGTTGTAGAAAATTATCCATGAGAACAAAAATATGAAACACAACCGTTTTGTGGAATTTGAAATTTGAAATTTGAAATTTGAAATTTGAAATTTGAAATTTGAATTTTGAATTTGAAATTTGAATTTGAAATTCGAATTTGAAATTTGAATTTGAAATTCGAATTTGAAATTTGAATTTGAAATTTAAATTTGAAATTTGAAATTTGAAATTTGAATTTGAAATTTGAATTTAAAATTTGAAATTCAAATTTTGAATCACAGTCCAAGTAGGATTCGAATTTGTTGTGGAAAATCCACAAGGTTTGAAATTCGAATTTGAGTTGGATTTGGAGAGGATAATCTTGTTAGAATCCTACTTGAATTTTTAATCCAAATCCTAACAAATGTTGCACGAAATTTTGAGGATAATCCTCAAGGAAATTTCAGTTTTTTGTGGATAAGATTCAAGGGAAAAATTCAAGTTTCAATCCCAGTTGAATTTGGATTCTCTCCTTCCCCGAAAAGTGGCCGAAATTAGGGAGAAAATCTCCTAGGAAAATTCGGTTGTTTTGGATAAGGTTGAGATAAGATTCAAGTTTGAAAATCCTAGTGGAATTTTTGATTCTCCCTTATCCATAATGGTCGAAATTTTTAGGAGATTTTCTCCTTGTAATTTTTGGATTTTTTGGGTTGAAAAAGGGAGATAAAATTCTAGTTAAAATCTTGTTTAGATTTGGATTGGATTTATCCTAAGAAAACCGAATTTTATTGTTGAGATTCTCCCTTGGAAAATTTGGATTTTTTGGTTATGGATAAGGGAAAATATCTTTTCCTAATCCAATTCAAATTCAGAGAATCACCTCATGCAGGTCTATAAATAGAGGACCTACCACTCCAGTTCTCTTAGACCACAGACTCTCAGGTGAGCAGGCTTATTGTTGCACAGCTCATCGTGACAATAAAGTTCTTTAGAGATCTGGGTGGTCGGAAGAAGACTAGCAGTGCTAGCATACCGATCGAGGTTCAGAGTGCCCACACACTCAGCCATTCAGGAATTGGAGAATAGTAGAGAAGGCTAGTTGGTTGAAGCCTCCGGTCATTCTCCTCCTGCAAGATTGGCGTCCTTGAGGTATGAGTTTTAATTGTTGTTGGTTTATTGTATATGACATCATGAGATATTTAACGATCTAAAAATTTTTATTGTTCCGCTGCGCCACTCTGATACGTTTTTGCCGATTTATTTTCCTACAATTTGTATTAGAGTCATCTCATGACTATGCCATGTATATAAATTAGACAATTACTTAGTCTTTTTATTTATGTATGGATTTGATATTTAGAGAGTGGCATTCTAGGGTTCCTTTATGTTGTTATCATGTATTATGTATAAAGTATGTGGTTATTTTAATTTTTTGAATTATTATAAGCATGCTTGTTTATACCCGTTATGGTTCCTTAGAATTTAGAAAAATTGTATCTAGGAATTTTTATGTAACCATGGGAGCAGTTTATTAACACTGTAATTTTCCCATGGATTTTAATTTTTTGTCTCTTAGAATTTTTATGGTTAGAATTTTTGTACACCAGAAACGGTTTAGGAAATTGTATGTAATTATTCTTGGAGGAGATTGAAGATTGAAGACCGTAATTTATTTTTTCCCAAAAGTTAAATTTGATTTAAAGGTTGAAATTTTGATTGTGTGGAAAATTTCAATTTAATTGGGATTCAAATTAATTTTTGGAGATCCTAATAGGTAAATTGGAATATGGCATGAAAATCGAGACACGACCCCTCGGGATAGGCCAACGGGCCTTGGTGGGGCTGCAGCCCCTACCCTCGGGCAGGATGGGGCTGTGGCAGCCCCTGTGCAGGCCAACACCACCCACGGCCACAGGCTTGGCCTGCAGCCAAGGGTGGCCGTGGCCTGCCCAAGGCTGGTCGCAGCCTGGGCGTGCAGGTTGGCGCTGCAAGCTTGGCCTACAGCCCGGCAAGGCCGCACATAGGGGGCAGCCATGGGTTGCCAGCCCCTTTGGGGCTGGTGGCTTCCCACGGCAGCTGCCGCCTTCGGAGGCGACGGTTCGGCGGTCTAAAAATCGAAAAATTTTGATTTTTAAATTAGAAATTTAATTTTAAATCATGTTTAAAAATATGTAATTGAAAATTTGAAATTTTTGAAATTACATATTATTACACATGATGTTTAAAATTGTTTAAAATTTAAATTTGGAATTTAAATTTGAAATTTGAAATTCGAATTTGGAATTTGAATTTGAAATTTAAATTTTTGGAGATTTAAATTTTAAATGATTCTTGGGATGAGAAATAAATGGAGAGGCTACATAAAGATGGATACAAGAAGACGGAACAGAATTCAAGACCCAAAGAATGCTTTGGATGGAATTTTGTAATCTTTTTTTTTTCTTTGTTCTAGGATGGAACCATAGCTTGGTTATTCTGTCAAAATTTTTTTTTTTGTGATATGTCATAGATGTATAAATATGTATTGATGGATGTTTTATATGCATATTTGATAACATGTCATATAGGATAGGTGAGTGCCGCTCATACTATATTGATCATACATAATTTGTCAAAACTTGCATGTTTTTCAAAATATTGAGTGGGAGAAGGTCTCAAACAAAACCCACGGCCTCCATTGTTGATCCATACGTGAAAGCATGGTAACGTCTCGCGTCAGTTCTGCCCTGACCACACCCCTCGGTAGGTGTTTATCGCCGCCGGTATACTAGATTGGATCTCCTATGTGGAAAACGTGTTCGGGTGCGATCCTATTCATGACCACCCCTCGGTGGCTTGGTAGGATGTGGATCGGGCTACGTAAACAATGGTTATACACTCAAGACTCGTTTAGTTATTGACCTTCCCTAGAAACTCTGTTAACTAAACTGGTGGCCAAATAAGCGGTTATTAATATATGTCTTAACCTTGGAGGATTTAAGGCAACATATATTAATTGGACGGGGTCCATGTTCCAGCTATTTGTTCTCATGACCACCCCTCGGTGGCTTGGGGCAATAAGTGCTGGGAATTACCGTTGCAATGCTACATGTTTTTCAAGTTTCATGTAGGAACATACTTGTATGTTTTATTTGCTAAATTATCTGTATATTTGCTTGGGCTTTGTAATGATGTTTAGTATAATTTTATTTCAGTTCAAAATGTCACCGACACCCCTCATTTCAATACTTAGTGAGAATAAACTGAATGGCGACAATTATAAGGATTGGAAAAGAAATCTGTTAATAGTTCTCAGCTGCGAGAGACACAAGTTCATACTAGACGAACCATGCCCACCAAGGCCAAAACCTGACACACCGATTGAGGAGGTCCCGGTTGCCTATACTCGTTGGAGAGAATCCAATGATATAGCTTGATGCTACATACTTGCTAGCATGACGAGTGCTTTACAAAAGCAGCATGAGACTTATCAAATTGCTGAGGAGATCATGGAAAATCTGGAGGACATGTTCGGAGGCCAAGAAAAATTGGCTCGACAGCCGCTATCACCAGTATTATGAACTCTAAGCAGAAGGCGGGTACTTCGGTGAAGGACCATATGATCACTCTAATGGGATTCTTCGCTGAGGCTGCCGAAAACGGTGCTGAGTTGGACTACAACACCCAGATCGAGATGGTGTTCAAAACTCTATCTAAAGATTTTGTGGGGTTTAAGGCCGCATACAATCTTGCGACAAGGGAGTTAGGACTAACCGAGCTCATGAAGCAACTGCAAGCTTATGAGCGGATGATCAGGGATGGGGATGTTGTCCAACCCAAAGGTGAGGCCAATTTGGCGGAATCTTCCAAACCCTCATGGAAGAGGAAGAGGCCAAATCAGAAGCAAGCGGCTTCCAGTTCTTCTAATCTTCCTGTCTCGGATGGGAAGAAGAAGAAGAAGAACAAGAAGCCTAGGGACCCTAAAAAGTCCAAGTGCTTCCGTTGTGGGAAGGTAGGTCATTTCAAGAAGGCTTGTCGGGAAATCCTAGCCGCCAAGGGCAAGGAAGGTAAGGAACTTTTTTACTTAGAAGCGTGTTTGGTAGAAGAATCGAAAGACACTTGGGTCATTGATTCAGGCGCCACTAATCATGTTCGTGTTTCTATGTAGGGGTTCGTGGAAATGAGAAGTCTACATGATAGGAGCCTCTCGTTGCGAACTAGGGACGGCAGCTTGGTGGTGGCTGAGGCAGTGGGAGATGTTTACCTTTATTTTGATCAATTTAGGTTTATTTTATTAAAAGACTGTTTTTATGTTCCTAATTTCAGGAGGAACCTTATATCGGTAGCTTGTTTAATAAAGGATTCTTATTTAGTCTCTTTTAGTAAAAGAGTTGATATTTGTAGAAATAAGTCTTTTATCTGTTCTGGATGGATGGATGGAAACCTATATTTGATCAAACCAAAGATGTACTCACTGCTTGACACTGAATTAACTGATAACTCTAAAAGGGTGAAAGTTTCTCACTCTAACAAGGCGTATCTTTGGCATTTAAGACTTTGTCATATTAATCAGGATAGGATTCAAAGATTGGTGAAAGATGGTCCTCTGGAATCTCTAGAGGAGGTACGTCTTCCCCAATGTGAGTCTTATCTAGAGGGTAAGATGACTAAGAGGTCTTTTGGAGCTAAGGGTACAAGGGCTCAGGAGCTCTTAGAAATTGTGCATACTGACGTATGTGGCCCCATGAACGTCACAGCGCTAGGAGGGTTCGAGAATTATGTCTCTTTTATAGATGATTACTCGAGGTATAGATATGTGTATCTGATGCACCGCAAGAGTGAAACCTTTGACAAGTTCATGGAGTATCGTGCGGAAGTGGAAAAGCAATTGGATAAATCCATAAAAACACTTCGATCTGATCGAGGTGGCGAATACCTCTCCGATGAATTTCGAGGACATCTTGTAGAGAACGGGATATTATCCCAATTGACTGCACCTGGTACTCCACAACAGAATGGTGTAGCTGAAAGGAGAAACAGGACCTTATTGGATATGGTACGGTCTATGATGAGTTACTCAACGCTACCATTATCATTTTGGGGATATGCTTTACAAACGGCGTGCTATATTCTGAACCAAGTTCCGAGCAAATCAATTCCCAGAACTCCGTATGAATTATGGTGTGGCAGGAAGCCCTCCCTTGGACATATGAGAATATGGGGCTACCCGGCACATGTACTGGATGGGGATGCGAAGAAGTTGGAACCAAGATCAGAATTGTGCATGTTTGTAGGGTATCCAAAAGGAACTAAAGGAGGTTTGTTCTATAACCTGAAGGAACAAAAAGTCATTGTCTCAACCCACGCGACATTCTTGGAGGAAAGTCACATGAATGACTTTAAGTCTCGAAGCAAAGTGGTGCTAGAGGAGTTATCAGGTGAAAGAACTGCTCCATAGATTTCGGTCTTGGACGCAAGTCCGAGTTCCAGTGAAAGACCTGCAGACGATCAACAATTTAGGGTGCCTCGTCGTAGTGGGAGGGTTTCGAAGAAACCTAATTTCTTCATGTATGATGCTGAGGTATGCCAGACCGAGGCTTATGAGCATGAGGAAGATCCGGTCATATATGATGAAGCTATAAATGATGTTGATTCTAAATCTTGGAAACAGGCTATGAACAATGAGATGGATTCTATGAAATCCAACTCTGTTTGGGAACTTGTAGATTTGCCGGATGGGATAAAACCCATTGGATGCAAATGGGTCTACAAAAGAAAGAAGGATGCAGAAAGGAGAGTGGAAACTTTCAAAGCTAGACTGGTTGCAAAGGGATACACGCAAAAGACTGGAATCGATTACGAGGAAACCTTTTTGCCTGTTGCTGTGCTGAAGTCTATCCGTATTCTTCTGTCCATTGCTGCGGCTCTCGATTACGAGATCTGGCAAATGGATGTCAAGACGGCATTCTTGAATAGCCATCTTGAAGAGTGTATCTATATGATACAGCCCGAAGGGTTCGTAGCGAAAGGCCAAGAAAGGAAAGTCTGCAAGTTGCTTAGATCCATTTATGGATTAAAGCAAGCATCCCGCTCATGGAACCAGAGGTTTGATCAAGTGATTAAAACATTTGGTTTTGAGCCGAACGTTGATGAACCTTGTGTTTATAAACGTATTAAGGATGGAAAAGTGGTCTTTCTGATACTCTATGTCGATGATATACTACTCATTGGGAATGATGTAGGGAACTTATCATCGGTCAAGCTTTGGTTACACCAGCAGTTTGACATGAAGGACTTGGGAGAAGCTAATTATGTTCTAGGCATTCGTCTCTTCAGAGATCGAAAGAACAAAATAATAGCGTTATCCAAAGCTTCATACATAGATAAAATAATTGACAAATATGCATTGCAAGAGGCAAAGAAAGGTTCGCAACCTTCTATTGCCGGTCTCTTTCATTGGATGACTGTCCCAAGACATCGGAAGAAAGAGAGCGTATGAGTAAGGTCCCTTATGCATCCGCTGTGGGTAGCCTTATGTACGCTATACTTTGCACTCGCCCGGACATATGTTTTGCAGTAGGTATGGTGAGTCGATGTCAAGCGAATCCTGGAACCAAGCACTGGCAAGCAGTAAAGCATATACTTAAGTATCTTAAGATAACGAGGGATTATATGCTGGTGTATTCTGGAGGGGACCTAACACCCGTAGGATACACGGACTCAGACTTTTAGACTTATAAGGATTCGAGGAAATCGACATCTGGATCAGTGTTTTTACTTGGAGGAGGCGCCATAGTGTGGAGGAGCGTGAAGCAGGGCTGCACAGCTGACTCTACTATGGAGGCTAAATATGTGGCTGGGGCTGAGGCATCTAAAGAAGCGGTTTGGCTCCACAAGTTCTTTAGAGACCTTGAGGTCATTCCGGGTGTTGACAAGCCTATCACACTTTACTGTGATAATACAGGGGCTATTGCCAACACAAGGGAATCTCGGCACCACAAGAGGACCAAGCACATCGATCAGAGATATCATATTATTAGAGGGCATGTGGAGACAGGGCAAGTGGATGTATGCAAGATCGCGTCCGAGGACAACATTGCCGATCCCTTTACTAAGACTTTGGTGACTAGATGCTTTGAGAGGCACGTAGAGGCGATGGAGATGCGTAACATGGCACATCTGCTGGCTTAGGGCAAGTGGGAGATTGTTAGGAAATGCCCTAAGCATTAGAGACATTTTTGATGTATTTATTTTGAACTGGATAATAAGATTATATATAGAGGTTATTCATTATATTGCTATCTGTTCTCGTCTCATTTACATGTTAAAGTAAATGTAAGCAAATATGGCTCCCTGACTGCTTGTGTTAAACTGTTAGAATGTTGCATGCAATGGATTTTTGTATGCGAGAAGACAATGTTCTAAAGTTAGTGGTCTAAACTATGGTCTATAGTCTATGGGGTTAGACGGAGCATCTAACTCATGTTAAGACTATTATGTTATCTAAAGCCTTGGAGGGGATGGTTTGTCTTAACTGTCTGGAGCTCGACTCCCAAGTAGAGACATAGATATGTTGCTTGGTGGTGACATATTAGACCGGGACTAAAGCGTGATTGATCTACGAAGTCCGCTTTGAGTAGATCAATCTGCTTTTGACATTCATTATGCAGTAATTTTAATCCTGAGTAAAAAGACAGCTTCATGTATATGAGTTGTGTGCTTTGATGTTCTAATGGCTAAAGCGTCTCAGAGGTAGTAAGCTTATAGACCGGTTCATTGGGTGCATGACTTGTATACGATGAAGGGTTTGTTTACAGATATTGGAATCATAGTTCTAATGAGGAGTTAAGGGTATCCTCTTAAAGGCATTATACTAAATGTGAAAATGGACAAGGCCTTAGGTCGTCTGTTGGGCGGATGACTTCTTATTTACATATGGTGAATAATCATTTTCTTTATTCGGTAGTATAATGGAACTTTAAGATAGCCTGATCAGTAGGATTAAACGGACTTTGGCCTAAGGCTGATCATGGATATCATATGAGGGTTCTGCATATATGACAAGGTTATTGGATGATAGCTTGTCACAGGCTTACGTAATACGGTATATAATTGGGAGTTCAGTTTCAGGTTTATAGTGGTGTGACTCTGAAACTAGTGATCATATGATTGAGTTGTTTGGTAAAAGAATGATGATCATATGGATTTACGGGAGTCCGATTATATATGTCCAATCAGTCCCTCTACTAGCTCCACATAATTCCTTAACGTTTGGCAAATTGAATTGTGTATGCTATTGGCTGGTTTATTATGCATGGATGGTGATGACATAGGATTAGGATGGTAGATAAGATTCTCTCCGTTTGGATTCAGATTTTGTTTTGAATAATAGAGTACCCAATTATTCGAACTCCAAATAAAGTTGCCATGATTTTATTTGAAATTGGATTGGAGTTGTAGAAAATTATCCATGAGAACAAAAATATGAAACACAACCGTTTTGTGGAATTTGAAATTTGAATTTTGAAATTTGAATTTTGAATTTTGAATTTGAAATTTGAATTTGAAATTCGAATTTGAAATTTGAATTTGAAATTTAAATTTGAATTTTGAAATTTGAAATTTGAAATTTGAATTTGAATTTTGAATTTAAAATTTGAAATTCAAATTTTGAATCACAGTCTAAGTAGGATTCGAATTTGTTGTGGAAAATCCACAAGGTTTGAAATTCGAATTTGAGTTGGATTTAGAGAGAATAATCTTGTTAGAATCCTACTTAAATTTTTAATCCAAATCCTAACAAATGTTGCACGAAATTTTGAGGATAATCCTCAAGGAAATTTCGGTTTTTTGTGGATAAGATTTAAGGGAAAAATTCAAGTGTCAATCCCAGTTGAATTTGGATTCTCTCCTTCCCTAAAAAGTGGCCGAAATTAGGGAGAAAATCTCCTAGGAAAATTCAGTTATTTTGGATAAGGTTGAGATAAGATTCAAGCTTGAAAATCCTAGTGGAATTTTTGATTCTCCCTTATCCATAATGGCTGAAATTTTTAGGAGATTTTCTCCTTGTAATTTTCAGATTTTTGGGTTGAAAAAGGGAGATAAAATTCTAGTTAAAATCTTGTTTAGATTTGGATTGGATTTATCCTAAGAAAACCGAATTTTATTGTTGAGATTCGCCCTTGGAAAATTAAGATTTTTTGGTTATAGATAAGGGAAAATATCTTTTCCTAATCCAATTCAAATTCAGAGAATCACCTCATACAGGTCTATAAATAGAGGACCTACCACTCCAGTTCTCTTAGACCACAGACTCTCAGGTGAGCAGGCTTATTGTTGCACAGCTCATCGTGACAATAAAGTTCTTTAGAGATCTGGGAGGTCGGAAGAAGTCTAGTACTGCTAGCATACCGATCGAGGTTCAGAGTACCCACACACTCAGCCATTCGGGAATTGGAGAATAGTAGAGAAGGCTAGTTGGTTAAAGCCTCCGGTCATTCTCCTCTTGCAAGATTGGCGTCCTTGAGGTATGAGTTTTAATTATTGTTGGTTTATTGTATATGGCATCATGAGATATTTAACGATCTAAAAATTTTTATTGTTCCGCTGCGCCACTCTGATACGTTTTTACCGATTTATTTTCCTACACCAGGTTCTTAAATGGCTTAAATCAAGAAATTCACGATAGGGTGGAGATGCAGCATTATGTAGAAGTGGAAGTCATGGTACACATGGTGATCAAAGTGGAGCGACAGCTTAAAAGGAGGGGTGGTACACGTGCAACCCATAATTTCGGTTCTTCCCCATGGAAACTGAAGAAAGAGGAGAAGCCTGCTGCAAAACCCAAATTCGAGCCAAGACAAGAGACGCCCAGCCATGGGTCTCAAGGTAAATCTGACCCTTTCAGTTCTCAAAATCGTGACATTAAGTGTTTTAAATGTCAAGGCAGGGGTCACATTGCTAGCCAGTGTCCAAACAAGCGCGTCATGATCCTACACGATGACGGTGAGTATGAAACAGAGGAGGAGAGTGACGAAGATGACATGCCACCACTAGAGGACGGGGATGACGAGGAACATGCAGTCCAAGGTGAATTGTTGGTCACAAGGAGGGTTTTAAGCTCGCAAGCAAAAGAAGATGAAGAAGTGCAACGAGAAAACATATTTCATACTAGGTGCCACGTCAACGACAAAGTATGTAGTATGATTATTGATGGAGGAAATTGTACTAATGTGGCGAGTACAACCATGGTGGAGAAATTAGGACTGCCCACATTGAAACATCCCCGGCCATACAAGCTACAATGGTTGAATGATAGTGGCGAGGTAAAGGTGAATAAACAGGTGTTGGTTGCCTTCTGCATTGGAAAATACAGAGATGAAATTTTGTGCAACGTAGTTCTGATGCAAGTTGAACACTTGTTGCTAGGCCGACCATGGCAGTTTGATCATCGAGTTAAGCATGATGGCTTCTCCAACAAATACTCATTCGCGATCGAAGGAAAATCCATCACTCTTGTGCCGATGACACCAAAACAAGTTTATGAAGACCAAGTCAGGTTACAAAAAGAGAGAGAAAAAGAAAATCAAAATTCGGCCATTAAGAGAAAAGCGAAGAGAAAATCAGAGAGAAAACAAAAGCACTTTTATGCAAAAGTGAGCGAAATCAAGCGAGCAATGTTTTCAAAACAACCGATGATTGTACTTTTGTACAAAGAGACATTTTTAAATACTAACGAACTTGACCTTTCTTTGCCTAGTTCAGTTGTTTCTCTTTTGCAGGAGTACGAGGATGTCTTTCCCGAAGAAACCCCACATGGGTTACCTCCAATTCGAGGGATTGAACATCAAATAAACTTTGTTCCTGGAGCAACGATTCCAAATAGACCAGCCTATAGGAGCAATCCCGAGGAGACAAAGGAGCTTCAACGGCAGGTAAGTGAGTTGTTGGAAAAAGGACATGTAAGGGAGAGCATGAGCCCATGCGCCGTTCCAGTTTTACTTGTTCCTAAGAAGGACGGGACGTGGAGGATGTGTGTTGATTGCCGAGCCATCAACAATATAACGATAAAGTATCATCATCCCATTCCTCGTTTAGATGATATGTTAGACGAATTGCATGGTTCGTGTGTATTCTCTAAAATTGATTTAAAAAGTGGTTATCATCAGATTAGAATGAAAGAAGGAGACGAATGGAAAACTGTCTTTAAAACAAAACATGGTTTGTATGAATGGTTAGTTATGCCCTTTGGTTTAACTAATGCACCGAGCACTTTTATGAGACTTATGAATCATATGTTGTGAGCATTTATAGGTAGGTTTGTTGTCGTCTATTTTGATGATATACTAATTTATAGCAAAAACTTAGTTGACCATGTCGTACATTTGAAATCTGTTTTGGATGTGCTTAGGAAAGAAAAGTTATTTGCTAATATAAAGAAGTGTACCTTTTGGGCGGATAAACTTGTATTTCTTGGTTTCGTTGTTAGTGCTCAAGGTATACAGGTTGATGAAGAGAAGGTACGTGCAATTCGAGAATGGCCGAGTCCCACAACTATAGGTAACGTGCATAGTTTTCATGGACTTGCTAGTTTTTATCGGCGGTTCGTGAAGGACTTTAGCAGCATAGCTGCGCCACTTACCGAAGTGATCAAGAAGAACGTTGGCTTTAAATGGGGAGAAGAATAAGAGAAGGCGTTTCAGTTAATCAAAGAGAAGCTGACCAACGCTCCCTTATTGTCTTTACCTAACTTTTCTAAAACGTTTGAGATTGAATGTGATGCTTCAGGTATCGGTATAGGTGCAGTTCTCATGCAGGAGGGACGACCAATTGCTTACTTCAGTGAAAAATTAAGCGGGGCAGCCTTAAACTACCCGACTTATGACAAGGAGTTGTATGCATTGGTTCGAGCTTTGGAGACATGGCAACACTACCTATGGCCTAAGGAATTCGTGATTCACACTGATCATGAGTCCTTGAAACACTTGAAGGGCCAACACAAGCTAAACAAAAGGCATGCTCGCTGGGTGGAATTCATAGAGACGTTTCCCTACGTCATCCGGTATAAACAAGGTAAGGAGAATGTGGTTACCGATGCCCTTTCTCGCAGGTATGCCTTACTTTCTACACTTGATGCAAAGTTATTTGGTTTTGAGCACATTAAAGATTTATATAGTGATGACCATGAATTTAGCGAAGTATACCGGGCCTGTGAGAAAAATGCTTGTGGTAAGTTCTTTAGGCATGATGGATTCCTGTTTCGAGAAAATAAGTTATGCGTGCTAAATTGCTCTTTGAGGGATTTGTTAATGCAGGAATCTCATGGTGGAGGATTAATGGGATATTTTGAAGTTGCCAAGACTTTAGCCGTTTTACAGGAACACTTCTATTGGTCACATATGAAACGAGATGTTGAGAGAATTTGTGGTAGATGTGTCACATGTAGTGTGACACCTTAAATTTTATTTAAGGGTCAATATATAATTTAAATAAAATTAGTGTGCCAAAAATTAATTAAAAATCCTTTTGGAAACCCTAGGTTGGTTTCCTAGTCAAATTCCGCTCAAAAAGTCAACAATTTGAACTTCAAAAGGAAACCTTAAAATATTCGGCCATCACTTGGGATTTTAATTAAAATTTAAATTCCACAAATCCAAGGAGGATTCAAATTCAAATTTCATTCCTTAGATATAAAGAAGAAATTTGGCCATAAAGTGTAGGAAATAAAGGAGATTTTTATTTGAATCAAAAGCTAGGTCAAAACTCAACCAAAATTCAAATTATTTTTCCTTAAAAACTAAGGGATAATTTTGGCCACTTAAGGGGAAATAAGAGAGAAAACCCTAGCCTCAAAACAGCACAAAAACTTTCCCTTTTGCCCCTTACAATTTTCGGCCAAACAAGGAAGAGAAAGGAAAAGAAAAACCTAGTATAAAAACCCCCTTTTAACTCTCATTCACCCTTCCTTTCACCCTCAAAAATTCGGCCAGCTTTCCCCTCTCTCCTCTCTGAATTTTCTCTCCCAAAACACACCCAAAATAGCAAACAAAACTTACCAAATGGCAGCTCAAAAATTCAACAATCTTTGAGACGAAAACAAGGTGAGAAATCAAAATTTTTTTCCTTCCTTTTCCTTTTGATTTCAAATCTGAAATTTTATATGGTTTTCTCCACTGTTTCCCTACTGTTTTGAAGACTCTAACACTCACACAAATTCAGCCAAAAGGGAGACCAAACATCAAAAATAATGCAGCACAAACAAGGTGTGATTTCTCTCTCAAACCCTAAAATTTTGCCTCATTGATCCCCTTCTTAAAAACCCTATTATCATATGTGTAAGATTTTATGATTTTGACAATTTGATTCTTGGGTTGTGTTAATGACATATAAATACGATTTTTCACAAAATTTCGTGATCATTGGATGAAAATTGAATTGGTTTGAGGCTAATCGAAATTCGGACACAGAAAAACGGAAATCTAGAAAATTACCATATGAACAGTAAATTTGTGTTGGCCATAGCTTGAGTTTTAAAAACGATTTTTGAGTGATTCTTGAGCCTAAAATTAAACTCAAGATGTCCCCTAAATGCCTGAAAAATTTCAGAACCAAAATCATCTGTTTGCCTAGTCAAAATATTTTTCTAAGATAGGCGGACAGAACTGCCAGGTTTTGAACCGAAACTGAAACCCAGATTTTTATGCCTGAAAACAACCCTCGGTTTTTGGCGTAGTTGAATGACCAAATGATGTCCAAAAATTATTAAAATTATATGGAATTAAAGCTACGGATGTCTAGTTTAACATATTAAAAATTTAGAATTTTTGGGATGAAAAATAAATTAGTATGGATTTTAAATTCAGCCTAGGTCAGTCTGCCCATGCCCAGTAATATCTTAACTTAGAGTTTTTCAAAAATTTTAAATCCCAAATGTTTATTAAACGTTTTAAAATCTTTTGTGGCACACTAAAATGATTGGATGATTATGTCTAGACCTAGACTAATCATATGTTGTGATTATAGGACTTATTTGACGTTCTTGCTGGATTTGTGGATCACGTTATCGTAACGCTTGTGCGATAATCGAGGTAGGACGTTCTAGCCTTTTCTGGGAGTAGTCAAGTGTTTTAAATTTCCCTGTTTTATCGATGGCATGCTGTTTTCAGTTTATGAAATTATTATATTGTTTTTTTTATGAAATAAACGCATGCAACGTATTTGGTAATTAAATGTGTATTTTAAAACATGTTTTGATTTATGGCATAATATAACTTGGTAAATACCATCTTTTGAATAATCCAGTGAACATATTGAGCTCTAGTTCACGATCATTGTAAATGATGCGTGCGTCCCAAAGTTGACGCCATGGAGGAACGTCCTTAAACCTGCGCAGGGCCGTTCGGCCTATTTAGACCGTAACGAGATGATCTAGGATAATTCAATTCGAGGCACGTATATTATAGCTACGACAAGTCCTCACTCAAAATATGATGGTTTATTTTGATGATTTATTATTTTTAATATTGGGGCACGTATATTGCAGCTACGCTAAGTCCTCAGCAGAATAAAACTTGTATTAAAAATTGTTTTCACAAAATTGTTAATTATTTTTGTTGAAATGATTATTATGCCATGTATTCTTAAATTGTTGATTATCTTTGGAAACGAATATTATGTCATACTTTTAAATTTTATCTCTTAACCCACTTTTGTTTCTGTCCTACTGAGCCAGCGCTCACATCCCTTTTTCTTTGTGATTTCGAAATGACTACTTCCAGGTGTGGGAGATAGCAGTTCCGAAAATCGTTGAGCTATTCGTTTCTACCGAGGATGATGCTAACCGTTTTCTCCATCTTCTTCTTTCTGTTTCTCGTTCTGATGTAATGAGACATTAAGTTTGGACTTTATTTCACGTTATTTAAATTCTATGCTTGGGAATATTTATTGCTGGTAATTTCTTTTGAAAACCGATTTTGTGTTTGATTTCCGCATTAAAAGGTATTTACTTTCTACTTTATTTTGTTTTGTGGTTATGATGCTACTTTATAATTAGGCTTAGCTAAATTATAATGTTGACCCGTTGTTTTTGTAATAAATGTTTTTCTTAAATCTCGGGTTGATATTATGATTTGGCTGCCGTGTCACGTGTCTAAATTTTGGGCCGTGACATGTAGGCAAGCTAAATCCTGAGTGCAACCCAATGGTTTATATACCCCTTTACCCATTCCTAGTGAACCTTGGATAGATATTTCAATGAATTTTGTGTTAGGACTGCCTAGGACGAAACGAGGAAAGGATTCGATTTTTGTGGTTGTGGATAGATTCTCTAAGATGGCACATTTTATTCCATGTCACAAAACAGATGATGCCTCACATATTGCAGATTTGTTCTTTAAGGAAATTGTGAGGTTACATAGTATGCCTAGGACAATTGTATCGGATAGAGATGCTAAGTTTTTGAGCTACTTTTGGAAAACTTTGTGGTGTAAGTTAGGAACTAAGTTACTATTTTCTACTACTTGTCACCCACAAACTGATGGCCAAACCGAGGTAGTGAATAGGACTTTGACTACTTTATTGAGGGCAATCATTAGGAAAAACACCAAGACATGGGAGGAGTGTTTACCGTATGTTGAGTTTGCTTATAATAGATCTATTCATTCTGCTACTAAATTTTCACCATTTGAAATTATTTATGGTTTTAATCCTTTAACTCCATTGGATTTATCCCCGTTACCTGTTTCTGAATGTGTTAATTTGGATGAAAAGAAAAAGGCTGAATTTGTTAAGCAGATACATGAGAAAGCAAGGCTCAACATAGAATGAAGAAAGGAGCAATATGCAAAACAAGCCAACAAAGGGCGACACAAGATAGTCTTTGAACCCGGAGATTGGGTGTGGTTGCACATGAGGAAAGAACGATTTCCGGCACAAAGACGTTCTAAATTACTACCATGAGGAGATAGTCCATTCCAAGTTCTGGAGCGCATCAATGACAACGCATACAAGCTAGAACTACCTGGTGCATATAACGTAAGTGCAACTTTTAATGTTACTGATCTGAGTCCTTTTGATGTAGGTGATGATTTGAGGACAAATCCTTTTCAAGAGGAGGGGAATGATGCAACGCAAGACAGGACACCACCAAGGGAACCAGTTCAAGTACCAATTGGGCCAGTTACAAGAGTAAGAGCAAAGAAATTTAAAGAAGCACTTAATAGGTTGATTCAAGAGGTTTGGGCTCAATCAAATTCGTGGAGGCCCATTGAACGAGATTCATGTGATCAACAAAGATGCATTAACTTGATTCAAGCCCACGAGGAATTCAGCTAATTCTTTCAAGCCCAATCAAGCCCAAGAGACTTCAAGCCCCAATCAAGCCCAAGAGACGTTTTTTTTAACCAAGGAAGTTTGGATTTAGTTGGGATTATCTTTTCTGGATTTAGTTGGGATTATCTTTTCCAGATTTGGTTGAGAATATCTTTTGTAACAAACTTTCCAACAAATTTCCGAATTCAAACTTTAGGATTTCGGTTAGGATTTGAGAGTATCTTTTGTAACAAACAAAATTCCGATTTCAAACAAAATTCCGATTTTGTTTAGGCTTATCTTTGTTAGGATTTGTTAAGAATATCTTTTGTTCCGAATTTTCAAATAATTTTCAGATTTTTTAGGCTTATTTTTTTCCAGATTTTCTTTAGGAATATTCTTTGTAACAATTGCCTATAAATAGGCGTCCCCATAGCAATAAATGAGAACACATCAGTTTAATTCATAAATTTGAGAGTTTTAATTCTCTTCGGTTCTTTGAAGAACTATCTGAACTTATCAGAATTTTTCCATGGCGTTCGCTTCTAACTTATCAATCACCCTTCCATAGTTGATTGTGGCGTCTTCCTTATACCAAGGTTCTTGTTTCGCATTAAACAATGGGTTGAGGTCCATATACCAAGGTTCTTGTTTTTGTTGAAGCAACAGGTCGAGGTCTCCCATCCATTCGAACCTGATTTTAGAACGTTCTTGGGCTTATAATCTTGACGGGTCTCGTTATTCTTAGCGAGGTTCGTATCAGTGTTTACCGCCGCCGGTATACTAGATTGGATCTCCTATGTGGAAAACATGTTCGGGTACGATCCTATTCATGACCACCCCTCGGTGGCTTGGTAGGACATGGATCGAGCTACGTAAACAATGGTTATACACTCAAGACTCGTTTAGTTATTAACCTTCCCTAGAAGCTCTGTTAACTAAACTGGTGGCCAAATAAGTGATTATTAATATATGTCTTAACCTTAGAGGATTTAAGGCAACATATATTAATTAGACGGGGTCCATGTTCTGGCTATTTGTTTTCATGACCACCCCTCAGTGGCTTGGGGCAATAGGTGTTGAGAATTACCGTTGCAATGCTACATGTTTTTCAAGTTTCATGTAGGAACATACCTGTATGTTTTACTTGCTAAATTATTTGTATATTTGCTTAGGCTTTGTAATGATGTCTAGTATAATTTTATTTCAGTTCAAAATGTCACCGACACCCCTCATTTCAATACTTACTGAGAATAAACTGAATAGCGATAATTATAAAGATTGGAAAAGAAATCTGTTGATAGTTCTCAGCTGCGAGAGACACAAGTTCGTATTGGACGAACCATGCCCCCCAGGGCCAAAACCTGACACACCGCTTGAGGAGGTCCCGGTTGCCTATACTCGTTGGAGAGAATCCAATGATATAGTTCGATGCTACATGTTTGCTAGTATGACGAGTACTTTACAAAAGCAGCATGAGACTTATCAGGTTGCTAGGGAGATCATGGAAAATCTGGAGGACATGTTCGGAGGCTAAGAAAAGCTGGCTCAACAGTCCACTATAACCAGCATTATGAACTCTAAGCAAAAGGCGGATACTCCGGTGAAGGACCATATGATCACTCCAATGGGATTCTTCACTGAGGCTACCGAGAACGGTGCTGAGTTGGACTATAAAACCCAGATCAAGATGGTGTTCAAAACTCTATCTAAAGATTTTGTGGGGTTTAAGGCCGCATACAATCTGGCGACAAGGGAGTTAGGACTAACCGAGCTCATGAAGCAACTCCAAGCTTATGAGTGGATGATCAGGGATGGGGATGTGGTCCAACCCAAAGGTAAGGCCAATTTGGCGGAATCTTCCAAACCCTCACAGAAGAGGAAGAGGCCAAATCAGAAGCAAGTAGCTTCCAGTTCTTCTAATCCTCCTGTCTCGGATGGGAAGAAGAAGAAGAAGAACAAAAAGCCCAGGGACCCTAAAAACTCCAAATGCTTTCGTTGTTGGAAGGTAGGTCACTTTAAGAAGGCTTGCCGGGAATTCCTAACCGCTAAGGGCAAGGAAGGTAAGGAACTTCATTACTTGGAAGCGTGTTTGGTGGAAGAATCGAAAGACACTTGGGTCATTGATTCGGGCGCCACTAATCATGTTTGTGTTTCTAGGTAGGGGTTCGTGGAAACGAGAAGTCTACATGATAGGAGCCTCTCGTTGCGAACTAGAGATGGCAGCTTGGTGGTGGCTGAGGTAGTGGGAGATATTTACCTTTATTTTGATCAATTTAGGTTTATTTTATTGAAAGACTGTTTTTATGTTCCTAATTTTAGGAGGAACCTTATATCGGTAGCTTGTTTAATAAAGGGTTCTTATTCAGTTTCTTTTAGTAAAAGAGTTGATATTCGTAGAAATAAGTCTTTTATCTATTCTGGATGGATGGATGGAAACCTATATTTAATCAAACCAAAGATGTACTCACTGCTTGACACTGAATTAATAGATAACTCTAAAAGATTGAAAGTTTCTCACTCTAACAAGGCGTATCTTTGACATTTAAGACTTTGTCATATTAATCAGGATAGGATTCAAAGATTGGTGAAAGACGGTCCGTTGGAATCTCTGGAGGAGGTACGTCTTCCCCAATGTGAGTCTTGTCTAGAGGGTAAAATGACTAAGAGGTCTTTTGAAGCTAAGTGTACAAGGGCTCAGGAGCTCTTAGAAATTGTGCATACCGACGTATGTGGCCCCATGAACGTCACAGCACAAGGAGGGTTCGAGAATTATGTCTCTTTTATAGATGATTACTCGAGGTATGGATATGTGTATCTGATGCACTGCAAGAGCGAAACCTTTGACAAGTTCAAAGAGTATCGTACGGAAGTGGAAATGCAATTGGATAAATCCATAAAGACACTTCGATCTAATCGAGGTGGCGAATACCTATCCGATGAATTTTTAGGACATCTTGTGGAGAACGGGATATTATCCCAATTGACTGCACCTGGTACCCCATAACAGAATGGTGTAGCCGAAAGGAGAAATAGGACCTTGTTGGATATGGTACGGTCCGTGATGAGTTATTCAACGTTGCCATTATCATTTTGGGGATATGCTTTACGAACAGCATGCTATATTCTGAACCATGTTCCAAGCAAATCAATTCCCAGAACTCCGTATGAATTGTGATGTGGCAGGAGCCCTCCCTTGGACATATGAGAATATGGGGCTGCCCGGTGCATGTACGGGATGAGGATGTGAAAAAGTTAGAACCAAGATCAGAATTTTGCATGTTTGTAGGGTATCCAAGAGGAACTAAAGGAGGTCTGTTCTATAACCCGAAGGAACAAAAAGTCATTGTCTCATTCTTGGACGAAAGTCACATGAATGACTTTAAGCCTTAAAGCAAAGTAGTGCTAGAGGAGTTATCAGGTGAAAGAACTGCTCTACAGATTTCAATCTTGGTTGCAAGTCCGAGTTCCAATGAAAGACTTGCAGATGATCAACAATTTAGGGTGCCTCGTCGTAGTGGGATGGTTTCGAAGAAACCTAATTTCTTCATGTATGATGCTGAGGTATAACAGGCCGAGGCTCATGAGCATGAGGATGATCCGGTCACTTATGATGAAGCTATATATGATGTTGATTCTAAATCTTGAAAACAGGCTATGAACAATGAGATGGATTCTATGAAATCCAACTCTGTTTGGGAACTTGTAGATTTACCAGATGGGATAAAACCCATTGGATGCAAATGGGTCTACAAAAGAAAGAAGGATGCGAAAGGGAGAGTGGAAACTTTCAAAGCTAGACTGGTTACAAAGGGATACACGCAAAAGGCTGGAATCGATTATGATGAAACCTTTTCGCCTGTTGCTGTGTTGAAGTCTATCCGTATTCTTCTGTCCATTGCTGCGGCTCTCTATTATGAGATCTGGCAAATGGATGTCAAGACGGCATTCTTGAATGGCCATCTTGAAGAGTGTATCTATATGATACAGCCCGAAGGGTTCGTAGCGAAAGGCCAAGAAAGGAAAGTCTGCAAGTTGCTTAGATCCATTTATGGATTAAAGAAAGCATCCCGCTCATGGAACCAGAGGTTTGATCAAGCGATTAAGACATTTGGTTTTAAGAAGACGTTGATGAACCTTGTGTTTATAAACGTATTAAGGATGGAAAAGTGGTCTTTCTGATACTCTATGTCGATGATATACTACTCATTAGGAATGATGTAGGGAACTTGTCATCAGTCAAGCTTTAGTTACACCAATAGTTTGACATGAAGGACTTGGGAGAAGCTAATTATGTTCTAGGCATTCGTCTCTTCAGAGATCGAAAGAACAAAATGATAGCGTTATCCCAAGCTTCATACATAGATAAAATAATTGACAAATATGCAATGCAAGAGGCAAAGAAAGGTTCACAACCTTTTATTGCCGGTCTAACTCTTTCATTGGATGACTATCCCAAGAAATTGGAAGAAAGAGAATGTATGAGTAAGGTTCCTTATGCATCCGCTGTGGGTAGCCTTATGTATGCTATGCTTTGCACTCGCCCGGATATATGTTTTGCAGTAAGTATGGTGAGTCGATATCAAGCAAATCCTGGAATCAAGCACTGGCAAGCAGTAAAGCATATACTCAAGTATCTTAAGAGAACGAGAGACTATATGCTGGTGTATTCCAGAGGGGACCTAACACCCGTAGGATACACGGACTCAGACTTCCAGACTTGTAAGGATTCGAGGAAATCGACATCTGGATCAGTGTTTTAACTTAGAGGAGGTGCCATTGTATAGAGAAGCGTGAAGCAAGGCTGCACAGTTGAATCTACCATGGAGGCTGAGTATGTGGCTGCGGCTGGGCATCTAAAGAAGCGGTTTGGCTCCGCAAGTTCTTTAGAAACCTTGAGGTGATTCCGGGTGTTGACAAGCTATCACACTTTACTATGATAACATAGGAGCTATTGCCAACACAAGGGAATCTCGACACTACAAGAGGACTAAGCATATAGATTGGAGATATCATATTATTAGAGGGCACGTGGAGACAGGACAAGTGGATGTATGTAAGATCGCGTCCGAGGACAACATTGCCGATCCCTTTACTAAGACTTTGGTGGCTAGAAGCTTTGAGAGCCACGTAGAGGCGATGGGGATGCATAACATGGCACATCGGCTGGCTTAGGGCAAGTGGGAGATTGTTAGGAAATGCCCTAAGCATTAGAGACATTTTGATGTATTTATTTTGAACTGGATAATAAAATTATATATAGAGGTTATTCATTACATTGCTATCTATCCTCGTTTTATTTACATGTTAAAGTAAATGTAAGCAAATATGGCTCCCTGACTGCTTGTGTTAAACTGTTAGAACGTTGCATGCAATGGACTTTTGTATGTAAGAAGACAATGTTCTAAAGTTAGCAGTCTAAACTATGGTCTGTAGTCTATGGGGTTAGACCGAACATTTAACTCATGTTAAGACTATTATGTTGTCTAAAGCCTTGGATGGGACGGTTTGTCTTGACTGTCTGGAGCTGGACTCCCAAGTAGAGACATAGATATGTTGCTTGGTGGTGACATATTAGACCGGGACTAAAGCATGTTTGTGTTAGGAAATGCCCTAAGTATTAGAGACATTTTGATGTATTCATTTTGAACTGGATAATAAAATTATACATAGAGGTTATTCATTACATTGCTATCTGTCCTCGTCCTATTTACATGTTAAAGTAAATGTAAGCAAATATGGCTCACTGACTGCTTGGGTTAAAACTGTTAGAACATTGCATGCAATGGACTTTTGTATGCGAGAAGACAATGTTCTAAATTTAGCAGTCTAAACTATGGTCTGTAGTCTATAGGGTTAGACCGAGCATCTAACTCATGTTAAGACTATTATGTTGTCTAAAGCCTTAGAGGGGACGGTTTGTCTTGACTGTCTGGAGCTGGACTCCCAAGTAGAGACATGGATATGTTGCTCGGTGGTGACATATTAGACCGGGACTAAAGCGTGATTGATGTACGTAGTCCGCTATGCGTGGATCAATCTGCTTTTGACGTTCATTGTGCAATAACCTTAATCCTGAGTAAATGAACTACTTCATGTATATGACTTGTGTACTTTGATGTTCCAATGGCTAAAGCGTCTCAGAGGTAGTAAGCTTATAGACCGGTTCGTTGGGTGCATGACTTGTATACGATGAAGGGTTTGTTTGCAGATATCGGAATCATAGCTCTGAGGAGTTAAAGGTATCCTCTTAAAGGCATTATACTGAATGTGAAAATGGACAAGGCCTTGGATCGTCTGCTGGGCGGATGACTTCTTATTCACATATGGTGAATAATCATTTTCTTAATTCGGTAGTATAATGGAACTTTAAGATAGCCTGATCAGTAGGATTAAACAGACTTTGACCTAAGGTTGATCATGGATATCATATGATGGTTTTGCATATATGACAAGGTCATTGGATAGTAGCTCGTCACAGGCTTACGTAATAAGGTATATAATTGGGAGTTCAGTTTCAGGTTTATAGTGGTGTGACTCTGAAATTAGTGATCATATGATTGAGTTGTTCGGTACAGAATGATGATCATATGGAATCACGAGAGCCCGATTATATATGTCCAATCAGTCCCTCTACTAGCTCCACATAATTCCTTAACGTTTGGCAAATTGATTTGTGTATGCTATTGGCTAGTTTATTGTGCATGGATGGTGATGACACAGGATTAGGATGGTAGACAAGATTCTCTCCGGTTGGATTCAGATTTTGTTTTGGATAATAGAGTACACAATTATTCAAACTCCAAATAAAGTTGCCATGATTTTATTTGAGATTGGATTGGAGTTGTAGAAAATTATCGATGAGAACAAGAATATGAAACACAACCGTTTTGTGGAATTTGAAATTTGAATTTTCAAATTTGAAATTTGAATTTTGAATTTTGAAATTTGAAATTTGAATTTGAAATTTGAATTTGAAATTTGAATTTGAAATTCGAATTTGAAATTTGAATTTGAAATTCGAATTTGAAATTTTAATTTGAAATTCGAATTTGAAATTTGAAATTTGAAATTTGAAATTTGAATTTGAAATTTGAATTTGAAATTTGAAATTCAAATTTTGAATCACAGTCCAAGTAGGATTCGAATTTGTTGTGGAAAATCCACAAGGTTTGAAATTCGAATTTGAGTTGGATTTGGAGAGGATAATCTTGTTAGAATCCTACTTGAATTTTGAATCTAAATCCCAACAAAAGTGGCCGAAAATTTTGAGGATAATCCTCAATGAAAATTCAGATTTTGTGGATAAGATTCAAGGGAAAATTCAAGCTTCGATCCTAGTTGAATTTGGATTTTCTCCTTCCCTGAAAAGTGGCCGAAAATTTGGAGAATCTCTCCTAGGAAATTCGGTTATTTTTGGATAAGGTTGAGATAAGATTTAAGCTTGAAAATCCTAGTGGAAATTTTGATTCTCCCTTATCCATAATGGCCGAAATTTATGAGGAGATTTTCTCCAAGAAAAATTCAGATTTTTTGGTTGAAAAAGGGAGATAAAATTCTAGTTAAAATCTTGTTTAGATTTGGATTGGATTTATCCTAAGAAAACCGAATTTTATTGTTGGATTTATCCATGGAAAAATTCAGATTTTTTAGTTATGGATAAGGGAAAATATCTTTTCCTAATCTAATTCAAATTCAGAGAATCACCTCATGCTATATTCTGAACCAGGTTCCGAGCAAATCAATTCCTAGAACTCCGTATGAATTGTGGCGTGGCAGGATGCCCTCCCTTGGACATATGAGAATATGGGGCTGCCCGACACATGTACTAGATGGGGATGCGAAGAAGTTGGAACCAAGATCAGAATTGTGCATGTTTGTAGGGTATCCAAAGGGAACTAAAGGAGGTCTGTTCTATAACCCGAAGGACCAAAAGGTCATTGTCTCAACCCATGCGACATTCCTAGAGGAAAGTCACATGAATGACTTTAAGCCTCGAAGCAAAGTGGTGCTAGAGGAGTTATCGGGTGAAAGAACTGCTCCATAGATTTCAGTCTTGGACGCAAGTCCGAGTTCCAGTGAAAGACCTGCAGACGATCAACAATCTAGGGTGCCTCGTCGTAGTGGGAGGGTTTCTAAGAAACCTAATTTCTTCATGTATGATGCTGAGGTATACCAGGCCGAGGCTCATGAGCATGAGGAAGATCCGGTCACATATGATGAAGCTATAAAGGATGTTGATTCTAGATCTTGGAAACAGGCTATGAACAATGAGATGGATTCTATGAAATCCAACTCTGTTTGGGAACTTATAGATTTACCGGATGGGATAAAACCCATTGGATGCAAATGGGTCTACAAAAGAAAGAATGATGCGGAAGGGAGAGTGGAAACTTTCAAAGCTAGACTGGTTGCAAAGGGATACACGCAAAAGGCTGGAATCGATTACGAGGAAACCTTTTCGCCTGTTGCTATGCTGAAGTCTATCCGTATTCTTCTGTCCATTGCTGCGGCTCTCTATTACGAGATCTGGCAAATGGATGTCAAGACGGCATTCTTGAATGGCCATCTTGAAGAGTGTATCTATATGATACAGCCTAAAGGGTTCGTAGCAAAAGGCCAAGATAGGAAAGTCTGCAAGTTGCTTAGATCCATTTATGGATTAAAGCAGGCATCCCGCTCATGCAACCAGAGGTTTGATCAAGCGATTAAGACATTTGGTTTTGAGCAGAACGTTGATGAACCTTGTGTTTATAAACGTATTAAGGATGGAAAAGTGGTCTTTCTGATACTCTATGTCGATGATATACTACTCATTAGGAATGATGTAGGGAACTTATCATCGGTCAAGCTTTGGTTACACCAATAGTTTGACATGAAGGACTTGGGAGAAGCTAATTATATTCTAGGCATTCGTCTTTTCAGAGATCGAAAGAACAAAATGATAGCATTATCCCAAGCTTCATACATAGATAAAATAATTGACAAATATGCAATGCTAGAGGCAAAGAAAGGCTCACAACCTTCTATTGCCGGTTTAACTCTTTCATTGGATAACTGTCCCAAGACATCGGAAGAAAGAGAGCGTATGAGTAAGGTCCCTTATGCATCCGCTGTGGGTAGCGTTATGCACGCTATGCTTTGCACTCGCCCGGACATATGTTTTGCAGTAGGTATGGTGAGTCGATATCAAGCGAATCCTGGAACCAAGCACTGGCAAGCAGTAAAGCATATACTCAAGTATCTTAAGAGAACGAGGGATTATATGCTAGTGTATTCTGGGGGGGACCTAGCACCCGTAGGATACACGGACTCAGACTTCCAGACTTGTAAGGATTCGAGGAAATCGACATCTGGATCAGTGTTTTTACTCGGAGGAGGCGCCATTATGTGGAGGAGCATGAAGTAGGGCTGCACAGCTGACTCTACTATGGAGGCTGAGTATGTGGCTGCGGCTGAGGCATCTAAAGAAGCGGTTTGGCTCCGCAAGTTCTTTAGAGACCTTGAGGTCATTCCGGGTGTTGACAAGCCTATAACACTTTACTGTGATAATACAGGGGCTATTGCCAACACAAGGGAATCTCGGCACCACAAGAGGACCAAGCACATAGATCGGAGGTATCACATTATTAGAGGGCATGTGGAGACAGGACAAGAGGATGTATGTAAGATCGCGTCCGAGGACAACATCGCTGATCCCTTTACTAAGACTTTGGTAGCTAGAAGCTTTGAGAGGCATGTAGAGGCGATGGGGATGCATAACATGGCACATCTGCTGGCTTAGGGCAAGTGGGAGATTGTTAGGAAATGCCCTAAGTATTAGAGACATTTTGATGTATTCATTTTGAACTGGATAATAAAATTATACATAGAGGTTATTCATTACATTGCTATCTGTCCTCGTCTTATTTACATGTTAAAGTAAATGTAAGCAAATATGGCTCACTGACTGCTTGTGTTAAAACTGTTAGAACGTTGCATGCAATGGACTTTTGTATGCGAGAAGACAATGTTCTAAAGTTAGCAGTCTAAATTATGGTCTGTAGTCTATGGGGTTAGACCGAGCATCTAACTCATGTTAAGACTATTATGTTGTCTAAAGCCTTAGAGGGGACGGTTTGTCTTGACTGTCTGGAGCTGGACTCCCAAGTAGAGACATGGATATGTTACTCGGTGGTGACATATTAGACCGGGACTAAAGCGTGATTGATCTACGTAGTCCGCTATGAGTGTATCAATCTGCTTTTGACGTTCATTGTGCAATAATCTTAATCCTGAGTAAATGAACTACTTCATGTATATGACTTGTGTACTTTGATGTTCCAATGGGTAAAGCGTCTCAGAGGTAGTAAGCTTATAGACCGGTTCGTTGGGTGCATGACTTGTATACGATGAAGGGTTTGTTTGCGGATATCGGAATCATAGCTCTGAGGAGTTAAAGGTATCCTCTTAAAGGCATTATACTTAATGTGAAAATAGACAAGGCCTTGGGTCGTCTGCTGGGCGGATGACTTCTTATTCACATATGGTGAATAATCATTTTCTTGATTTGGTAGTATAATGGAACTTTAAGATAGCCTGATCAGTAGAATTAAACGGACTTTGACCTAAGGCTGATCGTGGATATCATATGAGGGTTTTGCATATATGACAAGGTCATTGGATGGTAGCTCGTCACAGGCTTACGTAATACGGTATATAATTGGGAGTTAAGTTTCAGGTTTATAGTGGTGTGACTCTGAAATTAGTGATCATATGATTGAGTTGTTCGGTACAGAATGATGATCATATGGAATCACGGGAGCCCGATTATATATGTCCAATCAGTCCCTCTACTAGCTCCACATAATTCCTTAACGTTTGGCAAATTGATTTGTATATGCTATTGGCTAGTTTATTATGCATGGATGGTGATGACACAGGATTAGGATGGTAGACAAGATTCTCTCCGGTTGGATTCAGATTTTGTTTTGGATAATAGAGTACACAATTATTCGAACTCCAAATAAATTTGCCATGATTTTATTTGAGATTGGATTGGAGTTGTAGAAAATTATCCATGAGAACAAGAATATGAAACACAACCGTTTTGTGGAATTTGAAATTTGAATTTTGAAATTTGAATTTTGAATTTTGAAATTTGAATTTTGAATTTTGAATTTGAAATTTGAATTTGAAATTTGACTTTGAAATTCGAATTTGAAATTTAAATTTGAAATTTAAATTTGAAATTTGAAATTTGAAATTTGAATTTGAAATTTGAATTTGAAATTTGAAATTCAAATTTTGAATCACAGTCCAAGTAGGATTCGAATTTCTTGTGGAAAATCCAAAAGGTTTGAAATTCGAATTTGAGTTGGATTTGGAGAGGATAATCTTGTTAGAATCCTACTTGAATTTTGAATCCAAATCCCAACAAAAGTGGGCGAATTTTTTGAGGATAATCCTCAATGGAAAATTCGGTTTTTTGTGGATAAGATTCAAGGGAAAATTCAAGTTTCAATCCTAGTTGAATTTGGATTCTCTCCTTCCCTAAAAGTGGCCGAAATTTTGGAGCCTTAATCCTAGGAAATTCGGTTATTTTTGGATAAGGTTGAGATGAGATTTAGCTTGAAAATCCTAGTGGAATTTTGATTCTTCCTTATCCTAAAAGTGGCCGAAAATTTGGAGAAGATTTTCTCCTAAAGATTTCGGATTTTTTGGTTGAAAAAGGGAGATAAAATTCTAGTTAAAATCTTGTTTAGATTTGGATTGGATTTATCCTAGAAAAACCGAATTTAATTGTTAGGATTATCCTATGAAAAATTCGGATTTTGGTTAAAGATAAGGGAGGAAATCTTTTCCTAGTCCAATTCGAATTCAGAGAATCACCTCATGCAGGTCTATAAATAGAGGTCCTGCCATTCCAGTTCTCTCAGACCACAGACTCTCAGGTGAGCAGGCTTATTGTTGCACAGCTCATCGTGACAATAAAGTTCTTTAGAGCTCTGGGTGGTCGGAAGAAGACTAGCAGTGCTAGCATACCGATCGAGGTTCAGAGTGCCCACACACTCAGCCATTCGGGAATTGGAGAATAGTAGAGAAGGCTAGTTGGTTGAAGCCTCCGGTCATTCTCCTCCTGCAAGATTGGCGTCCTTGAGGTATGAGTTTTAATTGTTGTTGGTTTATTGTATATGGCATCATGAGATATTTAACGATCTAAAAATTTTTATTGTTCCGCTGCGCCACTCTGATACGTTTTTACCGATTTATTTTCCTACAGATTCTCCCTTATCCTAAAAGTGGCCGAAATTTTGAGGAGATTTTCTCCTTGGATTTTTCATATTTTTTTGGTTGAAAAAGGGAGATAAAATTCTAGTTAAAATCTTGTTTAGATTTGGATTGGATTTATCCTAAATGGCCAAATTTTATTGTTAGGATTTTCCCTTGGAAAATTCAGATTTTATGGTTGTGGATAAGGGAGAATATCTTCTCCTAATCCAATTCAAATTCAGAGAATCACCTCATGTAGGTCTATAAATGGAGGTCCTGCCACTCCAGTTCTCTCAGACCACAAACTCTCAGGTAAGCAGGGTTATTGTTGCACAGCCCACCGTGACAATAAGTTCTTTAGAGATCTGGGTGGTCAGAAGAAGACTAGCAATGCTAGCATACAGATCGAGATTCAGAGTGCCTACACACTCAGCCATTCGGGAATTGGAGAATAGTAGAGAAGGCTAGTTGGTTGAAGCCCTCCGGTCATTCTCCTCCTGCAAGATTGGCGTCCTTGAGGTATGAGTTTTAATTGTTGTTGGTTTATTGTATATGGCATCATGAGATATTTAACGATCTAAAAATTTTTATTGTTTCGCTGCGCCACTCTGATACTTTTTTACCGACTTATTTTCCTTCAATTGTTGTCTTCTTGATTCCTAGCTCTTGTAAATCACCCTCCGTGTCTCCTATTACCCACAACCGAATCCTAACCATCTTCTTTATCAATACCAGCCCCACAATACTTTTCATCTTCATCTCTCACACCTCGAAATTGAACTCTTTCCCTTTTGCACACATTAGGAGCATTTTGTGGCTGCTTCAAACGTGCAATCTCTATCCGGTCCAACCGTTCATCCACTCGTTCTAATTCAACTCTCAACATCCGTTTCATCTCTCTCATCAACTGTAACTGCAGGTTTGGAATAGTTGGTCGTGGTGGCTCTACAGTTGAGTTTTCTTCTTTATTGCGTGACAAATTTAAAATCTGCAAAATAAGGTTAGAAACCTCACAAGCACTCCCTCATGTGTTTCACTTGAGAAAAGGGAATTCACTCACTCTCGTGTTTCTCACTTAAATGGCTTTTACTCTCTAATATGCTCACTACTCCTGCTTTCTTCCTCTCGTTGATTCTCTTCTGGTTCTTTTCAAACAAGAACCTAAGCTCTGATACCGAATGATGCGAACCCCATCAAGAATAACGAGACCCATCGAGATTATGAACCCAAGAACGTTCCAAAGTTAGGTTTGAATAGATGGGAGACCTCGACCCATTGCTTCAGCAAAAACAAGAACCTTGGTATATTGGACCTCAACCCGTTGCTTAATGCGGAATAAGAACCTTGGTGTAAGGAAGATGCCACAATCAACTATGGAATGGTTGATTGATAAGTCGGGAGTGGACGCCACGGAAAATTTTGATTAGTTCAAATAGTTCTCATAGAACCAAAGAGAATTAGAACTCTCAAATTTATGAATAAACTGATGTGTCTTTTTATTGTCGTGAGGATGCCTATTTATAGGCAATTGTTACAGAGAATATTATTAAAAGACCCAAAAATTTGTTACAAAGGATAATCCTAAAAATCTAAAAATTTGTTATAAAAGATAATCCTAAATCTTAACTGAAATTTGTTACAAAAGATGATCTTAAATCCTAACCGTAATGACGCCTACACTAGAAATTCGAAAAAAGAAACGAAAATAAATTAAAAAAAGTCATGGGCTTGTATTATTTGAATTCCTCATGGGCTTGAATTAAGTTAATCCACCCCTGTTGACCACATGAGTCAATGGGCCTCTACGAATTTGATTGAGCCCAAATCTCTTGAATCAGCCCATTAAGTGCTTCTTTAAATCTCTTTGCTCTCACTCTTGTAACCAACCCAATTGGTATTTGAATTGGTTCCCCTAAAACTGTTCTCTAATTCACAGCATTCACCTCCTCTTGAAATGGAAATCATTGCCTAATAAGGATTTGTATGCATTGTCATCGATTCGTTCAAGAACTTGGAAAGGACCATCCCCTCTAGGAAGTTGCTTGGAACGCTTTTGTGTCGGGATTCGTTTCTTCCTTTCTCATAGCCAAACCCAATCTTCGGGATCAAAAACTAATTTGTGACGCGTTTTGTTGGCTTGACCTTGAAGCTCCTTAGTCTTCTAGGGATTACTACTATGGATTAGTCGGTTTGGATTGGAAGCTCTGGGCACAAAATCAATTTGATGTATGAACCCTCGGATAAATGGCAATCCACGTAGTGCTTCCTCGCAAAACACGTCCTCGTATCCTTTTATATAACAATCCTTTTGTTTTCTCTCTGATTTTCTCTCAATGGCCATAAGACTCTTCTCTTTATTTTGCTCGCCTTTCTCGGCCTCTCTCTCTTTTTCACTCTCTTTCTTTTTCACATTTTATATTTTGGTTGCTCTCTTTTTCACTCCTTCTCTTTTTATAACCTCACTTGATCTTCATACACTTGTTGTGGTGCCAGCAGTACAAGAGTGATTAGTTGATCATTGAGCAATGAATACTTGTTGGTGAAGCCATCCGTGTTGACACACCAATCAAACTGCTTCTGTAAATCGTCAGGGATGGTTTTACCTTGGAACGGGGGAATTTTCATTTTAATGCTGCCCAAATTGTTGTCTTCTTGATTCCTAGCTCTTGTAAATCGCCCTTCATGTCTCCTATTACCCACAACTGAATCCTGACCATCTTCTTTATCAAAACCAGCCCCACAATACTTTTCGTGTTCATCTCTCACACCTCGAAATTGAACTCTTTCCCTTTTGCACACATTAGGAGCATTTTGTAGCTACTTCAAACGTGCAATCTCTATCCGATCTAACCGTTCATGCACTCGTTCTAATTCAACTCTCAGCATCCGTTTCATCTCTCTCATCAACTGTAACTGCAGGTTTGGAATAGTTGGTCGTGGTGGCTTTACGGTTGAGTTTTCTTCTTTATTGCGTGGCATATTTAAAATCTGCAAAATAAGGTTAGAAACCTCACAAGCTCTCCTCACGTGTTTCACTTGAGAAAAGAGAATTCACTCACGCTCGTGTTTCTCGCTTAAATGGCTTTTACCCTCTAATATGCTCACTACTCCCGCCTTCTTCCACTCGTTGATTTTCTTCTGGTTCTTTTCAAACTAGAACCTAAGCTCTGATACCGAATGATGTAAACCCCACCAAGAATAACGAGGCACATCAAGATTATGAACCCAAGAACGTTCCAAAGTCAGGTTTGAATGGATGGGAGACCTCGACCCGTTGCTTCAGCAAAAACAAGAACCCTTGGTATATTGGACCTCAACCCGTTGCTTAATGCGGAACAAGAACCTTGGTATAAGGAAGATGCCATAATCAACTATGGAATGGTTGATTGATAAGTTGGGAGTGAACGTCATGGAAAATTCTAATAAGTTTAAATAGTTATCAAAGAACCAAAGAGAATTAAAACTCTCAAATTTGTGAATAAACTGATGTTTCTTTTAATTGCCGTGAGGATGCCTATTTATAGGCAATTGTTACAGAGAATATTCCTAAAAGACCTGAAAATTTGTTACAAAGTATAATCCCAAAAATCAGAAAATTTGTTATGAAAGATAATCCTAAATCCTAACTGAAATTTGTTACAAAAGATAATCCTAAATCCTCACCGAATTCACGCCTACACTAGAAATTCGAAAAAAGAAACGAAAATAAATTAAAAAAAGTCACGGGCTTGTATTATTTGAATTCCACATGGGCTTGAATTAAGTTAATGCATCCCTGTTGACCACACGAGTCAATGTGGCTCCACGAATTTGATTGAGCCCAAATCTCTTGAATCAGCCCATTAAGTGCTTCTTTAAATCTCTTTGCTATCGCTCTTGTAACCAGCCCAATTGGAATTTGAATTGGTTCCCTTAAAACGGTTCTTTGATTCACATCTTTCCCCTCCTCTTGAAAAGGAAATCATCGCCTAATAAGGATTTGTATGCATTGTTATCGATTCGCTCAAGAACTTGGAAAGGACCATCCCCTCTAGGAAGTCGCTTGGAATGCTTTTGTGTCAGGATTCGTTTCTTCCTTTCGCAGAGCCAAACCCAATCTCCGGGATCAAAAACTAATTTGGGACACGTTTTGTTGGCTTGACCTTGAAGCTCCTTAGTCTTCTCGGGATTGCTACTATAGATTAGTCGGTTTGGATTGGAAGTTCTAGGCACAAAATCAATTTGATGTTTGAACCCTTGGATAAATGGTAATCCATATAGTGCTTTCTCACAAAAGACATCATCGTATCCTTTTATATAACAATCTTTTGTTCTCTCTGATTTTCTCTCAGTGGCCATAAGACTCTTCTCTTTTTTTTGCTCGCTTTTCTCGGCCTCTCTCTCTTTTTCACTCTCTTTCTTTTTCACTTTTTATCTTTTGGTTGCTCTCTTTTTCACTCCTTCTCTTTTTGTAACCTCACTTGATCTTCATACACTTGTTGTGGTGTCAGTAGTACAAGAGTGATTAGTTGATCGTTGAGCAACGATTACTTGTTGATGAAGCCATCCGTGTTGACACACCAATCAAAATGCTTCTGTAAATCGTCAGGGATGGTTTTGCCTTGGAACGGGGGAATCTTCATTTTAATGTTGCCCAAATTGTTGTCTTCTTGATTCTTAGCTCTTGTAAATCACCATACATGTCTCTCATTACCCACAACCGAATCCTGACCATCTTCTTTATCAAAAACCAGCCCCACAATACTTTTCATCTTCATCTCTCACACCTCGAAATTGAACTCTTTCCCTTTCGTACACATTAGGAGCATTTTGTGGCTGCTTCAAATGTGCAATCTCTTTCCAGTCCAACCGTTCATGCCCTCATTCTAATTCAACTCTCAACATCCATTTCATCTCTCTCATCAACTGTAACTGCAGGTTTGGAATAGTTGGTCGTGGTGGCTCTACGGTTGAGTTTTCTTCTTTATTGCGTGACATATTTAAAATCTACAAAATAAGGTTAGAAACCTCACAAGCGCTCGCTCACGTGTTTCACTTGAGAATAGAGAATTCACTACCTCTCGTGTTTCTTGCTTAAATGGCTTTTACCCTCTAATATGCTCACTACTCCGGGCTTCTTCCACTCGTTGATTCTCTTTTGGTTCTTGTCAAACTAGAACCTAAGCTCTGATACCAAATGATGCGAACCCCACCAAAAACAATAAGACCCGTCAAGATTATGAAACCAAGAACGTTCCAAAGTCATGTTCGAATGGATGGTAGACCTCGACCCATTGCTTCAGCAAAAATAAGAACCTTGGTATATTCGACCTCCACTCGTTGCTTAATGCGGAACAAGAACCTTGGTATAAGGAAGATGCCACAATCAACTATGGAATGGTTGATTGATAAGTCGGGAGTGAACGCCACGGAAAATTCAGATAAGTTCAAATAGTTCTCATAGGACAAAAGAGAATTAGAACTCTCAAATTTGTGAATAAACTGATGTGTCTTTTTATTGTCGTGAGGATGCCTATTTATAGGCAATTGTTACGGAGAATATTCCTAAAAGACCTGAAAATTTGTTACAAAGGATAATCCTAAAAATCTAAAAATTTGTTATAAAAGATAATCCTAAGTCCAAACTAAAATTTATTACAAAAGATAATCCTAAATCCTAACCGAAATGACGCCTACACTAGAAATTCAGAAAAAGAAACGAAAATAAATTAAAAAAAGTCATGGGCTTGTATTATTTGAATTCCTCATGGGCATGAATTAAGTTAATGCATCCCTGTTGACCATATGAGTCAATGGGCCTCCACGAATTTGATTGAGCCCAAATCTCTTGAATCAGCCCATTAAGTGCTTCTTTAAATCTCTTTGCTCTCGCTCTTGTAACCAGCCCAATTGGTATTTGAATTGGTTCCCCTAAAACCATTCTTTGATTCACATCATTCCCTTCCTCTTGAAAAGGAAATCATCGCCTAATAAGGATTTGTATGCATTGTCATCGATTCGTTCAAGAACTTGGAAAGGACCATCCCCTCTAGGAAGTCGCTTGGAACGCTTTTGTATCGGGATTCGTTTCTTCCTTTCGCATAGCAAAACCCAATCTCTGGGATCAAAAACTAATTTGGGACGCATTTTGTTGCCTTGACCTTGAAGCTCCTTAGTCTTCTCGGGATTACTACTATGGATTAGTCTGTTTGGATTGGAAGCTCTGGGCATAAAATCAATTTGATGTTTGAACCCTCAGATAACTGGTAATCCACGTAGTGCTTCCTCGCAAAAGACATCCTCGTATCCTTTTGTATAACAGTCATTTTGTTTTCTCTCTGATTTTCTCTCGATGGCCATAAGACTCTTCTCTTTTTTTTGCTCACTTTTCTCGACCTCTCTCTCTTTTTCACTCTCTTTATTTCTCACTTTTTATCTTTTGGTTGCTATCTTTTTCACTCCTTCTCTTTTTGTAACCTCACTTGATCTTCATATACTTGTTGTGGTGTCAGTAGTACAAGAGTGATTGGTTGAACGTTGAGCAATGAATACTTGTTGGTGAAGCCATCCGTGTTGACACACCAATCAAACTGCTTCTGTAAATCGTCGGGGATGGTTTTACCTTGGAACGGGGGAATCTTCATTTTAATGCTACCTAAATTGTTGTCTTCTTGATTCCTAGCTCTTGTAAATCACCCTCCGTGTCTCCGATTACCCATAACTGAATCCTGACCATCTTCTTTATCAAAAACGAGGCCCACAATACTTTCCGTCTTCATCTCTCACACCTCGAAATTGAACTATTTCCCTTTTGCACACATTAGGAGCATTTTGTGGCTGCTTCAAACGTGCAATCTCTATCCGGTCCAACCGTTCATGCACTCATTGTAATTCGACTCTCAACATCCGTTTCATCTCTTTCATCGACTGTAACTGCAGGTTTGCAATAGTTGGTCGTGGGGGCTCTACGGTTGAGTTTTCTTCTTCATTGCGTGACATATTTAAAATCTGCAAAATAAGATTAGAAACCTCACAAGCACTCCCTCACGTGTTTCACTTGAGAAAAGAGAATTCACTCACTCTCGTGTTTCTCATTTAAATGGCTTTTACCCTCTAATATGCTCTCTACTCCTGCCTTCTTCCACTCGTTGATTCTCTTTTGGTTCTTTTCAAGCTAGAACCTAAGCTCTGATACCAAATGATGTGAACCCCACCAAGAATAACGAGACCCATCAAGATTATGAACCCAAGAACGTTCCAAAGTTAGGTTTGAATGGATGGGAGACCTCGACCCGTTGCTTCAGTAAAAACAAGAACCTTGGTATATTCCACCTCCACTCGTTGCTTTATGCGGAACAAGAACCTTGGTATAAGGAAGATGCCACAATCAACTACGGAATGGTTGATTGATAAGTCGGGAGTGAATGCCACGGAAAATTCTGATAAGTTCAAATAGTTCTCAAAGAACCAAAGAGAATTAGAACTCTTTAATTTGTGAATAAACTGATGTGTCTTTTTATTGCCGTGAGGATGCCTATTTACAGGCAATTGTTACAGAGAATATTCCTAAAAGACTCGAAAATTTGTTACAAAGGATAATCCTAAAAACCCGAAAATTTTATATAAAAGATAATCCTAAATCTTAACCGAAATTTGTTACAAAAGATAATCCTAAATCCTAACCGAAATCACGCCTACACTAGAAATTCAGAAAAAGAAATGAAAATAAATTAAAAAAAGTCATGGGCTTGTATTATTTGAATTCCTCATGGGCTTGAATTAAGTTAATGCATCCCTGTTGACCACATGAGTCAATGGGCCTCCACGAATTTGATTGAGCCCAAATCTCTTGAATCAACCCATTAAGTGTTTCTTTAAATCTCTTTGCTCTCGCTCTTGTAACCAGCCCAATTGGTATTTGAATTAGTTCCCTTAAAACCGTTCTTTGATTCACATCATTCCCCTCCTCTTGAAAAGGAAATCATCGCCTAATAAGGATTTGTATACATTGTCATCGATTCGTTCAAGAACTTGGAAATGACCATCCCCTCTAGTAAGTCACTTGGAATGCTTTTGTGTCAGGATTCGTTTCTTCTTTTCGCATAGCCAAAACCAATCTCTGGGATCAAAAACTAATTTGGGATGCATTTTGTTGGCTTGACCTTAAAGCTCCTTAGTCTTCTCGGGATTACTACTATGGATTAGTCGGCTTGGATTGGTAGCTCTGGGCACAAAATCAAATTGATGTTTGAACCATCAGATAAATGGTAATCCACGCAGTGCTTCATCATAAAAGACATCCTCGTATCCTTCTGTATAACAATCCTTCTGTTTTCTCTCTGATTTTCTCTCGATGGCCATAAGACTCCTCTCTTTTTTTTGCTCGCTTTTCTCGGCCTCTCTCTCTTTTTCACTCTCTTTCTTTTTCACTTTTTATCTTTTGATTGCCCTCTTTTTCACTCCTTCTCTTTTTGTAACCTCACTTGATCTTCATACACTTGTTGTGGTGTCAGCAGTACAAGAGTGATTGGTTGATTGTTGAGCAATGAATACTTGTTGGTGAAGCCATCCGTGTTGACACACCAATCAAATTGCTTCTGTAAATCGTCAGGGATGGTTTTACCTTGGAATGGGGGAATCTTCATTTTAATGCTGCCCAAATTGTTGTCTTCTTGATTCCTGACTCTTGTAAATCGTCCTCCATGTCTCCTATTACCCACAACCGAATCCTGACCATCTTCTTTATCAAAAACCAGCCCCACAATACTTTTCATCTTCATCTCTCACACCTCGAAATTGAACTCTTTCCCTTTTGCATACATTAGGAGCATTTTGTGGCTGCTTCATACGTGTAATCTCTATGCTCACTACTCCTGTCTTCTTCCACTCATTGATTCTCTTTTGGTTCTTTTCAAGCTAGAACCTAGGCTCTGATACCAAATGATGCGAACCCCGCCAAGAATAACGAGACCCGTCAAGATTATGAACCCAAGAACTTTCCAAAGTCAGGTTTGAATGGATGGGAGACCTCAACCCATTGCTTCAGCAAAAACAAGAACCTTGGTAAATTGGACCTCAACCCGTTGCTTAATGCGGAACCAGAACCTTTGTATAAGAAAGATGCCACAATCAACTACGGAATGGTTGATTGATAAGTCGTGAGTGAACGCCACGAAAAATTCCAATAAGTTCAAATAGTTCTCAAAGAACCAAAGAGAATTAGAACTCTCAAATTTGTTAATAAACTGATGTGTCTTTTTATTGCCGTGAGGATGCCTATTTATAGGCAATTGTTACAGAGAATATTTCTAGAACACTCGAAAACAAATATCATGTGTAATAATATGTAATTTCAAATTTTCAATTACATATTTTAAAACATGATTTAAAATTAAATCTCAAATTTAAAAATCAAAATTTTTTCGATTTTTGAACCGTCGCACCACCGTCCCCGGAGGCAGCAGCCGTCGTGGGCAGCCACCAGCCTCGGGGGTGCTGGCAGCCCACGGCCGCCCATGTGTAGCCTTGTCGGGCTATAGGCCAAGCCTACAACGCCAAGCTACATGCCCAGGCTGGGCCCAGCGACCGGCAGGCTGCACACCCAGGCTGGTCGCAGCAGCCGGCAAGCTGCACGCCCAGGCTGCGGCTAGCCTTGGGTAGGCCACGGCCACCCTCGGCTGCAGGCCAAGCCTGCGATCGTGGGTGGTTATGGACTGCACAGGGGCTGCCGCAGCCCCATCCTGCCCGAGGGCAGGGGCTACAGCCCCACCAAGGCCCGTCGGCTTATCCCGAGGGGTCGTGTCTCGATTTTCGTGTCATATTCCAATTTACCTATTAGGATCTCCAAAAATTAATTTGAATCCCAATTAAATTGAAATTTTCCACACAATTAAAATTTCAACCTTTAAATCAAATTTAACTTTTGGGAAAAATAAATTACGGTCTTCAATCTTCAATCTCCTCCAAGAACAATTACATAAAATTTCCTAAACCGTTTTCGGTGTACAAAAATTCTAACCATAAAAATTCTAAGAGACAAAAAATTAAAATCCATGGGAAAATTACAGTGTTAATAAACTGCTCCCATGGTTACATAAAGAATCCTAGATACAATTTTTCTAAATTCTAAGGAACCATAACCAGCATAAGCAAGCATGCTTATAATAATTCAGAAAATTAAAATAACCAAATACTTTATACATAATCCATGATAACAACATAAAGGAACCCTAAAATGCCACTCTCTAAATATCAAATCCATACATAAATAAAAAGACTAAGTAATTGTCTAATTTATGTACATGGCATAGTCATGAGATGGCTCTGATACCAATTGTAGGATAAACAAATCGGTAAAAACGTATCAGAGTGGCACAGCGGAACAATAAAAATTTTTAGATCGTTAAATATCTCATGATGTCATATACAATAAACCAACAACAATTAAAACTCATACCTCAAGGACACCAATCTTGCAGGAGGAGAATGACCAGAGGGCTTCAACCAACTAGCCTTCTCTACTATTCTCGAATTCCCGAATGGCTAAGTGTGTGGGCAGTCTGAACCTCGATCGGTATGCTAACACTGCTAGTCTTCTTTCGACTACCCAGATCTCTAAAGAACTTATTGTCACGGTGGGCTGTGCAATAATAAGCCTGCTCACCTGAGAGTCTGTGGTCTTAGAGAACTGGAGTGGCAGGACCTTTATTTATAAACCTCCATGAGGTGATTCTCTGAATTCAAATTGGATTAAGAGAAGATATTTTCCCTTATCCATAACCACAAAATCTGAAATTATCCAAGGGAAAATCCCAACAAATTTCGGCCATTATGGGATAAATCCAATCCCAATCTAAACAAGATTTTAACTAGAATTTTATCTCCCTTTTTCAACCAAAAAAATCCAAAAAATCCAAGGAGAAAATCTCCTCAAAATTTCGGCCACTTTTAGGATAAGGGAGAATCAAAATTCCACTAGGATTTTCAAGCTTGAATCTTATCTCATCCTTATCCAAAATAACTGAATTTTCCCTAGGAGATATGCTCCAAATTTCGACCACTTTTCTGGGAGGAGAGAATCCAAATTCAACTGAGATTGAAACTTGAATTTTTTCATTGAACCTTATCCACAAAAACCGAAAATCCATTGAGGATAATCCTCAAAATTTCATCCATCATTAGTTAGGATTTGGAATCAAAATTCAAGTAGGATTCTAACAAGATTATCCTCTCCATATCCAACTCAAATTCGAATTTCAAACCTTGTGGATTTACCACAACAAATTCGAATCCCACTTGGACTGTGATTCAAAATTTGAATTTCAAATTTCAAATTCAAATTTCAAATTCAAATTTCAAATTTCAAATTTCAAATTTAAATTTCAAATTCAAATTTCAAATTCGAATTTCAAATTCAAATTTCAAATTCAAATTTCAAATTCAAATTTCAAATTTCAAATTTCAAATTTCAAATTTCAAATTTCAAATTTCAAATTTCAAAATTCAAAATTCAAATGTCAAAATCCACAAAATTCTCATGGATAATTTTCTACAACTCCAACCCAATCTCAAATAAAATCATGGCATCTTGATTTGGAGTTCGAATAATTATGTACTCTATTATCTAAAACAAAATCTGAATCCAACCGGAGATAATCTTGTCTACCATCCTAATCCTATGTCATCACCATCCATGCATAATAAACTAGCCAATAGCATACACAAATCAATTTGCCAAACGTTAAGGAATTATGTGGAGCTAGTAGAGGGACTGATTGGACATATATAATCGGGCTTCCGCAAATCCATATGATCATCATTCTTTTACTGAACAACTCAATCATATGATCACTAATTTCAGAGTCACACCACTATAAACCTGAAACTGAACTCCCAATAATATACCGTATTATGTAAGCCTGTGACAAGCTATCGTCCAATGACCTTGTCATGTATGCAGAACCCTCATATGATATCCATGATCAGCCTTAGGCCAAAGTCCATTTAATCCTACTGATCAGGCTATCTTAAAGTTCCATTATACTACCGAATAAAGAAAATGATTATTCACCATATGTGAATAAGAAGTCATCCGCCCAGCAGACGACCCAAGGCCTTGTCCATTTTCACATTCAGTATAATGCCTTTAAAAGGATACCCTTAACTCCTCATTAGAGCTATGATTTTGATATCTGTAAACGAACCCTCCATCGTATACAAGTCATGCACCCAACGAACCGGTCTATAAGCTTACTACCTCTGAGATGCTTTAGCCATTGGAACATCAAAGTGCACAAGTCATATACATGAAGCTATCCTTTTACGCAGGATTAAGGTTACTGCATAATGAACGTCAAAAGCAGATCGATCCACTCAAAGCAGATTTCGTAGATTAATCAGGCTTTAGTCCCGGTCTAATATGTCACCACCAAGCAACATATCTATGTCTCTACTTAGGAGTCCAGCTCCAGATAGTCAAGACAAACCGTCCCCTCCAAGGCTTTAGACAACATAATAGTCTTAACATGAGTTAGATGCTCGGTCTAACCCCATAGACTACAGACCATAGTTTAAACCGCTAACTTTAGAACATTGTCTTCTCGCATACAAAAGCCCAATGCATGCAATGTTCTAACAGTTTAACACAAGCAGTCAGGGAGCCATATTTGCTTGCATTTACTTTAACATGTAAATAAGACGAGGACAGTGTGACGCCTTAAATTTTATTTAAGGGTCAATATATAATTTAAATAAAATTAGTGTGCAAAAAATTAATTAAAAATCTTTTGGAAACCCTAGGTTGGTTTCCGAGTCAAATTTCACTCAAAAAGTCAACAATTTTAACTTCAAAAAATCCTAAAATATTCGGCCATTACTTGGGATTTTAATTAAAAATTTAAATTTCACAAATCCAAGGAAGATTCAAACTTAAATTTCATCCCTTAAATATAAAGAAGAAATTCGGCCATAAAGTGTAGGAAATAAATGAGATTTTATTTGAATTAAAAGCTAAGTCAAAACTCAATCAAAATTCAAATTATTTTTTTCCTTAAAAACTAATGGATAATTTCGGCCACTTAAGGAGAAATAAGAGAGAAAAACCCTAGCCTCAAAGCAGCACAAAAACTTTCCTTTTTGCCCCTCAAAAGATTCGGCCAAACAAGGAAGCAAAAAGGAAAGAAAAACCTAGTATAAAAACCCTCTTTCAACTCTCATTCACCCTTCCTTTCACTATCAAGAATTCGGCCAGCTTTCCCTTCGTTCCTCTCTGAATTTTTCTCTCTCAAAACACACTAAAACGGCAAGCAAAAACATACCTAAAGGCAGCTCAAAGATTCAACAACTTTTGAGACAAAAACAAGGTGAGAAATCAACTTTTTCCTTCCTTCTCCTTTTGATTTTAAATCCGAAATTTTTATGGTTTTTCTCCACTGTTTTCCCTACTGTTTTGAAGACTCCAACACTCACACAAATTCAGCCAAAAAGGAGACCAAGCATCAAAAATAGTGTAGCACAAACAAGGTGTGATTTCTCTCTCTAAAACCCTAAAAATTTTGCCTCATTGATCCCCTTTCAAATACCCTATTATCACATGTGCAAATTCTATGATTTTTGCCAATTTGATTTTGGGTTGTGTTAATGACATATAAATAAGGTTCTCCACAAAATTTCGTGATCATTGGATGAAAATTGAATTGGTTTGAGGCTTATTGAAATTCGGACAGGAAAAAAGGAAATCTGAAAAATTACCATATGAACAGTAAACTTGTGTCAGCCATAACTTGAGCTTTTAAAAATGATTTTTGAGTGAATCTTGAGCCTAAAATTAAATTCGAGATGTCCCCTAAATGCCTGCAAAATTTCAGAACCAAACTCATCCGTTGGCCTAGTCAAAATATTTTTCTAAGATAGGTGGACAGAACTGCCAATTTTTGAACTGAAACTGAAACCCTGATTTTATGCCTGAAAACAACCCCTCGGTTTTTGGCCTAGTTGAGTAAACCAACGATGTCTAAAAATTATATAAATTATATGGAATTAAAGCTATGGATGTCTAGTTTAACATATTAAAAATTTAGAATTTTTGGGATTAAAAATGAATTAATATTGATTTTACAGTCAGCTTAGGTCAGTCTGCCCATGTCCAGTAATATCCTAACTTAGGGGTTTTCACAAATTTTAAATCCCAAATGTTATTAAACATTTTAAAATCTTTTTGTGGCACACTAAAATGATTGGATGATTTTGTCTAGACCTAGACTGATCAAATGTTGTGATTATAGGATTTATTTGACGTTCTTGCTTGATTGGTGGATCACGTTATCGCAACGCTTGTGCGATAATTGAGGTAGGACTTTCTAGCCTTTTCTGGGAGTAGTCAAGTGTTTTAAATTTCCCTGTTTTATCAATGACATGCTGTTTTCAGTTTATGAAATTATTATACTATTTTTGATGAAATAAACGCATGCAACGTGTTTTGTAATAAATGTGTATTTTAAAGCATGTTTTGATTAATGACATAATATAACTTGGTAAAGACCATCTTTTGAATTATCCAGTGAACATAATTGAGCTATAGTTCACGATCATTGTAAATGATGCGTGCGTCCCAAAGTTGACGCCATGGGGGAAGGTCCCTAAACCTGCGCAGGGCCGTTCGGCCTATTTAGACCGTAACGAGATGATCTAGGATAATTCAATTCGAGGCACGTATATTATAGCTATGACAAGTCCTTACTCAAAATATGATGGTTTATTTTAATGATTTATTATTTTTAATATTGGGGCACGTATATTGCAGCTACGCTAAGTCCTCAGCAGAATAAAACTTGTATTAAAAATGTTTTCTCGAAATTGTTGATTATTTTTTTTATGATTATTATGCCATGTATTTTTTTTAAATTGTTGATTATTTTTGGAAACGAATATTATGTCATACTTCTAAATGTTACCTGTTTAACCCACCTTTGTTTCTGTCCTACTGAGCCAGCGTTCACGTCCCTTTTCTTTGTGATTTCGAAATGACTACTTCCAGGTGCGGGAGGTAGCAGTTCTGAAAATCGTTGAGCTATCCGTTCCTACCGAAGATAATATTATCCGTTTTCTCCATCTTCTTCTTTCTGTTTCTCGTTATGATGTAATGAGACTTTAAGTTTGGACTTTATTTCACGTTATTTAAATTTCATGCTTGGGAATATTTTATGGTTGGTAATTTCTTTTGAAGACCGATTTTGTGTTTGGTTTCCGCATTAAAAAGTATTTATTTTCTACTTTATTTTATTATGTGGTTATGATGCTATTTTATAAATAATTAGGCTTAGCTAAATTATGATGTTGACCCGCTTTTCGTAATAAATGTTTTTCTTTAAATCTCAGGTTGATATCATGATTTGGCTGTCGTGTCACGTGTCTAAATTTTTAGCCGTGACAAATAATGGTATCAGAGACCAGGTTTTCAAAAGGGTTTTCATCAAAATGTTTTCAAAATACCCAAGCATGGTTTTCCTTACTCTTAGAAGCTTATAGGATTTCCTCTTCCTTCAATCTTATTCAGCAAAATGGCTCGTCCTGGCACGCGTAGTCAGAGGCAGCAGAGAGGCAACGACGAAGAGAACCCCAAGAACACGCAGCCTCAAGGGAGTCGAATGTAGCGGTTCCTACACCGAATAATCAGCTAACGGCGATGCAGAATCTCATGGTGGTGATACAGGCTCTCCTTACCGTCTTACCTTTTGGAACACCTAACCCAGCTCCTGTAGCCAATGTTGTTCCTAATGAGACCCAGAGAGCGGGGAGTTCTTCTCAGACTCCTCAGCAAACGCCTACCATCGAAAACCCTACCTCTGGAGCAGTACCTACCCAGCCTATGATACATCCTAAACAGGCAGCCCTAACTCTTTTCTTTAAGCCTCACATACCCACTTTTGATGACACGGGCACAGAGATGGATGCCGACTACTGGTTTGATGCCATTCTCAAGCAGCTAAAGTTAACTGCCATACCCGTAGAGTTCTGGGTCGAGTTTGCTTCCAACAAGCTGGTGGGCTAGCCTCTACCTGGTGGGCTAGTATCGAGGATGGTTTGACAGAGGAGCAGAGGTCTTCTTGGTCAGTTTTCGAGGAGCGTTTTCACGATCATTTCTTTTCAGCTCAGTTCCGCGACAGAAAAGCTAGGGAGTTCATCCGTTTGAAGCAAGGGTCTATGTCAGTGCAGGAATATGAAGCCAAGTTCACCAAGTTGGCTCGGTATGCGAAGAATCAGGTTTTGGATGAAGCTACTAAGTGTCTCCGCTTTGAGGAAGGGCTTAGCCTCTATGTGAAGAGCGGTGTATAACCGTTCCAGATCAGGGATAGCTACCAACAGATAGTTGCTAAGGCGTTGACAGTGGAAGAGGGTGACAAGGAGTTCCTTGAAGCTCGTAATAGAAACAAGCCTGGACCAATCTGCAATAAGCCTCAGCATAAGCCGCAGACTCCTTACCAGAAGAACCAGCAGTCTCAGGGATCGAGTTCTCATCAGTTTTCTGGACAGCGATAGGGTCGGGTGAATGTGATTACCTGCTTCGAGTGTGGTGATGAAGGCTATAAAAGAAATGTCTGCCTGAAGAGACAGTCAAGAGACAATGCTCATAGACATCATCATTAGCAGAATCAGAATGGTCTTCCACAGAGGCAACAGTTTACTTCCCAGTCTTCGCAGTCACAGCGCCCTCAGATTCCAGCTCCCTATCAGTCTTAGTGCACGAGCCAGTACACTGCGCCTTATGCTCCACATGCTACACCGTTACAGCAGTTCCCAGTGCCGAGTTATCAGAGACCGCCACCACAGGGTCAGAGTACGGGCTACCAGCGAGGGAATACAGCTCAAAATCATGGTAAGGCACCACAGGTACACGCTCTTGGAGCTGACAGCATGGAGATAGATCATACACTGACTGCATTAGATGGTATAATTCCTATCTTTGGTACATATGCACATGTTTTGTTTGACACCGGGGCTACACACTCTTTTATAGCCCAACATTATACTCGTTCACTTGGTTTAAAACTGCAAAATCTTGACTCTCCCTTATGTGTGAAATCCCTGTTGGACACGACTACCGTTAGTGATGGGTGTCAAGCCTATGTTTATGTTGGGGATGTTTGTTTGGAGGCATCACTTGTAGTAATGCCTATGTTTGCTTATGATGTTATTCTGGGATATGACTGGCTTTCCCGATATGGGATTATGCTTGATTGTCGTAATCGTCGCGTTATCTTTACAACTGATTTCGGACATGTAGTGTCCTATCAGTTAAGCTTAGTTTCAGATGTTGATAGATCAGCTCTAAGGTTAGTGTCGAAGAGTAAACAGGGTATTCTTTGCTTCTTATCCTTGTTTGCAGTGGAAGGATCTAGTTATGAAAAGAGTACCCAACCTATACCTATTTTCGATAGTTTTCCAGATGTTTTTCCAAAAGCTCTTCCAGGTTTACCACCTCATCGAGAAATAGAGTTTCGTATCGACTTAGTTCCCAGAACAGGTCCTTTTGCTTCTACTCCGTATCGTATGGCACCTCTAGAGATGAAGGAGTTGAACAAGCAGCTGGATGAGTTGAAATCACTGGGCTTTATCCGAGACAATAACTCACCTTGGGGTTCGTCAGTCGTTTTTGTAAAGAAAGCCGACGGTTCGCTACGTCTCTGTGTAGACTACAGAAAGCTCAATAGTGTGACCATCAAAAATAAGTATCCGTTACCATGTATAGATGACTTGTTCGATCAGTTGGGTGGAGCTTGTTTCTTCTCCAAGGTTGATTTGAGATCCGGTTATCATCAGCTTCGTGTTAGAGAGGAGGATATTCCGAAGACAGCGTTCCGAATAAGGTATGGCAGTTATGAGTTCTTAGTAATGCCTTTCGGTTTGACAAACGCGCCAGCAGCCTTCATAGATATGATGAATAGAGTCTTCAGACCTTTTCTTGATAAGTTCGTCATCGTATTCATCGACGACATCCTCATCTACTCCCGAACTCGTGAAGATCATGCACAGCATCTCAGTATAGTTTTACAGCTCTTCGTGAACATCAGTTGTACGCCAAGAAAGAAAAATATGAGTTTTAGATGACAGAGGTTAAGTTTCTCGAGCATATCATCTCAGGAGACGGTATATCAGTTGATCCATCCAAGATTGAAGCGATTCTTAAGTGGAAACGATCGAAGAATGTTCCAGAGATCCGAAGCTTCTTGGGTTTAGCAGGATATTATCGACGTTTTGTATAGGACTTCAGTAAGCTCACCGCTCCCCTCATCAATCTGACAAAGAAGGATGTACCTTTCATTTGGGACAACAGCTGTGAGTCAGTTTTCCAGGAGTTAAAGAGTCGTTTGACGTCTGCACCTATCCTTATCATTCCGGATCAGGATCAAGTATATGACATCTACACCGATGCTTCTCATCAAGGTATTGGAGTAGTTTTGATGCAACAGAATCGAGTTGTCGCTTATGCCTCACGACAGCTGAAATAACATGAACGAAACTACCCTACACACGATCTAGAGTTAGCTGCAGTAGTGTTCGCGCTTAAGATTTGGCGTTGTTATCTGTATGGTGCCAGTTTTAGACTGTTTTTAGATCACAAGAGTTTGAAATACCTAGCTACACAGAAAGATCTCAACCTACATCAGAGAAGATGGGTGGAATACATGCAAGACTACGACTTCCAAGTCGAGTACCATCCGGGTAAAGCAAACATGGTTGCAGATGCACTAAGTAGGAAAAGAGAGGCAGTTCCCAATCCTGATCATGATGCTTCTATAATGGCTATGCAGATAGATGAGTGGGAAAAGGACAGAGTTCTTACAGCTTATCAGGTTCGTTTTGGCAAAGTTCAGGGTCACCCAGTGTTGTACAACTTAGTGATGGAACCAGACTACGTACAGAGGATCAAGGAGAGTCAGTTGGCAGATACACGTTTCGTTGACATCCGAGATAGATTGTTAAAGGGCAAGCATATTGCAGAGTGGTCGATGGACGCCAGTGGAATTCTTTACAACGAGGGTCGCTTAGCAGTGCCACACATCCCAGAGCTTATACAGGAGATCTTGTCAAAGTTTCATCAGTCGAGGTTCGCCATGCACCCAGGTGGAAATAAGATTTATCAAAACCTAAGACGGCAGCTTTGGTAGAGAGGTATGAAGTTAGATGTGAAGAACTTCGTGGCCAATTGTTTGACGTGTTAGAAGGTAAAGGCAGTACAGGAGAGACCCGCAGATCTGCTCCAACCACTTCCAATACCTCGGTGGAAGTGGGATAGTATAGGAATGGACTTCTTAACCGGCTTACCGAGAGCACAAGATGGATCTGATGGAGTTTGTGTAGGAAAATAAATCGGTAAAAACGTATCAGAGTGGCGTAGCGGAACAATAAAAATTTTTAGATCGTTAAGTATCTCATGATGCCATATACAATAAACCAACAACAATTAAAACTCATACTTCAAGGATGCCAATCTGCAGGAGGAGAATGATCGGAGGCTTCAACCAACTAGCCTTCTGTACTATTCTCCAATTCCCGAATGGCTGAGTATGTGGGCACTCTGAACCTCGATCGGTATGCTAGCATTGCTAGTCTTCTTCCGACCACCCAGATCTCTAAAGAACTTTATTGTCACGATGAGCTGTGCAACAATAAGCCAGCTCACCTGAGAGTTTGTGGTCTGGGAGAACTAGAGTGGTAGGACCTCTATTTATAGACCTGCATGAGGTGATTCTCTGAATTTGAATTGGATTAGGAAAAGATATTTTCCCTTATCCATAACCAAAAAATCCAAATTTTCCAAGGGAGAATCTCAACAATAAAATTTGGTTTTTCTTAGGATAAATCCAATCCAAATCTAAACAAGATTTTAACTAGAAATTTATCTCCCTGTTTCAACCCAAAAAATCCGAAAATTACAAGGAGAAAATCTCCTAAAAATTTCGACCATTATGGATAAGGGAGAATCAAAAATTCCACTAGGATTTTCAATCTTGAATTTTATCTCAACCTTATCCAAAATAACCAAATTTTCCTAGGAGGTTTTCTCCCTAATTTCGGCCACTTTTCAGGGAAGGAGAGAATCCAAATTCAACTGGGATTGAAACTTGAATTTTTCCCTTGAATCTTATCCACAAAAAACCGAAATTTCCTTGAGGATTATCCTCAAAATTTCGTGCAACATTTGTTAGGATTTGGATTCAAAATTCAAGTAGGATTCTAACAAGAATATCCTCTCCAAATCCAACTCAAATTCGAATTTCAAACCTTGTGGATTTTCCACAACAAATTCGAATCCTACTTGGACTGCGATTCAAAATTTGAATTTCAAATTTCAAATTCAAATTTCAAATTAAAATTTCAAATTTCAAATTTCAAATTTCAAATTCGAATTTCAAATTCAAATTTCAAATTCGAATTTCAAATTCAAATTTCAAATTCAAATTTCAAATTCAAAATTCAAAATTCAAATTTCAAAATTCAAATTTCAAAATCCACAAAACGGTTGTGTTTCAAATTCTTGTTCTCATGGATAATTTTCTACAACTCCAATCCAATCTCAAATAAAATCATGGCAACTTTATTTGGAGTTCGAATAATTGTGTACTCTATTATCCGAAACAAAATCAGAATCCAACCGGAGTGAATCTTGTCTACCATCCTAATCCTGTATCATCACCATCCATGCATAATAAACTAGCCAATAACATACACAAATCAATTTGCCAAACGTTAAGGAATTATGTGGAGCTAGTAGAGGGACTGATTGGACATATATAATCGGGTTCCCGTGATTCCATATGATCATCATTCTATACCGAACAACTCAATCATATGATCACTAATTTCAGAGTCACACCACTACAAACTTGAAACTGAACTCCCAATTATATACCGTATTACGTAAGCCTGTGACGAGCTACTATCCAATGACCTTGTCATATATGCAAAACCCTCATATGATATCCATGATCAGTCTTAGGTCAAAGTCCGTTTAATCCTACTAATCAGGCTATCTTAAAGTTCCATTATACTATCGAATTAAGAAAATGATTATTCACCATATGTGAATAAGAAGTCATCCGCCTAGCAGACGACCCAAGGCCTTGTCCATTTTCATATTCAGTATAATGCCTTTAAGAGGATACCTTTAACTCCTCAGAGCTATGATTCCGATATCTGCAAACAAACCCTTCATCGTATACAAGTCATGCACCCAACGAACCGGTCTATAAGCTTACTACCTCTGAGATGCTTTAGCCATTGGAACATCAAAGTACACAAGTCATATACATGAAGTAGTTCATTTACTCAGGATTAAGGTTATTACACAATGAACGTCAAAAGCAGATTGATCCACTCATAGCGGTCTACGTAGATCAATCACGCTTTAGTCCCGGTCTAATATGTCACCTCCAAGCAACATATCTATGTCTCTACTTGGGAGTCCAGCTCCAGACAGTCAAGACAAATCGTCCCCTCCAAGGCTTTAGACAACATAATAGTCTTAACATGAGTTAGATGCTCGGTCTAACCCCATAGACTACAGACCATAGTTTAGACCGCTAACTTTAGAACATTGTCTTCTCACATTTAAAAGTCCATTGCATGTAACGTTCTAACAGTTTTAACACAAGCAGTCAGTGAGCCATATTTGCTTACATTTACTTTAACATGTAAATAAGACGAGGACAGATAGCAATGTAATGAATAACCTCTATGTATAATTTTATTATCCAGTTCAAAATGAATACATCAAAATGTCTCCAATACATAGGGCATTTCCTAACAATCTCCCACTTGCCATAAGCCAGTAGATGTGCCATGTTACGCATCCCCATCGCCTCTACATGCCTCTCAAAGCTTCTAGCCACCAAAGTCTTAGTAAAGGGATCAGCGATGTTGTCCTCGGACGTGATCTTACACATCCATTTGTCCTGTCTCCACATGCCCTCTAATAATGTGATATCTCCGATCGATGTGCTTGGTCCTCTTGTGGTGCCGAGATTCCCTTGTGTTGGCAATAGCCCCTGTATTATCACAGTAAAGTGTGATAGGCTTGTCAACACCCGGAATGACCTCAAGGTCTCTAAAGAACTTGCGGAGCCAAACCGCTTCTATAGATGCCTCAGCCGTAGCCACATACTCAGCCTCTATAGTAGAGTCAGCTGTGCAGCCCTGCTTCACGCTCCTCCACACAATGGCGCCTCCTTCGAGTAAAAACACTGATCCAGATGTCGATTTCCTAGAATCCTTACAAGTCTGGAAGTCTGAATTCGTGTATTCTATGGGTGTTAGGTCCCCTCCAGAATACACCAGCATATAATCCGTCGTTCTCTTAAGATACTTGAGTATATGCTTTACAGCTTGCCAGTGCTTGGTTAAAGGATTTGCTTGATATCGACTCACCATACCTACTGCAAAACATATGTCTGGGCAAGTGCAAAGCATAGTGTACATAAGACTACCCACAGCAGATGTATAAGGGACCTTACTCATACGCTCTCTTTCTTCCGATGTCTTGGGACAGTCATCTAATGAAAGAGTTAGACCGGCAATAGAGGGTTGGGAGCCTTTCTTTGCCTCTTGCATTGCATATTTGTCAATTATTTTATCTATGTATGAAGCTTGGGATAACGCTATCATTTTGTTCTTTCAATCTCTAAAAGACGAATGCCTAGAACATAATTAGCTTCTCCCAAGTCCTTCATGTCAAACTGTTGGTGTAACCAAAGCTTGACCGATGATAAGTTCCCTACATCATTCCCAATGAGTAGTATATCATCGACATAGAGTATCAAAAAGACCACTTTTCCATCCTTAATACGTTTATAAACACAAGGTTCATCAACGTTCTGCTCAAAACCAAATGTCTTAATCGCTTGATCAAACCTCTGGTTCCATGAGCGGGATGCTTGCTTTAATCCATAAATGGATCTAAGCAACTTGCAGACTTTCCTTTCTTGGCCTTTTGCTACGAACCCTTCGGGCTGTATCATATAGATACACTCTTCAAGATGGCCATTTAAGAATGCCGTCTTGACATCCATTTGCCAGATCTCGTAATCCAGAGCCGCAGCAATGGACAGAAGAATACGGATAGATTTGAGCATAGCAACAGGCGAAAAGGTTTCATCGTAATCGATTCCAGCCTTTTGCATGTATCCCTTTGCAACCAGTCTAGCTTTGAAAGTTTCCACTCTCCCTTCCGCATCCTTCTTTCTTTTGTAGACCCATTTTCATCCAATGGGTTTTATCCCATCCGGCAAATCTACAAGTTCCCAAACAGAGTTGGATTTCATAGAATCCATCTCATTGTTCATAGCCTGTTTCCAAGATTCAGAATCAACATCATTTATAGCTTCATCATATGTGACCGGATCTTTCTCATGCTCATGAGCCTCGGCCTGGTATACCTCAGCATCATACATGAAGAAATTAGGTTTTTTCGAAACCCTCCCACTACGGCGAGGCACCCTAAATTGTTGATCGTCTGCAGGTCTTTCACTGGAACTCGGACTTGCATCCAAGACCGAAATCTGTGGAGCAGTTCTTTCACCTGATAACTCCTCTAGCACCACTTTGCTTCGAGGCTTAAAGTCATTCATGTGACTTTCCTCCAAGAATGTCGCATGGGTTGAGACAATGACTTTTTGTTCCTTCGGGTTATAAAACAGACCTCCTTTAGTTCCTTTTGGATACCTTACAAACATGCACAATTCTGATCTTGGTTCCAACTTCTTCGCATCCCCATCCAATACATGTGCCGGGCAGGCCCATATTCTCATATGTCCAAGGGAGGGCTTCCTGCCACGCCACAATTCATACGGAGTTCTGGGAATTGATTTGCTTGGAACTTGGTTCAGAATATAGCACGCCGTTTGTAAAGCATATCCCCAAAATGATAATGGCAGTGTTGAGTAACTCATCATGGACCGTACCATATCCAATAAGGTCCTGTTTCTCCTTTTGGCTACACCATTCTGTTGTGGAGTACCAGGTGCAGTCAATTGGGATAATATCCCGTTCTCTACAAGATGTCCTAGAAATTCATCGGAGAGGTATTCGCCACCTCGATCAGATCGAAGCGTCTTTATGGATTTATCCAATTGCTTTTCCACTTCTGCACGATATTCTTTGAACTTGTTAAAGGTTTCGCTCTTGCGGTGCAGCAGATACACATATCCATACCTCGAATAATCATCTATAAAAGAGACATAATACTCGAACCCTCCTCGTGCTGTGACGTTCATGGGGCCACATACGTCAGTATGCACAATTTCTAAGAGCTCCTGAGCCCTTGTACCCTTAGCTCTAAAAGACCTCTTAGTCATCTTACCCTCTAGACAAGACTCATATTGGGGAAGACGTACCTCCTCTAGAGATTCCAGAGGACCATCTTTCACCAATCTTTGAATCCTATCCTGATTAATATGACCAAGTCTTAAATGCCAAAGATACGCCTTATTAGAGTGAGAAACTTTCAACCTTTTAGAGTTATCAATTAATTCAGTGTCAAGCAGTGAGTACATCTTTGGTTTGATCAAATATAGGTTTCCATCCATCCATCCAGAACAGATAAAAGACTTATTTCTACGAATATCAACTCTTTTACTAAAAGAAACTGAATAAGAATCCTTTATTAAACAAGCTACTGATATAAGGTTCCTTCTGAAATTAGGAACATAAAAACAGTCTTTTAATAAAATAAACCTAAATTGATCAAAATAAAGGTAAACATCTCCCACTACCTCAGCCACCACTAAGCTGCCGTCCCCAGTTCACAACGAGAGGCTCCTATCATGTAGACTTCTCGTTTCCACGAACCCCTGCATAGAAACACAAACATGATTAGTGGCGCCCGAATCAATGACCCAAGTGTCTTTCGATTCTTCCACCAAACACGCTTCTAAGTAAAGAAGTTCCTTACCTTCCTTGCCCTTGGTGGCTAGGATTTCCCGGCAAGCCTTCTTGAAATGACCTTCCTTCCCACAACGGAAGCACTTGGACTTTTTAGGGTCCCTGGGCTTCTTGTTCTTCTTCTTCTTCTTCCCATCCGAGACAGGAGGATTAGAAGAACTGGAACCCGCTTGCTTCTGATTTGGCCTCTTCCTCTTCCGTGAGGGTTTGGAAGATTCCGTCAAATTAGCCTCACCTTTGGGTTGGACAGCATCCCCATCCCTGATCATCCGCTCATAAGCTTGGAGTTGCTTCATGAGCTCGGTTAGTTCTAACTCCCTTGTCGCCAAATTGTATGTGGCCTTAAACCCCACAAAATCTTTAGACAGAGTTTTGAACACCATCTCGATCTGGGTGTTGTAGTCCAACCCAGCACCGTTTTCGGCAGTCTCAGCGAAGAATCCCATTAGAGTGATCATATGGTCCTTCACCGGAGTACCCGCCTTCTGCTTAGAGTTCATAATACTGGTGATAGCGGACTGTCGAGCCATTTTTTCTTGGCCTTCGAACATGTCCTCCAGATTTTCTATGATCTCCCCAGCAATTTGATAAGTCTCATGCTGCTTTTGTAAAGCACTCGTCATGCTAGCAAGTATATAGCATCGAGCTATATCATTGGATTCTTTCCAACGAGTATAGGCAACCGGGACCTCCTCAATCGGAGTGTCAGGTTTTAGCCCTGGTGGGCATGGTTCGCCCAGTATGAACTTGTGTCTCTCGCAGCTGAGAACTATTAACAGATTTCTTTTCCAATCCTTATAATTGTTGCCATTCAGTTTATTTTCAGTAAGTATTGAAATGAGGGGTGTCGGTGACATTTTGAACTGAAATAAAATTATACTAGACATCATTACAAAGCGCAAGCAAATATTCATATAATTTAGCAAATAATGTTAGGAAATGCCCTAAGTATTAGAGACATTTTGATGTATTCATTTTGAACTGGATAATAAAATTATACATAGAGGTTATTCATTACATTGCTATTTGTCCTCGTCTTATTTACATGTTAAAGTAAATGTAAGCAAATATGGCTCACTGACTGCTTGTGTTAAAACTGTTGGAACGTTGCATGCAATGGACTTTTGAATGTGAGAAGACAATGTTCTAAAGTTAGCAGTCTAAACTATGGTCTGTAGTCTATGGGGTTAGACCAAGCATCTAACTCATGTTAAGACTATTATGTTGTCTACAGCCTTGGAGGGGACGGTCTGTCTTGACTGTCTGGAGCTGGACTCCCAAGTAGAGACATGGATATGTTGCTCGGTGGTGACATATTAGACCGGGACTAAAGCGTGATTGATCTACGTAGTCCGCTATGAGTGGATCAATCTGCTTTTGACGTTCATTGTGCAATAACCTTAATTCTGAGTAAATGAACTACTTCATGTATATGACTTGTGTACTTTGATGTTCCAATGGCTAAAGCGTCTTAGAGGTAGTAAGCTTATAGACCGGTTCGTTGGGTGCATGACTTGTATACGATGAAGGGTTTGTTTGTAGATATCGGAATCATAGTTCTGAGGAGTTAAAGGTATCCTCTTAAAGGCATTATACTGAATGTGAAAATGGACAAGGCCTTGGGTCGTCTGCTGGGCGGATGACTTCTTATTCACATATGGTGAATAATCATTTTCTTGATTCGGTAGTATAATGGAACTTTAAGATAGCCTGATCAGTAGGATTAAACGGACTTTGACCTAAGGCTGATCATGGATATCATATGAGGGTTTTGCATATATGACAAGGTCATTGGATGGTAGCTCGTCACAGGCTTACGTAATACGGTATATAATTGGGAGTTCAGTTTCAGGTTTGTAGTGGTGTGACTCTGAAATTAGTGATCATATGATTGAGTTGTTCGGTATAGAATGATGATCATATGGAATCACGGGAGCCCAATTATATATGTCCAATCAGTCCCTCTACTAGCTCCACATAATTCCTTAACGTTTGGCAAATTGATTTGTGTATGCTATTGGCTAGTTTATTATGCATGGATGGTGATGACACAGGATTAGGATGGTAGACAAGATTCTCTCCGGTTGGATTCAGATTTTGTTTTGGATAATAGAGTACACAATTATTCAAACTCCAAATAAAGTTGCCATGATTTTATTTGAGATTGGATTGAAGTTGTAGAAAATTATCCATGAGAACAAGAATATGAAACACAACCGTTTTGTGGAATTTGAAATTTGAATTTTGAAATTTGAATTTTGAATTTTGAATTTGAAATTTGAATTTGAAATTTGAATTTGAAATTCGAATTTGAAATTTGAATTTGAAATTTGAATTTGAAATTTGAAATTTGAAATTTGAAATTTGAATTTGAAATTCAAATTTTGAATCACAGTCCAAGTAGGATTCGAATTTGTTGTGGAAAATCCACAAGGTTTGAAATTCGAATTTGAGCTGGATTTGGAGAGGATAATCTTGTTAGAATCCTACTTGAATTTTGAATCCAAATCCCAACAAATAAGGGACGAAATTTTGAGGATAATCCTCAAGGAAATTTCGGATTTTGTGGATGAGATTCAAGGGTAAATTCAAGCTTCAATCCTAGTTGAATTTGGATTCTCTCCTTCCCTGAAAAGTGGCCGAAATTAGGGAGAATATCTCCTAGGAAATTCGGTTATTTTGGATACGGTTGAGATGAGATTCAAGCTTGAAAATCCTAGTGGAATTTTTGATTCTCCCTTATCCATAATGGCCGAAATCTTTAGGGAAGATTTACCTTGAAATTTTCGGATTTTTGGGTTGAAAAAAGGGAGATAAAATTCTAGTTAAAATCTTGTTTTGATTTGGATTGGATTTATCCAAAGAAAACCGAATTTTTAGTGGAGATTCTCCCTTGGAAAAAATCAGATTTTATGGGTTTGGATAAGGGAAAATATCTTTTCCTAATCCAATTCAAATTCAGAGATTCACCTCATGCAGGTCTATAAATAGAGGTCCTGCCACTCCAATTCTCTCAGACCACAGACTCTCAAGTGAGCAGGCTTATTGTTGCACAGCTCATCGTGACAATAAAGTTCTTTAGAGATCTGGGTGGTCGGAAGAAGACTAGCAGTGCTAGCATACCGATCGAGGTTCAGAGTGCCCACACACTCAGCCATTCGGGAATTGGAGAATAGTAGAGAAGGCTAGTTGGTTGAAGCCTCCGGTCATTCTCCTCCTGCAGATTGGCGTCCTTGAGGTATGAGTTTTAATTGTTGTTGATTTATTGTATATGGCATCATGAGATATTTAACGATCTTAAAATTTTTATTGTTCCGCTGCGCCACTCTGATACGTTTTTACCGGTTTATTTTCCTACAAATAAAACATACAAGTATGTTCCTACATGAAACTTGAAAAAACATGCAGCATTGCAACGGTAATTCTCAGCACCTATTGCCCCAAGCCACCGAGGGGTGGTCATGAGAACAAATAGCTGGAACATGGACCCCGTCCAATTAATATATGTTGCCTTAAATCCTCCAAGGTTAAGACATATATTAATAACCGCTTATTTGGCCACCAGTTTAGTTAATAGAGCTTCTAGGGAAGGTTACTAAATAAACGAGTCTTGAGTGTATAACCATTGTTTACGTAGCCCGATCCACGTCCTACCAAGCCACCGAGGGGTGGTCATGAATAGGATCGTACCCGAACACGTTTTCCACATAGGAGATCCAATCTAGTATACCGGAGGCAGTAAACACCTATCGAGGGGTGTGGTCAGGGCAGAACTGGCGCGAGGCGTTACCATGCTTTCACATATGGATAAACAATGGAGGCCGTGGGTTTTGTTTGAAACCCTCTTCCACTCAATATTTTAAAAAACATGCAAGTTTTGACAAATTATGTATGATCAATATAGTATGAGTGGCACTCACCTATCCTATATGACATGTTATCAAATATGCATATAAAACATCCATCAATACATACTTATACATCAATGACATATCACAAAAAAAATAATTGACAGAATAACCAAGCCATGGTTCCATCCTAGAACAAAGAAAATAAAGATTACAAAATTCCATCCAAAGCATTCTTTGGGTCTTGAATTTCGTTCCGTCTTCTTGTATCCAACTTTATGTAGCCTCTCCATTTATTTCTCATCCCAAGAATCATTTAAAATTTAAATCTCCAAAAATTTAAATTTCAAATTCAAATTCCAAATTCGAATTTTAAATTTAAATTTCCAATTCAAATTTTAAACAATTTTAAACATCATGTGTAATAATATGTAATTTCAAAATTTTAAATTTTCAATTACATATTTTTAAACATGATTTAAAATTAAATCTCAAATTTAAAAATCAAAATTTTTCGAATTTTGGACCATCGTACTGCCGCCCCCGAAGGCGGCAGCCGCCGTGGGCAGCCACCAACCCCGGAGGGGCTTGCAGCCCACGGCCGCCCCCTATGTGCAGCCTTGCCGGGCTGCAGGCCAAGCCTGCAGCTCCAGGCTGCACGTCCAGGCTGGGCGCAGCAGCTGGCAGGCAGCGTCTGCAGCCAGAGGCTGCACGCCCAGGCTGCGGCCAGCCTTGGGCAGGCCACGGCTACCCTCGGCTGCAGGCCAAACCTGCAGCCGTGGGTGGTGTTGGCCTGTACAGGGGCTGCCGCAGCCCCATCCTACCCGAGGGCAAGGGCTGCAGCCCCACCAAGGCCCGTCAGCCTGTCCTAAGGGCTCGTGTCTCGATTTTCGTGTCATATTCCAATTTACCTATTAGGATCTCCAAAAATTAATTTGAATCCCAATTAAATTGAAATTTTCCACACAATCAAAATTTCAATCTTTAAATCAAATTTAACTTTTGGGAAAAATAAATTACGGTCTTCAATCTTCAATCTCCTCCAAGAATAATTACATAAAATTTCCTAAACCGTTTCCGGTATACAAAAATTCTAACCATAAAAATTCTAAGAGACAAAAATTAAAATCCATGGGAAAATTACAGTGTTCATAAACTGCTCCTATGGTTACATAAAAATTCCTAGATACAATTTTTCTAAATTCTAAGGAACCATAACCGGCATAAACAAGCATGCTTATAATAATTCAAAAAATTAAAATAACCACATACTTTATACATAATCCATGATAACAACATAAAGGAACCCTAGAATGCCACTCTCTAAATATCAAATCCATATATAAATAAAAAGACTAAGTAATTGTCTAATTTATGTACATGGCATAGTCATGAGATGGCTTTGATACCAATTGTAGGAAAATAAATCGGTAAAAACGTATCAGAGTGGCACAGCGGAACAATAAAAATTTTTAGATCGTTAAGTATCTCATGATGCCATATACAATAAACCAACAACAATTGAAACTCATACCTCAAGGATGCCAATTTACAGGAGGAGAATAACTGGAGGCTTCAACCAACTAGCCTTCTCTACTATTCTCCAATTCCTGAATGGCTGAGTGTGTTGGCACTCTAAACCTCGATCAGTATGCTAGCACTGCTAGTCTTCTTCCGACCACCCAGATCTCTAAAGAACTTTATTGTCACGATGAGTTGTGCAACAATAAGCCTGCTCACCTGAGAGTCTATGGTCTGAGAGAACTGGAGTGGTAGGACCTCTATTTATAGACCTGCATGAGGTGATTCTCTGAATTTGAATTGGATTAGGAAAAGATATTTTCCCTTATCCATAACCAAAAAATCCGAATTTTCCAAGGGAAAATCTCAACAATAAAATTCGGTTTTTCTTAGGATAAATCCAATTCAAATCTAAACAAGATTTTAACTAGAATTTTATCTCCCTTTTTCAACCCAAAAAATCCGAAAATTACAAGGAGAAAATCTCCTAAAAATTTCGGCCATTATGGATAAGGGAGAATAAAAAATTCCACTAGGATTTTCAAGCTTGAATCTTATCTCAACCTTATCCAAAATAACCGAATTTTCCTAGGAGATTTTCTCCCTAATTTCGACCACTTTTCAGGGAAGGAGAGAATCCAAATTCAACTGGGATTGAAACTTGAATTTTTCCCTTGAATCTTATCCACAAAAAACTGAAATTTCCTTGAGGATTATCCTCAAAATTTCGTGCAACATTTGTTAGGATTTGGATTCAAAATTCAAGTAGGATTCTAACAAGAATATCCTCTCCAAATCCAACTCAAATTCGAATTTCAAACCTTGTGGATTTTCCACAACAAATTCGAATCCTACTTGGACTGTGATTCAAAATTTGAATTTCAAATTTCAAATTCAAATTTCAAATTTCAAATTTCAAATTTCAATTTTCAAATTTCAAATTTCAAATTTCAAATTTAAATTTCAAATTCAAATTTCAAATTCAAATTTCAAATTCGAATTTCAAATTCAAATTTCAAATTCAAATTTCAAATTCAAAATTCAAAATTCAAATTTCAAATTTCAAAATTCAAATTTCAAAATCCACAAAACGGTTGTGTTTCAAATTCTTGTTCTCATGGATAATTTTCTACAACTCCAATCCAATCTCAAATAAAATCATGGCAACTTTATTTGGAGTTCGAATAATTGTGTACTCTATTATCCAAAACAAAATCTAAATCCAACCGGAGAGAATCTTGTCTACCATCCTAATCCTGTATCATCACCATCCATGCATAATAAACTAGCCAATAGCATCCACAAATCAATTTGCCAAACGTTAAGGAATTATGTGGAGCTAGTAGAGGGACTGATTGGACATATATAATCGGGCTCCCGTGATTCCATATGATCATCATTCTATACCGAATAACTCAATCATATGATCACTAATTTCAGAGTCACGCCACTATAAACTTGAAAGTGAACTCCCAATTATATACCGTATTATGTAAGCCTATGACGAGCTACTATCCAATGACCTTGTCATATATGCAAAACCCTCATATGATATCCATGATCAGTCTTAGGTCAAAGTCCATTTAATCCTACTGATCAGGCTATCTTAAAGTTCCATTATACTACCGAATTAAGAAAATGATTATTCACCATATGTGAATAAGAAGTCATCCGCCCAGCAGACGACCTAAGGCCTTGTCCATTTTCACATTCAGTATAATGCCTTTAAGAGGATACCTTTAACTCCTCAGAGCTATGATTACGATATCTGCAAACAAACCCTTCATCGTATACAAGTCATGCACCCAACGAACCGGTCTATAAGCTTACTACCTCTAAGACGCTTTAGCCATTGGAACATCAAAGTACACAAGTCATATACATGAAGTAGTTCATTTACTCAGGATTAAGGTTATTGCACAATGAACGTCAAAAGCAGATTGATCCACTCATAGCGGACTACGTAGATCAATCACGCTTTAGTCTCGGTCTAATATGTCACCTCCAAGCAACATATCTATGTCTCGACTTGGGAGTCCAGCTCCAGACAATCAAGACAAACCGTCCCCTCCAAGACTTTAGACAACATAATAGTCTGAACATGAGTTAGATGCTCAGTCTAACCCCATAGACTACAGACCATAGTTTAGACCGCTAACTTTAGAACATTGTCTTCTCGCATACAAAAGTCCATTGCATGCAACATTCTAACAGTTTTAACACAAGCAGTCAGTGAGCCATATTTGCTTACATTTACTTTAACATGTAAATAAGACGAGGACAGATAGCAATGTAATGAATAACCTCTATGTATAATTTTATTATCCAGTTCAAAATGAATACATCAAAATGTCTCTAATACTTAGGGCATTTCCTAACAGTCTGGGTAGTTGTAGATCGTCTCACGAAGACCGTGCACTTCATCCCGTTCAAGACCACTTGCAGCAGGAACCAGTTAGCCGAGCTTTACATTAGGAACATAGTCAGATTGCATGGAGTCCCTTCAGTTATCATTTCTGATCATGATACGCGCTTCAACGCTCGCTTTTGGCAAAGTCTACAGGAAGCTCTAGGCACAGAACTGAACTTCAGCACCGCTTTTCATCCGCGGACAGATGATCAGTCGGAGCGTCTCATACAGATTCTCGAGGATATGCTACGTGCTTGCGTTCTTGATCTTGGAGATGGATGGAGCAAACACCTTTACATGGCAGAGTTTGCATACAACAACAGTTATCAAGCAAGTATCGGAATGGCACCCTTTGAAGCGTTGTACGGAAAGCCTTGTCGATCACCCATCTATTGGGTAGACAACCAGGAAGCACCAGTAGGTGGACCCAATATGATCCTAGACCAGTACAAGAAGATTGCCATCATTAAACAATGACTTCTAACAGCACAGAGTCGACAGTAGAGCTATGCAGATCAACGCAGAAAGCCATTAGAGTTCGAGGTTGGAGAGTTTGTGTTGCCAAAGGTTTCACTGAAGAAAGGTATCTCTCGTTTCAGAGTTAAAGGGAAGCTAGCACCACGTTACATTAGACCTTTCGACATCGTACGCAGAGTTGGTAAGGTTGCATATGAGCTGAAGTTACCTGACACCTTGGGAGTGCACAACGTTTTCCATGTATCGATGTTGAGGTAGAGTGCACGAACAGAGTCTGAAGTCATTTCAACAGATGATGTAGAAATCCAACCAGATGTCTCTTACGTCGAGGTTCCGGTGAAGATTTTGGATAATAAGGTCAAGCAGCTGAGAACGAAAACAATACCCATGGCGAAGGTTCTTTGGAGTAACCATGGCGAAGAGGAAGCCACATGGGAAACCGAGAAAGATATGCGCGAGAACCATGCTGAATGGTTCGCTAAGCAGTAGAATACATGTAATGTAGTCGAACTAAGTTTGTTTTGTAACCCTACTCTGTTCATAGTGGTAGACATACCACTATATGTTTTGAAAGGTGCATTTAGATTGCTTAATGAAATGAGAAGTTATTCATATTCTTATTCTCTTCTCTAGGGTGAAGTAATTCTTAAAGTTTCGAGGACGAAATTATTTTTAGTGGTAGATATTTGTGACGCCTTAAATTTTATTTAAGGGTCAATATATAATTTAAATAGAATTAGTGTGTAAAAAATTAATTAAAAATCTTTTGGAAACCCTAGGTTGGTTTCCTAGTCAAATTTCACTCAAAAAGTCAACAATTTTAACATCAAAAAAACCCTAAAATATTCGGCCATTACTTGGGATTTTAATTAAAAATTTAAATTCTACAAATCCAAGGAGGATTCAAACTCAAATTTCATCCCTTAAATATAAAGAAGAAATTCGGCCATAAAGTGTAGGAAATAAAGGAGATTTTATTTGAATTAAAAGCTAGGTCAAAACTCAATCAAAATTCAAATTATTTTTTTCTTTTAAAACTAATGAATAATTTTGGCCACTTAAGGAGAAATAAGAGAGAAAAACCCTAGAATCAAAACAGCAAAAAAACTTTCCCTTTTGCCCCTCAAAAGATTCGGCCAAACAAGGAAGCAAAAAGGAAAGAAAAACCTAGTATAAAAACCCTCTTTCAACTCTCATTCACCCTTCCTTTCACTCTCAAGAATTCGGCGAGCTTTCCCTTCTTTCCTCTCTGAATTTTTCTCTCCCAAAACACACCAAAACAGCAAGTAAAAACCTACCTAAAGGCAGCTCAAAGATTCAACAACTTTTGAGACAAAAACAAGGTGAGAAATCAACTTTTTCCTTCCTTCTCCTTTTGATTTTAAATCTGAAATTTTTATGGTTTTTCTCCACTGTTTTCCCTACTATTTTGAAGACTCCAACACTCACACAAATTCAACCAAAAAGGAGACCAAGCATCAAAAATAGTGTAGCACAAACAAGGTGTGATTTCTCTCTCTAAAACCCTAAAAATTTTGCCTCATTGATCCCCTTTCAAAAACCCTATTATCACATGGGTAAATTTTATGATTTTTGCCAATTTGATTCTTGGGTTGTGTTAATGACATATAAATAAGGTTCTCATATAAATTTCGTGATCATTGGATGAAAATTGAATTGGTTTGAGGCTAATTGAAATTCGGACAGGAAAAACGGAAATCTGGAAAATTACCATATGAATAGTAAACTTGTGTCAGCCATAACTTGAGTTCTAAAAATGATTTTTGAGTGAATCTTGAGCCTAAAATTAAATTCGAGATGTCCCCTAAATGTGTACAAAGTTTTAGAACCAAAACTCATCCAGTGGCCTAGTCAAAATATTTTTCTAAGATAGGTTGATAGAACTGCCAGTTTTTGAACTAAAACTGAAACCCTGATTTTAAGCCTAAAAACAACCCCTCGGTTTTTGGCCTAGTTGAGATGTCTAAAAATTATAAAAATTATATGAATTAAAGCTACAGATGTCTAGTTTAACATATTAAAAATTTAGAATTTTTGGAATTAAAAATGAATTAATATTGATTTTACAGTCAGCCTAGGTCAGTCTGCCCATGTCCAGTAATATCCTAAATTAGGGGTTTTCACAAATTTTAAATCCCAAATGTTATTAAACATTTTAAAATCTTTTTGTGGCACACTAAAATGATTGGATGATTTTGTCTCGATCTAGACTGATCAAATGTTGTGATTATAGGATTTATTTGACGTTCTTGCTTGATTGGTGGATCACGTTATCACAACGCTTGTGCAATAATCGAGGTAGGACTTTCTAGCCTTTTCTGGGAGTAGTGAAGTGTTTTAAATTTCCTTGTTTTATCGATGGCATGCTGTTTTCAGTTTATGAAATTATTATACTATTTTTGATGAAATAAACGCATGCAACGTGTTTTGTAATAAATGTGTATTTTAAAGCGTGTTTTGATTAATGACATAATATAACTTGGTAAATACCATCTTTTGAATAATTCGGTGAACATAATTGAGCTCTAGTTCATGATCATTGCAAATGACGCATGCGTCCCAAAGTTGATGCCATGGGGGAAGGTCCCTAAGCCTGCGCAGGGCCGTTCGGCCTATTTAGACCGTAACGAGATGATCTAGGATAATTCAATTCGAGGCACGTATATTATAGCTACGACAAGTCCTCACTCAAAATATGATGGTTTATTTTAATGATTTATTATTTTTAATATTGGGACACGTATATTGCAGCTACGCTAAGTCCTCAGCGGAATAAAACTTGTATTAAAAATTTTTTCCCAAAATTATTGATTATTTTTTTTATGATTATTATGCCATGTATTTTTTTTAAATTGTTGATTATTTTTGGAAACGAATATTATGTCATACTTCTAAATGTTACCTGTTTAACCCACCTTTGTTTCTGTCCTACTAAACCAGCGCTCACGTCCCTTTTCTTTGTGATTTCGAAATGACTACTTCCAGGTGCGAGAGGTAGCAGTTCCGAAAATCGTTGAGCTATCCGTTTCTACCGAAGATGATGCTATCCGTTTTCTCCATCTTCTTCTTTCTGTTTCTCGTTCTGATGTAATGAGACTTTAAGTTTGGACTTTATTTCACGTTATTTAAATGTCATGCTTGGGAATATTTTATGGTTGGTAATTTCTTTTGAAGACCGATTTTGTGTTTGGTTTCCGCATTAAAAAGTATTTATTTTCTACTTTATTTTATTATGTGGTTATGATGCTATTTTATAAATAATTAGGCTTAGCTAAATTATGATGTTGACCCGCTTTTCGTAATAAATGTTTTTCTTTAAATCTCGGGTTGATATCATGATTTGGCTGCCGTATCATGTGTCTAAATTTTGGGCCATGACAGACAGATAGCAATGTAATGAATAACCTCTATATATAATTTTATTATCTAGTTCAAAATAAATACATCAAAATGTCTCTAATGCTTAGGGCATTTCCTAACAATCTCCCACTTGCCCTAAGCCAGCAGATGTGCCATGTTACGCATCCCCATCGCCTCTACATGCCTCTCAAAGCTTCTAGCCACCAAAGTCTTAGTAAAGGGATCGGCAATGTTGTCCTCGGATACGATCTTACATACATCCACTTGTCCTGTCTCTACGTGCCCTCTAATAATATGATATCTCTGATCTATGTGCTTGGTCCTCTTGTGGTGCCAAGATTCCCTTGTGTTGGCAATAGCCCCAGTGTTATCACAGTAAAGTGTTATAGGTTTTTCAACACCTGGAATGACCTCAAGGTCTCTAAAGAACTTGCGGAGCCAAACTGCTTCTTTAGATGCCTCAGCCGCAGCCACATATTCAGCCTCCATAGTAGAGTCAGCTGTGCAGCCCAGCTTCACGCTCCTCCACACAATGGGCCTCCTCCGAGCAAAAACACTGATCCAGATGTCGATTTCCTTGAATCCTTACAAGTCTAGAAGTCTGAGTCTGTGTATCCTATGGGTGTTAGGTCCCCTCCAGAATACACCAGCATATAATTTCTCGTTCTCTTAAGATACTTGAGTATATGCTTTACGGCTTGCTAATGCTTGGTTCCAGGATTCGCTTGATATCGACTCACCATACCTACTGCAAAACATATGTCCGGGTGAGTGCAAACCAAAGCGTACATAAGGCTACCCACAGTGGATGCATAAGGAACCTTACTCATACGCTCTCTTTCTTCCGATGTCTTGGGACAGTCATCTAATAAAAGAGTTAGACAGGCAATAGAAGGTTGTTAACCTTTCTTTGCCTCTTGCATTGTATATTTGTCAATTATTTTATCTATGTATGAAGCTTGGGATAACGCTATCATTTTGTTCTTTCGATCTCTAAAGAGACAAATGCCTAGAACATAATTAGCTTCTCCTAAGTCCTTCATGTGAAACTATTGGTGTAACCAAAGCTTGACCGATGATAAGTTCCCTACATCATTCCTAATGAGCAGTATATCATCGACATAGAGTATCAGAAAGACCGCTTTTCCATCCTTAATACGTTTATAAACACAAGGTTCATCAACGTTCTGCTCAAAACCAAATGTCTTAATCGCTTGATCAAACCTCTGGTTCCATGAGCGGGATGCTTGCTTTAATCCGTAAATGGATCTAAGCAACTTGCAGACTTTCCTTTCCTGGCCTTTCGCTACACACCCTTCGGGCTGTATCATATAGATACACTCTTCAAGATGGCCATTCAAGAATGCCATCTTGACATCCATTTGCCAGATCTCGTAATCGAGAGTCGCAGCAATGGACAGAAGAATACGGATAGACTTCAGCATAGCAATAGGTGAAAAGGTTTCATCGTAATCGATTCCAGCCTTTTGCGTAACCAGTCTAGCTTTGAAAGTTTCCACTCTCCCTTCCACATCCTTCTTTGCATCCAATGGGTTTTATCCTATTCGGAAAATCTACAAGTTCCCAAACAGAGTTGGATTTCATAGAATCCATATCATTGTTCATAGCCTGTTTCCAAGATTTAGAATCAACATCATTTACAGCTTCAACAAAAGTGACCGGATAATCCTCATGCTCATGAGCCTCGGCCTGGTATACCTTAGCATCATACATGAAGAAATTAGGTTTCTTCGAAACCCTCCCACTACGATGAGGCACCCTAAATTGTTGATCGTCTGCAGGTCCTTCACCAGAACTCGGACTTGCGTCCAAGACCGAAATCTGTGGAGCAGTTCTTTCACCCGATAACTCCTCTAGCACCACTTTGCTTCGAGGCTTAAAGTCATTCATGTGACTTTCCTCCAAGAATGTCACATGGGTTGAAACAATGACTTTTTGTTCCTTCGGGTTATAGAACAGGCCTCCTTTAGTTTTTTTTAGATACCCTACAAACATGCACAGTTCTGATCTTGGTTCCAACTTTTTTGCATCCCCATCCAGTACATGCACTGGGTAGCCCCATATTCTCATATGTCCAAGGGAGGGCTTCCTGCCACGCCACAATTTATACGGAGTTCTGGGAATTGATTTGCTTGGAACCTGGTTCAAGATATAGCACACTGTTTGTAAAGCATATCCCTAAAATGATAATGGCAGCGTTGAATAACTCATCATGGATCGTACAATATCCAACAAGGTCCTGTTTCTCCTTTCGGTTACACCATTCTGCTGTGGAGTACCAGGTGCAGTCAATTGGGATAATATCCCGTTCTCTACAAGATGTCCTAGAAATTCATCGGAGAGGTATTCGCCACCTCGATCAGATCGAAGTGTCTTTATGGATTTATCCAATTGCTTTTCCACTTCCGCATGATACTCTTTGAACTTGTCAAAGGTTTCACTCTTGCGGTGCATCAGATACACATATCCATACCTTGAGTAATCATCTATAAAAGAGACATAATACTCGAACCCTCCTCGTGCTGTGACGTTCATGGGGTCACATACGTCAGTGTGCATAATTTCCAAGAGCTCCTGAGCCCTTGTACCCTCAGCTCCAAAAGACCTCTTAGTCATTTTACCCTCTAGACAAGACTCACATTGGGGAAGACGTTCCTCCTCCAGAAATTCCAGAGGACCGTCTTTCACTAATCTTTGAATCCTATCCTGATTAATATGACCAAGTCTTAAATGCCAAAGATACGCCTTATTAGAGTAAGAAACTTTCAACCTTTTGGAGTTATCTATTAATTCAGTGTCAAGCAGTGAGTATATCTTTGGTTTGATCAAATATAGGTTTCCATCCATCCATCGAGAACAGATAAAAGACTTATTTCTACGAATATCAACTCTTTTACTAAAAGAAACTGAATAAGAATCCTTTATTAAACAAGCTACTGATACAAGGTTCCTCCTCAAATTAGGAACATAAAAACAGTCTTTCAATATAATAAACCTAAATTGATCAAAATAAAGGTAAATATCTCCCATTGCCTCAGCCACTACCAAGCTGCCGTCTCCAGTTCGCAACAAGAGGCTCCTATCATATAGACTTCTCATTTTCACGAACCCCTGCATAGAAACACAAACATGATTAGTAGCGCCTGAATCAATGAACCAAGTGTCTTTTGATTCTTTCACCAAACATGCTTCTAAGTAATGAAGTTCCTTACCTTCCTTGCCCTTGGCGGCTAGGATTTCCTGGCAACCCTTCTTAAAGTGACCTACCTTCCCACAGCGGAAGCATTTGGACTTTTTAGGATCCCTGGGCTTCTTGTTCTTCTTCTTCTTCTTCCCATCCGAGACAGGAGGATTAGAAGAACTGGAACCCGCTTGCTTCTGATTTGGCCTCTTCCTCTTCCGTGAGGGTTTGGAAGATTCTGCCAAATTGGCCTCTCCTTTGGGTTGGACCGCATCCCCATCCCTGATCATCCGCTCATAAGCTTGGAGTTGCTTCATGAGCTCGGTTAGTTCTAACTCCCTTGTCACCAGATTGTATGAGCCTTAAACCCCACAAAATCTTTAGACAGAGTTTTGAACACCATCTCGATCTGGGTGTTGTAGTCCAACTCAGCACCGTTCTCGGCAGCCTCAGCGAAGAATTCCATTAGAGTGATCATATGGTCCTTCACTGGAGTACCCGCCTTTTGCTTACAGTTCATAATACTGGTGATAGCGGACTGTCGAGCCAATTTTTCTTGGCCTCCGAACATGTCCTCCAGATTGTCCATGATCTCCCTAGCAACCTGATAAGTCTCATGCTGCTTTTGTAAAGCACTCGTCATGCTAGCAAGCATGTAGCATCGAGCTATATCATTGGATTCCATCCAACGGACCTCCTCAAGCGGTGTGTCAAGTTTTAGCCCTGGTGGTCATGGTTCGTCCAGTACGAACTTGTGTCTCTCACAGCTGAGAACTATCAACAGATTTCTTTTCCAATCCTTATAATTTTCGCCATTTAGTTTATTCTCAGTAAGTATTGAAATGAGGGTTGTCGGTGACATTTTGAACTGAAATAAAATTATACTAGACATCATTACAATGCCCAAGCAAATATACATATAATTTAGCAACCAAAACATACAAGTATATTCCTACATGAAACTTGAAAAACATGTAGCATTGCAATGGTAATTCTTAGCACCTATTGCCCCAAGCCACCGATGGGTGGTCATGAAAACAAATAGCCGGAACATGGACCCCGTCCAATTAATATATGTTGCCTTAAATCCTTCAAGGTTAAGACATATATTAATAACTGCTTATTTGGCCACCAGTTTAGTTAACAGAGCTTCTAGGGAAGGTTAATAACTAAACGGGTCCTGAGTGTATAACCATTGTTTACGTAGCCCAATCCATGTCCTACCAAGCCACCGAGGGGTGGTCATGAATAGGATCATACCCGAACACGTTTTCCACATAGGAGATCCAATCTAGTATACCGGCAGTGCTAAACACCTACCGAGGGGTGTGGTCAGGGCAAAACTGACGCGAGACGTTACCATGCTTTCACATATGGATCAACAATGGAGGCCGTGGGTTTTGTTTGAAACCCTCTCCCACTCAATATTTTGAAAAACATGCAAGTTTTGACAAAATATGTATGATCAATATAGTATGAGCGGCACTCACATATCCTATATGACATGTTATCAAATATGCATATAAAACATCCATCAAAACATATTTATACATCCATGACATAGCATAGAAAAAATAATTGACAAAATAACCAAGCCATGGTTCCATCCTAGAACAAAAAAAATAAAGATTACAAAATTTCATCCAAAGCATTCTTTGGTTACAAAATTCCATCCAAAGCATTCTTTGGGTCTTGAATTTTGTTCCGTCTTCTTGTATCCATCTTTATGTAGTCTTTCCATTTATTTCTCATCCCAAGAATCATTTAAAATTTAAATCTCCAAAAATTTAAATTTCAAATTCAAATTCCAAATTCGAATTTCAAATTTAAATTTCAAATTCAAATTTTAAACAATTTTAAACATCACGTGTAACAATATGTCATTTCAAAATTTCAAATTTTCAATTACATATTTTTAAACATGATTTAAAATTAAATCTCAAATTTAAAAATCAAAATTTTTCCGATTTTTGAACTGTCGCACCACCGTCCCCGGAGGCAGCAGCCGCCGTGGGTAGCCACCAGCCTCAGGGGGGCTGGCAGCCCACGGCCGCCCATGTGTAGCCTTGCTGGGCTGCAGGCCAAGCCTGCAGCGCCAAGCTGCACGCCCATGCTGGGCGCAGCAGCTGGCAGGCTGCACGCCTAGGCTACGGCCAGCCTTAGGTAGGCCACGGCCACCCTCGGCTGCAGGCCAAGCCTACGGCCGTGTGTGGTTATGGCCTGCACAGGGGCTACCGCAGCCCCATCCTACCCGAAGGCAGGGGCTACAGCCCCACCAAGGCCCGTTGGCCTATCCCGAGGAGTCGTGTCTCGATTTTCATATCATATTCCAATTTACCTATTAGGATCTCCAAAAATTAATTTGAATCCCAATTAAATTGAAATTTTCCACACAATCAAAATTTCAACCTATAAATCAAATTTAACTTTTGGGAAAAATAAATTACGGTCTTCAATCTTCGATCTCCTCCAAGAACAATTACATAAAATTTCCTAAACCGTTTCCGGTGTACAAAAATTCTAACCATAAAAATTCTAAGAGACAAAAAATTAAAATCCATGGGAAAATTATAGTGTTAATAAACTGCTCCCATGGTTACATAAAGAATCCTAGATACAATTTTTCTAAATTCTAAGGAACCATAACCGGCATAAACAAGCTTGCTTATAATAATTCAGAAAATTAAAATAACCACATACTTTATACATAATCCATGATAATAACATAAAGGAACCCTAGAATGCCACTCTCTAAATATCAAATCCATACATAAATAAAAAGACTAAGTAATTGTCTAATTTATGTACATGGCATAGTCATGAGATGGCTTTGATACTAACTGTAGGATAAACAAATCGGTAAAAACGTATAGAGTGGCGCAGCGGAACAATAAAAATTTTTAGATCGTTAAATATCTAATGATGCCATATACAATAAACCAACAACAATTAAAACTCATACCTCAAGGACGCCAATCTTGCAGGAGGAGAATGACCGGAGGGCTTCAACCAACTAGCATTCTCTACTATTCTCCAATTCCCGAATGGCTGAGTGTGTGGGCACTCTGAACCTTGATCGGTATGCTAGCATTGCTAGTCTTCTTTCGACCACCCAGATCTCTAAAGAACTTATTGTCACGGTAGGCTGTGCAACAATAAGCCTGCTCACCTGAGAGTCTGGGGTCTTAGAGAACTGGAGTGGTAGGACCTTTATTTATAGACCTGCATGAGGTGATTCTCTGAATTCGAATTGGATTAGGAGAAGATATTTTCCCTTATCCATAACCACAAAATCTGAAATTATCCAAGGGAAAATCCCAACAAATTTCGACCATTATGGGATAAATCCAATCCAAATCTAAACAAGATTTTAACTAGAATTTTATCTCCCTTTTTCAACCAAAAAAATCTGAAAAATCCAAAGAAAAAATCTCCTCAAAATTTCGGCCACTTTTAGGATAAGGGAGAATCAAAATTCCACTAGGATTTTCAAGCTTGAATCTTATCTCATCCTTATCCAAAATAACCGAATTTTCCCTAGGAGATATGCTCCAAATTTCAGCCACTTTTCTGGGAGGAGAGAATCCAAATTCAACTGGGATTGAAACTTGAATTTTTTCCTTGAACCTTATCCATAAAAACTGAAAATCCATTGAGGATAATCCTCAAAATTTGGTCCATCATTAGTTAGGATTTGGATTCAAAATTCAAGTAGGATTCTAACAAGATTATCCTCTCCATATCCAACTCAAATTCGAATTTCAAACCTTGTGGATTTACCACAACAAATTCAAATCCCACTTGGATTGTGATTCAAAATTTGAATTTCAAATTTCAAATTCGAATTTCAAATTCAAATTTCAAATTTCAAATTTGAATTTCAAATTCAAATTTCAAATTTGAATTTCAAATTCAAATTTCAAATTCAAAATTCAAAATTCAAATTTCAAAATTCAAAATTCAAAATTCAAAATTCAAATTTCAAAATCCACAAAACAGTTGTGTTTCAAATTCTTGTTCTCATGGATAATTTTCTACAACTCCGACCCAATCTCAAATAAAATCATGGCAACTTTATTTGGAGTTCGAATAATTGTGTACTCTATTATCCAAAACAAAATCTGAATCCAACCGGAGAGAATCTTATCTACCATCCTAATCCTATGTCATCACCATCCATGCATAATAATCGGGCTCTCGAAAATCCATATGATCATCATTCTTTTACCAAACGACTCAATCATATGATCACTAATTTCAGAGTTACACCACTGTAAACTTGAAACTGAACTCCCAATTATATACCGTATTACGTAAGCCTGTGACAAGCTATCGTCCAATGACCTTGTCATGTATGCAGAACCCTCATATGATATCCATGATCAGCCTTAGGCCAATGTCCATTTAATCCTACTGATCAGGCTATCTTAAAGTTCCATTATACTACTGAATAAAGAAAATGATTATTCACTATATGTGAATAAGAAGTCATCCGCCTAGCAGACGACCCAAGGTCTTGTCCATTTTCACATTCAGTATAATGCCTTTAAGAGGATACCCTTAACTCCTCGTTAGAGCTATGAATCCGGTATCTGTAAACGAATCCTTCATCGTATACAAGTCATGCACCCAACGAACCGGTCTATAAGCTTACTACCTCTAAGATGCTTTAGCCATTGGAACATCAAAGCACACAAGTCATATACATGAAGCTGTCCTTTTACTCAGGATTAAGGTTACTGCATAATGAACGTCAAAAGCAAATCAATCCACTCAAAGTGGACTTCGTAGATCAATCACGCTTTAGTCCCGGTCTAATATGTCACCACCAAGCAACATATATATGTCTCTACTTGGGAGTCCAGCTCCAGACAGTCAAGACCAACCGTCCCCTCCAAGGCTTTAGACAACATAATAGTCTTAACATGAGTTAGATGCTCGGTCTAACCCCATAGACTACAGACCATAGTTTAGACCGCTAACTTTAGAACATTATCTTCTCGCATACAAAAGTCCATTGCATGCAACATTCTAACAGTTTAACACAAGCAGTTAGGGAGCCATATTTGCTTACATTTACTTTAACATGTAAATAAGACGAGGACAGATAGCAATGTAATGAATAACCTCTATATATAATTTTATTATCCAGTTTAAAATAAATACATCAAAATGTCTCTAATGCTTAGGGCATTTCCTAACATAAAACCATTCTTTGATTCACATCATTCCCCTCCTCTTGAAAAGGAAATCATCGCCTAATAAGGATTTGTATGCACTGTCATCGATTCGTTCAAGAACTTGGAAAGGACCATCCCCTCTAGGAAGTCGCTTGGAACACTTTTGTGTCGGGATTCGTTTCTTCCTTTCACATAGCCAAACCCAATCTTTGGGATCAAAAACTAATTTGTGACGCATTTTTTTGGCTTGACCTTGAAGCTCCTTAGTCTTCTCGGGATTACTACTATGGATCAGTCGGTTTGGATTGGAAGCTCTGGGCACAAAATTAATTTGATGTTTAAACTCTCGGATAAATGGTAATCCACGCAGTGCTTCCTCGCAAAAGACATCCTCGTATCCTTTTGTATAACAATCCTTTTGTTTTCTCTCTGATTTTCTCTCAATGGCCATAAGACTCTTCTCTTTTTTTTGCTTGCTTTTCTCGGCCTCTCTCTCTTTTTCACTCTCTTTCTTTTTCACTTTTTATCTTTTGGTTGCTCTCTTTTTCACTCCTTCTCTTTTTCTAACCTCACTTGATCTTCATACACTTGTTGTGGTGTCAACAGTACAAGAGTGATTGGTTGATCATTGAGCAACGAATACTTGTTGGTGAAGCCATCCGTGTTGACACACCAATCAAATTGCTTCTGTAAATCGTCAGGGATGGTTTTACCTCAGAACGAGGGAATCTTCATTTTAATGCTGCCCAAATTGTTGTCTTCTTGATTCCTAGCTCTCGTAAATCGCCCTCCATGCCTCGTATTACCCATAAACGAATCCTGATCATCTTCTTTATCAAAAACCAGCCCCACAATACTTTTCGTCTTCATTTCTCACACCTCGAAATTGAACTCTTTCCCTTTTGCACACATTAGGAGCATTTTGTGGCTGCTTCAAACATGCAATCTCTATCCGGTCCAACCATTCATGCACTCATTCTAATTCAACTCTCAACATCCGTTTCATCTCTCTAATCAACTGTAACTGCAGGTTTAGAATAGTTGGTCGTGGTGGCTCTACGGTTGCCTTTTCTTCTTTATTGCGTGACATATTCAAAATCTGCAAAATAAGATTAGAAACCTTACAAGCACTCCCTCACGTGTTTCACTTGATTAAGGAGAATTCACTCACTCTCGTGTTTCTTGCTTAAATGGCTTTTACCCTCTAATATGCTCACTACTCCTGCCTTCTTCCACTCGTTGATTCTCTTTTGGTTCTTTTCAAGCTAGAACCTAAGCTTTGATACCAAATGATGTGAACCCTGCCAAGAATAATGAGACCCGTCAAGATTGTGAACCTAAGAATGTTCCAAAGTCAGGTCTAAATGGATGGGAGACCTCCACCCGTTGTTTCAGCAAAAACAAGAACCTTGTTATATTGGACCTCAACCCGTTGCTTAATGCGCAACAAGAACCTTGGTATAAGGAAGATGCCACAATCAACTATGGAATGATTGATTGATAAGTCGGAAGTGAATGCTACAAAAAATTTCGATCAGTTCAAATAGTTCTCAAAGAACCAAAGAGAATTAGAACTCTCAAATTTGTGAATAAACTGATGTGTCTTTTTATTGCCGTGATGATGCCTATTTATAGGCAACTGTTACAGAGAATATTCCTAAAAGACTCGAAAATTTGTTGCAAAGGATAGTCCTAAAAATCTGAAAATTTGATATAAAAGATAATCCTAAATCCTAACTGAAATTTGTTACAAAAGATAATCCTAAATCCTAACCGAAATCACGCCTACACTAGAAATTCAAAAAAAGAAACGAAAATAAATTAAAAAAAGTCATGGGCTTGTGTTATTTGAATTCCTCATGGGCTTAAATTAAGTTAATACATCCCTGTTGACCACATGAGTCAATGAGCCTCCACGAATTTGATTGAGCCCAAATCTCTTGAATCAGCCCATTAAGTGCTTCTTTAAATCTCTTTGCTCTCGCTCTTGTAACCAGCCCAATTGGTATTTGAATTAGTTTCCTTAAAACCGTTCTTTGATTCACATCATTCCCCTCTTCTTGAGAAGGAAATCATCACTTAATAAGGATTTGTATGCATTGTCATCGATTCGTTCAAGAACTTGGAAAGGACCATCCCCTCTGGGAAGTCGCTTAGAATGCTTTTGTGTCGGAATTCGTTTCTCCTTTCGCATAGCCAAACCCAATCTCCGGGATCAAAAACTAATTTTTGACGCGTTTTATTGGCTTGACCTTGAAGCTCCTTAGTCTTCTCGGGATTACTACTATGGATTAGTCGGTTTGGATTGGAAGCTCTGGGCACAAACTCAATTTGATGTTTGAACCCTCGGATAAATGGTAATCCACGTAGTGCTTTCTCGCAAAAGACATCCTCGTATCCTTTTGTATAACAATCCTTTTGTTTTCTCTCTGATTTTCTCTCAATGGCCATAAGACTCTTCTCTTTTTTTTTGCTCGCTTTTCCCGGCCTCTCTCTCTTTTTCACCCTCTTTCTTTTTCACTTTTTATCTTTTGGTTGCTCTCTTTTTCACTCCTTCTCTTTTTGTAACCTCACGTGATCTTCATACAATTGTTGTGGTGTCAGTAGTACAAGAGTTATGTGACAACCGGGAAATTCAGGCCATTCTCGGATGAAAATGTACAAATGTATGTATATAATAATTTGTACTATTTAAAGAGTGAAATAAATGTATTTATATTGTTTAGAATATATGAAAATGTTCTAACAATACTGACGAGTAAGAATTCAGTGTTGGAAAAATTCACTGAGTTGAAACGGGTGAAATGGTGCCAAAACCGGCATTGAAAACCCTAACCGGGGCAATAAAAGACGGAAAACTTCCGGGATTAATTTTGATCAAACGGAAGCAGTTTAAATTGATTCGACTGCACAGGAGACCTCAGGAACACGCCGGGACGATTTCAGGAAAATTTCGGCTCGAACCGGTGTCGGTCAAAAAGTAGTCGAATTAATGTGAATAGTGAAAGTCAAAGTCAACTTTGCTGTAGCATTTATGACATCATAAATCCCTTTAATAAATGGGAAGAAAATGGTGGTTGGTAGCATTAATGGCCATGATTTACTTGCTTTTTGATCTAAAGGCCAAGATTTGGCCAAAATTCACCATTTTTATTTTTTGAAAAATATGGAAAGAATTAAGGTGAAAGGTGTTGAGTTTTGATTGGTGGAAAGCCAAATTAATTGGCCTTTTAGTTGCTTAAGTCAGCAACTTTAGTGAATAAAGTGGCCGAAACCAATTTTCAAGCCAAACCAAAGATAACAAAATTTCTAAGTTATTTTTCATGGTGGAGCCGTGAGCTACCAAGGGAGATTAAGAGAATTCTTCAATTTTTCTTCACAAAATTTGTATCAAAGCATTCCTTGAAGACAAAGGAAGCAAGTGAACAAGGTAACTCCCCTTGGATTGAACTTTTTCTTGGTTTTTTTCAAGGAAACCGTGGGATGAATAGTGAAAAAAGATGGAAAAATTTTTGGTTATTTTCAATGATTTGATGCTTGGGTTTTGTTAAGGGTGTAATTAGGAAGAAAACCATGTAATTGGTTTAAAGAAAAACCTTTTTGTTGGTTTTCCTTTGGTAAAACCGTGGGTTACCTTGAGTAATCAATGAAGAAATTGTTGTGTTTATGTATTAACATGCTTTCAAGTTAAATTTTGTTAAGAATAAAGCATGATTTACATTATGGAAAGCTTGAAAAAAATTTTTGGTGTGAATTACCTAATGTGGCCATGGGATTACTTAGGGTTTCGAAAAAAATTTTGCACGGTTTATGTGATATTTGGATGATTTAAATCATGCATTTTATAATGTAAATGATGGAATTATGATTGAAAGCATGAAACAAAAATGTTGTGCATGTTTTTCATTAAGTGGTCGTGGGTTATAAGTGATTAAAAACCCTAAGAATTTGGTTGAAAAATGCAATGAAAATGGGCTTGAAAATGTGTTAAAAAAATGACATTTTAATAGCCTAAAATGTGGTGGAAAATTTGAGAAGTTTGGTTCGGTTTGATTGTGGAAAACCGAGACCAAAACTAAGGGCAAAATTGAGAAAAAATTTTGTAATGTGGTTCAAAATGTGAATTTGGAATTTTGTGAGCTTTTATGTAAAAGTTTGGAAAACTTTTACATAAAATAAGCTTGTGGTATAGTACGTGGCAGGTACATATGGTTCGAGGCGTACCTAACGCCGGAAGCCTTAAAATTATGCCGAAATGCTGCCGAAATTTCGAAAACAGCATTTGGGGTAAAATGGAAAAAAAAATAAAAAGTTTGGGGTCGGGTCGGAAACCCGAGTCCCTAACGAAAAATTGAATAAGGAAAACCTAAGGGGTGGTTCGTGAATAGTAACCCATCCCCTAAAAATATAAAACACGAGTGAAATTGAAAAACCGACCCCGAGGGGGGGCGTTTTTGGAAACAAAATAAAGGTCCGAGTCGGGAATGGAAAAAAACCGAACCTCGGAGACCTAGATCGGAAATGTCTAGATGAACGTTTTCAATACTAGTGAAACGTCCATTTGAGGCTCCGAAACGATAGAAAATTACTAAACCGACGTAAGGGTCGGAATAGTGCTTCCCGAGGGTCGGGAAAGTGAAAAGTGAAAATAAAATAGAAATGAACCCGGTAATGATTAGAAAAGAGTCAGAAAAGTTCCTGAGAGCCAAAAATGCAGTCTGGATCGGGAAAATTTCCGTCAGGGGCAAAATCGTAATTTTGCCAAAATATAGGGGCAAAATCGTAATTTTACCAAAATACAGGGGCAAAATCGTAATTTTGCAAAAGTTGAGAAAAATGGGGAAAATGATAAATAAAGTCTAAAAAGTTATAAATAGGTTTTATTTAAGCTTTTAAATGAAAAATAAAAGCTACAAATGGAAATGAAATTAACAAACAAAGTTTTGTCTGTAGGATCCAAAAATCGACCTACAAGGAGGGCGATCAAAGATTCACGAGAGAAAAAGAGAAGAGACTGATAAGGTAAGTTCAGACATTTACCTGTTTGCAACATATAGCATTATTGTTGCTAACTTTGATGTACTAACTATAAGTTAGATATGTGCTACGGGCACTAGTATATAATAGAGAGAGAGACGTAATGTGCTACAGGCACTATTGAGAATGGACACATTGTTAATTGTGCTTCAGGCACTAGAGCGAGGTTAATGAAACTCACTCACCTAAAATTAAAACGTGAATCATTCCTAACCACGGGACAATGTGAAGTCACCGGGTTCGAATTTTAAAAAAAGTCGGTAATGAAACCACTTTTTGGCGTACCAGCCTTTCGTACAGGGAGGTACTTTTGCCTTCGGAGCTATGAGATTAAGGTTGTGGAGGTCAACACTGATGTATCGCTCCCAGTCATGTACTATTTTGCCTTCGGGGCTATGAGATTAAGGCTGTGGAGGTTAGCACTAATGTACCGCTCCCAGTCTTGCGCACTTAAATGGTACTGCCAACCTGACTTCAAAACCAGAACATAAGCAAAGATAATTACCTAAAACTGAAACTATGCCATAATTGAGCATAAGACAGTTTAGTGAGAGTACTAACATCGCGGTAGATGTACTGTTGTGACACTGTGTTGTGGTCAAAGTTACTATTCACGTATGAATAGTAGTCAAAGTTACTATTTATATATGAATAGTGGTCAAAGTTACTATTCATGTATGAATAGTGGTCAAAGTTACTATTTACGTATGAATAGTATCAAAAGTACTATTTATGATGAATAGTACTATTCATAGAAATTTCATTTCTTGCATGTTTGAACTTACTGAGCCTGTAGCTCACCATTTTTGCTAATGTTGCAGGTAAGCGACCGCTCAGTAGCTTGTTTGACTGGATGCGGACAGGATGGCGCGTGTCAAATGGGATAACTGGGCAAGAGATATGGTCCTGCCAGAGTCTTTCCGCTGAGCGATAAAAAGGGAAGGAAAAAAAAAGAAACAGTCTTTTGTAATATTATATATTTACGAAAGTACTGTAATATGTAAATTACTTTGTACTTGCCAACAAAGTAAATAGTGGGAAATGTTTTACATGATGTTTAAAGAAAAAAATTTTTTTCCCAAAAACGTCATGATTTAAAAAGAAAGAGAGAAATAAGTCAGCGACCCATGAGAGTACAATCTATCGCAGTTAGCGATAAAGCTCAACTATAATAGTATTGTATGATCTCTACGAGGGGCGGGCCGCCACAGTTGGTATCAGAGCGAGTTTACGGTTGGTGTAGTTTAGAATACCAACTGCTGTCACAGTTGGTATCAGAGCCAAGTTTGAGATTGGTCTAGTTTATAATACCAACTGCTGTCACAGTTGGTATCAGAGCGGAATTACGATGGATCTAGTTTGGATTACCAACTGCTGTCACAGTTGGTATATCAGAGCAGTGTGACCATATCCTGATTTGACACTTCGTGCATCCTGCACCGCTATCCAAGTAAGTAGTTTACTTAAGTTTAGTTAATTATTTTCTTATGTGAAAATAATTACCTTATAAGTAGCAAGATGACCAGACCTCCTTATGTGAGACCACCGCAACCACGACTAAGAGGGGTATTACGGGTATGGACGCGACCTATTGTGAGGCCGTCTATTTTCCAACGACCGGTAATTAGACCCCCGGTGCCCGAGAGACCTCCGGTACCAGCACCAGCACTAGCGCCGGTAGATGTTGTACAGCCACGACCGATAGTTCATCCACCGGTAGTAGTGGACATTCCAGTTGTTGGTGGACGCCAACATATTGGAGTGAGAGTTTCGGCTCGGGCAGTACAGGCATTCAGAGCTAGTAGTCCCCTGATGTTTGATGGTGGACGACAGTCAATGGAGGCGAAGGACTGGCTCCATGCCATCGAGAGGATTATGGTGATATGCGACATCGATCGAGATATGTGGATCCAGCTGGCCGTCAGTATGTTTCAAGGAGATGCTCGAGTGTTCTGACAGTATTGTGACCAGGAGATTTTATTAGGATTCAGTTGGGCTGAGTTCTGTCAGCGATTGGCTGATCAGTTTCCACCTAGGGATCCGGCACCTGCTCCAGCACCCCCAGAGACACGAGAGGCAGTTACACCCGCGTATCCCAGATTTGATGAGGTTAGGGACTACATTCTCCAGACTGAGAGGATGGTCATGTTGTCTGGTGAGACGGTGATGTCTTACGCAGCACGATTTGAGGAGACCATTAGGAGGAGATGTCCATTGCCCAACCTCACTGAAGCAAATTGCTGTGAGCTGTTCTGGAGAGGTTTACCCATGGAGTTGAGACAGAGGGTAATCAAGCTATTTCCTCCGACACTCCAAGAGTTTGTGGTGACGATCAGGACGATCGAGAGAGAGATTCTGATCGAGCATCTGACACAGAGTCGACGAGAGACACTGGGTCAAGATGAGATGTTTGCACGCATCTTCGGACCGAGAAGAATAATGAATGATCATGAGGCTGGATCGTCTAGACCACGAGGAGGTGATGACTCAGGACAAGGAGCATTGCCTAGGGGCGGTGACGATTCAGATGATCCAGATGACGACGAGGATCCAGAAGAATATCCTCTAGTCCCAGACATAAGAGATGCGTGACTAGTAGATATGTATACATGTACATAAGTAGCTTAGAGAGAAAAGCTCTTTTGTATAGACTTGTGGCCAAGATGTATAAAAAGGCCGATGTATACATGAGTGGTGATGATTATGTATGACATATAAATGTTTTGCTATGAATGAAATGTCAAAATGATTATATGTTGTACGATGATGTGTTACAATGATGTGGCTTTACATTACCCTAAAGTTCGTGAATTGATATGATTTTACGAATGTGGTTATGGAAAAGCTAACAGTGAATTATTGTGCCATAATAGGACAATAGGCAAGATGGTGGATTTGCGTAATCGACCAGAGGGACGAGAGCGACGTCCTAATGTTATGGAAAGACTGGATCAGATACAAGCCCTGTTAGAAGCTCAGATGCAAGAAAATACTAATCTGAGGCGACGGGTAGAGGAGCTAGAACAGAGACAAGGCTCTGAGGGTACCCAAGTAGAACAGGAAGCTGAGGTAGATTCGGTTATCCCTCCAGCTGCTGTAAATGAGAGAGTTCCTGAACCACAACCAGTATTAAATCTAGAACCCTTCTATGAAAGATTCAAGCGTATGAGACCGCCAGAATTTGAAGGGTCTACAAATCCTCTAGAGGCTGAAGACTGGTTGTCGTCATTACAAGTGATCATGGAATTCATGAACCTAACTGACCGGGAGCGTCTTTTGTGTTGAGGAAAGATGCTCGTTTTTGGTGGGACACTGTACGAATGAGAAGAGACGTGTCTACCATGAGCTGGGTGGAATTTCTGGAAGAATTTAACCAGAAATATTACGACCCTGCATCTCTGAGACAACAACAGAAAGAGTTCTCAGAATTGACTCAAGGAAACATGTTGGTGAGCGAAGTTTGCCGAAAGTTCGACCAGTTATCCCGGTTATGTCCCTATGTAGTCCCTACTGAGAGGGAGAAAATACAGAAAATGATCGGGATGTTCAGGCCAGAAATTGCTGCGTTAGTAGACACTGGACAAGTACCGCCTACTTCTGTAGCAGATTGTGTGAGTCGGGCCATCAGAGTTGAGTTTCATGTAGCCCGACAGAAAGAGGAAAGAGAGAAACACTGGGAGGCCAAGAAGAAGGAGAGAGCTTTGGCGAAGTCTACACAAGCTGGTCAATCAAGCAAGCCAAGTCAGAATGCTAAACCAAGCCAGGGCAATAGTCAAAGATCCCAACAAAATAAGAGAAAAGGCAATTTTTCTGGAAATCGCCAGGGAAATAATCGAAACCAGCAGCGGAGAACAGCTGGTAATGCAGAATCCAATGTACAAAATTGTCCTACATGTGGGAAGAGACATTCTGCGCAATGCAGATTTGGGCCACTTGTTTGCTATGAATGTGGAAAGGAAGGCCATTATGCCAGAAACTGTCCAAATAGGTAGGGTGGACAAGGGACTTCCCAACCGCACCAGACACGCCCACAAGCTCATTCCCTTCAGGCCAGAGTTGAAGAGTCACTAGTAAGGCCGCAATGCCAGGAGCGTGTGCCACGTGCCGATGCTCGTGTGATGGCCTACAACAAAGAGGATGCAGAGGCAGGAACATCGAACGTGGTGGCAGGTCAGCTTCCTGTCGCTAATCATGTAACCTCTGTATTATTCGATTCCGGTGCTACGCATTCTTTTGTTTCCTATGAATTTGCTGACAAGATAGGACTTCCTAAGGACCATATGGGAAGGGTATTTAAGACAGCTTTACCCTCTGGGGAAGTATTGTTGTCCAAGTACTGGCTACCTCATGTACCAGTATATGTGGTAAATAGGGAACTATATGCCGAGTTGATCATAATGAAGATCGCAGATTACGATGTAATTCTAGGCATGGATTTCCTAGGGAAATACCGAGCGATGATCGACTGCCGAAATCGAAAGATAGTATTTCAACCCGAGGAAGAAGAGAGTTTCGAAGACACTTCTCGAAAACCCGGGAAGATGATGATCAGTTCGCTGAGAGCAAGCAAGCTGATAGCCAGTGGTTGCATGGGATATCTAGCATATGTGGTGGACACTATAGAGGAACAGAAGCTTCGACCTGAAGACGTTCCTGTGGTTAATGAATTTCTTGACGTATTTCCGGAAGAATTACCAGGGATACCTCCAGAGATAGAAATCTCATTCGAAATTGAGTTGATGCCTGGAACGACACCCATTTCCAAAGCACCATACCGCATGGCTCCAGTGGAGTTAAAGGAGCTGCAGGTACAATTAAAGGAGCTTTTGGATAAAGGATTCATCAGACCGAGTTTTTCTCCATGGGGTGCACCTGTGTTATTCGTCAAGAAAAAGGATGGAACATTCCGTTTGTGCATTGATTATCGGGAGTTGAATAAGGTTACGATCAAAAATAGGAATCCGTTACCTAGAATCGATGACCTATTCGACCAGTTAAAGGGCGCAGCGGTATTTTCCAAGATCGACTTACGATCAAGATATCACCAGCTGAGAATTAAAGAAAGTGATATTCCTAAGACGGCGTTTAGGACTCGTTATGGTCACTACGAGTTTCTTGTGATGCCATTTGGATTAACAAATGCACCGGTAGCGTTCATGGATTTAATGAACAGAATTTTTAAAGAGTATTTGGATAAGTTTGTCATTGTATTCATTGATGACATTCTTATATACTCGAAGACTCATGAGGAGCACAAGGAGCATCTGAGAATCGTGCTGAATATGATAAGGAAGCATCAACTATATGCCAATTTCTCAAAATGTGAGTTTTGGCTGGACAGAGTACATTTCCTCGGACATGTTGTATCCCAGGAAGGTATTGCTGTAGATCCGGCAAAAGTAGAGGCAATTAACCAGTGGCCTGCACCCAAGAGTGTGACTCAAATACGCAGTTTCTTGGGGCTAGCTGGTTATTATCGACGATTTGTAGAGGGATTTGTGCGTTTAGCTGCACCTCTTACTGCTCTTACACGCAAAGAAAGGAAGTACGAGTGGACTATGGAATGCAAAAGAAGCTTCCAGGAATTAAAGAGACGGCTGACAAGCGCACCAATCCTTACGCTTCCCACTGAAGGGGAGAAGTTTGTGATCTACAGTGATGCATCTAAAATAGGATTGGGAGCAGTCCTGATGCAAGACGGCAAGGTGATTGGCTATGCTTCCCGTCAATTAAAGGAGCATGAAAGGAATTATCCTACGCATGACCTTGAACTTGCTTCAGTAGTGTTCGCACTTAAAATTTGGCGACACTATCTCTATGGAGCTCAATGTCAGATTTTCACTGATCACCAAAGCCTGAAGTATTTCTTCACGCAAAAAGAGCTCAATATGCGGCAAAGAAGATGGTTGGAACTGGTGAAGGATTATGATTATGAAATCCTATATCATCCAGGAAAGGCCAACCGTGTAGCGGATGCTCTAAGTAGAAAGTCTACCATATCGCACCAGCTACCAATAAACAGGCTTCCGAAGCCATTGTAGTAAGAAATAAATTCTTTGAACTTGGAGCTGATATCTGGAAGACTAGCTGCACTCCAAGTGGAATCATCACTATTTGAGGATATAAAGGAAGCTCAGAGGCGAGATCCAACAATGACAAGTTCTCAAGAAGGAATTTCCAAGGATGGAATGATCCTTTATCAAGGAAGGATAAATGTTCCAGCTGATGAGGAACTTAGAAGACGGATCATGTCAGAAGCCCACGAGACACCCTATTCGGTTCATCCCGGAGCTAGCAAGATGTATCAGGACTTGAAGTTACAGTTCTGGTGGAAAGGGATGAAGAACGATATAGAGAAATTCGTGAGCAGATGCATGACCTGTCAGAGAATCAAAGCGGAACATAAACATCCAGCAGGAAGATTGGAACCGTTGGAGATTCCTGAATGGAAATGGGAACATATTACGATGGATTTTGTAGTGGGACTCCCAAAAACCCGAGAAGGTTATGATGCCATCTGGGTTATCGTGGATAGACTGACCAAGACGGCACGGTTTATAGCTGTCAAGATGACTTTTTCATTGGAAAAGTTTGCTCAGTTATATGTAACTCATGTCGTCAGATTACATGGAGTACCAAAATCCATTGTATCAGATCGAGATGCATGATTCACTTCGAATTTCTGGAAGTGTGTGCAAGAGGCCATGGGTACTGAATTGAGACTCAGTACGGCTTTTCATCCGCAAACAGATGGACAGTCGGAGCGGACAATTCAGACCTTAGAGGACATGCTTCGAGCTTGTGTGATGGATATTGTGGGAAATTGCAACGAGAAGTTACCATTGATTGAATTCTCGTACAATAATAGTTACCAAGCTTCTATAGGCATGGCACCTTACGAGGCTTTGTACGGACAGAAGTGCAGATCACCATTACACTGGTATGATTTGCGAGAGAAGCAGTTGCATAAGACGGACTTCATAAAAGAGACTTCCGATGCAGTTGTTAGAATTCAGCGTCAAATGAAAATTGCGCAAAGCTGACAAAAGAGTTATGCGGACAAGAGGCGGAGATCCTTAGAGTTTGATGAAGGAGACTTCGTGTTTCTTAAGGTATCGCCTATGAAGGGGATTATGCGTTTCGGTAAGAAAGGGAAACTTAGTCCAAGATATATTGGACCTTATGAAATTATCGAGCGCATTGGAAAGGTCGCTTATAGATTATCGCTACCTCCAGAATTATCGGCAGTGCATAATGTATTTCATGTGTCGATGCTGAGAAAATATATAACAGATCCGTCCCATGTGCTGAAGCATGAGCCTATTCAAATCCACGAGGATTTGACATATGAGGAACAATCTATTCGAGTACTGGCTCGTGAAGAGAAAGTACTGAGGAATAAGGCAATCCCACTAGTGAAGATTCTGTGGAAAAATCACAACACTGAAGAAGCTACGTGGGAATGAGAAGACGAGATGAGGAGTTTATACCCCCACTTGTTCTAATTTTCGAGGACGAAAATTTTATAAGGAGGGGTGAATGTGACAACCGGGAAATTCAGGCCATTCTCGGATGAAAATGTACAAATGTATGTATATAACAATTTGTACTATTTAAAGAGTGAAATAAATGTGTTTATATTGTTTAGAATATATGAAAATGTTCTAACAATACTGACGAGTAAGAATTTAGTGTTGGAAAAATTCACTGAGTTGAAACGGGTGAAACGGTACCAAAACCGGCATTGAAAACCCTAACCAGGGCAATAAAAGACGGAAAACTTCCGGGATTAATTTTGATCAAATGGAAGCAGTTTAAATTGATCCGACTGCACAGGAGACCTCAGGAACACGCCGGGACGATTTCAGGAAAATTTCGGCTCGAACCGGTGTCGGTCAAAAAGTAGTCGAATTAATGTGAATAGTGAAAGTCAAAGTCAACTTTGCTGTAGCATTTATGACATCATAAATCCCTTTAATAAATGGGAAGAAAATGGTGGTTGGTAGCATTAATGGCCATGATTTACTTGCTTTTTGATCTAAAGGCCAAGATTTGGCCAAAATTCACCATTTTTATTTTTTGAAAAATATGGAAAGAATTAAGGTGAAAGGTGTTGAGTTTTGATTGGTGGAAAGCCAAATTAATTGGCCTTTTAGTTGCTTAAGTCAGCAACTTTAGTGAATAAAGTGGCCGAAACCAATTTTCAAGCCAAACCAAAGATAACAAAATTTCTAAGTTATTTTTCATGGTGGAGCCGTGAGCTACCAAGGGAGATTAAGAGAATTCTTCAATTTTTCTTCACAAAATTTGTATCAAAGCATTCCTTGAAGACAAAGGAAGCAAGTGAACAAGGTAACTCCCCTTGGATTGAACTTTTTCTTGGTTTTTTTCAAGGAAACCGTGGGATGAATAGTGAAAAAAGATGGAAAAATTTTTGGTTATTTTCAATGATTTGATGCTTGGGTTTTGTTAAGGGTGTAATTAGGAAGAAAACCATGTAATTGGTTTAAAGAAAAACCTTTTTGTTGGTTTTCCTTTGGTAAAACCGTGGGTTACCTTGAGTAATCAATGAAGAAATTGTTGTGTTTATGTATTAACATGCTTTCAAGTTAAATTTTGTTAAGAATAAAGCATGATTTACATTATGGAAAGCTTGAAAAAAATTTTTGGTGTGAATTACCTAATGTGGCCGTGGGATTACTTAGGGTTTGGAAAAAAATTTTGCACGGTTTATGTGATATTTGGATGATTTAAATCATGCATTTTATAATGTAAATGATGGAATTATGATTGAAAGCATGAAACAAAAATGTTGTGCATGTTTTTCATTAAGTGGTCGTGGGTTATAAGTGATTAAAAACCCTAAGAATTTGGTTGAAAAATGCAATGAAAATGGGCTTGAAAATGTGTTAAAAAAATGACATTTTAATAGCCTAAAATGTGGTGGAAAATTTGAGAAGTTTGGTTCGGTTTGATTGTGGAAAACCGAGACCAAAACTAAGGGCAAAATTGAGAAAAAATTTTGTAATGTGGTTCAAAATGTGAATTTGGAATTTTGTGAGCTTTTATGTAAAAGTTTGGAAAACTTTTACATAAAATAGGCTTGTGGTATAGTACGTGGCAGGTACATATGGTTCGAGGCGTACTAACGCCGAAAGCCTTAAAATTACGCCGAAATGCTGCCGAAATTTCGAAAACAGCATTTGGGGTAAAATGGAAAAAAAAATAAAAAGTTTGGGGTCGGGTCGGAAACCCGAGTCCCTAACGAAAAATTGAATAAGGAAAACCTAAGGGGTGGTTCGTGAATAGTAACCCGTCCCCTAAAAATATAAAACACGAGTGAAATTGAAAAACCGACCCCGAGGGGGGGCGTTTTTGGAAACAAAATAAAGGTCCGAGTCGGGAACGGAAAAAAACCGAACCTCGGAGACCTAGATCGAGAATGTCTAGATGAACGTTTTAAATACTAGTGAAACGTCCATTTGAGGCTCCGAAACGATAGAAAATCACTAAACCGACGTAAGGGTCGGAATAGTGCTTCCCGAGGGTCGGGAAAGTGAAAAGTGAAAATAAAATAGAAATGAACCCGGTAATGATTAGAAAAGAGTCAGAAAAGTTCCTGAGAGCCAAAAATGCAGTTAGGATCGGGAAAATTTTCGTCAGGGGCAAAATCGTAATTTTGCCAAAATATAGGGGCAAAATCGTAATTTTGCCAAAATACAGGGGTAAAATCGTAATTTTATAAAAATTGAGAAAAATGGGGAAAATGATAAATAAAGCCTAAAAAGTTATAAATAGGTTTTATTTAAGCTTTTAAATGAAAAAATAAAAGCTACAAATGGAAATGAAATTAACAGATAAAGTTTTATCTGTAGGATCCAAAAATCGACTTACAAGGAGGGCGATCAAAGATCCACGAGAGAAAAAGAGAAGAGACTGATAAGGTAAGTTCAGACATTTACCTGTCTGCAACATATAGTATTATTGTTGCTAACTTTGATGTACTAACTATAAGTTAGATATGTGCTACGGGCACTAGTATAGAATAGAGAGAGAGACGTAATGTGCTACGGGCACTATTGAGAATGGACACATTGTTAATTGTGCTTCGGGCACTAGAGCGAGGTTAATGAAACTCACTCACCTAAAATTAAAATGTGAATCATTCCTAACCACGGGACAATGTGAAGTCACCTGGTTAGAATTTTAAAAAAAGTCAGTAATGAAACCACTTTCTGGCGTACCAGCCTTCCGTACAAGGAGGTACTTTTGCCTTTGGAGCTATGAGATTAAGGCTGTGAAGGTCAGCACTGATGTACCGCTCCCAGTCATGTACTATTTTGCCTTCGGGGCTATGAGATTAAGGCTGTGGAGGTCAGCACTAATGTACTGCTCCCAGTCATGCGCACTTAAATGGTACTGCCAACCTGAGCTCAAAACCAGAACATAAGCAAAGATAATTACCTAAAACTGAAACTATGCCATAATTGAGCATAAGACAGTTTAGTGAGAGTACTAACATCGCGTAGATGTACTGTTGTGACACTGTGTTGTGGTCAAAGTTACTATTCACATATGAATAGTAGTCAAAGTTACTATTCACATATGAATAGTGGTCAAAGTTACTATTCATGTATGAATAGTGGTCAAAGGTACTATTCTTGATGAATAGTACTATTCATAGAAAATTTCATTTCTTGCATGTTTGAACTTACTGAGCTTGTAGCTCACCATTTTTGCTAATGTTGCAGGTAAGCGACCAGCTCAGTAGCTTGTTTGACTGGATGCGGATGGGATGGCGCGTGTCAAATGGGATAACTGGGCGATGGATATGGTCCTGCCAGAGTCTTTCCGCTGAGCGATAAAAAGGGAAGGAAAAAAAAAGAAATAGTCTTTTGTAATATTACATATTTACGAAAGTACTGTAATATGTAAATTACTTTGTACTTGCCAACAAAGTAAATAGTGGGAAATGTTTTACATGATGTTTAAAGAAAAAAAATTTTTTTCCCCAAAAACGTCATGATTCAAAAAGAAAGAGAGAGATAAGCCGGCGACCCATGAGAGTACAATCTATCGCAGTTAGCGATAAAGCTCAACTATAATAGTATTGTATGATCTCTACGAGGGGCGGGCCGTCACAAGTTATTGGTTGATCGTTGAGCAACGAATACTTGTTGGTGAAGCCATCCGTGTTGACACACCAATCAAACTGCTTCTGTAAATCGTCAGGGATGGTTTTACTTTGGAACGGGGGAATCTTCATTTTAATGCTGCCCGAATTGTTGTCTTCTTGATTCCTAGTTCTTGTAAAGCACCCTCCATGTCTCCTATTACCCACAACCGAATCCTGACCATCTTCTTTATCAAAAACTTGCCCCACAATACTTTTCGTCTTCATCTCTCACACCTCGAAATTGAACTCATTCCCTTTTGAACACATTAGGAGCATTTTATGGTTGCTTCAAACGTGGAATCTTTATCCGGTCCAACCATTCATGCACTCGTTCTAATTCAACTCTCAACATCCGTTTCATCTCTCTCATCAACTGTAACTGCAGGTTTGGAATAGTTGGTCGTGGTGGCTCTACGGTTGACTTTTCTTCCTTATTGCGTGACATATTTAAAGTCTACAAAATAGGCTTAGAAACCTCAAAAGCACTCCCTCACGTGTTTCACTTGAGAAAAGAGAATTCACTCACTCTTGTGTTTCTCGTTTAAACTGCTTTTACCCTCTAATATGCTCACTACTCCTGCCTTCTTCTACTCGTTGATTCTCTTTTGGTTCTTTTCGAGCTAGAACCTAAGCTCTGATACCAAATGATGCGAACCCTACCAAGAATAATGAGATCCGTCAAGATTATGAACCCAAGAACGTTCCAATGTCAGGTTTGAATGGATGGGAGACCTCGACCAGTTGCTTCAGCAAAAACAAAAACCTTGGTAAATTTGACCTCAACCCGTTGCTTAATGTGGAACAAGAACCTTGGTATAAGGAAGATGCCACAGTCAACTATGGAATGGTTGATTGATAAGTCGGGAGTGAACGCCACGGAAAATTCCGATAAGTTCAAATAGTTCTCAAAGAACCAAAGTGAATTAGAACTCTCAAATTTGTGAATAAACTGATGTGTCTTTTTATTGCCATGAGGATGCCTATTTATAGGCAATTGTTATAGAGAATATTCCTAAAAGACTCAAAAATTTGTTGCAAAGGATAATCCTAAAAATCTGAAAATTTTGATATAAAAGATAATCGTAAATCCTAACTGAAATTTGTTACAAAAGATAATCCTAAATCCTAGCCGAAATTACCCCTACACTAGAAATTCAGAAAAAGAAACGAAAATAAATTAAAAAAAGTCATGGGCTTATATTATTTAAATTTCTCATAGGCTTGAATTAAGTTAATGCATCCCTGTTGACCACATGAGTCAATGGGCCTCCACGAATTTGATTGAGCCTAAATCTCTTGAATTAGCCCATTAAGTGCTTCTTTAAATCTCTTTGCTCTCGCTCTTATAACCTGCCCAATTGGTATTTGAATTGGTTCCCATTAAACTATTCTTTGATTCACATCATTCCCCTCCTCTTGAAAAGGAAATCATCGCCTAATAAGGATTTGTATGCACTGTCATCGATTCGTTCAAGAACTTGGAAAAGGACCATCCCCTCTAGGAAGTCGCTTGGAACGCTTTTGTGTCGGGATTTGTTTCTTCCTTTCGCATAGCCAAACCCAATCTTTGGGATCAAAAACTAATTTTTGACGTGTTTTGTTGGCTTGACATTGAAGCTCCTTAGTCTTCTTGGGATTACTACTATGCATTAGTCGGCTTGGATTGGAAGCTCTAGGCACAAAACCAATTTGATGTTTGAACCCTCGGATAAATGGTAATCCACGTAGTGCTTCCTCGCAAAAGACATCCTCGTATCCTTTTGTATAACAATCCTTTTGTTTTCTCTCTGATTTTCTCTCAATGGCCATAAGACTCTTCTCTTTTTTTTGCTCGCTTTTCTCGGCCTCCCGCTCTTTTTCACTCTCTTTCTTTTTCACTTTTTATCTTTTGGTTGCTCTCTTTTTCACTCCTTCTCTTTTTGTAACCTCACTTGATCTTCATACACTTGTTGTGGTGTCAGTAGTACAAGAGTGATTGGTTGATCGTTGAGCGATGAATCTTTGTTGGTGGAGCCATCCGTGTTGACACCCCAATCAAACTGCTTCTGTAAATCGTCAAGGATGGTTTTACCTTAGAACAGGGGAATCTTCATTTTAATGCGGCCTGAATTGTTGCCTTCTTGATTCCTAGCTCATGTAAATCACCCTCCATGTCTCCTATTATCCACGACCGAATCCTGATCATCTTCTTTATCAAAAACTAGCCCCACAATACTTTTCATCTTCATCTCTCACACCTCGAGATTGAACTCTTTCCTTTTTGCACACGTTAGGAGCATTTTGTGGTTGCTTCAAATGTGCAATCTCTATTCGGTCTAGCCGTTCATGCACTCGTTCTAATTTAACTCCCAACATCCGTTTCATCTCTCTCATCAACTGTAACTGCAGGTTTGGAATAGTTGGTCGTGGTGGCTCTACGGTTGATTTTTCTTCTTTATTGCGTGACATATTTAAAATCTGCAAAATAAGGTTAGAAACCTCACGAGCACTTCCTCACGGGTTTCACTTGAGAAAAGAGAGTTCACTCATTCTCTTGTTTCTTGCTTAAATGCCTTTTACCCTCTAATATGCTCACTACTCCTGCCTTCTTCCACTCGTTGATTCTCTTTTGGCTCTTTTTGAGCTAGAACCTAAGCTCTAATACTAAATGATGCGAACCCCGCCAAGAATAACAAGACCCGTCAAGATTATGAACCCGAGAACGTTCCAAAGTTACTTTTGAATGGATGGGAGACCCCGACCCGTTGCTTCAGCAAAAACAAGAACCTTGGTATATTTGAGCTCAATCCGTTGCTTAATGCGGAACAAGAACCTTGGTATAAGGAATGTAGGAAAATAAATCGATAAAAACGTATCAGAGTGGTGCAGCGGAACAATAAAATATTTTAGATAGTTAAATATCTCATGATGCCATATACAATAAACCAACAACAATTAAAACTCATACCTCAGGGACGCCAATCTGCAGGAGGAGAATGACCAGAGGGCTTCAACCAACTAGCCTTCTCTACTATTCTCCAATTCCCGAATGGCTGAGTGTGTGGGCACTCTGAACCTCGATCGGTATGCTAGCATTGCTAGTCTTCTTCCGACCACCCAGATCTCTAAAGAACTTATTATCACAGTGGGCTGTGCAACAATAAGCCTGCTCACCTGAGAGTCTGTGGGCTAAGAGAACTGGAGTGACAGGACCTCTATTTATAGACCTGTATGAGGTGAATCTCTGAATTCGAATTGGATTAGGAGAAGATATTCTCCTTTATCCATATCCATAAAATCTGAATTTTCCAAGGGAAAATCCCAACAATAAAATTCAGCCATTTAGGATAAATCCAATCTAAATCTAAACAAGATTTAAACTCGAATTTTATCTCCTCAAAATTTCAGCCACTTTTAGGATAAGGGAGAATCAAAATTCCACTAGGATTTTCAAGCTTGAATCTTATCTCATCCTTATCCAAAATAACCGAATTTTCCCTATGAGATATGCTCCAAATTTCAGCCACTTTTCTGGGAGGAGAGAATGCAAATTCAACTGGGATTGAAACTTGAAATTTTTCCTTGAACCTTATCCACAAAAACCGAAAATCCATTGAGGATAATCCTCAAAATTTCGTCCATCATTAGTTAGGATTTGGATTCAAAATTCAAGTAGGATTCTAACAAGATTATCCTCTCCATATCCAACTCAAATTCGAATTTCATTCCTTGTGGATTTTCCACAACAAATTCGAATCCCACTTGGACTGTGATTCAAAATTTGAATTTCAAATTTCAAATTCGAAATTCAAATTCAAATTTCAAATTTCAAAATCCACAAAACAGTTGTGTTTCAAATTCTTGTTCTCATGGATAATTTTCTACAACTCCAATCCAATCTCAAATAAAATCGTGGCAACTTTATTTGGAGTTCGAATAATTGTGTACTCTATTATCCAAAACAAAATCTGTATCCAACTGGAGAGAATCTTGTCTACCATCCTAATCCTATGTCATCACTATCCATGCATAATAAACCAGCCAATAGCATACACAAATCAATTTGCCAAACGTTAAGGAATTATGTGGAGCTAGTAGAGGGACTGATTAGACATATATAATCGGGCTCCTGTAAATCCATATGATCATCATTCTTTTACCGAACAACTCAATCATATGATCACTAATTTCAGAGTCACACCACTATAAACCTGAAACTGAACTCCCAATTATATACCGTATTACGTAAGCCTGTGACAAGCTATCGTCCAATGACCTTGTCATGTATGCAGAACCCTCATATGATATCCATGATCAGCCTTAGGCCAATGTCCATTTAATCCTACTGATCAGGCTATCTTAAAGTTCCATTATACTACCAAATAAAGAAAATGATTATTCACCATATGTGAATAAGAAGTCATCCGCCCAGCAGATGACCCAAGGCCTTATCCATTTTCACATTCAGTATAATGCCTTTAAGAGGATACCCTTAACTCCTCATTAGAGCTATGATTCTGATATCTGTAAACGAACCCTTCATCGTATACAAGTCATGCACCCAACGAACCGGTCTATAAGCTTACTACCTCTGAGACGCTTTAGCCATTGGAACATCAAAGTACATAAGTCATATACATGAAGCTGTCCTTTTACTCAGGATTAAGGTTACTGCATAATGAACGTCAAAAGCAGATCGATCCACTCAAAGCGAACTTCATAGATCAATCACGCTTTAGTCCTGGTCTAATATGTCACCACCAAGCAACATATCTATATCTCTACTTGGGAGTCCAACTCCCGACAGTCAAGACAAACCATCCCCTCTAAGGCTTTAGACAACATAATAGTCTTAACAGGAGTTAGATGCTCGGTCTAACCCTATAGACTACAGACCATAGTTTAGACAGCTAACTTTAGAACATTGTCTTCTCGCATACAAAAGTCCATTGCATGCAACATTCTAACAGTTTGACACAAGCAGTCAAGGAGCCATATTTGCTTACATTTACTTTAACATGTAAATAAAACGAGGACAGATAGCAATGTAATGAATAACCTCTATATATAATTTTATTATCCAATTTAAAATAAATACATCAAAATGTCTCAATGCTTAGAGCATTTCCTAACAATCTCCCACTTTTCCTAAGCCAGCAGATGTGCCATGTTACGCATCCCCATCACCTCTACGTGCCTCTCAAAGTTTCTAGCCACCAAAGTCTTAGTAGTGGGATCGGTAATGTTGTCCTCGGATGCGATCTTACATACATCCACTAATCCTGTCTCCCCGTGCCCTCTAATGTCGACTTCCTCGAATCCTTGCAAGTCTGGAAGGCTGAGTCCATGTATCCTACAGGTGTTAGGTCCCCTCCAGAATACACCAGCATATAATCCCTCATTCTCTTAAGATACTTGAGCATACGCTTTACTGCTTGTCAGTGCTTGGTTCCAGGATTTGCTTGATATCGACTCACCATGCCTACTGCAAAACATATATCCGAACGAGTGCAAAGCATAGTGTACATAAGGCTACCCACAGTGGATGCATAAGCCCTCCCTTTGTAACCAGTCTAGCTTTGAAAGTTTCCACTCTCCCTTCCGCATCCTTCTTTCTTTTGTAGACCCATTTGCATCCAATGGGTTTCATCCCATCCGGCAAGTCTACAATTTCCCAAATAGAGTTGGATTTCATAGAATCCATCTCATTGTTCATAGCCTGTTTCCAAGATTTAGAATCAACATCATTTACAGTTTCATCATAGGTGACCGGATCATCCTCATGCTCATGAGCCTCGGCCTGGTATACCTCAGCATCATATATGAAGAAATTAGGTTTCTTTGAAACCCTCCCACTACGACAAGGCACCCTAAATTGTTGATCGTCTACAGGTTTTTCACCGGAACTCGGACTTGCATCCAAGACCGAAATCTATAGAGCAGTTCTTTCACCCAATGACTCCTCTAGCACCACTTTGCTTCGAGGCTTAAAGTCATTCATGAGACTTTCCTCCAAGAATGTCGCATGGGTTGAGACAATGACTTTTTGTTCCTTCTGGTTATAGAACAGACCTCCTTTAGTTCCTTTTGGATACCCTACAAACATGCACAATTCTGATCTTGGTTCCAACTTTTTCGCATCCCCATCCAGTACATGCGCCGGGCAGCCCCATATTCTCATATGTCCAAGGGAGGGCTTCCTGCCATGCCACAATTCATACGGAGTTCTAGGAATTGATTTGCTTGGAACCTGGTTTAGAATATAGGAACCCGTTTGTAAAGCATATCCCCAAAATGATAATGGCAATGTTGAATAACTCATCATGGACCGTACCATATCCAACAAGGTCCTGTTTCTCCTTTCGACTACACCATTCTGTTGTGGAGTACCAGGTGCAGTCAATTGGTATAATATTCCGTTTTCTACAAGATGTCCTAGAAATTCATTGGAGAGGTATTCGCCACCTCGATCAGATCGAAGTGTCTTTATGGATTTATCCAATTGCTTTTCGACTTCCACACGATACTCTTTGAACTTGTCAAAGGTTTCACTCTTGCGGTGCATCAGATACACATATCCATACCTCGAGTAATCATCTATAAAAGAGACATAATACTCGAAGCCTCCTCGTGTTGTGACGTTCATGGGGCCACATACGTCAGTGTGCACAATTTCCAAGAGCTCCTGAGCCCTTGTACCCTTAGCTCCAAAAGACCTCTTGGTCATCTTACCCTCTAGACAAGACTCACATTGGGGAAGACGTACCTCCTCCAGAGATTCCAGAGGACCGTCTTTCACCAATCTTTGAATCCTATCCTGATTAATATGACCAAGTCTTAAATGCCAAAGATACACCTTGTTAGAGTGAGAAACTTTCAACCTTTTAGAGTTATCACTTAATTCAGTGTCAAGCAGTGAGTACATCTTTGGTTTGATCAAATATAGGTTTCCATCCATCCATCCAGAACAGATAAAAGACTTATTTTTCAAATATCAACTCTTTTACTAAAAGAAACTGAATAAGAATCCTTTATTAAATAAGCTACCGATATAAAGTTCCTCCTAAAATTAGGAACATAAAAACAGTCTTTCAATAAAATAAACCTAAATTGATCAAAATAAAGGTAAATATCTCCCACTTCCTCAACCACCACCAAGCTGCCGTCTCCAGTTCACAACGAGAGGCTCCTATCATGTAGACTTCTCGTTTCCACTAACCCCTGCATAGAAACACAAACATGATTAGTGGCGCCCGAATCAATGACCCAAGTGTCTTTCGATTCTTCCACTAAACACGCTTCTAAGTAGTGAAGTTCCTTACCTTCCTTGCCCTTGGCGGCTAGGATTTCTCGGTAAGCCTTCTTAAAGTGACCTACCTTCCCACAGCAGAAGCACTTGGACTTTTTAGGGTCCCTAGGCTTCTTGTTCTTCTTCTTCTTCTTCCCATTTGAGACAGGAGGATTAGAAGAACTGGAAGCCGCTTGCTTCTGATTTGGCCTCTTCCTCTTTCGTGAGGGTTTGGAAGATTCTGCCAAATTGGCCTCACCTTTGGGTTGGACTGCATCCCCATCCCTGATCATCCGCTCATAAGCTTGGAGTTGCTTCACGAGCTCGGTTAGTCCTAACTCCCCTGTCGCCAGATTGTATGCGGCCTTAAACCCCACAAAATCTTTAGACAAAGTTTTGAACACCATTTCGATCTGGGTGTTGTAGTCCAGCTCAGCACCATTTTCAGCAGCCTCAGCGAAGAATCCCATTAGAGTGATCATATGGTCCTTCACCGAAGTACCCGCCTTTTGCTTAGAGTTCATAATACTGGTGATAGCGGACTGTCGAGCCAATTTTTCTTGGCCTCCGAACATGTCCTCCAGATTGTCCATGATCTCCCTAGCAACCTGATAAGTCTCATGCTGCTTTTGTAAAGCACTCGTCATGCTAGCAAGCATGTAGCATCAAGCTATATCATTGGATTCTCTCCAACGAGTATAGGCAACCGGGACCTCCTTAAGCGGTGTGTCAGGTTTTGGCCCTGGTGGGCATGGTTCGTCCAGTACGAACTTGTGTCTCTCGCAGCGGAGAACTATTAACAGATTTCTTTTCCAATCCTTATAATTATCGCCATTCAGTTTATTCTCAGTGAGTATTGAAATGAGGGGTGTCGGTGACATTTTGAACTGAAATAAAATTATACTAGACATCATTACAAGGCCCAAGCAAGTATACAGATAATTTAGCAAATAAAACATACAAGTATGTTGCTACATGAAACTTGAAAAACATGTAGCATTGCAACGGTAATTCTCAGCACCTATTACCCCAAGCCACCGAGGGGTGGTCATGAGAACAAATAGCCAGAACATGGACCCCGTCCAATTAATATATGTTGCCTTAAATCCTCCAAGGTTAAGACATATATTAATAATCGCTTATTTGGCCACCAGTTTAGTTAACAGAGCTTCTAGGGAAGGTTAATAACTAAACGAGTCTTGAGTGTATATCCACGTCCTACCAAGCCACCGAGGGGTGGTCATGAATAGGATTGTACCCGAACACGTTTTCCACATAGGAGATCCAATCTAGTATACCAGCGGCGGTAAACACCTACCGGGGGGTGTGGTCAGGGCAGAACTGACGCGAGGCGTAACCATGCTTTCACATATGGATCAACAATGGAGGCCGTGGGTTTTGTTTGAAACCCTCTCCCACTCAACATTTTGAAAAACATGCAAGTTTGGACAAATTATATATGATCAATATAGTATGAGCGGCACTCAGCTATCCTATATGACATGTTATCAAATATACATATAAAACATCCATCAATACATATTTATACATCCATGACATATCATAGAAAAAATAATTGACAGAATAACCAAGCCATGGTTCCATCCTAGAACAAAGAAAATAAAGATTACAAAATTCCATCCAAAGCATTCTTTGGGTCTTGAATTTTGTTTCGTCTTCTTGTATCCATCTTTATGTAGCCTCTCCATTTATTTCTCATCCCAAGAATCATTTAAAATTTAAATCTCCAAAAATTTAAATTTCAAATTCAAATTCCAAATTCGAATTTCAAATTTAAATTTCAAATTCAAATTTTAAACAATTCTAAACATCATGTGTAATAATATGTAATTTCAAAAATTTCAAAATTTCAATTACATATTTTTAAACATGATTTAAAATTAAATCTCAAATTTAAAAATCAAAATTTTTTGATTTTTAAACCGTCGCACCACCGCCCCCGAAGGCGGCAACCGCCGTGGGCAGCCACCAGCCCCGGAGGGGCTGGCAGCCCACGGTCGCCCCCATGTGCAGCCTTGCCGGGCTGCAGGCCAAGCCTGAAGCGCCAGGCTGCACGCCCAGGCTAGGTACAGCAGCCAGCAGGCTGCAGGCAGCGCCTGCAGCCACAGGCTACACGCCCAGGCTATGGCCAGCCTTGGACAGGCCACGGCCACCCTCGGCTGCAGGCCAAGCCTGCGGCCGTGGGTGGTTATGGCCTGCACAGGGGCTGCCGTAGCCCATCCTGCCCAAGGGTAGAGGTTGCAGCCCCACCAAGGCCCGACGGCCTATCCCGAGGGGTCGTGTCTCAATTTTGATGCCATATTCCAATTTACCTATTAGGATCTCCAAAAATTAATTTGAATCCCAATTAAATTGAAATTTTCCACACAATCAAAATTTCAACCTTTAAATCAAATTTAACTTTTGAAAAAAATAATTTACGGTCTTCAATCTTCAATCTCCTCCAAGAATAATTACATAAAATTTCCTAAACCGTTTCCAGTGTACAAAAATTCTAACCATAAAAATTCTAAGAGACAAAAATTAAAATCCATGGGAAAATTACAGTGTTAATAAACTGCTCTCATGGTTACATAAAAAAATCCTAGATACAATTTTTCTAAATTCTAAGGAACCATAACCGGCATAAACAAGCATGCTTATAATAATTCAGAAAATTAAAATAACCATATACTTTATACATAATACATGATAACAGCATAAAGGAAACCTAGAATGCCGCTCTCTAAATATCAAATCCATACATAAATAAAAAGACTAAGTAATTGTCTAATTTATGTACATGGCATAGTCATGAGATGGCTCTGATACCAATTGTAGGAAAATAAATCTGTAAAATGCATCATAGTGGCGCAACGGAACAATAAAAAATTTTTAGATCGTTAAATATCTCATGATGCCATATACAATAAACCAACAACAATTAAAACTCATACCTCAAGGACACCAATCTACAGGAGGAGAATGACCGGAGGGCTTCAACCAACTGGCCTTCTCTACTATTCTCCAATTCCCGAATGGCTAAGTGTGTGGGCACTCTGAACCTCGATTAGTATGCTAGCACTGCTAGTCTTCTTCCGACCACTCAGATCTCTAAAGAACTTATTGTCACAGTGGGCTGTGCAACAATAAGCTGTTAGGAAATGCCCTAAGTATTAGAGACATTTTGATGTATTCATTTTGAACTGGATAATAAAATTATACATAGAGGTTATTCATTACATTGCTATTTGTCCTCGTCTTATTTACATGTTAAAGTAAATGTAAGCAAATATGGCTCACTGACTGCTTGTGTTAAAACTGTTGGAACGTTGCATGCAATGGACTTTTGTATGCGAGAAGACAATGTTCTAAAGTTAGCAGTCTAAACTATGGTCTGTAGTCTATGGGGTTAGACCGAGCATCTAACTCATGTTAAGACTATTATGTTGTCTAAAGCCTTGGAGGGGACGGTCTGTCTTGACTGTCTGGAGCTGGACTCCTAAGTAGAGACATGGATATGTTGCTCGGTGGTGACATATTAGACCGGGACTAAAGCGTGATTGATCTACGTAGTCCGCTATGAGTGGATCAATCTGCTTTTGACGTTCATTGTGCAATAACCTTAATCCTGAGTAAATGAACTACTTCATGTATATGACTTGTGTACTTTGATGTTCCAATGGCTAAAGCGTCTCAGAGGTAGTAAGCTTATAGACCGGTTCGTTGGGTGCATGACTTGTATACGATGAAGGGTTTGTTTGCAGATATCGGAATCATAGCTCCAAGGAGTTAAAGGTATCCTCTTAAAGGCATTATACTGAATGTGAAAATGGACAAGGCCTTGGGTCGTCTGCTGGGCGGATGACTTCTTATTCACATATGGTGAATAATCATTTTCTTAATTCGGTAGTATAATGGAACTTTAAGATAGCCTGATCAGTAGGATTAAACGGACTTTGACCTAAGGCTGATCATGGATATCATATGAGGGTTTTGCATATATGACAAGGTCATTGGATAGTAGCTCGTCACAGGCTTACGTAATACGGTATATAATTGGGAGTTCAATTTCAGGTTTATAGTGGTGTGACTCTGAAACTAGTGATCATATGATTGAGTTGTTCGATAAAAAATGATGATCATATGGATTTACGGGAGCCCAATTATATATGTCTAATCAGTCCCTCTACTAGCTCCACATAATTCCTTAACGTTTGGCAAATTGATTTATGTATGCTATTGGCTAGTTTATTATGCATGGATGGTGATGACACAGGATTAGGATGGTAGACAAGATTCTCTCCGGTTGGATTCAGATTTTGTTTTGGATAATAGAGTACACAATTATTCGAACTCCAAATAAAGTTGCCATGATTTTATTTGAGATTGGATTGGAGTTGTAGAAAATTATCCATGAGAACAAGAATATGAAACACAACCGTTTTGTGGAATTTGAAATTTGAATTTTGAAATTTGAAATTTGAATTTTTGAAATTTGAAATTTGAATTTTGAATTTGAAATTTGAATTTGAAATTTGAATTTGAAATTCGAATTTGAAATTTGAATTTGAAATTTAAATTTGAAATTTGAAATTTGAAATTTGAAATTTGAATTTGAAATTTGAATTTGAAATTTGAAATTCAAATTTTGAATCACAGTCCAAGTAGGATTCGAATTTGTTGTGGAAAATCCACAAGGTTTGAAATTCGAATTTGAGTTGGATTTGGAGAGGATAATCTTGTTAGAATCCTACTTGAATTTTGAATCCAAATCCCAACAAATAAGGGACGAAATTTTTAAGGATAATCCTCATGAAAGATTTCGGATTTTGTGGATAAGATTCAAGGGTAAATTCAAGCTTCAATCCTAGTTGAATTTGGATTCTCTCCTCCCTAAAAGTGGCCGAAATTTTGGAGCCTTTATCCTAGGAAATTCGGTTATTTTTTGGATAAGGTTGAGATGAGATTTAGCTTGAAAATCCTAGTGGAATTTTTGATTCTCCCTTATCCATAATGGCCGAAATTTTTTGGAGGATTTTCTCCTTGTGAAATTCGGATTTTTTGTTGAAAAAGGGAGATAAAAATTCTAGTTAAAATCTTGTTTAGATTTGATTGGATTTATCCTAGTAAAACCGAATTTATTGTTGGAATTTTCCCTTGGAAAAATTCAGATTTTATGGGTTTGGATAAGGGAAAATATCTTTTCCTAATCCAATTCAAATTCAGAGATTCACCTCATGCAGGTCTATAAATAGAGGTCCTGCCACTCCAGTTCTCTTAGACCACAGACTCTCAGGTGAGCAGGCTTATTGTTGCACAGCTCATCGTGAAAATAAAGTTCTTTAGAGATCTGAGTGGTCGGAAGAAGACTAGCAGTGCTAGCATACCGATCGAGGTTCAGAGTGCCCACACACTCAGCCATTCGGGAATTGGAGAATAGTAGAGAAGGCTAGTTGGTTGAAGCCTCCGGTCATTCTCCTCCTGCAGATTGGCGTCCTTGAGGTATGAGTTTTAATTGTTGTTTATTTATTGTATATGGCATCATGAGATATTTAACGATCTAAAAATTTTTATTGTTCCGCTGCGCCACTCTGATACGGTTTTACCGATTTATTTTCCTACATAAGCCTACTCACCTGAGAGTCTGTGGTCTAAGAGAACTGGAGTGGCAGGACCTCTATTTATAGATCTGCATGAGGTGATTCTCTGAATTCGAATTGGATTAAGATAAGATATTCTCCCTTATCCACAATCATAAAATCTGAATTTTCCAAGGGAAAATCCCAACAATAAAATTCAGCCATTTAGGATAAATCCAATCCAAATCTAAACAAGATTTTAACTAGAATTTTATCTCCCTTTTTCAACCAAAAAATCCAAAAATTCCAAGGAGAAAATCTCCTCAAAATTTCAGCCACTTTTAGGATAAGGGAGAATCAAAATTCCACTAGGATTTTCAAGCTTGAATCTTATCTCATCCTTATCCAAAATAACCGAATTTTCCCTACGAGATATGCTCCAAATTTTGGCCACTTTTCTGGGAGGAGAGAATCCAAATTCAACTGGGATTGAAACTTGAATTTTTTCCTTGAACCTTATCCATAAAAACCGAAAATCCATTGAGGATAATCCTCAAAATTTCGTCCATCATTAGTTAGGATTTGGATTCAAAATTCAAGTAGGATTCTAACAAGATTATCCTCTCCATATCCAACTCAAATTCAAATTTTCATTCCTTGTGGATTTTCCACAACAAATTCGTTTCTTCCTTTCAGAAAAATCCTAACCAAAATCACGCCTACACTAGAAATTCAGAAAAAGAAACGAAAATAAATTAAAAAAATTCATGGACTTGTATTATTTGAATTCCTCGTGGGCTTGAATTAAGTTAATGCATCCCTGTTGACCACATGAGTCAATGGGCCGCCACGAATTTGATTGAGCCCAAATCTCTTGAATCAGCCAATCAAGTGCTTCTTTAAATCTCTTTGCCCTCGCTCTTGTAACCAGCCCAATTGGTATTTGAATTGGTTTCCTTAAAACCATTCTTTGATTCACATCATTCCCCTCCTCTTGAAAAGGAAATCGTCGCCTAATAAGGATTTGTATGTATTGTCATCGATTCGTTCAAGAACTTGGAAAGGACCATCCCCTCTAGGAAGCCGCTTGGAATGCTTTTGTGTCGGGATTCGTTTCTTCCTTTCGCATAGCCAAACCCAATCTCCGGGATCAAAAACTAATTTATGACGCATTTTGTTGGCTTGACCTTGAAACTCCTTAGTCTTCTTGGGATTACTACTATGGATTAGTCGGTTTGGATTGGAAGCTCTGGGCACAAAATCAATTTGATGTTTTAACCCTCGGGTAAATGGTAATCCACGTAGTGCTTCATCGTAAAAGACATCCTCGTATCCTTTTGTAAAACAATCTTTTTGTTTTCTCTCTGATTTTTTCTCAATGGCCATAAGACTCTTCTCTTTTTTTTGCTCGCTTTTCTCGGCCTCTCTCTCTTTTTCACCCTCTTTCTTTTTCACTTTTGGTTGCTCTCTTTTTCACTCCTTCTCTTTTTGTAACCTCACTTAATCTTCATACACTTGTTGTGATCTCAGCAGTACAAGAGTGATTGGTCGATCGTTGAGCGATGAATACTTGTTGGTGAAGCCATCTGTGTTGACACACCAATCAAATTGCTTCTGTAAATCGTCAGGGATGGTTTTACCTTGGAACCGGGGAATCTTCATTTTAATGCTGCCCAAATTGTTGTCTTCTTGATTCGTAGCTCTTGTAAATCACCCTCCATGTCTCCTATAACCCATAACCGAATCCTGACCATCTTCTTTATCAAAAACCAGCCCCACAACACTTTTCGTCTTCATCTCTCACACCTTGAAATTGAACTCTTTCCCTTTTGCACACATTAGGAGCAATTTGTGGCTGCTTCAAACGTGGAATCTCTATCCGGTCCAGCCGTTCATGCACTCGTTCTAATTCAACTCTCAACATCCGTTTCATCTCTTTCATCAACTGTAACTGCAGGTTTGGAATAGTTGGTCGTGGTGGCTCTACGGTTGAGTTTTCTTCTTTATTGCGTGACATATTTAAAATCTACAAAATAAGGTTAGAAACCTCACAAGCACTCCCTCACGTGTTTCACTTGAGAAAAGATAATTCACTCACTCTCGTGTTTCTTGCTTTAATGGCATTTACCCTCTAATATGCTCACTACTCCTGCCTTCTTCCACTCGTTGTTTCTCTTTTGGTTCTTTTCGGGCTAGAACCTAAGCTCTGATACCAAATGATGCGAACCCTGTCAAGAATAATGAAACCCGTCAAGATTCTGAACCCAATAACGTTCCAAAGTCAAGTTCGAATGGATGGGTGACCTCGACCCGTTGCTTCAGTAAAAACAAGAACCTTGGTATATTGGACCTCAACCCGTTGCTTAATGCGGAAGAAGAACCTTGGTATAAGGAAGACACCACAATCAACTATGGAATAGTTGATTGATAAGTCGGGAGTGAACGCCACGGAAAATTATGATAAGTTCAAATAGTTCTCAAAGAGCCAAAGAGAATCAGAACTCTCAAATTTGTGAATAAACTGATGTGTCTTTTTATTGCTGTGAGGATGCCTATTTATAGGCAATTGTTACAGAAAATATTCCTAAAAGACTTGCAAATTTGTTGCAAAGGATAGTCCTAAAAATCCAAAAATTTGATAAAAAAGATAATCCTAAATCCTAACTGAAATTTGTTACAAAAGATAATCATAAATCCTAACCAAAATCATGCCTACACTAGATATTCAGAAAAAGAAACGAAAATAAATTAAAAAAAGTCATGGGCTTGTATTATTTGAATTCCTCATGGGCTTGAATTAAGTTAATGCATCCCTGTTGACCATATGAGTCAATGGGCGTCCACGAATTTGATTGAGCCCAAATCTCTTGAATCAGCCCATTAAGGGCTTCTTTAAATCTCTTTGCTCTCGCTATTGTAACCTGCCCAATTGGTATTTGAATTGGTTCCCATTAAACTGTTCTTTGAGTCACATCATTCCCCTCCTCTTGCAAAGGAAATCATCGCCTAATAAGGATTTGTATGCATTGTCATCGATTCGTTCAAGAACTAGGAAAGGACCATCCCCTCTAGGAAGTCGCTTGGAACGCTTTTGTGTCGGGATTCGTTTCTTCCTTTAGCATAGCCAAACCCAATCTTCGGGATCAAAAACTAAATTTTGATGCATTTTGTTGGCTTGACCTTGAAGCTCCTTAGTCTTCTCGGGATTACTACTATGGATTAGTCAGCTTAGATTGGAAGCTCTGCGCATAAAATCAATTTGATGTTTGAACCCTCGGATAAATGGTAATCCACGCAGTGCTTCCTAGCAAAAGACATCCTTGTATCCTTTTCTATTACAATCTTTTTGTTTTCTCTCTGATTTTCTCTCAATGGCCATAAGACTCTACTCTTTTTTTTGCTCGCTTTTCTCGGCCTCTCTCTCTTTTTCACTTTCTTTCTTTTTCACTTTTTATCTTTTGGTTGCTCTCTTTTTCACTCCTTCTCTTTTTGTAACCTCACTTGATCTTCATACACTTGTTGTGGTGTCCGCAGTATGAGAGTGATTGGTTTATCGTTGAGCGATAAATACTTGTTGGTGAAGCCATCCGTGTTGACACACCAATCAAACTGCTTCTACAAATCATCAGGGATGGTTTTACCTTGGAGTGGGGGAATCTTCATTTTAATGCTGTCGGAATTGTTGTCTTCTTGATTCCTAGCTCTTGTAAATAGCCCTCCATGTCTCCTATTGCCCACAACTGAATCCTGACCATCTTCTTTATCAAAAACCAGCCCCACAATACTTTTCGTCTTCATCTCTCACACCTCGAAATTGAACTCTTTCCCTTTTGCACACATTAGGAGCATTTTGTGGCTGCTTCAAACGTGCAGTCTCTATCCGGTCTAGCCGTTCATGCACTCGTTCTAATTCAACTCTCAACATCCGTTTCATCTCTCTCATCAACTGTAACTGCAGGTTTGGAATAGCTGGTCGTGGTGGCTCTACGGATGAGTTTTCTTCTTTATTGCATGACATATTTAAAATCTGCAAAATAAGGTTAGAAACCTCACAAGCACTCCCTCACATGTTTCACTTGAGAAAAGAGAATTCACTCACTCTCGTGTTTCTTGCTTAAATGACTTTTGCCCTCTAATATGCTTACTACACCTGCCTTCCTCCACTCGTTGATTCTCTTTTGGTTCTTTTCGAGCTAGACCCTAAGCTCTGATACTAAATGATGCGAACCCTACCAAGAATAACGAGACCCGTCAAGATTATGAACCCAATAACGTTCCAAAGTCAGGTTTGAATGGATGGGAGACCTCGACCCGTTGCATCAACAAAAACAATAACCTTGGTATATTAGACCTCAACCCGTTGCTTAATACGGAACAAGAACCTTGGTATAAGGAAGACGCCACAATCAACTATGGAATGGTTGATTGATAAGTCGGGAGTGAACGCCATGGAAAATTCTGATAAGTTCAAATAGTTCTCAAAGAACCAAAGAGAATTAGAACTCTCAAATTTGTGAATAAACTGATGTGTCTTTTTATTGCCGTGAGGATGCCTATTTATAGGCAATTGTTACAGAGAATATTCCTAAAAGACTTGCAAATTTGTTGCAAAGGATAGTCCTAAAAATCTAAAAATTTGATATAAAAGATAATCCTAAATCCTAACTGAAATTTGTTACAAAAGATAATCCTAAATCATAATCGAAATCACGCCTATACAAGAAACTCAGAAAAAGAAACGAAAATAAATTAAAAAAAGTCATGGGCTTGTATTATTTGAATTCCTCATGGGCTTGAATTATGTTAATGCATCCATGTTGACCGCATGAGTCAATGGGCCTCCACGAATTTGATTGAGCCCAAATCTCTTAAATCAGCCCATTAAGTGCTTCTTTAAATCTCTTTGCTCTCGCTCTTGTAACCAGCCCAATTGGTATTTGAATTGGTTCCCATTAAACCGTTCTTTGATTCACATCATTCCCCTCCTCTTCAAAAGGAAATCATCGCCTAATAAGGATTTGTATGCATTGTCATCGATTCGTTCAAGAACTTGGAAAGGACCATCCCCTCTAGGAACTCTCTTGGAATGCTTTTGTGTCGGGATTCGTTTCTTCCTTTCGCATAGTCAAACCCAATCTTCGGGATAAAAAACCAATTTGTGACGTGTTTTGTTGGCTTGACCTTTAATCTCCTTAGTCTTCTCGGGATTACTACTATGGATTAGTCGGTTTGGATTGGAAGCTCTGGGCACAAAATCAATTTGATGTTTGAACCCTCGGATAAATGGTAATCCACGTAGTGCTTCCTCGCAAAAGACATCCTCGTATCCTTTTCTATTACAATCCTTTTGTTTTCTCTCCGATTTTCTTTCAATGGCCATAAGACTCTTCTCTTTTTTTTGCTCGCTTTTCTCGGCCTCTCTCTCTCTTTCACTTTCTTTCTTTTTCACTTTTTATCTTTTGGTTGCTCTCTTTTTCGCTCCTTCTCTTTTTGTAACCTCACTTGATCTTCATACACTTATTGTGGTGTCAGTAGTACGAGAGTGATTAGTTTATCGTTGAGCGACGAATACTTGTAGGTGAAGCCATCCGTGTTGACACACTAATCAAACTGCTTCTGCAAATCATCAGGGATGGTTTTACCTTGGAACGGGGGAATCTTCATTTTAATGCTGCCGGAATTGTTGTCTTCTTGATTCCTAGCTCTTGTAAATAGCCCTCCATGTATCCTATTACCCACAACCGAATCCTGATCATCTTCTTTATCAAAAACCAGCCCCACAATACTTTTCGTCTTCATCTCTCACACCTCGAAATTAAACTCTTTCCCTTTTGCACACATTAGGAACATTTTATGGCTGCTTCAAATGTGCAATCTCTATCTGGTCTAGCCGTTCATGCACTCGTTCTAATTCAACTCTCAACATCCGTTTCATCTCTCTTGTCAACTGTAACTGCAGGTTTGGAATAGCTGGTCGTGGTGGCTCTACTGTTGAGTTTTCTTCTTTATTACGTGACATATTTAAAATCTGCAAAATAAGGTTAGAAACCTCACAAGCACTCCCTCACGTGTTTCACTTGAGATAAGAGAATTCACTCACTCTCGTGTTTCTCACTTAAATGGCTTTTACCCTCTAATATGCTCACTACTCCGGCCTTCCTCCACTCGTTGATTCTCTTTTGGTTCTTTTCGGGCTAGACCCTAAGCTCTGATACTAAATGATGTGAACCCCACCAAGAATAACGAGACCCGTCAAGATTATGAACCCAATAACGTTCCAAAGTCAGGTTTGAATGAATGGGAGACCTCGACCCGTTGCTTCAGTAAAAACAAGAACCTTGGTATATTGGACCTCAACCTGTTGCTTAATGTGGAAAAAGAATCTTGGTATAAGTAAGATGCCACAATCAACTACGGAATGGTTGATTGATAAGTCGGGAGTGAACGCCACGAAAAATTCTGATAAGTTCAAATAGTTCTCCAAGAACCAAAGAGAATTAGAACTCTCAAATTTGTGAATAAACTGATGTGTCTTTTTATTGCAGTGAGGATGTGTGACGCCTTAAATTTTATTTAAGGGTCAATATATAATTTAAATAAAATTAGTGTGCCAAAAAGTAATTAAAAATCTTTTGGAAACCCTAGGTTGGTTTCCTAGTCAAATTCCGCTCAAAAAGTCAACAATTTAAACTTCAAAAAAAAAAAAAGAAACCCTAAAATATTCAGCCATCACTTGGGATTTTAATTAAAATTAAAATTCCACAAATCCAAGGAGGATTCAAATTCAAATTTCATTCCTTAGATATAAAGAAGAAATTTGGCCATAAAGTGTAGGAAATAAAGGAGATTTTATTGAATTAAAAGCTAAGTCAAAACTCAATCAAAATTCAAATTATTTTTCCTTAAAAACTAAGGGATAATTTTGGCCACTTAAGGGGAAATAAGAGAGAAAACCCTAGCCTCAAAACAGCACAAAAACTTTCCCTTTTGCCCCTTACAATTTTTGACCAAACAAGGAAGAGAAAGGGAAAGAAAAACTTAGTATAAAACCACCTTTTAACTCTCATTCACCCTTCCTTTCACCCTCAAAAATTCGGCCAGCTTTTCCCTTCTCTCCTCTCTGAATTTTCTCTCCTAAAACACACCCAAAACAACAAACAAAACTTACCAAAAGGCAGCTCAAAAATTCAACAACCTTTGAGACAAAAACAAGGTGAGAAATCAAAATTTTTTTCCTTCCTTTTCCTTTTGATTTCAAAATCCGAAATTTTATATGGTTTTCTCCACTATTTCCCTACTGTTTCAAAGACTCCAACACTCATACAAATTCAGCCAAAAGGGAGACCAAACATCAAAAATAGTGCAGTACAAACAAGGTGTGATTTCTCTCTCAAACCCTAAAATTTTGCCTCATTGATCCTCTTTTCAAAAACCCTATTATCATATGTGTAAGATTTTATGATTTTGTCAATTTGATTCTTGAATTGTGTTAATGACATATAAATACGGTTTTCCACAAAATTTCGTGATCATTGGATGAAAATTGAATTGGTTTGAGGCTAATCGAAATTCGGACACAGAAAAACGGAAATCTGGAAAATTACCATATGAACAGTAAATTTGTGGCAGCCATAACTTGAGTTTTAAAAAGGATTTTTGAGTGATTCTTGAGCCTAAAATTAAGTTCAAGATGTCCCCTAAATTCTTGCAAAATTTCAGAACCAAACTCAACCGTTTGCCCAGTCAAAATATTTTTTGTAATATAGGCGGACAGAACTGCCAGTTTTTGAACTGAAACTGAAACCCAGATTTTATGCCTGAAAACAACCCCTTGATTTTTGGCCTAATTGAATAAACAAACAATGTCCAAAAATTATAAAAATTATGTGGAATTAAAGCTACGATGTCTATTTTAACATATTAAAAATTTAGAATTTTTGGGATTAAAAATGAATTGATATTGATTTTACAATCAGCCTAGGTCAGTCTGTCCATGACCAGAAATATCCTAACTTAGAGTTTTTCACAAATTTTAAATCCCAAATGTTTACTAAACGTTTTAAAATCTTTTGTGGCATGCTAAAATGATTGGATGATTATGTCTAGACCTAGACTAATCATATGTTGTGATTATAGGACTTATTTGACGTTCTTGCTGGATTTGTGGATCACGTTATCGTAACGCTTGTGCGATAATCGAGGTAGGATGTTCTAGCCTTTTCTGGGAGTAGTCAAGTGTTTTAAATTCCCCTGTTTTATCAATGGCATGCTGTTTTCAGTTTATGAAATTTTTATACTGTTTTTGGATGGAATAAATGGATGCAAAGTGTTTTGTATTAAATGTGTATTTCAAAGCGTGTTTTGATTAATGGCATAATATAACTTGGTAAATATCATCTTTTGAATAATCCGGTGAACATAATTGAGCTCTAGTTCACGATCATTGTAAATGATGCGTGCGTCCCAGAGTTGACGCCATGGGGGAAGGTCCCTAAACCTGCGCAGGGCCGTTCGGCCTATTTAGACCGTAACGAGATGATCTAGGATAATTCAATTCGAGGCACGTATATTATAGCTACGACAAGTCCTCACTCAAATTATGATGGTTTATTTTAATGATTTATTATTTTAATATTGGGGCACGTATATTGCAGCTACGCTAAGTCCTCAGCAGAATAAAACTTGCATTAAAAATGTTTTTCACGAAATTGTTGATTATTTTTTTTGTTATGATTATTATCTCATGTATTTTTTTTAAATTGTTGATTATTTTTGGAAACGAATATTATGCCATACTTTTAAATGTTATCTGTTAACCCACCTTTGTTTCTGTCCTACTGAGCCAGCGCTCACGTCCCTTTTTCTTTGTGATTTCGAAATGACTACTTCCAGGTACGGGAGGTAGCAGTTCCGAAATTCGTTGAGATATCCGTTACTACTGAAGATGATGCTATCCGTTTTCTCCATCTTCTTCTTTCTGTTTCTCGTTCTGATGTAATGAGACTTTAAGTTTGTACTTTATTTCACGTTATTCAAATTTCATGCTTGGGAATATTTTATGGTTGGTAATTTCTTTTGAAAACCGATTTTGTATTTGACTTCCGCATTAAAAAGCATTTATTTTCTCCTTTATTTTATTTTGTGGTTATGATGCTACTTTATAATTAGGCTTAGCTAAATTATAATGTTGACCCGTTGTTTTTGTAATAAATGTTTTTCCTTAAATCTCAGGTTGATATTATGATTTGGCTGCCATGTCACGTGTCTAAATTTTGGGCCGTGACAAATAATGATATCAAAGCCCAGGTTTTCAAAAGGGTTTTTCATCAAAACGTTTTCAAAAGGGTTTTCATCAAAACGTTTTCAAAATACCCAAGCATAGTTTTCCTTACTCTTAAAAGCTTATAGGATTTCCTCTTCCTTCAATCGTATGCAGCAAAATGGCTCCTCCCGGCATGCGTAGTCAGAGGCAGCAGAGAGGCAACGACGAAGAGAACCCCGGGAACACGCAGCCTCAAGGGAGTCAGAATACAGCGGTCCCTACACCGAACGATCAGCTAACGGCGATGTAGAATCTCACGGCAGCGATACAGGCTCTCCTCACCGTCTTACCTTTTGGAACACCTAACCCAGCTCTTGTAGCCAATGTTGTTCCTAATGAGACCCCGAGAGCGGGGAGTTCTTCTTAGACTCCTCAGCAAATGCCTACCATCGAAAACCCTACCTCTGGAGCAGTACCTACCCAGCTTATGATACATCCTAAATAGGCAGCCCTAACTCTTTTCTTTAAGCCTCATGTACCCACTTTCGATGGCACGGGCACAGAGATGGATGCCGACTACTGGTTTGATGCCATTCGCAAGCAGCTAAAGTTGACCGCTACACCCATAGAGTTCTGGGTTGAGTTTGCTTCCAACAAGCTGGTGGGTCTAGCCTCTACCTGGTGGGCTAGTATCGAGGATGGTTTGACAGAGGAGCAGAGGTCTTCTTGGACAATTTTCGAGGAGCGTTTTCACGAGTGTTTCTTTTCAACTCAGTTCCGCGAAAGAAAAGCTAGGGAGTTCGTCCGTTTGAAGCAAGGGTCTATGTCAGTGCGGGAATATGAAGCCAAGTTCACCGAATTGGCCCGGTATGCGAAGAATCAGGTTTTGGATGAAGCTACTAAGTGTCTCCGCTTTGAGGAAGGGCTTAGCCTCTATGTGAAGAGGGGTGTACAACCGTTCCATATCAGGGATAGCTACCAGCAGATAGTTGCTAAGGCATTGACAGTGGAAAAGGGCGACAAGGAGTTCCTTGAAACTCGTAACAAAAACAAGTTTGGACCAATCCACAACAAGCCTCAACACAAGCCGCAGACTCCATACCAGAAGAACCAGTAGTCTCAGGGGTCAAGTTTTCATCAGTTGTCTGGATAGCGACAGGGCCGGGTGAATATGATTACCTGCTTCGAGTGTGGTGATGAAGGTCATAAAAGAAATGTCTGCCCGAAGAGACAGTTGAGAGACAATGGTCATAGACATCATCATCAGCGGAATCAAAATGGTCTTCCACAGAGACAACAGTTTATTTGAATTCCTCATGGGCTTGAATTCAAAAAAGAAACGAAAATAAATTAAAAAAAGTCATGGGCTTGTATTATTTGAATTCCTCATGGGCTTGAATAAAGTTAATGCATCCCTGTTGACCACATGAGTCAATGGACCTCCACGAATTTGATTGAGCCCAAATCTCTTGAATTAGCCCATTAAGTGCTTCTTTAAATCTCTTTGCTCTCGCTCTTGTAACCAGCCCAATTGGTATTTGAATTGGTTCCCTTAAAATCATTTTTTGATTAACATCATTCCCCTCCTCTTGAAAAGGAAATCATCGCCAAATAAGGATTTGTATGCATTGTTATCGATTCGTTCAAGAACTTGGAAAGGACCATCCCCTCTAGGAAGTCGCTTGGAACGCTTTTGTATCCGGATTCGTTTCTTCCTTTTGCATAGCCAAACCCAATCTCTGGGATCAAAAGCTAATTTGTGACGCGTTTTGTTGGCTTGGCCTTTAAGCTCCTTAGTCTTCTCGGGATTACGACTATTGATTAGTCGGCTTGGATTGGAAGCTCTGGGCACAAAATCAATTTGATGTTTGAACCCTCAGATAAATGGTAATCCACGTAGTGCTTCCTCGCAAAAGACATCCTCGTATCCTTCTGTATTTCAATCCTTTTGTTTTTTCTCTGATTTTCTCTCAATGGCCATAAGACTCTTCTCTTTTTTTTGCTCACTTTTCTCGGCCTCTCTCTCTTTTTCACTTTCTTTCTTTTTCACTTTTTATCTTTTGGTTGCTCTCTTTTTCACTCCTTCTCTTTTTGTAACCTCACTTGATTTTCATACACTTGTTGTGGTGTCAGCAGTATAAGAGTGATTGGTTGATCATTGGGCGACGAATACTTGTTGGTGAAGCCATCCATGTTGACACACCAATCAAACTGCTTTTGTAAATCGTTAGGGATGGTTTTACCTTGGAACAGGGGAATCTTCATTTTAATGCTACCCGATTTTTTGTCTTCTTGATTCCTAGCTCTTGTAAATAGCCCTCCATGTCTCCTATTACCCACAACTGAATCCTGACCATCTTCTTTATCAAAAACCAGCCCCACAATACTTTTCGTCTTCATCTCTCACACCTCGAAATTGAACTCTTTCCCTTTTGCACACATTAGGAGCATTTTGTGGCTGCTCCAAACGTGCAATCTCTATCCGGTCCAGCCATTCATGCACTCGTTCTAATTCAACTCACAACATCTGTTTCATCTCTCTCATCAACTGTAACTGCAGGTTTGGAATAGTTGGTTGTGGTGGCTCTACGGTTGAGTTTTCTTCTTTATTGCGTGACATATTCAAAATCTGTAAAATAAGGTTAGAAACCTCACAAGCACTCCCTTACGTGTTTCATTTGAGAAAAGAGAATTCACTCACTCTCGTGTTTCTCGCTTAAATGGCTTTTACCCTCTAATATGCTCACTACTCCTGCCTTCCTCCACTCGTTGATTCTCTTTTGGTTCTTTTTGAGCTAGAACCTAAGCTCTGATACTAAATGATACGAACCCCACCAAGAAGAACGAGACCTGTCAAGATTATGAACCCAATAATGTTCCAAAGTCAGGTTTGAATGGATGGGAGACCTCGACCCGTTGCTTCAGCAAAAACAAGAACCTTGGTACATTAGACCTCAACCCGTTGCTTAATGCGGAACAAAAACCTTGGTATAAGGAAGATGCCATAATCAACTATGGAATGGTTGATTGATAAGTCGGGAGTGAACGCCATCAAAAATTCTGATAAGTTCAAATAGTTCTCAAAGAACCAAAGAGAATTAGAACTCTCAAATTTGTGAATAAACTGATGTGTCTTTTTATTGCAGTGAGGATGCCTATTTATAGGCAATTGTTACAGAGAATATTCCTAAAAGACTTGAAAATTTGTTGCAAAGGATAGTCTTAAAAATCCAAAAATTTGATATATAAGATAATCCTAAATCCTAACTGAAATTTGTGACAAAAGATAATCCAAAATCCTAATCGAAATCACGCCTACACTAGAAATTCAGAAAAAGAAACGAAAATAAATTAAAAAAAGTCATGGGCTTGTATTATTTGAATTCCTCATGGGCTTGAATTAAGTTAATGCATCCCTATTGACCACATGAGTCAATGGGCCTCCACGAATTTAATTAAGCCTAAATATCTTGAATCAGCCCATTAAGTGCTTCTTTAAATCTCTTTGCTCTCGCTCTTGTAACCAGCCCAATTGATATTTGAATTGGTTCCCTTAAAACCGTTCTTTGATTCACATCATTCCCCTCCTCTTGAAAAGGAAATCATCACCAAATAAGGATTTTTATGCATTGTCATCGATTCGTTCAAGAACTTGGAAAGGACCATCCCTTCTTGGAAGTCTCTTAGAACGCTTTTGTGTCGGGATTCATTTCTTCCTATCGCATAGCCAAACCCAATCTCCGGGATCAAAAACGAACTTGTGACATGCTTTGTTGGCTTGACCTTTAAGCTCCTTAGTCTTCTCGGGATTACTACTATGGATTAGTCGGCTTGGATTGGAAGCTCTGGGCACAAAATCAATTTGATGTTTGAACCCTTGGATAAATGGTAATCCACGCAGTGCTTCCTCGCAAAGGACATCCTCGTATCCTTCTGTATTACAATCCTTTTGTTTTCTCTCTGATTTTCTCTCAACGGCCATAAGACTCTTCTCTTTTTTTTGCTCACCTTTCTCAGCCTCTCTCTCTTTTTCACTCTCTTTCTTTTTCACTTTTTATCTTTTGGTTGCTCTCTTTTTCACTCCTTCTCTTTTTGTAACCTCACTTGATCTTCATACACTTGTTGTGGTGTCAGTAGTATAAGAGTGATTGGTTGATCATTGGGCGATGAATACTTGTTGGTGAAGCCATCCATGTTGACACACCAATCAAACTGCTTCTGTAAATCGTCAGGGATGGTTTTACCTTGGAACGAGGGAATCTTCATTTTAATGCTGCCTGAATTTTTGTCTTCTTGATTCCTAGCTCTTATAAATCGCCCTCCATGTCTCCTATTACCCACAACCGAATCCTGACCATCTTCTTTTTATCAAAAACCAGCCCCACAATACTTTTCGTTTTCATCTCTCACAGCTCAAAATTGAACTCTTTCCCTTTTGCACACATTAGGAGCATTTTGTGGCTGCTCCAAACGTGCAATCTCTATCCGGTCCAACCATTCATGCACTCGTTCTAATTCAACTCTCAACGTCCGTTTCATCTCTCTCATCAACTGTAACTACAGGTTTGGAATAGTTGGTCGTGGTGGCTCTACGGTTGAGTTTTCTTCTTTATTGCATGACAAATTTAAAATCTGCAAAATAAGGTTAGAAATCTCACAAGCACTCCCTCACGTGTTTCACTTGACAAAAGAGAATTCACTCACTCTCGTGTTTCTTGCTTAAATGGCTTTTACCCTCTAATATGCTCACTACTTCTGCCTTTTTCCACTTGTTGATTCTCGTTTGGTTATTTTCGAACTAGAACCTAAGCTATGATACTAAATGATGCGAACCCCACCAAGAATAACGAGTCCCGTCAAGATTATGAACCCAATAACGTTCTAAAGTCGGGATTGAATGGATGGAAGACCTCAACCCGTTGCTTCAACAAAAACAAGAACCTTGGTATATTGGACCTCAACCCATTGCTTAATGCGGAACAAGAACCTTGGTATAAGGAAGATGCCACAATCAACTATGGAATGGTTGATTGATAAGTTGGGAGTGAACACCACGGAAAATTCTGATAAGTTCAAATAGTTCTTAAAGAACCAAAGAGAATTAGAACTCTCAAATTTGTGAATAAACCGATGTGTCTTTTTATTGTCGTGAAGATGTCTATTTGTAGGCAATTGTTACAAAGAATATTCCTAAAAGACTAAAAAATTTGGTGCAAAGGATAGTCCTAAAAATTTGAAAATTTGATATAAAAGATAATCCTAAATCCTAACTGAAATTTGTTACAAACGATAATCCTAAATCCTAACTGAAATCATGCCTACACTAGAAATTCGAAAAAAGAAACGAAAATAAATTAAAAAAAATCATGGGCTTGTATTGTTTGAATTCCTCATGGGCTTGAATTAAGTTAATGCATCCCTATTGACCACATGAGTCAATGGGCCTCCACGAATTTGATTGAGCCCAAATCGCTTGAATCAGCCCATTAAGTGCTTCTTTAAATCTCTTTGCTCTCGCTCTTGTAACCAGCCCAATTGGTATTTGAATTGGTTCCCTTAAAACTGTTCTTTGTTTCACATCATTCCCCTCCTCTTGAAAAGGAAATCATCGCCTAATAAGGATCTGTATGCATTGTCATCGATTCGTTCAAGAACTTGGAAAAGACCATCCCCTCTAGGAAGTCGCTTGTAATGCTTTTGTGTTGGGATTCGTTTCTGCCCTTCGTATAGCCAAACCTAATCTCCGGGAGCAAAAACTAATTTGTGATGCGTTTTGTTGGCTTGACCTTGAAGCTCCTTAGTCTTCTTGCGATTACTACTACGGATTAATCGGTTTGGATTGGAAGCTCTGGGCACAAAATCAATTTGATGTTTGAACCCTCAGATAAATGGTAATCCACATAGTGCTTCCTCACAAAAGACATCCTCGTATCCTTTTGTATAACAATCCTTTTGTTTTCTCTCTGATTTTCTCTCAATGGCCATAAGACTCTTCTCTTTTTTTTGCTCGCTTTTCTCGGCCTCTCTCTCTTTTTCACTCTCTTTCTTTTTCACTTTTTATCTTTTGGTTGCTCTCTTTTTCACTCCTTCTCTTTTTGTAACCTCACTTGATCTTCATACACTTGTTGTGGTGTTAGCAGTACAAGAGTGATTGGTTGATCGTTGAGTGACGAATACTTGTTGGTGAAGCCATCCGTGTTGACACACTAATCAAACTGCTTCTGTAAATCGTCTGGGATGGTTTTACCTTGGAACAGGGGAATCTTCATTTTAATGCTACCCAAATTGTTGTCTTCTTGATTCCTAGCTATTGTAAATCACCCTCCATGTCTCCTATTACCCACAACCGAATCCTGACCATCTTCTTTATCAAAAACCAGCTCCACAATACGTTTCGTCTCTATCTCTCACACCTCAAAATTGTACTCTTTCCCTTTTGCACACATTAGGAGCATTTTGTGGCTGCTTCAAATGTGCAATCTCTATCCGGTCCAGCCATTTATGCACTCATTCTAATTCAACTCATAACATCTGTTTCATCTCTCTCATCAACTGTAACTGCAGGTTTGGAATAGTTGGTCGTGGTGGCTCTACGGTTGAGTTTTCTTCTTTATTGCGTGACATATTTAAAATCTGCGAAATAAGGTTAGAAACCTCACAAGCACTCCCTCACGTGTTTCACTTGAGAAAAGAGAATTCACTCACTCTCGTGTTTCTCGCTTAAATGGCTTTTACCCTTTAATATGCTCACTACTCCTGCCTTCTTCCACTCGTTGATTCTCTTTTGGTTCTTTTCGAGCTAGATCCTAAGCTCTGATACTAAATGAAGCGAGCCTCACCAAGAATAGCGAGACCCGCCAAGATTATGAACACAAGAACGTTCCGAAGTCAAGTTTAAATGGATGGGAGACCTCGACCCGTTGCTTCAACAAAAACAAGAACCTTGGTATATTGGACCTCAACCCATTGCTTAATGCGGAACAAGAACCTTGGTATAAGGAAGATGCCACAATCAACTATGGAATGGTTGATTGATGAGTCGGGAGTGAACGCGCCGGAAAATTTCGATAAGTTGAAATGTTTCTCAAAGAACCAAAGAAAATTAGAACTCTCAAATTTGTGAATAAACTGATGTGTCTTTTTATTGTCGTGAGGATACCTATTTATAGGCAATTGTGACATCCGAGAAAATTCACTGTTCTCGTAAAACTTGTATTGTGATAGACTAGAGAATTTCTATAGTGTTACCTAGGTTAAGCTAAATTATAAATAGATGGATAATAAATAGACAGATAAAAGATGTAAGAACACTGTATTATAAATAGATAGATAGATAATAAAGTAAACAGTAATAAATAAATGTTTTGGAGGATTTAAAATCCCCAAAAGTGATTAAAGAATAAAGTTTAAGAATGAGAAAGTGATTTCGGACCAAAACGCTCAAAAAGGAGTGGTTTCGATATCAGAAAAATACAGAGATAAGAAGATGGCAAGTCAAAGCAAAGACAGGGTAAGAAAAGTGTTTCAGGGTTTTTAAGAGTTTCAAGACTTAATTAGATCAAACAGATAGCACGGATGGCTAGATAAGTCCTCTGGTGCACTCCCTGAGAAATTCCGTCAAATTCGGAAAAATAGAGATGCCATTAAAAGACTGAAATCCCAAGAGGTTACCTTAGGTAAACCAAGATCAGGGAAAAAGATGAAAAACTGCAGGATTGATTTTTAGCCAAACGATAGTAGAATAAGGTAAACTGATCGCACAGGAGGCGCTAAAAACCCGCTTACACGATTTCGGTAAATTTCCGTTCGGTTTGACTTTTGGTCAAACTTTGACCCGAATTAATCAAGTGAAGACAAAATAGATGATGTCAAAATTAATTTGTTTTTCTTTAAAGAAAAAGGGGTAGTTAGATCTAATGGCCATGATTTAAAGGGGTGTTGATCTAATGGCCAAGAAAGTGACAAAATTCCTTGATTTTCCTTTTCTTTTTAAAAGGAAATTTTGGAATTAATATGGCAAAAGTGGAATCCGGATTTGGGTGGAAAATTGAATTAATTGGATGGTTAGGTAGATCCAAGGGTGGACAATTAAGGGATGCTTGATCCAAGGGCCAAAAGCTTGCCAAAATTTCAAGCAAAAATTTAATGAAAAATCAAAAGAAAATGGGGAATTAATTCCCTTAAGTTGACCGGATGTGGTGGATGGCCAAAACAGTGTGGAAAGGTTGGTAGATCCAAGGGTGAGAAGTCAAAGAGAGCATGATCCAAGGGCTAGGAGCTTGCCAAAATTTCAAGCTAAAATTTAATGAAAAAATCAAAAGAAAATGGGGAATTAATTGGTGCAAAACACCGAAGTTTTTAGGCAAGTTAAGCCTTCTTCACACACGGCTTTAAGCCTTCAAAAATTGTAGTCAAAACTTAGTTCATTTCAGCCCCCTGAAGTGCCGTAAGCTAACTCCCTCCAAGTCAAGAAAATGTTGCAATTTTCTTCACCAAATTTCAAGTCAAGCTCAAGTTATTCATCATAGTGAGGTAAGCCTCAATTTCCAAGCTTTTTCTTAGTTTTTGGAAGTGAAAAACCGCGGGTTCATGGTGGTTGGATGGTGAAAATTTTCAAGCTTTGTTTTGCTTAGTTTGAGCTTTAAAAGGTTAGGTTAGTATGTAAAGAGTAAGAAGATGAATTAGAAGCTAGAAAAGCATAATTTTATGCTTATGTTTCAATATGGAAACCGTGTGCTAGCATGTGGAATTGTTAATGGAATTCCAAACCTAAGTTTTAATGTTTAATAAGTCAAGAGTATGAGAATTAGTTAGAAAAGAAATTAGAAACTTGAAATCGAAAATTTGACCTCAGGTTTCAAGAGAAAACCGAATTATATGGCTTAGGGTTTCAAAGAAAACCATGACTTATTATGAAGAAATCAATGAGATTGATTAAGTTTTAAGAGAAAAAGTTTATGTATATGTTCGAATGGAAAAAGAATTGAGATTTTAGTTTAGGTTTTCCATGAGAAAAACCATGGGCTACAATGAGATTGAATAAGTTTTGGTAAGGAATGTTTGTAAGTAAATGTGTATGTAAGAATCAAGGGGTAAGAATGAAAAGATAAAATGTCAATAGAAAATGAATAAGTTTTATGAGAATTTTTACGTAAAAAGTTTAGACTTTTGCATAAAAATTAGGCCTCTGGTATAGTACATGGCAAGTTAGAATAGGATAGATGGTTTTGAGGCGTTTCCTAAACGCCAGAAACCTAAAATTTAAGCGAAAATGCTGCTGAAATTTTTAAAGCGGCATTAAGGGCATTTCAGGAAACGAGCGATAAAAATATGCTCGGAAATGAAAACTGAGATCTCTTGGTACCTTAGAGTTTGAAGTAAGAAAGCAAGTCTAGCAGAATAGTAAACCGACCCCAAAAATCTAAAATGCCGAGAGGATCGGAAAAAAAAAATAACGTCAAGGGCGTTTTGGGTAACAAAGGTAAAGTTTAGGGACGGGATGGAAAAACCCGAGCCCCTCGGAGACCTAGGTCGGGAAGAGAATAAGCAACGTTTTTAAGATTAGTGAAAAGCTCGTTTGAAGCTCCGAAATGCTAGAAAAACGAGCCACGACCCCAAGGACCGGAATAGTACCACCCGAGGGACGGGTGATAAGTAAATAGTGTAATCGCAACAATTAAGTTGTAAAAATTTACCAAGACCTAGAAAAGATTGTTTTAAGATTTTAGGGAGTCAGAAAATCCCATTTAAGCACCAAAATGAAAATGTTACGACCACAAGACCCATTAGGGGCAAAATGGTCATTTTGACCAAAAAGTCTAGAAAAGTCAAGAAAGGGGCGTTAAACGCTCCAGTTAGCTATTTTATGGTTCTCATATTTAGGGAACCCAATCTAAGCAGAAAAATAGAAACGTCCCCGACCCAGTTACTATTCACGTGCATGGCACTATTCACGTGCATGGCACTATTCACCCAAATTTTCGAAATACTCAGAAATGACTGTTGGAGCCCTAAAACAGCTTAAATGAGATTTCAAGGGCCAGAATCGAGTTTTAAGCTGAGGAAAAGTAAGAAAACCCTGATAAGAGCAAAACGGTAATTTTTGCCAAAAATTTGGGAAATAGTCAAAATGAATCGTTAGAGTTTCAAAAGTGATTCAAATGTTCTAATTAGACTTTTAAAGGTCAAAAGTAAGGTTTAAGTGAGAAAAATCCCGCTAGGGGTAAAATGGTAATTTTGTCAAAAGTTCGAGATACAACGGTCGTTTTTCCAAAAGTTAATGGAAAAGTGACAAATAAGATTAATTAAGATTTTTAAGGTCAAGATTAAGATTTAAGAAGGAGAGAAGTAAGAAAAGTCCGCTAGGGACAGAATTGTCATTTTGCCAATAGTTAGGGGTAAAATGATAATTTTACCAGAATTTAATGGAAAGGCTAGAAGTGGGATTTTAGATCCTCAAGTTCATAATTAAGAGATTAAATGTAGAATTATTATGTTTTATTAAGTTTTATGTATATAGTAAAGATTTTAAAATAACCGTAATTATTTCGGTTATAGGGATCCGAGCTAGAGGCGAAGAAGGAGAGTCTAGGGATCCAAAAGCAAAGAAGGAGATTCCAGCAAAGTATTTGTAAGTACAGACATTTATTTGTCTACTCACGAACTGACTTGCCATAGGACTGTGTTATGATATGTTAAGAAGTAAAGGTAAGACACATTTCCTAAAAGAAATGTTTACAAGTAATAAAAAGTTTCTGATTAAGTTTCATACAAAGTTGTGCTTTGTGACATGCTAGCTTTACATGTTCACGAAGTCAGAATAGAAAGATAAGTTAAAGTAAAGAAAGATAGAAAGATAATCAAGATAATAAGCTTGAAAATTTAAAAGGTTGGCATACCGGCCTCTCCAGATGCGAGGTTCAAGAAAAGCCTCCACCCCAGTTGTGTGGTGCTACCTGCAAATGCGGTAGTTTATGGGCTTAAAGCTGACCGTGGGGTTGATTGGTGGGTAGCTCCCCCTTCCTCCATTGGTCTATGCGCAGTAGGTACGTCCAACCATGGCCTCACAAGTGAAAGATTAAGAAGGATAAGAAAAGAAAAGAAAAGAAAAGAAAAGAAAAGAAAGCAAGAAAAGTGAAGAGAGAAGCATAAGCAAGCTTCATGAAATTAGTATCTATTATCATGCATATGCTGTGTTTGGCATATATGTGTAAGTATGATATGTGTGTTAAGTTATTAATGTTTTATGTATGTTTGTACTTATTGATGTTTGTGATGTAGGTAACGAGTAAGCTGCCTATGTTACGAGGAAATGATCAGATGGGTTGGTAGACAGATTCCCGAAGGTGTCATGGAGTGGGTTATGGTTTTCATTATGATTTTCCGCTGCAATTTAAAGAAATGTATATGTAAAGTAAAGATAAGAGATAAGGTTTATTGTAAGTTAAGTTTACGAAGTATTTTAATATGCTTTCGAAAACTTACAAGTTTATTTTAAAGAAAAAAAATATTTCAATAGTTTTTCAAAACCGCTTCCGCAAGAAAGTTTAAAATGATCAAGTGTTAAAATGAGAAAGTATAAGAGTACAAGAACTGAGTATGATAAAGAAAGTACTTCTTACAGTACTTTAAAGAAAGTTGAAGTTAAGTGAAAACCTCAAAGAAAGTAAAAAAAGTATAAGATGAGTAAAGAAGAGTAAAGTTAAGTTTTAAGTAAGTGGACGGCTCGAGCGAGTTAAGTCGCTCACAATGGCGGTCTCTAAGAGCAGAAGTAAGTAAGGCTAAAGTAAATATAGTAGTAGGGCGGTCCCTCCAGCAATTGTTACAGAGAATATTCCTAAAAGACTCGAAAATTTGTTGCAAAGGATAGTCCTAAAAATCTAAAAATTTGATATAAAAGATAATCCTAAATCCTAACTGAAATTTGTTACAAAAGATAATCTTAAATCCTAACCAAAATCACGCCTACACTAGAAATTCGAAAAAAGAAACGAAAATAAATTAAAAAAAGTCATGGGCTTGCATTATTTGAATTCCTCACGGGCTTAAATTAAGTTAATGCATCCCTGTTGACCACATGAGTCAATGGGCCTCCACGAATTTGATTGAGCCCAAATCTCTTGAATCAGCCCATTAAGTGCTTCTTTAAATCTCTTTGCTCTCGCTCTTGTAACTAGCCCAATTGGTATTTGAATTGGTTCCCTTAAAACCGTTCTTTGATTCACATCATTCTCCTCCTCTTGAAAAGGAAATCATCGCCTAATAAGGATTTGTATGCATTGTCATCGATTTGTTCAAGAACTTGGAAAGGACCATCACCTCTAGGAAGTCGCTTGGAACGCTTTTTTGTCGGGATTCGTTTCTTCCTTTCGCATAGCCAAACCCAATTTCCGGGATCAAAAACTAATTTGTGACGCGTTTTGTTGGCTTGACCTTGAAGCACCTTAGTCTTCTCGGGATTACTACTATAGATTAGTCGGTTCAGATTGGAAGCTCTGGACACAAAATCAATTTGATGTTTGAACCCTCAGATAAATGGTAATCCACGTAGTGCTTCCCCGCAAAAGACATCCTCGTATCATTTTGTATAACAATCTTTTTGTTTTCTCTCTAATTTTCTCTCAATGGCCATAAGACTTTCTCTTTTTTTTTTTTTCTCGCTTTTCTCGGCCTCTCTCTCTTTTTCACTCTCTTTCTTTTTCGCATTTTATCTTTTGGATGCTCTCTTTTTCACCCCTTCTCTTTTTGTAATCTCACTTGATCTTCATACACTTGTTGTGGTGTCAGCAGTATAAGAGTGATTGGTTGATCGTTGAGCAACGAATACTTGTTGGTGAAGCCATCCGTGTTGACACACCAATGAAACTGCTTCTGTAAATCGTCAGGGATGCTTTTACCTTGGAACGAGGGAATCTTCATTTTAATGCTGCCCAAATTGTTGTCTTCTTGATTCCTAGCTCTTGTAAATCGCCCTCCATGTCTCCTATTACCCACAATCGAATCCTGACCATCTTTTTTATCAAAAACCAACCCCACAATACTTTTCGTCTTCATCTCTCACACCTCGAAATTGAACTCTTTCCCTTTTGCACACATTAGGAGCATTTTGTGGCTGCTTCAAATGTGCAATCTCTATCCGTTCCAACCGTTCATGCACTCATTCTAATTCAACTCTCAACATCCGTTTCATCTCTCTCATCAACTGTAACTACAGGTTTGGAATAGTTGGTCGTGGTGGCTCTACAGTTGAGTTTTCTTCTTTATTGCGTGACATATTTAAAATCTACAAAATAAGGTTAGAAACCTCACAAGCACTCCCTCATGTGTTTCACTTGAGAAAAGAGAATTCACTCACTCTCGTGTTTCTCGCTTAAATGGCTTTTGCCCTCTAATATGCTCACTACTCCTACCTTCCTCCACTCGTTGATTCTCTTTTGGTTCCTTTCGAGCTAGACCCTAAGCTCTGATACTAAATGGTGCGAACCCCACCAAGAATAACGAGACCCGTCAAGATTATGAACCCAATAACGTTCCAAAGTCAGGGTTGAATGGATGGGAGACCTCGACCCGTTGCTTCAGTAAAAACAATAACCTTGGTATATTGGACCTCAACCCGTTGCTTAATGCGGAACAAGAACCTTGGTATAAGGAAGACGCCACAATCAACTATGGAATGGTTGATTGATAAGTCGGGAGTGAATGCCACGGAAAATTCGGATAAGTTCAAATAGTTCTCAAAGAGCCAAGGAGAATTAGAACTCTCAAATTTGTGAATAAACTGATGTGTCTTTTTATTGCTGTGAGGATGCCTATATATAGGCAATTGTTACAAAGAGTATTCCTAAAAGACTTGAAAATTTGTTGCAAAGCATAGTCCTAAAAATCTAAAAATTTGATATAAAAGATAATCCTAAATCCTAACTGAAATTTGTTACAAAAGATAATCCTAAATCCTAACCGAAATCATGCCTACACTAGAAATTCGGAAAAAGAAACGAAAATAAATTAAAAAAAGTCATGGGCTTGTATTATTTGAATTCCTCATGGGTTTGAATTAAGTTAATGCATCCCTATTGACCACATGAGTCAATGGGCCTCCACGAATTTGATTGAGACCAAATCTCCTGAACCAACCCATTTAGTGCTTCTTTAAATCTCTTTGCTCTCGCTCTTGTAACCAGTGCAATTGGTATTTGAATTGGTTCCCTTAAAACCGTTCTTTGATTCACATCATTCCCCTCCTCTTGAAAAGGAAATCGTCACCTAATAAGGATTTGTATGCATTGTCATCGATTCGTTCAAGAACATTGGAAGGACCATCCCTTCTAGGAAGTCGCTTGGAATGCTTTTGTGTTGGGATTTCTTTCTTCCTTTCGCATAGCCAAACCCAATCTCCGGGATCAAAAACTAATTTGTGATGAATTTTGTTCGCTTGACCATGAAGCTCTTTAGTCTTCTCAGGATTACTACAATAGATTAGTCAGTTTGGATTGAAAGCTCTGGGAGCAAAATCAATTTGATGTTTGAACCCTCAGATAAATGGTAATCAACGTAGTGCTTCCTCGCAAAAGACATCCTCGTATCCTTTTGTATAACAATCCTTTTGTTTTCTCTCTGATTTTCTCTCAATGGCCATAAGACTCTTCTCTTTTTTTAGCTCGCTTTTCTCGACCTCTCTCTCTTTTTCACTCTCTTTCTTTTTCACTTTTTATCTTTTGGTTGCTCTCTTTTTCACTCCTTCTCTTTTTGTAACCTCACTTGATCTTCATACACTTGTTGTGGTGTCAACAGTACAAGAGTGATTGGTTGATCGTTGTGCGATGAATACTTGTTGGTGGAGCCATCCGTGTTGACACACTAATCAAACTGCTTCTGTAAATTGTCAGGGATGGTTTTACCTTGGAACGGGGGAATCTTCATTTTAATGCTATCCAAATTGCTGTCTTCTTGATTCCTAGCTCTTCTAAATCGCCCTCCATGTCTCCTATTACCCACAACCGAATCCTGACCATCTTCCTTATCAAAAACCAGCCCCACAATACGTTTCGTCATCATCTCTCACACCTAGAAATTGAACTCTTTCCCTTTTGCACACATTAGGAGCATTTTGTGGCTGCTTCAAACGTGCAATCTCTATCCGTTCCAACCGTTCATGCACTCATTCTAATTCAACTCTCAACATCCATTTCATCTCCTCATCAACTGTAATTGTAGGTTTGGAATAGTTGGTCGTGGTGGCTCTACGGTTAAGGTTTCTTCTTTATTGCCTGACATATTTAAAATCTGTAAAATAAGGTTAGAAACCTCACAAGCACTCCCTCACATGTTTCACTTGAGAAAAGAGAATTCACTCACTCTCGTGTTTCTTGCTTAAATGGCTTTTACCCCCTAATATGCTCACTGCTCCAGCCTTCTACCACTCGTTGATTCTCTTTTGGTTCTTTTCAAACTAGAACTAAAGCTCTGATACCAAATGATGCGAACCCCACCAAGAATAATGAGACTCATCAAGATTATGAACTCAAGAATGTTCCAAAGTTAGGTTTGAATGGATGGGAGACCTCAACCCATTGCTTCAGCAAAAACAAGAAACTTGGTATATTGGACCTCAACCCGTTGCTTAATGCGGAACAAGAACCTTGGTATAAGGAAGTTGCCACACTCAACTATGGAATGGTTGATTGATAAGTCGGGAGTGAATGCCACGGAAAATTCTGATAAGTTCAAATAGTTCTCAAAGAACCAAAGAGAATTAGAACTCGCAAATTTGTGAATAAATTGATGTGTCTTTTTATTGCTGTGAGGATGCCTATTTATGGGCAATTATTACAGAGAATATTCCTAAAAGACCAGAAAATTTGTTACAAAGGATAATCCTAAAAATATGAAAATTTGTTATAAAAGATAATCCTAAATCCTAACCGAAATCACGCCTACACTAGAAATTCAGAAAAAGAAACGAAAATAAATTAAAAAAAGTCATGGGCTTGTATTATTTGAATTCCTCATGGGCTTGAGTTAAGTTAATGCACCCCTGTTGACCACATGAGTCAATGGGCCTCCACGAATTTGATTGAGCTCAAATCTCTTGAATCAGCCCATTAAGTGTTTTTTTAAATCTCTTTGCTCTCGCTCTTGTAACCAGCCCAATTGGAATTTGAATTGGTTCCCTTAAAACCATTCTTTGATTCACATCATTCCCCTCCTCTTGAAAAGGAAATCATCGCCTAATAAGGATTTGTATGCATTGCCATCGATTCGTTTAAGAACTTGGAAAGGACCATCCCTTCTACGAAGTCGCTTGGATTGCTTTTGTGTCGGGATTCGTTTCTTCCTTTTGCATAGCCAAACCCAATCTCAGGGATCAAAAGCTAATTTGTGACGGGTTTTGTTGCCTTGACCTTGAAGCTCCTTAGTCTTCTCGGGATTACTACTATAGATTAGTCGGTTTGGATTGGAAGCTCTGGGCACAAAATCAATTTGATATTTGAACCCTCGGATAAATGGTAATCTACGTAGTGCTTCCTCGCAAAAGACATCCTCGTATCCTTTTGTATAACAATCCTTTTGTTTTCTCTCTGATTTTCTCTCAATGGCCATAAGACTCTTTACTTTTTTTGGCTCGCTTTTCTCGGCCTCTCTCTCTTTTTCACTCTCTTTCTTTTTCACTTTTTATCTTTTGGTTGCTCTCTTTTTCACTCCTTCTCTTTTTGTAACCTCACTTGATCTTCATACACTTGTTGTGGTGTCAGCAGCACAAGAGTGATTGGTTGATCATTGAGCAACGAATACTTGTTGGTGAAGCCATTCGTGTTGACACACCAATCAAACTGCTTCTGTAAATCGTCAGGGATGGTTTTACCTTGAACGGGGGAATCTTCAATTTAATGCTGCCCAAATTGTTGTCTTCTTGATTTCTAGCACTTGTAAATCGCCCTCCGTGTCACATATTACCCACAACCGAATCCTGACCATCTTCTTTATCAAAACCAGCCCCACAATACTTTTCATCTTCATCTCTCACACCTCGAAATTGAACTCTTTCCCTTTTGCACACATTAGGAGCATTTTGTGGCTGCTTCAAACGTGCAATCTCTATCCGGTCCAACCGTTTATGCACTCGTTCTAATTCAAATCTCAACATCCATTTCATCTCTCTCATCAACTATAACTGCAGGTTTGGAATAGTTGGTCGTGGTGGCTCTACGGTTGAGTTTTCTTCTTTATTGCATGACATATTTAAAATCTGCAAAATAAGGTTAGAAACCCCACAAGCACTCCCTCATGCGTTTCACTTGAGAAAAGAGAATTCACTCACTCTCGTGTTTCTCACTTAAATGGCTTTTACCCTCTAATAAGCTCACTACTCCTGCCTTCTTCCACTCGTTGAGACTCTTTTGGTTCTTTTCAAAGTAGAACCTAAGCTCTGATACCAAATGATGCGAACCCCGCCAAGATTAATGAGACCTGTCAAGATTATGAACCCAAGAACGTTCCAAAGTCAGGTTTGAATGGATGGGAGAGCTCAACCTGTTGCTTCAGCAAAAACACGAACATTGGTATATCGGACCTCAACTTGTTGCTTAATTCGGTACAAGAACCTTGGTATAAGGAAGATGCCACAATCAACTATGGAATGGTTGATTGATAAGTCGGGAGTGAATGCCACGGAAAATTCCGATAAGTTCAAATAGTTCTCAAAGAACCAAAGAGAATTAGTGTAGGAAAATAAATCGGTAAAAACGTATCAGAGTGGCGCAGCGGAACAATAAAAATTTTTAGATCGTTAAATATCTCATGATGCCATATACAATAAACCAACAACAATTAAAACTCATACCTCAAGGACGCCAATCTATAGGAGAAGAATGACCGGAGGCTTCAACCAATTAGCCTTCTCTACTATTCTCTAATTCCCAAATGGCTGAGTGTGTGGGCACTCTGAACCTCGATCGGTATGCTAGCACTGCTAGTCTTCTTCCGACCACCCAGATCTCTAAAGAACTTATTGTCACGATGAGCTGTGTAATAATAAGCCTGCTCACCTGAGAGTCTGTGGTCTGAGAGAACTGGAGTGGTAGGACCTCTATTTATAGACCTGCATGAGATGATTCTCTGAATTCGAATTGGATTAGGAAAAGATATTCTCCCTTATCCATAACCATAAAATCTGAATTTTCCAAGGGAAAATCCCAACAATAAAATTCAGCCATTTAGGATAAATCCAATCCAAATCTAAACAAGATTTTAACTAGAATTTTATCTCCCTTTTTCAACCAAAAAATCCGAAAATTCCTAGGAGAAAATCTCCTCAAAAAATTCGGCCACATTTAGGATAAGGGAGAATCAAAATTCCACTAGGATTTTCAAGCTTGAATCTTATCTCATCCTTATCCAAAATAACCGAATTTTCCTAGGAGATATGCTCTAAAATTTTGGCCACTTTCTGGGGAGGAGAGAATCCAAATTCAACTGGGATTGAAACTTGAATTTTTCCCTTGAACCTTATCCACAAAAACTGAAAATCCATTGCGGATAATCCTCAAAATTTCGTCCATCATTAGTTAGGATTTGGATTCAAAATTCAAGTAGGATTCTAACAAGATTATCCTCTCCATATCCAACTCAAATTCGAATTTCAAACCTTGTGGATTTTCCACAACAAATCCGAATCCTACTTGGACTGTGATTCAAAATTTGAATTTCAAATTTCAAATTCGAATTTCAAATTCAAATTTCAAATTTCAAATTTAAATTTCAAATTCAAATTTCAAATTCAAATTTCAAATTTCAAATTTCAAAATTCAAATTTCAAATTTCAAATTTCAAAATTCAAATTTCAAATTTCAAAATTCAAATTTCAAAATCCACAAAACAGTTGTGTTTCAAATTCTTGTTCTCATGGATAATTTTCTACAACTCCGATCCAATCTCAAATAAAATCATGGCAACTTTATTTGGAGTTCGAATAATTGTGTACTCTATTATCCAAAACAAAATCTGAATCCAACCAGAGAGAATCTTGTCTACCATCCTAATCCTATGTCATCACCATCCATGCATAATAAACCAGCCAAGAGCATACACAAATCAATTTGCCAAACGTTAAGGAATTATGTGGAGCTTGTAGAGGGACTGATTGGACATATATAATCGGGCTCCCGTAAATCCATATGATCATCATTCTTTTACCGAACAACTCAATCACATGATCACTTGTTTCAGAGTCACACCACTATAAACCTGAAACTGAACTCCCAATTATAAACCGTATTACGTAAGCCTGTGACAAGCTATCGTCCAATGACCTTGTCATGTATGCAGAACCCTCATATGATATCCATGATCAGCCTTAGGCCAAAGTCAGTTTAATCCTACTGATCCGGCTATCTTAAAGTTCCATTATACTACCGAATAAAGAAAATGATTATTCACCATATGTGAATAAGAAGTCATCCGCCCAGCAGACGACCCAAGGCCTTGTCCATTTTCACATTCAGTATAATGCCTTTAAAAGGATACCCTTAACTCCTCATTAGAGCTATGATTCCGATATCTATAAACGAACCCTTCATCGTATACAAGTCATGCACCCAACGAACCGATCTATAAGCTTACGACCTCTAAGACGCTTTAGCCATTGGAACATCAAAGTACACAAGTCATATACATGAAGCTATCCTTTTACTCAGGATTAAGGTTACTGCATAATGAACGTCAAAAGCAGATCGATCCACTCAAAGCGGACTTCGTAGATCAATCACGCTTTGGTCTCGGTCTAATATGTCACCACCAAGCAACATATCTATGTCTCTACTTAGGAGTCCAACTCCAGACAGTCAAGACAAACCGTCCCCTCCAAGGCTTTAGACAATATAATAGTCTTAACATAAGTTAGATGCTCGGTCTAACCCCATAGACTACAGACCATAGTTTAGATCGCTAACTTTAGAACATTGTCTTCTCGCATACAAAAGTTCATTGCATGTAACGTTCTAATAGTTTAACACAAGCAGTCAGGGAGCCATATTTGCTTACATTTACTTTAACATGTAAATAACACGAGGACAAATAGCAATGTAATGAATAACCTTTATATATAATTTTATTATCCAGTTCAAAATAAATACATCAAAATATCTCTAATGCTTAGGGCATTTCCTAACAATCTCCCACTTGCCCTAAGCTAGCAGATGTGCCATGTTACGCATCCCCATCGCCTCTACATGCCTCTCAAAGCTTCTAGGCACCAAAGTCTTAGTAAAGGGATTGGCAATGTTGTCCTCGGACTCGATCTTACATACATCTACTTGTCCTGTCTCCATGTGCCCTCTAATAATATGATATCTCCGATCTATGTGCTTGGTCCTCTTGTGGTGCCGAGTTTCCCTTGTGTTGGTAATAGCCGCAGTGTTATCACAGTAAGGTGTGATAGGCTTGTCAACACCCGGAATGACCTCAAGCTCTCTAAAGAACTTACGGAGCCAAATCGCTTCTTTAGATGCCTCAGCCGTAGCCACATATTCAGCCTCCATAGTAGAGTCAGCTGTGTAGCCCTGCTTCACGCTCCTCCACACAATGGCGCCTCCTCCGAGCAAAAACACTGATCCAGATGTCGATTTCGTCAAATCCTTACAAGTCTGGAAGTCTGAGTTTGTGTATCCTATGGGTGTTAGGTCCCCTCCAGAATACACCAGCATATAATCCCTTGTTCTCTTAATATACTTGAGTATATGCTTTACGGCTTGCCAGTGCTTGGTTCCAGGAGTTGCTTGATATCGACTTACCATACATACTGCAAAACATACATCCGGGCGAGTGCAAAGCATAGCGTACATAAGGCTACCCACAGCGGATGCATAAGGGACCTTACTCATATGCTTTCTTTCTTCCGATGTCTTGGGACAGTCATCCAATGAAAGAGTTAGACCGACAATAGAAGGTTGTGAACCTTTCTTTGCCTCTTACATTGCATATTTGTCAATTATTTTATCTATGTATGAAGCTTGGGATAACGCTATCATTTTGTTCTTTCGATCTCTGAAGAGACGAATGCCTAGAACATAATTAGCTTCTCCCAAGTCCTTCATGTCAAACTGTTGGTGCAACCAAAGCTTGACTGATGATAAGTTCCCTACATCATTCCCAATGAGTAGTATATCATCGACATAGAGTATCAGAAATATCACTTTTCCATCCTTAATACGTTTATAAACACAGGGTTCATCAACGTTCTGGTCAAAACCAAATGTCTTAATCGCTTGATTAAACCTCTGGTTCCATGAGCGGGATGCTTGCTTTAATCCATAAATGGATCTAAGCAACTTGCAGACTTTCCTTTCTTGGCCTTTCGCTACGAACCCTTCGGGCTATATCATATAGATATACTCTTCAAGATGGCCATTCAAGAATGTCGTCTTGACATCCATTTGCTAGATCTCGTAATCGAGAGCTGCAGCAATGGACAGAAGAATACGGATAGACTTTCAGCATAGCAACAGGTGAAAAGGTTTCATCGTAATCGATTCCAGCCTTTTGCGTGTATCCCTTTGCAACCAGTCTAGCTTTGAAAGTTTCCACTCTCCCTTCTGAATCCTTCTTTCTTTTGTAGACCCATTTGCATCCAATGGGTTTTATCCCATCTGGCAAATCTACAAGTTCCCAAACAGAGTTGGATTTCATAGAATCCATCTCATTGTTCATAGCCTGTTTTCAAGATTTAGAATCAACATCATTTATAGCTTCATCATAGGTGACCAGATCATCCTCATGCTTATGAGCCTCGGCCTGGTATACCTCAGCATCATACATGAAGAAATTAGGTTTCTTCGAAACCCTCCCACTACGACGAGGCACCCTAAATTGTTGATCGTCTGTAGGTCTTTCACCGGAACTCAGATTTGCGTCCAAGAACGAAATCTGTGGAGCAGTTCTTTCACCCGATAACTCCTCTAGCACCACTTTGCTTCGAGACTTAAATTCATTCATGTGACTTTCCTCCAAGAATGTCACATGGGTTGAAACAATGACTTTTTGTTCCTTCGGTTTATAGAACAGACCTCCTTTAGTTCCTTTTGGATACCCTACAAACATGCACAATTCTGATCTTGGTTCCAACTTCTTCGCATCCCCATCCAGTACATGCGTCGGGCAGCCCCATATTCTCATATGTCTAAGGGAGGGCTTCCTGCCACGCCACAATTCATACGGAGTTCTGGGAATTGATTTGCTTGGAACCTGGTTCAAAATATAGCATGCCGTTTGTAAAGCATATCCCCAGAATGATAATGGCAGCGTTGAATAACTCATCATGGATCGTACCATATCTAACAAGGTCCTGTTTCTCCTTTCGGCTACACCATTCTGTTGTGGAGTACCAGGTGCAGTCAATTGGGATAATATCCCATTCTCTACAAGATGTCCTAGAAATTCGTCAGAGAGGTATTCGTCACCTTGATCAGATCAAAGTGTCTTTATGGATTTATCCAATTGCTTTTCCACTTCCACACGATACTCTTTGAACTTGTCAAAGGTTTCGCTCTTGCGGTGCATCAGATACACATATCCATACCTCGAGTAATCATCTATAAAAGAGACATAATACTCGAACCCTCCTCGTGCTGTGACGTTCATGGGCCCACATACGTCAGTATGCACAATTTCTAAGAGCTCCTGAGCCCTTATACCCTTAGTTCCAAAAGACCTCTTAGTCATTTTACCCTCTAAACAAGACTCACATTGGGGAAGACGTACCTCCTCCAGAGATTCCAGAGGACCGTCTTTCACCAATCTTTGAATCCTATCCCGATTAATATGACCAAGTCTTAAATGCCAATGATACGCCTTGTTAGAGTGAGAAACTTTCAACCTTTTAGAGTTATCTATTAATTCAGTGTCAAGCAGTGAGTACATCTTTGATTTGATCAAATATAGGTTTCCATCCATCCATCCAGAATAGATAAAAGACTTATTTCTATGAATATCAACTCTTTTACTAAAAGAAACTGAATAAGAATCCTTTATTAAACAAGCTACCGATATAAGGTTCCTCCTAAAATTAGGAACATAAAAACAGTCTTTCAATAAAATAAACCTAAATTGATCAAAATAAAGGTAAATATCTCCCACTGCCTCAGCCACCACCAAGCTACCATCTCCAATCCGCAACGAAAGGCTCCTATCATGTAGACTTCTCATTTCCACGAACCCCTGCATAGAAACACAAACATGATTAGTGGCGCCCGAATCAATGACCCAAGTGTCTTTCGATTCTTCCACCAAACACGCTTCTAAGTAGTGAAGTTCCTTACTTTCCTTGCCCTTGGCAGCTAGGAATTCCCGGCAAGACTTCTTGAAGTGACCTATCTTCCCACAATGGAAGCACTTGGACTTTTTAGGGTCTTTGGGCTTCTTGTTCTTGTTCTTCTTCTTCCCATCCGAGACAGGAGGATTAGAAGAACTGGAAGCCGCTTGCTTCTGGTTTGGCCTCTTCCTCTTCCGTGAGGGTTTGGAAGATTCCACCAAATTGGCCTCACCTTTGGGTTGGACAGCATCCCCATCCTTGATCATCCACTCGTAAGCCTGGAGTTGCTTCATGAGCTCATTAGTCCTAACTCCCTTGTCGCCAGATTGTATGCGGCCTTAAACCCCACAAAATCTTTCGACAGAGTTTTGAACACCATCTCGATCTAGGTGTTGTAGTCCAACTCAGCACTGTTCTCGGCAGCCTCAGCGAAGAATCCCATTAGAGTGATCATATGGTCCTTCACTGGAGTACTCGCCTTTTACTTAGAGTTCATAATGTTGGTTATAGCAGACTGTCGAGCCAACTTTTCTTGGCCTTCGAACATGTCCTCCAGATTGTCCATGATCTCTCTAGTAACCTGATAAGTCTCATGCTGCTTTTGTAAAGCACTCGTCATGCTAGCAAGCATGTAGCATCGAGCTATATCATTGGATTCTCTCTAACGAGTATAGGCAACCGGGACCTCCTCAAGCGGTGTGTCAGGTTTTGGCCCTGGTGGGCATGGTTCATCCAGTACGAACTTGTGTCTCTCGCAGCTGAGAACTATCAACAGATTTCTTCTCCAATCTTTATAATTATCGCCATTCAGTTTATTGAAATGAGGGGTTTTAGTGACATTTTGAATTGAAATAAAATTATACTAGACATCATTACAAAGCCCAAGCAAATATACAAATAATTTAGCAAATAAAACATACAAGTATGTTCCTACATGAAACTTGAAAAACATGTAGCATTGCAACGGTAATTCTCATCACCTATTGGCCCAAGCCACCGAGGGGTGATCATGAAAACAAATAGCCGGAACATGGACCCTGTCCAATTAATATATGTTACCTTAAATCCTCCAAGGTTAAGACATATATTAATAACCGCTTATTTGGCCACCAGTTTAGTTAACAGAGCTTCTAGGGAAGGTTAATAACTAAACGAGTCTTGAGTGTATAACCATTGTTTACGTAGCCCGATCCACGTCCTACCAAGCCACCGAGGGGTGGTCATGAATAGGATCGTACCCGAACACGTTTTCCACATAGGAGATTCAATCTAGTATACTGGCGGCGGTAAACACCTACCGGGGGGTGTGGTCAGGGCAGAACTGACGCGAGGCGTTACCATGCTTTCACATATGGATCAACAATGGAGGTCGTGGGTTTTGTTTGAAACCCTCTTCCACTCAATATTTTGAAAAACATGCAAGTTTTGACAAATTATGTATGATCAATATAGTATGAGTGGCACTCACCTATCCTATATGACATGTTACCAAATATGCATATAAAACATCCATCAATACATATTTATACATCCACGACATATCACAAAAAAAATAATTAACAGAATAACCAAGCCATGGTTCCATCCTAGAACAAAGAAAATAAAGATTACAAAATTTCATCCAAAGCATTCTTTAGGTCTTGAATTTTGTTCTGTCTTCTTGTATCCATCTTTATGTAGCCTCTCCATTTATTTCTCACCCCAAGAATCATTTAAAATTTAAATCTCCAAAAATTTAAATTTCAAATTCGAATTCCAAATTCGAATTTCAAATTTAAATTTCAAATTCAAATTTTAAACAATTTTAAACATCATGTGTAATAATATGTAATTTCAAAAATTTCAAATTTTTAATTACATATTTTTAAACATGATTTAAAATTAAATCTCAAATTTAAAAATAAAAAATTTTCGATTTTTGAATCATCGCACCACCAACCCCGGAGGCGGCAGCCACCGTGGGCAGCCACCAGCCCTGGGGGGGCTGGCAGCACACGGCTGCCCATGTGCAGCCCTGCTGGGCTGCAGGCCAAGCCTGCAGCCCTAGGCTGCATGCCTAGGTTGGGCACAGCAGCCGGCAGGCTACAGGCAACGGCTGCAACCACAGGCTGCATGCCCAGGCTGCGGCCAGCCTTGGGTAGGCCACGGCCACCCTCAGTTACAGGTGAAGCCTACGGCCGTGGGTGGTTATGGCCTGCACAGGGGCTGCCGCAGCCCGATCCTGCCTGAGGGCAGGGGCTGCAACCCCACCAAGGCCCGTCGGCCTATCCCGAGGGGTCATGTCTCGATTTTCATGCCATATTCCAATTTACCTATTAGGATTTCCAAAAATTAATTTGAATCCTAATTAAATTGAAATTTTTCACACAATCAAAATTTCAACCTTTAAATCAAATTTAACTTTTGGGAAAAATAAATTGCGGTCTTCAATCTTCAATCTCCTCCAAGAATAATTACATAAAATTTCCTAAACCGTTTCCGGTGTACAAAAATTCTAACTATAAAAATTCTAAGAGACAAAAAATAAAACCCATGGGAAAATTACAGTATTAATAAACTGCTCCCATGGTTATATAAAAAATTCCTAGACACAATTTTTTCTAAATTCTAAGGAACCATAACCGGCATAAACAAGCATGCTTATAATAATTCAAAAAAAATTAAAATAACCACATACTTTATACATAATCCATGATAACAACATAAAGGAATCCTAGAAAGCCACCCTCTAAATATCAAATCCACACATAAATAAAAAGACTAAGTAATTGTCTAATTTATGTACATGGCATAGTCATGAGATGGCTCTGATACCAATTGTAGGAAAATAAATTAGTAAAAACGTATCAGAGTGGCGCAGCGGAACAATAAAAATTTTTAGATCGTTAAATATCTCATGATGCCATATACAATAAACCAACAACAATTAAAACTCATACCTCCAGGACGCCAATCTGTAAGAGGAGAATGACCGGAGGCTTCAACCAACTAGCCTTTTCTACTATTCTCCAATTCCCGAATGGCTGAGTGTGTGGGCACTCTGAACCTCGATCGGTATGCTAGCACTGCTAGTCTTCTTCCGACCACCTAGATCTCTAAAGAACTTATTGTCACGATGAGTTGTGCAACAATAAGCCTGCTCACCTGAGAGTCTGTGGTCTGAGAGAACTAGAGTGGCAGGACCTCTATTTATAGACCTGCATGAGGTGATTCTCTAAATTCGAATTGGATTAGGAAAAGATATTCTCCGTTATCCATAACCATAAAATCCAAATTTTCCAAGGGAAAATCCCAATAATAAAATTCGGCCATTTAGGATAAATCTAATCCAAATCTAAATAAGATTTTAACTAGAATTTTATCTCCCTTTTTCAACCAAAAAATCAGAAAATTCCTAGGAGAAAATCTCCTCAAAAAATTCGGCCACATTTAGGATAAGGGAGAATCAAAATTCCACTAGGATTTTCAAGCTTGAATCTTATCTCATCCTTATCCAAAATAACCGAATTTTCCTAGGAGATATGCTCCAAAATTTCGGCCACTTTCTGGGGAGGAGAGAATCCAAATTCAACTGGGATTGAAACTTGAATTTTTCTCTTGAACCTTATCCACAAAAGCTGAAAATCCATTTAGGATAATCCTCAAAATTTTGTCCATCATTAGTTAGGATTTGGATTCAAAATTCAAGTAGGATTCTAACAAGATTATCCTCTCCATATCCAACTCAAATTCGAATTTCAAACCTTGTGGATTTTCCACAACAAATTCGAATCCTACTTGGACTGTGATTCAAAATTTGAATTTCAAATTTCAAATTCGAATTTCAAATTCAAATTTCAAATTTCAAATTTAAATTTCAAATTCAAATTTCAAATTCGAATTTCAAATTCGAATTTCAAATTCAAATTTCGAATTCAAAATTCAAATTTCAAATTTCAAATTTCAAATTTCAAAATCCACAAAATAGTTGTGTTTCAAATTCTTGTTCTCATGGATAATTTTCTACAACTCCAATCCAATCTCAAATAAAATCATGGCAACTTTATTTGGAGTTTGAATAATTGTGTACTCTATTATCCAAAACAAAATCTGAATCCAACCGGAGAGAATCTTGTCTACCATCCTAATCCTATGTCATCACCATCCATGCATAATAAACCAGCCAAGAGCATACACAAATCAATTTGCCAAACGTTAAGGAATTATGTAGAGCTAGTAGAGGGACTGATTGGACATATATAATCGGGCTCCCGCAAATCCATATGATCATCATTCTTTTACCGAACAACTCAATCATATGATCACTAGTTTCAGAGTCACACCACTATAAACCTGAAACTGAACTCCCAATTATATACCGTATTACGTAAGCCTGTGACAAGCTATCGTCCAATGACCTTGTCATGTATGTAGAACCCTCATATGATGTCCATGATCAGCCTTAGGCCAAAGTCCGTTTAATCCTACTGATCAGGGTATCTTAAAGTTCCATTATACTACCGAATAAAGAAAATGATTATTCACCATATGTGAATAAGAAGTCATCCGCCCAACAGACGACCTAAGGCCTTGTCCATTTTCACATTCAGTATAATGCCTTTAAGAGGATACCCTTAACTCCTCATTAGAGCTATGATTCCGATATCTGTAAACGAACCCTTCATCGTATACAAGTCATGCACCCAACGAACCGGTCTATAAGCTCACTACCTCTGAGATGCTTTAGCCATTGGAACATCAAAGTACACAAGTCATATACATGGAGCTGTCCTTTTACCCAAGATTAACATTACTGCATAATGAACTTCAAAAGCATATCGATCCACTCAAAGCGGACTTCGTAGATCAATCACACTTTAGTCTCGGTCTAATATGTCACCACCAAGCAACATATCTGTTTCTCTACTTGGGAGTCTAGCTCCAGACAGTCAAGACAAACCGTCCCCTCCAAGGCTTTGGACAACATAATAGTCTTAACATGAGTTAGATGCTCGGTCTAACCCCATAGACTACAGACCATAGTTTAGACCGCTAACTTTAGAACATTGTCTTCTCGCATACAAAAGTCCATTGCATGCAACGTTTTAACAGTTTAACACATGCAGTCAGGGAGCCATATTTGCTTATATTTACTTTAATATGTAAATAAGACGAGGACAAATAGCAATGTAATGAATAACATCTATATATAATTTTATTATCCAGTTCAAAATAAATACATCAAAATGTCTCTAATGCTTAGGGCATTTCCTAACAATTAGAACTCTCAAATATGTGAATAAACTGATGTGTCTTTTTATTGCTGTGAGGATGCCTATTTATATGCAATTGTTACAAAGAATATTCCAAAAAGACCCGAAAATTTGTTACAAAGAATAATCCTAAAAATCTGAAAATTTGTTATAAAAGATAATCCTAAATCCTAACTGAAATTTGTTATAAAAGATAATCCTAAATCCTAACCGAAATCACGCCTACACTAGAAATTCGAAAAAAGAAACAAAAATAAATTAAAAAAAGTCATGGGCCTGTATTATTTGAATTCCTCATGGGCTTGAATTAAGTTAATGCATCCCTGTTGACCACATGAGTCAATGGGCCTCCACGAATTTGATTGAGCCCAAATCAATTGAATCAGCCCATTAAGTGCTTCTTTAAATCTCTTTGCTCTCGCTCTTATAACCAACCCAATTGGTATTTGAATTGGTTCCCTTAAAACCGTTCTTTGAGTCACATCATTCCCCGCCTCTTGAAAAGGAAATCATCGCCTAATAAGGATTTGTATGCATTGTCATCGATTCGTTCAAGAACTTAGAAAGGACCATCCCCTCTAGGAAGTCGCTTGGAATGCTTTTGTGTCGGGATTCGTTTCTTCCTTTCGCATAGCCAAATCTAATCTCCGGGATCAAAAACTAATTTATGACGCATTTTATTGGCTTGACCTTGAAGCTCCTTAGTCTTCTCGGGATGACTACTATAGATTAGTCGGTTTGGATTGGAAGCTTTGGGCACAAAATCAATTTGATGTTTGAACCCTTGGATAAATTTTAATCCACATAGTGCTTCCTCGCAAAAGACATCCTCATATCCTTTTGTATAACAATCCTTTTTTTTTTCTCTCTGTTTTTCTCTTAATGGCCATAAGACTCTTCTCTTTTTTTTGCTCGCTTTTCTCGGCCTCTCTCTCTTTTTCACTCTCTTTCTTTTTCACTTTTTATCTTTTGGTTGCTCTCTTTTTCACTCCTTCTCTTTTTGTAACCTCACTTGATCTTCATACACTTGTTGTGGTGTCAGCAGTACAAGAGTGATTGGTTGATCATTGAGCAACGAATACTTGTTGGGGAAGCCATCTGTGTTAACACACCAATCAAACTGCTTCTGTAAATCATCAGGGATGGTTTTACCTTAGAACGGGGGAATCTTCATTTTGATACTGCCTAAATTGTTGTCTTCTTGATTCCTAGCTCTTGTAAATCACCCTCCATGTCACATATTACCTACAACCGAATTTTGACCATCTTCTTTATCAAAACCAGCCCCACAATACTTTTCGTCTTCATCTCTCACACCTTAAAATTGAACTCTTTCCCTTTTGCACACATTAGGAGCATTTTGTGGCTGCTTCAAACGTGCAATCTCTATCCAGTCCAACCGTTCATGCACTCATTCTAATTCAACTCTCAACATTCATTTCATCTCTCTTATCAACTGTAACTGCAGGTTTGGAATAGTTGGTCGTGGTGGCTCTACGGTTGAGTTTTCTTCTTTATTGCATGACATATTTAAAATCTGTAAAATAAGGTTAGAAACCTCACAAGCACTCCCTCACGTGTTTCACTTGAGAAAAGAGAATTCACTCATTCTCGTGTTTCTCTCTTAAATAGCTTTTACCCTCTAATATGCTCACTGCTCCCGCCTTCTTCCACTCGTTGATTCTCTTTTGGTTCTTCTCAAACTAGAACGTAAGCTCTGATACCAAATGATGCGAACCCCGCCAAGAATAATGAGACCCGTCAAGATTATGAACCCAAGAACGTTCCAAAGTCAGGTTTGAATGGATGGGAGACCTCGACCCATTGCTTCAGCAAAAAAAGAACCTTCGTATAAGGAAGATGCCACAATCAACTATGGAATGGTTGATTGATAAGTTAGGAGTGAACGCCACTGAAAATTTCGATAAGTTCAAATAGTTCTCAAAGAACCAAAGAGAATTAGAACTCTCAAATTTGTGAATAAACTATTGTGCCTTTTTATTGCCATAAGGATGCCTATTTATAGGCAATTCTTACAGAGAATACTCCTAAAAGACCCGAAAATTTGTTACAAAGGATAATCCTAAAAATCAGAAAATTTGTTATAAAAGATAATCATAAATCCTAACTGAAATTTGTTACAAAAGATAATCCTAAATCCTAACCGAAATCACGCCTACACTAGAAATTCAGAAAAAGAAACGAAAATAAATTAAAAAAAGTCATGGGCTTGTATTATTTGAATTCCTCATGGGCTTGAATTAAGTTAATGCATCCCTGTTGACCACATGAGTCAATTGGCCTCCACGAATTTGATTAAGCCCAAATCTCTTAAATCAGCCCATTAAGTGCTTCTTTAAATCTCTTTGCTCTCGCTCTTGTAACCAACCCAATTGGTATTTGAATTGGTTCCCTTAAAACCGTTCTTTGAGTCACATCATTCCCCGCCTCTTGAAAAGGAAATCATCGCTTAATAAGGATTTGTATGCATTGTCATCGATTCGTTCAAGAACTTGGAAAGGACCATCCCCTCAAGGAAGTCGCTTAGAACGCTTTTGTGTCGGGATTCGTTTCTTCCTTTCGCATAGCCAAACCCAATCTCTGGGATCAAAAACTAATTTGTGATGCATTTTGTTGGCTTGACCTTAAAGCTCCTTAGTCTTCTCGGGATTGCTACTATAGATTAGTCGGTTTGGATTGGAAGCTCTGGGCACAAAATCAATTTGATGTTTGAACCCTCGGATAAATGGTAATCCACGTAGTGCTTCCTCGAAAAAGACATCCTCGTATCCTTTTGTATAACAATCCTTTTGTTTTCTCTCTGATTTTCTCTCAATGGCCATAAGACTCTTCTCTTTTTTTTGCTCGCTTTTCTCGGCCTCTCTCTCTTTTTCACTTTCTTTTTCACTTTTTGTCTTTTGGTTGCTCTCTTTTTCACTCCTTCTCTTTTTGTAACCTCACTTGATCTTCATACACTTGCTATGGTGTCAGCAGTACAAGAGTGATTGGTTGATCATTGAGCAATGAATACTTGTTGGTGAAGCCATCCATGTTGACACACTAATCAAACGGCTTCTGTAAATTGTCGGGATGGTTTTACCTTGGAACGGGGGAATCTTCATTTTAATGCTGCCCAAATTGTTGTCTTCTTGATTCCTAGCTCTTGTAAATCGCCCTCCATGTCTCCTATTACCCACAACCGAATCCTGACCATCTTCTTTATCAAAACCGGCCCTATAATACTTTTCGTCTTCATCTCTCATACCTCGAAATTGACCTCTTTCCCTTTTGCACACATTAGGAGCATTTTATGGCTACTTCAAACGTGCAATCTCTATCTGGTCCAACCGTTCATGCCCTCGTTCTAATTCAACTCTCTACATCCGTTTCATCTCTCTCATCAACTATAACTGCAGGTTTGGAATAGTTGGTCGTGGTGGCTCTACGGTTGAGTTTTCTTCTTTATTGCATGACATATTTAAAATCTGCAAAATAAGGTTAGAAACCTCACAAGCACTCCCTCACGTGTTTCACTTGAGAAAAGAGAATTCACTCACCCTCGTATTTTTCGCTTATATGGCTTTTACCCTCTAATATGCTCACTACTTCTACCTTCTTCCACTCGTTGATTCTCTTTTGGCTCTTTTCAAACTAGAACCTAAGCTCTGATGTGACGTCCCCTGATTCCAACCACTCGCAACCCTCATGGATCGACTCTACGGCCGACCAGGACCGTTCGTGTGCTAAATCCGAGTTGTCAGTTTTAAACTCTTTTACTAATATTTCTTTAACATCAGGGCCTAAAATTTCACCCCAAAATTTTTTTTTCTTTAATACATACTTTTTCTTATGATTGTCAAGTAAGAAGGTGATGCAAAATATAATACTGGCATTTTTCATATCTGAAATAATTACAACATATTTGGTAACATATATAATATCTATATGTACTGTATATTTTGTCTTCAAACGTATTTTCTTTACTCAAAAAGCTCGGCGGAAAACTTATGGCAGGACCAAATCCACAGTGAGTTCCCTATCCCCTTGACACACTCGCATCCTGCCGCCATCCATGAATCTACTGGACAGGTTTCTTACCTGCAACATGAACAAACTGATGAGCTAACGGGCTCAGTAAGTTCAAACATCCATCGTAAGAATCATATTGATTCAAAAACAATACAACTCAATTTCCTATGAATAGTAGTATTCACCATGAATAGTGATAAATAGTAAAGTTGACCTTTGACCTATGAATAGTACCAGTTACCCTAACTGAGTACTATTCACATATCCTAACCGAACTTACATTACTCTAACGTAACTTCGGTTATGCTCAATTATGATTTTTACCATTTTATTGATTGCATATTTTCTATTGGATTTCTAGTGTAGAGCTCTATTTATGGCAGTACCGATGATTATTAGCGCGCTAACTGGGAGGGTCTAAGGGGCGACCTTAGAACATCATCCTCCACAGCCCTGATAACCCCGAGGGATTTAAACAAACCTCCACCACTATGTTGGAGGGGCGGTACGCCTTAATGGTTTCATTTACCATTTTTCAATTTATAGTTTTGACCAAGTGATTGTATATATCACCTCAAGGTCACTATCCTCTATTGCCCGTAGGTCTTACTTATTTTCGTTATTTAGGATATGTTATACTAACTAATCCCCAAATGTTCATAGGATTTTATATCTAGTGTGCAGCTAGTATAGAATAGATTAACACAGTGTTTCATGTTGCAGACATGAAAATGCTTGAACTTACCAATACTGCACTAGTGTACACTTCCGTAACTCCTCTGCAGTTCTATGCTTATTTTGGGTTCCTACAGACATAATAGTGTTTGTTAATACCCAGTTTTATTATTATTTTAAATATATATTTATTTTACTTAACAAGTCTACACATTTAAATTTTATTTGTGGTACACGATCTGTAACACGCCCGTGTTCCAGGCCGTGTACCTCTCGGGTCTATTTTACACGGCCATGTTATTTTCTTCCTTAGCCGTGTAACTGTACACGGCTCGATACACGCCCGTGTACTTCTCGGATTATAAAATTTTTCCTATACACGGTCGTGTCTCCCTCTACACACCGTTGTTCCTTAAAATTTTTAGAATTTTAACTCTAAAATCTTCATTTTGAGTTTTAGAATTTTATCTAAATTATTCTAGGTCTTTTAGGGTTCTTTCCGAGCCTTTTCAGAAATTTTTGGTCAAAATAACCATTTTGCCCCTAACGGGTTTCGGGATCGCAATTTGTTTCATTCTATCATTTTTTTTCCAAATTTCCTAAGTCTAATTATTTTAAATAATATTTCCTAAGCTTTTGTATCATTTTACAGCTTAAATTGCTGCAAAATTTCAACTTCATTTTTCCCGGCCCTTGGTTACTATTCATCTATCACCTAGGGTCGTTTTTTTTCATTTTTCGAGTGTTTCGGAGCCTCAAATGGCCCTTTCACTACTTACTAAATGTTATTTATCCCGTCCCCGACCCTCGGTCCTCGAGAGGCTCGGGTTTCCTATCCCGACCTAAAACTTTCCCTTGTTTCCCAAAATACCCCTAACATAAATTTTTCTTCCTATTTAGGCATTTTAGTGATTTAGGGTCGGTTTACTATTCCTTTTGGGTTGGTTTTCCATTTCTAATCATAATTCACCAAGGGGTCTCGGTTTCCTTCCCGAGTTCAATATTTTTACCCCTCGTTTCCTAAAATGCCCTTAAGCCGATTTTAGAAATTTCGACAGCATTTCCGCTTATATTTTTAAGGTTTCTTGGGGTTAGGTACGCCTCAGAACCTTTGTACCTGCCACGTACTATACCAGAGGCCTATTTTATACAAAGTTTCCAAACTTTGTATAAAAACTTTCTATATAATTCAACATTTAGAAATTAACACAAGTCACAACACATTTTTTTCCAAACTAGCCTTGGTTTACTAGGTATTCATGTCTAATTAATTTTCATCACAACACATTATTCTTATTCTTCCCAATGTATAAAACAACATTCAAAAACTTAACCAAACATGCATTCTAACCCTAGTTATAGCCACGGATTTTATGCATAAATAGAAAGAAAATTTCACTTTCTTTCCTAGGGTTTTTATCAACATTTATCAACATTGAATCAACAAATCAACAATTTTTTTAATTGTTTTTCAACCCTCCAAACCCACGGTTTTTCTATGAAAAATCAAGGAAAAATGCTTCAAATTTGAAGCTTACCTTGATTAGTTATTGCCTTCAGATTGGAAATGCAATTCAAGCTAGGTTTGATGTGAAATTGAAAACAAAATTTTTGGTTTAAGGGGGGTTAAACTCACGGTTTTGGGCTGAAGAAAATGAGCAAGAGTTTAGTTGTTTTTTACAATTTTTTTTCTTGAATTTTGATGCCTATTTATAGGCAAAAACCAAGGGCTTTTTTGTAATTTTTTTTCAACAATTTCCTAATTGTTCAAGGACCAAAAATAAAGATTTTGGGGTCAAAATACAATTTTTTTTCTCCCTTTCCACATGGCCGTATGGCCTTTCAACAAAATTCCCAAAATTTTTTTAATTTTTTTCAAGGTGAATTTTGGCATGATCTTGGCCTTTGATCAAAAAGCAAAGCAATCCTAGCCATACACCTTTCAAAATACTTTCTAATTTGATGAAAATTAATTGGCTTTATGACATCATCATAGTGATGTCATTAACTATTCATATTAATTCTCTAATTAATTCGTGGTCAATTTTTTACTGTTATCCGATCCGAACGGAACTTTACCGAAATCGCATAGGCGAGTTCTCAGCGCCTCCAGTGCGATCGGTTTGTCTTATTTTGCTTCCGTTTGATCAGAATTCTCTACCGTAAATTTTTATTGTTTTAGTACATTTCAATGCACTCTCTAGGGTTTTCGACTCTGATTTTAAACCGTCTCACCCAATTATGTCCAGTAAGATTTTCCATCCCCGAACTCACACACTTTAACGCTACTAGAAAATTTTTACACTATTCATAATAGTATTGGAATACAACCTTTTCATATTTTATTCATTAAAATTGTTATACACATACAATTTTAATATAATTCGAGAATCCAAGATTCCCGGTTATCATATTCACCCCTCCTTATAGAATTTTCATCCTCGAAAATTTAGAACAAATAGGGGTACAAGTTCTTAATTTCGTCTTCACGTTCCCATGTAGCCTCTTCAATGTTGTGATTTCTCCACAGCACTTTAACTAATGGGATTGTTTTATTCCTCAAAACTTTATCTTCTCGCGCCAGTATTTGAATAGGTCTCTCCTCATAGGTTAGATCTTCCTGAATCTGGATTGGTTCATGTTTCAGTACGTGGGATGGATCCGATATGTACTTTCGTAGCATCGATACGTGAAACACATTATGCACTGCTGACATTTCTGGAGGTAATGCTAATCTATAGGCGACTTTACCAATGCGCTCAATGATTTCGTATGGTCCAATATATCTTGGACTTAACTTTCCCTTTTTCCCAAACCGCATTATCCCTTTCATCGGGGAAATTTTTAGGAATAGAAAATCCCCTTCATTGAACTCCAGGGATCTCCGTCTTTTGTCCGCGTAGCTTTTGTGTCGGTTCTGGGCTGTCTTCATCCACTGCTGTATTTTTGTAACTGCATCCACCTTTTCTTGAACGAAATCAGTCTTATGCAGTCGTTTCTCTTGTAGGTCATACCAGTGAACCGGTGATCTACACTTCCTTCTGTACAATGCTTCATAAGGTGCCATACCTATCGAAGCTTGGTAGCTGTTGTTATACAAAAATTCTACCAATGGAAGTTTCTCATTCCAGCTCCCTGGGAATTCTATTGTACATGCACGCAGCATGTCTTCAAGAGTTTGAATAGTTCGCTCAGATTGCCCGTCTGTCTGCAGATGAAATACTGTACTCAATCGTACTTCTGTTCTCATAGCCTCTTGTACGCATGTCCAGAAGTTCGAAGTAAATCTTGGATCACGATCTGACACAATGGATTTAGGAACTCCATGTAGCCTGACTATGTGGTTAACATACAAGTCTGCCAACCTTCCTAATGAGAAGGTCATCTTTACTGCGATGAACCTTGCCGTTTTTGTCAGTCTATCTACAATAACCCAGACAACATCATATCCTTCTCGGGTCTTTGGTAGTCCCATTACAAAATACATTACAATAACCCAGATAGCATCATATCCTATTGCCCACAACCAAATCCTGACCATCTTCTTTATCGAAACCAGCCCTACAATACTTTTCGTTTTCATCTCTCACACCTTGAAATTGAACTCTTTCCCTTTTGCACACGTTAGGAGCATTTTGTGGTTGTTTCAAACGTGCAATCTCTATCTGGTCCAACCTTTCATGCACTCGTTCTAATTCAACTCTCAACATCCATTTCATCTCTCTCATCAACAGTAACTGCAGGTTTGGAATAGTTGGTCGTGGTGCCTCTACGGTTGGGTTTTCTTCTTTATTGCATGGCATATTTAAAATCTGGAAAATAAGGTTAGAAACCTTACAAGCACTCTCTCACGTGTTTCACTTAAGGAAAGAGAATTCACACGCCCTCATGTTTCTCGCTTATATGGCTTTTGTCCTCTAATATGCTCACTACTCCTACCTTTTTCCTCTCGTTGATTCTCTTTTGGTTCTTTTCAAACTAGAACCTAAGCTCTGATACCAAATGATGCGAACCGCGCCAAGAATAACGAGACTCGTCAAGATTATGAACCGAAGAACGTTCCAAAGTCAGGTTTGAATGGATGGGAGACCTCGACCCGCTGCTTCAGCAAAAACAAGAACCTTAGTATATTGGACCTCAACCCGTTATTTAATGCGGAACAAGAACCTTGGTATAAGTAATATGCCACAATCAACTATGGAATGGTTGATTGATAAGTTGGGAGTGAACACCACGAAAAATTCCGATAAGTTCAAATAGTTCTCAAAGAACCAAAGAGAATTAGAACTCTCAAATTTGTGAATAAACTAATGTGTCTTTTTATTACCGTGAGGATGCCTATTTATAGGCAATTCTTACAGAGAATATTCCTAAAAGACCCGAAAATTTGATACAAAGGATAATCCTTAAAATCTGAAAATCTGTTATAAAAGACAATCCTAAATCCTAACTGAAATTTGTTACAAAAGATAATCTTAAATCCTTACCGAAATCACGCCTACACTAGAAATTCGAAAAAAGAAACGAAAATAAATTAAAAAAAGTCATGGGCTTGTATTATTTGAATTCCTTATAGGCTTGAATTAAGTTAATGCATCCTTGTTGACCATATGAGTCAATGGGCCTCCACGAATTTGATTGAGCCCAAATCTCTTGAATCAGCCCATTAAGTGCTTTCTCTTTAAATCTCTTTGCTCTCGCTCTTGTAACCAGCCCAATTGGTATTTGAATTGGTTCCCTTAAAACCGTTCTTTGATTCACATCATTCCCCTCCTCTTGAAAAGGAAATCATTGCCTAATAAGGATTTGTATGCATTGTCATCGATTTGTTCAAGAACTTGGAAAGGACCATCCCCTCTAGGAAGTCGCTTGGAACGCTTTTGTGTCAGGATTCGTTTCTTCCTTTCGCATAGGCAAACCCAATCTCTGGGATCAAAAACTAATTTGTGACGCGTTTTGTTGGCTTGACCTTAAAGCTCCTTAGTCTTCTCAGGATTACTACTATAGATTAGTTGGTTTGGATTGGAAGCTCTGAGCACAAAATCGATTTGATGTTTGAACTCTCGGATAAATGGTAATCCACATTGTGCTTCCTCGCAAAAGACATCCTCGTATCCTTTTGTATAACAATCCTTTTGTTTTCTCTCTGATTTTATCTCAATGGCCATAAGACTCTTCTCTTTTTTTTGCTCACTTTTCTCAGCTTCTCTCTCTTTTTCACTCTCTTTCTTTTTCACTTTTTATCTTTTGGTTGCTCTCTTGTTCACTCTTTCTTTTTTTGTAACCTCACTTGATCTTCATACACTTGTTATGGTGTCAGTAGTACAAGAGTGATTGGGTGATCGTTGAGCAGTGAATACTTGTTGGTGAAGCCATCCGTGTTAATATACCAATTAAACTGCTTCTGTAAATCGTCGGGATGGTTTTACCTTAGAACGGGGGAATCTTCATTTTAATGCTGCCCAAATTGTTGTCTTCTTGATTCCTAGCTCTTGTAAATCACCCTCCATGTCTCCTATTACCCACAACCGAATCCTGACCATCTTCTTTATCGAAACCAGCCCCACAATACTTTTCGTCTTCATCTCTCACACCTTGAAATTGAACTCTTTCCCTTTTGCACACGTTAGGAGCATTTTGTGGCTGCTTCAAACGTGCAATCTCTATCTGGTCCAATCGTTCATGCACTCATTCTAATTTAACTCTCAACATCCGTTTCATCTCTCTCATCAACTGTAACTGTAGGTTTGGAATAGTTGGTCGTGGTGGCTCTACGGTTGAGTTTTCTTCTTTATTGCGTGGTATATTTAAAATCTACAAAATAAGGTTAGAAACCTTACAAGCACTCTCTCACGTGTTTTACTTGAGGAAAGAGAATTCACTCGCCCTCATGTTTCTCGCTTATATGGCTTTTGTCCTCTAATATGCTCACTACTCCTGCCTTTTTCCACTCGTTGATTCTCTTTTGGTTCTTTTCAAACTATAACCTAAGCTCTGATACCAAATGATGCGAACCGCGCCAAGAATAACGAGACCCGTCAAGATTATGAACCCAAGAATGTTTCAAAGTCAGGTTTGAATGGATGGAAGACCTCGATCCGTTGCTTCAGCAAAAACAAGAACCTTGGTATATTGGACCTCAACCCTTGCTTAATGCGGAACAAGAACCTTGGTATAAGGAATATGCCACAATCAACTATGGAATGGTTGATTGATAAGTTGGGAGCGAACGCCACAGAAAATTCCGATAAGTTCAAATATTTCTCAAAGAACCAAAGAGAATTAGAACTCTCAAATTTGTGAATAAACTAATGTGTCTTTTTATTGCCGTGAGGATGCCTATTTATAGGCAATTGTTATAGAGAATAGTCGGTTGGCTTGACCTTGAAGCTCCTTAGTCTTCTTGGGATTACTACTATAGATTAGTCGGTTTGGATTGGAAGCTCTGGGCACAAAATCAATTTGATGTTTGAACCCTCAGATAAATGGTAATCCATGTAGTGCTTCCTCGCAAAAGACATCCTCGTATCCTTTTGTATAATAGTCCTTTTGTTTTCTCTCTGATTTTCTCTCAATGGCCATAAGACTCTTCTCTGTTTTTTGCTTGCTTTTCTCGGCCTCTATTTTTTCACTCTCTTTCTTTTTCACTTTTTATCTTCTGGTTGCTCTCTTTTTCACCCCTTCTCTTTTTGTAACCTCACTTGATCTTCATACACCTATTGTGGTGTCAGCAGTACAACGACAACAGGGAAATTTAGGCATTCTCGGAAGAAAATGTACAAACGCGTGTATATAACAATTTGTACTATTTAAAGAGTGAAATAAATGTATTTATATTGTTCAGAATGTATTAAAATGTTCTAACAGTACTGACGAGTAAGAATTCAGTGTTGATAAAATTCGCTGAATTGAAACGGATGGAACGGTGCCAAAAACGGCATTGAAAACCCTAACCAGTGCACTAAAATAAGAGAAACTTCTGGGATTGATTTTGATCAAATGGAAGCAGTATAAATCAATCCGACTGCACAGAAGACCTCAGGAACCGCCGGGATGATTTCAGGAAAATTTTGGCTCGAACCAACATCGGTCAAAAAGTAGTCGAATTAATGTGAATAGTAAATTCAAAGTCAACACTTTACTTTACATTTATGACATCATAAAGCCAAATTAATGAATATAAGAAATATGGTGGTTGGTGGCATTAATGGCCAAGATTAAGTTTCTTTTTAATCTAAAGGCCAAGATTTAGCCAAAATTAACCAAATTAAATTTTTGAAAAATTTGGAAAGAAGTGGCTTGATAAGTGTTGATTTCTCATTGGTTGGGAGCCAAATTAATTGGTTCCTTTAGTGCTTAAGTCGGCACAGTTTTGAACAAAGTGGCCGTAGCCATTTCAAAGCCAAAACATAAGAAAAAAATTTTCTAAGTGTTCTCCATGGTGAATACGTGAGCAACCAAGGGGAACCAAGAAAATCTTCCATTTTTTTTTTTTCACAAAAGTGGTGTCAAACACTTCATTGAAGGCAAAGGAAGCAAGAACGCAAGGTAACCTTCTTTGGTTTCCATTTTTTGTTGATTTTCTCCCTAAAATCCGTGGGATGAATAGTATGAAGATGAGAAAATTTGTGACTTGTTTTGGTTGATTTGGTGCTTGGGTTTTGTTAAGGGTGTGATTAGAAGAAAAACCATGCATTTTGTTTAAAGAAAAACAAAATTTTGGTTGGTTTTCCAAGGGTAAAACTGTGGGTTACCATGTGTAGTTGATGATGAATTGTTGTGGTTTAAGTGTAGAAATGCTTTAAATCATGTTTTGGTTAAATGTAAAGCATGATTTGTGTGGTTGTAAAGCTTGAAAAAATTTTGGAATTAAAAACCTTAAAATGGCCGTGGCTTGCAATTAGGGTTTAGTGAACATTTTTCCATGATTGAGTTGATGTTTGGATGGTTTAAATCATGCATTTAATTATGGAAATGATGGTTATGTGATTGAAAGCATGAAACAAAATTTGGTGCATGTTTTATCTTAAATGGCCGTGGTTATGTGTGTTGAAAAACCCTAAGAATATTGTTGTAAAATGCATGGAAAATGGCTTGAAAATGTGCTAGGTAGTGACATTGGAATAGCCTAAAATTTGGCTGAAAAATTGAGAAGCTTCGGTTAGGTTTTGAGTGTGAAAACCATGGCTAAAACTAAGGGCAAAATTGAAAGAAATTTTGTGGAATGTGGTTCAAAATGTGAATTGAAATGTTGTGAGCTTTTATGTAAAATTCTGTGAAACTTTTACATAAAATAGGACTTTGGTATAGTACGTGGCAGGTACATATGGTTCGAGGCGTACCCAACGCCGGTAGCCTTAAATTTACGCCGAAATGCCGCCGAAATTTCGAAAACGGCATTTGGGGTAAAAAGGAAATTAAAAATAAAAGTTTAGGGTCGGTTCGGAAACCTGAGTCCCTAAAAGAAAATTGAATAAGGAAAACCTAAGGGGTTGTTTGTGAATAGTAACTCGTCCCCTTAAAAATGTAAAACGCGAGTGAAACTGAAAAACCGACCCCGAAGGGGAGTGCGTTTTTGGGAAACTAAATAAAGGTCCGAGTCGGATACGGAAAATCCTAGCCTCGGAGACCTAGATCGGGAATGTCTAGATGAACGTTTTAAATACTAGTAAAACGTCCATTTGAGACTCCGAAACGATAGAAAATCACTAAACCGACGTAAGGGTCGGAATAGTGCTTCCCGAGGGTCGGGAAGGTGAAAAGTGGAAATAAAATAGAAATGAACCCGGTAATGAATAGAAAAGAGTCAGAAAAGTTCCTGAGAGCCAAAAATACAGTCTGGATCTAGAAAATTCCGTCAGGGGCATAATTGCAATTTTACCAAAATATAGGGGTAAAATCATAATTTTACAAAAGTTGAAAAAAATGGGGAAAATGATAAATATAGTCTAAAAAGTTGTAAATAGGTTTTATTTAAGCTTTTTGATGAAAAATAAAAGCTATAAATGAAAATGAAATTAACAGACAAGGTTTTGTCTGTAGGATCCCAAAATCGACCTACAAGGAGGGCGATCAAAGATCGAAGAAAGAAAAGGGGAAGAAACTGATAAGGTAAGTTCAGACATTTACCTGTCTGTAACATATAGCATTATTATTGCTAACTTTGATGTACTAACTATAAGTTAGGTACATATGTGCTACGGGCACTATTATAGAGTAGAGAGAGACGAAATGTGCTACGAACACTACTAAAAATGGGACACATAGTAAATTGTGCTTCGGGCACTAGAGCGAGGTTAATGAAACTCACTCACCTAAAATTAAAATGTGAACCATTCCTAACCACGGGGCAATATGAAGTCACCGGGTTAGAACTTTAAAAAGTCGGTAATGAAACCATTTTTGGCGTATCAGCCTTCCGTACAGGGAGGTAAATTTTGCCTTCGGGCCTATGAGATTAAGGCTGTGGAGGTCAGCACTAATGTACCGCTCCCAATCATGTACAAATTTGCCTTCGGGGCTATGAGATTAAGGCTGTGGAGGTCAGCACTAATGTACCGCTTCCAGTCATGCGCACTTAAATGGTACTGCCAACCTGAGTTCAAAACCAGAACATAATCAAAGATAATTACCTAAAACTGAAACTATGCCATAATTGAGCATAAGACAGTTTCGTGAGGGTACTAACATCGCGGTAGATGTACTGTTGATATACTGTGTTGTGGTCAAACTTACTATTCATAATGAATAGTGGTCAATATTACTATTCATGTATGAATAGTATCAAATGTTACTATTCATAATGAATAGTCTATTCATAGAAATTTTGGCTACGTTTGTTTTTGTTTTTGAAAATGATTTTCCATTTTCAAAAACACAGAAAATGAAAACGGTTTCAAAATAACGTTTGTTTATTTAACGTTTTCAAAACCGTTTCGAAAACACCGTTTTCAACTATGTTGTTTTTTTGGGTTTTTAGAAAACGAAAAAAAGTTGTTTTCACTTTTTGTTTTCATTTCCAAAAAATATTATGTTTTTTGGGTTTTTTTAAAAATGAAATGGGTTTTGAAAAAATATAACCAAACAAAGTTTCATTTTTATGTTTTTCAAAATATACACTCAGAAAACATAACCAAACACAGTTTCAGAAATGATCTTAACACAGTTTTCAAAACATTCTCATTTTCAATTTTTTTGAAAACAGAAAACATTTCAAAAACAATACCAAACGCCACCTTTATTTCTTGCATGTTTAAACTTACTGAGCCTGTAGCTCACCATTTTTGCTTATGTTGCAGGTAAGCGACCAGCTCAGTAGCTTTGTATGACTGGGTGGCGAAGGAGATAGCGAGTGTCAAATGGGATATGAGGCCAGGGATATGATCCTGCCAGAGTCTTTCCGCTGAGCGATAAAAGAGAAGGGAAAAAGAAACAGTCTTTTGTAAATATATATTTTGTGAAAGTACTGTATTATGTAAATTACTTTGTACTTGTAAACAAAGTAAATAGTGGATAATGTTTTACATGATGTTTTAAAAAAAAAATTTCCGTAAAAACGTCATGATTTAAAGAGAGATATATTAGCCGGCGACCCATGAGAGTACAATCTATCGCAGTTAGCGATAAAACTTAACTGTAATAGTATTGTATGATCTCTACGAAGGGCGGGCCGCCACAGTTGGTATCATAGCGGGTTTACAGTTGGTTTAGTTTAGAATACCAACTACTGCTACAGTTGGTATCAGAGCGGATTTACGATTGGTCTAGTTTAGATTACCAACTGCTGCCACAGTTGGTATATCAGAGCAGTGTTGACCATATCCCAATTTGACACTTCGCGCATCCTGCACCGCTATCCAAGTAAGTAGTTTATTTAAGTTTAGTGAATTATTTTCTTATATGAAAATAATTATCTTATAGGTAGCAAGATGACCAGACCTCCTTATGTGAGACCATCGCTACCACGACTGAGAGGGGTGTTACGGGTATGGACGAGACCTATTGTGAGGCCGTCTATTTCCCAATGACCGGTAGTTAGACCCCCGATGCCAGAGAGACCTCCAGCACCAGCACCTGCTCCAGTAGTTGTAGTACAGCCTCGACCGGTACTTCATCCACCTGTAGTAGTGGACATTCCAGTTGTTGGTGGACGCCAACATATTGGGGTGAGAGTCTTGGGTCAGGCAGTACAAGGATTCAGAGCTAGCAGTCCCCCTATGTTTGATGGTGGACAACAGTCGATGGAGACGAAGAACTGGCTCCATGCCATAGAGAGGATTATGGTGATGTGCTACATTAACCGAGAGATGTGGATCCAATTGACCATAAGTATGTTTCAGGGAGATGCTCGAGTATTCTGGGAGTATTGTGATCAGGAGATTCTATTGGGATTTAGTTGGGCTGAGTTCTGTCAGCGATTGGCTGATCAGTTTCCGCCTAAGGATCCGACACCGACTCCTACACCTTCAGAGAGATGAGAGGTAGATACACCTGCGTAACCTGGATTTGATGAGGTTAGGGACTATATTCTCCAGACAGAGAGGATGGTCATGTTGTCTGGTGAGACAGTTATGTCTTATGCAGCACGATTTGAGGAGACCATTAGGAGGAGATGTCCGTTGCCCAACCTCACTGAAGCAAACTATTGTGAGCTTTTCTGGAGAGGTTTACCCATGGAGTTGAGACAGAGGGTGATTAAGCTATATCCTCCTATACTCCAAGAGTTTGTAGTGACGATCAGGATGATCGAGAGGGAGATTTTGATTGAGCATCTGACGCAGAGTTGACGAGAGACACTGGGTCAAGATGAGATGATGGCACGCATCTTTGGGCCGAGAAGAATGATGAACGATCATGAGGCCGGACCGTCTAGACCACGAGGAAGTGATGACTCAGGACAGGGAGCATTGCCTAGGGGTGGTGATGACTCAGATGATCTAAATGACGATGAGGATCCAGAAGAATATCCTCTAGTCCCAGAGACAGGGGATGTGTGACTAGTAGATGTATGAATGTACATAAGTAGCTTATAGAGAAAAGCTCTTTTGTATAGACTTGTGGTCAAGATGTATATGATGGCTGATGTATATATGACAGGTGATGGTTACGTAAGATATATAAACGTTTTGCTATGAATGAAATATCAAAATGATTATATGTTGTACGATAATGTGTTATGATGATGTGGCTTTACATTACCCTGAATTTCGTAAATTTATATGATTTTACGAATGTGGTCATGGAAAAGGTAACGGTAAATTGTTGTGCCATAATAGGATAATAGCCAATATGGTGGATTTACGAAATTGACCAGAGGGACGAGAATGACGTCCTAATATCATGGAGAGATTAGATCAGATACAAGCCTTACTAGAAGCTCAGATGTAAGAAAATGCTAATTTGAGACAACGAGTAGAGGAGTTAGAATAGAGGCAAGGTTCTGATGGTACCTACGTAGAACAGGAAGCTGAGGTAGATCCAGTTATCCCTCCAGCTGCTGTACATGAGAGAGTTCCTGAACCGCAACTGGTATTAAACTTGGAACCCCTCTATGAAAGATTCAGGCATATGAGGCCGCCAGAATTTGAAGGTTCTACTAATCCTCTAGAGGCTGAAGACTGGTCGTCATCCTTGCAAGTGATCATGGAATTCATGAACCTAACTGACCAGGAAAAGGTCGCATGTGCGTCTTTTGTGTTAAGGAAATATGCTCCTTTTTGGTGGGACACTGTGCGAATGAGAAGATATGTCTACCATGAGTTGGGCGGAATTTCTGGAAGAATTTAACCAGAAATATTATGACCTTGCATCTCTGAGACAATAGCAGAAAGAGTTATCAGAATTGACACAAGGAAATATGTCGGCGAGCAAAGTTTGCCCAAAGTTTGATCAGTTATCCCGCTTATGTCCTTATGTAGTCCCTACTAAGAGGGAGAAAATACAGAAAATTATCAGGATGTTCAAGCCAAAAATTGCGCATAAGTAGATACTAGACAGGTACCACCTACTTCTGTAGCAGATTGTTTTAGTCGGGCCATCAGAGCGGAGTTTCACGTAGCCTGACAGAAAGAGGAAATAGAGAAGCACTGGGAGGCCAAAAAGAAGGAGAGGGCTTTGGCTAAGTCTACGCAAGTTGGTTAATCAAGCAAGCCAAATCAGAATGCTAAACCAGGCCAGGGCAATAATCAAGGATCCCGGCAACATAAGAGGAAAGGCAATTTTTGTGACGCCTTAAATTTTATTTAAGGGTCAATATATAATTTAAATAAAATTAGTGTGCCAAAAATTAATTAAAAATCTTTTGGAACCCTAGGTTGGTTTCCTAGTCAAATTCCACTCAAAAAGTCAACAATTTTGACTTCAAAAACCCTAAAATATTCGGCCATTACTTGGGATTTTTAATTAAAATTTAAATCCCACAAATCCAAGGAGGATTCAAACTTAAATTTCATGCCTTAAATAAAAAGAAGAAATTCGGCTATAAAGTGTAGGAAATAAAGGAGATTTGATTTGAATTAAAAGCTAGGTCAAAACTCAATCAAAATTCAAATTTTTTATTCCTTAAAAATTAATGGGTAATTTCGGCCACTTAAGGAAAAATAAGGAGAGAAAAACCTAGCCTCAAAACAGCACAAAAATCTCCCATTTTTCCCCTCAAAATATTCGGCCAAGCAAGGAAACAAAAAGGAAAGAAAAAAAAAACCTAGTATAAAAATCCTCTTTCAACTCTCATTCACCTTTTCTTTCACTTTCAAAATTCGGCCAGCCTCACCCTATTTCCTCTCTGAATTTTTCTCTCCCAAAACACACCCAAAACAGCAAGCAAAACCTACCTAAAGGCAGCTCAAGGATTCAACAATTTTTGAGACAAAAACAAGGTAAGAAATCAACTTTTTCCTTCCTTCTCCTTTTGATTTAAACCCCAAAATTTATATGGTTTTTCTCCACTATTTTCCCTACTATTTTGAAGACTCCAACACTCACACAAATCCAGCCAAAAAGGATACCAAGCATCAAAAATAGTGCTGCACAAACAAGGTGTGAATTTCTCTCTCTAAAACCATAAAAATTTTGCCTCATTGATCCCCTTTCAAAAACCCTATTATCACATGTATAAAATTTTATGATTTTTGCCAATTTGATTCTTGGGTTGTGTTAATGACATATAAATAAGGTTCTCCACGAAATTTCATGACCATTGGATGAAAATTGAATTGGTTTGAGACTAATTGAAATTCGGACAGAAAAACGGAAATCTGGAAAATTACCATATGAACAGTAAACTTGTGTCAGCCATAACTTGAGGTTTATAAACGATTTTTGAGTGAATCTTGAGCCTAAAATTAAATTCAAGATGTCCCCTAAATTTCTGAAAAATTCCAGAACCAAACTCATCCGTTGGCCTAGTCAAAATATTTTTCTAAGATAGGTGGACAGAACTGTCAATTTTTGAACTGAAACTGAAACCCTAATTTTATACCTGAAAACAACCCCTCGGATTTTGGCCTAATTGAATGACCAAACGATGTCTAAAAATTATAAAAATTATATGGAATTAAAGCTACGGATGTCTAGTTTAACATATTAAAAATTTAAAATTTTTGGGATTAAAAATGAATTAATATTAATTTTACAGTCAGCCTAGGTCAGTCTGCCCATGTCCAGTAATATCCTAACTTAGGGTTTTTCACAAATTTTAAATCCTAAATGTTTATTAAACATTTTAAAATCCTTTTGTGGCACACTAAAATGATTGGATGATTATGTCTAGACCTAGACTGATCATATGTTGTGATTATAGGATTTATTTAACGTTCTTGCTTGATTTGTGGATCACGTTATTGCAACGCTTGTGCGATAATTGAGGTAGGACTTTCTAGCCTTTTCTGGGAGTAGTCAAGTGTTTTAAATTTCCCTGTTTTATCGATGGCATGCTGTTTTCAGTTTATGAAATTATTATACTGTTTTTGATGAAATAAAACGCATGCAAAGTGTTTTGTAATAAATGTGTATTTTAAAGCGTGTTTTGATAAATGGCATAATATAACTTGGTAAATACCATCTTTTGAATAATCTGGTGAACATAATTGAGCTCTAGTTCACGATCATTATAAATGATACGTGCGTCCCAAAGTTGACGCCATGGGGGAAGGTCCCTAAATCTGCACAGGGCCGTTCGGCCTATTTAGACTGTAACGAGATGATCTAGGATAATTCAATTCGAGGCACGTATATTATAGCTACGACAAGTCCTCACTCAAAATATGATGGTTTATTTTAATGATTTATTACTTTTAATATTGGGGCACGTATATTGCAGTTATGCTAAGTCCTCAGCAGAATAAAACTTGTATTAAAAATGTTTTCACGAAATTGTTGATTATTTTTTTGAAATGATTATTATGCAATGTATTCTTAAATTATTGATTATTTTTGGAAACAAATATTATGTCATACTTTTAAATGTTACCTGTTTAATCCACCTTTGTTTCTGTCCTACTGAGCCAGCGCTCACGTCCCTTTTCTTTGTGATTTCGAAATGACTACTTCCAGGTGCGGGAGGTAGCAGTTCCGAAAATCGTTGAGCTATCTGTTTCTACCGAAGATGATGCTATCTGTTTTCTCCATCTTCTTCTTTCTGTTTCTCGTTCTGATGTAATGAGACTTTAAGTTTGGACTTTATTTCACGTCATTTAAATTTCATGCTTGGGAATATTTTATGGTTGGTAATTTTTTTGAAGACCGATTTTGTGTTTGGTTTCTGCATTTAAAAGTATTTATTTCTACTTTATTTTATTATGTGGTTATGATGCTACTTTATAAATAATTAAGCTTAGCTAAATCATGATGTTGACCCGCTTTTCGTAATAAATGTTTTTCCTTAAATCTTGGGTTGATATTATGATTTGGCTGCTATGTCACGTGTCTAAATTTTGGGCCGTGACAATTTTACCAGAAATCGCCAGGCCAATAATCGAAACCAGCAGCGAAGAACAGTTGGAAATGTGGAATCCAATGTACAAAATTGTCCTACATGCTGGAAGAGACATTCTGGGCAATGCAGATTTGGGCCACTTGTTTGCTATGAATGTAGAAAGGAAGGTCATTATGCTAGGAACTGTCCAAACAATAGGCAGGGTGGACAAGGCACTTCCCAACCGCACCAGACACGCCCACAAGCTCATTCCCTTCAGGCCAGAGTTGAAGAGTCTCCAGTAAGGCTGCAACGCCAGGAGCGTGTGCCACATGCTGATGCTCGTGTGATGGCCTACACCACGGAGGATGCAGAGGCAGGAACATCGAATGTGATGACAGGTCAGCTTATTGTTGCTAGTCATGTAGCCTCTGTACTATTCGATTCTGGTGCTATGCATTCTTTTGTTTCCTATGAATTTGCTGACAAGATAGGACTTCCTAAAGATTATATGGGAAGAGTATTTAAGACAGCTTTACCCTCTGGGGAAGTATTATTGTCCAATTATTGGCTACCTCATGTACCAGTATATGTGGCAAATAGGGAGCTTTATACGGAGTTGATCATAATGAAGATCATGGATTACGATGTGATTCTAGGCATGGATTTCCTAGGGAAATATCAAGCTATGATCGACTGCCGAAATCGAAAAATAGTATTCCAACCCGAGGAAGAAGAGAGTCTCGAATATGTCGATACTTCTTGAAAACCCGGGAGGATGATGATCAGTTCAGTGAAAGCAAGTAAGCTGATGGCTAGTGGTTGTATGTGATATCTGGCATATGTGATGGATACGACAGAGGAACAAAAGCTTCAACTTGAAAATGTTCCTGTTGTTAAGGAATTTCTTGACATATTTCCTGAAGAGTTACCAGGGATACCTCCAGAGAGAGAAATCTCGTTCGAAATTGAATTGATGCCTGGAACAGCACCTATTTCCAAAGCACCATATCGCATGGCTTCAGTGGAGTTAAAGGAGCTGCAGGAACAATTAAAGGAGCTTTTAGACAAGGGATTCATCAGACCAAGTTATTCTTCGTGGGGTGCACCTATGTTGTTCGTCAAGAAAAAGGATGGAACGTTCCATTTGTGCATTGATTACCGGGACTTGAATAAGGTTACGATCAAAAATAGGTATCCGTTACCTAGAATTGATGACCTATTCAACCAGTTAAAAGATGCAGCGGTATTTTCCAAGATCGACTTACGATCAGGATATCACCAGCTGAGAATTAAAGAAAGTGATATTCCTAAAATGGCGTTTAGGACTCGTTATGGTCACTATGAGTTCCTTGTGATGCCATTTGGATTAACAAATGCGCCGGCAGCGTTCATGGACTTGATGAACAGAATTTTTAAAGAGTATTTGGATAAGTTTGTCATTGCATTCATTGATGACATTCTTATATACTCAAAGACTAATGAGGAGCACAAAGAGCATCCGAGGATCGTCTTGCATACAATAAGGAAGCATCAACTGTATGCTAAATTCTCAAAATGCGAGTTTTGGCTGGATAGAGTACATTTCCTCGGACATGTTGTATCTCAGGAAGGTATTGTTGTAGATCCGACGAAGGTAGATGCAATTAACCAGTGGCCTGCACCCAAGAGTGTGATGGAAATACGCAGTTTCTTGGGGTTAGCTGGTTATTATCGGAGGTTTGTAGAGGGATTCGCGCGATTAGCTGCACCTCTTACTGCTCTTACACGCAAGGAAAGGAAGTATGAGTGGACTATGGAATGCGAAAGAAGCTTCTAGGAGTTAAAGAGATGGCTGACAAGCGCACCAATCCTTACGCTTCCCACTGAAGGGGAGAAGTTTGTGATCTACAATGATGCATCGAAAATAGGATTGGGAGCAGTCCTAACGCAAGGCAGCAAGGTGATTGCCTACGCTTCCTGTCAATTAAAGGATCATGAAAAGAATTACCTTACACATGACCTTGAACTTGCTGTAGTAGTGTTCGCACTTAAAATTTGGCGACACTATCTCTATAGAGCTCAATGTCAGATTTTTACTGATCACAAAGCTTGAAGTATTTCTTCACGCAAAAGGAGCTCAATATGCGACAAAGACGATGGTTGGAACTGATAAAGGATTATGATTGTGAAATCCTCTATCATCCAGGGAAGGCCAACCGTGTAGCGAATGCTTTAAGTAGAAAGTCTACCATATCGCACCAGCTACCGATAAAAGGGCTTCCAAAGCCATTACAGCAAGAGATAAATTCTTTGAACTTGGAGCTGATATCTGGAAGATTGGCTGCACTCCAAGTGGAATCATCATTGTTTGAGGATATAAAGGAAGCTCAAAGACGAGATCCAAGAATGACAAGTTCTCAAGAAGGAATTTCCAAGGATGGAATGATCCTTTATCAAGGAAGAATTAATGTTCCAGCTGACGAGGAACTTAGAAGACAGATCATGTCAGAAGCCCATGAGACACCATATTCGGTTCATCCCGGAGCTAGCAAGATGTATCAGGACTTGAAGTTACAGTTCTGGTGAAAAGGGATGAAGAATGATATAGCGAAATTCGTGAGCAGATGCATGACCTGTCAGAGAATCAAAGCGGAACATAAACATCCAGCAGGAAGATTGGAACCTTTGGAGATTCCTGAATGGAAATGGGAACACATTATGATGGATTTTATAGTGGGACTCCCAAAAACCGGAGAAGGTTATGATGCCATCTGGGTTATTGTGGACAGACTGACCAAGACGGCATGGTTTATAGCTGTCAAGATGACTTTTTCGTTGGAAAAGTTTGCTTAGTTGTACGTAACTCATGTCGTCAGATTACATGGAGTACTAAAATCCATTGTATCAGATCGAGATGCACAATTCACTTCAAATTTCTAGAAGTATGTGCAAGAAGCCATGGATACTGAATTAAGACTTAGTAGGCATTTCATCCACAAACAGACGAGCAGTCAGAGCGGACCATTCAGACATTAGAGGACATGCTTCGAGCTTGTGTAATGGATTTTGCGGAAATTGGAACGAAAAGTTACCATTAATTGAATTCTCATACAATAATAGTTACCAAGCTTCCATAGGCATGGCACCGTATGAGGCTTTGTATGGATGGAAGTGCAGATCACCGATACATTGGTATGATTTGCGAGAAAAGCAGTTGCATAAGACGGATTTCATATAAGAGACTTCTGATGCAGTTGCTAGAATTCGACGTCAAATGAAAATTACACAAAGTCGACAAAAGAGTTATGCAGATAAGAGGCGAAGATCCTTGGATTTTGATGAAGGAGACTTCTTGTTTCTTAAGGTATCACCCATGAAGGGGATTATGCGTTTCGGTAAGAAGGGGAAACTAAGTCCAAGATATATTGGACCTTATGAAATTATCGAACGCATTGGAAAGGTCGCTTACAGATTAGCGTTACCTCCTGAATTGTCGGCAATGCATAATGTATTTCATGTGTCGATGCTGAGAAAGTATATACCAGATCCGTTCCATGTATTGAAGCATGAGCCTATTCAAATCCGTGATGATTTGACATATGAAGAACAACCTATTCGAGTACTGGTTCGTGAAGAGAAAGTACTGAGGAATAAGACAATCCCACTAGTGAAGATTTTGTGGAAAAATCACAACATTGAAGAAGCTACGTGAGAACGAGAAGACGAGATGAGGAGTTTATACCCCTACTTGTTCTAATTTTCGAGGACGAAAATTTTATAAGGAGGGGTGAATGTGACAAGCGGGAAATTTAGCCATTCTCAGAAGAAAATGTATAAATGTATGTATATAACAATTTGTACTATTTAAAGAGTGAAATAAATGTATTTATATTGTTCAAAATATATTAAAATGTTCTAACAATGCTGACGAGTAAGAATTCAGTGTTGATAAAATTCATTGAATTGAAACGGGTGGAACGGTGCCAAAAACGGCATTGAAAACCCTAACCAGTGCACTAAAAGATGAGAAACTTCCGGGATTGATTTTGATCAAACGGAAGCAGTATAAATCGATCCGACTGCACAGGAGACCTTAGGAACCCGCCGGGACGATTTCAGGAAAATTTCGGCTCGAACCGACATCGGTCAAAAAGTAGTCGAATTAATGTGAATAGTAAAGTCAAAGTCAACACTTTACTTTACATTTATGACATCATAAAGCCAAATTAATAAATATAAGAAATATGGTGGTTGGTGGCATTAATGGCTAAGATTAAGTTGCTTTTTGATCTAAAGGCCAAGATTTGGCCAAAATTAACCAAATTAAATTTTTGAAAAATTTGGAAAGAAATGGCTTGATAAGTGTTGATTTCTCATTGGTTGGGAGGCAAATTAATTGGTTCCTTTAGTGCTTAATTCGGCAAAGTTTTGAACAAAGTGGCCGTAGCCATTTCAAAGCCAAAACATAAGAAAAAAATTTTCTAAGTGTTCTCCATGGTGAATACGTGAGCAACCAAGGGGAACCAAGCAAATATTCCAATTTTTTTTCACAAAAGTGGTGCCAAACACTTCATTGAAGGCAAAGGAAGCAAGAAAGCAAGGTAAACTTCTTTGGTTTGCATTTTTTCTTGATTTTTCTCCCTAAAATCCATGGGATGAATAGTGCAAAGATGAGAAAATTTGTGGCTTGTTTTGGTTGATTTGGTGCTTGGGTTTTGTTAAGGGTGTGATTAGAAGAAAAACCATGCATTTTATTTAAAGAAAAACAAAATTTTGGTTGGTTTTCCAAGGGTAAAACCGTGGGTTACCATGTGTAGTTGATGATGAATTGTTGTGGTTTAAGTGTGGAAATGCTTTAAATCATGTTTTGGTTAAATGTAAAGCATGATTTGTGTGGTTATAAAGCTTGGAAAAATTTTAGAATTAAAAACCCTAAAATGGCCGTGGCTTGTAATTAGGGTTTAGTGAACATTTTTGCATGATTTACTTGATGTTTGGATTGTTTAAATCATGCATTTAATTATGGAAATGATGGTTATGTGATTGAAAGCATGAAACAAAATTTGGTGCATGTTTTATCTTAAATGGCCGTGGGTTATGTGTATTGAAAAACCCTAAGAATATTGTTGTAAAATGCATGGAAAATGGCTTGAAAATATGCTAGGTAATGACATTGGAATAGCCTAAAATATGGTTGAAAAATTGAGAAGCTTTGGTTAGGTTTTGAGTGTGAAAACCGTGGCTAAAACTAAGGGAAAAATAGAAAGATATTTTGTGGAATGTGGTTCAAAATGTGAATTGAAATGTTGTGAGCTTTTATGTAAAAGTTTGGGAAACTTTTACATAAAATAGGACTTTGTATAGTACGTGGTAGGTACATATGGTTCGAGGCGTACCTAACGCCGGTAGCCTTAAATTTACGTCGAAATGCTGCCCAAAATTCGAAAACGGCATTTGGGGTAAAAAGGAAATTAAAAATAAAAGTTTAGGGTTGGGTCGGAAACCCGAGTCCCTAAAAGAAAATTGAATAAGGAAAACCTAAGGGGTTGTTCGTGAATAGTAACCCGTCCCCTTAAAAATGTAAAACGCGAGTGAAACTGAAAAACCGACCTCGAGGGGGGGTGTTTTTGGGAAACTAAATAAAGGTCCGAGTCGGATACGGAAAATCCGAGTCTCGGAGACCTAGATCGGGAATGTCTAGATGAACGTTTTAAATACTAGTAAAACGTCCATTTGAGACTCCGAAACGATAGAAAATCACTAAACCGACGTAAAGGTCGGAATAGTGCCTCCCGAGGGTCAGGAAGGTGAAAAGTGGAAATAAAATAGAAACGAACCCGGTAATGAATAGAAAAGAGTCAGAAAAGTTCCTGAGAGCCAAAAATACAGTCTGGATCGAGAAAATTCCGTTAAGGGCATAATTGTAATTTTGCCAAAATATAGGGGTAAAATCGTAATTTTACAAAAGTTGAGAAAAATGGGAAAAATGATAAATAAAGCCTAAAAAGTTATAAATAGGTTTTATTTAAGCTTTTTAATGAAAAATAAAAGCTATAAATGAAAATAAAATTAACAGACAAGGTTTTGTCTGTAAGATCCCAAAATCTACCTACAAGGAGGGCGATCAAAGATCCAAGAAAGAAAAGGGGAAGAAACTGATAAGGTAAGTTCAGACATTTACCTGTGTGCAACATATAGCATTGTTATTGCTAACTTTGATGTACTAACTATAAGTTAGGTATATATGTGCTACGGGTACTATTATAGAGTAGAGAGAGAGATGAAATGTGCTACGGGCACTACTAAGAATGGGACACATAGCAAATTGTGCTTCAGGCACTAGAGTGAGGTTAATGAAACTCACTCACCTAAAATTAAAATGTGAACCATTCCTAACCACGGGGCAATATGAAGTCACCGGGTTAGAACTTTAAAAAGTCGGTAATGAAACCACTTTTGGCGTACCAGCCTTCCTTACAGGGAGGTAAATTTTACCTTCGGGGCTATGAGATTAAGACTGTGGAGGTCAGCACTAATGTACCGCTCCTAGTCATGTACAAATTTGCCTTCGGGGCTATGAGATTAAGGCTGTGGAGGTCAGCACTAATGTATCGCTCCCAGTCATGCGCACTTAAATGGTACTGCCAACCTGAGCTCAAAACCAGAACATAATCAAAGATAATTACCTAAAACTGAAACTATGCCATAATTGAGCATAAGACAGTTTCGTGAGGGTACTAACATCGCGGTAGATGTACTGTTGATATACTGTGTTGTGGTCAAACTTACTATTCATAATAAATAGTGGTCAAAGTTACTATTCATATATGAATAGTAGTCAAACGTTACTATTCATGATGAATAGTATTATTCATAGAAATTTTATTTCTTGCATGTTTGAACTTACTGAGCCTGTAGCTCACCATTTTTGCTTATGTTGCAGGTAAGTGACCAGCTCAGTAGCTTTGTATGACTGGATGACGAACGGGATAGCGAGCGTCAAATGGGATAGGAGGCCAGGGATATGGTCCTGCTAGAGTCTTTCCCCTGAGCGATAAAAGAGAAGGGAAAAAGAAACAGTCTTTTGTAAATATATTTTTTGCGAAAGTACTGTATTATGTAAATTACTTTATACTTGTAAACAAAGTAAATAGTGGATGATGTTTTACATGATGTTTAAAAAAAAAATTTCCCCAAAAACGTCATGATTTAAAGAGAGATAGATTAGCCGGCGACCCATGAAAGTACAATCTATCGCAGTTAGTGATAAAGCTTAACTGTAATAGTATTGCATGATCTCTACGAAGGGCGGGCCGCCACAAGTACAAGAGTGATTGGTTGATCGTTGAGCAACGAATACTTGTTGGTGAAGTCATCCGTGTTGACACACCAATCAAACTGCTTCTGTAAATCGTCGCGATGGTTTTACCTTGGAACGGGGGAATCTTCATTTTAATGCTGCCCAAATTGTTGTCTTCTTGATTCCTAGTGTTAGGAAATGCCCTAAGTATTAGAGACATTTTGATGTATTTATTTTGAACTGGATAATAAAATTATATATAGAGGTTATTCATTACATTGCTATCTGTCCTCAATTTTATTTACATGTTAAAGTAAATGTAAGCAAATATGGCTCCCTGACTGTTTGTGTTAAACTGTTAGAACGTTGCATGCAATGGACTTTTGTATGCGAGAAGACAATGTTCTAAAGTTAGTGGTCTAAACTATGGTCTGTAGTCTATGGAGTTAGACCGAGCATCTAACTCATGTTAAGCCTATTATGTTGTCTAAAAACTTAGAGGGGACGGTTTGTCTTGACTGTCTGGAGCTGGACTCCCAAGTAGAGGCATAGATATGTTGCTTGGTGGTGACATATTAGACCGAGACTAAACCGTGATTGATCTATGAAGTCCGCTTTGAGTGGATCGATCTGGCTTTGACGTTCATTATGCAGTAACCTTAATCCTGAGTAAAAGGACAGCTTCATGTATATGACGTGTACTTTGATGTTCCAATGGCTAAAGCCTCTCAGAGGTAGTAAGTTTATAGACCGGTTCGTTGGGTGCATGACTTGTATATGATGAAGGGTTTATTTACAGATATCGGAATCATAGCTCTAATGAGGAGTTAAGGGTATCCTCTTAAAGGCATTATACTGAATGTGAAAATGGACAAGGCCTTGGGTCGTCTGCTGGGCGGATGACTTCTTATTCACATATGGTGAATAATCATTTTCTTTATTTGGTAGTATAATGGAACTTTAAGATAGCCTGATCAGTAGGATTAAACGGACTTTGGCCTAAGGCTGATCATGGATATCATATGAGGGTTCTGCATACATGACAAGGTCATTGGACGATAGCTTGTCACAGGTTTACATAATACGGTATATAATTGGGAGTTCAGTTTCAAGTTTATAGTGGTGTGACTCTGAAATTAGTGATTGTATGATTGAGTTATTCGGTAAAAGAATGATGATCATATGGATTTGTGGGAGCTCGATTATATATGTCCAATCAATCCCTCTACTAGCTCCACATAATTCCTTAACGTTTGGCAAATTAATTTGTGTATGCTCTTGGCTGGTTTATTATGCATGGATGGTGATGACACAGGATTAGGATGGTAGACAAGATTCTCTCCGGTTGGATTTAGGTTTTGTTTTGGATAATAGAGTACACAATTATTCGAACTCCAAATAAAGTTGCCATGATTTTATTTGAGATTGGATTGGAGTTGTAGAAAATTATCCATAAGAACAAGAATTTAAAACACAACTGTTTTGTGGATTTTGAAATTTGAATTTTGAAATTTGAATTTTGAAATTTGAAATTTGAAATTTGAAATTTGAATTTTGAAATTTGAAATTTGAATTTGAAATTTGAATTTGAAATTCGAATTTGAAATTTGAATTTGAAATTCGAATTTGAAATTCGAATTTGAAATTGGAATTTGAAATTTGAATTTGAAATTCGAATTTGAAATTTGAAATTTGAAATTTGAAATTCGAATTTGAAATTCAAATTTGAAATTTGAAATTCAAATTTTGTATCACAGTCCAAGTGGGATTCGAATTTATTGTGGAAAATCCACAAGGTTTGAAATTCGAATTTGAGTTGGATATGGAGAGGATAATCTTGTTAGAATCCTACTTGAATTTTGAATCCAAATCCTAACTAACGATGGATGAAATTTTGAGGATTATCCTCAATGGATTTTCGGTTTTTGTGGATAAGGTTCAAAGGAAAAATTCAAGTTTCAATCGCAGTTGAATTTGGATTCTCTCCTCCACAGAAAGTGGTCGAAATTTTGGAGCATATCTCCTAGGGAAAATTCGGCTATTTTGGATAAGGATGAGATAAGATTCAAGCTTGAAAATCCTAGTGGAATTTTGATTCTCCCTTATCCTAAAAGTGGCCGAAATTTTGAGGAGATTTTCTCCTTGGAATTTTCGGATTTTTTGGTTGAAAAAGGGAGATAAAATTCTAGTTAAAATCTTGTTTAGATTTGGATTGGATTTATCCTAAATAGCCGAATTTTATTGTTGGGATTTTCCTTGGAAAATTCAGATTTTATGGTTGTGGATAAGGGAGAATATCTTCTCCTAATCTAATTCGAATTCAGAGAATCACCTCATGCCGGTCTATAAATAGAGGTCCTGCCACTCCAGTTCTCTTAGACCACAGACTCTCAAGTGAGCAGGCTAATTGTTGCATAGCTCATCATGACAATAAGTTCTTTAGAGATCTGGGTGGTCGGAAGAAGACTAGCAGTGTTAGCATACCGATCGAGGTTCAGAGTGCCCACACACTCAGCCATTCGGGAATTGGAGAATAGTAGAGAAGGCTAGTTGGTTGAAGCCTCCAGTCATTCTCCTCCTGCAAGATTGGCATCCTTGAGGTACGAGTTTTAATTGTTGTTGGTTTATTGTATATGGCATCATGAGATATTTAACGATCTAAAAATTTTTATTGTTCTGCTGCGCTACTCTGATACGTTTTTACCGATTTATTTATCCTACACCTAGCTCTTGTAAATCGCCATCCATGTCTCCTATTACCCACAACCGAATCTTGACCATCTTCTTTATCAAAACCGGCCCCACAATACTTTTCGACTTCATCTCTCACACCTCGAAATTGAACTCTTTCCCTTTTGCACACATTAGGAGCATTTTGTGGCTGCTTCAAACGTGCAATCTCTATCCGGTCCAACCGTTCATGCACTCGTTCTAATTCAACTCTCAACATCCGATTCATCTCTCTCATCAACTGTAACTACAGGTTTGGAATAGTTGGTCGTGGTGGCTCTATGTTTGAGTTTTCTTCTTTATTGCGTGACATATTTAAAATCTACAAAATAAGGTTAGAAACCTCACAAGCAGTCCCTCACGTGTTTTACTTGAGAAAAGAGAATTCACTTACTCTCGTGTTTCTCGCTTAAATGGCTTTTAAACTCTAATATGCTCACTACTCCTGCTTTCTTCCACTCGTTGATACTCTCTAGGTTCTTTTCAAACTAGAACCTAAGCTCTGATACCAAATGATGTGAACCTCGCCAAGAATAATGAGACCCGTCAAGATTTTGAACCCAAGAACGTTCCAAAGTCAGGTTTGAATGGATGGGAGACCTCAACCCGTTGCTTCAGTAAAAACAAGAACCTTGGTATATTGGACCTCAACCCGTTGCTTATTGCGGAACAAGAACCTTGGTATAAGGAAGATGCCACAATCAACTATGGAATGGTTGATTGATAAGTCGGGAGTGAACGCCACGGAAAATTCCAAAAAGTTCAATTATTTCTCAAAGAACCAAAGAGAATTAGAAACTCTCAAATTTGTGAATAAACTGATGTGCCTTTTTATTGCCGTGGGGATGCCTCTTTACAGGCAATTGTTACAGAGAATATTCCTAAAAGACTCGAAAATTTGTTGCAAAGGATAATCCTAAAAATCTGAAAATTTGATGTAAAAGATAATCTTAAATCCAAACTGAAATTTGTTACAAAAGATAATCCTAAATCCCAACCGAAATCACGCCTACACTACAAATTCGGAAAAAGAAACGAAAATAAATTAAAAAAGTCATGGGCTTATATTATTTGAATTCCTCATGGGCTTGAATTAAGTTAATGCATCCCCGTTGACCACATGAGTCAATGGGCCTCCACGAATTTGATTGAACCCAAATCTCTTGAATCAGCCCATTAAGTGCTTCTTTAAATCTCTTTGCTCTCACTCTTGTAACCAGCCCAATTGGTATTTGAATTGGTTCCCTTAAAACTGTTCTTTGATTCACATCATTCCCCTCCTCTTGAAAAGGAAATCATCACCTAATAAGGATTTGTATGCATTGTCATCGATTTGTTCAAGAACTTGGAAAGGAACATCCCCTCAAGGAAGTCGCTTAGAACGCTTTTGTGTTGGGATTCGGTTCTTCCTTTCACATAGCCAAACCCAATCTCCGGGATCAAAAACTAATTTGTGACGCATTTTGTTGGCTTGACATTTAAGCACCTTAGTCTTCTCAGGATTACTACTATGGATTAGTCGGTTTGGATTGGAAGCTCTGGGCACAAAATCAATTTGACGTTTGACCCCTCGGATAAATGGTAATCCACGTAGTGTTTCCTCGCAAACGATATCCTCTTATCCTTTTGTATAATAATCCTTTTGTTTTCTGTTTGATTTTCTATCAATGGCCATAAGACTCTTCTCTTTTTTCTGCTCTCTTTTCTCGGCCTCTCTCTCTTTTTCACTCTCTTTCTTTTTCACTTTTTATCTTTCGGTTGCTCTCTTTTTCACTCCTTCTCTTTTTGTAACCTCACTTGATCTTCATACACTTGTTGTGGTGTCAGCAGTACAAGAGTGATTGGTTGATCGTTGAGTAATGAATACCTGTTGGTGAAGCCATTCGTGTTGACACACCAATCAAATTGCTTCTGTAAATCGTCAGGGATGGTTTTACCTTAGAACGGGGGAATCTTCATTTTAATGTTGCCCAAACTGTTGTCTTCTTGATTCCTAGCTCTTGTAAATCACCCTCCATGTCTCCTATTACCCACAACCGAATCCTGACCATCTACTTTATCAAAAACTAGCCCCACAATACTTTTCGTCTTCATCTCTCACACCTCAAAATTGAACACTTTCCCTTTTGCACACATTAGGAGCATTTTGGGGCTGCTTCAAACGTGCAATCTCTATCCGGTCCAACCGTTCATGCACTCGTTCTAATTCAACTCTCAACATCCGTTTCATCTCTCTCATCAACTGTAATTACAAGTTTGGAATAGTTGGTCGTGGTGGCTCTATGGTTGAGCTTTCTTTTTTATTGCGTGACATATTTAAATTCTGCAAAATAAGGTTAGAAACCTCACAAGCACTCCCTCACGTGTTTCACTTGAGAAAAGAGAATTCACTCACTCTCGTGTTTCTCGCTTAAATGGCTTTTATCCTCTAATATGCTCACTACTCCAGCCTTCTTCCACTCGTTGATTCTCTTTTGGTTCTTTTCAAGCTAGAACCTAAGCTCTGATACCAAATGATACGAACCCCACTAAGAATAACGAGGTCCGTCAAGATTATGAACCCAAGAACGTTCCAAAGTCAGGTTTTGAATGGATAGGAGACCTCGACCCGTTGCTTCAGCAAAAACAAGAACCTTGGTATATTGGACCTCAACCCGTTGCTTAATGCGGAACAAGAACCTTGGTATAGGGAAGATGCCACAATCAACTATGGAATGGTTGATTGATAAGTCGGGAGTGAATGCCACGGAAAATTCCGATAAGTTCAAATCGTTCTCAAAGAACCAAAGAGAATTAGAACTCTCAAATTTGTGAATAAACTGATGTGTCTTTTTATTGCCTTGAGGATGCCTATTTATAGGCAATTGTTACAGGGAATATTCCAAAAAGACCAGAAAATTTGTTACAAAGGATAATCCTAAAAATCTGAAAATTTATTACAAAAGATAATCATAAATCCTAACTGAAATTTGTTACAAAAGATAATCCTAAATCCTAACCGAAATCACGCCTACACTAGAAATTCAGAAAAAGAAACGAAAATAAATTAAAAAAAGTCATGGGCTTTTATTATTTGAATTCCTAATGGGTTTGAATTAAATTAATGTATCCCTGTTGACCACATGAGTCAACGGGCCTCCACAAATTTGATTGAGCTCAAATCTCTTGAATCTGCCCATTAAGTGCTTCTTTAAATCTCTTTGCTCTTGATCTTGTAACCAGCCCAATTGGTATTTGAATTGGTTCCCTTAAAACCGTTCTTTGATTCACATCATTCCCCTGCTCTTGAAAAGGAAATCATCGCCTAATAAGGATTTGTATGCATTGTCATCGATTCATTCAAGAACATGGAAATGACCATCCCCTCTAGGAAGTCACTTGGAACGCTTTTATATCTGGATTCGTTTCTTCCTTTCACATAGCCAAACCCAATCTCCAGGATCAAAAACTAATTTGTGACGCGTTTTGTTGGCTTGACCTTGAAGCTCCTTAGTCTTCTCAGGATTACCACTATGGATTAGTCGGTTTGGATTGGAAGCTCTAGGCACAAAATCAATTTGATGTTTGAACCCTCGGATAAATGGTAATCCACGTAGTGGTTCCTCACAAAAGGCATCCTCGCATCCTTTTGTATAACAATCCTTTTGTTTTTTCTCTGATTTTCTCTCAATGGCCATAAGACTCTTCTCTTTTTTTTGCTCGCTTTTCTCGGCCTCTCTCTCTTTTTCACTCTCTTTCTTTTTCACTCTTTATCTTTTGGTTGCTCTCTTTCTCACTCCTTCTCTTTTTGTAACCTCACTTGATCTTCATACACTTGTTGTGGTGTCAGCAGTACAAGAGTGATTGGTCGATAGTTGAGGAACGAATACTTGTTGGTGAAGCCATCCGTGTTGACCCACCAATCAAACTGCTTCTGTAAATCGTCAGGGATGGTTTTACCTTGGAACGGGAGAATCTTCATTTTAATGTTGCCCAAATTGTTGTCTTCTTGATTCCTAGCTCTTGTAAATCACCCTCCATGTCTCCTATTACCCACACCCGAATCCTGACCATCTACTTTATCAAAAACCAGCCCGACAATACTTTTCGTCTTCATCTCTCACACCTCAAAATTGAACTCTTTCCCTTTTGCACACATTAGGAGCATTTTATGGCTGCTTCAAACGTGTAATCTCTATCCGGTCCAACCGTTCATGCACTCGTTCTAATTCAACTCTCAACATCCGTTTCATCTCTGTCATCAACTGTAATTGCAAGTTTGGAATAGTTGGTCGTGGTGGCTCTACGGTTGAGCTTTCTTCTTTATTGCATGACATATTTAAATTCTACAAAATAAGGTTAGAAACCTCACAAGCATTCCCTCACGTGTTTCACTTGAGAAAAGAGAATTCACTCACTCTCGTGTTTCTCGCTTAAATGGCTTTTACCCTCTAATATGCTCACTGCTCCAGCCTTCTTCAACTCGTTGATTCTCTTTTGGTTCTTTTCAAGCTAAAACCTAAGCTCTGATACCAAACGATGCGAACCCCACTAAGAATAACGAGGCCCGTCAAGATTATGAACCCAAGAATGTTCCAAAGTCAAGTTTGAATGGATGGGAGACCTCGACCCGTTGCTTTAGTAAAAACAAGAACCTTGGTATATTGGACCTCAACCCGTTGCTTAATGCGGAACAAGAACCTTGGTATAAGGAAGATGCCACAATCAACTATGGAATGGTTGATTAATAAGTCGGGAGTGAAAGCCACGGAAAATTCCGATAAGTTCAAATAGTTCTCAAAGAAACAAAGAGAATTAGAACTCTCAAATTTGTGAATAAACTGATGTGTCTTTTTATTGCCTTGAGGATGCCTATTTATAGGCAATTCTTACAGAGAATATTCCTAAAAGATCCGAAAATTTGTTACAAAGGATAATCCAAAAAATCTGAAAATTTATTATAAAAGATAATCCTAAATCCTAACTGAAATTTGTTACAAAAGATAATCCTAAATCCTAACTGAAATCACGCCTACACTAGATATACGGAAAAAGAAATGAAAATAAATTAAGAAAAGTCATGGGCTTGTATTATTTGAATTCCTCATGGGCTTGAATTAAGTTAATGCATCCCTGTTGACCACATGAGTCAATGGGCCTCCACGAATTTGATTGAGCCCAAATCTCTTGAATCAGCCCATTAAGTGCTTCTTTAAATCTCCTTGCTCTCGCTCTTGTAACCAGCCTAATTGGTATTTGAATTGGTTCCCTCAAAACCGTTATTTGATTCACATCATTCCGCTCCACTTGAAAAGGAAATCATCGCCTAATAAGGATTTGTATGAATTGTCATCGATTCGTTCAAGAACTTGGAAAGGACCATCCCCTCTAGGAAGTCGATTGAAACGCTTTTGTGTCGGGATTCGTTTCTTCCTTTCGCATAGCCAAACCCAATCTCCGGGATTAAAAACTAATTTGTGATGCATTTTGATGGCTTGACCTTGAAGCTCCTTAGTCTTCTCGGGATTACTACTATAGATTAGTCGGTTTGGATTGGAAGCTCTAGGCACAAAATCAATTTGATGTTTGAACTCTCGGATAAATGGTAATTCACGTAGTGCTTCCTCACAAAAGACACCCTCGTATCCTTTTGTATAACAATCCTTTTGTTTTCTCTCTGATTTTCTCTCAATGGCCATAAGACTCTTCTCTTTTTTTTGCTAGCTTTTCTCGGCCTCTCTCTCTTTTTCACTCTCTTTCTTTGTCACTCTTTATCTTTTGGTTGCTATCTTTTTCACTCCTTCTCTATTTGTAACCTCACTTGATCTTCATACACTTGTTGTGGTGTCAGCAGTACAAGAGTGATTGGTCGATAGTTGAGGAATGAATACTTGTTGGTGAAGCCATCCGTGTTGACACACCAATCAAACTGCTTCTGTAAATCATCAGGGATGGTTTTACCTTGGAACGGGGGAATCTTCATTTTAATGCTGCCCAAATTGTTGTCTTCTTGATTCCTAGCTCTTCTAAATCACCCTCCATGTCACATATTACCCACAACTGAATCCTGACCATCTTCTTTATCAAAAACCAGCCCCACAATACTTTTTGTCTTCATCTTTGACACCTCGAAATTGAACTCTTTCCCTTTTGCACATATTAGGAGCATTTTGTGGCTGCTTGAAACATAGAATCTCTATCCGGTCCAACCGTTCATGCACTCATTCTAATTCAACTCTCAACATTCGTTTCAGCTCTCTCATCAACTGTAACTGCAGGTTTTGAATAGTTGGTCGTGGTGGCTCTACGGTTGAGTTTTCTTCTTTATTGCGTGACATATTTAATATCTGCAAAATAAGGTTAGAAACCTCACAAGCACTCCCTCACGTGTTTCACTTGAGAAAAGAGAATTCACTGACTCTCGTGTTTCTCACTTAAATGGCTTTTACCCTTTAATATGCTCACTGCTCCTGCCTTCTTCCACTCGTTGATTCTCTTTTGGTTCTTTTCAAACTAAAACCAAAACTCTGATGCCAAATGATGTGAACCCCGCCAAGAATAACGAGATCCGTCAAGATTATGAACCCAAGAACGTTCCAAAGTGAGGTTTGAATGGATGGGAGACCTCAACCCGTTGCTTCAGCAAAAACAAGAACCTTGGTATATTGGACCTCAACCCGTTGCTTATTGCGGAACATGAAACTTGGAATAAGGAAGATGCCACAGTCAACTGTGGAATGGTTAATTATAAGTCAGGAGTGAACGCCACGAAAAATTCCAATAAGTTCAAATAGTTCTCAAAGAGCCAAAGAGAATTAGAACTCTCAAATTTGTGAATAAACTAACGTGTCTTTTTATTGCCGTGAGGATGCCTATTTATAGGCAATTGTTACAGAGAATATTCCTAAAAGACCCGAAAATTTGTTACAAAGGATAATCCAAAAAATATGAAAATTTGTTGTAAAAGATAATCCTAAATCCTAACTGAAATTTGTTACAAAAGATAATCTTAAATCCTAACCAAAATCACGCCTACACTAGATATTCGGAAAAAGAAATGAAAATAAATTAAGAAAAGTCATGCGCTTGTATTATTTGAATTCCTCATGGGCTTGAATTAAGTTAATACATCTCTGTTGACCACATGAGTCAATGGGCCTCCACGAATTTGATTGAGCCCAAATCTCTTGATTCAGCCCATTAAGTGCTTCTTTAAATCTCCTTGCTCTCGCTCTTGTAACCAGCCCAATTGGTATTTGAATTGGTTCCCTCAAAACCGTTATTTGATTCACATCATTCTGCTCCTCTTGAAAAGGAAATCATCTCCTAATAAGGATTTGTATGCATTGTCATCGATTCGTTCAAGAACTTGGAAAGGACCATCCCCTCTAGGAAGTCGCTTGGAATGCTTTTGTGTCGGGATTCGTTTCTTCCTTTCACATAGCCAAACCCAATCTCCGGGATCAAAAACTAATTTGTGATGTATTTTATTGGCTTGACCTTGAAGCTCCTTAGTCTTCTCGGGATTACTACTATAGATTAGTCGGTTTGGATTGGAAGCTCTGGGCACAAAATCAATTTGATGTTTGAACACTCGGATAAATGGTAATCCACGTAGTGCTTCCTCGCAAAAGACACCCTTGTATCCTTTTGTTTAACAATCCTTTTGTTTTCTCTCTGATTTTCTCTCAATGGCCATAAGACTCTTTTCTTTTTTTTGCTCGCTTTTCTCGGCCTCTCTCTCTTTTTCACTCTCTTTCTTTTTCACTTTTTATCTTTTGGTTGCTCTCTTTTTCACTCCTTCTCTTTTTTTAACCTCACTTGATCTTCATACACTTCTTGTGGTGTCAGGAGTACAAGAGTGATTGGTTGATCGTTGAGCAATGAATACTTGCTGGTGAAGTCATCCGTGTTGACACACCAGTTAAACTGCTTCTGTAAATCGTCCAGGATGGTTTTACCTTCAAACGGGGGAATCTTTATTTTAATGCTGCCCAAATTGTTGTCTTCTGGATTCCTAGCTCTTGTAAATCGCCATCCATGTCTCCTACTACCCACGACCGAATCCTGACCATCTACTTTATCAAAAACCAGCCCCACAATACTTTTCGTCTTCATCTCTCACACCTCAAAATTGAACTCTTTCCCTTTTGCACATATTAGGAGCATTTTGTGGCTGCTTCAAACATGCAATCTCTATCCGATCCAACCGTTCATGCACTCATTCTAATTCAACTCTCAACATCCGTTTCATCTCTCTCATCAACTGTAACAGCAAGTTTGGAATAGTTGGTCGTGGTGGCTCTACGGTTGAGCTTTCTTCTTTATTGCGTGACATATTTAAAATCTACAAAATAAGATTAGAAACCTCACAAGCACTCCCTCACATGTTTCACTTGAGAGAAGAGAATTCACTCACTCTCGTGTTTCTCGCTTAATTGGCTTTTACCCTTTAATATGCTCACTACTCCTGCCTTCTTCCACTCGTTGATTCTCTTTTGGTTCTTTTCAAGCTAGAATCTAAGCTCTGATACCAAATGATGTGAACCCAACCAAGAATAACTAGACCCATCAAGATTATGAACCCAAGAACATTCCAAAGTCAGGTTTGAATGGATGGGATACCTCGACCCGTTGCTTCAGCATAAACAAGAACCTTGGCATATTGGACCTCAACCCGTTGCTTAATGTGGAATAAGAACCTTGGTATAAGGAAGATGCCATAATCAACTATGGAATTGTTGATTGATAAGTCGGGAGTGAACGTCACAGAAAATTTCGATAAGTTCAAATAGTTCTCAAAGAACCAAGGAGAATTAGAACTCTCAAATTAGTAAATAAACTGATGTGTCTTTTTAATGCCTTGAGGATGCCTATTTATAGGCAATTGTTACAGAGAATATTCCTAAAAGACCCGAAAATTTGTTACAAAGGATAATCCTAAAAATCTGAAAATTTATTATAAAAGATAATCCTAAATCCTAACTGAAATTTGTTACAAAAGATAATCCTAGATCCTAACCGAAATCACGCCTACACTAGAAATTCAGAAAAAGAAACGAAAATAAATTAAAAAAAGTCATGGGCTTGTATTATTTGAATTCCTCATAGGTTTGAATTAAATTACTGCATCCCTGTTGACCACATGAGTCAGGGCCTCCGCGAATTTGATTGAGCCCAAATCTCTTCAATCAGCCCATTAAGTACTTCTTTAAATCTCTTTACTCTCGCTCTTGTAACCAGCCTAACTGGTATTTGAATTGCTTCCCTTAAAACCGTTCTATGATTCACACCATTCCCCTCCTCTTGAAAAGGAAATCATCGCCTAATAAGGATTTGTATGCATTGTCATCGATTCGTTCAAGAACTTGGAAAGGACCATCCCCTCTAGGAAATCGCTTGGAGCGCTTTTGTGTCGGGATTCATTTCTTCCTTTCACATAGCCAAACCCAATCTCCGGGATCAAAAATTAATTTGTGACGTGTTTTGTTCGCTTGACCTTGCAGCTCCTTAGTCTTTTCAGGATTACTACTATGGATTAGTCGGTTTGGATTTGAAGCTCTGGGCATAAAATCAATTTGATGTTTGAACCCTCAGATAAATAGTAATCTAGGTAGTGCTTCCTCGCAAAAGATATCCTTGTATCCTTTTGTATAATAATCCTTTTATTTTCTCTATGAAATTATATCAATGGCCATAAGGCTCTTCTCTATTTTTTGCTCGCTTTTCTCGACCTCTCTCTCTTTTTCACTTTCTTTCTTTTTCACTTTTTATCTTTTGGTTGCTCTCTTTTTCACTCCTTCTCTTTTCGTAACCTCACTTGATCTTCATACACTTGTTGTGGTATCAGCAGTAGAAGAGTGATTGGTTGATCGTTGAGCAACGAATACTTGTTGGTGAAGCCATCCGTGTTGACACACCAATCAAACTGCTTATGTTAATCGTCAGGGATGGTTTTACCTTCGAACAGGGGAATCTTCAGTTTAATGCTGGCTAAATTGTTGTCTTCTTGATTCTTAGCTCTTGTAAATCGTCCTCCATGTCTCCTATTACCCACAACCAAATCCTGACCATCTACTTTATCAAAAACCAGCCCCACAATACTTTTCGTCATCATCTCTCACACCTCAAAATTGAACTCTTTCCCTTTTGCACACATTAGGAGAATTTTGTGGTTGCTTCAAACATGCAACCTCTATCCGGTCCAACCGTTCATGCACTCGTTCTAATTCAACTCTCAACATCTGTTTCATCTCTCTCATCAACTATAACTGCAAGTTTGGAATAGTTGGTCGTGGTGGCTCTACGGTTGTTCTTTTTTCTTTGTTGCGTGACATATTTAAAATCTGTAAAATAATGTTAGAAACCTCACAAGCACTCCCTCACGTGTTTCACTTGAGAAAAGAGAATTCACTCACTCTCGTGTCTCTCGCTTAAATGGCTTTTACCCTCTAATATGCTCACTACTCCTACCTTCTTCCACTCGTTGATTCTCTTTTGGTTCTTTTCGAGCTAGAACCTAAGCTCTGATACCAAATGATGTGAACCCCGCCAAGAATAACGAGTCTCGTCAAGATTATGAACCCAAGAACGTTCCAAAGCCAGGTTTGAATGGATGGGAGACCTCGGCCCGTTGCTAAAACAAAAGCAAGAACCTTGGCATATTGGACCTCAACCCGTTGCTTAATGCGGAACAAGAATCTTGGTATAAGGAAGATGCCACAATCAACTATGGAATGGTTGATTAATAAGTCGGGAGTGAACGCCACGGAAAATTTCGATAAGTTCAAATAGTTCTCAAAGAACCAAAAAGAATTAGAACTCTCAAATTTGTGAATAAACTGATGTGTCTTTTTATCGCCTTGAGGATGCCTATTTATAGGCAATTGTTACAGAGAATATTCCTAAAAGACCCGAAAATTTGTTACAAAGGATAATCCTAAAAATCTGAAAATTTATTATAAAAGATAATCCTAAATCCTAACTGAAATTTGTTACAAAAGATAATCCTAGATCCTAACCGAAATCACGCCTACACTAGAAATTCAGAAAAAGAAATGAAAATAAATTAAAAAAAGTCATGGGCTTGTATTATTTGAATTCCTCATGGGCTTGAATTAAGTTAATGCATCCCTGTTAACCACATGAGTCAATGGGCCTCCACGAATTTGATTGAGCCCAAATCTCTTGAATCAGCCCATTAAGTGCTTCTTTAAATCTCTTTGCTCTCGCTCTTGTAACCAACCCAATTGGAATTTGAATTGGTTCCCTTAAAACCGTTCTTTGATTCTCATCATTCCCCTCCTCTTGAAAAGGAAATCATCGCCTAATAAGGATTTGTATACATTGTCATCGATTCGTTCAAGAACTTGGAAAGGACCTTCCCCTCTAGGAAGTCGCTTGGAATGCTTTTGTGTCGGGATTCGTTTCTTCCTTTCGCATAGCCAAACCCAGTCTCCGGGATCAAAAACTAATTTGTGACGCATTTTGTTGGCTTGACCTTAAAGCTCCTTAGTCTTCTTGGGGTTACTACTATAGATTAGTCGGTTTGGATTGGAAGATCTGGGCATAAAATCAATTTGATGTTTGAACCCTCGGATAAATGGTAATCCACATAGTACTTCCTCGCAAAAGACATCCTTGTATCCTTTTGTATAACCATCGTTTTGTTTTCTCTCAAATTTTCTCTCAATGGCCATAAGACTCTTCTCTTTTTTTTGCTCACTTTTGTCGGCCTCTCTCTCTTTTTCACTTTTTATCTTTCGGTTGCTCTCTTTTTCACTCCTTCTCTTTTTGTAACCTCACTTGATCTTCATACACTTGTTGTGGTATCGGGAGTACAAGAGTGATTAGTTGATCATTGACCATGAATACTTGTTGGTGAAGCCATCCGTGTTGACACACCAATCAAACTGCTTCTGTAAATCGTCAAGGATGGTTTTACCTTGGAACGGGGGAATCTTCATTTTATTGCTGCCCAAATTGTTGTCTTCTTGATTCCTAGCTCTTGTAAATCGCCCTCCATGTCTCCATTTACCCACAACCGAATCCTGACCATCTTCTTTATCAAAACCGGCCCCACAATACTTTTCATCTTCATCTCTCACACCTTAAAATTAAACTCTCTCCCTTTTGCACACATTAGGAGCATTTTGTACTGCTTCGATCGTGTAATCTCTATCCGGTCCAACCGTTCGTGCACTCATTCTAATTCAACTCTCAACATCCGTTTCAGCTCTCTCATCAACTGTAACTACAGGTTTGGAGTAGTTGGTCGTGGTGGCTCTACGGTTGAGTTTTCTTCTTTATTGCGTGACATATTTAAAATCTGCAAAATAAGGTTAGAAACCTCACAAGCACTCCCTCATGTGTTTCACTTGTGAAAAGAGAATTCACTCACTCTCGTGTTTCTCGCTTAAATGGCTTTTACCCTCTAATATGCTCACTACTCCTGCTTTCTTCCACTCTTTGATTCTCTTTTGGTTCTTTTCAAACTAGAAACTAAGCTCTGATACCGAATGATGCGAACCCCACAATGAATAACGAGACCCATCAAGATTATGAATCAAAGAACGTTCCAAAGTCAGGTTTGAATGGATGGGATACCTCGACCCTTTACTTCAGCAAAAACAAGAACCTTGGTATATTGGTGTGACAACCGGGAAATTCAGGCATTCTCAGATGAAAATGTACAAATGTATGTATATAACAATTTGTACTATTTAGAGTGTGAAATAAATGAATTTATATTGGTTAGAATGTATTAAAATATTCTAACAATACTGACGAGTAAGAATTCAGTGTTGATTAAATTCACTGAGTTGAAACGGGTGGTACGGTGCCAAAAACGGCATTGAAAACCCTAACCGGTGCACTAAAAGATGAAAAACTTCCGGGATTGATTTTGATCAAACGGAAGCAGTATAAATTGATCCGACTGCACAGGAGTCCTCAGGAACCTGCCGGGACGATTTCAGGAAAATTTCGGCTCGAACCGATACCGATCAAAAAGTAGTCGAATTAATGTGAATAGTAAAGTCCAAGTCAACATATTACTTTGCATTTATGACATCATAAAGCAAATTTATTAAATGTGAAAATTAAGGTGGTTGGTGGCATTAATGGCCAAGATTGGTTTGCTTTTTGATCCAAAGGCCAAGATTTGGCCAAAATTCCATCCTTTGATTTTTTGAAAAATTTGGGATGGAAAAGTGTTGCATTTTGATTGGTTGGAAACCAAATTAATGGGTTCCTTTAGCAGTTAAGTCGGCAACATTTTAAACAAAAGTGGCCGAACCATTTCCAAGCCAAAACAAAGAACAAAAATTTTCTCTAAGTGTTGTCCATTGTGTACCGTGAGCCACCAAGGAAAACCAAGCCAAATACCCAAGTTTTCTTCAAAAAAGTGGTGTCAAACACTTCATTGAAGTCCAATGAAGCGAGAAAGCAAGGTAACTTTCTTTGGTTTGCAAATTTTCTTGATTTTTCTCCCTAAAATCCGTGGAATGAATAGTATGAAGGATGAAAAATTTTTGGTTTGTTTTGGTTGATTTTGTGCTTGGGTTTTGTTAATGGTGTGATTAGAAGAAAAACCATGCATTTTGTTTAAAGAAAAACAAAATTTTGGTTGGTTTTCCAAGGGTAAAACCGTGGGTTACCATGAGTAATTGATGTTTAATTGTTGTTGTTTAAGTGTTAAAATGCTTTAAATCATATTTTGGTCAAATGTAAAGCATGATTTGTGTGGTTATAAAGCTTGAAAAATTTTGGTGTCAAATAACCCTAATATGGCCGTGGGTTTAATTAGGGTTTGGTGAATAATTTTTATAGGATTTACTTGATGTTTGGATAGTTAAATTCATGCATTGAATTAAGGAAATGACGGTTATGTGATTGAAAGCATAAAACCAAATGTTGTGCACGTTTTTCTCTTAAATGGTCGTGGGTTAAAAGGATGAAAAACCCTAGAATTTGTGTTGAAAAATGCATGTAAATTGGCTTGAAAATGTGCTAGATAATGACATTGGAATAGCCTAAAATTTGGTTGAAAAATTGAAAAGTTTTGGTTAGGTTTTGAGTATGAAAAACCGTGGCTAAAACTAAGGGCAAAATTGAAAGAAATTTTGTGGAATGTGGTTCAAAATGTTAATTGAAATTTTGTGAGCTTTTATGTAAAAGTTTGGAAAACTTTTACATAAAATAGGCTTGTGGTATAGTATGTGGCAGGTACATATGGTTCGAGGCGTACCTAACGCCGGTAGCCTTAAATTTACGCCGAAATGCTGTCGAAATTTTGAAAACGGCATTTGGGATAAAAAGGGGATCGAGAGAAAAAGTTTAGGGTCGGGTCGGAAACCCGAGTCCCTAAAAGAAAATTAGATAAGGAAAACCTAAGGGGTGGTTCGTGAATAGTAACCCGTCTCCTTAAAAATGTAAAACGTGAGTGAAACTGAAAAACCGACCCTTTTTTTTTTGGAAACGAAATAAAGGTCCGAGTCGGGTACGGAAAATCCGAGTCTCGGAGACCTAGATCGGGAACGTCTAGATGAACGTTTTAAATACTAGTAAAACATCCATTTAAGGCTCCGAAACGTTAGAAAAACACTAAACCAGCGTAAGGGTCGGAATAGTACTTCCCGAGGGTCGGGAAAGTGAAAAATGGAAACAAAAGAGAAACAAACCCGGTAATGAATAGAAAAGAGTCAGAAAAGTTCCTGAGAGCCAAAAATGCTGTCTGGATAGAGAAAATTCCGTCAGGGGTAAAATTGTAATTTTACCAAAATATAGAGGTAAAATCGTAATTTTACAAAAGTTGAGAAAAATGGAAAAATGTTAAATAAAGCCTAAAAAGTTATAAATAGATTTTAGTTAAGCTTTTTAACAAAAAATAAAAGCTATAAATGGAAATGAAATTAACAGACAAGGTTTTGTCTGTAGGATCCCAAAATCGACCTACAAGGAAAGCGATTAAAGATCCAGAAAGAAAGAAAAGGGGAAGAAACTGATAAGGTAAGTTCAGATATTTACCTATCTGCAACATATAGCATTATTATTGCTAACTTTGATGTACTAACTATAAGTTAGGTACATATGTACTACGGGCACTATTATAGAGTAGAGAGAGAGACGAAATGTGCTACGGGCACTATTGAGAATGGGACACATAGTAAATTGTGCTTCGGGCAGTAGAGCAAGGTTAATGAAACTCACTCACCTAAAATTAAAATGTGAACCATTCCTAACCAAGGGCCAATATGAAGTCACCGGGTTAGAACTTTAAAAAGTCGGTAATGAAACCACTTTTGACGTACCAGCCTTCCGTACAGGGAGGTAACTTTGCCTTCGGAGCCATGATAAGATTAAGGCTGTGGAGGTCAACACTAATGTACCGCTCCTAGTCATGCACACTTAAATGGTACTGCCAACCTGAGCTCAAAACCAGAACATAATCAAAGATAATTACCTAAAACTGAAATTATGTCATAATTGAGCACAAGACAGTTTCGTGAAGGTACTAACGTCGCAGTAGATGTATTGTTGATATACTGTGTGGTGGTCAAAATTACTATTCATAATGAATAATGGTCAAAGTTACTATTCATATATGAATAGTGGTCAACATTACTATTCATGATAAATAGTACTATTTATAGAAATTTTATTTCTTGCATGTTTGAACTTACTGAGCCTGTAGCTCACTATTTTTGCTTATGTTGCAGGTAAGCGACCAGCTCAGTAGCTTTGTATGACTGGATGGCGGACGGGATAGCACGTGTCAAATGGGATAGGAGGCGAGGGATATGGTCCTGCCAGAGTCTTTCTGTTGAGCGATAACAAAGAAAGGGAAAAAGAAACAGTTCTTTTGTAATAATATATATGTTACGAAAGTACTGTATTATGTAAATTACTTTGTAGTTGTAACAAAGTGATTAATGGATGATGTTTCACATGATGTTTAAAAAAAAAAAATATTTCCCCAAAACCGTTATGATTTAAAGAGAGATAGATTAGCCAGCGACCCATGAGAGTACAATCTATCGCAGTTTACGATAAAGCTCAACTGTAATAGTATTGTATGATCTCTACGAAGGGCGAGCCGCCACAGTTGGTATCAAAGCGGGTTTACGGTTGGTTTAGTTTAGAATACCAACTGTTGCCACAGTTGGTATCAAAGCAGTGTTGACCATATCCTGATTTGACACTTCGCGCATCCTGCACCGCTATCCAAGTAAGTAGTTTACTTAAGTTTAGTTAATTATTTTCTTATGTGAAAATAATTATCTTATAGGTAGCAAGATGATCAGACCTCCTTATGCGAGACCGCCGCTACCACAACCGAGAGGGGTGTTACAGGTATGGACGAGACCTATTGTGAGGCTGTCTATTTCCCAACGACCGGCACTTAGACCCCCAGTGCCAAAGAGACCTCCAGCACCAGTACCAGCTCCAGTAGATGAAGTACAACCTCGACCAGTACTTCATCCACCTATAGTAGTGGACATTCCAGTTGTTGGTGGACGCCAACATATTGGGGTGAGAGTTTCGGCTCGGGCAGTACAGGCATTCAGAGCAAGCAGTCCCCCTATGTTTAATGGTAGATGATAGTCAATGGAGATGAAGAATTGGCTCCATGCCATAGAGAGGATTATGGTGTTGTGTGATACCGATCGAGAGATGTGGATCCAGTTGGCCATCAATATGTTTCAGGGAGATGCTCGAATATTTTGGGAGTATTGTGACTAGGAGATTCTATTGAGATTTAGTTGGGCTGAGTTCTGTCAGCGATTGGTTGATCAGTTTCCGCCTAAGGATCCGACGCCTGCTCCAGCACCTCCAGAGAGACAAAAGGCAGATACACCCGCGTATCCTGGATTTGATGAGGTTAGGGACTATATTCTCTAGACTGAGAGGATGGTCATGTTGTCTGGTGAGACAGTTATGTCTTACGTAGCACGATTTGAGGAGACCATTAGGAGGAGATGTCCGTTGCCCAACCTCACTGAAGCAAACTGTTGTGAGCTTTTATGGAGAGGTTTACCCATGGAGTTGAGATAGAGGGTGATTAAGCTATATCCTCCTACGCTCCAAGAGTTTGTCGTGACGATCAGGACGATCGAGAGGGAGATTTTGATTGAGCATCTGACGTAGAGTCGACGAGAGACACTGGGTCAAGATGAGATGTTAGCCCGCATCTTTGGGCCGAGAAGGATGATGAACGATCATGAGGCCGGACCGTCTAGACCACGAGGAGGTGATGACCCAGGACAGGGAGCATTGCCTAGGGGTGGTGATGACTCAGATGATCCAGATGACGATGAGGATCCAGAAGAATATCCTCTAGTCCCAGACATAGGAGATGTGTGACCAGCAGATGTGTACATGTACATAAGTAGCTTAGAGAGAAAAGCTCTTTTGTATAGACTTGTGGCCAAGATGTATATGATGGCCGATGTATATATGACTGGTGATGGTTATGTATGATATATAAACTTTTTGCTATGAATGAAATATCAAAATGATTATATGTTGTACGATGATGTGTTATGATGATGTGGCTTTACATTACCCTGAATTTCGTAAATTTATATGATTTTACGAATGTGGTCATGGAAAAGCTAACGGTGAATTGTTGTGCCATAATAGGATAATAGCCAAGATGGTGGATTTGCGAAATCGACCAGAGGGACGAGAACGACGTCTTAATATCATGGAAAGATTAGATCAGATACAAGCCTTACTAGAAGCTCAGATGCAGGAAAATGCTAATCTAAGACAACGAGTAGAGGAGTTAGAACAGAGGCAAGGTTCTGAAGGTACCCAAGTAGAACAGGAAGCTGAGGTAGATCCGGTTATCCCTCCAGCGGCTGTACATGAGAGAGCTCCTGAACCACAACCGGTATTAAATCTGAAACCCCTCTATGAAAGATTCACGTGTATGAGGCCGCCAGAATTTGAAGGTTCTACTAATCCTCTAGAGGCTGAAGATTGGTTGTCATCCTTGTAAGTGATCATGGAATTCATGAACCTAACTGACTAGGAGAAGGTTGCATGTGCGTCTTTTGTATTGAGGAAAGATGCTCATTTTTGGTGGGACACTGTGCAAATGAGAAGAAATGTGTCAACCATGAGTTGGGCAGAATTTCTGGAAGAATTTAACCAGAAATATTATGACCCTGCATCTCTGAGACAACAACAGAAAGAGTTCTCAGAATTGACGCAAGGAAATATGTCGGTAAGTGAAGTTTACCGAAAGTTCGACCAGTCATCCCGCTTATGTCCCTATGTAGTCCCTACTGAGAGGGAGAAAATACAGAAAACGATCGGGATGTTCAGGCCAGAAATTACTGCATTGGTAGATAATGGCTAGGTACCGCCTACTTTTGTAGCAGATTATGTTAGTCGGGCCATTAGAGCTGAGTTTCACATAGCCCGACGGAAAGAGGAAAGAGAGAAGCACTGGGAGGCCAAAAAAAAGGAGTGGGCTTTGACTAAGTCTACACAAGTTGGTCAATCTAGCAAGCTAAATCAGAATGCTAAACCAAGCCAGGGCAATAATCAAGGATCCCAGCAAAACAAGAGGAAAGGCAATTTTTCTGGAAATCGCCAGGGAAATAATCGAAACCAGCAACGAAGAATAGCTGGTAATGTGGAATCCAATGTACAAAATTGTCCCACATGCGGGAAGAGACATTCTGGGCAATGCAGATATGGGCCACTTGTTTGCTATGAATGTGGAAAGGAAGGTCGTTATGCCGGGAATTGTCTAAACAATAGGCAGGGTGTACAAGGCACTTCCCAATCGCACCAGACACGCCCACAAGCTCATTCCCTTCAGGCCAGAGTTGAAGAGTCTCCAGTAAGGCCGCAACACCAGGAGCGTGTGCTACTTGCTGATGCTTGTGTAATGGCCTACAGCAAGGAGGATGCAGAGGCAGGAACATCGAATGTGGTGATAGGTTAGCTTCCTGTCGCTAGTCATGTAGCCTCTGTACTATTCGATTCCGGTGCTACGCATTCTTTTATTTCCTATGAACTTGCTGAAAAGATAGGACTTCCTAAGGACTATACGGGAAGAGTATTTAAGACAGCTTTACCCTCTGGGGAAGTACTGTTGTCCAATTACTAGTTACCTCATGTACCAGTATATGTGGCAAATAGGGAGCTATATGCTGAGTTGATCGTAATGAAGATCATGGATTACGATGTGATTCTAGGCATGGATTTCCTAGGAAAATATCAAGCTACGATCGACTGTCGAAATCGAAAAATAGTATTCCAACCCGAGGAAGAAGAGAGTTTCGAATATGTCGATGCTTCTCGAAAACCCAGGAAGATGATGATCAATTTGCTGAAAGCAAGCAAGCTGATGGCCAGTGGTTGTATGGGATATCTGGCATATGTGGTGGACACTATAGAATAACAGAAGCTTCAACCTGAAGATGTTTCGGTTATGAATGAATTTCTTGACGTATTTTCGGAAGAGTTACCAGGGATACCTCCAGAAAGAGAAATCTCGTTCGAAATTGAGTTGATGCCTGGAACGACACCTATTTCCAAAGTACCATACCGCATGGATCCAGTGGAGTTAAAGGAGCTGCAGGAACAATTAAAGGAGCTTTTGGATGAAGGATTCATCAGACCGAGTTATTCTCCGTAGGGCGCACCTGTGTTGTTCATTAAGAAAAAAGATAGAACGTTCCGGTTGTGCTTGATTACCGGGAGTTGAATAAGGTTACGATCAAAAATAGGTATCCGTTACCTAGAATCAACGACCTATTCGACCAGTTAAAAGGTGCAGCGATATTTTCCATGATCGACTTATGATCAGGATATCACCAGCTGAGAATTAAAGAAAGTGATATTCCTAAGACGGCTTTTAGGACTCGTTATGGTCACTATGAGTTCCTTGTAATACCATTCGGATTAACAAATGCACCAGCAGCGTTCATGGATTTAATGAACAGAATTTTTAAAGAGTATTTGGATAAGTTTGTCATTGTATTCATTGATGACATTCTTATATATTCAAAGACTCATGATGAGCACAAGGAGCATCTGAGGATCGTGTTGCATACGATAAGGAAGCATCAACTGTATGCCAAATTCTCAAAATGCGAGTTTTAGCTGGATAGAATACATTTCCTTGGACATGTTGTATTCCAGGATGGTATTGCTGTAGATCCGACAAAGGTAGATGCAATCAACCAGTGGCCTGCACCCAAGAGTGTGATGGAAATGCGCAGTTTCTTGGGGTTAGCTGGTTATTATCGGAGGTTTGTAGAGGGATTCGCACGATTAGCTACACCTCTTACCGCTCTTACACGTAAGGAAAGGAAGTATGAGTGGACTATGGAATGCGAAAGAAGCTTCCAGGAGTTAAAGAGATGGCTGCCAAGCGCACCAATCCTTACGCTTCCCACTGAAGGGGAGAAGTTTGTGATCTACAGTGATGCATCCAAAATAGGATTGGGAGCAGTCCTGATGCAAGGTGGTAAGGTGATTGCCTACGCTTCTCATCAATTAAAAGATCATGAAAGGAATTACCCTACGCATGACCTTGAACTTGCTACAGTAGTGTTCACACTTAAAATTTGGTGACACTATCTCTATGGAATTCAATGTCAGATTTTTACTGATCACCAAAGCTTGAAGTATTTCTTCACACAAAAGGAGCTCAATATGCGACAAAGACGATGGTTGGAACTGGTAAAGGATTATGATTGTGAAATCCTATATCATCCAGGGAAGGCCAACCGTGTAGCGGATGCTTTAAATAGAAAGTCTACCATATCGCACCAGCTACCGATAAAAGGGCTTCCGAAACCATTGCAGCAAGAGATAAATTCCTTGAACTTGGAGCTGATATCCGGAAGACTAGTTGCACTCCAAGTGGAATCATCACTGTTTGAGGATATAAAGGAAGCTCAAAGGCGAGATCCAAGAATGACAAGTTCTCAAGAAGGAATTTCCAAGGATGGAATGATCCTTTATCAAGGAAGGATAAATGTTCCAGCTGATGAGGAACTTAGAAGACGGATCATGTCAGAACCCCATTAGACACCATATTCGGTTCATCCCGGAGCTAGCAAGATGTATAAGGACTTGAAGTTACAATTCTAGTGGAAAGGGATGAAGAATGATATAGCGAAATTCGTGAGCAGATGCATGACCTGTCAGAGAATCAAAGCGGAACATAAACATCCAGCAGGAAAATTGGAACCTTTGGAGATTCCTGAATGGAAATGGGAACACATTACGATGGATTTTGTAGTAGGACTCCCAAAAACCCGAGAAGGTTATGATGCCATCTGGGTTATTGTGGACAGACTGACCAAGGCGGCACGGTTTATAGCTGTCAAGATGACTTTTTCATTGGAAAAGTTTGCTCAGTTGTACGTAACTCATGTCGTCAGATTACATGGAGTACCAAAATCCATTGTATCAGATCGAGATGCACGATTCATTTCGAATTTCTGGAAGTGTGTGCAAGAAGCCATGGGTACTGAATTGAGACTTAGTACAGCTTTTCATCCGCAAACAGACAGACAGTCAGAGAGACCATTCAGACGTTAGAGGACATGCTTCGAGCTTGTGTAATGGATTTTGCGGGAAATTGGAATGAGAAGTTACCATTAATTGAATTCTCGTATAATAATAGTTACCAAGCTTCCATAGGCATGGCATCTTACGAGGCTTTATATGGACGAAAGTGCAGATCGCCAATACACTGGTACGACCTGCAAGAGAAACAACTGCATAAGACGGATTTTATACGAGAAACTTCCGATGCCGTTGTAAGAATTCAGCGTCAAATGAAAATCGCGCAAAGTCGACAAAAGAGTTATACAGATAAGAGGCGGAGATCCTTGGAATTTGATGAAGGAGATTTCATGTTTCTGAAGGTATAGCCCATGAAGGGGATTATGCATTTTGATAAAAGGGGGAAACTGAGTCCAAGATATATTGGGCCTTATGAAATTATCGAACGCATTGGAAGGGTCGCTTACAAATTAGCGTTACCTCCTGAATTGTCGGTAGTGCATAATGTATTTCATGTGTCGATGCTGAGAAAGTATATCCCAGATCCATCCCATGTGTTGAAGCATGAGCCTATTCAAATCCACGAGGATTTGACATATGAAGAACAACCTATTTGCGTACTGGCTCATGAAGAGAAAATACTGAGGAATAAGACAATCCCACTAGTGAAGATTTTGTGGAAAAATCATAACATTGAAGAAGCTACGTGGGAACGAGAAGATGAGATGAGGAGTTTATACCCCCACTTGTTCTAATTTTCGAGGACGAAAATTTTATAAGGAGGGGTGAATGTAACAACCAGGAAATTCAGGCATTCTCGGAATAAAATATACAAATGTATGTATATAACAATTTGTACTATTTAAAAAGTGAAATAAATGTATTTATATTGGTTAGAATGTATTAAAATGTTCTAACAATACTGACGAGTAAGAATTCAGTGTTGATAAAATTCACTGAGTTGAAACGGGTGGTACGGTGCCAAAAATGGCATTGAAAACCCTAACCGGTGCACTAAAAGATGAAAAACTTCTGAGATTGATTTTGATCAAACGGAAGTAGTATAAATTGATCCGACTGCACAGGAGACCTCAGGAATCCGCCGGGACGATTTCAGGAAAATTTCGGCTCGAACCGATACCGGTCAAAAAGTAGTCGAATTAATGTGAATAGTAAAGTCAAAGTCAACATATTACTTTGTATTTATGACATCATAAAGCAAATTTATTAAATGTGAAAATTACGGTGGTTAGTGGCATTAATGGCCAAGATTGGTTTGCTTTTTGATCTAAAGGCCAAGATTTGGCCAAAATTCCATCCTTTGATTGTTTGAAAAATTTGGAAAGAAATGGATGGAAATGTGTTGCATTTTGATTGGTTGGAAACCAAATTAATTGGTTCCTTTAGCACTTAAGTCGACAACATTTTAAACAAAAGTGGCCGAACCATTTCCAAGCCAAAACAAAGAACAAAAATTTTCTCTAAGTGTTGTCCATTGTGTATCGCGAGCCACCAAGGAAAACCAAGCCAAATACCCAAGTTTTCTTCGCAAAAGTGGTGTCAAACACTTCATTGAAGTCCAAGGAAGCAAGAAAGCAAGGTAAACTTCTTTGGTTTGCAAATTTTCTTGATTTTTCTCCCTAAAATCCGTGGAATGAATAGTGTGAAGGATGAAAAATTTTTGGTTTGTTTTGGTTGATTTGGTGCTTGGGTTTTGTTAAGGGTGTGATTAGAAGAAAAACCATGCATTTTGTTTAAAGAAAAACAAAATTTTGGTCGTTTTTCCAAGGGTAAAACCGTGGTTTACCATGAGTAATTGATGTTGAATTGTTGTTGTTTAAGTGTTAAAATGCTTTAAATCATATTTTGGTCAAATGTAAAGCATGATTTGTGCGGTTATAAAGCTTGGAAAAATTTTGGTGTCAAATAACCCTAATATGGCCGTGGGTTTAATTAGGGTTCGGTGAATAATTTTTGCATGATTTACTTGATGTTTGGATGGTTAAATTCATGCATTGAATTAAGGAAATAATGGTTATGTGATTGAAAGATAAAACCAAATGTTGTGCATGTTTTTCTCTTAAATTGCCGTGGGTTAAAAGGGTGAAAAACCCTAGAATTTGTGTTGAAAAATGCATGTAAATTGGCTTGAAAATGTGCTAGATAATGACATTGGAATAGCCTAAAATTTGGTTGAAAAATTGAAAAGTTTTGGTTAGGTTTTGAGTATGAAAAAACGTGGCTAAAACTAAGGGCAAAATTGAAAGAAATTTTGTGGAATGTGGTTCAAAATGTGAATTGAAATTTTGTGAGCTTTTATGTAAAAGTTTGGAAAACTTTTACATAAAATAGGCTTGTGGTATAGTACGTGGCAGGTACATATGGTTCAAGGTGTACCTAACGCCGGTAGCCTTAAATTTACATCGAAATGCTGCTGAAATTTCGAAAACGGCATTTGGGGTAAAAAGGGGATCGAGAGAAAAAGTTTAGGGTCGGGTCGAAAACCCGAGTCCCTAAAAGAAAATTAAATAAGGAAAACCAAAGGGGTGGTTCGTGAATAGTAACCCATTCCCTTAAAAATGTAAAACGTGAGTGAAACTGAAAAACTGACCTCGAGGAGGGGGCGTTTTTGGGAAACGAAATAAAGGTCCGAGTCGGGCACAGAAAATCCGAGCCTCAGAGACTTAGATCGGGAACGTCTAGATGAACGTTTTAAATACTGGTAAAACATCCATTTGAGGCTCCGAAACATTAGAAAATCACTAAACCGACGTAAGGGTCAGAATAGTACTTCCCGAGGGTCGGGAAAGTGAAAAATGGAAATAAAATAGAAACGAACCCGGTAATGAATAGAAAAGAGTCAGAAAAGTTCTTGAGAGCCAAAAATGCAGTCTGGATCGAGAAAATTCCGTCAGGGGAAAAATTGTAATTTTACCAAAATATAGGGGTAAAATCGTAATTTTGCAAAAGTTGAGAAAAATAGGGAAAATGTTAAATAAAGCCTAAAAAGTTATAAATAGGTTTTATTTAAGCTTTTTAATGAAAAATAAAAGCTATAAATGGTAATGAAATTAACAGACATGGTTTTGTCTGTAGGATCCCAAAATCGACCAACAAGGAGAGCGATTAAAGATACAGAAAGAAAGAAAAGGGGAAGAAACTGATAAGGTAAGTTCAGACATTTACCTGTCTGCAACATATAGCATTATTATTGCTAACTTTGATGTACTAACTATAAGTTAGGTATATAAGTGCACCAAGGGCCAATATGAAGTCACCGGGTTAGAACTTTAAAAAGTCTGTAATGAAACCACTTTTGGCGTATCAGCCTTCCGTACAGGGAGGTAACTTTGCCTTCGGAGCTATGATGAGATTAAGGCTGTGGAGGTCAGCCCTAATGTACCGCTCCCAGTCATGTACAATTTTGCCTTTGGGGCAATGAGGTTAAGGCTGTGGAGGTCAACACTAATATACCGCTCCCAGTCATGCGCACTTAAATGGTACTGCCAACCTGAGCTCAAAACCAGAACATAATCAAAGATAATTACCTAAAACTGAAACTATGCCATAATTGAGCATAAGACAGTTTCGTGAGGGTACTAACATCACAATAGATATATTGTTGATATACTGTGTGGTGGTCAAACTTACTATTCATAATGAATAATGGTCAAAGTTACTATTCACATGTGAATAGTGTCAACGTTACTATTCATGATGAATAGTACTATTCATAAAAATTTTATTTCTTGCATGTTTGAACTTACTAAGCCTGTAGCTCACCATTTTTGCTTATGTTGCAGGCAAGCGACCAGCTCAGTAGCTTTGTACGACTGGATAGCGGACGGGATAGCGCGTGTCAAATGGGATAGGAGGCGAGGGATATGGTCCTGCCGAGTCTTTCTGCTGAGCGATAACAGAGAAAGGGAAAAAGAAACAGTTCTTTTGTAATAATATATATGTTACGAAAGTACTGTATTATGTAAATTACTTTGTACTTGTAACAAAGTGATTAGTGGATGATGTTTCACATGATGTTTAAAAATATATATATATTTCACCAAAAACATCATGATTTAAAGAGAGATAGATTAGCCGGCAACCCATGAGAGTACAATCTATCGCAGTTAGCAATAAAGCTCAACTGTAATAGTATTGTATGATCTCTACGAAGGGCAAGTCGCCACAAGTGGAACTCAATCCGTTGCTTAATGCGGAACAAGAACCTTGGTATAAGGAAGATGCCACAATCAACTATGGAATGGCTGATTGATAAGTCAGGAGTGAACACCATGGAAAATTCCGATAAGTTCAAATAGTTCACAAAAAACCAAAGAGAATTAGAACTCCCAAATTTGTGAATAAACTGATGTATCTTTTTATTGCCGTGAGGATGCCTATTTATAGGCAATTGTTACAGAGAATATTCCTAAAAGACCTGAAAATTTGTTACAAAGGATAATCCTAAAAATCTGAAAATTTGTTATAAAAGATAATCCTAACTGAAATTTGTTACAAAAGATAATCCTAAATCCTAATCGAAATCACGCCTACACTAGAAATTCAGAAAAAGAAACGAAAATAACCCCAGAGGCCTGCAGACTATTGCGGTTGACTACAGAGTTGGCCGTAGTAGCACGGTAGTGCCTCTACAGTAGGGCGGGCCGCCACAAAAACCCCCTACGTGCTTTGCATACCTTTTTCCTCACTCTATCTAAAAAAAGTGATACTCTTTCTATTCTCTCTAACTATACAAAAGTCCAATCACAATAGACCTATTTATAGGTTTTCAATGACACACAAAGTTTACACTTTCTCAAAACTCATACATTCCTAAACTCATACATTCACAAACTCACAAGTAGAAAGTTATCTAAAACTTGTTTGAGTCACGTACCTAATTAATACCATTATATATCAAAAAGAAATGAAATGAAAAGGTAAAAAAAACCCAATCCACTGTTGGCACATGGTACCCAGAATCAAGAGCCTGTTTGGAGGACTTTCAGAGATGGATAGGGGTGAATATCGGGTGAGTTAACTAGATTTTTGATAATTTTCAAGCCACCTAATCAAGTTTAGGTGAGTTAATTTTAAATTCAACCCACCCAATTAAATTTTGGGTGGATTTGGCAGGTTGATAGGGTTGAACATAATTAAGAAATAAAAAAATAAAAAAATAAATATAACTAATCATTCAACATAAAATAAAATGAAATGAAGACTAACTTTCAGTATAATATTAGTGTTATAAAACTCCAAAATTATCTCATAAGTTATGAAACCGGCATAAAAATAAAATATATGTAAAACAAGTTTAAATATAAAAGCTGTAAACTAATAAACAAATAATAATAAAAACTCATATAATATGAAATATAATAGACTGTCAAGTAATCAATATAAAATACAAGACAAATACTTTATATTATGATATATGAAAAATATATATTTTTACATATTAATAGATTAGGTGGGTTCGGATTAAGTTGGGTTTGAAAAAATACAATCCAAACCCACCCAATTAATAGTCAGATTGGGTGGGTTGGATTGATCTCTTAATCGGATTGGTCGAGTTTAGGTTATAATGGATTGGATTGGATGGGTTTATCGAGTTAGTCAGGTTATTGGGTTTTTTATTCACCCCTAGAGACGGAGTTTTGGAGGGTGGAAGAGAGCGAAATGAAAAAATAAATTTGGGAATTTGAAATTTGATAGCAAAATATCATTTAGAGGCAGTATCCCCAGACAAGTCCTTAAGCTTAATCTAAGATTATGTTAAAAAAAAAAAAAAGTGTCGAATGTTTATAAATTTCTTTAGACCACGTGGTTCAAAAAAAGATCACTCTGACAACTCTTAAGAAAAGGTTGTCCAACTTGATGGCCTTCGGGTGTATCTGGGCAGTAAGGTATATTCAAACTTTCATGGGCTTGTGTTATTTGAATTCCTCATGGACTTGAATTAAGTTAATGCATCCCTATTGACCACATGAGTCAATGGGCCCCCACGAATTTGATTGAGCCCAAATCTCTTGAATCAGCTCATTAAGTGCTTCTTTAAATCTCTTTGCTCTCGCTCTTGTAACCAGCCCAACTGGTATTTGAATTGGTTCCCTTAAAACCATTCTTTGATTCACATCATTCCCCTCCTCGTAAAAAGGAAATCATCGCCTAATAAGGATTTGTATGCATTGTCATCGATTCGTTCAAGAACTTGGAAAGGACCATCCCCCCTAGGAAGTCGCTCGGAATGCTTTTGTGTCGGGATTCGTTTCTTCCTTTCGCATGGCCAAATCCAATCTCCGGGATCAAAAACTAATTTGTGACGCGTTTTGTTGGCTTGACCTTGAAGCTCCTTAGTCTTCTCGGGATTACTACTATAGATTAGTCGGTTTGGATTGGAAGCTCTGGGCATAAAATCAGTTTGATGTTTGAACCCTCGGATAAATGGTAATCCACGTAGTGCTTCCTCATAAAAGACATCCTCGTATCCTTTTGTATAACAATCCTTTTATTTTCACTCTGATTTTCTCTCAATGGCCATAAGACTCTTCTCCTTTTTTTGCCCGTTTTCCTCGGCCTCTCTCTCTTTTTCACTTTTTATCTTTTGGTTGCTCTCTTTTTCACTCCTTCTCTTTTTGTAACCTCACTTGATCTTCATACACTTGTTGTGGTGTCAGTAGTACAAGAGAGATTGGTTGATCGTTGAGCCATGAATACTTGTTGGTGAAGCCATCCGTGTTGACACACCAATCAAACTGCTTCTGTAAATCGTCAGGGATGGTTTTACCTTGGAACGGGGGAATCTTCATTTTAATGATGCCCAAATTGTTGTCTTCTTGATTCCTATCTCTTGTAAATCACCCTCCATGTCTCCTATTACCCACAACCGAATCCTGACCATCTTCTTTCTCAAAACCGGCCGCACTATACTTTTCGTCTTCATCTCTCACACCTCGAAATTGAACTCTTTCCCTTTTGCACACATTAGGAGTATTTTGTGGCTGCTTCAAACGTGCAATCTCTATCCGGTCCAACCGTTCATGCACTCATTCTAATTCAACTCTCAACATCCGTTTCATCTCTCTCATCAACTCTAACTGCAGGCTTGGAATAGTTGGTCGTGGTGGCTCTACGGTTGAGTTTTCTTCTTTATTGCGTGACATATTTAAAATCTGCAAAATAAGATTAGAAACCTCACAAGCACTCCCTCACGTGTTTCACTTGAGAAAAGAGAATTCACTCACTCTCGTGTTTCTCGCTTAAATGGCTTTTACCCTCTAAAATGCTCACTACTCCTGCCTTCTTCCACTCGTTGATTTTCTCTTGGTTCTTTTCAAACTAAAACCTAAGCTCTGATACCGAATGATGCGAACCCTGCCAAGAATAACGAGACCCATCAAGATTATGAACCCAAGAACGTTCCAAAGTCAGGTTTGAATGTAGGAAAATAAATCGGTAAAAACGTATCAGAGTGGCGCAGCGGAACAATAAAAATTTTTAGATCGTTAAATATCTCATGATGCCATATACAATAAACCAACAACAATTAAAACTCATACCTCAAGGATGCCAATCTTGCAGGAGGAGAATGACCGGAGGCTTCAACCAACTAGCCTTCTCTACTATCCTCCAATTCCTGAATGGCTGAGTGTGTGGGCACTCTAAACCTCGATCGGTATGCTAGCACTGCTAGTCTTCTTCCGACCACCCAGATCTCTAAAGAACTTTATTGTTACGATGAGCTGTGCAACAATAAGCCTGCTCACCTGAGAGTCTGTGGTCTGAGAGAACTGGAGTGGCAGGACCTCTATTTATAGACCTGCATGAGGTGATTCTCTGAATTCGAATTGGACTAGGAAAAGATTTTCTCCCTTATCCAAATCAAAAAATCTGAATTTTCCAAGGGAGAATCTCCACAATTAAATTCGGTTTTCCTAGGATAAATCCAATCCAAATCTAAACAAGATTTTAACTAGAATTTTATCTCCCTTTTTCAACCAAAAAATCCGAAATCTATAGGAGAAAATCTTCTCCAAATTTTCGGCCACTTTTAGGATAAGGAAGAATCAAAATTCCACTAGGATTTTTCAAGCTAAATCTCATCTCAACCTTATCCAAAAATAACCGAATTTCCTAGGATTAAGGCTCCAAAATTTCGGCCACTTTTAGGGAGTAGAGAGAATCCAAATTCAACTAGGATTGAAGCTTGAATTTACCCTTGAATCTCATCCACAAAATCTGAAATTTTCATGAGGATTATCCTCAAAAATTTCGTCCCTTATTTGTTGGGATTTGGATTCAAAATTCAAGTAGGATTCTAACAAGATTATCCTCTCCAAATCCAACTCAAATTCGAATTTCAAACCTTGTGGATTTTCCACAACAAATTCGAATCCTACTTGGACTGTGATTTAAAATTTGAATTTCAAATTTCAAATTCAAATTTCAAATTCAAATTTCAAATTTCAAATTTCAAATTTCAAATTTAAATTTCAAATTCAAATTTCAAATTCGAATTTCAAATTCAAATTTCAAATTCAAATTTCAAATTCAAATTTCAAATTTCAAATTTCAAAATTCAAATTTCAAATTTCAAATTTCAAATTTCAAATTTCAAATTCCACAAAACAGTTGTATTTCATATTCTTGTTCTCATGGATAATTTTCTACATCTCCAATCCAATCTCAAATAAAATCATGGCAACTTTATTTGGAGTTCGAATAATTGTGTACTCTATTATCCAAAACAAAATCTGAATCCAACCGGAGAGAATCTTGTCTACCATCCTAATCCTGTGTCATCACCATCCATGCATAATAAACTAGCCAATAGCATACACAAATCAATTTTGCCAAACGTTAAGGAATTATGTGGAGCTAGTAGAGGGACTGATTGGACATATACAATCGGGCTCCCGTGATTCCATATGATCATCATTCTGTACCGAACAACTCAATCATATGATCACTAATTTCAGAGGCACACCACTATAAACCTGAAACTGAACTCCCAATTATATACCGTATTACGTAAGCCTGTGACGAGCTACCATCCAATGACCTTGTCATATATGCAAAACCCTCATATGATATCCATGATCAGCCTTAGGTCAAAGTCCGTTTAATCCTACTGATCAGGCTATCTTAAAGTTCCATTATACTACCGAATCAAGAAAATGATTATTCACCATATGTGAATAAGAAGTCATCCGCCCAGCAGACGACCCAAGGCCTTGTCCATTTTCACATTCAGTATAATGCCTTTAAGAGGATACCTTTAACTCCTCAGAGCTATGATTCCGTTATCTGCAAACAAACCCTTCATCGTATACAAGTTATGCACCCAACAAACCGGTCTATAAGCTTACTACCTCTGAGACGCTTTAGCCATTGGAACATCAAAGTACACAAGTCATATACATAAAGTAGTTCATTTACTCAGGATTAAGGTTATTGCACAATGAACTTCAAAAGCAGATTGATCCACTCATAGCGGACTACGTAGATCAATCACACTTTAGTCCCGGTCTAATATGTCACCACCAAGCAACATATCCGTGTCTCTACTTGGGAGTCCAGCTCCAGACAGTCAAGACAGACCGTCCCCTCTAAGGCTTTAGACAACATAATAGTCTTAACATGAGTTAGATGCTCGGTCTAACCCCATAGACTACAGACCATAGTTTAGACTGCTAACTTTAGAACATTGTCTTCTCGCATACAAAAGTCCATTGCATGCAACGTTCCAACAGTTTTAACACAAGCAGTCAGTGAGCCATATTTGCTTACATTTACTTTAACATGTAAATAAGACGAGGACAAATAGCAATGTAATGAATAACCTCTATGTATAATTTTATTATTCAGTTCAAAATGAATACATCAAAATGTCTCTAATACTTAGGGCATTTCCTAACAATCTCCCACTTGCCCTAAGCTAGCAGATGTGCCATGTTACGCATCCCCATCGCCTCTACATGCCTCTCAAAGCTTCTAGCTACCAAAGTCTTAGTAAAGGGATCAGCGATGTTGTCCTCGGACGCGATCTTACATACATCCACTTGCCCTGTCTCCACATGCCCTCTAATAATGTGATACCTCCGATCTATGTGCTTGGTCCTCTTGTGGTGCCGAGATTCCCTTGTGTTGGCAATAGCCCTTGTATTATCACAGTAAAGTGTGATAGGCTTGTCAACACCCGGAATGACCTCAAGGTCTCTAAAGAACTTGCGGAGCCAAACCGCTTCTTTAGATGCCTCAGCCGCAGCCACATACTCAGCCTCCATAGTAGAGTCAGCTGTGCAGCCCTGCTTCACGCTCCTCCACACAATGGCGCCTCCTCCGAGTAAAAACACTGATCCAGATGTCGATTTCCTCGAATCCTTACAAGTCTGGAAGTCTGAGTCCGTGTATCCTACGGGTGTTAGGTCCCCTCCAGAATACACTAGCATATAATCCCTCGTTCTCTTAAGATACTTGAGTATATGCTTTACTGCTTGCCAGTGCTTGGTTCCAGGATTCGCTTGATATCGACTCACCATACCTACTGCAAAACATATGTCCGGGCGAGTGCAAAGCATAGCGTACATAAGGCTACCCACAGCGGATGCATAAGGGACCTTACTCATACGCTCTCTTTCTTCTGATGTCTTGGGACAGTCATCCAATGAAAGAGTTAGACCGACAATAGAAGGTTGTGAGCCTTTCTTTGCCTCTAGCATTGCATATTTGTCAATTATTTTATCTATGTATGAAGCTTGGGATAATGCTATCATTTTGTTCTTTCGATCTCTGAAGAGACGAATGCCTAGAACATAATTAGCTTCTCCCAAGTCCTTCATGTCAAACTGTTGGTGTAACCAAAGCTTGACCGATGATAAATTCCCTACATCATTCCCAATGAGTAGTATATCATCGACATAGAGTATCAGAAAGACCACTTTTCCATCCTTAATACGTTTATAAACACAAGGTTCATCAACGTTCTGCTCAAAACCAAATGTCTTAATCGCTTGATCAAACCTCTGGTTCCATGAGCGGGATGCCTGCTTTAATCCATAAATGGATCTAAGCAACTTGCAGACTTTCTTATCTTGGCCTTTTGCTACGAACCCTTCGGGCTGTATCATATAGATACACTCTTCAAGATGGCCATTCAAGAATGCCGTCTTGACATCCATTTGCCAGGTCTCGTAATCGAGAGCCGCAGCAATGGACAGAAGAATACGGATAGACTTCAGCATAGCAACAGGCGAAAAGGTTTCCTCGTAATCGATTCCAGCCTTTTGCGTGTATCCCTTTACAACCAATCTAGCTTTGAAAGTTTCCATTCTCCCTTCCGCATCCTTCTTTCTTTTGTAGACCCATTTGCATCCAATGGGTTTTATCCCATCTGACAAATCTACAAGTTCCCAAACAGAGTTGGATTTCATAGAATCCATCTCATTGTTCATAGCCTGTTTCCAAGATCTAGAATCAACATCCTTTATAGCTTCATCATATGTGACCGGATCTTCCTCATGCTCATGAGCCTCGGCCTGGTATACCTCAGCATCATACATAAAGAAATTAGGTTTCTTAGAAACCCTCCCACTACGACGAGGCACCCTAAATTGTTGATCGTCTGCAGGTCTTTCACTGGAACTCGGACTTGCGTCCAAGACCGAAATCTGTGGAGCAATTCTTTCACCCGATAACTCCTCTAGCAACTCTTTGCTTCGAGGCTTAAAGTCATTCATGTGACTTTCCTCCAAGAATGTCGCATGGGTTGAGACAATGACTTTTTGTTCCTTCGGGTTATAGAACAGTCCTCCTTTAGTTCCCTTTGGATACCCTACAAACATGCACAATTCTGATCTTGGTTCCAACTTTTTCGCATCCCCATCCAGTACATGTGCCGGGCAGCCCCATATTCTCATATGTCCAAGGGAGGGCTTCCTGCCACGCCACAATTCATACGGAGTTCTAGGAATTGATTTGCTCAGAACCTGGTTCAGAATATAGCATGCCGTTTGTAAAGCATGTCCCCAAAATGATAATGGTAGCGTTGAGTAACTCATCATGGACCGTACCATATCCAATAAGGTCCTGTTTCTCCTTTCGGCTACACCATTCTGTTGTGGAGTACCAGGTGCAGTCAATTGGGATAAAATCCCGTTATCTACAAGATGTCCTAGAAATTCATCGGAGAGGTATTCGCCACCTCGATCAGATCGAAGTGTCTTTATGGATTTATCCAATTGCTTTTCCACTTCCGCACGATACTCTTTGAACTTATCAAAGGTTTCGCTCTTGCGGTGCATCAGATACACATATCCATACCTCGAGTAATCATCTATGAAAGAGACATAGTATTCGAACCCTCCTCGTGCTGTGACGTTCATGGGGCCACATACGTCAGTGTGCACAATTTCTAAAAGCTCCTGTGCCCTTGTACCCTTAGCTCCAAAAGACCTCTTAGTCATCTTATCCTCTAGACAAGACTCACATTGGGGAAGTCGTACCTCCTCCAGAGATTCCAGAGGACCGTCTTTCACCAATCTTTGAATCCTATCCTGATTAATATGACCAAGTCTTAAATGCCAAAGATACGCCTTGTTAGAGTGAGAAACTTTCAACCTTTTAGAGTTATCAATTAATTCAGTGTCAAGCAGTGAGTACATCTTTGGTCTGATCAAATATAGGTTTCCATCCATCCATCCAGAACAGATAAAAGACTTATTTCTACGAATATCAACTCTTTTACTAAAAGAAACTGAATAAGAATCCTTTATTAAACAAGCTACCGATTTAAGGTTCCTCCTAAAATTAGGAACATAAAAACAGTCTTTCAATAAAATAAACCTAAATTGATCAAAATAAAGATGAACGTCTCCCACTGCCTCAGCCACCACAAAGCTACCATCTCCAGTCCGCAACGAGAGGCTCCTATCATGTAGACTTCTCGTTTCCACGAACCCCTGCATAGAAACACAAACATGATTAGTGGCGCCTAAATCAATGACCCATGTGTCTTTCGATTCTTCCACCAAACACGCTTCTAAGTAATGAAGTTCCTTACCTTCCTTGCCCTTGGAGGCTAGGAATTCCCGGCAAGCCTTCTTGAAGTGACCTACCTTCCCACAGTGGAAGCATTTGGACTTTTTAGGGTCCTTTGGCTTCTTGTTCTTCTTCTTCTTCTTCCCGTCCGAGATAGGAGGATTAGAAGAACTAGAAGCCACTTGCTTCTTATTTGGCCTCTTCCTCTTCCGCGAGGGATTGGAAGATTCCACCAAATTGGCCTCTCCTTTAGGTCGGACCGTATCCTCATCCCTGATCATCCGCTCATAAGCCTGTAGTTGCTTCATGAGCTCGGTAAGTCCTAACTCCTTTGTCGCCAGATTGTATGCGGCCTTAAACCCCACAAAATCTTTAGACAGAGTCTTGAACACCATCTCGATCTAGGTGTTATAGTCCAACTCAGCACCATTCTCGGCAGCCTCAGCGAAGAATCCCATTAGAGTGATCATATGGTCCTTCACCGGAGTACCCGCCTTTTGCTTGGAGTTCATAATGCTGGTGATAGCGGACTGTCGAGCCAATTTTTCTTGGCCTCCGAACATGTCCTCCAGATTATCCATGATCTCCCCAGCAACATGATAAGTCTCATGCTGCTTTTGTAAAGCACTTGTCATGCTAGCAAGGATGTAGCATCGAGCTATCTCATTGGATTCTCTCCAACGATTATAGGCAACCGAGACCTCCTCAAGTGGTGTGTCAGGTTTGGGCCCAGGTGGGCATGGTTCGTCCAGTACGAACTTGTGTCTCTCGCAGCTGAGAACTATTAATAGATTTCTTTTCCAGTCTTTATAATTATCGCCATTCAACTTATTTTCAGTAAGTATCGAAATGAGGGGTGTCGGTGACATTTTGAACTGAAATAAAATTATACTAGACATCATTACAAAGCCCAAGCAAATATACAGATAATTTAGCAAATAAAAACATACAAGTATGTTCCTACATGAAACTTGAAAAAACATGTAGCATTGCAACGGTAATTCTCAGCACCTATTGCCCCAAGCCACCGAGGGGTGGTCATGATAACAAATAGCCGGAACATGGACCCCGTCCAATTAATATATGTTACCTTAAATCCTCCAAGGTTAAGACATATATTAATAACCGCTTATTTGGCCACCAGTTTAGTTAACAGAGCTTCTAGGGAAGGTTAATAACTAAACGAGTCTTGAGTGTATAACCATTGTTTACGTAGCCCGATCCACGTCCTACCAAGCCATCAAGGGGTGGTCATGAATAGGATCGCACCCGAACACGTTTTCCACATAGGAGATCCAATCTAGTATACCGGCGGCAGTAAACTCCTACCGAGGGGTGTGGTCAGGTCAGAACTGACGCGAGGCGTTACCATGCTTTCACATATGGATCAACAATGGAGGCCGTGGGTTTTGTTTGAAACCCTCTCCCACTCAATATTTTGAAAAACATGCAAGTTTTGACAAATTATGTATGATCAATATAGTATGAGCGGCACTCACCTATCCTATATGACTTGTTATCAAATATACATACAAAACATCCATCAATACATATTTATACATCCATGACATATCATAGAAAAAATAATTGACAGAATAACCAAGCTATGGTTCCATCCTAGAACAAAGAAAATAAAGATTACAAAATTCCATCCAAAGCATTCTTTGGGTCCTGAATTCTGTTCCGTCTTCTTGTATCCTTCTTTATGTAACCTCTCCATTTATTTCTCATCCCAAGAATTATTTAAAATTTAAATCTCCCAAAAATTTAAATTTCAAATTCAAATTCCAAATTCGAATTTCAAATTTAAATTTTTAAACAATTTTAAAACATCATGTGTAATAATATGTAATTTCAAAAATTTCAAATTTTTAATTACATATTTTTAAACATGATTTAAAATTAAATCTCAAATTTAAAAATCAAAATTTTCTGATTTTTGGACCGTCGGACCGCCGCCCCCATAGGCGGCAGCCGCCGTGGGCAGCCACCAACCCCGGAGGGGCTGGCAGCCCACGGCCGCCCCTTGTGCAGCCCTGCCGGGCTGCAGGCCAAGCCTGCAGCGCCAGGCTGCACGCCCAGACTGGGCGCAGTAGCCTGCAGCCAGAGGCTGCACGCCCAGGCTGCGGCCAGCCTTGAGCAGGCCACGGCCACCCCTGGCTGCAGGCAGAGCCTGCGGCCGTGGGTGGTGTGGGCCTGCTCAGGGGCTGCCGCAGCCCCATCCTGCCCGACGGCAGGGGCTGCAGCCCCACCAAGGTTTGTCGGCCTATTCCGAGGGGTCGTGTCTCGACTTTCGTGCCATATTCCAATTTACCTATTAGGATCTACAAAAATTAATTTGAATCCCAATTAATTGAAATTTTCCACACAATCAAAATTTCAATCTTTAAACCAAATTTAACTTTTGGGAAAAAAATAAATTACGGTCTTCAATCTTCAATCTCCTCCAAGAATAATTACATAAAAAATTCCTAAACCGTTTCCGGTGTTCAAAAATTCTAACCATAAAAATTCTAAGAGACAAAATAAAATCCATGGGAAAATTACAGTGTTAATAAACTGCTCCCATGGTTACATAAAAATTCCTAGATACAATTTTTCTAAATTCTAAGGAACCATAACTGGTATAAACAAGCATGCTTATAATAATTCAAAAAATTAAAATAACCACATACTTTATACATAATACATGATAACAACATAAAGGAACCCTAGAATGCCACTCTCTAAATATCAAATCCATACATAAATAAAAAGACTAAGTAATTGTCTAATTTATGTACATGGCATAGTCATGAGATGTCTCTGATACCAATTGTAGCAAAATAAATCGGTAAAAACGTATCAGAGTGGCGCAGCGGAACAATAAAAATTTTTAGATCGTTAAATATCTCATGATGCCATATACAATAAACCAACAACAATTAAAACTCATACCTCAAGGATGCCAATCTTGCAGGAGGAGAATGACCGGAGGCTTCAACCAACTAGCCTTCTCTACTATCCTCCAATTCCCGAATGGCTGAGTGTGTGGGCACTCTGAACCTCGATCGGTATGCTAGCACTGCTAGTCTTCTTCTGACCACCCAGATCTCTAAAGAACTTTATTGTCACGATGAGCTGTGCAACAATAAGCCTGCTCACCTGAGAGTCTGTGGTCTGAGAGAACTAGAGTGGCAGGACCTCTATTTATAGACCTGCATGAGGTGATTCTCTGAATTCGAATTGGACTAGGAAAAGATTTTCTCCCTTATCCAAACCAAAAAATCCGAATTTTCCAAGGGAGAATCTCCACAATTAAATTCGGTTTTCCTAGGATAAATCCAATCTAAATCTAAACAAGATTTTAACTAGAATTTTATCTCCCTTTTTCAACCAAAAAATCCGAAATCTATAGGAGAAAATCTTCTCCAAATTTTCGGCCACTTTTAGGATAAGGAAGAATCAAAATTCCACTAAGATTTTTCAAGCTAAATCTCATCTCAACCTTATCCAAAAATAACCGAATTTCCTAGGATTAAGGCTCCAAAATTTCGGCCACTTTTAGGGAGTAGAGAGAATCCGAATTCAACTAGGATTGAAGCTTGAATTTACCCTTGAATCTCATCCACAAAATCCGAAATTTTCATGAGGATTATCCTCAAAAATTTCGTCCCTTATTTGTTGGGATTTGGATTCAAAATTCAAGTAGGATTCTAACAAGATTATCCTCTCCAAATCCAACTCAAATTCGAATTTCAAACCTTGTGGATTTTCCACAACAAATTCGAATCCTACTTGGACTGTGATTTAAAATTTGAATTTCAAATTTCAAATTCAAATTTCAAATTCAAATTTCAAATTTCAAATTTCAAATTTCAAATTTCAAATTTCAAATTTAAATTTCAAATTCAAATTTCAAATTCGAATTTCAAATTCAAATTTCAAATTCAAATTTCAAATTCAAATTTCAAATTTCAAATTTCAAAATTCAAAATTCAAATTTCAAATTTCAAATTTCAAATTCCACAAAACAGTTGTATTTCATATTCTTGTTCTCATGGATAATTTTCTACAACTCCAATCCAATCTCAAATAAAATCATGGCAACTTTATTTGGAGTTCGAATAATTGTGTACTCTATTATCCAAAACAAAATCTGAATCCAACCGGAGAGAATCTTGTCTACCATCCTAATCCTGTGTCATCACCATCCATGCATAATAAACTAGCCAATAGCATACACAAATCAATTTTGCCAAACGTTAAGGAATTATGTGGAGCTAGTAGAGGGACTGATTGGACATATACAATCGGGCTCCCGTGATTCCATATGATCATCATTCTGTACCGAACAACTCAATCATATGATCACTAATTTCAGAGGCACACCACTATAAACCTGAAACTGAACTCCCAATTATATACCGTATTACGTAAGCCTGTGACGAGCTACCATCCAATGACCTTGTCATATATGCAAAACCCTCATATGATATCCATGATCAGCCTTAGGTCAAAGTCCGTTTAATCCTACTGATCAGGCTATCTTAAAGTTCCATTATACTACCGAATCAAGAAAATGATTATTCACCATATGTGAATAAGAAGTCATCCGCCCAGCAGACGACCCAAGGCCTTGTCCATTTTCACATTCAGTATAATGCCTTTAAGAGGATACCTTTAACTCCTCAGAGCTATGATTCCGTTATCTGCAAACAAACCCTTCATCGTATACAAGTTATGCACCCAACAAACCGGTCTATAAGCTTACTACCTCTGAGACGCTTTAGCCATTGGAACATCAAAGTACACAAGTCATATACATAAAGTAGTTCATTTACTCAGGATTAAGGTTATTGCACAATGAACTTCAAAAGCAGATTGATCCACTCATAGCGGACTACGTAGATCAATCACACTTTAGTCCCGGTCTAATATGTCACCACCAAGCAACATATCCGTGTCTCTACTTGGGAGTCCAGCTCCAGACAGTCAAGACAGACCGTCCCCTCTAAGGCTTTAGACAACATAATAGTCTTAACATGAGTTAGATGCTCGGTCTAACCCCATAGACTACAGACCATAGTTTAGACTGCTAACTTTAGAACATTGTCTTCTCGCATACAAAAGTCCATTGCATGCAACGTTCCAACAGTTTTAACACAAGCAGTCAGTGAGCCATATTTGCTTACATTTACTTTAACATGTAAATAAGACGAGGACAAATAGCAATGTAATGAATAACCTCTATGTATAATTTTATTATTCAGTTCAAAATGAATACATCAAAATGTCTCTAATACTTAGGGCATTTCCTAACATTGAATGGATGGGAGACCTCGACCCGTTGCTTCAGTAAAAACAAGAACCTTGGCATATTGTACCTCAACCCGTTGCTTAATGCGGAACAAGAACCTTAGTATAAGGAAGATGCCACAATCAACTATGGAATGGTTGATTGATAAGTCGGGAGTGAACGCCACAGAAAATTCCGATAAGTTCAAATAGTTCTCAAAGAACCAAAGAGAATTAGAACTCTCAAATTTGTGAATAAACTGATGTGTCTTTTTATTGCCTTGAGGATGCCTATTTATAAGCAATTGTTACAGAGAATATTCCTAAAAGACCCGAAAATTTGTTACAAAGGATAATCCTAAAAATCTGAAAATTTGTTATAAAAGATAATCCTAAATCCTAACTGAAATTTGTTACAAAAGATAATCCTAAATCCTAACCGAAATCACGCTTGCACTAGAAATTCAGAAAAAGAAACGAAAATAAATTAAAAAAAGTAATGAGCTTGTATTATTTGAATTCCTCATGGGCTTGAATAAAGTTAATGCATCCCTGTTGACCACATGAGTCAATGGGCCTCCACGAATTTGATTGAACCCTAATCTCTTGAATCAGCCCATTAAGTGCTTCTTTAAATCTCTTTGCTCTCGCTCTTGTAACCAGCCCAATTGGTATTTGAATTGGTTCCCTTTAAACCGTTCTTTGACTCACATTATTCCCCTCCTCTCGAAAAGGAAATCATCGCCTAATAAGGATTTGTATGCATTGTCATCGATTCGTTCAAAAACTTAGAAAGGACCATCCCCTCTAGGAAGTCGCTTGGAACACTTTTGTGTCGGGATCCGTTTCTTCCTTTCGCATAGCCAAAGCCAATCTCCGGGATCAAAAACTAATTTGTGACGCGTTTTGTTGGCTTGACCTTGAAACTCCTTAGTCTTCTCGGTATTACTCCTATAGATTAGTTGGTTCGGATTGGAAGCTCTGGGCATAAAATTAGTTTGATGTTTGAACCCTCGGATAAATGGTAATCCACGTAGTGCTTCCTCGCAAAAGACATCATCGTATCCTTTTCTATAACAATCCTTTTGTTTTCTCTCTGATTTTCTCTCAACGGCCATAAGACTCTTCTCTTTTTTTTGCCCGCTTTCCTCGGCCTCTCTCTCTTTTTCACTTTTTATCTTTTGGTTGCTCTCTTTTTCACTCCTTTTCTTTTTGTAACCTCACTTGATCTTCATATACCTGTTGTGGTGTCCGCAGCACAAGAGTGATTGGTTGATCGTTCAGCAACGAATACTTGTTGGTGAAGCCATCCGTGTTAACACACTAATCAAACTGCTTCTGTAAATCATCAGGGATGGTTTTACCTTGGAACCAGGGAATCAGCATTTTAATGCTGCCTAAATTGTTATCTTTTTGATTCCTAGCTCTTGTAAATCGCCCTCCATGTCTCCTATTACCCACAACTGAATCCTGACCATCTTCTTTATCAAAACCGGCCCCACAATACTTTTCGTCTTCATCTCTCACACCTCGAAATTGAACCTTTTCCCTTTTGCACACATTAGGAGCATTTTATGGCTGTTTCAAACGTGCAATCTCTATCCAGTCCAACCGTTCATGCACTCGTTCTAATTCAACTCTCAACATCCGTTCCATCTCTCTCATCGACTGTAACTGCAGGTTTGGAATAGTTGGTCGTGGTGGCTCTACGGTTGAGTTTTCTTCCTTATTGCATGACATATTTCAAATCTACAAAATAAGGTTAGAAACCTCACAAGCACTTCCTCACGTGTTTCACTAGAGAAAAGAGAATTCACTCACTCTCGTGTTTCTCGCCTAAATGACTTTTACCCTCTAATATGCTCACTACTCCTGCCTTCTTCCACTCGTTGATTCTCTGTTGATTCTTTTCAAACTAGAACCTAAGCTCTGATACCGAATGATGCAAACCCTGCCAAGAACAATGAGACTCGTCAAGATTATGAACCCAAGAACGTTCCAAAGTCTAGTTCGAATGGATGTGAGAACTAGACCCGTTGGTTTACAAAAAACAAGAACCTTGGTATATTGGACTTCAACCCGTTGCTTAATGCGAAACAAGAACCTTGGTATAAGGAAGATGCCACAATCAACAATGGAATGGTTGATTGATAAGTTGGGAGTGAATGCCACGGAAAATTCTGATAAGTTTAAATAGTTCTCAAAGAACCAAAGAGAGTTAGAACTCTCAAATTTGTGAATAAACTGATGTGTCTTTTTACTGTCGTGAGGATGCCTATTTAAAGGCAATTGTTGCAGAGAATATTCCTAAAAGACCCGAAAATTTGTTATAAAGGATAATCCTAAAAATCTGAAAATTTGTTATAAAAGATAATCCTAAATCCTAACTGAAATTTGTTACAAAAAATAATCCTAAATCCTAACCGAAATCATGCCTACACTAGAAATTCAGAAAAAGAAATGAAAATAAATTAAAAAAAGTCATGGGCTTGTATTATTTGAATTCCTCATGGGCTTGAATTAAGTTAATGCATCCCTGTTGACCACATGAGTCAATGGGCCTCCACGAATTTGATTGAGCCCAAATCTCTTGAATCAGCCCATTCAGTGCTTCTTTAAATCTCTTTGCTCTCGCTCTTGTAACCAGCCCAATTGGTATTTGAATTGGTTCCCTTAAAACCGTTCTTTGATTCACATCATTCCCCTCCCCTTGAAAAGGAAATCATCGCCTAATAAGGATTTGTACGCATTGTCATCGATTCGTTCAGGAACTTAGAAAGGACCATCCCTTCTAGGAAGTCACTCGGAACGCTTTTGTGTCGGGATTCGTTTCTTCCTTTCGCATAGCCAAACCCAATCTCCGGGGTCGAAAACTAATTTGTGACACGTTTTGTTGGCTTGACCTTGAAGCTCCTTAGTTTTCTCGGGATTACTACTATAGATTAGTCAGTTTGGATTGGAAGATCTAGGCAAAAAATTAGTTTGATGTTTGAACCCTCGGATAAATGATAATCCACGTAGTGCTTCCTCGCAAAAGAGCTCCTCGTATCCTTTTGTATAACAATCCTTTTGTTTTCTCTCTGATTTTCTCTCAATGGCCATAAGACTCTTCTCTTTTTTTTGCTCGCATTTCTTGGCCTCTCTCTCTTTTTCACTCTCTTTCTTTTTCACTTTTTATCTTTTGGTTGCCCTCTTTTTCACTCCTTCTCATTTTGTAACATCACTTGATCTTCATACACTTGTTGTGGTGTCAGTAGTACAAGAGTGATTGGTTGATCATTGAGCAACGAATACTTGTTGGTGAAGCCATCCGTGTTGACACACCAATCAAACTGCTTCTGTAAATCATCAGGGATGGTTTTACCTCGGAACGGGGGAACCTTAATTTTAATGCTGCCTAAATTATTGTCTTCTTGATTCCTAGCTCTTGTAAATCGCCCTACATGTCTCCTATTACCCACAACCGAATCCTGACCATCTTCTTTATCGAAACCAGAACACAATACTTTTCGTCTATATCTCTCACACCTCGAAATTGAACTCTTTCTCTTTTGCACACATTAGGAGAATTTTGTGGCTGCTTCAAACGTGCAATCTCTATCCGATCCAACCATTCATGCACTCATTCTAATTCAACTCTCAACATGCATTTCATCTCTCTCATCAACTGTAACTGCAGGTTTGGAATAGTTGGTCATGGTGGCTCTACGATTGAGTTTTCTTCTTTGTTGCATGACATATTTAAAATCTGCAAAATAAGGTTAGAAACCTCACAATCACTCCCTCACGTGTTTCAAGAGAATTCACTCACTCTCATGTTTCTCGCTTAAATGGCTTTTACCCTCTAATATGCTCACTACTCCTGCCTTCTTCCACTCGTTGATTCTCTTTTGGTTCTTTTCAAACTAGAACCTAAGCTCTGATACCGAGTGATGCGAACCCCATCAAGAATAACGAGACCCGTCAAGATTATGAAACCAAGAACGTTCCAAAGTCCGGTTTGAATGGATGGAAGACCTAGACCCGTTGCTTCAGCAAAAACAGAAACCTTGGTATATTGGACCTCAACCCGTTGCTTAATGCGGAACAAGAACCTTGGTATAAGGAAGATGCCACAATCGACTATGGAATGGTTGATTGATAAGTCGGGAGTGAATGCCATGGAAAATTCCGATAAGTTCAAATAGTTCTCAAAGAACCACAGAGAATTAGAACTTTCAAATTTGTGAATAAACTGATGTGTCTTTTTATTGCCGTGAGGATGCCTATTTATAGGCAATTGTTACAGAGAATATTCCTAAAAGACCCGAAAATTTGTTACAAGGGATAATCCTAAAAATCTGAAAATTTGTTATAAAAGATAATCCGAAATCCTAACTGAAATTTGTTACAAAAGATAATCCTAAATCCTAACCAAAGTCACGCCTACACTAGAAATTTGGAAAAAGAAATGAAAATAAATTAAAAAAAGTAATGGGCTTGTATTATTTGAATTCCTCATGGGCTTGAATTAAGTTAATGCATCCCTGTTGACCATATGAGTCAATGGGCCTCCACGAATTTGATTGAGCCCAAATCTCTTGAATCAGCCCATTAAGTGCTTCTATAAATCTCTTTTCCCTCGCTCTTGCAGCCAGCCCAATTGGTATTTGAATTGGTTCCCTTAAAACCGTTCTTTGATTCAAATCATTCCCCTCCTCTTGAAAAGGAAATCATCGCCTAATAAGGATTTGTATGTATTGTAATCGATTCGTTCAAGAACTTGGAAAGGACCATCCCCTCTAGGAAGTCGCTTGGAACGCTTTTCTGTCGGGATTCGTTTCTTCCTTTCGCATAGCCAAACCCAATGTCCGGGATCAAAAACTAATTTGTGACGCGTTTTGTTGGCTTGACCTTGAAGCTCCTTAGTCTTCTTGGGATTACTACTATAGATTAGTCGGTTCGGATTGGAAGCTTTGGGCACAAAATCAATTTGATGTTTGAACCCTCGGATAAATGATAATCGACGTGGTGCTTCCTCGCAAAAGACATCCTCGTATCCTTTTGTATAACAATCCTTTTGTCTTCTCTCTGATTTTCTCTCAGTGGCCATAAGACTCTTCCCTTTTTTTTGCTCGCTTTTCCTGGCCTCTCTCCCTTTTTCACTCTCTTTCTTTTTCACTTTTTATCTTTTTGTTGCTCTCTTTTTCACTCCTTCTCTTTTTGTGACCTCACTTGATCTTCATACATTTGTTGTGGTGTCAGTAGTATAAGAGTGATTGGTTGGTCGTTGAGCAATAAATACTTGTTGGTGAATCCATCTGTGTTGACACACCAATCAAACTGCTTCTGTAAATCGTCAGGGATGGTTTTACCTTGGAACGGGGGAATCTTCATTTTAATGCTGCCCAAATTGTTGTCTTCTTGATTCCTAGCTCTTGTAAATAGCCCTCCATGTCTCTTATTACCCACAACCAAATCCTGACCATCTTATTTATCAAACCCAGCCCCACAATACTTTTCGTCTTCATCTCTCACACCTCGAAATTGAACTATTTCCCTTTTCCACACATTAAGAGCATTTTATGGCTGCTTAAAATGTGTAATCTCTATCCGATCCAACCGTCCATGCACTCGTTCTAATTCAACTCTCAACATCCGTTTCATCTCTCTCATTAACTGTAACTGCAGGTTTGGAATAGTTGGTCGTGGTGGCTCTACGGTTGAGTTTTCTTCTTTATTACGTGACATATTTAAAATCTGCAAAATAAGGTTAGAAACCTCACAAGCACTCCCTCACGTGTTTCACTTGAGAAAAGAGAATTCACTCACTCTCATGTTTCTTGCTTAAATGGCTTTTACCCTCTAATATGCTCACTACTCCTGCCTTTTTCCACTCGTTGATTCTCTTTTGGTTCTCTTCAAACTAGAAGCTCTGATACCGAATGATGCGAACCCCGCCAAGAATAACGAGACCCGTCAAGATTATGAACCGAAGAACATTCCAAAGTCAGGTTCGAATGGATTGGAGACCTCGACCCGTTGTTTCAGCAAAAACAAGAACGTTGGTAAATTGGACCTCAACCCGTTGCTTAATGCAGAACAAGAACCTTGGTATAAGGAAGGTGCCACAATCAACTATGGAATTGTTGATTGATAAGTTGGGAATGAACGTCACGAAAAATTCCGATAAGTTGAAATAGTTCTCAAAGAACCAAAGAGAATTAGAACTCTCAAATTTGTGAATAAACTGATGTGTGTTTTTATTGTCGTGAGGATGCCTATTTATAGGCAATTGTTACAGAGAATATTCCGAAAAGACCCGAAAATTAGTTACAAAGGATAATCCTAAAAATCTGAAAATTTGTTATAAAAGATAATCCAAAATCCTAACTGAAATTTGTTACAAAAGATAATTCTAAATCCTAACCGAAATCACGCCTACACTAGAAATTCAGAAAAAGAAACGAAAATAAATTAAAAAAAGTCATGGGCTTGTATTATTTGAATTCCTCATGGGCTTGAATTAAGTTAATGCATCCCTGTTGACCACATGAGTTAATGGGCCTCCACGAATTTGATTGAGGCCAAATCTCTTGAATCAGCCCATTAAGTACTTATTTAAATATCTTTGCTCTTGCTCTTGCAACCAGCCCAATTGGTATTTGAATTGGTTCCCTTAGAACTGTTCTTTGATTCACATCATTCCCCTCATCTTGAAAAGGAAATCATCGCCTAATAAGGATTTGTATGCATTGTCATCGATTCGTTCAAGAACTTGGAAAAGACCATCCTCTCTAGGAAGTCGCTTGGAATGCTTTTGTGTTGGGATTCATTTCTTCCTTTTGCATAGCCAAACCCAATCTCCAGGATCAAAAACTAATTTGTGACATTTTTTATTGGCTTGACCTTGCAGCTCCTTAGTCTTCTCGGGATTGCTACTATAGATTAGTCGTTCTGGATTGGAAGCTCTGGGCCCAAATCAATTTGATGTTTGAACCCTCGGATAAATGATAATCCACGTAGTGCTTCCTCACAAAAGACATCCTCGTATCCTTTTGTATAACAATCCTTTTGTTTTCTCTCTGATTTTCTCTTAATGGCCATAAGACTCTTCTCTTTTTTTTGCTCATTTTTCTAGGCCTCTCTCTTTTTCACTTTTTATCTTTTGGTTGCTCTCTTTTTCACTCCTTCTCTTTTTGTAACCTCACTTGATCTTCATACACTTGTTGTGGTGTCAGTAGTACAAGAGTAATTGGTTGATCGTTAAGCAACAAATACTTGTTGGTGAAGCCATCCGTGTAGACACACCAATCAAACTGCTTCTGTAAATCGTCGGGATGGTTTTACCTTGGAACGGGGGAATCTTCATTTTAATCCTGCCCAAATTGTTGTCTTCTGGATTCCTAGCTCTTGTAAATCGCCCTCCATGTCTCCTATTACCCATAACTGAATCCTGACCATCTTGTTTATCAAAACTAGCCTCACAATACTTTTCGTCTTCATCTCTCACACCTCAATATTGAACTCTTTCCCTTGTGCACGCATTAGGAGCATTTTGTGACTGCTTCAAACGTGCATTCTCTATCCGGTCCAACCGTTCATCCACTCATTCTAATTCAACTCTCAACATCGATTTCATCTCTCTCATCAACTGTAGCTACAAGTTTAGAATAGTTGGTCATGGGGGCTCTACGGTTGAGTTTTCTTCTTTATTGCGTGACATATTTAAAATCTGCAAAATAAGGTTAGAAACCTCACAAGCACTCCCTCACGTGTTTCCCTTGAGAAAAGAGAATTCACTCACTCTCATGTTTCTTGCTTAAATGGCTTTTACCCTCTAATATGCTCACTACTCTTGCCTTCTTCCACTCGTTGATTCTCTTTTGGTTCTCTTCAAACTAGAACCTAAGCTCTGATACCGAATTATGCGAACCCCGCCAAGAATAACGAGACCCGTCAAGATTATGAACCGAAGAACGTTCCAAAGTCAGGTTCGAATGGATTGAAGACCTCGACCCGTTGCTTCAGCAAAAACAAGAACGTTGGTAAATTGGACCTTAACCCGTTGCTTAATGCGGAACAAGAACCTTGGTATAAGGAAGGTACCACAATCAACTGTGGAATTGTTGATTGATAAGTCGGGAATGAACGCCACCAAAAATTCTGATAAGTTGAAATAGTTCTCAAAGAACCAAAGAGAATTAGAACTCTCAAATTTGTGAATAAACTGATGTGTGTTTTTATTGTCGTGAGGATACCTATTTATAGGCAATTGTTACAGAGAATATTCCGAAAAGACCCGAAAATTAGTTACAAAGGATAAGCCTAAAAATCTGAAAATTTGTTATAAAAGATAATCCTAAATCCTAACTGAAATTTGTTACAAAAGATAATCCTAAATCCTAACCGAAATCACGCCTACACTAGAAATTCGGAAAAAGAAACGAAAATAAATTAAAAAAAGTCATGGGCTTGTATTATTTGAATTCCTCATGGGCTTGAATTAAGTTAATGCATCCCTATTGACCACATGAGTTAATGGGCCTTCACGAATTTGATTGAGGCCAAATCTCTTGAATCAGCCCATTAAGTACTTATTTAAATATCTTTGCTCTTGCTCTTGCAACCAGCCCAATTGGTATTTGAATTGGTTCCCTTAAAACTGTTCTTTGATTCACATCATTCCCCTCATCTTGAAAAAGAAATCATCGCCTAATAAGGATTTGTATGCATTGTCATCGATTCGTTTAAGAACATGGAAAGGACCATCCTCTCTAGGAATTCGCTTGGAATGCTTTTGTGTTGGGATTCATTTCTTCCTTTTGCATAGCCAAACCCAATCTCCAGGATCAAAAACTAATTTGTGACGTTTTTTGTTGGCTTGACCTTGCAGCTCCTTAGTCTTCTCGGGATTACTACTATAGATTAGTCGGTTTGGATTGGAAGCTCTGGGCCTAAAATCAATTTGATGTTTGAACCCTCGGATAAATGGTAATCCACGTAGTGCTTCCTCACAAAAGGCATCCTCGTATCCTTTTGTATAACAATCCTTTTGTTTTCTCTCTGATTTTCTCTCAATGGCCATAAGACTCTCCTCTTTTGTTTTGCTCGTTTTTCTAGGCCTCTCTCTCTTTTTCACTCTCTTTCTTTTTCACTTTTTATCTTTTGGTTGCTCTCTTTTTCACTCCTTCTCTTTTTGTAATCTCACTTGATCTTCATACACTTGTTGTGGTGTCAGTAGTACAAGAGTGATTGGTTGATCGTTAAGCAACAAATACTTGTTGGTGAAGCCATCCGTGTTAACACACCAATCAAACTGCTTCTATAAATCGCCAGGGATGGTTTTACCTTGGAATGGGGGAATCTTCATTTTAATGCTGCCCAAATTGTTGTCTTCTTGATTCCTAGCTCTTGTAAATCACCCTCCATGTCTCATATTACCCACAACCGAGTCCTGACCATCTTCTTTATCAAAACAAGCCCCACAATACTTTTCATCTTCATCTCTCACACCTCGAAATTGAACTCTTTCCTTTTTGCGCACATTAGGAGTATTTTGTGGCTGCTTCGAACGTGCAATCTCTATCCGGTCCAACCGTTCATGCACTCATTCTAATTCAACTCTAAATATCCGTTTCATCTCTCTCATCAACTGTAACCGCAGGTTTGGAATTGTTGGTCGTGGTGGCTCTAAGGTTGAGTTTTCTTCTTTGTTGCGTGACATATTTAAAATCTACAAAATAAGGTTAGAAACCTCACAAGCACTTCCTCACGTGTTTTACTTGAGAAAAGAGAATTCACTCACTCTCATGTTTCTCGCTTAAATGGCTTTTACCCTCTAATATGCTCACTACTCTTGCCTTCTTCCACCCGTTGATTCTCTTTTGGTTCTTTTCAAACTAGAACCTAAGCTCTGATACCAAGTGATGTGAACCCCACCAAGAATAACGAGACCTATCAAGATTATAAACCCAAGAACGTTCCAAAGTTAGGTTTGAATGGATGGAAGACCTCGACCCGTTGCTTTAGCAAAAACAAGAACCTTGGTGTATTGGACCTCAACCCGTTGCTTAATGCGGAACAAGAACCTTTGTATACGTAAGATTCCACAATCAACTATGGAATGGTTGGTTGATAAGTCGGGAGTGAACGCCACGGAAAATTCTGATAAGTTCAAATAGTTCTCGAAGAACTAAAGAGAATTAGAACTCTCAAATTTGTGAATAAACTGATGTGTCTTTCTATTGCCATGAAGATGCCTATTTATAGGCAATTGTTACAGAGAATATCCCTAAAAAACCCAAAAATGTTTTACAAAGGATAATTCTAAAAATCTGAAAGTTTGTTATAAAAGATAATCCTAAATCCTAATTGAAATTTGTTACAAAAGATAATCCTAAATCCTAATCGAAATCACGCCAACACTAGAAATTCAGAAAAAGAAATGAAAATAAATTAAAAAAAGTCATGGGCTTGTATTACTTGAATTTCTCAAGGGCTTGAATTAAGTTAATGCATCCCCGATGACCACATGAGTCAATGGGCCTCCACGAATTTGATTGAGCCCAAATCTCTTGAATCAGCCCATTAAGTGCTTTTTCTTTAAATCTCTTTGCTCTCGCTCTTGTAACCAGCCCAATTGGTATTTGAATTGGTTCCCATAAAACCGTTCTTTGATTCACATCATTCCCCTCCTCTTGAAAAGAAAATCATCGCTTAATAAGGATTTGTATGTATTGTCATCGATTCGTTCAAGAACTTGGAAAGGACCATCCCCTCTAGGAAGTCGCTTGGAACGCTTTTCTGTCGGGATTCGTTTCTTCCTTTCGCATAGCCAAACCCAATGTCCGGGATCAAAAACTAATTTGTGACGCGTTTTGTTGGCTTGACCTTGAAGCTCCTTAGTCTTCTCAGGATTACTACTATGGATTAGTCGGTTTGGATTAGAAGCTCTGGACACAAAATCAATTTGATGTTTGAACCCTCGAATAAATGGTAATCCTGTTAGGAAATGCCCTAAGTATTAGAGACATTTTGATGTATTCATTTTGAACTGGATAATAAAATTATACATAGAGGTTATTCATTACATTGCTATCTGTCCTCGTCTTATTTACATGTTAAAGTAAATATAAGCAAATATGGCTCACTGACTGCTTGTGTTAAAACTGTTAGAACATTGCATGCAATGGACTTTTGTATGCGAGAAGACAATGTTCTAAAGTTAGCAGTCTAAACTATGGTTTGTAGTCTATGGGGTTAGACCGAGTATCTAACTCATGTTAAGACTATTATGTTGTCTAAAGCCTTGCAGGGGACGGTCTGTCTTGACTGTCTGGAGCTGGACTCCCAAGTAGAGACATGGATATGTTGCTCGGTGGTGACATATTAGACCGGGACTAAAGCGTGATTGATCTACGTAGTCCGCTATGAGTGGATCAATCGGCTTTTGACGTTCATTGTGCAATAACCTTAATCCTGAGTAAATGAACTACTTCATGTATATGACTTGTGTACTTTGATGTTCCAATGGCTAAAGCGTCTCAGAGGTAGTAAGCTTATAGACCGGTTCGTTGGGTGCATGACTTGTATACGATGAAGGGTTTGTTTGTAGATATCTGAATCATAGCTCTGAGGAGTTAAAGGTATCCTCTTAAAGGCATTATACTGAATGTGAAAATGGACAAGGCCTTGGGTCGTCTGCTGGGCGGATGACTTCTTATTCACATATGGTGAATAATCATTTTCTTGATTCGGTAGTATAATGGAACTTTAAGATAGCCTGATCAGTAGGATTAAACGGACTTTGACCTAAGGCTGATCATGGATATCATATGAGGGTTTTGCATATATGACAAGGTCATTGGATGGAAGCTCGTCACAGGCTTACGTAATACAGTGTATAATTGGGAGTTCAGTTTCAGGTTTATAGTGGTGTGACTCTGAAATTAGTGATCATATGATTGAGTTGTTCGGTACAGAATGATGATCATATGGAATCACGGGAGCCCGATTATATATGTCCAATCAGTCCCTCTACTAGCTCCACATAATTCCTTAACGTTTGGCAAATTGATTTGTGTATGCTATTGGCTAGTTTATTATGCATGGATGGTGATGACACAGGATTAGGATGGTAGACAAGATTCCCTCCGGTTGGATTCAGATTTTGTTTTGGATAATAGAGTACACAATTATTCGAACTCCAAATATAGTTGCCATGATTTTATTTGAGATTGGATTGGAGTTGTAGAAAATTATCCATGAGAACAAGAATATGAAACACAACCGTTTTGTGGAATTTGAAATTTGAATTTTGAAATTTGAAATTTGAATTTTGAATTTGAAATTTGAATTTGAAATTTGAATTTGAAATTCGAATTTGAAATTTGAATTTGAAATTTAAATTTGAAATTTGAAATTTGAAATTTGAAATTTGAATTTGAAATTTGAATTTGAAATTTGAATTCAAATTTTGAATCACAGTCCAAGTAGGATTCGAATTTGTTGTGGAAAATCCACAAGGTTTGAAATTCGAATTTGATTTGGATTTGGAGAGGATAATCTTGTTAGAATCCTACTTGAATTTTGAATCCAAATCCCAACAAAAGTGGGCGAATTTTTTGAGGATAATCCTCAATGGAAAATTCGGTTTTTGTGGATAAGATTCAAGGGAAAATTCAAGTTTCAATCCTAGTTGAATTTGGATTCTCTCATTCCCTAAAAGTGGCCGAAATTTTGGAGCCTTTATCCAAGGAAAATTCGGTTATTTTTGGATAAGGTTGAGATAAGATTCAAGCTTGAAAATCCTAGTGGAATTTTTGATTCTCCCTTATCCATAATGGCCGAAATCTTTTGGAGGATTTTCTCCTTGTGAATTTCGGATTTTTTGGTTGAAAAAGGGAGATAAAATTCTAGTTAAAATCTTGTTAAGATTTGGATTGGATTTATCTTAGGAAAAACTGAATTTATTGTTAGGATTATCCTATGGAAAAATTCGGATTTTTTGGTTAAAGATAAGGGAGAAAATCTTTTCCTAGTCCAATTCGAATTCAGAGAATCACCTCATGTAGGTCTATAAATAGAGGTCCTGCCACTCCAGTTCTCTTAGACCACAAACTCTCAGGTGAGCAGGCTTATTGTTGCACAGCTCATCGTGACAATAAAGTTCTTTAGAGATCTGGGTGGTCGGAAGAAGACTAGCAGTGCTAGCATACCGATCGAGGTTCAGAGTGCCCACACACTCAGCCATTCGGGAATTGGAGAATAGTAGAGAAGGCTAGTTGGTTGAAGCCTCCGGTCATTCTCCTCCTGCAAGATTGGCATCCTTGAGGTATGAGTTTTACTTGTTGTTGGTTTATTGTATATGGCATCATGAGATATTTAACGATCTAAAAATTTTTATTGTTCCGCTGCGCCACTCTGATACGTTTTTACCGATTTATTTTCCTACAATTGGTATCAGAGCCATCTCATGACTATGCCATGTACATAAATTAGACAATTACTTAGTCTTTTTATTTATGTATGGATTTGATATTTAGAGAGTGGCATTCTAGGGTTTCTTTATGTTGTTATCATGTATTATGTATAAAGTATGTGGTTATTTTAATTTTTTGAATTATTATAAGCATGCTTGTTTATACCGGTTATGGTTCCTTAGAATTTAGAAAAATTGTATCTAGGAATTTTTATGTAACCATGGGAGCAGTTTATTAACACTGTAATTTTCCCATGGATTTTAAATTCTTATCTCTTAGATTTTTTTTATGGTTAGAATTTTTGTACACCGGAAACGGTTTAGGAATTTTTTATGTAATTATTCTTGGAGGAGATTGAAGATTGAAGACCGTAATTTATTTTTTCCAAAAGTTAAATTTAATTTAAAGATTGAAATTTTGATTGTGTAGAAAATTTCAATTTAATTGGGATTCAAATTAATTTTTGGAGATCCTAATAGGTAAATTGGAAAATGACACGAAAATCGAGACACGACCCCTCGGAATAGGCCGACGGGCCTTGATGGGACTGCAGCCCCTACCCTCGGGCAGGATGGGGCTGCGGCAGCCCCTATGCAGGCAAACATCACCCACGGCCGCAGGCTTGGCCTGCAGCCGAGGGTGGCGCAGCCTGCCCAAGGCCGGCCGCAGCCTGCCCAAGGCCGGCCGCAGCGGCATGCAGCCACTGGCTGCAAGCGCTGCCTGCAGTCTGCCGCTGCTGCGCCCAGCCTGGGCGTGCAGCTTGGCGCTGCAGGCTTGGCCTGCAGCCCGGCAGGCTGCACAAGGGGCAACCGTGGGCTACCAGCCCCTCCGGGGTTGGTGGCTGCCCACGGCGGCTGCCGCCTTCACGGGCGGCGGTGCGGCGGTCCAAAATTTGAAAATTTTGATTTTTAAATTTGAGATTTAATTTTAAATCAAGTTTAAAAATATGTAATTGAAAATTTGAAATTTTTGAAATTACATATTATTACACATGATGATTAAAATTGTTTAAAATTTGAATTAGAAATTTGAATTTGAAATTCGAATTTGGAGTTTGAATTTGAAAATTAAATTTTTGGAAATTTAAATTTTAAATAATTCTTGGGATGAGAAATAAATGGAGAGGCTACATAAAGATGGATACAAGAAGACGGAACAAAATTCAAGACCCAAAGAATGCTTTGGATGGAATTTTGTAATCTTTATTTTCTTTGTTCGAGGATGGAACCATGGCTTGGTTATTCTGTCAATTATTTTTCTGTGATATGTCATGGATGTATAAATATGTATTGATGGATGTTTTGTATGCATATTTGATAACATGTCATACAGGATAGGTGAGTGCCGCTCATACTATATTGATCATACATAATTTGACAAAACTTGCATGTTTTTCAAAATATTGAGTGGGAGAGGGTTTCAAACAAAACCCACGGCCTCCATTGTTGATCCATATGTGAAAGCATGGTAACGCCTAGCGTCAGTTCTGACCTGACCACACCCCTCGGTAGGTGTTTACCGCCGCCGGTATACTAGATTGGATCTCCTATGTGGAAAACGTGTTCGGGTGCGATCCTATTCATGACCACCCCTCGGTGGCTTGGTAGGACGTGGATCGGGCTACGTAAACAATGGTTATACACTCAAGACTCGTTTAGTTATTAACCTTCCCTAGAAGCTCTGTTAACTAAACTGGTGGCCAAATAAGCGGTTATTAATATATGTCTTAACCTTGGAGGATTTAAGGTAACATATATTAATTGGACGAGGTCCATGTTCCGGCTATTTGTTCTCATGACCACCCCTCGGTGGCTTGGGGCAATAGGTGCTGAGAATTACCGTTGCAATGCTACATGTTTTTTCAAGTTTCATGTAGGAACATACTTGTATGTTTTTTATTTGCTAAATTATCTGTATATTTGCTTGGGCTTTGTAATGATGTCTAGTATAATTTTATTTCAGTTCAAAATGTCACCGACACCCCTCATTTCAATACTTACTGAAAATAAGTTGAATGGCGACAATTATAAAGATTGGAAAAGAAATCTATTAATAGTTCTCAGCTGCGAGAGACACAAGTTCGTACTGGACGAACCATGCCCACCTGGGCCCAAACCTGACACACCACTTGAGGAGGTCCCGGTTGCCTATAATCGTTGGAGAGAATCCAATGAGATAACTCGATGCTACATCCTTGCTAGCATGACGAGTGCTTTACAAAAGCAGCATGAGACTTATCAAGTTGCTGGGGAGATCATGGATAATCTGGAGGACATGTTCGGAGGCCAAGAAAAATTGGCTCGACAGTCCGCTATCACCAGCATTATGAACTCTAAGCAAAAGGCGGGTGCTCCGGTGAAGGACCATATGATCACTCTAATGGGATTCTTCGCTGAGGTTACCGAGAATGGTGCTGAGTTGGACTATAACACCCAGATCGAGATGGTGTTCAAGACTCTGTCTAAAGATTTTGTGGGGTTTAAGGCCGCATACAATCTGGCGACAAAGGAGTTAGGACTAACCGAGCTCATGAAGCAACTACAGGCTTATGAGCGGATGATCAGGGATGAGGATGTGGTCCGACCTAAAGGAGAGGCCAATTTGGCAGAATCTTCCAATCCTTCATGGAAGAGGAAGAGGCCAAATAAGAAGCAAGTGGCTTCCAGTTCTTCTAATCCTCCTGTCTCGGACGGGAAGAAGAAGAACAAGAACAAGAAGCCAAAGGACCCTAAAAAGTCCAAATGCTTCCATTGTGGGGAGGTAGGTCACTTCAAGAAGGCTTGCCTGGAATTCCTAGCCTCCAAGGGCAAGGAAGGTAAGGAACTTCGTTACTTGGAAGCGTGTTTGGTGGAAGAATCGAAAGACACATGGGTCATTGATTCGGGCGCCACTAATCATGTTTGTGTTTCTATGCAGGGGTTCGTGGAAACGAGAAGTCTACATGATAGGAGCGTCTCGTTGCGGACTGGAGATGGTAGCTTAGTGGTGGCTGAGGCAGTGGGAGACGTTCATCTTTATTTTGATCAATTTAGGTTTATTTTATTGAAAGACTGTTTTTATGTTCCTAATTTTAGGAGGAACCTTATATCGGTAGCTTGTTTAATAAAGGATTCTTATTCAGTTTCTTTTAGTAAAAGAGTTGATATTCGTAGAAATAAGTCTTTTATCTGTTCTGGATGGATGGATGGAAACCTATATTTGATCAGACCAAAGATGTACTCACTGCTTGACACTGAATTAATTGATAACTCTAAAAGGTTGAAAGTTTCTCACTCTAACAAGGCGTATCTTTGGCATTTAAGACTTGGTCATATTAATCAGGATAGGATTCAAAAATTGGTGAAAGACGGTCCTCTGGAATCTCTGGAGGAGGTACGACTTCCCCAATGTGAGTCTTGTCTAGAGGGTAAGATGACTAAGAGGTCTTTTGGAGCTAAGGGTACAAGGGCACAGGAGATCTTAGAAATTGTGCACACTGACGTATGTGGCCCCATGAACGTCACAGCATGAGGAGGGTTCGAGTACTATGTCTCTTTCATAGATGATTACTCGAGGTATGGATATGTGTATCTGATGCACCGCAAGAGCGAAACCTTTGATAAATTCAAAGAGTATCGTGCGGAAGTGGAAAAGCAATTGGATAAATCCATAAAGACACTTCGATCTGATCGAGGTGGCGAATACCTCTCCGATGAATTTCTAGGACATCTTGTAGAGAATGGGATATTATCCCAATTGATTGCACCTGGTACTCCACAACAGAATGGTGTAGCCAAAAGGAGAAACAGGACCTTATTGGATATGGTACGGTCCATGATGAGTTACTCAACGCTGCCATTATCATTTTGGGGACATGCTTTACAAACGGCGTGCTATATTCTGAACCAGGTTCCGAGCAAATCAATTCCTAGAACTCCGTATGAATTGTGGCGTGGCAGGAAGCCCTCCCTTGGACATATGAGAATATGGGGCTGCCCGACACATGTACTGAATGGGGATGCGAAGAAGTTGGAACCAAGATCAGAATTGTGCATGTTTGTAGGGTATCCAAAGGGAACTAAAGGAGGTTTGTTCTATAACCCGAAGGAACAAAAGGTCATTGTCTCAACCCATGCGACATTCTTAGAGGAAAGTCACATGAATGACTTTAAACCTCGAAGCAAAGTGGTGCTAGAGGAGTTATCGGGTGAAAGAACTGCTCCACAGATTTCAATCTTGGACGCAAGTCCGAGTTCCAGTGAAAGACCTGCAGATGATCAACAATTTGGGGTGCCTCGTCGTAGTGGGAGGGTTTCTAAGAAACCTAATTTCTTTATGTATGATGCTGAGGTATACCAGGCCGAGGCTCATGAGCATGAGGAAGATCCGGTCACATATGATGAAGCTATAAAGGATGTTGATTCTAGATCTTGGAAACAGGCTATGAACAATGAGATGGATTCTATGAAATCCAACTCTGTTTGGGAACTTGTAGATTTGCCGGATGGGATAAAACCCATTGGATGCAAATGGGTCTACAAAAGAAAGAAGGATGCGGAAGAGAGAGTAGAAACTTTCAAAGCTAGACTGGTTGCAAAGGGATACACGCAAAAGGCTGGAATCGATTACGAGGAAACCTTTTCGCCTGTTGCTATGCTGAAGTCTATCCGTATTCTTCTATCCATTGCTGCGGCTCTCGATTACGAGATCTGGCAAATGGATGTCAAGACGGCATTCTTGAATGGCCATCTTGAAGAGTGTATCTATATGATACAGCCCGAAGGGTTCGTAGCAAAAGGCCAAGATAAGAAAGTCTGCAAGTTGCTTAGATCCATTTATGGATTAAAGCAGGCATCCCGCTCATGGAACCAGAGGTTTGATCAAGCGATTAAGACATTTGGTTTTAAGCAGAACGTTGATGAACCTTGTGTTTATAAACGTATTAAGGATGGAAAAGTGGTCTTTCTGATACTCTATGTCGATGATATACTACTCATTGGGAATGATGTAGGGAACTTATCATCGGTCAAGCTTTGGTTACACCAACAGTTTGACATGAAGGACTTGGGAGAAGCTAATTATGTTCTAGGCATTCGTCTCTTCAGAGATCGAAAGAACAAAATGATAGCATTATCCCAACCTTCGTACATAGATAAAATAATTGACAAATATGCAATGCTAGAGGCAAAGAAAGGCTCACAACCTTCTATTGCCGGTCTAACTCTTTCATTGGATGACTGTCCCAAGACATCAGAAGAAAGAGAGCGTATGAGTAAGTGTTAGGAAATGCCCTAAGTATTAGAGACATTTTTGATGTATGCATTTTGAACTGGATAATAAAATTATATATAGAGGTTATTCATTACATTGCTATCTGTCCTTATCTTATTTACTTGTTAAAGTAAATGTAAGCAAATATAGCTCACTGACTGCTTGTGTTAAAACTGTTAGAACGTTGCATGCAATGGACTTTTGTATGCGAGAAGACAATGTTCTAAAGTTAGCAGTCTAAACTATGGTCTGTAGTCTATGGGGTTAGACCGAGCATCTAACTCATGTTAAGACTATTATGTTGTCTAAAGCCTTGGAGGGGACGGTCTGTCTTGACTGTCTGGAGCTGGACTCCCAAGTAGAGACATGGATATGTTGCTCGGTGGTGACATATTAGACCGGGACTAAAGCGTGATTGATCTACGTAGTCCGCTATGAGTGGATCAATCTGCTTTTGATGTTCATTGTGCAATAACCTTAATCCTGAGTAAATGAATTACTTCATGTATATGACTTGTGTACTTTGATGTTCCAATGGCTAAAGCGTCTCAGAGGTAGTAAGCTTATAGACCGGCTCATTGGGTGCATGACTTGTATACGATGAAGGGTTTGTTTGCAGATATCGGAATCATAGCTCTGAGGAGTTAAAGGTATCCTCTTAAAGGCATTATACTGAATGTGAAAATGGACAAGGCCTTGGGTCGTCTGCTGGGCGGATGACTTCTTATTCACATATGGTGAATAATCATTTTCTTGATTTGGTAGTATAATGGAACTTTAAGATAGCCTGATCAGTAGGATTAAACAGACTTTGACCTAAGGCTGATCATGGATATCATATGAGGGTTTTGCATACATGACAAGGTCATTGGATGGTAGCTCGTCACAGGCTTACGTAATACGGTATATAATTGGGAGTTCAGTTTCAGGTTTATAGTGGTGTGACTCTGAAATTAGTGATCATATGATTGAGTTGTTCGGTACAGAACGATAATCATATGGAATCACGGGAGTCCGATTGTATATGTCCAATCAGCCCCTCTACTAGCTCCACATAATTCCTTAACGTTTGGCAAATTGATTTGTGTATGCTATTGGCTAGTTTATTATGCATGGATGGTGATGACACAGGATTAGGATGGTAGACAAGATTCTCTCCGGTTGGATTCAGATTTTATTTTGGATAATAGAGTACACAATTATTCGAACTCCAAATAAAGTTGCCATGATTTTATTTGAGATTGGATTGGAGTTGTAGAAAATTATCCATGAGAACAAGAATATGAAACACAACCGTTTTGTGGAATTTGAAATTTGAATTTTGAATTTCGAAATTTGAAATTTGAATTTTGAATTTGAAATTTGAACTTGAAATTTGAATTTGAAATTCGAATTTGAAATTTAAATTTAAAATTCGAATTTGAAATTTGAATTTGAAATTTAAATTTGAAATTTGAAATTTGAAATTTGAAATTTGAATTTGAAATTTGAATTTGAAATTTGAAATTCAAATTTTGAATCATAGTCCAAGTAGGATTCGAATTTTTTGTGGAAAATCCACAAGGTTTGAAATTCGAATTTGAGTTGGATTTGGAGAGGATAATCTTGTTAGAATCCTACTTGAATTTTGAATCCAAATCCCAACAAAAGTGGGTGAATTTTTTGAGGATAATCCTCAATGGAAAATTCGGTTTTTGTGGATAAGATTCAAGGGAAAATTCAAGTTTCAATCCTAGTTAAATTTGGATTCTGTCCTTCCCTAAAAGTGGCCGAAATTTTGGAGCCTTTATCCAAGGAAAATTCGGTTATTTTTGGATAAGGTTGAGATAAGATTCAAGCTTGAAAATCCTAGTGGAATTTTTGATTCTCCCTTATCCATAATGGCCGAAATCTTTTGGAAGATTTTCTCCTTGTGAATTTCGGATTTTTTGGTTGAAGGAGAATTTTGGAGGAGAATTTTTTATGTAATTATTCTTGGAGGAGAATTTTGTACAAAATGAATACATCAAAAATGTCTCTAATACTTAGGGCATTTCCTAACATTTTCAACCAAAAAATCCGAAATCTTTAGGAGAAAATCTTCTCCAAATTTTCGGCCACTTTTAGGATAAGGAAGAATCAAAATTCCACTAGGATTTTCAAGCTAAATCTCATCTCAACCTTATCCAAAAATAACCGAATTTCCTAGGATTAAGGCTCCAAAATTTCGGCCACTTTTAGGGAAGGAGAGAATCCAAATTCAACTAGGATTGAAACTTGAATTTTCCCTTGAATCTTATCCACAAAAACCGAATTTTCCATTGAGGATTATTCTCAAAAAATTCGCCCACTTTTGTTGGGATTTGGATTCAAAATTAAAGTAGGATTCTAACAAGATTATCCTCTCCAAATCCAACTCAAATTCGAATTTCAAACCTTGTGGATTTTCCACAACAAATTCGAATCCTACTTGGACTGTGATTCAAAATTTGAATTTCAAATTCAAATTTCAAATTCGAATTTCAAATTCAAATTTCAAATTCAAATTTCAAATTCAAAATTCAAAATTCAAATTTCAAAATTCAAAATTCAAATTTCAAAATTCAAATTTCAAATTCCACAAAACGGTTGTGTTTCATATTCTTGTTCTCATGGATAATTTTCTACAACTCCAATCCAATCTCAAATAAAATCATGGCAACTTTATTTGGAGTTCGAATAATTGTGTACTCTATTATCCAAAACAAAATCTGAATCCAACCGGAGAGAATCTTGTCTACCATCCTAATCCTGTGTCATCACCATCCATGCATAATAAACTAGCCAATAGCATACACAAATCAATTTGCCAAACGTTAAGGAATTATGTGGAGCTAGTAGAGCGACTGATTGGACATATATAATCGGGCTCTCGTGATTCCATATGATCATCATTCTGTACCGAACAACTCAATCATATGATCACTAATTTCAGAGTCACACCACTATAAACCTGAAACTGAACTCCCAATTATATACCGTATTACGTAAGCCTGTGACGAGCTACCATCCAATGACCTTGTCATGTATGCAAAACCCTCATATGATATCCATGATCAGCCTTAGGTTAAAGTCCGTTTAATCCTACTGATCAGGCTATCTTAAAGTTCCATTATACTACCAAATCAAGAAAATGATTATTCACCATATGTGAATAAGAAGTCATACGCCCAGCAGACGACCCAAGGCCTTATCCATTTTCACATTCAGTATAATGCCTTTAAGAGGATACCTTTAACTCCTCAGAGCTATGATTCCGATATCTGCAAACAAACCTTTCATCGTATACAAGTCATGCACCCAACGAACCGGTCTATAAGCTTACTACCTCTGAGACGCTTTAGCCATTGGAACATCAAAGTACACAAGTCATATACATGAAGTAGTTCATTTACTCAGGATTAAGGTTATTGCACAATGAACGTCAAAAGCAGATTGATCCACTCATAGCAGACTACGTAGATCAATCACGCTTTACTCCCGGTCTAATATGTCACCACCGAGCAACATATCCATGTCTCTACTTGGGAGTCCAGCTCCAAACAGTCAAGACAGACCGTTCCCTCCAAGGCTTTAGACAACATAATAGTCTTAACATGAGTTAGATGCTCGGTCTAACCCCATAGACTACAGAGCATAGTTTAGACTGCTAACTTTAGAACATTGTCTTCTTGCATACAAAAGTCCATTGCATGCAACGTTCTAACAGTTTTAATGCAAGTCAGTGAGCCGTATTTGCTTACATTTACTTTAACATGTAAATAAGATGAGGACAGATAGCAATGTAATGAATAACCTCTATATATAATTTTATTATCCAGTTCAAAATGAATACATCAAAAATGTCTCTAATACTTAGGGCATTTCCTAACAATCTCCCACTTGCCCTAAGCCAGTAGATGTGCCATGTTACGCATCCCCATCGCCTCTACATGCCTCTCAAAGCTTCTAGCTACCAAAGTCTTAGTAAAGGGATCAGCGATGTTGTCCTCGGATGCGATCTTACATACATCCACTTGTCCTGTCTCCACATGCCCTCTAATAATGTGATACCTCCGATCTATGTGCTTAGTCCTCTTGTGGTGCCTAGATTCCCTTGTGTTGGCAATAGCCCTGTATTATCACAGTAAAGTGTGATAGGCTTGTCAACACCCGGAATGACCTCAAGGTCTCTAAAGAACTTGCGGAGCCAAACCGCTTCTTTAGATGCCTCAGCCACAGCCACATACTCAGTCTCCATAGTAGAGTCAGCTGTACAGCCCTGCTTCACGCTCCTCCACACAATGGCGCCTCCTCCAAGTAAAAACACTGATCTAGATGTCGATTTCCTCGAATCCTTACAAGTCTGGAAGTCTGAGTCCGTGTATCCTACGGGTGTTAGGTCCCCTCCAGAATACACTAGCATATAATCCCTCGTTCTCTTAAGATACTTGAGTATATGCTTTACTGCTTGCCAGTGCTTGGTTCCAGGATTCGCTTGATATTGACTCACCATACCTACTGCAAAACATATGTCCGGGCGAGTGCAAAGCATAGCGTACATAAGGCTACCCACAGCGGATGCATAAGGGACCTTACTCATATGCTCTCTTTCTTCCGATGTCTTGGGACAGTCATCCAATGAAAGAGTTAAACCGGCAATAGAAGGTTGTGAGCCTTTCTTTGCCTCTAGCATTGCAAATTTGTCAATTATTTTATCTATGTATGAAGCTTGGGATAATGCTATCATTTTGTTCTTTCGATCTCTGAAAAGACGAATGCCTAGAACATAATTAGCTTCTCCCAAGTCCTTCATGTCAAACTGTTGGTGTATCCAAAGCTTGATCGATAATAAGTTCCCTACATCATTCCCAATGAGTAGTATATCATCGACATAGAGTATCAGAAAGACCACTTTTCCATTCTTAATACGTTTATAAACACAAGGTTCATCAACGTTCTGCTCAAAACCAAATGTCTTAATCGCTTGATCAAACCTCTGGTTCCATGAGCGGGATGCCTGCTTTAATCCATAAATGGATCTAAGCAACTTGCAGACTTTCCTATCTTGGCCTTTTGCTACGAACCCTTCGGGCTGTATCATATAGATACACTCTTCAAGATGGCCATTCAAGAATGCCGTCTTGACATCCATTTGCCAGATCTCGTAATCGAGAGCCACAGCAATGGACAGAAGAATACAGATAGACTTCAGCATAGCAACAGGCGAAAAGGTTTCCTCGTAATCGATTCCAGCCTTTTGCGTGTATCCCTTTGCAACCAGTCTAGCTTTGAAAATTTCCACTCTCCCTTCCGCATCCTTCTTTCTTTTGTAGACCCATTTGCATCCAATGGGTTTTATCCCATCCGGCAAATCTACAAGTTCCCAAACAGAGTTGGATTTCATAGTATCCATCTCATTGTTCATAGCCTGTTTCCAAGATCTAGAATCAACATCCTTTATAGCTTCATCATATGTGACCGGATCTTCCTCATGCTCATGAGCCTCGGCCTGGTATACCTCAGCATCATACATGAAGAAATTAGGTTTCTTAGAAACCCTCCCACTACGACGAGGCACCCTAAATTGTTGATCGTCTGCAGGTCTTTCACTGGAACTCAGACTTGCGTCCAAGACCGAAATCTGTGGAGCAGTTCTTTCACCCGATAACTCCTCTAGCACCACTTTGCTTCGAGGCTTAAAGTCATTCATGTGACTTTCCTCCAGGAATGTCGCATGGGTTGAGACAATGACCTTTTGTTCCTTCGGGTTATAGAACAGACCTCCTTTAGTTCCCTTTGGAGACCCTACAAACATGCACAATTCTGATCTTGGTTCCAACTTCTTCGCATCCCCATCCAGTACATGTGCCGGGCAGCCCCATATTCTCATATGTCCAAGGGAGGGCTTCCTGCCACGCCACAATTCATACGGAGTTCTAGGAATTGATTTGCTCGGAACCTGGTTCAGAATATAGCACGCCGTTTATAAAGCATGTCCCCAAAATGATAATGGCAGCGTTGAGTAACTCATCATGGACCGTACCATATCCAATAAGGTCCTGTTTCTCCTTTCGGCTACACCATTCTGTTGTGGAGTACCAGGTGCAGTCAATTGGGATAATATCCCATTCTCTACAAGATGTCCTAGAAATTCATCGGAGAGGTATTCGCCACCTCGATCAGATCGAAGTGTCTTTATGGATTTATCCAATTGCTTTTCCACTTCCGCACGATACTCTTTGAACTTATCAAAGGTTTCGCTCTTGCAGTGCATCAGATACACATATCCATACCTCGAGTAATCATCTATGAAAGAGACATAGTACTCGAACCCTCCTCGTGCTGTGACGTTCATGGGGCCACATACGTCAGTGTGCACAATTTCTAAGAGCTCCTGTGCCCTTGTACCCTTAGCTCCAAAAGACCTCTTAGTCATCTTACCCTCTAGACAAGACTCACATTGGGGAAGTCGTACCTCCTCCAGAGATTCCAGAGGACCGTCTTTCACCAATCTTTGAATCCTATCCTGATTAATATGACCAAGTCTTAAATGCCAAAGATACGCCTTGTTAGAGTGAGAAACTTTCAACCTTTTAGAGTTATCAATTAATTCAGTGTCAAGCAGTGAGTACATCTTTGGTCTGATCAAATATAGGTTTCCATCCATCCATCCAGAACAGATAAAAGACTTATTTCTACGAATATCAACTCTTTTACTAAAAGAAACTGAATAAGAATCCTTTATTAAACAAGCTACCGATATAAGGTTCCTCCTAAAATTAGGAACATAAAAACAGTCTTTCAATAAAATAAACCTAAATTGATCAAAATAAAGGTGAACATCTCCCACTGCCTCAGCCACCACAAAGCTACCATCTCCAGTCCGCAACGAGAGGCTCCTATCATGTAGACTTCTTGTTTCCACGAACCCCTGTATAGAAACACAAACATGATTAGTGGCACCTGAATCAATGACCCAAGTGTCTTTCGATTCTTCCACCAAACACGCTTCTAAGTAATGAAGTTCCTTACCTTCCTTGCCCTTGGAGGCTAGGAATTCCCAGCAAGCCTTCTTGAAGTGACCTACCTTCCCACAGTGGAAGCATTTGGACTTTTTAGGGTCCTTTGGCTTCTTGTTCTTCTTCTTCTTCTTCCCGTCCGAGACAGGAGGATTAGAAGAACTGGAAGCCACTTGCTTCTTATTTGGCCTCTTCCTCTTCCGTGAGGGATTGGAAGATTCCGCCAAATTGGCCTCTCCTTTAGGTCGGACCGTATCCTCATCCCTGATCATCCGTTCATAAGCCTGTAATTGCTTCATGAGCTCGGTAAGTCCTAACTCCTTTGTCGCCAGATTGTATGCAGCCTTAAACCCCACAAAATCTTTAGACAGAGTCTTGAACACCATTTCGATCTGGGTGTTATAGTCCAACACAGCACCATTCTCGGCAGCCTCAGCGAAGAATCCCATTAGAGTGATCATATGGTCCTTCACCGGAGCACCCGCCTTTTGCTTAGAGTTCATAATGCTAGTGATAGCGGACTGTCGAGCCAATTTTTCTTGGCCTCCGAACATGTCCTCTAGATTTTCCATGATCTCCCCAGCAACTTGATAAGTCTCATGCTGCTTTTGTAAAGCACTCGTCATGCTAGCAAGGATGTAGCATCGAGCTATCTCATTGGATTCTCTCCAACGATTATAGGCAACCGGGACCTCCTCAAGTGGTGTGTCAGGTTTGGGCCCAGGTGGGCATGGTTCGTCGAGTACGAACTTGTGTCTCTCGCAGCTGAGAACTATTAATAGATTTCTTTTCCAGTCTTTATAATTATCACCATTCAACTTATTTTCAGTAAGTATCGAAATGAGGGGTGTCGGTGACATTTTGAACTGAAATAAAATTATACTAGACATCATTACAAAGCCCAAGCAAATATACAGATAATTTAGCAAATAAAAACATACAAGTATGTTCCTACATGAAACTTGAAAAAACATGTAGCATTGCAACGGTAATTCTCAGCACCTATTGCCCCAAGCCACCGAGGGGTGGTCATGAGAACAAATAGCCAGAACATGGACCCCGTCCAATTAATATATGTTACCTTAAATCCTCCAAGGTTAAGACATATATTAATAACCGCTTATTTGGCCACCAGTTTAGTTAACAGAGCTTCTAGGGAAGGTTAATAACTAAACGAGTCTTGAGTGTATAACCATTGTTTACGTAGCCCGATCCACGTCCTACCAAGCCACCGAGGGGTGGTCATGAATAGGATCGCACCCGAACACGTTTTCCACATAGGAGATCCAATCTAGTATACCGGCGGCGGTAAACACCTACCGAGGGGTGTGGTCAGGTCAGAACTGACGCGAGGCGTTACCATGCTTTCACATATGGATCAACAATGGAGGCCGTGGGTTTTGTTTGAAACCCTCTCCCACTCAATATTTTGAAAAACATGCAAGTTTTGACAAATTATGTATGATCAATATAGTATGAGCGGCACTCACCTATCCTATATGACATGTTATCAAATATGCATACAAAACATCCATCAATACATATTTATACATCCATGACATATCACCGAAAAATAATTGATAGAATAACCAAGTCATGGTTCCATCCTAGAACAAAGAAAATAAAGATTACAAAATTCCATCTAAAGCATTCTTTGGGTCTTGAATTTTGTTCCGTCTTCTTGTATCCATCTTTATGTAGCCTCTCCATTTATTTCTCATCCCAAGAATTATTTAAAATTTAAATTTCCAAAAATTTAAATTTCAAATTCAAACTCCAAATTCGAATTTCAAATTTAAATTTCTAATTCAAATTTTAAACAATTTTAATCATCATGTGTAATAATATGTAATTTCAAAAAATTTCAAATTTTCAATTACATATTTTTTAAACATGATTTAAAATTAAATCTCAAATTTAAAAATCAAAATTTTCAAATTTTGGACCGCCGCACCGTCGCCCGTGAAGGCGGCAGCCGCCGTGGGCAGCCACCAACCCCGGAGGGGCTGGCAGCCCACGGTTGCCCCTTGTGCAGCCCGCCGGGCTGCAGGCCAAGCCTGCAGCGCCAGGCTGCACGCCCAGGCTGGGCGAAGCAGCCGGTAGGCTGTAGGCAGCGCCTGCAGCCAGTGGCTGCATGCCCAGGCTGCGGCCGGCCTTGGGCAGGCTGCGCCACCCTCGGCTGTAGGCCAAGCCTGCGGCCGTGGGTGATGTTTGCCTACATAGGGGCTGCCGCAGCCCCATCCTGCCCGAGGGCAGGGGCTGCAGCCCCACCAAGGCCCGTCGGCCTATTCCGAGGGGTCGTGTCTCGATTTTCGTGTCATATTCCAATTTACCTGTTAGGATCTCCAAAAATTAATTTGAATCCCAATTAAATTGAAATTTTCCACACAATCAAAATTTCAATCATTAAATTAAATTTAACTTTTGGGAAAAATAAATTACGGTCTTCAATCTTCAATTTCCTCCAAGAATAATTACATAAAAAATTCCTAAACCGTTTCCGGTGTACAAAAATTCTAACCATAAAAAATCTAAGAGATAAAAATTAAAATCCATGGGAAAATTACAGTGTTAATAAACTGCTCCCATGGTTACATAAAAATTCCTAGATACAATTTTTCTAAATTCTAAGGAACCATAACCGGCATAAACAAGCATGCTTATAATAATTCAAAAAATTAAAATAACCACATACTTTATACATAATACATGATAACAACATAAAGAAACCCTAGAATGCCACTCTCTAAATATCAAATCCATACATAAATAAAAAGACTAAGTAATTGTCTAATTTATGTACATGGCATAGTCATGAGATGGCTCTGATACCAATTGTAGGAAAATTAACCGGTAAAAACGTATCAGAGTGGCGCAGCGGAACAATAAAAATTTTTAGATCGTTAAATATCTCATGATGCCATATACAATAAATCAACAACAATTAAAACTCATACCTCAAGGACGCCAATCTTGCAGGAGGAGAATGACCGGAGGCTTCAACCAACTAGCCTTCTCTACTATTCTCCAATTCCCGAATGGCTGAGTGTGTGGGCACTCTGAACCTCGATCGGTATGCTAGCACTGCTAGTCTTCTTCCGACCACCCAGATCTCTAAAGAACTTTATTGTCACGATGAGCTGTGCAACAATAAGCCTGCTCACCTGAGAGTCTGTGGTGTAAGAGAACTGGAGTGGCAGGACCTCTATTTATAGACCTGCATGAGGCGATTCTCTGAATTCGAATTGGACTAGGAAAAGATTTTCTCCCTTATCTTTAACCAAAAATCCGAATTTTTCATAGGATAATCCTAACAATTAAATTCGATTTTTCTAGGATAAATCCAATCCAAATCTAAACAAGATTTTAACTAGAATTTTATCTCCCTTTTTCTGTAGGAAAATAAATCGGTAAAAACATATCAGAGTGGCGCAGCGGAACAATAAAAATTTTTAGATCGTTAAATATCTCATGATGTCATATACAATAAATCAACAATAATTAAAACTCATACCTCAAGGACGCCAATCTTGCAGGAGGAGAATGACCGGAGGCTTCAACCAACTAGCCTTCTCTACTATTCTCCAATTCCCGAATGGCTGTGTGTGTGGGCACTCTGAACCTCGATCGGTATGCTAGCACTGCTAGTCTTCTTCCGACCACCCAGATCTCTAAAGAACTTTATTGTCACGATGAGCTGTGCAACAATAAGCCTGCTCACCTGAGAGTCTGTGGTCTAAGAGAACTGGAGTGGCAGGACCTCTATTTATAGACCTGCATGAGGTGATTCTCTGAATTCGAATTGGACTAGGAAAAGATTTTCTCCCTTATCTTTAACCAAAAATCCGAATTTTTCATAGGATAATCCTAACAATTAAATTCGGTTTTTCTAGGATAAATCCAACCCAAATCTAAACAAGATTTTAACTAGAATTTTATCTCCCTTTTTCTGTAGGAAAATAAATCGGTAAAAACGTATCAGAGTGGCGCAGCGGAACAATAAAAATTTTTAGATCGTTAAATATCTCATGATGCCATATACAATAAATCAACAACAATTAAAACTCATACCTCAAGGATGCCAATCTTGCAGGAGGAGAATGACCGGAGGCTTCAACCAACTAGCCTTCTCTACTATTCTCCAATTCCCGAATGGCTGTGTGTGTGGGCACTCTGAACCTCGATCGGTATGCTAGCACTGCTAGTCTTCTTCCGACCACCCAGATCTCTAAAGAACTTTATTGTCACGATGAGCTGTGCAACAATAAGCCTGCTCACCTGAGAGTCTGTGGTGTAAGAGAACTGGAGTGGCAGGACCTCTATTTATAGACCTGCATGAGGTGATTCTCTGAATTCGAATTGGACTAGGAAAAGATTTTCTCCCTTATCTTTAACCAAAAATCCGAATTTTTCATACGATAATCCTAACAATTAAATTCGGTTTTTCTAGGATAAATCCAACCCAAATCTAAACAAGATTTTAACTAGAATTTTATCTCCCTTTTTCTGTAGGAAAATAAATCGGTAAAAACGTATCAGAGTGGCGCAGCGGAACAATAAAAATTTTTAGATCGTTAAATATCTCATGATGCCATATACAATAAATCAACAACAATTAAAACTCATACCTCAAGGACGCCAATATGCAGGAGGAGAATGACCGGAGGCTTCAACCAACTAGCCTTCTCTACTATTCTCCAATTCCCGAATGGCTGAGTGTGTGGGCACTCTGAACCTCGATCGGTATGCTAGCACTGCTAGTCTTCTTCCGACCACCCAGATCTCTAAAGAACTTTATTGTCACGATAAGCTGTGCAACAATAAGCCTGCTCACCTGAGAGTCTGTGGTCTGACAGAACTGGAGTGGCAGGACCTCTATTTATAGACCTGCATGAGGTGAATCTCTGAATTTGAATTGGATTAGGAAAAGATATTTTCCCTTATCCAAACCCATAAAATCCGAATTTTTCCAAGGGAGAATCTCCACTAAAAATTCGGTTTTCTTAGGATAGATCCAATCCAAATCTCAACAAGATTTTAACTAGAATTTTATCTCCCTTTTTCAACCAAAAAATCTGAAAATTTCAAGGTGTATCTTCCCTAAAGATTTCGGCCACTTTTAGGATAAGGAAGAATCAAAATTCCACTAGGATTTTTCAAGCTAAATCTCATCTCAACCTTATCCAAAAATAACCGAATTTTCCTGGGATTAAGGCTCCAAAATTTCGGCCACTTTTAGGGAAGGAGAGAATCCAAATTCAACTAGGATTGAAACTTGAATTTTCCCTTGAATCTTATCCACAAAAACCGAATTTTCCATTGAGGATTATCCTCAAAAAATTCACCCACTTTTGTTGGGATTTGGATTCAAAATTCAAGTAGGATTCTAACAAGATTATCCTCTCCAAATCCAACTCAAATTCGAATTTCAAACCTTGTGGATTTTCCACAACAAATTCGAATCCTACTTGGACTGTGATTCAAAATTTGAATTTCAAATTTCAAATTCAAATTTCAAATTCAAATTTCAAATTTCAAATTTCAAATTTCAAATTTAAATTTCAAATTCAAATTTCAAATTCGAATTTCAAATTCAAATTTCAAATTCAAATTTCAAATTCAAAATTCAAAATTCAAATTTCAAAATTCAAAATTCAAATTTCAAAATTCAAATTTCAAATTCCACAAAACGGTTGTGTTTCATATTCTTGTTCTCACGGATAATTTTCTACAACTCCAATCCAATCTCAAATAAAATCATTACAACTTTATTTGGAGTTCGAATAATTGTGTACTCTATTATCCAAAACAAAATCTGAATCCAACCGGAGAGAATCTTGTCTACCATCCTAATCCTGTGTCATCACCATCCATGCATAATAAACTAGCCAATAGCATACACAAATCAATTTGCCAAACGTTAAGGAATTATGTGGAGCTAGTAGAGCGACTGATTGGACATATATAATCGGGCTCCCGTGATTCCATATGATCATCATTCTTTACCGAACAACTCAATCATATGATCACTAATTTCAGAGTCACACCACTATAAACCTGAAACTGAACTCCCAATTATATATCGTATTACGTAAGCCTGTGACGAGCTACCATCCAATGACCTTGTCATGTATGCAAAACCCTCATATGATATCCATGATCAGCCTTAGGTCAAAGTCCGTTTAATCCTACTGATCAGGCTATCTTAAAGTTCCATTATACTATCAAATCAAGAAAATGATTATTCACCATATGTGAATAAGAAGTCATCCGCCCAGCAGACGACCCAAGGCCTTGTCCATTTTCACATTCAGTATAATGCCTTTAAGAGGATACCTTTAACTCCTCAGAGCTATGATTCCGATATCTGCAAACAAACCCTTCATCGTATACAAGTTATGCACCCAACGAACCGGCCTATAAGCTTACTACCTCTGAGACGGTTTAGCCATTGGAACATCAAAGTACACAAGTCATATACATGAAGTAGTTCATTTACTCAGGATTAAGGTTATTGCACAATGAACGTCAAAAGCAGATTGATCCACTCATAGCGGACTACGTAGATCAATCACGCTTTAGCCCCGGTCTAATATGTCACCACTGAACAACATATCCATGTCTCTACTTGGGAGTCCAGCTCCAGACAGTCAAGACAGACCGTCCCCTCCAAGGCTTTAGACAACATAATAGTCTTAACATGAGTTAGATGCTCGGTCTAACCCCATAGACTACAGACCATAGTTTAGACTGCTAACTTTAGAACATTGTCTTCTCGCATACAAAAGTCCATTGCATGCAACGTTCTAACAGTTTTAACACAAGCAGTCAGTGAGCCATATTTGCTTACATTTACTTTAACATGTAAATAAGATGAGGACAGATAGCAATGTAATGAATAACCTCTATATATAATTTTATTATCTAGTTCAAAATGAATACATCAAAAATGTCTCTAATACTTAGGGCATTTCCTAACATTTTCAACCAAAAAATCCGAAATCTTTCGGAGAAAATCTTCTCCAAATTTTTGGCCACTTTTAGGATAAGGAAGAATCAAAATTCCACTAGGATTTTCAAGCTAAATCTCATCTCAACCTTATTCAAAAATAACCGAATTTCCTAGGATTAAGGCTCCAAAATTTCGGCCACTTTTAGGGAAGGAGAGAATCCAAATTCAACTAGGATTGAAACTTGAATTTTCCCTTGAATCTTATCCACAAAAACCGAATTTTCCATTGAGGATTATTCTCAAAAAATTCGCCCACTTTTGTTGGGATTTGGATTCAAAATTCAAGTAGGATTCTAACAAGATTATCCTCTCCAAATCCAACTCAAATTCGAATTTCAAACCTTGTGGATTTTCCACAACAAATTCGAATCCTACTTGGACTGTGATTCAAAATTTGAATTTCAAATTTCAAATTCAAATTTCAAATTCAAATTTCAAATTTCAAATTTCAAATTTAAATTTCAAATTCAAATTTCAAATTCGAATTTCAAATTCAAATTTCAAATTCAAATTTCAAATTTCAAATTTCAAAATTCAAATTTCAAATTTCAAAATTCAAATTTCAAATTCCACAAAACGGTTGTGTTTTATATTCTTGTTCTCATGGATAATTTTCTACAACTCCAATCCAATCTCAAATAAAATCATTACAACTTTATTTGGAGTTCGAATAATTGTGTACTCTATTATCCAAAACAAAATCTGAATCCAACCGGAGAGAATCTTGTCTACCATCCTAATCCTGTGTCATCACCATCCATGCATAATAAACTAGCCAATAGCATACACAAATCAATTTGCCAAACGTTAAGGAATTATGTGGAGCTAGTAAAGGGACTGATTGGACATATATAATCGGGCTCCCGTGATTCCATATGATCATCATTCTGTACCGAACAACTCAATCATATGATCACTAATTTCAGAGTCACGCCACTATAAACCTGAAACTGAACTCCCAATTATATACCGTATTACGTATACCTGTGACGAACTACCATCCAATGACCTTGTCATGTATGCAAAACTCTCATATGATATCCATGATCAGCCTTAGGTCAAAGTCCGTTTAATCCTACTGATCAGGCTATCTTAAAGTTCCATTATACTACCAAATCAAGAAAATGATTATTCACCATATGTGAATAAGAAGTCATCCGCCCAGCAGACGACCCAAGGCCTTGTCCATTTTCACATTCAGTATAATGCCTTTAAGAGGATACCTTTAACTCCTCAGAGCTATGATTCCGATATCTGCAAACAAACCCTTCATCGTATACAAGTCATGCACCCAACGAACCGGTCTATAAGCTTACTACCTCTGAGACGGTTTAGCCATTGGAACATCAAAGTACACAAGTCATATACATGAAGTAGTTCATTTACTCAGGATTAAGGTTATTGCACAATGAACATCAAAAGCAGATTGATCCACTCATAGCGGACTACGTAGATCAATCACGCTTTAGTCGTAGTCTAATATGTCACCACCGAGCAACATATCCATGTCTCTACTTGGGAGTCCAGCTCCAGACAGTCAAGACAGACCGTCCCCTCCAAGGCTTTAGACAACATAATAGTCTTAACATGAGTTAGATGCTCGGTCTAATCCCATAGACTACAGACCATAGTTTAGACTGCTAACTGTAGAACATTGTCTTCTCGCATACAAAAGTCCATTGCATGCAATGTTCTAACAGTTTTAACACAAGCAGTCAGTGAGCTATATTTGCTTACATTTACTTTAACATGTAAATAAGATGAGGACAGATAGCAATGTAATGAATAACCTCTATATATAATTTTATTATCCAGTTCAAAATGAATACATCAAAAATGTCTCTAATACTCAGGGCATTTCCTAACAACGTACTGGATGGGGATGCGAAGAAGTTAGAACCAAGATCAGAATTGTGCATGTTTGTAGGGTATCCAAAGGGAACTAAAGGAGGTCTGTTCTATAACCCGAAGGTACAAAAGGTCATTGTCTCAACCCATGCGACATTCTTGGAGGAAAGTCACATGAATGACTTTAAACCTCGAAGCAAAGTGGTGTTAGAGGAGTTATCGGGTGAAAGAACTGCTCCACAGATTTCGGTCTTGGACGCAAGTCCGAGTTCCAATGAAAGACCTGCAGACGATCAATAATTTAGGGTGCCTCGTCGTAGTGGGAGGGTTTCTAAGAAACCTAATTTCTTCATGTATGATGCTGAGGTATACCAGGCCGAGGCTCATGAGCATGAGGAAGATCCGGTCACATATGATGAAGCTATAAAGTATGTTGATTCTAGATCTTGGAAACAGGCTATGAACAATGAGATGGATTCTATGAAATCCAACTCTGTTTGGGAACTTGTAGATTTGCTGGATGGGATAAAACCCATTGGATGCAAATGGGTCTACAAAAGAAAGAAGGATACGGAAGGGAGAGTGGAAACTTTCAAAGCTAGATTGGTTGCAAAGGAATACACGCAAAAGGCTGGAATCGATTAGGAGGAAACCTTTTCGCCTGTTGCTATGCTGAAGTCTATCCGTATTCCTCTGTTCATTGCTGCGGCTCTCGATTACGAGATCTGGCAAATGGATGTCAAGACGGCATTCTTGAATGGCCATCTTGAAGAGTGTATCTATATGATACAGCCCGAAGGGTTCGTAGCAAAAGGCCAAGAAAGGAAAGTCTGCAAGTTGCTTAGATCCATTTATGGATTAAAGCAGGCATCCCGCTCATGGAACCAGAGGTTTGATCAAGCGATTAAGACATTTGGTTTTGAGCAGAACGTTGATGAACCTTGTGTTTATAAACGTATTAAGGATGGAAAAGTGGTCTTTCTGATACTCTACGTCGATGATATACTACTCATTGAGAATGATGCAGGGAATTTATCATCGGTCAAGCTTTGGTTACACCAACAGTTTGACATGAAGGACTTGGGAGAAGCTAATTATGTTATAGGAATTCGTCTTTTCAGAGATCGAAAGAACAAAATGATAGCATTATCCTAAGCTTCATACACAGATAAAATAATTGACAAATATGCAACACTAGAGGCAAAGAAAGGCTCACAACCTTCTATTGCCGGTTTAACTCTTTCATTGGATGACCGTCCCAAGACATCAGAAGAAAGAGAGCGTATGAGTAAGGTCCCTTATGCATCCGTTGTGGGTAGCCTTATGTACGCTATGCTTTGCACTCGCCCGGACATATGTTTTGCAGTAGGTATGGTGAGTCGATATCAAGCGAATCCTGGAACCAAGCACTGGCAAGCAGTAAAGCATATACTCAAGTATCTTAAGAGAACGAGGGATTATATGCTAGTGTATTCTGGAGGGGACCTAACACCCGTAGGATACACGGACTCAGACTTCCAGACTTGTATGGATTCGAGGAAATCGACATCTGGATCAGTGTTTTTACTCGGAGGAGGTGCCATTGTGTGGAGGAGCGTGAAGAAGGGCTGCACAGCTGACTCTACTATGGAGGCTGAGTATGTGGCTGCGGCTGAGGCATCTAAAGAAGCGGTTTGGCTCCGCAAGTTCTTTAGAGACCTTGAGGTCATTCCGGGTGTTGACAAGCCTATCACACTTTACTGTGATAATACAGGGGCTATTGCCAACACAAGGGAATCTAGGCACCACAAGAGGACCAAGCACATAGATCGAAGGTATCACATTATTAGAGGGCATGTGGAGACAGGACAAGTGGATGTATGTAAGATCACGTCCGAGGACAACATCGCTGATCCCTTTACTAAGACTTTGGTAGCTAGAAGCTTTGAGAGGCATGTAGAGGCGATGGGGATGCGTAACATGGCACATCTATTGGCTTAGGGCAAGTGGGAGATTGTTAGGAAATGCCCTAAGTATTAGAGACATTTTTGATGTACTCATTTTGAACTGGATAATAAAATTATATATAGAGGTTATTCATTACATTGCTATCTGTCCTCATCTTATTTACATGTTAAAGTAAATGTAAGCAAATATGGCTCACTGACTGCTTATGTTAAAACTGTTAGAACGTTGCATGCAATGGACTTTTGTATGCGAGAAGACAATGTTCTAAAGTTAGCAGTCTAAACTATGGTCTGTAGTCTATGGGGTTAGACCGAGCATCTAACTCATGTTAAGACTATTATGTTGTCTAAAGTCTTGGAGGGGACGGTCTGTCTTGACTGTCTGGAGCTGGACTCCCAAGTAGAGACATGGATATGTTGCTCGGTGGTGACATATTAGACCGGGACTAAAGCGTGATTGATCTACGTAGTCCGCTATGAGTGGATCAATCTACTTTTGACGTTCATTGTGCAATAACCTTAATCCTAAGTAAATGAACTACTTCATGTATATGACTTGTGTACTTTGATGTTCCAATGGCTAAAGCATCTCAGAGGTAGTAAGATTATAGACCGGTTCGTTGAGTGCATGACTTGTATACGATGAAGGGTTTGTTTGCAGATATCGGAATCATAGCTCTGAGGAGTTAAAGGTATCCTCTTAAAGGCATTATACTGAATGTGAAAATGGACAAGGCCTTGGGTCGTCTGCTGGGCGGATGACTTCTTATTCACATATGGTGAATAATCATTATCTTGATTTGGTAGTATAATGGAACTTTAAGATAGCCTGATCAGTAGGATTAAACGGACTTTAACCTAAGGCTGATCATGGATATCATATGAGAGTTTTGCATACATGACAAGGTCATTGGATGGTAGCTCGTCACAGGCTTACGTAATACGGTATATAATTAGGAGTTCAGTTTCAGGTTTATAGTGGTGTGACTCTGAAATTAGTGATCATATGATTGAGTTGTATGGTACAGAATGATGATCATATGGAATCACGGGAGCCCGATTATATATGTCCAATCAGTCCCTCTACTAGCTCCACATAATTCCTTAACGTTTGGCAAATTGATTTGTGTATGCTATTGGCTAGTTTATTATGCATGGATGGTGATGACACAGGATTAGGATGGTAGACAAGATTCTCTCCGGTTGGATTCAAATTTTGTTTTGGATAATAGAGTACACAATTATTCGAACTCCAAATAAAGTTGCCATGATTTTATTTGAGATTGGATTGGAGTTGTAGAAAATTATCCATGAGAACAAGAATATGAAACACAACCGTTTTGTGGAATTTGAAATTTGAATTTGAGTTGGATTTGGAGAGGATAATCTTGTTAGAATCCTACTTGAATTTTGAAAACAAATCCCAACAAAATTGGGTGAATTTTTTGAGGGTAATCCTCAATGGAAAATTCGGTTTTTGTGGATAAGATTCAAGGGAAAATTCAAGTTTCAATCCTAGTTGAATTTGGATTCTCTCCTTCCCTAAAAGTGGCCGAAATTTTGGAGCCTATATCCAAGGAAAATTCGGTTATTTTTGGATAAGGTTGAGATAAGATTCAAGCTTGAAAATCCTAGTGGAATTTTTGATTCTCCCTTATCCATAATGGCCGAAATCTTTTGGAAGATTTTCTCCTTGTGAATTTCGGATTTTTTGGTTGAAAAAGGGAGATAAAATTCTAGTTAAAATCTTGTTAAGATTTGGATTGGATTTATCTTAGGAAAAACCGAATTTATTGTTAGGATTATCCTATGGAAAAATTCAGATTTTTTGGTTAAAGATAAGGGAGAAAATTTTTTCCTAGTCCAATTCGAATTCAGAGAGTCACCTCATGCAGGTCTATAAATATAGATCCTGCCACTCCAGTTCTCTAAGACCACAGACTCTCAGGTGAGCAGGCTTATTGTTGCACAGCTCATCGTGACAATAAAGTTCTTTAGAGATCTGGGTGGTCGGAAGAAGACTAGCAGTGCTAGCATACCGATCGAGGTTCAGAGTGCCCACACACTCAGCCATTCGGGAATTGGAGAATAGTAGAGAAGGCTAGTTGGTTGAAGCCTCCGGTCATTCTCCTCCTACAAGATTGGCGTCCTTGAGGTATGAGTTTTAATTGTTGTTGGTTTATTGTATATGGCATCATGAGATATTTAACGATCTAAAAATTTTTATTGTTCCGCTGCGCCACTCTGATACGTTTTTACCGATTTATTTTCCTACAGTAAGGTCCCTTATGCATCCGCTGTGGGTAGCCTTATGTACGCTATGCTTTGCACTCACCTGGACATATGTTTTGCAGTAGGTATGGTGAGTCGATATCAAGCGAATCCTGGAACCAAGCACTGGCAAGCAGTAAAGCATATACTCAAGTATCTTAAGAGAACGAGGGATTATATGCTAGTGTATTCTGGAGGGGACCTTACACCCGTAGGATACACGGACTCAGACTTCCAGACTTGTAAGGATTCGAGGAAATCGACATCTGGATCAGTGTATTTACTCGGAGGAGGCGCCATTGTGTGGAGGAGCGTGAAGCAGGACTGCACAGCTGACTCTACTATGGAGGCTGAGTATGTGGCTGCGGCTGAGGCATCTAAAGAAGCGGTTTGGCTCCGCAAGTTCTTTAGAGACCTTGAGGTCATTCCGGGTGTTGACAAGCCTATCACACTTTACTGTGATAATACAGGGGCTATTGCTAATACAAGGGAATCTCGGCACCACAAGAGGACCAAGCACATAGATCGGAGGTATCACATTATTAGAGGGCATGTGGAGACAGGACAAGTGGATGTATGTAAGATCGCGTCCGAGGACAACATCGCTGATCCCTTTACTAAGACTTTGGTGGCTAGAAGCTTTGAGAGGCATGTAGAGGCGATGGGGATGCGTAACATGGCACATCTGCTGGCTTAGGGCAAGTGGGAGATTGTTAGGAAATGCCCTAAGTATTAGAGACATTTTGATGTATTCATTTTGAACTGGATAATAAAATTATACATAGAGGTTATTCATTACATTGCTATCTGTCCTCGTCTTATTTGCATGTTAAAGTAAATGTAAGCAAATATAGCTCACTGACTGCTTGTGTTAAAACTATTAGAACGTTGCATGCAATGGACTTTTGTATGCGAGAAGACAATGTTCTAAAGTTAGCAGTCTAAACTATGGTCTGTAGTCTATGGGGTTAGGCCGAGCATCTAACTCATGTTAAGCCTATTATGTTGTCTAAAGCCTTGGAGGGGACGGTCTATCTTGACTGTCTGGAGCTGGACTCCCAAGTAGAGACATGGATATGTTGCCCGGTGGTGACATATTAGACCGGGACTAAAGCGTGATTGATCTACATAGTCCGCTATGAGTGGATCAATCGGCTTTTGACGTTCATTGTGCAATAACCTTAATCCTGAGTAAATGAACTACTTCATGTATATGACTTGTGTACTTTGATGTTCCAATGGCTAAAGCGTCTCAGAGGTAGTAAGCTTATAGACCGGTTCGTTGGGTGCATGACTTATATACGATGAAGGGTTTGTTTGCAGATATCGGAATCATAGCTCTGAGGAGTTAAAGGTATCCTCTTAAAGGCATTATACTGAATATGAAAATGGACAAGGCCTTGGGTCGTCTGCTGGGCGGATGACTTCTTATTCACATATGGTGAATAATCATTTTCTTGATTCGGTAGTATAATGGAACTTTAAGATAGCCTGATCAGTAGGATTAAACGGACTTTGACCTAAGGCTGATCATGGATATCATATGAGGGTTTTACATATATGACAAGGTCATTGGATGGTAGCTCGTCACAAGCTTACGTAATACGGTATATAATTAGGAGTTCAGTTTCAGGTTTATAGTGGTGTGACTCTGAAATTAGTGATCATACGATTGAGTTGTTCGGTACAGAATGATGATCATATGGAATCACGGGAGCCCGATTATATATGTCTAATCAGTCCCTCTACTAGCTCCACATAATTCCTTAACGTTTGGCAAATTGATTTGTGTATGCTATTGGCTAGTTTATTATGCATGGATGGTGATGACACAGGATTAGGATGGTAGACAAGATTCTCTCCGGTTGGATTCAGATTTTGTTTTGGATAATAGAATACACAATTATTCGAACTCCAAATAAAGTTGCCATGATTTTATTTGAGATTGGATTGGAGTTGTAGAAAATTATCCATGAGAACAAGAATATGAAACACAACCGTTTTGTGGAATTTGAAATTTGAATTTTGAAATTTGAAATTTGAATTTTGAATTTGAAATTTGAATTTGAAATTTGAATTTGAAATTCGAATTTGAAATTTGAAATTTGAAATTTGAATTTGAAATTTGAATTTGAAATTTGAATTCAAATTTTGAATCACAGTCCAAGTAGGATTCGAATTTGTTGTGGAAAATCCACAAGGTTTGAAATTCGAATTTGAGTTGGATTTGGAGTGGATAATCTTGTTAGAATCCTACTTGAATTTTGAATCCAAATCCCAACAAAAGTGGGCGAATTTTTTGAGGATAATCCTCAATGGAAAATTTGGTTTTTGTGGATAAGATTCAAGGGAAAATTCAAGTTTCAATCCTAGTTGAATTTGGATTCTCTCCTTCGCTAAAAGTGGCCGAAATTTTGGAGCCTTTATCCAAGGAAAATTCGGTTATTTTTGGATAAGGTTGAGATAAGATTCAAGCTTGAAAATCCTAGTGGAATTTTTGATTCTCCCTTATCCATAACGGCCGAAATCTTTTGGAGGATTTTCTCCTTGTGAATTTCGGATTTTTTGGTTGAAAAAGGGAGATAAAATTCTAGTTAAAATCTTGTTAAGATTTGGATTGGATTTATCTTAGGAAAAATCGAATTTATTGTTAGGATTATCCTATGGAAAAATTCGGATTTTTTGGTTAAAGATAAGGGAGAAAATCTTTTCCTAGTCCAATTCGAATTCAGAGAATCACCTCATGCAGGTCTATAAATAGAGGTCCTGCCACTCCAGTTCTCTTAGACCACAGACTCTCAGGTGAGCAGGCTTATTGTTGCACAGCTCATCGTGACAATAAAGTTCTTTAGAGATCTGGGTGGTCGGAAGAAGACTAGTAGTGCTAGCATACCGATCGAGGTTCAGAGTGCCCACACACTCAGCCATTCGAGAATTGGAGAATAGTAGAGAAGGCTAATTGATTGAAGCCTCCGGTCATTCTCCTCCTGCAAGATTGGCATCCTTGAGGTATGAGTTTTAATTGTTGTTGGTTTATTGTATATGGCATCATGAGATATTTAACGATCTAAAAATTTTTATTGTTCCGCTGCGCCACTCTGATACGTTTTTACCGATTTATTTTCCTACAAATCCACGTAGTGCTTCCTCGCAAAAGACATCCTCGTATCCTTTTATATAACAATCCTTTTGTTTTCTCTCTGATTTTCTCTCAATGGCCATAATAAGGTTCTTCTCTTTTTTTTTTTTGCTCGCTTTTCTCGGCCTCTCTCTCTTTTTCACTTTTTATCTTTTGGTTGCTCTCTTTTTCACTCCTTCTCTTTTTGTAACCTCACTTGATCTTCATATACTTGTTGTGGTGTCAGCAGTACAAGAGTGATTGGTTGATCGTTGAGCAATGAATACTTGTTGGTGAAGCCATCTGTGTTGACACACCAATCAAACTGCTTCTGTAAATCGTCAGGGATGGTTTTACCATGAAACGGGGGAGTCTTCATTTTAATGCTGCCCAAATTGTTGTCTTCTTGATTCCTAGTTCTTGTAAATCGCCCTCCATGTCTCCTATTATTACCCACAACCGAATCATGACCATCTTCTTTATCTAAAACCAACCCCACAATACTTTTCGTCTTCATCTCTCACACCTCGAAATCGAACTCTTTCCCTTTTGCACACATCAGGAGCATTTTGTGGCTGCTTCAAATGTGCAATCTCTATCCGGTCCAACCGTTCATGCACTCATTCTAATTCAACTCTCAACATTCGTTTCATCTCTTTCATTAACTGTAACTGCAGGTTTGGAATAGTTGGTCATGGTGGCTCTACGGTTGAGTTTTCTTCTTTATTGCGTGACATATTTAAAATCTGCAAAATAAGGTTAGAAACCTCAGAAGCACTCCCTCACGTGTTTCACTTGAGAAAAGAGAATTCACTTACTCCTGTGTTTCTCGCTTAAATGGCTTTTACCCTCTAATATGCTTACTACTCCTGCCTTCTTCCACTCGTTGATTCTCTTTTGGTTCTTTTCAAGCTAGAACCTAAGCTCTGATACCAAATGATGCGAATCCCGCCAAGGATAACGATGTAGGATAATAAATCGGTAAAAACGTATCAGAGTGGCGCAGTGAAACAATAAAAATTTTTAGATCGTTAAATATCTCATGATGTCATATACAATAAACCAACAACAATTAAAATTCATACCTCAAGGACGCCAATTTTGCAGGAGGAGAATGACCGGAGGCTTCAACCAACTAGCCTTCTCTACTATTCTCCAATTCCCGAATGGCTGAGTGTGTGGGTACTCTGAATCTCGATCGGTATGCTAGCACTGCTAGTTTTCTTCCTACCACTCAGATCTCTAAAGAACTTATTGTCACGATGAGCTGTGCAACATTAAGCCTGCTCACCTGAGAGTCTGTGGTCTGAGAGAACTGGAGTAGCAGGACCTCTATTTATAGACCTGCATGAGGTGATTCTCTGAATTCGAATTGGATTAGGAAAATATATTCTCCCTTATCCATATCCATAAAATCCGAATTTTCCATGGGAAAATCCCAACAATAAAATTCGGTTTATTTAGGATAAATCCAATCCAAATCTAAACAAGATTTTAACTTGAATTTTATCTCCCTTTTTCAACCAAAAAATCTGAAATTTCCTAGGAGATTTTTCCTCAAAAAATTCGGCCACATTTAGGATAAGGGAGAATCAAAATTCCACTAGGATTTTGAAGCTTGAATCTTATCTCAACCTTATCCAAAATAACCGAATTTTGCTAGGAGATTTCCTCCATAATTTCGGCCACTTTTCAGGGAAGGAGAGAATCCAAATTCAACTGGGATTGAAACTTGAATTTTTCCCTTGAACCTTATCCACAAAAACCGAAATTCCATTGAGGATTATCCTCAAAATTTCGTCCATAATTTGTTAGGATTTGGATTCAAAATTCAAGTAGGATTCTAACAAGATTATCCTCTCCAAATCCAACTCAAATTCGAATTTCAAACCTTGTGGATTTTCCACAACAAATTCGAATCCCACTTGGACTGTGATTCAAAATTTGAATTTCAAATTTCAAATTCGAATTTCAAATTCAAATTTCAAATTTCAAATTTCAAATTTAAATTTCAAATTCAAATTTCAAATTCGAATTTCAAATTCAAATTTCAAATTCAAAATTCAAATTTCAAATTTGAAAATTTAAATTTCAAAATCCACAAAACGGTTGTGTTTCAAATTCTTGTTCTCATGGATAATTTTCTACAACTCTAATCCAATCTCAAATAAAATCATGGTAACTTTATTTGGAGTTTGAATAATTGTGTACTTTATTATCCAAAACAAAATCTGAATCCAACCGGAGAGAATCTTGTCTACCATATTAATCCTATGTCATCACCATCCATGCATAATAAACTAGCCAATAGCATACACAAACCAATTTGCCAAACGTTAAGGAATTATGTGAAGCTAGTAGAGGGACTGATTGGACATATATAATCGGGCTCCCGTGATTCCATATGATCATCATTCTATACCGAACAACTCAATCATATGATCACTAATTTCAGAGTCACACCACTATAAACCTGAAACTGAACTCCCAATTATATACTATATTACGTAAGCCTATGACGAGCTACTACCCTATGACCTTGTCATATGTGCAAAACTCTCATATGATATCCATGATCAGCCTTAGGTCAAAGTCCGTTTAGTCCTACTGATCAGGTTATCTTAAAGTTCCATTATACTACCGAATTAAGAAAATGATTATTCACCATATGTGAATAAGAAGTCATCCGCCCAGCAGACGACCCAAGGCCTTGTCCATTTTCACATTCAGTATAATGCCTTTAAGAGGATACCTTTAACTCCTTAGAGCTATGATTCCGATATCTGCAAACAAACCCTTCATCGTATACAAGTCATGCACCCAACGAACTGGTCTATAAGCTTACTACCTCTGAGACGCTTTAGCCATTGGAACATCAAAGTACACAAGTCATAAAGATGAAGTAGTTCATTTACTCAGGATTAAGGTTATTCCACAATGAACGTCAAAAGCAGATTGATCCACTTATAGCGGACTACGTAGATCAATCACACTTTAGTCCCGGTCTAATATGTCACCACCAAGTAACATATCTATGTCTCTACTTGGGAGTCCAGCTCTAGATAGTCAAGACAAACCGTCCCCTCCAAGGCTTTAGACAACATAATAGTCTTAACATGAGTTAAATGCTCGGTCTAACCCCATAGACTACAGACCATAGTTTAGACCGCTAACTTTAGAACATTGTCTTCTCGCATACAAAAGTCCATTGCATGCAACGTTCTAACAGTTTTAACACAAGCAGTCAGTGAGCCATATTTGCTTAGATTTTCTTTAACATGTAAATAATACGAGGACAGATAGCAATGTAATGAATAACCTCTATATATAATTTTATTATCCAGTTCAAAATGAATACATCAAAATGTCTCTAATACTTAGGCATTTCCTAACAAACGAGACCCGTCAAGATTATGAACCCAAGAACGTTCCAAAGTCAGGTTTGAATGGATGGGAGACCTCGACCTGTTGCTTCAGCAAAAATAAGAACCTTGGTATATTGGACCTCAACTCGTTGCTTAATACGGAACAAGAACCTTGGTATAAGGAAGATGCCACAAGCAACTATGGAATGGTTGATCGGTAAGTCGGGAGTGAACGCTACGGAAAATTCCGGTAAGTTCAAATAGTTCTCAGAGAACCAAAGAGAATTAGAACTCTTAAATTGGTAAATAAACTGGTGTGTCCTTTTATTGCCGTGAGGATGCCTATTTATAGGCAATTATTACAGAGAATATTCCTAAAAAACCCGAAAATTTGTTATAAAGGATAATCCTAAAAATCTGAAAATTTGTTATAAAAGATAATCCTAAATCCTAACTGAAATTTGTTACAAAAGTTAATCTTAAATCCTAACCAAAATCACGCCTGCACTAGAAATTCTGAAAAAGAAACGAAAATAAATTAAAAAAAGTCATGGGCTTGTATTATTTGAATTCCTCATGGGCTTGAATTAAGTTAATACATCCCTATTGACCACACGAGTCAATGGGCCTCCACGAATTTGATTGAGCCCAAATCTCTTGAATCAGCCCATTAAGTGCTTCTTTAAATCTCTTTGCTCTCATTCTTGTAACCTGCCTAATTGGTATTTGAATTGGTTCCCTTATAACCGTTCTTTGATTCACATCATTCCCCTCCACTTGAAAAGGAAATCATCGCCTAATAAGGATTTATATGCATTGTCATCGATTCGTTCAAGAACTTGGAAAGGACCATCCCCTCTAGGAAGTCGCTTGGAACGCTTTTCTGTTGGGATTCGTTTCTTCCTTTCGCATAGCCAAACCCAATCTCTGGGATCAAAAACTAATTTGTGACGCGTTTTGTTGGCTTGACCTTGAAGCTCCTTAGTCTTCTCGGGATTACTACTATGGATTAGTCGGTTTGGATTGGAAGCTCTAGGCACAAAATCAATTTGATGTTTGAACCCTCGGATAAATGGTAATCCACATAGTGCTTCCTCGCAAAAGACATCCTCGTATCCTTTTGTATAACAATCCTTTTGTTTTCTCTTTGATTTTCTCTCAATGGCCATAATAAGACTCTTCTCTTTTTTTTTTGCTCTCTTTTCTCGGCCTCTTTCTCTTTTTCACTTTTTATCTTTGGGTTGCTCTCTTTTTCACTCCTTCTCTTTTTGTAACCTAACTTGATCTTCATACACTTGTTGTGGTGTCAGTAGTACAAGAGTGATTGGTTGATCGTTGAGCAATGAATACTTGTTGGTGAATCCATCCGTGTTGACACACCAATCAAACTGCTTCTGTAAATCGTCAGGGATGGTTTTACCTTGGAACGGGGGAGTCTTCATTTTAATGCTGCCCAAATTGTTGTCTTCTTGATTCCTAGCTCTTGTAAATCGCCCTCCATGTCTCCTATTATTACCCACAACCGAATCCTGACCGTCTTCTTTATCAAAAACTAGCCCTACAATACTTTTTATCTTCGTCTCTCACACCTCGAAATCGAATTCATTCCCTTTTGCACACATTAGGTGCATTTTGTGGCTGCTTCAAGCGTGCAATCTCTATCCGATCCAACCGTTCATGCACTCATTCTAATTCAACTCTCAACATCCGTTTCATCTCTCTCATCAACTGTAACTGCAGGTTTGGAATAGTTGGTCGTGGTGGCTCTACGGTTGAGTTTTCTTCTTTATTGCGTGACGTATTTAAAATCTGCAAAATAAGGTTGGAAACCTCACAAGCACTCCCTCACGTGTTTCACTTGAGAAAAGAGAATTCACTCACTCCCGTGTTTCTCGCTTAAATGGCTTTTACCCTCTAATATGCTCACTACTCCTGCCTTCTTCCACTCGTTGATTCTCTTTTGGTTCTTTTCAAGCTAGAACCTAAGTTTTGATACCAAATGATGTGAACCCCGTCAAGAATAATGAGACCCGTCAAGATTATGAACCCAAGAACGTTCCAAAGTCAGGTTTGAATGGATGGGAGACCTCAACCCGTTGCTTCAGCAAAAACAAGAACCTTGGTATATTGGACCTCAACCCGTTCCTTAATGCAGAATAAGAACCTTGGTATAAGGAAGATGCCACAATCAACTACGGAATGGTTGATTGGTAAGTCGGAAGTGAACACCACAAAAAATTCCGGTAAGTTCAAATAGTTCTCAAAGAACCAAAGAGAATTAGAACTCTCAAATTTGTGAATAAACTAGTGTGTCCTTTTATTGTCGTGAGGATGCCTATTTATAGGCAATTGTTACAGAGAATATTCCTAAAAAAACCCGAAAATTTGTTACAAAGGATAATCCTAAAAATCCAAAAATTTGTTATAAAAGATAATCCTAAATCCTAACCGAAATTTGTTACAAAAGATAATCCTAAATCCTAACTGAAATCATGCCCGCACTAGAAATTCTGAAAAAGAAACGAAAATAAATTAAAAAAAGTCATGGGCTTGTATTATTTGAATTCCTCATGGGCTTGAATTAAGTCAATGTATCCTTGTCGACCACATGAGTCAATGGGCCTCCACGAATTTGATTGAGCCCAAATCTCTTGAATCAGCCCATTAAGTGCTTTTCCTTTAAATCTCTTTGCTCTCGCTCTTGTAACCAGCCCAATTGGTATTTGAATTGGTTCCCATAAAATCGTGTTAGGAAATGCCCTAAGTATTAGAGACATTTTGATGTATTCATTTTGAACTGGATAATAAAATTATACATAGAGGTTATTCATTACATTGCTATCTGTCCTCGTATTATTTACATGTTAAAGTAAATGTAAGCAAATATGGCTCACTGACTGCTTGTGTTAAAACTGTTAGAACGTTGCATGCAATGGACTTTTGTATGAGAGAAGACAATGTTCTAAAGTTAGCAATCTAAACTATGGTCTGTAGTCTATGGGGTTAGACCGAGCATCTAACTCATGTTAAGACTATTATGTTATCTAAAGCCTTAGAGGGAACGGTTTGTCTTGACTGTCTGGAGCTGGACTCCCAAGTAGAGACATGGATATGTTGCTCGGTGGTGACATATTAGACCGGGACTAAAGCGTGATTGATCTACGTAGTCCGCTATGAGTGGATCAATCTGCTTTTGACGTTCATTGTGCAATAACCTTAATCCTGAGTAAATGAACTTCTTCATGTATATGACTTGTGTACTTTGATGTTCCAATGGCTAAAGCGTCTCAGAGGTAGTAAGCTTATAGACCGGTTCGTTGGGTGCATGACTTGTATACGATGAAGGGTTTGTTTGCAGATATCGGAATCATAGCTCTGAGGAGTTAAAGGTATCCTCTTAAAGGCATTATACTGAATGTGAAAATGGACAAGGCCTTGGGTCGTCTGCTGGGCGGATGACTTGTTATTCACATATGGTGAATAATCATTTTCTTAATTCGGTAGTATAATGGAACTTTAAGATAGCCTGATTAGTAGGATTAAACGGACTTTGACCTAAGGCTGATCATGGGTATCATATGAGGGTTTTGCATATATGACAAGGTCATTGGATAGTAGCTCGTCACAGGCTTACGTAATACGGTATATAATTGGGAGTTCAGTTTCAGGTTTATAGTGGTGTGACTCTAAAACTAGTGATCATATGATTGAGTTGTTCGGTAAAGAATGATGATCATACGGAATCACGGGAGCCCGATTATATATATCTAATCAGTCCCTCTACTAGCTCCACATAATTCCTTAACGTTTGGAAATTGATTTGTCTATGCTATTGGCTAGTTTATTATAAATGGATGGTGATGACACAGGATTAGGATGGTAGACAAGATTCTCTCCGGTTGGATTCAGATTTTGTTTTGGATAATAGATTACACAATTATTCGAACTCCAAATAAAGTTGCCATGATTTTATTTGAGATTGGATTGGAGTTGTAGAAAATTATCCATGAGAACAAGAATATGAAACACAACCGTTTTTGTGGAATTTGAAATTTGAATTTTGAAATTTGAAATTTGAATTTTGAAATTTGAATTTTGAATTTTGAATTTGAAATTTGAATTTGAAATTTGAATTTGAAATTCGAATTTGAAATTTGAATTTGAAATTTGAAATTTGAAATTTGAAATTTGAAATTTGAAATTTGAATTTGAAATTTGAATTTGAAATTTGAATTTGAAATTTGAAATTCAAATTTTGAATCACAGTCCAAGTAGGATTCAAATTTGTTGTGGAAAATCCGCAAGGTTTGAAATTCGAATTTGAGTTGGATTTGGAGAGAATAATCTTGTTAGAATCCTACTTGAATTTTGAATCCAAATCCCAACAAAAGTGGACAAAATTTTTGAGGATAATCCTCAAGGAAATTTCAGATTTTTTGTGGATAAGATTCAAGGGAAAATTCAAGTTTCAATCCTAGTTGAATTTGGACTCTCTCCTTCCCTGAAAAGTGGTCGAAATTAGGAGAAAATCTCCTAGGAAATTCGGTTATTTTTGGATAAGGTTGAGATAAGATTCAAGCTTGAAAATCCTAGTGGAATTTTAGATTCTCCCTTATCCATAATGGCCGAAATCTTTAGGAGAGATTCTCCTTGAAATTTTTGGATTTTTTGGGTTGAAAAAGGGAGATAAAATTCTAGTTAAAAATCTTGTTTAGATTTGAATTGGATTTATCCTAAGAAAACCGAATTTTATTGTGGAGATTCTCCCTTGGAAAAATTCAGATTTTATGGATATGGATAAGGGAAAATATCTTTTCCTAATCCAATTCAAATTCAGAGAATCACCTCATGCAGGCCTATAAATAGAGGTCCTGCCACTCCAGTTCTCTTAGACCACAGACTCTCAGGTGAGCAGGTTTATTGTTGCACAGCTTATCGTGACAATAAAGTTCTTTAGAGATCTGGGTGGTCGGAAGAAGACTAGCAGTGCTAGCATACCGATCGAGGTTCAGAGTGCCCACACACTCAGCCATTCGGGAATTGGAGAATAGTAGAGAAGGCTAGTTGATTGAAGCCTCCGGTCATTCTCCTCCTACAAGATTGGCGTCCTTGAGGTATGAGTTTTAATTGTTGTTGGTTTGTTGTATATGGCATCATGAGATATTTAACGATCTTAAAATTTTTATTGTTCCGCTGCGCCACTCTGATACGTTTTTACCGATTTATTTTCCTACAATTGGTATCAGAGCCATCTCATGACTATGCCATGTACATAAATTAGACAATTACTCAGTCTTTTTATTTATGTATGGATTTGATATTTAGAGGGTGGCATTCTAGGGTTCCTTTATGTTGTTATCATGGATTATGTATAAAGTATGTGGTTATTTTAATTTTTTGAATTATTATAAGCATGCTTGTTTATGCCGGTTATGGTTCCTTAGAATTTAGAAAAATTGTATCTAGGAATTTTTATGTAACCATGGGAGCAATTTATTAACACTGTAATTTTCCCATGGATTTTAATTTTTGTCTCTTAGAATTTTTATGGTTAGAATTTTTTGTATACCGGAAACGGTTTAGGAAATTTTATGTAATTATTCTTGGAGGAGATTGAAGATTGAAGACCGTAATTTATTTTTCCCAAAAGTTAAATTTGATTTAAAAATTGAAATGTTGATTGTGTGGAAAATTTCAATTTAATTGGGATTTAAATTAATTTTTGGAGATCCTAATAGGTAAATTCGAATATGACACGAAAATCGAGACACGACCCCTAAGGATAGGCTGACGGGCCTTGGTGGGGCTGCAGCCCCTGCCCTCGGGCAGGATGGGGCTGCGGCAGCCCCTAAGCAGGCCCACACCACCCCGGCCGTAGGCTTGGCCTGCAGCCAAGGGTGGCCGTGGCCTGCCCAAGGCTGGCTGTAGCCTAGGTGCGCAGCCTCTGGCTGCAGGCACTGCCTGCAGCCTGCCGGCTGCCTGCACCCAGCCTGGCACTGCAGGCTTGGCCTGCTGCCCGGCAGGGCTGCACATGGGGCGGCCGTGGGCTGCCAGCCCATCCGGGGTTGGTGGCTGCCCACGGCGACTGCCGCCTGCGGAGGCGGCGGTGCGACGCTCTAAAAATTAAAAATTTTGATTTTTAAATTTGAGATTTAATTTTAAATCATGTTTAAAAAAATGTAATTAAAAAAATTTCAAATTTTTTGAAATTACATATTATTACACATGATGTTTAAAATTGTTTAAAAATTTAAATTTGAAATTTAAATTTGAAATTCGAATTTGGAATTTGAATTTGAAATTTAAATTTTTGGATATTTAAATTTTAAATAATTCTTGGGATGAGAAATAAATGGAGAGGCTACATAAAGATGGATACAATAAGATGGAACAGAATTCAAGACCCAAAGAATGCTTTGGATGGAATTTTGTAATCTTTATTTTCTTTGTTCTAGGATGGAACCATAGCTTGGTTATTCTGTCAATTATTTTTTCTGTGATATGTCATGGATGTATAAATATGTATTGATGGATGTTTTGTATGCATATTTGATAACATGTCATATAGGATAGGTGAGTGCCGCTCATACTATATTGATCATACATAATTTGTCAAAACTTGCATGTTTTTCAAAATATTGAGTGGGAGTGGGTTTCAAACAAAACCCACGGCCTCCATTGTTGATCCATATGTGAAAACATGGTAACGCCTCGCGTCAGTTCTGCCCTGACCACACCCCTCGGTAGGTGTTTACCGCCGCCGGTATACTAGATTGGATCTCCTATGTGGAAAACGTGTTCGGGTACGATCCTATTCATGACCACCCCTCGGTGGCTTGGTAGGACGTGGATCGGGCTACATAAACAATGGTTATACACTCAAGACTCATTTAGTTATTAACCTTCCCTAGAAGCTCTGTTAACTAAACTGGTGGCCAAATAAGCGGTTATTAATATATGTCTTAACCTTGGAGGATTTAAGGCAACATATATTAATTGGACGGGGTCCATGTTCCGGCTATTTGTTCTCATGACCACCCCTCGGTGGCTTGGGGCAATAGGTGCTGAGAATTACCGTTGTAATGCTACAACGTTTTTCAAGTTTCATGTAGGAACATACTTGTATGTTTTATTTGCTAAATTATCTGTATATTTGCTTGGGCTTTGTAATGACATCTAGTATAATTTTATTTCAGTTCAAAATGTCACCGACACCCCTCATTTCGATACTTACTGAAAATAAGTTGAATGGCAATAATTATAAAGATTGGAAAAGAAATCTATTAATAGTTCTCAGCTGCGAGAGACACAAGTTCGTGCTAGACGAACCATGCCCAACTGGGCCTAAACCTGACACACCACTCGAGAAGGTCCCGGTTGCCTATAATCGTTGGAGAGAATCCAATGAGATAGCTCGATGCTACATCCTTGCTAGCATGACGAGTGCTTTACAAAAGCAGCATGAACTTATCAAGTTGCTGGGGAGATCAGGGAAAATCTGGAGGACATGTTCAGAGGCCATGAAAAATTGGCTCGACAGTCCGCTATCACCAGCATTATGAACTCTAAGCAAAAGGCGGGTGCTCCGATGAAGGACCATATGATCACTCTAATGGGATTCTTCGCTGAGGCTGCCGAGAATGGTGCTGAGTTGGACTACAACACCCAGATCGAGATGGTGTTCAAGACTCTGTCTAAAGATTTTGTGGGCTTTAAGGCCGCATACAATCTGGCGACAAAGGAGTTAGGACTAACCGAGCTCATGAAGCAACTACAGGCTTATGAGCGGATGATCAGGGATGAGGATGTGGTCCGACCTAAAGGAGAGGCCAATTTGGCGGAATCTTCCAATCCCTCACGGAAGAGGAAGAGGCCAAATAAGAAGCAAGTGGCTTCTAGTTCTTCTAATCCTCCTGTCTCGGACGGGAAGAAGAAGAAAAAGAAGAACAAGAAGCCAAAGGACCCTAAAAAGTCCAAATGCTTCCATTGTGGGAAGGTAGGTCACTTCAAGAAGGCTTGCCGGGAATTCCTAGATGCCAAGGGCAAGGAAGGTAAGGAACTTCATTACCTGGAAGCGTGTTTGGTGGAAGAATCGAAAGACACTTGGGTCATTGATTCGGGCGCCACTAATCATGTTTGTGTTTCTATGCAGGGGTTCGTGGAAACGAGAAGTCTACATGATAGGAGCCTTTCGTTGCGGACTGGAGATGGTAGCTTTGTGGTGGCTGAAGCAGTGGGAGATGTTTATCTTTATTTTGATCAATTTAGGTTTATTTTATTGAAAGACTGTTTTTATGTTCCTAATTTTAGGAGGAACCTTATATCGGTAGCTTGTTTAATAAAGGATTCTTATTCAGTTTCTTTTAGTAAAAGAGTTGATATTCGTAGAAATAAGTCTTTTATCTGTTCTGGATGGATGGATGGAAACCTATATTTGATCAAACCAAAGATGTACTCACTGCTTGACACTGAATTAATTGATAACTCTAAAAAGTTGAAAGTTTCTCACTCTAACAAGGCGTATCTTTGGCATTTAAGGCTTGGTCATATTAATCAGGATAGGATTCAGAGATTGGTGAAAGACGGTCCTCTGGAATCTCTGGAGGAGGTACGACTTCCCCAATGTGAGTCATGTCTAGAGGGTAAAATGACTAAGAGGTCTTTTGGAGCTAAGGGTACAAGGGCTCAGGAGCTCTTAGAAATTGTGCACACTGACGTATGTGGCCCCATGAACGTCACAGCACGAGGAGGGTTCGAGTATTATGTCTCTTTTATAGATGATTACTCGAGGTATGGATATGTGTATCTGATGCACCGCAAGAGCGAAACGTTTGACAAGTTCAAAGAGTATCGTGCGGAAGTGGAAAAGCAATTAGATAAATCCATAAAAACACTTCGATCTGATCGAGGTGGCGAATATCTCTCCGATGAATTTCTAGGACATCTTGTTGAGAATGGGATTTTATCCCAATTGACTGCACCTGGTACTCCACAACAGAATGGTGTAGCCGAAAGGAGAAACAGGACCTTGTTGGATATGGTACGGTCCATGATGAGTTATTCAATGCTGCCATTATCATTTTGGGGATATGCTTTACAAACAGCGTGCTATATTCTGAACCAGGTTCCAGGCAAATCAATTCCCAGAACTCCATATGAATTGTGGCGTGGCAGGAAGCCCTCCCTTGGACATATAAGAATATGGGGCTGCCCGGCACATGTACTGGATGGGGATGTGAAAAAGTTGGAACCAAGATCAGAATTGTCCATGTTTGTAGGGTATCCAAAAGGAACAAAAGGAGGTCTGTTCTATAACCCGAAGGAACAAAAAGTCATTGTCTCAACCCATGCGACATTCTTGGAGGAAAGTCACATGAATGACTTTAAGCCTCGAAGCAAAGTGGTGCTAGAGGAGTTATTGGGTGAAAGAACTGCTTCACAGATTTTGGTCTTGGATGCAAGTCTGAGTTCCAGTGAAAGATCTGCAGACGATCAACAATTTAGGGTGCCTCGTCGTAGTGGGAGGGTTTCGAGGAAACCTAATTTCTTCATGTATGATGCTGAGGTATACCAGGCTGAGGCTCATGAGCATGAGGAAGATCTGGTCACATATGATGAAGCTATAAAGGATGTTGATTCTAAATCTTGGAAATAGGCTATGAACAATGAAATGGATTCTATGAAATCCAACTCTGTTTGGGAACTTGTTGATTTGCCGGATGGGATAAAACTATTCAAATGGGTCTACAAAAGAAAGAAGGATGCGGAAGGGAGAGTGGAAACTTTCAAAGCTAGACTGGTTGCAAAGGGATACACGCAAAAGGCTGGAATCGATTACGATGAAACCTTTTCGCCTGTTGCTATGCTGAAGTCTATCCGCATTCTTTTGTCCATTGCTGCGGCTCTCGATTATGAGATCTGGCAAATGGATATCAAGACGGCATTCTTGAATGGCCATCTTGAAGAGTGTATCTATATGATACAGGCCGAAGGGTTCATAGTAAAAGGCCAAGAAAGGAAAGTCTGCAAGTTGCTTAGATCCATTTATGGATTAAAGCAAGCATCCCGCTCATGGAACCAGAGGTTTGATCAAGCGATTAAGACATTTGGTTTTGAGCAGAACGTTGATGAACCTTGTGTTTATAAACGTATTAAGGATGGAAAAGTGGTCTTTCTGATACTCTATGTCGATGATATACTACTCATTGGGAATGATGTAGGGAACTTATCATCGGTCAAGTTTTGGTTACACCAGCAGTTTGACATGAAGGACTTGGGAGAAGCTAATTATGTTCTAGGCATTCATCTCTTCAGAGATCGAAAGAACAAAATGATAGCGTTATCCCAAGCTTCATACATAGATAAAATAATTGACAAATATGCAATGCAAGAGGCAAAGAAAGGTTCGCAACCTTCTATTGCCGGTCTAACTCTTTCATTGGATGACTGTCCCAAGACATCGGAAGAAAGAGAGCGTATGAGTAAGGTCCCTTATGCATCCGCTGTGGGTAGCCTTATGTACGCTATGCTTTGCACTCCCCCGGACATATGTTTTGCAGTAGGTATGGTGAGTCGATATCAAGCGAATCCTGGAACCAAGCACTGGCAAGCAGTAAAGCATATACTCAAGTATCTTAAGAGAACGAGGGATTATATGCTGGTGTATTCTGGAGGGGACCTAACACCCGTAGGATACACAGACTCAGACCCCCAGACTTATAAGGATTCGAGGAAATCGACATCTGGATCAGTGTTTTTACTCGGAGGAGGCGCCATTGTGTGGAGAAGCGTGAAGCAGGGCTACACAGCTGACTCTACTATGGAGGCTGAGTATGTGGCTGCGGTTGAGGCATCTAAAGAAGCGGTTTGGCTCTGCAAGTTCTTTAGAGACCTTGAGGTCATTCCGGGTGTTGACAAGCCTATCACACTTTACTGTGATAATACAGGGGCTATTGCCAACACAAGGGAATCTCGGCACCACAAGAGGACCAAGCACATCGATCGAAGATATCATATTATTAGAGGACATGTGGAGACAGGACAAGTGGATGTATGTAAGATCACGTCCGAGGACAACATCGTTGATCCCTTTACTAAGACTTTGGTGGCTAGAAGCTTTGAGATGCATGTAGAGGCGATGGGGATGCGTAACATGGCACATCCGCTGGCTTAGGGCAAGTGGGAGATTGTTAGGAAATGCCCTAAGTATTAGAGACATTTTGATGTATTCATTTTGAACTGGATAATAAAATTATACATAGAGGTTATTCATTACATTACTATCTGTCCTCGTATTATTTACATGTTAAAGTAAATGTAAGCAAATATGGCTCACTGACTGCTTGTGTTAAAACTGTTAGAATGTTCCATGCAATGGACTTTTGTATGCGAGAAGACAATGTTCTAAAGTTAGCAGTCTAAACTATGGTCTGTAGTCTATGGGGTTAGACCGAGCATCTAACTCATATTAAGACTATTATGTTGTCTAAAGCCTTAGAGGGGACGGTTTGTCTTGACTATCTGGAGCTGGACTCCTAAGTAGAGACATGGATATGTTGCTCAGTGGTGACATATTAGACCGGGACTAAAGCGTGATTGATCCACGTAGTCCGCTATGAGTGGATCAATCTGCTTTTGACGTTCATTGTGCAATAACCTTAATCCTGAGTAAATGAACTTCTTCATGTATATGACTTGTGTACTTTGATGTTCCAATGGCTAAAGCGTCTCAGAGGTAGTAAGCTTATAGACCGGTTCGTTGGGTGCATGACTTGTATACGATGAAGGGTTTGTTTGTAGATATCGGAATCATAGCTCTGAGAAGTTAAAGGTATCCTCTTAAAGGCATTATACTGAATGTGAAAATGGACAAGGCCTTGGGTCGTCTGCTGGGCGGATGACTTCTTATTCACATATGGTGAATAATCATTTTCTTAATTCGGTAGTATAATAGAACTTTAAGATAGCCTGATCAGTAGGATTAAACGGACTTTAACCTAAGGCTGATCATGGGTATCGTATGAGGGTTTTGCATATATGACAAGGTCATTGGATAGTAGCTCGTCACAGGCTTACGTAATACAGTATATAATTGGGAGTTCAGTTTCAGGTTTATAGTGGTGTGACTCTGAAACTAGTGATCATATGATTGAGTTGTTCGGTAAAGAATGATGATCATATGGAATCACGGGAGCCCGATTATATATGTCCAATCAGTCCCTCTACTAGCTCCACATAATTCCTTAACGTTTGGCAAATTGATTTGTGTATGCTATTGGCTAGTTTATTATGCATGGATGGTGATGACACAGGATTAGGATGGTAGACAAGATTCTCTCCGGTTGGATTCAGATTTTGTTTTGGATAATAGAGTACACAATTATTCGAACTCCAAATAAAGTTGCCATGATTTTATTTGAGATTGGATTGGAGTTGTAGAAAATTATCCATGAGAACAAGAATGTGAAACACAACCGTTTTTGTGGAATTTGAAATTTGAATTTCGAAATTTGAAATTTGAATTTTGAATTTGAAATTTGAATTTGAAATTTGAATTTGAAATTTAAATTTGAAATTTGAAATTTGAATTTGAAATTTGAAATTCAAATTTTGAATCACAGTCCAAGTAGGATTCGAATTTGTTGTGGAAAATCCACAAGGTTTGAAATTCGAATTTGAGTTGGATTTGGAGAGGATAATCTTGTTAGAATCCTACTTGAATTTTGAATCCAAATCCCAACAAAAGTGGACGAAATTTTTGAGGATAATCCTCAAGGAAATTTAAGATTTTTTGTGGATAAGATTCAAGAGAAAATTTAAGTTTCAATCCTAGTTGAATTTGGATTCTCTCCTTCCCTGAAAAGTGGCTGAAATTAGGGAGAAAATCTCCTAGGAAATTCGGTTATTTTTGGATAAGGTTGAGATAAGATTCAAGCTTGAAAATCCTAGTGGAATTTTAGATTCTCCCTTATCCATAATGGCCGAAATCTTTAGGAGAGATTCTCCTTGAAATTTTTGGATTTTTTGGGTTGAAAAAGGGAGATAAAATTCTAGTTAAAAATCTTGTTTAGATTTGGATTGGATTTATCCTAAGAAAACCGAATTTTATTGTGGAGATTCTCCCTTGGAAAAATTCAGATTTTATAGATATGGATAAGGGAAAATATCTTTTCCTAATCCAATTCAAATTCAGGGAATCACCTCATGCAGGTCTATAAATAGAGGTCCTGCCACTCCAGTTCTCTTAGACCATAGACTCTCAAGTGAGCAGGCTTATTGTTGCACAGCTCATCATGACAATAAAGTTCTTTAGAGATCTGGGTGGTCGGAAGAAGACTAGCAGTGCTAGCATACCGATCGTGGTTCAGAGTGCCCACACACTCAGCCATTCGGGAATTGGAGAATAGTAGAGAAGGCTAGTTGGTTGAAGCCTCTGGTCATTCTCCTCCTGCAAGATTGGCGTCCTTGAGGTATGAGTTTTAATTGTTGTTGGTTTATTGTATATCGCATCATGAGATATTTAACGATCTTAAAATTTTTATTGTTCCGCTGCGCCACTCTGATACGTTTTTACCGATTTATTTTCCTTCAAACCGTTCTTTGATTCACATCATTCCCCTCCTCTTGAAAAGGAAATCATCGCCTAATAAGGATTTGTATGCATTGTCATCGATTCATTTAAGAACTTGGAAAAGACCATCCCCTCTAGGAAGTCTGATGCAAATTGTGGCACAACATTAGGGGAACCAGTTCGAGTACCAGTTGAGGCGGTTACAAGGGCGCAGGCTAAGAGGTTCAAAGAAGCACTTAATGGACTAATTCAAAAAGTTTGGTCTCAAACAAATTCGTGGAGGCCCATTGAGCATGATCCATAAGGAAGCTTCAATTTAATTCAAGTTTTAGAAAATCCGGACCAAGCCCAATGAAGAGGATGTTTGGCAAATTAATGGGTTGCAAATTTTCGGAGTTTTCTTTACTTGGCTGAATTTCTTCCTTGATTAATGGGCTACAAATTTTTGGAGTTTCCTTTACTTGGCCGAATTCCTTCATTGACCGAAATTGTAACAAAAAGTCAAACTTTCCCTTTATTGTTTTAGGCGTGTATTAGGTGTGAAATTAAGTGTAAGTTTCCATATTTTCATCCATTCAAATTCTAGGAATATTAGGAGAATATTAGGGGAATATTAGGAGAATATTACGAGAATATTTCATTTAGTTTCCATATTATTTTAGGGTATATTTTGAGAATATTCTTGTAATTCATGCCTATAAAAAGGCGTCCACAAGCAATGAAATGACATCAACAGTTTTATTCACAAATTTGAGAGTTATATTTCTCTTTGGTTCTTTAAGAGCTATTCGACCTTATCGGAGTTTTCCACGGCATTCACCATCGACTTATCAAACGGCTTTCCATCACCATTTGTGGCGTGTTCGTTATACCAAGGTTCTTGTTTCATAATAAGCAACGGGTTGAGGTCATCCTATACCGTGGTTCTTGTTTTTGTTGAAGCAACGGGTTGAGGTTTCACCCAAAGCCTGAGTCTTAGAACGTTCTTGAGGTCCTAATCTTGACGGGTCTCGTTATTCTTGGCGAGGTTCGCATCATTTGGTATCAGAGCAAGGCTCTAAGTCAGGTTTTCCTATCCCATTTAATTTCATTCCTTTTCCTTTTTAATTTTGAATTTCGTTCAAAAAAAAAATTCGTGAATGTTAGTTCTTTCCTTTTCCTTTTTGTAAGTTACCAGTTTAAGTTTGTAAGGATACTAATCTATTTTCTTTTGTGTACGTGTTATTCAGATTGAATAGAAAGAAAGAAAGCCAAAAAAAAAAAATCAAGAGGATCCGAAAAAAAAAAGAGTATTTTGGCTCCACAACAAATTTTTTGTTTGATTTTGTATATTTAGGCACCCAATATTCAGAAAATCACCTTACCCCATAGGGCAAAATTTTTTGGGTAGAATTTTCATATCTCCGAAACGTAGCTTTTAGTTGTAATCCTTGCTGTCTATAACCAGATTGCCTTAATATAGTCTTTTGTGATTTGTCACGAAAAATTTTTCGTACTGATTTGAGTAGCTCCATAAGAACCGAGTGAGAAATTATTACGAGTGGAAAAAGGCAAGAGTGGAAAGAGTATTAGAGGGTAAAAGCCAGATTTGTAGTGTTAAACAGGAGTGGAATTGAGTGAACCTATACCTCGAGAGAAACACGTGAGGAAGTGTGTGAGATCCTTTCTATCTTTTATCTAACCTTGTTTTGAAGTAAACATGTCTCATAACAGTGAAAAGAGCAATACCGAAGGAGCTAAGGGAATGCCTAATCCCAAAGTGTTTATGGAGGCTGTGATAGGGGAGATGAGACGGATGATGAGGGGAGAATTAGAACAGATTCATGAGAGGTTAGACCGAGTAGAAAATTCACGTGCGGAGCAGCCCCAACACATTCCATAGGCAAGTAGGATGGGTAGAGTACCACCTAGAGAAGTTAGGGTAGAACATGAAGAAGATCATTATGAGGAATATGATGAAGAGGATAACTACGGTTCGGTAGTGGATTATAGGAGACATGATGGTTGGGAGGATGAAAGGAGACGAGGTAGTTAGTTTAGAGAAGTTAGGAAACGGGAAGATAATAGCTTGGGTAGCATTAAGATGAAGATCCCATCATTCCAGGGAAAAAGCGATCCTAAAGCTTACCTCGACTGGGAGAAAAAGATGGAGTTAGTGTTCGACTGCGACAACTACTCTGAGGTAAAGAAGGTAAAACTTGCTGCCATTGAGTTCTCTGACTATGCTATTGTTTGGTGGGATCAGCTAGTTTTGAACAGGCGGCGAAATGGAGAGCATTCGATAGAGACGTGGGAAGAAATGAAGGTGGTCATGAGGAAGCGATTCGTACCTGGCCATTATTACCGAGAGCTGTACAAAAAGCTACAAAGACTTAGACAAGGTAATCGGAGCGTGGAGGAATATTACTAAGAGATGGAGATTGCGATGATCCAGGCTAACGTCGAAGAAGACCGGGAGGCTACTATGGCAAGGTTCCTTAATGGCTTGAATCAAGATATCCATGATCGGGTTGAGATGCAACATTATGTAGAGTTGGAGGACATGGTGCACATGGTAGTTAAGGTAGAGCAGCAGCTCAAGAGGAGGGGAGGCATCCGACCATCCTATAATCCAAGCTCTGCCCCATGGAAACCAAAGAAGGAGGAGAAACCAGCTGCAAAACCCAAATTCAAGCCCAAACCAGAGACGACTAGCAATGTGTCTCAAGGTAAATCTGACCCTTCCAGTTCTCATAACCGTGACGTTAAATGTTTTAAATGTCAAGGCAGAGGTCACTTTGTAAGCCAATACCCAAACAAGCGCGTCATGATCTTACGCGATGATGGTGAGTACAAGATCGAGGAGGAGAGTGAGGAAGACGAAATGCCACCATTGGAAGATGCTTATGACGTTGAAGAAGAAGAAGCCGAAATGGGAAGGTTAGTGGCAGTAGTAAAACGAGTCTTAAGTGTGCAGGTGAAAGAGGAGGCAGAGGTGCAATGTGAGAATATCTTTCATATGAGATGTTGCGTCAGAGACAAGGTCTGCAGTATGATTATCGATGGAGGTAGTTGTACTAATGTTGTCAGCTCCTTTCTCGTAGGGAAGTTAGGACTCAAGACCACTAAACATCCCAGACCATATAAGCTGCAGTGGTTGAATGACAGTGGAGAGACCAAAGTGAACAAACAAGCTATGATCTCATTTCGCATCGGGAGGTATGAGGATAAAGTGTTGTGTAATGTGGTCCCAATGCAGGCTTGTCACGTGTTGTTGGGAAGGCCATGGCAATTTGATAGGAGGGTGATACATAATGGCTTCTCAAACAAGTACTCATTCGTTCACAATGGTAAGAATTTTAATCTTGCACCCTTAACCGCTAAACAGGTGTACGAAGATCAGTTACAGCTTCAACAATCATTTGAGAAACAAAGGGAGAGTGAAAAATTGATACAAAATGAGAGAGAAAAAGAAAGAGAGAAAGAAAAAGAAAAAGAAAAAAAATTGAAAATCGAAAAGAAAAGGAGAGGAAGGCCGGAAAAAGTGAGAGTGTCCAAACCGAAAGGGGTTCGATTTTGGTGCTGAGAGAAAAGGGGAGTCCGGCCTTGCAAAAGGAGAGCTGTGTAGCAAAAGTGAATATGGTGAGAAGAGCGTTAGTTTCAAGGTAGCCTATGCTGTTGTTGGTATATAAAGAAGCATTTTTGAATACTAACGAACTTCAAGAATCTTTGCCTAGTTCTGTTAACTCTCTTTTACAGAAATACAATGATGTGTTTCCCGAAGATATTCCAGCAGGTTTACCACCTATTCGGGGAATCGAGCATCAGATTGATTTCGTACCAGGATCTACAATCCCTAACAGACCCGCTTATAGAAGTAATCCAGAGGAGACAAAAGAACTTCAAAAGCAAGTCCAAGAGTTAATGCACAACAGGTACGTTCGAGAAAGCATGAGTCCGTGTACAGTTCCAGTGATCCTAGTGCCAAAGAAGGATGGGACGTGGAGAATGTGTGTTGATTGCCAAGCTATCAACAACATAATGGTAAAGTATCATCATCCTATTCCTCGCTTAGATGATATGCTAGATGAATTGCATGGCTCTTGTGTATTCTCTAAAATTGATCTAAAAAGTGACTATCATCAAATTAGAATAAAAGAAGGAGATGAGTGGAAAACTGCCTTTAAAACAAAGCATGGTTTGTATGAACGGTTAGTTATGCCCTTTGGTTTAACGAATGCACCAAGCACTTTTATGAGACTTATGAATCATGTTTTGCGATCATTTATAGGTAAGTTTGTTGTCGTGTACTTTGATGATATACTCATTTATAGCAAAAATTTGGATGATCATGTTGTACATTTGAACTCTGTTTTAGATGTGCTTAGAAAAGAAAAGTTGTTTGCTAACTTCAAGAAATGTACCTTTTGCACGGATAAGCTTGTGTTTCTTGGTTTTGTTGTTAGTGCTCAAGGTATACAGGTTGATGAGGAGAAAGTAAAGGCGATTCAAGATTGGCCTAGCCCGATGAACGTCATCCAGGTAAGGAGTTTCCATGGGCTTGCAAGTTTTTACCGTCGTTTCGTGAAAGATTTTAGCACGATAGCAGCCTCATTGACGGAGGTAATAAAGAAAAATGTTGGGTTCAAATGGTAGGAAGAGCAGGAAAAGGCTTTTGCATTGCTAAAGGAAAAATTGACTAATGCTCCTTTGCTTGCTTTACCTGATTTTGATAAAACATTTGAGATTGAATGTGATGCCTCTGGAATAGGTATTGGTGCTGTTTTAATACAGGGAGGGAGACCAATTGCATTTTTCAGTGAGAAGTTAAGCGGGGCAGCCTTAAACTACCCTACGTATGACAAAGAGTTGTATGCATTGGTCCGATCTTTGCAAACGTGGCAACACTACCTTTGGCCCAAAGAATTCATGATCCACACTGATCATGAATCATTAAAGCACCTAAAGGGCCAACACAAGCTGAATCGAAGACATGCGCGATGGAGTGAATTCATTGAGACCTTTCCCTATGTCATCCGGTACAAACAAGGTAAGAAAAATGTGGTTGCCGACGCACTTTCGTGCAGGTATGCATTACTCTCTACACTTGATGCAAAATTGCTGGGTTTTGAACAAATTAAAAATTTATATGTTGATGACCCTGAATTTTGTGAGGAGTACCGGGAATGTGAGAAACATGGTAATGGTAAGTTCTTTAGGCATGATGGGTTCTTATTTCGAGAAAATAGATTATATGTGCCTAATTGTTCTTTGAAGGACTTACTAGTACAGGAATCCCATGGAGGGGGGTTGATTGGACATTTTGGAGTTGCAAAGACTTTAGCTGTTTTGCAGGAACACTTCTTTTGGCCACACATGAAGTGAGATGTCGAGAGGATTTGTGGTAGGTGTGTCACTTGTAGACAAGCTAAATCAAGAGTGCAACCAAATGGTTTATATACCCCTTTGCCCATTCCTAGTGCACCGTGGATTGATATTTCTATGGATTTTGTGTTAGGACTGCCTAGGACTAAACGGGGAAGAGACTCAATTTTTGTAGTCGTGGATAGGTTTTCAAAGATGGCACATTTTATCCCATGTCACAAAACAGATGACGCGAGCCATATTACAGATCTGTTCTTTAGGGAGATTGTGCGATTGCATGGTATGTCTAGGACAATAGTGTCAGATAGGGATGCGAAGTTCTTAAGTTACTTTTGGAAGACCTTATAGGGAAAATTAGGCACCAAGTTATTGTTTTCGACTACATGTCACCCCCAAACTGATGGTCAAACAGAAGTAGTTAATAGGACTTTATCTACCTTGTTGAGGGCTATCATTAAAAAGAACATAAAAGTATGGGAAGATTGTTTGCCGCATGTTGAATTTGCTTATAATTGTGTTGTTCATTCTGCTACTAAGTTTTCACCATTTGAAATTGTTTATGGTTTTAATCCGTTGTCACCATTGGATTTAACATCATTACCTGTTTCTGAACGTGTTAACTTGGATGGAAAGAAAAGAGCTGAATTTATTAAGCAGATACATGAGAAGGCATGGCTCAACATAGAGCGAAGAACGGAGTAGTATGTAAAACAAGCCAACAAAGAGCGACACAAGATAGTCTTCGAACCCAGAGATTGGGTGTGGTTACACATGAGGAAAGAACGATTTCCCATACAAAGACATTCCAAACTGCTTCCGAGAGGAGATGGTCCTTTCCAAGTCCTGGAGCACATCAATGACAATGCTTACAAGCTAGATCTACCTAGTGAGTATAATGTAAGTGCAAACTTTAACGTTACTGATCTGAGCCCTTTTGATGTAGGTGATGATTTGAGGAAAAATCCTTTTCAAGAGGAGGGGAATGATGCAAATTATGGCACAACATCAAGGGAACCAGCTCGAGTACCAGTTGGGCCGGTTATAAGGGCGCGGTCTAAGAGGTTCAAAGAAGCACTTAATGGACTAATTCAAGAAGTTTGGGCTCAAACAAATTCATGGAGGCCCATTGAGCATGATCCACAAGGAAGCTTCAATTTAATTCAAGTTTTAGAAAATCCGGACCAAGCCCAATGAAGAGGATATTTTGGCAAATTAATGGGCTACAAATTTTGGAGTTTTCTTTACTTGGTCGAATTTCTTCCTTGATTAATGGGCTGCAAATTTTCGGAGTTTACTTTACTTGGCCAAATTCCTTCCTTGACCGAAATTGTAACAAAAAGTCAAACTTTCCCTTTATTATTTTAGGCGTGTATTAGGTGTGAAATTAAGTGTAAGTTTCCATATTTTCGTCCATTCAAATTCTAGGAATATTAGGAGAATATTAGGGGAATATTAGGAGAATATAACGAGAATATATCATTTACTTTCCATATTATTTTAGGGTATATTTTGAGAATATTCTTGTAATTCATGCCTATAAAAAGGCATCCACAAGCAATGAAATGACATCAACAGTTTTATTCACAAATTTGAGAGTTATATTTCTTTTTGGTTCTTTGAGAGCTATTCGAACTTATCGGAGTTTTCCGTGGCATTCACCATCGACTTATCAACCGGCTTTCCATCACCGTTTGTGACGTCTTCATTATACCAAGGTTCTTGTTTCACAATAAGCAACGGGTTGAGGTCATCCTATACAGAGGTTCTTGTTTTTGTTGAAGTAACGGGTCGAGGTTCCACCCAAAGCCTGAGTTTTAGAACGTTCTTGGGGTCCTAATCTTGACGGGTCTCGTTATTCTTGGCGAGGTTCGCATCAAAGTCGCTTGGAACGCTTTTCTGTCGGGATTCGTTTCTTCCTTTCGCATAGCCAAACCCAATCTCCGATATCAAAAACTAATTTGTGATGCATTTTGTTGGCTTGACCTTGAAGCTCCTTAGTCTTCTCGGGATTACTACTATGGATTAGTAGGTTTGGATTGGAAGCTCTACGCACAAAATCAATTTGATGTTTGAACCCTCGGATAAATGGTAATCCACATAGTGCTTCCTCGTAAAAGACATCCTCGTATCCTCTTGTATAACAATCCTTTTGTTTTCTCTCTGATTTTCTCTCAATGGCCATAATAAGGCTCCTCTCTTTTTTTTTTTTTTCCTCGCTTTTCTCGGCCTCTCTTTCTTTTTCACTTATTATCTTTTGGTTGCTCTCTTTTTCACTCCTTCTCTTTTTGTAACCTCACTTGATCTTCATACACTTGTTGTGGTGTCAGCAGTACAAGAGTGATTGGTTGATCGTTGAGCAACGAATACTTGTTGGTGAAGCCATCCGTGTTGACATACCAATCAAACTGCTTCTGTAAATCGTCAAGGATGGTTTTACCTTGGAACGGGGGAGTCTTCATTTTAATGCTACCCAAATTGTTGTCTTCGTGATTCCTCGCTCTTGTAAATCACCCTCCATGTCTCCTATTATTATCCACAACCGAATCTTGACCATCTTCTTTATCAAAAACTAGCCCCACAATACTTTTCGTCTTCATCTCTCACACTTTGAAATCGAACTCTTTCCCTTTTGCACACATTAGGATCATTTTGTGGCTGCTTCAAACGTGCAATCTCTATCCAGTCCAACCGTTCATGCACTCGTTTCAATTCAACTCTCAACATCCATTTCATCTCTCTCATCAACTGTAACTGCAGGTTTGGAATAGTTGGTCGCGGTGGCTCTACGGTTGAGTTTTCTTCTTTATTGCGTGACATATTTAAAATCTGCAAAATAAGGTTAGAAACCTCACAAGCACTCCCTCATGTGTTTCACTTGAGAAAAGAGAATTCACTCACTCCCGTGCTTCACACTTAAATGGCTTTTACCCTCTAATATGCTCACTACTCCTGCCCTCTTCCACTCGTTGATTCTCTTTTGGTTCTTTTCAAGCTAGAACCTATGCTCTGATACCAAATAATGTGAACCCCACCAAGAATAACGAGACCCGTTAAGATTATGAACCCAAGAACGTTCCAAAGTCAGGTTTGAATGGATGGGAGACCTCGACCCATTGCTTCAGCAAAAACAATAACCTTGGTATATTGGACCTCAACCCGTTGCTTAATGCGGAACAAGAACCTTGGTATAATGAAGATGCCACAATCAACTATGGAATGGTTAATTGGGAAGTCAGGAGTGAATGCCATGGAAAATTCCAGTAAGTTCAAATAGTTCTCAAAGAACCAAAGAGAATTAGAACTCTCAAATTGTTGAATAAACTGGTGTGTCCTTTTATTGCCATGAGGATGCCTATTTATAGGCAATTATTACAGAGAATATTCCTAAAAAACCCAAAAATTTATTGCAAAGGATAGTCCTAAAAATTCAAAAATTTGTTATAAAAGATAATCCTAAATCCTAACTGAAATTTGTTACAAAAGATAATCCTAAATCCTAACCGAAATCACGCCTGCACTAGAAATTCAGAAAAAGAAATGAAAATAAATTAAAAAAATTCATCGGCTTGTATTATTTGAATTCCTCATGGGCTTGAATTAAGTTAATGCATCCTTGTTGACCACATGAGTCAATGGCCCTCCATGAATTTGATTGAGCCCAAATCTCTTGAATCAGCCCATTAAGTGCTTTTTCTTTAAATCTCCTTGTTCTCGCTCTTGTAACCCACCCAATTGGTATTTTAATTGGTTCCCATAAAACCATTCTTTGATTCACATCATTCCCCTCCTCTTGAAAAGGAAATCATCACCTAATAAGGATTTGTATGCATTATCATCGATTTGTTCAAGAACTTGGAAAGGACCATCCCCTCTAGGAAGTCACTTGGAACGCTTTTCTGTCGGGATTCGTTTCTTCCTTTCGCAAAGCCAAACCTAATCTCTGGGATTAAAAACTAATTTGTGACACGTTTTGTTGGCTTGACCTTGAAGCTCCTTATGTTAGGAAATGCCCTAAGTATTAGAGACATTTTGATGTATTCATTTTGAACTGGATAATAAAATTATATATAGAGGTTATTCATTACATTGCTATCTGTCCTCGTCTTATTTACATGTTAAAGTAAATGTAAGCAAATATGACTCACTGACTGCTTGTGTTAAAACTGTTAGAACGTTGCATGTAATGGACTTTTGTTTGCAAGAAGACAATGTTCTAAAGTTAGTGGTCTAAACTATGGTCTGTAGTCTATGGGGTTAGACCGAGCATCTAACTCATGTTAAAACTATTGTGTTGTCTAAAGCATTGGAGGGGACAGTTTGTCTTGACGGTCTGGAGCTGGACTCCCAAGTAAAGACATAGATATGTTACTTGGTGGTGACATATTAGACCGGGATTAAAGCGTGATTGATCTATGTAGTCCGCTATGAGTGGATCAATCTGCTTTTGACGTTCATTGTGCAATAACCTTAATCCTGAGTAAATGAACTACTTCATGTATATGACTTGTGTACTTTGATGTTCTAATGGCTAAAGCGTCTCAGAGGTAGTAAGGAAGGTAAGGAACTTGTCGGGAATTCCTAGCCGCCATGAGTGGATCAATCTGCTTTTGACGTTCAAGAAGGCTTGCCGGGAATTCCTAGCCGCCAAAGGCAAGGAAGGTAAGGAACTTCATTACTTGGAAGCGTGTTTGGTAGAAGAATCGAAAGACACTTGGGTCATTGATTCGGGCGCCACTAATCATGTTTGTGTTTTTATGCAGGGCTTCGTGGAAACGAGAAGTCTACATAATAGGAGCCTCTCGTTGCGGACTGGAGATGGTAGCTTTGTGGTAGCTGAAGCAGTGGGAGATGTTTATCTTTATTTTGATCAATTTAGATTTATTTTATTGAAAGACTGTTTTTATGTTCCTAATTTTAGGAGGAACCTTATATCGGTAGCTTGTTTAATAAAGGATTCTTATTCAATTTCTTTTAGTAAAAGAGTTGATATTCGTAGAAATAAGTCTTTTATCTGTTCTGGATGGATGGATGGAAACCTATATTTGATCAAACCAAAGATGTACTCACTGCTTGACACTGAATTAATTGATAACTCTAAAAGGTTGAAAGTTTCTCACTCTAACAAGGCGTATCTTTGGCATTTAAGACTTGATCATATTAATCATGATAGGATTCAAAGATTGGTGAAAGACGGTCCTCTGGAATCTCTGGAGGAGGTACGACTTCCCCAATGTGAGTCTTCTCTAGAGGGTAAAATGACTAAGAGGTCTTTTGGAGCTAAGGGTACAAGGGCTCAGGAGCTCTTAGAAATTGTGCACACTAACGTATGTGGCCCCATGAACGTCACAGCACGAGGAGGGTTCCAGTATTATGTCTCTTTTATAGATGATTACTCGAGGTATGGATATGTGTATCTGATGCACCGCAAGAGCGAAACCTTTGACAAGTTCAAAGAGTATCGTGCGGAAGTGGAAAAGCAATTAGATAAATCCATAAAGACACTTCGATCTGATCGAGGTGGCGAATACTTTTCCGATGAATTTCTAGGACATCTTGTAGAGAACAGGATACTATCCCAATTGACTGCACCTGGTACTCTACAATAGAATGGTGTAGCCGAAAAGAGAAACAGGACCTTATTGGATATGGTACGGTCCATGATGAGTTATTCAACGCTGCCATTATCATTTTGGGGATATGCTTTATAAACGGCGTGCTATATTCTAAACCAGGTTCCGAGCAAATCAATTCCCAGAACTCCATATGATTTGTGGCGTGGCAGGAAGCCCTCCCTTGGACATATGAGAATATGGGGCTGCCCATACTGGATGGGGATGTGAAAAAGTTGGAACCAAAATCAGAATTGTGCATGTTTGTAGGGTATCCAAAAGGAACTAATGGAGGTCTGTTCTATAACCCGAAGGAATAAAAAGTCATTGTCTCAACCCATGCGACATTCTTGGAGGAAAGTCACATGAATGACTTTAAGCCTCGAAGCAAAGTGGTGCTAGAGGAGATATCGGGTGAAAGAACTGCTCCACAGATTTCGGTCTTGGACTCAAGTCCGAGTTCCAGTGAAAGACCTGCGGACGATCAACAATTTAGGAAGGAGATATCGTAGTGGGAGGGTTTCTAAGAAACCTAATTTCTTCATGTATGATGCTGAGGTATACCAGACCGAGGCACATGAGCATGAGGATGATCCGGTCACTTATGATGAAGCTATAAATGATGTTGATTCTAAATCTTGGAAATAGGCTATGAACAATGAGATGGATTCTATGAAATCCAACTCTGTTTGGGAACTTGTAGATTTGCTAGATGGGATAAAACCCATTGGATGCAAATGGGTCTACAAAAGAAAGAAAGATGCGGAAGGGAGTGGAAACTTTCAAAGCTAGACTGGTTGCAAAGGGGTACACGCAAAAGGCTGGAATCGATTACGATGAAACCTTTTCGCCTGTTGCTATGCTGAATTCTATCTGTATTCTTCTGTCCATTGCTGCGGCTCTCGATTACGAGATCTGGCAAATGGATGTCAAGACAGCGTTCTTGAATGGCCAACTTGAACAATGTATCTATATGATATAGCCCGAAGGGTTCGTAGCGAAAGGCGAAGAAAGGAAAGTCTGCAAGTTGCTTAGATCCATTTATGGATTAAAGCAAGCATCCCGCTCATGGAACCAGAGGTTTGATCAAGCGATTAAGACATTTGGTTTTGAGCAGAATGTTGATGAACCTTGTGTTTATAAATGTATTAAGGATGGAAAAGTGGTCTTTCTGATACTTTATGTCGATGATATACTACTCATTGGGAATGATGTAGGGAACTTATCATCGGTCAAGCTTTGGTTGCACCAACAGTTTGACATGAAGGACTTGGGAGAAGCTAATTATGTTCTAGGCATTCGTCTCTTTAGAGATTGAAAGAACAAAATGATAGCGTTATCCCAAGCTTCATACATAGATAAAATAATTGACAAATATGCAATGCAAGAGGCAAAGAAAGGCTCACAACCTTCTATTGCCAGTCTAGCTCTTTCATTGGATGACTGTCCCAAGACATCAGAAGAAAGAGAGCGTATGAGTAAGGTCCCTTATGCATCCGCTATGAGTAGCCTTATGTACGCTATGCTTTGCACTCGCCCAGACATATATTTTGCAGTAGGTATGGTGAGTCAATATCAAGCAAATCCTGGAACCAAGCACTGGCAAGCAGTAAAGCATATACTCAAGTATCTTAAGAGAACGAGGGATTATATGCTGGTGTATTCTGGAGGGGACCTAACACCCGTAGGATACACGGACTCAGACCTCCAGACTTGTAAGGATTCGAGGAAATCGACATCTGGATCAGTGTTTTTACTCAGAGGAGGCGCCATTGTGTGGAGGAGCGTGAAGCAGGGTTGCACAGTTGACTCTACTATGGAGGCTGAGTATGTGGCTGCAGCTGAGGCATCTAAAGAAGCGGTTTGGCTCCGCAAGTTCTTTAGAGACCTTGAGGTCATTCCGGGTGTTGACAAGCCTATCACACTTTACTGTGATAATACAGGGGCTATTGCCAACACAAGAGAATCTCGGCACCACAAGAGGACCAAGCACATCGATCGGAGATATCACATTATTAGAGGGCATGTGGAGACAGGACAAGTGGATGTATGTAAGATCGCGTTCGAGTACAACATCGCTGATCCCTTTACTAAGACTTTGGTGGCTAGAAGCTTTGAGAGGCATGTAGTGTGACGGCCCGCCCCTTGTGGAGATCATACAATACTATTACAGTTGAGCTTTATCGCTAACTGCGATAGATTGTACTCTCATGGGTCGCCGGCTTATCTCTCTCTCTTTTAAAATCATGTCGTTTTTGGGGAATTTTTTTTTTACTTTAAACATTATATAAAATCTTTTCCCACTAATTACTTTGTTGGCAAGTACAAAGTAATATAAATAATACAGTACTTTTGTAACATATATATATAATTACAAAAGAACTGTTTCCCCTTTTTTTTTTTTCCCTTCACTTTAACGCTCAGCGGGAAGACTCTGGCAGTACCATATCCCTCGCCCAGTTATCCCATTTGACATGCGCCATCCCGTCCGCATCCAGTCAAACAAGCTACTGAGCTGGTCGCTTACCTGCAACATTAGCAAAAATGGTGAGCTACAGGCTCAGTAAGTTCAAACATGCAAGAAATAAAATTTCTATAAATAGTACTATTCATCATGAATAGTCTGTTGACTACTATTCATATATGAATAGTAACTTTGACCACTATTCATACGTGAATAGTAAGTTTGACCACAACACTGTCTCACACTAGTACATCTACCGCGATATTAGTGCTCTCACTAAACTGTCTTATGCTCAATTATGGCATAGTTTCAGTTTTAGGTCATTATCTTTATTTACGTTCTGGTTTTGAGCTCAGGTTGGCAGTACCATTTAAGTGCGCATGACTGGGAGTGGTACGTTAGTGCTGACCTCCACAGCCTTAATCTCATAGCCCCGAAGGCAAAATAGTACATGACTGGGAGCGGTACATCAGTGCTGACCTCCACAGCCTTATCTCATAGCCCCGAAGGCAAAAGTACCTCCCTATACGGAAGGCTGGTACGCCAGAAAGTGGTTTCATTACCGACTTTTTAACATTCTAACCCGGTGACTTCACATTGTCCCGTGGTTAGGAATGGTTCACATTTTAATTTTAGGTGAGTGAGTTTCATTAACCTCGCTCTAGTGCCCGAAGCACAATTAACCATGTGTCCCATTCTTATAGTGCCCGTAGCACATTTCGTCTCTCTCTCTATTCTATCATAGTGCCCGTAGCACATATGTACCTAACTTATAGTTAGTACATTAAAATTAGCACAATATTGCTATATGTTGCAGACAGGTAAATGTCTGAACTTACCTTATCAGACTGTTCCCTTTCTCTCTCTTGGATCTTGAATCGCCTTCCTTGTAGGCCGATTTTGGGATCCTACAGACAAAACTATGTCTGTTAATTTCTTTCCCATTTATAGCTTTTATTTTTCATTAAAAAGCTTAAATAAAACCTATTTATAACTTTTTAGGCTTTATTTATTATTTTCACCATTTTCCCCTAACTTTTGCAAAATTACGATTTTGCCCCAATATTTTGGCAAAATTACAGTTTTGCCCCTGATGGAATTTTATTGATCCAGACTGCTTTTTTTGGCTCTCAGGAACTTTTCTGACTCTTTTCTAATCATTACCGGGTTCGTTTTTATTTTATTTCCACTTTTTGCTTTCCCGGCCCTCGGGAAGCACTATTCCGACCCTTACGTCGGTTTAGCGATTTTCTATCGTTTCGGAGCCTCAAATGGACGTTTCACTAGTATTTAAAACGTTCATCTAGACTTTCCCGACCTAGGTCTCCGAGGCTCGGGTTTTCCGTTCCCGACTCGGACCTTTATTTTATTTCCAAAAACGCCCCCCCCTCGGGGTCGGTTTTTCAATCTCACTCACGTTTTTTCATTTTCAAGGGGACGGGTTACTATTCATGACCCACCCCTTAAATTTTTTTCCTTATTAAATTTTTCCGTTATGGACTCGGGTTTCCGTCCCGGCCCTAACTTTTATTTTAAATTCCTATTTTACCCCGAATGCCGTTTTTGAAATTTCGGCAGCATTTCGGCGTAATTTTAAGGCTTCCGGCGTTAGGTACCCCTCGAACCGTATGTACCTGCCACGTACTATATCACAAGCCTATTTTATGTAAAAGTTTTCCAAACTTTTACATAAAAGCCCACAAAATTCCAATTCCACATTATCACCCACATTACAAAATTTTTTTCACAATTTATCCTTAATTTGGTTTCGGTTTTCACAACCAAACCGAACCAAATTTTGTCAAAATTTCACCACATTTTAGGCCATTCAAATGTCACTTTTTAAACACATTTTCAAGCCCATTTTCTTTGCATTTTCAACCAATTTTCCTAGGGTTTTTACCCTTGTATAACCCACGGCCAAAGAATGAAAACATGCCAAAAAAATTTTGTTTCATTCTTTCCATTATAAATTCATCATTTGCATATTGAAATGCATGATTTCAATCAACCAATTATCACATAGAACCATGAAAATTTTTCTTCCAAACTTTAGTAACCCCACGGCCACTTTATGAAATGCATACCAAGAATTTTTTTCAAGCTTTTCATAATGAAATACAAGCTTTATTCTTCACAAAATTAAACTTGGAAGCAAATTAGAAATTAAACCACAAAGTTTTCTCATTGGTTACCTAAGGTAACCCACGGATTTTCCCTTGAAAAACCAACAAAATTTCGGTTTTTCTTTAAACAAATTACATGGTTTTCTTACTTATTACAACCTTAACAAAACCCAACATCAAATCCATGAAAAACAACCAAAAATTTTTCATCTTTTTCTCACTATTCACCCACGGATTTCATTAAATAAAACCATGAAAAATTCAAGTGCAAGGGAAGTTACCTTGGTCTAATGCTTCCTTTGTCTTCTAGGAACACTTTGCCACTCTTTTTGTGAAGAAATATTGAAGAAAAATCTTGGTTCTCCTTTGGTCCCTCACGTAGACACCATGGAAGAAAACACTTAGAAATTTTCTTTGGTTTTTGTGTGAAAATGGACTTCGGCCTTTATGTCCCAAGGTTGCCGACTTAATGCAACCAAAAGCCAATTAATTTGGCTCTAAACCAATGAGAATTAGACATCTTTCACACCATTTCTTTCCATAATTTTCAAAAATTAAAAATGGAAATTTTTTGCCAAATCTTGGCCTTTAGATCAAAAGCTAAATGAATCATGGCCTTTCATTCCACCAACCACCATTTTCTTTCATTTATTAATCTAGATTTATGATGTCATAAATGCAAAAGTGAAAGTTGACTTTGACTTTCACTATTCACATTAATTCGACTACTTTTTGACCGATGCCGGTTCGAGCCGAAATTTTCCTGAAATCGTTCCGGCGTGTTCCTGAGGTCTCCTGTGCAGTCGGATCAATTTAATCTGCTTCCGTTTGATCAAAATTAATCCCGGAAGTTTACCGTCTTTTATTGGCTCGGTTAGGGTTTTCAATGCCGATTTTGCACCGTTTTACCCGTTTCAACTCAGTGAATTTTTCCAACACTGAATTCTTACTCGTCAGTATTGTTAGAATATTTTCACATATTCTAAACAATATAAATACATTTATTTCACTCTTTAAATAGTACAAATTGTTATATACATACAATTGTACATTTTTCATCCGAGAACTGCCTGAATTTCCCGGTTGTCACATTCACCCCTCCTTATAAAATTTTCGTCCTCGAAAATTAGAACAAATGGGGGTATAATTTCCTCATCTCGTCTTCTCGTTCCCACGTAGCTTCTTCAATATTGTGATTTTTCCACAAAATCTTCACTAGTGGGATTACCTTATTTCTCAGTACTTTCTCTTCACGAGCTAGTACTTGAATAGGCTGTTCCTCATATGTCAAATCCTCGTGGATTTGAATAGGCTCATGCTTCAATACATGGGACGGATCTGGTATATATTTTCTCAGCATCGACACATGAAATACATTATGCACTGCCGACAATTCTGGGGGTAGCGCTAATCTGTAAGCGACCTTTCCAATGCGTTCGATAATTTCATAAGGTCCAATGTATCTTGGACTCAGTTTCCCCTTCTTACCGAACCGCATAATCCCCTTCATAGGCGATACCTTGAGAAACACGAAGTCTCCTTCATCAAACTCCAAGGATCTCCGCCTTTTATCCGCGTAGCTCTTTTGTCGGCTTTGCGCAATTTTCATTTGACGCTGAATTCTAGCAACTGCATCGGAAGTCTCTTTTATGAAGTCCGTCTTATGCAACTGCTTTTCTCGCAAATCGTACCAATGTAATGGTGATCTGCACTTCCGTCCATACAAAGCCTCGTAAGGTGCCATGCCTATCGAAGCTTGGTAACTATTATTGTACGAGAATTCAATCAATGGTAGCTTCTCATTCCAATTTCCCGTAAAATCCATAACGCAAGCTCGAAGCATGTCTTCTAACGTCTGAATTGTCCGCTCTGACTGCCCATCTGTTTGCGGATGAAAAGCCGTACTGAGTCTCAATTCAGTACCCATGGCCACTTGCACACACTTCCAGAAATTCGAAGTGAACCGTGCATCTCGATCTGATACAATGGATTTCGGTACTCCATGTAGTCTGACGACATGAGTTATGTACAGTTGAGCAAACTTTTCCAGCGAAAAAGTCATCTTGACAGCTATGAACCATGCCATCTTAGTCAGTCTATCCACAATAACCCAGATGACATCATAACCTTCTCGGGTTTTCGGGAGTCCCACTACAAAATCCATCGTAATGTGTTCCCATTTCCATTCAGGAATCTCCAATGGTTCCAATCTTCCTGCTGGATGTTTATGTTCCGCTTTGATTCTTTGACAGGTCATGCATCTGCTCACGAATTTCGCTATATCGTTCTTCATCCCTTTCCACCAGAACTGTAACTTCAAGTCCTGATACATCTTACTCGCTCCGGGATGAACCGAATACGGTGTCTCATGAGCTTCTGACATGATCCGTCTTCTAAGTTCTTCATCAGTTGGAACATTTATCCTTCCTTGATAAAGGATTATTCCATCCTTGGAAATTCCTTCTTGAGCACTTGCCATCATTGGATCTCTCCTTTGAGCTTTCTTTATTTCCTCAAATAGCGATGATTCCACTTGGAGTGCAGCTAATCTTCCAGATATCAACTCCAAGTTCAAAGAATTTATCTCTTGCTGCAATGGCTTCGGAAGCCTGTTTATTGGTAGCTGGTGCGATATGGTAGACTTTCTACTTAGAGCATCCGCTACACGATTGGCCTTCCCTGGATGGTATAGGATTTCACAATCATAATCCTTCACCAGTTCCAACCATCGCCTTTGCCGCATATTGAGCTCTTTTTGCGTGAAGAAATACTTCAGGCTTTGGTGATCAGTGAAAATCTGACATTGAGCTCCATAGAGATAGTGTTGCCAAATTTTAAGTGCGAACACTACTGCAGCAAGTTCAAGGTCATGCGTAGGGTAATTCCTTTCATGATCCTTTAATTGACGGGAAGCATAGGCAATCACCTTGCCATTTTGCATTAGGACTACTCCCAATCCTATTTTCGATGCATCACTGTAGATCACAAACTTCTCCCCTTCAGTGGGAAGCGTAAGGATTGGTGCGCTTGTCAGTCGCCTCTTTAACTCCTGGAAGCTTCTTTCGTATTCCATAGTCCACTCGTACTTCCTTTCCTTTCGTGTAAGAGCAGTAAGAGGTGCAGCTAATCGCGCAAATCCCTCTACAAATCACCGATAATAATCAGCCAACCCTAAGAAGCTGCGTATTTCAGTCACACTCTTGGGTGCAGGCCACTGGTTAATTGCCTCTACCTTTGTCGGATCTACAGCAATACCTTCCTGGGATACAACATGTCCGAGGAAATGTACTCTGTCCAGCCAAAATTCACATTTTGAGAATTTGGCATACAGTTGATGCTTCCTTATCGTATTCAGTACGATCCTCAGATGCTTCTTGTGCTCTTCCTGAGTCTTCGAGTATATAAGAATGTCATCAATGAATACAATGACAAACTTATCCAAATACTCTTTAAAAATTCTGTTCATCAAGTCCATGAACACTGCCGGCGCATTTGTTAATCCAAATGGCATCACAAGAAACTCGTAGTGCCCATAACGAGTTCTAAACGCCGTCTTAGGAATATCACTCTCTTTGATTCTTAGCTGGTGATATCCTGACCGTAAGTCGATTTTGGAAAATACCGCTGCGCCTTTTAACTGGTCGAATAGGTCATCAATTCTAGGTAACGGATACCTATTTTTGATCGTAACCTTATTCAACTCCCGGTAATCAATGCACAGCCGGAATGTTCCATCCTTTTTCTTGACGAATAGTACAGGTGCACCCCATGGAGAATAACTCGGCCTGATAAATCCCTTATCCAAAAGCTCCTTTAATTGTACCTGTAGCTCCTTCAACTCCACTGGAGCCATACGGTATGGTGCTTTGGAAATAGGTGCTGTTCCAGGCATCAACTCAATTTCGAATGAGATTTCTCTCTCTGGAGGTATCCCTGGTAACTCTTCTGGAAATACGTCAAGAAACTCATTAACCACAGAAACCTCTTCAGCTTGAAGCTTCTGTTCCTCTGTAGTATCCACCACATATGCCAGATATCCCACGCAACCACTGGCTATCAGCTTGCTTGCTCTCAGCGAACTGATCATCATCTTCCCGGGTTTTCGAGAAGTATCAACATACTCGAAACTCTCTTCTTCCTCGGGTTGGAAGACTATCTTTCGATTTCGGCAGTCGATCGTAGCTTGGTATTTCCCTAGGAAATCCATGCCTAGAATTACATCGTAATCCATGATCTCCATTACGATCAACTCAGCATATAGTTCCCTATTTGCCACATATACTGGTACATAGGGTAGCCAGTAACTGGACAACAATACTTCCCCAGAAGGTAAAGCTGTCTTAAATACCCTTCCCATATTATCCTTAGGAAGTCCTATCTTGTCAGCAAATGCATAGGAAACAAATGAATGCGTAGCACCAGAATCGAATAGTACAGAGGCTACATGACTAGCGACAGGAAGCTGACCTGTCACCACGTTTGATGTTCCTGCCTCTGCATCTTCCTTGCTGTAGGCCATCACACGAGCATCAGCACGTTGCATACGCTCTTGGCGTTGCGGCCTCACTGGTGACTCTTCCACTCTGGCTTGAAGGGAATGGGCTTGTGGGCGTGTCTGGTGCGGTTGGGAAGTGCCTTGTCCATCCTACCTATTTGGACAGTTCCTGGCGTAATGGCCTTCCTTTCCACATTCGTAGCACACAAGTGGCCCAAATCTGCATTGCCCAGAATGTCTCTTCCCGCATGTAGGGCAGTTTTGCACATTAGACTTTGCATTACCAGCTGTTCTCCGCTGCTGGTTTCGATTATTGCCCTGGCGATTCCCAGAAAAATTCCCTTTTCTCTTATTTTGCTGGGATCCTTGGTTGTTGCCCTGGCTTGGTTTCGCATTCTGACTAGGCTTGCAAGATTGACCAACTTGCGTAGACTTCGCCAAAGCCCTCTCCTTCTTCTTTGCCTCCCAGTGTTTCTCTCTTTCCTCTTTCTGTCGAGCTACATGGAACTCAGCTCTAATGGCCCGACTCACACAGTCTGCTACAGAAGTAGGTGGTACTAGTCCAGTGTCTACTAACGCAGTAATTTCTGGCCTGAACATCCCGATCATTTTCTGTATCTTTTCCCTCTCAATAGGGACCACATAAGGGCACAAACGGGATAGCTGATCGAACTTTCGGCAGACTTCGCTTACCGACATGTTCCCTTGTGTCAGCTCTGAGAATTCTTTCTGTTGCTGTCTCAGAGATGCAGGGTCGTAATATTTCTGGTTAAATTCTTCCAGAAATTCCGCCCAACTCATGGTAGACACGTCTCTCCTCATTCGTACGGTGTCCCACCAAAACCGAGCATCTTTTCTCAGCACAAAAGACGCACATGCAACCTTCTCCCGGTCGGTTAGGTTCATGAACTCCATGATCACTTGTAATGACGACAACCAGTCTTCAGCCTCTAAGGGATTTGTAGACCCTTCAAATTCTGGCGGCCTCATGCACCTGAATCTTTCATAGAGGGGTTCCAAATTCAATACTGGTTGTGGTTCAGGAGCTCTCTCATGTACTGCAGCTGGAGGAATAACTGGATCTACCTCAGCTTGTTGTTCTACTTGGGTACCCTCAGAGCCTTGTCTCTGTTCTAACTCCTCTACCCGTCGCCTCAGATTCGCATTTTCTTGCATCTGAGCTTCCAACAAAGCTTGTATCTGATCCAGTCTCTCCATAATATCAGGACGTCGCTCTCGTCCCTCTGGTCGATTTCTCAAATCCACCATCTTGGCTATTGTCCTATTATGGCACAATAATTCACCGTTAGCTTTTCCATAACCACATTCGTAAAATTATATCAATTTACGAAATTTAGGGTACTGTAAAGCCGCATCATCGTAACACATCATCGTACAACATATAATCATTTTGGTATTTCATTCATAGCAAAACATTTATATGTCATACATAGACATCACCAGTCATATATACATCGGCCGTTTATACAAAATGGCCACAAGTCTATACAAAAGAGCTTTTCTCTCTAAGCTACTTATGTACATATACACATCTACTGATCACTCGTTCCCTACATCTGGGACTAGAGGATATTCTTCTGGATCCTCATCGTCATCGGTGTCATCTGAGTCATCACCACTCCTAGGTAATACTCCCTGTCCTGAGTCATCACCTCCTCGTGGTCTAGACGGTCCGGCCTCATGATCATTCATCATTCTTCTCGGCCTGAAGATGCGTGCAAACATCTCATCTTGACCCAGCGTCTCTCGTCGACTCTGCGTCAGATGCTCGATCAGAATCTCTCTCTCAATCGTCCTGATCGTCACCACGAACTCTTGGAGCGTCGGAGGAAACGGCTTGATTACCCTCTGTCTCAACTCCAAGGGTAAACCTTTCCAGAACAGCTCACAGCAGTTTGTTTCTGTGAGGTTGGGCAACGGACATCTTCTCCTGATGGTCTCCTCAAACCGCGCTGCGTAAGACATCTCTGTCTCACCAGACAGCATGACCATCCTCTCGGTCTGGAGAATGTAGTCCCTGACCTCATCGAATCCAGGATACGCGGGTGTATCAGCCTCTCGTCCTTCTGGAGGTGCTGGAGTAGGTGTTGGATCCCTAGGTGGAAACTGATCAGCCAACCGCTGACAGAACTCAGCCCAACTGAATCCCAATAAAATCTCCTGGTCACAGTATTGCCAGAACACTCGAGCGTCTCCCTGAAACATACTGACTGCCAATTGGATCCACATATCTCGATCGATATCGCATATCACCATGATCCTCTCCACGGCATGGAGCCAGTCCTTAGTCTCCATCGACTGTCGTCCACCATCGAACATAGGAGGACTGCTAGCTCGAAATGCCTGTACTGCCCGTGCCGACACTCTCACCCCAATGTGTTGGCGTCCACCAACAACTGGAATGTCCACTACCACCGGTGGATGAACTATCGGTCGTGGCTGTACTATATCTACTGGCACTGGCACTGATGCTGGTACTGGTACCAGAGGTCTCTCGGGCACCGGGGGTCTAACTACTGGTCGTTGGGACATAGACGGCCTCACGATAGACCTCGTCCATACCCGTAATACTCCCCTCGGTCGTGGTAGCGGTGGTCTCACATATGGAGGTCTGGTCATCTTGCTACCTATAAGATAATTATTTTCATATAAGAAAATAATTAACTGAACTAAAGTAAACTACTTACTTGGATAGCGGTACAGGATGCGCAAAGTGTCAAATCGGGATATGGTCACACTGCTCTGATATACCAACTGTGACAGCCGTTGGTATTCAAAACCAAATCAGTCGCAAACCTTGCTCTGATATACCAACTGCCGCGGCCCGCCCCTTGTGGAGATCATACAATACAATTACAGTTGAGCTTTATCGCTAACTGCGATAGATTGTACTCTCATGGGTCGCCGGCTTATCTCTCTCTCTTTTAAAACCATGTCGTTTTTGGGGAAATTTTTTTTTTCTTTAAACATCATATAAAATCTTTTCCCACTAATTACTTTGTTGGCAAGTACAAAGTAATATAAATAATACAGTACTTTTGTAACATATATATATAATTACAAAAGAACTGTTTCCCCCTTTTTTTTTTCCTTCACTTTAACGCTCAGCGGGAAGACTCTGGCAGTACCATATCCCTCGCCCAGTTATCCCATTTGACACGCGCCATCCCGTCCGCATCCAGTCAAACAAGCTACTGAGCTGGTCGCTTACCTGCAACATTAGCAAAAATGGTGAGCTACAGGCTCAGTAAGTTCAAACATGCAAGAAATAAAATTTCTATGAATAGTACTATTCATCGTGAATAGTCTGTTGACTACTATCCATACATGAATAGTAACTTTGACCACTATTCATACGTGAATAGTAAGTTTGACCACAACACTGTCTCACACTAGTACATCTACCGCGATGTTAGTGCTCTCACTAAACTGTCTTATGCTCAATTATGGCATAGTTTCAGTTTTAGGTCATTATCTTTATTTACGTTCTGGTTTTGAGCTCAGGTTGGCAGTACCATTTAAGTGCGCATGACTGGGAGTGGTACGTTAGTGCTGACCTTCACAGCCTTAATCTCATAGCCCCGAAGGCAAAATAGTACATGACTGGGAGCGGTACATCAGTGCTGACCTCCACAGCCTTATCTCATAGCCCCGAAGGCAAAAGTACCTCCCTATACGGAAGGCTGGTACGCCAGAAAGTGGTTTCATTACCGACTTTTTAACATTCTAACCCGGTGACTTCACATTGTCCCGTGGTTAGGAATGGTTCACATTTTAATTTTAGGTGAGTGAGTTTCATTAACCTCGCTCTAGTGCCCGAAGCACAATTAACCATGTGTCCCATTCTTATAGTGCCCGTAGCACATTTCGTCTCTCTCTCTATTCTATCATAGTGCCCGTAGCACATATGTACCTAACTTATAGTTAGTACATTAAAATTAGCACATTATTGCTATATGTTGCAGACAAGTAAATGTCTGAACTTACCTTATCAGACTGTTCCCTTTCTCTCTCTTGGATCTTGAATCGCCTTCCTTGTAGGCCGATTTTGGGATCCTACAGACAAAACTATGTCTGTTAATTTCTTTCCCATTTATAGCTTTTATTTTTCATTAAAAAGCTTAAATAAAACCTATTTATAACTTTTTAGGCTTTATTTATTATTTTCACCATTTTCCCCTAATTTTTGTAAAATTACGATTTTACCCCAATATTTTGGCAAAATTGCAGTTTTGCCCCTGACGGAATTTTATTGATCCAGACTGCTTTTTTTGGCTCTCAGGAACTTTTCTGACTCTTTTCTAATCATTACCGGGTTCGTTTTTATTTTATTTCCACTTTTTGCTTTCCCGGCCCTCGGGAAGCACTATTCCGACCCTTACGTCGGTTTAGCGATTTTCTATCGTTTCGGAGTCTCAAATGGACGTTTCACTAGTATTTAAAACGTTCATCTAGACTTTCCCGACCTAGGTCTCCGAGGCTCGGGTTTTCCGTTCCCGACTCGGACCTTTATTTTATTTCCAAAAACGCCCCCCCCTCGGGGTCGGTTTTTCAATCTCACTCACGTTTTTTCATTTTCAAGGGGACGGGTTACTATTCATGACCCACCCCTTAAATTTTTTTCCTTATTAAATTTTTCCGTTATGGACTCGGGTTTCCGTCCCGGCCCTAACTTTTATTTTAAATTCCTATTTTACCCCGAATGCCGTTTTTGAAATTTCGGCAGCATTTCGGCGTAATTTTAAGGCTTCCGGCGTTAGGTACGCCTCGAACCGTATGTACTTGCCACGTACTATACCACAAGCCTATTTTATGTAAAAGTTTTCCAAACTTTTACATAAAAGCCCACAAAATTCCAATTCCACATTATCACCCACATTACAAAATTTTTTTCACAATTTATCCTTAATTTGGTTTCGGTTTTCACAACCAAAACGAACCAAATTTTGTCAAACTTTCACCACATTTTAGGCCATTCAAATGTCACTTTTTTAACACATTTTCAAGCCCATTTTCTTTGCATTTTCAACCAATTTTCCTAGGGTTTTTACCCTTGTATAACCCACGGCCAAAGAATGAAAACATGCCAAAAAAATTTTGTTTCATTCTTTCCATTATAAATTCATCATTTGCATATTGAAATGCATGATTTCAATCAACCAATTATCACATAGAACCATGAAAATTTTTCTTCCAAACTTTAGTAACCCCACAGCCACTTTATGAAATGCATACCAAGAATTTTTTTCAAGCTTTTCATAATGAAATACAAGCTTTATTCTTCACAAAATTAAACTTGGAAGCAAATTAGAAATTAAACCACAAAGTTTTCTCATTGGTTACCTAAGGTAACCCACGGATTTTCCCTTGAAAAACCAACAAAATTTCGGTTTTTCTTTAAACAAATTACATGGTTTTCTTACTTATTACAACCTTAACAAAACCCAACATCAAATCCATGAAAAACAACCAAAAATTTTTCATCTTTTTCTCACTATTCACCCACGGATTTCATTAAAAAAAACCATGAAAAATTCAAGTGCAAGGGAAGTTACCTTGGTCTAATGCTTCCTTTGTCTTCTAGGAACACTTTGCCACTCTTTTTGTGAAGAAATATTGAAGAAAAATCTTGGTTCTCCTTTGGTCCCTCACGTAGACACCATGGAAGAAAACACTTAGAAATTTTCTTTGGTTTTTGCGTGAAAATGGACTTCGGCCTTTATGTCCCAAGGTTGCCGACTTAATGCAACCAAAAGCCAATTAATTTGGCTCTAAACCAATGAGAATTAGACATCTTTCACACCATTTCTTTCCATAATTTTCAAAAATTAAAAATGGAAATTTTTTGCCAAATCTTGGCCTTTATATCAAAAGCTAAATGAATCATGGCCTTTCATTCCACCAACCACCATTTTCTTTCATTTATTAATCTAGATTTATGATGTCATAAATGCAAAAGTGAAAGTTGACTTTGACTTTCACTATTCACATTAATTCGACTACTTTTTGACCGATGCCGGTTCGAGCCGAAATTTTCCTGAAATCGTCCCGGCGTGTTCCTGAGGTCTCCTGTGCAGTCGGATCAATTTAATCTGCTTTCGTTTGATCAAAATTAATCCCGGAAGTTTACCGTCTTTTATTGGCTCGGTTAGGGTTTTCAATGCCGATTTTGCACCGTTTTACCCGTTTCAACTCAGTGAATTTTTCCAACACTGAATTCTTACTCGTCAGTATTGTTAGAACATTTTCACATATTCTAAACAATATAAATACATTTATTTCACTCTTTAAATAGTACAAATTGTTATATACATACAATTGTACATTTTTCATGCGAGAACTGCCTGAATTTCCCGGTTGTCACATGTAGAGGTGATGGGGATGCGTAACATGGCACATCTACTGGCTTAGGGCAAGTGGGAGATTGTTAGGAAATGCCCTAAGTATTAGAGACATTTTGATGTATTCATTTTGAACTGGATAATAAAATTATATAGAGAGGTTATTCATTATATTGCTATCTGTCCTCATCTTATTTACATGTTAAAGTAAATGTAAGCAAATATGGCTCACTAACTGCTTGTCTTAAAACTGTTAGAACGTTGCATGCAATGGACTTTTGTATGCGAAAAGACAATGTTCTAAAGTTAGCGGTCTAAACTATGGTCTGTAGTCTATGGGGTTAGGCCGAGCATCTAACTCATGTTAAGACTATTATGTTGTCTAAAGCCTTGGAGGGGACGGTTTGTCTTGACTGTCTGGAGCTGGACTTCCAAGTAGAGACATAGATATGTTACTTGGTGGTGATATATTAGACCGGGACTAAAGCGTGATTGACCTACGTAGTCCGCTATGAGTGGATCAATCTGCTTTTGACGTTCATTGTGCAATAACCTTAATCCTGAGTAAATGAACTACTTCATGTATATGACTTGTGTACTTTGATGTTCCAATGGCTAAAGCATCTCAGAGGTAGTAAGCTTATAGACCGGTTCGTTGGGTGCATGACTTGTATACGATGAAGGGTTTGTTTGCAGATATCGGAATCATAGCTCTAAGGAGTTAAAGGTATCCTCTTAAAGGCATTATACTGAATGTGAAAATGGACAAGGCCTTGGGTCGTCTGCTGGGCGGATGACTTCTTATTCACATATGGTGAATAAACATTTTCTTAATTCGGTAGTATAATGGAACTTTAAGATAGCCTGATCAGTAGGATTAAACGGACTTTGACCTAAGGCTGATCATGGATATCATATGAGGGTTTTGCATATATGACAAGGTCATTGGATAGTAGCTCGTCACAGGCTTACGTAATACGGTATATAATTGGGAGTTCAATTTCAGGTTTATAGTGGTGTGACTCTGAAACTAGTGATCATATGATTGAGTTGTTCGATAAAAAATGATGATCATATGGATTTACGGGAGCCCAATTATATATGTCTAATCAGTCCCTCTACTAGCTCCACATAATTCCTTAACGTTTGGCAAATTGATTTATGTATGCTATTGGCTAGTTTATTATGCATGGATGGTGATGACACAGGATTAGGATGGTAGACAAGATTCTCTCCGGTTGGATTCAGATTTTGTTTTGAATAATAGAGTACACAATTATTCGAACTCCAAATAAAGTTGCCATGATTTTATTTGAGATTAGATTGGAGTTGTAGAAAATTATCCATGAGAACAAGAATTTGAAACACAACCGTTTTGTGGATTTTGAAATTTGAAATTTGATTTTGAAATTTGAATTTGAAATTCGAATTTGAAATTTGAATTTGAAATTTAAATTTGAAATTTAAAATTTGAAATTTGAAATTTGTATTTGAAATTTGAATTTGAAATTTGAAATTCAAATTTTAAATCACAGTCCAAGTGGGATTCGAATTTGTTGTGGAAAATCCACAAGGTTTGAAATTAGAATTTGAGTTGGATTTGGAGAGGATAATCTTGTTAGAATCCTACTTGAATTTTGAATCTAAATCCTAACAAAAGGTGGACGAAATTTTTGAGGATAATCCTTAATGGAATTTCGGTTTTTGTGGATAAGGTTCAAGGGAAAAATTCAAGTTTCAATCCTAGTTGAATTTGGATTCTCTCCTTCCTTGAAAAGTGGCCGAAATTATGGAGGAAATCTCCTAGGAAAATTCGGTTATTTTGGATAAGGTTGAGATAAGATTCAAGCTTGAAAATCACAGTGGAATTTTGATTCTCCCTTATCCTAAATGTGCCCGAATTTTTGGAGGAAAAATCTCTTAGGAAATTTCGGATTTTTTTGGTTGAAAAAGGGAGATAAAATTCTAGTTAAAATCTTGTTTTGATTTGGATTGGATTTATTCTTAAAAAACTGAATTTTATTGTTGAGATTTTCCCATGGAAAAATTTGGATTTTATGGTTATGGATAAGGGTGAATATCTTTTCCTAATCCAATTCGAATTCAGAGAATCACCTCATGCAGGTCTATAAATAGAGGTCCTACCACTCCAGTTCTCTTAGACCACAGACTCTCGGTGAGCAGGCTTATTGTTGCACAGCTCATCGTGACAATAAAGTTCTTTAGAGATCTGGGTGGTCGGAAGAAGACTAGCAGTGCTATCATACCGATCGAGGTTCAGAGTGCCCACACACTCAGCCATTCGGGAATTGGAGAATAGTAGAGAAGGCTAGTTGGTTGAAGCCTCCGGTCATTCTCCTCCTGCAGATTGGCGTCCTTGAGGTATGAGTTTTAATTGTTGTTGGTTTATTGTATATGGCATCATGAGATATTTAACGATCTGAAAAATTTTTATTGTTTAGCTGCGCCACTCTGATACGTTTTTATCGATTTATTTCCCTACACCTTAGTCTTCTCGGGATTACTACTATAGATTAGTCGGTTTGGATTGGAAGCTCTGGGCACAAAATCAATTTGATGTTTGAACCCTCAGATAAATGGCAATCCACGTAGTGCTTCCTCGCAAAAGACATCCTCATATCCTTTTGTATAACAATCCTTTAGTTTTCTCTCTGATTTTCTCTCAATGGCCATAATAAGACTATCCTCTTTTTTTCGCTCGCTTTTCTCGGCCTTTCTCTCTTTTTCACTTTTTCTCTTTTGGTTGCTCTCTTTTTCACTCCTTCTCTTTTTGTAACCTCACTTGATCTTCATACACTTGTTGTGGTGTCAGCAGTACAAGAGTGATTGGTTGATCGTTGTGTAACGAATACTTGTTGGTGAAGCCATCCGTGTTGACACACCAATCAAACTGCTTCTGTAAATCGTCAGGGATGGTCTTACCTTGGAACGGGGGAGTCCTCATTTTAATGCTACCAAAATTGTTGTCTTCTTGATTCCTAGCTCTTTGTAAATCACCCTCCATGTCTCCTATTATTACCCACAACTAAATCCTGACCATCTTCTTTATCAAAAACCAACCCAACAATACTTTTCGTCTTCATCTCTCACACCTCTAAATCGAACTCTTTCCCTTTTGCACACATTAGGAGCATTTTGTGGCTGCTTCAAACGTGCAATCTCTATCCAGTCTAACCGTTCGTGCATTCATTCTAATTCAACTCTCAACATCCGTTTCATCTCTCTCATCAACTGTAGCTGCAGGTTTGGAATAGTTGGTCGTGGTGGCTCTATGGTTGAGTTTTCTTCTTTATTGCGTGACATATTTAAAATCTGCAAAATAAGGTGAGAAATCTCACAAGCACTCGATCACGTGTTTCACTTGAGAAAAGAGAATTCACTCACTCCTGTGTTTCTCCCTTAAATGGCTTTTACCCTCTAATATGCTCACTACTCCTGCCTTCTTCCACTCGTTGATTCTCTTTTGCTTCTTTTCAAGCTAGAACCTATGCTCTGATACAAAATGATGCGAAGCCCACCAAGAATAACGAGACCCATCAAGATTATGAACCCAAGAACGTTCCAAAGTCAGGTTTGAAAGGATGGGAGACCTCGACCCAATGCTTCAGCAAAAACAAGAACCTTGGTATATTGGACCTCAACCCGTTGCTTAATGCGAAACAAGAACCTTGGTATAAGCAAGATGCCACAATCAACTATGGAATGGTTGATTGATAAGTCGGGAGTGAACGCCACAGAAAATTCTGGTAAGTTCAAATAGTTCTCAAAGAACCAAAGAGAATTAGAACTCTCAAATTTGTGAATAAACTAGCGTGTCCTTTTATTGCCGTGAGAATGGCTACTTATAAGCAATTGTTACAGAGAATATTCCTAAAAAAACCCGAAAATTTGTTACAAAGGATAATCCTAAAAATCTGAAAATTTGTTATAAAAGATAATCCTAAATCCTAACTGAAATTTGTTACAAAAGCTAATCCTAAATCCTAACCGAAATCACGCCTGCACTAGAAATTCGAAAAAAGAAATGAAAATAAATTAAAAAGTCATGGGCTTGTATTATTTGAATTCCTCATGGGCTTGAATTAAGTTAATGTATCCCTGTTGACCACATGAGTCAACGGGCTTCCACGAATTTGATTGAGTCCAAATCTCTTGAATCAACCCATTAAGTGCTTTTTCTTTAAATCTCTTTGCTCTCGCTCTTGCAACCAGCCCAATTGGTATTTGAATTGGTTCCCATAAAACCGTTTTTTGATTCACATCATTCCACTCCTCTTGAAAAGGAAATCATTGCCTAATAAGGATTTGTATGCATTGTCATCGATTCGTTCAAGAACTTGGAAAGGGCCATCCCCTCTAGGAAGTCGCTTGGAATGCTTTTCTGTTAGGATTCGTTTCTTCCTTTCGCATAGCCAAACCCAATCTCCGGGATTAAAAACTAATTTGTGACGTGTTTTGTTGGCTTGACCTTGAAGCTCCTTAGTCTTCTCGGGATTACTACTATGAATTAGTCAGTTTGAATTAGAAGCTCTGGGCACAAAATCAATTTAATATTTGAACCCTCGGATAAATGGTAATCCACGTAGTGCTTCCTTGCAAAAGACATCCTCGTATCCTTTTGTATAACAATCCTTTAGTTTTCTCTCTGATTTTCTCTCAACGGCCATAATAAGAGTCTTCTCTTTTTTTTTGCTCGCTTTTCTCGGCCTCTCTCTCTTTTTCACTTTTTATCTTTTGGTTGCTCTCTTTTTCACTCATTCTCTTTTTGTAACCTCACTTGATCTTCATACACTTGTTGTGGTGTCAGCAGTACAAGAGTGATAGGTTGATCGTTGAGAAACAAATACTTGTCGGTGAAGCCATCCGTGTTGACACACCAATCAAACTGCTTCTATAAATCGTCAGGGATGGTTTTACCTTGGAACAGGGGAGTCTTCATTTTAATGCTGCCCAAATTGTTACCTTCTTGATTCCTAGCTCTTGTAAATTGGCCTCCATGTCTCCTATTGTTACCCACAACCGAATCCTGACCATCTTCTTTATCAAAAACCAGCCCCACAATACTTTTTGTCTTCATCTCTCACACCTCGAAATCGAACTCTTTCCCTTTTGCACACATTAGGAGCATTTTGTGGCTACTTCAAACGTGCAATCTCTACCCAGTCCAACCGTTCATGCACTCGTTCTAATTCAACTCTCAACATCCGTTCCATCTCTCTCATCAACTGTAGCTGCAGGTTTGGAATAGTTGGTCGTGGTGGCTCTACGGTTGAGTTTTCTTCTTTATTGCGTGACATGTTTAAAATCTGGAAAGTAAGGTGAGAAACCTCACAAGCACTCCCTCACGTGTTTCACTTGAGAAAAGAGAATTCACTCACTCCCGTGTTTCTCGCTTAAATGGCTTTTACCCTCTAATATGTTCACTACTCCTGCCTTCTTCCACACGTTGATTCTCTTTTGGTTCTTTTCAAGCTAGAACCTAAGCTCTGATACCAAATGATGCGAAGCCCGCCAAGAATAACGAGACCCATCAAGATTATGAACCCAAGAACGTTCCAAAGTCAGGTTTGAATGGATGGGAGACCTTGACTCGTTGCTTCAGCAAAAACAAGAACCTTGGTATATTGGACCTCAACCCGTTGCTTAATGCGGAACAAGAACCTTGGTATAAGGAAGATGCCACAATCAATTATGGAATGGTTGATTGACAAGTCGGGAGTGAACGCCATGGAAAATTCCGGTAAGTTCAAATAGTTCTTAAAGAAATAAAGAGAATTAGAACTCTCAAATTCGTGAATAAACTGGTGTGTCCTTTTATTGCCGTGAGGATGCCTATTTATAGGCAATTATTGCAGAGAATATTCCTAAAAAACCCGAAAATTTGTTACAAAGGATAATCCTAAAAATTCAAAAATTTGTTATAAACGATAATCCTAAATCCTAACTGGAATTTGTTACAAAAGATAATCCTAAATCCTAACCGAAATCATGCTTGCACTAGAAATTTGGAAAACAAAAAGAAAATAAATTAAAAAAAGTCATGGGCTTGTATTATTTGAATTCCTCATGGGCTTGAATTAAGTTAATGCATCCCTGTTGACCACATAAGTCAATGGGCCTCCACGAATTTGATTAAGCCCAAATCTCTTGAATCAGCCCATTAAGTGCTTTTTCTTTAAATCTCTTTGCTCTCGCTTTTGTAACCAGCCCAATTGGTATTTGAATTGGTTCCCATAAAACCGTTCTTCGATTCACATCATTCCCCTACTCTTGAAAAGGAAATCATCGCCTAATAAGGATTTGTATGCATTGTCATCGTTTCATTCAAGAACTTGGAAAGGGCCATCCCCTATAGGAAGTCGCTTGGAATGCTTTTCTGTCGGGATTCGTTTCTTCCTTTAGCATGGCCAAACCTAATCTCCGGGATCAAAAACTAATTTATGACGTGTTTTGTTGGCTTGACCTTAAAGCTCCTTAGTCTTCTCGGGATTACTACTATGTATTAGTCGGTTTGGATTGGAAGCTCTGGGCACAAAATCAATTTGATGTTTGAACCCTCAGATAAATGGTAATCCACATAGTGCTTCCTCGTAAAAGACATCCTCGTATCCTTTTGTATAACAATCCTTTTGCTTTCTCTCTGATTTTCTCTCAATGGCCATAATAAGACTATTCTCTTTTTTTTTTTTGCTCGCTTTTCTCAGCCTCTCTCTCTTTTTCACTTTTTATCTTTTGGTTGCTCTCTTTTTCACTCCTTCTCTTTTTGTAACCTCACTTGATCTTCATACACTTATTGTGGTGTCAGCAGTACAAGAGTGATTGGTTGATCGTTAAGCAACGAATACTTGTTGGTGAAGCCATCCGTGTTGACACAACAATTTAACTGCTTCTGTAAATCGTCAGGGATGGTTTTACCTTGGAACGGGGGAGACTTCATTTTAATGCTGCCCAAATTGTTGTCTTCTTGATTCCTAACTCTTGTAAATCGCCCTCCATGTCTCCTATTATTACCCACAACCTAATCCTGACCATCTTCTTTATCAAAAACCAGCCCCACAATACTTTTCGTCTTCATCTCTCACACCTCGAAATCGAACTCTTTCCCTTTTGCACACATTAGTAGCATTTTGTGGCTGCTTCAAATGTGCAATCTCTATCCGGTCCAACCGTTCATGCACTCATTCTAATTCGACTCTCAACATCTGTTTCATCTCTCTCATAAACTGTAACTACAGGTTTGGAATAGTTGGTCGTGGTGGCTCTACGTTTGAGTTTTCTTCTTTATTGTGTGACATATTTAAAATCTACGAAATAAGGTTAGAAACCTCACAAGCACTCCCTCACGTGTTTCCCTTGAGAAAAGAGAATTCACTCACTCCCTTGTTTCTCACTTAAATGGCTTTTACCCTCTAATATGCTCACTACTCCTGCCTTTTTCCACTCGTTGATTCTCTTTTGGTTCTTTTCAAGCGAGAGCCTAAGTTCTGATACCAAATGATGCGAACCCCGCCAAAAATAACAAGACCCGTCAAGATTATGAACCCAAGAACGTTCCAAAGTTAGGTTTGAATGGATGTGAGACCTCGACCCGTTGCTTCAGCAAAAACAAGAACCTTGGTAAGTCAGGAGTGAACGCCACGGAAAATTCCGGTAAGTTCAAATAGTTCTCAAAGAACCAAAGAGAATTAGAACTCTTAAATTTGTGAATAAACTGGTGTGTTCTTTTATTGCCGTGAGGATGCCTATTTATAGGCAATTGTTATAGAGAATATTACTAAAAAACCCGAAAATTTGTTACAACAGATAATCCTAAAAATCTGAAAATTTGTTATAAAAGATAATCCTAAATCCTAACTGAAATTTGTTACAAAAGATAATCCTAAATCGTAACCGAAATCACGCCTGCACTAGAAATTCAGAAAAAGAAACGAACATAAATTAAAAAAAGTTATGGGCTTGTATTATTTGAATTCCTTATAGGCTTGAATTAAGTTAATGCATCCCTGTTGACCACATGAGTCAATGGGCCTCCACGAATTTGATTGAGCCCAAATCTCTTGAATCAGCCCATTAAGTGCTTTTTCTTTAAATCTCTTTGCTCTCGCTCTTGTAACCAGCCCAATTGATATTTGAATTGGTTCTCATAAAACCGTTCTTTGATTCACATCATTCCCCTCCTCTTGGAAAGGAAATCATCGCCTAATAAGGATTTGTATGCATTGTCATCGATTCGTTCAAGAACTTGGAAAGGACCATCCCCTCTAGGAAGTTGGTTGGAATGCTTTTCTGTCGGGATTCGTTTCTTCCTTTCGTATAACCAAACCCAATCTCCGGGATCAAAAACTAATTTGTGACGCGTTTTGTTGGCTTGACCTTGAAGCTCCTTAGTCTTCTCGGGATTACTACTATAGATTAGTCGGTTTGGATTGGAAGCTCTGGGCACAAAATCAATTTGATGTTTGAACCCTCGGATAAATGGTAATCCACGTAGTGCTTCCTCGCAAAAGATATCCCTGTATCCTTTTGTATAACAATCCTTTTGTTTTCTCTCTGATTTTCTATAAATGGCCATAATAAGACTCTTCTCTTTTTTTTTGCTCGCTTCCCTCAGCCTTTCTCTCTTTTTAGCTTTTGATCTTTTGGTTGCTCTCTTTTTCACTCCTTCTCTTTTTGTAACCTCACTTGATCTTCATACACTTGTTGTGGTGTCAGCAGTACAAGAGTGATTGGTTGATCATTGAGCGATGAATACTTATTGGTGAAGCCATCCATGTTGACACACCAATCAAACTACTTTTGTAAATCGTCAGGGATGGTTTTACCTTGGAACGGGGGAGTATTCATTTTAATGCTACCCAAATTGTTGTCTTCTTGATTCCTAGCTCTTGTAAATCGCCCTCAATGTCTCCTATTATTACCCACAAACGAATCTTGACCATCTTATTTATGAAAAACCAGCCCCACAATACTTTTTGTCTCCATCTCTCACACCTCGAAATCGAACTCTTTCCTTTTCGCACACATTAGGAGCATTTTGTGGCTGCTTCAAATGTGCAATCTCTATCCGGTCCAACCGTTTATGCACTCATTCTAATTCAACTCTCAACATCCGTTTCATCTCTCTCATCAATTGTAACTGCAGGTTTGGAATAGTTGGTCGTGGTGGTTCTACGGTTGAGTTTTCTTCTTTATTGTGTGACATATTTAAAATCTACAAAATAAGGTTAGAAACCTCACAAGCACTCCCTCACGTGTTTCCCTTGAGAAAAGAGAATTCACTCACTCCTTTGTTTCTCGCTTAAATGGCTTTTACCCTATAATATGCTCACTACTCCTGGCTTCTTCCACTCGTTGATTCTCTTTTGGTTCTTTTCAAGCTAGAACCTAAGCTCTGATACCAAATGATGCGAACCCTGCCAAGAATAACGAGACCCGTCAAGATTATGAACCAAAAAACGTTCCAAAGTCAGGTTTGAATGGATGGGAGACCTCGACCCGTTGCTTCAGTTAAAACAAGAACCTTGGTGTATTGGACCTCAACCCGTTGCTTAATGCGGAACAAGAACCTTGGTATAAGGAAGATACCACAGTCAAATATGGAATGGTTGATAGGTAAGTCGAGAGTGAACACTAAGGAAAATTCCGGTAAGTTCAAATAGTTCTCAAAGAACCAAAGATAATTAGAACTCTTAAATTTGTGAATAAACTGGTGTGTTCTTTTATTGCCGTGAGGATGCCTATTTATAGGCAATTATTGCAGAGAATATTACTAAAAAACCCGAAAATTTGTTACAACAGATAATCCTAAAAATCTGAAAATTTGTTATAAAAGATAATCCTAAATCCTAACTAAAATTTGTTACAAAAGATAATCCTAAATCGTAACCGAAATCACGCCTGCACTAGAAATTCAGAAAAAGAAACGAACATAAATTAAAAAAAGTTATGGTCTTGTATTATTTGAATTCCTTATAGGCTTGAATTAAGTTAATGCATCCCTGTTGACCACATGAGTCAATGGGCCTCCACGAATTTGATTGAGCCCAAATCTCTTGAATCAGCCCATTAAGTGCTTTTTCTTTAAATCTCTTTGCTCTCGCTCTTGTAACCAGCCCAATTGGTATTTGAATTGGTTCCCACAAAACCGTTCTTTGATTCACATCATTCCCCTCCTCTTGAAAAGGAAATCATCACCTAATAAGGATTTGTATGCATTGTCATCGATTCGTTCAAGAACTTGGAAAGGACCATCCCCTCTAGGAAGTTGGTTGGAATGCTTTTCTGTCGGGAGTCGTTTCTTCCTTTCGTATAGCCAAACCCAATCTCCGGGATCAAAAACTAATTTGTGACGCGTTTTGTTGGCTTGACCTTGAAGCTCCTTAGTCTTCTCGGGATTGCTACTATAGATTAGTCGGTTTGGATTGGAAGCTCTGGGCACAAAATCAATTTGATGTTTGAACCCTCGGATAAATGGTAATCCACGTAGTGCTTCCTCGCAAAAGATATCCCTGTATCCTTTTGTATAACAATCCTTTTGTTTTCTCTCTGATTTTCTATAAATGGCCATAATAAGACTCTTCTCTTTTTTTTTGCTCGCTTCCCTCAGCCTTTCTCTCTTTTTAGCTTTTGATCTTTTGGTTGCTCTCTTTTTCACTCCTTCTCTTTTTGTAACCTCACTTGATCTTCATACACTTGTTGTGGTGTCAGCAGTACAAGAGTGATTGGTTGATCATTGAGCGACGAATACTTATTGGTGAAGCCATCCGTGTTGACACACCAATCAAACTACTTTTGTAAATCGTCAGGGATGGTTTTACCTTGGAACGGGGGAGTATTCATTTTAATGCTGCCCAAATTGTTGTCTTCTTGATTCCTAGCTCTTGTAAATCACCCTCAATGTCTCCTATTATTACCCACAAACGAATCTTGACCATCTTCTTTATGAAAAACCAGCCCCACAATACTTTTTGTCTCCATCTCTCACACCTCGAAATCGAACTCTTTCCTTTTCGCACACATTAGGAGCATTTTGTGGCTGCTTCAAATGTGCAATCTCTATCCGGTCCAACCGTTTATGCACTCATTCTAATTCAACTCTCAACATCCGTTTCATCTCTCTCATCAATTGTAACTGCAGGTTTGGAATAGTTGGTCGTGGTGGTTCTACGGTTGAGTTTTCTTCTTTATTGTGTGACATATTTAAAATCTACAAAATAAGGTTAGAAACCTCACAAGCACTCCCTCACGTGTTTCCCTTGAGAAAAGAGAATTCACTCACTCCTTTGTTTCTCGCTTAAATGGCTTTTACCCTATAATATGCTCACTACTCCTGGCTTCTTCCACTCGTTGATTCTCTTTTGGTTCTTTTCAAGCTAGAACCTAAGCTCTGATACCAAATGATGCGAACCCTGCCAAGAATAACGAGACCCGTCAAGATTATGAACCAAAAAACGTTCCAAAGTCAGGTTTGAATGGATGGGAGACCTCGACCCGTTGCTTCAGTAAAAACAAGAGCCTTGGTGTATTGGACCTCAATCCGTTGCTTAATGCGGAACAAGAACCTTGGTATAAGGAAGATACCACAGTCAAATATGGAATGGTTGATAGGTAAGTCGAGAGTGAACACTAAGGAAAATTCCAGTAAGTTCAAATAGTTCTCAAAGAACCAAAGATAATTAGAGCTCTCAAATTTGTGAATAAACTGGTGTGTCCTTTTATTGCCGTAAGGATGCCTATTTATGGGCAATTATTGCAGAGAATATTCCTAAAAAACTAGAAAATTTGTTACAAAGGATAATCCTAAAAATCTGACAATTTGTTATAAAAGATAATCCTAAATCCTAACTGAAATTTGTTACAAAAGATAATCCTAAATCGTAACCGAAATCACGCCTGCACTAGAAATTCGGAAAAAGAAACGAAAATAAATTAAAAAAAGTCATGGGCTTGTATTATTTGAATTCCTCATGGGCTTGAATTAAGTTAATGCATCCTTGTTGACCACATGAGTCAATGGGCCTCCACGAATTTGATTGAGCCCAAATCTCTTGAATCAGCCCATTAAGTGCTTTTTCTTAAAATCTCTTTGATCTCGTTCTTGTAACCAGCCCAATTGGTATTTGAATTGGTTCCCACAAAACCGTTCTTTGATTCACATCATTCCCCTCCTCTTGAAAAGGAAATCATCGCCTAACAAGGATAGGTATACATTGTCATCGATTCGTTCATGAACTTAGAAAGGACCATCCCCTCTAGGATTTCGCTTGGAATGCTTTTCTGTCGAGATTCGTTTGTTCCTTTCGCATAGTCAAACCCAATCTCCGGGATCAAAAACTAATTTGTGACGCGTTTTGTTGGCTTGACCTTGAAGCTCCTTAGTCTTCTCGGGATTACTACTACGGATTAGTCGGTTTGGATTGGAAGCTCTGGGCACAAAATAAATTTGATGTTTGAACCCTTGGATAAATGGTAATCCACGTAGTGCTTCCTCGCAAAAGACATCCTCGTATCCTTTTGTATAACAATCCTTTTGTTTTCTCTCTGATTTTCTCTCAATGGCCACAATAAGACTATTCTCTTTTTTTTTTTTTGCTCGCTTTTCTCGGCCTCTCTCTCTTTTTCACTTTTTATCTTTTGGTTGCTCTCTTTTTCACTCCTTCTCTTTTTGTAACCTCACTTGATCTTCATACACTTGTTGTGGTGTCAGCAGTACAAGAGTGATAGGTTGATCGTTGAGCAACGAATACTTGTTGGGGAAGCCATCCGTGTTGACACACCAATTTAACTGCTTCTGTAAATCGTCAGGGATGGTTTTACCTTGGAACGGGGGAGTCTTCATTTTAATGCTACCCAAATTGTTGTCTTCTTGATTCCTAACTCTTGTAAATCACCCTCCATGTCCCCTATTATTACCCACAACCTAATCCTGACCATCTTCTTTATCAAAAACCAGCCCCACAATACTTTTCGTCTTCATCTCTCAAACCTCGAAATCGAACTCTTTCCCTTTGTTTGTAACTGCAGGTTTGGAATAGTTGATCGTGGTGGTTCTACGGTTGAGTTTTCTTCTTTATTGTGTGACATATTTAAAATCTACAAAATAAGGTTAGAAACCTCACAAGCACTCCCTCACATGTTTCCCTTGAGAAAAGAGAATTCACTCACTCCTTTGTTTCTCGCTTAAATGGCTTTTACCCTATAATATGCTCACTACTCCTGGCTTCTTCCACTCGTTGATTCTCTTTTGGTTCTTTTCAAGCTAGAACCTAAGCTCTGATACCAAATGATGCGAACCCTGCCAAGAATAACGAGACCCGTCAAGATTATGAACCAAAAAACGTTCCAAAGTTAGGTTTGAATGGATGGGAGACCTCGACCCGTTGCTTCAGTAAAAACAAGAACCTTGGTGTATTGGACCTCAACCCGTTGCTTAATGCGGAACAAGAACCTTGGTATAAGGAAGATACCACATTCAAATATGGAATGGTTGATAGGTAAGTCGAGAGTGAACACTAAGGAAAATTCCAGTAAGTTCAAATAGTTCTCAAAGAACCAAAGATAATTAGAGCTCTCAAATTTGTGAATAAACTGGTGTGTCCTTTTATTGCCGTAAGGATGCCTATTTATGGGCAATTATTGCAGAGAATATTCCTAAAAAACTAGAAAATTTGTTACAAAGGATAATCCTAAAAATCTGACAATTTGTTATAAAAGATATTCCTAAATCCTAACTGAAATTTGTCACAAAAGATAATCCTAAATCGTAACCGAAATCACGCCTGCACTAGAAATTCGGAAAAAGAAACGAAAATAAATTAAAAAAAGTCATGGGCTTGTATTATTTGAATTCCTCATGGGCTTGAATTAAGTTAATGCATCCTTGTTAACCACATGAGTCAATGGGCCTCCACGAATTTGATTGAGGCCAAATCTCTTGAATCAGCCCATTAAGTGCTTTTTCTTAAAATCTCTTTACTCTCGCTCTTGTAACCAGCCCAATTGGTATTTGAATTGGTTCCCACAAAATCGTTCTTTGATTCACATCATTCCCCTCCTCTTGAAAAGGAAATCATCGCCTAACAAGGATAGGTATACATTGTCATCGATTCGTTCATGAACTTAGAAAGGACCATCCCCTCTAGGATTTCGCTTGGAATGCTTTTCTGTCGGGATTCGTTTGTTCCTTTCGCATAGCCAAACCCAATCTCCGGGGTCAAAAACTAATTTGTGACGCGTTTTGTTGGCTTGACCTTGAAGCTCCTTAGTCTTCTCGGGATTACTACTACGGATTAGTCGGTTTGGATTGGAAGCTCTGGGCACAAAATAAATTTGATGTTTGAACCCTTGGATAAATGGTAATCCACGTAGTGCTTCCTCGCAAAAGACATCCTCGTATCCTTTTGTATAACAATCCTTTTGTTTTCTCTCTGATTTTCTCTCAATGGCCACAATAAGACTATTCTCTTTTTTTTTTTTGCTCGCTTTTCTCGGCCTCTCTCTCTTTTTCACTTTTTAACTTTTGGTTGCTCTCTTTTTCACTCCTTCTCTTTTTGTAACCTCACTTGATCTTCATACACTTGTTGTGGTGTCAGCAGTACAAGAGTGATAGGTTGATCGTTGAGCAACGAATACTTGTTGGGGAAGCCATCCGTGTTGACACACCAATTTAACTGCTTCTGTAAATCGTCAGGGATGGTTTTACCTTGGAACGGGGGAGTCTTCATTTTAATGCTACCCAAATTGTTGTCTTCTTGATTCCTAACTCTTGTAAATCACCCTCCATGTCCCCTATTATTACCCACAACCTAATCCTGACCATCTTCTTTATCAAAAACCAGCCCCACAATACTTTTCGTCTTCATCTCTCAAACCTCGAAATCGAACTCTTTCCCTTTTGCACACATTAGTAGCATTTTGTGGCGGTTTCAAATGTGCAATCTCTATCCGGTCCAACCGTTCATGCACTCGTTCTAATTCAACTCTCAACATCTGTTTCATCTCTCTCATAAACTATAACTACAGGTTTGGAATAGTTGGTCGTGGTGGCTCTACGGTTGAGTTTTCTTCTTTATTGTGTGACATATTTAAAATCTACAAAATAAGGTTAGAAACCTCACAAGCACTCCCTCACGTGTTTCCCTTGAGAAAAGAGAATTCACTCACTCCCGTGTTTCTCTCTTAAATGGCTTTTACCCTCTAATATGCTCACTACTCCTGCCTTCTTCCACTCGTTGATTCTCTTTTGGTTCTTTTCAAGCTAGAACCTAAGCTCTGATACCAAATGATGCGAACCCCACCAAGAATAATGAGACCCGTCAAGATTATGAACCCAAGAACGTTCCAAAGTCAGGTTTGAATGGATGGGAGACCTCGACCCGTTACTTCAGCGAAAACAAAAACCTTGGTGTATTGGACCTCAACCCGTTGCTTAATGCGGAATAAGAATATTGGTATAAGGAAGATGCCACAATCAACTATGGAATGGTTGATTGGTTAGTTGGGAGTGCACGCCACGGAAAATTCTGGTAAGTTCAAATAGTTCTCAAAGAACCAAAGTGAATTAGAACTCTCAAATTTGTGAATAAACTGGTGTGTCCTTTTATTGCCATAAGGATGCCTATTTATAGGCTATTGTTACAGAGAATATTCCTAAAAAACCCGAAAATTTGTTACAAAGGATAATCCTAAAAATCCGAAAATTTGTTTTAAAAGATAATCCTAAATCCTAACTGAAATTTGTTACAAAAGATAATCCTAAATCGTAACAGAGATCACGCCTGCACTAGAAATTCGGAAAAAGAAACAAAAATAAATTAAAAAAAGCCATGGGCTTGTATTATTTGAATTCCTCATGGGCTTGAATTAAGTTAATGCATCCCTATTGACCACATGAGTCAATGGGCCTCCACGAATTTGATTGAGCCCAAATCTCTTGAATCAGCCCATTATGTGCTTTTTCTTTAAATCTCTTTGCTCTCGCTCTTATAACCAGCCTAATTAGTATTTGAATTGGTTCCCACAAAACCGTTCTTTGATTCACATCTTTCCCCTCCTCTTGAAATGGCAATCATCGCCTAATAAGGATTTGTATGCATTGTCATCGATTCGTTCAAGAACTTGGAAAGGACCATCCCCTCTAGGAAGTCGCTTGGAACGCTTTTCTGTCAAGATTCGTTTGTTCCTTTCGCATAGCCAAACCCAATCTCCGGGATCAAAAACTAATTTGGGACGCGTTTCGTTGGCTTGACCTTGAAGCTCCTTAGTCTTCTCGGGATTACTACTATGGATTAGTCGGTTTGGATTGGAAGCTCTGGGCACAAAATCAATTTGATGTTTGAACCCTCAGATAAATGGTAATCCACATAGTGCTTCCTCGCAAAAGACATCCTCGTATCCTTTTTTATCACAATCCTTTTGTTTTCTCTCTAATTTTCTCTCAATGGCCATAATAAGACTCTTCTCTTTTTTTTCCTCGCTTTTCTCGGCCTCTCTCTCTTTTTCACTTTTTATCTTTTGGTTGCTCTCTTTTTCACTCCTTCTCTTTTTGTAACCTCACTTGATCTTCATACACTTGTTGTGGTGTCAACAGTACAAGAGTGATTGGTTGATCGTTGAGCAACGAATACTTGTTGGTGAAGCCATCCGTGTCGACACACCAATCAAACTGCTTCTGTAAATCGTCAGGGATGGTTTTACCTTGGAATGGGGGAGTCTTCATTTTAATGCTGCCCAAATTGTTGTCTTCTTGATTCGTAGCTCTTGTAAATCACCCTCCATGTCTCCTATTATTACCCACAACCGAATCCTGACCATCTTCTTTATCAAAGACCAGCCCCACAATACTTTTCGTCTTCATCTCTCACACCTCGAAATCGAACTCTTTCCCTTTTGTACACATTAGGAGCATTTTGTGGCTGCTTCAAACGTGCAATCTCTATCCGGTCCAACCGTTCATGCACTCATTCTAATTCAACTCTCAACATCCATTTCATCTCTCTCATCAATTGTAACTGCCGGTTTGGAATAGTTGGTCGTGGTGGCTCTACAGTTGAGTTTTCTTCTTTATTGTGTGACATATTTAAAATCTACAAAATAAGGTTAGAAACCTCACAAGCACTCCCTCACGTGTTTCACTTGAGAAAAGAGAATTCACTCACTCCCGTGTTTCTCGCTTAAATGGATTTTACCCTCTAATATGTTCACTACTCCTGCCTTCTTCCACTCGTTGATTCTCTTTTGGTTCTTTTTAAGCTAGAACCTAAGCTCTGATACCAAATGATGCGAAGCCCACCAAGAATAACGAGACCCGTCAAGATTATAAACCCAAGAACGTTCCAAAGTCAGGTTTGAATGGATGGGAGACCTCGAGCCGTTGCTTCAGCAAAAACAAGAACCTTGGTGTATTGGACCTCAACCCGTTGCTTAATGCAGAACAAGAACCTTGGTATAAGGAAGATCTTGTAGGAAAATAAATCGATAAAAACGTATCAAAGTGGCGCAGCGGAACCATAAAAATTTTAGATCGTTAAATATCTCATGATGCCATATACAATAAACCAACAACAATTAAAACTCATACCTTAAGGACGCCAATCTTGTAGGAGGAGAATGACCGGAGGCTTCAACCAACTAGCCTTTTTTACTATTCTCCAATTCCTGAATGGCTGAGTGTGTGGGTACTCTGAACCTCGATCGGTATGCTAGCACTGCTAGTCTTCTTCCGACCACCCAGATCTCTAAAGAACTTTATTATCACGGTGGGCTATGCAACAATAAACCTGCTCACCTGAGAGTCTGTGGTCTAAGAGAACTGGAGTGGCAGGACCTATATTTATAGACCTGCATGAGGTGATTCTCTGAATTTGAATTGGATTAGGAGAAGATATTCTCCCTTATCCACAACCATAAAATCCGAATTTTCCGTGGGAAAATCCCAACAATAAATTCTGCCATTTAGGATAAATCCAATCCAAATCTAAACAAGATTTTAACTAGAATTTTATCTCCCTTTTTCAACCAAAAAATCCAAAATTTCCTAGGAGAAAATCTCCTCAAAAAATTCGACCACATTTAGGATAAGAGAGAATCAAAATTCCACTAGGATTTTCAAGCTTGAATCTTATCTCATCCTTATCCAAAATAACCGAATTTCCATAGGAGATGTGCTCTAAAATTTCGGCCACTTTCTGGGGAGGAGAGAATCCATATTCAACTGGGATTGAAACTTGTGTAGGAAAATAAATTGGTAAAACCGTATCAGAGTGGCGCAGCGGAACAATAAAAATTTTTAGATCGTTAAATATCTCATGATGCCATATACAATAAATCAACAACAATTAAAACTCATACCTCAAGGACACCAATCTGCAGGAGGAGAATGACCGGAGGCTTCAACCAACTAGTCTTCTCTACTATTCTCCAATTCCTGAATGGCTGAGTGTGTGGGCACTCTGAACCTCGATCGGTATGCTAGCACTGCTAGTCTTCTTCCGACCACCCAGATCTCTAAAGAACTTTATTGTCACGATGAGCTGTGCAACAATAAGCCTGCTCACCTGAGAGTCTGTGGTCTGAGAGAACTGGAGTGGCAGGACCTCTATTTATAGACTTGCATGAGGTGATTCTCTGAATTCGAATTGGATTAGGAAAAGATATTTTCTCTTATCCAAACCCAAAAAATCAGAATTTTTCCATGGGAAAATCCCAACAATAAATTCGGTTTTTCTTAGGATAAATCCAATCCAAATCAAAATAAGATTTTAACTAGAATTTTACCTCCCTTTTTCAACCCAAAAAATCTGAAAATTTCAAGGTGAATCTTCCCTAAGGATTTCGGCCATTATGGATAAGGGAGAATCAAAAATTCCACTAGGATTTTCAAGCTTGAATCTCATCTCAACCTTATCCAAAATAACCGAATTTCTTAGGAGATTTACTCCCTAATTTCGGCCACTTTTCAGGGAAGGAGAGAATCCAAATTCAACTAGGATTGAAACTTGAATTTTCCCTTGAATCCTACCCACAAAAAACCGAAATTTGCTTGAGGATTATCCTCAAAATTTCGTCCCTTATTTGTTGGGAATTGGATTCAAAATTCAAGTAGGATTCTAACAAGATTATCCTCTCCAAATCCAACTCAAATTCGAATTTCAAACCTTGTGGATTTTCCACAACAAATTCGAATCCTACTTGGACTGTGATTCGAAATTTGAATTTCAAATTTCAAATTCAAATTTCAAATTCAAATTTCAAATTTCAAATTTCAAATTTAAATTTCAAATTCAAATTTCAAATTCGAATTTCAAATTCAAATTTCAAATTCAAATTTCAAATTCAAAATTCAAATTTCAAATTTCAAAATTCAAAATTCAAATTTCAAAATTTAAATTTCAAATTCCACAAAACGGTTGTATTGCATATTCATGTTCTCATGGATAATTTTCTACAACTCCAATCCAATCTCAAATAAAATCATGGCAACTTTATTTGGAGTTCGAATAATTGTGTACTCTATTATCCAAAACAAAATCTGAATCCAACCGGAGAGAATCTTGTCTACTATTCTAATCCTGTGTCATCACCATCCATGCATAATAAACTAGCCAATAGCATACACAAATCAATTTGCCAAACGTTAAAGAATTATGTGGAGCTAGTAGAGGGACTGATTGGACATATATAATCGGGCTCCCGTGATTCCATATGATCATCATTCTTTACCGAACAACTCAATCATTTGATCACTAGTTTCAGAGTCACACCACTATAAACCTGAAACTGAACTCCCAATTATATACCGTATTACGTAAACCTGTGATGAGCTACTATCCAATGACCTTGTCATATATGCAAAACCCTCATATGATATCCATGATCAGCCTTAGGTCAAAGTCCGTTTAATCCTACTGATCAGGCTATCTTAAAGTTCCATTATACTACCGAATCAAGAAAATGATTATTCACCATATGTGAATAAGAAGTCATCCGCCCAGCAGACGACCCAAGGCCTTGTCCATTTTCACATTCAGTATAATGCCTTTAAGAGGATACCTTTAACTCCTTAGAGCTATGATTCCGATATCTGCAAACAAACCCTTCATCGTATACAAGTCATGCACCCAACGAACCGGTCTATAAGCTTACTACCTCTGAGACGCTTTAGCCATTGGAACATCAAAGTACATAAGTCATATACATGAAGTAGTTCATTTACTCAGGATTAAGGTTATTGCACAATGAACGTCAAAAGCAGATTGATCCACTCATAGCGGACTACGTAGATCAATCACACTTTAGTCCCGGTCTAATATGTCACCACCAAGCAACATATCCATGTCTCTACTTGGGAGTCCAGCTCCAGACAGTCAAGACAGACCATCCCCTCCAAGGCTTTAGACAACATAATAGTCTTAACATGAGTTAGATGCTCGGTCTAACCCCATAGACTACAGACCATAGTTTAGACTGCTAACTTTAGAACATTGTCTTCTCGCATACAAAAGTCCATTGCATGCAACGTTCCAACAGTTTTAACACAAGCAGTCAGTGAGCCATATTTGCTTACATTTACTTTAACATGTAAATAAGACGAGGACAAATAGCAATGTAATGAATAACCTCTATGTATAATTTTATTATCCAGTTCAAAATGAATACATCAAAATGTCTCTAATACTTAGGGCATTTCCTAACAACTTGAACTTTTCCTTTGAACCTTATCCACAAAAACCGAAAATCCATTGAGGATAATCCTCAAAATTTCATTCATCATTAGTTAGGATTTGGATTCAAAATTCATGTAGGATTCTAACAAGATTATCCTCTCCATATCCAACTCAAATTCGAATTTCAAACCTTGTGGATTTTCCACAACAAATTCAAATCCCACTTGGACTGTGATTCAAAATTCGAATTTCAAATTCGAATTTCAAATTCGAATTTCAAATTCGAATTTCAAATTCAAATTCAAATTTCAAATTCAAATTTCAAATTCAAAATTCAAAATTCAAAATTCAAAATTCAAATTTCAAATTTCAAATTTCAAAATTCAAAATTCAAAATTCAAAATCCACAAAACAGTTGTTTTTCAAATTCTTGTTCTCATGGATAATTTTCTACAACTCCAATTCAATCTCAAATAAAATCATGGCAACTTTATTTGGAGTTCGAATAATTGTGTACTCTATTATCCAAAACAAAATCTGAATCCAACCGGAGAGAATCTTGTCTACCATCCTAATCCTATGTCATCACCATCCATGCATAATAAAGCAGCCAAGAGCATACACAAATCTATTTGCCAAACGTTAAGGAATTATGTGGAGCTAGTAGAGGGACTGATTGGACATATATAATCGAGCTCCTGCAAATCCATATGATCATCATTCTTTTACCAAACAACTCAATCATACGATCACTAATTTCAGAGTCACACCACTATAAACCTGAAACTGAACTCCCAATTATATACCGTATTACGTAAGCTTGTGACAAGCTATCGTCCAATGACCTTGTCATGTATGCAAAACTCTCATATGATATCCATGATCAGCCTTAGGCCAAAGTCCGTTTAATCCTACTGATCAAGCTATCTTAAAGTTCCATTATACTACTGAATAAAGAAAATGATTATTCACCGTATGTGAATAAGAAGTCATTTGCCCAGCAGACGACCCAAGGCCTTGTCCATTTTCACATTCAGTATAATGCCTTTAAGAGGATACCCTTAACTCTTCATTAGACCTATGATTCCGATATCTGTAAACGAACCCTTCATCGTATACAAGTCATGCACCCAACGAACCGGTCTATAAGCTTACTACCTCTGAGATGCTTTAGCCATTGGAACATCAAAGTACACAAGTCATATACATGAAGCTGTCCTTTTACTCAGGATTAAGGTTACTGCATGATGAACGTCAAAAGCAGATCGATCCACTCAATGCGGACTTCGTAGATCAATCACGCTAAGTCCCAGTCTAATATGTTACCACCAAGCAACATATCTATGTCTCTACTTGGGAGTACAGCTCCAGACTGTCAAGACAAACAGTCCCCTACAAGGCTTTAGACAACATAATAGTCTTAACATGAGTTAGATGCTCGGTCTAACACCATAGACTACAGACCATAGTTTAGACCGCTAACTTTAGAACATTGTCTTCTTGCATACAAAAGTCCATTGCATGCAATGTTCTAACAGTTTAACACTAGTAGTCAGGGAGCCATATTTGCTTACATTTATTTTAACATGTAAATAAGACAAGGACAGATAGCAATATAATGAATAACCTCTATATACATAATTTTATTATCCAGTTCAAAATAAATACATCAAAATGTCTCTAATGCTTAGGGCATTTCCTAACAATCTCCCACTTGCCCTAAGCCAGTAGATGTGCCATGTTACGCATCCCCATCGCCTCTACATGCCTCTCAAAGCTTCTAGCCACCAAAGTCTTAGTAGAGGGATCGACAATGTTGTCCTCAGATGCGATCTTACATACATCTACTTATCCTGTCTCCATATGCCCTCTAATGTCGACTTCCTCAAATCCTTACAAGTCTGGAAGCTTGAGTCCGTGTATCCTACGGGTTTTAGGTCCCTTCCAGAATACGCCAACATATAATCCCTCGTTCTCTTAAGATACTTGAGTATATGCTTTACAGCTTGCCAGTGCTTGGTTCCAGGATTTGCTTGATATCGACTCACCATACCTACTGCAAAACATATATCCGGGCGAGTGCAAAGCATAGCGTACATAAGGCTACCCACAGCAGATGCATAAGGGACCTTACTCATACGCTCTCTTTCTTCCGATGTCTTGGGACAGTCATCCAATGAAAGAGTTAGACCGGCAATAGAAGGTTGTGAGCCTTTCTTTTCCTCTTGCATTACATATTTGTCAATTATTTTATCTATGTATGAAGCTTAGGATAACGCTATCATTTTGTTCTTTCGATCTCTAAAGAGACGAATGCCTAGAACATAATTAGCTTCTCCCAAGTCCTTCATGTCAAACTGTTGGTATAACCAAAGCTTGACCGATGATAAGTTCCCTACATCGTTCCCAATGAGTAGTATATCATCGACATAGAGTATCAGAAAGACTACTTTTCCATCCTTAATACGTTTATAAACACAGGGTTCATCAACGTTTTGCTCAAAACTAAATGTCTTAATCGCTTGATCAAACCTCTGGTTCCATGAGCGGGATGCTTGCTTTAATCCATAAATGGATCTAAGCAACTTGTAGACTTTCCTTTCTTGGCCTTTCACTACGAACCCTTCGGGCTGTATCATATAGATACACTCTTCAAGATGGCCATTCAAGAATACCGTCTTGACATCCATTTGCCAGATCTTGTAATCGAGAGCCGCAGCAATGGACAGAAGAATACGGATAGACTTCAGCATAGCAACAGGTGAAAAGGTTTCATCATAATCGATTCCAGCCTTTTGCGTGTATCCCTTTGCAACCAGTCTAGCTTTGAAAGTTTCCACTCTCCCTTCTGCATCCTTATTTCTTTTGATGACCCATTTGCATCCAATGGGTTTTATCCCATCCGGCAAATCTATAAGTTCCTAAACAGAGTTGGATTTCATAGAATCCATCTCATTGTTCATAGCCTGTTTCCAAGATTTAGAATCAACATCATTTATAGCTTCATTATATGTGACTGAATCATCCTCATGCTCATGAACCTCGGCCTGGTATACCTCAGCATCATACATGAAGAAATTAGGTTTCTTAGAAACCCTCCCACTACGATGAGGCACCTTAAATTGTTGATCGTCTACAAGTCTTTCACTGGAACTCGGACTTGTGTCCAAGACCGAAATCTGTGAAGCAGTTCTTTCACCCGATAACTCCTCTAGCACCAATTTGCTTCAAGGCTTAAAGTTATTCATGTGACTTTCCTCCAAGAATGTTGCATGGGTTGAGACAATGACTTTTTGTTCCTTCGGGCTATAGAACAGACCTCCTTTAGTTCCTTTTGGATACCCTACAAACATGCACAATTCTGATCTTGGTTCCAACTTCTTCGCATCCCCATCCAGTACATGCGCCGGGCAGCCCCATATTCTCATATGTCCAAGGGAGGGCTTCCTGCCATGCCACAATTCATACAAAGTTCTGGGAATTGATTTGCTTGGAACCTAGTTCAGAATATAGCATGCCATTTATAAAGCATATCCCCAAAATGATAATGGCAATGTTGAATAACTCATCATGGACCGTACCATATCCAACAAGGTCCTGTTTCTCCTTTCGGCTACACCATTCTGTTGTGGAGTACTAGGTGCAGTCAATTGGGATAATATCCCGTTCTCTATAAGATGTCCTAGAAATTCGTCGGAGAGGTATTCACCACCTCGATCAGATCGAAGTGTCTTTATGGATTTATCCAATTACTTTTCCACTTCTGCACGATACTCTTTGAACTTGTCAAAGGTTTCACTTTTGCGGTGCATCAGATACACATATCCATACCTCGAGTAATCATCTATAAAAGAGACATAATACTCAAACCCTCCGCGTGCTGTGACGTTCATGGGGCCACATACGTCAGTGTACACAATTTCTAAGAGCTCCTCAGCCCTTATACCCTTAGCTCCATAAGACCTCTTAGTCATTTTACCCTCTAGACAAGACTCACATTGGGGAAGATGTACCTCCTCCAGAGATTCCAGAGGATCGACTTTCACTAATCTTTGAATCCTATCCTGATTAATATGACCAAGTCTTAAATGCCAAAGATACGCCTTGTTAGAGTGAGAAACTTTCAACCTTTTAGAGTTATCTATTAATTCGGTGTCAAGTAATGAGTACATCTTTGTTTTGATCAAATATAGGTTTACATCCATCCGTCCTGAATAAATAAAAGACTTATTTCTATGAATATCAACTCTTTTACTAAAAGAAACTGAATAAGAATCCTTTATTAAACAAGCTACCGATATAAGGTTCCTCCTAAAATTAGGAAATAAAAACAGTCTTTCAATAAAATAAACCTAAATTGATCAAAATAAAGGTAAATATCTCCCACTGCCTCAGCCACCACCAAGCTGCCGTGTCCAGTTCGCAACGAGAGGCTCCTATCATGTAGACTTCTCGTTTCTACGAACCCCTGCATAGAAACACAAACATGATTAGTGGCGCCCGAATCAATGACCCAAGTGTCTTTCGATTCTTCCACCAAACACGCTTCTAAGTAATGAAGTTCCTTACCTTCCTTGCCCTTGGCGGCTAGGAATTCTCGGCAAGCCTTCTTAAAATGACCTACCTTCTCACAACGGAAGCACTTGGACTTTATAGGGTCCCTAGGCTTCTTGTTCTTCTTCTTCTTCTTCCCATTCGAGACAGGAGGATTAGAAGAACTAGAAGTCGCTTGCTTCTGATTTGGCCTCTTCCTCTTCCGTGAAGGTTTAGAAGATTTTGCCAAATTAGCCTCACCTTTGGGTTGGACCGCATCCCCATCCTTGATCATCCGCTCATATGCTTGGAGTTGCTTCATGAGCTTGGTTAGTCCTAACTCCCTTGTCGCCATATTGTATGCGGCCTTAAACCCCACAAAATCTTTAGACAGAGTTTTGAACACCATCTCGATCTGGGTGTTGTAGTCCAACTCAGCACCGTTTTCGGCAGCCTCAGCGAAGAATCCCATTAGAGTGATCATATGGTCCTTCACCGGAGTACCTGCCTTTTACTTAAAGTTCATAATACTGGTGATAGCGGACTGTCGAGCCAACTTTTCTTGGCCTCCGAACATGTCCTCCAGATTTTCCATGATCTCCCCAGCAACTTGATAAGTCTCATGCTGCTTTTGTAAAGCACTCATCATGCTAGCAAGGATGTAGCATCGAGCTATCTCATTGGATTCTCTCCAATGATTATAGGCAACCGGGACGTCCTCAAGTGGTGTGTTCAGTTTGGGCCGAGGTGGGCATGGTTCATCCAGCACGAACTTGTGTCTCTCACAGCTGAGAACTATTAATAGATTTCTTTTTCAATCTTTATAATTATCGCCATTCAGCTTATTTTTAGTAAGTATCGAAATGAGGGTGTCGGTGACATTTTGAACTGAAATAAAATTATACTAGACATCATTACAAAGCCTAAGCAAATATACAGATAATTTAGCAAATAAAACATACAAGTATGTTCCTACATGAAACTTGAAAAACATGTAGCATTGCAATGGTAATTCTCAGCACCCATTGCCCCAAGCCCCCGAGGGGTGGTCATGAAAACAAATAGCCGGAACAAGGACCCTGTCCAATTAATATATGTTGCCTTAAATCCTCCAAGGTTAAGACATATATTAATAACCGCTTATTTGGCCACCAATTTAGTTAACAGAGCTTCTAGGGAAGGTTAATAACTAAACAAGTCTTGAGTGTATAACCATTGTTTACGTAGCCCAATCCACGTCCTACCAAGCCACCGAGGGGTGGTCATGAATAGGATCGTACCCGAACACGTTTTCCATATAGGAGATCCAATCTAGTATACCGGCGGCGGTAAACACCTACCGAGGGGTGTGGTCAGGGCAGAACTGACGTGAGGCGTTACCATGCTTTCATATATGGATCAACAATGGAGGCCATGGGTTTTGTTTGAAACCCTCTCCCACTCAATATTTTGAAAAACATGCAAGTTTTGACAAATTATGTACGATCAATATAGTATGAGCGGCACTCACCTATCCTATATGACATGTTATCAAATATACATATAAAACATCCATCAATACATATTTATACATCCATGACATATCACAGAAAAAATAATTGACAGAATAACCAAGCCATGGTTCCATCCTAGAACAAAGGAAATAAAGATTACAAAATTCCATCCAAAGCATTCTTTGGGTCTTGAATTTCGTTCCGTCTTCTTGTATCCATCTTTATGTAGCCTCTCCATTTATTTCTCATCCCAAGAATCATTTAAAATTTAAATCTCCAAAAATTTAAATTTCAAATTCAAATTTTAAACAATTTTAAACATCATGTGTAATAATATGTAATTTCAAAAATTTCAAATTTTTAATTACATATTTTTAAACATGATTTAAAATTAAATCTCAAATTTAAAAATCAAAATTTTTCAATTTTTAAACCGTCGCATTGCCGCCCCCGAAGGCGGCAGCCCACGGCCGCCCTTTATGTGCAGCCTTGCCGGGCTGCAGGCCAAGCCTGCGGTGCTAGGCTGCACGCCCAGGCTGGGCGCAGCAGCCGGCAGGCTGCAGGCAGCGCCTGCAGCCAGAGGATGCACACCCAGGCTGCGGCCAGCCTTGGGTAGGCCACGGCCACCCTCTGCTACAGGGCAAGCCTATGGCCGTGGGTGGTTATGGCCTGTACAGGGGCTGCCGCAGCCCCATCCTGCCCGAAGGCAGGGGCTGCAGCCCCACCAAGGCCCGTCGGCCTATCCCGAGGGGTCGTGTCTTGATTTTTGTGCCATATTCCAATTTACCTATTAAGATCTCAAAAAATTAATTTGAATCCTAATTAAATTGAAATTTTCCACACAATCAAAATTTCAACCTTTAAATCAAATTTAACTTTTGGGAAAAATAAATTACGGTCTTCAGTCTTCAATCTCCTCCAAGAATAATTACATAAAATTTCCTAAACCGTTTCCGGTGTACAAAATTCTAACCATAATAATTCTAAGAGACATAAATTAAAATCTATGGGAAAATTACAGTATTAATAAACTACTCCTATGGTTACATAAAAAATTCCTAGATACAATTTTTCTAAATTCTAAGGAACCATAACCGGCATAAACAAGCATGCTTATAATAATTCATAAAATTAAAATAACCACATACTTTATACATAATCCATGATAACAACATAAAGGAACCCTAGAATGCCACTCTCTAAATATCAAATCCATACATAAATAAAAAGACTAAGTAATTGTCTAATTTATGTACATGGCATAGTCATGAGATGGCTCTGATATCAATTGTAGGAAAATAAATCGGTAAAAACGTATCAGAGTGGCGCAGCGGAACAATAAAAATTTTAGATCGTTAAATATCTCATGATGCCATATACAATAAACCAACAACAATTAAAACTCATACCTCAAGGACGCCAATCTTGCAGGAGGAGAATGACTGGAGGCTTCAACCAACTAGCCTTCTCTACTATTCTCCAATTCCCGAATGGCTGAGTGTGTGGGCACTCTGAACCTCACTCGGTATGCTAGCACTGCTAGTCTTCTTCCGACCACCCAGATCTCTAAAGAACTTTATTGTCATGGTGGGCTGTGCAACAATAAGCCTGCTCACCTGAGAGTCTGTGGTCTAAGAGAACTTGAGTGGCAGGACCTCTATTTATAGACCTGTATGAGGTGATTCTCTGAATTTGAATTGGATTAGGAGAAGATATTCTCCCTTATCCACAACCATAAAATCTGAATTTTCCATGGGAAAATCCCAACAATAAAATTCGGCCATTTAGGATAAATCCAATCCAAATCTAAACAAGATTTTAACTAGAATTTTATCTCCTTTTTTCAACCAAAAAATCTGAAATTTCCTAGGAGAAAATCTCCTCAAAAAATTAGGCCACATTTAGGATAAGGGAGAATCAAAATTCCACTAGGATTTTCAAGCTTGAATCTTATCTCATCCTTATCCAAAACAACCGAATTTCCTTAGGAGATATGCTCCAAAATTTCGGCCACTTTCTGGGGAGGAGAGAATCCAAATTCAACTGGGATTGAAACTTGAATTTTTCCTTTGAACCATATCCACAAAAACCAAAAATCCATCAAGGATAATCCTCAAAATTTCGTCCATCATTAGTTAGGATTTGGATTCAAAATTCAATTAGGATTCTAAGAAGATTATCCGCTCCATATCTAACTCAAATTCAAATTTCAAACCTTGTGGATTTTCCACAACAAATTCGAATCCCACTTGGACTATGATTCAAAATTTGAATTTCAAATTTCAAATTTGAATTTCAAATTCAAATTTCAAATTTCAAATTTCAAATTTCAAATTTAAATTTCAAATTCAAATTTCAAATTCGAATTTTAAATTCAAATTTCAAATTCAAATTTCAAATTCAAATTTCAAATTTCAAAATCCACAAAACAGTTGTTTTTCAAATTCTTGTTCTCATGGATAATTTTCTACAACTCCAATTCAATCTCAAATAAAATCATGGCAACTTTATTTAGAGTTCGAATAATTGTGTACTCTATTATCTAAAACAAAATCTGAATCTAACCGGAGAGAATCTTGTTTACCATCCTAATCCTATGTCATCACCATCCATGCATAATAAAGCAGCCAAGAGCATACACAAATCTATTTGCCAAACGTTATGGAATTATGTGGAGCTAGTAGAGGGATTGATTGGACATATATAATCGGGATCCCACAAATCCATATGATCATCATTCTATTACCGAACAACTCAATCATATGATCACTAATTTCAGAGTCACACCACTATAAACCTGAAACTGAACTCCCAATTATATACCGTATTACGTAAGCTTGTGACAAGCTATCGTCCAATGATCTTGTCATGTATGTAGAACCCTCATATGATATCCATGATCAGCCTCAGGCCAAAGTCCGTTTAATCCTACTGATCAGGCTATCTTAAAGTTCCATTATACTACCGAATAAAGAAAATGATTATTCACCGTATGTGAATAAGAAGTCATCCGCCCAGCAGACGACCCAAGGCCTTGTCCATTTTCACATTCAGTATAATGCCTTTAAGAGGATACCCTTAACTCCCCATTAGAGCTATGATTCCGTTATCTATAAACGAACCCTTCATCGTATACAAGTCATGTACCCAACACACCGGTCTATAAGCTTACTACCTCTGAGACGCTTTAGCCATTGGAACATCAAAGTACACAAGTCATATACATGAAGCTATCCTTTTACTCAGGATTAAGGTTACTGCATAATGAACGTCAAAAGTAGATCGATCCACTCAAAGCGGACTTCGTAGATCAATCATGCTTTAGTCCCGGTCTAATATGTCACCACCGAGCAACATATCTATGTCTCCACTTGGGAGTCCAGCTCCAAATAGTCAAGACAAACCGTCCCCTTCAAGGCTTTAGACAACATAATAGTCTTAACATGAGTTAGATGCTCAGTCTAACCCCATAGACTACAGACCATAGTTTAGACCGCTAACTTTAGAACATTGCCTTCTCGCATACAAAAGTCCATTGCATGCAATGTTCTAACAGTTTAACACAAGCAGTCAGGGAGGCATATTTGCTTACATTTACTTTAACATGTAAATAAGACGAGGACAGATAGCAATGTAATGAATAACCTCTATATATATAATTTTATTATCCAGTTCAAAATAAATACATTAAAATGTCTCTAATGCTTAGGGCATTTCCTAACAGATGCCATAATCAACTATGGAATGGTTGATTGGTAAGTCGGGAGTGAACACCACGGAAAATTCCGGTAAGTTCAAATAGTTCTCAAAGAACCAAAGAGAATTAGAACTCTCAAATTTGTGAATAAACTGGTGTGTCCTTTTATTTATGGGCAATTGTTACAGAGAATATTACTAAAAAACCCAAAAATTTGTTATAAAGGATAATCCTAAAAATTCAAAAATTTGTTATAAATGATAATCCTAAATCCTAACTGAAATTTGTTACAAAAGATAATCCTAAATCCTATCCGAAATCACGCCTGCACTAGAAATTCAGAAAAAGAAACGAAAATAAATTAAAAAAAGTCATGGGCTTGTATTATTTGAATTCCTTATGGGCCTGAATTAAGTTAATGCATCCCTGTTGACCACATGAGTCAATGGGCCTCCACGAATTTGATTGAGCCCAAATCTCTTGAATCAGCCCATTAAGTGCTTTTTCTTTAAATCTCCTTGCTCTCACTCATGTAACCAGCCCAATTGGTATTTGAATTGGTTCTTATAAAACCGTTCTTTGATTCACATCATTCCCCTCCTCTCGAAAAGGAAATCATCGCCTAATAAGGATTTGTATGCATTGTCATCGATTCGTTCAAGAACTTGGAAAGGACCATCCCCTCTAGGAAGTCGCTCGGAACGCTTTTCTGTCGGGATCCGTTTCTTCCTTTCGCATAGCCAAACCCAATCTCCGGGATCAAAAACTAATTTGTGACGCATTTTGTTGGCTTGACCTTGAAGCTCCTTAGTCTTCTCGGGATTACTACTATGGATTAGTCGGTTTGGATTGGAAGCTCTGGGCATAAAATCAATTTGATGTTTGAACCCTTGGATAAATGGTAATCCATGTTGTGCTTCCTCGCAAAAGACATCCTCGTATCCTTTTGTATAACAATCCTTTTGTTTTCTCTCCGATTTTCTCTCAATGGCCATAATAAGACTCTTCTCTTTTTTTTGCTCGCTTTTCTCGGCCTCTCTTTCTTTTTCACTTTTTATCTTTTGGTTGCTCTCTTTTTCACTCCTTCTCTTTTTGAAACCTCACTTGATCTTTATACACTTGTTGTGGTGTCAGCAGTACAAGAGTGATTGGTTGATCGTTGAGCAACGAATACCTGTTGGTGAAGCCATCCGTGTCGACACACCAATCAAACTGCTTCTGTAAATCGTCAGGGATGGTTTTACCTTGGAACGGGGGAGTCTTCATTTTAATGCTGCCCAAATTGTTGTCTTCTTGATTCCTAGCTCTTGTAAATCACCCTCCATGTCTCCTATTATTACCCACAACTGAATCCTGGCCATCTTCTTTATCAAAAACCAGCCCCACAATACTTTTCGTCTTCGTCTCTCACACCTCGAAATTGAACTCTTTCCCTTTTGCACACATTAGGAGCATTTTGTGGCTGCTTCAAACGTGCAATCTCTATCCGGTCCAACCGTTCATGCACTCATTCAAATTCAACTCTCAACATCCGTTGCATCTCCCTCATCAACTGTAACCACAGGTTTGGAATAGTTGATCGTGGTGGCTCTACGGTTGAGTTTTCTTCTTTATTACGTGACATATTTAAAATCTGCAAAATAAGGTTAGAAACCTCACAAGCACTCCCTCACGTGTTTCACTTGAGAAAAGAGAATTCACTCACTCCCGTGTTTCTCGCTTAAATGGCTTTTACCATCTAATATGCTCACTACTCCTGCCTTCTTCTGCTCGTTGATTCTCTTTTGGTTCTTTCCAAGCTAGAACCTAAGCTCTGATACCAAATGATGTGAACCCCGCCAAGAATAACGAGACCCGTCAAGATTATGAACCCAAGAATGTTCCAAAGTCAGGTTTGAATGGATGGGAGACCTCGACCCATTGCTTCAGCAAAAACAAGAACCTTGGTATATTGGACCTCAACCCGTTGCTTAATGCGGAACAAGAACCTTGGTACAAGGAAGATGCCACAATCAACTATGAAATGGTTGATTGGTAAGTCAGGAGTGAACGCCACGAAAAATTCCGGTAAGTTCAAATAGTTCTCAAAGAACCAAAGAGAATTAGAACTCTCAAATTTAGGAATAAACTGGTGTGTCCTTTTATTACCGTGAGGATGCCTATTTATAGGCAATTGTTACAGAGAATATTCCTAAAAAACCCGAAAATTTGTTACAAAGGATAATCCTAAAAATCAAAAAATTTGTTATAAAAGATAATCCTAAATCCTAACTGAAATTTGTTACAAAAGATAATCCTAAATCCTAACCGAAATCACACCTGCACTAGAAATTCAGAAAAAGAAACGAAAATAAATTAAAAAAAGTCATGGGCTTGTATTATTTGAATTCCTCATGGGCCTGAATTAAGTTAATGCATCCCTGTTGACCACATGAGTCAATGGGCCTCCACGAATTTGATTGAGCCGAAATCTCTTGAATCAGCCCATTAAGTGCTTTTTCTTTAAATCTCTTTGCTCTCACTCTTCTAACCAGCCCAATTTGTATTTGAATTGGTTCCCATAAAACCGTTCTTTGATTCACATAATTCCCCTCCTCTCGAAAAGGAAATCATCGCCTAATAAGGATTTGTATGCATTGTCATCGATTCATTCAAGAACTTGGAAAGGGCCATCCCCTCTAGGAAGTCGCTCGGAACGCTTTTCTGTCGGGATTCGTTTCGTCCTTTCGCATAGCCAAACCCAATCTCCGGGATCCAAAACTAATTTGTGACGCGTTTTGTTGGCTTGACCTTGAAGCTCCTTAGTCTTCTCGGGATTACTACTATGGATTAGTCGGTTTGGATTGGAAGCTCTGGGCATAAAATCAATTTGATGTTTGAACCCTCGAATAAATGGTAATCCACGTAGTGCTTCCTCACAAAAGACATCCTCGTATCCTTTTGTATAACAATCCTTTTGTTTTCTCTCTGATTTTCTCTCCATGGCCATAAGACTCTTCTCTTTTTTTTGCTCGCTTTTCTCGGCCTCTCTCTCTTTTTCACTTTTTATCTTTTGGTTGCTCTCTTTTTCACTCCTTCTCTTTTTGTAAGCTCACTTGATCTTCATACACTTGTTGTGGTGTCAGCAGTACAAGAGTGATTGGTTGATCATTGAGCAACGAATACTTGTTTGTGAAGCCATCCGTGTTGACACACCAATCAAACTACTTCTGTAAATCGTCAGGGATGGTTTTACCTTGGAACAGGGGTGTCTTCATTTTAATGCTGCCCAAATTGTTGTCTTCTTGATTCCTAGCTCTTGTAAATCACCCTCCATGTCTCCTATTATTACCCACAACCGAATCCTGACCATCTTGTTTATCAAAAATCAGCCCCACAATGTGGCGGCCCGCCCCTCGCAGAGATCATACAATACTATTACAGTTGAGCTTTATCGCTAACTACGATAGATTGTACTCTCATGGGTCACCGGCTAATCTATCTCTCTTTAAATCATGATGTTTTTTGGGGAAATTTTTTTTTTCTTTAAACATCATGTAAAGCATTTTAAACTATTTACTTTGTTGGCAGGTACAAAGTAATTTACATAATACAGTACTTTTGTAAAATATATACTATTACAAAAAACTGTTTCTTTTTCCCTTCTCTTTTATCGCTTAGCGGAAAGACTCTGGCAGGACCATATCCTTCGCCCACTTATCTCATTTGACACACGCTATCCCGTACGCCATCCAGTCAAACAAAGCTACTGAGCTAGTCGCTTACCTGCAACATAAGCAAAAATGGTGAGCTATAGGCTCAGTAAGTTCAAATATGCAAGAAATAAAATTTCTATGAATAGTATCGTTGACCACTATTCATATATGAATAGTAACTTTGACCACTATTCATTATGAATAGTAAATTTGACCACAACACAGTATATCTACAGTACATCTACCGCGATGTTAGTACCCTCACGAAACTGTCTTATGCTCAATTATAGTATAGTTTCAGTTTTAGGTAATTATCTTTCATTATGTTCTGGTTTTGAGCTCAGGTTGGCAGTACCATTTAAGTGCGCATGACTGGAAGTGGTACGTTAGTGCTGACCTCCACAGCCTTAATCTCATAGCCCCGAAGGCAAAATTGTACATGACTGGGAGCGGTACATCAGTGCTGACCTCCACAGCCTTAATCTCATAGCCCCGAAGGCAAAAGTACCTCCCTGTACGGAAGGCTGGTATGCCAGAAAGTGGTTTCATTACCGACTTTTTAAAATTCTAACCCGGTGACTTCACATTGTCCCATAGTTAGGAATGATTCACATTTTAATTTTAGGTGAGTGAGTTTCATTAACCTCGCTCTATTGTCCGAAGCACAATTAATAATGTGTCCGTTCTCAATAGTGCCCGTTGCACATTACGTCTCTCTCTCTACTCTATAATAGTGCCCGCAGCACATATGTACCTAACTTATAGTTAGTACATCAAAGTTAGTAACAATAATGCTATATGTTGCAGACAGGTAAATGTCTGAACTTACCTTATCAGTTTCTTCCCCTTTTCCCTCTTGGATCTTTGATCGCCCTCCTTGTAGGCCGATTTTGGGATCCTACAGACAAAACCTTGTCTGTTAATTTCATTTTCATTTATAGTTTTTATTTTTCATTAAAAAGCTTAAATAAAACCTATTTATAACTTTTTAGACTTTATTTATCATTTTCCCCATTTTTCTCAACTTTTACAAAATTACGATTTTACCCCTATATTTTGGCAAAATTACAGTTTTGCCCCTGACGGAATTTTCTTGACCCAGACTGCATTTTTGGCTCTCAGGAACTTTTCTGACTCTTTTCTATTCATTACCGGGTTCATTTCTATTTTATTTTCGTTTTTCACTTTCCCGACCCTCGGCAAGCACTATTCCAACCCTTACGTCGGTTTAGTAATTTTCTATCGTTTCGGAGCCTCAAATGGACGTTTTACTAGTATTTAAAACGTTCACCTAGACGTTCCCGATCTAGGTCTCCGAGACTCGGATTTTCCGTACCCGACTCGAACCTTTATTTCGTTTCCAAAAAAGCCCCCCCTCGGGGTCGGTTTTTTTTCAGTTTCACTCGCGTTTTACATTTTTAAGGGACGAGTTACTATTCATGAACCACCCCTTAGGTTTTCCTTATTAAATTTTCCGTTAGGGACTTGGGTTTCCGACCCGACCCTAAACTTTTATTTTTAATTATCTTTTTACCCCAAATGCCATTTTCGAAATTTCGGCAGCATTTCAGCGTAAATTTAAGGTTGCCGGCGTTAGGTACGCCTCGAACCATATGTACCTGCCACGTACTATACCACAAGCCTATTTTATGTAAAAGTTTTTCAAACTTTTACATAAAAACTCACAAAATTCCAATTCACATTTTGAATCACATTACTCAAAATTTTCTTTCAATTTTACCCTTGGTTTTTTTGCCACGGTTTTCACAATCAAAACCTAACCAAAATTTCTCAATTTTCAACCAAATTTTAGGCTATTCCAATGTCATTATCTAGCACATTTTCAAGCTAATTTACATGCATTTTTCAACACAATTCCTAGGGTTTTTAACCTTTACAACCCACGGCCAAATTAAGAGAAACATACACCAATTTTTTTGTTTCATGCTTTCAATCACAAATCCATTATTTCCATAATAAAATGCATGATTTGTATCACCCAAACATCAAGTAAATCATACCTAAAATTTTTTCCAAACCCTAATTAACCCACGGCCTTTTAGGGTTATTTCACACCAAAATTTTTTTTTTTTCAAGCTTTCCATCATACAAATTATGCTTTACATTAAACCAAAATATGATTTAAAGCATGTTAACACTTAAACTACAACAAATTCTCACTGACTACTCTTGGTAACCCACGATTTTACCCTTGGAAAACCAACCAAAATTTGGTTTTTCTCTCAGCATGGTTTTTCTCCTAATTACACCCTTAACAAAACCCAAGCACCAAATCAATCAAAACAACCAAAAATTTTTCCATCCTTTACACTATTCATTACACGGATTCTTGGAAGAAAAATCAAGAAAAGTTTCAAACCAAGGAAAGTTACCTTGTTCACTTGCTTCCTTAGACTTCAATGAAAGGTTTGACACCAATTTTGTGAAGAAAGCTTGAAGATTTCACTTGATCTCTCTTGGGTTGCTCACGTACTCACCATGAAAACACTTAGAAAATTTTTTTATTCTTTGTTTCCACGTGAATAAGCTTCGGTCCTTTTGTTCCCAATTTTACCGACTTATACAACAAAGAAGCCAATTAATTTGGCTTTCAACCAATCAAAAATCACCACCTTTCAAGCCTAATTCTTTCCAAATTTTTCAAAAATTAAAATGGTGGAATTTTGGACAAATCTTGGCCTTTAGATCAAAAAGCAAACTAATCTTGGCCATTAATGCCACCAACCACCATTTTTCTTTCATTTATTAAATGGATTTATGATGTCATAAATGCAAAGTAAACTTTGACTTTGACTTTTATTATTCACATTAATTCGACTACTTTTTGACCGATACCGGTTCGAGCCGAAATTTTCCTGAAATCGTCCCGGCGGGTTCCTGAGGTCTCCTGTGTAGTCGGATCAATTTAAACTGCTTCCGTTTGATCAAAATCAATCCCGGAAGTTTTTCATCTTTTAGTGCTTTGGTTAGGGTTTTCAATGCCGTTTTTGGCACCGTTCTGCCCGTTTCAACTCAGTGAATTTTTCCAACACTGAATTCTTACTCGTCAGTATTGTTAGAACATTTTAATGTATTCTAAACAATATAATTACATTTATTTCATTCTTTAAATAGTACAAATTATTATATACATACATTTGTACATTTTCTTCCGAGAATGCCTAAATTTCCCAGTTGTCACATTCACCCCTCCTTATAAAATTTTCGTCCTCGAAAATTAGAACAAGTGGGGGTGTAAACTCCTCATCTCGTCTTCTCGTTCCCACGTAGCTTCTTCAATGTTATGATTTTTCCATAAAATCTTCACTAGTGGGATTGTCTTATTCCTCAATACTTTCTCTTCACGAGCCAGTACTCGAATAGGTTGTTCCTCATATGTCAAATCCTCGTGGATTTGAATAGGCTCATGCTTCAACACATGGGATGGATCTGGTATATACTTTCTCAGCATCGACACATGAAATACATTATGCACTGCCAACAATTCTGGAGGTAACGCTAATCTGTAAGCGACCTTTCCAATGCGTTTGATAATTTCGTAAGGTCCAATATATCTTGGACTCAGTTTCCCTTTCTTACCGAAACGTATAATCCCCTTCATAGGTGATACCTTGAGAAACACGAAGTCTCCTTCATCAAACTCCAAGGATCTTCGTCTCTTATCTGCATAACTCTTTTGTCAGCTTTGTGCAATTTTCATTTGACGTTAAATTCTAGCAACTGCATCGGAAGTCTCTTGTATGAAATCCGTCTTATGCAACTGCTTCTCTCGCAAATCATACCAGTGTAGTGGTGATCTGCACTTCCGTCTATACAAAGCCTCGTAAGGTGCCATACCTATGGAAGCTTAGTAATTATTATTGTACGAGAATTCAATTAATGGTAACTTCTCGTTCCAATTTCCCCCAAAATCCATTACACAAGCTCGAAGCATATCCTCTAACGTCTAAATTGTCCGCTCCAACTGTCCGTCTGTTTGTAGATGGAATGCCATACTAAGTCTCAATTTAGTACCCATGGCCTCTTGCACACACTTCCAGAAATTTGAAGTGAATCGTGCATCTCGATCTGACACAATGGATTTTGGTACTCCATGTAATCTGACGACATGAGTTACGTACAACTGAGCAAACTTTTCCAATGAAAAAGTCATCTTGACAGCTATAAACCGTGCCGTCTTGGTCAGTCTATCCACAATAACCCAAATGGCATCATAACCTTCTCGGGTTTTTGGGAGTCCCATTACAAAATCCATCGTAATGTGTTCCCATTTCCATTCAGGAATCTCCAAAGGTTCCAATCTTCCTGCTGGATGTTTATGTTCTGCTTTGATTCTTTGACAGGTCATGCATCTGCTCATGAATTTTGCTATATCATTCTTCATCCCTTTCCACCAGAACTGTAAATTCATGTCCTGATACATCTTACTAGCTCCGGGATGAACCGAATATGATGTCTCATGGGCTTCTGACATGATCCGTCTTCTAAGTTCCTCATCAGCTGGAACATTTATCCTTCCTTGATAAAGGATCATTCCATCATTGGAAATTCCTTCTTAAGAACTTGTCACTCTTGGATCTCATCTTTGAGCTTCCTTTATGTCCTCAAACAACAATGATTCCACTTGGAGTGCAGCTAGTCTTCCGGATATCAGCTCCAAGTTCAAAGAATTTATCTCTTGCTACAATGGCTTCGGAAGCCTTTTTATTGGTAGCTAGTGCGATATGGTAGACTTTTTACTTAAAGCATCCGCTACACGGTTGGCCTTTCCTGGATGGTATAGGATTTCACAATCATAATCCTTCACCAGTTCCAACCATCTTCTTTGCCGTATATTGATCTCCTTTTGCTTGAAGAAATACTTCAGGCTTTGGTGATCAGTAAAAATCTGACACTAAGCTCTATAGAGATAGTGTCGCCAAATTTTAAGTGCGAACACTACTGCAGCGAGTTCAAGGTCATGTGTAGGGTAATTCCTTTCATGATCCTTTAATTGTGGGGAAGCATAAGCAATCACCTTGCCGCTTTGCATCAGAACTGCTCCCAATCTTATTTTAGATGCATCACTGTAGATCACAAATTTCTCCCCTTCAGTAGGAAGCGTAAGGATTGGTGCGCTTGTCAGTCGTCTCTTTAACTCCTGGAAGCTTCTTTCGCATTCCATAGTGCACTCATACTTCTTTTCCTTGCGTGTAAGAGCAGTAAGAGGTGCAGCTAATCGCGCGAATCCCTCTACAAATCACCGATAATAACCAGCTAGCCCCAAGAAACTGTGTATTTCCGTTACACTCTTGGGTGCAGGCCACTGGATAATTGCATCTACCTTTGTCGGATCTATAGCAATACCTTCCTGGGATATAACATGTCTGAGGAAATGTACTCTGTCCAGCCAAAACTTGCATTTTGAGAATTTGGCATACAGTTGATGCTTCCTTATCGTATGTAACATGATCCTCAGATGCTCCTTGTGCTCCTCATGAGTCTTTGAGTATATAAGAATGTCATCAATGAATACAATGACAAACTTATCCAAATACTTTTTAAAAATTCTGTTCATTAAATCCATGAACGTTACTGGCACATTGGTTAATCTGAATGGCATCACAAGAAACTCGTAATGACCATAACGAGTCCTAAACACCGTCTTAGGAATATCACTTTCTTTAATTCTCAGCTGGTGATATCCTGATCATAAGTCGATCTTGGAAAATACCACTATGCCTTTTAACAGGTCGAATAGGTCATCAATTCTAGGTAACGGATACCTATTTTTGATCATGACCTTATTCAACTCTCGGTAATCAATACACAACCGGAATGTTCCATCCTTTTTCTTGACGAATAGCACAGGTGCACCCCATGGAAAATAACTCGGTCTGATAAATCCCTTATCCAAAAGCTCCTTTAATTGTTCCTGCAGCTCCTTTAACTCCACTGGAGCCATGCGGTATGGTGCTTTGGAAACAGGTGCCGTTCCAGGCATCAACTCAATTTCGAATGAGATTTCTCTCTCTGGAAGTATCCCTGGTAACTCTTCTAGAAATACGTCAAGAAATTCAATAACAACAGGAACATCTTCAGGTTGAAGCTTTTGTTCCTCTGTAGGATCCACCACATATGCCAGATATCCCATACAACCACTGGCTATCAGCTTGCTTGCTCTCAGCGAACTGATCATCATCTTCCCGGGTTTTCAAGAAGTATCGACATACTCGAAACTCTCTTCTTCCTTAGGTTGGAATACTATTTTTCGATTTCGGCAGTCGATCGTAGCTTGATATTTCCCTAGGAAATCCATGCCTAGAATCACATCGTAATCCATGATCTTCATTACGATCAACTCAGCATATAGTTCCCTATTTGCCCCATATACTGGTACATGAGGTAGCCAGTAATTGGACAACAATACTTCCCCAGAGGGTAAAGCTGTCTTAAATACTCTTCCCATATAATCGTTAAGAAGTCCTATCTTGTCAGTAAATGCATAGGAAACAAAAGAATGCGTAGCACCGGAATCGAATAGTACAGAGGCTACATGACTAGCGAGAGTAAGCTGACCTGTCACTACGTTCGATGTTCCTACCTCTGCATCCTCTTTGCTGTAGGCTATCACACGAGCATCAGCACGTGGCACACGCTCCTGGCGTTGCGGCCTTACTAGGGACTCTTCAACTCTGGCGTGAAGGGAATGAGCTTGTGGGCGTGTCTGGTGCGGTTGGAAAGTGCCTTGTCCACTCTGCCTATTGTTTGGACAGTTCCTGGCATAATGGCCTTCCTTTCCACATTCATAGCAAACAAGTGGCCCAAATTTGCATTGTCCAGAATGTCTCTTCCCGCATGTAGGGCAATTTTGTACATTAGATTCCGCATTACCAGCTGTTCTTCGCTGCTGGTTTCGATTATTTCCCTGGCAATTTCCAGAAAAATTGCCTTTTCTCTTGTTTTGCTGGGATCCTTGATTATTGTCCTGGCTTGGTTTAGCATTCTGATTAGGCTTGCTAGATTGACCAACTTGTGTAGACTTAGCCAAAGCCCTCTCCTTCTTCTTGGCCTCCCAGTGCTTTTCTCTTTCCTCTTCCTGTCGAGCTATGTGAAACTCAGCTCTGATGGCCCGACTAACACAATCTGCTACAGAAGTAGGTGGTACCTGACCAGTATCTACCAATGCAGCAATTTCTGGTCTAAACATCCCGATCATTTTCTGTATTTTCTCCCTCTCAGTAGGGACTACATAGGGACATAAACGGGATAACTGGTCGAACCTTCGGCAAACTTCGCTTACCGACATATTTCCTTGCATCAATTCTAAGAACTCTTTCTGTTGTTGTCTCAGAGATGCAGGGTCATAATATTTCTGGTTAAATTCTTCCAGAAATTCCGCCCAACTCATGGTAGACACGTTTCTTCTCATTCGTATAGTGTCCCACCAAAACCGAGCATCTTTCCTCAACACAAAAGATGCACATGCAACCTTCTCCCGATCAGTTAGGTTCATGAATTCCATGATCACTTGCAAGGATGACAACCAGTCTTCAGCCTCTAGAGGATTAGTACAACCTTCAAATTCTAGCGGCCTCATACGCCTGAATCTTTCATAGAGGGGTTCCAGATTTAATATCGGTTGCTGTTCAGGAACTCTCTCATGTATAGTAGCTGGAGAGATAACCGGATCTACCTCAGCTTCCTGTTCTACTTGGGTACCCTCAGAACCTTGCCTCTATTCTAACTCCTCTACTCGTTGTCTCAGATTAGTATTTTCTTGCATATGAGCTTCTAGTAGGGCTTGTATCTGTTCTAATCTCTCCATAACATTAAGACGTCGTTCTCATCCCTCTGGTCGATTTCACAAATCCACCATCTTGCCTATTATCCTATTATGGCACAATAATTCACCGTTAGCTTTTCCATGACCACATTCATAAAATCATATAAATTTATGAAATTCAGGGTAATGTAAAGCCACATAATCGTAACACATCATCGTACAACATATAATCATTTTGATATTTCATTCATAGCAAAACGTTTATATATCGTACATAATCATCACCAGTCATATATACATCGGCCATCATATACATCTTGGCCACAAGTCTATACAAATGAGCTTTTCTCTATAAGCTACTTATGTACATGTATACATCTATTGGTCACACATCCCCTGTGTCTGGGACTAGAGGATATTCTTCTGGATCCTCGTCGTCATCTGGATCATCTGAATCCTCACCACCCTTAGGCAATGCTCCCTGTCCTAATTCATTAGCTCCTCATGGTCTAGACGATCTAGCCTCATGATCGTTCATCATTCTTCTCAGCCCAAAGATGCGTGCGAACATCTCATCTTGACCCAGCATCTCTTGTCGACTCTACGTCAGGTGCTCAATCAGAATCTCTCTCTCGATCGTCCTGATCGTCACTACAAACTCTTGGAGCGTAGGAGGAAATAGCTTAATCACCCTCTGTCTCAACTCCATGGGTAAACCTCTCCAGAATAGCTCACAACAGTTTGCTTCAGTGAGGTTGGGCAACGGACATCTACTCCTAATGGTCTCCTCAAATCGTGCTGTGTAAGACATAACTGTCTCACCGGACAACATGACCATCCTCTCAGTTTGGAGAATATAGTCCCTAACCTCATCAAATCCAGGGTACGCAGCTGTATCTGCCTCTCGTCTCTCTGGAGGTGCTGGAGCAGGTGCCGAATCCCTAGGCGGAAACTGATCAGCCAATGGATGATAGAACTCAGCCCAACTAAATCCCAATAGAATCTCCTGGTCACAATACTCCCAAAATATTCGAGCCTCTCCCTGAAACATACTGATGGCCAACTGGATCCACATATCTCGGTCAATGTCGCACATCACCATAATCCTCTCTATGGCATGGAGCCAGTTCTTCGTCTCCATCGACTGTCGTCCACCATTAAACATAGGGGGACTGCTATCTCTGAATGCCTATACTGCCCGAGCCGAAATTCTCACCCCAATATGTTGGCGTCCACCAACAACTGGAATGTCCACTACTACAGGGGGATGAAGTACCGGTCGTGGTTGTACTACATCTACTGGCGTTGGTGCTAGTGCTAGTACTTGTGCTGGAGGTCTCTCGGGCACTGGGAGTCTAACTACTGGTCATTGGGAAATAGACGACCTCACAATAGGTCTCGTCCATACCCGTAACACCCCTCTCGGTCGTAGTAGCGGTGGTCTCACATAAGGAGGTCTGGTCATCTTGCTACCTATAAGATAATTATTTTCATATAAGAAAATAATTCACTAAACTTAAATAAACTACTTACTTGGATAGCGGTGTAGGATGCGCGAAGTGTCAAATCAGGATATGGTCAACACTGCTCTGATATACCAACTGTGACAGCAGTTGGTAATCCAAACTAAACCAACCGTAATTCCGCTCTGATACCAACTATGGCGGCAGTTGGTATTCTAAACTACACCAACCGTAAACCCGCTCTGATACCAACTGTGGTGGCCCGCCCCTCGTAGAGATCATACAATACTATTACAATTGAGCTTTATCGCTAACTGCGATAGATTGTACTCTCATGAGTCACCGACGAATCTATCTCTCTTTAAATCATGACGTTTTTTGGGGAAATTTTTTTTTCTTTAAACATCATGTAAAACATTTTTCACTATTTACTTTGTTGGAAAGAACAAAGTAATTTACATAATACAATACTTTCGTAAAATATATGCTATTACAAAAGACTGTTTCTTTTTCCCTTCTCTTTTATCGCTCAGCGAAAAGACTCTGGCAAGACCATATCCCTTACCCACTTATCCCATTTGACACACGCTATCCCGTACGCCATCCAGTCAAACAAAGCTACTGAGCTGGTCGCTTACCTGCAACACAAGCAAAAATGGGGAGCTACAGGGTCAGTAAGTTCAAACATGCAAGAAATAATATTTATATGAATAGTACTATTTATCATGAATAGTACCATTGACCACTATTCATATGTAAATAGTAACTTTGACCACTGTTCATTGTGAATAGTAAGTTTGACCACAACACAGTATATCAACAGTACATCTACCGCGATGCTAGTACCCTCACGAAACTGTCTTCTGCTTAATTATGGCATAGTTTCAGTTTTAGGTAATTATCTTTCATTATGTTCTGGTTTTGAGCTCAGGTTGGCAGTACCATTTAAGTGCGCATGACTGGGAGCGGTACATTAGTGCTGACCTCCACAGCCTTAATCTCATAGCCCCGAAGGCAAAATTGTACATGACTGGGAGCGGTACATCAGTGCTGACCTCCACAGCCTTAATCTCATAGCCCCGAAGGCAAAAGCACCTCCCTGTACGGAAGGCTGGTACGCCAGAAAGTGGTTTCATTACCGACTTTTTAAAATTCTAACCCAGTGACTTCACATTGTCCCGTGGTTATGAATGGTTCACATTTTAATTTTAGGTGAGTGAGTTTCATTAACCTCGCTCTAGTGCACGAAGCACAATTAACAATGTGTCCATTCTCAATAGTGCCCGTAGCACATTACGTCTCTCTCTCTACTCTATAATAGTGCCCGTAGCACATATGTACCTAACTTATAGTTAGTACATCAAAGTTAGCAACAATAATGCTATATGTTGCAGACAGGTAAATGTCTGAACTTACCTTATCAGTTTCTTCCCCTTTTCCCTCTTGGATTTTTGATCGCCCTCCTTGTAAGCCGATTTTGGGATCCTACAGACAAAACCTTGTCTGTTAATTTCATTTTCATTTATAGCTTTTATTTTTCATTAAAAAGCTTAAATGAAACCTATTTATAACTTTTTAGGCTTTATTTATCATTTTCCCCATTTTTCTCAACTTTTATAAAATTATGATTTTGCCCCTATATTTTGGCAAAATTACAGTTTTGCCCCTGATGGAATTTTCTTGATCTAGACTGCATTTTTGACACTCAGGAACTTTTCTATCTCTTTTCTATTCATTACCGGGTTCATTTCCATTTTATTTTCGTTTTTCACTTTCCCAACCCTCGGGAAGCACTATTCCGACCCTTACGTCGGTTTAGTGATTTTCTATCGTTTCGGAGTCTCAAATGGACGTTTTACTAGTATTTAAAACATTCATCTAGACGTTCCTGATCTAGGCTTTCGAGGCTCGGATTTTCCGTACCCGACTCGGACCTTTATTTTGTTTCGAAAAATGCCCCCCCTCGGGGTCCGTTTTTTTCAGTTTCACTCGCGTTTTACATTTTTAAGGGACGGGTTACTATTCATGAACAGCCCCTTAGGTTTTCCTTATTAAATTTTCCGTTAGGGACTCGGGTTTCCGACCCTACCCTAAACTTTTATTTTTAATTCTCTTTTTACCCCAAATGCCATTTTAAAAATTTCGGCAACATTTCGGCGTAAATTTAAGGTTACCGGCGTTAGGTACGCCTCGAACCATATGTACCTGCCACGTACTATACCACAAGCCTATTTTATGTAAAAGTTTTTCAAACTTTTACATAAAAACTCACAAAATTCCAATTCACATTTTGAACCACATTACTCAAAATTTTCTTTCAATTTTACACTTGGTTTTTTGGCCACGGTTTTCACAATCAAAACATAACCAAAATTTCTCAATTTTCAACCAAATTTTAGGCTATTCCAATGTCATCATCTAACACATTTTCAAGCCAATTTACATGCATTTTTCAACACAATTCCTAGGGTTTTTAACCTTTACAACCCACAGCCAAATTAAGAGAAACATACACCAATTTTTTTGTTTCATGCTTTCAATCACAAATCCATCATTTCCATAGTAAAATGCATGATTTGAATCATCCAAACATCAAGTAAATCATGCCTAAAATTTTTTCCAAACCCTAATTATCCCATGGCCTTTTAGGGTTATTTCACAACAAAATTTTTTTTTTTCAAGCTTTCCATCATACAAATTATGCTTTACATTAAACCAAAATATGATTTAAAGCATGTTAACACTTAAACCACAACAAATTCTCATTGACTACTCTTGGTAACCCATGGTTTTACCCTTGGAAAACCAACCAAAATTTGGTTTTTCTCTAAACCAAATCCATGGTTTTTCTCCTAATTACACCCTTAACAAAATCCAAGCACCAAATCAATCAAAACAACCAAAAATTTTTCCATCCTTTGCACTATTCATTACACGGATTCTTGGAAGAAAAATCAAGAAAAGTTTCAAACCAAGGAAAGTTACCTTGTTCACTTGCTTCCTTAGACTTCAATGAAAGGTTTGACACCAATTTTGTGAAGAAAGCTTGAAGATTTCACTTGGTCTCTCTTGGGTTGCTCACGTACTCACCATGAAAACACTTAGAAATTTTTTTTATTCTTTATTTCCATGTGAATAAGCTTCGGTCCTTTTGTTCCCAATTTTGCCGAATTATGCAACAAAGAAGCCAATTAATTTGGCTTTCAACCAATCAAAAATCACCACCTTTCAAGCCTAATTCTTTCCAAATTTTTCAAAAATTAAAATGGTGGAATTTTGGCCAAATCTTGGCCTTTAGATCAAAAAGCAAACTAACCTTGGCCATTAATGCCACCAACAACCATTTTTCATTCATTTATTAAATGGATTTATGATGTCATAAATGCAATGTAAACTTTGACTTTGACTTTTACTATTCATATTAATTCGACTACTTTTTGACCGATACCGGTTCGAGCTGAAATTTTTCTGAAATCGTCCCTGCGGGTTCCGGAGGTCTCTTGTGCAGCCGGATCAATTTAAACTGCTTCCGTTTGATCAAAATCAATCCCGGAAGTTTTTCATCTTTTAGTGCTTCGGTTAGGGTTTTCAATGCCGTTTTTGGCACCGTTCTGCCCGTTTCAACTCAGTGAATTTTTCCAATACCGAATTCTTACTCGTCAGTATTGTTAGAACATTTTAATGTATTCTAAACAATATAATTACAATTATTTCACTCTTTAAATAATACAAATTTTTATATACATACATTTGTACATTTTCTTCCGAGAATGCCTAAATTTCCCGGTTGTCGCACACAATACTTTTCATTTTCATCTCTCACACCTCGAAATCGAACTCTTTCCCTTTTGCACACATTAGGAGTATTTTGTGGCTGCTTCAAACGTGCAATCTCTATCCGGTCCAACCGTTCGTGCACTCATTCTAATTCAACTCTCAACATCTATTTCATCTCTCTCATCAACTCTAACTGCAGGTTTGGAATAGTTGTTCGTGGTGGCTCTACGGTTGAGTTTTCTTCTTTATTGCGTGACATATTTAAAATCTGCAAAATAAGGTTAGAAACCTCACAAGCACTCCCTCACGTGTTTCACTTGAGAAAAGAGAATTCACTCACTCCCGTGTTTCTCGCTTAAATAGCTTTTACCCTCTAATATGCTCACTGCTCCTGCCTTCTTCCACTCGTTCATTCCCGTTTGGTTCTTTTCAAGCAAGAACCTAAGCTCTGATACCAAATGATGCGAACCCCGCTAAGAATAACGAGACCCGTCAAGATTATGAACCAAAGAACGTTCCAAAGTCAGGTTTGAATGGATGGGAGACCTCGACCCGTTGCTTCAGCAAAAACGAGAACCTTGGTATATTGGACCTCAACCCGTTGCTTAATGCGGAACAAGAACCTTGGTATAAGGAAGATGCCACAATAAACTATGGAATGGTTGATTGGTAAGTCAGGAGTGAACGCCACGAAAAATTTCGGTAAGTTCAAATAGTTCTCAAAGAACCGAAGAGAATTATAACTCTCAAATTTGTGAATAAACTGGTGTGTCTTTTTATTGCCGTGAGGATGCCTATTTATAGGCAATTGTTACAGAGAATATTCCTAAAAAACCTGAAAAAATTTGTTACAAAGGATAATCCTAAAAATCCAAAAATTTGTTATAAAAGATATTCATAAATCCTAACTGAAATTTGTTACAAAAGAAAATCCTAAATCCTAACCGAAATCACGCCTGCACTAGAAATTCAGAAAAAGAAACGAAAATAAATTAAAAAAAGTCATGGGCTTGTATTATTTGAATTCCTCATGGGCTTGAATTAAGTTAATGCATCCCTGTTGACCACATGGGTCAATGGGCCTCCACGAATTTGATTGAGCCCAAATCTCTTGAATCAGCCCATTAAGTGCTTTTTCTTTAAATCTCTTTGCTCTCGCTCTCGTAACCAGCCCAATTGGTATTTGAATGGGTTCCCATAAAACCGTTCTTTGATTCACATCATTACCCTCCTCCTGAAAAGGAAATCATCGCCTAATAAGGATTTGTATGCATTGTCATCGATTCGTTCAAGAACTTGGAAAGGACTATCCCCTCTAGGAAGTCGCTCGGAATGCTTTTCTGCTGGGATTCATTTCTTCCTTTCACATAGCCAAGCCCAATCTCCGGGATCAAAAACTAATTTGTGACACGTTTTGTTGGCTTGACCTTGAAGCTACTTAGTCTTCTCGGGATTAGTACTATGGATTAGTTAGTTTGGATTGGAAGCTCTGGCACAAAATCAATTTGATGTTTGAACCCTCGGATAAATGGTAATCCACGTAGTGCTTCCTCGCAAAAGACATCCTCGTATCCTTTTGTATAACAATCCTTTTGTTTTCTCTCTGATTTTCTCTCAATGGCCATAAGACTCTTCTCTTTTTTTTTTGGCCCGCTTTTCTCGGACTCTCTCTCTTTTTCACTTTTTATCTTTTGGTTGCTCTCTTTTTCACTACTTCTCTTTTTGTAACCTCACTTGATCTTCATACACTTGTTGTGGTGTCATCAGTACAAAAGTGATTGGTTGATCGTTGGGCAACGAATACTTGTTGGTGAAGCCATCCGTGTTGACGCACCAATCAAACTACTTCTGTAAATCGTCAGGGATGGTTTTACCTTGGAACGGGGGAGTCTTCATTTTAATGCTACCCAAATTGCTGTCTGCTTGATTCCTAGCTCTTGTAAATCGCCCTCCATGTCTCCTATTATTACCCATAACTGAACCCTGACCATCTTCTTTATCAAAAACCAGCCCCACAATACTTTTCGTCTTCATCTCTCAAAACTCGAAATCAAACTCTTTCCCTTTTGCACACATTAGGAGCATTTTGTGGCTGCTTCAAACATGCAATCTCTATCTGGTCCAACCGTTCATGCCTTCGTTCTAATTCAACTCTCAACATCCGTTTCATCTTTCTCATCAACTCTAACTGCAGGTTTGGAATAGTTGGTTGTGGTGGCTCTATGGTTGAGTTTTCTTCTTTATTGCGTGACATATTTAAAATCTGCAAAATAAGTTTAGAAACCTCACAAGCACTCCCTCACATGTTTCACTTGAGAAAAGAGAATTCACTCACTCCCGTGTTTCTCGCTTAAATGGCTTTTACCTTCTAATATGCTCACTACTCCTGCCTTCTTCCGCTCGTTGATTCTCTCTTGGTTCTTTTCAAGCTAGAACCTAAGGTCTGATACCAAATGATGCGAACCCCGCCAAGAATAACGAGACCCGCCAAGATTATGAACCCAAGAACGTTCCAATGTCAGGTTTGAACGGATGGGAGACCTCGACCCATTGCTTCAGCAAAAACAAGAACCTTGGTATATTGGACCTCAACCCGTTACTTAATGCGGAACAAGAACCTTGGTATAAGGAAGATGCCACAATCAATTATGGAATGGTTGATTGGTAAGTCGGGAGCGAACGCCACGAAAAATTCCGGTAAGTTCAAATAGTTCTCAAAGAACCAAAGAGAATTAGAACTCTTAAATTTGTGAATAAACTGGTGTGTCTTTTTATTGCCGTGAGGATGCCTATTTATAGGCAATTGTTACAGAGAATATTCCTAAAAAACCCGAAAATTAGTTAGAAAGGATAATCCTAAAAATCTGAAAATTTGTTATAAAATATAATCCTAAATCCTAATTGAAATTTGTTACAAAAGATAATCCTAAATCCTGACCGAAATCACGCCTGCACTAGAAATTCGGAAAAAGAAAAGAAAATAAATTAAAAAAAGACATGGGCTTGTATTATTTGAATTCCTCATAGGCTTGAATTAAGTTAATGCATCCCTGTTGACCACATGGGTCAATGGGCCTCCATGAATTTGATTTACCCAAATCTCTTGAATCAGCCCATTAAGTGCTTTTTCTTTAAATCTCTTTGCTCTCGCTCTTGTAACCAGCCCAACTGGTATTTGACTTGGTTCCCAAAAAACCGTTCTTTGATTCACATCATTCCCCTCCTCTTGAAAAAGAAATCATCACCTAATAAGGATTTGTATGCATTGTCATCGATTCGTTCAAGAACTTGGAAAGGATCATCCCCTCTAGGAAGTCGCTAGGAACGCTTTTTTGTCGGGATTCATTTCTTCCTTTTGCATAGCCAAACCCAATCTCCGGGATCAAAAACTAATTTGTGACGCGTTTTGTTGGCTTGACCTTGAAGCTACTTAGTCCTCTCGGTATTACTACTATGGATTATTCGGTTTGGATTGGAAGCTCTGGGCACAAAATCAATTTGATGTTTGAACCCTCGAATAAATGGCAATCCACGTAGTGCTTCCTCGCAAAAGACATCCTCGTATCCTTTTGTATAACAATCCTTTTGTTTTCTCTCTGATTTTCTCTCAATGGCCATAAGACTCTTCTCTTTTTTTTTTTTGGCTCGCTTTTCTCGGCCTCTTTCTCTTTTTCACTTTTTATCTTTTGGTTGCTCTCTTTTTCACTCCTTCTCTTTTTGTAACCTCACTTGATCTTCATACACTTGTTGTGCTGTCAGCAGTACAAGAGTGATTGGTTGATCGTTGAGCAACGAATACTTGTTGGTGAAGCCATCCGTGTTGACACACCAATCAAACTACTTCTGTAAATCGTCAGGGATGGTTTTACCTTGGAACGGGGGAGTCTTCATTTTAATGCTGCGCAAATTGTTGTCATCTTGATTCCTAGCTCTTGTAAATCGCCTTCCATGTCTCCTATTATTACCCACAACCGAATCCTGACCATCTTCTTTATCAAAAACCAGCCCCACAATACTTTTCATCTTCATCTCTCACACCTCGAAATCGAACTCTTTCCCTTTTGCACACATTAGGAGCATTTTGTGGCAGCTTCAAATGTACAATCTCTATCCGGTCCAACCGTTCATGCATTCGTTCTAATTCAACTCTCAACCTCCGTTTCATCTCTCTCATCAACTGTAACCGCAGGTTTGGAATAGTTGATCGTGGTGGCTCTACGGTTGAGTTTTCTTCTCTATTGCATGACATATTTAAAATCTGCAAAATAAGGTTAGAAACCTCACAAGCACTCCCTCACGTGTTTCACTTGAGAAAAGAGAATTCACTCACTCCCGTGTTTCTCACTTAAATGGCTTTTACCCTCTAATATGCTAACTACTCCTGCCTTCTTCTACTCGTTGATTCTCGTTTAGTTCTTTCCAAGCTAGAACCTAAGCTCTGATACCAAATGATGCGAACCCCGCTAAGAATAAGGAGACCCGTCAAGATTATGAACCCAAGAACGTTCCAAAGTTAGGTTTGAATGGATGGGAGACCTCGACTTGTTGCTTCAGCAAAAACAAGAACCTTGGTATATTGGACCTCAACCCGTTGCTTAATGCGGAACAAGAACCTTGGTATAAGGAAGATGCCACAATCAACTATGGAATGGTTGATTGGTAAGTCGGGAGTGAACGCCACGGAAAATTTCGGTAAGTTCAAATAGTTCTCAAAGAACCAAATGTTAGGAAATGCCCTAAGTATTAGAGACATTTTGATGTATTCATTTTGAACTGGATAATAAAATTATACTTAGAGGTTATTCATTACATTGCTATCTGTCCTCGTCTTATTTACATGTTAAAGTAAATGTAAGCAAATATGGCTCACTGACTGCTTGTGTTAAAACTGTTAGAACGTTGCATGCAATGGATTTTTGTATGCGAGAAGACAATGTTCTAAAGTTAGCAGTCTAAACTATGGTCTGTAGTCTATGGGGTTAGACCGAGCATCTAACTCATGTTAAGACTATTATGTTGTCTAAAGCCTTAGAGGGGACGGTCTGTCTTGACTGTCTGGAGCTGGACTCCCAAGTAGAGACATGGATATGTTGCTTGGTGGTGACATATTAGACCGGGACTAAAGCGTGATTGATCTACGTAGTCCGCTATGAGTGGATCAATCTGCTTTTGACGTTCATTATGCAATAACCTTAATCCTGAGTAAATGAACTACTTCATGTATATGACTTGTGTACTTTGATGTTCCAATGGCTAAAGCGTCTCAGAGGTAGTAAGCTTATAGACCGGTTCGTTGGGTGCATGACTTGTATACGATGAAGGGTTTGTTTGCAGATATCGGAATCATAGCTCTGAGGAGTTAAAGGTATCCTCTTAAAGGCATTATACTGAATGTGAAAATGGACAAGGCCTTGGGTCGTCTGCTGGGCGGATGACTTCTTATTCACATATGGTGAATAATCATTTTCTAGATTCGGTAGTATAATGGAACTTTAAGATAGCCTGATCAGTAGGATTAAACGGACTTTGACCTAAGGCTGATCATGGATATCATATGAGGGTTTTGCATATATGACAAGGTCATTGGATGGTAGCTCGTCACAGGCTTACGTAATACGGTATATAATTGGGAGTTCAGTTTCAGGTTTATAGTGGTGTGACTCTGAAATTAGTGATCATATGATTGACTTGTTCGGTACAGAATGATGATCATATGGAATCACGGGAGCCCGATTATATATGTCCAATCAGTCCCTCTACTAGCTCCACATAATTCCTTAATGTTTGGCAAATTGATTTGTGTATGCTATTGGCTAGTTTATTATGCATGGATGGTGATGACACAGGATTAGGATGGTAGACAAGATTCTCTCCGGTTGGATTCAGATTTTGTTTTGGATAATAGAGTACACAATTATTCGAACTCCAAATAAAGTTGCCATGATTTTATTTGAGATTGGATTGGAGTTGTAGAAAATTATCCATGAGAACAAGAATATGAAACACAACCGTTTTGTGGAATTTGAAATTTGAATTTTGAAATTTGAAATTTGAATTTTGAAATTTGAAATTTGAATTTTGAATTTGAAATTTGAATTTGAAATTTGAATTTGAAATTCGAATTTGAAATTTGAATTTGAAATTTAAATTTGAAATTTGAAATTTGAAATTTGAAATTTGAATTTGAAATTTGAATTTGAAATTTGAAATTCAAATTTTGAATCACAGTCCAAGTAGGATTCGAATTTATTGTGGAAAATCCACAAGGTTTGAAATTCGAATTTGAGTTGGATTTGGAGAGGATAATCTTGTTAGAATCCTACTTGAATTTTGAATCCAAATCCCAACAAATAAAGGACGAAATTTTGAGGATAATCCTCATGAAAAATTTCGGATTTTGTGGATAAGATTCAAGGGAATATTCAAGCTTCAATCCTAGTTGAATTTGGTTTCTCTCTCCTCCCAAAAGTGGCCGAAATTTTGGATCCCTAATCCTAGGAAATTCGGTTATTTTTGGATAAGGTTAAGATGAGATTTTGCTTGAGAAATCCTAGTGGAATTTTGATTCTCCCTTATCCTAAAAGTGGCCGAAAATTTGGAGGATTTTCTCCTTGTGAATTTCGGATTTTTTGGTTGGAAAAGGGAGATAAAATTCTAGCTAAAATCTTGTTAAGATTTGGATTGGATTTATCTAGAAAAACCGAATTTAATTGTGGAGATTCTCCCTTGGAAAATTCGGATTTTTTGGGTTTGGATAAGGGAAAATATCTTTTCCTAGTCCAATTCAAATTCAGAGATTCACCTCATGCAGGTCTATAAATAGAGGTCCTGCCACTCCAGTTCTCTCAGACCACAGACTCTCAGGTGAGCAGGCTTATTGTTGCACAGCTCATCGTGACAATAAAGTTCTTTAGAGATCTGGGTGGTCGGAAGAAGACTAGCAGTGCTAGCATACCGATCGAGGTTCAGAGTGCCCACACACTCAGCCATTCGGGAATTGGAGAATAGTAGAGAAGGCTAGTTGGTTGAAGCCTCCGGTCACTCTCCTCCTGTTCATTGGCGTCCTTGAGGTATGAGTTTTAATTGTTGTTGATTTATTGTATATGGCATCATGAGATATTTAACGATCTAAAAATTTTTATTGTTCCGCTGCGCCACTTTGATACGTTTTTACCAATTTATTTTCCTACAATTGGTATCAGAGCCATCTCATGACTATGCCATGTATATAAATTAGACAATTACTTAGTCTTTTTATTTATGTATGGATTTGATATTTAGAGAGTGGCATTCTAGGGTTCCTTTATGTTGTTATCATGTATTATGTATAAAGTATGTGGTTATTTTAATTTTTTGAATTATTATAAGCATGCTTGTTTATACCGGTTATGGTTCCTTAGAATTTAGAAAAATTGTATCTAGGAATTTTTTATGTAACCATGGGAGCAGCTTATTAACACTGTAATTTTCCCATGGATATTAATTTTTGTCTCTTAGAATTTTTATGGATAGAATTTTGTACACCGGAAACGGTATAGGAATTTTTTATGTAATTATTCTTGGAGGAGATTGAAGATTGAAGACCGTAATTTATTTTTCCCAAAAGTTAAATTTAATTTAAAGGTTGAAATTTTGATTGTGTGGAAAATTTCAATTTAATTGGGATTCAAATTAATTTTTGGAGATCCTAAAAGATAAATTGGAATATGGCATGAAAATCGAGACACGACCCCTCAGGATAGGCCGACGGGCCTTAGTGGGGCTGCAGCCCCTGCCCTCGGGCAGGATGGGGCTGCGGCAGCCCCTATGCAGGCAAGCATCACCCACGGCCGCAGGCTTGGCCTGCAGCCGAGGGTGGCGCAGCCTGCCCAAGGCTGGCCGCAGCCTGGGCGTGCAGCCACTGGCTGCAGGCGCTGCCTGCAGCCTGCCGGCTGCTGCGCCCAGCCTGGGCGTGCAGCCTGGTGCTGCAGGCTTGGCCTGCAGCCCGGCAGGCTGCACAAGGGGCGGCCGTGGGCTGCCAGCCCCTCCGGGGTTGGTGGCTGCCCACGGCGGCTGCCGCCTACGGGGGTGGCGGTCCGACGGTCCAAAAATCAGAAAATTTTGATTTTTAAATTTGAGATTTAATTTTAAATCATGTTTAAAAATATGTAATTGAAAATTTGAAATTTTTGAAATTACATATTACACATGATGATTAAAATTGTTTAAAATTTGAATTAGAAATTTAAATTTGAAATTCGAATTTGGTATTTGAATTTGAAATTTAAATTTTTGGAGATTTAAATTTTAAATAATTCTTGGGATGAGAAATAAATGGAGAGGCTACATAAAGATGGATACAAGAAGACGGAACAAAATTCAAGACCCAAAGAATGCTTTGGATGGAATTTTGTAATCTTTATTTTCTTTGTTCTAGGATGGAACCATGGCTTGGTTATTCTGTCAATTATTTTTTCTGTGATATGTCATGGATGTATAAATATGTATTGATGGATGTTTTGTATGCATATTTGATAACATGTCATATAGGATAGGTGAGTGCCGCTCATACTATATTGATCATACATAATTTGTCAAAACTTGCATGTTTTTCAAAATATTGAGTGGGAGAGGGTTTCAAACAAAACCCACGGCCTCCATTGTTGATCCATATGTGAAAGCATGGTAACGCCTCGCGTCAGTTCCGACCTGACCACACCCCTCGGTAGATGTTTACCACCGCCGGTATACTAGATTGGATCTCCTATGTGGAAAACGTGTTCGGGTGCGATCCTATTCATGACCACCCCTCGGTGGCTTGGTAGGACGTGGATCGGGCTACGTAAACAATGGTTATACACTCAAGACTCGTTTAGTTATTAACCTTCCCTAGAAGCTCTGTTAACTAAACTGGTGGCCAAACAAGCGGTTATTAATATATGTCTTAACCTTGGAGGATTTAAGGTAACATATATTAATTGGACGGGGTCCATGTTCCGGCTATTTGTTCTCATGACCACCCCTCGGTGGCTTGGGGCAATAGGTGCTGAGAATTACCGTTGCAATGCTACATGTTTTTTTCAAGTTTCATGTAGGAACATACTTGTATGTTTTATTTGCTAAGTTATCTGCATATTTGCTTGGGCTTTGTAATGATGTCTAGTATAATTTTATTTCAGTTCAAAATGTCACCGACACCCCTCATTTCGATACTTACTGAAAATAAGTTGAATGGCGACAATTATAAAGATTGGAAAAGAAATCTATTAATAGTTCTCAGCTGCGAGAGACACAAGTTCGTACTGGACGAACCATGCCCACCTGGGCCCAAACCTGACACACCACTTGAGGAGGTCCCGGTTGCCTATAATCGTTGGAGAGAATCCAATGAAATAGCTCGATGCTACATCCTTGCTAGCATGACGAGTGCTTTACAAAAGCAGCATGAGACTTATCAAGTTGCTGGGGAGATCATGGATAATCTGGAAGACATGTTCGGAGGCCAAGAAAAATTGGCTCGACAGTCCGCTATCACCAGCATTATGAACTCCAAGCAAAAGGCTGGTGCTCCGGTGAAGGACCATATGATCACTCTAATGGGATTCTTCGCTGAAGCTGCCGAGAATGGTGCTGAGTTAGACTACAACACCCAGATCGAGATGGTGTTCAAGACTCTGTCTAAAGATTTTGTGGGGTTTAAGGCCGCATACAATCTGGCGACAAAGGAGTTAGGACTTACCGAGCTCATGAAGCAACTACAGGCTTATGAGCGGATGATCAGGGATGAAGATGTGGTCCGACCTAAAAGAGAGGCCAATTTGGCGGAATCTTCCAATCCCTCACGGAAGAGGAAGAGGCCAAATAAGAAGCAAGTGGCTTCTAGTTCTTCTAATCCTCCTGTCTCGGACGGGAAGAAGAAGAAGAAGAACAAGAAGCCAAAGGACCCTAAAAAGTCCAAATGCTTCCACTGTGGGAAGGTAGGTCACTTCAAGAAGGCTTGCCGGGAATTCCTAGCCTCCAAGGGCAAGGAAGGTAAGGAACTTCATTACTTAGAAGCGTGTTTGGTGGAAGAATCGAAAGACACATGGGTCATTGATTCGGGCGCCACTAATCATGTTTGTGTTTCTATGCAGGGGTTCGTGGAAACGAGAAGTCTACATGATAGGAGCCTCTCGTTGCGGACTGGAGATGGTAGCTTTATGGTGGCTGAGGCAGTGGGAGACGTTCATCTTTATTTTGATCAATTTAGGTTTATTTTAGTGAAAGACTGTTTTTATGTTCCTAATTTTAGGAGGAACCTTATATCGGTAGCTTGTTTAATAAAGGATTCTTATTCAGTTTCTTTTAGTAAAAGAGTTGATATTCGTAGAAATAAGTCTTTTATCTGTTCTGGATGGATGGATGGAAACCTATATTTGATCAGACCAAAGATGTACTCACTGCTTGACACTGAATTAATTGATAACTCTAAAAGGTTGAAAGTTTCTCACTCTAACAAGGCGTATCTTTGGCACTTAAGACTTGGTCATATTAATCAGGATAGGATTCAAAGATTGGTGAAAGACGGTCCTCTGGAATCTCTGGAGGAGGTACGACTTCCCCAATGTGAGTCTTGTCTAGAGGGTAAGATGACTAAGAGGTCTTTTGGAGCTAAGGGTACAAGGGCACAGGAGCTCTTAGAAATTGTGCACACTGACGTATGTGGCCCCATGAACGTCACAGCACGAGGAGGGTTTGAGTACTATGTCTCTTTCATAGATGATTACTCGAGGTATGGATATGTGTATCTGATGCACCGCAAGAGCGAAACCTTTGACAAGTTCAAAGAGTATCGTGCGGAAGTGGAAAAGCAATTGGATAAATCCATAAAGACACTTCGATCTGATCGAGGTGTCGAATACCTCTCTGATGAATTTCTAGGACATCTTGTAGAGAATGGGATATTATCCCAATTGACTGCACCTGGTACTCCACAACAGAATGGTGTAGCCGAAAGGAGAAACAGGACCTTATTGGATATGGTACGGTCCATGATGAGTTACTCAACGCTGCCATTATCATTTTGGGGACATGCTTTACAAACGGCGTGCTATATTCTGAACCAGGTTCTGAGCAAATCAATTCCTAGAACTCCGTATGAATTGTGGCGTGGCAGGAAGCCCTCCCTTGGACATATGAGAATATGGGGCTGCCCGGCACATGTACTAGATGGGGATGCGAAGAAGTTGGAACCAAGATCAGAATTATGCATGTTTGTAGGGTATCCAAAGGGAACTAAAGGAGGTCTGTTCTATAACCCGAAGGAACAAAAGGTCATTGTCTCAACCCATGCGACATTCTTGGAGGAAAGTCACATGAATGACTTTAAGCCTCGAAGCAAAGTGGTGATAGAGGAGTTATCGGGTGAAAGAACTGCTCCACAGATTTCGGTCTTGGACGCAAGTCCGAGTTCCAGTGAAAGACCTGCAGACGATCAACAATTTAGGGTGCCTCGTCGTAGTGGGAGGGTTTCTAAGAAACCTAATTTCTTTATGTATGATGCTGAGGTATACCAGGCCGAGGCTCATGAGCATGAGGAAGATCCGGTCACATATGATGAAGCTATAAAGGATGTTGATTCTAGATCTTGGAAACAGGCTATGAACAATGAGATGGATTCTATGAAATCCAACTCTGTTTGGGAACTTGTAGATTTGCCGGATGGGATAAAACCCATTGGATGCAAATGGGTCTACAAAAGAAAGAAGGATGCGGAAGGGAGAGTGGAAACTTTCAAAGCTAGACTGGTTGCAAAGGGATACACGCAAAAGGCTGGAATCGATTACGAGGAAACCTTTTCGCCTGTTGCTATGCTGAAGTCTATCCGTATTCTTCTGTCCATTGCTGCGGCTCTCGATTACGAGATCTGGCAAATGGATGTCAAGACGGCATTCTTGAATGGCCATCTTGAAGAGTGTATCTATATGATACAGCCCGAAGGGTTCGTAGCAAAAGGCCAGGATAGGAAAGTCTGCAAGTTGCTTAGATCCATTTATGGATTAAAGCAGGCATCCCGCTCATGGAACCAGAGGTTTGATCAAGCGATTAAGACATTTGGTTTTGAGCAGAACGTTGATGAACCTTGTGTTTATAAACGTATTAAGGATGGAAAAGTGGTCTTTCTGATACTCTATGTCGATGATATACTACTCATTGGGAATGATGTAGGGAACTTATCATCGGTCAAGCTTTGGTTACACCAACAGTTTGACATGAAGGACTTGGGAGAAGCTAATTATGTTCTAGGCATTCGTCTCTTCAGAGATCGAAAGAACAAAATGATAGCGTTATCCCAAGCTTCATACATAGATAAAATAATTGACAAATATGCAATGCTAGAGGCAAAGAAAGGCTCACAACCTTCTATTGCCGGTTTAACTCTTTCATTGGATGACTGTCCCAAGACATCGGAAGAAAGAGAGCGTATGAGTAAGGTCCCTTATGCATCCGCTGTGGGTAGCCTTATGTACGCTATGCTTTGCACTCGCCCGGACATATGTTTTGCAGTAGGTATGGTAAGTCGATATCAAGCGAATCCTGGAACCAAGCACTGGCAAGCAGTAAAGCATATACTCAAGTATCTTAAGAGAACGAGGGATTATATGCTAGTGTATTCTGGAGGGGACCTAACACCCGTAGGATACACGGACTCAGACTTCCAGACTTGTAAGGATTCGAGGAAATCGACATCTGGATCAGTGTTTTTACTCGGAGGAGGCACCATTGTGTGGAGGAGCGTGAAGCAGGGCTGCACAGCTGACTCTACTATGGAGGCTGAGTATGTGGCTGCGGCTGAGGCATCTAAAGAAGCGGTTTGGCTCCGCAAGTTCTTTAGAGACCTTGAGGTCATTCCGGGTGTTGACAAGCCTATCACACTTTACTGTGATAATACAGGGGCTATTGCCAACACAAGGGAATCTCGGCACCACAAGAGAACCAAGCACATCGATCGGAGGTATCACATTATTAGAGGGCATGTGGAGACAGGACAAGTGGATGTATGTAAGATCGCGTCCGAGGACAACATCGCTGATCCCTTTACTAAGACTTTGGTAGCTAGAAGCTTTGAGAGGCATGTAGAGGCGATGGGGATGCGTAACATGGCACATCTACTCGCTTAGGGCAAGTGGGAGATTGTTAGGAAATGCCCTAAGTATTAAAGACATTTTGATGTATTCATTTTGAACTGGATAATAAAATTATACTTAGAGGTTATTCATTACATTGCTATCTGTCCTCGTCTTATTTACATGTTAAAGTAAATGTAAGCAAATATGGCTCACTGACTGCTTGTGTTAAAACTGTTAGAACGTTGCATGCAATGGATTTTTGTATGCGAGAAGACAATGTTCTAAAGTTAGCAGTCTAAACTATGGTCTGTAGTCTATGGGGTTAGACCGAGCATCTAACTCATGTTAAGACTATTATGTTGTCTAAAGCCTTAGAGGGGACGGTCTGTCTTGACTGTCTGGAGCTGGACTCCCAAGTAGAGACATGGATATGTTGCTTGGTGGTGACATATTAGACCGGGACTAAAGCGTGATTGATCTACGTAGTCCGCTATGAGTGGATCAATCTGCTTTTGACGTTCATTATGCAATAACCTTAATCCTGAGTAAATGAACTACTTCATGTATATGACTTGTGTACTTTGATGTTCCAATGGCTAAAGCGTCTCAGAGGTAGTAAGCTTATAGACCGGTTCGTTGGGTGCATGACTTGTATACGATGAAGGGTTTGTTTGCAGATATCGGAATCATAGCTCTGAGGAGTTAAAGGTATCCTCTTAAAGGCATTATACTGAATGTGAAAATGGACAAGGCCTTGGGTCGTCTGCTGGGCGGATGACTTCTTATTCACATATGGTGAATAATCATTTTCTAGATTCGGTAGTATAATGGAACTTTAAGATAGCCTGATCAGTAGGATTAAACGGACTTTGACCTAAGGCTGATCATGGATATCATATGAGGGTTTTGCATATATGACAAGGTCATTGGATGGTAGCTCGTCACAGGCTTACGTAATACGGTATATAATTGGGAGTTCAGTTTCAGGTTTATAGTGGTGTGACTCTGAAATTAGTGATCATATGATTGACTTGTTCGGTACAGAATGATGATCATATGGAATCACGGGAGCCCGATTATATATGTCCAATCAGTCCCTCTACTAGCTCCACATAATTCCTTAATGTTTGGCAAATTGATTTGTGTATGCTATTGGCTAGTTTATTATGCATGGATGGTGATGACACAGGATTAGGATGGTAGACAAGATTCTCTCCGGTTGGATTCAGATTTTGTTTTGGATAATAGAGTACACAATTATTCGAACTCCAAATAAAGTTGCCATGATTTTATTTGAGATTGGATTGGAGTTGTAGAAAATTATCCATGAGAACAAGAATATGAAACACAACCGTTTTGTGGAATTTGAAATTTGAATTTTGAAATTTGAAATTTGAATTTTGAAATTTGAAATTTGAATTTTGAATTTGAAATTTGAATTTGAAATTTGAATTTGAAATTCGAATTTGAAATTTGAATTTGAAATTTAAATTTGAAATTTGAAATTTGAAATTTGAATTTGAAATTTGAATTTGAAATTTGAAATTCAAATTTTGAATCACAGTCCAAGTAGGATTCGAATTTGTTGTGGAAAATCCACAAGGTTTGAAATTCGAATTTGAGTTGGATTTGGAGAGGATAATCTTGTTAGAATCCTACTTGAATTTTGAATCCAAATCCCAACAAATAAGGGACGAAATTTTGAGGATAATCCTCATGAAAAATTTCGGATTTTGTGGATAAGATTCAAGGGAATATTCAAGCTTCAATCCTAGTTGAATTTGGTTTCTCTCTCCTCCCAAAAGTGGCCGAAATTTTGGATCCCTAATCCTAGGAAATTCGGTTATTTTTGGATAAGGTTAAGATGAGATTTTGCTTGAGAAATCCTAGTGGAATTTTGATTCTCCCTTATCCTAAAAGTGGCCGAAAATTTGGAGGATTTTCTCCTTGTGAATTTCGGATTTTTTGGTTGGAAAAGGGAGATAAAATTCTAGCTAAAATCTTGTTAAGATTTGGATTGGATTTATCTAGAAAAACCGAATTTAATTGTGGAGATTCTCCCTTGGAAAATTCGGATTTTTTGGGTTTGGATAAGGGAAAATATCTTTTCCTAGTCCAATTCAAATTCAGAGATTCACCTCATGCAGGTCTATAAATAGAGGTCCTGCCACTCCAGTTCTCTCAGACCACAGACTCTCAGGTGAGCAGGCTTATTGTTGCACAGCTCATCGTGACAATAAAGTTCTTTAGAGATCTGGGTGGTCGGAAGAAGACTAGCAGTGCTAGCATACCGATCGAGGTTCAGAGTGCCCACACACTCAGCCATTCGGGAATTGGAGAATAGTAGAGAAGGCTAGTTGGTTGAAGCCTCCGGTCACTCTCCTCCTGTTCATTGGCGTCCTTGAGGTATGAGTTTTAATTGTTGTTGATTTATTGTATATGGCATCATGAGATATTTAACGATCTAAAAATTTTTATTGTTCCGCTGCGCCACTTTGATACGTTTTTACCAATTTATTTTCCTACACCAAAGAGAATTAGAACTCTTAAATTTGTGAATAAACTGGTGTGTCTTTTTATTGCCGTAAGGATGCCTATTTATAGGCAATTGTTAGAGAGAATATTCCTAAAAAACCCGAAAATTAGTTAGAAAGGATAATCCTAAAAATCTGAAAATTTGATATAAAATATAATCCTAAATCCTAACTGAAATTTGTTACAAAAGATAATCCTAAATCCTAACCGAAATCACGCCTGCACTAGAAATTCGGAAAAAGAAAAGAAAATAAATTAAAAAAAGACATGGGCTTGTATTATTTGAATTCCTCATAGTCTTGAATTAAGTTAATGCATCCCTGTTGACCACATGGGTCAACGGGCCTCTACGAATTTGATTTAGCCCAAATCTCTTGAATCGGCCCATTAAGTGCTTTTTCTTTAAATCTCTTTGCTCTCGCTCTTGTAACCAGCCCAATTGGTATCTGACTTGGTTCCCAAAAAACCGTTCTTTGATTCACATCATTCCCCTCCTGTTGAAAAAGAAATCATCACCTAATAAGGATTTGTATGCATTGTCATCGATTCGTTCAAGAACTTGGAAAGGACCATCCCCTCTAGGAAGTCGCTAGGAACGCTTTTTTGTCGGGATTCATTTCTTCCTTTTGCATAGCCAAACCCAATCTTCGGGATCAGAAACCAATTTGTGACGCGTTTTGTTGGCTTGACCTTGAAGCTCCTTAGTCTTCTCGGGATTACTACTATTGACTAGTCGGTTTGGATTGGAAGCTCTAGGCACAAAATCAATTTGATGTTTGAACACTCGGATAAATGGTAATCAACGTAGTGCTTCCTCGCAAAAGACATCCTCGTATCCTTGTTGTGGTGTCAGCAGTACAAGTGTGATTGGTTTGAGCAACGAATACTTGTTGGTGAAGCCATCCGTGTTGACACACCCATCAAACTGCTTCTGTAAATCATCAAGGATGGTTTTACCTTTGAACGGGGGAGTCTTCATTTTAATGCTGCCCAAATTGTTGTCTTTTTGATTCGTAGCTCTTGTAAATCGCCCTCCATGTCTCCTATTATTACCCACAACCGAATCCTGACCATCTTCTTTAAAACCAGCCCCACAATACTTTTCGTCTTCATCTCTCACAACTCGAAATCGAACTCTTTCCCTTTTGCACACAATAGGAGCATTTTATGGCTGCTTTAAACGTGCAATCTCTATCTGGTCCAACCGTTCATGCCCTCATTCTAATTCAACTCTCAACATCCGTTTCATCTCTCTTATCAACTCTAACTGCAGGTTTGGAATAGTTGGTCGTGGTGGCTCTACGGTTGAGTTTTCTTCTTTATTGCGTGACATATTTAAAATTTGCAAAATAAGGTTAGAAACCTCACAAGCACACCCTCGCGTGTTTCACTTGAGAAAAGAGAATTCACTCACTCCCATGTTTCTCACTTAAATGGCTTTTACCCTCTAATATGCCCACTACTCCTGCCTTCTTCCACTCGTTGATTCTCTTTTGGTTCTTTTCAAGCTAGAACCTAAGCTCTGATACCAAATGATGCAAACCCCGCCAAGCATAACGAGACCCGCCAAGATTATGAACCCAAGAACGTTCCAAAGTCAGGTTTGAACAGATGGGAGACCTCGACCCGTTGCTTTAGCAAAAACAAGAACCTTGGTATATTGGACCTCAACCCGTTACTTAATGCGGAATAAGAACCTTGGTATAAGGAAGATGCCGCAATCAACTATGGAATGGTTGATTGGTAAGTCGGGAGCGAACGCCATGGAAAATTTCGGTAAGTTCAAATAGTTCTCAAAGAACCGAAGAGAATTAGAACTCTCAAATTTGAGAATAAACTAGCGTGTCTTTTTATTGCCGTGAGGATGCCTATTTATAGGCAATTGTTACAGAGAATATTCCTAAAAACCTAAACATTTGTTACGAAAGATAATCCTAAAAATCTAAAAATTTGTTATAAAAGATAATCCTAAATCCTAACTGAAATTTGTTAAAAAAGAAAATCCTATATCCGAATCGAAATCACGCCTGCACTAGAAATTCGGAAAAAGAAACGAAAATAAATTAAAAAAAGTCATGGGCTTGTATTATTTGAATTCCTCATGGGTTTGAATTAAGTTAATGCATCCCTGTTGACCACATGGGTCAATGGGCCTCCACAAATTTGATTGAGCCCAAATCTCTTGAATCAGCCCATAAAGTGCTTTTTCTTTAAATCTCTTCGCTCTCGCTCTTATAACCAGCCCAATTGGTATTTTAATTGGTTCCCATAAAACCATTCTTTGATTCACATCATTCCCCTCCTCTTGAAAAGGAAATCATCGCCTAATAAGGATTTGTATACATTGTCATCGATTCGTTCAAGAACTTGGAAAGGACCATCCCCTCTAGGAAGTCGCTCGGAACGCTTTTCTGTCGGGATTTGTTTCTTCCTTTCGCATTGCCAAACCCAATCTCCGGGATCAAAAACTAATTTGTGACGCATTTTGTTGGCTTGACCTTGAAGCTCCTTAATCTTCTCGGGATTACTACTATGGATTAGTCGGTTTGGATTGGAAGCTCTGGGCACAAAATCAATTTGATGTTTGAACCCTCGGATAAATGGTAATCCACATAGTGCTTCCTCACAAAAGACATCCTCCTATCCTTTTGTATAACAATCCTTTTGTTTTCTCTCTGATTTTCTCTCAATGGCCATAAGACTCTTCTCTTTTTTTTTACTCGCTTTTCTCGGCCTCTCTCGCTTTTTCACTTTTTATCTTTTGGTTGCTCTCTTTTTCACTCCTTCTCTTTTTGTAACCTCACTTGATCTTCATACACTTGTTGTGGTGCCAGCAGTACAAGAGTGATTGGTTGATCGTTGAGCAACGAATACTTGTTGGTGAAGCCATCTGTGTTGACACACCAATCAAACTGCTTCTGTAAATCGTCAGGGATGGTTTTACCTTGGAACGAGGGAGTCTTCATTTTAATGCTACCCAAATTATTGTCTTCTTGATTCCTAGCTCTTGTAAATCACCCTCCATGTCTCCTATTATTGCCCACAACTGAATCCTGACCATCTTCTTTATCAAAAACCAGCCCCACAACACTTTTCGTCTTCATCTTTCACACCTAGAAATCGAACTCTTTCCCTTTTGCACACATTAGGAGCATTTTATGGCTGCTTCGAATGTGCAATCTCTATCCGGTCCAACCGTTCATGCCCTCGTTCTAATTCAACTCTCAACATCAGTTTCATCTCTCTCATCAACTCTAATTATAGGTTTGGAATAGTTGGTCGTGGTGGTTCTACGGTTGAGGTTTCTTCTTCATTGCGTGACATATTTAAAATCTGCAAAATAAGTTTAGAAACCTCACAAGCGTACCCTTGCATGTTTCACTTGAGAAAAGAGAATTCACTCACTCACGTGTTTCTCGCTTAAATGGCTTTTACCCTCTAATATGCTCACTACTCCTGCCTTCTTCCACTCGTTGATTCCCTTTTGGTTTTTCTCAAACTAGAACCTAAGCTCTGATACCAAATGATGCAGACTCCACCAAGAATAGTGAGACCCGTCAAGATTATGAACCCAAGAACGTTCCAAAGACAGGTTTGAATGGATGGGAGACCTCGACCAGTTACTTCAGCAAAAACAAGAACCATGGTTTATTGGACCTCAGCCCGTTTCTTAATGCGGAACAAGAACCTTGGTATAAGGAAGATGCCGCAATCAACTATGGAATGGTTGATTGTTAAGTCAGGAGTGAACGCCATGGAAAATTCCGGTAAGTTCAAATAGTTCTCGAAGAACCGAAGAGAATTAGAACTCTCAAATTTGTGAATAAACTGGTGTGTCCTTTTATTGCGGTGAGGATGCCTATTCATCGGTAATTGTTACAGAGAATATTCCTAAAAAACCCAAAAATTTGTTATAAAGGATAGTCCCAAAAATCCAAAAATTTGTTATAAAAGATAATCCTAAATCCTAACTGAAATTTGTTACAAAAGATAATCCTAAATCCTAAACGAAATCACGCCTGCACTAGAAATTCAGAAAAAGAAACTATAATAAATTAAAAAAAGTCATGGGATTGTATTATTTAAATTCCTCATGGGCTTGAATTAAGTTAATGCATCCCTGTTGACCACATGGGTCAATGGGCCTCCACGAATTTGATTGAGCCCAAATCTCTTGAATCAGCCCATTAAGTGCTTTTTCTTTAAATCTCTTTGCTCTCGCTCTTGTAACCAGCCCAATTGGTATTTGAATTGATTCCCATAAAACCATTATTTGATTCACATCATTCCCCTCCTCTTGAAAAGCAAATCATTACCTAATAAGGATTTGTATGCATTGTCATCGATTCGTTCAAGAACTTGGAAAGGACCATCCCCTCTAGGAAGTCACTCGGAACGCTTTTCTGTCGGGATTCGTTTCTTCCTTTCGCATAACCAAACCCAATCTCTGGGATCAAAAACTAATTTGTGACGCGTTTTGTTGGCTTGACCTTGAAGCGCCTTAGTCTTCTCGGGATTACTACTATGGATTAGTCGGTTTGGATTGGAAGCTCTGGGTACAAAATCAATTTGATGTTTGAACCCTCGGATAAATGGTAATCCACGTAGTGCTTCCTCGCAAAAGACATCCTCGTATCTTTTTGTATAACAATCCTTTTGTTTTCTCTCTGATTTTCTCTCAATGGCCATAAGACTCTTCTCTTTTTTTTTTTTTTTTTTTGCTCGCTTTTCTCGGCCTCTTTCTCTTTTTCACTTTTTATCTTTTGGTTGCTCTCTTTTTCACTCCTTCCCTTTTTGTAACCTCACTTGATCTTGATACACTTATTGTGGTGTCAGCAGTACAAGAGTGATTGGTTGATCGTTGAACAACGAATACTTGTTGGTGAAGCCATCCGTGTTGACACACCAATCAAACTGCTTCTGTAAATCGTTAGGGATGGTTTTACCTTGGAACTGGGGAATCTTCATTTTAATGTTGCCCAAATTGTTGTCTTCTTGATTCCTAGCTCTTGTAAATCAGCCTCCATGTCTCCTACTACCCACACCTGAATCCTGACCATCTACTTTATCAAAAACCAGCCCCATAATACTTTTCGTCTTCATCTCTCACACCTCAAAATTGAACTCTTTCCCTTTTGCACACATTAGGAGCATTTTATGGCTGCTTCAAACGTGCAATCTCTATCCAGTCCAACCGTTTATGCACTCGTTCTAATTCAACTCTCAACATCTATTTCATCTCTCTCATCAACTGTAATTGCAAGTTTGGAATAGTTGGTCTTGGTGGCTCTACGGTTGAGCTTTCTTCTTTATTGTGTGACATATTTAAATTCTGCAAAATAAGTTTCACTTGAGAAAAGAGAATTCACTCACTCTCGTGTTTCTCGCTTAAATGGCTTTTACCCTCTAATATGCTCACTACTCCAGCCTTCTTCCACTCGTTGATTCTCTTTTGGTTCTTTTCAAGCTAGAACATAAGCTTTGATACCAAATGATGCGAACCCCACCAAGAATAATGACACCAGTCAAGATTACGAACCCAAGAACGTTCCATAGTCAGGTTTGAATGGATGGGAGACCTCGACTCGTTACTTCAGCAAAAACGAGAACCTTCGTATATTGGACCTCAACCCGTTGCTTAATGCGGAACAAGAACCTTGGTATAAGGAAGATGCCACAATCAACTATGGAATGGTTGATTGGTAAGTTGGGAGTGAACGCTACGAAAAATTCCGGTAAGTTCAAATAGTTATCGAAGAACCGAAGAGAATTAGAACTCTCAAATTTGTGAATAAACTGGTGTGTCTTTTTATTGCCGTGAGGATGCCTATTAATCGGCAATTGTTACAGAGAATATTCCTAAAAAACCCAAAAATTTGTTACAAAGGATAATCCCAAAAATCCAAAAATTTGTTATAAAAGATAATCCTAAATCGTAACTGAAATTTGTTACAAAAGATAATCCTAAATCCTAAATGAAATCACGCCTGCACTAGAAATTCGAAAAATGAAACGAAAATAAATTAAAAAAAGTCATGGGATTGTATTATTTGAATTCCTCATGGGCTTGAATTAAGTTAACGCATCCCTATTGACCACATGGGTCAATGGGCCTTCACGAATTTGATTGAGCCCAAATCTCTTGAATCAGCCCATTAAGTGCTTTTTCTTTAAATCTCTTTGCTCTCGCTCTTGTAACTAGCCTAATTGGTATTTGAATTGGTTCCCATAAAACTGTTCTTTGATTCACATCATTCCCCTCCTCTTGAAAAGGAAATCATCGCCTAATAAGGATTTGTATGCATTGTCATCGATGTCACGGCCCAAAATTTAGACACGTGACACGGCAGCCAAATCATAATATCAACTCAAGATTTAAGGAAAAGCATTTATTACGAAAAGCGGGTCAACATTATAATTTAGCTAAGCCTAATTATTTATAACGTAGCATCATAACCACATAATAAAATAAAGTAGAAAATAAATACTTTTTAATGCAGAAATCAAACACAAAATCGGTCTTCAAAAGAGATTACCAACCATAAAATATTCCCAAGCATGAAATTTAAATAACGTGAAATAAAGTCCAAACTTAATATCTCATTACATCGAAACGAGAAACAGAATGAAGAAGATGGAGAAAACGGATAGCATCATCTTCGGTAGAAATGGATAGCTCAACGATTTTCGGAACTGCTACCTCCCGTACCTGGAAGTAGTCATTTCGAAATCACAAAGAAAAGGGACGTGAGTGCTGGTTCAGTAGGACAGAAACAAAGGTGGGTTAAACATGTAACATTTAAAAGTATGACATAATATTCGTTTCCAAAAATAATCCACAATTTAAAAAAAAATACATAGCATAATAATCATAAAAAAAAAAATCAACAATTTCGGGAAAACATTATTAATACAAGTTTTATTCTGCTAAGGACTTAGCGTAGCTGCAATATACGTGCCCCATTATTAAAAATAATAAATTATTAAAATAAACCATCATATTTTGAGTGAGGACTTGTCGTAGCTATAATATGCGTGCCTTGAATTGAATTATCCTAGATCATCTCGTTACGGTCTAAATAGGCCGAACAGCCCTGTGCAGGTTTAGGGACCTTCCCCCATGGCGTCAACTTTGGGACGCACGCATCATTTACAATGATCGTGAACTAGAGCTCAATTATGTTCACCGGATTATTCAAAAGATGGTATTTACCAAGTTATATTATGCCATTAATCAAAACACGCTTTAAAATACACATTTATTACAAAACACGTTGCATGCGTTTATTTCATCAAAAACAGTACAATAATTTTATAAACTAAAAATAGCATGCCATCGATAAAACAGGGAAATTTAAAACATTTGACTACTCCCAGAAAAGGCTAGAAAGTCCTACCTCGATTATCGCACAAGCGTTGCGATAACGTGATCCACCACTCAAGCAAGAAAGTCAAATAAATCCTATAATCACAACATATGATCAGTCTAGGTCTAGATAAAATCATCCAATCATTTTAGTGTGCCACAAAAAGATTTTAAAATGTTTAATAACATTTAGGATTTAAAATTTGTGAAAACCCCTAAGTTAGGATATTACTGGACATGGGCAGACTGACCTAGGCTGACTGTAAAATCAATATTAATTCATTTTTAATCCCAAAAATTCTAAATTTTTAATATGTTAAACTAGACATCCGTAGCTTTAATTACATATAATTTTTATAATTTTTAGACATCGTTTGGTTACTCAACTAGGACAAAAACCGAGGGGTTGTTTTCAGGCATAAAATCAGGGTTTCAGTTTCAGTTTAAAAACTGGCAGTTCTATCTACCTATCTTAGAAAAATATTTTGACTAGGCCAACGGATGAGTTTGGTTCTGAAATTTTGCAGGAATTTAGGGGACATCTCGAATTTAATTTTAGGCTAAAGATTCACTCAAAAATCATTTTTTAAACTCAAGTTATGGCTGACACAATTTACTGTTCATATGGTAATTTTCCAGATTTCTGTTTTTCCTGTCCGAATTTCAATTATCCTCAAACCAATTCAATTTTCATCCAATGATCACGAAATTTCGTGGAGAACCTTATTTATATGTCATTAACACAACCCAAGAATCAAATTGGCAAAAATCATAAAATTTACACATGTGATAATAGGGTTTTTGAAAGGGGATCAAGGAGGCAAAATTTTTAGGGTTTTAGAGAGAAATCACACCTTGTTTGTGCTGCACTATTTTTTATGCTTGGTCTCATTTTTGGCTGAATTTGTGTGAGTGTTGGAGTCTTCAAAATAGTAGGGAAAATAGTAGAGAAAAACCATAAAAATTTCGGATTTAAAATCAAAAGGAGAAGGAAGGAAAAAGTTGATTTCTCACCTTGTTTTTGTCTCAAAAGTTGTTGAATCTTTGAGCTGCCTTTAGGTAGTTTTTTGCTTGCTATTTTAGTGTGTTTTGGGAGAGAAAAATTCAGAGAGGAAAGAAGGGAAAGCTGGCCGAATTTTTGAGAGTGAAAGGAAGGGTGAATGAGAGTTGAAAGAGGGTTTTTATACTAGGTTTTTCTTTCTTTTTTGCTTCCTTGTTTGGCCAAAACTTTTGAGGGGCAAAAGGGAAAGTTTTTGTGCTATTTCGAGGCTAGGGTTTTTTGCTCTTATTTCTCCTTAAGTGGCCAAAATTATCCATTAGTTTTTAAGAAAAAAAATAATTTGAATTTCGATTGAGTTTTGACCTAGCTTTTAATTCAAATAAAATCTCCTTTATTTCCTACACTTTATGGCCGAATTTCTTCATTATATTTAAGGGATGAAATTTGAGTTTGAATCCTCCTTGGATTTGTGGAATTTAAATTTTTAATTAAAATCCCAAGTAATGGCCGAATATTTTAGGGTTTTTGAAGTTAAAATTGTTGACTTTTTAAGTGAAATTTGACTAGGAAACCAACCTAGGGTTTCCAAAAGATTTTTAATTAATTTTTGGCACGCTAATTTTATTTAAATTATATATTGACCCTTAAATAAAATTTAAGGCTTCACAATCGATTCGTTCAAGAACTTGGAAAGGACCATCCCCTCTAGGAAGTGGCTTGGAACGCTTTTCTGTCGGGATTCGTTTCTTCCTTTTGCATAGAAAAACCCAATCTCCGGGATCAAAATCTAATTTGTGACGCGTTTTGTTGGCTTGACCTTGAAGCTCCTTAGTCTTCTCAGGATTACTACTATGGATTAGTCGGTTTGGATTGGAAGCTCTGGGCACAAAATCAATTTGATGTTTGAACCCTCGGATAAATGGTAATCCACGTAGTGCTTCCTCGTAAAAGACATCCTCGTATCCTTTTGTATAACAATCCTTTTGTTTTCTCTCTGATTTTCTCTCAATGGCCATAATAAGACTCTTCTCTTTTTTCATACTCGCTTTTCTCGGCCTCTCTCTCTTTTTCACTTTTTATCTTTTGGTTGCTCTCTTTTTCACTCCTTTTCTTTTTGTAACCTTACTTTATCTTCATACACTTGTTATGGTGTCAGTAGTACAAGAGTGATTGGTTGATCGTTGAGCAATGAATACTTGTTGGTGAAGCCATCCGTGTTGACACACCAATCAAACTACTTTTGTAAATCGTCAGGGATGGTTTTACCTTGGAACGGGGGAGTCTTCATTTTAATGCTGCCCAAATTGTTGTCTTCTTGATTCCTAACTCTTGTAAATCGCCCTCCATGTCTCCTATTATTACCCACAACCGAATCCTGACCATCTTCTTTATCAAAAACCAGCCCCACAATACTTTTCATCTTCATCTCTCACACCTCGAAATCGAACTCTTTCCCTTTTGCACACATTAGGAGCATTTTGTAGCTGCTTCAAACGTGCAATCTCTATCTGGTCCAACCATTCATGCACTGGTTCTAATTCAACTCTCAACATCCGTTTCATCTCTCTCATCAACTGTAACTGTAGGTTTCGAATAGTTGGTTGTGGTGGCTCTACTGTTGAGTTTTCTTCTTTATTACGTGACATATTTAAAATCTGCAAAATAAGGTTAGAAACCTCACAAGCACTCCCTCACGTGTTTCACTTGAGAAAAGAGAATTCACTCACTCCCGTGTTTCTCGCTTAAATGGCTTTTACCGTCTAATATGCTCACTACTCCTGCCTTCTACCACTCGTTGATTCTCTTTTGGTTCTTCTCAAACTAGAACCTAAGCTCTGATACCAAATGATGCGGACTCTGCCAAGAATAACGAGTTCCGTCAAGATTATAAACCCAGGAACGTTCCAAAGACAGGTTTGAATGGATAGGAGACCTCGACCAGTTGCTTTAGCAAAAACAAGAACCTTGGTATATTGGACCTCAACCCGTTTCTTAATGCGGAACAAGAACCTTGGTATAAGGAAGATGCCGCAATCAACTATGGAATGGTTGATTGGTAAGTCGGGAGTGAACGTCACGGAAAATTCCGGTAAGTTCAAATAGTTCTCAAAGAACCAAAGAGAATTGGAACTCTCAAATTTGTGAATAAACTGGTGTGTCCTTTTATTGCAGCGAGGATGCCTATTTATAGGCAATTGTTACAGAGAATATTCCTAAAAAACTCGAAAATTTGTTACAAAGGATAATCCTAAAAATCCGAACATTTGTTATAAAAGATAATCCTAAATCCTAACTGAAATTTGTTACAAAAGATAATCCTAAATCCTTACCGAAATCACGCCTGCACTAGAAATTCAGAAAAAGAAACAAAAATAAATTAAAAAAAGTCATGGGTTTGTATTATTTGAATTCCTCATGGGCTTGAATTAAGTTAATGCATCCCTGTTGACCACATGAGCCAATGGGCCTCCACGAATTTGATTAAGCCCAAATCTCTTGAATTAGCCCATTAAGTGCTTTTTCTTTAAATCTCTTTGCTCTCGCTCTTGTAACCAGCCCAATTGGTATTTGTATTGGTTCCCATAAAACCGTTCTTTGATTCACATCATTCCCCTCCTCTTGAAAAGGAAATCATCGCCTAATAAGGATTTGTATGCATTGTTATCGATTCGTTCAAGAACTTGGAAATGACCATCCCCTCTAGGAAGTCGCTTGGAACGCTTTTTTGTCGGGATTCGTTTCTTCCTTTCGCATGGCCAAACCCAATCTTCGGGATCAAAAACTAATTTGTGACGCGTTTTGTTGGCTTGACCTTGAAGCTCCTTTGTCTTCTCGGGATTACTACTATGGATTAGTCGGTTTGGATTGGAAGCTCTAGGCACAAAATCAATTTGGTGCTTGAACCCTCGGATAAATGGTAATCCATGTAGTGCTTCCTCGCAAAAGACATCCTCGTATCCTTTTGTATAACAATCCTTTTGTTTTCTCTCTGATTTTCTCTCAATGGCCATAATAAGACTTTTCTCTTTTTTTTTGCTCGCTTTTCTCAGCCTCTCTCTCTTTTTCACTTTTTATCTTTTGGTTGCTCTCTTTTTCACTCCTTCTCTTTTTGTGATGGTGATGACACAGGATTAGGATGGTAGACAAGATTCTCTCCGGTTGGATTCTGATTTTGTTTTGGATAATAGAGTACACAATTATTCGAACTCTAAATAAAGTTGCCATGATTTTATTTGAGATTGGATTGGAGTTGTAGAAAATTATCCATGAGAACAAGAATTTGAAACACAACTGTTTTGTGGAATTTGAAATTTGAATTTTGAAATTTGAAATTTGAATTTTGAAATTTGAATTTTGAATTTGAATTTTGAATTTGAAATTTGAATTTGAAATTCGAATTTGAAATTTGAATTTGAAATTTAAATTTGAAATTTGAAATTTGAAATTCAAATTTTGAATCACAGTCCAAGTAGGATTCGAATTTGTTGTGGAAAATCCACGAGGTTTGAAATTCGAATTTGAGTTGGATTTGGAGAGGATAATCTTTTTAGAATCCTACTTGAATTTTGAATCTAAATCCCAACAAAAGTGGACGAAATTTTTGAGGATAATCCTCAAGGAAATTTCGGTTTTTTGTGGATAAGATTCAAGGGAAAAATTCAAGTTTCCATCCCAGTTGAATTTGGATTCTCTCCTCCCTGAAAAGTGGCTGAAAATTTGGCGGATCTCTCCTAGGAAAATTCGGTTATTTTGGATAAGGTTGAGATAAGATTCAAGCTTGAAAATCCTAGTGGAATTTTTGATTCTCCCTTATCCATAATGGCCGAAATCTTTAGGAGATATTCTCCTTGTAATTTTCAGATTTTTTGGGTTGAAAAAGGGAGATAAAATTCTAGTTAAAATCTTGTTTTGATTTGGATTGGATTTATCCTAAGAAAACCGAATTTTTTGTTGAGATTCTCCCTTGGAAAAGATTGGATTTTTTGGTTATGGATAAGGGAAAATATCTCTTCCTAATCCAATTCAAATTCAGAGAATCACCTCATGCAGGTCTATAAATAGAGGTCCTGCCACTCCAGTTCTCTCAGACCATAGACTCTCAGGTGAGTAGGCTTATTATTGCACAGCTCATCGTGACAATAAAGTTCTTTAGAGATCTGGGTGGTCGGAAGAAGACTAGCAGTGCTAGCATACCGATCGAGGTTCAGAGTGCCCACACACTCAGCCATTCGGGAATTGGAGAATAGTAGAGAAGGCTAGTTGGTTGAAGCCTCCGGTCATTCTCCTCCTGCAAGATTGGCGTCCTTGAGGTATGAGTTTTAATTGTTGTTGGTTTATTGTATATGACATCATGAGATATTTAACGATCTAAAAATTTTTATTGTTCTGCTGCGCCACTCTGATACGTTTTTACCGATTTATTATCTTACAATTGGTATCAGAGCCATCTCATAACTATGCCATGTACATAAATTAGACAATTGCTTAGTCTTTTTATTTATGTGTGGATTTGATATTTAGAGAGTGGCATTCTAGGGTTCCTTTATGTTATTATCATGGATTATGTATAAAGTATGTGGTTATTTTAATTTTTTGAATTATTATAAGCATGCTTGTTTATGCCGGTTATGGTTCCTTAGAATTTAGAAAAATTGTATCTAGGAATTTTTATGTAACCATGGGAGCAGTTTATTAACACTGTAATTTTCCCATGGATTTTATTTTTTGCCTCTTAGAATTTTTATGGTTAGAATTTTTTTGTACACCGGAAACGGTTTAGGAAATTTTATGTAATTATTCTTAGAGGAGATTGAAGATTGAAGACCGTAATTTATTTTTCCCAAAAGTTAAATTTGATTTAAAGATTGAAATTTTGATTGTGTGGAAAATTTCAATTTAATTGGGATTCAAATTAATTTTTGGAGATCCTAATAGATAAATTGGAATATGACACGAAAATCGAGACACGACCCCTCGGGATAGGCCGACGGGCCTTGGTGGGGCTGCAGCCCCTGCCCTCGGGCAGGATGGGGCTGCGGCAGCCCCTGTGCAGGCCCACACCACCCACGGCCACAGGCTTGGCCTGCAGCCAGGGGTGGCCGTGGCCTGCCCAAGGCTGGCCGCAGCCTGGGCGTGCAGCCTGCCGGCTATTGCGCCCAGCCTGGGCATGCAGCCTGGCGCTGCAGGCTTGGCCTGCAGCCCGGCAGGGCTGCACATGGGGGCGGCCGTGGGCTGCCAGCCCCTCCAGGGTTGGTGGCTGCCCACGGCAGCTGCCGCCTACGAGGGCGGCGGTCCGACGGTCCAAAAATCAGAAAATTTTGATTTTTAAATTTGAGATTTAATTTTAAATCATGTTTAAAAATATGTAATTAAAAATTTCAAATTTTTTGAAATTACATATTATTACACATGATGTTTAAAATTGTTTAAAATTTAAATTTGAAATTTAAATTTGAAATTCGAATTTGGAATTTGAATTTGAAATTTAAATTTATGGATATTTAAATTTTAAATAATTCTTGGGATGAGAAATAAATGGAGAGGCTACATAAAGATGGATACAAGAAGATGGAACAGAATTCAAGACCCAAAGAATGGTTTGGAAGGAATTTTGTAATCTTTATTTTCTTTGCTCTAGGATGGAACCATAGCTTGGTTATTCTGTCAATTATTTTTTCTGTGATATGTCATGGATGTATAAATATGTATTGATGGATGTTTTGTATGCATATTTGATAACATATCATATAGGATAGGTGAGTGCCGCTCATACTATATTGATCATACATAATTTGTCAAAACTTGCATGTTTTTCAAAATATTGAGTGGGAGAGGGTTTCAAACAAAACCCACGGCCTCCATTGTTGATCCATATGTGAAAGCATGGTAACGCCTCGCATCAGTTCTACCCTGATCACACCCCTCGGTAGGTGTTTACCGCCGCCGGTATACTAGATTGGATCTCATATGTGGAAAATGTGTTCGGCTGCGATCCTATTCATGACCACCCCTCGGTGGCTTGGTAGGACGTGGATCGGGCTACGTAAACAATGGTTATACACTCAAGACTCGTTTAGTTATTAACCTTCCCTAGAAGCTCTGTTAACTAAACTGGTGGCCAAATAAGCGGTTATTAATATATGTCTTAACCTTGGAGGATTTAAGGTAACATATATTAATTGGACGGGGTCCATGTTCCGGCTATTTGTTTTCATGACCACCCCTCGGTGGCTTAGGGCAATAGGTGCTGAGAATTACCGTTGCAATGCTACATGTTTTTCAAGTTTCATGTAGGAACATACTTGTATGTTTTATTTGCTAAATTATCTGTATATTTGCTTGGGCTTTGTAATGATGTCTAGTATAATTTTATTTCAGTTCAAAATGTCATCGACACCCCTCATTTCAATACTTACTGAAAATAAGTTGAATGGCGTCAATTATAAAGATTGGAAAAGAAATCTATTAATAGTTTTCAGCTGCGAGAGACACAAGTTCGTGCTGGATGAACCATGCCCACCTGGGCCCAAACCTGACACACCACTTGAGGAGGTCCCGGTTGCCTACAATCGTTGGAGAGAATCCAATAAGATAGCTCGATGCTACATCCTTGCTAGCATGACGAGTGCTTTACAAAAGCAGCATGAGACTTATCAAGTTGCTGGGGAGATCATGGAAAATCTGGAGGACATGTTCGAAGGCCAAGAAAAATTGGCTCGACAGTCCGCTATCACCAGCATTATGAACTCTAAGCAAAAGGCGGGTACTCTGGTGAAGGACCATATGATCACTCTAATAGGATTTTTCGCTGAGGCTGCCGAGAATGGTGCAGAGTTGGACTACAACACCCAGATCGAGATGGTGTTCAAGACTCTGTCTAAAGATTTTGTGGGGTTTAAGGCCGCATACAATCTAGCGACAAAGGAGTTAGGACTAACCAAGCTCATGAAGCAACTACAGGCTTATGAGTGGATGATCAGGGATGAGGATATGGTCCGACCTAAAGGAGAGGCCAATTTGGCAGAATCTTCCAATCCCTCACGGAAGAGGAAGAGGCCAAATAAGAAGCAAGTGGCTTCTAGTTCTTCTAATCCTCCTGTCTCGGACGGGAAGAAGAAGAAGAAGAACAAGAAGCCAAAGGACCCTAAAAAGTCCAAATGCTTCCATTGTGGGAAGGTAGGTCACTTCAAGAAGGCTTGCCGGGAATTCCTAGCCACCAAGGGCAAGGAAGGTAAGGAACTTCATTACTTGGAAGCGTGTTTGGTGGAAGAATCAAAAGACACTTTGGTCATTGATTTGGGTGCCACTAATTATGTTTGTGTTTCTATGCAGGGGTTCGTGGAAACGAGAAGTCTACATGATAGGAGCCTCTCCTTGCGGACTGGAGATGGTAGCTTTATGGTGGCTGAAGCAGTGGGAGATGTTTATCTTTATTTTGAACAATTTAGGTTTATTTTATTAAAAGACTGTTTTTATGTTCCTAATTTTAGGAGGAACCTTATATCGGTAGCTTGTTTAATAAAGGATTCTTATTCAGTTTCTTTTAGTAAAAGAGTTGATATTCGTAAAAATAAGTCTTTTATCTGTTCTGGATGGATGGACGGAAACCTATATTTGATCAAACCAAAGATGTACTCACTGCTTGACATTGAATTAACTGATAACTCTAAAAGGTTGAAAGTTTCTCACTCTAACAAGGCGTATCTTTGGCATTTAAGACTTGGTCATATTAATCAGGATAGGATTCAAAGATTGGTGAAAGACGGTCCTCTGGAATCTCTGGAGGAGGTACGACTTCCCCAATGTGAGTCTTGTCTAGAGGGTAAAATGACTAAGAGGTCTTTTGGAGCTAAGGGTACAAGGGCTCAGGAGCTCTTAGAAATTGTGCATACTGACGTATGTGGCCCCATGAACGTCACAGCTTGAGGAGGGTTCGAGTATTATGTCTCTTTTATAGATGATTACTCGAGGTATGGATATGTGTATCTGATGCACCGCAAGAGCGAAACCTTTGACAAGTTCAAAGAGTATCGTGCGGAAGTGGAAAAGTAATTAGATAAATCCATAAAGACACTTCGATCTGATCGAGGTGGCGAATACCTCTCCGACGAATTTCTAGGACATCTTGTAGAGAACGGGATATTATCCCAATTGACTGCACCTGGTACTCCACAACAGAATGGTGTAGCCGAAAGGAGAAACATGACCTTATTGGATATGGTACGGTCCATGATGAGTTACTCAACGCTGCCATTATCATTTTGGGGATATGCTTTACGAACGGCATGCTATATTCTGAACCAGGTTCCGAGCAAATCAATTCCCAGAACTCCGTATGAATTGTGGTGTGGCAGGAAGCCCTCCCTTGGACATATGAGAATATGGGGCTGCCTGGCACATGTACTGGATGGGGATGCGAAGAAGTTGGAACCAAGATCAGAATTGTGCATGTTTGTAGGGTATCCAAAAGGAACTAAAGGAGGTCTGTTCTATAACCCGAAGGAACAAAAAGTCATTGTCTCAACCCATGCGACATTCTTGGAGGAAAGTCACATGAATGACTTTAAGCCTCAAAGCAAAGTAATGCTAGAGGAGTTATCAGGTGAAAGAACTGCTCAAAAGATTTCGGTCTTGGGCGCAAGTCCGAGTTCCAGTGAAAGACCTGCAGACGATCAACAATTTAGGGTGCCTCGTCGTAGTGAGAGGGTTTCGAAGAAACCTAATTTCTTCATGTATGATGCTGAGGTATACCAGGCCGAGGCTCATGAGCATGAGGAAGATCCGGTCACATATGATGAAGCTATAAAGGATGTTGATTCTAAATCTTGGAAACAGGCCATGAACAATGAGATGGATTCTATGAAATCTAACTCTGTTTGGGAACTTGTAGATTTGCCAGATGGGATAAAACCCATTGGATGCAAATGGGTCTACAAAAGAAAGAAGGATGCAGAAGGGAGAGTGGAAACTTTCAAAGCTAGACTGGTTGCAAAGGGATACACGCAAAAGGCTGGAATCGATTACGATGAAACCTTTTCGCCTGTTGTTATGCTGAAGTCTATCCGTATTCTTCTGTCCATTGCTGCGGCTCTCGATTACGAGATCTGGCAAATGGATGTCAAGACGGCATTCTTGAATGGCCATCTTGAAGAGTGTATCTATATGATACAGCCCGAAGGGTTCGTAGCGAAAGGCCAAGAAAGGAAAGTCTGCAAGTTGCTTAGATCCATTTATGGATTAAAGCAGGCATCCTGCTCATGGAACCAGAGGTTTGATCAAGCGATTAAGACATTTGGTTTTGAACAGAATGTTGATGAACCCTGTGTTTATAAACGTATTAAGGATGGAAAAGTGGTCTTTCTGATACTCTATGTCGATGATATACTACTCATTGGAAATGATGTAGGGAACTTATCATCGGTCAAGCTTTGGTTACACCAACAGTTTGACATGAAAGACTTGGGAGAAGCTAATTATGTTCTAGGAATTCGTCTTTTCAGAGATCGAAAGAACAAAATGATAGCGTTATCCCAAGCTTCATACATAGATAAAATAATTGACAAATATGCAATGCAAGAGGCAAAGAAAGGTTCGTAACCTTCTATTGCCAGTCTAACTCTTTCATTGGATGACTGTCCGAAGACATCGGAAGAAAGAGAGCGTATGAGTAAGGTCCCTTATGCATCCGCTGTGGGTAGCCTTATGTGCGCTATGCTTTGCACTCGCCCGGACATATGTTTTGTAGTAGGTATGGTGAGTCGATATCAAGCGAATCCTGGAACCAAGCACTGGCAATCAGTAAAGCATATACTCAAGTATCTTAAGAGAACGAGGGATTATATGCTGGTGTATTCTGGAGGGGACCTAACACCCGTAGGATACATGGACTCAGACTTCTAGAATTGTAAGGATTCAAGAAAATCGACATCTGGATCAGTGTTTTTACTCGGAGGAGGCGCCATTGTGTGGAGGAGCGTGAAGTAGGGCTGCACAGCTGACTCTACTATAGAGGCTGAGTATGTGGCTGCGGCTGAGGCATCTAAAGAAGCGGTTTGGCTCCACATGTTCTTTAGAGACCTTGAGGTCATTCCGGGTGTTGACAAGCCTATCACACTTTACTGTGATAATACAGGGGCTATTGCCAACACAAGGGAATCTCGGCACCACAAGAGGATCAAGCACATCGATCGGAGATATCATATTATTAGAGGGCATGTGGAGACAGGACAAGTGGATGTATGTAAGATCGCGTCCGAGGACAACATTACCGATCTCTTTACTAAGACTTTGGTAGCTAGAAGCTTTGAGAGGCATGTAGAGGCGATGGGGATGCATAACATGGCACATCTGCTGGCTTAGGGCAAGTGGGAGATTGTTAGGAAATGCCCTAAGCATTATAGACATTTTGATGTATTTATTTTGAACTGGATAATAAAATTATATATACATAGAGGTTATTCATTACATTGCTATCTGTCCTCGTCTTATTTACATGTTAAAGTAAATGTAAGCAAATATGGCTCACTGACTGCTTGTGTTAAAACTGTTAGAATGTTGCATGCAATGGACTTTTGTATGCGAGAAGACAATGTTCTAAAGTTAGCGGTCTAAACTATGGTCTATAGTCTATGGGGTTAGACCGAGCATCTAACTCATGTTAAGACTATTATGTTGTCTAAAGCCTTGGAGGGGATGGTTTGTCTTGACTGTCTGAAGCTGGACTCCTAAGTAGAGACATAGATACGTTGCTTGGTGGTGACATATTAGACTGGGACTAAAGCGTGATTGATCTACGTAGTCCGCTATGAGTGGATCAATCTGCTTTTGACGTTCATTGTGCAATAACCTTAATCCTGAGTAAATGAACTTCTTCATGTATATGACTTGTGTACTTTGATGTTCCAATGGCTAAAGCGTCTCAGAGGTAGTAAGCTTATAGACCGGTTCGTTGGGTGCATGACTTGTATACGATGAAGGGTTTGTTTGCAGATATCGGAATCATAGCTCTGAAGAGTTAAAGGTATCCTCTTAAAGGCATTATACTGAATGTGAAAATGGACAAGCCCTTGGGTCATCTGCTGGGCGGATGACTTCTTATTCACATATGGTGAATAATCATTTTCTTAATTCGGTAGTATAATGGAACTTTAAGATAGCCTGATCAGTAGGATTAAATGGACTTTGACCTAAGGCTGATCATGGATATCATATAAGGGTTTTGCATATATGACAAGGTCATTGGATAGTAGCTCATCACAGGCTTACGTAATACGGTATATAATTGGGAGTTCAGTTTCAGGTTTATAGTGGTGTAACTCTGAAACTAGTGATCATATGATTGAGTTGTTCGGTAAAGAATGATGATCATATGGATTTGCGGGAGCCCGATTATATATGTCCAATCAGTCCCTCTACTAGCTCCACATAATTCCTTAACGTTTGGCAAATTGATTTTTGTATGCTATTGGCTAGTTTATTATGCATGGATGGTGATGACACAGGATTAGGATGGTAGACAAGATTCTCTCCGGTTGGATTCAGATTTTGTTTTGGATAATAGAGTACACAATTATTCGAACTCCAAATAAAGTTGCCATGATTTTATTTGAGATTTGATTGGAGTTGTAGAAAATTATCCATGAGAACAAGAATTTGAAACACAACCGTTTTGTGGAATTTGAAATTTGAAATTTGAATTTGAAATTTGAATTTTGAAATTTGAATTTTGAATTTTGAATTTGAAATTTGAATTTGAAATTTGAATTTGAAATTCGAATTTGAAATTTGAATTTGAAATTTAAATTTGAAATTTAAAATTTGAAATTCGAAATTTGAATTTGAAATTTGAAATTTGAAATTTGAAATTTGAAATTCAAATTTTGAATCATAGTCCAAGTAGGATTTGAATTTGTTGTGGAAAATCCACAAGGTTTGAAATTCGAATTTGAGTTGGATTTGGAGAGGATAATCTTGTTAGAATCCTACTTGAATTTTGAATCTAAATCCCAACAAAAGTGGACGAAATTTTTAAGGATAATCCTCAAGGAAATTTCGGTTTTTTGTGGATAAGATTCAAGGGAAAAATTCAAGTTTCAATCCCAGTTGAATTTAGATTCTCTCCTCCCTGAAAAGTGACCGAAAATTTGGAGGATCTCTCCTAGGAAAATTCGGTTATTTTGGATAAGGTTGAGATAAGATTCAAGCTTGAAAATCCTAGTGGAATTTTTGATTCTCCCTTATCCAGAATGGTCGAAATCTTTAGGAGATATTCTCCTTGTAATTTTCGGATTTTTTGGGTTGAAAAAGGGAGATAAAATTCTAGTTAAAATCTTGTTTTGATTTGGATTGGATTTATCCTAAGAAAACCAAATTTTTTGTTGAGATCCTCCCTTGGAAAAGTTTGGATTTTTTGGTTATGGATAAGGGAAAATATCTTTTCCTAATAGAGAAGGCTAGTTGGTTGAAGCCTCCGGTCATTCTCCTCCTGCAAGATTGGCGTCCTTGAGGTATGAGTTTTAATTGTTGTTGGTTTATTGTATATAGCATCGTGAGATATTTAACGATCTAAAAATTTTTATTGTTCCGCTGCGCCACTCTGCTACGTTTTTACCGATTTATTATCCTACATCTTCTTTATCAAAAACCAGCCCCACAATACTTTTCGTCTTCATCTCTCACACCTCGAAATCGAACTCTTTCCCTTTTGTACACATTAGGAGCATTTTGTGGCTGCTTCAAATGTGCAATCTCTATCCGGTCCAACCGTTCATGCACTCGTTCTAATTCAACTCTCAACATCCGTTTCATCTCTCTCGTCAACTGTAACTGCAGGTTTGGAATAGTTGGTCGTGGTGGCTCTACAGTTGAGTTTTCTTCTTTATTGCGTGACATATTTAAAATCTCCAAAATTAGGGTAGAAACCTCATAAGCACTCCCTCACGTGTTTCACTTGAGAAAAGAGAATTCACTCACTCCCGTGTTTCTCGCTTAAATGGCTTTTACCCTCTAATATGCTCACTACTCCTACCTTCTTCCACTCGTTGATTCTCTTTTGGTTCTTCTCAAACTAGAACCTAAGCTTTGATACCAAATGATGTGGACTCCACCAAGAATAACGAGATCCGTCAAGATTATGAACCCAAGAATGTTCCAAAGACAGGTTTGAATGGATGGGAGACCTCGACCAGTTGCTTTAGCAAAAACAAGAACCTTGATATATTGGACCTCAACCCGTTTCTTAATGCGGAACAAGAACCTTGGTATAAGAAAGATGCCGCAATCAACTATGGAATGGTTGATTGGTAAGTCGGGAGTGAACGCCACGGAAAATTCCGGTAAGTTCAAATAGTTCTGAAAGAACCAAAGAGAATTAGAACTCTCAAATTTGTGAATAAACTGGTGTGTCCTTTTATTGCCGTGAGGATGCCTACTTATAGGCAATTGTTACAGAGAATATTCCTTAAAAACCAGAAAATTTGTTACACAGGATAATCCTAAAAATCTGAACATTTGTTATAAAAGATAATCTTAAATCCTAACTGAAATTTGTTACAAAAGATAATCCTAAATCCTTACCGAAATCACGCCTGCACTAGAAATTTAGAAAAAGAAACGAAAATAAATTAGAAAAAGTCATGGGTTTGGATTATTTGAATTCCTCATGGGCTTGAATTATGTTAATGCATCCCTATTGACCACATGACCCAATGGGCCTCCACGAATTTGATTAAGCCTAAATCTCTTGAATCGGCCCATTAAGTGCTTTTTCTTTAAATCTCTTTGCTCTCGCTCTTGTAACCAGCCCAATTGGTATTTGAATTGGTTCCCATAAAACCGTTCTTTGATTCACATCATTTCCCTCCTCTTGAAAAGGAAATCATCGCCTAATAAGGATTTGTATGCATTGTTATCGATTCGTTCGAGAACTTGGAATGGACCATCCCCTCTAGGAAGTCGCTTGGAACGCTTTTCTGTCGGGATTCGTTTCTTCCTTTTGCATAGCCAAACCCAATCTCCGGGATCAAAAACTAATTTGTGACATGTTTTGTTGGCTTGACCTTGAAGCTCCTTTGTCTTCTCGGGATTACTACTATGGATTAGTCGGCTTGGATTGGAAGCTCTAGGCACAAAATCAATTTGGTGCTTGAACCCTCGGATAAATGGTAATTCACGTAGTGCTTCCTTGCAAAAGACATCCTCGTATCCTTTTTTATAACAATACTTTTGTTTTCTCTTTGATTTTCTCTCAATGGCCATAATAAGACTCTTCTCTTTTTTTTAGCTCGCTTTTCTCAGCCTCTCTCTCTTTTTCACTTCTTATCTTTTGGTTGCTCTCTTTTCCACTCCTTCTCTTTTTGTAACCTTACTTCATCTTCATACACTTGTTTTGGTGTCAGCAGTACAAGAGTTATTGGTCGATCGTTGAGCAACGAATACTTGTTGGTGAAGCCATCCGTGTCGACGCACCAATCAAACTGCTTCTGTAAATCGTCAGGGATGGTTTTACCTTCGAACGGGGGTGTCTTCATTTTAATGCTGCCCAAATTGTTGTCTTCTTGATTCCGAGCTCTTGTAAATCGCCTTGCATGTCTCCTATTATTACCCACAACCGAATCCTGACCATCTTCTTTATCAAAAACCAGCCCCAGAATACTTTCCGTCTTCATCTCTCACATCTCGAAATCGAACTCTTTCCCTTTTGCACACATTAGGAGCATTTTGTGGCTGCTTCAAACGTGCAATCTCTATCCGGTCCAACCGTTCATGCACTCGTTCTAATTCAACTCTCAACATCCTTTTCATCTCTCTCGTCAACTGTAACTGCAGGTTTGGAATAGTTGGTCGTGGTGGCTCTACAGTTGAGTTTTCTTCTTTATTGCGTGACATATTTAAAATCTGCAAAATAACGTTAGAAACCTCACAAGCACTCCCTCATGTGTTTCACTTGAGAGAAGAGAATTCACTCACTCCCGTGTTTCTCGCTTAAATGGCTTTTATCCTCTAATATGCTCACTACTCCTGCCTTCTTCCACTCGCTGATTCTCTTTTGGTTTTTCTCAAACTAGAACCTAAGCTCTGATACCAAATGATGCGGACTCAGCCAAGAATAACGAGACTCGTCAAGATTATGAACCCAATAACGTTTCAAAGACAGGTTTGAATGGATGGGAGACCTCGACCAGTTGCTTCAGTAAAAACAAGAACCTTGGTATATTGGACCTCAACCCGTTTCTTAATGCGGAATAAGAACCTTGGCATAAGGAAGATGCCGCAATCAACTATGGAATGGTTGATTGGTAAGTCGGGAGTGAACGCCACAGAAAATTCCGGTAAGTTCAAATAGTTCTCAAAGAACCAAAGAGAATTAAAACTCTCAAATTTGTGAATAAACTGGTGTGTCCTTTTATTGCCGAGAGGATGCCTATTTATAGGCAATTGTTACAGAGAATATTCTTAAAAAACCCGAAAATTTGTTACAAAGGATAATCCTAAAAATCTGAACGTTTGTTATAAAAGATAACCCTAAATCATAACTGAAATTTGTTATAAAAGATAATCCTAAATCCTTACCGAAATCACGCCTGCACTAGAAATTCAGTAAAAGAAACGAAAATAAATTAAAAAAAGTCATGGGTTTATATTATTTGAATTCCTCATGGGCTTGAATTAAGTTAATGCATCCCTGTTGACCACATGAGCCAATGGGCCTCCACAAATTTGATTAAGCCCAAATATCTTGAATCAGCCCATTAAGTGCTTTTTCTTTAAATCTCTTCGCTCTCGCTCTTGTAACCAGCCCAATTGGTGTTTGAATTGGTTCCCATAAAACCATTCTTTGATTCACATCATTCCCCTCCTCTTGAAAAGGAAATCATCGCCTAATAAGGATTTGTATGCATTGTCATCGATTCGTTCAAGAACTTAGAAAGGACCATCCCCTCTAGGAAGTCGCTTGGAATGCTTTTCTGTCGGGATTCGTTTCTTCCTTTCGCATAGCCAAACCCAATCTCCGGGATCAAAAACTAATTTGTGACGCATTTTGTTGGCTTGACCTTAAAGCTCCTTTGTGTTCTCGGTATTACTACTATGGATTAGTTGGTTTGGGTTGGAAGCTCTGGGCACAAAATCAATTTGATGTTTGAACCCTCAGATAAATGGTAATCCACATAGTGCTTCCTTGCAAAAGACATCATCGTATCCTTTTGTATAACAATCCTTTTGTTTTCTCTCTGATTTTCTCTCAATGGCCATAATAAGACTCTTCTCTTTTTTCTTACTCGCTTTTCTCGGCCTCTCTCTCTTTTTCACTCTTTATCTTTTGGTTGCTATCTTTTTCACTCCTTTTCTTTTTGTAACCTCACTTGATCTTCATACACTTGTTGTGGTGTCAGTAGTACAAGACTGATTGGTTGATCGTTGAGCAACGAATACTTGTTGGTGAAGCCATCCGTGTTGACACACCAATCAAACTGCTTCTGTAAATCGTCAGGGATGGTTTTACCTTGGAACGGGGAAGTCTTCATTTTAATGCTACCCAAATTGTTGTCTACTTGATTCCTAACTCTTGTAAATCACCCTCCATGTCTCCTATTATTACCCACAAATGAATCCTGACCATCTTCTTTATCAAAAACCAGCCCCACAATACTTTTCGTCTTCATCTCTCACACCTCGAAATCGAACTTTTTCCCTTTTGCGCACATTAGGAGCATTTTGTGGCTGCTTCAAACGTGGAATCTCTATCAGGTCCAACCGTTCATGCACTCGTTCTAATTCAACTCTCAACATCCGTTTCATCTCTTTCATCAACTGTAACTGTAGGTTTGGAATAGTTGGTCGTGGTGGCTCTACGGTTGAGATTTCTTCTTTATTGCGTGACATATTTAAAATATGCAAAATAAGGTTAGAAACCTCACAACCTCACGTGTTTCACTTGAGAAAAGAGAATTCACTCACTCCCGTGTTTCTCGCTTAAATGGCTTTTACCTTGTAATATGCTCACTATTTCTGCCTTCTTCCACTCGTTGATTCTCTTTTGGTTCTTTTCAAGCTAGAACCTAAGCTCTGATACCAAATGATGTGAACCCCACCAAGAATAACGAGACCCGTCAAGATTATGAACCTAAGAACGTTCCAAAGTTAGGTTTGAATGGATGGGAGACCTCAACCCATTGCTTCAGCAAAAACAAGAACCTTGGTATGTTGGACCTCAACCCGTTACTTAATGCGGAACAAGAACCTTGGTATAAGGAAGATGCCGCAATCAACTACGGAATGGTTGATTGGTAAGTCGGGAGCGAACGCCACGGAAAATTTCGGTAAGTTCAAATAGTCCTCAAAGAACCGAAGAGAATTAGAACTCTCAAATTTTTGAATAAACTGGTGTGTCTTTTCATTGCCGTGAGGATGCCTATTTATAGGCAATTGTTACAGAGAATATTCCTTAAAAATCTGAAAATTTGTTACAAAGGACAATCCTAAAAATCTGAAAATTTGTTATAAAAGATAATTCTAAATCCTAACTGAAATTTGTTACAAAAGATAATCCTAAATCGTAACCGAAATCATGCCTGCACTAGAAATTCAGAAAAAGAAACAAAAATAAATTAAAAAAAGTCATGGGCTTGTATTATTTGAATTCCTCATGGGCTTGAATTAAGTTAATGCATCCCTGTTGACCGCATGGGTCAATGGGCCTCCACGAATTTGATTGAGCCCAAATCTCTTGAATCAACCCATTAAGTGCTTTTTCTTTAAATCTCTTCGCTCTCGCTCTTGTAACCAGTCCAATTGGTATTTGAATTGGTTCCCATAAAACTGTTCTTTGATTCACATCATTCCTCTCCTCTTGAAAAGGAAATCATCTCCTAATAAGGATTTGTATGCATTGTCATCGATTCATTCAAGAACTTGGAAAGGACCATCCCTTCTAGGAAGTCCCTCGGAATGCTTTTCTGTCGAGATTCGTTTCTTCCTTTCGCATAGCCAAACCCAATCTCCGGGATCAAAAACTAATTTGTGACGTGTTTTGTTGGCTTGACCTTGAAGCTCCTTAGTCTTCTCGGGATTACTACTATGGATTAGTCGGTTTGGATTGGAAGCTCTGGGCACAAATTCAATTTGATGTTTGAACCCGCGGATAAATGGTAATCTACGTAGTACTTCCTCGCAAAAGACATCCTCGTATCCTTTTGTATATCAATCCTTTTGTTTTCTCTCTGATTTTCTCTCAATGGCCATAAGACTCTTCTCTTTTTTTTTTTTTTTTGCTCGCTTTTCTCGGCCTCTCTCTCTTTTTCACTTTTTATCTTTTGGTTGCTCTCTTTTTCACTCCTTCTCTTTTTGTAACCTCACTTGATCTTCATACACATGTTGTGGTGTCAGTAGTACAAGAGTGATTGGTTGATCGTTGAGCAACGAGTACTTGTTGGTGAAGCCATCCGTGTTGACACACCAATCAAACTGCTTCTGTAAATCGTCAGGAATGGTTTTACCTTGGAACGGGGGAGTCTTCATTTTAATGCTGCCCAAATTGTTGTCTTCTTGATTCGTAGCTCTTGTAAATTGCCCTCCATGTCTCCTATTATTACCCACAACCTAATTTTGACCATCTTCTTTATCAAAAACCAGCCCCACAATACTTTTCGTGTTCATCTCTCACACCTCGAAATCGAACTCTTTCCCTTTTGCACACATTAGGAGCATTTTGTGGCTGCTTCAAATGTGCAACCTCTATCCGGTTCAACCGTTCATGCCCTCGTTCTAATTCAACTCTCAACATCCGTTTCATCTCTCTCATCAATTGTAACTGCAGGTTTGGAATAGTTGGCCGCGATGGCTCTGCGGTTGAGTTTTCTTCATTATTGCGTGACATATTTAAAATCTGAAAAATAAGGTTAGAAACCTCACAAGCACTACTTCACGTGTTTCACTCGAGAAAAGAGAATTCACTCACTCCTGTGTTTCTCACTTAAATGGCTTTTACCCTCTAATATGCTCACTACTCCTGTCTTCTTCCACTCGTTGATTCCCTTTTGGTTCTTTTCAAGCTAGAACCTAAGCTCTGATACCAAATGATGCAAACCCCGCCAAGAATAATGAGACCCGTCAAGATTGTGAACCTAAGAACGTTCCAAAGTCAGGTTTGAATGGATGGGAGACCTCGACCCGTTGCTTCAGCAAAGACGGGAACCTTGGTATATTAGACCTCAACCAGTTGCTTAGTGCGGAACAAGAACCTTGGTATAAGGAAGATGCCACAATCAACTATGGAATGGTTGATTGGTAAGTCGGGAGTGAACGCCACGGAAAATTTCGGTAAGTTCAAATAGTTCTCAAGGAACCGAAGAGAATTAGAACTCTCAAATTTGTGAATAAACTGGTGTGTCTTTTTATTGCCGTGAGGATGCCTATTTGTTACAAAGGATAATCCTAAAAATCTGAAAATTTGTTATAAAAGATAATTCTAAATTCTAACTGAAATTTGTTAAAAAAGAAAATCCTAAATCCTTACCGAAATCACGCCTGAACTAGAAATTCAGAAAAAGAAACGAAAATAAATTAAAAAAAAGTCATGGGCTTGTATTATTTGAATTCCTCACGGGCTTGAATTAAGTTAATGCATCCCTGTTGACCACATGGGTCAATGGGCCTCCACGAATTTGATTGAGCCCAAATCTCTTAAATCAGCCCATTAAGTACTTTTTCTTTAAATCTCTTTGCTCTCGCTCTTGTAACCAGCCCAATTGGTATTTGAATTGGTTCCCATAAAACTGTTCTTTGATTCACATCATTCCCCTCCTCTTGAAAAGGAAATCATCGCCTAATAAGGATTTGTATGCATTGTCATCGATTCGTTCAAGAACTTGAAAAGGACCATCCCCTCTAGTAAGTCGCTTGGAACGTTTTTCTGTCGGGATTCGTTTATTCCTTTCGCACAGCGAAACCTAATCTCCGGGATGAAAAACTAATTTGTGACACATTTTGTTGGCTTGACCTTGAAGCTCCTTAGTCTTCTCGGGATTACTACTATGGATTAGTCGGTTTGGATTGGAAGCTCTAGGCACAAAATCAATTTGATGTTTGAACCCTCGGATAAATGGTAATCCACGTAGTGCTTCCTTGCAAAAGACATCCTCGTATCCTTTTGTATAACAATCCTTTTGTTTTCTCTCTAATTTTCTCTCAATGGCCATAAGACTCTTCTCTTTTTTTTTGGCTCACTTTTCTTGGCCTCTCTCGCTTTTTCACTTTTTATCTTTTGGTTGCTCTCTTTTTCACTCCTTCTCTTTTTGTAACCTCACTTGATCTTCATACACTTGTTGTGGTGTCAGCAGTACAAGAGTGATTGGTTGATCGTTGAGCAATGAATACTTGTTGGTGAATCCATCCGTGTTGACACGCCAATCAAACTGCTTCTGTAAATCGTCAGGGATGGTTTTACCTTGGAACGGGGCAGTCTTCATTTAAATGCTACCCAAATTGTTGTCTTCTTGATTCGTAGCTCTTGTAAATCACCCTCCATGTCTCCTATTATTACCCACAACCGAATCCTGACCATCTTCTTTATCAAAGACCAGCCCCACAATACTTTTCGTCTTCATCTCTCACACCTCGAAATCGAACTCTTTCCCTTTTGCACACATTAGGAGCATTTTGTGGCTGCTTCAAATGTGCAACCTCTATCCGGTCCAACTATTCATTCCCTCGTTCTAATTGAACTCTCAACATCCGTTTCATCTCTCTCATCAACTGTAACTGCAGGTTTGGAATAGTTGGTCGTGGTGGCTTTGCGGTTAAGTTTTCTTCTTTATTGCGTGACATATTTAAAATCTGGAAAATAAGGTTAGAAACCTCACAAGCACTCCCTCACGTGTTTCGCTTGAGAAAAGGGAATTCACTCGCTCCCGTTTTTCTCGCTTAAATGGCTTTTACCCTCTAATATGCTCGCTACTCCTGTCTTCTTCAACTCGTTGATTTCCTTTTGGTTCTTTTCAAGCTAGAACCTAAGCTCTGATACTAATTGATGCGAACCGCACCAAGAATAACGAGACCCGCCAAGATTACGAGCCTAAGAACGTTCCAAACTCAGGTTTGAATGGATGGTAGACCTCGACCCCTTGCTTCAACAAAAACAAGAACCTTGGTATATTGGACCTCAACCCGTTGCTTAATGCGGAACAAGAACCTTGGTATAAGGAAGATGCCGCAATCAACTATGGAATGGTTGATTGGTAAGTCGTGAGTGAACACCATGGAAAATTCCGATAAGTTCAAATAGTTCTCAAAGAACCAAAGAGAATTAGAACTCTCAAATTTGTGAATAAACTGGTGTGTCTTTTTATTGCCATGAGGATGCCTATTTATAGGCAATTGTTACAGAGAATATTCCTAAAAAACCTGAAAATTTGTTACAAAGGATAATCCTTAAAATCCAAAAATATCTTATAAAAGATAATCCTAAATCCTAACTGAAATTTGTTACAAAAGATAATCCTAAATCCTAAACAAAATCACGCCTGCACTAGAAATTTGGAAGAAGAAACCAAAATAAATTAAAAAAAGTCATGGGCTTGTATTATTTGAATTCCTCATGGGCTTAAATAAAGTTGATGCATCCCTGTTGACCACATGGGTCAATGGGCCTCCACGAATTTGGTTGAGCCCAAATCTCTTGAATCAGCCCATTAAGTGTTTTTTCTTTAAATCTCCTTCCTCTCGCTCTTGTAGGCAGCCCAATTGGTATTTGAATTGGTTCCTATAAAACCGTTCTTTGATTCACATCATTCCCCTCCTCTTGAAAAGGCAATCATCGCCTAATAAGGATTTGTATGCATTGCCATCAATTCGTTCAAGAACTTGGAAAGGATCATCCCCTCTAGGAAGTCGCTCGTACCGCTTTTCTGTCGAGATTCGTTTCTTCCTTCGCATAGCCAAACCCAATCTCCAGGATCAAAAACTAAGTTGTGACGTGTTTTGTTGGCTTGACCTGGTAGCTCCTTCGTCTTCTCGGGATTACTACTATGGATTAGTCAGTTTGGATTGGAAGCTCTGGGCATAAAATAAATTTGATGTTTGAACCCTCGGATAAATGGTAAACCACGTAGTACTTCCTCGCAAAAGACATCCTCGTATCATTTTGTATAACAATCCTTTGGTTTTCTCTCTGATTTTCTCTCAATGGCCATAATAAGACTATTCTCTTTTTTTTGCTCGCTTTTCTCTGCCTCTCTCTCTTTTTCACTTTTTATCTTTTGGTTGCTCTCATTTTTACTCCTTCTCCTTTTGTAACCTCACTTGATCTTCATACACTTGTTGTGGTGTCAGTAGTACAAGAGTGATTGGTTGATCGTTGAGCAACGAATACTTGTTGGTGAAGCCATCCGTGTTGACACACCAATCAAACTGCTTCTGTAAATCGTCATGGATGGTTTTACCTTGGAACGAGAGAGTCTTTATTTTAATGCTGCCCAAATTGTTGTTTTCTTGATTCGTAGCTCTTGTAAATCACCCTCTATGTCTCCTATTATTACCCACAACCGAATCGTGACCATCTTCTTTATCAAAAACCAGCCCCACAATACTTTTCATCTTCATCTCTCACACCTCGAAATCAAACTCTTTCCCTTTTGCACACATTAGGAGCATTTTGTGGCTGCTACAAATGTGCAACCTCTATTCGGTCCAACCGTTCATGCCCTCATTCTAATTCAACTCTCAACATCCGTTTCATCTCTCTCATTAACTGTAATTGCAGGTTTGGAATAGTTGGTCGTGGTGGCTCTGCGGTTGAGTTTTCTTCTTTATTGCGTGACAAATTTAAAATCTGTAAAATAAGGTTAGAAACCTTACAAGCACTCCCTTACGTGTTTCACTTGAGAAAAGAGAATTCACTCACTCCAGTGTTTCTCACTTAAATGGCTTTTATCCTCTAATATGCTCACTACTCCTGTCTTCTTCCACTCGTTGAATTCCTTTTGGTTCTTTTCAAGCTAGAACCTAAGCTCTGATACCAAATGATGTGAACCTCGCTAAGAATAACGAGACCCGTCAAGATTATGAACCCAAGAACGTTCCAAAGTTAGGTTTGAATGGATGGGAGACCTCGACCCGTTGCTTCAGCAAAAACAAGAACCTTGGTATATTGGACCTCAACCCATTGCTTAATGCGGAACGAGAACCTTGGTATAAGGAAGATGCCATAATCAACTATGGAATGGTTGATTGGTAAGTCAGGAGTGAACGCCACGGAAAATTCTGGTAAGTTCAAATAGTTCTCAAGGAACCGAAGAGAATTAGAACTCTCAAATTTGTGAATAAACTGGTGTGTCTTTTTATTGCCGTGAGGATGCCTATTTGTTACAAAGGATAATCCTAAAAATCTGAAAATTTGTTATAAAAGATAATCCTAAATCCTAACTGAAATTTGTGAAAAAAGAAATTTCTAAATCCTAACCGAAATCACGCCTGTACTAGAAATTCAGAAAAAGAAACGAAAATAAATTAAAAAAAGTCATGGGCTTGTATTATTTGAATTCCTGATGAGCTTGAATTAAGTTAATGCATCCCTGTTGACCATATGGGTCAATGGGCCTCCACGAATTTGATTGAGCCCAAATCTCTTGAATCAGCCCATTAACTGCTTTTTCTTTAAATCTCTTTGCTTTCGCTCTTGTAACCAGCCCAATTGGTATTTGAATTGGTTCCCATAAAACCGTTCTTTGATTCACATCATTCCCCTCCTCTTGAAAAGGAAATCATCGCCTAATAAGGATTTGTATGCATTGTCATCGATTCGTTCAAGAATTTCGAAAGGACCATCCCCTCTAGTAAGTCGGTTGGAACGCTTTTCTGTCGAGATTCGTTTCTTCCTTTCGCATAGCCAAACCCAATCTCCGGGATCAAAAACTAATTTGTGACGTGTTTTGTTGGCTTGACCTTGAAGCTCCTTAGTCTTCTCGGGATTACTACTATGGATTAGTCGGTTTGGATTGGAAGCTCTAGGCACAAAATCAATTTGATGTTTGAACCCTCGAATAAATGGTAATCCACGTAGTGTTTCCTCGCAAAAGACATCCTCGTATCCTTTTGTATAGCAATCCTTTTGTTTTCTCTTTGATTTTCTCTCAATGGCCATAAGGCTCTTCTCTTTTTTTTTTTGCTCACTTTTCTCGGCCTCTCTCGCTTTTTCACTTTTTATCTTTTGGTTGCTCTCTTTTTCACTCCTTCTCTTTTTGTAACCTCACTTGATCTTCATACACTTATTGTGGTGTTAGCAGTACAAGAGTGATTGGTTGATCGTTGAGCAACGAATACTTGTTGGTGAAGCCATCCGTGTTGACACACCAATCAAACTGCTTCTGTAAATCATCAGGGATGGTTTTACCTTGGAACAGGGAAGTCTTAATTTAAATGCTGCCCAAATCTCCCTTCATGTCTCGTGCGCTGTGGCTGATAGGGAGCTGGAAGCTGAGGGCGCTGTGACTACGAAGACTGGGAAGTAATCTGTTGCCTCTGTGGAAGACCCTTATGATTCCGCTAATGATGATGTTTATGAGCATTGTCTCTTGACTGTCTCTTCAGGCAGACATTTCTTTTGTGGCCTTCATCACCACACTCGAAGCAGGTAATCACATTCACCTGACCCTGTCGCTGTCCAGATAACTGATGAGAACCCGATCCCTAAGACTGCTGGTTCTTCTGGTAAGGAGTCTGCGGCTTATGCTGAGGCTTGTTGCGGATTGGTCCAGACTTGTTTCTGTTACGAGCTTCAAGGAACTCCTTATCGCCCTCTTCCACTGTCAATGCCTTAGCAACTATCTGCTGGTAGCTATCCCTGATCTGGAACGGTTGTACACCCCTCTTCACATAGAGGCTAAGCCCTTCCTCAAAGCGGAGACACTTAGTGTGTGTTTGGTTTTGTTTCCAAAACAGATTTCACGATTCCCTAGGAAATCGATTTCAAAATCGGCGTGAAATTGTGTTTGGTTTGTATTATTTTTAAAAACAGATTTCAAAACGAATCCAAAATCTCCTTTGTTCCCAACGTAAAATTGAAAACGACTTTTAGTCGTTTTCTCTGATTTCATTTTTCCCATTTCTCCCATTTATCTGATTTAATTATTATGGTTAATTAAAATTTAATTGATATAGTAATTACTTAAATATTATGGTTATTAATTTTTAATTCATTTTTCAATTAAAAAATTTTATTAATTTTTAATTTTTTGTATTCATAATAAATTTTTTTTCAAATCAAACATAAATATATTTTTATAGAATACTTATAAAATGACTGGTTTTCAAAAATATAACGAAATACAGTTTCACTTTTTTGTTTCTCAAAACATACACTCAGAAAATAATACCAAACACAATTTCAGAAATGTTCTCAGAATTGTTTTCAAAACAATCTCAAATTCAAAGAATTTGAAAACATAACAGATTTCAAAAACAATACCAAACGTTACCTTAGTAGCTTCATCCAAAACCTGATTCTTCGCATACTGGGCCAACTCAGTGAACTTGGCTTCATATTCCCGCACTCACATAGACCCTTGCTTCAAACGGACGAACTCCCTAGCTTTTCTGTCGCGGAACTGAGCTGAAAAGAAACGCTCGTGAAAACGCTCCTCGAAAACTGTCCAATAAGTCCTCTGCTCCTCTGTCAAACCATCCTCGATACTAGCCCACCAGGTAGAGCCTAGACCCACCAGCTTGTTGGAAGCAAACTTAACCCAGAACTCTGCGGGTGTGGCGGTCAACTTTAGCTGCTTGCGAATGGCATCAAACCAGTAGTCGGCATCCATCTCTGTGCCCGTGCCGTTGAAAGTGGGTACGTGAGGCTTAAAGAAAAGAGTTAGGGCTGCCTGTTTAGGATGTATCATAAGCTGGGTAGGTACTGCTCCAGAGGTAGGGTTTTCAGTGGTAGGTATTTGCTAAGGAGTCTGAGAAGAACTCCCCGCTCTCAGGGTCTCATTAGGAACAACATTGGCTACAGGAGTTGGGTTAGGTGTTCCAAAAGGTAAGACGGCAAGAAGAGCCTGTATCGCCGCCGTGAGGTTCTGCATCGCCGTTAGCTGATCATTCGGTGTAGGAACCGCTGCATTCTATCTCCCTTGAGGTTACTGTTCTCGGGGTTCTCTTCGTCGTTGCCTCTCTGCTGCCTCTGACTACGCGTGCCGGGACGAGCCATTTTGCTGCATACGATTGAAGGAAGAGGAAATCCTATAAGCTTCTAAGAGTAAGGAAAACTACGCTTGGGTATTTTGAAAACGTTTTGATGAAAACCCTTTTGAAAACGTTTTGATGAAAAACCCTTTTGAAAACCTGGGCTCTGATACCATTATTTGTCACGGCCCAAAATTTAGACACGTGACACGGCAGCCAAATCATAATATCAACCCGAGATTTAAGGAAAAACATTTATTACGAAGAGCGGGTCAACATTATAATTTAGCTAAGCCTAATTATTTATAAAGTAGCATCATAACCACATAATAAAATAAAGAAGAAAATAAATGCTTTTTAATGCGGAAATCAAGCACAAAATCGGTTTTCAAATGAAATTACCAACCATAAAATATTTCCAAGCATAAAATTTAAATAACGTGAAATAAAGTACAAACTTAAAGTCTCATTATATCAGAACGAGAAACATAAAGAAGAAGATGGAGAAAACGGATAGCATCATCTTCGGTAGTAACGGATATCTCAACGATTTTCGGAACTGCTACCTCCCGCACCTGGAAGTAGTCAATTCGAAATCACAAAGAAAAGGGACGTGAACGCTGGCTCAGTAGGACAGAAACAAAGGTGGATTAAACAGGTAGCATTTAAATGCATGGCATAATATTCGTTTCCAAAAATAAAATCAACAATTTAAGAATACATGGCATAATAATCATTTAAAACAAATAATCAACAATTTCGTGAAAACATTTTTAATATAAGTTTTATTCTGCTGAGGATTTAGCGTAGCTGCAATATACGTGCCCCAATATTAAAATAATAAATCATTAAAATAAACCATCATATTTTGAGTGAGGACTTGTCGTAGCTATAATATACGTGCCTCGAATTGAATTATCCTAGATCATCTCGTTACGGTCTAAATAGGCCGAAAGGCCCTGCGCAGGTTTAGGGACCTTCCCCCATGGCGTCAACTTTGGGACGCACGCATCATTTACAATGATCGTGAACTAGAGCTCAATTATGTTCATCAGATTATTCAAAAGATGGTATTTACCAAGTTATATTATGCCATAAATCAAAACACGTTTTAAAATAAATATTTAATTACCAAATACGTTACATGCGTTTATTTCATCAAAAACAATATAATAATTTCATAAACTGAAAACAGCATGCCATTGATAAAACAGAAAAATTTAAAACACTTGACTACTCCTAGAAAAGGCTAGAACGTCCTACCTCGATTATCGCACAAGCGTTACGATAACGTGATCCACAAATCCAGCAAGAATGTCAAATAAATCCTATAATCACAACATATGATCAGTCTAGGTCTAGACATAATCATCCAATCATTTTAGTGTGCCACAAAAGATTTCAAAACGTTTAATAAACATTTGGGATTTAAAATTTGTGAAAAACTCTAAGTTAGGATATTTCTGGACATGGACAGACTGACCTAGGCTGATTGTAAAATCAATATTAATTCATTTTTAATCCCAAAAAATTCTAAACTTTTAATATATTAAACTAGACATCCATAGCTTTAATTCAATATAATTTTTATAATTTTTCGACATCGTTTGGTTATTCAATTAGGCCAAAAACCGAGGGGTTGTTTTCAGGCATAAAATCTGGGTTTCAGTTTCAGTTCAAAAACTGGCAGTTCTGTCCACCTATATTAGAAAAATATTTTGATTAGGCAAACGGATGAGTTTGATTTTGAAATTTTGCAGACATTTAGGGGACATCTTGAATTTAATTTTAGGCTCAAGAATCACTCAAAAATCGTTTTTAAAACTCAAGTTATGGCTGACAAAAATTTACTGTTCATATGATAATTTTCCAGATTTCTGTTTTTCAGTGTCCGAATTTCAATTAGCCTCCAATCGACTCAATTTTCATCCAATGATCACGAAATTTTGTGGAGGACCTTATTTGTATGTGATTAACACAACCCAAGAATCAACTTGACAAAACATAAAATTTTACACATGTGATAATAGGGTTTTTGAAAGGGAAATAAAGAGGCAAAAATTTTTAGGGTTTGAGAGAGAGATTCACACCTTGTTTGTGCTACACTATTTTTGATGCTTGGTCTCCTTTTTGGCTGAATTTGTGTGAGTGTTGGAGTATTCAAAACAGTAGGGAAAACAGTGGAGAAAACCATATAAATTTTGGATTTAAAGTCAAAAGGAGAAGGAAGGAAAAAGTTGATTTCTCACCTTGTTTTTGTCTCAAAATTTGTTAAATCCTTGAGCTGCCTTTAGGTAGGTTTTTGTTTGCTGTTTTGGGGTTGTTTTGGAGAGAAAATTCAGAGAGGAAACAAGGGGAGGCTGGTTGAATTTTTGAGAGTGAAAGGAAGGGTGAATGAGAGTTAAAAGAGGGTTTTTATACTAGGTTTTTCTTTCCCTTTCTCTTCCTTGTTTGACCGAAAATTTTAAGGGGCAAAAGGGAAAGTTTTTGTGCTGTTTTGAGGCTAGGGTTTTCTCTCTTATTTCCCTTAAGTGGCCGAAAATTATCCATTAGTTTTTAGGAAAAAAAATAATTTGAATTTTGAATGAGTTTTGACCTAGCTTTTAATTCAAATAAAATCTCCTTTATTTCCTACACTTTATGGCCGAAATTCTTCTTTATATTTAAGAGATGAAATTTAAATTTGAATCCTCCTTGGATTTGTGGGATTTAAATTTTAATTAAAAATCCAAAGTGATGGCGAATATTTTAGGGTTTTTTTTTTGAAGTTAAAATTGTTGACTTTTTGAGCGGAATTTGACTAGGAAACCAACCTAGGGTTTCCAAAAGATTTTTAATTACTTTTGGCACACTAATTTTATTTAAATTATATATTGACCCTTAAATAAAATTTAAGGCGTCACAAATATCTACCACTAAAAATAGTTTCGTCCTCGAAACTTTAAGAATTACTCCACACTAAAGAAGAGAATAAGAATATGAATAACTTCTCATTTCATTAAGCGATCTAAATGCACCTTTCAAAACATATAGTGGTATATCTACCACTATGAACAGAGTAGAGTTACAAAACAAACTTAGATCGACTACATTATATGTACTCTACTGCTTAGCGAACCATTCGGCATGGTTCTCGCGCATATCTTTCTCGGTTTCCCATGTGGCTTCCTCTTCACCATGGTTACTCCAAAGAACCTTCACCATGGGTATTGTTTTTGTTCTCAGCTGCTTGACCTTACTATCCAAAATCTTCACTGGAACCTCGACGTAAGAGACATCTGGTTGGATTTCTACATCATCTATTGAAATAACTTCAGACTCTGTTCGTGTACTCTTCCTCAGCATCGATACATGGAAAACATTGTGCACTCCCAAGGTGTCGGGTAACTTCAGCTCATATGCAACCTTACCAACTCTGCATACGATCTCGAAAGGTCCAACGTAACGTGGTGCTAGCTTCCCTTTAACTTCGAAACGAGAGATACCTTTCTTCGGTGACACCTTTAGCAATACAAACTCTCCGACCTCGAACTCTAACGGCGTTCTGCGTTGATTTGCATAGCACTTTTGTCAACTCTGTGATGTTAGAAGTCGTTGTTTGATGATGGCAATCTTCTCGTACTGGTCTAGGATTATATCAGGTCCACCCACTGGTGCTTCCTGGTTGTCAACCCAATAGATGGGTGATCGACAAGGCTTTCCATACAATGCCTAACTGAAGTTTCCTAAATCCTAAAAATCTGAAAATTTGTTATAAAAGATAATCCTAAATCCTAACTGAAATTTGTTACAAAAGATAATCCTATATCCTAAACGAAATCACGCCTGCACTAGAAATTCAGAAAAAGAAACCAAAATAAATTAAAAAAAGCCATGGGCTTGTATTATTTGAATTCCTCATAGGCTTGAATTAAGTTAATGCATCCCTATTGACCACATGGGTCAATGGACCTCCACGAATTTGATCGAGCCCAAATCTCTTGAATCAACCCATTAAGTGCTTTTTCTTTAAATCTCCTTGCTCTTGCTCTTGTAACCAGCCCAATTGGTATTTGAATTGGTTCTCATAAAACCGTTATTTGATTCACATCATTCCCCTCCTCTTGAAAAGGAAATCATCGCCTAATAAGGATTTGTATGCATTGTCATCGATTCGTTCAAGAACTTGGAAAGGACCATCCCCTCTAGGAAGTCGCTCGGAACGCTTTTCTGTCGGGATTCGTTTCTTCCTTTCGCATAGCCAAACCCAATCTCCGGGATCAAAAACAAATTTGTGACGCGTTTTGTTGGCTTGACCTTGAAGCTCCTTAGTCTTCTCGGGATTACTACTATGGATTAGTAGGTTTGGGTTGGAAGCTCTGGGCACAAAATAAATTTGATGTTTGAACCCTTAGATAAATGGTAATCCACATAGTGCTTCCTCGCAAAAGACATCATCGTATCCTTTTGTATAACAATCCTTTTGTTTTCTCTCTGATTTTCTCTCAATGGCCATAATAAGACTCTTCACTTTTTTTTTGGCTCGCTTTTCTCGGCCTCTCTCTCTTTTTCACTTTTTATCTTTTGGTTGCTCTCTTTTTCACTCCTTCTCTTTTTGTAACCTCACTTGATCTTCATACACTTGTTGTGGTGTCATTAGTACAAGAGTGATTGGTTGATCGTCGAGGAACGAATACTTGTCGGTGAAGTCATTCGTGTTGACACACCAATCAAACTGCTTCTGTAAATTGTCAGGGATGGTTTTACCTTGGAACGGGGGAGTCTTCATTTTAATGCAACCCAAATTGTTGTCTTCTTGATTCCTTGCTCTTGTAAATCGCCCTCTATGTCTCCTATTATTACCCACAACCGAATCCTGACCATCTTCTTTATCAAAAACTAGCCCCATAATACTTTTCGTCTTCATCTCTCACACCTCGAAATCGAACTCTTTCCCTTTTGCGCACATTAAGAGCATTTTGTGGCTGCTTCAAACGTGCAATCTCTATCCGGTCCAACCGTTCATGCACTCATTCTAATTCAACTCTCAACATCCGTTTCATCTCTCTCATCAACTGTGACCGCAGGTTTGGAATAGTTGTTCGTGGTGGCTCTACGGTTGAGTTTTCTTCTTTATTGCGTGACATATTTAAAATTTGCAAAATAAGGTTTCAAGCACTCCCTCACGTGTTTTACTCGAGAAAAGAGAATTCACTCACTCCCGTGTTTCTTACTTAAATGGCTTTTACCCTCTAATATGCTCACTACTCCTACCTTCTTCCACTCGTTGATTCTCTTTTGGTTCTTTTCAAGCGAGAACCTAAGCTCTGATACCAAATGATGTGAACCCCGCCAAGAATAACGAGACCCGTCAAGATTATGAACCCAAGAACATTCCGAAGTCAGGTTCGAAGGGATGGGAGACCTCGACCCGTTGCTTCAGCAAAAACACGAACCGTGGTATACTGGACCTCAAACCGTTGCTTAATACGGAACAAGAACCTTGGTATAAGGAAGATGCCACAATCAACTATGGAATGGTTGATTGGTAAGTCGGGAGTGAACGCCACGTAAAATTCCGGTAAGTTCAAATAGTTCTCAAAGAACCAACGAGAATTAGAACTCTCAAATTTGTGAATAAACTGGTGTGTCCCTTTATTGCCGTGAGGATGCCTATTTATAGGGAATTGTTACAGAGAATATTCCTAAAAAACCCGAAAATTTGTTACAAAGGATAATCCTAAAAATCCAAAAATTTTTTATAAAAGATAATCCTAAATCCTAACTGAAATTTGTTACAAAAGATAATCCTAAGTCCTAACCGAAATCACGTCTGCACTAGAAATTCATAAAAAGAAACGAAAATAAATTAAAAAAAGTCATGGGCATGTATTATTTGAATTCCTCATGGGCTTGAATTAAGTTAATGCATCCTTGTTGACCACATGAGTCAATGGGCCTCCACGAATTTGATTGAGCCCAAATCTCTTGAATCAGCCCATTAAGTGCTTTTTCTTTAAATCTATTTGCTCTCGCTCTTGTAACTAGCTCAATTGGTATTTGAATTGGTTCCCATAAAACCGTTCTTTGATTCACATCATTCCCCTCTTCTTGAAAAGGAAATCATCGCGTAATAAGGATTTGTATGCATTGTCATCGATTTATTCAAGAACATGGAAAGGACCATCCCCTCTTGGAAGTCGCTTGGAGCGCTTTTCTGTCGGGATTCGTTTCTTCCTTTCGCACAGCCAAACCCAATCTCTGAGATCAAAACTAATTTGTGACGCGTTTTGTTGGCTTGACCTTGAAGCTCCTTATTCTTCTCAGGATTACTACAATGGATTAGTTGGTTTGGATTGGAAGCTCTAGGCACAAAATCAATTTGATGTTTAAACCCTCGGATAAATGGTAATCCACGTAGTGCTTCCTCACAAAAGGCATCCTCATATCCTTTTGTATAACAATCCTTTTGTTTTCTCTCTGATTTTCTCTCAACGGCCATAATAAGACTCTTCACTTTTTTTTTTGCTCGCTTTTCTCGGCCGCTCTCTCTTTTTCACTTTTTATCTTTTGGTTGCTCTCTTTTTCACTCCTTCTCTTTTTGTAACCTCACTTGATCTTCATACACTTGTTGTGGTGTCATTAGTACAAGACTGATTGGTTGATCGTTGAGGAACGAATACTTGTTGGTGAAGTCATCCGTGTTGACACACCAATCAAACTGTTTCTGTAAATTGTCAGGGATGGTTTTACCTTGGAACGGGGGAGTCTTCATTTAATGCAGCCCAAATTGTTGTCTTCTTGATTCCTTGCTCTTGTAAATCGCCCTCCATGTCTCCTATTATTACCCACAACCGAATCCTGACCATCTTCTTTATCAAAAACTAGCCCCACAATACTTTTTGTCTTCATCTCTCACACCTCGAAATCGAACTCTTTCTAATTTGCGCACATTAGGAGCATTTTGTGGCTGCTTCAAACGTGCAATCTCTATCCGGTTCAACCGTTCATGCACTCGTTCTAAGTCAACTCTCAACATCCGTTTCATCTCTCTCATCAACTGTAACTGCAGGTTTGGAATAGTTGGTCGTGGTGGCTCTACGGTTGAGTTTTCTTCTTTAATGCGTGACATATTTAAAATCTGCAAAATAAGGTGAGAAACCTTACTAGCACTCCCTCACGTGTTTTACTTGAGAAAAGAGAATTCACTCACTCCCGTGTTTCTTACTTAAATGGCTTTTACCCTCTAATATGCGCACTACTCCTACCTTCTTCCACTCGTTGATTCTCTTTTGGTTCTTTTCAAGCGACAACCTAAGCTCTGATACCAAATGATGCGAACCCCGCCAAGAATAACGAGGCTCGTCAAGATTATGAACCCAAGAACATTCCAAAGTCAGGTTCGAAGGGATGGGAGACCTCGACCCGTTGCTGCAGCAAAAACAAGAACCTTGGTATATTGGACCTCAACCCGTTGCTTAATGCGGAATAAGAACCTTGGTATAAGGAAGATGCCACAATCAACTATGGAATGGTTGATTGGTAAGTCGGGAGTGAACGCCACGGAAAATTCCGGTAAGTTCAAATAGTTCTCAAAGAACCAATGAGAATTAGAACGCTCAAATTTGTGAATAAACTGGTGTGTCCTTTTATTGTCGTGAGGATGCCTATTTATAGGCAGTTGTTACACAGAATATTCCTAAAAAATCCGAAAATTTGTTACAAAGGATAATCCTAAAAATCCAAAATTTTTTTAAAAAAGATAATCCTAAATCCTAACTGAAATTTGTTACAAAAGATAATCTTAAATCCTAACCGAAATCACGTCTGCACTAGAAATTCATAAAAAGAAACGAAAATAAATTAAAAAAAGTCATGGGCTTGTATTATTTGAATTCCTCATGGGCTTGAATTAAGTTAATGCATCCTTGTTGACCACAAGAGTCAATGGGCCTCCACGAATTTGATTGAGCCCAAATCTCTTGAATCAGCCCATTAAGTGCTTTTTCTTTAAATCTATTTGCTCTCGCTCTTGTAACCAGCCCAATTGGTATTTGAATTGGTTCCCACAAAACCGTTCTTTGATTCACATCATTCCCCTCCTCTTGAAAAGTAAATCATCGCCTAATAAGGATTTGTATGCATTGTCATCGATTTATTCAAGAACTTGGAAAGTACCATCCCCTCTTGGAAGTTGCTTAGAGTGCTTTTCTGTCGGGATTCGTTTCTTCCTTTCGCACAGCCAAACCCAATCTCCGGGATCGAAAACTAATTTGTGATGCGTTTTGTTGGCTTGACCTTGAAGCACCTTAGTCTTCTCGGGAATACTACTATGGATTAGTTGGTTTGGATTGGAAGCTCTAGGTACAAAATCAATTTGATGTTTGAACCCTCGGATAAATGGTAATCCACGCAGTGCTTCCTCGCAAAAGACATCCTCATATTCTTTTGTCTAACAATCTTTTTGTTTTCTCTCTGATTTTCTCTCAATGGCCATAATAAGACTCTTCGCTTTTTTTTTTTTTGCTCGCTTTTCTAGGCCTCTCTCTATTTTTCACTTTTTATCTTTTGGTTGCTCTCTTTTTCACTCCTTCTCTTTTTGTAACCTCAATTGATCTTCATACACTTGTTGTGGTGTCAGCAGTACAAGAGTGATTGGTTGATCGTTGAGCAACGAATACTTGTTGGTGAAGCCATCCGTGTTGACACACCAATCAAACTGCTTCTGTAAATTATCAGGGATGGTTTTACCTTGGAACGGGGGAGTCTACATTTTAATCCTACCCAAATTATTGTCTTCTTGATTCCTAGCTCTTGTAAATCACCCTCCATGTCTCTTATTATTACCCACAACCGAATCCTGACCATCTTCTTTATCAAAAACTAGCCCCACAATACTTTTCGTCTTCATCTCTCACACCTCGAAATCGAACTCTTTACCTTTTGCACACATTAGGAGCATTTTGTGGCTGCTTCAAACGTGCAATCTCTATCCGGTCCAACCGTTCATGCACTCGTTCTAATTCAACTCTCAACATCCATTTCATCTCTCTCATCGACTGTAACTACAGGTTTGGAATAGTTGGTCATGGTGGCTCTACGATTGAGTTTCTTCTTTATTGCGTGACATATTTAAAATCTGCAAAATAAGATTAGAAACCTCACAAGCACTCCCTTACGTGTTTCACTTGCGAAAAGAGAATTCACTCACTCCCGTGTTTCTTACTTAAATGGCTTTTACCCTCTAATATGCTCACTACTCCTGCCTCCTTCCACTCGTTGATTCTCTTTTGGTTATTTTCAAGCTAGAACCTAAGCTCTGATACCAAATGATGCGAACCCGCCAAGAATAACGAGACCCGTCAAGATTATGAACCCAAGAACATTCCAAAGTCAGGTTCGAATGGATGGGAGAGCTCGACCAGTTGCTTCAGCAAAAGCAAGAACCTTGGTATATTGGACCTCAACCCGTTGCTTAATGCGGAACAAGAACCTTGGTATAGGGAAGATGCCACAATCAACTATGGAATGGTTGATTGGTAAGTCAGGAGTGAACGCCACGGAAAATTCCGGTAAGTTCAAATAGTTCTCAAAGAACCAAAGAGAATTAGAACTCTCAAATTTGTGAATAAACTGGTGTGTCCTTTTATTGCCGTGAGGATGCCTATTTATAGGCAATTGTTACAGAGAATATTCCTAAAAGACCTGAAATTTTGTTACAAAGGGTAATCCTAAAAATCCAAAATTTTTTTATAAAAGTTAATCCAAAATCCTAACTGAAATTTGTTACAAAAGATAATCCTAAATCCTAACAGAAATCACATCTGCACTAGAAATTCAGAAAAAGAAACGAAAATAAATTAAAAAAAGTCATGGGCTTGTATTATTTGAATTCCTCATGGGCTTGAATTAAGTTAATGCATCCTTGTTTACCACATGAGTCAATGGGCCTCCACGAATTTGATTGAGCCCAAATCTCTTGAATCAGCCCATTAAGTGCTTTTTCTTTAAATCTCTTTGCTCTCGCTCTTGTAACCCACCCAATTGGTATTTTAATTGGTTCCCATAAAACCATTCTTTGATTCACATCATTCCCCTCCTCTTGAAAAGGAAATCATCACCTAATAAGGATTTGTATGCATTATCATCGATTTGTTCCCATAAATCTCTTTGATTCCTAGCTCTTGTAAATCACCCTCCATGTCTCCTATTATTACCCACAACCAAGTCCTGACCATCTTCTTTATTAAAAACCAGCCCCACAATACTTTTCGTCTTCATCTCTCACACCTCGAAATCGAACTCTTTCCCTTTTGCACACATTAGGAGCATTTTGTGGCTGCTTCAAACGTGGAATCTCTATCCGGTCCAACCGTTCATGCACTCGTTCTAATTCAACTCTCAACATCCATTTCATCTCTCTCATCAACTGTAACTGCAGGTTTGGAATAGTTGGTCGTGGTGGCCCTACGGTTGAGTTTTCTTCTTTATTGCGTGAAATATTTAAAATTTGCAAAATAAGGTTAGAAACCTCACAAGCACTCCCTCACGTGTTTCACTTGAGAAAGGAGAATTCACTCACTCCCATGTTTCTCGCTTAAATGGCTTTTACCCTCTAATATGCTCACTACTCTTACCTTCTTCCACCCATTGATTCTCTTTTGTTTCTTTTCAAGCTAGAACCTAAGCTCTGATTGTGACAACCAGGAAATTTAGGCATTCTCGGAAGAAAATGTACAAATGTATGTATATAACAATTTGTACTATTTAAGGTGTGAAATAAATGTATTTATATTATTTAGAATGTATTAAAATGTTCTAACAATACTGACGAGTAAGAATTCAGTGTTGGAAAAATTCACTAAGTTGAAACGGGTGAAACGGTGTCAAAACCGACATTGAAAGCCCTAACTGGAGCATTAAAAGATGAAAAACTTCTAGGATTGATTTTGATCAAACGGAAGCTGTCTAAATTAATTTGACTACACAAGAGACCTCAGGAACCCGCCGGGACGATTTCAGGAAAATTTCGGCTCGAACCGGTATCGGTCAAAAAGTAGTCGAATTAATATGAATAGTAAAGTCAAAGTCAGCACTTTACTTTTGCATTTATGACATCATAAATCAAAAATATTAAATGGGAAAATTATGGAGGTTGATGGCATTAATGGCCAAGATTTAATCACTTTTTGATCTAAAGGCCAAGATTTGACCAAAATTCCATCATCATTTTTTGAAAAATTTGGAAAGAAATAGGCTTGATAAGTGTTGATTTCTCGTTGGCTGAAAGCCAAATTAATTGGCTTCCTTTCTAGTTTAAGTCGGTAACTTTTGGAACAAAATGGCCGTAGCCATTACAAAGCCGAAAACATAAGGAAAAAAATTTCTAAGTGTTCTCCCAAGAGGAACCGTGAGCAACCAAAGAGAAACCAAGTAAATACTTCAAGTTTTCTTTACAAAATTAGTGTCAAACCCTTCATTGAAGTCCAAGGAAGCAAGAAAGCAAGGTAACTTTCTTTAGCTTGCAAATTTTGGCTTGTTTTCTCCCTAAAATCCGTGTAATGAATAGTGTAAAGGATGGAAAATTTTTGGTTTGTTTTGATTGATTTGGTGCTTGGGTTTTGTTAACGGTGTGATTAGAAAAAAAAAACCATGCATTTTGTTTAAAGAAAAACAAATTTTGGTTGGTTTTCCAAGGGTAAAACCGTGGGTTACCAAGTGTAGTCAATGATGAATTGTTGTGGTTTAAGTGTTAAAATGCTTTAAATCATGTTTTGATTAAATGTAAAACATGATTTGTATGATTGAAAGCTTGGAAAAAAAAATTTGGTGTGAAATAACCCTAATATGGCCATGGGTTTAATTAGGGTTTGGGGAAAAATTTTTGCATGATTTACTTGATGTTTGGATAGTTAAATTCATGCATTGAATTAAGGAAATGATGGATTTGTGATTGAAAGCATGAAACAAAAAAATTTGGTGCATATTTCTCTTAAATGGCCGTGGGTTATAATAGTGAAAACCCTAAGAATTTGTGTTGAAAAATACACGTAAATTGGCTTGAAAATGTGCTAGATAATGACATTGGAATAGCCTAAAATTTGGTGAAAAAATTGAAAAGTTTTGGTTAGGTTTTGAGTGTGAAAACCGTGGCCAAAACCAAGGGTAAAATTTAAAGAAATTTTGTGTAATGTGGTTCAAAATGTGAATTGAAATGTTGTGAGCTTTTGTGTAAAAGTTTGGGAAACTTATAAATAAAATAGGTTTGTGGTATAGTACGTGGCAGGTACATATGGTTCGAGGTGTACCTAACGTCGGTAGCCTTAAATTTACGCCGAAATGCTGCCGAAATTTCGAAAACGGCATTTGGGGTAAAAAGAGAATTAAAAATAAAAGTTTAGGGTCGGGTCGGAAACCTGAGTCCCTAACGGAAAATTGAATAAGGAAAACCTAAGGAGTGGTTCGTGAATAGTAACCCGTCCCCTTAAAAATGTAAAATGCGAGTGAAATTGAAAAACCGACCCCGAGGGGGGGCGTTTTTGGGAAACAAAATAAAGGTCCCAGTCGGATACGGAAAATCTGAGCCTCGAAGACCTAGATCGGGAATGTCTAGATGAACGTTTTAAATATAGTAAAACGTCCATTTGAGACTCCGAAATTATAGAAAATCACTAAACCGACGTAAGAATCGGAATAGTACTTCCCGAGGGTCGGGAAGGTGAAAAATGGAAATAAAATAGAAACAAACCCGGTAATGATTAGAAAAGAGTCAAAAAAGTTCCTGAGAGCCAAAAATGCAGTCTGGATCAAGAAAATTCCGTCAGGGGTAAAATTATAATTTTGCCAAAATATAGGGGTAAAATTATAATTTTATAAAAGTTGAGAAAAATGGGAAAAATGATAAATAAAGCCTAAAAAGTTATAAATAGGTTTTATTTAAGCTTTTTAATGAAAAATAAAAACTATAAATGGAAATGAAATTAACAGACAAAGTTTTGTCTGTAGGATCCCAAAATCGACCTACAAGGAAGGCGATCAAAGATCCAAGAGAGAAAAGGGGAAGAAACTGATAAGGTAAGTTCAGACATTTACCTGTCTGCAACATATAGCATTATTATTGCTAACTTTGATGTACTAACTATAAGTTAGGTACATATGTGCTACGGGCACTATTATAGAGTAGAGAGAGAGACGAAATGTGCTACGGGCACTATTAAGAATGGGACACATAGTAAATTGTGCTTCGGGCACTAGAGCGAGGTTAATGAAACTCACTCACCTAAAATTAAAATGTGAACCATTCCTAACCACAGGGCAACATGAAGTCACTGAGTTAGAACTTTAAAAAGTCGGTGATGAAACCACTTTTGGCGTACTAGCCTTCCGTACAGGGAGGTAAATTTTGCCTTCGGGGCTATGAGATTAAGGCTGTGGAGGTCAGCACTAATGTACCGCTCCCAGTCATGTATAATTTTGCCTTCGGGGTTATGAGATTAAGGCTGTGGAGGTCAGCACTAATATACCGCTCCCAGTCATGCGCACTTAAATGGTACTGCCAACCTGAGCTCAAAACCAGAACATAATTAAAGATAATTACCTAAAACTGAAACTATGTCATAATTGAGCATAAGACAGTTTCGTGAGGGTACTAACATTGTGGTAGATGTGCTGTTGATATACTGTGTTGTGGTCAAACTTACTATTCATAATGAATAGTGGTCAAAGTTACTATTTATATATGAATAGTGGTCAATAGTACTATTCACGATGATTAGTACTATTCATAGAAATTTTATTTCTTGCATGTTTGAACTTACTGAGCCTGTAGCTCACCATTTTTGCTTATGTTGCAAGTAAGCGACCAGCTCAGTAGCTTTGTTTGACTGGATGGTGGACGGGATGGCGCGTGTCAAATGGGATAGGAGGCGAGGGATATAGTCCGGCCAGAGTCATTCCGCTGAGCGATAAAAGAGAAAGGGAAAAAGAAAACAGTTCTTTTGTAAATATATATATTTCGTGAAAGTACTGTATTATGTAAATTACTTTGTACTTGTAAACAAAGTGATTAGTAGATAATGTTTTACATGATGTTTTAAAAAAAAAAATTTTCCCAAAAACGTCATGTTTTAAAGAGAAATAGATTAGCCGGCGACCCATGAGAGTACAATCTATCGCAGTTAGAGATAAAGCTTAACTGTAATAGTATTGTATGATCTCTATAAGGGGCGGGCCGCCACAGTTGGTATCAGAGCGAGTTTACGATTGGTTTAGTTTAGAATACCAACTGCTGCCACAGGTGGTATTAAAGCGGATTTACGATTAGTCTAGTTTAGATTACCAACTACTGCCACAGTTGGTATATCGGAGCAGTGTTGACCATATCCTGATTTGACACTTCGTGCATCCTACAACGCTATCCAAGTAAGTAGTTTATTTAAGTTTAGTGAATTATTTTCTTATATGAAAATAATTATTTTATAGGTAGCAAGATGACCAGACCTCCTTATGTGAGACCGCCACTACCACGACCGAGAAGGGTGTTACGGGTATGGACGAGACCTATTGTGAGGCCGTCTATTTCCCAATGATCGGTAATAAGACCCCCGGTTCCCAAGAGACCTCCAGGACCAGCACCTGCTCCAGTAGATGTAGTACAGCCTCGACCGGTACTTCATCCACCTGTAGTAGTGGACATTCCGGTTGTTGGTGGACGCCAACATATTGGGGTGAGAGTTTCGGCTCGGGTAGTACAGGCATTCAGAGCTAGTAGTTCCCCTATGTTTGATGGTGGACGACAGTCAATGGAGACGAAGAACTGGCTCCATGCCATAGAGAGGATTATGATGATGTGCGACATTGACCGAGAGATGTGGATCCAGTTGGCCATCTATATGTTTCAGGGAGATGCTCGAGTATTTTGGGATTATTACGACCAGGAGATTCTATTGGGATTCAGTTGGGCTGAGTTCTGTCAGCGATTGGCTGATCAGTTTCTGCTAAGGATCCGACATCGACTCCTGCACCTCCGGAGAGACGAGAGGCAGATACACCCGCGTATCCTGGATTTGATGAGGTTAGGGACTATATTCTCCAGACTGAGAGGATGGTCATGTTGTCTGGTGAGTCAGTTATGTCTTACGCAGCACGATTTGAGGAGACTATCAGGAGAAGATGTCCGTTGCCCAACCTAACTGAAGCGAACTGTTGTGAGCTGTTCTGGAGAGGTTTACCCATGGAGTTGAGATAGAGGGTGATTAAGCTATATCCTCCTACGCTCCAAGAGTTTATAGTGCTGATCAGGACGATCGAGAGGGAAATTTTGATTGAGCATCTGACGCAAAGTCGACGAGAGGCACTGGGTCAAGATGAAATGTTGGCACGCATCTTTGGGCCAAGAAGAATGATGAACGATCATGAGACCGGACAGTCTAGACCACGAGCAGGTGATGACTCAGGACAGGGAGCATTGCCTAGGGGTGGTGATGACTCAGATGATCCAGATGACGATGAGGATCCAGAAGAATATCCTCTAGTCCCAGACACAGGGGAAGTGTGACCAGTAGATGTGTACATGTACATAAGTAGCTTAGAGAGAAAAGCTCTTTTGTATAGACTTGTGGCCAGGATGTATATGATGGCCAATGTATATATGACTGGTGATGGTTATGTATGATATATAAACGTTTTGCTATGAATGAAATATCAAAATAATTATATGTTGTACGATGATGTGTTACGATGATGTGGCTTTACATTACCCTGAATTCCGTAAATTTATATGATTTTACGAATGTGGTCATGGAAAAGCTAACGGTGAATTGTTGTGCCATAATAGGATAATAGGCAAGATGGTGGATTTGCGAAATCGACCAGAGGGACGAGAATGATGTCCTAATATTATGGAGAGATTGGATCAGATACATGTTAGGAAATGCCCTAAGCATTAGAGACATTTTGATGTATTTATTTTGAAATGTATAATAAAATTATATATAGAGGTTATTCATTACAGTGCTATCTGTCCTCGTCTTATTTACATGTTAAAGTAAATGTAAGCAAATATGGCTCCCTGACTGCTTGTGTTAAATTGTTAGAACGTTGCATGCAATGGACTTTTGTATGCGAGAAGACAATGTTCTAAAGTTAGCGGTCTAAACTATGGTCTGAAGTCTATGGGGTTAGACCGAGCATCTAACTCATGTTAAGACTATTATGTTGTCTAAAGCCTTGGAGGGGACGATTTGTTTTGACTGTCTGGAGCTGGACTCCCAAGTAGAAACATAGATATGTTGCTTGGTGGTGACATATTAGACCGGGACTAAAGCGTGATTGATCTACGAAATCCGCTTTGAGCGGATCGATCTGCTTTTGACGTTTATTATGCAGTAACCTTAATCCTGAGTAAAAGGACAGCTTCATGTATATGACTTGTGTACTTTGATGTTCCAATGGCTAAAGCGTCTCAAAGGTAGTAAGCTTATAGACCGGTTCGTTGGGTGCATGACTTGTATAAGATGAAGGGTTCGTTTACAGATATCGGAATCATAGCTCTAATGAGGAGTTAAGGGTATCCTCTTAAAGGCATTATACTGAATGTGAAAATGGACAAGGCCTTGGGTCGTCTGCTGGGCGGATGACTTCTTATTCACATATGGTGAATAATCATTTTCTTTATTCGGTAGTATAATGGAACTTTAAGATAGCCTGATCAGTAGGATTAAACGAACTTTGGCCTAAGGCTGATCATGGATATCATATGAGGGTTCTGCATACATGACAAGGTCATTGGACGATAGCTTGTCACAGGCTTACGTAATACGGTATATAATTGGGAGTTCAGTTTCAGGTTTGTAATGGTGTGACTCGAAAACTAGTGATCATATGATTGAGTTGTTCGGTAAAAGAATGATGATCATATGGATTTGCGGGAGCCCGATTATATATGTCCAATCAGTCCGTCTACTAGCTTCACATAATTCCTTAACGTTTGGCAAATTGATTTGTGTATGCTCTTGGCTGGTTTATTATGCATGGATGGTGATGATATAGGATTAGGATGGTAGACAAAATTCTCTCCGGTTGGATTCAGATTTTGTTTTGGATAATAGAGTACACAATTATTTGAACTCCAAATAAAGTTGCCATGATTTTATTTGAGATTGGATTGGAGTTGTAGAAAATTATCCATGAGAACAAGAATTTAAAACACAACTGTTTTGTGGATTTTGAAATTTGAATTTTGAAATTTGAAATTTGAAATTTGAATTTTGAAATTTGAAATTTTAATTTTGAATTTTGAAATTTGAATTTGAAATTTGAATTTGAAATTCGAATTTGAAATTTGAATTTGAAATTTAAATTTGAAATTTGAAATTTGAAATTTGAAATTTGAAATTTGAATTTGAAATTCGAATTTGAAATTTGAAATTCAAATTTTGAATCACAGTCCAAGTAGGATTCGAATTTGTTGTGGAAAATCCACAAGGTTTGAAATTCGAATTTGAGTTGGATATAGAGAGGATAATCTTGTTAGAATCCTACTTGAATTTTGAATCCAAATCCTAACTAATGATGGACGAAATTTTGAGGATTATCCTCAATGGATTTTCGGTTTTTTTGGATAAGGTTCAAGGGAAAAATTCATGTTTCAATCCCAGTTGAATTTGGATTCTCTCCTCCCCAGAAAGTGGCCGAAATTTTGGAGCATATCTCCTAAGAAAATTCGGTTATTTTGGATAAGGATGAGATAAGATTCAAGCTTGAAAATCCTAGTGGAATTTTGATTCTCCCTTATCCTAAATGTGGCCGAATTTTTTGAGGAGATTTTCTCCTTGACATTTTCAGATTTTTTGGTTGAAAAAGGGAGATAAAATTCTAGCTAAAATCTTGTTTAGATTTGGATTGGATTTATCCTAAATGACCGAATTTTATTGTTGGGATTTTCCCTTGGAAAATTCAGATTTTATGGTTATGGATAAGGGAGAATATCTTCTCCTAATCCAATTCGAATTCAGAGAATCACCTCATGCAGGTCTATAAATAGAGGTCCTGCCACTCCAGTTCTCTTAGACCACAGACTCTCAGGTGAGCAGGCTTATTGTTGCACAGCTCATCGTGACAATAAGTTCTTTAGAGATCTGGGTGGTCGGAAGAAGACTAGCAGTGCTAGCATACCGATCGAGGTTCAGAGTGCCCACACACTCAGCCATTCGGGAATTGGAGAATAGTAGAGAAGGCTAGTTAGTTGAAGCCTCCGGTCATTCTCCTCCTGCAGATTGGCGTCCTTGAGGTATGAGTTTTAATTGTTGTTGGTTTATTGTATATGGGATCATGAGATATTTAACAATCTAAAAACTTTTTATTGTTCCGCTGCGCCACTCTGATACGTTTTTACCGATTTATTTTCCTACAATTGGTATCAGAGCCATCTCATGACTATGCCATGTACATAAATTGGATAATTACTTAGTCTTTTTATTTATGTATGGATTTGATATTTAGAAAGTAGCATTCTAGGGTTCCTTTATGTTGTTATCATGGATTATGTATAAAGTATGTGGTTATTTTAATTTTCTGAATTATTATAAGCATGCTTGTTTATGCCGGTTATGGTTCCTTAGAATTTATAAAAATTGTATCTACGAATTTTTATGTAACCATGGGAGCAGTTTATTAACGCTGTAATTTTCCCATGGATTTTAATTTTTATCTCTTAGAATTTTTATGGTTAGAATTTTTGTACACCAGAAACGGTTTAGGAAATTTTATGCAATTATTCTTGGAGGAGATTGAAGATTGAGGACCGTAATTTATTTTTCCCAAAAAGTTAAATTTGATTTAAAGGTTGAAATTTTGATTGTGTAGAAAATTTCAATTTAATTGGGATTCAAATTAATGTTTTGGAGATCCTAATAGGTATATTGGAATATGACACAAAAATCGAGACACGACCCCTCGCGATAGGCCGACAAGCCTTGGTGGGCCTGCTACCCCTGCCCTCGGGCAGGATAGGGTTGCGGCAGCCCCTGTGCAGGCCATAACCACCCACGGCCGCAGGCTTGGCCTGCAGCCGAGGGTGGCCGTGGCCTACCCAAGGCTGGCTGCAGGCGCTGCCTGCAGCCTGGCGCTACAAGCTTGGCCTACAGCCCGGCAAAGCTACACATAGGGCGGCCGTGGGCTGCCAACCCCCCTGGGGCTGGTGGCTACCCACGGCGGCTGCCGCCTCCGGGGGCGGTGGTGCGACAGTTCAAAAAAAACAAAAAATTTTGATTTTTAAATTTGAGATTTAATTTTAAATCATGATTAAAAATATGTAATTGAAAATTTGATATTTTTGAAATTACATATTATTACACATGATGTTTAAAATTATTTAAAATTTGAATTTGAAATTTAAATTTGAAATTCGAATTTGGAATTTGAATTTGAAATTTAAATTTTTGAAGATTTAAATTTTAAATGATTCTTGGGATGAGAAATAAATGGAGAGGCTACATAAAGATGGATACAAGAAGACGGAACAGAATTCAAGACCCAAAGAATGCTTTGGATGGAATTTTGTAATCTTTATTTTCTTTGTTCTAGGATGGAACCATGGCTTGGTTATTCTGTCAATTATTTTTTCTGTGATATGTCATAGATGTATAAATATGTATTAATGGATGTTTTGTATGCATATTTGATAACATGTCATATAGGATAGGTGAGTGCCGCTCATACTATATTGATCATACATAATTTGTCAAAACTTGCATGTTTTTCAAAATATTGAGTGGGAGAGGGTTTCAAACAAAACCCACGGCCTCCATTGTTGATCCATATGTGAAAGCATGGTAACGCCTCGCGTCAGTTCTGCCCTGACCACACCCCTCGGTAGGTGTTTACCGCCGCCGGTATACTAGATTGGATCTCCTATGTGGAAAACGTGTTCGGGTACGATCCTATTCATGACCACCCCTCGGTGGCTTGGTAGGACGTGGATCGGGCTACGTAAACAATGGTTATACACTCAAGACTCGTTTAGTTATTAACCTTCCCTAGAAGCTCTGTTAACTAAACTGGTGGCCAAATAAGCGGTTATTAATATATGTCTTAACCTTGGAGGATTTAAGGCAACATATATTAATTGGACGGGGTCCATGTTCCGGCTATTTGTTCTCATGACCAGCCCTCGGTAGCTTGGGGCAATAGGTGCTGAGAATTACCGTTGCAATGCTACATGTTTTTTTCAAGTTTCATGTAGGAACATACTTGTATGTTTTATTTGCTAAATTTTCTGCATATTTGCTTGGGCTTTGTAATGATGTCTAGTATAATTTTATTTCAGTTCAAAATGTCACCGACACCCCTTATTTCAATACTTACTGAAAATAAGTTGAATGGCGACAATTATAAAGACTGGAAAAGAAATCTATAAATAGTTCTCAGCTACGAGAGACACAAGTTTGTACTGGACGAACCATGCCCACCTGGGCCCAAACCTGACACACCACTTGAGGAAGTCCCGGTAGCCTATAATCGTTGGAGAGAATCCAATGAAATAGCTCGATGCTACATTCTTGCTAGCATGACGAGTGCTTTACAAAAGCAGCATGAGACTTATCAAGTTGCTGGGGAGATCATGGACAATCTGGAGGACATGTTCAGAGGCCAAGAAAAATTGGCTCGACAGTCCGCTATCACCAGCATTATGAACTCTAAGCAAAAGGCGGGTGCTCCGGTGAAGGACCATATGATCACTCTAATGGGATTCTTCGCTGAGGCTGCCGAGAATGGTGCTGAGTTGGACTACAACACCCAGATCGAGATGGTGTTCAAGACTCTGTCTAAAGATTTCATGTTTTCATGTCCACCCCTCGGTGGCTTGGGGCAATAGGTGCTGAGAATTACCATTGCAATACTACATGTTTTTCAAGTTTCATGTAGGAACATACTTGTATGTTTTATTTGCTAAATTATCTGTATATTTGCTTGGGCTTTGTAATGATGTCTAGTATAATTTTATTTCAGTTCAAAATGTCACCGACACCCCTCATTTCAATACTCACTGAGAATAAACTAAATGGCGATAATTATAAGGATTGGAAAAGAAATTTGTTAATAGTTCTCAGCTGCGAGAGACATAAGTTCGTACTGGACGAACCATGCCCACCAGGGCCAAAACCTGACACACCGATTGAGGAGGTCCTGGTTGCCTATACTCGTTGGAGAGAATCCAATGATATAGCTCGATGCTACATACTTGCTAGCATGACGAGTGCTTTACAAAAGCAGCATGAGACTTATCAAGTTGTTGGGGAGATCATGGAAAATTTGGAGGACATGTTCGGAGGCCAAGAAAAATTGGCTCGACAGTCCGCTATCACCAGTATTATGAACTCTAAGCAGAAGGTGGGTACTCCGGTGAAGGACCATATGATCACTCTAATGGGATTCTTCGCTGAGGTTGCCAAAAACGGTGCTGAGTTGGACTACAACACCCAGATCGAGATGGTGTTCAAAACTCTGTCTAAAGATTTTGTGGGGTTTAAGGCCGCATACAATCTGGCGACAAGGGAGTTAGGACTGACCGAGCTCATGAAGCAACTCCAGGCTTATGAGCAGATGATCAAGGATGGGATGCTGTCTAACCCATAGGTGAGGCTAATTTGGCAGAATCTTCCAAACCCTCACGGAAGAGGAAGAGGCCAAATCAGAAGCAAGCGGCTTCCAGTTCTTCTAATCCTCCTGTCTCAGATGGGAAGAAGAAGAAGAAGAACAAGAAGCCCAAGGACCCTAAAAAGTCCAAGTGCTTCCATTGTGGGAAGGTAGGTCACTTTAAGAAGGCTTGTCAGGAAATCCTAGGCGCCAAGGGCAAGGAAGGTAAGGAACTTCACTACTTAAAAGCGTGTTTGGTGGAAGAATCAAAGGACACTTGGGTCATTGATTCGGGCACCACTAATCATGTTTATATTTCTATGCAGGGGTTCGTGGAAACGAGAAGTCTACATGATAGGAGTCTCTCGTTGCGAACTGGAGACGGCAGCTTGGTGGTGGCTGAGGCAGTGGGAGATATTTACCTTTATTTTGATCAATTTAGGTTTATTTTATTGAAAGATTGTTTTTATGTTCCTAATTTTAGGAGGAACCTTATATCGATAGCTTGTTTAATAAAGGATTCTTATTCAGTTTCTTTTAGTAAAAGAGTTGATATTCGTAGAAATAAGTCTTTTATCTATTCTGGATGGATGGATGGAAACCTATATTTGATCAAACCAAAGATGTACTCACTGCTTGACACTGAATTAATTGATAACTCTAAAAGGTTGAAAGTTTCTCACTCTAACAAGGCGTATCTTTAGCATTTAAGACTTGGTCATATTAATCAGGATAGGATTCAAAGATTGGTGAAAGACGGTCCTCTGGAATCTCTGGACGAGGTACGTCTTCCCCAATGTGAGTCTTGTCTAGAGGGTAAAATGACTAAGAGGTCTTTTGGAGTTAAGGGTACAAGGGCTCAGGAGCTCTTAGAAATTGTGCATACTGACGTATGTGGCCCCATGAACGTCACAGCACAAGGAGGGTTTGAGTATTATGTCTCTTTTATAGATGATTACTCGATGTATGGATATGTGTATCTAATGCACCGCAAGAGCGAAACCTTTGACAAGTTCAAAGAGTATCGTCCAGAAGTGGAAAAGCAATTGGATAAATCCATAAAGACACTTCAATCTGATCGAGGTGGCGAATACCTCTCTGATGAATTTCTAGGACATCTTGTAGAGAACAGGATATTATCCCAATTGACTGCACCTGGTACTCCACAATAGAATGGTGTAGCCGAAAGAAGAAATAGGACCTTATTGGATATGGTACGGTAAAGATGAGTTATTCAACGCTGCCATTATCATTTTGGGGATATGCTTTACAAACGGCATGCTATATTCTGAACCAGGTTCCAAGCAAATCAATTCCCAGAACTCCGTATGAATTGTGGTGTGGTAGGAAGCCCTCCCTTGGACATATGAGAATATGGGGCTGCCCGGCACATGTACTGGATGGGGATGCAAAAAAGTTGGAATCAAGATCAGAATTATGCATGTTTGTAGGGTATCCAAAAGGAACTAAAGGAGGTCTGTTCTATAACCCGAAGGAACAAAAAGTCATTGTCTCAACCCATGCGACATTCTTGGAGGAAAGTCACATGAATGACTTTAAGCCTCGAAGCAAAGTGGTGCTAGAGGAGTTATCGGGTGAAAGAACTGCTCCACAGATTTCGATCTTGGACGCAAGTCCGAGTTCCAGTGAAAGACCTGCAGACGATCAACAATTTAGGGTGCCTCGTCGTAGTGGGAGGGTTTTTAAGCAACCTAATTTCTTCATGTATGATGTTGAGGTATACCAGGCCGAGGCTCATGAGCATGAGGAAGATCCGGTCACATATGATGAAGCTATAAAGGACGTTGATTCTAAATCTTGGAAACAGGCTATGAACAATGAGATGGATTCTATGAAATCCAACTCTGTTTGGGAACTTGTAGATTTGCCGGATGGGATAAAACCCATTGGATGCAAATGGGTCTACAAAAGAAAGAAGGATGCGGAAGGGAGAGTGGAAACTTTCAAAGCTAGACTGGTTGCAAAGGGATACACGCAAAAGGCTGGAATCGATTACGAGGAAACCTTTTCGCCTGTTGCTATGCTGAAGTCTATCCGTATTCTTCTGTCCATTGCTGCGGCTCTCGATTACGAGATCTGGCAAATGGATGTCAAGACGGCATTCTTGAATGGCCATCTTGAAGAGTGTATCTATATGATACAGCCCAAAGGGTTCGTAGCGAAAGGCCAAGAAAGGAAAGTCTGCAAGTTGCTTAGATCCATTTATGGATTAAAGCAGGCATCCCGCTCATGGAACCAGAGGTTTGATCAAGCGATTAAGACATTTGGTTTTGAGCAGAACGTTGATGAACCTTGTGTTTATAAACGTATTAAGGATGGAAAAGTGGTCTTTCTGATACTCTATGTCGATGATATACTACTCATTGGGAATGATGTAGGGAACTTAACATCGGTCAAGCTTTGGTTACACCAACAGTTTGACATGAAGGACTTGGAAGAAGCTAATTATGTTCTAGGCATTCGTCTCTTCAGAGATCGAAAGAATAAAATGATAGCATTATCCCAAGCTTCATACATAGATAAAATAATTGACAAATATGCAATGCTAGAGGCAAAGAAAGGCTCACAACCTTCTATTGCCGGTCTAACTCTTTCATTAAATGACTGTCCCAAGACATCGAAAGAAAGAGAGCGTATGAGTAAGGTCCCTTATGCATCCGCTGTGGGAAGCCTTATGTACGCTATGCTTTGCACTCGCCTGGACATATGTTTTGCAGTAGGTATGGTGAGTCGATATCAAGCGAATCCTGGAACCAAGCACTGGCAAGCAGTAAAGCATATACTCAAGTTTCTTAAAGAGAACGAGGGATTATATGCTGGTGTATTCTGGAGGGGACCTAACACCCGTAGGATACACGGACTCAGACTTCCAGACTTGTAAGGATTTGAGGAAGTCGACATTAGAGGGCATATGGAGACAGGATAAGTAGATGTATGTAAGATCGCGTCCGAGGACAACATTGCCAATCCCTCTACTAAGACTTTGGTGGCTAGAAGCTTTGAGAGGAATGTAGAGGCGATGGGGATGTGTAACATGGCACATCTGCTGGCTTAGGGCAAGTGGGAGATTGTTAGGAAATGCCCTAAGTATTAGAGACATTTTGATGTATTCATTTTGAACTGGATAATAAAATTATACATAGAGGTTATTCATTACATTGCTATCTGTCCTCGTCTTATTTACATGTTAAAGTAAATGTAAGCAAATATGGCTCACTGACTGCTTATGTTAAAACTGTTAGAACATTACACGCAATGGACTTTTGTATGCGAGAAGACAATGTTCTAAAGTTAGCAGTCTAAACTATGGTCTGTAGTCTATGGGGTTAGACCTAACATCTAACTCATATTAAGACTATTATGTTGTCTAAAGCCTTGGAGGGGACGGTCTGTCTTGACTGTCTGGAGCTGGACTCCCAAGTAGAGACATAGATATGTTGCTTGGTGGTGACATATTAGACCGGGACTAAAGCGTGATTGATCTACGTAGTCCGCTATGAGTGGATCAATCTGCTTTTGACGTTCATTGTGTAATAACCTTAATCCTGAGTAAATGAACTATTGCATGCATATGACTTGTGTACTTTGATGTTCCAATGGCTAAAGCATCTCAGAGGTAGTAAGTTTATAGACCTGTTCGTTGGGTGCATGACTTGTATACGATGAAGGGTTTGTTTGCAGATATCAGAATCATAGCTCTAAGGAGTTAAAGGTATCCTCTTAAAGGCATTATACTGAATGTGAAAATGGACAAAGCCTTGGGTCGTCTGCTGGGCGGATGACTTCTTATTCACATATGGTGAATAATCATTTTCTTGATCCGGTAGTATAATGGAACTTTAAGATAGCTTGATCAGTAGGATTAAACAGACTTTGACCTAAGGCTGATCATGGATATCATATGAGGGTTTTGCATATATGACAAGGTCATTGGATAGTAGCTCGTCACAGGCTTACGTAATACGGTATATAATTGGGAGTTCAGTTTCAGGTTTATAGTGGTGTGACTCTAAAACTAGTGATCATATGATTGAGTTGTTCGGTAAAGAATGATGATCATATGGAATCACGGGAGTCCGATTATATATGTCCAATCAGTCTCTCTACTAGCTCCACATAATTCCTTAACGTTTGGCAAATTGATTTGTGTATGCTACTGGTTAGTTTATTATGCATGGATGGTGATGACACAGGATTAGGATGATAGACAAGATTCTCTCCGGTTGGATTCAGATTTTGTTTTGGATAATAGAGTACACAATTATTCGAACTCCAAATAAAGTTGCCATGATTTTATTTGAGATTGGATTGGAGTTGTAGAAAATTATCCATGAGAACAAGAATATGAAACACAACCATTTTGTGGAATTTGAAATTTGAATATTGAAATTTGAATTTTGAATTTTGAATTTGAAATTTGAATTTGAAATTTGAATTTGAAATTCGAATTTGAAATTTGAATTTGAAATTTAAATTTGAAATTTGAAATTTGAAATTTGAAATTTGAATTTGAAATTTGAAATTCAAATTTTGAATCACAGTCCAAGTAGGATTCGAATTTGTTGTGGAAAATCCACAAGGTTTGAAATTCGAATTTGAGTTGGATTTGGAGAGAACAATCTTGTTAGAATCCTACTTGAATTTTGAATCTAAATCCCAACAAAAGTGGACGAAATTTTTGAGGATAATCCTCATGGAAAAATTCAGATTTTATGGATAAGGTTCAAGGGAAAATTCTAGCTTCAATCCTAGTTGAATTTGGATTCTCTCCTTCCCTGAAAAGTGGCCAAAATTAGGGAGAATATCTCCTAGGAAATTCGGTTATTTTTGGATAAGGTTGAGATAAAATTCAAGCTTGAAAATCCTAGTGGAATTTTTGATTCTCCCTTATCCATAATGACCGAAATTTATGAGGAGATTTTCTCCAAGAAAAATTCGGATTTTTTGGTTAAAAAATGGAGATAAAATTCTAGTTAAAATCTTGTTTAGATTTGGATTGGATTTATCCTAAGAAAACCGAATTTTATTGTTGGATTTATCCATGGAAAAATTTGGATTTTTTGGTTAAGGATAAGGGAAAATATCTTTTCCTAATCCAATTCAAATTTAGAGAATCACCTCATGCAGGTCTATAAATAGAGGTCCTGCCACTCTAGTTCTCTCAAACCACAGACTCTCAGGTGAGCAGGCTTATTATTGTACAGCTCATCGTGACAATAAAGTTCTTTAGAGATCTGGGTGGTCGGAAGAAGACTAGCAGTGCTAGCATACCGATCGAGGTTCAGAGTGCCCACACACTCAGCCATTCGAGAATTGGAGAATAGTAGAGAAGGCTAGTTGGTTGAAGCCTCCGGTCATTCTCCTCCTGCAAGATTGGCGTCCTTGAGGTATGAGTTTTAATTGTTGTTGGTTTATTGTATATGGCATCATGAGATATTTAACGATCTAAAAATTTTTATTGTTCCACTGCGCCACTCTGATACGTTTTTACCGATTTATTTTCCTACAAAAATCCTAGTGGAATTTTGATTCTCGCTTATCCTAAATGTGGCCGAATTTTTTGAGGAGATTTTCTCCTTGGAATTTTCAGATTTTTTGGTTGAAAAAGGGAGATAAAATTCTAGTTAAAATCTTGTTTAGATTTGGATTGGATTTATCCTAAATGGCCGAATTTTATTGTTGGGATTTTCCCTTGGAAAATTCAGATTTGATGGTTGTGGATATGGGAGAATATCTTCTCATAATCCAATTCGAATTCAGAGAATCACCTCATGCAGGTCTATAAATAGAGGTCCTGCCACTCCAGTTCTCTCAGACCACAGACTCTCAGGTGAGCAGGCTTATTGTTGCACAGCTCATCGTGACAATAAGTTCTTTAGAGATCTAGGTGGTCTGAAGAAGACTAGCAGTGCTAGCATCCCGATCGAGGTTCAGAGTGCCCACACACTCAGCCATTCGGGAATTGGAGAATAGTAGAGAAGGCTAGTTGGTTGAAGCCTCCGGTCATTCTCCTCGTATAGATTGGCGTCCTTGAGGTATGAGTTTTAATTGTTGTTGGTTTATTGTATATGGCATCATGAGATATTTAATGATATAAAATTTTTTTATTGCTCTGCTATGCCACTCTGATATGTTTTTACCGGTTTATTTTCCTACAATACAAGCCTTACTAGAAGCTCAGATGCAAGAAAAAGCTAATCTGAGACAACGGGTAGAGGAGTTAGAACAGAGACAAGGTTCTGAGGGTACCCAAGTGGAATAGGAAGCTGAGGTAGATCTGGTTATCCCTCCAGCTGCTGTACATGAGAGAGTTCCTGAACCGCAACCGGTATTAAATCTGGAACCCCTCTATGAAAGATTCAGGCGTATGAGGCCGCCAGAATTTGAAGGGTCTACAAATCCTCTAGAGGCTGAAGACTGGTTGTCATCTTTACAAGTGATCATGGAATTCATGAACTTAACTGACCAGGAGAAGGTCGCATGTGCGTCTTTTGTGTTGAGAAAAGATGCTCGTTTTTGGTGGGAGACTGTGCGAATGAGAAGAAATGTGTTTACCATGAGTTGGGCGGAATTTCTGGAAGAATTTAACCAGAAATATTATGACCCTGCATCTCTAAGAGAACAGCAGAAAGAATTCTCAAAATTGACGCAAGGAAATATGTCGGTGAGCAAAGTTTGCCGAAAGTTTGATCAATTATCCCGTTTATGCCCCTATGTAGTCCCTACTAAGAGGGAGAAAATACAGAAAATGATCGGGATGTTCAGGCCAGAAATTACTACATTGGTAGATACTGGACAGGTACCACCTACTTCTGTAGTAGATTGTGTTAGTCGGGCCATCAGAGCTGAGTTTCACGTAGCCCGACAGAAAGAGGAAAGAGAGAAGCGCTAGGAGGCCAAAAAGAAGGAGAGGGCTTTGGCTAAGTCTACACAAGCTGGTCAATCGAGCAAGCCAAATCGGAATGCTAAACCAAGCCAGGGCAATAATCAAGGATCCCAGCAAAACAAGAAGAAAGGCAATTTTACTGGAAATCGCCAGGGTAATAATCGAAACCAGCAGCGAAGAACAGCTGGTAATGCGGAATCCAATGTGCAAAATTGTCCTACATGCGGGAAGAGACATTCTGGGCAATGCAGATTTGGGTCACTTATTTGCTATGAATGTGGAAAGGAAAGTCATTATGCCAGAAACTGTCCAAACAATAGTCAGGGTAGACAAGGCACTTCCCAACCACTCCAGACACGCCCACAAGCTCATTCCCTTCAGGCCAGAGTTGAAGAGTCTCTAGTAAGGCCGCAACGCCAGGAGCGTGTGCCATGTGCTGATGCTCGTGTGATGGCCTACAGTAATGAGGATGCAGAGGTAGGAACATTGAATGTAGTGATAGGTCAGCTTACTGTCGCTAGTCATGTGGCCTCTGTACTATTCGATTCCGGTGCTATGCATTCTTTTGTTTCCTATGAATTTGCTGACAAGATAGGACCTCCTAAGGACTATATGGGAAGAGTATTTAATACAGCTTTACCCTCTGGGAAGTATTATTGTCCAATTACTGACTACCTCATGTACCAGTATATGTCACAAATAGGGAGCTTTATGCGGAGTTGATCGTAATGAAGATCGTGGATTACGATGTGATTCTAGGCATGGATTTCCTAGGGAAATATCAAGCTATGATCGACTGCTGAAATGGAAAGATAGTATTCCAACCCGAGGAAGAAGAGAGTTTCGAATATGTCGATGCTTCTCGAAAACCCAGGAAGATGATGATTAGTTCGCTGAAAGCAAGCAAGCTGATAGCCAGTGGTTGCATGGGATATCTGGCATATGTGGTGGATACTACAGAGGAACAAAAGCTTCAACCTAAAGATGTTCCTGTTGTTAAGGAATTTCTTGATGTATTTCTAAAAGAGTTACCAGGGATACCTCCAAAAAGAGAAATCTCGTTCGAAATTGAGTTGATGCCTGGAACGGCACCTATTTCCAAAGCACCATACCGCATGGCTCCAGTGAAGTTAAAGGAGCTGCAGGAACAATTAAAGGAGCTTTTGGACAAGGGATTCATCAGACCGAGTTATTCTCCATGGGGTACACCTGTGTTGTTCGTCAAGAAAAAGGATGGAACATTCCGTTTGTGCATTGATTACCAGGAGTTGAATAAGTTTACGATCAAGAATAGGTATCCGTTATCTAGAATTGATGACTTATTCGACTAGTTAAAAGGCGCAGCGGTATTTTCCAAGATCGACTTACGATCAGGATATCACCAGTTGAGAATTAAAGAAAGTGATATTCCTAAGACGGCGTTTAGGACTCGTTATGGTCATTATGAGTTCCTTGTGATGCCATTTGGATTAACAAATGCACCGGCAGCGTTCATGGATTTAATGAATAGAATTTTTAAAGAGTATTTGGATAAGTTTGTCATTGTATTCATTGATGACATTCTTATATACTCAAAGACTCATGAGGAGCACAAGGAGCATCTGAGGATCGTGTTGCATACGATAAGGAAGCATCAACTGTATGTCAAATTCTCAAAATGTGAGTTTTGGCTGGACAAAGTACATTTCCTCGGACATGTTGTATCCCAAGAAGGTATTGCTGTAGATCCGATGAAGGTAGAGGCAATTAACCAGTGGCCTGCACCCAAGAGTGTGACAGAAATACGCAGTTTCTTGGGGCTAGCTGGTTATTATCGGAGATTTGTAGAGGGATTCGTGATTAGCTGCACCTCTTACTACTCTTACACGCAAGGAAAGGAAGTATGAGTGGACTATGGAATGCGAAAGAAGCTTCCAAGAGTTAAAGAGATGGCTGACAAGCGCACTAATCCTTACGCTTCCTACTGAAGGGGAGAAGTTTGTGATCTACAGTGATGCATCCAAAATAGGATTGGGAGCGGTCCTGATACAAGGCGGCAAGGTGATTGCCTACGCTTCCCGTCAATTAAAGGATCATGAAAGGAATTACTCTACGCATGACCTTGAACTTGCTGCAGTAGTGTTCGCACTTAAAATTTAGCGACACTATCTCTATGGAGCTCAATGTCAGATTTTTACTGATCACCAAAGGCTGAAGTATTTCTTCACGCAAAAGTAGCTCATTATGCGACAAAGACGATGGTTGGAACTGGTAAAGGATTATGATTGTGAAATCCTATACCATCCAGGAAAGGCCAACCGTGTAGCGGATGCTTTAAGTAGAAAGTCTACCATATTGCACCAGCTACCGATAAAAAGGCTTCTGAAGCCGTTGCAGCAAGAGATAAATTCCTTGAACTTGGAGCTGATATCCGGAAGATTGGCTGCACTCCAAGTGGAATCATCACTGTTTGAGGACATAAAGGAAGCTCAAAGATGAGATCCAAGAGTGACAAGTGCTCAAGAAGGAATTTCCAAGGATGGAATGATCCTTTATCAAGGAAGGATAAATGTTCCAACTGATGAGGAACTTAGAAGACGGATCATGTCAGAAGCCCATGAGACACCATATTCAGTTCATCCCGGAGCTAGCAAGATGTATCAGGACTTGAAGTTACAGTTCTGGTGGAAAGGGATGAAGAATGATATAGCGAAATTCGTGAGCAAATGCATGACCTATCAAAGAATCAAAGCGGAACATAAACATCCAGTAGGAAGATTGGAACCTTTGGAGATTCCTGAATGGAAATGGGAATACATTACGATGGATTTTGTAGTTGGAATCCTAAAAACGCGAGAAGGTTATGATGCCATCTGGGTTATTGTGGACAGACTGACCAAGACGGCACGGTTTATAGCTGTCAAGATGACTTTTTCGTTGGAAAAGTTTGCTCAGTTATACGTAACTCATGTCGTCAGATTACATGGAGTACCAAAATCCATTATATCAAATCGAGATGTACGATTCACTTCGAATTTCTGGAAGTGTGTGCAAGAGGCCATGGGTACTGAATTGAGACTCAGTATAGCATTTCATCCGCAAACAGACGGACAGTCGGAGCAGACTATTCAAACAATAGAGGACATGCTTCGAGCTTGTATAATGGATTTTGCGGGAAATTGGAACGAGAAGTTATCATTAATTAAATTCTCGTACAATAATAGTTACCAAGCTTCCATAGGCATGGCACCTTATGAGGCTTTGTATGGATGGAAATGCTGATCATCCCTGCATTGGTATGATTTGTGAGAGAAGCAGTTGCATAAGACGGATTTCATACAAGAGACTTCCGATGCAGTTGCTAGAATTCAGCGTCAAATGAAAATTACGCAAAGTCGACAAAAGAGTTATGCAGATAAGAGGCGGAGATCCTTGGAATTTGATGAAGGAGACTTCGTGTTTCTAAAGGTATCACCGATGAAGGGGATTATGCATTTCGGTAAGAAGGGGAAACTGAGTCCAAGATATATTAGACCTTACGAAATTATCGAACTCATTGGAAAGGTCGCTTACAGATTAGTGCTACCTCCAGAATTGTCAGCAGTGTATAATGTATTCCATGTGTCGATGCTGAGAAAGTATATACCAGATCCGTCCCATGTATTGAAGTATAAGGCTATCCAAATCCATGAGGATTTGACATATGAGGAACAACCTATTCGAGTACTGGCTCGTGAAGAGAAAGTACTAAGGAATGAGACAATCCCACTAGTGAAGATTTTGTGGAAAAATCACAACATTGAAGAAGCTACGTGGGAACGAGAAGACGAGATGAGGAGTTTATACCCCCACTTGTTCTAATTTTCGAGGACGAAAATTTTATGAGGAGTGAATGTGACAACCGAGAAATTTAGGCATTCTCGGAAGAAAATGTACAAATGTATGTATATAAAAATTTGTACTATTTAAAGAGTGAAATAAATGTATTTATATTGTTTAGAATGTATTAAAATGTTCTAACAATACTGACGAGTAAGAATTCAGTGTTGGAAAAATTCACTGAGTTGAAACGGGTGAAACGGTGCCAAAACCGGCATTGAAAACCCTAACCGGAGCACTAAAAGATGAAAAACTTCCGGGATTGATTTTGATCAAATGGAAGCAATATAAATTGATCCGACTGCACAGGAGACCTCAAGAACCCGCCGGGACGATTTCAGGAAAATTTCGGCTCGAACCGGTATCGGTCAAAAAGTAGTCAAATTAATATGAATAGTAAAGTCAAAGTCAACACTTTACTTTTGCATTTATGACATCATAAATCAAAAATATTAAATGGGAAAATTATGGAGGTTGGTGGCATTAATGGCCAAGATTTAATCACTTTTTGATCTAAAGGCCAAGATCTGGCCAAAATTCCATCATTTTATTTTTTGAAAAATTTGGAAAGAAATAGGCTTGATAAGTGTTGACTTCTCATTGGTTGAAAGCCAAATTAATTGGCTTCCTTACTAGTTTAAGTCGGCAACTTTTGGAACAAAATGGCCGTAGCCATTACAAAGTCGAAAACATAAGGAAAAAAATTTCTAAGTGTTCTCCCAAGAGGAACCGTGAGCAACCAAAGAGAAACCAAGTAAATACTTCAAGTTTTCTTCACAAAATTTGTGTCAAACCCTTCATTGAAGTCCAAGGAGGCAAGAAAGCAAGGTAACTTTCTTTAGCTTGCAAATTTTGGCTTGTTTTCTCCCAAAATCCGTGTAATGAATAGTGTAAAGGATGGAAAATTTTTGGTTTGTTTTGATTGATTTGGTGCTTGGGTTTTGTTAAGGGTGTAATTAGAAGAAAAACCATGCATTTTGGTTAAAGAAAAACAAAATTTTGGTTGGTTTTCCAAGGGTAAAACCGTGGGTTACCAAGTGTAGTCAATGATGAATTGTTGTGGTTTAAGTGTTAAAATGCTTTAAATCATGTTTTGATTAAATGTAAAACATGATTTGTATGATTGAAAGCTTGGAAAAAAAAATTTGGTGTGAAATAACCCTAATATGGCCGTGGGTTTAATTAGGGTTTGGGGAAAAATTTTTGCATGATTTACTTGATGTTTGGATAGTTAAATTCATGCATTGAATTAAGGAAATGATGGATTTGTGATTGAAAGCATGTGACAACCGGGAAATTCAGGCAATTCGCGGACGAAAATGTACAATTGTATGTATATAACAATTTGTACTGTTTAAAGAGTGAAATAAATGTATTTATATTGTTCAGAATATGTGAAAATGTTCTAACAATACTGACAAGTAAGAATTCAGTGTTGGAAAAATTCACTGAGTTGAAACGGGTGAAACGGTGCCAAAATCGGCATTAAAAACCCTAACCGGAGCAATAAAAGACGGTAAAATTCCGGGATTGATTTTGATCAAACGGAAGCAGATTAAATTGATCCGACTGCACAGGAGACCTTAGGAACACGCCGGGACGATTTCAGGAAAATTTCGGCTCGAACCGGCATCGGTCAAAAAGTAGTCGAATTAATGTGAATAGTGAAAGTCAAAGTCAACTTTCACTTTTGCATTTATGACATCATAAATCAAGTTTATTAAATGGAATAAATAAGGTGGTTGGTGGCATTAATGGCTAGGATTTAATCACCTTTTGATCTAAAGGCCAAGATTTGGCCAAAAATTACCATTTTTAATTTTTGAAAAATGGAGAAAGAAATGGTGTGAAAGGTGCCTAAATCCCATTGGCTAATGACCAAATTAATTGGTCTTTTAGTGGCATAAGTCGGCCACTTTTGGAGTGAAAGGCCGAAACCATTTTTCAAAGCAAAACTAAGACAAAAATTTTCTAAGCTTTCTTCCATGGTGTCTACGTGAGCTACCAAGGAGAACCAAGCAATATCTTCAAATTTCTTCACAAAAAAGAGTGGCAAAGTGTTTATTGAAGACAAAGGAAGCATTAGACCAAGGTAACTCTCTTTTTCACCTGATTTTTCATGGTTTTTCTTCTTAAAAATCCGTGGGTGAATAGTGATTGGAAGATGGAAAATTTTTGGTTGTTTTTCATGGAATTGATGTTGGGTTTTGTTAAGGGTGTATTAAGGAAGAAAACCATGCAAATTCATTAAAGAAAAACCAAATTTTGGTTGGTTTTTCAAGGGTAAATCCGTGGGTTACCTTGAGTGACCAAGGAGAAAAAAGTTTTGGTTAATGGTTAACATGCTTTCTAAGTTTAAATTTGTGAAGAATAAAGCTTGTATTTCATTATGAAAAGCTTGAAAAAAATTTCTTGTGTGAAATACATGATGTGGCCGTGGGTTGTTAAAGGGTTGGAAGAAAAATTTTCATTGGTTTATGTGATATTTGGTTGATTGAAATCATGCAAATTAATGTGTAAATGGTGGCAATGTGAATGAAAGAATGAAACAAAAATGTTTGGCATGTGTTTCATAAAATGGCCGTGGGTTATACAAGTGTTAAAACCCTAGGAAATTTGGTTGAAAATGCAAAGAAAATGGGCTTGAAAATGTGTTAAAAATGTGACATTTGAATGGCCTAAAATGTGGTGAAAGTTTGACAAAATTTGGTTCGGTTTTGTTGTGAAAACCGAAACCAAATTAAGGGTAAATTTGTGAAAAAATGTTGTAATGTGGGTGATAATGTGAAATTGGAAAATTGTGGGCTTTTATGTAAAAGTTTGGAAAACTTTTACATAAAATAGGCTTGTGGTATAGTACGTGGCAGGTACTTATGGTTCGAGGCGTACCTAACGCCGGAAGCCTTAAATTTACGCCGAAATGCTGCCGAAATTTCAAAAACGGCATTCGGGGTAAAATTGGGAATTTAAAATAAAAGTTAGGGCCGGGACGGAAACCCGAGTCCCTAACGGAAAAATTGAATAAGGAAAAATTTAAGGGGTGGGTCGTGAATAGTAACCCGTCCCCTTAAAAATGAAAAAACGCGTGTGAGATTGAAAAACCGACCCCGAGGGGGGGACGTTTTTGGAAATGAAATAAAGGTCCGAGTCGGGAACGGAAAACCCGAGCCTCGAAGACCTAGGTCGGGAAAGTCTAGATGAACGTTTTAAATACTAGTGAAACGTCCATTTGAGGCTCCGAAACGTTAGAAAATCGCTAAACCGACGTGAGGGTCGGAATAATGCTTCCCGAGGGCCGGGAAAGCAAAAAGTGGAAATAAAATAGAAACGAACCCGGTAATGATTAGAAAAGAGTCAGAAAAGTTCCTGAGAGCCAAAAATGTAGTCTGGATCAATAAAATTCCGTCAGGGGTAAAACTGCAATTTTGCCAAAATATTGGGGCAAAATCGTAATTTTACAAAAGTTGGGGGAAAATGGTGAAAATAATAAATAAAACCTAAAAAGTTATAAATAGGTTTTATTTAAGCTTTTTAAAGAAAAATAAAAGCTATAAATAGGAAAGAAATTAACAGACATAGTTTTGTCTGTAGGATCCCAAAATCGGCCTACAAGGAAGGCGATTCAAGATCCAAGAGAGAGAAAGAGAACAATCTGATAAGGTAAGTTCAGACATTTACCTGCCTGCAACATATAGCAATATTGTACTAACTTTAATGTACTAACTATAAGTTAGGTACATTTGTGCTACGGGCACTATGATAGAATAGAGAGAGAGACGAAATGTGCTACGGGCACTATAAGAATGGGACACATGGTTAATTGTGCTTCGGGCACTAGAGCGAGGTTAATAAAACTCACTCACCTAAAATTAAAATGTGAACCATTCCTAACCACGGGGCAATATGAAGTCACCGGGTTAGAATGTTAAAAAGTTGGTAATGAAACCACTTTCTGACGTACCAGCCTTCCGTATAGGGAGGTACTTTTGCCTTCGGGGCTATGAGATAAGGCTGTGGAGGTCAGCACTGATGTACCGCTCCCAGTCATGTACTATTTTGCCTTCGGGGCTATGAGATTAAGGCTGTGGAGGTCAGCACTAATGTACCGCTCCCAGTCATGCGCACTTAAATGGTACTGCCAACCTGAGCTCAAAACCAGAACGTAATCAAAGATAATGACCTAAAACTGAAACTGTGCCATAATTGAGCATAAGACAGTTTAGTGAGAGCACTAACATCGCGGTAGATGTACTGTTGTGACACTGTGTTGTGGTCAACCTTACTATTCACGTATGAATAGTGGTCAAAGTTACTATTTATAGATGAATAGTGGTCAACAGTACTATTCACGATGAATAGTACTATTCATAGAAATTTTATTTCTTGCATGTTTGAACTTACTGAGCCTGTAGCTCACCATTTTTGCTAATGTTGCAGGTAAGCGACCAGCTCAGTAGCTTGTTTGACTGGATGCGGATGGGATGGCGCGTGTCAAATGGGATAACTGGGCGAGGGATATGGTACTGCCAGAGTCTTGCCGCTGAGCGTCAAAGTGAAGGAAAAAAAAAAAAAGGGAAACAGTTCTTTTGTAATTATATATATTTTACAAAAGCACTGTATTATTTATATTACTTTGTACCTATCAACAAAGTAAATAGTGGAAAAAGATTTTATATGATGTTTAAAGAAAAAATTTTTTTTTTCCAAAAACGTCATGATTTAAAAAGAATAGAGAGATAAGCCGGCGACCCATGAGAGTACAATCTATCGTAGTAGCGATAAAGCTCAACTGTAATAGTATTGTATGATCTCCACGAGGGGCGGGCCGCCATAGTTGGTATCAGAGCGGGTTTACGGTTGGTGAAGTTTAGAATACCAACTGCTGCCACAATTGGTATCAGAGCCAAGTTTGAGATTGGTCTAGTCTAGAATACCAACTGCCGCCACAGTTGGTATCAGAGCCTGGTTTTCGAGTGGCTAAGTTTTGAATACCAATTGCCGTCACAGTTGGTATATCAGAGCAGTGTGACCATATCCCGATTTGACACTTTGCGCACCCTGCACCGCTATCCAAGTAAGTAGTTTACTTAAGTTCAGTTAATTAGTTTCTTATGCGAAAATAATTATCTTATGGGTAGCACGATGACCAGACCTCCATATGTGAGACCACCGCTACCACGACCAAGAGGGGTATTACGGGTATGGACGAGACCTATTGTGAGGCCGCCCATTTCCCAAAGGCCGGTAGTCAGACCCCCGGTACCCGAGAGACCTCCGGTACCAGTACCAGCACCAGTGCCAGCGCCAGTAGAGATAGTACAGCCACGATTGATAGTTCATCCACCGGTGGTAGTGGACATTCCAGTTGTTGGTGGACGCCAACATATTGGGGTGAGAGTGTCGGCACGGGCAGTACAGGCGTTTAGGGCCAGCAGTCCTCCTATGTTCGACGGTGGACGACAGTCGATGGAGACCAAGGACTGGCTCCATGCCATTGAGAGGATCGTGGTGATTTGCGACATTGATCGAGATATGTGGATCCAGTTGGCTGTCAGTATGTTTTAGGGAGACGCTCGAGTGTTCTGGCAGTATTGCGACCAGGAGATTTTATTGGGATTTAGTTGGGCCGAATTCTGTCAGCGGTTGGCTGATCAGTTTCAACCTAGGGATCCAGCACCTGCTCCAGCATCTCCAGAGAGACGAGAAGCTGATACACCTACGTACCCTGGATTCGATGAGGTCAGGGACTACATTCTCCAGACCGAGAGGATGGTCATGCTGTCTGGTGAGACAGTGATGTCTTACGCAGCGCGGTTTGAGGAGACCATTCGGAGGAGATGTCCGTTGCCTAACCTCACGGAAGCAAACTGCTGTGAGCTGTTTTGGAAAGGTTTATCCTTGGAGCTGAGACCGAGGGTGATCAAGCCGTTTCCTCCGACGCTCCAAGAGTTCGTGGTAACGATCAGGGCGATCGAGAGAGAGATTCTGATCGAGCATCTGACGCAGAGCCGACAAGAGACGCTGGGTCAAGATGAGATGTTTGCACGCATATTCGGGCCGTGAAGAATGATGAATGACCATGAGGCCGGACCGTCTAGACCACGAGGTGATGACTCAGGACAGGGAGCATTACCTAGGGGTGGTGACGACTCAGATGATACCAATGACGATGAGGATCCAGAAGAATATCCTCTAGTCCCAGATGTAGGGAACGAGTGATCAGTAGATGTGTATATGTACATAAGTAGCTTAGAGAGAAAAGCTCTTTTGTATAGACTTGTGGCCATTTTGTATAAACGGCCGATGTATATATGACTGGTGATGCCTATGTATGACATATAAATGTTTTGCTATGAATGAAATACCAAAATGATTATATGTTGTACGATGAAGTGTTACGATGATGTGGCTTTACATTACCCTAAATTTCGTAAATTGATATGATTTTACGAATGTGGTTATGGAAAAGCTAACGGTGAATTGTTGTGTCATAATAGGACAATAGCCAAGATGGTAGAATTGCAAAATCGACCAGAGGGACGAGAGCGACGTCCTAATGTTATGGAGAGACTGGATCAAATACAAGCTCTGTTGGAAGCTCAGATGCAAGAAAATGCGAATCTGAGGCGACGGGTAGAAGAGCTAGAACAGAGACAAGGCTCTGAGGGTACCCAAGTAGAACAACAAGCTGAGGTAGATCCAGTTATTCCTCCAGCTGCAGTACATGAGAGAGCTCCTGAACCACAACCAGTATTGAATTTGGAACCCCTCTATGAAAGATTCAGGCGTATGAGACCGCCAGAATTTGAAGGGTCTACAAATCTGCTAGAGGCTGAAGACTGGTTGTCATCATTACAAGTGATCATGGAGTTCATGAACCTAACCGACCGGGAGAAGGTTGCATGTGCGTCTTTTGTGCTGAGAAAAGATGCTTGTTTTTGGTGGGACACCGTACGAATGAGAAGAGACGTGTCTACCATGAGTTGGGCGGAATTTCTGGAAGAATTTAACCAGAAATATTACGACCCTGCATCTCTGAGACAGCAACAGAAAGAATTCTCAGAGTTGACACAAGGGAACATGTCGGTAAGCGAAGTCTGTCGAAAGTTCGATCAGTTATCCCGTCTATGTCCCTACGTAGTCCCTACTGAGAGGGAGAAGATACAGAAAATGATCGGGATGTTCAGGCCAGAAATTGCTGCGTTAGTAGACACTGGACTAGTACCACCTACTTCTGTAGCAGACTGTGTGAGTCAGGCCATTAGAGCTGAGTTCCATGTAGCTCGACAGAAAGAAGAAAGAGAGAAACACTGGGAGGCTAAAAAGAAGGAGAGGGCTTTGGCGAAGTCTACGCAAGTTGGTCAATCGAGCAAGCCTAGTCAGAATGCGAAACCAAGCCAGGGCAACAATCAAGGATCCCAGCAAAATAAGAGGAAAGGGAATTTTTCTGGGAATCGCCAGGGAAATAATCGAAACTAGCAGCGGAGAACAGCTGGTAATGCAGAGTCTAATGTGCAAAACTGCCCTACATGCGGGAAAAGACATTCTGGGCAATGCAGATTTGGACCACTTGTTTGCTACGAATGTGGAAAGGAAGGCCATTACGCCAGGAACTGTCCAAATAGGCAGGGTGGACAAGGCACTTCCCAATCGCACCAGACACGCCCACAAGCTCATTCCCTTCAAGCCAGAGTGGAAGAGTCACCAGTGAGGCCGCAACGCCAGGAGCGTATGCAACATGCTGATGCTCGTGTGATGGCCTACAGCAAGGAAGACGCAGAGGCAGGAACATCAAACGTGGTGACAGGTCAGCTTCCTGTCGCTAGTCATGTAGCCTCTGTACTATTCGATTCTGGTGCTACGCATTCATTTGTTTCCTATGCATTTGCTGACAAGATAGGACTTCCTAAGGATAATATGGGAAGGGTATTTAGGACAGCTTTACCCTCTGGGGAAGTATTGTTGTCCAGTTACTGGTTACCCTATGTACCAGTATATGTGGCAAATAGGGAACTATATGCTGAGTTGATCGTAATGGAGATCATGGATTACGACGTGATTCTAGGCATGGATTTCCTAGGAAAATACCAAGCTACGATCGACTGCCGAAATCGAAAGATAGTCTTCCAACCCGAGGAACAAGAGAGTTTTGAATATGTTGATACTTCTCGAAGACCTGGGAAGATGATGATCAATTCGCTGAGAGCAAGCAAGCTGATAGCCAGTGGTTGCATGGGATATCTGGCGTATGTGGTGGATACTGCAGAGGAACAGAAGCTTCAAGCTGAAGAGGTTCCTGTGGTTAATGAGTTTCTTGACGTATTTCCAGAAGAGTTACCAGGGATACCGCCAGAGAGAGAAATCTCGTTTGAAATTGAGTTGATGCCTGGAACAGCACCCATTTCCAAAGCACCATATCGAATGGCTCCAGTGGAGTTAAAGGAGCTGCAGGTACAATTAAAGGAGCTTTTGGATAAGGGATTCATCAGGCCGAGTTTTTCTCCATGGGGTGCACCTGTGTTATTCGTCAAGAAAAAAGATGGAACATTCCGACTGTGCATTGATTACCGGGAGTTGAATAAGGTTACGATCAAAAATAGGTATCCGTTACCTAGAATTGATGACCTATTCGACCAGTTAAAAGGCGCAGCGGTATTTTCCAAGATCGACTTACGGTCAGGATATCACCAGCTGAGAATCAAAGAGAGTGATATTCCTAAGACGGCGTTTAGGACTCGTTATGGGCACTACAAGTTCCTTGTGATGCCATTTGGATTGACGAATGCGCCAGCAGCATTCATGGAATTAATGAATAGAATTTTTAAAGAGTATCTGGATAAGTTTGTCATTGTATTCATTGATGAAATTCTTATATACTCGAAGACTTAGGAGGAGCACAAAGAGCATCTGAGGATCGTGCTGAATACGATAAGGAAGCATCAACTGTATGCCAAATTCTCAAAATGCGAATTTTGGCTGGACAGAGTACATTTCCTTGGACATGTTGTATCCCAGGAGGGTATTGCGGTAGATCCGACAAAGGTAGAGGCAATTAACCAGTGGCCTACACCCAAGAATGTGACGGAAATACGCAGTTTCTTGGGGTTAGCTGGTTATTATCGGCGATTTGTAGAGGGATTCACGCGACTAGCTGCACCTCTTACCGCTCTTACACGCAAAGAAAGGAAGTACGAGTGGACCATGGAATGCGAAAGAAGCTTCCAGGAGTTAAAGAGGCGACTGACAAGCGCACCAATCCTTACGCTTCCCACTGAAGGGGAGAAGTTCGTGATCTACAGTGATGCATCGAAAATAGGATTGGGAGCAGTCCTGATGCAAGACGGCAAGGTGATTGCCTATGCTTCCCGTCAGTTAAAGGAGCATGAAAGGAATTATCCTACGCATGACCTTGAACTTGCTGCAGTAGTGTTCGCACTTAAAATTTGGCGACACTATCTCTATGGAGCTCAATGTCAGATTTTCACTGATCACCAAAGCCTGAAGTATTTCTTCACGCAAAAAGAGCTCAATATGTGACAAAGACGATGGTTAGAATTGGTAAAGGATTATGATTGTGAGATCCTCTACCATCCAGGAAAGGCCAACCGTGTAGCGGATGCTCTAAGTAGGAAGTCTACTGTATCGCACCAGCTACCAATAAACAGGCTTCCGAAGCCATTGCAGCAAGAGATAAATTCTTTGAACTTGGAGCTGATATCTGGAAGACTAGCTGCACTCCAAGTGGAATCATCGCTATTTGAGGATATAAAGGAAGCTCAGAGGCGCGATCCAATGATGAAAAGTTCTCAAGAAGGAATTTCCAAGGATGGAATGATCCTTTATCAAGGAAGGATAAATGTTCCAGCTGATGAGGAACTTAGAAGACGGATCATGTCAGAAGCCCACGAGACACCCTATTCGGTTCATCCTGGAGCGAGCAAGATGTATCAGGACTTGAAGTTACAGTTCTGGTGGAAAGGGATGAAGAACGATATAGCTAAATTCGTGAGTAGATGCATGACCTGTCAGAGAATCAAAGCGGAACATAAACATCCAGCAGGAAGATTGGAACCGTTGGAGATTCCTGAATGGAAATGGGAACACATTACGATGGATTTTGTAGTGGGACTCCCAAAAACCCGAGAAGGTTATGACGCCATTTGGGTTATTGTGGACAGACTGACCAAGACGGCACGGTTTATAGCTGTCAAGATGACTTTTTCGCTGGAAAAGTTTGCTCAGCTGTACATAACTCATGTCGTCAGACTACATGGAGTACCAAAATCCATTGTATCAGATCGAGATGCACGATTCACCTCGAATTTCTGGAAGTGTGTACAAGAGGCCATGGGTACTAAATTGAGACTCAGTACGGCTTTTCATCCGCAAACAGACGGGCAGTCAAAGCGGACAATTCAGACGTTAGAGGACATGCTTCGAGCTTGCGTTATGGATTTTGCGGGAAATTGGAACGAGAAGCTACCATTGATTGAATTCTCGTACAATAATAGTTACCAAGCTTCGATAGGCATGGCACCTTACGAGGCTTTGTATGGACGAAAGTGCAGATCACCATTACATTGGTACGATTTGCGAGAAAAGCAGTTGCATAAGACGGATTTCATGCAAGAGACTTCTGATGCAGTTGCTAGAATTCAGCGTCAAATGAAAATTGCGCAAAGCCGGCAAAAGAGTTATGCGGATAAGAGGCGGAGATCCTTGGAGTTCGATGAAGGAGACTTCGTGTTTCTCAAGGTATCGCCTATGAAGGGGATTATGCGTTTCGGTAAGAAGGGGAAACTGAGTCCAAGATACATTGGACCTTATGAAGTTATCGAACGCATTGGAAAGGTCGCTTATAGATTAGCGCTACCTCCAGAATTGTCGGCAGTGCATAACGTATTTCATGTGTCGATGCTGAGAAAGTATATACCAGATCCGTCCCATGTGTTGAAGCATGAGCCTATTCAAATCCACGAGGATTTGACATATGAGGAACAACCTATTCAAGTACTAGCTCGTGAAGAGAAAGTACTGAGGAATAAGGTAATCCCACTAGTGAAAATTTTGTGGAAAAATCACAATATTGAAGAAGCTACGTGGGAACGAGAAGACGAGATGAGGAGTTTACACCTCCATTTGTTCTAATTTTCGAGGACGAAAATTTTATAAGGAGGGGTGAATGTGACAACCGGGAAATTCAGGCAATTCTCGGACGAAAATGTACAATTGTATGTATATAACAATTTGTACTGTTTAAAGAGTGAAATAAATGTATTTATATTGTTCAGAATATGTGAAAATGTTCTAACAATACTGACGAGTAAGAATTCAGTGTTGGAAAAATTCACTGAGTTGAAACGGGTGAAACGGTGCCAAAATCGGCATTAAAAACCCTAACCGGAGCAATAAAAGACGGTAAAATTCTGGGATTGATTTTGATCAAACGGAAGCAGATTAAATTGATCCGACTGCACAGGAGACCTTAGGAACACGCCGGGACGATTTCAGGAAAATTTCAGCTCGAACCGGCATCGGTCAAAAAGTAGTCGAATTAATATGAATAGTGAAAGTCAAAGTCAACTTTCACTTTTGCATTTATGACATCATAAATCAAGTTTATTAAATGGAATAAATAAGGTGGTTGGTGGCATTAATGGCTAGGATTTAATCACCTTTTGATCTAAAGGCCAAGATTTGGCCAAAAATTACCATTTTTAATTTTTGAAAAATGGAGAAAGAAATGGTGTGAAAGGTGCCTAAATCCCATTGGCTAATGACCAAATTAATTGGTCTTTTAGTGGCATAAGTCGGCCACTTTTGGAGTGAAAGGCCGAAACCATTTTTCAAAGCAAAACTAAGACAAAAATTTTCTAAGCTTTCTTCCATGGTGTCTACGTGAGCTACCAAGGAGAACCAAGCAATATCTTCAAATTTCTTCACAAAAAAGAGTGGCAAAGTGTTTATTGAAGACAAAGGAAGCATTAGACCAAGGTAACTCTCTTTTTCACTTGATTTTTCATGGTTTTTCTTCTTAAAAATCCGTGGGTGAATAGTGATTGGAAGATGGAAAATTTTTGGTTGTTTTTCATGGAATTGATGTTGGGTTTTGTTTAGGGTGTATTAAGGAAGAAAACCATGCAAATTCATTAAAGAAAAACCAAATTTTGGTTGGTTTTTCAAGGGTAAATCCGTGGGTTACCTTGAGTGACCAAGGAGAAAAAAGTTTTGGTTAATGGTTAACATGCTTTCTAAGTTTAAATTTGTGAAGAATAAAGCTTGTATTTCATTATGAAAAGCTTGAAAAAAATTTCTTGTATGAAATACATGATGTGGCCGTGGGTTGTTAAAGGGTTGGAAGAAAAATTTTCATTGGTTTATGTGATATTTGGTTGATTGAAATCATGCAAATTAATGTGTAAATGGTGGCAATGTGAATGAAAGAATGAAACAAAAATGTTTGGCATGTGTTTCATAAAATGGCCGTGGGTTATACAAGGGTTAAAACCCTAGGAAATTTGGTTGAAAATGCAAAGAAAATGGGCTTGAAAATGTGTTAAAAATGTGACATTTGAATGGCCTAAAATGTGGTGAAAGTTTGACAAAATTTGGTTCGGTTTTACCAAATTAAGGGTAAATTTGTGAAAAAATGTTGTAATGTGGGTGATAATGTGAAATTGGAAAATTGTGGGCTTTTATGTAAAAGTTTGGAAAACTTTTACATAAAATAGGCTTGTGGTATAGTACGTGGCAGGTACTTATGGTTCGAGGCGTACCTAACGCAGGAAGCCTTAAATTTACGCCGAAATGCTGCCGAAATTTCAAAAACGGCATTCGGGGTAAAATTGGGAATTTAAAATAAAAGTTAGGGCCGGGACGGAAACCCGAGTCCCTAACGGAAAAATTGAATAAGGAAAAATTTAAGGGGTGGGTAATGAATAGTAACCCGTCCCCTTAAAAATGAAAAAACGCGTGTGAGATTGAAAAACCGACCCCGAGGGGGGGGCATTTTTGGAAATGAAATAAAGGTCTGAGTCGGGAACGGAAAACCCGAGCCTCGAAGACCTAGGTCGGGAAAGTCTAGATGAACGTTTTAAATACTAGTGAAACGTCCATTTGAGGCTCCGAAACGTTAGAAAATCGCTAAACCGACGTGAGGGTCGGAATAGTGCTTCCCGAGGGCCGGGAAAGCAAAAAGTGGAAATAAAATAGAAACGAACCCGGTAATGATTAGAAAAGAGTCAGAAAAGTTCCTGAGAGCCAAAAATGCAGTCTGGATCAATAAAATTCCGTCAGGGGTAAAACTGTAATTTTGCCAAAATATTGGGGCAAAATCGTAATTTTACAAAAGTTGGGGGAAAATGGTGAAAATAATAAATAAAACCTAAAAAGTTATAAATAGGTTTTATTTAAGCTTTTTAATGAAAAATAAAAGCTATAAATAGGAAAGAAATTAACAGACATAGTTTTGTCTGTAGGATCCCAAAATCGGCCTACAAGGAAGGCGATTCAAGATCCAAGAGAGAGAAAGAGAACAATCTGATAAGGTAAGTTCAGACATTTACCAGTCTGCAACATATAGCAATATTGTACTAACTTTAATGTACTAACTATAAGTTAGGTACATATGTGCTACGGGCACTATGATAGAATAGAGAGAGACGAAATGTGCTACGGGCACTATAAGAATGGGACACATGGTTAATTGTGCTTCGGGCACTAGAGCGAGGTTAATAAAACTCACTCACCTAAAATTAAAATGTAAACCATTCCTAACCACGGGGCAATATGAAGTCACCGGGTTAGAATGTTAAAAAGTTGGTAATGAAACCACTTTCTGACGTACCAGCCTTCCGTATAGGGAGGTACTTTTGCCTTCGGGGCTATGAGATAAGGCTGTGGAGGTCAGCACTGATGTACCGCTCCCAGTCATGTACTATTTTGCCTTCGGGGCTATGAGATTAAGGCTGTGGAGGTCAGCACTAATGTACCGCTCCCAGTCATGCGCACTTAAATGGTACTGCCAACCTGAGCTCAAAACCAGAACGTAATCAAAGATAATGACCTAAAACTGAAACTGTGCCATAATTGAGCATAAGACAGTTTAGTGAGAGCACTAACATCGCGGTAGATGTACTGTTGTGACACTGTGTTGTGGTCAACCTTACTATTCACGTATGAATAGTGGTCAAGTTACTATTCACAGATGAATAGTGGTCAACAGTACTATTTACGATGAATAGTACTATTCATAGAAATTTTATTTCTTGCATGTTTGAACTTACTGAGCCTGTAGCTCACCATTTTTGCTAATGTTGCAGGTAAGCGACCAGCTCAGTAGCTTGTTTGACTGGATGCGGATGGGATGGCGCGTGTCAAATGGGATAACTGGGCGAGGGATATGGTACTGCCAGAGTCTTGCCGCTGAGCGTCAAAGTGAAGGGAAAAAAAAAAAAGGGAAACAGTTCTTTTGTAATTATATATATTTTACAAAAGCACTGTATTATTTATATTACTTTGTACCTATCAACAAAGTAAATAGTGGAAAAAGATTTTATATGATGTTTAAAGAAAAAATTTTTTTTTTCCAAAAACGTCATGATTTAAAAAGAATAGAGAGATAAGCCGGCGACCCATGAGAGTACAATCTATCGCAGTAGCGATAAAGCTCAACTGTAATAGTATTGTATGATCTCCACGAGGGGCGGGCCGCCACAAAGCATGAAACAAAAAAATTTGGTGCATGTTTCTCTTAAATGGCCATGGGTTATAATGGTGAAAACCCTAAGAATTTGTGTTGAAAAAATGCATGTAAATTGGGTTGAAAATGTGCTAGATAATGACATTGGAATAGCCTAAAATTTGGTGGAAAAATTGAAAAGTTTTAATTAGGTTTTGAGTGTGAAAACCGTGGCCAAAACCAAGGGTAAAATTTAAAGAAATTTTGTGTAATGTGGTTCAAAATGTGAATTGAAATGTTGTGAGCTTTTGTGTAAAAGTTTGGGAAACTTTTACATAAAATAGGTTTGTGGTATAGTATGTGGTTCGAGGCGTACCTAACGCCGGTAGCCTTAAATTTACGCCGAAATGCTGCCGAAATTTTGAAAACGGCATTTGGGGTAAAAAGAGAATTAAAAATGAAAGTTTAGGGTCGGGTCAGAAACCCGAGTCCCTAACGGAAAATTGAATAAGGAAAACCTAAGGGGTGGTTCGTGAATAGTAACCCATCCCCTTAAAAATGTAAAATGCGAGTGAAATTGAAAAACCGACCCCGAGGGGGGGCGTTTTTGGAAAACGAAATAAAGGTCCGAGTCGGGTACGGAAAATCTGAGCCTCGGAGACCTAGATCGGGAATGTCTAGATGAACGTTTTAAATACTAGTAAAACGTCCATTTGAGACTCCGAAACGATAGAAAATCACTAAACCGACGTAAGGGTCGGAATAGTGCTTCCCGAGGGTCGGGAAAGTGAAAAATGGAAATAAAATAGAAACGAACCCGGTAATGATTAGAAAAGAGTCAGAAAAGTTCCTGAGAGCCAAAAATACAGTCTGGATCAAGAAAATTCCGTCAGGGGTAAAATTGTAATTTTGTCAAAATATAGGGGTAAAATTATAATTTTGCAAAAGTTGAGAAAAATGGGGAAAATGATAAATAAAGCCTAAAAAGTTATAAATAGGTTTTAGTTAAGCTTTTTAATGAAAAATAAAAGCAATAAATGGAAATGAAATTAACAGACAAAGTTTTGTCTATAGGATCCCAAAATCGACCTACAAGGAAGGCGATCAAAGATCCAAGAGAGAAAAGGGGAAGAAACTGATAAGGTAAGTTCAGACATTTACCTGCCTACAACATGTAGCATTAATATTGCTAACTTTGATGTACTAACTATAAGTTAGGTACATATATGCTACGGGCACTATTATAGAGTAGAGAGAGAGACGAAATGTGCTACGGGCATTATTAAGAATGGGACACATAGTAAATTATGCTTCGGGCACTAGAGCGAGGTTAATGAAACTCACTCACCTAAAATTAAAATGTGAACCATTCCTAACCACGGGGCAACATGAAGTCACCGGGTTAGAACTTTAAAAAGTCGGTAATGAAACCACTTTTGGCGTACCAACCTTCCGTACAGGGAGGTAAATTTTGCCTTCGGGGCTATGAGATTAAGGCTATGGAGGTCAGCACTGATGTACCACTCCCAGTCATGTACAATTTTGCCTTCGGGGCTATGAGATTAAGGCTGTGGAGGTCAGCACTGATGTACCGATCCTAGTCATGTACAATTTTGCCTTCGGGGTTATGAGATTAAGGCTGTGGAGGTTAGCACTAATGTACCGCTCCCAGTTATGCGCACTTAAATGGTACTGTCAACCTGAGCTCAAAACCAGAACATAATTAAAGATAATTACCTAAAACTGAAACTATGCCATAATTGAGCATAAGACAGTTTCGTGAGGGTACTAACATCGCGGTAGATGTGCTGTTGATATACTGTGTTGTGGTCAAACTTACTATTCATAATGAATAGTGGTAAAAGTTACTATTTACATATGAATAGCAGTCAACGGTACTATTCATGATGAACAATACTATTTATAGAAATTTTATTTCTTGCATGTTTGAACTTACTGAGCCTGTAGCTCACCATTTTTGCTTATGTTTTAGGTAAGCGACCAGCTCAGTAGCTTTGCTTGACTGGATGGCGGACGGGATGGCGCGTGTCAAATGGGATAGGAGGTGAGGGATGTGGTCCTACCAGAGTCTTTCCGCTGAGCGATAAAAGAGAAAGGGAAAAAGAAAACAGTTCTTTTGTAAATATATATATTTTGTGAAAGTACTGTATTATGTAAATTACTTTGTACTTGTAAACAAAGTGATTAGTGGATAATGTTTTACATGATGTTTTAAAAAAAAAAAATTTTTCCCCAAAAACGTCATGTTTTAAAGAGAAATAGATTAGTCGGCGACCCATGAGAGTACAATCTATCGCAGTTAGCAATAAAGCTTAACTGTAATAGTATTGTATGATTTCTACGAGGGGCGGGTCGCCACACCGATACCAAATGATGCGAACCCCGCCAAGAATAATGAGACCCATCAAGATTATGAACCTAAGAACGTTCCAAAGTCAGGTTTGAATGGATGGGAGACCTCGACCCGTTGTTTCAACAAAAATAAGAACCTTGGTATATTGGACCTCAACCCGTTGCTTAATACGGAACAAGAACCTTGGTATAAGGAAGATGCCACAATCAACTATGGAATGGTTGATTGGTAAGTCGGGAGTGAATGCCACGGAAAATTTCGGTAAGTTCAAATAGTTCTCAAAGAACCAAAGAGAATTAGAACTCTCAAATTTGTGAATAAACTGGTGTGTCCTTTTATTGCCGTGAGGATGCCTATTTATAGGTAATTGTTACAGAGAATATTCCTAAAAAACCTGAAAATTTGTTACAAAGGATAATCCTAAAAATCTGAAAATTTGTTATAAAAGATAATCCTAAATCCTAACTGAAATTTGTTACAAAAGATAATCCTAAATCCTTACCGAAATCACGCCTGCACTAGAAATTCAAAAAAATAAATGAAAATAAATTAAAAAAAGTCATGGGCTTGTATTATTTGAATTCCTCATGGGCTTGAATTAAGTTAATACATCCCGGTTGACCACATGAGTCAATGGGCCTCCACAAATTTGATTGAGCCCAAATCTCTTGAATCAGCCCATTAAGTGCTTTTTCTTTAAATCTCTTTGCTCTCGCTCTTGTAATCAGCCCAATTGGTATTTGAATTGGTTCCCATAAAACCGTTCTTTGATTCACACCATTCCCCTCCTCTTGAAAAGGAAATCATCGCCTAATAAGGATTTGTATGCATTGTCATCGATTCGTTCAAGAACTTGGAAAGGACCATCCCCTCTAGGAAGTCGCTTGGAACGCTTTTCTGTCGGGATTCATTTCTTCCTTCCGCATAGCCAAACCTAATCTCTGGGATCAAAAACTAAATTGTGAAGCATTTTGTTGGCTTGACCTTGAAGCTCCTTAGTCTTCTCGGGATTACTACTATGGATTAGTCGGTTTGGATTGGAAGCTCTGGGCACAAAATCAATTTGATGTTTGAACCCTCGGATAAATGGCAATCCACGTAGTGCTTCCTCGCAAAAGACATCCTTGTATCCTTTTGTATAACAATCCTTTTGTTTTCTCTCTGATTTTCTCTCAATGGCCATAATAAGACTCTTCTCTTTTTTTTTTTCTCGCTTTTCTCGGCCTCTCTCTCTTTTTCACTTTTTATCTTTTGGTTGCTCTCTTTTTCACTCCTTCTCTTTTTGTACCCTCACTTGATCTTCATACACTTGTTGTGGTGTCAGCAGTACAAGAGTGATTGGTTGATCGTTGAGCAAGGAATACTTGTTGTTGAAGCCATCCGTGTTGACACACCAATCAAACTGCTTCTGTAAATCGTCAGGGATGGTTTTACCTTGGAATGGGGGAGTCTTCGTTTTAATGCTGCCCAAATCGTTGTCTTTTTGATTCCTAGCTCTTGTAAATCACCCTCCATGTCTCCTATTATTACCCACAACTGAATCCTGACCATCTTCTTTATCAAAAACCAACCCCACAATACTTTTCGTCTTCATCTCTCACACCTCGAAATCGAACTCTTTCCCTTTTGCACACATTAGGAGTATTTTGTGGCTGCTTCAAACGTGCAATCTCTATCCGATCCAACCGTTCATGCACTCGTTCTAATTCAACTCTCAACATCCGTTTCATCTCTCTCATCAACTGTAACTGTAGGTTTGGAACAGTTGGTCATGATGGCTCTACGGTTGAGTTTTCTTCTTTATTGCATGACATATTTAAAATCTACAAAATAAGGTTAGAAACCTCACAAGCACTCCCTCACATGTTTCACTTGAGAAAAGAGAATTCACTCACTCCCATGTTTCTCGCTTAAATGGCTTTTACCCTCTAATATGCTCACTACTCCTACCTTCTTCCACTCGTTGCTTCTCTTTTGGTTCTTTTCAAGCTAGAACCTAAGCTCTGATACCAAATGATACGAACCCCGCCAAGAATAACGAGACCCGTCAAGATTATGAACTCAAGAACGTTCCAAAGTCAAGTTTGAATGGATGAGAGGCCTCGACCTGTTGCTTCAGCAAAAACAAGAACCTTGGTATATTGGACCTCAACCCGTTGCTTAATGCGGAACAAGAACCTTGGTATAAGGAAGATGCCACAATCAACTATGGAATGGTTGATTGGTAAGTAGGGAGTGAACACCACGGAAAATTCTGGTAAGTTCAAATAGTTCTCAAAGAACCAAAGAGAATTAGAACTCTCAAATTCGTGAATAAACTGGTGTGTCCTTTTATTGCTGTGAGGATGCCTATTTATAGGCAATTGTTACAGAGAATATTCCTTAAAAACCCGAAAATTTGTTACAAAGGATAATCTTAAAAATCTGAAAATTTTTTATAAAAGATAATCTTAAATCCTAATTGAAATTGTTTACAAAAGATAATCCTAAATCCTAGCCGAAATCACGCCTGCACTAGAAATTCAGAAAAAGAAACGAAAATAAATTAAAAAAAGTCATGGGCTTGTATTATTTGAATTCCTCATGGGCTTGAATTAAGTTAATGCATCCCTGTTGACCACATAAGTCAATGGGCCTCCACGAATTTGATTGAGCCCAAATCTCTTGAATCAACCCATTAAGTGCTTTTTCTTTAAATCTCTTTGCTCTCGCTCTTGTAACCAGCCCAATTGGTATTTGAATTGTTTCCTATAAAACTATTCTTTGATTCACATCATTCCCTTCCTCTTGAAAAGGAAATCATCGCCGAACAAGGATTTATATGCATTGTCATCGATTCGTTCAAGAACTTGGAAAGGACCATCCCATCTAGGAAGTCGCTTGGAATGCTTTTCTGTCGGGATTCGTTTCTTCCTTTCGCATAGCCAAACCCAATCTCCGGGATCAAAAACTAATTTGTGACGCGTTTTGTTGGTTTGACCTTGAAGCTCCTTAGTCTTCTCGGGATTACTACTATAGGTTAGTCAGTTTGGATTTGAAGCTCTGGGCAGAAAATCAATTTGATGTTTGAACCCTCGGATAAATGGTAATCCACGTAGTGCTTCCTCGGAAAAGACATCCTCGTATCCTTTTGTATATTTTATTTCTCTCTGATTTTCTATCAATGGCCTTAATAAGACTCTTCTCTTTTTTTTTTTGCTCGCTTTTCTCGACCTCTCTCTCTTTTTCACTTTTTATCTTTTGGTTGCTCTCTTTTTCACTCCTTCTCTTTTTGTAACCTCACTTGATCTTCATACACTTGTTATGGTGTCAGCAGTACAAGAGTGATTGGTTAATCATTGAGCAACGAATACCTGTTGGTGAAGCCATCTGTGTTGACACACCAATCAAATTGCTTCGGTAAATCGTCAAGGATGGTTTTACCTTGGAACAGGGGAGTCTTCATTTTAATGCTGTCCAAATTGTTGTCTTCTTGATTCCTAGCTCTTGTAAATCACCCTCCATGTCTCCTATTATTACCCACAACCGAATCCTGACCATCTTCTTTATCAAAAACCAGCCCCACAATACTTTTCGTCTTCATCTCTCACACCTCGAAATCGAACTCTTTCCCTTTTTTATACATTAGGAGCATTTTGTGGCTGCTTCAAACGTGCAATCTCTATCCGGTCCAACTATTCATGCACTCATTCTAATTCAACTCTCAACATCCGTTTCATCTCTCCCATCAACTGCAACTGCAGGTTTGGAATAGTTGGTCGTGGTGGCTCTACGGTTGAGTTTTCTTCTTTATTGCGTGACATATTTAAAATCTACAAAATAAGGTTAGAAACCTCACAAGCACTCCCTCACGTGTTTCCCTTGAGAAAAGAGAATTCACTCACTCCCATGTTTCTAGCTTAAATGGCTTTTACCCTCTAATATGCTCACTATTCCTGCCTTCTTCCACTCGTTGATTCTCTTTTGGTTCTTTTCAAGCTAGAACCTAAGCTCTGATACCAAATGATGCGAACCCCGCCAAGAATAACGAGACCCGTCACGATTACGAACCCAAGAATGTTCTAATTCGAGTTTGAATGGATGGGAGACCTCGACCCGTTGCTTCCACAAAAACAAGAACCTCGGTATATTGGAACTAAACCTGTTGCTTAATGCGGAACAAGAACCTTGGTATAAGGAAGATGCCACAATCAACTATGGGATAATTGATTGGTAAGCCGGGAGTGAACGCCAGAGAAAATTCCGGTAAGTTCAAATAGTTCTCAAAGAACCAAAGAGAATTAGAACTCTCAAATTTGTGAATAAACTGGTGTGTCCTTTTATCGCCATGAGGATGCCTATTTATAGGCAATTGTTACAGAGAATATTCCTAAAAAACCTGAAAATTTGTTACAAAGGATCATCCTAAAAATCTAAAAATTTGTTATAAAAGATATTCCTAAATCCTAACTGAAATTTGTTACAAAAGATAATCCTAAATCCTAATTGAAATCATGCCTGCACTAGAAATTCAGAAAAAGAAAAGAAAATAAATTAAAAAAAGTCATGGGCTTGTATTATTTGAATTCCTCGTGGGCTTGAATTAAGTTAATGCATCCCTGTTGACCACATGAGTCAATGGGCATCCGTGAATTTGATTGAGCACAAATCTCTTGAATCAGCCTATTAAGTTCTTTTTCTTTAAATCTCTTTGCTCTCGCTCTTGTAACCAGCCCAATTGGTATTTGAATTGGTTCCTATAAAACCGATCTTTGATTCACATCATTCCCCTCCTCTTGAAAAGGAAATCATCACCTAATAAGGATTTGTATGCATTGTCATCGATTCATTCAAGAACTTGGAAAGGACCATCCCCTCTAAGAAGTCGCTTGGAACGCTTTTTTGTCGGGATTCGTTTCTTCCTTTCGTATAGCCAAACCCAATCTCCAGGATCAAAAACTAATTTGTGACGCATTTTGTTGGCTTGACCTTGAAGCTCCTTAGTCTTCTCGGGATTACTACTATGGATTAGTCGGTTTGGATTGGAAGCTCTGGGCACAAAATCAATTTGATGTTTGAACCCGCGGATAAATGGCAATCCACGTAGTGTTTCCTCGCAAAAAACCTCCTCGTATCCTTTTGTATAACAATCCTTTTGTTTTCTCTCTAATTTTCTCTCAATGGCCATAATAAGACTCTTCTCTTTTTTTTTTTGCTCGCTTTTCTCGGCCTCTCTCTCTTTTTCACTTTTTATCTTTTGTTTCCTCTCTTTTTCACTCCTTCTCTTTTTGTAACCTCACTTGATCTTCATACACTTGTTATGGTGTCAGCAGTACAAGAGTGATTGGTTGATCATTGAGCAACGAATACTTGTTGGTGAAGCCATCCGTGTTGACACACCAATCAAACTGTTAGGAAATGCTCTAAGTATTAGAGACATTTTGATGTATTCATTTTGAACTGAATAATAAAATTATACATAGAGGTTATTCATTACATTGTTATCTGTCCTCGTCTTATTTACATGTTAAAGTAAATGTAAACAAATATGGCTCACTGAATGCTTGTGTTAAAACTGTTAGAACGTTGCATGCAATGGACTTTTGTATGTGAGAAGACAATGTTCTAAAGTTAGAGGTCTAAACTATGGTCTGTAGTCTATGGGGTTAGACCGAGCATCTAACTCATGTTAAGACTATTATGTTGTCTAAAGCCTTGGAGGGGACGGTTTGTCTTGACTGTCTGGAGTTGGACTCCCAAGTAGAGACATAGATATGATGCTTGGAGGTGACATATTAGACCGGGACTAAAGCGTGATTGATCTACGTAGTCCGCTATGAGTGGATCAATCTGCTTTTGACGTTCATTGTGCAATAACCTTAATCCTGAGTAAATGATCTACTTCATGTATATTACTTGTGTACTTTGATGTTCCAATGGCTAAAGCGTCTCAGAGGTAGTAAGCTTATAGACCAGTTCGTTGGGTGCATGACTTTATACGATGATTTGCAGATATCGGAATCATAGCTCTGAGGAGTTAAAGGTATCCTCTTAAAGGCATTATACTGAATGTGAAAATGGACAAGGCCTTGGGTCGTCTGCTGAGCGGATGACTTCTTATTCACATATGGTGAATAATCATTTTCTTAATTCGGTAGTATAATGGAACTTTAAGATAGCCTGATCAGTAGGATTAAACGGACTTTGACCTAAGGCTGATCATGGATATCATATGAGGGTTTTGCATATATGACAAGGTCATTGGATAGTAGCTCGTCACAGGCTTACATAATACGGTATATAATTGGGAGTTCAGTTTCAGGTTTATAGTGGTGTGACTCTGAAACTAGTGATCATATGATTGAGTTGTTCGGTAAAGAATGATGATCATATGGAATCACGGGAGCCCAATTATATATGTCCAATCAGTCCCTCTACTAGCTCCACATAATTCCTTAATGTTTGGCAAATTGATTTGTGTATGCTATTGGCTGGTTTATTATGCATAGAGGTGATGACACAGGATTAGGATGGTAGACAAGATTCTCTCCGGTTGGATTCAGATTTTGTTTTGGATAATAGAGTACACAATTATTCGAACTCCAAATAAAGTTGCCATGATTTTATTTGAGATTGGATTGGAGTTGTAGAAAATTATCCATGAGAACAAGAATTTGAAATACAACCGTTTTGTGGAATTTGAAATTTGAATTTTGAAATTTGAAATTTGAAATTTGAATTTGAAATTTGAATTTGAAATTTGAATTTGAAATTCGAATTTGAAATTTGAATTTGAAATTTAAATTTGAAATTTGAAATTTGAAATTTGAAATTTGAATTTGAAATTTGAATTTGAAATTTGAAATTCAAATTTTGAATCACAGTCCAAGTAGGATTCGAATTTGTTGTGGAAAATCCACAAGGTTTGAAATTCGAATTTGAGTTGGATTTGGAGAGGATAATCTTGTTAGAATCCTACTTGAATTTTGAATCTAAATCCCAACAAAAGTGGACGAAAATTTTGAGGATAATCCTCAATGAAAAATTCAGATTTTGTGGATAAGATTCAAGGGAAAATTCAAGTTTCAATCCTAGTTGAATTTGGATTCTCTCCTTCCCTGAAAAGTGGCCGAAAATTTGGAGAATCTCTCCTAGGAAATTCGATTATTTTTGGATAAGGTTGAGATAAGATTCAAGCTTGAAAATCCTAGTGGAATTTTGATTCTTCCTTATACTAAAAGTGGTCGAAAATTTGGAGAAGATTTTCTCCTAGAAATTTCAGATTTTTTGGTTGAAAAAGGGGGATAAAATTCTAGTTAAAATCTTGTTTAGATTTGGATTGGATTTATCCTAAGAAAACCGAATTTAATTGTGGAGATTCTCCCTTGCAAAATTCGGATTTTATGGTTATGGATAAGGGAAAATATCTTTTCCTAATCTAATTCAAATTCAGAGAATCACCTCATGCAGGTCTATAAATAGAGGTCCGGCCACTCCAGTTCTCTTAGACCACAGACTCTCAGGTGAGCAGGCTTATTGTTGCACAGCTCATCGTGACAATAAAGTTCTTTAGAGATCTGGGTGGTCGGAAGAAGACTAGCAGTGCTAGCATACCGATCGAGGTTCAGAGTGCCCACACACTCAGTCATTCGGGAATTGGAGAATAGTAGAGAAGGCTAGTTGGTTGAAGCCTCCGGTCATTCTCCTCCTGCAAGATTGGCGTCCTTGAGGTATGAGTTTTAATTGTTGTTGGTTTATTGTATATGGCATCATGAGATATTTAACGATCTAAAAATTTTTATTGTTCCGCTGCGCCACCCTGATACGTTTTTACCGATTTATTATCCTACACAAACTGCTTCTGTAAATCGTCAGGGATGGTTTTACCTTGGAACGAGGGAGTCTTCATTTTAATGCTGCCAAAATTGTTGTCTTCTTGATTCGTAGCTCTTATAAATCACCCTCCATGTCTCCTATTATTACCCACAACTGAATCCTGACCATCTTCTTTATCAAAAATCAGCCCCACAATACTTTTCGTCTTCATCTTTCACACCTCGAAATTGAACTCTTTCCCTTTTGCACACATTAGGAGCATTTTGTGGCTGCTTCAAATGTGCAATCTCTATCCGGTCCAACTGTTCATGCACTCATTGTAATTCAACTCTCAACGTCCGTTTCATCTCCCTCATCAACTATAACTACAGGTTTGGAATAGTTGGTCGTGGTGGCTCTACGGTTGAGTTTTCTTCTTTATTGCGTGACATATTTTAAATTTGCAAAATAAGGTTAGAAACTTCACAAGCACTCCCTCACGTGTTTCACTTGAGAAAATAGAATTCACTCACTCCCGTGTTTCTCGCTTAAATGGCTTTTACCCTCTAATATGCTCACTACTCCTGCCTTCTTCCACTCGTTGATTCTCTTTTTGTTCTTTTCAAGCTAGAACCTAAGCTCTGATACCAAATGATGTGAACCCTGCCAAGAATAACGAGACCTGTCAAGATTATGAACCCAAGAACGTTCCAAAGTCAGGTTTGAATGGATGGGTGACCTCGACCCGTTGCTTAATGCGGAACAAGAACCTTGGTATAAGGAAGATGCCACAATCAACTATGGAATGGTTGATTGGTAAGTCGGGAGTGAACGCCACGGAAAATTCTGGTAAGTTCAAATAGTTCTCAAAAAACCAAAGAGAATTAGAACTCTCAAATTTGTGAATAACTGGTGTGTCTTTTTATTGCCGTGAGGATGCCTATTTATAGGCAATCGTTACAGAGAATATTCCTAAAAAACCCGAAAATTTGTTACAAAGGATAATCCTAAAAATCTAAAAAATTGTTATAATAGATTATCTTAAATCCTAACTGAAATTTGTTACAAAAGATAATCCTAAATCCTAACTGAAATCACGCCTGCACTAGAAATTCAGAAAAATAAACGAAAATAAATTAAAAAAAGTTATGGGCTTGTATTATTTGAATTCCTCACGGGCTTGAATTAAGTTAATGCATCCCTGTTGACCACATGAGTCAATGGGCCTCCACGAATTTGATTGAGCCCAAATCTCTTGAATCAGCCCATTAAGTGCTTTTTCTTTAAATCTCTTTGCTCTCGCTCTTGTAACCAGCCCAATTGGTATTTGAATTGGTTCCCATAAAACCGTTCTTTGATTCACATCGTTCCCCTCCTCTTGAAAAGGAAATCATCGCCTAATAAGGATTTGTATGCATTGTCATCGATTCGTTCAAGAACTTGGAAAGGACCATCCCTTCTAGGAACTCGCTTGGAACGCTTTTCTGTCGGGATTCGTTTCTTCTTTTCACATAGCCAAACCCAATCTCCGGGATCAAAACCTAATTTGTGACGTGTTTTGTTGGCTTGACCTGGAAGCTCCTTAGTTTTCTCGGGATTACTACATTGGATTAGTCAGTTTGGATTGGAAGCTCTGGGAACAAAATCAATTTGATGTCTGAACCCTCGGATAAATGGTAATCCAAGTAGTGCTTCCTCGTAAAAGACATCCTCGTATCCTTTTGTATAACAATCCTTTTGTTTTTTCTCTGATTTTCTCTCAATTGCCATAATAAGACTCTTCTCTTTTTTTTTTTGCTCGCTTTTCTCGGCCTCTCTCTCTTTTTTGCTTTTTATCTTTTGGTTGCTCTCTTTTTCACTCCTTCTCTTTTTGTAACCTCACTTGATCTTCATAGACTTGTTGTGGTGTCAGTAGTACAAGAGTGATTGGTTGATCATTGAGCAACGAATACTTGTTGGTCAAGCCATCTGTGTTGACACACCAATCAAACTGCTTCTGTAAATCGTCAGGGATGGTTTTACCTTGGAACGGGGGAGTCTTCATTTTAATGTTGCCCAAATTATTGTCTTCTTGATTCTTAACTCTTGTAAATCGCCCTCCATGTCTCCTACTATTACCCACAACCGAATCCTGACCATCTTCTTTATCAAAAACTAGCCCCACAATACTTTTCGTCTTCATCTCTCACACCTCGAAATCAAACTCTTTCCCTTTTGCACACATTAGGAGCATTTTGTGGCTGCTTCAAACGTGCAATCTCTATCCGGTCCAACTGGTCATGCACTCAATCTAATTCAACTCTCAACATCCGTTTCATCTCCCTCATCAACTGCAACTGCAGGTTTGGAATAGTTGGTCGTGGTGGCTCTACGGTTGAATTTTCTTCTTTATTGCATGACATATTTAAAATCTACACAATAAGGTTAGAAACCTCACAAGCACTCCCTCACGTGTTTCACTTTAGAAAAGGGAATTCACTCACTCCCGTGTTTTTAGCTTAAATGGCTTTTACCCTCTATTATGCTCACTACTCCTGCCTTCTTCCACTCATTGATTCGCTTTTGGTTCTTTTCAAGCTAGAACCTAAGCTCTGATACCAAATGATGCGAACCCCGCTAAGACTAACGAGACCCATCAAGATTATGAACCCAAGAACGTTCCAAAGTCAGGTTTGAATGGATGGGAGACCTCGACCCGTTGCTTCAGCAAAAACAAGAACCTTGGTATGTTGGACCTCAACCCGTTGCGTAATGCGAAATAGGAACCTTGGTATAAGGAAGATGCCACAATCAACTATGGAATGGTTGATTGGTAAGTCGGGAGTGAACGCCACAGAAAATTGCGGTAAGTTCAAATAGTTCTCAAACAACCAAAGAGAATTAGAACTCTCAAATTTGTGAATAAACCGGTGTGTCCTTTTATTGCCGTAAGGATGCCTATTTACAGGCAATTGTTACTGAGAATATTCCTAAAAAAACCCGAAAATTTGTTACAAAGGATAATCCTAAAAATCTGAAAATTTGTTATAAAGGATAATCCTAAATCCTAACTGAAATTTGTTATAAAAGATAATCCTAAATCCTAACCGAAATCACGCCTGCACTAGAAATTCAGAAAAAGAAACGAAAATAAATTATAAAAAGTCATGGGCTTGTATTATTTGAATTCCTCATGGTCTTAAATTAAGTTAATGCATCCCGGTTGACCACATGAGTCAATGGGCCTCCACGAATTTGATTGAGCCCAAATCTTTTGAATCAGCCCATTAAGTGCTTTTTCTTTAAATCTCTTTTCTCTCGCTCTTGTAACCAGCCAAATTGGTATTTGAATTGGTTCCCATAAAACTGTTCTTTGATTCACATCATTCCCCTCCTCTTGAAAAGGAAATCATCACCTAATAAGGATTTGTATGCATTGTCATCGATTCGTTCAAGAACTTGGAAAGGAGCATCCCCTCTAGGAAGTCGCTTGGAACGCTTTTGTGTCAGGATTCGTTTGTTCCTTTCGCATAGCTAAACCCAATCTCCAGGATCAAAAACTAATTTGTGACGCGTTTTGTTGGCTTGACCTTGAAGCTCCTTAGTCTTCTCGGGATTAGTACTATGGATTAGTCGGTTTGGATTAGAAGCTCTGGGCACAAAATCAATTTAATGTTTCAACCCTCAGATAAATAGTAATCCACGTAGTGCTTCCTGGTAAAAGACATCCTCGTATCCTTTAGTATAACAATCCTTTTGTTTTCTCTCTGATTTTCTCTCAATGGCCATAGGACTCTTCTCCTTTTTTTTTTTTGCTCGCTTTTCTTGGCCTCTCTCTCTCTTTCACTTTTTATCTTTTGGTTGCTCTGTTTTTTACACCTTCTCCTTTTGTAACCTCACTTGATCTTTATACACTTGTTTTGGTGTCAGCAGTACAAGAGTGATTGGTTGATCGTTGAGCAACGAATACTTGTTGGTGAAGCCGTCCGTGTTGACACACTAATCAAACTGCTTCTGTAAATCGTCAGGGATGGTTTTACATTGGAACGGGGGAGTCTTCATTTTAATGCAGCCCAAATTATTGTCTTCTTGATTCGTAGCTCTTGTAAATTGCCCTCCATGTCTCCTATTATTACCCACAACCGAATACGGACCATCTTCTTTATCAAAACCAGCCCCACAATACTTTTCGTCTTCATCTCTCACACCTCGAAATCGAACTCTTTCCCTTTTGCACACATTAGGAGCATTTTGTGGCTGCTTCAAATGTGCAATCTCTGTCCGGTCCAGCCGTTCATGCACTCGTTCTAATTCGACTCTCAACATCTGTTTCATCTCTCTCATCAACTGTAACTGCAGGTTTGGAATAGTTGGTCGTGGTGGCTCTATGGTTGAGTTTTTTTCTTTATTGCGTGACATATTTAAAATTTGCAAAATAAGGTTAGAAACCTCACAAGCACTCCCTCACGTGTTCCACTTGAGAAAAGAGAATTCACTCACTCCCGTGTTTCTCGTTTAAATGGCTTTTACCCTCTAATATGCTCACTACTCCTGCCTTCTTCCACTCGTTGATTCTCTTTTAGTTCTTTTCAAGCTAGAACCTAAGCTCTGATACCAAATGACGCGAACCATGCCAAGAATAATGAGAACCGTTAAGATTATGAACCCAAGAACGTTCCAAAGTCAGGTTTGAATGGATGGGAGACCTCGACCCACTGCTTCCGCAAAAACAAGAACCTTGGTATGTTGGACCTCAACCCGTTGCTTAATGCGGAACAAAAACCTTGGTATAAGGAAGATGCCACAATCAACTATGGAATGGTTGATTGGTAAGTCGGGAGTGAACGCCACGGAAAATTCCGGTAAGTTCAAATAGTTCTCAAAGAACCAAAGAGAATTAGAACTCTCAAATTTGTGAATAAACTGGTGTGTCATTTTATTGCCGTGAGGATGCCTATTTATAGGCAATTGTTACAGAGAATATTCCTAAAAAACCCAAAAATTTGTTGCAAAGGATAATCTTAAAAATCTGAAAATTTGTTATAAAAGATAATCCTAAATCCTAACTGAAATTTGTTACAAAAGATAATCCTAATTCCTAACCGAAATCACGCCTGCACTAGAAATTCGGAAAAAGATGTAGGAAAATAAATCGGTAAAACCGTATCAGAGTGGTGCAGTGGAACAATAAAAATTTTTAGATCGTTAAATATCTCATGATGCCATATACAATAAATCAACAACAATTAAAACTAATACCTCAAGGATGCCAATCTGCAGGAGGAGAATGACCGGAGGCTTCAACCAACTAGCCTTCTCTACTATTCTCCAATTCCCGAATGGCTGAGTGTGTGGGCACTCTGAACCTCGATCGGTATGCTAGCACTGCTAGTCTTCTTCCGACCACCCAGATCTCTAAAGAACTTTATTGTCACGATGAGCTGTGCAACAATAAGCCTGCTCACCTGAGAGTCTGTGGTCTGAGAGAACTGGAGTGGCAGGACCTCTATTTATAGACCTGCATGAGGTGAATCTCTGAATTTGAATTGGATTAGGAAAAGATATTTTCCCTTATCCAAACTCATAAAATCCAAATTTTTCCAAGGGAAAATCCCAACAATAAATTCGGTTTTACTAGGATAAATCCAATCAAATCTAAACAAGATTTTAACTAGAATTTTTATCTCCCTTTTTCAACAAAAAATCCGAATTTCACAAGGAGAAAATCCTCCAAAAAATTTCGGCCATTATGGATAAGGGAGAATCAAAAATTCCACTAGGATTTTCAAGCTAAATCTCATCTCAACCTTATCCAAAAATAACCGAATTTCCTAGGATAAAGGCTCCAAAATTTCGGCCACTTTTAGTGAGGAGAGAATCCAAATTCAACTAGGATTGAAGCTTGAATTTACCCTTGAATCTTATCCACAAAATCCGAAATCTTTCATGAGGATTATCCTCAAAAATTTCGTCCCTTATTTGTTGGGATTTGGATTCAAAATTCAAGTAGGATTCTAACAAGATTATCCTCTCCAAATCCAACTCAAATTCGAATTTCAAAGCTTGTGGATTTTCCACAACAAATTCGAATCCTACTTGGACTGTGATTCAAAATTTGAATTTGAAATTTCAAATTCAAATTTCAAATTTCAAATTTCAAATTTCAAATTTAAATTTCAAATTCAAATTTCAAATTTGAATTTCAAATTCAAATTTCAAATTCAAAATTCAAATTCAAAATTTCAAATTTCAAATTTCAAATTTCAAAATTCAAATTTCAAATTCCACAAAACTGTTGTGTTTCATATTCTTGTTCTCATGGATAATTTTCTACAACTCCAATCCAATCTCAAATAAAATCATGGCAACTTTATTTGGAGTTCGAATAATTGTGTACTCTATTATCCAAAACAAAATCTGAATCCAACCGGAGAGAATCTTGTCTACCATCCTAATCCTGTGTTATCACCATTCATGCATAATAAACTAGCCAATAGCATACACAAATCAATTTGCCAAACGTTAAGGAATTATGTGGAGCTAGTAGAGGGACTGATTGGACATATATAATCGGGCTCCCGTGATTCCATATGATCATCATTCTGTACCGAACAACTCAATCATATGATCACTAATTTCAGAGTCACACCACTATAAACCTGAAACTGAACTCCCAATTATATACCGTATTACGTAAGCCTGTGACGAACTACCATCCAATGACCTTGTCATATATGCAAAACCCTCATATGATATCCACGATCAGCCTTAGGTCAAAGTCCGTTTAATCCTACTGATCAGGCTATCTTAAAGTTCCATTATACTACCGAATCAAGAAAATGATTATTCACCATATGTGAATAAGAAGTCATCCGCCCAGCAGACGACCCAAGGCCTTGTCCATTTTCACATTCAGTATAATGCCTTTAAGAGGATACCTTTAACTCCTCAGAGCTATGATTCCGATATCTGCAAACAAACCCTTCATCGTATACAAGTCATGCACCCAACGAACCGGTCTATAAGCTTACTACCTCTGAGACTCTTTAGCCATTGGAACATCAAAGTACACAAGTCATATACATGAAGTAGTTCATTTACTCAGGATTAAGGTTATTGCACAATGAACGTCAAAAGCAGATTGATCCACTCATAACGGACTACGTAGATCAATCACGCTTTAGTCCCGGTCTAATATGTCACCACCGAGCAACATATCCATGTCTCTACTTGGGAGTCCAGCTCCAGACAGTCAAGACAGACCGTCCCCTCCAAGGCTTTAGACAACATAATAGTCTTAACATGAGTTAGATGCTCGGTCTAACCCCATAGACTACAGACCATAGTTTAGACTGCTAACTTTAGAACAATGTCTTCTCGCATACAAAAGTCCATTGCATGCAACGTTCCAACAGTTTTAACACAAGCAGTCAGTGAGCCATATTTGCTTACATTTACTTTAACATGTAAATAAGACGAGGACAAATAGCAATGTAATAAATAACCTCTATGTATAATTTTATTATCCAGTTCAAAATGAATACATCAAAATGTCTCTAATACTTAGGGCATTTCCTAACAATCTCCCACTTGCCCTAAGCCAGTAGATGTGCCATGTTACGCATCCCCATCACCTCTACATGCCTCTCAAAGCTTCTAGCTACCAAAGTCTTAGTAAAGGGATCGGCAATGTTGTCCTCGGACGCGATCTTACATACATCCACTTGTCCTGTCTCCACATGCCCTCTAATAATGTGATACCTCCGATCTATGTGCTTGGTCCTCTTGTGGTGCCGAGATTCCCTTGTGTTGGTAATGGCCCCTGTATTATCACAGTAAAGTGTGATAGGCTTGTCAACACCCGGAATGACCTCAAGGTCTCTAAAGAACTTGTGGAGCCAAACCGCTTCTTTAGATGCCTCAGCCGCAGCCACATACTCAGCCTCCATAGTAGAGTCAGCTGTGCAGCCCTGCTTCACGCTCCTCCACACAATGGCGCCTCCTCCGAGTAAAAACACTGATCCAGATGTCGATTTCCTCGAATCCTTACAAGTCTGGAAGTCTGAGTCCGTGTATCCTACGGGTGTTAGGTCCCCTCCAGAATACACTAGCATATAATCCCTCGTTCTCTTAAGATACTTGAGTATATACTTTACTGCTTGCCAGTGCTTGGTTCCAGGATTCGCTTGATATCGACTCACCATACATACTGCAAAACATATGTCCGGGCGAGTGCAAAGCATAGCGTACATAAGGCTACCCACAGCGGATGCATAAGGGACCTTACTTATACGCTCTCTTTCTTCCGATGTCTTGGGACAGTCATCCAATGAAAGAGTTAAACCGACAATAGAAGGTTGTGAGCCTTTCTTTGCCTCTAGCATTGCATATTTGTCAATTATTTTATCTATGTATGAAGCTTGGGATAATGCTATCATTTTGTTCTTTCGATCTCTGAAGAGACGAATGCCTAGAACATAAATAGCTTCTCCCAAGTCCTTCATGTCAAACTGTTGGTGTAACCAAAGCTTGACCGATGATAAGTTCCCTACATCATTCCCAATGAGTAGTATATCATCGACATAGAGTATCAGAAAGACCACTTTTCCATCCTTAATACGTTTATAAACACAAGGTTCATCAACGTTCTGCTCAAAACCAAATGTCTTAATCGCTTGATCAAACCTCTGGTTCCATGAGCGGGATGCCTGCTTTAATCCATAAATGGATCTAAGCAACTTGTAGACTTTCCTATCTTGGCCTTTTGCTACGAACCCTTCGGGCTGTATCATATAGATACACTCTTCAAGATGGCTATTCAAGAATGCCGTCTTGACATCCATTTGCCAGATCTCATAATCGAGAGCCGCAGCAATGGACAGAAGAATACGGATAGACTTCAGCATAGCAACAAGCGAAAAGGTTTCCTCGTAATCGATTCCAGGCTTTTTCGTGTATCCCTTTGCAACCAGTCTAGCTTTGAAAGTTTCCACTCTCCCTTCCGCATCCTTCTTTCTTTTGTAGACCCATTTGCATCCAATGGGTTTTATCCCATCCGGCAAATCTACAAGTTCCCAAACAGAGTTGAATTTCATAGAATCCATCTCATTATTCATAGCCTGTTTCCAAGATTTAGAATCAACATCCTTTATAGCTTCATCATATGTGACCGGATCTTCCTCATGCTCATGAGCCTCGGCCTGGTATACCTCAGCATCATACATGAAGAAATTAGGTTTCTTAGAAACCCTCCCACTACGACGAGGCACCCTAAATTGTTGATCGTCTACAGGTCTTTCACTGGAACCCGGACTTGCGTCCAAGACCGAAATCCGTGGAGCAGTTCTTTCACCCGATAACTCCTCTAGCACCACTTTGCTTCGAGGCTTAAAGTCATTCATGTGACTTTCCTCCAAGAATGTCGCATGGGTTGAGACAATGACTTTTTGTTCCTTCGGGTTATAGAACAGACCTCCTTTAGTTCCTTTTGGATACCCTACAAATATGCATAATTCTGATCTTGGTTCCAACTTCTTCGCATCCCCGTCCAGTACATGTGCCGGGCAGCCCCATATTCTCATATGTCCAAGGGAGGGCTTCCTGCCACGCCATCATTCATACGGAGTTCTAGGAATTGATTTGCTCAGAACCTGGTTCAGAATATAGCACGCCGTTTGTAAAGCATATCCTCAAAATGATAATGGCAGCGTTGAGTAACTCATCATGGACCGTACCATATTCAATAAGGTCCTGTTTCTCCTTTCGGCTACACCATTCTGTTGTGGAGTACCAGGTGTAGTCAATTGGGATAAAATCCCGTTCTCTACAAGATGTCCTAGAAATTCATCAGAGAGGTATTCACCACCTCGATCAGATCGAAGTGTCTTTATGGATTTATCCAATTGCTTTTCCACTTCCGCACGATACTCTTTGAACTTATCAAAGGTTTCGCTCTTGCGGTGCATCAGATACACATATCCATACCTCGAGTAATCATCTATGAAAGAGACATAATACTCGAACCCTCCTCGTGCTGTGATGTTCATGGGGCTACATACGTTAGTATGCACAATTTCTAAGAGCTCCTGAGCCCTTATACCCTTAGCTCCAAAAGACCTCTTAGTCATTTTACCCTCTAGACAAGACTCACATTGGGGAAGTCGTACCTCCTCTAGAGATTCTAGAGGACCGTCTTTCACTAATCTTTGAATCCTATCTTGATTAATATGACCAAGTCTTAAATGCCAAAGATACGCCTTGTTAGAGTGAAAAACTTTCAACCTTTTAGAGTTATCAATTAATTCAGTGTCAAGCAGTGAGTACATCTTTGGTCTGATCAAATATAGGTTTCCATCCATCCATCCAGAACAGATAAAAGACTTATTTCTACGAATATCAACTCTTTTACTAAAAGAAACTGAATAAGAATCCATTATTAAACAAGCTACCGATATAAGGTTCCTCCTAAAATTAGGAACATAAAAACAGTCTTTCAATAAAATAAACCTAAATTGATCAAAATAAAGGTGAACATCTCCCACTGCCTCAGCCACCACAAAGCTACCATCTCCAGTCCGCAACGAGAGGCTCCTATCATGTAGACTTCTCGTTTCCACGAACCCCTGCATAGAAACACAAACATGATTAGTGGCGCCCGAATCAATGACCCAAGTGTCTTTCGATTCTTCCACCAAACACACTTCCAAGTAATGAAGTTCCTTACCTTCCTTGCCCTTGGCGGCTAGGAATTCCCAGCAAGCCTTCTTGAAGTGACCTACCTTCCCACAATGGAAGCATTTGGACTTTTTAGGGTCCTTTGGCTTCTTGTTCTTCCTCTTCTTCTTCTTCTTCCCGTCCGAGACAGGAGGATTAGAAGAACTGGAAGCCACTTGCTTCTTATTTGGCCTCCTCCTCTTCCGTGAGGGATTAGAAGATTCCGCCAAATTGGCCTCTCCTTTAGGTCGGACCACATCCTCATCCCTGATCATCCGCTCATAAGCCTGTAGTTGCTTCATGAGCTCGGTTAGTCCTAACTCCTTTGTCGCCAGATTGTATGCGGCCTTAAACCCCACAAAATCTTTAGACAGAGTCTTGAACACCATCTCGATCTGGGTGATGTAGTCCAACTCAGCACCATTCTCGGCAGCCTCAGCGAAGAATCCCATTAGAGTGATCATATGGTCCTTCACCGGAGCACCCGCCTTTTGCTTAGAGTTCATAATGCTGGTGATAGCGGACTGTCGAGCCAATTTTTCTTGGCCTCCGAACATGTCACCCAGATTGTCCATGATCTCCCCAGCAACTTGATAAGTCTCATGCTGCTTTTGTAAAGCACTCGTCATGCTAGCAAGGATGTAGCATCGAGCTATTTCATTGGATTCTCTCCAACGATTATAGGCTACCGAGACTTCCTCAAATGGTGTGTCAGGTTTGGGCCCAGGTGGGCATGGTTCGTCCAGTACGAACTTGTGTCTCTCGCAGCTGAGAACTATTAATAGATTTCTTTTCCAGTCTTTATAATTGTCGCCATTCAACTTATTTTCAGTAAGTATTGAAATAAGGGGTGTCGGTGACATTTTGAACTGAAATAAAATTATACTAGACATCATTACAAAGCCCAAGCAAATATGCAGAAAATTTAGCAAATAAAACATACAAGTATGTTCCTACATGAAACTTGAAAAAAACATGTAGCATTGTAACGGTAATTCTCAGCACCTATTGCCCCAAGCCACCGAGGGGTGGTCATGAGAACAAATAGCCGGAACATGGACCCCGTCCAATTAATATATGTTGCCTTAAATCCTCCAAGGTTAAGACATATATTAATAACCGCTTATTTGGCTACCAGTTTAATTAATAGAGCTTCTAGGGAAGGTTAATAACTAAACGAGTCTTGAGTATATAACCATTGTTTACATAGCCCGATCCACGTCCTACCAAGCCACCGAGGGGTGGTCATGAATAGGATCGTACCCGAACACGTTTTCCACATAGGAGATCCAATCTAGTATACCGGCGGCGGTAAACACCTACCGAGGGGTGTGGTCAGGGCAGAACTGACACGAGGCGTTACCATGCTTTCATATATGGATCAACAATGGAGTCCGTGGGTTTTGTTTGAAACCCTCTCTCACTCAATATTTTGAAAAACATGCAAGTTTTGACAAATTATGTATGATCAATATAGTATGAGCGGCACTCACCTATCCTATATGACATGTTATCAAATATGCATACAAAACATCCATCAATACATATTTATACATCTATGACATATCACAGAAAAAATAATTGACAGAATAACCAAGCCATGGTTCCATCCTAGAACAAAGAAAATAAAGATTACAAAATTCCATCCAAAGCATTCTTTGGGTCTTGAATTCTGTTCCGTCTTCTTGTATCCATCTTTATGTAGCCTCTCCATTTATTTCTCATCCCAAGAATTATTTAAAATTTAAATCTCCAAAAAACTTAAATTTCAAATTCAAATTCCAAATTCGAATTTCAAATTTAAATTTCAAATTTAAATTTTAAACAATTTCAAACACCATGTGTAATAATATGTAATTTCAAAATTTCAAATTTTTAATTACATATTTTTAAACACGATTTAAAATTAAATCTCAAATTTAAAAATCAAAATTTTCTGATTTTTTGGACCGTCGGACAACCGCCCCCGTGGGCGACGGCCACCGTGGGCAGCCACCAACCCCGGAGGGGCTGGCAGCCCACGGCCGCCCCATGTGCAGCCCTGCCGGGCTGCAGGCCAAGCCTGCAGCGCCAGGCTGCACACCCAGGCTAGGCGCAGCAGCCGGCAGGCTGCAGGCATCGCCTGCAGCCAGTGGCTGCACGCCCAGGCTACACCACCCTCGGCTGCAGGCCAAGCCTGCGGCCGTGGGTGATGTTTGCCTGCAGAGGGGCTGCCGCAGCCCCATCCTGCCCGAGGGCAGGGGCTGCAGCCCCACCAAGGCACATCGGCCTATCCCGAGGGGTCGTGTCTTGATTTTGTGCCATATTCCAATTTACCTATTAGGATCTCCAAAAATTAATTTGAATCCCAATTAAATTGAAACTTTCCACACAATCAAAAATTTCAATCTTTAAATCAAATTTAACTTTTGGGAAAAATAAATTACGGTCTTCATTCTTCAATCTCCTCCAAGAATAATTGCATAAAATTTCCTAAACCGTTTCCGGTGTACAAAAAAAAATTCTAACCATAAAAATTCTAAGAGACAGAAATTAAAATCCATGGGAAAATTACGGTGTTAATAAACTGCTCCCATGGTTACATAAAAATTCCTAGATACAATTTTTCTAAATTCTAAGGAACCATAACCGGTATAATTAAGCATGCTTATAATAATTCAAAAAATTAAAAATAACTACATACTTTATACATAATCCATGATAACAACATAGAGGAACCCTAGAATGCCACTCTCTAAATATCAAATCCATACATAAATAAAAAGACTAAGTAATTGTCTAATTTATGTACATGGCATAGTCATGAGATGTCTCTGATACCAATTGTAGGAAAATAAATCGGTAAAACCGTATCAGAGTGGCGTAGCGGAACAATAAAAATTTTTAGATCGTTAAATATCTCATGATGCCATATACAATAAATCAACAACAATTAAAACTCATACCTCAAGGACGCCAATCTGCAGGAGGAGAATGACCGGAGGCTTCAACCAACTAGCCTTCTCTACTATTCTCCAATTCCCGAATGGCTGAGTGTGTGGGCACTCTGAACCTCGATCGGTATGCTAGCACTGCTAGTCTTCTTTCGACCACCCAGATCTCTAAAGAACTTTATTGTCACGATGAGCTGTGCAACAATAAGCCTGCTCACCTGAGAGTCTGTGGTTTGAGAGAACTGGAGTGGCAGGACCTCTATTTATAGACCTGCATGAGGTGAATCTCTGAATTTGAATTGGATTAGGAAAAGATATTTTCCCTTATCCAAACCCATAAAATCTGAATTTTTCCAAGGGAAAATCCCAACAATAAATTCGGTTTTAGATAAATCCAATCAAATCTAAACAAGATTTTAACTAGAATTTTTATCTCTCTTTTTCAACAAAAAATCCGAATTTCACAAGGAGAAAATCCTCCAAAAAATTTCGGCCATTATGGATAAGGGAGAATCAAAAATTCCACTAGGATTTTCAAGCTAAATCTCATCTCAACCTTATCCAAAAATAACCGAATTTCCTAGGATAAAGGCTCCAAAATTTCGGCCACTTTTAAGGAAGAGAGAATCCAAATTCAACTAGGATTGAAGCTTGAATTTACCCTTGAATCTTATCCACAAAATCCGAAATCTTTCATGAGGATCATCCTCAAAAATTTCGTCCCTTATTTGTTGGGATTTGGATTCAAAATTCAAGTAGGATCCTAACAAGATTATCCTCTCTAAATCCAACTCAAATTCGAATCCTACTTGGACTGTGATTCAAAATTTGAATTTCAAATTTCAAATTCAAATTTCAAACTTCAAATTTCAAATTTCAAATTTAAATTTCAAATTCAAATTTCAAATTCGAATTTCAAATTCAAATTTCAAATTCAAAATTCAAATTTCAAATTTCAAAATTCAAATTTCAAATTTCAAAATTCAAATTTCAAATTCCACAAAATGGTTGTGTTTCATATTCTTGTTCTCGTGGATAATTTTCTACAACTCCAATCCAATCTCAAATAAAATCATGGCAACTTTATTTGGAGTTCGAATAATTGTGTACTTCTATTATCCAAAACAAAATCCAATATGTCACCACCGAGCAACATATCCATGTCTCTACTTGGGAGTCCAGCTCCAGACAGTCAAGACAGACCGTCCCCTCCAAGGCTTTAGACAACATAATAGTCTTAACATGAGTTAGATGCTCGGTCTAACCCCATAGACTACAGACCATAGTTTAGACTGCTAACTTTAGAACATTGTCTTCTCGCATACAAAAGTCCATTGCATGCAATGTTTCAACAGTTTTAACACAAGCAGTCAGTGAGCCATATTTGCTTACATTTACTTTAACATGTAAATAAGACGAGGACAAATAGCAATGTAATGAATAACCTCTATGTATAATTTTATTATCCAGTTCAAAATGAATACATCAAAATGTCTCTAATACTTAGGGCATTTCCTAACAAAAGAAACAAAAATAAATTAAAAAAAGTCATGGGCTTGAATTAAGTTAATGCATCCCTGTTGACCACATGAGTCAATGGGCCTCCACGAATTTGATTAAGTCCAAATCTATTGAATCAGCCCATTAAGTGCTTTTTCTTTAAATCTCTTTGCTCTCACTCTTGTAACCAGCCCAATTGGTATTTGAATTGGTTCCCATAAAGCCGTTCTTTGATTCACATCATTCCCCTCCTCTTGAAAAGGAAATTATCGCCTAATAAGGATTTGTATGCATTGTCATCGATTCATTCAAGAACTTGGAAAGGACCATCCCCTCTAGGAAGTGGCTTGGAACGCTTTTCTGTCGAGATTCGTTTCTTCCTTTCGCATAGCCAAACCCAATCTCCAGGATCAAAAACTAATTTGTGACGCGTTTTGTTGGCTTGACCTTGAAGCTCCTTAGTTTTCTCGGGATTACAACTATGGATTAGTCGGTTAGGATTGGAAGCTCTGGGCACAAAATCAATTTGATTTTTGAACCCTCGGATAAATGGTAATCCACGTAGCGCTTCCTCGCAAAAGACATCCTTGCATCCTTTTGTATAACAATCCTTTTGTTTTCTCTCTGATTTTCTCTCAATGGCCATAGGACTCTTCTCTTTTTTTTTTTGCTCGCTTTTCTCAGCCTCTCTCTCTTTTCCACTTTTTATCTTTTGGTTGCTCTCTTTTTCACTCCTTCTCTTTTTGTAACCTCACTTGATCTTCATACACTTGTTGTGGTGTCAGTAATACAAGAGTGATTGGTTGATCGTTGAGCAACGAATACTTGTTGGTGAAGCCATCTGTGTTGACACACCAATCAAACAGCTTCTGTAAATCGTCAGGGATGGTTTTACCTTGGAACGAGGGAGTCTTCATTTTAATGCTGCCCAAATTGTTATCTTCTTGATTCCCAGCTCTTATAAATCGCCCTCCATGTCTCCTATTATTACCCACAACCGAATCCTGACCATCTTCTTTATCAAAAACCAGCCCCACAATACTTTTCGTCTTCATCTCTCACACCTAGAAATCGAACTCTTTCCTTTTTGCACACATTAGGAGCATTTTGTGGCTGCTTCAAACGTGCAATCTCTATCCGGTCCAACCGTTCATGCACTCATTCTCATTCAACTCTCAACATCTGTTTCATCTCTCTCATCAACTATAACTGCAGGTTTGGAATAGTTGGTCGTGGTGGCTCTACGGTTGAGTTTTCTTCTTTATTGCGTGACATATTTAAAATTTACAAAATAAGGATAGAAACCTCACAAGCACTACCTCACGTGTTTGACTTGAGAAAAGAGAAATCACTCACTCCCGTGTTTCTTGCTTAAATGGCTTTTACCCTCTAATATGCTCACTACTCCTGCCTTCTTCCACTCGTTGATTCTCTTTTGGTTCTTTTCAAGCTAGAACCTAAGCTCTGACACCAAATGATCCGAACCCCACCAAGAATAACGAGAACCGTCAAGATTATGAACCCAAGAACATTCCAAGTCAGGTTTGAAAGGATGGGCGACCTCGACCCGTTGCTTTAGCAAAAACAAGAACCTTGGTATGTTAGACCTCTACCCGTTGCTTAATGCGGAACAAGAACCTTGGTATAAGGAAGATGCCACAATCAACTATGGAATGGTTGATTGGTATGTCGGGAGTGAATGCCACAGAAAATTCCGGTCAGTTCAAATAGTTCTCAAAGAACCAAAGAGAATTAGAACTCTCAAATTTGTGAATAAACTGGTGTGTCCTTTTATTGCCGTAAGGATGCCTATTTATAGGCAATTGTTATAGAGAATATTCCTAAAAAACCTGAAAATTTGTTACAAAGGATAATCCTAAAAAATCTGAAAATTTGTTATAAAAGATAATCCTAAATCCTAACTGAAATTTGTTACAAAAGATAATCCTAAATCCTAACCAGAATCATGCCTGTACTAGAAATTCAGAAAAAGAAACGAAAATAAATTGAAAAAAGTCATGGGCTTGAATTAAGTTAATGCATCCCTGTTGACCACGTGAATCAATGGGCCTCCACGAATTTGATTAAGCCCAAATCTCTTGAATCAGCCCATTCAGTGCTTTTTCTTTAAATCTCTTTGCTCTCGCTCTTGTAACCAGCCCAATTGGTATTTGAATTGGTTCCCATAAAGCCGTTATTTGATTCACATCATTCCCCTCCTCTTGAAAAGGAAATGATCGCCTAATAAGAATTTGTATGCATTGTCATCGATTCATTCAAGAACTTGGAAAGGACCATCCCCTTTAGGAAGCGGCTTGGAACGCTTTTCTGTCAGGATTCGTTTCTTCCTTTTGCATAGCCAAACCCAATCTCCGGGATCAAGAACTAATTAGTGACGCATTTTTTTGGCTTGACCTTGAAGCGCCTTAGTCTTCTCAGGATTACTACTATGGATTAGTCGGTTTGGATTGGAAGCTCTGAGCACAAAATCAATTTGATGTTTAAACCCTCGGATAACTGGTAATCCACGTAGTGCTTCCTCGCAAAAGACATCCTCGCATCCTTTTGTATGACAATCCTTTTGTTTTCTCTCTGATTTTCTATCAATGGCCATAGGACTCTTCACTTTTTTTTTTTGCTCGCTTTTCTCGGCCTCTCTCTCTTTTTCACTTTTTATCTTTTAGTTGCTCTCTTTTTCACTCCTTCTCTTTTTGTAACCTCACTTGATCTTCATAGACTTGTTGTAGTGTCAACAGCACAAGAGTGATTGGTTGATCGTTGAGCAACGAATACTTGTTCGTGAAGCCATCCGTGTTGTCACACCAATCAAACTGCTTCTGTAAATCGTCAGGGATGGTTTTACCTTGGAACAGGAGAGTCTTCATTTTAATGCTAGCCAAATTGTTGTCTTCTTGATTCATAGCTCTTGTAAGTCACCCTCCATGTCTCCTATTATTACCCACAACCGAATCCTGACCATCTTCTTTATCAAAAACCAGCCCCACAGTACTTTTCGTCTTCATCTCTCACACCTCGAAATCGAACTCTTTCCCTTTTGCACACATTAAGAGCATTTTGTGGCTGCTTCAAACGTGCAATCTCTATCCAGTACAACCGTTCATGCACTCATTCTCATTCAACTCTCAACATCCGTTTCATCTCTCTCATCAACTGTAACTGTAGGTTTGGAATAGTTGGTCGTGGTGGCTCTACGGTTGAGTTTTCTTCTTTATTGCGTGACATATTTAAAATCTGCAAAATAAGGTTAGAAACCTCACAAGCACTCTCTCACGTGTTTCACTTGTGAAAAGAGAATTCACTCACTCCTGCGTTTCTCGCTTAAATGGCTTTTGCCCTCAAATATGCTCACTACTCCTGCCTTCTTCCACTCGTTGATTCTCTTTTGGTTCTTTTCAAGCTACAACCTAAGCTTTGGTACCAAATGATGCGAACCCTGCCAAGACTAATGAGAACCATCAAGATTATAAACCCAAGAACATTCCAAAGTCAGGTTTGAATGGATGGGAGACCTCGACCCATTGCTTCAGCAAAAACAAAAACCTTGGTATATTGGACCTCAACCCGTTGCTTAATACGGAACAAGAACCTTGGTATAAGGAAAATGCTATAATCAACTATGGAATGGTTGATTGGTAAGTCGGGAGTGAACGCCGCGGAAAATTTCGGTAAGTTCAAATAGTTCTCAAAGAACCAAAGAGAATTAGAACTCTAAAATTTGTTAATAAACTGGTGTGTCCTTTTATTGCTGTAAGGATGCCTATTTATAGGCAATTGTTGCAGAGAATATTCCTAAAAAAGTCGAAAATTTGTTACAAAGGATAATCCTAAAAATCTGAAAATTTGTTATAAAAGATAACCCTAAATCCAAACTGAAATTTGTTTCAAAAGATAATCCTAAATCCTAACCAAAATCAAGCCTGCACTAGAAATTCAGAAAAAGAAACGAAAATAAATTAAAAAAAGTCATGGGCTTGTATTATTTGAATTCCTCATGGGCTTGAATTAAGTTAATGCATCCCTGTTGACCACATGAGTCAATAGGCGTCCATGAATTTGATTGAGCCCAAATCTCTTGAATCCGCCCATTAAGTGCTATTTCTTTAAATCTCTTTACTCTCGCTCTTGTAACCAGCCCAATTGGTATTTGAATTGGTTCCCATAAAACCGTTCTTTGATTCACATCATTCCCCTCCTCTTGAAAAGGATATCGTCGCCTAATAAGGATTTGTATGCATTGTCATCGATTCGTTCAAGAACTTGGAAAGGGCCATCCCCTCTAGGAAGTGGCTTGTAACGCTTTTCTGTCGGGATTCATTTCTTCCTTTCGCATAGCCAAACCCAATCTCTAGGATCAAAAACTAATTTGTGACGCGTTTTGTTGGCCTGACCTTGAAGCTCCTCAGTCTTCTCGGAATTACTACTATGGATTAGTCAGTTTGGATTGGAAGCTCTGGGCACAAAATCAATTTGATTTTCGAACCCTCGGATAAATGGTAATCCACGTAGCGCTCCCTTGCAAAAGGCATACTCGTATCCTTTTGTATAACAATCCTTTTGTTTTCTCTCTGATTTTCTCTCAATGGCCATAGGACTCTTCTCTTTTTTTTTTTGCTCGCTTTTCTCAGCCTCTCTCACTTTTCCACTTTTTATCTTTTGGTTGCTCTCTTTTTCACTCCTTCCCTTTTTGTAACCTCACTTGATCTTCATACACTTGTTGTGGTGTCAGCAGTACAAGAGTGATTGGTTGATCGTTGAGCAACGAATACTTGTTGGTGAAGCCATCCGTGTTGACACACCAATCAAACTGCTTCGGTAAATCATCAGGGATGGTTTTACCTTGGAACGGTGGAGTCTTTATTTTAATGCTGCCCAAATTGTTATCTTCTTGATTCCTTGCTCTTGTAAATCGCCCACCATGTCTCCTATTATTACCCACAACCGAATCCTGACCATCTTCTTTATCAAAAACCAGCCCCACAATACTTTTTGTCTTCATCACTCACATCTCGAAATCGAACTCTTTCCCTTTTGCACACATTAGGAGCATTTTGTGGCTGCTTCAAACGTGCAATCTCTATCTGGTCCGACCGTCCATGCACTCTTTATAATTCAACTCTCAACATCCGTTTCATCTCTCTCATCAACTGTAACTGTAGGTTTGTAATAATTGGTCATGGTGACTCTACAGTTGAGTTTTCTTCTTTATTGCGTGACATATTAAAAATCGGCAAAATAAGGTTAGAAACCTCACAAGCACTACCTCACGTGTTTCACTTGAGAAAAAAGAATTCACTCACTCCCGTGTTTCTTGCTTAAATGGCTTTTACCCTCTAATATGCTCACCAATCCTACTTTCTTCCACTCATTGATTCTCTTTTGGTTCTTTTCAAGCTAGAACCTAAGCTCTGATGCCAAATGATGCGAACCCCGCCAAGAATAAGAAGAACCGTCCGGATTATGAACCCAAGAACGTTCCGAAGTCAGGTTTGAGTGGATGGGAGACCTCGACCCGTTGCTTTAGCAAAAAACAAGAACCTTGGTATATTAGATCTCAATCCGTTGCTTAATGTGGAACAAGAACCTTGGTATAAGGAAGATGCCGCAATCAACTATGTAATGGTTGATTGGTAAGTCGAGAGTGAACGCCACGAAAAATTCCGGTATGTTCAAATAGTTCTCAAAGAACCAAAGAGAATTAGATCTCTCAAATTTGTGAATAAACTGATATGTCTTTTTATTGCCGTGAAGATGCCTATTTATAGGCAATTGTTACAGAGAATATTCCTAAAAAACCCGAAAATTTGTTACAAAGGATAATCCTAAAAATCTGAAAATTTGTTATAAAAGATAATCCTAAATCCTAACTGAAATTTGTTACAAAAGATAATCCTAAATCCTAACCGAAATCATGCCTGCACTAGAAATTCGGAAAAAGAAACGAAAATAAATTAAAAAAAGTCATGGGCTTGAATTAAGTTAATGCATCCCTGTTGACCACATGAGTCAATGGGCCTCCACGAATTTGATTGAGTCCAAATCTCTTGAATCAGCCCATAAAGTGCGTTTTCTTTAAATCTCTTTGTTCTCGCTCTTGTAACTAGCCCAATTGGTATTTGAATTGTTTCCTATAAAACCGTTCTTTGATTCACATCATTCCCCTCCTCTTGAAAAGGAAATCATCGCCGAACAAGGATTTGTATGCATTGTCATCGATTCGTTCAAGAACTTGGAAAGGACCATCCCATCTAGGAAGTCGCTTGGAATGCTTTTCTGTCGGGATTCGTTTCTTCCTTTCGCATAGCCAAACCCAATCTCCGGGATCAAAAAGTAATTTGTGACGCGTTTTGTTGGTTTGACCTTGAAGCTCCTTAGTGTTCTTGGGATTACTACTATAGGTTAGTCAGTTTGGATTTGAAGCTCTGGGCAGAAAATCAATTTGATGTTTGAACCCTCGGATAAATGGTAATCTACGTAGTGCTTCCTCGGAAAAGACATCCTCGTATCCTTTTGTATAACAATCCTTTTGTTTTCTCTCTGATTTTCTGTCAATGGCCTTAATAAGACTCTTCTCATTTTTTTTTGCTCGCCTTTCTCGGCCTCTCTCTCTTTTTCACTTTTTATCTTTTGGTTGCTCTCTTTTTCACTCCTTCTCCTTTTGTAACCTCACTTGATCTTCATACACTTGTTATGGTGTCAGCAGTACAAGAGTGATTGGTTGATCATTGAGCAACGAATACCTGTTGGTGAAGCCATCCGTGTTGACACACCAATCAAACTGCTTCTGTAAATCGTCAGGGATGGTTTTACCTTGGAACAGGGGAGTCTTCATTTTAATGCTGTCCAAATTCTTGTCTTCTTGATTCCTAGCTCTTGTAAATCACCCTCCATGTCTCCTATTATTACCCACAACCAAATCCGGACCATCTTCTTTATCAAAAACCAGCCCCACAGTATTCCGTCTTCATCTCTCACACCTCGAAATCGAACTCTTTCCCTTTTGTACACATTAGGAGCATTTTGTGGCTGCTTCAAACGTGCAATCTCTATCCGGTCCAACCGTTCACGCACTCATTCTAATTCAACTCTCAACATCCGTTTCATCTCTCCCATCAACTGTAACTGTAGGTTTGGAATAGTTGGTTGTGGTGGCTCTACGGTTGAGTTTTCTTCTTTATTGCGTGACATATTTAAAATCTACAAAATAAGGTTAGAAACCTCACAAGCACTCCCTCACGTGTTTCACTTGAGAAAAGAGAATTCACTCACTCCCGTGTTTCTCGCTTAAATGGCTTTTACCCTCGAATATGCTCACTACTCCCGCCTTCTTCCACTCGTTGATTCTCTTTTGGTTCTTTTCAAGCTAGAACCTAAGCTCTGATACCAAATGATGCGAACCCCACAAAGAATAACGAGACCCGTCAAGACTACGAACCCAAGAATGTTCTAATTCGGGTTTGAATGGATAGGAGACCTCGACCCGTTGCTTCAGCAAAAACAAGAACCTTGGTATATTGGAACTAAACCCGTTGCTTAATGCGGAACAAGATCCTTGGTATAAGGAAGATGCCACAATCAACTATGGGATAGTTGATTGGTAAGTTTGGAGTGAACGCCACAGAAAATTCTGGTAAGTTCAAATAGTTCTCAAAGAACCAAAGAGAATTAGAACTCTCAAATTTATGAATAAACTGGTGTGTCCTTTTATTGCCGTGAGGATGCCTATTTATAGGCAATTGTTACAGAGAATATTTCTAAAAAACTTGAAAATTTATTACAAAGGATAATCCTAAAAATCTGAAAATTTGTTATAAAAGATATTCCTAAATCCTAACTGAAATTTGTTACAAAAGATAATCCTAAATCCTAACCGAAATCACGCCTGCACTAGAAATTCAGAAAAAGAAACGAAAATAAATTAAAAAAAGTCATGGGCTTGTATTATTTGAATTCCTCGTGGGCTTGAATTAAGTTAATGCATCCCTGTTGACCACACGAGTCAATGGGCCTCCACGAATTTGATTGAGCCCAAATCTCTTAAATCAGCCTATTAAGTGCTTTTTCTTTAAATCTCTTTGCTCTCGCTCTTGTAACCAGCCCAATTGGTATTTGAATTGGTTCCTATAAAACCGATCTTTGATTCACATCATTCCCCTCCTCTTGAAAAAGAAATCATCGCCTAATAAGGATTTGTATGCATTGTCATCGATTCATTCAAGAACTTGGAAAGGACCATCCCCTCTAGAAAGTGGCTTGGAACGCTTTTCTGTCGAGATTCGTTTCTTCTTTTCGCATAGCCAAACCCAATCTCCAGGATCAAAAACTAATTTGTGACGCGTTTTGTTGGCTTGACCTTGAAGCTCCTTAATTTTCTCGGGATTACTACTATGGATTAGTCGGTTAGGATTGGAAGCTCTGGGCACAAAATCAATTTGATTTTTGAACCCTCGGATAAATGGTAATCCACGTAGCGCTTCCTCGCAAAAGACATCCTCGCATCCTTTTGTATAACAATCCTTTTGTTTTCTCTCTGATTTTCTCTCAATGGCCATAGGACTCTTCTCTTTTTTTTTTTTTTGCTCGCTTTTCTCAGCCTCTCTCTCTTTTCCACTTTTTATCTTTTGGTTGCTCTCTTTTTCACTCCTTCTCTTTTTGTAACCTCACTTGATCTTCATACACTTGTTGTGGTGTCAGTAGTACAAGAGTGATTGATTGATCGTTGAGCAACGAATACTTGTTGGTGAAGCCATCCGTGTTGACACACCAATCAAATAGCTTCTGTAAATCGTCAGGGATGGTTCTACCTTGGAACGAGGGAGTCTTCATTTTAATGCTGCCCAAATTGTTATCTTCTTGATTCCCAGCTCTTATAAATCACCCTCCATGTCTCCTATTATTACCCACAACTGAATCCTGACCATCTTCTTTATCAAAAACCAGCCCCACAATACTTTTCGTCTTCATCTCTCACACCTCGAAATCGAACTCTTTCCCTTTTGCACACATTAGGAGCATTTTGTGGCTGCTTCAAACGTGCAATCTCTATCCGGTCCAACCGTTCATGCACTCATTCTCATTCAACTCTCAACATCCATTTCAGCTCTCTCATCAACTATAACTGCAGGTTTGGAATAGTTAGTCGTGCTGGCTCTACGGTTGAGTTTTCTTCTTTGTTGCGTGACATATTTAAAATTTGCAAAATAAGGATAGAAACCTCACAAGCACTCCCTCACGTGTTTAACTTGACAAAAGAGAATTCACTCACTCCCGTGTTTCTCGCTTAAATGGCTTTTACCCTCTAATATGCTCACTACTCCTGCCTTCTTCCACTCGTTGATTCTCTTTTGGTTCTTTTCAAGCTAGAACCTAAGCTCTGATACCAAATGATGCGAACCCCCCCAAGAATAACGAGAACCGTCAAGATTATGAACCCAAGAACGTTCCAAGTCAGGTTTGAATGGATGGGAGACCTCGACCCGTTGCTTTAGCAAAAACAAGAACCTTGGTATGTTAGACCTCAACCGGTGCTTAATGCGGAACAAGAACCTTGGTATAAGGAAGATGCCACAATCAACTATGGAATGGTTGATTGGTATGTCGGGAGTGAATGCCACAAAAAATTCCGGTAAGTTCAAATAGTTCTCAAAGAACCAAAGAGAATTAGAACTCTCAAATTTGTGAATAAACCGGTGTGTCCTTTTATTGCCGTAAGGATGCCTATTTATAGGCAATTGTTATAGAGAATATTCCTAAAAAACCCGAAAATTTGTTACAAAGGATAATCCAAAAAATCTGAAAATTTGTTATAAAACATAATTCTAAATCCCAACTGAAATTTGTTACAAAAGATAATCCTAAATCCTAACCGAAATCACGCCTGTACTGGAAATTCAGAAAAAGAAACGAAAATAAATTGAAAAAAGTCATGGGCTTGAATTAAGTTAACGCATCAATGTTGACCACGTGAGTCAATGGGCCTCCACGAATTTGATTAAGGCCAAATCTCTTGAATCAGCCCATTAAGTGCTTTTTCTTTAAATCTCTTTGCTCTCGCTCTTGTAACCAGCCCAATTGGTATTTGAATTGGTTCCGCTAATGCCGTTATTTGATTCACATCATTCCCCTCCTCTTGAAAAGGAAATGATCGCCTAATAAGAATTTGTATGCATTGTCATCGATTCATTCAAGAACTTGGAAAGGACCATCCCCTCTAGGAAGTGGCTTGGAACGCTTTTCTGTCTGGATTCGTTTCTTCCTTTTGCATAGCCAAACCCAATCTCCGGGATCAAGAACTAATTAGTGACGCGTTTTGTTGGCTTGACCTTGAAGCTCCTTAGTCTTCTCAGGATTACTACTATGGATTAGTCAGTTTGGATTGGAAGCTCTGGGCACAAAATCAATTTGATGTTTGAACCCTGGGATAAATGGTAATCCACGTAGTGCTTCCTCGGAAAAGACATCCTCGCATCCTTTTGTATGACAATCCTTTTGTTTTCTCTCTGATTTTCTCTCAATGGCCATAGGACTCTTCACTTTTTTTTTTTTGCTCGCTTTTCTAGGCCTCTCTCTCTCTTTTTCACTTTTTATCTTTTGGCTGCTCTCTTTTTCGCTCCTTCTCTTTTTGTAACCTCACTTGATCCTCATAGACTTGTTGTGGTGCCAACAGTACAAGAGAGATTGGTTGATCATTGAGCAACGAATACTTGTTCGTGAAGCCATCCGTGTTGTCACACCGATCAAACTGCTTCTGTAAATCGTCAGGGATGGTTTTACCTTAGAACGGGGGAGTCTTCATTTTAATGCTGCCCAAATTCTTGTCTTCTTGATTCATAGCTCTTGTAAGTCGCCCTCCATGTCTCCTATTATTACCCACAACCGAATCCTGACCATTTTCTTTATCAAAAACCAGCCCCACAATACTTTTTGTCTTCATCTCTCACACCTCGAAATCGAACTCTTTCCCTTTTACACACATTAGGAGCATTTATGGCTGCTTCAAACGTGCAATCTCTATCCGGTCCAACCGTTCATGCACTCGTTCTCATTCAACTCTCAACATCCATTTCATCTTTCTCATCAACTGTAACTGCAGGTTTGGAATAGTTGGTCGTGGTGGCTCTACGGTTGAGTTTTCTTCTTTATTGCGTGACATATTTAAAATCTGCAAAATAAGGATAGAAACCTGACAAGCACTCTCTCACGTGTTTCACTTGAGAAAAGAGAATTCACTCACTCCCGTGTTTCTCGCTTAAATGGCTTTTACCCTCTAATATGCTCACTACTCCTACCTTCTTTCACTCGTTGATTCTCTTTTGGTTCTTTTCAAGCTAGAACCTAAGCTTTGGTACCAAATGATGCAAACCCTGCCAAGAACAATTAGAACCATCAAGATTATGAACCCAAGAACATTCCAAAGTCAGGTTTGAATGGATGGGAGACCTTGACCCATTGCTTCAGCAAAAACAAGAACCTTGGTATATTGGACCTCAACCCGTTGCTTAATGGCGTACAAGAACCTTCGTATAAGGAAGATGCTACAATCAACTATGGAATGGTTGATTGGTAAGTCGGGAGTGAACGCCACGGAAAATTTGGGTAAGTTCAAACAGTTCTCAAAGAACCAAAGAGAATTAGAACTCTAAAATTTGTTAATAAACTGGTGTGTCCTTTTATTGCTGTGAGGATGCCTATTTATAGGCAATTGTTACAGAGAATATTTCTAAAAAACTCGAAAATTTGTTACAAAGGATAATCCTAAAAATCTAAAAATTTGTTATAAAAGATAATCCTAAATCCAAACTGAAATTTGTTACAAAAGATAATCCTAAATGCTAACAGAAATCAAGCCTGCACTAGAAATTCAGAAAAAGAAACGAAAATAAATTAAAAAAAGTCATGGGCTTGTATTATATGAATTCCTCATGGGCTTGAATTAAGTTAATGCATCCCTATTGACCACATGAGTCAATAGGCCTCCACGAATTTGATTGAGCTCAAATCTCTTGAATCAGCCCATTAAGTGCTTTTTCTTTAAATCTCTTTGCTCTCGCTCTTGTAACCAGCCCAATTGGTATTTGAATTGGTTCCCATAAAACCATTCTTTTATTCACATCATTCCCCTCCTCTAGAAAAGGAAATCATTGTTAGGAAATGCCCTAAGTATTAGAGACATTTTGATGTATTCATTTTGAACTGGATAATAAAATTATACATAGAGGTTATTCATTACATTGCTATCTGTCCTCGTCTTATTTACATGTTAAAGTAAATGTAAGCAAATATGGCTCACTGACTGCTTGTGTTAAAACTGTTAGAACGTTGCATGCAATGGACTTTTGTATGCAAGAAGACAATGTTCTAAAGTTAGCAGTCTAAATTATGGTCTGTAGTTTATGGGGTTAGACCGAGCATCTAACTCATGTTAAGACTATTATGTTGTCTAAAGCCTTAGAGGGGACGGTTTGTCTTGACTGTCTGGAGCTAGACTCCCAAGTAGAGACATGGATATGTTACTCGGTGGTGACATATTAGACCGGGACTAAAGCGTGATCGATCTACGTAGTCCGCTATGAGTGGATCAATCTACTTTTGACGTTCATTGTGCAATAACCTTAATCCTGAGTAAATGAACTACTTCATGTATATGGCTTGTGTACTTTGATGTTCCAATGGCTAAAGCGTCTCAGAGGTAGTAAGCTTATAGACCGGTTCGTTGGGTGCATGACTTGTATACGATGAAGGATTTGTTTGCAGATATCAGAATCATAGCTCTGAGGAGTTAAAGGTATCCTCTTAAAGGCATTATACTGAATGTGAAAATGGACAAGGCCTTGGGTCGTCTGCTGGGCGGATGACTTCTTATTCACATATGGTGAATAATCATTTTCTTGATTTGGTAGCATAATGGAACTTTAAGATAGCCTGATCAGTAGGATTAAACGGACTTTGACCTAAGGCTGATCATGGATATCATATGAGGGTTTTGCATATATGACAAGGTCATTGGATGGTAGCTCGTCACAGGCTTACGTAATACGGTATATAATTGGGAGTTCAGTTTCAGGTTTATAGTGGTGTGACTCTGAAATTAGTGATCATATGATTGAGTTGTTCGGTACAGAATGATGATCATATGGAATCACGGGAGCCCGATTATATATGTCCAATCAGTCCCTCTACTAGCTCCACATAATTCCTTAACGTTTGGCAAATTGATTTGTATATGCTATTGGCTAGTTTATTATGCATGGATGGTGATGACACAGGATTAGGATGGTAGACAACATTCTCTCCGGTTGGATTCAGATTTTGTTTTGGATAATAGAGTACACAATTATTCGAACTCCAAATAAAGTTGCCATGATTTTATTTGAGATTGGATTGGAGTTATAGAAAATTATCCATGAGAACAAGAATATGAAACACAACCGTTTTGTGGAATTTGAAATTTGAATTTTGAAATTTGAATTTTGAATTTTGAATTTTGAAATTTGAATTTTGAATTTGAAATTTGAATTTGAAATTTGAATTTGAAATTCGAATTTGAAATTTGAATTTGAAATTCGAATTTGAAATTTGAAATTTGAAATTTGAATTTGAAATTTGAAATTCAAATTTTGAATCACAGTCCAAGTAGGATTCGAATTTGTTGTGGAAAATCCACAAGGTTTGAAATTCGAATTTAAGTTGGATTTGGAGAGGATAATCTTGTTAGAATCCTACTTGAATTTTGAATCCAAATCCCAACAAAAGTGGGCGAATTTTTTGAGGATAATCCTCAATGGAAAATTCGGTTTTTTGTGGATAAGATTCAAGGGAAAATTCAAGTTTCAATCCTAGTTGAATTTGGATTCTCTCCTTCCCTAAAAGTGGCCGAAATTTTGGAGCCTTAATCCTAGGAAATTCGGTTATTTTTGGATAAGGTTGAGATGAGATTTAGCTTGAAAATCCTAGTGGAATTTTGATTCTTCCTTATCCTAAAAGTGGCCGAAAATTTGGAGAAGATTTTCTCCTAAAGATTTCGGATTTTTTGGTTGAAAAAGGGAGATAAAATTCTAGTTAAAATCTTGTTTAGATTTGGATTGGATTTATCCTAGAACAACCGAATTTAAATGTTAGGATTATCCTATGAAAAATTCAGATTTTTGGTTAAAGATAAGGGAGAAAATCTTTTCCTAGTCTAATTCGAATTCAGAGAATCACCTCATGTAGGTCTATAAATAGAGGCCCTGCCACTCGAGTTCTCTTAGACCACAGACTCTTAGGTGAGCAGGCTTATTGTTGCACAGCTCATCGTGACAATAAAGTTCTTTAGAGATCTGGGTGGTCGGAAGAAGACTAGCAGTGCTAGCATACCGATCGAGGTTCAGAGTGCCCACACACTCAGCCATTCGGGAATTGGAGAATAGTAGAGAAGGCTAGTTGGTTGAAGCCTCCGGTCATTCTCCTCCTGCAAGATTGGCGTCCTTGAGGTATGAGTTTTAATTGTTGTTGGTTTATTGTATATGGCATCATGATATTTAACGATCTAAAAATTAAAATTGTTCCGCTGCGCCACTCTGATACGTTTTTACCGATTTATTTTCCTACAATCATCACCTAATAAGGATTTGTATGCATTGTCATCGATTCGTTCAAGAACTTGGAAAGGGCCATCCCCTCTAGGAAGTGGCTTGTAACGCTTTTCTGTCGGGATTCATTTCTTCCTTTCGCATAGCCAAACCCAATCTCCAGGATCAGAAACTAATTTGTGACGCGTTTTGTTGGCTTGACCTTGAAGCTCCTTAGTCTTCTCGGAATTACTACTATGGATTAGTCCGTTTGACTTGGAAGCTCTGGGCACAAAATCAATTTGATTTTTGAATCCTCGGATAAATGGTAATCCACGTAGCGCTTCCTTGCAAAAGGCATCCTCGTATCCTTTTGTATAACAATCCTTTTGTTTTCTCTCTGATTTTTTCTCAAAAGGCATAGGACTCTTCTCTTTTTTTTTTTTTTGCTCGCTTTTCTCAGCCTGTCTCTCTTTTCCACTTTTTATCTTTTGGTTGCTCTCTTTTTCACTCCTTCTCTTTTTGTAACCTCACTTGATCTTTATACACTTGTTGTGGTGTCAGCAGTACAAGAGTGATTGGTTGATCGTTGAGCAACGAATACTTGTTGGTGAAGCCATCCGTGTTGACACACCAATCAAACTGCTTCGGTAAATCATCAGGGATGGTTTTACCTTGGAACGGTGGAGTCTTTATTTTAATGCTGCCCAAATTGTTATCTTCTTGATTCCTTGCTCTTGTAAATCGCCCACCATGTCTCCTATTATTACCCACAACCGAATCCTGACCATCTTCTTTATCAAAAACCAGCCCCACAATACTTTTTGTCTTCATCACTCATATCTCGAAATCGAACTCTTTCCCTTTTGCACACATTAGGAGCATTTTGTGGCTGCTTCAAACGTGTAATCTCTATCCGGTCCCACCATTCATGCACTCGTTCTAATTCAACTCTCAACATCCGTTTCATCTCTCTCATCAACTGTAACTATAGGTTTGGAATAGTTGGTCGTGGTGACTCTACAGTTGAGTTTTCTTCTTTATTGCGTGACATATTAAAAATCTACAAAATAAGGTTAGAAACCTCACAAGCACTACCTCACGTGTTTCACTTGAGAAAAGAGAATTCACTCACTCCCGTGTTTCTCGCTTAAATGGCTTTTACCCTCTAATATGCTCACCAATCCTGCTTTCTTCCACTCGTTGATTCTCTTTTGGTTCTTTTCAAGCTAGAACCTAAGCTCTGATGCTAAATGATGCGAACCCCGCCAAGAATAACAAGAGCCGTCAGGATTATGAACCCAAGAACGTTCCAAAGTCAGGTTTGAGTGGATGGGAGACCTCGACCCGTTGCTTCAGTAAAAACAAGAACCTTGGTATATTAGATCTCAACTCATTGCTTAATGCGGAACAAGAACCTTGGTATAAGGAAGATGCCGCAATCAACTATGTAATGGTTGATTGGTAAGTCGAGAGTTAACGCCACGAAAAATTCCTGTATGTTCAAATAGTTCTCAAAGAACCAAAGAGAATTAGATCTCTCAAATTTGTGAATAAACTGATATGTCTTTTTATTGCCGTGAGGATGCCTATTTATAGGCAATTGTTACAGAGAATATTCCTAAAAAACCCGAAAATTTGTTACAAAGGATAATCCTAAAAATCTGAAAATTTGTTATAAAAGATAATCCTAAATCCTAACTGAAATTTGTTACAAAAGATAATCCTAAATCCTAACCGAAATCATGCCTGCACTAGAAATTCAGAAAAAGAAACGAAAATAAATTAAAAAAAGTCATGGGCTTGAATTAAGTTAATGCATCCTTGTTGACGACATGAGTCAATGGGCCTCCACGAATTTGATTGAGTCCAAATCTCTTGAATCAGCCCATAAAGTGCTTTTTCTTTAAATCGCTTTGCTCTCGCTCTTGTAACTAGCCCAATTGGTATTTGAATTAGTTCCCATAAAACTGTTCTTTGATTAACATCAATCCCCTCCTCTTGAAAAGGAAATCATCGCCTAATAAGGATTTGTATGCTTTGTCATCGATTCATTCAATAACTTGGAAAGGACCATCCCCTCTAGGAAGTGGCTTTGAACGCTTTTGTGTCGGGATTCGTTTTTTCCTTTCGCATAGCCAAACCCAATCTCCGGGATCAAAAACTAACTTGTGATGCGTTTTGTTGGCTTGACCTTGAAGCTCATTAGTCTTCTCGGGATTACTACTATGGATTAGTCAGTTTGGATTGGAAGCTCTGGGCACAAAATGAATTCGATGTTTCAACCCTCGGATAAATGGTAATCCACGTAGTGCTTCTTCGCAAAAGACATCCTCGTGTCCTTTTGTATAACAATCCTTTTGTTTTCTCTTTGATTTTCTCTCAATAGCCATAATAAGACTCATCTCTTTTTTTTTTGCTCGCTTTTCTCGGCCTCCCTCTCTTTTTCACTTTTTATCTTTTGGTTGCTCTCTTTTTCACTCCTTCTCTTCTTGTAACCTCACTTGATCTTCGTACACTTGTTGTGGTGTCAGCAATACAAGGGTGATTAGTTGATCATTGAGCAACGAATACTTGTTGGTGAAGCCATCCGTGTTGACACACCAATCAAACTGCTTCTGTAAATCGTCAGGGATGGTTTTACCTAGGAACGGGGGAGTCTTCATTTTAATGCTGCCCAAATTGCTGTCTCCTTGATTCGTAGCTCTTGTAAATCGCCCTCCATGTCTCCTATTATTACCCACAACCGAATCTTGACCATCTTCTTTGTCAAAAACCAGCCCCACAATACTTTTCGTCTTCATCTCTCACACCTTGAAATCGAACTCTTTCCTTTTTGCACACATTAGGAGCATTTTGTGGCTGCTTCAAATGTGCAATCTCTATCCGGTCCAACCGTTCATGCACTCGTTCTAATTCAACTCTTAACATCCGTTTCATCTCTCTCATCAACTGTAACTGCAGGTTTGGAATAGTTGGTCGTGGGGGCTCTACGGTTGAGTTTTCTTCTTGATTGCGTGACAAATTTAAAATCTGTAAAATAAGGTTAGAAACCTCACAAGCACTCCCTCACGGGTTTCACTTGAGAAAAGAGAATTCACTCACTCTCGTGTTTCTCGCTTGAATGGCTTTTACCCTCTAATATGCTCACTACTCCTGCCTTCTTCCACTCATTGATTCTCTTTTGGTTCTTTTCAAGCTAGAACCTAAGCTCTGATACCAAATGATACGAACCCCGTCAAGAATAACGAGACCCGTCAAGATTATGAGCCCAAGAACGTTCCAAAGTCAGGTTTGAATGGATGGGAGACCTCGACCCATTGCTTCAGGAAAAACGAAAACCTTGGTATATTGGACCTCAACTCGTTGCTTAATGCGGAACAAGAACCTTGGTATAAGGAAGATGCCACAATCAACTATGGAATGGTTGATTGGTAAGTCGGGAGTGAACGCCACGGAAAATTCCGGTAAGTTCAAATAGTTCTCAAAGAACCAAAGAGAATTAGAACTCTCAAATTTGTGAATAAACTGGTGTGTCTTTTTATTGTCGTGAGGATATCTATTTATAGGCAATTATTACAGAGAATATTCCTAAAAAATCTGAAAATTTGTTATAAATGATAATCCTAAATCCTAATTGAAATTTGTTACAAAAAATAATCCTAAATCCTAACCGAAATCACGCCTGCACTAGAAATTCGAAAAAAGAAAAGAAAATAAATTAAAAAAAGTCATGGGCTTGAATTAAGTTAATGCATCCCTGTTAACCACATGAGTCAATGGGCCTCTACGAATTTGATTGAGCCCAAATCTCTTGAATCTGCCCATTAAGTGCTTTTTCTTTAAATCTCTTTGCTCTCGCTCTTGTAACCAGCCCAATTGGTATTTGAATTGGTTCCCATAAAACCGTTCTTCGATTCACATCATTCCCCTCCTCTTGAAAAGGAAATCATCGCCTAATAAGGATTTGTATGCATTGTCATCGATTCGTTCAAGAACTTGGAAAGGACCATCCCCTCTAGGAAGTGGCTTGGAATGCTTTTCTGTCAGGATTTGTTTCTTCCTTTCGCATAGCCAAACTCAATCTCTGGGATCAAAAACTAATTTGTGGCGTGTTTTGTTGACTTGACCTTGAAGCTCCTTAGTCTTCTCGGGATTACTACTATGGATTAGTCGGTTTGGATTGGAAGCTCTGGGCACAAAATCAATTTGATGTTTGAACCCTCGGATAAATGGTAATCCACGTAGTGCTTCCTCGCACAATACATCCTTGTATCCTTTTGTATTACAATCCTTTTGTTTTCTCTCTAATTTTCTCTCAATGGCCATAGGACTCTTCACTTTTTTTTTTTTTGGTTGCTTTTCTCGGCCTCATTATTACCCACAACCGAATCCTGACCATCTTCTTTATCAAAAACCAGCCCCACAATACTTTCGTCTTCATCTCTCACACCTCGAAATCGAACTCTTCCCCTTTTGCACACATTAGGAGCATTTTGTGGCTGCTTAAAACGTGCAATCTCTATCCGGTCCAACAGTTCATGCACTCGTTCTAATTCAACTCTCAACATCCGTTTCATCTCTCTCATCAACTATAACTGCAGGTTTGGAAGAGTTGGTCGAGGTGGCTCTACGGTTGAGTTTTCTTCTTTATTGTGTGACATATTTAAAATCTACAAAATAAAGTGAGAAACCTCACAAGCACTCCCTCATGTGTTTCACTTGAGAAAAGAGAATTCACTCACTCCTGTGTTTCTCGCTTAAATGGCTTTTACCCTCTAATATGCTCACTACTCCTGCCTTCTTCCACTCGTTGATTCTCTTTTGGTTCTTTTCAAGCTAAAACCTAAGCTCTGATACAAAATGATGCGAACCCCACCAAGAATAATGAGACCCATCAAGATTATGAATCCAAGAACATTCCAAAGTTAGGTTCGAATGGATGGGAGACCTTGACCCATTGTTTCAGCAAAAACAAGAACCTTGGTATATTGGGCCTCAACTCGTTGCTTAATGCGGAACAAGAACCTTGGTATAAGGAAGATGCCGCAATCAACTATGTAATGGTTGATTGTTAAGTCGGGAGTGAATGCCACGGAAAATTCTGGTAAGTTCAAATAGTTCTCAAAGAACCAAAGAGAATTAGAACTCTCAAATTTGTGAATAAACTGGTGTGTCTTTTTATTGCCGTGAGGATGCCTATTTATAGGCAATTATTGCAGAGAATATTCTGAAAAAACCCAAAAATTTGTTACTGAGGATAATCCTAAAAATATGAAAATTTATTATAAAAGATAATTCTAAATCTTAACTGAAATTTGTTACAAAAGATAATCCAAAATCCTAACCGAAATCACGCCTACACTAGAAATTTGAAAAAAGAAACGAAAATAAACTAAAAAAAGTCATGGGCTTGAATTAAGTTAATGCATCCCTGTTGACCACATGAGTCAATGGGCCTCCACGAATTTGATTGAGCCCAAATCTCTTGAATCAGCCCATTAAGTGCTTTTTCTTTAAATCTCTTTGCTCTCGCTCTTGTAACCAGCCCAATTGGTATTTGAATTGGTTCCCATAAAACCGTTCTTTTATTCACATCATTCCGCTCCTCTTGAAAAGGAAATCATCGCCTAATAAGGATTTGTATGCATTGTCATCGATAAGTTCAAGAACTTGGAAAGGACCATCCCCGCTAGGAAGTTGCTTGGAACGCTTTTCTGTCGGGATTTGTTTCTTCCTTTCGCATAGCCAAACCCAATCTCTGGGATCAAAAACTAATTTGTGACGCGTTTTGTTAGCCTGACCTTGAAGCTCCTTAGTCTTCTCGGGATTGCTACTATGGATTAGTCGGTTTGGATTGGAAGCTCTGGGCATAAAATCAATTTGATTTTTGAACCCTCGGATAAATGGTAATCCACGTAGCGCTTCCTCACAAAAGACATCCTCGTATCCTTTTGTATAACAATCCTTTTGTTTTCTCTCTGATTTTCTCTCAATGGCCATAGGACTCTTCTCTTTTTTTTTTTTGCTCGCTTTTCTCGGCGTCTCTCTCTTTTTCACTTTTTATCTTTTGGTTGCTCTTTTTTTCACCCCTTCTCTTTTTGTAACCTCACTTGATCTTCATACACTTGTTGTGGTGTCAGCAGTACAAGAGTGATTGGTTGATTGTTAAGCAACGAATACTTGTTCGTGAAGCCATCCGTGTTGACACACCAACCAAACTGCTTCTGTAAATCGTCAGGGATGGTTTTACCTTGGAACGGGGGAGTCTTCATTTTAATGCTGCCCAAATTGTTGTCTTCTTGATTTCTAGCTCTTGTAAATCGCCCTCCATGTCTCCTATTATTACCCACAACCGAATCCTGGCCATCTTCTTTATCAAAAACCAGCCCCACAATACTTTTCGTCTTCATCTCTCACACCTAGAAATCAAACTCTTTCCCTTTTGCACACATTAAGAGCATTTTGTGGCTGCTTCAAACGTGCAATCTCTATCCGGTCCAACCGTTCATGCACTCATTCTAATTCAACTCTCAACATCCGTTTCATCTCTCTCATCAACTGTAATTGCAGGTTTGGAATAGTTGGCCGTGGTGGCTCTACGGTTGAGTTTTCTTCTTTATTGCGTGACATATTTAAAATCTACAAAATAAGGTTAGAAACCTCACAAGCACTCCCTCACGTGTTTCACTTGAGAAAAGAGAATTCACTCACTCCCGTGTTTCTCGCTTAAATGACTTTTACCCTCTAATATGCTCACTACTCCTGCCTTCTTCCACTCGTTGATTCTCTTTTTGTTCTTTTCAAGCTAGAACCTAAGCTCTGATGCTAAATGATGCGAACTCCGCCAAGAATAACAAGAGCCGTCAGGATTATGAACCCAAGAACGTTCCAAAGTTAGGTTTGAGTGGATGGGAGACCTCGACCCGTTGCTTCAGTAAAAACAAGAACCTTGGTATATTAGATCTCAACCCGTTGCTTAATGCGGAACAAGAACCTTGGTATAAGGAAGATGCCGCAATCAACTATGTAATGGTTGATTGGAAAGTCGGGAGTGAACGCCACGAAAGTTCAAATAGTTCTCAAAGAACCAAAGAGAATTAGATCTCTCAAATTTATGAATAAACTGATGCGTCTCTTTATTGCCGTAAGGATGCCTATTTATAGGCAATTGTTACAGAGAATATTCCTAAAAAACCCGAAAATTTGTTACAAAGGATAATCCTAAAAATCTGAAAATTTGTTATAAAAGATAATCCTAAATCGTAATTGAAATTTGTTACAAAAGATAATCCTAAATCCTAACCGAAATCATGCCTGTTAGGAAATGCCCTAAGTATTAGAGACTTTTTGATATATTCATTTTGAACTGGATAATAAAATTATACATAGAGGTTATTCATTACATTGCTATTTGTCCTCGTCTTATTTACATGTTAAAGTAAATGTAAGCAAATATGGCTCACTGACTGCTTGTGTTAAAACTGTTGGAACGTTGCATGCAATGGACTTTTGTATGCGAGAAGACAATGTTCTAAAGTTTGCAGTCTAAACTATGGTCTGTAGTCTATGGGGTTAGACCGAGCATCTAACTCATGTTAAGACTATTATGTTGTCTAAAGCCTTGGAGGGGACGGTCTGTCTTGACTGTCTGGAGCTAGACTCCCAAGTAGAGACATGGATATGTTGCTCGGTGGTGACATATTAGACCGGGACTAAAGCGTGATTGATCTACGTAGTCTGCTATGAGTGGATCAATCTGCTTTTGACATTCATTGTGCAATAACCTTAATCCTGAGTAAATGAACTACTTCATGTATATGACTTGTGTACTTTGATGTTCCAATAACTAAAGCGTCTCAGAGGTAGTAAGCTTATAGACCGGTTCGTTGGGTGCATGACTTGTATACGATGAAGGGTTTGTTTGCAGATATCGGAATCATAGCTCTGAGGAGTTAAAGGTATCCTCTTAAAGGCATTATACTGAATGTGAAAATGGACAAGGCCTTGGGTCGTCTGCTGGGCGGATGACTTCTTATTCACATATGGTGAATAATCATTTTCTTGATTTGGTAGTATAATGGAACTTTAAGATAGCCTGATCAGTAGGATTAAACGGACTTTGACCTAAGGCTGATCATGGATATCATATGAGGGTTTTGCATATATGACAAGGTCATTGGATGGTAGCTCGTCACAAGCTTACGTAATACGGTATATAATTGGGAGTTCAGTTTCAGGTTTATAGTGGTGTGACTCTGAAATTAGTGATCATATGATTGAGTTGTTCGGTACAGAATGATGATCATATGGAATCACGGGAGCCCGATTATATATGTCCAATCAGTCCCTCTACTAGCTCCACATAATTCCTTAACGTTTGGCAAATTGATTTGTGTATGCTATTGGCTAGTTTATTATGCATGGATGGTGATGACACAGGATTAGGATGGTAGACAAGATTCTCTCCGGTTGGATTCAGATTTTGTTTTGGATAATAGAGTACACAATTATTCGAACTCCAAATAAAGTTGCCATGATTTTATTTGAGATTGGATTGGAGTTGTAGAAAATTATCCATGAGAACAAGAATATGAAACACAACTGTTTTGTGGAATTTGAAATTTGAATTTTGAAATTTGAAATTTGAATTTTGAAATTTGAAATTTAAAATTTGAATTTGAAATTTGAATTTGAAATTTGAATTTGAAATTCGAATTTGAAATTCGAATTTGAAATTTAAATTTGAAATTTGAAATTTGAAATTTGAAATTTGAATTTGAAATTTGAAATTCAAATTTTGAATCACAGTCTAAGTAGGATTCGAATTTGTTGTGGAAAATCCACAAGGTTTGAAATTTGAATTTGAGTTGGATTTGGAGAGGATAATCTTGTTAGAATCCTACTTGAATTTTGAATCCAAATCCCAACAAATAAGGGACGAAATTTTTGAGGATAATCCTCATGAAAGATTTCGGATTTTGTGGATAAGATTCAAGGGTAAATTCAAGCTTCAATCCTACTTGAATTTGGATTCTCTCCTCCCTAAAAGTGGCCGAAATTTTGGAGCCTTTATCCTAGGAAATTCGGTTATTTTTGGATAAGGTTGAGATGAGATTTAGCTTGAAAATCCTAGTGGAATTTTTGATTCTCCCTTATCCATAATGGCCGAAATTTTTTGGAGGATTTTCTCCTTGTGAAATTCGGATTTTTTGTTGAAAAAGGGAGATAAAAATTCTAGTTAAAATCTTGTTTAGATTTGATTGGATTTATCCTAGTAAAACCGAATTTATTGTTGGGATTTTCCCTTGGAAAAATTCGGATTTTATGGTTTTGGATAAGGGAAAATATCTTTTCCTAATCCAATTCAAATTCAGAGATTCACCTCATGCAGGTCTATAAATAGAGATCCTGCCACTCCAGTTCTCTTAGACCACAGACTCTCAGGTGAGCAGGCTTATTGTTGCACAGCTCATCGTGACAATAAAGTTCTTTAGAGATCTGGGTGGTCGGAAGAAAACTATCAGTGCTAGCATACCGATCGAGGTTCAGAGTGCCCACACACTCAACCATTCGGGAATTGGAGAATAGTAGAGAAGGCTAGTTGGTTGAAGCCTCCGGTCATTCTCCTCCTGCAGATTGGCGTCTTTGAGGTATGAGTTTTAATTGTTGTTGATTTATTGTATATGGCATCATGAGATATTTAACGATCTAAAAATTTTTATTGTTCCACTGCGCCACTCTGATACGGTTTTACCGATTTATTTTCCTACACTGGAGTGGCAGGACCTCTATTTATAGACCTGCATGAGGTGATTCTCTGAATTCAAATTGGACTAGGAAAAGATTTTCTCCCTTATCCATAACCAAAAAATCCGAATTTTCCAATGGAGAATCTCCACAATTAAATTCGGTTTTCCTAGGATAAATCCAATCCAAATCTAAACAAGATTTTAACTAGAATTTTATCTCCCTTTTTCATCTAAAAAATCTGAAATTTCTAGGAGAAAATCTTCTCCAAATTTTCGGCCACTTTTAGGATAAGGAAGAATGAAAATTCCACTAGGATTTTCAAGCTTGAATCTTATCTCAACCTTATCCAAAAATAACCGAATTTCTTAGGAGATATTCTCCCTAATTTCGGCCACTTTTCAGGGAAGGAGAGAATCCAAATTCAACTAGGATTGAAGCTTGAAATTTCCCTTGAACCTTATCCACAAAATCCGAATTTTCCATGAGGATTATCCTCAAAAATTTCGTCCACTTTTGTTAGGATTTAGATTCAAAATTCAAGTAGGATTCTAACAAGATTATCTTCTCCAAATCCAACTCAAATTCGAATTTCAAACCTTGTGGATTTTCCACAACAAATTCGAATCCTACTTGGACTGTGATTCAAAATTTGAATTTCAAATTCAAATTTCAAATTCAAAATTCAAATTTCAAATTTCAAAATTCAAATTTCAAATTCCACAAAACGGTTGTGTTTCATATTCTTGTTCTCATGGATAATTTTCTGCAACTCCAATCCAATCTCAAATAAAATCATGGCAACTTTATTTGGAGTTCGAATAATTGTGTACTCTATTATCCAAAACAAAATCTGAATCCAACCGGAGAGAATCTTGTCTACCATCCTAATCCTGTGTTATCACCATTCATGCATAATAAACTAGCCAATAGCATACACAAATCAATTTGCCAAACGTTAAGGAATTATGTGGAGCTAGTAGAGGGACTGATTGGACATATATAATCGGGCTCCCGTGATTCCATATGATCATCATTCTGTACCGAACAACTCAATCATATGATCACTAATTTCAGAGTCACACCACTATAAACCTGAAACTGAACTCCCAATTATATACCTTATTACGTAAGCCTGTGACGAGCTACTATCCAATGACCTTGTCATATATGCAAAACCCTCATATGATATCCATGATCAGCCTTAGGTCAAAGTCCGTTTAATCCTACTGATCAGGCTATCTTAAAGTTCCATTATACTACCGAATCAAGAAAATAATTATTCACCATATGTGAATAAGAAGTCATCGGCCCAGCAGACGACCCAAGGCCTTGTCCATTTTCACATTCAGTATAATGCCTTTAAGAGGATACCTTTAACTCCTCAGAGCTATGATTCCGATATCTGTAAACAAACCCTTCATCGTATACAAGTCATGCACCCAACGAACCGGTCTATAAGCTTACTACCTCTGAGATGCTTTAGCCATTGGAACATCAAAGTACACAAGTCATATACATGAAGTAGTTCATTTACTCAGGATTAAGGTTTTTGGACAATGAACGTCAAAAGCAGATTGATCCACTCATAGCGGACAACGTAGATCAATCACGCTTTAGTCCCGGTCTAATATGTCACCACCAAGCAACATATCCATGTCTCTACTTGGGAGTCCAGCTCCAGACAGTCAAGACAAACCGTCCCTTCTAAGGCTTTAGACAACATAATAGTCTTTACATGAGTTAGATGCTCGGTCTAACCCCATAGACTACAGACCATAGTTTAGACTGCTAACTTTAGAACATTGTCTTCTCGTATATAAAAGTCCATTGCATGCAACGTTCTAACAGTTTTAACACAAGCAGTCAGTGAGCCATATTTGCTTACATTTACTTTAACATGTAAATTAGACAAGGACAAATAGCAATGTAATGAATAACCTCTATGTATAATTTTATTATCCAGTTCAAAATAAATACATCAAAATGTCTCTAATACTTAGGGCATTTCCTAACAATCTCAACCTTATCCAAAATAACCGAATTTTCCTAGGAGATTTTCTCCCTAATTTCGGCCACTTTTCAGGGAAAGAGAGAATCCAAATTCAACTGGGGTTGAAACTTGAATTTTTCCCTTGAATCTTATCCATAAAAAACCTAAATTTCCTTGAGGATTATCCTCAAAATTTCGTGCAACATTTGTTAAGATTTGGATTCAAAATTCAAGTAGGATTCTAACAAGATTATCCTCTCCAAATCCAACTCAAATTCGAATTTCAAACCTTGTGGATTTTCCACAACAAATTCGAATCCTACTTGGACTGTGATTCAAAATTTGAATTTCAAATTTCAAATTCAAATTTCAAATTTCAAATTTCAAATTTCAAATTTCAAATTTAAATTTCAAATTCAAATTTCAAATTCGAATTTCAAATTCAAATTTCAAATTCGAATTTCAAATTCAAATTTCAAATTCAAAATTCAAATTTCAAATTTCAAAATTCAAATTTCAAATTCCACAAAATGGTTGTGTTTCATATTCTTGTTCTCATGGATAATTTTCTACAACTCCAATCTAATCTCAAATAAAATCATGGCAACTTTATTTGGAGTTCGAATAATTGTGTACTCTATTATCCAAAACAAAATCTGAATTCAATCGGAGAGAATCTTGTCTACCATCCTAATCCTGTGTCATCACCATCCATGCATAATAAACCAGCCAATAGCAAACACAAATCAATTTGCCAAACGTTAAGGAATTATGTGGAGCTAGTAGAGGGACTGATTGGACATATATAATCGGGCTCCCGCAAATCCATATGATCATCATTCTTTTACTGAACAACTCAATCATATGATCACTAGTTTCAGAGTCACACCACTATAAACCTGAAACTGAACTCCCAATTATATACCGTATTACGTAAGCCTGTGACAAGCTATCATCCAATGACCTTGTCATATATGCAGAACCCTCATATGATATCCATGATCAGCCTTAGGCCAAAGTCCGTTTAATCCTACTGATCAGGCTATCTTAAAGTTCCATTAGACTACCGAATAAAGAAAATGATTATTCACCATATGTGAATAAGAAGTCATCCGCCCAGCAGACGACCCAAGGCCTTGTCCATTTTCACATTCAGTATAATGCCTTTAAGAGGATACCTTTAACTCCTTAGAGCTATGATTCCGATATCTGCAAACAAACCCTTCATCGTGTACAAGTCATACACCCAACGAACCGGTCTATAAACTTACTACTTCTGAGACGCTTTACCCATTGGAACATCAAAGTACACAAGTCATATACATGAAGTAGTTCATTTATTCAGGATTAAGGTTATTGCACAATGAACGTCAAAAGCAAATTAATCCACTCACAGCGGACTAGTATATCAATCACGCTTTAGTCCCAGTCTAATATGTCACCACCAAGCAACATATCTATGTCTCTACTTGGGAGTCCAGCTCCAGACAGTCAAGACAAACCATCCCCTCCAAGGCTTTAGACAACATAATAGTCTTAACATGAGTTAGATGCTCGGTTTAACCCCATAGACAGACCATAGTTTAGACCGCTAACTTTAGAACATTGTCTTCTCGCATATAAAAGTCCATTGCATGCAACGTTCTAACAGTTTAACACAAGCAGTCAGGGAGCCATATTTGCTTAAATTTACTTTAACATGTAAATAAGACGAGGACAGTTAGCAATGTAATGAATAACCTCTATATATAATCTTATTATCCGGTTCAAAATAAATCAATCAAAAATGTCTCTAATACTTAGGGGATTTCCTAACAATCTCCCACTTGCCCTAAGCCAGCAGATGTGCCATGTTACGCATCCCCATCGCCTCTACGCACCTCTCAAAGCTTATAGCCACCAAAGTCTTAGTAAAGGGATCGGCGATGTTGTCCTCGGACGCGATCTTACATACATCCACTTGCCCTGTCTCCACATACCCTCTAATAATATGATATCTCCGATCGATGTGTTTGGTCCTCTTGTGGTGCCGAGATTGCCTTGTGTTGGCAATAGCCCCTGTATTATCACAGTAAAGTGTGATAGGCTTGTCAACACCCGGAATGACCTCAAGGTCTCTAAAGAACTTGCGGAGCCAAACCGCTTCTTTAGATGTCTCAGCCGCAGCCACATACTCAGCCTCCATAGTAGAGTTAGCTGTGCAGCCCTGCTTCACGCTCCTCTACACAATGGTGCCTCCGAGTAAAAACACTGATCCAGATGTCGATTTCCTCGAATCCTTACAAGTCTAGAAGTCTGAGTCCGTGTATCCTACGGGTGTTAGGTCCCCTCCAGAATACACCAGCATATAATGTCTCGTTCTCTTAAGATACTTGAGTATATGCTTTACAACTTGCCAGTGCTTGGTTCCAGGATTTGCTTGATATCGACTCACCATACCTACTGCAAAACATATATCCGGGCGAGTGCAAAGCATAGCATACATAAGGCTACACACAGCGGATGCATAAGGGACTTTACTCATATGCTCTCTTTCTTCCGATGTCTTGGGACAGTCATCCAATGAAAGAGTTAGACCGGCAGTGGAAGGTTGTGAGCCTTTCTTTGCCTCTTGCATTGCATATTTGTCAATTATTTTATCTATGTATGAAGCTTGGGATAACGCTATCATTTTGCTCTTTCGATCTCTAAAGAGACGAATGCCTAGAACATAATTAGCTTCTCCCAAGTCCTTCATGTCAAACTGCTGGTGTAACCAAAGCTTGACCGATGATAAGTTCCCTACATCATTCCCAATGAGTAGTATATCATCGACATAGAGTATCAGAAAGACCACTTTTCCATCCTTAATACGTTTATAAACACAAGGTTCATCAACGTTCTGCTCAAAACCAAATGTCTTAATCGCTTGATCAAACCTCTGGTTCCATGAGTGGGATGCCTGCTTTAATCCATAAATGGATCTTAGCAACTTGCAGACTTTCCTTTCTTGGCCTTTCGCTACGAACCCTTCGGGCTGTATCATATAGATACACTCTTCAAGATGGCCATTCAATAATGCTGTCTTGACATCCATTTGCCAGATCTTGTAATCGAGAGCCGCAGCAATGGACAGAAGAATACGGATAAACTTCAGCATAGCAACAGGCGAAAAGGTTTCCTCGTAATTGATTCCAGCCTTTTGCGTGTATCCCTTTGCAACCAGTCTAGCTTTGAAAGTTTCCACTCTCCCTTCCGCATCCTTCTTTCTGTTGTAGACCCATTTGCATCCAATGAGTTTTATCCCATCCGGCAAATCTACAAGTTCCCAAACAGAGTTGGATTTCATAGAATCCATCTCATTGTTCATAGCCTGTTTCCAAGATTTAGAATCAACATCATTTATAGCTTCATCATATATGACCGGATCATCCTCATGCTCATGAGCCTCGGCCTGGTATACCTCAGCATCATACATGAAGAAATTAGGTTTCTTCGAAACCATCCCACTACGACGAGGCACCCTAAATTGTTGATCATCTGCAAGTCTTTCATTGGAACTCGGACTTGCGTCCAAGACCGAAATCTGTGGAGCAGTTCTTTCACCTGATAACTCCTCTAGCACCACTTTGCTTCGAGGCTTAAAGTCATTCATGTGACTTTCCTCCAAGAATGTCGCATGGGTTGAGACAATGGCTTTTTGTTCCCTCGGGTTATAGAATAGACCTCCTTTAGTTCCTTTTGGATACCCTACAAACATACACAATTCTGATCTTGGTTCCAACTTCTTCGCATCCCCATCCAGTACATGTGCCGGGCAGCCCCATATTCTCATATGTCCAAGGGAGGGCTTCCTGCCACGCCACAATTCATACGGAGTTCTGGGAATTGATTTACTCGGAACTTGGTTCAGAATATAGCATTCCGTTTGTAAAGCATATCCCCAAAATGATAATGGCAGCGTTGAATAACTCATCATGGACCGTACCATATCCAATAAGGTCCTGTTTCTCCTTTCGGCTACACCATTCTGTTGTGGAGTACCAGATGTAGTCAATTGGGATAATATCCCGTTCTCTACAAGATGTCCTAGAAATTCGTCGGAGAGGTATTCGCCACCTCGATCAGATTGAAGTGTCTTTATGGATTTAACCAATTACTTTTCCACTTCCACACGATACTCCTTGAACTTGTCAAAGGTTTCGCTCTTGCGGTGCATCAGATACACATATCCATACCTCCAGTAATCATCTATAAAAGAGACATAATACTCGAACCCTCCTCGTACTATGATGTTCATGGGGCCACATACGTCAGTATGCACAATTTCTAAGAGCTCTTGAGCCCTTGTACCCTTAGTTCCAAAAGACCTCTTAGTCATCTTACCCTCTAGACAAGACTCACATTGGGGAAGACGTACCTCCTCTAGAGATTCCAGAGGACCATCTTTCACCAATCTTTGAATCCTATCCTGATTAATATGACCAAGTCTTAAATGCCAAAGATACGCCTTGTTAGAGTGAGAAACTTTCAACCTTTTAGAGTTATCAATTAATTCAGTGTCAAGCAGTGAGTACATCTTTGGTTTGATCGAATATAGGTTTCCATCTATCCATCCAGAACAGATAAAAGACTTATTTCTACGAATATCAACTCTTTTACTAAAAGAAACTGAATAAGAATCCTTTATTAAACAAGCTACCGATATAAGGTTCTTCCTAAAATTAGGAACATAAAAACAGTCTTTTAATAAAATAAACCTAAATTGATCAAAATAAAGGTAAACATCTCCCACTGCCTCAGCCACCACAAAGCTGCCGTCCCCAGTTCGCAACGAGAGGTTCCTATCATGTAGACTTCTCGTTTCCACGAACCCCTGCATAGAAACACAAACATGATTAGTGGCACCCGAATCAATGACCCAAGTGTCTTTCGATTCTTCCACCAAACACGCTTCCAAGTAATGAAGTTCCTTACCTTCCTTGCCCTTGGCGGTTAGGAATTCCCGGCAAGCCTTCTTGAAGTGACCTACCTTCCCACAATGGAAGCATTTGGACTTTTTAGGGTCCTTCGGCTTCTTGTTCTTGTTCTTCTTCTTCCCGTCCGAGACAGGAGGATTAGAAGAACTAGAAGCCACTTGCTTCTTATTTGGCATCTTCCTCTTCCATGAGGGATTGGAAGATTCCGCCAAATTGGCCTCTCCTTTAGGTCGGACCGTATCCTCATCCCTGATCATCCGCTCATAAGCCTGTAGTTGCTTCATGAGCTCGGTAAGTCCTAACTCCTTTGTCGCCAGATTGTATGCGGCCTTAAACCCCACAAAATCTTTAGACAGAGTCTTGAACACCATCTCGATCTGGGTGTTGTAGTCTAACTCAGCACCATTCTCGGCAGCCTCAGCAAAGAATCCCATTAGAGTGTCATATGGTCCTTTACCGGAGTACCCGCCTTTTGCTTAGAGTTCATAACGCTGGTTATAGCGGACTGTCGAGCCAATTTTTCTTGGCCTCCGAACATGTCCTCCAGATTGTCCATGATCTCCCCAGCAACTTGATAAGTCTCATGCTACTTTTGTAAAGCACTCCTCATGCTAGCAAGGATGTAGCATCGAGCTATCTCATTGGATTCTCTCCAACGATTATAGGCAACCGGGACCTCCTCAAGTGGTGTGTCAGGTTTGGGCCCAGGTGGGCATGGTTCGTCCAGTACGAATTTGTGTCTCTCGCAGCTGAGAACTATTAATAGATTTCTTTTCCAATCTTTATAATTATCGCCATTCAACTTATTTTCAGTAAGTATCGAAATGAGGGGTGTCGGTGACATTTTGAACTGAAATAAAATTATACTAGACATCATTACGAAGCCCAAGCAAATATACAGATAATTTAGCAAATAAAACATACAAGTATGTTCCTACATGAAAATTGAAAAACATGTAGCATTGCAATGGTAATTCTCAGCACCTATTGCCCCAAGCCACCGAGGGGTGGTCATGGAAACAAATAGCCGGAACATGGACCCTGTCCAATTAATATATGTTGCCTTAAATCCTCCAAGGTTAATACATATATTAATAACCGCTTATTTGGCCACCAGTTTAGTTAACAGAGCTTCTAGGGAAGGTTAATAACTAAACGAGTCTTGAGTGTATAACCATTGTTTACGTAGTCCGATCCACGTCCTACCAAGCCACCGAGGGGTGGTCATGAATAGGATTGCACCCGAATACGTTTTCCACATAGGAGATCCAATCTAGTATACCGGCGGTGGTAAACACCTACCGAGGGGTGTGGTCAGGGCAGAACTGACGTGAGGCGTTGCCATGCTTTCACATATGGATCAACAATGGAGGCCGTGGGTTTTGTTTGAAACCCTCTCCCACTCAATATTTTGAAAAACATGCAAGTTTCGACAAATTATGTATGATCAATATAGTATGAGCGGCACTCACCTATCCTATATGACATGTTATCAAATATGCATATAAAACATCCATCAATACATATTTATACATCTATGACATATCACAGAAAAAATAATTGACAGAATAACCAAGCCATGGTTCCATCCTAGAACAAAGAAAATAAAGATTACAAAATTCCATCCAAAGTATTCTTTAGGTCTTGAATTTCGTTCCGTCTTCTTGTATCCATCTTTATGTAGCCTCTCCATTCATTTCTCATCCCAAGAATCATTTAAAATTTAAAACTCCAAAAATTTAAATTTCAAATTCAAATTCCAATTTCGAATTTTAAATTTAAATTTCCAATTCAAATTTTAAACAATTTTAAACATCATGTGTAATAATATGTAATTTCAAAATTTCAAATTTTCAATTACATATTTTTTAAACATGATTTAAAATTAAATCTCAAATTTAAAAATCAAAATTTTTCGAATTTTGGACCATCGCACTGCCACCCCCGAAGGCGACAACCGCCGTGGGTAGCCACCAGCCCCAAAGGGGCTGGTAGCCCACGGCTCCCCCTTATGTGCAGCGTTGCCGGGCTGCAGGCCAAGCTTGCAGCGCCAGGCTGCAAGCAGCGCTTGCAGCCAGAGGCTACACGCCCAAGCTGTGGCCAGCCTTGGGCAGGCCACGGCCACCCTTGGCCTGCGGCCTTGGGTGGTGTTGGCCTGCGGCCGTGGGTGGTGTTGGCCTGCACAGGGGCTGCCGCAGCCCCATCCTGCCCGAGGGCAAGGGCCTCAGCCCCACTAAGGCCCGTCGGCCTATCCTGAGGGGTCGTATCTCGATTTTCATGTCATATTCCAATTTACCTATTAGGATCTCAAAAAATTAATTTGAATCCCAATTAAATTGAAATTTTCCACACAATCAAAATTTCAACCTTTAAATCAAATTTAACTTTTGGGAAAAAATAAATTACGGTCTTCAATCTTCAATCTCCTCCAAGAATAATTACATAAAATTTCCTAAACCATTTCCGGTGTACAAAAAATTCTAACCATAAAAATTCTAAGAGACAAAAATTAAAACCCATGCGAAAATTACAGTGTTAATAAACTGCTCCCATGGTTACATAAAAAATCCTAGATACAATTTTTCTAAATTCTAAGGAACCATAACCGGTATAAACAAGCATGCTTATAATAATTCAAAAAATTAAAATAACCACATACTTTATACATAATCCATGATAACAACATAAAGGAACCCTAGAATGCCACTCTCTAAATATCAAATCCATACATAAATAAAAAGACTATGTAATTGTCTAATTTATGTACATGGCATAGTCATGAGATGGCTTTGATACCAATTGTAGGAAAATAAATCGGTAAAAACGTATCAGAGTGGCACAGCGGAAAAATAAAAAATTTTAGATAATTAAATATCTCATGATACCATATACAATAAATAATCAACAATTAAAACTCATACCTCAAGGACGCCAATCTGCAGGAGGAGAATGACCGGAGGCTTCAACCAACTAGCCTTCTCTACTATTCTCCAATTCCCGAATGGCTGAGTGTGTGGGCACTCTGAACCTCGATCAGCATGCTAGCACTGCTAGTCTTCTTCCGACCACCCAGATCTCTAAAGAACTTTATTGTCACGATGAGCTGTGCAACAATAAGCCTGCTCACCTGAGAGTCTGTGGTCTGAGAGAGCTAGAGTGGTAGGACCTCTATTTATAGACCTGCATGAGGTGATTCTCTGAATTTGAATTGGATTAGGAAAAGATATTTTCCCTTATCCATAACCATAAAATCTGAATTTTCCAAGGCAGAATCTCAACAATAAAATTCGGTTTACTTAGGATAAATCCAATCCAAATCTAAACAAGATTTTAACTAGAATTTTATCTCCCTTTTTCAACCCAAAAAATCTGAAAATTACAAGGAGAAAATCTCCTAAAAATTTCGGCCATTATGGATAAGGGAGAATCAAAAATTCCACTAGGATTTTCAAGCTTGAATCTTATCTCAACCTTATCCACAATAACTGAATTTTCCTAGGAGATTTTCTCCCTAATTTCGGCCACTTTTCAGGGAAAGAAAGAATCCAAATTCAACTGGGATTGAAACTTGAATTTTTCTCTTGAATCTTATCCACAAAAAACCGAAATTTCCTTGAGGATTATCCTCAAAATTTCGTGCAACATTTGTTAAGATTTGGATTCAAAATTCAAGTAGGATTCTAACAAGATTATGTTAGGAAATGCCCTAAGTATTAGAGACATTTTGATGTATTCATTTTGAACTGGATAATAAAATTATACTTAGAGGTTATTCATTACATTGCTATCTGTCCTCGTCTTATTTACATGTTAAAGTAAATGTAAGCAAATATGGCTCACTGACTGCTTATGTTAAAACTGTTAGAACGTTGCATGCAATGGACTTTTGTATGCGAGAAGACAATGTTCTAAAGTTAGCAGTCTAAATTATGGTCTGTAGTCTATGGGGTTAGACCGAGCATCTAACTCATGTTAAGACTATTATGTTGTCTAAAGCCTTAGAGGGGACGGTTTGTCTTGACTGTCTGGAGTTGGACTCCCAAGTAGAGACATGGATATGTTGCTTGGTGGTGACATATTAGACCGGGACTAAAGTGTGATTGATCTACGTAGTCCGCTATGAGTGGAATAATCTGCTTTTGACGTTCATTATGCAATAACCTTAATCCTGAGGAAATGAACTTCTTCATGTATATGACTTGTGTACTTTGATGTTCCAATGGCTAAAGCGTCTCAGAGGGTAGTAAGCTTATAGACCGGTTCGTTGGGTGCATGACTTGTATACGATGAAGGGTTTGTTTACAGATATCGGAATCATAGCTCTGAGGAGTTAAAGGTATCCTCTTAAAGGCATTATACTGAATGTGAAAATGGACAAGGCCTTGGGTCGTCTGCTGGGCGGATGACTTCTTATTCACATATGATGAATAATCAATTTCTTGATTCGGTAGTATAATGGAACTTTAAGATAGCCTGATCAGTAGGATTAAACGGACTTTGACCTAAGGCTGATCATGGATATCATATGAGGGTTTTGCATATATGACAAGGTCATTGGATGGTAGCTCGTCACAGGCTTACGTAATACGGTATATAATTGGGAGTTCAGTTTCAGGTTTATAGTGGTGTGACTCTGAAATTAGTGATCATATGATTGAGTTGTTCGGTACAGAATGATGATCATATGGAATCACGGGAGCCCGATTATATATGTCCAATCAGTCCCTCTACTAGCTCCACATAATTCCTTAACGCTTGGCAAATTGATTTGTGTATGCTATAGGCTAGTTTATTATGCATGGATGGTGATGACACAGGATTAGGATGGTAGACAAGATTCTCTCCGGTTGGATTCAGATTTTGTTTTGGATAATAGAGTACACAATTATTCGAACTCCAAATAAAGTTGCCATGATTTTATTTGAGATTGGATTGGAGTTGTAGAAAATTATCCATGAGAACAAGAATATGAAATACAACCGTTTTGTAGAATTTGAAATTTGAATTTGAAATTTAAATTTGAAATTTGAAATTTGAAATTTGAAATTTGAATTTGAAATTTGAATTTGAAATTTGAAATTCAAATTTTGAATCACAGTCCAAGTAGGATTCGAATTTGTTGTGGAAAATCCACAAGGTTTGAAATTCGAATTTGAGTTGGATTACGAGAGGATAATCTTGTTAGAATCCTACTTGAATTTTGAATCCAAATCCCAACAAATATGGGACGAAATTTTTGAGGATAATGCTCATGAAAATTTCAGATTTTGTGGATAAGATTCAAGGGTAAATTCAAGCTTGAATCCTAGTTGAATTTGGATTCTCTTCTTCCCTAAAAGTGGCCGAAATTTTGGAGCCTAAATCCAAGGAGAATTCGGTTATTTTTTGGATAAGGTTGAGATGAGATTTAGCTTGAAAATCCTAGTGGAATTTTGATTCTCCCTTATCCATAATGACCGAAATCTTTTGGAGGATTTTCTCCTTGTGAATTTCGGATTTTTTGGTTGAAAAAGGGAGATAAGATTCTAGTTAAAATCTTGTTGAGATTTGGATTGGATCTATCCTAAGAAAATCGAATTTTTAATGGAGATTATCCCTTGGAAAAATTCGGATTTTATGGGTTTGGATAAGGGAAAATATCTTTTCCTAATCCAATTCAAATTCAGAGATTCACCTCATGCAGGTCTATAAATAGAGGTCCTGCCACTCCAGTTCTCTCAGACCACAGACTCTCAGGTGAGCAGGCTTATTGTTGCACAGCTCATCGTGACAATAAAGTTCTTTAGAGATCTGGGTGGTCGGAAGAAGACTAGCAGTGCTAGCATACCGATCGAGGTTCAGAGTGCCCACACACTCAGCCATTCGGGAATTGGAGAATAGTAGAGAAGGCTAGTTGGTTGAAGCCTCCGGTCACTCTCCTCCTGTTCATTGGCGTCCTTGAGGTATGAGTTTTAATTGTTGTTGATTTATTGTATATGGCATCATGAGATATTTAACGATCTAAAATTTTTTATTGTTCCGCTGCGCCACTCTGATACGTTTTTACCGATTTATTTTCCAACAATTGGTATCAGAGCCATCTCATGACTATGCCATGTACATAAATTAGACAATTACTTAGTCTTTTTATTTATGTATGGATTTGATATTTAGAGAGTGGCATTCTAGGGTTCCTTTATGTTGTTATCATGTATTATGTATAAAGTATGTGGTTATTTTAATTTTTTGAATTATTATAAGCATGCTTGTTTATACCGGTTATGGTTCCTTAGAATTTAGAAAAATTGTATCTAGGAATTTTTTATGTAACCATGGGAGCAGTTTATTAACACTGTAATTTTCCCATGGATATTAATTTTTGTCTCTTAGAATTTTATGGATAGAATTTTGTACACCGGAAACGGTATAGGAATTTTTTATGTAATTATTCTTGGAGGAGATTGAAGATTGAAGACCGTAATTTATTTTTCCCAAAAGTTAAATTTAATTTAAAGGTTGAAATTTTGATTGTGTGGAAAATTTCAATTTAATTGGGATTCAAATTAATTTTTGGAGATCCTAAAAGATAAATTGGAATATGGCACGAAAATCGAGACACGACCCCTCGGAATAGGCCGACGGGCCTTGGTGGGGCTGCAGTCCCTACCCTCGGGCAGGATGGGGCTGCGGCAGCCCCTGCCCTCGGGCAGGATGGGGCTGCGGCAGCCCCTATGCAGGCAAGCATCACCCACGGCCGCAGGCTTGGCCTGCAGCCGAGGGTGGCGCAGCCTGCCCAAGGCTGGCCGCAGCCTGGGCGTGCAGCCACTGGCTGCAGGCGCTGCTTGCAGCCTGCCGGCTGCTGCGCCTAGCCTGGGCGTGCAGCCTGGCGCTGCAAGCTTGGCCTGCAGCCCGGCAGGGCTGCACAAGGGGCAGCCGTGGGCTGCCAGCCCCTCCGGGGTTGGTGGCTGCCCACGGCGGCTGCCACCTTCACGGGCGGCGGTGCGGCGGTCCAAAATTTGAAAATTTTGATTTTTAAATTTGAGATTTAATTTTAAATCATGTTTAAAAATATGTAATTAAAAATTTGAAATTTTTGAAATTACATATTATTACACATGATGATTAAAATTGTTTAAAATTTGAATTAGAAATTTAAATTTGAAATTCGAATTTGGAGTTTGAATTTGAAATTTAAATTTTTGGAAATTTAAATTTTAAATAATTCTTGGGATGAGAAATAAATGGAGAGGCTACATAAAGATGGATACAAGAAGACGGAACAAAATTCAAGACCCAAAGAATGCTTTGGATGGAATTTTGTAATCTTTATTTTCTTTGTTCTAGGATGGAACCATAGCTTGGTTAGTCTGTCAATTATTTTTTCTGTGATATGTCATGGATGTATAAATATGTATTGATGGATGTTTTGTATGCATATTTGATAACATGTCATATAGGATAGGTGAGTGCCGCTCATACTATATTGATCATACATAATTTGTCAAAACTTGCATGTTTTTCAAAATATTGAGTGGGAGAGGGTTTCAAACAAAACCCACGGCCTCCATTGTTGATCCATATGTGAAAGCATGGTAACGCCTCGCGTCAGTTCTGACCTGACCACACCCCTCGGTAGGTGTTTACCGCCGCCGGTATACTAGATTGGATCTCCTATGTGGAAAACGTGTTCGGGTGCGATCCTATTCATGACCACCCCTCGGTGGCTTGGGGCAATAGGTGCTAAGAATTACCGTTGCAATGCTACATTTTTTTCAAGTTTCATGTAGGAACATACTTGTATGTTTTATTTGCTAAATTATCTGCATATTTGCTTGGGCTTTGTAATGATGTCTAGTATAATTTTATTTCAGTTCAAAATGTCACCGACACCCCTCATTTCGATACTTACTGAAAATAAGTTGAATGGCGACAATTATAAAGATTGGAAAAGAAATCTATTAATTGTTCTCAGCTACGAGAGACACAAGTTCGTACTGGACGAACCATGCCCACCTGGGCCCAAACCTGACACACCACTTAAGGAGGTCCCGGTTGCCTATAATCGTTGGAGGGAATCCAATGAGATAGCTCGATGCTACATCCTTGCTAGCATGACGAGTGCTTTACAAAAGCAGCATGAGACTTATCAAGTTGCTGGGGAGATCATGGAAAATCTGGAGGACATGTTCGGAGGCCAAGAAAAATTGGCTCGACAGTCCGCTATCACCAGCATTATGAACTCTAAGCAAAAGGCGGGTGCTCCGGTGAAGGACCATATGATCACTCTAATGGGATTCTTCGCTGAGGCTGCCGAGAATGGTGCTGAGTTGGACTATAACACCCAGATCGAGATGGTGTTCAAGACTCTGTCTAAAGATTTTGTGGGGTTTAAGGCCGCATACAATCTGGCGACAAAGGAGTTAGGACTTACCGAGCTCATGAAGCAACAACAGGCTTATGAGCGGATGATCAGGGATGAGGATACGGTCCGACCTAAAGGAGAGGCCAATTTGGCAAAATCTTCCAATCCCTCACGGAAGAGGAAGAGGCCAAATAAGAAGCAAGTGGCTTCCAGTTCTTCTAATCCTCCTGTCTCGGACGGGAAGAAGAAGAAGAAGAACAAGAAGCCAAAGGACCCTAAAAAGTCTAAATGCTTCCACTGTGGGAAGGTAGGTCACTTCAAGAAGGCTTGCCGGGAATTCCTAGCCTCCAAGGGCAAGGAAGGTAAGGAACTTCATTACTTAGAAGCGTGTTTGGTGGAAGAATCGAAAGACACATGGGTCATTGATTCGGGCGCCACTAATCATGTTTGTGTTTCTATGCAGGGGTTCGTGGAAACGAGAAGTCTACATGATAGGAGCTTCTCGTTGCGGACTGGAGATGGTAGCTTTGTGGTAGCTGAGGCAGTGGGAGACGTTCATCTTTATTTTGATCAATTTAGGTTTATTTTATTGAAAGACTGTTTTTATGTTCCTAATTTTAAGAGGAACCTTATATCGGTAGCTTGTTTAATAAAGGATTCTTATTCAGTTTCTTTTAGTAAAAGAGTTGATATTCGTAGAAATAAGTCTTTTATCTGTTCTGGATGGATGGATGGAAACCTATATTTGATCAGACCAAAGATGTACTCACTGCTTGACACTGAATTAATTGATAACTCTAAAAGGTTGAAAGTTTCTCACTCTAACAAGGCGTATCTTTGGCATTTAAGACTTGGTCATATTAATCAGGATAGGATTCAAAGATTGGTGAAAGACGGTCCTCTGGAATCTCTGGAGGAGGTACGACTTCCCCAATGTGAGTCTTGTCTAGAGGGTAAGATGACTAAGAGGTCTTTTGGAGCTAAGGGTACAAGGGCACAGGAGCTCTTAGAAATTGTGCACACTGACGTATGTGGCCCCATGAACGTCACAGCACGAGGAGGGTTCGAGTACTATGTCTCTTTCATAGATGATTACTCGAGGTATGGATATGTGTATCTGATGCACCGCAAGAGCGAAACCTTTGACAAATTCAAAGAGTATCGTGCGGAAGTGGAAAAGCAATTGGATAAATCCATAAAGACACTTCGATCTGATCGAGGTGGCGAATACCTCTCTGATGAATTTCTAGGACATCTTGTAGAGAACGGGATTTTATCCCAATTGACTGCACCTGGTACTCCACAACAGAATGGTGTAGCCGAAAGGAGAAACAGGACCTTATTGGATATGGTACGGTCCATGATGAGTTACTCAACGCTGCCATTATCATTTTGGGGACATGCTTTACAAACGGCGTGCTATATTCTGAACCAGGTTCCGAGCAAATCAATTCCTAGAACTCCGTATGAATTGTGGCGTGGCAGGAAGCCCTCCCTTGGACATATGAGAATATGGGGCTGCCCGGCACATGTACTGGATGGGGATGCGAAGAAGTTGGAACCAAGATCAGAATTGTGCATGTTTGTAGGGTATCCAAAGGGAACTAAAGGAGGTCTGTTCTATAACCCGAAGGAACAAAAGGTCATTGTCTCAACCCATGCGACATTCTTGGAGGAAAGTCACATGAATGACTTTAAACCTCGAAGCAAAGTGGTGCTAGAGGAGTTATCGGGTGAAAGAACTGCTCCACAAATTTCGGTCTTGGACGCAAGTCCAAGTTCCAGTGAAAGACCTGCAGACGATCAACAATTTAGGGTGCCTCGTCGTAGTGGGAGGGTTTCTAAGAAACCTAATTTCTTTATGTATGATGCTGAGGTATACCAGGCCGAGGCTCATGAGCATGAGGAAGATCCGGTCACATATGATGAAGCTATAAAGGATGTTGATTCTAGATCTTGGAAACAGGCTATGAACAATGAGATGGATTCTATGAAATCCAACTCTGTTTGGGAACTTGTAGATTTGCCGGATGGGATAAAACCCATTGGATGCAAATGGGTCTACAAAAGAAAGAAGGATGCAGAAGGGAGAGTGGAAACTTTCAAAGCTAGACTGGTTGCAAAGGGATACACGCAAAAGGCTGGAATCGATTACGAGGAAACCTTTTCGCCTGTTGCTATGCTGAAGTCTATCCGTATTCTTCTGTCCATTGCTGCGGCTCTCGATTACGAGATCTGGCAAATGGATGTCAAGACGGCATTCTTGAATGGCCATCTTGAAGAGTGTATCTATATGATACAGCCCGAAGGGTTCGTAGCAAAAGGCCAAGATAGGAAAGTCTGCAAGTTGCTTAGATCCATTTATGGATTAAAGCAGGCATCCCGCTCATGGAACCAGAGGTTTGATCAAGCGATTAAGACATTTGGTTTTGAGCAGAACGTTGATGAACCTTGTGTTTATAAACGTATTAAGGATGGAAAAGTGGTCTTTCTGATACTCTATGTCGATGATATACTACTCATTGGGAATGATGTAGGGAATTTATCATCGGTCAAGCTTTGGTTACACCAACAGTTTGACATGAAGGACTTGGGAGAAGCTAATTATGTTCTAGGCATTCGTCTCTTCAGAGATCGAAAGAACAAAATGATAGCATTATCCCAAGCTTCATACATAGATAAAATAATTGGCAAATATGCAATGCTAGAGGCAAAGAAAGGCTCACAACCTTCTATTGCCGGTTTAACTCTTTCATTGGATGACTGTCCCAAGACATCGGAAGAAAGAGAGCATATGAGTAAGGTCCCTTATGCATCCGCTGTGGGTAGCCTTATGTACGCTATGCTTTGCACTCGCCCGGACATATGTTTTGCAGTAGGTATGGTGAGTCGATATCAAGCGAATCCTGGAACTAAGCACTGGCAAGCAGTAAAGCATATACTCAAGTATTTTAAGAGAACGAGGGATTATATGCTAGTGTATTCTGGAGGGGACCTAACACCGTAGGATACACGGACTCAGACTTCCAGACTTGTAAGGATTCGAGGAAATCGACATCTGGATCAGTGTTTTTGCTCGGAGGAGGCACCATTGTGTGGAGGAGCGTGAAGCAGGGCTGCACAGCTGACTCTACTATGGAGGCTGAGTATGTGGCTGCGGCTGAGGCATCTAAAGAAGCGGTTTGGCTCCGCAAGTTCTTTAGAGACCTTGAGGTCATTCCGGGTGTTGACAAGCCTATCACACTTTACTGTGATAATACAGGGGCTATTGCCAACACAAGGGAATCTCGGCACCACAAGAGGACCAAGCACATCGATCAGAGGTATCACATAATTAGAGGGCATGTGGAGACAGGACAAGAGGATGTATGTAAGATCGCGTCCGAGGACAACATCGCTGATCCCTTTACTAAGACTTTGGTAGCTAGAAGCTTTGAGAGGCATGTAGAGGTGATGGGGATGCGTAACATGGCACATCTACTGGCTTAGGGCAAGTGGGAGATTGTTAGGAAATGCCCTAAGTATTAGAGACATTTTGATGTATTCATTTTGAACTGGATAATAAAATTATACTTAGAGGTTATTCATTACATTGCTATCTATCCTCGTCTTATTTACATGTTAAAGTAAATGTAAGCAAATATGGCTCACTGACTGCTTATGTTAAAACTGTTAGAACGTTGCATGCAATGGACTTTTGTATGCGAGAAGACAATGTTCTAAAGTTAGCAGTCTAAATTATGGTCTGTAGTCTATGGGGTTAGACCGAGCATCTAACTCATGTTAAGACTATTATGTTGTCTAAAGCCTTAGAGGGGACGGTTTGTCTTGACTGTCTGGAGCTGGACTCCCAAGTAGAGACATGAATATGTTGCTTGGTGGTGACATATTAGACCGGGACTAAAGTGTGATTGATCTACGTAGTCCGCTATGAGTGGATCAATCTGCTTTTGACGTTCATTATGCAATAACCTTAATCCTGAGGAAATGAACTTCTTCATGTATATGACTTGTGTACTTTGATGTTCCAATGGCTAAAGCGTCTCAGAGGGTAGTAAGCTTATAGACCGGTTCGTTGGGTGCATGACTTGTATACGATGAAGGGTTTGTTTACAGATATCGGAATCATAGCTCTGAGGAGTTAAAGGTATCCTCTTAAAGGCATTATACTGAATGTGAAAATGGACAAGACCTTGGGTCGTCTGCTGGGCGGATGACTTCTTATTCACATATGATGAATAATCATTTTCTTGATTCGGTAGTATAATGGAACTTTAAGATAGCCTGATCAGTAGGATTAAACGGACTTTGACCTAAGGCTGATCATGGATATCATATGAGGGTTTTGCATATATGACAAGGTCATTGGATGGTAGCTCGTCACAGGCTTACGTAATACGGTATATAATTGGGAGTTCAGTTTCAGGTTTATAGTGGTGTGACTCTGAAATTAGTGATCATATGATTGAGTTGTTCGGTACAGAATGATGATCATATGGAATCACGGGAGCCCGATTATATATGTCCAATCAGTCCCTCTACTAGCTCCATATAATTCCTTAACGTTTGGCAAATTGATTTGTGTATGCTATAGGCTAGTTTATTATGCATGGATGGTGATGACACAGGATTAGGATGGTAGACAAGATTCTCTCCGGTTGGATTCAGATTTTGTTTTGGATAATAGAGTACACAATTATTCGAACTCCAAATAAAGTTGCCATGATTTTATTTGAGATTGGATTGGAGTTGTAGAAAATTATCCATGAGAACAAGAATATGAAATACAACCGTTTTGTGGAATTTGAAATTTGAATTTTGAATTTGAAATTTGAATTTGAAATTTGAATTTGAAATTCGAATTTGAAATTTGAATTTGAAATTTAAATTTGAAATTTGAAATTTGAAATTTGAAATTTGAATTTGAAATTTGAATTTGAAATTTGAAATTCAAATTTTGAATCACAGTCCAAGTAGGATTCGAATTTGTTGTGGAAAATCCACAAGGTTTGAAATTCGAATTTGAGTTGGATTAGGAGAGGATAATCTTGTTAGAATCCTACTTGAATTTTGAATCCAAATCCCAACAAATAAGATACGAAATTTTTGAGGATAATGCTCATGAAAATTTCGGATTTTGTGGATAAGATTCAAGGGTAAATTCAAGCTTGAATCCTAGTTGAATTTGGATTCTCTTCTTCCCTAAAAGTGGCCGAAATTTTGGAGTCTAAATCCAAGGAGAATTCGGTTATTTTTTGGATAAGGTTGAGATGAGATTTAGCTTGAAAATCCTAGTGGAATTTTGATTCTCCCTTATCCATAATGACCGAAATCTTTTGGAGGATTTTCTCCTTGTGAATTTCGGATTTTTTGGTTGAAAAAGGGAGATAAGATTCTAGTTAAAATCTTGTTGAGATTTGGATTGGATCTATCCTAAGAAAACCGAATTTTTAGTGGAGATTATCCCTTGGAAAAATTCGGATTTTATGGGTTTGGATAAGGGAAAATATCTTTTCCTAATCCAATTCAAATTCAGAGATTCACCTCATGCAGGTCTATAAATAGAGGTCCTGCCACTCCAGTTCTCTCAGACCACAGACTCTCAGGTGAGCAGGCTTATTGTTGCACAGCTCATCGTGACAATAAAGTTCTTTAGAGATCTGGGTGGTCGGAAGAAGACTAGCAGTGCTAGCATACCGATCGAGGTTCAGAGTGCCCACACACTCAGCCATTCGGGAATTGGAGAATAGTAGAGAAGGCTAGTTGGTTGAAGCCTCCGGTCACTCTCCTCCTGTTCATTGGCGTCCTTGAGGTATGAGTTTTAATTGTTGTTGATTTATTGTATATGGCATCATGAGATATTTAACGATCTAAAATTTTTTATTGTTCCGCTGCGCTACTCTGATACGTTTTTACCGATTTATTTTCCAACAGATTATCCTCTCCAAATCCAACTCAAATTCGAATTTCAAACCTTGTGGATTTTCCACAACAAATTCGAATCCTACTTGGACTGTGATTCAAAATTTGAATTTCAAATTTCAAATTCAAATTTCAAATTTCAAATTTCAAATTTCAAATTTCAAATTTCAAATTCAAATTTCAAATTTCAAATTTTAAATTTCAAATTTCAAATTTCAAATTTCAAATTTCAAATTCGAATTTCAAATTCGAATTTCTAATTCAAATTTCAAATTCAAATTTCAAATTTCAAAATTCAAATTTCAAATTCCATAAAATGGTTGGGTTTCATATTCTTGTTCTCATGGATAATTTTCTACAACTCCAATCCAATCTCAAATAAAATCACGGTTACTTTATTTGGAATTTGAATAATTGTGTACTCTATTATCCAAAACAAAATCTGAATCCAACCGGAGAGAATCTTGTCTACCATCCTAATCCTGTGTCATCACCATCCATGCATAATAAACCAGCCAATAGCATACACAAATCAATTTGCCAAACGTTAAGGAATTATGTGGAGCTAGTAGAGGGACTGATTGGACATATATAATCGGGCTCCCACAAATCCATATGATCATCATTCTTTTACCGAACAACTCAATCATATGATCACTAGTTTCAGAGTCACACCACTATAAACCTGAAACTGAACTCCCAATTATATACGGTATTACGTAAGCCTGTGACAAGCTATCGTCCAATGACCTTGTCATATACGCAGAACCCTCATATGATATCCATGATCAGCCTTAGGCCAAAGTCCGTTTAATCCTACTAATCAGGCTATCATAAAGTTCCATTATACTACCGAATAAAGAAAATGATTATTCACCATATGTAAATAAGAAGTCATCCACCCAGCAGACGACCCAAGGCCTTGTCCATTTTCACATTCAGTATAATGCCTTTAAGAGGATACCTTTAACTCCTTAGAGCTATGATTCCGATATCTGCAAACAAACCCTTCATCGTATACAAGTCATGCACCCAACAAACCGGTCTATAAGCTGACTACCTCTGAGACGCTTCAGCCATTGGAACATCAAAGTACACAAGTCATATACATGAAGTAGTTCATTTACTCAGGATTAAGGTTGTTGCACAATGAACGTCAAAAGCAGATTAATCCACTCACAGCGGACTACGTAGATCAATCACGCTTTAGTCCCGGTCTAATATGTCACCACCAAGCAACATATCTATGTCTCTACTTGGGAGTCCAGCTCTAGACAGTCAAGACAAACCGTCCCCTCTAAGGCTTTAGACAACATAATAGTCTTTACATGAGTTAGATGCTCGGTTTAACCCCATAGACTACAGACCATAGTTTAGACTGCTAACTTTAGAACATTGTCTTCTCGCATACAAAAGTCCATTGCATGCAACGTTCTAACAGTTTAACACAAGCAGTCAGGGAGCTATATTTGCTTACATTTACTTTAACATGTAAATAAGACGAGGACAGTTAGCAATATAATGAATAACCTCTATATATAATCTTATTATCCAGTTCAAAATAAATACATCAAAAATGTCTCTAATGCTTAGGGCGTTTCCTAACACGGCTGAGTTTTCTTCTTTATTGCGTGACATATTTAAAATCTACAAAATAAGGTTAGAAGCCTCACAAGCACTCCCTCACGTGTTTCACTTGAAAAAAGAGAATTCACTCACTCCCGTGTTTCTCACTTAAATGGCTTTTACCCCCTAATATGCTCACTACTTCTGCCTTCTTCTACTCGTTGATTCTATTTTGGTTCTTTTCAAGCTAGAACCTAATCTCTGATACCAAATGATGCGAACCCCGCCAAGAATAACGTGACCCGTCAAGATTATGAACCCAAGAACGTTCCAAAGTCGGGTTTGAATGGAAAGGAGACCTCGACCCGTTGCTTCAGTAAAAACAAGAACCTTGGTATATTGGACCTCAACCCGTTGCTTAATGCGGAACAAGAACCTTGGTATAAGGAAGATGCCACAATCAACTATGGAATGGTTTTTTGGTAAGTCGGGAGTGAACGCCACGAAAATTCCGGTAAGTTCAAATAGTTCTCAAAGAACCAAAGAGAATTAGAACTTTCAAATTTGTGAATAAACTGGTGTGTCTTTTTATTGCCGTGAGGATGCCTATTTATAGGCAATTGTTACAGAGAATATTTCTAAAAAACCCGAAAATTTGTTACAAAGGATAATCCTAAAAATCTGAAAATTTATTATAAAAGATAATCCTAAATCCTAATTGAAATTTGTTACAAAAGCTAATCCTAAATCCTAACTGAAATCACGCCTACACTAGAAATTCGGAAAAAGAAAATAAATTAAAAAAAGTCATGGGCTTGAATTAAGTTAATGCACCCTTATTGACCACATGAGTCAATGGGCCTCCATGAATTTGATTGAGCCCAAATCTCTTGAATCAGCCCATTAAGTGCTTTTTCTTTAAATCTCTTTGCTCTCGCTCTTGTAACCAGCCCAATTGGTATTTGAATTGGTTCCCATAAAACCGTTCTTTGATTCACATGATTCCCCTCCTCTTGAAAAGGAAATCATCACTTAATAAGGATTTGTATGCATTGTCATCGATTCGTTAAAGAACTTGGAAAGGACCATCCCCTCTAGGAAGTCGCTCAGAACGCTTTTCTATCGGGATTTGTTTCTTCCTTTCGCATAGCCAAACCTAATCTCCGGGATCAAAAACTAATTTGTGACGCGTTTTATTGGCTTGAACTTGAAGCTCCTTAGTCTTCTCGGGATTACTACTATGGATTAGTCGGTTTGGATTGGAAGCTCTGGGCACAAAATCAATTTGATGTTTGAACCCTCGGATAAATGGTAATCCATGTAGTGCTTCCTCGCAAAAGACATTCTCATATCCTTTTGTATAACAATCCTTTTGTTCTCTCTCTGATTTTCTCTCAATGGCCATAAGACTCTTCTCTTTTTTTTTTTTTTGCTCGCTTTTCTCGGCCTCTCTCTCTTTTTCACTTTTTATCTTTTGGTTTCTCTCTTTTTCACTCCTTCTCTTTTTGTAACCTCACTTGATCTTCATACACTTGTTGTGCTGTCAGTAGTACAAGAGTGATTGGTTGGTCGTTGAGCAACGAATACTTGTTGGTGAAGCCATCCGTGTTGACACACCAATCAAACTGCTTCTGTAAATCGTCAGGGATGGTTTTACCTTGGAACGGTGGAGACTTTATTTTAATGCTACCCAAATTGTTTGTTAGGAAATGCCCTAAGTATTAGAGACATTTTGATGTATTTATTTTGAACTGGATAATAAAATTATACATAGAGGTTATTCATTACATTGCTATCTGTCCTTGTCTTATTTACATGTTAAAGTAAATGTAAGCAAATATGGCTCACTGACTGCTTGGGTTAAAACTGTTAGAACATTGCATGCAATGGACTTTTGTATGCGAGAAGACAATATTCTAAAGTTAGCAGTCTAAACTATGGTCTGTAGTCTATGGGGTTAGACCGAGCATCTAACTCATGTAAAGACTATTATGTTGTCTAAAGCCTTAGAGGGGACGGTTTGTCTTGACTATCTGGAGCTGGACTCCCAAGTAGAGACATGGATATGTTGCTCGGTGGTGACATATTAGACCGGGACTAAAGCGTGATTGATCTACGTAGTCCGCTATGAGTGGATCAATCTGCTTTTGACGTTCATTGTGCAATAACCTTAATCCTGAGTAAATGAACTACTTCATGTATATGACTTGTGTACTTTGATGTTCCAATGGCTAAAGCGTCTCAGAGATAGTAAGCTTATAGACCGGTTCATTGGGTGCATGACTTGTATACAATGAAGGGTTTGTTTGCAGATATCAGAATCATAGCTCTGAGGAGTTAAAGGTATCCTCTTAAAGGCATTATACTGAATGTGAAAATGGACAAGGCCTTGCGTCGTCTGCTGGGCGGATGACTTCTTATTCACATATGGTGAATAAACATTTTTCTTGATTCGGTAGTATAATGGAACTTTAAGATAGCCTGATCAGTAGGATTAAACGGACTTTGACCTAAGGCTGATCATGGATATCATATGAGGGTTTTGCATATATGACAAGGTCATTGGATGGTAGCTCGTCACAGGCTTACGTAATACGGTATATAATTGGGAGTTCAGTTTCAGGTTTATAGTGGTGTGACTCTGAAATTAGTGATCATATGATTGAGTTGTTCGGTACAGAATGATGATCATATGGAATCACAGGAGCCCGATTATATATGTCCAATCAGTCCCTCTACGAGCTCCACATAATTCCTTAACGTTTGGCAAATTGATTTGTGTATGCTATTGGCTAGTTTATTATGCATGGATGGTGATGACACAGGATTAGGATGGTAGACAAGATTCTCTCCGGTTGGATTCAGATTTTGTTTTGGATAATAGAGTACATAATTATTCGAACTCCAAATAAAGTTGCCATGATTTTATTTGAGATTGGACTAGAGTTGTAGAAAATTATCCATGAGAACAAGAATATGAAATACAACCGTTTTGTGGAATTTGAAATTTGAAATTTGAATTTTGAATTTTGAATTTTGAAATTTGAAATTTGAATTTTGAATTTGAAATTTGAATTTGAAATTTGAATTTGAAATTCGAATTTGAAATTTGAATTTGAAATTTAAATTTGAAATTTGAAATTTGAAATTTGAAATTTGAATTTGAAATTTGAATTTGAAATTTGAATTCGAATTTGTTGTGGAAAATCCACAAGGTTTGAAATTCGAATTTAAGTTGGATTTGGAGGGGATAATCTTGTTAGAATCCTACTTGAATTTTAAATCCAAATCCCAACAAATAAGGGACGAAATTTTGAGGATAATCCTCAAGCAAATTTCGATTTTTGTGGATAGGATTATAGGGAAAAATTCAAGTTTCAATCCTAGTTGAATTTGGATTCTCTCCTTCCTTGAAAAGTGGCCGAAATTAGGGAGAATATCTCCTAGGAAATTCGGTTATTTTGGATAAGGTTGAGATGAGATTCAAGCTTGAAAATCCTAGTGGAATTTTTGATTCTCCCTTATCCATAATGGCCGAAATCTTTAGGGAAGATTCACCTTGAAATTTTCGGATTTTTTGGGTTGAAAAAGGGAGATAAAATTCTAGTTAAAATCTTGTTTTGATTTGGAGTGGATTTATCCTAAGAAAAACCGAATTTTTTGTGGAGATTCTCCCTTGGAAAAATTCGGATTTTATGGATTTGGATAAGGGAAAATATCTTTTCCTAATCCAATTCAAATTCAGAGATTCACCTCATGCAGGTCTATAAATAGAGGACCTACCACTCCAGTTCTCTCAGACCATAGACTCTCAGGTGAGCAGGCTTATTGTTGCACAGCTCATCGTGATAATAAAGTTCTTTAGAGATCTGGGTGGTCGGAAGAAGACTAGCAGTGCTAGCATACCGATCGAGGTTCAGAGTGCCCACACACTCAGCCATTCGGGAATTGGAGAATAGTAGAGAAGGCTAGTTGGTTGAAGCCTCCGGTCATTCTCCTCCTGCAAGATTGGCATCCTTGAGGTATGAGTTTTAATTGTTGTTGGTTTATTGTATATGACATCATGAGATATTTAACGATCTAAAAATTTTTATTGTTCCGCTGCGCCACTCTGATACGTTTTCATCGATTTATTTTCCTACAATTGGTATCAGAGCCATCTCATGACTATGCCATGTACATAAATTAGACAATTACTTAGTCTTTTTATTTATGTATGGATTTGATATTTAGAGAGTGGCATTCTAGGGTTCCTTTATGTTGTTATCATGGATTTTGTATAAAGGATGTGGTTATTTTAATTTTTTGAATTATTATAAGCATACTTGTTTATACCGGTTATGGTTCCTTAGAATTTAGAAAAATTGTATCTAGGAATTTTTATGTAACCATGGGAGCAGTTTAATTAACACTGTAATTTTCCCATGGATTTTATTTTTTGTCTCTTAGAATTTTTATGGATAGAATTTTGTACACCGGAAACGGTATAGGAATTTTTTATGTAGTTATTCTTGGAGGAGATTGAAGATTGAAGACCGTAATTTATTTTTCCCAAAAGTTAAATTTGATTTAAAGATTGAAATTTTGATTGTGTGGAAAATTTCAATTTAATTGGGATTCAAATTAATTTTTGGAGATCCTAATAGGTAAATTGAAATATGACACGAAAATCGAGACACGACCCCTCGGGATAGGCCGACGGACCTTGGTGGGGTTGCAGCCCCTGCCCTCGGGCAGGATGGGGCTGCGGTAGCCCCTGTGCAGGCCCACACCACCCACGGCCGCAGGCTTGGCCTGCAGCCAAGGGTGGCCGTGGCCTGCCCAAGGCTGGCCGCAGCCTGGGCGTGCAGCCTCTGGCTGCAGGCGCTGCCTGCAGCCTGCCGGCTGCTGTGCCCAGCCTGGGCGTGCAGCCTGGCGCTGCAGGCTTGGCCTGCAGCCCGGCACGGCTGCACAGGAGGGCGGCCGTGGGCTGCCAGCCCCTCAGGGGCTGGTGGCTGCCCACGGCGGCTGCCGCCTACGGGGGCGGCGGTCCGGCGGTCCAAAATTAGAAAATTTTGATTTTTAAATTTGAGATTTAATTTAAAATCATGTTTAAAAATATGTAATTGAGAATTTGAAATTTTTGAAATTACATATTATTGCACATGATGTTTCAAAATTGTTTAAAATTTGAATTGGAAATTTAAATTTGAAATTCGAATTTGGAATTTGAATTTGAAATTTAAATTTTTGGAGATTTAAATTTTAAATAATTCTTGGGATGAGAAATAAGTGGAGAGGCTACATAAAGATGGATACAAGAAGACGGAACAGAATTCAAGACCCAAAGAATGCTTTGGATGGAATTCTGTAATCTTTATTTTCTTTGTTCTAGGATGGAACCATAGCTTGGTTATTCTGTCAATTATTTTTTCTGTGATATGTCATGGATGTATAAATATATATTGATGGATGTTTTGTATGCATATTTGATAACATGTCATATAGGATAGGTGAGTGCCGCTCATACTATATTGATCATACATAATTTGTCAAAACTTGCATGTTTTTCAAAATATTGAGTGGGAGAGGGTTTCAAACAAAACCCACGGCCTCCATTGTTGATCCATATGTGAAAGCATGGTAACGCCTCGCGTCAGTTCTGCCCTGACCACACCCCTCGGTAGGTGTTTACCGCCGCCGGTATACTAGATTGGATCTCCTATGTGAAAAACGTGTTCGGGTGCGATCCTATTCATGACCACCCCTCGGTGGCTTGGTAGGACGTGGATCGGGCTACGTAAACAATGGTTATACACTCAAGACTCGTTTAGTTATTAACCTTCCCTAGAAGCTCTGTTAACTAAACTGGTGGCCAAATAAGCGGTTATTAATATATGTCTTAACCTTGGAGGATTTAAGGCAACATATATTAATTGGACGGGGTCCATGTTCTGGCTATTTGTTCTCGTGACCACCCCTCGGTGGCTTGGGGCAATAGGTGCTGAGAATTACCGTTGCAATGCTACATGTTTTTCAAGTTTCATGTAGGAACATACTTGTATGTTTTATTTGCTAAATTATCTGTATATTTGCTTGGGCTTTGTAATGATGTCTAGTATAATTTTATTTTAGTTCAAAATGTCACCGACACCCCTCATTTCGATTCTTACTGAAAATAAGTTGAATGGCGATAATTATAAAGACTAGAAAAGGAATCTATTAATAGTTCTCAGCTGCGAGAGACACAAGTTCGTACTGGACGAACCATGCCCACCTGGGCCCAAACCTGACACACCACTTGAGGAGATCCCGGTTGCCTATAATCGTTGGAGAGAATCCAATGAAATAGCTCGATGCTACATCCTTGCTAGCATGACGAGTGCTTTACAAAAGCAGCATGAGACTTATCAAGATGCTGGGGAGATCATGGACAATCTGGAGGACATGTTCGGAGGCCAAGAAAAATTGGCTCGACAGTCTGCTATCACCAGCATTATGAACTCTAAGCAAAAGGCGGGTACTCCGGTGAAGGACCATATGATCACTCTAATGGGATTCTTCGCTGAGGCTGTCGAGAATGGTGCTGAGTTGGACTACAACACCCAGATCGAGATGGTGTTCAAGACTCTGTCTAAAGATTTTGTGGGGTTTAAGGCCGCATACAATCTGGCGACAAAGGAGTTAGGACTAACCGAGCTCATGAAGCAACTACAGGCTTATGAGCGGATGATCAGGGATGAGGATGCGGTCCGACCTAAAGGAGAGGCCAATTTGGCGGAATCTTCCAATCCCTCACGGAAGAGGAAGAGGCCAAATAAGAAGCAAGTGGCTTCTAGTTCTTCTAATCCTCCTGTCTCGGACGGGAAGAAGAAGAAGAAGAACAAGAAGCCAAAGGACCCTAAAAAGTCCAAATGCTTCCATTGTGGGAAGGTAGGTCACTTCAACAAGGCTTGCCGGGAATTCCTAGCCGCCAAGGGCAAGAAAGGTAAGGAACTTCATTACTTAGAAGCGTGTTTGGTGGAAGAATCGAAAGACACTTAGGTCATTGATTCGGGCGCCACTAATCATGTTTGTGTTTCTATGCAGGGGGTTCGTGGAAACAAGAAGTCTACATGATAGGAGCCTCTCGTTGCGGACTGGAGATGGTAGCTTTGTGGTGGCTGAAGCAGTGGGAGATGTTCACCTTTATTTTGATCAATTTAGGTTTATTTTATTGAAAGACTGTTTTTATGTTCCTAATTTTAGAAGGAACCTTATATCGGTAGCTTGTTTAATAAAGGATTCTTATTCAGTTTCTTTTAGTAAAAGAGTTGATATTCGTAGAAATAAGTCTTTTATCTGTTATGGATGGATGGATGGAAACCTATATTTGATCAGACCAAAGATGTACTCACTGCTTGACACTGAATTAATTGATAACTCTAAAAGGTTGAAAGTTTCTCACTCTAACAAGGTGTATCTTTGGCATTTAAGACTTGGTCATATTAATCAGGATAGGATTCAAAGATTGGTGAAAGACGGTCCTCTGGAATCTCTGGAGGAGGTACGACTTCCCCAATGTGAGTCTTGTCTAGAGGGTAAGATGACTAAGAGGTCTTTTGGAGCTAAGGGTACAAAGGCTCAGGAGCTCTTAGAAATTGTGCACACTGACGTATGTGGCCCCATGAACGTCACAGCACGAGGAGGGTTCGAGTATTATGTCTCTTTTATAGATGATTACTCGAGGTATGGATATGTGTATCTGATGCACCGCAAGAGCGAAACCTTTGACAAGTTCAAAGAGTATCGTGCGGAAGTGGAAAAGCAATTGGATAAATCCATAAAGACACTTCGATCTGATCGAGGTGGCGAATATCTCTCCGATGAATTTCTAAGACATCTTGTAGAGAATGGGATATTATCCCAATTGACTGTACCTGGTACTCCACAACAGAATGGTGTAGCCGAAAGGAGAAACAGGACCTTATTGGATATGGTACGGTCCATGATGAGTTATTCAACGCTGCCATTATCATTTTGGGGATATGCTTCGCAAACGGCATGCTATATTCTGAACCAAGTTCCGAGCAAATCAATTCCTAGAACTCCGTATGAATTGTGGCGTGGCAGGAAGCCCTCCCTTGGACATATGAGAATATGGGGCTGCCCAGCACATGTACTGGATGGGGATGCGAAGAAGTTGGAACCAAGATCAGAATTATGCATGTTTGTAGGGTATCCAAAAGGAACTAAAGGAGGTCTGTTCTATAACCCGAAGGAACAAAAAGTCATTGTCTTAACCCATGCGACATTCTTGGAAGAAAGTCACATGAATGACTTTAAGCCTCGAAGCAAAGTGGTGCTAGAGGAGTTATCGGGTGAAAGAACTGCTCCACAGATTTCGGTCTTGGACGCAAGTCTGAGTTCCAGTGAAAGACCTACAGACGATCAACAAATTAGGGTGCCTCGTCGTAGTGGGACGGTTTCTAAGAAACCTAATTTCTTCATGTATGATGCTGAGGTATACCAGGCCGAGGCTCATGAGCATGAGGAAGATCCGGTTACATATGATGAAGCTATAAAGGATGTTGATTCTAAATCTTGGAAACAGGCTATGAACAATGAGATGGATTCTATGAAATCCAACTCTGTTTGGGAACTTGTAGATTTGCCAGATGGGATAAAACCCATTGGATGCAAATGGGTCTACAAAAGAAAGAAGGATGCGGAAGGGAGAGTGGAAACTTTCAAAGCTAGACTGGTTGCAAAGGGATACACACAAAAGGCTGGAATCGATTACGAGGAAACCTTTTCGCCTGTTGCTATGCTGAAGTCTATCCGTATTCTTATGTCCATTGCTGCGGCTCTCGATTACGAGATCTGGCAAGTGGATGTCAAGACGACATTCTTGAATGGCCATCTTGAAGAGTGTATCTATATGATACAGCCCGAAGGGTTCATAGCGAAAGGCCAAGAAAGGAAAGTCTGCAAGTTGCTTAGATCCATTTATGGATTAAAGCACGCATCCCGCTCATGGAACCAGAGGTTTGATCAAGCGGTTAAGACATTTGGTTTTGAGCAGAACGTTGATGAACCTTGTGTTTATAAACGTATTAAGGATGGAAAAGTGGTCTTTCTGATACTCTATGTCGATGATATACTACTCATTGGGAATGATGTAGGGAACTTATCATCGGTCAAGCTTTGATTACACCAACAGTTTGACATGAAGGACTTAGGAGAAGCTAATTATGTTCTAGGCATTCGTCTCTTCAGAGATCGAAAGAACAAAATGATAGCGTTATCTAAAGCTTCATACATAGATAAAATAATTGACAAATATGCAATGCTAGAGGCAAAGAAAGGCTCACAACCTTCTATTGCCGGTCTAACTCTTTCATTGGATGACTGTCCCAAGACATCGGAAGAAAGAGAGCGTATGAGTAAGGTCCCTTATGCATCCGCTGTGGGTAGCCTTATGTACGCTATGCTTTGCACTCGCCCGGACATATGTTTTGTAGTAGGTATGGTGAGTCGATATCAAGTGAATCCTGGAACCAAGCACTGGCAAGCAGTAAAGCATATACTCAAGTATCTTAAGAGAACGAGGGATTATATGCTGGTGTATTCTGGAGCGGACCTAACACCCGTAAGATACACGAACTCAGGCTTCCAGACTTGTAATGATTCGAGGAAATCGACATCTGGATCAGTGTTTTTACTCGGAGGAGGCGCCATTGTGTGGAGGAGCGTGAAGCAGGGCTGCACAGTTGACTCTACTATGGAGGCTGAGTATGTGGCTGCGGCTGAGGCATCTAAAGAAGTGGTTTGGCTCCGCAAGTTCTTTAGACCTTGAGGTCATTCCGGGTGTTGACAAGCCTATCACACTTTACTGTGATAATACAGGGGCTATTGCCAACACAAGGGAATCTCGGCACCACAAGAGGACCAAGCACATCGATCGGAGATATCATATTATTAGAGGGCATGTGGAGACAGGACAAGTAGATGTATGTAAGCTCGCGTCCGAGGACAACATCGATGATCCCTTTACTAAGACTTTGGTGGCTAGAAACTTTGAGAGGCATGTAGAGGCGATGGGGATGCGTAACATGGCACATCTGCTGGCTTAGGGCAAGTGGGAGATTGTTAGGAAATGCCCTAAGTATTAGAGACATTTTGATGTATTTATTTTGAACTGGATAATAAAATTATACATAGAGGTTATTCATTACATTGCTATCTGTCCTCGTCTTATTTACATGTTAAAGTAAATGTAAGCAAATATGGCTCACTGACTGCTTGTGTTAAAACTGATAGAACATTGCATGCAATGGACTTTTGTATGCGAGAAGACAATGTTCTAAAGTTAGCAGTCTAAACTATGGTCTGTAGTCTATGGGGTTAGACCGAGCATCTAACTCATGTAAAGACTATTATGTTGTCTAAAGCCTTAGAGGGGACGGTTTGTCTTGACTGTCTGGAGCTGGACTCCCAAGTAGAGACATGGATATGTTGCTCGGTGGTGACATATTAGACCGGGACTAAAGCGTGCTTGATCTACATAGTCCGCTATGAGTGGATCAATCTGCTTTTGACGTTCATTGTGCAATAACCTTAATCCTGAGTAAATGAACTACTTCATGTATATGACTTGTGTACTTTGATGTTCCAATGGCTAAAGCGTCTGAGAGGTAGTAAGCTTATAGACCGGTTCGTTGGGTGCATGACTTGTATACGATGAAGGGTTTGTTTGCAGATATCAGAATCATAGCTCTGAGGAGTTAAAGGTATCCTCTTAAAGGCATTATACTGAATGTGAAAATGGACAAGGCCTTGCGTCGTCTGCTGGGCGGATGACTTCTTATTCACATATGGTGAATAAACATTTTTCTTGATTCGGTAGTATAATGGAACTTTAAGATAGCCTGATCAGTAGGATTAAACGGACTTTGACCTAAGGCTGATCATGGATATCATATGAGGGTTTTGCATATATGACAAGGTCATTGGATGGTAGCTCGTCACAGGCTTACGTAATACGGTATATAATTGGGAGTTCAGTTTCAGGTTTATAGTGGTGTGACTCTGAAATTAGTGATCATATGATTGAGTTGTTCGGTACAGAATGATGATCATATGGAATCACGGGAGCCCGATTATATATGTCCAATCAGTCCCTCTACGAGCTCCACATAATTCCTTAATGTTTGGCAAATTGATTTGTGTATGCTATTGGCTAGTTTATTATGCATGGATGGTGATGACACAGGATTAGGATGGTAGACAAGATTCTCTCCGGTTGGATTCAGATTTTGTTTTGGATAATAGAGTACACAATTATTCAAACTCCAAACAAAGTTGCCATGATTTTATTTGAGATTGGATTGGAGTTGTAGAAAATTATCCATGAGAACAAGAATTTGAAACACAACTGTTTTGTGGATTTTGAAATTTGAAATTTGAAATTTGATGTTTGAATTTTGAAATTTGAAATTTGAAATTTGAATTTGAAATTAGAATTTGAAATTTGAATTTGAAATTCGAATTTGAAATTTGAATTTGAAATTTGAATTTGAAATTCGAATTTGAAATTTGAAATTTGAAATTTCAAATTTGAATTTCAAATTTCAAATTTGAATCCCACTTGGACTGTGATTCAAAATTTGAATTTCAAATTTCAAATTTCAAATTTGAAATTTGAAATTCAAATTTTGAATCACAGTCCAAGTGGGATTCGAATTTGTTGTGGAAAATCCATAAGGTTTGAAATTCGAATTTGAGTTAGATTTGGAGAGGATAATTTTGTTAGAATCCTACTTGAATTTTGAATCCAAATCCTAACAAATAGTGGATGAAATTTTGAGGATTATCCTCAATGGAATTTTGGTTTTTGTGGATAAGGTTCAAGGGAAAAATTCAAGTTTCAATCCCAGTTGAATTTGGATTCTCTCCTCCCTGAAAAAGTGGCTGAAATTATGGAGAAAATCTCCTAGGAAATTTCGGTTATTTGGGATAAGGATGAGATAAGATTCAAGCTTGAAAATCCTAGTGGAATTTTGATTCTCCCTTATCCTAAATGTGGCCGAATTTTTGGGGTAAAAATCTCCTAGGAAATTTCTGATTTTTTGGTTGAAAAAGGGAGATAAAATTCTAGTTAAAATCTTGTTTAGATTTGGATTGGATTTATCCCATAATGGCTGAATTTTATTGTTGGGATTTTCCCTTGGAAAATTTAGATTTTATGGTTATGGATAAGGGAGAATATCTTTTCCTAATCCAATTCGAATTTAGAGAATCACCTCATGCAGGTCTATAAATAGAGGTCCTGCCACTCCAGTTCTCGCAGACCACAGACTCTCAGGTGAGTAGGCTTATTGTTGCACAGCTCATCGTGACAATAAGTTCTTTATTGATCTGGGTGGTCAGAAGAAGACTAGCAGTGCTAGCATACCAATCGAGGTTCAGAGTGCCCACACACTCAGCCATTCGGGAATTAGAGAATAGTAGAGAATGCTAGTTGGTTGAAGCCTCCGGTCATTCTCCTTGATAACTCGAATTTCTCGAGTCATGGAGTTACATTTTCATACTTAGATAGCCCATTTTAGGAAGTTAAAGTCACAGAAGTCATGGTTCTTAGCACTATAAATGAGAATTATCAATTTTTGACTTTAGTGGCCATTGATAAAAGTTCATTCTTAGCAGCACATAGGAATCGATCAATGTTAGAGCATTTTGAAGTCTCTTAACATGTAATATGTTTTTGGAGGTTGGTTTTTATTTTTGGTGAATGGCAGGACTTTACAGCGTGAAGAAATGCTGAAAATTAGACGTTGCCGCAGCAATGCCACAACAAAGCTGAAGCAGGCGTTGGCTGACGTGGTCTGCTAAATGTGCACACATTTTAATCCACGCTGGCCAAATTTGATGATGTCAATCATTCTTCCAAGTGTCAGCATCATTGCCCAGCATTACCATAACGTCCACGGCCAGCCAGAGGATCATCCACATGTCACAAGTAGGGTTTAAATGTTCCCTTTTTGTACTATAAAAGCTGAGCTGAAAGGAAGAGGACAGGATATACGGAGGCAAGATAACAGAAAGAGAAAGAGGGAAAAATAATAGAATCGGAAGAGAGAAAAACAGAGCAAAAAGGAAAATCGAAAAAAAAAAAATAGAAAGTGGAATTGAGATCAACCTCTGCCAGATCGTGAGGATTTCAACATCTCAAGAAGGAATTCATCTGGGTTCATTCTTCACAGACCGCATAAGGCACTGGATGCTGTACCAGCTTGATTCGAACCTTGGAAAAGGGGAGATCATTATGGTTTAATACTGCTTTCTATTGATTTCAGTCTTTCTTTTTGCATATCAGTACTTTGATGTTAAATCAAAGTCGTTTTATGATTTTTGCTGAACTCATGGAAGCTTAATTCAGCTAAGTTGTGAGTCATGAGTACTTGAACAGAATTTGAGATCTGTACAGTTTTGCTTAGTATAATTCTTTTTATTGTTCAATCTGTGCTCATTTTATTTGATCCTGTACTAGATCGTGGAAAGGAATCTAATACTAGCAACTGATTCGTGAATGTTGGAAAACGTTCAATGAATTGACTGAGATTGAACAACATGTGTTTGGTTAGTTTTCAGAGTAAAAATTAATCAATTCTGTGGGTAAGCTAGGAATAGTCATCCATCACATGGTCTTAAAGGATAATGTTCTTAATCGATCTCCTCACATTTGAATCTACATAGGAATATGCAGATTTAGAGTCTGAGAGCTATACGCATTTTTTTTATACCCTGACTAAAAAGAATGATGCTATAGCAAAGCTGTAGCACGATTTCAGAGCTGTGAAAGGAAAGTGACTTGCAACTTATTTTTCCTAATTGATTGTGTAGATATAAACCCTGAATCTTGAACTCGGAAATTCCATTTTAATTCTTGTTAAATTCTGTTTACCATTTTATTCTTTTTTTCCACAATTGAAGTTCATTTAGTTACTTGTCTAGTTAAGTCGATTTTCTTGTAAAAACAATTACATCAGAACACAAAGGCACTTTCCTCGTGGGTATGACACTCTTTCTCATCATATATTACTTGAATGCGATACGTATACTTGCGTTGAATTGCATATATCACAGATCTGCAAACAAGTTTTTGGCGCCATTGCCGGGGAAAGTGATTTTGTTGTTAATTTGTGATTTTCTACAAGGAATTTACTTAACATATTTTGAATACTGTGATCGCAGGTGAAGGGAACATTGGTTTATGAATAGGCGAGGAGGTGGTGAATTCGAAGCTTTTGACCCTGAAATAGAGAGGACCTTCAGTGCAAGAAGAAGGGAGCAACGTAACTTATCTGCAGGTGCTGAAATGGCTGACCAGCAAGCAAATCCAGCCGTGAACCAGGGCAACAATGCTCGAAATGCACTACTCTGAGCAGAAAACAGAGATCGAGCTATCAGAGACTATGCGGTCCCAATGTTAGAAGGGCTTAATCCTGGTATCGTACGCCCAAAAATACAAGCCCCTCAATTCGAGCTCAAACCTGTTATGTTTCAGATGCTCCAATCAGCAGGGCAATTCGCGGGCATACCGACAGAAGATCCACACCTACATTTGAGGCTATTCATTGAAGTTTGTGATTCTTTTAAACTGCCAGGTGTAGATGATGATGCTTTGAGACTCAGGCTATTCCCATACTCATTGAGGGATCGAGCTCGAGCCTGGTTGAATGCACTGGCACCAAATTCAATCCTTACCTGGGATGATCTAGCCGAGAAGTTCTTGATGAAGTATTTCCCACCTACAAAAAGTGTGAAACTAAGAAATGATATCACTAGCTTTCAGCAGCTCTCAGGTGAATCATTATATGAAGCGTGGGAGAGGTTTAAGGAGCTTGTCAGGAAATGCCCACATCATGGGATTCCTCACTGGATCCAGATGGAAACGTTTTATAATGGCTTGGATAGGCAAACTAGAACCATTGTAGATGCCTCAGCTAATGGAGCAATTCTTACCAAGTCATACAATGAAGCTTATGAAATTCTAGAGAGGATGGCGCAGAACAATTACCAATGGCCTATTGACAGAGCCAATGCCGCAAGAAGGGAAGGTGGTGTGTATGAAGTAGACTCGATTACAGCTCTTTCAGCCCAGCTGTCCACACTCACAAACATGGTGAAGTCTATGAGCACAGCACAAGGAGGAAAGCTACCACAACTGGCAGCTGTCTCATGTGTATATTGTGGAGAAGGACATGTTTTTGAACAATGCCCGTCTAACCCTGAATCAGCTTGTCTTGTTGGGAATTATCAGCGTTACAATAATCCTTATCCTAATAATTACAACCAGGGACACAAGCAGCATGCAGGCTCGACTTCAAATTATTATGGTCAAGGTGTAAGCGCATCATCAGTTCCTATGCCAAGTAGACCTCCATTCCCTCCTGGATTTCAGCAACCCATGAGGCAGCAAGTTCAAGAACCACCACAGACAACTCTATCAACAATCGAGAGTTTGTTGAGGGAACACATGGCGAAGACAGATACCCGTATTCAGGACCACTCAGCGTTGTTGCAAAGTCGCACAGCCTCATTGAGGAGCTTGGAGAATCAAATGGGACAGTTAGCAAGTGCTCTTAGCAGTAGACCACAAGGGACATTGCCAAGTGATACCGAGAACCCAAAAAGAGAAGGCAAGGAACAATGCAAAGCCATTGCGTTGAGGAGTAGAAAGATACTGGAAGAACCCAACACTGGGATAGCTAAAAAAGGGGAGCTCACTTTGATCCAAAAGGATAAGCCACAAGAAGAAATCGCTGAAATACTCGCAACCCAGGTTCAGGCCGATTAGAACGTTGCTACAGCAATGCCACAGCAAGGAATCGTCCAGCAAGAAATGAGAAAACCGCCACCAGCTTTTCCTCAACGATTCCATAAGCAACAGCAGGATAAGCAATTTAAGAAGTTTCTAGATGTTTTGAAGCAACTTCACATCAACATACCACTCGTGGAAGCTCTAGAACAAATGCCCAGTTATGCAAAGTTTATGAAGGACATCTTAGCTAAGAAGAGAAGATTGGGGGAGTTTGAAACAGTTGCTCTCACTGAAGAAAGCAGTGCCTTTTTCCAGAACAGATTGCCACCAAAGTTGAAGGATCCAGGTAGTTTTACCATTCCATGCACAATTGGCAACAACTATTTTGGCAAGGCCCTTTGCGACCTTGGAGCAAGCATAAATTTGATGCCAATGTCGGTGTTCAGAAAGTTGGGAGTGGGTAAAGCAAGGCCAACTACAGTCACACTACAGTTAGCAGATAGATCGTTGACTCATCCTGAAGGGAAAATTGAGGATGTTCTTGTTAAAGTCGATAAATTCATCTTTCCAGCAGATTTTATCATCCTTGATTTTGAAGCAGATCGTGAGATTCCCATCATTCTCGGGTGTCCATTTTTGGCCACAGGACGAGCTCTAATAGATGTGCAAAAGGGTGAATTGACTATGAGGATGAATGATGAACAAGTCACTTTTAATGTTTTGAAGGCAATGAGATTTCCTGAAGAATTTGAAGAATGTTCAACTGTCCAGGTCCTTGAGTCGGCTGTAATTGAGGAGCTAGAGAAGAACCACCTTGAGACAGATTTGGAAGATCCTTTTGAGCCATTTCCAAGACAAGAAGAGTTGAACAATGTGGAAATTCAAGCAAGGAACAACGTAAGGGGAAGACAGTATGAGACGTTGGGATTAGCAGATCGAGAAACAAAGCTGCCCAAACCATCCACTGAAGAGCCGCCCACTCTAGAGTTGAAGCCTCTGCCAAATCATCTCAGATATGCATATTTGGGAGATAAAGAAACTTTACCAGTCATCATTTCTGCTTCGCTAACTGAGGAGCAAGAGGACAAACTGCTTCAGGTGTTAAAAAAATTTAAGAAAGCCATTGGATGGACCATTGCTGACATCAAGGGAATCAGTCCCTCATTATGTATGCACAAGATCCTGTTGGAGGACGACTACAGAGGGTCCATTGAGCAGCAACGAAGACTCAATCCAATTATGAAGGAGGTGGTAAAGAAGGAAGTCATTAAGTGGTTGGATGCTGGGATCATATATCCTATTTCAGACAGTTTATGGGTAAGTCCAGTGCAATGCGTACCAAAGAAAGGAGGAATGACGGTAGTAACCAATCAGAATGATGAACTGATTCCCACTCGGACTGTTACAGGATGGAGAGTATGTATGGACTACCGGAAACTCAACAAAGCTACTAGGAAGGATCACTTTCCTCTGCCGTTTATTGATCAAATGTTGGATATATTGGCGGGCAAGGAATACTATTGCTTTCTTGATGGGTATTCAGGATACAATCAGATTGCTATTTCTCCAGGGGATCAAGCTAAAACCACCTTTACCTGTCCATACGGCACATTCGCGTTCAGGAGGATGCCCTTCGGATTATGCAATGCACCAGCCACCTTCCAGCGGTGTATGATGGCCATTTTTTCTGACATGGTCGAGGACTTCCTTGAGATATTCATGGACGATTTTTCAGTCTTTGGGAATTCTTTTGATTTGTGCTTGAGCAACTTGGCCAAGGTTCTCCATAGATGTGAAGAAACAAATTAGTGCTCAACTGGGAGAAGTGCCATTTCATGGTGAAGGAAGGAATTGTCTTAGGGCACAAGGTTTCTAAAGCTGGGATTGAAGTGGATAAAGTAAAGATTGAGGCAATAGAAAAGATGCCTCCTCCTACCACAGTTAATGGAATCCGAAGTTTTTTGGGGCATGCTGGGTTCTACAGAAGATTCATCAGAGACTTTTCAAAAATCTCCAAGCCATTATACAGCTTACTGGAGAAAGATTCGGTGTTCATGTTCGATGAGCAGTGCCTTCATGCATTCGAAGAGTTAAAAAAGAAACTGATTTCAGCGCCAATTGTAGTAGCACCTGACTGGTCATTACCCTTCGAGGTGATGTGTGATGCAAGCGATATGGCGGTAGGAGCTGTGTTGGGCCAACGCAGGAGCAAAGTGTTTCATTCAATCTATTATGCGAGCAGGACACTCACAGGAGCTCAGTTGAATTATACGGTGACTGAGAAAGAATTGTTGTCTGTTGTATATGCTTTTGAAAAATTTAGAGCTTATCTCGTGGGTGCAAACGTAGTTGTATACACTGATCATGCAGCAATTAAATACCTCATACAGAAGAAAGATGCAAAACCTAGGTTGATTCGGTGGGTTCTTCTACTTCAAGAATTTGATTTAGATATCAAGGACCGAAGAGGAGCTGAAAATCAGGTAGCTGATCATCTTTCAAGACTGGGCAATGGAATTGAAGGGCAAGAAAACTAGCTCATTAGAGAAACATTCCCTGACGAGCAGTTATTTACAGTTACTCAGTCAATTGTACCATGGTACGCTGATTTTGTCAATTATTTGGTAAGTGGTCTGTTACCTCCAGATTTGTCTAGGCAGCAATTGAAGAAGTTTATGCATGATGTTCGTTCTTATTTTTGGGATGAACCATATCTATTTAAGCAATGTGCTGATCAAGTGTTGAGGAGATGCATTCCTGAAGAGGAAATGGAGGATGTTCTCTATCACTGCCATTCTTCATCATATGGAGGTCATTATTGTGACAACCGGGAAATTCAGGCAATTCTCGGATGAAAAATGTACAATTGTATGTATATAACAATTTGTACTATTTAAAGAGTAAAATAAATGTATTTATATTGTTCAGAATATATGAAAATATTCTAACAATACTGACGAGTAAGAATTCAGTGTTGGAAAAATTCACTGAGTTGAAACGGGTGAAACGGTGCCAAAATCGGCATTGAAAACCCTAACCGAGCCAATAAAAGACGGTAAACTTCCGGGATTGATTTTGATCAAACGAAAGCAGATTAAATTGATCCGACTGCACAGGAGACCTCAGGAACATGCTGGGACGATTTCAGGAAAATTTCGGCTCGAACCGGCATCGGTCAAAAAGTAGTCGAATTAATGTGAATAGTGAAAGTCAAAGTCAACTTTCACTTTTGTAATTATGATATCATAAATCAAGAATTATAAATGAAGGAAATATGGTGGTTGGTGGAATGAAAGGCCATGATTCATTTAGCTTTTGATCTAAAGGCCAAGATTTGGCCAAAAATTACCATTTTTAATTTTTCAAAAATGGAGAAAGAATTAGGTTGAAAGATGTCTAATTCTCATTGGTGGAAGGCTAAATTAATTGGCCTTTGGTTTCATTAAGTCGGCAACTTAGTAACATATTGGTCGAGACCCATTTTTCAAGCCAAACCAAAAGAAAAAAAAAATTTCTAAGTTTCTTCCATGGCATGTACGTGAGCCACCCAAGGGAAACCAAGATTTTCTTCAACTTTTCTTCACAAAAAAGAGTGTCAAAGTGTTCCTTGAAGACAAAGGAAGCATTAGACCAAGGTAACTCCCTTTTTCACTTAATTTTTCATGGTTTTTCTTCTTAAAATCCGTGGGTGAATAGTGAGAAAAAGATGGAAAATTTTTGGTTGTTTTCCATTGAATTGATGTTGGGTTATGTTAAGGTTGTAATAAGGAAGAAAACCATGCAAATTGTGTAAAGAAAAACCAAAATTTTGTTGGTTTTTCAAAGGAAAATCCGTGGGTTAACTTAGGTAACCAATGAGAAAAAGTTGTGGTTTAATTTCTAACTTGCTTCCAAGTTTAATTTTGTGAAGGATAAAGCTTGTATTTCATTATGAAAAGCTTGAAAAAAAATTTTGGTATGAATTACATAATGTGGCCGTGAGTTTCCTAAGGGTTTGGAAGAAAAATTTGCATGCTTTTATGTGATGTTTGGTTAATTTAAATCATGCAATTTAATGTGTAAATGGTGGCAATGTGATTGAAAGAATGAAACAAAAATGTTTGGCATGTGTTTCATTAAATGGCCGTGGGTTGTATAAGGGTAAAAACCCTAAGAAATTGGTTGAAAATGCAAAGAAAATGGGCTTGAAAATGTGTTAAAAACGTGACATTTGAATGGCCTAAAGTGTGGTGAAAGTTTGACAAAATTTGGTTCGGTTTGGTTGTGAAAACCGAAACCAAATTAAGGGTAAAATTGTGAAAAAATTTTGTTATGTGGGTGATAATGTGGAATTGGAATTTTGTGGGTTTTTATGTAAAAGTTTGGAAAACTTTTACATTAAATAGGCTTGTGGTATAGTACGTGGCAGGTACATACGGTTCGAGGCGTACCTAACGCCGGAAGCCTTAAAATTACGACGAAATGCTGCCGAAATTTCAAAAACGGCATTCGGGGTAAAATAGGAATTTAAAATAAAAGTTAGGGCCGGGACGGAAACCCGAGTCCCTAACGGAAAAATTGAATAAGGAAAAAAAAATTTAAGGGGTGGGTCGTGAATAGTAATCCGTCCCCTTAAAAATGAAAAACACGTGTGAGATTGAAAAACCGACCCCGAGGGGGGGGCGTTTTTGAAAATAAAATAAAGGTCCGAGTCGGGAATGGAAAACCCGAGCCTCGGAGATCTAGGTCGGGAAAGTCTAGATGAACGTTTTAAATACTAGTGAAACGCCCATTTGAGGCTCTGAAACGATAGAAAATCGCTAAACCGACGTAAGGGTCGGAATAGTACTTCCCGAGGGCCGGGAAAGCAAAAAGTGGAAATAAATAGAAACGAACCCGGTAATGATTAGAAAAGAGTCAGAAAAGTTCCTGAGAGCCAAAAATGCAGTCTGGATCAATAAAATTCCGTCAGGGGTAAAACTACAATTTTGCCAAAATATTGGGGCAAAATCGTAATTTTGCAAAAGTTTGGGGAAAATGGTGAAAATAATAAATAAAACCTAAAAAGTTATAAATAGGTTTTATTTAAGCTTTTTAATGAAAAATAAAAGCTATAAATGGATATGAAATTAACAGACAAGGTTTTGTCTGTAGGATCCCAAAATCGGCCTACAAGGAAGGCGATTCAAAATCCAAGAGAGAGAAAGCGAACAGTCTGATAAGGTAAGTTCAGACATTTACCTGTCGCAACATATGGCAATATTGTGCTAACTTTAATGTACTAACTATAAGTTAGGTACAAATGTGCTACGGGCACTATGATAGAATAGAAAGAGAGACGAAATGTGCTACGGGCACTATAAGAATGGGACACATGGTTAATTGTGCTTCGGGCACTAGAGCGAGGTTAATGAAACTCACTCACCTAAAATTAAAATGTGAACCATTCCTAACCACGGGGCAATGTGAAGTCACCGGGTTAGAAGTGTAAAAAGTCGGTAATGAAACCACTTTCTGGCGTACCAACCTTCCGTATAGGGAGGTACTTTTGCCTTCGGGGCTATGAGATAAGGCTGTGGAGGTCAGCACTGATGTACCGCTTCCAGTCATGTACAATTTTACCTTCGGGGCTATGAGATTAAGGCTGTGGAGGTCAGCACTAATGTGCCGCTCCCAGTCAAGCGCACTTAAATGGTACTGCCAACCTGAGCTCAAAACCAGAACGTAATCAAAGATAATGACCTAAAACTGAAACTGTGCCATAATTGAGCATAAGACAGTTTAGTGAGAGCACTAACATCGCGGTAGATGTACTAGTGTGACACGGTGTTGTGGTCAAACTTACTATTCACGTATGAATAGTGGTCAAAGTTACTATTTACGTATGAATAGTGGTCAACGATACTATTCACGATGAATAGTACTATTCATAGAAATTTTATTTCTTGCCTATTTGAACTTACTGAGCCTGTAGCTCACCATTTTTGCTAATGTTGCAGGTAAGCGACCAGCTCAGTAGCTTGTTTGACTGGATGCGGAAGGGATGGCGCGTGTCAAATGGGATAACTGGGCGAGGGATATGGTACTGCCAGAGTCTTCCCGTTGAGCGTTAAAGTGAAGGGAAAAAAAAGGAAACAGTTCTTTTATAATTATATATATATTTTACAAAAGTACTGTATTATTTATATTACTTTGTACTTATCAACAAAGTAAATAGTGGAAAAAGATTTTATATGATGTAAAAAAAAAAAAATTTCCCCAAAAACGACATGATTTTAAAAAAGAGCGAGATAAGCCGGCGACCCACGAGAGTACAATCTATCGCCGTTAGCGATAAGCTCAACTGTAATAGTATTGTATGATCTCTACGAGGGGCGGGCCGGCACAGTTGGTATCAGAGCATGGTTTACGGTTGGTGAAGTTTAGAATACCAACTGCTGCCACAGTTGGTATCAGAGCCGAGTTTGAGATTGGTCTAGTTTATAATACCAACTGCTGCCACAGTTGGTATATCAGAGCAAGGGTTGCGACTGATTTGGTTTTGAATACCAACAGCCGTCACAGTTGGTATATCAGAGCAGTATGACCATATCCCGATTTGACACTTTACGCATCCTGCACCGCTATCCAAGTAAGTAGTTTACTTAAGTTCAGTCAATTATTTTCTTATATGAAAATAATTATCTTATAGTTAGCAAGATGACCAGACCTCCATATGTGAGACCACCGCTACCACGACCGAGAGGAGTATTACGGGTATGGACGAGGTCTATTGTGAGGCCGTCTATGTCCCAACGATAGGTAAGCAGACCCCCGGTACCTGAGAGACCTCCGGTACTAGTACCAGCACCAGCGCCAGCGCCAGTAGATATAGTACAGCCACGACCGATAGTTCATCAACCGGTGGTAGTGGACATTCCAGTTGTTGGTGGACGCCAACACATTGGGGTGAGAGTGTCGGCACGGGCAGTACAGGCTTTTCGAGCTAGCAGTCCCCCGATGTTTGACGGTGGACGACAGTCGATGGAGACTAAGGACTGGCTCCATGCCATTGAGAGGATTATGGCGATATGTGACATTGATCGAGATATGTGGATACAATTGGCCGTCAGTATGTTTCAGGGAGACGCTCGAATGTTCTGGCAATATTGCGACCAGGAGATTTTATTAGGATTCAGTTGGGCTGAGTTCTGTCAGTGGTTGGCTGATCAGTTTCCGCCTAGAGATCCAACACCTACTCCAGCACCTCCAGAGAGACGAGAGGCTGATACACCTGCGTATCCCAGATTTGATGAGGTCAGGGACTACATTCTCCAGACTGAGAGGATGGTCATGCTGTCTAGTGAGACGGTGATGTCTTATGCAGCACGATTTGAGGAGACCATCAGGAGAAGATGTCCGTTGCCCAACCTCACTAAAGCAAACTGTTGTGAGCTGTTCTGGAAAGGTTTACCCTTGGAGTTGAGACAGAGGGTAATCAAGCCGTTTCCTCCGACGCTCCAAGAGTTCGTGGTGACGATCAGGACGATTGAGAGAGAGATTCTGATCGAGCATCTGACGCAAAGTCAACGAGAGACACTGGGTCAAGATGAGATGTTTGCACGCATCTTCGGGTGGAGAAGAATGATGAATGATCATGAGGCCGGACCGTCTAGACCACGAGGAGGTGATGACTCAGGACAGGGAGCATTGCCTAGGGGCGGTGATGATTCAGATGATACCGATGACGATGAGGATCCAGAAGAATATCCTCTAGTCCCAGATGCGGGGAATGAGTGACCAGTAGATATGTATATATGTACATAAGTAGCTTAGAGAAAAGCTCTTTTGTATAGACTTGTGGCCATTTTGTACCTCAGGCTGATGTATATATATGACTGGTGGTGATTATGTATGACATATAAATGTTTTGCTATGAATGAAATATCAAAATGATTATATGTTGTACGATGATGTGTTACGATGATGTGGCTTTACATTACCCTAAATTTCGTAAATTGATATGATTTTACGAATGTGGTTATGGAAAAGCTAACAGTGAATTATTGTGCCATAATAGGACAATAGGCAAGATGGTGGATTTGCGTAATCGACCAGAAGGACGAGAGCGACGTCCTGATGTCATGGAGAGACTGGATCAGATACAAGCTTTATTAGAAGCTCAGATGCAAGAAAATGCGAATCTGAGGCGACGGGTAGAGGAGCTAGAACAGAGACAAGGCTCTGAGGGTACCCAAGTAGAACAACAAGTTGACGTAGATCCGGTTATTCCTCTAGCTGCAGTACATGAGAGAGCTCCTGAACCATAACCAGTATTGAATTTGGAACCCCTCTATGAAAGATTCAGGTGCATGAGACCGCCAGAATTTGAAGGGTCTACAAATCCCTTAGAGGCTGAAGACTGGTTGTCGTCATTGCAAGTGATCATGGAGTTCATGAACCTAACTGACCGCGAGAAGGTTGCATGTGCGTCTTTTGTGCTAAGAAAATATGCTCATTTTTGGTGGGACACTGTGCGAATGAGGAGAGACGTGTCTACCATGAGTTGGGTGGAATTTCTGGAAGAATTTAACCAGAAATATTACGACCCTGCATCTCTGAGACAGTAACAGAAAGAATTCTCAGAGTTGACACAAGGGAACATGTCGGTAAGCGAAGTCTGTCGAAAGTTCGATCAGCTATCCCGTTTGTGCCCTTATGTGGTCCCTACTGAGAGGGAAAAGATACAGAAAATGATCAGGATGTTCAGGCCAGAAATTGCTGCGTTAGTAGATACTGGACTAGTACCACCTACTTCTGTAGCAGACTGTGTGAGTCGGGCCATTAGAGCGGAGTTCCATGTAGCTCGACAGAAAGAGGAAAGAGAGAAACACTGGGAGGCAAAGAAGAAGGAGAGGGCTTTGGCGAAGTCTACACAAGTTGGCCAATCAAGCAAACCAAGTCAGAATGCGAAACCAAGCCAGGGCAACAATCAAGGATCCCAGCAAAATAAGAGAAAAGGGAATTTTTCTGGGAATCGCCAGGGCAATAATCGAAACCAGCAACGGAGAACAGCTGGTAATGCAGAGTCTAATGTGCAAAACTGCCCTACATGCGGGAAGAGACATTCTGGGCAATGCAGATTTGGGCCACTTGTTTGCTACGAATGTGGAAAGGAAGGCCATTATGCCAGGAATTGTCCAAATAGGCAGGGTGGACAAGGCACTTCCCAACCGCACCAGACACGCCCACAAGCTCATTCCCTTCAGGCCAGAGTTGAAGAGTCACCAGCAAGGCCGCAACGCCAGGAGCGAATGTCACGTGCTGATGCTCGTGTGATGGCCTACAGCAAGGAAGACGCAGAGGCAAGAACATCAAACGTGGTGACAGGTCAGCTTCCTGTCGCTAGTCATGTAGAATCTGTACTATTCGATTCCGGTGCTACGCATTCTTTTGTTTCCTATGCATTTGTTGACAAGATAGGACTTCCTAAGGATAATATGGGAAGGGTATTTAAGACAGCCTTACCTTCTGGGGAAGTATTGTTGTCCAATTACTGGCTACCCTATGTACCAGTATATGTGGCAAATAGGGAACTATATGCTGAGTTGATCGTAATGGAGATCATGGATTACGATGTGATTCTAGGCATGGATTTCCTAGGGAAATACCGAGCTATGATCAACTGCCGAAATCGAAAGATAGTATTCCAACCCGAGGAAGAAGAGAGTTTCGAGTATGTTGATACTTCTCGAAGACCCGGGAAGATGATCATCAGTTCGCTGAGAACAAGCAAGCTGATAGCCAGTGGTTGCATGGGATATCTAGCATATGTGGTGGATACTACAGAGGAATAGAAGCTTCAAGCTGAAGATGTTCCTGTTGTTAATGAGTTTCTTGACGTATTTCCAGAAGAGTTACCAAGGATACCTCCAGAGAGAGAAATCTCGTTCGAAATTGAGTTGATGCCTGGAACAGCACCCATTTCCAAAGCACCATACCGTATGGCTCCAGTGGAGTTGAAGGAGCTGCAGGTACAATTAAAGGAGCTTTTGGATAAGGGATTTATCAAGCCGAGTTATTCTCCATGGGGTGTACCTGTGTTATTCGTCAAGAAAAAGGATGGAACATTCCGACTGTGCATTGATTATCGGGAGTTAAATAAGGTTACGATCAAAAATAGGTATCCGTTACCTAGAATTGATGACCTATTCGACCAGTTAAAAGGCGCAGCGGTATTTTCCAAAATCGACTTACGATCAGGATATCATCAGCTGAGAATTAAAGAAAGTGATATTCCTAAGACGGCGTTTAGAACTCGTTATGGTCATTACGAGTTTCTTGTGATGCCATTCGGACTGACAAATGCACCGGCAGTGTTCATGGACTTAATGAACAGAATTTTTAAAGAGTATCTAGATAAGTTTGTCATTGTATTCATTGATGACATTCTTATATACTCGAAGACTCATGAGGAGCACAAGGAGCATCTGAGGATCGTGCTGAACACGATAAGGAAGCATCAACTGTATGCCAAATTCTCAAAATGTGAGTTTTGGTTAGACAGAGTACATTTCCTCGGACATGTTGTATCCCAGGAAGGTATTGCTGTAGATCCGACGAAGGTAGAAGCAATTAACCAGTGGCCTGTACCCAAGAGTGTGACTGAAATACGCAGTTTCTTGGGATTGGCTGGTTATTATCGGCGATTTGTAGAGGGATTCGCGCGATTAGCTGCACCTCTTACTGCTCTTACACGCAAAGAAAGGAAGTACGAGTGGACTATGGAATGCGAAAGAAGCTTCCAGGAGTTAAAGAGGCGACTGACAAGCGCACCAATCCTTACGCTTCCCACTGAAGGGGAGAAGTTTATGATCTACAGTGATGCATCGAAAATAGGATTGGGAGCAGTACTAATGCAAAATGGCAAGGTGATTGCCTATGCTTCCCGTCAATTAAAGGAGCATGAAAGGAATTATCCTACGCATGACCTTGAACTTGCTGCAGTAGTGTTCGCACTTAAAATTTGGCGACACTATCTCTATGGAGCTCAATGTCAGATTTTCACTGATCACCAAAGCCTGAAGTATTTCTTCACGCAAAAGGAGCTCAATATGCGGCAAAGACGATGGTTGGAACTGGTGAAGGATTATGATTGTGAAATCCTATACCATCCAGGGAAAGCCAACCGTGTAGCGGATGCTTTAAGTAGAAAGTCTACCATATCGCACCAGCTACCAATAAACAGGCTTCCGAAGCCATTGCAGTAAGAGATAAATTCTTTAAACTTAGAACTGATATCTGGAAGATTAGCTGCACTCCAAGTGGAATCATCGCTATTTGAGGAAATAAAAGAAGCTCAGAGGCGAGATCCAATGATGACAAGTTCTCAAGAAGGAATTTCCAAAGATGGAATGATCCTTTATCAAGGAAGAATAAATGTTCCAGCTGATGAGGAACTTAGAAGACGGATCATGTCAGAAGCCCATGAGACACCCTATTCGGTTCATCCCGGAGCAAGCAAGATGTATCAGGACTTGAAGTTACAGTTCTGGTGGAAAGGGATGAAGAACGATATAGTGAAATTCGTGAGCAGATGCATGACCTGTCAGAGAATCAAAGTAGAACATAAACATCCAGCAGGAAGATTGGAACCGTTGGAGATTCCTGAATGGAAATGGGAACACATTACGATGGATTTTGTAGTGGGACTCCCAAAAACCCGAGAAGGTTATGATGCCATTTGGGTTATTGTGGACAGACTGACCAAGACGCGGTTTATAGCTGTCAAGATGACTTTTTCGCTGGAAAAGTTTGCTCAGCTGTACGTAACTCATGTCGTCAGATTACATGGAGTACCAAAATCCATTGTATCAGATCGAGATGCACGGTTTACTTCGAATTTCTGGAAGTGTGTGCAAAAGGCCATGGGTACTGAATTGAGACTCAGTATGGCTTTTCATCCGCAAACAGACGGGCAGTCAGAGCGGACAATTCAGACCTTAGAGGACATGCTTCAAGCTTGCGTTATGGATTTTGCGGGAAATTGGAACGAGAAGTTACCATTGATTGAATTCTCGTACAATAATAGTTACCAAGCTTCGATAGGCATGGCACCTTACGAGGCTTTGTATGGACGGAAGTGCAGATCACCATTACATTGGTACGATTTGTGAGAAAAGTAGTTGCATAAGACGGACTTCATAAAAGAGACTTCCGATGCAGTTGCTAGAATTCAGCGTCAAATGAAAATTGCGCAAAGCCGACAAAAGAGTTATGCGGACAAGAGGCGGAGATCCTTGGAGTTTGACGAAGGAGACTTCGTGTTTCTCAAGGTATCGCCTATGAAGGGGATTATGCGGTTCGGTAAAAAGGGGAAACTGAGTCCAAGATACATTGGGCCCTATGAAATTATCGAACGCATTGGAAAGGTCACTTACAGATTAGCGCTACCCCCAGAATTGTCGGCAGTGCATAACGTATTTCATGTGTCGATGCTGAGAAAGTATATACCAGATCCGTCCCATGTGTTGAAGCATGAGCCTATTCAAATCCACAAGGATTTGACATATGAGGAACAGCCTATTCAAGTACTAGCTTGTGAAGAGAAAGTACTGAGGAATAAGGTAATCCCACTAGTGAAGATTTTGTGGAAAAATCACAATATTGAAGAAGCTACGTGGGAACGATAAGACGAGATGAGGAGTTTATACCCCCATTTGTTCTAATTTTCGAGGACGAAAATTTTATAAGGAGGGGTGAATGTGACAACCGGGAAATTCAGGCAATTCTCGGATGAAAAATGTACAATTGTATGTATATAACAATTTGTACTATTTAAAGAGTGAAATAAATGTATTTATATTGTTCAGAATATATGAAAATGTTCTAACAATACTGACGAGTAAGAATTCAGTGTTGGAAAAATTCACTGAGTTGAAACGGGTGAAACGGTGCCAAAATCGGCATTGAAAACCCTAACCGAGCCAATAAAAGACGGTAAACTTCCGGGATTGATTTTGATCAAATGGAAGCAGATTAAATTGATCCGACTGCACAGGAGACCTCAGGAACACGCTGGGACGATTTCAGGAAAATTTCGGCTCGAACCGGCATCGGTCAAAAAGTAGTCGAATTAATGTGAATAGTGAAAGTCAAAGTCAACTTTCACTTTTGTAATTATGACATCATAAATCAAGAATTATAAATGAAGGAAATATGGTGGTTGGTGGAATGAAAGGCCATGATTCATTTAGCTTTTGATCTAAAGGCCAAGATTTGGCCAAAAATTACCATTTTTAATTTTTGAAAAATGGAGAAAGAATTAGGTTGAAAGATGTCTAATTCTCATTGGTGGAAGGCTAAATTAATTGGCCTTCGGTTTCATTAAGTCGGCAACTTAGTAACATATTGGCCGAGACCCATTTTTCAAGCCAAACCAAAAGAAAAAAAAATTTTCTAAGTTTCTTCCATGGCATATACGTGAGCCACCCAAGGGAAACCAAGATTTTCTTCAACTTTTCTTCACAAAAAAGAGTGTCAAAGTGTTCCTTGAAGACAAAGGAAGCATTAGACCAAGGTAACTCCCTTTTTCACTTAATTTTTCATGGTTTTTCTTCTTAAAATCCGTGGGTGAATAGTGAGAAAAAGATGGAAAATTTTTGGTTGTTTTCCATTGAATTGATGTTGGGTTATGTTAAGGTTGTAATAAGGAAGAAAACCATGCAAATTGTGTAAAGAAAAACCGAAATTTTGTTGGTTTTTCAAAGGAAAATCCGTGGGTTACCTTAGGTAACCAATGAGAAAAAGTTGTGGTTTAATTTCTAACTTGCTTCCAAGTTTAATTTTGTGAAGGATAAAGCTTGTATTTCATTATGAAAAGCTTGAAAAAAAATTTTGGTATGAATTACATAATGTGGCCGTGAGTTTCCTAAGGGTTTGGAAGAAAAATTTGCATGCTTTTATGTGATGTTTGGTTAATTTAAATCATGCAATTTAATGTGTAAATGGTGGCAATGTGATTGAAAGAATGAAACAAAAATGTTTGGCATGTGTTTCATTAAATGGCCGTGGGTTGTATAAGGGTAAAAACCCTAAGAAATTGGTTGAAAATGCAAAGAAAATGGGCTTGAAAATGTGTTAAAAACGTGACATTTGAATGGCCTAAAGTGTGGTGAAAGTTTGACAAAATTTGGTTCGGTTTGGTTGTGAAAACCGAAACCAAATTAAGGGTAAAATTGTGAAAAAATTTTGTTATGTGGGTGATAATGTGGAATTGGAATTTTGTGGGTTTTTATGTAAAAGTTTGGAAAACTTTTACATAAAATAGGCTTGTGGTATAGTACGTGGCAGGTACATACGGTTCGAGGCGTACCTAACTCGGGAAGCCTTAAAATTACGACGAAATGCTGCCGAATTTCAAAAACGGCATTCGGGGTAAAATAGGAATTTAAAATAAAAGTTAGGGCCGGGACGGAAACCCGAGTCCCTAACGGAAAAATTGAATAAGGAAAAAAAAATTTAAGGGGTGGGTCGTGAATAGTAACCCATCCCCTTAAAAATGAAAAACGCGTGTGAGATTGAAAAACCGACCCCGAGGGGGGGGCGTTTTTGGAAATAAAATAAAGGTCCGAGTCGGGAACGGAAAACCCGAGCCTCGGAGATCTAGGTCGGGAAAGTCTAGATGAACGTTTTAAATACAAGTGAAACGTCCATTTGAGGCTCCGAAACGATAGAAAATCGCTAAACCGATGTAAGGGTCGGAATAGTGCTTCCCGAGGGCCGGGAAAGCAAAAAGTGGAAATAAATAGAAACGAACCCGGTAATGATTAGAAAAGAGTCAGAAAAGTTCCTGAGAGCCAAAAATGCAGTCTGGATAAATAAAATTCCGTCAGGGGCAAAACTACAATTTTGCCAAAATATTGGGGCAAAATCGTAATTTTGCAAAAGTTGGGGGAAAATGGTGAAAATAATAAATAAAACCTAAAAAGTTATAAATAGGTTTTATTTAAGCTTTTTAATGAAAAATAAAAGCTATAAATGGATATGAAATTAACAGACAAGGTTTTGTCTGTAGGATCCCAAAATCGGCCTACAAGGAAGGCGATTCAAAATCCAAGAGAGAGAAAGCGAACAGTCTGATAAGGTAAGTTCAGACATTTACCTATCTGCAACATGTGGCAATATTGTGCTAACTTTAATGTACTAACTATAAGTTAGGTACATATGTGCTACGGGCACTATGATAGAATAGAAAGAGAGACGAAATGTGCTACGGGCACTATAAGAATGGGACACATGGTTAATTGTGCTTCGGGCACTAGAGCGAGGTTAATGAAACTCACTCACCTAAAATTAAAATGTGAACCATTCCTAACCACGGGGCAATGTGAAGTCACCGGGTTAGAAGTGTAAAAAGTCGGTAATAAAACCACTTTCTGGCGTACCAGCCTTCCGTATAGGGAGGTACTTTTGCCTTCGGGGCTATGAGATAAGGCTGTGGAGGTCAGCACTGATGTACCGCTCCCAGTCATGTACAATTTTGCCTTCGGGGCTATGAGATTAAGGCTGTGGAGGTCAGCACTAATGTACCGCTCCCAGTCAAGCGCACTTAAATGGTACTGCCAACCTGAGCTCAAAACCAGAACGTAATCAAAGATAATGACCTAAAACTGAAACTGTGCCATAATTGAGCATAAGACAGTTTAGTGAGAGCACTAACGTCGCGGTAGATGTACTAGTGTGACACGGTGTTGTGGTCAAACTTACTATTCACGTATGAATAGTGGTCAAAGTTACTATTTACGTATGAATAGTGGTCAACGGTACTATTCATCATGAATAGTACTATTCATAGAAATTTTATTTCTTGCATGTTTGAACTTACTGAGCCTGTAGCTCACCATTTTTGCTAATGTTGCAGGTAAGCGACCAGCTCAGTAGCTTGTTTGACTGGATGCGGACGGGATGGCGCGTGTCAAATGGGATAACTGGGCGAGGGATATGGTACTGCCAGAGTCTTCCCGCTGAGCGTTAAAGTGAAGGGAAAAAAAAAGGAAACAGTTCTTTTGTAATTATATGTATATATTTTACAAAAGTACTGTATTATTTATATTACTTTGTACTTATCAACAAAGTAAATAGTGGAAAAAGATTTTATATGATGTAAAAAAAAAAAATTTCCCCAAAAACGACATGATTTTAAAAGAGAGCGAGATAAGCCGGCGACCCACGAGAGTACAATCTATCGCAGTTAGCGATAAGCTCAACTGTAATAGTATTGTATGATCTCTACGAGGGGCGGGCCGCCACAATTATGGAGGCACTCGGACAGCCGCAAAAGTACTGCAATGAGGTTTTTTCTGGCCCACATTATTCAAGGATGCCAACATCTACGCCATGAAGTGTGAGAGGTGTCAAAAGGTCGGAAACATCATAAGGAGGCATGAAATGCCCTTGAACAACATTCTTGAAGTTGAGGTTTTTGATGTTTGGGGAATTGATTTCATGGGACCGTTTGTGCCATCCTATGGGAATACATATATTCTAGTAGCAGTGGATTACGTATCCAAGTGGGTGGAGGCTGAGGCATTGCCTACTAATGACTCAAAAGCAGTGGTGAAGTTCCTCAAGAGAAACATCTTCACTAGATTCGGCACACCTAGGGAAATCATTAGTGACAATGGCACGCATTTTGTGAGCAAACAGTTCGATAGTGTAGTGATGAAATATGGAGTCAAGCACAAGGTGGCAACTACCTATCATCCTCAGACAAACGGGCAGGTAGAAGTATCAAACAGAGAAATAAAGAGGATACTGGAGAAGGTGGTAGGGCCATCACGTAAGGATTGGTCACAGCGCCTAACCGATGCACTTTGGGCGCTGAGAACAGCCTACAAAACGCCCCTTGGATCCTTACCATACAGGCTTGTTTTTGGCAAGGCATGCCACCTGCTAGTAGAACTTGAACACAGAGCATACTGGGCTGTTACTAAGATTAACTTGGACTTGAAGTTGGCTGGAGAAAAGAGAATGTTACAGCTGAATGAGCTTGACGAGTTCAGATTACAAGCTTATGAGAACGCCAAATTGTTCAAGGAGAAAACCAAGCGGTGGCATGATAGTAAAATCCTTCCCCGTGAGTTTGAGGAAGGGCAGCAGGTCCTCCTTTTTAACTCAAGACTCAAGCTATTTCCTAGGAAACTCAAATCACGCTGGAGTGGGCCATTCAAGGTTGTTACAGTGTTTCCACATGGAGCTGTAGAAGTAAGGGAAGAAAATTCTGGAAGACAATTCACAGTGAATGGGCAGCGTCTCAAACATTATTTTGGAGGGAATGTGGACAGGGAGAAGACTTCAATCATTCTCCAAGACCCATGAGCATAAGGGATGGTCGGGCTGTCGACTGAAAAACAAGCGCTTAAGGGAGGCAACCCTCGCATTATTCAAATTTCTTTTACTTTTAGATTAGTTAGTTGTCTTTATTTTATTTAGTGCACGTTTCTTTAGTTTCTTTGTTTTACTGTGATTCAGACTCTTCATAAAGTGTGTTTATTGCAGGTGATTTAAAGAACAAGTATATGGGTACTGGAGCCACTGAAGATGGAATAGAGACAGAGTGCATGTTTGGTGATTCAAAAACACTGCAATAACAATGCTACAGCAAAGCTGTGGCATTATTATTGCAGTGAAGGTGTCGAGAAACATAAGTCTGGGTAATGAGGGGAGATACAAAACGCACAGTTTCATTAAAAAAAATAATATTTAAAAAAAAAAAGAAAAAAAAAGGGGTCCCTCGAAAACCCTACATAAGGGCCCTTTATTGTTTTTCTTTTTCCATCTTTTCTTTTCTTAGCTGCCGCCCCCACCAAAACGAACGCCACTCCATTCAACACCAAACACCGTCGAAATCTCCACCCTTTCTTCATCCTCGCCGTCGAAACCGAGTGAGCCACGCCATTCTTCATCACATTTCGGTTTCTCTTCCATCCATTTTCGGCTTTCTCCATTCATGCATAAAATCCGCTGGTTCTCTCTCTAGAAATTCACCGTTCCTCTATCGAAAAATCACACCTCCACACTCATCCTTTCTCATATTTGTAATCATTCTCGTCTTCTCCATTCTCCATCATCAAAACCAACAAGTTGTATTTACCCAACAACCAACCATTTGGCGGCATTTTCTCCAACAAGGCCGACACAAAGAGGGGTTTTCGAAGGAACCCGAGCGACTTGGAGTCATTTGCCGAAGTTCTTCCGCACAAGTTTGAGCGTGCACCAAACCTTTTCACGCTGTCGTCAGCCGCTGCAAGTCGCTCTCCACCGAACATCAATAGCGGAAGATCGTCGCGCAAGGGAAGAAAGCCAAATCCTTGGCCACGGGTTGTCCATTGTTATAGGTAGGGTGTTTTCTTGCCTAGTCTCACGAGTCCTTTTGAAAGCATAAATTAGGAAGTTAGTGAGATTTAAGTTTGGGGGTTGAACATTGAAGTGCAACATCGGGGAATAGTTGATTTGTGCATTACTGCATTATAAAAAAAAAATGCCGGTGAAGAGTATGGTAAGAAAGGGGAAGAAAGTTGTTGAGAAAGAAAAAGAGTTTAAGAGATTCGAGAATGAGGAAATAGAGAAAAGATTTAATAAGAGCTTTGGACATAGATCGTTATGTCTAGAAAAAGGCTTCCATTTGAAAACAGCAGAAATGCCTGAGTTTGTGAGTTCTGTGATAAAGGTCCATAAGTGTAAAGTCTTTTGTGAACATACGAATGAGGCTATCATGCCTTTAGTGGGTGAGTTTTATGCGAGCTTGACAGGAAAATTTCAGAACATAGTCTATGTTAGAGGGAAACCGGTGGATATTACAAGGGATGCAATCAATGGGTTCTTGGGATTATCAGGATCTGAGGACGAGCATTCTGAGTTTTTAACAGATGCAGATAGAGAAGCTTTGGACACTGTGTTGGCCGACTTGACAACAACTGGAATTGAATGGACAAGGTCACCACAGGGATCTCTAACAGTTCTTCATTGCAGGTTAAATCCTAAAGCTAAAGTGTGGTATCATTTCATTAAGTTTTCCCTCAAACCAACTACCCATGGGCAAACAGTAAGTTGGGAGAGAATGGCTCTTTTGCATTCAATTATAATGGGTAGAAAAATTGATGTGGGCAGTATAATTAGGGAAGAAATTTTAGCTTGCACCCAAAGAGATAGAAGTGCATTGATTTTTCCTTGTTTGCTAACTCGGCTTTGTAAAAGTGCTAATGTGCAGATTCAAGAGTTTGATGACTGGATTCCTAACAAGGGGCCAATTCTCTTAAGAACAATTAACAGGCTAATGCAGGATCAAGGCAGTGAAGGAGTCGAGCAAGGGCAAGCAGAAGAAGAAGCTCCTTCATCTGAACCAAGTCCCACCGCAAGCTGTTCACTTGCCCAATTGGAAATGAGGGTAAGCCAGGTGGAATGTGTTCAATATGATATCATGGAGAGCTTGCAGGAGATGAAGAGAGATCAAAAGGAGATGTGGCGTTACATGCATGCAAGAGATCAAGCTTTGCAGAAAAACTTGCGCATGAACAGCAAGAAATTCTGCTCATTTCCTGCATTTCCCAAGCACCTATACCGTAGCCAAGATGAAGGACCAAGTGGAGGCAAGAAATAGGCTGAGGTCAGACCATGTCTAACCCATCAGTAAGCCCACTTTTCATTTCACCACTTTTCTTAGCTAGTAAATGTTTGTTTTGTTAAAGTGTGTCTGATTTTATTTTTATTTTTATTTTTTTTTAGTGAGTATCCTAGTTGTGATATAAAAAAAAAAGGTCGTGTACATTAAGGCAAGAAGCAGATCAGTGGTAATTAAATGTCAATTCCAATTAAGTCTCTAGCATTGTTGAAGTGTGATCTTATTATGTCATTGATTACTCTTGGAAGTTGATTCAAAAGTTTGGTCACAAAGAGGGTTGTTTTGGAAGTTCTTTTGGATAACCTAAGTGGAAAAGTCTTGCAGCCAGTTTGAGGAATTTAAGGTTGATCTTATGGATCCCTCAATAATGCTATGTTTAGGAGCCTGTAAATCCCCAGCAATGATGGTGAATTAAATTTTAGAAAAGCTCTCAAGTTAAAAAGGATACTCCACTGTTTAGACCACTTAGTAACCGGGTGTCTTCATGAGCCCCATGTTGACATTCGCGTCAAACAGTGGTCAGAACATGAGTGTCCGGTTGCAATAGCAATGCTTCAGCATAGCTGTGGCATTGTTCAAAAAAAAAAAAAAACAAAATAAAATAAAAAGAGAGCATTCCGCTGTTTTAAATTTGCCTAGTAACCGGATGTCTTCATGAGCCCCATGTTAGCAGTCGCGTAAAACGACAATTTAAAATATGAATGTAAAAGCCCACTTTGGTTTGTGTTTTCTGTTGAGTAACCGGGTGTCTTCATGAGCCCCATGTTGACATTCGCGTAAAAAAAGCAGAAAAAGACAACTTAGTGTTTAAAAAAAATGAATAAATAAATAAGAAAATTTCCTATTGTTACTGAAGGCAGGGCTCCTTTGTATAGAGTTATAGGAGTTCGTGGGATCAACCTGAAAAGTCCTTAAGCTGGCCAAGTTCATGACTTAAAAACTAAGAGTACCTAAAATGAGTTGAGAACCCCCCTCCTCCTGTATAGAAAGGAAGTGCTCTGAGAGTAATCTGTGATATGAGCAGTAATTCTTCATACAATGTTCAGGATGATCAGTGAGGATTGGATTGACATGTAATCATTGCTATCTGCTTAATAATAATAAATCGTTTTGTCTGGTGTGTTGGTTTTATAATTCTGCCACTGCTCGAGGACGAGCAGCACTTTTAAGTTTGGGGGTGTGATAACTCGAATTTCTCAAGTTATGGAGTTACATTTTCATGCTTAGATAGCCCATTTTAGGAAGTTAAAGTCACAGAAGTCATGGTTCTTAGCACTATAAATGAGAATTATCAATTTTTGACTTTAGTGACCATTGATAAAAGTTCATTTTTAGTAGCACATAGGAATCGATCAATGTTAGAGCATTTTGAAGTCTCTTAACATGTGATATGTTTTTAGAGGTTGGTTTTTGTTTTTGGTGAATGGCAGGACTTTGCAGCGTGAAGAAATGCTGAAAATTAGACGTTGACGTAGTAATGCCACAGCAAAGCTGAAGCAGGCGTTGGCTGACATGGTCTGCTGAATGTGCACACATTTTAATCCACGCTGGCCAAATTTGATGATGTCAATCATTCTTCCAAGTGTCAGCATCATTGCCCAGCATTACCACAACGTCCACGGCCAGCCAGAGGATCATCCACATGTCACAAGTAGGGTTTAAATGTTCCTTTTTTGTACTATAAAAGCTGAGCTGAAAGGAAGAGGACAGGATATACGGAGGCAAGATAACAGAAAGAAAAAGAGGGAAAAATAACCGAATCGGAAGAGAGAAAAACAGAGCAAAAAGGAAAATCGGAAAAAAAAAAAAGAAAGTGGAATTGAGAGCAACCTCTGCCGGATCATGAGGATTTCAACATCTCAAGAAGGAATTCGTCTGGGTTCATTCTTCACAAACCGCATAAGGCACTGGATGCTGTACCAGCTTGATTCGAACCTTGGAAAAGGGGAGATCATTACGGTTTAATACTGCTTTCTATTGATTTCAGTCTTTCTTTTTGCATAACAGTACTTTGATGTTAAATCAAAGTCGTTTTATGATTTTTGCTGAACTCATGGAAGCTTAATTCAGCTAAGTTGTGAGTCATGAGTACTTGAACAGAATTTGAGATCTATACAGTTTTGCTTAGTATAATTCTTTTTATTGTTCAATCTGTGCTCATTTTATTTGATCCTGTACTAGATCTTGGAAAGGAATCTAATACTAGCAACTGATTCGTGAATGTTGGAAAATGTTCAATGAATTGACTGAGATTGAACAACATGTGTTTGGTTAGTTTTCAGAGTAAAAATTAATCAATTCTGTGGGTAAGCTAGGAATAGTCATCCATCACATGGTCTTAAAGGATAATGTTCTTAATCGATCTCCTCACATTTGAATCTACATAGGAATATGCAGATTTAGAGTCTGAGAGCTATACGCATTTTTTTTATACCCTGACAAAAAAGAATGATGCTATAGCAAAGCTGTAGCACGAATTCAGAGCTGTGAAAGGAAAGTGACTTGCAACTTATTTTTCCCAATTGATTGTGCAGATATAAACCCTGAATCTTGAACTCGGAAATTCCATTTTAATTCTTGTTAAATTCTGTTTACCATTTTATTCTTTTTTTCCACAATTGAAGTTCATTTAGTTACTTGTCTAGTTAAGTCGATTTTCTTGTAAAAACAATTACATCTGAACACAAAGGCACTTTCCTCGTGGGTACGACACTCTTTCTCATCATATATTACTTGAATGCGATACGTATACTTGCGTTGAATTGCATATATCACAGATCTGCAAACACTCCTCCTGCAAGATTGGCATCCTTGAGATATGAGTTTTAATTGTTATTGGTTTATTGTATATGGCATCATGAGATATTTAACGATCTAAAAATTTTTATTGTTCCGCTGCGCCACTCTGATATGTTTTTACCGATTTATTTTCCTACAATTGGTATCAGAGCCATCTCATGACTATGCCATGTACATAAATTAGACAATTACTTAGTCTTTTTATTTATGTATGGATTTGATATTTAGAGAGTGGCATTCTAGGGTTCCTTTATGTTATTATCATGGATTATGTATAAAGTATGTGGTTATTTTAATTTTTTGAATTATTAGAAGCATGCTTGTTTATGCCGGTTATGGTTCCTTAGAATTTAGAAAAATTGTATCTAGGAATTTATTTTATGTAACCATGGGAGCAGTTTATTAACACTGTAATTTTCCCATGGATTTTAATTTTTTGTCTCTTAGAATTTTTATGGTTAGAATTTTTGTACACTGAAAACGGTTTAGGAAATTTTATGTAATTATTCTTGGAGGAGATTGAAGATTGAAGACCGTAATTTATTTTTCCTAAAAGTTAAATTTGATTTAAAGATTGAAATTTTGATTGTGTGGAAAATTTCAATTTAATTGGGATTCAAATTAATTTTTGGTGATCCTAATAGGTAAACGGGAATATGGCATGAAAATCGAGACACAACCCCTCGGGATAGGCCGACGGGCCTTGGTGGGGCTGCAGCCCCTGCCCTCGGGAAGGATGGGGCTGCGGCAGCCCCTGTGCAGGCCATAACCACCCACGGCCGCAGGCTTGGCCTGCAGCCGAGGGTGGCCGTGGCCTACCCAAGGCTGGCCGCAGCCTGGGTGTGCAGCCTCTGCCTGCAGCCTGCCGGCTGCTGCACCCAGCCTGGCCGTGCAGCCTGGCGCTGCAGGCTTGGCCTGCAGCCCGGCAAGGCTGCACATAGGGGGCGGCTGTGGGCTGCCAGCCCCTCCGGGGCTGGTGGCTGCCCACTGCGGCTGCCGCCTTCGGGGCCGGCGGTACGACGGCTTAAAAAATCAGAAAATTTTGATTTTTAAATTTGAGATTTAATTTTAAATCATGTTTAAAAATATGTAATTGAAAATTTGAAATTTTTGAAATTACATATTATTACACATGATATTTAAAATTGTTTAAAAAGTGAATTTGAAATTTAAATTTGAAATTCGAATTTGGAATTTGAATTTGAAATTTAAATTTTTGGAGATTTAAATTTTAAATGATTCTTGGGATGAGAAATAAATGGAGAGGCTACATAAAGATGGATACAAGAAGACGGAACAAAATTCAAGACCCAAAGAATGCTTTGGATGGAATTTTGTAATCTTTATTTTCTTTGTTCTAGGATGGAACCATAGCTTGGTTATTCTGTCAATTATTTTTTCTGTGATATGTCATGGATGTATAAATATGTATTGATGGATGTTTTGTATGCATATTTGATAATATGTCATATAGGATAGGTGAGTGCCGCTCATACTATATTGATCATACATAATTTATCAAAACTTGCATGTTTTTTCAAAATATTGAGTGGGAGAGGGTTTCAAACAAAACCCACGGCCTCCATTGTTGATCCATATGTGAAAGCATGGTAACACCTCGCGTCAGTTCTGTCCTGACCACACCCCTCGGTAGGTGTTTACCGCCGCCGGTATACTAGATTGGATCTCCTATGTGGAAAACGTGTTCAGGTACAATCTTATTCATGACCACCCCTCGGTGGCTTGGTAGTGTGACGCCCCGTGCCCTCAGCGGCCCGGACCGTCACTGAAAACTATTACTTGCTTCTTTAGCTTTTGCTTATACTTCCTCTTTAAAACCGATACTTAAACTTGCTGAATTTAATAGCATAAATTTATAGGGATTTTTTTTTAATATATGCGTACGTATTTACTATTCACGTACGTATACTATTAAAATGCGGAATTTGAAAAACATAAGGATTTCAATTATACATACACACTTATATACTTGTTCATCTGATTAATATTCACCAGACATTATTTAAATATACTATTCATACATATACTGTTTACTGTTCCAAAATACCAATTAATCTTTACTATTCAAAATACTATTTAACTGTCACCGTTCAAAATACTATTTACTCATACTGTGCGGAAGAATACTCGCGGTGTATCCATAACCTCATCCTCACATCCACCTTCGCCGCCATCATCGCCCCTTGGTGTTTGCGCTATAGGAAGCTTACCTACAACATGAACACACTCCGTGAGCTTTACGCCCAGTAAGTACAACATGTTAACCGCAAAACATGTTTAAAACATAACACATACTTAAAATCCTAAGCATGATATATATCACTTAATAAATCACATACCATATAAGCATATCACATATCAGCTCACATATCATGTCATCACATAACATATCATAACACTGAATATAAAACTTCACATACTTTATGCATGACAGAAGCATCGTGTACTGTATGCACTCTACTGAAAAAGAAAGCATAGCAAACTATAACTAATGCATGGTCCGGTTATGTTCATTTATGCTTCAAACTTCTCTTTTCTTTTCTTGTCTATTTAGGGCCAATGTGTCAGTACCGTGTGCGCGCAGACCAACGGTAACGCCCGAGGTCAACTAATGCCGAAGAGCCATCAATTGATGCTCAACTTATGGCCTTAACTTTCTTTAACTGGAAACCCCTTCGACTGAAGGAGCCGGTACGACACACCTATTTATTTCCATCTTGTTTAACTGTTCTAGCCATACGCTTCTCTAAGCTATCCCCAATCCTACGCGGTAGGGATCTATGGCTTCTATCTTGCTCTTTCATCAATCTACTCGATTGTGAAACTATATGCTCTTATGTATGCTGTGCAGCATCGTGTGCAAGATACATACTTAAAATACTGGAAAAGCATCATTTTAAATTCATTTTATCCATGCTGTAAGCGGAGTTGTACTTACCTGTCAACAGACAGTTTATACTCTCGCCTTCATCACAATACAAGTACCTCCCTGTAATCATAATACATTTCGTTAACATTTACTCTTAGGTCACTGTGGTCATTAGTGACTAATAAAAACTCTATCGTTAGTGATACCGATCCTTGTTGGTACTAATTGCCCTCTTCTTAAGAATTTGATTTTCTAATCATTGTTAATTAATTTATTTACCCAATAAATTAATTAACATCGCTCTTAGGTCACTCTATCGTTAGGAACTAATAAACTTATCGTTGTGTGGCACCGATGCCTATCGGTACCCAACTGCTCTACTTTGGGAAATTTGATATCTAATTTTTAATCGTGCTTGATTAATTTGTCTACTTGACAAATTAATCACTGTCTCTCACTATCCCATTCCGACTTGGTCCTTGACTGGCTAACCGACCAGTCAACTGACTGAATACCTCTCGTATGACCATTTAGCCTGTCAGGTTACCATTATCGATGTAATCGCCCCAAATTTTATACTTAGATCACACCCGTCCCTCGGGTGGCACTATTCTGATTTAGGGGTCGTTTTCTTACATTTCGATATTTCTAATTGGGCGGTTCACTAATCCTGTAAATGTCCGTCCTTCTTTCCTGGAGCTAGGTCATCGAGGGGGCTCGGGTTCCCATCCTGATCATATTTTCACCCCTCATTTCCTAAAATACCCCTTTGTGCCGTTTTAGAAATTTCGACAGCATTTCCACTTAATTTTTGGGTTTCCAGCGTTTAGGAAACGCCTCAAAACCATCTAACCTATTCTAACCTGCCACATACTAAACCAGAGGCCTAATTTTTACGTAAAAGCTCCGCTTTTTACGTAAAAATATTCACATTTCCTCACATTCTCTTTTTCGACATTTCTTCCCTTTTTCTTACAATTCCTCAAGTCAGTAAACCATAATTCATACATAATTATTTCTAATAATAAATTGAGGAATCAAGAGATCAAAACCACTACCAAAATCGTTCTCGTCGGCGGTTGGGTGAACCGTTCGATCTCGATCGCACAACCTTTGAATCATTGTTCTCCACTTTTGAAACTCTGGCTTGCAATTCCGATGCCGCAGATGTGTCTGGAACGTCAAAAATAGGCCAACGGGCCATTCCTCAATTTTCGGTCTCCGGGGTCGCCGTTGACCGGCATTGACCAGCGTTGACCGACCATTGACCGGCGTTGACCACGGCGGCGATGGGAGTGGTGACCACCATCTTGAAGAGCTCGACGAAAGGAACCCATTGGTGGTGTCAATTTCACCAATCGAGACTCCTATCATCGGAAATCGGCCCTCGAAAGTCGGCGACGGCGGCGGTGTTGGATCTTCATTTCCAGCGTTGTTGCCCAAAATTGATTTGGGGCTTTTGATCTACGTGTTGTTCTGAGCATTTTGATACCGACCTTGCAACTCAACTCCACCGGAATAGCGAGATTCGACAGCGGCGACGGCGACGGCGACGACGACGGCGAACCTTGGGCGGCGCGATCCGGCGGCTGTTGACGTGAAATGAAGCTTGGGTTTTGTTCTACTCTTCACCACAAATCCATTGGGACCGGAATCGTGGCATTTGGACATCTGACGGTGGAGAAATCACGGTTTGAAAAATTCGGCCACCAGCGGCTTTAGGCGGCGCGTGCGGCGTTCTCCGACGTCGGTTCCGTCGACTCGGCACACCGTTGGACTCAGCTCGTCGAGAGCTTTCCAATGGTGCCGGCGGTGTTGAAAACGGAGGCCGGATTCGATGGTCGGTCACTGTTCATCTTCGTGTGGTGTGGGGGAGAAAAAGATAGGAAAAAAAATAATGGGGGCCCTTTTTACAAAAATCTAAAAATTTCGACCACTTTATACTAATTTTTTGAAAAATTTTAAGATAGGCTATACTGACTAATTTGGACGTGCTGAACCCAAATATATCAGTTTTATATCAAGAAAAGGTCATCTTGACCAATTTCTTGATACTGTGGTTAGGCCTACACTGTGTTGACACTACGCACGCATAACGAGGCGTTTTCGCGTGAAATTTCAAACACAGTCTCCCTTGACTAATTTGGACGTGCTGATTTCAAATTTATTAGTTTTACATACATCTGAGATCTTCTAGACCAGTTTTTGGGATCTATATGACCCCGTCTCGAAAAACGTGTCAGGTGCCCAATTGACTAATTTGGGCGTCCTGAGTCTAAATATATCAGTTTCAGGGGGAGAAAAGGTCGTCTTGACCCTTATCCCGATACTGCATGGTTCCCGGTCAAAAATTACTTATTGTGCTCAAATGACTAATTTGAGCATTCTAATTCCAAATATATCAATTTTATATCAAGAAAAGGTCATCTTGACCAATTTCTTGATACTATGGTTAGGCCTACACTGTGCACGCATAACGAGGCATTTTCGCGTGAAATTTCAAACACAGTCTCCCTTTATTAATTTGGACGTGCTGATTTCAAATTTATCTGTTTTACGTCCATCTGAGGTCTTCTAGACCAGTTTTAGGGATCTGTATGACCCCATCTCGAAAAACGTGTCAGGTGTCCGATTGACTAATTTGGGCGTCCTGAGTCTAAATATATCAATTTCGGGGCTTGAAAAGGTCGTCTTGACCCTCATCCTGATACTGCGTATCTTTTAAACAAAATCTACATTTTATGCTCAATTGACCAGATTGAGCCTGCTGACTATTAATATGTCAGTTTTATGCCAGATTAAGGCCGTCTTGGCCTCTAACCTGACACTGCGTTTCTCACTATTCACTAATCACTAATCACTGTTCACTATTCACTATCTGACTGACTAATCTGAGCGTTATGACTCTGATTTTGTCAGTCTCTGGGCGAGAAGAGGTCATCTAGACCACTTTTCTCGATACTGTACATCTATTAGGGCAATTATCACTGCTGAGCTCAGATGACCAGTCTGAGCGTACTGATGACTAGCTCATCAGTTCTGTATCATGAAATGGTCGTCTAGACCGGTTTCTTGATATTGCGTGTCTCAACGCATACTCACATAATAGGGTGGACCGATTTCACTGTCGGTTGCCCCTTTCACTGCATGAATAGTAATTAAACGTTACTATTCCCATTTAATTCATTCAACTGAAAAGCACACTGTGTTTATTAACTTAATTACATCATTACATAGTAATTAATTTTCATAATTCATGAGAGTCATTACAGTGGCTCTCGGCTCATTACACAGCGTTCTACACGAACTCTTACGCGTGCGTGTGCAACGCAACACAGGCGTGTACATTTCAGACATGGGCGTGTACTAGTTGATAGTACTCAACACGGCCATGACTTTGAATTACATTCATCTATCTAAGCGGTACACAGCCTCTTACACGATCGTGTACTTGACCGTGTTACACTACATGACTATGTACACTCACACGGCTATTAATAGATACACAGTCTGAATGGCACATGGTCACCCACACGGCTGTGTACCTGACCGTGTTATTTAAATTGTACTAAAAGACATTAAATTATGTCCATTTTATTCTTTAATGACTTATTACATGGTAAGTAGGTGTCATGAAAATGGCGGTCATTACAACCTACCCCCCTTACAAAATTTTCGTCCTTGAAAATTAGAATAATTCCAGGAAGTCTCTTCTCATGTCTTCATCCCATTCTCATGTGGCTTCCTCAACACTATGATTCTGTCACAACACTTTTACTGGCGGTATACTTCATTCCTAAGTACTCTCTCCTTTCTAACTAGGATCCACACGGGTCTCTCCTCGTACGTCGGATCAGCGTATACTACAACGGAGTCTTGGCTAAGAACATGGGAGCTGTTTGACACGTACTTCTTCAGCATCAAGACGTGAAAGATGTTGTGCACTATAGCTAACTCGGGAGGAAGCGTTAGTCTATAAGCCACCTTCTCGACTTTCTCTGTTATCTCGAGGGTCCTATATACCTAGGACGGAGCTTTCCTTTCTTTTCAAAGTGCATCACCCCTTTCATGGGTGCGGCCTTGAAAAAAAAAACTGAGTCTCCTACTTGAAACTCGAGGGGTCTATAGCGCTTATCGTCAAAATTTTTCTGTCAACTATGCGCTGTATCTAACGTTTCTCGTATCAGCTTCATGTCTACCATGGTATTCTTAATGATGTTTGAGCTAACTGGTCATTTCTCTCCAAACTCGTACTAATGAGCCAGAGATCTGCATTTCCTTCCACAATATGTCTCGTACGGTGCCATTCCTATCTAGGAATGGTAGTTGCTGTTGTATGAGAACTCGCTCAATGGTAGCTTCTAATTCCAATTTCCTTTGAAGTCTAGGACGTAGGGCTCAACATGTCCTCTAACATCTGTATGGTCCTCTTAGACTAACTGTCGGTCTGAGGATGAAATGTTGTGCTGAACTCTCATTTGGACCGTAATGCGGCTTAAATGCTTTGCCAAAATCTGGAGGTAAAGCATCCACTACGATCTGAGACGATCGACTCTAGTACTCCGTGCCGTTTCACGAACTGTGCCGCATGGATTCTGCTAGTCATTCCACCAAGTAGCTAACTTTCATTGCTAAAAAAAAAAATTAACTGATTTCATCAGTCTGTCTACAATCACTCAGATTGCGTCATTATCGTTTGACGTCTTCGGTAGTCTGACTACGAAATTCATCGTAATCTGGTCCTATTTCCACTCGGGTAGCTTAATTTTCTACGATTATCCTGCTGGGCGCTGGTGTTCTGCCTTAACCTTCTGACACGTAAGGTATCTGGCAACGAACTCGACAATGTCATTCTTCATTTCAGGCCACCAAAAGCTTTCCTTCAGGTACTTGTACATCTTATTCGCTATCAGATGTACGGAATATGACGTCTCGTAAGGTTCCAAAAGGATTCGCTTCTTGAGTTCTTCATCTTTCAGAACACACACTCTATCTCTGTAGTAGAGTACGTCATCCTTAAGGATCTTAAACTCTGAACCCTTGTCCTCTATAGCTTCCTTTCTGGACTTGAGCAGGGACAAATCGAAACCTTGATCGATCTTGATCTCTTCTTGGAGCGTCGATTAGAGGGTCATGTCAGACAATCTCCCTATCAAAATCTTGATCTCGTTGTCGCATAGCTCCTTTGTAGCGCTCCTGACAAGGCACTAATATTCATAGGCATAGTAATATGCTTCTAACTCTACGCATTGACCACTTTATTGGCTTTCCCCGGATGGTATAGGATCTCACAGTCGTAATCCTTACCAACTCTAGCCATCTACGCTGCCTCATGTTGAGCTCTTTTCTGCGTGAAGATACATTTGAGGCTCTAGTGGTCGATGTAAATCTCGCACGTGACTCCGTACAGGTAGTGCCTCCATGCTTTTATCGTAAAAACTATCACTACTAGCTCCAAATCATGCGTTGGGTAGCTCTTCTCAAGGTTTTTGAGTTGTCGTGAAGCATACGCGACTACTTTACCACTCTGCATCAGCACAGTTTCCAACTTGTTTTTAGATGCGGTGCTTAAATCACAAAGCTTCCCTGACCAACATTTAAAATGGTCAGCATTGGAGTGCTTATGAGTCTTCATTTCAGCTCTTGAAAGCTTTTCTCACACTTGTCGGTCCACTCATACCTCTTTCCCTTCTTGGTGAGCGTTGTGAGCGGTGCGGCTAGCTTTGAAAAACCTTCGACAAAACGTCGGTAGTATCCCACTAAGCCTAGGAAGCTACGGATCTTCGTCACGTTTCTCGAAGCTGGCCATGCACTAACTGCGTCAATTTTAGTCGGGTCCACAGATACTCCTTCCTTGGGGTCTACGTGACTAGGAAATGGACTTTCTCCAGTCAAAACTCGTACTTGGAGAATTTGGCGTATAGCTGATGGTCCTGTTACATGCGCAAAATGATCCTTAAGTGCTCTTCGTGCTCTTCCTTCGTCTTAGAGTGTATAAGTATGTCATCGATGAATACAATGACAAACTTATCCAAATAGCCCTTGAACATGCGGTTCATCCGGTTCATGAAAGCTGCTGGCGCGTCCGTCAATTTGAGCAACATGAACAGAAACTCATAATGTCTGTACCACGTTTCAAAGGCTGTTTTGGGTACATCTTCATTCCTGATTCGTAGTTGATGGTACTCGAAACGTAGATCGATCTTCAAGAACACAGCAGCGTCTCGGAGCTGATCAAATAAATTGTTAACCAACGGTAACGGGTTCTTGTTCTTAATCGTAACCCCGTTCAACTTTCTGTATTTGATGCACCTTCTCAATGTTCTGTCCTTCTTCTTCACGGATGGTGCAGGTGCTCTCTAGGGTGAACAGCTCTGTCGAATGAATCCCTTGTCTATTTAGTCTGTCAGTTGGGCTCGGAGCTCCTTTAGCTTTGTAGAGCCCATTCTGTATAGGGCCTTGGAGATGGGGGTTGATTCTGGTAAACGTTCAGTCTCGAACGAGATCTCGCGCTCTGACGAGAGTTCTAGAAGACCTTCTGGAAATATCTCCACGAATTCCCTGGCTATCGACACGTTCTCGGGTCCTATCTCTATTCCTCGAGTCTTATCTGCTACATATTCTAGGAAGTCCGTGCATCCACTGGATAGCATCTCGCGAGCCTTCATTGCTGATATATCATCTTGGGTTGCTCTGGCGACAAACCCTTATAGATGAACTTTTCGCATCCGATTGGTTTGAAAACGATTTTCCGCCTTCAACAGTTTATGACAACGTTGTGTCCTATGAGGAAAACCATTCCCAAGATTCCGTCATAATCGATCATGTCGCTGATGATTAGGTTAGCGCTCAATTCTCACCCGCAGATAATTATTGGCACCTGACGTGTCCAGTAATTATACAATAAAACTTCCCCTGAAGGAAATGATTTTCTAAACGTCTATTTCGTCCTACCTAAGCTTTTTAGCAGAATCTGATGATGCAACAAATGGGTGGCTCCAGAATCAAGTAGAACTAACGCATCAAAGTTGGCGATAGAAAGCTGGCCTGTCACCAGTGCAGAAGTTACAGCTTCAACGTCACTCTCCATGTAAGCATAGATTCTCCCTTAGCTGTCTGAAGCTTTCAGTATACCTTGTGTGATTGAAGGATCTTCGATCCTGGTTTGGTTGGTGTGAAGTTGATTATTCCCAGTGCGGGGTTAATTCTGTCGATTCTGCAGGTTGGAGTGGCAATTTTTTTTTTTTGGCATAGTGGCCTTCCTTGCCACAGATGAAACAACCACTTGCTCTCTGCTTGCATTCTCCTGGGTGCCTCTTTCCGCATCTCGTGCACGTCGGGTATTGGCTGTCATTCCTTCCTGGTCGTCTCTCTTCTGGGGAAATTCTTCTGTGAATCTTAATTGCCTTAATTCCCCTTTTCTCTTGTTGTTGTTATGGGAATGCCTACTATTCTGGCTGGTTCCCATATTCTACCCTCTGTATTGTGACTCGGGGTTCTGCTTCTCCTGAGCCTACTCGGCTTGCATTTTCTCCTCCTTTCATGCCTTAAAATTCTACGCCTTTCGCTCCTTATCATGAACCAACCAGTACTCAGCTCAAATAGTCTTGCTGACACATTCTGCTAGTGTCGCTGGTCCGTGGCTTCCGCTACAGACCTAAACTGTGATTTCCGTTCTGAACATCTTCAGTATTCGTCTGACTCTCTCCTTTTGGTCGGTACCAAATCTGGACAAAGTTGAGCCAACTGCTCAAACTTCTTGACTGCCTCCATAATAGTCATACTACCTTGGTGCAGGTTGTCGAACTCGTCTTACTGTGCTACTAGTGCTTCCTCGTTAAAGTACATCTCCTTGAATTCCTCAATGAAATCGCTCCAGCTCATCTCTCTAATGTTCCTCCTAATGGTTATCATCTTCCACCACTAACGCGCCTCATTGCGTAGGGTGAAGGGTGCGTACATCACTTTCTCTCTCTATCTATTAACCCTATAAAATCCAAGATTACTTGGATATCCGTTAGCCAATCATTGGCCTCTATAGGGTTGGTGATTCCTAAGAATTCTAACGCTTTCATGCGTCGGAATCTCTCATACAAGTCGCCTTCCCTAGGGATTGGCAAAAAAAAAAACAATTGCTGCTATGAGAGTAGCCATTACTATAGGCGCTAGTGCCTCCTGGGCTGGAGGAGCTGCTTGTTCCCTCAAAGTTTCTGGGGCTGCTAGAGCCTCCTGTGCTAGCATCTTTACTGACTGTGATGCCTGAGGTTGCTGGCCCAGCTGTTCCCTAAGCTGGTTTAGCTCTGGTTGCTAGTTCTCCATCATCTCTCACATAGCTGCGATCTGTGCTATCAACTCATTCTCTCGAGATGTTGGATTTAACTAAGCTCTCATTCTTACCATGTTTTCCTATGTAACCCTATCGTACAGCGGGAAAGAAAATATAAGTCTCTTAAATTCTGTACTTGGGACTCGTATCACATATCATTTTCTTTCCTACTTAACAATCTTACTTAAACATTATGGATATAAATATACGCACTATATCCACCTTTCTTTCTCTCATACTGTGATGTTCAATACAATTACCGCATTGTATTGGGACATCGTCTGAGTGCTAGGATTCGTCCTGCACTTCCTGTCATATCATACTAACACTGTGGAAAAAATTTATATCTAGCCCCTAGGGCAAAGCTTTACTATTTATCTCATAATATATTTCACATAATATATATACATATATTCAAGATTCTAGTTCAGTGGGAGTGACACACACTTCCCTTATACAATCCCAACAAGTACATTATGCTACAACTGACGAGGGAGAGCTACTGCTTCCCTCTATATTTTTTTCATAACTAACATTCCCACAGAAGGGTTACTACTATTGGAAGGACAATCCTGATTCAGTATTAGGCATCTCCTCATCATCACTATCACTGAGTGGGAATTCCTCTGGGTTCTCCTCTTCTTCTCAGTTGAAACGGACCTCGTCATCACTGGCTATGATGACTTGGGGTTCGTACATCCCCATCTATTTGTCATTACTAAAGTTGTCGGGGATCTCCTCTCCCTCATCATAGGGATGGGCATCAGAAAGAGTCTTGTCATCTTCCTCTTCCATGGGGTGTTCGGGAGACATACGGGCTGGTTCGGGGTTCTCCATTGGCTCCTTATTGCCCTCGTGTACTTCTGGCTGGTGCTCGGCCATGAACTTTTCATCAGCCAGTTGGGGTGCTGGTTCTACCGGGTCACCCTCTATAATGGCTGCTGCTATAATGCCTTGGGCTTGTGCAGGGTTCCCGGGGTTGAGCACTTTTCTCTCAGCGTTCACTATCTCCTTGATAAGGCTTGCTAGTCCTGCTTGATCGCTCTTCTAATTCTGTTTGGCAAGGTCTCTTTCTCTCTTTAGGTCTTCTCCTATCTTGATCCACTTTTGTCTCGGCATGTATTGTAGAAGTCCATTTTGGTTCCTTATAGCGAACAGCATACGTTAGAACTGTATCACCGGACATCAGCTGCAGTCTTTCAGTCCGATGAACAAATTCTCGTATATCCATAACTCTAGAGAACTTAGGCGATTTCACTCCCTGCTTGCCCATAGAGAAAAACTGGGGCTGATGCTGGACTGCTCTCAAAGATTAGCTCGATCGTGGTATGGTGAAACTGTAGGATAATAAATCGGTAAAAACGTATCAGAGTGGCGTAGCGGAACAATAAAAATTTTTAGATCGTTAAATATCTCATGATGCCATATACAATAAACCAACAACAATTAAAACTCATACCTCAAGGATGCCAATCTTGCAGGAGGAGAATGACCGGAGACTTCAACCAACTAGCATTCTCTACTATTCTCCAATTCCCGAATGGCTGAGTGTGTGGGCACTCTGAACCTCGATCGGTATGCTAGCACTGCTAGTCTTCTTCCGACCACCCAGATCTACAAAGAACTTTATTGTCACGATGAGCTGTGCAACAATAAGCCTGCTCACCTGAGAGTCTGTGGTCTGAGAGAACTGGAGTGGCAGGACCTCTATTTATAGACCTGCATAAGGTGATTCTCTGAATTTGAATTGGATTAGGAAAAGATATTTTCCCTTATCCATATCCATAAAATCTGAATTTTTCCAAGGGAGAATCTCCACAATAAAATTCGGTTTTCTTAGGATAAATCCAATCCAAATCTAAATAAGATTTTAACTAGAATTTTATCTTCCTTTTTCAACCCAAAAAAATCCGAAAATTTCAAGGAGAATCTCTCCTAAAGATTTCGGCCATTATGGATAAGGGAGAATCTAAAATTCCACTAGGATTTTCAAGCTTGAATCTTATCTCAACCTTATCCAAAAATAACCGAATTTCCTAGGAGATTTTCTCCCTAAATTCGGCTACTTTTCAGGGAAGGAGAGAATCCAAATTCAACTAGGATTGAAACTTGAATTTTCCCATGAATCTTATCCACAAAAAAATCCAAAATTTCATTGAGGATTATCCTCAAAAATTTCGTCCACTTTTGTTGGGATTTGGATTCAAAATTCAAGTAGGATTCTAATAAGATTATCCTCTCCAAATCCAACTCAAATTCGAATTTCAAACCTTGTGGATTTTCCACAACAAATTCGAATCCTACTCGGACTGTGATTCAAAATTTGAATTTCAAATTTCAAATTCAAATTTCAAATTTCAAATTTCAAATTTCAAATTTAAATTTCAAATTCAAATTTCAAATTCAAATTTCAAATTCAAATTTCAAATTCAAAATTCAAATTTCAAATTTCACAATTCAAATTTCAAATTTCAAAATTCAAATATCAAATTCCACAAAACGGTTGTGTTTCATATTCTTGTTCTCATGGATAATTTTCTACAACTCCAATCCAATCTCAAATAAAATCATGACAACTTTATTTGGAGTTCAAATAATTGTGTACTCTATTATCCAAAACAAAATCTGAATCCAACCGGAGAGAATCTTGTCTACCATCCTAATCCTGTGTCATCACCATCCATGCATAATAAACTAGCCAATAGCATACACAAATCAATTTTCCAAACGTTAAGGAATTATGTGGAGCTAGTAGAGGGACTGATTGGACATATATAATCGGGCTCCCGTGATTCCATATGATCATCATTCTTTACCGAACAACTCAATCATATGATCACTAGTTTCAGAGTCACACCACTATAAACCTAAAACTGAACTCCCAATTATATACCGTATTACGTAAGCCTGTGACGAGCTACTATCCAATGACCTTGTCATATATACAAAACCCTCATATGATACCTATGATCAGCCTTAGGTCAAAGTCCGTTTAATCCTTCTGATCAGGCTATCTTAAAGTTCCATTATACTACCGAATTAAGAAAATGATTATTCACCATATGTGAATAAGAAGTCATCTGCCCAGCAGACGACCCAAGGCCTTGTCCATTTTCACATTCAGTATAATGCCTTTAAGAGGATACCTTTAACTCCTCAGAGCTATGATTCCAATATCTGCAAACAAACCCTTCATCATATACAAGTCATGCACCCAATGAACCGGTCTATAAGCTTACTACCTCTGAGACGCTTTAGCCATTGGAACATCAAAGTACACAAGTCATATACATGAAGAAGTTCATTTACTCAGGATTAAGGTTATTGCACAATGAACGTCAAAAGCAGATTGATCCACTCATAGTGGACTACGTAGATCAATCACGCTTTAGTCCCGGTCTAATATGTCACCACCGAGCAACATATTCATGTCTCTACTTGGGAGTCCAGCTCCAGACAGTCAAGACAAACCGTCCCCTCTAAGGCTTTAGACAACATAATAGTCTTAACATGAGTTAGATGCTCGGTCTAACCCCATAGACTACAGACCATAGTTTAGACTGCTGACTTTAGAACATTGTCTTCTCGCATACAAAAGTCCATTGCATGCAACGTTCTAACAGTTTTAACACAAGCAGTCAGTGAGCCATATTTGCTTACATTTACTTTAACATGTAAATAAGACGGGGACAGATAGTAGTGTAATGAATAACCTCTATATATAATTTTATTATCCAGTTCAAAATGAATACATCAAAATGTCTCTAATACTTAGGGCATTTCCTAACAATCTCCCACTTGCCCTAAGCCAGTAGATGTGCCATGTTATGCATCCCCATCGCCTCTACATGCCTCTCAAAGCTTCTAGCCACCAAAGTCTTAGTAAAGGGATCAGCGATGTTGTCCTCGGACGCGATCTTACTTACATCCACTTGTCCTGTCTCCACATGTCCTCTGATAATATGATATCTCCGATCGATGTGCTTGGTCGTCTTGTGGTACCGAGATTCCCTTGTTTTGGCAATAGCCCCGGTATTATCACAGTAAAGTGTGATAGGCTTGTCAACACCTGGAATGACCTCAAGGTCTCTAAAGAACTTGCGGAGCCAAACCGCTTCTTTAGATGCCTCAGCCGCAGCCACATACTCAGCCTCCATAGTAGAGTCAGCTGTGCAGCCCTACTTCATGCTCCTCCACACAATGGCGCCTCCTCCGAGTAAAAACACTGATCTAGATGTCGATTTCCTCGAATCCTTACAAGTCTGGAAGTCTGAGTTCGTGTATCCTATGGGTGTTAGGTCCCCTCCAGCACACGCCAGCATATAATCCCTCGTTCTCTTAAGATACTTGAGTATATGCTTTACGGCTTGTCAGTGCTTGGTTCCAGGATTCGCTTGATATCGACTTACCATACCTACTGCAAAACATATGTCCGGGCGAGTGCAAAGCATAGCGTACATAAGGCTACCCACAGCGAATGCATAAGGGACCTTACTCATACGCTCTCTTTCTTCCGATATCTTGGGACAGTCATCCAATGAAAGAGTTAGACCGGCAATAGAAGGTTGCGAACCTTTCTTTGCCTCTTACATTGCATATTTGTCAATTATTTTATCTATGTATGAAGCTTGGGATAACGCTATCATTTTGTTCTTTCGATCTCTGAAGAGACGAATGCCTAGAACATAATTAGCTTCTCCCAAGTCCTTCATGTCAAACTGCTGGTGTAACCAAAACTTGACCGATGATAAGTTCCCTACATCATTCCCAATGAGTAGTATATCATCGACATAAAGTATCAGAAAGACCACTTTTCCATCCTTAATACGTTTTTAAACACAAGGTTCATCAACGTTCTGCTCAAAACCAAATGTCTTAATCACTTGATCAAACCTCTGGTTCCATGAGCGGGATGCTTGCTTTAATCCATAAATGGATCTAAGCAACTTGCAGACTTTCCTTTCTTGGCCTTTTGCTATGAACCCTTCGGGCTGTATCATATAGATACACTCTTCAAGACGGCCATTCAAGAATGCCGTCTTGACATCCATTTGCCAGATCTCGTAATCGAGAGCCACAGCAATGGATAGAAGAATACGGATAGACTTCAGCATAGCAACAGGCGAAAAGGTTTCATCGTAATCGATTCCAGCCTTTTGCGTGTATCCCTTTACAACCAGTCTAGCTTTGAAAGTTTCCACTCTCCCTTCCGCATCCTTCTTTCTTTTGTAGACCCATTTGCATCCAATGGGTTTTATCCCATCCGGCAAATCTACAAGTTCCCAAACAGAGTTGGATTTCATAGAATCCATCTCATTGTTCATAGCCTGTTTCCAAGATTTAGAATCAACATCCTTTATAGCTTCATCATATGTGACCGGATCTTCCTCATGCTCATGAGCCTCGGCCTGGTATACCTCAGCATCATACATGAAGAAATTAGGTTTCCTCGAAACCCTCCCACTACGACGAAGCACCCTAAATTGTTGATCGTCTGCAGGTCTTTCACTGGAACTCAGACTTGCGTCCAAGACCGAAATCTGTGAAGCAGTTCTTTCACCCGATAACTCCTCTAGCACCACTTTGCTTCGAGACTTAAAGTCATTCATGTGACTTTCCTCCAAGAATATCGCATGGGTTGAGACAATGACTTTTTGTTCCTTCGGGTTATAGAACAGACCTCCTTTTGTTCCTTTTGGATACCCTACAAACATGCACAACTCTGATCTTGGTTCCAACTTTTTCGCATCCCCATCCAGTACATGTGCCGGGCAGCCCCATATTCTCATATGTCCAAGGGAGGGCTTCCTGCCACGTCACAATTCATACAGAGTTCTGGGAATTGATTTGCTTGGAACCTAGTTTAGAATATAGCACGCCGTTTGTAAAGCATATCCCCAAAATGATAATGGCAGCGTTGAATAACTCATCATGGACCGTACCATATCCAACAAGGTCATGTTTCTCCTTTCGGCTACACCATTCTGTTGTGGAGTACCAGGTGCAGTCAATTGGGATAAAATCCCGTTCTCTACAAGATGTCCTAGAAATTCATCGGAGAGATATTCACCACCTCGATCAGATCGAAGTGTTTTTATGGATTTATCCGATTGCTTTTCCACTTCCGCACGATACTCTTTGAACTTGTCAAAGGTTTCGCTCTTGCGGTGCATCAGATACACATATCCATACCTCGAGTAATCATCTATAAAAGAGACATAATACTCGAACCCTCCTCGTGCTGTGACGTTCATGGGGCCACATACGTCAGTGTGCATAATTTCTAAGAGCTCCTGAGCCCTTGTACCCTTAGCTCCAAAAGACCTCTTAGTCATTTTACCCTCTAGACATGACTCACATTGGGGAAGTCGTACCTCCTCCAGAGATTCCAGAGGACCATCTTTCACCAATCTTTGAATCCTATCCTGATTAATATGACCAAGTCTTAAATCCCAAAGATACGCCTTGTTAGAGTGAGAAACTTTCAACCGTTTAGATTTATCAATTAATTCAGTGTCAAGCAGTGAGTACATCTTTGGTTTGATCAAATATAGGTTTCCATCCATCCATCCAGAACAGATAAAAGACTTATTTGTACGAATATCAACTCTTTTACTAAAAGAAACTGAATAAGAATCCTTTATTAAACAAGCTACCGATATAAGGTTCCTCCTAAAATTAGGAACATAAAAACAGTCTTTCAATAAAATAAACCTAAATTGATCAAAATAAAGATAAACATCTCCCACTGCTTCAACCACCATAAAGCTACCATCTCCAGTCCGCAACGAGAGGCTCCTATCATGTAGACTTCTCGTTTCCACGAACCCCTGCATAGAAACACAAACATGATTAGTGGCGCCCGAATCAATGACCTAAGTGTCTTTCGATTCTTCCACCAAACACGCTTCCAGGTAATGAAGTTCCTTACCTTCCTTGTCCTTGGCGGCTAGGAATTCCCGGCAAGCCTTCTTGAAGTGACCTACCTTCCCACAATGGAAGCATTTGGACTTTTTAGGGTCCTTTGGCTTCTTGTTCTTCTTCTTCTTCTTCCCGTCTGAGACAGGAGGATTAGAAGAACTAGAAGCCACTTGCTTCTTATTTGGCCTCTTCCTCTTCCGTGAGGGATTGGAAGATTCCACCAAATTGGCCTCTCCTTGAGGTCGGACCGCATCCTCATCCCTGATCATCCGCTCATAAGCCTGTAGTTGTTTCATGAGCTCGGTTAGTCCTAACTCCTTTGTCGCCAGATTGTATGCGGCCTTAAACCCCACAAAATCTTTAGACAGAGTCTTGAACACCATCTCGATCTGGGTGTTGTAGTCCAACTCAGCACCATTCTCGGCAGCCTCAGCGAAGAATCCCATTAGAGTGATCATATGGTCCTTCACCGGAGTACCCGCCTTTTGCTTGGATTTCATAATGCTGGTGATAGCGGACTGTCGAGCCAATTTTTCTTAGCCTCCGAACATGTCCTCCAGATTTTCCATGATCTCCCCAGCAACTTGATAAGTCTCATGCTGCTTTTGTAAAGCACTCGTCATGCTAGCAAGGATGTAGCATCGAGCTATCTCATTGGATTCTCTCCAACAATTATAGGCAACCGGGACCTCCTCAAGTGGTGTGTCAGCCTTGGGCCCAGGTGGGCATGGTTCGTCCAGCACGAACTTGTGTCTCTCGCAGCTGAGAACTGTTAATAGATTTCTTTTCCAGTCTTTATAATTATCGCCATTCAGCTTATTTTCAGTAAGTATTGAAATGAGGGGTGTCGGTGACATTTTGAACTGAAATAAAATTATACTAGACATCATTACAATGCCCAAGCAAATATACAGATAATTTAGCAAATAAAACATACAAGTATGTTCCTACATGAAACTTGAAAAAACATGTAGCATTGCAACTGTAATTCTCAGCACCTATTGCCCCAAGCCACCGAGGGGTGGTCATGAGAACAAATAGCCGGAACATGGACCCCGTCCAATTAATATATGTTGCCTTAAATCCTCCAAGGTTAAGACATATATTAATAACCGCTTATTTGGCCACCAGTTTAGTTAAAAGAGCTTCTAGGGAAGGTTAATAACTAAACGAGTCTTGAGTGTATAACCATTGTTTACGTAGCCCGATCCACGTCCTACCAAGCCACCGAGGGGTGGTCATGAATAGGATCGTACCCGAACACGTTTTCCACATAGGAGATCCAATCTAGTATACCGGCGGCGGTAAACACCTACCGAGGGGTATGGTCAGGGCAGAACTGACGCGAGGCGTTACCATGCTTTCACATATGGATCAACAATGGAGGCCGTGGGTTTTGTTTGAAACCCTCTCCCACTCAATATTTTGAAAAACATGCAAGTTTTGACAAATTATGTATGATCAATATAGTATGAGTGGCACTCACCTATCCTATATGACATGTTATCAAATATGCATAAAAAAACATCCATCAATACATATTTATACATCCATGACATATCACAGAAAAAATAATTGATAGAATGACCTAGCTATGGTTCCATCCTAGAATAAAGAAAATAAAGATTACAAAATTCCATCCAAAGCATTCTTCGGGTCTTGAATTCTATTCCATCTTCTTGTATCCATCTTTATGTAGCCTCTGCATTTATTTCTCATCCCAAGAATTATTTAAAATTTAAATATCCAAAAATTTAAATTTGAAATTCAAATTCCAAATTCGAATTTCAAATTTAAATTTCAAATTTAAATTTTAAACAATTTTAAACATCATGTGTAATAATATGTAATTTCAAAAAATTTGAAATTTTTAATTACATATTTTTAAACATGATTTAAAATTAAATCTCAAATTTAAAAATCAAAATTTTCTGATTTTTTGGACCGTCGGACCGCCGCCCCCGTAGGCGGCAGCCGCCATGGGCAGCCACCAACCCCGAAGGGGTTGGCAGCCCACAGCCTCCCCTATGTGCAGCCCTGCCGGGCTGCAGGCCAAGCCTGCAGCGCCAGGCTGCACGCCCAGGCTGTGCGCAGCAGTCGGCCGGCTGCAGGCAGTACCTGCAGCCAGAGGCTGCACGCCCAGGCTGCGGCCAGCCTTGTGTTAGGAAATGCCCTAAGTATTAGAGACATTTTTGATGTATTCATTTTGAACTGAATAATAAAATTATATATAGAGGTTATTCATTACATTGTTATCTGTCCTCGTCTTATTTACATGTTAAAGTAAATGTAAGCAAATATGGCTCACTGACTGCTTGTGTTAAAACTGTTAGAACGTTGCATGCAATGGACTTTTGTATGCGAGAAGACAATGTTCTAAAGTTAGCAGTCTAAACTATGGTCTGTAGTCTATGGGGTTAGACCGAGCATCTAACTCATGTTAAGACTATTATGTTGTCTAAAGCCTTGGAGGGGACGGTCTGTCTTGACTGTCTGGAGCTGGACTCCCAAGTAGAGGCATGGATATGTTGCTCGGTGGTGACATATTAGACCGGGACTAAAGCGTGATTGATCTACGTAGTCCGCTATGAGTGGATCAATCTGTTTTTGACGTTCATTGTGCAATAACCTTAATCCTGAGTAAATGAACTACTTCATGTATATGACTTGTGTACTTTGATGTTCCAATGGCTAAAGCGTCTCAGAGGTAGTAAGCTTATAGACCGGTTCGTTGGGTGCATGACTTGTATACGATGAAGGGTTTGTTTGCAGATATCGGAATCATAGCTCTGAGGAGTTAAAGGTATCCTCTTAAAGGCATTATACTGAATGTGAAAATGGACAAGGCCTTGGGTCGTCTGCTGGGCGGATGACTTCTTATTCACATATGGTGAATAATCATTTTCTTGATTCGGTAGTATAATGGAACTTTAAGATAGCCTGATCAGTAGGATTAAACGGACTTTGACCTAAGGCTGATCATGGATATCATATGAGGGTTTTGCATATATGACAAGGTCATTGGATGGTAGCTCGTCACAGGCTTACGTAATACGGTATATAATTGGGAGTTCAGTTTCAGGTTTATAGTGGTGTGACTCTGAAATTAGTGATCATATGATTGAGTTGTTCGGTACAGAATGATGATCATATGGAATCACGGGAGCCCGATTATATATGTCCAATCAGTCCCTCTACTAGCTCCACATAATTCCTTAACGTTTGGCAAATTGATTTGTGTATGCTATTGGCTAGTTTATTATGCATGGATGGTGATGACACAGGATTAGGATGGTAGACAAGATTCTCTCCGGTTGGATTCAGATTTTGTTTTGGATAATAGAGTACACAATTATTCGAACTCCAAATAAAGTTGCCATGATTTTACTTGAGATTGGATTGGAGTTGTAGAAAATTATCCATGAGAACAAGAATATGAAACACAACCGTTTTGTGGAATTTGAAATTTGAATTTTGAAATTTAAAATTTGAATTTTGAAATTTGAAATTTGAATTTTGAATTTGAAATTTGAATTTGAAATTTGAATTTGAAATTCGAATTTGAAATTTGAATTTGAAATTTAAATTTGAAATTTGAAATTTGAAATTTGAAATTTGAATTTGAAATTTGAATTTGAAATTTGAAATTCAAATTTTGAATCACAGTCCAAGTAGGATTCGAATTTGTTTTGGAAAATCCACAAGGTTTGAAATTCGAATTTGAGTTGGATTTGGAGAGGATAATCTTGTTAGAATCCTGCTTAAATTTTGAATACAAATCCCAACAAAAGTGGGCGAATTTTTTTGAGGATAATTCTCAATGGAAAATTCGGTTTTTGTGGATAAGATTCAAGGGAAAATTCAAGTTTCAATCCTAGTTGAATTTGGATTCTCTCCTTCCCTAAAAGTGGCCGAAATTTTGGAGCCTTTATCCAAGGAAAATTCGGTTATTTTTGGATAAGGTTGAGATAAGATTCAAGCTTGAAAATCCTAGTGGAATTTTTGATTCTCCCTTATCCATAATGGCCGAAATCTTTTGGAGGATTTTCTCCTTGTGAATTTCGGATTTTTTGGTTGAAAAAGGGAGATAAAATTCTAGTTAAAATCTTATTAAGATTTGGATTGGATTTATCTGAGGAAAAACCGAATTTATTGTTAGGATTATCCTATGGAAAAATTCGGATTTTTTGGTTAAAGATAAGGGAGAAAATCTTTTCCTAGTCCAATTCGAATTCAGAGAATCACCTCATGCAGGTCTATAAATAGAGGTCCTGCCACTCCAGTTCTCTCAGACCACAGACTCTCAGGTGAGCAGGCTTATTGTTGCACAGCTCATCGTGACAATAAAGTTCTTTAGAGATCTGGGTGGTCGGAAGAAGACTAGCAGTGCTAGCATACCGATCGAGGTTCAGAGTGCCCACACACTCAGCCATTCGGGAATTGGAGAATAGTAGAGAAGGCTAGTTGGTTGAAACCTCCGGTCATTCTCCTCCTGCAAGATTGGCGTCCTTGAGGTATGAGTTTTAATTTTTGTTGGTTTATTGTATATGGCATCATGAGATATTTAACGATCTAAAAATTTTTTATTGTTCCGCTGCGCCACTCTGATACGCTTTTACCGATTTAATTTTCCTACAATTGGTATCAGAGCCATCTCATGACTATGCCATGTACATAAATTAGACAATTACTTAGTCTTTTTATTTATGTATGGATTTGATATTTAGAGAGTGGCATTCTAGGGTTCCTCTATGTTGTTATCATGGATTATGTATAAAGTATGTGGTTATTTTAATTTTTTGAATTATTATAAGCATGCTTGATTATACCGGTTATGGTTCCTTAGAATTTAGAAAAATTGTATCTAGGAATTTTTATGTAACCATGGGAGCAGTTTAATTAACACTGTAATTTTCCCATGGATTTTATTTTGTCTCTTAGAATTTTTATGGATAGAATTTTGTACACCGGAAACGGTATAGGAATTTTTTATGTAATTATTCTTGGAGGAGATTGAAGATTGAAGACCGTAATTTATTTTTCCCAAAAGTTAAATTTAATTTAAAGATTGAAATTTTGATTGTGTGGAAAATTTCAATTTAATTGGGATTCAAATTAATTTTTGGAGATCCTAATAGGTAAATTGGAATATGGCACGAAAATCAAGACACGACCCCTCGGAATAGGCCGACGGGCCTTGGTGGGGCTGCAGCCCCTGCCCTCGGGCAGGATGGGGCTGCGGCAGCCCCTATGCAGGCAAACATCACCCACGGCCGCAGGCTTGGCCTGCAGCCGAGGGTGGCGCAGCCTGCCCAAGGCCGACCGCAGCCTGGGCATGCAGCCACTGGCTGCAGGCGCTGCCTGCAGCCTGCCGGCTGCTGCGCCCAGCCTGGGCGTGCAGCCTGGCGCTGCAGGCTTGGCCTGCAGCCCGGCAGGCTGCACAAGGGGCAACCGTGGGCTGCCAGCCCCTCCGGGGTTGGTGGCTGTCCACGGCGGCTGCCGCCTTCACGGGCGGCGGTGCGGCGGTCCAAAAAATTTGAAAATTTTGATTTTTAAATTTGAGATTTAATTTTAAATCATGTTTAAAAATATGTAATTGAAAATTTGAAATTTTTGAAATTACATATTATTACACATGATGATTAAAATTGTTTAAAATTTGAATTAGAAATTTAAATTTGAAATTCGAATTTGGAGTTTGAATTTGAAATTTAAATTTTTGGAAATTTAAATTTTAAATAATTCTTGGGATGAGAAATAAATGGAGAGGCTACATAAAGATGGATACAAGAAGACGGAACAAAATTCAAGACCTAAAGAATGCTTTGGATGGAATTTTGTAATCTTTATTTTCTTTGTTCTAGGATGGAACCATGGCTTGGTTATTCTGTCAATTATTTTTCTGTGATATGTCATGGATGTATAAATATGTATTGATGGATGTTTTGTATGCATATTTGATAACATGTCATATAGGATAGGTGAGTGCCGCTCATACTATATTGATCATACATAATTTGACAAAACTTGCATGTTTTTCAAAATATTGAGTGGGAGAGGGTTTCAAACAAAACCCACGGCCTCCATTGTTGATCCATATGTGAAAGCATGGTAACGCCTCGCGTCAGTTCTGACCTGACCACACCCCTCGGTAGGTGTTTACCGCCGCCGGTATACTAGATTGGATCTCCTATGTGGAAAACGTGTTCGGGTGCGATCCTATTCATGACCACCCCTCGGTGGCTTGGTAGGACGTGGATCGGGCTACGTAAACAGTGGTTATACACTCAAGACTCGTTTAGTTATTAACCTTCCCTAGAAGCTCTGTTAACTAAACTGGTGGCCAAATAAGCGGTTATTAATATATGTCTTAACCTTGGAGGATTTAAGGTAACATATATTAATTGGACGGGGTCCATGTTCCGGCTATTTGTTCTCATGACCACCCCTCGGTGGCTTGGGGCAATAGGTGCTGAGAATTACCATTGCAATGCTACATGTTTTTTCAAGTTTCATGTAGGAACATACTTGTATGTTTTTATTTGCTAAATTATCTGTATATTTGCTTGGGCTTTGTAATGATGTCTAGTATAATTTTATTTCAGTTCAAAATGTCACCGACACCCCTCATTTCAATACTTACTGAAAATAAGTTGAATGGCGACAATTATAAAGATTGGAAAAGAAATCTATTAATAGTTCTCAGCTGCGAGAGACACAAGTTCGTACTGGACGAACCATGCCCACCTGGGCCCAAACCTGACACACCACTTAAGGAGGTCCCGGTTGCCTATAATCGTTGGAGAGAATCCAATGAAATAGCTCGATGCTACATCCTTGCTAGCATGACGAGTACTTTACAAATGCAGCATGAGACTTATCAAGTTGCTGGGGAGATCATGGATAATCTGGAGGACATGTTCGGAGGCCAAGAAAAATTGGCTCGACAGTCCGCTATTGTGACGACCAGAGAATTTTAGCGGTGTGACCTAGTTTAATCTAGGGTTTTCTATGAGTTCTGTAAGTAAGAATGTAAAGAAACACTATGGTTGTAATTAGACAAATTATAGTGTTGATAGAAATAAATAAATGTTTTGGAGGAAATTAAAATCTCCAAAAATAAGTAGAGAATAAAGTATATGAGTAAGAAAGTGAATTCAGGCCCAAAACGCTCAAAAAGGAGTAGTTTCGGTATCTGAACAGTATAAAGATAAGAATATGGCAAGTCAAAGTAAGAGCACAGTAAGAAAAGTACAAATATATGTATATAATAATTTGTACTATTTAAAGAGTGAAATAGATGTATTTGTATTGTTTAGAATATATTAAAATGTTCTAACAATACTGACGAGTAAGAATTCAGTGTTGGAAAAATTCACTGAGTTGAAACGGGTGAAACGGTGCCAAAACCGGCATTGAAACCCTAACCGGAGCCAATAAAAGACGGTAAACTTCCGGGATTGATTTTGATCAAACGGAAGCAGATTAAGTTGATCCGACTGCACAGGAGACCTCAGGAACACGCCGGGAAGATTTTAGGAAAATTTCGACTCGAACCGGCATCGGTCAAAAAGTAATCGAATTAATGTGAATAGTGAAAGTCAAAGTCAACTTTCACTTTAGTAATTATGACATCATAAATCCATTTAAGAAATGGAAAGAAATTGGTGTTAGGTAGGATGAATGGCCATGATTCATTTGCTTTTTGATCCAAAGGCCAAGATTTGGCCAAAAATATGCCTTTTTAATTTTTGAAAAATGGAGAAAGTATTAGGGTGAAAGGTGTCTAATTTTCATTGGTGGAAGCCAAATTAATTGGTCTTTTTGGTGGCTTAAGTCGGCAAAACATGGGGGATAAGTGGCCGAAGCCAATTTTCAAGCAAAACATAACAAAATTTTGCTAAGTCTTTTCTTCCATGGGAGCCGTGGGTGACCAAAGGAAAATCAATTAATTTCTTCAAGTTTTCTATACAAAAAGTGTGGCAAAACATCACTTGAAGACAAAGGAAGAAAGTGAACAAGGTAACTTCCCTTGGATTGAAATTTTTCATGGTTTTTCTTTAGGAAATCCGTGGGGTGAATAGTGAATTAAGATGGAAAAATTTTGGGTGTTTTTCATTAAGTTGATGATGGGTTTTGTTAAGGGTGTAAGGAGGAAGAAAACCATGCAATTGGTTTAAAGAAAAACCAATTTTTGGTTGGTTTTCCAAAGGAAAATCCGTGGGTTACCATTGGTAAGCAATGAGAAATTTGTGTGATTTATGTGTTAACATGTTTTTAACTTATGTTTTGTTAAGAATAAAGCATGAATTTCACTATGAAAAAGCTTGGAAAAATTTTGGTGTTCATTTATTTCAAAGTGGCCGTGGGTTTCCTAATGGTTTGGAAGAAAAATTTTCATGCTTTTAGGTGATGTTTGGTTAATTGAAATCATGCATTTTGTGATGTAAATGATGAAAATGTGATTGAAAGAATGAAACAAAAATGTTTGACATGTTTAGCATTCAATGGCCGTGGGTTATACAAGGGTAAAACCCTAAGAAATTTGGTTGAAAAGAACAAGAAAATGGGCTTGAAAAGTGTTAGAAAAATGACATTTAATAGCCTAACAAGTGGTTGAAAAGTTTGAGAAATTTCGGTTCGGTTTGGTGGTGAAAACCGAAACCAAAACTAAGGGCAAAATTGTAAAAAAATTTTGTAATGTGGTTAAAAATGTGAAATTGGAATTTGTGAGCTTTTATGTAAAAGTTTGGAAAACTTTTACATAAAATAGGCTTGTGGTATAGTACGTGGCAGGTACATATGGTTCGAGGCGTACCTAACGCCGGAAGCCTTAAAATTACGCCGAAATGCTGCCGAAATTTCGAAAACGGCTTTCGGGGTAAAATAGGAATTAAAAATAAAAGTTTAGGGACGGGTCGGAAACCCGAGTCCCTAACGGAGAATTGAATAAGGAAAACCTAAGGGGCGGTCGTGAATAGTAGACCGTCCCCTAAAAATGTAAAATGAGAGTGAAACGGAAAAAAACCGACCCCGAGGGGGGGCGTTTTTGGAAATGAAATAAAGGTCCGAGTCGGGTACGGAAAATCCGAGCCTCGGAGACCTAGGTCGGGAAAGTCTAGATGAACGTTTTAAATACTAGTAAAACGTCCATTTGAGGCTCCGAAACAATAGAAAATCACTAAACCGACGTAAGGGTCGGAATAGTGCTTCCCGAGGGTCGGGAAAGTGAAAAGTGGAAATATAATAGAAACGAACCCGGTAATGATTAGAAAAGAGTCAGAAAAGTTCCTGAGGGCCAAAAATGCAGTCTGGATCAATAAAATTCCGTCAGGGGCAAAACTGTAATTTTACCAAAATATAGGGGCAAAATCGTAATTTTGCAAAAGTTGGGAAAAATTGGGAAAATGATAAACAAAGCCCAAAAAGTTGTAAATAGGTTCTATTTAAGCTTTTTAATGAAAAATAAAAGCTATAAATGGAAATGAAATTAACAGACAAAGTTTGTCTGTAGGATCCAAAAATCGACCTACAAGGAGGGCGATCAAAGATCCTAGAGAGAAGAAGAGAAGAGATTGATAAGGTAAGTATAGACATTTAATTGTCTACTCACGAATGGACTTACCATAAAGTTGTGTTATATATATACACACATTTAAGCTATTCAGTTGTGACATGATACTAACATGTTCACGAGAATAATAAGCAAGATCAGAAACAGAAAAGAGGAATAAAATAAGTCAGATAATAAGACTTAAAAGTTAAGGTTGGCGTACCGGCCTCCCCAGTTGTGAGGTTCCCAGATAGCCTCCACCCCAGAAGTGTGGCGCTGCCTCATTAATAATGAGGTAGTTCATGGCTTAACTTCCTGCCTCCACCCCAGAAGTGTGGTGCTGCCTCGTTGATAATGAGGTAGTTTATGGCATGACTTACTACCTATAAGGTCAGTAGTCCAGAGATGACCTTAGGGTTGATCGGTGGGTCGCTCCCCTGATCCTCTATTGGTCTGCGCGCACTAGGTACGTCCAACCACGGGCCCACAAGTGAAAGATTAAGCAGATGAAGTAAAGCAAAGAAAAGAAAGAAATAGAATAGAAAGAACAAGTAGTATAGGACTAAAGAAAATAATTGGTCCTAAGTTGACTAACCCTAGAGTGGTGTATTCAGCTTATTTACTTGTATGTATGTTTGTACTTACTGAGCTTTAGCTCATTAGTCTATTCGTGCTGTAAGTAATAAAGGAAAACAACCAGCAGTATGAAGCAAGAGTAGCGGACTGGCAGGCAGATCCCAGCGATGTCATGGACGGGTTATGGTTCCGTTTCGCAGAATTCCGCTGTACTCAAGGTGTAAAAGAAAGAAAGTGTAATAGTGAGATATATGTATAAAGACAAGACAAGAGTGTAGTATGTAGAGTAGTGAAACAAGCTTAAAAGTATGTTTCTATTTTTACGTACTTTAAAGTAACAAGACTCCAAAAATATATTTTGGAAAAACAAAAAGTATTAAGTAGTACGTATATATTTATGTATACACAATTTTCAAGAATCAGTAGTTTCATCCAGTCCAGTTTAAAAAGAAAGAAAAAAAAAATATTCCTAGTTTTTCAAGAACAAATCTTTTAAACCCTAAGGAGAAGAAAGTTATAGAGACAAGCAAGCTAAGTAAGACTACGCAAAGAATAAAGAAAGCAAGCAAGATAAGGTGGACGACCTAAGCTAGAGGGGTCGCCCACAGCTATCACCAGCATTATGAACTCCAAGCAAAAGGCGGGTACTCCGGTGAAGGACTATATGATCACTCTAATGGGATTCTTCGCTGAGGCTGCCGAGAATGGTGCTGAGTTGGACTATAACACCCAGATTGAGATGGTGTTCAAGACTCTGTCTAAAGATTTTGTAGGGTTTAAGGCCGCATGCAATCTGGCGACAAAGGAGTTAGGACTTACTGAGCTCATGAAGCAACTACAGGCTTATGAGCGGATGATCAGGGATGAGGATACGGTCCGACCTAAAGGAGAGGCAAATTTGGCGGAATCTTCCAATCCTTCACGGAAGAGGAAGAGGCCAAATAAGAAGCAAGTGGCTTCCAGTTCTTCTAATCCTCCTGTCTCGGACGGGAAGAAGAAGAAGAAGAACAAGAAGCCAAAGGACCCTAAAAAGTCCAAATGCTTCCACTGTGGGAAGGTAGGTCACTTCAAGAAGGCTTGCCGGGAATTCCTAGCCTCCAAGAGCAAGGAAGGTAAGGAACTTCATTACTTAGAAGCGTGTTTGGTGGAAGAATCGAAAGACACTTGGGTCATTGATTCGGGCGCCACTAATCATGTTTGTGTTTCTATGCAGGGGTTCGTGGAAACGAGAAGTCTACATGATAGGAGCCTCTCGTTGCGGACTGGAGATGGTAGCTTTGTGGTGGCTGAGGCAGTGGGAGACGTTCATCTTTATTTTGATCGATTTAGGTTTATTTTATTGAAAGACTGGTTTTATGTTCCTAATTTTAGGAGGAACCTTATATCGGTAGCTTGTTTAATAAAGGATTCTTATCCAGTTTCTTTTAGTAAAAAAGTTGATATTCGTAGAAATAAGTCTTTTGTCTGTTCTGGATGGATGGATGGAAACCTATATTTGATCAAACCAAAGATGTACTCACTGCTTGACACTGAATTAATTGATAACTCTAAAAGGTTGAAAGTTTCTCACTCTAACAAGGCGTATCTTTGGCATTTAAGACTTGGTCATATTAATCAGGATAGGATTCAAAGATTGGTGAAAGACGGTCCTCTGGAATCTCTGGAGGAGGTACGACTTCCCCAATGTGAGTCTTGTCTAGAGGGTAAGATGACTAAGAGGTCTTTTGGAGCTAAGGGTACAAGGGCACAGGAGCTCTTAGAAATTGTGCACACTGACGTATGTGGCCCCATGAACGTCACAGCACGAGGAGGGTTCGAGTACTATGTCTCTTTCATAGATGATTACTCGAGGTATGGATATGTGTATCTGATGCACCGCAAGAGCGAAACCTTTGATAAATTCAAAGAGTATCGTGTGGAAGTGGAAAAGCAATTGGATAAATCCATAAAGACACTTCGATCTGATCGAGGTGGCGAATACCTCTCCGATGAATTTCTAGGACATCTTGTAGAGAATGGGATATTATCCTAATTGACTGCACCTGGTACTCCACAACAGAATGGTGTAGCCGAAAGGAGAAACAGGACCTTATTGGATATGGTATGGTCCATGATGAGTTACTCAATGCTGCCATTATCATTTTGGGGACATGCTTTACAAACGGCGTGCTATATTCTGAACCAGGTTCCGAGCAAATCAATTCCTAGAACTCCGTATGAATTGTGGCGTGGCAGAAAGCCCTCCCTTGGACATATGAGAATATGGGGCTGCCCGGCACATGTACTGGATGGGGATGCGAAGAAGTTGGAACCAAGATCAGAATTGTGCATGTTTGTAGGGTATCCAAAGGGAACTAAAGGAGGTCTGTTCTATAACCCAAAGGAACAAAAGGTCATTGTCTCAACCCATGTGACATTCTTGGAGGAAAGTCACATGAATGACTTTAAGCCTCGAAGCAAAGTGGTGCTAGAGGAGTTATCGGGTGAAAGAACTGCTCCACAGATTTCAGTCTTGGACGCAAGTCCGAGTTCCAGTGAAAGATCTGCAGACGATCAACAATTTAGGGTGCCTCGTCGTAGTGGGAGGGTTTCTAAGAAACCTAATTTCTTCATGTATGATGCTGAGGTATACTAGGCCGAGGCTCATGAGCATGAGGAAGATACGGTCACATATGATGAAGCTATAAAGGATGTTGATTCTAGATCTTGGAAACAGGCTATGAACAATGAGATGGATTCTATGAAATCCAACTCTGTTTGGGAACTTGTAGATTTGCCGGATGGGATAAAACCCATTGGATGCAAATAGGTCTACAAAAGAAAGAAGGACGCGGAAGGGAGAGTGGAAACTTTCAAAGCTAGACTGGTTGCAAAGTGATACACGCAAAAGGCTGGAATCGATTACGAGGAAACCTTTTCGCCTGTTGCTATGCTGAAGTCTATCCGTATTCTTCTGTCCATTGCTGCGGCTCTCGATTACGAGATCTGGCAAATGGATGTCAAGACGGCATTCTTGAATGGCCATCTTGAAGAGTGTATCTATATGATACAGCCCGAAGGGTTCGTAGCAAAAGGCCAAGAAAGGAAAGTCTGCAAGTTGCTTAGATCCATTTATGGATTAAAGCAGGCATCCCGCTCATGGAACCATAGGTTTGATCAAGCGATTAAGACATTTGTTTTTGAGCAGAACGTTGATGAACCTTGTGTTTATAAATGTATTAAGGATGGAAAAGTGGTCTTTCTGATACTCTATGTCGATGATATACTACTCATTGGGAATGATGTAGGGAATTTATCATCGGTCAAGCTTTGGTTACACCAACAGTTTGACATGAAGGACTTGGGAGAAGCTAATTATGTTCTAGGCATTCGTCTCTTCAGAGATCGAAAGAACAAAATGATAGCATTATCCCAAGCTTCATACATAGATAAAATAATTGACAAATATGCAATGCTAGAGGCAAAGAAAGGCTCACAACCTTCTATTGCCGGTTTAACTCTTTCATTGGATGACTGTCCCAAGACATCGGAAGAAAGAGAGCGTATAAGTAAGGTCCCTTATGCATCCGCTGTGGGTAGCCTTATGTACGCTATGCTTTGCACTCGCCCGGACATATGTTTTGCAGTAGGTATGGTGAGTCGATATCAAGTGAATCCTGGAACCAAGCACTGGCAAGCAGTAAAGCATATACTCAAGTATCTTAAGAGAACGAGGGATTATATGCTAGTGTATTCTGGAGGGGACCTAACACCCGTAGGATACACAGACTCAGACTTCTAGACTTGTAAGGATTCGAGGAAATCGACATCTGGATCAGTGTTTTTACTCGGAGGAGGCGCCATTGTGTGGAGGAGCGTGAAGCAGGGCTGCACAGCTGACTCTACTATGGAGGCTGAGTATGTGGCTGCGGCTGAGGCATCTAAAGAAGCGGTTTGGCTCCGCAAGTTCTTTAGAGACCTTGAGGTCATTCCGGGTGTTGACAAGCCTATCACACTTTACTGTGATAATACAGGGGCTATTGCCAACACAAGGGAATCTCGGCACCACAAGAGGACCAAGCACATAGATCGGAGGTATCACATTATTAGAGGGCATGTGGAGACAGGACAAGTGGATGTATGTAAGATCGTGTCCGAGGACAACATCGCTGATCCCTTTACTAAGACTTTGGTAGCTAGAAGCTTTGAAAGGCATGTAGAGGCGATGGGGATGCGTAACATGGCACATCTACTGGCTTAGGGCAAGTGGGAGATTGTTAGGAAATGCCCTAAGTATTAGAGACATTTTTTATGTATTCATTTTGAACTGGATAATAAAATTATATATAGAGGTTATTCATTACATTGCTATCTGTCCTCGTCTTATTTACATGTTAAAGTAAATGTAAGCAAATATGACTCACTGACTGCTTGTGTTAAAACTGTTAGAACATTGCATGCAATGGACTTTTGTATGCGAGAAGACAATATTCTAAAGTTAGCAGTCTAAACTATGGTATGTAGTCTATGGGGTTCGACCGAGCATCTAACTCATGTTAAGACTATTATGTTGTCTAAAGCCTTGGAGGGGACGGTCTGTCTTGACTATCTGGAGCTGGACTCCTAAGTAGAGACATGGATATGTTGCTCGGTGGTGACATATTAGACCGGGACTAAAGCGTGATTGATCTACGTAGTCCGCTATGAGTGGATCAATCTGTTTTTGACGTTCATTGTGCAATAACCTTAATCCTGAGTAAATGAACTACTTCATGTATATGACTTGTGTACTTTGATGTTCCAATGGCTAAAGCGTCTCAGAGGTAGTAAGCTTATAGACCGGTTCGTTGGGTGCATGACTTGTATACGATGAAGGGTTTGTTTGCAGATATCAGAATCATAGCTCTGAGGAGTTAAAGGTATCCTCTTAAAGGCATTATACTGAATGTGAAAATGGACAAGGCCTTGGGTCGTCTGCTGGGCGGATGACTTCTTATTCACATATGGTGAATAATCATTTTCTTGATTCGGTAGTATAATGGAACTTTAAGATAGCCTGATCAGTAGGATTAAACGGACTTTGACCTAAGGCTGATCATGGATATCATATGAGGGTTTTGCATATATGACAAGGTCATTGGATGGTAGCTCGTCACAGGCTTACGTAATACGGTATATAATTGGGAGTTCAGTTTCAGGTTTATAGTGGTGTGACTCTGAAATTAGTGATCATATGATTGAGTTGTTCGGTACAGAATGATGATCATATGGAATCACGGGAGCCCGATTATATATGTCCAATCAGTCCCTCTACTAGCTCCACATAATTCCTTAACGTTTGGCAAATTGATTTGTGTATGCTATTGGCTAGTTTATTATGCATGGATGGTGATGACACAGGATTAGGATGGTAGACAAGATTCTCTCCGGTTGGATTCAGATTTTGTTTTGGATAATAGAGTACACAATTATTCGAACTCCAAATAAAGTTGCCATGATTTTATTTGAGATTGGATTGGAGTTGTAGAAAATTATCCATGAGAACAAGAATATGAAACACAACCGTTTTGTGGAATTTGAAATTTGAATTTTGAAATTTGAAATTTGAATTTTGAAATTTGAAATTTGAATTTTGAATTTGAAATTTGAAATTTGAAATTTGAATTTTGAATTCGAAATTTGAATTTGAAATTTGAATTTGAAATTCGAATTTGAAATTTGAATTTGAAATTTAAATTTGAAATTTGAAATTTGAAATTTGAAATTTGAAATTTGAAATTTGAAATTTGAATTTGAAATTTGAATTTGAAATTTGAAATTCAAATTTTGAATCACAGTCCAAGTAGGATTCGAATTGTTGTGGAAAATCCACAAGGTTTGAAATTCGAATTTGAGTTGGATTTGGAGAGGATAATCTTGTTAGAATCCTACTTGAATTTTGAATCCAAATCCCAACAAAAGTGGGCGAATTTTTTGAGGAGAATCCTCAATGGAAAATTCGGTTTTTGTGGATAAGATTCAAGGGAAAATTCAAGTTTCAATCCTAGTTGAATTTGGATTCTCTCCTTCCCTAAAAGTGGCCGAAATTTTGGAGCCTTTATCCAAGGAAAATTCGGTTATTTTTGGATAAGGTTGAGATAAGATTCAAGCTTGAAAATCCTAGTGGAATTTTTGATTCTCCCTTATCCATAATGGCCGAAATCTTTTGGAGGATTTTCTCCTTGTGAATTTCGGATTTTTTGGTTGAAAAAGGGAGATAAAATTCTAGTTAAAATCTTGTTAAGATTTGGATTGGATTTATCTTAGGAAAAACCGAATTTATTGTTAGGATTATCCTATGGAAAAATTCGGATTTTTTGGTTAAAGATAAGGGAGAAAATCTTTTCCTAGTCCAATTCGAATTCAGAGAATCACCTCATGCAGGTCTATAAATAGAGGTCCTGCTACTCCAGTTCTCTCATACCACAGACTCTCAGGTGAGTAGGCTTATTGTTGCACAGCTCATCGTGACAATAAAGTTCTTTAGAGATCTGGGTGGTCGAAAGAAGACTAGCAGTGCTAGCATACCGATCGAGGTTCAGAGTGCCCACACACTCAGCCATTCGGGAATTGGAGAATAGTAGAGAAGGCTAGTTGGTTGAAGCCTCCGGTCATTCTCCTCTTGCAAGATTGGCGTCCTTGAGGTATGAGTTTTAATTGTTGTTGGTTTATTGTATATGGCATCATGAGATATTTAACGATCTAAAAATTTTTATTGTTCCGCTGCGCCACTCTGATACGTTTTTACCGATTTATTTTCCTACACCTTGGGCAGGCCACGGCCACCCCTGGCTGCAGGCCAAGCCTGCGGCTGTGGGTGGTGTGGGCCTGCACAGGGGCTGCCGCGGCCCCATCCTGCCCGAGGGCAGGGGCTGCAGCCCCACCAAGGCCCGTCGGCCTATCTCGAGGGGTCGTGTCTCGATTTTCGTGTCATATTCCAATTTACCTATTAGGATCTCCAAAAATTAATTTGAATCCCAATTAAATTGAAATTTTCCACAAAATCAAAATTTCAATCTTTAAATCAAATTTAACTTTTGGGAAAAAATAAATTACGGTCTTCAATCTTCAATCTCCTCCGAGAATAATTACATAAAAAATCCTAAACCGTTTCCGGTGTACAAAAATTCTAACCATAAAAATTCTAAGAGATAAAAATTAAAATCCATGGGAAAATTACAGTGTTAGTAAACTGCTCCCATGCTTACATAAAAATTCCTAGATACAATTTTTCTAAATTCTAAGGAACCATAACCGGCATAAACAAGCATGCTTATAATAATTCAAAAATTAAATAAAAACACATACTTTATACATAATCCATGATAACAACATAAAGGAACCCTAGAATGCCACTCTCTAAATATCAAATCCATACATAAATAAAAAGACTAAGTAATTGTCTAATTTACGTACATGGCATAGTCATGAGATGGCTCTGATACCAATTGTAGGATAATAAATCGGTAAAAACGTATAAGAGTGGCGCAGCGGAACAATAAAAATTTTTAGATCGTTAAATATCTCATGATGCCATATACAATAAACCAACAACAATTAAAACTCATACATCAAGGATGCCAATCTTGCAGGAGGAGAATGACCGGAGGCTTCAACCAACTAGCCTTCTCTACTATTCTCCAATTCCCGAATGGCTGAGTGTGTGGGCACTCTGAACCTCGATCGGTATGCTAGCACTGCTAGTCTTCTTCCGACCACCCAAATCTCTAAAGAACTTTATTGTCATGATGAGCTGTGCAACAATAAGCCTACTCACCTGAGAGTCTGTGGTCTGAGAGAACTGGAGTGGCAGGACCGCTATTTATAGACCTGCATGAGGTGATTCTCTGAATTTGAATTGGATTAGGAAAAGATATTTTCCCTTATCCATATCCTTAAGAAAATGATTATTCACCATATGTGAATAAGAAGTTATCCGCCCAGCAGACGACCCAAGGCCTTGTCCATTTTCACATTCAGTATAATGCCTTTAAGAGGATACCTTTAACTCCTCAGAGCTATGATTCCGATATCTACAAACAAACCCTTCATCGTATACAAGTCATGCACCCAACGAACCGGTCTATAAGCTTACTACCTCTAAGACGCTTTAGCCATTGGAACATCAAAGTACACAAGTCATATACATGAAGAAGTTCATTTACTCAAGATTAAGGTTATTGCACAATGAACGTCAAAAGCAGATTGATCCACTCATAGCGAACTACGTAGATCAATCACGCTTTAGTCCCGGTCTAATATGTCACCACTGAGCAACATATCCATGTCTCTACTTGGGAGTCCAGCTCCAGACAGTCAAGACAAACCGTCCCCTCTAAAGCTTTAGACAACATAATAGTCTTAACATGAGTTAGATGCTCGGTCTAACCCCATAGACTACAGACCATAGTTTAGACTGCTGACTTTAGAACATTGTCTTCTCGCATACAAAAGTCCATTGCATGCAACGTTCTAACAGTTTTAACACAAGCAGTCAGTGAACCATGTTTGCTTACATTTACTTTAACATGTAAATAAGACGAGGACAGATAGCAATGTAATGAATAACCTCTATGTATAATTTTATTATCCAGTTCAAAATGAATACATCAAAATGTCTCTAATACTTAGGGCATTTCCTAACAGAAACTCGACACAGTTAAGAGCTCATCTGGGTCATAAGGATCCCGATACACACGAGAGTATCTTCCTGAGAGATATCAATAGCCAACAGGACTCAGTTATCCTGGTCAATGACGTACAATCGGGGAATCACTTTAATAATGTGAAACCAGTCCTAACATTCTCATAGAGTGTAGGAGTACTGTTTGCCACTCGAAACTTAGTGGACAACTAGCTCTGAAGATCGGTACAACTCGAGCAGCAATCCATGTTCTTTCTCTGAGCAGTTTTCTAGCACTGCACGGTCGTGATTTTTTGTATAATGATCTCAGCATCTTTTCATCTTATCCTCACCATCATAGATTTCGTCGTTTCATTACTATAAAATGTTATCTTCAATAGATAAACATTTACTGACTAAAAAATAAAACTAACTTACTTGGACAGATGAGGCAGGCATGCGGCGATGTGAGGTAGGATGGCAAGAAACCGCTCTGATACCAACTGTGACGCCCCGTGCCCTTGGCGGCCCGGACCGTCACTGAAAACTATTACTTGCTTCTTTAGCTTTTACTTATACTTCCTCTTTAAAACCGATACTTAAACTTGCTGAATTTAATAGCATAAATTTAGAGGGATTTTTTTTTAATATATGCGTACGTATTTACTATTCACGTACGTATACTATTAAAATGCGGAATTTGAAAAACATAAGGATTTCAATTATACATACACACTTATATACTTGTTTATCTGATTAATATTCACCAGACACTATTTAAATATAGTATTCATATATATACTGTTTACTGTTCCAAAATACCAATTAATCTTTGCTATTCAAAATACTATTTAACTGTCACCGTTTAAAATACTATTTACTCATACTGTGCGGAAGAATACTCGCGGTGTATCCATAACCTCATCCTCACATCCACCTTCACCGCCATCATCGCCCCTTGGTGTTTGCGCTATAGGAAGCTTACCTACAGCATGAACACACTCCGTGAGCTTTACGCCCAGTAAGTACAACATGTTAACTGCAAAACATGTTTAAAACATAACACATACTTAAAATCCTAAGCATGATATATATCACTTAATAAATCACATACCATATAAGCATATCACATATCAGCTCACATATCAGCTCATCACATAACATGTCATAACACTGAATATAAAACTTCACATACTTTATGCATGACAGAAGCATCGTGTACTGTATGCACTCTACTGAAAAAGAAAGCATAGCACACTATAACTAATGCATGGTCTGGTTATGTTCATTTATGCTTTAAACTTCTCTTTTCTTTTCTTGTCTAGTTAGGGCCCATGTGTCAGTACCGTGTGCGCGCAGACCAACGGTAACGCCCGAGGTCAACTAATGCTAAAGAGCCATCAACTGATGCTCAACTTATGGCCTTAACTTTCTTTAACTGGAAACCCCTTCGACTTAAGGAGCCGGTACGACACACCTATTTATTTCCATCTTGTTTAACTGTTCTAGCCATACGCTTCTCTAAGCTATCCCCAATCCTACGTGGTAGGGATCTATGGCTTCTATCTTGCTCTTTCATCAATCTACTCGATTGTAAAACTATATGCTCTTATGTATACTGTGCAGCATCATGTGCAAGATACATACTTAAAATACTGGAAAAACATCATTTTAAATTCATTTTATCCATGCTGTAGGCGGAGTTGTACGTACCTGTCATCAGACAGTTTATACTCTCGCCTTCATCACAATACAGGTACATCCCTGTAATCATAATACATTTCGTTAACATTTACTCTTAGGTCACTGTGGTCATTAGTGACTAATAAAAACTCTATCGTTAGTGATACCGATCCTTGTCGGTACTAATTGTCCTCTTTTTAAGAATTTGATTTTCTAATCATTGTTAATTAATTTATTTACCCAATAAATTAATTTACATCGCTCTTAGGTCACTCTATTGTTAGGAACTAATAAACTTATCGTTGTGTGGTACCGATGCCTATCGGTACTCAACTGCTCTACTTTGGGAAATTTGATATCTAATTTTTAATCGTGCTTGATTAATTTGTCTACTTGACAAATTAATCACTGTCTCTCACTATCCCATTCCGACTTGGTCCTTGACTGGCTAACCGACTAGTCAACTGACTGAATACCTCTCGTATGACCATTTAGCCTGTCGGGTTACTGTTATCGATGTAATCGCCCCAAATTTTATACTTAGATCACACCCGTCCCTCGGGTGGCACTATTCTGATTTAGGGGTCGTTTCTTACATTTCGAGATTTCTAATTAGGCGGTTCACTAATCTTATAAACGTCCGTCCTTCTTTCCTGGACCTAGGTCATCGAGGGGGCTCGGGTTCCTATCCCGATCACATTTTCACCCCTCGTTTCCTAAAATACCCCTTTGTGCCGTTTTAGAAATTTCGACAGCATTTCCACTTAATTTTTGGGTTTCCGGCGTTTAGGAAACGCCTCAAAACCATATAACCTATTCTAACCTGCCACGTACTAAACCAGAGGCCTAATTTTTACGTAAAAGCTCCTCTTTTTACGTAAAAATATTCACAATTCCTTACATTCTCTTTTTCGACATTTCATCCCTTTTTCTTACAATTCCTCAAGTCAGTAAACCATAATTCATACATAATTATTTCTAATAATAAATTGAGGAATCAAGAGATCAAAACCACTACCAAAATCGTTCCCGTCGGCGGTCGGGTGAACCGTTCGATCTCGATCGCACAATCTTTGAATCATCATTCTCCACTTTTGAAACTCTGGTTTGCAATTCCGATGCCACAGATGTGTCCGGAACGTCAAAAATAGGCCAACGGGCCATTCTTCAATTTTCGGTCTCCGGGGTCGCCGTTGACCGACGTTGACCGCCGTTGACCGGCGTTGACTGGCATTGACCACGGTGGCGATGGGAGTGGCGACCGCCATCTTGAAGAGCTCGACGAAAGGAACCCATTGGTGGTGTCAATTTCACCAATCGAGACTCCTATCACCGGAAATCGGCCCTCGAAAAGTTGGTGACGGCAGCGGTGTTGGATCTTCATTATCCGGCGTTGTTGCCCAAAATTGATTTGGGGCTTTTGATCTACGTGTTGTTCTGAGCATTTTGATACCGACCTTGCAACTCAACTCTGCCGGAATAGCGAGATTCGACGGTGGCGATGGCGACGGCGACGGCGAACCTTGGGCGGCGCGATCCGGCGGCTGTTGACGTGAAATGAAGCTTGAGTTTTGTTCTACTCTTCACCACGAATCCATTGGGACCAGAATCGTGGCATTTGGACGTCGGACGGTGGAGAAATCACGGTTTGAAAAATTCGGCCACCGGCGGCTTTAGGCGGCGCGTGCGGCGTTCTCCGACGTCGGTTCCGTCGACTCGGCACACCGTTGGACTCAGCTCGTCGAGGGCTTTCCAATGGTGCCGGCGGTGTCGAAAACGGAGGCCGGATTCGATGGTCGGTCACTGTTCATCTTCGTGTGGTGTGGGGGAGAAAAAGATAGGAAAAAAAATAATGGGGGCCCATTTTACAAAAATCTAAAAATTTCGATCCCTTTATACTAAGTTTTTGAAAAATTTTAAGATAGGCTATACTGGCTAATTTGGGCGTGCTGAACCCAAATATATCAGTTTTATATCAAGAAAAGGTCATCTTGACCAATTTCTTGATACTGTGGTTAGGCCTACACTGTGTTGACACTACGCACGCATAACGAGACGTTTTCGCGTGAAATTTCAAACACAGTCTCCCTTGACTAATTTGGACGTGCTGATTTCAAATTTATCAGTTTTACATACATCTGAGATCTTCTAGACCAGTTTTTGGGATCTATATGATCCCGTCTCGAAAAACGTGTCAGGTGCCCAATTGACTAATTTGGGCGTCCTGAGTCTAAATATATCAGTTTCGGGGGGAGAAAAGGTCATCTTGACCCTTATCCCGATACTGCATGGTTCCCGGTCAAAAATTACTTTTTGTGCTCAAATGACTAATTTGAGCATTCTAATTCCAAATATATCAATTTTATATCAAGAAAAGGTCATCTTGACCAATTTCTTGATACTGCGGTTAGGCCTACACTGTGCACGCATAACGAGGCGTTTTCGCGTGAAATTTCAAACATAGTCTCCCTTTACTAATTTGGACGTGCTGATTTCAAATTTATCAGTTTTACGTCCATCTGAGGTCTTCTAGACCAGTTTTCGGGATCTGTATGACCTCATCTCGAAAAACGTGTCAAGTGTCCGATTGACTAATTTGGGCATCCTGAGTCTAAATATATCAGTTTCGGAGCAAGAAAAGGTCGTCTAGACCCTCATCCCGATACTGCGTATCTTTTAAACAAAATCTACATTTTATGCTCAATTGACCAGATTGAGCCTGCTGACTATTAATATGTCAGTTTTATGCCAGATTAAGGCTGTCTTGGCCACTAACCTGACACTGCGTTTCTCACTATTCACTAATCACTAATCATTATTCACTATTCACTATCTGACTGACTAATCTGAGCGTTCTGAGTCTGATTTTGTCAGTCTCTGGGCGAGAAGAGGTCATCTAGACCACTTTTCTCGATACTGTACATCTATTAGGGCAATTATCACTGTTGTGCTCAGATGACCAGTCTGAGCGTACTGATGACTAGCTCATCAGTTCTGTATCATGAAATGGTCGTCTAGACCTGTTTCTTGATATTGCGTGTCTCAACACATACTCACATAATAAGGTAGACCGATTTCACTGTCGGTTGCCCCTTTCACTGCATGAATAGTAATTAAACATTACTATTCCCATTTAATTCATTCAACTGAAAAGCACCCTGTGTTTATTAACTTAATTACATCATTACATAGTAATTAATTTTCATAATTCATGAGAGTCATTACAGTGGCTCTCGGCTCATTACACAGCGTTCTACACGAACTCTTACGCGTGCGTGTGCAACGCAACACGGGCGTGTACATTTCAGACATGGGCGTGTACTAGTTGATAGTACTCAACACGGCCATGACTTTGAATTACATTCATCTATCTGAGCGGTACACAGCCTCTTACACGATCGTGTACTTGACCGTGTTACACTACATGACTATGTACACTCACACGGCTATTAATAGATACACAGTCCGAATGGCACACGGTCACCCACACGGCTGTGTACCTGACCGTGTTACTTAAATTGTACTAAAAGACATTAAATTATATCCATATTCCTTAATGACTTATTACATGGTAAGTAAGTGTCATGAAAATGGTGGTCATTACAGGTAGGACGTGGATCGGGCTACATAAACAATGGTTGTACACTCAAGACTCGTTTAGTTATTAACCTTCCCTAGAAGCTCTGTTAACTAAACTGGTGGCCAAATAAGCGGTTATTAATATATGTCTTAACCTTGGAGGATTTAAGGCAACATATATTAATTGGACGGTGTCCATATTCCGGCTATTTGTTTTCATGACCACCCCTCGGTGGCTTGGGGCAATAGATGCTGAGAATTACTGTTGCAATGCTACATGTTTTTCAAGTTTCATGTAGGAACATACTTGTATGTTTTATTTGCTAAATTATCTGTATATTTGCTTGGGCTTTGTAATGATGTCTAGTATAATTTTATTTCAGTTCAAAATGTCACCGATACCCCTCATTTCAATACTCACTGAGAATAAACTGAATGGCGATAATTATAAAGATTGCAAAAGAAATCTGTTGATAGTTCTCAGCTGCCAGAGACACAAGTTCGTACTAGACGAACCATGCCCACCAGGGCCAAAACCTGACACACTGATTGAGGAGGTCCCGGTTGCCTATACTCGTTGGAGAGAATCCAATGACATAGCTCGATGCTACATACTTGCTAGCATGACGAGTGCTTTACAAAAGCAGCATGAGACTTATCAAGTTGCTGGGGAGATCATGGAAAATCTGGAGGACATGTTCGGAGGCCAAGAAAAATTGGCTCGACAGTCCGCTATCACCAGCATTATGAACTCTAAGCAAAAGGTGGGTACTCCGGTGAAGGACCATATGATCACTCTAATGGGATTCTTCACTGAGGCTGTCAAGAATGGTGCTGAGTTGGACTACAACACCCAGATCGAGATGGTGTTCAAAACTCTATCTAAAGATTTTGTGGGGTTTAAGGCCGCATACAATCTGGCGACAAGGGAGTTAGGACTAACCGAGCTCATGAAGCAACACCAAGCTTATGAGCGGATAATCAGGGATGGGGATGCTGTCCAACCCAAAGGTGAGGCCAATTTGGCAGAATCTTCCAAACCCTCACGGAAGAGGAAGAGGCTAAGTCAGAAGCAAGGGGCTTCTAGTTCTTCTAATCCTCCTGTCTCGGATGGGAAGAAGAAGAAGAAGAACAAGAAGCCCAGGGACCCTAAAAAGTCCAAGTGCTTCCATTGTGGGAAGGTAGGTCACTTCAAGAAGGCTTGCCGGAAAATCCTAGCCACTAAGGGCAAGGAAGGTAAGGAACTTCTTTACTTAGAAGCGCGTTTGGTGGAAGAATCGAAAGATACTTGGGTCATTGATTCAGGCACCACTAATCATGTTTGTGTTTCTATGCAGGGTTTCGTAGAAACGAGAAGTCTACATGATAGAAACCTCTCGTTGCGAACTGGGGATGGCAGCTTGGTGGTGGCTGAGGCAGTGGGAGATGTTTACCTTTATTTTGATCAATTTAGGTTTATTTTATTGAAACACTGTTTTTATGTTCCTAATTTTAGGAGGAACCTTATCTCGGTAGCTTGTTTAATAAAGGATTCTTATTCAGTTTCTTTTAGTAAAAAAGTTGATATTCGTAGAAATAAGTCTTTTATCTGTTATGGATGGAAACCTATATTTGATCAAACCAAAGATGTACTCACTGCTAGACACTGAATTAATTGATAACTCTAAAAGGTTGAAAGTTTCTCACTCTAACAAGGCGTATTTTTGGCATTTAAGACTTGGTCATATTAATCAGGATAGGATTCAAAGATTGGTGAAAGACGGCCCTCTGGAATCTCTGGAGGAGGTACGTCTTCCCCAATGTGAGTCTTGTCTAGAGGGTAAGATGACTAAGAGGCCTTTTGGAGCTAAGGGTATAAGGGCTCAGGAGCTCTTAGAAATTGTGCACACTGACGTATGTGGCCCTATGAACATCACAGCATGAGGAGGGTTCGAGTATTATGTCTCTTTCATAGATGATTACTCGAGGTATGGATATATGTATCTGATGCACCGCAAGAGCGAAACCTTTGACAAGTTCAAAGAGTATCGTGTGGAAGTGGAAAAGCAATTGGATAAATCCATAAAGACACTTCGATCTGATCGAGGTGGCGAATACCTCTCCAACGAATTTCTAGGACATCTTGTAGAGAACGGGATATTATCCCAATTGACTGCACCTGGTACTCCACAACAAAATGGTATAGCCGAAAGGAGAAACAAGACCTTATTGGATATGGTACGGTCCATGATGAGTTATTCAACGCTGCCATTATCATTTTGGGGATATGCTTTACAAACGGCGTGCTATATTCTGAACCAGGTTCCGAGCAAATCAATTCCCAGAACTCCGTATGAATTGTGGTGTGGCAGGAAGCCCTCCCTTGGACATATGAGAATATGGGGCTGCCCGGCGCATGTACTGGATGGGGATGCGAAGAAGTTGGAACCAAGATCAGAATTGTGCATGTTTGTAGGGTATCCAAAAGGAACTAAAGGAGGTCTGTTCTATAACCCGAAGGAACAAAAGGTCATTGTCTCAACCCATGCGACATTCTTGGAGGAAAGTCACATGAATGATTTTAAGCCTTGAAGCAAAGTGGTGCTAGAGGAGCTATCGCTCCACAGATTTCGGTCTTGGACGCAAGTCCGAGTTCCAGTGAAAGACCTGCAGATGATTAACAATTTAGGGTGCCTCGTCATAGTGGGAGGGTTTCGAAGAAACCTAATTTCTTTATGTATGATGCTGAGGTATACCAGGTCGAGGCTCATGAGCATGAGGATGATCCGGTCACCTATGATGAAGCTGTAAATGATGTTGATTCTAACTCTTGGAAACAGGCTATGAATAATGAGATGGATTCTATGAAATCCAACTCTGTTTGGGAACTTGTAGATTTGCCGGATGGGATGAAACCCATTGGATGCAAATGGTTCTACAAAAGAAAGAAGGATGCGAAAGGGAGAGTGGAAACTTTCAAAGCTAGATTGGTTGCAAAGGGGTATACGCAAAAGGTTGGAATCGATTACGATGAAACCTTTTCGCCTGTTGCTATGCTGAAGTCTATCCGTATTCTTCTATCCATTGCTGCGGCTCTCGATTACGAGATCTAGCAAATGGATGTCAAGACGGCATTCTTGAATGGCCATCTTGAAGAGTGTATCTATATGATACAGCCCGAAGGGTTCGTAGCGAAAGGCCAAGAAAGGAAAGTCTACAAGTTGCTTAGATCCATTTATGGATTAAAGCAAGCATCCCACTCATGGAACCAGAGGTTTGATTAAGCGATTAAGACATTTGGTTTTGAGCAGAACGTTTATGAACCTTGTGTTTATAAACGTATTAAGGATGGAAAAGTGGTCTTTCTGATACTCTATGTCGATGATATACTACTCATTGGGAATGATGTAGAGAACTTATCATCGGTCAAGCTTTGGTTACACTAACAGTTTGACATGAAGGACTTGGGAGAAGCTAATTATGTTCTAGGCATTCGTCTCTTCAGAGATCGAAAGAACAAAATGATAGCGTTATCCCAAGCTTCATACATAGATAAAATAATTGACAAATATGCAATGCAAAAGGCAAAGAAAGGCTCACAACCTTCTATTGCCGGTCTAACTCTTTCATTGGATGACTGTCCCAAGACATCAGAAGAAAGAGAGTGTGTGAGTAAGGTCCCTTATGCATCCGCTGTGGGTAGCCTTATGTATGCTATGCTTTGCACTCACCCGAATATATGTTTTGCAATAGGTGTGGTGAGTCGATATCAAGCAAATCCTGGAACCAAGCACTGGCAAGCTGTAAAGCATATACTAAAGTATCTTAAGAGAACGAGGGATTATATGCTGGTGTATTCTGGAGGGGACCTAACACCCGTAGGATACACGGACTGAGTCTTCCAGACTTGCGAGGATTTAAGGAAGTCGACATTAGAGGGCATATGGAGACAGGATAAGTAGATGTATGTAAGATGATCCCTCTACTAAGACTTTGGTGGCTAGAAGCTTTGAGAGGCATGTAGAGGCGATGGGGATGGATAACATGGCACATCTGCTGGCTTAGGACAAGTGGGAGATTGTTCGGAAATGCCCTAAGCATTAGAGACATTTTGATGTATTTATTTTGAATTGGATAATAAAATTATATATAGAGGTTATTCATTACAATGCTATCTGTCCTCATTTTATTTACATGTTAAAGTAAATGTAAGCAAATATGGCTCACTGACTGCTTGTGTTAAAACAGTTAGAATGTTGCATGCAATAGACTTTTGTATGCGAGAAGATAATGTTCTAAAGTAAGCGGTCTAAACTAAGGTCTGTAGTCTATGGGGTTAGACCGAGCATATAACTCATGTTAAGACTATTATGTTGTCTAAAGCCTTGGAGGGGACGGTTTGTCTTGACTGTCTGGAGCTGGACTCCCAAGTAGAGACATAGATATGTTGCTTGGTGGTGACATATTAGACCGAGACTAAAGCGTGATTGACCTACGAAGTCCGCTTTTAGTGGATCGATCTGCTTTTGACGTTCATTATGCAGTAACCTTATTTTGGATAAGGTTGAGATAAGATTCAAGCTTGAAAATCCTAGTGGAATTTTTGATTCTCCCTTATCCATAATGGGTGAAATCTTTAGGAGATATTCTCCTTGTAATTTTCGGATTTTTTGGGTTGAAAAAGGGAGATAAAATTTGTGAACCACACCAAGAATAACGAGACCCATCAATATTATGAACCCAAGAACGTTCCAAAGTCATGTAGGATAATAAATCGGTAAAAACGTATCAGAGTGGCGCAGCAGAACAATAAAAATTTTTAGATCGTTAAATATCTCATGATGCCATATACAATAAACCAACAACAATTAAAACTCATACCTCAAGGACACCAATCTTGCAGGAGGAGAATGACCGAAGGCTTCAACCAACTAGCCTTCTCTACTATTCTCCAATTCCCGAATGGCTGAGTGTGTGGACACTCTGAACCTCGATCGGTATGCTAGCACTGCTAGTCTTCTTCCGACCACCCAGATCTCTAAAGAACTTTATTGTCACGATGAGCTGTGCAACAATAAGCCTGCTCACCTGGGAGTGTGTGGTCTGAGAGAACTGGACTGGCAGGACCTCTATTTATAGACCTGCATGAGGTGATTCTCTGAATTTGAATTGGATTAGGAAAAGATATTTTCCCTTATCCATAACCAAAAAATCCAAACTTTTCCAAGGGAGAATCTCAACAAAAAATTCGGTTTTCTTAGGATAAATCCAATCCAAATCAAAACAAGATTTTAACTAGAATTTTATCTCCCTTTTTCAACCCAAAAAATCCGAAAATTACAAGGAGAATATCTCCTAAAGATTTCACCCATTATGGATAAGGGAGAATCAAAAATTCCACTAGGATTTTCAAGCTTGAATCTTATCTCAACCTTATCCAAAATAAGGTTATTGCACAATGAACGTCAAAAGCAGATTGATCCACTCATAGCGGACTACGTAGATCAATCACGCTTTAGTCCCGATCTAATATGTCACCACCAAGCAACATATCTATGTCTCTACTTGGGAGTCCAGCTCCAAACAGTCAAGACAAACCGTCCCCTCCAAGGCTTTAGACAACATAATAGTCTTAACATGAGTTAGATGCTCGGTCTAACCCCATAGACTATAGACCATAGTTTAGACCGCTAACTTTAGAACATTGTCTTCTCGCATACAAAAGTCCATTGCATGCAATGTTCTAACAGTTTTAACACAAGCAGTCAGTGAGCCATATTTGCTTATATTTACTTTAACATATAAATAAGATGAGGACAGATAGCAATGTAATGAATAACCTCTATGTATATATAATTTTATTATCCAGTTCAAAATAAATACATCAAAATGTCTCTAATGCTTAGGGCATTTCCTAACAATCTCCCACTTGCCCTAAGCCAGCAGATCTGCCATGTTACGCATCCCCATCGCCTCTACATGCCTCTCAAAGCTTCTAGCTACCAAAGTCTTAGTAAAGGGATCGGCAATGTTGTTCTTGGACGCGATCTTACATACATCCACTTGTCCTGTCTCCACATGCCCTCTAATAATATGATATCTCCGATCGATGTGCTTGGTCCTCTTATGGTGCCGAGATTCCCTTGTGTTGGCAATAGCCCCTGTATTATCACAGTAAAGTGTGATAGGCTTGTCAACACCCGGAATGACCTCAAGGTCTCTAAAGAACTTGCGGAGCCAAACCGCTTCTTTAGATGCCTCAGCCGCAGCCACATACTCAGCCTCCATAGTAGAGTCAGCTGTGCAGCCCTGCTTCACGCTCCTCCACACAATGGTGCCTCCTCCGAGTAAAAACACTGATCCAGATGTCGATTTTCTCGAATCCTTACAAGTCTAGAAGTCTGAGTCCGTGTATCCTATGGGTGTTAGGTCCCCTCCAGAATACACCAGCATATAATCCCTCATTCTCTTAAGATACTTGAGTATATGCTTTTCTGCTTGCCAGTGCTTGGTTCTAGGATTCGCTTGATATCGACTCACCATACCTTCTGCAAAATATATGTCCGGGCGAGTGCAAAGCATAGCGTACATAAGGCTACCCACAGCGGATGCATAAGGGACCTTACTCATACGCTCTCTTTCTTCCGATGTCTTGGGACAGTCATCCAATGAAAGAGTTAGACCGGCAATAGAAGGTTGCGAACCTTTCTTTGCCTCTTACATTGCATATTTGTCAATTATTTTATCTATGTATGAAGCTTGGGATAACGCTATCATTTTGTTCTTTCGATCTCTGAAAAGACGAATGCCTAGAACATAATTAGCTTCTCCCAAGTCCTTCATGTCAAACCGTTGGTGTAACCAAAGCTTGACCGATGATAAGTTCCCTACATCATTTCCAATGAGTAGTATATCATCGATATAGAGTATCAGATAGACCACTTTTCCATCCTTAATACGTTTATAAACATAGGGTTCATCAACATTCTGTTCAAAACCAAATGTCTTAATCGCTTGATCAAACCACTGGTTTTATGAGCGGGATGCCTGCTTTGATCCATAAATGGATCTAAGCAACTTGCAGACTTTCCTTTCTTGGCCTTTCACTACGAACCCTTCGAGCTGTATCATATAGATACACTCTTCAAGATGGCCATTCAAGAATGTCGTCTTGACATCCATTTGCCAGATCTCGTAATCGAGAGCCGCAGCAATGGACAAAAGAATGCGGATAGACTTCAGCATAGCAATAGGCGAAAAGGTTTCATCGTAATCGATTCCAGCCTTTTGCGTGTATCCCTTTGCAACCAGTCTAGCTTTGAAAGTTTCCACTCTCCCTTCCACATCCTTCTTTTTTTTGTAGACCCATTTGCATCCAATGGGTTTTATCCCATCCGACAAATCTACAAGTTCCCAAACAGAGTTGGATTTCATAGAATCCATCTCATTGTTCATAGCCTGTTTCCAAGATTTAGAATCAACATCATTTATAGCTTCATCATATGTGACCGGATCCTCCTCATGCTCATGAGCCTCGGCCTGGTATACCTCAGCATCATACATGAAGAAATTAGGTTTCTTCGAAACCCTCCCACTACGACGAGGCACCCTAAATTGTTGATCGTCTGCAGGTCTTTCACTGGAACTCGGACTTGCGCCCAAGACCGAAATCTTTTGAGTAGTTCTTTCACCCGATAACTCCTCTAGCATCACTTTGCTTCGAGGCTTAAAGTCATTCATATGACTTTCCTCCAAGAATGTCGCATGGGTTGAGACAATGACTTTTTGTTCCTTCGGGTTATAGAACAGACCTCCTTTAGTTCCTTTTGGATACCCTACAAACATGCACAATTCTGATCTTGCTTCCAACTTCTTCGCATCCCCATCCAGTACATGTGCCGGGCAGCCCCATATTCTCATATGTCCAAGGGAGGGCTTCCTGCCACGCCACAATTCATACGGAGTTCTAGGAATTGATTTGCTCGGAACCTGGTTCAGAATATAGCACGCCGTTTGTAAAGGATGTCCCCAAAATGATAATGGCAGCATTGAGTAACTCATCATGGACCGTACCATATCCAATAAGGTCCTGTTTCTCCTTTTGGCTACACCATTCTGTTGTGGAGTACCAGGTGCAGTCAATTGGGATAATATCCCGTTCTCTACAAGATGTCCTAGAAATTCATCGGAGAGGTATTCGCCACCTCGATCAGATCAAAGTGTCTTTATGGATTTATCTAATTGCTTTTCCACTTCTGCACGATACTCTTTGAACTTGTCAAAGGTTTCACTCTTGCGGTGCATCAGATACACATATCCATACCTCGAGTAATCATTTATAAAAGAGACATAATACTCGAACCCTCCTCGTACTGTGACGTTCATGGGGCCACATACATCAGTATGCACAATTTCTAAGAGCTCCTGAGCCTTTGTACCCATAGCTCCAAAAGACCTCTTAGTCATTTTACCCTCTAGACAAGACTCACATTGGGGAAGTCGTACCTCCTCCAGAGATTCCAGAGGACCGTCTTTCACCAATTTTTGAATCCTATCCTGATTAATATGACCAAGTCTTAAATGCCAAAGATACGCCTTGTTAGAGTGAGAAACTTTCAACCTTTTAGAGTTATCAGTTAATTCAGTGTCAAGCAGTGAGTACATCTTTGGTTTGATCAAATATAGGTTTCCATCTATCCATCCAGAACAGATAAAAGGCTTCTTTTTACGAATATCAACTCTTTTACTAAAAGAAACTAAATAAGAATCCTTTATTAAACAAGCTACCGATATAAGGTTCCTCCTAAAATTAGGAACATAAAAATAGTCTTTTAATAAAATAAACCTAAATTGATCAAAATAAAGATAAACATCTCCCACTGCTTCAGCCACCATAAAGCTACCATCTCCAGTCCGCAAGGAGAGGCTCCTATCATGTAGACTTCTCGTTTCCACGAACCCCTGCATAGAAACACAAACATGATGAGTGGCGCCCGAATCAATGACCCAAGTGTCTTTTGATTCTTCCACCAAACACGCTTCCAAGTAATGAAGTTCCTTACCTTCCTTGCCCTTGGCGGCTAGGAATTCCCGGCAAGCCTTCTTGAAGTGACCTACCTTCCCACAATGGAAGCATTTGGACTTTTTAGGGTCCTTTGGCTTCTTGTTCTTCTTCTTCTTCTTCCCGTCCGAGACAGGAGGATTAGAAGAACTAGAAGCCACTTGCTTCTTATTTGGCTTCTTCCTCTTCCGTGAGGGATTGGAAGATTCCGCCAAATTGGCCTCTCCTTTAGGTCGGACCACATCCTCATCCCTGATCATCCGCTCATAAGCCTGTAGTTGCTTCATGAGCTCGGTTAGTCCTAACTCCTTTGTCGCCAGATTGTATGCGGCCTTAAACCCCACAAAATCTTTAGACAGAGTCTTGAACACCATCTCGATCTGGGTGTTGTAGTCCAACTCTGCACCATTCTCGGCAGCCTCAGTGAAGAATCCTATTAGAGTGATCATATGGTCCTTCACTGGAGTACCCGCCTTTTGCTTAGAGTTCATAATGCTGGTGATAGCGGACTGTCGAGCCAATTTTTCTTGGCCTTAGAACATGTCCTCCAGATTTTCCATGATCTCCCCAGCAACTTGATAAGTCTCATGCTGCTTTTGTAAAGCACTCATCATGCTAGCAAGGATGTAGCCTCGAGCTATCTCATTGGATTCTCTCCAACGATTATAGGCAACCGGGACCTCCTCAAGTGGTGTGTCAGGTTTGGGCCCAGGTGGGCATGGTTCGTCCAGCACGAACTTGTGTCTCTCACAGCTGAGGACTATTAATAGATTTCTTTTCCAATCTTTATAATTGTCGCCATTCAACTTATTTTCAGTAAGTATTGAAATGAGGGGTGTCGGTGACATTTTGAACTGAAATAAAATTATACTAGACATCATTACAAAGTCCAAGCAAATATACAAATAATTTAGCAAATAAAACATACAAGTATGTTCCTACATGAAACTTGAAAAACATGTAGCATTGCAACGGTAATTCTCAGCACCTATTGCTCCAAGCCACCGAGGGGTGGTCATGAAAACAAATAGCCAGAACATGGACCCCATCCAATTAATATATGTTACCTTAAATCCTCCAAGGTTAAGACATATATTAATAACCGCTTATTTGGCCACCAGTTTAGTTAACAGAGCTTCTAGGGAAGGTTAATAACCAAACGAGTCTTGAGTGTATAACCATTGTTTACGTAGCCCGATCCATGTCCTACCAAGCCATCGAGGGGTGGTCATGAATAGGATCGTACCCGAACATGTTTTCCACATAGGAGATCCAATCTAGTATACCGGCGGCGATAAACACCGACCGAGGGGTGTGGTCAGGGCAGAACTGACACGAGGCGTTACCATGCTTTCACATATGGATCGACAATGGAGACCGTGGGTTTTGTTTGAAACCCTCTCCCACTCAATATTTTGAAAAACATGCAAGTTTTGACAAATTATGTATGATCAATATAGTATGAGCGGCACTCACCTATCCTATATGACATGTTATCAAATATGCATACAAAACATCCATCAATACATATTTATACATCCATGACATATCACAGAAAAAATAATTGACAGAATAACCAAGCTATGGTTCCATCCTAGAACAAATAAAATAAAGATTACAAAATTCCTTCCAAAGCATTCTTTGGGTCTTGAATTCTGTTCCATCTTCTTGTATCCATCTTTATGTAGCCTCTCCATTTATTTCTCATCCTAAGAATTATTTAAAATTTAAATATCCAAAAATTTAAATTTTAAATTCAAATTCCAAATTCGAATTTCAAATTTAAATTTCAAATTTAAATTTTAAATAATTTTAAACATCATGTGTAATAATATGTAATTTCAAAAAAATTTGAAATTTTTAATTACATATTTTTAAACATGATTTAAAATTAAATCTCAAATTTAAAAATCAAAATTTTCTGATTTTTGGACCGTCAGACCGCCGCCCCCGTAGGCAGCAGCCGTCGTGGGCAGCCACCGACCCTGGAGGGGCTGCCAGCCCACGGCCGCCCCCATGTGCAGCCCTGCCGGGCTGCAGGCCAAGCCTGCAGCGCCAGGCTGCACGCCCAGGCTGGGCGCAGCAGCCGACAGGCTGCAGGCAGCGCCTGCAGCCAGAGGCTGCACACCCAGGCTGCGGCCAGCCTTGGGCAGGCCACGGCCACCCCTGGCTGCATGCCAAGCCTACGGCCGTGGGTGGTGTGGCCTGCACAGGGGCTGCCGCAGCCCCATCCTGCCCGAGAGCAGGGGCTGCAGCCCCACCAAGGCCCGTCAGCCTATCCCGAGGGGTTGTGTCTCGATTTTCGTGTCATATTCCAATTTACCTATTAGGATCTCTAAAAATTAATTTGAATCACAATTAAATTGAAATTTTCCACACAATCAAAATTTCAATCTTTAAATCAAATTTAACTTTTGGGAAAAATAAATTACGGTCTTCAATCTTCAATCTCCTCTAAGAATAATTACATAAAATTTCCTAAACCGTTTCCGGTGTACAAAAAAATTCTAACCATAAAAATTCTAAGAGACAAAAAATAAAATCCAAGGGAAAATTACAGTGTTAATAAACTGCTCTCATGGTTACATAAAAATTCCTAGATACAATTTTTCTAAATTCTAAGGAACCATAACCGGCATAAACAAGCATGCTTATAATAATTCAAAAAATTAAAATAACCACATACTTTATACATAATCCATGATAACAACATAAAGGAACCCTAGAATGCCACTCTCTAAATATCAAATCCATACATAAATAAAAGGACTAAGCAATTGTCTAATTTATGTACATGGCATAGTCATGAGATGGCTCTGATACCAATTGTAGGATAATAAATCGGTAAAAACGTATCAGAGTTGCGCAGCGGAACAATAAAAATTTTTAGATCGTTAAATATCTCATGATGCCATATACAATAAACCAACAACAATTAAAACTCATACCTCAAGGACGCCAATCTTGCAGGAGGAGAATGACCGGAGGCTTCAACCAACTAGCCTTCTCTACTATTCTCCAATTCCCGAATGGATGAGTGTGTGGGCACTCTAAACCTCGATCGGTATGCTAGCACTACTAGTCTTCTTCCGACCACCCAGATCTCTAAAGAACTTTATTGTCACGATGAGCCGTGCAACAATAAGCCTGCTCACCTGAGAGTCTGTGGTCTGAGAGAACTGGAGTGGCAGGACCTCTATTTATAGACCTGCATGAGGTGATTCTCTGAATTTGAATTGGATTAGGAAAAGATATTTTCCCTTATCCATAACCAAAAAATCCGAACTTTTCCAGGGGAGAATCTCAACAAAAAATTCAGTTTTCTTAGGATGAATCCAATCCAAATCAAAACAAGATTTTAACTAGAATTTTATCTCCCTTTTTCAACCCAAAAAATCTGAAAATTTCAAGGAGAATATCTCCTAAAGATTTCGGCCATTATGGATAAGGAACAATCAAATATTCCACTAGGATTTTCAAGCTTGAATCTTATCTCAACCTTATCCAAAATAACCGAATTTTCCTAGGAGAGATCCTCCAAATTTTCGGCCACTTTTCAGGGAGGAGAGAATCCAAATTCAACTGGGATTGAAACTTGAATTTTTCCCTTGAATCTTATCCACAAAAAACCGAAATTTCCTTGAGGATTATCCTCAAAAATTTCGTCCACTTTTGTTAGGATTTAGATTCAAAATTCAAGTAGGATTCTAACAAGATTATCCTCTCCAAATCCAACTCAAATTCGAATTTCAAACCTTGTGGATTTTCCACAACAAATTCGAATCCTACTTGGACTGTGATTCAAAATTTGAATTTCAAATTTCAAATTCGAATTTCAAATTCAAATTTTAAATTTCAAATTTCAAATTTCAAATTTAAATTTCAAATTCAAATTTCAAATTCGAATTTCAAATTCAAATTTCAAATTCAAAATTCAAAATTCAAATTTCAAAGTTCAAATTTCAAATTTCAGAATTCAAATTTCAAATTCCATAAAACGGTTGTGTTTCAAATTCTTGTTCTTATGAATAATTTTCTACAACTCCAATCCAATCTCAAATAAAATCATGGCAACTTTATTTAGAGTTAGAATAATTGTGTACTCTATTATCCAAAACAAAATCTGAATCTAACCGGAGAGAATCTTGTCTACCATCCTAATCCTGTGTCATCACCATCCATGCATAATAAACTAGCCAATAGCATACACAAATCAATTTGCCAAACGTTAAGGAATTATGTGGAGCTAGTAGAGGGACTGATTGGACATATATAATCGGGCTCCCGTAAATCCATATGATCATCATTCTTTACTGAACAACTCAATCATATGATCACTAGTTTCAGAGTCACACTACTATAAACCTGAAACTGAACTCCCAATTATATACCGTATTATGTAAGCCTGTGATGAGCTACTATCCAATGACCTTGTCATATATGCAAAACCCTCATATGATATCCATGATCAGCCTTAGGTCAAAGTCCGTTTAATCCTACTGATCAGGCTATCTTAAAGTTCCATTATACTACCGAATTAAGAAAATGATTATTCACCATATGTGAATAAGAAGTCATCCACCCAGCAGACGACCCAAGGCCTTGTCCATTTTCACATTCAGTATAATGCCTTTAAGAGGATACCTTTAACTCTTCAGAGCTATGATTCCGATATCTGCAAATAAACCCTTCATCGTATACAAGTCATGCACCCAACGAACTGGTCTATAAGCTTACTACCTCTGAGACGCTTTAGCCATTGGAACATCAAAGTACACAAGTCACATACATGAAGAAGTTCATTTACTCAGGATTAAGGTTATTGCACAATGAACGTCAAAAGCAGATTGATCCACTCATAGCGGACTACGTAGATCAATCATGCTTTAGTCCCGGTCTAATATGTCACCACCAAGCAACATATCTATGTCTCTACTTGGGAGTCCAGCTCCAGACAGTCAAGACAAACCGTCCCCTTCAAGGCTTTAGACAACGTAATAGTCTTAACATGAGTTAGATGCTCGGTCTAACCCCATAGACTATAGACCATAGTTTAGACCGCTAACTTTAGAACATTGTCTTCTCGCATACAAAAGTCCATTGCATGCAACGTTCTAACAGTTTTAACATAAGCAGTCAGTGAGCCATATTTGCTTACATTTACTTTAACATATAAATAAGACGAGGACAGATAGCAATGTAATGAATAACCTCTATGTATATATAATTTTATTGTCCAGTTCAAAATAAATACATCAAAATGTCTCTAATGCTTAGGGTATTTCCTAACAAGTCAGGTTTGAATGGATGGGAGACCTCGACCCGTTGCTTCAGCAAAAACAAGAACCTTGGTATGTTGGACCTCAACCCGTTGCTTAATGCGAAATAAGAACCTTGGTATAAGGAAGATGCCACAATCAACTATGGAATGGTTGATTGGTAAGTCGGGAGTGAACGCCATGGAAAATTCCGGTAAGGTCAAATAGTTCTCAAAGAACCAAAGAGAATTAGAACTCTCAAATTTGTGAATAAACTGGTGTGTCTTTTTATTGCAGTGAGGATGCCTATTTATAGGCAATTGTTACAGAGAATATTCCTAAAAAAACCTGAAAATTTATTACAAAGGATAATCCTAAAAATATGAAAATTTGTTGTAAAAGATAATCCTAAATCCTAACTGAAATTTGTTACAAAAGATAATCCTAAATCCTAACCGAAATCATGCCTGCACTAGAAATTCAGAAAAAGAAACGAAAATAAATTAAAAAAAGTCATGGGCTTGAATTAAGTTAATGCATCCCCGTTGACCACATGAGTCAATGGGCCTCCACGAATTTGATTGAGCCCAAATCTCTTGAATCAGCCCATTATGTGCTTTTTCTTTAAATCTCTTTGCTCTCGCTCTTGTAACCAGCCCAATTGGTAATTGAATTGGTTCCCATAAAACCGTTCTTCGATTCACATCATTCCCCTCCTCTTGAAAAGGAAATCATCGCCTAATAAGGATTTGTATGCATCGTCATCGATTCGTTCAAGAACTTGGAAAGGACCATCCCCTCTAGGAAGTCGCTTGGAATGCTTTTCTGTTAGGACTCGTTTCTTCCTTTTGCATAGCCAAACCCAATCTTCGGGATCAAAAACTAATTTGTGACACGTTTTGTTGGCTTGACCTTGAAGCTCCTTAGTCTTCTCGGGATTACTACTATGCATTAATCAGTTTGGATTGGAAGCTCTGGGCACAAAATCAATTTGATGTTTGAACCCTCAGATAAATAGTAATCCAAGTAGTGCTTCCTCGCAAAAGACATCCTCGTATCCTTTTGTATAACAATCCTTTTGTTTTCTCTCTGATTTTCTCTCAATGGCCATAAGACTCTTCTCTTGTTTTTTTTTTTTTTGCTCGCTTTTCTCGGCCTTTCTCTCTTTTTCAAATTTTATCTTTTGGTTGCTCTCTTTTTCACTCCTTCTCTTTTTGTAACCTCACTTGATCTTCATACACTTGTTGTAGTGTCAGCAGTGCAAGAGTGATTGGTTGATCGTTGAGCAACGAATATAATACGAACCTCCTCAGGACAACGAGACCCGTCATGATTATGAGCCCAAGAGTGTTCTAAAATCAAGTTCGAATGGATGGGAAACCTCGACCCATTGCTTCAGCAAAAACAAGAACCTTGGTATATTGAACTTAACCCGTTGCTTAATGCGAAACAAGAACCTTGGTATAATGAAGACGCCACAATAAACTATGGAAGGGTTGATTGATAAGTCAGAAGCGAACATCACGGAAGATTCCGATAAGTTCAAATTGTTCTTCAAAGAACCAAAGAGAATTAAAACTCTCAAATTTAGGAATTAAACTGATGTGTTCTGTTTTATTAATATGGGGATGCCTATTTATAGGCAATTGTTACAAAAAATATTCCTAAAAAAAAATCCGAAAAAAATAAGCCTAAAAAATCCGAAAATTATTTGAAAATTTGTTACAAAAGATAATCTTAAATCCTAACTGAAATTTGTTACAGAAGATAATCCTAAATCTTCCTAAATCCTAACAAATCTGGGAATCTAATCCTAACCAAATTCGTAAATGTAGGAAGGTAGTTATTCTGCCACAAAATTCGAAAATCCTTGGTTAAAAAATATCTTGGGCTTGATTGAATTAGCTGAATTCCTCATGGGCTTAAATTAAGTCAATGTATCATGAATCATGCTGTGGGCGACCCCTCTAGCTTAGGTCGTCCACCTTATCTTGCTTGCTTTCTTTATTCTTTGCTTAGTCTTACTTAGCTTACTTGTTTCTATAGCTTTCTTCTCCTTGGGGTTTAAAAGATTTGTTCTTGAAAAACTAGGAATATTTTTTTTTTCCTTTAACTGGAGGAAACTACTAATTCTTGAAAATTGTGTATACATAAATATATACGTACTTCTTAATACTTTTTTCCAAAATATAATTTGGAGTCTCGTTACTTTAAAGTACGTAAAAATAGAAACATACTTTTAAGCTTGTTTCACTACTTTACATACTACACTCTTGTCTTGTCTTTATACATATATCTCACTATTACACTTTCTTTCTTTTCTTTGCTTTACTTCATCTACTTTATCTTTCACTTGTGGGCCCGTGGTTGGACGTACCTAGTGCGCGCAGACCAATAGAGGATCAGGGGAGCGACCCACCGATCAACCCTAAGGTCATCTCTGGACTACTGACCTTATAGGTAGTAAGTCATGCCATAAACTACCTCATTATTAACGAGGCAGCGCCACACTTCTGGGGTGGAGGCAGGAAGTTAAGCCATAAACTACCTCATTATTAACGAGGCAGCGCCACACTTCTGGGGTGGAGGCTATCTGGGAACCTCACAACTGGGGAGGCCGGTACGCCAACCTTAACTTTTAAGTCTTATTATTTGACTTAAATTATTTCTCTTTTCTTTTTCTAATCTTGCTTACTATTCTCGTGAACATGTTAGTATCATGTCACAAACTGAATAGCTTAAATGTGTATATATATATATCACAACTTTATGGTAAGTCCATTCGTGAGTAGACAATTAAATGTCCGTACTTACCTTATCAATCTCTTCTCTTCTTCTCTCTAGGATCTTTGATCGCCCTCCTTGTAGGTCGATTTTTGGATCCTACAGACAAACTTTGTCTGTTAATTTCATTTCCATTTATAGCTTTTATTTTTCATTAAAAAGCTTAAATAGAACCTATTTACAACTTTTTGGGCTTTATTTATCATTTTCCCAAATTTTCCCAACTTTTGCAAAATTACGATTTTGCCCCTATATTTTGGCAAAATTGCAGTTTTGCCCCTGACGGAATTTTATTGATCCAGACTGCATTTTTGGCCCTCAGGAACTTTTCTGACTCTTTTCTAATCATTACCGGGTTCGTTTCTATTATATTTCCACTTTTCACTTTCCCGACCCTCGGGAAGCACTATTCCGACCCTTACGTCGGTTTAGTGATTTTCTATCGTTTCGGAGTCTCAAATGGACGTTTTACTAGTATTTAAAACGTTCATCTAGACTTTCCCGACCTAGGTCTCCAAGGCTCGGATTTTCCGTACCCGACTCGGACCTTTATTTCATTTCCAAAAACGCCCCCCCCTCGGGGTCGGTTTTTCCGTTTCACTCTCATTTTACATTTTTAGGGGTCGGTCTACTATTCACGAACCACCCCTTAGGTTTTCCTTATTCAATTCTCCGTTAGGGACTCGGGTTTCCGACCCGACCCTAAACTTTTATTTTTAATTCCTATTTTACCCCGAAAGCCGTTTTCGAAATTTCGGCAGCATTTCGGCGTAATTTTAAGGCTTCCGGCGTTAGGTACGCCTCGAACCATATGTACCTGCCACGTACTATACCACAAGCCTATTTTATGTAAAAGTTTTCCAAACTTTTACATAAAAGCTCACAAATTCCAATTTCACATTTTTAACCACATTACAAAATTTTTTTACAATTTTGCCCTTAGTTTTGGTTTCGGTTTTCACCACCAAACCGAACCGAAATTTCTCAAACTTTTCAACCACTTGTTAGGCTATTAAATGCCATTTTTCTAACACTTTTCAAGCCCATTTTCTTGTTCTTTTCAACCAAATTTCTTAGGGTTTTACCCTTGTATAACCCACGGCCATTGAATGCTAAACATGTCAAACATTTTTTTGTTTCATTCTTTCAATCACATTTTCATCATTTACATCACAAAATGCATGATTTCAATTAACCAAACATCACCTAAAAGCATGAAAATTTTTCTTCCAAACTATTAGGAAACCCACGGCCACTTTGAAATAAATGAACACCAAAATTTTTCCAAGCTTTTCCATAGTGAAATTCATGCTTTATTCTTAACAAAACATAAGTTAAAAGCATGTTAACACATAAATCACACAAATTTCTCATTGCTTACCAATGGTAACCCACGGATTTTCCTTTGGAATACCAACCAAAAATTGGTTTTTCTTTAAACCAATTGCATGGTTTTCTTCCTCATTACACCCTTAACAAAACCCAACATCAACTTAATGAAAAACACCCAAAATTTTTCCATCTTAATTCACTATTCACCCCACGGATTTCCTAAAGAAAAACCATGAAAAATTTCAATCCAAGGGAAGTTACCTTGTTCACTTTCTTCCTTTGTCTTCAAGTGATGTTTTGCCACACTTTTTGTATAGAAAACTTGAAGAAATTAATTGATTTTCCTTTGGTCACCCACGGCTCCCATGGAAGAAAAAGCTTAGCAAATTTTTCTCTTGTTTTGCTTGAAAATTGGCTTCGGTCTTTTGATACAAAAGTGGCCGACTTATGCATGGAAGAAAGCCAATTAATTTGGCTCTAAACCAATCAAATTTCAACACCTTTCACCTAATTCTTTCCACCTTTTTTCAAAAATTAAAAAGGTTAATTTTTGGCTAAATCTTGGCCTTTAGATCAAAAGCAAATTAAATCATGGCCATTCATCCTACCTAACACCATATTTCTTTCCATTTCTTAAATGGATTTATGATGTCATAATTACTAAAGTGAAAGTTGACTTTGACTTTCACTATTCACATTAATTCGACTACTTTTTGACCGATACCGGTTCGAGCCGAAATTTTCCTGAAATCGTCCCAGCGTGTTCCTGAGGTCTCCTGTGCAGTCGGATCAATTTAAATTGCTTCCGTTTGATCAAAATAAATCTCGGAAGTTTACCGTCTTTTATTGGCTCGGTTAGGGTTTTCAATGCCGGTTTTGGCACCGTTTCACCCGTTTCAACTCAGTGAATTTTTCCAACACTGAATTCTTACTCGTCAGTATTGTTAGAACATTTTAATATATTCTAAACAATACAAATACATCTATTTCACTCTTTAAATAGTACAAATTATTATATACATATATTTGTACTTTTCTTACTGTGCTCTTACTTTGACTTGCCATATTCTTATCTTTATACTGTTCAGATACCGAAACTACTCCTTTTTGAGCATTTTGGGCCTGAATTCACTTTCTTACTCATATACTTTATTCTCTACTTATTTTTTTGGAGATTTTAATTTCCTCCAAAACATTTATTTATTTCTATCAACACTATAATTTGTCTAATTACAACCATAGTGTTTCTTTACATTCTTACTTACAGAACTCATAGAAAACCCTAGATTAAACTAGGTCACACCACTAAAATTCTCTGGTCGTCACACATGCTCAATGGGCCACGAATTTAATTGAGCCCAAACCTCTTGAATTAGCCCATTAAGTGCTTCTTTAAATCTCTTTGCTCTCGCTCTTGTAACCGGCCCAATTGGTATTTGAATTGGCTCCCTTAATGTTGATTGGTTCCTTTGAAGCCGTTATTTGATTCACATCAGAATACTTGTTGGTGAAGCCATCCGTGTTGACACACCAATCAAACTGCTTCTGTAAATCGTCAGGGATGGTTTTACCTTGGAACGGGAGAGTCTTCATTTTAATGCTGCCCAAATTGTTGTCTTCTTGATTCCTAGCTCTTGTAAATCGCCCTCCATGTCTCCTATTATTACCCACAACTGAATCCTGACCATCTTCTTTATCAAAAACCAGCCCCACAATATTTTTCGTCTTCATCTCTCACACTTCAAAATCGAACTCTTTCCCTTCTGCACACATTAGGAGCATTTTCCAATTACTTCAAACGTGCAATCCCTATCCGGTCTAACCGTTCATGCACTTGTTCTAGTTCAACTATCAACATCCGTTTCATCTCTCTCATCAACTGTAATTGCAGGTTTGGAATAGTTGGTCGTGGTGGCTCTACGGTTGAGTTTTCTTCTTTATTGCGTGACATATTTAAAATCTGTAAAATAAGGTTAGAAACCTCACAAGCACTCCCTCACATGTTTCACTTGAGAAAAGAGAATTCACTCACTCTTGTGTTTCTCGCTTAAATGGCTTTTACCCTCTAATATGCTTACTACTCCTGCCTTCTTCCACTCGTTGGTTCCCTTTTGGTTCTTTTCAAGCTAGAACCTAAGCTCTGATACCAAATGATGCGAACCCTACCAAGAATAACGAGACCTGTCAAGATTATGAACCCAAGAACGTTCCAAAGTCAGGTTTGAATGGATGGGAGACGTCGACCCGTTGCTTTAGCAAAAACAAGAACCTTCGCATATTGGACCTCTACCCGTTGCTTAATCCGGAAAAAGAACCTTGGTATAAGGAAGATGCCACAATCAACTATGGAATGGTTGGTTGGTAAGTCAGGAGTGAACGCCACGGAAAATTCCGGTAAGTTCAAATAGTTCTCAAAGAACCAAAGAGAATTAGAACTCTTAAATTTGTGAATAAATCGGTGTGTCTTTTTATTGCCGTGAGGATGCCTATGTTAGGAAATGCCCTAAGTATTAGAAACATTTTTATGTATTCATTTTGAACTGGATTATGAAATTATACATAGAGGTTATTCATTACATTACTATCTGTCCTCGTCTTATTTACATGTTAAAGTAAATGTAAGCAAATATGGCTCACTGACTGCTTGTGTTAAAACTGTTAGAACGTTGTATGCAATGGACTTTTGTATGCGAGAAGACAATGTTCTAAAGTTAGCAGTCTAAACTATGGTCTGTAGTCTATGGGGTTAGACCGAGCATCTAACTCATGTTAAGACTATTATGTTGTCTAAAGGCTTGGAGGGGACGGTTTGTCTTGACTGTCTGGAGTTGGACTCCCAAGTAGAGACATAGATATGTTGCTTGGAGGTGACATATTAAACCGGGACTAAAGCGTGATTGATCTACGTAGTCCGCTATGAGTGGATCAATCTGCTTTTGACGTTCATTGTGCAATAACCTTAATCCTGAGTAAATGACCTTCTTCATGTATATGGCTTGTGTACTTTGATGTTCCAATGGCTAAAGCGTCTCAGAGGTAGTAAGCTTATAGACCTGTTCGTTGGGTGCATGACTTGTATACGATGAAGGGTTTGTTTGTAGATATCGGAATCATAGCTCTGAGGAGTTAAAGGTATCCTCTTAAAGGCATTATACTGAATGTGAAAATAGACAAGGCCTTGGGTCGTCTGCTGGGCGGATGACTTCTTATTCACATATGGTGAATAATCATTTTCTTAATTTGGTAGTATAATGGAACTTTAAGATAGCCTGATCAGTAGGATTAAACGGACTTTGACCTGAGGCTGATCATAGGTATCATATGAGGGTCATTGGATAGTAGCTCGTCACAGGCTTACGTAATATGGTATATAATTGGGAGTTCAGTTTCAGGTTTATAGTGGTGTGACTCTGAAACTAGTGATCATATGATTGAGTTGTTCGGTAAAGAATGATGATCATATGGAATCACGGGAGCTCGATTATATATGTCCAATCAGTCCCTCTACTAGCTCCACATAATTCTTTAACGTTTGGCAAATTGATTTGTGTATGCTATTGGCTAGTTTATTATGCATGGATGGTGATGACATAGGATTAGAATGGTAGACAAGATTCTCTCCGGTTGGATTCAGATTTTGTTTTGGATAATAGAGTACACAATTATTCGAACTCCAAAAAAGTTGTCATGATTTTATTTGAGATTGGATTGGAGTTGTAGAAAATTGTCCATGAGAACAAGAATATGAAACACAACCGTTTTGTGGAATTTGAAATTTGAATTTTGAAATTTGAAATTTGAATTTTGAAATTTGAATTTTGAATTTTGAATTTGAAATTTGAATTTGAATTTTGAATTTGAAATTCGAATTTGAAATTTGAATTTGAAATTTAAATTTGAAATTTGAAATTTAAATTTGAAATTTGAAATTTGAAATTTGAAATTTGAATTTGAAATTTGAATTTGAAATTTGAAATTTGAATTTGAAATTTGAATTTGAAATTTGAAATTCAAATTTTGAATCACAGTCCAAGTAGGATTCGAATTTGTTATGGAAAATCCACAAGGTTTGAAATTCGAATTTGAGTTGGATTTGGAGAGGATAATCCTGTTAGAATCCTACTTGAATTTTGAATCCAAATCCCAACAAAAGTGGACGAAATTTTTGAGGATAATCCTCAAGGAAATTTCAGATTTTTATGGATAAGATTCAAGGGAAAATTCAAGTTTCAATCCTAGTTGAATTTGGATTCTCTCCTTCCCTGAAAAGTGGCCGAAATTAGGGAGAAAATCTCCCAGGAAATTCGGTTATTTTTTGGATAAGGTTGAGATAAGATTCAAGCTTGAAAATCCTAGTGGAATTTTTGATTCTCCCTTATCCATAATGGCCGAAATCTTTAGGGGAGATTCTCCTTGAAATTTTCGGATTTTTTGGGTTGAAAAAGGGAGATAAAATTCTAGTTAAAATCTTGTTTAGATTTGGATTGGATTAATACTAAGAAAACCGAATTTTATTGTGGAGATTCTCCCTTGGAAAAATTCAGATTTTATGGATATGGATAAGGGAAAATATCTTTTCCTAATCCAATTCAAATTCAGAGAATCACCTTATGCAGGTCTATAAATAGAGGTCCTGCCACTCCAGTTCTCTTAGACAACAGACTCTCAGGTGAGTAGGCTTATTGTTGCACAGATCATCATGACGATAAAGTTCTTTAGAGATCTGGGTGGTCGGAAGAAGACTAGCAGTGCTAGCATACCGATCGAGGTGCAGAGTGCTCACACACTCAGCCATTCGGGAATTGGAGAATAGTAGAGAAGGCTAGTTGGTTGAAGCCTCCGGTCATTCTCCTCCTGCAAGATTGGCATCCTTGAGGTATGAGTTTTAATTGTTGTTGGTTTGTTGTATATGGCATCATGAGATATTCAACGATCTAAAAATTTTTATTGTTCCGCTGCGCCACTCTGATACGTTTTTACCGATTTATTTTCCTACAATTGGTATCAGAGCCATCTCATGACTATGCCATGTACATAAATTAGACAATTACTTAGTCTTTTTATTTATGTATGGATTTGATATTTAGAGAGTGGCATTCTAGGGTTCCTTTTTGTTGTTATCATGGATTATGTATAAAGTATGTGGTTATTTTAATTTTTTGAATTATTATAAGCATGCTTGTTTATGCCGGTTATGGTTCTTTAGAATTTAGAAAAATTGTATCTAGGAATTTTTATGTAACCATGGGAGAAATTTATTAACACTGTAATTTTCCCATGGATTTTATTTTTTGTCTCTTAGAATTTTTATGGTTAGAATTTTTTGTACACCGGAAACGGTTTAGGAAATTTTATGTAATTATTCTTGAAGGAGATTGAAGATTGAAGACCATAATTTATTTTTTTCCCAAAAGTTAAATTTGATTTAAAGGTTGAAATTTTGATTGTGTGGAAAATTTCAATTTAATTGGGATTCAAATTAATTTTTAGAGATCCTAATAGGTAAATTGGAATATGGCACGAAAATCGAGACACGACCCCTCGGGATAGGCCGACGGACCTTGGTGGGGCTACAGGCCCTGCCCTCGGGCAGGATGGGGCTGCGGCGGCAGCCCCTGTGCAGGCCTACACCACCCACGGCCGCAGGCTTGGCCTGTAGCCAAGGTTGGCCGTGGCCTGCCCAAGGCTGGCCGCAGCCTGGGCGTGCAGCCTCTGGCTACAGGCGCTGCCTGCAGACTGCCGACGCTGCCTGCAGACTGCCGGCTGCTGCGCCCAGCCTGGGCGTGCAGCTTGGCGCTGCAGGCTTGGCCTGCAGCCCGGCAGGGCTGCACATGGGGGCGGTTGTGGGCTGCCAGCCCCTCCGGGGTTGGTGGCTGCCCACGGCGGCTGCCGCCTACGGGGGCGGCGGTCCGACTGCCTAAAAATCAGAAAATTTTGATTTTTAAATTTGAGATTTAATTTTAAATCATGTTTAAAAATATGTAATTAAAAATTTTAAAATTTTTGAAATTACATATTATTACACTTGATGTTTAAAATTGTTTAAAATTTAAATTTGAAATTTAAATTTGAAATTTGAATTTGGAATTTGAATTTGAAATTTAAATTTTTGGATATTTAAATTTTAAATAATTTTTGGGATGAGAAATAAATGGAGAGGCTACATAAAGATGGATACAAGAAGATGGAATAGAATTCAAGACCCAAAGAATGCTTTGGATGGAATTTTGTAATCTTTATTTTCTTTGTTCTAGGATGGAACCATGGCTTGGTTGTTCTGTCAATTATTTTTTCTGTGATATGTCATGGATGTATAAATATGTATTGATGGATGTTTTATATGCATATTTGATAACATGTCATATAGGATAGGTGAGTGCCGCTCATACTATATTGATCATACATAATTTGTCAAAACTTGCATGTTTTTCAAAATATTGAGTGGGAGAGGGTTTCAAACAAAACCCACGGCCTCCATTGTTGATCCATATGTGAAAGCATGGTAACACCTCGTGTCAGTTCTGCCCTGACCACACCCCTCGGTAGGTGTTTACCACCGCCGGTATACTAGATTGGATCTCCTATGTGGAAAACGTGTTCGGGTACGATCCTATTCATGACCACCCCTCGGTGGCTTGGTAGGACGTGGATCGGGCTACGTAAACAATGGTTATACACTCAAGACTCGTTTAGTTATTAACCTTCCCTAGAAGCTCTGTTAACTAAACTGGTGGCCAAATAAGCGGTTATTGATATTGTCTTAACCTTGGAGGATTTAAGGCAACATATATTAATTGGACGGGGTCCATGTTCCGGCTATTTGTTTTCATGACCACCCCTCGGTGGCTTGGGGCAATAGGTGCTGAGAATTACCGTTGCAATGCTACATGTTTTTCAAGTTTCATGCAGGAACATACTTGTATGTTTTATTTGCTAAATTATCTGTATATTTGCTTGGGCTTTGTAATGATGTCTAGTATAATTTTATTTCAGTTCAAAATGTCACCGACACCCCTCATTTCAATACTTACTGAAAATAAGTTGAATGGCGACAATTATAAAGATTGGAAAAGAAATCTATTAATAGTTCTCAGCTGCGAGAGACACAAGTTCGTGCTAGACGAACCATGCCCACGTGGGCCCAAACCTAACACACCACTTGAGGAGGTCCCGATTGCCTATAATCGTTGGAGAGAATCCAATGAGATAGCTCGATGCTACATCCTTGCTAGCATGACGAGTGCTTTACAAAAGCAGCATGAGACTTATCAAATTGCTGGGGAGATCATGGAAAATTTGGAGGACATGTTCGGAGGCCAAGAAAAATTGGCTCGCCAGTCCACTATCACCAGCATTATGAACTCTAAGCAAAAGGCGGGTGCTCCGGTAAAGGACCATATGATCACTCTAATGGGATTCTTCCCTGAGGCTGCCGAGAATGGTGCTGAGTTAGACTACAACACCCAGATCGAAATGGTGTTCAAGACTCTGTCTAAAGATTTTGTGGGGTTTAAGGCCGCATACAATCTAGCGATAAAGGAGTTAGGATTAACCGAGCTCATGAAGCGACTACAGGCTTATGAGCGGATGATCAGGGATGAGGATGTGGTCCAACCTAAAGGAGAGGCCAATTTGGCGGAATCTTCCAATCCCTCACGGAAGAGGAAGAAGCCAAATAAGAAGCAAGTGGCTTCTAGTTCTTCTAATCCTCCTGTCTCGGATGGGAAGAAGAAGAAGAAGAACAAGAAGCCAAAGGACCCTAAAAAGTCCAAATGCTTCCATTGTGGGAAGGTAGGTCACTTCAAGAAGGCTTGCCGGGAATTCCTAGCCGCCAAGGGCAAGGAAGGTAAGGAACTTCATTACTTGGAAGCGTGTTTGGTGGAAGAATCGAAAGACACTTGGGTCATTGATTCGGGCGCCACTAATCATGTTTGTGTTTCTATGCAGGGGTTCGTGGAAACGAGAAGTCTACATGATAGGAGCCTCTCGTTGCGGACTGGAGATGGTAGCTTTGTGGTGGCTAAAGCAGTAGGAGATGTTTATCTTTATTTTGATCAATTTAGGTTTATTTTATTGAAAGACTGTTTTTATGTTCCTAATTTTGAGGAGGAACCTTATATCGGTAGCTTGTTTAATAAAGGATTCTTATTCAGTTTCTTTTAGTAAAAGAGTTGATATTCGTAGAAATAAGTCTTTTATCTGTTCTGGATGGATGGATGGAAACCTATATTTGATCAAACCAAAGATGTACTCACTGCTTGACACTGAATTAATTGATAACTCTAAAAGGTTGAAAGTTTCTCACTCTAACAAGGGGTATCTTTGGCATTTAAGACTTGGTCATATTAATCAGGATAGGATTCAAAGATTGGTGAAAGACGGTCCTCTTGAATCTCTGGAGGAGGTACGACTTCCCCAATGTGAGTCATGTCTAGAGGGTAAAATGACTAAGAGGTCTTTTGGAGCTAAGGGTACAAGGGCTCAGGAGTTCTTAGAAATTGTGCACACTGACGTATGTGGCCCCATGAATGTCACAGCACGAGGAGGGTTCGAGTATTATGTCTCTTTTATAGATGATTACTCGAGGTATGGATATGTGTATCTGATGCACCGCAAGAGCGAAACCTTTGACAAGTTCAAAGAGTATCGTGCGGAAGTGGAAAAGCAATTGGATAAATCCATAAAGACACTTCGATCTGATCGAGGTGGCGAATATCTCTCCGATGAATTTCTAGGACATCTTGTAGAAAACGGGATTTTATCCTAATTGACTGTACCTAGTACTCCACAACAGAATGGTGTAGCCGAAAGGAGAAATAGGACCTTGTTGGATATGGTACGGTCCATGATGAGTTATTCAACGCTGCCATTATCATTTTGGGGATATGCTTTTCAGACGGCGTGCTATATTCTGAACCAGGTTCCAAGCAAATCAATTCCCATAACTCCGTATGAATTGTGGCGTGGCAGGAAGCCCTCCCTTGGACATATGAGAATATGGGGCTACCCGGCACATGTACTGGATGGGGATGCGAAAAAGGTGGAACCAAGATCAGAATTGTGCATGTTTGTAGGGTATCCAAAAGGAACAAAAGGAGGTCTGTTCTATAATCCGAAGGAACAAAAAGTCATTGTCTCAACCCATGCGATATTCTTGGAGGAAAGTCACATGAATGACTTTAAGCCTCGAAACAAAGTGGTGCTAGAGGAGTTATCGGGTGAAAGAACTGCTCCATAGATTTCGGTCTTGGACGCAAGTCCGAGTTCCAGTGAAAGACCTGCAGACGATCAACAATTTAGGGTGCCTCGTTGTAGTGGGAGGGTTTCGAAGAAACCTAATTTCTTCATGTATGATGCTGAGGTATACCAGGTCGAGGCTCATGAGCATGAGGAAGATTCAGTCACATATGATGAAGCTATAAAGGATGTTGATTCTAGATCTTGGAAACAGGCTATGAACAATGAGATGGATTCTATGAAATCCAACTCTGTTTGGGAACTTGTAGATTTGCCGGATGGGATAAAACTCATTGGATGCAAATGGGTCTACAAAAGAAAGAAGGATGCAGAAGGGAGAGTGGAAACTTTCAAAGCTAGACTGGTTCCAAAGGGATACACGCAAAAGGCTGGAATCGATTACGAGGAAACCTTTTCACCTGTTGCTATGCTGAAGTCTATCCGTATTCTTCTGTCCATTGCTGCGGCTCTCGATTACGAGATCTGGCAAATGGATGTCAAGACAGCATTCTTGAATGGCCATCTTGAAGAGTGTATCTATATGATACAACCCTAAGGGTTCGTAGCAAAAGGCCAAGAAAGGAAATTCTGCAAGTTGCTTAGATCCATTTATGGATTAAAGCAGACATCCCGCTCATGGAACCAGAGGTTTGATCAAGCGATTAAGACATTTGGTTTTGAGCAGAACGTTGATGAGCCCTGTGTTTATAAACGTATTAAGAATGGAAAAGTGGTCTTTCTGATACTCTATGTCGATGATATACTACTCATTGGGAATGATGTAGGAAACTTATCATCGGTCAAGCTTTGGTTACACCAACAGTTTGACATGAAGGACTTGGGAGAAGCTAATTATGTTCTAGGCATTCGTCTCTTCAGAGATTGAAAGAACAAAATAATAGCATTATCCCAAGCTTCATACATAGATAAAATAATTGACAAATATGCAATGCTAGAGGTAAAGAAAGGCTCATAACCTTCTATTACCGGTCTAACTCTTTCATAGGATGACTGTCCCAAGACATCGGAAGAAAGAGAGCGTATGAGTAAGGTCCCTTATGCATCCGCTGTGGGTAGCCTTATGTACGCTATGCTTTGCACTCGCCCGGACATATGTTTTGCAGTAGGTATGGTGAGTTGATATCAAGCGAATCCTGGAACCAAGCACTGGCAAGCAGTAAAGCATATACTTAAGTATCTTAAGAGAACGAGGGACTATATGCTGGTGTATTCTGGAGGGGACCTAACACCCGTAGGATACACGGACTCAGACTTCCAGACTTGTAAGGATTCGAGGAAATCGACATCTGGATCAGTGTTTTTACTCGGAGGAGGCGCCATTGTGTGGAGGAGCGTGAAGCAGGGCTGCACAGCTGACTCTACTATGGAGGCTGAGTATGTGGCTGCGGCTGAGGCATCTAAAGAAGCGGTTTGGCTCCGCAAGTTCTTTAGAGACCTTGAGGTCATTCCGGGTGTTGACAAGCCTATCACACTTTACTGTGATAATACAGGGGCTATTACCAACACAAGGGAATCTCGGCACCACAAGAGGACCAAGCACATCGATCGAAGATATCATATTATTAGAGGGCATGTGGAGACAGGACAAGTGGATGTATGTAAGATCGCGTCCGAGGACAACATCGCTGATCCCTTTACAAAGACTTTGGTGGCTAGAAGCTTTGAGAGGCATGTAAAGGCGATGGGGATGCGTAACATGGCACATCTGCTGGCTTAGGGCAAGTGGGAGATTGTTAGGAAATGCCCTAAGTATTAGAGACATTTTGATGTATTCATTTTGAACTGGATAATGAAATTATACATAGAGGTTATTCATTACATTACTATCTGTCCTCGTCTTATTTACATGTTAAAGTAAATGTAAGCAAATATGGCTCACTGACTGCTTGTGTTAAAACTGTTAGAACGTTGTATGCAATGGACTTTTGTATGCGAGAAGACAATGTTCTAAAGTTAGCAGTCTAAACTATGGTCTGTAGTCTATGGGGTTAGACCGAGCATCTAACTCATGTTAAGACTATTATGTTGTCTAAAGCCTTGGAGGGGACGGTTTGTCTTGACTGTCTGGAGCTGGACTCCCAAGTAGAGACATAGATATGTTGCTTGGAGGTGACATATTAGACCAGGACTAAAGCGTGATTGATCTACGTAGTCCGCTATGAGTGGATCAATCTGCTTTTAACGTTCATTGTGCAATAACCTTAATCCTGAGTAAATGAACTTTTTCATGTATATGACTTGTGTACTTTGATGTTCCAATGGCTAAAGCGTCTCAGAGGTAGTAAGCTTGTAGACCGGTTCGTTGGGTGCATGACTTGTATACGATGAAGGGTTTGTTTGCAGATATCGGAATCATAGCTCTGAGGAGTTAAAGGTATCCTCTTAAAGGCATTATACTGAATGTGAAAATGGACAAGGACTTGGGTCGTCTGCTGAGCGGATGACTTCTTATTCACATATGGTGAATAATCATTTTCTTAATTCAATAGTATAATGGAACTTTAAGATAGCCTGATCAGTAGGATTAAACAGACTTTGACCTAAGGCTGATCATGGGTATCATATGAGGGTTTTGCATATATGACAAGGTCATTGGATAGTAGCTCGTCACAGACTTACATAATACGGTATATAATTAGGAGTTCAGTTTCAGGTTTATAATGGTGTGACTCTGAAACTAGTGATCATATAATTGAGTTGTTCGGTAAAGAATGATGATCATATGGAATCAATCCCTCTACTAGCTCCACATAATTCCTTAACGTTTGGCAAATTGATTTGTATATGCTATTGGCTAGTTTATTATACATGGATGGTGATGACATAGGATTAGGATGGTAGACAAGATTCTCTCCGGTTGGATTCAGATTTTGTTTTGGATAATAGAGTACACAATTATTCGAACTCCAAATAAAGTTGCCATGATTTTATTTGAGATTGGATTGGAGTTGTAGAAAATTGTCCATGAGAACAAGAATATGAAACACAACCGTTTTGTGGAATTTGAAATTTGAATTTTGAAATTTGAATTTTGAATTTTGAAATTTGAAATTTGAAATTTGAATTTGAAATTTGAATTTGAAATTTGAGTTTGAAATTTAAATTTGAAATTTGAAATTTGAAATTTGAAATTTGAAATTGAAATTTGAAATTCAAATTTTGAACACAGTCCAAGTAGGATTCGAATTTGTTGTGGAAAATCCACAAGGTTTGAAATTCGAATTTGAGTTGGATTTGGAGAGGATATTCTTGTTAGAATCCTACTTGAATTTTGAATCCAAATCCCAACAAAAGTGGACGAAATTTTTGAGGATAATGCTCAAGGTAATTTCGAATTTTTGTGGATAAGATTCAAGAGAAAATTCAAGTTTCAATCCTAGTTGAATTTGGATTCTCTCCTTCCCTGATAAGTGGCCGAAATTAGGGAGAAAATCTCCCAGGAAATTCGGTTATTTTTTGGATAAGGTTGAGATAAGATTCAAGCTTGAAAATCCTAGTGGAATTTTTGATTCTCCCTTATCCATAATGGCCGAAATCTTTAGGGGAGATTCTCCTTGAAATTTTCGGATTTTTTGGGTTGAAAAAGGGAGATAAAATTCTAGTTAAAATCTTGTTTAGATTTGGATTGGATTTATCATAAGAAAACCGAATTTTATTGTGGAGATTCTCCCTTGGAAAAATTCGGATTTTATGGATATGGATAAGGGAAAATATCTTTACCTAATCCAATTCAAATTCAGAGAATCACCTCATGCAGGTCTATAAATAGAGGTCCTGCCACTCCAGTTCTCTCAGACCACAGACTCTCAGGTGAGCAGGCTTATTGTTGCACAGCTCATCGTGACAATAAAGTTCTTTAGAGATCTGGGTGGTCGAAAGAAGACTAGCAGTGCTAGCATACCGATCGAGGTTCAGAGTGCCCACACACTCAGCCATTCGGGAATTGGAGAATAGTAGAGACGGCTAGTTGGTTGAAGCCTTCGGTCATTCTCCTCCTGCAAGATTGGCATCCTTGAGGTATGAGTTTTAATTGTTGTTGGTTTATTGTATATGGCATCATGAGATATTTAACGATCTAAAAATTTTTATTGTTCCGCTGCGCCACTCTGATACGTTTTTACCGATTTATTTTCCTACAGCCTATTTATAGGCAATTGTTACAGAGAATATTCCTAAACAACCCAAAAATTTGTCACAAAGGATAATCCTAAAAATCCAAAAATTTGTTATAAAAGATAATCCTAAATCCTAACTGAAATTTGTTATGAAAGATAATCCTAAATCCTAACGAAAATCAGGCCTGTACTAGAAATTCGGAAAAAGAAACGAAAATAAATTAAAAACAGTCATGGGCTTGAATTAAGTTAATGCATCCCTGTTGACCACATGAGTCAATGGGCCTCCACGAATTTGATTGAGTCCAAATCTCTTGAATCAGCCCATTAAGTGCTTTTTCTTTAAATCTCTTTGCTCTCGCTCTTGTAACCAGCCCAATTGGTATTTGAATTGGTTCCCACAAAACTGTTCTTTGATTCACATCATTCCCCTCCTCTTGAAAAGGAAATCATCGCCTAATAAGGATTTGTATGCATTGTCATCGATTTGTTCAAGAACTTGGAAAGGGCCATCCCCTCTAGGAAGTCGCTTGGAACGCTTTTCTGTCGGGATTCGTTTCTTCCTTTCGCATAGCCAAACCCAATCTCCGGGATCAAAAACTAATTTGTGACGCGTTTTGTTGGCTTGACCTTGAAGCTCCTTAGTCTTCTCGGGATTACTACTATGGATTAGTCGGTTTGGATTGGAAGCTCTGGGCACAAAATCAATTTGATGTTTGAACCCTTGGATAAATGGTAATCCACGTAGTGCTTCCTCGCAAAAGATATCCTCGTACCCTTTCGTATAACAATCATTTTGTTTTCTCTCTGATTTTCTCTCAATGGCCATAAGACTCTTCTCCTTTTTTTTTGCTCGCTTTTCTCGGCCTCTCTCTCTTTTTCACTTTTTATCTTTTGGTTGCTCTCTTTTTCACTCCTTCTCTTTTTGTAACCTCACTTGATCTTCATACACTTGTTGTGGTGTCAGCAGTACAAGAGTGATAAGTTGATCATTGAGCAACGAATATGATACGAACCTCGTCAGGACAGCGAGACCGGTCAAGATTAAGAACCCAAGAACGTTCTAAAATCAGGTTCGAATGGATGGGAAACCTCGACCCGTTGCTTCAGCAATAACAAGAACCTTGGTATATTGACCTTAACCCGTTGCTTAATGCAAAACAAGAACCTTGGTATAATGAAGACGCCACAATCAACTATGGAAGGGTTGATTGATAAGTCAGAAGCGAATGCGACGGAAGATTCCGATAAGTTCAAATAGTTCTTTAAGGGACCAAAGAAAATTAAAACTCTCAAATTTATGAATTAAATTGATGTGTTCTGTTTTATTACTATGGGGATGCTTATTTATAGGCAATTGTTACAAAGAATATTCCTAAAAAAACAAATCCGAAAAAAATAAGCCTAAAAAATCTGAAAATTATTTGAAAAATTGTTACAAAAGATAATCCTAAATCCTAACTGAAATTTGTTATAGAAGATAATCCTAAATCTTCCTAAATCCTAATAAATCTGGGAATCTAATCCTAACCAAATTCATAAATGTAGGAAGGTAGTTATTCTGCCATAAAATTCGAAAATCCTTGGTTAAAAAATGTCTTGGGCTTGATTGAATTAGCTAAATTTCTCATGGGCTTAAATTAAGTCAATGTATCATGAATCATGCTCAATGGGCCATGAATTTAAATGAGCCCAAACCTCTTGAATTAGCCCATTAAGTGCTTCTTTAAATCTCTTTGCTCTCGCTCTTGTAACCGGCCCAATCGGTATTTGAATTGGTTCCCCTGACGTTGATTGGTTCCTTTGAAGCCGTTATTTGATTCACATCAGAATACTTGTTGGTGAAGCCATCCGTGTTGACACACCAATCAAACTGCTTCTGTAAATCGTCAGGGATGGTCTTACCTTGGAACGGGGGAGTCTTCATTTTAATGCTGCCCAAATTGTTGTCTTCTTGATTCCTAGCTCTTGTAAATCGTCCTCCATGTCTCCTATTATTACCCTCAACTGAATCCTGACCATCTTCTTTATCAAAAACTAGCCCCACAATACTTTTCGTCTTCATCTCTCACACCTCGAAATCGAACTCTTTCCCTTTTGCACACATTAGGAGCATTTTGTGGCTGCTTCAAACGTGCAATCTCTATCCGGTCCAATCGTTAATGAACTCGTTCTAATTCAACTCTCAACATCCGTTTCATCTCTCTCATCAACTGTAACTGCAGGTTTGGAAAAGTTGGTCATAGTGGCTCTACGGTTAAGTTTTCTTCTTTACTGCGTGACATATTTAAAATCTGCAAAATAAGGTTAGAAGCCTCACAAGCACTCCCTCACGTGTTTCACTTGAGAAAAGAGAATTCACTCACTCCTATGTTTCTCGCTTAAATGGCTTTAACCCTTTAATATGCTCACTACTCCTGCCTTCTTCCACTCGTTGATTCTCTTTTGGTTCGTTTCAAGCTAGAACCTAAGCTCTGATACCAAATGATGCGAACCCCGCTAAGAATAACGAGACCCATCAAGATTATGAACCCAAGAACGTTCCAAAGTCAGGTTTGAATGGATGGGAGACCTCGACCCGTTGCTTCAGCAAAAACAAGAACCTTGGTATATTGGACCTCAACCCGTTGCTTAATGCGGAACAAGAACCTTGGTATAAGGAAGATGCCACAATCAACTATGGAATGGTTGATTGGTAAGTCGGGAGTGAACGCCACGGAAAATTCCGGTATGTTCAAATAGTTCTCAAAGAACCAAAGAGAATTAGAACTCTCAAATTTGTGAATAAACTAGTGTGTCTTTTTATTGCCGTGAGGATGCCTATTTATAGGCAATTGTTACAGAGAATATTCCTAAAAAACCCGAAAATTTGTTACAAAGGATAATCCTAAAAATCTGAAAATTTGTTATAAAAGATAATCCTAAATCCTAACTGAAATTTGTTACAAAAGATAATCCTAAATCCTAACCAAAATCACGCCTGCACTAGAAATTCAGAAAAAGAAACGAAAATAAATTAAAAAAAAAGTCATGGGCTTGATTTAAGTTGATGCATCCCTGTTGACCACATGAGTCAATGGGCCTCCACGAATTTGATTGAGCCCAAATCTCTTGAATCAGCCCATTAAGTGCTTTTTCTTTAAATCTCTTTGCTCTCGCTCTTGTAACCAGCCCAATCGGTATTTGAATTGGTTCCCACAAAACCGTTCTTTGGTTCACATCATTCCCCTCCTATTGAAAAGGAAATCATCGCCTAATAAGGATTTGTATGCATTGTCATCGATTCGTTCAAGAACTTAGAAAGGACCATCCCCTCTAGGAAGTCGCTTGGAATGCTTTTCTGTTGGGATTCGTTTCTTCCTTTCGCATAGCCAAACCCAATCTTCGGGATCAAAACTAATTTGTGATGTGACGCCCCGTGCTCTCAGTGGCCCGGACCGTCACTGTAGACTCTATTACTTGCTTCTTTTGCTTTTACTTATACTTCCTCTTTAAAACCGATACTTAAACTTGCTGAATTTAATACCATAAATTTAGAAGGATTTTTTTTTAATATACGCGTACGTATTTACTATTCACATACGTATACTATTAAAATGCAGAATTTGAAAAACATAAGGATTTCAATTATACATACACACTTATACACTTGTTTATCTGATTAATATTCACTAGACACTATTTAAATATACTATTCATACATATACGGTTTACTGTTCCAAAATACCAATTAATCTTTACTATTCAAAATACTATTTAACTATCACCGTTCAAAATACTATTTACTCATACTGTGCAGAAGAATAGTCACGGTGTATCCATAACCTCATCCTCACATCCACCTCCGCTGCCATCATCGCCCCTTGGTGTTTGCGCTATAGGAAGCTTACCTACAGCATGAACACACTCTGTGAGCTTTATACCCAATAAGTACAACATGTTAACCGCAAAACATGTTTAAAACATAACACATACTTAAAATCCTAAGCATGATATATATCACTTAATAAATCACATACCATATAAGCATATCACATATCAGCTCACATATCATGTCATAACACTGAATATAAAACTTCACATACTTTATGCATGACAGAAGCATCGTGTACTGTATGCACTCTACTGAAAAAGAAAGCATAGCGAACTATAACTAATGCATGGCCCGGTTATGTTCATTTATGCTTCAAACTTTTCTTTTCTTTTCCTGTCTATTTAGGGCCCATGTGTCAATACCGTGTGCGCGCAGACCAACGGTAACACCCGAGGTCAACTAATGCCGAAGAGCCATCAACTGATGCTCAAATTTTGGCCTTAACTTTCTTTAACTGGAAACCCCTTCGACTGAAGGAGCCGGTACGACACACCTACTTGTTTCCATCTTGTTTACTGTTCTAGCCATACGCTTCTCTAAGCTATCCCCAATCCTACGCGGTAGGGATCTATGGCTTCTATCTTGTTCTTTCATCAATCTACTCGATTGTGAAACTATATGCTCTTATGTATACTGTGCAGCATCGTGTGCAAGATACATACTTAAAATACTAGAAAAGCATCATTTTAAATTCATTTTATCCATGCAGTAGGCGGAGTTGTACTTACCTGTCAGCAGACAGTTTATACTCTCGCTTTCGTCACAATACAGGTACCTCCCTATAATCATAATGCATTACATTAACATTCACTCTTAGGTCACCGTGGTCATTAGTGACTAATAAAATTCTCGTTATGTGGTAACGATCCTTATCGGTACTAATTGCCCTCTTCTTAAGAATTTGATTTTCTAATCGTGGTTAATTAATTTATTTGCTCAATAAATTAATTCACGTCGCTCTTAGGTCACTCTATCGTTAGGAACTAATAAATTTATCGTTATGTGGTATCGATGCCTATCAGTACCCAACTGCTCTGCTTTGGGAAATTTGATATCTAATTTTTAATCGTGCTTGATTAATTTGTCTACTTGACAAATTAATCACTGTCTCTCACTATCCCATTCAGACTTGGTCCTTGACTGGCTAACCGACCAGTCAACTGATTGAATACCTCCCGTATGACTATTTAGCCTGTCGGGTTACCGTTACTGATGTAATCGCCCCAAATTTTATACATAGATCACACCCATCCCTCGGATGGCACTATTCCGATCTAGGGGTCGTTTTCTTATATTTTGAGATTTCTAATTGGGCGGTTCGCTAATCCTGTAAACGTCCGTCCTTCTTTCCCGGACCTAGGTCATCGAGAGGGCATGGGTTTCCATCCCGATCACATTTTCACCCCTCGTTTCCTAAAACACCCCTTTGTGCCGTTTTAGAAATTTCGGCAGCATTTCCGCTTAATTTTTGGGTTTCCGTCGTTTAGAAAATGCCTCAAAACCATCTAACCTATTCTAACCTGCCACGTACTAAACCAGAGGCCTAATTTTTACGTAAAAGCTCCGCTTTTTACGTAAAAATATTCACATTTCCTCACATTCTCTTTTTCAACATTTCATCCCTTTTTCTTACAATTCCTCAAGTCAGTAAACCATAATTAATACATAATTATTTCTAATAATAAATTGAGGAATCAAGGGATCAAAACCACAACCAAAATTGTTCCCGTCGGCGGTCGGGTGAACCGTTCGATCTTGATCGCATAATTTTTGAATCATCGTTCTTCACTTTTGAAACTCCGGTTTGCAAATCCGATGCCGCGGATGTGCCTGGAACGTTGAAAATAGACCAACGGGCCATTCTTCAATTTTCGGTCTCCGGGTCGTCGTTGACCAACGTTGACCGGCGTTGACCATGGCAGCGATGGGAGTGGCGACCACCATCTTGAAGAGCTCGACGAGAGGAATCCATTGGTGGTGTCAATTTCACCAATCGAGGCTCCTATCACCGGAAATCAGCCCTCAAAAAGTCGGCGACAGTGGCGGTGTTGGATCTTCATTTTCCGGCGTTGTTGCCCAAAATTGACTTGGGGCTTTTGATCTACGTGTTGTTCTGACCATTTTGATACCGACCTTGCAACTCAACTCCGCCGGAATAGCGAGATTCGACGGCGACGGCGAACCTTGGGTGGCGCAATCCGGCGGTTGTTCTACTCTTCACCACGAATCCTTGGGACCAGAATCGTGGCATTTGAACGTCGGACGGCGGAGAAATCACGGTTTGAAAAATTCGGCCACCGGCGGCTTTAGGCGGCGCGTGCGACGTTCTCTGACGTCGGTTCCGTCGACTCGGCACACCGTTGGACTCAGCTCGTCGAGAGCTTTCCAATGGTGCCGGCGGTGTCGAAAATGAAGGTCGGATTCGATGGTCGGTCACTGTTCATCTTCGTGTGGTGTGGGGGAGGGGGAAAATGAGATTTGGAAAAATATGGGGGCTATTTTTCTAGAATCCCCAAAATTTCGTCCTTTATACTAATTTTTTGAAAAATTTTAAGATAGGCTATACTGACTAATTTGGGCGTGCTAAACCCAAATATATCAGTTTTATCTTCATCCGAGATCGTCTCGACCAGTTTTCCGATACTGCATGGTTCCCGGTCAAAAATTACTTTTTGTGCTCAAATGACTAAATTGAGCATTCTAATTCCAAATATATCAATTTTATATCAAGAAAAGGTCATCTTGACCAATTTCTTGATACTGTGGTTAGGCCTACACTGTGTAACACTGTGCACGCATAACGAGGTGTTTTCGCATGAAATTTCAAACACAGTCTCCCTTGACTAATTTGGACGTGTTGATTTCAAATTTATCAGTTTTACGTCCATCTGAGGTCCTCTAGACCAGTTTTCAGGATCTGTATGACCCCGTCTCAAAAATCGTGTCAGGTACCCGATTGACTAATTTGGGTGTGCTGAGTCTAAATATATCAGTTTCGGGTCGAGAAAAGGTCACCTTGACCCTCATCCCGATACTGCGTATCTTTTAAACAAAATCTACATTTTATGCTCAATTGACTAGATTGAGCCTGCTGACTATTAATATGTCAGTTTTGTGCCAGATTAAGGCCGTCTTAGCCACTAACCTAACACTGCGTTTCTCACTATTCACTAATCACTAATCACTATTCATTATCTGACTGACTAATCTGAGCGTTCTGACTTTGATTTTGTCAGTCTATGGGCGAGAATAGGTCATCTAGACCACTTTTCTTGATACTGTACATCTATTAGGGCAATTATCGCTGCTGCGCTCAGGTGACCAGTCTGAGCGTACTGACGACTAGCTCATCAGTTCTGTATCATGAAATGGTCGTCTTGACCAGTTTCTTGATATTGCGTGTCTCAACGCATACTCACATAATAGGGTGGGCCGATTTCACTGTCGATTACCCCTTTCACTGCATGAATAGTAATTAAACGTTACTATTCCTGTTTTATTCATTCAACTGAAAAGCACACTGTGTTTATTAACTTAATTACATCATTACATAGTAATTAATTTTCATAATTCATGAGAGTCATTATAGTGGCTCTCAGCTCATTACACAGCGTTCTACACGAACTCTTACGCGTGCGTGTGCAACGCAACACGGGCGTGTACATTTCAGACATGGGCGTGTACTAGTTGAGACTACTCAACACGGCCATGACTTTGAAATACATTCATCTATCTAAGCGGTATACAGCCTCTTACACGGCCGTGTACTTGACCGTGTTTCTTAAATTTACACTAAAAGACATTAATTTATGTCCATTTTATTCCTTAGTGACTTATTACATGGTAAGTAGGTGTCATGAAAATGGCCGTCATTACAACCTACCCCCCTTACAAAATTTTCGTCCTCGAAAATTAGAATAATTCCAGGAAGTCTCTTCTCATGTCTTCTTCCCATTCTCATGTGGCTTCCTCAATACTATGATTCCGCCATAACACTTTTACTAGCGGTATACTTCATTCCTAAGTACTTTCTCCTTTCTAACTAGGATCTGTACGGGTCTCTCCTCGTACGTCAAATCAGTGTATACTACAACGGATTCTTGGCTAAGAACATGGGAGCTGTCTAGCACGTACTTCTTCAACATCAAAACGTGAAAGACATTGTGCACTGTAGCTAACTCGGGAGGAAGTGCTAGTCTATAAGCCACCTTCCCGACTTTCTCTATTATCTCAAGGGTCCTATGTACCTAGGACTGAGCTTTCTTTTATTTTCAATGCGCATCACCCCTTTCATGACTGCCGCCTTGAAAAAGACCGAGTCTCCTACTTGAAACTCGAGGGGTCTACGGCGCTTATCGTCAAAATTCTTCTGTTGACTGTGCACTATATCTAACGTTTCTTGTATCAGCTTCATGTCTACCATGGTATTCTTGATGATGTCCAAGCTAACTAGTTGTTTCTCTCCAAACTCATACTAATGAGCCAGAGATCTACATTTCCTTCCACAAAGTGTCGTACGGTGCCATCCCTATCGAGGAATGGTAGTTGCTGTTGTACGAGAACTCGCTCAATGGTAGCTTCTGATCCCAATTTCCTTTGAAGTCTAGGACGTAGGTCTCAACATGTCCTCTAACATCTGTATGGTCCTCTCAGACTAACTGTCGGTCTGAGGATGAAATGCTGTGCTGAACTCTCACTTGGACCGTAATGCAGCCTGAACACTTAGCCAAAATCTGGACGTAAAGCGTCCACTACGATCTGAGACGATCGACTTTGGTATTCCGTGCCATTTCACGAATTGTGCCGCATAGATTTCTACTAGTCGTTCCACCGAGTAGCTAACTTTCATTGCTAAAAATCTAGTTGATTTCGTCAGTCTATCTATAATCACCCAGATTGCGTCATTATCGTTTGACAACTTCGGCAATCCAACTACGAAATTCATCGTAATCTGGTCCTATTTCTACTCGGGTAACTTAATTTTCTACGATTATCCTGCTTGTTAGGAAATGCCCTATGTATTAGAGACATTTTGATGTATTCATTTTGAACTGGATAATAAAATTATATATAGAGGTTATTCATTACATTGCTATCTGTCCTCGTCTTATTTACATGTTAAAGTAAATGTAAGCAAATATGGCTCACTGACTGCTTGTGTTAAAACTGTTAGAACGTTGCATGCAATGGACTTTTGTATGCGAGAAGACAAAGTTCTAAAGTTAGCGGTCTAAACTATGGTCTGTAGTCTATGGGGTTAGACCGAGCATCTAACTCATGTTAAGACTATTATGTTGTCTAAAGCCTTGGAGGGGACGGTTTGTCTTAACTGTCTGGAACTGGACTCCCAAGTAGAGACATAGATATGTTGCTTGGTGGTGACATACTAGACCGGGACTAAAGCGTGATTGATCTACGTAGTCCGCTATGTGTGGATCATTCTGCTTTTGACGTTCATTGTGCAATAACCTTAATCCTGAGTAAATAAACTACTTCATGTATATGACTTGTGTACTTTGATGTTCCAATGGCTAAAGCGTCTCAGAGGTAGTAAGCTTATAGACCGGTTCGTTGGGTGCATGACTTGTATACGATGAAGGGTTTGTTTACAGATATCGGAATCATAGCTCTAAGAAGTTAAAGGTATCCTCTTAAAGGCATTATACTGAATGTGAAAAATGGACAAGGCCTTGGGTCGTCTGCTGGGTGGATGACTTCTTATTCACATATGGTGAATAATCATTTTCTTTATTCGGTAGTATAATGGAATTTTAAGATAGCCTGATCAGTAGGATTAAACAGACTTTGACCTAAGGTTGATCATGGATATCATATGAGGGTTTTGCATATATGGCAAGGTCATTGGATAGTAGCTCATCACAGGTTTACGTAATACGGTATATAATTAGGAGTTCAGTTTCAGGTTTATAGTGGTGTGACTCTGAAACTAGTGATCATATGATTGAGTTGTTCGGTAAAGAATGATGATCATATGGATTTACGGGAGCCCGATTATATATGTCCAATCAGTCCCTCTACTAGCTCCACATAATTCCTTAACGTTTGGCAAATTGATTTGTGTATGCTATTGGCTAGTTTATTATGCATGGATGGTGATGACACAGGATTAGGATGGTAGACAAGATTCTCTCCGGTTAGATTCAGATTTTGTTTTGGATAATAGAGTACACAATTATTCGAACTCCAAATAAAGTTGCCATGATTTTATTTGAGATTGGATTGGAGTTGTAGAAAATTATCCATGAGAACAAGAATTTGAAACACAACCGTTTTGTGGATTTTGAAATTTGAAATTTGAAATTTGAAATTTGAAATTTGAAATTTGAATTTGAAATTTGAAATTTGAAATTTGAAATTTGAAATTTGAATTTGAAATTTAAATTTGAAATTTGAAATTTGAATTTGAAATTCGAATTTGAAATTTGAATTTGAAATTTAAATTTGGAATTTGAAATTTGAAATTTGAATTTGAAATTCGAATTTGAAATTTGAAATTCAATTTTTGAATCACAGTCCAAGTGGGATTCGAATTTGTTGTGGAAAATCTACAAGGTTTGAAATTCGAATTTGAGTTGGATTTGGAGAGGATAATCTTGTTAGAATCCTACTTGAATTTTGAATCTAAATTTTAACAAAAGTGGACGAAATCTTTGAGGATAATCCTTAATGGAATTTCAGTTTTTGTGGATAAGGTTGAAGGGAAGATTCAAGTTTCAATCCTAGTTGAATTTGGATTCTCTCCTTCCCTGAAAAGTGGCCGAAATTATGGAGGAAATCTCCTAGGAAAATTCGGTTATTTTGGATAAGGTTGAGATAAGATTCAAGCTTGAAAATCGTAGTGGAATTTTGATTCTCCCTTATCCTAAATGTGGCTGAATATTTGGAGAAAAATCTCCTAGGAAATTTCGGATTTTTTGGTTGAAAAAGGGAGATAAAATTCTAGTTAAAATCTTGTTTAGATTTGGATTGGTTTTATCCTTTAAAAACCGAATTTTATTGTTGGGATTTTCCCATGGAAAAATTCGGATTTTTATGGTTATGGATAAGGGAGAATATCTTTTCCTAGTCCAATTAAAATTCAGAGAATCACCTCATGCATGTCTATAAATAGAGGTCCTGCCACTCCAGTTCTCTCAGACCACAGACTCTCAGTTGAGCAAGCTTATTGTTGCACAGATCATCGTGACAATAAAGTTCTTTAGAGATCTGGGTGGTCGGAAGAAGACTAGCAGTGCTAGCATACCGATCGAGGTTCAGAGTGCCCACACACTCAGCCATTCAGGAATTGGAGAATAGTAGAGAAGGCTAGTTGGTTGAAGCCTCCGGTCATTCTCCTCCTGCAAGATTGGCGTCCTTGATGTATGAGTTTTAATTGTTGTTGGTTTATTGTATATGGCATCATGAGATATTTAACGATCTAAAAATTTTTATTGTTCCGCTGCGCCACTCTGATATGTTTTTATCGATTTATTATCCTACAATTGGTATCAGAGCCATCTCATGACTATACCATGTACATAAATTAGACAATTACTTAGTCTTTTTATTTATGTATGGATTTGATATTTAGAGAGTGGCATTCTAGGGTTCCTTTATGTTGTTATCATGGATTATGTATAAAGTATGTGGTTATTTTAATTTTTTGAATTATTATAAGCATGCTTGTTTATACCGGTTATGGTTCCTTAGAATTTAGAAAAATTGTATCTAGGAATTCTTTATGTAACCATGGGAGCAGTTTATTAACACTGTAATTTTCCCATGGATTTTAATTTTTGTCTCTTAGAATTTTTATGGTTAGAATTTTTTATACACCGGAAACGGTTTAGGAAATTTTATGTAATTATTCTTGGAGGAGATTGAAGATTGAAGACCGTAATTTATTTTTTCCCAAAAGTTAAATTTGATTTAAAGGTTGAAATTTTGATTGTGTGGAAAATTTCAATTTAATTGGGATTCAAATTAATTTTTGGAGATCCTAATAGGTAAATTGGAATATGACACAAAAATCAAGACACGACCCCTCGGGATAGGCCGACGGGCCTTGGTGGGGCTGCAGGCCCTGCCCTCGGGCAGGATGGGGCTACGGCAGCCCCTGTACAGGCCAACACCACCCACGGTCGTAGGCTTGGCCTGCAGCCAAGGGTGGCCGTGGCCTGCCCAAGGCCGGCCGCAGCCTAGGCTTGCAGCCTGTGGCTGCAGGCGCTGCCTGCAGCCTGCCGGCTGCTGCACCCAGCCTGGGCGTGTAGCCTAGTGCTGCACGCTTGGCCTGCAGCCCGGCAAGGCTACACAAAGGGGGCAGCCGTGGGCTGCCAGCCCCTTTGGGGTTGGTGGCTGCCCACGCCGGTTGCCGCCTTCGAAGGCGGCGGTACGACGATCTAAAAATCGAAAAATTTTGATTTTTTAATTAGAAATTTAATTTTAAATCATGTTTAAAAACATGTAATTTAAGATTTAAAATTTTTGAAATTACATATTATTACACATGATGTTTAAAATTGTTTAAAAATTTTGAATTGGAAATTTAAATTTGAAATTTGAAATTCGAATTTGAATTTGAAATTTAAATTTTTGGAGATTTAAATTTTAAATAATTCTTGGGATGAGAAATAAATGGAGAGGCTACATAAAGATGGATACAAGAAGACGGAACAGAATTCAAGACCCAAAGAATGCTTTGGATGGAATTTTGTAATCTTTATTTTCTTTGTTCTAGGATGGAACCATAGCTTGGTTATTCTGTCAATTATTTTTTCTGTGATATGTCATGGATGTATAAATATGTATTGATGGATGTTTTATATGCATATTTGATAACATGTCATATAGGATAGGTGAGTGCCGCTCATACTATATTGATCATACATAATTTGTCAAAACTTGCATGTTTTTCAAAATATTGAGTGGGAGAGGGTTTCAAACAAAACCCACGGCCTCCATTGTTGATCCATATGTGAAAGCATGGTAACGCCTCGCGTTAGTTCTGCCCTGACCACACGCCTCGGTAGGTGTTTACCACCGCTGGTATACTAGATTAGATCTCCTATATGGAAAACGTGTTCGGGTACGATCCTATTCATGACCACCCCTCGGTGGCTTGGTAGGACTGGATCGGGCTACGTAAACAATGGTTATACACTCAAGACTTGTTTAGTTATTAACCTTTCCTAGAAGCTCTGTTAACTAAACTGGTGGCCAAATAAGCGGTTATTAATATATGTCTTAACCTTGGAGGATTTAAGGCAACATATATTAATTGGACGGGGTCCATGTTCCGGCTATTTGTTTTCATGACCACCCCTCAGTGGCTTGGGGCAATAGGTGCTGAGAATTACTGTTGCAATGCTGCATGTTTTTCAAGTTCCATGTAGGAACATACTTGTATGCTTTATTTGCTAAATTATCTGTATATTTGCTTGGGCTTTGTAATGATGTCTAGTATAATTTTATTTCAGTTTAAAATGTCATCGACACCCCTCATTTCAATACTTACTGAAAATAAGCTGAATGGCGATAATTATAAAGACTGGAAAAGAAATCTATTAATAGTTCTCAGCTGCGAGAGACACAAGTTCGTACTAGACGAACCATGCCCACCTGGGCCCAAACCTGACACACCACTTGAGGAGGTCCCGGTTGCCTATAATCGTTGGAGAGAATCCAATGAGATAGCTCGATGCTACATCTGTCACGGCCCAAAATTTAGACACGTGACACGGCAGCTAAATCATAATATCAACCCGAGATTTAAGGAAAATATTTAATACAAAAACAACGGGTCAACATTATAATTTAGCTAAGCCTAATTATAAAGTAGCATCATAACCAAAAAATAAAATAACGGAGAAAATAAATGCTTTTTAATGCGGAAGTCAAACACAAAATCGGTTTTCAAAAGAAATTACCAACCATAAAATATTCCCAAGCATGAAATTTGAATAACGTGAAATAAAGTACAAACTTAAAGTCTCATTACATCAGAACGAGAAACAAAAAGAAGAAGATGGAGGAAACGGATAGCATCATCTTCGGTAGTAACGGATATCTCAACGAATTTCGGAACTGCTACCTCCCGTACCTGGAAGTAGTCATTTTGAAATCACAAAGAAAAGGGATGTGAGCGCTGGCTCAGTAGGACAGAAACAAAAGTGGGTTAACAGATAACATTTAAAGGTATGGCATAATATTCGTTTCCAAAAATAATCAACAATTTAAAAAAAATACATGACATAATAATCATAACAAAAAAATAATAATCAACAATTTCGTGAAAAACATTTTTAATGCAAGTTTTATTCTGCTGAGAACTTAGCGTAGCTGCAATATACGTACCCCAATATTAAAATAATAAATCATTAAAACAAACCATCATATTATGAGTGAGGACTTGTCGTAGCTATAATATACGTGCCTCGAATTTGAATTATCCTAGATCATCTCGTTACGGTCTAAATAGGCCGAACGGCCCTGCGTAGGTTTAGGGACCTTCCCCCATGGCGTCAGCTCTGGGACGCACGCATCATTTACAACGATCGTGAACTAGAGCTCAATTATGTTCACCGGATTATTCAAAAGATGGTATTTACCAAGTTATATTATGCTATTAATCAAAACACGCTTTGAAACACACATTTAATACAAAACACTTTGCATGCGTTTATTCCATCCAAAAACAGTATAAAAATTTCATAAACTGAAAACAGCATGCCATCGATAAAACAGGGGAATTTAAAACACTTGACTACTCCCAGAAAAGGCTAGAACGTCCTACCTCGATTATCGCACAAGCATTACGATAACGTGATCCACAAATCCAGCAAGAACGTCAAATAAATCCTATAATCACAACATATGATCAGTCTAGGTCTAGACATAATCATCCAATCATTTTAGTGTGCCACAAAAGATTTTAAAATGTTTAATAAACATTTGGGATTTAAAATTTGTGAAAAAACTCTAAGTTAGGATATTTCTGGTCTTGGGCAGACTGACCTAGGCTGATTGTAAAATCAATATCAATTCATTTTTAATCCCAAAAATTCTAAATTTTTAATATGTTAAACTAGACATTCGTAGCTTTAATTCCATATAATTTTTATAATTTTTAGACACCATTTGTTCATTCAATTAGGCCAAAAACCGAGGGGTTGTTTTCAGGCATAAAATCTGGGTTTCAGTTTCAGTTCAAAAACTGGCAGTTCTGTCCGCCTATATTAGAAAAATATTTTGACTAAGAAAATGGATGAGTTTGGTTCTGAAATTTTGCAGGCATTTAGGGGACATCTTGAATTTAATTTTAGGCTCAAGAATCACTCAAAAATCGTTTTTAAACCTCAAGTTATGGCTGACAAAATTTTACTGTTCATATGGTAATTTTCCAGATTTCTGTTTTTCTGTGTCCGAATTTCGATTAGCCTCAAACCAATTCAATTTTCATCCAATGATCACGAAATTTTGTGGAAAACCTTATTTATATGTCACTAACACAACCCAAGAATCAAATTGGCAAAAATCATAAAATTTACACATGTGATAATAGGGTTTTTGAAAGGGAACAAAGAGGCAAAATTTTTAGGGTTTGAGAGAGAGATCCACACCTTGTTTGTGCTGCACTATTTTTGATGCTTGGTCCCCTTTTTGGCTGAATTTGTGTGAGTGTTGGAGTCTTCAAAACAGTAGGGAAAACAGTGGAGAAAACCATATAAAAATTCGGATTTAAAACCAAAAGGAGAAGGAAGGAAAAAGTTTGATTTCTCACCTTGTTTTTGTCTCAAAAATTGTTGAATCTTTGAGCTGCCTTTTGATAGGTTTTGTTTGCTATTTTGGGTGTGTTTTGGGAGAGAAAATTCAGAGAGGAGAGAAGGGAAAGCTGGCCGAATTTTTGAGTGTGAAAGGAAGGGTGAATAAGAGTTAAAAAAGGGTTTTTATACTAGGTTTTCTTTCTTTCCCTTTCTCTTCCTTGTTTGGCCGAAATTTCTAAGGGTTAAAGGGAAAGTTTTTGTGCTGTCTTGAGGATAGAGTTTTCTCTCTTATTTCTCTTTAGGTGGCCAAAATTATCCCTTAGTTTTTAAGGAAAAATAATTTGAATTTTGGTTGAGTTTTGACCTAGCTTTTGATTCAAATAAAAATCTCCTTTATTTCCTATACTTTATTGCCGAAATTTCTTCTTTATATCTAAGGGATGAAATTTGAATTTAAATCCTCATTGGATTTGTAGAATTTAAATTTTAATTAAAATCCCAAGTGATGGCCGAATATTTTAGGGTTTCTTTTTGAAGTTCAAATTGTTGACTTTTTGAGCGGAATTTGACTAGGAAACCAACCTAGGGTTTCCAAAAGATTTTTAATTACTTTTTGGCACACTAATTTTATTTAAATTATATATTGACCCTTAAATAAAATTTAAGGCGTCACAAATATCTACCACTAAAAATAGTTTCGTCCTCGAAACTTTAAGAATTACTCCACACTAAAGAAGAGAATAAGAATATGAATAACTTCTTATTTCATTAAGCGATCTAAATGCACCTTTCAAAGCATATGGTGGTATATCTACCACTATGAACAGAGTAGGGTTACAAAACAAACTTAGGTTGACTACATTATATGTACTCTACTACTTAGCGAACCATTCGGCATGGTTCTCGTGCATATCTTTCTCAGTTTCCCATGTGGCTTCCTCTTCACCATGGTTACTCCAAAGAACCTTCACCATGGGTATTATTTTCGTTCTCAGCTGCTTGACCTTACGATCCAAAATCTTCACTGGAACCTCGACGTAAGAGACATCTGGTTGGATTTCTACATCATCTGTTGAAATAACTTCGGACTCTGTTTGTGTACTCTTCCTCAGCATCGATACATGGAAAACCTTGTGCACTCCTAAGGTGTCAGGTAACTTCAGATCATATGCGACCTTACCAACTCTGCGTACGATCTCAAAAGGTCCAATGTAACGCGGTGCTAGCTTCCCTTTAACTTCGAAACGAGAGATAACTTTCTTCGGTGAAACCTTTAGCAACACAAACTCTCCGACCTCGAACTCTAACGGCTTTCTGCATTGATCTGCATAGCTCTTCTGTCGACTCTGTGCTGTTAGAAGTCATTGTTTGATGATGTCAATCTTCTCGTACTGGTCTAGGATTATATCAGGTCTACCCACGGGTGCTTCCTGGTTGTCAACCCAATAGATGGGTGATCGACAGGGCTTTCCGTACAACACTTCAAAGGGTGCCATTCCGATACTCGCTTGATAACTGTTGTTGTATGCGAACTCTGCTAGGTAGAGGTGTTTGCTCCATCCATCTCCAAGATCAAGAACGCAGGCACGTAGCATATCCTCGAAAATCTGTATAAGACGCTCTGACTGACCATCTGTCTACGGATGAAAAGCGGTGCTGAAGTTCAGTTTTGTGCCTAGAGCTTCCTATAGACTTTGCCAAAAATGAGCGTTGAAGCGTGTATCACAATCAGAAATGATCACTGAAGGGACTCCATGCAATCTGACTACGTTCTTCATGTAAAGCTCGGCTAGCTGGTTCCTGGTGCAAGTCGTCTTGAACGGGATGAAGTGCGCAGTCTTCGTGAGACGATCTACAACTACCCAGACTCCATCAGATCCATCCTGTGCCCTCGGTAAGCCGGTTAGGAAGTCCATTCCTATACTATCCCGCTTCCACCGAGGTATTGGAAGTGGTTGGGGTAGACCTGCAGGTCTCTCCCGTACTGCCTTTACTTTTTGACACGTCAAACAGTTGGCCACGAAGTTCTTTACATCTAACTTCATACCTCTCCACCAAAGCTACCGTCTTAGGTTTTGATACATCTTGTTTCCACCTCGGTGCATGGTGAACCTCGACTGATGAAACTCTGACAAGATCTCCTGTATAAGCTCTGGAATGTGTGGCACTGCTAAGCGACCCTCGTTGTAAAGAATTCCACTGGCATCCATCGACCACTCTGCAACATGCTTGCCCTTTAACAATCTCTCTCGGATGTCAACGAAACGTGTATCTGCCAACTGATTCTCCTTGATCCTCTGCACGTAGTCTGGTTCCATCACTAAATTGTACAACACTGGGTGACCCTGAACTTCGCCAAAACGAACCTGATAAGCTGTAAGAACTCTGTCCTTTTCCCACTCATCTATCTGCATAGCCATTATAGAAGCGTCATGATCAGGATTGGGAACTGCCTCTCTTTTCCTACTTAGTGCATCTGCAACAACGTTTGCTTTACCTAGATGATACTCGACTTGGAAGTCGTAGTCTTGCATGTATTCTACCCATCTTCTCTGATGCAGGTTTAGATCTTTCTGTGTAGCTAGGTATTTCAAACTCTTGTGATCTGAAAACAGTCTAAAACTGGCACCATACAAATAACAACGCCAAATCTTAAGTACGAACACTACTGCAGCTAACTCTAGATCGTGTGTAGGGTAGTTTCGTTCATGTTGTTTCAGCTGTCGTGAGGCATAAGCGACAACTCGGTTCTGTTGCATCAAGACTGCTCCAAGACCTTGATGAGAAGCATCGGTGTAGACATCATGTACTTGATCCTGATCCGGAATGATAAGGATAGGTGCCGACGTCAAACGACTCTTTAACTCTTGGAAAACTGACTCACAGCTGTTGTCCCAAACGAAAGGTATATCCTTCTTTGTCAGATTGGTGAGGGGAACGGCGAGCTTGCTGAAGTCCTGTACAAAACGTCGATAATATCCCGCTAAGCCCAAGAAACTTCGGATCTTTGGGACATTCTTCGGTCGTTCCCACTTAAGAATCGCTTCAACCTTGGATGGATCAACTGATATACCATCTCCTGAGATGATATGTCCGAGAAACTTAACCTCTGTCATCCAAAACTCACATTTTTCTTTCTTGGCGTAAAACTGATGTTCACGAAGAGTCTGTAAAACTATACTGAGATACTGTGCATGATCTTCACGAGTTCGGGAACAGATGAGGATGTCGTCGATGAATACGATGACGAACTTATCAAGAAAAGGTCGGAAGACTCTATTCATCATATCCATGAAGGCTGCTGGCGCGTTTGTCAATCCGAAAGGCATTACTAAGAACTCGTAACTGCCATACCTCGTTCGGAATGCCGTCTTCGAGATATCCTCCTCTCTAACCCGAAGCTGATGATAACCGGATCTCAAATCAATCTTGGAGAAGAAACAAGCTCCACCCAACTGGTCGAACAAGTCATCTATACGTGGTAACGGATACTTATTTTTGATGGTCACATTGTTGAGCTTTCTGTAGTCCACACAGAGACGAAGCGAATCGTCGGCTTTCTTCACAAAAAGGACTGATGAACCCCAAGGTGAGTTGCTGTCTCGGATAATGTGGCGCCCCGTGCCCTCAGCGGCCCGGACCGTCACTGAAAACTATTACTTGCTTAACTTGCTTCTTTAGCTTTTATTTATACTTTCTCTTTAAAACCGATACTTAAACTTGCTGAATTTAATACCATAAATTTAGAGGGATTTTTTTTTTATATATACGCGTACGTATTTACTATTCACATACGTATATTATTAAAATGCGGAATTTGAAAAACATAAGGATTTAAATTATACATACACAATTATATACTTGTTTATCTGATTACTATTCACCAGATACTATTTAAATATACTACTCATACATATACTGTTTACTGTTCTAAAATACCGTTTAACCTTTACTATTCAAAATACTATTTAACTGTCACCATTCAAAATATTATTTACTCATACTGTGCGGAAGAATACTCGCGGTGTATCCATAACCTCATCCTCACATCCACCTCCGCCACCATCATCGTCCTTTGATGTTTACGCTATAGGATGCTTACCTACAGCATGAACACACTCTGTGAGCTTTACGCCCAGTAAGTACAACATGTTAACCGCAAAACATGTTTAAAACATAGCACATACTTAAAATCATAAGCATGACATATATCACTTAATAAATCACATACTATATAAGCATATAACATATCAGCTCACATATCATGTCATCACATAACATATCATAACACTGAATATAAAACTTCACATACTTTATGCATGACAGAAGCATCGTGTACTGTATGCACTCTACTGAAAAAGAAAGCATAGCGAACTATAACTAATGCATGATCCGGTTATGTTCATTTATGCTTCAAACTTTTCTTTTCTTTTCTTGTCTATTTAGGGCCCATGTGTCAGTACCGTGTGCGCGCAGACCAACGGTAACTCCCGAGGACAACTAATGCCGAAGAGTCATCAACTGATACTCAACTTTTGGCCTTAACTTTCTTTAACTGGAAACCCCTTCAACTGAAGGAGCCGGTACGACACACCTATTTATTTCCATCTTGTTTAACTGTTCTAGCCATATGCTTCTCTAAGCTGTCCCCAATCCTACGCGGTAGGGATCTATGGCTTCTATCTTGTTCTTTCATCAATCTACTCAATTGTGAAACTATATGCTCTTATGTATGCTGTGCAGCATCGTGTGCAAGATATATACTTAAAATACTGGAAAAGCATCATTTTAAATTCATTTTATCCATGCTGTAGGCGGAGTTGTACTTACCTGTCATCAGACAGTTTATACTCTCACCTTCGTCACAATACAGGTACCTCCCTGTAATCATAATGCATTTCATTAACATTCACTCTTAGGTCACCGTGGTCATTAGTGACTAATAAAAATTCTTGTTATGTGGTACCAATTCTTATCGGTACTAATTGCCCTCTTCTTAAGAATTTGATTTTCTAATCATTGTTAATTAATTTATTTACCCAATAAATTAATTAACATCGCTCTTAGGTCACTCTATCGTTAGGAACTAATAAACTTATCGTTGTGTGGTACCGATGCCTACCGGTACCCAACTGCTCTACTTTGGGAAATTTGATATCTAATATTTAATCGTGCTTGATTAATTTGTCTACTTGACAAATTAATCACTGTCTCTCACTATCCCATTCCGACTTGGTCCTTGACTGGCTAACCGACCAGTCAACTGACTGAATACCTCCCGTATGACCATTTAGCCTGTCGGATTACCGTTACCGATGTAATCGCCCCAAATTTTATACTTCGATCGCACCCGTCCCTCGGGTGGTACTATTCTGACATAGAGGTCGTTTTCTTACATTACGAAATTTCTAATTGGGCGGTTCACTAATCCTGTAAACGTCCGTCCTTCTTTCCTGGAACTAGGTCATCGAGGGAGCTCGGGTTTCCATCCCGATCACATTTTCACCCCTCGTTTCCTCAAATACCCCTTTGTGCCGTTTTAGAAATTTCGGCAGCATTTCCACTTAATTTTTGGGTTTCCGGCGTTTAGGAAACGCCTCAAAACCATCTAACATATTCTAACCTGCCACGTACTAAACCAGAGGCCTAATTTTTTTACGTAAAAGCTTCGCTTTTTACGTAAAAATATTCACATTTTCTCACATTCTCTTTTTCGACATTTCATCCCCTTTTCTTACAATTCCTCAAGTCAGTAAACCATAATTAATACATAAATTGAGGAATCAAGGGATCAAAACCACTACCAAAATTATTTCCGTCGGCGGTCGGACGAACCGTTCGGTATCGACCGCACAATCTTTGAATCGTCGTTCTTCACTTTTGAAACTCCGGTTTGCAAATCCGATACCGCGTATGTGTCCGGAACGTCGAAAATAGGCCAACGGGTCATTCTTCAATTTTCGGTCTCCGGGTCGCCGTTGACCGGCGTTGACCACGGCGGCGATGGGAGTGGCGACCACCATCTTGAAGAGCTCGACGAGAGGAACCCATTGGTGGTGTCAATTTCACCAATCGAGGCTCCTATCACCGGAAATCGGCCCTCGAAAAGTCGACGACAGCGGCGGTGTTGGATCTTCATTTTCCAGCGTTGTTGCCCAAAATTGATTTGGGGCTTTTGATCTACGTGTTGTTCTGAGCATTTTGATACCGACCTTGCAACTCAACTACGCCGGAATAGTGAGATCCGACGGCGGCGACGGTGACTGCGACGGCGAACCTTGGGCGGTGCGATCCGGCGGCTGTTGACGTGAAATGAAGCCTGGGTTTTGTTCTACTCTTCACCACGAATCCATTGGGACAGGAATCGTGGCATTTGGACGTCAGACGACGGAGATACGGCGGTTTGAAAAATTCGGCCACCGGCGGCTTTGGGCGGCGCGTGCGGCGTGCTCCGGCGTCGGTTCGGTCGACTCGGCCCACCGTTGGAATCAGCTCGTCGAGAGCTTTCCAATGGTGCCTGCGGTGTCGAAAACGGAGGTCGGATTCGATGGTCAGCCACTGTTCATTCTCGGTGGTGTTGGGGGAGGAAATGGGATTTGGGAAAATTATGGGGGCTATTTTTCAATAGTCCCAAAAATTTCGTCCTTTTATACTAATTTTTTGAAAAATTTTAAGATAGGCTATACTGACTAATTTGGGCGTGCTGAACCCAAATATATCAGTTTTATCTTCATCCGAGGTCGTCTCGACCAGTTTCCCGATACTGCATGGTTCCCGGTCAAAAATTACTTTTTGTGCTCAAATGACTAATTTGAGCATTCTGATTCCAAATATATCAGTTTTATATCAAGAAAAGGTCATCTTGACCAATTTCTTGATACTGTGGTTAGGCCTACACTGTGTTGACACTGTGCACGCATAACGAGGCGTTTTCGCGTGAAATTTCAAACACAGTCTTCCTTTACTAATTTGGACGTGCTGATTTCAAATTTATCAGTTTTACGTCCATCTGAGGTCTTCTAGGCCAGTTTTCGGGATCTACATGACCCCGTCTTGAAAAACGTGCCAGGTGCCCAATTGACTAAATTAGGCGTCCTGAGTCTAAATATATTAGTTTCGGGGTGAGAAAAGGTCGTCTTGACCCTCATCCCGATACTGCGTATCTTTTAAACAAAATCTACATTTTGTGCTCAATTGACCAGATTGAGCCTGCTGACTATTAATATATCAGTTTTATGTCAGATTAAGGCCGTCTTGGCCACTAACCTGATACTGCGTATCACACTGTTCACTAATCACTATTCACTATCTGACTGACTAATCTGAGCGTTCTGACTCCGATTTTGTCAGTCTCTGGGCGAGAAGAGGTCATCTAGACCGCTTTTCTCGATACTGTACATCTATTAGGGTAATTATCCTACTGCGCTCAGATGACCAGTCTGAGCGTACTGATGACTAGCTCATCAGTTCTGTATCATGAAATGGTTGTCTAGACCGGTTTCTTGATATTGCGTGTCTCAACGCATACTCACATAATAGGGTGGACCGATTTCACTGTCGATTACCCCTTTCACTGCATGAATAGTAATTAAACGTTACTATTCCTGTTTAATTCATTCAACTGAAAAGCACACTATGCTTATTAACTTAATTATATCATTACATAGTAATTAAGTTTCATAATTCATGAGAGTCATTACAGTGGCTCTCGGCTCATTACACAGCCTTCTACACGGACTCTTACACGTGCGTGTGCAACGCAACACGGGCATGTACATTTCGAACACGGGCGTGTACTAGTTGAGACTACTCAACACGACCATGTCTTTGAAACACATTCATCTATCTGAGCGATACACAGCCTCTTACACGGTCGTGTACTTGACCATGTTTCTTAAATTTGCTAAAGGACATTAAATTATGTCCATTTTATTCCTTAATGAATTATTACATGGTAAGTAGGTGCCATGAAAATGGTGGTCATTACAACCTACCCCCCTTACAAAATTTTCGTCCTCGAAAATTAGAATAATTCTGGGAAGTCTCTTCTCATGTCTTCTTCCCATTCTCATGTGGCTTCCTCAACACTATGATTCCGCCACAACACTTTTACTAGCGGTATACTTCATTCCTAAGTACTTTCTCCTTTCTAACTAAGATCCGCACGAGTCTCTCCTCGTACGTCGGATCAGCGTATACTACAACGGATTCTTGGCTAAGAACATGGGAGCTGTCTGGCACGTACTTTTTCAGCATCAAGACGTGAAAGACGTTGTGCACTGTAACTAACTCGGGAGGAAGTGCTAGTCTATAAGCCACCTTCCCGGCTTTCTCTATTATCTCGAGGGTCCTATGTACCTAGGACTGAGCTTTTCTTTCTTTTCGAAATGCACCACCCCTTTCATGGGTGCCGCCTTGATAAAGACCAAGTCTCTTACTTGTAACTCAAGGGGTCTATAGCACTTATCGTCAAAATTTTTCTGTCGACTGTACGCTGTATCTAACGTTTCTCGTATTAGCTTCACGTCTGCCATGGTATTCTTGATGATGTCTGAGCTAACTAGTCGTTTCTCTCCAGACTCGTACTAATGAGCCAGAGATCTGCATTCCCTTCCACAGAGTGTCTCGTACGGTGCCATTCCTATCGAGGAATGATAGTTGCTGTTGTACGAGAACTCGCTCACTGGTAGCTTCTGATCTCAATTTCCTTTGAAGTCTAGGACGCAGGTCTCAACATGTCCTCTAACATCTGTATGGTCCTCTCAGACTAACTGTCGGTCTGAGGATGAAATGCTGTGCTGAACTCTCACTTGGACCGTAATGCGGCTTGAACACTTTGCAAAAATCTGGAGGTAAAGTGTCCACTACGATCTGAAACGATCGACTCTGGTATTCCGTGCCGTTTCACGAACTGTGCCGCATAGATTTCTACTAGTCATTCCACCGAGTAGCTAACTTTCATTGCTAAAAATCTAACTGATTTCATCAGTCTGTCTACAATCACCCAGATTGCGTCATTATCGTTTGACGTCTTCGGCAGTCCGACTACGAAATTCATCGTAATCTGGTCCTATTTCCACTCGGGTAGCTTAATTTTCTACGATTATCCTGCTAGGCGCTGGTGTTCTGCCTTAACCTTCTGGCACGTAAGGTATCTGGCGACAAACTCGACAATGTCATTCTTCATTCCAAGCCACCAAAAGCTTTCCTTCAGGTACTTGTACATCTTATTCGCCACCGGATGTACAGAATATGATGTCTCGTAAGATTCCAAAAGGATTCACTTTGTGAGTTCTTCATCTTTCATAACACACACTCTATCTCTGTAGTAGAGTATGTCATCCTTAGGGATCTTAAACTCTGAACTTTGATCCTCTGTAGCCTCCTTTTTGAGCTTGTTCAGGGACAATTCGAAGCCTTGACCGATCTTGATCTCTTCTTGAAGCATCGATTGGAGGGTCATGTCAGACAACCTCTTTGTCAAAATCTTAATCTCACTGCCGCATAACTCTTTTGTAGCGCTTCCTGACAAGGCACTAATAGCCATAGGCATAGTAATATGCTTCTGACTCTACGCATTGACCACTTTATTGGCTTTCCCCGAATGGTATAGGATCTCACGGTCGTAATCCTTACCAACTCTAGCCATCTACGCTGCCTCATGTTGAGCTCTTTCTGCGTGAAGATACATTTGAGACTCTAGTGGTCGATGTAAACCTCGCACTTAGCTCCATACAGGTAGAGCCTCCATACTTTTAACGTAAAAACTACCGCTGCTAGCTCCAGATTACGCGTTGGGTAGCTCTTTTCAGGGTCTTTGAGTTGTCGTGAAGCATATGTGACTACTCGACCACTCTGCATCAACACAGTTTCCAACTTGGTTTTAGATGCGGCGCTTAAATCACAAAGCTTCCTTGACCAACATTTGAAATGGTCAGCATTGGAGCGCTTATGAGTCTTCATTTCAGCTCTTGAAAGCTTTCCTCACACTTGTCGATTCACTTATACCTCTTTCCCTTCTTGGTGAGCGCTGTGAGCGAAGCAGCTAAATTTGAGTAGCCTTCGACTAAGTGTAGGTAACATCCTGTTAGTTTAAAGAAACTGTGAATTCCCGTTACATTCCTCTGAGCTGGCCATGCGCTAACTGCATCAATTTTCATCGGGTCCACAGATAGTCCTTCCTTGGGGACTACGTGGCCTAGGAAATGGATCTTCTCCAGCCAAAACTCGTACTTGGAGAACTTGGTGTATAACTAATGGTCCTGTTGCATGCGCAAAATGATAATTAAGTGCTCTTCGTGCTCTTCCTTCGTCTTAGAATGTATAAGTATGTCATCGATGAACACAATGACAAACTTATCCAAATAGCCCTTGAACATGCGGTTCATCCGATTCATGAAAGTTGTTGGTGCGTCCGTTAATCTGAGCGACATGAACAGAAACTCATAATGTCCGTACCGCATTTGAAAGGCTGTTTTGGGTACATCTTCTTTCCTGATTCGTAGTTGATGGTACCCTGAACGTAGATCGATCTTCGAGGACATTGCAGCATCTTAGAGCTAATCAAATAGATCGTCAACTCGCGGCAATAGATGCTTGTTCTTAACCGTAATCCTGTTCAACTCTCTGGAGTCGATGCACATTCTCAGTGGTCCATCTTTCTTCTTCACGAATGGTATGGGTGCTCTCTAGGGTGAATAGCTCTGTCGAATGAATCCCTTATTTATTTAGTCCTTTAGCTGGGCTTGGAGCTCCGTTAGCTCTATAGGGCCCATTCCGTAGGGGGCCTCAAAGATGGGGCTAATTCTAGTAGACGTTCAGTCTCGAATGAGATCCCGCGCTCTGGTTGGAGTCCTGCAAGATCTTCTGGAAATATCTCCATGAATTCCCTGACTATCGGTACGTTGTCGGGTCCTATCTCTATTCCTTGAGTCTTATCTGCTACGTATACTAGGAAGTCTGTGCATTCACTGGATAGCATCTCGCGAGCCTTCACTGCTGATATCATCGTCTTTGGTTGCTCTGGTGACAAACCCTTGTAGATGAACTTTTCGCATCCGATTGGTTCGAAAACGATTTTCCGCCTTCAACAGTTTATGACAACGTTGTGTCTTAAGCTTTTTTTTTTTTTTTTTTTTTTGGCATAGTGGCCTTCCTTGCCATAGATGAAACAATTAGGAGCATTTTATGGCCGCTTCAAACGTGCAATCTCTGTCCGGTCCAACCGTTCATGCACTCGTTCTAATTCAACTCTCAACATCCGTTTCATCTCTCTCATCAACTGTAACTGCAGGTTTGGAATAGTTGGTCGTGGTGGCTCTATGGTTGAGTTTTCTTCTTTACTGCGTGACATATTTAAAATCTGCAAAATAAGGTTAGAAACCTCACAAGCACTCCCTCACGTGTTTCACTTGAGAAAAGGGAATTCACTCACTCCCGTGTTTCTCGCTTAAATGGCTTTTACCCATACTCACTACTCCTGCCTTCTTCCACTCGTTGATTCTCTTTTGGTTCTTTTCAAGCTAGAACCTATGCTCTGATACCAAATGATACGAACCCCGCCAAGAATAATGAGACCCGTCAAGATTATGAACCCAAGAACGTTCCAAAGTCAGGTTTGAATGGATGGGAGACCTCGACCCGTTGCTTCAGCAAAAACAAGAATCTTGGTATATTGGACCTCAACCCGTTGCTTGATGCGGAACAAGAACCTTGGTATAAGCAAGATGCCACAATCAAGTATGGAATGATTGATTGATAAGTCGGGACTGAACGCCATGGAAAATTCCGGTAAGTTCAAATATTTCTCAAAGAACCAAAGAGAATTAGAACTCTCAAATTTGTGAATAAACTGGCGTGTCCTTTTATAGGCAATTGTTACAGAGAATATTCATAAACAAACCCGAAAATTTGTTACAAAGGATAATCTTAAAAATCCGAAAATTTGTTATAAAAGATAATCCTAAATCCTAACTGAAATTTGTTACAAAAGATAATCCTAAATCCTAACCGAAATCACGCCTGCACTAGAAATTCGGAAAAGAAACGAAAATAAATTAAAAAAAGTCATGGGCTTGTATTATTTGAATTGCTCATGGGCTTGAATTAAGTTAATGCATCCCTGTTGACCACATGAGTCAATGGGCCTCCACGAATTTGATTGAGCCCAAATCTCTTGAATCAGCCCATTAAGTGCTTTTTCTTTAAATCTCTTTGCTCTCGCTCTTGTAACTAGCCCAACTAGTATTTGAATTGGTTCCCATAAAACCGTTCTTTGGTTCACATCATTCCCCTCCTCTTGAAAAGGAAATCATCGCCTAATAAGGATTTGTATGCATTGTCATCGATTCGTTCAAGAACTTGGAAAGGACCATCCCCTCTTTGAAGTCGCTTGGAAAGCTTTTCTGTCGGGATTCGTTTCTTCCTTTCGCATAGCCAAACCCAATCTCCGGGATCAAAAACTAATTTGTGACGCGTTTGTTGGCTTGACCTTGAAGCTCCTTAGTCTTCTCGGGATTACTACTATGGATTAGTCGGTTTGGATTGGAAGCTCTGGGCACAAAATCAATTTGATGTTTGAACCCTCGGATAAATGGTAATCCACGTAGTGCTTCCTCGCAAAAAACATCCTCGTATCCTTTTGTTTTCTCTCTGATTTTCTCTCAACGGCCACAAGACTCTTCTCTTTTTTTTGCTGGCTTTTCTCGGCCTCTCTCTCTTTTTCACTTTTTATCTTTTGGTTGCTCTTGACGTGAATCAAACAAGCAAAGTTGACATTTTTGGCATGAATCTTAAACGTGGAACTGATTGCAAGAAAATGTTTACTTTCCTTATTTTATTTTGTTTCCTTTTCTTTTCTTTGACTTTAAGGGGGGCATGTAAATGGCTGATTATGAAGCCAATTAATTAGTCAACTTTCCTTTTATTGTTTTAGGGGTGAATTAAGTGTAAGTTTCCATATTTTCATTCTAGGAATATTAGGGGAATATTAGGAGAATATTATTTGTTTCCATATTTTGTTTCCTTTTCTTTTCTTTGCTAGAAATTTTGATTATTATTTGTTTAGTTTAAAAAGAACCGTAAGAGATCAACGAGTGGAGAAAGGGTAAGAGTAGTGAGCATATTAGAAGCAATCATGTCTCACAACAGTGAACAGAGCATTGTCAGAGGTGCAATAGGGATGGCTGATCCAAAGGTGTTTATGAAGGCCATTGACGTGAATCAAACAAGAAAAGTTGACGTTTTTGGCATGAATCTTAAACGTGGAACTGATTGCAAGAAAATGTTTACTTTCCTTATTTTATTTTGTTTCCTTTTCTTTTCTTTGACTTTAAGGGGGTGTGTAAATGGCTGATTATGAAGCCAATTAATTTGTCAACTTTCCTTTTATTGTTTTAGGGGTGAATTAAGTGTAAATTTCCATATTTTCATCCATTCAAAATTTTGAGAATATTAGGAGAATATTGGGGGAATATTAGGAGAATATTACGGGAATATTTCATTTAGTTTCCATTTTATTATAGGGTATATTTTGAGAATATTCTTGTAATTCATGCCCATAAAAAGGCGTCCACAAACAATGAAAGATAATCAACAGTTTTATTCACAAATTTGAGAGTTAGATTTCTCTTTGGTTCTTTGAGAGCTATTTCGAACTTATCGGAGTTTTCCGTGGCGTTCACCATCGACTTATCAAGCGGCTTTCCATCACCGTTTGTGGCGTCTTCGTTATACCAAGGTTCTTGTTTCACAATAAGCAACGGGTTGAGGTCTCCTCATACCGAGGTTCTTGTTTTTGTTGAAACAACGGGTCGAGGTTCCACCCAAAGCCTGAGTCTTAGAACGTTCTTGGGGTCCTAATCTTGACGGGTCTCATTATTCTTGGCGAGGTTCGCATCATTTGGTATCAGAGCAAGGCTCTAAGTCAGGTTTCCTATCTTTGTTCTTGTTTTTGAGTCAAAATTCGTGGGTCTTATTTTAGGGCTTGTTTTGGACGAATTTTTTTGTAGTTTTCTTATTCTAATTATTTCAAATACTAGTTGTTAATTTCTAGTTAATTCTGAAAAAAAAAAACTTGAAAAGGATTTGAGGAAGAAAAAAAAAGAGGAGGATCTGAAAAAATATATATAACAAAAAAATTCAGATTCAAAAAAAAAATAGTTGATTCATCATCAAGAAAGATTCAGTTTTGTGAAATTGTTTTCTTGCTATCAATTAATGTACTTATTATTTCTTGGTGGGTTCTTGGTGAATTATTGCTAGAAATTTTGATTATTATTTGTTTAGTTTAAAAAGAACCGTAAGAGATCAACGAGTGGAGAAAGGGTAAGAGTAGTGAGCATATTAGAAGCAATCATGTCTCACAACAGTGAAAAGAGCATTGCCAGAGGTGCAACGGGGATGGCTGATCCAAAGGTGTTTGTGAAGGCCATGGTGAGTGAGATGAGGCGTGTGATGAGGTTGGAATTAGGACAAGTGCATGAACAGTTGGAACGGATAGAAATTGCACGTTTGAAGCGGCCACAAAATGCTCCTAATGTGTGTAAGAGGGAAAGAGTTCAATCTCGGGGAGTGAGAGATGAAGGCAAAGAGTATTATGGGGCTGGCTTTGGTAAAGAAAACGATCGATATTCAGTTGTGGGTAATGGGAGACATGGAGGGCAATTTACAAGAGCTAGGAATCGAGAAGAAAACAATTTGGGTAGCATTAAGATGAAAGTTCCTCCAGTCCAAGGTAAAATCGTCTCTGACGAATTAAAGAAGCAGTTCGATTGGTGTGTTAACATGGATGGCTTTACCAATAAGTATTCACTCATGCTCAACGATCAACCAATCAGTTTTGCATCGCTGACACCACAACAAGTGTACGAAGATCAAGTGAGATTACAAAAAGAGAGTGAACAAAAGAAACGGAGTGAAAAAAGAGCAACCGAAGGATAAAAAGTGAAGAAGAAAGTGAACAAAAGAAGGAGAGAGAAAAAGAAAGAGATAAAAAAATTGAAAATCAAAAAGAAAAAGAGAGGAAGGCTGGAAAAAGCGAGAGTGCCCAAGCTGAAAGGGGTTCGGCTTTGGTGGTGAGAGAAAAGGAGAGTGCGGCCTTGCAAAAGGAGAGCTGTGCGGCAAGAGTGAGTATGGTGAGAAGAGCGTTAATTTCGAGGCAGCCTATGCTGATGCTGGTGTATAAAGAGGCATTTTTAAACACTAACGAGCTCGACCATTTTTTGCCTAGTTCTATAGTTTCTATTTTGCAGGAGTATGAGGATGTCTTTCCCGAAGAAACCCCACATGGGTTACCTCTAATTCGAGGGATTGAACATCAAGCAGACTTTGTTCCCGGAGTAACAATTCCAAATAGACCAGCCTATAGGAGCAATCTCGAGAAGACTAAGGAGCGTCGAAGTCACAAATTAGTTTTTAATCCCGGAGATTGGTTTTGGCTACACGTAAGAAAGATACGAATTCCGACACAAAGACGTTCCAAGCGATTTCCTAGAGGGGATGGACCTTTTCAAGTTCTCGACCGAATCGATGACAATGCATACAAATCCTTTTTAGGCGATGATTTGAGGACAAATCCTTCTCAAGAGGAGGGGAATGACGTGAATCAAACAAGCAAAGTTGACGTTTTTGGCATGAATCTTAAACGTGGAACTGATTGCAAGAAAATGTTTACTTTCCTTATTTTATTTTGTTTCCTTTTCTTTTCTTTGACTTTAAGGGGGGTGTGTAAATGGCTAATTATGAAGCCAATTAATTTGTCAACTTTCCTTTTATTGTTTTAGGGGTGAATTAGGTGTAAGTTTCCATATTTTCATCCATTCAAAATTTTGAGAATATTAGGAGAATATTGGGGGAATATTAGGAGAATATTACGGGAATATTTCATTTAGTTTCCATTTTATTTTAGGGTATATTTTGAGAATATTCTTGTAATTCATGCCTATAAAAAGGCGTCCACAAACAATGAAAGATAATCAATAGTTTTATTCACAAATTTGAGAGTTAGATTTCTCTTTGGTTCTTTGAGAGCTATTTCGAACTTATCGGAGTTTTCCGTGGCGTTCACCATCGACTTATCAAGCGGCTTTCCATCACCGTTTGTGGCGTCTTCGTTATACCAAGGTTCTTGTTTCACAATAAGCAACGGGTTGAGGTCTCCTCATACCGAGGTTCTTGTTTTTATTGAAACAACGGGTCAAGATTCCACCCAAAGCCTGAGTCTTAGAACGTTCTTGGGGTCCTAATCTTGACGGGTCTCGTTATTCTTGGCGAGGTTCGCATCAGCCATGGTGAGTGAGATGAGGCGTGTGATGAGGTTGGAATTAGGACAAGTGCATGAACGGTTGGAACGGATAGAAATTGCACGTTTGAAGCGGCCACAAAATGCTCCTCATGTGTGTAAGAGGGAAAGAGTTCAATCTCGGGGAGTGAGAGATGAAGGCAAAGAGTATTATGGGGCTGGCTTTGATAAAGAAAACGATCGAAATTCAGTTGTGGGTAATGGGAGACATGGAGGGCGATTTACAAGAGCTAGGAATCGAGAAGAAAACAATTTGGGTAGCATTAAGATGAAAGTTCCTCCAGTCCAAGGTAAAATCGTCTCTGACGATTTAAAGAAGCAGTTCGATTGGTGTGTCAACATGGATGGCTTTACCAATAAGTATTCACTCATGCTCAACGATCAACCAATCAGTTTTGTATCGCTGACACCAAAACAAGTGTACGAAGATCAAGTGAGATTACAAAAGAAGAGTGAACAAATGAAACGGAGTGAAAAAAAGAGCAACCGAAGGATAAAAAGTGAAGAAGAAAGTGAACAAAAGAAGGAGAGAGAAAAAGAAAGAGATAAAAAAATTGAAAATCAAAAAGAAAAGAGAGGAAGGCTGGAAAAAGCTAGAGTGCCCAAGCTGAAAGGGGTTCGGCTTTGGTGGTGAGAGAAAAGGAGAGTGCGGCCTTGCAAAAGGAAAGCTGTGCAGTAAGAGTGAGTATGGTGAGAAGAGCGTTAATTTCGAGGCAGCCTATTGATGCAAACTATGGCACAACATCAAGGGAACCAGTTCGAGTACCAGTTGGGCCGGTTACAAGGGCGCGGGCTAAGAGGTTCAAAGAAGCACTTAATGGATTAATTCAAGAAGTGTGGGCTCAAACGAATTCGTGGAGGCCCATTGAGCATGATCCACAAGGAAGCCTCAATTTAATTCAAGTCTTAGAAAATCCGGACCAAACCCAATGAGAGAGGACGTTTTTGGGAAGCAAATTTTCGAAGTTTCCTTACTTGGCCGAATGATTGATGAGCTGTAAATTTTCGGTTTCCTTCAAATTGGCCGAATTCTTTCCTTGGTCGAAATGTAACAAAAGTCTTACTTTCCTTTTTCTGTTTTAGGCGTGTATTAGGTGTGAAATCAAGTGTAAGTTTCCATATTTTCATTCTAGGAATATTAGGAGAATATTAGGGGAATATTAGGTGAATATTACGGGAATATTTCATTTAGTTTCCATTTTATTTTATGGTGTATTTTGAGAATATTCTTGTAATTCATGCCTATAAAAAGGCGACCACAAGTAATGAAAAATCAATCAACAGTTTTATTCACAAATTTGAGAGTTATATTTCTCTTTCGTTCTTTGAGAGCTATTTCGAACTTATCGGAGTTTTCCGTGGCATTCACCATCGACTTATCCAGCGGCTTTCCATCACCGTTTGTGGCGTCTTCGTTATACCAAGGTTCTTGTTTCACAATAAGCAACGGGTTGAGGTCTTCTTATACCGAGGTTCTTGTTTTTGTTGAAGCAATGGGTCGAGGTTCCACCCAAAGCCTGAGTCTTAGAACGATCTCGGGGTCCTAATCTTGACGGGTCTCGTTATTCTTGGCGAGGTTCGCATCATTTGGTATCAGAGCAAGGCTCTAAGTCAGGTTTTCCTATCTTTGTTCCTGTTTTTGAGTCAAAATTCGTGGGTCTTATTTTAGGGCTTGTTTTGGACGAATTTTTTTGTGGTTTTCTTATTCTAATTATTTCAAATACTAGTTGTTAATTTCCAGTTTGTGATAATTCCGAAAAAAAAAAAAACTTGAAAAGGATTTGAGGAAGAAAAAAAAAAAGAGGAGGATCTGAAAAAAAATATATATATATAACAAAAAAATTCAGATTAAAAAAAAAAATAGTTGATTCATCATCAAGAAAGATTCAGTTTTGTGAAATTGTTTTCTTGCTGTCAATTAATGTACTTATTATTTCTTGGTGGGTTCTTGGTGAATTATTGCTAGAAATTTTGATTATTATTTGTTTAGTTTAAAAAGAACCGTAAGAGATCAACGAGTGGAGAAAGGGTAAGAGTAGTGAGCATATTAGAAGCAATCATGTCTCACAACAGTGAAAAGAGTATTGCCAGAGGTGCAACGGGGATGGCTGATCCAAAGGTGTTTATGAAGGCCATGGAGAGTGAGATGAGGCGTGTGATGAGGTTGGAATTAGGACAAGTGCATGAACGGTTGGAACGGATAGAAATTGCATAGGATTTGAATAGTAACCGTTACATAGTATTTTTAAATAGTAACCGTAAACCGTTTTTTTGAATAGTAATCGTAAAATGGTATTTTTGAATAGTAATCGTTAAATAGTATTTTTAAATAGTAATCGTTAAATAGTATTTTTAAATAGTAATCGGTATACGTACGTATACAGTAAATACATACATATAAAAAAAATCCCTAATTTTATGATATCTAGTTAAGTATAAGAAAAGCAAGTAAGGCAAGTTAGTTTTTAGTAACGATTCGGGCCACTGAGGGCACGAGGCATCACAGTTGGTATCAGAGCGGTTTCCTGCCACCCTACCTCACATCGCCGTACGCCTGCCTCATCTATCCAAGTAAGTTAGCTTTGTTTTTCAAAAATTAGTATATGAGTTGGCGATTAGTTTATAATAGGAGAATGGCTGCACCGGTTGACCCTTAGCAAGTGCAAGAGGACAGCGAAGCGAGTGTAGTTTTCGCCGCCATGCGACCACACATATGCGACGGCAGCAACCCATACGAACTCTCTTATTAGATTCATCACATGGAGACAATCATCGAAGGGTGCCATATTCTACCCCATCTACAGGTGGTAATGACCAGTAGCCGATTACGAGGACCAATAATGACATGGTGGAACGATCGACGTCGGATCAGGGGTCCAGCGATGTAGTGGGATGTGTTTTGCCAAGATCTTCGCAACTCCGATGACCCAGCTGAGGATGCAGACATCTGGGATGATATGTATGAGAGGAGATATCAGGTCCTCTCTGACATTTGGGACATTTATGAAGAAGAAGAGACCATGGTACACTATTGTCAGTGATTTTTGGACGCCATGTTGCCGAGCATTCCCTTAGACAAGCCATTTGCAGAGGTAACCGACTTGCTTTGGAGAGGGATTCCATGGTACGTGAGGAACCTCGTCCACTACCCTCCGCCACATGAGAACCTGAGGCGCCTGGTCCGAGACGTAGTGGACGCTGAGCGAGTGGCACTCAACCCTGACCTGGCAAACGCCGCACCTCAGCTGGCCCACGAAGAGCTCACGGCCGAACCATAGCCAGCAGTACCTGAAGACAATGGAGACTTGATGGAGGACCCCGAACCACCTTCTCTGTCTCCCGAACACTAGATGGATGAAGACAGTGACGAGGCTATCCTCGATGCCCAACCTAACGACAAGGAGGAGGAGATCCCCGATCACATCAGTGACGATAAGGGAATAGAAATGTATGAGCCCTAAGTCATCATCGCCAGTGATGATGGAGTTGATTTTGCTTGGGGAGACGAGGATGAAGACCCCGAGGAATTTCCCCTGAGTGAAAGCGAGAATGAGGAAATGTCTGATGCAAAGTCAGGATTGTCCTCTGAGTAGTAGTAACCCTTTTCATAAAAATTTATATTATGTAGTTAAGTAGAGGGAAACAGTAGCTTTCCCCGTCTGACTCAACTTAATGTACTTAATGGGATCGAATTTTGGGAAGTGTGTGTCACTCCCACCAAATTTAAAATATATATGTTTTATGAGATGTTTTATGAAAAGTGGTATCATTTTGCCCTGAGGGCCTAGATATGATTTTTCTATGAGTATGATCAAGTATGGTAAAGAGTACAGAACGGTTCTTGGCACTCAGACGATATCCCAATACGACGCGATAGTTATATTGAACATCATAAGAATAAGAGAAGAAAGGTAAGATATACTTTGTATATATCTATGATGCTTAAAATGAAGTTGTTTAGTAAGAAGGAAAATGATATGTAAATACGAATCCCAAGTACAAAATTTGATAAGCTTATGTTCTCTTTTTCCATGGTGTGATAGGGTTACATAGGTAATAATGGCAAGAACAAGAGCCCAAACAAACCAAGCCATGCGAGACGACGAGCTATTGGCACATCTCGCAACGATGCAGGAAATGATATTAAATTAGCAACGGGAGCTTAACCAGCTCAGAGAACAAATGAACCGGCAACAACAGGCCCCACAACCCATGGAGGTACCAGTCCAAGTTGCACCAGCAGCCCCGGATGCTCCTAGAGAGCAAGCGGCCCCACCAGCCTAAGCAGTGCCAGCGCCACCGGCTATGGCTGCTCCTGCAATAGCTAAAGTTATCGTACCAGCCTATAGAGAGGGCAACTTATACCAGCGGTTTAGGTGCATGAAGGTGCCTGAATTTGAAGGAACTATGAACCCTATTGAAGCCGATGATTGGCTGACTGATGTTCAAGTCATTCTAGACCTCGTGGGACTGACCGAAGGAGAAAAGGTCATATGCGCATCCCTAGCCCTACGGAAAGGAGCACGCTAGTGGTGGAAGGCCATGGCTATCAGAAGGAACATCAATGAAATGAACTGGACAGACTTCATCGCCAAGTTCAGAGAAATGTACTTCAATAACGAAGCTTTAGCAGTCCAACAAGATGAATTTAACAACTTACGCCAAAGAGGCATGAAGGTTATGGAGGTCGTAAGGAAATTCGAACAGCTAACCCGACTTTACCCCGACTGAGAAGGAAAAGGTTAGGAGGATGTTGAAAATATTTTGGATGGATATAGCCATCCAAGTATACAGCGGCAGCCATGGGCCAACAACCATGGCCGAACGTGTCAGTAAAGCCATCCAAGCTGAGTATTGGCTAGCCCAAGACAAAGAGAAGAGGGCACAAATCTTCAAGGCAAAGAGAGAAGAGAAGAACCAATCGAAGCCGACCAAGGGCAGACAGTACTCTGAATTTCAACACAGGGGGTAGAGTATGGGAAACAACCAACACAACCAGCCATCCAACAACAACAATAAGAGGAAAGGGAATCCAGGCAATCAAGGCCATCAAAGGAACTTTCCTCAGAAGAAAAATAACCGAGGAGGAAATGGAAGTCAACACCCGCCTTGTCCAAAATGCGGAAGGAACCATCCGGGAGAATGTTGTCAAGGCACCAGTGGCTGTTACATATGTGGCAAGGAAGGCTACTTCGCCAAACACTGCCGCTTAAACCCGCAAAATCAGCAAGGTCAAGCCTGCCCTACTAGTGGATAGCTGCACGCCACCCAGGGAAGGATTGAAGGCCCAGCGATCAGCCAAGGCAAATTGGAAGCTCCAAAGCTGCAGGGGATGATTTAAGCCTTTACTCGCGAGGATGCAGAGGCACGAACCTCGACCATGGTGACAGGTCAGCTTTTTGTCGCCAACTCCACTGCACTGGTTTTGTTTGATTCCGGTGCTACGCATTCTTTTACATCATCAGAATTTGTTAGGAAGTTAGGCAAGAACTTAGATAAGATGAACCAGACTTTTCGAATTGCCCTTCCCTCTGAGGAAGTTTTGTTGTCTAGCTATTAGGTACGTCATGTACCAATAGCTATCAGCGGGCACGAGCTGAGTGTGGACCTAATCGTCATCGAGATGTGCGACTATGACATGATTTTAGGAATGGATTTCCTCGCTAAGTACCATGCCGTTATAGACTGTCAGAAACAGGAGGTGACCTTCCACCCGAGTGGACACAAAAAATTTACCTACAAGGGCTTATCGTCGAAGCAACCAAAGACGATGATATCGGCAATGAAGGATCACCAGCTACTATCTAGTGGATGCACTAGTTTTCTCGCACATATAATGGCTAAGACCCAGGAAGCGGAAACCAGACCGGACAACGTACCACTAGGAAAGGAGTTCACGGAAGTATTCCCCGAAGATCTTCTAGGACTTCTGTCGGAGTGGGAGATATCATTCGAAATCGAATTATTACCAGGATCGGCACCCGTATCCAAGGCCCCCTATAGAATGGCCCTGGCAGAACTAAAGGAGCTTCAAACTCAGTTAAAGGAGCTGATGGACAAGGGTTTCATTCGACAGAGCTGCTCGCCATGGGGAGCACCAGTCTTATTTGTAAAGAAGAAAGACGAAACGTTGCGAATGTGCATAGACTACCGAGAACTAAACAAGATCACTGTGGCGGCCCGCCCCTCGTAGAGATCATACAATACTATTACAGTTAAGCTTTATCGCTAACTGTGATAGATTGTACTCTCATGGGTCACCAGCTAATCTATCTCTCTTTCCATCATGACGTTTTTGGGGAAATTTTTTTTTTCTTAAACATCATGTAAAACATTTTCCACTATTTACTTTGTTTGCAAGCACAAATTAATTTACATAATACAGTACTTTCGTAAAATACATATTATTACAAAAGAACTGTTTCTTTTTCCCTTCTCTATTATCGCTCAGCGGAAAGACTCTGGCAGGACCATATCCCTCGCCTCTTATCCCATTTGACACACGCCATCCCGTCCGCCATCCAGTCATACAAAGCTACTGAGCTAGTCGCTTACCTGCAACATAAGCAAAAATGATGAGCTACGGGCTCGGTAAATTCAAACATGCAAGAAATAGAATTTCTATGAATAGACTATTCATCATGAATAGTAACATTGACCACTATTCATACGTGAATAATAACTTTGACCGTTATTCATTGTGAATAGTAAGTTTGATCACAACACAGTATATCAACAGTACATCTACCGCGATGTTAGTACCCTCACGAAACTGTCTTATGCTCAATTATGGCATAGTTTCAGTTTTAGGTAATTATCTTTGATTACGTTCTGGTTTTGAGCTCAGGTTGGTAGTACCATTTAAGTGCGCATGACTGGGAGCGGTACATTAGTGCTGACCTCCACAGCCTTAATCTCATAGCCCCGAAGGCAAAATTGTACATGACTGGGAATGGTACATCAGTGCTGACCTCCACAGCCTTAATCTCATAGCCCCGAAGGCAAAATTTACCTCCCTGTACGGAAGGCTGGTACGCAAAAAATGGTTTCATTACCGACTTTTTAAAGTTCTAACCCGGTGACTTCATATTGCCCCGTGGTTAGGAATGGTTCACATTTTAATTTTAGGTGGCTGAGTTTCATTAACCTCACTCTGGTGCCCGAAGCACAACTTACCATGTGTCCCATTCCAATAGTGCCCGTAGCACATTTCGTCTCTCTCTCTACTTTATAATAGTGCCCGTAGTACATATGTACCTAACTTATAGTTAGTACATCAAAGTTAGCAATAGTAATGCTATATGTTGTAGACAGGTAAATGTCTGAACTTACCTTATCAGTTTCTTCCCCTTTTCTTTCTTGGATCTTTGATCGCCCTCCTTGTAGGTCGATTTTGGGATCCTATAGACAAAACCTTGTCTGTTAATTTCATTTTCATTTATAACTTTTATTTTGTTATTAAAAGCTTAAATAAAACCTATTTATAACTTTTTAGGCTTTATTTATCATTTTCCCCATTTTTCTCAACTTCTGTAAAATTACGATTTTGCCCCTATATTTTGGCAAAATTACAATTATGCCCCTGACGGAATTTTCTCGATCCAGACTGCATTTTCAGCTCTTAGGAACTTTTCTGACTCTTTTCTATTCATTATCGGGTTCGTTTCTATTTTATTTCCATTTTTCACTTTCCCGACCCTCGGGAAACACTATTCTAACCCTTACGTCGGTTTAGTGATTTTCTAACGTTTCGGAGCCTCAAATGGACGTTTTACTAGTATTTAAAACGTTTATCTAGACGATCCCGATCTAAGTCTCCGAGGCTCGGATTTTCCGTATCCGACTTGGACATTTATTTCGTTTCCCAAAAACGCCCCCCCTCGGGTTTTATTTTTCAGTTTCACTCGCGTTTTACATTCTTAAGGGGACGGGTTACTATTCATGAACCACCCCTTAGGTTTTCCTTATTCAATTTCCCATTTAGGGACTCGGGTTTCCGACCAGCCCCTAAACTTTTATTTTTAATTCTCTTTTTACCCCAAATGCCGTTTTTGAAATTTCGACAGTATTTCGGTGTAAATTTAAGGCTACCGGCGTTAGATACGCCTCGAACCATATGTACCTGCCACATACTATACCACAAGCCTATTTTATGTAAAAGTTTCCCAAACTTTTACATAAAAGTTCACAAAATTTCAATTCACATTTTGAACCACATTCCACAAAATTTCTTTCAATTTTACCCTTGGTTTTGACCAGGGTTTTCACACTCAAAACCTAACCAAAACTTTTCAATTTTTCAACCAAATTCTTAGGGTTTTTCACTATTATAACTCACGGCCATTTAAGAGAAAAACATGCACAACATTTGGTTTCATGCTTTCAATCACAAATCCATCATTTCCATAATTCAATGCATGAATTTAACTATCCAAACATCAGGTAAATCATGCAAAAATTATTCACCAAACCTTAATTAAACCCACGGCCATATTAGGGTTATTTGACACCAAAATTTTTCCAAGCTTTATAACCATACAAATCATGCTTTACATTTAACCAAAACATGATTTAAAGCATTTTAACACTTGAACAAGAACAATTCCTCATCAATTACACATGGTAACCCATGGTTTTACCCTTGGAAAACCAACCAAAATTTTGTTTTTCTTTAACCAAAATTTTGTTTTCACACCCTTAACAAAACCCAAGTACCAAATCAACCAAAACAAACCAAAAATTTTCTCATTTTCACACTATTCATCCCACAGATTTTAGGGAGAAAAATCAAGAAAAAATGCAAACCAAAGAAAGTTACCTTGCTTTCTTGCTTCCTTTGTCTTCAAGGAAGGGTTTGACACCACTTTTGTGAAGGAAACTTGGAATATTTGCTTGGTTTTCCTTGGTGGCTCACGGTACACAATGGACAACACTTGGAGAAAATTTTTGTTCTTTGTTTTGGCTTGGAAATGGTTCGGCCACTTTTGTTTAAAATGTTGCCGACTTAAGTGCTAAAGGAACCAATTAATTTGGTTTCCAACCACTCAAAATGCAACACTTTTCCATCCATTTCTTTCCAAATTTTTCAAAAAATCAAAGGATGGAATTTTGGCCAAATTTTGGCCTTTAGATCAAAAAGCAAACCAATCTTGGCCATTAATGCCACCAACCACCTTAATTTTCACATTTAATAAATTTGCTTTATGATGTCATAAATGCAAAGTAATATGTTGACTTTGACTTTACTATTCACATTAATTCGACTACTTTTTGACTGGTATCAGTTCGAGCCGAAATTTTCCTGAAATCGTCCCGGCGGGTTCCTGAGGTCTCCTGTGCAGTCGGATCAATTATACTACTTCCGTTTGATCAAAATCAATCCCGAAAGTTTTTCATCTTTTAGTGCACTGATTAGGGTTTTCAATGCCGTTTTTGGCACCGTTCCACCCGTTTCAACTCGGTGAATTTTATCAACACTGAATTCTTACTCGTCAGTATTGTTAGAACATTTTAATACATTCTGAACAATATAAATACATTCATTTCACTATTTAAATAGTACAAATTGTTATATACACACATTTGTACATTTTCTTCCGAGAATGCCTGAATTTCCCGGTTGTCACATTCACCCCTCCTTATAAAATTTTCGTCCTCGAAAATTAGAACAAGTGGGGGTATAAACTCCTCATCTCGTCTTCTCATTCCCACGTAGCTTCTTCAATGTTGTGATTTTTCCACAAAATCTTCACTAGTGGGATTGTCTTATTCCTCAGTACTTTCTCTTCACAAGCCAGTACTCGAATAGGTTGTTCCTCATATTTCAAATCCTTGTGGATTTGAATAGGCTCATACTTCAACACATGGGACGGATCTGGTATATACTTTCTCAACATCGACACATGAAATACATTATGCACTGCCGACAATTCAGGAGGCAACGCTAATCTGTAAGCGACCTTTCCAATACGTTCGATAATTTCATAAGGTCCAATATATCTTGGACTCAATTTCCCCTTCTTACCGAAACGCATAATCCCCTTCATAGGCGATACCTTAAGAAACACGAAGTCTCCTTCATCAAACTCCAAGGATCTCCACCTCTTGTCTGCATAACTCTTTTGTCGACTTTGCGCAATTTTCATTTGGCGCTGAATTCTTACAACGGCATCGGAAGTTTCTCGTATAAAATCCGTCTTATGCAGTTGTTTCTCTCGCAGGTCATACCAGTGTATCGACGATCTGCATTTCCATCCATAAAGAGCCTCATAAGGTGCCATGCCTATGGAAGCTTGGTAACTATTATTGTACGAGAATTCAATTAATGGTAACTTCTCGTTCCAATTTCCTGTAAAATCCATTACACAAGCTCGAAGCATGTCTTCTAACATCTGAATGGTCCGCTCTGACTGCCCGTCTGTTTGCGAATGAAATGCTGTACAGAGTCTCAATTTAGTACCCATAGCTTCTTGCACACACTTCCAGAAATTTGAAGTGAATCGTGCATCTTGATCTGATACAATGGATTTTGGTACTCCATGTAATCTGACGACATGAGTTACGTACAACTGAGCAAACTTTTCCAACGAAAAAGTCATCTTGACAGCAATAAACCGTGTCGTCCTGGTCAGTCTGTCCAAAATAACCCAGATGGCATCATAACCTTCTCGGGTTTTTGGGAGTCCCACCACAAAATCCATCGTAATGTGTTCCCATTTCCATTTATGAATCTCCAAAGGTTCCAATCTTCCTGCTGGATGTTTATGTTCCGCTTTGATTCGCTGACAGGTCATGCATCTGCTCACGAATTTCGCTATATCATTCTTCATCCCTTTCTACCAGAACTGTAACTTCAAGTCCTGATACATCTTGCTAGCTCCGGGATGAACCGAATATGGTGTCTCATGGGCTTCTGACATGATCCGTCTTCTAAGTTCCTCATCAGCTGGAACATTTATCCTCCCTTGATAAAGGATCATTCCATCCTTGGAAATTCCTTCTTGAGAACTTGTCATTCTTGGATTTCGTCTTTGAGCTTCCTTTATATCCTCAAACAATGATGATTCCACTTGGAGTGTAGCCAATCTTCCAGATATCAGCTCCAAGTTCAAGGAATTTATCTCTTGCTGCAATGGCTTCGGAAGCCTTTTTATCGGTAGCTGGTGCGATATGGTAGATCCTTCACCAGTTCCAACCATCGTCTTTGTCGCATATTGAGCTCCTTTTGCATGAAGAAATACTTCAGGCTTTGATGATCTGTAAAAATCTGACACTGAGCTCCATAAAGATAGTGTCGCCAAATTTTAAGTGCAAACACTACTGTAGCAAGTTCAAGGTCATGCGTAGGGTAATTCTTTTCACGATCCTTTAATTGACGGGAAGTATAGGCAATCACTTTGCCACCTTGCATGAAGACTGCTCCTAATCCTACTTTGGATGCATCACTATAGATCACAAACTTCTCCCCTTCAGTGGGAAGCATAAGGATTGGTGCGCTTGTCAGCTGTCTCTTTAACTCCTGGAAGCTTCTTTCACATTCCATAGTCCACCTATACTTCCTTTCTTTGCGTGTAAGAGTAGTAAGAGGTGCAGCTAATCGTGCGAATCCCTCTACAAATCGCCGATAATAACCAGCTAACCCGAAGAAACTGCGTATTTCTGTCACACTCTTGGGTGCAGGCCACTGGTTAATTGCATCTACCTTCGTCGGATCTACAGCAATACCTTCTTGGGATACAACATGTCTGAGGAAATGTACTCTGTCCAGCCAAAAATTGCATTTTGAGAATTTGACATACAGTTGATGCTTCCTTATCATATTTAACACGATCCTCAGATGCTCCTTGTGCTCCTCATGAGTCTTTGAGTATATAAGAATGTCATCAATGAATACAATGACAAACTTATCCAAATACTCTTTAAAAATTCTGTTCATTAAATCCATGAACGCTGCTGGCGCATTTGTTAATCCAAATGGCATCACAAGGAACTCATAGTGACCATAACGAGTCCTAAATGCCATCTTAAGAATATCACTTTCTTTAATTCTCAGCTGGTGATATCCTGATCGTAAGTTGATCTTGGAAAATACCGCTGCGCCTTTTAACTGGTCGAATAAGTCATCAATTCTAGGTAACGGATACCTATTTTTGATCGTAATCTTATTCAACTCCCGATAATCAATGCACAAACGGAACGTTCCATTCTTTTTCTTGACGAATAACACAGGTGTACCCCACAGAGAATAACTCGGTCTGATGAATCCCTTGTCCAAAAGCTCCTTTAATTGTTCCTGCAGCTCCTTTAACTCCACTGGAGCCATGTGGTATGGTGCTTTGGAAATGGGTGCTGTTCTAGGCATCAGCTCAATTTCGAACAAGATTTCTCTTTCTAGAGGTATCCCTGGTAACTCTTCTGGAAATACGTTAAGAAATTCCTTAACAACAGGAACATCTTCAGGTTAAAGCTTCTGTTCCTCTGTTGTATCCATCACATATGCCAGATATCCTATTCAACCACTGACCATCAACTTGCTTGCTTTCAGCGAACTGATCATCATCTTCTTGGGTTTTCAAGAAGCATCGACATATTCGAAACTCTCTTCTTCCTCGGGTTGGAATACTATTTTTTGATTTCGGCAATCGATCGTAGCTTGATATTTCCCTAGGATATCTATGCCTAGAATCACATCGTAATCCATGATCTTCATTACGATCAACTCAGCATATAGCTCCCTATTTGCCACATACACTGGTACATGAGGTAGCCAGTAATTGGACAACAATACTTCCCCAGAGGGTAAAGCTGTCTTAAATATTCTTCCCATATATTCCTTAAAATGTCCTATCTTGTCAGCAAATTCATAGGAAACAAAGGAATGTGTAGCACTGGAATCAAAGAGTATAGAGGCTACATGACTAGCAACAGGAAGCTGACCTGTCACCACATTCGATGTTCCTGCCTCTGCATCCTCCTTGCTGTAGGCCATCACAGAGCATCAGCACGTGGCACACGCTCCTGGCGTTGCGGCCTTACTGGAGACTCTTCAACTCTGGCCTGAAGGGAATGAGCTTGTGGGCGTGTCTGGTACGGTTGGGAAGTGTCTTGTCCACCCTGCCTGTTGTTTGGACAGTTCCTGGCGTAATGACCTTCCTTTCCACATTCATAGCAAACAAATGGCCCATATCTGCATTGCCCAGAATGTCACTTTCTGCATGTAGGAAAATTTTGTACATTGGATTCCATATTATCAGCTGTTCTTCGCTGCTGGTTTCGATTATTTCCCTGGCGATTTCCAGAAAAATTGCCTTTCCTCTTGTTTTGCTGGGATCCTTGATTATTGCCCTGGCTTGGTTTAGCATTCTGATTAGGCTTGCTCGATTGACCAGCTTGTGTAGACTTAGCCAAAGCCCTCTCCTTCTTTTTGGCCTCCCAGTGCTTCCCTTTTTCTTCTTTCTGTCGGGCTATGTGAAACTCAGCTCTGATGGCCCGACTAACACAATCTGCTACAGAAGTAGGCGGTACCTGTCCAGTGTCTACTAATGCAGCAATTTCGGGCCTGAGCATCCCGATCATTTTCTGTATTTTCTTCCTCTCAGTAGGGACTACATAGGGGCATAAGCGGGATAATGGGTCGAACTTTCTACAAACTTCACTCACCGACATATTTCCTTGCGTCAATTCTGAGAACTCTTTCTACTGTTGTCTCAGAGATGCAGGGTCATAATATTTTTGGTTAAATTCTTCTAGAAATTCCGCCCAACTCATGGTAGACACATTTCTTCTCATTCGCACAGTGTCCCACCAAAAACAAGCATCTTTTCTCAACACAAAAGATGCACATCCGACTTTCTTCTGGTCAATTAGGCTCATGAATTCCATGATCACTTGCACTGATGACAACCAGTCTTCAGCCTCTAGAGGATTAGTAGAACCTTCAAATTCTGGCGGCCTCATATGCCTGAATCTTTCATAGAGAGGTTCTAGATTTAATAACGGTTGTGGTTCAGGAGCTCTCTCATGTACAGCAGCTGGAGGGATAACCGGATCTACCTCAGCTTCCTGTTCCACTTGGGTACGTTCAGTACCTTGCCTCTGTTCTAACTCCTCAACTCGTTGCCTCAGATTAGCATTTTCTTGCATCTGAGCTTTTAGTAAGGCTTGTATCTGATCCAATCTCTCCATGATATTAGGACGTCGTTCTCGTCCCTCTGGTCGATTTTGCAATTCCACCATCTTGCTTATTATCCTATTATGGCATAACAATTCACCGTTAGCTTTTCCATGACCACATTCGTAAAATCATATAAATTTATGAAATTCATGGTAATGTAAAGCCACATCATCGTAACACATCATCGTACAACATATAATCATTTTGATATTTCATCCATAGCAAAGCGTTTATATATCATACATAACCATCACCAGGCATATATACATCGGCCATCATATACATCTTGGCCACAAGTCTATACAAAAGAGCTTTTCTCTCTAAGCTACTTATGTACATGTATACATCTACTGGTCACACATCCCCTGTGTCTGGGACTAGAGGATATTCTTCTAGATCCTCATCGTCATCTAGATCATCTGAGTCGTCACCACCTCGTGGTCTAGACGGTCCGGCCTCATGATCGTTCATCATTCTTCTCGGCCCAAAGATGCGTGCCAACATCTCATCTTGACCCAGTGTCTCTCGTCGACTCTGCATTAGATGCTTAATCAAAATCTGCTTCTCGATCATCCTGATCGTCACTACAAACTCTTGGAGCATAGGAGGATATAGCTTAATCACCCTCTGTCTCAACTCCATGGGTAAACCTCTCCAGAAAAGCTAACAGCAGTTCACTTCAGTGAGGTTGGGCAACGGACATCCCCTCCTAATGGTCTCCTCAAATCGTGCTGTGTAAGACATAATTGTCTCACCAGACAACATGACCATCCTCTCAGTCTGGAGAATGTAGTCCCTAACCTCGTCGAATCCAGGGTACGCAGGTGTGTCTACCTCTCATGTCTCTGGAGGTGCTGGAGCAGGTGTCGGATCCTTAGGCGGAAACTGATCAGCCAATCACTGACAGAACTTAGCCTAACTGAATCCCAATAAATCTCTTGGTCACAATACTCCCAAAATACTCGAGCATCTCCCTGAAACATACTGATGGCCAACTGGATCCACATCTCTCGATCAATGTCGCACATCACCATAGTCCTCTCTATGGCATAGAGCCAGTTCTTCGTCTCCATCGACTGTCGTCCACCATCAAACATAGGGGGACTGCTAGCTCTGAACGCCTGTACTACCCGAGCAGAAACTCTCACCCCAATATGTTGGCGTCCACCAACAACTGGAATGTCCACTACTATAGGTGGATGAAGTACCGGTCGAGGCTGTACTACATCTACTGGAGCTGGTGCTGGTGCTGGAGGTCTCTTTGGCACCGGGGGTCTAACTACTGGTCGTTGGGAAATAGATGGCCTCACAATAGGTCTCATCCATACCTGCAACACCCCTCTCGGTCGTGGTAGCGGCGGTCTCACATAAGGAGGTCTGGTCATCTTGCTACCTATAAGATAATTATTTTCATATAAGAAAATAATTCACTAAACTTAAATAAACTACTTACTTGGATAGCGGTGTAGGATGCGCGAAGTGTCAAATCAGGATATGGTCAATACTGTTTTGATATACCAACTGTGGCGACAGTCGGTAATCTAAACTAGACCAATCGTAAACCCGCTCTGATACCAACTGTGGCGGCCCGCCCCTCGTAGAGATCATACAATACTATTACAGTTAAGCTTTATCGCTAATTGCGATAGATTGTACTCTCATGGGTCGCCGGCTAATCTATCTCTCTTTCCATCATGACGTTTTTGGGGAAATTTTTTTTTCTTAAACATCATGTAAAACATTTTCCACTATTTAATTTTTTGCAAGTACAAAGTAATTTACATAATACAATACTTTCGTAAAATACATATTATTACAAAAGAACTGTTTCTTTTTCCCTTCTCTTTTATCGCTCAACGGAAAGACTCTGGCAGGACCATATCCCTCGCCTCCTATCCCATTTGACACGCGCCATCCCGTCCGCCATCCAGTCATACAAAGCTACTGAGCTGGTCGCTTACCTGCAACATAAGCAAAAATGGTGAGCTACAGGCTCAGTAAGTTCAAACATGCAAGAAATAAAATTTCTATGAATAGACTATTCATCATGAATAGTAACATTGATCACTATTGATACGTAAATAGTAACTTTGACCACTATTCATTATGAATAGTAAGTTTGATCACAGTACAGTATATCAACCGTACATCTACCACGATATTAGTACCCTCACGAAACTGTCTTATGCTCAATTATGGCATAGTTTCAATTTTAGGTAATTATCTTTGATTACGTTCTGGTTTTGAGCTCAGGTTGGCAGTACCATTTAAGTGCGCATGACTGGGAGCGGTACATTAGTTCTAACCTCCACAGCCTTAATCTCATAGCCCCGAAGGCAAAATTGTACATGACTGGGAGCGGTACATCAGTGCTGACCTCCACAGCCTTAATCTCATAGCCCCGAAGGTAAAATTTACCTCCCTGTACGGAAGGTTGGTACGCAAAAAATGGTTTCATTACCGACTTTTTAAAGTTCTAACCCAGTGACTTCATATTGCCCCGTGGTTAGGAATGGTTCACATTTTAATTTTAGGTGGCTGAGTTTCATTAAACTCGCTCTGGTGCCCGAAGCACAACTTACCATGTGTCCCATTCCAATAGTGCCCGTAGCACATTTCGTCTCTCTCTCTACTCTATAATAGTGCCCATAGCACATATGTACCTAACTTATAGTTAGTACATCAAAGTTAGCAATAATAATGCTATATGTTGCAGACAGGTAAATGTCTGAACTTACCTTATCAGTTTCTTCCCCTTTTCTTTCTTGGATCTTTGATCGCCCTCCTTGTAGGTCGATTTTGGGATCCTACAGACAAAACCTTGTCTGTTAATTTCATTTTCATTTATAACTTTTTTTTTGTTATTAAAAGCTTAAATAAAACCTATTTATAACTTTTTAGGCTTTATTTATCATTTTCCCCATTTTTCTCAACTTTTGTATAATTACGATTTTACCCCTATATTTTGGCAAAATTACAATTATGCCCCTGACGGAATTTTCTCAATCCAGACTACATTGTCGGCTCTCAGGAACTTTTTTGACTCTTTTCTATTCATTACCGGGTTCGTTTCTATTTTATTTCCATTTTTCACTTTCCCGACCCTCGGGAAGTACTATTTCGACCCTTACGTCGGTTTAGTGATTTTCTAACGTTTCGGAGCCTCAAATGGACGTTTTACTAGTATTTAAAACGTTCATCTATACGTTCCCAATCTAGGTCTCCGAGACTCGGATTTTCTATATCCTACTGTTTGCAGATCTGTGATATATGCAATTAAACGCAAGTATACGTATCGCATCCAAGTAATATATGATGAGAAAGAGTGTCGTACCCACGAGGAAAGTGCTTTTGTATTCAAATGTAATTGTTTTTACAAGAAAATCTACTTAACTAGACAAGTAACCAAATGAATTTCAATTATGGAGAAAGAATAAAATGGTAAACAGAATTTAACAAGAATTAAAATGGAATTTCCAGGTATAAAATTCAGGATTTATATTTGCACAATCAATTGGAAGAAATAAGTTGCAAGTCACTTTCCTTTCACAGTTCTGAAATCGTGCTACAGCTTTGCTATAGCATCATTCTTTCTAGTCAGGATATAGAAAGAATTACGTTTAGCTCTCAGATTCTAAGTCTGCATATTCCTATGTAGATTCAGATTCTAGACAATCAATTAAGAACATTATCCTTAAATACCATGTGATGGATGACTATTCCTAGTTTACCCACAGATTTGATTAATTTTTTACTCTGAAATTAACCAAACACATGTTATTCAATCTCAGTCAATTCATTAAACGTTTTCCAACATTCACGAATCAGTTGCTAATATCAGATTCCCTTCCAAGATCTAATACCAGATCAAATAGAATAAGCACAGATTGAATAATAAAAAGAATTATACTAAGCAAAATTGCACAGATATCAAATTCTGTTCAAGTACTCATGACTCACAACTTAGCTAAATTAAGCTTCCATGAATTCAGCCAAAATCGCAAAACGACTTTGATTAAACATCAAAATACTGTTATGCAAAAAGAAAGACTGAAATCAATACAAAACAGAATTAAGCAGTAATGATCTCCCCTTCTCCAAGGTTCGAATCAAGCTGGTACAGCTCCAATGCCTTAAACGATCTGTGAAGAATGAACCCAGACGAATTCCTTCTTGAGATGTTGAATTCCTCACGATCCGGCTGAAGTTGCTCTCAATTCCACTTTATATTTCTTTTCCGATTTTCCTTTTTGCTCTGTTTTTCTCTCTTCCGATTCTGTTATTTCTCCCTCTTTCTTTTTCTGTTATCTTTTTCCCGTATATCCCTGTCCTCTTCTTTCAGCTCAGCTTTTATAGTACAAAAAGGGAACATTTAAACCCTACTTGTGACATGTGGATGATCCTCTGGCTGGCCGTGGACGTCGTGGTAATGCTGGGCAATGATGCTGACATTTGGAAGAATGATTGACATCATCAAAATTGGCCAGCGTGGATTAAAATGTGTGCACATTCAGCAGACCACGTCAACCAACGCCTGCTGCAGCTTTGCTATGGCAATGCTACGGCAACGTCCAATTTTCAGCATTCTTCACGCTGCAAAGTTCTGCCATTCACCAAAGACAAAAACCAAACTCCAAGAACATATCACATGTTAAAAGACTTCAAAAATGCTCTAACAAAGGTAGATTCCCATGTGCTACTAAGAATGAACTTTCACCAATGGCCACTAAAGTCAAAAATTGATAATTCTCATTTATAGTGCCAAGAACCATGACTTTTGTGATTTTAACTTCCTAAAATGGGCTATCTAAGCATGAAAATGTAACTTCATAACTCGAGAAATTCGAGCTATCACACCCCCAAACTTAAAAGTGCTGCTCGTCCTCGAGCAGTGGCAGAATTATAAAACCAACACACAAGACAAAACAATTTATTAAGCAGATAGCAATGATTACATGTCAATCCAATCCTCACTGATCATCCTGAACATTGTATGAAGAATTACTGCTCATATCACAGATTACACTCAAAACACTTCTTTTCTAAACACGCGGAGGGGGGTTCAGAACTCATTTTAGGTACCCTTAGCTTTTAAGTCATGAACGTGGCCAGCTTAAGGACTTTTCAAGCTAATCCCACGAACTCCTATAATTCTATACAAAGGAGTCCTACCCTCAGTATCAATAGGAAATTTTCTTATTTATTTATTCTTTTTTTTTTTTTTTTTTTTTTTTACACTAAGTTGACTTTTTCTGCTTTTTTTACGCGAGCGTCAACATGGGGCTCATGAAGACACCCGGTTACTCAACAGGAAACTCAAACTAAAGTGGGCTTTTACATTCATATTTTAAATGGCTGTTTTACGCGACTGTCAACATGGGGCTCATGAAGACATCCGGTTACTAAGCAAAATTAAAACAGCGGAATGCTCTTTTTTTTTTTTTTTTTTTTTTGAACAATGCCACAGCTATGCTGTAGCATTGCTGTTGCAACCAGACACTCATGTTCTGACCACTGTTTGACGCGAATGTCAACATGGGGCTCATGAAGACACCCGGTTACTAAGTGGTCTAAACAGTGGAGTATCCTTCTTCACTTGAGGGCTTTTCTAAAATTCAATTCACCATTGTTGCTGGGGGTTTACAGGCTCCTAAACATAGCATTATTAAGGGATCCAAAAGATCAACCTTAAATTCCTCAAACTGGCAGCAAGACTTTTCCACTTAGGTTATTCAGGAGAACTTCCAAATCAACCCTCTTTGTGTCCAAACTTTTGAATCAACTTCCAAAAGTAATCAATGACATAATAAGATCATACTTCAACAATGCTAAGGACTTAATTGGAATTGACATTTAATTACCACTGATCTGCTTTTTTTTTTTTTTTTTTTTATATCATAACTAGGACACTTACTAACAAAAATAAAAAAAAAAGTATAAAAATAAAATAAAAAAAAAATAATAAAAATCAGACAAAAATTAACAAAACAAACATTTACTAGCTAAGAAAAGTGGTGAAATGGAAAGTGGGCTTACTGATGGGTCAGACGTGGTCTAACCCCAGCCTAGTTGCTGCCTCCACTTGGTCCTTCATCTTGGCTGCGGTATAGGTGCTCGGGAAACGCAGGAAATGAGCAGAATTTCTTGCTGTTCATGCGCAGATTTTTCTGCAAAGCTTGATCTCTTGCATGCATGTAGCGCCTCATCTCCTTCTGATCTCTCTTCATTTCCTGCAAGTTCTCCATGATATCGTATTGAACACATTCCACCTGGCTTACCCTCAATTCTAATTGGGCAAGTGAAAAGCTTGCGGTGGGACTTGGTTCAGATGAAGGAGCTTCTTCTTCTTCTTGCCCTTGCTCAACTCCTTCACTGCTTTGATCCTGCATTAGCCTGTTAATTGTTCTTAAGAGAATTGGCCCCTTGTTAGGAATCCAGTCATCAAACTCTTGAATCTGCACATTAGCACTTTTACAAAGCTGAGTTATCAAACAAGGAAAAATCAATGCACTTCTATCTCTTTGGGCGCAAGCTAAAATTTCTTCCCTAATTATACTGCCCACATCAATTTTTCTCCCCATTATAATTGAATGCAGAAGAGCCATTCTCTCCCAACTTACTGTTTGCCCATGGGTAGTTGGTTTGAGGGAAAACTTAATGAAATGATACCACACCTTAGCTTTAGGATTTAACCTGCAATGAAGAACTGTTAGAGATCCCTGTGGTGACCTTGTCCATTCGGTTCCAGTTGTTGTTAAGTCAGCCAGCACAGTGTCTAAAGCTTCTCTATCTGCATTTGCTAAAAACTCAGAATGCTTGTCCCCAGATCCTGATAATCCCAAGAACCCATTGATTGCATCCCTTGTAATATCCACCGGTTTCCCTCTAACATGGACTATGTTCTGAAATTTTCCTGTCAAACTCGCATAGAACTCACCCACTAAAGGCATGATAGCCTCATTTGTATGTTCACAAAAGACTTTCCACTTATGGACCTTTATCACAGAACTCACAAACTCGGGCATTTCTACTGTTTTCAAATGGAAGCCTTTTTCTAGACATAACGACCTATGTGCAAAGCTCTTATTAAATCTTGTCTCTATTTCCTCATTTTTGAATCTCTTAAACTCTTTTTCTCTCTCAGCAACTTTCTTCCCCTTTCTTGCCATACTCTTCACCGGCATTTTTTTTTTTTTTTATAATGCAATAATGCTTAAATCACTAATCTCCAATGCTACACTTCAATGCACCACCCCCAAACTTAAATCTCACTAACTTCCTAAATTATGCTTTCAAAAGGACTTGTGAGACTAGGTAAGAAAGCACCTTACCTATAACAATGGATGACCCGCGGCCAAGGATTTGGCTTTCTTCCCTTGCTCGACAGTCTTCCGCTCTTGATGTTCGGTGGAGAGTGACTTGCAGCGGCTAACGACGGCGTTAAAAGGTTCGGTGCACGCTCAAACTTGTGCGGGAGAACTTCGGCAATTGACTCCAAGTCGCTCGGTTTGCTTCGAAAGCCCCTCTTTGTGTCGGCCTTGTTGGAGAAAATGCCGCCAACAAGGTTGGTTGGTGGGTGAACACAACTTGTTGGTTTTGATGTTGGAGAATGGGGAAGGTGAGAATGATTACAAATATGAGAAAGGAGGAGTGTGGAGGTGAGATTTTTAGAGAGAGAAACGGCGAATTTCTAGAGAGAGAACCGGCGAATTTCTAGAGAGAGAACCGGCGGCTTTTATGCATGCATGAAAAAAAAAAACCGAAAATGGATGGAAAAGAAACTGAAATGTGATGAGGAATGGTGTGGCTTACTCAGCTTTGACGGCAAGGATGAAAATGGTGGAGATTTCGGCGACGTTCGGTGCTCGGCGTTTTTGGTGGGGGCGGCAGATAAAGGAGAGTGAAAGGAGAAAAGAAAATAATAAAAGGGGCCCTTATGTAGGGTTTTCGAGGGCTATCCCCCTTTTTTTTTTTTTTATTACTATTTTTTTAATTTTTAATTTTTTTTTTATTTTTTTATTTTTTTATTTTTTAAATTTTTTTTTTTTTTTAATGAAACTGTGCGTTTTGTATCTCCCCTCATCACCCAGACTTACGTCTCACGACACCTTCACTGCAATAATAATGCCACAGCTTTGCTATAGCATTGTTATTGCAGTGTTTCTGTATCACCAAACATGCACTCTGTCTCTGCTTCATCTTCAGTGGCTCCAGTACCCATATACTTGTTCTTCAAATCACCTGCAACAAACACATATTATGAAGAGTCTGAATCATAGTAAAACAAAGAAACTAGAGAGATATGTACTAAATAAAGCAAGACAACTAACTAACTAAAAATAAAATAAAATTGACTAATGCAAGGGTTGCCTCCCTTGAGCGCTTGTTTTTCGGTCGACGGCCCGACCATCCCTTATGCTCATGGGTCTTGAAGAATGATTGAAGTCTTCTCCCTGTCCACATTCCCTCCGAAATAATGTTTGAGACGCTGCCCATTCACTGTGAATTTTCTTCCAGAATTTTCTTCCTTTACTTCTACAGCTCCATGTGGGAATACTGTGACAACCTTGAATGGCCCACTCCAGCGTGATTTGAGTTTCCCAGGAAATAGCTTGAGTCTTGAGTTAAAAAGGAGGACCTGCTGCCCTTCCTCAAACTCGCGGGGAAGGATTTTACTATCATGCCACCGCTTGGTTTTCTCCTAAAACAATTTGGCATTCTCATAAGCTTGTAGTCTGAACTCGTCAAGCTCATTCAACTGTAACATTCTCTTTTCTCCAGCCAACTTCAAGTCCAAATTAATCTTAGTAACAGCCCAGTATGCTCTGTGTTCAAGTTCTACTGGCAAGTGGCATGCCTTGCCAAAAACAAGTCTGTATGGTGAGGATCCAAGGGGTGTTTTGTAGGCTGTTCTCAGCGCCCAAAGTGCATCGGTTAGGCGCTGTGACCAATCCTTACGTGATGGCCCTACTACCTTCTCCAGTATCCTCTTTATTTCTCTGTTTGATACTTCCACCTGTCCGTTTGTCTGAGGATGATATGTGGTTGCCACCTTGTGTTTGACTCCATATTTCATTACCACACTATCAAACTGTTTGCTCACAAAATGCGTGCCATTGTCGCTAATGATTGCCCGAGGTGTTCCGAATCTAGTGAAGATGTTTCTCTTGAGGAACTTCACCACTGCTTTTGAGTCATTAGTAGGCAATGCCTCAGCCTCCACCCACTTGGATACGTAATCCACTGCTACAAGAATATATGTATTCCCATAGGATGGCACGAACGGTCCCATGAAATCAATTCCCCAAACATCAAAAACCTCAACTTCAAGAATGTTGTTCAAGGGCATTTCATGCCTCCTTGTGATGTTTCCAACCTTCTGACACCTCTCACACTTCATGGCGTAAATGTTGGCATCCTTGAATAATGTGGGCCAGAACAAACCTGATTGCAGGACTTTTGCGGCTGTCCGAGTGCCTCCATAATGACCTCCATATGATGAAGAATGGCAGTGATAGAGAACATCCTCCATTTCCTCTTCAGGAATGCATCTCCTCAACACTTGATCAGCGCATTGCTTAAATAGATATGGTTCATCCCAAAAATAAGAACGAACATCATGCATAAACTTCTTCAATTGCTGCCTAGACAATTCTGGAGGTAACAGCCCACTTACCAAATAATTGACAAAATCAGCGTACCATGGTATAGTCGACTGGGTAACTGTAAATAACTGCTCGTCAGGGAATGTTTCTCTAATTAGCTGGTTTTCTTGTCCTTCACATCCATTGTCCAGTCTTGAAAGGTGATCAGCTACTTGGTTTTCAGCCCCCCTTCGGTCCTTGATCTCTAAATCAAATTCTTGAAGTAGAAGAACCCACCGAATCAACCTCGGTTTTGCATCTTTCTTCTGAATGAGGTATTTAATTGCTGCATGATCAGTGTATACAACTACCTTTGCACCCACGAGATAAGCTCTAAATTTTTCAAAAGCATATACAACTGACAACAATTCTTTCTCAGTCACCGTATAATTCAGCTGAGCTCCTGTGAGTGTCCTGCTCGCATAGTAGATGGAATGAAACACTTTGCTCCTGCGTTGGCCCAACACAGCTCCTACCGCCATATCACTTGCATCACACATCACCTCAAAGGGTAATGACCAGTCAGGTGCTACTACAATTGGCGCTGAAATCAGTTTCTTTTTTAACTCTTCGAATGCATGAAGACACTGCTCATCGAACATGAACACCGAGTCTTTCTCCAGTAAGCTGCATAATGGCTTGGAGATTTTTGAAAAGTCTCTGATGAATCTTCTGTAGAACCCAGCATGTCCCAAAAAACTTCGGATTCCCTTAACTGTGGTAGGAGGAGGCATCTTTTCTATTGCCTCAATCTTTGCTTTATCCACTTCAATCCCAGCTTTAGAAACTTTGTGCCCTAAGACAATTCCTTCCTTTACCATGAAATGGCACTTCTCCCAATTGAGCACCAAATTAGTTTCTTCACATCTATGGAGAACCTTGGCCAAGTTGCTCAAGCACAAATCAAAAGAATTCCCAAAGACTGAAAAATCGTCCATGAATATCTCAAGGAAGTCCTCAACCATGTCAGAAAAAATGGCCATCATACACCGCTGGAAAGTGGCTGGTGCATTGCATAATCCGAAGGGCATCCTCCTGAACGCGAATGTGCCATACGGACAGGTGAAGGTGGTTTTAGCTTGATCCCCTGGAGCAATAGAAATCTGATTGTATCCTGAATACCCATCAAGAAAGCAATAGTATTCCTTGCCTGCCAATCTGTCTAACATTTGATCGATAAATGGCAAAGGGAAGTGATCCTTCCGAGTAGCTTTGTTGAGCTTTCGGTAGTCCATACATACTCTCCATCCTGTAACAGTTCGAGTGGGAATCAATTCATCATTCTGATTGGTTACTACCGTCATTCCTCCTTTCTTTGGTACGCATTGCACTGGACTCACCCATGAACTGTCTGAAATAGGATATACGATCCCAGCATCCAACCACTTAATGACTTCCTTCTTTACCACCTCCTTCATAATTGGATTGAGTCTTCGTTGCTGCTCAATGGATCCTCTATAGTCGTCTTCCAACAGGATTTTGTGCATACATAATGAGGGACTGATTCCCTTGATGTCAGCAATGGTCCATCCAATGGCTTTCTTAAATCTTTTTAAAACCTGAAGCAGTTGGTCCTCTTGCTCCTCAGTTAGTGAAGCAGAAACAATGACTGGTAACGTTTCTTTATCTCCCAAATATGCATATCTGAGATGATTTGGCAAAGGCTTCAACTCTAGAGTGGGCGGCTCTTCAGTGGATGGTTTGGGCAGCTTTGTTTCTCGATCTGCTAATCCCAGTGTCTCATACTGTCTTCCCCTTACATTGTTCCTTGCTGGAATTTCCACATTATTCGACTCTTCTTGTCTTGGAAATGACTCAAGATGATCTTCCAAATCTGTCTCAAGGTGGTTCTTCTCTAGCTCCTCAATTACAGCCGACTCAAGGACCTGGATAGTTGAACATTCTTCAAATTCTTCAGGAAACCTCATTGCCTTCAAAACATTAAAAGTGACTTGTTCATCATTCATCCTCATAGTCAATTCACCCTTTTGCACATCTATTAGAGCTCGTCCTGTGGCCAAAAATGGACGCCCAAGAATGATGGGAATCTCACGATCTGCTTCAAAATCAAGGATGATAAAATCTGCTGGAAAGATGAATTTATCGACTTTAACAAGAACATCCTCAATCTTCCCTTCAGGATGAGTCAACGATCTATCTGCTAACTGTAAGGTGACTGTAGTTGGCCTTGCTTTACCCACACCCAACTTTCTGAACACCGACATTGGCATCAAATTAATGCTTGCTCCAAGGTCGCAAAGAGCCTTGCCAAAATAGTTGTTGCCAATTGTGCATGGAATGGTGAAACTGCCTGGATCCTTCAACTTTGGTGGCAGTCTTTTCTGGAAGAAGGCACTACTTTCTTCAGTGAGAGCAACTGTCTCAAACTCCCCCAATCTTCTCTTCTTAGCTAAGATGTCCTTCATAAACTTTGCATAACTGGGCATTTGTTCTAGAGCTTCCACAAGTGGTATGTTGATGTGAAGTTGCTTCAAAACATCTAGAAACTTCTTAAATTGCTGGTCCTGTTGTTGCTTGTGGAATCGTTGAGGAAAAGGTGGTGGCGGTTTTCTCATTTCTTGCTGCCCGATTCCTTGCTGTGGCATTGCTGTAGCAACGTTCTGATCGGCTTGAACCTGGGTTGGGAGTGTTTCAGCGACTTCTTCTTGTGGCTTATCCTTTTGGATTAAAGTGAGCTCCCCTTTTTTAGCTGTCCCAGTGTCGGGTTCTTCCAGTTTCTTTCCACTCCTCAAAACGATGGCTTTGCATTGTTCCTTGCCTTCTCTTTTTGGGTTTTCGGTATCGCTTGGCAGTGTCCCTTGTGGTCTACTGCTGAGAGCACTTGCTAACTGTCCCATTTGATTCTCCAAGCTCCTCAATGAGGCTGTGTGACTCTGCAACAATGCTGAATGGTCCTGAATACGGGTATCTGTCTTTGCCATGTGTTCCCTCAACAAACTCTCAATTGTTGATAGAGTTGTCTGTGGTGATTCTTGAACTTGCTGCCTCATGGGTTGCTGAAATCCAGGAGGGAATTGAGGTCTGTTTGGCATCGGAACTGATGATGTGCTTACACCTTGACCATAATAATTTGAAGTCGAGCCTGCATGCTGCTTGTGTCCCTGATTGTAATTATTGGGATAAGAGTTGTTATAACGCTGATAATTCCCAACAAAACAAGCTGATTCAGGGTTAGACGGGCACTGTTCAAAAACATGTCCTTCTCCACAATATACACATGAAACAGCTGCCAGTTGTGGCGGTTTTCCTCCTTGTGCCGTGCTCATAGACTTCACCATGTTTGTGAGTGTGGACAGTTGGGCTGAAAGAGCTGTAATCGAGTCTACTTCATATACACCACCTCCCCTTCTTGCGGCATTGGCTCTGTCAGTAGGCCATTGATAATTGTTCTGCGCCATCCTCTCTAGAATTTCATAAGCTTCATTGTATGACTTGGTAAGAATTGCTCCATTAGCTGAGGCATCTACAATGGTTCTAGTTTGCCCATCCAAGCCATTATAAAACGTTTCCATCTGGATCCAATGAGGAATCCCATGATGTGGGCATTTCCTGATAAGCTCCTTAAACCTCTCCCAAGCTTCATATAATGATTCACCTGAGAGCTGCTGAAAGCTAGTGATATCATTTCTGAGTTTCGCACTTTTTGTAGGTGGGAAATACTTCATCAAGAACTTTTCGGCTAGATCATCCCAAGTAAGGATTGAATTTGGTGCGAGTGCATTCAACCAGGCTCGAGCTCGATCCCTCAATGAGTATGGGAATAGCCTGAGTCGCAAAGCATCATCATCTACACCTGGCAGTTTAAAAGAATCACAGACTTCAATGAATAGCCTCAAATGCAGGTGTGGATCTTCTGTCGGCATGCCTGCGAACTGCCCTGCTGATTGAAGCATCTGGAACATAACAGGTTTGAGCTCAAAGTGAGGGGCCTGTATTTCTGGGCGTGCGATACCAGGATTAAGCCCTTCTAACATTGGGACCGCATAGTCTCTGATAGCTCGATCTCTGTTTTCTGCTCGGAGTAGTGCATTTCGAGCGTTGTTGCCCTGGTTCACGGCTGGATTTGCTTGCTGATCGGCCATTTCAGTACCTGCAGCTAAGTTACGTTGCTCCCTTCTTCTTGCACGGAAGGTTCTCTCTATTTCAGGGTCAAAAGCTTCTAATTCACCACTTCCTCGCCTATTCATAAACCAGTGTTCCCTTCACCTGCGATCACAGTATTCAAAATCTGTTAAGTAAATTCCTTGTAGAAAATCACAAATTAACAACAAAATCACTTTCCCCGGCAACGGCGCCAAAAACTTGTTTGCAGATCTGTGATATATGCAATTAAACGCAAGTATACGTATCGCATCCAAGTAATATATGATGAGAAAGAGTGTCGTACCCACGAGGAAAGTGCTTTTGTATTCAAATGTAATTGTTTTTACAAGAAAATCTACTTAACTAGACAAGTAACCAAATGAATTTCAATTATGGAGAAAGAATAAAATGGTAAACAGAATTTAACAAGAATTAAAATGGAATTTCCAGGTATAAAATTCAGGATTTATATTTGCACAATCAATTGGAAGAAATAAGTTGCAAGTCACTTTCCTTTCACAGTTCTGAAATCGTGCTACAGCTTTGCTATAGCATCATTCTTTCTAGTCAGGATATAGAAAGAATTACGTTTAGCTCTCAGATTCTAAGTCTGCATATTCCTATGTAGATTCAGATTCTAGACAATCAATTAAGAACATTATCCTTAAATACCATGTGATGGATGACTATTCCTAGTTTACCCACAGATTTGATTAATTTTTTACTCTGAAATTAACCAAACACATGTTATTCAATCTCAGTCAATTCATTAAACGTTTTCCAACATTCACGAATCAGTTGCTAATATCAGATTCCCTTCCAAGATCTAATACCAGATCAAATAGAATAAGCACAGATTGAATAATAAAAAGAATTATACTAAGCAAAATTGCACAGATATCAAATTCTGTTCAAGTACTCATGACTCACAACTTAGCTAAATTAAGCTTCCATGAATTCAGCCAAAATCGCAAAACGACTTTGATTAAACATCAAAATACTGTTATGCAAAAAGAAAGACTGAAATCAATACAAAACAGAATTAAGCAGTAATGATCTCCCCTTCTCCAAGGTTCGAATCAAGCTGGTACAGCTCCAATGCCTTAAACGATCTGTGAAGAATGAACCCAGACGAATTCCTTCTTGAGATGTTGAATTCCTCACGATCCGGCTGAAGTTGCTCTCAATTCCACTTTATATTTCTTTTCCGATTTTCCTTTTTGCTCTGTTTTTCTCTCTTCCGATTCTGTTATTTCTCCCTCTTTCTTTTTCTGTTATCTTTTTCCCGTATATCCCTGTCCTCTTCTTTCAGCTCAGCTTTTATAGTACAAAAAGGGAACATTTAAACCCTACTTGTGACATGTGGATGATCCTCTGGCTGGCCGTGGACGTCGTGGTAATGCTGGGCAATGATGCTGACATTTGGAAGAATGATTGACATCATCAAAATTGGCCAGCGTGGATTAAAATGTGTGCACATTCAGCAGACCACGTCAACCAACGCCTGCTGCAGCTTTGCTATGGCAATGCTACGGCAACGTCCAATTTTCAGCATTCTTCACGCTGCAAAGTTCTGCCATTCACCAAAGACAAAAACCAAACTCCAAGAACATATCACATGTTAAAAGACTTCAAAAATGCTCTAACAAAGGTAGATTCCCATGTGCTACTAAGAATGAACTTTCACCAATGGCCACTAAAGTCAAAAATTGATAATTCTCATTTATAGTGCCAAGAACCATGACTTTTGTGATTTTAACTTCCTAAAATGGGCTATCTAAGCATGAAAATGTAACTTCATAACTCGAGAAATTCGAGTTATCACCTACTCAGACCTTTATTTCGTTTCCCAAAAACACCCCCCTCGGGGTCGATTTTTTAGTTTCACTCGCGTTTTACATTTTTAAGGGGATGGGTTACTATTCACAAACCACCCCTTAGGTTTTCCTTATTCAATTTCCCTTTTAGGGACTCGGGTTTCCGACCCGGCCCTAAACTTTTATTTTTAATTCTCTTTTTACCCTAAATGCCGTTTTTGAAATTTTAGCAGCATTCCGGCGTAAATTTAAGGCTACCGGCGTTAGGTACGCCTCGAACTATATGTACCTGCCACGTACTATACCACAAGCCTATTTTATGTAAAAGTTTCCCAAACTTTTACATAAAAGCTCACAAAATTTCAATTCACATTTTGAACCACATTCCGCAAAATTTCTTTCAATTTTACCCTTGGTTTTGACCAGGGTTTTCACACTCAATACCTAACCAAAACTTTTCAATTTTTCAACCAAATTCTTAGGGTTTTTCACCATTATAACTCACGGCCATTTAAGAGAAAAACATGCACAACATTTGGTTTCATGCTTTCAATCACAAATCCATCATTTCCATAATTTAATGCATGAATTTAACTATCCAAACATCAAGTAAATCACGCAAAAATTATTCACCAAACCCTAATTAAACCCACGGCCATATTAGGGTTATTTGACACCAAAATTTTTCCAAGCTTTATAACCATACAAATCATGCTTTACATTTAACCAAAACATGATTTAAAGCATTTTAACACTTAAACAAGAACAATTCCTCATCAATTACACATGGTAACCCATGGTTTTACCCTTGGAAAACCAACCAAAATTTTGTTTTTCTTTAAACAAAATGCATGGTTTTTCTTCTAATCACACCCTTAACAAAACCCAAGTACCAAATCAACCAAAACAAACCAAAAATTTTCTCATTTTCACACTATTCATCCCATGGATTTTAGAGAGAAAAATCAAGAAAAAATGCAAACCAAAGAAAGTTACCTTGCTTTCTTGCTTCCTTTGTCTTCAAGGAAGGGTTTGACAACACTTTTGTGAAGAAAACTTGGAATATTTGCTTGGTTTTCCTTGGTGGCTCACGGTACACAATGGACAACACTTGGAGAAAATTTTTGTTCTTTGTTTTGGCTTGGAAATGGTTCGGCCACTTTTGTTTAAAATGTTGCCGACTTAAGTGCTAAAGGAACCAATTAATTTGGTTTCCAACCAATCAAAATGCAACACTTTTCCGTCCATTTCTTTCAAAATTTTCCAAAAAATCAAAGGATGGAATTTTGGCCAAATTTTGGCCTTTAGATCAAAAAGCAAACCAATCTTGGCCATTAATGCCACCAACCACCTTAATTTTCACATTTAATAAATTTGCTTTATGATGTCATAAATGCAAAGTAATATATTGACTTTGACTTTACTATTCACATTAATTCGACTACTTTTTTGCCAGTATCAGTTCGGGCCGAAATTTTCCTGAAATCGTCCCGGCGGGTTCTTGAGGTCTCCTGTGCAGTCGGATCAATTTATGCTACTTCCATTTGATCCAAATCAATCCCATAAGTTTTTCATCTTTTAGTGCACTGGTTAGGGTTTTTAATGCCGTTTTTGGCACCGTTCCACCCGTTTCAACTCAGTGAATTTTATCAACACTGAATTCTTACTCGTCAGTATTGTTAGAACATTTTAATACATTCTGAACAATATAAATACATTCATTTCACTATTTAAATAGTACAAATTGTTATATACATACATTTGTACATTTTCTTCTGAGAATGCCTGAATTTCCCAGTTGTCACAATCACGATCAAGAACAAGTATCCGTTGCCATGGATCGATGATTTGTTCGACTAGCTATGAGGCGCAACCGTATTTTCCAAGATCGACCTACATTCCAGGTACCATTAATTGCGGATTCGAGTTGCAGACATCCCCAAGACAGCATTCCAAACACGATATGGACATTACGAGTTCCTCGTTATGTCGTTCGGGCTGACAAACTCACCTGCCGCTTTCATGGATCTGATGAACCGAGTATTCAAGGAGTTCCTGAATAAGTTTGTAATTGTGTTTATCGATGACATACATGTATATTCTGAGACAAAGGAAGAGCATGCGAAGCATTTGAGAGCCATCCTACTCAAGCTTAAGGAACATCAACTGTATGCCAAATTCTCTAAGTGTGAATTTTGACTGGAGAAGGTTCATTTTCTCGGTCACGTAGTCTCCCATGAGGGAGTGTCCATGGACCCAGCAAAGTTAGAAGCAGTTAGCAATTGGTCGACTTCGAAGAACGTGACAGAAATCCGCAGCTTCTTAGGTTTAGTGAGATATTACTGACGCTTTGTGGAAGGATTTTCAAAGCTAGCTGCACCACTCACGATGCTAACCAAGAAGGAAAAGAAGTACGAGTGGTCTGATAAGTGCAAAAAGAGCTTTCAGGAGCTAAAAAGCTGACTCACGAGCGCTCCAATCCTGACCACACCAGATGCTGAACAGGAGAATTTTGTAATTTACAGCAACACGTCCAAGACTGGACTAGGAGCCGTGTTAATGCAAGGTGGTAGAGTAGTCGCATACGCCTCACGACAACTTAAGAACCATGAAAGGAACTACCCGATGCACGACCTAGAGTTTGTCGCGGTGGTCTTTGCACTCAAAATATGGAGACATTACCTATATGGCATCAAGTGCGAGATCTATACGGACCACCAGAGCCTCAAATACATTTTCACGCAGAAGGAGCTTAATATGAGGCAACAAAGATGGCTGGAGCTGGTAAAGGATTATGACTATGAAATCCTATATCACCCAGGAAAAGCCAATAAGGTGGCTGATGCGTTGAGCAGGATGCACTCTTCGATGCTTATGACCATCCAGGCCCTGCCGGAAGCACTGCAAAAGGAGCTATGGAGCAGCGAGATTGAGATGTTAACAGGAAAGTTGTCCGAAATGACCCTCTAGTCAGTGCTTATAGAGGAAATCAAGGCCAGCCAAGACCTCGATTCGTCCCTGCACAAGCTCAAAAGGGAGGCAATGGAATACCAGAATTCAGAGTTTCAGGTCTCTAAGGATGGCATACTCTATCTCAGAGATAGAGTGTATGTTCCAAAGGATGAAGAACTCAAGAAGCGGATCCTATCAGAAGCTCATGACACGCCATACTCGATACATCCAGGAGCAAATAAGATGTACCAGGGCTTGAAAGGAAGTTTTTGGTGGCCGAACATGAAGAATGACGTCGTTGAGTTTGTAGCAAGGTGCCTCACCTGCCAGAAAATTAAAGCAGAACATCAACGACCGGGAGGAGAGCTGCAAAAGATCGAGCTACCAGAGTGGAAATGGGAGCAAATTACCATGGATTTCATGGTCGGATTACCCAGAAGCTTAAGCGGGAACGATGCCATCTGGGTAATTATGGATCGACTAATGAAGTCAGCTCAATTTTTAGCCACAAAGTTGAGCTACTCGGTAGAGAGGTTAGCAGAAATGTACATCGCTTAAGTAGTAAGACTGCATGGAGTACCCAAATTGATCATCTCAGATCACGATGGATGCTTCACTTCAAGGTTTTGGCAGAGCGTTCAAGCTGCAATGGGAACCAAATTGAAGTTCAGCACTGCTTTCCATCCTCAGACTGACGGTCAGTCTGAGAGGACTACATAAATGTTAGAATATATGTTGAGAGCGTGTATCTTAGACTTCAAGGGGAATTGGGATAAGAAGCTGCCATTGATAGAGTTCTCGTAAAATAATAGCTATCATTCCTCGATTGGGATGGCTCTATACGAGGCACTTTATGGAAGAAGATGCCCATCTCCGATTCACTGGCATGAGATCGGACAAAAATAGCTCACCAGCACCGACTTTGTCAAGGATACAACAAAAGCTGTGAAGCTTATATGAGAGAGACTGGATACAGCGCATAGCCGCCAGAAGAGTTATGCAGATAGACGACGAAGACCTCTCGAATTTTAGGAAGGAGACTTAGTTTTCCTCAAGGTGGCACCCATGAAAGGGGTGATGCGCTTTAGGAAGAAAGGGAAGCTCAGTCGTAGATATATAGGACGTTTCGAGATCCTCGAAAGGGTCGGGAAGGTAGCCTACCGATTAGCGCTTCCTCCCGAACTAGCTTTCGTACACAATGTTTTCCACGTCTCGATGTTGAAGAAGTACATGCCGGATAGTTCCCGCGTATTAAGCCAAGAGCCAGTTAAAGTACATGCAGATCTAACCTATGAAGAAAGACCCGTGCAGATTTTAGCCCAGGAAAATAAGGTTCTTAGGAATAAAGTGATTCCGCTTGTTAAAGTATTATGGCGGAACCATAACTTCGAAGAAACTACATGGGAACGAGAAGAAGATATGAAAAGAGACTTCCCAGATTTATTCTAATTTTCGAGGACAAAATTTTTTGTAAGAGGGGTAGATTGTAAGGACTACCCCGATCATGTACTTTAATTTTCAATTTAATGAGAAATAGAAGAATAATTTGATGCATTTTCGTGCAATTTTTAAAGTACACGGTCAGGTACATGGTCGTGTAAGTGGCCGTGTACCTCTCAGACTGTGTACGTGTGTGTAGTCGTGTAAGTGTACATGGCCGTGTAGTAGAACACGGTCAGGTACACGATCGTGTAAGAGGCCATGTACCACTCGGATCATGAACGTGTGAGAAGCCATGTAACTGAACATGGCCGTATATTGAGACACGGTCAAAAACACGGCCGTATAAGAGGCCGTGTACCTCTCGGGTTAATGAACGTGTAAAAAGCCGTGTTTTCAAAAAAGGCCGTGTTTTCAAACATGGCCGTGTTGAAGAAATTCAGCTAGTACACACCCATGTCCACTATATACATGCCCATGTTACATTATACATGCCCCTGTTAGAGGCTGTGTTGAAGGTCGTGTAATGAGTGGAAAACCGTTACACAAACCCTCAAATTGCATGAAACCTAATTACTATGCAATGAGTAATTAAGTTGAAAAATATAGTATATTTCCCCATTGAATAGATGAACAGATACGGTACTGTTTAAGACTATTCATGTAGTGAAAAGGGCGACCGACAGTGAACCCAGTTCACCCTATTATGTGTATATATGAATGAGACATGCAATGTCAGGAAACTGGTCTGGACGATCATTTCTTGACACAAGACTGGTAAATAGACCATCACAACGCTCAGACCGAACATCTAAGCACAATAGCGAGAGATAGCCCTAGCAAGGGTACGATATCGAGAAAATGGTCCAGATGACCTCTTCTCACCTAAAGACTGACAAAATCAGAGTCGGAGCACTCAGACCTGTCAGTTAAGTACAAAACAGTAGATAATGTATAGTGAGAAGTACACAGTATCAAGATGAGGGTCAAGATGACTTTTACTCGGCCCGAAACTAATATATTTGGGCTCAGAACGCCCAAATTAGTCAATCAGGCACCTAACACGTTTTTTGAGGTGGGGTCATATCGACCTCAAAAACTGGTCTAGATGACCTCCGATAGACATAAAACTAATAAAAATGGAACCATCACATCCAAATTAGTCAAGAGAGACTGTGTCTGAAATTTCACTCGGGAACACCTCGGTTTGCGTGCGAAAGGACAACACAGTGTAGACACAACCAGAGTATAGGATGTGAATAGTAACTTAGACTGATAATGGGCTCTTAGATAGCAGAAAACAACCAGGAATTTACAGTACAAAAATCGGATTCAGAAAACCAATTTTCAGGTGAAAATTAGAACATTACCGAGAGAGGACCGAACACCGCAGTATAAAATTAGACTGCGATGAGAAGCCAACACAAATAAAATTGGCCTTAAATTTCCATGCTCCTTAGCTACAAAAGCAGCTGTAATCTACAACACACATAGCCCAAAAGGTGGCCATTAAAATAATCTCCCTAGCCATGAGACACTTGAATATTTTATTCAAGGGTTTTTGAAAAAGTAGTCAACAATATTTGTTTAATTCCTTCCTCCTCCTAATGAGCAGCCCACGCCCCCTTGGTCTGAAAATTGATAGCATATTTGTCTCAAGGTTTGGCTAATTTGGTAGATAATTAAGTAAGATTAAGCCTAAGTAGTTTGGTTAAGGTTTGCCTATAAAAGGCACCCTTGACATAAGGCATGGACTTTTGCTTCCATACACCTAAAACCACAAGTCTTTTTCTTCTTCTTTTCCTTGCGTGCTGTCGAATCTTCTCAGCCCCAAAAGCCAACATTTTGTAAGCCAAAACCTTGATCAAAACTCACAAAAAACCGACCTCTTCCAAGCTTGAGCAAGGGGAGACTGAACCAAGCTTTTCAGGTGTACTAAGGGTAAGTAAAAAATCGATTTTCCTTGTGTTCTGATTCTTGGTTTTGAGTTTTTTTTTTGAATGATTTTTTTGGTAACTTGACTAGCATAAAACCAACCTCAAGCCGTTGAGTTTCCATGGCATTTTAACCCCCCAAAGCCTAGCCAAAAGTGTGCTTGAGTCCAAAGCACCAAAGGTAAAAACTGAAACTGTTCTCATGGTGATTGGTTGAAAATTTTAGTTTTCAATCTAAGGGTTTTATGCGTATTTGTTTATGCACAAGGTTGTATTAAGTTATTTGAGCCCTTAGCTTTCATTTTGGAAAGTCATTATGGTTGTGGTTGTGTTTACTTTAAGTTGCATATGGTTTGTTGATATGAATGCATGGATGTGTATTATGGTGGCTGGACACAAATCTATCCTTAGGGAGAGGCCACAGATTTTGGCCATTTCCACCCCCTTAGGGTCCGAATTTGGGATTTTCATAAAACATGGTGTTTTAAGGAAATTTCGATACGGTCATTTTTACGTCAAATAGGCCTCAGCTAAAAACGAGCCTAAGATAGGTTTTTAGGGTGTTTTTCACTCGGTGTCCAAAATTGGGAACAAAATCCGAACCCAGTGTTTAATCTTGGGTTTTGCTAGAAATGGACCACTTAGAGTCCGAACCAGTTCTCAGACTCAACACAAAAGTTGTAGATCTTGTTGAGACATTGAGAACGACTCGTGGGAGTCAAAAAATTTGGCCGTTTCGGGCCTCAAACTGAGTCTTTTTTACAAAGACATAAAACTAGGACTTTTACAAAAAAACTGGGCACCAAGCCCACGGGTTTAATGAAATTTGGAGCCATTAGAGTTAGATTTAGGCTCCGAGATGAACATGAGATTTGTTCATCTTGTCGAGGATGAAAACTTTCATGTTTGACAAAATTTCAAACAAAGTCATTTAGACCAAGTTTCAAAATTGTTTTCAAAAGTGGTTCAAAAACCACCTTTAAAATGCAAGCTTTAAAAATATAATTTATACACTTCTAAATAAAAATGTGTTTTTAACACTTTAAAATATGAAAAAAATTTTCATAAAAATGCCCCCCCACCTTCCAACGGGGGTAATAAGGGGACGGTTTCAAAATAAAGAATTTTTCCAAGATTTTTACAAGCCAACCTAAACAATTTTTCAAAGTAAAATAGAGTGTATAGCCCGGTAGGCTACCACACCAAACAAGCCTTAGTAACCCGGTAGGCTACTACCCCAAACAAGCCATAGTGGCCCGATGGGCCATTACACCAAACAAGCCTTAGTAGCCCGGTAGGCTACCACACCCTAACAAGCGAAGTAACCCGGTCGGTTAATATACTAAGTTCACGTATAATAACTCGGTAGACTACTTAGTTACCAACACGCGAGTTAACCGGTCAGTTGACTGAGCGGTAAACCAGTCAAGGGCCGCGTTTCGAACAACACAGTAAGGAACGATGATTAATCGGTCAAGTAGACGATTGATCGAACACGATACGAGTTAGACACCAAATCCCCATAATAGGCCAACAGGGTACCGACAGGTCTCGGTACCCCATAGAAACGCAAGTTATAGTCACTAACGTTAATAGTGACTCAACGAGAGTATTCATGAGAAACATTATTAATGACAGGTGGTAACCTGTGAATTGATAAAGGCGTGATTTCAAGTTGCTTGCAATTAGGTAAGTACAACTCCACCTATGGCATGAACGAAAATGCTTTTAAATGATATTTTACAGTGTGTTAAAATATGTATGCCATGCACACAATGTTGCACCTCATGTTTAAGAGCATGTAGTTTCACAATCAAGTAGATTGATGAAAAAGCAAGTTAGATGCCATACATCCCTACCATGTAGGATTTGGGACAGCTTAGAGAAGCATATGGCTAGAAAAGATAAACAAGACGGAAAGTAGTAAGCGTGTCGTACCGGCCCTTTCAATGAAGGGGTTTTAAGTTAAAATAGAAAGTTGAGCATCCGTTAATGACTCTCCGGCTATTTTACCATGGGCGTTACCGATGGTCTGTGCACACATGGTACTAACACATAGGCCCTAAATAGACAAGAAAAGAAAAGAGAAGTTTGAAGCATAAATGAACATAACCAGATCATGCATTAGTTATAGTTCACCATGCTTCTAGATGCATTCAGTACATGATGTTTCTGTGATGCACATGTTATGTGAAGTTTTATAGTCATTGATACGATATGTGAGATGTGCTATGTTAAACTGGTATATGTGATATATGACTGCTTATATGTTTTTAAGTATGTACTATGTTTAAACATGTTTTGCGGTAAACATGTTGTACTTACTGGGCGTAAAGCTCACGTAGTGTGTTCATGCTGTAGGTAAGCATCCTACGGCTTAAATCCTAATGGGGATGATGGCGGCAGAGACGGATGTAAGGGCGAGGTTATGGCGACACCGAGAGTTTATCTTCCACAAAATTTGAGTATCAGTATTTTGAATAGTAATGGTTAAATAGTACTTTAAATAGTTGTTAGACAGCATGTTTGAATAGTAACCGTTACATAGTATTTTTGAATAGTAACCGTAAACCGTATTTTTGAATAGTAATCGTTAAATGGTATTTTTGAATAGTAATCATAAACCGTATTTTTAAATAGTAATTGTTAAATAATATATTTAAATAGTAACCGTTAAATAGTATTTTTGAATAGTAATCGGTATACGTACGTATACAGTAAATACGTACATGTAAAAAGAAATTCCTAATTTTATGATATCTAGTTAAGTATAAGAAAAGCAAGTAAGGTAAGTCAGTTTTTAGTGACAGTCCGGGCCACTAAGGGCAGGAGGTGTCACATGGAGACTCTTGGACTGGCACCTAAGCTATCTGTGGTGCTTGGTTCTGTCGGCCCAACTACTCCTTGAGCCTGTCTAGGTCATGCTATTGACTTTCCATCATCTCTTGCATAGCTATGAGTTGTTGTGACATCCCGCCCTACGTAGTGTTAAACAGTACTATTACAGTCAGCCACTGTTGCCAACTGCGATAGACTGTAATCACTTGGGTCGTCGGTAACTTACTTTTAACTTGTTTCTAACTTATTCTGATACCATCTATAATAGCTGGTATCTTACTTTTAACATACTTTCTTTAACATGCTTACTCTAACTTCCCATTTGAACATGAAAATATAGAATAAATTTTTTTTTCTTTTCTTGAACTTTACTTGGAAACTGTACCGTCGTAAACCATTTACTATAATAAACATTTTACATTGCCTTAACTTCATTTACATTATAAAACATCATTTTAATACTCTTTTAAACAGCTCAGCGGAAGACTCATAGTAGTACCATAACCCTCACCCAGTCCCTGGGCACATGCAGATTCCATCCGTCATCCATCACTTGTCTTATCTTCGTGCAGGATGCTTACCTGCAACATAAACAAACTTGTGAGCGATAAGCTCAGTAAGTTCAAACATACATTCATGACAAAATACTAACTCATAACTTTTGGACAGAACATGTCTGATACCAACTGTGGCATCAGAACATGAACATACATTATACTTTACTTTCAACTTTATATATAACATATTCTAACATTGAGAGAACAATCTCAATGTTTTTTTTTAGCATAACCTAATTTAAACATAACATACAGAATATATGCTTAACATCTTAAGCATAACATACTCAACATTATACAAAACACTGTATACACATATCAATTTAAACCTAGCATACTTAATGTATGCTTAAACATCACAAATACACTTAAAATTGTATAACTGACTTATGCATATCAATTTATGCATAACATAGCATATGCACACATGTTAGTCGCATTATGCTTGTTTACTTTCATTCTTTCTTCTTCGTGATGTTCTTTTGTTCTTTCTTTCTTTCATGTCATACTTTTCTTCTTCTTTTCTTTTCTTGCTAAGCATATGCACACATATTAGTGGCATTATGCTTGTTTACTTTCATTCTTTCTTCTTCGTGATGTTCTTTTGTTCTTTCTTTCTTTCATGTCATACTTTTCTTCTTCTTTTCTTTTCTTGCTAAGCATATGCACACATATTAGTGGCATTATACTTGTTTACTTTCATTCTTTCTTCTTCGTGATGTTCTTTTGTTCTTTCTTTCTTTCAGGTCATATTTTTCTTCTTCTTTTCTTTTCTTGCTAAGCATATGCACACATATTAGTCGCATTATGCTTATTTACTTTCATTCTTCCTTCTTCGTTGTATTCTTTTGTTCTTTCTTTTATATTATGTCATTCTTCTTGTTCTATAGATCATATCCTATTCCTTCATTCTATTTCTCTCTCTCTTTTTTTTCTTTATCTGCCTCTTTTCTTTTCTTCTCCTAGCTTTTCTTAGCTTTTCTTTACTTTACTTTATTTTCTTTTATTTTCTTTGCTTTTCTTAGCTTTACTTTCTTTTCTTTTCTTTGCTCTTCTTGCTTTTCTTATCTTTACTTTCTTTTCTTTTCTTTCTTTTTACTTTCACTAGTGGATCATATCCTAATCTGTCGATCTATCTCCTTCCTTTCTTCTCTTTCTTTATTTATCTCTCTTTTCTTTTCTTTTCTTTTACTAGTGGATTCTATCCTAATCTGTCGATCTATCTCCTTCCTTTCTTCTCTTTCTTTATTTATCTCTCTTTTCTTTTCTTTTCTTTTCTTTTACTAGTGGATCCTATCCTAATCTGTTTCTTTTCTTTCACTGATGGATCATATCCTAATCTGTTTCTTTTCTTTGGCTGATGAATCATATCCTAATCTTCTTTGACTGATGGATCATATTCTAATCTGTTTCTTTTCTTTGACTAATGGATCATATCCTAATCCGTTTCTTTTCTTTGACTGATGAATCATATCCTAATCTTCTTTGACTGATGGATCATATTCTAATCTGTTTCTTTTCTTTGACTGATGGATCATCTCCTAATCCGTTTCTTTTCTTTGACTGATGGATCATATCCTAATCTGTCGATCCATCTCCTTCCTTTCTTCTCTTTCTTTATTTACCTCTCTTTTCTTTTCTTTTCTTTTACTAGCAAATCATGTCCTAATCTGTTGTTTTATCTCCTTCTTTTCTTCTCTCTCTTTATCTGTCTCTTTTCTTTTCTTCTCCTAGCTTTTCTTAGCTTTTCTTTATTAAGCTTCACTTTCTTTTCTTTTCCTTTCTTTTCTTAGCTTTTCTTAGCTTTACTTTGCTAAGCTTTACTTTCTTTTCTTTTCTTTTCTTTGCTTTTCTTAGCTTTACTTTCTTTTCTTAGCTTTTCTTTGCTAAACTTTACTTTCTTTTCTTTTCTTTTCTTTGTTTTTCTTAGCTTTACTTTCTTTTCTTAGCTTTTCTTTGCTAAGCTTTACTTTCTTTTCTTTTCTTTGCTTTTCTTAGCTTTTCTTTGCTAAGCTTTATTTTCTTTTCTTTGCTTTTCTTAGATTTTCTTTACTTTTCTTATCTTTCACTTTCTCTTGTGGGCCCATGGTTGGACGTACTTAATGCGCGTAGACCAATGGGGGAACGGGGGAGCGATCCACCAATCAACCCCAAGGTCGATCTCACACTATAAACTTGGGGTAGTGCATTAGCCATTAACTACCTTAAGCTTGCGGTAGCACCACACATCTGGGGTGGAGGCTATTCTTAACTCTTAAACCTCACAGCTGGGGAGGCCGGTACGCCAACCTTAACTTTTCAATCTTATTATCTTGCTTATCTTTCTCGTTCTTTACTTTATCCTTTCGTTCGTTTGTTCATTCATTCTTTCTCTCTTTCGTTCATTTTCTTTTCCTTTCTTTCCTTCGTTTCTTTTCTTTTCTTTCTTTCTTTCTTTTGTTTCTTTTCTTTCGTTTGTATTTCATAAATAATTTATTTCTTAACGTAACTTTTCTATAGTGTGAATTATGTCAGCCACACTTTAGTGCATATAGCACTAATAGACAGGAATTTCATATAACACTTAAACATAAACCTAACATAACATGTCAGTTCATGTTACAAACAAATCACATATTTGAACTTACCACATATCATACTTAGACATAATAGTCTATTCATATTGCAGTCAATTAAATATTCGAATTTACTACATAGAACACATAACACATAACATGACCAGTTCATTTATGTTGCAGTCAATTAAATGTTTGAACTTACTAATACTTGCTAGCATCTCTTTTCTTGCTTCCTTGGTCCGCAGACGTCTCTTCATATCGTCTGGCGCGGATTCCTATAACTGAAATAATAATAGTTATTTTCTATGCTTCTTGCACGTATAAAACTTAATAAAACGTAAAAATTCTACGTTTCATTTCTCGATCATAAATTTAAGGATCTAATATCCAATTTATAACTTTTCTGCTAACTTTTAGTAAAATTACTATTTTACCCTGAACTTTTGGCAAAATTACCATTTTGCCCCTAATGGGATTTTTCTCATTATAACCTTACTTTTCTTTGATTCGCAACTTAGCTTTGGCCCTTAAAATCTTAATTAAGCCATTCTAAGTCCATTAGGATCCTTTTCTATTATTCTTGAAATTTTCCAGTCAAAATTACCGTTCCTAATGGGTCTTTGAGTCATATCATTCTCATTTTATTGCTTAAACTGGATCTTCTAAGCTCAAAAATCATCAAATAATTTTTCTTGTGCTTTCATAAATTTTTTTACGGCCTTATTTACCATAATTTCTTGGTTTACTATTTACCGACCCTCGGGTGGTACTATTCTGACTCTCGAGCGTTAATGCTCTTTCTCAAGTCTAGGTCACCGAAAGGGCTCGGGTTTCCATCCCGACCACGTTTTTACCCTTTGGTTCTTAAAATACTCTTCTGTGCCGTTTTCAAAATTTCGGCAGCATTTCCGCTTAATTTTTGGGTTCCCGACGTTTAGGAAACTCCTTGAAACCATCTAACCTAGTTCTATTCTACCACGTACTATACCAGAGCCTATATTTTTACGTAAAAACTCAACTTTTTACGTAAAAATCTTTACATTTTTCACTTTTTCTCATTTGACTATTTTCCATACACATAGTCCATTTTTCTTACAATTTCACATTCCAGAATATATAATTCATATATACTCATTCCAAAAACATTAATTTCAGGAATTGAGGGACCGAAGTCACTACCGGAATCGTTCCACTGGCGATCGAATGAACTGTTTGATTTCACGCGGAGAAACTTTAATTCTCCGTTTTTTTTTTTTGCTTTTGAGACTCCGTCTTGAAATTCTGACGCCGCGGATGTATCCGGAACGTCGAAAATAGGCCAACGGGCCATTCTTAAATTTTTGGTCTCCGGTCGCCGTTGACCGGCGTTGACCGCCGTTGACCGGCGTTGACTCACCGTTGACCAGCGGTTGACGGCGGCGACGGTGGCAAATGAGTAGCCCATCTTGAAGAGCTCGATGACAGGAATCCATTGGTGGCCTTAATTTCATGTTTGGAGGCCCCTATCACCGGAAAATTCCCTCGAAAACCACGGTCACGGCGGCGATGGTGGAACTCCGCCGTGCTGGAATTTTTTCTTAAAATTGGTTGAGGGCTTTTGCTCCCCTCAGCCCTGCGGTCGTTTCTGCACCAACGACGTACTTCAACTCAGCCGGAATCGGGCGTTTTGACGGCAGCTCCACGGTGGCGTTTCACCAACTTTTTCGAAGCTTGGGCGGCACGATTCTGCCAGTGTTGAGGCGATCAGTGGCATGGGTTTTGCTCCTCTCTTCACCACGAAACTTTTGGGACCGGTTTCGTGGCAAACGGTGGCCGGACGGCGGAGATATCGGCGATCGAATTTCTCGGTTCCGACGGCATTCAAGCGACGCGTGCGGCGGCGTGCGACGGCCGTTCCGTCGAGTTGACCCACCGTTGGACTCAGCTCGGCGAGAGCTTTCCGATAACACCGGCGATGTCGAAAACGGACACAGTTTCCAATGGTTGGTTACTATTCATTTTCGGGTAAGGGGAGGAAAGAGAAAATAAGAGAAAGTTATGGCTTGTTTTTGAAATTTCTGATTTTTCGCCCTTTATATACTTTTTCGCCCAAAATTTCAACATGGGCTATCCTGATTAATTTGGGCGCCCTGAATCCAAATATATCAGTTTTATTTTCATCTGAGGTCATCTTGACCAGTTTCCGGTACTGTTAATTCTCGATCAAAAATTACCTTTATACTCAATTAGCTAATTTGAACATACAAATAGGCTATACTGACTAATTTGGACGTGATGAATCTAAATTTATCAGTTTCAACTTCATTCGAGGTCATCTCGATCAGTTTTCAGGATCTGTGTGACCCCATCTTGAAAAATGTGTCAGGTGCCTGATTGACTAATTTGGGCATCCTGAGTCTAAATATATCAGCTTCAGGCCAAGAAAATGTCGTCTTGACCCTTATCCCGATACTGCGTACCTCTCAACAAAATCTACATTTTGTGCTTAAATGACTAATTTTTGAGCATTCTGATTCTAAATATATCAGTTTCATATCAAGAAAATGTCATTTTAACCAATTTCTTGATACTGCATATTTGCTGATCATCACAGTTGTGCCATTAGTTCATCCTCTTGAGATGCATGGTTTGTCTATGCTCGTTTTCTTACCATGCTTTCCTATATAACCCTATCACACAGCGAGAAAGGAAAAATATGAGTATTTTATTTCCATACTTGGAAATCATGTCACATATCATTTTCTTGCTTACTCAACTATCATGGATGTAAGTATACATATTGTATCTTTGTTTCTCTTATACTGTGATGTTCAATACAATTTGCCATATCATATTAGAACTTTGTCTGAGTGTCAAGACTCGTCTGCACTTTTTGTCACACCATGATCATATATGGAAAAATCATATCTGGGCCCTTGGACAAAACTATACTGCTTTTCATAATATTTTTCATAGGATATATACACAAGACTCTAGTATGGTGGGAGTGACACACACTTCCCAGTATACAATCCCTGAAGGGTATATTAAGCTAAGTCTAGTGGGAAAAGCTACTGCTTTCCCTTCATACATATACATGGCTAAGAGGTCCTGCTAAGATAGTTGCTGCTACTCTGAGGATAGTCCCGACTCAGCATCGGAGAACTCCTCATTGTCGCTCTCATCAAGAAGGAACTCCTCTGGGTCCTCCTCTTCTTCTCCTCAACCGAAGCTAACCTCATCATCGCTGGCTACAATGACTTGAGGCTCGTACATCTCCATCTACTTGCCATCGCTAAAGTGGTCGAGGATCTCCTCTCCTTCATCATCACCCATCTCCTCATCCTCGGGATGGGCATCAGGAAGTTCCTTATCATCGTCCACTTCCAAGGGGTGCTTGGGAGATAAAAGAGCTGGTTTTGTGTCCTCCATCGGTTCCCCATCATTTCCAGGTGCTTCCAGGTGACTCGGCCATGAATTCTTCATCGGCTGGTTGGTGTACGGATCTACCGGGTTGCCTTCCATATTGGCGGCTGCTGTGACATCTTGGACTGGTACGAGTTTTCCGAGATTAACCACTTCCCTCTTGATGTCTACTATCTCCTGGATAAGGCACCTCAAGTCCTCGTGATGCGGAGGGTAGTGGACGAGATCCCTCACATACCACAGGACTCCTCTCCATAAAAGAGTGGCTATCTCAGAAAAGGGTATGTCTAAAGGGATGTGGGGTAACATTGCATCCATGAATCTCTGACAGCAATGCATCATGGCCTCCCCCTCATAGGCATCCCACATACCCGAGAGGACATCATATCACCTCTCGTGCATGTCCCTTCAAATATCCCTGTCTCTAGCTGGTTCGACGAAATCACGGAGGTCTCGACAGAACTTGACCCAGTGTATCCTTGGATTCTCGTTCCTACATCGTTCATTCCACTAAGCCATTACTGGTCCCTTTAGCCTGCTACTCGCCAAATCCACTTATAGGTGAGGTGGGATATGGCAAGCTCGGAAAATAAACTCCATATGGTGGATCCAAAATGGGAGCTCGCGTGAGTCATATTGGTCTGGTTACATGGCGATGAAAGCCATGCTCGCTTGTCGATCCTCATGTACTTGGCGGGGGTCTACTAGTGCAGCCATTATTGCCTATTATAAATTAAACGTCAACTTACAGACCAATTCTGTAAAATAAAAACTAACTTACTTGGACAGATGAGGCTGGCATGCGGTGATGTAAGGCAGGGTGGTAGGATACTACTCTGATACCAACTATGATGTCCCATGCCCTGAGGTGGCCCAGACCGTCACTTAAAACTACTGATACTTAACTTGCTTGAAACTATTACTTAAATTTACTTACTTTGATACCATAATTTTAGGGATTTTTATATATGTATATATCGTATGTTCTACTATTCATGTGTGTACATATACTTTACGAGTATGAAGGTCTAAAAACAATCGAAGTTCACTCTTACATACATACTTATGAAATTGTTTAACTGTTACTTCTCAAAATAAAATGTTTGATCAATGTTATGTGGAAGTCAACACTTGCGGTAGTATCCATAACCTCACCCTCACATCCGCCTCTATCGCCGTCACCGTCCATCGAAGTCTAGGCCATAGGATGCTTACCTACAACATGAACACCCACTGTGAGCTTTATGCCCAATAAGTACAACATGTCATCCGCAAAACATGTTTAAAACATACGTCATACTTAAAATATATAAGCATGTCATGTATACACAACATGTACCATACACTGTAACATTCCACATACTGGATGCAAAACCAAAGCATCACACGTAACTGAATACATATCTGAACATCACTTAACTGAATGTATAACAAAAAACATCATATACTAAATGCATAACAAAAAAACATCATATGCTGAATGCATATTAACTGTAGCTGGAAGCATGCTGTACCATAGCTAAGGCATATCGTGAACACTACATAAACCGATTATGCTCATATTATGCTTCATCAATCACTATCTTTTCTTATCTAAAGGGCCCTGGTGTCAGTACCAAACTGTGCACGGATCACGGGGAACACCAGTGATCATGGGCCTTGACCCGTTATGAATATATTCTATGGGCCTTGGCCTGTTATACATTATAAGCCTTGGCTCGTTAGACTTTATGGGCCTTGGCCCATTATACTGACACCCTTATTCTCACTTTACCCAATTCTTTATCTGATCATGCCATATGCTCTACTTGGCTATCCCCTAATCTTACGTGATGGGGATGTATGGCATCTAATGTGGGCGACCCCTCTAGCTTAGGTCGTCCACCTTATCTTGCTGCTTTCTTTATTATTTGCTTATTCTTACTTAGCTTGCTTGTCTTTATAACTTTCTTCTTCTTAGGGGTTTAAAAGATTTGTTCTTGAAAAACTAGGAAATTTTTTTTTTTTTTAAACTTGACTGAATGAAACTATTAATTCTTTGAAATCGTGTATACATAAATATATACGTGCTACCTAATAATTTCTTCCCAAAATATATTTTGCGGTCTCGTTACTTTAAAGTACGTAAAAATAAAAACATACTTTTAAGCTGTTTCACTATTTTCCATACTACACTCTTGTCTTATCTTTATACATATATGTCACTATTACACTTTCTTTCTTTTTCACTTTAATTATAGCGGAACTCTGCAAAACGGAATCATAACCCATCCATTACATCGCTGGGATCTGCCTGCCAGTCCGCTACTCTTGTTTCATATTGCTGGTTGCTTACCTTTATTACCTACACCACGAATAGACTAATGAGCTAAAGCTCAGTAAGTACAAACATACAAGTGTCACGGCCCAAAATATAGACACGTGACACGGCAACCAAATCATAATATCAACCCGAGATTTAAGGAAAAACATTTATTACGAAAAGCGGGTCGACATTATAATTTAGCTAAGCCTAATTATTTATAAAGTAGCATCATAACCACATAATAAAATAAAGGATAAACTAAATGCTTTTTAATGCGGAAATCAAACACAAAATCGGTTTTCAAAAGAAATTACTAACCATAAAATATTCCCAAGCATGAAATTTGAATAACGTGAAATAAAGTACAAACTTAAAGTCTCATTACATCAGAACGAGAAACAGAAAGAAGAAGATGGAGGAAACGGATAGCATCATCTTCGGTAGTAACGGATATCTCAACGAATTTCAGAATTGCTACCTCCCGTACCTGGAAGTAGTCATTTCGAAATCACAAAGAAAAAAGGGACGTGAGCACTGGCTCAGTAGGACAGAAACAAAGGTGGGTTAACAGATAACATTTAAAAATATGACATAATATTCGTTTCCAAAAATTATCAACAATTTAATGAAAAACATTTTTAATGCAAGTTTTATTCCGCTGAGGACTTAGCGTAGCTGCAATATACGTGCCCCAATATTAAAATAATAAATCATTAAAACAACCATCATATTATGAGTGAGGACTTGTCGTAGCTAAAATATACGTGCCTCGTATTTGAATTATCCTAGATCATCTCGTTACGGTCTAAATAGGCCGAACGGCCCTGCGCAGGTTTAGGGACCTTCCCCCATGGCGTCAACTTGGGGACGCACGCATCATTTACAATGATTGTGAACTAGAGCTCAATTATGTTCACCGGATTATTCAAAAGATGGTATTTACCAAGTTATATTATGCCATAAATCAAAACACGTTTTAAAATACACATTTAATTATCAAATACGTTGCATGCATTTATTTCATAAAAAAACAATATAATAATTTCATAAACTGAAAACAGCATGCCATCGATAAAACAGGGAAATTTAAAACACTTGACTACTCCCAGAAAAGGCTAGAACGTCCTACATCGATTATCGCACAAGCGTTACGATAACGTGATCCATAAATCCAGCAAGAACGTCAAATAAGTCTTATAATCACAACATATGATTAGTCTAGGTCTAGACATAATCATCCAATCATTTTACTGTGCCACAAAAGATTTTAAAACGTTTAATAAACATTTGGGATTTAAAATTTGTGAAAAACTCTAAGTTAGGATATTACTGGACATGGACAGACTGACCTAGGCTGAATGTAAAATCCATATTAATTTATTTTTCATCCCAAAAATTCTAAATTTTTAATATGTTAAACTAGACCTCCGTAGCTTTAATTTCATATAATTTTTATAATTTTTGGACATCATTTGTTCATTCAACTAGGCCAAAAATCGAGGGTTGTTTTCAGGCATAAAAATCTGGGTTTCAGTTTCAGTTCAAAACCTGGCAGTTCTGTCCGTGTATCTTAGAAAAATATTTTGACTAGGCAAACGGATGAGTTTGGTTCTGAAATTTTTCAGGAATTTAGGGGACATCTTGATTTTAATTTTAAGCTCAAGAATCACTCAAAAATCGTTTTTAAAACTCAAGTTATGGCTGACACAAATTTACTGTTCATATGGTAATTTTCCAGATTTCCGTTTTTCTGTGTCCGAATTTTGATTAGCCTCAAACCAATTCAATTTTCATCCAATGATCACGAAATTTTGTGGAAAACCATATTTATATGTCATTACCACAACCCAAGAATCAAATTGACAAAATCATAAAATCTTACACATATGATAATAGGGTTTTTGAAAAGGGGATCAATGAGGTAAAATTTTAGTGTTTGAGAGAGAAATCACACCTTGTTTGTGCTGCACTATTTTTGATGTTTGGTCTCCCTTTTGGCTGAATTTGTGTGAGTGTTGGAGTCTTCAAAACAGTAGGGAAACAGTGGAGAAAACCATATAAAATTTCAGATTTGAAATCAAAAGGACAAGGAAGGAAAAAATTTTGATTTCTCATCTTGTTTTTGTCTCAAAGGTTGTTGAATTTTTGAGCCGCCTTTTGGTAAGTTTTGTTTGCTGTTTTAGGTGTGTTTTGAGAGAGAAAATTCAGAGAGGAGAGAGGGGAAAGCTGGCCGAATTTTTGAGGGTTAAAGGAAGGGTGAATGAGAGTTAAAAGGGGTTTTTATACTAGGTTTTTCTTTCCCTTTCTCTTCCTTGTTTGGCCGAAAATTGTAAGGGGCAAAAGGGAAAGTTTTTATGCTGTTTTGAGGCTTGAGTTTTCTCTCTTATTTCCCCTTAAGTGGCCAAAATTATCCCTTAGTTTTTAAGGAAAAATAATTTGAATTTTGATTGAGTTTTTAACTTAGCTTTTAATTCAATAAAATCTCCTTTATTTCCTACACTTTATGGCCAAATTTCTTCTTTATATCTAAGGAATGAAATTTGAATTTAAATCCTCCTTGGATTTGTGGAATTTAAATTTTAATTAAAATCCCAAGTGATGGCCGAATATTTTAGGGTTTCTTTTTGAAGTTCAAATTGTTGACTTTTTGAGCGGAATTTGACTAGGAAACCAATCTAGGGTTTCCAAAAGATTTTTAATTACTTTTTGGCACACTAATTTTATTTAAATTATATATTGACCCTTAAATAAAATTTAAGGCGTCACAAATATCTACCACTAAAAATAGTTTCGTCCTCGAAACTTTAAGAATTACTCCACACTAAAGAAGAGAATAAAAATACGAATAACTTCTCATTTCATTAAGCGATCTAAATGCACCTTTCAAAGCATATAGTGGTATATCTACCACTATGAACAGAGTAGGGTTACAAAACAAACTTAGGTTGACTACATTATATGTACTCTACTGCTTAGCGAACCATTCGGCATGGTTCTCGTGCATATCTTTCTCAGTTTCCCATGTGGCTTCCTCTTCACCAGGGTTACTCCAAAGAACCTTCACCATGGGTATTGTTTTCGTTCTCAGCTGCTTGACCTTACGATCCAAAATCTTCACTGGAACCTCGACGTAAGAGACATCTGGTTGGATTTCTACATCATCTGTTGAAATAACTTTGGACTTTGTTCGTGCACTCTTCCTCAGCATCGATACATGGAAAACGTTGTGCACTCCCAAGGTGTCGGGTAACTTCAGCTCATATGCGACCTTACCAACTCTGCGTACGATCTCGAAAGGTCCAATGTAACGCGGCGCTAGCTTCCCTTTAATTCCGAAACGAGAGATACCTTTCTTCGGTGAAACCTTTAGCAACACAAACTCTCCGACCTCAAACTCTAACAGCTTTCTGCGTTGATCTGCATAGCTCTTCTGTCGACTCTGTGCTGTTAGAAGTCGTTGTTTGATGATGGCAATCTTTTCGTACTGGTCTAGGATTATATCAGGTCCACCCACCTGGTTCTCAACCCAATAGATGGGTGATCGACAAGGCTTTCTGTACAACGCTTCTAAGGGTGCCATTCCGATACTCGCTTGATAACTGTTGTTGTATGCGAACTCTGCCAGGTAGAGGTGTTTGCTCCATTCATCTCCAAGATCAAGAACGCAGGCACGTAGCATATCCTCGAGAATCTGTATGAGACGCTCTGACTGACCATCTGTCTGCGGATGAAAAGCGGTGCTGAAGTTCAGTTCTGTGCCTAGAGCTTCCTGTAGACTTTGCCAAAAACAAGCGTTGAAGTGCGTATCACGATCAGAAATGATCACTGAAGGGACTCCATGCAATCTGACTACGTTCCTCATGTAAAGCTCGGCTAGCTGGTTCCTGGTGCAAGTCGTCTTAAACGGGATGAAGTGCACGGTCTTCGTGAGATGATCTACAACTACCCAGACTCTATCAGATCCATCCTGTGCTCTCGGTAAGCCGGTTAGGAAGTCCATTCCTATACTATCCCACTTCCACCGAGGTATTGGAAGTGGTTGAAGTAGACCTGCAGGTCTCTCCCGTACTGCCTTTACTTTTTGACACGTCAAACAGTTGGCCACGAAGTTCTTTACATCTAACTTCATACCTCTCCACCAAAGCTGCCGTCTTAGGTTTTGATACATCTTGTTTCCACCTGGGTGCATGGTGAACCTCGACTGATGAAACTCTGACAAGATCTCCTGTATAAGCTCTGGAATGTGTGGCACTGCTAAGCGACCCTCATTGTAAAGAATTCCACTGGCGTCCATCGACCACTCTGCAACATCCTTGCCCTTTAACAATCTCTCTCGGATGTCAACGAAACGTGTATCTGCCAACTGATACTCCTTGATCCTCTGCACGTAGTCTGGTTCCATCACTAAGTTGTACAACACTGGGTGACCCTGAACTTCACCAAAACGAACCTGATAAGCTGTAAGAACTCTGTCCTTTTCCCACTCATCTATCTGCATAGCCATTATAGAAGCGTCATGATCAGGATTGGTAACTGCCTCTCTTTTCCTACTTAGTGCATCTGCAACAATGTTTGCTTTACCCGGATGATACTCGACTTGGAAGTCGTAGTCTGACATGTATTCTACCCATCTTCTCTGACGCAGGTTTAGATCTTTCTGTGTAGCTAGGTATTTCAAACTCTTGTGATCTGAAAACAGTCTAAAACTGGCACCATACAGATAACAACGCCAAATCTTAAGTGCGAACACTACTGCAGCTAACTCTAGATCATGTGTATGGTAGTTTCGTTCGTATTGTTTCAGCTGTCGTGAGGCATAAGTGACAACTCGGTTCTGTTGCATCAAGACTGCTCCAAGACCTTGATGAGAAGCATTGGTGTAGACATCATGTACTTGATCCTGATCCGGAATGATAAGGATAGGTGCAGACGTCAAACGACTCTTTAACTCTTGGAAAACTGACTCACAGTTGTTGTCCAAACGAAAGGTACATCCTTCTTTGTCAGATTGGTGAGGGGAGCGGCGAGCTTGCTGAAGTCCTGTACAAAACGTCGATAATATCCCGCTAAGCCCAAGAAGCTTCGGATCTCTGAGACATTCTTCGGTCGTTCCCACTTAAGAATCGCTTCAACCTTGGATGGATCAACTGATATACCATCTCCTGAGATGATATGTCCGAGAAACTTAACCTCTATCATCCAAAACTCACATTTTTCTTTCTTGGCGTACAACTGATGTTCACGAAGAGTCTGTAAAACTATACTGAGATGCTGTGCATGATCTTCACGAGTTCGGGAATAGATGAGGATGTCGTCGATGAATACGACGACGAACTTATCAAGAAAAGGTCGGAAGACTCTATTTATCATATCCATGAAGGCTGCTGGCGCGTTTGTCAATCCGAAAGGCATTACTAAGAACTCGTAACTACCATACCTCGTTCGGAATACCGTCTTCGGGATATCCTCCTCTCTAACCCGAAGCTGATGATAACCGAATCTCAAATCAATCTTGGAGAAGAAACAAGCTCCACCCAACCGGTCGAATAAGTCATCTAAACGTGGTAACGGATACTTATTTTTGATGGTCACACTGTTGAGCTTTCTGTAGTCCACATAGAGACGAAGCGAACCGTCGGCTTTCTTCACAAAAAGGACTGATGAACCCCAAGGTGAGTTGCTGTCTTGGATAAAGCCCAGCGATTTCAACTCATCCAGCTGCTTGCGCAGCTCTTTCATCTCTAGAGGTGCCATACGATACGGAGCAGAAGCAAAAGGAGCTATTCCAGGAACTAAGTCGATACGAAACTCTATTTCTCGATGAGGTGGTAAACCTGGAAGAGCTTTTGGAAAAACATATGGAAAACTATCGACAACAGGTATAGGTTGGGTACTCTTTTCAGAACTGGATCCTTCCACCGCACACAAGGATAAGAAACAAAGAATACCCTGTCTACTCTTCGACACTATCCTCAGAGCAGATCTATCAACATCTGAAACTAAGCTTAACTGATAGGACACTATATGTCTGAAATCAGTTGTAAAGATAACGCGACGATTACGACAATCAAGCATAATCTCATATCGGGAAAGCCAGTCATATCCCAGAATAACATCATAAGCAAACATAGGCATTACTACAAGTGATGCCTCCAAACAAACATCCCCAACATAAACATAGGCTTGACACCCATCACTAACGGTAGTCGTGCCCAACAGGGATTTCACACATAAGGGAGAGTCAAGATTTTGCAGTTTTAGACCAAGTGAACGAGCATAATGTTGGGCTATAAAAGAGTGTGTAGCCCCGGTGTCAAACAAAACATATGCATATGTACCAAAGATAGGAATTATACCATTTAATGCAGTCGGTGTATGATCTATCTCCATGCTGTCAGCTCCAAGAGTGTGTACCTATGGTGCCTTACCACGATTTTGAGCTGTATTCCCTCGTTGATAGCCCGTACTCTGACCCTGTGGTGACGGTCTCTGATAACTCGGCATTGGGAACTGCTGTAGCGGTGTAGCATGTGGAGCATAAGGCGTAGTGTACTGACTCATGCGCTGAGGGTGATAGGGAGCTGGAAGCTGAGGGCGCTGTGAATGCGAAGACTGGGAAGTAATCTGTTGTCTCTGTGGAAGACGATTCTGATTTCGCTGATGATGATGTCTATGAGCATTGTCTCTCGACTGTCTCTTCGGGCAGACATTTCTTTTGTGGCCTTCATCACCACACTCGAAGCAGGTAATCACATTCACCCGACCCTGTCGCTGTCCAGAGAACTGATGAGAACCTGATTCCTGAGACTGCTGGTTCTTCTGGTAAGGAGTCTGCGGCTTGTGTTGAGGGTTGTTACGAATTGGTCCAGACTTGTTTCTGTTACGAGCTTCAAGGAACTCCTTGTCGCCCTTTTCCACTGTCAACACCTTAGCAACTATCTGCTGGTAGCCATCCCTGATCTGGAACGGTTGTACACCCCTCTTCACATAGAGGCTAAGCCCTTCCTCAAAGCGGAGACACTCAGTAGCTTCATCCAAAACCTGATTCTTCGTATACCGGGCCAACTCAGTGAACTTGGCTTCATATTCCCGCACTGACATAGACCCTTGCTTCAAACGGACGAACTCCCTAGCTTTTCTGTCGCGGAACTGAGCTAAAAAGAAACGCTTGTGAAAACGCTCCTCGAAAACTATCCAAGAAGACCTCTGCTCCTCTATCAAACCATCCCCGATACTAGCCCACCAGGTAGAGGCTAGACCCACCAGCTTGTTGGAAGCAAACTCAACCCAGAACTCTACGGGTGTAGCGGTCAACTTTAGCTGCTTACGAATGGCATCAAACCAGTAGTCGGCATCCATCTCTGTGCCCGTGCCGTCGAAAGTGGGTACGTGAGGCTTAAAGAAAAGAGTTAGGGCTGCCTGTTTAGGGTGTATCATAGGCTGGGTAGGTACTGCTCCAGAGGTAGGGTTTTCGGTGGTAGGCGTTTGCTGAGGAGTCTGAGAAGAACTCCCCGCTCTCTGGGTCTCATTTGGAACAACATTGGCTACAGGAGTTGGGTTAGGTGTTCCAAAAGGTAAGACAGTGAGGAGAGCCTGTATCGCCATCGTGAGATTCTGCATTGCCGTTAGCTGATCATTTGGTGTAGGAACCGCTGCATTCTGTCTCCCTTGAGGCTGCGCATTCCCGGGGTTCTCTTCGTCGTTGCCTCTCTGCTGCCTCTGACTACGCGTGCTGGGACGAGCCATTTTGCTGAATAGGATTGAAGGAAAAAGAAATCCTATAAGCTTCTAAGAGTAAGGAAAAACCATGCTTGGGTATTTTGAAAACGTTTTGATGAAAACCCTTTTGAAAACGTTTTGGTGAAAAACCCTTTTGAAAACCTGGGCTCTGATACCATTATTTGTCACGGCCCAAAATATAGACACATGACATGGCAACCAAATCATAATATCAACCCGAGATTTAAGGAAAAACATTTATTACGAAAAGCGGGTCGACATTATAATTTAGCTAAGCCTAATTATTTATAAAGTAGCATCATAACCACATAATAAAATAAAGGATAAACTAAATGCTTTTTAATGCGGAAATCAAACACAAAATCGGTTTTCAAAAGAAATTACCAACCATAAAATATTCCCAAGCATGAAATTTGAATAACATGAAATAAAGTACAAACTTAAAGTCTCATTACATCAGAACGAGAAACAGAAAGAAGAAGATGGAGGAAACGGATAGCATCATCTTCGGTAGTAACGGATATCTCAACGAATTTCGGAATTGCTACCTCCCGTACCTGGAAGTAGTCATTTCGAAATCATAAAGAAAAAAGGGACGTGAGCGCTGGCTCAGTAGGACAGAAACAAAGGTGGGTTAACAGATAACATTTAAAAATATGGCATAATATTCGTTTCCAAAAATTATCAACAATTTAATGAAAAACATTTTTAATGCAAGTTTTATTCCGCTGAGGACTTAGCGTAGCTGCAATATACGTGCCCCAATATTAAAATAATAAATCATTAAAACAACCATCATATTATGAGTGAGGACTTGTCGTAGCTATAATATACCTGCCTCGTATTTGAATTATCCTAGATCATCTCGTTACGGTCTAAATAGGCCGAACGGCCCTGCGCAGGTTTAGGGACCTTCCCCTATGGCGTCAACTTTGGGACGCACGCATCATTTACAATGATCATGAACTAGAGCTCAATTATGTTCACCGGATTATTCAAAAGATGGTATTTACCAAGTTATATTATGCCATAAATCAAAACACGTTTTAAAATACACATTTAATTATCAAATACGTTGCATGCGTTTATTTCATAAAAAAACAATATAATAATTTCATAAACTGAAAACAGCAAGCCATCGATAAAACAGGGAAATTTAAAACACTTGACTACTCCCAGAAAAGGCTAGAACGTCCTACCTCGATTATCGCACAAGTGTTACGATAACGTGATCCACAAATCCAGCAAGAACGTCAAATAAGTCTTATAATCACAACATATGATTAGTCTAGGTCTAGATATAATTATCCAATCATTTTAGTGTGCCACAAAAGATTTTGAAACGTTTAATAAACATTTGGGATTTAAAATTTGTGAAAAACTCTAAGTTAGGATATTACTGGACATGGACAGACTGACCTAGGCTGAATATAAAATCCATATTAATTTATTTTTCATCCCAAAAATTCTAAATTTTTAATATATTAAACTAGACCTCCGTAGCTTTAATTCCATATAATTTTTATAATTTTTGGACATCATTTGGTCATTCAACTAGGCCAAAAACCGAGGGTTGTTTTCAGGCATAAAAATCTGGGTTTCAGTTTCGGTTCAAAACCTGGCAGTTCTGTCCGTGTATCTTAGAAAAATATTTTGACTAGGCAAACAGATGAGTTTGGTTCTGAAATTTTTCGGGCATTTAGGGGACATCTTGATTTTAATTTTAGGCTCAAGAATCACTCAAAAATCGTTTTTAAAACTCAAGTTATGGCTGACACAAATTTACTGTTCATATGGTAATTTTCCAGATTTCCGTTTTTCTGTGTCCGAATTTCGATTAGCCTCAAACCAATTCAATTTTCATCCAATGATCACAAAATTTTGTGGAAAACCGTATTTATATGTCATTAATACAACCCAAGAATCAAATTGACAAAGTCATAAAATCTTACACATATGAAATAGGGTTTTTGAAAAGGGGATCAATGAGGCAAAATTTTAGGGTTTGAGAGAGAAATCACACCTTGTTTGTGCTGCACTATTTTTGATGTTTGGTCTCCCTTTTGGCTGAATTTGTGTGAGTGTTGGAGTCTTCAAAACAGTAGGGAAACAGTGGAGAAAACCATATAAAATTTTGGATTTGAAATCAAAAGGAAAAGGAAGGAAAAAATTTTGATTTCTCACCTTGTTTTTGTCTCAAAGGTTGTTGAATTTTTGAGCTGCCTTTTGGTAAGTTTTGTTTGCTGTTTTGGGTGTGTTTTGGGAGAGAAAATTCAGAGAGGAGAGAGGGGAAAGCTGGCCGAATTTTTGAGGGTGAAAGGAAGGGTGAATGAGAGTTAAAAGGGGGTTTTTATACTAGGTTTTTCTTTCCCTTTCTCTTCCTTGTTTGGCCGAAAATTGTAAGGGGCAAAAAGGAAAGTTTTTGTGCTGTTTTGAGGCTAGGGTTTTCTCTCTTATTTCCCCTTAAGTGGCCAAAATTATCCCTTAGTTTTTAAGGAAAAATAATTTGAATTTTGATTGAGTTTTGACTTAGCTTTTAATTCAATAAAATCTCCTTTATTTCCTACACTTTATGACCAAATTTCTTCTTTATATCTAAGGAATGAAATTTGAATTTAAATCCTCCTTGGATTTGTGGAATTTAAATTTTAATTAAATCCCAAGTGATGGCCGAATATTTTAGGGTTTCTTTTTGAAGTTCCAATTGTTGACTTTTTGAGCGGAATTTGACTAGGAAACCAATCTAGGGTTTCCAAAAGATTTTTAATTACTTTTTGGCACACTAATTTTATTTAAATTATATATTGACCCTTAAATAAAATTTAAGGCGTCACAACAAGTAAATAAGCTGAATACACCACACTTAGGGTTAGTCAACTTATGACCAATTATTTTCTTACTCCTATGCTTTACTTATTCTTTCTATTCTATTTCTTTCTTTTCTTTGCTTTACTTTATCTTGCTTAATCTTTCACTTGTGGGCCCGTGGTTGGACATACCTAGTGCGCGCAGACCAATAGAGAATCAGGGGAGCGACCCACCAATCAACCCTAAGGTCATTTCTGGACTACTACCTATAGGCAGCAAGTCAAGCCATCAACTACCTCATTATTAACGAGGCAGCGCCACACAACTAGGGTGGAGGCTATCTTTGAACCTCAAAACTGGAGAGGCCGGTACGCCAACGTTAACTTTTAAGTCTTATTATATGACTTATCTTATTCCTCTTTTCTTTTTCTGATCTTGCTTAACTATTCTCGTGAACATGTTAGTATCATGTCACAAACTGAAAATCTTAAATGTGTATATATATAATACAACTTTATGGCAAGTCAATTCGTGAGTAGACAATTAAATGTCTGTACTTACAGCACTTGTGCTAGTGTAAACTTATGTGGTCCGTCGAGCTCCTTTGCCTGTCTTTAGTTGAATTTCCTGAAGACATAATGTCATCAGTTAATACATTTTCATTAACTGACTTTATTATACTAAAATTTGAACTTTGACTTTTAAAATCTTAATTAAAGTCTTATAACGACATTTAAAGTCCTAATGACTCTGTTTCGACTTTTCTAGCGCTCTAGCAACCATTTCCGAGAATTTCAGAAATTTTGATAAACTAGGTGAATAGTAATTTGGCGTGAATAGTACTATTCACGTGAATAGTGCCATGCACGTGAATAGTCCCATGCACGTGAATAGTAATTGGCCAGGGGACGTTTCTATTTTTCTGCTTAGACTGGGTTCCCTAAGTCCGAGAACCATAAAATAGCTAACTGGAGGGTTTAACGCCCCTTTCTTGACTTTTCTAGACTTTTTGGTCAAAATGACCATTTTGCCCCTAATGGGTCTTGGGGTCGTAACATTCTCATTTTCGTGTTTAAACGGGATTTTTTTTGAGTCCCTAAGATCTTAAAACAATCTGTTCTTGTGTCTCGGTAAATTTTTGCAACTTAATTGTTGCGATTACACTATTTACTTATCACCCGTCACTCGGGTGGTAGTATTCCGACCCTTGGGGTCGTGGCTCGTTTTTCTAGAGTTTCGAAGCTTCAAACGAGCTTTTCACTAATCTTAAAAACGTTTCTTATTCTCTTCCCGACCTACATCTCTGAGGGGCTCGGGTTTTTTTTCCATCCCGACCCTAAACTTTACCCTTGTTACCCAAAACGCCCTTGACGTTATTATTATTATTTTTTTCCATCCTCTCGGCATTTTAGATTTTTGGGGTCGGTTTACTATTCTGCTAGACCTGCTTTCTTACTTCTAACTCTAAGGTACCGAGGGATCTCGGTTTTCATTTCCGAGCATATTTCTATTGCTCGTTTCCTGAAATGCCCTTAATGCCGCTTTAAAAATTTCGGCAGCATTTCCGCTTAAATTTTAGGTTTCCGGCGTTTAGGAAACGCCTCAAAACCATCTATCCTAATCTAAACCTGCCACATACTATACCAGAGGCCAATTTTACGCAAAAGCTTCTAAGCTTTTACGTAAAAACCTTCCACATTCTCAATGTACAAATCACACACAAGGTCTTTATTTTTTTCACTCACATTAACCACGGTTTTAGTTTAGGTTTCCAACACCAAAACTTTCTTTCTTTCAACATTCTTTCTCTTACTTTTCTTCTTGGTTTTTAAGGCATATTCAACACCAAAACCAAATAAAATTCTTATTAAAATCTCACTTGGATGCCTCGGGTTTTATGCTAAATCCTAACCTAACTTTGGTTTTCAATTCAACCACTTAAACAAGCTTATATTCTACATCATTCTAACTTAGCACAACACTAAAATCACATGATTTTTACATGTTCTTCACACTAGGTATGCATGGTTTCTTTTTAGAAAACTTTTATAAAATTTTGTTTCAAACTCTTTAACTTTTCTTTCTAAACATTTTACACATTAAAACACATGTTTAAATCAACCAAAACCAACTCAGAATTCTTTCCAAACCCTAGTAACATACACGGTTTTTCTTGAAACAAACCGAATCCCACTTTGGTTTTAAGCTTTCAAATTTTCTTTCTAGTTGTTTTACATATCAAAACACACTTTAAAACAACAACTTAATTAAATCAAACTTGAAATTCTTTGAACCCATACACTTAGCCATGGGTTCCTCACAAAACTAACATGAAAAATTCTTGTTTTAAGCTTCTAAATTACTCTTTAACTATTATGCATACTAATTAACCTTAAACAACAAGATTTGAACTAAACTTTTCTCATTCCTTTCTACTCAACATAGCCATGGATTTTTGCTTCAAAATACCAAAGAAAAGCTTGAAATTTGAAGCTTACCTTGCTATGTTTGTCAATACTTGCTTAGGAAGAACTTTGCTTAAGATTTTGACACCAAACTTTGAAGAAACTCAAGCTCAATGGAGGGGAAGAGTCTTGGCTTCAAAGGGCAGCAAAGGGGCTGTAATTTCAGAAAAAAAATTCTGATTTTATGAAGCCAAAAGCGTTTTTATAAAGGGAGGCCAAAAAGGAGGGCTTTTTAGCAATTTTCTTTAGGGACTTTTTAGCGACTTTTTAAGGGTTTATTTGCAAACTTTTTGGGGTCAAAACATAATTATTTTCGCTGTCTTTCCAGCTGTAAAACTGACCTATGCAGCCCTTATCCACAAAATTAAAAAAAATTTCAACTTTGCATTTTTGGCTTAATCTTAGCCTTTGATCTTACCTACCTTTAATCTTAGCCATTCATCCTACTTACCACCCTTTTTCTTTTAATTTCTTATTCCTAATTATGACATCATCCATGATGTCATCTAATTAATCCATAGGTCAAAGTTTAACCAAAAGTCAAACCGAACCAAACTTTACCGAAATCACGTAGGCAGGTTTCTGACGCCTCCTGTGCGATCGGTTTACCTTATTCTACTGTCGTTGGGCTAAAAATCGATGACGAAGTTTTTCGTCCTTTAGTAACCTTAGGTTTTACATACGGTAATCTCTTGGTTTCTTTGGCCCCAAAATGCTTCATCATTTTACTGAAGATGACGAAATTTCTGGGGTGACATATCGGAGGACTTGTCTAGCCATCCGTACTGTCAAATTATTCCAATACTGTCTTAAAACTCTTAAAAACCCTAAATTACTTTTCTTACTGTGCTCTTACTTTGACTTGCCATATTCTTATCTTTACACTGTTCAGATACCGAAACTACTCCTTTTTGAGCGTTTTGGCCTGAAATCACTTTCTTACTCATATACTTTATTCTCTACTTATTTTGGAGATTTTAATTCCTCCAAAACATCTATTTATTACTATCAACACTATAATTTGTCTAATTACAAACATAGTGTTTCTTCATATTCTTGCTTACAGAACTCATAGAAAACCCTAGATTAAACTAAGTTACGCTGCTAAAATTCTCTGGTCGTCACATCTAACTTATGCTTTCATGAATCTACGTACTTATGATCTGCATACTTAACATAGGGTAAAACAAATAGCATTTTAAACCCATTTTTGCTCATGCTATAGGCGGAGTTGTACTTACTTGTCAGCCGACAATCAGTACCTTGCCTTCATTGAGAATTACAAGTAGCGATCTGTAATCATAACGCATATTTGTTAAACTCTGTTCTTAAGTCATTATGATCGTTAGTGACTATAAATTCTATTGTTGTGTGCCAACAATGCCCATCGGTACCTGACTGCTCTTGTTTTGGGAATTCGGTATCTATTTTCTAATCGTGCTAGATTGCTTTGTCTACTTGACAAAGGAATCACCGTTTCTCACTATCTCATTCAAACTCGGTCCTTGATTGGTTAACTGACCATTCAACTGATTGGTTACCTCGCACATCATTGACTATGTAGCCTACCGGGCTACTTTATATATTTGGTGTAGTAGCTGATCGGGCTACCTCTATCGTTTATTTATTTTAGAAAATTGTTTTTAGAAATCTTATCAAATTGTGGGGAAAATCTATGCTCTTTGAAACCGCCCCCACACCACCTCGTTGGAAGGTGGGGGTATTTTATCAAAACCATTTTTCCATTTCAAAAGGGAAATAACACATTTTGGTGTTCATATTTAAAGGTGGTTCTAGAACCATTTTATGGAAACTATTTTAAAACTTGTTCGAAACGATTTAATTTATGAATTTGGTTGTCACGGCCCAAAATTTAGACACGTGACACGGCAGCCAAATCATAATATCAACCCGAGATTTAAGGAAAAACATTTATTACGAAGAGTGGGTCAACATTATAATTTAGCTAAGCCTAATTATTTATAAAGTAGCATCATAACCACATAATAAAATAAAGGAGAAAAAAATGCTTTTTAATGCGGAAATCAAACATAAAATCGGTTTTCAAAAGAAATTACCAACAATAAATATTCCCAAGCATAGAATTTAAAAAACGTGAAATAAAGTCCAAACTTAATGTCTCATTACATCAGAACGAGAAACAGAAAGAAGAAGATGGAGAAAACGGTTAGCATCATCCTCGGTAGAAACGGATAGCTCAATGATTTTTGGAACTGCTACCTCCCGCACCTGGAAGTAGTCATTTCGAAATCACAAAGAAAAAGGGACGTGAGCACTGGCTCAGTAGGACAGAAACAAAAGTGGGTTAACAGATAACATTTAAAAGTATGGCATAATATTCGTTTCCAAAAATAATCAGCAATTTAAAAAAAATACATGACATAATAATCATAAAAAAAATAATCAACAATTTCGTGAAAAAAACATTTTTAATACAAGTTTTATTCTGCTGAGTACTTAGCGTAGCTGCAATATACATGCCCTAATATTAAAATAATAAATCATTAAAACAAACCATCATATTATGAGTGAGGACTTGTCGTAGCTATAATATACGTGCCTCGAATTGAATTATCCTAGATCATCTCGTTACGGTCTAAATAGGCCGAACGGCCCTGCGCAGGTTTAGGGACCTTCCCCCATGGCGTCAACTTTGGGACGCACACATCATTTACAATGATCGTGAACTAGAGCTCAATTATGTTCGCCGGATTATTCAAAAGATGGTATTTACCAAGTTATATTATGCCATAAATCAAAACATGTTTTAAAATACACATTTAATTACCAAATACGTTGCATGCGTTTATTTCATCAAAAAGCAATATAATAATTTCATAAACTGAAAACAGCATGTCATCGATAAAACAGGGAAATTTAAAACACTTGACTACTCCCAGAAAAGGCTAGAACGTCCTACCTCGATTATCGCACAAGCGTTACGATAACGTGATCCACAAATCCAGCAAAAACGTCAAATAAGTCCTATAATCACAACATATGATTAGTCTAGGTCTAGACATAATCATCCAATCATTTTAGTGTGCCACAAAAGATTTTAAAACGTTTAATAAACATTTGGGATTTAAAATTTGTGAAAAACTCTAAGTTAGGATATTTCTGGTCATGGGCAGACTGACCTAGGCCGATTGTAAAATCAATATCAATTAATTTTTAATCCCAAAAATTCTAAATTTTTAATATGTTAAACTAGACATCCGTAGCTTTAATTCCATATAATTTTTATAATTTTTAGACATCATTTGATCATTCAATTAGGCCAAAAACCGAGGGGTTGTTTTCAGGCATAAAATCTGGGTTTCAGTTTTAGTTCAAAAACTGGCAGTTCTGTCCGCCTACATTAGAAAAATATTTTGACTGGGAAAACGGATGAGTTTGGTTCTAAAATTTTGCAGGCATTTAGGGGATATCTTGAATTTAATGTTAGGCTCAAGAATCACTCAAAAATAGTTTTTAAATCTCAAGTTATGGCTGACACAAATTTACTGTTCATATGGTAATTTTCCAGATTTCCGTTTTTCTGTGTCCGAATTTCGATTAGCCTCAAAGCAATTCAATTTTCATCCAATGATCACGAAATTTTGTGGAAAACCTTATTTATATGTCATTAACACAACCCAAGAATCAAATTGGCAAAAATCATAAAATTTACACATGTGATAATAGGGTTTTTGAAAGGGAACAAAGAGGCAAAAGTTTTAGGGTTTGAGAGAGAGATTCACACCTTGTTTGTGCTGCACTATTTTTGATGCTTGGTCTCCTTTTTGGCTGAATTTGTGTGAGTGTTGGAGTCTTGAAAACAGTAGGGAAAACAGTGGAGAAAACCATATAAAAATTCGGATTTAAAACCAAAAAGAGAAGGAAGGAAAAAGTTTGATTTCTCACCTTATTTTTGTCTCAAAAATTGTTGAATCTTTGAGCTGCCTTTTGATAGGTTTTGTTTGCTGTTTTGGGTGTCTTTTAGGACAGAAAATTCAGAGAGGAGAGAAGGGAAAGCTGGCCAAATTTTTGAGGGTGAAAGGAAGGGTGAATGAGAGTTAAAAGGGGGTTTTTATACTAGGTTTTTCTTTCCCTTTCTCTTCCTTGTTTGGCCGAAAATTGTAAGGGGCAAAAAGGAAAGTTTTTGTGCTGTTTTGAGGCTAGGGTTTTCTCTCTTATTTCCCCTTAAGTGGCCAAAATTATCCCTTAGTTTTTAAGGAAAAATAATTTGAATTTTGATTGAGTTTTGACTTAGCTTTTAATTCAATAAAATCTCCTTTATTTCCTACACTTTATGACCAAATTTCTTCTTTATATCTAAGGAATGAAATTTGAATTTGAATCCTCCTTGGATTTGTGGAATTTAAATTTTAATTAAAATCCCAAGTGATGGCCGAATATTTTAGGGTTTCTTTTTGAAGTTCAAATTGTTGACTTTTTGAGCGGAATTTGACTAGGAAACCAACCTAGGGTTTCCAAAAGGATTTTTAATTAATTTTTGGCACACTAATTTTATTTAAATTATATATTGACCCTTAAATAAAATTTAAGGCGTCACAAAAACTACCACTAAAAATAGTTTCGTCCTCGAAACTTTAAGAATTACTCCACACTAAAGAAGAGAATAAGAATATGAATAACTTCTCATTTCATTAAGCAGTCTAAATGCACCTTTCAAAACATATAGTGGTATATCTACCACTATGAACAGAGTAGAGTTACAAAACAAACTTAGGTCGACTACATTACATGTACTCTACTGCTTAGCGAACCATTCAGCATGGTTCTTGCGCATATCTTTCTCGGTTTCCTATGTGGCTTCCTCTTCACCATGGTTACTCCAAAGAACCTTTACCATGGGTATTGTTTTCGGTCTCAGCTGCTTGACCTTACGATCCAAAATCTTCACCGGAACCTCGACGTAAGAGACATCTGGTTGGATTTCTACATCATCTGTTGAAATGACTTCGGACTCTGTTCGTGCACTCTTCCTCAGCATCGATACATGGAAAACATTGTGCACTCCCAAGGTGTCGGGTAACTTCAGCTAATATGCAACCTTACCAACTCTGCATACGATCTCGAAAGGTCCAATGTAACGCGGTGCTAGCTTCCCTTTAACTCCGAAACGAGAGGTACCTTTCTTCGGTGAAACCTTTAGCAACACAAACTCTCCGACATCGAACTCTAACGGCTTTCTGCGTTGATCTACATAGCTCTTCTGTCGACTCTGTGCTGTTAGAAGTCGTTGTTTGATGATGGCAATCTTCTCGTACTGGTCTAGGATCATCTCAGGTCCACCCACTGGTGCTTCCTGGTTGTCAACCCAATAGATGGGTGATCGACAAGGCTTTCCGTACAACGCTTCAAAGGGTGCCATTCCGATACTCGCTTGATAACTGTTGTTGTATGCAAACTCTGCCATGTAGAGGTGTTTGCTACATCCATCTCCAAGATCAAGAGCGCAGGCACGTAGTGTTAGGAAATACCCTAAGTATTAGTGACATTTTGATGTATTCATTTTGAACTGGATAATAAAATTACACTTAGAGGTTATTCATTACATTGCTATCTGTCCTCGTCTTATTTACATGTTAAAGTAAATGTAAGCAAATATGGCTCACTGACTGCTTGTGTTAAAACTATTAGAACATTGCATGCAATGGACTTTTGTATGTGAGAAGACAATGTTCTAAAGTTAGCGGTCTAAACTATGGTCTGTAGTCTATGGGGTTAGACCGAGCATCTAACTCATGTTAAGACTATTATGTTGTCTAAAGCCTTAGAGGGGACGGTTTGTCTTGACTGTCTGGAGCTGGACTCCCAAGTAGAGACATGGATATGTTGCTCGGTGGTGACATATTAGACCGGGACTAAAGCATGATTGATTTACGTAGTCCGCTATGAGTGGATCAATCTGCTTTTGACGTTCATTGTGCAATAACCTTAATCCTGAGTAAATGAACTACTTCATGTATATGACTTGTGTACTTTGATGTTCCAATGGCTAAACCGTCTCAGAGGTAGTAAGCTTATAGACCGGTTCGTTGGGTGCATGACTTGTATACGATGAAGGGTTTGTTTGCAGATATCGGAATCATAGCTCTGAGGAGTTAAAGGTATCCTCTTAAAGGCATTATACTGAATGTGAAAATGGACAAGGCCTTGGGTCGTCTGCTGGGCGGATGACTTCTTATTCACATATGGTGAATAATCATTTTCTTGATTCGGTAGTATAATGGAACTTTAAGATAGCCTGATCAGTAGAATTAAACGGACTTTGACCTAAGGCTGATCATGGATATCATATGAGGGTTTTGCATATATGACAAGGTCATTGGATAGTAGCTCGTCACAGGCTTACGTAATACGGTATATAATTGGGAGTTTAGTTTCAGGTTTATAGTGGTGTGACTCTGAAACTAGTGATCATATGATTGAGTTGTTTGGTAAAGAATGATGATCATATGGAATCAAGGGAGCCTAATTATATATGTCCAATCAGTCCCTCTACTAGCTCCACATAATTCCTTAACGTTTGGCAAATTGATTTGTGTATGCTATTGGCTAGTTTATTATGCATGGATGGTGATGACACAAGATTAGGATGGTAGACAAGATTCTCTCCGGTTGGATTCAGATTTTGTTTTGGATAATAGAGTACACAATTATTCGAACTCCAAATAAAGTTGCCATGATTTTATTTGAGATTGGATTGGAGTTGTAGAAAATTATCCATGAGAACAAGAATATGAAACACAACCATTTTGTGGAATTTGAAATTTGAATTTTGAATTTTGAATTTTGAAATTTGAATTTTGAATTTTGAATTTGAAATTTGAATTTGAAATTTGAATTTGAAATTCGAATTTGAAATTCGAATTTGAAATTCGAATTTGAAATTTGAATTTGAAATTTAAATTTGAAATTTGAAATTTGAAATTTGAATTTGAAATTTGAATTTGAAATTTGAAATTCAAATTTTGAATCACAGTCCAAGTTGGATTCGAATTTGTTGTGGAAAATCCACAAGGTTTGAAATTCGAATTTGAGTTGGATTTGGAGAGAACAATCTTGTTAGAATCCTACTTGAATTTTGAATCTAAATCCCAACAAAAGTGGACGAAATTTTTGAGGATAATCCTCATGGAAAAATTCAGATTTTGTGGATAAGGTTCAAGGGAAAATTCAAGCTTCAATCCTAGTTGAATTTGGATTCTCTCCTTCCCTGAAAAGTGGCCGAAATTAGGGAGAATATCTCCTAGGAAATTCGGTTATTTTGGATAAGTTTGAGATAAGATTCAAGCTTGAAAATCCTAATGGAATTTTTGATTCTCCCTTATCCATAATGGCCGAAATTTATGAGGAGATTTTCTCCAAGAAAAATTCGGATTTTTTGGTTGAAAAAGGGAGATAAAATTCTAGTGAAAATCTTGTTTAGATTTGGATTGGATTTATCCTAAGAAAACCGAATTTTATTGTTGGATTTATCCATGGAAAAATTCGGATTTTTTGGTTAAGGATAAGGGAAAATATCTTTTCCTAATCCAATTCAAATTCAGAGAATCACCTCATGCAGGTCTATAAATAGAGGTCCTGCCACTCCAGTTCTCTCAGACCACAGACTCTCAGGTGAGCAGGCTTATTGTTGCACAGCTCATCGTGACAATAAAGTTCTTTAGAGATCTGGGTGGTCAGAAGAAGACTAGCAGTGCTAGCATACCGATTGAGGTTCAGAGTGCCCACACACTCAGCCATTCGGGAATTGGAGAATAGTAGAGAAGGCTAGTTGGTTGAAGCCTCCGGTCATTCTCCTCCTGCAAGATTGGCATCCTTGAGGTATGAGTTTTAATTGTTGTTGGTTTATTGTATATGGCATCATGAGATATTTAACGATCTAAAAATTTTTATTGTTCCACTGCGCCACTCTGATACGTTTTTATCGATTTATTTTCCTACACGTAGCATATCCTCGAGGATCTGTATAAGACGCTCCGACTGACCATCTGTCTGCGGATGAAAAGCGGTGCTGAAGTTCAGTTCTGTGCCTAGAGCTTCCTGTAGACTTTGCCAAAAGCGAGCGTTGAAGCACATATCACAATCAGAAACGATCACTGAAGGGACTCCATGCAATCTGACTACGTTCCTCATGTAAAGCTCGGCTAGCTGGTTCCTGGTGCAAGTCGTCTTGAACGGGATGAAGTGCGCAGTCTTCGTGAGACGATCTACAACTACCCAGACTCCATCAGGTCCATCCTGTGCTCTCAGTAAGCCGGTTAAGAAGTCCATTCCTATACTATCCCACTTCCACCGAGGTATTGGAAGTGGTTGGAACAGACCTGCGGGTCTCTCCTGTACGGCCTTTACTTTCTGACACGTCAAACAGTTGGCCACGAAGTTCTTCACATCTAACTTCATACCTCTCCACCAAAGCTGCCGTCTTAGGTTTTGATATATCTTATTTCCACCTGGGTGCATGGCGAACCTCGACTGATGAAACTCTGACAAGATCCCCTGTATAAGCTCTGGAATGTGTGGCACTGCTAAGCGACCCTCGTTGTAAAGAATTCCACTGGCGTCCATCGACCACTCTGCAACATGCTTGCCCTTTAACAATCTCTCTCGGATGTCAACGAAACGTGTATCTGCCAACTGATTCTCCTTGATCCTCTACACGTAGTCTGGTTCCATCACTAAGTTGCACAACACTGGGTGACCCTGAACTTCGCCAAAATGAACCTGATAAGCTGTAAGAACTCTGTCCTTTTCCCACTCATCTATCTGCATAGCCATTATAGAAGCGTCATGATCAGGATTGGGAACTGCCTCTCTTTTCCTACTTAGTGCATCTGCAACCACGTTTACTTTACCCGGATGGTACTCGACTTGGAAGTCGTAGTCTTGCATGTATTCTACCCATCTTCTCTGACGCAGGTTGAGATCTTTCTGTGTAGCCAGGTATTTCAAACTCTTGTGATCTGAAAACAGTCTAAAACTGGCACCATACAGATCACAATGCCAAATCTTAAGTGCGAACTCTACTGCAGCTAACTCTAGATCGTGTGTAGGGTAGTTTCATTCATGTTGTTTCAGTTGTCGTGAGGCATAAGTGACAACTCGATTCTGTTGCATTAAAACTGCTCCAAGACCTTGATGAGAAGCATCGGTGTAGACGTCATATACTTGATCTTGATCTGGAATAATAAGGATAGGTGCAGACGTCAAACGACTCTTTAACTCCTGGAAAACTGACTCACAGCTGTTGTCCCAAACGAAAGGTACATCCTTCTTTGTCAGATTGGTGAGGGGAGCGGCGAGCTTGCTGAAGTCCTGTACAAAACGTCGATAATATCCCGCTAAGCCCAAGAAGCTTCGGATCTCTGGGACATTCTTCGGTCGTTCCCACTTAAGAATCGCTTCAACCTTGGATGGATCCACTGATATACCATCTCCCTGAGATTATATGCCCGAGAAACTTAACCTCTGTCATCCAAAACTCACATTTTTCTTTCTTGGCATACAACTGATGTTCATGAAGAGTCTGTAAAACTATACTGAGATGATGTGCATGATCTTCACGAGTTCGGGAATAGATGAGGATGTCGTCAATGAATACGATGACGAACTTATCAAGAAAAGGTCGGAAGACACTATTCATCATATCCATGAAGGCTGCTGGCGTGCTTGTCAAACCGAAAGGCATTACTAAGAACTCGTAACTGCCATACCTCGTTCGGAATGCCGTCTTTGGGATATCCTCCTCTCTAACCCGAAGCTGATGATAACCGGATCTCAAATCAATCTTGGAGAAGAAACAAGCTCCTCCCAACTGGTCGAACAAGTCATCTATACGTGGTAACGGATACTTATTTTTGATGGTCACACTGTTGAGCTTTCTGTAGTCCACATAGAGACGGAGCGAACCGTCGGCTTTCTTCACAAAAAGGATTGATGAACCCCAGGGTGAGTTGCTGTCTCGGATAAAGCCCAGCGATTTCAACTCATCCAGCTGCTTGCGCAACTCTTTCATCTCTAGAGGTGCCATACGATACGGAGCAGAAGCAAAAGGAGCTGTTCCAGGAACTAAGTCGATACGAAACTCTATTTCTCGATGAGGTGGTAAACCTGGAAGAGCTTTTGGAAAAACATCTGGAAAACTATCGACAACAGGTATAGGTTGGGTACTCTTTTCAGAACTGGATCCTTCCACCGCACACAAGGATAAGAAACAAAGAATACCCTATCTACTCTTCGACACTAACCTCAGAGCAGATCTATCAACATCTGAAACTAAGCTTAACTGATAGGACACTACATGTTCGAAATCAGTTGTAAAGATAACGCGACGATTACGACAATCAAGCATAATTCCATATCGGGAAAGCCAGTCATATCCCAGAATAACATCATAAGCAAACATAGGCATTACTACAAGTGATGCCTCCAAACAAACATCCCCAACATAAACATAGGCTTGACACCCATCACTAATGGTAGTCGTGCCCAACGGGGATTTTGCACATAAGGGAGAGTCAAGATTTTGCAGTTCTAAACCAAGTGAACGAGCATAATGTTAGGCTATAAAAGAGTGTGTAGCCCCGGTGTCAAACAAAACATATGCATATGTACCAAAGATAGGAATTATACCATCTAATGCAGTCGGTGCATGATCTATCTCCATGCTGTCAGCTCCAAGAGCGTGTACCTGTGGTGCCTTACCACGATTTTGAGCTGTATTCCCTCGCTGGTAGCCCGTACTCTGACCCTGTGGTGGCGGTCTCTGATAACTCGGCACTGGGAACTGCTGTAGCGGTGTAGCATATGAAGCATAAGGCGCAGTGTACTGGCTCATGCGCTGAGGCTGATAGGGAACCGGAAGCTGAGGGCGCTGTGACTGCGAAGACTGGGAGTAAACTGTTGTCTCTGTGGAAAACCATTCTGATTCCACTGATGATGATGTCTATGAGCATTGTCTCTCGACTGTCTCTTCGGGCAGACATTTCTTTTGTGGCCTTCATCACCACACTCGAAGCAGGTAATCACATTCACCCGACCCTGTCACTGTCCAGAAGACTGGTGAGAACCTGACCCCTGAGACTGCTGGTTCTTCTGGTAAGGAGTCTGCGGCTTGTGTTGAGGCTTGTTGCGGATTGGTCCAGACTTGTTTTTGTTACGAGCTTCAAGGAACTCCTTGTCACCCTCTTCCACTGTCAACGCCTTAGCAACTATCTGCTGGTAGTTATCCTTGATCTGGAACGGTTGTACACCCCTCTTCACATAGAGGCTAAGCCCTTCCTCAAAGCGGAGACACTTAGTAGCTTCATCCAAAACCTGATTCTTCGCATACCGGGCCAACTCAGTGAACTTGGCTTCATATTCCCGCACTGACATAGACCCTTGCTTCAAACGGACGAACTCCCTAGCTTTTCTGTCGCGGAACTGAGCTGAAAAGAAACGCTCGTGAAAACGCTCCTCGAAAACTGTCCAAGAAGTCCTCTGCTCCTCTGTCAAACCATCCTCGATACTAGCCCACCAGGTAGAGGCTAGACCCACCAGCTTGTTGGAAGCAAACTCAACCCAGAACTCTGCGGGTGTGGCGGTCAACTTTAGCTGCTTACGAATGGCATCAAACCAGTAGTCGGCATCCATCTCTGTGCCCGTGCTGTCGAAAGTGGGTACGTGAGGCTTAAAGAAAAGAGTTAGGGCTGCCTGTTTAGGATGTATCATAGGCTGGGTAGGTACTGGTCCAGAGGTAGGGTTTTCGGTGGTAGGCGTTTGCTGAGGAGTCTGAGAAGAACTCCCCGCTCTCTGGGTCTCATTAGGAACAGCATTGGCTATAGGAGCTGGGTTAGGTGTTCCAAAAGGTAAGACGGTGAGGAGAGCCTGTATTGCTGTCGTGAGATTCTGCATCGCCGTTAGCTGATCGTTCGGTGTAGGGACCGCTGTATTCTGACTCCCTTGAGGCTGCGTGTTCCCGGGGTGCTCTTCGTCGTTGCCTCTCTGCTGCCTCTGACTACGCGTGCCGGGACGAGCCATTTTGCTGCATACGATTGAAGGAAGAGGAAATCCTATAAGCTTCTAAGAGTAAGAAAACTATGCTTGGGTATTTTGAAAACGTTTTGATGAAAACCATTTTGAAAACGTTTTGATGAAAAACCCTTTTGAAAACGTTTTGATGGAAAACCCTTTTGAAAACCTGGGCTCTGATACCATTATTTGTCACAGCCCAAAATTTAGACACGTGACACGGCAGCCAAATCATAATATCAACCTAAGATTTAAGGAAAAACATTTATTACGAAGAGCGGGTCAACATTATAATTTAGCTAAACCTAATTATTTATAAAGTAGCATCATAACCACATAATAAAATAAAGGAGAAAAAAATGCTTTTTAATGCGGAAATCAAACACAAAATCGGTTTTCAAAAGAAATTACCAACAATAAATATTCCCAAGCATAGAATTTAAAAAACATGAAATAAAGTCCAAACTTAATATCTCATTACATCAGAATGAGAAACAGAAAGAAGAAGATGGAGAAAATGGTTAGCATCATCCTCGGTAGAAACGGATAGCTCAACGATTTTCGGAACTGCTACCTCCCGCACCTGGAAGTAGTCATTTCAAAATCATAAAGAAAAAGGGACGTGAGCGCTGACTCAGTAGGACAGAAACAAAAGTGGGTTAACAGATAACATTTAAAAGTATGGCATAATATTCGTTTCTGTCACGGCCCAAAATTTAGACACGTGACACGGCAACCAAATCATAATATCAACCCGAGATTTAAGGAAAAACATTTATTTCGAAAACGGGTCGACATTATAATTTAGCTAAGCCTAATTATTTATAAAGCAGTATCATAACCACAGAATAAAATAAAGGATAAAATAAATGCTTTTTAATGCGGAAATCAAACACAATATCGGTTTTCAAAAGAAATTACAAACCATAAAAATATTCCCAAGCATGAAAGTTAAATAACATGAAATAAAGTACAAACTTAAAGTCTCATTACATCAGAACGAGAAACAGAAAGAAGAAGATGGAGAAAACGGATAGCATCATCTTCGATAGTAACAGATATCTCAACGATTTTTGGAACTGCAACCTCCCGCACCTGGAAGTAGTCATTTCGAAATCACAAAGAAAAAGGGACGTGAGCGCTGGCTCAGTAGGACAGAAACAAAGGTGGGTTAACAGATAACATTTAAAAGTATGGCATAATATTCGTTTCCAAAAATAATCAATAATTTAAAAAAAATACATGACATAATAATCATAAAAAAAAAAATCAACAATTTAAAAAAAACATTTTTAATACAAGTTTTATTCTGCTGAGGACTTAGCGTAGCTTTAATATACGCACCCCAATATTAAAATAATAAATCATTAAAACAAACCATCATATTATGAGTGAGGACTTGTCGTAGCTATAATATACGTGCCTCGAATTTGAATTATCCTAGATCATCTCGTTACGGTCTAAACAGGCCGAACGGCCCTGCGCAGGTTTAGGGACCTTCCCCCATGGCGTCAACTTCGGGACGCACGCATCATTTACAATGATCGTGAACTAGAGCTCAATTATGTTCACCGGATTATTCAAAAGATGGTATTTACCAAGTTATGTTATGCCATTAATCAAAACACGCTTTAAAATACACATTTAATACAAAACACTTTGCATGCGTTTATTTCATCCAAAAACAGTATAATAATTTCATAAACTGAAAACAGCATGCCATCGATAAAACAGGGGAATTTAAAACACTTGACTACTCCTAGAAAATTCTAGAACGTCCTACCTCAATTTTCGCACAAGCGTTGCGATAATGTGATCCACCAATCAAGCAAGAACGTCAAATAATTCCTATAATCAAACATATGATCAGTCTAGGTCTAGACATAATCATCCAATCATTTTAGTGTGCCACAAAAGATTTCAAAACGTGTAATAAACATTTGGGATTTTAAAATTTTTGAAAAACTCTAAGTTAAGATATTTCTGGTCATGGGCAAACTGACCTAGGCTAATTGTAAAATCAATATCAATTCATTTTTAATACTAAAAATACTAAAATTTTAATATGTTAAACTAGACATCCGTAGCTTTAATTCCATATAATTTTTATAATTTTTGGACATCGTTTGGTCATTCAACTAGGCCAAAAACTGAGGGTTGTTTTCAGGCATAAAAATCTGGGTTTCAGTTTCGGTTCAAAACCTAGCAGTTCTGTCCGCCTATCTTAGAAAAATATTTTGACTGGACAAATGGAGGATTTTGGTTCTGAAACTTTGCAGGAATTTAGGGGACATCTTGAATTTAATTTTAGGCTCAAGAATCACTCAAAAATCATTTTAAAACTCAGGTTATGGCTGACACAAATTTACTGTTCATATGGTAATTTTCCAGATTTCCTTTTTTCTGTGTCCGAATTTCGATTAGCCTCAAACCAATTCAATTTTCATCCAATGATCATGAAATTTTGTGGAAAACCTTATTTATATGTCATTAACACAACCCAAGAATCAAATTGACAAAATCATAAAATCTTTCACATATGATAATAGGGTTTTTGAAAAGGGGATCAATGAGGTAAGATTTTAGGGTTTTAGAGAAAAATCACACCTTGTTTGTGCTGCCCTATTTTTGATGCTTGGTCTCCCTTTTGGCTGAATTTGTGTGAGTATTGGAGTCTTCAAAACAGTATGGAAATAGTGGAGAAAACCATATAAATTTCGGATTTAAAATCAAAAGGAGAAGGAAGGAAAAAGTTTGATTTCTCACCCTGTTTTTGTCTCAAAAGTTGTTGAATCTTTGAGCTACCTTTTGGTAGGTTTTGTTTGCTGTTTTGGGTGTGTTTTGGGAGAGAAAATTCAGAGAGGGGAGAGGGGAAAGCTGGCCGAAATTTTGAGGGGGAAAGGAGGGGTGAATGAGAGTTAAAATGGGGTTTTTATACTAGGTTTTTCTTTCCCTTTCTCTTCCTTGTTTGGCTGAAAATTTTAAGGGGCAAAAGGGAAAGTTTTTGTGCTGTTTTGAGGCTAGGGTTTTCTCTCTTATTTCCCCTTAAGTGGCTGAAAATTATCCCTTAGTTTTTAAGGAAAAATAATTTGAATTTTAATTGAGTTTTAACCTAGCTTTTAATTCAAATAAAATCTCCTTTATTTCCTACACTTTATGGCCGAATTTCTTCTTTATATCTAAGGAATGAAATTTGAATTTGAATCCTCCTTGGATTTGTGGAATTTAAATTGTAATTAAAATCCCAAGTGATGGCCGAATATTTTAGGGTTTCTTTTTGAAGTTCAAATTGTTGACTTTTTGAGCGGAATTTGACTAGGAAACCAACCTAGGGTTTCCAAAAGGATTTTTAATTAATTTTTTGCACACTAATTTTATTTAAATTATATATTGACCCTTAAATAAAATTTAAGGCGTCACAGTTTCCAAAAATAATCAACAATTTAAAAAAAATACATGACATAATAATCATAAAAAAAATAATCAACAATTTCGTGAAAAAAACATTTTTAATACAAGTTTTATTCTGCTGAGGACTTAGCGTAGCTGCAATATACGTGCCCCAATATTAAAATAATAAATCATTAAAACAAACCATCATATTATGAGTGAGGACTTGTCGTAGCTATAATATACGTGCCTCGAATTGAATTATCCTAGATCATCTCGTTACGGTCTAAATAGGCCGAACGGCCCTGCGTAGGTTTAGGGACCTTCCCCCATGGCGTCAACTTTGAGACGCACGCATCATTTACAATGATCATGAACTAGAGCTCAATTATGTTCACCGGATTATTCAAAAGATGGTATTTACCAAGTTATATTATGCCATAAATCAAAACACGTTTTAAAATACATATTTAATTACCAAATACGTTGCATGCGTTTATTCCATCAAAAAACAATATAATAATTTCATAAACTGAAAACAGCATGCCATCGATAAAATAGGGAAATTTAAAACACTTGACTACTCCTAGAAAAGGCTAGAACGTCCTACCTCGATTATCGCACAAGCGTTACGATAACGTGATCCACAAATCCCGCAAAAACGTCAAATAAGTCCTATAATCACAACATATGATTAGTCTAGGTCTAGTCATAATCATCCAATCATTTTAGTGTGCCACAAAAGATTTTACAACGTTTAATAAACATTTGGGATTTAAAATTTGTGAAAAACTCTAAGTTAGGATATTTCTGGTCATGGGCAGACTGACCTAGGCCGATTGTAAAATCAATATCAATTAATTTTTAATCCCAAAAATTCTAAATTTTTAATATGTTAAACTAGACATCTGTAGCTTTAATTCCATATAATTTTTATAATTTTTAGACATCATTTGGTCATTCAATTAGGCCAAAAACCGAGGGGTTGTTTTCAGGCATAAAATCTGGGGTTCAGTTTCAGTTCAAAAACTGGCAGTTCTGTCCGCTTATATTAGAAAAATATTTTGACTAGGCAAACGGATAAGTTTGGTTCTAAAATTTTTTAAGCATTTAGGGGACATCTTGAATTTAATTTTAGGCTCAAGAATCACTCAAAAATCGTTTTTAAATCTCAAGTTATGGCTGACACAAATTTACTGTTCATATGTTAATTTTCCAGATTTCCGTTTTTCTGTGTCCGAATTTCGATTAGCCTCAAACCAATTCAATTTTCATCCAATGATCTCGAAATTTTGTGGAAAACCTTATTTATATGTCATTAACACAACCCAAGAATCAAATTGGCAAAAATCATAAAATTTACACATGTGATAATAGGGTTTTTGAAAGGGAACAAAGAGGCAAAAGTTTTAGCGTTTGAGAGAGAGATTCACACCTTGTTTGTGCTGCACTATTTTTGATGCTTGGTCTCCTTTTTGGCTGAATTTGTGTGAGTGTTGGAGTCTTGAAAACAGTAGGGAAAACAGTGGAGAAAACCATATAAAAATTTGGATTTAAAACGAAAAAGAGAAGGAAGGAAAAAGTTTGATTTCTCACCTTGTTTTTGTCTAAAAAATTGTTGAATATTTGAGCTGCCTTTTGATAGGTTTTGTTTGATGTTTTGGGTGTGTTTTAAGGGAGAAAATTCAGAGAGGAGAGAGGGGAAAGCTGGCCGAATTTTTGAGGGTGAAAGGAAGGGTGAATGAGAGTTAAAAGGGGGTTTTTATACTAGGTTTTTCTTTCCCTTTCTCTTCCTTGTTTGGCCAAAAATTGTAAGGGGCAAAAGGGAAAGTTTTTGTGCTGTTTTGAGGCTAGGGTTTTCTCTCTTATTTCCCCTTAAGTGGCCAAAATTATCCCTTAGTTTTTAAGGAAAAATAATTTGAATTTTGATTGAGTTTTGACTTAGCTTTTAATTCAATAAAATCTCCTTTATTTCCTACACTTTATGGCCAAATTTCTTCTTTATATCTAAGGAATGAAATTTGAATTTGAATCCTCCTTGGATTTGTGGAATTTAAATTTTAATTAAAATCCCAAGTGATGGCCGAATATTTTAGGGTTTCTTTTTGAAGTTTAAATTGTTGACTTTTTGAGCGGAATTTGACTAGGAAACCAACCTAGGGTTTCCAAAAGGATTTTTAATTAATTTTTGGCACACTAATTTTATTTAAATTATATATTGACCCTTAAATAAAATTTAAGACGTCGCATTGGTAAATATTAAACTTTTAGTCCTCGACGAGATGAACAACTCTTGTGTTCATCCTGGAGCTCGGTTTAATCTCTAATGGGTCCGAAACACTCAAAACCCATAGCTAAGTTTATGCCCAGTTTTAGAAAAATTCCAGTTTTACACTTGTTTTAAAACTGCTCTGTTTGGCACTTGAAATGGCCAAATTTTTAAAGCTCGCATTGGTCATCTTAAAGATTTCGACGAGATCTAAAACTTTCATGTTGAGTCTGAGATCTAGTTCGGACTCTAAGTTGGTCATTTGTATAAAAAAATCTGAGACTGATCCTGTTGCTCATGATTTCAGTCTCAGTTTTGAACTCTAGTAAAATACTACCTCGAAAACCTATCTTAGAGTCATTTTGGACAAAAGCTATTTGATGCAAAAATGACCGTAATGAATTTCCTTAAAACTTCATGTTTTACAAATTCCCAAAATCGGACCATAACATTTCCAAAAGTGGCCAAACCAGTGGCCTAAAATCTGAGGACAGGTTGGTTCCCAGCCAACCCTAAAACTTCCATCCATTCATACATCCATCCATAAAATCTTAAAACTCAAGCACACAACCACAAAAATACATAACCGAGAAACTAAGGGCTCAAAATAAAGATTATTACAACCCATGGCTCAAGTAAATACACATAAATTTCCTTGATTAAATCTTAAACGAAACTAAACCTCAAATAGGGTAGTTTTTACCTTATGTACTATGAACCAAGCATAATCTAAACCAAGGGGTAGGTGACCAAAACCATGTGGTCCTTTGTGAAAAAAAAAGGGGGGTCGGCCTTGGTTAGAAAGGAAGCACAGAAAAATCTCTTCTTAATAACAAGCTAGAAACCAACCAAAAATACAAAGGGAATGTCGTAACACTTACCCTTGGAAATGGTCTTGAGTGGAAACCTTCGAATCAAGCTTGAAGGGGGGTAATTTTTTGTAAAGTCTTGGTGAACTTTGGTTGAATTCTTTGGCTGAGAAATTGTTAGTTTTTGGGCTGGAAAGGGGTCAGATTTTTTCGAAGAAAAAGGGGGAGAAAGTTGTGTCTTTGGGTGAGCAGAAGGAGAAAATGACACCCTAGGCCAAGCATGTCCTTTTATAGACAAAACTAAGCACAATTAATCAACCTAAGACTTACTGCTGGCAGCCCTCAAAAACCAAGGGTGGGCTACTGCAATCTGGGGTCAAATTGCCTTAAATGCAAGGCCAAAAGGTGCATGTGCTTGTCTTGCACTTTTGAATATTTTAATCCCATGTGTCATAAGGCTAGGTAATATTTTAAAGGCAGCTTTTGAGCTACTTTGCAGGTGACTTTGGCTAGTTTTCCAACTGAGATACACAAATTTCTAAGGGGGAAAATCATCTGCAACAACTTCTCTTTGCAGTCTAATTTCCTTCGATGGTGTTTGGTCCTTTTTTGATAGTGTTCTAGATTTTAGTCGAAATTGAATTTTCTTAATCCGATTTTTACACCGTTCATTTGTGATTGGGTTGTGATGCCTATGAGCCCATTATATATCTATTTTACTATTCATTTCCTATACTGTGGTTGTGCCTACACTGTGTTGACACTGCACACATATAACAAGGCTGTTTGTGTGAAATTGCCAACACAGTCTATCCTGACTAATTTGAACGTGCTGATTTCAACTTTATCAGTTTTACGTCCTTCTGAGGTCGTCTGGACCTATTTTTTGGGATTAATGTGACCCTGGCTCGAAAGACATGTTTTGTGCTCAATTGACTAATTTGAGCATTCTAAGTCTAAGTATATCAGTTTTATGTTAAGAAAGTGTCATCTCAACCATTTTCTCAATACTGTATACTTATCAAGCAAAATCTCGCTGTTGTGCTCAAATAATCAGTCTGAGCATACTGATGACTTGCTTATCAATTCTGTGTCAAGAAATGGTCGTCTGGACTGATTTCTTAATGCCACGTGTCTTACATGCACGCCCCATGTACTAAGATGAACCGATTTCACTTTTGGTTGCCCTTTTCACTGCATGAATAGAAATTAAACGTTCCTGTACCCTTTTAATTTATTCAAACTAGCAATTTATATCGTATTCATTAATTTAATTACTAATTACATAGTAATTTAGGTTTTTAGGGGCATGGGGGTTGTTACAATGGCCCTCTACTTCAAGTGACAAATTCCACTCTTTTTCTGGCTCAAAATTCGGTTCCCAACTCAATACATAGCCTTTAACACAAGCTCTTACATGAGCGTGTATTAGGCAACATGGGCGTGTAAACTTCAGACATGGGGGTGCTCCAATCGGGATTGCTCAACACGCCTAGTTCCTGAAACACGGCTTTCAACACATTCAACAACCCGAGCGGTACACGGCCACTTACACGGTCGTGTACCTGACCGTGTTCACTTACATGGCCATGTACACTTACATGAGTGGCCGTGTATCGTTCGGACTGTGTGCGTGTGAGAAGTCGTGTGAGTATACATGGCCGTGTTCTTCAAAAGTGCACCAAAAATGCTTCAAAATACTCCAAATTCATTCCTTAATTACTTATTACATAATAATTTAGGCTCCATGAATATGGGGGTCATTACAATTTTCTTGTGAAATTTAGTAAAATTTGGCGTGTTTAGGAGGGCTAAGGGTGTCGGTTTTGGCTGAAGAGAAGGGAAAGAAAGTGTTTGGTTTTTTTGGAGCTTTTGGTGAGCCAAAAGAAAGAAAATGAGGCATAAGGCTTCTTACACCTATTTATAGGCAAACCTAAGCATAATTAACCTCACCTAACCAACCTAAATCAAGCCAAAATTAACCAAGCTTAATGGGACAAATTTGTGTTGCAGTTCCCCTCCAAAAACTGATGGAAACATTGGTGAAAAGAAGCCAAACTTGCATTAAATGTATGGCTAAAGTCACTAGTAACTTGTCCCCACCTTTTACATTTTTTAATCTAAAAGCAACAAAGCATGTTTCCTTGTTTTAAGGGAAACTTTTCCTTGTTTCTAGGGCTGCATATACACAATTTTTTAGGGAAAAATTTCATCTGTGAAAGATTCTCTTCACAGTCTAATTTCCTCCGATGATATTCGTCCCTTTTCCAACTGTGTTCTAAATCTTAACCGAAAATGGATTTTCTTGATCCAATTCTTATTCTATTCATTCCTAATTGGGTTGTAGTGCCTATGAGCCCACTCTGTGCCTATTTACTATTCATTTACTATACTGTGGTTGTGTCTTAGACTACGTTGGCACTGCACACGTATAACATAACTTTTTCGTGTGAAATTTCAAACACTGGCTATCCTGATTAATTTGGACCTGCTGATTTCAAATTTATCAGTTTTATGTCTATTTGAGGTCATCTGGACCAGTTTTCTGGATCTGTGTGATCCCGACTTGGAAATCACCTTTTGTAGTCAACTGACTAGTTTGAGTGTTCTGAGTCTAAATATATCAGTTTCAAACTGAGAAAAGGTCATCTTGACCCCTTTCCTGATACTGCATATCTCCAAAACAGAATTTCACGTTCTGTGCTCAATTGACTAAATTGAACCTGCTAACTATAAATATATCAGTTTTATGTCAAAAAAGTGTCATCTCGATCATTTTCTTGATATTGTATATTTATTAGGAAAAATTTCACTATTGTGCTCAGATAACCAGTCTGAGCATACTGATGACTAACTCATCAGTTTCATGTCAAGAAATGGTCGTCTTGACCTATTTCTTGATATCATGTGCCACACATGCGCACTTACACTTAATAAGGTGAACTGATTTCACTCTCGATTGCCCCTTTCATTGCCTGAATAGTAATTAAACATTTCTTTACCTATTTAATTCATTCAAACTAGAAAATTATACTGTATTCATAAACTTAATTACTAATTGCATAGTAATTAAATTCCATGAACATGGGGGTCATTACAACCTACTCCTCTTACAAAATTTTTGTCCTCGAAAATTAGAATAATTATGGGAAGTCTCTTCTCATGTCTTCTTCCCGTTCCCATGTGGCTTCCTTAACATTATGATTCTGCCACAACACTTTTACAAGTGGTATTACTTTATTCCTAAGTACTTTCTCCTCTCTGGCTAGGATCCACACGGATTTCTCCTCGTACATCAGATCGACATGCACTTTGACCGGTTCTTGTCTCAGAACATGGAAGCTATCGAGCACGTACTTCTTCACATCGAGACGTGAAAGATGTTGTGCAGTAAAGCTAACTTGGGAGGAAGCACTAGTCTATAAGCCACCTTTCTAACTCTTTCGATTAACTCGAACGATCCTATGTACCTAGGACTGAGCTTTCCCTTCTTTCCAAAGCACATCACCCCTTTCATGGGTGCCACCTTGAGAAAGACCGGGTCTCCTTCTTGAAACTTGAAGGGTTTATGGTGCTTATCTACAAAACTCTTCTGGTGATATCTAACCTTTCTCATATCAACTTCATGTTTATCATTGTATTCTTGATGAAGTCTGTGCTAACAAGCTGTTTTTCTCCGGTCTTATGCAAGTGAACCGAAGATCTGCATTTTCTTCCATAAAACGGCTCGTACAGTGCCATCTCGATCGAGGAATGGTAGCTGTTGTTGTACACGAACTCGATCAAGGGTAGCTTCTGATCCCAGTTTCACTTAAAGTCTAGGACGCACACTCTCAACATGTCCTCCAATGTTTATATAGTCCTTTCAGACTGTCCATCAGTCTAAGGGTGGAATGTTGTGCTAAACTTTAACTTGGACCCTAATACAGCCTGAACGCTTTGCCAAAATGTGATAACCGGGAATTTTAGATTCTCGGAGTATATTAAAATTGTATGTATGTATCAATTTTAATGTATAAAGTATGAAAAAGTTGTGTTTTAATATTATTGTGAATACTGTAAAAATGTTCTGGTAGTGTTAAAGTAAGTGAGTTCGTAGATGGAAAATCTTACTAAACAGAATCAGGTGAGACGGTTCGAAAACGAAGCCGAAAACCTTAGGGAGTGCACCGAAGTGCACTAAAAGATAGAAATTTATGATAGAGAATTCTGGTCAAACGGAAGCAAAATAAAACAAACCGATCACACCAGAGGGGCCTGGAACCTGCCTATGCGATTTCGGTAAAGTTCCGTTCGGTTTGACTTTCGGTCAAAGTTTGACTAAGAATTAATTAGTGAATTAATCCATATATATTATAGGATGACATCATAATTATGATGTCAAAAATGTAATTTTTGAATGATTAGAAAGTAATATAATGTAGATGTATGGCTAGGATTTTTTGTCTTTTTGATCAATGGCCAAGATCTAGCCAAAAAGACATTGGAAAAAATTTTAAAAATTTTGAAAAAAGGCCATTCGGCCACCTAGAAAAAATGCAGAAAAAAATTTTATTTTTGGCCCAAAATATTACATTTTAATCCTTGGACAAATAGAAAATTGTTGGAAAAAAATTGCCAAGAGGTCCCTTGCATTTGCCTATAAATAGGCTTCAAAATTGATTCAAAAAATTAGAGAAACTTGGCCAAATTCTTGCCAATTTCCAGCAGCAAAAATCCGTGGGTCTCCTACCCTTTTTAGGCCCAAATTTGTCAAAAATTCACACTAAAATTTGCTTCCAATCCAAGCTTAAGCATCAAGATATAACTTGAGAAGGTAAGCCACCAATTTGGAGCAATTTTCTTTGAATTTTCCTTAGAAAATCCGTGGCAGTATTGGTGTAGAAACATTGAAAAAAAATTGATGTTTTGTTGATGTTGTGATTGGTTTGGTGTTTTAAAGATTAAAGTATGAATTAGGTTTAAGAAACAAGCAAAAATTTTGCATGTTTCCATAAAAAAAATCTATGGCCTCGTAGGGTGGACAAATTGATGATTTGCTTCATGGTTTATGTTTATTTGGTAATATATTGAATTAACCATGAATTAGAATCAAGAAACAAGAAATTGTGATGCATTTTCATGCTAAAATCTGTGGGTGATAAACACTAGAAAATGGAAAACTTTTAGTGTTGATCAATGATGAGAAATGAGGATAAAAGCCCTAGGAAAGAAAACAACATTTTCTATGTGAATTAGTATGAAAAATCCGTGGCTAATGCTAGGGTTGGAATGAAAATTTTGTTAGGTTTTGATGTGAATATGTACATTGAAAACCTAAGAATAATATGTGATAATTGCTTAAGGTGATGAAAAATATTTGGTGATAATTAACATGATAAACTGAGGCTATGTTTGAGAAAAATTTGATGATGTGTGTTGAGTTCTAAATATTGGTTAATGTGGAAAATTTTTATACAAAGTTTGGTAATTTTGATAAAATAGGCCTCTGGTAGTACATGACAGGTACAAAGGTTCGAAGGCATACCTAATGTTGGGGAAACCTAAAAATACAAGCAGAAATACTGTCGAAATTTCTAAAACGGCCTAAGGGCATTTCAGGAAACGAGGGGTAAAAATATTAGACTCAAGAAGGAAATCGGGCCCCCTCGGTAGATTAGGGCTAGTAATGGAAAACCAACCCAAGAGGAATAGTAAACCGACCCTTAATGACTAAAATACCTAAAACAGGGAAAATTTCACGTTAGGGGTATTTTTGGAAACGAGAGAGAAAAATTAGGCCGAGATAGGAAACCAGAGCCCCTTGGGGAACGAGGGTTAGGGGTAGGATGAAAAACGTTTCAGGAGTAGTGAAATGCTCATTTAAGGCTCTGAAACGCTCGAAAAACGAGAAACAACCCTAGGTGTCGGATGAATAGTAATCGAGGGTCAAAAAATGAATAATTAGGTTTTTATAGCACATAAAGTTGTAAAATGAAACAGAAGCCTAGGAAATATTATTTCAAAAATTTTGGGCTTAGAAAATTTGAGAAAAATTATAGAATGGAATAGTTATGGTCCCAAGACCCGTCAGCGGGAAAATGGTCATTTTGACCAAAAATTTCTGAAATGCTCGGAAAGGATGTAGAATGACTTAAATAAAATTCTAGGACCCAAAATAAAGATTTTAGAGTTAAAAATCTGGAGTCTAAATAGTACACAGGCGTGTACAGAGAAACATGGTTGTGTAGAGTGAAACCGAGAGGAACACGGCCAGGGACACAGGCGTGTTGCAGACCGTGTACCACATAAAGAATTGAAATGTTTTGTAAAATTTATCACAAAATAAATATATTCAAAGTGATAATTAATAAAGGATATTAACAGACAATACTATGTTTGTAGGGACCCAAAATAAAGATAAAACTACAGAGGAGTTCTGGAAGTGAACATTACCACAGTGGTGGTAAGTTCAAGCATTTTCGTGTCAGCAACATGAAATACTGTGATATTGTGTTTAGCACTAGTTGCACATCATTGGTTAAGTCCTATGGACCCTGGGGATTAGTTAGTATAACGTATCCCATAAATTGAGAAAAGATAATAAGTAAGACCTATGGGCAGTAGAGGTTAATGACCTTGAGGTGACGATTAATGTCACTTGGTCAGTACTAAAATTGAAAGATGGTAATGAAACCGCCTAAGGCGTACCGCCCCTCCAACATTGTGGTGGAGGTTTTATAGGTCCTTCAGGAATATAATAATCGCTACGAGCGATAAGGGCTGGAGAGGAAGAAGCTCTAGGGTCGCTCCCTAGGCCCTCACTGTCGGCGCACTATAAATTATCGGTACAGTCATCAAGAGCTCGAAACCAGAATATAAATAGAGCTAATAGAAAATAAAGTGATGAAAGCCATAACCGAGCATAATTGAGTATAACCGACACTAGCACTAAGTGTAGTAAGTTCAGTTAGGGTAATGTGAATAGTAACCGGTTAAGGTAACAGTTACTATTTACCGATCAAAGGTCAAAGTTACTATTCATGATAAATAGTACTATTCATAGGAAATTAGATTTGGATGTTTTTGAATCTATATGATTCTTATTAAGTATGTTTGAAATTACTAAGCCTATTAGCTCATCAGTTTGTTCATGTTGCAGGTAAGAAACTTGTCTAATAGACTACATGGATGGTGGCAAGATGTACGCGTGTCAATGGGATAGGGAATTCACCATGCAATCAGTCCTGCCATAAGTTTTTTGCTGGGCGTTGAGAGTTATTAAATTGAAGCGAATGTGTTTTGAAAAATTACAGTATAAATACATTGTATATTGTACATTATGTTGTACCCAAAAGACATCTAAAAGCTAGTTGTGGCGGCCCGCCCCTCGTAGAGATCATACATTACTATTACAGTTGAGCTTTATCGCTAACTACGATAGATTGTACTCTCATGGGTCGCCGGCTATTCTATTTCTCTTTTAATCATGACGTTTTTGGGGAAATTTTTTTTTTTAAACATCACGTAAAACGTTTCTCACTATTTACTTTGTTGGCAAGTACAAAGTAATTTACATATTACAGTACTCTCGTAAAATATATAATATTACAAAAGACTGTTTCTCTCCTTTTTTTTTCCTTCCCTTTTTATCGCTCAGCGGAAAGACTCTGGCAGGACCATATCCTTCACCCAGTTATCCGATTTGACACGCGTCATCCCGTCCGCATCCAGTCAAACAAGCTACTGAGCTGGTCGTTTACCTGCAACATTAGCAAAAATGATGAGCTACAGGCTCAGTAAGTTCAAACATGCAAGAAATGAAATTTCTATGAATAGACTATTCATCATGAATAGTATCATTGACCACTATTCATAGGTGAATAGTAACTTTGACCACTATTCATACGTGAATAGTAACTTTGACCACAACACAGTGTCACAAAAGTACATCTACCGCGATGTTAGTACTCTCACTAAACTGTCTTATGCTCAATTATGGCACAGTTTCAGTTTTAGGTAATTATCTTGCTTGTGTTCTGGTTTTGAGCTCAGGTTGGCAGTACCATTTAAGTGCGCATGACTGGGAGTGGTACATTAGTGCTGACCTCCACAGCCTTAACCTCATAGCCCCGAAGGCAAATAGTACATGACTGGGAGCGGTACATCAGTGCTGACCTCCACAGCCTTAATCTCATAGCCCCGAAGGCAAATAATACCTCCCTGTACGGAAGGCTGGTACGCCAGAAAGTGGTTTCATTACCGACTTTTTAAAATTCTAACCCGGTGACTTCACATTGTCCCGTGGTTAGGAATGGTTCACATTTTAATTTTAGGGGAGTGAGTTTCATTAACCTCACTCTAGTGCCCGAAACACAATTAACAATGTGTCCATTCTCAATAGTGCCCGTAGCACATTACGTCTCTCTCTCTATTCTATAATAGTGCCCATAGCACATATGTACCTAACTTATAGTTAGTACATTAAATTTAGCAACAATAATGCTATATGTTGCAGACAGGTAAATGTCTGAACTTACCTTATCAGTCTCTTCTCTTTTTCTCTCTTGGATCTTTGATCGCCCTCCTTGTAGGTCGATTTTTGGATCCTACAGACAAAACCTTGTCTGTTAATTTCATTTCTATTTATAGCTTTTATTTTTTTCATTTAAAAGCTTAAATAAAACCTATTTATAACTTTTTAGGCTTTATTCATCATTTTCCCCATTTTTCTCAACTTTTGTAAAATTACGATTTTACCCCTATATTTTGGTAAAATTACAATTTTGCCCCCGACGGAATTTTCCCTATCCAGACTGCATTTTTGGCTCTCAGGAACTTTTCTGACTCTTTTCTAATCGTTACCGGGTTTGTTTCTATTTTATTTCCACTTTTCACTTTCCCGGCCCTGGGGAAGCACTATTCCGACCCTTACGTCGGTTTAGTGATTTTCTATCGTTTCGGAGTCTCAAATAGACGTTTTACTAGTATTTAAAACGTTCACCTAGACATTCCCGATCTAGATCTCCGAGGCTCGGATTTTCCGTTCCCGACTCAGACCTTTATTTCATTTCCAAATACGCCCCCCCCTCGGGGTCGGTTTTTTTCAGTTTCACTCGCGTTTCACATTTTTAGGGGACAGATTACTATTCAAGAACCACCCCTTAGGTTTTCCTTATTCAATTTTCCGTTAGGGACTCGGGTTTCCGACCCGACCCTAAACTTTTATTTTTAATTCCCATTTTACCCCAAATGCTGTTTTCGAAATTTCGACAGCATTTCGGCGTAATTTTAAGGCTACCGGTGTTAAGTACGCCTCGAACCATATGTACCTGCCACGTACTATACCACAAGCCTATTTTATGTAAAAGTTTTCCAAACTTTTACATAAAAGCTCACAAAATTCCAAATTCACATTTTAACCCACATTACACAAAAATTTTTCATTTTCATCTTTAGTTTTTGGCCACGGTTTTGACAATCAAAACCTAACCAAAACTTCTCAAATTTTCACCAAATCTTAGGTTATTAAAATGTCATTTTCTAACACATTTTCAAGCCCATTTTCATTGTATTTTTCAACAATTTTCCTAGGGTTTTTAATCACATATAACCCACGGCCACACTAATAAAACATACCCCAATTTTTTTCTTTTCTTGCTTTCATTCCCAATTTCATCATTTGCATTATAAAATGCATGATTTCAATTATTCAAACATCAAATAAACCATGCAAAATTTTCTTCCAAGCCCTAAGTAACCCACGGCCACTTTAGGTAAGTTCACACCAAAATTTTTTTCCAAGCTTTCCATAATGCAAATCATGCTTTATTCTTAACAAAATATGAATTGAAAGCATGTTAACACTTAAACCACAAAAATTTCTCATTGATCACCCATGGTAGCCCACGGTTTTACCCTTGGAAAACCAATAAAATTTTGGTTTTTCTTTAAACCAATTACATGGTTTTCTTCCTAATCACACCCTTAACAAAACCCAAACACCAAATCAATGAAAACAACCAAAAATTTTTCCATCTTTTTTCACTATTCATCACACGGTTTTCTTGAAAAAAAAACCAAGAAAAAAGTTCAATCCAAGGGGAGTTACCTTGTCCACTTGCTTCCTTTGTCTTCAAGGAATGCTTTGACACCAATTTTGTGAAAGAAAATTGAAGGAATCACTTAATCTCCCTTGGGTTGCTCACGGTTCACCATGGAAATAACTTAGCAAAATTTTGTTCTTGGTTTGGCTTGAAAAATTGTCTCGGCCACTTTATTCACTAAAGTTGCCGACTTAAGCAACTAAAAGGCCAATTAATTTGGCTTTCCACCAATCAAAAATCAACACCTTTCCACCTAATTCTTTCCAACATTTTCAAAAATTTAAAATGGTGAATTTTGGCCAAATCTTGGCCTTTAGATCAAAAAGAAATTAGATCATGGCCATTAATGCTACCAACCACCATTTTTTTCCCATTTATTAAAGAGATTTATGATGTCATAAATGCTAAAGAAAAAGTTGACTTTGACTTTCATGATTCACATTAATTCGACCACTTTTTGACCGATACCGGTTCGAGCCGAAATTTTCCTGAAATCGTCCCGGCGTGTTCCTAAGGTCTCCTGTGCAGTCGGATCAATTTAAACTGCTTCCGTTTGATCAAAATTAATCCCAGAATTTTTCCATCTTTTATTGTCCCGGTTAGGGTTTTCAATGCCGTTTTTGACACCGTTTCACCCGTTTCAATTCAGCGAATTTTTCCAACACTGAATTCTTACTCGTCAGTATTGTTAGAACATTTTAATATATTCTAAACAATATAAATACATTTATTTCACTCTTTAAATAGTACAAATTGTTATATACATACATTTGTACATTTTCATCCAAGAATGGCCTGACTTTCCCGGTTTTCACACTAGTATTGTATTTTATAAGGATTTCATACTTAGCTTTCTTTTAAGGAAAGTGTGTATTAAAAAGAAAAAAAATTATGGGCGAAATTTGGGCCCTGAAAAATAAGAGATTGAGAGAAAAAAAAGGTTTAAATGGTGATCCAGATTCGGTACACGGGCTATCTTGGCCAGCAACAGAGTCGGTTCATGATAAGTTTAGCGTGGTTGGATTCGGGGGTGCCACAGGTTGGTATCAGAGCAGTTGACCATATCTCTATTGGCACAAAACACGACCTACTCATCAATCAAAATAAGTTAGCTCTCTTTAAGACTAGTTAACTTTTCGTTTATTTGAGGTTATATATTTTGGAGGACATACGATGACTAGACTACCTTACATGAGACCCCACCCATACCGACCGAGAGGACCGATCCAAGTATGGACTAGGCCTGTGATCAGACCATCGATGTTTCATCGAGCCGTACCTCGACCGTCGATACTGTTAGGAAATACCCTAAGTATTAGAGACATTTTGATGTATTCATTTTGAACTGGATAATAAAATTATACATAGAGGTTATTCATTACATTGCTATCTGTCCTCATCTTATTTACATGTTAAAGTAAATGTAAGCAACTATGGCTTACTGACTGCTTGTGTTAAAACTGTTAGAACGTTGCATGCAATGGACTTTTGTATGCGAGAAGACAATGTTCTAAAGTTAGCAGTCTAAACTATGGTCTATAGTCTATGGGGTTAGACCGAGCATCTAACTCATGTTAAGACTATTATGTTGTCTAAAGCCTTAGAGGGGATGGTTTGTCTTGACTGTCTGGAGCTGGACTCCCAAGTAGAGACATGGATATGTTGCTCGGTGGTGACATATTAGACCGGGACTAAAGCGCGATTGATCTACGTAGTCCGCTATGAGTGGATCAATCTGCTTTTGACGTTCATTATGCAATAACCTTAATCCTGAGTAAATGAACTTCTTCATGTACATGACTTGTGTACTTTGATGTTCCAATGGCTAAAGCGTCTCAGAGGTAGTAAGCTTATAGACTGGTTCGTTGGGTGCATGACTTGTATACGATGAAGGGTTTGTTTGCAGATATCGGAATCATAGCTCTGAGGAGTTAAAGGTATCCTCTTAAAGGCATTATACTGAATGTGAAAATGGACAAGGCCTTGGGTCGTCTGCTGGGTGGATGACTTCTTATTCACATATGGTGAATAATCATTTTCTTAATTCGGTAGTATAATGGAACTTTAAGATAGCCTGATCAGTAGGATTAAACGGACTTTGACCTAAGGCTGATCATGGATATCATATGAGGGATTTGCATATATGACAAGGTCATTGGATAGTAGCTCGTCACAGGCTTACGTAATACGGTATATAATTGGGAGTTCAGTTTCAGGTTTATAGTGGTGTGACTCTGAAATTAATGATCATATGATTGAGTTGTTCGGTACAGAATGATGATCATATGGAATCACGAGAGCCCGATTATATTTGTCCAATCAATCCCTCTACTAGCTCCACATAATTCCTTAACGTTTGGCAAATTGACTTGTGTATGCTATTGGCTAGTTTATTATGCATGGATGGTGATGACACAGGATTAGGATGGTAGACAAGATTCTCTCCGATTGGATTCAGATTTTGTTTTGGATAATAGAGTACACAATTATTCGAACTCCAAATAAAGTTGCCATGATTTTATTTGAGATTGGTTTGGAGTTGTAGAAAATTATACATGAGAACAAGAATATGAAACACAACCGTTTTGTGGAATTTGAAATTTGAAATTTGAATTTCGAATTTGAAATTTGAATTTGAAATTCGAATTTGAAATTCGAATTTGAAATTTAAATTTGAAATTTGAAATTCAAATTTTGAATCATAGTCCAAGTAGGATTCGAATTTGTTGTGGAAAATCCACAAGGTTAGAAATTCGAATTTGAGTTGGATTTGGAGAGGATAATCTTGTTAGAATCCTACTTGAATTTTGAATCCAAATCCCAATAAAAGTAGACGAAAATTTTGAGGATAATCCTCAAGGAAATTTCGGATTTTTGTGGATAAGATTCAAGGGAAAATTCAAGTTTCAATCCTAGTTGAATTTGGATTCTCTCCTTCCTTGAAAAGTGGCCAAAATTAGGGAGAAAATCTCCTAAGAAATTCGGTTATTTTTGGATAAGGTTGAGATAAGATTCAAGCTTGAAAATCCTAGTGGAATTTTTTGATTCTCCCTTATCCATAATGGCCGAAATCTGTAGGAGAGATTCTCCTTGAAATTTTTGGATTTTTTGGGTTGAAAAGGGAGATAAAATTCTAGTTAAAATCTTGTTTAGATTTGGATTGGATTTATCCTAAGAAAACCGAATTTTATTGTGGAGATTCTCCCTTGGAAAAAATTCAGATTTTATGGATATGGATAAGGGAAAATATCTTTTCCTAATCCAATTCAAATTTAGAGAATCACCTCATGCAGGTCTATAAATAGAGGTCCTGCCACTCCAGTTCTCTCAGACCACAGACTCTCAGGTGAGCAGGCTTATTGTTGCACAGCTCATCGTGACAATAAAGTTCTTTAGAGATCTGGGTGGTCAGAAGAAGACTAGCAGTGCTAGCATACCGATCGAGGTTCAGAGTGCCCACACACTCAGCCATTCGGGAATTGGAGAATAGTAGAGAAGGCTAGTTGGTTGAAGCCTCCGGTCATTCCCCTCCTGCAAGATTGGCGTCCTTGAAGTATGAGTTTTAATTGTTGTTGGTTTATTGTATATGGCATCATGAGATATTTAACGATCTTAAAATTTTTATTGTTCCGCTGCGCCACTCTGATACATTTTTACCGATTTATTTTCCTACAGATACCTGATCTGCCAGCGCCAAGGACGGTAGCACCAGCACTGGTACAAGAACCACCTCCTCAACCGGTTGTAAATCCACCAATAGTGGTAGATATTCCAGTGGTGGGAGATCGAGCTCGTATAGGAGCTAGAGTATCAGTACGAGCAGTACACGCTTTTAGAGGCAGTCATCCACCTACATTTGAGGGAGGTCAACAGGGTATCTTTACTCGAGACTGGCTACACGACATAGAGACTATCATGCACCAGTGCGACATAGATGAGGACTGCTGGGTGTTGATGGCAGTTGGTACATTTCATGAGGATGCACGATTGTATTGGGATTATTGTGATGAGGAGATGCTATTAGCACTTGATTGGGCTGAGTTTCACCAAATCATGATGTAGCAGTTTCTGCAAAAGAGTTCAGCACCAATTTCAGACCCTCTCGAGAGCAGGATAGTGACGCCGCCACCGACCATGCCCAAGCATATAGATGTCAGAGATTTTGTTCTTAGGGTAGAGAGACAGCAGATGATGCGAAGTGATACTGTATTCACGTATGCAGTCCGGTTTCAGGATAAAGTTGTGAGGAGATGTCCTCTGTCTAACCTTATAGATGAGGATTTTTGTGATATATTTTGGAAGGGACTCACTATTGATCTATGACAGAGGGTAACACCTTTATACCCTACTACCTTGTGTGAGTTTATCACTACTGTAGCTAAAGTAGAGGAGGAGATGATGATGGAGCGCATGGCGCACAAGAGACGTGAGTAGCTATTACAAGAAGTAATGTTAAACCGTCGTATGGGCACAATCTATGGCAAACAATCATGAGACTGGTCCATCAAGGCAACCAGAGGGTACGGGTTCTGCTGAAGGATTGACGCCATCTGAGGCCAGAAACGGTACGGATGAGGATGAAGTAGATCTAGTGGAATTTTTGACAATTCTGGATCAACCCGAGTTACTAGATTAGATGCAGAAACACATGTGATATATAAATGTATATATATATTTGTTTATGTGCATGGATGATAGTATCAAAAGGGTATTTTGAGGAAAGCTTTCGAGTTGATGTATATTTGAAAATTTTGAAATGACAATCATATTTTGACATATTCAATGGATGAAATGTTGAAATCTATATGATGATTAAAAACTATTTTTACTTATATTGCAAAAATATGTTTGTGAAAAATCTAACGATTGATGTGCACGCGATTATAGGATATAGAAAAGATGGTGAACCCAAGAAATTTGTGAAACATGAGAGGGTGACCAATCCTATTTGAAAGAGTAGATGAATTGCAAGCCATGCTAGAGGCTTAGATGAACATGAATGCTGAGTTAAGACAAAGGCTACAGTAGATAGAGCAGAGGCAAGGCCAAGAAGAAGGCCAAAACCCATAAATGGCCACACCTGAACCAGAAGTGCTGCCAATTGAACTTGAAATAGAAGAAGTAGAGCCACAACTACAACCCCGAGTCAACCAGGAACCACTGTATGAAAGATTCTGACAAATGAAGTCACTGGAGTTTGAGGGTTCCACAAACCCCTTAGAAGCAGAAGAATGGTTATCTTCACTCCATATGATCTTGGAATTTATGGAGTTGAATGACCAAGAAAGGATTATGTGCGCATCCTTTGTTCTAAAGAAGGATGCAAGGTTTTGGTGGGAGTCAATCAAGTTGAGAAGAAACATGTATACAATGTCATGGATAGATTTCCTGGAGGAATTTAATCAAAAGTATTATAATCCCGCACTGCTGCAACCACAACAAAGAGAGTTTACAAAATTAAAGCAGGAGGACATGCCAGTAATCGAAGTCTTTAGCAAGTTCGACCAGTTGTCCCAACTTTGCCCGTATGCTGTCTTCATTGAGAGGGAGAAAATCTAGAAGATGCTGGGAATGTTTCGTCCTGAAATCTCAGCATTGGTGTATAGCGGATTGACGCCACCCACTACTGTATCCAATTATGTAAGCAGAGCGTTGAGGGTTGAATATTATTTGGTTCAATAGAAGGAGGAAAGGGAAAAGATTTGGGATGCCAAGAAGAAGGAAAAGGTACTGGCAAAAGCTGTACAAGTTTGATCCCAGGTCGGACAGAACAGTAAACCAAATCAGAATACTAAGGCCGGACAACCAAGCATTTCTTGCCAACAATCACAGGGCAATAGAAAGGGGAATAATTCTGGGAATAGGAACCAGCAGCGAAGATTGAACAACAATGCTGGACCTATTGTCCATGACTGCATAGTCTGTAGAAAGAAACATGCAAGCAGATGCACACTTGCTCCAAATGCCTACTTCCAATGTGGAAAGGATAGCCATTTTGCTAGGAACTGCCACGAAAATAGGCAAAATGTGCAGGGTTTGTTCCAGACACAGCAGCAACATCCCCAAGCACATGTAATCCAGGCGAAGGTGGAAGGTCCTTCATCCACAGAGAGATAGGAAAGATCACAAGGCTTACCCCGTGCAGATGCTCGAGTGTTGGTGTATACCAAAGAGGATGTGGAAGCAGGGACGTCCAATGTAGTGACAAGTCAGTTTTCTGTTGCTAATCATTTGGTGTCTATCTTATTTGATTCTGGTGCTACGCATTCATTTATTTCCTATCAATTTGCGAACAAGATAGGATATCCAAAAGATAACATGGGTATGACATTTAGAACTGCACTACCCTCGGGGGAAGTCTTGATGTCCAATTCTTGGTTACCTCATGTACCAATAATTGTGGCAAATAGGGAGTTGTATGCAGAATTGATCGTGATAGAGCTTGCTGATGACGATGTAATACTAGGAATAGATTTCCTAGGGAAGTATCAAGCCACGATCAATTGTTGGAGGCCAAAGATAAGGTTCTAACCCCACCAAGAAGACAGATTTGAATATGTCAGATCATCATGCAAACCAAGGATGATAATGATTAACTCGATGAAGGCAAGAAGGCTAATGTCTAGCGGTTGTGCTGGATACTTAGCATGCATAATGGACTTGATGGAGGAATGGAAGCTTCAACCCGAAGATGTTCCTATTGTGAAGGAATTCATCGATGTCTTCCCAGAGGAATTACCAGGATTGCCGTCGGAACGAGAAATCTCCTTTGAGATCAGGCTGATGCCAAAAACTGCACCTATCTCAAAGGCACCATATCGAATGGCACAAGCAAAATTAAAAGAGTTACAGGAGCAGCTGAAGGAGCTTCTTGATGAAGGATTTATACGTCTGAGCTATTCCCTATGGGGTGCTCCTGTGTTGTTCGTCAAGAAGAAGGATGAATTGTTTCATATGTGCATTGACTACCGAGAGTTGAACAAGGTCACTGTCTAGAATAGGTATCCGTTACATAGAATTGATGACTTGTTCGATCAATAAAAAGGTGTAGCAGTATTCTCTGAGATTGATCTGTGATTGGGATACCATCAACTGAGGATCAAGGAGAGTGACATCCACAAGATCGCATTTCGGACCCGCTACGATCATTATGAATTCCTTGTGATGTTGTTTAGGTTAACAAATACGCCAGCTGCATTTATGGATTTGATGAATCGAGTCTTTAAGGAATATCTAGATAAATTTGTCATTGTGTTTATTGATGACATTCTCATATATTCGAAGACTCACAAAGAACACGAAGAACATTTGAGGATCATCCTACAAACGATAAGGAAGCATCAACTCTATGCCAAATTCTCAAAATACGAATTCTGGCTAGATAGAGTACATTTTCTTGGACATGTGGTTTCCAAGGAAGGAATCATCGTGGATCTTGCAAAAGTAGAGGCGATCAATAAATGGCCTGTACCTAAGAACGTGACAGAAATACGAAGTTTCTTAGGTTTAGCTGGCTATTATAGAAGATTTGTTGAAGGATTCGCATGACTAGCCACTCTTATTGTGATGCCTCATGCCCTCAGCAGCCCGGACCGTCACTTAAAAACTCTTTCTTTAACTCATTCTTATACTTTCTTGCAATTGATACTCAAAGTTACTTAACTAGGTATCATAAATTTAGGGATTTTTTTTTGCTTACGTATTTACTATACACGTACATATATCGATTACTATTCAAAAATACTATTTATAGATTACTATTTAAAAATACTATTCCACGATTACTATTCAAAAACACTGTTTAACGGCTACTATTTAAAAATACTGTTCAACGGTTACTATTCAAAAATATTGTTACTCAACCTACTATGCGGAAGAATACTCGCAGTGTATCCATAACCTCGCCTCACATTCACTTCCATCGCCGTCATTGCCCATCAGTGATCTGGCCATAGGAAGCTTACCTATAGCATAAACATACTCCGTGAGCTTTATGCCCAGTAAGTATAACATGTTTACCGCAAAACATGTTTAAAACATAGTACATACTTCAAATCATATACAAACTGGAAATCATATCACACGTTCATACAGAATATGAAAACATATCATGTAGCATCTCAGAATGCATATCATGTAGGCATGTCTTATCATGCAACTAGAAAGCTTACTCTAACTGTATTTGAGGCATAACGTGTATACTACAGGAACCGTTTATGCTCAGCTTATGCTTCATTATTCATTACCTTTCATTATGAACATTGACTTAGGCTCGTTATAAAATTTGAACCTAGATTATTCTTTCTTTATGAGTCTCAACTTGGACTCGTTATGTGTTATTAGTCTCGACTTGGACTCGTTATGTATGTTGTGAACCTTAGCTTGGACTCGTTATATGTTGTGAGCCTCAGCTTGGACTCATTACAGATTATGGGCCTTGACTTGGACTCGTCATACTGACACTTTAACTTTATTACTAAATTCCGTATTTGATTATGCCATATGCTCTACTAGGCTTATCCTCAATCTTATGTGATAGGGATCTATGGCATCCTACTTATGTTTTCATAAATCTTTGCAATTATGAAACTATATGCTTTTCTAACATGCTATGCAATAACATGTGCATACTATACATACTTAACATACTGTAAAAAATCATTTTAAACGCATTTTATTCATGTCGTAGGTGGAGTTGTACTTACCTAGTTTGCACGTAAACTTGTAATCTCACCTCTATCAACTTTCAAGTTACTACCTGTCATCAATAACGTATCTCATTAATTCTCTTGCTAAGTCACTAATACTGTTAGTGACTAAAGTAGATAAATCGCTTAGTACCGATTGCCATCGGTACTAACTCGCTCTCTATCTCAAGAGTTTGTTTCTCTATACGTGGTTGATTAATTTATCATCTCATAAATTAATCAACATCGTTCTTAGGTCACTATTTTCGTTAGTGACTATAACTCGCGTTTCTATGTGGTGCCGAGGCCCATCGGTACCCTAGTGGCCTACTTTAGGGATTTGGTGTCTATTTTCTATCGTACATGATTAAGTGTCTCTTTGACAGGTTAATCATCATTCCTTACCATTTCGTTCATAACACGGTCCTTAACTGGTTGCCGACCAGTCAACTGACTGGTTACCTCGTGCGTTGGTAACTAGGTACCCTATCGGGTTACTATGCATAAACTTATTGTAGTAATCGACCGGGTTACTTCGCTTGTTGGGGTATGGTAGCCTACTGGGCCACTATTCATTGTTTGGTGTAATGGCCCACTAGGCCACTGTGGCTTGCTTGGGATAGTAGCCTACCTGGCTACTAAGGCTTGTTTGGTGTGGTAGCCTACCGGGCTACACACACTATTTTACTTTAAAAAATTGTTTGGGTTGGCTTTTAAAAACTTGGAAAATTTCCTTGCTTTGAAACCGTCCTCTTATCACCCCGTTGGAAGGTAGAGGATGTTTTTATGAAAACTTTGTTCATATTTTAAAATGTTAAAAACACATTTTTATTTTGAAGAGTATAGATCACATTTTTAAAGTTACATTTTAAAGGTGGTTTTTGAACCATTTTTGAAAATCATTTTGAAACTTGATCGAAACGACTTTGTTTGTGATTTTGGTAAACATGAAAGTTTTTTTCCTCGACAAGATGAACAAATCTTTTGTTCACCTTGGAGCCTAAATCCAACTCTAACGGCTCCTAATTCCATTAAACCCGTGGGCATGTGCCCAATTTTTTGAAAAATTCCCAGTTTTACGTCTTTGTAAATATAGCTCTATTCGAGGCCCGAAACGGCCAAATTTTTAAAACATACACAAGTCATTTTCAACGTCTCGATGAGATGTACAACTTTCATGTTGAGCTTGAGAACCAGTTTGGACTCTAAGTGGTCCATTTTTAATAAAATCCGAGACAAATTTCTGGGTTCAGATTTGTTCCTAATTTTGGACACCGAGTAAAAAACACTCTAAAAACCTATATCAGTGTCATTTTTGGCCGAGGGCTATTTGATGCAAAAACGACCATATCAAAATTTTCCTAAAACATGATGTTTCACCAAATCCCAAATTTGGAACCTAAGTGGGTCAAAATGGCCAAAATCCGTGGCCTTTCCTCGGGACAGATTTATGTCCAGCCACATTCCTAAACATTCGTAGCATCACACAAACAATAGCCATTCACAAAAATTGTAAACACAACCACAACTACATAAACTTAAAAACAGAAACTTAAGGGCTCAAAATAGATTATTACAAACCATGTGTATAAACAGATACACATAAACAGCTTTGATCAAAACTTCAAATCACTAAATCACCAAAAGGGAAGGTTTCGGCTTTACCTTTGTGCTTTGAACCAAGAACGTTTTTTAACTAGGGCTTGAGGTTGTTAGGAAATGCCCTAAGCATTAGAGACATTTTGATGTATTTATTTTGAACTGGATAATAAAATTATATATAGAGGTTATTCACTACATTACTATCTGTTCTCGTTTTATTTACATGTTAAAGTAAATGTAAGCAAATATGGCTCCCTGACTACTTATGTTAAACTGTTAGAACGTTGCATGCAATGGACTTTTGTATGCAAGAAGACAATGTTCTAAAGTAAGCAGTCTAAACTATGGCCTGTAGACTATGGGGTTAGACCGAGCATCAAACTTATGTTAAGACTATTATATTGTCTAAAGCCTTGGAGGGGACGGTTTGTCTTGACTGTCTAGAGTATTGACTCCTAAGTAGAGACATAGATATGTTGCTTGGTGGTGACATATTAGACCGGGACTAAAGCGTGATTGATCTACGAAGTCTGCTTTGAGTGGATTGATCTGCTTTTGACGTTTATTGTGCAGTAACCTTAATCCTAAGTAGATGGACAGCTTCATGTATATGACTTGTGTACTTTGATGTTCCAATGGCTAAAGGGTCTTAGAGGTAGTAAGCTTATAGACCGGTTCGTTAGGTGCATGACTTGTATACGATGAAGGGTTCATTTACAGATATCAAAATCATAGATCTAATGAGGAGTTAAGGGTATCCTCTTAAAGACATTATACTGAATGTGAAAATGGACAAGGCCTTGGGTCGTCTGCTAGGTGGATGACTTCTTATTCATATATGGTGAATAATCATTTTCTTTATTCGGTAATATAATGGAACTTTAAGATAGCCTGATCAGTAGGATTAAACGGACTTTGGCCTAAGTCTGATTATGGATATCATATGAGGGTTCTGCATACATGACAAGGTCATTGGACGATAGCTTGTCACAGGCTTATGTAATATGGTATATAATCGGGAGTTCAGTTTCAGGTTTATAGTGGTGTGACTCTGAAATTAGTGATCATATGATTGAGTTGTTTGGTAAAGAATGATGATCATATGGATTTGAGGGAGCCCGATTATATATGTCTAATTGATCCCTCTACTAGCTCCACATAATTCCTTAACGTTTGGCAAAATTGATTTGTGTAAGCTATTGGCTAGTTTATTATGCATGGATGGTGTTTACATAGGATTAGGATGGTAGACAAGATTCTCTCCGGTTGGATTCAGATTTTGTTTTGGATAATAGAGTACACAATTATTCGAACTCCGAATAAAGTTGCCATGATTTTATTTGAGATTGGATTGGAGTTGTAGAAAATTATCCATGAGAACAAGAATTTGAAATACAACTGTTTTGTGGATTTTGAAATTTGAATTTTGAAATTTGAATTTGAAATTTGAATTTGAAATTTGAATTTGAAATTTAAATTTGAAATTTGAAATTCAAATTTTGAATCACAGTCCAAGTAGGATTCGAATTTCTTGTGGTAAATCCGTAAGGAATGAAATTCGAATTTGAGTTGGATATGGGGAGGAAAATCTTGTTAGAATCCTACTTGAATTTTGAATCCAAATCCTAACAATAATGGACGAAAATTTTGAGGAATATCCTCATGGAATTTTTGGATTTTTGTGGATAATGCTCAAGGGAAAAATTCAAGTTTCAATCCCAGTTGAATTTGGATTCTCTCCTCCCTGATAATGGCCGAATTTTTTTGAGTAAATCTCATAGATGATTTTCGGTTATTTTGGATAAGGATGAGATAAGATTCAAGCTTGAAAATCCTAGTGGAATTTTGATTCTCCCTTATCCTAAAGTAGCCGAAAATATTTGGTGAAGATCCTTTAGGATTTTCAGATCTTTTGGTTGAAAAAGGGGAGATAAAATTCTAGTTAAAATCTTGTTTAGATTTGGATTGGAATTATCCTAAAGTGGCCGAATTTATTGTTGGGATTTTCCCCTTGGAAAATTTGAATTTTATGCTTGTGGATAAGAGAGAATATCTTCTCCTAATCCAATTCAAATTCAGAGAATCACCTCATGCAAGTCTATAAATAGAGGCCCTACTACTCCAGTTCTCTTAGACCACAGACTCTTAGGTGAGCAGGCTTATTGTTGCATAACTCACTGTGACAATAAGTTCTTTAGAGATCTGGGCGGTTGGAAGAAGACTAGCAGTGCTAGCATACCGATTGAGGTTCAGAGTGCCCACACACTCAGCCATTCGGGAATTGGAGAATAGTAGAGAAGGCTAATTGGTTGAAGCCCTCCGGTCATTCTCCTTCTGCAAGATTGGTGTCCTTGAGGTATGAGTTTAAATTGTTGTTAGTTTATTGTATATGGCATCATGAGATATTTAACGATCTTGAAACATTTTTATTGTTCTGCTACGCCACTCTGATACGTTTTTACCGATTTATTTCCTACAATTGGTGTCAAAGCCATCTCATGACTATGCCATGTACATAAATTAGACAATTACTTAGTCTTTTCATTTATGTATGGATTTGATATTTAGAGAGTGGCATTCTAGGATTCCTTTATGTTGTTATCATGGATTATGTGTGTAGTATGTGGTTATTTTAATTTTCTGAATTATTATAAGCATGCTTGTTTATGCCGGTTATGGTTCCTTAGAATTTAAAAAAAAAAATTGTATCTAAGTTTTTTTATGTAACCATGGGAGCAGTTTATTAATACTATAATTTTTCCCATGGATTTTAATTTTGTCTCTTAGAATTATTATGATTAGAATTTTTGTACACCGGAAACGATTTAGGAATTTTTATGTAATTATTCTTGGAGGAGATTGAAGATTGAAGACCGTAATTTATTTTTTTCCAAAAAGTTAAATTTAATTTAAAGGTTGAAATTTTGATTGTGTGGAAAATTTCAATTTAATTGGGATTCAAATTAATTTTTGGAGATCCTAATGGGTAAATTTGAATATGGCATGAAAATAGAGTCACGACCCCTCGGGATAGGCCGTCGGGCCTTGGTGGGGATGCAGCCTCTGCCCTCGGGTAGGATGGGCTGCGACAGCCCCTGTGCAGGCCATAACCACCCATGGCTGCAAGCTTGGCCTGTAGCCGAGGGTGGCCGTGGCCTCCCCAAGGCTGGTCGCAGCCTAGGCATGCAGCCTGTGGCCGTAGGCAGCCGGCTGTTGCGCCCAGCCTAGGCGTGTAGTTTGGCGCTATAGGCTTAGCCTGTAGTCTGGCAAGGCTGCACATGGGACGGCCATGGGCTGCCAGCCCCCCGGGTTTGGGGGCTGCCCACGGCGGCTGACGACTTCCGGGACGGTGGGGTGACGGTTCAAAAATCAAAAATTTTGATTTTTAAATTTGGGATCTAATTTTAAATCATATTTAAAAATATGTAATTGAAAATTTGAAATTTTTGAAATTACATATTATTACACATGATGTTTAAAATTGTTTAAAAATTTGAATTTGAAATTTAAATTTGAAATTCGAATTTGGAATTTGGATTTGAAATTTAAATTTTTGGAGATTTAAATTTTAAATGATTCTTGAGATGAGAAATAAATGGAGAGGCTACATAAAGACGGATACAAGAAGATGGAACAAAATTCAAGACCCGAAGAATGCTTTGGATGGAATTTTGTAATCTTTATTTTCTTTGTTCTAGGATGAAACCATGGCTTGGTTATTCTGTCAATTATTTTTTCTCTGATATGTCATGGATATATAAAGTATTGACGGATGTTTTATATGCATATTTGATAACATGTCATATAGGATAGGTGAGTGCCGCTCATACTATATTGATCATACATATTTGTCAAAACTTGCATGTTTTTCAAAATATTGAGTGGGAGAAGGTTTCAAACAAAACCCATGGCCTCCATTGTTGATCCATATGTGAAAGCATAGTAATGTCTCACGCCAGTTCTGCCCTGACCACACCCCTCGATAGGTGTTTACTACCGCCGGTATATTAGATTGGATTTCCTATGTGGAAAACGTGTTCGGGTACGATCCTATTCATGACCACCCCTCGGTGGCTTGGTAGGACGTGGATCGGGCTACATAAACAATGGTTATACACTCAAGACTCGTTTAGTTATTAACCTTCCCTAGAAGCTCTGTTAACTAAACTGGTGGCCAAACAAGCAGTTATTAATATATGTCTTAACCTTGGAGGATTTAAGGTAACATATATTAATTGGACGGGGTCTATGTTCTGGCTATTTGTTTTCATGACCACCCCTCGGTGGCTTGGGGCAATAGGTGCAGAGAATTACCATTGCAATGCTACATGTTTTTCAAGTTTCATGTAGGAACATACTTGTATGTTTTATTTACTAAATTATCTATATATTTGCTTGGGCTTTGTAATGATGTCTAGTATAATTTTATTTCAGTTCAACATGTTACGGACACCCCTCATTTCAATACTTACTGAGTATAAACTGAATGGTGATAATTATAAGGATTGGAAAAGAAATCTGTTGATAGTTCTCAACTACGAGAGACACAAGTTTGTACTAGACTAACCATGCCTACTAGGGCCCAAACCTGACACACCACTTGAGGAGGTCCCGGTTACCTATACTAATTGGAGAGAATCCAATGACATATCTCGATGCTACATTCTGGCTAGCATCACGAGTGCTTTACAAAAGCAGCATGAGACTTATCAAGTTGTTGGGGAGATCATGGAAAATCTGGAGAACATGTTCGGAGGCCAAGAAAAGTTGGCTCGACAGTTCACTATCACCAGCATTATGAACTCTAAGCAAAAGGTAGGTACTCCGGTGAAAGACCATATGATCACTCTAATGGGATCCTTTGCTGAGGCTGTCAAGAACGGTGTTGAGTTGGACTACAACACCAAGATCAAGATAGTGTTCAAAACTCTGTCTAAAGATTTTGTGGGGGTTTAAGGCCGCATACAATCTGGCGACAAGGGAGTTAGGACTTACCGAGCTCATGAAGCAACTCTGAGCTTATGAGTGGATGATTAGGGATAGGGATGCGGTCCAACCCAAAGGAGAGGCAAATTTGGCGGAATCTTCCAAACCCTCACGGAAGAGGAAGAGGCCAAATCAGAAGCAAGCGGCTTCCAGTTCTTCTAATTGTCCTGTCTCAGATGGGAAGAAGAAGAACAAGAACTCAGATGGGAAGAAGAAGAACAAGAACAAGAAGCCCAGGGACCCTAAAAAGTCCAAGTGCTTCCGCTGTGGGAAGGTAGGTCACTTTAAGAAGGCTTGCCAGGAATTCCTAGCCACCAAGGGCAAGGAAGGTAAGGAACTTCACTATTTGGAAGCATGTTTGGTGGAAGAATCGAAAGACACTTAGGTCATTGAATAGGGCGCCACTAATCATGTTTGTGTTTCTATGCAGGCGTTCGTGGAAACGAGAAGTCTATATGATAGGAGCCTCTCGTTGCGAACTGGAGACGGTAGCTTGGTAGTGGCTGAGGCAGTGGGAGATATTTATCTTTACTTTGATGAATTTAGGTTTATTTTATTGAAAGACTGTTTTTATGTTCCTAATTTTAGGAGGAACCTTATATAGGTAGCTTGTTTAATAAAGGATTCTTATTCAGTTTCTTTTAGTAAAAGAGTTGATATTCATAGAAATAAGTCTTTTATCTGTTCTGGATGGATGGATGGAAACCTATATTTGATCAAACCAAAGATGTACTCACTGCTTGACACCGAATTAATAGATAACTCTAAAAGGTTGAAAGTTTCTCACTCTAACAAGGCGTATCTTTGGCATTTAAGACTTGGTCATATTAATCAGGATAGAATTCAAAGGTTGGTGAAAGGCAGTCCTCTAGAATCTCTGGAAGAGGTACGTCTTCCTCAATGTGAATCTTGTCTAGAGGGAAAGATGACTAAGAGGTCTTTTGGTGCTAAGGGTACTAGGGCTCAGGAGCTCTTAGAAATTGTACACACTGATGTATGTGGTCCCATGAACGTCATAGCACGAGGAGGGTTCGAGTATTATGTCTGCTTTATAGATGATTACTTGAGGTATGGATATGTGAATATGATGCACCACAAGAGCGAAACCTTTGAAAAGTTTAAAGAGTATCGTGCGGAAGTGGAAAAGCAATTGGGTAAATCCATAAAGACACTTCGATCTGATCGAGGTGGCGAATACCTCTCCGATGAATTTCTAGGACATCTTATATAGAATGGGATATTATCCCAATTGACTGCACCTGGTATTCCACAACAGAATGGTGTAGCCGAAAGGAGAAACAGGACCTTGTTAGATATGGTATGGTCCATGATGAGTTATTCAACGCTGCCATTATCATTTTGGGGATATGCTTTAGAAACGGCGTGCTATATTCTGAACCAAGTTCCAAGCAAGTCAATTCCCAAGACTCCGTATGAATTGTGGCATGGCAGGAAGCCCTCCCTTGGACATATGAGACTATGGGGCTGCCCGACACATGTACTTGATGGGGATATGAAGAAGTTGGAACCAAGATCAGAACTGTGCATGTTTGTAGGGTATCTAAACAGAACAAAAGGAGGTTTGTTCTATAACCCGAAGGAACAAAAAGTCATTGTTTCAATCCATGCGACATTCTTGGAGGAAAGTCACATGAATGACTTTAAGCCTTGAAGCAAAGTGGTGCTAGAGGAGGTATCGGGTGAAAGAACTGCTCCACAAGTTTTGGTCTTGGACGCAAGTCTGAGTTTCGGTGAAAGACCTGCAAACGATCAACAATTTAGGGTACCTCCTCGTAGTAGGACGGTTTCAAAGAAACCTAATTTCTTCATGTATGATGCTGAGGTATACCAGGCCGAGGCTCATGAGCATGAGGATGATCCGGTCACCTATGATGAATCTATAAATGATGTTGATTCTAAATCTTGGAAACAGGCTATGAACAATGAGATGGATTCTATGAAATCCAACTCTGTTTGGGAACTTGTAGATTTGCCGGATGGGATAAAACCCGTTGGATGCAAATGGGTCTACAAAAGAAAGAAGGATACAGAAGGGAGAGTGGAAACTTTCAAAGCTAGACTGGTTGCAAAGGGATACACGCAAAAGGCTGGAATCGATTACGAGGAAACCTTTTCACCTGTTGCTATGCTAAAGTCTATCCGTATTCTTCTGTCCCTTACTGCGGCTCTCGATTACGAGATCTGGCAAATGGATGTAAAGACGGCATTCTTAAACGGCCATCTTGAAGAGTGTATCTATATGATACAGCCCGAAGGGTTTGTAGCGAAAGGCCAAGAAAGGAAAGTCTGCAAGTTACTTAGATCCATTTATGGATTAAAGCAAGCATCCCACTCATGGAACCAAAGGTTTGATCAAGCGATTAAGACATTTGGTTTTGAGCAGAACGTTGATGAACCTTGTGTTTATAAACGTATTAAGGATGGAAAAGTGGTCTTTCTGATACTCTATGTCGATGATATACTACTCATTGGGAATAATGTAGGGAACTTATCATCGGTCAAGCTTTGGTTACACCAACAGTTTGACATGAAGGACTTGGGAGAAGCTAATTATGTTCTAGGCATTCATCTCTTCAGAGATCGAAAGAACAAAATGATAGCGCTATCCCAAGCTTCATACATAGATAAAATAATTGACAAATATGCAATGCAAGAGGCAAAGAAAGTTCACAACCTTCTATTGCCGGTCTAACTCTTTCATTGGATGACTGTCCCAATACATCGGAAGAAAGAGAGCGTATGAGCAAGGTTCCTTATGCATCCACTGTGGGTAGCCTTATGTACGCTATGCTTTGTACTCACCTGGACATATGTTTTACAGTAGGTATGGTGAGTCGATATCAAGCGAATCCTGAAACTAAGCACTGACAAGCAGTAAAGCATATACTCTAGTATCTTAAGAGAACAAGGGATTATATGCTGGTGTATTCTGGAGGGGACCTAACACCCGTAGGATACACGGACTGAGTCTTCCAGACTTGCAAGGATTCGAGGAAGTCGACATTAGAGGGCACGTAGAGACAGGATAAGTAGATGTATGTAAGATCGCATCCGAGGACAACATTGCCAATCCTTCTATTAAGACTTTGGTGGCTAGAAGCTTTGAGAGGCATGTAGAGGCGATGGGGATGCGTAACATGGTACGTCTGCTGGCTTAGGGCAAGTGGGAGATTGTTAGGAAATGCCCTAAGCATTAGAGACATTTTGATGTGTTTATTTTGAACTGGATAATAAAATTATATATAGAGGTTATTCATTACATTGCTATCTATCCTCATTTTATTTACATGTTAAAGTAAATGTAAGCAAATATGGCTCCCTGACTGCTTGTGTTAAACTGTTAGAACGTTGCATGCAATGGGCTTTTGTATGTGAGAAGATAATGTTCTAAAGTAAGCAGTCTAAACTATGGTCTGTAGTCTATAGGGTTAGACCAAGCATCTAACTAATGTTAAGACTATTATGTTGTCTAAAGCCTTGGTGGGGATGGTTTGTCTTGACTGTCTGGAGCATTGACTCCCAAGTAGAGACTTAGATATATTGTTTGGTGGTGACATATTAGACCGGGACTAAAGCGTGATTGATCTACGAAGTATGCTTTGAGTAGATCGATCTGCTTTTGACATTCATTGTGCAGTAACCTTAATCCTGAGTAGTTGGACAGCTTCATGTATATGACTTGTGTACTTTGATGTTTCAATGTCTAAAGCGTCTCAGAGGTAGTAAGCTTATAGACCAATTTGTTGGGTGATGACTTGTATACGATTAAGGGTTCGTTTACAGATATCGGAATCATAGCTCTAATGAAGAGTTAAGGGTATCCTCTTAAAGGCATTATACTGAATGTGAAAATGGACAAGGCCTTGGGTCATCTGCTGGGCGGATGACTTCTTATTCACATATGGTGAATAATCATTTTCTTTATTCGGTAGTATAATGGAACTTTAAGATAGCCTGATCAGTAGGATTAAATGGACTTTGGTCTAAGGCTGATCATGGATATCATATGAGGGTTCTACTTACATGACAAGGTCATTGGACGATAGCTTGTCATAGGCTTAAGTAATACGGTATATAATTGGGAGTTCAGTTTTAGGTTTATAGTGGTGTGACTCTAAAATTAGTGATCATATGATTGAGTTGTTCAGTAAAGAATGATGATTGTATGGATTTGCGGGAGCCCGATTATATATGTCCAATTAGTCCCTCTACTAGCTCCACATAATTTCTTAACGTTTGGCAAAATTGATTTGTGTATGCTATTGGCTAGTTTATTATGCATGGATGGTATTAACATAGGATTAGGATGGTAGACAAGATTCTCTCTGGTTGGATTCAGATTTTGTTTTGGATAATAGTGTACACAATTATTCGAACTCCAAATAAAGTTGCCATGATTTTATTTGAGATTGGATTGGAGTTATAGAAAATTATCCATGAGAACAAGAATTTGAAATACAACTGTTTTGTGGATTTTGAAATTTGAATTTTGAAATTTGAATTTTGAATTTTGAATTTGAAATTTGAATTTAAAATTTGAATTTGAAATTTAAAATTAAAATTTTGAACCGCAATCCAAGTGAAATTTGCCTTTTCCTTTATTCTACGACTATGGGCTTGAAGCGTTAAACTATCCTGGCTTAACATTCTGATTAGGTTTACTGCTTTGGCCAATTTAGGTTCCAACTTAGAAAAATTTAGTTAAAGTCCTTTCCCTCTTCTAGGTTTCTCAGACTTTTCTCTTTCTTCTTTCTGTCTATCCCGCTAGTATTCAACCCGTAAAACGCGACTGACATAATCTGTCACTGAAGGTGGTGGTATTAGACCACTATCCACCAAAACAAAGATCTCTACTCGGAACATTCCAATCATTCTCTATATCTTTTCCCTTTAAATAATTACCACGTAAGGGCATCATTTGGACAATTGATCAATTTCCAATGCTCTTCACTCACTGATACATTTCCTTGCTTTAATGCGGCAAACCTTTTTTTTGTTACGGTTTCCGTAATACAGGATCATAATATATCTAATGAAATTCAACCAAAAATTCATTCTAGTTCTTAGTAGTCTCATTTCTTCTCATTCAGACAATGTTCTATCAGAACTTAACATCCTTCATCAGAACAAAGTATGTACGCAGAACCTTCTCCTTGCTCTATCAAGTTTATGGAGTCTCAAATCATCTATATAGAGGAAAATCATTCTTTTGCTTTCAAAAGATCTGTAGAGCCCTCAAATTCTTGAGGCTTTATTCCACAGAATCGCTCATATAATAGCTCTTGATTTACTATTGACCGTAGTTCCTGTATCCTTTCAGGAACGGCGATAATGTACTACCTATTCAACTGTAAAGGCTAGTGGTGGCTGAACCTCCTTAGTGCCCTACCTAGGTTTTATCTCATCTAAACGCCGTCTTAATTCAGCGTTTTCTTGCATCTATACCTCTAAAAGGCCTTATAATTCCTCCATCCTTTTTAGACAGGACGAGGTATTCACTCGTACATCTTTATTCACACGTATTCACCATATTTTCTATTTTTTCTATACTTGCTTGAAAATCAATAATTAGATTTTCAATGTATATATATATATTTCACAAAATTTTAAGATTTCCCGAAATTCAAAGAAGCCATAATGCCATATCATCGTAAGGCATTATTATAACTCGTTTCATGATGTTCACATACATATCAATATTAAGGCCTTGTATATACAATAGCCTCTTTTACATCGAGTATACATATATACACATATGTACCCCTCTACATTTTAGTCATTTTATCGATCCGGTTTCAAAGGGAAATTCCTTCGGATCTCCTTTCTCTTCATCCGGACCATTTCTAGTGCAATAAATGCACATGGCCCATTTATCGTATATTATGCCTTTTCATATAAGACAAAACAACAAAACTCATTATATTATATCAACACATTTTGACAGTTCGTAACAATTTATCACACACATGTCACTACATACACATGTCATTACATAACATTTCAATGTAACATAAAGGATATATATATGAGCCTAATACATCTAATTTTCCTGGTTTATAGGAAACTTTTATAAATCTTCTTCTTTAACTAGATCGTTCACCTATAGACATTTCTTAATCTATGCTCGTCTCTGTTTTCGTTCCGTCGTGAATTCCATGCAAATTGGAGGGATTTATCAGTTCCTCGAAGTGCACAGCATACGTTAGAACTATGTCACTAGACATCGACTGCAGTTTCTTAGTCCGGTGAACTAATTCCCGTATGTTCGCAACTCTAAGGAACTTAGGTGATGTTAGAAGTGACACCCTGTTTGCCCTTGAGGAATTGGGACTGATGTTAGGCTCTTTCCAAGAGAAGATTTACTTAATCGTGGCATAGCGAAACTTGGTCCAGTTAAGCGCTACTCTTGGTCATAAGAATCCCAATACACACGAGAGTATCTCCCTGAAAAGCATTGTCAACAGCCAACAAGACCCATCTTCTCGACCAATGGCTCATAGCCGGAAAATCATTTCAATGGCATGACACCAATCCTGCCTTCCTATGAAATTTTGAAGGACTGTTCGCCACTCAAAACTCTCTGGGCAGCTAACATTGGAGTTCTATACAACTCGATGGCAATCTTCATTTCTTCTCAAAGCAGCCTTCTTTGTGTTAGGAAATGCCCTAAGCATTAGAGACATTTTGATGCATTTATTTTGAACTGGATAATAAAATTATATATAGACGTTATTCATTACATTGCTATCTGTCCTCGTTTTATTTACATGTTAAAGTAAATGTAAGCAAATATGGCTCCCTGACTGCTTGTGTTAAACTGTTAGAACGTTGCATGCAATGGACTTTTGTATGCGAGAAGACAATGTTCTAAAGTTAGCGGTCTAAACTATGGTCTGTAGTCTATGGGGTTAGACCGAGCATCTAACTCATGTTAAGACTATTATGTTGTCTAAAGCCTTGGAGGGGACGGTTTGTCTTGACTGTCTGGAGCTGGACTCCCAAGTAGAGACACAGATATGTTGCTTGGTGGTGACATATTAGACCGGGACTAAAGCGTGATTGATCTACGAAGTCCGCTTTGAGTGGATCGATCTGCTTTTGACGTTCATTGTGCAGTAACCTTAATCCTGAGTAAAAGGACAGCTTCATGTATATGACTTGTGTACTTTGATGTTCCAATGGCTAAAGCGTCTCAGACGTAGTAAGCTTATAGACCGGTTCGTTGGGTGCATGACTTGTATACAATAAAGAGTTCGTTTACAGATATCGGAATCATAGCTCTAATGAGGAGTTAAGAGTATCCTCTTAAAGGCATTATACTGAATGTGAAAATGGACAAGGCCTTGGGTTGTCTGCTGGGCGGATGACTTCTTATTCACATATGGTGAATAATCATTTTCTTAATTCGGTAGTATAATGGAACTTTAAGACAGCCTGATCAGTAGGATTAAACGGACTTTGGCCTAAGGCTGATCATGGATATCATATGAGGGTTCTACATACATGACAAGGTCATTGGACAATAGCTTGTCACAGGCTTACGTAATACGGTATATAATTAGGAGTTCAGTTTCAGGTTTAGAGTGGTGTGACTCTGAAATTAGTGATCATATGATTGAGTTGTTCGGTAAAGAATGATGATCATATGGATTTGAGGGAGCCCGATTATATATGTCCAATCAGTCCCTCTATTAGCTCCACATAATTCCTTAACATTTGGCAAATTGATTTGTGTATGCTATTGGCTAGTTTATTATGCATGGATGGTGATGACATTGGATTAGGATGGTAGACAAGATTCTCTCTGGTTGGATTCAGATTTTGTTTTAGATAATAGAATACACAATTATTCGAACTCCAAATAAAGTTGCCATGATTTTATTTGAGATTGGATTGGAGTTGTAGAAAATTATCCATGAGAATAAGAATTTGAAACACAACTGTTTTTGTGGATTTTGAAATTTGAATTTTGAAATTTGAATTTTGAATTTGAAATTTGAAATTTGAATTTTGAATTTGAAATTTAAATTTGAAATTTGAAATTTGAAATTTGAAATTCGAATTTGAAATTTGAAATTCAAATTTTGAATCACAGTCCAAGTGGGATTTGAATTTGTTGTGGTAAATCCACAAGGAATGAAATTCGAATTTGGGTTGGGTATGGAGAGGATAATCTTGTTAGAATCCTACTTGAATTTTGAATCCAAATCCTAGTAAATGATGGACAAAAATTTTGAGGATTATCCTCAATGGATTTTCGAATTTTTTGTGGATAAGGTTCAAGGAAAAATTCAAGTTTCAATCCCAGTTGAATTTAGATTCTCTCCTCCCAGAAAGTGGCCAAAATTTTGGAGTGAATCTCCAGGAGATTTTCGGTTATTTTGGATGAGGATGAAATAAGACTCAAGCTAGAAAGTCCTTGTGGAATTTTGATTCTCCCTTATCCAAAAGTGGCCGAATTTTTTGTGGAGATTTTCTCCTTAGAATTTTCAGATTTTTTGGTTGAAAAAGGGAGATAAAATTCTAGTTAAAATCTTATTTAGATTTGGATTGGATTTATCATAAAGTGGTTGAATTTTATTGTTGGGATTTTCCCTTGGAAAATTCAGATTTTGTGCTTGTGGATAAGGGAGAATATCTTCTCCTAATCCAATTCAAATTCAGAGAATCACCTCATGCAGGTCTATAAATAGAGGTCCTGCCACTCTATTTCTCTTAGATCACAGACTCTCAGGTGAGCAGGCTTATTGTTGCACAGCTCACCGTGACAATAAGTTCTTTAGAGATCTGGGTGGTCGAAAGAAGACTAGCAGTGCTAGCATACCGATCGAGGTTCAGAGTGCCCACACACTCAGCCATTCGGGAATTGGAGAATAGTAGATAAGGCTAGTTAGTTGAAGCCCTCTGGTTATTCTCCTCCTGCAAGATTGGCATCCTTGGAGTATGAGTTTAATTGTTGTTGGTTTATTGTATATGACATCATGAGATATTTAACGATCTAAAAGTTTTTATTGTTCCACTGTGCCGCTCTGATACGTTTTTACCAATTTATTTTCCTATAATTGGTATCAGAGCCATCTCATGACTATGCCATGTACATAAATTAGACAATTACTTAGTCTTTTTATTTATGTATGGATTTGATATTTAGAGAGTGGCATTCTAGGATTCCTTTATGTTGTTATCATTGATTATGTATAAAGTATATAGTGAATAATCATTTTCTTTATTTGGTAGTATAATGGAACTTTAAGATAGTCTGATCAGTAGGATTAAACAGACTTTGGCCTAAGGCTGATCATGGATATCATATGAGGGTTCTGCTTACATGACAAGGTCATTGGACGATAGCTTGTCACAGGCTTACGTAATACGATATATAATTGGGAGTTCAGTTTCAAGTTTATAGTGGTGTGACTCTGAAATTAGTGATCATATGATTGAGTTGTTCGGCAAAAGAATGATGATCATATGGATTTGCGGGAGCCTGATTATATATGTCCAATCAGTCCCTCTACTAGCTCCACATAATTCCTTAACATTTGGCAAATTGATTTGTGTATGCTATTGGCTAGTTTATTATGCATGGATGGTGATGACATTGGATTAGGATGGTAGACAAGATTCTCTTCGGTTGGATTCAGATTATGTTTTGGATAATAGAGTACACAATTATTCGAACTCCAAATAAAGTTGCCATGATTTTATTTGAGATTAGATTGGAATTGTAGAAAATTATCCATGAGAGCAAGAATTTGAAACACAACTGTTTTGTGGATTTTGAAATTTGAATTTTGAAATTTGAAATTTGAATTTTGAATTTGAAATTTGAATTTGAAATTTGAATTTGAAATTCGAATTTGAAATTTGAATTTGAAATTCGAATTTGAAATTTGAAATCCACAAGGAATGATATTCGAATTTGAGTTGGATATGTAGAGGATAATCTTGTAAGAATCCTAGTTGAATTTTGAATCTAACTCCTAACTAATGATGGACGAAATTTTGAGGATTATCCTCAATGGATTTTTGGTTTTTGTGGATAAGGTTCAAGGAAAAAATTTAAGTTTTAATCACAGTTGAATTTGGATTCTCTCCTCCCAGAAAAGTGGCCGAAATTTGGAGTATATCTCCTTAGGAAAATTCGGATATTTTGGATAAAGATGAGATAAGATTTAAGCTTGAAAATCCTAGTGGAATTTTTGATTCTCCCTTATTCTAAAAGTGGCCGAAATTTTAAGGAGATTTTCTGCTTGGAATTTTTGGATTTTTTGGTTGAAAAAGGGAGATAAAATTCTAGTTAAAATCTTATTTAGATTTGGATTGGATTTATCCCATAATGGCCGAAATTTGTTGGGATTTTCCCTTGGATAATTTTGGATTTTATGGTTATGGATAAGGGAGAATATCTTCTCCTAATCCAATTCGAATTCAGAGAATCACCTCATGCAAGTCTATAAATAGAGGTCCTGCCACTTCAGTTCTCTCAGGCCACAGACTCTCAGGTGAGCAGGCTTATTATTGCACAGCCCACCGTGACAATAAGTTCTTTAGAGATCTGGGTGGTCGGAAGAAGACTAGCAATGCTAGCATACCGATCGAGGTTCAAAGTGCCCACACACTCAGCCATTGGAGAATAGTAAAGAAGGCTAGTTGGTTGAAACCCTCTGGTCATTCTCCTCCTGCAAGATTGGTGTCCTTGAGGTATGAGTTTTAATTGTTGTTGGTTTATTGTATATGGCATCATGAGATATTTAACGATCTAAAAATTTTTATTGTTCCGCTGCGCCACTCTGATACGTTTTTACTGATTTATTTTCCTACAATTGGTATCAGAGCCAGGTTATGACTATGCCATGTACATAAATTAGACAATTACTTAGTCTTTTTATTTATGTATGGATTTGATATTTAGAGAGTGGCATTCTAGGGTTCCTTTATGTTGTTATCATGGATTATGTATAAAGTATATGGTTATTTTAATTTTCTGAATTATTATAAGCATGCTTATTTATGCCGATTATGGTTCCTTAGAATTCAGAAAAATTGTATCTAGGAATTTTTATTTAACTATGGGAGCAGTTTATTAACACTGTAATTTTCCCATGGATTTTAATTTTTGTCTCTTAGAATTTTTATGGTTAGAATTTTTGTACACTGGAAACCGTTTAGGAAATTTTATGCTATTATTCTTGGAGGAGATTGAAGATTGAAGACCGTAATTTATTTTTCCAAAAGTTAAATTTGATTTAAAGGTTGAAATTTTGATTGTGTGGAAAAATTTTCAATTTAATTGGGATTCAAGTTAATTTTTGGAGATCCTAATAGGTAAATTGGAATATGACACAAAAATCGAGACACGACCCCTCAGGATAGGCCAACGGGCCTTGGTGGGGCTGCAGCCCCTGCCCTCGGGCAGGATGAGGCTGCGGCAGTCCCTGTGCAGGCCATAACCACCCACGGCCGCAGGCTTGGCCTGCAGCCGAGGGTGGCCGTGGCCTACCCAAGGCTGGTCGTAGCCTGGGCGTGCAGCCTGGCGCTGCCTGTAGCCTGGCGCTGTAGGCTTGTACATGGGCGGCAGTGGGCTGCCAGCCCCCCCGGGGCTGGTGGCTGCCCACGGCAGCTGCCGCCTTAGGGGGTGGTGGTGCGACGATTCAAAAATCGAAAATTTTGATTTTTAAATTTGAGATTTAATTTTAAATCATGTTTAAAATTATGTTATTGAAAATTTGAAATTTTTGAAATTACATATTATTACACATGATGTTTAAAATTGTTTAAAATTTGAATTTGAAATTTAAATTTGAAATTTGAATTCAGAATTTGAATTTGAAATTTAAATTTTTGGAGATTTAAATTTTAAATGATTCTTGGATGAGAAATAAATGGAGAGGCTACATAAAGATGGATACAAGAAGACGAAACAAAATTCAAGACCCAAAGAATGCTTTGGATGAAATTTTGTAATCTTTATTTTCTTTGTTATAGGATGGAACCATGGCTTGGTTATTCGATCAATTATTTTTTCTGTGATATGTCATGGATGTATAAATATGTATTGATGGATATGCATATTTGATAACATGTCATATAGGATAGGTGAGTGCCGCTCATACTATATTGATCATATATAATTTGTCAAAACTTGCATGTTTTTCAAAATATTGAGTGGGAGAGGGTTTCAAAAAAAACCCACGTAGTATCGGGTGAAAGAACTGCTCCACAGATTTCGGTCTTAGACGCAAGTCCGTGTTCCTGTGAAAGACCTGCAGACGATCAACAATTTAGGGTGCCTCGTTGTAGTAGGAGGGTTTCGAAGAAACCTAATTTCTTCATGTATGATGCTGAGGTATACCAGGCCGAGGCTCATGAGCATGAGGATGATCCGGTCACCTATGATGAAGCTATAAATGATGTTGATTCTAAATCTTGGAAACAGGCTATGAACAATGAGATGGATTCTATGAAATCCAACTCTGTTTGGGAACTTACAGATTTGCCGGATGGGATAAAACCCATTGGATGCAAATGGGTCTACAAAAGAAAAAAGGATGCAGAAGGGAGAGTGGAAACTTTCAAAGTTAGACTAGTTGCAAAGGGGTACACGCAAAAGGCTGGAATCGATTACGATGAACCCTTTTCGCCGGTTGCTATGCTGAAGTCTATCCGTATTCTTTTGTCCCTTGATGCGGCTCTCGATTACGAGATCTGGCAAATGGATGTCAAGACGGCATTCTTGAATGGCCATCTTGAAGAGTGTATCTATATGATACAGCCCGAGGGGTTCGTAACGAAAGGCCAAGAAAGGAAAGTCTGCAAGTTGCTTAGATCCATTTATGGATTAAAGCAAGTATCCCGCTCATGGAACCAGAGGTTTGATCGAGCGATTAAGACATTTGGTTTTGAGCATAACGTTGATGAACCCTGTGTTTATAAACGTATTAAGGATGGAAAGGTGGTCTTTCTGATACTCTATGTCGTTGATATACTACTCATTGGGAATGATGTAGGGAACTTATCATCGGTCAAGCTTTGGTTGCACCAACAGTTTGACATGAAGGACTTGGGAGAAGCTAATTATATTCTAGGCATTAGTCTCTTCAGAGATCGAAAGAACAAAATGATAGCGTTATCCCAAGCTTCATGCATAGATAAAATAGTTGACAAATATGCAGTGCAAGAGGCAAAGAAAGGTTCACAACCTTCTATTGCCGGTCTAACTCTTTCATTGGATGACTGTCCCAAGACATCGGAAGAAAGAGAGCGTATGAGTAAGGTCCCTTATGCATCCGCTGTAGGTAGCGTTATGTACGCTATGCTTTGCACTCACCCGGATATATGTTTTGTAGTAGGTGTGGTGAGTCGATATCAAGCAAATCCTGGAACCAAGCACTGCCAAGCAGTAAAGCATATACTCAAGTATCGTAAGAGAACGAGGGATTATATGCTGGTGTATTCTGGAAGGGACCTAACACCCGTAGGATACACGGACTCAGACTTCCAGACTTGCAAGGATTCAAGGAAATCGACATCTGGATCAGTGTTTTTACTCAGAGGAGGCGCCATTATGTGGAGGAGCGTGAAGCAAGGCTGCACAGCTGACTCTACTGTGGAGGCTGAATATATGGCTGCGGCTGAGGCATCTAAAGAAGCGGTTTGGCTCCGCAAGTTCTTCATAGACCTTGAGGTCATTCCGGGTGTTGACATGCCTATCACACTTTACTGTGATAACACAGGGGCTATTGCCAACACAAGGGAATCTCGGCACCACAAGAGGACCAAGCACATAGATCGGAGATATCAAATTATTAGAGGGTACATGGAGACAGGACAAGTAGATGTATGTAAGATCACATCTGAGGACAACATTGCTGATCCCTTTACTAAGACTTTGGTGTCTAGAAGCTTTGAGAGGCACGTAGAGGTGATGGGGATGCGTAACATGGCACATCTACTGGCTTAGGGCAAGTGGGAGATTGTTAGGAAATGCCCTAAGCATTAGAGACATTTTCATGTATTTATTTTGAACTGGATAATAAAATTATATATAGAGGTTATTCATTACATTGCTATCTGTCCTCATTTTATTTACATGTTAAAGTAAATGTAAGTAAATATGGCTCCCTGACTGCTTGTGTTAAACTGTTAGAACGTTGCATGCAATGGACTTTTGTATGCGAGAAGACAATGTTCTAAAGTTAGCAGTCTAAACTATGGTCTGTAGTCTATGGGGTTAGACCGAGCATCTAACTCATGTTAAGACTATTATGTTGTCTAAAGCCTTGGAGGGGACGGTTTGTCTTGACTGTCTGGAGTTGGACTCCCAAGTAGAGACATAGATATGTTGCTTGGTGGTGACATATTAGACCGGGACTAAAGCGTGATTGATCTACGAAGTCTGCTTTGAGTGGATCGATCTGCTTTTGACGTTCATTATGCAGTAACCTTAATCTTGAGTAAAAGGACAGCTTCATGTATATGACTTGTGTACTTTGATGTTCCAATGGCTAAAGCGTCTCAGAGGTAGTAAGCTTATAGACCGGTTTGTTACGTGCATGACTTGTATACGATGAAGGGTTCATTTACAGATATCGGAATCATAGCTCTAATGAGGAGTTAAGGGTATCTTCTCAAAGGCATTATACTGAATGTGAAAATGGATAAGGCCTTAGGTCGTTCGCTGGGTGGATGACTTCTTATTCACATATGTTGAATAATCATTTTCTTTATTTGATAGTATAATGGAACTTTAAGATAGCCTGATCAGTAGGATTAAATGGACTTTGGCCTAAGGCTGATCATGGATATCATATGAGGGTTCTGCATACATGACAAGGTCATTAGACGATAGCTTGTCACAGGCTTACGTAATATGGTATATAATTGGGAGTTCAGTTTTAAGTTTATAGTGGTGTGACTCTGAAATTAGTGATCGTACGATTGAGTTATTCGGTAAAAGAATGATGATCATACGGATTTGCGGGAGCCCGATTATATATGTCCAATCAGTCCCTCTACTAGCTCAACATAATTCCTTAACGTTTGGCAAATTGATTTGTGTATGCTATTGGCTAGTTTATTATGCATGGATGGTGATGACAGTGGATTAGGATGGTAGACAACATTCTCTTTGGTTGGATTCAGATTTTGTTTTGGATAATAGAGTACACAAATATTCGAACTCCAAATAAAGTTGCCATTATTTTATTTGAGATTGGATTGGAGTTGTAGAAAATTATCCATGAGAACAAGAATTTGAAACACAACTGTTTTGTGGATTTTGAAATTTGAAATTTGAAATTTGAATTTTGAATTTGAATTTTGAATTTGAATTTTGAATTTAAAATTCGAATTTGAATTTTGAATTTGAAATTCGAATTTGAAATTTGAATTTGAAATTCGAATTTGAAATTTGAAATTCAAATTTTGAATCACAGTCCAAGTGGGATTCGAATTTGTTATGGAAAATCCACAAGGAATGAAATTTGAATTTGAGTTGGATATGGAGAGGATAATCTTGTTAGAATCCTACTTGAATTTTGAATGCAAATCCTAACTAATGATGGACGAAATTTTGAGGATTATCCTCAATAGATTTTCGGTTTTTGTGGATAAGGTTCAAGGAAAAAATTAAAGTTTCAATCCTGGTTGAATTTGGATTCTCTCTTCCCAGAAAAGTGGCCGAAATTTGGAGTATATCTCCTTAGGAAAATTCGGTTATTTTGGATAAGGATGAGATAAGATTCAAGCTTGAAAATCCTAGTGGAATTTTTGATTCTCCCTTATTCTAAAAGTGGCCAAAATTTTGAGAAGATTTTCTCCTTGGAATTTTCAGATTTTTTGGTTGAAAAAGGGAGATAAAATTCTAATTAAAATCTTGTTTAGATTTGGATTGGATTTATCCCATAATGGCCAAAATTTGTTGGGATTTTTCCTTGGATAATTTCGGATTTTATGGTAGTGGATAAGGGAGAATATCTTCTCCTAATCCAATTCGAATTCAGAGAATCACCTCATGCAGGTCTATAAATAGAGGTCCTGCCACTCCAGTTCTCTCAGGCCACAGACTCTTAGGTGAGCAGGCTTATTGTTGCACGGCCTACCGTGACAATAAGTTCTTTAGAGATCTGGGTGGTCGGAAGAAGACTAGCAATGCTAGCATACCGATCGAGGATCAGAGTGCCCACACACTCAGCCATTCGGGAATTGGAGAATAGTAGAGAAGGCTAGTTGGTTGAAGCCCTCCGGTCATTTTCGTCCTGCAGATTGGCGTCCTTGAGGTATGAGTTCTAATTGTTGTTGGTTTATTGTACATGGCATCATGAGATATTTAACGATCTAAAAATTTTTATTATTCTGCTGCGCCACTCTGATACATTTTTACCGATTTATTTTCCTACAGGGATAGGCCGTCGGGCCTTGGTGGGGCTGCAGCCCCTGCCCTCGGGTAGGATGGGGCTACAGCAGCCCCTGTGCAGGCCATAACCACCCACGGCCGCAAGCTTGGCCTGCAGCCGAGGGTGGCTGTGGCCTCCCCAAGGCTGGCCGTAGCCTGGGCATGCAGCCTGCCGGCTGTTGGCCCAGCCTGGGCATGCAGCCTGGCGCTGTAGGCTTGGCCTGCAGCCCGGCAAGGCTGCACATGGGTGCCTGCGGCCACAAGCTGCATGCCCAGGCTGGGCGTGCAGCCTGGCGCTGCAGGCTTGGCCTGCAGCCTGGCGCTGCAGGCCGCCTCCGGGGACGGTGGTGCGACGATTCAAAAATCGAAAAATTTTGATTTTTAAATTTGAGATTTAATTTTAAATCGTGTTTAAAAATATGTAATTCAAAATTTGAAATTTTTGAAATTACATATTATTACACATGATGTTTAAAATTGTTTACAATTTGAATTTGAAATTTAAATTTGAAATTCGAATTTGGAATTTGAATTTGAAATTTAAATTTTTGGAGACTTAAATTTTAAATAATTCTTGGGATGAAAAATAAATGGAGAGGATACATAAAGATGGATACAAGAAGACGGAACAAAATTCAAGACCCAAAGAATGCTTTGGATGAAATTTTGTAATCTTTATTTTCTTTGTTTTAGGATGGAACCATGGCCTGGTTATTCTGTCAATTATTTTTTTTGTGATATGTCATGGATGTATAAATATGAATTGATGGATGTTTTGTATGCATATTTGATAACATGTCATATAGGATAGGTGAGTGCCACTCATACTATATTGATCATACATAATTTGTCAAAAACTTGCATGTTTTTCAAAATATTGAGTGGGAAAGGGTCTCAAACAAAACCCACGGCCTCCACTGTTGATCCATACGTGAAAGCATGGCAACGCCTCACGTTAGTTCTGCCCTGACCACACCCCTCGGTAGGTGTTTACCGCCGCCGGTATACTATGTGGAAAATGTGTTCAGGTATGATCCTATTCATGACCACCCCTCGGTGGCTTGGTAGGACGTTGATCGGGCTGCGTAAACAATGGTTATACATTCAAGACTCGTTTAGTTATTAACCTTCCATAGAAGCTCTGTTAACTAAACTGGTGGCCAAATAAGCGGTTATTAATATATGTCTTAACCTTGGAGGATTTAAGGCAACATATATTAATTGGACGGGGTCCATGTTCCGGCTATTTGTTTTCATGACCACCCCTCGGTGGCTTGGGGCAATAGGTACTGAGAATTACCGTTGCAATGCTACATGTTTTTCAAGTTTCATGTAGGAACATACTTGTATGTTTTATTTGCTAATTATCTGTATATTTGCTTGGGCTTTGTAATGATGTCTAGTATAATTTTATTTCAGTTCAAAATGTCACCGACGCCCCTCATTTTAATACTTACTGAGAACAAACTGAATGGCAATAATTATAAAGATTGGAAAAGAAATCTGTTGATAGTTCTCAGCTGCGAGAGACACAAGTTCGTACTAGACGAACCATGCCCACCAGGGCCAAAACCTGACACACTGCTTGAGGAGGTCCCGGTTGCCTATACTTGTTGGAGAGAATCCAATGATATAGCTTGATGCTACATGCTTGCTAGCATGACGAGTGCTTTGCAAAAGCAGCATGAGACTTATCAGGTTGCTAGGGAGATCATTTACAATCTGGAGGACATGTTTGGAGGCCAAGAAAAATTGGTTCGACAGTTCGCTATTACCAGCACTATGAACTCTAAGCAAAAGGCGGGTACTCCGGTGAAGGACCATATGATCACTCTAATGGGATTCTTCACTGAGGCTGCCGAAAACGGTGCTGAGTTGGACTACAACACCCAGATCAAGATGGTGTTCAAAACACTGTCTAAAGATTTTGTGGGGTTTAAGGCCGCATACAATCTGGTGACAAGGGAGTTAGGACTAACCAAGCTCAGGAAGCAACTCCAAGCTTATGAGCAGATGATCATGGAAAGGGATGCGGTCCAACCCAAAGGTGAGGCCAATTTGGCGGAATCTTTCAAACCCTCACGAATGAGGAAGAGGCCAAATCAGAAGCAAGCAGCTTCCAGTTCTTCTAATCCTCCTATCCCAGATGGGAAGAAGAAGAACAAGAACAAGAAGCCCAGGGACCCTAAAAAGTCCAAGTGCTTCCGCTGTGGGAAGGTAGGTCACTTTAAGAAGGCTTGCTGGGAATTCCTAGCTGCCAAGGGTAAGGAACTTCATTACTTGGAAGCGTGTTTGGTGGAAGAATTGAAAGACACTTGGGTCATTGATTCGGGTGCCACTAATCATGTTTGTGTTTCTATGCAGGTGTTCGTGAAAACGAGAAGTCTACATAATAGGAGCCTCTCGTTGCAAACTAGAGACGGAAACTTGGTGGTGGCTGAGGCAATGGGAGATATTTACCTTTACTTTGATCAATTTAGGTTTATTTTATTGAAAGACTGTTTTTATGTTCCTAATTTTAGGAGGAACCTTATATCAGTAGCTTGTTTAATACAGGATTCTTATTCAGTTTCTTTTAGTAAAAGAGTTGATATTTGTAGAAATAAGTCTTTTATCTGTTCTGGATGGATGGATGGAAACCTATATTTGATCAGACCAAAGATGTACTCACTGCTTGACACTAAATTGATTGATAACTCTAAAAGGTTGAAAGTTTCTCACTCTAACAAGGTGTATCTTTGGCATTTAAGACTTGGTCATATTAATCAGGATAGGATTCAAAGATTGGTGAAAGATGGTCCTCTGGAATCTCTGGAGGAGGTACGTCTTCCCCAATGTGAGTCTTGTCTAGAGGGTAAAATGACTAAGAGGTCTTTTGGAGCTAAGGGTACAAGGGCTCAGGAGCTCTTAGAAATTGTGCACACTGACGTACGTGGCCCCATGAACGTCACAGCACGAGGAGGGTTCGAGTATTACGTCTCTTTTATAGATGATTACTCGAGGTATGGATATGTGTATCTGATGCACCGCAAGAGCGAAACCTTTGACAAGTTCAAAGAGTATCGTGCAGAAGTGGAAAAGCAATTGGATAAATCCATAAAGACACTTCGATCTGATCGAGATGGCGAATACCTCTCCAATGAATTTCTAGTACATCTTATAGAGAACGGGATATTATCCCAATTGACTGCACCTGGTACTCCACAACAGAATGGTGTAGTCGAAAGGAGAAACAGGACCTTGTTGGATATGGTACGGTCCATGATGAGTTATTCAACGCTGCCATTATGATTTTGGGGATATGCTTTACAAACGGCATGCTATATTCTAAACCAAGTTCCAAGCAAATCAATTCCCAGAACTCCGTATGAATTGTGGGGTGGCAGGAAGCCCTCCCTTGGACATATGAGAATATGGGGCTGCCCGGTGCATGTACTGGATGGAGAGCGAAAAAGTTGGAACCAAGATCAGAATTGTGCATGTTTATAGGGTATCCAAAGGAACTAAAGAAGGTCTGTTTTATAACCCGAAGGAACAAAAAGTCATTGTTTCAACCCATGCGGCATTCTTAGAAGAAAGTCATATGAATGACTTTAAGCCTCGAAGCAAAGTGGTGGTAGGGGAGTTATCGGGTGAAAGAACGGCTCCACAGATTTCAGTCTTGGATGCAAGTCTGAGTTTTAATGAAAGACCTGTAGATGATCAACAATTTAGGGTGCCTCGTCGTAGTGGGAGGGTTTCGAAGAAACCTAATTTCTTCATGTATGATGCTGAGGTATACCAGGCTGAGGCTCATGAGAATGAAGATGATCTGGTCACCTATGATGAAGCTATAAATGATGTTGATTCTAAATCTTAGAAACAGGCTATGAACAATGAGATGGATTCTATAAAATCCAACTCTGTTTGGGAACTTGTAGATTTGCCGGATGGGATAAAACCCATTGGATGCAAATGGGTCTACAAAAGAAAGAAGGATGCAGAAGGGAGAGTGGAAACTTTCAAAGCTAGACTGGTTGTAAAGGGGTACACGCAAAAGGCTGGAATCGATTACGATGAACCCTTTTCACCTGTTGCTATGCTGAAGTCTATCCGTATTCTTCTATCCCTTGCTGCGGCTCTCGACTACGAGATCTGACAAATGGATGTCAAGACGGCATTCTTGAATGGCCGTCTTGAAGAGTGTATGTATATGATACAGCACGAAGGGTTCGTAGCGAAAGGCCAAGAAAGGAAAGTCTGCAAGTTGCTTAGATCCATTTATGGATTAAAGCAAGTATCCCGCTCATGGAACCAGAGGTTTGATCAAGCGATTAAGACATTTGATTTTAAGCAGAACGTTGATGAACCTTGTGTTTATAAACGTATTAAGGATGGAAAAGTTGTCTTTCTGATACTTTATGTCGATGATATACTACTCATTGGGAATGATGTAGGGAACTTATCATCGGTCAAGCTTTGGTTACACCAACAGTTTGGCATGAAGGACTTGGGAGAAACTAATTATGTTTTAGGCATTCGTCTCTTCAGAGATCGAAAGAACAAAATGATAGCGTTATCCCAAGCTTCATACATAGATAAAATAATTGACAAATATGCAATGCAAGAGGCAAAGAAAGGTTCACAACCTTCTATTGCTGGTCTAACTCTTTCATTGGATGACTGTCCCAATATATCGGAAGAAAGAGAGCATATGAGTAAGGTCCCTTATTCATCCACTGTGGGTAGCCTTATGTACGCTATGCTTTGCACTCGCCCGGATATATGTTTTGTAGTAGGTATGGTGAGTCGATATCAAGCAAATCCTGAAACCAAGCACTGGCAAGCAGTAAAGCATATACTCAAGTATCTTAAGAGAACGAGGGATTATATGCTGGTGTATTTTGGAGGGGACCTAACACCCGTAGGATACACGAACTCAGACTTCCAGACTTATAAGGATTCGAGGAAATTGACATCTAGATCAGTGTTTTTACTCGGAGGAGGCGCCATTGTATGGAGGAGCGTGAAGCAGGGCTGCATAGCTGACTCTACTATAGAGGCTGAGTATGTGGCTGCGACTGAGGCATCTAAAGAAGCGGTTTGGCTCCGCAAGTTCTTTAGAGACCTTGAGGTCATTCTGGGTGTTGACAAGTCTATCACACTTTACTGTGATAACACAGGGGCTATTACCAACACAAGGGAATCTCGACACCACAAGAGGACCAAGCACATAGATTGAAGATATCATATTATTAGAGGGCACGTGGAGACAGGACAAGTAGATATGTGTAAGATCGTGTCCGAGGACAACATTGCCCGATCCCTTTACTAAGACTTTGGTGGCTAGAAGCTTTGAGAGGCACGTAGAGGCGATGGGGATTATCCTCAATGGATTTTCGGATTTTTTGTGGATAAGGTTCAAGGAAAAATTCAAGTTTCAATCCCAGTTGAATTTGGTTTCTCTCCTCCCAGCAAGTGGCCGAAATTTTGGAGTGAATCTCTCCTAGGAGATTTTCGGTTATTTTGGTTAAGGATGAGATAAGATTCCAGCTTGAAAATCCTAGTGGAATTTTGATTCTCCCTTATCCAAAAGTGGCCGAATTTTTTGTGGCGATTTTCTCCTTAGAATTTTCAGATTTTTTGGTTGAAAAAGGGAGATAAAATTCTAGTTAAAATCTTGTTTAGATTTGGATTGGATTTATCATAAAGTGGCCGAATTTTATTGTTGGGATTTTCCCTTGGAAAATTTAGATTTTGTGCTTGTGGATAAGGGAGAATATCTTCTCCTAATCCTATTCGAATTCAGAGAATCAGCTCATGCAGGTCTATAAATAGAGGTCCTGCCACTCCAGTTCTCTTAGACCACAGACTCTCAGGTGAGCAGGTGTAGGACAATAAACCGGTAAAAACGTATCAGAGTGGCGCAGCGGAACAATAAAAATTTTTAGATCGTTAAATATCTCATGATGCCATATACAATAAATCAACAACAATTAAAACTCATACCTCAAGGACGCCAATGAACAGGAGGAGAGTGACCGGAGGCTTCAACCAACTAGCCTTCTCTACTATTCTCCAATTCCCGAATGGCTGAGTGTGTGGGCACTCTGAACCTCGATCGGTATGCTAGCACTGCTAGTCTTCTTCCGACCACCCAGATCTCTAAAGAACTTTATTGTCACGATGAGCTGTGCAACAATAAGCCTGCTCACCTGAGAGTCTGTGGTCTGAGAGAACTGGAGTGGCAGGACCTCTATTTATAGACCTGCATGAGGTGAATCTCTGAATTTGAATTGGACTAGGAAAAGATATTTTCCCTTATCCAAACCCAAAAAATCCGAATTTTCCAAGGGAGAATCTCCACAATTAAATTCGGTTTTTCTAGATAAATCCAATCCAAATCTTAACAAGATTTTAGCTAGAATTTTATCTCCCTTTTCCAACCAAAAAATCCGAAATTCACAAGGAGAAAATCCTCCAAATTTTCGGCCACTTTTAGGATAAGGGAGAATCAAAATTCCACTAGGATTTCTCAAGCAAAATCTCATCTTAACCTTATCCAAAAATAACCGAATTTCCTAGGATTAGGGATCCAAAATTTCGGCCACTTTTGGGAGGAGAGAGAAACCAAATTCAACTAGGATTGAAGCTTGAATATTCCCTTGAATCTTATCCACAAAATCCGAAATCTTTCATGAGGATTATCCTCAAAATTTCGTCCCTTATTTGTTGGGATTTGGATTCAAAATTCAAGTAGGATTCTAACAAGATTATCCTCTCCAAATCCAACTCAAATTCGAATTTCAAACCTTGTGGATTTTCCACAACAAATTCGAATCCTACTTGGACTGTGATTCAAAATTTGAATTTCAAATTTCAAATTCAAATTTCAAATTCAAATTTCAAATTTCAAATTTCAAATTTCAAATTTAAATTTCAAATTCAAATTTCAAATTCGAATTTCAAATTCAAATTTCAAATTCAAATTTCAAATTCAAAATTCAAATTTCAAATTTCAAAATTCAAATTTCAAATTTCAAAATTCAAATTTCAAATTCCACAAAACGGTTGTGTTTCATATTCTTGTTCTCATGGATAATTTTCTACAACTCCAATCCAATCTCAAATAAAATCATGGCAACTTTATTTGGAGTTCGAATAATTGTGTACTCTATTATCCAAAACAAAATCTGAATCCAACCGGAGAGAATCTTGTCTACCATCCTAATCCTGTGTCATCACCATCCATGCATAATAAACTAGCCAATAGCATACACAAATCAATTTGCCAAACGTTAAGGAATTATGTGGAGCTAGTAGAGGGACTGATTGGACATATATAATCGGGCTCCCGTGATTCCATATGATCATCATTCTGTACCGAACAACTCAATCATATGATCACTAATTTCAGAGTCACACCACTATAAACCTGAAACTGAACTCCCAATTATATACCGTATTACGTAAGCCTGTGACGAGCTACCATCCAATGACCTTGTCATATATGCAAAACCCTCATATGATATCCATGATCAGCCTTAGGTCAAAGTCCGTTTAATCCTACTGATCAGGCTATCTTAAAGTTCCATTATACTACCGAATCTAGAAAATGATTATTCACCATATGTGAATAAGAAGTCATCCGCCCAGCAGACGACCCAAGGCCTTGTCCATTTTCACATTCAGTATAATACCTTTAAGAGGATACCTTTAACTCCTCAGAGCTATGATTCCGATATCTGCAAACAAACCCTTCATCGTATACAAGTCATGCACCCAACAAACCGGTCTATAAGCTTACTACCTCTGAGACGCTTTAGCCATTGGAACATCAAAGTACACAAGTCATATACATGAAGTAGTTCATTTACTCAGGATTAAGGTTATTACACAATGAACGTCAAAAGCAGATTGATCCACTCATAGCGGACTACGTAGATCAATCACGCTTTAGTCCCGGTCTAATATGTCACCACCAAGCAACATATCCATGTCTCTACTTGGGAGTCTAGCTCCAGACAGTCAAGACAGACCGTCCCCTCCAAGGCTTTAGACAACATAATAGTCTTAACATGAGTTAGATGCTCGGTCTAACCCCATAGACTACAGACCATAGTTTAGACTGCTAACTTTAGAACATTGTCTTCTTGCATACAAAAATCCATTGCATGCAACGTTCTAACAGTTTTAACACAAGCAGTCAGTGAGCCATATTTGCTTACATTTACTTTAACATGTAAATAAGACGAGGACAGATAGCAATGTAATGAATAACCTCTAAGTATAATTTTATTATCCAGTTCAAAATGAATACATCAAAATGTCTCTAATACTTAGGGCATTTCCTAACAATCTCGCACTTGCCCTAAGCCAGTAGATGTGCCATGTTACGCATCCCCATCGCCTCTACATGCCTCTCAAAGCTTCTAGCTACCAAAGTCTTAGTAAAGGGATCAGCGATGTTGTCCTCGGACGCGATCTTACATACATCCACTTGTCCTGTCTCCACATGCCCTCTAATAATGTGATACCTCCGATCGATGTGCTTGGTCCTCTTGTGGTGCCGAGATTCCCTTGTGTTGGCAATAGCCCCTGTATTATCACAGTAAAGTGTGATAGGCTTGTCAACACCCGGAATGACCTCAAGGTCTCTGAAGAACTTGCGGAGCCAAACCGCTTCTTTAGATGCCTCAGCCGCAGCCACATACTCAGCCTCCATAGTAGAGTCAGCTGTGCAGCCCTGCTTCACGCTCCTCCACACAATGGCGCCTCCTCCGAGTAAAAACACTGATCCAGATGTCGATTTCCTCGAATCCTTACAAGTCTGGAAGTCTGAGTCCGTGTATCCTACGGGTGTTAGGTCCCCTCCAGAATACACTAGCATATAATCCCTCGTTCTCTTAAGATACTTGAGTATATGCTTTACTGCTTGCCAGTGCTTGGTTCCAGGATTCGCTTGATATCGACTCACCATACCTACTGCAAAACATATGTCCGGGCGAGTGCAAAGCATAGCGTACATAAGGCTACCCACAGCGGATGCATAAGGGACCTTACTCATACGCTCTCTTTCTTCCGATGTCTTGGGACAGTCATCCAATGAAAGAGTTAAATCGGCAATAGAAGGTTGTGAGCCTTTCTTTGCCTCTAGCATTGCATATTTGTCAATTATTTTATCTATGTATGAAGCTTGGGATAACGCTATCATTTTGTTCTTTCGATCTCTGAAGAGACGAATGCCTAGAACATAATTAGCTTCTCCCAAGTTCTTCATGTCAAACTGTTGGTGTAACCAAAGCTTGACCGATGATAAGTTCCCTACATCATTCCCAATGAGTAGTATATCATCGACATAGAGTATCAGAAAGACCACTTTTCCATCCTTAATACGTTTATAAACACAAGGTTCATCAACGTTCTGCTCAAAACCAAATGTCTTAATCGCTTGATCAAACCTCTGGTTCCATGAGCGGGATGCCTGCTTTAATCCATAAATGGATCTAAGCAACTTGCAGACTTTCCTATCCTGGCCTTTTGCTACGAACCCTTCGGGCTGTATCATATAGATACACTCTTCAAGATGGCCATTCAAGAATGCCGTCTTGACATCCATTTGCCAGATCTCGTAATCGAGAGCCGCAGCAATGGACAGAAGAATACGGATAGACTTCAGCATAGCAACAGGCGAAAAGGTTTCCTCGTAATCGATTCCAGCCTTTTGCGTGTATCCCTTTGCAACCAGTCTAGCTTTGAAAGTTTCCACTCTCCCTTCCGCATCCTTCTTTCTTTTGTAGACCCATTTGCATCCAATGGGTTTTATCCCATCCGGCAAATCTACAAGTTCCCAAACAGAGTTGGATTTCATAGAATCCATCTCATTGTTCATAGCCTGTTTCCAAGATCTAGAATCAACATCCTTTATAGCTTCATCATATGTGACCGGATCTTCCTCATGCTCATGAGCCTTGGCCTGGTATACCTCAGCATCATACATAAAGAAATTAGGTTTCTTAGAAACCCTCCCACTACGACGAGGCACCCTAAATTGTTGATCGTCTGCAGGTCTTTCACTGGAACTCGGACTTGCGTCCAAGACCGAAATCTGTGGAGCAGTTCTTTCACCCGATAACTCCTCTAGCACCACTTTGCTTCGAGGCTTAAAGTCATTCATGTGACTTTCCTCCAAGAATGTCGCATGGGTTGAGACAATGACCTTTTGTTCCTTCGGGTTATAGAACAGACCTCCTTTAGTTCCTTTTGGATACCCTACAAACATGCACAATTCTGATCTTGGTTCCAACTTCTTCGCATCCCCATCCAGTACATGTGCCGGGCAGCCCCATATTCTCATATGTCCAAGGGAGGGCTTCCTGCCACGCCACAATTCATACGGAGTTCTAGGAATTGATTTGCTCGGAACCTAGTTCAGAATATAGCACGCCGTTTGTAAAGCATGTCCCCAAAATGATAATGGCAGCGTTGAGTAACTCATCATGGACCGTACCATATCCAATAAGGTCCTGTTTCTCCTTTCGGCTACACCATTCTGTTGTGGAGTACCAGGTGCAGTCAATTGAGATAATATCCCATTCTCTACAAGATGTCCTAGAAATTCATCGGAGAGGTATTCGCCACCTCGATCAGATCGAAGTGTCTTTATGGATTTATCCAATTGCTTTTCCACTTCCGCACGATACTCTTTGAACTTGTCAAAGGTTTCGCTCTTGCGGTGCATCAGATACACATATCCATACCTCGAGTAATCATCTATGAAAGAGACATAGTACTCGAACCCTCCTCGTGCTGTGACGTTCATGGGGCCACATACGTCAGTGTGCACAATTTCTAAGAGCTCCTGTGCCCTTGTACCCTTAGCTCCAAAAGACCTCTTAGTCATCTTACCCTCTAGACAAGACTCACATTGGGGAAGTTGTACCTCCTCCAGAGATTCCAGAGGACCGTCTTTCACCAATCTTTGAATCCTATCCTGATTAATATGACCAAGTCTTAAATGCCAAAGATACGCCTTGTTAGAGTGAGAAACTTTCAACCTTTTAGAGTTATCAATTAATTCAGTGTCAAGCAGTGAGTTCATCTTTGGTCTGATCAAATATAGGTTTCCATCCATCCATCCAGAACAGATAAAAGACTTATTTCTACGAATATCAACTCTTTTACTAAAAGAAACTGAATAAGAATCCTTTATTAAACAAGCTACCGATATAAGGTTCCTCCTAAAATTAGGAACATAAAAACAGTCTTTCAATAAAATAAACCTAAATTGATCAAAATAAAGATGAACGTCTCCCACTGCCTCAGCCACCACAAAGCTACCATCTCCAGTCCGCAACGAGAGGCTCCTATCATGTAGACTTCTCGTTTCCACGAACCCCTGCATAGAAACACAAACATGATTAGTGGCGCCCGAATCAATGACCCATGTGTCTTTCGATTCTTCCACCAAACACGCTTCTAATTAATGAAGTTCCTTACCTTCCTTGCCCTTGGAGGCTAGGAATTCCCGGCAAGCCTTCTTGAAGTGACCTACCTTCCCACAGTGGAAGCATTTGGACTTTTTAGGGTCCTTTGGCTTCTTGTTCTTCTTCTTCTTCTTCCCGTCCGAGACAGGAGGATTAGAAGAACTGGAAGCCACTTGCTTCTTATTTGGCCTCTTCCTCTTCCGTGAGGGATTGGAAGATTCCGCCAAATTGGCCTCTCCTTTAGGTCGGACCACATCTTCATCCCTGATCATCCGCTCATAAGCCTGTAGTTGCTTCATGAGCTCGGTAAGTCCTAACTCCTTTGTCGCCAGATTGTATGCGGCCTTAAACCCCACAAAATCTTTAGACAGAGTCTTGAACACCATCTCGATCTGGGTGTTGTAGTCTAACTCAGCACCATTCTCGGCAGCTTCAGCGAAGAATCCCATTAGAGTGATCATATGGTCCTTCACCGGAGCACCAGCCTTTTGCTTGGAGTTCATAATGCTGGTGATAGCGGACTGTCGAGCCAATTTTTCTTGGCCTCCGAACATGTCCTCCAGATTTTCCATGATCTCCCCAGCAACTTGATAAGTCTCATGCTGCTTTTGTAAAGCACTCGTCATGCTAGCAAGGATGTAGCATCGAGCTATTTCATTGGATTCTCTCCAACGATTATAGGCAACCGGGACCTCCTCAAGTGGTGTGTCAGGTTTGGGCCCAGGTGGGCATGGTTCGTCCAGTACGAACTTGTGTCTCTCGCAGCTGAGAACTATTAATAGATTTCTTTTCCAATCTTTATAATTGTCGCCATTCAACTTATTTTCAGTAAGTATCGAAATGAGGGGTGTCGGTGACATTTTGAACTGAAATAAAATTATACTAGACATCATTACAAAGCCCAAGCAAATATGCAAATAATTTAGCAAATAAAACATACAAGTATGTTCCTACATGAAACTTGAAAAAACATGTAGCATTGCAACAGTAATTCTCAGCACCTATTGCCCCAAGCCACCGAGGGGTGGTCATGAGAACAAATAGCCGGAACATGGACCCCGTCCAATTAATATATGTTGCCTTAAATCCTCCAAGGTTAAGACATATATTAATAACCGCTTATTTGGCCACCAGTTTAGTTAACAGAGCTTCTAGGGAAGGTTAATAACTAAACAAGTCTTGAGTGTATAACCATTGTTTACGTAGCCCGATCCACGTCCTACCAAGCCACCGAGGGGTGGTCATGAATAGGATCGCACCCGAACACGTTTTCCACATAGGAGATCCAATCTAGTATACCGGCGGCGGTAAACACCTACCGAGGGGTGTGGTCAGGTCAGAACTGAGGCGAGGCGTTACCATGCTTTCACATATGGATCAACAATGGAGGCCGTGGGTTTTGTTTGAAACCCTTTCCCACTCAATATTTTGAATTATGTATGATCAATATAGTATGAGCGGCACTCACCTATCCTATATGACATGTTATCAAATATGCATACAAAACATCCATCAATACATATTTATACATCCATGACATATCACAGAAAAAATAATTGACAGACTAACCAAGCCATGGTTCCATCCTAGAACAAAGAAAATAAAGATTACAAAATTCCATCCAAAGCATTCTTTGGGTCTTGAATTTTGTTCCGTCTTCTTGTATCCATCTTTATGTAGCCTCTCCATTTATTTCTCATCCCAAGAATTATTTAAAATTCAAATCTCCAAAAATTTAAATTTCAAATTCAAATTCCAAATTCGAATTTCAAATTTAAACTTCAAATTTAAATTTTTAAACAATTTTAAACATCATGTGTAATAATATGTAATTTCAAAAATTTCAAAATTACATATTTTTAAACATGATTTAAAATTAAATCTCAAATTTAAAAATCAAAATTTTTCTGATTTTTTGGACCGTCGGACCGCCGCCCCCGTAGGCGGCAGCCGCCGTGGGCAGCCACCAACCCCGGAGGGGCTGGCAGCCCACGGCCGCCCCTTGTGCAGCCTGCCGGGCTGCAGGCTAAGCCTGCAGCACCAGGCTGCACGCCCAGACTGGGCGCAGCAGCCGGCAGGCTGCAGGCAGCGCCTGCAGCCAGAGGCTGCACGCCCAGGCTGCGGCCAGCCTTGGGCAGGCCACGGCCACCCCTGGCTGTAGGCAGAGCCTGCGGCCGTGGGTGGTGTGGGCCTGCACAGGGGCTGCCGCAGCCCCATCCTGCCCGAGGGCAGGGGCTGCAGCCCCACCAAGGCCCGTGGGCCTATTCCGAGGGGTCGTGTCTCGATTTTCATGCCATATTCCAATTTACCTATTAGGATCTCCAAAAATTAATTTGAATCCTAATTAAATTGAAATTTTCCACACAATCAAAATTTCAACCTTTAAATCAAATTTAACTTTTGGAAAAAATAAATTACGGTCTTCAATCTTCAATCTCCTCCAAGAATAATTACATAAAAAATTCTAAACCGTTTCCGGTGTACAAAAAATTCTAACCATAAATATTCTAAGAGACAAAAATTAAAATCCATGGGAAAAACACAGTGTTAATAAACTGCTCCCATGGTTACATAAAAAAATTCCTAGATACAATTTTTCTAAATTCTAAGGAACCATAACCGGTATAAACAAGCATGCTTATAATAATTCAAAAAATTAAAATAACCACATACTTTATACATAATACATGATAACAACATAAAGGAACCCTAGAATGCCACTCTCTAAATATCAAATCCATACATAAATAAAAAGACTAAGTAATTGTCTAATTTATATACATGGCATAGTCATGAGATGGCTCTGATACCAATTGTAGGACAATAAACCGGTAAAAACGTATCAGAGTGGCGCAGCGGAACAATAAAAATTTTTAGATCGTTAAATATCTCATGATGCCATATACAATAAATCAACAACAATTAAAACTCATACCTCAAGGACGCCAATGAACAGGAGGAGAGTGACCGGAGGCTTCAACCAACTAGCCTTCTCTACTATTCTCCAATTCCCGAATGGCTGAGTGTGTGGGCACTCTGAACCTCGATCGGTATGCTAGCACTGCTAGTCTTCTTCCGACCACCCAGATCTCTAAAGAACTTTATTGTCACGATGAGCTGTGCAACAATAAGCCTGCTCACCTGAGAGTCTGTGGTCTGAGAGAACTGGAGTGGCAGGACCTCTATTTATAGACCTGCATGAGGTGAATCTCTGAATTTGAATTGGACTAGGAAAAGATATTTTCCCTTATCCAAACCCAAAAAATCTGAATTTTCCAAGGGAGAATCTCCACAATTAAATTCGGTTTTTCTAGATAAATCCAATCCAAATCTTAACAAGATTTTAGCTAGAATTTTATCTCCCTTTTCCAACCAAAAAATCCGAAATTCACAAGGAGAAAATCCTCCAAATTTTCGGCCACTTTTAGGATAAGGGAGAATCAAAATTCCACTAGGATTTCTCAAGCAAAATCTCATCTTAACCTTATCCAAAAATAACCGAATTTCCTAGGATTAGGGATCCAAAATTTCGGCCACTTTTGGGAGGAGAGAGAAACCAAATTCAACTAGGATTGAAGCTTGAATATTCCCTTGAATCTTATCCACAAAATCCGAAATCTTTCATGAGGATTATCCTCAAAATTTCGTCCCTTATTTGTTGGGATTTGGATTCAAAATTCAAGTAGGATTCTAACAAGATTATCCTCTCCAAATCCAACTCAAATTCGAATTTCAAACCTTGTGGATTTTCCACAACAAATTCGAATCCTACTTGGACTGTGATTCAAAATTTGAATTTCAAATTTCAAATTCAAATTTCAAATTCAAATTTCAAATTTCAAATTTCAAATTTCAAATTTAAATTTCAAATTCAAATTTCAAATTCGAATTTCAAATTCAAATTTCAAATTCAAATTTCAAATTCAAAATTCAAATTTCAAATTTCAAAATTCAAATTTCAAATTTCAAAATTCAAATTTCAAATTCCACAAAACGGTTGTGTTTCATATTCTTGTTCTCATGGATAATTTTCTACAACTCCAATCCAATCTCAAATAAAATCATGGCAACTTTATTTGGAGTTCGAATAATTGTGTACTCTATTATCCAAAACAAAATCTGAATCCAACCGGAGAGAATCTTGTCTACCATCCTAATCCTGTGTCATCACCATCCATGCATAATAAACTAGCCAATAGCATACACAAATCAATTTGCCAAACGTTAAGGAATTATGTGGAGCTAGTAGAGGGACTGATTGGACATATATAATCGGGCTCCCGTGATTCCATATGATCATCATTCTGTACCGAACAACTCAATCATATGATCACTAATTTCAGAGTCACACCACTATAAACCTGAAACTGAACTCCCAATTATATACCGTATTACGTAAGCCTGTGACGAGCTACCATCCAATGACCTTGTCATATATGCAAAACCCTCATATGATATCCATGATCAGCCTTAGGTCAAAGTCCGTTTAATCCTACTGATCAGGCTATCTTAAAGTTCCATTATACTACCGAATCTAGAAAATGATTATTCACCATATGTGAATAAGAAGTCATCCGCCCAGCAGACGACCCAAGGCCTTGTCCATTTTCACATTCAGTATAATGCCTTTAAGAGGATACCTTTAACTCCTCAGAGCTATGATTCCGATATCTGCAAACAAACCCTTCATCGTATACAAGTCATGCACCCAACGAACCGGTCTATAAGCTTACTACCTCTGAGACGCTTTAGCCATTGGAACATCAAAGTACACAAGTCATATACATGAAGTAGTTCATTTACTCAGGATTAAGGTTATTGCACAATGAACGTCAAAAGCAGATTGATCCACTCATAGCGGACTACGTAGATCAATCACGCTTTAGTCCCGGTCTAATATGTCACCACCAAGCAACATATCCATGTCTCTACTTGGGAGTCTAGCTCCAGACAGTCAAGACAGACCGTCCCCTCCAAGGCTTTAGACAACATAATAGTCTTAACATGAGTTAGATGCTCGGTCTAACCCCATAGACTACAGACCATAGTTTAGACTGCTAACTTTAGAACATTGTCTTCTTGCATACAAAAATCCATTGCATGCAACGTTCTAACAGTTTTAACACAAGCAGTCAGTGAGCCATATTTGCTTACATTTACTTTAACATGTAAATAAGACGAGGACAGATAGCAATGTAATGAATAACCTCTAAGTATAATTTTATTATCCAGTTCAAAATGAATACATCAAAATGTCTCTAATACTTAGGGCATTTCCTAACAGCAGGCTTATTGTTGCACAGCCCACGTGACAATAAGTTCTTTAGAGATATGAGTGGTCGGAAGAAGACTAGTAGTGCTAGCATACCGATCGAGGTTCAGAGCACCCACACACTCAGCCATTCGGGAATTGGAGAATAGTAGAGAAGGCTAGTTGGTTGAAGCCCTCCGGTCATTCTCCTCCTGTAAGATTGGCGTCCTTGAGGTATGAGTTTTAATTGTTGTTGGTTTATTGTACATGACATGATGAGATATTTAACGATCCAAAAATTTTTATTGTTCCGCTGTGCCACTCTGATATGTTTTTACTGATTTATTTTCCTACACTTTGTTCATTATCTAGTACTGTATGATCATAATCATGGTAATTCTCTATCTCGAACTCTATATAGCTGTATCGTGGCAATCCATTAGCACTATACAATCGTGAAACCATATTCATTGATCTCGTCATCTCATTTCATCTAAGTCGTTTTTTTTCCTATAACTAAACAACTACTAATTTAAAACAAGGCTAACTTACTTGGATAGACGAGCAGGTTACGTCTCGCGCCAGGAGAGATATGGTCAAGCTCGCTTTGATACCACCTGTGGCGCCCCCGACCTCGGTCCACCGAAACTGTTACAATCAAGCTCCTTAGCTGATTGAAATAGCTCGTGAATTTCGTCGAGTCACCTAAATTCTTTTCTTTCCTTTAAACCCTTTGTGAAATTTGGAATCATTTTTTCTTCTTAAATGCTTTTTCTTGATTATAACATAACGTGATTAAACTGAATTATGTTTGTCACTTTTTAAAAGTACAAACACAAACATACTCTATACATAAATACCTAAGTCAAATATTTTTACAATACATGTCTTTTCTTTCTTCAAATCTCCTCTTTCAATGCTCAGCAGAAAACTTGTAGCAGGACTATATCCACAGTGGATTCCCTATCCCTTTGACACACTCGCATCCTGCCGCCATCCAGAAATCTACTGGACAGGTTTCTTACCTGTAACATTAACAAACCATTGAGCTAATAGGCTCAGTAAGTTCAAACATACTTAGTAAGAATCATACAGATTCAAAAACACTGAAAACTCAATTTCCTATGAATAGTATTATTTACTATGAATAGTAACTTTAACATTTGACTGATGAATAGTAACAGTTACCTCAACTGGTTACTATTCACTTTACCCTAACGGGATACTATTCACATATCCTAACTGAAATTACTACACTTTAGCGTAAACTTCGGTTATGCTCAATTATGATTTTTATCATGTTATTGATTGTTTATTCTCTATTTGATTTCTAGTTTAGAGCTCTGTTTATGGCAGTACCGATGATTATTAGCGCGCTGACTGGGAGGGTCTAAGGAGCGACCTTAGAACATCGGCCTCCACAGCCCTGATATCCTCGTAGGATCTGAGAAAAACCTCCATCACTATGTTGGAGGGGCGGTACGCCTTAATGGTTTCATTACCATCTTTCAATTTATAGTCTTGACCAAGTGATATCAATCATCACCTCAAGGTCACTATCCTCCATCGCTCGTAGGCCTTATTGTTAGGAAATGCCCTAAGTATTAGAGACATTTTGATGTATTCATTTTGAACTGGATAATAAAATTATACATAGAGGTTATTCATTACATTGCTATCTGTCCTCGTCTTATTTACATGTTAAAGTAAATGCAAGCAAATATGGCTCACTGATTGCTTGTGTTAAAACTGTTAGAACGTTGCATGCAATGGACTTTTTTATGCTAGAAGACAATGTTCTAAAGTTAGCAGTCTAAACTATGGTCTGTAGTCTATGGGGTTAGACCAAGCATCTAACTCATGTTAAGACTATTATGTTGTCTAAAGCCTTAGAGGGGACGGTTTGTCTTAACTGTCTGGAGCTGGACTCCTAAGTAGAGACATGGAGATATTGCTCGGTGGTGACATATTAGACCAGGACTAAAACGTGATTGATCTACGTAGTCCGCGATGAGTGGATCAATCTGCTTTTGACATTCATTGTGCAATAACCTTAATCCTGAGTAAATGAACTTCTTCATGTATATGACTTGTGTACTTTGATGTTCCAATGGCTAAAGCGTCTTAGAGGTAGTAAGCTTATAGACCGGTTCGTTGGGTGCATGACTTGTATACGATGAAGGGCTTGTTTGTAGATATCGGAATCATAGCTCTGAGGAGTTAAAGGTATCCTCTTAAAGGCATTATACTGAATGTGAAAATGGACAAGGCCTTGGGTCGTCTGCTGGGTGGATGACTTCTTATTCACATATGGTGAATAATCATTTTCTTGATTCGGTAGTATAATGGAACTTTAAGATAGCCTGATCAGTAGGATTAAACAGACTTTGACCTAAGGCTGATCATGGATATCATATGAGGGTTTTGCATATATGACAAGGTCATTGGATAGTAGCTTGTCACAGGCTTACGTAATACGGTATATAATTGGGAGTTTAGTTTCAGGTTTATAGTGGTGTGACTCTGAAACTAGTGATCATATGATTGAGTTGTTCGGTAAAGAATGATGATCATATGGAATCACGGGAGCCCGATTATATATGTCCAATCAGCCCGTCTACTAGCTCCACATAATTCCTTAACGTTTGCCAAATTGATTTGTGTATGCTATTGGCTGGTTTATTATGCATAGAGGTGATGACACAGGATTAGGATGGTAGACAAGATTCTCTCCGGTTGGATTCAGATTTTGTTTTGGATAATAGAGTACACAATTATTCGAACTCCAAATAAAGTTGCCATGATTTTATTTGAGATTGGATTGGAGTTGTAGAAAATTATCCATGAGAACAAGAATATGAAACACAACCGTTTCGTGGTATTTGAAATTTGAATTTTGAAATTTGAATTTTGAATTTTGAAATTTGAAATTTGAATTTTGAATTTGAAATTTGAATTTGAAATTCGAATTTGAAATTTGAATTTGAAATTTAAATTTGAAATTTGAAATTTGAAATTTGAAATTTGAAATTTGAATTTGAAATTTGAAATTCAAATTTTGAATCACAGTCCAAGTAGGATTTGAATTTGTTGTGGAAAATCCACAAGGTTTGAAATTCGAATTTGAGTTGGATTTGGAGAGGATAATCTTGTTAGAATCCTACTTGAATTTTGAATCTAAATCCCAACAAAAGTGGACGAAAATTTTGAGGATAATCCTCAATGAAAAATTCAGATTTTGTGGATAAGATTCAAGGGAAAATTCAAGCTTCAATCCTAGTTGAATTTGGATTCTCTCCTTCCCTGAAAAGTGGCCAAAAATTTGGAGAATCTCTCCTAGGAAATTCAGTTATTTTTGGATAAGGTTGAGATAAGATTCAAGCTTGAAAATCCTAGTGGAATTTTGATTCTTCCTTATCCTAAAAGTGGCCGAAAATTTGGAGAAGATTTTCTCCTAGAAATTTCGGATTTTTTGGTTGAAAAAGGGGGATAAAATTCTAGTTAAAATCTTGTTTAGATTTGGATTGGATTTATCCTAAGAAAACCGAATTTAATTGTGGAGATTCTCCCTTGGAAAATTCAGATTTTATGGTTATGGATAAGGGAAAATATCTTTTCCTAATCCAATTCAAATTCAGAGAATCACCTCGTGCAGGTCTATAAATAGAGGTCCTGCCACTCCAGTTCTCTTAGACCACAGACTCTCAGGTGAGCAGGCTTATTGTTGCACAGCTCATCGTGACAATAAAGTTCTTTAGAGATCTGGGTGGTCGGAAGAAGACTAGCAGTGCTAGCATACCGATCGAGGTTCAGAGTGCCCACACACTCAGCCATTCGGGAATTGGAGAATAGTAGAGAAGGCTAGTTGGTTGAAGTCTCCGGTCATTCTCCTCCTGCAAGATTGGCATCCTTGAGGTATGAGTTTTGATTGTTGTTGGTTTATTGTATATGGCATCATGAGATATTTAACGATCAAAAAATTTTTATTATTCCGCTGCGCCACTCTGATACGTTTTTACCGATTTATTTTCCTACACTTACATATTCTCTTTTCTCTTTATATGGGATATGTTATACCAACTAATCCCCAAGTATCCATAGGACTTAATACTTAATGTACACTTAGTACATAATCAGCATCACTGTATTTCATGTTACAGATAAATTAAAATGTCTGAACTTACTGCATATAATGCATCAACATAAACATGTCAAGTCAATTTATATATGACTTAGACATAACACATAGTTCATAACATGACTTTCATAACATCTACATCATCGCATCTTGACATGAAAACAGACATACAATAGTTAGTTTATGTTGCAACCAATTAAATGCTTGAACTTACAGATACTTTTGCTAGCATTTCCTTCCTCGGCTCCGCAGACGTTCCTTTGCCGCGTCTGGATCGGGTTCCTATAACCGGAATAACCACGGTTATTCTAAATCTTCATTTCATATTCAAAATTTAGTAAAACATAAAAATTCTACGTTTTATTTCCCGTAAATGGTTTTAGGAATCTAAAATCTCATTTTCTATTTTTGCACTAACTCTTGGCAAAATTACCATTTTGCCCCTGATTTGATTTCTCATCATAAACTTACTTTTTGTTGGTTTAAGACCCAAATTTAACTTTTATAATTTCATTTTAACTATCCTTAGGCATTCACGGTCCTTTCTGAGCCTTTCGAAAATTTTTGGTCAAAATGACCATTTTATCCCTGACGGGTCTCGAAACCGTCATATGCTCACTGTGACTTTTAACAGGATTTTCTAAGCCCAAATATCATAAAATAATATTTCTTTAGCTTCTACACACTTTTACAGCATCCATTGCTGTTCCATAGACGACTATTGGTCATCCGACCCTCTGGTGGTACTATTCCGACACCTAGGGTTGTTTCTCGTTTTTCTCACGTTTCGGAGCCTTAAATGGGTATTTCACTACTCTTGAAACGTTTGTTATGCTAATCCCGAGCCTTAGACACCGAGTGGGCTCGGGTTTTCATCTCGACCTTAAATTTACCTTTTGTTTCCTAAAATACCCTTGACATTGGTTTTCCCGTTCTCTTACATTTTCACAACCTCGGCGGGATGGTTTACCATTCCTCAAAGGTTCATTTTCCCATTTTCCGAGCTTAACTCATCAAGAGGTCTCGGTTTCCATTACCAAACACAATTTGCCTCTCATTTCTTACCGAAATGCCCTTACTATCGTTTTCAAAATTTTGGCAGCATTTCCGCTTAATTTTTAGGTTTTCGGCATTTAGGAAACGCCTTAAAACCATCTAACCTATTTTATTCTACCACGTACTATATCAGAGTCCTAATTTTTACATAAAACTTAACTTTTTACGTAAAAATTTTCACATTTCCCATACATTTTCTTTTTCTGACATTTCATTCATTTTACTCTTTTTTTTTTCTTTTCTTTTTACAATTTGAATACAAATTACACATAAATCATCCCAATACATAAATAAGGAATGAAGGGAAACGAAATCGCTACCGAAATCGTCCCGTCGACGATCGGACGAACCGTTCGGTCTCGACCGCGCAAAATTTTTCTCTCCGTTCTTCAAGTTTGAAATCCCGGTTGGCAATTTTGATGCCATGGATGTGTCCAGAACGTCGAAAATAGGCCAACAAGTCACTCTTCATTTTTCCGCCCCCGGGTCGCTGTTGACCGTGTTGACCGGCATTGACCGTGTTGACCGACGTTGACTCTGGCATTGACCGGCGGTGAACGGCGACGGCCCGAACAATGGAGGTGTCCACCTTGAAGATCACGACAAGAGGAGTCCATTGGTGATGTCAAGTTCACCATTGGAGGCTCCGATCGTCGACAATTGGCCTTGAAAACTCGACCCATGGCGGTGGCGTTGAATCTCCACCGTGCCGGGGTTGTTGCCCGAAATTATTTGAGGGCTTTTGCTTTACGCATCACTCTAAGTCTTTTGGTACCAATCACATCACTCAACTCCGCCGGAATCGACGGAATCCACGATGGCTTCACGGCGGCGACGGCGCGATGTTGGGCAACGCAATCCGGTGACTGTTGAGCCGAAATGAAGCTTGGGTTTTGTTCTACTCTTCACCACGAGTCTTTTGGTACTGGAATCATGTCGATCGGAGGTTGGACAACGGAGATACGGCCGTTTGAAATTTCTGACCATCGGAGGCTTCGGGCGGCGCGTGCGGCGTTCTCCGGCGTCAGTTCCGTCGATTCAGTACACCGTTGGACTCAGCTCGTCGAGAGCTTTCTAACGAGATCGATAATGTCGAAAACAGACACCATTTTTGATAGTTGACTGCTGTTTACTTTTGGGGTTGTGTGTTGGGGGGGGGAATCTAGAAAAGGGAAATTATGAGGCCTTTTCTACAATTTCGACCTTTTATACACTTTTTGTCCAAAATTTCAACATGTGCTATCTTGACTAATTTGAGCATTCTGAACTCAAATATATCAGTTTCGTTTTCATTCGAGATTATTTCGACTAGTTTATGGTACTGTGAATTCCCGGTCAAAAATTACCTTTGTGCTCAATTAACTAATTTGAGCATTCTGATAGGCTATACCGACTAATTTGGGCGTGCTGAACCCAAATTTATCAGTTTTATCTTCATCCGAGGTCATCTTGACCAGTTTTTCGGTACTGCATATTTCCCGGTCAAAATTTACTTTTCATGCTCAAATGACTAATTTGAGCATTCTGATCCCAAATATATCAGTTTCATATCAAGAAAATGTCATCTTGACCAATTTCTTGATACTGCATATCTCCGGGTCAAATATTACTTTTCATACTCAATTGACTAATTTGAGCATGCTGAATCTAAATATATTAATTTTAGGTCAAGAAGAGGTCATCTAGACCAACTTCTCAATACTGTGTATAACACACACACGCACTTACCTCTAAAATCACTACTATCAGTATTTTATCTTTTTGTGCACTCAGCTTATCCTGAGTCACCTACTGGGGTTTACAGTTCACTATTTTTCCCCAGCTCAATTTGACATGCTTTTACATCACCGAATTCTTAATTTGTAATATCGTTAGAACATTTTATCTCGTTCTACACATTATTAATCATACATTTCACATTTTAAACATGAATTTCATCATGTACATGCAATTTACCATATTCCGAGAACAGTAAAATTTCTCGGTTATTACAAAATCAGCCAAATTGCTGCCCATTTCTGGCCGTGTATCACCCTTCCATTCCAAGCCAAATTTTGACAAATTTTCTTCACAAAATTAGCCTTCAATCGTAGTCCAAGTATCAAGGGATCAAATTGATAAGGTGAGCCACCATTTTGAAACATTTTTCATTGATTTACTTCAAGAAATCCGTGGCTTTAGAGGTGTGGAAAAATAATGAAAAGTTTGATGAATTGTTTAGTGTTTATGTTGGTTTGGTGCTTTGTTAATTAAAGCATGTTGTAGAATCTAGAAACAAGCAAAATTGATGCATGTTTCATACCAAACCCGTGGCCAATATACATGAGAAAATGAAAAAAAAAATTGTGATGAATTTGGTGAGGAAATGTTGATAAAAGACCATAGGAATAAGAGAAAAATTTCTTATGGCTTTGAACATGAAACCGTGGCATGTAATGGCTAGGTTGGAATGAAAATTTCTTAGGTTTTTAATGTTCAATTGTGCATTATGAACCCTAAGAATAAATGGTGATAAATGAGCCTTGTGGTAAAATATTCTTGGTGTTGATTCCATGTGGAAACCGTGGCCATGATGGTGGAAAATTGATGAAATTTGTGTTGTGATTGGAATGATGTTAATGTGGAAAAGTCTAACGTAAATTTTGGTAACTTTACATAAAATAGGCCTCTAGTATAGTACGTGGTAGGTACTAAGGTTCTGAGGTGTACCTAACGCCAGGGAAACCTAAAAATATAAGCGAAAATGCTGTCGAAATTTCTAAGACGGCATAGGGGCATTTTGGGAAACGAGGGGTAAAAATATAGGCTCAGAAAGGAAACCGAGACCCCTCAGTATGTTAAAGCTGGGAATGGAGGATTGAACCCAAAAGGATTACCAGAACGACCCTTTAGCGTCTAAAATGCTGAAAACGAGAAAATTCACGTTAGGGGTATTTTAGGAAACGAGGGGGAAATTATAAACGGGATAGGAAACCCAAGCCCCTCAGGAACCAAGGCTTGGGAACAGGATGAGAAACGTTTCAGGAGTAGCGAAATGCCCATTTGAGGCTCCGAAACGCTAGAAAAACGAGGAACGACTCTAAGTGTTGGGTGAATAGTACCTGAGGGTTGGGAAAGGAATAGTTATCGATTTTGCAGTAAATAATGCTTTAAAAATATATTGAGCTTAAGAAATATTATTTTATGGTATTTGGGCTTAGAAAATCCTAGAAAGATGGTAGAACGGAATTGTTACGGTCCTGAAAACTGTTTGGGGAAAAATGGTCATTTTGACCAAAAATCTCCGAAAGGCTTGGAAAGGACCATTAAGGATCTAGAATGCTTTAAATAAGATTCTAGAGGCCATAATTAAGATTTTAAAGTTAAAAATCTAAAATTTGTAAGTACACGGGTGTGTAGTGGAAACCCAAGAGGTACACGGGTTTGGACACAGGCATGTTGCAAGCCGTGTATCACAAAAAGAGATGAAATGTGTTATAAAGTTAATAACAAAATGAATATATCCAAAGTGATAATTGATGATAGGTATTAACAGACAATACTCTGTCTATAGGGACCAAAACTAGAGAAGATAACAAAACTATAGTGGATTTCCGAAGGTGGACATTATCGCAATTGTGGTAAGTTTAAGCATTTTCATGTCTGCAACATGAAATACTATGATATTGAATTATGTACTAATTGTACATTAGCTATTAAGTCCTACGGGCACTAGGGTGTAGATAGACAAACACACCCAGAGAAATGATAAAGTGAGATGTGTACTGTGGGTACACTATGGAAAGAGTGTGAATAAATTTAAGACACGCCCTTTAAGAAAGAATGTGTTAAGACCTATGGGCATGAAAGGTTCCTGACTTTGAGGTGATGATTAATGCCACCCGGTTGGAATTATAATTGAAAGATGCTAATGAAACCATATTTGGCGTACCGACCTCCAATAATAAGGTGGAGGTTTACAGGTCCTTCGGGGACACAATGACCGCCTCAAGCGATGATGGACTAGGGAGGATTAGCCTCAGGGTTGCTCCCAAGGCCCTTCACAGTCAGTGTGCACATGAAAATGGTACAAGGCCAAAATGAGCTCAAATCCAGAACATAAACAAAGATAATGACCAAAAATGTGATGAAAGCCATAATTGAGCATAACCGACACTAACGTTAAGTGTAGTGGACTCGGTTAGGGTGACATAAATAGTAACCGATTAGAGTCAAAGTCACTCTTCATAGGTGAATACTACTATTCATGAATGAATAGTACTATTCATAGGAAATTTTATTATTGATATTTTTGAATCTTTGTGATTCATAGTTTGTATGTTTGAACTTACTAAGCCTATTAGCTCACCGATTTGTTCATGTTGCACATAAGAAACTTATCCAGTAGATTACCTGAATGGCAGCAAGATACGCGGTGCCAGTGGGATAGAGAATCCATTGTGGATTATGATCCTACTACCAATCTTCCGCTGAACATCAAAAGAGATAGAGATAAAGAAAATGTATTTTTAAGAAACAAAGTTAAGATTATGTATTTTTGTAAATACTGTATTGTATTACAAAAAGACAACTAAAAGTTTAGTTTTAAATTTATATGGCTTTCATGTGAAGAAAGTATTTTGAAAAGAAAAAAAAAATGGGCAAAAATTTTAGGCCCTGTAAAATGAGAGATTCAAAGTAAAAGTGTTTTAGTGGTGAACCGATGAGGTGCACAGGCTGTCTCGATTGACTACGGAGTCGAATTGTGACAGTTTCACGGGGCCAAAGTTAGGGGCGTCACAGTTTGTCTACGTAGTTCTTCTGGCGACTATGTACTATATCCAGCCTCTCTCTTATAAGCTTCATGTCTGCTATTGTATCCTGAACGAAATCTGTGCTGGTAAGCTATTTCTCTCTGGTCTCGTACTAATGAACCGGAGATCGGCATTTTCTTCGATAGAATGCCTCGTACAGTGCTATCTCGATTGAGGAATGGTAGCTATTATTGTACGAGAACTCGATCAATGGTAACTTCTGGTCTCAGTTTCCTTTGCAGTCTAGGACACAAGCTCTCAACATATCCTCTAGTGTTTGTATGGTCCTTTCGGACTGACCGTCAGCCTGAGGGTGGAAAGCTATGCTAAACTTCAACTTAGTTCCCAATGAGGCTTGGACGTTCTGCCAAAACCTGGAGGTGAAGCGCCCATCGCGATCTGAGATGATAGATTTCAGTACTCCGTGCAGTCTCACTATCTGAGCTATCTACATTTCTGCTAATCTTTCCATAGAGTAGCTCAACTTCATAGCTAGAAATCGAGCTGATTTCGTCAATCGGACTATAATCACCCAGATTCCATCATTACCGCTTGACGTCCTGGGCAATCTGACCACGAAATCCATTATAATCTGCTCCCATTTCCACTCGAGTAGCTCCATTTTCTGTAGTTCTCCTACTGACCGTTGATGTTCTAACTTAATTCTCTGACACGTGAGGCATCTAGCAATAAACTCGGCAACATCGTTCTTCATCTTAGGCAACCAAAAACTCTCTTTTAAGTCCTTGTACATCTTATTTGCCCCTGGATGTACAGAACATGGCGTTTTATGGGCTTCTGAAAGGATCCGTTTCTTGAGTTCTTCATCCTTTGGAATGCACACTCTATCTCTATAATAGAGTATGCCGTCCTTGGAGACTCTAAACTCGAAACTCTTATCCTCCACGGCTTCCTTTCTGAGCTTGTTCAAGGACGAATCAAGGTTCTGACCGGCTTTAATTTTTCTAGGAGTATCAATTGATGGGTCATTTCAAACAACCTCCCTGTTAAAATCTCGATCTCACTGTTGCATAGTTCCTTTTGTAGTGCTTCTGGCAAGGCACCAACAGCCATAAGCGATGAGGAATGCTTTTTACTTAGCGCGTCGGCCACCTTATTAGCTTTCTCTGGATCATATAGGATTTCACAGTCGTGATCCTTTACCAGCTCTAGCCATCTTCATTGCCTTATGTTGAGATCTTTCTGCGTGAAGATGTACTTGAGGCTCTAGTGGTCCGTATAGATTTCACACTTGACACCATATAGGTAGTGCCTCCAAATCTTGAGCACAAAAATGACCGCTGCTAGCTCCAGATCGTGTGTTGGGTAGTTCTTTTCATGGTTCTTGAGTTGTCATGAAGCGTATGCGACCACTCTACCATTCGCATCAGTACGGCTCCTAGTCTAATCTTGGACGCATCGCTATAGATCACAAAATTTTCCTATCGAACATCCGATATGGTCAGGATCGGAGCGCTTGCGAGTCTGCATTTTAACTCCTAGAAGCTCTTTTCACACTTATCCATCCACTCATATTTCTTCTCCTTCTTGGTTAGCACTGTGAGTGGAGCAGCTAGTTTTGAAAAGTCTTCGACGAAGCACCGATAATAACCTACTAGTCCTAGGAAACTACAGATCTCCATGACGTTCCTTGGTGTTGGCCATGCGCTAACTGCTTTGACCTTCACTGGGTCTATGGATACTCCCTCCTTGGAGAATACGTGGCCAAGGAATTGAACCTTCTCCAGCCAAAACTTGCACTTGGAGAATTTGGCATACAATTGATGGTCCTTTAGCTTGTGTAGGACAGCCCTCAAATGCTCTTCATGCTCCTCTTTCGTCTTCGAGTATACAAGTATGTCATCGATAAACACAATGACAAACTTGTCTAAGAAGTCCTTGAACACGTGATTCATCAATTCCATGAAGGCTACAAGGGCGTTCGTCAGTCCAAATGACATAACGAGGAACTCGTAATGCCCATATTGCATTCAGAAAGCCGTCTTGAGTCCATTTTCATCCAGGATTCGTAACTGATGGTACCCAGAATGCAGGTCAATCTTTGAGAATACTATAGTACCTCAGAGCTGGTCGAATAGATCGTCAATCCATGACAACGGATACTTGTTCTTTATCGTGATCTTGTTTAGCTCCCTGTAGTCTATGCACATCCTTAGCGTTCCATCCTTCTTTTCACAAACAAAACAGGTGCTCCCCATGGTGACCAGCTCTATCAGATGAAACCCTTGTCCATTAAGTCCTTCAACTGAGCTTGGAGCTCCTTTAACTCTGCCGAGGCCATTTTGTAGGGGGCCTTGGAGATAGGGGCTGATCCTAGTAAAAGCTCGATCTCGAATGATATTTCACACTAGGGTGGAAGCCCTAGAAGATCCTCTAGAAACACTTTCACGAACTCTCGAACCATTGGGACGCTATCCGGTCTGATCTCTGCTTCCTGGGTTTTGTCCACTATGTGCGCCAGGAAGCCAGTGCATCCGCGAGATAATAACTTGTGGGCCTTCATTGCTGAAATCATCATCTTTGACTGTTTTAGCAATAAACCTTTGTAGACAAACTTCTCGTGCCCGATTGGTTCAAAGGTAATCTCTCGTTTTCGATAGTCTATGACGGCATTGTACTTGGTGAGGAAATCCATTCCCATGATCATGTCATAATCGTACATGTCAAGGACGATCAGGTTAATGCTCAGTTCTCACCTACATATAACTACTGGCATGTGGTGTATCCAGTAGTTAGACAATAAAACTTCCCCTGAGGGAAGAGTAGTTTGAAAAGTTTGTTCCATTCTATCTACGTTCTGGTCTATCTTCCTAGCAAACTCTTATGATGCAAATGAATGTGTAGCTCCAGAATCAAATAATACTAGTGTAGTTGAGTTGGTGATAGAAAGCTGACCTATCACCACAGTCGAGGTCCTAGCTTCTACATCCTCTCTGGTAAAGGTGTAGATTCTTCCCTGAGTGTATGGTGCCTCCAATCTTCCCTGAGTGATCGAAGGGCCTTCGATCCTAGTCTGGGTGGCATGCAGTTGACTGCTAGTGGTGCGGGCTTAACCTTGTTGACTCTGTGGGTTTGAGTGATAGTTCTTGGCGTAGTGGCCTTCCTTGCCACAAATGTAGCAGCCACAGGTTCCTTGGCGGCATTCTCCTGAACGATTCCTTCTGCACTTTGGGCATGACGGGTATTGATTTCCATTTCCTCCCCAGTTGTTCTTCTTCTGGGGGAAGTTCCTCTATGGCCCTTGGTTACCCTGGTTCCCCTTCCTTTTGTTGTTGTGGGACTGCCTGTTGTTTTGGCTGGTCCCTATGTTCTGTCCCTTATGCTGAGTCTGGGGGTTCTGTCTGCCCTTAGTCTACTTGGCCGATGTCTTCTCCTCTCTTCTGGCCTTGAAGATCTGAGCCTTTCTCTCTTTGCCCTGAGCTAACCAATATTCTGCTCGAATGGCTCGGCTGATGCATTCGGCCACAGTTGCAGGCCCATGGCTACCGCTGTAGACTTGGATGGCGATGTCCGTCAAGAACATCTTCAGCATCCTCCTAACCTTTTCCTTTTCTGTTGGCACTAGGTATGGGCAGAGTCAGGCTAGCTACTTAAATTTCTAGACCGTCTCCATCACGGTTATGCTCCCATGGCATAGGTTATTGAACTCGTCCTGTTGGGTTGCTAGGGCCTCGTCGTTAAAGTACATTTCTTTAGACTCGTCCACAAAGTCTATCCAGCTTATCTCATTAATGTTTCTTCTGATGGCCACTATTTTCCACCATTGCCATGCCCCCTTGCGTAGGGCAAAGGATGCACATAGCACTTTCTCCCTGTCAGTTAATCCTATGAAGTCCAAGATGACCTAGATATCGGTCAACCAGTTGTCAGCTTCAATAGGATTCGTGGTCCCTTCGAATTCTGGCACTTTCAAGCACTAGAATTTCTCGTACAAATCGCCTTCCCTAGGGGTCAGCAGAAGATCGTTGGCTACCAAAGGGACTATCGCTGCTGAGGATGTTAATGCTGTCAGGATTAGAGGAGTTGCTTGCTCGCTTGGAGTATCAGAAGCTATTGGAGCCTCTTGGACTGGCACTCCTACCGTCTGTGGTGCCTGAGTTTACTTGTTCAATTGCTCCCTGAGCTGAGCAAGATCCTGTTGCTGGTTCAGCATTATATCTCGCCATTAACTCATCTTCTTAGGTGGCTTGCTTGGATTGAGATCTCGTTCTTGCTATGGTTTCCTAGGTAACCCTATCACACAACGGGAAAGAAAATATAAGTCTTTTAAATTCTATACTTGGGACTCGTATTGTGACGCCCTGTGCCCTCAGCGGCCCGGACCGTCACTGAAAACTATTACTTAACTTGCTTCTTTAGCTTTTACTTATACTTTCTCTTTAACCGATACTTAAACTTGCTGAATTTAATACCATAAATTTGGAGGGATTTTTTTTTTATATACGCGTACGTATTTACTATTCACGTACGTATACTATTAAAATGCGGAATTTGAAAAACATAAGGATTTAAATTATACATACACAATTATATACTTGTTTATCTGATTACTATTTACCAGATACTATTTAAATATACTACTCATACATATACTGTTTACTGTTCTAAAATACCGTTTAACCTTTACTATTCAAAATACTATTTAACTGTCACCATTCAAAATATTATTTACTCATACTGTGCGAAAAAATACTCGCGGTGTATCCATAACCTCATCCTCACATCCACCTCCGCCACCATCATCGTGCCTTGATGTTTACGCTATAGGATGCTTACCTATAGCATGAACACACTCCGTGAGCTTTACGCCCAGTAAGTACAACATGTTAACCGCAAAACATGTTTAAAACATAGCACATACGTAAAATCATAGGCATGACATATATCACTTAATAAATCACATACCATATAAGCATATCACATATCAGCTCACATATCATGTCATCACATAACATGTCATAACAGTGAATATAAAACTTCACATACTTTATGTATGACAGAAGCATCGTGTACTGTATGCACTCATATAAGCATATCACATATCAGCTCACATATCATGTCATCACATAACATGTCATAACAGTGAATATAAAACTTCACATACTTTATGCATGACAGAAGCATCGTGTACTGTATGCACTCTACTGAAAAAGAAAGCATAGCGAACTATAACTAATGCATGGTCCGGTTATGTTCATTTATGCTTCAAACTTTTCTTTTTCTCTTCTTGTCTATTTAGGGCCCATGTGTCACTACCGTGTGCACGCAGACCAACGGTAACTCCCGAGGTCAACTAATGCCGAAGAGCCATCAACTGATGCTCAACTTTTGGCCTTAACTTTCTTTAACTGGAAACCCCTTCGACTGAAGGAGCCGGTATGACACACCTATTTATTTCCACCTTGTTTAATTGTTCTAGCCATACGCTTCTCTAAGCTGTCCCCAATCCTACGCGGTAGGGATCTATGGCTTCTATCTAGTTCTTTCATCAATTTACTCGATTGTGAAACTATATGCTCTTATGTATGCTGTGCAGCATCGTGTGCAAGATACATACTTAAAATACTGGAAAAGCATCATTTTAAATTCATTTTATCCATGCTGTAGGCGAAGTTGTACTTACCTGTCAGTAGACAGTTTATACTCTCGCCTTCATCACAATACAGGTACCTCCCTGTAATCATAATGCATTACATTAACATTCACTCTTAGGTCACCGTGGTCATTAGTGACTAATAAAAAAAATTCTCGTTATGTGGTACCGATCCTTATCGGTACTAATTGCCCTCTTCTTAAGAATTTGATTTTCTAATCATTGTTAATTAATTTATTTACCCAATAAATTAATTAACATCGCTCTTAGGTCACTCTATCGTTAGGAACTAATAAACTTAACGTTGTGTGGTACCGATGCTTATCGGTACCCAACTGCTCTACTTTGGGAAATTTGATATCTAATTTTTAATCGTGCTTGATTAATTTGTCTACTTGATAAATTAATCACTGTCTCTCACTATCCCATTCAGACTTGGTCCTTGACTGGCTAACCGACCAGTCAACTGACTGAATACCTCCCGTATGACCATTTAGCCTGTCGAGTTACTGTTACCGATGTAATCGCCCCAAATTTTATACTTCGATCGCACCCGTCCCTCGGGTGGTACTATTCTGACATAGGGGTCGTTTTCTCACATTACGAAATTTCTAATGAGACGGTTCACTAATCCTTACAACGTCCGTCCTTCTTTCCCGGACCTAGGTCATCGAGGGGGCTCAGGTTTCCATCCCGATCACATTTTCATCCCTCGTTTCCTAAAATATCCCTTTGTGCCGTTTTAGAAATTTCGGCAGCATTTCCGCTTAATTTTTGGGTTTCCGGCGTTTAGGAAACGCCTCAAAACCATCTAACCTATTCTAACCTGCCACGTACTAAACCAGAGGCCTAATTTTTACGTAAAAGCTCCGCTTTTTACGTAAAAACATTCACATTTCCTCACATTCTCTTTTTCGACATTTCATCCCTTTTTCTTACAATTCCTCAAGTCAGTAAACCATAATTCATACATGATTATTTCTAATAATAAATTGAGGAATCAAGGGATCAAAACCACTACCAAAATCTTTCCCGTCGGTGGTCGGACGAACCGTTCGGTCTCGACTGCACAATCTTTGAATCGTCGTTCTTCACTTTTGAAACTCCGGTTTGCAAATCCGATGCCGTGGATGTGTCCGGAACGTCGAAAATAGGCCAACGGGCCATTCTTCAATTTTCGGTCTCCGGGTCGCCGTTGACCGGCGTTGACCACCGTTGACCGGTGTTGACCACGGCGGCGATGGGAGTGGCGACCACCATCTTGAAGAGCTCGACGAGAGGAGCCCATTGGTGGTGTCAATTTCACGAATTGAGGCTCCTATCACCAGAAATCGACCCTCGAAAAGTCGGCGACGGCGGTAGTGTTGGATCTTCATTTTCCGGCGTTGTTGCCCAAAATTGATTTGGCGCTTTTGATCTACGTGTTGTTCTGAGCATTTTGATACCGACCTTGCAACTCAACTCCACCGGAATAGTGAGATCCGACGGCGGCGACGGCGACGGCGACGGTGAACCTTGGGCGGCGCGATCCGGTGGCTGTTGACGTAAAATGAAGCCTGGGTTTTGTTCTACTCTTCACCACGAATTCATTGGGACCGGAATCGTGGCATTTAGAGGTCGGACGGCGAAGATACGGCGGTTTGAAAAATTCGGCCATCGGTGGCTTTGGGCGGCGCGTGCGGCGTGCTCCGGCGTCGGTTCGGTCAACTCGGCCCACCGTTGGAATCAGCTCGTCGAGAGCTTTCCAATGGTGCCGGCGGTGTCAAAAACGGAGGCTGGATTCGATGGTCGGTCACTGTTCATCATCGTGTGGAGTTGGGGGAGGAAATGGGATTTGGAAAAATTATGGGGGCTATTTTTCAATAGTCCCAAAAATTCCGTCCTTTTATACTAATTTTTTGGAAAATTTTAAGATAGGCTATACTGACTAATTTGGGCATGCTGAACCCAAATATATTAGTTTTATCTTCATCCGAGGTCGTCTCGACCAGTTTCCTGATACTGCATGGTTCCCGATCAAAAATTACTTTTTGTGCTCAAATGACTATTTTGAGCATTCTGATTCCAAATATATCAGTTTTATATCAAGAAAAGGTCATCTTGACCAATTTCTTGATACTGTGGTTAGGCCTACACTGTGTTGACACTATGCACGCATGACGAGGTATTTTCACGTGAAATTTCAAACACAGTCTCTCTTGACTAATTTGGACGTGCTGATTTCAAATTTATCAGTTTTATGTCCATCTGCGGTCTTCTAGACCAGTTTTCGGGATCTGTATGACCCCGTCTCGAAAAACGTGTCAGGTGCCCGATTGACTAATTTGGGCATCCTGAGTCTAAATATATCAGTTTCAGGGTGAGAAAAGGTCGTCTTGACCCTCATCCCGATACTGCGTATCCCTTAAACAAAATCTATATTTTGTGCTCAATTGACCAGATTGAGCCTGCTGACTATTAATATATCAGTTTTATGCCAGATTAAGGCCGTCTTGGCCATTAACCTAACACTGCGTTTCTCACTATTCACTATTCACTATCTAACTGACTAATCTGAGCGTTCTGACTCCGATTTTGTCAGTCTCTGGGCGAGAAGAGGTCATCTAGACTACTTTTCTCAATACTGTACATCTATTAGGGCAATTATCACGGCTGCGCTCAGATGACCAGTCTGAGCGTACTGATGACTAGCTCATCAGTTCTGTATCATGAAATGGTCGTCTAGACCGGTTTCTTGATATTGCGTGTCTCAACGCATACTCACATAATAGGGTGGACCGATTTCACTGTCGATTACCCCTTTCATTGTATGAATAGTAATTAAACGTTACTATTCCCATTTAATTCATTCAACTAAAAAGCACACTGTACTTATTAACTTAATTACATCATTACATAGTAATTAAGTTTCATGATTCATGAGAGTCATTACAGTGGCTCTCGGCTCATTACACAGCCTTCTACACGGACTCTTACACGTGCATGTGCAACGCAACACGGGCGTGTACATTTCAGACATGGGCGTGTACTAGTTGAGACTACTCAACACGGCCATGACTTTGAAGTACATTCATCTATCTGAGCGGTATACAGCCTCTTACATGGCCGTGTACTTGACCGTGTTTCTTAAATTGTACTAAAAGACATTAAATTATGTCCATTTTATTCCTTAATGACTTATTACATGGTAAGTAGGTGCCATAAAAATGGCGGTCATTACACGTATCACATATATTTTTCTTACTTAACAATCTTACTTATAGGTATGCATATAATATCTTCCTTTCTCTCATACTGTGATGTTCAATACAATTGCCACATTGTATTGGAATATCATCTAAGTGCTAGGATTCATCCTGCACTTTTTGCCACACTACTGACATATGTGGAAATCATTAAATTTAGGCCCTCAGGGCAAAACAATACTGCATTTCATAATATTACTCAAAAATATGTACAAGCTTCTAGTTTAGTGGGAGTGATGCACACTTCCCAATATACAATACCAATAAGTACATTAAGCTAAGTCTGATGGGGAAAGCTACTGTTTCCCTCTATACAATTACATTACTGAAATTCCCACGAAAGGGTTACTACTACACGGAGGATACTCCTGATTCGGCATCAAACATCTCCTCGTCATCACTGTCATTGAATGGGAAATCCTCTGGGTCCTCTTATTTGTCTCCCCAGATAATAGTAGCTTCATCATCACTGGCTATGAAGACTTAGGGCTCATACATCCCCATCCACTTGTCGTCACTGAAGTGATCGAGGATCTCCTCCCCCTCATCATCGGGTTGGACATCGGGGAGAGTCTCATCATCGTCCCTTTACACGTGGTGTTTGAGAGACAGAGGGGCTGGCTCGAGGTCCTCCATCGGTTCCTCATTGTCCTCGGGTGCTTCGGGCTGGTGTTCGGCCATGAACTCTTCGTCAACTGGTTGGGGTATAGGGTCTATCGGGTTGCCTCCCATGTCAACGGTTGTTGCGATGTCTTGGACTGGTGCAGGGTTTTCGGGGTTGAGCACTTCCCTCTCTGCGTCCACTATTTCCTGGACATGGTGTCTCAGGTCGTCATGCTGTAGACGGTAGTGGACTAGGCCCCTCACGTACCATGGAGTCCCTTTCCACAACAGGTCAGCTATCACCGAAAATGGTCTGTCTAAGGGGATGTAAGGTAACATGGCATCCAAAAACCTTTGATAGTAATGTGTCATGGTCTCTCCCTCATAGACATCCCAGATGTCAAAGAGGACCTGGTATGTGGGCGACCCCTCTAGCTTAGGTCGTCCACCTTATCTTGTTGCTTGCTTTATTCTTTGCTTATTCTTACTTAGCTTGCTTATCTTTATAACTTTCTTCTTCTTAGGGGTTTAAAAGATTTGTTCTTGAAAAACTAGGAAATTTTTTTTTTAAACTTGACTGAAAGAAACTATTAATTCTTTGAAATCGTGTATACATAAATATATACGTACTACTTAATAATTTCTTCCCAAAATATATTTTGCGGTCTCGTTACTTTAAAGTACGTAAAAATAAAAACATACTTTTAAGCTGTTTCACTATTTTCCATACTACACTCTTGTCTTATCTTTATACATATATGTCACTATTACACTTTCTTTCTTTTTCACTTTAATTACAGCGGAACTCTGCAAAACGGAACCATAACCCGTCCATGACATCGCTGGGATCTGCCTGCCAGTCCGCTACTCTTGTTTCATATTGCTGGTTGCTTACCTTTATTACCTACACCACGAATAGACTAATGAGCTAAAACTCAGTAAGTACAAACATACAAGTAAATAAGCTGAATACACCACACTTAGGGTTAGTCAACTTATGACCAATTATTTTCTTACTCCTATGCTTTACTTATTCTTTCTATTCTATTTCTTTCTTTTCTTTACTTTACTTTATCTTGCTTAATCTTTCACTTGTGGGCCCATGGTTGGACGTACCTAGTGCGCGCAGACTAATAGAGGATCAGGGGAGCGACCCACCAACCAACCCTAAGGTCATTTCTGGACTACTACCTATAGGCAGCAAGTCAAGCTATCAACTACCTCATTATTAACGAGGCAGCGCCAGACAACTGGGGTGGAGGCTATCTTTGAACCTCAAAACTGGAGAGGCCGGTACGCTAACCTTAACTTTTAAGTCTTATTATTTGACTTATCTTATTCCTCTTTTCTTTTTCTGATCTTGCTTAACTATTCTCGTGAACATGTTAGTATCATGTCACAAACTGAAAATCTTAAATGTGTACATATATATAATACAACTCTATGGCAAGTCAATTCGTGAGTAGACAATTAAATGTCTGTACTTACAGCACTTGTGCTAGTGTAAACTTATGTGGTCCGTCGAGCTCCTTTGCCCGTCTCTAGTTGAATTTCCTGAAGACATAATATCATCAGTTAATACATTTTCATTAATTGACTTTATTATACTAAAATCTGAACTTTGGCTTTGAAAATCTTAATTAAAGTCTTATAACGACATTTAAAGTCCTAATGACTCTGTTTCGACTTTTCTAGCGCTCTAGCAACCATTTCCGAGAATTTCAGAAATTTTGATAAACTAGGTGAATAGTAATTTTGGCTGTGAATAGTACTATTCACGTTAATAGTGCCATGCACGTGAATAGTGCCATGCACGTGAGTAGTAACTGGGCCAGGGGACGTTTCTATTTTTCTGCTTAGACTGGGTTCCCTAAGTCCGAGAACCATAAAATAGCTAACTGGAGGGTTTAACGCCCCTTTCTTGACTTTTCTAGACTTTTTGGTCAAAATGACCATTTTGCCCCTAATGGGTCTTGGGGTCGTAACATTCTCATTTTCGTGTTTAAACGGGATTTTTTTGAGTCCCTAAGATCTTAAAACAATCTGTTCTATGTCTCGGTAAATTTTTTACAACTTAATTATTGCGATTACACTATTTACTTATCACCCGTCCCTCGGGTGATACTATTCCACCCCTTGGGGTCGTGGCTCGTTTTTCTAGTGTTTCGGAGCTTCAAACGAGCTTTTCACTAATCTTAAAAACGTTTCTTATTCTCTTCCTGACCTACGTCTCTGAGGGGCTCGGGTTTTTTCCCATCCCGACCCTAAACTTTACCCTTGTTACCCAAAACGCCCTTGACGTTATTATTATTTTTTTCCGTCCTCTCGACATTTTAGATTTTTGGGGTCGGTTTACTATTCTGCTAGACCTGCTTTCTTACTTCTAACTCTAAGGTACCGAGGGATCTCGGTTTTCATTTCCGAGCATATTTTTATCGCTTGTTTCCTGAAATGTCCTTAATGCCGCTTTAAAATTTTCGGCAGCATTTCCGCTTAAATTTTAGGTTTTCGGCGTTTCCTAGGTTTCTGGCGTTTAGTAAACGCCTCAAAACCATCTATCCTAATCTAAACCTGCCACGTACTATACCAGAGGCCTATTTTACACAAAAGTTTCTAAACTTTTACGTAAAAACCTTCCACATTCTCAATGGACAAATCACACACAAGGTCTTTATTTTTTTCACTCACATTAACCACGGTTTTAGTTTAGGTTTCCAACACCAAAACTTTCTTTCTTTCAACATTCTTTCTCTTACTTTTCTTCTTGGTTTTTAAGGCATATTCAACACCAAAACCAAATAAAATTCTTATTAAAATCTCACTTGGATGCCTCGGGTTTTATGCTAAATCCTAACCTAACTTTGGTTTTCAATTCAACCACTTAAACAAGCTTATATTCTACATCATTCTAACTTACCACAACACTAAAATCACATGATTTTTACATGTTCTTCACACTAGGTATGCATGGTTTCTTTTTAGAAAACTTTTACAAAATTTTGTTTCAAACTCTTTAACTTTTCTTTCTAAACATTTTACACATTAAAACACATGTTTAAATCAACCAAAACCAACTCAGAATTCTTTCCAAACCCTAGTAACATACACGGTTTCTCTTGAAACAAACCAAATCCCACTTTGGTTTTAAGCTTTCAAATTTTCTTTCTAGTTGTTTTACATATCAAAACACACTTTAAAACAACAATTTAATTAAATCAAACTTGAAATTCCTTGAACCCATACACTTCGCCATGGGTTCCTCACAAAACTAACATGAAAAATTCTTGTTTTAAGCTTCTAAATTACTCTTTAACTATTATGCAAACTAATTAACCTTAAACAACAAGATTTGAACTAAACTTTTCTCATTCCATTCTACTCAACAAAGCCACGGATTTTTGCTTCAAAATACCAAAGAAAAGCTTGAAATTTGAAGCTTACCTTGCTATGTTAGTCAATACTTGCTTAGGAAGAACTTTGCTTAAGATTTTGACACCAAACTTTGAAGAAACTCAAGCTCAATGGAGGGGAAGAGTCTTGGCTTCAAAGGGCAGCAAAGGGGCTGTAATTTCAGAAAAAAAATTCTGATTTTATGAAGCCAAAAACGTTTTTATAAAGGGAGGCCAAAAAGGAGGGCTTTTTAGCAATTTTCTTTAGGGACTTTTTAGCAACTTTTTAAGGGTTTATTTGCAAACTTTTTGGGGTCAAAACATAATTATTTTGGCTGTCTTTCCAGCTGTAAAACTGACCTATGCAGCCCTTATCCACAAAATTTAAAAAATTTTCAACTTTGTATTTTTGGCTTAATCTTAGCCTTTGATCTTACCTACCTTTAATCTTAGTCATTCATCCTACCTACCACCCTTTTTCTTTTAATTTCTTATTTCTAATTATGACATCATCCATGATGTCATCTAATTAATCTATAGGTCAAAGTTTGACCAAAAGTCAAACCGAACCAAACTTTACCGAAATCGCGTAGGCGGGTTTCTGACGCCTCTTGTGCGATCGGTTTACCTTATTCTACTGTCGTTGGGCTAAAAATCGATGACGAAGTTTTCGTCCTTTAGTAACCTTAGGTTTTACATAGGGTAATCTCTTGGTTTCTTTGGCCCCAAAGTGCTTCATCATTTTACCGAAGATGACAAAATTTCTGGGGTGACATACCGGAGGGCTTGTCTAGCCATCCGTACTGTCAAATTATTCCAATACTGTCTTAAAACTCTTAAAAACCCTAAATTACTTTTCTTACTATGCTCTTACTTTGACTTGCCATATTCTTATCTTTACACTGTTCAGATACCGAAACTACTCCTTTTTGAGCGTTTTGGCCTGAAATCACTTTCTTACTCATATACTTTATTCTCTACTTATTTTTGGAGATTTTAATTCCTCCAAAACATCTATTTATTACTATCAACACTATAATTTGTCTAATTACAAACATAGTGTTTCTTCAGATTCTTGCTTACAGAACTCATAGAAAACCCTAGATTAAACTAAGTTACACTGCTAAAATTCTCTGGTCGTCACATGGTATCACCTCTCGTACATGTCATTACAGATATCGACATCTCTGGCTGGGCCATCGGAATTACGGAGGTCTTGGCAGAACTCGACCCATTGCATTGCCAGATCCCTAATCCTACGTCGTTCATTCCACCATTCCATCATTGGTCCCTCTAGCTGGCTACTGGCCAATACTGTGATAACCGAGAATTTTAGATTCTCGGAGTAAGTTAAAATTGTATGTATATAACAATTTTAATGAATAAAATATGAAAAAGTTGTGTTTTAATACTGTTATGAATAGTGTAAAAATGTTTTGGCAATGTTAAAGTGTGTGAGTTCGGGGATGAAAAATCTTACCGGACATAATTGGGTGAGACGGTTCGAAATCAGAGCCGAAAACCCTAGAAGATGCATTGAGATGCACGAAAATGATAGAAATATACGGTAGAGAATTCTAATCAAATGGAAGCAAAATAAGATAAACTGATCACACCGGAGGTGCCTAGAACCTGCCTACACAATTTCGGTAAAGTTGCGTTCAGATTAGATATCAGTCAAAAATGGACCACGAATTAATTAGTGAATTAATATAAATAGTAGGATGACATCACCATGATTATGTCATAAACCAAAATTATTTTCTTTAATTTGGAAAGTAATTTTGAAAGGTGTATGGTGTAGATTAGGTTATTTTATGATCAATGGCCAAGATCATGCCAAAAAGCCATTAAAAATTATTTTAAAAAAATTGAAAAAGGCCATTCGGCCGCTTGGAAAGGAAGAAAGAAAAAAATTTGATTTTGGCCCCAAAATCCTTACTTTTTAGTCGTTGAACAATTAGCAATTTGTTGGAAAAAAATTACAAAAAAGTCCTTGAGTTTTGCCTATAAATAGGCATCAAAATCTATTCAAAAAAATGGAAAAATTAGCCAAACTCTTGCCCCTTTTCTTCAGCCCAAATCCGTGGCCTTCTCCCCCTTTGTAAGCCAAAATTTTGTTGAAAATTTCACACCAAACTTAGCTTGCATTGCAATTCCAACATCAAGTCATCAACCAGTTAAGGTAAGCTTCAAAATTGAAGCTTTTCTCTTTGATTTTCCTTAGAAAATCCATGGGTATGAGAGTGTGAAAACAATGAAAAAAATTGTTATTTAGTTAATGATGTGATGATGTTGTGATTAGTTTGGTGTTGTAGAGATTAAAGCATGAATTAGGGTTTAGAAACAAGCAAAAATTTTGCATGTTTCTCTTGAAAATCTGTGGTGTTAGGGTTGTGAAAAATTCATGAGTATTGATGTTTTGGTTTAGTGTTATGTTCATTTAATTATGTGTTGAACTAAGCATAAATTGGAATAGAGAAACAAGAAAATTTTGATGTAATTTTCTTGCTAAAACCGTGGGTACGAACACTAAGAAATGGAAAATTTTTTAATGTCGAAAAGTGTTGATAAAAACCCTAGGAAAGAAAACAATATTTTCTATGTGTTTGTACATGAAAATCTGTGGCTGTGCTAGGGTTAGAATGAATGTTTTGTTAGGTTTTGATGTTGGATTATACATTAGAAAAACCTAAGAACAATATGTTGTGATGAAAAATTTATTTGGTGATGATTAACATATAAACCGAGGCTAATTTGGAAAAAAATGTTGTTAATTTGTGTTGATTCTTGAATATTGAATTATGTGGAGAATTTTTATACAAAGTTGGAAACTTTGTATAAAATAGGCCTCTGGTATAGTACGTGGCAGGTACAAAGGTTTGTTAGGAAATGCCCTAAGTATTAGAGACATTTTTGATGTATTCATTTTGAACTCGATAATAAAATTATATATAGAGGTTATTCATTATATTGCTATCTGTCCTCATCTTATTTACATGTTAAAGTAAATGTAAGAAAATATGGCTCGCTGACTGCTTGTGTTAAAACTGTTAGAACGTTGCATGCAATGGACTTTTGTATGCGAGAAGACAATGTTCTAAAGTTAGCAGTCTAAACTATGGTCTGTAGTCTATGGGGTTAGACCGAGCATCTAACTCATGTTAAGACTATTATGTTGTCTAAAGCCTTGGGGGGGACGGTCTGTCTTGACTGTCTGGAGCTGGACTCCCAAGTAGAGACATGGATATGTTGCTCGGTGGTGACATATTAGACCGGGACTAAAGCGTGATTGATCTACGTAGTCCGCTATGAGTGGATCAATCTGCTTTTGACGTTCATTGTGCAATAACCTTAATCCTAAGTAAATGAACTACTTCATGTATATGACTTGTGTACTTTGATGTTCCAATGGCTAAAGCGTCTCAGAGGTAGTAAGCTTATAGACCGGTTCGTTGGGTGCATGACTTGTATACGATGAAGGGTTTGTTTGCAGATATCGGAATCATAGCTCTGAGGAGTTAAAGGTATCCTCTTAAAGGCATTATACTGAATGTGAAAATGGACAAGGCCTTGGGTCGTCTGCTGGGCGAATGACTTCTTATTCACATATGGTGAATAATCATTTTCTTGATTTGGTAGTATAATGGAACTTTAAGATAGCCTGATCAGTAGGATTAAACGGACTTTGACCTAAGGCTGATCACGGATATCATATGAGGGTTTTGCATACATGACAAGGTCATTGGATGGTAGTTCGTCACAGGCTTACGTAATACGGTATATAATTGGGAGTTCAGTTTCAGGTTTATAGTGGTGTCAGTCTGAAATTAGTGATCATATGATTGAGTTGTTCGGTACAGAATGATGATCATATGGAATCACGGGAGCCCGATTATATATGTCCAATCAGTCCCTCTACTAGCTCCACATAATTCCTTAACGTTTGGCAAATTGATTTGTGTATGCTATTGGCTAGTTTATTATGCATGGATGGTGATGACACAGGATTAGGATGGTAGACAAGATTCTCTCCGGTTGGATTCAGATTTTGTTTTGGATAATAGAGTACACAATTATTCGAACTCCAAATAAAGTTGCCATGATTTTATTTGAGATTGGATTGGAGTTGTAGAAAATTATCCATGAGAACAAGAATATGAAACACAACCGTTTTGTGGAATTTGAAATTTGAATTTTGAAATTTGAAATTTGAATTTTGAAATTTGAAATTTGAAATTTGAATTTGAAATTTGAATTTGAAATTTGAATTTGAAATTCGAATTTGAAATTTGAATTTGAAATTTAAATTTTAAATTTGAAATTTAAAATTTGAAATTTGAATTTGAAATTTGAATTTGAAATTTGAATTTCAAATTTTGAATCACAGTCCAAGTAGGATTCGAATTTGTTGTGGAAAATCCACAAGGTTTGAAATTTGAATTTGAGTTGGATTTGGAGAGGATAATCTTGTTAGAATCCTACTTGAATTTTGAATCCAAATCCCAACAAAAGTGGGTGAATTTTTTGAGGATAATCCTCAATGGAAAATTCGGTTTTTGTGGATAAGATTCAAGGGAAAATTCAAGTTTCAATCCTAGTTGAATTTGGATTCTCTCCTTCCCTAAAAGTGGCCGAAATTTTGGAGCCTTAATCCTAGGAAATTCGGTTATTTTTGGATAAGGTTGAGATGAGATTTAGCTTGAAAATCCTACTGGAATTTTGATTCTTCCTTATCCTAAAAGTGGCTGAAAATTTGGAGAAGATTTTCTCCTAAAGATTTCGGATTTTTTGGTTGAAAAAGGGAGATAAAATTCTAGTTAAAATCTTGTTTAGATTTGGATTGGATTTATCCTAGAAAAACCAAATTTAATTGTTAGGATTATCCTATGAAAAATTCAGATTTTTGGTTAAAGATAAGGGAGAAAATCTTTTGCTAGTCCAATTCGAATTCAGAGAATCACCTCATGCAGGTCTATAAATAGAGGTCCTGCCACTCCAGTTCTCTTAGACCACAGACTCTCAGGTGAGTAGGCTTATTGTTGCACAGCTCATCGTGACAATAAAGTTCTTTAGAGATCTGGGTGGTCGGAAGAAGACTAGCAGTGCTAGCATACCGATCGAGGTTCAGAGTGCCCACACACTCAGCCATTCGAGAATTGGAGAATAGTAGAGAAGGCTAGTTGGTTGAAGCCTCCGGTCATTCTCCTCCTGCAAGATTGGCGTCCTTGAGGTATGAGTTTTAATTGTTGTTGGTTTATTGTATATGGCATCATGAGATATTTAACGATCAAAAAATTTTTATTGTTCCGCTGCGCCACTCTGATACGTTTTTACCGGTTTATTTTCCTACAAGGTTCTTATGCGTACCTAACGCTGTGAAACCTTAAAATATAAGCGGAAATGCAGTCGAAATTTCTAAAATCGGCATAAGGGCATTTCGAGAAACAAAGGGTAAAAATATTGGATTCAGGAAGGAAACCGGGACCCCTCGGTGGATTAGGGTTAGAAATGGAAAACCAATCTAAAAGGAATAGTAAACCGACCGTAAAAGACTAAAACGCCTAAAATAGGAAAAAAATTAATGTTAGGGGTATTGGGGAAACGAGGGAAAAATGTAGGTCGGGATAGGAAACCCGAGCCTCTCGATGACCGAGGGCTGGGGCGGGATGAAAAACGTTTTAAGAGTAGTGAAATGAACATTTGAGGCTCCGAAACGCTCGAAAAATGAGAAAACGACCCTAGGTGACGGATGAATAGTAACCGAGGGCCAGGAAAAATGAAAGTGAGATTTTGCAGCAAATTAAACTATAAAATGATACAGAAGCCTAAGAAATATTATTTTAAAATATTTGGGCTTAGAAAATTTGAGAAAAGTAGAACGGAATAGTTACGGTCCCGAGACCCGTTAGGGCAAAATAGTCATTTTGACCTAAAATTTTTGAAAGGCTCAGAAAGAACCCTGAAAGACCTAGAATCACTTCAATAAATTCTAGGATCCCAAAATAGAGATTTTAAAGTTAAAATTTAGAGTTTAAATAGTACACGGGCGTGTACAGTGAAACATGGCCGTGTAGACTAGAACAGAGAGAAACACAGTTAGGACGCGGGCACCTTGCAAACTGTGTACCACAGAAAAAATTGAATGTTGTATAAAATTTATCACATAATAAATATATTTAGAGTGATAATAAATGAAGGGTATTAACAGACGATATTGTGTCTGTAGGAACCCAATTTAAAGATAAAACTACGGAAGAGTTCCGGAAGTGGACGTTATCGCAGTATTGGTAAGTTCAAGCATTTTCGTGTCTGCAACATGGAATACTGTGTTGAGTTATTCTGTACTAGATGTACACTAGATATAAAGTCTTATAGACATTTGGGGATTAGTTAGAGTAACATATCCCAGATAATGAGAATGAGTAAGACCTACGGGCAATGGAGGATAGTGACCTTGAGGTGATGATTAATATCACTTGGTCAATACTATAATTGAAAGATGGTAATGAAACCATTAAGGCGTACCGCCCTTCCAACATAGTGGTGAAGGTTTTTCTCAGATCCTACGAGGATATCAAGGTTGTGGAGGCCGATGTTCTAAGGTTGCTCCTTAGACCCTCCCAGTCAGCGCGCTAATAATCATTGGTACTGTCATAAACAGAGCTCTAAACTAGAAATTAAATAAAGAATGAACAATAAATAAAATGATAAAGATCATAATTGAGCATAACCGAAGTATGCTAAGTATAGTGATTTCAATTAGGGTTTGTGAGTAGTAATCGGTTAGGCTGATATGAATAGTATCTGATTATAGTAAAGTGAATAGTAATCAGTTAGGGAAACTGTTACTATTCATCGATCAGATGTCAAAGTTACTATTCGTGATAAATAGTACTATTCATAAGAAATTGAGTTTTCAATGTTTTTGAATCCGTATGATTCTTACTAAGTATGTTTGAACTTACTAAGCCTGTCAGCTCACCAGTTTGTTTATGTTGCAGGTAAGAAACTTGTCCAGTAGATTTATGGATGGTGGCAGGATGCGAGCGTGTCAAGTTGATAGGAAACTCACTGTGGACTTGGTCTTGCCATAAGTTTTTCGCTGAGCTTTTTAAGTCAAAGAATTGAAGAGAATGTGTTTGGAAACAAAATATACAGTATATATATATTATATGTTGTATATTATGTTGTACTTCATAAAGACATATAAAAGTTAATATTGTATTTTAAATGGTTTTCTTAAGAAAAAGTATATATTAAAGAAAAAAAATTATGGGCGAAATTTTAAGCCCTGATAATTAAGAGTTATGAGAAAATGAGTTTAAAACTGATGACTCAAATTCGGCACACGAGCCGTCTTGGTCGGCCTTTGAGGCGATTCATGACGGTTGTGGGTGGTCGGAATTAGGGGGCATCACAAATACCACCTGTAGGCGAGGTGGGATATGGCACGCTTCAAAAATAATCTCCATGTGGTGGATCCAATACGGAAGTTGGCATGGGTGACGACCGTTGTATAGGTCTGGTCGCATATGTAGGAAAATAAATCGGTAAAAACGTATCAGAGTGGCGCAGCGAAACAATAAAATTTTTTAGATCGTTAAATATCTCATGATGCCATATACAATAAACCAACAACAATTAAAACTCATACCTCAAGGACGCCAATCTTGCAGGAGGAGAATGACCGGAGGCTTCAACCAACTAGCTTTCTCTACTATTCTCCAATTCCCGAATGGCTGAGTGTGTGGGCACTCTGAACCTCGATCGGTATGCTAGCACTGCTAGTCTTCTTCCGACTACCCAGATCTCTAAAGAACTTTATTGTCACGATGAGCTGTGCAACAATAAGCCTGCTCACCTGAGAGTCTGTGGTCTGAGAGAACTGGAGTGGCAGGACCTCTATTTATAGACCTGCATGAGGTGATTCTCTGAATTCGAATTGGACTAGGAAAAGATTTTCTCCCTTATCTTTAACCAAAAATCGGAATTTTTCATAGGATAATCCTAACAATTAAATTTGGTTTTTCTAAGATAAATCCAATCCAAATCTAAACAAGATTTTAACTAGAATTTTATCTCCCTTTTTCAACCAAAAAATCCGAAATCTTTAAGAGAAAATCTCCTCCAAATTTTCGGCCACTTTTAGGATAAGGAAGAATCAAAATTCTACTAGGATTTTCAAGCTTGAATCTCATCTCAACCTTATCCAAAAATAACCAAATTTCCTAGGATTAAGGCTCCAAAATTTCGGCCACTTTTAGGGAAGGAGAGAATCCAAATTCAACTAGGATTGAAACTTGAATTTTCCCTTGAATCTTATCCACAAAAAACCGAATTTTCCATTGAGGATTATCCTCAAAAAATTCGCCCACTTTTGTTGGGATTTGGATTCAAAATTCAAGTAGGATTCTAACAAGATTATCCTCTCCAAATCCAACTCAAATTCGAATTTCAAACCTTGTGGATTTTCCACAACAAATTCGAATCCTACTTGGACTGTGATTTAAAATTTGAATTTCAAATTTCAAATTCAAATTTCAAATTCCAATTTCAAATTTCAAATTTCAAATTTAAATTTCAAATTCAAATTTCAAATTCAAATTTCAAATTCAAATTTCAAATTCAAATTTCAAATTTCAAATTTCAAAATTCAAATTTCAAATTTCAAAATTCAAATTTCAAATTCCACAAAACGGTTGTGTTTCATATTCTTGTTCTCATGGATAATTTTCTACAACTCCAATCCAATCTCAAATAAAATCATGGCAACTTTATTTGGAGTTCGAATAATTGTGTACTCTATTATCCAAAACAAAATCTGAATCCAACCGGAGAGAATCTTGTCTACCATCCTAATCCTGTGTCATCACCATCCATGCATAATAAACTAGCCAATAGCATACACAAATCAATTTGCCAAACGTTAAGGAATTATGTGGAGCTAGTAGAGGGACTGATTGGACATATATAATCGGGCTCCCGTGATTCCATATGATCATCATTCTGTACCGAACAACTCAATCATATGATCACTAATTTCAGAGTCACACCACTATAAACCTGAAACTGAACTCCCAATTATATACCGTATTACGTAAGCCTGTGACGAACTACCATCCAATGACCTTGTCATGTATGCAAAACCCTCATATGATATCCGTGATCAGCCTTAGGTCAAAGTCCGTTTAATCCTACTGATCAGGCTATCTTAAAGTTCCATTATACTACCAAATCAAGAAAATGATTATTCACCATATGTGAATAAGAAGTCATTCGCCCAGCAGACGACCCAAGGCCTTGTCCATTTTCACATTCAGTATAATGCCTTTAAGAGGATACCTTTAACTCCTCAGAGCTATGATTCCGATATCTGCAAACAAACCCTTCATCGTATACAAGTCAGCACCCAACGAACCGGTCTATAAGCTTACTACCTCTGAGACGCTTTAGCCATTGGAACATCAAAGTACACAAGTCATATACATGAAGTAGTTCATTTACTCAGGATTAAGGTTATTGCACAATGAACGTCAAAAGCAGATTGATCCACTCATAGCGGACTACGTAGATCAATCACGCTTTAGTCCCGGTCTAATATGTCACCACCGAGTAACATATCCATGTCTCTACTTGGGAGTCCAGCTCCAGACAGTCAAGACAAACCGTCCCCTCTAAGGCTTTAGACAACATAATAGTCTTAACATGAGTTAGATGCTCAGTCTAACCCCATAGACTACAGACCATAATTTAGACTGCTAACTTTAGAACATTGTCTTCTCGCATACAAAAGTCCATTGCATGCAACGTTCTAACAGTTTTAACACAAGCAGTCAGTGAGCCATATTTGCTTACATTTACTTTAACATGTAAATAAGATGAGGACAGATAGCAATGTAATGAATAACCTCTATGTATAATTTTATTATCCAGTTCAAAATGAATACATCAAAATGTCTCTAATACTTAGGGCATTTCCTAACAGCATAGCGATGAAAGCCAGGCTCGCTTGTCGATGTTCTTATACTTGAAAGGGGTCAATCGGTGTAGTCATTATCTCATACTATAATTTAAATGTCAACTCACAGACCAATTCTATAAAACAAAAACCTAACTTACTTGGACAGATGAGGCAGGCATGTGGTGATGTGAGGTAAGGCGGCAGGATACCACTCTGATACCAACTGTGGTGCCCCGTAGCCCTGAGTGACCGAGACCGTTATTTAAAAACTACTACTTATACTGATACTTATACTTACTTGCAAACCATTAATACTTGCTTAAACTTATTAACTTAGATACCATAATTTTAGGGATATTTTTTTAAGGGCGTATGTATTTACTATTTACGTACGTATACTTAAAAACATAGAGTTTAAATCATTGGAAGTTCATTTATATAGACATACTTATAAACTTGATATACTATTCATATATACTGTTTACTATTCCAAAACATGCTGTTACTCAAACTATGTGGAAGTTAAACTCGTGGTGTATCCATAACCTCGCCCTCACATCCGCCTCCGCCGCCGTCATTGCCCATTGATGTTTGAGCCGTAGGACGCTTACCTACAGCATGAACATACACTATGAGCTTTATACCTAGTAAGTATAACATGTCATCCACAAAACATGTTTAAATCATAATACATACTTAAAACCATGTAAGCATGTCATAAACCAACACATCTCACTGAAACATTCCACATACCAGAACAATACACATCACTGAATGTAGAACATCACATACTGTATGCATAACAGAAAACATCGAGTACTGAATGCATATCTACTATAGCTGAAAGCACAATGAACTATAACTAATGCATACTATGAACAATGCATGATCCGGTTATGCTCATTTATGCTTCAATATTCTTTTTCTTACCTATGTCTAGCCCCAGGCCCATGTGTCAGTACCGAGTGTGCACAGATCATCAAAAATGCCATGATCACTTAACTTAAGAGCTGTTGACAGAGGCTCATCTCATCTTACTTTAACTTGAGAAAAAAAAAACCTTTTCAACAAAAAAGGTCGGTATGACACGCTTATTAATTTCCATCTTGTTTATCTGATCTGGTCATATGCTCTACTAAGCTGTCCCTAATCTTATGTGATCGGGAGGTACGGCATCTAACTTGTTCTTTCATTAATCTACGTAATTGTGAAACTATATGCTCTTAACATGCTATGCAACTACTTGTGCATGGTATGCATACTTAACATACTGTAAAAATTATCATTTAAAATCTTTTGCTCATGCCGTAGGCGGAGTTGTACTTACCTAGTTTGCAACAAGCTTGTACTCTTACTTTAGTCAACTTACAGGTAACTACCTGTCATCAATAACGTATCTCATCAATAATCTTGCTGAGTCACTAATACTGTCAGTGACTAAAGCAGATACAGCCTATGGTACCAATAGCTGTCGGTACTAACTTGCTCTCTTTTGGTGAGTTTAATTCCTTATACTTGGTTAATCAATTTATCATCGTTCTTAGGTCACTACTACTGTTAGTGACCGTAACTTGTATCGTTGTAGGATACCAAGGTCCATCGGTACCCAACTGTTCTACTTTGGAAATTTGGTATCTAACTTACATTGTTTTTTATTAAGTTATCTACTTGACAAATTAATCATCGTTCCTCATTATATCATTCAAACTCGGTCATTGACTGGTTGATCGTGTGACGCCCTGTGCCCTCAGCTGCCCGGACCGTCACTGAAAAACTATTACTTGCTTCTTTAACTTTTACTTATACTTCTTCTTTAAAACCGATACTTAAACTTGCTGAATTTAATACTATAAATTTAGAGGAAATTTTTTTTTATATAGGCGTATGTATTTACTATTCATGTACGTATACTTTTTAAAATGCGGAATTTGAAAAAACATAAGGATTTCAATTATACATACACACTTATATACTTGTTTATCTGATTACTATTTACCAGATACTTTTTAAATATACTATTCATACATATACTGTTTACTGTTCCAAAATATCATTTAACCCTCACTATTCAAAATACTATTTACTCATACTGTGCGGAAGAATACTCACGGTGTATCCATAACCTCATCCTCACATCCGCCTCCGCCGCCATCATCGTCCCTTGATGTTTACGCTATAGGATGCTTACCTACAGTATGAACACACTCTGTGAGCTTTACGCCCAATAAGTACAACATATTAACTGCAAAACATGTTTAAAACATAGCACATACTTAAAATCATAAGCATGACATATATCACTTAATAAATCACATACCATATAAGCATATCACATATCAGTTCACATATCATGTCATCACATAACATGTCATAACACTGAATATAAAACTTCACATACTTTATGCATGACAGAAGCATCGTGTACTGCATGCACTCTACTGAAAAAGAAAGCATAATGAACTATAACTAATGCATGGTCCGGTTATGTTTATTTATGCTTCAAACTTCTCTTTTCTTTTCTTGTCTATTTAGGGCCCATGTGTCAGTATCGTGCATGCACAGACCATCGGTAATGCCTGAGGTCAACTAATGCCGAAGAGCCATCAACTGATGCTCAACTTTTGGCCTTAACTTACTTTAACTGGAAACCCCTTCGACTAAAGGAGCCAGTACAACACACCTATTTATTTCCATCTTGTTTAACTGTTCTAGCCATTCGCTTCTCTAAGCTGTCCCCAATCCCACGCGATGGGGATCTATGGCTTCTAACTTGTTCTTTCATCAATCTACGCGATTGTGAAACTATATGCTCTTATGTATGCTGTGCAACATCGTGTGCAAGGTACATACTTAAAATACTAGAAAAGCATCATTTTAAATCATTTTATCCATGCTGCAGGCGGAGTTGTACTTACCTATCAGCAGACAGTTTATACTCTCGCCTTCATCACAATACAGGTACCTCCCTGTAATCATAATGCATTTCGTTAACATTCACTCTTAGGTCACTGTGGTCATTAGTGACTAATAAAAACTCTATCGTTAGTGATACCGATCCTTATCGGTACTAATTGTCCTCTTCTTAAGAATTTGATTTTCTAATTTCTAATCATGGTTAATTAATTTATTTACCCAATCAGTTAATTAACATCGCTCTTAGGTCACTCTATCGTTGGTGACTAATATACCTATCATTGTTGACTAATATACCTATCGTTGTGTGGTACCGATGCCTATCGGTACCCAACTACTCTGCTTTGGGAATTTTGATATCTAATTTCTAATCAGGCTTGATTAATTTGTCTACTTGACAAATTAATCACTGTCTCACACTGTCCCATTCAGACTCGGTCCTTGACTGGTTAACCAACCAGTCAACTGACCGGATACCTCGCGTATTGACCATTTAGCCTATGGGGTTACCTTTACCGATTAAACCGCTTCAAATTGTATACTTAGCTTACACCCGTCCCTCGGATGGTACTATTATGACCTAGGGGTCGTTTTCTTACATTACGAGATTTCTAATTGGGCGGTTTACTAATCTTCAAAACGTTCGTCCTTCTTTCCCGGACCTAAGTCATTGAGGGGGCTCGGGTTTCCATCCCGATCACATTTTCACCCCTCGTTTCCTAAAATAACCCTTGTGCCATTTTAGAAATTTCGGCAGTATTTTCGCTTAATTTTTGGGTTCCTGGCATTTAGGAAACGCCTCAAAACCATCTAACATATTCTAACCTGCCACATACTAAACTAAAGGCCTAATTTTTACGTAAAAGCTCAGCTTTTTACGTAAAAATATTCACATTTCCTCACATTCTCTTTTTCGATATTTCATCCCTTTTTCTAACAATTCCTCAAGTCAGTAAACCATAATTAAAACATAATTATTTCCAATAATAAATTGAGGAATCCAGGGATAGAAACTACTACTAAAATCATTCCCGTCGGCGGTCGAACGAACCGTTCAGTCTCGACCACACAATCTTTGAATCGGCGTTCTTCACTTTTGAAACTTCAGTTTGCAAATCTAATGCCACGGATGTGTCCGAAACGTCGAAACTGGGCCAATGGGCCATTCTTCAATTTTCGGTCTCTGAGTCCCCGTTGACCGGTGTTGACCACGACGGCGATGGGAGTGGCTACCACCATCTTGAAGAGCTCGATGAAAGGAACCCATTGGTGGTGTCAATTTCACCAATCGAGGCTCCTATCACCGGAAATCGACCCTCGAAAAGTCGACGATGACGGCGGTGTTGGATCTTCATTTTCTGGTGCTGTTGCCCAAAATTGATTTAGGGCTTTTGATCTACATGTTGTTCTGAGCATTTTGATACCGACCTTGCAACTCAACTCCGTCGGAATCGGTGGATTCCACAACGGTGACACGGCGGCGACGACGCGAGTTTGGGCGGCATGATCCGGTGGCTGTTGACGTGAAATGAAGTCCGGGTTTTGTTCTACTCTTCACCACGAATCCATTTGGACCGGAATCGTGGCATTTGGACGTCGAACGGCAGATACACGGCGGTTTGAAAAATTCAGCCACCGGTGGCTTTGGGAGGCGCGTGCGGCGTGTTCCGACGTCGGTTCGGTCGACTCGGCCCACCGTTGGAATCAGCTCGTCGAGAGCTTTCAAATGGTGCCAGCGGTGTCGAAAACGGAGGTTGGATTCGATCGGGGCTTACCGTTCATCTTCATGTGGTGTGGGGGAGAAAATGAGATTTGGAAAAATTATGAGGGCTATTGTAGAAGGATCCCAAAAATTTCGTCCTTTTATACTAATTTTTTGAAAAATTTTAAGATGGGCTACACTGACTAATTTGGGCGCGCTGAACCCAAATATATCAGTTATATTTTCATCCGAGGTCATCTCGACCAGTTTTCCGATACTGCATGGTTCTCGATCAAAAATTACTTTTTGTGCTCAAATGACTAATTTGAGTATTCTAAATCCAAATATATCAGTTTTATATCAAGAAAAAGTCGTCTTGACCAATTTCTTGATACTGTGGTTAGGCCTACATTGTGTTGACACTGCACACGCATAACGAGGCGTTTTCGCGTGAAATTTCAAACACAGTCTCTCTTGACTAATTTGGACATGCTAATTTCAAATTTATCATTTTTACATCCATCTGAGGTCTTCTAGACTAGTTTTCGGGATCTGTATGATCCCGTCTCGAAAAACGTGTCAGGTGCTCGATTGACTAATTTGGGCGTCCTGAGTCTAAATATATCAGTTTCGGGGCGAGAAAAGGTCGCCTTGACCCTCATCCCGATACTAAGTATCTCTTAAACAAAATTTACATTTTATACTCAATTGACCAAATTGAGCCTGCTGACTATTAATATGTCAGTTTTATGCCAGATTAAGGTCGTCTTGGCCACTAACCTGACACTACATTTCTCACTATTCACTAATTACTATTTATTATTCACTATTCACTATCTAACTGACTAATTTGAGCGTTCTGACTTTGATTTTGTTAGTCTATGGGCGAGAATAGGTCATCTAGACCACTTTTCTCGATACTGTACATCTATTAGGGCAATTATCGCTGTTGCGCTCAGGTGACTAGTCTGAGCGTACTGATGACTAGCTCATCAGTTCTGTATCATGAAATGGTCGTCTTGACTGGTTTTTTTGATCTTGCGTGTCTCAACGCATACTCACATAATAGGGTGGACCGATTTCACTGTCGGTTGCCCCTTTCACTGCATGAATAGTAATTAAACGTTACTATTCCCATTTAATTCATTCAACTGAAAAGCACACTGTGTTTATTAGCTTAATTACATCTTACATAGTAATTAAGTTTCATAATTCATGAGAGTCATTACAGTGGCTCTCGGCTCATTACACAGCCTTCTACACGGAGTCTTTCATATGCGTGTGCAACGCAACACGGGCATGTACATTTCAGACACGGGCGTGTACTAGTTGAGACTACTCAACACGGCCATGTCTTTGAAATACATTCATCTATCTGAGTGGTACACGGCCTCTTACACGGTCGTGTACTGGACCGTATTACACTACAAGGCCATGTACACTCACATGACTACTAATAGATACACAGTCTGAATGGCACACGGTCATTCACACGGCCGTGTACCTGACCGTGTTACTTAAATTTGCACTAAAAGACATTAAATTATGTCCATTTTATTACCTAATGAATTATTACATGGTAAGTAGGTGCCATGAAAATGGCGGTCATTACAGATCGATCAGTCAACTGACCGGTTACCTCGCTTATCGTTAACTAGGTAGCCTACTGGGTTACTAAGCTTGTTTGGGTGTGGTAGCCTGCCGGGCTACCTCTACTGTTTTATTTTGAAAATTGTGTTGGTTGCCTTATAAAAATTTAGGAAAATTATATGCTTCGAAACCATCCCCTTATCAGCCCATTGGAAGGTAGGGGAATTTTATTAAAACCCATATTCTTGTTTTAAAAAGGTTAGAATACATTTGGTGTTTGCATTTTAAATATGGTTTTTGAACCATTTACCGAAACTGTTAAAAAACGTGTTTGAAATGATTTAGTTTGTAAATTTGGCGAACATAGAACTTTTCATCCTCGATGAGATGAACAACTCTCGTGTTTGTCTCGAAGCTCAAATCAAACTCTAACAGCTTCTAAACTCACTAAACCCATGGCTACTTATGCCCAGTTTTTGAAAAGTTTCTAGTTTTATGCTATTTTGAAAATGGCTCTGTTTGAGGCTTGAAATAGCCAAAATTTTAAAACGCACGCAAGTCACCTTAAAGATTTCGACAAGATCTACAACTTTCATGTTGAGCCCGAGATTCGGTTCGAACTTTAAGTGGGTCATTTTTCACATAACCCGAGTGTGGTGGCCCGCCCTTCATGGTGGCTAACAGTACTAGTATAGTAAAGCTTTGGAGCCTACTATGATAGATTGTCACCTCAATGGCAACTTACTTGTAACTTGTTTTTATCATTTAGCATTCATATTTTAAACTTAAAATTTTATCATGAAAACTGGGGATTTTTTTTTTAAACTGATCTTGAATCTATAAAGTCATAAGATATCATCATACACATACTAAAAAACATATCATACTTGTCATGCTTACTTGACATCATATTACAATGTTTCAAAACAACTTTCTAAAAGTGCTCAATGGAAAACATTAGCAAGACCATTTCTAATCCTCGTCCATCCACTATCTACTGGTGTACAGGCTTCTTACCTACAACATGAATAAACTTATGAGTGACAAGCTCAGTAAGTTCAAACATAAATACCGGAATATAAAACTTAAAATCATGAAAAATACTATTTATATAAATAGTAACTTTAAATTTTTTCCATGAATAGTAAAGTTAACTTTGATCGATACTATTCATGTTGACTTTGACCTAAGATGCTACACATAAAGTTAGTACATATTATGCTTAATTATGACAATTCTTAAGTCTTAGGTTTTATCTTGCATTTGGTTCTGGTTCTGGGCCCCGTAATTAGTCGTACCGTAGTACGCACATGCTGAGAGGGACTCTGGGGAGTGACCCACTGGCCAATCCTCTGCAGTCTACATGATCTTGATATAACATAACATAACATAAGGAACCTCCACCTGTGTAGGAGGACAGTATGCCAATATTAGTTTCATTACCGTCTTTCATGTGTTTCCTGACCAGTGGCATTATTGCTGCCTCCTGGGTTTGGAACACTTTTACATTACATTCATTATTCGTGATTATTTTATTTTCAAGTTATTGTGCATATAGTACATTGATACTTATTTACAAGTTATACATAGCATATAAACATATTAAGTAAATTCATGTTGCAGACAAATAAATGTCTGAACTTAGAGATATTTTGCTAGCATTTCCTTGCCAAGATCAACTAGCGTCCTTTTATTGCCTTTTTATTGATTCCCTATAACTGAAATAAATCATGGTTATTTCTACTATTCATTTCATATTTAAAATATTGTGAAAATATAAAATTTCTGATTTTAACTCCCTAATTATATGTTTAGGGGTTTATTCTTATTTCTATATTTATTACACGGCCTAGGATACTATTCCGGGCATTAATGTCACTTTTCCTAACCCTTTAACAAAATAACCATTTTGCCCTTAACTTTTGACAAAATGACCATTTCGTCCCTATCGGGATTTTCTCCCTTTTTATGACTTACGGCTTTATTTTGGCCTTTAGGAATTAAATTAAATCATTCTGGGACTTTTACGATCCTTTTCTTGCATTTTAGAAAATTTTGATCTAAATGACCATTTTGCCCCTAACGGGACCTTAGAAGTTAAAATTTTCATTTTAACTTTTTAACTAGGTTTTCTAGTCCCAAAAATCATAAAATAATCTTTCTTAGGCCTTACCGAGCTTTTACAACATTTCTGGTCAAAATGCTTGGGTTACTATTCACTGACCCTTAGGTGGTACTGTTCCGACCCTCGGGGTCGTGTCTCATTTTTCTAGCCTTTCGGGACTTCAAATGGACATTTCACTACTTTTGAAATTGTCCATTGCCCTTCCCCGAGCCTAGATCCCCGAGGCGGCTTGGGGTTCCAATCCCCGATCCTATTTTTATCCCTCGTTTCCCAAAATACCCTTCAGGCATCCTAAAAATTTTGACAGCATTCCTGCTAAAATTTTAGGTTCCTGACGTTTAGAAAACGGCTCGAAACCATCTAACCTATTCTATCCTGCCACGTACTATACTACAAACCTAATTTTACGTAAAAGTTATACACTTTTTATATAAAATTTTCTGTTAAAACCTAAGCATTTCTAACGGGATTTCAACCCGTTCTTTCTCATTTTTAGGCCCGGTTTAATACATAACTTACACATTCACATAACCCTAACAAAATTGCTCATTTTCACTAAACCTTAGTCACGGATTTTGTTGCCAAACAAGCACTAAAATTCAATTTTTTTCTTGTCCCTAACTTTATCCATAATTTCACTACATACTAACATACTTTATGAATTCAAAACATTACCCTAAACAAGTAAAAATTTTCATTCTAACTGTTTCCTAACTCATGGATTTTTCTTAGAAAATCTGCTCAAAATTTTTTGCTTTCATTTCCATTTCCATTTCTTGATTCCAACACATAATCAATGCCATATTTACAATGCAAATTCATCAACACAAAACTCTCATTGTTTTCCATTATATCCCACGGATTTTCAGAGGGAAATAGGCACAAGAGTTGTTGTTTTTCAAGGCTATTCCTTTCCTTTCTTTCATTTTATTTCCACATGATTTTCAACACCAAAAACCAATCAAGTTAACATCAAAATTTCACCCTTCGATGCCACAGGTAGCTCACGGATTTTGTGAGCAAAAATGCCCTAAACTTGAATTTTCATGCTCATAATTCCTTACTTGTTTTAACCTTATGCCATTAACACACTTTCAAGCAAAAACCAACCAAATAAAAACTGAAATTTTCCACTTCAAAACAACCCATATCCCACACGGATTGTTCATGGAAAAAGAAGAGGAAACCATGCAAAAATGGAAGCTTACCTTGCTTTCTTGATTTCTTGAGCTTGGGAATGAATTTTGCACACTCTCTTGAAGACAACTTTCAAAGTTTTTTCTGGTTTCAATGGAGGAAACGCACAGCTAATATAGGGGCTAAAGAACCTAAATTTTTCTGGTTTCTTTCTTGCCAAAACCGTGTATATATGGAGCCAAAAAGGAGGGACCAATTTGTAATTGTCTTGGGGGCAATTTTGCAAACTTTTTAGGCAATTTTAACAACTTTTAAGGGCTGCTTTGTAATTAAACAAAATTGGGCATTTTTTTTATTTTCCTCTAAAAATCAGCCACATGATAGCCCTAGAACACTCTTGAAATTGTTCAAAGCTTTCTTTTACTTTTTCATGTTGACTTTGAATCATGGCTATTGGATCAAATTGACTTTAAACCCTAGCCCTTGGATATTGATGTATCCTTACATCCATTCCAAGTTTCACATTCAATCTTTGACTCCTCTCATTAATTTCAGTCAAACTTTTCGACCAAAAGTCAAACCGAACAACTTTGCACCGAAATCGCATAGACGAGTTTCTGAGGCTGCCTCTGCGATCGGTTTTCCTTATTTCACTCCGGTTTGACTAAAAATCCATGTCAAACCGCATAGCCCTTGGATCTTGATGTATCCTTACATCCATTCCAAGTTTCACATTCAATCTTTGACTCCTCTCATTAATTTCGATCAAACTTTTTAACCAAAAGTCAAACTGAACAACTTTGCACTGAAATTGCATAGACAAGTTTCTAAGACTGCCTGTGCGATCGGTTTTCCTTATTTCACTCTGGTTTGAGTAAAAATCCATATCGTAAGTTTTTCATCTTTTAGTGACTTACAATATATTTCTAAAAATTTTGAAACTGAAAAGGCATCATTTGTCCGATTTCGGTTCGGTAAAATTTTCCGTTCTTATTCATACTCACTTTGGCATGGTTATAACATTTCATTGCGTTCTAAATAGTATTAAATTATATGTTTTACAATTTTACACATAAAAATCATTATGTACATAGATCATACAAAATTTCTGAGAACAGTAAAATTTCTTAGTTATGACATCGAAACTGTTCCTGGGCTCGGATTTTTAGTCCCAGTTTTGGACACCGAATGAAAACCACTCGAAAAACCTATCTTAGTGTTGTTTTTGGCCAAAACCTGTTTTAACACAAAAACAACCGTAAATTATTTTTTTAAAACTTCATGTTTTATCAAATCCCAAATTCGGACTCTAACATGGTCAAAATGGCCAAAACCAGTGGCCTAAACCTGGGGACAGATTTATGTCCAGCCACTAAAATGTCCACACATACACATATCCATCCATAAAAATTAAATTACAGCCACACAACCGCATAAACTTAAAAATGAAAAGCTAAGGCTTAAAATAAACTTATTACAATCCATTGCACAAATAAATACACATAAATTCCTTGATCAAAAACTTAAAAATAACTAACCACAAAAAGGGAGGGTTTTGGGTTTTACCTCACATGCTATGAACCAAGCACACCAAATCAAAGCTTGAGTGACTAAAATGGCCATGTGAACCAAGGGAGTTTGGGGTTGGCTTGTACTAGAAATGACACCAAAAATTTTATCTTAACATTAACCCAAAATAATAACTAAAAACACAAGGATTGGTCTAGAATCTTACCCTTGGGTGCACTTGAAATGGCTTGAAATGAAAACCTCCTGACACGAGCTTGAAGGGGCTAAATTTTTGGTAACCTTTTAGCTAGATTTTTGGCTTGAAAATGGTAGGTTTAGGGGCTGTGGAATGGTCAACTGTAGCAAGAAAAGAAAGAGGAAAAAGAGTTGTATTTTGGATGCAAAAGTAAGAAAGTGGCACCCTTAGGTCATGTATGCCTTTTATAGGCAAATCTAATCCATCTTACTTAGACTTAAACTCACTTAATTATCCACATTTTTTGCCTAATTAGGGAACAAAAACCTGCCCATTTTAGCCTCCCTAAAACAAAGGGCTGTGCATGGAAGGAGGGGCCAAATAAACAAAAAATTTTGTTGGCCATGTGTTGTAAATCATGTAATTTTTTAATCAAAAGGTATCATACCTTTTGCAATATTTTATTGCCACCTTTTGGGCTATTTTTGCAGCTAAAAATAGCTACTTTTTCAGCTAGGGCACACAGATTTTGAGGGGCAAAATTCATCTGCATTTGCTTCTCTTTGCAGTCTAGTTTTCTACCGTAGTGTTCAGTCCTTTCTCGGCAGTGTTATAGTTTTCACCCAGAATTGGATTTTCTAAATCTGATTTTTATACTGATCACTCCTAGTTGGGTTGTACTGCCTATAAGCCCATTCTGTATCCATTTCACTATTTATTTCCTATACAGTGGTTGTGTCTACACTGTGTTGTCCTTGCGCATGTAAAACGAGGCGTTCCCATGCGAAATTTCAAACACAGTCTCTCTTGACTAATTTGGACGTGCTGATTTCAAATTTGTCAGTTTTACGTCCATCTGAGGTCGTCGAGACTAGTTTTTGGGATTTGTGTGACCCCGCCTCGAAAAACATGTCAGGTGCCCGATTGACTAATTTGGGCGTTCTGAGTCTAAATATATCAGTTTCGGGGCGAGTAAAGGTCGTCTTGACTGTCTTCCCGGTACTACATTTCTCTCAGACAAAAATTCTTGTTTTATGCTCAATTGACCAGATTGAGCCTACTGACTGTTTATATATCAGTTTTATGCCAGATTAAGGTCGCCTTGGCCATTAACCTGACTCTACGTTTCTACTATTCACTATGTACTATTTTTTGCTTAACTGACTAGTCTGAGTGTTCTGACTCCGATTTTGTCAGTTTTTAGGCGAGAAGAGGTCATCTAGACCATTGTTCTCGATACTATACCTCCGCTAGGGTATTTATCACTGTTGTACTCAGACGATCGGTCTGAGCATTCTGATAATCTGTTTGCCAGTCTTGTGTCTGGAAACGGCCATCTTGATTAGTTTTCTGATACTGCATATCTTAAACACGTACACACAAAATAGGGTGGACCAATTTCACTGTCAGTCACTCCTTTCACTACGTGAATAGTAATTTAACATTACTGTTCCTATTTAATCTATTCAACTGGAAAATATATTGTATTTATCAACTTAATTACTCATTATATAGTAATTAGGTTTCATAAATCATGAGAGTCTTTACAGTGGCTCTCTGCTCAAAACACGGCCTTCTACACGGGCTCTTACACGGGTGTGTACAAGGCAACATGGGTGTACACTGATTAAATTTTCTCAACACGACCACGTCCTAGGACACGACCTTTTATAAGTTTATCAACCCGAGCAGTACACGGCCACTTACATGGCCATGTACCTGACCGTATTACACTATATGGCCGTGTTCACTCACACGGCTTCTAACATTGCAACAGTCTGAATGGTACATGGCTGTTTACACGGCCGTATGTCTGACCGTGTTCTTTAACTTTCACACTAAAAGACACCAATTTATTCCAAAATTCATTCCTCGAATTCTCGTTCAACGGTACTTAAGATACATGAACGGGGCAGTCTTTAAACCTGTTGCTTAGGATTTCAATCCTAGTTTTGAACTCTAGTTAAATACTGCCTCGAAAACTTATCTTAGAGTCATTTTTGGCCAAAGCCTATTTGACGTAAAAACGACTGTAACAAAATTTCCTTAAAACTTTGTGTTTTACAAATTCCCAGAATCAAACAATAACGTGTCCAAAAGTGGCCAAACCTATGGCCTAAAAACTGAGGACAGGTTAGTTCCTAGCCAACCCCATTCATACATCCATCCATAAAATCTTAAAACTCAAGCACACAACCACAAAAATACATAACCGAGAAACTAAAGGCTCAAAATAAAGATTATTACAACCCATGGCTCAAATAAATACACATAAATTTCCTTGATCAAAACTTAAATGAAACTAAACCTCAAATAGGGTTTCGGTTTTTACCTTGTGTGCTATAAACCAAGCACAATCCGAACCAAGGGGTAGGTGACCAAAACCGTGTGGTCCTTAGTGAAAAAAAAAAGAGGGTTGGCCTTGACTAGAAAGGAAGCACAAAAAAATCTCTTCTTAATAACAAGCTAGAAACCAACCAAAAATACAAAGGGAATGTCTTAGCACTTACCCTTAGAAATGGTCTTAAGCGAAAACCTCCGAATCAAGCTTGAAGGGGGCTAATTTTTGATAAAGTTTTGGTGAACTTTGGCTGAATTCTTTGGTTGAGAAATGGTCAGTTTTTGGGCTAGAAAGGGATCGGATTTTTCTGAAGAAAAAAGGAGAGAAGTTGTGTCTTTGGGTGAGCAAAAGGAGAAAATGGCACCCTAGGTCAAGCATGTCCTTTTATAGACAAAACTAAGCAAAATTAATCAACCTAAGACTCACTTAATTAAGCCAATTAACCAAGCTCAAGGGGGACAAATTTTTGGCTACTGGTAGCCCTTAAAAACTGAGGGTGGGCTGCTGCAATCTATGGTTAAATTGCCTTAAATGCAAGGCCAAAAGGTGCATGTGCTTGTCTTGCACTTTTGAATATTTTAATCCCATATGTCATAAGGCTAAGCAATATTTTAATGGCAGCTTTTAGGCTACTTTGTAGCTGACTTATGCCGCTTTTCTAGCTGAGATACATAGATTTCTAAGGGGGAAAATCATCTGCAATAACTTCTCTTTGCAGTCTAATTTCCTTCGACGGTGTTCGGTTCTTTTTCGACAATGTTCTAGATTTAGTCGAAATTAGATTTTCTTAATCCGATTTTTACAATATTCATTCCTGATTGGGTTGTGATGCCTATGAGCCCATTCTATATCTATTTTACTGTTCATTTCCTGTATTGTGGTTGTACCTGCACTGTGTTGACACTGCGCACGCATAACAAGGCTGTTTCGTGTGAAATTGCCAACACAATCTATCCTGACTAATTTAGACATGTTGATTTCAAATTTATCAGTTTTATGTCCCTCTAAGGTCATCTGGACCAGTTTTTTGGGATCTGTGTGACCCTGTCTCAAAAAACATGTTTTATGCTCAATTGACTAATTTGAGCATTCTAAGTCTAAGTATATTAGTTTTATGTTAAGAAAGTGTCATCTCGACCATTTTCTCGATACTGTATACTTATCAGGCAAAATCTCACTGTTGTGCTCAGATAATCAGTCTGAGCACACTGATGACTTGCGCATTAGTTCTGTGTCAAGAAATAGTCGTCTAGACTGGTTTCTTGATGCCGCGCGTCTCACACGCACACCCCATATACTAAGATGAACAGATTTCACTTTCGGTTGGCCTTTTCACTGCATGAATAGAAATTAAAGGTTTCTGTACCATTTAATTTATTTAAATTGGCAATTTATACTGTGTTCATTAATTTAATTACTAATTACATAGTAATTTAGGTTTTTAGGGGCATGGGGGTTGTTACAACAACACTCTTTCTTCAAGTGACAAATTTCACTCTTTTTCTGGCTTAAAATTTGTCTCCCAACTCAATACATAGCCTTTGACATGGGCTCTTACACAGTGTATCAGGCAACACAAGCATGTATACTCCACACACGGGTGTGTTCCAGTCATCATTGCTTAACACGCCCAGTTTCTAAAACACGGCTCTCAACACATTCAACAACCCAAGCGATACACGGCCACTTACACAGCCGTGTACCTAACCATGTTCACTTACACGGCCGTGTGCCTAATTGTGTTCACTTACACGGCTATGTACACTTACATGGTTTCTTAGACGTGCATAGTATGAACGGTACACAGCCACTTACACAGCCGTGCACTGATTCTGTTACACTTACATAGCCATGTACACTCCCACGGCCTCCCACATGTACACAGTCTGAATGGTACACGGCCACTTACACGGCTATGTACCTGACCATGTTACACTTACACGACCATGTATACTCACACGGCCTCTCACACACACACAGTCTGAACGGTATACGATCACTCACACGGCTGTGTACCTGACCGTGTTCTTCAAAAGTACACTAAAAATGCTTTAAAATACTCCAAAATCATTCCTTAATTACTTATTACATAGTAAGGTTCCACGAATATAGTGGTCATTACAACCTTCCCCCATACAAAATTTTCATCCTTAAAAATTAGAATAATTCCGGAAAGTCCCTTATCATGTCTTCTTCCTGATCCCATGTAGCTTCTTCAATATTATGATTTCGTCACAACACTTTTACAAGGGGTATGACTTTATTTCTAAGCACCTTCTCCTCTCTGGCTAAGATTTGCATGGGTTTCTCCTCATAAGTCAGATCAGTGTGAACATCTACGGGTTCTTGGCTCAAAACATGGGAGCTATCTGGCACGTACTTCTTCAGGATCGAGACGTGGAAGACATTGTGCACCGAAGCTAACTTGGCTGGGAGTGCTAGTCTGTAAGCCACCTTCCCGACTCTCTCGATTATCTTGAAGGGTCCTATCTATCTAGGACTAAGCTTTCCCTTCTTTCTAAATTGCATCACCCCTTTCATGGGTGCCACCTTGAGAAAGACTGAGTTCTTTCGTGAAACTCGAGGGGTCTACAACGCTTATTTGTGTAGCTCTTTTAGCGACTATGCACTGTAGGATAATAAACCGGTAAAAACGTATCAGAGTGGCGCAGCGGAACAATAAAAATTTTTAGATCGTTAAATATCTCATGATGCCATATACAATAAATCAACAACAATTAAAACTCATACCTCAAGGACGCCAATATGCAGGAGGAGAATGACCGGAGGCTTCAACCAACTAGCCTTCTCTACTATTCTCCAATTCCCGAATGGTTGAGTGTGTGGGCACTCTGAACCTCGATCGGTATGCTAGCACTGCTAGTCTTCTTCCGACTACCCAGATCTCTAAAGAACTTTATTGTCACGATGAGCTGTGCAACAATAAGCCTGCTCACCTGAGAGTCTGTGGTCTAAGAGAACTGGAGTGGCAGGACCTCTATTTATAGACCTGCATGAGGTGATTCTCTGAATTCGAATTGGACTAGGAAAAGATTTTCTCCCTTATCCAAACCAAAAAATCCGAATTTTCCAAGGGAGAATCTCCACAATTAAATTCGGTTTTCCTAGGATAAATCCAATCCAAATCTAAACAAGATTTTAACTAGAATTTTATCTCCCTTTTTCAACCAAAAAATCCGAAATCTTTAGGAGAAAATCTCCTCCAAATTTTCGGCCACTTTTAGGATAAGGAAGAATCAAAATTCCACTAGGATTTTTCAAGCTAAATCTCATCTCAACCTTATCCAAAAATAACCGAATTTCCTAGGATTTAGGCTCCAAAATTTCGGCCACTTTTAGGGAGTAAAGAGAATCCAAATTCAACTAGGATTGAAGCTTGAATTTACCCTTGAATCTTATCCACAAAAACCGAATTTTCCATTGAGGATTATCCTCAAAAAATTCGCCCACTTTTGTTGGGATTTGGATTCAAAATTCAAGTAGGATTCTAACAAGATTATCCTCTCCAAATCCAACTCAAATTCGAATTTCAAACCTTGTGGATTTTCCACAACAAATTCGAATCCTACTTGGACTGTGATTCAAAATTTGAATTTCAAATTTCAAATTCAAATTTCAAATTCAAATTTCAAATTTCAAATTTCAAATTTAAATTTCAAATTCAAATTTCAAATTCGAATTTCAAATTCAAATTTCAAATTCAAATTTCAAATTCAAAATTCAAATTTCAAATTTCAAAATTCAAATTTCAAATTTCAAAATTCAAATTTCAAATTCCACAAAACGGTTGTGTTTCATATTCTTGTTCTCATGGATAATTTTCTACAACTCCAATCCAATCTCAAATAAAATCATGGCAACTTTATTTGGAGTTCGAATAATTGTGTACTCTATTATCCAAAACAAAATCTGAATCCAACCGGAGAGAATCTTGTCTACCATCCTAATCCTGTGTCATCACCATCCATGCATAATAAACTAGCCAATAGCATACACAAATCAATTTGCCAAACGTTAAGGAATTATATGGAGCTAGTAGAGGGACTGATTGGACATATATAATCGGGCTCCCGTGATTCCATATGATCATCATTCTGTACCGAACAACTCAATCATATGATCACTAATTTCAGAGTCACACCACTATAAACCTGAAACTGAACTCCCAATTATATACCGTATTACGTAAGCCTGTGACGAGCTACCATCCAATGACCTTGTCATATATGCAAAACCCTCATATGATATCCATGATCAGCCTTAGGTCAAAGTCCGTTTAATCCTACTGATCAGGCTATCTTAAAGTTCCATTATACTACCGAATCAAGAAAATGATTATTCACCATATGTGAATAAGAAGTCATCCGCCCAGCAGACGACCCAAGGCCTTGTCCATTTTCACATTCAGTATAATGCCTTTAAGAGGATACCTTTAACTCCTCAGAGCTATGATTCCGATATCTGCAAACAAACCCTTCATCGTATACAAGTCATGCACCCAACGAACCGGTCTATAAGCTTACTACCTCTGAGACGCTTTAGCCATTGGAACATCAAAGTACACAAGTCATATACATGAAGTAGTTCATTTACTCAGGATTAAGGTTATTGCACAATGAACGTCAAAAGCAGATTGATCCACTCATAGCGGACTACGTAGATCAATCACGCTTTAGTCCCGGTCTAATATGTCACCTCCAAGCAACATATCCATGTCTCTACTTGGGAGTCCAGCTCCAGACAGTCAAGACAGACCGTCCCCTCCAAGGCTTTAGACAACATAATAGTCTTAACATGAGTTAGATGCTCGGTCTAACCCCATAGACTACAGACCATAGTTTAGACTACTAACTTTAGAACATTGTCTTCTTGCATACAAAAATCCATTGCATGCAACGTTCTAACAGTTTTAACACAAGCAGTCAGTGAGCCATATTTGCTTACATTTACTTTAACATGTAAATAAGACGAGGACAGATAGCAATGTAATGAATAACCTCTATGTATAATTTTATTATCCAGTTCAAAATGAATACATCAAAATGTCTCTAATACTTAGGGCATTTCCTAACAATCTTCCACTTGCCCTAAGCCAGCAGATGTGCCATGTTACGCATCCCCATCGCCTCTACATGCCTCTCAAAGCTTCTAGCTACCAAAGTCTTAGTAAAGGGATTGGCAATGTTGTCCTCGGACGCGATCTTACATACATCTACTTATCCTGTCTCCATATGCCCTCTAATGTCGACTTCCTCAAATCCTTACAAGTCTGAAAGTCTGAGTCCGTGTATCCTACGGGTGTTAGGTCCCCTCCAGAATACACCAGCATATAATCCCTCGTTCTCTTTAAGATACTTGAGTATATGCTTTACTGCTTGCCAGTGCTTGGTTCCAGGATTCGCTTGATATCAACTCACCATACCTACTGCAAAACATATGTCCGGGCGAGTGCAAAGCATAGCGTACATAAGGCTACCCACAGCGGATGCATAAGGGACCTTACTCATATGCTCTCTTTCTTCCGATGTCTTGGGATAGTCATCCAATGAAAGAGTTAGACCGACAATAGAAGGTTGTGAGCCTTTCTTTGCCTCTAGCATTGCATATTTGTCAATTATTTTATCTATGTATGAAGCTTGGGATAACGCTATCATTTTGTTCTTTCGATCTCTGAAGAGACGAATGCCTAGAACATAATTAGCTTCTCCCAAGTCCTTCATGTCAAACTGTTGGTGTAACCAAAGCTTGACCGATGATAAATTCCCTACATCATTCCCAATGAGTAGTATATCATCGACATAGAGTATCAGAAAGACCACTTTTCCATCCTTAATACGTTTATAAACACAAGGTTCATCAACGTTCTGCTCAAAACCAAATGTCTTAATCGCTTGATCAAACCTCTGGTTCCATGAGCGGGATGCCTGCTTTAATCCATAAATGGATCTAAGCAACTTGCAGACTTTCTTATCTTAGCCTTTTGCTACGAACCCTTCGGGCTGTATCATATAGATACACTCTTCAAGATGGCCATTCAAGAATGCCGTCTTGACATCCATTTGCCAGATCTCGTAATCGAGAGCCGCAGCAATGGATAGAAGAATACGGATAGACTTCAGCATAGCAACAGGCGAAAAGGTTTCCTCGTAATCGATTCCAGCCTTTTGCGTGTATCCCTTTGCAACCAGTCTAGCTTTGAAAGTTTCCACTCTCCCTTCCGCATCCTTCTTTCTTTTGTAGACCCATTTGCATCCAATGGGTTTTATCCCATCCGGCAAATCTACAAGTTCCCAAACAGAGTTGGATTTCATAGAATCCATCTCATTGTTCATAGCCTGTTTCCAAGATCTAGAATCAACATCCTTTATAGCTTCATCATATGTGACCGGATCTTCCTCATGCTCATGAGCCTCGGCCTGGTATACCTCAGCATCATACATAAAGAAATTAGGTTTCTTAGAAACCCTCCCACTACGACGAGGCACCCTAAATTGTTGATCGTCTGCAGGTCTTTCACTGGAACTCGGACTTGCGTCCAAGATCGAAATCTGTGGAGCAGTTCTTTCACCCGATAACTCCTCTAGCACCACTTTGCTTCGAGGCTTAAAGTCATTCATGTGACTTTCCTCCAAGAATGTCGCATGGGTTGAGACAATGACCTTTTGTTCCTTCGGGTTATAGAACAGACCTCCTTTAGTTCCCTTTGGATACCCTACAAACATGCACAATTCTGATCTTGGTTCCAACTTCTTCGCATCCCCATCCAGTACATGTGCCGGGCAGCCCCATATTCTCATATGTCCAAGGGAGGGCTTCCTGCCACGCCACAATTCATACGGAGTTCTAGGAATTGATTTGCTCGGAACCTGGTTCAGAATATAGCACGCCGTTTGTAAAGCATGTCCCCAAAATGATAATGGCAGCGTTGAGTAACTTATCATGGACCGTACCATATCCAATAAGGTCCTGTTTCTCCTTTCGACTACACCATTCTGTTGTGGAGTACCAGGTGCAGTTAATTGGGATAATATCCCATTCTCTACAAGATATCCTAGAAATTCATCGGAGAGGTATTCGCCACCTCGATCAGATCGAAGTGTCTTTATGGATTTATCCAATTGCTTTTCCACTTCCGCACGATACTCTTTGAACTTGTCAAAGGTTTCGCTCTTGCGGTGCATCAGATACACATATCCATATCTCGAGTAATCATCTATGAAAGAGACATAGTACTCGAACCCTCCTCGTGCTGTGACGTTCATGGGGCCACATACGTCAGTGTGCACAATTTCTAAGAGCTTCTGTGCCCTTGTACCCTTAGCTCCAAAAGACCTCTTAGTCATCTTACCCTCTAGACAAGACTCACATTGGGGAAGTCGTACCTCCTCCAGAGATTCCAGAGGACCGTCTTTTACAAATCTTTGAATCCTATCCTGATTAATATGACCAAGTCTTAAATGCCAAAGATACGCCTTGTTAGAGTGAGAAACTTTCAACCTTTTAGAGTTATCAATTAATTCAGTGTCAAGCAGTGAGTACATCTTTGGTCTGATCAAATATAGGTTTCCATCCATCCATCCAGAACAGATAAAAGACTTATTTCTACGAATATCAACTCTTTTACTAAAAGAAACTGAATAAGAATCCTTTATTAAACAAGCTACCGATATAAGGTTCCTCCTAAAATTAGGAACATAAAAACAGTCTTTCAATAAAATAAACCTAAATTGATCAAAATAAAGATGAACGTCTCCCACTGCCTCAGCCACCACAAAGCTACCATCTCCAGTCCGCAACGAGAGGCTCCTATCATGTAGACTTCTCGTTTCCACGAACCCCTGCATGGAAACACAAACATGATTAGTGGCGCCCGAATCAATGACCCATGTGTCTTTCGATTCTTCCACCAAACACGCTTCTAAGTAATGAAGTTCATTACCTTCCTTGCCCTTGGAGGCTAGGAATTCCCGGCAAGCCTTCTTGAAGTGACCTACCTTCCCACAGTGGAAGCATTTGGACTTTTTAGGGTCCTTTGGCTTCTTGTTCTTCTTCTTCTTCTTCCCGTCCGAGACAGGAGGATTAGAAGAACTGGAAGCCACTTGCTTCTTATTTGGCCTCTTCCTCTTCCGTGAGGGATTGGAAGATTCCGCCAAATTGGCCTCTCCTTTAGGTCGGACCACATCCTCATCCCTGATCATCCGCTCATAAGCCTGTAGTTGCTTCATGAGCTCGGTAAGTCCTAACTCCTTTGTCGCCAGATTGTATGCGGCCTTAAACCCCACAAAATCTTTAGACAGAGTCTTGAACACCATCTCGATCTGGGTGTTGTAGTCTAACTCAGCACCATTCTCGGCAGCCTCAGCGAAGAATCCCATTAGAGTGATCATATGGTCCTTCACCGGAGCACCCGCCTTTTGCTTGGAGTTCATAATGCTGGTGATAGCGGACTGTCGAGCCAATTTTTCTTGGCCTCCGAACATGTCCTCCAGATTATCCATGATCTCCCCAGCAACTTGATAAGTCTCATGCTGCTTTTGTAAAGCACTCGTCATGCTAGCAAGGATGTAGCATCGAGCTATTTCATTGGATTCTCTCCAACGATTATAGGCAACTGGGACCTCCTCAAGTGGTGTGTCAGGTTTGGGCCCAGGTGGGCATGGTTCGTCCAGTACGAACTTGTGTCTCTCGCAGCTGAGAACTATTAATAGATTTCTTTTCCAATCTTTATAATTGTTGCCATTCAACTTATTTTCAGTAAGTATTGAAATGAGGGGTGTCGGTGACATTTTGTACTGAAATAAAATTATACTAGACATCATTACAAAGCCCAAGCAAATATACAGATAATTTAGCAAATAAAACATACAAGTATGTTCCTACATGAAACTTGAAAAAACATGTAGCATTGCAACGGTAATTCTCAGCACCTATTGCCCCAAGCCACCGAGGGGTGGTCATGAGAACAAATAGCCGGAACATGGACCCCGTCCAATTAATATATGTTACCTTAAATCCTCCAAGGTTAAGACATATATTAATAACCGCTTATTTGGCCACCAGTTTAGTTAACAGAGCTTCTAGGGAAGGTTAATAACTAAACGAGTCTTGAGTGTATAACCATTGTTTACGTAGCCCGATCCACGTCCTACCAAGCCACCGAGGGGTGGTCATGAATAGGATCGCACCCGAACACGTTTTCCACATAGGAGATCCAATCTAGTATACCGGCGGCGGTAAACACCTACCGAGGGGTGTGGTCAGGTCAGAACTGACGCGAGGCGTTACCATGCTTTCACATATGGATCAACAACGGAGGCCGTGGGTTTTGTTTGAAACCCTCTCCCACTCAATATTTTGAAAAACATGCAAGTTTTGACAAATTATGTATGATCAATATAGTATGAGCGGCACTCACCTATCCTATATGACATGTTATCAAATATGCATACAAAACATCCATCAATACATATTTATACATCCATGACATATCACAGAAAAATAATTGACAGAATAACCAAGCCATGGTTCCATCCTAGAACAAAGAAAATAAAGATTACAAAATTCCATCCAAAGCATTCTTTGGGTCTTGAATTTTGTTCCGCCTTCTTGTATCTATCTTTATGTAGCCTCTCCATTTATTTCTCATCCCAAGAATTATTTAAAATTTAAATCTCCCAAAAATTTAAATTTCAAATTCAAATTCCAAATTCGAATTTCAAATTTAAACTTCAAATTTAAATTTTAAACAATTTTAAACATCATGTGTAATAATATGTAATTTCAAAAATTTTAAATTTTCAATTACATATTTTTTAAACATGATTTAAAATTAAATCTCAAATTTAAAAATCAAAATTTTCAAATTTTGGACCGCCGCACCGTCGCTCGTGAAGGCGGCAGCCGCCGTGGGCAGCCACCAACCCCGGAGGGGCTGGCAGCCCACGGCCGCCCCTTGTGCAGCCCAGCAGGGCTGCAGGCCAAGCCTGCAGCGCCAGGCTGCACGCCCAGGCTGCGGCCAGCCTTGGGCAGGCCACGGCCACCCCTGGCTGCAGGCAGAGCCTGCGGCCGTGGGTGGTGTGGGCCTGTACAGGGGCTGCCGCAGGCCCATCCTGCCCGAGGGCAGGGGCTGCAGCCCCACCAAGGTTAATCGGCCTATCCCGAGGGGTCGTGTCTCGATTTTCGTGCCATATTCCAATTTATCTTTTAGGATCTCCAAAAATTAATTTGAATCCCAATTAAATTGAAATTTTCCACACAATCAAAATTTCAACCTTTAAATTAAATTTAACTTTTGGGAAAAATAAATTACGGTCTTCAATCTTCAATCTCCTCCAAGAATAATTACATAAAAAATTCCTATACCGTTTCCGGTGTACAAAATTCTATCCATAAAAATTCTAAGAGACAAAATAAAATCCATGGGAAAATTACAGTGTTAATTAAACTGCTCCCATGGTTACATAAAAATTCCTAGATACAATTTTTCTAAATTCTAAGGAACCATAACCGGTATAATCAAGCATGTTTATAATAATTCAAAAAATTAAAATAACCACATACTTTATACATAATCCATGATAACAACATAAAGGAACCCTAGAATGCCACTCTCTAAATATCAAATCCATACATAAATAAAAAGACTAAGTAATTGTCTAATTTATATACATGGCATAGTCATGAGATGGCTCTGATACCAATTGTAGGATAATAAACCGGTAAAAACGTATCAGAGTGGCGCAGCGGAACAATAAAAATTTTTAGATCGTTAAATATCTCATGATGCCATATACAATAAATCAACAACAATTAAAACTCATACCTCAAGGACGCCAATATGCAGGAGGAGAATGACCAGAGGCTTCAACCAACTAGCCTTCTCTACTATTCTCCAATTCCCGAATGGCTGAGTGTGTGGGCACTCTGAACCTCGATCGGTATGCTAGCACTGCTAGTCTTCTTCCGACCACCCAGATCTCTAAAGAACTTTATTGTCACGATGAGCTGTGCAACAATAAGCCTGCTCACCTGAGAGTCTGTGGTCTAAGAGAACTGGAGTGGCAGGACCTCTATTTATAGACCTGCATGAGGTGATTCTCTGAATTCGAATTGGACTAGGAAAAGATTTTCTCCCTTATCCAAACCAAAAAATCCGAATTTTCCAAGGGAGAATCTCCACAATTAAATTCGGTTTTCCTAGGATAAATCCAATCCAAATCTAAACAAGATTTTAACTAGAATTTTATCTCCCTTTTTCAACCAAAAAATCCGAAATCTTTAGGAGAAAATCTCCTCCAAATTTTCGGCCACTTTTAGGATAAGGAAGAATCAAAATTCCACTAGGATTTTCAAGCTAAATCTCATCTCAACCTTATCCAAAAATAACCGAATTTCCTAGGATTTAGGCTCCAAAATTTCGGCCACTTTTAGGGAGTAAAGAGAATCCAAATTCAACTAGGATTGAAGCTTGAATTTACCCTTGAATCTTATCCACAAAAACCGAATTTTCCATTGAGGATTATCCTCAAAAAATTCACCCACTTTTGTTGGGATTTGGATTCAAAATTCAAGTAGGATTCTAACAAGATTATCCTCTCCAAATCCAACTCAAATTCGAATTTCAAACCTTGTGGATTTTCCACAACAAATTCGAATCCTACTTGGACTGTGATTCAAAATTTGAATTTCAAATTTCAAATTCAAATTTCAAATTCAAATTTCAAATTTCAAATTTCAAATTTCAAATTTAAATTTCAAATTCAAATTTCAAATTCGAATTTCAAATTCAAATTTCAAATTCAAATTTCAAATTCAAAATTCAAATTTCAAATTTCAAAATTCAAATTTCAAATTTCAAAATTCAAATTTCAAATTCCACAAAACGGTTGTGTTTCATATTCTTGTTCTCATGGATAATTTTCTACAACTCCAATCCAATCTCAAATAAAATCATGGCAACTTTATTTGGAGTTCGAATAATTGTGTACTCTATTATCCAAAACAAAATCTGAATCCAACCGGAGAGAATCTTGTCTACCATCCTAATCCTGTGTCATCACCATCCATGCATAATAAACTAGCCAATAGCATACACAAATCAATTTGCCAAACGTTAAGGAATTATATGGAGCTAGTAGAGGGACTGATTGGACATATATAATCGGGCTCCCGTGATTCCATATGATCATCATTCTGTACCGAACAACTCAATCATATGATCACTAATTTCAGAGTCACACCACTATAAACCTGAAACTGAACTCCCAATTATATACCGTATTACGTAAGCCTGTGACGAGCTACCATCCAATGACCTTGTCATATATGCAAAACCCTCATATGATATCCATGATCAGCCTTAGGTCAAAGTCCGTTTAATCCTACTGATCAGGCTATCTTAAAGTTCCATTATACTACCGAATCAAGAAAATGATTATTCACCATATGTGAATAAGAAGTCATCCGCCCAGCAGACGACCCAAGGCCTTGTCCATTTTCACATTCAGTATAATGCCTTTAAGAGGATACCTTTAACTCCTCAGAGCTATGATTCCGATATCTGCAAACAAACCCTTCATCGTATACAAGTCATGCACCCAACGAACCGGTCTATAAGCTTACTGCCTCTGAGACGCTTTAGCCATTGGAACATCAAAGTACACAAGTCATATACATGAAGTAGTTCATTTACTCAGGATTAAGGTTATTGCACAATGAACGTCAAAAGCAGATTGATCCACTCATAGCGGACTACGTAGATCAATCACGCTTTAGTCCCGGTCTAATATGTCACCTCCAAGCAACATATCCATGTCTCTACTTGGGAGTCCAGCTCCAGACAGTCAAGACAGACCGTCCCCTCCAAGGCTTTAGACAACATAATAGTCTTAACATGAGTTAGATGCTCGGTCTAACCCCATAGACTACAGACCATAGTTTAGACTACTAACTTTAGAACATTGTCTTCTTGCATACAAAAATCCATTGCATGCAACGTTCTAACAGTTTTAACACAAGCAGTCAGTGAGCCATATTTGCTTACATTTACTTTAACATGTAAATAAGACGAGGACAGATAGCAATGTAATGAATAACCTCTATGTATAATTTTATTATCCAGTTCAAAATGAATACATCAAAATGTCTCTAATACTAAGGGCATTTCCTAACATGCACTGTATCCAATCTCTCTCGTATCAGCTTCACATCTACCGTCATATTCCTAATAAAGTTCATGCTAGTAAGCTGTTTCTCCCCGATCTTGTGCCAGTGAACCAAAGATCTGCATTTTCTCCCATAAAATGCCTGGTATAGTGCCATCCCAATCGAGGAATGAAAACTATTATTGTATGATAACTCGATCAGGAGTAGCTTCTGGTCCCAGTTTCCCTTGAAGTCTAGGACACAGGCTCTCAACATATCCTCCAATGTTTGTATGGTTCTCTCGGACTAATCATCGATCTGAGGATGGAATGTTGTACTAAACTTCAATCTGGTCCCTAGTGTGGCCTGAAAGCTCTGCCAAAATCTAGAGGTAAAGTGTCCATCATGATCTGAGATGATAGACTTTGGCACTCCGTGCAGTCCTACTATTTCAGCTACGTACATTTCTGCCAGTCATTCCACCGAGTAGCTAATTTTCATGGCTAGAAATTAAGCTGATTTTGTCAATCTATCCACAATTACCCAAATTGTATCATTGATGCTTGACATTTTTGGCAATCTGACTATGAAATCCATCATAATCTGGCCCCATTTCCACTCAGGCAGCTCAATTTTCTACAGTTCTCCTACCGGTCGCTGATGTTTTGTCTTAATCTTCTGACATGTAAGGCATTTGGTGATGAACTTAGCAATGTCACTCTTCATTCCAAGCCACCAAAAGCTTTCCTTCAGGTCCTTATACATCTTATTCGCCCCTGGATGTACAGAATATGACATCTCGTGAGCTTCTGAAAGGACTCATTTCTTGAGTTCTTCATCTTTCGAAACACACACTCTATCTCTATAGTAGAGTATGCCGTCCTTAGAGACTCTAAACTCTGAGCTCTTATCCTCCGTAGCTTTTTTTCTAAGCTTAATCAGGGACAAATCGAGGTCTTAACCGATCTTGATCTCTTCTAGGAGCGTTGATTGGAGGGTCATTTTAGACAACCTCCTCGTCAAAATCTCAATCTCACTGTTACATAGCTCCTTTTGTAGTGCTCCTGACAAGGCACTGATAGCCATGAATGAAGTAGAATGCTTCCGACTCAACGCATTGGCCACCTTGTTGGCCTTTCTTGGATGGTGTAGGATCTCGCAGTCATAATCCTTTATCAATTCTAGCCATCTTCGCTGCCTCATATTGAGTTCTTTCTGTGTAAAGATGTACTTGAGACTCTGGTGGTCTGTGTAGATTTCGTACTTATCCCCATACAGGTAGTGCCTCCATATCTTCAGTGCAAAAACTACCACTACTAATTCCAGATCATGCATCGGGTAGTTCTTTTCGTGGTCCTTGAGCTGTCGTGAAGCATACACACTATTCTATTACCTTGCATCAACACGGCTCCTAACCTAGTTTTAGATGCGTCGCTATAAATCATAAAATTCCCTTGGCTAGCATATGGAATTGTCAGTACTGGAGCACTGGTGGGTCTTTGTTTCAGCTCATGAAAACTTTCCTTACACTTGTCGGTCCACTCGAACTTCTTTCCCTTCCTGGTAAGCGCTGTAAGTGGTGCGGCTAGCTTTGAAAAATACTCGACAAAGCATCGATAATATCTTGCTAGGCCTAAGAAACTGTAGATCTCCGTCACATCAATTTTCACCAGGTTGATGAATACTCCCTCCTTGGAGAATACGTGGCCAAGGAAATAGACCTTTTTCGGCCAAAACTTGCACATGGAGAACTTGGCATATTGTTGATGGTCCCATAACATATGCAGGACGGTCCTTAAATGCTCTTCATGCTCCTCCTTCATCTTGGAGTATATAAGAATGTCATCGATGAACATAATGACAAACTTATCTAGAAAGTCCTTGAACACACGGTTCATCAGGTCCATAGAGGCTGCCGGGGCATTTGTTAGTCCGAACGACCTGACCAAAAACTTGTAATGTTCGTATCACATTTAGAAAGCTGTTTTAGGTATATCTTCATCCCTGATTCATAACCGATGATACCCTAAGCGCAGATCGATCTTCGAGAACACTACTGCATCTCGGAGTTGATCAAACAAGTCATCAATCTGCAGCAACAGGTACTTGTTCTTGATCATGATTTTGTTTAGCTCTCTATAGTCTATTCATATCCTCAGTGTCCCATCCTTCTTTTTCACAAACAACACAGGTGCTCCCCAAGGTGAACAGCTCTGTCGAATGAACCCCTTATCCATCAAGTCCTTCAGCTGGGCTTGGAGCTCCTTTAGCTCTGTAGGGGCCATTCGGTATGGAGTCTTGGAAATAGGGGTTAATCCTGGCAGAAGTTCGATTTTGAATGAAATCTCGTGCTCTGGTGGAAGTCCTGGAAGATCTCCTGGAAATACTCCCATGAATTCCCTAACTACTGGTACGCTTTCTGGCACTATCTCTGCTTTTTAAGTCTTGTCTACTATATGTGCTAGGAAGCCGATGTATCCGCTGGATAATAGCTTGTGAGCCTTCATTGCTGATATCATCGTCTTTTGCTGCTTTAGCAACAGACCTTGGTAGATAAACTTTTCACATCCAATTGGTTTGAAAGTAACCTCCCGCCTTCGACAATCTATGTGTTAGGAAATGCCCTAAGCATTAGAGACATTTTGACGTATTTATTTTGAACTGGATAATAAAATTATATATAGAGGTTATTCATTACATTGCTGTGTGTTCTCATTTTATTAACATGTTAAAGTAAATGTAAGCAAATATGACTCCCTAACTACTTGTGTTAAAACTGTTAGAACGTTGCATGCAATGGACTTTTGTATGCGAGAAGACAATGTTCTAAAGTAAGCAGTCTAAACTAAGGTCTGTAGTCTATGGGGTTAGACCGAGCATCTAACTCATATTAAGACTATTATATTATCTAAAGCCATGGTAGGGATGGTTTGTCTTGACTGTCTGGAGCATAAACTCCCAAGTATAGACATGGATATGTTGCTTGGTGTTGACATATTAGACCGGGACTAAAGCGTGATTAATCTATGCAGTCCGCTATGAGTGGATCAATATGCTTTTGACGTTTATTGTGCAGTAACCTTAATCCTGAGTAAATGAACTACTTCATGTATATGACTTGTGTACTTTGATGTTCCAATGGCTAAAGCATCTCAGAGGTAGTAAGCTTATAGACCGGTTCGTTGGGTGCATGACTTGTATACGATGAAGGGTTCGTTTATAGATATCAGAATCATAACTCTAATGAGGAGTTAAGGGTATCCTCTTAAAGGCATTATTCTGAATGTGAAAATGGACAAGGCCTTGGGTCATCTGCTGGGCAGATGGCTTCTTATTCACATATGGTGAATAATCATTTTCTTTATTCGGTAGTATAATGGAACTTTAAGATAGCCTGATCAGTAGGATTAAACAGACTTTGACTTAAGGCTGATCATGGATATCATATGAGGGTTCTGCATACATGACAAGGTCATTGGATGATAGCTCATCACAGGCTTATGTAATATGGTATAGAATTGGGAGTTCAGTTTCAGGTTTATAGTGGTGTGACTCTGAAATTAGTGATCATATGGTTGAGTTGTTCGGTAAAGAATGATGATCATATGGATTTACGGAAGCCTAATTATATATGTCAAATTAGTTCCTCTACGAGCTCCACATAATTCCTTAACGTTTGGCAAATTGATTTGTATATGCTATTAGCTAGTTGATTATGCATGGATGGTGTTGACATAGGATTAGGATGATGGATAAGATTCTCTCCGGTTGAATTCAGATTTTGTTTTGGATAATAGAGTACACAATTATTCGAACTCCAAATAAAGTTGCCATGATTTTATTTGAGATTAAATTGAAGTTGTAGAAAATTATCCATGAGAACAGGAATTTGAAATACAACTATTTGTGGATTTTGAAATTTGAATTTTGAAATTTGGAATTTGAAATTTGAATTTGAAATTTAAATTTGAAATTCGAATTTGAAAATTGAATTTGAAATTTTTTAAAATTTGAAATTTGAAATTTGAATTTGAATTTTGAATTTTGAAATTTGAAATTCAAATTTTGAATCACAGTCCAAGTGAAATTCGAATTCTTTGTGGATAATTCCACAAGGCTAGAATTCGAATATGAATTGGATTATGAAGAGAAAAATCTTGTTTGAATCCTACCTGAATTTTGAATCCAAATCCTAACTAATTTTGGTCGAAAATTTTGAGGATTATCCTCATGGAATTTTTGAAAATTTTGTGGATAAGATTCAGGGAAAAATTCAAGTTTGAATCTCAGTTGAATTTGGATTCTCTTCTCCCTAAAAGTGGCCGAAATTTTGAGGGAAAAATTTGAATTCGGTTATTTTGGATAAGGATGAGATAGAATTTAAGCTAGAAAATCCTATTTGAATTTTGATTCTCCTCACACTTTAATGGACGAATCTGGACAGGTTTATGGCCTTAGAGGAATTCAGATTTTTGTGAATAAATGGGAGATAAAATTCAAGTTAAAATCCTGTTTGAATTTTGAACATAAAATCCACAAAGTGGCCGAATTCTTTTGGTGGATATTGGCTTGTGAATTTTCGGATTTTATGTGTGGATAAGGGAGAAAATCTGTTAGGAAATGCCCTAAGTATTAGAGATATTTTGATGTATTTATTTTGAACCAGATAATAAAATTATATATAGAGGTTATTTATTAGATTGCTATTTGTCCTCGTTTTTTTTACATGTTAAAGTAAATGTACGCAAATATGGCTACTTGACTGCTTGTGTTAAACTGTTAGAATGTTGCATGCAATGAAATTTTGTATGCGAGAAGAAAATGTTCTAAAGTTAGCAGTCTAAACTATGGTCTGTAGTCTATGGGGTTAGACCGAGCATCTAACCCATATTAAGACTATTATGTTATCTAAAGCCTTGGAGGAGACGGTTTGTCTTGACTGTCTGGAGCTGGACTCCCAAGTAGAGACATAGATATGTTGCTTGGTGGTGACATATTAGACCGGGACTAAAGCATGATTGATCTACGAAGTCCACTTTCAGTGGATCGATTTGCTTTTGATGTTCATTGTGTAGTAACCTTAATCCTGAGTAAAAGGATAGCTTCATGTATATGACTTGTGTACTTTGATGTTCCAATGGCTAAAGCGTCTCAGAGGTAGTAAGCTTATAGACCAGTTCGTTGGGTGCATGACTTGTATACGGTGAAGGGTTCATTTACAGATATCGGAATCATAGCTCTAATGAGGAGTTAAGGATATCCTCTTAAAGGCATTATACTGAATATGAAAATGGACAAGGCCTTAGGTCGTCTATAGGGTGGATGACTTCTTATTCACATATGGTGAATAATCATCTCCTCAATTCGGTAGTATAATGGAACTTTAAGATAGCCTGATCAGTAGAATTAAATGGACTTTAACCTAAGGCTGATCATGGATATCATGTAAGGGTTTTGCATACATGACAAGGTCATTGGACGATAGCTTGTCACAGGCTTACGTAATACGGTATATAATTAGGAGTTTAGTTTTAGGTTTATAGTAGTGTGACTCTGAAATTAGTGATCATATGGTTGAGTTGTTTGGTAAAGAATGATGATCATATGGATTTGTGGGAGCCCGATTATATATGTCCAATTAGTCCCTCTACTAGCTCCACATAATTCCTTAACGTTTGGCAAATTGATTTATGTATGCTATTGGCTAATTCATTATGCATGGATGGTGTTGACATAGGATAAGGATGGTCGACAAGATTCTTTCTGGTTGGATTCAGATTTTGTTTTGGATAATAGAGTACACAATTATTCGAACTCTAAGTAAAGTTGCCATGATTTTATTTGAGATTGGATTGGAGTTGTAGAAAATTATCCATGAGAACAAGAATTTGAAATACAACTATTTTGTGGATTTTGAAATTTGAAATTTGAAATTTGAAATTTGAAATTTGAATTTTGAATTTTGAATTTTGAATTTTAAATTTGAATTTGAAATTTGAATTTCAAATTTGAATTTGAAATTTGAATATCAAATTTAAATTTGAAATTTGAATTTGAAATTCGAATTTGAAATTTGAAATTCAAATTTTGAATCACAGTCCAAGTGGGATTCAAATTTGTTGTGGTAAATCCACAAGGAATGAAATTCGAATTTGAGTTGGATATGGAGAGAAAAATCTTGTTAGAATCCTTCTTGAATTTTGAATCCAAATCCTAACCAAATATGGGCAAAAATTTTGAGGATTATCCTCAACGAATTTTTAGATTTTTGTGGATAAGGTTTAAGGAAAAATTCAAGTTTCAATCTCAGTTGAATTTGGATTCTCTCCTCCCTGATAATGGTCGAATTTTGGAGTAAATCTCCTAGGAGATTTTTGGTTATTTTGGATAAGGATGAGATAAGATTCAAGCTTGAAAATCCTAGTGGAATTTTGATTCTCCCTTATCCAAAAGTGGCCGAATTTTTTGTGGGGATTTTCCCCTTGAATTTTCAGATTTTTTGGTTGAAAAAGGGAGATAAAATTCTAGTTAAAATCTTGTTTATATTTGGATTGGAATTATCCTAAAGTGGCCGAATGTATTGTTGGGATTTTCCCCTTGGAAAATTCAGATTTTGTGCTTGTGGATAACGGAGAATATCTTTTCCTAATCCAATTCGAATTCAGATAATCACCTAATGCAGGTCTATAAATAGAGGTCCTGCCACTCCAGTTCTCTTAGACCACAGACTCTCAGGTGAGCAGGCTTATTGTTGCAGAACCCACCGTGACAATAAGGTCTTTAGAGATTTGGGTGGTCGGAAGAAGACTAGCAGTGCTAGCATACCAATCGAGGTTCAGAGTGCCTACATACTCAACCATTCGGGAATTGGAGAATAGTAGAGAAGGCTAGTTGGTTAAAGCCCTTCGGTCATTCTCCTCCTGCAGATTGACGTCCTTGAGGTATGAGTTTTAATTATTGTTGGTTTATTGGATATGGCATCATGAGATATTTAACGATCTGAAAATTTTTATTGTTCCGCTGCGCCACTCTGATACGTTTTTATCGATTTAATTTCCTACAATTGGTATCAGAGACATCTCATGACTATGCCATGTACATAAATTAGACAATTACTTAGTCTTTTTATTTATGTATGGATTTGATATTTAGAGAGTGGCATTCTAGGTTTCTTTTATGTTGTTATCATGTATTATGTATAAAGTATGTGGTTATTTTAATTTTTTGAATTGTTATAAGCATGCTTGTTTTTTCCGGTTATGGTTCCTTAGAATTTAGAAAAATTGTATCTAGGAATTTTTATGTAACCATGGGAGCAGTTTATTAACACTGTAATTTTCCCATGGATTTTAATTTTGTCTCTTACAATTATTATGGTTAGAATTTTTGTACACCGAAAACGATTTAGAATTTTTTATGTAATTATTCTTGGAGGAGATTGAAGATTGAAGACCGTAATTTATTTTTCCTAAATGTTAAATTTGATTTAAAGGTTGAAATTTTGATTGTGTGGAAAATTTCAATTTAATTGGGATTCAAATTAATTTTTGGAAGATCCTAACAGGTAAATTGGAATATGGCACGAAAATCGAGACATAACCTCTCGGGATAGGCCGTCGAGCCTTGGTGGAGCTGCGGCCTCTGCCCTCGGGCAGGATGGGCTGCGGTAGCCCCTATACAGGCCATAACCACCCACGGCCGTAGGCTTGGCTTGCCGTCGAGGCTGGCCGTGGCCTGGGCGTGCAGCCTATGGTTGCAGGCGCTGCCTGCAGCCTGCCGGCTGCTGCGCCCAGCCTGGCCATGCAGCCTGGCACTACAAGCTTGGCTTGCAGCCCGGCAGGGCTGCACATGGGTGGCCGTGGGCTGCCAGCCCCCCCGGGGGCTGGGGGCTACCCACGGCGGCTGCCGCCTCCGGGGGTGGTGGTACGATGGTTCAAAAATCAAAAATTTTTGATTTTTAAATTTGAGATTTAATTTTTAAATCATGTTTAAAAATATGTAATTGAAAATTTGAATTTTTTGAAATTACATATTATTATACGTGATGTTTAAAATTGTTTAAAAATTTGAATTTGCAATTTATATTTAAAATTCGAATTTGGAACGTGAATTTGAAATTTAAATTTTTGGAGATTTAAATTTTAAATGATTCTTGGGATGAGAAATAAATGAAAAGACTACATAAAGATGGATACAAGAAGACAGAACAAAATTCAAGACCCAAAGAATGCTTTGAATGAAATTTTATAATCTTTATTTTCTTTGTTCTAGGATGGAACCATGGCTTGGTTATTCTGTCAATTATTTTTTCTGTGATATGTCATGGATGTATAAATATGTATTGATGGATGTTTTGTATGCATATTTGATAATATGTCATATAGGATAGGTGAGTGCCGCTCATACTATATTGATTATACATATTTGTCAAAACTTGCATGTTTTTCAAAATATTGAGTGGGAGAGGGTTTCAAACAAAACCCACGGCCTCCATTGTTGATCCATATGTGAAAGCATGGTAACTTCTCGCGTCAGTTCTGCCCTGACCACACCCCTCGGTAGGTGTTTATCGCCGCCGGTATACTAGATTGGATTTCCTATATGAAAAACGTGTTCAGGTACGATCCTAATCATGACCACCCCTCTGTAGCTTGGTAGGATGTGGATCGGGCTATGTAAACAATGGTTATACACTCAAGACTCATTTAGTTATTAACCTTCCCTAGAAGCTCTGTTAACTAAACTGGTGGCCAAATAAGCGGTTATTAATATATGTCTTAACCTTGGAGGATTTAAGACAATATATATTAATTGGACGGGGTCCATGTTCTGGCTATTTGTTTCATGACCACCCCTCTGTGGCTTGGGGCAATAGGTGCTGAGAATTACCATTGCAATGCTACATGTTTTTCAAGTTTCATGTAGGAACATACTTGTATGTTTTATTTGCTAAATATCTGTATATTTGCTTGGGCTTTGTAATGATGTCTAATATAATTTTATTTCAATTCAAAATGTCACCGACACCCCTCATTTCAATACTTACTGAGAATAAACTGAATGGCGATAATTATACAGATTGGAAAAGAAATCTGTTGATAGTTCTCAGCTGCGAGAGACATAAGTTCATACTGGATGAACCATGCCCACCAGGGCCAAAACCTGACACACTACTTGAAGAGGTCCTGGTTTCCTATACTCGTTGGAGAGAATCCAATGATATAGCTCGATGCTACATGCTTGCTAGCATGACGAGTGCTTTACAAAAGCAGCATGAGACTTATCAGGTTGCTAGGGAGATCATGGACAATCTGGAGGACATGTCCGGAGGCCAAGAAAAATTGGCTCGACAGTCCGCTATCACCAACATTATGAACTCTAAGCAAAAGGCAGGTACTCTGGTGAAGGACCATATGATCACTCTAATGGGATTCTTTGCTGAGGCTGCCGAGAACGGTGCTGAGTTGGACTACAACACCCAGATTGAGATGGTGTTCAAAACTCTATCTAAAGATTTTGTGGGGTTTAAGGCCGCATACGATCTGTTGACAAGGGAGTTAGGACTAACCGAGCTCATTAAGAAACTCCAAGCTTATGAGCGGATGATCAGGGATGGGGATGCGGTCCAACCCAAAGGTAAGGCCAATTTGACGGAATCTTCCAAACCCTCTCGGAAGGGGAAGAGACCAAACCAGAAGCAAGCAGCTTCCAGTTCTTCTAATCCTCTTGTCTCGGATGGGAAGAAGAAGAACAAGAACAAGAAGCCCAAGGACCCTAAAATGTCCAAATGCTTTCGTTGTGGGAAGGTAGGTCACATTAAGAAGGGTTGCCAGGAAATCCTAGACGCCAAGGGCAAGGAAGGTAAGGAACTTCACTACTTAGAAGTGTGTTTGGTGGAAGAATCAAAAGACACTTGGGTCATTGATTCGGGCACCACTAATCATGTTTGTGTTTCTATGCAGGGGTTCGTGGAAACGAGAAGTTTACATGATAGGAGCCTCTCGTTGCGGACTGGAGACGGCAGCTTGGTAGTGGCTGAGGCAGTGGGAGATATTTACCTTTACTTTGATCAATTTAGGTTTATTTTATTGAAAGACTGTTTTTATGTTCCTAATTTTAGGAGGAACCTTATATCGGTAGCTTGTTTAATAAAGGATTCTTATTCAGTTTCTTTTAGTAAAAGAGTTGATATTCATAGAAATAAGTCTTTTATCTGTTCTGGATGGATGGATGGAAACCTATATTTGATCAAACCAAAGATATACTCACTGCTTGACACCGAATTAATAGATAACTCTAAAAGGTTGAAAGTTTCTCACTCTAACAAGGCGTATCTTTGGCATTTAAGACTTGGTCATATTAATCAGGATAGGATTCAAAGATTGGTGAAAGACGGTCCTCTGGAATCTCTGGAGGAGGTACGTCTTCCTCAATGTGAGTCTTGTCTAGAGGGTAAGATGACTAAGAGGTCTTTTGGAGCTAATAGTATAAGGGCTCACGAGCTCTTAGAAATTATGCACACTGACGTATGTGACCCCATGAATGTCACAGCATGAGGAGGGTTCGAGTATTATGTCTCCTTTATAGATGATTACTCGAGGTATGGATATGTGTATCTAATGCACCGCAAGAGCGAAACCTTTGACAAGTTCAAAGAGTATCGTGCGGAAATGGAAAAGCAATTGGATATATCTATAAAGACACTTCGATCTGATTGAGGTGGCGAATACCTCTCCAATGAATTTCTAGGACATCTTGTAGAGAATGGAATATTATCCCAATTGATTGCACCTGGTACTCCACAATAGAATGGTGTAGCCGAAAGGAGAAATAGGACTTTGCTGGATATGGTACGCTCCATGATGAGTTATTCAACGCTGCCATTATCATTTTAGGGATATGCTTTACAAATGGCATGCTATATTCTAAACCAAGTTCCAAGCAAATCAATTCCCAGAACTCCGTATGAATTATGGTGTGACAGGAAGCCCTCCCTTGGACATATGAGAATATGGGGCTGCCCGGCGCATGTACTGGATGGGGATGTGAAAAAGTTGGAACCAAGATCAGAATTGTGCATGTTTGTAGGGTATCCAAAGGGAAATAAAGGAGGTCTGTTCTATAACCCGAAGGAACAAAAAGTCATTGTCTCAACCCATGCGACATTCTTGGAGGAAAGTCACTTGAATGACTTTAACCCTCGAAGCAAAGTGGTGCTAGAGGAGTTATCGGGTGAAAGAACTGCTCCACAGATTTCGGTCTTGGACACAAGTTCGAGTTCCGGTGAAAGACCTGCAGACGATCAACAATTTAGGATGCCTCGTTGTAGTGGGAGGGTTTCGAAGAAACCTAATTTCTTCATGTATGATGCTGAGGTATACCAGGCCGAGGCTCATGAGCATGAGGATGATCCAATCACCTATGATGACTATAAATGATGTTGATTCTAAATCTTGGAAACAGGCTATGAACAATGAGATGGATTCTATGAAATCCAACTCTGTTTGAGAACTTGTAGATTTGCCAGATGGGATAAAACCCATTGGATGCAAATAGGTCTACAAAAGAAAGAAGGATGCGGAAGGGAAAGTGGAAACTTTCAAAGCTAGACTGGTTACAAAGGGGTACACGTAAAAGGCTGGAATCAATTATGATGAAACCTTTTCACCTGTTACTATGCTGAAGTCTATCCGTATTCTTCTGTCCATTGCTGCGGCTCTCGATTACGAGATCTGGCAAATAGATGTCAAGACAGCATTCTTGAATGGCCATCTTGAAGAGTGTATCTATATGATACAGCCCGAAGGGTTCGTAGCAAAAGGCCAAGAAAGGAAAGTCTGCAAGTTGCTTAGATCCATTTATGGATTAAAGCAAGTATCCCGCTTATGGAACCAGAGGTTTGATCAAGTGATTAAGACATTTGGTTTTGAGCAGAACGTTGATGAACCCTGTGTTTATAAACGTATTAAGGATGGAAAAGTGGTCTTCCTGATACTCTATGTCGATGATATACTACTCATTGGGAATGATGTAGGGAACTTATCATCGATCAAGCTTTGGTTACACCAACAGTTTGACATGAAGGACTTAGGAGAAGCTAATTATGTTCTAGGCATTCGTCTCTTCAGAGATCGAAAGAACAAAATGATAGTGTTATCCTAAGCTTCATACATAGATAAAATAATTGACAAATATGCAATGCAAGAGGCAAAGAAAGGTACACAACCTTCTATTGCTAGTCTAACTCTTTTATTGGATGACTGTACCAAGACATCGGAAGAAAGAGAGCATATGAGTAAGGTCCATTATGCATCCGCTGTGGGTAGCCTTATGTATGCTATGCTTTGCACTAGCCCAGACATATGTTTTGCAGTAGGTATGGTGAGTCGAAATCAAGTGAATCCCAGAGCCAAGCACTGGCAAGCAGTAAAGCATATACTCAAGTATCTTAAGAGAATGAGGGATTATATGCTAGTGTATTCTGGAGGGGACCTAACACCCGTAGGATATACGGACTCAGACTTCCAGACTTACAAGGATTCGAAGAAGTCAACATTAGAGGGCACATAGAGATAGGACAAGTATATGTATGCAAGATCGCGTCCGAGGACAACATTGCCATCCCTTTACTAAGACTTTGGTGGCTAGAAGCTTTGAGAGGCACGTAGAGGCGATAGGGATGCGTAACATGGCACATCTACTGGCTTAAGGCAAGTGGGAGATTGTTAGGCAATGCCCTAAGTATTAGACACATTTTGATGTATTTATTTTGAACCGGATAATAAAATTATATATAGAGGTTATTCATTACATTGCTATTTGTCCTCATTTTATTTACATGTTAAAGTAAATGTAAGCAAATATGGCTCCCTGACTACTTGTATTAAACTGTTAGAACGTTGCATGCAATGGACTTTTGTATGCGAGAAGACAATGTTCTAAAGTTAGCAGTCTAAACTATGGTCTGTAGTCTATGGGGTTAGACTAAGCATCTAACCAATGTTAAAACTATTATGTTGTCTAAAGCCTTGGAGGGGACGGTTTGTCTTGACTGTCTGGAGCTGGACTCCTAAGTAGAGACATAGATATGTTGCTTGGTGATTGATCTACGAAGTCCACTTTAAGTGGATCGATCTGCTTTTGACGTTCATTATGCAGTAACCTTAATCCTGAGTAAAAGGACAGCTTCATGTATATGACTTGTGTACTTTGATGTTCCAATGGCTAAAGCGTCTCAGAGGTAGTAAGCTTATAGACTGATTCGTTGGGTGCATGACTTGTATGCGATGAAGGGTTCGTTTACAGATATCGGAATCATAGCTCTAATGAGGAGTTAAGGATATCCTCTTAAAGGCATTATACTGAATATGAAAATGGACAAGGCCTTGGGTCGTCTACAGTGTGGATGACTTCTTATTCACATATGATAAATAATCATTTTCTTAATTCGGTAGTATAATGGAACTTTAAGATAGCCTGATCAGTAGGATTAAACAGACTTTGGCCTAAGGCTGATCATGGATATCATATGAGGGTTCTGCATACATGACAAGGTCATTGGACGATAGCTTGTCACAGGCTTACATAATACGGTATATAATTGAGAGTTCAGTTTCAGGTTTATAGTGGTGTGACTCTAAAATTAGTGATCATATGATTGAGTTGTTCGGTAAAGAATGATGATCATATAGAGCGGGAGCCTGATTATATATGTCCAAGTAGTCCCTCTACTAGCTCCACATAATTCCTTAACGTTTGGCAAATTGATTTGTATATGCTATTGGCTAGTTTATTATGCATGGATGGTGTTGACATAAGATAAGGATGGTCGACAAGATTCTTTCTAGTTGGATTCAGATTTTGTTTTGGATAATAGAGTACACAATTATTCGAACTCCAAATAAAGTTGCCATGATTTTTTTTTAGATTAGATTAGAGTTGTAGAAAATTATCCATGAGAACATGAATTTGAAATACAACTGTTTTGTGGATTTTGAAATTTGAATTTTAAATTTGATATTTGAATTTCAAATTCAAATTTGAAATTTGAATTTGAAATTTAAATTTGAAATTTGAAATTTGAAATTTGAATTTGAAATTTGAAATTCAAATTTTGAATCACAGTCCAAGTGGGATTCGAATTTGTTGTGGTAAATCCACAAGGAATGAAATTCGAAATTGAGTTGGATATGGAGAGGAAAATCTTATTAGAATCCTATTTGAATTTTGAATCCAAATCCTAACCAAATATGGACGAAAATTTTGAGGATTATCCTCAATGAATTTTCAGATTTTTGTGGATAAGGTTCAAGAAAAAATTCAAGTTTCAATCCTAATTGAATTTGGATTCTCTCCTCCCTGATAATGGCCGAATTTTGGAGTAAATCTCCTAGGAGATTTTCGGTTATTTTGGAGAAGGATGAGATAAGATTCAAGCTTGAAAATCCTAGTGGAATTTTGATTCTCCCTTATCCAAAAGTGGCCGAATTTTTTGTGGGGATTTTCCCCTTGAATTTTCGGATTTTTTGGTTGAAAAAGGGAGATAAAATTCTAGTTAAAATCTTGTTTAGATTTGGATTAGAATTATCCTAAAGTGGCTGAATTTATTGTTGGGATTTTCCCCTTGGAAAATTCAGATTTTATGCTTGTGGATAAGGGAGAATATCTTCTCTTAATCCAATTCGAATTCAAAGAGTCACCTAATGCAGGTCTATAAATAGAGGTCCTGCCACTCCAGTTCTCTTAGACCACAGACTCTCAGGTGAGCAGGCTTATTGTTGCACAGCCCATCGTGACAATAAGTTCTTTAGAAATCTGGGTGGTTGGAAGAAGACTAGCAGTGCTAGCATACCGATCGAAGTTCAGAGTGCCCACACACTCAGCCATTCAGGAATTGGAGAATAGTAGAGAAGGCTAGTTTGTTGAAGCCCTCCGGTCATTCTCCTCCTGCAGATTAGCATCCTTGAGGTATGAGTTTCAATTGTTATTGGTTTATTGTATATGGCATCATGAGATATTTAACGATCTGAAAATTTTTATTGTTCTGCTGCGCCACTCTGATACATTTTTATCGATTTAATTTCTTACAAAATCTTCTCCTAATCCAATTCAAATTCAGAGGATCACCTCATGTAAGTCTATAAATAGAGGTCCTGCCACTCCAGTTCTCTTAGACCACAGACTCTCAAGTGAGCAGGCTTATTGTTGCACAACTCATCGTGACAATAAGTTCTTTAGAGATCTGGGTGGTCAGAAGAAGACTAGCAGTGCTAGCATACCGATCGAGGTTCAGAGTGCCCACACACTTAGCCATTCGGGAATTGGAGAATGATAGAGAAGACTAGTTGGTTGAAGCCCTCCGATCATTCTCCTCCTATAGATTGGCATCCTTGAGGTATGAGTTTAAATTGTCGTTGGTTTATTGTATATGGCATCATGAGATATTTAACGATCTTGAAAAATTTTTATTGTTTCGCTGTGCAACTCTGATACGTTTTTACCGATTTATTTCCTACACTATGAGGGCATTGTACTTTGTGAGGAAGTCCATCCCCATAATTACATCATAGTCGTACATGTCGATGATGATCAGGTTAATGCTCAATTCCCACCTATAGATAATTACTGGCACATGACGTATCCAGTAATTAGACAACAAAACTTCCCCCGAGGGAAGTGCAGTTTGGGAGGTCTGTCCCATTCTATCTAACTTCTATCTAGCTTTCTAGCTAATTCTGATAATACAAATGAATGGGTGGCTTTGGAATCAAACAAAACTAATGCAGCTAAGTTGGTGACAGAAAGCTGACCTGTCACCACTGTTGAGGTCCCAGCTTCTGCATCATCTCTCATGAAGGCATAGATCCTTCCCTAGGTGTATGGAGCCTCTAGTTTGCCTTGGGTAATCGAAGGGCCTTCGATCCTAGTCTAGGTGGTGTGAAGTTGGCCACTGGTTGTGCAGGCTTGGCTCTGCTGGTTCTATAGGTTGGAGTAGCAGTTTTTAGCGTAGTGGTCTTCCTTGCCACAAATGAAGTAGCCGCTTGCTCCTTGTCTGCGCTCTCTCGAGTGTTTTCTCCCATATTTTTGGCATGACAGGTATTGATTACCATTTCCTCCCTTATTGTTCTTAGTCTGGGGGAAATTCTTTTGCACTCCCTAGTCACCCTGATTCCCTTTCCTCTTGTTGCTATTATGGGATTGTCTGCTGTTTTGGTCAGTTCCCACGTTCTATACTCGGTGCTGTGGCTCGGGGTTCTGTTTCCCTTTAGCCTGTTTATCTTGTGTCTTTTCCTCTCTTCAGGCTTTATAGATCTGGGCCTTCGCTCTTTATCCTGAGCCAACCAATATTCTGCTTGGATAGCCCCATTGACACATTCGGCCACTGTCGTTGTCCATAGCTTCCACTGCAGACTTGGACTGCGATGTCCGTTTGAAACATCTTCAATATCCTTTTAACCTTTTCTTTTTTTGTAGGCACCAAGTTTGGATAGAGTCGAGCCAGCTACTCAAACTTCCTAACTGCCTCCATGATAGTCATACTGCCTTGGCACAAGTTGTTGAATTCATCTTGCTAGGCCACTAGCGCCTCGTTGTTAAAGTACATCTGTTTGAACTCGTCAATGAAGGCTGTCCAACTCATTTCATTGACATTCCTTCTGATGGCCACCATCTTCCACCATTATTGTGCCCCCTTGCATAGGGTAAAAAACACACATAACACCTTTTATCCATTAGTCAATCCCACAAAGTCCAAGATCACCTAGATATCTGTCAGCCAGTCATCGGCCTCTATGGGATTGGTAGTCCCTTCGAATTCTGGTGCTTTCATGGGCTGGAATCTTTCATACAGGTCGCCTTCCCTAGGGGTTGGCGGAAGAACATTGGCTACTACGGGGGCAGCCGTTGTTGGGGGTACTGATGCCATCTGGGCTGGGGGTACTGATGCCATCTGAGCTGGGGGAGCTGCTTGCTCCCTCAGGTTTTCTAGGGCTGCTGGAGTATAAGGACCACCCTGATCATGTACTTTAATTTTCAATTTAATGAGAAATTGAAGAATAATTTGATGCATTTTAGTGTAATTTTTAAAGTACACGGTCAGGTACACGGTCGTGTAAGTGGCCGTGTACCACTCAGACTGTGTATGTGTGTGTAGCCGTGTAAGTGTACATGGCCGTGTAGCAGAACACGGTCAGGTACACGGCCATGTAAGAGGCTGTGTACCGCTCGGGGTCGTGAACGTGTGAGAAGCCGTGTAACTGAACATGGCCGTGTACTTAAACACGGTCAAGAACATGGCTGTGTACCTCTCAGGTTAATGAACGTGTAAAAGGCTGTGTTTTCAAACATGATCGTGTTGAAGAAATTCAACTAGTACATGCTCGTGTCCGGTGTATACAAGCCCGTGTTACATTATACACACCTGTGTTAAAGGCCATGTTGAAGGCCATGTAATGAGCAGAAAGCCGTTGCATAGACCCTTAAATTGCATGAAACCTAATTGCTATGCAATGAGTAATTAAGTTGGAAAATATAGTATATTTCCCCATTGAATAGACTAAACAGATACGGTACTGTTTAAGTACTATTCATGTAGTGAAAAGGGTGACCGACAGTGAACCCGGTCTACCCTATTATGTGTCTATATGAATGAGACATGCAGTGTTGGGAAACTGATCTGGATGACCATTTCTTGGCACAAGACTGGTAAATAGATCATCAAAATACTTGGACCAAACATCTGAGCACAATAGCGAGAGGTAGCCCAAGCAAGGGTACAATATCGAGAAAATGGTCCAAATGACCTCTTCTCACCTAGAGACTGCAAAATCAGAGTCGGAGCACTCAGACCAGTCAATTAAGTAGAAAACGGTGGATAATGTATAGTGAGAAGTACGCAGTATCAGGATGAGGGTCAAGACGACCTTTACTCGCCCCGAAACTGATATATTTGGGCTCATAACGCCCAAATTAGTCAATCGGGCACCTGACACGATTTTTAAGGTGGGGTCACACCGACCCTGAAAACTGGTCTAGATGACCTCCGATGGATGTAAAACTGATAAAAATGGAATCAGCACATCCAAATTAGTCAAGAGAGACTGTGTTTGAAATTTCACCCGAGAATGCCTCAGTTTACGTGTGAAAGGATAACACAGTGTAGACATAACCACAATATAGGATGTGAACAGTAATTTAGACTGATAATGGGCTCTTAGGTAGTAGAAAACAACCAGGAATTTACAGTACAAAAATCAGATTCAGAAAACCAATTTTCTGGTGAAAATTGGAGCATTGCCGAGAGAGGACCGAACACCGCAGTATAAAATTACACTGCGATGAGAAGCCAACACAGATAAAATTGGCCTTAAATTTCCATGTCCCTTAGCTGGAAAAGCAGCTATGCTTTGCAGCACACATAGCCCAAAAAGTGGCCATTAAAATAATCTCCCTAGCCATGACACACTTGAATATTTTATTCAAGGGTTTTTGAAAAAGTAGTCAACAATATTTGTTTAATTCCTTCCTCCTCCCAATGAGCAGCCTATGCCCCCTTGGTCTGCAAATTGACAGCATATTTGTCCCAAGATTTGGCTAATTTGGTAGACAATTAAGTAGGATTATGCCTAAGTAGTTTGGTTAAGGTTTGCCTATAAAAAGGCACCCTTGACATAAGGCATGGACTTTTGCTTCCACACCTAAAACCACAAGTCTTTTTCTTCTTCCTTTCCTTGCTTGCTGCTGAATCTTCTCAGCCCCAAAAGCTAACATTTTGCAAGCCAAAACCTTAACCAAAACTCACAAAAAACTGACATCTTCCAAGCTTGAGCAAGGGGTGACCGAACCAAGCTTTTCAGGTGCACCAAGGGTAAGTGCAAAACCGATTTTCCTTGTGTTTTGATTCTTGGTTTTGAGTTTTTGTTTGAATGATTTTTTTGGTAACTTGGCTAGTATAAAACCAACCTCAAGCCCTTGAGTTTCCACGGCATTTTGACCCCCCAAGCCTAGCCAAAAGTGTGCTTGAGTCTAAAGCACCAAAGGTAAAAACCGAAACCCTTCTCATGGTGATTGGTTGAAAAATTTAGGTGGCGTTTGTTTTTGTTCTTGAGAATGATTTTTCATTTTCAAAAACATAGAAAATAAAAATGGTTCCAAAATAGTGTTTGTTTATTCAACGTTTTCAAAACTATTTCGAAAATATTGTTTTCAACTATGTTGTTTTTTTTGGGTTTTTTGAAAACCAAAAAAAGTTGTTTTCACTTTTTGTTTTCATTTTCTCCCTCTATCTCTTCTCTCTCCCTTTCTCTTTCTATCTGTATAATGTCAGTGATGATCATGTCCAACGATGGCATCCATCTCCGATGAAGGCTGATGACCATGGGCTAGTGATGATGACGACAGCCCCCTCGCGACGATGACTATCGCCTTATGACCTAAATCTAACCATCACCGCCACCTAGAACTCTGACCACCAAACTCTTTTACTCCTATCACTCATTACAAAACCTACCACCAAAGTTTTTTTTAAATTATGATTAATAATTTATTTTTTATTATTTTTTTAAAATTAAAAAATAAATATGTTTTTATAAGATACTCACTTATAAAATGAGTTTTCAAAATATATAACCAAACAAAATTTCATTTTTATGTTTTTCATAATATACACTCAGAAAACATAACCAAATACAATTTTAGAAATGATCTCAATACAGTTTTCAAAACATTCTCATTTTCAATTTTTTTGAAAATAGAAAACATTCCAAAACCAGTACTAAACGCTACCTTAGATTTCAATCAAAGGGTTTTATGTGTATTTGTTTATACACAAGGTTGTATTAAGTTATTTGAGCCCTTAGCTTTCATTTTGCAAAGTCATTATGGTTGTAGTTGTGTTTACTTTAAGTTGCATAAGGTTTGTGGATGTGAATGCATAGATGTGTATTACGGTGGTTGGACACAAATCTATCCTTAGGGAGAGGCCACAGATTTTGGTCATTTTGACCCCCTTAGGTTCCGAATTTGGGATTTGGTAAAACATGATGTTTTAAGGAAATTTCGATACAGTCGTTTTTATGTCAAATAGGCCTCGGCCAAAAACGAGCCTAAGATAGGTTTTTAGGGTGTTTTTCACTCGGTGTCCAAAACTAGGAACAAAATCCGAACCCAGAGTTTAGTCTCGGGTTTTGCTAGAAACGGACCACTTAGAGTCCAAACCAGTTCTCGGACTCAACATGAAAGTTGTAGATCTCGTCAAGACCTTGAGAAAGACCAGTGGGAGTAAAAAATTTGGCCATTTCGGCCCTCAAACCGAGCCTTTTTTACAGAGACGTAAAACTGGGACTTTTACAAAAAAAACTAGGCACCAAGCCCATGGGTTTAATGAAATTAGGAGCTGTTAGAGTTAGATTTAGGCTCCGAGATGAACATGAGATTTGTTCATCTTGTTGAGGATGAAAACTTTCATGTTCGACAAAATTTCAAAAAAAGTCGTTTAGACCAAGTTTCAAAATTGTTTTCAAAAGTGGTTCAAAAACCACCTTTAAAATGCAAGCTTTAAAAATATAATTTATACACTTCAAAATAAAAATGTGTTTTTAACACTTTAAAATATCAAAAAAATTTTCATAAAAACGTCCCCCACCTTCCAACGGGGTAATAAGGGTATGTAGCCCTTACAAGCAAAACCAAACAATTTTTCAAAGTAAAATAGAGTGTGTAGCCCAGTAGGCTACCACACCAAACAAGCCTTGGTAGCCCGGAAGGCTACTACTCCAAACAAACCATAGTGGCCCGGTGGGCCATTACACCAAACAAGCCTTAGTAGCCTAGTAGGCTACCACACCCCAACAAGCGAAGTAACCCGGTCGGTTACTACACTAAGTTCACATATAGTAACTCCGTAGACTACTTAGTTACCAACATGCGAGTTAACCGGTCAGTTGACTGAGCCGTAAACCAGTCAAGGGCCGCGTTTCGAACAACACAGTGAGAAATGATGATTAATCTGTCAAGTAGACGATTGATCGAACACGGTACGAGTTAGACACCAAATCCCCATAATAGGCCAACAGGGTACCGACAGGTCTCGGTACCCCATAGAAATGCAAGTTACTAACTTTAATAGTGACTCAACGAGAGTATTAATGAGAAACGTTATTGATGACAGGTGGTAACCTATGAATTGATAAAGGCATGATTTCAAATTGCTTGCAATTAGGTAAATACAACTCCGCCTATGGCATGAACAAAAGTGCTTTTAAATGATATTTTACAGTATGTTAAAATATGTATGCCATGCACACGATGTTGCACCTCATGTTTAAGAGCATGTAGTTTCATAATCAAGTAGATTGATGAAAAAGCAAGTTAGATGCCATATGTCCCTACCATGTAGGATTTGGGACAGCTTAGAGAAGCATATGGCTAGAAAAGATAAACAAGATGGAAAGTAGTAAGCGTGTCATACCGGCCCTTTCAATGAAGGGTTTTTAAGTTAAAAGAGAAAGTTGAGCATCCGTTAATGGATCTCCGGCTATTTTACCACGGGCGTTACTGATGGTCTATGCACGCACGGTACTGACACATAGGCCCTAAATAGACAAGAAAAGAAAAGAGAAGTTTGAAGCATAAATGAACATAACCAGATCATGCATTAGTTATAGTTCACCATGCTTCTAGATGCATTCAGTACATGATGTTTCTGTGATGCACATATTATGTGAAGTTTTATAGCCATTGATATGATATGTGATATGTGATATGTGCTATGTTAAAGTGGTATATGTGATATATGACTGCTTATATATTTTTAATTATGTACTATGTTTAAACATATTTTACGGTAAACATGTTGTACTTACTGGGCGTAAAGCTCACGTAGTGTGTTCATGTTATAGGTAAGCATCCTACGGCTTAAATCCTAATGGGCGATGATGGCGGCAGAGGCCGATGTGAGGGCGAGGTTATGGAGACACCACGATTTGATCTTCCACAAAATTTAAGTATCAGTATTTTGAATAGTAATGGTTAAATAGTACTTTGAATAGTAATTGTCAAACAGTATGTTTGAATAGTAACCGTTACATAGTATTTTTAAATAGTAACCGTAAATCGTATTTTTGAATAGTAATCATAAAATGGTGTTTTTAAATAGTAATCGTAAACCGTATTTTTGAATAGTAATCGTTAAATAGCATTTTTAAATAGTAACCGTTAAATAGTATTTTTAAATAGTAATCGGTATACGTACGTATACAGTAAACACATACATCTAAAAAAAATCCCTAATTTTATGATATCTAGTTAAGTATAAGAAAAGCAAGTAAGGCAAGTCAGTTTTTAGTGACAGTCCGGGCCACTGAGGGCACGGGGCGTCACAGTTGGTATCAGAGCGATTTCCCGCCACCCTACCTCACATCGTCGTACGCCTGCCTCATCTATCCAAGTAAGTTAGCTTTATTTTTCAAAAATTAGTATATGAGTTGGCGATTAGTTTATAATAGGAGAATGGCTGCACCGGTTGACCCTTAGCAAGTGCAAGAGGATCGCGAAGCGAGTGTAGTTTTCGCCGCCATGCGACCACACACATACGACGGCAGCAACCCATACGAACTCCCTTATTGGATTCATCATATGGAGACAATCATCGAAGGGTGCCATATTCTACCCCGTCTACAGGTGGTAATGGCTAGTAGCCGATTATGAGGACCAGTAATGACATGGTGGAACGATCGACGTAGGATCAGGGGTCCAGCGATGTAGTGGGATGAGTTTTGCCAAGATCTTCGCAACTCCGACGACCCAGCTAAGGATGCAGACATCTGGGATGATATGTATGAGAGGAGATATTAGGTCTTCGTTGACATTTGGGACATTTATGAAGAAGAGACCATGGTACACTATTGTTAGCGATTTTTAGACGCCATGTTGCCGAGCATTCCCTTAGATAAGCCATTTCCAGAGGTAACCGACTTGCTTTGGAGAGGGATTCCATGGTACGAGAGGGACCTCGCCACTACCCTCCGCCACATGAGAACTTGAGATGCCTGGTCCGAGACGTAGTGGACACTGAGCGAGTGGCACTCAACCCCGACCTGGCAAACGCCGCACCTCAGCTGGCCGACGAAGAGCTCGCGACCGAACCATAGCCAGTAGTACCTGAAGACAATGGAGACCCGATGGAAGACCCCGAACCACCCTCTCTGTCTCCCGAACACCAGATGGATGAAGACAGTGGCGAGGCTATCCCCGATGCCCAACCTAACAACAAGGAGGAGGAGATCCCCGATCACATCAGTGACGATAAGGGAGTAGAAATGTATGAGCCCCAAGTCATCATCGCCAGTGGTGATAGAGTTGATTTTGCTTGGGGAGATGAGGATGAAGACCTCGAGGAGTTTCCCCTGAGTGACAGCGAGAATGAGGAAATGTCCGATGCAAAGTCAGGATTGTCCTCTGAGTTGTAGTAACTCTTTTCACAAAAATTTATATTATGTAGTTAAGTAGAGGGAAACAGTAGCTTTCCCCGTCTGACTCAACTTAATGTACTTAATGATTTTGGGAAGTGTGTGTCACTCCCACCAAATTTAAAATATATATATGTTTTATGAGATGTTTTATGAAAAGTGGTATCATTTTGCCCTTAGGGCCTAGATATGATTTTTCTACAAGTATGATCAAGTATGGTAAAGAGTACAGAACAGTTCCTGGCACTCAGACGATGTCCCAATATGACGCGATAGTTATATTGAACATCATAAGAATAAGAGAAGAAAGGAAAGATATAGGATGTATATATCTATGATGCTTAAAAGGAAGTTGTTTAGTAAGAAGGCAAATGATATGTAAATACAAATCCCAAGTACAAAATTTGATAAGCTTATGTTCTCTTTTTTCGTGGTGTTATAGGGTTACATAGGTAACAATGGCAAGAATAAGAGCCCAAACAAACCAACCTACACGAGACGACGAGCTATTGGCACGTCTCGCAACGATGTAGGAAATGATGTTAAATTAGTAACGGGAGCTTAACCAGCTCAGAAAACAAATGAACCGACAACAACAGGCCCTACAACCCATGAAGGTACCAGTCCAAGCTACACCAGCAGCCCCCGACGCTCCCAGAGAGCAAGCGGCTCCACCAGCCCAAGCAGTGCCAGCGCCACCGGCTGTGGCTACTCCTACAGCAGCTAATGTTATCATACCAACCTATAGAAAGGGCGACTTATACCAGCGGTTTAGGCGCATGAAGGTGCTTGAATTTGAAGGAACTATGAACCCTATTGAATCCGACCATTGGCTGACTGACGTTCAAGTCATTCTAGACCTCGTGGGACTCACCGAAGGAGAAAAAGTCATATGCATATCCCTAGCCCTACGGAAAGGAGCACGCCAGTGGTGGAAGGCCATGGCTATCAAAAGGAACATCAATGAAATGAACTGGGCAAACGTCATCGCCAAGTTCAGAGAAATGTACTTCAATGACGAAGCTTTAGCAGTCCAACAAGATGAATTTAACAACTTGTGCCAAGGAGGCATGAAGGTCATGGAGGTCGTAAGGAAATTCGAATAGCTAGCCCGACTTTGCCCCGACCTAGTGCCAACTGAGAAGGAAAAGGTCAGGAGGATGCTGAAAATATTTTGGACGGATATAGCCGTCCAAGTCTGTAGCGGCAGCCATGGGCCAACAACCATGGCCGAATATGTCAGTAGAGCCATCCGGGCTGAATATTGGCTAGCTCAAGACAAAGATAAGAGTGCACAGATCTTCAAGGCAAAGAGAGAAGAGAAGAACCTATCGAAGCCGACCAAGGGCAGACAACACTCTGAATTTCAGCACAGGGGGTAAAGTATGGGAAATAACCAACACAACCAGCCATTCAACAACAACAATAAGAGGAAAGGGAATCCAGGCAATCAAGGCCATCAAAGGAACTTTCCTTAGAAGAAAAATAACTGAGGAGGAAATGGAAGTCAACGCCCACCTTGTCCAAAATGCGGAAGGAACCATCCAGGAGAATGCTATCAGGGCACCAGTGGCTGTTACATATGTAGCAAGGAAGGCCACTTTGCTAAACACTACCACTCAAACTCGCAAAATCAGCAAGGTCAAGCCTGCCCTACTAGTGGATAGCTGCATGCCGCCCAGGGAAGGATTGAAGGTCCAGCGATCAGCCAAGGCAGATTGGAAGGTCCAGAGCCGCAGGGGTGGATTTATGCCTTTACTCGCAAGGATACAGAGGCCGGAACCTCGACCATGGTGACATGTCAGCTTTCTGTTGCCAACTCCATTGCACTAGTTTTGTTTGATTCCGGCGCTACGCATTCTTTTGCCTCATCAGAATTTGCTAGGAAGTTAGGCAAGAACTTAGATAAGATGAACCAGACTTTTCGAATTGCCCTTTCCTCTGGGGAAGTTTTGTTGTCTAGCTATTAGGTACGTCACGTACCAATAGCTATCAACGGGCACGAGCTGAGCGTTGACCTAATCGTCATCGAGATGTGTGAATACGACATGATTTTAGGAATGGATTTCCTCGCCAAGTACCACGCCATTATAGACTGTCAGAGACAGGAGGTGATCTTCCACCCGAGTGGACACGAAAAATTTATCTACAAGGGCTTATCGTCAAAGCAAATAAAGACAATGATATCGGCAATGAAGGCTCACCAGCTACTATCTAGTGGATGCACTAGTTTTCTCGCACACATAATGGATAAACCTAGGAAGTAGAAACTAGACCGGACAATGTACTACTAGTAAAGGAGTTCACGGAAGTATTCCCCAAAGATCTTCCAGGACTTCCGTCGGAGCGGGAGATATCGTTCGAAATCGAATTATTACCAGGATTGGCACCTGTATCCAAGGCCCCCTATAGAATGGCCCCGGCAGAACTGAAGGAGCTTCAAACTCAGTTAAAGGAGCTGATGGACAAGGGTTTCATTCGACAGAGCTGCTTGCCATGGGGAGCACCAGTCTTATTTGTAAAGAAGAAAGATGGAACATTGCGAATGTGCATAGACTACCGAGAACTAAACAAGATCACGATCAAGAACAAGTATCCGTTGCCACGGATCGATGATTTGTTCGACCAGCTACAAGGCGCAACCGTATTTTTCAAGATTGACCTACATTCCGGGTACCACCAATTGTGGATCCGAGATGCAGACATCCCCAAGACAACATTTCAAACACGATATGGACATTACGAGTTCCTCATTATGTCGTTCGGGCTGACAAACTCACCTGCCACTTTCATGGATCTGATGAACCGAGTATTCAAGGAGTTCCTGAATAAGTTTATAATTGTGTTTATCAATGACATACTTGTATATTCTAAGACAAAGGAAGAGCATGCAGAGCATTTGAGAGCCGTCCTACTCAAGCTTAAGGAGCATCAACTGTATGCCAATTTCTCTAAGTGTGAATTTTGGCTAGAGAAGGTTCATTTTCTCGGTCACGTAGTCTCCCATGAGGGAGTGTCCATGGACCCAGCAAAGGTAGAAGCAGTTAGTAATTGGTTGACTCCGAAGAACGTGACAGAAATCCGTAGCTTCTTAGGTTTAGCGAGATATTACCGATGCTTTGTGGAAGGATTATCAAAGCTAGCCGCACCACTCACGATGCTAACCAAGAAGGAAAAGAAGTACGAGTGGTCTGACAAGTGCGAAAAGAGCTTTCAGGAGCTAAAAAGCTGACTCACGAGCGCTCCAATCGTGACCATACCAGATGCTGAACAGGGGAATTTTGTAATTTACAGCGACGCATCCAAGATTGGACTAGGAGCCGTGTTAATGCAAGGTGGTAGAGTAGTCGTATACGCCTCACGACAACTCAAGAACCACGAAAGGAACTACCCGATGCACGACCTAGAGCTTGCAGCGGTGGTCTTTACACTCAAAATATGGAGACGTTACCTATATGGCGTCAAGTGCGAGATCTACACGGACCACCAGAGCCTCAAATACATTTTCACATAGAAGGAGCTTAATATGAGGCAACAAAGATGGCTGGAGTTGGTAAAGGATTATGACTATGAAATCCTATATCACCCAGGAAAAGCCAATATGGTGGCTGACGCGTTGACCAGGATGCACTCTTCGACGCTTATGACCATCCAGGCCTTGCCGGAAGCACTGCAAAAGGAGCTACGGAGCAGCGAGATTGAGATGTTAACAGGAAGGTTGTCTGAAATGACCCTCTAGTCAATGCTTATAGAGGAAATCAAGGCCGGCCAAGACCTCGATTCGTCCCTGCACAAGCTCAAAAGGAAGGCGATGGAAGACCTGAATTCAGAATTTCAGGTCTCTAAGGATGGCATACTCTATTTCAGAGATAGAGTGTGTGTTTCAAAGGATGAAGAACTCAAGAAGCGGATCCTGTCAGAAGCTCATGACACGCCATACTCGATACATCCAGGAGCAAATAAGATGTGCCAGGGCTTGAAAGGAAGTTTTTGGTGGCCAAACAAGAAGAATGACATCGTTGAGTTCGTAGCAAGGTGCCTCACCTACCAGAAAATTAAAGCAGAACATCAGTGACCGGGAGGAGAGCTGCAAAAGATCGAGCTACCGGAGTGGAAATGGTAGTAAATTACCATGGATTTCATGGTCGGACTACCCAGAACCTCAAGCGGGAACGATGCCATCTGGGTAATTATGGATCGACTAATGAAGTCAGCTCGATTTTTAGCCACAAAGTTGAGCTACTCGATAGAGAAGTTAGCAGAAATGTACGTCGCTCAAGTAGTAAGACTGCATGGAGTACCCAAATAGATCATCTTAGATCACGATGGATGTTTTACTTCAAGGTTTTGGCAAAGCATTCAAGCTATAATGGGAACCAAATTGAAGTTCAGCACTGCTTTCCATCCTCAGACTGACGGTCAGTTTGAGAGGACTATACAAATGTTAGAAGATATATTGAGAGTGTGTATCTTAGACTTCAAGGGGAATTGGGATAAGAAGCTGCCATTGATAGAGTTCTCGTATAATAATAGCTATCATTCCTCGATTGGGATGGCTCTGTACGAGGCACTTTATGGAAGAAGATGCCGATCTCTGATTCACTGGCATGAGATCGGAGAAAAACAGCTCACTAGCACTGACTTCGTCAAGGATACAACAAAAGCTGTGAAGCTTATATAAGAGAGACTGGATACAGCGCATAGCCGCCAGAAGAGTTATGCGGATAGATGACGAAGACCTCTCGAATTTTAGGAAGGAGACTCAGTTTTCCTCAAGGTGGCACCCATGAAAGGGGTGATGCGCTTTAGGAAGAAAGGGAAGCTCAGTCCTAGATATATAGGACCTTCTGAGATCCTGGAAAGGGTCGAGAAGGTAGCTTACCAATTAGCGCTTCCTCCCGAACTAGCTTCCGTACACAATGTTTTCTACGTCTCGATGTTGAAGAAGTACGTGCCGGATAGTTCCCACGTACTAAGCCAAGAGCCAGTTGAAGTACATGCAGATCTAACCTATGAAGAAAGTCCCGTGCAGATTTTAGCCCGGGAAAATAAGGTTCTTAGGAATAAAGTGATTCTGCTTGTTAAAGTATTATGGCGGAACCATAACTTCGAAGAAACTACATGGGAATGAGAAGAAGATATGAAAAGAGAATTCCCGGATTTATTCTAATTTTCGAGGATGAAAATTTATGTAAGAAGGGTAGATTGTAAGGACCGCCCGATCATGTACTTTAATTTTCAATTTAATGAGAAATAGAAGAATAATTTGATGCATTTTCGTGCAATTTTTAAAGTATACGGTCAGGTACACGGTCGTGTAAGTGGCCGTGTACCACTCAGACTGTGTACGTGTGTGTAGCCGTGTAAGTGTACATGGCCGTGTAGCAGAACACGGTCAGGTACACGACCATGTAAGAGGCCGTGTACCGCTCGGATCGTGAACGTATGAGAAGCCGTGTAACTGAAAATGGTCGTATACTGAGACACGGTCAAGAACACGACCGTATAAGAGGCCGTGTACCTCTCGGGTTAATGAACGTGTAAAAGGCCGTGTTTTCAAACATGGCTTTGTTGAAGAAATTCAACTAGTACATGCCCATGTCCACTGTATACATGCTCGTGTTACATTATACACGCTCCTGTTAGAGGCTGTGTTGAAGGTCGTGTAATGAGTAGAAAGCCGTTACACAAACCCTCAAACTGCATGAAACCTAATTACTATGCAATGAGTAATTAAGTTGAAAAATATAGTATATTTCCCCATTGAATAGACTAAACAGATACGGTACTGTTTAAATACTATTCATGCAGTGAAAGGGGCGAACAACAGTGAACCCAGTTCACCCTATTATGTGTATATATGAATGAGACATGCAGTGTTGGGAAACTGGTCTGGACGACCATTTCTTGACACAAGACTAGTAAATAGACCATCAGAACGCTCAGACCGAACATCTGAGCACAATAGCGAGAGATAGCCCTAGCAAGGGTACGATATCGAGAAAATGGTCCAGATGACCTCTTCTCACCTAAAGACTGACAAAATTAGAGTCGGAGCACTCAGACCAGTCAGTTAAGTAGAAAACAGTAGATAATATATAGTGAGAAGTACACAGTATTAGGATGTGGGTCAAGACGACCTTTACTCGGCCTGAAATTGATATATTTAGGCTCAGAACGCCCAAATTAGTCAATCAGGCACCTGACACGTTTTTTGAGGTGGGGTCATACCGACCTCAAAAACTGGTCTAGATGACCTCCGATAGATATAAAACTGATAAAAATGGAACCAGCACATCCAAATTAATCAAGAGAGACTGTGTCTAAAATTTCACCCGGGAACACCTCGATTTACGTGTGAAAGGACAACACAGTATAGACACAACCACAGTATAGGATGTAAACAGTAACTTAGACTGATAATGGGCTCTTAGACAATAGAAAACAACTAGGAATTTACAGTACAAAAATCAGATTCAGAAAACCAATTTTCTGGTGAAAATTAGAACATTACCGAAAGAGGACCGAACACCGCAGTATAAAATTAGACTGTGATGAGAAGCCAACACAGATAAAATTGGCCTTAAATTTCCATACTCCTTAGCTACAAAAGCATCTGTAATCTGCAACATACATAGCCCAAAAGGTAGCCATTAAAATAATCTCCCTAGCCATGACACACTTGAATATTTTATTCAAGGGTTTTTGAGAAAGTAGTCAACAATATTTGTTTAATTCCTTCCTCCTCCCAATGAGCAGCCCAAGCCCCCTTGGTCTGAAAATTGACAGCATATTGTCTCAATATTTGGCTAATTTGGTAGATAATTAAGTAGGATCAAGCCTAAGTAGTTTGGTTAAGGTTTGCCTATAAAAGGCACCCTTGACATAAGGCATGGACCCATACACCTAAAACCACAAGTCTTTTTCTTCCTCGTTTCCTTGCTTGCTACAGAATCTTCTCAGCCCCAAAAGCCAATATTTTCCAAGCCAAAACCTTGACCAAAACTCATAAAAAATTGAACTCTTCCAAGCTTAAGCAAGGGGAGACCGAACCAAGCTTTTCGGGTGCACCAAGGGTAAGTAAAAAACCGATTTTCCTTGTGTTTTGATTCTTGGTTTTGAGTTGTTGTTTGAATGATTTTTTTTTGGTAACTTGGCTAGCATAAAACCAACCTCAAGCCTTTGAGTTTCCCTAGCATTTTGACCCCCCAAGCCTAGCCAAAAGTGTGCTTGACTCTAAAGCACCAAAGGTAAAAATCGAAACCCTTCTCATGGTGATTGGTTGAAAATTTTAGTTTTCAATCTAAGGGTTTTATGTGTATTTGTTTATGCACAAGGTTGTATTAAGTTATTGGAGCCCTTAGCTTTCATTTCGTAAAGTCATTATGGTTGTGGTTGTGTTTACTTTAAGTTGCATATGGTTTGTTGATGTGAATGCATGGATGTGTATTATGGTGGCTGGACACAAATCTGTCCTTAGGAAGAGGCCACGAATTTTGGCCATTTCGACCCCCTTAGGTTCCGAATTTGGGATTTTAGTAAAACAAGGTGTTTTAAGAAAATTTTGATACGGTCATTTTTACATCAAATAGGCCACGGCCAAAAACGAGCCTAAGATAGGTTTTTAGGGTGTTTTTCACTCGGTGTCCAAAATTGGGAACAAAATCCGAACCCAGTGTTTAGTCTCGGGTTTTGCTAGAAATGGACCACTTAGAGTCCGAATCGGTTCTCAGACTCAACACAAAAGTTGTAGATCTCATCAAGACATTGAGAACAACTCGTGGGAATCAAAAATTTGGCCGTTCCGGGTCTCAAACCGAGCCGTTTTTACAGAGACATAAAACTAGGACTTTTACAAAAAAAAACTGGGCACCAAGCCCATGGGTTTAATGAAATTAAGAGCCATTAGAGTTAGATTTAGGCTCCGAGATAAACATGAGATTTGTTCATCTTGTCGAGGACGAAAACTTTCGTGTTTGACAAAATTTCAAACAAAGTCATTTAGACCAAGTTTCAAAATTGTTTTCAAAAGTGGTTCAAAAACCACCTTTAAAATGCAAGCTTTAAAAATAAAATTTATACACTTCTAAATAAAAATTTGTTTTTAACACTTTAAAGTATGAACAAAATTTTCATAAAAATGTCCCCCACCTTCCAATGGGGGTAATAAGGGGACGGTTTCAAAATAAAGAAATTTTCCAAGATTTTTACAAGCCAACCCAAACAATTTTTCAAAGTAAAATAGAGTGTGTAGCCTGGTAGGCTACCATACCAAACAAGCCTTAGTAACCCGGTAGGCTACTACCCCAAACAAGCCATAGTGGCCCGGTGGGCCATTATGCCAAACAAGCCTTAGTAGCCCGGTAGGCTACCACACCCCAACAAGCGAAGTAACCCGGTCAATTAATACACTAAGTTCACGTATAGTAACTCGGTAGACTACTTAGTTACCAACACACGAGTTAACCGGTCAGTTGACTGAGCAGTAAACCAGTCAAGGGCCTTGTTTCGAACAACATAGTGGGGAATGATGATTAATCTGTCAAGTAGACGATTGATCGAACACGATACGAGTTAGACACCAAATCCCCATAATAGGCCAACAGGGTACCGACAGGTCTCGGTGCCCCATAGAAACACAAGTTATAGTCACTAACGTTAATAGTGACTCAACGAGAGTATTAATGAGAAACGTTATTGATGACAAGTGGTAACCTATGAATTGATAAAGGCATGATTTCAAGTTGCTTGCAATTAGGTAAGTATAACTCCGCCTATGGCATGAACAAAAATGCTTTTAAATGATATTTTACAGTATGTTAAAATATGTATGCCATGCACACGATGTTGCACCTCATATTTAAGAGCATGTAGTTTCACAATCAAGTAGATTGATGAAAAAGCAAGTTAGATGCCATACATCCTTACCATGTAGGATTTGGGACAGCTTAGAGAAGCATATGGCTAGAAAAGATAAACAAGACAGAAAGTAGTAAGCATGTCGTACCGGCCCTTTCAATGAAGGGGTTTTATGTTAAAGCAGAAAGTTGAGTATTCGTTGATGGCTCTCCAGCTATTTTACCACGGGCATTACCGATGGTCTGTGCACGTACGGTACTGACACATGGGCCCTAAATAGACAAGAAAAGAAAAGAGAAGTTTGAAGCATAAATGAACATAACCAAATCATGCATTAGTTATAGTTCACCATGCTTCTAGATGCATTCAGTACACGATGTTTTTGTGATGTACATGTTATGTGAAGTTTTATAATCATTGATATAATATGTGATATGTGCTATGTTAAAGTGGTGTATGTGATATATGATTGCTTATATGTTTTTAAGTATGTACTATGTTTAAACATGTTTTGCGGTAAACATGTTGTACTTACTGGGCGTAAAGCTCACGTAATGTGTTCATGCTGTAGTAAGCATCCTACGGCTTAAATCCCATGGGCAATGATGGCAGCAGAGGCAGATGTAAGGGCGAGGTTATGGAGATATCGCGAGTTTGTCGTCCGTAAAATTTGAGTATCAGTATTTTGAATAATAATGGTTAAATAGTACTTTAAATAGTAATTGTTAGACAGTATGTTTGAATAGTAACCGTTACATAGTATTTTTGAATTGTAACCGTAAACCATATTTTTGAATACTAATCGTTAAATGGTATTTTTGAATAGTAATCGTAAACCGTATTTTTGAATAGTAACCATTAAATAGTATTTTTAAATAGTAATCGGTATACGTACGTATACAATAAATACGTACATGTAAAAAAAATTCCTAATTTTATGATATCTAGTTAAGTATAAGAAAATCAAGTAAGGCAAGTCAGTTTTTAGTGACGGTCTGAGCCACTAAGGGCAGGAGGCGCTGTAGGAAAAATAAATCGGTAAAAACATATCAGAGTGGCGTAGCGGAACAATAAAAATTTTTCAGATCGTTAAATATCTCATGATGCCATATACAATAAACCAACAATAATTAAAACTCATACCTCAAGGACGCCAATCTTGCAGGAGGAGAATGACTTGAGGGCTTCAACCAATTAGATTTCTCTACTATTTTCCAATTCCCGAATGGCTGAGTGTGTGGGCACTCTGAACCTCGATCGGTATGCTAGCACTACTAGTCTTCTTTCGACCACTCAGATCTCTAAAGAACTTATTGCCACGGTGGGCTGTGCAACAATAAGCCTGCTCACTTAAGAGTCTGTGGTCTGAGTGAACTGGAGTGGCAAGACCTCTATTTATAGACCTATATAAGGTGATTCTCTGAATTCGAATTGGATTAGGAGAAGATATTCTCCCTTATCCACAAGCACAAAATCTGAATTTTCCAAGGGAAAATCCCAACAATAAAATTCAGCCACTTTAGGATAAATCCAATCCAAATCTAAACAAGATTTTAACTAGAATTTTATCTCCCTTTTTCAACCAAAAAATCTGAAAATTCTAAGGAGAAAATCTCCACAAAAAATTCGGCCACTTTTGGATAAGGGAGAATCAAAATTCCACTAGGATTTTCAAGCTTGAATCTTATCTCATCCTTATCCAAAATAACCGAAAATCTCCTAGGAGATTCACTCCAAAATTTTGGCCATTTTCTGGGAGGAGAGAATCCAAATTCAACTGGGATTGAAACTTGAATTTTTCCTTGAACCTTATCCACAAAATTCTGAAAATCATTGAGGATAATCCTCAAAATTTTCGTCCAACTTTAGTTAGGATTTGGATTCAAAATTCAAGTAGGATTTTAACAAAATTATCCTCTCCATATCCAACTCAAATTCAAATTTCATTCCTTGTGGATTTACCACAACAAATTCGAATCCCACTTAGACTGTGATTCAAAATTTGAATTTCAAATTTCAAATTCGAATTTCAATTTCAAATTTCAAATTTCAAATTTCAAATTTCAAATTTCAAATTCGAATTTCAAATTCAAATTTCAAATTCGAATTTCAAATTCAAATTCTAAATTCAAATTTCAAATTTCAAATTTCAAATTTCAAATTTCAAAACTCAAATTTCAAATTCCACAAAACAGTTGTGTTTCAAATTCTTGTTCTCATGGATAATTTTCTACAAGTCCAATCCAATCTCAAATAAAATCATGGCAACTTTATTTGGAGTTTGAATAATTGTGTACTCTATTATCCAAAACAAAATCTAAATCCAACCGGAGAGAATCTTGTCTACCATCCTAATCTTATGTCAACACCATCCATGCATAATAAACTAGCCAAGAGCATACACAAATCAATTTGCCAAACGTTAAGGAGTTATGTGGAGCTAGTAGAGGGACTGATTGGACATATATAATCAGGCTCCTGTAAATCCATATGATCATCATTCTTTACCAAACAACTCAATCATATGATCACTAATTTCAGAGTCACACCACTATAAACCTGAAACCGAACTCCCAACTATATATCGTATTACGTAAGCCTGTGACAAGCTATCGTCCAATGACCTTGTCATGTATGCAGAACCCTCATATGATATCCATGATCAGCCTTAGGCCAAAGTCTGTTTAATCCTATTGATCAGGCTATCTTAAAGTTCCATTATACTACCGAATAAAGAACATGATTATTCACCATATGTGAATAAGAAGTCATCCGCCCAGCAGACGACCCAAGGCCTTGTCCATTTTCACATTCAGTATAATGCCTTTAAGAGGATACCCTTAACTCCTCATTAGAGCTATAATTCCGATATCTGTAAACGAATTCTTCACGTATACAAGTCATGCACCCAACGAATCGGTCTATAAGCTTACTACCTCTGAGACGCTTTAGCCATTAGAACATCAAAGTACACAAGTCATATACATGAAGCTGTCCTTTTACTCAGGATTAAGGTTACTGCACAATCAACGTCAAAAGCAGATCGATCCACTCAAAGCAGACTTCGTAGATCAATCACGCTTTAGTCCCGGTCTAATATGTCACCACCAAGCAACATATCTATGTCTCTACTTGCGAGTCCAGCTCCAGATAATCAAGACAAACCGTCCCCTCCAAGGCTTTAGACAACATAACAATCTTAACATGAGTTAGATGCTCGGTCTAACCCCATAAACTACAGATCATAGTTTAGACTGCTAACTTTAGAGCATTGTCTTCTCGCATACAAAATTCCATTGCATGCAACGTTCTAACAGTTTAACACAAGTAGTCAGGGAGCCATATTTGCTTATATTTACTTTAACATGTAAATAAAATGAGGACAGATAGCAATGTAATGAATAACCTCTATATATAATTTTATTATCCAGTTCAAAATAAATACATCAAAATATCTCTAATGCTTAGGGCATTTCCTAACAATCTCCCCCTTGCCCTAAGCCAGCAGATGTGCCATGTTACGTATCCCTATCACCTCTACGTGCCTCTCAAAACTTCTAGCCACCAAAGTCTTAGTAAAGGGATCGGCAATGTTGTCCTCGGATGCTATCTTACATACATCTACTTGTCCTGTCACCATGTGCCCTCTAATAATATGATATCTTCGATCTATGTGCTTGGTCCTCTTATGGTACCGAGATTCCCTTGTGTTGGCAATAGCCCCAGTGTTATCACAGTAAAGTGTTATAGGCTTGTCAATACCCGGAATGACCTCAAGGTCTCTAAAGAACTTACGGAGCCAAACTGCTTCTTTAGATGCCTCAGCCGCAGCTATATACTCAGCCTCCATAGTAGAGTCAGCTATGCTGCCCTGCTTCATGCACCTCCACACAATGGCGCCTCCTCCGAGTAAAAACACTGATTTAGATGTCGATTTCCTCTAATGCTTACAAGTCTGGAAGTCTGAGTCTGTGTATCCTACGGGTGTTAGGTCCCCTCCAGAATACACCAGCATATAATCCCTCGTTCTCTTAAGATACTTGAGTATATGCTTTACTGCTTGCCAATGTTTGGCTCCAGGATTTGCTTGATATCGACTCACCATACCTACTGCAAAACATATGTCCGGGCGAGTACAAAGCACAGCGTTCATAAGGCTACCCACAGCGGATGCATAAGGGACCTTACTCATACACTCTCTTTCTTCCGATGTCTTGGGACAGTCATCCAATGAAAGAGTTAGACCGGCAATAGAAGGTTGTGAACCTTTCTTTGCCTCTTGCATTGCATATTTGTCAATTACTTTATCTATGTGTAAAGCTTGGGATAATGCTATCATTTTGTTCTTTCGATCTCTGAAGAGACGAATGCCTAGAACATAATAGCTTCTCCCAAGTCCTTCATGTCAAACTATTGGTGTAACCAAAGCTTGACCGATGATAAGTTCCCTAAATGGATCTAAGCGACTTGCAGACTTTCCTTTCTTGGCCTTTCGCTACGAACCCTTCGGGCTATATCATATAGATACACTCTTTAAGATGGCCATTCAAGAATGCCGTCTTGACATCCATTTGCCAGATCTCGTAATCCAGAGCCGCAGCAATGGACAGAAGAATACGGATAGACTTCAGCAAAGCAACAGGCGAAAAGGTTTCATCGTAATCGATTCCAGCCTTTTGGGTGTACCCCTTTGCAACCAGTCTAGCTTTGAAAGTTTCCACTCTCCCTTCTGCATCCTTCTTTCTTTTGTAGACCCATTTGCATCCAATGGGTTTTATCCCATCCGACAAATCTACAAGTTCCCAAACAGAGTTGGATTTCATAGAATCCATCTCATTGTTCATAGCCTGTTTCCAAGATTTAGATTCAACATCATTTAAAGCTTCATCATAGGTGACCGAATCATTCTCATGCTCATGAGCCTCAGCCTGGTATACCTCAGCATCATACATGAAGAAATTAGGTTTCTTCGAAACCTTCCCACTACGACGAGGCACCCTAAATTGTTGATCGTCTACAGGTCCTTCATCGGAACTCAGACTTACGTCCAAGACCGAAATCTGTGGAGCAGTTCTTTCACTCGATAACTCCTCTAGCACCACTTTGCTTCGAGGCTTAAAGTCATTCATATGACTTTCCTCCAAGAATGTCGCATGGGTTGAAACAATGACTTTTTGTTCCTTCGGGTTATAGAACAGACCTCCTTTAATTCCCTTTGGATACCCTACAAACATGCACAATTCTGATCTTGGTTCCAACTTTTTTGCATCCCTATCTAGTACATGCACTGAGCAGCCCCATATTCTCATATGTCCAAGGGAGGGCTTCCTACCACGCCACAATTCATACGGAGTTCTGGAAATTGATTTGCTTGGAACCTGGTTCAGAATATAGCATGCCGTTTGTAAAGCATATCCCCAAAATGATAATGGTAGCGTTGAATAATTCATCATGGACCGTACCATATCCAACAAGGTCCTGTTTCTCCTTTCGGCTACACCATTCTGTTGTGGAGTACCAGGTGCAGTCAATTGGGATAATACCCCGTTCTCTACAAGATGTCCTAGAAATTCATCGGAGAGGTATTCTCCGCCTCGATCAGATCGAAGTGTCTTTATGGATTTATCCAATTGCTTTTCCACTTCTACACGATACTCTTTGAACTTGTCAAAGATTTCACTCTTGCGGTGCATCAGATACACATATCCATACCTCGAGTAATCATCTATAAAGGAGACATAATACTCGAACCCTCCTCGTGCTGTGACGTTCATGGGGCTACATATGTCAGTATGCACAATTTCTAAGAGCTCCTGAGCCCTTGTACCCTTAGCTCTGAAAGACCTCTTAGTCATCTTACCCTCTAGACATGACTCACATTGGGGAAGACGTACCTCCTCTAGAGATTCCAGAGGACCGTCTTTCACCAATCTTTGAATCCTATCCTGATTAATATGACCAAGTCTTAAATGCCAAAGATACGCTTTGTTAGAGTGAGAAACTTTCAACCTTTTTGAGTTATCTATTAATTCAGTGTCAAGCAGTGAGTACATCTTTGGTTTGATCAAATATAGGTTTCCATTCATCCATCCAGAACAGATAAAAGACTTATTTCTATGAATATCAACTCTTTTACTAAAAGAAACTGAATAAGAATCCTTTATTAAACAAGCTACCGATATAAGGTTCCTCCTAAAATTAGGAATATAAAAATAGTCTTTCAATAAAATAAACCTAAATTGATCAAAGTAAAGGTAAATATCCCCACTGCCTCAGCCATCAGCCACCACCAAGCTGCCGTCTCCAGTTCGCAACGAGAGGCTCCTATCATGTAGACTTCTCGTTTTCACGAACCCCTGCATAGAAATACAAACATGATTAGTGGCGTCCGAATCAATGACCCAAGTGTCTTTCGATTCTTCCACCAAACACGCTTCCAAGTAAAGAAGTTCCTTACCTTCCTTGCCCTTGGTGGCTAGGAATTCCCGGCAAGCCTTCTTAAAGTGACCTACCTTCCCACAATGAAAGCATTTGGACTTTTTAGGATCCCTGGGCTTCTTATTCTTCTTCTTCTTCTTCCCATCTGAGACAGGAGGATTAGAAGAACTGGAAGCCGCTTGCTTTTGGTTTGGCCTCTTCTTTTTCCGAGAGGGTTTGGAAGATTCTGCCAAATTGGCCTCTCCTTTGGGTTGGACCGCATCCCCATCCTTGATCATCAGCTAATAAGCTTGGAGTTGCTTCATGAGTTTGGTTAGTCCTAACTCCCTTGTCACCAGATTGTATGCGGCCTTAAACCCCACAAAATCTTTAGATAGAGTTTTGAATACCATCTCGATCTGGTTGTTGTAGTCCAACTCAGCACCGTTCTCGGCAGCCTTAACGAAAAATCCTATTAGAGTGATCATATGGTCCTTCACCAGAGTACCCACCTTTTGCTTGGAGTTCATAATGCTGGTAATAGTGGACTGTCGAGCCAATTTTTCTTAGCCTCCGAACATGTCCTCCAGATTGTCCATGATCTCCCTAGCAACCTGATAAGTCTCATGCTGCTTTTGTAAAGTACTCGTTATGCTAGCAAGCATGTAGCATCGAGCTATATCATTGGATTCTCTCCAACGAGTATAGGCAACTGGGACTTCCTCAAGCGGTGTGTTAGGTTTTGGCCCAGGTGGGCATGGTTCATCCAGTACAAACTTGTGTCTCTCGCAGCTGAGAACTATTAACAGATTTCTTTTCCAATATTTATAATTATCGCCATTCAGTTTATTCTCAGTAAGTATTGAAATGAGGGGTGTCGGTGACATTTTGAACTGAAATAAAATTATACTAGACATCATTACAAAGCCCAAGCAAATATACAAATAATTTAGCAAATAAAACATACAAGTATATTCCTACATGAAACTTGAAAAACATGTAGCATTGCAATAGTAATTCTCAGCACCTATTGCCCCAAGCCATCGAGGGGTGGTCATGAATACAAATAGCCAGAACATGGACCCTGTCCAATTAATATATGTTGCCTTAAATCCTCCAAGGTTAAGACATATATTAATAACCGCTTATTTGGCCACCAGTTTAGTTAATAGAGCTTCTAGGGAAGGTTAATAACTAAGCGAGTCTTGAGTGTATAACCATTGTTTACGTAGCTCGATCCACGTCCTACCAAGCCACCGAGGGGTGGTCATGAATAGGATCGTACCCGAACACGTTTTCCACATAGGAGATCCAATCTAGTATACCGGCAGCGGTAAATACCTACCGAGGGGTGTGGTCAGGGTAGAACTGATGCAAGGTGTTACCATGCTTTCACATATGGATCAACAATGGAGGCCGTGGGTTTTGTTTGAAACCCTCTCCCACTCAATATTTTGAAAAACATGCAAGTTTTGACAAATTATGTATGATCAATATAGTATGAGCGGCACTCACCTATCCTATATGACATGTTATCAAATATGCATATAAAACATCCATCAATACATATTTATATATCCATAACATATCACAGAAAAAATAATTGACAGAATAACCAGGCCATGGTTCCATCCTAGAACAAAGAAAATAAAGATTACAAAATTCCATCCAAAGCATTCTTTGGGTCTTGAATTTTGTTCCATCTTCTTGTATCCATCTTTATGTAGCCTCTCCATTTATTTCTCATCCTAAGAACCATTTATAATTTAAATCTCCAAAAATTTAAATTTAAAATTCAAATTCCAAATTCGAATTTCAAATTTAAATTTCAAATTCAAATTTTAAACAATTTTAAACATCATGTATAATAATATGTAATTTCAAAAATTTCAAATTTTCAATTACATATTTTTAAACATGATTTAAAAAATTAAATCTCAAATTTAAAAATCAAAATTATTTCGATTTTTGAATCGTCGCACCACCGTCCCCGGAGGCGGCAGCCGCCGTGGGTAGCCACCAGCCTCAGGGGGGCTGGCAGCCCACGGTCGCCCATCTGCAAGCTTGCCGGGCTGCAAGCCAAGCTTGCAGTGCCAGGCTGCACGCCCAGGCTGGGCGCAGCAGCAGGCAGGCTGCAGGCAGCGCATGCAGCCACAGGCTGCATGCCCAGGCTGTGGCCAGCCTTGGGGAGGCCACGGCCACCCTCGGCTGCAGGCCAAGCCTGCGGCAGTGGGTGGTTATGGCCTGCACAGGGGTTGCCACAGCCCATCCTGCCCGAGGGCAGAGGCTGCAGCCCCACCAAGGCCCGACGGCTTATCCCGAGGGGTCGTGTCTCGATTTTCATGCCATATTCTAATTTACCTATTAAGATCTCCAAAAATTAATTTGAATCCCAATTAAATTGAGATTTTCCACATAATCAAAATTTCAACTTTTAAATTAAATTTAACTTTTGGGAAAAATAAATTACGATCTTCAATCTTCAATCTCCTCTAAGAATAATTACATAAAATTTCCTAAACCGTTTCCGATGTACAAAATTCTAACAATAATAATTCTAAGAGACAAAAATTGAAATCCATGGGAAAATTACAGTGTTAATAAACTGCTCCCATGGTTACATAAAAATTCCTAGATACAATTTTTCTAAATTCTAAGGAACCATAACCGGCATAAACAAGCATGCTTATAATAATTCAAAAAATTAAAATAACCACATACTTTATACATAATACATGATAACAACATAAAGGAATCCTAGAATGCCACTCTCTAAATATCAAATCCATACATAAATAAAAAGACTAAGTAATTGTCTAATTTATGTACATGGCATAGTCATGAGATGGCTCTGATACCAATTGTAAGAAAAATAAATTGGTAAAAACATATCAGAGTGGTGCAGCAGAACAATAAAAATTTTTCAGATCGTTAAATATCTCATGATGCCATATACAATAAACCAACAACAATTAAAACTCATACCTCAAGGACACCAATCTTGCAGGAGGAGAATGACCAGAGGGTTTCAACCAACTAGCCTTCTCTACTATTCTCCAATGGCTGAGTGTGTGGGCACTCTGAACCTCGATCAGTATGCTAGCATTGCTAGTCTTCTTCCGACCACCCAGATCTCTAAAGAACTCATTGTCACGGTGGGCTGTGCAACAATAAGCCTGCTCACCTGAGAGTCTGTGGCCTGAGAGAACTAGAGTGGCAGGACCTCTATTTATAGACCTGCATGAGGTGATTCTCTGAATTCGAATTGGATTAGGAGAAGATATTCTCCCTTCTCCACAAGCACAAAATCTGAATTTTCCAAGGGAAAATCCCAATAATAAAATTCGGCCACTTTAGGATAAATCCAATCCAAATCTAAACAAGATTTTAAGTAGAATTTTATCTCCCTTTTTCAACCAAAAAATCTGAAAATTCTAAGGGGAAAATCTCCACAAAAAATTCGACCACTTTTGGATAAGGGAGAATCAAAATTTCACTAGGATTTTCAAGTTTGAATCTTATCTCATCCTTATCCAAAATAACCGAAAATCTCCTAAGAGATTCACTCCAAAATTTCAGCCATTATCTGGGAGGAGAGAATCCAAATTCAACTGGGATTGAAACTTAAATTTTTCCTTGAGCCGTATCCACAAAAATCCAAAAATCATTGAGGATAATCCTCAAAATTTTCGTCCAACTTTAATTAGGATTTGGATTCAAAATTCAAGTAGGATTCTAACAAGATTATCTTCTCTATATCCAACTCAAATTCGAATTTCATTCCTTGTAGATTTACTACAACAAATTTGAATCCCACTTAGACTGTGATTCAAAATTTGAATTTCAAATTTCAAATTTGAATTTCAATTTCAAATTTCAAATTTCAAATTTCAAATTTAAATTTCAAATTCAAATTTCAAATTCGAATTTCAAATTCAAATTTCAAATTCGAATTTCAAATTCAAATTTCAAATTTCAAAATTCAAATTTCAAAATCCACAAAACAGTTGTGTTTCAAATTCTTGTTCTCGTGGATAATTTTCTACAAGTCCAATCCAATCTCAAATAAAATCATGGCAACTTTATTTGGAGTTCGAATAATTGTGCACTCTATTATCCAAAACAAAATCTGAATCCAATCGGAGAGAATCTTGTCTACCATCCTAATCCTATGTCAACACCATCCATGCATAATAAACTAGCTAAGAGCATACACAAATCAATTTGCCAAACGTTAAGGAATTATGTGGAGCTAGTAGATGAACTGATTGGACATATATAATCGGGCTCCCACAAATCCATATGATCATCATTCTTTACCGACCAACTCAATCATATGATCACTAATTTCAGAGTCACACCACTATAAACCTGAAACTGAATTCCCAATTATATACCGTGTTACGTAAGCCTGTGATAAGCTATCGTCCAATGACCTTGTCATGTATGCAGAACCCTCATATGATATCCATGATCAGCCTTAGGCTAAAGTCTGTTTAATCCTACTGATCAGGCTATCTTAAAGTTCCATTATACTACCGAATAAAGAAAATGATTATTCACCATATGTGAATAAGAAGTCATCCGCCCAGCAGACGACCCAAGGCCTTGTCCATTTTCACATTTAGTATAATGCCTTTAAGAGGATACCCTTAACTCCTCATTAGAGCTATGATTCCGATATCTGTAAACGAACCCTTCATCGTATACAAGTCATGCACCCAACGAACTAGTCTATAAGCTTACTACCTCTAAGACGCTTTAGCCATGGAACATCAAAGTACACAAGTCATATACATGAAGCTGTCCTTTTACTCAGGATTAAGGTTACTGCACAATGAACGTCAAAAGCAGATCGATCCACTCAAAGCCGACTTCGTAGATCAATCACGCTTTAGTCCTGGTCTAATATGTCACCACCAAGCAACATATCTTTGTCTCTACTTAGGAGTCCAGCTCCAGACAGTCAAGACAAACCGTCCCCTCTAAGGCTTTAGACAACATAATAGTCTTAACATGAGTTAGATGCTCGGTCTAACCCCATAGACTACAGACCATAGTTTAGACTGCTAACTTTGAAACATTGTCTTCTCGCATACAAAAGTCCATTGCATGCAACGTTCTAACAATTTAACACAAGCAGTCAGGGAGCCATATTTGCTTACATTTACTTTAACATATAAATAAAATGAGGACCGATAGCAATGTAATGAATAACCTCTATATATAATTTTATTATCCAGTTCAAAATAAATACATCAGAATGTCTCTAATGCTTAGGGCATTTCCTAACAGGCATCACATGGAGACTCTTAGACTGGCACCTGAGCTATCTGTGGTGCTTGGTTCTGTCGGCCCAACTACTCCTTGAGCCTGTCTAGGTCATGCTATTGACTTTCCATCATCTCTTGCATAGCTATGAGTTGTGCCATTAGTTCATCCTCTTGAGATGCATGGTTTGTCTATGCTCGTTTTCTTACCATGCTTTCCTATATAACCCTATCACACAGCGAGAAAGGAAAAATATGAGTCTTTTATTTCCATACTTAGAAATCATGTCACATATCATTTTCTTACTTACTCAACTATCATGGATATAAGTATACATATTATATCTTTGTTTCTCTTATACTGTGATGTTCAATACAATTTGCCATATCCTATTAGAACTTCGTCTGAGTGTTAGGACTCGTCTGCACTTTCTGTCACACCATGATCATATGTGGAAAAATCATATCTGGGCCCTTGGACAAAACTGTTCTGCTTTTCATAATATTTTTCACAAGATATATACACAAGACTCTAGTGTAGTGGGAGTGACACACACTTCCCAGTATACAATCCCCGAAGGGTATATTAAGCTAAGTCTAGTGGGAAAAGCTATTGCTTTCCCTTCATACATATACATGGCTAAGAGGTCCCGCTAAGATAGTTGCTGCTACTTTGAGGATAGTCCCGACTCAGCATCGGAGACCTCTTAATTGTCGTTCTCATCAAGAAGGAACTCCTCTGGGTCCTCTTCTTCTTCTCCTCAACTGAAGCTAACCTCATCATCGCTGGCTACAATGACTTGAGGCTCGTACATCTCCATCCACTTGCCATCGCTAAAGTGGTCGAGGATCTCCTCTCCTTCATCATCACCCATCTCCTCATCCTCGGGATGGGAATTAGGAAGTTCCTCATCATCGTCCACTTCTAAGGGGTACTTGAGAGATAAAAGAGCAGGTTCTATGTCCTCCATCAGTTCCCCATCATTTCCAGGTGCTTCCAGGTGATGCTTGGCCATGAATTCTTCATCGGCTGGTTAGTGTGCGGGGTCTATCGGGTTGCCTTCCATATTGGCGGCTGCTGTGACATCTTAGACTGGTATGGGTTTTCTAGGATTAACCACTTCCCTCTTGATGTCTACTATCTCCTGGCTCAGGCACCTTAAGTCCTCGTGATGCGGAGGGTAGTGGACGAGATCCCTCATATACCACTAGACTCCTCTCCATAAAAGAGTGGCTATCTCCGAAAAGGGTATATCTAAAGGGATGTGGGGTAACATTGCATCCATGAATCTCTGATAGCAATGCATCATGGCCTCCCCCTCGTAGGCATCCCACATACCCGAGAGGACATTATATCACCTCTCGTGCATGTCCCTCCAAATATCCCTGTCTCTAGCTGGTTCGACAAAATCACAGAGGTCTCGACAGAACTCGGCCCAGTGTATCCTTGGATTCACGTTCCTACATCGTTCATTCCACTAAGCTATTACTAGTCCCTTTAGCCTGCTACTCGCCAAATCCACTTATAGGTGAGGTGGGATATGGCAAGCTCGGAAAATAAACTCCATATGGTGGATCCAAAATGGGAGCTCGCGTGAGTCGTATTGGTCTGGTTGCATGGCGATGAAAGCCATGCTCGCTTGTCGATCCTCATGTACTTGGCTGGGGTCTACTTGTGCAGCCATTATTGCCTATTATAAATTAAACGTCAACTTACAGACCAATTCTATAAAATAAAAACTAACTTACTTGGACAGATGAGGCTGGCATGCGGTGATGTAAGGCAGGGTGGTAGGATACTGCTCTGATACTAACTGTGATGTCCCATGCCCTGAGGTGGCCCGGACAGTCACTTAAAACTATTGATACTTAACTTGCTTGAAACTATTACTTAAATTTACTTACTTTGATACCATAATTTTAGGAATTTTTATATATGTATATATCGTACGTTTTACTATTCATGTGTGTACATATACTTTACGAGTATGAAGGTCTAAAAACAACCAAAGTTCACTCTTACATACATACTTATGAAATTGTTTAACTGTTACTTCTCAAAATAAAATGTTTGATCAATGTTGTGTGGAAGTCAACACTTGCAGTAGTATCCATAACCTCACCCTCACATCCAGCTCTATCGCTGTCATCGTCCATAGGAGTCTAGGCCATAGGATGCTTACCTACAACATGAACACCCACTGTGAGCTTTATACCCAGTAAGTACAACATGTCATCTGCAAAACATGTTTAAAACATACGTCATACTTAAAATATATAAGCATGTCATGTATACACAACATGTACCATGCACTGTAACATTCCACATACTGGATGCAAAACCAAAGCATCACACGTAACTGAATACATATCTGAACATCACTTAACTGAATACATAACAAAAAACATTATATACTAAATGCATAACAGAAAACATCATATACTGAACGCATATCAACTGTAGCTGGAAGCATGCTGTACTATAGCTAAGGCATATTGTGAACACTACATGAACCGATTATGCTCATATTATGCTTCATCAATCACTATCTTTTCTTATCTAAAGGGCCCTGGTGTCAGTACCAAACTGCGCACGGATCATGGGGAACACCCGTGATCATGGGCCTTGGCCCGTTATGAATATATTCTCTGGGCCTTGGCCCGATATACATTATAAGCCTTGGCTCGTTAGACTTTCTAGGCCTTGGCTCGTTAGACTTTATGGCCCTTGGCCCATTATTCTGACACCCTTATTCTCACTTTACCCAATTCTTTATCTGATCATGCCATATGCTCTACTTGGCTATCCCCTAATCTTACGTGATGGGGATGTATGGCATTTAACTTATGCTTTCATGAATCTACGCACTTATGATCTGCATACTTAACATAGGGTAAAACAAATAGCATTTTAAACCCATTTTTGCTCATGCTATAGGCAGAGTTATACTTACTTGTCAGCCGACAATCAGTACCTTGCCTTCATTGAGAATTACAAGTAGCAACCTGTAATCATAACGCATATTTGTTAAACTCTGTTCTTAAGTCACTATGATCATTAGTGACTATAAATTCTATTGTTGTGTGGCAACAATGCCCATCGGTACCTGATTGCTCTTATTTTGGGAATTCGGTATCTAATTTCTAATCGTGCTAGATTGCTTTGTCTACTTGACAAAGGAATCACCGTTCCTCACTATCTCATTCAAACTCGGTCCTTGACTGGTTAACTGACCATTCAACTGATTGGTTACCTCGCACATCACTGACTATGTAGCCTACCGAGCTACTTTGCATATTAGGTGTAGTAGCCGATCGGGCTACCTCTATCGTTTATTTATTTTAGAAAATTGTTTTTAGAAATCTTATCAAATTGTGGGGAAAATCTATGCTCTTTGAAACTGCCCCCATACCACCTCGTTGGAAGGTAGGGGTATTTTATCAAAACCATTTTTCCATTTCAAAAGGGAAATAACACATTTTGGTGTTCATATTTAAAGGTGGTTCTAGAACCATTTTATGGAAACTATTTTAAAACTTGTTCGAAGCGATTTAATTTATGAATTTGGTAAATATTAAACTTTTAGTCCTTGACGAGATGAACAACTCTTGTGTTCATCCTGGAGCTCGGTTTAATCTCTAACGGGTCTGAAACACTCAAAACCCATAGCTAAGTTTATGCCCAGTTTTAGAAAAATTCTAGTTTTACACTTGTTTTAAAACTGCTCTGTTTGGCACTTGAAATGGCCAAATTTTTAAAACTTGCATTGGTCATCTTAAAGATTTCGACGAGATCTAAAACTTTCATGTTGAGTCTGAGATCTAGTTTGGACTCTAAGTTGGTCATTTTTATAAAAAAATCTGAGACTGATCCTGTTGCTCATGATTTCAGTCTCAGTTTTGAACTCTGGTGAAATACTGCCTCGAAAACCTATCTTAGAGTCATTTTGGCCAAAAGCTATTTGATGCAAAAATGACCGTAATGAAATTTCCTTAAAACTTCATGTTTTACAAATTCCCAAAATCGGACCATAACATTTCCAAAAGTGGCCAAACCAGTGGCCTAAAATCTGAGGACAGGTTGGTTCCCAGCCAACCCTAAAACGTCTATTCATACATCCATCCATAAAATCTTAAAACTCAAGCACATAACCACAAAAATACATAACCGAGAAACTAAGGGCGCAAAATAAAGATTATTACAACCTATGGCTCAAGTAAATACACATAAATTTCCTTGATCAAAACTTAAACGAAACTAAACCTCAAATAGGGTTTTAGTTTTTACCTTATGTAATATGAACCAAGCATAATATAAACCAAGGGGTAGGTGACCAAAACCATGTGGTCCTTAGTGAAAAAAAAAGGGGGGTGGGCCTTGGTTAGAAAGGAAGCACAGAAAAATCTCTTCTTAATAACAAGCTAGAAACCAACCAAAAATACAAAGGGAATGTCTTAGCACTTACCCTTGGAAATGGTCTTGAGTGGAAACCTCTGAATCAAGCTTGAAGGGGGCTAATTTTTTGTAAAGTCTTGGTGAACTTTGACTGAATTCTTTGGCTGAGAAATTGTTAGTTTTTGGGCTGGAAAGGGGTTGGATTTTTTCGAAGAAAAAGGGAGAGAAAGTTGTGTCTTTGGGTGAGCAAAAGGAGAAAATGATACCGAGGCCAAGCATGTCCTTTTATAGACAAAACTAAGCACAATTAATCAACCTAATACTTACTGCTGGTAGCCCTCAAAAACCATGGGTGGGCTACTGCAATCTGGGGTTAAATTGCCTTAAATGCAAGGCCAAAAGGTGCATGTGCTTGTCTTGCACTTTTGAATATTTTAATCCCATGTGTCATAAAGCTAGGTAATATTTTAATGGCAGCTTTTGGGCTACTTTGCAGCTGACTTTGGCTACTTTTCCAGCTGAGATACACAAATTTCTAAGGGGGAAAATCATCTGCAACAACTTCTCTTTGCAGTTTAATTTCCTTCGATGGTGTTCGGTCCTTTTTTGACAGTGTTCTAGATTTTAGTCGAAATTGAATTTTCTTAATCCGATTTTGAAACCGTTCATTCGTGATTGGGTTGTGATGCCTATGAGCCCATTATATATCTATTTTACTGTTCATTTCCTATACTATGGTTGTGCCTGCACTGTGTTGACACTGCGCACATATAACAAGGTTGTTTCGTGCGAAATTGCTAACACAGTCTATCCTGACTAATTTGAATGTGCTGATTTCAACTTTATCAGTTTTACGTCCTTCTGAGGTCGTCTGGACCTAATTTTTGGGATCAGTGTGACCCTACCTCGAAAGACATGTTTTGTTCTCAATCGACTAATTTGAGCATTCTAAGTCTAAGTATATCAGTTTTATGTTAAGAAAGTGTCATCTCAACCATTTTCTCAATACTATATACGTATCAAGCAAAATCTCACTGTTGTGCTCAAATAATCAATCTGAGCATACTGATGACTTGCTCATCAGTTCTGTGTCAAGAAATGGTCGTCTAGACTGATTTCTTAATGCCACGCGTCTCACATGCACGCCCCATGTACTAAGATGAACCGATTTCACTTTTGGTTGCCCTTTTCACCGCATGAATAGAAATTAAACGTTCCTGTACCCTTTTAATTTATTCAAACTGGCAATTTATATCGTATTCATTAATTTAATTACTAATTACATAGTAATTTAGGTTTCTAGGGCCATGGGGGTTGTTACAATGGCCCTCTACTTCAAATGACAAATTCTACTCTTTTCTGGCTCAAAATTCGGTTCCCAACTCAATACACAGCCTTTAACACAAGCTCTTACACGAGCGTGTATTAGGCAACATGGGCGTGTATACTTCAGACACGGGGGTGCTCCAATCGGGATTGCTCAACACGCCTAGTTCCTGAAACACGGCTCTCAACACATTCAACAACCCGAGCGGTACACGGCCACTTACACGACCGTGTACCTAACCATGTTCACTTACATGGCCATGTACACTTACATGAGTGGCCGTGTATCGTTCGGACTATGTGTGTGTGAGAAGTCGTGTGAGTATAAATGGCCATGTACCTGACCGTGTTCTTCAGAAGTGCACCAAAAATGCTTCAAAATACTCCAAATCCATTCCTTAATTACTTATTACATAGTAATTTAGGCTCCATGAATATGGGGGTCATTACAATTTTCTTGTGAAATTTAGTAAAATTTTGGGTGTTTAGGAGGGCTAAGGGTGTCGGTTTTGGCTGAAGAGAAGGGAGAGAAAGTGTTTGGTTTTTTTGGAGCTTTCGGTGAGCCAAAAGAAAGAAAATGAGGCATAAGGCTTCTTACACCTATTTATAGGCAAACCTAAGCATAATTAACCTCACCTAACCAACCTAAATCAAGCCAAAATTAACTAAGCTTAAGGGGACAAATTTGTGTTGCAGCCCCCCTCCAAAAACTGATGGAAACATTGGTGAAAGGAGCCAAACTTGCATTAAATGTATGGCTAAAGTTACTAGTAACTTGTCCCCACTTTTTACATTTTTTAATCCAAAAGCAACAAAGCATGTTTCCTTGTTTTAAGGGAAACTTTTCCTTGTTTCTAGGGCTGCATTTGGGGCTGCATATACATAATTTTTTAGGGAAAAATTTCATATGTGAAAGCTTCTCTTCACAATCTAATTTCCTCTGACGATATTCGTCCCTTTTCCAACTGTGTTCTAAATCTTAACAGAAAACGGATTCTCTTGATCCAATTCTTATTCTATTCATTCCTAATTGGGTTGTAGTGCCTATGAGCCCACTCTAGGCCTATTTACTATTCATTTACTATACTGTGGTTGTGTCTTAGACTGCGTTGACACTGCACATGTATAACATAACTTTTTCGTGTGAAATTTCAAACACTGGCTATCCTGATTAATTTGGACATGCTGATTTCAAATTTATCAGTTTTACGTCTATTTGAGGTCATCTGAACCAGTTTTCTGGATCTGTGTGATCCCGACTCAGAAATCACCTTTTGTAGTCAATTGACTAGTTTGAGCGTTCTGAGTCTAAATATATCAGTTTCAGACTGAGAAAAGGTCATCTTGACCCCTTTCCTGATACTGCGTATCTCTAAAACAGAATTTCGCATTCTGTGCTCAATTGACTAAATTGAACCTGCTAACTATAAATATATCAGTTTTATGTCAAAAAAGTGTCATCTCGATCATTTTCTCGATATTGTATATTTATTAGGCAAAATTTCACTATTGTGCTCAGATAACCAGTCTGAGCATACTGATGACTAACTCATCAGTTTCATGTCAAGAAATGGTTGTCTTGACCTATTTCTTGATATCATGTGCCACACATGCGCACTTACACTTAATAAGGTGAACTAATTTCACTCTCGATTGCCCCTTTCATCCTATGAATAGTAATTAAACATTTCTTTACCCATTTAATTCATTCAAACTAGAAAATTATACTGTATTCATAAACTTAATTACTAATTGCATAGTAATTAAATTCCATGAATATGGGGGTCATTACAACCTACTCCTCTTACAAAATTTTTGTCCTCGAAAATTAGAATAATTCTGGGAAGTCTCTTCTCATGTCTTCTTTCTGTTCCCATGTGGCTTCCTCAACATTATGATTCTACCACAACACTTTTACAAGTGGTATTACTTTATTCCTAAGTACTTTCTCCTCTCTGGCTAAGATCCACATGAATTTCTCCTCGTACATCAGATTGGCATGCACTTTGACCGGTTCTTGTCTCAGAACATGGAAGCTATCTAGCACGTACTTCTTCAGCATCAAGACGTGAAAGATGTTGTGCATTAAAGCTAACTCGGGAGGAAGCACTAGTCTATAAGCCACCTTTCTAACTCTCTCGATTAACTCCAAGGGTCCTATGTACCTAGGACTGAGCTTTCCCTTCTTTCCAAAGCACATCACCCCTTTCATGGGTGCCACCTTGAGAAAGACCGAGTCTCCTTCTTGAAACTTGAGGGGTCTATGGTACTTATCTACAAAACTCTTCTGGTGATATCTAACCTCTCTCATATCAACTTCACGTTTATCATTGTATTCTTGATGAAGTCTGTGCTAACAAGCTGTTTCTCTCCGGTTTTATGCCAGTGAACCAAAGATCTGCATTTTCTTCCATAAAACGCCTCGTATAATGCCATCCCGATCGAGGAATGGTAGCTGTTGTTGTACGCGAACTCGATCAAGGGTAGCTTCTGATCCCAGTTTCACTTAAAGTCTAGGACGCAAGCTCTCAACATGTCCTCCAATGTTTATATAGTCCTTTCAGACTGTCTGTCAGTCTGAGGGTGGAATGTTGTGCTAAACTTTAACTTGGACCCTAATGCAGCCTGAACGCTTTGCCAAAATGTGATAACAAGGAATTTTAGATTCTCGGAGTAGATTAAAATTGTATGTATGTATCAATTTTAATGTATAAAGTATGAAAAAGTTGTTTTTTAATATTGTTGTGAATACTGTAAAAATGTTCTAACAGTGTTAAAGTGAGTGAGTTCGTAGATGGAAAATCTTACTCAATAGAATCGGGTGAGACGGTTCGAAAACGAAGCCGAAAACCCTAGGGAGTGCACCGAAGTGCACTAAAAGATAGAAATTTATGATAGAGAATTCTGGTCAAACGGAAGCAAAATAAAACAAACCGATCGCACCGGAAGCGCCTGGAACCCGCCTATGCGATTTTGGTAAAGTTTCGTTCGGTTTGACTTTCGGTCAAAATTTGACTAAGAATTAATTAGTGAATTAATCCATATATATTATAGGATGACATCATAATTATGATGTCATAAATGTAATTTTTAAATGATTAGTAATATAAGGTAGGTGTATGGTTAGGATTTGTTGTCTTTTTGATCAATGGCCAAGGTCTAACCAAAAAGACATTGGAAAAAAATTTAAAAATTTTGAAAAAAGGCCATTCTGCCACCTAGAAAGAATGCGGAAAAAATTTTTATTTTTGGCCCAAAATATTGCATTTATTCCTTGGACAAATAGCAAATTGTTGGAAAAAAATTACCAAGGGGTCCCTTGCTTTTGCTTATAAATAGGCTTCAAAATTCATTCAAAAAATTAGAGAAACTTGGCCAAATTCTTGCCAATTTCCAGTAGCAAAAATCCGTGGGTCTCCTACCCTTTTTAGGCTCAAATTTGTCAAAAATTCACACTAAAATTTGCTTCTAATCCAAGCTTAAGCATCAAGAGATCACTTAAGAAGGTAAGCCACCAATTTAGAGCAATTTTCTTTGAATTTTCCTTAGAAAATCCGTGGCACTATTGGTGTAGAAACATTGAAAAAAAAATTGATGTTTTGTTGATGTTATGATTGGTTTGGTGTTTTAGAGATTAAAGCATATATTAGGTTCAAGAAACAAGCAAAAATTTTGCATGTTTCCATAAAAAAAATCTGTGGCCTCGTAGGGTGGACAAATTGATGATTTGCTTCATGGTTTATGTTCATTTGGTAATATATTGAATTAACCATGAATTAGAATCAAGAAACAAGAAATTGTGATGCATTTTCATGCTAAAATCTGTGGGTGATAAACACTAGAAAATGGAAAACTTTTAGTTTTGATCAGTGATGAGAAATGAGGATAAAAGCCCTAGGAAAGAAAACAAAATTTTCTATGTGAATTAGCATGAAAAATCCGTGGCTAATGCTAGGGTTGGAATGAAAATTTTGTTAGGTTTTGATGAGAATATGTACATTGAAAACCTAAGAATAATATGTGATAATTGCATAAGGTGATGAAAAATATTTGGTGACGATTAACATGATAAACCGAGGCTATGTTTGAGAAAAATTTGATGATGTGTGTTGAGTTCTAAATATTGGTTAATGTGGAAAATTTTTATACAAAGTTGGTAATTTTGTATAAAATAGGCCTCTGGTAGTGCATGGCAGGTACAAAGGTTCTAAGGCGTACCTAACATTGGGGAAACCTAAAAATACAAGCAGAAATACTGTCGAAATTTCTAAAATGGCCTAAGGGCATTTCAGGAAACGAGGGGTAAAAATATTAGACTCGAGAAGGAAACCGGGCCCCCTCGGTGGATTAGGGCTAGTAATGGAAAACCAACCCAAGAGGAATAGTAAACCGACACTTAATGACTAAAATGCCTAAAACGAGGAAAATTTCACGTTAGGGGTAGGGATAGGAAACCCGAGCCCCTCAGGGAACGAGGGTTAGGGGCAGGATGAAAAACGTTTCAAGAGTAGTGAAATGCTCATTTAAGGCTCTGAAACGCTCGAAAAACGAGAAACAACCTTAGGCGTCGGATGAATAGTAATCGAGGGTCGGAAAATGAATAATTAGGTTTTTATAGCACATAAAGTTGTAAAATGAAACAAAAGCCTAGGAAATATTATTTCAAAAATTTTGGGCTTAGAAAATTTGAGAAAAATTATAGAATGGAATAGTTATGGTCCCAAGACCCGTCAGGGGGAAAATGGTCATTTTGACCAAAAATTTCTGAAATGCTCGGAAAGGATCGTAAAGGATCTAGAATGACTTAAATAAAATTCTAGGACCCAAAATAAAGATTTTAGAGTTAAAAATCTAGAGTCTAAATAGTACATAGGCATGTACAAAGAAACATGGTTGTGTAGAGTGAAACCGAGAGGAACACGGTCAGGGACATAGGCGTGTTGCAGACCGTGTACCACATAAAGAATTGAAATGTTTTGTAAAATTTATCACAAAATAAATATATTCAAAGTGATAATTAATAAAGGATATTAACAGACAATACTATGTTTGTAGGGACTCAAAATAAAGATAAAACTACGGAGGAGTTCCGAAAGTGAACATTACCACAGTGGTGGTAAGTTCAAGCATTTTCGTGTCAGCAACAAGAAATACTGTGATATTGTGTTTAGCACTAGTTGTACATCATTGGTTAAGTCCTATGGACCCTGGGGATTAGTTAGTATAACGTATCCCATAAATTGAGAAAAGAGAATAAGTAAGACCTATGGGCATTAGAGGTTAATGACCTTGAGGTGACGATTAATGTCACTTGGTCAGTACTAAAATTGAAAGATGGTAATGAAACCACCTAAGGTGTACCACCCCTCCAACATTGTGGTGGAGGTTTTATAGGTCCTTCAGGAATATAATAATCGCTACGAGCGATAAGGGCTGGAGAGGAAGAAGCTCTAGGGTCGCTCCCTAGGCCCTCACAGTCAGCGCACTATAAATTATTGGTACAGTCATCAAGAGCTCGAAACCAGAATATAAATAGAGCTAATAGAAAATAAAGTGATGAAAGCCATAACCGAGCATAATTGAGTATAATTGACACTAGCAATAAGTGTAGTAAGTTCGGTTAGGGTAATGTGAAAAGTAACCGGTTAGGGTAACAGTTACTATTTATCGGTCAAAGGTCAAAGTTATTATTTATGATAAATAGTACTATTCATAGGAAATTAGATTTGGATGTTTTTGAATCTATTTGATTCTTATTAAGTATGTTTGAACTTACTGAGCCTATTAGCTCATCAATTTGTTCATGTTGCAGGTAAAAAACTTGTCTAATAGACTACATGGATGGCGGCAGGATGTACGCATGTCAATGGGATAGGGAATTCACCATGGAATTAGTCCTGCCATAAGTTTTTTGCTGGGCATTGAGAGTTATTGAATTGAAGAAAATGTGTTTTGAAAAATTATAGTATAAATATATTATATATTGTACATTATGTTGTACCCAAAAGACATCTAAAAGCTAGTATTGTATTTTATAAGGCTTTCATACTTAGCTTTCTTTTAAGGAAAGTGTGTATTAAAAAGAAAAAAAATTATGGGCGAAATTTGGGCCCTGAAAAATAAGAGATTGAGAGAAAAAGAGTTTAAATGGTGATCCAGATTCGGTACACGGGCTGTCTTGGCCAACAACAGAGTCGGTTCATGACAAGTTAAGCGTGGCTGGATTCGGGGGCGCCACAAGTTGGTATCAGAGCAGTTGACCATATCTCTATTGGCACAAAACACGACCTGCTCGTCAATCAAAATAAGTTAGCTCTCTTTAAGACTAGTTAACTTTACATTTATTCGAGGTTATATATTTTGGAGGACATACGATGACTAGACCACCTTACATGAGACCCCACCCATACCGACCGAGAGGACCGATCCAGGTATGGACTAGGCCTATGATCAGACCATCGATGATTCATCGAGCCACACCTTGACTGTCGATACCTGATCCGCCAGCGCCGAGGACGGTAGCACCAGCACCAGTACAAGAACCACCTCCTCGACCGGTTGTCAATCCACCAATAGTGGAAGATATTCCAGTGGTGGGAGATCGAGCTCGTATAGGAGCTAGAGTATCAGTACGAGCAGTACACGTGTTTAGAGGCAGCCATCCACCTATATTTGAGGGAGGTCAACAGGGTATCTCTACTCGAGACTGGCTACACGACATAGAGACTATCATTCGCCAGTGCGACATAGATGAGGACTGCTGGGTGTTGATGGCAGTTGGTACATTTCGCGAGGATGCACGATTGTATTGGGAGTATTGTGATCAGGAGATGCTGTTAGCACTTGATTGGGCTGAGTTTCACCAAATCATGATGCAGCAGTTTCTGTAAAAGAGTTCAGCACTGATTTCAGACCCTCCCGAGAGCAGGATACTGATGCCGCCACCGACCATGCCCAAGTATACAGATTTCAGAGATTTTGTTCTTAGGGCAGAGAGACAGTAGATGATGTGAGGTGATACTGTATTCACGTATGTAGTCCGGTTTCAGGATAACGTTGTGAGGAGATGTCCTCTGTCTAACCTTATAGATAAGGATTTTTGTGATATATTTTGAAAGGGACTCATTATTGATCTACTACAGAGGGTAACACCTTTATACCCTACTACCTTGTGTGAGTTTATCACTACTGTAGCTAAAGTAGAGGAGGAGATGATGATGGAGCGCATGGTGCACAAGAGACTTGAGTAGCTATTATAAGAAGCAATGTTAAACCGTCTGTATGGGCACAGCCTATGGCAAACAATCATGAGGCTGGTCCATCAAGGCAACCAGAGGGTACGTGTTCTGCTGAAGGATCGACTCCATCTGAGGCCAAAAACGGTACGGATGAGGATGAAGTGGATCTAGTGGAATTTTTGACAATTCCGGATCAACCCGAGTTACGAGATTAGATGCATAAACCATGTGATATATAAATGTATATATATTTGTTTATGTGCATGGATGATAGTATCAAAAGGCTATTTTGAGGAAAGCCTTGGAGTTGATGTATATTTGAAAATTTTGAAATGATAATCATATTTTGACATATTCAATGGATGAAATGTTGAAATCTATATGATGATTAAAAACTATTTTTACTTATATTGTAAAAATATGTTTGTGAAAAATCTAACGATTGATGTGCATGCGATTATAGGATATAGAAAAGATGGTGAACCCAAGAAATTTGTGAAACATGAGAGGGCGACCAATCCTATCTGAAAGAGTAAATGAATTGCAAGCCATGCTAGAGGCTTAGATGAAAGTGAATGCTGAGTTAAGACAAAGGCTACAGTAGATAGAGCTGACGCAAGGCCAAGAAGAAGGCCAACCCATAAATGGCCACACCTAAACCAGAAGTGCTGCCAATTGAACCTGAAATAGAAGAAGTAGAGCCACAACTACAACCCTGAGTCAACCAGGAACCATTGTATGAAAAATTCTGACAAATGGAGTCACCGGAGTTTGAGGGTTCCACAAACCCCTTAGAAGCAGAAGAATGGTTATCTTTACTCCATATGATCTTGGAATTTATTGTTAGGAAATGCCCTAAGCATTAGAGACATTTTGATGTATTTATTTTGAACTGGATAATAAAATTATATATACATAGAGGTTATTCATTACATTGCTATCTGTCCTCGTCTTATTTACATGTTAAAGTAAATGTAAGCAAATATGGCTCCTTGATTGCTTGTGTTAAACTGTTAGAACGTTGCATGCAATGGATTTTTGTATGCAAGAAGACAATGTTCTAAAGTTAGCAGTCTAAACTATGGTCTGTAGTCTATGGTGTTAGACCGAGCATCTAACTCATGTTAAGACTATTATGTTGTCTAAAGCCTTGGAGGGGACGGTTTGTCTTGACTGTCTGGAGCTGGACTCCCAAGTAGAGACATGGATATGTTACTTGGTGGTGACATATTAGACCGGGACTAAAGCATGATTGATCTATGAAGTCCGCTTTGAGTGGATCAATCTGCTTTTGATGTTCATTATGCAGTAACCTTAATCCTAAGTAAAAGGACAGCTTCATGTATATGACTTGTGTACTTTGATGTTCCAATGGCTAAAGCGTCTCAGAGGTAGTAAGCTTATAGACCGGTTCGTTGGGTGCATGACTTGTATACGATGAAGGGTTCGTTTATAGATATTGGAATCATAGCTCTAATGAGGAGTTAAGGGTATCCTCTTAAAGGCATTATACTGAATGTGAAAATGGACAAGGCCTTGGGTCGTCTGCTGGGCGAATGACTTCTTATTCACATATGGTGAATAATCGTTTTCTTTATTCGGTAGCATAATGGAACTTTAAGATAGCCTGATCAGTAGGATTAAACGGACTTTGGCCTAAGGCTGATCATGGATACCATATGAGGGTTTTGCATACATGACAAGGTCATTGGACGATAGCTTGTCACAAGCTTACGTAATATGGTATATAATTGGGAGTTCAGTTTCAGGTTTATAGTGGTGTGACTCTGAAACTAGTGATCATATGATTGAGTTGTTCGGTAAAAGAATGATGATCATATGGATTTGCGGGAGCCCGATTATATATGTCCAATCAGTCTCTCTACTAGCTCCACATAATTCCTTAACGTTTGGCAAATTGATTTGTGTATGCTATTGGCTGGTTTATTATGCATGGATGGTGATGACACAGGATTAGGATGGTAGACAAGATTCTCTCTGGTTGGATTCAAATTTTGTTTTGGATAATAGAGTACACAATTATTCGAACTCCAAATAAAGTTGCCATGATTTTATTTGAGATTGGATTGGAGTTGTAGAAAATTATCCATGAGAACAAGAATTTGAAACACAACTGTTTTGTGGATTTTGAAATTTGAATTTTGAAATTTGAAATTTGAGTTTTGAATTTGAAATTTGAATTTGAACTTTAAATTTGAAATTTGAAATTTGAATTTGAAATTCGAATTTGAAATTTGAAATTCAAATTTTGAATCACAGTCCAAGTGGAATTCGAATTTGTTGTGGAAAATCCACAAGGTTTGAAATTCGAATTTGAGTTGGATTTGGAGAGGATAATCTTGTTAGAATCCTACTTGAATTTTGAATCTAAATCCTCACAAAAGGTGGACGAAATTTTGAGGATAATCTTCAATGGAATTTCGGTTTTTGTGGATAAGGTTCAAAGGGAAAAATTCAAGTTTCAATCCTAGTTGAATTTGGATTCTCTCCTCCCTGAAAAGTGGCCAAAATTTTGGAGTGTATCTCCTAGGAAAATTCGGTTATTTAGGATAAGGTTGAGATAAGATTCAAGCCTGAAAATCCTAGTGGAATTTTGATTCTCCCTTATCCTAAAAGTGGCCGAATTTTTTGAGGAGATTTTCTCCTAGGAATTCGGATTTTTTGGTTGAAAAAAGGGAGATAAAATTCTAGTTTTTTAGATTTGGATTGGATTTATCCATAATGGCCGAATTTTATTGTTGAGAATCTCCCATAGAAAATTCAGATTTTTATGGTTATGGATAAGGGAGAATATCTTTTCCTAGTCCAATTCAAATTCAGAGAATCACCTCATGCAGGTCTATAAATAGAGGTCCTGTCATTCCAGTTCTCTATGACCACAGACTCTCAGGTGAGCAGGCTTATTGTTGCACAGCTCATCGTGACAATAAAGTTCTTTAGAGATCTGGGTGGTCGAAAGAAGACTAGCAGTGCTAGCATACCGATCGAGGTTCAGAGTGCCCACACACTCAGCCATTCAGGAATTGGAGAATAGTAGAGAAGGCTAGTTGGTTGAAGCCTCCAGTCATTCTCCTCCTGCAAGATTGGCGTCCTTGAGGTATGAGTTTTAATTGTTATTGGTTTATTGTATATGGCATCATGAGATATTTAACGATCTTAAAAATTTTTATTGTTCTGCTGCGCCACTCTGATACGTTTTTTCCAATTTATTTTCCCTACAATTGGTTTCAGAGCCATCTCATGACTATGCCATGTACATAAATTAGACAATTACTTAGTCTTTTTATTTATGTATGGATTTGATATTTAGAGAGTGGCATTCTAGGGATCCTTTATGTTGTTATCATGGATTATGTATAAAGTATGTGGTTATTTTAATTTTCTGAACTATTATAAGCATAATTGTTTATGCCGGTTATGGTTCCTTAGAATTTAGAAAAATTGTATCTAGGAATTTTTTTTATGTAACCATGGGAGCAGTTTATTAACATTGTAATTTTCCCATGGATTTTAATTTTTGTCTCTTAGAATTTTTATGGTTAGAATTTTTGTACACCGGAAACGATTTAGGAAATTTTATGTAATTATTCTTGGAGGAGATTGAAGATTGAAGACCGTAATTTATTTTTCCCCAAAAGTTAAATTTGATTTAAAGGTTGAAATTTTGATTGTGTGGAAAATTTCAATTTAATTGGGATTCAAATTAATTTTTAGAGATCCTAATAGGTAAATTGGAATATGGTACAAAAATCGAGACACGACCCCTCGGGATAGGCCGACGGGCCTTGGTGGGGCTGCAGCCCCTACCCTCGGGCAGGATGGGGCGCGGCAGCCCCTGTGCGGGCCAACACCACCCACGGCCGCAGGCTTGGCCTGCAGCCAAGGGTGGCCGTGGCCTGCCCAAGGCTGGCCGCAGCCTGGGCGTGCAGCCTCTGGCTGCAGGCGCTACCTGCAGCTTGCCGGCTGCTGCGCCCAACCTGGGCGTGCAGCTTGGCGCTGCAGGTTGCACATAGGGGGCAGCCGTGGGCTGCCAGCCCCTTTGGGGCTGGTGGCTACCCACGGCGACTGCCGCCTTAGGAGGCGGTGGTGCGATGGTCCAAAAATCAGAAAATTTTGATTTTTTAAATTTGAGATTTAATTTTAAATCATGATTAAAAATATGTAATTGAAAATTTGAAATTTTTGAAATTACATATTATTACACATGATGTTTAAAATTGTTTAAAATTTAAATTTTAAATGATTCTTGGGATGAGAAATAAATGGAGAGCCTACATAAAGATGGATACAAGAAGACGAAATGAAATTCAAGACCCAAAGAATGCTTTGGATGGAATTTTGTCATCTTTATTTTCTTTATTCTAGGATGGAACCATGACTTGGTTATTCTGTCAATTATTTTTTCTGTGATATGTCATGGATGTATAAATATGTATTGATGGATGTTTTGTATGCATATTTCATAACATATCATATAGGATAGGTGAGTGCCGCTCATACTATATTGATCATATATAATTTGTCAAAACTTGCATGTTTTTCAAAATATTGAGTGGGAGAGGGTTTCAAACAAAACCCACGGCCTCCATTGTTGATCCATATGTGAAAGCATGGTAATGCCTCGCGTCAGTTCTACCCTGACCACACCCCTCGGTAGGTGTTTACTGCCGCCGGTATACTAGATTGGATCTCCTATGTGGAAAACATGTTCGGGTATGATCCTATTCATGACCACCCCTCGGTGGCTTGGTAGGACGTGGATCGGTCTACGTAAACAATGGTTATACACTCAAGACTCGTTTAGTTATTAACCTTCCCTAGAAGCTCTGTTAACTAAACTGGTGGCCAAATAAGCGGTTATTAATATATGTCTTAACCTTAGAGGATTTAAGGCAACATATATTAATTGGACGGGGTCCATGTTCTGGCAATTTGTTGTCATGACCACCCCTTAGTGGCTTGGGGCAATAGGTGCTGAGAATTACCATTGCCATGCTACATGTTTTTCAAGTTTCATGTAGGAACATACTTGTATGTTTTATTTGCTAAATTATCTGTATATTTGCTTGGGCTTTGTAATGATTTCTAGTATAATTTTATTTCAGTTCAAAATGTCACCGACACCCCTCATTTCAATACGTACTGAGAATAAACTGAATGGCGACAATTATAAGGATTGGAAAAGAAATCTGTTAATAGTTCTCAGCTGCGAGAGACACAAGTTCGTACTGGACGAACCATGCCCACCAGGGCCAAAACCTGACACACCGATTGAGGAGGTCTGGTTGCCTATACTCGTTGGAGAGAATCCGATGATATAGCTCGATGCTACATACTTGCTAGCATGACGAGTGCTTTATAAAAGCAGCATGAGACTTATCAAATTACTGGGGAGATCATGGAAAATCTGGAGGACATGTTTGGAGGCCAAGAAAAATTAGCACGACAGCCCGCTATCACCAGTATTATGAACTCTAAGCAGAACGCGGGTACTCCGGTGAAGGACCATATGATCACTCTAATGGGATTCTTCGCTGAGGCTGTCGAAAACGGTGCTGAGTTAGACTACAACACCTAGATCGAGATGGTGTTCAAAACTCTGTCTAAAGATTTTGTGGGGTTTAAGGCCGCTTACAATCTGGCAATAAGGGAGTTAGGACTAACCGAGCTCATGAAGCAACTCCAAGCTTATGAGCAGATGATCAGGGATGGGGATGCTGTCCAACCCAAAGGTGAGGCCAATTTGACGGAATCTTCCAAACCCTAACGGAAGAGGAAGAGGCCAAATCAAAAGCAAGCGGCTTCCAGTTCTTCTAATCCTCCTGTCTCGGATGGGAAGAAGAAGAAGAAGAACAAGAAGCCCAGGGACCCTAAAAAGTCCAAGTGCTTCCACTGTGGGAAGGTAGGTCACTTTAAGAAGGCTTGCCGGGAATTCCTAGCCGCCAAGGGCAAGGAAGGTAAGGAACTTCATTACTTAGAAGCATGTTTGGTGGAAGAATCGAAAGACACTTGGGTCATTGATTCGGGCGCCACTAATCATGTTTGTGTTTCTATGCAGGGGTTCGTGGAAACGAGAAGTCTACATGATAGGAGCCTCTCGTTGCGAACTGGGGATGGCAGCTTGGTGGTGGCTGAGGCAGTGGGAGATGTTTACCTTTAATTTGATCAATTTAGGTTTATTGAAAGACTGTTTTTATGTTCCTACTTTAGGAGGAACCTTATATCGGTAGCTTGTTTAATAAAGGATTCTTATTCAGTTTCTTTTAGTAAAAAAGTTGATATTCGTAGAAATAAGTCTTTTATCTGTTCTGGATGGATGGATGGAAACCTATATTTGATCAAACCAAAGATGTACTCACTGCTTGACACTGAATTAATTGATAACTCTAAAAGGTTGAAAGCTTCTCACTCTAACAAGGCGTATCTTTGGCATTTAAGACTTGGTCATATTAATCAGGATAGGATTCAAAAATTGGTGAAAGACAGTCCATTAGAATCTCTGGAGGAGGTATGTCTTCCCCAATGTGAGTCTTGTCTAGAGGGTAAGATGACGAAGAGGTCTTTTGGAGCTAAGGGTACAAGGGCTCAGGAGCTCTTAGAAATTGTGCACACTGACGTATGTGGCCCCATGAACGTCACAGCACGAGGAGGGTTCGAGTATTGTGTCTCTTTTATAGATGATTACTCGAGGTATGGATATGTGTATCTGATGCACCGCAAGAGCAAAACCTTTGACAAGTTCAAAGAGTATCGTGCGGAAGTGGAAAAGCAATTGGATAAATCCATAAAGACACTTCGATCTGATCTAGGTGGCGAATACCTCTCTGATGAATTTCTAGGACATCTTGTAGAAAATGGGATATTATCCCAATTGACTGCACCTGGTACTCCACAACAGAATGGTGTAGCCGAAAGGAGAAACAGGACTTTATTGGATATGGTACGGTCCATGATGAGTTATTCAATGCTGCCATTATCATTTTGGGGATATGCTTTACAAACGGCGTGCTATATTCTGAACCAGGTTCCGAGCAAATCAATTCCCAGAACTCCGTATGAATTGTGGCGTGGCAGGAAGCCCTCCCTTGTTCATATGAGAATATGGGGCTGCCCGGCGCATGTACTGGATGGGGATGCGAAGAAGTTGGAACCAATATCAGAATTATGCATGTTTGTAGGGTATCCAAAAGGAACTAAAGGAGGTCTGTTCTATAACCCGAAGGAACAAAAGGTTATTGTCTCAACCCATGTGATATTTTTAGAGGAAAGTCACATGAATGACTTTAAGCCTCGAATCAAAGTGGTGCTAGAGGAGTTATCGGGTGAAAGAACTGCTCCACAGATTTCGGTCTTGGACGCAAGTCCGAGTTCCAGTGAAAGACCTGCAGACGATCTATAATTTAGGGTGCCTCGTCGTAGTGGGAGGGTTTCGAAGAAACCTAAATTCTTCATGTATGATGCTGAGGTATACCAGGCCGAGGCTTATGAGCATGAGGATGATCCGGTCACCTATGATGAAGTTATAAATGATGTTGATTCTAAATCTTGGAAACAGGCTATGAATAATGAGATGGATTCTATGAAATCCAACTCTGTTTGAGAACTTGTAGATTTGCCGGATGGGATAAAACTCATTGGATGCAAATGGGTCTACAAAAGAAAGAAGGATGCGGAAGGGAGAGTGGAAACTTTCAAGGCTAGACTGGTTGCAAAGGGGTACAAGCAAAAGGCTGGAATCGATTACGATGAAACCTTTTCGCCTGTTGCTATGCTGAAGTCTATCCGTATTCTTCTGTCCATTGCTGCGGCTCTCGATTACGAGATCTGGCATATGGATGTCAAGACGGCATTCTTGAATGGCCATCTTGAAGAGTGTATCTATATGATACAGCCCGAAGGGTTCGTAGCGAAAGGCCAAGAAAGGAAAGTCTGTAAGTTGCTTAGATCCATTTATGGATTAAAGCAAGCATCCCTCTCATGGAACCAGAGGTTTGATTAAGTGATTAAGACATTTGGTTTTGAGCAGAACGTTGATGAACCCTGTGTTTATAAACGTATTAAGGATGAAAAGTGGTCTTTCTGATACTCTATGTCGATGATATACTACTCATTGGGAATGTTGTAGGGAACTTATCATCGGTCAAGCTTTGGTTACACCAACAGTTTGACATGAAGGACTTGGGAGAGAAGCTAATTATGTTCTAGGCATTCGTCTCTTTAGAGATCGAAAGAACAAAATGGTAGCGTTATCCCAAGCTTCATACATAGATAAAATAATTGACAAATATGCAATGCAAGAGGCAAAGAAAGGCTCACAACCTTCTATTGCCGGTCTAACTCTTTCATTGGATGACTGTCCCAAGACATCGGAAGAAAGAGAGTGTATGAGTAAGGTCCCTTATGCATCTGCTATGGGTAGCCTTATGTACGTTATGCTTTGCACTCACCTGGATATATGTTTTGCAGTAGGTATGATGAGTCGATATCAAGCAAATTCTGGAACCAAGCACTGGCAAGCTGTAAAGCATATACTCAAGTATCTTAAGAGAACGAGGTATTATATGCTGGTGTATTCTGGAGGGGACCTAACACCCGTAGGATATATGGACTCAGACTTCCAGACTTGTAAGGATTTGAGGAAGTCGACATTAGAGGGCATATGGAGACAGGATAAGTAGATGTATGTAAGATCGCGTCCGAGGACAACATCGCCGATCCTTCTACTAAGACTTGGGTGGCTAGAAGCTTTGAGAGGCACATAGAGGCGATGGGGATGCGTAACATGGCACATCTGTTGGCTTAGGGCAAGTGGGAGATTGTTAGGAAATACCCTAAGCATTAGAGACATTTTGATGTATTTATTTTGAACTGGATAATAAAATTATATATACATAGAGGTTATTCATTACATTGCTATCTGTCCTCGTCTTATTTACATGTTAAAGTAAATGTAAGCAAATATGGCTCCCTGATTGCTTATGTTAAACTGTTAGAATGTTACATGCAATGGATTTTTGTATGCGAGAAGACAATGTTCTAAAGTTAGCAGTCTAAACTATGGTCTGTAGTCTATGGGGTTAGACCGAGCATCTAACTCATGTTAAGACTATTATGTTGTCTAAAGCCTTGGAGGGGACGGTTTGTCTTGACTGTCTGGAGCTGGACTCCCAAGTAGAGACATGGATATGTTGCTTGGTGGTGACATATTAGACCGGGACTAAAGCGTGATTGATCTACGAAGTCCGCTTTGAGTGGATCAATCTGCTTTTGACGTTCATTATGCAGTAACCTTAATCCTGAGTAAAAGGACAGCTTCATGTATATGACTTGTGTACTTCGATGTTCCAATGGCTAAAGCGTCTCAGAGGTAGTAAGCTTATAGACCGGTTCGTTGGGTGCATGACTTGTATACGATGAAGGGTTCGTTTACAGATATTGGAATCATAGCTCTAATGAGGAGTTAAGGGTATCCTCTTAAAGGCATTATACTGAATGTGAAAATGGACAAGGCCTTGGGTCGTCTACTGGGCGGATGACTTCTTATTCACATATGGTGAATAATCATTTTCTTTATTCGGTAGTATAATGGAACTTTAAGATAGCCTGAACAGTAGGATTAAACGGACTTTGGCCTAAGGCTGATCATGGATATCATATAAGGGTTCTGCATACATGACAAGGTCATTGGACGATAGCTTGTCACAGGCTTACGTAATACGGTATATAATTGGGAGTTCAGTTTCAGGTTTATAATGGTGTGACTCTGAAACTAGTGATCATATGATTGAGTTGTTCGGTAAAAGAATGATGATCATATGGATTTGTGGGAGCCCGATTATATATGTCCAATCAGTCCCTCTACTAGCTCCACATAATTCCTTAACGTTTGGCAAATTGATTTGTGCATGCTATTGGCTGGTTTATTATGCATGGATGGTGATGACAAAGGATTAGGATGGTAGACAAGATTCTCTCCGGTTGGATTTAGATTTTGTTTTGGATAATAGAGTACACAATTATTCGAACTCCAAATAAAGTTGCCATGATTTTATTTGAGATTGGATTGGAGTTGTAGAATATTATCCATGAGAACAAGAATTTGAAACACAACCGTTTTGTGGATTTTGAAATTTGAATTTTGAAATTTGAAATTTGAATTTTGAATTTGAAATTTGAATTTGAAATTTGAATTTGAAATTCGAATTTGAAATGCACATGCATCTTTTCTCAACACAAAAGATGCACATGCGACTTTCTCCTGGTCAGTTAGGTTCATGAATTCCATGATCACTTGCAATGACGACAACCAGTCTTCAGCCTCTAGAGGATTAGTAGAACCTTCAAATTCTGGCAGCCTCATACGCCTGAATCTTTCATAGAGAGGTTCTAGATTTAATAACGGTTGCGGTTCAGGAGCTCTCTCATGTACAGCAGCTGGAGGGATAACCGGATCTACCTCAGCTTCCTGTTCCACTTGGGTACCTTCAGAACCTTGCCTCTATTCTAACTCCTCAACTCGTTGCCTCAAATTAACATTTTCTTGCATCTGAGCTTCTAGTAAGGCTTGTATCTGATCCAATCTCTCCATGATATTAGGACGTCATTCTTGTCCCTCTGGTCGATTTCGCAATTCCACCATCTTGCCTATTATCCTATTATGGCACAACAATTCATCGTTAGCTTTCCATGACCACATTCGTAAAATCATATAAATTTATGAAATTCAGGGTAATGTAAAGCCACATCATCGTAACACATATAATCATTTTGATATTTCATCCATAGCAAAACATTTATATATCATACATAACCATCACCAGGCATATATACATCGGCCATCATATACATCTTGGCCACAAGTCTATACAAAAGAGCTTTTCTCTCTAAGCTACTTATGTACATGTATACATCTACTGGTCACACATCCCCTGTGTCTGGGTCTAGAGGATATTCTTTTGGATCCTCATCGTCATCTAGATCATCTGAGTCATCACCACCTCGTGGTCTAGACGGTCCGGCCTCATGATCGTTCATCATTCTTCTCGGCCCAAAGATGCGTGCCAACATCTCATCTTGCCCAGTGTCTCTCGTCGACTCTGCGTTAGATGCTCAATCAAAATCTGCTTCTCGATCGTCCTGATCGTCACTACAAACTGTTGGAGCATAGGAGGATATAGCTTAATCACCCTCTGTCTCAACTCCATGGGTAAACCTCTCCAGAAAAGCTCACAGCAGTTCGCTTCAGTGAGGTTGGGCAACAGACATCTCCTCCTAATGGTCTCCTCAAATCGTGCTACGTAAGACATAACTGTCTCACTAGACAACATGACCATCCTCTCGGTCTGGAGAATGTAGTCCCTAACCTCGTCGAATCCAGGGTACACAGGTGTGTCTACCTCTCGTGTCTCTAGAGGTGCTGGAGCAGGTGTCGGATCCTTAGGCGGAAACTGATCAGCCAATCACTGACAGAACTCAGCCCAACTGAATCCCAATAAAATCTCCTGGTCACAATACTCCCAAAATACTCGAGTATCTCCCTGAAACATACTGATGGCCAACTGGATCCACATCTCTCGATCAGTGTCGCATATCACCATAGTCCTCTCTATGGCATGGAGCCAGTTCTTCGTCTCCATCGACTGTCGTCCACCATCAAACATAGGGGGACTGCTAGCTCTGAACGCCTGTACTACCCGAGCAGAAACTCTCACCCCAATATGTTGGCGTCCACCAACAACTGGAATGTCCACTACTACAAGTGGATGAAGTACTGGTCGAGGTTGTACTACATCTACTGGAGCTGGTGCTGGTGCTGGTGCTGGAGGTCTCTTTGGCACCGGGGGTCTAACTACTGGTCGTTGGGAAATAGATGGCCTCACAATAGGTCTCATCCATACCTGTAACACCCCTCTCGGTCGTGGTAGCGGCGGTCTCACATAAGGAGGTCTGGTCATCTTGCTACCTATAAGATAATTATTTTCATATAAGAAAATAATTCACTAAACTTAAATAAACTACTTACTTAGATAGCGGTGCAGGATGCGCGAAGTGTCAAATCAGGATATGGTCAATACTGCTCTGATATACCAACTGTGGCGACAGTCGGTAATCTAAACTAGACCAATCGTAAACCCGCTCTGATACCAATTGTGACGGCCCGCCCCTCGTAGAGATCATACAATACTATTACAGTTAAGTTTTATCACTAACTGTGATAGATTGTACTCTCATGGGTCGCCGGCTAATCTATCTCTCTTTCCATCATGACGTTTTTGGGGAAATTTTTTTTTTCTTAAACATCATGTAAAACATTTTCCACTATTTACTTTTTTTGCAAGTATAAAGTAATTTACATAATACAGTACTTTCGTAAAATACATATTATTACAAAAGAACTGTTTCTTTTTCCCTTCTCTTTTATTGCTCAGCAGAAAGACTCTGACAGGACCATATCCCTCGCCTCCTATCCCATTTGACATGCGCCATCCCGTCCGCCATCCAGTCATACAAAGCTACTGAGCTGGTCGCTTACCTGCAACATAAGCAAAAATAGTGAGCTACAGGCTCAGTAAGTTCAAACATGCAAGAAATAAAATTTCTATGAATAGACTATTCATCACGAATAGTAACATTGACCACTATTGATACATAAATAGTAACTTTGACCACTATTCATTATGAATAGTAAGTTTGATCACAGCACAGTATATCAACAGTACATCTACCGCGATGTTAGTACCCTCACGAAACTGTCTTATGCTCAATTATGGCATAGTTTCAGTTTTAGATAATTATCTTTGATTATGTTCTGGTTTTGAGTTCAGGTTGGCAGTATCATTTAAGTGCACATGACTGGGAGCGGTACATTAGTGCTGACCTCCACAGCCTTAATCTCATAGCCCCGAAGGCAAAATTTACCTCCCTGTATGGAAGGCTGGTACGCAAAAAATGGTTTCATTACCGACTTTTTAAAGTTCTAACCCGGTGACTTCATATTGCCCCGTGGTTAGGAATGGTTCACATTTTAATTTTAGGTGGGTGAGTTTCATTAACCTCGCTCTGGTGCCCGAAGCACAACTTACCATGTGTCCCATTCCAATAATGCCCGTAGCACATTTCGTCTCTCTCTCTACTCTATAATAGTGCCCGTAGCACATATGTACCTAACTTATAGTTAGTACATCAAAGTTAGTAATAATAATGCTATATGTTGGAGACAGGTAAATGTCTGAACTTACCTTATCAGTTTCTTCCCCTTTTCTTTCTTGGATCTTTGATCGCCCTCCTTGTAGGTCGATTTTGGGATCCTACAGACAAAACCTTGTCTGTTAATTTTATTTTCATTTATAACTTTTATTTTGTTATTAAAAGCTTAAATAGAACCTATTTATAACTTTTTAGGCTTTATTTATCATTTTCCCCATTTTTCTCAACTTTTGCAAAATTACGATTTTGCCCCTATATTTTGGTAAAATTACAATTATGCCCCTGACGGAATTTTCTCAATCCAGACTGCATTTTCGAATCTCAGGAACTTTTTTGACTCTTTTCTATTCATTACCGGGTTCGTTTCTATTTTATTTCTATTTTTCACTTTCCCGACCCTCGGGAAATACTATTCCGACCCTTACATCGGTTTAGTGATTTTCTAACGTTTCGTAGCCTCAAATGGATGTTTTACTAGTATTTAAAACGTTCATCTAGACGTTCCCGATCTAGGTCTCCGAGGCTCGGATTTTCTGCATCCGACTCGGACCTTTATTTCGTTTCCCAAAAACGCCCCCCCTCGAGGTCTATTTTTCAGTTTCACTCGCGTTTTACATTTTTAAGGGGATGGGTTACTATTCACAAACCACCCCTTAGGTTTTCCTTATTCAATTTCCCTTTTAGGGACTCGGGTTTCCGACCCGACCCTAAACTTTTATTTTTAATTCTCTTTTTATCCCAAATGCCGTTTTCGAAATTTCGGTAGCATTTTGACGTAAATTTAAGGCTACCGGCGTTAGGTGCGCCTCGAATCATATGTACCTGCCACGTACTATACCACAAGCCTATTTTATGTAAAAGTTTCCCAAACTTTTACATAAAAGCTCACAAAATTTTAATTCACATTTTGAACCACAATCCGTAAAATTTCTTTCAATTTTGCCCTTGGTTTTGACCAGGGTTTTCACACTCAATACCTAACCAAAAATTTTCAATTTTTCAACCAAATTCTTAGGGTTTTTCACCATTATAACTCACGGCCATTTAAGAGAAAAACATGCACAACATTTGGTTTCATGCTTTCAATCACAAATCCATCATTTCCATAATTCAATGCATGAATTTAACTATCCAAACATCAAGTAAATCACGCAAAAATTATTCACCAAACCCTAATTAAACCCACGGCCATATTATTTGACACCAAAATTTTTCCAAGCTTTATAACCATACAAATCATGCTTTACATTTAACCAAAACATGATTTAAAGCATTTTAACACTTAAACAAGAACAATTCCTCATCAATTACACATGGTAACCCATGGTTTTACCCTTGGAAAACCAACCAAAATTTTGTTTTTCTTTAAACAAAATGCATGGTTTTTCTTCTAATCATACCCTTAACAAAACCCAAGCACCAAATCAACCAAAACAAGCCAAAAATTTTCTCATTTTCACACTATTCATCCCATGGATTTTAGAGAGAAAAATCAAGAAAAAATGCAAACCAAAGAAAGTTACCTTGCTTTCTTGCTTCCTTTGTCTTCAAGGAAGAGTTTGACACCACTTTTGTGAAGAAAACTTGGAATATTTGCTTGGTTTTCCTTGGTGGCTCACGGTACACAATGGACAACACTTGGAGAAAATTTTTGTTCTTTGTTTTGGCTTGGAAATGGTTCGGCCACTTTTGTTTAAAATGTTGCCGACTTAAGTGCTAAAGGAACCAATTAATTTGGTTTCCAACCAATCAAAATGCAACACTTTTCCAACCATTTCTTTCAAAATTTTCCAAAAAATCAAAGGATGGAATTTTGGCCGAATTTTGGCCAAATTTTGGCCTTTAGATAAAAAAGCAAACCAATCTTGGCCATTAATGCCACCAACCACCTTAATTTTCACATTTAATAAATTTGCTTTATGATGTCATAAATGCAAAGTAATATGTTGACTTTGACTTTACTATTCATATTAATTCGACTACTTTTTGGCCGGTATCGGTTCGAGCCGAAATTTTCCTGAAATCGTCCCGGCGGGTTCCTGAGGTCTCCTGTGCAGTCGGATCAATTTATACTGCTTCCATTTGATCAAAATCAATCCCAAAAGTTTTTCATCTTTTAGTGCACCGGTTAGGGTTTTCAATGCCGTTTTTGGCACCGTTCCACCCGTTTCAACTCAGTGAATTTTATCAACACTGAATTCTTACACGTCAGTATTGTTAGAACATTTTAATACATTCTGAACAATATAAATACATTCATTTCACTATTTAAATAGTATAAATTGTTATATACATACATTTGTACATTTTCTTCTGAGAATGCCTGAATTTCCTGGTTGTCACAATCACGGTCAAGAACAATTATCCGTTGCCACGGATCGATGATTTGTTCAACTAGCTATGAAGCGCAACCGTATTTTCCCAGATCGACCTACATTCCAGGTACCACTAATTGCGGATTCGAGATGCAGACATCCCCAAGACAACATTCCAAACACGATATGGACATTACGAGTTCCTCGTTATGTCGTTCGGGCTGACAAACTCACCTGCCGCTTTCATGGATCTGATGAACCGAGTATTCAAGGAGTTCCTGAATAAGTTTGTAATTGTGTTTATCGATGACATGCGTGTATATTCTGAGACAAAGGAAGAGCATGCGGAGCATTTGAGAGCCATCCTACTCAAGCTTAAGGAGCATCAACTGTATGCCAAATTCTCTAAGTGTGAATTTTGACTGGAGAAGGTTCATTTTCTCGGTCACGTAGTCTCCCATGAGGGAGTGTCCATGGACCAAGCAAAGGTAGAAGCAGTTAGCAATTGGTCGACTCTGAATAACGTGACAGAAATCCGCAGCTTCTTAGGTTTAGCGAGATATTACCGACGCTTTGTGGAAGGATTTTCAAAGCTAGCTGCACCACTCACGATGCTAACCAAGAAGGAAAAGAAGTACGAGTGGTCTGACAAGTGCAAAAAGAGCTTTCAGGAGCTAAAAAGCTGACTCACGAGCGCTCCAATCCTGACCATACCAGATGCTGAACAGGGGAATTTTGTAATTTACAACAACGCGTCCAAGACTGGACTAGGAGCCGTGTTAATGCAAGGTGGTAGAGTAGTCGCATACGCCTCACGACAACTCAAGTACCATGAAAGGAACTACCCGATGCATGACCTAGAGTTTGCTGCGGTGGTCTTTGCACTTAAAATATGGAGACATTACCTATATGGCATCAAGTGCGAGATCTACACGGACCACCAGAGCCTCAAATACATTTTCACGTAGAAGGAGCTTAATATGTGATGCAAACTATGGCACAACATCAAGGGAACCAGTTCGAGTACCAGTTGGGCCGGTTACAAGGGCACGGGCTAAAAGGTTCAAAGAAGCACTTAATGGACTAATTCAAGAAGTGTGGGCTCAAACAAATTCGTGAAGGCCCATTGAGCATGATCCACAGGGAAGCTTCAATTTAATTCAAGTTTTAGAAGATCCGGACCAAGCCCAGTGAAGAGGATGCTTTGCCAAATTAATCGGCTGCACATTGGCTGAATTTCTTCCTTGATTAATGGGCTACAAATTTTCGGAAGTTTCCATATCTTGGCCGAGCTACAATTTTCGGAAGTTTCCATATCTTGGCCGAGCTGCAAATTTTCAGAATTTTTCATATCTTGGCCGAATTCCTTCCTTGGCCGAAATTGTAACAAAAAGTCATACTTTCCTTTATTGTTTTAGGCATGTATTAGGTGTGAAATTAAGTGTAAGTTTCCATATTTTCATTCTAGGGATATTAGGAGAATATTAGGGGAATATTAGGAGAATATTACAGGAATATTTCATTTAGATTCCATTTTATTTTAGGGTATATTTTGAGAATATTCTTGTAATTCATGCCTATAAAAAGGCGTCCACAAGTAATGAAAGATCATCAACAGTTTTATTCACAAATTTGAGAGTTATATTTCTCTTTAGTTCTTTGAGAGCTAATCGAACTTATCGGAGTTTTCTGTGGCGTTCACCAACAACTTATCAAACGGCTTTCCATCACCGTTTGTGGCGTCTGCATTATACCAAGGTTCTTGTTTCACAATAAGCAACGGGTTGAGGTCATCCTATACCGAGGTTCTTGTTTTGTTGAAGCAACGGGTCGAGGTTCCACCCAAAGCCTGAGTCTTAGAATGATCTCGGGGTCCTAATCTTGACGGGTCTCGTTATTCTTGGCGAGGTTTGCATCAATTTGAGGCAACAAAGATGGCTGGAGCTGGTAAAGGATTATGACTATGAAATCCTATATCACCCAGGAAAAGCCAATAAGGTGGCTGATGCGTTGAGCAGGATGCACTCTTCGATGCTTATGACCATCCAGGCCCTGTCGGAAGCACTGCAAAAGGAGCTACGGAGCAGCGAGATTAAGATGTTAACAGGAAAGTTGTCCAAAATGACCCCCTAGTCAGTGCTTATAGAGGAAATCAAGGCCAGCCAAGACCTCGATTCGTCCCTGCACAAGCTCAAAAGGGAGGCAATGGAAGACCAGAATTCAGAGTTTCAGGTCTCTAAGGATGGCATACTCTATTTCAGAGATAGAGTGTGTGTTCCAAAGGATGAAGAACTCAAGAAGCGGATCCTGTCAGAAGCTCATGACACGCCATACTCGATACATCCAGGAGCAAATAAATGTACCAGAGCTTGAAAGGAAGTTTTTGGTGGCCGAACATGAAGAATGACGTCGTTGAGTTTGTAGCAAGGTGCCTCACCTGCCAGAAAATTAAAGTAGAACATCAGCGACTGGGAGGAGAGCTGCAAAAGATCGAGCTACCAGAGTGGAAATGGGAGCAAATTACCATGGATTTCATGGTCAGACTGCCCAGAAGCTTAAGCGGGAACGATGCCATTTGGGTAATTATGGATCGACTAATGAAGTCAGCTCAATTTTTAGCCACAAAGTTGAGCTACTCGGTAGAGAGGTTAGCAGAAATGTACATCGCTTAAGTAGTAAGACTGCATGGAGTACCCAAATTGATCATCTCAGATCGCGATGGATGCTTCACTTCAAGGTTTTGGCAGAGCATTCAAGCTGCAATGGAAACCAAATTGAAGTTCAGCACTGCTTTCCATCCTCAGACTGACGGTCAGTCTGAGAGGACTATACAAATGTTAGAATATATGTTGAGAGCGTGTATCTTAGACTTCAAGGGGAATTGGGATAAGAAGCTGCCATTGATAGAGTTCTCGTATAATAATAGCTATCATTCCTCGATTGGGATGGCTCTATACGAGGCACTTTATGGAAGAAGATGCCCATCTTCGATTCACTGGCATGAGACTGGACAAAAATAGCTCACCAGCACCGACTTCATCAAGGATACAACAAAAGCTGTGAAGCTTATATGAGAGAGATTGGATACAGCGCATAGCCGCCAGAAGAGTTATGCGGATAGACGACGAAGACCTCTTGAATTTTAGGAAGGAGACTCAGTTTTCCTCAAGGTGGCACCCATGAAAGGGGTGATGTGCTTTGGGAAGAAAGGGAAGCTCAGTCCTAGATATATAGGACCTTTCGAGATCCTCGAAAAGGTCGGGAAGGTAGCCTACCGATTAGCGCTTCCTCCCGAACTAGCTTTCGTACACAATGTTTTCCACATCTCGATGTTGAAGAAGTACATGCCGGATAGTTCCCACGTATTAAGCCAAGTGCCAGTTGAAGTACATGTAGATCTAACCTATGAAGAAAGACCCGTGTAGATTTTAGCCCAGGAAAATAAGGTTCTTAGGAATAAAGTGATTCCGCTTGTTAAAGTATTATGGCGGAACCATAACTTCGAAGAAACTACATGGGAACGAGAAGAAGATATGAAAAGAGACTTCCCGGATTTATTCTAATTTTCGAGGACGAAAATTTTTGTAAGAGGGGTAGATTGTAAGGACTACCCCGATCATGTACTTTAATTTTCAATTTAATGAGAAATAGAAGAATAATTTGATGCATTTTCGTGCAATTTTTAAAGTACACGGTCAGGTACATGGTCGTGTAAGTAGCCGTGTACCACTCAGACTGTGTACGTGTGTGTAGTCGTGTAAGTGTACATGGCCGTGTAGCAGAACACGGTCAGGTACACGATCGTATAAGAGGCCATGTACCACTCGGATCATGAACGTGTGAGAAGCCATGTAACTGAACATGGCCGTATAAGAGGCCGTGTACCTCTCGGGTTAATGAACGTGTAAAAAGCCGTGTTTTCAAAAAAGGCCTTGTTTTCAAACATGGCTGTGTTGAAGAAATTCAGCTAGTACGCACCCATGTCCACTATATACATGCCCATGTTACATTATACATGCCCCTGTTAGAGGCTGTGTTCAAGGTCGTGTAATGAGTAGAAAGCCGTTACACAAACCCTCAAATTGCATGAAACCTAATTACTATGCAATGAGTAATTAAGTTGAAAAATATAGTATATTTCCCCATTGAATAGACTGAACAGATACGGTACTGTTTAAGACTATTCATGCAGTGAAAAGGGCGACCGACAGTGAACCCAGTTCACCCTATTATGTGTATATATGAATGAGACATGCAATGTCAGGAAACTGGTCTGGACGATCATTTCTTGACACAAGACTGGTAAATAGACCATCAGAACGCTCAGACCGAACATCTAAGTACAATAGCGAGAGATAGCCCTAGCAAGGGTACGATATCGAGAAAATGGTCCAGATGACCTCTTCTCACCTAAAGACTGACAAAATCAGAGTCGGAGCACTTAGACCAGTCAGTTAAGTACAAAACAGTAGATAATGTATAGTGAGAAGTACGCAGTATCAAGATGAGGGTCAAGATGACTTTTACTCGGCCCGAAACTAATATATTTGGGCTCAGAACGCCTAAATTAGTCAATCAGGCACCTAATACGTTTTTTGAGGTGGGGTCATACCGACCTCAAAAACTGGTCTAGATGACCTCCGATAGACATAAAACTGATAAAAATGGAACCATCACATCCAAATTAGTCAAGAGAGACTGTGTCTGAAATTTCACTCGGGAACACCTCGATTTACGTACGAAAGGACAACACAGTGTAGACACAACCACAGTATAGGATGTGAATAGTAACTTAGACTGATAATGGGCTCTTAGACAGTAGAAAACAACCAGGAATTTACAGTACAAAAATCGTATTCAGAAAACTAATTTTCTGGTGAAAATTAGAACATTACCGAGAGAGGACCGAACACCGCAGTATAAAATTAGACTGCGATGAGAAGCCAACACAAATAAAATTGGCCTTAAATTTCCATGCTCCTTAGCTACAAAAGCAGCTGTAATCTACAACACACATAGCCCAAAAGGTGGCCATTAAAATTATCTCCCTAGCCATGAGACACTTGAATATTTTATTCAAGGGTTTTTGAAAAAGTAGTCAACAATATTTGTTTAATTCCTTCCTCCTCCCAATGAGCAGCCCACGCCCCCTTGGTCTGAAAATTGACAGCATATTTGTCTCAAGATTTGGCTAATTTGGTAGATAATTAAGTAAGATTAAGCCTAAGTAGTTTGGTTAAGGTTTGCCTATAAAAGGCCTTGACATAAGGCATGGACTTTTGCTTCCATACACCTAAAACCACAAGTCTTTTTCTTCTTCTTTTCCTTGCTTGCTGTCAAATCTTCTCAGCCCCAAAAGCCAACATTTTGCAAGCCAAAACCTTGACCAAAACTCACAAAAAACGGACCTCTTCCAAGCTTGAGCAAGGGGAGACTGAACCAAGCTTTTCGAGTGCATTATGGGTAAGTAAAAAATCGATTTTCCTTGTGTTCTGATTCTTGGTTTTGAGTTTTTTTTAATGATTTTTTTGGTAACTTGGCTAGCATAAAACCAACCTCAAGCCCTTGAGTTTCCATGGCATTTTGACCCCCCAAGCCTAGCCAAAAGTGTGCTTGAGTCCAAAGCACCAAAGGTAAAAACCGAAACTGTTCTCATGGTGATTGGTTGAAAATTTTAGTTTTCAATTAAGGGTTTTATGTGTATTTGTTTATGCACAAGGTTGTATTAAGTTATTTGAGCCCTTAGCTTTCATTTTGGAAAGTCATTATGGTTGTGGTTGTGTTTACTTTAAGTTGCATATGGTTTGTTGATGTGAACGCATGGATGTGTATTATGGTGGCTGGACACAAATTTATCCTTAGGGAGAGGCCACGGATTTTGGCTATTTCCACCCCCTTCGGGTCTAAATTTGGGATTTTGGTAATATTGTATTTTAAGGAAATTTCGATACGGTCATTTTTACGTCAAATAGGCCTCAGCCAAAAACGAGCCTAAGATAGGTTTTTAGGGTGTTTTTCACTTGGTGTCCAAAATTGGGAACAAAATCCGAACCCAGTGTTTAATCTTGGGTTTTGCTAGAAATGGACCACTTAGAGTCCGAACCAGTTCTCAGACTCAACACAAAAGTTGTAGATCTCGTCGAGACATTGAGAACGACTCGTGGGAGTCAAAAATTTGGCCGTTTTGGGCCTCAAACTGAGCCGTTTTTACAAAGACATAAAACTAGGACTTTTACAAAAAAACTGGGCACCAAGCCCACGGGTTTAATGAAATTAGGAGCCATTAGAGTTAGATTTAGGCTTCGAGATGAACATGAGATTTGTTCATCTTTTCAAGGATGAAAACTTTCATGTTTGACAAAATTTCAAACAAAGTCGTTTAAACTAAGTTTCAAATTGTTTTCAAAAGTGGTTCAAAAACCACCTTTAAAATGCAAGCTTTAAAAATATAATTTATACACTTCTACATAAAAATGTGTTTTTAACACTTTAAAATATGAAAATTTTTTTCATAAAAACGCCCCCCACCTTCCAACGGGGGTAGTAAGGGGACGGTTTCAAAATAAAGAATTTTTCCAAGATTTTTACAAGCCAACCCAAACAATTTTTCAAAGTAAAATAGAGTGTGTAGCCCGGTAGGCTACCACACCAAACAAGCCTTAGTAACCTGGCAGGCTACTACCCCAAACAAGCCATAGTGGCCTGATGGGCCATTACACCAAACAAGCCTTAGTAGCCCGGTAGGCTACCACACCCCAACAAGCGAAGTAACCCGGTCGGTTAATATACTAAGTTCACGTATAATAACTTGGTCGACTACTTAGTTACCAACACGCGACTTAACCGGTTAGTTGATTGAGCAGTAAACCAGTCAAGGGCCGCGTTTCGAACAACACAGTGAGGAACGATGATTAATCTGTCAAGTAGACGATTGATCGAACGCGATACGAGTTAGACACCAAATCCCCATAATAGGCCAATAGGGTACCGACAGGTCTCGGTACCACATAGAAACGCAAGTTATAGTCGCTAACATGAATAGTGACTCAACGAGAGTATTAATGAGAAACGTTATTGATGACAGGTGGTAACCTATGAATTGATAAAGGCGTGATTTCAAGTTGCTTGCAATTAGGTAAGTACAACTCCGCCTATGGCATGAACGAAAATGCTTTTAAATGATATTTTACAGTATGTTAAAATATGTATGCCATGCACACGATGTTGCACCTCATGTTTAAGAGCATGTAGTTTCACAATCAAGTAGATTGATGAAAAAGCAAGTTAGATGCCATACATCCCTACCATGTAGGATTTGGGACAGCTTGGAGAAGCATATGGCGAGAAAAGATAAACAAGACGGAAAGTAGTAAGCGTGTCGTACCGGCCCTTTCAATGAAGGGGTTTTAAGTTAAAGTAGAAAGTTGAGTATCCGTTGATGGCTCTCCGGCTATTTTACCACGGGTATTACCGATGGTCTGTGCACGCACAGTACTGACACATGGGCCCTAAATAGACAAGAAAAGAAAAGAGAAGTTTGAAGCATAAATGAACATAACCGGATCATGCATTAGTTATAGTTCACCATGCTTCTAGATGCATTCAGTACACGATATTTCTGTGATGCACATGTTATGTGAAGTTTTATAATCATTGATATAATATGTGATATGTGCTATGTTAAAGTGGTATATGTGATATATGATTGCTTATATGTTTTTAAGTATGTACTATGTTTAAACATGTTTTGCGGTAAACATGTCGTAATTACTAGGTGTAAAGCTCACGTAGTGTGTTCATGCTGTAGTAAGCATCCTACAGCTTAAATCCCAATGGGCAATGATGGCGGCGGAGGCGGATGTGAGGGCGAGTTATGGAGACACCGCGAGTTTATCTTTCGTAAAATTTGAGTATCAGTATTTTGAATAGTAATGGTTAAATAGTACTTTAAATAGTAATTGTTAGACAGCATGTTTGAATAGTAACTGTTACATAGTATTTTTGAATAGTAACCGTAAACCGTATTTTTGAATAATAATCGTTAAATAGTATTTTTGAATAGTAATCGTAAACCGTACTTTTAAATAGTAATTGTTAAATAGTATTTTTAAATAGTACTGTTAAATAGTATTTTTAAATAGTAATCGGTATACGTATGTATACAGTAAATACGTACATGTAAAAAGAAATTCCTAATTTTATGATATCTAGTTAAGTATAAGAAAAGCAAGTAAGGTAAGTCAGTTTTTAGTGACAGTCCGGGCCACTAAAGGCAGGAGGTGTCACATGGAGACTCTTGGACTGGCACCTAAGCTATCTGTGGTGCTTGGTTCTGTCGGCCCAACTACTCCTTGAGCCTGTCTAGGTCATGCTATTGACTTTCCATCATCTCTTGCATAGCTATGAGTTGTGCCATTAGTTCATCCTCTTGAGATGCATGGTTTGTCTATGCTTATTTTCTTACCATGCTTTCCTATATAACCCTATCACACAGCGAGAAAGGAAAAATATGAGTCTTTTATTTCCATACTTGGAAATCATGTCACATATCATTTTCTTGCTTACTCAACTATCATGGATGTAAGTATACATATTGTATCTTTGTTTCTCTTATACTGTGATGTTCAATACAATTTGCCATATCGTATTAGAACTTTGTCTGAGTGTCAGGACTCGTCTGCACTTTCTGTCACACCATGATCATATGTGGAAAAATCATATCTGGGCCCTTGGACAAAACTATACTGCTTTTCATAATATTTTTCATAAGATATATACACAAGACTCTAGTATGGTGGGAGTGACATACACTTCCCAGTATACAATCCCCGAAGGGTATATTAAGCTAAGTCTAGTGGGAAAAGCTACTGCTTTCCCTTCATACATATACATGGTTAAGAGGTCCTGCTAAGATAGTTGCTGCTACTCTGAGGATAGTCTCGCTCAGCATCGGAGACCTCCTCATTGTCGCTCTCATCAAGAAGGAACTCCTCTTCTTCTCCTCAACCGAAGCTAACCTCATCATCGCTGGCTACAATGACTTGAGGATCGTACATCTCCATCTACTTGCCATCGCTAAAGTGGTCGAGGATCTCCTCTCCTTCATCATCACCCATCTCCTCATCCTCGGGATGGGCATCAAGAAGTTCCTCGTCATCGTCCACTTCCAAGGGGTGCTTGGGAGATAAAAGAGCTGGTTTTGTGTCCTCCATCGGTTCCCCATCATTTCCAGGTGCTTCCAGGTGATGCTTGGCCATTAATTCTTCATCGGCTGGTTGGTGTGCGGGTCTACCGGGTTGCCTTCCATATTGGCGGCTGCTGTGACATATTGGACTGGTACGGGTTTTCCGGGATTAAGCACTTCCCTCTTGATGTCTACTATCTCCTGGATAAGGCACCTCAAGTCCTCGTGATGCGGAGAGTAGTGGACGAGATCCCTCATATACCACAGGACTCCTCTCCATAAAAGAGTGGCTATCTCAGAAAAGGGTATGTCTAAAGGGATGTGGGGTAACATTGCATCCATGAATCTCTGACAGCAATGCATCATGGCCTCCCCCTCATAGGCATCCCACATACCCGAGAGGACATCATATCACCTCTCGTGCATGTCCCTCCAAATATCCCTGTCTCTAGCTGGTTCGAGGAAATCACGGAGGTCTCGACAGAACTCGACCCAGTGTATCCTTGGATTCTCGTTCCTACATCATTCATTCCACTAAGCCATTACTGGTCCCTTTAGCCTGCTACTCGCCAAATCCACTTATAGGTGAGGTGGGATATGGCAAGCTCGGAAAATAAACTCCATATGGTGGATCCAAAATGGGAGCTCGCGTGAGTCGTATTGGTCTGGTTGCATGGCGATGAAAGCCATGCTCGCTTGTTGATCCTCATGTACTTGGCAGGGGTCTACTAGTGCAGCCATTATTGCCTATTAAAAATTAAACGTCAACTTACAGACCAATTCTGTAAAATAAAAAATAACTTACTTGAACAGATGAGGCTGGCATGCGGTGATGTAAGGCAGGGTGGTAGGATACTACTCTGGTACCAACTGTGATGTCCCATGCCCTGAGGTGGCCCGGACCGTCACTTAAAACTACTAATACTTAACTTGCTTGAAACTATTACTTAAATTTACTTACTTTGATACCATAATTTTAGGGATTTTTATATATGTATATATCATACGTTCTACTATTCATGTGTGTACATATACTTTACGAGTATGAAGGTCTAAAAACAATCGAAGTTCACTCTTACATACATACTTATGAAATTGTTTAACTATTACTTCTCAAAATAAATGTTTGATCAATGTTGTGTGGAAGTCAACACTTGCGGTAGTATCCATAACCTCACCCTCACATCCGCCTCTATCGCCGTCACCGTCCATCGAAGTCTAGGCCATAGGATGCTTACCTACAACATGAGCACCCACTGTGAGCTTTATGCCCAGTAAGTACAACATGTCATCCGCAAAACATGTTTAAAACATACGTCATACTTAAAATATATAAGCATGTCATGTATACACAACATGTACCATACACTGTAACATTCCACACACTGGATGCAAAACCAAAGCATCACATGTAACTGAATACATATCTGAACATCACTTAACTGAATGCATAACAAAAAACATCATATACTAAATGCATAACAAAAAACATCATATACTGAATGCATATCAACTGTAGCTGGAAGCATGCTGTACTATAGCTAAAGCATATCGTGAACACTACATGAACCGATTATGCTCATATTATGCTTCATCAATCACTATCTTTTCTTATCTAAAGGGCCCTGGTGTCAGTACCAAACTGTGCACGGATCACGGGGAACACCCGTGATCATGGGCCTTGGCCCGTTATGAATATATTCTATGGGCCTTGGCCCGTTATACATTATAAGCCTTGGCTCGTTAGACTTTATGGGCCTTGGCCCATTACACTGACACCCTTATTCTCACTTTACCTAATTCTTTATCTGATCATGGCATATGCTCTACTTGGCTATCCCTTAATCTTACGTGATGGGGATGTATGGCATCTAACTTATGCTTTCATGAATCTATGCACTTATGATCTGCATACTTAACATAGGGTAAAACAAATAGCATTTTAAACCCATTTTTGCTCATGTTATAGGCGGAGTTGTACTTACTTGTCAGCCGACAATCAGTACCTTGCCTTCATTGAGAATTACAAGTAGCGACCTGTAATCATAACGCATATTTGTTAAACTCTGTTCTTAAGTCACTATGATCGTTAGTGACTATAAATTCTATTGTTGTGTGACAACAATGCCCATCGGTACCTGACTGCTCTTATTTTGGGAATTTGGTATCTAATTTCTAATCGTGCTAGATTGCTTTGTCTACTTGACAAAGGAATCACCGTTTCTCACTATCTCATTCAAACTCGGTCCTTGACTGGTTAACTGACCATTCAACTGATTGGTTAACTCGCACATCATTGACTATGTAGCCTACCGGGCTACTTTACATATTTGGTGTAGTCGCTGATCGGGCTACCTCTATCGTTTATTTATTTTAGAAAATTGTTTTTAGAAATCTTATCAAATTGTGGGGAAAATCTATGCTCTTTGAAACCGCCCCCATACCACCTCATTGGAAGGTGGGGGTATTTTATCAAAACCATTTTTCCATTTCAAAAGGGAAATAACACATTTTGGTGTTCATATTTAAATGTGGTTCTAGAACCATTTTATGGAAACTATTTTAAAACTTGTTCGAAACGATTTAATTTATGAATTTGGTATTAAACTTTTAGTCCTCGACAAGATGAACAACTCTTGTGTTCATCCTGGAGCTCGGTTTAATCTCTAATGGGTCCGAAACACTCAAAACCCATAGCTAAGTTTATGCCCAGTTTTAGAAAAATTCCAGTTTTACACTTGTTTTAAAACTGCTCTATTTGGCACTTGAAATGGCCAAATTTCTAAAGCTCACATTGGTCATCTTAAAGATTTCAACGAGATCTAAAACTTTCATGTTGAGTCTGAGATCTAGTTCGGACTCTAAGTTGGTCATTTGTATAAAAAAATCTGAGACTGATCCTGTTGCTCATGATTTCAGTCTCAGTTTTGAACTCTAGTTAAATACTACCTCGAAAACCTATCTTAGAGTCATTTTGGCCAAAAGCTATTTGATGCAAAAATGACCGTAATGAAATTTCCTTAAAACTTCATGTTTTACAAATTCCCAAAATCGGACCATAACATTTCCAAAAGTGGCTAAACCAGTGGCCTAAAATCTGAGGACAGGTTGGTTCCCAGCCAACCCTAAAACTTCCATTCATACATCCATCCATAAAATCTTAAAACTCAAGCACACAACCACAAAAATACATAACCGAGAAACTAAGGGCTTAAAATAAAGATTATTACAACCCATGGCTCAAGTAAATACACATAAATTTCCTTGATCAAATCTTAAACGAAACTAAACCTCAAATAAGGTTTTAGTTTTTACCTTATGTACTATGAACCAAGCATAATCTAAACCAAGGGGTAGGTGACCAAAACCATGTGGTCCTTAGTAAAAAAAAAAGGGGGGTCGGCCTTGGTTAGAAAGGAAGCACAGAAAAATCTCTTCTTAATAACAAGCTAGAAACCAACCAAAAATACAAAGGGAATGTCGTAACACTTACCCTTGGAAATGGTCTTGAGTGGAAACCTTCGAATCAAGCTTGAAGGGGGGTAATTTTTTGTAAAGTCTTAGTGAACTTTGGCTGAATTCTTTGGCTGAGAAATTGTCAGTTTTTGGGCTAGAAAGGGGTCGGATTTTTTCGAAGAAAAAGGGAGAGAAAGTTGTGTCTTTGGGTGAGCAAAAGGATAAAATGACACCCTAGGCCAAGCATGTCCTTTTATAGACAAAACTAAGCACAATTAATCAACCTAAGACTTACTACTGGCAGCCCTCAAAAACCAAGGGTGGGCTACTGCAATCTGGGGTCAAATTGCCTTAAATGCAAGGCCAAAAGGTGCATGTGCTTGTCTTGCACTTTTGAATATTTTAACCCCATGTGTCATAAGGCTAGGTAATATTTTAATGGCAGCTTTTGGGCTACTTTGCAACTGACTTTGCTACTTTTCCAATTGAGATACACAAATTTCTAAGGGGGAAAATCATCTGCAACAACTTCTCTTTGCAGTCTAATTTCCTTCGATGGTGTTTGGTCCTTTTTTGACAGTGTTCTAGATTTTAGTCGAAATTGAATTTTCTTAATCCGATTTTTACACCGTTCATTTGTGATTGGGTTGTGATGCCTATGAGCCCATTATATATCTATTTTACTGTTCATTTCCTATACTGTGGTTGTGCCTACACTGTGTTGACACTGCACACATATAACAAGGCTGTTTGTGTGAAATTGCCACCACAGCCTATCCTTACTAATTTGAACGTGTTGATTTCAACTTTATCAGTTTTACGTCGTTCTGAGGTCGTCTGGACCTATTTTTTGGGATCAGTGTGACCCTGCCTCGAAAGACATGTTTTGTGCTCAATTGACTAATTTGAGCATTCTAAGTCTAAGTATATCAGTTTTATGTTAAGAAAGTGTCATCGCAACCATTTTCTCGATACTATATACTTATCAAGCAGAATCTCATTGTTGTGCTCAAATAATCAGTCTAAGCATACTGATGACTTGCTTATCAATTCTGTGTCAAGAAATGGTCGTCTTGACTGATTTCTTAATGCCACGTGTCTCACATGCACGCCCCATGTACTAAGATGAACCGATTTCACTTTTGGTTGCCCTTTTCACTGCATGAATAGAAATTAAACGTTCCTGTACCCTTTTAATTTATTCAAACTAGCAATTTATATCGTATTCATTAATTTAATTACTAATTACATAGTAATTTAGGTTTTTAGGGGCATGGGGGTTGTTACAATGGCCCTCTACTTCAAGTGACAAATTCCACTCTTTTTCTGGCTCAAAATCCGGTTCCCAACTCAATACATAGCCTTTAACACAAGCTCTTACACGAGCGTGTATTAGGCAACATGGGCGTGTAAACTTCAGACATGGGGGTGCTCTAATCGGGATTGCTCAACATGCCTAGTTCCTGAAACACGACTTTCAACAAATTCAACAACCCGAGCGGTACACTGCCACTTACATGATCGTGTACCTGACCGTGTTCACTTACATGGCCATGTACACTTACATGAGTGGCCGTGTATCATTCGAACTGTGTGCGTGTGAGAAGTCGTGTGAGTATACATGGCCGTGTACCTGACCGTGTTCTTAAAAAGTGCACCAAAAATGCTTCAAAATACTCCAAATTCATTCCTTAATTACTTATTACATAATAATTTAGGCTCCATGAATATGGGGGTCATTACAATTTTCTTGTGAAATTTAGTAAAATTTTGGGTGTTTAGGACTAAGGGTGTCGGTTTTGGCTGAAGAGAAGGGAGAGAAAGTGTTTGGTTTTTTTGGAGCTTTTGGTGAGCCAAAAGAAAGAAAATGAGGCATAAGGCTTCTTACACCTATTTATAGGCAAACCTAAGCATAATTAACCTCACCTAACCAACCTAAATCAAGCCAAAATTAACCAAGCTTAAGGGGACAAATTTATGTTGCAGCTCCCCTCCAAAAACTGATGGAAACATTGGTGAAAAGGAGCCAAACTTGCATTAAATGTATGGCTAAAGTCACTAGTAACTTGTCCCCACCTTTTACATTTTTTAATCTAAAAGCAACAAAGCATGTTTCGTTGTTTTAAGGGAAACTTTTCCTTGTTTCTAGGGCTGCATATACACAATTTTTTAGGGAAAAATTTCATCTGTGAAAGCTTCTCTTCACAGTCTAATTTCCTCCGATGATATTCGTCCCTTTTCCAATTGTGTTCTAAATCTGAACCGAAAATGGATTCTCTTGATCCAATTCTTATTCTATTCATTCCTAATTGGGTTGTAGTGCCTATGAGCCCACTCTGTGCCTATTTACTATTCATTTACTATACTGTGGTTGTGTCTTAGACTGCGTTGGCACTGCACACGTATAGCATAACTTTTTCGTGTGAAATTTCAAACACTGGCTATCCTGATTAATTTGGACCTACTGATTTCAAATTTATCAGTTTTATGTCTATTTGAGGTCATCTGGACCAGTTTTCTGGATCTGTGTGATCCTGACTTGGAAATCACCTTTTGTAGTCAACTGACTAGTTTGAGTGTTCTGAGTCTAAATATATCAGTTTCAAACTGAGAAAAGGTCATCTTGACCCCTTTTCTGATACTGCATATCTCCAAAACAGAATTTCACGGTCTGTGCTCAATTGACTAAATTGAACCTGCTAACTATAAATATATCAGTTTTATGTCAAAAAAGTGTCATCTCGATCATTTTCTTGATATTGTATATTTATTAGGCAAAATTTCACTATTGTGCTCAGATAACCAGTCTGAGCATACTGATGACTAACTCATCAGTTTCATGTCAAGAAATGGTCGTCTTGACCTATTTCTTGATATCATGTGCCACACATGCGCACTTACACTTAATAAGGTGAACTGATTTCACTCTCGATTGCCCCTTTCATCGCCTGAATAGTAATTAAACATTTCTTTACCCATTTAATTCATTCAAACTAGAAAATTATACTGTATTCATAAACTTAATTACTAATTGCATAGTAATTAAATTCCATGAACATGGGGGTCATTTACAACCTACTCCTCTTACAAAATTTTTGTCCTCGAAAATTAGAATAATTCTGGGAAGTCTCTTCTCATGTCTTCTTCCCGTTCCCATGTGGCTTCCTCAACATTATGATTCTGCCACAACACTTTTACAAGTGGTATTACTTTATTCCTAACTACTTTCTCCTCTCTGGCTAGGATCCACACGGATTTCTCCTCGTACATCAGATCGACATGCACTTTGACCGGTTCTTGTCTCAAAACATGGAAGCTATCGAGCACGTACTTCTTCACATCAAGACGTGGAAGATGTTATGCATTAAAGCTAACTTGGGAGGAAGCACTAGTCTATAAGCCACCTTTCTAACTCTTTCGATTAACTCGAACGATCCTATGTACCTAGGACTGAGCTTTCCCTTCTTTCCAAAGCACATCACCCCTTTCATGGGTGCCACCTTGAGAAAGACTAAGTCTCCTTCTTGAAACTTGAGGGGTCTATGGTGCTTATCTACAAAACTCTTCTGGTGATATCTAACCTTTCTCGTATCAACTTCATGTTTATCATTGTATTCTTGATGAAGTCTGTGCTAACAAGCTGTTTTTCTCCGGTCTTATGCAAGTGAACCGAAGATCTGCATTTTCTCCCATAAAACGCCTCGTACAGTGCCATCCCGATCGAGGAATGGTAGCTGTTATTGTACGCGAACTCGATCAAGGGTAGCTTTTGATCCCAGTTTCACTTAAAGTCTAGGACGCAAGCTCTCAACATGTCCTCCAATGTTTATATAGTCCTTTCAGACTGTCCATCAGTCTGAGGGTGGAATGTTGTGCTAAACTTTAACTTGGACCCTAATACAGCCTAAACGCTTTGCCAAAATGTGATAACCGGGAATTTTAGATTCTCAGAGTAGATTAAAATTGTATGTATGAATCAATTTTAATGTATAAAGTATGAAAAAGTTGTGTTTTAATATTGTTGTGAATACTGTAAAAATGTTCTGGTAGTGTTAAAGTAAGTGAGTTCGTAGATGGAAAATCTTACTAAACAGAATCAGGTGAGACGGTTCGAAAACGAAGCCGAAAACCTTAGGGAGTGCACCGAAGTGCACTAAAAGATAGAAATTTATGATAGAGAATTCTGGTCAAATGGAAGCAAAATAAAACAAACTGATCGCACCGGAGGGGCCTGGAACCCGCCTATGTGATTTCGGTAAAGTTCCGTTTGGTTTGACTTTCGGTCAAAATTTGACTAAGAATTAATTAGTGAATTAATCCATACATATTATAGGATGACATCATAATTATGATGTCAAAAATGTAATTTTTGAATGATTAGAAAGTAATATAAGGTAGATGTATGGCTAGGATTTGTTGTCTTTTTGATCAATGGCCAAGATCTAGCTAAAAAGACATTGGAAAAAAATTTAAAAATTTTGAAAAAAGCCCATTGGCCACCTAGAAAGAATGCAGAAAAAAAATTTATTTTTGGCCCAAAATATTACATTTTAATCCTTGGACAAATAGCAAATTGTTGGAAAAATATTGCCAAGAGGTCCCTTGCTTTTGCCTATAAATAGGCTTCAAAATTCATTCAAAAAATTAGAGAAACTTGGCCAAATTCTTGCCAATTTCCAGCAGCAAAAATCCGTGGGTCTCCTACCCTTTTTAGGCCCAAATTTGTCAAAAATTCACACTAAAATTTGCTTCCAATCCAAGCTTAAGCATCAAGATATAACTTGAGAAGGTAAGCCACCAATTTGGAGCAATTTTCTTTGAATTTTCCTTAGAAAATCCGTGGCACTATTGGTGTAGAAACATTGAAAAAAAATTGATGTTTTGTTGATGTTATGATTGGTTTGGTGTTTTAGAGATTAAAGTATGAATTAGGTTTAAGAAACAAGCAAAAATTTTGCATGTTTCCATAAAAAAAAATCTATGGCCTCGTAGGGTAGACAAATTGATGATTTGCTTCATGGTTTATGTTCATTTGGTAATATATTGAATTAACCATGAATTAGAATCAAGAAACAAGAAATTGTGATGCATTTTCATGCTAAAATCTATGGGTGATAAACACTAGAAAATGGAAAACTTTTAGTGTTGATCAATGATGAGAAATGAGGATAAAAGCCCTAGGAAAGAAAACAACATTTTCTATGCGAATTAGTATGAAAAATCCGTGGCTAATGCTAAGGTTGGAATGAAAATTTTGTTAGGTTTTGATGTGAATATGTACATTGAAAACCTAAGAATAATATGTGATAATTGCTTAAGGTGATGAAAAATATTTGGTGATAATTAACATGATAAACTGAGGCTATGTTTGAGAAAAATTTGATGATATGTGTTGAGTTCTAAATATTGGTTAATGTGGAAAATTTTTATACAAAGTTTGGTAATTTTGTATAAAATAGGCCTCTGGTAGTACATGACAGGTACAAAGGTTCTAAGGCGTACCTAACGTTGGGGAAACCTAAAAATACAAGCAGAAATACTGTCGAAATTTCTAAAACGTCCTAAGGGCATTTCAGGAAACGAGGGGTAAAAATATTAGACTCAAGAAGGAAACCGGGCCCCCTCGGTGGATTAGGGCTAGTAATGGAAAACCAACCCAAAAGGAATAGTAAACCGACCCTTAATGACTAGAATGCCTAAAACAGGGAAAATTTCACGTTAAGGGTATTTTTGGAAACGAGAGAGAAAAATTAGGCCGGGATAGGAAACCCGAGCCCCTTGGGGAACGAGGGTTAGGGGCAGGATGAAAAACGTTTCAGGAGTAGTGAAATGCTCATTTAAGGCTCTAAAATGCTCGAAAAACGAGAAACAACCCTAGGTGTCGGATGAATAGTAATCGAGGGTCAAAAAATGAATAATTAGGTTTTTATAGCACATAAAGTTGTAAAATGAAACGGAAGCCTACGAAATATTATTTCAAAAATTTTGGGCTTAGAAAATTTGAGAAAAATTATAGAATGGAATAGTTATGGTCCCAAGACCCGTCAGCGGGAAAATGGTCATTTTGACCAAAAATTTCTGAAATGCTCGGAAAGGATCTAAAATGACTTAAATAAAATTCTAGGACCCAAAATAAAGATTTTAGAGTTAAAAATCTAGAGTCTAAATAGTACACAGGCGTGTACAGAGAAACATGGTTGTGTAGAGTGAAACCGAGAGGAACACGGTCAGGGACACAGGCGTGTTGCAGACCGTGTACCACATAAAGAATTGAAATGTTTTGTAAAATTTATCACAAAATAAATATATTCAAAGTGATAATTAATAAAGGATATTAACAGACAATACTATGTTTGTAGGGACCCAAAATAAAGATAAAACTACGAAGGAGTTCCGGAAGTGAACATTACCACAGTGGTGGTAAGTTCAAGCATTTTCGTGTCAGCAACATGAAATACTGTGATATTGTGTTTAGCACTAGTTGCACATCATTGGTTAAGTCCTATGGACCCTGGGGATTAGTTAGTATAACGTATCCCATAAATTGAGAAAAGATAATAAGTAAGACCTATGGGCAGTAGAGGTTAATGACCTTGAGGTGACGATTAATGTCACTTGGTCAGTACTAAAATTGAAAGATGGTAATGAAACTGCCTAAGGCGTACCGCCCCTCCAACATTGTGGTGGAGGTTTTATAGGTCCTTCAGGAATATAATAATCGCTACGAGCGATAAGGGCTGGAGAGGAAGAAGCTCTAGGGTCGCTCCCTAGGCCCTCACAGTGGGCGCACTATAAATTATCGGTACATTCATCAAGAGCTCAAAACCATAATATAAATAGAGCTAATAGAAAATAAAGTGATGAAAGCCATAACCGAGCATAATTGAGTATAACCGACACTAGCATTAAGTGTAGTAAGTTCAGTTAGGGTTATGTGAATAGTAACCGGTTAGGGTAACAGTTACTATTTACTGATCAAATGTCAATGTTACTATTCATCATGAATAGTACTATTCATAGGAAATTAGATTTGGATGTTTTTGAATCTATATGATTCTTATTAAGTATGTTTGAAATTACTGAGCCTATTAGCTCATCAGTTTGTTAATGTTGCAGGTAAGAAACTTGTCTAATAGACTACATGGATGACGGCAAGATGTACGCCTGTCAATGGGATAAGGAATTCACCATGGAATCAGTCCTGCCATAAGTTTTTTGCTGGGCGTTGAGAGTTATTGAATTGAAGCGAATGTGTTTTGAAAAATTACAGTATAAATACATTGTATATTGTACATTATGTTGTACCTAAAAGACATCTAAAAGCTAGTATTGTATTTTATAAGGCTTTCATACTTAGCTTTCTTTTAAGGAAAGTGTGTATTAAAAAGGAAAAAAATTATGGGCGAAATTTGGGCCCTGAAAAATAAGAGATTGAGAGAAAAAAAGTTTAAATGGTGATCCAGATTCGGTACACGGGCTGTCTTGGCCAGCAACAGAGTCGGTTCATGACAAGTTTAGCGTGGTTGGATTCGGGGGCGCCACAGGTTGGTATCAGAGCAGTTGACCATATCTCTATTGGCACAAAACACGACCTGCTCATCAATCAAAATAAGTTAGCTCTCTTTAAGACTAGTTAACTTTTCGTTTATTTGAGGTTATATATTTTGGAGGACATACGATGACTAGACTACCTTACATGAGACCCCACCCATACCGACCGAGAGGACCGATCCAGTTATGGACTAGGCCTGTGATCAGACCATCGATGATTCATCGAGCCACACCTCGACCGTTGATACCTGATCTGCCAGCACCAAGGACGGTAGCACTAGCACCGGTACAAGAACCACCTCCTCGACCGGCTGTAAATCCACCAATAGTGGTAGATATTCCAGTGGTGGGAGATCGAGCTCGTATAGGAGCTAGAGTATCAGTACGAGCAGTACACGCTTTTAGAGGCAGTCATCCACCTACATTTGAGGGAGGTCAACAGGGTATCTTTACTCGAGACTGGCTACACGACATAGAGACTATCATGCACCAGTGTGACATAGATGAGGACTGCTAGGTGTTGATGGCAGTTGGTACATTTCGTGAGGATGCACGATTGTATTGGGATTATTGTGATGAGTAGATGCTGTTAGCACTTGATTGGGTTGAGTTTCACCAAATCATGATGTAGCAGTTTCTGCAAAAGAGTTTAGCACCGATTTCAGACCCTCTCGAGAGCAGGATAGTGACGCCGCCACCGACCATGCCCAAGTATATAGATGTCAGAGATTTTGTTCTTAGGGTAGAGAGACAGCAGATGATGCGAAGTGATACTGTATTCACGTATGCAGTCCAGTTTCAGGATAAAGTTGTGAGGAGATGTCCTCTGTCTAACCTTACAGATAAGGATTTTTGTGATATATTTTGGAAGGGACTCACTATTGATCTATGATAGAGGGTAACACCTTTATACCCTACTGCCTTGTGTGAGTTTATCACTACTGTAGCTAAAGTAGAGGAGGAGATGATGATGGAGCGCATGGCACACAAGAGACGTGAGTAGCTATTATAAGAAGTAATGTTAAACCGTCGTATGGGCACAATCTATGGCAAACAATCATGAGGCTGGTCCATCAAGGCAACCAGAGGGTACGGGTTCTGCTGAAAGATCGACGCCATCTGAGGCCAGAAACGGTACGGATGAGGATGAAGTAGATCTAGTGGAATTTTTGACAATTCTGGATCAACCCGAGTTACTAGATTAGATGCAGAAACACATGTGATATATAAATGTATATATATTTGTTTATGTGCATGGATGATAGTATCAAAAGGCTATTTTGAGGAAAGCTTTCGAGTTGATGTATATTTGAAAATTTTGAAATGACAATCATATTTTGACATATTCAATGGATGAAATGTTGAAATCTGTATGATGATTAAAAACTATTTTTACTTATATTGCAAAAATATGTTTGTGAAAAATCTAACGATTGATGTGCACGCGATTATAGGATATAGAAAAGATGGTGAACCCAAGAAATTTGTGAAGCATGAGAGGGTGACCAATCCTATCTGAAGGAGTAGATGAATTGCAAGCCATGCTAGAGGCTTAGATGAACATGAATGCTGAGTTAAGACAAAGGCTACAGTAGATAGAGCAGAGGCAAGGCCAAGAAGAAGGCCAAAACCCATAAATGGCCACACTTGAACCAGAAGTGCTGCCAATTGAACTTGAAATAGAAGAAGTAGAGCCACAACTACAACCCCGAGTCAACTAGGAACCACTGTATGAAAGATTCTGACAAATGAAGTCACCGGAGTTTGAGGGTTCCATAAACCCCTTAGAAGCAGAAGAATGGTTATCTTCACTCCATATGATCTTGGAATTTATGGAGTTGAATGACCAAGAAAGGATTATGTGCACATCCTTTGTTCTAAAGAAGGATGCAAGGTTTTGGTGGGAGTCAATCAAGTTGAGAAGAAACATGTATGCAATGTCATGGATAGATTTCCTGGAGGAATTTAATCAAAAGTATTATAATCCTGCACTGCTGCAACCACAACAAAGAGAGTTTACAAAATTAAAGCAGGAGGACATGCCAGTAATCGAAGTCTGTAGCAAGTTCGACCAGTTGTCCCAACTTTGCCCGTATGCTGTCTTCACTGAGAGGGAGAAAATCCAGAAGATGCTGGGAATGTTTCGTCCTGAAATCTCAGCATTGGTGGATAGCGGATTGACGCCACCCACTACTGTATCCAATTATGTAAGCAAAGCGTTGAGGGTTGAATATTATTTGGCTCAACAGAAGGAGGAAAGGGAAAAGATTTGGGATGCTAAGAAGAAGGAAAAGGTACTGGCAAAAGCTGTACAAGTTTGATCCCAGGTCAGACAGAGCAATAAACCAAATCAGAATACTAAGGCCAGACAACCAAGTATTTCTTGCCAACAATCACAGGGCAATAGAAAGGGGAATAATTCTGGGAATAGGAACCAGCAGCTAAGATTGAACAACAATGCTGGACCTATTGTCCATGACTGCATAGTCTGTAGAAAGAAACATGCAAGCAAATGCAGACTTGCTCCAAATGCCTACTTCCAATGTGGAAAGGATAGCCATTTTGCTAGGAACTGCCACGAAAATAGGCAAAATGTGCAGGGTTTGTTCCAGACACAGCAGTAATGTCCCCAAGCACATGTAATCCAGGCAAAGGTGGAAGGTCCTTCATCCACAAAGAGATAGGAAAGATCACAAGGCCTACCCCGTGCAGATGCTCGAGTGTTGGTGTATACCAAAGAGGATATGGAAGCAGGGACGTCCAATGTAGTGACAAGTCAGTTTTCTGTTGCTAATCATTTGGTGTCTATCTTATTTGATTCTGGTGCTACGTATTCATTTATTTCCTATCAATTTGCGAACAAGATAGGATATCCAAAAGATAACATGGGTATGACATTTAGAACTGCACTACCCTCGGGGGAAGTCTTGATGTCCAATTCTTGGTTACCTCATGTACCAATAATTGTGGCAAATAGGGAGTTGTATACAGAATTGATCGTGATAGAGCTTGCTGATGACGATGTAATACTAGGAATAGATTTCCTAGGGAAGTATCAAGCCACGATCGATTGTTGGAGGCCAAAGATAAGGTTCTAACCCCACCAAGAAGACAGATTTGAATATGTCAGATCATCATGCAAACCAAGGATGACAATGATTAACTCAATGAAGGCAAGAAGGCTAATGTCTAGCGGTTGTGCTAGATACTTAGCATGCATAGTGGACTTGATGGAGGAATGGAAGCTTCAACCCGAAGATGTTCCTATTGTGAAGGAATTCATCGATGTCTTCCCAGAGGAATTACCAGGATTACCGTCGGAACGAGAAATCTCCTTTGAGATCAGGCTGATGCCAAGAACTGCACCTATCTCAAAGGCACCATATCGAATGGCACTAACAAAATTAAAAGAGTTATAAGAGCAGCTGAAGGAGCTTCTTGATGAAGGATTTATATGTCCGAGCTATTCCCTATGGGGTGCTCCTGTGTTATTCGTCAAGAAGAAGGATGAATCGTTTCATATGTGCATTGACTACTGAGAGTTGAACAAGGTCACTGTCTAGAATAGGTATCCGTTACATAGAATTGATGACTTGTTCGATCAACAAAAAGGTGTAGCAGTATTCTCCGAGATTGATCTGTGATTGGGATACCATCAACTGAGGATCAAGGAGAGTGACATCCACAAGATCGCATTTCGGACCTGCTACGGTCATTATGAATTCCTTGTGATGTTGTTTGGGTTAACAAATACGCTAGCTGCATTTATGGATTTGATGAATCGAGTCTTTAAGGAATATCTAGATAAATTTGTCATTGTGTTTATTGATGACATTCTCATATATTCGGAGACTTGCGAAGAACATGAAGAACATTTGAGGATCGTCCTACAAACGATAAGGAAGCATCAACTCTATGTCAAATTCTCAAAATGCGAATTCTGGCTAGATAGAGTACATTTTTTTGGACATGTGGTTTCCAAGGAAGAAATCATCGTGGATCTTGCAAAAGTAGAGGCGATCAATAAATGGCCCGTACCTAAGAATGTGACAGAAATACGAAGTTTCTTAGGTTTAGCTGGCTATTATAGAAGATTTGTTGAAGGATTCGCATGACTAGCCACTCTTATTGTGATGCCTTGTGCCCTCAGCAGCCCGGACTGTCACTTAAAAACTCTTTCTTTAACTCATACTTATACTTTCTTGCAATTGATACTCAAAGTTACTTAACTAGGTATCATAAATTTAGGGATTTTTTTTGCGTACGTATTTACTATACACGTACATATATCGATTACTATTCAAAAATACTGTTTATCGATTACTATTTAAAAATACTATTCAACGATTACTATTCAAAAATACTGTTCAACGGCTACTATTTAAAAATACTGTTCAACGGTTACTATTCAAAAATATTGTTACTCAACCTACTATGCGGAAGAATACTCGCAGTGTATCCATAACCTCGCCTCACATTCACTTCCATCGCCGTCATTGCCCATTAGTGATCTGGCCATAGGAAGCTTACCTACAGCATAAACATACTCCGTGAGCTTTATGCCCAGTAAGTATAACATGTTTACTGCAAAACATGTTTAAAACATAGTACATACTTCAAATCATATACAAACTGGAAATCATATCACACATTCATACAGAATATGAAAACATATCATGTAGAATCTCAGAATGCATATCATGTAGGCATGTCTTATCATGCAACTAGAAAGCTTACTCTAACTGTATTTGAGGCATAACGTGTATACTACAGGAACCGTTTATGCTCAGCTTATGCTTCATTATTCATTACCTTTCATTATGAACATTAACTTAGGCTCGTTATAAAATTTGAACCTAGATTATTCTTTCTTTATGAGTCTCAACTTGGACTCGTTATGTGTTATTAGTCTCGACTTGGACTCGTTATGTATGTTGTGAACCTTAGCTTGGACTCGTTATATGTTGTGAGCCTCGGCTTGGACTCATTACAGATTATGGGCCTTGACTTGGACTCGTCATACTGACACTTTAACTTTATTACTAAATTCCGTATTTGATTATGCCATATGCTCTACTAGGCTTATCCTCAATCTTATGTGATAGGGATCTATGGCATCCTACTTATGTTTTCATAAATCTATACAATTATGAAACTATATGCTCTTCTAACATGCTATGCAATAACATGTGCATACTATACATACTTAACATACTGTAAAAAATCATTTTAAACTCATTTTATTCATGTCGTAGGCGGAGTTGTACTTACCTAGTTTGCATGTAAACTTGTAATCTCACCTCTATCAACTTTCAAGTTACTACCTGTCATCAATAACGTATCTCATTAATTCTCTTGCTAAGTCACTAATACTGTTAGTGACTAAAGTAGATAAATCGCTTAGTACCGATTGCCATCGGTACTAACTCGCTCTCTATCTCAAGAGTTTGTTTCTCTATACGTGGTTGATTAATTTATCACCTCATAAATTAATCAACATCGTTCTTAGGTCACTATTTTCGTTAGTGACTATAACTCGCGTTTCTATGTGGTGCCGAGGCCCATCGGTACCCTATTGGCCTACTTTAGGGATTTGGTGTCTATTTTCTATCGTACATGATTAAGTGTCTCTTTGACAGGTTAATCATCATTCCTTACCATTTCGTTCATAACACGGTCCTTAACTGGTTGCCGACCAGTCAACTGACTGGTTACCTCGTGCATTGGTAACTAGGTAGCCTATCGGGTTACTATGCATAAACTTATTGTAGTAATCGACCGGGTTACTTCGCTTGTTGGGGTGTGGTAGCCTACTGGGCCACTATTCCTTGTTTGGTGTAATGGCCCACTAGGCCACTGTGGCTTGCTTGGGATAGTAGCCTACCTGGCTACTAAGGCTTGTTTGGTGTGGTAGCCTACCGGGCTACACACACTATTTTACTTTGAAAAGTTGTTTGGGTTGGCTTTTAAAAACATGAAAAATTTCCTTGCTTTGAAACCGTCCTCTTATCACCCCGTTGGAAGGTAGAGGATGTTTTTATGAAAACTTTGTTCATATTTTAAAATGTTAAAACACATTTTTATTTTGAAGAGTATAGATCACATTTTTAAAGTTACATTTTAAAGGTGGTTTTTGAACCATTTTTGAAAATCATTTTGAAACTTGATCGAAATGACTTTGTTTGTGATTTTGGTAAACATGAAAGTTTTTGTCGTCGACAAGATGAACAAATCTTTTGTTCACCTTGGAGCCTAAATCCAACTCTAACGGCTCCTAATTCCATTAAACTCGTGGGCTTGTGCCCAATTTTTTTTAAAATTCCCAGTTTTATGTCTTTGTAAAAACGGCTCTATTCGACGCCCGAAACGGCCAAATTTTTAAAACATACACAAGTCATTTTCAATGTCTCGACGAGATCTACAACTTTCATGTTGAGCCTGAGAACCAGTTTGGACTCTAAGTGGTCCATTTTTAATAAAATCTGAGACAAATTTCTGGGTTTGGATTTGTTCCCAATTTTGGACACCGAGTAAAAAACACTCTAAAAACCTATATCAGTGTCGTTTTTGGCCGAGGGCTATTTGATGCAAAAACGACCATATCAAAATTTTCCTAAAACATGATGTTTCACCAAATCCCAAATTTGGAACCTAAGTGGGTCAAAATGGCCAAAATTCGTGGCCTTTCCACGGGACAGATTTATGTCCAGCCACGTTCCTAAACATTCGTAGCATCACACAAACAATAGCCATTCATAAAAATTGTAAACACAACCACAACTACATAAACTTAAAAACAGAAACTTAAGGGCTCAAAATAGATTATTACAAACCATGTGTATAAACAGATACACATAAATAGCTATGATCAAAACTTCAAATCACTAAATCACCAAAAGGGAAGGTTTTGGTTTTTACCTTTATGCTTTGAACCAAGCATTTTTTTTAACTAGGGCTTGAGGATGTTAGGAAATGCCCTAAGCATTAGTGACATTTTGATGTATTTATTTTGAACTGGATAATAAAATTATATATAGAGGTTATTCATTACATTGCTATCTGTCCTCATTTTATTTACATGTTAAAGTAAATGTAAGCAAATATGGCTCCCTGACTACTTGTATTAAACCGTTAGAACGTTGCATGCAATGGACTTTTGTATGCAAGAAGACAATGTTCTAAAGTAAGCAGTCTAAACTATGGCCTGTAGACTATGGGGTTAGACCGAGCATCAAACTTATGTTAAGACTATTATGTTGTCTAAAGCCTTGGAGGGGACGGTTTATCTTGACTGTCTAGAGCATTGACCCCGAAGTAGAGACATAGATATGTTGTTTGGTGGTGATATATTAGACCGGGATTAAAGTGTGATTGATCTATGAAGTCCGCTTTGAGTGGATCGATCTGCTTTTGACGTTCATTGTGCAGTAACCTTAATCCTAAGTAGATGGACAGCTTCATGCATATGACTTGTATACTTTGATGTTCCAATGGCTAAAGCGTCTTAGAGGTAGTAAGCTTATAGACCGGTTCGTTAGGTGCATGACTTGTATACGATGAAGGGTTCATTTACAGATATCTTAATCATAGATCTAATGAGGAGTTAAGGGTATCCTCTTAAAGACATTATACTGAATGTGAAAATGGACAAGACCTTGGGTTGTCTGCTAGGTGGATGACTTCTTATTCACATTTGGTGAATAATCATTTTCTTTATTCGGTAGTATAATGGAAGTTTAAGATAGCCTGATCAGTAGGATTAAACGGACTTTGGCCTAAGTCTGATTATGGATATCATATGAGGGTTCTGCATACATGACAAGGTCATTGGACGATAGCTTGTCACAGGCTTATGTAATATGGTATATAATTGGGAGTTCAGTTTCAGGTTTATAGTGGTGTGACTCTGAAATTAGTGATCATATGATTGAGTTGTTTGGTAAAGAATGATGATCATTTTAATTTACGGGAGCCCGATTATATATGTCTAATTGATCCCTCTACTAGCTCCACATAATTCCTTAACGTTTGGCAAAATTGATTTGTGTATGCTATTGGCTAGTTTATTATGCATGGATGGTGTTGACATAGGATTAGGATGGTAGACAAGATTCTCTCCTGTTGGATTTAGATTTTGTTTTGGATAATAGAGTACACAATTATTCGAACTCCAAATAAAGTTGCCATGATTTTATTTGAGATTGGATTGGAGTTGTAGAAAATTATCCATGAGAACAAGAATTTGAAATACAACTGTTTTGTGGATTTTGAAATTTGAATTTTGAAATTTGAATTTGAAATTCGAATTTGAAATTTGAATTTGAAATTTAAATTTGAAATTTGAAATTTGAAATTTGAAATTCAAATTTTGAATCACAGTCCAAGTGGGATTCGAATTTCTTGTGGTAAATCCGTAAGGAATGAAATTCGAATTTGAGTTGGATATGGGGAGGAAAATCTTGTTAGAATCCTACTTGAATTTTGAATCCAAATCCTAACAATAATGGATGAAAATTTTGAGGATTATCCTCATGGAATTTTTGGATTTTTGTGGATACTGTTCAAGGGAAAAATTGAAGTTTCAATCCCAGTTAAATTTGGATTCTCTCCTCCCTGATAATGGCTGAATTTTTTGGAGTAAATTTCATAGAAGATTTTCGGTTATTTTGGATAAGGATGAGATAAGATTCAAGCTTGAAAATCCTAGTGGAATTTTGATTCTCCCTTATCCTAAAGTGGCCGAAAATATTTGGTGAAGATCCTTTAGGATTTTTAGATCTTTTGGTTGAAAAAGGGGAGATAAATTTCTAGTTAAAATCTTGTTTAGATTCGGATTGGAATTATCCTAAAGTGGTCGAATTTATTGTTGGGATTTTCCCCTTGGAAAATTTGAATTTTATGCTTGTGGATAAGAGAGAATATCTTCTCTTAATCTAATTCAAATTCAGAGAATCACCTCATGCAAGTCTATAAATAGAGGCCCTACCACTCCAGTTCTCTTAGACCACAGACTCTTAGGTGAGCAGGCTTATTGTTGCATAACTCACCATGACAATAAGTTCTTTAGAGATCTGGGCTGTTGGAAGAAGACTAGCAGTGCTAGCATACCGATCGAGGTTCAGAGTGCCCACACACTCAGCCATTCAGGAATTGGAGAATAGTAGGGAAGGCTAATTGGTTGAAGCCCTCCAGTCATTCTCCTTCTGCAAGATTGATGTCCTTGAGGTATGAGTTTAAATTATTGTTGGTTTATTGTATATGGCATCATGAGATATTTAACGATCTTGAAAAATTTTTATTGTTCTGCTGCGTCACTCTGATACGTTTTTACCGATTTATTTCCTACAATTGGTATCAAAGCCATCTCATGACTATGCCATGTACATAAATTAGACAATTACTTAGTCTTTTTATTTATGTATGGATTTGATATTTAGAGAGTGGCATTCTAGGATTCCTTTATGTTGTTATCATAGATTATGTGTGTAGTATGTGGTTATTTTAATTTTCTGAATTATTATAAGCATGCTTGTTTATGCCGGTTATGGTTCCTTAGAATTTAAAAAAAAAATTGTATCTAAGTTTTTTTATGTAACCATGGGAGCAGTTTATTAATACTATAATTTTTCCCATGGATTTTAATTTTGTCTCTTAGAATTATTATGATTAGAATTTTTGTACACCGGAAACGATTTAGGAATTTTTATGTAATTATTCTTGGAGGAGATTGAAGATTGAAGACCGTAATTTATTTTTTTCTAAAAAGTTAAATTTAATTTAAAGGTTGAAATTTTGATTGTATGGAAAATTTCAATTTAATTGGGATTCAAATTAATTTTTAGAGATCCTAATGGGTAAATTTGAATATGGCATGAAAATCGAGTCACAACCCCTCGGGATAGGCCGTCGGGCCTTGGTGGGGATGCAGCCTCTGCCCTCGGGTAGGATGGGCTGTGACAGCCCCTGTACAGGCCATAACCACCCATGGCTATAGGCTTGGCCTGCAGCCGAGGGTGGCCGTGGCCTCCCCAAGGCTGGTCGCAGCCTAGGCATGTAGCCTGTGGCAGGTAGCCGACTGTTGCGCCCAGCCTAGGTGTGCAGCCTGGCGCTATAGGCTTAGCCTGCAGTCCGGCAAGGCTGCACATGGGACGGCCATGGGCTGCCAGTCCCCCGGGTTTGGGAGCTGCCCACGGCGGCTGTCGACTTCCGGGACAGTGGGGCGACGGTTCAAAAATCAAAAATTTTGATTTTTAAATTTGGGATCTAATTTTAAATCATGTTTAAAAATATGTAATTGAAAATTTGAAATTTTTGAAATTACATATTATTACACATGATGTTTAAAATTGTTTAAAAATTTGAATTTGAATTTTAAATTTGAAATTCGAATTTGGAATTTGGATTTGAAATTTAAATTTTTGGAGATTTAAATTTTAAATGATTCTTGAGATGAGAAATAAATGGAGAGGCTACATAAAGACGGATACAAGAAGATGGAACAAAATTCAAGACCCGAAGAATGCTTTGGATGGAATTTTGTAATCTTTATTTTCTTTGTTCTAGGATGGAACCATGGCTTGGTTATTCAGTCAATTATTTTTTCTCTGATATGTCATGGATATATAAAGTATTGACGGATGTTTTATATGCATATTTGATAACATGTCATATAGTATAGGTGAGTGCCGCTCATACTATATTGATCATACATATTTGTCAAAACTTGCATGTTTTTCAAAATATTGAGTGGGAGAAGGTTTCAAAAAAAACCCACGGCCTCCATTGTTGATCCATATGTGAAAGCATAGTAACGGCTCACGTCAGTTCTACCCTGACCACACCCCTCGGTAGGTGTTTACTACCGCCGGTATATTAGATTGGATTTCCTATGTGGAAAACGTGTTCGGGTATGATCCTATTCATGACCACCCCTCGGTGGCTTGGTAGGACGTGGATCGGGCTATATAAACAATGGTTATATACTCAAGACTCGTTTAGTTATTAACCTTCCATAGAAGCTCTGTTAACTAAACTGGTGGCCAAAAAAGCAGTTATTAATATATGTCTTAACCTTGGAGGATTTAAGGCAACATATATTAATTGGACGGGGTCTATGTTCCGGCTATTTGTTTTCATGATCACCCCTCGGTGGCTTGGGGCAATAGGTGCTGAGAATTACCATTGCAATGCTACATGTTTTTTAAGTTTCATGTAGGAACATACTTGTATGTTTTATTTACTAAATTATCTGTATATTTGCTTGGGCTTTGTAATGATGTCTAGTATAATTTTATTTCAGTTCAAAATGTCACCGACACCCCTCATTTCAATACTTATTGAGTATAAACTGAATGGTGATAATTATAAGGATTGGAAAAGAAATCTGTTGATAGTTCTCAGCTGCGAGAGACACAAGTTTGTACTAGACGAACCATGCCCACTAGGGCCCAAACCTGACACACCGCTTGAGGAGGTCCCGGTTGCCTATACTCATTGGAGAGAATCCAATGACATAGCTCGATGCTACATTCTGGCTAGCATCACGAGTGCTTTACAAAAGCAGCATGAGACTTATCAAGTTGTTGGGGAGATCATGTAAAATCTGGAGGACATGTTCGGAGGCCAAGAAAAGTTGGCTCGACAGTCCACTATCACCAGCATTATGAACTCTAAGCAAAAGGCGGGTACTCCGGTGAAAGACCATATGATCACTCTAATGGGATTCTTTGCTGAGGTTGTTGAGAACGGTGTTGAGTTGGACTACAACACCAAGATCGAGATAGTGTTCAAAACTCTGTCTAAAGATTTTGTGGGGTTTAAGGCCGCATACAATCTGGCGATAAGGAAGTTAGGACTTACCGAGCTCATGAAGCAACTCTGAGCTTATGAGCGGATGATTAGGGATAAGGATGCGGTCCAACCCAAAGGAGAGACCAATTTGGCGGAATCTTCCAAACCCTCACCGAAGAGGAAGAGGCCAAATCAGAAGCAAGCGGCTTCCAGTTCTTCTAATCCTCCTGTCTCGGATGGGAAGAAGAAGAACAAGAACAAGAAGCCCAGGGACCCTAAAAAGTCCAAGTGCTTCCGTTGTGGGAAGGTAGGTCACTTTAAGAAGGCTTGCCAGGAATTCCTAGCCACCAAGGGCAAGGAAGGTAAGGAACTTCACTATTTGGAAGCATGTTTGGTGGAAGAATCAAAAGACACTTAGGTCATTGATTCGGGCGCCACTAATCATGTTTGTGTTTCTATGCAGGCGTTCGTGGAAACGAGAAGTCTATATGATAGGAGCCTCTCGTTGCGAACTGGAGACGGTAGCTTGGTGGTGGCTGAGGCAGTGGGAGATATTTATCTTTACTTTGATGAATTTAGGTTTATTTTATTGAAAGACTGTTTTTATGTTCCTAATTTTAGGAGGAACCTTATATCGGTAACTTGTTTAATAAAGGATTCTTATTCAGTTTCTTTTAGTAAAAGAGTTGATATTCGTAGAAATAAGTCTTTTATCTATTCTGGATGGATGGATGGAAACCTATATTTGATCAAACCAAAGATGTACTCACTGCTTGATACCGAATTAATAGATAACTCTAAAAGGTTGAAAGTTTCTCACTCTAACAAGGCGTATCTTTGGCATTTAAGACTTGGTCATATTAATCAGGATAGAATTCAAAGGTTGGTGAAAGGCAGTCCTCTAGAATCTCTGGAGGAGGTACATCTTCCTCAATGTGAATCTTGTCTCGAGGGAAAGATGACTAAGTGGTCTTTTGGAGCTAAGGGTACTAGGGCTCAGGAGCTCTTAGAAATTATACACACTGATGTATGTGGTCCCATGAACGTCATAGCACGAGGAGGGTTCAAGTATTATGTCTCCTTTATAGATGATTACTTGAGGTATGGATATGTGAATATGATGCACTGCAAGAGCAAAACCTTTGACAAGTTCAAAGAGTATCGTGCGGAAGTGGAAAAGCAATTGGGTAAATCCATAAAGACACTTCGATCTGATCGAGGTGGCGAATACCTCTCCGATGAATTTCTAGGACATCTTATAGAGAATGGGATATTATCCCAATTGACTACACCTGGTATTCCACAATAGAATGGTGTAGCCGAAAGGAGAAACAGGACCTTGTTAGATATGGTACGGTCCATGATGAGTTATTTAACGCTGCCATTATCATTTTGGGGATATGCTTTAGAAACGGCGTGCTATATTCTGAACCAAGTTCCAAGCAAGTCAATTCCCAAGACTCCGTATGAATTGTGGCGTGGCAGGAAGCCCTCCCTTGGACATATGAGAATATGGGGCTGCCCGACACATGTACTGGATGGGGATGGGAAGAAGTTGGAACCAAGATCAGAACTGTGCATGTTTGTAGGGTATCCAAACAGAACAAAAGGAGGTCTATTCTATAACCCGAAGGAACAAAAAGTCATTGTTTCAACCCATGCGACATTCTTGGAGGAAAGTCACATGAATTACTTTAAGCCTCGAAGCAAAGTGGTGCTAGAGGAGTTATCGGGTGAAAGAACTGCTCCACAAGTTTCGGTCTTGGACACAAGTCCGAGTTCCGGTGAAAGACCTGCAGACGATCAACAATTTAGGGTGCCTCCTCGTAGTAGGACGGTTTCGAAGAAACCTAATTTCTTCATGTATGATGCTGAGGTATACCAGGCCGAGGCTCATGAGCATGAGGATGATCCGGTCACCTATGATGAAGCTATAAATGATGTTGATTCTAAATCTTGGAAACAGGCTATGAACAATGAGATGGATTCTATGAAATCCAACTCTGTTTGGGAACTTGTAGATTTGCCAGATGGGATAAAACCCATTGGATGCAAATGGGTGTACAAAAGAAAGAAGGATACAGAAGGGAGAGTGGAAACTTTCAAAGCTAAACTGGTTGCAAAGGGATACATGCAAAAGGCTAGAATCGATTACGATGAACCCTTTTCGCCTGTTGCTATGCTAAAGTCTATCCATATTCTTCTGTCCCTTACTGCGGCTCTCGATTACGAGATCTGGCAAATGGATGTCAAGACGGCATTCTTGAATGGCCATCTTGAAGAGTGTATCTATATGATACAGCCCGAAGGGTTCGTAGCGAAAGACCAAGAAAGGAAAGTCTGCAAGTTGCTTAGATCCATTTATGGATTAAAGCAAGCATCCTGCTCATGGAACCAAAGGTTTGATCAAGTGATTAAGACATTTGGTTTTGAGCAGAAAGTTGATGAAACTTGTGTTTATAAACGTATTAAGGATGGAGAAGTGGTCTTTCTGATACTCTATGTCGATGATATACTACTCATTGGGAATGATGTAGGGAACTTATCATCGGTCAAGCTTTGGTTACACCAACAGTTTGACATGAAGGACTTGGGAGAAGCTAATTATGTTCTAGGCATTCATCTCTTCAGAGATCGAAAGAACAAAATGATAGCGTTATCCCAAACTTCATACATAGATAAAATAATTGGCAAATATGCAATGCAAGAGGCAAAGAAAGGTACACAACTTTCTATTACTAGTCTAACTCTTTCGTTGGATGACTGTCCAAAGTCATCGGAAGAAAAAGAGCGTATGAGCAAGGTTCCTTATGCATCCACTGTGGGTAGCCTTATGTACGCTATGCTTTGCACTCACCCGGACATATGTTTTACAGTAGGTATGGTGAGTCGATATAAAGCAAATCCTGAAACTAAGCACTAGCAAGCAGTAAAGCATATACTCTAGTATCTTAAGAGAACGAGGGATTATATGCTGGTGTATTCTGGAGGGGACCTAACACCCATAGGATACACGGACTGAGTCTTATAGACTTGCAAGGATTCGAGGAAGTCGACATTAGAGGGCACGTGGAGACAGGATAAGTAGATGTATGTAAGATTACGTCCGAGGACAATATTGCCGATCCTTCTACTAAGACTTTGGTGGCTAGAAGCTTTGAGAGGCACGTAGAGGCGATGGGGATGCGTAACATGGTACGTCTGCTGGCTTAGGGCAAGTGGGAGATTGTTAGGAAATGCCCTAAGCATTAGAGACATTTTGATGTGTTTATTTTGAACTAGATAATAAAATTATATATAGAGGTTATTCATTACATTGCTATCTATCCTCATTTTATTTACATGTTAAAGTAAATGTAAGCAAATATGGCTCCCTGACTGCTTGTGTTAAACTGTTAGAACGTTGCATGCAATGGACTTTTGTATGTGAGAAGATAATGTTCTAAAGTAAGCGGTCTAAACTATGGTCTGTAGTCTATGGGGTTAGACCGAGCATCTAACTCATGTTAAGACTATTATGTTGTCTAAAGCCTTGGTGGGGATAGTTTGTCTTGACTGTCTGGAGCATTGACTCCCAAGTAGAGACTTAGATATATTGTTTGGTGGTGACATATTAGACCGGGACTAAAGCGTGATTGATCTACGAAGTCTGCTTTGAGTGGATCAATCTGCTTTTGACATTCATTGTGTAGTAACCTTAATCCTGAGTAGTTGGATAGCTTCATATATATGACTTGTGTACTTTTATGTTCCAATGTCTAAAGCGTCTCAGAGGTAGTAAGCTTATAGACCAATTTGTTGGGTGATGACTTGTATACGATTAAGGGTTCGTTTACAGATATCAGAATCATAGCTCTAATGAAGAGTTAAGGGTATCCTCTTAAAGGCATTATACTGAATGTGAAAATGGACAAGGCCTTGGGTCATCTGCTGGGCAGATGACTTCTTATTCACATATGGTGAATAATCATTTTCTTTATTCGGTAGTATAATGGAACTTTAAGATAGCCTGATCAGTAGGATTAAACGGACTTTGGCCTAAGGCTAATCATGGATATCATATGAGGGTTCTACTTACATGACAAGGTCATTGGACGATAGCTTGTCACAGGCTTACGTAATACGGTATATAATTGGGAGTTCAGTTTTAGGTTTATAGTGGTGTGACTCTGAAATTAGTGATCATATGATTGAGTTGTTCAGTAAAGAATGATGATTGTATGGATTTGCGGGAGCCCGATTATATATGTCCAATTAGTCCCTCTACTAGCTCCACATAATTCCTTAACGTTTGGCAAAATTGATTTGTGTATGCTATTGGCTAGTTTATTATGCATGGATGGTATTGACATAGGATTAGGATGGTAGACAAGATTCTCTCTAGTTGGATTCAGATTTTGTTTTGGATAATAGAGTACACAATTATTCGAACTCCAAATAAAGTTGCCATGATTTTATTTGAGATTGGATTGGAGTTGTAGAAAATTATCCATGAGAACAAGAATTTGAAATACAACTGTTTTGTGGATTTTGAAATTTGAATTTTGAAATTTGAATTTTGAATTTTGAATTTGAAATTTGAATTTGAAATTTGAATTTGAAATTTAAAATTAAAATTTTGAACCGCAATCCAAGTGAAATTTGCCTTTTCCTTTATTCTACGACTATAGGCTTGGAGCGTTAAACTGTCCTGGCCTAACATTCTGATTAGGTTTACTGCTTTGGCCAATTTAGGTTTCAACTTAGAAAAATTTAGTTAAAGTCCTTTCCCTCTTCTAGGTTTCTCAGACTTTTCTCTTTCTTCTTTCTGTCTATCCCGCTAGTATTCAACCCGCAGAATGCGACTGACACAATCTGTCACTGAAGGTGGTGGTATTAGACCATTATCCACCAAAACGAAGATCTCTGGTCGGAACATTCCAATCATTTTTTTGTATCTTTTCCCTCTAAATAATTACCACGTAAGGGCATCATTTGGACAATTGATCAATTTCCAATGCTCTTCACTCACTGATACATTTCCTTGCTTTAATGCGGCAAACCTTTTTTTTTGTTACGGTTTCCGTAATACAGGATCATAATATATCTAATGAAATTCAACCAAAAATTCATTCTAGTTCATAGTAGTCTCATTTCTTCTCATTCAGACAATGTTCTATCAGAACTTAACATCCTTCATCAAAACAAAGTATGTACGCAGAACCTTCTCCTTGCTCTATCAAGTTTATGGAGTCTCAAATCATCTATATAGAGGAAAATCATTCTTCTGCTTTCAAAAGATCTGTAGAGCCCTCAAATTCTTGAGGCCTTATTCCACAGAATCGCTCATATAATAGCTCTTGATTTACTATTGACCGTAGTTCCTGTATCCTTTCAGGAACGGCGATAATGTACTACCTATTCAACTGTAAAGGCTAGTGGTGGCTGAACCTCCTCAGTACCCTGCGTAGGTTTTATCTCATCTAAACGCCGTCTTAATTCAGCGTTTTCTTGCATCTATACCTCTAAAAGGCCTTATAATTCCTCCATCCTTTTTAGACAGGACGAGGCATTCACTCGTACATCTTTATTCACACGTATTCACCATATTTTCTATTTTTTCTATACTTACTTGAAAATCAATAATTAGATTTTCAATGTATATATATATATTTCACAAAATTTTAAGATTTCCCGAAATTCAAAGAAGCCATAATGCCATATCATCGTAAGGCATTATTATAACTCGTTTCATGACGTTCACATACATATCAATATTAAGGCCTTGTATAAACAACAGCCTCTTTTACATCGAGTATACATATATACACATATGTATCCCTCTACATTTTAGTCATTCTATTGATCCGGTTTCAAAGGGAAATTCCTTTGGATCTCCTTTCTCTTCATCCGGACCATTTCTAGCGCAATAAATGCACATGGCCCATTTATCGTATATTATGCCTTTTCATATAAGACAAAACAACAAAACTCATTATATTATATCAACACATTTTGACAGTCCGTAACAATTCATCACACACATGTCACTACATACACATGTCATTACATAATATTTCAATGTAACATAAAGGATATATATATGAGCCTAATACATCTAATTTTCCTGGTTTATAGGAAACTTTTACAAATCTTCTTCTTTAACTAGATCGTTCATCTATAGACATTTCTTAATCTATGCTCGTCTCTGTTTTCGTTCCGTCGTGAATTCCATGCAAATTGGAGGGATTTATCAGTTCCTCGAAGTGCACAGCATACGTTAGAACTATGTCACCAGACATCGACTGTAGTTTCTCAGTCTGGTGAACTAATTCCCGTATGTTCGCAACTCTAAAGAACTTAGGTGATGTTAGAAGTAACACCCTGTTTGCCCTTGAGGAATTGGGACTGATGTTAGGCTCTTTCCAAGAGAAGATTTACTTAATCGTGGCATGGCGAAACTTGGTCCAGTTAAGCGCTACTCTTGGTCATAAGAATCCCAATACACACAAGAGTATCTCCCTGAAAAGCATTGTCAACAGCCAACAAGGCCCATCTTCTCGACCAATGGCTCATAGCCGGAAAATTGTTTCAATGGCATGACACCAATCCTGCCTTCCTATGAAAATTTTGAAGGACTGTTCGCCACTCAAAACTCTCTGGGCAGCTAACATTGGAGTTCTATACAACTCGATGGCAATCTTCATTTCTTCTCAAAGCAGTCTTCTTTGTGTTAGGAAATGCCCTAAGCATTAGAGACATTTTGATGTATTTATTTTGAATTGGATAATAAAATTATATATAGAGGTTATTCATTACATTGCTATCTGTCCTCGTTTTATTTACATGTTAAAGTAAATGTAAGCAAATATGGCTCCCTGATTGCTTGTGTTAAACTGTTAGAACGTTGCATGCAATGGACTTTTGTATGCGAGAAGACAATGTTCTAAAGTTAGCGGTCTAAACTATGGTCTGTAGTCTATGGGGTTAGACCGAGCATCTAACTCATGTTAAGACTATTATGTTATCTAAAGTCTTGGTGGGGACGGTTTGTCTTGACTGTCAGGAGCTGGACTCCCAAGTAGAGACATAGATATGTTGCTTGGTGGTGACATATTAGACCGGGACTAAAGCGTGATTGATCTACGAAGTTCGCTTTGAGTGGATCGATCTGCTTTTGACGTTCATTGTGCACTAACCTTAATCCTGAGTAAAAGGACAGCTTCATGTATATGACTTGTGTACTTTGATGTTCCAATGGCTAAAGCGTCTCAGAGGTTGTAAGCTTATAGACCGGTTCGTTGGGTGCATGACTTATATACGATGAAGGGTTCGTTTATAGATATCGGAATCATAGCTCTAATGAGGAGTTAAGAGTATCCTCTTAAAGGCATTATACTGAATGTGAAAATGGACAAGGCCTTGGGTCATCTGCTGGGCGGATGACTTCTTATTCACATATGGTGAATAATCATTTTCTTAATTCGATAGTATAATGGAACTTTAAGATAGCCTGATCAGTAGGATTAAACGGACTTTGGCCTAAGGCTGATCATGGATATCACATGAGGGTTCTGCATACATGACAAGGTCATTGGACGATAGCTTGTTACAGGCTTACGTAATACGGTATATAATTGGGAGTTCAGTTTCAGGTTTAGAGTGGTGTGACTCTAAAATTAGTGATTATATGATTGAGTTGTTCGGTAAAGAATGATGATCATATGGATTTGAGGGAGCTCGATTATATATGTCCAATCAGTCCCTCTATTAGCTCCACATAATTCCTTAACATTTGGCAAATTGATTTGTGTATGCTATTGGCTAGTTTATTATGCATGGATGGTGATGACATAGGATTAGTATGGTAGACAAGATTCTCTCCGGTTGGATTCAGATTTTGTTTTGGATAATAGAGTACACAATTATTCGAACTCCAAATAAAGTTGCCATGATTTTATTTGAGATTGGATTGGAGTTGTAGAAAATTATCCATGAGAATAAGAATTTGAAACACAACTGTTTTTGTGGATTTTGAAATTTGAATTTTGAAATTTGAATTTTGAATTTGAAATTTAAATTTGAAATTCGAAATTTGAAATTTGAAATTTGAAATTGAAATTCGACTTTGAAATTTGAAATTCAAATTTTGAATCACAGTCCAAGTGGGATTCGAATTTGTTGTGGTAAATCCACAAGGAATGAAATTTGAATTTGAGTTGGGTATGGAGAGGATAATCTTGTTAGAATCCTACTTGAATTTTGAATCCAAATCCTAGTAAAGATGGACAAAAATTTTGAGGATTCTCCTCAATGGATTTTCGAATTTTTTATGGATAAGGTTCAAGGAAAAATTCAAGTTTCAATCCCAGTTGAATTTGGATTCTCTCCTCCCAGAAAGTGGCCAAAATTTTGGAGTGAATCTCCTAGGAGATTTTCAGTTATTTTGGATGAGGATGAAATAAGATTCAAGCTAGAAAGTCCTAGTGGAATTTTGATTCTCCCTTATCCAAAAGTGGCCGAATTTTTTGTGGAGATTTTCTCTTTAGAATTTTCAGATTTTTTGGTTGAAAAAGGGAGATAAAATTCTAGTTAAAATCTTGTTTAGATTTGGATTGGATTTATCATAAAGTGGTCGAATTTTATTATTGGGATTTTCCCTTGGAAAATTCAGATTTTGTGCTTGTGGATAAGGGAGAATATCTTCTCCTAATCCAATTCGAATTCAGAGAATCACCTCATGCAGGTCTATAAATAGAGGTGCTGCCACTCCAGTTCTCTTAGATCATAGACTCTCAGGTGAGCAGGCTTATTATTGCATAGTCCACCGTGACAATAAGTTCTTTAGAGATCTGGGTGGTCGAAAGAAGACTAGCAGTGCTAACATACCGATCGAGGTTCAGAGTGCCCACACACTCAGCCATTCGGGAATTGGAGAATAGTAGAGAAGGCTAGTTGGTTGAAGCCCTCTGGTTATTCTCCTCCTGCAAGATTGGCATCCTTGGGGTATGAGTTTAATTGTTGTTGGTTTATTGTATATGGCATCATGAGATATTTAACGATATAAAAGTTTTTATTGTTCCGCTACGCCGCTCTGATACGTTTTTTCCGATTTATTTTCCTACAATTGGTATCAGAGCCATCTCATGACTATGCCATGCACATAAATTAGACAATTACTAAGCCTTTTTATTTATGTATGGATTTGATATTTAGAGAGTGGCATTCTAGGATTCCTTTATGTTGTTATCATTGATTATGTATAAAGTATATGGTGAATAATCATTTTCTTTATTTGGTAGTATAATGGAACTTTAAGATAGCCTGATCAGTAGGATTAAACGGACTTTGGCCTAAGGCTGATCATGGATATCATATGAGGGTTCTGCATACATGACAAGGTCATTGGACGATAGCTTGTCACAGGCTTACGTAATACGGTATATAATTGGGAGTTCAGTTTCAGGTTTATAATGGTGTGACTCTGAAATTAGTGATCATATGATTGAGTTGTTCGGCAAAAGAATGATGATCATATGGATTTGCGGGAGCCCGATTATATATGTCTAATTGATCCCTCTACTAGCTCCACATAATTCCTTAACGTTTGGCAAATTGATTTGTGTATGCTATTGGCTAGTTTATTATGCATGGATGGTGATGACATTGGATTAGGATGGTAGACAAGATTCTCTTCGGTTGGATTCAGATTTTGTTTTGGATAATAGAGTACACAATTATTCGTACTCCAAATAAAGTTGCTATGATTTTATTTGAGATTGGATTGGAGTTGTAGAAAATTATCCATGAGAACAAGAATTTGAAACATAACTGTTTTGTGGATTTTGAAATTTGAAATTTGAAATTTGAATTTGAAATTTGAATTTGAAATTTAAATTTGAAATTTGAATTTGATATTCGAATTTGAAATTTGAATTTGATATTCGAATTTGAAATTTGAAATCCACAAGGAATGATATTCGAATTTGAGTTGGATATGCAGAGGATAATCTTGTTAGAATCCTACTTGAATTTTGAATCCAAATCCTAACTAATGATGGACGAAATTTTGAGGATTATCCTCAATGGATTTTTGGTTTTTGTGGATAAGGTTCAAGGAAAAAATTTAAGTTTTAATCCCAGTTGAATTTGGATTCTCTCCTCCCAGAAAAGTGGCTGAAATTTGGAGTATATCTCCTGAGGAAAATTCGGATATTTTGGATAAGGATGAGATAAGATTTAAGCTTGAAAATCCTAGTGGAATTTTTTATTCTCCCTTATTCTAAAAGTGGCTAAAATTTTGAGGAGATTTTCTCCTTGGAATTTTTGGATTTTTTGGTTGAAAAAGGGAGATAAAATTCTAGTTAAAATCTTATTTAGATTTGGATTGGATTTATCTCATAATGGCCGAAATTTGTTGGGATTTTCCCTTGGATAATTTTGTATTTTATGGTTGTGGATAAGGGAGAATATCTTCTTCTAATCCAATTCGAATTCAGAGAATCACCTCATGCAGGTCTATAAATAGAGGTGCTGTCACTCCAGTTCTCTCAGACCATAGACTCTCAGGTGAGCAAGCTTATTGTTGCACAGCCCACCGTGACAATAAGTTCTTTAGAGATCTGGGTGGTCGGAAGAAGACTAGCAATGCTAGCATACCGATCGAGATTCAGAGTGCCACACACTCAGCCATTCGGGAATTGGAGAATAGTAGAGAAGGCTAGTTGGTTGAAGCCCTCCGGTCATTCTCCTCCTGCAGATTGGTGTCCTTGAGGTATGAGTTGTAATTGTTGTTGGTTTATTGTACATGGCATCATGAGATATTTAACGATCTAAAAATTTTTATTGTTCGGCTGCGCCACTCTGATACGTTTTTACCGATTTATTTTCCTACAATTGGTATCAGAGCCAGGTTATGACTATGTCATGTACATAAATTAGACAATTACTTAGTCTTTTTATTTATGTATGGATTTGATATTTAGAGAGTGGCATTCTAGGGTTCCTTTATATTGTTATCATGGATTATGTATAAAGTATATGGTTATTTTAATTTTCTGAATTATTATAAGCATGCTTGTTTATGCCAGTTATGGTTCCTTAGAATTCAGAAAAATTGTATCTAGGAATTTTTATGTAACTATGGGAGCAGTTTATTAACACTGTAATTTTCCCATGGATTTTAATTTTTGTCTCTTAGAATTTTTATGGTTAGAATTTTTGTACACCGGAAACGGTTTAGGAAATTTTATGCAATTATTCTTGGAGGAGATTGAAGATTGAAGACCGTAATTTATTTTTCCAAAAGTTAAATTTGATATAAAGGTTGAAATTTTGATTGTGTGGAAAAATTTTCAATTTAATTGGGATTCAAGTTAATTTTTGGAGATCCTAATAGGTAAATTGGAATATGGCATAAAAATCGAGACACGACCCCTCGGGATAGGCCAACGGGCCTTGGTGGGGCTGCAGCCCCTGCCCTCGGGCAGGATGAGGCTGCGGTAGTCCCTGTGCAGGCCATAACCACCGACGGCCACAGGCTTGGCCTACAGCCGAGGGTGGTTGTGACGCCTTAAATTCTATTTAAGGGTCAATATATAATTTAAATAAAATTAGTGTGCCAAAAATTAATTAAAAATCTTTTGGAAACCCTAGGTTGGTTTCCTAGTCAAATTCCGCTCAAAAAGTCAACAATTTGAACTTCAAAAAGAAACCCTAAAATATTCGGCCATCACTTGGGTTTTTAATTAAAATTTAAATTCCACAAATCCAAGGAGGATTTAAATTCAAAATTCATCCCTTAGATATAAAGAAGAAATTTCGGCCATAAAGTATAGGAAATAAAGGAGATTTTTTTATTTGAATCAAAAGCTAGGTCAAAACTCAACCAAAATTCAAATTATTTTTCCTTAAAAACTAAGGGATAATTTTGGCCACCTAAAGGGAAATAAGAGAGAAAACCCTAGCCTCAAAACAGCACAAAAACTTTCCCTTTTACCCTTAGAAATTTCGGCCAAACAAGGAAGAGAAAGGGAAAGAAAGAAAACCTAGTATAAAAACCCTCTTTTAACTCTCATTCACCCTTCCTTTCACACTCAAAAATTCGGCCAGCTTTCCCTTCTCTCCTCTCTGAATTTTCTCTCCCAAAACACACCCAAAACAGCAAACAAAACCTATCAAAAGGCAGCTCAAAGATTCAACAATTTTCGAGACAAAAACAAGGTGAGAAATCAAACTTTTTCCTTCCTTCTCCTTTTAGTTTTAAATCCAAATTTTTATACGGTTTTCTCCAATGTTTTCCCTACCGTTTTGAAGACTCCAACACTCACACAAATTCAGCTAAAAAGGAGACCAAGCATCAAAAATAGTGCAGCATAAACAAGGTGTGAATCTCTCTCTCAAACCCTAAAAATTTTGCCTCTTTGTTCCCTTTCAAAAACCCTATTATCACATGTGTAAATTTTATGATTTTTGCCAATTTGATTCTTGGGTTGTGTTAATGACATATAAATAAGGTTTTCCACAAAATTTCGTGATCATTGGATGAAAATTGAATTGGTTTGAGGCTAATCAAAATTCGGACACAAAAAAACGGAAATCTGGAAAATTACCATATGAACAGTAAATTTGTGTAAGCCATAACTTGAGTTTGAAAAATGATTTTTGAGTGATTCTTGAGCCTAAAATAAAATTCAAGATATCCCCTAAATGCCTGAAAAATTTCAGAACCAAAATCATCCGTTGCCTAGTCAAAATATTTTTCTAATATAGGCGGACAGAACTGCCAGTTTTTGAACTGAAACTGAAACCCATATTTTATGCCTGAAAACAACCCCTCGGTTTTTGGCCTAATTGAATGACCAAATGATGTATAAAAATTATAAAAATTATATGGAATTAAAGTTACGGATGTCTAGTTTAACATATTCAAAATTTAGAACTTTTTGGATTAAAAATGAATTGATATTGATTTTACAATCAGCCTAGGTCAGTCTGCCCATGATCAGAAATATCCTAACTTAGAGTTTTTCACAAATTTTAAATCCCAAATATTTATTAAACGTTTTGAAATCTTTTGTGGCACACTAAAATGATTGGATGATTATGTCTAGACCCAGACTGATCATATGTTGTGATTATAGGATTTATTTGACGTTCTTGCTGGATTTGTGGATCACATTATCGTAACGCTTGTGCGATAATTGAGGTAGGACGTTCTAGCCTTTTCTGGGAGTAGTCAAGTGTTTTAAATTCCCCTGTTTTATCGATGGCATACTATTTTCAGTTTATGAAATTATTATACTGTTTTTGGATGAAATAAACGCATGCAAAGTGTTTTGTATTAAATGTGTATTTTAAAGCGTGTTTTGATTAATGGCATAATATAACTTGTTAAATACCATCTTTTGAATAATCCGGTGAACATAATTGAGCTCTAGTTCACGATCATTGTAAATGATGCGTGCGTCCCAGAGTTGACGCCATGGGGGAAGGTCCCTAAACCTGCGCAGGGCCGTTCGGCCTATTTAGACCGTAACGAGATGATCTCGGATAATTCAAATTCGAGGCACATATATTATAGCTACGACAAGTCCTCACTCATAATATGATGGTTTGTTTTAATGATTTATTGTTTTAATATTGGGGCACGTATATTGCAGCTACGCTAAGTCCTCAGCAGAATAAAACTTGTATTAAAAATGTTTTTCACGAAATTGTTGATTTTTTTTTTATGATTATTATGTCATGTATTTTTTTTAAATTGTTGATTATTTTTAGAAACGAATATTATGCCATACTTTTAAATGTTATCTGTTAACCCACTTTTGTTTCTATCCTACTGAGCCAGCGCTCACGTCCCTTTTTCTCTGTGATTTCGAAATGACTACTTCCAGGTACGGGAGGTAGCAGTTCCGAAATTCGTTGAGATATCCGTTACTACCGAAGATGATGCTATCCGTTTTCTCCATCTTCTTCTTTCTATTTCTCGGTCTGATGTAATGAGACTTTAAGTTTGTACTTTATTTCACGTTATTCAAATTTCATGCTAGGGAATATTTTATGGTTGGTAATTTCTTTTGAAAACCGATTTTGTGTTTGACTTCTGCATTAAAAAGCATTTATTTTCTCCTTTATTTTATTTTGTGGTTACGATGCTACTTTATAATTAGGTTTAGCAAAATTATAATGTTGACCCGTTGTTTTTGTAATAAATGTTTTCCTTAAATCTCGGGTTGATATTATGATTTGGCTGCCGTGTCACGTGTCTAAATTTTGGGCCGTGACAAATAATAGTATCAGAGCCCAGGTTTTCAAAAGGGTTTTCCATCAAAACGTTTTCAAAAGGGTTTTTCATCAAAACGTTTTCAAAAGGGTTTTCCATCAAAACGTTTTCAAAAGGGGTTTTTCATCAAAACGTTTTCAAAAGGGTTTTCATCAAAACGTTTTCAAAATACCTAAGCATAGTTTTCTTACTCTTAGAAGCTTATAGGATTTCCTCTTCCCTCAATCTCATATAGCAAAATGGCTTGTCTCGGCACGCGTAATCAGAGGCAGCAGAGAGGCAACAACGAAGAGAACCCCGGGAACACGCAGCCTCAAGGGAGATAGAATGCAGCAGTTCCTACACCGAATGATCAGCTAACGGCAATGCAGAATCTCACGGCGGCGATACAGGCTCTCCTCACCGTCTTACCTTTTAGAACACCTAACCCAACTCCTGTAGCCAATATTGTTCCTAATCAGACCCGAGAGCGGGGAGTTCTTCTCAGACGCCTCAGCAAACGCCTACCACCGAAAACCCTACCTCTGGAGGAGTACCTACCCAGCCTATGATACATCCTAAACAGGCAGCCCTAACTCTTTTCTTTAAGCCTCACGTACCCACTTTCGACGGCACGGGCACAGAGATGCATGCCGACTACTGGTTTGATGCCATTCGTAAGTAGCTAAAGTTGACCACCACACCCGTAGAGTTTTGGGTTGAGTTTGCTTCCAACAAGCTGGTGGGTCGAGCCTCTACCTGGCGGGCTAGTATCGAGGATGATTTGACAGAGGAGCAGAGGTCTTCTTGGACAGTTTTCGAGGAGCGTTTTCACGAGCGTTTCTTTTCAACTCAGTTCCACGACAGAAAAGCTAGGGAGTTCGTCCGTTTGAAGCAAGGGTCTATGTCAGTACGGGAATATGAAGCCAAGTTCATCGAGTTGGCCCGATATGCGAAGAATCAGGTTTTGGATGAAGCTACTAAGTGTCTCCGCTTTGAGGAAGGACTTAGCCTCTATGTGAAGAGGGGTGTACAACCGTTCCAGATCAGGGATAGCTACCAGTAGATAGTTGCTAAGGTGTTGACAATGGAAGAGGGTGACAAGGAGTTCCTTGATGCTCGTAACAAAAACAAGTCTGGACCAATCTGTAACAGGCCTCAACACAAGCCGCAGACTCCTTACCAGAAGAACCAGCAGTCTTAGGGATCGGGATCTCATCAGTTTTCTGCACAGTGACAGGGTCGGGTGAATGTGATTACCTACTTCGAGTGTGGTGATGAGGGCCACAAAAGAAATGTCTGCCCGAAAAGACAGTCAAGAGACAATGCTCATAGACATCATCATCAGCGGAATCAGAATGGTCTTCTACAGAGGCAACAGATTACTTCCCAGTCTTCGCAGTCACAGCGCCCTCAGCTTCTAGCTCCCTATCAGCCTTAGCGCACGAGCCAGTACACTACGCCTTATGCTCCACATGCTACACCGCTACAGTAGTTCCCAGTGCCGAGTTATCAGAGACCGCCACCACAGGGTCAGAGTACAGGCTACTAGCGAGGGAATACAGTTCAAAATCGTGGTAAGGCACCACAGGTACACGCTCTTGGAGCTGATAGCATGGAGATAGATCATACACCGACTGCATTAGATGGTATAATTCCTATCTTTGGTACATATGCACATGTTTTGTTTGACACCGGAGCTACACACTCTTTTATAGCCCAACATTATGCTCGTTCACTTGGTTTAAAACTGTAAAATCTTGACTCTCCCTTATGTGTGAAATCCCTGTTGGGCACGACTACCATTAGTGATGGGTGTCAAGCCTATGTTTATGTTAGGGATGTTTGTTTGGAGGCATCACTTGTAGTAATGCCTATGTTTGCTTATGATGTCATTCTAGGATATGACTGGCTTTCCCGATATGGGATTATGCTTGATTGTCGTAATCGAAGCGTTATCTTTACAACTGGTTCCGGACATGTGGTGTCCTATCAGTTAAGCTTAGTTTCAGATGTTGATAGATCTGCTCTGAGGTTAGTGTCGAAGAGTAGGTAGGGTATTCTTTGCTTCTTATCCTTGTGTGCAGTGGAAGGATCCAGTTCTGAAAAGAGTACCCAACCTATACCTGTTGTCGATAGTTTTCCAGATGTTTTTCCAAAAGCTCTTCCAGGTTTACCACCTCATCGAGAAATAGAGTTTCATATCGACTTAGTTCCCGGAACAGCTCCTTTTGCTTCTGTTCCGTATCGTATGGCACCTCTAGAGATGAAAGAGTTGAGCAAGTAGCTGGGTGAGTTGAAATCGCTGGGCTTTATCCGAGACAGTAACTCACCTTGTGGTTCGTCAGCCCTTTTCGTTAAGAAAGCCAACGGTTCGCTACGTCTCTGTATGGACTACAGAAAGCTCAACAGTGGGACCATCAAAAATAAGTATCCGTTACCACGTATAGATGACTTGTTCGATCGGTTGGGTGGAGCTTGTTTCTTCTCCAAGGTTGATTTGAGATCCGATTATCATCAACTTCATGTTAGAGAGGAGGATATCCCGAAGATGGCGTTGCGAACAAGGTATGGTAGTTCTGAGTTCTTAGTAATGCCTTTCGGTTTGACAAACGCGCCAGCAGCCTTCATGGATATGATGAATAGAGTCTTCCGATCTTTTCTTGATAAGTTCGTCATCGTATTCATCGACGACATCCTCATCTACTCCCGAACTCGTGAAGATCATGCACAGCATCTCAACATAGTTTTACAAACTCTTCGTGAACATCAGTTGTACGCCAAGAAAGAAAAATGTGAGTTTTGGATGACAGAGGTTAAATTTCTTGGGCATATAATCTCAGGATACGGTATATCAGTGGATCCATCCAAGGTTGAAGCGATTCTTAAGTGGGAACGACTGAAGAATGTCCCAGAGATCCGAAGCTTCTTGGGCTTAGCAGGATATTATCGACGTTTTGTACAGGACTTCAGCAAGCTCGCCGCTCCCCTCACCAATCTGACAAAGAAGGATGTACCTTTCATTTGGGACAACAGCTGTGAGTCAGTTTTCTAGGAGTTAAAGAGCCGTTTGACGTCTGCAGCTATCCTTATTATTCCGGATCAGGATCAAGTATATGACGTCTACACCGATGCTTCTCATCAAGGTCTTGGAGTAGTTTTAATGCAACAGAACCGAGTTGTCGCTTATGCCTCATGACAACTGAAACAACATGAACGAAACTACCCTACACACGATCTAGAGTTAGCTGCAATAGTGTTCGCACTTAAGATTTGGCGTTGTTATCTGTATGGTGCCAGTTTTAGACTGTTTTCATATCACAAGAGTTTGAAATACCTAGCTACACAGAAAGATCTAAACCTGTGTCAGAGAAGATGGGTAGAATACATGCAAGACTACGACTTCCAAGTCGAGTATCATCCGGGTAAAGCAAATGTGGTTGCAGATGCACTAAGTAGGAAAAGAGAGGCAGTTCCCAATCCTGATCAAGACGCTTCTATAATGGCTATGCAGATAGATGAGTGGGAAAAGGACAGAGTTCTTACAGCTTATCAGGCTCGTTTTGGCAAAGTTCAGGGTCACCCAGTGTTGTACAACTTAGTGATGGAACCAGACTACGTGCGGAGGATCAAGGAGAATCAGTTGGCAGATACACGTTTCGTTGACATCTGAGAGAGATTGTTAAAGGGCAAGCATGTTGCAGAGTGGTCGATGGACGCCAGTGGAATTCTTTACAACGAGGGTCGCTTAGCAGTGCCACACATTCCAGAGCTTATACAGGAGATCTTGTCGGAGTTGCATCAGTCGAGGTTCGCCATGCACCCAGGTGGAAACAAGATGTATCAAAACCTAAGACGGCAGTTTTGGTGGAGAGGTATGAAGTTAGATGTAAAGAACTTCATGGCCAACTATTTGACGTGTCAAAAAGTAAAGGCAGTACAGGAGAGACCTGCAGGTTTGCTCCAACCACTTCCAATACCTCGGTAGAAGTGGGATAATATAGGAATGGACGTCCTAACCGGCTTACCAAAAGCACAGGATGGATCTGATGGAGTCTGGGTAGTAGTAGATCGTCTCACGAACACCGCGCACTTTATCCCGTTCAAGACAACTTGCACCAGGAACCAGCTGGCCGAGCTTTACATGAGGAACGTAGTCAGATTGCATGGAGTCCCTTCAGTGATCATTTCTGATCATGATACGCGCTTCAATGCTTGTTTTTGACAAAGTCTACAGGAAGCTCTAGGCACAGAACTGAACTTCAGCACCGCTTTTCATCCGCAGACAGATGGTCAGTCAGAGCGTCTCATACAGATTCTCGAGGATATGCTACGTGCCTGCGTTCTTGATCTTGGAGATGGATGGAGCAAACACCTCTACCTAGTAGAGTTCGCATACAACAACAGTTATCAAGCGAGTATCGGAATGGCACCCTTTGAAGCGTTGTACGGAAAGCCTTGTCGATCACCCATCTATTGGGTTGACAACCAGGAAGCACCCGTGGGTGGACCTGATATAATCCTAGACCAGTACGAGAAGATTGCCATCATCAAACAACGACTTCTAACAGCACAGAGTCGACAGAAGAGCTATGCAGATCAACGCAGAAAGCCGTTAGAGTTCGAGGTCGGAGAGTTTGTGTTGCTAAAGGTTTCACCGAAGAAAGGTTTCTCTCGTTTCGGAGTTAAAGGGAAGCTAGCACCACGTTACATTGGACCTTTTGAGATCGTATGTAGAGTTGGTAAGGTCGCATATGAGCTAAAGTTACCCGACACCTTGGGAGTGCACAACGTTTTCCATGTATCGATGCTGAGAAAGAGTGCACGAGCAGAGTCAGAAGTCATTTCAACAGATGATGTAGAAATCCAACCAGATGTCTCTTACGCCGAGGTTCCAGTGAAGATTTTAGATCGTAAGGTCAAGCAGCTGAGAACGAAAACAATACCCATGGTGAAGGTTCTTTGGAGTAACCATGGTGAAGAGGAAGCCACATGGGAAATCGAGAAAGATATGCGTGAGACCCATGCTGAATGGTTCGCTAAGCAGTAGAGTACTTGTAATGTAGTCGACCTAAGTTTGTTTTGTAACCCTACTCTATTCATAGTGGTAGATATACCACTATATGTTCTAAAAGGTGCATTTAGATTTGCTTAATGAAATGAGAAGTGACTCATATTCTTATTCTCTTCTTTAGTGTGGAGAAATTCTTAAAGTTTCGAGGACGAAACTATTTTTAGTGGTAGATATTTGTGACGCCTTAAATTCTATTTAAGGGTCAATATATAATTTAAATAAAATTAGTGTGCCAAAAATTAATTAAAAATCTTTTGGAAACCCTAGGTTGGTTTCCTAGTCAAATTCCGCTCAAAAAGTCAACAATTTGAACTTCAAAAAGAAACCCTAAAATATTCGGCCATCACTTGGGTTTTTAATTAAAATTTAAATTCCACAAATCCAAGGAGGATTTAAATTCAAAATTCATCCCTTAGATATAAAGAAGAAATTTCGGCCATAAAGTATAGGAAATAAAGTAGATTTTTTTATTTGAATCAAAAGCTAGGTCAAAACTCAACCAAAATTCAAATTATTTTTCCTTAAAAACTAAGGGATAATTTTGGCCACCTAAAGGGAAATAAGAGAGAAAACCCTAGCCTCAAAACAGCACAAAAACTTTCCCTTTTACCCTTAGAAATTTCGGCCAAACAAGGAAGAGAAAGGGAAAGAAAGAAAACCTAGTATAAAAACCCTCTTTTAACTCTCATTCACCCTTCCTTTCACACTCAAAAATTCGGCCATCTTTCCCTTCTCTCCTCTCTGAATTTTCTCTCCCAAAACACACCCAAAACAGCAAACAAAACCTATCAAAAGGCAGCTCAATGATTCAACAATTTTCGAGACAAAAACAAGATGAGAAATCAAACTTTAGCCTTCCTTCTCCTTTTGGTTTTAAATCCAAATTTTTATATGGTTTTCTCCACTGTTTTCCCTATTGTTTTGAAGACTCCAACACTCACACAAATTCAGCCAAAAAGGAGACCAAGAATCAAAAATAGTGCAGCACAAACAAGGTGTGAATCTCTCTCTTAAACCCTAAAAATTTTGCCTCTTTGTTCCCTTTCAAAAACCCTATTATCACATGTGTAAATTTTATGATTTTTGCCAATTTGATTCTTGGGTTGTGTTAATGACATATAAATAAGGTTTTCCACAAAATTTTGTGACCATTGGATGAAAATTGAATTGGTTTGAGGCTAATCGAAATTCGGACACAAAAAAACGGAAATCTGGAAAATTACCATATGAACAGTAAATTTGTGTCAGCCATAACTTAAGTTTTAAAAACGATTTTTGAGTGATACTTGAGCCTAAAATTAAATTCAAGATGTCCCCAAAATTCTTGTAAAATTTCAGAACCAAACTCATCCGTTTGCCTAGTCAAAATATTTTTCTAATATAGGCGGACAGAACTGCCAGTTTTTGAACTGAAACTGAAACCCAGATTTTATGCCTGAAAACAATCCCTCGGTTTTTGGCCTAATTGAATGACCAAATGATGTCTAAAAATTATAAAAATTATATGGAATTAAAGTTACGGATGTCTAGTTTAACATATTAAAAATTTAGAATTTTTGGGATTAAAAATGAATTGATATTGATTTTACAATCAGCCTAGGTCAGTCTGCCCATGACCAGAAATATCCTAACTTAGAGTTTTTCACAAATTTTAAATCCCAAATGTTTATTAACCATTATGAAATTTTTGTGGCACACTAAAATGATTGGATGATTATGTCTAGACCTAGACTGATCATATGTTGTGATTATAGGATTAATTTGACATTCTTGCTGGATTTGTTGATCACATTATCGTAACGCTTGTGCGATAATCGAGGTAGGACGTTCTAGCCTTTTCTGGAAGTAGTCAAGTGTTTTAAATTTCCCTGTTTTATCGATGGCATGCTGTTTTCAGTTTATGAAATTATTATACTGTTTTTGGATGAAATAAACGAATGCAAAGTGTTTTGTATTAAATGTGTATTTTAAAGCGTGTTTTGATTAATGGCATAATATAACTTGGTAAATACCATCTTTTGAATAATCCGGTGAACATAATTGAGCTCTAGTTCACGATCATTGTAAATGATGCGTGCGTCCCAGAGTTAATGTGACGACCAGAGAATTTTAGCGGTGTAACTTAGTTTAATCTAGGGTTTTCTATGACTTCTGTAAGCAAGAATGTAAAGAAACTCTATGTTTGTAATTAGACAAATTATAGTGTTGATAGTAATAAATAGATGTTTGGAGGAATTAAAATCTCCAAAAATAAGTAGAGAATAAAGTATATGAGTAAGAAAGTGATTTCAGGCCAAAATGCTCAAAAAGGAGTAGTTTCGGTATCTAAACAGTGTAAAGATAAGAATATAGCAAGTCAAAGTAAGAGCACAGTAAGAAAAGTAATTTAGAGTTTTTAAGAGTTTTAAGACAGTATTAGGATAATTTGACAGTACGGATGGCTAGACAAGTCCTCCGGTATGTCACCAGAAATTTCGTCATCTTCGGTAAAATGATGAAGCATTTTGGGGTCAAAGAAACCAAGAGATTACCCTGTGACAACCGGGAAATTCAGACAATTCTCGGAAGAAAATGTACAAATGTATGTATATAATAATTTGTACCATTTAAAGAGTGAAATAAATGTATTTATATTGTTTAGAATATATTAAAATGTTCTAACAATACTGACGAGTAAGAATTCAGTGTGGGAAAAATTCACTGAGTTGAAACGGGTGAAACGGTGCCAAAACCGGCATTGAAAACCCTAACCGGAGCTCAAATAGACGAAAAACTTCCGGGATTGATTTTGATCAAACGGAAGCAGTTTAAATTGATCCAACTGCACAGGAGACCTCAGGAACCCACCGGGACGATTCCAGGAAAATTTCGGCTCGAACCGGTATCGGTCAAAAAGTAGTCGAATTAATATGAATAGTAAAAGTCAAAGTCAACAAATGCTTTTGCATTTATGACATCATAAATCCATTTAATAAATGGAAAGAAAATGGTGGTTGGTAGCATTAATGGCCATGATTTATTTGCTTTTTGATCTAAAGGCCAATATTTGGCCAAAAATTCACCATTTTAATTTTTGAAAAATATGGAAAGAATTAGCGTTGAAAGGTGGTGAAATGTGATTGGTTGAAAGCCAAATTAATTGGCTTGTTTCATGCATAAGTCGGCAAAACTTGGCAAAAGTGGCCGAGACAATATTTCAAAGCCAAAAACCAAGAGAAAATTTTCTAAGTCATTTTCCTTGGAGGAGCCGTGAGGAACCAAGTGAGAGCCAAGTGATTTCTTCAATTTTCTTTCACAAAAATTGTGTCAAAGCATTCCTTGAAGACAAAGGAAGCAAGTGAACAAGGTAATTCCTCTTAGATTTAACTTTTTCTTGGTTTTTCTTCAAGAAAACCGTGGGATGAATAGTGGAAAAAGATGGAAAAATTTTTGGTTATTTTCAACGATTTGATGCTTGGGTTTTGTTAAGGGTGTAATTAGGAAGAAAACCATGTAATTGGTTTAAAGAAAAACCAAAATTTTGTTGGTTTTCCAAGGGTAAAACCATGGGTTACCATGAGTAATCAATGAGAAATTTGTTGTGTTTATGTATTACATGCTTTCAATCTAAATTTTGTTAAGAATAAAGCATGATTTACATTATGGAAAGCTTGAAAAAAATTTTTGGTGTGGACTTACCTAATGTGGCCGTGGGATTACTTAGGGTTTGGAAGAAAAATTTTGCATGGTTTATGTGATATTTGGATGATTTAAATCATGCATTTTATAATGTAAATGATGGAATTATGATTGAAAGCATGAAACAAAAATGTTGTGCATGTTTTTCATTAAGTGGCCGTGGGTTATAAGTGATTAAAAACCCTAGGAAAATTGTTGAAAAATGCAATGAAAATGGGCTTGAAAATGTGTTAAGAAAATGACATTTTAATAGCCTAAAATGTGGTTGAAAATTTGGGAAGTTCTGGTTCGGTTTGATTGTCAAAATCGTGGCCAAAAACTAAGGGTAAAAGTGAAAAAAAATTTTGGTGTAATGTGGGTTAAAATGCAAATTGGAATCTTGTGAGCTTTTATGTAAAAGTTTGGAAAACTTTTACATAAAATAGGCTTGTGGTATAGTACGTGGCAGGTACATATGGTCCGAGGCGTACCTAACGCCGGAAGTCTTAAAATTATGCCGAAATGCTGCCGAAATTTCAAAAACGGCATTCGGGGTAAAATGGGAATTAAAAATAAAAAGTTTGGGGTCGGGTCGGAAACCCGAGTCCCTAACGGAAAATTGAATAAGGAAAACCTAAGGGGTGGTTCGTGAATAGTAACCCGTCCCCTAAAAATATAAAACGCGAGTGAAATTGAAAAACTGACCCCGAGGGGGGGCGTTTTTGGAAACGAAATAAAGGTCCGAGTCGGGAAAGGAAAATCCGAGCCTCGGAGTCCTAGATCGGGAATATCTAGATGAACGTTTTAAATGCTAGTGAAACGTCCATTTGAGACTCCGAAACGATAGAAAATCACTAAACCGACGTAAGGGTCAGAATAGTACCACCCAAGGGACGGGTGATAAGTAAATAATGTAATCGCAACAATTAAGTTGTAAAAATTTACGAGACCTAGAAAAGATTGTTTTAAGATTTTAGGGACTCAGAAAATCCCGTTTAAGCACCAAAATGAGAATGTTACGACCCCAAGACCCGTTAGGGGCAAAACGGTCATTTTGACCAAAAAGTCTAGAAGAGTCAAGAAAGGGGCGTTAAACCTTCCAGTTAGCTATTTTATGGTTCTCGGGCTTAGGGAACCCAGTCTAAGCAGAAAAATAGAAACGTCCCCTGACCCAGTTACTATTCACGTGCATGGCACTATTCACATACATGATACTATTCACGTGAATAGTCTATTCACCTATTTTATCAAAAATTTCTAAAATTCTCGGAAATGGTTGCTAGAGCGCTAGAAAAGTAGAAACAGAGTCATTAGGACTTTAAATGTCGTGATAAGACTTTAATTAAGATTTTAAAAGCCAAAGTTCAGATTTCAGTATAATAAAGTCAGTTAATGAAAATGTATTAACTGATGATATTATGTCTTTAGGAAATTCAACTAGAGACGGGCAAAAGAGCTCGATGGACTACAGAAGTTTACACTAGCACAAGTGCTGTAAATACAGACATTTAATTGTCTACTCACGAATTGACTTGCCATAGAGTTGTATTATATATATACACATTTAAGTTATTCAGTTTGTGACATGATACTAACATGTTCACGAGAATAGTTAAGCAAGATCAGAAAAAGAAAAGAGGAATAAGATAAGTCAAATAATAAGACTTAAAAGTTAAGGTTGGCGTACCAGCCTCTCTAGTTTTGAGGTTCAAAGATAGCCTCCACCCCAGTTGTGTGGCGCTGCCTCGTTAATAATGAGGTAGTTGATGGCTTGACTTGCTGCCTATAGGTAGTAGTCCAGAAATGACCTTAGGGTTGATTGGTGGGTCACTCCCCTGATCCTCTATTGGTCTGCGCGCACTAGGTACGTCCAACCACGGCCCACAAGTGAAAGATTAAGCAAGATAAAGTAAAGCAAAGAAAAGAAAGAATAAGTAAAGCATAGGAGTAAGAAAATAATTGGTCATAAGTTGACTAACCCTAAGTGTGGTGTATTCAGCTTATTTACTTGTATGTTTGTACTTACTGAGCTTTAGCTCATTAGTCTATTCGTGATGTAGGTAATAAAGGTAAGCAACCAGCAATATGAACAAGAGTAGTAGACTGGCAGGCAGATCCCAGCGATGTCATGGACGGGTTATGGTTCCGTTTCGCAGAGTTCCGCTGTAATCAAAGTGTAAAAGAAAGTGTAATAGTGAGATATATGTATAAAGATAAAACAAGAGTGCAATATGTAAAGTAGTGAAACAAGCTTAAAAGTATGATTTTATTTTTACGTACTTTAAAGTAACAAGACCGTAAAATATATTTTGGAAAAAAAGTATTAAGTAGTACGTATATATTTATGTATACACAATTTTTAAGAATTAATGGTTTCATTCAGTCAAGTTTTAAAAAAAAATATTCCTAGTTTTTCAAGAACAAATCTTTTAAACCCCCAAGAAGAAGAAAGTTATAGAGACAAGCAAGCTAAGTAAGAATAAGCAAAGAATAAAGAAAGCAAGCAAGATAAGGTGGACGACCTAAGCTAGAGGGGTCACCCACAGTTGACACCATGGGGGAAGGTCCCTAAACCTGCGCAAAGCCGTTCGGCCTATTTAGACCGTAACGAGATGATCTAGGATAATTCAAATTCGAGGCACGTATATTATAGCTACGACAAGTCCTCACTCATAATATGATGGTTTGTTTTAATGATTTATTATTTTAATATTGGGGCACGTATATTGCAGCTACGCTAAGTCCTCAGGAGAATAAAACTTGTATTAAAAATGTTTTTCACGAAATTGTTGATTTTTTTTTTATGATTATTATGTCATGTATTTTTTTTAAATTGTTGATTATTTTTGGCAACGAATAGTATGCCATACTGTTAAATGTTATCTATTAACCCACTTTTGTTTTTGTCCTACTGAGCCAGCGCTCACGTCCCTTTTTCTTTGTGATTTCGAAATGACTACTTCCAGGTACGGGAGGTAGCAGTTCCGAAATTCATTGAGATATCCGTTACTACCGAAGATGATGCTATTCGTTTTCTCCATCTTCTTCTTTCTGTTTCTCGTTCTGATGTAATGAGACTTTAAGTTTGTACTTTATTTCACGTTATTCAAATTTCATGCTTAGGAATATTTTATGGTTGGTAATTTCTTTTGAAAACCGATTTTGTGTTTTACTTCCGCATTAAAAAGCATTTATTTTCTTCTTTATTTTATTTTGTGGTTATGATGCTACTTTATAATTAGGCTTAGCTAAATTATAATGTTGACCCGTTGTTTTTGTAATAAATGTTTTCCTTAAATCTCGGGTTGATATTATGATTTGGCTGCTGTGTCACGTGTCTAAATTTTGGGCCGTGACAAATAATGGTATCAGGGCCCAGGTTTTCAAAAGGGTTTTCCATCAAAACGTTTTCAAAAGGGTTTTCCATCAAAACGTTTTCAAAATGGGTTTTCCATCAAAATGTTTTCACTAAGACCTTGGTGTCTAGAAGCTTTGAGAGGCATGTAGAGGCGATGGGGATGCGTAACATGGCACATCTACTGGCTTAGGGCAAGTGAGAGATTGTTAGGAAATGCCCTAAGCATTAGAGGCATTTTGATGTATTTATTTTGAACTGGATAATAAAATTATATATAGAGGTTATTCATTACATTGCTATCTGTCCTTATTTTATTTACATGTTAAAGTAAATGTAAGCAAATATGGCTCCCTGACTGCTTGTGTTAAACTGTTAGAACGTTGCATGCAATGGACTTTTGTATGCGAGAAGACAATGTTCTAAAGTTAGCAGTCTAAACTATGATCTGTAGTCTATGGGGTTAGACCGAGCATCTAACTCATGTTAAGACTATTATGTTGTCTAAAGCCTTGGAGGGGACGGTTTGTCTTGACTGTCTGGAGTTGGACTCCCAAGTAGAGACATAGATATGTTGCTTGGTGGTGACATATTAGACCGGGACTAAAGCGTGATTGATCCACGAAGTCCGCTTTGAGTGGATCAATTTGCTTTTGACGTTCATTATGCAGTAACCTTAATCCTGAGTAAAAGGACAGCTTCATGTATATGACTTGTGTACTTTGATGTTCCAATGGCTAAAGCATCTCAGAGGTAGTAAGCTTATAGACCGGTTTGTTGCGTGCATGACTTGTATATGATGAAGGGTTCATTTACAGATATCGGAATCATAGCTCTAATGAGGAGTTAAGGGTATCTTCTTAAAGGCATTATACTGAATGTGAAAATGGACAAGGCCTTGGGTCGTCTGCTGGGTGGATGACATCTTATTCACATATGGTGAATAATCATTTTCTTTATTTGATAGTATAATGGAACTTTAAGATAGCCTGATCAGTAGGATTAAATGGACTTTGGCCTAAGGCTGATCATGGATATCATATGAGGGTTCTGCATACATGACAAGGTCATTGGACGATAGCTTGTCACAGGCTTACGTAATACGGTACATAATTGGGAGTTCAGTTTCAAGTTTATAGTAGTGTGACTCTGAAATTAGTGATCATATGATTGAGTTGTTCGGTAAAAGAATGATGATCATATGGATTTGCGGGAGCCCAATTATATATGTCCAATCAGTCCCTCTACTAGCTCAACATAATTCCTTAACGTTTGGCAAATTGATTTGTGTATGCTATTGGCTAGTTTATTATGCATGGATGGTGATGACATTGGATTAGGATGATAGACCACATTCTCTCTGGTTGGATTCAGATTTTGTTTTGGATAATAGAGTACACAATTATTCGAACTCCAAATAAAGTTGCCATGATTTTATTTGAGATTGGATTGGAGTTGTAGAAAATTATGTATGAGAACAAGAATTTGAAACACAACAGTTTTGTGGATTTTGAAATTTGAATTTTGAATTTTGAAATTTGAAATTTGAATTTGAAATTTGAATTTGAAATTCGAATTTGAAATTTGAATTTGAAATTCGAATTTGAAATTTAAATTTGAAATTTGAATTTGAAATTTGAATTTGAAATTTAAATTTTAAATTTGAATTTGAAATTCGAATTTGAAATTTGAAATTCAAATTTTGAATCACAGTCTAAGTGGGATTCGAATTTGTTGTGGAAAATCCACAAGGAATGAAATTCGAATTTGAGTTGGATATGGAGAGGATAATCTTGTTAGAATCCTACTTGAATTTTGAATCCAAATCCTAACTAATGATGGACGAAATTTTGAGGATTATCCTCAATAGATTTTCTTTTTTTGTGGATAAGGATCAAGGAAAAAATTAAAGTTTCAATCCTGGTTGAATTTGGATTCTCTCTTCCCAGAAAAGTGGCCGAAATTTGGAGTATATCTCCTTAGGAAAATTCGGTTATTTTGGATAAGGATGAGATAAGATTCAATCTTGAAAATCCTAGTGGAATTTTTGATTCTCCCTTATTCTAAAAGTGGCCAAAATTTTGAGGAGATTTTCTCCTTGGAATTTTCAGATTTTTTGGTTGAAAAAGGGAGATAAAATTCTAGTTAAAATCTTGTTTAGATTTGGATTGGATTGGATTTATCCCATAATGGCCAAAATTTGTTGGGATTTTTCCTTGGATAATTTCGGATATTATGGTGGTGGATAAGGGAGAATATCTTCTCCTAATCCAATTCGAATTCAGAGAATCACCTTATGCAGGTCTATAAATAGAGGTCATGCCACTCCAGTTCTCTCAGACCACAGACTCTCAGGTGAGCAGGCTTATTGTTGCAAGGCCCATCGTGACAATAAGTTCTTTAGAGATCTGGGTGGTCGGAAGAAGACTAGCAATGCTAGCATACCGATCGAGGATCAGAGTGCCCACACACTTAGCCATTCGGGAATTGGAGAATAGTGGAGAAGGCTAGTTGGTTGAAGCCCTACAGTCATTTTCGTCCTGCAAATTGGTGTCCTTGAGGTATGAGTTCTAATTGTTGTTGGTTTATTGTACATGGCATCATGAGATATTTAACGATCTAAAAATTTTTATTGTTCCGCTGCGCCACTCTGATACATTTTTACCGATTTATTTTCCTATAGGGATAGGCCGTCAGGCCTTGGTGGGGCTGCAGTCCCTGCCCTCGGGTAGGATGGGGCTACAGCAGCCCCTGTGCAGGCCATAACCACCCACGGCCGCAGGCTTGGCCTGCGGCCGAGGGTGGCCATGGCCTCCCCAAGGCTGGCCATAGCCTGGGCATGGAGCCTGTGGCTGCAGGCACTGCCTGCAGCCTGCCGGCTGCTGGCCCAGCCTGGGCGTGCCGCCTGGCGCTGCAGGCTTGGCCCAGGCTGCACATGGGGGTGGCTGGTGGCTACCCACGACGGCTGCCGCCTCCGGGGACAGTGGTGCGATGATTCAAAAATCGAAAAATTTTGATTTTTAAATTTGAGATTTAATTTTAAATCATGTTTAAAAATATGTAATTTAAAATTTGAAATTTTTGAAATTACATATTATTACACATGATGTTTAAAATTGTTTAAAATTTGAATTTGAAATTTAAATTTGAAATTCGAATTAGGAATTTGAATTTGAAATTTAAATTTTTGGAGACTTAAATTTTAAATAATTCTTGGGATGAAAAATAAATTGAGAGGCTACATAAAGATGGATACAAGAAGATGGAACAAAATTCAAGACCCAAAGAATGCTTTGGATGAAATTTTGTAATCTTTATTTTCTTTGTTCTAGGATGGAACCATGGCCTGGTTATTCTGTCAATTTTTTTTTTTTTTTTGTGATATGTCATGGATGTATAAATATGAATTGATGGATGTTTTGTATGCATATTTGATAACATGTCATATAGGATAGGTGAGTGCCGCTCGTACTATATTGATCGTACATAATTTGTCAAAAACTTGCATGTTTTTCAAAATATTGAGTGGGAAAGGGTCTCAAACAAAACCCACGGCCTCCACTGTTGATCCATATGTGAAAGCATGGCAACGCCTCGCGTTAGTTCTGCCCTGACCACACCCCTCGGTAGGTGTTTACCGCCGCCGATATACTAGATTGGATCTCCTATGTGGAAAACGTGTTCAGATATGATCCTATTCATGACCACCCTTCGGTGGCTTGGTAGGACGTTGATCGGGCTGCGTAAACAATGGTTATACATTCAAGACTCATTTAGTTATTAACCTTCCCTAGAAGCTCTGTTAACTAAACTGGTGGCCAAATAAGCGGTTATTAATATATGTCTTAACCTTAGAGGATTTAAGGCAACATATATTAATTGGACGGGGTCCATGTTCCGGCTATTTGTTTTCATGACCACCCCTCGGTGGCTTGGGGCAATAGGTGCTGAGAATTACCATTGTAATGCTACATGTTTTTCAAGTTTCATGTAGGAACATACTTGTATGTTTTATTTGCTAAATTATCTGTATATTTGCTTGGGCTTTGTAATGATGTCTAGTATAATTTTATTTCAGTTCAAAATGTCACCGACGCCCCTCATTTCAATACTTACTGAGAACAAACTGAATGGCAATAATTATAAAGATTGGAAAAGAAATCTGTTGATAGTTCTCAGCTGCGAGAGACACAAGTTCGTACTAGACGAACCATGCCTACCAGGGCCAAAACCCGACACACCGCTTGAGGAGGTCCCGGTTGCCTATACTCGTTGGAGAGAATCCAATGATATATAGCTCGATGTTACATGCTTGCTAGCATGACGTGTGCCTTGCAAAAGCAGCATGAGACTTATCAGGTTGCTAGGGAGATCATGGACAATTTGGAGGACATGTTCGGAGGCCAAGAAAAATTGGCTCGACAGTTCGCTATTAGCAGCACTATGAACTCTAAGCAAAAGGCGGGTACTCCGGTGAAGGATCATATGATCACTCTAATGGGATTCTTCACTGAGGCTGCCGAAAACGGTGCTGAGTTGGACTACAACACCCAGATCAAGATGGTGTTCAAAACACTGTCTAAAGATTTTGTGGGGTTTAAGGCCGCATACAATCTGGGGGCAAGGGAGTTAGGACTAACCAAGCTCATGAAGCAACTCCAAGCTTATGAGCAGATGATCAGGGAAAGGGATGCGGTCCAACCCAAAGGTGAGGCCAATTTGGCAGAATCTTCCAAACCCTCACGAATGAGGAAGAGGCCAAATTAGAAGCAAGCAGCTTCCAGTTCTTCTAATGCTCCTGTCCCGGATGGGAAGAAGAAGAACAAGAACAAGAACAAGAAGCCCAGGGACCCTAAAAAGTCCAAGTGCTTCCGCTGTGGGAAGGTAGGTCACTTTAAGAAGGCTTGCTGGGAATTCCTAGCTGCCAAGGGTAAGGAAGGTAAGGAACTTCATTACTTGGAAGTGTGTTTGGTGGAAGAATTGAAAGACACTTGGGTCATTGATTTAGGTGCCACTAATCATGTTTGTATTTCTATGCAGGGGTTCGTGAAAACGAGAAGTCTACATAATAGGAGCCTCTCGTTGCGAACTGGAGACGGAAACTTGGTGGTGGCTGAGGCAGTGGGAGATATTTACCTTTACTTTGATCAATTTAGGTTTATTTTATTGAAAGACTGTTTTTATGTTCCTAATTTTAGGAGGAACCTTATATCGGTAGCTTGTTTAATACAGGATTCTTATTCAGTTTCTTTTAGTAAAAGAGTTGATATTCGTAGAAATAAGTCTTTTATCTGTTCTGGATAGATGGATGGAAACCTATATTTGATCAAACCAAAGATGTACTCACTGCTTGACACTAAATTAATTGATAACTCTAAAAGGTTGAAAGTTTCTTACTCTAACAAGGTGTATCTTTGGCATTTAAGACTTGGTCATATTAATCAGGATAGGATTCAAAGATTGGTCGAAGATGGTCCTCTAGAATCTCTGGAGGAGGTACGTCTTCCCCAATGTGAGTCTTGTCTAGAGGGTAAAATGACTAAGAGGTCTTTTGGAGCTAAGGGTACAAGGGCTCAGGAGCTCTTAGAAATTGTGCACACTGACGTATGTGGCCCCATGAACGTCACAGCACGAGAAGGGTTCGAGTATTACATCTCTTTTATAGATGATTACTCGAGGTATGGATATGTGTATCTGATGCACCGCAAGAGCGAAACCTTTGACAAGTTCAAAGAGTATCGTGCGGAAGTGGAAAAGCAATTGGATAAATCCATAAAGACACTTCGATCTGATCGAGATGGCGAATACCTCTCCGATGAATTTCAAGTACATCTTATAGAGAACGGGATATTATCCCAATTGACTGCACCTGGTACTCCATAATAGAATGGTGTAGTCGAAAGGAGAAACAGGACCTTGTTGGATATGGTATGGTCCATGATGAGTTATTCAACGCTGCCATTATCATTTTGGGGATATGCTTTACAAACGGCATGCTATATTCTGAACCAGGTTCCAAGCAAATCAATTCCCAGAACTCCGTATGAATTGTGGCGTGGCAGGAAGCCCTCCCTTGGACATATGAGAATATGGGGCTGCCCGGCACATGTACTGGATGGAGAGCGAAAAAGTTGGAACCAAGATCAGAATTGTGCATGTTTGTAGGGTATCCAAAGGAACTAAAGGAGGTCTGTTCTATAACCCGAAGGAATAAAAAGTCATTGTTTCAACCCATGCGGCATTCTTAGGAGAAAGTCATATGAATGACTTTAAGCCTCGAAGCAAAGTGGTGCCAGAGGAGTTATCGGGTGAAAGAACTGCTCCACAGATTTCGGTCTTGGACGCAAGTCTGAGTTTCAATGAAAGACCTGTAGATGATCAATAATTTAGGGTGCCTCATCGTAGTGGGAGGGTTTCGAAGAAACCTAATTTCTTCATGTATGATGCTGAGGTATACCAGGCCGAGGCTCATGAACATGAAGATGATCCGGTCACCTATGATGAAGCTATAAATGATGTTGATTCTAAATCTTGGAAACAGGCTATGAACAATGAGATGGATTCTATGAAATCCAACTCTGTTTGGGAACTTGTAGATTTGCCAGATGGGATAAAACCCATTGGATGCAAATGGGTCTACAAAAGAAAGAAGGATGCAGAAGGGAGAGTGGAAACTTTCAAAGCTAGACTGGTTGCAAAGGGGTACACACAAAAGGCTGGAATCGATTACGATGAACCCTTTTCGCCTGTTGCTATGCTGAAGTCTATCCGTATTCTTCTGTCCCTTGCTCTCTCGACTACGAGATCTGGCAAATGGATGTCAAGACGGCATTCTTGAATGGCCGTCTTGAAGAGTGTATGTATATGATACAGCACGAAGGGTTCGTAGTGAAAGGCCAAGAAAGGAAAGTCTGCAAGTTGCTTAGATCCATTTATGGATTAAAGCAAGCATCCCGCTCATGGAACCAGAGGTTTGATCAAGCGATTAAGACATTTGGTTTTGAGCAGAACGTTGATGAACGTATTAAGGATGGAAAAGTTGTCTTTCTGATACTTTATATCGATGATATACTACTCATTGGGAATGATGTAGGGAACTTATCATCGGTCAAGCTTTGGTTACACCAACAGTTTGACATGAAGGACTTGGGAGAAGCTAATTATGTTTTAGGCATTCGTCTCTTCAGAGATCGAAAGAACAAAATGATAGCGTTATCCCAAGCTTCATACATAGATAAAATAATTGACAAATATGCAATGCAAGAGGCAAAGAAAGGTTCAGAACCTTCTATTGCCGGTCTAACTCTTTCATTGGATGACTGTCCCAAGACATCAGAAGAAAGAGAGCGTATGAGTAAGGTCCCTTATGCATCCACTGTGGGTAGCCTTATGTATGCTATGCTTTGCACTCGCCCGGATATATGTTTTGTAGTAGGTATGGCGAGTTGATATCAAGCAAATCCTGGAACCAAGCACTGGCAAGCAGTAAAGCATATACTCAAGTATCTTAAGAGAACTAGGGATTATATGCTAGTGTATTTTGGAGGGGACCTAACACCCGTAGGATACACGGACTCAGACTTCCAGACTTGTAAGGATTCGAGGAAATTGACATCTAGATCAGTGTTTTTACTCGGAGGAGGCGCCATTGTATGGAGGAGCATGAAGCAGGGCTGCATAGCTGACTCTACTATGGAGGCTGAGTATGTGGCTGCGACTGAGGCATCTAAAGAAGCGGTTTGGCTCCGCAAGTTCTTTAGAGACTTTGAGGTCATTCTGGGTGTTGACAAGCCTATCACACTTTACTGTGATAACACAGGGGCTATTACCAACACAAGGGAATCTCGGCACCACAAGAGGACCAAGCACATAGATCGAAGATATCATATTATTAGAGGGCACGTGGAGACAGGACAAGTAGATATGTGTAAGATCGCGTCCGAGGACAACATTGCCCGATCCCTTTACTAAGACTTTGGTGGCTAGAAGCTTTGAGAGGCACGTAGAGGCGATGGGGATTATCCTCAATGGATTTTCAGATTTTTTGTAGATAAGGTTCAAGGAAAAATTCAAGTTTCAATCCCAGTTGAATTTGGTTTCTCTCCTCCCAGCAAGTAGCCGAAATTTTGGAGTGAATCTCTCCTAGGAGATTTTCGGTTATTTTGGTTAAGGATGAGATAAGATTCAAGCTTGAAAATTCTAGTGGAATTTTGATTCTCCCTTATCCAAAAGTGGCCGAATTTTTTGTGGAGATTTTCTCCTTAGAATTTTCAGATTTTTTGGTTGAAAAAGGGAGATAAAATTCTAGTTAAAATCTTGTTTAGATTTGGATTGGATTTATCATAAAGTGGCCGAATTTTATTGTTGGGATTTTCCCTTGGAAAATTCAGATTTTGTGCTTGTGGATAAGGGAGAATATCTTCTCTTAGTCCTATTCGAATTCAAAGAATCAGCTCATGCAGGTCTATAAATAGAGGTCCTACCACTCCAGTTCACTTAGACCACAGACTCTCAGGTGAGCAGGCTTATTGTTGCACAGCCCACCGTGACAATAAGTTCTTTAGAGATCTGAGTGGTCGGAAGAAGACTAGCAGTGCTAGCATACCGATCGAGGTTCAGAGTGCCCACACACTCAGCCATTTGGGAATTGGAGAATAGTAGAGAAGGCTAGTTGGTTGAAGCCCTCCGGTCATTCTCCTCCTGCAAGATTGGCGTCCTTGAGGTATGAGTTTTAATTGTTGTTGGTTTATTGTATATGACATCATGAGATATTTAACGATCCAAAAATTTTTATTGTTCCGCTGTGCCACTCTGGTATGTTTTTACTGATTTATTTTCCTACACTTTGTTCATTATCTAGTACTGTATGATCATAATCATGGCAATTCTCTATCTCGAACTCTATATAGCTGTATCGTGGCAATCCATTAGCACTATACAATCATGAAACCATATTCATTGATCTCGTCATCTCATTTCATCTAAGTCGTTCATTTTCCTATAACTAAACAACTACTAATTCAAAACAATGCTAACTTACTTGGATAGACGAGCAGGTTACGTCTCGCGCCAGGAGAGATATGGTCAAGCTCGCTTTGATACCACCTGTGGCGCCCCCGACCTCGGTCCACCGAAACTATTACAATCAAGCTCCTTAGCCGATTGAAATAGCTCGTGAACTTCGTCGAGTCGCCTAAATTCTTTTCTTTCTTTTAAAACCCTTTGTGAAATTTGGAATCATTTTTTCTTCTTAAATACTTTTTCTTGATTATAACATAACGTGATTAAACTGAATTATGTTTGTCACTTTTTAAAAGTACAAACACAAACATACTTTATACATGAATACCTAAGTCAAATCTTTTTACAATACATGTCTTTTCTTTCTTCAAATCTCCTCTTTCAACGCTCAGCGGAAAACTTGTAGCAAGACCATATCCACAGTGGATTCCCTATCCCTTTGACACACTCACATCCTGCCGCCATCCAGAAATCTGCTGGACAGGTTTCTTGCCTGCAACATTAACAAACCATTGAGCTAACAGGCTCAGTAAGTTCAAACATACTTAGTAAGAATCATACAGATTCAAAAACACTGAAAACTCAATTTCCTATGAATAGTACTATTCACTATGAATAGTAACTTTAACATTTGACTGATGAATAGTAACAGTTACCTTAACTGGTTACTATTCACTTTACCCTAATGGGGTATTATTCACATATCCTAACTGAAATTACTACACTTTAGCGTAAACTTCGGTTATGCTCAATTATGATTTTTATCATGTTATTGATTGTTTATTCTCTATTTGATTTCTAGTTTAGAGCTCTGTTTATGGCAGTACCGATGATTATTAGCGCGCTGACTAGGAGCGTCTAAGGAGCGACCTTAGAACATCGGCCTCCACAGCCCTGATATCCTCGTAGGATCTGAGAAAAACCTCCATCACTATGTTGGAGGGGCGGTACGCCTTAATGGTTTCATTACCATCTTTCAATTTATAGTCTTGACCAAGTGATATCAATCATCACCTCAAGGTCACTATCCTCCATTGCCCGTAGGCCTTACATATTCTCTTTTCTCTTTATATAGGATATGTTATACCAACTAATCCCCAAGTATCCATAGGACTTAATACCTAATGTACACTTAGTACATAATCAGCATCACTGTATTTCATGTTACAGACAAATTAAAATGTCTGAACTTACTGCATATAATGCATCAACATAAATATGTCAAGTCAATTTATATATGACTTAGACATAACACATAGTTCATAACATGACTTTCATAACATCTACATCATCGCATCTTGATGTGAAAACAGACATACAATAGTCAGTTTATGTTACAACCAATTAAATGCTTGAACTTACATATACTTTCGCTAGCATTTCCTTCCTCGGCTCCGCAGACGTTCCTTTGCTGCGTCTGGATTGGGTTCCTATAACCGGAATAACCATGGTTATTCTAAATCTTCATTTCATATTCAAAATTTAGTAAAACATAAAAAGTCTACGTTTTATTTCCCGTAAATGGTCTTAGGAATCTAAAATCCCATTTTCCATTTTTGCACTAACTCTTGGCAAAATTACCATTTTGCCCCTGATTTGATTTCTCATCGTAAACTTACTTTTTGTTGGTTTAAGACCCAAATTTAACTTTTATAATTTCATTTTAACTATCCTTAGGCATTCACGGTCCTTTCTGAGCCTTTCAAAATTTTTGGTCAAGATGACCATTTTACCCCTAATGGGTCTCGAGACCGTCATATGCTCACTGTGACTTTTAACAGGATTTTCTAAGCCCAAATATCATAAAATAATATTTCTTTAGCTTCTACACACTTTTACAGCATCCATTGCTGTTCCATAGACGACTATTGGTCATCCGACCCTCTGGTGGTACTATTCCGACACCTAGGGTTGTTTCTCGTTTTTCTCACGTTTCAGAGTCTTAAATGGGTATTTCACTACTCTTGAAACGTTTGTTATGCTAATCCCGAGCCTTAGACACCGAGTGGGCTCGGGTTTTCATCCCGACCTTAAATTTACTTTTCGTTTTCTAAAATACTCTTGACATTGGTTTTCCCGTTCTCTTACATTTTCACAACCTCGAAGGGGATGGTTTACCATTCCTCAAAGGTTTATTTTCCCATTTTCCGAGCTTAACTCATCGAGAGGTCTCGGTTTCCATTACCAAACACAATTTGCCTCTCGTTTCTCACCGAAATGCCCTTACTGTTGTTTTCAAAATTTTGGCAGCATTTCCGCTTAATTTTTAGGTTTTCGGCGTTTAGGAAACGCCTCAAAACCATCTAACCTATTTTATTCTACTACGTACTATATCAGAGTCCTAATTTTTACGTAAAACTTAACTTTTTACGTAAAAATTTTCACATTTCCCATACATTTTCTTTTTCTGACATATCATTCATTTTACTCTTTTTTTTTCTTTTCTTTTTACAATTTGAATACAAATTACACATAAATCATCCCAATACATAAATAAGGAATGAAGGGAAACGAAATCGCTACCGAAATCATCCCGTCGACGATCGGACGAACCGTTCGGTCTCGACCGTGCAAACTTTTTCTCTTCGTTCTTCAAGTTCAAAATCCTGGTTGGTAATTCTGATGCCATGGATGTGTCCAGAACGTCGAAAATAGGCCAACTAGCCACTCTTCATTTTTCCGCCCCCGGGTCGCTGTTGACCGGTGTTGACCGGCATTGACCGTGTTGACCGGCGTTGACTCTGGCATTGACCGGCGGTGAACGGCGGCAGCCCGAACAATGGAGGTGTCCACCTTGAAGATCACGACGAGAGGAGTCCATTGGTGATGTCAATTTCACCATTGGAGGCTCCGATCGTCGACCCACGGCGGCGGCGTTGAATCTCCACCGTGCCGGGGTTGTTGCACGAAATTATTTGAGGGCTTTTGCTCTACGCATCACTCTAAGTCTTTTGGTACCAACCACGTCACTCAACTCCGCTGGAATCGACGGAATCCACGGCGGCTTCACGGCGGCGACGGCGCGATGTTGGGCAACGCAATCCGGTGACTGTTGAGCCAAAATGAAGCTTGGGTTTTGTTCTACTCTTCACCACGAGTCTTTTGGTACTGGAATCATGTCGATCGGAGGTTGGACGACGGAGATACGGCCGTTTGAAATTTCCGGCCATCGGCGGCTTCAGGCGGCGCGTGCGGCGTTCTCCGGCGTCAGTTCCGTCGATTCAGTACACCGTTGGACTCAGCTCGTCGAGAGCTTTCTAACGAGACCGACAATGTCGAAAACGGACACCATTTTTGATAGTTGACTACTGTTTACTTTTGGAGTTGTGTGTGTGTGTGGGGGGGGGGGGAATCTAGAAAAGGGAAATTATGAGGCCTTTTCTACAATTTCGACCTTTTATACACTTTTTGTCCAAAATTTCAACATGTGCTATCTTGACTAATTTGAGCGTTCCAAACCCAAATATATCAGTTTCGTTTTCATCCGAGATCATTTCGACTAGTTTACGGTACTGCAAATTCCCGGTCAAAAATTACCTTTGTGCTCAATTAACTAATTTGAGCATTCTGATAGGCTATACTGACTAATTTGGGCGTGCTGAACCCAAATTTATCAGTTTTATCTTCATCCGAGGTCATCTTGACCAGTTTTCCGGTACTGCATATTTCCTGGTCAAAATTTACTTTTCATGCTCAAATGACTAATTTGAGCATTCTGATCCCAAATATATCAGTTTCATATCAAGAAAATGTCATCTTGACCAATTTCTTGATACTGCATATCTCCGGGTCAAATATTACTTTTCATACTCAATTGACTAATTTGAGCATGCTGAATCTAAATATATTAATTTTAGGTCAAGAAGAGGTCATCTAGACCAACTTCTCAATACTGTGTATAACACACACACGCACTCACGTCTAAAATCACTACTATCAGTATTTTATCTTTTTGTGCACTCAGCTTACCCTGAGTCACCTACTGGGGTTTACAGTTCACTATCTTTCCCCAGCTCAATTCGACATGCTTTTATATCACCGAATTCTTAATTTGTAATATCGTTAGAACATTTTATCTCGTTCTACACATTATTAATCATACATTTCACATTTTAAACATGAATTTCATCATGTGCATGCAATTTACCATATTCCGAGAACAGTAAAATTTCTTGGTTATTACAAAATCAGCCAAATTGCTGCCCATTTCTGGCCGTGTATCACCCTTCCATTCCAAGCCAAATTTTGACAAATTTTCTTCACAAAATTAGCCTTCAATCGTAGTCCAGGTATCAGGGGATCAAATTGATAAGGTGAGCCACCATTTTGAAACATTTTTCATTGATTTACTTCAAGAAATCCGTGGCTTTAGAGGTGTGGAAAAATAATGAAAAGTTTGATGAATTGTTTAGTATTTATGTTGGTTTGGTGCTATGCTGATTAAAGCATGTTGTAGAATCTAGAAACAAGCAAAATTGATGCATGTTTCATACCAAACCCGTGGCCAATATACCTGAGAAAATGAAAAAAAATTTGTGATGAATTTGGTGAGGAAATGTTGATAAAAGACCATAGGAATAAGAGAAAAATTTCTTATGGCATTGAACATGAAACCGTGGCACGTAATGGCTAGGTTGGAATGAAAATTTCTTAGGTTTTTAATGTTGAATTGTGCATTATGAACCCTAAGAATAAATGGTGATAAATTAGCCTTGTGGTAAAATATTCTTGGTGTTGATTCCATGTGGAAACCGTGGCCATGATGGTGGAAAATTGATGAAATTTGTGTTGTGATTGGAATGATGTTGATGTGGAAAAGTCTAACGTAAAGTTTGGTAACTTTACGTAAAATAGGCCTCTGGTATAGTACGTGGTAGGTACTAAGGTTCTGAGGTGTACCTAATGCCAGGGAAACCTAAAAATATAAGCGAAAATGCTGTCGAAATTTCTAAGACGGCATAGGGGCATTTTGGGAAACGAGGGGTAAAAATATAGGCTCAGAAAGGAAACCGAGACCCCTCGGTATGTTAAAGCTGGGAATGGAGGATTGAACCCAAAAGGATTACCAGAACGACCCTTTAGCGTCTAAAATGCCGAAAACGAGAAAAATTCACGTTAGGGGTATTTTAGGAAACGAGGGGGAAATTATAAATGGGATAGGAAACCCAAGCCCCTCAGGAACCAAGGCTTGGGAACGAGATGAGAAACGTTTCAGGAGTAGCGAAATGCCCATTTGAGGCTCTGAAACGCTAGAAAAACGAGGAACGACTCTAGGTGTCAGGTGAATAGTACCTGAGGGTCGGGAAAGGAATAGTTATCGATTTTACAGTAAATAATGCTGTAAAAATATATTGAGGCTTAATAAATATTATTTTATGATATTTGGGCTTAGAAAATCCTAGAAAGATGGTAGAACGGAATTGTTACAGTCCTGAAAACCGTTTGGGGAAAAATGGTCATTTTGACCAAAAATCTCGGAAAGGCTTGGAAAGGACCATTAAGGATCTAGAATGCTTTAAATAAGATTCTAGAGGCCATAATTAAGATTTTAAAGTTAAAAATCTAAAATTTGTAAGTACACGGGCGTGTAGTGGAAACCCGAGAGGTACACGGGTTTGGACACAAGCATGTTGCAAGCCGTGTATCACAAAAAGAGATGAAATGTGTTGTAAAGTTAATAACAAAATGAATATATCCAAAGTGATAATTGATGATAGGTATTAACAGACAATACTCTGTCTGTAGGGACCAAAACTAGAGAAGATAACAAAACTATGGTGGATTTGCGAAGGTGGACATTATCGCAATTTTGGTAAGTTCAAGCATTTTCATGTCTGCAATATGAAATACTATGATATTGAATTATGTACTAATTGTACGTTAGCTATTAAGTCCTACGGGCACTAGGGTGTAGATAGACTAACACACCCAGAGAAATGATAAAGTGAGATGTGTACTGTGGGTACACTATGGAAAGAGTGTGACTAAATTTAAGACACGCCCTTTAAGAAAGAATGTGTTAAGACCTATGGGCATGAAAGGTTCCTGACTTTGAGGTGATGATTAATGCCACCCGGTTGGAATTATAATTGAAAGATGCTAATGAAACCATATTTGGCGTACCGACCTCTAATAATAAGGTGAAGGTTTACAGGTCCTTCGGGGACACAATGACCGCTTCAAGCGATGATGGACTAGGGAGGATTAGCCTCAGGGTTGCTTCCAAGGCCCTTCACAGTCAGTGTGCACATGAAAATGGTACAAGGCCAAAATGAGCTCAAATCCAGAACATAAACAAAGATAATAACCAAAAATGTGATGAAAGCCATAATTGAGCATAACCGACACTAACGTTAAGTGTAGTGGACTCGGTTAGGGTGACATAAATAGTAATCGATTAGAGTCAAAGTCACTCTTCATAGGTGAATAGAACTATTCATGAATGAATAGTACTATTCATAGGAAATTTTATTATTGATATTTTTGAATCTTTGTGATTCATAGTTTGTATGTTTGAACTTACTAAGCCTATTAGCTCACCGATTTGTTCATGTTGCACATAAGAAACTTATCCAGTAGATTACCTGAATGGCAGCAGGATACGCGGTGCCAGTGGGATAGAGAATCCATTGTGCATTATGATCCTACTACTAGTCTTCCGCTGAGCATCAAAAGAGATAGAGATAAAGAACATGTATTTTTAAGAAACAAAGTTAAGATTATGTATTTTTGTAAATACTGTATTGTATTACAAAAAGACAACTAAAAGTTTAGTTTTAAATTTTATGTGGCTTTCATACTTGGCTTTCATGTGAAGAAAGTATTATGAAAAGAAAAAAATATATGGGCAAAAATTTTAGGCCCTGTAAAATGATAGATTCAAAGTAAAAGTGTTTTAGTGGCGAACCGATGAGGTGCACGGGCTGTCTCGATTGACTACAGAGTCGAATTGTGACAGGTTCACGTGGCCGAAGTTAGGGGCGTCACAGTTTGTCTACGTAGTTCTTCTGGCGACTATGTACTATATCCAGCCTCTCTCTTATAAGCTTCATGTCTGCTATTGTATCCTGAACGAAATCTGTGCTGGTAAGCTATTTCTCTCTGGTCTTGTACTAATGAACCGGAGATCGGCATTTTCTTCAATAGAATGCCTCGTACAGTGCTATCTCGATTGAGGAATGGTAGCTGTTATTGTATGAGAACTCGATCAATGGTAACTTCTGGTCTCAGTTTCCTTTGTAGTCTAGGACACAAGCTCTCAACATATCCTCCAGTGTTTGTATGGTCCTTTCGGACTGACCGTCAGCCTGAGGGTGAAAAGCTGTGCTAAACTTCAACTTAGTTCCCAATGAGGCTTGGACGCTCTGCCAAAACCTGGAGGTGAAGCGCCCATCGCGATCTGAGATGATAGATTTCAGTACTCCGTGCAGTCTCACTATCTGAGCTATCTACATTTCTGCTAATCTTTCCATAGAGTAGCTCAACTTCATAGCTAGAAATTGAGCTGATTTCGTCAATCGGACTATAATCACCCAGATTGCATCATTACCGCTTGATGTCCTAGGCAATCTGACCACGAAATCCATTGTAATCTACTCCCATTTCCACTCGAGTAGCTCCATTTTCTGTAGTTCTCCTACTGACCGTTGATGTTCTAACTTAATTCTCTGACACATGAGGCATCTAACAACGAACTCGGCGACGTCGTTCTTCATCTTAGGCAACCAAAAACTCTCTTTTAAGTCCTTGTACATCTTATTTGCCCTTGGATGTACAAAATATGGCGCTTTATGGGCTTCTGAAAGGATCCGTTTCTTAAGTTCTTCATCCTTCGGAATGCACACTCTATCTCTATAATAGAGTATGCCATCCTTGGAGACTCGAAACTTGAAACTCTTATCCTCCACGTCTTCCTTTCTGAGCTTGTTCAAGGACGAATCAAGGTTCTGACCGGCTTTAATTTCTTCTAGGAGTATCAATTGATGGGTCATTTTAAACAACCTCCCTGTTAAAATCTCGATCTCACTGTTGCATAGTTCCTTTTGTAGTGCTTCTGGCAAGGCACGAATAGCCATAAGCGATGAGGAATGCTTTTTACTTAGCGCGTCGGCCACCTTATTAGCTTTCCCTGGATGATATAGGATTTCACAGTCGTGATCCTTTACCAACTCTAGCCATCTTCATTGCCTTATGTTGAGATCTTTCTGCATGAAGATGTACTTGAGGCTCTGGTGGTCCGTATAGGTTTCACACTTGACACCATATAGGTAGTGCCTCCAAATCTTGAGCACAAAAATGACCGCTGCTAGCTCCAGATCGTGTGTTGGGTAGTTCTTTTCATGGTTCTTGAGTTGTCATGAAGCGTATGCGACCACTCTACCATTCGCATCACTACGGCTCCTAGTCCAATCTTGGACGCATCGCTATAGATCACAAAATTTTCCTATCGAACATCCGGTATGGTCAGGATCGGAGCGCTTACGAGTCTGCATTTTAACTCCTAGAAGCTCTTTTCACACTTATCCATCCACTCATATTTCTTCTCCTTCTTGGTTAGCACTATGAGTGGAGCAGTTAATTTTGAAAAGCCTTCGACGAAGCACCGATAATAACCTACTAGTCCTAGGAAACTACAGATCTCCATCACATTCCTTGGTGTTGGCCATGCACTAACTGCTTTGACCTTCGCTGGGTCTACTGATACTCCCTCCTTGGAGAATACATGGCCAAGGAATTGAACCTTCTCCAGCCAAAACTTGTACTTGGAGAATTTGGCATACAATTGATGGTCCTTTAGCTTGCGTAGGACAGCCCTCAAATGCTCTTCATGCTCCTCTTTCGTCTTCGAGTATACAAGTATGTCATCGATAAACATAATGACAAACTTGTCTAAGAAGTCCTTGAACACACGATTCATCAATTCCATGAAGGCTACAGGGTCGTTCGTCAGTCCAAACGACATAACGAGGAACTCGTAATGCCCATATTGCATTCAGAAAGCCGTCTTGAGTCCATTTTCATCCAGGATTCGTAACTGATGGTACCCAGAATGCAGGTCAATCTTTGAGAATACTATAGCACCTCAGAGCTGGTCGAATAGATCGTCGATCCATGGCAACGGATACTTGTTCTTTATCGTGATCTTGTTTAGCTCCCTATAGTCTATGCACATCCTTAGCATTCCATCCTTCTTTTCACGAACAAAACAGGTGCTCCCCATGGTGACCAGCTCTATCAGATGAAACCCTTGTCCATTAAGTCCTTCAGCTGAGCTTGGAGCTCCTTTAACTCTGCCGAGGCATTTTTGTAGGGGGCCTTGGAGATAGGGGCTGATCCTAGTAAAAGCTCGATCTCGAATGATATTTCACACTACGGTGGAAGCCCTAGAAGATCCTCTAGAAACACTTTCATGAACTCTCGAACCATTGGGATGCTATCTGGTCTGATCTGTGCTTCCTGGGTTTTGTCCACTATGTGCGCCAGGAAGCCAGTGCATCCGCGAGATAATAACTTGTGGGCCTTCATTGCTGAAATCATCATTTTTGACTGTTTTAGCAATAAACCTTTGTAGACAAACTTCTCGTGCCCGATTGGTTCAAAGGTAACCTCTCGTTTTCGATAGTCTATGATGGCATTGTACTTGGTGAGGAAATCCATTCCCATGATCATGTCATAATCGTACATGTCAAGGATGATCAGGTTAATGCTCAGTTCTCACCTACATATAACTACTGGCATGTGGTGTATCCAGTAGTTAGACAACAAAACTTCCCCTGAGGGAAGAGTAGTTTGAAAAGTTTGTTCCATTCTATCTACGTTCTGGTCTATCTTCCTAGCAAACTCTTATGATACAAATGAATGTGTAGCTCCAGAATCAAACAATACTAGTGTAGTTGAGTTGGTGATAGAAAGCTGACCTATCACCACAGTCGAGGTCCTAGCTTCTACATCCTCTCTGGTGAAGGTGTAGATTCTTCCCTGAGTGTCTGGTGCCTCTAATCTTCCCTGAGTGATCGAAGGGCCTTCGATCCTAGTCTGGGTGGCATGTAGTTGACTGCTAGTGGTGCAGGCTTAACCTTGTTGACTCTGTGGGTTTGAGTGATAGTTCTTGGGGTAGTGGCCTTCCTTGCCACAAATGTAGCAGCCACTAGTTCCTTGGCGGCATTCTCCTGGACGATTCCTTCTGCACTTTGGGCATGACGGGTATTGATTTCCATTTCCTCCCCAGTTGTTCTTCTTCTGGGGGAAGTTCCTCTATGGCCCTTGGTTACCCTGGTTCCCCTTCCTTTTGTTGTTGTGGGACTGCCTATTATTCTGGTTGGTCCCTATGTTCTGTCCCTTATGCTGAGTCTGGGGGTTCTGTCTGCCCTTAGTCTACTTGGCCGATGTCTTCTCCTCTCTTCTGGCCTTGAAGATCTGAGCCTTTCTCTCTTTGTCCTGAGCTAACCAATATTCTGCTCGAATGGCTCGGCTGATGCATTCGGCCACAGTTGCAGGCCCATGGCTACCAGTGCAGACTTGGATGGCGATGTCCGTCCAGAACATCTTCAGCATCCTCCTAACCTTTTCCTTTTCTGTTGGCACTAGGTTTGGGCAGAGTCAGGCTAGCTACTCAAATTTCTAGACTGTCTCCATCACGGTTATGCTACCGTGGCATAGGTTATTAAACTCGTCCTGCTGGGCTACTAGGGCCTCGTCGTTAAAGTACATTTCTTTAGACTCGTCCACAAAGTCTATCCAGCTTATCTCATTAATGTTTCTTTTGATGGCCACTATTTTCCACCATTGCCATGCCCCCTTGCGTAGGGCAAAGGATGCACATAGCACTTTCTCCCTGTCAGTTAATCCTATGAAGTCCAAGATGACCTATATATAGGTCAACCAGTCGTCAGCTTCAATAGGATTCGTGGTCCCTTCGAATTCTGGCACTTTCAAGCACCAGAATTTCTCGTACAAATCGCCTTCCCTAGGGGTCAGTAGAAGATCATTGGCTACCGATGGGACTATTGCTGCTGAGGATGTTAATGCTGTCAAGACTAGAGGAGTTGCTTGCTCGCTTGGAGTATCAGAAGCTATTGGAGCCTCTTGGACTAGCACTCTTACCGTCTGTGGTGCCTGAGTTTACTTGTTCAATTGCTCCCTGAGCTGAGCAAGATGCTGTTGCTGGTTCAGCATTATATCTCGCCATTAACTCGTCTTCTCAGGTGGCTTGCTTGGATTGAGATCTCGTTCTTGCTATGGTTTCCTAGGTAACCCTATCACACAATGGGAAAGAAAATATAAGTCTTTTAAATTCTGTACTTGGGACTCGTATCACATATATTTTCTTACTTAACAATCTTACTTATAGGTATGCAATATAATATCTTCCTTTCTCTCATACTGTGATGTTCAATACAATTGCCACATTGTATTGGAATATCATCTGAGTGCCAGGATTCATCCTGCACTTTTTGCCACACTATTGACATATGTGGAAATCATTAAATTTAGGCCCTTAGGGCAAAACAATACTGCATTTCATAATATTACTCAAAAATATGTACAAGCTTCTAGTTTGGTGGGAGTGATGCACACTTCCCAATATACAATACCAATAAGTAAATTAAGCTAAGTCTGATGGGGAAAGCTACTGTTTCCCTCTATACAATTACATTACTGAAATTACCATGAAAGGGTTACTACTACATGGAGGATACTCCTGATTCGGCATCAAACATCTCCTCGTCATCACTGTCATTGAATGGGAAATCCTCTGGGTCCTCTTCTTTGTCTCCCCAGATAATAATAGCTTCATCATCACTGGCTATGAAGACATAGGGCTCATACATCCCCATCCACTTGTCGTCACTGAAGTGATCGAGGATCTCCTCCCCCTCATCATCGGGTTGGACATCGGGGAGAGTCTCATCATCGTCCCTTTACACGTGGTGTTTGAGAGACAGAGGGGCTGGCTCGAGGTCCTCCATCGGTTCCCCATTGTCCTCAGGTGCTTCGGGCTGGTGTTCGGCCATGAACTCTTTGTCAACTGGTTGGGGTACAGGGTCTATCGGGTTGCCTCCCATGTCAACGGCTGTTGCGATGTCTTGGACTGGTGCAGGGTTTTCGGGGTTGAGCGCTTCCCTCTTTGCGTCCACTATTTCCTGGACATGGTGTCTCAGGTCTTCATGCCATAAAGGGTAGTGGACTAGGCCCCTCACGTACCATGGAGTCCCTTTCCACAACAGGTCAGCTATCACCGAAAACGGTCTGTCTAAGGGGATGTAAGGTAACATGGCATCCAAAAACCTTTGATAGTAATGTGTCATGGTCTCTCCCTCATAGACATCCCAGATGTCAAAGAGGACCTGGTATCACTTCTCGTACATTTCATTCCAGATATCGACATCTCTGGCTGGGCCATCGGAATTACGGAGGTCTTGGCAGAACTCGGCCCATTGCATTGCTGGATCCCAATCCTACGTCGTTCATTCCACCATTCCATCATTGGTCCCTCTAGCTAGCTACTGGCCAATACTGTGATAACCGAGAATTTTAGATTCTCGGAGTAGGTTAAAATTGTATGTATATAACAATTTTAATGAATAAAATATGAAAAAGTTGTGTTTTAATACTGTTATGAATAGTGTAAAAATGTTCTGGCAAAGTTAAAGTGTGTGAGTTCGGGGATGAAAAATCTTACCGAACATAATTGGGTGAGACGGTTCGAAATCAGAGCCGAAAACCCTAGAAGATGCATTGAGATGCACGAAAATGATAGAAATATACGGTAGAGAATTCTGATCAAATGGAAGCAAAATAAGATAAACTGATCACACCGGAGGTGCCTAGAACCCACCTACGCAATTTCGGTAAAGTTCCGTTCGGATTAGATATCAGTCAAAAATGGACCACGAATTAATTAGTGAATTAATATAAATAGTAGGATGACATCACCATGATTATGTCATAAACCAAAATTATTTTCTTTAATTTGGAAAGTAATTTTGAAAGGTGTATGGTGTAGATTAGGTTATTTTATGATCAATGGCCAAGATCATGCCAAAAAGCCATTAAAAATTATTTTAAAAAAATTGAAAAAGGCCATTCGGCCACTTGGAAAGGAAGAAAGAAAAAAATTTGATTTTGGCCCCAAAATCCTTACTTTTTAGTCCTTGAACAATTAGCAAATTGTTGGAAAAAAATTACAAAATAGTCCTTGAGTTTTGCATATAAATAGGCATCAAAATCTATTCAAAAAAATGGAAAAATTAGCCAAACTCTTGCCCCTTTTCTTCAGCCCAAATCCATGGCCTTCTCCCCCCTTGTAAGCCAAAATTTTGTTGAAAATTTCACACCAAACTTAGCTTGCATTGCAATTCCAACATCAAGTCATCAACCAGTTAAGGTAAGCTTCAAAATTGAAGCTTTTCTCTTTGATTTTCCTTAGAAATTTATGGGTATGAGAGTGTGAAAACAATGAAAAAAAATTGTTATTTAGTTAATGATGTGATGATGTTGTGATTAGTTTGGTGTTGTAGAGATTAAAGCATGAATTAGGGTTTAGAAATAAGCAAAAATTTTGCATGTTTCTCTTGAAAATCTGTGGCGTTAGGGTTGTGAAAAATTCATGAGTATTGATGTTTTGGTTTAGTGTTTATGTTCATTTAATTATGTGTTGAACTAAGCATAAATTGGAATAGAGAAACAAGAAAATTTTGATGTAATTTTCTTGCTAAAATCGTGGGTACGAACACTAAGAAATGGAAAATTTTTTAATGTCGAAAAGTGTTGATAAAAACCCTAGGAAAGAAAACAATATTTTCTATGTGTTTATACATGAAAATCTGTGGCTATGCTAGGGTTAGAATGATGTTTTGTTAGGTTTTAATGTTGGATTATACATTAGAAAAACCTAAGAACAATATGTTGTGATGAAAAATTTATTTGGTGATGATTAACATGTAAACCGAGGCTAATTTGGAAAAAAATATTGTTAATTTGGGTTGATTCTTGAATATTGAATTATGTGGAGAATTTTTATACAAAGTTGGAAACTTTGTATAAAATAGGCCTCTGGTATAGTACGTGGCAGGTACAAAGGTTCTTATGCGTACCTAACGCTGGGAAACCTTAAAATATAAGCGGAAATGCAGCCGAAATTTCTAAAATCGACATAAGGGCATTTCGGGAAACGAAGGGTAAAAATATTGGATTCAGGAAGGAAACCGAGACCCCTCGGTGGATTAAGGTTAGAAATGGAAAACCAATCTAAAAGGAATAGTAAACCAACCCTAAAAGACTAAAACGCCTAAAATAGGAAAAAAATTAATGTTAGGGGTATTGGGGAAACGAGGGAAAAATGTAGGTCGGGATAGGAAACCCGAGCCTCTCGATGACCGAGGGCAGGGGCGGGATGAAAAACGTTTTAAGAGTAGTGAAATGACCATTTGAGGCTCCGAAACGCTCGAAAAACGAGAAAACGACGCTAGGTGATGGATGAATAGTAATCGAGGGCCAGGAAAAATGAAAGTGAGATTTTGCAGCGAATTAAACTGTAAAATGATACAGAAGCCTAAGAAATATTATTTTAAAATATTTGGGCTTAGAAATTTTGAGAAAAGTGATAGAACAGAATAGTTACGATCCCGAGACCCGTTAGGGGCAAAATGGTCATTTTGACCTAAAATTTTTGAAAGGCTCAGAAAGAACCCTGAAAGACCTAGAATCACTTAAATAAAATTCTAGGATCCCAAAATAGAGATTTTAAAGTTAAAATTTAGAGTTTAAATAGTACACGGGCGTGTACAGTGAAACATGGCCGTGTAGACTAGAACAGAGAGAAACACAGTTAGGACGCGGGCACCTTGCAAACTGTGTACCACAGAAAAAATTGAATGTTGTATAAAATTTATCACATAATAAATATATTTAGAGTGATAATAAATGAAGGGTATTAACAGATAATATTGTGTCTGTAGGAACCTAATTTAAAGATAAAACTACGGAAGAGTTCCGGAAGTAGACGTTATCGCAGTATTGGTAAGTTCAAGCATTTTCGTGTCTGTAACATGAAATACTGTGTTGAGTTATTTTGTACTAGATGTACACTAGATATAAAGTCTTATAGACATTTGGGGATTAGTTAGAATAACATATCCCAGATAATGAGAATGAGTAAGACCGACGAGCAATGGAGGATAGTGACCGTAAGGTGATGATTAATATCACTTGATCAAGACTATAATTGAAAGATGGCAATAAAACCATTAAGGCGTACTGCCCCTCCAACATAGTGGTGGAGGTTTTTCTCAGATCCTACGAGGATATCAGGGCTGTGGAGGCCGATGCTCTAAGGTTGCTCCTTAGACCCTCCCAGTCAGCGTGCTAATAATCATTGGTACTGTCATAAACAGAGCTCTAAACTAGAAATTAAATAAAGAATGAACAATAAATAAAATGATAAAGATCATAATTGAGCATAACCGAAGTATGCTAAGTATAGTGATTTCGATTAGGGTTTGTGAGTAGTAATCGGTTAGGCTGATATGAATAGTATCTGATTATAGTAAAGTGAATAGTAATCAGTTAGGGTAACTGTTCCTATTCATCGATCAGAGGTCAAAGTTACTATTCATGATAAATAGTACTATTCATAGGAAATTGAGTTTTCAATGTTTTTGAATCCGTATGATTCTTACTAAGTATGTTTGAACTTACTGAGCCTGTCAGCTCACCAGTTTGTTCATGTTGTAGGTAAGAAACTTGTCCAGTAGATTTATGGATGGTGGCAGGATGCGAGCGTGTCAAGTTGATAGGAAACTCACCGTGGACTTGGTCCTGTCATAAGTTTTCCGCTGAGCCTTTTAAGTCAAAGAATTGAAGAGAATGTGTTTGGAAACAAAATATACAGTATATATATATTATATGTTGTATATTATGTTGTACTTCATAAAGACATATAAAAGTTAATATTGTATTTTAAATGGTTTTCTTAAGAAAAAGTATATATTAAAGAAAAAAAATTATGGGTGAAATTTTAGGCCCTGATAATTAAGAGTTGTGAGAAAATGAGTTTAAAACTGACGACTCAGATTCGGCACACGAGCCATCTTGGTCAGCCTTTAAGGCGATTCATGACGGTTGCGGGTGGTCGGAATCAGGGGGCATTACAAATACCACCTGTAGGCGAGGTGGGATATGGCACGCTTCAAAAATAACCTCCATGTGGTGGATTCAATACGGAAGTTAGCATGGGTGACAACCGTTGTATAGGTCTGGTCACATAGCGATGAAAGCCAGGCTCGCTTGTCGATCTTCTTGTACTTGAAAGGGGTCAATCGGTGCTGTCATTATCTCATACTATAATTTAAATGTCAACTCACATACCAATTCTATAAAACAAAAACCTAACTTACTTGGACAGATGAGGCAGGCATGCGGTGATGTGAGGTAAGGCGGCAGGATACTGCTCTGATACCAACTGTGGTGCCCCGTAGCCCTGAGTGACCCAGATCATTATTTAAAAACTACTACTTATACTGATACTTATACTTACTTGCAAACCATTAATACTTGCTTAAACTTATTAACTTAGATACCATAATTTTAGGGATATTTTTTTAAGGGCGTATGTATTTACTATTTACGTACGTATACTTAAAAACATAGAGTTTAAATCATTGGAAGTTCATTTATACATACATACATACTTATAAACTTGATATACTATTCATATATACTATTTACTATTCCAAAATATGCTGTTACTCAAACTATGTGGAAGTTAAACTCGTGGTGTATCCATAACCTCGCCCTCACATCCGCCTTCGCTGCCGTCATTGCCCATTGATGTTTGAGCCGTAGGATGCTTACCTACAGCATGAACATACACTATGAGCTTTATACCTAGTAAGTATAACATGTCATCCACAAAACATGTTTAAATCATAATACATACTTAAAACCATATAAGCATGTCATAAACCAACACATCTCACTGAAACATTCCACATACCAGAACAATACACATCACTGAATGTAGAACATCACATACTATATGCATAACAGAAAACATCAAGTACTGAATGCATATCTACTATAGCTGAAAGCACAATGAACTATAACTAATGCATACTATGAACAATGCATGATCCGGTTATGCTTATTTATGCTTCAATATTCTTTTTCTTGCCTATGTCTAGCCCCAGGCCCATGTGTCAGTACCGAGTGTGCACAGATCATCAAAAATGCCATGATCACTTAACTTAAGAGCTGTGAACAGAGGCTCATCTCATCTTACTTTAACTTGAGAAAAAAAAACCTTTTCAACAAAAAAGGCCGGTATGACACGCTTATTAATTTCCATCTTTTTTATCTGATCTGGTCATATGCTCTACTAAGCTGTCCCTAATCTTATGCGATCGGGAGGTACGGCATCTAACTTGTTCTTTCATTAATCTACATAATTGTGAAACTATATGCTCTTAACATGCTATGCAACTACTTGTGCATGGTATGCATACTTAACATACTGTAAAAATTATCATTTAAAATCTTTTGCTCATGCCGTAGGTGGAGTTGTACTTACCTAGTTTGCAACAAACTTGTACTCTTACTTTAGTCAACTTACAGGTAACTACCTGTCATCAATAACGTATCTCATCAATAACCTTGCTGAGTCACTAATACTGTCAGTGACTAAATCAGATACAGCCTATGGTACCAATAGCCGTCGGTACTAACTTGCTCTCTTTTGGTGAGTTTAATTCCTTATACTTGGTTAATCAATTTATCATCGTTCTTAGGTCACTACTACTGTTAGTGACCGTAACTTGTATCGTTGTAGGATACCAAGGTCCATCAGTACCCAACTGTTCTACTTTGGAAATTTGGTATCTAACTTACATTGTTTTTTATTAAGTTATCTACTTGACAAATTAATCATCATTCCTCATTATATCATTCAAACTCGGTCATTGACTAGTTGATCGTGTGACGCCCCGTGCCCTCAGCTGCTCGGACCGTCACTGAAAAACTATTACTTGCTTCTTTAACTTTTACTTATACTTCTTCTTTAAAACCGATACTTAAACTTGCTGAATTTAATACTATAAATTTAGAGGAATTTTTTTTTTTTATATAGGCGTACGTATTTACTATTCATGTACGTATACTTTTTAAAATGCGGAATTTGAAAAAACATAAGGATTTCAATTATACATACACACTTATATACTTGTTTATCTGATTACTATTTACCAGATACTATTTAAATATACTATTCATACATATACTGTTTACTGTTCCAAAATATCGTTTAACCCTCACTATTCAAAATACTATTTACTCATACTGTGCGGAAGAATACTCACGGTGTATCCATAACCTCATCCTCACATCCGCCTCCGCTGCCATCATCGCCCCTTGATGTTTACGCTATAGGATGCTTACCTACAGCATGAACACATTCCGTGAGCTTTACGCCCAATAAGTACAACATGTTAACTGCAAAACATGTTTAAAACATAGCACATACTTAAAATCATAAGCATGACATATATCACTTAATAAATCACATACCATATAAGCATATCACATATCAGCTCGCATATCATGTCATCACATAACATGTCATAACACTGAATATAAAACTTCACATACTTTATGCATGACAGAAGCATCGTGTACTGCATGCACTCTACTGAAAAAGAAAGCATAACGAACTATAACTAATGCATGGTCCGGTTATGTTCATTTATGCTTCAAACTTCTCTTTTCTTTTCTTGTCTATTTAGGGCCCATGTGTCAGTATCGTGCATGCACAGACCATCGGTAATGCCTAAGGTCAACTAATGCCGAAGAGCCATCAACTGATGCTCAACTTTTGGCCTTAACTTTCTTTAACTGGAAACCCCTTCGACTAAAGGAGCTAGTACAACACACCTATTTATTTCCATCTTTTTTAACTGTTCTAGCCATACGCTTCTCTAAGCTGTCCCCAATCCTATGCGATAGGGATCTATGGCTTCTAACTTGTTCTTTCATCAATCTATGCGATTGTGAAACTATATGCTCTTATGTATGCTGTGCAGCATCGTGTGTAAGATACATACTTAAAATACTGGAAAAGCATCATTTTAAATCATTTTATCCATGCTGCAGGCGGAGTTGTACTTACCTGTCAGCAGACAGTTTATACTCTCGCCTTCATCTCAATACAGGTACCTCCCTGTAATCATAATGCATTTCGTTAACATTCGCTCTTAGGTCACTGTGGTCATTAGTGACTAATAAAAACTCTATCATTAGTGATACCGATCCTTATCGGTACTAATTGCCCTCTTCTTAAGAATTTGATTTTCTAATTTCTAATCATGGTTAATTAATTTATTTACCCAATAAGTTAATTAACATCGCTCTTAGGTCACTCTATCATTGGTGACTAATATACCTATCGTTGTTGACTAATATACCTATCGTTGTGTGGTACCGATGCCTATCGGTACCCAACTACTCTGCTTTGGGAATTTTGATATCTAATTTCTAATTAGGCTTGATTAATTTGTCTACTTGACAAATTAATCACTATCTCACATTGTCCCATTCAGACTCGGTCCTTGACTGGTTAACCAACCAGTCAACTGACCGGATACCTCGCGTATTGACCATTTAGCCTATAGGGTTACCTTTACCGATTAAACCGCTTCAAATTGTATACTTAGCTCACACCCGTCCCTCGGATGGTACTGTTCCAACTTAGGGGTCGTTTTCTTACATTACGAGATTTCTAATTGGGCGGTTTACTAATCTTCAAAACGTTCGTCCTTCTTTCCCGAACCTAAGTCATCGAGGGGGCTCGGGTTTCCATCCCGATCACATTTTCACCCCTCGTTTCCTAAAATACCCCTTGTGCCATTTTAGAAATTTTGACAGTATTTTCGCTTAATTTTTGGGCTCCTGGCATTTAGGAAACGCCTCAAAACCATCTAACATATTCTAACCTGCCACATACTAAACTAAAGGCCTAATTTTTACGTAAAAGTTCAGCTTTTTACGTAAAAATATTCACATTTCCTCACATTCTCTTTTTCGATATTTCATCCTTTTTTCTTATAATTCCTCAAGTCAGTAAACCATAATTAATACATAATTATTTCCAATAATAAATTGAGGAATCCAGGGATAGAAACTACTACTAAAATCATCCCGTCGGCGGTCGAACGAACCGTTCAGTCTCGACCGCACAATTTTTGAATCGGCGTTCTTCACTTTTGAAACTTCAGTTTGCAAATCTGATGCCGCGGATGTGTCCAAAACGTCGAAACTGGGCCAATGGGCCATTCTTCAATTTTTGGTCTCCGAGTCCCCGTTGATTGGTGTTGACCACGACGGCGATGGGAGTGGCGACCACCATCTTGAAGAGCTCGATGAAAGGAACCCATTGGTGGTGTCAATTTCACCAATCGAGGCTCCTATCACCGGAAATCGGCCCTCGAAAAGTCGACGACGGCGGCGGTGTTGGATCTTCATTTTCTGGCGATGTTGCCCAAAATTGATTTAGGGCTTTTGATCTACATGTTGTTCTGAGCATTTTGATACCGACCTTGCGACTCAACTCCGTCGGAATCAGTGGATTCCACAACGGCGACACGGCGGCGACGACGTGAGTTTGGGCGGCGTGATTCGGTGGCTGTTGACATGAAATGAAGTTCGGGTTTTGTTCTACTCTTCACCACGAATCCATTGGGACCGGAATCGTGGCATTTGGACGTCGAACGGCAGAGATACGGCGGTTTGAAAAATTCGGCCACCGGCGGTTTTGGGCAGCGCGTGCGGCGTGTTCCGACGTCGGTTCGGTCGACTCGGCCCACCGTTGGAATCAACTCGTCGAGAGCTTTCAAATGGCGCTAGCGGTGTCGAAAACGAAGGTTGGATTCGATCGGGGCTTACCGTTCATCTTCGTGTGGTGTGGGGGAGAAAATGAGATTTGGAAAAATTATGGGGGCTATTGTAGAAGGATCCCAAAAATTTCGTCCTTTTATACTAATTTTTTGAAAAATTTTAAGATAGGCTACACTGACTAATTTGGGCATGCTGAACTTAAATATATCAGTTATATCTTCATCCGAGGTCATCTCGACCAGTTTTCCGATACTGCATGGTTCTCGATCAAAAATTACTTTTTGTGCTCAAATGACTAATTTGAGTATTCTAAATCCAAATATATCAGTTTTATATTAAGAAAAAGTCGTCTTGACCAATTTCTTGATACTGTGGTTAGGCCTACACTGTGTTGACACTGCACACGCATAACGAGGCGTTTTCGCGTGAAATTTCAAACACAGTCTCCCTTGACTAATTTGGACATGCTGATTTCAAATTTATCAGTTTTACGTCCATCTGAGGTCTTCTAGACCAGTTTTCGGGATCTGTATGACCCCATCTCGAAAAACGTGTCAGGTGCCCGATTGACTAATTTGGGCATCTTGAGTCTAAATATATCAGTTTCGGGGCGAGAAAAGGTCGTCTTGACCCTCATCCTGATACTGCGTATCTCTTAAAAAAATCTACATTTTATGCCAGATTAAGGCCGTTTTGACCACTAACCTGACACTGCATTTCTCACTATTCACTAATTACTATTTATTATTTACTATTCACTATCTAACTGACTAATTTGAGCGTTATGACTTTGATTTTGTTAGTCTATGGGCGAGAATAGGTCATCTAGACCACTTTTCTCGATACTGTACATCTATTAGGGCAATTATCGCTGCTGCGCTCAGGTGACCAGTCTGAGCGTACTGATGACTAGCTCATCAGTTCTGTATCATGAAATGGTCGTCTTGACCGGTTTTTTTGATATTGCGTGTCTCAACGCATACTCACATAATAGGGTAGACCGATTTCACTGTCGGTTGCCCCTTTCACTGCATGAATAGTAATTAAACGTTACTATTCCCATTTAATTCATTCAACTGAAAAGCACACTGTGTTTATTAGCTTAATTACATCATTACGTAGTAATTAAGTTTCATAATTCATGAGAGTCATTACAGTGGCTCTCGGCTCATTACACAGCCTTCTACACAGAGTCTTACACATACGTGTGCAACGCAACACGGGCGTGTACATTTCAGACACGGGCATGTACTAGTTGAGACTACTCAACACGGCCATGTCTTTGAAATACATTCATTTATCTGAGCGGTACACGGCCTCTTACACGGTAGTGTACTGGACCGTGTTACACTACAAGGCCATGTACACTCACACGACTACTAATAGATACACAGTTTGAATGGCACACGGTCACTCACACGGCCGTGTACCTGACCGTGTTACTTAAATTTGCACTAAAAGACATTAAATTATGTTCATTTTATTACCTAATGACTTATTACATGGTAAGTAGGTGCCATGAAAATGGCGGTCATTACAGATCGATCAGTCAACTGACCGGTTACCTCGCTTATCGTTAACTAGGTAGCCTACTGGGTTACTAAGCTTGTTTGGGTGTGGTAGCCTGCCGGGCTACCTCTACTGTTTTATTTTGAAAATTATCTTGGTTGCCTTATAAAAATTTAGGAAAATTATATGCTTCGAAACCATCCCCTTATCAGCCCATTGGAAGGTAGGGGGATTTTATTAAAACCCATATTCTTGTTTTAAAAAGTTTAGAATACATTTGGTGTTTGCATTTTAAATATGGTTTTTGAACCATTTACCGAAACTGTTAAAAAACATGTTTGAAATGATTTAGTTTGTAAATTTGGCAAACATAGAACTTTTCATCCTCGATGAGATGAACAACTCTCGTGTTTGTCTCGAAGCTCAAATCAAACTCTAACATCTTCTAAACTCACTAAACCCATGGCTACTTATGCCCAGTTTTTGAAAAGTTTCTAGTTTTATGCTATTTTGAAAATGGCTCTGTTTGAGGCCCGAAACAGCCAAAATTTTAAAACGCACGCAAGTCATCTTAAAGATTTCGACAAGATCTATAACTTTCGTGTTGAACCCGAGATTCGGTTTGGACTTTAAGTGGGTCATTTTTCACATAACCCGAGTGTGGTGGCCCGCCCTTCATGGAGGCTAACAATACTAGTATAGTAGAGCTTTGGAGCCTACTATGATAGATTGTCACCTCAATGGCAACTTACTTGTAACTTGTTTTTATCATTTAGCATTCGTATTTTAAACTTAAAATTTTATCATGAAAACTGGGGATTTTTTTTTTAAACTGATCTTGAATCTATAAAGTCATAAAATATCATCATACACATACTAAAAAACATATCATACTTGTCATGCTTACTTTACATCATATTACAATGTTTCAAAACAACTTTCTAAAAGTGCTCAACGGAAAACATCAGCAAGACCATTTTCGATCCTCGTCCATCCACTATCTACTGTGTACAGGCTTCTTACCTGCAACATGAATAAACTTATGAGTGACAAGCTCAGTAAGTTCAAACATAAATACCGGAATATAAAACTTAAAATCATGAAAAATACTATTTATATGAATAGTAACTTTAAATTTTGACCATGAATAGTAAAGTTAACTTTGATCGATACTATTCATGTTGACTTTGACCTAAGATGCTACACATAAAGTTAGTACATATTATGCTCAATTATGACAATTCTTAAGCCTTAGGTTTTATCTTGCATTTGGTTCTGGTTTTGGGCCCCGTAATTGGTCGTACCGTAGTACGCACATGACTGAGAGGGACTCTGGGGAGTGACCCACTGGCCAATCCTCTGCAGTCTACATGATCTTGATATAACATAACATAACATAAGGAACCTCCACCTGTGTTGGAGGCCAGTATGCCAATATTAGTTTCATTACCGTCTTTCATGTGGTTCCTGACCAATGGCATTATTGCTGCCTCCTGGGTTTGGAACACTTTTACATTACATTCATTATTCGTGATTATTTTATTTTCATGTTATTATGCATATAGTACATTGATACTTATTTACAAGTTATACATAGCATATAAACATATTAAGTAAATTCATGTTGCAGACAAATAAATGCCTGAACTTATAGATATTTTGCTAGCATTTCCTTGCCAGGATCAACCAGCGTCCTTTTATTGCCTTTTTGTTGATTCCCTATAACTGAAATAAATCATGGTTATTTCTACTATTCATTTCATATTTAAAATATTGTGAAAATATAAAATTTCTGATTTTAACTCTCTAATTATATGTTTAGGGGTTTATTCTTATTTCTATATTTATTACACGGCCTAGGATACTATTCTGGGCCTTAATATCACTTTTCCTAACCCTTTAACAAAATAACCATTTTGCCCCTAACTTTTGACAAAATGACCATTTCGTCCCTATCGGGATTTTCTCCCTTTTTTTGACTTACGGCTTTATTTTGGCCTTTAGGAATTAAATTAAATCATTCTGGGACTTTTACGATCCTTTTCTTGCATTTTAGAAAATTTTGATCTAAATGACCATTTTACCCCTAACGGGACCTTAGAAGTTAAAATTTTCATTTTAACTTTTTAACATGGTTTTCTAGTCCCAAAAATCATAAAATAATCTTTCTTAGGCCTTACCGAGCTTTTACAACATTTCTGATCAAAATGCTTGGGTTACTATTCACTGACCCTCAGGTGGTACTGTTCCGACCCTCGGGGTTGTGTCTCATTTTTCTAGCCTTCCGGGACTTCAAATGGACATTTCACTACTTTTGAAATTGTCCATTGCCCTTCCCCGAGCCTAGATCCCTGAGGCGGTTTGGGTTTCCAATCCCCGATCCTATTTTTACCTCTCGTTTCCCAAAATGCCCTTTAGGCGTCCTAAAAATTTTGACAGCATTCCTGCTAAAATTTTAGGTTCCTGATGTTTAGGAAACGGCTCGAAACCATCTAACCTATTCTATCCTGCCACGTACTATACTACAAACCTAATTTTACGTAAAAGTTATACACTTTTTATATAAAATTTTCTATTAAAACCTAAGCATTTCTAACGGGATTTCAACCCGTTCTTTCTCATTTTTAGGCCCGGTTTAATACATAACTTACACATTCACATAACCCTAACAAAGTTGCTCATTTTCACTAAACCTTAGTCACGGATTTTGTTGCCAAACAAGCACTAAAATTCAATTTTTTTCTTGTCCCTAACTTTATCCATAATTTCACTACATACTAACATACTTTATGAATTCAAAACATTACCCTAAACAAGTAAAAATTTTCATTCTAACTGTTTCCTAACTCATGGATTTTTCTTAGAAAATCTGCTCAAAATTTTTTGCTTTCATTTCCATTTCCATTTCTTGATTCCAACACATAATCAATACCATATTTACAATGCAAATTCATCAACACAAAACTCTCATTGTTTTCCATTATATCCCACGGATTTTCATAGGGAAATAGGCACAAGAGTTGTTGTTTTTCAAGGCTATTCCTTTCCTTTCTTTCATTTTATTTCCACATGATTTTCAACACCAAAAACCAATCAAGTTAACATCAAAATTTCACCCTTCGATGCCACAGGTAGCTCACGGATTTTGTGAGCAAAAATGCCCTAAACTTGAATTTTCATGCTCATAATTCCTTACTTGTTTTAACCTTATGCCATTAACACACTTTCAAGCAAAAACCAACCAAATAAAAACTGAAATTTTCCACTTCAAAACAGCCCATATCCCACACGGATTTTTCATGGAAAAAGAAGAGGAAACCATGCAAAAATGGAAGCTTACCTTGCTTTATTGATTTCTTGAGCTTGGGAATGAATTTTGCACACTTTCTTGAAGACAACTTTGAAAGTTTTTTCTGCTTTCAATGGAGGAAACACACAGCTGCTATAGGGGCTAAAGAACCTAAATTTTTCTGGTTTCTTTCTTGCCAAAACCGTGTATATATGGAGCCAAAAAGGAGGGACCAATTTGTAATGTCTTAGGGGCAATTTTGTAAACTTTTTAGGCAATTTTAACAACTTTTAAGGGCTGCTTTGTAATTAAACAAAATTGGGCATTTTTTTTTATTTTCCTCTAAAAATCAGCCACATGATAGCCCTAGAACACTCTTGAAATTGTTCAAAGCTTTCTTTTACTTTTCCATGTTGACTTTGAATCATGGCTATTGGATCAAATTGACTTTAAACCCTAGCCCTTGGATCTTGATGTATCCTTACATCCATTCCAAGTTTCACATTCAATCTTTGACTCCTCTCATTAATTTCAGTCAAACTTTTTGACCAAAAGTCAAACTGAACAACTTTGCACCGAAATCGCATAGACGAGTTTCTGAGGCTGCCGTGCGATCGGTTTTCCTTATTTCACTCCGGTTTGACTAAAAATCCATGTCAAACCGCATAGCCCTTGGATCTTGATGTATCCTTACATCCATTCCAAGTTTCACATTCAATCTTTGACTCCTCTCATTAATTTCGATCAAACTTTTTGACCAAAAGTCAAACTGAACAACTTTGCACCGAAATCGCATAGACAAGTTTCTAAGGCTGCCGTGCGATCGGTTTTCCTTATTTCACTCCAGTTTGACTAAAAATGCATATCGTAAGTTTTTCATCTTTTAGTGGCTTACAGTATATTTCTAAAAATTTTGAAACTGAAAAGGCATCATTTGTCCGATTTCGGTTCGGTAAAATTTTCCGTTCTTACTCACACTCACTTTGGCATGGTTATAACATTTCATTGCGTTCTAAATAGTATTAAATCATATGTTTTACAATTTTACACATAAAAATCATTATGTACATAGATCATACAAAATTTCTGAGAACAGTAAAATTTCTTAGTTATGACATCGAGACTGTTCCTGGGCTCGGATTTTTAGTCCCAGTTTTGGACACCGAATGAAAACCACTCGAACAACCTATCTTAGTGTTGTTTTTGGCCAAAACCTGTTTTAACACAAAAACAACCGTAACGAAATTTTTTTAAAACTTCATGTTTTACCAAATCCCAAATTCGAACTCTAACATGGTCAAAATGGCCAAAACCAGTGGCCTAAACCTGGGGATAGATTTATGTCCAGCCACTAAAATGTCCACACATACACATATCCATCCATAAAAATTAAATTACAGCCACACAACCACATAAACTTAAAAATGAAAAGCTAAGGCTTAAAATAAACTTATTACAACCCATTGCACAAATAAATACACATAAATTCCTTGATCAAAAACTTAAAAATAACTAACCACAAAAAGGGAGGGTTTTGGGTTTTACCTCACATGCTATGAACCAAGCACACCAAATCAAAGCTTGAGTGACTAAAATGGCCATGTGAACCAAGGGAGTTTGGGGTTGGCTTGTGCTAGAAATGACACCAAAAATTTTCTCTTAACATCAACCCAAAATAATAACTAAAAACACAAGGATTGGTCTAGAATCTTACCCTTGGGTGCACTTGAAATGGCTTGAAATGAAAACCTCCTAACACAAGCTTGAAGGGGCTAAATTTTTTGTAAGCTTTTAGCTAGATTTTTGGCTTGAAAATGGTAGGTTTGGGGGCTGTGGAATGGTCAACTGTAGCAAGAAAAGAAAGAGGAAGAAGAGTTGTATTTTGGATGTAATAGTAAGAAAGTGGCACCCTTAGGTCATGTATGCCTTTTATAGGCAAATCTAACCCATCTTACTTAGACTTAAACTCACTTAATTATCCACATTTTTTGCCTAATTAGGGTACAAAAACCTGCCCATTTTAGCCTCCCTAAAACCAAGGGTTGTGCATGGAAGGAGGGGCCAAATAAAGAAAAATTTTTGTTGGCCATGTGTTGTAAATCATGTAATTTTTTAATCAAAAGGTATCATACCTTTTGCAATATTTTATTGCCACCTTTTGGGCTATTTTTGCAGCTAAAAATAGCTACTTTTTCAGCTAGGGCACACAGATTTTGAGGGGCAAAATTCATCTGCATTTGCTTCTCTTTGTAGTCTAGTTTTCTACCATAGTGTTCAGTCCTTTCTCGGTAGTGTTATAGTTTTCACCCAGAATTGGATTTTCTAAATCTGATTTTTATACTGATCACTCCTAATTGGGTTGTACTGCCTATAAGCCCATTCTGTATCCATTTCACTATTTATTTCCTATACAGTGGTTGTGTCTACACTGTGTTGTCCGTGCGCATGTAAAACAAGGCGTTCCCATGCGAAATTTCAAACACAGCCTCTCTTGACTAATTTGGACGTGCTGATTTCAAATTTATCAGTTTTACGTCCATCTGAGGTCGTCGAGACTAGTTTTTGGGATTTGTGTGACCCCGCCTCGAAAAACATGTCAAGTGCCCGATTGACTAATTTGGGCGTTCTAAGTCTAAATATATCAGTTTTGGGGCGAGTAAAGGTCATCTTGACCGTCTTCCCGGTACTACGTTTCTCTCAGACAAAAATTCTCGTTTTATGCTCAATTGACCAGATTGAGCCTACTGACTGTTTATATATCAATTTTATGCCAGATTAAGGTCGTCTTGGCCATTAACCTGACTCTATGTTTCTACTATTTACTATGCACTGTTTTTTGCTTAAATGACTAGTCTGAGTGTTCTTACTCTGATTTTGTCAGTTTTTAGGCGAGAAGAGGTCATCTAGACCATTGTTCTCGATACTATACCTCCGCTAGGGTATTTATCACTGTTGTACTCAGACGATCGGTCGAGCATTCTGATAATCTGTTCGCCAGTCTTGTGTCTGGAAACGGCCATCTGGATTAGTTTTCTAATACTACATATCTTAAACACGTTCACACAAAATAGGGTGGAACAATTTCACTGTCAGCCACTCCTTTCACTACATGAATAGTAATTAAACATTACTATTCCTATTTAATCTATTCAACTGGAAAATATATTGTATTTATCAACTTAATTACTCATTATATAGTAATTAGGTTTCATAAATCATGAGAGTCTTTACAGTGGCTCTCTGCTTAAAACACGGCCTTCTACACGGGCTCTTACACGGGTGTGTACAAGGGAACATGGGCGTACACTGATTGAATTTTCTCAACATGACCACGTCCTAGGACACGACCTTCTATAAGTTTATCAACCCGAGCAGTACACGGCCACTTACATGGCCATGTACCTGACCGTATTACACTATATGGCCGTGTTCACTCACACGGCTTCTAACATTGCAACAGTCTGAATGGTACATGGCTGTTTACACGGCCGTATGCCGGACCGTGTTCTTTAACTTTCACACTAAAAGACACCAATTTATTCCAAAATTCATTCCTCGAATTCTCGTTCAACGGTACTTAAGATACATGAATGGGGCAGTCTTTAAACCTGTTGCTCAGGATTTCAATCCTAGTTTTGAACTCTAGTTAAATACTGCCTCGAAAACTTATCTTAGAGTCATTTTTGGCCAAAGGTGTTAGGAAATGCCCTAAGTATTAGAGACATTTTGATGTATTCATTTTGAACTGGATAATAAAATTATACATAGAGGTTATTCATTACATTGCTATCTGTCCTCGTCTGATTTACATGTTAAAGTAAATGTAAGCAAATATGGCTCACTGACTGCTTGTGTTAAAACTGTTAGAACGTTGCATGCAATGGACTTTTGTATGCGAGAAGACAATGTTCTAAAGTTAGCGGTCTAAACTATGGTCTGTAGTCAATGGGGTTAGACCGAGCATCTAACTCATGTTAAGACTATTATGTTGTCTAATGCCTTAGAGGGGATGGTTTGTCTTGACTGTCTGGAGCTGGACTCCCAAGTAGAGACATGGATATGTTGCTCAGTGGTGATATATTAGACCGGGACTAAAGCGTGCTTGATCTACGTAGTCCGCTATGAGTGGATTAATCTGCTTTTGACGTTCATTGTGCAATAACCTTAATCCTGAGTAAATGAACTACTTCATGTATATGACTTGTGTACTTTGATGTTCCAATGGCTAAAGCGTCTCAGAGGTAGTAAGCTTATAGACCGGTTCGTTGGGTGGATGACTTGTATACGATGAAGGGTTTGTTTGCAGATATCGGAATCATAGCTCTGAGGAGTTAAAGGCATCCTCTTAAAGGCATTATACTGAATGTGAAAATGAACAAGGCCTTGGGTCGTCTACTGGGCGGATGACTTCTTATTCACATATGGTGAATAATCATTTTCTTAATTCGGTAGTATAATGGAACTTTAAGATAGCCTGATCAGTAGGATTAAACGGACTTTGACCTAAGGCTGATCAAGGATATCATATGAGGGTTTTGCATATATGACAAGCTCATTGGATAGTAGCTCATCACAGGCTTACGTAATACGGTATATAATTGGGAGTTCAGTTTCAGGTTTATAGTGGTGTGACTCTGAAATTAGTGATCATATGATTGAGTTGTTCGGTACAGAATGATAATCATATGGAATCACAAGAGCCCGATTATATATGTCCAATCAGTCCCTCTACTAGCTCCACATAATTCCTTAACGTTTGGCAAATTGATTTGTGTATGCAATTGACTAGTTTATTATGCATGGATAGTGATGACACAGGATTAGGATGGTAGACAAGATTCACTCCGGTTGGATTCAGATTTTGTTTTGGATAATAGAGTACACAATTATTCGAACTCCAAATAAAGTTGCCATGATTTTATTTGAGATTGGATTGGAGTTGTAGAAAATTATACATGAGAACAAGAATATGAAACACAACCATTTTGTGGAATTTGAAATTTGAATTTTGAAATTTGAAATTTGAATTTTGAATTTGAAATTTGAATTTGAAATTTGAATTTGAAATTCGAATTTGAAATTTGAATTTGAAATTTAAATTTGAATTTTGAAATTTGAAATTTGAAATTTGAAATTTGAAATTTGAAATTTGAATTTGAAATTTGAATTTGAAATTTGAAATTCAAATTTTGAATCACAGTCCAAGTAGGATTCGAATTTGTTGTGGAAAATCCACAAGGTTTGAAATTCGAATTTGAGTTGGATTTGGAGAGGATAATCTTGTTAGAATCCTACTTGAATTTTGAATCCAAATCCCAACAAATAAGGGACGAAATTTTGAGGATAATCCTCAAGCAAATTTCAGTTTTTGTGGATAGGATTTAAGGGAAAAATTCAAGTTTCAATCCTAGTTGAATTTGGATTCTCTCCTTCCCTGAAAAGTGGCCGAAATTAGGGAGAAAATCTCCTAGGAAATTCGGTTATTTTGGATAAGGTTGAGATGAGATTCAAGCTTGAAAATCCTAGTAGAATTTTTGATTCTCCCTTATCCATAATGGCCGAAACTTTTGTTGAGATTTTCTCCAAGAAAAATTCGGATTTTTTGGTTGAAAAAGGGAGATAAAATTCTAGTTAAAATCTTGTTTAGATTTGGATTGGATTTATCCTAAGAAAAACTGAATTTATTGTTGGGATTTTCCCATGGAAAAATTCGGATTTTATGGGTTTGGATAAGGGAAAATATCTTTTCCTAATCCAATTTGGATTCAGAGAATCACCTCATGCAAGTCTATAAATAGAGGTCTTGCCACTCCAGTTCTCTCAGACCACAGACTCTCAGGTGAGCAGGCTTATTGTTGCACAGCTCATCGTGACAATAAAGTTCTTTAGAGATCTGGGTGGTCGGAAGAAGACTAGCAGTGCTAGCATACCGATCGAGGTTCAGAGTGCCCACACACTCAGCCATTCAGGAATTGGAGAATAGTAGAGAAGGCTAGTTGGTTGAAGCCTCCGGTCATTCTCCTCCTACAAGATTGGCGTCCTTGAGGTATGAGTTTTAATTGTTGTTGATTTATTGTATATGGCATCATGAGATATTTAACGATCTAAAAAATTTTTATTGTTCCACTGCGCCACTCTGATACGTTTTTACCGATTTATTTTCCTACAAAAGGCTATTTGACGTAAAAACGGCTGTAACAAAATTTCCTTAAAACTTTGTGTTTTACAAATTCCCAGAATCAGACCATAACGTGTCCAAAAGTGGCCAAACCTGTGGCCTAAAAACTGAGGATAGGTTAGTTCCTCGCCAACCCCATTCATACATCCATCCATAAAATCTTAAAATTCAAGCGCACAACCACAAAAATACATAACCGAGAAACTAAAGGCTCAAAATAAAGATTATTACAACCCATGGCTCAAATAAATACACATAAATTTCCTTGATCAAAATTTAAATGAAACTAAACCTCAAATAGGGTTTTGGTTTTTACCTTGTGTGCTATAAACCAAGCACAATCCGAACCAAGGGGTAGGTGACCAAAACCGTGTGGTCCTTAGTGAAAAAAAAAGAGGGTCGGCCTTGACTAGAAAGGAAGCACAAAAAAATCTCTTTTTAATAACAAGCTAGAAACCAACCAAAAATACAAAGGGAATGTCTTAGCACTTACCCTTAGAAATGGTCTTAAGCGGAAACCTCCGAATCAAGCTTGAAGGGGGCTAATTTTTGGTAAAGTTTTGGTGAACTTTGGCTGAATTCTTTGGCTGAGAAATGGTCAGTTTTTGGGCTAGAAAGGGATCGGATTTTTCTGAAGAAAAAAGGAGAGAAGTTGTGTCTTTGGGTGAGCAAAAGGAGAAAATGACACCCTAGGTCAAGCATGTCCTTTTATAGACAAAACTAAGCAAAATTAATCAACCTAAGACTCACTTAATTAAGCCAATTAACCAAGCTCAAGGGGGACAAATTTTTGGCTACTAGTAGCCCTTAAAAACTGAGGGTGGGCTGCTGCAATCTAGGGTTAAATTGCCTTAAATGCAAGGCCAAAAGGTACATGTGCTTGTCTTGCACTTTTGAATATTTTAATCCCATATGTCATAAGGCTAAGCAATATTTTAATGGCAGCTTTTAGGCTACTTTGCAGCTGACTTATGCCGCTTTTCTAGCTGAGATACATAGATTTCTAAGGGGGAAAATCATCTGCAATAACTTCTCTTTGCAGTCTAATTTCCTTCGACGGTGTTTGGTTCTTTTTCAACAATGTTCTAGATTTAATCGAAATTAGATTTTCTTAATCCGATTTTTACAATATTCATTCCTGATTGGGTTGTGATGCCTATGAGCCCATTCTATATCTATTTTACTGTTCATTTCCTGTACTGTGGTTGTGCCTGCACTGTGTTGACACTACGCACGCATAACAAGGCTGTTTCGTGTGAAATTGCCAACACAATCTATCCTGACTAATTTAGACATGTTGATTTCAAATTTATCAGTTTTATGTCCCTCTAAGGTCATCTGGACCAGTTTTTTGGGATCTGTGTGACCCTGTCTCAAAAAACATGTTTTATGCTCAATTGACTAATTTGAGCATTCTAAGTCTAAGTATATTAGTTTTATGTTAAGAAAGTGTCATCTCGACCATTTTCTCGATACTGTATACTTATCAGGCAAAATCTCACTGTTGTGCTCAGATAATCAGTCTGAGCACACTGATGACTTGCGCATTAGTTCTGTGTCAAGAAATAGTCGTCTAGACTGGTTTCTTGATGCCGCGCGTCTCACACGTACACCCCATATACTAAGATGAACAGATTTCACTTTCGGTTGCCCTTTTCACTGCACGAATAGAAATTAAACATTTCTGTACCATTTAATTTATTTAAATTGGCAATTTATACTGTGTTCATTAATTTAATTACTAATTACATAGTAATTTAGGTTTTTAGGTGCATGGGGGTTGTTACAACAGCACTCTTTCTTCAAATGACAAATTTCGCTCTTTTTCTGGCTTAAAATTTGTCTCCCAACTCAATACATAGCCTTTGACATGGGCTCTTACACAGGGGTGTATCAAGCAACACAGGCATGTATACTCCACACACGGGTGTGTTCCAGTCATGATTGCTCAACACGCCCAGTTTCTAAAACACGGCTCTCAACACATTCAACAACCCAAGTGATACATGGCCACTTACACAGCCGTGTACCTGACCATGTTCACTTACACGGCCGTGTGCCTAATCGTGTTCACTTACACGGCCATGTACACTTACACAGTTTCTTAGACGTGCATAGTATGAATGGTACACAGCCACTTACACAGCTGTGTACTGATTCTGTTACACTTACATAGCCATGTACACTCCCACGACCTCCCACATGTACACAGTCCGAATGGTACACGGCCACTTACACGGCTGTGTACCTGACCATGTTACACTTACACGGCCATGTATACTTACACGGCCTCTCACGCACACACAGTCTGAACGGTATACGATCACTCACACGGCTGTGTACCTGACCGTGTTCTTCAAAAGTACACTAAAAATGCTTTAAAATACTCCAAATTCAATCCTAAATTACTTATTGTTAGGAAATGCCCTAAGTATTAGAGACATTTTGATGTATTCATTTTGAACTGGATAATAAAATTATACATAGAGGTTATCCATTACATTGCTATCTGTCCTCGTCTTATTTACATGTTAAAGTAAATGTAAGCAAATATAGCTCACTGACTGTTGTGTTAAAACTGTTAGAACGTTGCATGCAATGGACTTTTGTATGCTAGAAGACAATGTTCTAAAGTTAGCGGTCTAAACTATGGTCTGTAGTCTATGGGGCTAGACCGAGTATCTAACTCATGTTAAGACTATTATATTGTCTAAAGCCTTGGAGGGGACGTTTGTCTTGACTGTCTGGAGCTGGACTCCCAAGTAGAGACATAGATATGTTGCTTGGTAGTGACATATTAGACCGGGACTAAAGCGTGATTGATCCACGTAGTCCGCTATGAGTGGATCAATCTGCTTTTGACGTTCATTGTGTAATAACCTTAATCCTGAGTAAATGAACTACTTCATGTATATGACTTGTGTACTTTGATGTTCCAATGGCTAAAGCGTCTCAAAGGTAGTAAGCTTATAGACCGGTTCGTTGGGTGCATGACTTGTATACGATGAAGGGTTTGTTTGTAGATATCAGAACCATAACTCTAAGGAGTTAAAGGTATCCTCTTAAAGGCATTATACTGAATGTGAAAATGGACAAGGCCTTGGGTCGTCTGCCGGGCGGATGACTTCTTATTCACATATGGTGAATAATCATTTTCTTAATTCGGTAGTATAATGGAACTTTAAGATAGCCTGATCATTAGGATTAAACGGACTTTGACCTAAGGCTGATCAAGGATATCATATGAGGGTTTTGCATATATGACAAGGTCATTGGATAGTAGCTCGTCACAGGCTTACGTAATACGGTATATAATTGGGAGTTCAGTTTCAGGTTTATAGTGGTGTGACTCTGAAATTAGTGATCATATGATTGAGTTGTTCGGTACAGAATGATGATCATATGGAATCACGGGAGCCCAATTCTATATGTCCAATCAGTCCCTCTACTAGCTCCACATAATTCCTTAATGTTTGCCAAATTGATTTGTGTATGCTATTGGCTAGTTTATTACGCATGGATGGTGATGACACAGGATTAGGATGGTAGACAAGATTCTCTCCGGTTGGATTCAGATTTTGTGTTGGATAATAGAGTACACAATTATTTGAACTCCAAATAAAGTTGCCATGATTTTATTTGAGATTGGATTGGAATTGTAGAAAATTATCCATGAGAACAAGAATTTGAAACACAACCGTTTTGTGGATTTTGAAATTTGAAATTTGAAATTTGAATTTGAAATTCGAATTTGAATTTGAATTTGAAATTTAAATTTGAAATTTGAAATTTGAATTTGAAATTCGAATTTGAAATTTGAAATTCAAATTTTGAATCACGGTCCAAGTGGGATTCGAATTTGTTGTGGAAAATACACAAGGTTTGAAATTCGAATTTGAGTTGGATTTGGAGAGGATAATCTTGTTAGAATCCTACTTGAATTTTGAATCTAAATCCTAACAAAAGTGGACGAAATTTTTGAGGATAATCCTCAATGGAATTTCATTTTTTTTAGATAAGGTTCAAGGGAAGATTCAAGTTTCAATCCTAGTTTAATTTGGATTCTCTCCTTCCCTGAAAAGTGGCCGAAATTATGGAGGAAATCTCCTAGGAAAATTCTATTATTTTGGATAAGGTTGAGATAAGATTCAAGCTTGAAAATCCTAGTGGAATTTTGATTCTTCCTTATCCTAAATGTGGCCGAATTTTTGGAGGAAAATCTCCTAGGAAATTTCAGATTTTTTGGTTGAAAAAAGGAGATAAAATTCTAGTTAAAATCTTGTTTAAATTTGGATTGGTTTTATCCTTAAAAAACTGAATTTTATTGTTGGGATTTTCCCATGGAAAAATTCAGATTTTATGGTTATGGATAAGGGAGAATATCTTTTCCTAGTCCAATTCAAATTCAGAGAAGCACCTCATGCAAGTCTATAAATAGAGGTCCTGCCACTCCAGTTCTCTAAAGACCACAGACTCTCAGGTGAGCAGGCTTATTGTTGCACAGCTCATCGTGACAATAAGTTCTTTAGAGATCTGGGTGGTCGGAAGAAGACTAGCAGTGCTAGCATACCGATCGAGGTTCAGAGTGCTCACACACTTAGCCATTCGGGAATTGGAGAATAGTAGAGAAGGCTAGTTGGTTGAAGCCTCCGGTCATTCTCCTCCTGCAGATTGGCCTCCTTGAGGTATGAGTTTTAATTGTTGTTGGTTTATTGTATATGGAATCATGAGATATTTAACGATCTAAAAATTTTTATTGTTCCGCTGCGCCACTCTGATACGTTTTTACCGATTTATTTTCCTACACTTATTACATAGTAAGGTTCCACGAATATAGTGGCCATTACAACCTACCACCTTACAAAATTTTCATCCTCAAAAATTAGAATAATTCCGGAAAGTCCCTTATCATGTCTTCTTCCTGTTCCCATGTAGCTTTTTCAATATTATGATTTCGTCACAACACTTTTACAAGGGGTATGACTTTATTTCTAAGCACCTTCTCCTCTCTGGCTAAGATTTGCATGGGTTTCTCCTCATAAGTCAGATCAGTGTGTACATCTACGGGTTCTTGGCTTTAAACATGGGAGCTATCTGGCACGTACTTCTTCAGGATCGAGACGTGGAAGACATTGTGCACCGAAGCTAACTTGGCAGGGAGTGCTAGTCTGTAAGCCACCTTCCCGACTCTCTCGATTATCTTGAAGGGTCCTATCTATCTAGGACTAAGCTTTCCCTTCTTTCTAAATCGCATCACCCCTTTCATGGGTGCCACCTTGAGAAAGACTGAATTCCTTCTTGAAACTCGAGGGGTCTACAATGCTTATTTATGTAGCTCTTTTAGCGACTATGCACTGTATCCAATCTCTCTCGTATCAGCCTCACATCTACTGTCGTATTCCTAATAAAGTTCATGCTAGTAAGCTGTTTCTCCCCGATCTTGTGCCAGTGAACCAAAGATCTGCATTTTCTCCAATAAAATGCCTGGTATGGTGCCATCCCGATCGAGGAATGAAAACTATTATTGTATGATAACTCGATCAGGAGTAGCTTCTGGTCCCAGTTTCCCTTGAAGTCTAGGACACAGGCTCTCAACATATCCTCCAATGTTTGTATGGTTCTCTCGGACTAATCATCGATCTGAGGATGGAATGTTGTACTAAACTTCAATCTGGTCCCTAGTGTGGCCTGAAAGCTCTGCCAAAATCTAGAGGTAAAGTGTCCATCATGATCTGAGATGATAGACTTTGGCACTCCATGCAGTCTTACTATTTCAGCTACATACATTTCTGCCAGTCATTCCACCGAGTAGCTAATTTTCATGGCTAGAAATCAAGCTGATTTTGTCAATCTATCCACAATTACCCAAATTGTATCATTGATGCTTGACATTTTTGGCAATCTGACTATGAAATCCATCATAATCTGGCCCCATTTCCACTCGGGCAGCTCAATTTTCTACAGTTCTCCTACCGGCCGCTGATGTTTTGTCTTAATCTTCTAACATGTAAGGCATTTGGCGACGAACTTAGCAATGTCACTCTTCATTCCAAGCCACCAAAAGCTTTCCTTCAGGTCCTTATACATCTTATTCGCCCCTGGATGTACAGAATATGACATCTCGTGAGCTTCTGAAAGGACTCATTTCTTGAGTTCTTCATCTTTCGAAACACACACTCTATCTCTATAGTAGAGTATGCCGTCCTTAGAGACTCTAAACTCTGAGCTCTTATCCTCCGTAGCTTTTTTTCTAAGCTTAATCAGGGACAAATCGAGGTCTTAACCGATCTTGATCTCTTATAGGAGCGTTGATTGGAGGGTCATTTTAGACAACCTCCTCGTCAAAATCTCAATCTCGCTGTTACATAGCTCCTTTTGTAGTGCTCCTGACAAGGCACTGATAGCCATGAACGAAGTAGAATGCTTCCGACTCAACACATTGGCCACCTTGTTGGCCTTTCTTGGATGGTATAGGATCTCGCAGTCATAATCCTTTATCAATTCTAGCCATCTTCGCTGCCTCCTATTGAGTTCTTTCTGTGTAAAGATGTACCTGAGACTCTGGTGGTCTGTATAGATTTCGTACTTGTCCCCATACAGGTAGTACCTCCATATCTTTAGTGCAAAAACTACCACTGCTAATTCCAGATCATGCGTCGGGTAGTTCTTTTCGTGGTCCTTGAGCTGTCGTGAAGCACATACACTATTCTATTACCTTGCATCAACACAGCTCCCAACCTAGTTTTAGATGCGTCGCTATAAATCATAAAATTCCCTTGGCTAACATCTGGAATTGTCAGTACTGGAGCACTGGTGTGTCTTTGTTTCAGCTCATGAAAACTTTCCTTACACTTGTCGGTCCACTCAAACTTCTTTCCCTTCCTGGTTAGCGCTGTATGTGGTGCGGCTAGCTTTGAAAAACACTCGACAAAGCATCGATAATATCTTGCTAGGCCTAAGAAACTGTAGATCTCCGTCACATCAATTTTCACCAGGTTGATGAATACTCCCTCCTTGGAGACTACGTGGCCTAGGATATAGACCTTTTCCGGCCAAAACTCGCACATGGAGAACTTGGCATATTGTTGATGGTCCCATAACATACGCAGGACGGTCCTTAAATGCTCTTTGTGCTCCTCCTTCATCTTGGAGTATATAAGAATGTCGTCGATGAACATAATGACAAACTTATCTAGAAAGTCCTTGAACAAACGGTTCATTAGGTCCATAGAGGCTGCCGGGGCATTTGTTAGTCCGAACGACCTGACCAAAAACTCGTAATGTTCGTATCACATTTAGAAAGCTGTTTTGGGTATATCTTCATCCCTGATTCATAACTGATGATACCCTGAGCGCAGATCGATCTTCAAGAACACTGCTGCATATCGGAGCTGATCAAACAAGTAATCAATCTGTAGCAACAGGTACTTGTTCTTGATCATGATTTTGTTTAGCTCTCTATAGTCTATTCATATCCTCAGTGTCCCATCCTTCTTTTTCACAAACAACACAGGTGCTCCCCAAGGTGAACAGCTCTGCCGAATAAACCCCCTTATCCATCAAGTCCTTCAGCTGGGCTTGGAGCTCCTTTAGCTCTGCAGGGGCCATTCGGTATGGAGTCTTGGAAATAGGGGTTAATCCTGGCAGAAGTTTGATTTTGAATGAAATCTCGTGCTCTGGTGGAAGTCCTGGAAGATCTCCTGGAAATACTCCCACAAATTCCCTAACTACTGGTACGCTTTCTGGCACTATCTCTGCTTTTTAAGTCTTGTCTACTATATGTGCTAGGAAGCCAATGTATCCGCTGGATAATAGCTTGTGAGCCTTCATTGCTGATATCATCGTCTTTCGCTGCTTTAGCAACAGACCCTGGTAGATGAACTTTTCGCATCTAATTGGTTTGAAAGTAACCTCCCGCCTTCGACAATCTATGTGTTAGGAAATACCCTAAGCATTAGAGACATTTTGACGTATTTATTTTGAACTGGATAATAAAATTATATATAGAGGTTATTCATTACATTGTTGTGTATTCTCATTTTATTGACATGTTAAAGTAAATGTAAGCAAATATGACTCCCTAACTACTTGTGTTAAAACTGTTAGAACGTTGCATGCAATGGACTTTTGTATGCGAGAAGACAATGTTCTAAAGTAAGCAGTCTAAACTAAGGTCTGTAGTCTATGGGGTTAGACCGAGCATCTAACTCATATTAAGACTATTATGTTATCTAAAGCCATGGTGGGGACGGTTTGTCTGACTGTCTGGAGCATAGACTCCCAAGTATAGACATGGATATGTTGCTTGGTGTTGACATATTAGACCGGGACTAAAGCATGATTGATTTACGCAGTCCGCTACGAGTGGATCAATTTGCTTTTGACGTTTATTGTGCAGTAACCTTAATCCTGAGTAAATGAACTACTTCATGTATATGACTTGTGTACTTTGATGTTCCAATGGCTAAAGCGTCTCAGAGGTAGTAAGCTTATAGACCGGTTCGTTGGGTGCATAACTTGTATACGATGAAGGGTTCGTTTACAGATATCGGAATCATAGCTCTAATGAGGAGTTAAGGGTATCCTCTCAAAGGCATTATACTGAATGTGAAAATGGACAAGGCCTTGGGTCGTCTACTAGGTAGATGACTTCTTATTCACATATGGTGAATAATCATTTTCTTTATTCGGTAGTATAATGAAACTTTAAGATAGCCTGATCAGTAGGATTAAACAGACTTTGACCTAAGGCTGATCATGGATATCATATGAGGGTTCTGCATACATGACAAGGTCATTGGACGATAGCTCGTCATAGGCTTATGTAATATGGTATATAATCGGGAGTTCAGTTTCAGGTTTATAGTGGTGTAACTCTAAAATTATTGATCATATGGTTGAGTTGTTCGGTAAAGAATGATGATCATATGGATTTACGGAAGCCTAATTATATATGTCAAATTAGTTCCTCTACTAGCTCCACATAATTCCTTAACGTTTGGCAAATTGATTTGTATATGCTATTAGCTAATTGATTATGCATGGATGGTGTTTAGGATGGTGGATAAGATTCTCTCCGGTTGAATTCAGATTTTATTTTGGATAATAGAGTACACAATTATTCGAACTCCAAATAAAGTTGCTATGATTTTATTTGAGATTGAATTGGAGTTGTAGAAAATTATCCATGAGAACAGGAATTTGAAATACAACTATTTGTGGATTTTGAAATTTGAATTTTGAAATTTGAAATTTGAAATTTGAATTTGAAATTTAAATTTGAAATTCGAATTTGAAAATTGAATTTGAAATTTTTTAAAATTTGAAATTTGAAATTTGAATTTGAATTTTGAATTTTGAAATTTGAAATTCAAATTTTGAATCACAGTCCAAGTGAAATTCGAATTCTTTGTGGATAATTCCACAAGGCTAGAATTCGAATTTGAGTTGGATTATGAAGAGGAAAATCTTGTTTGAATCCTACCTGAATTTTGAATCCAAATCCTAACTAATTTTGGTCGAAAATTTTGAGGATTATCCTCATGGAATTTTTGAAAATTTTGTGGATAAGATTCAGGGAAAAATTCAAGTTTGAATCTCAGTTGAATTTGGATTCTCTTCTCCCTAAAAGTGGCCGAAATTTTGAGGGAAAAATTTGAATTCGGTTATTTTGGATAAGGATGAGATAGAATTTAAGCTAGAAAATCCTATTTGAATTTTGATTCTCCTCACACTTTAATGGACGAATCTGGACAGGTTTATGGCCTTAGAGGAATTCAGATTTTTGTGAATAAATGGGAGATAAAATTCAAGTTAAAATCCTGTTTGAATTTTGAACATAAAATCCACAAAGTGGCCGAATTCTTTTGGTGGATATTGGCCTGTGAATTTTTGGATTTTATGTGTGGACAAGGGAGAAAATCTGTTAGGAAATGCCCTAAGTATTAGAGATATTTTGATGTATTTATTTTGAACCAGATAATAAAATTATATATAGAGGTTATTTATTAGATTGCTATTTGTCCTCGTTTTATTTACATGTTAAAGTAAATGTATGCAAATATGGCTCCTTGACTACTTGTGTTAAACTGTTAGAATGTTGCATGCAATGGACTTTTGTATGCGAGAAGAAAATGTTCTAAAGTTAGCAGTCTAAACTATGGTTTGTAGTCTATGGGGTTAGACCGAGCATCTAACCCATATTAAGACTATTATGTTGTCTAAAGCCTTGGAGGAGACGGTTTGTCTTGACTGTCTGGAGCTGGACTCCCAAGTAGAGACATAGATATGTTGCTTGGTGGTGACATATTAGACCGGGACTAAAGCATGATTGATCTACGAAGTCCACTTTCAGTGGACCGATTTGCTTTTGATGTTCATTGTGTAGTAACCTTAATCCTGAGTAAAAGGACAGCTTCATGTATATGACTTGTGTACTTTGATGTTCCAATGGCTAAATCGTCTCAGAGGTAGTAAGCTTATCGACTGGTTCGTTAGGTGCATGACTTGTATACGATGAAGGGTTCGTTTACAGATATCGGAATCATAGCTCTAATGAGGAGTTAAGGATATCCTCTTAAAGGCATTATACTGAATGTGAAAATGGACAACGCCTTGGGTCGTCTATAGGGTGGATGACTTCTTATTCACATATGGTGAATAATCATCTCCTTAATTCGGTAGTATAATGGAACTTTAAGATAGCCTGATCAGTAGAATTAAATGGACTTTAGCCTAAGGCTGATCATGGATATCATATAAGGGTTTTGCATACATGACAAGGTCATTGGACGATAGCTTGTCACAGGCTTACATAATACGGTATATAATTGGGAGTTCAGTTTCAGGTTTATAGTGGTGTGACTCTGAAATTAGTGATCATATGATTGAGTTGTTCGGTATAGAATGATGATCATATGGATTTGCGGGAGCCCGATTATATATGTCCAATTAGTCCCTTTACTAGCTCCACATAATTCCTTAACGTTTGGCAAATTGATTAATGTATGCTATTGGCTAGTTCATTATGCATGGATGGTGTTGACATAAGATAAGGATGGTCGACAAGATTCTTTTCGGTTGGATTCAGATTTTGTTTTGGATAATAGAGTACACAATTATTCGAACTCTAAGTAAAGTTGCCATGATTTTATTTGAGATTGGATTGGAGTTGTAGAAAATTATCCATGAGAACAAGAATTTGAAATACAACTGTTTTGTGGATTTTGAAATTTGAAATTTGAATTTTGAAATTTGAAATTTGAATTTTGAATTTGAAATTTGAATTTGAAATTTGAATTTCAAATTCGAATTTGAATTTTGAATTTTAAATTTAAATTTGAAATTTGAATTTGAAATTCGAATTTGAAATTTGAAATTCAAATTTTGAATCACAGTCCAAGTGGGATTCGAATTTGTTGTGGTAAATCCACAAGGAATGAAATTTGAATTTGAGTTGGATATGGAGAGAAAAATCTTGTTTGAATTCTTCTTGAATTTTGAATCCAAATCCTAACCAAATATGGGCAAAAATTTTGAGGATTATCCTCAACAAATTTTCAGATTTTTGTGGATAAGGTTTAAGGAAAAATTCAAGTTTCAATCCCAGTTGAATTTGGATTCTCTCCTCCCTGATAATGGTCGAATTTTGGAGTAAATCTCCTAGGAGATTTTCGGTTATTTTGGATAAGGATGAGATAAGATTCAAGCTTGAAAATCCTAGTGGAATTTTGATTCTCCCTTATCCAAAAGTGGCCGAATTTTTTGTGGGGATTTTCCCCTTGAATTTTCAGATTTTTTGGTTGAAAAAGGGAGATAAAATTCTAGTTAAAATCTTGTTTAGATTTGGATTGGAATTATCCTAAAGTGGCCGAATGTATTGTTGGGATTTTCCCCTTGGAAAATTCAGATTTTGTGCTTGTGGATAAGGGAGAATATCTTCTCCTAATCCAATTCGAATTCAGAGAATCACCTCATGCAGGTCTATAAATAGAGGTCCTGCCACTCCAATTCTCTTAGACCACAGACTCTCAGGTGAGCAGGCTTGTTGTTGCACAGCCCACCGTGACAATAAGGTCTTTAGAGATCTGGGTGATCGGAAGAAGACTAGCAGTGCTAGTGTACCAATCGAGGTTCAGAGTGCCTACATACTCAGCCATTCAGGAATTGGAGAATAGTAGAGAAGGCTAGTTGGTTAAAGCCCTTCGGTCATTCTCCTCCTGCAGATTGGCGTCCTTGAGGTATGAGTTTTAATTATTGTTGGTTTATTAGATATGGCATCATGAGATATTTAACGATCTGAAAATTTTTATTGTTCCGCTGTGCCACTCTGATACGTTTTTATCGATTTAATTTCCTACAATTGGTATCAGAGACATCTCATGACTATGCCATGTACATAAATTAGACAATTACTTAGTCTTTTTATTTATGTATGGATTTGGTATTTAGAGAGTGGCATTCTAGGTTTCTTTTATGTTGTTATCATGTATTATGTATAAAGTATGTGGTTATTTTAATTTTTTGAATTGTTATAAGTATGCTTGTTTTTTCCGGTTATGGTTCCTTAGAATTTAGAAAAATTGTATCTAGAAATTTTTATGTAACCATGGGAGCAGTTCATTAACACTGTAATTTTCCCATGGATTTTAATTTTGTCTCTTACAATTATTATGGTTAGAATTTTTGTACACCGAAAACGGTTTAGGATTTTTTATGTAGTTATTCTTGGAGGAGATTGAAGATTGAAGACCGTAATTTATTTTTCCTAAAAGTTAAATTTGATTTAAAGGTTGAAATTTTGATTGTGTGGAAAATTTCAATTTAATTGGGATTCAAATGAATTTTTGGAAGATCCTAATAGGTAAATTGGAATATGACACGAAAATCGAGACATGACCCCTCGGGATAGGCCGTCGGGCCTTGGTGGAGCTACGGCCTCTGCCCTCGGGCAGGATGGGCTACGGCAGCCCCTATACAGGCCATAACCACCCACGGCTGTAGGCTTGGCTTGCCGTCGAGGCTGGCCGTGGCCTCCCTAAGGCTGGCCGCAGCCTGGGCATGCAGCCTATTGTTGCAGGCGCTGCTTGCAGCCTGCCGGCTGCTGCGCCCAGCCTGGCCATGTAGCCTGGCATTGCAAGCTCGGCTTGCAGCCCGGTAGGGTTGCACATGGGTGGCCGTGGGCTGTCAGCCCCCCCGGGGGCTGGGGGCTACCCACGGCTGCTGCCGCCTCTGGGGTGGTGGTACGTGTAGGAAAATAAATCGGTAAAAACGTATCAGAGTGGCGCAGTGGAACAAAATATTTTTAGATCGTTAAATATCTCATGATACCATATGCAATAAACCAACAACAATTAAAACACATACCTTAAGGATGCCAATCTTGCAGGAGGAGAATGACCAGAGGCTTCAACCAATTAGCCTTCTCTACTATTCTCCAATTCCCGAATGGCTAAGTGTGCGGGCACTCTGAACCTCGATCGGTATGCTAGCACTGCTAGTCTTCTTCTGACCACCCAGATCTCTAAAGAACTTTATTGTCACGATGAGCAACAATAAGCCTGCTCACCTGAGAGTCTGTGGTCTGAGAGAACTGGAGTGGCAGGACCTCTATTTATAGACCTGCATGAGGTGATTCTCTGAATTCGAATTGGACTAGGAAAAGATTTTCTCCCTTATCCATAACCAAAAAATCCGAATTTTCCAAGGGAGAATCTCCACAATTAAATTCGGTTTTCTTAAGATAAATCCAATCCAAATCTAAACAAGATTTTAACTAGAATTTTATCCCTATTTTTCAACCAAAAAATCTGAAATTTCTAGGAGAAAATCTTCTCCAAATTTTCAGCCACTAGGTTTTCAAAATTCCACTAGGTTTTCAAGCTTGAATCTTATCTCAACCTTATCCAAAAATAACCGAATTTCCTAGGAGAGATTCTCCAAATTTTCGGCCACTTTTCAGGGAATGAGAGAATCCAAATTCAGCTAGGATTGAAGCTTGAATTTTCCCTTGAATCTTATCCACAAAATCCGAATTTTTCATTGAGGATTATCCTCAAAATTTTCGTCCACTTTTGTTGGGATTTAGATTAAAAATTCAAGTAGGATTCTAACAAGATTATCCTCTCCAAATCCAACTCAAATTCGAATTTCAAACCTTGTGGATTTTCCACAACAAATTCGAATCCTACTTGGACTGTGATTCAAAATTTGAATTTCAAATTTCAAATTCAAATTTCAAATTCAAAATTCAAATTCAAATTTCAAATTCGAATTTCAAATTCAAATTTCAAATTCAAATTTCAAATTCAAATTTCAAATTTCAAATTTCAAAATTCAAAATTCAAATTTCAAAATTCAAATTTCAAATTCTACAAAACGGTTGTGTTTCATATTCTTGTTCTCATGGACAATTTTCTACAACTCCAATCCAATCTCAAATAAAATCATGGCAACTTTATTTGGAGTTCGAATAATTGTGTACTCTATTATCCAAAACAAAATCTGAATCCAACCGGAGAGAATCTTGTCTACCATTCTAATCCTATGTCATCACCATCCATGCATAATAAACTAGCCAATAGCATACACAAATCAATTTGCCAAACGTTAAGGAATTATGTGGAGCTAGTAGAGGGACTGATTGGACATATATAATCGGGCTCCCGTGATTCCATATGATCATCATTTTTTACCGAACAACTCAATCATATGATCACTAGTTCCAGAGTCACACCACTATAAACCTGAAACTGAACTCCCAATTATATACTGTATTACGTAAGCCTGTGACGAGCTACTATCTAATGACCTTGTCATATATGCAAAACCCTCATATGATATCCATGATCAGCCTTAGGTCAAAGTCCGTTTAATCCTACTGATCAGGCTATCTTAAAGTTCCATTATACTACCGAATTAAGAAAATGATTATTCACCATATGTGAATAAGAAGTCATCCGCCCAGTAGACAACCCAAGGCCTTGTCCATTTTCACATTCAGTATAATGCCTTTAAGAGGATACCTTTAACTCCTCAGAGCTATGATTCCGATATCTGCAAACAAACCCTTCATCGTATACAAGTCATGCACCCAACGAACCGGTCTATAAGCTTACTACCTCTGAGACCCTTTAGCCATTGGAACATCAAAGTACACAAGTCATATACATGAAGTAGTTCATTTACTCAGGATTAAGGTTATTGCACAATGAACGTCAAAAGCAGATTGATCCACTCATAGCGGACTACGTAGATCAATCACGCTTTAGTCCCGGTCTAATATGTCACCACCAAGCAACATATCTATGTCTCTACTTGGGAGTCCAGCCCCAGACAGTCAAGACAAACCGTCCCCTCCAAGACTTTAGACAACATAATAGTCTTAACATGAGTTAGATGCTCGGTCTAACCCCATAGACTATAGACCATAGTTTAGACTGCTAACTTTAGAATATTGTCTTCTCACATACAAAAGTCCATTGCATGTAACGTTCTAACAGTTTTAACACAAGCAGTCAGTGAGCCATATTTGCTTACATTTACTTTAACATGTAAATAAGACGAGGATAGATAGCAATGTAATGAATAACCTCTATGTATAATTTTATTATCCAGTTCAAAATGAATACATCAAAATGTCTCTAATACTTAGGGCATTTCCTAACAATCTCCCACTTGCCCTAAGCCAGCAGATGTGCCATGTTATGCATCCCCATCGCCTCTACATGCCTCTCAAAGCTTCTAGCCACCAAAGTCTTAGTAAAGGGATCAGCGATGTTGTCCTCGGACGCGATCTTACATACATCCACTTGTCCTGTCTCCACATGCCCTCTAATAATATGATATCTCCGATCGATGTGCTTGGTCCTCTTGTGGTGCCGAGATTCCCTTGTGTTGGCTATAGCCACTGTATTATCACAGTAAAGTGTGATAGGTTTGTCAACACCCGGAATGACCTCAAGGTCTCTAAAGAACTTGCAGAGCCAAACCGCTTCTTTAGATGCCTCAGCCGCAGCCACATACTCAGCCTCCATAGTAGAGTCAGATGTGCAGCCCTGCTTCACGCTCCTCCACACAATGGCGCCTCCTCCGAGTAAAAACACTGATCCAGATGTCGATTTCCTTAAATCCTTACAAGTCTGGAAGTCTGAGTCCGTGTATCCTACGGGTGTTAGGTCCCCTCCAGAATACACCAGCATATAGTCCCTCGTTCTCTTAAGATACTTGAGTATATGCTTTACTGCTTGCCAGTGCTTGGTTCCAGGATTCGCTTGATATCGACTCACCATACCTACTGCAAATCATATGTCCGGGCGAGTGCAAAGCATAGCGTACATAAGGCTACCCACAGCGGATGCATAAGGGACCTTACTCATACGCTCTCTTTCTTCCGATGTCTTGGGACAGTCATCCAATGAAAGAGTTAGACCGGCAATAGAAGGTTGCGAACCTTTCTTTGTCTCTTGCATTGCATATTTGTCAATTATTTTATCTATGTATGAAGCTTGGGATAATGCTATCATTTTGTTCTTTCGATCTCTGAAGAGACGAATACCTAGAACATAATTAGCTTCTCCCAAGTCCTTTATGTCAAACTGTTGGTGTAACCAAAGCTTGACCGATGATAAGTTCCCTACAACATTCCCAATGAGTAGTATATCATCGACATAGAGTATCAGAAAGACCACTTTTCCATCCTTAATACGTTTATAAACACTAGGTTCATCAATGTTCTGCTCAAAACCAAATGTCTTAATCGCTTGATCAAACCTCTGGTTCCATGAGCGGGATGCCTGCTTTAATCCATAAATGGATCTAAGCAACTTGCAGACTTTCCTTTCTTGACCTTTCGCTACGAACCCTTCGGGTTGTGTCATATAGATACACTCTTCAAGATGGCCATTCAAGAATGCCGTCTTGACATCCATTTGCCAGATCTCGTAATCGAGAGTCGCAGCAATGGACAGAAGAATACGGATAGACTTTAGCAAAGCAACAGGCGAAAAGGTTTCCTCGTAATCGATTCCAGCCTTTTGCGTGTATCCCTTTGCAACCAGCCTAGCTTTGAAAGTTTCCACTCTCCCTTTCGCATCCTTCTTTCTTTTGTAGACCCATTTGCATCCAATGGGTTTTATCCCATCCGGCAAATCTACAAGTTCCCAAACAGAGTTGGATTTCATAGAATCCATCTCATTGTTCATAGCCTGTTTCCAAGATTTAGAATCAACATCCTTTATAGCTTCATCATATGTGACCAGATCTTCCTCATGCTCATGAGCCTCGGCCTGGTATACCTCAGCATCATACATGAAGAAATTAGGTTTCTTAGAAACCCTCCCGCTACGACGAGGCACCCTAAATTGTTGATCGTCTGCAGGTCTTTCACTGGAACTCGGACTTACGTCCAAGACCGAAATCTGTGGAGCAGTTCTTTCACTCGATAACTCCTCTAGCACCACTTTGCTTGGAGGCTTAAAGTCATTCATGTGACTTTCCTCCAAGAATGTCGCATGGGTTGAGACAATGACTTTTTGTTCCTTCGGGTTATAGAACAGACCTCCTTTGGTTCCTTTTGGATACCCTACAAACATGCATAATGCTGATCTTGGTTCCAACTTTTTCGCATCCCCATCCAGTACATGTGCCGGGCAGCCCCATATTCTCATATATCCAAGGGAGGGCTTCCTGCCACGCCACAATTCATACGGAGTTCTAGAAATTGATTTGCTCAGAACTTGGTTCAGAATATAGCATGCCGTTTGTAAAGCATATCCCCAAAATGATAATGGCAGCATTGAATAACTCATCATGGACCGTACCATATCCAACAAGGTCCTGTTTCTCCTTTCGACTACACCATTCTGTTGTGGAGTACCAGGTGTAGTCAATTGGGATAAAATCCCGTTCTCTACAAGTTGTCCTAGAAATTCATCAGAGAGATATTCGCCACCTCGATCAGATCGAAGTGTCTTTATGGATTTATCTAATTGCTTTTCCACTTCCGCACGATACTCTTTGAACTTGTCAAAGGTTTCGCTCTTGCGGTGCATCAGATACACATATCCATACCTCGAGTAATCATCTATAAAAGAGACATAATACTCGAACCCTCCTCATGCTGTGACGTTCATGGGACCACGTACGTCAGTATGCACAATTTCTAAGAGCTCCTGAGCCCTTGTACCCTTAGCTCCAAAAGACCTCTTAGTCATTTTACCCTCTAGACAAGACTCACATTGGGGAAGTCGTACATCCTCCAGAGATTCTAGCGGGCCGTCTTTCACCAATCTTTGAATCCTATCCTGATTAATATGACCAAGTCTTAAATGTCAAAGATACGCCTTGTTAGAGTGAGAAACTTTCAACCTTTTAGAGTTATCAATTAATTCAGTGTCAAGCAGTGAGTACATCTTTGGTTTGATCAAATATAGGTTTCCATCCATCCATCCAGAACAGATAAAAGACTTATTTCTACGAATATCAACTCTTTTACTAAAAGAAACTGAATAAGAATCCTTTATTAAACAAGCTACCGATATAAAGTTCCTCCTAAAATTAGGAACATAAAAACAGTCTTTCAATAAAATAAACCTAAATTGATCAAAATAAAGATAAACATCTCCCACTGCTTCAGCCACCACAAAGCTACCATCTCTAGTCCGCAACGAGAGGCACCTATCATGTAGACTTCTCGTTTCCACGAACCCCTGCATAGAAACACAAACATGATTAGTGGCGCCCGAATCAATGACCCAAGTGTCTTTCGATTCTTCCACCAAACACGCTTCTAGGTAATGAAGTTTCTTACCTTCCTTGACCTTGGCGGCTAGGAATTCCTGACAAGCCTTCTTGAAGTGACCTACCTTCCCACAATGGAAGCATTTGGACTTTTTAGGGTCCTTTGGCTTCTTGTTCTTCTTCTTCTTCTTCCCGTCCGAGACAGGAGGATTAGAAGAACTAGAAGCCACTTGCTTCTTATTTGGCCTCTTCCTCTTCCGTGAGGGATTGGAAGATTCCACCAAATTGGCCTCTCCTTTAGGTCGGACCACATCCTCATCCCTGATCATCCGCTCATAAGCTTGTAGTTGCTTCATGAGCTCGGTTAGTCCTAACTCCTTTGTCGCCAGATTGTATGCGGCCTTAAACCCCACAAAATCTTTAGACAGAGTCTTGAACACCATCTCGATCTAGGTGTTGTAGTCTAACTCAGCACCATTCTTGGCAGCCTCAGCGAAGAATCCCATTAGAGTAATCATATGGTCCTTCACTGGAGTACCTGCCTTTTGCTTAGAGTTCATAATGCTGGTGATAGCGGACTGTCGAGCCAATTTTTCTTGGCCTCCGAACATGTCCTCCAGATTTTCCATGATCTCCCCAGCAACTTGATAAGTCTCATCCTGCTTTGTAAAGCACTCGTCATGCTAGCAAGGATGTAGCATCGAGCTATTTCATTGGATTCTCCCCAACGATTATAGGCAACCGGGACCTCCTCAAGTGGTGTGTCAGGTTTGGGCCTAGGTGGGCATCGTTCGTCCAGTACGAACTTGTGTCTCTCGCAGCTGAGAACTATTAATAGATTTCTTTTCCAGTCTTTATAATTATCGCCATTCAACTTATTTTCAGTAAGTATTGAAATGAGGGGTGTCGGTGACATTTTGAACTGAAATAAAATTATACTAGACATCATTACAAAGCCCAAGCAAATATACAGATAATTTAGCAAATAAAACATACAAGTATGTTCCTACATGAAACTTGAAAACATGTAGCATTGCAACGGTAATTCTCAGCACCTATTGCCCCAAGCCACCGAGGGGTGGTCATGAAAACAAATAGCCAGAACATGGACCCCGTCCAATTAATATATGTTGCCTTAAATCCTCCAAGGTTAAGACATATATTAATAACCGCTTATTTGGCCACCAGTTTAGTTAACAGAGCTTCTAGGGAAGGTTAATAACTAAACGAGTCTTGAGTGTATAACCATTGTTTACGTAGCCCGATCCACGTCCTACCAAGCCACCGAGGGGTGGTCATGAATAGGATCGCACCCGAATACGTTTTCCACATAGGAGATCCAATCTAGTATACCGGCGGTGGTAAACACCTACCGAGGGGTGTGGTCAGGGCAGAACTGACGCGAGGCGTTACCATGCTTTCACATATGGATCAACAATGGAGGCCGTGGGTTTTGTTTGAAACCCTCTCCCACTCAATATTTTGAAAAACATGCAAGTTTTGACAAATTATGTATGATCAATATAGTATGAGCGGCACTCACCGATCTTATATGACATGTTATCAAATATACATACAAAACATCCATCAATATATTTATACATCCATGACATATCACAGAAAAATAATTGACAGAACAACCAAGCTATGGTTCCATCCTAGAACAAAGAAAATAAAGATTACAAAATTCCATCCAAAGCATTCTTTGGGTCTTGAATTCTGTTCCATCTTCTTGTATCCATCTTTATGTAGCCTCTCCATTTATTTCTCATCCCATGAATTATTTAAAATTTAAATATCCGAAAATTTAAATTTCAAATTCAAATTCCAAGTTCGAATTTTAAATTTAAATTTCAAATTTAAATTTTAAACAATTTTAAACATCATGTGTAATAATATGTAATTTCAAAAAATTTCAAATTTTTAATTACATATTTTTAAACATGATTTAAAATTAAATCTCAAATTTAAAAATCAAAATTTTTGATTTTTGGACTGTCGGACTGCCGCCCCTGTAGGCGGCAGCCGCCGTGGGCACCCACCAACCCCGGAGGGGCTGGCAACCCACGGCCGCCCCATGTGCAGCCCTGCCGGGCTGCAGGCCAAGCCTGCAGCGCCAGGCTGCACGCCTAGGCTGGGCGCAGCAGCCGGCAGGCTGCAGGCAGCGCCTGCAGTCAGAGGCTGCACGCCCAGGCTGCGGCCAGCCTTGGGCAGGCCACTACCACCCCTGGCTGCAGGCCAAGCCTGCGGCCGTGGGTGGTGTAGGCCTGCACAGGGGCTGCCGCAGCCCCATCATGCCCGAGGGCAGGGGCAGCAGCCCCACCAAGGCCCGTCGGCCTATCCCGAGGGGTCGTGTCTCGATTTTCGTGTCATATTCGAATTTACCTATTAGGATCTCCAAAAATTAATTTGAATCCCAATTAAATTGAAATTTTCCACACAATCAAAATTTCAATCTTTAAATCAAATTTAACTTTTGGGAAAAATAAATTACGGTGTTCAATCTTTAATCTCCTCCAAGAATAATTACATAAAAATTCCTAAACCGTTTCCAGTGTACAAAAAATTCTAACCATAAAAATTCTAAGAGACAAAAAATTAAAATCTATGGGAAAATTACAGTGTTGATAAACTGCTCCCATGGTTACATAAAAATTCATAGAATCCATCTCATTGTTCATAGCCTGTTTCCAAGATTTAGAATTAACATCATTTAAAGCTTCATCATAGGTGACCGAATCATCCTCATACTCATGAGCCTCAGCCTGGTATACCTCAGCATCATACATGAAGAAATTAGGTTTCTTCGAAACCTTCCCACTACGACGAGGCACCCTAAATTGTTGATCGTCTACAGGTCCTTCATCGGAACTCAGACTTGCGTCCAAGAGCAAAATCTGTGGAGCAGTTCTTTCACTCGATAACTCCTCTAGCACCACTTTGCTTCGAGGCTTAAAGTCATTCATATGACTTTCCTCCAAGAATGTCGCATGGGTTGAAACAATGACTTTTTGTTCCTTCGGGTTATAGAACAGACCTCCTTTAGTTCCCTTTGGATACCCTACAAACATGCACAATTCTAATCTTGGTTCCAGCTTTTTTGCATCCCTATCTAGTACATGCGCCGGGCAGCCCCATATTCTCATATGTCCAAGGGAGGGCTTCCTGCCACGCCACAATTCATACGAAGTTCTGGAAATTGATTTGCTTGGAACCTGGTTCAAAATATAGCATGCGGTTTGTAAAGCATATCCCCAAAATGATAATGGTAGCGTTGAATAACTCATCATGGACCGTACCATATCTAACAAGGTCCTGTTTCTCCTTTCGGCTACACCATTCTGTTGTGGAGTACTAGGTACAGTCAATTGGGATAATACCCCGTTCTCTACAAGATGTCCTAGACATTCATCGGAGAGGTATTCTCCGCCTCGATCAGATCGAAGTGTCTTTATGGATTTATCCAATTGCTTTTCCACTTCTACAGGATACTCTTTGAACTTGTCAAAGGTTTCGCTCTTGCAGTGCATCAGATACACATATCCATACCTCGAGTAATCATCTATAAAGGAGACATAATACTCGAACCCTCCTCGTGCTGCGACGTTCATGGGGCCATATACGTCAGTGTGCACAATTTCTAAGAGCTCCTGAGCCCTTGTACGCTTAGCTCCGAAAGACCTCTTAGTCATCTTACCCTCTAGACATGACTCACATTGGGGAAGACATACCTCCTCTAGAGATTCCAGAGGACCGTCTTTCACCAATCTTTGAATCCTATCCTGATTAATATGACCAAGTCTTAAATGCCAAAGATACGCCTTGTTAGAGTGAAAAACTTTCAACCTTTTTGAGTTATCTATTAATTCAGTGTCAAGCAGTGAGTACATCTTTGGTTTGATCAAATATAGGTTTCCATCCATCCATCCAGAACAGATAAAAGACTTATTTCTATAAATATCAACTCTTTTACTAAAAGAAATTGAATAAGAATCCTTTATTAAACAAGCTACCGATATAAGGTTCCTCCTAAAATTAGGAACATAAAAATAGTCTTTCAATAAAATAAACCTAAATTGATCAAAGTAAAGGTAAATATCCCCACTGCCTCAGCCATCAGCCACCACCAAGCTGCCGTCTCCAGTTCGCAATGAGAGGCTCCTATCATGTAGACTTCTCGTTTTCACGAACCCCTGCATAGAAATACAAACATGATTAGTGGCGTCCGAATCAATGACCCAAGTGTCTTTCGATTCTTCCACCAAACACGCTTCCAAGTAATGAAGTTCCTTACCTTCCTTGCCCTTGGCATCTAGGAATTCCCGGCAAGCCTTCTTAAAGTGACCTACCTTCTCACAATGAAAGCATTTGGACTTTTTAGGGTCCCTGGGCTTCTTGTTCTTCTTCTTCTTCTTCCCATCCGAGACAGGAGGATTAGAAGAACTGGAAGCCGTTTGCTTTTGGTTTGGCCTCTTCTTTTTCCGAGAGAGTTTGGAAGATTCTGCCAAATTGGCCTCTCCTTTGGGTTGGACCGCATCCCCATCCTTGATCATCCGCTCATAAGCTTGGAGTTGCTTCATGAGTTCGGTTAGTCCTAACTCCCTTGTCGCCAGATTGTATGCGGCCTTAAACCCCACAAAATCTTGAGATAGAGTTTTGAATACCATCTCGATCTGGTTGTTGTAGTCCAACTTAGCACCGTTCTCTGCAGCCTCAACGAAGAATCCTATTAGAGTGATCATATGGTCCTTCACCAGAGTACCCGCCTTTTGCTTGGAGTTCATAATGCTGGTAATAGTGGACTGTCGAGCCAATTTTTCTTGGCCTCTGAACATGTCCTCCAGATTGTCCATGATCTCCCTAGCAACCTGATAAGTCTCATGCTGCTTTTGTAAAGTACTCGTTATGCTAGCAAGCATGTAGCATCGAGCTATATCATTGGATTCTCTCCAACGAGTATAAGCAACTGGGACTTCCTCAAGCGGTGTGTCAGGTTTTGGCCCAGGTGGGCATGGTTCATCCAGTACGAACTTGTGTCTCTCGCAGCTGAAAACTATTAACAGATTTCTTTTCCAATCTTTATAATTATTGCCATTCAGTTTATTCTCAATAAGTATTGAAATGAGGGGTGTTAGTGACATTTTGAACGAAATAAAATTATACTAGACATCATTACAAAGCCCAAGCAAATATACAGATAATTTAGCAAATAAAACATACAAGCATATTCCTACATGAAACTTGAAAAACATGTAGCATTGCAACAGTAATTCTCAGCACCTATTGGCCCAAGCCATCGAGGGGCGGTCATGAAAACAAATAGCCAGAACATGGACCCCGTCCAATTAATATATGTTGCCTTAAATCCTCCAAGGTTAAGACATATATTAATAACCGCTTATTTGGCCACCAGTTTAGTTAATAGAGCTTCTAGGGAAGGTTAATAACTAAACGAGTCTTGAGTGTATAACCATTGTTTACGTAACTCGATCCACGTCCTACCAAGCCACCGAGGGATGGTCATGAATAGGATCGTACCCGAACACGTTTTCCACATAGGAGATCCAATCTAGTATACCGGCAGCGGTAAACACCTACCGAGGGGTGTGGTCAGGGTAGAACTGATGCAAGGTGTTACCATGCTTTCACATATGGATAAACAATGGAGGCCGTGGGTTTTGTTTGAAACCCTCTCTCACTCAATATTTTGAAAAACATGCAAGTTTTGACAAATTATGTATGATCAATATAGTATGAGCGGCACTCACCTATCCTATATGACATGTTATCAAATATGCATATAAAACATCCATCAATACATATTTATACATCCATAACATATCACAGAAAAATAATTGACAGAATAACCAGGCCATGGTTCCATCCTAGAACAAAGAAAATAAAGATTACAAAATTCCATCCAAAGCATTCTTTGGGTCTTGAATTTTGTTCCATCTTCTTGTATCCATCTTTATGTAGCCTCTCCATTTATTTCTCATCCCAAGAATCATTTATAATTTAAATCTCCAAAAATTTAAATTTCAAATTCAAATTTTAAACAATTTTAAACATCATGTGTAATAATATGTAATTTCAAAAATTTCAAATTTTCAATTACATATTTTTAAACATGATTTAAAAAATTAAATCTCAAATTTAAAAATCAAAATTATTTCGATTTTTGAATCGTCGCACCACCGTCCCCGGAGGCGGCAGCCGCCGTGGGTGGCCACCAGCCTCGGGGGGGCTGGCAGCCCACGGTCGCCCATCTGCAACCTTGCCGGGCTGCAGGCCAAGCCTGCAGTGCCAGGCTGCATGCCTAGGCTGGGCGCAGCAGCCGGCAGGCTGCAGGCAGCACATGCAGCCACAGGCTGCACGCCCAGGCTGCGGCCAGCCTTGGGGAGGCCACGGCCACCCTCGGCTGCAGGCCAAGCGTGCGGCCGTGGGTGGTTATGGCCTGTACAGGGGCTGCCACAGCCCATCCTGCCTGAGGGCAGATGCTGTAGCCCCACCAAGGCCCGACGCCTATCCCGAGGGGTCGTGTCTCGATTTTCGTGCCATATTCCAATTTACCTATTAAGATCTCCAAAAATTAATTTGAATCCCAATTAAATTGAGATTTTCCACACAATCAAAATTTTAACTTTTAAATTAAATTTAACTTTTGGGAAAAATAAATTACGATCTTCAATCTTCAATCTCCTCCAAGAATAATTACATAAAATTTCCTAAACCGTTTCCGGTGTACAAAATTCTAACTATAATAATTCTAAGAGACAAAAATTAAAATCCATGGGAAAATTACAGTGTTAATAAACTGCTCCCATGGTTACATAAAAATTCCTAGATACAATTTTTCTAAATTCTAAGGAACCATAACCGGCATAAACAAGCATGCTTATAATAATTCAAAAAATTAAAATAACCACATACTTTATACATAATACACGATAACAACATAAAGAAATCCCAGAATGCCACTCTCTAAATATCAAATCCATACATAAATAAAAAGACTAAGTAATTGTCTAATTTATGTACATGGCATAGTCATGAGATGGCTCTGATACCAATTGTAGGAAAAATAAATCGGCAAAAACATATCAGAGTGGCGCAGCAGAACAATAAAAATTTTTCAGATCGTTAAATATCTCATGATGCCATATACAATAAACCAACAACAATTAAAACTTATACCTCAAGGACACCAATCTTGCAGGAGGAGAATGACCAGAGGGTTTCAACCAAGTAGCCTTCTCTACTATTCTCCAATGGTTGAGTGTGTGGGCACTCTGAACCTCGATCGGTATGCTAGCATTGCTAGTCTTCTTCCGACCACCCAGATCTCTAAAGAACTTATTGTCACGGTGGGCTGTGCAACAATAAGCCTGCTCACCTGAGAGTCTGTGGCCTGAGAGAACTGGAGTGGCAGGACCTCTATTTATAGACCTGCATGAGGTGATTCTCTGAATTCGAATTGGATTAGGAGAAGATATTCTCCCTTATCCACAAGCACAAAATCTGAATTTTCCAAGGGAAAATCCCAGTAATAAAATTCGGCCACTTTAGGATAAATCCAATCCAAATCTAAACAAGATTTTAAGTAGAATTTTATCTCCCTTTTTCAACCAAAAAATCTGAAAATTCTAAGGAGAAAATCTTCACAAAAAATTCGGCCACTTTTGGATAAGGGAGAATCAAAATTCCACTAGGATTTTCAAGCTTGAATCTTATCTCATCCTTATCCAAAATAACCGAAAATCTCCTAGGAGATTTACTCCAAAATTTCAGCCATTATCTGGGAGGAGAGAATCCAAATTCAACTGGGATTGAAACTTGAATTTTTCCTTGAGCCGTATCCACAAAAATCCAAAAATCATTGAGGATAATCCTCAAAATTTTCGTCCAACTTTAGTTAGGATTTGGATTCAAAATTCAAGTAGGATTCTAACAAGATTATCTTCTCTATATCTAACTCAAATTCGAATTTCATTCCTTGTGGATTTACTACAACAAATTTGAATCCCACTTAGACTGTGATTCAAAATTTGAATTTCAAATTTCAAATTCGAATTTCAATTTCAAATTTCAAATTTCAAATTTAAATTTCAAATTCAAAATTCAAATTCGAATTTCAAATTCAAATTTCAATTTCAAATTTCAAATTCAAATTTCAAATTTCAAAATTCAAAATTCAAAATTTAAATTTCAAATTTCAAATTTCAAAATCCACAAAACAGTTGTGTTTCAAATTCTTGTTCTCATGGATAATTTTCTACAAGTCCAATCCAATCTCAAATAAAATCATGGCAACTTTATTTGGAGTTCGAATAATTGTGCACTCTATTATCCAAAACAAAATCTGAATCCAATCGAAGAGAATCTTGTCTACCATCCTAATCCTATGTCAACACCATCCATGCATAATAAACTAGCTAAGAGCATACACAAATCAATTTGCCCAACGTTAAGGAATTATGTGGAGCTAGTCAAGGAACTGATTGGACATATATAATCGGGCTCTCACAAATCCGTATGATCATCATTCTTTACCAAACAACTCAATCATATGATCACTAATTTCAGAGTCACACCACTATAAACCTGAAACTGAATTCCCAATTATATACCGTGTTACGTAAGCCTGTGATAAGCTATCGTCCAATGACCTTGTCATGTATGCAGAACCCTCATATGATATCCATGATCAGCCTTAGGCTAAAGTCTGTTTAATCCTACTGATCAAGCTATCTTAAAGTTCCATTATACTACCGAATAAAGGAAATGATTATTCACCATATGTGAATAAGAAGCCATCCGCCCAGCAGACGACCCAAGGCCTTGTTCATTTTCACATTTAGTATAATGCCTTTAAGAGGATACCCTTAACTCCTCATTAGACCTATGATTCCAATATCTGTAAACGAACCCTTCATCGTATACAAGTCATGCACCCAACGAACCGGTCTAAGCTTACTATCTCTGAGACGCTTTAGCCATTGGAACATCAAAGTACACAAGTCATATACATGAAGCTGTCCTTTTACTCAGGATTAAGGTTACTACACAATGAACGTCAAAAGCAGATCGATCCACTCAAAGCCGACTTCGTAGATCAATCACGCTTTAGTCTCAGTCTAATATGTCACCACCAAGCAACATATCTATGTCTCTACTTAGGAGTCCAGCTCCAGACAGTCAAGACAAACCGTCCCTTCCAAGGCTTTAGACAACATAATAATCTTAACATGAGTTAGATGCTCGGTCTGACCCCATAGACTATAGACCATAGTTTAGACTGCTAACTTTAGAACATTGTCTTCTCGCATACAAAAGTCCATTGCATGCGACGTTCTAACAGTTTAACACAAGCAGTCAGGGAGCCATATTTGCTTACATTTACTTTAACATATAAATAAAATGAGGACAGATAGCAATGTAATGAATAACCTCTATATATAATTTTATTATCCAGTTCAAAAAAAATACATCAGAATGTCTCTAATGCTTAGGGCATTTCCTAACAGGCGTCACATGGAGACTCTTAGACTGGCACCTAAGCTATCTGTGGTGCTTGGTTCTGTCGGCCCAACTACTCCTTGAGCCTGTCTAGGTCATGCTATTGACTTTCCATCATCTCTTGCATAGCTATGAGTTGTGCCATTAGTTCATCCTCTTGAGATGCATGGTTTGTCTATGCTCGTTTTCTTACCATGCTTTCCTATATAACCCTATCACACAGCGAGAAAGGAAAAATATGAGTCTTTTATTTCCATACTTAGAAATCATGTCACATATCATTTTCTTACTTACTCAACTATCATGGATATAAGTATACATATTATATCTTTGTTTCTCTTATACTGTGATGTTCAATACAATTTGCCATATCATATTAGAACTTCGTCTGAGTGTCAGGACTCGTCTGCACTTTCTGTCACACCACGATCATATGTGGAAAAATCATATTTGGGCCCTTGGACAAAACTGTACTGCTTTTCATAATATTTTTCACAAGATATATACACAAGACTTTAGTGTAGTGGGAGTGACACACACTTCCTAGTATACAATCCCTGAAGGGTATATTAAGCTAAGTCTAGTGGGAAAAGCTATTGCTTTCCCTTCATACATACACATGGCTAAGAGGTCCCGCTAAGATAGTTGCTGCTACTTTGAGGATAGTCCCGACTCAGCATCGGAGACCTCCTCATTGTCGTTCTCATCAAAAAGGAACTCCTCTAGGTCTTCTTCTTCTTCTCCTCAACCGAAGCTAACCTCATCATCGCTGGCTACAATGACTTGAGGCTCGTACATCTCCATCCACTTGCCATCGCTAAAGTGGTCGAGGATCTCCTCTCCTTCATCATCACCCATCTCCTTATCCTCGGGATGGGCATCAGGAAGTTCCTCGTCATCGTCCACTTCTAAGGGGTACTTGAGAGATAAAAGAGCTGGTTCTATGTCCTCCATCAGTTCCCATCATTTCCAGGTGCTTCCAGGTGATGCTCGGCCATGACTTCTTCATCGGCTGGTTAGTGTGCGGGGTCTACTGGGTTGCCTTCCATATTGGCGGCTGCTGTGACATCTTAGACTGGTATGGGTTTTCCAGGATTAACCACTTCCCTCTTGATGTCTACTATCTCCTGGATAAGGCACCTCAAGTCCTCATGATACGGAGGGTAGTGGACGAGATCCCTCACATGCCACTGGACTCCTCTCCATAAAAGAGTGGCTATCTCTGAAAAGGGTATGTCTAAAGGGATGTGGGGTAACATTGCATCCATGAATCTCTAACAACAATGCATCATGGCCTCCCCCTTGTAGGCATCCCATATACCCGAGAGGACATCATATCACCGCTCGTGCATGTCCCTCCAAATATCCCTGTCTCTAGCTGGTTCGACAAAATCACGGAGGTCTCGACAGAACTCGGCCCAGTGTATCCTTGGATTCTCGTTCCTACATCGTTCATTCCACTAAGCCATTACTGGTCCCTTTAGCCTGCTACTCGCCAAATCCACTTATAGGTGAGGTGGGATATGGCAAGCTCGGAAAATAAACTCCATATGGTGGATCCAAAATGAGAGATCGCGTGAGTCGTATTGGTCTGGTTGCATGGCGATGAAAGCCATGCTCGCTTGTTGATCCTCATGTACTTGGCTGGGGTCTACTAGTGCAGCCATTATTGGCTATTATAAATTAAACGTCAACTTACAGACCAATTCTATAAAATAAAAACTAACTTACTTGGACAGATGAGGCTGGCATGCGGTGATGTAAGGCAGGGTGGTAGGATACTGCTCTGATACTAACTGTGATGTCCCATGCCCTGAGGTGGCCTGGACAGTCACTTAAAAGTATTGATACTTAACTTGCTTGAAATTATTACTTAAATTTACTTACTTTGATACCATAATTTTAGGGATTTTTATATATGTATATATCATACGTTTTACTATTTATGTGTGTACATATACTTTACGAGTATGAAGGTCTAAAAACAACCGAAGTTCACTCTTACATACATACTTATGAAATTGTTTAACTGTTACTTCTCAAAATAAAATGTTTGATCAATGTTGTGTGGAAGTCAACACTTGCGGTAGTATCCATAACCTCACCCTCACATTCAGCTCTATCGCTGTCACCGTCCATAGGAGTCTAGGCCATAGGATGCTTACCTACAACATGAACACCCACTGTGAGCTTTATACCCAGTAAGTACAACATGTCATCTGCAAAACATGTTTAAAACATACGTCATACTTAAAATATATAAGCATGTCATGTATACACAACATGTACCATGCACTGTAACATTCCACATACTGGATGCAAAACCAAAGCATCACACGTAACTGAATACATATCTGAACATCACTTAACTGAATGCATAACAAAAAACATTATATACTAAATGCATAACAGAAAACATCATATACTGAATGCATATCAACTGTAGCTGGAAGCATGCTGTACTATAGTTAAGGCATATCGTGAACACTACATGAACCGATTATGCTCATATTATGCTTCATCAATCACTATCTTTTCTTATCTAAAGGGCCCTGTTGTCAGTACCAAACTGCGCACGGATCATGGGGAACACCCGTGATCATGGGCCTTGGCCCGTTATGAATATATTCTCTGGGCCTTGGCCCGTTATACATTATAAGCCTTGGCTCGTTAGACTTTCTAGGCCTTGGCTCGTTAGACTTTATGGGACTTGGCCCATTATACTGACACCCTTATTCTCACTTTACCCAATTCTTTATCTGATCATGCCATATGCTCTACTTGGCTATCTCCTAATCTTACGTGATGGGGATGTATGGCATCTAACTTATGCTTTCATGAATCTACACACTTATGATCTGCATACTTAACATAGGGTATAACAAATAGCATTTTAAACCCATTTTTGCTCATGCTATAGGCAGAGTTGTACTTACTTGTCCGCCGACAATCAGTACCTTGCCGTCATTGAGAATTACAAGTAGCAACCTGTAATCATAACGCATATTTGTTAAACTCTGTTCTTAAGTCAGTATGATCGTTAGTGACTATAAATTCTATTGTTGTGTGGCAACAATGCCCATCGATACCTGATTGCTCTTATTTTGGGAATTCGGTATCTAATTTCTAATCGTGCTAGATTGCTTTGTCTACTTGACAAAGGAATCACCGTTCCTCACTATCTCATTCAAACTCAGTCCTTGACTGGTTAACTGACCATTCAACTGATTGGTTACCTCGCACATCACTGACTATGTAGCCTATCGGGCTACTTTGCATATTAGGTGTAGTAGCCGATCGGGCTACCTCTATCGTTTATTTATTTTAGAAAATTGTTTTTAGAAATCTTATCAAATTGTGGGGAAAATCTATGCTCTTTGAAACTACCCCCATACCACCTCGTTTGAAGGTAGGGGTATTTTATCAAAACCATTTTTCCATTTCAAAAGGGAAATAACACATTTTGGTGTTCATATTTAAAGGTGGTTCTAGAACCATTTTATGGAAACTATTTTAAAACTTGTTCGAAGCGATTTAATTTATGAATTTGGTAAATATTAAACTTTTAGTCCTTGACGAGATGAACAACTCTTATGTTCATCCTGGAGGTCGTTTTAATCTCTAATAGGTCTGAAACACTCAAAACCCTTAGCTAAGTTTATGCCCAGTTTTAGAAAAATTCTAGTTTTACACTTGTTTTAAAACTGCTCTGTTTGGCACTTGAAATGGCCAAATTTTTAAAACTTCCATTGGTCATCTTAAAGATTTCGACGAGATCTAAAACTTTCATGTTGAGTCTGTGATCTAGTTCGGTCTCTAAGTTGGTCATTTTTATAAAAAAATCTGAGACTGATCCTGTTGCACATGATTTCAGTCTCAGTTTTGAACTCTGGTGAAATACTACCTCGAAAACCTATCTTAGAGTCATTTTGGCCAAAAGCTATTTGATGCAAAAATGACCGTAATGAAATTTCCTTAAAACTTCATGTTTTACAAATTCCCAAAATCGGACCATAACATTTCCAAACGTGGCCAAACCAGTGGCCTAAAATCTGAGGACAGGTTGGTTCCTAGCCAACCCTAAAACGTCTATTCATACATCCATCCATAAAATTTTAAAACTCAAGCACATAACCACAAAAATACATAACCGAGAAACTAAGGGCACAAAATAAAGATTATTACAACCTATGGCTCAAGTAAATACACATAAATTTCCTTGATCAAAACTTAAACGAAACTAAACCTCAAATAGGGTTTTAGTTTTTACCTTATGTAATATGAACCAAGCATAATCTAAACCAAGGGGTAGGTGACCAAAACCATGTGGTCCTTAGTGAAAAAAAAGGGGGGTGGGCCTTGGTTAGAAAGGAAGCACAGAAAAATCTCTTCTTAATAACAAGCTAGAAACCAACCAAAAATACAAAGGGAATGTCTTAGCACTTACCCTTGGAAATGGTCTTGAGTGGAAACCTCTGAATCAAGCTTGAATGGGGCTAATTTTTTGTAAAGTCTTGGTGAACTTTGACTGAATTCTTTGGCTGAGAAATTGTCAGTTTTTGGGCTGGAAAGGGGTTGGATTTTTTCAAAGAAAAAGGGAGAGAAAGTTGTGTCTTTGGGTGAGCAAAAGGAGAAAATGACACCGAGGCCAAGCATGTCTTTTTATAGACAAAACTAAGCACAATTAATTAACCTAAGACTTACTGCTGGTAGCCCTCAAAAACCAAGGGTGGGCTACTGCAATCTGGGGTCAAATTGCCTTAAATGCAAGGCCAAAAGGTGCATGTGCTTGTCTTGCACTTTTGAATATTTTAATCCCATGTGTCATAAAGCTAGGTAATATTTTAATGGCAGCTTTTAGGCTACTTTGCAACTGACTTTGGCTACTTTTCCAGCTGAGATACACAAATTTCTATGGGGGAAAATCATCTGTAACAACTTCTCTTTGCAGTCTAATTTCCTTCGATGGTGTTCGGTCCTTTTTTGACAGTGTTCTAGATTTTAGTCGAAATTGAATTTTCTTAATCCGATTTTGACACCGTTCATTCATGATTGGGTTGTGATGCCTATGAGCCCATTATATATCTATTTTACTGTTCATTTCCTATACTGTGGTTGTGCATGCACTGTGTTGACACTGCGCACATATAACAAGGTTGTTTCGTGTGAAATTGCTAACACAGTCTATCCTGACTAATTTGAACGTGCTGATTTCAACTTTATCAGTTTTATGTCCTTCTGAGGTCGTCTGGACCTATTTTTTGGGATCAGTGTGACCCTACCTCGAAAGACATGTTTTGTGCTCAATTGACTAATTTGAGCATTCTAAGTCTAAGTATATCAGTTTTATGTTAAGAAAGTGTCATCTCAACCATTTTCTCAATACTATATACTTATCAAGCAAAATCTCACTGTTGTGCTCAAATAATCAATCTGAGCATACTGATGACTTGCTCATCAGTTCTGTGTCAAGAAATGGTCGTCTAGACTGATTTCTTAATGCCACGCGTCTCACATGCACGCCCCATGTACTAAGATGAACCGATTTCACTTTTGGTTGCCCTTTTCACTACATGAATAGAAATTAAACGTTCCTGTACCCTTTTAATTTATTCAAACTGGCAATTTATATCGTATTCATTAATTTAATTACTAATTACATAGTAATTTAGGTTTCTAGGGGCATGGGGGTTGTTACAATGGCCCTCTACTTCAAGTGACAAATTCTACTCTTTTCTGGCTCAAAATTCGGTTCCCAACTCAATACACAGCCTTTAACACAAGCTCTTACACGAGCGTGTATTAGGCAACATAGGCATGTATACTTCAGACACGGGGGTTCTCTAATCGGGATTGCTCAACATGCCTAGTTCCTGAAACACGGCTCTCAACACATTCAACAACCCGAGCGGTACACGGCCACTTACACGGCCATGTACCTGACCATGTTCACTTACATGGCCATGTACACTTACATGAGTGGCCGTGTATCATTCAGACTATGTGTGTGTGAGAAGTCGTGTGAGTATAAATGGCCGTGTACCTGACCGTGTTCTTCAAAAGTGCACCAAAAATGCTTCAAAATACTCCAAATCCATTCCTTAATTACTTATTACATACTAATTTAGGCTCCATGAATATGGGGGTCATTACAATTTTCTTGTGAAATTTAGTAAAATTTTGGGTGTTTAGGAGGGCTAAGGGTGTCGGTTTTGGTTGAAGAGAAGGGAGAGAAAGTGTTTGGTTTTTTTGGAGCTTTCGGTGAGCCAAAAGAAAGAAATTGAGGCATAAGGCTTCTTACACTTATTTATAGGCAAACCTAAGCATAATTAACCTCACCTAACCAACCTAAATCAAGCCAAAATTAACCAAGCTTAAGGAGAAAAATTTGTGTTACAGCCCCCCTCCAAAAACTGATGGAAACATTGGTGAAAAGGAGCCAAATTTGCATTAAATGTATGGCTAAAGTCACTAGTAACTTGTCCCCACCTTTTACATTTTTTAATCCAAACAAAGCATGTTTCCTTGTTTTAAGGGAAACTTTTCCTTGTTTCTAGGGCTGCATTTGGGGCTGCATATACACAATTTTTTAGGGAAAAATTTCATATGTGAAAGCTTCTCTTCACAGTCTAATTTCCTCCGACGATATTCGTCCCTTTTCCAACTGTGTTCTAAATCTTAACAGAAAATGGATTCTCTTGATCCAATTCTTATTCTATTCATTCCTAATTGGGTTATAGTGCCTATGAGCCCACTCTGTACCTATTTACTATTCATTTACTATACTGTGGTTGTGTCTTAGACTGCGTTGACACTACACACGTATAACATAACTTTTTCGTGTGAAATTTCAAACACTGGCTATCCTGATTAATTTGGACGTGCTGATTTCAAATTTATCAGTTTTACGTCTATTTGAGGTCATCTGGACCAGTTTTTTGGATCTGTGTGATCCCGACTCGGAAATCACCTTTTGTAGTCAACTGACTAGTTTAAGCGTTCTGAGTCTAAATATATCAGTTTCAGATTGAGAAAAGGTCATCTTGACCCCTTTCCTGATACTGCGTATCTCTAAAACAGAATTTCGCATTCTGTGCTCAATTGACTAAATTGAACTTGCTAACTATAAATATATCAGTTTTATGTCAAAAAAGTGTCATCTCGATCATTTTCTCGATATTGTATATTTATTAGGTAAAATTTCACTATTGTGCTCAGATAACCAGTCTGAGCATACTGATGACTAACTCATCAGTTTCATGTCAAGAAATGGTCGTCTTGACCTATTTCTTGATATCATGTGCCACACATGCGCACTTACACTTAATAAGGTGAACTGATTTCACTCTCGATTGCCCCTTTCATCCTATGAATAGTAATTATGTTAGGAAATGCCCTAAGTATTAGAGACATTTTGATGTATTCATTTTTAACTGGATAATAAAATTATACATAGAGGTTATTCAGTACATTGCTATCTGTCCTCGTCTTATTTACATGTTAAAGTAAATGTAAGCAAATATGGCTCACTGATTGCTTGTGTTAAAATTGTTAGAACGTTGCATGCAATGGACTTTTGTATGCGAGAAGACAATGTTCTAAAGTTAGCAGTCTAAACTATGGTCTGTAGTCTATGAGGTTAGACCGAGCATCTAACTCATGTTAAGACTATTATGTTGTCTAAAGCCTTAGAGGGGACGGTTTGTCTTGACTGTCTGGAGCTGGACTCCCAAGTAGAGACATGGATATGTTGCTCGGTGGTGACATATTAGACCGGGACTAAAGCATGATTGATCTACGTAGTCCGCTATGAGTGGATCAATCTACTTTTGACGTTCATTGTGCAATAACCTTAATCCTGAGTAAATGAACTACTTCATGTATATGACTTGTGTACTTTGATGTTCCAATGGCTAAAGCGTCTCAGAGGTAGTAAGCTTATAGACCGGTTCGTTGGGTGCATGACTTGTATACAATGAAGGGTTTGTTTGCAGATATCGGAATCATAGCTCTGAGGAGTTAAAAGTATCCTCTTAAAGGCATTATACTGAATGTGAAAATGGACAAGGCCTTGGGTCGTCTGCTGGGCGGATGACTTCTTATTCACATATGGTGAATAATCATTTTCTTAATTCGGTAGTATAATGGAACTTTAAGATAGCTTGATCAGTAGGATTAAACGGACTTTGACCTAAGGCTGATCATGGATATCATATGAGGGTTTTGCATATATGACAAGGTCATTGGATAGTAGCTCGTCACAGGCTTACGTAATACGGTATATAATTGGGAGTTCAGTTTCAGGTTTATAGTGGTGTGACTCTGAAATTAGTGATCATATGATTGAGTTGTTCGGTACCGAATGATGATCATATGGAATCACGAGAGCCCGATTATATATGTCCAATCAGTCCCTCTACTAGCTCCACATAATTCCTTAACGTTTGGCAAATTGATTTGTGTATGCTATTGGCTAGTTTATTATGCATGGATGGTGATACACAGGATTAGGATGGTAGACAAGATTCTCTCCGGTTGGATTCAGATTTTGTTTTGGATAATAGAGTACACAATTATTCGAACTCCAAATAAAGTTGCCATGATTTTATTTGAGATTGGATTGGAGTTGTAGAAAATTATCCATGAGAACAAGAATTTGAAACACAATCGTTTTGTGGAATTTGAAATTTGAATTTTGAAATTTGAAATTTGAATTTTGAAATTTGAATTTTGAATTTGAAATTTGAATTTGAAATTTGAATTTGAAATTCGAATTTGAAATTTGAATTTGAAATTTAAATTTGAAATTTGAAATTTGAAATTTGAAATTTGAATTTGAAATTCGAATTTGAAACTTGAAATTCAAATTTTGAATCACAGTCCAAGTGGGATTCGAATTTATTGTGGATCCACAAGGTTTGAAATTCGAATTTGAGTTGGATTTGGAGAGGATAATCTTGTTAGAATCCTACTTGAATTTTGAATCAAAATCCCAAGAAAAGTGGACGAAATTTTTGAGGATAATCCTCAAGGAAATTTCAGTTTTTTGTGGATAAGATTCAAGGGAAAAATTCAAGTTTCAATCCTAGTTAAATTTGGATTCTCTCCTCCCTGAAAAGTGGCCGAAAATTTGGAGGATCTCTCCTAGGAAAATTCGGTTATTTTGGATAAGGTTGAGATAAGATTCAAGCTTGAAAATCCTAGTGGAATTTTTGATTCTCCCTTATCCATAATGGCCGAAATCTTTAGGAGATATTCTCCTTATAATTTTCAGATTTTTTGGGTTGAAAAAGGGAGATAAAATTCTAGTTAAAATCTTGTTTAGATTTGGATTGGATTTATCCTAAGAAAACCGAATTTTATTGTTGGATTTATCCATGGAAAAATTTGGATTTTTTGGTTAAGGATAAGGGAAAATATCTTTTCCTAATCAAATTCAAATTCAGAGAATCACCTCATGCAGGTCTATAAATAGAGGTCCTGCCACTCCAGTTCTCTCAGACCACAGACTCTTAGGTAAGCAGGCTTATTGTTGCACAGCTCATCGTGACAATAAAGTTCTTTAGAGATCTGGGTGGTCGGAAGAAGACTAGCAGTGCTAGCATACCGATCGAGGTTCAGAGTGCCCACACACTCAGCCATTCGGGAATTGGAGAATAGTAGAGAAGGCTAGTTGGTTGAAGCCTCCGGTCATTTTCCTCCTACAAGATTGGCGTCCTTGAGGTATGAGTTTTAATTGTTGTTGGTTTATTGTATATGGCATCATGAGATATTTAACGATCTTAAAATTTTTATTGTTCCGCTGCGCCACTCTGATACGTTTTTACCAATTTATTTTCCTACAAATTAAACATTTCTTTACCCATTTAATTCATTCAAACTAGAAAATTATACTGTATTCATAAACTTAATTACTAATTGCATAGTAATTAAATTCCATGAACATGGGGGTCATTACAACCTACTCCTCTTACAAAATTTTTGTCCTCGAAAATTAGAATAATTCTGGGAAGTCTCTTCTCATGTCTTCTTCCTGTTCCCATGTGGCTTCCTCAACATTATGATTCTACCACAACACTTTTACAAGTGGTATTACTTTACTCCTAAGTACTTTCTCCTCTCTGGCTAGGATCCACATGAATTTCTCCTCGTACATCAGATTGGCATGCACTTTGACCGGTTCTTGTCTCAGAACATGGAAGCTATCTAGCACGTACTTCTTCAGCATCAAGACGTGAAAGATGTTGTGCATTAAAGCTAACTCGAGAGGAAGCACTAGTCTATAAGCCACCTTTCTAACTCTCTCGATTAACTCGAAGGGTCCTCTGTACCTAGGACTGAGCTTTCCCTTCTTTCCAAAGCACATCACCCCTTTCATGGGTGCCACCTTGAGAAAGACCGAGTCTCCTTCTTGAAACTTGAGGGGTCTATGGTACTTATCTACAAAACTCTTCTGGTGATATCTAACCTCTCTCATATCAACTTCACGTTTATCATTGTATTCTTGATGAAGTCTATGCTAACAAGCTGTTTTTCTCCGGTCTTATGCTAGTGAACCGAAGATCTGCATTTTCTTCCATAAAACGCCTCGTACAATGCCATCCCGATCGAGGAATGGTAGCTGTTGTTGTACGCGAACTCGATCAAGGGTAGCTTCTGATCCCAGTTTCACTTAAAGTCTAGGACGCAAGCTCTCAACATGTCCTCCAATGTTTATATAGTCCTTTCAGACTGTCTGTCAGTCTGAGGGTGGAATGTTGTGCTAAACTTTAACTTGGACCCTAATGCAGCCTGAACGTTTTGCCAAAATGTGATAACAGGGAATTTTAGATTCTCGGAGTAGATTAAAATTGTATGTATGTATCAATTTTAATGTATAAAGTATGAAAAAGTTGTGTTTTAATATTGTTGTAAATACTGTAAAAATGTTCTGGCAGTGTTAAAGTGAGTGAGTTCGTAGATGGAAAATCTTACTCAGTAGAATCGGGTGAGACGGTTTGAAAACGAAGCGAAAACCCTAGGGAGTGCATCGAAGTGCACTAAAAGATAGAAATTTATGATAGAGAATTCTGGTTAAACGAAAGCAAAATAAAACAAACCGATCGCACCGGGAGCGCCTGGAACCCGCCTATGCGATTTTGGTAAAGTTCCGTTCGGTTTGACTTTTGGTCAAAATTTGACTAAGAATTAATTAGTGAATTAATCCATATATATTATAGGATGACATCATAATTATGATGTCATAAATGTAATTTTTGAATGATTAGTAATATAAGGTAGGTGTATGGTTAGGATTTGTTGTCTTTTTGATCAATGGCCAAGATCTAACCAAAAAGACATTGGAAAAAAATTTAAAAATTTTGAAAAAAGGCCATTCGGCCACCTAGAAAGAATGCGGAAAAAAAATTTATTTTTGGGCCAAAATATTGCATTTATTCCTTGGACAAATAGCAAATTATTGGAAAAAAATTGCCAAGAGGTCCCTTGCTTTTGCCTATAAATAGGCTTCAAAATTCATTCAAAAAATTAGAGAAACTTGGCCAAATTCTTGCCAATTTCCAGCAGCAAAAATCCGTGGTTCTCCTACCCTTTTTAGGCCCAAATTTGTCAAAAATTCACACTAAAATTTGCTTCTAATCCAAGCTTAAGCATCAAGAGATCACTTAAGAAGGTAAGCCACCAATTTGGAGCAATTTTCTTTGAATTTTCCTTAGAAAATCCGTGGCACTATTGGTGTAGAAACATTGAAAAAAAATTGATGTTTGGTTGATGTTATGATTGGTTTGGTGTTTTAGAGATTAAAGCATATATTAGGTTTAAGAAACAAGCAAAAATTTTGCATGTTTCCATAAAAAAAATCTGTGGCCTCGTAGGGTGGACAAATTGATGATTTGCTTCATGGTTTATGTTCATTTGGTAATATATTGAATTAACCATGAATTAGAATCAAGAAACAAGAAATTGTGATGCATTTTCATGCTAAAATCTGTGGGTGATAAACACTAGAAAATGGAAAACTTTTAGTGTTGATCAATGATGAGAAATGAGGATAAAAGCCCTAGGAAAGAAAACAAAATTTTCTATGTGAATTAGCATGAAAAATCTGTGGCTAATGTTAGGGTTGGAATGAAAATTTTGTTAGGTTTTGATGTGAATATGTACATTGAAAACCTAAGAATAATATGTGATAATTGCATAAGGTGATGAAAAATATTTGGTGATGATTAACATGATAAACCGAGGCTATGTTTGAGAAAAATTTGATTATGTGTGTTGAGTTCGAAATATTGGTTAATGTGGAAAATTTTTATACAAAGTTTGGTAATTTTGTATAAAATAGGCCTCTGGTAGTACATGGTAGGTACAAAGGTTCTAAGGCGTACCTAACGTTGGGGAAACCTAAAAATACAAGCAGAAATACTGTTGAAATTTCTAAAATAGCCTAAGGGCATTTCAGGAAACGAGGGGTAAAAATATTAGACTCGAGAAGGAAACCGGGCCCCCTCGGTGGATTAGGGCTAGTAATGGAAAACCAACCCAAGAGGAATAGTAAACCGACCCTTAATGACTAAAATGCCTAAAACGGGGAAAATTTCACGTTAGGGGTATTTTGGGAAACGAGAGAGAAAAATTAGGCTGGGATAGGAAACTCGAGCCCCTTAGGGAACGAGGGTTAGGGGCAGGATGAAAAACGTTTCAGGAGTAGTGAAATGCTCATTTAAGGCTCTGAAACGCTCGAAAAACGAGAAACAACCCTAGGTGTCGAATGAATAGTAATCGAGGGTCGGAAAATGAATAATTAGGTTTTTATAGCACATAAAGTTGGAAAATGAAACAGAAGCCTAGGAAATATTATTTCAAAAATTTTGGGCTTAGAAAATTTGAGAAAAATTATAGAATGGAATAGTTATGGTCCCAAGACCCGTCAGGGGGAAAATGGTCATTTTGACCAAAAATTTCTAAAATGCTCGGAAAGGATCGTAAAAGATCTAGAATGACTTAAATAAAATTCTAGGACCCAAAATAAAGATTTTAGAGTTAAAAATCTGGAGTCTAAATAGTACATAGGCATGTACAAAGAAACATGATTGTGTAGAGTGAAACCGAGAGGAACACAGTCAGGGACATAGGCGTGTTGCAGACCGTGTACCACATAAAGAATTGAAATTTTTGTAAAATTTATCACAAAATGAATATATTCAAAGTGATAATTAATAAAGGATATTAACAGACAATACTATGTTTGTAGGGACTCAAAATAAAGATAAAACTACGGAGGAGTTCCAAAAGTGAACATTACCACAGTGGTGGTAAGTTCAAGCATTTTCGTGTCAGCAACATGAAATACTGTGATATTGTGTTTAGCACTAGTTGTACATCATTGGTTAAGTCCTATGGACCCTGGGGATTAGTTAGTATAACGTATCCCATAAATTGAGAAAAGAGAACAAGTAAGGCCTATGGGCAGTAAAGGTTAATGACCTTGAGGTGACGATTAATGTCACTTGGTCAGTACTAAAATTGAAAGATGGTAATGAAACCACCTAAGGCGTACCACCCCTCCAACATTGTGGTGGAGGTTTTATAGGTCCTTCAGGAATATAATAATCACTACGAGCGATAAGGACTGGAGAGGAAGAAGCTCTAGGGTCGCTCCCTAGGCCCTCACAGTCGGCACACTATAAATTATTGGTATAGTCATCAAGAGCTCGAAACCAGAATATAAATAGAGCTAATAGAAAATAAAGTGATGAAAGCCATAACCGAGCATAATTGAGTATAACTGACACTAGCACTAAGTGTAGTAAGTTCGGTTAAGGTAATGTGAAAAGTAACCGGTTAGGGTAACAGTTACTATTTATCGGTCAAAGGTCAAAGTTACTATTCATGATAAATAGTACTATTCATAGAAAATTAGATTTGGATGTTTTTGAATCTATTTGATTCTTATTAAGTATGTTTGAACTTACTGAGCCTATTAGCTCATCAATTTGTTCATGTTGCAGGTAAAAAACTTGTCTAATAGACTACATGGATAGCGGCAGGATGTACGCGTGTCAATGGGATAGGGAATTCACCATGGAATTAGTCCTGTCATAAGTTTTTTGCTGGGCATTGAGAGTTATTGAATTGAAGAAAATGTGTTTTGAAAAATTATAGTATAAATATATTGTATATTGTACATTATGTTGTACCCAAAAGATATCTAAAAGCTAGTATTGTATTTTATAAGGCTTTCATACTTAGCTTTCTTTTAAGGAAAGTGTATATTAAAAAGAAAAAAAATTATGGGCGGAATTTGGGCCCTGAAAAATAAGAGATTGAGAGAAAAAGAGTTTAAATGGTGATCCAGATTCAGTACACGGGCTGTCTTGGCCAGCAACAGAGTCGGTTCATGACAAGTTTAGCGTGGCTGGATTCGGGGGCGCCACAGGTTGGTATCAGAGTAGTTGACCCTATCTCTATTGGCACAAAACATGACCTGCTCGTCAATCAAAATAAGTTAGCTCTCTTTAAGACTAGTTAACTTTTCGTTTATTCGAGGTTATATATTTTGGAGGACATACGATGACTAGACCACCTTACATAAGACCCCACCCATACCGACCGAGAGGACCGATCCAGGTATGGACTAGGCTTGTGATCAGACCATCGATGATTCATCGAGCCGCACCTTGACCGTCGATACCTAATCTGCCAGCGCCGAGGATGGTAGCACCAGCACCAGTACATGAACCACTTCCTCGACCGGTTCTAAATCCACCAATAGTGGAAGATATTCCAGTGGTGGGAGATCGAGCTCTTATAGGAGCTAGAGTATCAGTACGAGCAGTACACGTTTTTAGAGGCAGCCATCCACCTACATTTGAGGGAGGTCAATAGGGTATCTCTACTCGAGACTGGCTACACGACATAGAGACTATCATTCGCTAGTGCGACATAGATGAGGACTGCTGGGTGTTGATGGTAGTTGGTACATTTCGCGAGGATGCACGATTGTATTGGGAGTATTGTGATCAGGAGATGCTGTTAGCGCTTGATTGGGCTGAGTTTCACCAAATCATGATGCAGCAGTTTCTGTAAAAGAGTTCAGCATCGATTTCAGACCCTCTCGAGAGCAGGATAGTGACACCGCCACCGACCATGCCCAAGTATACAGATTTCAGAGATTTTGTTCTTAGGGCAGAGAGACAGTAGATGATGTGAGGTGATACTGTATTCACGTATGCAGTCCGGTTTTAGGATAACGTTGTGAGGAGATGTCCTCTATCTAACCTTACAGATAAGGATTTTTGTGATATATTTTGAAAGGGACTCACTATTGATCTACGACAGAGGGTTACACCTTTATACCCTACTACCTTGTGTGAGTTTATCACTACTGTAGCTAAAGTAGAGGAGGAGATGATGATGGAGCGCATGGTGCACAAGAGACGTGAGTAGCTATTATAAGAAGCAATGTTAAACCGTCCGTATGGGCACAGCCTATGGCAAACAATCATGAGGCTGGTCCATCAAGGCGACCAGAGGGTACGGGTTCTGCTGAAGGATCGATGCCATCTGAGGCCAAAAACGGTACGGATGAGGATGAAGTGGATCTAGTGGAATTTTTGACAATTCCGGATCAACCCGAGTTACGAGATTAGATGCAGAAACCATGTGATATATAAATGTATATATATTTGTTTATGTGCATGGATGATAGTATCAAAAGGCTATTTTGAGGAAAGCCTTGGAGTTAATGTATATTTGAAAATTTTGAAATGACAATCATATTTTGACATATTCAATGGATGAAATGTTGAAATCTATATGATGATTAAAAACTATTTTTACTTATATTGTAAAAATATGTTTGTGAAAAATCTAACGATTGATGTGCATGCGATTATAGGATATAGAAAAGATGGTGAACCCAAGAAATTTGTGAAACATGAGAGGGCGACCAATCCTATCTGAAAGAGTAAATGAATTGCAAGCCATGCTAAAGGCTTAGACGAAAGTGAATGCTGAGTTAAGACAAAGGCTACAGTAGATAGAGCAGACGCAAGGCCAAGAAGAAGGCCAACCCATAAATGGCCACACCTGAACCAGAAGTGCTGACAATTGAACTCGAAATAGAAGAAGTAGAGCCACAACTACAACCCCGAGTCAACCAGGAACCACTATATGAACAATTCTGACAAATGAAGTCACCGGAGTTTGAGGGTTCCACAAACCCCTTAGAAGCAGAAGAATGGTTATCTTTACTCCATATGATCTTGGAATTTATTGTTAGGAAATGCCCTAAGCATTAGAGACATTTTGATGTATTTATTTTGAACTGGATAATAAAATTATATATACACAGAGGTTATTCATTACATTGCTATCTGTCCTCGTCTTATTTACATGTTAAGGTAAATGTAAGCAAATATGGCTCCCTGATTGCTTGTGTTAAACTGTTAGAACGTTGCATGCAATGGATTTTTGTATGCGAGAAGACAATGTTCTAAAGTTAGTAGTCTAAACTATGGTCTGTAGTCTATGGGGTTAGACCGAGCATCTAACTCATGTTAAGACTATTATGTTGTCTAAAGCCTTGGAGGGGATGGTTTGTCTTGACTGTCTGGAGCTGGACTCCCAAGTAGAGACATGGATATGTTACTTGGTGGTGACATATTAGACCGGGACTAAAGCGTGATTGATCTACAAAGTCCGCTTTGAGTGGATCAATCTGCTTTTGACATTCATTATGCAGTAACCTTAATCCTGAGTAAAAGGATAGCTTCATGTATATGACTTGTGTACTTTGATGTTCCAATGGCTAAAGCGTCTCAGAGGTAGTAAGCTTATAGACCGGTTCGTTGGGTGAATGACTTGTATACGATGAAGGGTTCGTTTACAGATATTGGAATCATAGCTCTAATGAGGAGTTAAGGATATCCTCTTCAAGGCACTATACTGAATGTGAAAATGGACAAGGCCTTGGGTCGTCTGCTGGGTGGATGACTTCTTATTCACATATGGTGAATAATCATTTTCTTTATTCGGTAGTATAATGGAACTTTAAGATAGCCTGATCAGTAGGATTAAACGGACTTTGGCCTAAGGCTGATCATGGATATCATATGAGGGTTCTGCATACATGACAAGGTCATTGGACGATAGCTTGTCACAGGCTTACGTAATACGGTATATAATTGGGAGTTCAGTTTCAGGTTTATAGTGGTGTGACTCTGAAACTAGTGATCATATGATTGAGTTGTTCGGTAAAAGAATGATGACCATATGGATTTGCGGGAGCCCGATTATATATGTCCAATCAGTCCCTCTACTAGCTCCACATAATTCCTTAACGTTTGGCAAATTGATTTGTGTATGCTATTGGCTGGTTTATTATGCATGGATGGTGATGACATAGGATTAGGATGGTAGACAAGATTCTCTCCGATTGGATTCAGATTTTGCATTGGATAATAGAGTACACAATTATTCAAACTCCAAATAAAGTTGCCATGATTTTATTTGAGATTGGATTGGAGTTGTAGAAAATTATCCATGAGAACAAGAATTTGAAACACAACTGTTTTGGGGATTTTGAAATTTGAATTTTGAAATTTGAAATTTGAATTTTGAATTTGAAATTTGAATTTGAAATTTGAATTTGAAATTTAAATTTGAAATTTGAAATTTTAAATTTGAAATTTGAATTTGAAATTCGAATTTGAAATTTGAAATTCAAATTTTGAATCACAGTACAAGTGGAATTTGAATTTGTTGTGGAAAATCCACAAGGTTTGAAATTCAAATTTGAGTTGGATATGCAGAGGATAATCTTGTTAGAATCCTACTTGAATTTTAAATCTAAATCCTAACAAAAGGTGGACGAAATTTTGAGGATAATCCTCAATGGAATTTCGGATTTTGTGGATAAGGTTCAAAGGGAAAAATTCAAGTTTCAATCCCAGTTGAATTTGGATTCTCTCCTCCCTGAAAAGTGGCCGAAATTTTGGAGTGTATCTCCTAGGAAAATTCGGTTATTTTGGATAAGGTTGAGATAAGATTCAAACTTGAAAATCCTAGTGGAATTTTGATTCTCCCTTATCTTAAAAGTGGCCGAATTTTTTGAGGAGATTTTCTCCTAGGAATTTCGGATTTTTTGGTTGAAAAAGGGGAGATAAAATTCTAGTTAAAATCGTGTTTAGATTTGGATTGGATTTATCTATAATGGCCGAATTTTATTGTTGAGAATCTCCCATAGAAAATTCAGATTTTTATGGTTATGGATAAGGGAGAATATATTTTCCTAGTCCAATTCAAATTCAGAGAATCACCTCATGCAGGTCTATAAATAGAGGTCATGCTATTCCAGTTCTCTAAGACCACAGACTCTCAGGTGAGCAGGCTTATTGTTGCACAGCTCATCGTGACAATAAAGTTCTTTAGAGATTTGGGTGGTCGAAAGAAGACTAGTAGTGCTAGCATACTGATCGAGGTTCAGAGTGCCCACACACTCAGCCATTCGGGAATTGGAGAATAGTAGAGAAGGCTAGTTGGTTGAAGCCTCCGGTCATTCTCCTCCTGCAAGATTGGCGTCCTTGAGATATGAGTTTTAATTGTTATTGGTTTATTGTATATGGCATCATGAGATATTTAACGATCTTAAAAATTTTTGTTGTTCTGCTGAGCCACTCTGATACGTTTTTTCCAATTTATTTTCCCTACAATTGGTTTCAGAGCCATCTCATGACTGTGCCATGTACATAAATTAGACAATTACTTAGTCTTTTTATTTATGTATGGATTTGATATTTAGAGAGTGGCATTCTAGGGATCCTTTATGTTGTTATCATGGATTATGTATAAAGTATGTAGTTATTTTAATTTTCTGAATTATTATAAGCATGCTTGTTTATGCCGGTTATGGTTCCTTAGAATTTAGAATTTTTGTACACCGGAAACGGTTTAGGAAATTTTATGTAATTATTCTTGGAGGAGATTGAAGATTGAAGACCGTAATTTATTTTTTCCCAAAAGTTAAATTTGATTTAAAGGTTGAAATTTTGATTGTGTGGAAAATTTCAATTTAATTGGGATTCAAATTAATTTTTGGAGATCCTAATAGGTAAATTGGAATATGACACGAAAATCAAGACACGACCCCTCGGGATAGGTCGACGGGCCTTGGTGAGGCTGCAGCCCCTGCCCTCGGGCAGGATGGGGCGTGGCAGCCCTTGTGCAGGCCAACATCACCCACGGCCGCAAGCTTGGCCTGCAGCCAAGGGTGGCCGTGGCCTGCCCAAGGCTGGCCGCAGCCTGGGCGTGCAGCCTCTGGCTGCAGGTGCTACCTGCAGCCTGCCGGCTGCTGCGCCCAGCGTAGGCGTGCAGCCTGGCGCTGCAGGCTGCACATAGGGGGCAGCCGTGTGTTGCCAGCCCTTTTGGGGCTGGTGGCTGCCCACGGTGGCTGCCGCCTTAGGGGCCGGCGATGCGATGGTCCAAAAATCAGAAAATTTTGATTTTTTAAATTTGAGATTTAATTTTAAATCATGTTTAAAAATATGTAATTGAAAATTTGAAATTTTTGAAATTACATATTATTACACATGATGTTTAAAATTGTTTAAAATTTAAATTTGAAATTTAAATTTGAAATTCAAATTTGGAATTTGAATTTGAAATTTAAATTTTAAATGATTCTTGGGATGAGAAATAAATGGAGAGGCTACATAAAGATGGATACAAGAAGACGGAACGAAATTCAAGACCCAAAGAATGCTTGGATGGAATTTTGTAATCTTTATTTTCCTTATTCTAGGATGGAACCATGGCTTGGTTATTCTGTCAATTATTTTTTCTGTGATATGTCATGGATGTATAAATATGTATTGATGGATGTTTTGTATGCATATTTGATAACATGTCATATAGGATAGGTGAGTGCCGCTCATACTATATTGATCATACATAATTTGTCAAAAGTTGCATGTTTTTCAAAATATTGAGTGGGAGAGGGTTTCAAACAAAACCCATGGCCTCCATTGTTGATCCATATGTGAAAGCATGGTAACGCCTCGCGTCAGTTCTGCCCTGACCACACCCCACGGTAGGTGTTTACCGCCGCCGGTATACTAGATTGGATCTCCTATGTGGAAAACCTGTTCGGGTATGATCCTATTCATGACCACCCCTCGGTGGCTTGGTAGGACGTGGATCGGGCTACGTAAACAATGGTTATACACTCAAGACTCGTTTAGTTATTAACCTTCCCTAGAAGCTCTGTTAACTAAACTGGTGGCCAAATAAGCGGTTATTAATATATGTCTTAACCTTGGAGGATTTAAGGCAACATATATTAATTGGACGGGGTCCATGTTCTGGCTATTTGTTTTCATGACCACCCCTCGGTGGCTTAGGGCAATAGGTGTTGAGAATTACCGTTGCCATGCTACATGTTTTTCAAGTTTCATGTAGGAACATACTTGTATGTTTTATTTGCTAAATTATCTGTATATTTGCTTGGGCTTTGTAATGATGTCTAGTATAATTTTATTTCAGTTCAAAATGTCACTGACACCCCTTATTTCAATACTTACTGAGAATAAACTGAATGGCGACAATTATAAGGATTGGAAAAGAAATATGTTAATAGTTCTCAGCTGCGAGAGACACAAGTTCGTACTGGACGAACCATGTGTAGGAAAATAAATCGGTAAAACGTATCAGAGTGGCGCAGCAGAACAATAAAAATTTTTAGATCGTTAAATATCTCATGATGCCATATACAATAAACCAACAACAATTAAAACTCATACCTCAAGGACGCCAATCTTGCAGGAGGAGAATGACCGGAGGCTTCAACCAACTAGCCTTCTCTACTATTCTCCAATACCCGAATGGCTGAGTGTGTGGGCACTCTGAACCTCGGTCGGTATGCTAGTACTGCTAGTCTTCTTCCGACCACCCAGATCTCTAAAGAACTTTATTGTCACGATGAGCTGTGCAACAATAAGCCTGCTCACCTGAGAGTCTGTGGTCTGAGAGAACTGGAGTGGCAGGACCTCTATTTATAGACCTGCATGAGGTGATTCTCTGAATTTGAATTGGACTAGGAAAAGATATTCTCCCTTATCCATAACCAAAAAATCCAAATTTTTTCATGGGAAAATCCAACAATAAAATTCGGTTTTTTTAGGATAAATCCAATCCAAATCTAAACAAGATTTTAACTAGAATTTTATCTCCCTTTTTCAACCAAAAAATCTGAAATTTCCTAGGAGAAAATCTTCTCGACAAATTCGACCATTATGGATAAGGGAGAATCAAAAATTCCACTAGGATTTTCAAGCTTGAATCCTATCTCAACCTTATCCAAAATAACCGAATTTTCCTAGGAGATTATCTCCAAAATTTCGGCCATTTTTCCGGGAGGGGAGAATCCAAATTCAACTGGGATTGAAACTTGAATTTTACCCTTGAATCTTATCCACAAAAACCGAAATTCCATTGAGGATTATCCTCAAAATTTCGTCCATAGTTTGTTGGGATTTGGATTCAAAATTCAAGTAGGATTCTAACAAGATTATCCTCTCCAAATCCAACTCAAATTCGAATTTCAAACCTTGTGGATTTTCCACAACAAATTCGATCAAATATAGGTAGTAATGTAATGAATAACCTCTATATATAATTTTATTATCCAGTTCAAAATGAATATATCAAAATGTCTCTAATACTTAGGGCATTTCCTAACACCATGCCCACCAGGACCAAAACCTGACACACCGATTGAGGAGGTCCCAGTTGCCTATACTTGTTGGAGAGAATCCAATGATATAGCTCGATGCTACATACTTGCTAGCATGACGAATGCTTTACAAAAACAGCATGAGACTTATCAAATTGCTGGGGAGATCATGGAAAATCTGGAGGACATGTTCGAAGGCCAAGAAAAATTGGCACGACAGTCCGCTATCACCAGTATTATGAACTCTAAGCAGAAGGCGGGTACTCCGGTGAAGGACCATATGATCACTCTAATGGGATTCTTCGCTGAGGCTGTCGAAAACGGTGCTGAGTTAGACTACAACACCCAGATCAAGATAGTGTTCAAAACTCTGTCTAAAGATTTTGTAGGGTTTAAGGCCGCATACAATCTGGCGACAAGGGAGTTCGGACTAACCGAGCTCATGAAGCAACTCCAAGCTTATAAGCGGATGATCAGGGATGGGGATGTTGTCCAACCCAAAGGTGAGGCCAATTTGGCAGAATCTTCCAAACCCTCACGGAAGAGGAAGAGGCCAAATCAGAAGCAAGCGGCTTCCAGTTCTTCTAATCCTCCTGTCTCGGATGGGAAGAAGAAGAAGAAGAAGAAGAAGCCTAGGGACCTTAAAAAGTCCAAGTGCTTCCACTGTGGGAAGGTAGGTCACTTTAAAAAGGCTTACCGGGAATTCCTAGTCGTCAAGGGCAAGGAAGGTAAGGAACTTCATTACTTAGAAGCATGTTTGGTGGAAGAATCGAAAGACACTTGGGTCATTGATTCGGGCGCCACTAATCATGTTTGTATTTCTATGCAAGGGTTCGTGGAAACGAGAAGTCTACATGATAGGAGCCTCTCGTTGTGGACTGGGGACGGCAGCTTGTTGGTGGCTGAAGCAGTGGGAGATGTTTACCTTTATTTTGATCAATTTTGGTTTATTGAAAGACTGTTTTTATGTTCCTAATTTTAGGAGGAACCTTATATCGGTGGCTTGTTTAATAAAGGATTCTTATTTAGTTTCTTTTAGTAAAAAAGTTGATATTCATAGAAATAAGTCTTTTATCTGTTCTGGATGGATGGATGGAAACCTATATTTGATCAAACCAAAGATGTACTCACTGCTTGACACCGAATTAATTGATAACTCTAAAAGGTTGAAAGCTTCTCACTCTAACAAGGCGTATCTTTGGCATTTAAGACTTGGTCATATTAATCAGGATAGGATTCAAAGATTGGTGAAAGATGGTCCTTTAGAATCTCTGGAGGAGGTACGTCTTCCCCAATGTGAGTCTTATCTAGAGGGTAAGATGACGAAGAGGTCTTTTGGAGCTAAGGATACAAGGGCTCAGGAGCTCTTAGAAATTGTGCACACTGACGTATGTGGCCCCATGAACGTCACAGCACAAGGAGGGTTCGAGTATTATGTCTCTTTTATAGATGATTACTCGAGGTATGGATATGTGTATCTGATGCACCGCAAGAGCGAAACCTTTGACAAGTTCAAAGAGTATCGTGCGGAAGTGGAAAAGCAATTGGATAAATCCATAAAGACACATCGATCTGATCTAGGTGGCGAATACCTCTCCGATGAATTTCTAGGACATCTTGTAGAGAACGGGATATTATCCCAATTGACTACACCTGGTACTCCACAACAGAATGATGTAGCCGAAAGGAGAAACAGGACCTTATTGGATATGGTACGGTCCATGATGAGTTATTCAACGCTACCATTATCATTTTGGGGATATGCTTTACAAACGGTGTGCTATATTCTGAACCAGGTTCCGAGCAAATCAATTCTCAGAACTCCGTATGAATTGTGGCGTGGCAGGAAGCCCTCCCTTAGACATATGAGAATATGGGGCTGCCCGGCGCATGTACTGGATGGGGATGCGAAGAAGTTGGAACCAAGATCAGAATTATGCATGTTTGTAGGGTATCCAAAAGGAACTAAAGGAGGTCTGTTCTATAACCCGAAGGAACAAAAGGTCATTGTCTCAACCTATGCGACATTTTTAGAGGAAAGTCACATGAATGACTTTAAGCCTCGAAGCAAAGTGGTGCTAGAGGAGTTATCAGGTGAAAGAACTCCTCCATAGATTTCGGTCTTGGACGCAAGTCTGAGTTCCAGTGAAAGACCTGCAGACGATCAATAATTTAGGGTGCCTCATCGTAGTGGGAGGGTTTCGAAGAAACCTAATTTCTTCATGTATGATGCTGAGGTATACCAGGCCGAGGCTCATGAGCATGAGGATAATCTGGTCACCTATGATGAAGCTATAAATGATGTTGATTCTAAATCTTGGAAATAGGCTATGAACAATGAGATGGATTCTATGAAATCCAACTCTGTTTGAGAACTTATAGATTTGCCGGATGGGATAAAACTCATTGGGTGCAAATGGGTCTACAAAAGAAAGAAGGATGTGGAAGGGAGAGTGGAAACTTTCAAGGCTAGACTGGTTGCAAAGGGGTACACGCAAAAGGCTGGAATCGATTACGATGAAAACTTTTCGCCTGTTGCTATGCTGAAGTCTATCCGTATTCTTCTGTCCATTGCTGCGGCTCTCGATTATGAGATCTGGCATATGGATGTCAAGACGGCATTCTTGAATGGCCATCTTGAAGAGTGTATCTATATGATACAGCCCGAAGGGTTCGTAGCGAAAGGCCAAGAAAGGAAAGTCTGCAAGTTGCTTAGATCCATTTATGGATTAAAGCAAGCATCCCGCTCATGGAACCAGAGGTTTGATCAAGCGATTAAGACATTTGGTTTTGAGCAGAACGTTGATGAACCCTGTGTTTATAAATGTATTAAGGATGAAAAAGTGGTCTTTCTGATACTCTATGTCGATGATATACTACTCATTGGGAATGTTGTAGGGAACTTATCATCGGTCAAGCTTTGCTTACACCAACAGTTTGACATGAAGGACTTGGGAGACGCTAATTATGTTCTAGGCATTCGTCTCTTTAGAGATCGAAAGAATAAAATGATAGCGTTATCCCAAGCTTCATACATAGATAAAATAATTGACAAATATGCAATGCAAGAGGCAAAGAAAGGCTCACAACCTTCTATTGCCGGTCTAACTCTTTCATTGGATGACTGTCCCAAGACATCGGAAGAAAGAGAGCGTATGAGTAAGGTCCCTTATGCATCTGCTATGGGTAGCCTTATGTACGTTATGCTTTGCACTCACCTGGATATATGTTTTGTAGTAGGTATGATGAGTCGATATCAACCAAATCCTGGAACCAAGCACTGGCAAGTTGTAAAGCATATACTCAAGTATCTTAAGAAAACGAGGTATTATATGCTGGTATATTCTGGAGGGGACCTAACACCCGTAGGATACATGGATTCAGACTTCCAAACTTGTAAGGATTTGAGGAAGCCGACATTAGAGGGCATATGGAGACAGGATAAATAGATGTATGTAAGATCGCGTCCGAGGACAACATCGCCGATCCCTCTACTAAGACTTGGGTGGCTAGAAGCTTTGACAGGCACGTAGAGGCGATGGGGATGCGCATCATGGCACATCTGTTGGCTTAGGGCAAGTGGGAGATTGTTAGGAAATACCCTAAGCATTAGAGACATTTTGATGTATTTATTTTGGAGTTGTAGAAAATTATCCATGAGAACAAGAATTTGAAACACAACCGTTTTGTGGATTTTGAAATTTGAATTTTGAAATTTGAAATTTGCATTTTGAATTTGAAATTTGAATTCGAAATTTGAATTTGAAATTCGAATTTGAAATTTGAATTTGAAATTTACATTTGAAATTTGAAATTTGAATTTGAAATTCAAATTTGAAATTTGAAATTCAAATTTTGAGTCACAGTCCAAGTGGGATTCGAATTTGTTGTGGAAAATCCACAAGGTTTGATATTCAAATTTGAGTTGGATTTAGAGAGGATAATCTTGTTAGAATCCTACTTGAATTTTGAATCTAAATCCTAACAAAAGGTGGACGAAATTTTGAGGATAATCCTCAATGGAATTTCGGTTTTTGTGGATAAGGTTCAAAGGGAAAAATTCAAGTTTCAATCCCAGTTGAATTTGGATTCTCTCCTCCCTGAAAAGTGGCCGAAATTTTGGAGTGTATCTCCTAGGAAAATTTGGTTATTTTGGATAAGGTTGAGATAAGATTCAAGCTTGAAAATCCTAGTGGAATGTTGATTCTCCCTTATCCTAAAAGTGGCCGAATTTTTTGAGGAGATTTTCTCCTAGGAATTTCGGATTTTTTGGTTGAAAAAGGGGAGATAAAATTCTAGTTAAAATCTTGTTTAGATTTGGATTAGATTTATCCATAATGGCCGAATTTTATTGTTGAGAATCTCCCATAGAAAATTCAGATTTTTATGGTTATGGATAAGGGAGAATATCTTTTCCTAGTCCAATTTAAATTCAGAGAATCACCTCATGCAGGTCTATAAATAGAGGTCCTGCCATTCCAGTTCTCTAAGACCACAGACTCTCAGGTGAGCAGGCTTATTGTTGCACAGCTCATCGTGACAATAAAGTTCTTTAGAGATCTGGGTAGTCGGAAGAAGACTAGCAGTGCTAGCATACCGATCGAGGTTCAGAGTGCCCACACACTCAGCCATTCGGGAATTGGAGAATAGTAGAGAAGGCTAGTTGGTTGAAGCCTCCGGTCATTCTCCTCCTGCAAGATTGGCATCCTTGAGGTATGAGTTTTAATTGTTATTGGTTTATTGTATATGACATCATGAGATATTTAACGATCTTAAACCTTTTTATTGTTCCGCTGTGCCACTCTGATACGTTTTTTCCGATTTATTTTCCCTACATTTATGGAGTTGAATGACCAAGAAAGGATTATGTGCGCATCCTTTGCTCTAAACAAGGATGCAAGGTTTTGGTGGGAGTTAATCAAGTTGAGGAGAAACATGTACACAATGTCATGGATAGATTTCCTGGAAGAATTTAATCAAAAGTATTATAATCCCGCACTGCTGCGACCATAACAAAGAGAGTTTACAGAATTAAAGCAGGGGGACATGCCAGTAATCGAAGTCTGTAGCAAGTTCGACCAGTTTTCCCAACTTTGCCCGTATGCTGTCTTCACTGAGAGGGAGAAAATCTAGAAGATGCTAGGAATGTTTCGTCTTGAAATCTCAGCATTGGTGGATAGCGAATTGACGCCACCCACTACTGTATCCAACTATGTAAGCAGAGCGTTGAGGGTTGAATATTATTTGGTTCAACAGAAGGAGGAAAGGGAAAAGATTTAGGATGCCAAGTAGAAGGAAAAGGTACTAGCAAAAGCTGTACAAGTTTGATCCCAGGTCGGACAGAGCAGTAAACCAAATCAGAATACTAAGGCCAGACAACCAAGCATTTCTGGCCAACAATCACAAGGCAATAGAAAGGGGAATAATTCTGGGAATAGGAACCAGCAGCGAAGATTAAACAACAATGCTGGACCTATTGTCCATGACTGCATAGTCTGTAGAAAGAAACATGCAAGTAGATGCAGACTTGCTCCAAATGCCTGCTTCCAATGTGGAAAGGATGGCCATTTTGCTAGGAACTGCCCCGAAAATAGGCAAAATGTGCAGGGTTTGTTCCAGACACAGCAGCAACGTCCCCAAACACATGTAATCCAGGCGAAGATGGAAGGTCCTTCATCCACAGAGAGATAGGAAAGATCACAAGGCCTAACCCATGCAGCTGCTCGAGTGTTGGTGTATACCAAAGAGGATGCGGAAGTAGTGACGTCCAATGTAGTGACAAGTCAGTTTTCTGTCGCTAATCATTTGGTGTCTATCTTATTTGATTCTGGTGCTATGCATTCATTTATTTCCTATCAATTTACGAACAAGATAGGATATCCAAAAGATAACATGGGTATGACATTTAGAACCGCACTACCCTCGGGGGAAGTCTTGATGTCCAATTCTTGGTTACCTCATGTACCAATAATTATGGCAAATAGGGAGTTGTATGCAGAATTGATCGTGATAGAGCTTGCTGATGACGATGTAATACTAGGAATAGATTTCCTAGGGAAGTATCAAGCCACGATCAATTGTTAGAGGCCAAAGATAAGGTTCCAACCCCACCAAGAAGACAGATTTGAATATGTCAGATCATCATGCAAACCAAGGATGATAATGATTAACTCGATAAAGGCAAGAAGGCTAGTGTCTAGCGGTTATGCTGGATACTTAGCATGCATAGTGGACGTGACGGAGGAACGGAAGCTTCAACCCGAAGATGTTCCTATTGTGAAGGAATTCATCGATGTCTTCCTAGAGGAATTACCAGGATTGCCGCCAGAACGAGAAATCTCCTTTGAGATCAGGCTGATGCCAAGAACTGCACCTATCTCAAAGGCACCATATCGAATGGCACCAGCAGAATTAAAAGAGTTACAGGAGCAGCTGAAGGATCTTCTTGACGAAGGATTTATACGTCCGAGCTATTCCTCATGGGGTGTTCCCGTGTTGTTCTTCAAGAAGAAGGATGGATCGTTTCGTATGTGCATTGACTACCGGGAGTTGAACACGGTCACTGTCTGGAATAGGTATCTGTTACATAGAATTGATGACTTGTTCGATCAATTAAAATGTGTAGCAGTATTCTCTGATATTGATCTGCGATTGGGATACCATCAACTGAGGAACAAGGAGAGTGACATCCACAAGATCGCATTTCGGACCCGCTACGGTCATTACGAATTCCTTGTGATGCTGTTTGGGTTAACAAATACGCCAGCTGCATTTATGGATTTGATGAATCGAGTCTTTAAGGAATATCTAGATAAATTTGTTATTGTGTTTATTGATGACATTCTCATATATTCGAAGACTCACGAAGAACATGAAGAACATTTGAGGATCGTCCTACAAACGATAAGTGTAACAACTGGGAAAATTCACATTTTTCGAAAAATAAATACACAATGAATTTAAGTGTTAAAATATGAAATTTAGTGATTTAATATTGTTTAGAACTAAATAAAATGTTCTAACAATGTTAAAGGATGAAAAATGAGTAATAGTGATATTATGTGTGTGCACGTGTGTGTCACTCACAGTATCAAGAAATAGGTCAAGATGATATTATCTTGACATAAAACTGATAAATTTGGGTTCAGCACTCCCAAATTAGTAAGGATAGCCTATCAGCACGCTTAAATTTGATAATTGAGCACAAGGGTAATTTTTGACCGAAAATTCACAGTATCGGAAATTGGTCGAAATGACCTCAGATGAAAATAAAACTGATATATTTAGATTTAGGATGCCCAAATTAGTCAGGATAGCCCATGTTGAAATTTTGAGCGAAAAAGTATATAAAGAGCAGAAAAAAGTGGAATTTCCTCATTTGTCCACAAATTCTTCTCTCCTCATTCCTCTCTCTCTCTCTACCCGAAAGTGTACAGTAACCGACCATCGGAAACGGTGTCTGTTTTCGACACCGCCGGCATCGTTGGAAAGCTCTCGCCGAGCTGAGTTCAACGGTGGGCCGAGTCGACGGAACCGACGCCGGAGGAGCCCGTACTCGCCGCCTGAAGCCACCGGCCATCAGAAAATTCGCGATGCCGTATCTCCGTCGTCCGACATCCGATCAAGCTGAAACTAGTCCCAAAAGACTCGTGGTGAAGAGTAGAATAAAACCCAGGTGGAGTTTCAGCCCAACGGAAGCCGGATCGCGCCGCCCAACTCGGCCCGTCACCATCGCCGTGGAATCCGCCGTTTCCGATGGAGTTGAGTTGCAAGGTTGGTATCAAAATGCTCAGAACAACACATAGATCAAAAGCCCCAAATCAATTTTGGGCAAGAATCACCGGAAAATGGAGATTCAAGCTCGCCGCCGCCGTCGGTTTTTTGAGGGGCGATTTCCAGCGATAGAGGTGTCGAATGGTGAAATTGAAGCCACCAATGGATTCCTCTCATCGAGATCTTCAAGATAGACTACCCACTTGCCACCGTCGCCGCCGTCGCCACCGGTCAACGCTGGTCAACGACGGTCAACGTGACCGCCGTTGACCAGCGACCGTTGATCGATTTTGGAAGTTTGGCCCGTTGGCCTATTTTCGACGTTCTGGACGCATCCGCGGAGTCAGAATTTCAAGACGAGACCTCAAATATGAAGAACGAGGAATTAGGGTTTATGCCGTTGAGATCGGACTGCAATTCGGTATAAATCCCGACCCTTTTACGTTCCGCAATTTAATTGTTTGGGACTATTGTATGATTTTATGATTATTGGTATGAAAAATGTGGAAAAGAATGTATGTAAAAAGAAGAAAATGACTGTAATGGAGAAAAAGAAAAATATGTGATAATGTAATGATTTTACGTAAACAGTATGAGTTTTACGTAAAATCTAGGCCTCTGGTATAGTACGTGATAGAATTAGATCAGGATAGATGGTTTTCAGGCGTTTCCTAAACGCTGGAACCTCAAAAATTAAGCGGAAATGCTGCCGAAATTTCTAAAAATGGCACCAGGGGTAATATGGGAAACGAGGGGTTAAAATATGATCGGGAAGGGAACCCGAGCCCCCTCGAGGAATTGGGGCAAGGAAAAAGGAATGGGTAAGGTACGATTAGTAAACCGACCCTTCGAAACCCTAGAACGCAAGAAAAACGTGAAACCGATTCTTGGGTTCGAATAGTACTTCCCGAGGGCCGGGAATGTGAAAATTGGTAAAATGATAAGAATTGATCCAGAAAAGGTCCGATAAGATTTAGAAAGTTAATTAAATGATTTTGGGTTTAGAAAATCCAGCCTAAGTATGAAAATGAAAATGTTATGATTACACGACCCATTAGGGGCAAAATGGTCATTTTGCCCAAAGATTCTCAAATTATGGAAAAAGAGCCCCAATGACCCTGGAATAGGTTAATGAAGCTTGAAAAGCCAAAATTGAGCTTTAAGTTATGAAAAATCACGTCAAGGGTAAAATTGTAATTTTGTCAAAAGTTAGGGGTAAAATCGTAATTTTTCAAAAAGTTGGAGAAAAATTCGAAAAGGGCCATTAAGGTTTAAAAAAGCTGTCCTAAGGCTATAATTAAGGGTTATAAGATCAGAATCAAGCTTTTTAATAAAATAAAAGCTATAAATGAAAATGTGATTAACGGACAAAGTTTGTCTGTAGGAACCCAATTCAGAAGTGACAAATGACGTCTATGGATTCCAAGAAAAGGATAAGCACGCTATGAGTAAGTTCAGATATTTACCCATCTGCAACTATGAACAAGTTTATCGTGTTTATATGTTTTGTATGCAAATGTCATGATGTGATTTATGATGATGCTATAGTAAATACTATAGCAATGCTATGATGATGTTAAAAAAAATATGTTTTAATAAATAATTATAAAAATATATATATATAAATATATGTATATATTGAATTACGAAGGAAAGGTATTATAAAAGTTTTATGAGAATAAAGATGTGAGAAAGAGTGATAGAAGAATGGAAAGAGTAAGAATGAGAATATTATGATAGAATGCATAAGAAAGAGATGAGATATGAAAGGAAAGAATAGGATGTTTATGAAAAGTTTTATGGAAGTTAAGTTATGATTGATAGAGCAACGATGATCGGTGATGAAAGGAATTAAGAAAGATATGTTTTATGATAACAAAAGGATAGATGTTTTATGAAAAATGATATGAAAGCAAAGAGTTAGACAAGAAAGAGAAACAATGATAGGTTATGATGAAAGGTATGATGAAAGGATTAGAATATAACGATAAGATGTGATTGATAGAATAGAACGATAAGCTATGATCGATAGGAATATAATGATAAGATAAATAGAGAATAATTGTCTGCACATAACTAAACATACTTTTATTTGTTATGATGTGATGTGGTGTGATGATATATAAGTAATATGTGCCATATATGCTATGCTAAAGTGTGATTAACATAATTTACACAAGTAAAGTAAAGAATTAAGAAAAGAAAAACAACGAAAGAACAAATGTTCCATGAAATGTTTTATGAAAAATGAGAAATGAAAGATGATGAATGTCATGAAAAAGAAGTACAACGAAAAAAAATCAATATAAGAAAAATAAAAGCCTATAAGATAATAAGACTGAAAACTTAAGTTGTTGGCGTACCGGTCTCCCTACAAGGTTGAGACTTCCGGTCTATATCCTCCGCGTAGATGTGGCACTACCCCGAAGGTGCGGTAGATTATAGGATGGACCAACCCCGAAGGTGCGGTTTTTATGTGACTGTGAGGTAGGTTGGTGGGTCGCTCCCCCTCCTCCCACTGTCCGCGTGCAACTAGGTACGTCCAACAACGGGCCCAACCAAAGGAAAGTGAAAAGAAAAGAAACGAAAGAAGAGTGAAAAGAAAAGAAAAGAAAAGAAAGGAAAAGAGAGTACGTGAAAAGAAAAGAAAGAAAAGAAAAGATCGTGAAAAGAAAAGAAAGGAAAAGAGAACGAAAAAAAAAGAAAAGTAAAGAACGATAAGAAAAGAAACGAATAATATGAAAGAACGAGATAATGAAATTGATGAAAAATAAATAAATAACAAAACGAAGTTTATAAGAACATAATAGAATCATATATGTGATGTGATGTGAATGACACGTTTTACGTGATGTTATGCTAGTGTGTATGTTACTAGCTTTTAAGATATGAAATATTAAGAGATGATAACAAAGCGATAGAGAAGTTATAAAGGTTTAGAACAGAAAGTTAAGGAATGATAGGAATGAGAAGCAAAGAAATGAAGAAATTAGAATAGAATGATAAGAGATTTTCAATAGAATGATGGGAATGATTAGCGAAGAGATAAATGAGCATGAGGAAGCTCACATAATATGTTATGTTTCGAGGATATGTATAGACGATGTGTATGATGTGTATATATGTGATGTCATATATTCTAGTAATAATATATATATTACTAGTATTTATAAGTTAATGAATATATGTTTGAACTTACTGAGCATCTAGCTCATTAGTTGTTTATATGTTGTAGGTAAGCAACCTGTTAGTTTAAAGTAGTATGATGGACAACGGATGGATCTGCACGTGCCAAGGGACTGGGCGAGGGTATGGTACTACCATGAGTCTTTCGCTGAGCGTTCAAAAAGGAAGATGAAAGAAAGAAAGTTATGAAATATGTGTTATAAGAGTATGATAGAGATAGGTAAGTTAAAAAAAAAAAAGAAAAAAAAATTTGCTATAGAAATTGCTTCTGCTTTAAATGAGAACATTAAGAAGGGAAAGTTAAGTATATTAAGTAAGAGGATGACGACCCACGAGGTTGCCAGCCATCACGGTCAGTGTCAGAGCTCGACTGGTTGGTATGGTAACGTACGTGGGGGGCGTCACAATAAGGAAGCATCAACTCTATCCATATATACTTGTACATGAGGTAGCCAATAATTGGACAACAATACTTCCCCAGAGGGTAAAGCTGTTTTAAATACTCTTCCCATATATTCCGTAGGATGTCCTATCTTGTCAGTAAATTCATAGGAAACAAAAGAATGCGTAGCACCGGAATCGAATAGTACAGAGGCTACATGACTAGCGAGAGTAAGCTGACCTGTCACTACATTCAATGTTCCTGCCTCTGCATCCTCTTTGCTGTAGGCCATCACACGAGCATCAACACGTGGCACACGCTCCTGGCGTTGCGGCCTTACTGGAGACTCTTAGACTATGGCCTGAAGAGAATGAGCTTGTGGGCGTGCCTGGTGCGGTTGGGAAGTGCCTTGTACACCCTGCCTGTTGCTTGGACAGTTCCTGGCATAATGACCTTCCTTTCCACATTCATAGCAAACAAGTGGCCCATATCTGCATTGCCCAGAATGTCTCATCCTGCATGTAGGACAATTTTGCACATTGGATTCCACATTACCAGCTGTTCTTCGCTGCTGGTTTCGATTATTGGCCTGGCGATTCCCAGTAAAATTGCCTTTCCTCTTGTTTTGTTGGGATCCTTGATTATTGCCTTGGCTTGGTTTAGCATTATGATTTGGCTTGCTCGATTGGCCAACTTGTGTAGACTTAGCCAAAGCCCTCTCCTTCTTTTTGGCCTCCCAGTGCTTCTCTCTTTCCTCTTTCTGTCGGGCTACGTGAAACTCAGCTCTGATGGCCCGACTAACATAATCTGCTACAGAAGTAGGCGGTACTTGTCCCGTATCTACCAATGCAGCAATTTCTGGCCTGAACATCCCGATCACTTTCTGTATTTTCTCCCTCTCAGTAGGGACTACATAAGGACATAAGCGGGATAACTGGTCGAACTTTCGGCAAACTTCGCTCACCGATATATTTCCTTGCGTCAATTCTGAGAACTCTTTCTGCTGTTGTCTCAGAGATGCAGGGTCATAATATTTCTGGTTGAATTCTTCCAGAAATTCTGCCCAACTCATGGTAGACACATTTCTTCTCATTCGCACAGTGTCCCACCAAAAACGAGCATTTTTTCTTAACATAAAAGACGCACATGGGACTTTCTCCTGGTCAGTTAGGTTCATAAATTCCATGATTACTTGCAATGACGACAACCAGTCTTCCGCCTCTAGAGGATTTGTAGACCCTTCAAATTCTGGCGGCCTCATACGCCTGAATCTTTCATAGAGGGGTTCCAGATTTAATACCTGTTGCGGTTCAGGAGCTCTCTCAGGTACAGTAGCTGGAGGGATAACTGGATCTACCTCAGCTTCCTGTTCTACTTGGGTACCCTCAGAACCTTGTCTCTGTTCTAACTCCTCTACCCGTTGTCTCAGATTAGCATTTTCCTACATCGAGCTTCTAGTAAGGCTTGTATTTGATCCAATCTCTCCATGATATTAGGACGTCATTCTCGTCTTTCTGGTCGATTTCGCAAATCCACCATCTTGCCTATTATCCTATTATGGCACAATAATTCACCGTTAGATTTTTCATGACCACATTCGTAAAATCATATAAATTTACGAGATTCAGGGTAATATAAAGCCACATCATCGTAACACATCATCGTACAACATATAATCATTTTGATATTTCATTCATAGCAAAACGTTTATATATCATACATAATCATCACCAGTCACATATACATCGGCCATCATATACATCTTGGCCACAAGTCTATACAAAAGAGCTTTTTTTCTCTAAGCTACTTATGTACATGCATACATCTACTGGTCACACATCCCCTGTGTCTGGGACTAGAGGATATTCTTCTGGATCCTCATCGTCATCTGGATCATCTGAGTCGTCACCACCACTAGGCAATGCTCCCGGTCCTGAGTCATCACCTCCTCGTGCTCTAGACGGTCCAGCCTCATGATCGTTCATCATCCTTCTCGGCCCAAAGATGCGTGCCATCATCTCATCTTGACCCAGTGTCTCTCGTCGACTCTGCGTCAGATGCTCAATCAAAATCTCCCTCTCGATCGTCCTGATCGTCACTACAAACTCTTGGAGCGTAGGAGGATATAGCTTAATCACCCTTTGTCTCAACTCCATGGGTAAACCTCTCCAGAATAGCTCACAACAGTTTGCTTCAGTGAGGTTGGGCAACGGACATCTCCTCCTAATGGTCTCCTCAAATCGTGCTGCGTAAGACATAACTGTCTCACCAGACAACATGACCATCCTCTCAGTCTGGAGAATATAGTCCCTAACCTTATCAAATCCAGGGTACGCGGGTGTATTTGCCTCTCGTCTCTCCGGAGGCGCTGGAGCAGGTGCCAGATCCCTAGGCGGAAACTGATCAGCCAATCACTCCAACTGAATTCCAACAGAATCTCCTGGTCGCAATAATCCCAGAATACTCGAGCATCTCCCTGAAACATACTGATGGCCAACTGGATCCGCATTTCTCGATCAATATCACACATTACCATAATCCTCTCTATGGCATGGAGCCAGTTCTTTGTCTCCATCGACTGTCGTCCACCATCAAACATAGGGGGACTGCTGGCTCTAAATGCCTGTACTGCCCAAGCTGAAACTCTCAACCCAATATGTTGGCGTCCACTAAAAACTGGAATGTCCACTACTACAGGTGGATGAAGTACCGGTCGAGGCTGTACTACATCTACTGGAGCAGGTGTTGGTGCTGGTACTGGTATTGGAGCTCTCTCGGGCACCGGGGGTCTAACTACTGGTCGTTGGGAAATAGACGGCCTCACAATAGGTCTCGTCTATACCCGTAACACCCCTCTAGGTCGTGGTAGCAGTGGTCTCACATAAGGAGGTCTGGTCATCTTACTACCTATAAGATAATTATTCTCACATAAGAAAATAATTCACTAAACTTAAATAAACTACTTACTTGGATAGCGGTGCAGGATGCGCGAAGCGTCAAATCAGGATATGGTCAACACTGCTCTGATATACCAACTGTGGCAGCAGTTGGTACTCTAAACTAAACCAACCGTAAATCCGCTCTGATACCAACTGTGGCGGCCCGCCCTTCATAGAGATCATACAATACTATTACAGTTGAGCTTTATCGCTAACTGCGATAGATTGTACTCTCATGGGTCGCCGGCTAATCTATCTCTCTTTAAATCATGACGTTTTTGGGGAATTTTTTTTTAAACATCATGTAAAACATTATCCAATATTTACTTTGTTTGCAAGTACAAAGTAATTTACATAATACAGTACTTTCGCAATATATATAATTACAAAAGAACTATTTTTTTTTTCTTCTCTATTAACGCTCAGCAGAAAGACTCTGGTAGGACCATATCCCTTGCCTCTTATCCCATTTGACACGCACCATCCCATCTGCCATCTACTCAAACAAAGCTACTGAGCTGGTCGCTTACCTGCAACATAAGCAAAAATGGTGAGCTACAGGCTCAGTAAGTTCAAACATGCAAAAAATAAAATTTCTATGAATAGACTATTCATCATGAATAGTAATGTTGACCACTATTCATATGTAAATAGTACTTTGACCACTATTCATTATGAATAGTAAATTTGACCACAACACAGTATATTAACAGTACATCTACCGCGATGTTAGTTCCCTCACGAAACTGTCTTATGCTCAATTATGGCATAGTTTCAGTTTTAGGTAATTATCTTATATTATGCTCTGGTTTTGAGCTCAGGTTGGCAGTACCATTTAAGTGCGCATGACTGGGAGCAGTACATTAGTGCTGACCTTCACAGCCTTAATCTCATAGCCCCTGTTAGGAAATGCCCTAAGTATTAGAGACATTTTGATGTATTCATTTTGAACTGGATAATAAAATTATACATAGAGGTTATTCATTACATTGCTATCTGTCCTCGTCTTATTTACATGTTAAAGTAAATGTAAGCAAATATGGCTCACTGACTGCTTGTGTTAAAACTGTTAGAACGTTGCATGCAATGGACTTTTGTATGCGAGAAGACAATGTTCTAAAGTTAGCAGTCTAAACTATGGTCTGTAGTCTATGGGGTTAGACCGAGCATCTAACTCATGTTAAGACTATTATGTTGTCTAAAGCCTTAGAGGGGACGGTTTGTCTTGACTGTCTGGAGCTGGACTCCCAAGTAGAGACATAGATATGTTGCTTGGAGGTGACATATTAGACCGGGACTAAAGCGTGATTGATCTACGTAGTCCGCTATAAGTGGATCAATCTGCTTTTGACGTTCATTGTGCAATAACCTTAATCCAGAGTAAATGAACTTCTTCATGTATATGACTTGTGTACTTTGATGTTCCAATGGCTAAAGCGTCTCAGAGGTAGTAAGCTTATAGACCGTTTCGTTGGGTGCATGACTTGTATACGATGAAGGGTTTGTTTGCAGATATCGGAATCATAGCTCCGAGGAGTTAAAGGTATCCTCTTAAAGGCATTATACTGAATGTGAAAATGGACAAGGCCTTGGGTCGTCTGCTGGGTGGATGACTTCTTATTCACATATGGTGAATAATCATTTTCTTAATTCGGTAGTATAATGGAACTTTAAGATAGCCTGATCAGTAGGATTAAACTGACTTTGACCTAAGGCTGATCATGGATATCATATGAGGGTTTTGTATATATGACAAGGTCATTGGATAGTAGCTCGTCACAGTGATTATAATTCGGTAGTATGATGGAACTTTATAGTGGTGTGACTCTGAAACTAGTGATTATATGATTGAGTTGTTCGGTAAAGAATGATGATCATATGGAATCATGGGAGCCCGATTATATATGTCCAATCAGTCCCTCTACTAGCTCCACATAATTCCTTAACGTTTGGCAAATTGATTTGTGTATGCTATTGGCTAGTTTATTATGCATGGATGGTGATGACACAGGATTAGGATGGTAGACAAGATTCTCTCCGGTTGGATTCAGATTTTGTTTTGGATAATAGAGTACACAATTATTCGAACTCCAAATAAAGTTGCCATGATTTTATTTGAGATTGGATTGGAGTTGTAGAAAATTATCCATGAGAACAAGAATTTGAAACACAACCATTTTGTGGAATTTGAATTTTGAAATTTGAAATTTGAAATTTGAATTTGAAATTTGAATTTGAAATTTGAAATTCAAATTTTGAATCACAGTCCAAGTAGGATTCGAATTTGTTGTGGAAAATCCACAAGGTTTGAAATTCGAATTTGAGTTGGATTTGGAGAGGATAATCCTGTTAGAATCCTACTTGAATTTTGAATCTAAATCCCAACAAAAGTGGACGAAAATTTTGAGGATAATCCTCAATGAAAAATTTGGATTTTGTGGATAAGATTCAAGGGAAAATTCAAGCTTCAATCCTAGTTGAATTTGGATTCTCTCCTTCCCTGAAAAGTGGCCGAAAATTTGGAGAATCTCTCCTAGGAAATTCGGTTATTTTTGGATAAGGTTGAGATAAGATTCAAGCTTGAAAATCCTAGTGGAATTTTGATTCTTCCTTATCCTAAAAGTGGCCGAAAATTTGGAGAAGATTTTATCCTAGAAATTTCGGATTTTTTGGTTGAAAAAAGGGGGATAAAATTCTACTTAAAATCTTGTTTAGATTTAGATTGGATTTATCCTAAGAAAACCGAATTTAATTGTGGAGATTCTCCCTTGGAAAATTCAGATTTTATGGTTATGGATAAGGGAAAATATCTTTTCCTAATCCAATTCAAATTCAGGGAATCACCTCATGCAGGTCTATAAATAGAGGTCCTGCCACTCCAGTTCTCTTAGACCACAGACTCTCAGGTGAGCAGGCTTATTGTTGCACAGCTCATCGTGACAATAAAGTTCTTTAGAGATCTAGGTTGTCGGAAGAAGACTAGCAGTGCTAGCATACCGATCGAGGTTCAGAGTGCCCACACACTCAGCCATTCGGGAATTGGAGAATAGTAGAGAAGGCTAGTTGGTTGAAGCCTCCGGTCATTCTCCTCCTGCAAGATTGGCATCCTTGAGGTATGAGTTTTAATTGTTGTTGGTTTATTGTATATGGCATCATGAGATATTTAACGATCTAAAAATTTTTATTGTTCCGCTGCGCCACTCTGATATGTTTTTACCGATTTATTTTCCTACAATTGGTATCAGAGACATCTCATGTCTATGCCATGTACATAAATTAGACAATTACTTAGTCTTTTTTATTTATGTATGGATTTGATATTTAGAGAGTGGCATTCTAGGGTTCCTTTATGTTGTTATCATGGATTATGTATAAAGTATGTGGTTATTTTAATTTTCTGAATTATTATAAGCATGCTTGTTTATACTGGTTATGGTTCCTTAGAATTTAGAAAAATTGTATCTAGGAATTTTTATGTAACCATGGGAGCAGTTTATTAACACTGTAATTTTCCCATGGATTTTAATTTTTGTTTCTTAGAATTTTTATGGTTAGAATTTTTTGTATACCGGAAACGGTTTAGGAATTTTTATGTAATTATTCTTGGAGGAGATTGAAGATTGAAGACCGTAATTTATTTTTCCCCAAAAGTTAAATTTGATTTAAAGATTGAAATTTTGATTGTGTGGAAAATTTCAATTTAATTGGGATTCAAATTAATTTTTGGAGATCCTAATAGGTAAATTGGAATATGACACGAAAATCGAGACACGACCCCTCAGGATAGGCCGACGGGCCTTGGTGGGGCTGCAGCCCCTGCCCTCGGGCAGGATGGGGCTGCGGCAGCCCCTAAGCAGGCCCACACCATCTCGGCCGCAGGCTTGGCCTGCAGCCAAGGGTGGCCGTGGCCTGCCCAAGGCTGGCCCCAGCCTGGGTGTGCAGCCTGGCACTGCAGGCTTGGCCTGCAGCCCGGCAGGGATGCACATGGGGTGGCCGTGGGCTGCCAGCCTGTCCGGGGTTGGTGGCTACCCACGGCGGCTATCGCCTAAAAGGGCGGCGGTCCGACGGTCCAAAAATCAGAAAATTTTGATTTTTAAATTTGAGATTTAATTTTAAATCATGTTTAAAAATATGTAATTAAAAAATTTCAAATTTTTTGAAATTACATATTATTACACATGATGTTTAAAATTGTTTAAAATTTAAATTTGAAATTCGAATTCGGAATTTGAATTTGAAATTTAAATTTTTGGATATTTAAATTTTAAATAATTCTTGGGATGAGAAATAAATGGAGAGGCTACATAAAGATGGATACAAGAAGATGGAACAGAATTCAAGACCCAAAGAATGCTTTGGATAGAATTTTGTAATCTTTTTTTTCTTTGTTCTAGGATGGAACCATAGCTTGGTTGTTCTGTCAATTATTTTTCTGTGATATGTCATGGATGTATAAATATGTATTGATGGATGTTTTGTATGCATATTTGATAACATGTCATATAGGATAGGTGAGTGCCGCTCATACTATATTGATCATACATAATTCAAAATATTGAGTGGGAGAGGGTTTCAAACAAAACCCACGGCCTCCATTGTTGATCCATATGTGAAAGCATGGTAACGCCTCGCGTCAGTTCTGCCCTAACCACACCCCTTGGTAGGTGTTTACCGCCGCTGGTATACTAGATTGGATCTCCTATGTGGAAAACGTGTTCGGATACGATCCTATTCATGACCACCCCTCGGTGGCTTGGTAGGACGTGGATCGGGCTACGTAAAGAATGGTTATATACTCAAGACTAATTTAGTTATTAACCTTCCCTAGAAGCTCTGTTAACTAAACTGGTGGCCAAATAAGCAGTTATTAATATATGTCTTAATCTTGGAGGAATTAAGGCAACATATATTAATTGGACGGGGTCCATGTTCCGGCTATTTGTTCTCATGACCACCCCTCGGTGGCTTGGGGCAATGGGTGCTGAGAATTACCGTTGCAATGCTACATGTTTTTCAAGTTTCATGTAGGAACATACTTGTATGTTTTATTTACTAAATTATCTGTATATTTGCTTGGGCTTTGTAATGATGTCTAGTATAATTTTATTTCTGTTCAAAATGTCACCGACACCCCTAATTTCAATACTTACTGAAAATAAGTTGAATGGCGACAATTATAAAGATTGGAAAAGAAATCTATTAATAGTTCTCAGCTGCGAGAGACACAAGTTCGTGCTGGACGAACCATGCCCACCTGGGCCCAAACCTGACACACCACTTGAGGAGGTCCCGGTTGCCTATAATCGTTGGAGAGAATCCAATGAGATAGCTCGATGCTACATCCTTGCTAGCATGACGAGTGCTTTACAAAAGCAGCATGAGACTTATCAAGTGGCTGGGGAGATCATGGACAATCTGGAGGACATGTTCGGAGGCCAAGAAAAATTGGCTCGACAGTCCGCTATAACCAGCATTATGAACTCTAAGCAAACGGCGGGTACTTCGGTGAAGGACCATATGATCACTCTAATGGGATTCTTCGCTGAGGCTGCCGAGAATGGTGCTGAGTTGGACTACAACACCCAGATCGAGATGGTGTTCAAGACTCTGTCTAAAGATTTTGTGGGGTTTAAGGCCGCATAATCTGGCGACAAAGGAGTTAGGACTAACCGAGCTCATGAAGTAACTACAGGCTTATGATCGGATGATCAGGGATGAGGATGTGGTCCGACCTAAAGGAGAGGCCAATTTGGCGGAATCTTCCAATCCCTCACGGAAGAGGAAGAAGCCAAATAAGAAGCAAGTGGCTTCTAGTTCTTCTAATCCTCCTGTCTCAGACGGGAAGAAGAAGAAGAAGAACAAGAAGCCGAAGGACCCTAAAAAGTCCAAATGCTTACATTGGGAAGGTAGGTCACTTTAAGAAGGCTTGCCGAGAATTCCTAGCTGCCAAGGGCAAGGAAGGTAAGGAACTTCATTACTTAGAAGCGTGTTTGGTGGAAGAATCGAAAGACACTTGGGTCATTTATTCGGGCGCCACTAATCATGTTTGTGTTTCTATGCAGGGGTTCGTGGAAACGAGAAGTCTACATGATAGGAGCCTCTCGTTGCGGACTGGAGATGGTAGCTTTGTGGTGGCTGAGGCAGTGGGAGATGTTTATATTTATTTTGATCAATTTGGGTTTATTTTATTAAAAGACTGTTTTTATGTTTCTAATTTTAGGAGGAACCTTATATCGGTAGCTTGTTTAATAAAGGATTCTTATTCAGTTTCTTTTAGTAAAAGAGTTGATATTCGTAGAAATAAGTCTTTTATCTGTTCTGGTTGGATGGATGGAAACCTATATTTGATCAAACCAAAGATGTACTCACTGCTTGACACTGAATTAATTGATAACTCTAAAAGGTTGAAAGTTTCTCACTCTAACAAGGCGTATCTTTGGCATTTAAGACTTGGTCATATTAATCAGGATAGGATTCAAAGATTGGTGAAAGATGGTCCTCTGGAATCTCTAGAGGAGGTACGTCTTCCCCAATGTGAGTCTTGTCTAGAGGTTAAGATGACTAAGAGGTCTTTTGGAGCTAAGGGTATAAGGGCTCAGGAGCTCTTAGAAATTGTGCACACTGACGTATGTGGCCCCATGAACGTCACAGCACGAGGAGGGTTCGAGTATTATGTCTCTTTTATAGATGATTACTCGAGGTATGGATATGTGTATCTGATGCACCGCAAGAGTGAAACCTCTGACAAGTTCAAAGAGTATAATGCGGAAGTGGAAAAGCAATTGGATAAATCCATAAAGACACTTCGATCTGATCGAGGTGGCGAATATCTCTCCGATGAATTTCTAGGACATCTTGTGGAGAACGGGATTTTATCCCAATTGACTGCACCTGGTACTCCACAACAGAATGGTGTAGCCGAAAGGAGAAACAGGACCTTGTTGGATATGGTACGGTCCATGATAAGTTATTCAACGCTGCCATTATCATTTTGGGGATATGCTTTACAAACGGCGTGCTATATTCTGAACCAAGTTCCGAGCAAATCAATTTCCAGAACTCTGTATGAATTGTGGCGTGGCAGGAAGCCCTCCCTTGGACATATGAGAATATGGGGCTGCCCGGCACATGTACTGGATGGGGATGCGAAAAGGTTAGAACCAAGATCAGAATTGTGCATGTTTGTAGGGTATCCAAAAGGAACTAAAGGAGGTCTGTTCTATAACCCGAAGGAACAAAAAGTCATTGTCTCAACCCATGCGACATTCTTGGAGGAAAGTCACATGAATGACTTTAAGCCTCGAAGCAAAGTGGTGCTAGAGGAGTTATCGGGTGAAAGAACTGCTCCATAGATTTCGGTCTTGGACACAAGTCCGAGTTCCAGTGGAAGACCTGCAGACGATCAACAAATTAGGGTGCCTCGTCGTAGTGGGAGGGTTTCGAAGAAACCTAATTTCTTCATGTATGATGCTGAGGTATACCAGGCCGAGGCTCATGAGCATGAGGAAGATCCGGTCACATATGATGAAGCTATAAATGATGTTGATTCTAAATCTTGGAAACAGGCTATGAACAATGAGATGGATTCTATGAAATCCAACTCTGTTTGGGAACTTGTAGATTTGCCGGATGGGATAAAACCCATTGGATGCAAATGGGTCTACAAAAGAAAGAAGGATGCGGAAGGGAGAGTGGAAACTTTCAGAGTGGAAACTTTCAAAGCTAGACTAGTTGCAAAGGGATACACGTAAAAGGCTGGAATCGATTACGAGGAAACCTTTTTGCCTGTTGCTATGCTGAAGTCTATCCGTATTCTTCTATCCATTGCTGCGGCTCTCGATTACGAGATCTGGCAAATGGATGTTAAGACGGCATTCTTAAATGGCCATCTTGAAGAGTGTATCTATATGATACAGCCCGAAGGGTTCGTAGCTAAAGGCCAAGAAAGGAAAGTCTGCAAGTTGCTTAGATCCATTTATGGATTAAAGCAGGCATCCCGCTCATGGAACCAGAGGTTTGATCAAGCGATTAAGACATTTGGTTTTGAGCAGAACGTTGATGAACCCTGTGTTTATAAACGTATTAAGGATGGAAAAGTGGTCTTTCTGATACTCTATGTCGATGATATACTACTCATTGGGAATGATGTAGGGAACTTATCATCGGTCAAGCTTTGGTTGCACCAACAGTTTGACATGAAGGACTTGGGAGAAGCTAATTATGTTCTAGGCATTCGTCTCTTCAGAGATCGAAAAAATGATAGCATTATCCCAAGCTTCATACATAGATAAAATAATTGACAAATATGCAATGCTAGAGGCAAAGAAAGGCTCACAACCTTCTATTGCCAGTCTAACTCTTTCATTGGTTGACTGTCCCAAGACATCGAAAGAAAGAGAGCGTATAAGTAAGGTCCCTTATGCATCCGCTGTGGGTAGCCTTATGTACGCTATGCTTTACACTCGTCCAGACATATGTTTTGCAGTAGGTATGGTGAGTCGATATCAAGCGAATCCTGGAACCAAGCACTAGCAAGCAGTAAAGCATATACTCAAGTATCTAAAGAGAACGAGGGATTATATGCTGGTGTATTCTGGAGGGGACCGAACACCCGTAGGATACACGGACTCAGACTTCCAGACTTGTAAGGATTCGAGGAAATCGACGTCTGGATCAGTGTTTTTACTCGGAGGAGGCCCCATTGTGTGGAGGAGCGTGAAGCGGGGCTGCACAGCTGACTCTACTATGGAGGCTGAGTATGTGGCTGCGGCTGAGGCATCTAAAGAAGCAGTTTGGCTCCACAAGTTCTTTAGAGACCTTGAGGTCATTCCGGGTGTTGACAAGCCTATCACACTTTACTGTGATAATACAGGGGCTATTGCCAACACAAGGGAATCTCGGCACCACAAGAGGACCAAACACATATATCGGAGGTATCACATTATTAGAGGGTATGTGGAGACAAGACAAGTGGATGTATGTAAGATCGCGTCCGAGGACAACATTGCTGATCCCTTTACTAAGACTTTGGTAGCTAGAAGCTTTGAGAGGCATGTAGAGGCGATGGGGATGCGTAACATGGCACATCTGCTGGCTTAGGGCAAGTGGGAGATTGTTAGGAAATGCCCCAAGTATTAGAGGCATTTTGATGTATTCATTTTGAACTGGATAATAAAATTATACATAGAGGTTATTCATTACATTGCTATCTGTCCTTGTCTTATTTACATGTTAAAGTAAATGTAAGCAAATATGGCTCACTGACTGCTTGTGTTAAAACTTTTAGAACGTTGCATGCAATGGACTTTTGTATGCGAGAAGACAATGTTCTAAAGTTAGCAGTCTAAACTATGGTCTGTAGTCTATGGGGTTAGACTGAGCATCTAACTCATGTTAAGACTATTATGTTGTCTAAAGCCTTGGAGGGGATGGTTTGTCTTGACTGTCTGAAGCTAGACTCCCAAGTAGAGACATAGATATGTTGCTTGGAGGTGACATATTAGACCGAGACTAAAGCGTGATTGATCTACGTAGTCCGCTATGAGTGGATCAATCTGCTTTTGACGTTCATTGTGCAATAACCTTAATCCAAAGTAAATGAACTTCTTCATGTATATGACTTGTGTACTTTGATGTTCCAATGGCTAAAGTGTCTCAGAGGTAGTAAGCTTATAGACTGGTTCGTTGGGTGCATGACTTGTATACGATGAAGGGTTTGTTTGCAGATATCGGAATCATAGCTCTGAGGAGTTAAAGGTATCCTCTTAAAGGCATTATACTGAATGTGAAAATGGACAAGGCCTTGGGTCATCTGCTGGGTGGATGACTTCTTATTCACATATGGTGAATAATCATTTTCTTAATTCGGTAGTATAATGGAACTTTAAGATAGCCTGATCAGTAGGATTAAACGGACTTTGACCTAAGGCTGATCATGGATATCATATGAGGATTTTGCATATATGACAAGGTCATTGGATAGTAGTTCGTCACAGGCTTACGTAATACGGTATATAATTGGGAGTTCAGTTTCAGGTTTATAGTGGTGTGACTCTGAAACTAGTGATTATATGATTGAGTTGTTCGGTAAAGAATGATGATCATATGGAATCACGGGAGCTCGATTATATATGTCCAATCAGTCCCTCTACTGGCTCCACATAATTCCTTAATGTTTGGCAAATTGATTTGTGTATGCTATTGGCTAGTTTATTATGCATGGATAGTGATGACACAGGATTAGGATGGTAGACAAGATTCTCTCCGGTTGGATTCAGATTTTGTTTTGGATAATAGAGTACACAATTATTCAAACTCCAAATAAAGTTGCCATGATTTTATTTGAGATTGGATTGGAGTTGTAGAAAATTATCCATGAAAACAAGAATTTGAAACACAACCATTTTGTGGAATTTGAAATTTGAATTTTGAATTTTGAAATTTGAAATTTGAAATTTGAAATTTGAATTTGAAATTCGAATTTGAAATTTGAATTTAAAATTTGAAATTTGAAATTTGATTTGAAATTTGAAATTCAAATTTTGAATCACAGTCCAAGTAGGATTCGAATTTGTTGTGGAAAATCCACAAGGTTTGAAATTCGAATTTGAGTTGGATTTGGAGAGGATAATCTTGTTAGAATCCTACTTGAATTTTGAATCTAAATCCCAACAAAAGTGGACGAAAATTTTGAGGATAATCCTCAATGAAAAATTCGGATTTTGTGGATAAGATTCAAGGGAAAATTCAAGCTTCAATCCTAGTTGAATTTGGATTCTCTCCTTCCCTGAAAAGTGGCCGAAAATTTGGAGAATCTCTCCTAGGAAATTCGGTTATTTTTGGATAAGGTTGAGATAAGATTCAAGCTTGAAAATCCTAGTGGAATTTTGATTCTTCCTTATCCTAAAAGTGGCCGAAAATTTGGAGAAGATTTTCTCATAGAAATTTCAGATTTTTTGGTTCAAAAAAGGGGGATAAAATTCTAGTTAAAATCTTGTTTAGATTTGGATTGGATTTATCCTAAGAAAACCGAATTTAATTGTGGAGATTCTCCCTTGGAAAATTCAGATTTTATGGTTATGGATAAGGGAAAATATCTTTTCCTAATCCAATTCAAATTCAGAGAATCACCTCATGCAGGTCATTAAATAGAGGTCCTGCCACTCTAGTTCTCTTAGACCACAGACTCTCAGGTGAGCAGACTTATTGTTGCACAGCTCATCGTGACAATAAAGTTCTTTAGAGATCTGGGTTATCGGAAGAAGACTAGCAGTGCTAGCATACCGATCGAGGTTCAGAGTGCCCACACACTCAGCCATTCGGGAATTGGAGAATAGTATAGAAGGCTAGTTGGTTGAAGCCTCCGGTCATTCTCCTCCTGCAAGATTGGCATCCTTAAGGTATGCGTTTTAATTGTTGTTGGTTTATTGTATATGACATCATGAGATATTTAACGATCTAAAAATTTTTATTGTTCCGCTGCGCCACTCTGATACGTTTTTATCGATTTATTTTCCTACAGCCCCGAAGGTAAAATTGTACGTGACTGGGAGCGGTACATTAGTACTGACCTCCACAGCCTTAATCTCATAGCCCCGAAGGCAAAATTGTATATGACTAGGAGCGGTACATCAGTGCTGACCTCCACAGCCTTAATCTCATTTTCATAGCCCCGAAGGCAAAATTACCTCCCTGTACGGAAGGCTGGTACACCAAAAGTGGTTTCATTGCCGACTTTTTAAAGTTCTAACCCGGTGGCTTCATATTGCCCCGTGGTTAGGAATGGTTCACATTTTAATTTTTAGGTGAGTGAGTTTCATTAACCTCGCTCTAGTGCCCGAAGCACAATTTACTATGTGTCCCATTCTTAGTAGTGCCCGTAGCACATTTTGTCTCTCTCTCTACTCTACAATAGTGCCCGTAGCACATATGTACCTAACTTATAGTTAGTACATCAAAGTTAGTAATAATAATGTTGTATGTTGCAGACAGCCAAATGTCTGAACTTACCTTATTTGTTTCTTCCCCTTTTTCCTTCTTGGATCTTAATTGTATATGACTAGGAGTGGCACATCAGTGCTGACCTCCACAGCCTTAATCTCATTTTCATAGGCCCGAAGGCAAAATTACCTCCCTGTACGGAAGGCTGGTACACCAAAAGTGGTTTCATTGCCAACTTTTTAAAGTTCTAACCCGATGACTTCATATTGCCCCGTGGTTAGGAATGGTTCACATTTTAATTTTTAGGTGAGTGAGTTTCATTAACCTCGCTCTAGTGCCCGAAGCACAATTTACTATGTGTCCCATTCTTAGTAGTGTCCGTAGCACATTTTGTCTCTCTCTCTACTCTATAATAGTGCCCGTAGCACATATGTACCTAACTTATAGTTAGTACATCAAAGTTAGTAATAATAATGTTGTATGTTGCAGACAGCTAAATGTTTGAACTTACCTTATTTGTTTCTTTCCCTTTTTCCTTCTTGGATCTTTGATCGCCCTCCTTGTAGGTCAATTTTGGGATCCTACAGACAAAACCTTGTCTGTTAATTTCATTTCCATTTATAGCTTTTATTTTTCATTAAAAAGCTTAAATAAAACCTATTTATAACTTTTTAGGCTTTATTTATCATTTTCCACATTTTTCTCAACTTTTACAAAATTACAATTTTGCCCCTATATTTTGGCAAAATTACAATTTTACCCCTGACGGAATTTTCTCGATCCAGACTGCATTTTTGGCTCTCAGGAACTTTTCTGACTCTTTTCTATTCATCACCGGGTTCGTTTCTATTTTATTTCCAATTTTCACTTTCCCGACCCTCGGGAAGCACTATTCCGACCCTTACGTCGGTTTAGTGATTTTCTATTGTTTCGAAGCCTCAAATGGACGTTTTACTAATATTTAAAATGTTCATCTAAACATTCCCGATCTAGGTCTCCGAGGCTCGGATTTTCCGTACCCGACTTGGACCTTTATTTCGTTTCCCAGAAACGCCCCCCCCCTCGGGGTCGGTTTTTCAATTTTACTCGTATTTTACATTTTTAATGGGATGGGTTACTATTCATGAGCTACCCCTTAGGTTTTCCTTATTCAATTTCCCTTTAGGGACTCGAGTTTCCGACCCGACCCTAAACTTTTATTTTTAATTTCCTTTTTACCCCAAATGCCGTTTTCGAAATTTCGGCAGCATTTCGGCGTAAATTTAAGGCTACCGGCGTTAGGTACGCCTCGAACCATATGTACTTGCCACGTACTATACCACAAACCTATTTTATGTAAAAGTTTTCCAAACTTTTATATAAAAGCTCACAAAATTTCAATTCACATTTTGAACCACATTACACAAAATTTCTTTCAATTTTTACCCTCAGTTTTGGCCACGGTTTTCACACTCAAAACCTAACCAAAACTTCTCAATTTTTCAACCAAATTTTAGGCTATTCCAATGTCATTATCTAGCACATTTTCAAGCCAATTTACATGCATTTTTCAACACAATTTCTAGGGTTTTTTCATCATTACAACCCACGGCCATTTAAGAGAAAAACATGCACAACATTTTGTTTCATGCTTTCAATCACAAATCCATCATTTCCATAATTAAATGCATGATTTAAACCATCCAAACATCAAGTAAATCATGCAAAAATTTTTCCCCAAACCCTAATTAATCCCACGGCCATATTAGGGTTATTTGACACCAAAATTTTTCCAAGCTTTCAACCATACAAATCATGCTTTACATTTAATCATAACATGATTTAAAACATTTTAACACTTAAACCACAACAATTCATCATTGACTACACTTGGTAACCCACGGTTTTACCCTTGGAAAACCAACCAAAATTTTATTTTTCTTTAAACAAAATGCATGGTTTTTCTTCTAATCACACCCTTAACAAAACCCAAGCACCAAATCAACCAAAACAAACCAAAAATTTTTCATCCTTCACACTATTCATTCCACGGATTTTAGGGAGAAAAATCAAGAAAAAATGCAAACCAAAGAAAGTTACCTTGCTTTCTTGCTTCCTTTGTCTTCAAGGAAGGGTTTGACACTACTTTTGTGAAGGAAATTTGGATGATTTGCTTGGTTTCTCCTGGTGGTCCACGGGTACACTAGGAAGCACACTTAGAAAATTTTTCTCTTATGTTTTTGGCTTGGAAAATGTTTCGGCCACTTTGTGTAAAACTTTGTCGACTTAAACACTAAAGGAACCAATTAATTTGGTTTCCAACCAATCAAAATGCAACACTTTTCCATCCATTTCTTCCCAAATTTTTCAAAAAATAAAAGGATGGAATTTTGGCCAAATCTTGGCCTTTAGATCAAAAAGTGATTAAATCTTGGCCATTAATGCCACTAACCACCATAATTTTCCCATTTAATACTTTAGCTTTATGATGTCATAAATGCAAAGTAATATGTTGACTTTGACTTTACTATTCATATTTATTCGACTAATTTTTGACCGATACCGGTTCGAGCCGAAATTTTCCTGAAATCGTCTTGGTGGGTTCCTGAGGTCTCCTGTGCAGTCGGATCAATTTATATTGCTTCCGTTTGATCAAAATCAATCCCGAAAGTTTTTCATCTTTTAGTGCACCGGTTAGGGTTTCAATGCCGTTTTTGGCACCGTTCCACCCGTTTCAACTCAATGAATTTTATCAAACTAAATTCTTACTCGTCAGTATTATTAGAACATTTTAATACATTCTGAACAATATAAATACATTCATTTCACTCTTTAAATAGTACAAATTGTTATATACATACATTTGTACATTTTCTTCGGAGAATGCCTGAATTTCCCGGTTGTCACATGAGGATTGTCTTTGTAACAAATTTCAATTAGGATTTAGGATTATTTTTTATATCAAATTTTTAGATTTTTAGGACTCTCCTTTGCAACAAATTTTCGAGTCTTTTAGCATTATTCTCTATAACAATTGCCTATAAATAGGCATCCTCACGGCAATAAAAAGACACATCAGTTTATTCACAAATTTGAGAGTTTTAATTCTCTTTGGTTCTTTGAGAACTATTTGAACTTATCAGAATTTTTCGTGGTGTTCACTCCCGACTTATCAATCAACCATTTCATAGTTGATTGTGGCATCTTCCTTATACCAAGGTTCTTGCTCCGCATTAAGCAACGGGTTGAGGTCCAATATACCAAGGTTCTTGTTTTCACTGAAGCAACAGGTTGAGGTCTCCTATCCATTCAAACCTGACTTTGGAACGTTCTTGGGTTCATAATCTTGACGGGTCTCGTTATTCTTGGCGGGGTTCGCATCATTTGGTATCAGAGCTTAGGTTCTAGCTCGAAAAGAACCAAAAGAGAATCAACGAGTGGAAAAAGGCAAGAGTAGTGAGCATGTTAGAAGGTAAAAGCCATTTAAGCGAGAAACACGAGAATGAGTGAATTCTCTTTTCTCAAGTGAAACACGTGAGGGAGTGCTTGTGAGGTTTCTAACCTTATTTTGTAGATTTTAAATATGTCACGCTATAAAGAAGAAAACTCAACTGCAGAGTAACCATGACCAACTATTCTAAATCTACAGTTACAAATGATGAGAGAGATGAAACGGATGTTGAGAGTTGAATTAGAACGAGTGCATGAACGGTTGGACCGGATAAAGATTGCACGTTTGAAGCAGCCACAAAATGCTCCTAATGTGTGCAAAAGGGAAAGAGTTCAATTTCGAGGTGTGAGAGATGAAGACGAAAAGTATTGTGGGGTTGGTTTTTGATAAAGAAGATGGTTAGGATTCGGTTGTGGGTAATAGGAGACATGGAGGGCGATTTACAAGAGCTAGGAATCAAGAAGACAACAATTCAGCTAGCATTAAAATGAAGATTCCCCCGTTCCAAGGTAAAACCATCCCTGACGATTTACAGAAGCAGTTTGATTGGTGTGTCAACACGGATGGCTCCACGAACAAGTAATCATCGCTCAACGATCAACCAATCACTCTTGTACTGCTGACACCACAACAAGTGTATGAAGATCAAGTGAGGTTACAAAAAGAGAAGGAGTGAAAAAGAGAGCAACCAAAGATAAAAAGTGAAAAAGAAAGAGAGTGAAAAAGAGAGAGAGGTCAAGAAAAGCGAGCAAAAAAAAGAGAAGAGTCTTATGGCCATTGAGAGAAAATTAGAGAGAAAACAAAAGGATTGTTATACAAAAGGATACGAGGATGTCTTTTGCGAGGAAGCACTACGTGGATTACCATTTATCCGAGGGTTCAAACATCAAATTGATTTTGTGCCCAGTGCTTCCAATCCAAACCGACTAATCCATAGTAGTAATCCCGAGAAGACTAAGGAGCTTCGAGGTCAAGCCAACAAAACGCGTCACAATTTAGTTTTTGATCCTAGAGATTGGGTTTGGCTATGCGAAAGGAAGAAACAAATCCCGACACAAAAGCATTCCAAGCGACTTCCTAGAGGGGATGGTCCTTTCCAAGTTCTTGAACGAATCGATGACAATGCGTACAAATCCTTATTAGGCAATGATTTACTTTTCAAGAGGAGGAGAATGATGTGAATCAAAGAATAGTTTTAAGGGAACCAATTCAAATATCAATTGGGTTGGTTACAAGGGCGAGAGCAAAGAGATTTAAAGAAGCACTTAATGGACTGATTCAAGAGATTTGGGCTCAATCAAATTCGTGGAGGCCCGTTGACTCATGTGGTCAACAGGGATGCGTTAACTTAATTCAAGCCCACGAGGAATTCAAATAATACAAGCCCATGACTTTTTTTAATTTATTTTCGTTTCATTTTCTTAATTTCTAGTGCAGGCGTGATTTTGGTTAGGATTTAGGATTATCTTTTGTAACAAATTTCAATTAGGATTTAGGATTATCTTTTATATCAAATTTTTGGATTTTTAGGACTATCCTTTGCAACAAATTTTTGAGTCTTTTAGCATTATTCTCTGTAACAACTGCCTATAAATAGGCATCCTTACGGTAATAAAAAGACACATCAGTTTATTCACAAATTTGAGAGTTCTAATTCTCTTTGGTTCTTTGAGAACTATTTAAACTTATCGGAATTTTCCGTGGCGTTCACTCCCGACTTATCAATCAACCATTCCACAGTTGATTGTGGCATCTTCCTTATACCAAGGTTCTTGTTCCACATTAAGCAACAGGTTGAGGTCCAATATACCAAGGTTCTTGTTTTTGTTGAAGCAACGGGTCTAGGCCTCCCAACCATTCAAACCTGACTTTGCAGGAAAATAAATCAGTAAAAACGTATCAGAGTGGCGCAGCGGAACAATAAGAAATTTTTAGATCGTCAAATATCTCATGATGCCATATACAATAAACCAACAACAATTAAAACTCATACCTCAAGGACGCCAATTTTACAGGAGGAGAATGACCGGAGGCTTCAACCAACTAGCCTTCTCTACTATTCTCCAATTCCCGAATGGCTGAGTGTGTGGGCACTCTGAACCTCGATCGGTATGCTAGCACTGCTAGTCTTCTTCCGACCACCCAGATCTCTAAAGAACTTATTGTCACGATGAGCTGTGCAATAATAAGCCTACTCACCTGAGAGTCTGTAGTCTTAGAGAACTGGAGTGGCAGGACCTCTATTTATAGACCTGCATGAGGTGATTCTCTGAATTTGAATTGGACTAGGAAAAGATATTCTCCTTTATCCATAACCATAAAAATCTGAATTTTCTATGGGAGATTATCAACAATAAAATTCGGCCATTATGGATAAATCCAATCCAAATCTAAACAAGATTTTAACTAGAATTTTATCTCCCCTTTTTCAACCAAAAAATCCGAAATTCCTAGGAGAAAATCTCCTCATAAAATTTGGCCACTTTTAGGATAAGGGAGAATCAAAATTCCACTAGGATTTTCAAGCTTGAATCTTATCTCAACCTTATCCAAAATAACCGAATTTTCCTAGGAGATACACTCCAAAATTTCGGCCACTTTTCAGGGAGGAGAGAATCCAAATTCAACTAGGATTGAAACTTGAATTTTTTGTAGGAAAATAAACCGGTAAAAACGTATCAGAGTGGCGCAGCGGAACAATAAAAATTTTTAGATCGTTAAATATCTCATGATGCCATATACAATAAATCAACAACAATTAAAACTCATACCTCAAGGACGCCAATATGCAGGAGGAGAATGACCGGAGGCTTCAACCAACTAGCCTTCTCTACTATTCTCCAATTCCCGAATGGCTGAGTGTGTGGGCACTCTGAACCTCGATCGGTATGCTAGCACTGCTAGTCTTCTTCCGACCACCCAGATCTCTAAAGAACTTTATTGTCACGATGAGCTGTGCAACAATAAGCCTGCTCACCTGAGAGTCTGTGGTCTGAGAGAACTGGAGTGGCAGGACCTCTATTTATAGACCTGCATGAGGTGATTCTCTGAATTCGAATTGGACTAGGAAAAGATTTTCTCCCTTATCCAAACCAAAAAATCCGAATTTTCCAAGGGAGAATCTCCACAATTAAATTCGGTTTTCCTAGGATAAATCCAATCCAAATCTAAATAAGATTTTAACTAGAATTTTATCTCCCTTTTTCAACCAAAAAATCCGAAATCTTTAGGAGAAAATCTTCTCCAAATTTTCGGCCACTTTTAGGATAAGGAAGAATCAAAATTCCACTAGGATTTTTCAAGCTAAATCTCATCTCAACCTTATCCAAAAATAACCGAATTTCCTAGGATTAAGGCTCCAAAATTTCGGCCACTTTTAGGGAGTAGAGAGAATCCAAATTCAACTAGGATTGAAACTTGAATTTACCCTTGAATCTCATCCACAAAATCTGAAATTTTCATGAGGATTATCCTAAAAAATTTCGTCCCTTATTTGTTGGGATTTGGATTCAAAATTCAAGTAGAATTCTAACAAGATTATCCTCTCCAAATCCAACTCAAATTCGAATTTCAAACCTTGTGGATTTTCCACAAAAAATTCGAATCCTACTTAGACTGTGATTCAAAATTTGAATTTCAAATTTCAAATTCAAATTTCAAATTCAAATTTCAAATTTCAAATTTCAAATTTCAAATTTAAATTTCAAATTCAAATTTCAAATTCGAATTTCAAATTCAAATTTCAAATTCAAAATTCAAATTTCAAATTCAAATTTCAAAATTCAAATTTCAAATTTCAAAATTCAAATTTCAAATTTCACAAAAACGGTTGTGTTTCATATTCTTGTTCTCATGGATAATTTTCTACAACTCCAATCCAATCTCAAATAAAATCATGGCAACTTTATTTGGAGTTCGAATAATTGTGTACTCTATTATCCAAAACAAAATCTGAATCCAACCGGAGAGAATCTTGTCTACCATCCTAATCCTGTGTCATCACCATCCATGCATAATAAACTAGCCAATAGCATACTCAAATCAATTTGCCAAACGTTAAGGAAATTATGTGGAGCTAGTAGAGGGACTGATTGGACATATATAATCGGGCTCCCGTGATTCCATATGATCATCATTCTGTACCGAACAACTCAATCATATGATCACTAATTTCAGAGTCACACCACTATAAACCTGAAACTGAACTCCCAATTATATACCGTATTACGTAAGCCTGTGACGAGCTAACATTCAATGACCTTGTCATATATGCAAAACCCTCATATGATATCCATGATCAGCCTTAGGTCAAAGTCCGTTTAATCCTACTGATCAGGCTATCTTAAAGTTCCATTATACTACCGAATCAAGAAAATGATTATTCACCATATGTGAATAAGAAGTCATCCGCCCAGCAGACGACCCAAGGCCTTGTCCATTTTCACATTCAGTATAATGCCTTTAAGAGGATACCTTTAACTCCTCAGAGCTATGATTCCGTTATCTGCAAACAAACCCTTCATCGTATACAAGTCATGCACCCAATGAACCGGTCTATAAGCTTACTACCTCTGAGACGCTTTAGCCATTGGAACATCAAAGTACACAAGTCATATACATGAAGTAGTTCATTTACTCAGGATTAAGGTTATTGCATAATGAACGTCAAAAGCAGATTGATCCACTCATAGCGGACTACATAGATCAACCACACTTTAGTCCCGGTCTAATATGTCACCACCAAGCAACATATCCATGTCTCTACTTGGGAGTCCAGCTCCAGACAGTCAAGACAGACCGTCCCCTCTAAGGCTTTAGACAACATAATAGTCTTAACATGAGTTAGATGCTCGGTCTAACCCCATAGACTACAGACCATAGTTTAGACTGCTAACTTTAGAACATTGTCTTCTCGCATGCAAAAGTCCATTGCATGCAACGTTCCAACAGTTTTAACACAAGCAGTCAGTGAGCCATATTTGCTTACATTTACTTTAACATGTAAATAAGACGAGGACAAATAGCAATGTAATGAATAACCTCTATGTATAATTTTATTATTCAGTTCAAAATGAATACATCAAAATGTCTCTAATACTTAGGGCATTTCCTAACAATCTCCCACTTGCCCTAAGCCAGCAGATGTGCCATGTTACGCATCCCCATCGCCTCTACATGCCTCTCAAAGCTTCTAGCTACCAAAGTCTTAGTAAATGGATCAGCGATGTTGTCCTCGGACGCGATCTTACATAAATCCACTTGTCCTGTCTCCACATGCCCTCTAATAATGTGATACCTCCGATCTATGTGCTTGGTCCTCTTGTGGTGCCGAGATTCCCTTGTGTTGGCAATAGCCCCTGTATTATCACAGTAAAGTGTGATAGGCTTGTCAACACCCGGAATGACCTCAAGGTCTCTAAAGAACTTGCGGAGCCAAACCGTTTCTTTAGATGCCTCAGCCACAGCCACATACTCAGCCTCCATAGTAGAGTCAGCTGTGCAGCCCTGCTTCACGCTCCTCCACACAATGGTGCCTCCTCCGAGTAAAAACACTGATCCAGATGTCGATTTCCTCGAATCCTTACAAGTCTGGAAGTCTGAGTCCGTGTATCCTACGGGTGTTAGGTCCCCTCCAGAATACACTAGCATATAATCCCTCGTTCTCTTAAGATACTTGAGTATATGCTTTACTGCTTGCCAGTGCTTGGTTCCAGGATTCGCTTGATATCGACTCACCATACCTACTGTAAAACATATGTCCAGGCGAGTGTAAAGCATAGCGTACATAAGGCTACCCACAGCGGATGCATAAGGGACCTTACTCATACGCTCTCTTTCTTCCGATGTCTTGGGACAGTCATCCAATGAAAGAGTTAAACCGGCAATAGAAGGTTGTGAGCCTTTCTTTGCCTTTAGCATTGCATATTTGTCAATTATTTTATCTATGTATGAAGCTTGGGATAATGCTATCATTTTGTTCTTTCGATCTCTGAAGAGACGAATGCCTAGAACATAATTAGCTTCTCCCAAGTCCTTCATGTCAAACTGTTGGTGTAACCAAAGCTTGACCGATGATAAATTCCCTACATCATTCCCAATGAGTAGTATATCATCGACATAGAGTATCAGAAAGACCACTTTTCCATCCTTAATACGTTTATAAACACAAAGTTCATCAACGTTCTGCTCAAAACCAAATGTCTTAATCGCTTGATCAAACCTCTGGTTCCATGAGCGGGATGCCTGCTTTAATCCATAAATGGATCTAAGCAACTTGCAGACTTTCTTACCTTGGCCTTTTGCTACGAACCCTTCGGGCTGTATCATATAGATACACTCTTCAAGATGGCCATTCAAGAATGCCGTCTTGACATCCATTTGCCAGATCTCGTAATCGAGAGCCGCAGCAATGGACAGAAGAATACGGATAGACTTCAGCATAGCAACAGGCGAAAAGGTTTCCTCGTAATCGATTCCAGCCTTTTGCGTGTATCCCTTTGCAACCAGTCTAGCTTTGAAAGTTTCCACTCTCCCTTCCGCATCCTTCTTTCTTTTGTAGACCCATTTGCATCCAATGGGTTTCATCCCATTCGGCAAATCTACAAGTTCCTAAACAGAGTTGGATTTCATAGAATCCATCTCATTGTTCATAGCCTGTTTCCAAGATCTAGAATCAACATCCTTTATAGCTTCATCATATGTGACCGGATCTTCCTCATGCTCATGAGCCTCGGCCTGGTATACCTCAGCATCATACATAAAGAAATTAGGTTTCTTAGAAACCCTCCCACTACGACGAGGCACCCTAAATTGTTGATCGTCTGCAGGTCTTTCACTGGAACTCGGACTTGCGTCCAAGACCGAAATCTGTGGAGCAGTTCTTTCACCCGATAACTCCTCTAGCACCACTTTGCTTCGAGGCTTAAAGTCATTTATGTGACTTTCCTCCAAGAATGTCGCATGGGTTGAGACAATGACCTTTTGTTCCTTCGGGTTATAGAACAGACCTCCTTTAGTTCCCTTTGGATACCCTACAAACATGCACAATTCTGATCTAGGTTCCAACTTCTTCGCATCCCCATCCAGTACATGTGCCGGGCAGCCCCATATTCTCATATGTCCAAGGGAGGGCTTCCTGCCATGCCACAATTCATACGGAGTTCTAGGAATTGATTTGCTCGGAACCTGGTTCAGAATATAGCACGCCGTTTGTAAAGCATATCCCCAAAATGATAATGGCAGCGTTGAGTAACTCATCATGGACCGTACCATATCTAATAAGGTCCTGTTTCTCCTTTCGGCTACACCATTCTGTTGTGGAGTACCAGGTGCAGTCAATTGGGATAATATCCCGTTCTCTACAAGATGTCCTAGAAATTCATCGGAGAGGTATTCGCCACCTCGATCAGATCGAAGTGTCTTTATGGATTTATCCAATTGCTTTTCCACTTCCGCATGATACTCTTTGAATTTATCAAAGGTTTCGCTCTTGCGGTGCATCAGATACACATATCCATACCTCGAGTAATCATCTATGAAAGAGACATAGTACTCGAACCCTCCTCGTACTGTGACGTTCATGGGGCCACATACGTCAGTGTGCACAATTTCTAAGAGCTCCTGTGCCCTTGTACCCTTAGCTCCAAAAGACCTCTTAGTCATCTTACCCTCTAGACAAGACTCACATTGGGGAAGTCGTACCTCTTCCAGAGATTCCAGAGGACCGTCTTTCACCAATCTTTGAATCCTATCCTGATTAATATGACCAAGTCTTAAATGCCAAAGATACGCCTTGTTAGAGTGAGAAACTTTCAACCTTTTAGAGTTATCAATTAATTCAGTGTCAAGCAGTGAGTACATCTTTGGTCTGATCAAATATAGGTTTCCATCCATCCATCTAGAATAGATAAAAGACTTATTTCTATGAATATCAACTCTTTTACTAAAAGAAACTGAATAAGAATCCTTTATTAAACAAGCTACCGATATAAGGTTCCTCCTAAAATTAGGAACATAAAAACAGTCTTTCAATAAAATAAACCTAAATTGATCAAAATAAAGATGAACGTCTCCCACTGCCTCAGCCACCACAAAGCTACCATCTCCAGTCCGCAACGAGAGGCTCCTATCATGTAGACTTCTCGTTTCCACGAACCCCTGCATAGAAACACAAACATGATTAGTGGCGCCCGAATCAATGACCCATGTGTCTTTCGATTCTTCCACCAAACACGCTTCTAAGTAATGAAGTTCCTTACCTTCCTTGCCCTTAGAGGCTAGGAATTCCCGGCAAGCCTTCTTGAAGTGACCTACCTTCCCACAGTGGAAGCATTTGGACTTTTGAGGGTCCTTTGGCTTCTTGTTCTTCTTCTTCTTCTTCCCGTCCGAGACAGGAGGATTAGAAGAATTGGAAGCCACTTGCTCCTTATTTGGCCTCTTCCTCTTCTGTGAGGGATTGGAAGATTCCGCCGAATTGGCCTCTCCTTTAGGTCGGACCGTATCCTCATCCCTGATCATCCGCTCATAAGCCTGTAGTTGCTTCATGAGCTCGGTTAGTCCTAACTCCTTTGTCGCCAGATTGTATGCGGCCTTAAACCCCACAAAATCTTTAGACAGAGTCTTGAAAACCATCTCGATCTGGGTGTTATAGTCCAACTCAGCACCATTCTCGGCAGCCTCAGCGAAGAATCCCATTAGAGTGATCATATGGTCCTTCACCGGAGCACCCGCCTTTTGCTTAGAGTTCATAATGCTGGTGATAGCGGACTGTCGAGCCAATTTTTCTTGGCCTCCGAACATGTCCTCCAGATTATCCATGATCTCCCCAGCAACTTGATAAGTCTCATGCTGCTTTTGTAAAGCACTCGTCATGCTAGCAAGGATGTAGCATCGAGCTATTTCATTGGATTCTCTCCAACGATTATAGGCAACCGAGACCTCCTCAAGTGGTGTGTCAGGTTTGGGCCCAGGTGGGCATGGTTCGTCCAGTACGAACTTGTGTCTCTCGCAGCTGAGAACTATTAATAGATTTCTTTTCCAGTCTTTATAATTGTCGCCATTCAACTTATTTTCAGTAAGTATTGAAATGAGGGGTGTCGGTGACATTTTGAACTGAAATAAAATTATACTAGACATCATTACAAAGCCCAAGCAAATATACAGATAATTTAGCAAATAAAAACATACAAGTATGTTCCTACATGAAACTTGAAAAAACATGTAGCATTGCAACGGTAATTCTCAGCACCTATTGCCCCAAGCCACCGAGGGGTGGTCATGAGAACAAATAGCCGGAACATAGACCCCGTCCAATTAATATATGTTACCTTAAATCCTCCAAGGTTAAGACATATATTAATAACCGCTTATTTGGCCACCAGTTTAGTTAACAGAGCTTCTAGGGAAGGTTAATAACTAAACGAGTCTTGAGTGTATAACCATTGTTTACGTAGCCCGATCCACGTCCTACCAAGCCACCGAGGGGTGGTCATGAATAGCATCGCACCCGAACACCTTTTCCACATAGGAGATCCAATCTAGTATACCGGCGGCGGTAAACACCTACCGAGGGGTGTGGTCAGGTCAGAACTGACGCGAGGCGTTACCATGCTTTCACATATGGATCAACAATGGAGACCGTGGGTTTTGTTTGAAACCCTCTCCCACTCAATATTTTGAAAAACATGCAAGTTTTAACAAATTATGTATGATCAATATAGTATGAGCGGCACTCACCTATCCTATATGACATGTTATCAAATATGCATACAAAACAGCCATCAATACATATTTATACATCCATGACATATCACAGAAAAATAATTGACAAAATAACCAAGCCATGGTTGCATCCTAGAACAAAGAAAATAAAGATTACAAAATTCCATCCAAAGCATTCTTTGGGTCTTGAATTTTGTTCCGTCTTCTTGTATCCATCTTTATGTAGCCTCTCCATTTATTTCTCATCCCAAGAATTATTTAAAATTTAAATCTCCAAAAATTTAAATTTCAAATTCAAATTCCAAATTCGAATTTCAAATTTAAACTTCAAATTTAAATTTTAAACAATTTTAAACACCACGTGTAATAATATGTAATTTCAAAAATTTTAAATTTTTAATTACATAATTTTAAACATGATTTAAAATTAAATCTCAAATTTAAAAATCAAAATATTCTGATTTTTTTTGGACCGTCGGACCGCCGCCCCCGTAGGCGGCAACCGCCGTGGGCAGCCACCAACCCCGGAGGGGCTGGCAGCCCACGGCCGCCCCTTGTGCAGCCCTGCCGGGCTGCAGGCCAAGCCTGCATCGCCAGGCTGCACGCCCAGACTGGGCGCAGCAGCCGGCAGGCTGCAGGCAGCGCCTGCAGCCAGAGGCTGCACGCCCAGGCTACGGCCAGCCTTGGGCAGACCACGGCCACTCCTGGCTGCAGGCAGAGCCTGCGGCCGTGGGTGTGGGCCTGCACAGGGGCTGCCGCAGCCCCATCCTGCCCGAGGGCAGGGGCTGCAGCCCCACCAAGGTTTGTCGGCCTATCCCAAGGGGTCGTGTCTCGATTTTCATGTCATATTCCAATTTACCTATTAGGATCTCCAAAAATTAATTTGAATCCCAATTAATTGAAATTTTCCACACAATCAAAATTTCAACCTTTAAATCAAATTTAACTTTTGGGAAAAATAAATTACGGTCTACAATCTTCAATCTCCTCCAAGAATAATTACATAAAATTTCCTAAACCGTTTCCGGTGTACAAAAAATTCTAACCATAAAAATTGTAAGAGACAGAAATTAAATTCCATGGGAAAATTACAGTGTTAATAAACTGCTCCCATGGTTACATAAAAATTCCTAGATATAATTTTTCTAAATTCTAAGGAACCATAACCGGTATAAACAAGCATGCTTATAATAATTCAAAAAATTAAAATAACCACATACTTTATACATAATACATGATAACAACATAAAGGAACCCTAGAATGCCACTCTCTAAATATCAAATCCATACATAAATAAAAAGACTAAGTAATTGTCTAATTTATATACATGACATAGTCATGAGATGGCTCTGATACCAATTGTAGGAAAATAAACCGGTAAAAACGTATCAGAGTGGGGCAGCGGAACAATAAAAATTTTTAGATCGTTAAATATCTCATGATGCCATATACAATAAATCAACAACAATTAAAACTCATACCTCAAGGACGCCAATATGCAGGAGGAGAATGACCAGAGGCTTCAACCAACTAGCCTTCTCTACTATTCTCCAATTCCCGAATGGCTGAGTGTGTGGGCACTCTGAACCTCGATCGGTATGCTAGCACTGCTAGTCTTCTTCCGACCACCCAGATCTCTAAAGAACTTTATTGTTACGATGAGCTGTGCAACAATAAGCCTGCTCACCTGAGAGTCTGTGGTCTGAGAGAACTGGAGTGGCAGGACCTCTATTTATAGACCTGCATGAGGTGATTCTCTGAATTCGAATTGGACAAGGAAAAGATTTTCTCCCTTATCCAAACCAAAAAATCCGAATTTTCCAAGGGAGAATCTCCACAATTAAATTCGGTTTTCCTATGATAAATCCAATCCAAATCTAAACAAGATTTTAACTAGAATTTTATCTCCCTTTTTCAACCAAAAAATCCGAAATCTTTAGGAGAAAATCTTCTCCAAATTTTCGGCCACTTTTAGGATAAGGAAGAATCAAAATTCCACTAGGATTTTTCAAGCTAAATCTCATCTCAACCTTATTCAAAAATAACTGAATTTCCTAGGATTAAGGATCCAAAATTTCGGCCACTTTTAGGGAGTAGAGAGAATCCAAATTCAACTAGGATTGAAGCTTGAATTTACCCTTGAATCTCATCCACAAAATCCGAAATTTTCATGAGGATTATCCTCAAAAATTTCGTCCCTTATTTGTTGGGATTTGGATTCAAAATTCAAGTAGGATTCTAACAAGATTATCCTCTCCAAATCCAACTCAAATTCGAATTTCAAACCTTGTGGATTTTCCACAACAAATTCGAATCCTACTTAGACTGTGATTCAAAATTTGAATTTCAAATTTCAAATTCAAATTTCAAATTCAAATTTCAAATTTCAAATTTCAAATTTCAAATTTCAAATTTCAAATTTCAAATTTCAAATTTAAATTTCAAATTTAAATTTCAAATTCGAATTTCAAATTCAAATTTCAAATTCAAATTTCAAATTCAAAATTCAAATTTCAAATTTCAAAATTCAAATTTCAAAATTCAAAATTCAAATTTCAAATTCCACAAAAACGGTTGTGTTTCATATTCTTGTTCTCATGGATAATTTTCTACAACTCCAATCCAATCTCAAATAAAATCATGGCAACTTTATTTGGAGTTCGAATAATTGTGTACTCTATTATCCAAAACAAAATCTGAATCCAACCGGAGAGAATCTTGTCTACCATCCTAATCCTGTGTCATCACCATCCATGCATAATAAACTAGCCAATAGCATACACAAATCAATTTGCCAAACGTTAAGGAATTATGTGGAGCTAGTAGAGGGACTGATTGGACATATATAATCGGGCTCCCGTGATTCCATATGATCATCATTCTGTACCGAACAACTCAATCATATGATCACTAATTTCAGAGTCACACCACTATAAACCTGAAACTGAACTCCCAATTATATACCGTATTACGTAAGCCTGTGACGAGCTACCATCCAATGACCTTGTCATATATGCAAAACCCTCATATGATATCCATGATCAGCCTTAGGTCAAAGTCCGTTTAATCCTACTGATCAGGCTATCTTAAAGTTCCATTATACTACCGAATCAAGAAAATGATTATTCACCATATGTGAATAAGAAGTCATCCACCCAGCAGACGACCCAAGGTCTTGTCCATTTTCACATTCAGTATAATGCCTTTAAGAGGATACCTTTAACTCCTCAGAGCTATGATTCCGTTATCTGCAAACAAACCCTTCATCGTATACAAGTCATGCACCCAACGAACCGGTCTATAAGCTTACTACCTCTGAGACGCTTTAGCCATTGGAACATCAAAGTACACAAGTCATATACATGAAGTAGTTCATTTACTCAGGATTAAGGTTATTGCACAATAAACGTCAAAAGCAGATTGATCCACTCATAGCGGACTACGTAGATTAACCACACTTTAGTCCCGGTCTAATATGTCACCACCAAGCAACATATCCATGTCTCTACTTGGGAGTCCAGCTCCAGACAGTCAAGACAGACCATCCCCTCTAAGGCTTTAGACAACATAATAGTCTTAACATGAGTTAGATGCTCGGTCTAACCCCATAGACTACAGACCATAGTTTAGACTGCTAACTTTAGAACATTGTCTTCTCGCATACAAAAGTCCATTGCATGCAACGTTCCAACAGTTTTAACACAAGCAGTCAGTGAGCTATATTTGTTTACATTTACTTTAACATGTAAATAAGACGAGGACAAATAGCAATGTAATGAATAACCTCTATGTATAATTTTATTATTCAGTTCAAAATGAATACATCAAAATGTCCCTAATACTTAGGGCATTTCCTAACATTTTTCCCTTTGAACCTTATCCACAAAAACCGAAATTCCATTGAGGATTATCCTCAAAATTTCATCCACCTTTGGTTAGAATTTAGATTCAAAATTCAAGTAGGATTCTAACAAGATTATCCTCTCCAAGTCCAACACAAATTCGAATTTTAAACCTTGTGGATTTTCCACAACAAATTCGAATCCCACTTGGACTGTTATTCAAAATTTGAATTTCAAATTTCAAATTCAAATTTCAAATTTCAAATTTCAAATTTAAATTTCAAATTCAAATTTCAAATTCGAATTTCAAATTCAAATTTCAAATTCAAATTTCAAATTCAAAATTCAAATTTCAAATTTCAAAATTCAAATTTCAAAATCCACAAAACGGTTGTGTTTCAAATTCTTGTTCTCATGGATAATTTTCTACAACTCCAATCCAATCTCAAATAAAATCATGGCAACTTTATTTGGAGTTCGAATAATTGTGTACTCTATTATCCAAAACAAAATCTGAATCCAACCGGAGAGAATCTTGTCTACCATCCTAATCCTGTGTCATCACCATCCATGCATAATAAACCAGCTAATAGCATACATAAATCAATTTGCCAAACGTTAAGGAATTATGTGGAGCTAGTAGAGGGACTGATTGGACATACATAATCGGGCTCCCGCAAATCCATATGATCATCATTCTTTTACCGAACAACTCAATCATATGATCACTAGTTTCAGAATCACACCACTATAAACCTGAACCTGAACTCCTAATTATATACCGTATTACGTAAGCCTGTGACAAGCTATCGTCCAATGACCTTGTCATGTATGTAGAACTCTCATATGATATCCATGATCAGCCTTAGGCCAAAGTCTGTTTAATCCTACTGATCAGGCTATCTTAAAGTTCCATTATACTACCGAATAAAGAAAATGATTATTCACCATATGTGAATAAGAAGTCATCTGCCCAGCAGACGACCCAAGGCCTTGTCCATTTCCACATTCAGTATAATGCCTTTAAGAGGATACTCTTAACTCCTCATTAGAGCTATGATTCCAATATTTGTAAATGAACCCTTCATCGTATACAAGTCATGCACCCAATGAACCGGTCTATAAGCTTACTACCTTTGAGACGCTTTAGCCATTGGAACATCAAAGTACACAAGTCATATACATGAAGCTGTCCTTTTACTAAGGATTAAGGTTACTGCATAATGAACATCAAAAGCAGATTGATCCACTCAAAGCGGACTTCGTAGATCAATCACGCTTTAGTCCCGGTCTAATATGTCACCACCAAGCAACATATTCATGTCTCTACTTGGGAGTCCAGCTCCAAATAGTCAAGACAAATCATCCCCTCCAAGGCTTTAGACAACATAATAGTCTTAACATGAGTTAGATGCTCGGTCTAACCCCATAGACTACAGACCATAGTTTAGACTGCTAACTTTAGAACATGTCTTCTCACATACAAAAATCCATTGCATGCAACGTTCTAACAGTTTAACACAAGCGATCAGGGAGTCATATTTGCTTACATTTACTTTAACATGTAAATAAGACGTGGATAGATAGCAATGTAATGAATAACCTCTATATATAATTTTATTATCCAGTTCAAAATAAATATATCAAAATGTCTCTAACGCTTAGGGCATTTCCTAACAATCTCCCACTTGCCCTAAGCCAGCAGATGTGCCATGTTACGCATCCCCATCACCTCTACGTGCCTCTCAAAGCTTCTAGCCACCAAAGTCTTAGTAAAGGGATCGGCGATGTTGTCCTCGGACACGATCTTACATACATCCACTTGTCCTGTCTCCATGTGCCCTCTAATAATATGATATCTCTGATTAATGTGCTTGGTCCTCTTGTGGTGCCGAGATTCTCTTGTGTTGGCAATAGCCCCTGTATTATCACAATAAAGTGTGATAGGCTTGTCAACACCCGGAATGACCTCAAGGTCTCTAAAGAACTTACGGAGCCAAATCGCTTCTTTAGATGCCTTAACCGTAGCCACATATTCAGCCTCCATAGTAGAGTCAGCTATGCAGCCCTGCTTCACGCTCCTCCACACAATGGCGCCTCCTCCGAGTAAAAACACTGATCTAGATATCAATTTTCTCGAATCCTTACAAGTCTGGAAGTCTGAGTCCGTGTATCCTACGGGTGTTAGGTTCCCTCCAGAATATACCAGCATATAATCCCTCGTTCTCTTAAAATACTTGAGTATATGCTTTACAGCTTGCCAGTGCTTGGTTCCAGGATTTGCTTGATATCGACTCACCATACTTACCGCAAAACATATATCCGGGCGAGTGCAAAGCATAGCGTACATAAGGCTACCCACAGCAGATGCATAAGGGACCTTACTCATACGCTCTCTTTCTTCCAATGTCTTGGGACAGTCATTCAATGAAAGAGGTAGACCGGCAATAGAAGGTTGTGAGCCTTTCTTTGCCTCTTGCATTGCATATTTGTCAATTATTTTATCTATGTATGAAGCTTGAGATAACGCTATCATTTTGTTCTTTCGATCTCTGAAGAGACGAATGCCTAGAACATAATTAGCTTCTCCCAAGTCCTTCATGTCAAACTGTTGGTGTAACCAAAGCTTGACAGATGATAAGTTCCCTACATCATTCCCAATGAGTAGTATATCATCGACATAGAGTATCAGAAAGACTACTTTTCCATCCTTAATACGTTTATAAACACAAGGTTCATCAACGTTCTGCTCAAAACCAAATGTCTTAATCACTTGATCAAACATCTGGTTCCATGAGCGTGATGCTTGCTTTAATCCATAAATGGATTTAAGCAACTTGCAGACTTTCCTTTCTTGGCCTTTCGCTACGAACCCTTCGGGCTGTATCATATAGATACACTCTTCAAGATGGCCATTCAAGAATGCCGTCTTGACATCCATATGCCAGATCTCGTAATCGAGAGCCGCAGTAATGGACAGAAGAATACGGATAGACTTCAGCATAGCAAAAGGCGAAAAGGTTTCATCGTAATCGATTCCAGCCTTTTACATGTATCCCTTTGCAACCAGTCTAGCTTTGAAAGTTTCCACTCTCCCTTCCACATCCTTCTTTCTTTTGTAGACCCATTTGCATCCAATGGGTTTTATCCCATTCGGCAAATCTACAAGTTCCCAAACAGAGTTGGATTTCAAAGAATCCATCTCATTATTCATAGCCTGTTTCCAAGATTTAGAATCAACATCATTTACAGCTTCATCATAAGTGACCGGATCATCCTCATGCTCATGAGCCTCGGCTTGGTATACCTCAGCATCATACATGAAGAAATTAAGTTTCTTAGAAACCTTCCCACTACGACGAGGCACCCTAAATTGTTGATCGTCTGCAGGTCTTTCACTGGAACTCGGACTTGCGTCCAAGACCGAAATCTGTGGAGCAGTTCTTTCACCCGATAACTCCTCTAGCACCACTTTGCTTTGAGGCTTAAAGTTATTCGTGTGACTTTCCTCCAAGAATGTCACACGGGTTGAGACAATGACCTTTTGTTCTTTTGGGTTATAGAACAGACCTCCTTTAGTTCCTTTTGGACACCCTACAAACATGCACAATTCTGATCTTAGTTCCAACTTTTTTGCATCCCCATCCAGTACATGCGCTGGACAGCCCCATATTCTCATATGTCCAAGGGAGTGCTTCCTGCCACGCCACAATTCATACGGAGTTCTGGGAATTGATTTGCTCGGAACCTGGTTCAGAATATAGTATGCCGTTTGTAAAGCATATCCCCAAAATGATAATGGCAGCGTTGAATAACTAATCATGGACCGTACCATATCCAATAAGGTTCTGTTTCTCCTTTCGGCTACACCATTCTGTTGTGGAGTATTAGGTGCAGTCAATTGGGATAATATCCCGTTTTCTACAAGATGTCCTAGAAATTCATCGGAGAGGTATTCGCCACCTCGATAAGATCGAAGTGTCTTTATGGATTTATCCAATTGCTTTTCCACTTCCACACGATATTCTTTAAACTTGTCAAAAGTTTAGCTCTTACGGTGCATCAGATACACATATCCATACCTCGAGTAATCATCTATAAAAGATACATAATACTCGAACCCTCCTCGTGCTGTGACGTTCATGGGGCCACATACGTCAGTGTGCACAATTTCTAAGAGCTCCTGAGCCCTTGTACCCTTAGCTCCAAAAGACCTCTTAGTCATTTTACCCACTAAACAAGACTCACATTGGGGAAGTCGTACCTCCTCCAGAGATTCTAGAGGACCGTCTTTCACTAATCTTTGAATCCTATCCTGATTAATATGACCAAGTCTTAAATGCCAAAGATACGCCTTATTAGAGTGAGAAACTTTCAACCTTTTAGAGTTATCAATTAATTCAGTGTCAAGTAGTGAGTACATCTTTGGTTTGATCAAATATAGGTTTCCATCCATCCATCCAGAATAGATTAAAGACTTATTTATACGAATATCAACTCTTTTACTAACAGAAACTGAATAATAATCCTTTATTAAACAAGCTACCGATATAAGGTTCCTCCTAAAATTAGGAACATAAAAACAGTCTTTTAATAAAATAAACCTAAATTGATCAAAATAAAGGTAAACATCTACCACTGCCTCAGCCACCACAAAGCTGCCGTCCCCAGTTCGCAACGAGAGGTTCCTATCATTTAGACTTCTCGTTTCCATGAATCCCTGCATAGAAACACAAACATGATTAGTGGCGCCCGAATCAATGACCCAAGTGTCTTTCGATTCTTCCACGAAACACGCTTCTAAGTAAAGAAGTTCCTTACCTTCTTTGCCCTTGGCAGCTAGGATTTTCCGGCAAGCCTTCTTGAAGTGACCTACCTTCCCACAGCGGAAGAACTTGGACATTTTAGGGTCCCTGGGCTTCTTGTTCTTCTTCTTATTCTTCCTATCCGAGACAGGAGGATTAGAAGAACTGGAAGCCGCTTGCTTCTGATTTGGCCTCTTCCTCTTCCATGAGGGTTTGGAAGATTCTGCCAAATTGGCCTCACTTTTGGGTTGGACAGCATCCCCATCCCTGATCATCTGCTCATAAGCTTGGAGTTGCTTCATGAGCTCGATTAGTCCTAACTCCCTTGTCACCAGATTGTATGCGGCCTTAAACCCCACAAAATCTTTAGACAGAGTTTTGAACACCATCTCGATCTGGGTGTTGTAGTCCAACTAAGCACCGTTTTCGGTAGCCTCAATGAAGAATCCCATTAGAGTGATCATATGGTCCTTCACCGGAGTACCCGCCTTCTGCTTAGAGTTCATAATACTGGTGATAGCGGACTGTCGAGCCAATTTTTATTGGCCTCCAAACATGTCCTCCATGTAGGAAAATAAATCGGTAAAAACGTATCAGAGTGGCGCAGCGGAACAATAAAAATTTTTAGATCGTTAATTATCCCATGATGCCATATACAATAAACCAACAATAATTAAAACTTATACCTCAAGGACGCCAATCTTGCAGAAGGAGAATGACCGGAGACTTCAACCAACTAGCCTTCTCTACTATTCTCTAATTCCTGAATGGCTGAGTGTATGGGCACTCCGAACCTCGATCGGTATGCTAGCACTGCTAGTCTTCTTCCGACCACCCAGATCTCTAAAGAACTTTATTGTCACGATGAGCTGTGCAACAATAAGCTTGCTTACCTGAGAGTCTGTAGTCTAAGAGAACTGGAGTGGCAGGACCTCTATTTATAGACCTGCATAAGGTGATTCTCTGAATTCGAATTGGATTAGGAAAAGATATTCTCCCTTATCCATATCCATAAAATCTGAATTTTCCATGGGAAAATCCCAACAATAAAATTCGGTTTATTTAGGATAAATCCAATCCAAATCTACGCAAGATTTTAACTAGAATTTTGTCTCCCTTTTTCAACTAAAAAATCCGAAATTTCCTAGGAGATCTTCCCTCCAAAAATTCGGCCACATTTAGGACAAGGGAGAATCAAAATTCCACTAGGATTTTCAAGCTTGAATCTTATCTCAACCTTATCCAAAATAACCGAATTTTCCTAGAATTTTTCCTCCATAATTTCGGCCATTTTTCAGGGAAGGAGAGAGTCCAAATTCAACTAGGATTGAAACTTGAATTTTTCCCTTGAACCTTATCCACAAAAACAGAAATTCCATTGAGGATTATCCTCAAAATTTCATCCATAATTTGTTAGGATTTGGATTCAAAATTCAAGTAGGATTCTAACAAGATTATCCTCTCCAAATCCAACTCAAATTCGAATTTCAAAACTTGTGGATTTTCCACAACAAATTCGAATCCCACTTGGACTGTGATTCAAAATTTGAATTTCAAATTTCAAATTCGAATTTCAATTTCAAATTTCAAATTTCAAATTTCAAATTTAAATTTCAAATTCGAATTTCAAATTCAAATTTCAAATTCAAATTTCAAATTTCAAAATTCAAAATTCAAATTTCAAAATTCAAATTTCAAAATCCACAGAACGGTTGTGTTTCAAATTCTTGTTCTCATGGATAATTTTCTACAACTCCAATCCAATCTCAAATAAAATCATGGCAACTTTATTTGGAGTTCGAATAATTGTGTACTCTATTATCCAAAACAAAATCTGAATCCAACTGGAGAGAATCTTGTCTACCATCCTAATCCTGTGTCATCACCATCCATGCATAATAAACTAGCCAATAGCATACACAAATCAATTTGCCAAACGTTAAGGAATTATGTGGAGTTAGTAGAGGGACTGATTGGACATATATAATCGGGCTCCCACAAATCCATATGATCATCATTCTTTACCAAACAACTCAATCATATGATCACCAGTTTCAGAGTCACACGACTATAAACCTGAAACTGAACTCCCAATTATATACCGTATTACGTAAGCCTATGACGAGCTACTATCTAATGACCTTGTCATATATGCAAAACCCTCATATGATATCCACCTAAGGTCAAAGTCCGTTTAATCCTACTGATCAGGCTCTCTTAAAGTTTCATTATACTACCGAATTAAGAAAATGATTATTCACCATATGTGAATAAGAAGTCATCCGCCCAGCAAACGACCCAAGGCCTTGTCCATTTTCACATTCAGTATAATGCCTTTAAGTGGATACCTTTAACTCGTTAGAGCTTTGATTCTGATATCTGTAAACAAACCCTTCATCGTATGCAATTCATGCACCCAACGAACCGGTCTATAAGCTTACTACCTCTGAGACGCTTTAGCCATTGGAACATCAAAGTACACAAGTCATATACATGAAGTAGTTCATTTACTTAGGATTAACGTTATTGCACAATGAACGTCAAAAGCAGATTGATCCACTCATAGCGGACTACGTAGATCAATCACGCTTTAGTCCCGGTCTAATATGTCACCACCAAGTATCATATCTCTGTCTCTACTTGGGAGTCCAGCTCCAGACAGTCAAGACAAACCGTCCCCTCCAAGGCTTTAGACAACATAATTGTCTTAGCATGAGTTAGATGCTCGGTCTAACCCCATAGACTACAGACCATAGTTTAGACCGCTAACTTTAGAACATTGTCTTCTCGCATACGAAAGTCCATTGCATGCAACGTTCTAACAGTTTAACACAAGCAGTCAAGGAGCCATATTTGCTTACATTTACTTTAAATAAAACGAGGACAGATAGCAATGTAATGAATAACCTCTATATATAATTTTATTATCCAGTTCAAAATAAATACATCAAAATGTCTCTAATGCTTAGGGCATTTCCTAACAATCTCCCACTTGCCCTAAGCAGCAAATGTGCCATGTTACGCATCCCCAACGCCTCTACGTGCCTCTCGAAGCTTCTAGCCACCAAAGTCTTAGTAGAGGGATCAGCGATGTTGTCCTCGGACGCGATCTTACATACATCTGCTTATCCTGTCTCCATATGCCCTCTAATGTCGACTTCCTCAAATCCTTACACGTCTGGAAGTCTGAGTCCAGGTATCATACGGGTGTTAGGTCCCCTCCAGAATACACAACATATAATCCCTCGTTCTCTTAAGATACTTGAGTATATGCTTTACAGCTTGCCAGTGCTTGGTTCCAGAATTTGCTTGATATCGACTCACCATACCTACTGTAAAACATATATCCGGGCGAGTGCAAAGCATAGCGTACATAAGGCTACCCACAACGGATGCATAAGGGACCTTACTCATACGCTCTCTTTCTTCCGATGTCTTGGGACAGTTATCCAATAAAAGAGTTAGACCGGCAATAGAAGGTTGTGAACCTTTCTTTGCCTCTTACATTGCATATTTGTCAATTATTTTGTCTATGTATGAAGCTTGGAATAACGCTATCATTTTGTTCTTTCGATCTCTGAAGAGACGAATGCCTAGAACATAATTAGCTTCTCCCAAGTCCTTCATGTCAAACTGTTGGTGTAACCAAAGCTTGACCGATGATAAGTTCCCTACATCATTCCCAATGAGTAGTATATTATCGACATAGAGTATCAGAAAAACCACTTTTCCATCCTTAATACGTTTATAAACACAAGGTTCATCAACGTTCTGCTCAAAATGAAATGTCTTAATCGCTTGATCAAACCTCTGGTTCCATGAGCGGGATGCTTGCTTTAATCCATAAATGGATCTAAGCAACTTACAGACTTTCCTTTCTTGGCCTTTTGCTATGAACCCTTCAGGCTGTATCATATAGATACACTCTTCAAGATGGCCATTTAAGAATGCCGTCTTGACATCCATTTGACAGATCTCGTAATCGAGAGCCGCAGCAATGGACAGAAGAATAAGGATAGACTTCAGCATAGCAACAGGCGAAAAGGTTTCATCGTAATCGATTCTAGCCTTTTGCATGTATCCCTTTGCAACCAGTCTATCTTTGAAAGTTTCCACTCTCCCTTCCGCATCCTTCTTTCTTTTGTAGGCCCATTTGCATCCAATGGGTTTTATCCCATCCGGCAAATCTACAAGTTCCCAAACAGAGTTGGATTTCGTAGAATCCATCTCATTGTTCATAGCCTGTTTCCAAGATTTAGAATAAACATCATTTATAGCTTCATCATAGGTGACCAGATCATCCTCATGCTCGTGAGCCTCGGCCTGGTATACCTCACCATCATACATGAAGAAATTAGGTTTCTTAGAAACCCTCCCACTACGACGAGGCACCCTAAATTGTTGATCGTCTGCAGGTCTTTCACTGGAACTCGGATTTGCGTCCAAGACCGAAATCTATGGAGCAGTTCTTTCACCTGATAACTCCTCTAGCACCACTTTGCTTCGAGGCTTAAAGTCATTCATGTGACTTTCCTCCAAGAATGTCGCATGGGTTGAGACAATGACTTTTTGTTCCTTCGGGTTATAGAACAGACCTCCTTTAGTTCCTTTTGGATACCCTATAAACACGCACAATTCTGATCTTGGTTCCAACTTTTTCGCATCCCCATCCAGTACATGTGCTGGGAGGGCTTCCTGTCACGCCACAATTCATATGGAGTTCTGGGAATTGATTTGCTCGGTACCTGGTTCAGAATATAGCACGCCGTTTATAAAGCATATCCCCAAAATGATAATAGCAGTGTTGAATAACTCATCATGGACCGTACCATATCCAATAAGATTCTGTTTCTCCTTTCGGCTACACCATTATGTTGTGGAGTACCAGGTGCAGTCAATTGGGATAATATCCCGTTCTCTACAAGATGTCCTAGAAATTCATCAGAGAGGTATTCGCCACCTCGATCAGATCGAAGTGTCTTTATAGATTTATCTAATTGGTTTTCCACTTCTGCACGATACTCTTTGAATTTGTCAAAGGTTTCGCTCTTGTAGTGCATCAGATACACATATACATACCTCGAGTAATCATCTATAAAAGAGACATAATACTCGAACCCTCCTCATGCTGTGACGTTCATGGGGCCACATACTTCAGTATCCATAATTTCTAAGAGCTCCTGAGCCCTTGTACCCTTAGCTCCAAAAGACCTCTTAGTAATTTTACCCTCTAGACAAGACTTACATTGGGGAAGTTGTATCTCCTCCAGAGATTCCAGAGGACCGTCTTTCACCAATCTTTGAATCCTATCCTGATTAATATGACCAAGTCCTAAATGCCAAAGAAACGCCTTGTTAGAGTGAGAAACTTTCAACCTTTTAGAGTTATCAATTAATTCAGTGTCAAGCAGTGAGTATATCCTTGGTTTGATCAAATATAGGTTTCCATCCATCCATCCAGAACAGATAAAAAACTTATTTCTACGAATATCAACTCTTTTACTAAAAGAAACTGAATAATAATCCTTTATTAAACAAGCTACCGATATAAGGTTCCTCCTAAAATTAGGAACATAAAAACAGTCTTTCAATAAAATAAACCTAAATTGATCAAAATAAAGGTAAACATCTCCCACTACTTTAGCTACCACAAAGCTACCATCTCCAGTCTGCAACGAGAGGCTCCTATCATGTAGACTTCTCGTTTCCACGAACCCCTGCATAGAAACACAAACATGATTAGTGGTGCCCGAATCAATGACCCAACTGTCTTTCGATTCTTCCACCAAACACGCTTCCAAGTAATGAAGTTCCTTACATTCCTTGTCCTTGGCGGCTACGAATTCCCGGCAAGCCTTCTTAAAGTGACCTACCTTCCCACAATGGAAGCATTTGGACTTTTTAGGGTCCTTCGGCTTCTTGTTCTTCTTCTCCTTCTTCCCGTCCGAGACAGGAGGATTAGAAGAATTAGATGCCACTTGCTTCTTATTTGGCCACTTCCTCTTCTGTGAGGGATTGGAAGATTCTGCCAAATTGGCCTCTCCTTTAGGTCGGACAACATCCTCATCCCTGATCATCCGCTCTCATAAGCCTGTAGTTGCTTCATGACCTCGGTTAGTCCTAACTCCTTTGTCGCCAGATTGTATGCGGCCTTAAACCCCACAAAATCTTTAGACAGAGTCTTGAACACCATCTCGATCTGGGTGTTGTAGTCCAACTCAGCACCATTCTCGGCAGCCTCAGTGAAGAATCCCATTAGAGTGATCATATGGTCCTTCACCGGAGTACCTGCCTTTTGCTTAGAGTTCATAATGCTGGTGATAGCGGACTGTCGAGCCAATTTTTCTTGGCCTCCGAACATTTCCTCCAGATTATCCATGATCTCCCCAGCAACTTGATAAGTCTCATGCTGCTTTTGTAAAGCACTCGTCATGCTAGCAAGGATGTAGCATCGAGCTATCTCATTGGATTCTCTCCAACGATTATAGGCAACCGGGACCTCCTCAAGTGGTGTGTCAGGTTTGGGCCCAGGTGGGCATGATTCGTCCAGTACGAACTTGTGTCTCTCGCAGCTGAGAACTATTAATAGATTTCTTTTCCAATCTTTATAATTGTCGCCATTCCGTTTATTCTCAGTAAGTATTGAAATGAGGGGTGTCGGTGACATTTTGAACTGAAATAAAATTATACTAGACATCATTACAAAGCCCAAGCAAATATACAGATAATTTAGCAAATAAAACATACAAGTATGTTCTTACATGAAACTTGAAAAACATGTAGCATTGCAACGGTAATTCTCAGCACCTATTGCCCCAAGCCACCGAGAGATGGTCATGGAAACAAATAGCCGGAACATGGACCCCTTCCAATTAATATATGTTGCCTTAAATCCTCCAAGGTTAAGACATATATTAATAACCGCTTATTTGGCCACCAGTTTAGTTAACAGAGCTTCTAGGGAAGGTTAATAACTAAACGAGTCTTGAGTGTATAACCATTGTTTACATAGCCCGATCCACGTCCTACCAAGCCACAGAGGGGTGGTCATGAATAGGATCGTACCCGAACACGTTTTCCACATAGGAGATCCAATCTAGTATACCAGCGGCGGTAAACACCTACCGAGGGGTGTGGTCAGGGCAGAACTGACGTGAGGCGTTACCATGCTTTCACATATGGATCACCAATGGAGGCCGTGGGTTTTGTTTGAAACCCTCTCCCACTCAATATTTTGAAAAACATGCAAGTTTTGACAAATTATGTATGATCAATATAATATAAGGGCCACTCACCTATCCTATATGACATGTTATCAAATATGCATACAAAACATCCATCAATACATATTTATACATCCATGACATATCAAAGAAAAAATAATTGACAGAATAACCAAGCTATGGTTCCATCCTAGAACAAAGAAAATAAAGATGACAAAATTCCATCCAAAGCATTCTTAGGGTCTTGACATTTGTTCCGTCTTCTTTTATCCATCTTTATGTAACCTCTCCATTATTTCTCATCCCAAGAATTATTTAAAATTTAAATCTCCAAAAATTTAAATTTCAAATTCAAATTCCAAATTCGAATTTCAAATTTAAATTTCCAATTCAAATTTTAAACAATTTTAAACATCATGTGTAATAATATGTAACTTCAAATTTTCAAATTTTCAATTACATATTTTTAAACATGATTTGAAATTAAATCTCTAATTTAAAAATCAAAATTTTCTGATTTTTTAGACCGTCGCACCGTAGCCCCTGAAGGCGGCAGCCGCCGCGGGCAGCCACCAGCCCCAAAGGGGCTGGCAGCCCATGGCTGCCCCCTATGTACCGCCTTGCCAGGCTGCAGGCCAAGCCTGCAGCGCCAGGCTGCACACCCAGACTGGGCGCAACAGCCGGCAGGCTACAGGCAGTGCCTGCAGCCATAGGCTGTACGCCCAGGCTGCGGCCAGCCTTGGGCAGGCCATGGCCACCCTTGGCTGCAGGCCAAGCCTGCGGCCGTGGGTGGTGTTGGCCTGCACAGGGGCTGCCGTAGCCCCATCCTGCCCGAGGACAGGGGCTGCAGCCCCACCAAGGCCCGTCGGCCTATCCCGAGGGGTCATGTTTCGATTTTCGTGCCATATTCCAATTTACCTGTTAGGATCTCCAAAAATTAATTTGAATCCCAATTAAATTGAAATTTTCTACACAATCAAAATTTCAACCTTTAAATCAAATTTAACTTTTGGGAAAAAATAAATTACGGTCTTCGATCTTCAATCTCCTCCAAGAATAATTACATAAAATTTCCTAAACCGTTTCCAGTGTACAAAAATTCTAATCATAAAAATTCTAAGAGACAAAAAATAAAATCCATGGGAAAATTACAGTGTTAATAAACTGCTCCCATGGTTACATAAAAATTCCTAGATACAATTTTTCTAAATTCTAAGGAACTATAACCGGTATAAACAAGCATGCTTATAATAATTCAGAAAATTACAATAACCGCATACTTTATACATAATCCATGATAACAACATAAAGGAACCCTCGAATGCCACTCTCTAAATATCAAATCCATACATAAATAAAAAAGACTAAGTAATTGCCTAATTTATGTACATGGCATAGTCATGAGATGTCTCTGATACCAATTGTAGGAAAATAAATCGGTAAAAACGTATCAGAGTGGCGCAGCGGAACAATAAAAATTTTTAGATCGTTAATTATCCCATGATGCCATATACAATAAACCAACAATAATTAAAACTTATACCTCAAGGACGCCAATCTTGCAGAAGGAGAATGACCGGAGACTTCAACCAACTAGCCTTCTCTACTATTCTCTAATTCCTGAATGGCTGAGTGTATGGGCACTCCGAACCTCGATCGGTATGCTAGCACTGCTAGTCTTCTTCCGACCACCCAGATCTCTAAAGAACTTTATTGTCACGATGAGCTGTGCAACAATAAGCTTGCTTACCTGAGAGTCTGTAGTCTAAGAGAACTGGAGTGGCAGGACCTCTATTTATAGACCTGCATAAGGTGATTCTCTGAATTCGAATTGGATTAGGAAAAGATATTCTCCCTTATCCATATCCATAAAATCTGAATTTTCCATGGGAAAATCCCAACAATAAAATTCGGTTTATTTAGGATAAATCCAATCCAAATCTACGCAAGATTTTAACTAGAATTTTGTCTCCCTTTTTCAACTAAAAAATCCGAAATTTCCTAGGAGATCTTCCCTCCAAAAATTCGGCCACATTTAGGACAAGGGAGAATCAAAATTCCACTAGGATTTTCAAGCTTGAATCTTATCTCAACCTTATCCAAAATAACCGAATTTTCCTAGGATTTTTCCTCCATAATTTCGGCCATTTTTCAGGGAAGGAGAGAGTCCAAATTCAACTAGGATTGAAACATGAATTTTTCCCTTGAACCTTATCCACAAAAACAGAAATTCCATTGAGGATTATCCTCAAAATTTCATCCATAATTTGTTAGGATTTGGATTCAAAATTCAAGTAGGATTCTAACAAGATTATCCTCTCTAAATCCAACTCAAATTTGAATTTCAAAACTTGTGGATTTTCCACAACAAATTCGAATCCCACTTGGACTGTGATTCAAAATTTGAATTTCAAATTTCAAATTCGAATTTCAATTTCAAATTTCAAATTTCAAATTTCAAATTTAAATTTCAAATTCGAATTTCAAATTCAAATTTCAAATTCAAAATTCAAAATTCAAATTTCAAATTTCAAATTTCAAATTTCAAATTTCAAAATCCACAAAACGGTTGTGTTTCAAATTCTTGTTCTCATGGATAATTTTCTACAACTCCAATCCAATCTCAAATAAAATCATGGCAACTTTATTTTGTGTTCGAATAATTATGTACTCTATTATCCAAAACAAAATCTGAATCCATCCAGAGAGAATCTTGTCACCATCCTAATCCTGTGTCATCACCATCCATGCATAATAAACTAGCCAATAGCATACACAAATCAATTTGCCAAACATTAAGGAATTATGTGGAGCTAGTAGAGGGACTGATTGGACATATATAATCGGGCTCCCGCAAATCCATATGATCATCATTCTTTACTGAATAACTCAATCATATGATCACTAGTTTCAGAGTCACACCACTATAAACCTGAAACTGAACTCCCAATTATATACCGTATTACGTAAGCCTGTGACGAGCTACTATCCAATGACCTTGTCATATATGCAAAACCCTCATATGATATCCATGATCAGCCTTAGGTTAAAGTCCGTTTAATCCTACTGATCAGGCTATCTTAAAGTTCCATTATACTACCGAAGTACGAAAATGATTATTCACCATATGTGAATAAGAAGTCATCCGCCCAGCAGACGACCCAAGACCTTGTCCATTTTCACATTCAGTATAATGCCTTTAAGAGGATACCTTTAACTCCTTAGAGTTATGATTCCGATATCTACAAACAAACCCTTCATCGTATACAAGTCATGCACCTAACGAACCGGTCTATAAGCTTACTACCTCTGAGATGCTTTAGCCATTGGAACATCAAAGTACACAAGTCATATACATGAAGTAGTTCATTTACTTAGGATTAAGGTTATTGCACAATGAACGTCAAAAGCAGATTGATCCACTCATAACGGACTACGTAGATTAATCACACTTTAGTCCTGGTCTAATATGTCACCACCAAGTATCATATCTATGTCTCTACTTGGGAGTCCAACTCCAGACAGTCAAGACAAACCGTCCCCTCCAAGGCTTTAGACAACATAATAGTCTTAGCATGAGTTAGATGCTCGGTCTAACCCCATAGACTACAAACCATAGTTTAGACCGTTAACTTTAGAACATTGTCTTCTCGCATACAAAAGTCCATTGCATGCAACGTTTTAACAGTTTAACACAAGCAGTCAAGGAGCCATATTTGCTTACATTTACTTTAAATAAAACGAGGACAGATAGCAATGTAATGAATAACCTCTATATATAATTTTATTATCCAATTCAAAATAAATACATCAAAATGTCTCCAATGCTTAGGGCATTTCCTAACACTCCAGGTTTTCCATGATCTCCTCAGCAATTTGATAAGTCTCATGCTGCTTTTGTAAAGCACTCGTCATGCTAGCAAGTATGTAGCATCGAGCTATATCATTAGATTCTCTCCAACAAGTATAGGCAACCGGGACCTCCTCAATCGGTGTGTCAGCTTTTGGCCCTGGTGGGCATGGTTCGTCCAGTACGAACTTGTGTCTCTCGTAGCTGAGAACTATTAACAGATTTCTTTTCCAATCCTTATAATTGTCGCCATTCAGTTTATTCTCAGTAAGTATTGAAATGAGGGGTGTCGGTGACATTTTGAACTGAAATAAAATTATACTAGACATCATTACAAAGCCCAAGCAAATATACAAATAATTTAGCAAAGAAAACATACAAGTATGTTCCTACATGAAACTTGAAAAACATGTAGCATTGCAACGGTAATTCTCAGCACCTATTGCCACAAGCCACCGAGGGGTGGTCATGAAAACAAATAGCTGGAACATGGACCCCGTCTAATTAATATATGTTGCATTAAATCCTCCAAGGTTAAGACATATATTAATAACCGCTTATTTGGCCACCAGTTTCGTTAACAGAGCTTCTAGGGAAGGTTAATAACTAAACGAGTCCTGAGTGTATAACCATTGTTTACGTAGCCGGATCCACATCCTACCAAGCCACCGAGGGGTGGTCATGAATAGGATCGTACCCGAACACGTTTTCCACATAGGATATCCAATTTAGTATACCGGCGGCGATAAACACCTACCGAGGGGTGTGCTCAGGGCAGAACTGACGCGAGGCGTTACCATGCTTTCACATATGGATCAACAATGGAGGCCGTGGGTTTTGTTTGAAACCCTCTCCTACTCAATATTTTGAAAAACATGCAAGTTTTGACAAATTAAGTATGATCAATATAGTATGAGCGGCACTCACCTATCCTATATGACATGTTATCAAATATGCATACAAAACATCCATCAATACATATTTATACATCCATGACATATCACAGAAAAAATAATTAACAGAATAACCAAGCTATGGTTCCATCCTAGAACAAAGAAAATAAAGATTACAAAATTCCATCCAAAGCATTCTTTGGGTCTTGAATTCTGTTCCGTCTTCTTGTATCCATTTTAATGTAGCCTTCCATTTATTTCTCATCCCAAGAATTATTTAAAATTTAAATTCCAAATTCGAATTTCAAATTTAAATTTCCAATTCAAATTTTTAAACAATTTTAAACATCATGTGCAATAATATGTAATTTCAAATATTTCAAATTTTCAATTACATATTTTTAAACATGATATAAAATTAAATTTCTAATTTAAAAATCAAAATTTTTCGATTTTTAAACCGTCGTACCGCCACCTCTGAAGGCGGTAGCTGCCGTTGGCAGCTACCAGCCCCAAAGGGGCTGGCAGCCCACGGCTGCCCCCTATGTGCAGCCTTGCCGGGCTGCAGGCCAAGCCTGTAGTGCCAGGCTGCACGCCCAGGCTGGGTGCAGTAGCTGGCAGGCTGCAGGCAACGCTTGCAGCCAGAGGCTGCACGCCCAGGCTGCGGCCAGCCTTGGGCAGGCCACGGCCACCCTTGGCTGCAGGCCAAGCCTGCGGCCGTGGGTGGTGTTGGCCTGCACAGGGGCTGCCGTAGCTGTAGGGAAATAAATCGGTAAAAACGTATCAGAGTGGCGCAGCGGAACAATAAAAATTTTTAGATTGTTAAATATCTCATGATGCCATATACAATAAACCAACAACAATTAAAACTCATACCTCAAGGATGCCAATCTTGCAGGGGGAGAATGACCGGAGGCTTCAAACAACTAGCCTTCTCTACTATTCTCCAATTCTCGAATGGCTGAGTGTGTGGGCACTCTGAACCTCGATCGGTATGCTAGCACTGATAGTCTTCTTCTGACCACCCAGATCTCTAAAGAACTTTATTGTCACGACGAGCTGTGCAACAATAAGCCTGCTCACCTAAGAGTCTGTGGTCTGAGCGAACTGGAGTGGCAGGACCTCTATTTATAGACTTGCATGAGGTGATTCTCTGAATTCGAATTGGACTAGGAAAAGATTTTCTCCCTTATCCATAACCAAAAAATCTGAATTTTCCAAGGGAGAATCTCCACAATAAAATTCGGTTTTCTTAGGATAAATCCAATCCAAATCTAAATAAGATTTTAACTAGAATTTTATCTCCCTTTTTCAACCAAAAAATCCGAAATTTCAAGGAGAAAATCTTCTCCAAATTTTCGGCCACTTTTAGGATAAAGAAGAATCAAAATTCCACTAGGATTTTCAAGCTTGAATCTTATCTCAACCTTATCCAAAATAACCGAATTTTCCTAGGAGATTTCCTCCATAATTTCGGCCATTTTTCAGGGAAAGAGAGAATCCAAATTCAACTAGGATTGAAACTTGAATTTTTCCCTTGAACCTTATCCACAAAAACTGAAATTCCATCGAGGATTATGCTCAAAATTTCATCCATAATTTGTTAGGATTTGGATTCAAAATTCAAGTAGGATTCTAACAAGATTATCCTCTCCAAATCCAACTCAAATTCGAATTTCAAAACTTGTGGATTTTCCACAACAAATTCGAATCCCACTTGGATTGTGATTCAAAATTTGAATTTCAAATTTCAAATTCGAATTTCAATTTCAAATTTCAAATTTCAAATTTCAAATTTCAAATTCGAATTTCAAATTCAAATTTCAAATTCAAATTTCAAATTCAAAATTCAAATTTCAAATTTCAAAATTCAAAATTCAAATTTCTAAATTCAAATTTCAAATTCCACAAAACGGTTGTGTTTCATATTCTTGTTCTCAAGGATAATTTTCTACAACTCCAATCCAATCTCAAATAAAATCATGGTAACTTTATTTGGAGTTCGAATAATTGTGTACTCTATTATCCAAAATAAAATCTGAATCCAACCGGAGAGAATCTTGTCTACCATCCTAATCCTGTGTCATCACCATCCATGCATAATAAACTAGCCAATAGCATACACAAATCAATTTGCCAAACGTTAAGGAATTATGTGGAGCTAGTAGAGGGACTGATTGGACATATATAATCGGGCTCTCGTGATTCCATATGATCATCATTCTGTACTGAACAACTCAATCATATGATCACTAATTTCAGAGTCACACCACTATAAACCTGAAACTGAACTACCAATTATATACCGTATTACGTAAGCCTGTAACGAGATACTATCCAATGACCTTGTCATATATGCAAAACCCTCATATGATATCCATGATCAGCCTTAGGTCAAAGTCCGTTTAATCCTACTGATCAGGCTATCTTAAAGTTCCATTATACTACCGAATCAAGAAAATGATTATTCACCATATGTGAATAAGAAGTCATCCGCCCAACAGACGATCCAAGGCCTTGTCCATTTTCACATTCAGTATAATGCCTTTAAGAGGATACCTTTAACTCCTCAGAGCTATGATTCCGATATCTGCAAACAAACCCTTCATCGTATACAAGTCATGCACCCAATGAACCGGTCTATAAGCTTACTGCCTCTGAGACGCTTTAGCCATTGGAACATCAAAGTACACAAGTCATATACATGAAAAAGTTCATTTACTCAGGATTAAGGTTATTGCACAATGAACGTCAAAAGCAGATTGATCCACTCATAGCGGACTACGTAGATCAATCACGCTTTAGTCCCGGTCTAATATGTCACCACCAAGCAACATATCTATGTCTCTACTTGGGAGTCCAGCTCCAGACAGTCAAGACAAACCGTCCCCTCCAAGGCTTTAGACAACATAATAGTCTTAACATGAGTTAGATGCTCGGTCTAACCCCATAGACTACAGACCATAGTTTAGACTGCTAACTTTAGAACATTGTCTTCTCGCATACAAAAGTCCATTGCATGCAACGTTCTAACAGTTTTAACACAAGCAGTCAGTGAGCCATATTTGCTTACATTTACTTTAACATGTAAATAAGACGAGGACGTATAGCAATGTAATGAATAACCTCTATGTATAATTTTATTATTCAGTCCAAAATGAATACATCAAAAAGTCCTGTCTCCATCTGCCCTCTAATGTCGACTTCCTCAAATCCTCACAAGTCTGGAAGACTCAGTCTGTGTATCCTACGTGTGTTAGGTCCCCTCCAGAATACACCAGCATATAATCTCTCGTTCTCTTAAGATACTTGAGTATATGCTTTACAGCTTGCCAGTGCTTGGTTCCAGGATTTGCTTGATATCGACTCACCATACCTACTGCAAAACATATGTCTGGGTGAGTGCAAAGCATAGCGTACATAAGGCTACCCACAGCCGATGCATAAGGGACCTTACTCATACGCTCTCTTTCTTCCGATGTCTTGGGACAGTCATCCAATTAAAGAGTTAGACCGACAATAGAAGGTTGTGAGCCTTTCTTTGCCTCTAGCATTGCATATTTGTCAATTATTTTATCTATGTATGAAGCTTGGGATAATGCTATCATTTTGTTCTTTCGATCTCTGAAGAGACGAATGCCTAGAACATAATTAGCTTCTCCCAAGTCCTTCATGTCAAACTGTTGGTGTAACCAAAGCTTGACCGATGATAAGTTCCCTATGTCATTCCCAATGAGTAGTATATCATCGACACAGAGTATCAGAACGACCACTTTTCCATCCTTAATACGTTTATAAACACAAGGTTCATCAAAATTCTGCTCAAAACCAAATGTCTTAATCGCTTGATCAAACCTCTGGTTCCATGAGCGGGATGCCTGCTTTAATCCATAAATGGATCTAAGCAACTTGCAGACTTTCCTTTCTTGGCCTTTCGCTACGAACCCTTCGGGCTGTATCATATAGATACACTCTTCAAGATGGCCATTCAAGAATGCCGTCTTGACATCCATTTGCCAGATCTCGTAATCGAGAGCTGCAGCAATGGACAGAAGAATACGGATAGACTTCAGCATAGCAACAGGCGAAAAGGTTTCCTCGTAATTGATTCCAGCCTTTTGCGTGTATCCCTTTGCAACCAGTCTAGCTTTGAAAGTTTCTACTCTCCCTTCCACATCCTTCTTTCTTTTGTAGACCCATTTGCATCCAATGGGTTTTATCCCATCCAGCAAATCTACAAGTTCCGAAACAGAGTTGGATTTCATAGAATCCATCTCATTGTTCATAGCCTGTTTCCAAGATTTAGAACCAACATCATTTATAGCTTCATCATATGTGACCGGATCTTCCTCATGCTGATGAGCCTCGGCCTGGTATACCTCAGCATCATACATGAAGAAATTAGGTTTCTTAGAAACCCTCCCACTACGACGAGGCACCCTAAATTGTTGATCATCTGCAGGTCTTTCACTGGAACTCAGACTTGCGTCCAAGACCGAAATCCGTGGAGCAGTTCTTTCACCTGATAACTCCTCTAGCACCACTTTGCTTCGAGGCTTAAAGTCATTCATGTGACTTTCCTCCAAGAATGTCGCATGGGTTGAGACAATGACTTTTTGTTCCTTCGGGTTATAGAATAGACCTCCTTTTGTTCCTTTTGGATACCTTACAAACATGCACAATTCTGATCTTGGTTCCAACTTTTTTGCATCCCCATCCAGTACATGTGCCGGGTAGCCCCATATTCTCATATGTCCAAGGGAGGGCTTCCTGCCACGCCACAATTCATACGGAGTTCTAGGAATTGATTTGCTCGGAACTTGGTTCAGAATATAGCATGCCGTTTGTAAAGCATATCCCCAAAATGATAATGGCAGCGTTGAATAACTCATTATGGACCGTACCATATCCAATAAGGTCCTGTTCCTCCTTTCGGCTACACCATTTTGTTGTGGAGTACCAGGTGCAGTCAATTGGGATAATATCCCGTTCTCTACAAGATGTCCTAGAAATTCGTTGGAGAGGTATTCGCCACCTCGATCAGATCGAAGTGTCTTTATGGATTTATCCAATTGCTTTTCCACTTCCGCACGATACTCTTTAAACTTGTCAAAGGTTTCGCTCTTGCGGTGCATCAGATATACATAGCCATACCTCGAGTAATCATCTATAAAAGAGACATAATACTCGAACCCTCCTCGTGCTGTGACGTTCATGGGGCCACATACGTCAGTATGCACAATTTCTAAGAGCTCCTGAGCCCTTGTACCCTTAGCTCCAAAAGACCTCTTAGTCATTTTACCCTTTAGACAAGACTCACATTAGGGAAGTCGTACCTCCTCCAGAGATTCTAGAGGACCGTCTTTCACCAATCTTTGAATCCTATCCTGATTAATATGACCAAGTCATAAATGCCAAAGATACGCCTTGTTAGAGTGAGAAACTTTCAATCTTTTAGAGTTATCAATTAATTCAGTGTCAAGCAGTGAGTACATCTTTGGTTTGATCAAATATAGGTTTCCATCCATCCATTCAAAACAGATAAAAGACTTATTTCTACGAATATCAACTCTTTTACTAAAAGAAACTGAATAAGATTCCTTTATTAAACAAGCTACCGATATAAGGTTCTTCCTAAAATTAGGAACATAAAAACAATCTTTCAATAAAATAAACCTAAATTGATCAAAATAAAGATAAACATCTCCCACTGCTTCAGCCACCACAAAGCTACCATCTTCAGTCCGCAACGAGAGGCTCCTATCATGTAGACTTCTCGTTTCCATGAACCCCTGCATACAAACACAAACATGATTAGTGGCGCCCGAATCAATGACCCAAGTGTCTTTCGATTCTTCCACCAAACACGCTTCTAGGTAATGAAGTTCCTTACCTTCCTTGCCCTTGGCGGCTAGGAATTCCTGGCAAGCCTTCTTGAAGTGACCTACCTTCCCACAATGGAAGCATTTGGACTTTTTAGGGTCCTTTGGCTTCTTGTTCTTCTTCTTCTTCTTCCCGTCCGAGATAGGAGGATTAGAAGAACTAGAGGCCACTTGCTTCTTATTTGGCCTCATCCTCTTCCGTGAGGGATTGGAAGATTCTGCCAAATTGGCCTCTCCTTTAGGTCGGACCGCATCCTCATCCCTGATCATCCGCTCAAAAGCCTGTAGTTGCTTCATGAGCTCGGTTAGTCCAAACTCCTTTGTCGCTAGATTGTATACGGCCTTAAACCCCACAAAATCTTTAGACAGAGTCTTGAACACCATCTCGATCTGGTGTTGTAGTCCAACTAAGCACCATTCTTGGCAGCCTCAGCGAAGAATCCCATTAGAGTTATCATATGGTCCTTCACCGGAGTACCCGCCTTTTGCTTGGAGTTCATAATGCTGGTAATAGCGGATTGTCGAGCCAATTTTTCTTGGCCTCCGAACATGTCCTCCAGATTTTCCATGATCTCCCCAGCAACTTGATAAGTCTCATGCTGCTTTTGTAAAGCACTCGTCATGCTAGCAAGGATGTAGCATCGAGCTATCTCATTGGATTCTCTCCAACGATTATAGGCAACCGGGACCTCCTCAAGTGGTGTGTCAGGTTTGGGCCCAGGTGGGCATGATTCGTCTAGTACGAACTTGTGTCTCTCGCAGCTAAGAACTATTAATAGATTTCTTTTCCAGTCTTTATAATTATCGCCATTCAGCTTATTTTCAGTAAGTATTGAAATGAGGGGTGTCGGTGACATTTTGAACTAAAATAAAATTATACTAGACATCATTACAAAGCCCAAGCAAATATACAGATAATTTAGCAAATAAAACATACAAGTATGTTCCTACATGAAACTTGAAAAACATGTAGCATTGCAACGGTAATTCTCAGCACCTATTGCCCCAAGCCACCGAGGGGTGGTCATGAGAACAAATAGCCGGAACATGGACCCCGTCCAATTAATATATGTTGCCTTAAATCCTCCATGGTTAAGACATATATTAATAACCGCTTATTTGGCCACCAGTTTAGTTAACAGAGCTTCTAGGGAAGGTTAATAACTAAACGAGTCTTGAGTGTATAACCATTGTTTACGTAGCCCGATCCACGTCCTACCAAGCCACCGAGGGGTGGTCATGAATAGGATCGTACCCGAACACGTTTTCCACATAGGAGATCCAATCTAGTATACCGGCGGCAGTAAACACCTACCGAGGGGTGTGGTCAGGGCAGAACTGACGCGAGGCATTACCATGCTTTCACATATGGATCAACAATGGAGACCGTGGGTTTTGTTTGAAACCCTCTCCCACTCAATATTTTGAAAAACATGCAAGTTTTGACAAATTATGTATGATCAATATAGTATGAGCGGCACTCACCTATCCTATATGACATGTTATCAAATATGCATTCAAAACATCCATCAATACATATTTATACATCCATGACATATCACAGAAAAAATAATTGACAGAAAAACCAAGCTATGGTTCCATCCTAGAACAAAGAAAATAAAGATTACAAAATTCCATCCAAAGCATTCTTTGGGTCTTGAATTCTGTTCCATCTTCTTGTATCCATCTTTATGTAGCCTCTCCATTTATTTCTCATCCCAAGAATTATTTAAAATTTAAATATCCAAAAATTTAAATTTCAAATTCAAATTCCAAATTCGAATTTCAAATTTAAATTTCAAATTTAAATTTTAAACAATTTTAAACATCATGTGTAATAATATGTAATTTCAAAAATTTCAAATTTTTAATTACATATTTTTAAACATGATTTAAAATCAAATCTCAAATTTAAAAATCAAAATTTTCTGATTTTTGAACCGTCGGACCGCCGCCCCCGTAGGCGGCAGCCACCGTGGGCAGCCACCAACCCCGGAGGGGCTGGCAGCCCACGGCCGCCCCATGTGCAGCCCTGCCAGGCTGCAGGCCATGCCTGCAGCGCCAGGCTGCACGCCCAGGCTGGGCGCAACAGCCGGCAGGCTGCAGGCAGAGGCTGCACGCCCAGGCTGTGGCCAGCCTTGGGCAGGCCACGGCCACCCCTGGCTGCAGGCCAAGCCTGCGGCCGTGGGTGGTGTGGACCTGCACAGGGGCTGCCGCAGCCCCATCCTGCCCGAGGGCAGGGGCTGCAGCCCCACCAAGGCCCGTTGGCCTATCCCGAGGGGTCGTGTCTCGATTTTCGTGCCATATTCCAATTTACCTATTAGGATCTCCAAAAATTAATTTGAATCCCAATTAAATTGAAATTTTCCACACAATCAAAATTTCAATCTTTAAATCAAATTTAACTTTTGGGAAAAATAAATTACAGTCTTCAATCTTCAATCTCCTCCAATAATAATTACATAAAAATTCCTAAACCGTTTCCGGTATACAACAATTCTAACCATAAAAATTCTAAGAGACAAAAATTAAAATCCATGGGAAAATTACAGTGTTAATAAACTGCTCCCATGGTTACATAAAAAATCCTAGATACAATTTTTCTAAATTCTAAAGAACCATAACCGGCATAAACAAGCATGCTTATAATAATTCGGAAAATTTAAAATAACCACATACTTTATACATAATCCATGATAACAACATAAAGGAACCCTAGAATGCCACTCTCTAAATATCAAATCCATACATAAATAAAAAGACTAAGTAATTGTCTAATTTATGTACATGGCATAGTCATGAGATAGCTCTGATACCAATTGTAGGAAAATAAATCGGTAAAAATGTATCAGAGTGGCGCAGCGGAACAATAAAAATTTTTAGATCGTTAAATATCTCAAGATGCCATATACAATAAACCAACAACAATTAAAACTCATACCTCAAGGATGCCAATCTTGCAGGAGGAGAATGACCGGAGGCTTCAACCAACTAGCCTTCTATACTATTCTCCAATTCCCGAAGGGCTAAGTGTGTGGGAACTCTGAACCTCGATCGGTATGCTAGCACTGCTAGTCTTCTTCCGACCACCCAGATCTCTAAAGAACTTTATTGTCACGATGAGCTGTGCAACAATAAGCCTGCTCACCTGAGAGTCTGTGGTCTGAGAGAACTGGAGTGGCAGGACCTCTATTTATAGACTTGCATGAGGTGATTCTCTGAATTCGAATTGGATTAGGAAAAGATTTTCTCCCTTATCCATAACCAAAAAATCCGAATTTTCCAAGGGAGAATCTCCACAATAAAATTCGGTTTTCTTAGGATAAATCCAATCCAAATCTAAACAAGATTTTAACTAGAATTTTATCTCCCTTTTTCAACCAAAAAATCCAAAATTTCTAGGAGAAAATCTTCTCCAAATTTTCAGCCACTTTTAGGATAAGGAAGAATCAAAATTCCACTAGGATTTTCAAACTTGAATCTTATCTCAACCTTATCCAAAAATAACCGAATTTCCTAGGAGAGATTCTCCAAATTTTCGACCACTTTTCAGGGAGGAGAGAATCCAAATTCAACTGGGATTGAAACTTGAATTTTTCCCTTGAATCTTATCCACAAAAATCTGAAATTTCCTTGAGGATTATCCTCAAAAATTTCGTCCACCTTTGTTGGGATTTGGATTCAAAATTCAAGTAGGATTCTAACGAGATTATCCTCTCCAAATCCAACTCAAATTCGAATTTCAAACCTTGTGGATTTTCCACAACAAATTCGAATCCTACTTGGACTGTGATTCAAAATTTGAATTTCAAATTTCAAATTCAAATTTCAAATTCAAATTTCAAATTTCAAATTTCAAATTTAAATTTCAAATTCAAATTTCAAATTCGAATTTCAAATTCAAATTTCAATTTCAAATTCAAATTTCAAATTTCAAATTTCAAAATTCAAATTTCAAATTTCAAAATTCAAATTTCAAATTCCACAAAACGGTTGTGTTTCATATTCTTGTTCTCATGGATAATTTTCTACAACTCCAATCCAATCTCAAATAAAATCATGGTAACTTTATTTGGAGTTCGAATAATTGTGTACTCTATTATCCAAAACAAAATCTAAATCCAACCGGAGAGAATCTTGTCTACCATCCTTATCCTGTGTCATCACCATCCATGCATAATAAACTAGCCAATAGCATATACAAATCAATTTGCCAAACGTTAAGGAATTATGTGGAGCTAGTAGAGGGACTGATTGGACATATATAATCGGGCTCTCGTGATTCCATATGATCATCATTCTGTACCGAACAACTCAATCATATGATCACTAATTTCAGAGTCACACCACTATAAACCTGAAACTGAACTCCCAATTATATACCGTATTACGTAAGCCTGTGACGAGCTACTATCCAATGACCTTGTCATATATGCAAAACCCTCATATGATATCCATGATCAGCCTTAGGTCAAAGTCCGTTTAATCCTACTGATCAGGCTATCTTAAAGTTCCATTATACTACTGAATCAAGAAAATGATTATTCACCATATGTGAATAAGAAGTCATCCGCCCAGCAGACGACCCAAGGCCTTGTCCCTTTTCACATTCAGTATAATGCCTTTAAGAGGATACCTTTAATTCCTCAGAGCTATGATTCTGATATCTGCAAACAAACCCTTCATCGTATACAAGTCATGCACCCAACGAACCGGTCTATAAGCTTACTACCTCTGAGACGCTTTAGCCATTGGAAGATCAAAGTACACAAGTCATATACATGAAGAAGTTCATTTACTCAGGATTAAGGTTATTGCACAATGAACGTCAAAAGCAGATTGATCCACTCATAGCGGACTACGTAGATCAATCACGCTTTAGTCCCGGTCTAATATGTCACCACCAAGCAACATATCTATGTCTCTACTTGGGAGTCCAGCTCCAGACAGTCAAGACAAACCGTCCCCTCCAAGGCTTTAGACAACATAATAGTCTTAACATGAGTTAGATGCTCGGTCTAACCCCATAGACTACAGACCATGATGTGAATCAAATAACAGCTTTAAAGGAACCAATCAACGTCAAGGGAACCAACTCAAATACGAATTGGGCCGATTACAAGAGCGAGAGCAAAAAGATTTAAAGAAACACTTAATGGGCTAATTCAAGAGGTTTGGGCTCAATCAAATTCGTGGCCCATTGAGCATGATTCATGATACATTGACTTGATTCAAGCCCATGGGGAATTTAACTAATTCAATCAAGCCCAAGACGTTTTTTGACCAAGGATTTTCAAATTTGTGGCAGAATAACTACCTTCCTAGGATTTAGGAATTTGGTTGGGATTATCTTTTCAGATTTGTTAGGATTTAGGAAGATTTGGGAATATCTTTTGTAACAAATTTCAGTTAGGATTTAGGCTTATCTTTTATAACAAATTTTCAAATAATTTTCGGATTTTTTAGGCTTATTTTTTTCAGATTTTCTTTAGGAATATTCTTTGTAACAATTGCCTATAAATAGGCACCCCATAGCAATAGAAGAGAACACTTCAGTTTAATTCATAAATTTGAGAGTTTAATTCTCTTTGGTTCTTTGAAGAACTATATGAACTTATCGGAATTTTCCGTGGCGTTCGCTTCTGACTTATCAATCAATCCTTCCATAGTTGATTGTGGCGTCTTCATTATACCAAGGTTCTTGTTTCGCATTAAGCAACGGGTTGAGGTCCATATACCAAGGTTCTTGTTTTTGCTGAAGCAACGGGTCAAGGTCTTCCATCCATTCGAACCTGATTTTTAGAACGTTCTTGGGTTCCTAAACTTAACGGGTCTCGTTATTCTTGACGGGGTTCGTATCATTTGGTATCAGAGCTTAGGTTCTAAAACTCAGGTTTGCCTATCCCATTTATTTTCGTTTTTTTTTAGTTCCAAATTAAGGTTGTAATTTTCGGTTGTGTTATTCAGAATTCAAATCAAGAGGATCCAAGAAAGAAAAAAAAAAAAAAAAAGAAAATCGGATTAAAAAAAATAGGGAAAAAAAAAGTTGATTCATCATCAAGAAAGATTCAGTTTTGTGAAATTTTTATCTTGTCTGTCAATTCACGTACTTATTGGTTTTTTTTTTTTTTGTGGGTTCTCGGTAAATCGTTGCTGAAAGTTTTGATTATCGTTTGTTTTTTTTGAAAAGAACCAAAAGAGAATCAACGAGTGGAAAAAGGCAGAAGTAGTGAGCATATTAGAGGGTAAAAGCCATTTGAGTGACAAACACGAGAGCGAGTGAATTTTCTTTTCTTGAGTGAAACACGTGAGGGAGTGCTTGTGAGGTTTCTAACCTTATTTTGCAGATTTTAAATATGTCACGCAATCAAGAAGGAAACTCAACCAAAGAGGCACCACGATTAACAATTCCGAACCTGCAATTACAGTTGATGAGGGAGATGAGACGAATGTTGAGGGCTGAATTAGAACAAGTGCATAAACGGTTAGACCGGATAGAGGTTGCACGTTTGAAGCAGCCACAAAATACTCCTAATGTGTGTGAAAGGGAAAGAGTTCAATTTCGAGGAGTGAGAGATGAAGACGAAAAGTATTATGGGGCTGGTTTTGATAAAGAAGACGATCAAGATTTGGTTGTGGGTAATAGGAGACATGGAGGGCGATTTACAAGAGCTGGGAATCAAGAAGACAACAATTTGGGTAGTATTAAGATGAAGATTCCGCCGTTCCAAGGTAGAACCATCTCTGACGATCTAGAGAAGCAGTTTGATTGGTGTGTTAACATGGATGGCTTCACCAACAAGTATTCATTCATGTTCAATGATCAACCAATCGCTGTTGTACCACTGACACCACAACAAGTGTATAAAGATCAAGTAAGGTTACAAAAAGAAGGTGAACAAAAGAAAAGAAGTGAAAAAGAGAGCAACCAAAAGATAAAAGATGAAAAAGAAAGTGAAAAAAAGAAAGAGAGTGAAAAAGAGAGAGAGGCCGAGAAAAGCGAGCAAAAAAAAGAAAAGAGTATTATGGCCGTTGAGAGAAAATCGGAGAGAAAACAAAAGAATTTTTATGCAAAAGCGAGTGAAATCAAGCGAGTTATATTTTCAAAACAGCCGATGATTGTACTATTATACAAAGAGGCATTTTTAAACACTAACAAGCTTGACCCTTCTTTGTCTAGTTCTGTTGCTTTACTTATGCAGGGATACAAGGATGTCTTTCCTGAGAAAGCACTACGCAGATTACCATCTATTCGAGGGTTCAAACATCAAATTGATTTTGTGCCCAGTGCTTCCAATCCAAACCGACAAATCTATAGTAGTAATCCCGAGAAGACTAAGGAGCTACAAGGTCAAGACAACAAAATGCGTCACAAATTAGTTTTTGATCCCGGAGATTGGGTTTGGCTAGGCGTAAGGAAGAAACAAATCCAAACACAAAGACGTTCCAAGCGACTTCCTAGAGGGGATGGTCCTTTCCAAGTTCTTGAACGAATCGATGACAGTGTATACAAATCCTTATTAGGCGATGATTTGAGGACAAATCCTTTTCAAGAAGAGGGGAATGATGTGAATCAAATAACAGCTTTAAAGGAACCAATCAACGTCAAGGGAACCAACTCAAATACGAATTGGGCCGATTACAAGAGCGAGAGCAAAAAGATTTAAAGAAACACTTAATGGGCTAATTCAAGAGGTTTGGGCTCAATCAAATTCGTGGCCCATTGAGCATGATTCATGATACATTGACTTGATTCAAGCCCATGGGGAATTTAACTAATTCAATCAAGCCCAAGACGTTTTTTGACCAAGGATTTTCAAATTTGTGGCAGAATAACTACCTTCCTAGGATTTAGGAATTTGGTTGGGATTATCTTTTCAGATTTGTTAGGATTTAGGAAGATTTGGGAATATCTTTTGTAACAAATTTCAGTTAGGATTTAGGCTTATCTTTTATAACAAATTTTCAAATAATTTTCGGATTTTTTAGGCTTATTTTTTTCAGATTTTCTTTAGGAATATTCTTTGTAACAATTGCCTATAAATAGGCACCCCATAGCAATAGAAGAGAACACTTCAGTTTAATTCATAAATTTGAGAGTTTAATTCTCTTTGGTTCTTTGAAGAACTATATGAACTTATCGGAATTTTCCGTGGCGTTCGCTTCTGACTTATCAATCAATCCTTCCATAGTTGATTGTGGCGTCTTCATTATACCAAGGTTCTTGTTTCGCATTAAGCAACGGGTTGAGGTCCATATACCAAGGTTCTTGTTTTTGCTGAAGCAACGGGTCAAGGTCTTCCATCCATTCGAACCTGATTTTTAGAACGTTCTTGGGTTCCTAAACTTAACGGGTCTCGTTATTCTTGACGGGGTTCGTATCATTAATTCAAGAGGTTTGGGCTCAATCAAATTCGTGGCCCATTGAGCATGATTCATGATACATTGACTTGATTCAAGCCCATGGGGAATTTAACTAATTCAATCAAGCCCAAGACGTTTTTTGAGTTGGTTCCCTTGACGTTGATTGGTTCCTTTAAAGCTGTTATTTGATTCACATCAGACCATAGTTTAGACTGCTAACTTTAGAACATTGTCTTCTCGCATACAAAAGTCCATTGCATGCAACGTTCTAACAGTTTTAACACAAGCAGTCAGTGAGCCATATTTGCTTACATTTACTTTAACATGTAAATAAGACGAGGACGTATAGCAATGTAATGAATAACCTCTATGTATAATTTTATTATCCAGTCCAAAATGAATACATCAAAATGTCTCTAATACTTAGGGCATTTCCTAACAGCAGCCCCATCCTGCCGGAGGGCAAGGGCTGCAGCCCCACCAAGCCCGTCGGCCTATCCCGAGGGCTCGTGTCTCGATTTTTGTGTCATATTCCAATTTACCTATTAGGATCTCCAAAAATTAATTTGAATCCTAATTAAATTGAAATTTTCCACACAATCAAAATTTCAACCTTTAAATCAAATTTAACTTTTGGGAAAAAATAAATTACGATCTTCAATCTTCAATCTCCTCTAAGAATAATTACATAAAATTTCCTAAACCGTTTCCGGTGTACAAAAATTCTAACCATAAAAATTCTAAGAGACAAAAATTAAAATCCATGGGAAAATTACAGTGTTAATAAACTGCTCCCATGGTTACATAAAAATTCCTAGATACAATTTTTCTAAATTCTAAGGAACCATAACCGGTATAAACAAGCATGCTTATAATAATTCAAAAAATTAAAATAACCACATACTTTATACATAATCCATGATAACAACATAAAGGAACCCTAGAATGCCACTCTCTAAATATCAAATCCATACATAAATAAAAAGACTAAGTAATTGTCTAATTTATGTATATGGCATAGTCATGAGATGGCTCTAATACCAATTGCAGGAAAATAAATCAGTAAAAACATATCAGAGTGGCGCAGCGGAACAATAAAAAATTTTTAGATCGTTAAATATCTCATGATGCCATATACAATAAACCAACAACAATTAGAACTCATACCTCAAGGACGCCAATCTTGTCAGAGGAGAATGACCGGAGGCTTCAACCAACTAGCCTTCTCTACTATTCTCCAGTTCCCGAATTGCTGACTGTGTGGGCACTCTGAACCTCGATCGGTATGCTAGCATTGCTAGTCTTCTTCCGACCACCCAGATCTCTAAAGAACTTATTGTCATGATGAGCTATGCAACAATAAGCCCACTCACCTGAGAGTCTGTGGTCTGAGAGAACTGGAGTGGCAGGACCTCTATTTATAGACCTGCATGAGGTGATTCTCTGAATTTGAATTGGACTAGGAAAAGATATTCTCCCTTATCCATAACCATAAAAGTCCGAATTTTCTATGGTAGATTCTCAACAATAAAATTCGGCCATTATGGATAAATCCAATCCAAATCTAAACAAGATTTTAACTAGAATTTTATCTCCCCTTTTTCAACCAAAAAATCCGAAATTCCTAGGAGAAAATCTCCTCATAAAATTCGGCCACTTTTAGGATAAGGGAGAATCAAAATTCCACTAGGATTTTCAAGCTTGAATCTTATCTCAACCTTATCCAAAATAACCGAATTTTCCTAGGAGATACCCTCCAAAATTTCGACCACTTTTCAGGGAGGAGAGAATCCAAATTCAACTAGGATTGAAACATGAATTTTTCCCTTTGAACCTTATCCATAAAAACCGAAATTTTATTGAGGATTATCCTCAAAATTTTGTCCACCTTTTGTTAGGATTTAGATTCAAAATTCAAGTATGATTCTAACAAGATTATCCTCTCCAAATCCAACTCAAATTCGAATTCCAAACCTTGTGGATTTTCCACAACAAATTCGAATCCCACTTGGACTGTGATTCAAAATTTGAATTTCAAATTTCAAATTCGAATTTCAAATTCAAATTTCAAATTTCAAATTTCAAATTTAAATTTCAAATTCAAATTTCAAATTCGAATTTCAAATTCAAATTTCAAATTCAAATTTCAAATTCAAAATTCAAATTTCAAATTTCAAAATCCACAAAACGGTTGTGCTTCAAATTCTTGTTCTCATGGATAATTTTATTTGGAGTTCGAATAATTGTGTACTCTGTTATCCAAAACAAAATCTGAATCCAACCGGAGAGAATCTCGTCTACTATCCTAATCCTGTGTCATCACCATCCATGCATAATAAACTAGCCAATAGCATACACAAATCAATTTGCCAAACATTAAGGAATTATGTGGAGCTAGTAGAGGGACTGATTAGACATATATAATCGGGCTCTCGCTAATCCATATGATCATCATTCTTTACCGAACAACTCAATTATATGATCACTAGTTTCAGAGTCACACCACTATAAACCTGAAACTGAACTCCCAATTATATACCGTATTACGTAAGCCTATGACAAGCTATCGTCCAATGACCTTGTCATGTATGCAGAACCCTCATATGATATCCATGATCAGCCTTAGGCCAAAGTCCATTTAATCCTACTGATCAGGCTATCTTAAAGTTCCATTATACTATCAAATAAAGAAAATGATTATTCACCATATATGAATAAGAAGTCATCCGCCCAGTAGACGACCCAAGGCTTTGTCCATTTTCAAATTCAGTATAATGCCTTTAAGAGGATACTCTTAACTCCTCATTAGAGCTATGATTCCAATATCTGTAAACGAACCCTTCATCGTATACAAGTCATGCACCTAACGAACCGGTCTATAAGCTTACTACCTCTAAGATGCTTTAGCCATTGGAACATCAAAGTACACAAGTCATATACATGAAGCTGTCCTTTTACTTAGGATTAAGGTTAATGCATAATGAACGTCAAAAGCAGATTGATCCACTCAAAGCGGACTTCGTAGATCAATCACGCTTTAGTCCCGATCTAATATGTCACCACCAAGCAACATATCCATGTCTCTACTTGGGAGTCCAGCTCCAGACAGTCAAGACAAACTGTCCCCTCCAAGGCTTTAGACAACATAATAGTCTTAACATGAGTTAGATGCTCGGTCTAACCCCATAGACTACAGACCATAGTTGAGACTGCTAACTTTAGAACATTGTCTTCTCGCATACAAAAATCCATTGCATGCAACGTTCTAACAGTTTAACACAAGAAATCAAGGAGCCATATTTGCTTGCATTTACTTTAACATGTAAATAAGACGAGGACAGATAGCAATGTGATGAATAACCTTCATATATAATTTTATTATCCAGTTCAAAATAAATACATCAAAATGTCTCTAACGCTTAGGGCATTTCCTAACAGACTTTGGAACGTTCTTGAGTTCATAAACTTGACGAGTCTCGTTATTCTTGGCGGGGTTCGCATCATTTGGTGTCAGAGCTTAGGTTCTAGCTCGGAAAGAACCAAAAGAGAATCAACGAGTGGAAGAAGGCAGGAGTAGTGAGCGTGTTAGAGGGTCAAAGCCATTTAAGCGAGAAACACGAGAGTGAGTGAATTCTCTTTTCTCAAGTGAAACACATGAGGGAGTGCTTGTGAGGTTTCTAACCTTATTTTGCAGATTTTAAATATTTCACGCAATAAAGAAGAAAACTCAACTGTAGAGCCACCACGACCAACTATTGCAAACCTGTAGTTACAGTTGATGAGAGAGATGAAACGGATGTTGAGAGTTGAATTAGAATGAGTGCATGAACGGTTGGACTAGATAGAGATTGCACGTTTGAAGCAGCCATAAAATGCTCCTAATGTGTGCAAAAGGGAAAGACTTCAATTTCGAGGTGTGAGAGATGAAGACGAAAAGTATTGTGGGGCGGGTTTTTGATAAAGAAGATGGTCAGGATTCGGTTGTGGGTAATAGGAGACATAGAGGGCGATTTACAAGAGCTAGGAATCAAGAAGACAACAATTCGAGCAGCATTAAAATGAAGATTCCCTCGTTCTAAGGTAAAACCATCCTTGACGATTTATAGAAGCAGTTTGATTGGTGTGTTAACACGGATGGATTCACCAACAAGTATTCGTCGCTCAACGATCAACCAATCACTCTTATGCTGCTGACACCACAACAAGTGTATGAAGATCAAGTGAGGTTACAAAAAGAGAAGGAGTGAAAAAGAGAGCAACCAAAAGATAAAAAGTGAAAAAGAAAGAGGGTGAAAAAGAGAGAGAGGCTGAGAAAAGCGAGCAAAAAAAAAGAGAAGAGTCTTATGGCCATTGACAGAAAATCAGAGAGAAAACAAAAGGGTTATTATACAAAAGGATACGAGGATGTCCTTTGCAAGGAAGCACTACGTGGATTATCATTTATTTGAGGGTTCAAACATCAAATTGATTTTATGCCCAGAGCTTCCAATCCAAACCAACTAATCCATAGTAGTAATCCCGAGAAGACTAAGAAGCTTCAAGGTCAAGCCAATCACAAATTAGTTTTTGATCCCGGAGATTGGGTTTGGCTATGCGAAAGGAAGAAACGAATCCCGACACAAAAGCGTTCCAAGTGACTTCCTAGAGGGGATGGTCCTTTCCAAGTTCTTGAATGAATCGATGACAATGCATACAAATCCTTATTAGGCAATGATTTCCTTTTCAAGAGGAGGGGAATGATGTGAATCAAAGAACGATTTTAAGGGAACCAATTCAAATACTAATTGGGCTGGTTACAAGAGCAAGAGCAAAGAGATTTAAAGAAGTACTTAATGGGCTGATTCAAGCGATTTGGGCTCAATCAAATTCGTGGAGGCCCATTGACTCATGTGGTGAACAGGGATGCATTAACTTAATTCAAGCCTATGAGGAATTTAAATAATACAAGCCCATGGCATTTTTTTAATTCATTTTCGTTTCTTTTTCTGAATTTCTAGTGTTGCCGTGATTTCGGTTAGGATTTAGGATTATCTTTTGTAACAAATTTCAGTTAGGATTTAGGATGATCTTTTATATCAAATTTTTAGATTTTTAGGACTATCCTTTGCAACAAATTTTCGAGTCTTTTGGGAATATTCTCTGTAACAATTGCGTATAAATAGGCATCCTCACGGCAATAAAAAGACACATCAGTTTATTCACAAATTTGAGAGTTCTAATTCTCTTTGGTTCTTTGAGAACTTTTTGAACTTATCGGAATTTTTCGTGGCGTTCACTCCCGACTTATCAATCAACCATTCCATAGTTGATTGTGGCATCTTCCTTATACCAAGGTTCTTGTTCTGCATTAAGCAACGGGTTGAGGTCCAATATACCAAGGTTCTTGTTTTTGCTGAAGCAACGGGTCGAGGTCTCCCAACCATTCAAACCTGACTTTGGAACGTTCTTGGATTCATAATCTTGACGGGTCTCGTTATTCTTGGTGGGGTTCGCATCATTTGGTATCAGAGCTTAGGTTCTAGGTCGAAAAGAACCAAAAGAGAATAAACGAGTGGAAGAAGGTAGGGGTAGTGAGCATGTTAGAGGGTAAAAGCCATTTAAGCGAGAAACACGAGAGTGAGTGAATTCTCTTTTCTCAAGTGAAACACGTGAGGGAGTGCTTGTGAGGTTTCTAACCTTATTTTGCAGATTTTAAATATGTCACGCAATAAAGAAGAAAACTCAACCGTAGAGCCACCACGACCAACTATTCTAAACCTGTAATTACAGTTGATGGGAGAGATGAAACGGATGTTGAGAGTTGAATTAGAATGAGTACATGAACGGTTGGACCAGATAGAGATACCACGTTTGAAGCAGCCACAAAATGCTCCTAATGTGTGCAAAAGAGGAAGAGTTCAATTTCGAGGTTTGAGAGATGAAGATGAAAAGTATTGTGGGGCTGGTTTTTGATAAAGAAGATGGTCAGGATTCTGTTGTGGGTAATAAGAGATATGGAGGGCGATTTACAAGAGTTAGGAATCAAGAAGACAACAATTCAGACAGCATTGAAATGAAGATTCCCCCGTTCCAAGGTAAAACCATCCTTGATGATTTATAGAAGCTGTTTGATTGGTGTGTCAACATGGATGGCTTCACTAACAAGTATTCATCGCTCAACGATCAACCAATCACTCTTGTACTACTTACACCACAACAAGTATATGAAGATCAAGTGAGGTTACAAAAAGAAGAGTGAAAAAGAGAGCAACCAAAAGATAAAAAGTGAAAAAGAAAGAGGGTGAAAAAGAGAGAGAGGCCGAGAAAAGCGAGCAAAAAAAAGAGAAGAGTCTTATGGCCATTGAGAGAAAATCAGAGAGAAAACAAAAGGGTTGTTATACAAAAGGATACGACGATGTTTTTTGCAAGGAAGCACCACGTGGATTATCATTTATCTGAGGGTTCAAACATCAAATTGATTTTGTGCCCAGAGCTTCCAATCCAAACCGACTAATCCATAATAGTAATCCCGAGAAGACTAAGGAGCTTCAAGGTCAAGCCAACAAAACGCATCCCAAATTAGTTTTTGATCCCGGATATTGGGCTTGGCTATGCGAAAGGAAGAAACGAATCCCGACACAAAAGCGTTCCGAGTGACTTCCTAGAGGGGATGGTCCTTTCCAAGTTCTTGAACGAATCGATGACAATGCATACAAATCCTTATTAGGCGATGATTTCCTTTTCAAGAGGAGGGGAATGATGTAAATCAAAGAACGGTTTTAAGGTGTTCGGAAATGCCCTAAGTATTAGAGACATTTTGATGTATTCATTTTGAACTGGATAATAAAATTATACATAGAGGTTATTCATTATATTGCTATTTGTCCTCGTCTTATTTACATATTAAAGTAAATGTAAGCAAATATGGCTCACTGACTGCTTGTGTTAAAACTGTTGGAACGTTGCATGCAATGGACTTTTGTATGCGAGAAGACAATGTTCTAAAGTTAGCAGTTTAAACTATGGTCTGTAGTCTATGGGGTTAGACCGAGCATCTAACTCATGTTAAGACTATTATGTTGTCTAAAGCCTTGGAGGGGACGGTCTGTCTTGACTGTCTGGAGCTGGACTCCCAAGTAGAGACATGGATATGTGATGCAACCCAAGACATGACACCACCAAGGGAACCAGTTCAAGTACCAATTGGGCCAGTTACAAGAGCAAGAGCCAAGAAATTTAAAGAAGCACTTAATGGGCTGATTCAAGAGATTTGGGCTCAATCAAATTCGTGGAGGCCCATTGAGCAAGATTCACAAAGATGCATTAACTTGATTCAAGCCCATGAGGAATTCAGCTAATTCTTTCAAGCCCAATCAAGCCAAGAGACGTTTTTCTTCAACTAAGGAAGTTCGGATTTAGTTTCAACTAAGGAAGTCGGATTTAGTTAGGATTATCTTTTCTGAATTTAGTTGGGATTATCTTTTCCCAATTTGGGTGGGATTATATTTTCGAATTTGTTGGGATTTCAGCAACTTTAGGATTTAGGTTAGGATTTTGAGAGTATCTTTTGTAACAAACAAAATTCTGATTTCAAACAAAAATCCGGATTTTGTTTAGGTTTAACTTTGTTAGGATTTGTTAAGAATATCTTTGAATCCGAATTTTCAAATAATTTTCGGATTTTTTAGGCTTATTTTTTTCAGATTTTCTTTAGGAATATTCTTTGTAACAATTGCCTATAAATAGGCGTTCCCATAGCAATAAAAGAACACATCAGTTTGATTCATAAATTTGAGAGTTTTAATTCTCTTTGGTTCTTTGAAGAACTATCTGAACTTATCGGAATTTTCCGTGGCGTTCGCTTCTGACTTATCAATCAACCCTTCCATAGTTGATTGTGGCGTCTTCCTTATACCAAGGTTCTTGTTTCGCATTAAGCAACGGGTTGAGGTCCTTATACCAAGGTTCTTGTTTTTGCTGAAGCAACGGGTCGAGGTCTCCCATCCATTCGAACCTGATTTTAGAACGTTCTTGGGTTCATAATCTTGACGGGTCTCGTTATTCTTGACGGGGTTCGTATCAATATGTTGCTTGGAGGTGACATATTAGACCGGGACTAAAGCGTGATTGATCTACGTAGTCCGCTATGAGTGGATCAATCTGCTTTTGACGTTCATTGTGCAATAACCTTAATCCTGAGGAAATGAACTACTTCATGTATATGACTTGTGTACTTCGAGATAGCCTGATCAGTAGGATTAAACGGACTTTGACCTAAGGCTGATCATGGATATCATATGAGGGTTTTGCATATATGACAAGGTCATTGGATGGTAGCTCGTCACAGGCTTACGTAATACGGTATATAATTGGGAGTTCAGTTTCAGGTTTATAGTGGTGTGACTCTAAAATTAATGATCATATGATTGAGTTGTTCGGTACAGAATGATGATCATATGGAATCACGGGAGCCCGATTATATATGTCCAATCAGTCCCTCTACTAGCTCCACATAATTCCTTAACGTTTGGCAAATTGATTTGTGTATGCTATTGGCTAGTTTATTATGCATGGATGGTGATGACACAGGATTAGGATGGTAGACAAGATTCTCTCCGGTTGGATTCAGATTTTGTTTTGGATAATAGAGTACACAATTATTCGAACTCCAAATAAAGTTGCCATGATTTTATTTGAGATTGGATTGGAGTTGTAGAAAATTATCCATGAGAATAAGAATATGAAACACAACCGTTTTGTGGAATTTGAAATTTGAATTTTGAAATTTGAAATTTGAATTTTGAATTTGAAATTTGAATTTGAAATTCGAATTTGAAATTTGAATTTGAAATTTGAAATTTGAATTTGAAATTTAAAATTCAAATTTTGAATCACAGTCCAAGTAGGATTCGAATTTGTTGTGGAAAATCCACAAGGTTTGAAATTCGAATTTGAGTTGGATTTGGAGAGGATAATCTTGTTAGAATCCTACTTGAATTTTGAATCCAAATCCCAACAAATAAGGGACGAAATTTTTGAGGATAATCCTCATGAAAGATTTCAGATTTTGTGGATAAGATTCAAGGGTAAATTCAAGCTTCAATCCTAGTTGAATTTGGATTCTCTCCTCCCTAAAAGTGGCCGAAATTTTGGAGCCTTTATCCTAGGAAATTCGGTTATTTTTGGATAAGGTTGAAATGAGATTTAGCTTGAAAATCCTAGTGGAATTTTTGATTCTCCCTTATCTATAATGGCCGAAATTTTTTGGAGGATTTTCTCCTTGTGAAATTCGGATTTTTTGTTGAAAAAGGGAGATAAAAATTCTAGTTAAAAACTTGTTTAGATTTGATTGGATTTCTCCTAGTAAAACCGAATTTATTGTTGGGATTTTCCCTTGGAAAAATTCGGATTTTATGGGTTTGGATAAGGGAAAATATCTTTTCCTAATCCAATTCAAATTCAGAGATTCACCTCATGCAGGTCTATAAATAGAGGTCCTGCCACTCCAGTTCTCTCAGACCACAGACTCTCAGGTGAGTAGGCTTATTGTTGCACAGCTCATCGTGACAATAAAGTTCTTTAGAGATCTGGGTGGTCGGAAGAAGACTAGCAGTGCTAGCATACCGATCGAGGTTCAGAGTGCCCACACACTCAGCCATTTGGGAATTAGAGAATAGTAGAGAAGGCTAGTTAGTTGAAGCCTCCGGTCATTCTCCTCCTGCAAGATTGGCGTCCTTGAGGTATGAGTTTTAATTGTTGTTGGTTTATTGTATATGGCATCATGAGATATTTAACGATCTAAAATTTTTATTGTTCCGCTGCGCCACTCTGATACGGTTTTATCGATTTATTTTCCCACATAAGGGAACCAATTCAAATACCAATTGGGCTGGTTAAAAGAGCGAGAGCAAAGAGATTTAAAGAAGCACTTAATGGACTTATTCAAGCGATTTGGGCTCAATCAAATTCGTGGAGGCCCATTGACTCATGTGGTCAATAGGGATGCATTAACTTAAGTCAAGCCCATGAGGAATTCAAATAATACAAGTCCATACCTTTTTTTAATTTATTTTCGTTTCTTTTTCTGAATTTCTAGTGTAGGCGTGTTTTCGGTTAGGATTTAGGATTATCTTTTGTAACAAATTTCAGTTACGATTTAGGATTATCTTTTATATCAATTTTTCAGATTTTTAGAGTTATCCTTTGCAACAAATTTTCGAGTCTTTTCGGAATATTCTCTATAACAATTGCCTATAAATAGGCATCCTCACGGCAGTAAAAAGACACATCAGTTTATTCACAAATTTGAGAGTTCTTATTCTCTTTAGTTCTTTGAGAACTAATTGAGCTTATTGGAAATTTCTATGGCGTTCACTCCCGACTTAATAATCAACCACTCCATAGTTGATTATGGCATCTTCCTTATACCAAGGTTCTTGTTCCGCATTAAGTAACGGGTCGAGGTCCAATATACCAAGGTTCTTGTTTTTGCTGAAGCAACGGGTCGAGGTCTCCTATCCATTCAAACCTGACTTTGGAATGTTCTTGAGTTCATAATCTTGACGGGTCTCGTTATTCTTGGCGGGGTTCGCATCATTTGGTATCAGAGCTTAGGTTCTAGCTCGAAAAGAACCAAAAGAGAATCAACAAGTGGAAGAAGGCAGGAGTAGTGAGCATATTAGAGGGTAAAAGCCATTTAAGCGAGAAACACGAGAGTGAGTGAATTCTCTTTTCTCAAGTGAAACATGTGAGGGAGTGCTTGTGAGGTTTCTAACCTTATTTTAAAGATTTTAAATATGTCACGCAATAAAGAAGAAAACTCAACCGTAGAGCTACCACGACCAACTATTCCAAACCTGCAGTTACTGTTGATGAGAGAGATGAAACGGATGTTGAGAGTTGAATTAGAATGAGTGCATGAACGATTTGACCGGATAGAGATTGCACATTTGAAGTGTAGGAAAATAAATCGATAAAAACGTATCAGAGTAGCGCAGCGGAACAATACAAATTTTTTAAGATCGTTAAATATCTCATGATGCCATATACAATAAACCAACAACAATTAAAACTCATACCTCAAAGTTGCCAATCTTGTAGGACGAGAATGACCGAAGGCTTCAATTAACTAGCCTTCTCAACTATTCTCCAATTCCCGAATGGCTGAGTGTGTGGGCACTCTGAACCTCGATCGGTATACTAGCACTGCTAGTCTTCTTCCGACCACCCAGATCTCTAAAGAACTTATTGTCACGATGAGCTGTGCAACAATAAGCCTGCTCACCTGAGAGTCTGTGGTCTAAGAGAACTGGTGTGGCAGGACCTCTATTTATAGACCTGCATGAGGTGATTCTCTGAATTCGAATTGGATTAGGAAAAGATATTCTCCCTTATCCATATCCATAAAATCCGAATTTTGCATGAGAAAATCCCAACAACAAAATTCGGTTTATTTAGGATAAATCCAATCCAAATCTAAACAAGATTTTAACTAGAATTTTATCTCCCTTTTTCAACCAAAAAATCTGAAATTTCCTAGGAGATTTTCCCTCCAAAAATTCGGCCACATTTAGGATAAGGGAGAATCAAAATTCCACTAGGATTTTCAAGCTTGAATCTTATCTCAACCTTATCCAAAATAACCGCATTTTCCTACGAGATTTCCTCCATAATTTCGGCCACTTTTCAGGGAAGGAGAGAATCCAAATTCAACTAGGATTGAACTTGAATTTTTCCCTTGAACCTTATCCACAAAAACTGAAATTCCATTGAGGATTATCCTCAAAATTTCGTCCATAATTTGTTAGGATTTGGATTCAAAATTCAATTAGGATTTTAACAAGATTATCCTCTCCAAATCCAACTCAAATTCGAATTTTAAACCTTGTGGATTTTCCACAACAAATTCGAATGCCACTTAGCTGTGATTTAAAATTTGAATTTCAAATTTCAAATTCGAATTTCAAATTCAAATTTCAAATTTCAAATTTCAAATTTCAAATTTGAATTTGAATTTCAAATTTTAAATTCGAATTTCAAATTCAAATTTCAAATTCAAATTTCAAATTCAAATTTCAAAATTCAAATTTCAAAATCCACAAAACGGTTATGTTTCAAATTCTTGTTCTCATGGATAATTTTCTACAACTCCAATCCAATCTCAAATAAAATCATAGCAACTTTATTTGGAGTTTGAATAATTATGTACTCCATTATCCAAAACAAAATCTGAATCCAACCGGAGAGAATTTTGTCTACCATCTTAATCCTGTGTCATCACCATCCATGCATAATAAACTAGCCAATAGCATACACAAATCAATTTGCCAAACGTTAAGGAATTATGTGGAGCTAGTAGAGGGCCTGATTGGATATATATAATCGGGCTCCCGCAAATCCATATGATCATCATTCTTTACCGAACAACTCAATCATATGATCACTAGTTTCAGAGTCACACCACTATAAACCTGAAACTGAACTCCCAATTATATACCGTATTACGTAAGCCTGTGACGAGCTACTATCCAATGACCTTGTCATGTATGCAAAACCCTCATATGATATCCATGATCAGCCTTAGATTAAAGTCCGTTTAATCCTACTGATCAGGCTATCTTAAAGTTCTATTATACTACCGCATTAAGAAAATGATTATTCACCATATGTGAATAAAAATTCATCTGCCCAGCAGACGACCTAAGGCCTTGTCCATTTTCACATTCAGTATAATGCCTTTAAGAGGATACCTTTAACTCCTTAGAGCTATGATTCCGATATCTACAAACAAACCCTTCATCATATACAAGTCATGCACCTAACGAACCGGTCTATAAGCTTACTACCTCTGAGACGCTTTAGCCATTGGAACATCAAAGTACACAAGTCATATACATGAAGTAGTTCATTTACTCAGGATTAAGGTTATTGCATAATGAACGTCAAAAGTAGATTGATCCACTCATAGCGGACTACGTAGATCAATCACGCTTTAGTCCCGGTCTAATATGTCACCACCAAGTAACATATCTATGTCTCTACTTGGGAGTCCAGCTCCAGACAGTTAAGACAAACCGTCCCCTCCAAGGCTTTAGACAACATAATAGTCTTAACATGAGTTAGATGCTCGGTCTAACCCCATAGACTACAGACCATAGTTTAGACCGCTAACTTTAGAACATTGTCTTCTCGCATACAAAAGTCCATTGCATGCAACGTTCTAACAGTTTTAACACAAGCAGTCAGTGAGCCATATTTGCTTACATTTACTTTAACATGTAAATAAGATGAGGACAGATAGCAATGTAATGAATAACCTCTATATATAATTTTGTTATCCAGTTCAAAATGAATACATCAAAATGTCTCTAATGCTTAGGGCATTTCCTAACATGAAGCAGCCACAAAATGCTCCTAATGTGTGCAAAAGGGAAAGAGTTCAATTTCGAGGTGTGAGAGATGAAGACGAAAAGTATTGTGGGGTTGGTTTTTGATAAAGAAGATGGTCAAGATTCGGTTGTGGATAATAGGAGACATGGAGGGCGATTTACAAGAGCTAGGAATCAAGAAGACAACAATTCGGGCAGCATTAAAATGAATATTCCCCCGTTCCAAGGTAAAACCAACCCTGACGATTTACAGAAGTAGTTTGATTGGTGTATCAACACTATGGCTTCACCAACAAGTATTCGTCGCTCAATGATCAACCAATCACTCTTGTACTGTGACGACCAGAGAATTCTAGCAGTGTAACTTAGTTTAATCTAGGGTTTTCTATGAGTTCTGTAAGCAAGAATGTAAAGAAACACTATGTTTGTAATTAGACAAATTGTAGTGTTGATAGTAATAAATAGATGTTTTGGAGGAATTAAAATCTCCAAAAATAAGTAGAGAATAAAGTATATAAGTAAGAAAGTGATTTCAGGCCAAAACGCTAAAAAAGGAGTAGTTTTGGTATCTGAACAGTGTAAAGATAAGAATATGGCAAGTCAAAGTAAGAGCATAGTAAGAAAAGTAATTTAGGGTTTTTAAGAGTTTTAAGACAGTATTAGAATAATTTGATAGTACGGATGGCTAGACAAGTCCTCCGGTATGTCACCCCAGAAATTTCGTCATCTTCGGTAAAATGATGAAGTATTTTGGGGCCAAAGGAACCAAGAGATTACCCTAGGTAAAACCTAAGGTTACTAAAGAACGAAAAACTTCATCATTGATTTTTGCCCAACAACAGTAGAATAAGGTAAACCGATCGCACAGGAGGCGTCAGAAACCCGCCTACGCAATTTCGGTAAAGTTTGGTTCGATTTGACTTTTGGTCAAAATTTGACCTATGGATTAATTAGATGACATCGTGGATGATGTCATAATTAGGAATAAGAAATTAGAAGAAAAAGGGAGGTAGGTAGGATGAATGGGTAAGATTAAAGGTAGGTAAGATCAAGGGCTAAGATTAAGCCAAAAATGCAAAGTTGATTTTTTTAAAAAATTTTGTGGATAAGGGCTGAATAGGTCGGTTTTACAGCTGGAAAAACAGCCAAAACAATTCTATTTTGACCCCAAAAAGTTTGCAAATAAACCCTTAAAAAGTTTGCTAAAAAGTCCCTAAAGAAAATTGCTAAAAAGCCCTCCTTTTTGGCCTCCCTTTATAAAAACGTTTTTGGCTTCATGAAATCAAAATTTTTTTTTTTTCTGAAATTACAGCCCCTTTGCTGCCCTTTGAAGCCATGACTCTTCCCCTCTATTGAGCTTGAGTTTCTTCAAATTTTGGTATCAAAATCTTAAGCAAAGTTCTTCCTAAGCAAGTGTTGAGTAACATAGCAAGGTAAGCTTGAAATTTCAAGCTTTTCTTTGGTATTTTGAAGCAAAAATCCGTGGCTATGTTGTGTAGAAAGGAATGAGAAAAGTTTAGTTCTAACCTTGTTGTTTAAGGTTAATTAGTTTGCATAATAGTTAAAGAGTAATTTAGAAGCTTAAAACAAGAATTTTTCATGTTAGTTTTATGAGGAACCCTTGGCTAAGTATATGGGTTCAAAGAATTTCAAGTTTGATTTAATTAAATTGTTGTTTTAAGGTGTGCTTTGATAGGTAAAACAACTAGAAAGAAAATTTGAAAGCTTAAAACCAAAGTGGGATTTGGTTTGTTTCAAGAAAAACCGTGTATGTTACTAGGGTTTGGAAAGAATTTTGAGTTGGTTTTGGTTGATTTAAACATGTGTTTTGATGTGTAAAACGTTTAGAAAGAAAAGTTAAAAAGTTTGAAACAAAATTTTGTAAAAGTTTTCTAAAAAGGAACCACGTATACCTAGTGTGAAGAACATGTAAAAAATCATGTGATTTAGTGTTGTGGTAAGTTAGAATGATGTAGAATATAAGTGTAATGACCGCCATTTTTATGGCACCTACTTACCATGTAATAAGTCATTAAGGAATAAAATGGACATAATTTAATGTCTTTTAGTACAATTTAAGTAACACGGTCAGGTACACAGCCGTGTGAGTGACCGTGTGCCATTCGGACTGTGTATCTATTAATAGCCGTGTGAGTATACATAGTCGTGTAGTGTAACACGGTCAAGTACACGATCGTGTAAGAGGCTGTGTACCGCTCAGATAGATGAATGTATTTCAAAGACATGGTCGTGTTGAGTAGTCTCAACTAGTACATGTCTGTGTCTGAAATGTACACGCCCGTGTTGCGTTGCACACGCACGCGTAAGAGTCCGTGTAGAACGCTGTGTAATGAGCCGAGAGCCACTGTAATGACTCTCATGAATTATGAAAATTAATTACTATGTAATGATGTAATTAAGTTAATAAACACAATGTGCTTTTCAGTTGAATGAATTAAATGGGAATAGTAACGTTTAATTATTATTTATGTAGTGAAAGGGGCAACCGACAGTGAAATCGGTCCATCCTATTATGTGAGTATGCGTTGAGACACGCAATATCAAGAAACCGGTCTAGACGACCATTTCATGATACAGAACTGATGAGCTAGTCATCAGTACGCTCAAACTGGTCATCTGAGCGCAGTAGTGATAATTGCCCTAATAGATGTACAATATCGAGAAAAGTGGTCTAGATGACCTCTTCTCGCCCAGAGACTGACAAAATCGGAGTCAAAATGCTCAGATTAGTCATTCAGATAGTGAATAGTGATTAGTGATTAGTGAATAGTGAGAAACGCAGTGTTAGGTTAGTGGCCAAGACGGCCTTAATCTGGCATAAAACTGACATATTAATAGTCAGCAGGCTCAATCTGGTCAATTGGGCATAAAATGTAGATTTTGTTTAAAAGATACGCAGTATCGGGATGAGGGTCAAGACGACCTTTTCTCGCCCCGAAACTGATATATTTAGACTCAAGACGCCCAAATTAGTCAATCGGGCACCTGACACATTTTTCGAGACGGGGTCATATAGATCCCGAAAACTGGTCTAGAAGACCTCAGATGGATGTAAAACTGATAAATTTGAAATCAACACGTCCAAATTAGTCAAGGGAGACTGCGTTTGAAATTTCACGTGAAAACGCCTCGTTATGCGTGCGTAGTGTCAACATAGTGTAGGCCTAACCACAGCATCAAGAAATTGGTTAAGATGAGCTTTTCTTGATATAAAACTGATATATTTGGTTTAGCACGCCCAAATTAGTCAGTATAGCCTATCTTAAAATTTTTCAAAAAATTAGTATCAAGGGGTCGAAATTTTTAGATTTTTGTAAAAAGGGCCCCCATTATTTTTTTTCCTATCTTTTTCTCCCCCACACCACATGAAGATGAACAGTGACTGACCATCGAATCCGGCCTCCGTTTTCGACACCGCCGGCACCATTGGAAAGCTCTCGACGAGCTGAGTCCAACGGTGTGCCGAGTCGATGGAACCGACGTCGGAGAACGCTGCACGCGCCGCCTAAAGCCGCCGGTGGCCGAATTTTTCAAACCGTGATTTCTCCACCGTCCGACGTCCAAATGCCACGATTCCAGTCCCAATGGATTCATGGTGAAGAGTAGAACAAAACCCAGGCTTCATTTCACGTCAACAGCCGCTGGATCGTGCCGCCCAAGGTTCGCCATCGCCGCCGTCGAATCTCGCTATTCCGGCGGAGTTGAGTTGCAAGGTCGGTATCAAAATGCTCAGAACAACACGTAGATCAAAAGCCCCAAATCAATTTTGGGCAACAACACCGGAAAATGAAGATCCAACACCGCCGCCATCGTCGACTTTTCGAGGGCCGATTTCTGGTGATAGGAGCCTCGATTGGTGAAATTGACACCACCAATGGGTTCCTCTCGTCAGGCTCTTCAAGATGGTGGTCGCTACTCCCATCGCCGCCGTGGTCAACACCGGTCAATGGCCGGTCAACACCGGTCAACGGCGGTCAACGGCAGTCAATGCCGGTCAACGGCGACCCGGAGACCGAAAATTGAAGAATGGCCCGTTGGCCTATTTTTGACGTTCCGGACACATCTGCGGCATCGGATTTGCAAACCGGAGTTTCAAAAGTGGAGAACGATGATTCAAAGATTGTGTGATCGAGATCGAACGGTTCAACCGACCGCCGACGGGAACGATTTTGGTAGTGATTTTGATCCATTGATTCCTCAATTTATTATTAGAAATAATTATGTATGAATTATGGTTTACTGACTTGAGGAATTGTAAGAAAAAGGGATGAAATGTTGAAAAAGAGAATGTGAGGAAATATGAATATTTTTACGTAAAAAGCAGAGCTTTTACGTAAAAATTAGGCCTTTGGTTTAGTACGTGGCAGGTTAGAATAGGGTAGATGGTTTTGAGGCATTTCCTAAACGTCGGAAACCCAAAAATTAAGCGGAAATGCTGCCGAAATTTCTAAAACGGCACAAAGGGGTATTTTAGGAAAACGAGGGGTGAAAATGTGATCGGGATGGGAACCCGAGCCCCCTCGATGGCCTAGGTCCAGGAAAGAAGGACGGACGTTTACAGGATTAGTGAACCGCCCAATTAGAAATCTCGAAATGTAAGAAAACGACCCCTAAATCAGAATAGTGCCACCCGAGAGACGGGTGTGATCTAAGTATAAAATTTGGGGCGATTACATCGGTAATGGTAACCCGACAGGCTAAATGGTCATACGAGAGGTATTCAATCAGTTGACTGGTCGGTTAGCCAGTCAAGGACCAAGTTGGAATGGGATAGTGAGAGACAGTGATTAATTTGTCAAGTAGACAAATTAATCAAGCACGATTAAAAATTAGATATCAAATTTCACAAAGTAGAGTAGTTGGGTACCGATAGGCATCGGTACCACACAACGATAAGTTTATTAGTTCCTAACGATAGAGTGACCTAAGAGCGATGTTAATTAATTTATTGTGTAAATAAATTAAATTAGAAAATCAAATTCTTAAGAAGAGGGCAATTAGTACCGACAAGGATCGGTATCACTAACGATAGAGTTTTTATTAGTCACTAATGACCACAGTGACCTAAGAGTAAATGTTAACGAAATGTATTATGATTACAGGGAGGTACCTGTATTATGACGAAGGCGAGAGTATAAACTGTCTGATGAGAGGTAAGTACAACTCCGCCTACAGCATGGATAAAATGAATTTAAAATGATGCTTTTCCAGTATTTTAAGTATGTATCTTGCACACGATGCTGCACAGCATACATAAGAGCATATAGTTTCACAATCGAGTAGATTGATGAAAGAACAAGATAGAAGCCATAGATCCCTACCGCGTAGGATTGGGGACAGCTTAGAGAAGCGTATGGCTAGAACAGTTAAACAAGATGGAAACAAGTAGGTGTGTCGTACCGGCTCCTTCAGTCGAAGGGGTTTCCAGTTAAAGAAAGTTAAGGCCAAAAGTTGAGCATCAGTTGATGGCTCTTCGGCATTAGTTGACCTTGGGCGTTACCGTTGGTCTGCGCGCACACGGAACTGACACATGGGCCCTAAATAGACCAGAAAAGAAAAGAGAATTTTGAAGCATAAATGAACATAACCGGACCATGCATTAGTTATAGTTCGCTATGCTTTCTTTTTCAGTAGAGTGCATACAGTGCATGATGCTTCTGTCATGCATAAAGTATGTGAAGTTTTATATTCAGTGTTATGACATGTTATGTGATGACATGATATGTGAGCTGATATGTGATATGCTTATATGGTATGTGATTTATTAAGTGATATATATCATGCTTATGATTTTAAGTATGTGTTATGTTTTAAACATGTTTTGCGGTTAACATGTTGTACTTACTGGGCGTAAAGCTCACGGAGTGTATTCATGCTGTAGGTAAGCTTCCTATAGCGCAAACACCAAGGGGCGATGATGGCGGCGGAGGTGGATGTGAGGATGAGGTTATGGATACACCACGAGTATTCTTCCGCACAGTATGAGTAAATAGTATTTTGAACGGTGACAGCTATATAGTATTTTGAATAGTAAAGATTAATTAGTATTTTGGAACAGTAAACAGTATATGTATGAATAGTATATTTAAATAGTGTCTGGTGAATATTAATCAGATAAACAAGTATATAAGTGTGTATGTATATTTGAAATCCTTATGTTTTTCAAATTCCACATTTTAATAGTATACGTATGTGAATAGTAAATACGTATGCGTATATTAAAAAAAAATCCCTTTAAATTTATGGTATTAAATTCAGCAAGTTTAAGTATCGGTTTTAAAGAGGAAGTATAAGTAAAAGCTAAAGAAGCAAGTAATAGTTTTCAGTGACGGTCCGGGCTGCTGAGGGCACGGGGCGTCACAATAAGTTGTGAAAGTGGTTGAATTGAAAACCAAAGTTTGGTTAGGATTTGGCATAAAAACCCGTGACTTTTTAAAGGGATTTCAATAAGAATTTTAGTTGGTTTTGGTATTGAATATGCCTTAAAAAAAAACACCAAGAAGAAAAGTAAGAGAAAGAATGTTGAAAGAAGAAAGTTTTGGTGCTGGAAACCTAAACTAAAACCGTGGTTAATGTGAGTGAAAAATAAAGACTTTGTCTGTGATTTGTACGTTGAGAATATGGAAGGTTTTTACGTAAAAGTTTAGAAACATTTGCGTAAAATAGGCCTCTGGTATAGTACGTGGCAAGTTTAAATTAGGATAGATGGTTTTGAGGCGTTTCCTAAATGCCGGAAACCTAAAATTTAAGCAGAAATGCTGCCGAAATTTTTAAAGCGGCATTAAGGGCATTTCAGGAAACGAGCGATAAAAATATACTCGGAAATGAAAACCGAGATCCCTCGGTACCTTAGAGTTTGAAGTAAGAAAGCAAGTCTAGTAGAATAGTAAATCGACCCCTAAAATCTAAAATGCTGAGAGGACGGGAAAAAAAATAACGTCAAGGGCATTTTAGGTAACAAGAGTAAAGTTTAGGGTCGGAATGGAAAAACCCGAGCCTCTTGGAGACCTAGGTCGGGAAGAGAATAAAGAACGTTTTTAAGATTAGTGAAAAACTTGTTTGAAGCTCCGAAACGCTAGAAAAACGAGCCACAACCCTAAGGGTCAGAATAGTACCACCCGAGAGACGGGGGATAAGTAAATAGTGTAATCGCAACAATTAAGTTGTAAAAATTTACCGAGACCTAGAAAAGATTGTTTTAAGATTTTAGGGACTCAAAAAATCCCATTTAAGTACCAAAATGAGAATGTTACAATCCCAAGACCCGTTAAGGGTAAAATGGTCATTTTGACCAAAAAGTCTAGAAAAGTCAAGAAAGGGGCGTTAAACCCTCCAATTAGCTATTTTATGGCTCTTGGACTTAGGGAACCCGGTCTAAGCAGAAAAATAGAAACGTCCCCTGGCCCAGTTACTATTCACGTGCAAGGTACTATTCACGTGCATGGCACTATTCACGTGAATAGTAATATTCATCGTCAAAAATTACTATTCACCTAGTTTACCAAAATTTTCGAAATGCTCGGAAATGGTTGCTAGAGCGCTAGAAAAGTCTAAACAGAGTCATTAGGACTTTAAATGTCGTTATAAGACTTTAATTAAGATTTTAAAAGCTAAAGTTCAGATTTTAGTATAATAAAGTCAGTTAATGAAAATGTATTAACTGATGACATTATGTCTTTAGGAAACTTAACTATTGACGGGCAAAGGAGCCCGACGGACCACAAAAGTTTACACTAGCACAAGTGCTGTAAGTACAAACATTTAATTGTCTACTCACGAATTGACTTGCCATAGAGTTGTATTACATATATATATATACATTTAAGTTATTCAGTTTGTGACGTGATGCTAACATGTTCACGAGAATAGCTAAGCAAGATCTGATAAAGAAAAGAGGAATAAGATAAGTCAAATAATAAGACTTAAAAGTTAAGGTTGGCGTACCAGCCTCTCCAGTTTTGAGGTTCAAAGATAGCCTCCACCCCAGTTGTGTGGCGCTGCCTCGTTAATAATGAGGTAGTTGATGGCTTAACTTGCTACCTATAGGTAGTAGTCCAGAGATGACCTTAGGATTGATTGGTGGGTCGCTCCCCTGATCCTCTATTGGTCTACGCGCACTCGATACGTCTAACCACGAGCCCACAAGTGAAAGATTAAGCAAGATAAAGTAAAGCAAAGAAAAGAAGAAATAGAATAGAAAGAATAAGTAAAGCATAGGAATAAGAAAATAATTGGTCATAAGTTGACTAACCCTAAGTGTGGTGTATTCAGCTTATTTGCTTGTATGTTTGTACTTACTGAGCTTTAGCTCATTAGTCTATTCGTGATGTAAGTAATAAAGGTAAGCAACCAGCAATATGAAACAAGAGTAGTGGACTGGCAGGCAGATCCCAGCGATATCATGGACGGGTTATGGTTCCGTTTCGTAGAGTTCCGCTGTAATTAAAGTGAAAAAGAAAGAAAGTGTAATAGTGATGTATATGTATAAAGATAAGACAAAATTGTAGTATGTAAAGTAGTGAAACAAGCTTAAAAGTATGTTTTTATTTTTACGTACTTTAAAGTAACAAGATCGCAAAATATGTTCTGGGAAAAAAAATATTAAGTAGTATGTATATATTTATATATACACGATTTCAAAGAAATAATAGTTTCATTCATTCAAGTTTAAAAAAATATATATATTTCTAGTTTTTCAAGTACAAATCTTTTAAACCCCCAAGAAGAAGAAAGTTATAAAGACAAGTAAGCTAAGTAAGAATAAGCAAAGAATAAAGAAAGCAAGCAAGATAAGGTGGACGACCTAAGCTAGAGGGATCACCCACATGTACTGCTGACACCACAACAAGTGTATGAAGATCAAGTGAGGTTACAAAAAGAGAAGGAGTGAAAAAGAGAGCAACCAAAAGATAAAAAGTAAAAAAGAAAGAGATTGAAAAAGAGAGAGAGGCCGAGAAAAGCGAGCAAAAAAAAGAGAAGAGTCTTATGGCCATTGAGAGAAAATCTGAGAGAAAACAAAAGGATTGTTATACCAAAGGATACGAGGATGTCTTTTGCGAGGAAGCACTACGTGGATTACAATTTATTCGAGGGTTCAAACATCAAAATGATTTTGGGCCTAGACCTTCCAATCCAAACCGACTAATCCATAGTAGTAATCCTGAGAAGACTAAAGAGCTTCAAGGTCAGGCCAACAAAACATGTCACAAATTAGTTTTTGATCCCAAAGATTGGGTTTGGCTATGCGAAAGGAAGAAACGAATCCCGACATAAAAGCGTTCCAAGCGACTTCCTAGAGGGGATGGTCCTTTCCAAGTTCTTGAACGAATCGATGACAATGCATACAAATCTTTATTAGGCAATGATTTCCTTTTCAAGAGGAGGGGAATGATGTGAATCAAAGAACGATTTTAAAGGAACCAATTCAAATACCAATTGGGCTGGTTACAAGAACGAGAGCAAAGAGATTAAAAGAAGCACTTAATGGGCTGATTCAAGAGATTTGGGCTCAATCAAATTCATGGAGGCCCATTGACTCATGTGGTCAATAGGGAGGCATTAACTTAATTCAAGCCCATGAGGAATTCAAATAATACAAGCTCATGAATTTTTTTAATTTATTTTTGTTTCTTTTTCTGAATTTCTAGTGTAGGCGTGATTTCGGTTAGGATTTAGGATTATCTTTGGTAACAAATTTCAGTTAGGATTAAGGATTATCTTTTATATCAAATTTTCAGATTTTTAGGACTATCCTTTGCAACAAATTTTCGAGTCTTTTAGGAATATTCTCTGTAACAATTGCCTATAAATAGGCATCCTCACGGCAATAAAAAGACACATCAGTTTATTCACAAATTTGAGAGTTCTAATTCTCTTTGGTTCTTTGAGAACTATTTGAACTTATCAGAATTTTTCATGGCGCTCAGTCCCGACTTATCAATCAACCATTCCATAGTTGATTGTGGCATCTTCCTTATACTAAGGTTCTTGTTCCGCATTAAGCAATGGGTTGAGGTCTAATATACCAAGGTTCTTGCTTTTGCTGAAGCAACAGGTCGAGGTCTCCCATCCATTCAAACCTGACTTTGGAATGTTCTTGGGTTCATAATCCTGACAGGTCTCGTTATTCTTGGCGGGGTTCACATCATTTGGTATCAGAGCTTAGGTTCTAGCTCGAAAAGAACCAAAAGAGAATCAACGAGTGGAAGAAGGCAGGAGTAGTGAGCATGTTAGAGGGTAAAAGCCATTTAAGCGAGAAACACGGGAGTGAGTGAATTCTCTTTTCTCAAGTGAAACACGTGAGAGAGTGTTTGTGAGGTTTCTAACCTTATTTTTCAGATTTTAAATATGTCACGCAATAAAGAAGAAAACTCAACCGTAAAGCCACCACGATCAACTATTCCAAACCTGCAGTTACAGCTAATGAGAGAGATGAAACGGATGTTGAGAGTTGAATTAGAACGAGTGCATGAACGGTTGGACCGGATAGAGATTGCATGTTTGAAGCAGCCATAAAATGCTCCTAATGTGTGCAAAAGGGAAAGACTTCAATTTCGAGGTGTGAGAGATGAAGACGGAAAGTATTGTGGGGCTGGTTTTTGATAAAGAAGATGGTCAGGATTCGGTTGTGGGTAATAGGAGACATGGAGGGCGATTTACAAGAGCTAGGAATCAAGAAGACAACAATTCGGGCAGCATTAAAATGAAGATTCCCCCGTTCCAAGGTAAAACCATCCCTGACGATTTACAGAAGCAGTTTGATTAGGGTGTCAACACAGATGGCTTCACCAACAAGTATTCGTCGCTCAACGATCAACCAATCACTCATGTACTGCTGACACCACAACAAGTGTATGAAGATCAAGTGAGATTACAAAAAGAGAAGGAGTGAAAAAGAGAGCAACCAAAAGATAAAAAGTGAAAAAGAAAGAGAGTGAAAAAGAGAGAGAGGCCAATAAAAGCGAGCAAGAAAAAGAGAAGAGTCTTGTGGCCATTAAGAGAAAATCAGAGAGAAAACAAAAGGATTGTTATACAAAAGGATACGAGGGTGTCTTTTGCAAGGAATCACTACGTAGATTACCATTTATTCGAGGGTTCAAACATCAAATTGATTTTGCACCCAGAGCTTCCAATCCAAACCGACTAATCTATAGTAGTAATCCCGAGAAGACTAAGAAGCTTCAAGGTCAAGCCAACAAAACGCGTCACAAATTAGTTTTTGATCCCAGAGATTGGGTTTGGCTATGCGAAAGGAAGAAACGAATCCCGACACAAAAGCGTTCCAAGCGACTTCCTAGAAGGGATGGTCCTTCCTAAGTTCTCGAACGAATCGATGACAATGCATACAAATCCTTATTAGGTGATGATTTCCTTTTCAAGAGGAGGGGAATGATGTGAATCAAAGAACGGTTTTAAGGGAACCAATTCAAATACCAATTGGGCTGGTTACAAGAGCGAGAGCAAAGAGATTTAAAGAAACACTAAATGGGCTGGTTCAAGAGATTTGGGCTCAATCAAATTCTTGGAGGCCCATTGACTTATGTGGTCAACAGGGACGCATTAACCTAATTCAAGCCCATAAGGAATTCAAATAATACAAGCCCATGACTTTTTTTAATTTATTTTCGTTTCTTTTTCTGAATTTCTAGTGTAGGCGTGATTTCGGTTAGGATTTAGGATTATCTTTTGTAACCAATTTCAGTTAGGATTTAGGATCATCTTTTATATCAAATTTTCAGATTTTTAGGACTATCCTTTGCAACAAATTTTGGAGTGTTTTAGGAATATTCTCTGTAACAATTGCCTATAAATAGGCATCCTCACAGCAATAAAAAGACACATCAGTTTATTCACAAATTTGAGAGATCTAATTCTCTTTGGTTCTTTGAGAACTATTTGAACTTATCAGAATTTTCCATGGCATTCACTCCCAACTTATCAATCAACCATTCCATAGTTTATTGTGGCATCTTCCTTATACCAAGGTTCTTGTTCCGCATTAAGCAACGGGTTGAGGTCCAATATACCAAGGTTCTTGTTTTTGCTGAAGCAACGGGTCGAGGTCTCCCATCCATTCAAACCTGACTTTGGAACATTCTTGGGTTCATAATCTTGACGGGCCTTGTTATTCTTGGTGGGGCTCACATCATTTGGTATTAGAGCTTTGGTTCTAGTTTGAAAAGAACCAAAAGAGAATCAACGAGTGGAAGAAGGCATGATCAGTGGGCATATTAGAGGGTAAAAGCCATTTAAGCGAGAAACACGAGAGTGAGTGAATTCTCTTTTCTCAAGTGAAAAACGTGAGGGAGTGCTTGTGAGGTTTCTAGCCTTATTTTGCAGATTTTAAATATGTCACGCAATAAAGAAGAAAACTTAACCGTAGAGCCACCCCGACCAACTATTCCAAACCTGCAGTTACAGTTGATGAGAGAGACGAAACGGATGTTAAGAGTTGAATTAGAACGAGTGCATGAACGGTTGGACTGGATAGAGATTGCACTTTCCAAGCAGCCACAAAATGCTCCTAATGTGTGCAAAAAGGAAAGAGTTCAATTTCGAGGTGTAAGAGATGAAGATGAAAAGTATGCTGGGGCTGGTTTTGATAAAGAAGATGGTCAGGATTCGGTTGTGGGTAATATGTGACATGGAGGGCGATTTACAAGAGCTAGGAATCAAGAAGACAACTATTTGGGCAGCATTAAATTGACGATTCCCCCCTTCCAAGGTAAAACCATCCCTGACGATTTACAGAAGCAGTTTGATTAGTGTGTCAACACGGATGGCTTCACCAGCAAGTATTCGCTGCTCAACGATCAACCAATCACTCTTGTACTGCTGACACTACAACAAGTGTATGAAGATCAAGTGAGGTTACAAAAAGAGAAGGAGTGAAAAAGAGAGCAACCAAACGATAAAAAGTGAAAAAGAGAGAGAGGCCGAGAAAAGCGAGCAAAAAAACGAAAAGAGTCTTATCGCCATTGAGAGAAAATCAGAGAGAAAACAAAAGGATTGTTATACAAAAGGATATGAGGATCTCTTTTGCGAGGAAGCACTACATGGATTACCATTTATCCGAGGGTTCAAACATCAAATTGATTTTGTGCCTAGAGCTTCCAATCCAAACCAACTAATCTATAGTAGTAATCCTGAGAAGACTAAGGAGCTTCAAGGTCAAGAAAACAAAACACGTCACAAATTAGCTTTTGATCCCAGAGATTGGGTTTGGCTATGCGAAAGGAAGAAACGAATCCCGATGCAAAAGTAATCCAAGCGACTTCGTAGAAGAGATGGTCCTTTCCAAGTTCTTGAACGAATCGATGACAATGCATACAAATCCTTATTAGGCGATGATTTCCTTTTCAAGAGGAGGGGAATGATGTGAATCAAAGAACGGTTTTGAGGGAACCAATTCAAATACCAATTGGGCTGGTTACAAGTGCGAGAGCAAATACATTTAAAGAAGCAGTTAATGGGCTGATTCAAGGGATTTGGGCTCAATCAAATTCGTGGAGGCCCATTGACTCATGGGGTCGACAGGGATGCATTAACTTAATTCGAGCCCATGAGGAATTCAAATAATACAAGCCCATGACTTTTTTTAATTTATTTTCGTTTCTTTTTCCGAATTTCTAGTGTAGGCATGATTTTGGTTAGGATTTAGGATTATCTTGTGTTACAAATTTCAGTTAGGATTTAGGATTATCTTTTATAACAAATTTTCAAATTTTTTGGATTATCCTTTGTAACAAATTTTCGGGTCTTTTAGGAATATTCTCTGTAACAATTGCCTATAAATAGGCATCCTCATGGCAATAAAAAGACACATCAGTTTATTCACAAATTTGAGAGTTTTAATTCTCTTTGGTTCTTTGAGAACTATTTGAACTTATCGGAATTTTTCGTGGCGTTCACTCCCGACTTATCAATCAACCATTCCATAGTTGATTGTGGTAACTTCTTTATACCAAGGTTCTTGTTCCACATTAAGCAACGGGTTAAAGTCCAATATACCAAGGTTCTTGTTTTTGCTGAAACAACGGGTCGAGGTCTCCCATCCATTCAAACCTGACTTTGGAACATTCTTGGGTTCATAATCTTGATGGGTCTTGTTATTCTTGATGGGGTTCGCATCATTTGGTATCAGATCTTTGGTTCTAGTTTGAAAAGAACCAAAAGAGAATCAACGAGTGGAAGAAGGCAGGAGCAGTGAACATATTAGAGAGTAAAAGCCATTTAAGCGAGAAACACGAGAGTGAGTGAATTCTCTTTTCTCAAGTGAAACACGTGAGGGAGTGCTTGTGAGGTTTCTAACCTTATTTTGCAGATTTTAAATATGTCAAGCAATAAAGAAGAAAACTCAACCGTAGAGCCACCACGACCAACTATTCCAAACCTGCAGTTATAGTTGATGAGAGAGATGAAACGGATGTTGAGAGTTAAATTAGAACGAGTGCATGAACGGTTGGACCGGATAGAGATTACACATTTGAAGCAGTTGCCCAAGCTTTATAACCATACAAATCATGCTTTACATTTAACCAAAACATGATTTGAAGCATTACAACACTTGAACAACAACAATTCATCATCAAATACACAAAGTAACCCACGGTTTTAACCTTGGAAAACCAACCAAAACTTTGTTTTTCTTTAAACAAAATGCATGGTTTTTCTTCTAATTAAACCATTAACAAAACCCAAGCACCAAATCAACCAAAACCAACTTAAAATTTTTCATCCTTCAAACTATTCATCCCACGGATTTTATGGAGAAAAATCAAGAAAAAATTGCAAACCAAAGAAGGTTACCTTGCTTTCTTGCTTCCTTTGACTTCAATGAACTGTTTGACACCACTTTTGTGAAGAAAACTTGAATATTTGGCTTGGTTCTCCTTGGTGGCTCACGGGTTCACAATGGACAACACTTAGAAAAAATTTTCTTCTCTTTTTTTTTGGCTTTGAAATGTTTCGGCCATTTTGTTCCATGTTTACCGACTTAAACAACCAAAGAAGCCAATTAATTTAGCTTCCAACCAATGAGATTTCAACACCTTTCATGCTAATTCTTTCCATTTTTTTCAAAAAATAAATGGGTGGAATTTTGGCAAAATCTTGGCCTTTAGATCAAAAACAAATCAATCTTGGCCATTAATGCCATCAACTACCAAATTTCTCACATTTATTAATTTGGCTTTATGATGTCATAAATGCAAAGTAAAATGTTGACTTTGACTTTACTATTCACATTAATGCGACTACTTTTTGACCGGTATCGATTCGAGTCGAAATTTTCTTGAAATCGTCCCGGCGGGTTCCTAAGGTTTCCTGTGCAATCGGATCAATTTATACTGCTTCCGTTTGATCAAAATCAATCCCGAAAGTCTTTCATCTTTTAGTGCACCATAATGCATCAGTTAGGGTTTTCAATGCCATTTTTAGCACCGTTCCACCCGTTTCAATTCAGTGAATTTCATCAACACTGAATTCTTACTCGTCAGCATTGTTAGAACATTTCAATGCATTCTGAACAATATAACTTTATTTATTTCACTCTTTAAATAGTACAAATTGTTATATACATACATTTGTACATTTTCTTCCGAGAATGCCAGAATTTCCCGGTTGTCACAGAAAACAAAAGGATTGCTATACAAAAGGATACGAGGATGTCTTTTGCGAGGAAGCACTACGTGGATTACCAATTTATCCGAGGGTTCAAACATCAAATTGATTTTATGCCTAGAGCTTCCAATCCAAACTGACTAAAATATAGTAGTAATCTCGAGAAGACTAAGTAGCTTCAAGGTCAAGCTAACAAAACCCGTCACAAACTAGTTTTGGATCCGAAGACTAGGTTTGGGTATGCACAAGGAAGAAATGAATCCCAACACAAAAATATTCCAAGCGACTTCCTAGAGGGGATGGTTCTTTCCAAGTTCTTAAATGAATCGATAACAACGCATACAAATCCTTATGAGGCGATGATTTCCTTTTCAAGAGGAGGGGAATGATGTGAATCAAATAATGGTTCTAAGGGAACCAATTCAAATACCAATTGGGCTGGTTACAAGAGCGAGAGCAAAGAGATTTAAAGAAGCACTTAACGGGTTGATTCAAGAGATTTGGGCTCAATCAAATTCGTGGAGGCCCATTGACTCATGTGGTCAACAGGGATGCATTAACTTAATTCAAGCCCATGAGGAATTCAAATAATACAAGCCCATGACTTTTTTTAATTTATTTTCATTTCTTTTTCTGAATTTCTAGTGTAGGCATGATTTCGGTTAGGATTTAGGATTATCTTTTGTAACAAATTTCAGTTAGGATTTAGGATTATCTTTTACAACAAATTTTTAGATTTTTAGCATTATCCTTTGTAACAAATTTTTAGGTTTTTAAGGAATATTCTTTGTAACAATTGCATATAAACAGGCATCCTCACGGCAATAAAAAGACACATCAGTTTATTCACAAATTTGAAAGTTCTAATTCTCTTTGGTTCTCTGAGAACTATTTGAATTTATTGGAATTTTCCGTCGCGTTCACTCTCGACTTATCAAGCAACCATTCCATAGTCGATTGTGGCATCTTCCATATACCAAGATTCTTGTTCCGCATTAAGCAACGGGTTGAGGTCAAATATTCCAAGGTTCTTATATTTGTTGAAGCAACAGGTCGAGGTCTCACATCCATTCAAACCTGACTTTGGAACATTCTTGGGTTCATAATCTTGATGGGTTTGGTTATTCTTGGTGGGTTCGCATCATTTGGTATCAGAGCTTAGGTTCTAGTTTGAAAAGAACCAAAAGAGAATCAACGACTGGAAGAAGGCCGGAGTAGTGAGCATATTAGAGGGTAAAAGCCATTTAAGCGAGAAACACGAGAGTAAGTGAATTCTTTTTTCTCAAGTGAAACACATGAGGGATTGCTTGTGAGGTTTCTAATCTTATTTTACAGATTTTAAATATGGCACGAAATAAAGAAGAAAACTCAACCATAGAGCCACCACGACCAACTATTCCAAACCAGCAGTTACAGTTGATGAGAGAGATGAAACGGATGTTGAGAGTTGAACTAGAATGAGTGCATGAACAATTGGACCGGATAGAGATTGCACGTTTGAAGCAGCCACAAAATACTCCTAATGTGTGTAAAAGGGAAAGAGTTCAGTTTCGAGGTGTGAGAGATGAAGACGAAGATTATTGTGGGGCTTGTTTTGATGAAGAAGATGGTCAGGATTCGGTTGGGGGTAATAGGAGACATGGAGGGCGATTTACAAGAGCTAGGAATCAAGAAGACAACAATTTGGGTAGCATTAAAATGAAGATTCCCCCGTTCCAAGGTAAAACCATCCTTGACACTTTAGAGAAGCAGTTTGATTGGTGTGTCAACATGGATGGCTTCACCAATAAGTATTCGTTGCTCAATGATCAACTAATCACTCTTGTACTGCTGACACCACAACAAGTATATGAAGATCAAGTGATGTTACAAAAAGAGAAGGAGTGAAAAAGAGAGCAACCAAAAGATAAAAAGTGAAAAAGAAAGAGAGTGAAAAAGAGAGGGAGGCCGAGAAAAGCAAGCAAAAAAAAGAGAAGAGTCTTATGGCCATAGAGAGAAAATCAGAGAGAAAACCAAAGGATTGCTATACAAAAGGATAGGAGGATGTCTTTTGTAAGGAAGCACTGCGTGGATTACCATTTATCCGAGGGTTCAAACATCAAATTGATTTTGTGCCCAGAGCTTCCAATCCAAACCGACTAATCTATAGTAGTAATCACGAGAAGACTAAGGAGCTTCAAGGTCAAGCCAACAAAACGCGTCACAAATTAGTTTTTGATCCCGGAGATTGGGTTTGGCTATGCGTGAGGAAGAAACAAATCCCGACATAAAATTGTTCCAAGCGACTTCCTCTAGGAAATGGTCCTTTCCAAGTTCTTGAGCAAATCGATGAGCATACAAATCCTTATTAAGCAATGATTTCCTTTTCAAGAGGAGGGGAATGATGTGAATCAAAAAATGGTTTTAAGGGAACCATTTCAAATATCAATTGGGCTGGTTATAAGAGCGAGAGAGCAAAGAGATTTAAAGAAGCACTTAATGGGTTGATTCAAGAGATTTAGGCTCACTCAAATTCGTGGAGGCCCATTGACTCATGTGGTCAACAGGGATGCATTAACTTAATTAAGGCCCATGAGGAATTAAAATAATACAAGCCCATGACTTTTTTCAATTTATTTTCGTTTCTTTTTCCGAATTTCTAGTGTAGGCGAGACTTTGGTTAGGATTTAGGATTATCTTTTGTAACAAATTTCCGTTAGGATTTAGGATTATCTTTTATAACAAATTTTTAGATTTTTAGGATTATCCTTTGTAACAAATTTTCGGGTCTTTTTGGAATATTCTCTGTAACAATTGCCTATAAATAGGCATCCTTATGGCAATAAAAAGACACATCAGTTTATTCACAAATTTGAGAGTTCTAATTCTCCTTGGTTCTTTGAGAACTATTTGAACTTATCGGAATTTTCTATGGCGTTCACTCCCGACTTATCAATGAACCATTAAATAGTTGATGGTGGCATCTTCCTTATACCAAGGTTTTTGTTCCGCATTAAGCAACGGGTTGTGGTCCAATATACCAAGGGTCTTATTCTTGCTAAAGCAACGGGTTGAGGTCTCCCATCCATTCAAACCTGACTTTGGAACGTTCTTGGATTCATAATCTTGATGGGTCTGGTTATTCGTGGCGGGGTTCACATCATTTGGTATCAGAGCTTAGGTTCTAGTTTGAAAAGAACCAAAAGAGAATCAACAAGTGGAAGAGGGCTGGAGTAGTGAGCATATTAGAGGGTAAAAGCCATTTAAGCGAGAAACACGAGAGTGAGTGAATTCTCTTTTCTCAAGTGAAACACATGAGGGATTGCTTGTGAGGTTTCTAACCTTATTTTACAGATTTTAAATATGTCACGCAATAAAAAAGAAAACTCAACCGTAGAGCCACCACGACCAACTATTCCAAACCAGCAGTTACAGTTGATGAGAGAGATGAAATGGATGTTGAGAGTTGAATTAGAACGAGTGCGTGAACAATTGGACTGGATAGAGATTGTACGTTTGAAGCAGCCACAAAATACTCCTAATGTGTGTAAGAGGGAAAGAGTTCAATTTCGAGGTGTGAGAGATGAAGACGAAGATTGTTTTAGGGCTGGTTTTGATAAAGAAGATGGTCAGGATTCGGTTGTGGGTAATAGGAGACATGGAGGGAGATTTACAAGAGTTAGGAATCAAGAAGACGACAATTTGGATAGCATTAAAATGAAGATTCCCCCGTTCCAAGGTAAAACCATCCTTGACACTTTAGAGAAGCAGTTTGATTGGTGTGTCAACATGGATGGGTTCACCAATAAGTATTCATTGCTCAACGATCAACTAATCACTCTTGTACTGCTGACACCAACACAAGTGTATGAAGATCAAGTGATGTTACAAAAAGAGAAGGAGTGAAAAAGAGAGCAACCAAAAGATAAAAAGTGAAAAAGAGAGGGAGGCCGAGAAGAGCAAGAAAAAAAAAAAAGAGAAGAGTCTTATGGCCGTAGAGAGAAAATCAGAGAGAAAACAAAGGGATTGCTATACAAAAAGATACGAGGATGTCTTTTGTAAGGAAGCACTATGTGGATTACCATTTATCCGAGGGTTCAAACATCAAATTGATTTTGTGCCCAGAGATTCCAATCCAAACCGACTAATCTATAGTAGTAATCACGAGAAGACTAAGGAGCTTCAAGGTCAAGCCAACAAAACACGTCACATATTAGTTTTTGATCCCGGAGATTGGGTTTGGCTATGCGTAAGGAAGAAACAAATCCCGACACAAAAATGTTCCAAGCGACTTCCTAGAGGAAATGGTCCTTTCTAAGTTCTTGAGCGAATCGATGACAATGCATACAAATCCTTATTAGGCGATGATTTCCTTTTCAAGAGGAGGGGAATGATGTGAATCAAAAAACGGTTTTAATGGAACCAATTCAAATATCAATTGGGCTGATTACAAGAGCGAGAGCAAAGAGATTTAAAAAAGCACTTAATGGGCTGATTCAAGAGATTTGGGCTCAATCAAATTCGTGGAGGCCCATTGACTCATGTGGTCAACAAGGATGCATTAACTTAATTCAAACCCATGAGGAATTCAAATAATACAAGCCCATGACTTTTTTCAATTTATTTTCGTTTCTTTTTCCGAATTTCTAGTGTAGGCGTGATTTTGGTTAGGATTTAGGATTATCTTTTGTAACAAATTTCAGTTAGGATTTAGGATTATCTTTTATAACAAATTTTTAGATTTTTAGGATTATCCTTTGTAATAAATTTTCGGGTCTTTTAGGAATATTCTCTGTAACAATTGCCTATAAATAGGCATCCTCATGGCAATAAAAAGACACATCAGTTTATTCACAAATTTGAGAGTTCTAATTCTCTTTGGTTCTTCGAGAACTATATGAACTTATTGGAATTTTCTATGGCGTTCACTCCCGACTTATCAATCAACCATTGCATAGTTGATTGTGGCATCTTCCTTATACCAAGGTTCTTGTTCTGCATTAAGCAACGGGTTGAGGTCCAATATACCAAGGTTCTTATTCTTGCTAAAGCAACGGGTCGAGGCCTCCCATCCATTCAAACCTGACTTTGGAACGTTCTTGAATTCATAATCTTGACGGGTCTGGTTATTCGTGGTGGGGTTCGCATCATTTGGTATCAGAGCTTAGGTTCTAGTTTGAAAAGAAACAAAAGAGAATCAACGAGTTGAAGAAGGCAGGAGTAGTGAGCATATTAGAGGGTAAAAGCCATTTAAGCGAGAAACACGAGAGTGAATGAATTCTCTTTTCTCAAGTGAAACACGTGAGGGAGTGCTTGTGAGGTTTCTAACCTTATTTTGTAAATTTTAAATATGCCATGCAATAAAGAAGAAAACTCAACCATAGAGCCACCATGACCAACTATTCCAAACCTGCGCTTACAGTTGATGAGAGAGATGAAACGGATGTTGAGAGTTGAATTAGAACGAGTGCCTGAATGGTTGGACCGGATAGAGATTGGACATTTGAAGCAGCCACAAAATGCTCCTAATGTGTGTAAAAGGGAAAGAGTTCAATTTCGAGGTGTGAGAGATGAAGACGAAAAGTATTGTGATGTTGGTTTTGATAAAGAAGATGGTCAGGATTCGGTTGTGGGTAGTAGGAGACATGGAGGGCGATTTACAAGAGCTAGGAATCAAGAAGACAACAATTTGGGTAGCATTAAAATGAAGATTCCCCCGTTACAAGGTAAAACCATCCCTGATAATTTAGAGAAGCAGTTTGATTGGTGTGTCAACATGGATTGCTTCACCAACAAGTATTCGTTGCTCAACAATCAACCAATCACTCTTGTACTGCTAACACGACAATAAGTGTATGAAGATCAAGTGAGGTTACAAAAAGAGAAGGAGTGAAAAATTGAGCAACCAAAAGATAAAAAGTGAAAAAGAAATAGAGTGAAAAAGAGAGAGAGGCCGAGAAAAGCGAGCAAAAAAAAGAGAAGAGTCTTGTGGCCATTGAGAGAAAATCAGAGAGCAAACAAAAATATTGCTATACAAAAGGATACGAGGATGTCTTTTGCGAGGAAACACTACGTGTATAACCATTTATCTGAGGGTTCAAACATCAAATTGATTTTGTGCCCAGAGCTTCCAATCCAAACCGGCTAATCTATAGTAGCAATCCCGAGAAGACTAAAGAGTTTCAAGGTCAAGCCAACAAAACGTGTCACAAATTAGTTTTTGATCCCGGAGATTGGGTTTGGCTATGCGAAAGGAAGAAACGAATCCCGACACAAAAACGTTCCAAGCGACTTCCAGGAGGGGATGGTCCTTTCCAAGTTCTTGAACGAATCGATGGTAGTGCATACAAATCCTTATTAGACGATGATTTCCTTTTCAAGAGGAGGGGAATGTTGTGAATCAAAGAACGGTTTTAAAGGAACCATTTCAAATACCAATTGGGCTAGTTACAAGAGCGAGAGCAAAGAGATTTAAAGAAGCACTTAATCGGCTGATTCAAGAGATTTAGGCTCAATCAAATTCGTGGGGACCTATTGACTTATGTGGTCAACAGGGATGCATTAACTTAATTCAAGCCCATGAGGAATTCAAATAATACGAGCCCATGACTTTTTTTAATTTATTTTCATTTCTTTTCTCGAATTTCTAATGTAGGCGTGATTTTGGTTAGGATTTGGGATTATCTTTTGTAACAAATTTCAGTTAGGATTTAGGATTATCTTTTATAACAAATTTTTGGATTTTTAGGATTATCCTCTGCAACAAATTTTCGGGTATTTTAAGAATATTCTCTGTAACAAATGCCTATGAATAGGCATCCTCGCGGCAATAAAAAGACACATCAGTTTATTAAGAAATTTGAGAGTTCTAATTCTCTTTGGTTCTTTGAGAACTAATTTGAACTTATCACAATTTTCCGCGGCATTTACTCCTAACTTATCAATCAACCATTCCATAGTTGATTATGGCATCTTCCTTTATACCAAGGTTCTTGTTTTTACTGAAGCAACGGGTCGAGGTCTCCCATCCAGTCAAACCTGACTTTGGAACGTTCTTGGGTTCATAATCTTGATGGGTCTTGTTATTCTTGGTGGGGTTTATATCATTTGGTATCAGAGCTTAGGTTCTAGTTTGAGAAGAACCAAAAGAGAATCAACGAGTGGAAGAAGGCAGGAGTAGTGAGCATATTAGAGGGTAAAAGCCATTTAAGCGAGAAACATGAGAGTGAGTGAATTCCCTTATCTCAAGTGAAACACGTGAAGGAGTGCTTGTAAGGTTTCTAACCATATTTTGCAGATTTTAAATATGGCACGCAATAAAGAAGAAAACTCAACCGTAGAGCCACCACGATCAACTATTCCAAACCTACAACTACAATTGATGAGAGATATGAAACGGATGTTGAGAGTTGAATTAGAACGAGTGCATGAACGGTTGGAACAGATAGATATTACACGTTTGAAGCAGCCACAAAATGCTCTTAATGTGTGTAAAAGGGAAAGAGTTCAATTTCGAGGTGTGAGATATGAAGACGAAAAGTATTGTGGGGCTGGTTTTGATAAAGAAGATGGTTAGGATTCGGTTGTGGGTAATAGGAGGAATGGAGGGCGATTTACAAGAGCTAGGAATCAAGAAGGCAACAATTTGGGTAGCATTAAAATGAAGATTTCACCGTTCCAAGGTAAAACCATCCTTAACGATTTAGAGAAGCAGTTTGATTGGTGTGTTAACATGGATGGCTTCACCAACAAGTATTCGTTACTCAATGATCAACCAATCACTTTTGTACTGCTGGCACCACAACAAGTGTACGAAGATCAAGTGAGGTTACAAAAAGAGAGCAACCAAAAGATAAAAAGTCAAAAAGAAAGAGAGTGAAAAAGAGAGAGAGGCCGAGAAAAGCGAGCAAAAAAAAGAGAAGAGTCTTATGGCCATTGAGAAAAAATCAAAGAGAAAACGAAAAGATTGCGATACAAAAGGACACGAGGATGTCATTTGTGAGGAAGCACTACGTGGATTACCATTTATCCGAGGGTTCAAACATCAAATTGATTTTGTGCCCACAGCTTCCAATCCAAACCGACTAATCTATAGTAGTAATCCCAAGAAGACTAAGGAGCTTCAAGGTCAAGCCAACAAAACGCGTCACAAATTAGTTTTTGATCCCGGAGATTAGGTTTGGCTTTTCACAAGGAAGAAAAGAATCCCGACAGAAAAACATTCCAAGCGACTTCCTAGAGGGGATGGTCCTTTCCAAGTTCTTGAATGAATCGATGGCAGTGCATACAAATCCTTATTAGGCGATGATTTCCTTTTCAAGAGGTGGGGAATGATGTGAATCAAAGAATGGTTTTAAGGGAACCAATTCAAATACCAATTGGGCTGGTTACAAGGGCAAGGGCAAAGAGATTTTAAAGAAACACTTAATGGGCTAATTCAAGAGATTTGGGCTCAATCAAATTCGCAGAGGCCCATTGACTCATGCGGTCAATAGGGATGCATTAACTTAATTCATGCTTATGAGGAATTCAAATAATACAAGCCTTTGACTTTTTTTAATTTATGTTCATTTCTTTTTCGGAATTTGTAGTGTAGGCGTGATTTTGGTTAGGATTTAGGATTATCTTTTGTCGCAAATTTCAGTTAGGATTTAGGATTATCTTTTATAACAAATTTTTAGTTTTTTAGTATTATCTATTGTAACAAATTTTCAGGTCTTTTAGGAATATTCTCTATAATAATTGGCTATAAATAGGCATCCACACGGCAATAAAAAGGGACATCAGTTTATTCACAAATTTGAGAGTTCTAATTCTCTTTGGTTCTTTGAGAACTATTTGAACTTATCTAAATTTTTCGTAGCGTTCACTCCTGACTTATCAATCAACCATTCCATAGTTGATTGTGGAATCTTCCTTATACCAAGGTTCTTGTTCCGCTTTAAGCAATGGGTCGAGGTCCAATATACCAAGGTTCTTATTTTTGCTGAAGCAACAGGTTGAGGACTCCAATCAATTCAAACCTGACTTTGAAACGTTCTTGAGTTTACAATCTTATCGGGTCCAGTTATTCTTGGCGGGGTTCGTATCATTTGGTATCAGAGCGTAGGTTCTAGTTTGAGAAGAACCAAAAGAGAATCAACGAGTGGAAGAAGGCAGGAGTGGTGAGCATATTAGAGGATAAAAGCCATTTAAGTGAGAAACAAGAGAGTGAGCGAATTCTCTTTTCTCAAGTGAAACACGTGAGGGAGTGCTTGTGAGGTTTCTAACCTTATTTTGCAAATTTTAAATATGGCATGCAATTGTGACGCCTTAAATTCTATTTAAAGGTCAATATATAATTTAAATAAAATTAGTGTGCCAAAAATTAATTAAAAATCTTTTGGAAACCCTAGGTTGGTTTCCTAGTCAAATTCCACTTAAAAAGTCAACAATTTGAACTTCAAAAAGAAACCCTAAAATATTCGGCCATCACTTGGGATTTTAATTAAAATTTAAATTCCACAAATTCAAGGAGGATTCAAATTCAAATTTCATTCCTTAGATATAAAGAAGAAATTTGGCCATAAAGTGTAGGAAATAAAGGAGATTTTATTGAATTAAAAGCTAAGTCAAAACTCAATTAAAATTCAAATTATATTTCCTTAAAAACTAAGGGATAATTTTAGCCACTTAAGGGGAAATAAGAGAGAAAACCCTAGCCTCAAAATAGCACAAAACTTTCCCTTTTGCCCCTTATAATTTTTGGCCAAACAAGGAAGAGAAAGGGAAAGAAAAACCTAGTATAAAAACCCCCTTTTAACTCTCATTCACCCTTCCTTTCACCCTCAAAAATTCGGCCAACTTTCCCCTCTCTCTCTCTGAATTTTCTCTCCCAAAACACACCCAAAACAGCAAACAAAACTTACCAAAAGGCAGCTTAAAAATTCAACAACCTTCGAGATAAAAACAAGGTGAGAAATCAAAATTTTTTTCCTTCCTTTTCCTTTTGATTTCAAATCCGAAATTTTATATGGTTTTCTCCACTGTTTCCCTACTATATTGAAGATTCCAACACTCACACAAATTCAGCCAAAAGGGAGACCAAACATCAAAAATAGTGCAGCACAAACAAGGTGTGATTTCTCTCTCAAACCCTAAAATTTTGCCTCATTGATCCCCTTTTCAAAAACCCTATTATCATATGTGTAAGATTTTATGATTTTGTCAATTTGATTCCTGGGTTGTGTTAATGACATATAAATACGGTTTTCCACAAAATTTCGTGATCATTGGATGAAAATTGAATTGGTTTGAGGCTAATCAAATTCGGACACAGAAAAACGGAAATCTGGAAATTACCATATGAACAGTAAATTTGTGTCAGCCATAACTTAAGTTTTAAAAAGATTTTTGAGTGATTCTTGAGCCTAAAATTAAATTCAAGTTGTCCCCTAAATGCCTACAAAATTTCGGAACCAAACTCATCCGTTTGCCTAGTCAAAATATTTTTCTAAGATAGGCGGACAGAACTGCCAGGTTTTGAACCGAAACTGAAACCCAAATTTTTATGCCTGAAAACAACCCTCGGTTTTTGGCCTACTTGAATGACCAAATGATGTCTAAAAATTATAAAATTTATATGGAATAAAAGCTACGGAGGTCTAGTTTAACATATTAAAAATTTAGAATTTTTAGGATGAAAAATAAATTAATATGGATTTTACATTCAGTCTAGGTCAGTCTGTCCATGTCCAGTAATATCCTAACTTAGACTTTTTCACAAATTTTAAATCCCAAATGTTTATTAAACGTTTTAAAATCTTTTGTGGCACACTAAAATGATTGGATGATTATGTCTAGACCTGATGTGAATCAAATAACGGCTTTAAAGGAACCAATCAACGTCAAGAGAACCAATTCAAATACCAATTGAGCCGGTTACAAGAGCGAGAGTAAAGAGATTTAAAGAAGCACTTAATGGGCTAATTCAAGAGGTTTGGGCTCAATCAAATTCGTGGCCCATTAAGCATGATTCATGATACATTAACTTAATTCAAGCCCATGAGGAATTCAGCTAATTCAATCAAGCCCAAGACGTTTTTTAACTAAGGATTTTCGAATTTGGGCTGAATAACTACCTTCCTACATTTACGAATTTGGTTAGGATTAGATTTTCAGATTTGTTAGGATTTAGGAAGATTTGGGATTATCTTTTTAGATTTGTTAGGATTTGGGAAGATTTGGGAATATATTTTGTAACAAATTTCAGTTAGGATTTGGGCTTATCTTTTGTAACAAATTTTCAAATAATTTTCGGATTTTTTTTAGGCTTATTTTTCCAGATTTTCTTTAGGAATATTCTTTGTAACAATTGCCTATAAATAGGCGTCCCCATAGCAATAAAACAGAACACATCAGTTTAATTCATAAATTTGAGAGTTTTAATTCTCTTTGGTTCTTTGAAGAACTATCTGAACTTATCGGAATTTTCCGTGGCGTTCGCTCTGACTTATCAATCAACCCTTCCATAGTTGATTGTGGCGTCTTCATTATACCAAGGTTCTTGTTTCGCATTAAGCAACGGGTTGCGGTCCATATACCAAGGTTCTTGTTTTTGCTGAAGCAACGGGTCGACGTCTCCCATCCATTCGAACCTGATTTTAGAACGTTCTTGGGCTTATAATCTGGACGGGTCTCGTTATTCTTGACGAGGTTCGTATCAAGACCTAGACTAATCATATGTTGTGATTATAGGACTTATTTGACGTTCTTGCTGGATTTGTGGATCACGTTATCGTAACGCTTGTGCGATAATCGAGGTGGACGTTCTAGCCTTTTCTGGGAGTAGTCAAGTGTTTTAAATTTCCCTATTTTATCGATGGCATGCTGTTTTCAGTTTATGAAATTATTATATTGTTTTTGATGAAATAAACGCATGCAACGTATTTGGTAATTAAATGTGTATTTTAAAACGTGTTTTGATTTATGGCATAATATAACTTGGTAAATACCATCTTTTGAATAATCCGGTGAACATAATTGAGCTCTAGTTCACGATCATTATAAATGATGCGTGCGTCCCAAAGTTGACGCCATGGGGGAAGGTCCCTAAACCTACGCAGGGCCGTTCGGCCTATTTAGACCGTAACGAGATGATCTAGGATAATTCAAATTCGAGGCACGTATATTATAGCTACGACAAGTCCTCACTCATAATATGATGGTTTGTTTTAATGATTTATTATTTTAATATTGGGGCACGTATATTGCAGCTACGCTAAGTCCTCAGCAGAATAAAACTTGCATTAAAAATGTTTTTCACGAAATTGTTGATTATTTTTTTTGTTATGATTATTATGTCATGTATTTTTTTAAATTGTTGATTATTTTTTAGAACAAATATTATGCCATACTTTTAAATGTTATCTGTTAACCCACCTTTGTTTTTGTCCTACTGAGCCAGCGCTCACGTCCCTTTTTCTTTGTGATTTCGAAATGACTACTTCCAGGTACGGGAGGTAGTAGTTCCGAAATTCGTTGAGATATCCGTTACTACTGAAGATGATGCTATCCGTTTTCTCCATCTTTTTCTTTCTGTTTCTCGTTCTGATGTAATGAGACTTTAAGTTTGTACTTTATTTCACGTTATTCAAATTTCATGCCTGGGAATATTTTATGGTTGGTAAATTTCTTTTGAAAACCGATTTTGTGCTTGACTTCTGCATTAAAAAGCATTTATTTTCTCCTTTATTTTATTTTGTGGTTATGATGCTACTTTATAATTAGGCTTAGCTAAATTATAATGTTGACCCGTTGTTTTTGTAATAAATGTTTTCCTTAAATCTCGGGTTGATATTATGATTTGACTGCCGTGTCACGTGTCTAAATTTTGGGCCGTGACAAATAATGGTATCAGAGCCCAGGTTTTCAAAAGGGTTTTCCATCAAAATGTTTTCAAAAGGGGTTTTTCATCAAAACGTTTTCAAAAGGGTTTTCATCAAAATGTTTTCAAAATGCCCAAGCATAGCTTTCTTACTCTTAGAAGCTTATAGGATTTCCTCTTCCTTCAATCTCATACAGCAAAATGACTCGTCCCGACACGCTTAGTCAGAGGCAGCAGAGAGGCAACGACGAAGAGAACCCCGGTAACACGCAGCCTGAAGGGAGACAGAATGCAGCGGTTCCTACACCGAATGATCAACTAACGGCGATGCAGAACCTCACGGCGGCGATACAGGCTCTCCTCACCGTCTTACCTTTTGGAACACCTAACCCAACTCCTGTAGCCAATGTTGTTCCAAATAAGACTCCGAGAGCGGGGAGTTCTTCTCAGACTCCTCAGCAAACGCCTACCACTGAAAACCCTACCTCTGGAGCAGTACCTACCCAGTCTATGATACATCCTAAACAGGCAGCCTTAACTCTTTTCTTTAAGCCTCACGTACCCACTTTCGACGGCACAGGCACAGAGATGGATGCCGACTACTAGTTTGATGCCATTTGTAAGCAGCTAAAGTTGACCGCCACACCCGCAGAGTTTTGGGTTGAGTTTGCTTCCAACAAGCTGGTGGATCTAGCCTCTACCTGGTGGGCTAGTATCGAGGATGGTTTGACAGAGGAGCAGAGGTCTTCTTGGACAGTTTTCGAGGAGCGTTTTCACGAGCGTTTCTTTTCAGCTCAGTTCCGTGACAAAAAAGCTAGGGAGTTCGTCTGTTTGAAGCAAGGGTCTATGTCAGTGCAGGAATATGAAGCCAAGTTCACTGAGTTGGCCCGGTATGTGAAGAATCAGGTTTTGGATGAAGCTACTAAGTGTCTCCGCTTTGAGGAAGGGCTTAGCCTCTATGTGAAGAGGGGTGTACAACCGTTCCAGATCAGGGATAGCTACCAGCAGATAGTTGCTAAGGCGTTGACAGTGAAAGAGGGCGACAAGGAGTTCCTTGAAGCTCGTAACAAAAACAAGTCTGGACCAATCCGCAACAAGCCTCAACACAAGCCGCAGACTCCTTACCAGAAGAACCAGCAGCCTCAGGGATCGAGTTCTCATCAGTTTTCTGGACAGCGACAGGGTCGGGTGAATGTGATTACCTGTTTCGAGTGTGGTGATGAAGGCCATAAAAGAAATGTCTGGCCGAAGAGACAGTCAAGAGACAATGCTCATAGACATCATCATCAGCGGAATCAGAATGGTCTTCCACAGAGACAACAGTTTACTTCCCAATCTTCGCAGTCATAGTGCCCTCAGCTTCCGGCTCCCTATCAGCCTCAGCGCACGAGCCACTACACTGCGCCTTATGCTTCACATGCTACACCATTACAACAGTTCCCAGTGTCGAGTTATCGGAGACCACCACCACAGGGTCAGAGTACGGGCTATCAGCGAGGGAATACAGCTCAAAATCGTGGTAAGGCACCACAGGTACACGCTCTTGGAGCTGACAGCATGGAGATAAATCATACTCTTTTATAGCCCAACATGATGCTCATTCACTTGGTTTAAAACTGCAAAATCTTGACTCTCCCTTATGCGTGAAATCCCCGTTGGGCACGACTACCGTTAGTGATGGGTGTCAAGCCTATGTTTATGTTGGGGATGTTTGTTTGGAGACCTCACTTGTAGTAATGCCTATGTTTGCTTATGATGTTATTCTGGGATATGACTGGCTTTCCCGATATGGGATTATACTTGATTGTCGTAATCGTCGCGTTATCTTTACAACTGATTTCGGACATGTAGTGTCCTATCAGTTAAGCTTAGTATCAGATGTTGATAGATCTGCTCTGAGGTTAGTATCGAAGAGTAGGCAGGGTATTCTTTGCTTCTTATCCATGTGTGCAGTAGAAGGATACAGTTCTGAAAAGAGTACCCAGCCTATACCTGTTGTCGATAGTTTTCCAGATGTTTTTTCAAAAGCTCTTCCAGGTTTACTGCCTCATCGAGAAATAGAGTTTCATATCGACTTAGTTCCCGGAACAGCTCCTTTTGCTTCTGCTCCGTATCATATGACACCTCTAGAGATGAAAGAGTTGAGCAAGCAGCTGGATGAGTTGAAATCGCTGGGCTTTATTCGAGACAGTAACTCACCTTGGGGTTCATCAGTCCTTTTTGTGAAGAAAGCCGACGGTTCGCTATGTCTCTGTGTGGACTACAGAAAGCTCAATAGTGTGACCATCAAAAATAAGTATCCGTTACCACGTATAGATGACTTGTTCGATCAATTTGGTGGAGCTTGTTTCTTCTCCAAGGTTGATTTGAGATCCGGTTATCATCAACTTCGTGTTAGAGAGGAGGATATCCCGAAGACGGCATTCCGAACGAGGTATGGCAGTTATGAGTTCTTAGTAATGCCTTTCGGTTTGACAAACGCGCCAGCAGCCTTCATGGATATGATGAATAGAGTCTTCCAACCTTTTCTTGATAAGTTCGTCATTGTATTCATCGACGACATCCTCATCTACTCCCGAACTCGTGAAGATCATGCACAGCATCTCAGTATAGTTTTACAGACTCTTCGTGAACATCAGTTGTACGCCAAGAAAGAAAAATGTGAGTTTTGGATGACAGAGGTTAAGTTTCTCGGGCATATCATCTCAGGAGACAGTATATCAGTTGATCCATCCAAGGTTGAAGCGATTCTTAAGTGGGAACGACCGAAGAATGTTCTAGAGATCCGAAGCTTCTTGGGCTTAGCGGGATATTATCGACGTTTTGTACAGGACTTCAGCAAGCTCGTCGCTCCCCTCACCAATTTGACAAAGAAGGATGTACCTTTCGTTTGGGACAACAGCTTGATGTGAATCAAGGAACAGCTTTAAAGGAACCAATCAACGTCAAGGGAACCAACTCAAATACCAATTGGGCCGGTTACAAGAGCGAGAGCAAAGAGATTTAAAGAAGCACTTAATGGGCCAATGCAAGAGGTTTGGGCTCAATCAAATTCGTGGCCCATTGAGCATGATTCATGATACATTGACTTAATTCAAGCCCATGAGGAATTCAGCTAATTCAATCAAGCCCAAGACGTTTTTTAACCAAGGATTTTCGAATTTGTGGCAGAATAACTACCCTCCTACATTCACGAATTTGGTTGAGATTATCTTTTCAGATTTGTTAGGATTTAGGAAGATTTGGGAATATCTTTTGTAACAAATTTCAGTTAGGATTTAGAATTATCTTTTGTAACAAATTTTCAAATAATTTTCGGATTTTTTAGGCTTATTTTTCCAGATTTTCTTTAGGAATATTCTTTGTAACAATTGCCTATAAATAGGCACCCCCATAGCAATAAAACAGAATACATCAGTTTAATTCATAAATTTGAGAGTTTTAATTCTCTTTGGTTCTTTGAAGAACTATTTGAACTTATCGGAATTTTCCGTGGCGTTCGCTTCTGACTTATCAATCAATCCTTCCATAGTTGATTGTGGCGTCTTCATTATACCAAGGTTCTTGTTTCGCATTAAGCAACGGGTTGAGGTCCATATACCAAGGTTCTTGTTTTTGCTGAAGCAACGGGTCGAGGTCTCCCATCCATTGAACCTGATTTTAGAACGTTCTTGGGTTCATAATCTTGACGGGTCTCGTTATTCTTGACGGGGTTCGTATCACAGCTGTGAGTCAGTTTTCCAGGAGTTAAAAAGTCATTTGACGTCTGCACCTATCCTTATCATTCCGGATCAGGATCAAGTATATGACGTCTACACCGATGCTTCTCATCAAGGTCTTGGAGCAGTTTTGATGCAACAGAACAAGTTATCGCTTATGCCTCACGACAGCTGAAACAACATGAACGAAACTACCCTACACACGATCTAGAGTTAGCTGCAGTAGTGTTCGCGCTTAAGATTTGGCGTTGTTATCTGTATGGTGCCAGTTTTAGGCTTTTTCAGATCACAAGAGTTTGAAATACCTAGCTACATAGAAAGATCTTAACCTGCATCAGAAAAGATGGGTAGAATACATGCAAGACTACGACTTCCAAGTCGAGTACCATCCGGGCAAAGCAAACGTGGTTGCAGATGCACTAAGTAGGAAAAGAGAGGTAGTTTCCAATCCTGATCATGATGCTTCTATAATGGCTATGCAAATAGATGAGTGGGAAAAGGACAGAGTTCTTACAGCTTATCAGGTTCGTTTTGGTGAAGTTCAGGGTCACCTAGTGTTGTACAACTTAGTGATGGAACCAGACTACGTGCAGAGGATCAAGGAGAATCAGTTGGCAGATACACGTTTCGTTGACATCTGAGAGAGATTGTTAAAGGGCAAGCATGTTGCAGAGTGGTCAATGGACGCCAATGGAATTCTTTACAACGAGGGTCGCTTAGCAGTGCCACACATTCCAGAGCATATACAGGGGATCTTATCAGAGTTTCATCAGTCGAGGCTCGCCATGCACCCAGGTGGAAACAAGATGTATCAAAACCTAAGACGGCAGCTTTGGTGGAGAGGTATGAAGTTAGATGTAAAGAACTTCGTGGCCAACTGTTTGACGTGTCAAAAAGTAAAGGCAGTACAGGAGAGACCTACAGGTCTGCTCCAACCACTTCCAATACCTCGGTGGAAGTGGGATAGCATAGGAATGGACTTCCTAACTAGCTTACCAAAAGCACAGGATGGATCTGATGGAGTCTGGGTAATAGTAGATCGTCTCACGAAGACCGCGCACTTCATCCCGTTCAAGACGACTGGCACCAGGAACCAGCTAGTCGAGCTTTACATGAGGAACGTAGTCAGATTGCATGGAGTCCCTTCAATGATCATTTCTGATCGTGATACGCGCTTCAACACTCGTTTTTGGCAAAGTCTACAGGAAGCTCTAGGCACAAAACTGAACTTTAGTACCGCTTTTCATCCGCAGACAGATCGTCAGTCAGAGCGTCTCATACAGATTTTCGAGGATATGCTACGTGCATGCGTTCTTGATCTTGGAGATGGATGGAGCAAACACCTCTATCTGGCAGAGTTTGCATACAACAACAGTTATCAAGTGAGTATCGGAATGGCACCCTTTGAAGCGTTGTACGGAAAGCCTTGTCGATCACCCATCTATTGGGTTGACAACCAAGAAGCACCCGTGGGTGGACCTGATATAATCCTAGACCAGTACGAGAAGATTGCCATCATCAAACAACGACTTCTAACAGCACAGAGTCGACAGAAGGGCTATGCAGATCAACGCAGAAAGCCGTTAGAGTTCGAGGTCGGAGAGTTTGTATTGCTAAAGGTTTCATCGAAGAAAGGTATCTCTCGTTTCGGAGTTAAAGGGAAGCTAGCACCACGTTACATTGGACCTTTCGAGATCGTACGTAAAGTTGGTAAGGTCGCATATGAGCTGAAGTTACCCGACACCTTGGGAGTGCACAACGTTTTCCATGTATCGATGCTGAGGAAGAGTGCACGAGCAGAGTCAGAAGTCATTTCAACAAATGATGTAGAAATCCAACCAGATGTCTCTTACGTCGAGGTTCCAGTGAAGATTTTGGATCGTAAGGTCTAGCAGCTGAGAACGAAAACAATACCCATGGTGAAGGTTCTTTGGAGTAACCATGGTGAAGAGGATGCCACATGGGAAACCGAGAAAGATATGCTTGAGAACCATGCTGAATGGTTCGCTAAGCAGTAGAGTACTTGTAATGTAGTCGACCTAAGTTTGTTTTGTAACCCTACTCTATATGTTCTAAAAGGTGCATTTAGATTTGCTTAATGAAATGAGAAGTGACTCATATTCTTATTCTCTTCTTTAGTGTGGAGAAATTCTTAAAGTTTCGAGAACGAAACTATTTTTAGTGGTAGATATTTGTGACGCCTTAAATTCTATTTAAGGGTCAATATATTATTTAAATAAAATTAGTAGGCCAAAAATTAATTAAAAATCTTTTGGAAACCCTAGGTTGGTTTCCTAGTCAAATTCCGCTCAAAAAGTCAACAATTTAAACTTCAAAAAGAAACCCTAAAATATTCGGCCATCACTTGAGATTTTAATTAAAATTTAAATTCCACAAATCCAAGGAGGATTCAAATTCAAATTTCATTACTTAGATATAAAGAAGAAATTTGGCCATAAAGTGTAGGAAATAAAGGAGATTTTATTGAATTAAAAGCTAAGTCAAAACTCAATCAAAATTCAAATTATTTTTCCTTAAAAACTAAGGGATAATTTTGGCCACTTAAGGGGAAATAAGAGAAAACCCTAGCCTCAAAACAGCACAAAAACTTTCCCTTTTGCCCCTTACAATTTTCGGCCAAATAAGGAAGAGAAAGGGAAAGAAAAACCTAGTACAAAAACCCCCTTTTAACTCTCATTCACCCTTCCTTTCACCCTCAAAAATTCGGCCAGCTTTCCCCTCTCTCCTCTCTGAATTTTCTCTCCCAAAACACACCCAAAACAGCACACAAAACTTACCAAAAGGCAGCTCAAAAATTCAACAACCTTTGAGACAAAAACAAGGTGAGAAATCAAAATTTTTTTCCTTCCTTTTCCTTTTGATTTCAAATCCGAAATTTTATATGGTTTTCTCCACTGTTTCCCTACTATTTTGAAGACTTCAACACTCACACAAATTCAGCCAAAAGGGAGACCAAACATCAAAAATAGTGCAGCACAAACAAGGTGTGATTTCTCTCTCAAACCCTAAAATTTTGCCTCATTGATCCCCTTTTCAAAAACCCTATTATCATATGTGTAAGATTTTATGATTTTGTCAATTTGATTACTGGGTTGTGTTAATGACATATAAATACGGTTTTCCACAAAATTTCGTGATCATTGGATGAAAATTGAATTGGTTTGAGGCTAATCGAAATTCGGACACAGAAAAAGGGAAATCTGCAAATTATCATATGAACAGTAAATTTGTGTCAGCCATAACTTGAGTTTTAAAAACTATTTTTGAGTGATTCTTGAGCCTAAAATTAAATTCAAGTTGTCCCCTAAATGCCTACAAAATTTCAAAACCAAACTCATCCGTTTGCCTAGTCAAAATATTTTTCTAAAATAGGTGGACAGAACTGCCAGGTTTGGAACCGAAACTGAAACCCAGATTTTTATGCCTGAAAACAACCCTCGGTTTTTGGCCTAGTTGAATGACCAAATGATGTCTAAAAATTATAAAAATTATATGGAATTAAAGCTACGGAGGTCTAGTTTAACATATTAAAAATTTAGAATTTTTGGGATGAAATATAAATTAATATGGATTTTACATTCAGCCTAGGTCAGTCTGTCCATGTCCAGTAATATCCTAACTTAGACTTTTTCACAAATTTTAAATCCCAAATGTTTATTAAACGTTTTAAAATCTTTTGTGGCACACTAAAATGATTGGATGATTATGTCTAGACCTAGACTAATCATATGTTGTGATTATAGGACTTATTTGACGTTCTTGCTGGATTTGTGGATCACGTTATCGTAACGCTTGTGCGATAATCGAGGGTGGACGTTCTAGCCTTTTCTGGGAGTAGTCAAGTGTTTTAAATTTTCCTGTTTTATCGATGACATGCTGTTTTCAGTTTATGAAATTATTATATTGTTTTTAATGAAATAAACGCATGCAACGTATTTGGTAATTAAATGTGTATTTTAAAACGTGTTTTAATTTATGGCACAATATAACTTGGTAAATACCATCTTTTGCATAATCCGGTGAACATAATTGAGCTCTAGTTCACGATCATTGTAAATGATGCGTGCGTCCCAAAGTTGACGCCATGGGGGAAGGTCCCTAAACCTGCGCAGGGCCGTTCGGCCTATTTAGACCGTAACGAGATGATCTAGGATAATTCAAATTCGAGGCACATATATTATAGTTACAACAAGTCCTCACTCATAATATGATAGTTTGTTTTAATGATTTATTATTTTAATATTGGGGCATGTATATTGCAATTACGCTAAGTCCTCAGCAGAATAAAACTTGCACTAAAAATGTTTTTCACGAAATTGTTGATTATTTTTTTTGTTATGATTATTATGTCATGTATTTTTTTAAATTGTTGATTATTTTTTAAAACGAATATTATGCCATATTTTTAAATGTTATTTGTTAACCCACCTTTGTTTTTGTCCTACTGAGTCAGCGCTCACGTCCTTTTTTCTTTGTGATTTCGAAATGACTACTTCCAGGTACGGGAGGTAGCAGTTCCGAAATTCGTTGAGATATCCGTTACTACTGAAGATGATGCTATCCGTTTTCTCCATCTTTTTCTTTCTGTTTCTCGTTCTGATGTAATGAGACTTTAAGTTTGTACTTTATTTCACGTTATTCAAATTTCATGCTTGGGAATATTTTATGGTTGGTAATTTCTTTTGAAAACCGATTTTGTGCTTGACTTCTGCATTAAAAGGTATTTATTTTCTCCTTTATTTTATTTTGTGGTTATGATGCTACTTTATAATTAGGCTTAGCTAAATTATAATGTTGACCCGTTGTTTTTGTAATAAATGTTTTCCTTAAATCTCGGGTTGATATTATGATTTGGCTGCCATGTCACGTGTCTAAAGTTTGGGCCGTGACAGCAATAAAGAAGAAAACTTAACCGTAGAGCCACCACAACCAACTATTCCAAACCTGCAGTTATAGTTGATGAGAGAGATGAAACGGATGTTGAGTGTTGAATTAGAACGAGTGCATGAATGGCTGGACTGGATAGAGATTGCACGTTTGAAGCAACCACAAAATGCTCCTAATGTGTGTAAAAGGGATAGAGTTCATTTTCAAGGTGTGAGAGATGAAGACGAAAAGTATTGTGGGGCTGGTTTAGATAAAAAAGATGGTCAGGATTCGGTTGTGGGTAATAGGAGACAAGGAGGGTGATTTACAAAAGCTGGGAATCAAGAAGAACACAATTTGGGCAGCATTAAAATGAAGATTCCCCTGTTCCAAGGTAAAACCATCCCTGATGATTTAGAGAAGCAGTTTGGTTGGTGTGTCAACATGGATGGCTTCCCCAACAAGTATTCATTACTCAACGATCAACCAATCACTCTTGCACTACTGACACCACAGCAAGTAGATGAAGATCAAGTGAGGTTACAAAAAGCGAAGGAGTGAAAAAGTGAGCAACCAAAAGATAAAAAGTGAAAAAGAAAGAGAGTGAAAAAGAGAGAGAGGCCGAGAAAAGCGAGCAAAAAAAAGAGAAGAGTCTTATGGCCATTGAGAGAAAATCAGAGAGAAACAAAATGATGTGAATCAAGGAACAGCTTTAAAGGAACCAATGAACGTCAAGGGAACCAATTCACATACCAATTGGGCCGGTTACAAGAGCGAGAGCAAAGAGATTTAAAGAAGCACTTAATGGGCTAATGCAAGAGGTTTGGGCTCAATCAAGTTCGTGGCCCATTGAGTATGATTCATGATACATTGACTTAATTCAAGCCCATGAGGAATTCAGCTAATTCAATCAAGCCCAAGACGTTTTTTAACCAAGAATTTTCGAATTTGTGGCAGAATAACTACCTTCCTACATTTACGAATTTGGTTAAGATTAGATTCCTAGATTTGTTAGGATTTAGAAAGATTTGGGATTATCTTTTGTAAATTTCAGTTAGGATTTAGGATTATCTCTTGTAACAAATTTTTCAAATAATTTTCGGATTTTTTTAGGCTTATTTTTTTCAGATTTTCCTTAGGAATATTCTTTGTAACAATTGCCTATAAATAGGCGTCCCCATAGCAATAAATCAGAACACATCAGTTTAATTAATAAATTTGAGAGTTTTAATTCTCTTTGGTTCTTCGAAGAACTATCTGAACTTATCGGAATTTTCCGTAGCGTTCGCTTCTGACTTATCAATCAACCCTTCCATAGTTGATTGTGGCGTCTTCCTTATACCAAGGTTCTTGTTTCGCATTAAGCAACGGGTTGAGGTCCATATACCAAGGTTCTTGTTTTTGCTGAAGCAACGGGTCAAGGTCTCCCATCCATTCGAACCTGATTTTTAGAACGTTCTTGGGTTCCTAAACTTAACGGGTCTCGTTATTCTTGATGGGGTTCGTATCATTTGGTATCAGAGCTTAGGTTCTAAAACTCAGGTTTGCCTATCCCATTTATTTTCGTTTTTTTTTTAGTTCCAAATTAAGGTTGTAATTTTCGGTTGGGTTATTCAGAATTCAAATCAAGAGGGTCCAAGAAAGAAAAAAAAAAAGAAAATTCGGATTAAAAAAAACTAGGGAAAAAAAAAAGTTGATTCATCATCAAGAAAGATTCAGTTTTGTGAAATTCTTATCTTGTCTGTCAATTCACGTACTTATTGGTTTTTTTTTTTTTGTGGGTTCTTGGTAAATTGTTGCTGAAAGTTTTGATTATCGTTTGTTTTGTTTGAAAAGAACCAAAAGAGAATCAACAAGTGGAAAAAGGCAGAAGTAGTGAGCATATTAGAGGGTAAAAGCCATTTGAGTGACAAACACGAGTGAGTGAATTTTCTTTTCTTGAGTGAAACACGTGAGGGAGTGCTTGTGAGGTTTCTAACCTTATTTTGCAGATTTTAAATATGTCACGCAATCAAGAAGGAAACTCAACCAAAGAGGCACCACGATTAACAATTCCGAACCTGCAATTACAGTTGATGAGGGAGATGAGACGAATGTTGAGGGCTGAATTAGAACAAGTGCATAAACGGTTGGACCGAATAGAGATTGCACATTTGAAGCAGCCACAAAATGCAACTAATGCGTGTAAAAAGGAAAGAGTTCAATTTCGAGGAGTGAGAGATGAAGACGAAAAGTATCATGGGGCTGGTTTTGATAAAGAAGACGATCAGGATTTGGTTATGAGTAATAAGAGACATGGAGGGCGATTTACAAGAGCTAGGAATCAAGAAGACAATAATTTGGGTAGCATTAAGATGAAGATTCCCCCGTTCCAAGGTAAAACCATCTCTGACCATTTAGAGAAGCGGTTTGATTGGTGTGTCAACATGGAAGGCTTCACCAACAAGTATTCGTTCATGCTCAACGATCAACCAATCACTCTTGTACCGCTGACACCACAACAAGTGTATGAAGATCAAGTGAGGTTACAAAAAGAAGGTGAACAAAAGAAAAGGAGTGAAAAAGAGAGCAACCAAAAGATAAAAGATGAAAAAGAAAGTGAAAAAAAGCTAGAGAGTGAAAGAGAGAGAGAGGCCAAGAAAAGCGAGCAAAAAAAAGAGAAGAGTCTTATGGCAGTTGAGAGAAAATCAGAGAGAAAACAAATGGATTTTCATACAAAAGCGAGTGAAATCAAGCGAGCTATATTATCAAAACAGCCGATGATTGTACTTTTGTACAAAGAGGCATTTTTAAACACTAACGAGCTTGACCATTCTTTGTCTAGTTCTGTTGCTTCACTTATGCAGGGATACAAGGATGTCTTTCTCGAGAAAGCACTACGCAGATTACCATCTATTCGAGGGTTCAAACATCAAATTGATTTTGTGCCTAGTGCTTCCAATACGAAGCGACAAATCTATAGTAATAATCCAAAGAAGACTAAGGAGCTTCAAGGTCAAGCCAACAAAATGCGTCACAAATTAGTTTTTGATCCCGAAAATTGGGTTTGGCCAGGCGTAAGGAAGAAACGAATCCCGACACAAAGACGTTCCAAGCGACTTCCTAGAGGGGATGGACCTTTCCAAGTTCTTGAACGAATCGATGACAACGTATACAAATCCTTATTAAGTGATGATTTGAGGACAAATCCTTTTCAAGAGGAGGGGAATGATGTGAATCAAGGAACAGCTTTAAAGGAACCAATGAACGTCAAGGGAACCAATTCACATACCAATTGGGCCGGTTACAAGAGCGAGAGCAAAGAAATTTAAAGAAGCACTTAATGGGCTAATGCAAGAGGTTTGGGCTCAATCAAATTCGTGGCCCATTGAGCATGATTCATGATACATTGACTTAATTCAAGCCCATGAGGAATTCAGCTAATTCAATCAAGCCCAAGACGTTTTTTAACCAAGAATTTTCGAATTTGTGGCAGAATAACTACCTTCCTACATTTACGAATTTGGTTAGGATTAGATTCCTAGATTTGTTAGGATTTAGAAAGATTTGGGATTATCTTTTATTACAAATTTCAGTTAGGATTTAGGATTATCTCTTGTAACAAATTTTTCAAATAATTTTCGGATTTTTTTAGGCTTATTTTTTCAGATTTTCCTTAGGAATAATATTCTTTGTAACAATTGCCTATAAATAGGCGTCCCCATAGCAATAAATCAGAACACATCAGTTTAATTAATAAATTTGAGAGTTTTAATTCTCTTTGGTTCTTCGAAGAACTATCTGAACTTATCGGAATTTTCCGTGGCGTTCGCTTCTGACTTATCAATCAACCCTTCCATAGTTGATTGTGGCATCTTCCTTATACCAAGGTTCTTGTTTCGCATTAAGCAACGGGTTGAGGTCCATATACCAAGGTTCTTGTTTTTACTGAAGCAACGGGTCAAGGTCTCCCATCCATTCGAACATGATTTTTAGAACGTTCTTGGGTTCCTAAACTTAACGGGTCTCGTTATTCTTGACGGGGTTCGTATCACAAAAGGATTGCTATACAAAAGGGCACGAGGATGTCTTTTGCAAGGAAGCACAACGTGGATTACCATTTATCCGAGGGTTCAAACACCAAATTGATTTTGTACCCAAAGCATCCAATCCAAACCGACTAATCTATAGTAGTAATCCCGAGAAGACTAAGGAACTTCAAGGTCAAGCCAACAAAACGCATCACAAATTAGTTTTTGATCCCGGAGATTGGGTTTGGCTATGCATAAGGAAGAAACGAATACTGACACAAAAACGTTCCAAGCGACTTCGTAGAGGGGATGGTCATTTCCAAGTTCTTGAACGAATCGAAGACAGTGCATAAAAATCCTTATTATGCGATGATTTCCTTTTCCAGAGGAGGGGAATGATGGGAATCAAAGAACGATTTTAAGGGAACCAATTCAAATACCGATTGGGCTGGTTACAAGCACGAGGGCAGAGAGATTTAAAGAAGCACTTAATGGGCTGATTCAAGAGATTTGGGCTCAATCAAATTCGTGGAGGACCATTGACTTATGTGGTCAACAGGGATGCATTAACTTAATTCAAGCCCATGAGGAATTCAAATAATACAAGCCCGTGACTTTTTTTAAATTATTTTCGTTTCTTTTTCTGAATTTCTAGTGTAGGCGTGATTACGGTCAGGGATTTAGGATTATCCTTTGCAGCAAATTTTCGAGTCTTTTAGGAATATTCTCTGTGACAATTGCCTATAAATAGGCATCCTCACGGCAATAAAAAGACACATCAGTTTATTCACAAATTTGAGAGTTCTAATTATCTTTGGTTCTGATACGAACCTCGTCAGGAATATATTACAAAATATATTCGTTTTTTTCTTTATTACGAATTAAGATTGTAATTTTTTTTTTTTTTGTGTTATTCAGGATCCAAGCAAAAAAAAAAAAAGAAAAGGAAAGAAATCAAGAGGATCCGAAAAAAAAAAAAAAGAAAAAAAAAAAACGAAAATAAATGGGATAGGCAAACCTGAGTTTTAGAACCTAAGCTCTGATACCAAATGATACGAACCTCGTCAGGAATAACGAGACCCGTTAAGTTTAGGAACCCAAGAACGTTCTAAAATCAGGTTCGAATGAATGGGAGACCTCGACCCGTTGCTTCAGCAAAAACAAGAACCTTGGTATATGGAAGACGCCACAACCAACTATGGAAGGGTTGATTGATAAGTCAGAAGCGAACGCCACGGAAGATTCCGATAAGTTCAAATAGTTCTTCAAAGAACCAAAGAGAATTAAAACTCTCAAATTTATGAATTAAACTGATGTGTTCTGATTTATTGCTATGGGGGTGCCTATTTATAGGCAATTGTTACAAAGAATATTCCTAAAGAAAATCTGGAAAAATAAGACTAAAAAAAATCCGAAAATTATTTGAAAATTTGTTACAAAAGATAAGCCAAAATCCTAACTGAAATTTGTTACAAAATATATTCCCAAATCTTCCTAAATCCTAACAAATCTGAAAAGATAATCCCAAACCTTCCTAAATCCTAATAAATCTGAAAATCTAATCCTAACCAAATTCGTAAATGTAGGAAGGTAGTTATTCTGCCACAAATTCGAAAAAACCTCGGTTAAAAAAACGTCTTGGGCTTGATTGAATTAGCTGAATTCCTCATGGGCTTGAATTAAGTCAATGTATCATGAATCATGCTCAATGGGCCACGAATTTGATTGAGCCCAAACCTCTTGAATTAGCCCATTAAGTGCTTCTTTAAATCTCTTTGCTCTCGCTCTTGTAACCGGCCCAATTGGTATTTGAGTTGGTTCCCTTGACGTTGATTGGTTCCTTTAAAGCCGTTATTTGATTCACATCAGGTTCATTGAGAACTATTTGAACTTATCAGAATTTTTCGCGGCGTTCACTCCCGACTTATCAATCAACCATTCCATAGTTGATTGTGGCATCTTCCTTATACCAAGGTTCTTGTTCCGCATTAAGCAACGGGTTGAGATCCAATATACCAAGGTTCTTGTTTTTGCTGAAACAACGGGTCGAGGTCTCCTATCCATTCAAACCTGACTTCGGAACGTTCTTGGATTCATAATCTTGGCGTGTCTGGTTATTCTTGGCAGAGTTCACATCATTTGGTATCAGAGCTTAGGTTCTAGTTTGAAAAGAACCAAAACAGATTCAACGAGTGGAAGAAGGCAGGAGTAGAGAGCATATTACAGGGTAAAAGCCATTTAAGCGAGAAACACGAGAATGAGTGAATTCTCTTTTCCCAAGTGAAACATGTGAGGGAGTGCTTGTGATGTTCCTAACCTAATTTTGTAGATTTTAAATATGTCACGCAATAAAGAAGAAAACTCAATCGTAGAGCCACCACGACCAACTATTCCAAACCTATAGTTATAGTTGATGAGAGCGATGAAGCGGATGTTGAGAGTTGAATTAGAATGAGTGCATGAACGGTTGGACCGGATAGAGATTGCACATTTGAAGCAGCCACAAAATGCTCCTAATGTGTGCAAAAGGGAAAGAGTTCAATTTCGAGGTGTGAGAGATGAAGACGAAAAGTATTGTGGGGCTGGTTTTTTATAAAGAAGATGGTCAGGGCGACATGGAGGGCGATTAACAAGAGCTAGGAATCAAGAAGACAACAATTTGGGTAGCATTAAAATGAAGCTTCCGTTCCAAGGTAAAACCATCCCTGACGATTTAGAGAAGCAGTTTGATTGGTGTGTTAACTTGGATGGATTCATCAACAAGTATTCATTGTTCAACGATCAACCAATCACTCTTGTATTACTGACACCACAACAAGTATATGAAGATCAAGTGAGGTTACAAAAAGAGAAGGAGTGAAAAAGAGAGCAACCAAAAGATAAAAAGTGAAAAAGAAAGAGAGTGAAAAAGAGAGAGAGGCCGAGAAAAGCAAGCAAAAAAAAGAGAAGAGTCTTATGGCCATTGAGAGAAAATCATAGAGAAAAAAACAGGATTGATATACAAAAGGATACGAGGATGTCTTTTACGAGGAAGCACTACGTGGATTACCATTTATCCGAGGGTTCAAACATCAAATTGATTTTGTGCCCAAAGCATCCAATCCAAACCGACTAATCTATAGTAGTAATCCCGAGAAGACTAAGGAGCTTCAAGGTCAAGCCAACAAAACGCGTCACAAATTGGTTTTTGATCCCAGAGATTATGTTTGACTATGCGTAAGAAAGAAACGAATCCCGACACAAAAACATTCCAAGCGACTTCCTAGATGGGATGGTCCTTTCCAAGTTCTTGAACGAATCGATGACAATGCATACAAATCCTTATCAGGCGATGATTTCCTTTTTAAGAGGAGGGGAATGATGTGAATCAAAAAACGGTTTTAAGGGAACCAATTCAAATACCAATTGGGCTGGTTACATGAGCGAGAGCAAAGAGATTTAAAGAAGCACTTAATGGGCTGATTCAAGAGATTTGGGCTCAATCAAATTCGTGGAGGCCCATTGACTCATGTAGTCAACAGGGATGCATTAACTTAATTCAAGCCTATGTGAAATTCAAATAATACAAGCCCATGACTTTCTTTAATTTATTTTCATTTCTTTTTCTGAATTTCTTGTGTAGGCATGATTTTGGTTAGGATTTAGGATTATCTTTTGTAACAAATTTCAGTTAGGATTTAGGATTATCTTTTTTAATAAATTTTTAGATTTTTAGGGTTATCCTTTGTAACAAATTTTCGAGTCTTTTAGGAAATATTCTCTGTAACAATTGCCTATAAATAGGCATCCTCACTGCAATAAAAAGACACATGGGTTTATTCACAACTTTGAGAGTTCTAATTCTCTTTGGCTTTTTGAGAACTATTTGAACTTATCAGAATTTTCGTGGCATTCACTCCCGACTTATCAATCAACCATTCCATAGTTGATTGTGGCATCTTCCTTATATCAAGGTTCTTGTTTTTGCTGAAGTAACGGGTCGAGGTCTCCTATCCATTAAAATCTAACTTTGGAGCGTTCTTGGATTCATAATCTTGACGGGTCTGGTTATTCTTGATGAGGTTCACATCATTTGGTATCAGAGCTTAGGTTCTAGTTTGAAAAGATCCAAAAGAGAATCAACGAGTGGAAGAAGGCAGGAGTAGTGTGCATATTAGTGGCTAAAAGCCGTTTAAGCGAGAAACACGAGAGTGAGTGAATTCTCTTTTCTCAAGTGAAACACGTGAGGGAGTGCTTGTGAGGTTTCTAAGCTTATTTTGCATATTTTAAATATGGCACGCAATAAAGAGGAAAACTCAACTGTAGAGCAACCACGACCAACTATTCCAAACCTGCAGTTACTGTTGATGAGAGAGATGAAACAGATGTTGAGAGTTGAATTAGAACGAGTGCATGAACGGTTGGACCGTATAAAGATTGCACGTTTGAAGCAACCACAAAGAGTTCAATTTTTGGGTGTAAAAGATGAAGACGAAAAGTATTATGTGGCTGGTTTTGATAAAGAAGATGGTCAGGATTCGGTTGTGGGTAATAGGAGACATGGAGGGTGATTTACAAGAGTTAGGAATCAAGAAGACGACAATTTGGGTAGCATTAAAATGAAGATTCCCCCATTCTAAGGTGAAATCATCCCTGACGATTTAGACAAGCAGTTTGATTGGTGTGTCAACATGGATGGCTTCACCAACAAGTATTTGTTGCTCAAGGATCAACCAATCACTCTTATACTGCTGATAGCACATCAAGTGTATGAAGATCAAGTGAGGTTACAAAAAGAGAAGGAGTGAAAAAGAGAGCAACCAAAAGATAAAGAGTGAAAAAGAGAGAGAGGCCGAGAAAAGCGAGCAAAAAAAATAGAAGAGTCTTATGGCCATTGAGAGCAAATCAAAGAGAAAACAAAAAGATTGCTATACAAAGGGATACCAGGATGTCTTTTGTGAGGAAGCCCTACGTGGATTACCATTTATCTGAGGGTTCAAACATCAAATTGATTTTGTGCCCAGAGCTTCCAATCCAAACCGACTGATCTATAATAGTAATGCCGAGAAGACTAAGGAGCTTCAAGGTCAAGCCAACAAAACGCGTCACAAATTAGTTTTTGATCCCGGAGATTGGGTTTGGCTATGCGCAAGGAAGAAACGAATCCCGACACAAAAACATTCCAAGCGACTTCCTCAAGGAGATGATCCTTTCCAAGTTCTTGAACGAATCGATGATAGTGCATAAAAATCCTTATTAGGCGATGATTTCCTTTTCAAGAGGAGGGGAATGATGTGAATCAAAGAACGGTTTTAGGGGAACCAATTCAAATGCCAATTGGGCTGGTTACAAAAACGAGCGCAAAGAAATTTAAAGAAGCACTTAATGGGCTGATTCAAGAGATTTGGGCTCAATCAAATTCGTGGAGGCCCATTGACTCATGTGGTCAACAGGAATGCATTAACTTAATTCAAGCCCATGAGGAATTCGAATAATACAAGCCCATGACTTTTTTTAATTTATTGTCGTTTCTTTTTCTGAATTTCTAGTGTTGGTGTGATTTTGATTAGGATTTAGGATTATCTTTTGTAACAAATTTCAGTTAGGATTTAGGATTATCTTTTATAACAAATTTTCGCATATTTAAGATTATCATTTGTAACAAATTATCGGGTATTTTAGAAATATTCTCTGTAACAATTGCCTATAAATAGGCATCCTCACGGTAATAAAAAGACACATCAGTTGATCCCGGCGATTGGGTTTGGCTATGCGCAAGGAAGAAACAAATCCCGACACAAAAACGTTCAAAGCGACTTCCTAGAGGGGATGGTCCTTTTCAAGTTCTTGAATGAATCGATGACAGTGCATACAAATCCTTATTAGGTAATGATTTCCTTTTCAGGAGCAGGCGTATGATGTGAATCAAAGAATGGTTTTAAGAGAATCAATTCAAATACCAATTGGGTTGGTTACAAGAGCGAGAGCAAAGAGATTTAAAGAAGCACTTAATGGGCTGATTCAAGAGATTTGGGCTCAATCAAATTCGTGGAGGCCCATTGACTCATGTGGTCAACAGAGATGCATTAACTTAATTCAAGCCCATGAGGAATTCAAATAATTCAAGACCATGACTTTTTTTAATTTATTTTCGTTTCTTTTTTCGAATTTCTTGTGTAGGCACGATTTCGGTTAGGATTTAGGATTATCTTTTGTTACAAATTTCAGTTAGAATTTAGGATTATCTTTTATAATAAATTTTCAGATTTTTAGGATTATCCTTTGTAACAAATTTTCGGGTCTTTTAGGAATATTCTCTGTAACAATTGCCTATAAATAGGTATCCTCACGGCAATAAAAAGACACATTAGTTTATTCACAAATTTAAAAGTTCTATTTCTCTTTGGTTCTTTGAGAACTATTTAAACTTATCGGAATTTTCCGTGAGATTCACTCCCGACTTATCAATCAACCATTCCATAGTTGATTGTAGTATCTTCCTTATAGCAAGGTTCTTGTTACGCATTAAGCAACGAGTTAAGGTCCAGTATACCAAGGTTCTTGTTTTTGCTAAAGCAACGGGTCGTGGTCTCCCATCTATTCAAACCTGACTTTCGAACGTTCTTGGGTTTATTATCTTGACGGGTCTAGTTATTCTTGGCGGAGTTCACATCATTTGGTATCAAAGATTAGGTTCTAGTTTGAAAAGAACCAAAAGAGATTCAACGAGTGGAAGAAGGGAGGAGTAGTGAGCATATTAGAGGGTAAAAGCCATTTAAGCGAGAAACACTGGAGTGAGTGAATTCTCTATTCTCAAGTGAAACACGTGAGGGAGTGCTTGTGAGGGTTCTAACCTTGTTTTGTAGATTTTAAATATGGCACGCAATAAAGAAGAAAACTCGACCGTAGAGCCACCACGACCAACTATTCCAAACCTGCAGTTACAGTTGATGAGAGAGACGAAACGGATGTTGAGAGTTGAATTAGAACGAGTGCATGAACGGTTGGACCGGATAGAGATTGCACATTTAAAGCAGCCACAAAATGCTCCTAATGTGTGTAAAACAGAAAGAGTTCAATTTCGAGGTGTGAGAGATGAAGAAGAAAAGTATTGTGGGGCTAGTTTTGATAAAGAAGATGGTCAGGATTCGGTTGTGGGTAATAAGAGACATGGAGGGTGATTTACAAGAGCTAGGAATCAAGAAGACAACAATTTGAATAGCATTAAAATGAAGATTCCCCCGTTCCAATGTAAAACCAACCCTGACGATTTAGAGAAGCAGTTTGATTGGTGTGTCAACATGGATGACTTCACCAATAAGTATCCGTTGCTCAACGATCAACCAATCACTCTTGTACTGCTGACACCACAACAAGTGTATGAAGGTCAAGTGAGGTTACAAAAAGAGAAGGAGTTAAAAAGAGAGCAACCAAAAGATAAAAAGTGAAAAAGAGAGAGGGTGAAAAAGAGAGAGAGGCCGAGAAAAGCGAGTAAAAAAAAAGAGAAGAGTCTTATTGCCATCGAGAGAAAATCAGAGAGAAAACAAAAGGGTTGCTATACAAAAGGATACGAGGATGTCTTTTGCAAGGAAGCACTACGTGGATTACCATTTATCTGAGGGTTCAAACATCAAATTGATTTTGTGCCCAGAGCTTCCAATCCAAACCGACTAATCCATAGTAGTAATCCCGAGAAGACTAAGGAGCTTCAGGGTCAAGCCAACAAAATTCGTCACAAATTAGTTTTTTATCCCAGATATTGGGTTTGGCTATGCGTGAGGAAGAAATGAATCTCGACACAAAAACGTTCCAAGCGACTTCCTAGAGAGGATGGTCCTTTCCAAGTTCTTGAACGAATCGATGACAGTGCATACAAATCCTTATTACGCGATGATTTCCTTTTCAAGAGGAGGGGAATGATGTGAATCGAAGAACAGTTTTAAGAGAACCAATTCAAATACCAATTGGGCTGGTTACAAGAGCGAGAGCAAATAGATTTAAAGAAGCACTTAATGGGCTGATTCAAGATATTTGGGCACAATCAAATTCGTGGAGGCCCATTGACTCATGCCGTCAACAGAGATGCATTAACTTAATTCAAGCCGATGAGGAATTCAAATAATACAAGCCTACGACTTTTTTTAATTTATTTTCGTTTCTTTTTTTGAATTTCTAGTGTAGGCGTGATTTCGGTTAGGATTTAGGATTATATTTTGTAATAAATTTAAGTTAGGATTATCTTTTATAACAAATTTTTGGATTTTTAGGATTATCCTTTGTAACAAATTTTTGGGTCTTTTAGAAATATTCTCTGTAACAATTGCCTATAAATATGCATCCTCACGGCAATAAAAAGACACATTAGTTTATTCACAAATTTGAGAGTTCTAATTCTCTTTGCTTCTTTGAGAACTATTTAAACTTATCGGAATTTTCTGTGGAGTTCACTTCCGACTTATCAATCAACCATTCCATAGTTGATTGTGGCATCTTCCTTTATACCAAGGTTCTTGTTCAGCATGAAGCAACGGGTTGAGGTCCAATTACCAAGGTTCTTGTTCTTACTGAAGCAACGGGTTGAGGTCTCCCATCCATTCAAACTTGACTTTGGAACGTTCTTGGGTTCGTAATCTTGGCAGCTCTGGTTATTCTTGGCGGAGTTCGCATCATTTGGTATCAGAGCTTAGGTTCTAGTTTGAGAAGAACCAAAAGAGGATCAACGAGTGGAAGAAGACAGGAGTAGTGAGCATATTAGAGGGTAAAAGCCATTTAAGCGAGAAATACGAGAGTGAGTGAATTCTTTTTTCTCAAGTGAAACAGGTGAGGGAGTGCTTGTGAGATTTCTAACCTTATTTTGTAGATTTTAAATATGGCACCTAATAAAGAAGAAAACTCAACCATAGAGCCACCACGACCAACTATTCCAAACCTGTAGTTACTATTGATGAGAGAGATGAAACGGATGTTGAGAGTTGAATTAGAACGAGTGCATGAATGGTTGGACCGGATAGAGATTGCATGTTTGAAGCAGCCATAAAATGCTCCTAATGTGTATAAAAGGGATAGAGTTTAATTTCGGTGTGTGAGAGATGAAAACAAAAAGTATTGTGGGGCTAGTTTTGATAAAGAAGATGGTCAGGATTTGGTTGTGGGTAATATGAGATGTGGAGGGTGATTTACCAGAGCTAGGAATCAAGAAGACAACAATTTGGTAGCATTAAAATGAGGATTCCCCCGTTCTGAGGTAAAACTGACGTGAATCAAACAAGCAAAGTTGATGTTTTTAGCATGAATCTTAAACGTGGAGCTGATTACAAGAAATTGTTTACTTTCCTTCTTTTATTTTATTTCCTTTTCTTTTCTTTGACTTTAAGGGGGGTGTGTAAATAGCTGATTATGAAGCCAATTAATTTGTCAACTTTCCTTGTATTGTTTTAGTGGTGAATTAGGTGTAAGTTTCCGTATTTTCATCCATTCAAAATTCTGAGAATATTAGGGGAATATTAGGAGAATATTACAGGAATATTTCATTTAGTTTCCATATTCTTTTAGGGTATATTTTGAGAATATTCTTATAATTTATGCCTATAAAAAGGCGTCCGCAAGCAATGAAAAACAACATCAGTTTTATTCACAAATTTGAAAGTTTTATTTCTCATTGGTTCTTTGAGAGCTATTTTGATACGAACCTCGCTAAGAATAACGAGACCCGTTAAGTTTAGGAACCCAAGAACGTTCTAAAAATCAGGTTCAAATGGATGGAAGACCTTGACCCGTTGCTTCAGCAAAAACAAGAACCTTGGTATATGGACCTCAACCCGTTGCTTAATGCGAAACAAGAACCTTGGTATAAGGAAGACGCCACAATCAACTATGGAAGGGTTGATTGATAAGTCAGAAGCGAACGCCACGGAAGATTCCGATAAGTTCAAATAGTTCTTCAAAGAACCAAAGAGAATTAAACTCTCAAATTTATGAATTAAACTGATGTGTTCTCATTTATTGCTATGGGAACGCCTATTTATAGGCAATTGTTACAAAGAATATTCCTAAAGAAAATCTGAAAAAAATAAGCCTAAAAAATCCGAAAATTATTTGAAAATTCGGATTCAAAGATATTCTTAACAAATCCTAACAAAGTTAAACCTAAACAAAATCCGGATTTTTGTTTGCAATCAGAATTTTGTTTGTTACAAAATATACTCTCAAAATCCTAAAGTTTGAATTTCGAAAATTTGTTGGAAAGTTTGTTACAAAATGTATTCTCAAATCTTAGCTGAAATCCCAACAAATTCGAAAGGATAATCCCAACCAAATCTGAAAAAGATAATCCCAACTAAATTCGGAAAAGATAATCCTAACTAAATCCGAACTTCCTTAGTTGTAACTAAATCCGAACTTCCTTAGTTGAAGAAAAACGTCTCTTGGCTTGATTGGGCTTGAGGTCTCTTGGCTTGATTGGGCTTGAAAGAATTAGCTGAATTCCTCGTGGGCTTGAATCAAGTTAATGCATCTTTGTGAATCTTGCTCAATGGGCCTCCACGAATTTGATTGAGCCCAAATCTCTTGAATCAGCCCATTAAGTGCTTCTTTAAATTTCTTGGCTCTTGCTCTTGTAACTGGCCCAATTGGTACTTGAACTGGTTCCCTTGGTGGTGTCATGTCTTGCGTTGCATCATTCCCCTCCTCTTGAAAAGGATTTGTCCTCAAATCATCACCTACATCAAAAGGACTCAGATCAGTAACATTAAAAGTAGCACTTACGTTATATTCACCAGGTAGTTCTAGCTTGTATGCGTTGTCGTTGATGCGCTCCAGAACTTGGAATGGACCATCTCCTCGTGGAAGTAATTTAGAACGTCTTTGTGCCGGAAATCGTTCTTTCCTCATGTGCAACCACACCCAATCTCCGGATTCAAAGACTATCTTGTGTCGCCCTTTGTTGGCTTGTTTTGCATATTGCTCCGTTCTCCGTTATATGTTGAGCCTTGCCTTCTCATGTATCTGCTTAACAAATTCAGCCTTTTTCTTTCCATCCAAATTAACACGTTCAGAAATAGGTAATGGGGATAAATCCAATGGAGTTAAAGGATTAAAACCATAAACAATTTCAAATGGTGAAAATTTAGTAGCAGAATGAATAGATCTATTATAAGCAAACTCAACATGTGGTAAACACTCCTCCCATGTCTTAGTGTTTTTTCTAATGATTGCCCTCAATAAAGTAGTCAAAGTCCTATTCACTACCTCGGTTTGGCCATCAGTTTGTGGGTGACAAGTCGTAGAAAATAGTAACTTAGTTCCTAACTTACACTACAAAGTTTTCCAAAAGTAGCTCAAAAACTTAGTATCTCTATCTGATACAATTGTCCTAGGCATACCATGTAACCTCACAATTTCCTTAAAGAACAAATCTGCAATATATGAGGCATCATCTGTTTTGTGACATGGAATAAAATGTGCCATCTTAGAGAATCTGTCTACAACCACAAAAATTGAATCCTTTCCTCGTTTCGTCCTAGGTAGTCCTAACACAAAATCCATTGAGATATCTATCCAAGGCTCACTAGGAATGGGTAAAGGGGTATATAAACCATTGGGTTGCACTCGAGATTTAGCTTGCCTACATGTGACACATCTACCACAAATTCTCTCAACATCTCGTTTCATATGTGACCAATAGAAGTGTTCCTGCAAAACGGCTAAAGTCTTGGCGACTCCAAAATGTCCCATTAATCCTCCACCATGAGATTCCTGCATTAACAAATCCCTCAAAGAGCAATTTGGCACGCATAACTTATTTTCTCGAAACAGGAATCCATCATGCCTAAAGAACTTACCATAAGCATTTTTCTCACAGGCCCGGTATACATCGCTAAATTCATGGTCATCACTATATAAATCTTTAATGTGCTCAAAACCAAGTATCTTTGCATCAAGGGTAGAAAGTAAGGCATACCTGCGAGAAAGGGCATCGGCAACCACATTCTCCTTACCTTGCTTATACCGGATGACGTACGGAAACGTCTCTATGAATTCCACCCAGCGAGCATGCCTTTTGTTTAGCTTGTGTTGGCCCTTCAAGTGTTTCAAGGACTCATGATCAGTGTGAATCACGAATTCCTTAGGCCATAGGTAGTGCTGCCATGTCTCCAAAGCTCGAACCAATGCATACAACTCCTTGTCATAAGTCGGGTAGTTTAAGGCTGCCCCGCTTAATTTTTCACTGAAGTAAGCAATTGGTCGTCCCTCCTGCATGAGAACTGCACCTATACCGATACCTGAAGCATCACATTCAATCTCAAACGTTTTAGAAAAGTTAGGTAAAGACAATAAGGGAGCGTTGGTCAGCTTCTCTTTGATTAGCTGAAACGCCTTCTCTTGTTCTTCTCCCCATCTAAAGCCAACGTTCTTCTTGATCACTTCGGTAATTGGCGCAGCTATGCTGCTAAAGTCCTTCACGAACCGTCGATAAAAACTAGCAAGTCCATGAAAACTACGCACATTACCTACAGTTGTGGGACTCGGCCATTCTCGAATTGCACGTACCTTCTCTTCATCAACCTGTATACCTTGAGCACTAACAACAAAACCAAGAAATACAAGCTTATCCGTGCAAAAGGTACACTTCTTTATATTAGCAAATAACCTTTCCTTCCTAAGCACATCCAAAACAGATTTCAGATGTACGACATGGTCAACTAAGTTTTTGCTATAAATTAGTATATCATCAAAATAGACGACAACAAACATACCTATAAATGCTCGCAACACATGATTCATAAGTCTCATAAAAGTGCTCGGTGCATTAGTCAAACCAAAGGGCATAACTAACCATTCATACAAACCATGTTTTGTTTTAAAGGCAGTTTTCCATTCGTCTCCTTCTTTCATTCTAATCTGATGATAACCACTTTTTAAATCAATTTTAGAGAACACACACGAACCATGCAATTCGTCTAACATATCATCTAAATGAGGAATGGGATGACGATACTTTACCGTTATATTGTTGATGGCTCGGCAATCAACACACATCCTCCACGTCCCATCCTTCTTAGGAACAAGTAAAACTGGAACGGCGCATGGGCTCATGCTCTCCCTTACATGTCCTTTTTCCAACAACTCACTTACCTGCCGTTGAAGCTCCTTTGTCTCCTCGGGATTGCTCCTATAGGCTGGTCTATTTGGAATCGTTGCTCCAGGAACAAAGTCTATTTGATGTTCAATTCCTCGAATTGGAGGCAACCCATGTGGGGTTTCTTCAGGAAAGACATCCTCGTACTCCTGCAAAAGAGAAACAACTGAACTAGGCAAGGAAAAGTCAAGCTCGTTAGTATTTAAAAATGCCTCTTTGTACAAAAGTACAATCATCGGCTGTTTCGAAAACATCGCTCGCTTGATTTCGCTCACTTTTGCATAAAAATTCTTTTGTTTTCTCTCTGATTTTCTCTCCGCTTTTCTCTCAATGACTGAATTTTGATTTTCTTTTTCCCTCTCAGTTTGTTCGGTCCCTCTCTGATTTTCACTCTTTTTCTTTTGCTCACTCTCTTTTTGTAATCTCACTTGGTCTTCATAAACCTGTTTTGGTGTCATCGGCACAAGAGTGATGGGTTTTCCCTCGATCGCGAATGAGTATTTGTTGGAGAAGCCATCATGCTTAACTCGGTGATCAAACTGCCACGGTCGGCCTAGCAACAAGTGTCCAGCTTGCATCGGAACTACGTCGCACAAAACTTCATCTCTGTATTTTCCAATGCGGAAGGCAACCAACACCTGTTTATTCACCTTTACTTCGCCACTATCATTCAACCATTGTAGCTTGTATGGCCGGGGATGTTTCAACATGGGCAGTCCTAATTTCTCCACCATGGTTGTGCTCGCCACATTAGTACAACTTCCTCCATCAATAATCATACTACATACTTTGTCGTTGACGTGGCACCTAGTATGAAATATGTTTTCTCGTTGCACTTCTTCATCTTCTTTTGCTTGCGAGCTTAAAACCCTCCTTGTGACCAACAATTCACCTTGGACTGCATGTTCCTCATCATCAACGTCCTCTAGTGGTGGCATGTCATCTTCGTCACTCTCCTCCTCTGTTTCATACTCACCGTCATCGTGTAGGATCATGACGCGCTTGTTTGGACACTGGCTAGCAATGTGACCCCTGCCTTGACATTTAAAACACTTAATGTCACGATTTCGAGAACTGGGAGGGTCAGATTTACCTTGAGACCCTTGACTGGGCGTCTCCTGTCTTGGCTCGAATTTGGGTTTTGCAGTAGGTTTCTCCTCTTTCTTCGGTTTCCATGGGGAAGAACCGATATTATGGGTTGCACGTGTACCACCCCTCCTTTTGAGCTGTCGCTCCACCTTGATGGCCATGTGTACCATGTCTTCCACTTCTACGTAATGCTGCATCTCCACCCTATCGTGAATATCTTGGTTCAAGCCATTTAAGAACCTGGCCATAGTAGCCTCTCGATCTTCTTCAATGTTAGCCCGGATCATTGCAATCTCCATATCTTGGTAATATTTCTCCACACTCCGGTTACCCTGTCGAAGCCTTTGCAATTTGTTGTACAAGTCCCGATAGTAATGGTTGGGTACGAATCGCCGCCTCATTACTCTCTTCATCTCTTCCCACGTATCAATTGGATGTTCTCCAGCTCGTCGCCTGTTCAACACCAATTGATCCCACCAAACAATGGCATAGTCAGAAAACTCAATAGCAGCGAGTTTTACCTTCTTCAACTCAGAGTAGTTATGGCAATCGAACACCAACTCCACCTTCTTCTCCCACTCGAGATAAGCTTCGGGATCGCTTCTACCCTGAAACGACGGAATCTTCATCTTAATACTACCCAAGCTATTATCTTCCCGAATCCTAGCTTCTCTAAACCGTCCTCCATGCCTACCTCGATCATCCTCTTCCTCGAAACCAGCCCCAAAATATTCTTCATCTTCATCTCTCACCCCCCTATATGGAACCCTTTCTCTTCTACGCATATTTGGTACGTCCTGTGGCCGCTCTACACGCGTAGTCTCGACTCGATCTATTCGTTCATGAAGATACTCCAACTCTGTCCTCATCACACGCCTCATCTCTCTGACCATCGCCTCCATGAACAACTTCGGATCAGCCATCCCCGTAGCACCTTCGGCAACGCTCTTTTCACTGTTGTGAGACATGATTACTGCAAAAAAACAAGGTTAGAGTAAACTAAAAGACCTCTCACACTCCCTCACGTGTTTCACTCAAAGAATGGGTTCACTCAACTCCACTCGTGTTTCACGCAGTAATTATGGCTTTTACCCTCTGATGTACTCACCACTCTTGCCTTTTTCCACTCGTAGTAATTTCTCACTCGGCTCTTATCAAACTACTCAAATCAGTATCAAAATTTCCGTCGCGGTTCCTGAATGACTACACCAAGGCAATATGGGTTATGGACAGCAAGGATTACAATGAAAACAACGGTGGTTTAGGTTTCCGAAAACACGAAAATTTACCCAAAAATTTTGGTCTATGGGGTAAGTTGATTTTTGGAATATTGGAAGCCTAAATATATGATATCAAACAAAAAATTTGTTGTTGGGCAGGATCCTCTTGATTTCTTTCCTTTTTTTTTTCTCCTTTTTTTTTTTTTTTGCTTGGATCCGCTCGATTTGAATTCTGAATATCACAATAAACAAATTACAACTTTAATTCGTAACGAGACCCGTTAAGTTTAGGAACCCAAGAACGTTCTAAAAATCAGGTTCGAATGGATGGAAGACCTTGACCCGTTGCTTCAGCAAAAACAAGAACCTTGGTATATGGACCTCAACCCGTTGCTTAATGCGAAACAAGAACCTTGGTATAAGGAAGACGCCACAATCAACTATGGAAGGGTTGATTGATAAGTCAGAAGCGAACGCCACGGAAGATTCCGATAAGTTCAAATAGTTCTTCAAAGAACCAAAGAGAATTAAACTCTCAAATTTATGAATTAAACTGATGTGTTCTCATTTATTGCTATGGGAACGCCTATTTATAGGCAATTGTTACAAAGAATATTCCTAAAGAAAATCTGAAAAAAATAAGCCTAAAAAATCCGAAAATTATTTGAAAATTCGGATTCAAAGATATTCTTAACAAATCCTAACAAAGTTAAACCTAAACAAAATCCGGATTTTTGTTTGCAATCAGAATTTTGTTTGTTACAAAATATACTCTCAAAATCCTAAAGTTTGAATTTCGAAAATTTGTTGGAAAGTTTGTTACAAAAGATATTCTCAAATCTTAGCTGAAATCCCAACAAATTCGAAAGGATAATCCCAACCAAATCTGGAAAAGATAATCCCAACTAAATTCGGAAAAGATAATCCTAACTAAATCCGAACTTCCTTAGTTGTAACTAAATCCGAACTTCCTTAGTTGAAGAAAAACGTCTCTTGGCTTGATTGGGCTTGAGGTCTCTTGGCTTGATTGGGCTTGAAAGAATTAGCTGAATTCCTCGTGGGCTTGAATCAAGTTAATGCATCTTTGTGAATCTTGCTCAATGGGCCTCCACGAATTTGATTGAGCCCAAATCTCTTGAATCAGCCCATTAAGTGCTTCTTTAAATTTCTTGGCTCTTGCTCTTGTAACTGGCCCAATTGGTACTTGAACTGGTTCCCTTGGTGGTGTCATGTCTTGCGTTGCATCATATTTGAACTTATCGGAGTTTTCTGTGGTATTCACCATCGACTTATTAAACGGATTTCCATCACCGTTTGTGGCATCTTCGTTATACCAAGGTTCTTGTTTCACAATAAGCAACGGGTTGAGGTCATCGTATACCGAGGTTCTTGTTTTTGTTGAAGCAACGAGTCGAGGTTCCATCCAAAGCCTGAGTCTTAGAACGTTCTTGGGGTCCTAATCTTGACGAGTCTCATTATTCTTGGCGGGGTTCGCATCATTTGATATCAGAGCAAAGCTCTAAGTCAGGTTTTTCTATCTTTGTTCTTGTTTTTGAGTCAAAATTCATGGGTCTTATTTTAGGGCTTGTTTTGCACGAATTTTTTTGTGGTATTCTTATTCTAATTATTTCAAATACTAGTTGTTAATTTCCAGTTTGTGATAATTCTGAAAAAAAAAACTTGAAAAGGATTTGAGGAAGAAAGAAAAAAAAGAGGAGGATCTGAAAAAAAAATATAAAAAAAATTCGGATTCAAAAAAAAATAGTTAATTCATCATCAAGAAAAATTCAGTTTTGTGAAATTGTTTTCTTGCTATCAATTAATGTACTTATTGTTTCTTGGTGGGTTCTTGGTGAATTATTACTGGAAATTTTGATTATTGTTTGTTTAGTTTTAAAAGAACCGTAAGAGATCAACGAGTGGAGAAAGGGCAAGAGTAATGAGCATATTTAGAAGCAATCATGTCTCACAATAGTGAAAAGAGCATTGCCAGAGGTGCTACGGGGATGGCTGATCCAAAGGTGTTTATGAAGGCCATGGTGAGTGAGATGAGGCGTGTGATGAGGTTGGAATTAGGACAAGTGCATGAATGGTTGGAACGGATAGAAATTACACGTTTGAAGCGGTCACAAAATGCTCCTGATGTGTGTAAGAGGGAAAGAGTTCAATCTCGGGGAGTGAGAGATTAAGGCAAAGAGTATTATGGGGCTGGCTTTGATAAAGAATGTAGGAAAATAAATCGGTAAAAACGTATCAGAGTGGCGCAGCGGAACAATAAAAATTTTTTTGGTCGTTAAATATCTCATGATCCCATATACAATAAACCAACAACAATTAAAACTCATACCTCAAGGACGCCAATCTTGCAGGAGGAGAATGACCGTAGGCTTCAACCATCTAGCCTTCTATACTATTCTCCAATTCCCGAATGGCTGAGTGTATGGGCACTCTGAACCTCGATCGGTATGCTAGCACTGCTAGTCTTCTTCCGACCACCCAGATCTCTAAAGAACTTTATTGTCACGATGAGCTGTGCAACAATAAGCCTGCTCACCTGAGAGTCTGTGGTCTGAGAGAACTGGAGTGACAGGACCTCTATTTATAGACCTGCATGAGGTGATTCTATGAATTTAAATTGGATTAGGAAAAGATATTTTCCCTTATCCATATCCATAAAATCTGAATTTTTCCAAGGGAGAATCTCCATAATAAAATTCGGTTTTCTTAGGATAAATCCAATCCAAATCTAAACAAGATTTTAACTAGAATTTTATCTCCCTTTTCAACCCAAAAAATCCGAAAATTTCAAGGAGAATCTCTCCTAAAGATTTCGGCCATTATGGATAAGGGAGAATAAAAAATTCCACTAGTATTTTCAACCTTGAATCTTATCTCAACCTTATCCAAAAATAACCGAATTTCCTAGGAGATTTTCTCCCTAATTTCGGCCACTTTTCAAGGAAGGAGAGAATCCAAATTCAACTAGGATTGAAACTTGAATTTTCCCTTGAATCTTATCCACAAAAATCCGAAATTTCCTTGAGGATTATCCTCAAAATTTTTGTCCACTTTTGTTAGGATTTGGATTCAAAATTCAAGTAGGATTCTAGCAAGATTATCCTCTCCAAATCCAAATCAAATTCGAATTTCAAACCTTGTGGATTTTCCACAACAAATTCGAATCCTACTTGGACTATGATTCAAAATTTGAATTTCAAATTTCAAATTCAAATTTCAAATTTCAAATTTCAAATTTAAATTTCAAATTCAAATTTCAAATTCGAATTTCAAATTCAAATTTCAAATTCAAATTTCAAATTCAAAATTCAAATTTCAAATTTCAAAATTCAAATTTCAAATTTAAAAATTCAAATTTCAAATTCCACAAAACGGTTGTGTTTCATATTTTTGTTCTCTTGGATAATTTTCCACAACTCCAATCCAATCTCAAATAAAATCATGGCAACTTTATTTGAAGTTCGAATAATTGTGTACTCTATTATCCAAAACAAAATCTGAATCCAACCGGAGAGAATCTTGTCTACCATCCTAATCCTGTGTAATCACCATCCATGCATAATAAACTAGCCAATAGCATACACAAATCAATTTGCCAAACGTTAAGGAATTATGTGGAGCTAGTAGAGGGACTGATTGGACATATATAATCGGGCTCCCGTGATTCCATATGATCATCATTCTGTACCGAACAACTCAATCATATGATCACTAATTTCAGAGTCACACCACTATAAACCTGAAACTGAACTCCCAATTATATACCGTATTACGTAAGCCTGTGACGAGCTACTATCCAATGACCTTGTCATATATGCGAAACCCTCATATGATATCCATGATCAGCCTTAGGTCAAAGTCCGTTTAATCCTACTGATCAGGCTATCTCAAAGTTCCATTATACTACCGAATTAAGAAAATAATTATTCACCATATGTGAATAAGAAGTCATCCGCCCAGCAGACGACCCAAGGCCTTGTCCATTTTCACATTCAGTATAATGTCTTTAGGAGGATACCTTTAACTCCTCAGAGCTATGATTCCGATATCTGCAAACAAACCCTTCATCGTGTACAAGTCATGCACCCAATAAACTGGTCTATAAGCTTACTACCTCTGAGACGCTTTAGCCATTGGAACATCAAAGTACACAAGTCATATACATGAAGTAGTTCATTTACTCAGGATTAAGGTTATTGCACAATGAACGTACAAAGCAGATTGATCCACTCATAGCAGACAATGTAGATCAATCACGCTTTAGTCCCGGTCTAATATGTCACCATCAAGCAACATATCCATGTCTCTACTTGGGAGTCCAGCTCCAGACAGTCAAGACAAACCGTCCCCTCTAAGGCTTTAGACAACATAATAGTCTTAATATGAGTTAGATGCTCGGTCTAACCCCATAGACTACAGACCATAGTTTAGACTACTAACTTTAGAATATTGTCTTCTCGCATACAAAAGTCCATTGCATGCAACGTTCTAACAGTTTTAACACAAGCAGTCAGTGAGCCATATTTGCTTACATTTACTTTAACATGTAAATAAGACGAAGACAGATAGCAATGTAATGAATAACCCCTATATATAATTTTATTATCCAGTTCAAATGAATACATCAAAATGTCTCTAATACTTAGGGCATTTCCTAACAATCTCCCACTTGCCCTAAGCCAACAGATGTGCCATGTTACGCATCCCCATCGCCTCTACATGCCTCTCAAAGTTTCTATTCACCAAATTCTTAGTAAAAGGATCAGCAATGTTGTCCTCGGACGCGATCTTACATACATCTACTTGTCCTGTCTCCACATGCCCTCTAATAATGTGATATCTCCGATCGATGTGCTTGGTCCTCTTATGGTGCCGAGATTCCCTTGTGTTGGCAATAGCCCCTGTATTATCATAGTAAAGTGTGATAGGCTTGTCAATACCCGGAATGACCTCAAGGTCTCTAAAGAACTTGCGGAGCCAAACCGCTTCTTTAAATGCCTCAGCCGCAGCCACATACTCAGCCTCCATAGTAGAGTCAGCTGTGCAGCCCTGCTTCACGCTCCTCCACACAATGGCGCCTCCTCCGAGTAAAAACACTGATCCAGATGTCGATTTCCTCGAATCCTTACAAGTCTGGAAGTCTGAGTCCGTGTATCCTACGGGTGTTAGGTCCCCTCCAGAATACACCAACATATAATCCCTCGTTCTCTTAAGATACTTGAGTATATGCTTTACTGCTTACCAGTGCTTGGTTCCAGGATTCGCTTGATATCGACTCACCATACCTACTGCAAAACATATGTCCGGGCGAGTGCAAAGCATAGCGTACATAAGGCTCCCACAGCGGATGCATAAGGGACCTTACTCATACGCTCTCTTTCTTCCGATGTCTTGGGACAGTCATCCAATGAAAGAGTTAGACTGGCAATAGAAGGTTGCGAACCTTTCTTTGCCTCTTGCATTGCATATTTGTCAATTATTTTATCTATGTATGAAGCTTGGGATAATGCTATCATTTTGTTCTTTCGATCTCTGAAGAGATGAATGCCTAGAACATAATTAGCTTCTCCCAAGTCCTTCATGTTAAACTGTTGGTGTAACCAAAGCTTGACCGATGATAAGTTCCCTACATCATTCCCAATGAGTAGTATATCATCGACATAGAGTATCAGAAAGACCAATTTTCCATCCTTAATACAATTATAAACACAAGGTTCATCAACGTTCTGCTCAAAACCAAATGTCTTAATCGCTTGATCAAACCTCTGATTCCATGAGCAGGATGCTTGCTTTAATCCATAAATGGATCTAAGCAACTTGCAGACTTTCCTTTCTTGGCCTTTCGCTATGAACCCTTCGGGCTGTATCATATAGATACACTCTTCAAGATGGCCATTCAAGAATGCCGTCTTGACATCCATTTGCCAGATCTCGTAATCGAGAGCCGCAGCAATGGACAGAAGAATATGGATAGACTTTAGCATAACAACAGGCGAAAAGGTTTCCTCGTAATCGATTCTAGCCTTTTGCATGTATCCCTTTGCAACCAGTCTAGCTTTGAAAGTTTCCACTCTCCCTTCCACATCCTTCTTTCTTTTGTAGACCCATTTGCATCCAATGGGTTTTATCCCATCCAGCAAATCTACAAGTTCCCAAACAGAGTTGGATTTCATAGAATCCATCTCATTGTTCATAGCCTGTTTCCAAGATTTAGAATCAACATCCTTTATAGCTTCATCATATGTGACCGGATCTTCCTCATGCTCATGAGCCTCGGCCTGGTATACCTCAGCATCATACATGAAGAAATTAGGTTTCCTCGAAACCCTCCCACTACGACGAGGCACCCTAAATTGTTGATCGTCTGCAGGTCTTTCACTGGAACTCGGACTTGCGTCCAAGACCGAAATCTGTTGAGCAGTTCTTTCACCCGATAACTCCTCTAGCACCACTTTGCTTCGAGGCTTAAAGTCATTCATGTGACTTTCCTCCAAGAATGTCGCATGGGTTGAGACAATGACTTTTTGTTCCTTCGGGTTATAGAACAGACCTCCTTTAGTTCCTTTTGGATACCGTACAAACATGCACAATTCTGATCTTGGTTCTAACTTTTTCGCATCCCCATCCAGTACATGTGCCGGGCAGCCCCATATTCTTATATATCCAAGGGAGGGCTTCCTGCCACGCCACAATTCATACGGAGTTCTGGGAATTGATTTGCTCGGAACCTGGTTCAGAATATAGCACACGGTTTGTAAAGCATATCCCCAAAATGATAATGGCAGCATTGAATAACTCATCATGGACCGTACCATATCCAACAAGGTCCTGTTTCTCCTTTCGGCTACACCATTCTGTTGTGGAGTACCAGGTGCAGTCAATTGAGATAAAATCCCGTTCTCTACAAGATGTCCTAGAAATTCATCGGAGAGATATTCGCCACCTCGATCAGATCGAAGTGTTTTAATGGATTTATCCAATTGCTTTTCCACTTCCGCACGATACTCTTTGAACTTGTCAAAGGTTTCGCTCTTGCGGTGCATCAGATACACATATCCATACCTCGAGTAATCATCTATAAAAGAGACATAATACTCGAACCCTCCTCATGCTGTGACGTTCATGGGGCCACATACGTCAGTGTGCACAATTTCTAAGAGCTCCTGAGCCCTTGTGATGTGAATCAAGGAACAGCTTTAAAGGAACCAATCAACGTCAAGGGAACCAATTCAAATACCAATTGGGCCGGTTACAAGAGCGAGAGCAAAGAGATTTAAAGAAGCACTTAATGGGCTAATGCAAGAGGTTTGGGCTCAACCAAATTCGTGGCCCATTGAGCATGATTCATGATACATTGACTTAATTCAAGCCCATGAGGAATTCAGCTAATTCAATCAAGCCCAAGACGTTTTTTAACCAAGAATTTTCGAATTTGTGGCAGAATAACTACCTTCCTACATTTACGAATTTGGTTAGGATTAGATTTTCAGATTTGTTAGGATTTAGGAAGATTTGGGATTATCTTTTCAGATTTGTTAGGATTTAGGAAGATTTGGGAATATCTTTTGTAACAAATTTCAGTTAGGATTTAGGCTTATCTTTTGTAACAAATTTTCAAATAATTTTCGGATTTTTTTAGGCTTATTTTTTCAGATTTTCTTTAGGAATATTCTTTGTAACAACTGCCTATAAATAGGCGTCCCCATAGCAATAAAACAGAACACATCAGTTTAATTCATAAATTTGAGAGTTTTAATTCTCTTTGGTTCTTTGAAGAACTATTTGAACTTATCGGAATCTTCCGTGGCGTTCGCTTCTGACTTATCAATCAACCCTTCCATAGTTGATTGTGGCGTCTTCATTATACCAAGGTTCTTGTTTCGCATTAAGCAACGGGTTGAGGTCCATATACCAAGGTTCTTGTTTTTGCTGAAGCAACGGGTCGAGGTCTCCCATCCATTCGAACCTGATTTTTAGAACGTTTTTGGGTTCCTAAACTTAACGGGTCTCGTTATTCTTAGTGAGGTTCGCATCATTCGGTATCAGAGCTTAGGTTCTAAAACTCAGATTTGCCTATCCCATTTATTTTCATTTTTTTTAGTTCCAAATTAAGGTTGTAATTTTCGGTTGTGTTATTCAAAATTCAAATCAAGAGAATCCAAGAAAGAAAAAAAAAAAGAAAATTCGGATAAAAAAAAACTAGAAAAAAAAAAGTTGATTCATCATCAAGAAAGATTCAGTTTTGTGAAATTCTTTTCTTATCTATCAATTCGTGTACTTATTATTTTTTTTTTTGTGGGTTCTCGGTAAATCGTTGCTGAAACTTTTGATTATCGTTTGTTTTGTTTGAAAAGAACCAAAAGAGAATCAACAAGTGGAAAAAGGCAGAAGTAGTGAGCATATTAGAGGGTAAAATCCATTTGAGTGACAAACACGAGAGTGAGTGAATTTTCTTTTCTTGAGTGAAACACGTGAGGGAGTGCTTGTGAGGTTTCTAACCTTATTTTGCAGATTTTAAATATGTCACACAATCAAGAAGGAAACTCAACCAAAGAGGCACCACGATTAACAATTCCGAACCTGCAATTACAGTTGATGAGGGAGATGAGACGAATGTTGAGGGCTGAATTAGAACAAGTGCATAAACGGTTGGACCGGATAGAGATTGCACGTTTGAAGCAGCCACAAAATACTCCTAATGTGTGTAAAAGGGAAAGAGTTCAATTTCGAGGAGTGAGAGATGAAGACGAAAAGTATTATGGGGCTGGTTTTGATAAAAAAAGACGATCAGGATTTGGTTGTGGGTAACAGGAGACATGGAGGGCGATTTACAAGAGCTAGGAATCAAGAAGACAATAATTTGGGTAGCATTAAGATGAAGATTCCCCCGTTCCAAGGTAAAACTATCTCTGACGATTTAGAGAAGCAGTTTGATTGGTGTGTCAACATGGATGGCTTCACCAACAAGTATTCGTTCATGTTCAACGATCAACCAATCGCTGTTGTACCACCGACACCACAACAAGTGTATAAAAATCAAGTGAGATTACAAAAAGAGGATAAACAAAAGAAAAGGAGTGAAAAAGAAAACGACCAAAAGATAAAAGATAAAAAAGAAAGTGAAAAAAAGAAAGAGAGTGAAAAAGAGAGAGAGATCGAGAAAAGCGAGCAAAAAAAAGAGAAGAGTCTTATGGCAGTTGAGAGAAAATCAGAGAGAAAACAAACGGATTTTCATACAAAAGCGAGTGAAATCAAGCGAGCTATATTATCAAAACAGTCGATGATTGTACTTTTGTACAAAGAGGCATTTTTAAACACTAACGAGCTTGACCATTCTTTGTCTAGTTCTATTGCTTCACTTATGCAGGGATACGAGGATGTCTTTCCCGAGAAAGCACTATGCAGATTACCATCTATTCGAGGGTTCAAACATCAAATTGATTTTGTGCCCAGTGCTTCCAATCCAAACCGACAAATCTATAGTAGTAATCCCGAGAAGACTAAGGAGCTTCAAGGTCAAGCCAACAAAATGCGTCACAAATTAGTTTTTGATCCCGGAGATTGGGTTTGGCTATGCAGAAGGAAGAAACGAATCCCGACACAAAGACGTTCCAAGCGACTTCCTAGAGGGGATGGACCTTTCCAAGTTCTTGAACGAATTGATGACAATGTATACAAATCCTTATTAAACGATGATTTGAGGACAAATCCTTTTCAAGAGGAGGGGAATGACGTGAATCAAGGAACAGCTTTAAAGGAACCAATCAACGTCAAGGGAACCAATTCAAATACCAATTGGGCCGGTTACAAGAGCGAGAGCAAAGAGATTTAAAGAAGCACTTAATGGGCTAATGCAAGAGGTTTGGGCTCAACCAAATTCGTGGCCCATTGAGCATGATTCATGATACATTGACTTAATTCAAGCCCATGAGGAATTCAGCTAATTCAATCAAGCCCAAGACGTTTTTTAACTAAGAATTTTCGAATTTGTGGCAGAATAACTACCTTCCTACATTTACGAATTTGGCTAGGATTAGATTTTCAGATTTGTTAGGATTTAGGAAGATTTGGGAATATCTTTTGTAACAAATTTCAGTTAGCATTTAGGCTTATCTTTTGTAACAAATTTTCAAATAATTTTCGGATTTTTTTAGGCTTATATTTTCAGATTTTATTTAGGAATATTCTTTGTAACAACTGCCTATAAATAGGCGTCCCCATAGCAATAAAACAGAACACATCAGTTTAATTCATAAATTTGAGAGTTTTAATTCTCTTTCGTTCTTTGAAGAACTATTTGAACTTATCGGAATATTCCGTGGCGTTCGCTTCTGACTTATCAATCAACCCTTCCATAGTTGATTGTGGCGTCTTCATTATACCAAGGTTCTTGTTTCGCATTAAGCAACGGGTTGAGGTCCATATACCAAGGTTCTTGTTTTTGCTGAAGCAACGGGTCGAGGTCTCCCATCCATTCGAACCTGATTTTTAGAACGTTCTTGGGTTCCTAAACTTAACGGGTCTCGTTATTCTTAGCGAGGTTCGTTTCACCTTGTACTCTTAGCTCCAAAAGACCTCTTAGTCATTTTACCTTCTAGATATGACTCACATTGGGGAAGTCGTACCTCCTCCAGAGACTCCAGAGGATCGTCTTTCACCAATCTTTGAATCCTATCCTGATTAATATGACCAAGTCTTAAATGCCAAAGATACGCCTTGTTAGAGTGAGAAACTTTCAACCTTTTAGAGTTATCAATTAATTCAGTGTCAAGCAGTGAATACATCTTTGGTTTGATCAAATATAGGTTTCCTTCCATCCATCCAGAACAGATAAAAGACTGAATATCAACTCTTTTACTAAAAGAAACTGAATAAGAATCCTTTATTAAACAAGCTACCGATATAAGTTTCCTCCTAAAATTAGGAACATAAAAACAGTCTTTCAATAAAATAAACCTAAATTGATCAAAATAAAGATGAACGTCTCCCACTGCCTCAGCCACCACAAAGCTACCATCTCCAGTCCGCAACGAGAGGCTCCTATCATGTAGACTTCTCGTTTCCATGAACCCCTGCATAGAAACACAAACATGATTAGTGGCGCCCGAATCAATGACCCAAGTGTCTTTCGATTCTTCCACCAAACACGCTTCCAGGTAATGAAGTTCCTTACCTTCCTTGCCCTTGGCGGCTAGGAATTCCCGGCAAGCCTTCTTGAAGTGACCTACCTTCCCACAATGGAAGCATTTGGACTTTTTAGGGTCCTTTGGCTTCTTGTTCTTCTTCCTGTCCGAGACAGGAGGATTAGAAGAACTAGAAGCCACTTGCTTCTTATTTGGCCTCTTCCTCTTCCGTGAGGGATTGGAAGATTCCGCCAAATTGGCCTCTCCTTTAGGTCGGACCGCATCTTCATCCCTGATCATCCGCTCATAAGCCTGTAGTTGCTTCATGAGCTCAGTTAGTCCTAACTCCTTTGTCGCCAGATTGTATGCGGCCTTAAACCCCACAAAATCTTTAGACAGAGTCTTGAACACCATCTCGATCTGGGTGTTGTAGTCCAACTCAGCACCATTCTCGGCAGCCTCAGCGAAGAATCCCATTAGAGTGATCATATGGTCCTTCACCGGAGTACCCGCTTTTTGCTTAGAGTTCATAATGCTGGTTATAGCGGACTGTCGAGCCAATTTTTCTTGGCCTCCGAACATGTCCTCCAGATTGTCCATGATCTCCCCAGCAACTTGATAAGTCTCATGCTGCTTTTGTAAAGCACTCATCATGCTAGCAAGGATGTAGCATCGAGCTATCTCATTGGATTCTCTCCAATGATTATAGGCAACCGGGATCTCCTCAAGTGGTGTGTCAGGCTTGGGCCCAGGTGGGCATGGTTCGTCCAGCAGAACTTGTGTCTCTCGCAGCTGAGAACTATTAATAGATTTCTTTTCCAGTCTTTATAATTATCGCCATTCAGCTTATTTTCAGTAAGTATTGAAATGAGGGGTGTCGGTGACATTTTGAACTGAAATAAAATTATACTAGACATCATTACAAAGCCCAAGCAAATGTACAGATAATTTAGCAAATAAAACATACAAGTATGTTCCTACATGAAACTTGAAAAAACATGTAGCATTGCAACGGTAATTCTCAGCACCTATTGCCCCAAACCACCGAGGGGTGGTCATGAGAACAAATAGCCGGAATATGGACCCCGTCCAATTAATATATGTTGCCTTAAATCATCCAAGGTTAAGACATATATTAATAACCGCTTATTTGGCCACCAGTTTAGTTAACAGAGCTTCTAAGGAAGGTTAATAACTAAACGAGTCTTGAGTGTATAACCATTGTTTACGTAGCCCGATCCACGTCCTACCAAGCCACCGAGGGGTGGTCATGAATAGGATCGTACCCGAACACGTTTTCCACATAGGAGATCCAATCTAGTATACCGGTGGCGGTAAACACCTACCGAGGGGTGTGGTCAGGGCAGAACTGACGCGAGGTGTTACCATGCTTTCACATATGGATCAACAATGGAGGCCGTGGGTTTTGTTTGAAACCCGCTCCCACTCAATATTTTGAAAAACATGCAAGTTTTGATAAATTATGTATGATCAATATAGTATGAGCGGCACTCACCTATCCTATATGACATGTTATCAAATATGCATCAAAAACATCTATCAATACGTATTTATACATCCATGACATATCACAAAAAAAATAATTGACAGAATAACCTAGCTATGGTTCCATCCTAGAATAAAGAAAATAAAGATTACAAAATTCCATCCAAAGCATTCTTTGGGTCTTGAATTCTGTTCTATCTTTATGTAGCTTCTGCATTTATTTCTCATCCCAAGAATTATTTAAAATTTAAATATCCAAAATTTTAAATTCCAAATTCGAATTTCAAATTTAAATTTCAAATTTTAATTTTAAACAATTTTAAACATCATGTGTAATAATATGTAATTTCAAAAAATTTGAAATTTTTAATTACATATTTTTAAACATGATTTAAAATTAAATCTCAAATTTAAAAATCAAAATTTTTTTATTTTTGGACCGTCGGACCGCCGCCCCCGTAGGCGGCAGCTGCCGTGGGCAGCCACCAATCCCGGAGGGGTTGGCAGCCCACGGCCGCCCCCATGTGCACGCCCAGGCTGGGCGCAGCAGTCGGCAGGCTGCAGGCAGCGCCTACAGCCAGAGGCTGCACGCCCAGGTTGCGGCCAGCCTTGGGCAGGCCACGGCCACCCCTGGCTGTAGGCCAAGCCTGCGGCCGTGGGTGGTGTGGGCCTGCACAGGGGCTGTCGCAGCCCCATCTTGCCCGAGGGCAGGGGCTGCAGCCCCACCAAGTCCCGTCGGCCTATCCCGAGGGGTCGTGTCTCGATTTTCGTGCCATATTCCAATTTACCTATTAGGATGTCCAAAAATTAATTTGAATCTCAATTAAATTGAAATTTTCCACACAATCAAAATTTCAATCTTTAAATCAAATTCAACTTTTGGGAAAAATAAATTACGATCTTCAATCTTCAATCTCCTCCAAGAATAATTACATAAAAAATCCTTGGGATTCGTAATCTTAAAGGTTCTAGTTATTCTTGGCGGGATTCGCATCATTTGATATCAGAGCTTAGGTTCTAGTTTGAAAGGAGCGAAAAGAGAATCAACGAGTGGAAGGAGGCAGGAGTAGTGAGCATATTAGAGGGTAAAAGCCATTTAAGCAAGAAACACGAAAGTGAATGAAATCTCTTTTCTCAAGTGAAACACGTGAGGGAGTGCTTGTGAGGTTTCTAACCTTATTTTATAGATTTTAAATATGTCACGCAATAAAGAAGAAAACTCAACCGTATAGCCACCACGACCAACTATTCCAAACCTGCAGTTACAGTTGATGAGAGAGATGAAACGGATGTTGAGAGTTGAATTAGAACGAGTGCATGAACGGCTGGACCGAATAGAGATTGCACATTTGAAGCAGCCACAAAATGCTCCTAACGTGTTCAAAAGCGAAAGAGTTCAATTTCATGGCATGGGAGATGAAGACGAAAAGTATTATGGGGCTGGTTTTTGATAAAGAAGATGGCCAGGATTCGGTTGTGGGTAATAGGAGACATGGAGGGCAATTTACAAGAGCTAGGAATCAAGAAGACAACAGTTTGGGTAGCATTAAGGTTCCGTTCCAAGGTAAAACCACCCCTGACGATTTAGAGAAGCAGTTTGATTGGTGTGTCAACTTAGACGGATTCACCGACAAGTATTCGTTGCTCAATGATAAACCAATCACTCTTGTACTGTTGACACCATAACAAGTGTTTGAAGATCAAGTGAGGTTACAAAAAGAGAAGGAGTGAAAAAGAGAGCAGCGAAAAAATAAAAAGTGAAAAAGAAAGAGAGTGAAAATGAGAGACAGGCTGAGAAAAGCGAGCAAAAAAAAGAGATGAGTCTTATGGCCATTAAGAGAAAATCAGAGAGAAAACAAAAGGATTGCTATATAAAAGGATACGAGGATGTCTTTTGCGAGGAAGCACTACGTGGATTACCATTTATCCGAGGGTTTATACATCAAACTGATTTTGTGCCCAGATCTTCCAATCCAAACCGACTACTCTATAGTAGTAATCCCGAGAAGACTAAGAAGCTTCAAGGTCAAGCTAACAAAACACGTCACAAATTAGTTTTTGATCCCGGAGATTGGGTTTGGCTATGCGCAAGGAAGAAACAAATCCCGACACAAAAACGTTCAAAGCGACTTCCTAGAGGGGAAGGTCATTTCCAAGTTCTTGAACGAATCGATGACAGTGCATACAAATCCTTATTAGGTAATGATTTCCTTTTCAGGAGCAGGGGTATGATGTGAATCAAAGAATGGTTTTAAGAGAATCAATTCAAATACCAATTGGGTTGGTTACAAGAGCGAGAGCAAAGAGATTTAAAGAAGCACTTAATGGGCTGATTCAAGAGATTTGGGCTCAATCAAATTCGTGGAGGCCCATTGACTCATGTGGTCAACAGAGATGCATTAACTTAATTCAAGCCCATGAGGAATTCAAATAATACAAGACCATGACTTTTTTTAATTTATTTTCGTTTCTTTTTTCGAATTTCTTGTGTAGGCACGATTTCGGTTAGGATTTAGGATTATTTTTTGTTACAAATTTCAGTTAAGATTTAGGATTATCTTTTATAACAAATTTTCAAATTTTTAGGATTATCCTTTGTAATAAATTTTCGGGTCTTTTAGGAATATTCTTTGTAACAATTGCCTATAAATAGGCATCCTCACGGCAATAAAAAGACACATCAGTTTATTCACAAATTTAAAAGTTCTATTTCTCTTTGGTTCTTTGAGAATTATTTAAACTTATCGGAATTTTCCGTGGGATTCACTCCCGACTTATCAATCAACCATTCCATAGTTGATTGTAGTATCTTCCTTATAGCAAGGTTCTTGTTACGCATTAAGCAACGAGTTGAGGTCCAGTATACCAAGGTTCTTGTTTTTGCTAAAGCAACGGGTCGTGGTCTCCTATCCATTCAAACCTGACTTTCGAACGTTCTTGGGTTTATTATCTTGACGGGTCTAGTTATTCTTGGCGGAGTTCATATCATTTGGTATCAAAGATTAGATTCTAGTTTGAAAAGAACCAAAAGAGAATCAACGAGTGGAAGAAGGCAGGAGTAGTGAGCATATTAGAGGGTAAAAGCCATTTAAGCGAGAAACACGGGAGTGAGTGAATTCTCTATTCTCAAGTGAAACACGTGAGGGAGTGCTTGTGAGGGTTCTAACCTTGTTTTGTAGATTTTAAATATGGCACGCAATAAAGAAGAAAACTCGACTGTAGAGCCACCACGACCAACTATTCCAAACCTGCAGTTACAGTTGATGAGAGAGATGAAATGGATGTTGAGAGTTGAATTAGAATGAGTGCATGAACAGTTGGACCGGATAGAGATTGCACATTTGAAGCAGCCACAAAATGCTCCTAATGTGTGTAAAACAGAAAGAGTTCAATTTCGAGGTGTGAGAGATGAAGAAGAAAAGTATTGTGGGGCTGGTTTTGATAAAGAAGATGGTCAGGATTCGGTTGTGGGTAATAAGAGACATGGAGGGTGATTTACAAGAGCTAGGAATCAAGAAGACAACAATTTGAGCAGCATTAAAATGAAGATTCCCCCGTTCCAAGGTAAAACCAACCCTGACGATTTAGAGAAGCAGTTTGATTGGTGTGTCAACATGGATGGCTTCACCAATAAGTATCCGTTGCTCAACGATCAACCAATCACTCTTGTACTGCTGACACCACAATAAGTGTATGAAGGTCAAGTGAGGTTACAAAAAGAGAAGGAGTGAAAAAGAGAGCAACCAAAAGATAAAAAGTGAAAAAGAGAGAGGGTGAACAAGAGAGAGAGGCCGAGAAAAGCGAGCAAAAAAAAGAGAAGAGTCTTATTTCCATTGAGAGAAAATCGGAGAGAAAACAAAAGGGTTGCTATACAAAAGGATACGAGGATGTCTTTTACAAGGAAGCACTACGTGGATTACCATTTATCTGAGGGTTCAAACATCAAATTGATTTTGTGCCCAGAGCTTCCAATCCAAACCGACTAATCCATAGTAGTAATCCCGAGAAGACTAAGGAGCTTCAGGGTCAAGCCAACAAAATGTGTCACAAATTAGTTTTTTATCCCAGATATTGGGTTTGGCTATGCGTGAGGAAGAAATGAATCTTGACACAAAAACGTTCCAAGCGACTTCCTAGAGAGGATGGTCCTTTCCAAGTTCTTGAACGAATCGATGACAGTGTATACAAATCCTTATTAGGCGATGATTTCCTGTTCAAGAGGAGGGGAATGATGTGAATCGAAGAACGGTTTTAAGGGAACCAATTCAAATACCAATTGGGCTGGTTACAAGAGCGAGAGTAAATAGATTTAAAGAAGCACTTAATGGGCTGATTCAAGATATTTGGGCTCAATCAAATTCGTGGAGGCCCATTGACTCATGCCGTCAACAGAGATGCATTAACTTAATTTAAGCCCATGAGGAATTCAAATAATACAAGCCTACGACTTTTTTTAATTTATTTTCGTTTCTTTTTTCGAATTTCTAGTGTAGGCGTGATTTCGGTTAGGATTTAGGATTATATTTTGTAACAAATTTGAGTTAGGATTATCTTTAATAACAAATTTTTGGATTTTTAGGATTATCCTTTGTAACAAATTTTCGGGTCTTTTAGAAATATTCTCTGTAACAATTGCCTATAAATATGCATCCTCACGGCAATAAAAAGACACATTAGTTTATTCACAAATTTGAGAGTTCTAATTCTCTTTGGTTCTTTGAGAACTATTTAAACTTATCGGAATTTTCTGTGGAGCTCACTTCCGACTTATCAATCAACCATTGCATAGTTGATTGTGGCATCTTCCTTATACCAAGGTTGATACGAACCCCGTCAAGAATAACGAGACCCGTTAAGTTTAGGAACCCAAGAACGTTCTAAAAATCAGGTTCGAATGGATGGAAGACCTTGACCCGTTGCTTCAGCAAAAACAAGAACCTTGGTATATGGACCTCAACCCGTTGCTTAATGCGAAACAAGAACCTTGGTATAAGGAAGACGCCACAATCAACTATGGAAGGGTTGATTGATAAGTCAGAAGCGAACGCCACGGAAAATTCCGATAAGTTCAGATAGTTCTTCGAAGAACCAAAGAGAATTAAACTCTCAAACTTATGAATTAAACTGATGTGTTCTGTTTTATTGCTATGGGGGTGCCTATTTATAGGCAATTGTTACAAAGAATATTCCTAAAGAAAATCTGGAAAAATAAGCCTAAAAAAATCCGAAAATTATTTGAAAATTTGTTATAAAAGATAAGCCTAAATCCTAACTGAAATTTGTTACAAAAGATATTCCCAAATCTTCCTAAATCCTAACAAATCTGAAAAGATAATCCCAACCAAATTCCTAAATCCTAGGAAGGTAGTTATTCTGCCACAAATTCGAAAATCCTTGGTCAAAAAACGTCTTGGGCTTGATTGAATTAGTTGAATTCCCCATGGGCTTGAATTAAGTCAATGTATCATGAATCATGCTCAATGGGCCACGAATTTGATTGAGCCCAAACCTCTTGAATTAGCCCATTAAGTGTTTCTTTAAATCTTTTTGCTCTCGCTCTTGTAATCGGCCCAATTCGTATTTGAGTTGGTTCCCTTGACGTTGATTGGTTCCTTTAAAGCCGTTATTTGATTCACATCATTCCCCTCTTCTTGAAAAGGATTTGTCCTCAAATCATCGCCTAATAAGGATTTGTATACACTGTCATCGATTCGTTCAAGAACTTGGAAAGGACCATCCCCTCTAGGAAGTCGCTTGGAACGTCTTTGTGTTTGGATTTGTTTCTTCCTTACGCATAGCCAAACCCAATCTCCGGGATCAAAAACTAATTTGTGACGCATTTTGTTGGCTTGACCTTGAAGCTCCTTAGTCTTCTCGGGATTACTACTATAGATTTGTCGGTTTGGATTGGAAGCACTGGGCACAAAATCAATTTGATGTTTGAACCCTCGAATAGATGGTAATCTGCATAATGCTTTCTCGGGAAAGATATCCTCGTATCCCTGCATAAGTGAAGCAATAGAACTAGACAAAGAATGGTCAAGCTCGTTAGTGTTTAAAAATGCCTCTTTGTACAAAAGTACAATCATCGACTGTTTTGATAATATAGCTCGCTTGATTTCACTTGCTTTTGTATGAAAATCCGTTTGTTTTCTCTCTGATTTTCTCTCAACTGCCATAAGACTCTTCTCTTTTTTTTGCTCGCTTTTCTCGATCTCTCTCTCATTTTCACTCTCTTTCTTTTTTTCACTTTCTTTTTCATCTTTTATCTTTTGGTCGTTTTCTTTTTCACTCCTTTTCTTTTGTTTATCCTCTTTTTGTAACCTCACTTGATCTTTATACACTTGTTGTGGTGTCGGTGGTACAACAGCGATTGGTTAATCGTTGAACATGAACGAATACTTGTTGGTGAAGCCATCCATGTTGACACACCAATCAAACTGCTTCTCTAAATCGTCAGAGACGGTTTTACCTTGGAACGGGGGAATCTTCATCTTAATGCTACCCAAATTATTGTCTTCTTGATTCCTAGCTCTTGTAAATCGCCCTCCATGTCTCCTGTTACCCACAACCAAATCCTGATCGTCTTTTTTATCAAAACCAGCCCCATAATACTTTTCGTCTTCATCTCTCACTCCTCGAAATTGAACTCTTTCCCTTTTACACACATTAGGAGTATTTTGTGGCTGCTTCAAACGTGCAATCTCTATCCGGTCCAACCGTTTATGCACTTGTTCTAATTCAGCCCTCAACATTCGTCTCATCTCCCTCATCAACTGTAATTGCAGGTTCGGAATTGTTAATCGTGGTGCCTCTTTGGTTGAGTTTCCTTCTTGATTGTGTGACATATTTAAAATCTGCAAAATAAGGTTAGAAACCTCACAAGCACTCCCTCACGTGTTTCACTCAAGAAAAGAAAATTCACTCACTCTCGTGTTTGTCACTCAAATGGATTTTACCCTCTAATATGCTCACTACTTCTGCCTTTTTCCACTTGTTGATTCTCTTTTGGTTCTTTTCAAACAAAACAAACGATAATCAAAACTTTCAGCAACGATTTACCGAGAACCCACAAAAAAAAAAAAACAATAAGTGCACGAATTGACAGACAAGAAAAGAATTTCACAAAACTGAATCTTTCTTGATGATGAATCAATTTTTTTTTTCCCTAGTTTTTTTTAATCCGAATTTTCTTTTTTTTTTTTTTCTTTCTTGGACCCTCTTGATTTGAATTCTGAATAACCCAACCGAAAATTACAACCTTAATTTGGAACTAAAAAAAAACGAAAATAAATGGGATAGGCAAACCTGAGTTTTAGAACCTAAGCTCTGATACCAAATGATACGAACCCCGTCAAGAATAACGAGACCCGTTAAGTTTAGGAACCCAAGAACATTCTAAAAATCAGGTTCGAATGCATGGAAGACCTTGACCCGTTGCTTCAGCAAAAACAAGAACCTTGGTATATGGACCTCAACCCGTTGCTTAATGCGAAACAAGAACCTTGGTATAAGGAAGACGCCACAATCAACTATGGAAGGGTTGATTGATAAGTCAGAAGCGAACGCCACGGAAAATTCCGATAAGTTCAGATAGTTCTTTGAAGAACCAAAGAGAATTAAACTCTCAAACTTATGAATTAAACTGATGTGTTCTGTTTTATTGCTATGGGGGTGCCTATTTATAGGCAATTGTTACAAAGAATATTCCTAAAGAAAATCTGGAAAAATAAGCCTAAAAAAATCCGAAAATTATTTGAAAATTTGTTATAAAAGATAAGCCTAAATCCTAACTGAAATTTGTTACAAAAGATATTCCCAAATCTTCCTAAATCCTAACAAATCTGAAAAGATAATCCCAACCAAATTCCTAAATCCTAGGAAGGTAGTTATTCTGCCACAAATTCGAAAATCCTTGGTCAAAAAACGTCTTGGGCTTGATTGAATTAGTTGAATTCCCCATGGGCTTGAATTAAGTCAATGTATCATGAATCATGCTCAATGGGCCACGAATTTGATTGAGCCCAAACCTCTTGAATTAGCCCATTAAGTGTTTCTTTAAATCTTTTTGCTCTCGCTCTTGTAATCGGCCCAATTCGTATTTGAGTTGGTTCCCTTGACGTTGATTGGTTCCTTTAAAGCCGTTATTTGATTCACATCAAAGGTTCTTGTTCCGCATGAAGCAACGGGTTGAGGTCCAATTACCAAGGTTCTTGTTCTTACTGAAGCAACGGGTTGAGGTCTCGCATCCATTCAAACTTGACTTTGGAACGTTCTTGGGTTCGTAATCTTGGCAGCTCTGGTTATTCTTGGCGGAGTTCGCATCCAAAGGTGTTTATGAAGGCCATGGTGAGTGAGATGAGGCATGTGATGAGGTTGGAATTAGGACAAATGCATGAATGGTTGGAATGGATAGAAATTACACGTTTGAAGCGGTCACAAAATGCTCCTGATGTGTGTAAGAGGGAAAGAGTTCAATCTCGGGGAGTGAGAGATTAAGGCAAAGAGTATTATGGGGCTGGCTTTGATAAAGAAGATGATCGAAACTTAGTTGTGGGTAATAGGAGACATGGAGGGCAATTTACAAGAGCTAGGAATCGAGAAGAAAACAATTTGGGTAGCATTAAGATGAAAGTTCCTCCAGTCCAAGGTAAAATCGTCTCTGATGATTTAGAGAAGCAGTTTGATTGGTGTGTCAACATGGATGGCTTTACTAATAAGTATTCATTCATGCTCAACGATCAACCAATCACTTTTGTACCGCTGACAGCACAACAAGTGTACGAAGATCAAGTGAGATTACAAAAAGAGAGTGAACAAAAGAAACGGAGTAAAAAAGAGAGCAACCAAAAGATAAAAAGTGAAGAAGAAAGTGAACAAAAGAAGGAGAGAGAAAAAGAAAGAGATAAAAAAATTGAAAATCAAAAAGAAAAAGAGAGGAAGGCCGAAAAAAGCGAGAGTGCCCAAGCTGAAAGTGGTTCGGCTTTGGTGGTGAGAGAAAAGGAGAGTGCCGCCTTGCAAAAGGATAGCTGTACAGTAAGAGTGAGTATGGTGAAAAGAGCGTTAGTTTCGAGGCAGCTTATGCTGATGGTGGTGTATAAAGAGGCATTTTTAAACACTAACGAGCTCGACCATTCTTTGCCTAGTTCTATAGTTTCTGGTTTGTAGGAGTATGAGGATATCTTTCCCAAAGAAACCCCACATGGGGTTACCTCTAATTCGAGGGATTGAACATCAAACAAACTTTGTTCCCAGAGCAACAATTCCAAATAGACCAGCCTATAGGAGCAATCTCGAGAAGACTAAGGAGCGTCGAAGTCACAAATTAGTTTTTAATCCCTGAGATTGGTTTTGGCTACACGTAAGAAAGATACGAATTCCGACACAAAGACGTTCCAAGCGATTTCCTAGAGGGGATGGTCCTTTTCAAGTTCTTAAACGAATCGATGACAATGCATACAAATCCTGTTTAGGCGATGATTTGAGGACAAATCCTTCTCAAGAGGAGGGTAATGACGTGAATCAAACAAGCAAAGTTGACCAAAATGCGAACCTCGCTAAGAATAACGAGACCCGTTAAGTTTAGGAACCCAAGAACGTTCTAAAATTAGGTTCGAATGGATGGGAAACCTCGACCCATTGCTTCAGCAAAAACAAGAACCTTGGTATATGGACCTCAACCCGTTGCTTAATGCGAAACAAGAACCTTGGTATAAGGAAGACGCCACAATCAACTATGGAAGGGTTGATTGATAAGTCAGAAGCGAACGCCACGGAAAATTCCGATAAGTTCAGATAGTTCTTTGAAGAACCAAAGAGAATTAAACTCTCAAACTTATGAATTAAACTGATGTGTTCTGTTTTATTGCTATGGGGGTGCCTATTTATAGGCAATTGTTACAAAGAATATTCCTAAAGAAAATCTGGAAAAATAAGCCTAAAAAATCCGAAAATTATTTGAAAATTTGTTACAAAAGATAATTCTAAATCCTAACTGAAATTTGTTACAAAAGATATTCCCAAATCTTCCTAAATCCTAACAAATCTGAAAAGATAATCCCAAGCAAATTCGTAAATATAGGAAGGTAGTTATTCTGTCACAAATTCAAAAATCCTTGGTTAAAAAACGTCTTGGGCTTGATTGAATTATCTGAATTCCCCATGGGCTTGAATTAAGTCAATGTATCATGAACCATGCTCAATGGGCCACGAATTTGATTGAGCCCAAACCTCTTGAATTAGCCCATTAAGTGCTTCTTTAAATCTCTTTGCTCTCGCTCTTGTAACCGGCCCAATTGGTATTTGAGTTGGTTCCCTTGACGTTGATTGGTTCCTTTAAAGCCGTTATTTGATTCACATCATTCCCCTCTTCTTGAAAAGGATTTGTCCTCAAATCATCGCCTAATAAAGATTTGTATACACTGTCATCGATTCGTTCAAGAACTTGGAAAGGTCCATCCCCTCTAGGAAGTCGCTTGGAACGTCTTTGTGTCAGGATTCGTTTCTTCCTTATGCATAGCCAAACCCAACCTCCGGGATCAAAAACTAATTTGTGACGCATTTTGTTGGCTTGACCTTGAAGCTCCTTAATCCTCTCGGGATTACTACTATAGATTGGTCGGTTTGGATTGGAAGCATTGGGCACAAAATCAATATGATGTTTGCACCCTCGAATAGATGGTAATCTGCGTAGTGCTTTCTCAGGAAAGACATCCTCGTATCCCTGCATAAGTGAAGCAACAGAACTAGACAAAGAATGGTCAAGCTCGTTAATGTTTAAAAATGCCTCTTTGTACAAAAGTACAATCATCGACTGTTTTGATAATATAGCTCGCTTGATTTCACTCGCTTTTGTATGAAAATCCGTTTGTTTTCTCTCTGATTTTCTCTCCGCTTTTCTCTCAATGACCGAATTTTGATTTTCTTTTTCTCTCTCAGTTTGTTCACCTTCTTTTTGTAACCTCACTTGATTTTCATACACTTGTTGTGGTGTCATCGGCACAAGAGTGATGGGTTTTCCCTCGATCGCGAATGAGTATTTGTTGGAGAAGCCATCATGCTTAACTCGGCGATCAAACTGCCACGGTCGGCCTAGCAACAAGTGTCCAGCTTGCATCGGAACTACGTCGCACAAAACTTCATCCCTGTATTTTCCAATGCGGAAGGCAACCAACACCTGTTTATTCACCTTTACTTCGCCACTATCATTCAGCCATTGTAACTTGTATGGCCGGGGATGTTTCAACGTGGGCAGTCCTAATTTCTCCACCATGGTTGTGCTCGCCACATTAGTACAACTTCCTCTATCAATAATCATACTACATACTTTGTCGTTGACGTGGCACCTAGTGTGAAATATGTTTTCTCGTTGCACTTCTTCATCTTCTTTTGCTTGCGAGCATAAGACCCTCCTTATGACCAACAATTCACCTTGGACTGCATGTTGCTCATCATCCATGTCCTCTAGTGGTGGTATGTCATCTTTGTCACTCTCCTCCTCTGTTTCATACTCACCGTCATCGTGTAGGATCATGACGCGCTTGTTTGGACACTGGCTAGCAATATGACCCCTGCCTTGACATTTAAAACACTTAATGTCACGATTTCGAGAACTGGAAGGGTCAGATTTACCTTGAGACCCATGGTTGGGCGTCTCCTGTCTTGGCTCAAATTTGGGTTTCGCAGCAGGTTTCTCCTCTTTCTTCGGTTTCCATGGGGAAGAACCGAAATTATGGGTTGCACGTGTACCACCCCTCCTCTTGAGCTGTCGCTCCACCTTGATGGCCATGTGTACCATGTCTTCCACTTCTACGTAATGCTGCATCTCCACCCTGTCGTGAATATCTTGGTTCAAGCCACTTAAGAACCTGGCCATAGTAGCCTCTCGATCTTCTTCAACATTAGCCCGGATCATTGCAATCTCCATATCTTGATAATATTCCTCCACACTCCGGTTACCCTGTCGAAGCCTTTGCAATTTATTGTACAAATCCCGATAGTAGTGGCTGGGTATAAATCGCCTCCTCATTACCCTCTTCATTTCTTCCCACGTATCAATTGGATGTTCTCTAGCTCGTTGCCTGTTCAACACCAATTGATCCCACCAAACAATGGCATAGTCAGAAAACTCAATAGCAGCGAGTTTTACCTTCTTCAACTCAGAGTAGTTATGGCAATCGAACACCAACTCCACCTTCTTCTCCCACTCGAGATAAGCTTCGGGATCACTTCTACCCTGAAACGATGGAATCTTCATTTTAATACTACCCAAGCTATTATCTTCTCGAATCCTAGCTTCTCTAATCCGTCCTCCATGCCTACCTCGATCATCCTCTTCCTCGAAACCAACCTCGAAATATTCATCATCTTCATCTCTCACCCCCCTATATGGAACCCTTTCTCTTCTACGCATATTTGGTACATCCTGCAGCCGCTCTACACGCGTATGCTCGACTCGATCTATTCGTTCATGAATATGCTCCAACTCTGTCCTCATCACACGCCTCATCTCTCCGACCATCGCCTCCATGAACAACTTCGGATCAGCCATCCCCGTAGCACCTTCGGTAACGCTCTTTTCACTGTTGTGAGACATGATTACTGCAAAAAACAAGGTTAGAGTAAACTAAAAGACCTCTCACACTCCCTCACGTGTTTCACTCAAAGAATGGGTTCACTCAACTCCACTCGTGTTTCACACAGTAATTATGGCTTTTACCCTCTGATGTACTCACCACTCTTGCCTTTTTCTACTCGTAGTAATTTCTCACTCGGCTCTTATCAAACTACTCAAATCAGTATCAAAATTTCCGTCGTGGTTCCTGAATGACTACACCAAGGCAATATGGGTTATAGACAGCAAGGATTACAATGAAAACAACGGTGGTTTAGGTTTCCGAAAACACGTAAATTTACCCAAAAATTTTTGTCTATGGGGTAAATTGATTTTTGGAATATTGGAAGCCTAAATATATGATATCAAACAAAAAATTTGTTGTTGGGCAAAAATACTTTTTTTTTTTCCCGATCCTCTTGATTTTTCTTTTTTTTTTTTTTTTTGTTTGGATCCTCTTAATTTGAATTCTGAATAACACAAAAAAAAAAATTCCAATCTTAATTCGTAATAAAGAAAAAAAACGAAAATAAATGGGATAGGCAAACCTGAGTTTTAGAACCTAATCTCTGATACCAAATGATGCGAACCTCGCTAAGAATAACGAGACCCGTTAAGTTTAGGAATCCAAGAACGTTCTAAAATCAGGTTCGAATGGATGGGAAACCTCGACCCGTTGCTTCAGCAAAAACAAGAACCTTGGTATATGGACCTCAACCCGTTGCTTAATGCGAAACAAGAACCTTGGTATAAGGAAGACGCCACAATCAACTATGGAAGGGTTGATTGATAAGTCAGAAGTGAACGCCACGGAAGATTCCGATAAGTTCAAATAGTTCTTCAAAGAACCAAAGAGAATTAAAACTCTCGAATTTATGAATTAAACTGATGTGTTCTGTTTTATTGCTATGGGGGTGCCTATTTATAGGCAATTGTTACAAAGAATATTCCTAAAGAAAATTTGGAAAAATAAGCCTAAAAAATCTGAAAATTATTTGAAAATTTGTTACAAAAGATAATTCTAAATCCTAACTGAAATTTGTTACAAAAGATATTCCCAAATCTTCCTAAATCCTAACAAATCTGAAAAGATAATCCCAAGCAAATTCGTAAATATAGGAAGGTAGTTATTCTGTCACAAATTCAAAAATCCTTGGTTAAAAAACGTCTTGGGCTTGATTGAATTATCTGAATTCCCCATGGGCTTGAATTAAGTCAATGTATCATGAATCATGCTCAATGGGCCACGAATTTGATTGAGCCCAAACCTCTTGAATTAGCCCATTAAGTGCTTCTTTAAATCTCTTTGCTCTCGCTCTTGTAACCGGCCCAATTGGTATTTGAGTTGGTTCCCTTGATGTTGATTGGTTCCTTTAAAGCCGTTATTTGATTCACATCATGTCCTCGTCTTATTTACATGTTAAAGTAAATGTAAGCATATATGGCTCCCTGATTACTTGCGTTAAACTGTTAGAACGTTGCATGCAATGGATTTTTGTATGCGAGAAGACAATGTTCTAAAGTTAGCAATCTAAACAATGGTCTGTAATCTATGGGGTTAGACTGAACATCTAACTCATGTTAAGACTATTATGTTGTCTAAAGCCTTGGAGGGGACGGTTTGTCTTGACTGTCTGGAGCTGGACTCCCAAGTAGAGACATGGATATGTTGCTTGGTGGTGACATATTAGACCGGGACTAAAGCGTGATTGATCTACGAATTCTGCTTTGAGTGGATCAATCTGCTTTTGACGTTCATTATGCAGCAACCTTAATCCTGAGTAAATGAACTATTTCATGTATATGACTTGTGTACTTTGATGTTCCAATGGCTAAAGCGTCTCAGAGGTAGTAAGCTTATAGACCGGTTCGTTAGGTGCATGACTTGTATACGATGAAGGGTTTGTTTACAGATATCGGAATCATAGCTCTAAGGAGTTAAAGGTATTCTCTTAAAGGCATTATACTGAATGTGAAAATGGACAAGGCCTTGGGTCATCTGCTGGGCGGATGACTTCTTATTCACATATGGTGAATAATCATTTTCTTAATTCGGTAGTATAATAGAACTTTAAGATAGCCTGATCAGTAGGATTAAACGGATTTTGACCTAAGGCTGATCATGGATATCATATGAGGGTTTTGCATATATGACAAGGTCATTGGATAGTAGCTCGTCACAGGCTTACGTAATACGGTATATAATTGGGAGTTCAGTTTCAGGTTTATAGTGGTGTGACTCTGAAATTAGTGATCATATGATTGAGTTGTTCGGTATCGAATGATGATCATATGGAATCACGGGAGCCCAATTATATATGTCCAATCAGTCCCTCTAATAGCTCCACATAATTCGTTAACTTTTGGCAAATTGATTTGAGTATGCTATTGGCTAGTTTATTATGCATGGATGGTGATGACACAGGATTAGGATGGTAGACAAGATTCTCTCCGGTTGGATTCAGATTTTGTTTTGGATAATAGAGTACACAATTATTCGAACTCCAAATAAAGTTGCCATGATTTTATTTGAGATTGGATTGGAGTTGTAGAAAATTATCCATGAGAACAAGAATTTGAAACACAACCGTTTTGTGGAATTTAAAATTTGAATTTTGAAATTTGAAATTTGAATTTGATATTTGAATTTGAAATTTGAATTTGAAATTCGAATTTGAAATTTGAATTTGAAATTTAAATTTGAGATTTGAAATTTGAAATTTGAAATTTGAATTTGAAATTCGAATTTGAAATTTGAAATTCAAATTTTGAATCACAGTCCATGTAGGATTCGAATTTGTTATGGAAAATCCACAAGGTTTGAAATTTGAATTTGAGTTGGATTTAGAGAGGATAATCTTATTAGAATCCTACTTGAATTTTGAATCCAAATCCCAACAAACTATGGACGAAATTTTGAGGATAATCCTCAATGGAATTTCGGTTTTTGTGGATAAGATTCAAGGGAAAAATTCAAGTTTCAATCCCAGTTGAATTTGGATTCTCTCCTCCCTGAAAAGTGGCCGATATTTTGGAGATAATCTCCAAGGAAAATTCGGTTGTTTTGGATAAGGTTGAGATAGGATTCAAGCTTGGAAATCCTAGTAGAATTTTTGATTCTCCCTTATCCATAATGGCCGAATTTGTGGAGAAGATTTTCTCCTAGGAAATTTCAGATTTTTTGGTTGAAAAAGGGAGATAAAATTCTAGTTAAAATCTTGTTTAGATTTAGATTGGATTTATCCTAAGAAAACCGAATTTTATTGTTGGACTTTCCAATGGAAAAATTCAGATTTTTTGGTTATGGATGAGGGAGAATATCTTTTCCTAGTCCAATTCAAATTCAGAGAATCACCTCGTGCAGGTCTATAAATAGAGGTCCTGCCACTCCAGTTCTCTCAGACCACAGACTCTCAGGTGAGCAGGCTTAATGTTGCATAGCTCATCGTGACAATAAAGTTCTTTAGAGATCTAGGTGGTCGGAAGAAGACTAGCAGTACTAGCATACCGATCGAGGTTCAGAGTGCCCACACACTTAGCCATTCGGGAATTGGAGAATAGTAGAGAAGGCTAGTTGGTTGAAGCCTCCGGTCATTCTCCTCCTACAGATTGGTGTCCTTGAGGTATGAGTTTTAATTGTTGTTGGTTTATTGTATATGGCATCATGAGATATTTAACGATCTGAAAATTTTTATTGTTCCGCTGCGCCACTTTGATATGTTTTTACCGATTTATTTTCCTACAATTGGTATCAGAGCCATCTCATGACTATGCCATGTACATAAATTAGACAATTACTCAGTCTTTTTATTTATGTATGGATTTGATATTTAGAAAGTGGCATTCTAGGATTCTTTTATGTTGTTATCATGGATTATGTATAAAGTATGTGGTTATTTTAATTTTTTGAATTATTATAAGCATGCTTGTTTATACCGGTTATGGTTCCTTAGAATTTAGAAAAATTGTATCTAAGAATTTTTTATGTGACCATGGGAGCAGTTCATAACACTGTAATTTTCCCATGGATTTTAATTTTTGTCTCTTAGAATTTTTATGGTTAGAATTTTTGTACACCGGAAACGGTTTAGGAAATTTTATGTAACTATTCTTGGAGGAGATTGAAGATTGAAGACCGTAATTTATTTTTTCCCAAAAGTTAAATTTGATTTAAAGGTTGAAATTTTGATTGTGTGGAAAATTTCAATTTAATTGGGATTCAAATTAATTTTTGGAGATCCTAATAGGTAAATTGGAATATGACACGAAAATCGAGACACGACCCCTCGGGATAGGCCGACGGGCCTTGGTGGGGCTGCAGCCCCTGCCCTCGGGCAGGATGGGGCTGCGGCAGCCCCTGTGCAGGCCAACACCACCCACGGCCACAGGCTTGGCCTGCAGCCAAGGGTGGCCGTGGCCTGCCCAAGGCTGGCCGCAGCCTGGGCATGCAGCCTGGGACTGCAGGCTTGGCCTGCAGCCTGACAAGGCTACACATAGGGGGCAGTCGGGGGCTGCCGGCCCCTTTGGGGCTGGTGGCTGCTCACGGCAGCTGTCGCCTTCGGGGCGGCAGTGCGATGGTCCAAAATTCGAAAATTTTGATTTTTAAATTAGGGATTTAATTTTAAATCATGTTTAAAAATACGTAATTGAAAATTTGAAATTTTTGAAATTACATATTATTACACATGATGTTTAAAATTGTTTAAAATTTAAATTTTTGGAGATTTAAATTTTAAATAATTCTAGGGATGAGAAATAAATGGAGAGGCTACATAAAAGATGGATACAAGAAGACGGAACAGAATTCAAGACCCAAAGAATGCTTTGGATGGAATTTTATAATCTTTATTTTCTTTGTTCTAGGATGGAACCATAGCTTGGTTATTTTGTCAATTATTTTTTCTGTGATATGTCATGGATGTATAAATATGTATTGATGGATGTTTTGTATGCATATTTGATAACATGTCATATAGGATAGGTGAGTGCCGCTCATACTATATTGATCATACATAATTTGTCAAAACTTGCATGTTTTTCAAAATATTGAGTGGGAGAGGGTTTCAAACAAAACCCACGGCCTCCATTGTTGATCCATATGTGAAAGCATGGTAACGCCTCGCGTCAGTTCTGCCTTGACCACACCCCTCGGTAGGTGTTTACCGCCACCGGTATACTAGATTGGATCTCCTATGTGGAAAACGTGTTCGGGTACGATCCTATTCATGACCACCCCTCGATGGCTTGGTAGGACGTGGATCGGGCTACGTAAACAATGGTTATACACTCAAGACTCGTTTAGTTATTAACCTTCCCTAGAAGCTCTGTTAACTAAACTAGTGGCCAAATAAGCGGTTATTAATATATGTTTTAACCTTGGAGGATTTAAGGCAACATATATTAATTGGACGGGGTCCATGTTCCGGCTATTTGTTTTCATGACCACCCCTCGGTGGCTTGGGGCAATAGGTGCTGAGAATTACCGTTGCAATGCTACATGTTTTTCAAGTTTCATGTAGGAACATACTTATATGTTTTATTTGCTAAATTATCTGTATATATGCTTGGACTTTGTAATGATGTCTTGTATAATTTTATTTCAGCTCAAAATGTCACCGACACCCCTCATTTCAATACTTACTGAAAATAAGCTGAATGGCGATAATTATAAAGACTGAAAAAGAAATCTATTAATAGTTCTCAGCTGCGAGAGACACAAGTTCGTACTGGACGAACCACGCCCACCTGGGCTCAAACCTGACACACCACTTGAGGAGGTCCCGGTTGCCTATAATCGTTGGAGAGAATCCAATGAGATAGCTCGATGCTACATCCTTGCTAGCATGACGAGTGCTTTACAAAAGCAACATGAGACTTATCAAGTTGCTGGGGAGATCATGGAAAATTTGGAGGACATGTTCGGAGGCCAAGAAAAATTGGCTCAACAGTCTGCTATCACCAGCATTATGAACTCTAAGCAAAAGGTAGGTACTCCGGTGAAGGACCATATGATCACTCTAATAGGATTCTTCGCTGAGGCTGCCGAGAATAGTGCTGAGTTGGACTACAACACCCAGATCGAGATGGTGTTCGAGACTCTGTCTAAAGATTTTGTAGGGTTTAAGGCCTCATACAATCTGGCGACAAAGGAGTTAGGACTAACCGAGCTTATGAAGCAACTACAGGCTTATGAGCGGATGATCAGGGATGAGGATGTGGTCCGACCTAAAGGTGAGGCTGATGCGAACCTCGCCAAGAATAACGAGACCCGTCAAGATTAGGACTCCAAGAACGTTCTAAGACTCAGGCTTTGGGTGGAACCTCGACCCATTGCTTCAACAAAAACAAGAACCTCGGTATAGGATGACCTCAACCCGTTGCTTATTGTGAAACAAGAACCTTGGTATACGAAGACGCCACAAACGGTGATGGAAAAGCCGCTTGATAAGCCGATGGTGAACGCCACGGAAAACTCCGATAAGTTCGAAATAGTTCTCAAAGAACTAAAGAGAAATTTAACTCTCAAATTTGTGAATAAAACTGATGATGTCTTTCATTACTTGTGGATGCCTTTTTATAGGCATGAATTACAAGAATATTCTCAAAATATACCCTAAATAAAATTGAAGCTAAATGGAATATTCCGTAATATTCTCTGAATATTCTCCGAATATTCCTAGAATGAAAATATGGAAACTTACACTTATTCTCCGAATATTCTCCAAATATTCCCCGAATATTCCTAGAATGAAAATATGGAAACTTACACTTAATTTCACACCTAATACATGCCTAAAAAAGGAAAATATGACTTTTGTTCCAATTCAGCCAAGGAAGGAATTCGGTCAATTGAAGGAAACCGAAAATTTGTAGTTCAAAAACGTCCTCTCTTATTGGGCTTGGTCCGGATTTTCTAAGACCTGAATTAAATTGAAGTTTCCTTGTGGATCATGCTCAATGGGCCTCCACGAATTCGTTTGAGCCCACACTTCTTGAATTAATCCATTAAGTGCTTCTTTGAACCTCTTAGCCCGTGCCCTTGTAACCGGCCCAACTGGTACTCGAACTGGTTCCTTTGATGTTGTGCCATAGTTTGCATCATTCCCCTCCTCTTGAAAAGGATTTGTCCTCAAATCGTCACCTACATCAAAAGGGCTCAGATCAGCAACGTTAAAAGTGGCACTTACATTATACTCACCAGGTAGATCGAGCTTGTAAGCATTGTCGTTGATGCGCTCCAGGACTTGGAAAGGACCATCTCCTCTCGGAAGTAGTTTGGAATGTCTTTGTATGGGAAATCGTTCTTTCCTCATGTGCAACCATACCCAATCTCCGGGTTCGAAAACCATCTTGTGTCGCCCTTTATTGGCTTGTTTTACACACTGTTCCGTTCTTCGCTCTATGTTGAGCCGTGCCTTCTCGTGTATCTGTTTAACAAATTCAGCTCTTTTCTTTCCATCCAAGTTAACACGTTCAGAAACAGGTAATGATGTTAAATCCAATGGTGACAATGTATTAAAACCATAAACTATTTCAAATGGTGAAAACTTAGTAGCAGAATGAACAGCACGATTATAAGCAAATTCAACATGCGGCAAACAATCTTCCCATACTTTTATGTTCTTTTTAATGATAGCCCTCAACAAGGCAGATAAAGTCCTATTAACTACTTCTGTTTGACCATCAGTTTGGGGGTGACATGTAGTAGAAAATAACAACTTGGTGCCTAATTTTCCCCATAAAGTCTTCCAAAAGTAACTTAAGAACTTCGCATCCCTATCTGACACTATTGTCCTAGGCATACCATGCAATCGCACAATCTCCCGAAAGAACAAATCTGCAATATGGCTCGCGTCATCTGTTTTGTGACATGGAATAAAATGTGCCATCTTTGAAAACCTATCCACGACTACAAAAATTGAGTCTCTTCCCCGTTTAGTCCTAGGCAGACCTAACACAAAATCCATAGAGATATCAATCCACGGTGCACTAGGAATGGGCAAAGGGGTATACAAACCATTTGGTTGCACTCTTGATTTAGCTTGTCTACAAGTGACACACCTACCACAAATCCTCTCGACATCTCGCTTCATGTGTGGCCAAAAGAAGTGTTCCTGCAAAACAGCTAAAGTCTTTGCAACTCCAAAATGTCCCATCAATCCCCCTCCATGAGATTCCTGTACTAGTAAGTCCCTCAAAGAACAATTAGGCACACATAATCTATTTTCTCGAAATAAGAACCCATCATGCCTAAAGAACTTACCATTACCATGTTTCTTACATTCCCGATATTCTTCACAAAATTCAGGGTCATTAACATATAAACTTTTAATTTGTTCAAAACCCAGCAATTTTGCATCAAGTGTAGAGAGTAATGCATACCTGCGTGAAAGTGCATCGGTAACCACATTCTCCTTACCTTGTTTGTACCGAATGACATAGGGAAAGGTCTCAATGAACTCACTCCATCGCGCATGTCTTCGATTCAGCTTGTGTTGGCCCTTTAGGTGCTTTAATGACTCATGATCAGTGTGGATCACGAATTCTTTGGGCCAAAGGTAATGTTGCCACGTTTGCAAGGCTCGGACCAATGCATACAACTCTTTGTCATACGTAGGGTAGTTTAAGGCTGCCCCGCTTAACTTCTCACTGAAGAACGCTATTGGTCTCCCTCCCTGCATTAAAACAGCACCAATACCTATTCCAGAGGCATCACATTCAATTTCAAATGTTTTATCAAAATCAGGTAAAGCAAGCAAAGGAGCATTAGTCAATTTTTCTTTTAGCAACGCAAAAGCTTTTTGCTGCTCTTCCTGCCACTTGAACCCAACATTTTTCTTTATTACCTCCGTCAATGGGGCTGCTATCGTGCTAAAATCTCTCACGAAACGACGGTAAAAACTTGCAAGCCCATGGAAACTCCTTACCTGAGCGACATTCATTGGGCTAGGCCAATCTTGAATTGCCTTTACTTTCTCCTCGTCAACCTGTATACCTTGAGCACTAACCACAAAACCAAGAAACACAAGCTTATCCGTGCAAAAGGTACATTTCTTGAGGTTAGCAAACAACTTTTCTTTTCTAAGTACATCTAAAACAAAGTTCAAATGTACAACATGATCATTCAAGTTTTTGCTATAAATGAGTATATCATCAAAGTACACAACAACAAACTTACCCAGAAATGATCGCAAAACATGATTCATAAGTCTCATAAAAGTGCTTGGTGCATTTGTTAAGCCAAAGGGCATAACTAACCATTCATACAAACCATGCTTTGTTTTAAAGGCAGTTTTCCACTCATCTCCTTTTTTCATTCTAATTTGATGATAGCCACTTTTCAGATCAATTTTAGAGAACACACAAGAGCCATACAATTCATCTAACATATCATCTAAGCGAGGAATAGGATGACGATACTTTACCGTTATGTTGTTGATAGCTCGGCAATCAACACACATTCTCCATGTCCCATCCTTCTTTGGCACTAGAATCACTGGAACTGCACACGGACTCATGCTTTCTCGAACGTACCCCTTGTCCATCAACTCTTGGACTTGCCTTTGAAGTTCCTTTGTCTCCTCCGGATTACTTCTGTAAGCGGGTCTGTTAGGGATTGTGGAACCTGGTACGAAATCGATCTGATGCTCGATTCCCCGAATAGGTGGTAAACCTGCTGGAATGTCTTCGGGAAACACATCATTGTAATTCTGCAAAAGAGAGTTAACAGAACTAGGCAAAGAATCTTGAAGTTCGTTAGTATTCAAAAACGCCTCTTTATATACTAACAACAGCATAGGCTGCCTTGAGACTAACGCTCTTCTCACCATGTTCACTCTTGCCACATAGCTCTCCTTTTGCAAGGCCGCACTCTCCTTTTCTCTCACCACCAAAACAGAACCCCTTTCGGTTTGGACACTCTCACTTTTTCCGGCCTTCCTCTCCTTTTCTTTTCGATTTTCAATTTTCTTTTCTTTTTCTTTTTCTTTTTCTTTCTCTCTTTCTTTTTCTCTCTCATTTTCTCTCAATTTTTCACTCTCCCTTTGTTTCTCAAATGATTGTTGAAGCTGCAACTGATCGTCGTACACCTGCTTAGGGGTTAAGGGTGCAAGATTAAAATTCTTACCATTGTGAACGAATGAGTACTTGTTTGAGAAGCCATTATGTATCACCTTCCTATCAAATTGCCATGGCCTTCCCAACAACACATGACAAGCTTGCATTGGGACCACATCACACAACACTTCGTCTTCATACCTCCCGATGCGAAATGAGATCATAGCTTGTTTGTTCACTTTGGTCTCTCCACTGTCATTCAACCACTGCAACTTATATGGTCTGGGATGTTTCATGGTCTTGAGTCCTAACTTCGCTACGAGAAAGGAACTGACAACATTAGTACAACTACCTCCATCGATAATCATACTGCAGACCTTGTCTCCGATGCAGCATCTCGTATGAAAGATATTCTCACGTTGCATCTCTGCCTCTTCTTTCACCTGCACGCTAAAGACTCGTTTTACTACTGCCACTAACCTTCCCATTTCGGCTTGTTCTTCTTCAACGTCATAAGCATCTTCCAGTGGTGGCATTTCGTCTTTCTCACTCTCCTCCTTGGTCTCGTACTCTCCATCATCGCGTAAGATCATGATGCGCTTGTTTGGGCATTGGCTTGCAAAGTGACCTCTGCCTTGACATTTAAAACATTTAACATCACAATTACGAGAACTGGAAGGGTCGGTTTTACCTTGAGACACATTGCTAGTCGTCTCCGGTCTGGGATTGAATTTGGGTTTTGCAGCTGGTTTTTCCTCCTTCTTTGGTTTCCATGGGGCAGAGCTTGGATTATAGGATGGTCGGGTGCCTCCCCTCCTCTTGAGCTGCTGCTCTACCTTGACTGCCATGTGCACCATGTCCTCCAACTCTACATAATGCTGCATCTCAACCCGATCATGGATATCTTGATTTAAGCCATTCAGGAACCTTGCCATAGTAGCCTCCCGGTCTTCTTCGACGTTAGCCCGGATCATCGCAATCTCCATCTCTTGGTAATATTCCTCCACGCTCCGATTACCTTGTCTAAGCCGTTGTAGCTTTTTATACAACTCCCGGTAATAATGACCAGGTACAAATCGCTTCCTCATGACCACCTTCATTTCGTCCCACGTCTCTATCGGACGCTCTCCATTTCGCCGTCTGTTCAAAACTAGCTGATCCCACCAAACAATAGCATAGTCAGAGAATTCAATGGCAGCAAGTTTTACCTTCTTTACCTCGGAGTAGTTGTGGCAGTCGAACACTAACTCCATCTTTTTCTCCCAGTCGAGGTAAGCTTCAGGATCGCTTTTTCCCTGGAATGACGGGATCTTCATCTTAATGCTACCCAAACTATTATCTTCCCGTTTCCTAACTTCCCTAAACCGACCACCTCGTCTCCTTTCGTCCTCCCAACCACCATGTCTCCTATGATAGTTCTTCAAAGAACCAAAGAGAATTAAAACTCTCAAATTTATGAATTAATTTGATGTATTCTGATTTATTGCTATGGGGGTACCTATTTATAGGCAATTGTTACAAAGAATATTCCTAAAGAAAATCTGGAAAAATAAGCCTAAAAAATCCGAAAATTATTTGAAAATTCGGATCTAAAGATATTCTTAACAAATCCTAACAAAGATAAGCCTAAACAAAAATCCGAATTTTGTTTGTTACAAAAGATACTCTCAAAATCCTAACCAAATTCGTAAATATAGGAAGGTAGTTATTCTGCCACAAATTCGAAAGTTCTTGGTTAAAAAACGTCTTGGGCTTGATTGAATTAGCTGAATTCCTCATGGGCTTGAATTAAGTCAATGTATCATGAATCATGCTCAATGGGCCACGAATTTGGTTGAGCCCAAACCTCTTGCATTAGCCCATTAAGTGCTTCTTTAAATCTCTTTGCTCTCGCTCTTGTAACCGGCCTAATTGGTATTTGAATTGGTTCCCTTGACGTTGATTGGTTCCTTTAAAGCTGTTCCTTGATTCACATCAGGAGTAGTGAGCATATTAGAGGGTAAAAGCCATCTAAGGGAGAAACAAGAGAGTGAGTGAATTCTCTTTTCTCAAGTGAAACACGTGAAGGAGTGCTTATGAGGTTTCTAACCTTATTTTATAGATTTTAAATATGTCATGCAATAAAGAAGAAAACTCAACCGTGGAGCCACCACGACTGACTATTCCAAACCTGCAGCTACAGTTTATGAGAGAGATGAAACGGATGTTGAGAGTTGAATTAGAACGAGTGCATGAACGGCTGGATCGGAAAGAGATTGCACGTTTGAAGCAGCCACAAAATGCTCTTAATGTGTGTAAAAGGAAAAGAATTTAATTTCGAGGTGTGAGAGATGAAGACGAAAAGTATTGTGGTGCTGGTTTTGATAAGGAAGATGGTCAGGATTCGGTTGTGGGTAATAGGAGACATGGAGGGTGATTTACAAGAGCTAGGAATCAAGAAGACAACAATTTGGGTAGCATTAAAACGAAGATTCCCCCGTTCCAAGGTAAAACCATCCCTGACGATTTAGAGAAGTAGTTTGATTGGTGTGTCAACATGGATGGCTTCACCAATAAGTATTCGTTGCTCAACGATCAACCAATCACTCTTGTACGGCTGACACCACAACAAGTGTATGAAAATCAAGTGAGATTACAAAAAGAGAAGGAGTGAAAAGGGGAGCAACCAAAAGATAAAAAGTGAAAAAGAAAGAGAGTGAAAAAGAGAGAGAGACCGAGAAAAGCGAGCAAAAAAAAAAAAAAAACAGAAGAGTCTTACGGCCATTGAGAGAAAATCAGAGAGAAAACAAAAGGATTGCTAATCAAAAGGATACAAGGATGTCTTTTGTGAGGAAGCATTACGTGGATTACCATTTATCCGATGGTTCAAACATCAAATTGATTTTGTGCCCAGAGCTTCCAATCTAAACCGACTAATCTATAGTAGTAATCCCAAGAAGACTAAGGAGCTTCAAGGTCAAGCCAACAAAACACGTCACAAATTAGTTTTTGATCCCGGAGATTGGGTTTGGCTGTGCGTAAGGAAGAAACAAATCTCGACACAAAAACGTTCCAAGCGACTTCCTAGAGGGGATGGTCCTTTCCAAGTTCTTGAACAAATCGATGACAATGCATACAAATCCTTATTAGGTGATGATTTCCTTTTCAAGAGGAGAGGAATGATGTGAATCAAATAACAGTTTTAAGGGAACCAATTCGAATACCAATTGGGCTGGTTACATGGACGAGAGCAAAGAGATTTAAAGAAGTACTTAATGGGCTGATTCAAGAGATCTGGGATCAATCAAATTTGTGGAGGCCCATTGATTCATGTGGTCAACAGGGATGCATTAACTTAATTCAAGCCTATGAGGAATTCAAATAATACAAGCCCATGAATTTTTTTAATTTATTTTCGTTTCTTTTTCTGAATTTCTAGTGTAGGCGTGATTTTGCCTAGGATTTAGGATTATCTTTTGTAACAAATTTCAGTTAGGCTTTAGGATTATCTTTTATAACAAATTTTCAGATTTTTAGGATTATCCTTTGTAACAAATTTTCGGGTTTTTTAGGAATGTTCTTTGTTACAATTGCCTACAAATAGGCATCCTCACGGCGATAAAAATACACATCAGTTTATTCATAAATTTGAGAGTTCTAATTCTCTTTGGTTCTTTGAGAACTATTTGAACTTATCGAAATTTTTCATGGAGTTCACTCCCGACTTCTCAATCAACCATTCCATAGTTGATTGTGGCATCTTCCTTATACCAGGGTTGTTATTCCGCATTAAGCAACGGGTTGAGATCCAATATACCAAGGTTCTTGTTTTTGCTGAAGCAACGGGTCGAGGTCTCCCATCCATTCAAACCTAACTTTAGAATGTTCTTGGGTTCATAATCTTGACGAGTCTTGTTATTCTTGGTGGGGTTCACATCATTTGGTATCAGAGCTTAGGTTCTAGTTTAAAAAGAACCAAAAGAGAATCAACAAGTGGAAGAGGGCAGGAGTAGTGAGCATATTAGAGGGTAAAAGCCATTTAAGTGAGAAACAAGAGAGTGAGTGAATTCTCTTTTCTCAAGTGAAATACGTGAAGGAGTACTTATGAGGTTTCTAACCTTATTTTACAGATTTTAAATATGTCACACAACAAAGAAGAAAACTCAACCGTGGAGCCACCACGACTGACTATTCCGAAACTGCAGCTACAGTTGATGAGAGAGATGAAACGGATGTTGAGAGTTGAATTAGAACGAGTGCATGAACGGTTGGATCGGAAAGAAATTGCACGTTTGAAGCAGCCACAAAATGCTCTTAATGTGTGTAAAAGGGAAAGAGTTTAATTTCGAGGGGTGAGAGATGAAGACGAAAAGTATTGTGGGGCTGGTTTTGATAAAGAAGATGGTCAGGATTCGGTTGTGGGTAATAGGAGACATGGAGGGTGATTTACAAGAGCTAGGAATTAAGAAGACAACAATTTGGGAAGCATTAAAACGAAGATTCCCCCGTTCCAAGGTAAAACCATCCCTGACGATTTAGAGAAGCAGTTTGATTAGTGTGCCAACATGGATGGCCTCACCAACAAGTATTCGTTGCTCAACGATCAACCAATCACTCTTATACTGCTGACACCACAACAAGTGTATGAAGATCGAGTGAGGTTACAAAACGAGGGTGAATAAAAGAGATGGAGTGAAAAAAAGAGCAACCAAAAGATAAAAAGTGAAAAAGAAAGAGAGTAAAAAAGAGAGAGAGGCCGAGAAAAGCGAGCAGAAAAAAAAAGAGTAGAGTCTTATGGCCATTAAGAGAAAATCAGAGAGAAAACAAAAGGATTGCTATACAAAACGATACGAGGATGTCTTTTGCGAGGAAGCACTACGTGGATTACCATTTATCCATGGGTTCAAACATCTAATTGATTTTGTGCCCAGAGCTTCCAATCCAAACTGACTAATCGATAGTAGTAATCCTGAGAAGACTAAGGAGCTTCAAGGTCAAGCCAACAAAACGCGTCACAGATTAGTTTTTGATCCCAGAGATTGGGTTTGGCTATGCGTAAGGAAGAAACAAATCCCGACACAAAAATGTTCCAAGCGACTTCCTAGAGGGGATGGTCCTTTCCAAGTTCTTGAACGAATCGATGACAATGCATACAAATCCTTATTAGGCGATGATTTCCTTTTCAAGAGGAGGGGAATGATGTGAATCAAAGAACAGTTTTAAGGGAACCAATTCAAATACTAGTTGGGCTGGTTACAATAGCGAGAGCAAAGAGATTTAAAGAAGTACTTAATGGGCTGATTCATGAGATTTGGGCTCAATAAAATTCTTGGAGGCCCATTGACTCATGTGGTCAACAGGGAAGCATTAACTTAATTCAAGCCCATGAGGAATTCAAATAATACAAGCCTATGACTTTTTTTAATTTATTTTCGTTTCTTTTTCGGAATTTCTAGTGTAGGCGTGATTTTGGTTAGGATTTAGGATTATCTTTTGTAACAAATATCAGTTAGGATTTAGGATTATCTTTTATAAGAAATTTTCAGATTTTTAGGAATATTCTCTGTAACAATTACCTACAAATAGGCATCCTCACGGCATTAAAAAGACACATCAATTTATTAATAAATTTAAGTGTTCTAATTCTCTTTGGTTCTTTGAGAACTATTTCAACTTATCAGAATTTTCCGTGGCATTCACTCCCGACTTATCAATCAACCATTCCATAGTTGATTGTTGCATCTCCCTTATACTAAAGTTCTTATTCCGCATTAAGCAATGGGTTGAGGTCCAATATACCAAGGTTCTTATTTTTTCTAAAGCAACGGGTCGAGGTCACCCATCTATTCAAACCTGACTTTGGAACATTCTTGGGTTCATAATCTTGACGGGTCTCGTTATTCTTGTCACGGCCCAAAATTTAGACACGTGACACGGCAGCCAAATCATAATATCAACCCGAGATTTAAGGAAAAACATTTATTACGAAAAACGGGTCGACGTTATAATTTAGTTAAGCCTAATTATTTATAAAGCAGTTTCATAACCACAGAATAAAATAAAGGATAAATTAAATGCTTTTTAATGCGGAAATCAAACACAAAATCGGCTTTCAAAAGAAATTACAAACCATAAAAATATTCCCAAGCATAAAATTTAAATAACGTGAAATAAAGTCCAAACTTAATATCTCATTACATCAGAACGAGAAACATAAAGAAGAAGATGGAGAAAACGGATAGCATCATCTTCGGTAGTAACGGATATCTCCATGATTTTCGGAACTGCTACCTCCCGCACCTGGAAGTAGTCATTTCGAAATCACAAAGAAAAAGGGACGTGAGCGCTGGCTCAGTAGGACAGAAACAAAGGTGGGTTAACAGATAACATTTAAAAATATGACATAATATTCGTTTCCAAAATAATCAACAATTTAAAAAAAAATTTCATGACATGATAATCATAAAATAATCAACAGTTTCGTGAAAAACATTTTTAAGACAAGTTTTATTCTGCTGAGGACTTAGCGTAGCTGCAATATACGTGCCCCAATATTAAAATAATAAATCATTAAAACAACCAGCATATTATGAGTGAGGACTTGTCGTAGCTATAATATACGTGCCTCGAATTTGAATTATCTTAGATCATCTCGTTACGGTCTAAACAGGCCGAACGGCCCTGCGTAGGTTTAGGGACCTTCCCCCATGGCGTCAACTCTAGGACACACGCATCATTTACAATGATCGTGAACTAGAGCTCAATTATGTTCACCGGATTATTCAAAAGATGGTATTTACCAAGTTATATTATGTCATTAATCAAAACACGCTTTAAAATACACATTTAATACAAAACACTTTGCATGCGTTTATTTCATCCAAAAACAGTATAATAATTTCATAAACTGAAAACAGCATGCCATCGATAAAATAGGGGAATTTAAAACACTTGACTACTCCCAGAATAGGCTAGAACGTCCTACCTCGATTATCGCACAAGCGTTACGATAACGTGATCCACAAATCCAGCAAGAACGTCAAATAAGTCCTATAATCACAACATATGATTAGTCTAGGTCTAGACATAATCATCCAATCATTTTAGTGTACCACAAAAGGATTTTAAAACGTTTAATAAACATTTGGGATTTAAAATTTGTGAAAAACTCTAAGTTAGAATATTTCTGGGAATGGGCAGACTGACCTAGGCTGAATGTAAAATCCATATTAATTTATTTTTCATCCCAAAAATTCTAAATTTTTAATATGTTAAACTAGACATCCGTAGCTTTAATTCCATATAAATTTTATAATTTTTGGACATCATTTGGTCATTCAACTAGGCCAAAAACCGAGGATTGTTTTCAGGCGTAAAAATCTGGGTTTCAGTTTCGGTTCAAAACCTGGCAGTTCTGTCCGCCTATTTTAGAAAAATATTTTGACTAGGTAAACGGATGAGTTTGATTCTGAAATTTTACAGGAATTTAGGGGACATCTTGAATTTAAGTTTAGGATCAAGAATCACTCAAAAATCGTTTTTAAAACTCAAGTTATGGCTGACACAATTTTACTGTTCATATGGTAATTTTCCAGATTTCCGTTTTTCTGTGTCCGAATTTCGATTAGCCTCAAACCAATTCAATTTTCATCCAATGATCACGAAATTTTGTGAAAAACCTTATTTATATGTCATTAACACAATCCAAGAATGAAATTGAAAAAATCATAAAATCTTACACATATGATAATAGGGTTTTTGAAAAGGGGATCAATGAGGCAAAATTTTAGGGTTTGAGAGAAAAATCAAACCTTGTTTGTGCTGCCCGATTTTTGATGCTTGGTCTCCCTTTTGGCTGAATTTGTGTGAGTATTGGAGTCTTCAAAACAGTATGGAAATAGTGGAGAAAACCATATAAATTTCGGATTTAAAATCAAAAGGAGAAGGAAGGAAAAAGTTTGATTTCTCACCTTGTTTTTGTCTCAAAAGTTGTTGAATCTTTGAGCTGCCTTTTGGTAGGTTTTGTTTGCTGTTTTGGGTGTGTTTTGGGAGAGAAAATTCAGAGAGGGGAGAGGGGAAAGCTGGCCGAAATTTTGAGGGGGAAAGGAGGGGTGAATGAGAGTTAAAAGTGGGTTTTTATACTAGGTTTTTCTTTCCCTTTCTCTTCCTTGTTTGGCTGAAAATTTTAAGGGGCAAAAGGGAAAGTTTTTGTGCTGTTTTGAGGCTAGGGTTTTCTCTCTTATTTCCCCTTAAGTGGCCAAAAATTATCCCTTAGTTTTTAAGGAAAAATAATTTGAATTTTAGTTGAGTTTTAACCTAGCTTTTAATTCAAATAAAATCTCCTTTATTTCCTACACTTTATGGCCGAATTTCTTCTTTATATCTAAGGAATGAAATTTGAATTTGAATCCACCTTGGATTTGTGGAATTTAAATTTTAATTAAAATCCCAAGTGATGGCCGAATATTTTAGGGTTTCTTTTTGAAGTTCAAATTGTTTAATTTTCGAGTGGAATTTGACTAGGAAACCAATCTAGGGTTTCCAAAAGGATTTTTAATTAATTTTTGACACACTAATTTTATTTAAATTATATATTGACCCTTAAATAAAATTTAAGGCGTCACAATTCTTGGTGAGGTTCGCATCATTTGGTATCAGAGCTTAGGTTCTAGTTTGAAAAGAACCAAAAGAGAATCAACGAGTGGAAGAAGGTAGGAGTAGTGAGCATATTAGAGGGTAAAAGCCATATAAGTGAGAAACACGAGAGTGAGTGAATTCTCTTTTCTCAAGTGAAACACGTGAAGGAGTGCTTATGAGGTTTCTAACCTTATTTTGCAGATTTTAAATATGTCACGCAATAAAGAAGAAAACTCAACCGTTACGCCACCACGACCAACTATTCCAAACCTGGAGTTACAGTTGATGAGAGAGATGAAACGGATGTTGAGAGTTGAATTAGAATGAGGGCATGAATGGTTGGACCGGATAGAGATTGCATATTTGAAGCAGCCACAAAATGCTGCTAATGTGTGTAAAAGGGAAAGAGTTTAATTTCGAGTTATGAGAGATGAAAACGAAAAGTATTGTGGTGCTGGTTTTGACAAAGAAGATGGTCAGGATTCGGTTGTGGGTAATAGGAGACATGGAGGGTGATTTACAAGAGCTAGGAATCAAGAAGACAACAATTTGGGTAGCATTAAAATGAAGATTCCCCCGTTCTAAGGTAAAACTATCCCTGACGATTTAGAGAAGCTGTTTGATTGGTGTGCCAACATGGATGGCTTCACCAACAAGTATTCGTTGCTCAACGATCAACCAATTACTCTTACACTGCTGACACCATAACAAGTATATGAAGATCAAGTGAGGTTACAAAAGGAGGGTGAACAAAAGAGAAGGAGTGAAAAAAAGAGCAACCAAAAGATAAAAAGGGAAAAAGAAAGAGAGTGAAAAAGAGAGAGAGGCCGAGAAAAGCGAGCAAAAAAAAGAGAAGAGTCTTATGGCCATTGAGAGAAAATCAGAGAGAAAACAAAAGGATTACTATACAAAAGGATACGAGGATGTCTTTTGGGAAGAAGCACTACGTGGATTACCATTTATCCGAGGGTTCAAAACATTAAATTGATTTTGCGCCCAGAGCTTCCAATCCAAACCGACTAATCTATAGTAGCAATCCTAAGAAGACTAAGGAGCTTCAAGATCAAGCCAACAAAACGCGTCACAAATTAGTTTTTGATCCTGGAGGTTGGGCTTGGCTATGCGTAAGGAAGAAACGAATCCCGACACAAAAACGTTTCAAGCGACTTCCTAGAGGGGATGATCCTTTCCAAGTTCTTGAACGAATCGATGACAATGCATACAAATCCTTATTAGGCGATGATTTCCTTTTCAAGAGGAAGGGAATGATGTGAATCAAAGAATGGTTTGAAGGGAACCAATTCAGATACCAATTGGGCTGGTTACAAGAGCGAGAGCAAAGAGATTTAAATATGCACTTAATGGGCTGATTCAAGAGATTTGGGCTCAATCAAATTCGTGGAGGCCCATTGATTCATGTGGTCAATAGGGATGCATTAACTTAATTCAAGCCCATGAGGAATTCAAATAATACAAGCCCATGACTTTTTTTAATTTATTTTCGTTTCTTTTTTCGAATTTCGAGTGTAGGTGTGATTTTGGCTAGGATTTTGATGTGAATCAAATAACGGCTTTAAAGGAACCAATCAACGTCAAGGGAACCAACTCAAATACGAATTGGGCCGATTACAAGAGCGAGAGCAAAAAGATTTAAAGAAACACTTAATGGGCTAATTCAAGAGGTTTGGGCTCAATCAAATTCGTGGCCCATTGAGTATGATTCATGATACATTGACTTAATTCAAGCCCATGGGGAATTCAACTAATTCAATCAAGCCCAAGACGTTTTTTGACCAAGGATTTTCGAATTTGTGGCAGAATAACTACCTTCCTAGGATTTAGGAATTTGGTTGGGATTATCTTTTCAGATTTGTTAGGATTTAGGAAGATTTGGGAATATCTTTTGTAACAAATTTCAGTTAGGATTTAGGCTTATCTTTTATAACAAATTTTCAAATAATTTTCGGATTTTTTTAGGCTTATTTTTCCAGATTTTCTTTAGGAATATTCTTTGTAACAATTGTCTATAAATAGGCACCCCCATAGCAATAAAACAGAACACATCAGTTTAATTCATAAATTTGAGAGTTTTAATTCTCTTTGGTTCTTTGAAGAACTATTTGAACTTATCGGAATCTTCCGTGGCGTTCGCTTTTGACTTATCAATCAACCCTTCCATAGTTGATTGTGGCGTCCTCATTATACCAAGGTTCTTGTTTCGCATTAAGCAACGGGTTGAGGTCCATATACCAAGGTTCTTGTTTTTGCTGAAGCAACGGGTCGAGGTTTCCCATTCATTCGAACCTGATTTTAGAACGTTCTTGGGTTCATAATTTTGACGGGTCTCATTATTCTTAGCGAGGTTCGTATCAGATTTAGGATTATCTTTTGTAACAAATTTCAGTTAGGATTTAGGATTATCTTTTATAACAAATTCTCAGATTTTTAGGATTATCCTTTGTAACAAATTTTTGGGTTTTTAAGGAACATTCTCTGTAACAATTGCCTATAAATAGGCATCCTTACGGCAATAAAAAGACACATCAGTTTATTTACAAATTTGAAAGTTCTAATTCTCTTTGGTTCTTTGAGAACTATTTGAACTTATCCGAATTTTCCGTGGTGTTCACTCCCGACTTATCAATCAACCATTCCATATTTGATTGTGGCATCTTCCTTATACAAAGGTTCTTGTTCCGCATTAAGCAACGGGTTGAGGTCCAATATACCAACGCTCCTGTTTTTGCTGAAGCAACGGGTCGAGGTCTCCCATCCATTCAAACCTGAGTTTGGAACGTTCTTGGGTTCATAATCTTGACGGGTCTCGTTATTCTTAGCGGGGTTCGCGTCATTTGGTATCAGAGCATAGGATCTAGTTTGAAAAGAACCAAAAGGGAATCAACGACTGGAAGAAGGTAGGAGTAATGAGCATATTAGAGGGTAAAAGCCATTTAAGTGAGAAACACGAGAGTGAGTGAATTCTCTTTTCTCAAGTGAAACACGTGAGGGAGTGCTTGTGAGGTTTCTAACCTCATTTTGTAGATTTTAAATACGTCACGCAATAAAGAAGAAAACTCAACCGTAGAGCCACCACGACCAACTATTCCAGACCTGCAGCTACAGTTGATGAGAGAGATGAAACGGATGTTGAGAGTTGAATTAGAACGAGTGCATGAACAGTTAGACCGGATAGAGATTGCACAGTTGAAGTAGCCACAAAATGTTCCTAATGTGTGTAATAAGGAAAGAGTTCAATTTTAAGGTGTGAGAGATAAAGACGAAAAGTATTGTGGGGCTGGTTTTGATAAAGAAGATGGTCAGGATTTGGTTGCGGGTAATAGGAGACATGGAGGGCGATTTACAAGACCTAGGAATCAAGAAGACAACAATTTGGGTAGCATTAAAACGAAGATTCCCCCGTTCCAAGGTAAAACCATCCCTGACGATTTAGAGAAGCAGTTTGATTGGTGTGCCAACATGGATGGCCTCACCAACAAGTATTCATTGCTCAACGATCAACCAATCACTCTTATACTGCTGACACCACAACAAGTGTATGAAGATCGAGTGAGGTTACAAAAGGAGGGTGAATGAAAGAGATGGAGTGAAAAAATAAGCAACCAAAAGATAAAAATTGAAAAAGAAAGAGAATGAAAAAGAGAGAGAGGCTGAGAAAAGTGAGCAGAAAAAAAAAGAGTAGAGTCTTATGGCCATTGAGAGAAAATCAGAAAGAAAACAAAAGGATTGCTATACAAAAGGATACGAGGATGTCTTTTGGGAAGAAGCACTACGTGGATTACCATTTATCCGAGGGTTCAAACATTAAATTGATTTTGTGCCCAGAGCTTCCAATCCAAACTGACTAATCTATAGTAGTAATCCTAAGAAGACTAAGGAGCTTCAAGGTCAAGCCAACAAAATGTGTCACAAATTAGTTTTTGATCCTGGAGGTTGGGCTTGGCTATGCGTAAGGAAGAAACGAATCCCGACACAAAAACGTTTCAAGCGACTTCCTAGAGGGGATGATCCTTTCCAAGTTCTTGAACGAATCGATGACAATGCATACAAATCCTTATTAGGCGATGATTTCCTTTTCAAGAGGAAGGGAATGATGTAATCAAAGAACGGTTTGAAGGGAACCAATTTAGATACCAATTGGGCTGGTTACAAGAGCGAGAGCAAAGAGATTTAAATATGTACTTAATGGGCTGATTCAAGAGATTTGGGCTCAATCAAATTCATGGAGGCCCATGGATTCATGTGGTCAATAGGAATGCATTAACTTAATTCAAGCCTATGAGGAATACAAATAATACAAGCCCATGACTTTTTTTAATTTATTTTCGTTTCTTTTTTTGAATTTCCAGTGTAGGCGTGATTTTGGCTAGGATTATGGATTATCTTTTGCAACAAATTTCAGTTAGGATTTTAGGATTATCTTTTGTAACAAATTTTCAGATTTTTAAGATTATCCTTTGTAACAAATTTTTGGGTTTTTAAGGAACATTCTCTGTAACAATTGCCTATAAATAGGCATCCTTATGGCAATAAAAAGACATATCAGTTTATTCACAAATTTGAGAGTTCTAATTCTCTTTGGTTCTTTGAGAACTATTTGAACTGATCCGAATTTTTCATAGCGTTCACTCCCGACTTATCAATCAACCATTCCATATTTGATTGTGGCATCTTCCTTATACCAAGGTTCTTGTTCTGCATTAAGCAACGGGTTGAGGTCCAATATACCAAGGTTCTTATTTTTGTTGACGCAACGGGTTGAGGTCTCCCATCCATTCAAACTTGAGTTTGGAACGTTCTTGGGCTCATAATCTTGATGGGTCTCGTTATTCTTGGCGGGGTTCGCGTCATTTGGTATCAGAGCATGGGATCTAGTTTGAAAAGAATCAAAAGGGAATCAACGAGTGGAAGATGGCAGGAGTAGTGAGCATATTAGAGGGTAAAAGCAATTTAAGTGAGAAACACGAGAGTGAGTGAATTCTCTTTTCTCAAGTGAAACACGTGAGGGAGTGCTTGTGAGGTTTCTAATCTTATTTTGTAGATTTTAAATATGTCACGCAATAAAGAAGGAAACTCAACCGTAGAGCCACCACGACCAACTATTCCAAACCTGCGGCCACAGTTGGTGAGAGAGATGAAACGGATGTTGAGAGTTGAATTAGAACGAGTGCATGAACAGTTGGACCTGATAGAGATTGCACAGTTGAAGTAGCCACAAAATGTTCCTAATGTGTATAAAAAGGAAAGAGTTCAATTTTAAGGTGGGAGAGATGAAGACGAAAAGTATTGTGGGGCTAGTTTTGATAAAGAAGATGGTCAAGATTCGGTTGCGGGTAATAGGAGACATAGAGGGCGATTTACAAGAGCTAGGAATCAAGAAGACAACAATTTGGGTAGCATTAAAATGAAGATTCCCCAGTTTGAAGGTAAAACCATCCCTGACGATTTAGAGAAGCAGTTTGATTGGTGTGTCAACATGGATGGCTTCACCAACTAGTATTCGTTGCTCAACAATCAACCAATCACTATTGTACTGCTGACACCACAACATGTGTACGAAGATCGAGTGAGGTTACAAAACGAGGGTGAACAAAAAGAGAAGGAGTGAAAAAGAGAGCAACTAAAAGATAAAAAGTGAAAAAGAAAGAGAGTGAAGAAGGGAGAGAGGCCGAGAAAAGCGAGCAAAAAAAAGAGAAGAGTCTTATGGCCATTGAGAGAAAATCAGAGAGAAAACAAAAGGATTGCTATACAAAAAGATACGAGGATGTCTTTTGGGAAGATGCACTATGTGGATTACCATTTATCCGAGGGTTTAATAATCAAATTGATTTTGTGCCTAGAGCTTCCAATCCAAACCGACTAATCTATAGTAGTAATCCCGAGAAGACTAAGGAGCTTCAAGGTCAAGCCAACAAAACGCGTCACAAATTAGTTTTAGAACCCGGATATTGGGTTTGGCTATGCGTAAGGAAGAAACGAATCCCGACACAAAAACGTTCTGAGCTACTTCCTTGAGAGGATGGTCCTTTCCATGTTCTTGAACGAATTGACGACAATGCATACAAATCCTTATTAGGCGATGATTTTCTTTTCAAGAGGAGGGGAATGATAGGAATCAAAGAACGGTTTTAAGGGAACCAATTCGAATACCAATTGGACTGGTTACAAGAGCGAGAGCAAAGAGATTTAAAGAAGCACTTAATGGGCTGATTCAATAGACTTGGGCTCACTCAAATTCGTGGAGGCCCATTGATTCATGTGGTCAATAGGGATGCATTAACTTAATTCAAGCCTATGAGGAATTCAAATAATATAACCCCATGACTTTTTTAAATTTATTTTCGTTTCTTTTTCCGAATTTCTAGTGTAGGCGTGATTTTGGCTAGGATTTAGGATTATCTTTTGTAACAAATTTTAGTTAGGATTTAGGATTATCTTTTATAACAAATTTTCGGATTTTTAGGATTATCCTTTGTAACAAATTTTCGGGTCTTTTAGCAATAGTCTCTATAACAATTGCCTATAAATAGGCATCCTCACGGCAATAAAAAGACACGTCAATTTGTTCACAATTTTGAGAGTTCTAATTCTCTTTGGTTCTTTGAGAACTATTTGAACTTATCCAAATTTTCCATGGCGTTCACTCCCGACTTATCAATCAACCATTCCATATTTGATTGTGGCATCTTCCTTACACCAAGGTTCTTGTTCCGCATTAAGCAACGGGTTGAGGTTCAATATACCAACGCTCCTATTTTTGCTGAAGCAACGGGTCAAGGTCTCCCATCCATTCAAACTTGACTTTGGAACATTCTTGGATTCATAATCTTGATGGGTCTCGTTATTCTTGGTGGGGTTCACATTATTTGGTATCAGAGCTTAGGTTCTAGTTTGACAAGAACCAAAAGAGAATCAACGAGTGGAAGAAGGCAGGAGTAGTAAGCATATTAGAGGGTAAAAGCCATTTAAGTGGGAAACACGAGAGAACGTTTGAAGCAGCCACAAAATGCTCTTAATGTGTGTAAAAGGGAAAAGTTCAATTTCATGGTGTGAGAGATGAAGACGAAAAGTTGTGGGGCTGGTTTTGATAAAGAAGATGGTCAGGATTCGGTTGTGGGTAATAGAAGACATGGAGGGCAATTTACAAGAGCTAGGAATCAAGAAGACAACAATTTGGACAGCATTAAAATGAAGATTCCCCCGTTCCAAGGTAAAACCATCCCTGATGATTTAGAGAAGCAGTTTGATTGGTGTGTCAACATGGATGACTTCACCAAGAAGTATTCGTTGCTCAACGATCAACCAATCACTCTTGTACTATTGACACCACAACAAGTGTACGAAGATCGAGTGAGGTTACAAAAGGAGGGTGAACAAAAGAGAAGGAGTGAAAAAGAGAGCAACCAAAAGATAAAAAGTGAAAAAGAAAGAGAGTGAAAGAGAGAGAGAGGCCGAGAAAAGCGAGCAAAAAGAAAGAGAAGAGTCTTATGCTCATTGAGAGAAAATCATAGAGAAAACAAAAGGATTGCTATACAAAAGGTTACGAGGATGTCTTCTGCGAGGAAGCATTATGTGGATTACCATTTATCCGATCGTTCAAACATCAAATTGATTTTGTGCCCAGAGTTTCCAATCTAAACCGACTGATCTATAGTAGTAATCCGGAGAAGACTAAGGAGCTTCAAGGTCAAGCCAACAAAACCATCACAAATTAGTTTTTGATCCTGGAGATTGGGTTTGGCTATGTGTAAGGAAGAAACGAATCCCAACACAAAAACGTTCCAAAAGACTTCCTACAGGGGATGGTCCTTTCCAAGTTCTTGAACGAATCGATGACAATGCATACAAATCCTTATTAGGCGATGATTTCCTTTTCAAGAGGAGGAGCATGATGTGAATCAAAGAACAGTTTTAAGGGAACCAATTCGAATACGAATTGGGCTGGTTATAAGAGCCAGAGCAAAGAGATTTAAAGAAGCACTTAATGGGCTGATTCAAGAGATTTGGGCTGAATCAAATTCGTGGAGGCCCATTGATTCATGTGGTCAATAGGGATACATTAGCTTAATTCAAGTCCATGAGGAATTCAAATAATAACAAGCCCATGACTTTTTTTTAATTTATTTTCATTTCTTTTTCTGAATTTCTAGTGTCGGCGTGATTTTGGCTAGGATTTAGGATTATCTTTTGTAATAAATTTCAGTTAGGATTTAGGATTATCTTTTATAACAAATTTTTGGACTTTTAGGATTATCCTTTGTAACAAATTTTCGGGTTTTTTAGGAATATTCTCTGTAACAATTGGTTATAAATAGGCATCCTCTCGGCACTAAAAAGACACATCAGTTTATTCACAAATTTGAGAGTTCTAATTCTCTTTGGTTCTTTGAGAACTATTTGAACTTATCCGAATTTTCCATGGCGTTCACTCCCGACTTATCAATCAACCATTCCATATTTAATTGTGGCATCTTCCTTACACCAAGGTTCTTGTTCCGCATTAAGCAACGGGTTGAGGTCCAATATACCAACGCTCCTGTTTTTGCTGAAGCAACGGGTCAAGGTCTCCCATCCATTCAAACTTGACTTTGGAACGTTCTTGGATTCATAATCTTGATGGGTCTCGTTATTCTTAAAGGGGTTCGCATTATTTGGTATCAGAGCTTAGGTTCTAGTTTGACAAGAACCAAAAGAGAATCAACGAGTAGAAGAAGGCAGGAGTAGTGAGCATATTAGAGGGTAAAAGCCATTTAAGTGAGAAACACGAGAGTGAGTGAATTCTCTTTTCTCAAGTGAAACACGTGAGGGAGTGCTTGTGAGGTTTCTAACCTTATTTTGTAGATTTTAAATATTCCACGCAATAATGAAGAAAACTCAACCGTAGAGCTACCACGACCAACTATTCCAAACCTACAGTTACAGTTGATATGAGAGATGAAACGGATGTTGAGAGTTGAATTAGAACGATTGCATGAACGGTTGGACCGAATAGAAATTACACGTTTGAAGCAGCCACAAAATGCTCCTAATGTGTGTAAAAGGGAAAGAGTTCAATTTCAAGGTGTGAGAGATGAAGACGAAATGTATTGTGGGGCTGGCTTTAATAAAGAAGATGGTCAGGATTTGGTTGTGGGTAATAGGTGACATGGAGGGCGATTTACAAGAGCTAAGAATCAAGAAGACAACAATTTGGGTAGCATTAAAATGAAGATTCCACCGTTCTAAGGTAAAACCATCCCTGACGATTTAGAGAAGCAGTTTGATTAGTGTGTCAACACGGATGGCTTCACCAACAAGTATTCGTTGCTCAACGATCAACCAATCACTCTTGTACTACTGACACCACAACAAGTGTATGAAGATCGAGTGAGGTTACAAAAGGAGGGTGAACAAAAGAGAAGGAGTGAAAAAGAGAGCAACCAAAAGATAAAAAGTGAAAAAGAAAGAGAGTGAAAAAGGGAGAGAGGCCGAGAAAGCGAGCAAAAAAAAAGAGAAGAGTCTTATGCCCATTGAGAGAAAATCATAGAGAAAACAAAATGATCGCTATACAAAAGGATACGAGGATGTCTTTAGCGAGGAAGCATTACGTGGATTACCATTTATCCGATGGTTCAAACATCAAATTGATTTTGTGCCCACAGCTTCCAATCCAAACCGACTGATCTATAGTAGTAATCCAGAGAACACTAAGGAGCTTCAAGGTCAAGCCAACAAAACCATCACAAATTAGTTTTTGATCCTGGAGATTGGGTTTGGCTATGTGTAAGGAAGAAACGAATCCCAACACAAAAACGTTCCAAAAGACTTCCTACAGGGGATGGTCCTTTCCAAGTTCTTGAACGAATCGATGACAATGCATACAAATCCTTATTAGGCGATGATTTCCTTTTCAAGAGGAGGAGCATGATGTGAATCAAAGAACAGTTTTAAGGGAACCAATTCGAATACGAATTGGGCTGGTTATAAGAGCCAGAGCAAAGAGATTTAAAGAAGCACTTAATGGGCTGATTCAAGAGATTTGGGCTGAATCAAATTCGTGGAGGCCCATTGATTCATGTGGTCAATAGGGATACATTAGCTTAATTCAAGTCCATGAGGAATTCAAATAATAACAAGCCCATGACTTTTTTTTAATTTATTTTCATTTCTTTTTCTGAATTTCTAGTGTCGGCGTGATTTTGGCTAGGATTTAGGATTATCTTTTGTAATAAATTTCAGTTAGGATTTAGGATTATCTTTTATAACAAATTTTTGGACTTTTAGGATTATCCTTTGTAACAAATTTTCGGGTTTTTTAGGAATATTCTCTGTAACAATTGGTTATAAATAGGCATCCTCTCGGCACTAAAAAGACACATCAGTTTATTCACAAATTTGAGAGTTCTAATTCTCTTTGGTTCTTTGAGAACTATTTGAACTTATCCGAATTTTCCATGGCGTTCACTCCCGACTTATCAATCAACCATTCCATATTTAATTGTGGCATCTTCCTTACACCAAGGTTCTTGTTCCGCATTAAGCAACGGGTTGAGGTCCAATATACCAACGCTCCTGTTTTTGCTGAAGCAACGGGTCAAGGTCTCCCATCCATTCAAACTTGACTTTGGAACGTTCTTGGATTCATAATCTTGATGGGTCTCGTTATTCTTAAAGGGGTTCGCATTATTTGGTATCAGAGCTTAGGTTCTAGTTTGACAAGAACCAAAAGAGAATCAACGAGTAGAAGAAGGCAGGAGTAGTGAGCATATTAGAGGGTAAAAGCCATTTAAGTGAGAAACACGAGAGTGAGTGAATTCTCTTTTCTCAAGTGAAACACGTGAGGGAGTGCTTGTGAGGTTTCTAACCTTATTTTGTAGATTTTAAATATTCCACGCAATAATGAAGAAAACTCAACCGTAGAGCTACCACGACCAACTATTCCAAACCTACAGTTACAGTTGATATGAGAGATGAAACGGATGTTGAGAGTTGAATTAGAACGATTGCATGAACGGTTGGACCGAATAGAAATTACACGTTTGAAGCAGCCACAAAATGCTCCTAATGTGTGTAAAAGGGAAAGAGTTCAATTTCAAGGTGTGAGAGATGAAGACGAAATGTATTGTGGGGCTGGCTTTAATAAAGAAGATGGTCAGGATTTGGTTGTGGGTAATAGGTGACATGGAGGGCGATTTACAAGAGCTAAGAATCAAGAAGACAACAATTTGGGTAGCATTAAAATGAAGATTCCACCGTTCTAAGGTAAAACCATCCCTGACGATTTAGAGAAGCAGTTTGATTAGTGTGTCAACACGGATGGCTTCACCAACAAGTATTCGTTGCTCAACGATCAACCAATCACTCTTGTACTACTGACACCACAACAAGTGTATGAAGATCGAGTGAGGTTACAAAAGGAGGGTGAACAAAAGAGAAGGAGTGAAAAAGAGAGCAACCAAAAGATAAAAAGTGAAAAAGAAAGAGAGTGAAAAAGGGAGAGAGGCCGAGAAAGCGAGCAAAAAAAAAGAGAAGAGTCTTATGCCCATTGAGAGAAAATCATAGAGAAAACAAAATGATCGCTATACAAAAGGATACGAGGATGTCTTTAGCGAGGAAGCATTACGTGGATTACCATTTATCCGATGGTTCAAACATCAAATTGATTTTGTGCCCACAGCTTCCAATCCAAACCGACTGATCTATAGTAGTAATCCAGAGAACACTAAGGAGCTTCAAGGTCAAGCCAACAAAACCATCACAAATTAGTTTTTGATCCTGGAGATTGGGTTTGGCTATGTGTAAGGAAGAAACGAATCCCAACACAAAAACGTTCCAAAAGACTTCCTACAGGGGATGGTCCTTTCCAAGTTCTTGAACGAATCGATGACAATGCATACAAATCCTTATTAGGCGATGATTTCCTTTTCAAGAGGAGGAGCATGATGTGAATCAAAGAACAGTTTTAAGGGAACCAATTCGAATACGAATTGGGCTGGTTATAAGAGCCAGAGCAAAGAGATTTAAAGAAGCACTTAATGGGCTGATTCAAGAGATTTGGGCTGAATCAAATTCGTGGAGGCCCATTGATTCATGTGGTCAATAGGGATACATTAGCTTAATTCAAGTCCATGAGGAATTCAAATAATAACAAGCCCATGACTTTTTTTTAATTTATTTTCATTTCTTTTTCTGAATTTCTAGTGTCGGCGTGATTTTGGCTAGGATTTAGGATTATCTTTTGTAATAAATTTCAGTTAGGATTTAGGATTATCTTTTATAACAAATTTTTGGACTTTTAGGATTATCCTTTGTAACAAATTTTCGGGTTTTTTAGGAATATTCTCTGTAACAATTGGTTATAAATAGGCATCCTCTCGGCACTAAAAAGACACATCAGTTTATTCACAAATTTGAGAGTTCTAATTCTCTTTGGTTCTTTGAGAACTATTTGAACTTATCCGAATTTTCCATGGCGTTCACTCCCGACTTATCAATCAACCATTCCATATTTAATTGTGGCATCTTCCTTACACCAAGGTTCTTGTTCCGCATTAAGCAACGGGTTGAGGTCCAATATACCAACGCTCCTGTTTTTGCTGAAGCAACGGGTCAAGGTCTCCCATCCATTCAAACTTGACTTTGGAACGTTCTTGGATTCATAATCTTGATGGGTCTCGTTATTCTTAAAGGGGTTCGCATTATTTGGTATCAGAGCTTAGGTTCTAGTTTGACAAGAACCAAAAGAGAATCAACGAGTAGAAGAAGGCAGGAGTAGTGAGCATATTAGAGGGTAAAAGCCATTTAAGTGAGAAACACGAGAGTGAGTGAATTCTCTTTTCTCAAGTGAAACACGTGAGGGAGTGCTTGTGAGGTTTCTAACCTTATTTTGTAGATTTTAAATATTCCACGCAATAATGAAGAAAACTCAACCGTAGAGCTACCACGACCAACTATTCCAAACCTACAGTTACAGTTGATATGAGAGATGAAACGGATGTTGAGAGTTGAATTAGAACGATTGCATGAACGGTTGGACCGAATAGAAATTACACGTTTGAAGCAGCCACAAAATGCTCCTAATGTGTGTAAAAGGGAAAGAGTTCAATTTCAAGGTGTGAGAGATGAAGACGAAATGTATTGTGGGGCTGGCTTTAATAAAGAAGATGGTCAGGATTTGGTTGTGGGTAATAGGTGACATGGAGGGCGATTTACAAGAGCTAAGAATCAAGAAGACAACAATTTGGGTAGCATTAAAATGAAGATTCCACCGTTCTAAGGTAAAACCATCCCTGACGATTTAGAGAAGCAGTTTGATTAGTGTGTCAACACGGATGGCTTCACCAACAAGTATTCGTTGCTCAACGATCAACCAATCACTCTTGTACTACTGACACCACAACAAGTGTATGAAGATCGAGTGAGGTTACAAAAGGAGGGTGAACAAAAGAGAAGGAGTGAAAAAGAGAGCAACCAAAAGATAAAAAGTGAAAAAGAAAGAGAGTGAAAAAGGGAGAGAGGCCGAGAAAGCGAGCAAAAAAAAAGAGAAGAGTCTTATGCCCATTGAGAGAAAATCATAGAGAAAACAAAATGATCGCTATACAAAAGGATACGAGGATGTCTTTAGCGAGGAAGCATTACGTGGATTACCATTTATCCGATGGTTCAAACATCAAATTGATTTTGTGCCCACAGCTTCCAATCCAAACCGACTGATCTATAGTAGTAATCCAGAGAACACTAAGGAGCTTCAAGGTCAAGCCAACAAAACCATCACAAATTAGTTTTTGATCCTGGAGATTGGGTTTGGCTATGTGTAAGGAAGAAACGAATCCCAACACAAAAACGTTCCAAAAGACTTCCTACAGGGGATGGTCCTTTCCAAGTTCTTGAACGAATCGATGACAATGCATACAAATCCTTATTAGGCGATGATTTCCTTTTCAAGAGGAGGAGCATGATGTGAATCAAAGAACAGTTTTAAGGGAACCAATTCGAATACGAATTGGGCTGGTTATAAGAGCCAGAGCAAAGAGATTTAAAGAAGCACTTAATGGGCTGATTCAAGAGATTTGGGCTGAATCAAATTCGTGGAGGCCCATTGATTCATGTGGTCAATAGGGATACATTAGCTTAATTCAAGTCCATGAGGAATTCAAATAATAACAAGCCCATGACTTTTTTTTAATTTATTTTCATTTCTTTTTCTGAATTTCTAGTGTCGGCGTGATTTTGGCTAGGATTTAGGATTATCTTTTGTAATAAATTTCAGTTAGGATTTAGGATTATCTTTTATAACAAATTTTTGGACTTTTAGGATTATCCTTTGTAACAAATTTTCGGGTTTTTTAGGAATATTCTCTGTAACAATTGGTTATAAATAGGCATCCTCTCGGCACTAAAAAGACACATCAGTTTATTCACAAATTTGAGAGTTCTAATTCTCTTTGGTTCTTTGAGAACTATTTGAACTTATCCGAATTTTCCATGGCGTTCACTCCCGACTTATCAATCAACCATTCCATATTTAATTGTGGCATCTTCCTTACACCAAGGTTCTTGTTCCGCATTAAGCAACGGGTTGAGGTCCAATATACCAACGCTCCTGTTTTTGCTGAAGCAACGGGTCAAGGTCTCCCATCCATTCAAACTTGACTTTGGAACGTTCTTGGATTCATAATCTTGATGGGTCTCGTTATTCTTAAAGGGGTTCGCATTATTTGGTATCAGAGCTTAGGTTCTAGTTTGACAAGAACCAAAAGAGAATCAACGAGTAGAAGAAGGCAGGAGTAGTGAGCATATTAGAGGGTAAAAGCCATTTAAGTGAGAAACACGAGAGTGAGTGAATTCTCTTTTCTCAAGTGAAACACGTGAGGGAGTGCTTGTGAGGTTTCTAACCTTATTTTGTAGATTTTAAATATTCCACGCAATAATGAAGAAAACTCAACCGTAGAGCTACCACGACCAACTATTCCAAACCTACAGTTACAGTTGATATGAGAGATGAAACGGATGTTGAGAGTTGAATTAGAACGATTGCATGAACGGTTGGACCGAATAGAAATTACACGTTTGAAGCAGCCACAAAATGCTCCTAATGTGTGTAAAAGGGAAAGAGTTCAATTTCAAGGTGTGAGAGATGAAGACGAAATGTATTGTGGGGCTGGCTTTAATAAAGAAGATGGTCAGGATTTGGTTGTGGGTAATAGGTGACATGGAGGGCGATTTACAAGAGCTAAGAATCAAGAAGACAACAATTTGGGTAGCATTAAAATGAAGATTCCACCGTTCTAAGGTAAAACCATCCCTGACGATTTAGAGAAGCAGTTTGATTAGTGTGTCAACACGGATGGCTTCACCAACAAGTATTCGTTGCTCAACGATCAACCAATCACTCTTGTACTACTGACACCACAACAAGTGTATGAAGATCGAGTGAGGTTACAAAAGGAGGGTGAACAAAAGAGAAGGAGTGAAAAAGAGAGCAACCAAAAGATAAAAAGTGAAAAAGAAAGAGAGTGAAAAAGGGAGAGAGGCCGAGAAAGCGAGCAAAAAAAAAGAGAAGAGTCTTATGCCCATTGAGAGAAAATCATAGAGAAAACAAAATGATCGCTATACAAAAGGATACGAGGATGTCTTTAGCGAGGAAGCATTACGTGGATTACCATTTATCCGATGGTTCAAACATCAAATTGATTTTGTGCCCACAGCTTCCAATCCAAACCGACTGATCTATAGTAGTAATCCAGAGAACACTAAGGAGCTTCAAGGTCAAGCCAACAAAACCATCACAAATTAGTTTTTGATCCTGGAGATTGGGTTTGGCTATGTGTAAGGAAGAAACGAATCCCAACACAAAAACGTTCCAAAAGACTTCCTACAGGGGATGGTCCTTTCCAAGTTCTTGAACGAATCGATGACAATGCATACAAATCCTTATTAGGCGATGATTTCCTTTTCAAGAGGAGGAGCATGATGTGAATCAAAGAACAGTTTTAAGGGAACCAATTCGAATACGAATTGGGCTGGTTATAAGAGCCAGAGCAAAGAGATTTAAAGAAGCACTTAATGGGCTGATTCAAGAGATTTGGGCTGAATCAAATTCGTGGAGGCCCATTGATTCATGTGGTCAATAGGGATACATTAGCTTAATTCAAGTCCATGAGGAATTCAAATAATAACAAGCCCATGACTTTTTTTTAATTTATTTTCATTTCTTTTTCTGAATTTCTAGTGTCGGCGTGATTTTGGCTAGGATTTAGGATTATCTTTTGTAATAAATTTCAGTTAGGATTTAGGATTATCTTTTATAACAAATTTTTGGACTTTTAGGATTATCCTTTGTAACAAATTTTCGGGTTTTTTAGGAATATTCTCTGTAACAATTGGTTATAAATAGGCATCCTCTCGGCACTAAAAAGACACATCAGTTTATTCACAAATTTGAGAGTTCTAATTCTCTTTGGTTCTTTGAGAACTATTTGAACTTATCCGAATTTTCCATGGCGTTCACTCCCGACTTATCAATCAACCATTCCATATTTAATTGTGGCATCTTCCTTACACCAAGGTTCTTGTTCCGCATTAAGCAACGGGTTGAGGTCCAATATACCAACGCTCCTGTTTTTGCTGAAGCAACGGGTCAAGGTCTCCCATCCATTCAAACTTGACTTTGGAACGTTCTTGGATTCATAATCTTGATGGGTCTCGTTATTCTTAAAGGGGTTCGCATTATTTGGTATCAGAGCTTAGGTTCTAGTTTGACAAGAACCAAAAGAGAATCAACGAGTAGAAGAAGGCAGGAGTAGTGAGCATATTAGAGGGTAAAAGCCATTTAAGTGAGAAACACGAGAGTGAGTGAATTCTCTTTTCTCAAGTGAAACACGTGAGGGAGTGCTTGTGAGGTTTCTAACCTTATTTTGTAGATTTTAAATATTCCACGCAATAATGAAGAAAACTCAACCGTAGAGCTACCACGACCAACTATTCCAAACCTACAGTTACAGTTGATATGAGAGATGAAACGGATGTTGAGAGTTGAATTAGAACGATTGCATGAACGGTTGGACCGAATAGAAATTACACGTTTGAAGCAGCCACAAAATGCTCCTAATGTGTGTAAAAGGGAAAGAGTTCAATTTCAAGGTGTGAGAGATGAAGACGAAATGTATTGTGGGGCTGGCTTTAATAAAGAAGATGGTCAGGATTTGGTTGTGGGTAATAGGTGACATGGAGGGCGATTTACAAGAGCTAAGAATCAAGAAGACAACAATTTGGGTAGCATTAAAATGAAGATTCCACCGTTCTAAGGTAAAACCATCCCTGACGATTTAGAGAAGCAGTTTGATTAGTGTGTCAACACGGATGGCTTCACCAACAAGTATTCGTTGCTCAACGATCAACCAATCACTCTTGTACTACTGACACCACAACAAGTGTATGAAGATCGAGTGAGGTTACAAAAGGAGGGTGAACAAAAGAGAAGGAGTGAAAAAGAGAGCAACCAAAAGATAAAAAGTGAAAAAGAAAGAGAGTGAAAAAGGGAGAGAGGCCGAGAAAGCGAGCAAAAAAAAAGAGAAGAGTCTTATGCCCATTGAGAGAAAATCATAGAGAAAACAAAATGATCGCTATACAAAAGGATACGAGGATGTCTTTAGCGAGGAAGCATTACGTGGATTACCATTTATCCGATGGTTCAAACATCAAATTGATTTTGTGCCCACAGCTTCCAATCCAAACCGACTGATCTATAGTAGTAATCCAGAGAACACTAAGGAGCTTCAAGGTCAAGCCAACAAAACCATCACAAATTAGTTTTTGATCCTGGAGATTGGGTTTGGCTATGTGTAAGGAAGAAACGAATCCCAACACAAAAACGTTCCAAAAGACTTCCTACAGGGGATGGTCCTTTCCAAGTTCTTGAACGAATCGATGACAATGCATACAAATCCTTATTAGGCGATGATTTCCTTTTCAAGAGGAGGAGCATGATGTGAATCAAAGAACAGTTTTAAGGGAACCAATTCGAATACGAATTGGGCTGGTTATAAGAGCCAGAGCAAAGAGATTTAAAGAAGCACTTAATGGGCTGATTCAAGAGATTTGGGCTGAATCAAATTCGTGGAGGCCCATTGATTCATGTGGTCAATAGGGATACATTAGCTTAATTCAAGTCCATGAGGAATTCAAATAATAACAAGCCCATGACTTTTTTTTAATTTATTTTCATTTCTTTTTCTGAATTTCTAGTGTCGGCGTGATTTTGGCTAGGATTTAGGATTATCTTTTGTAATAAATTTCAGTTAGGATTTAGGATTATCTTTTATAACAAATTTTTGGACTTTTAGGATTATCCTTTGTAACAAATTTTCGGGTTTTTTAGGAATATTCTCTGTAACAATTGGTTATAAATAGGCATCCTCTCGGCACTAAAAAGACACATCAGTTTATTCACAAATTTGAGAGTTCTAATTCTCTTTGGTTCTTTGAGAACTATTTGAACTTATCCGAATTTTCCATGGCGTTCACTCCCGACTTATCAATCAACCATTCCATATTTAATTGTGGCATCTTCCTTACACCAAGGTTCTTGTTCCGCATTAAGCAACGGGTTGAGGTCCAATATACCAACGCTCCTGTTTTTGCTGAAGCAACGGGTCAAGGTCTCCCATCCATTCAAACTTGACTTTGGAACGTTCTTGGATTCATAATCTTGATGGGTCTCGTTATTCTTAAAGGGGTTCGCATTATTTGGTATCAGAGCTTAGGTTCTAGTTTGACAAGAACCAAAAGAGAATCAACGAGTAGAAGAAGGCAGGAGTAGTGAGCATATTAGAGGGTAAAAGCCATTTAAGTGAGAAACACGAGAGTGAGTGAATTCTCTTTTCTCAAGTGAAACACGTGAGGGAGTGCTTGTGAGGTTTCTAACCTTATTTTGTAGATTTTAAATATTCCACGCAATAATGAAGAAAACTCAACCGTAGAGCTACCACGACCAACTATTCCAAACCTACAGTTACAGTTGATATGAGAGATGAAACGGATGTTGAGAGTTGAATTAGAACGATTGCATGAACGGTTGGACCGAATAGAAATTACACGTTTGAAGCAGCCACAAAATGCTCCTAATGTGTGTAAAAGGGAAAGAGTTCAATTTCAAGGTGTGAGAGATGAAGACGAAATGTATTGTGGGGCTGGCTTTAATAAAGAAGATGGTCAGGATTTGGTTGTGGGTAATAGGTGACATGGAGGGCGATTTACAAGAGCTAAGAATCAAGAAGACAACAATTTGGGTAGCATTAAAATGAAGATTCCACCGTTCTAAGGTAAAACCATCCCTGACGATTTAGAGAAGCAGTTTGATTAGTGTGTCAACACGGATGGCTTCACCAACAAGTATTCGTTGCTCAACGATCAACCAATCACTCTTGTACTACTGACACCACAACAAGTGTATGAAGATCGAGTGAGGTTACAAAAGGAGGGTGAACAAAAGAGAAGGAGTGAAAAAGAGAGCAACCAAAAGATAAAAAGTGAAAAAGAAAGAGAGTGAAAAAGGGAGAGAGGCCGAGAAAGCGAGCAAAAAAAAAGAGAAGAGTCTTATGCCCATTGAGAGAAAATCATAGAGAAAACAAAATGATCGCTATACAAAAGGATACGAGGATGTCTTTAGCGAGGAAGCATTACGTGGATTACCATTTATCCGATGGTTCAAACATCAAATTGATTTTGTGCCCACAGCTTCCAATCCAAACCGACTGATCTATAGTAGTAATCCAGAGAACACTAAGGAGCTTCAAGGTCAAGCCAACAAAACCATCACAAATTAGTTTTTGATCCTGGAGATTGGGTTTGGCTATGTGTAAGGAAGAAACGAATCCCAACACAAAAACGTTCCAAAAGACTTCCTACAGGGGATGGTCCTTTCCAAGTTCTTGAACGAATCGATGACAATGCATACAAATCCTTATTAGGCGATGATTTCCTTTTCAAGAGGAGGAGCATGATGTGAATCAAAGAACAGTTTTAAGGGAACCAATTCGAATACGAATTGGGCTGGTTATAAGAGCCAGAGCAAAGAGATTTAAAGAAGCACTTAATGGGCTGATTCAAGAGATTTGGGCTGAATCAAATTCGTGGAGGCCCATTGATTCATGTGGTCAATAGGGATACATTAGCTTAATTCAAGTCCATGAGGAATTCAAATAATAACAAGCCCATGACTTTTTTTTAATTTATTTTCATTTCTTTTTCTGAATTTCTAGTGTCGGCGTGATTTTGGCTAGGATTTAGGATTATCTTTTGTAATAAATTTTAGTTAGGATTTAGGATTATCTTTTATAACAAATTTTTGGACTTTTAGGATTATCCTTTGTAACAAATTTTCGGGTTTTTTAGGAATATTCTCTGTAACAATTGGTTATAAATAGGCATCCTCTCGGCACTAAAAAGACACATCAGTTTATTCACAAATTTGAGAGTTCTAATTCTCTTTGGTTCTTTGAGAACTATTTGAACTTATCCGAATTTTCCATGGCGTTCACTCCCGACTTATCAATCAACCATTCCATATTTAATTGTGGCATCTTCCTTACACCAAGGTTCTTGTTCCGCATTAAGCAACGGGTTGAGGTCCAATATACCAACGCTCCTGTTTTTGCTGAAGCAACGGGTCAAGGTCTCCCATCCATTCAAACTTGACTTTGGAACGTTCTTGGATTCATAATCTTGATGGGTCTCGTTATTCTTAAAGGGGTTCGCATTATTTGGTATCAGAGCTTAGGTTCTAGTTTGACAAGAACCAAAAGAGAATCAACGAGTAGAAGAAGGCAGGAGTAGTGAGCATATTAGAGGGTAAAAGCCATTTAAGTGAGAAACACGAGAGTGAGTGAATTCTCTTTTCTCAAGTGAAACACGTGAGGGAGTGCTTGTGAGGTTTCTAACCTTATTTTGTAGATTTTAAATATTCCACGCAATAATGAAGAAAACTCAACCGTAGAGCTACCACGACCAACTATTCCAAACCTACAGTTACAGTTGATATGAGAGATGAAACGGATGTTGAGAGTTGAATTAGAACGATTGCATGAACGGTTGGACCGAATAGAAATTACACGTTTGAAGCAGCCACAAAATGCTCCTAATGTGTGTAAAAGGGAAAGAGTTCAATTTCAAGGTGTGAGAGATGAAGACGAAATGTATTGTGGGGCTGGCTTTAATAAAGAAGATGGTCAGGATTTGGTTGTGGGTAATAGGTGACATGGAGGGCGATTTACAAGAGCTAAGAATCAAGAAGACAACAATTTGGGTAGCATTAAAATGAAGATTCCACCGTTCTAAGGTAAAACCATCCCTGACGATTTAGAGAAGCAGTTTGATTAGTGTGTCAACACGGATGGCTTCACCAACAAGTATTCGTTGCTCAACGATCAACCAATCACTCTTGTACTACTGACACCACAACAAGTGTATGAAGATCGAGTGAGGTTACAAAAGGAGGGTGAACAAAAGAGAAGGAGTGAAAAAGAGAGCAACCAAAAGATAAAAAGTGAAAAAGAAAGAGAGTGAAAAAGGGAGAGAGGCCGAGAAAGCGAGCAAAAAAAAAGAGAAGAGTCTTATGCCCATTGAGAGAAAATCATAGAGAAAACAAAATGATCGCTATACAAAAGGATACGAGGATGTCTTTAGCGAGGAAGCATTACGTGGATTACCATTTATCCGATGGTTCAAACATCAAATTGATTTTGTGCCCACAGCTTCCAATCCAAACCGACTGATCTATAGTAGTAATCCAGAGAACACTAAGGAGCTTCAAGGTCAAGCCAACAAAACCATCACAAATTAGTTTTTGATCCTGGAGATTGGGTTTGGCTATGTGTAAGGAAGAAACGAATCCCAACACAAAAACGTTCCAAAAGACTTCCTACAGGGGATGGTCCTTTCCAAGTTCTTGAACGAATCGATGACAATGCATACAAATCCTTATTAGGCGATGATTTCCTTTTCAAGAGGAGGAGCATGATGTGAATCAAAGAACAGTTTTAAGGGAACCAATTCGAATACGAATTGGGCTGGTTATAAGAGCCAGAGCAAAGAGATTTAAAGAAGCACTTAATGGGCTGATTCAAGAGATTTGGGCTGAATCAAATTCGTGGAGGCCCATTGATTCATGTGGTCAATAGGGATACATTAGCTTAATTCAAGTCCATGAGGAATTCAAATAATAACAAGCCCATGACTTTTTTTTAATTTATTTTCATTTCTTTTTCTGAATTTCTAGTGTCGGCGTGATTTTGGCTAGGATTTAGGATTATCTTTTGTAATAAATTTCAGTTAGGATTTAGGATTATCTTTTATAACAAATTTTTGGACTTTTAGGATTATCCTTTGTAACAAATTTTCGGGTTTTTTAGGAATATTCTCTGTAACAATTGGTTATAAATAGGCATCCTCTCGGCACTAAAAAGACACATCAGTTTATTCACAAATTTGAGAGTTCTAATTCTCTTTGGTTCTTTGAGAACTATTTGAACTTATCCGAATTTTCCATGGCGTTCACTCCCGACTTATCAATCAACCATTCCATATTTAATTGTGGCATCTTCCTTACACCAAGGTTCTTGTTCCGCATTAAGCAACGGGTTGAGGTCCAATATACCAACGCTCCTGTTTTTGCTGAAGCAACGGGTCAAGGTCTCCCATCCATTCAAACTTGACTTTGGAACGTTCTTGGATTCATAATCTTGATGGGTCTCGTTATTCTTAAAGGGGTTCGCATTATTTGGTATCAGAGCTTAGGTTCTAGTTTGACAAGAACCAAAAGAGAATCAACGAGTAGAAGAAGGCAGGAGTAGTGAGCATATTAGAGGGTAAAAGCCATTTAAGTGAGAAACACGAGAGTGAGTGAATTCTCTTTTCTCAAGTGAAACACGTGAGGGAGTGCTTGTGAGGTTTCTAACCTTATTTTGTAGATTTTAAATATTCCACGCAATAATGAAGAAAACTCAACCGTAGAGCTACCACGACCAACTATTCCAAACCTACAGTTACAGTTGATATGAGAGATGAAACGGATGTTGAGAGTTGAATTAGAACGATTGCATGAACGGTTGGACCGAATAGAAATTACACGTTTGAAGCAGCCACAAAATGCTCCTAATGTGTGTAAAAGGGAAAGAGTTCAATTTCAAGGTGTGAGAGATGAAGACGAAATGTATTGTGGGGCTGGCTTTAATAAAGAAGATGGTCAGGATTTGGTTGTGGGTAATAGGTGACATGGAGGGCGATTTACAAGAGCTAAGAATCAAGAAGACAACAATTTGGGTAGCATTAAAATGAAGATTCCACCGTTCTAAGGTAAAACCATCCCTGACGATTTAGAGAAGCAGTTTGATTAGTGTGTCAACACGGATGGCTTCACCAACAAGTATTCGTTGCTCAACGATCAACCAATCACTCTTGTACTACTGACACCACAACAAGTGTATGAAGATCGAGTGAGGTTACAAAAGGAGGGTGAACAAAAGAGAAGGAGTGAAAAAGAGAGCAACCAAAAGATAAAAAGTGAAAAAGAAAGAGAGTGAAAAAGGGAGAGAGGCCGAGAAAGCGAGCAAAAAAAAAGAGAAGAGTCTTATGCCCATTGAGAGAAAATCATAGAGAAAACAAAATGATCGCTATACAAAAGGATACGAGGATGTCTTTAGCGAGGAAGCATTACGTGGATTACCATTTATCCGATGGTTCAAACATCAAATTGATTTTGTGCCCACAGCTTCCAATCCAAACCGACTGATCTATAGTAGTAATCCAGAGAACACTAAGGAGCTTCAAGGTCAAGCCAACAAAACCATCACAAATTAGTTTTTGATCCTGGAGATTGGGTTTGGCTATGTGTAAGGAAGAAACGAATCCCAACACAAAAACGTTCCAAAAGACTTCCTACAGGGGATGGTCCTTTCCAAGTTCTTGAACGAATCGATGACAATGCATACAAATCCTTATTAGGCGATGATTTCCTTTTCAAGAGGAGGAGCATGATGTGAATCAAAGAACAGTTTTAAGGGAACCAATTCGAATACGAATTGGGCTGGTTATAAGAGCCAGAGCAAAGAGATTTAAAGAAGCACTTAATGGGCTGATTCAAGAGATTTGGGCTGAATCAAATTCGTGGAGGCCCATTGATTCATGTGGTCAATAGGGATACATTAGCTTAATTCAAGTCCATGAGGAATTCAAATAATAACAAGCCCATGACTTTTTTTTAATTTATTTTCATTTCTTTTTCTGAATTTCTAGTGTCGGCGTGATTTTGGCTAGGATTTAGGATTATCTTTTGTAATAAATTTCAGTTAGGATTTAGGATTATCTTTTATAACAAATTTTTGGACTTTTAGGATTATCCTTTGTAACAAATTTTCGGGTTTTTTAGGAATATTCTCTGTAACAATTGGTTATAAATAGGCATCCTCTCGGCACTAAAAAGACACATCAGTTTATTCACAAATTTGAGAGTTCTAATTCTCTTTGGTTCTTTGAGAACTATTTGAACTTATCCGAATTTTCCATGGCGTTCACTCCCGACTTATCAATCAACCATTCCATATTTAATTGTGGCATCTTCCTTACACCAAGGTTCTTGTTCCGCATTAAGCAACGGGTTGAGGTCCAATATACCAACGCTCCTGTTTTTGCTGAAGCAACGGGTCAAGGTCTCCCATCCATTCAAACTTGACTTTGGAACGTTCTTGGATTCATAATCTTGATGGGTCTCGTTATTCTTAAAGGGGTTCGCATTATTTGGTATCAGAGCTTAGGTTCTAGTTTGACAAGAACCAAAAGAGAATCAACGAGTAGAAGAAGGCAGGAGTAGTGAGCATATTAGAGGGTAAAAGCCATTTAAGTGAGAAACACGAGAGTGAGTGAATTCTCTTTTCTCAAGTGAAACACGTGAGGGAGTGCTTGTGAGGTTTCTAACCTTATTTTGTAGATTTTAAATATTCCACGCAATAATGAAGAAAACTCAACCGTAGAGCTACCACGACCAACTATTCCAAACCTACAGTTACAGTTGATATGAGAGATGAAACGGATGTTGAGAGTTGAATTAGAACGATTGCATGAACGGTTGGACCGAATAGAAATTACACGTTTGAAGCAGCCACAAAATGCTCCTAATGTGTGTAAAAGGGAAAGAGTTCAATTTCAAGGTGTGAGAGATGAAGACGAAATGTATTGTGGGGCTGGCTTTAATAAAGAAGATGGTCAGGATTTGGTTGTGGGTAATAGGTGACATGGAGGGCGATTTACAAGAGCTAAGAATCAAGAAGACAACAATTTGGGTAGCATTAAAATGAAGATTCCACCGTTCTAAGGTAAAACCATCCCTGACGATTTAGAGAAGCAGTTTGATTAGTGTGTCAACACGGATGGCTTCACCAACAAGTATTCGTTGCTCAACGATCAACCAATCACTCTTGTACTACTGACACCACAACAAGTGTATGAAGATCGAGTGAGGTTACAAAAGGAGGGTGAACAAAAGAGAAGGAGTGAAAAAGAGAGCAACCAAAAGATAAAAAGTGAAAAAGAAAGAGAGTGAAAAAGGGAGAGAGGCCGAGAAAGCGAGCAAAAAAAAAGAGAAGAGTCTTATGCCCATTGAGAGAAAATCATAGAGAAAACAAAATGATCGCTATACAAAAGGATACGAGGATGTCTTTAGCGAGGAAGCATTACGTGGATTACCATTTATCCGATGGTTCAAACATCAAATTGATTTTGTGCCCACAGCTTCCAATCCAAACCGACTGATCTATAGTAGTAATCCAGAGAACACTAAGGAGCTTCAAGGTCAAGCCAACAAAACCATCACAAATTAGTTTTTGATCCTGGAGATTGGGTTTGGCTATGTGTAAGGAAGAAACGAATCCCAACACAAAAACGTTCCAAAAGACTTCCTACAGGGGATGGTCCTTTCCAAGTTCTTGAACGAATCGATGACAATGCATACAAATCCTTATTAGGCGATGATTTCCTTTTCAAGAGGAGGAGCATGATGTGAATCAAAGAACAGTTTTAAGGGAACCAATTCGAATACGAATTGGGCTGGTTATAAGAGCCAGAGCAAAGAGATTTAAAGAAGCACTTAATGGGCTGATTCAAGAGATTTGGGCTGAATCAAATTCGTGGAGGCCCATTGATTCATGTGGTCAATAGGGATACATTAGCTTAATTCAAGTCCATGAGGAATTCAAATAATAACAAGCCCATGACTTTTTTTTAATTTATTTTCATTTCTTTTTCTGAATTTCTAGTGTCGGCGTGATTTTGGCTAGGATTTAGGATTATCTTTTGTAATAAATTTCAGTTAGGATTTAGGATTATCTTTTATAACAAATTTTTGGACTTTTAGGATTATCCTTTGTAACAAATTTTCGGGTTTTTTAGGAATATTCTCTGTAACAATTGGTTATAAATAGGCATCCTCTCGGCACTAAAAAGACACATCAGTTTATTCACAAATTTGAGAGTTCTAATTCTCTTTGGTTCTTTGAGAACTATTTGAACTTATCCGAATTTTCCATGGCGTTCACTCCCGACTTATCAATCAACCATTCCATATTTAATTGTGGCATCTTCCTTACACCAAGGTTCTTGTTCCGCATTAAGCAACGGGTTGAGGTCCAATATACCAACGCTCCTGTTTTTGCTGAAGCAACGGGTCAAGGTCTCCCATCCATTCAAACTTGACTTTGGAACGTTCTTGGATTCATAATCTTGATGGGTCTCGTTATTCTTAAAGGGGTTCGCATTATTTGGTATCAGAGCTTAGGTTCTAGTTTGACAAGAACCAAAAGAGAATCAACGAGTAGAAGAAGGCAGGAGTAGTGAGCATATTAGAGGGTAAAAGCCATTTAAGTGAGAAACACGAGAGTGAGTGAATTCTCTTTTCTCAAGTGAAACACGTGAGGGAGTGCTTGTGAGGTTTCTAACCTTATTTTGTAGATTTTAAATATTCCACGCAATAATGAAGAAAACTCAACCGTAGAGCTACCACGACCAACTATTCCAAACCTACAGTTACAGTTGATATGAGAGATGAAACGGATGTTGAGAGTTGAATTAGAACGATTGCATGAACGGTTGGACCGAATAGAAATTACACGTTTGAAGCAGCCACAAAATGCTCCTAATGTGTGTAAAAGGGAAAGAGTTCAATTTCAAGGTGTGAGAGATGAAGACGAAATGTATTGTGGGGCTGGCTTTAATAAAGAAGATGGTCAGGATTTGGTTGTGGGTAATAGGTGACATGGAGGGCGATTTACAAGAGCTAAGAATCAAGAAGACAACAATTTGGGTAGCATTAAAATGAAGATTCCACCGTTCTAAGGTAAAACCATCCCTGACGATTTAGAGAAGCAGTTTGATTAGTGTGTCAACACGGATGGCTTCACCAACAAGTATTCGTTGCTCAACGATCAACCAATCACTCTTGTACTACTGACACCACAACAAGTGTATGAAGATCGAGTGAGGTTACAAAAGGAGGGTGAACAAAAGAGAAGGAGTGAAAAAGAGAGCAACCAAAAGATAAAAAGTGAAAAAGAAAGAGAGTGAAAAAGGGAGAGAGGCCGAGAAAGCGAGCAAAAAAAAAGAGAAGAGTCTTATGCCCATTGAGAGAAAATCATAGAGAAAACAAAATGATCGCTATACAAAAGGATACGAGGATGTCTTTAGCGAGGAAGCATTACGTGGATTACCATTTATCCGATGGTTCAAACATCAAATTGATTTTGTGCCCACAGCTTCCAATCCAAACCGACTGATCTATAGTAGTAATCCAGAGAACACTAAGGAGCTTCAAGGTCAAGCCAACAAAACCATCACAAATTAGTTTTTGATCCTGGAGATTGGGTTTGGCTATGTGTAAGGAAGAAACGAATCCCAACACAAAAACGTTCCAAAAGACTTCCTACAGGGGATGGTCCTTTCCAAGTTCTTGAACGAATCGATGACAATGCATACAAATCCTTATTAGGCGATGATTTCCTTTTCAAGAGGAGGAGCATGATGTGAATCAAAGAACAGTTTTAAGGGAACCAATTCGAATACGAATTGGGCTGGTTATAAGAGCCAGAGCAAAGAGATTTAAAGAAGCACTTAATGGGCTGATTCAAGAGATTTGGGCTGAATCAAATTCGTGGAGGCCCATTGATTCATGTGGTCAATAGGGATACATTAGCTTAATTCAAGTCCATGAGGAATTCAAATAATAACAAGCCCATGACTTTTTTTTAATTTATTTTCATTTCTTTTTCTGAATTTCTAGTGTCGGCGTGATTTTGGCTAGGATTTAGGATTATCTTTTGTAATAAATTTCAGTTAGGATTTAGGATTATCTTTTATAACAAATTTTTGGACTTTTAGGATTATCCTTTGTAACAAATTTTCGGGTTTTTTAGGAATATTCTCTGTAACAATTGGTTATAAATAGGCATCCTCTCGGCACTAAAAAGACACATCAGTTTATTCACAAATTTGAGAGTTCTAATTCTCTTTGGTTCTTTGAGAACTATTTGAACTTATCCGAATTTTCCATGGCGTTCACTCCCGACTTATCAATCAACCATTCCATATTTAATTGTGGCATCTTCCTTACACCAAGGTTCTTGTTCCGCATTAAGCAACGGGTTGAGGTCCAATATACCAACGCTCCTGTTTTTGCTGAAGCAACGGGTCAAGGTCTCCCATCCATTCAAACTTGACTTTGGAACGTTCTTGGATTCATAATCTTGATGGGTCTCGTTATTCTTAAAGGGGTTCGCATTATTTGGTATCAGAGCTTAGGTTCTAGTTTGACAAGAACCAAAAGAGAATCAACGAGTAGAAGAAGGCAGGAGTAGTGAGCATATTAGAGGGTAAAAGCCATTTAAGTGAGAAACACGAGAGTGAGTGAATTCTCTTTTCTCAAGTGAAACACGTGAGGGAGTGCTTGTGAGGTTTCTAACCTTATTTTGTAGATTTTAAATATTCCACGCAATAATGAAGAAAACTCAACCGTAGAGCTACCACGACCAACTATTCCAAACCTACAGTTACAGTTGATATGAGAGATGAAACGGATGTTGAGAGTTGAATTAGAACGATTGCATGAACGGTTGGACCGAATAGAAATTACACGTTTGAAGCAGCCACAAAATGCTCCTAATGTGTGTAAAAGGGAAAGAGTTCAATTTCAAGGTGTGAGAGATGAAGACGAAATGTATTGTGGGGCTGGCTTTAATAAAGAAGATGGTCAGGATTTGGTTGTGGGTAATAGGTGACATGGAGGGCGATTTACAAGAGCTAAGAATCAAGAAGACAACAATTTGGGTAGCATTAAAATGAAGATTCCACCGTTCTAAGGTAAAACCATCCCTGACGATTTAGAGAAGCAGTTTGATTAGTGTGTCAACACGGATGGCTTCACCAACAAGTATTCGTTGCTCAACGATCAACCAATCACTCTTGTACTACTGACACCACAACAAGTGTATGAAGATCGAGTGAGGTTACAAAAGGAGGGTGAACAAAAGAGAAGGAGTGAAAAAGAGAGCAACCAAAAGATAAAAAGTGAAAAAGAAAGAGAGTGAAAAAGGGAGAGAGGCCGAGAAAGCGAGCAAAAAAAAAGAGAAGAGTCTTATGCCCATTGAGAGAAAATCATAGAGAAAACAAAATGATCGCTATACAAAAGGATACGAGGATGTCTTTAGCGAGGAAGCATTACGTGGATTACCATTTATCCGATGGTTCAAACATCAAATTGATTTTGTGCCCACAGCTTCCAATCCAAACCGACTGATCTATAGTAGTAATCCAGAGAACACTAAGGAGCTTCAAGGTCAAGCCAACAAAACCATCACAAATTAGTTTTTGATCCTGGAGATTGGGTTTGGCTATGTGTAAGGAAGAAACGAATCCCAACACAAAAACGTTCCAAAAGACTTCCTACAGGGGATGGTCCTTTCCAAGTTCTTGAACGAATCGATGACAATGCATACAAATCCTTATTAGGCGATGATTTCCTTTTCAAGAGGAGGAGCATGATGTGAATCAAAGAACAGTTTTAAGGGAACCAATTCGAATACGAATTGGGCTGGTTATAAGAGCTAGAGCAAAGAGATTTAAAGAAGCACTTAATGGGCTGATTCAAGAGATTTGGGCTGAATCAAATTCGTGGAGGCCCATTGATTCATGTGGTCAATAGGGATACATTAGCTTAATTCAAGTCCATGAGGAATTCAAATAATAACAAGCCCATGACTTTTTTTTAATTTATTTTCATTTCTTTTTCTGAATTTCTAGTGTCGGCGTGATTTTGGCTAGGATTTAGGATTATCTTTTGTAATAAATTTCAGTTAGGATTTAGGATTATCTTTTATAACAAATTTTTGGACTTTTAGGATTATCCTTTGTAACAAATTTTCGGGTTTTTTAGGAATATTCTCTGTAACAATTGGTTATAAATAGGCATCCTCTCGGCACTATAAAGACACATCAGTTTATTCACAAATTTGAGAGTTCTAATTCTCTTTGGTTCTTTGAGAACTATTTGAACTTATCCGAATTTTCCATGGCGTTCACTCCCGACTTATCAATCAACCATTCCATATTTAATTGTGGCATCTTCCTTACACCAAGGTTCTTGTTCCGCATTAAGCAACGGGTTGAGGTCCAATATACCAACGCTCCTGTTTTTGCTGAAGCAACGGGTCAAGGTCTCCCATCCATTCAAACTTGACTTTGGAACGTTCTTGGATTCATAATCTTGATGGGTCTCGTTATTCTTAAAGGGGTTCGCATTATTTGGTATCAGAGCTTAGGTTCTAGTTTGACAAGAACCAAAAGAGAATCAATGAGTGGAAGAAGGCAGGAGTAGTGAGCATATTAGAGGGTAAAAGCCATTTAAGTGAGAAACACGAGAGTGAGTGAATTCTCTTTTCTCAAGTGAAACACGTGAGGGAGTGCTTGTGAGGTTTCTAACCTTATTTTGTAGATTTTAAATATTCCACGCAATAATGAAGAAAACTCAACCGTAGAGCTACCACGACCAACTATTCCAAACCTACAGTTACAGTTGATGAGAGAGATGAAACGGATGTTGAGAGTTGAATTAGAACGATTGCATGAACGGTTGGACCGAATAGAAATTACACGTTTGAAGCAGCCACAAAATGCTCCTAATGTGTGTAAAAGGGAAAGAGTTCAATTTCAAGGTGTGAGAGATGAAGACGAAATGTATTGTGGGGCTGGCTTTAAAAAAGAAGATGGTCAGGATTTGGTTGTGGGTAATAGGTGACATGGAGGGCGATTTACAAGAGCTAAGAATCAAGAAGACAACAATTTGGGTAGCATTAAAATGAAGATTCCACCGTTCTAAGGTAAAACCATCCCTGACGATTTAGAGAAGCAGTTTGATTGGTGTGTCAACACGGATGGCTTCACCAACAAGTATTCGTTGCTCAACGATCAACCAATCACTGTTGTACTACTGACACCACAACAAGTGCATGAAGATTGAGTGAGGTTACAAAAGGAGGGTGAACAAAAGAGAAGGAGTGAAAAAGAGAGCAACCAAAAGATAAAAAGTGAAAAAAAAAAAAAGAGAGTGAAAAAGAGAGAGAGGCCGAGAAAGCGAGCAAAAAAAAAAAAGAGAAGAGTCTTATGCCCATTGAGAGAAAATCATAGAGAAAACAAAAGGATTGCTATACAAAAGGATACTAGGATGTCTTTAGCGAGGAAGTATTACGTGGATTACCATTTATCTGATGGTTCAAACATCAAATTGATTTTTTGCCCAGAGCTTCAAATCCAAACCGACTAATCTATAGTAGTAATCCAGAGAAGACTAAGGAGCTTCAAGGTCAAGCCAACAAAACCGTCACAAATTAGTTTTTGATCCTGGAGATTAGGTTTGGCTATGTGTAAGGAAGAAACGAATCCCAACACGAACACGTTCCAAAAGACTTCCTACAAGGGATGGTCCCCCTTTCCAAGTTCTTGAACGAATCGATGACAATGCATACAAATCCTTATTAGGCGATGATTTCCTTTTCAAGAGGAGGAGCATGATGTGAATCAAAGAACAGTTTTAAGGGAACCAATTCGAATACCAATTGGGCTGGTTACAAGAGCTAGAGCAAAGAGATTTAAAGAAGCACTTAATGGGCTGATTCAAGAGATTTGGGCTGAATCAAATTCGTGGAAGCCCATTGATTCATGTGGTCAATAGGGATACATTAGCTTAATTCAAGCCCATGAGGAATTCAAATAATACAAGCCCATGAATTTTTTTAATTTATTTTCATTTCTTTTTCTGAATTTCTAGTGTCGGCGTGATTTTGGTTAGGATTTAAGATTATCTTTTGTAACAAATTTCAGTTAGGATTTAGGATTATCTTTTATAACAAATTTTCAGATTTTTAGGATTTTCCTTTGTAACAAATTTTTGGGTTTTTTAGGAATATTCTCTCTAACAATTGCCTATAAATAGGCATCCTCACGGCAATAAAACGACACATCAGTTTATTTACATATTTGAGAGTTCTAATTCTCTTTGGTTCTCTGAGAACTATTTGAATTTATCAGAATTTTTCGTGGCGTTCACTCCCGACTTATCAATCAACCATTCCATAGTTGATTGTGGCATCTTCCTTATACCAAGGTTCATGCTCCGCATTAAGTAATGAGTTAAGGTCCAATATACCAAAGTTCTTATTTTTGCTGAAGCAGCAGGTCGAGGTCTCCCATCCACTCAAACCTGACTTTGGAACGTTATTAGGTTCATAATCTCGACGGGTCTCGTTATTGTTGGCGGGGTTCGCATCATTTGGTATTAGAGCTTAGGTTCTAGTTTGAAAAGAACCAAAAGAGAATCAACGAGTTGAAGAAGGCAGGAGTAGTGTGCATATTAGAGGGTAAAAGCCATTTAAGCGAGAAGCACGAGAGTGAGTGAATTCTCTTTTCTCAAGTGAAACATATGAGGGAGTGCTTGTGAGGTTTCTAACCTTATTTTGCAGATTTTAAATATGTCACGTAATAATGAAGAAAACTCAACCGTAGAGCTACCACGACCAACTATTCCAAACCTACAGTTACAGTTGATAAGAGAGATAAAACGGATGTTGAGAGTTGAATTAGAACGGTTGCATGAACGGTTGGACCGAATAGAAATTGCACATTTGAAGCAGCCACAAAATGCTCCTAATGTGTGTAAAAGGGAAAGAGTTCAATTTCAAGGTGTGAGAGATGAAGACGAAAGGTATTGTGGAGCTGGTTTTGTTAAAGAAGATGGTCAGGATTCGGTTGTGGGTAATAGGAGACATGGAGGGCGATTTACAAGAGCTAGGAATCAAGAAGACAATAATTTGGGTAGCATTAAAATGAAGATTCCCCCGTTCCAAGGTAAAACCATCCCTGACGATTTAGAGAAGCAATTTGATTTATTAGGAAATGCCCTAAGCATTAGAGACATGTTGATGTATTTATTTTGAACTGGATAATAAAATTATATATAGAGGTTATTCATTACATTGCTATCTGTCCTCATTTTATTTACATGTTAAAGTAAATGTAAGCAAATATGGCTCCCTGACTGCTTGTGTTAAACTGTTAGAACGTTGCATGCCATGGACTTTTGTATGCGAGAAGACAATATTCTAAAGTTAGCGGTCTAAACTATGGTCTGTCGTCTATGCGGTTAAACCGAGCATCTAACTCATGTTAAGACTATTATGTTGTCTATAGCCTTGGAGGGGACGGTTTGCCTTGACTGTCTAGAGCTGGACTCCCAAGTAGAGACATTGATATATTGCTTGGTGGTGACATATTAGACCGGGACTAAAGCGTGATTGATCTACGAAGTCCGCTTTGAGTGGATCGTTCTGCTTTTGACGTTCATTATGCAGTAACCTTAATCCTGAGTGATACGAACCTCGTCAAGAATAACGAGACCCGTTAAGATTATGAACCCAAGAACGTTCTAAAATCAGGTTCGAATAGATGGGAGACCTCGACCCGTTGCTTCAGCAAAAACAAGAACCTTGGTATATTAACCTCAACCCGTTGCTTAATGCGAAACAAGAACCTTGGTATAATGAAGACGCCACAATCAACTATGGAAGGGTTGATTGATAAGTCAGAAGCGAACGCCACGGAAAATTCCGATAAGTTCAGATAGTTCTTCAAAGAACCAAAGAGAATTAAAACTCTCAAATTTATGAATTAAACTGATGTGTTCTGTTTTATTGCTATGGGAATGCCTATTTATAGGCAATTGTTACAAAGAATATTCCTAAAAAAAATCTGAAAAAAATAAGCCTAAAAAATCCGAAAATTATTTGAAAATTTGTTATAAAAGATAAGCCTAAATCCTAACTGAAATTTGTTACAAAAGATATTCCCAAATCTTCCTAAATCCTAACAAATCTGAAAAGATAATCCCAACCAAATTCCTAAATCCTAGGAAGGTAGTTATTCTGCCACAAATTCGAAAATCCTTGGTCAAAAAACGTCTTGGGCTTGATTGAATTAGTTGAATTCCCCATGGGCTTGAATTAAGTCAATGTATCATGAATCATGCTCAATGGGCCACGAATTTGATGGAGCCCAAACCTCTTGAATTAGCCCATTAAGTGTTTCTTTAAATCTTTTTGCTCTCGCTCTTGTAATCGGCCCAATTCGTATTTGAGTTGGTTCCCTTGACGTTGATTGGTTCCTTTAAAGCCGTTATTTGATTCACATCATTCCCCTATTCTTGAAAAGGATTTGTCCTCAAATCATCGCCTAATAAGGATTTGTATACACTGTCATCGATTCGTTCAAGAACTTGGAAAGGACCATCCCCTCTAGGAAGTCGCTTGGAACGTCTTTGTGTTTGGATTTGTTTCTTCCTTACGCCTAGCCAAACCCAATCTCCGGGATCAAAAACTAATTTGTGACGCATTTTGTTGGCTTGACCTTGTAGCTCCTTAGTCTTCTCGGGATTACTACTATAGATTTGTCGGTTTGGATTGGAAGCACTGGGTACAAAATCAATTTGATGTTTGAACCCTCGGATAGATGGTAATCTGCATAGTGCTTCCTCAGAAAAGACATCGTCGTATCTCTGCAAAAGTGAAACAATAGAACTAGACAAAGAAGGGTCAAGCTTGTTAGTGTTTAAAAATGCCTCTTTGTACAAAAGTACAATCATCGGCTGTTTTGAAAACATAGCTCGCTTGATTTCACTCGCTTTTGTATAAAAATTCTTTTGTTTTCTCTCTGATTTTCTTTCAATGGCCATAAGACTCTTCTCTTTTTTTTGCTCGCTTTTCTCGGCCTCTCTCTCTTTCTTTTTTTCACTTTCTTTTTCATCTTTTATCTTTTGGTTGCTTTCTTTTTCACTCCTTTTCTTTTGTTCACCCTCTTTTTGTAATCTCACTTGATCTTTATACACTTGTCGTGGTGTCAGCGGCACAAGAGTGATTGGTTGATCGTTGAGCATGAATGAATACTTGTTGGTGAAGCTATCCATGTTAACACACCAATCAAACTGCTTCTCTAGATCATCAGAGATGGTTTTACCTTGGAACGGCGGAATCTTCATCTTAATACTACCCAAATTGTTGTCTTCTTGATTCCTAGCTCTTGTAAATCGCCCTCCATGTCTCCTATTACCCACAACCAAATCTTGATCGTCTTCTTTATCAAAACCAGCCCCATAATACTTTTCGTCTTCATCTCTCACTCCTCGAAATTGAACTCTTTCCCTTTCACACACATTAGGAGTATTTTGTGGCTGCTTCAAACGTGCAACCTCTATCCGGTCTAACCGTTTATGCACTTGTTCTAATTCAGCCCTCAACATTCGTCTCATCTCCCTCATCAACTGTAATTGCAGGTTCGGAATTGTTAATCGTGGTGCCTCTTTGGTTGAGTTTCCTTCTTGATTGCGTGACATATTTAAAATCTGCAAAATAAGGTTAGAAACCTCACAAGCACTCCCTCACGTGTTTCACTCAAGAAAAGAAAATTCACTCGCTCTCGTGTTTGTCACTCAAATGGCTTTTACCCTCTAATATGCTCACTACTTCTGCCTTTTTCCACTCGTTGATTCTCTTTTGGTTCTTTTCAAACAAAACAAACGATAATCAAAACTTTCAGCAACGATTTATCGAGAACCCACAAAAAAAAAAAAAAAAAAAAACAATAAGTACGCTAATTGATAGACAAGAAAAGAATTTCACAAAACTGAATCTTTCTTGATGATGAATCAACTTTTTTTTTCCCTAGTTTTTTTCAATCCGAATTTTCTTTTTTTTTTTTTTTCCTTTCTTGGATCCTCTTGATTTGAATTCTGAATAACACAACCGAAAATTACAACCTTAATTTGAAACTAAAAAAAGAAAAAACGAAAATAAATGGGATAGGCAAACCTGAGTTTTAGAACCTAAGCTCTGATACCAAATGATACGAACCTCGTCAAGAATAACGAGACCCGTTAAGATTATGAACCCAAGAACGTTCTAAAATCAGGTTCGAATAGATGGGAGACCTCGACCCGTTGCTTCAGCAAAAACAAGAACCTTGGTATATTAACCTCAACCCGTTGCTTAATGCGAAACAAGAACCTTGGTATAATGAAGACGCCACAATCAACTATGGAAGGGTTGATTGATAAGTCAGAAGCGAACGCCACGGAAAATTCCGATAAGTTCAGATAGTTCTTCAAAGAACCAAAGAGAATTAAAACTCTCAAATTTATGAATTAAACTGATGTGTTCTGTTTTATTGCTATGGGAATGCCTATTTATAGGCAATTGTTACAAAGAATATTCCTAAAAAAAATCTGAAAAAAATAAGCCTAAAAAATCCGAAAATTATTTGAAAATTTGTTATAAAAGATAAGCCTAAATCCTAACTGAAATTTGTTACAAAAGATATTCCCAAATCTTCCTAAATCCTAACAAATCTGAAAAGATAATCCCAACCAAATTCCTAAATCCTAGGAAGGTAGTTATTCTGCCACAAATTCGAAAATCCTTGGTCAAAAAACGTCTTGGGCTTGATTGAATTAGTTGAATTCCCCATGGGCTTGAATTAAGTCAATGTATCATGAATCATGCTCAATGGGCCACGAATTTGATGGAGCCCAAACCTCTTGAATTAGCCCATTAAGTGTTTCTTTAAATCTTTTTGCTCTCGCTCTTGTAATCGGCCCAATTCGTATTTGAGTTGGTTCCCTTGACGTTGATTGGTTCCTTTAAAGCCGTTATTTGATTCACATCATTTGAGCAAATGATACGAACCCCGTCAAGAATAACGAGACCCGTCAAGATTATGAACCCAAGAACGTTCTAAAATCAGGTTCGAATAGATGGGAGACCTCGACCCGTTGCTTCAGCAAAAACAAGAACCTTGGTATATTAACCTCAACCCGTTGCTTAATGCGAAACAAGAACCTTGGTATAATGAAGACGCCACAATCAACTATGGAAGGGTTGATTGATAAGTCAGAAGCGAACGCCACGGAAAATTCCGATAAGTTCAGATAGTTCTTCAAAGAACCAAAGAGAATTAAAACTCTCAAATTTATGAATTAAACTGATGTGTTCTGTTTTATTGCTATGGGAATGCCTATTTATAGGCAATTGTTACAAAGAATATTCCTAAAAAAAATCTGAAAAAAATAAGCCTAAAAAATCCGAAAATTATTTGAAAATTTGTTATAAAAGATAAGCCTAAATCCTAACTGAAATTTGTTACAAAAGATATTCCCAAATCTTCCTAAATCCTAACAAATCTGAAAAGATAATCCCAACCAAATTCCTAAATCCTAGGAAGGTAGTTATTCTGCCACAAATTCGAAAATCCTTGGTCAAAAAACGTCTTGGGCTTGATTGAATTAGTTGAATTCCCCATGGGCTTGAATTAAGTCAATGTATCATGAATCATGCTCAATGGGCCACGAATTTGATGGAGCCCAAACCTCTTGAATTAGCCCATTAAGTGTTTCTTTAAATCTTTTTGCTCTCGCTCTTGTAATCGGCCCAATTCGTATTTGAGTTGGTTCCCTTGACGTTGATTGGTTCCTTTAAAGCCGTTATTTGATTCACATCATTCCCCTATTCTTGAAAAGGATTTGTCCTCAAATCATCGCCTAATAAGGATTTGTATACACTGTCATCGATTCGTTCAAGAACTTGGAAAGGACCATCCCCTCTAGGAAGTCGCTTGGAACGTCTTTGTGTTTGGATTTGTTTCTTCCTTACGCCTAGCCAAACCCAATCTCCGGGATCAAAAACTAATTTGTGACGCATTTTGTTGGCTTGACCTTGTAGCTCCTTAGTCTTCTCGGGATTACTACTATAGATTTGTCGGTTTGGATTGGAAGCACTGGGTACAAAATCAATTTGATGTTTGAACCCTCGGATAGATGGTAATCTGCATAGTGCTTCCTCAGAAAAGACATCGTCGTATCTCTGCAAAAGTGAAACAATAGAACTAGACAAAGAAGGGTCAAGCTTGTTAGTGTTTAAAAATGCCTCTTTGTACAAAAGTACAATCATCGGCTGTTTTGAAAACATAGCTCGCTTGATTTCACTCGCTTTTGTATAAAAATTCTTTTGTTTTCTCTCTGATTTTCTTTCAATGGCCATAAGACTCTTCTCTTTTTTTTGCTCGCTTTTCTCGGCCTCTCTCTCTTTCTTTTTTTCACTTTCTTTTTCATCTTTTATCTTTTGGTTGCTTTCTTTTTCACTCCTTTTCTTTTGTTCACCCTCTTTTTGTAATCTCACTTGATCTTTATACACTTGTCGTGGTGTCAGCGGCACAAGAGTGATTGGTTGATCGTTGAGCATGAATGAATACTTGTTGGTGAAGCTATCCATGTTAACACACCAATCAAACTGCTTCTCTAGATCATCAGAGATGGTTTTACCTTGGAACGGCGGAATCTTCATCTTAATACTACCCAAATTGTTGTCTTCTTGATTCCTAGCTCTTGTAAATCGCCCTCCATGTCTCCTATTACCCACAACCAAATCTTGATCGTCTTCTTTATCAAAACCAGCCCCATAATACTTTTCGTCTTCATCTCTCACTCCTCGAAATTGAACTCTTTCCCTTTCACACACATTAGGAGTATTTTGTGGCTGCTTCAAACGTGCAACCTCTATCCGGTCTAACCGTTTATGCACTTGTTCTAATTCAGCCCTCAACATTCGTCTCATCTCCCTCATCAACTGTAATTGCAGGTTCGGAATTGTTAATCGTGGTGCCTCTTTGGTTGAGTTTCCTTCTTGATTGCGTGACATATTTAAAATCTGCAAAATAAGGTTAGAAACCTCACAAGCACTCCCTCACGTGTTTCACTCAAGAAAAGAAAATTCACTCGCTCTCGTGTTTGTCACTCAAATGGCTTTTACCCTCTAATATGCTCACTACTTCTGCCTTTTTCCACTCGTTGATTCTCTTTTGGTTCTTTTCAAACAAAACAAACGATAATCAAAACTTTCAGCAACGATTTATCGAGAACCCACAAAAAAAAAAAAAAAAAAAAAAACAATAAGTACGCTAATTGATAGACAAGAAAAGAATTTCACAAAACTGAATCTTTCTTGATGATGAATCAACTTTTTTTTTCCCTAGTTTTTTTCAATCCGAATTTTTTTTTTTTTTTTTTCCTTTCTTGGATCCTCTTGATTTGAATTCTGAATAACACAACCGAAAATTACAACCTTAATTTGAAACTAAAAAAAGAAAAAACGAAAATAAATGGGATAGGCAAACCTGAGTTTTAGAACCTAAGCTCTGATACCAAATGATACGAACCTCGTCAAGAATAACGAGACCCGTTAAGATTATGAACCCAAGAACGTTCTAAAATCAGGTTCGAATAGATGGGAGACCTCGACCCGTTGCTTCAGCAAAAACAAGAACCTTGGTATATTAACCTCAACCCGTTGCTTAATGCGAAACAAGAACCTTGGTATAATGAAGACGCCACAATCAACTATGGAAGGGTTGATTGATAAGTCAGAAGCGAACGCCACGGAAAATTCCGATAAGTTCAGATAGTTCTTCAAAGAACCAAAGAGAATTAAAACTCTCAAATTTATGAATTAAACTGATGTGTTCTGTTTTATTGCTATGGGAATGCCTATTTATAGGCAATTGTTACAAAGAATATTCCTAAAAAAAATCTGAAAAAAATAAGCCTAAAAAATCCGAAAATTATTTGAAAATTTGTTATAAAAGATAAGCCTAAATCCTAACTGAAATTTGTTACAAAAGATATTCCCAAATCTTCCTAAATCCTAACAAATCTGAAAAGATAATCCCAACCAAATTCCTAAATCCTAGGAAGGTAGTTATTCTGCCACAAATTCGAAAATCCTTGGTCAAAAAACGTCTTGGGCTTGATTGAATTAGTTGAATTCCCCATAGGCTTGAATTAAGTCAATGTATCATGAATCATGCTCAATGGGCCACGAATTTGATGGAGCCCAAACCTCTTGAATTAGCCCATTAAGTGTTTCTTTAAATCTTTTTGCTCTCGCTCTTGTAATCGGCCCAATTCGTATTTGAGTTGGTTCCCTTGACGTTGATTGGTTCCTTTAAAGCCGTTATTTGATTCACATCATTTGAGCAAATGATACGAACCCCGTCAAGAATAACGAGACCCGTCAAGATTATGAACCCAAGAACGTTCTAAAATCAGGTTCGAATAGATGGGAGACCTCGACCCGTTGCTTCAGCAAAAACAAGAACCTTGGTATATTAACCTCAACCCGTTGCTTAATGCGAAACAAGAACCTTGGTATAATGAAGACGCCACAATCAACTATGGAAGGGTTGATTGATAAGTCAGAAGCGAACGCCACGGAAAATTCCGATAAGTTCAGATAGTTCTTCAAAGAACCAAAGAGAATTAAAACTCTCAAATTTATGAATTAAACTGATGTGTTCTGTTTTATTGCTATGGGAATGCCTATTTATAGGCAATTGTTACAAAGAATATTCCTAAAAAAAATCTGAAAAAAATAAGCCTAAAAAATCCGAAAATTATTTGAAAATTTGTTATAAAAGATAAGCCTAAATCCTAACTGAAATTTGTTACAAAAGATATTCCCAAATCTTCCTAAATCCTAACAAATCTGAAAAGATAATCCCAACCAAATTCCTAAATCCTAGGAAGGTAGTTATTCTGCCACAAATTCGAAAATCCTTGGTCAAAAAACGTCTTGGGCTTGATTGAATTAGTTGAATTCCCCATGGGCTTGAATTAAGTCAATGTATCATGAATCATGCTCAATGGGCCACGAATTTGATGGAGCCCAAACCTCTTGAATTAGCCCATTAAGTGTTTCTTTAAATCTTTTTGCTCTCGCTCTTGTAATCGGCCCAATTCGTATTTGAGTTGGTTCCCTTGACGTTGATTGGTTCCTTTAAAGCCGTTATTTGATTCACATCATTCCCCTATTCTTGAAAAGGATTTGTCCTCAAATCATCGCCTAATAAGGATTTGTATACACTGTCATCGATTCGTTCAAGAACTTGGAAAGGACCATCCCCTCTAGGAAGTCGCTTGGAACGTCTTTGTGTTTGGATTTGTTTCTTCCTTACGCCTAGCCAAACCCAATCTCCGGGATCAAAAACTAATTTGTGACGCATTTTGTTGGCTTGACCTTGTAGCTCCTTAGTCTTCTCGGGATTACTACTATAGATTTGTCGGTTTGGATTGGAAGCACTGGGTACAAAATCAATTTGATGTTTGAACCCTCGGATAGATGGTAATCTGCATAGTGCTTCCTCAGAAAAGACATCGTCGTATCTCTGCAAAAGTGAAACAATAGAACTAGACAAAGAAGGGTCAAGCTTGTTAGTGTTTAAAAATGCCTCTTTGTACAAAAGTACAATCATCGGCTGTTTTGAAAACATAGCTCGCTTGATTTCACTCGCTTTTGTATAAAAATTCTTTTGTTTTCTCTCTGATTTTCTTTCAATGGCCATAAGACTCTTCTCTTTTTTTTGCTCGCTTTTCTCGGCCTCTCTCTCTTTCTTTTTTTCACTTTCTTTTTCATCTTTTATCTTTTGGTTGCTTTCTTTTTCACTCCTTTTCTTTTGTTCACCCTCTTTTTGTAATCTCACTTGATCTTTATACACTTGTCGTGGTGTCAGCGGCACAAGAGTGATTGGTTGATCGTTGAGCATGAATGAATACTTGTTGGTGAAGCTATCCATGTTAACACACCAATCAAACTGCTTCTCTAGATCATCAGAGATGGTTTTACCTTGGAACGGCGGAATCTTCATCTTAATACTACCCAAATTGTTGTCTTCTTGATTCCTAGCTCTTGTAAATCGCCCTCCATGTCTCCTATTACCCACAACCAAATCTTGATCGTCTTCTTTATCAAAACCAGCCCCATAATACTTTTCGTCTTCATCTCTCACTCCTCGAAATTGAACTCTTTCCCTTTCACACACATTAGGAGTATTTTGTGGCTGCTTCAAACGTGCAACCTCTATCCGGTCTAACCGTTTATGCACTTGTTCTAATTCAGCCCTCAACATTCGTCTCATCTCCCTCATCAACTGTAATTGCAGGTTCGGAATTGTTAATCGTGGTGCCTCTTTGGTTGAGTTTCCTTCTTGATTGCGTGACATATTTAAAATCTGCAAAATAAGGTTAGAAACCTCACAAGCACTCCCTCACGTGTTTCACTCAAGAAAAGAAAATTCACTCGCTCTCGTGTTTGTCACTCAAATGGCTTTTACCCTCTAATATGCTCACTACTTCTGCCTTTTTCCACTCGTTGATTCTCTTTTGGTTCTTTTCAAACAAAACAAACGATAATCAAAACTTTCAGCAACGATTTATCGAGAACCCACAAAAAAAAAAAAAAAAAAAAAAACAATAAGTACGCTAATTGATAGACAAGAAAAGAATTTCACAAAACTGAATCTTTCTTGATGATGAATCAACTTTTTTTTTCCCTAGTTTTTTTCAATCCGAATTTTTTTTTTTTTTTTTTCCTTTCTTGGATCCTCTTGATTTGAATTCTGAATAACACAACCGAAAATTACAACCTTAATTTGAAACTAAAAAAAGAAAAAACGAAAATAAATGGGATAGGCAAACCTGAGTTTTAGAACCTAAGCTCTGATACCAAATGATACGAACCTCGTCAAGAATAACGAGACCCGTTAAGATTATGAACCCAAGAACGTTCTAAAATCAGGTTCGAATAGATGGGAGACCTCGACCCGTTGCTTCAGCAAAAACAAGAACCTTGGTATATTAACCTCAACCCGTTGCTTAATGCGAAACAAGAACCTTGGTATAATGAAGACGCCACAATCAACTATGGAAGGGTTGATTGATAAGTCAGAAGCGAACGCCACGGAAAATTCCGATAAGTTCAGATAGTTCTTCAAAGAACCAAAGAGAATTAAAACTCTCAAATTTATGAATTAAACTGATGTGTTCTGTTTTATTGCTATGGGAATGCCTATTTATAGGCAATTGTTACAAAGAATATTCCTAAAAAAAATCTGAAAAAAATAAGCCTAAAAAATCCGAAAATTATTTGAAAATTTGTTATAAAAGATAAGCCTAAATCCTAACTGAAATTTGTTACAAAAGATATTCCCAAATCTTCCTAAATCCTAACAAATCTGAAAAGATAATCCCAACCAAATTCCTAAATCCTAGGAAGGTAGTTATTCTGCCACAAATTCGAAAATCCTTGGTCAAAAAACGTCTTGGGCTTGATTGAATTAGTTGAATTCCCCATAGGCTTGAATTAAGTCAATGTATCATGAATCATGCTCAATGGGCCACGAATTTGATGGAGCCCAAACCTCTTGAATTAGCCCATTAAGTGTTTCTTTAAATCTTTTTGCTCTCGCTCTTGTAATCGGCCCAATTCGTATTTGAGTTGGTTCCCTTGACGTTGATTGGTTCCTTTAAAGCCGTTATTTGATTCACATCATTTGAGCAAATGATACGAACCCCGTCAAGAATAACGAGACCCGTCAAGATTATGAACCCAAGAACGTTCTAAAATCAGGTTCGAATAGATGGGAGACCTCGACCCGTTGCTTCAGCAAAAACAAGAACCTTGGTATATTAACCTCAACCCGTTGCTTAATGCGAAACAAGAACCTTGGTATAATGAAGACGCCACAATCAACTATGGAAGGGTTGATTGATAAGTCAGAAGCGAACGCCACGGAAAATTCCGATAAGTTCAGATAGTTCTTCAAAGAACCAAAGAGAATTAAAACTCTCAAATTTATGAATTAAACTGATGTGTTCTGTTTTATTGCTATGGGAATGCCTATTTATAGGCAATTGTTACAAAGAATATTCCTAAAAAAAATCTGAAAAAAATAAGCCTAAAAAATCCGAAAATTATTTGAAAATTTGTTATAAAAGATAAGCCTAAATCCTAACTGAAATTTGTTACAAAAGATATTCCCAAATCTTCCTAAATCCTAACAAATCTGAAAAGATAATCCCAACCAAATTCCTAAATCCTAGGAAGGTAGTTATTCTGCCACAAATTCGAAAATCCTTGGTCAAAAAACGTCTTGGGCTTGATTGAATTAGTTGAATTCCCCATGGGCTTGAATTAAGTCAATGTATCATGAATCATGCTCAATGGGCCACGAATTTGATGGAGCCCAAACCTCTTGAATTAGCCCATTAAGTGTTTCTTTAAATCTTTTTGCTCTCGCTCTTGTAATCGGCCCAATTCGTATTTGAGTTGGTTCCCTTGACGTTGATTGGTTCCTTTAAAGCCGTTATTTGATTCACATCATTCCCCTATTCTTGAAAAGGATTTGTCCTCAAATCATCGCCTAATAAGGATTTGTATACACTGTCATCGATTCGTTCAAGAACTTGGAAAGGACCATCCCCTCTAGGAAGTCGCTTGGAACGTCTTTGTGTTTGGATTTGTTTCTTCCTTACGCCTAGCCAAACCCAATCTCCGGGATCAAAAACTAATTTGTGACGCATTTTGTTGGCTTGACCTTGTAGCTCCTTAGTCTTCTCGGGATTACTACTATAGATTTGTCGGTTTGGATTGGAAGCACTGGGTACAAAATCAATTTGATGTTTGAACCCTCGGATAGATGGTAATCTGCATAGTGCTTCCTCAGAAAAGACATCGTCGTATCTCTGCAAAAGTGAAACAATAGAACTAGACAAAGAAGGGTCAAGCTTGTTAGTGTTTAAAAATGCCTCTTTGTACAAAAGTACAATCATCGGCTGTTTTGAAAACATAGCTCGCTTGATTTCACTCGCTTTTGTATAAAAATTCTTTTGTTTTCTCTCTGATTTTCTTTCAATGGCCATAAGACTCTTCTCTTTTTTTTGCTCGCTTTTCTCGGCCTCTCTCTCTTTCTTTTTTTCACTTTCTTTTTCATCTTTTATCTTTTGGTTGCTTTCTTTTTCACTCCTTTTCTTTTGTTCACCCTCTTTTTGTAATCTCACTTGATCTTTATACACTTGTCGTGGTGTCAGCGGCACAAGAGTGATTGGTTGATCGTTGAGCATGAATGAATACTTGTTGGTGAAGCTATCCATGTTAACACACCAATCAAACTGCTTCTCTAGATCATCAGAGATGGTTTTACCTTGGAACGGCGGAATCTTCATCTTAATACTACCCAAATTGTTGTCTTCTTGATTCCTAGCTCTTGTAAATCGCCCTCCATGTCTCCTATTACCCACAACCAAATCTTGATCGTCTTCTTTATCAAAACCAGCCCCATAATACTTTTCGTCTTCATCTCTCACTCCTCGAAATTGAACTCTTTCCCTTTCACACACATTAGGAGTATTTTGTGGCTGCTTCAAACGTGCAACCTCTATCCGGTCTAACCGTTTATGCACTTGTTCTAATTCAGCCCTCAACATTCGTCTCATCTCCCTCATCAACTGTAATTGCAGGTTCGGAATTGTTAATCGTGGTGCCTCTTTGGTTGAGTTTCCTTCTTGATTGCGTGACATATTTAAAATCTGCAAAATAAGGTTAGAAACCTCACAAGCACTCCCTCACGTGTTTCACTCAAGAAAAGAAAATTCACTCGCTCTCGTGTTTGTCACTCAAATGGCTTTTACCCTCTAATATGCTCACTACTTCTGCCTTTTTCCACTCGTTGATTCTCTTTTGGTTCTTTTCAAACAAAACAAACGATAATCAAAACTTTCAGCAACGATTTATCGAGAACCCACAAAAAAAAAAAAAAAAAAAAAAAACAATAAGTACGCTAATTGATAGACAAGAAAAGAATTTCACAAAACTGAATCTTTCTTGATGATGAATCAACTTTTTTTTTCCCTAGTTTTTTTCAATCCGAATTTTCTTTTTTTTTTTTTTCCTTTCTTGGATCCTCTTGATTTGAATTCTGAATAACACAACCGAAAATTACAACCTTAATTTGAAACTAAAAAAAGAAAAAACGAAAATAAATGGGATAGGCAAACCTGAGTTTTAGAACCTAAGCTCTGATACCAAATGATACGAACCTCGTCAAGAATAACGAGACCCGTTAAGATTATGAACCCAAGAACGTTCTAAAATCAGGTTCGAATAGATGGGAGACCTCGACCCGTTGCTTCAGCAAAAACAAGAACCTTGGTATATTAACCTCAACCCGTTGCTTAATGCGAAACAAGAACCTTGGTATAATGAAGACGCCACAATCAACTATGGAAGGGTTGATTGATAAGTCAGAAGCGAACGCCACGGAAAATTCCGATAAGTTCAGATAGTTCTTCAAAGAACCAAAGAGAATTAAAACTCTCAAATTTATGAATTAAACTGATGTGTTCTGTTTTATTGCTATGGGAATGCCTATTTATAGGCAATTGTTACAAAGAATATTCCTAAAAAAAATCTGAAAAAAATAAGCCTAAAAAATCCGAAAATTATTTGAAAATTTGTTATAAAAGATAAGCCTAAATCCTAACTGAAATTTGTTACAAAAGATATTCCCAAATCTTCCTAAATCCTAACAAATCTGAAAAGATAATCCCAACCAAATTCCTAAATCCTAGGAAGGTAGTTATTCTGCCACAAATTCGAAAATCCTTGGTCAAAAAACGTCTTGGGCTTGATTGAATTAGTTGAATTCCCCATGGGCTTGAATTAAGTCAATGTATCATGAATCATGCTCAATGGGCCACGAATTTGATGGAGCCCAAACCTCTTGAATTAGCCCATTAAGTGTTTCTTTAAATCTTTTTGCTCTCGCTCTTGTAATCGGCCCAATTCGTATTTGAGTTGGTTCCCTTGACGTTGATTGGTTCCTTTAAAGCCGTTATTTGATTCACATCACTGAGTAAAAGGACAGTTTCATGTATATGACTTGTGTACTTTGATGTTCCAATGGCTAAAGCGTCTCAGAGGTAGTAAGCTTATAGACCGATTCGTTGGGTGCATGACTTGTATACGATGAAGGGTTCGTTTATAGATATCAGAATCATAGCTCTAATGAGGAGTTAAGGGTATCCTCTTAAAGGCATTATACTGAATGTGAAAATGGACAAGGCCTTGGGTCGTCTGCAGGACGGATGACTTCTTATTCACATACGGTGAATAATCATTTTCTTTATTTGGTAGTATAATGGAATTTTAAGATAGCCTGATCAGTAGGATTAAACGGACTTTGGCTTAAGGCTGATCATGGATATCATATGAGGGTTCTGCATACATGACAAGGTCATTGGACGATAGCTTGTCACAGGCTTACATAATACGGTATATAATTGGGAGTTCAGTTTCAGGTTTATAGTGGTGTGACTCTTAAATTAGTGATCATATGATTGAGTTGTTCGGTAAAGAATGATGATCATATGGATTTGCGGGAGCCCGATTATATACGTCCAATCAGTCCCTCTACTAGCTCCACATAATTCCTTAACGTTTGGCAAATTGATTTGTGTATGCTCTTGGCTGGTTTATTATGCATGGATGGTGATGACATAGGATTAGGATGGTAGACAAGATTCTCTCCGGTTGGATTCAGATTTTGTTTTGGATAATAGAGTACACAATTATTCGAACTCCAAATAAAGTTACCATGATTTTATTTGAGATTGGATTGGAGTTGTAGAAAATTATCCATGAGAACAAGAATTTGAAACACAACTGTTTTGTGGATTTTGAAATTTGAATTTTGAAATTTGAAATTTGAAATTTGAATTTTGAAATTTGAAATTCGAATTTGAATTTGAAATTCGAATTTAAAATTTGAATTTGAAATTTAAATTTGAAATTTGAAATTTGATTTTTGAAATTCAAATTTGAAATTCGAATTTGAAATTTGAAATTCAAATTTTGTATCACAGTCCAAGTGGGATTCGAATTTGTTGTGGTAAATCCACAAGGTTTGAAATTCGAATTTGAATTAGATATGGAGAGGATAATCTTGTTAGAATCCTACTTGAATTTTGAATCTAAATCCTAACTAATGATGGATGAAATTTTGAGGATTATCCTCAATGGATTTTCGGCTTTTGTGGATAAGGTTCAAGAAAAAAATTCAAGTTTCAATCCCAGTTGAATTTGGATTCTCTCCTCCTAGAAAAGTGGCCGAAATTTGAAGTACATCTCCTTAGGAAAATTCGGTTATTTTCGATAAGGATGAGATAAGATTCAAGCTTGAAAATCCTAACAGAATTTTGATTCTCCCTTATCCTAAAAGTGGCCTAAATTTTGAGGAGATTTTCTCCTTGGAATTTTCGGATTTTTTGGTTAAACTAGGGGAGATAAAATTCTAGTTAAAATCTTGTTTAGATCTGGATTGGATTTATCCCATAATGGCCGAAATTTGTTGGGATTTTCCCTTGGATAATTTCAGATTTTATGGTTGTGGATAAGGGAGAATATCTTCTCCTAATCCAATTCGAATTTAGAGAATCACCTCATGCAGGTCTATAAATAGAGGTCCTACCACTCCAGTTCTCTTAGACCACAGACTCTCAAGTGAGCAGGCTTATTATTGCACAGCCCACCGTGACAATAAGTTCTTTAGAGATCCGGGTGGTCGGAAGAAGACTAGCAGTGCTAGCATACCGATCGAGGTTCAAAGTGCCCACACACTCAGCCATTCAGGAATTGGAGAATAGTAGAAAAGGCTAGTTGGTTGAAGCCCTCCGGTCATTCTCCTCCTGCAGATTGGCGTCCTTGAGGTATGAGTTTTAATTGTTGTTGGTTTATTGTATATGGCATCACGATATATTTAATGATCTAAAAATTTTTATTATTCTGCTGCGCCACTCTGATACGTTTTTACCGATTTATTCTGTATGCGAGAAGACAATGTTCTAATGGCTAAAGCGTCTCAGAGGTAGTAAGCTTATAGACCGGTTCGTTGGGTGCATGACTTGTATACGATGAAGGGTTTTTTTGCAGATATCGGAATCATAACTCTGAGGAGTTAAAGGTATCCTCTTAAAGGCATTATACTAAATGTGAAAATGGACAAGGCCTTGGGTCGTCTGCTGGGCGGATGACTTCTTATTTACATATGGTGAATAATCATTTTCTTGATTTGGTAGTATAATGGAACTTTAAGATAGCCTGATCAGTAGGATTAAACGGACTTTGACCTAAGGCTGATCATGGATATCATATGAGGGTTTTGCATATATGACAAGGTCATTGGATAATAGCTCGTCACAGGCTTACGTAATACGGTATATAATTGGGAGTTCAGTTTCAAGTTTATAGTGGTGTGACTCTGAAACTAGTGATCATATGATTGAGTTGTTTGGTAAAAGAATGATGATCATATGAAATCACGGGAGCCCGATTATATATGTCCAATCAGTCCCTCTACTAGCTCCACATAATTCCTTAACGTTTGGCAAATTGATTTGTGTATGCTAGTGGCTAGTTTATTATGCATGGATGGTGATGACACAGGATTAGGATGGTAGACAAGATTCTCTCCGGTTGGATTCAGATTTTTTTTTGGATAATAGAGTACACAATTATTCGAACTCCAAATAAAGTTGCCATGATTTTATTTGAGATTGGATTGGAGTTGTAGAAAATTATCCATGAGAACAAGAATATGAAACACAACCGTTTTGTGGAATTTGAAATTTGAATTTTGAAATTTGAAATTTGAATTTTGAATTTGAAATTTGAATTTGAAATTCGAATTTGAAATTTGAATTTGAAATTTAAATTTGAAATTTGAAATTTGAAATTTGAATTTGAAATTCGAATTTGAAATTTGAAATTCAAATTTTAAATCACAGTCCAAGTAGGATTCGAATTTGTTGTAGAAAATCCACAAGGTTTGAAATTCGAATTTGAGTTGGATTTGGAGAGGATAATCTTATTAGAATCCTACTTGAATTTTGAATCCAAATCCCAACAAATAAGGGACGAAATTTTGAGGATAATCCTCAAGCAAATTTCGGTTTTTTTGGATAGGATTCAAGGGAAAATTCAAGTTTCAATCCTAGTTGAATTTGGATTCTCTCTATCCCTGAAAAGTGGCCGAAATTAGGGAGTAAATCTCCTAGGAAATTCGGTTATTTTGGATAAGGTTGAGATGAGATTCAAGCTTGAAAATCCTAGTGGAATTTTTGATTCTCCCTTATCCATAATGGCCGAAATCTTTAGGGAAGATTCACCTTGAAATTTTCAGATTTTTTGGGTTGAAAAAGAGAGATAAAATTCTAGTTAAAATCTTGTTTAGATTTGGATTGAATTTATCCTAGGAAAACCGAATTTAATTGTGGAGATTCTCCCTTGGAAAATTCGGATTTTTTGGTTATGGATAAGGGAGAAAATCTTTTCCTAGTCCAATTCGAATTCAGAGAATCACCTCATGCAGGTCTATAAATAGAGGTCCTGCCACTCCAGTTCTCTCAGACCACAGACTCTCAGGTGAGCAGACTTATTGTTGCACAGCTCATCGTGACAATAAAGTTCTTTAGAGATCTGGGTGATCGGAAGAAGACTAGTAGTGCTAGCATACCGATCGAGGTTCAGAGTGCCCACACACTCAGCCATTCCGGAATTGGAGAATAGTAGAGAAAGCTAGTTGGTTGAAGCCTCCGGTCATTCTCCTCCTGCAAGATTGGCGTCCTTGAGGTATGAGTTTTAATTGTTGTTGGTTTATTGTATATGGCATCATGAGATATTTAACGATCTAAAAATTTTTATTATTCCGCTGCGCCACTCTGATACGTTTTTACCGAATTATTATCCTACAAAGCTTAGGTTCTAATCTGAAAAGAGCCAAAAGAGAATCAACTAGTGGAAGAAGGCAGGAGTAGTGAGCATATTAGAGGGTAAAAGTCATTTAAGTGAGAAACACGAGAGTGAGTGAATTCTCTTTTCTCAAGTGAAACACGTGAGGGAGTGCTTGTGGGGTTTCTAACTTTATTTTGCAGATTTTAAATATGTCACGCAATAAATAAGAAAACTCAACCGTAGAGCCACCACGACCAACTATTCCAAACCTGCAGTTACAGTTGATGGGAAAGATGAAACGGATGTTTAGAGTTGAATTAGAATGAGTGCATGAACGGTTGGACCGAATAGAGATTGCACGATTGAAGCAGCCATATAATGCTCCTAATATGTGTAAAAGGGAAAGAGTTCAATTTCGAGGTGTGAGAGATGAAGACAAAAAGTATTGTGGGGCTGGTTTTGATAAAGAAGATGGTAAGGATTCGGTTGTGGGTAATAGGAGACATGGAGGGCGATTTACCAGAGCTAGGAATCAAGAAGACAACAATTTGGATAGCATTAAAATGAAGATTTCCCCATTCCAAGGTAAAACCATCCCTGACGATTTAGAGAGGCGGTTTGATTGGTGTGTCAACATGGATGGCTTCACCAACAAGTATTCGTTGCTTAACAATCAACCAATCGGTCTTGTACTGCTGACACCACAACAAGCATATGAAGATCAAGTGAGGTTACAAAAGGAAGGTGAACAAAAGAGAAGGAGTTAAAAAAAGAGCAATCAAAAGATAAAAAGTGAAAAAGAAAGAGAGTGAAAAAGAGAGAGAGGCCGAGAAAAGCGAGCAAAAGAAAAGAGAAGAGTCTTATGGTCATTGATAGAAAATGTTTAGGCTCATAATAAAAACACAACAATCAACTATGAAAGGGTTGATTGATAAGTCAGAAGTGAACGGCACGAAAAATTCCAATAAGTTCAAATAGTTCTTCAAAGAAATTTATGAATTAAACTGATGTGACCTGATCTCTTTATTGCCATGGAGATGCCTATTTATAGGCAATTGTTACAAAGAATATCCCCTAAAAATCTAAAAAAGATAAGCCTAAAAAAATATGAAAATTTGTTTGAAAATTTGCTATAAAAGATAATTCTAAATCCTAACTGAAATTTGTTACTAAAGATAATCCTAAATCTTCCTAAATCCTAACAAATCCGAAAATCTAATCCTAACCAAATTCATAAATGTAGGAAGGTAGTTATTCTGCCATAAATTCGAAAATCCCTTGGTTAAAAAAACGTCTTGGGCTTGTCTTGGGCTTGATTTGATTGAATTAGTTGAATTCCTCATGGGCTTGAATCAAGTTAATGCATCCTTACTGCTCACATGAATCATGCTCAATGGGCCTCCACGAATTTGATTGAGCCCAAACCTTTGGAATCAGCACATTGAGTGCTTCTTTAAATTTCTTTGCTCTTGCTCTTGTAACTGGCCCAATTGGTACTTGAACTGGGTCCCTTGGTGGTGTCATGTCTTGCGTCGCATCATTAATGATACGAACCCGTCAAGAATAACGAGACTCGTCAAGATTATGAACCCAAGAACATTCTAAAATCAGGTTCGAGTGGATTGGAGACCTCGACCCGTTGCTTCATCAAAAACAAGAACCTTGGTATATTGACCTCAACCTATTGCCTAATGTAAAACAAGAACCTTGGTAAAATGAAGAAGCCACAATCAGCTGTGGAAGGGTTGATTGATAAGTCAGAAGCGAATGCCACGGAAAATTCTGATAAGTTCAGATAGTTCTTCAAAGAACGAAAGAGAATTAAAACTCTCAAATTTATGAATTAAACTGATGTGATCTGATCTCTTTATTGCCGTGAAGATGCCTATTTATAGGCAATTGTTACAAAGAATGTCCCCTAAAAATCCGAATAAGAAAAGCCTAAAAAAATCTGAAAATTTGTTATAAAAGATAATTCTAAATCCTAACTGAAATTTATTACAAAAGATAATCCTAAATCCTAACAAATCCGAAAATCTAATCCTAACCAAATTCGTAAATGTAGGAAGGTAGTTATTCTGTCACAAATTCGAAAATCCCTTGGTTAAAAAAATGTCTTGGGCTTGTCTTGTGCTTTATTTGATTGAATTAGTTGAATTCCTCATGGGCTTGAATCAAGTTAATGCATCATTGCTGATCACATGAATCATGCTCAATGGACCTCCACGAATTTGATTGAGCCCAAACCTCTTGAATCGGCCTATTAAGTGCTTCTTTAAATTTCTTTGGTCTTGCTCTTGTAACTGACCCAATTGATACTTGACCTGGGTCCTTTGGTGGTGTCATGTCTTGCGTTGCATCATTAATGATACGAACCCCGTCAAGAATAACTAGACCCATCAAGATTATGAACCCAAGAACGTTCTAAAATCAGGTTCGAGTGGATGGGAGACCTCGACCCGTTGCTTCAGCAAAAACAAGAACCTTGGTATATTGACCTCAACCCATTGCCTAATACGAAACAAGAACCTTGGTATAATGAACACGCCACAATCAACTGTGGAAGGGTTGATTGATAAGTCAGAAGCGAACGCTACAGAAAATTCTGATAAGTTCAGATAGTTTTTCAAAAAACCAAAGAGAATTAAAACTCTCAAATTTATGAATTAAACTGATGTGATCTGATCTCTTTATTGCCATGGAGATGCCTATTTATAGGCAATTGTTACAAAGAATGTCTCCTAAAAATCTGAAAAAGATAAGCCTAAAAAAATCTGAAAATTTGTTACAAAAGATAATTCTAAATCCTAACTGAAATTTATTACAAAAGATAATCCTAAATCTTCCTAAATCCTAACAAATCCATAAATCCAATCCTAACCAAATTCGTAAATGTAGGAAGGTAGTTATTCTGCCGCGAATTCGAAAATCCCATGGTTAAAAAAACATCTGGGGCTTGTCTAGGGCTTGATTTGATTGAATTAGTTGAATTCCTCATGGGCTTGAATCAAGTTAATGCATCCTTGCTGATCACATGAATAATGCTCAATGGGCCTCCACAAATTTGATTGAGCCCAAACCTCTTGAATCAGCCTATTAAGTGCTTCTTTAAATTTCTTTGCTCTTGCTCTCGTAACTGGCCAAATTGGTACTTGAACTGGTTCCCTTGGTGGTATCATGTCTTCCGTTGCATCATTAATGATACGAACCAGTCAAGAGTAACATGACCCATCAAGATTATCAACCCAAGAATGTTCTAAAATCAGTTTCGAATGGATGGGAGACCTCGTGATACGAACCTCGCTAAGAATAATGAGACCCGTCAAGATTATGAACCCAAGAACGTTCTAAAATCAGGTTCGAATGAATGGGAAACCTCGACCCGTTGCTTCAGCAAAAACAAGAACCTTGGTATATGGACCTCAACCCGTTGCTTAATGCGAAACAAGAACCTTGGTATAATGAGGACGCCACAATCAACTATGGAAGGGTTGATTGATAAGTCAAAAGCGAACGCCACGGAAGATTCCGATAAGTTCAAATAGTTCTTCAAAGAACCAAAGAGAATTAAACTCTCAAATTTATGAATTAAACTGATGTGTTCTGATTTATTGCTATGGGAACGCCTATTTATAGGCAATTGTTACAAAGAATATTCCTAAAGAAAATCTGAAAAAAATAAGCCTAAAAAATCCGAAAATTATTTGAAAATTCGGATTCTAAGATTTTCTTAACAAATCCTAACAAAGTTAAACCTAAACAAAAATCCGGATTTTTGTTTGAAATCAGAATTTTGTTTGTTACAAAATATACTCTCAAAATCCTAAAGTTTGAATTTCGAAAATTTGTTGGAAAGTTTGTTACAAAAGATATTCTCAAATCTTAGCTGAAATCCCAACAAATTCGAAAGGATAATCCCAACCAAATCTGGAAAAGATAATCCCAACTAAATTCGGAAAAGATAATCCTAACTAAATCCGAACTTCCTTAGTTGTAACTAAATCCGAACTTCCTTAGTTGAAGAAAAACGTCTCTTGGCTTGATTGGGCTTGAGGTCTCTTGGCTTGATTGGGCTTGAAAGAATTAGCTGAATTCCTCGTGGGCTTGAATCAAGTTAATGCATCTTTGTGAATCTTGCTCAATGGGCCTCCACGAATTTGATTGAGTCCAAATCTCTTGAATCAGCCCATTAAGTGCTTCTTTAAATTTCTTGGCTCTTGCTCTTGTAACTGGCCCAATTGGTACTTGAACTGGTTCCCTTGGTGGTGTCATGTCTTGCGTTGCATCACCTCGACCCGTTGCTTCAGCAAAAACAAGAACCTTGGTATATTGACCTCAACCCGTAACCTTGGTACAATGAAGACGCCGTAATCAACTGTGGAAGGGTTGATTGATAAGTCCGAAGCGAACGCCATGAAAAATTCTGGTAAGTTCACATAGTTCTTCAAAGAATCAAAGAGAATTAAAAATCTCAAATTTATGAATTAAACTGATGTCATCTGATCTCTTTATTGCCGTGGAGATGCCTATTTATAAGCAACTGTTACAAAGAATATCCCCTAAAAATTCGAAAAAAATAAGCCTAAAAAAATCTAAATTTTTTTTACAAAAGATAATTCTAAATCCTAACTGAAATTTGTTACAAAAGATAATCCAAAATCTTTTTAAATCCTAACAAATCAGAAAATCCAATCCTAACCAAATTCGTAAATGTAGGAAGGTAGTTATTCTGCCACAAATTCGAAAATCCCTTGGTTAAAAAAACGTCTTGGGCTTGTCTTGGGCTTGATTTGACTAAGTTAGTTGAATTCCTCATGGGCTTGAATCAAGTTAATGCATCCTTGCTGATCACATGAATCATGCTCAACGGGCCTCCACGAATTTGATTGAGCCTAAACGTCTTGAATCAGCCCATTGAGTGCTTCTATAAATTTCTTCGCTCTTGCTCTTGTAACTGGCCCAATTGGTACTTGAACTGGGTCCCTTGGTGGTGTCATGTCTTGCGTTGCATCATTAATGATACGAACCCCATCAAGAATAACGAGACCCGTTAAGATTATGAACCCAAGAACGTTCTAAAATCAGGTTCGAATGGATGGGAGACCTCGACCCGTTGCTTCAGCAAAAACAAGAACCTTGGTATATTGACCTCAACCGGTTGCCTAATGTGAAACAAGAACCTTGGTATAATGAAGACGCCACAATCAACTATGGAAGGATTGATTGATAAGTCAGAAGTGAACGCCACGAAAAATTCTGATAAGTTCAAATAGTTTTTCAAAGAACCAAAAAGAATTAAAACTCTCAAATTTATGAATTAAACTGATGTGATTTGATCTCTTTATTGCCGTGGAGATGCCTATTTATAGGCAATTGTTACAAAGAATATCCCCTAAAAATTCGAAAAAGATAAGCCTAAAAAAATCTGAAAATTTTTTACAAAAGATAATTCTAAATCCTAACTGAAATTTGTTACGAAAGATAATCCTAAATCTTCCTAAATCCTAAAAAATCCGAAAATCCAATCCTAACCAAATTCATAAATGTAGGAAGGTAGTTATTCTGCCACGAATTCGGAAATCCCTTGGTTAAAAAAATGTCTTGGGCTTGTCTTGGGCTTGATTTGATTAAATTAGTTGAATTCCTCATGGGCTTGAATCAAGTTAATGCATCCTTGTTGATCACATGAATCATGCTCAATGGGCCTCCACGAATTTGATTGAGCCTAAACGTCTTGAATCAGCCCATTGAGTGCTTCTTTAAATTTCTTCGCTCTTGCTCTTGTAACTGGCCCAATTGGTACTTGAACTGGGTCCCTTGGTGTTGTCATGTCTTGCGTTGCATCATTAATGATACGAACCCCATCAAGAATAACGAGACCCGTTAAGATTATGAACCCAAGAACGTTCTAAAATCAGGTTCGAATGGATGGGAGACCTCGACCCGTTGCTTCAGCAAAAAGAAGAACCTTGGTATATTGACCTCAACCGGTTGCCTAATGTGAAACAAGAACCTTGGTATAATGAAGACGCCACAATCAACTATGGAAGGGTTGATTGATAAGTCAGAAGTGAACGCCACGAAAAATTCTGATAAGTTCAAATAGTTTTTCAAAGAACCAAAGAGAATTAAAACTCTCAAATTTATGAATTAAACTGATGTGATTTGATCTCTTTATTGCCGTGGAGATGCCTATTTATAGGCAATTGTTACAAAGAATATCCCCTAAAAATTCGAAAAAGATAAGCCTAAAAAAATCTGAAAATTTTTTACAAAAGATAATTCTAAATCCTAACTGAAATTTGTTACGAAAGATAATCCTAAATCTTCCTAAATCCTAAAAAATCCGAAAATCCAATCCTAACCAAATTCATAAATGTAGGAAGGTAGTTATTCTGCCACGAATTCGGAAATCCCTTGGTTAAAAAAATGTCTTGGGCTTGTCTTGGGCTTGATTTGATTAAATTAGTTGAATTCCTCATGGGCTTGAATCAAGTTAATGCATCCTTGTTGATCACATGAATCATGCTCAATGGGCCTCCACGAATTTGATTGAGCCTAAACGTCTTGAATCAGCCCATTGAGTGCTTCTTTAAATTTCTTCGCTCTTGCTCTTGTAACTGGCCCAATTGGTACTTGAACTGGGTCCCTTGGTGTTGTCATGTCTTGCGTTGCATCATTAATGATACGAACCCCATCAAGAATAACGAGACCCGTTAAGATTATGAACCCAAGAACGTTCTAAAATCAGGTTCGAGTGGATGGGAGACCTCGACCCATTGCTTCAGCAAAAACAATAACCTTGGTATATTGACCTCAACCGGTTGCCTAATGTGAAACAAGAACCTTGGTATAATGAAGACGCCACAATCAACTATGGAAGGGTTGATTGATAAGTCAGAAGTGAACGCCACGAAAATTTCTGATAAGTTCAAATAGTTCTTCAAAGAACCAAAGAGAGTTAAAACTCTCAAATTTATGAATTAAACTGATGTGATCTGATCTCTTTATTGCCGTGGAGATGCCTATTTATAGGCAATTGTTGCAAAGAATATCCCCTAAAAATTCGAAAAAGATAAGCCTAAAAAAATCTGAAAATTTTTTACAGAAGATAATTCTAAATCCTAACTGAAATTTGTTACGAAAGATAATCCTAAATCTTCCTAAATCCTAAAAAATCCGAAAATCCAATCCTAACCAAATTCATAAATGTAGGAAGGTAGTTATTCTGCCACGAATTCGGAAATCCTTTGGTTAAAAAAATGTCTTGGGCTTGATTTGATTGAATTAGTTGAATTCCTCATGGGCTTGAATCTAGTTAATGCATCCTTGCTGATCACATGAATCATGCTCAATGGGCATCCACGAATTTGATAGAGCCCAAACCTCTGGAATCAGCACATTAAGTGCTTCTTTAAATTTCTTTGCTCTTGCTCTTGTAACTGGCCCAATTGGTACTTGAACTGGGTCCCTTGGTGGTGTCATGTCTTGCGTCGCATCATTAATGATACGAACCCCGTCAAGAATAACGAGACTCGTCAAGATTATGAACCCAAGAACGTTCTAAAATCAGGTTCGAGTGGATTGGAGACCTCGACCCGTTGCTTCATCAAAAATAAGAACCTTGGTATATTGACCTCAACCTATCGCCAAATGTGAAATAAGAACCTTGGTATAATGAAGACGCCACAATCAACTATGGAAGGGTTGATTGATAAGTCAGAAGCGAATGCCACGGAAAATTGTGATAAGTTCAGATAGTTCTTTAAATAACCAAAGAGAATTAAAACTCTCAAATTTATGAATTAAACTGATGTGATCTGATCTCTTTATTGCCGTAGAGATGCCTATTTATAGGCAATTGTTACAAAGAATGTCCCCAAAAAATCTGAAAAAGAAAAGCCTAAAAAAATCTCAAAATTTGTTATAAAAGATAATTCTAAATCCTAACTGAAATTTGTTACAAAAGATAATTCTAAATCTTCCTAAATCCTAACAAATCCGAAAATCTAATCCTAACCAAATTCGTAAATGTAGGAAGGTAGTTATTCTGTCACAAATTCGAAAATCTCTTGGTTAAAAAAATGTCTTGGGCTTGTCTTGTGCTTTATTTAATTGAATTAGTTGAATTCCTCACGGGCTTGAATTAAGTTAATGTATCCTTGCTGATCACATGAATCATGCTCAATGGACCTCCACGAATTTGATTAAGCCCAAACCTCTTGAATCAGTCCATTAAGTGCTTCTTTAAATTTCTTTGGTCTTGCTCTTGCAACTGACCCAATTGATACTTGAACTGGGTCCTTTGGTGGTGTCATGTCTTGCGTTGCATCATTAATGATACGAACCCCATCAAGAATAACGTGACCCGTTAAGATTATAAACCCAAGAACGTTTTAAAATCAGGTTCGAATGGATGGGAGACCTCGACCCGTTGCTTCAGCAAAAACAAGAACCTTGGTATATTGACCTCAACCCGTTGCCTAATGCGAAACAAGAACGTTGGTATAATGAAGACGCCACAATTAACTATGGAAGGGTTGATTGATAAGTCAGAAGCGAACGCCATGGAAAATTCGGATAAATTCAGATAGTTCTTCAAAGAACTAAAGACAATTAAAACTCTCAAATTTATGAATTAAACTGATGTGATCTGATCTCTTTATTGCCATGGAGATGCCTATTTATAGGCAATTGTTACAAAGAATATTCCCTAAAAATCTGAAAAAGATAAGCCTAAAAAAATCTGAAAATTTGTTACAAAAGATAATTCTAAATCCTAACTGAAATTTGTTACAAAAGATAATCCTAAATCTTCCTAAATCCTAACTAATCCAAAAATCTAATCCTAACCAAATTCATAAATGTCGGAAGGTAGTTATTCTGCTATAGATTCGAAAATCCCTTGGTTAAAAAAATGTCTTGGGCTTGTCTTGGGCTTGATTTGATTGGATTAGTTGAATTCCTCATGGGCTTGAATCAAGTTAATGCGTCCTTGCTGATCACATGAGTCATGCTCAATGGGCCTCCATGAATTTGATTAAGCCCAAACCTCTTGAATCAGCCCATTAAGTGCTTCTTCAAATTTCTTTGCTCTTGCTCTTGTAACTGGCCCAATTGGTACTTGAACTGGTTCCCTTCGTGGTGTCATGTCTTGCATTACGTTATTCCCCTCCTCTTGAAAAGGATTTGTCCTCAAATCATCACCTACATCAAAGGGACTCAGATCAGTAACATTAAATGTTGCACTTACGTTATATTCACCAAGTAGTTCTAGCTTGTATGCGTTGTCATTGATGCGCTCCAGAACTTGGAATGGACCATCTCCTCGTGGTAGCAATTTGGAACGTCTTTGTGCCAGATATCGTTCTTTTCTCATGTGCAACCACACCCAATCTCCGGGTTCAAAGACTATCTTGTGTCGCCCTATGTTGGCTTGTTTTGCATATTGTTCCTGTGACGCCTTAAATTTTATTTAAGGGTCAATATATAATTTAAATAAAATTAGTGTGTCAAAAATTAATTAAAAATCCTTTTGGAAACCCTAGGTTGGTTTCCTAGTCAAATTCCGCTCAAAAAGTAAACAATTTAAACTTCAAAAAGAAACCCTAAAATATTCGGCCATCACTTGGGATTTAATTTAAAATTTAAATTTCACAAATCCAAGGAGAATTCAAATTCAAATTTCATTCCTTAGATATAAAGAAGAAATTTGGCCATAAAGTGTAGGAAATAAAGGAGATTTTATTGAATTAAAAGCTAAGTTAAAAACTCAATCAAATTCAAATTATTTTTTTCTTAAAAAGTAAGGGATAATTTTGGCCACTTAAGGGGAAATAAGAGAGAAAACCCTAGCCTCAAAACAGCACAAAAAAGCTTTCCCTTTTGCCCCTTACAATTTTCGGCCAAACAAGGAAGAGAAAGGGAAAGAAAAACCTAGTATAAAAACCCCCTTTTAACTTTTATTCACCCTTCCTTTCACCCTCAAAAATTCGGCCAGCTTTCCCCTCTCTCCTCTCTAAATTTTCTCTCCCAAAACACACCCAAAACAGCAAACAAAACTTACCAAAAGGCAGCTGAAAAATTCAACAACCGTTGAGACAAAAACAAGGTGAGAAATCAAAATTTTTTTTCCTTCCTTTTCCTTTTGATTTCAAATCCGAAATTTTATATGGTTTTCTCCACTGTTTCCCTACTATTTTGAAGACTCCAACACTCACACAAATTCAGCCAAAAGGGAGACCAAACATCAAAAATAGTGCAGCACAAACAAGGTGTGATTTCTCTCTCAAACCCTAAAAATTTTGCCTCTTTGTTTCCCTTTCAAAAACCCTATTATCACATGTGTAAAATTTTATGTTTTTGTCAATTTGAATCTTAGGTTGTGTTAACCACATATAAATAAGGTCCTCCACAAAATTTCGTGATCATTGGATGAGAATTGAGTTGATTTGAGGCTAATTGAAATTCAGACACAGAAAAACAGAAATCTGGAAAATTATCATATAAATAGTAAATTTGTGTCAGCCATAACTTGAGTTTTAAAAACGATTTTTGAGTGATTCTTGAGCCTAAAATTAAATTCAAGATGTCCCCTAAATTTCTACAAAATTTCAGAACCAAACTCATCCGTTTGCCTAGTCAAAATATTTTTCTAATATAGGCGGACAGAATTGCCAGTTTTTGAACTGAAACTGAAACCCAGATTTTATGCCTGAAAACAACCCCTCGGTTTTTGGCCTAATTGAATGACCAAATGATGTCTAAAAATTATAAAAATTATATGGAATTAAAGCTACGGATGTCTAGTTTAACATATTAAAAATTTAGAATTTTTGGGATTAAAAATGAATTAATATTAATTTTGCAATCAGCCTAGGTCAGTCTGTCCATGTCCAGTAATATCCTAACTTAGACTTTTTCACAAATTTTAAATCCCAAATGTTTATTAAACGTTTTGAAATCTTTTGTGGTACATTAAAATGATTGGATGATTATTTCTAGACCTAGACTGATCATATGTTGTGATTATAGGATTTATTTGACGTTCTTGCTGGATTTGTGGATCACGTTATCGTAACGCTTGTGCAATAATCAAGGTAGGACGTTCTAGCCTTTTCTGAGAGTAGTCAAGTGTTTTAAATTTTCCTGTTTTATCGATGGCATGTTGTTTTCAGTTTATGAAATTATTATATTATTTTTGATGAAATAAACGCATGCAATGTTTTTGGTAATTAAATGTGTATTTTAAAACGTGTTTTGATTTATGGCATAATATAACTTGGTAAATACCATCTTTTGAATAATCCGGTGAACATAATTGAGCTCTAGTTCATGATCATTGTAAATGATGCGTGCGTCCCAAAGTTGACGTTTTTGGCATGAATCTTGAACGTGGGAGCTGATTGCAAGAAAATGTTTACTTTCCTTATTTTATTTTGTTTCCTTTTCTTTTCTTTGACTTTAAGGGGGGGTGTAAATGACTGATTATGAAGCCAATTAATTTGTCAACTTTCCTTTTATTGTTTTAGGGGTGAATTAGGTGTAAGTTTCCATATTTTCATCCATTCAAAATTTTGAGAATATTAGGAGAATATTGGGGGAATATTAGGAGAATATTACGGGAATATTTCATTTAGTTTCCATTTTATTTTAGGGTATATTTTGAGAATATTCTTGTAATTCATGCCTATAAAAAGGCGTCCATAAACAATGAAAGATAATCAACAGTTTTATTCACAAATTTGAGAGTTAAATTTCTCTTTGGTTCTTTGAGAGCTATTTCGAACTTATCGGAGTTTTTCGTGGCGTTCACCATCGACTTATCAAGCGGCTTTTCATCACCGTTTGTGGCGTCTTCGTTATACCAAGGTTCTTGTTTCACAATAAGCAACGGGTTGAGGTCTTCTTATACCGAGGTTCTTGTTTTTGTTGAAACAACGGGTCGAGGTTCCACCCAAAGCCTGAGTCTTAGAACGATCTTGGGGTCCTAATCTTGACGGGTCTCGTTATTCTTGGCGAGGTTCGCATCATTTGGTATCAGAACAAGGCTCTAAGTCAGGTTTTCCTATCTTTGTTCTTGTTTTTGAGTCAAAATTCGTGGGTCTTATTTTAGGGCTTGTTTTGGACGAATTTTTTTTTGTGGTTTCTTATTCTAATTATTTCAAATACTAGTTCTTAATTTCCAGTTTGTGATAATTCTGAAAAAAAAAAAAAAAAACTTGAAAAGGATTTGAGGAAGAAAAAAAAAAAGAGGAGGATCTGAAAAAAAAAAATATAACAAAAAAATTCAGAATCAAAAAAAAAAAAGTTGATTCATCATCAAGAAAGATTCAGTTTTGTGAAATTATTTTCTTGCTGTCAATTAATATACTTATTGTTTCTTGGTGGGTTCTTGGTGAATTATTGCTAGAAATTTTGATTATTGTTTGTTTAGTTTAAAAAGAACCGTAAGAGATCAACGAGTGGAGAAAGGGTAAGAGTAGTGAGCATATTAGAAGCAATCATGTCTCACAACAGTGAAAAGAGCATTGCCAGAGGTGCAACGGGGATGGCTGAACCAAAGGTGTTTATGAAGGCCATGGTGAGTGAGATGAGGCGTGTGATGAGGTTGGAATTAGGACAAGTGCATGAACGGTTGGAACGGATAGAAATTGCACGTTTGAAGCGGCCACAAAATGCTCCTAATGTGTGTAAGAGGGAAAGAGTTCAATCTCGGGGAGTGAGAGATGAAGGCAAAGAGTATTATGAGACTGGCTTTGATAAAGAAGAAGATCGAAATTCAGTTGTGGGTAATAGGAGACATGGAGGGCAATTTACAAGAGCTAGGAATCGAGAAGAAAACAATTTGGGTAGCATTAAGATGAAAGTTCCTCCGGTCCAAGGTAAAATCGTCTCTGACGATTTAGAGAAGCAGTTTGATTGGTGTGTCAACATGGATGGCTTTACCAACAAGTATTCATTCATGCTCAATGATCAACCAACCACTTTTGTATCGCTGACACCACAACAAGTGTACGAAGATCAAGCGAGATTACAAAAAGAGAGTGAACAAAAGAAATGGAGTGAAAAAGAGAGCAACCAAAAGATAAAAAGTGAAGAAGAAAGTGAACAAAAGAAGGAGAGAGAAAAAGAAAGAGGTAAAAAGATTGAAAATCAAAAAGAAAAAGAGAGGAAGGCCGGAAAAAGCGAGAGTGCCCAAGCTGAAAGGGGTTCGGCTTTGGTGGTGAGAGAAAAAGAGAGTGCGGCCTTGCAAAAGGAGAGCTGTGCGGCAAGAGTAAGTATGGTGAGAAGAGCGTTAGTTTTGAGGCAGCCTATGCTGATGCTGGTGTATAAAGAGGCATTTTTAAACACTAACAAGCTCAACCATTCTTTGCCTAGTTCTATAGTTTCTATTTTGCAGGAGTATAAGGATGTCTTTCCCGAAGAAACCCTACATGGGTTACCTCCAATTCAAGGGATTGAACATCAAACATACTTTGTTCCCAGAGCAACAATTCCAAATAGACCAGCCTATAGGAGCAATCTCGAGAAGACTAAAGAGCGTCGAAGTCACAAATTAGCTTTCAATCCTGGAGATTGGTTTTGGCTACACGTAAGAAAGATACGAATTCCGACACAAAGACGTTCCAAGCGATTTCCTAGAGGGGATGGACCTTTTTAAGTTCTCGAACGAATCGATGACAATGCATACAAATCCTTTTTAGGCGATGATTTGAGGACAAATCCTTCTCAAGAGGAGGGGAATGACGTGAATCAAACAAGCAAAGTTGACGTTTTTGGCATGAATCTTGAACGTGGGAGCTGATTGCAAGAAAATGTTTACTTTCCTTATTTTATTTTGTTTCCTTTTCTTTTCTTTGACTTTAAGGGGGGTGTGTAAATGGCTGATTATGAAGCCAAGTTGACATTAAATGATACGAACCTCGCCAAGAATAACGAGACCCGTCAAGATTAGGACCCCGAGATCGTTCTAAGACTCAGGCCTTGGGTGAGAGAAAAGGAGAGTGCAGCCTTGCAAAAGGAGAGCTGTGCGGCAAGAGTGAGTATGGTGAGAAGAGCGTTAATTTTGAGGCAGCCTATGCTGATGCTGGTGTATAAAGAGGCATTTTTAAATACTAACGAGCTCGACCATTTTTTGCCTAGTTCTATAGTTTCTATTTTGTAGGAGTATGAGGATGTCTTTCCCGAAGAAACCTCACATGGGTTACCTCTAATTCGAGGGATTGAACATCAAGCAGACTTTGTTCCACCCAAGGCCTGAGTCTTAGAATGATCTCGGGGTCCTAATCTTGACGGGTCTCGTTATTCTTGGCGAGGTTCGCATCATTTAATGTCAACTTGGCTTCATAATCAGCCATTTACACACCCCCCTTAAAGTCAAAGAAAAGAAAAGGAAACAAAATAAAATAAGGAAAGTAAACATTTTCTTGCAATCAGTTCCACGTTTAAGATTCATGCCAAAAACGTCAACTTTGCTTGTTTGATTCACGTCATCTAGGATAATTCAAATTCGAGGCACGTATATTATAGCTACGACAAGTCCTCACTCATAATAAGATGGTTGTTTTAATGATTTATTATTTTAATATTGGGGCACGTATATTGCAGCTACGCTAAATCCTCAGCAGAATAAAACTTGCATTAAAAATGTTTTTCACAAAATTGTTGATTATTTTTTTGTTATGATTATTATGTCATGTATTTTTTTTTTAAATTGTTGATTATTTTTGGAAACGAATATTATGCCATATTTTTAAGTGTTATCTGTTAACCCACCTTTGTTTCTGTCCTACTGAGCCAGTGCTCACATCTCTTTTTCTTTGTGATTTCGAAATGACTACTTCCAGGTACGGGAGGTAGCAGTTCCGAAATTCGTTGAGATATCCGTTACTACCGAAGATGATGCTATCCGTTTTCTCCATCTTCTTCTTTCTGTTTCTCATTCTGATGTAATGAGACTTTAAGTTTGTACTTTATTTCACGTTATTCAAATTTCATACTTGAGAATATTTTATGGTTGGTAATTTCTTTTGAAAACCGATTTTGTGTTTGACTTCCGCATTAAAAAGCATTTATTTTCTCCTTTATTTTATTTTGTGGTTATGATGCTACTTTATAATTAGGCTTAGCTAAATTATAATGTTGCCCGTTGTTTTTGAATAAATGTTTTCCTTAAATCTCGGGTTGATATTATGATTTGGTTGCCGTGTTACGTGTCTAAATTTTGGGCCGTGACAGTTCCGTTCTTCGTTCTATATTGAGCCTTGCCTTCTCATGTATCTGCTTAACAAATTTATCCCTTTTCTTTCCATCTAAATTAACACGTTCAGAAACAGGTAATGGGGATAAATCCAATGGAGTTAAAGGATTAAAACCATAAACAATTTCAAATGGTGAAAATTTAGTAGCAGAATGAATAGATCTATTATAAGCAAACTCAACATGCGGCAAATACTCCTCCCATGTTTTGGTGTTTTTCCTAATTATTGCCCTCAATAGGATAGTTAAAGTCTTATTTACTACTTCGGTTTGGCCATCAGTTTATGGGTGACAAGTAGTAGAAAACAACAACTTAGTTCCTAACTTACACCACAAAGTTTTCCAAAAGTATCTCAAAAACATGGCATCTCTATCTGAGATGATTGTCCTAGGCATACCACGCAATCTCACAATTTCCTTAAGGAACAAATCTACAATATGTGAGGCATCATTTGTTTTGTAACATGGAATAAAATATGCCATCTTAGAGAATCTGTCCACAACCACAAAAATTGAATCCTTTCCTCGTTTCATCCTGGGCAATCCTAACACAAAGTCCATTGAGATATCTATCCAAGGCTCACTAGGAATGGGTAAAGGGGTATATAAACCATTGGGTTGCACTCGGGATTTAGCTTGCCTACATGTGACACATGTACCACAAATTCTCTCAACATCTCGTTTCATATGTGACCAATAGAAGTGTTCCTGTAAAATAGCTAAACTCTTTGCAACTCCAAAATGTCCCATTAAACCTCCACCATGAGATTCCTGCATTAACAAGTCCCTCAAAAAGTAATTAGGCACGCATAACTTATTTTCTCGAAACAGGAATCCATCATACCTAAAGAACTTACCACAAGCATTTTTCTCACAAGCTCGGTATACTTCGCTAAATTCATGATCATCACTATATAACTCCTTAATATGCTCAAATCCAAGTAACTTTGCATCCAGTGCAGAGAGTAGTACATACCTGCGAGAAAGGGCATCGGCGACCACATTCTCCTTACCTTGTTTATACCGAATGACGTAGGGAAACAATTCCACCAAAGAGCATGCCTTTTGTTTAGCTTGTGTTGGCCCTTTAAGTGTTTCAAGGACTCATGATCGGTGTGAATTACGAATTCCTTAGGCCATAGGTAGTGCTGCCATGTCTCCAATGCTCGAACCAATGTATACATCTCCTTGTCATATGTTGGATAGTTTAAGGCTACCCCACTTAGTTTTTCACTAAAGTAAGCAATTGGTCGTCCCTCCTGCATAAGAACTGCACCTATACCGATACCTGAAGCATCACATTCGATTTCAAACGTTTTGGAAAAGTTAGGTAAAGACAAATAAGGGAGCATTGGTTAGCTTCTCTTTGAATAGCTGAAACACCTTCTCTTGTTCTTCTCCCCATCTAAAGCCAACGTTCTTCTTGATCACTTCGGTAATTGGCCCAGCTATGCTGCTAAAGTCCTTCACGAACTGCCGATAAAAACTAGCAAGTCCATGAAAACTGCGCACATTGCCTACAATTGTGGGACTCGGCCACTCTAGAATTGCACGTACCTTCTCTTCATCAACCTGTATACCCTGATGACACGAACCCCGTCAAGAATAACGAGACCCGTTAAGTTTAGGAACCCAAGAACGTTCTAAAAATCAGGTTCGAATGGATGGAAGACCTTGACCCGTTGCTTCAGCAAAAACAAGAACCTTGGTATATGGACCTCAACCCGTTGCTTAATGCGAAACAAGAACCTTGGTATAAGGAAGACGCCACAATCAACTATGGAAGGGTTGATTGATAAGTCAGAAGCGAACGCCACGGAAAATTCCGATAAGTTCAGATAGTTCTTCAAAGAACCAAAGAGAATTAAAACTCTCAAATTTATGAATTAAACTGATGTGTTCTGTTTTATTGATATGGGGGTGCCTATTTATAGGCAATTGTTACAAAGAATATTCCTAAAGAAAATCTGAAAAAATAAGCCTAAAAAAATCCGAAAATTATTTGAAAATTTGTTACAAAAGATAATCCTAAATCCTAACTGAAATTTGTTACAAAAGATATTCCCAAATCTTCCTAAATCCTAACAAATCTGAAAAGATAATCCCAAATCTTCCTAAATCCTAACAAATCTGAAAATCTAATCCTAACCAAATTCGTAAATGTAGGAAGGTAGTTATTCTGCCACAAATTCGAAAATTCTTGGTTACAAAAACGTCTTGGGCTTGATTGAATTAGCTGAATTCCTCATGGGCTTGAATTAAGTCAATGTATCATGAATCATGCTCAATGGGCCACGAATTTGGTTGAGCCCAAACCTCTTGCATTAGCCCATTAAGTGCTTCTTTAAATCTCTTTGCTCTCGCTCTTGTAACCGGCCCAATTGGTATTTGAATTGGTTCCCTTGACGTTGATTGGTTCCTTTAAAGCTGTTCCTTGATTCACATCATTCCCCTCCTCTTGAAAAGGATTTGTCCTCAAATCATCGTTTAATAAGGATTTGTATACATTGTCATCAATTCGTTCAAGAACTTGGAAAGGTCCATCCCCTCTAGGAAGTCGCTTGGAATGTCTTTGTGTCGGGATTCGTTTCTTCCTTCTGCATAGCCAAACCCAATCTCCGGGATCAAAAACTAATTTGTGACGCATTTTGTTGGCTTGACCTTGAAGCTCTTTAGTCTTCTCGGGATTACTACTATAGATTTGTCGCTTTGGATTGGAAGCACTAGGCACAAAATCAATTTGATGTTTGAACCCTCGAATAGATGGTAATCTGCGTAGTGCTTTCCCGAGAAAGACATCCTTGTATCCCTGCATAAGTGAAGCAACAGAACTAGACAAAGAATGGTCAAGCTCGTTAGTGTTTAAAAATGCCTCTTTGTACAAAAGTACAATCATCGGCTGTTTTGAAAATATAGCTCGCTTGATTTCACTCGCTTTTGCATAAAAATTCTTTTGTTTTCTCTTCGATTTTCTCTCAACGGCCATAATACTCTTTTCTTTTTTTCGCTCGCTTTTCTCGGCCTCTCTCTCTTTTTCACTCTCTTTCTTTTTTTCACTTTCTTTTTCATCTTTTATCTTTTGGTTGCTCTCTTTTTCACTCCTTTTCTTTTGTTCACCTTCTTTTTGTAACCTCACTTGATCTTCATACACTTGTTGTGGTGTCAGCGGCACAAGAGCGATTGGTTGATTGTTGAACATGAACAAATACTTGTTGGTGAAGCCTTCCATGTTGTCACACCAATCGAACCGCTTCTCTAAATGGTCAGAGATGGTTTTACCTTGGAACGGGGGAATCTTCATCTTAATGCTACCCAAATTATTGTCTTCTTGATTCCTAGCTCTTGTAAATTGCCCTCCATGTCTCTTATTACTCATAACCAAATCCTGATCGTCTTCTTTATCAAAACCAGTCCCATAATACTTTTCATCTTCATCTCTCACTCCTCGAAATTGAACTCTTTCCCTTTTACACACATTAGGAGTATTTTGTGGCTGCTTCAAACGTGCAATCTCTATCCGGTCCAACCGTTTATGCACTTGTTCTAATTCAGCCCTCAACATTCGTCTCATCTCCCTCATCAACTGTAATTGCAGGTTCGGAATTGTTAATCGTGGTGCCTCTTTGGTTGAGTTTCCTTCTTGATTGTGTGACATATTTAAAATCTGCAAAATAAGGTTAGAAACCTCACAAGCACTCCCTCACGTGTTTCACTCAAGAAAAGAAAATTCACTCACTCTCGTGTTTGTCACTCAAATGGATTTTACCCTCTAATATGCTCACTACTTCTGCCTTTTTCCACTTGTTGATTCTCTTTTGGTTCTTTTCAAACAAAACAAACGATAATCAAAACTTTCAGCAACGATTTACCGAGAACCCACAAAAAAAAAAAAAACCAATAAGTACGTGAATTGACAGACAAGATAAAAATTTCACAAAACTGAATATTTCTTGATGATGAATCAACTTTTTTTTTCCCTATTTTTTTTAATCCGATTTTCTTTTTTTTTTTCTTTCTTTCTTGGATCCTCTTGATTTGAATTCTGAATAACACAACCGAAAATTACAACCTTAATTTGGAACTAAAAAAAAACGAAAATAAATGGGATAGGCAAACCTGAGTTTTAGAACCTAAGCTCTGATACCAAATGATACGAACCCCGTCAAGAATAACGAGACCCGTTAAGTTTAGGAACCCAAGAACGTTCTAAAAATCAAGTTCGAATGGATGGAAGACCTTGACCCGTTGCTTCAGCAAAAACAAGAACCTTGGTATATGGACCTCAACCCGTTGCTTAATGCGAAACAAGAACCTTGGTATAAGGAAGACGCCACAATCAACTATGGAAGGGTTGATTGATAAGTCAGAAGCGAACGCCACGGAAAATTCCGATAAGTTCAGATAGTTCTTCAAAGAACCAAAGAGAATTAAAACTCTCAAATTTATGAATTAAACTGATGTGTTCTGTTTTATTGATATGGGGGTGCCTATTTATAGGCAATTGTTACAAAGAATATTCCTAAAGAAAATCTGAAAAAATAAGCCTAAAAAAATCCGAAAATTATTTGAAAATTTGTTACAAAAGATAATCCTAAATCCTAACTGAAATTTGTTACAAAAGATATTCCCAAATCTTCCTAAATCCTAACAAATCTGAAAAGATAATCCCAAATCTTCCTAAATCCTAACAAATCTGAAAATCTAATCCTAACCAAATTCGTAAATGTAGGAAGGTAGTTATTCTGCCACAAATTCGAAAATTCTTGGTTACAAAAACGTCTTGGGCTTGATTGAATTAGCTGAATTCCTCATGGGCTTGAATTAAGTCAATGTATCATGAATCATGCTCAATGGGCCACGAATTTGGTTGAGCCCAAACCTCTTGCATTAGCCCATTAAGTGCTTCTTTAAATCTCTTTGCTCTCTCGCTCTTGTAACCGGCCCAATTGGTATTTGAATTGGTTCCCTTGACGTTGATTGGTTCCTTTAAAGCTGTTCCTTGATTCACATCACCTGAGCACTAACAACAAAACCAAGAAATACAAGCTTATCCGTGCAAAAGGTACACTTCTTTATATTAGCAAATAACTTTTCTTTTCTTAAGCACATCCAAAACAGATTTCAAATGTACTACATGATCATCTAAGTTTTTGTTATAAATTAGTATATCATCAAAGTAGACGACAACAAACCTACCTATAAATGCTCGCAACACATGATTCATAAGTCTCATAAAAGTGCTCGGTGCATTAGTCAAACCAAAGGGCATAACTAACCATTCATACAAACCATGTTTTGTTTTAAAGGCAGTTTTCCATTCGTCTCCTTCTTTTATTCTAATCTGATGATAACCACTTTTTAAATCAATTTTAGAGAACACACACGAACCAAGCAATTTATCTAGCATATCATCTAAGCGAGGAATGGGATGATGATACTTTACCGTTATATTGTTGATGGCTCGGCAATCAACACACATCCTCCACATCCCATCCTTCTTAGGAACAAGTAAAATTGGAACGGTGCATGGGCTCGTGCTCTCCCTCACATGTCATTTTTCCAACAACTCACTTACCTGCCGTTGAAGCTCCTTTGTCTCCTCGGGATTGCTCCTATAGGCTGGTCTATTTCGAATTGTTGCTCCGGGAACAAAGTCTATTTAATGTTCAATCCCTCGAATTGGAGGTAACCCGTGTGGGGTTTCTTCGGGAAAGACATCTTCGTACTCCTGCAAAAGAGAAACAACTGAACTAGGTAAAGAAAGGTCAAGCTCATTAGTGTTTAAAAATGCCTCTTTGTACAAAAGTACAATCATCGGCTATTTTGAAAACATTGCTCACTTGATTTCGCTCACTTTTGCATAAAAATTCTTTTGTTTTCTCTCTAATTTTCTCTCCGCTTTTCTCTCAATGACCGAATTTTGATTTTCTTTTTCTCTCTCAGTTTGTTCAGTTCCTCTCTGATTTTCACTCTTTTCACTCTCTTTCTTTTGCTCACTCTCTTTTTGTAAGCTCACTTGGTCTTCATAAACTTATTTTAGTGTCATTGGCACAAGAGAGATGGGTTTTTCATCGATCACGAACGAGTATTTATTGCTGAAGCCATCGTGCTTAACTCGTCGATCAAATTTCCACGGTCGACCTAACAACAAGTGTCTGGCTTGCATCGGAACTGTAGGAAAATAAATCGATAAAAATGTATCAAAGTGGCGCAGCGGAACAATAAAAATTTTTCAGATCGTTAAATATCTCATGATGCCATATACAATAAACCAACAATAATTAAAACTCATACCTCAAGGATGCCAATCTGCAGGAGGAGAATGACCGGAGGCTTCAACCAACTAGCCTTCTCTACTATTCTCCAATTCCCGAATGGCTGAGTGTGTGGGCACTCTGAACCTCGATCGGTATTCTAGCACTGCTAGTCTTCTTCCGACCACCCAGATCTCTAAAGAACTTTATTGTCACGATGAGCTGTGCAACAATAAGCCTGCTCACCTGAGAGTCTGTGGTCTAAGAGAACTAGAGTGGCAGGACCTCTATTTATAGACCTGCATGAGGTGATTCTCTGAATTCGAATTGGATTAGGAAAAGATATTCACCCTTATCCATAACCATAAAATCTGAATTTTTCCATGGGAAAATCCCAACAATAAAATTCGGTTTTTTAAGGATAAATCCAATCCAAATCAAAACAAGATTTTAACTAGAATTTTATCTCCCTTTTTCAACCAAAAAAATCTGAAATTTCCTAGGAGATTTTTCCTCCAAAAATTCGGCCACATTTAGGATAAGGGAGAATCAAAATTCCACTAGGATTTTCAAGCTTAAATCTTATCTCAACCTTATCCAAAATAACCGAATTTTCCTAGGAGATTTCCTCCATAATTTCGGCCACTTTTCAGGGAAGGAGAGAATCCAAATTCAACTAGGATTGAAACTTGAATTTTTCCCTTGAACCTTATCCACAAAAACCGAAATTCCATTGAGGATTATCCTCAAAAATTTCGTCCACCTTTTGTTAGGATTTAGATTCAAAATTTAAGTAGGATTCTAACAAGATTATCCTCTCCAAATCCAACTCAAATTCGAATTTCAAACCTTGTGGATTTTCCACAACAAATTCGAATCCACTTGGGCTGTGATTTAAAATTTGAATTTCAAATTTCAAATTCGAATTTCAAATTTCAAATTTCAAATTTCAAATTTCAAATTTCAAATTTCAAATTTCAAATTTCAAATTTAAATTTCAAATTCAAATTTCAAATTCGAATTTCAAATTCAAATTTCAAAATTCAAATTTCAAAATCCACAAAACGGTTGTGTTTCAAATTCTTGTTCTCATGGATAATTTTCTACAACTCCAATCCAATCTCAAATAAAATCATGGCAACTTTATTTGGAGTTCGAATAATTGTGTACTATATTACCCAAAACAAAATCTGAATCTAACCGGAGAGAATCTTGTCTATCATCCTAATCCTGTGTCATCACCATCCATGCATAATAAACTAGCCAATAGCATACACAAATCAATTTGCCAAACGTTAAGGAATTATGTGGAGCTAGTAGAGGGACTGATTGGACATATATAATCAGGCTCCCGCAAATTCATATGATCATCATTCTTTACCGAACAACTCAATCATATGATCACTAGTTTCAGAGTGACACCACTATAAACCTTAAACTGAACTCCCAATTATATACCGTATTACGTAAGCCTGTGACGAGCTACTATCCAATGACCTTGTCATATATGTAAAACCCTCATATGATATCCATGATCAGCCTTAGGTCAAAGTCCGTTTAATCCTACTGATCAGGCTATCTTAAAGTTCCATTATACTACCGAATTAAGAAAATGATTATTCACCATATGTGAATAAGAAGTCATCCGCCCAGCAGACGACCCAAGGCCTTGTCCATTTTCACATTCAGTATAATGCCTTTAAGAGGATACCTTTAACTCCTTAGAGCTATGATTCCGATATCTGCAAACAAACCCTTCATCGTATACAAGTCATGCACCCAACGAACCGGTCTATAAGCTTACTACCTCTAAGACGCTTTAGCCATTGGAACATCAAAGTACACAAGTCATATACATGAAGTAGTTCATTTACTCAGGATTAAGGTTATTGCACAATGAACGTCAAAAGCAGATTGATCCACTCATAGCGGACTACGTAGATCAATCATGCTTTAGTCCCGGTCTAATATGTTACCACCAAGTAACATATCTATGTCTCTACTTGGGAGTCCAGCTCCAGACAGTCAAGACAAACCATCCCCTCCAAGGCTTTAGATAACATAATAGTCTTAACATGAGTTAGATGCTCAGTCTAACCCCATAGACTATAGACCATAGTTTAGAACGCTAACTTTAGAACATTGTCTTCTCGCATACAAAAGTCCATTGCATGCAACGTTCTAACAGTTTTAACACAAGCAGTCAGTGAGCCATATTTGCTTACATTTACTTTAACATGTAAATAAGACGAGGACAGATAGCAATGTAATGAATAACCTCTATATATAATTTTATTATCCAATTCAAAATGAATACATCAAAATGTCTCTAATACTTAGGGCATTTCCTAATAGGAACTAAGTCACACAAAACTTCATCTTTGTATTTTCCAATGCGGAAGGCAACAAACACCTGTTTATTCACCTTTACCTAGCCACTATTATTCAACCATTGTAGCTTGTATGGCTGGGGATGTTTCAACGTGGGCAGTCCTAATTTCTCTACCATGGTTGTGCTCGCCACATTAGAACAACTTCCTCCATCAATAATCATACTGCATACTTTGTTGTTGACGTGGCACCTAGTATGAAATATGTTTTCTCATTGCACTTCTTCATCTTCTTTTGCATGCAAGTTTAAAACCCTCATTGTGACCAACAATTCCCCTTGGACCGCATATTCCTCATCATCCACATCCTCTAGTGGTGGCGTTTCATACTCACTGTCATCGTGTAGGATCATGACGCGCTTGTTTGGACACTGACCAGCAATGTGACCCCTGCCTTGACATTTAAAACACTTAATATCACGATTTCGAGAACTGGAAGGGTCAGATTTACCTTGAGACCCATGGTTGGGTGTTTCTTGTCTTGGCTCGAATTTGGGTTTTGCAGTAGGTTTCTCCTCTTTCTTTGGTTTCCATGGGGAAGAACCTGGATTATGGGTTGCACGTGTACCACCCCTCCTCTTGAGCTGTCGCTCCACTTTGATGGCCATGTGTACCATGTCTTCCACTTATACGTAATGCTGCATCTCCACCCTACCATGAATATCTTCGTTCAAGCCATTCAAGAACCTGGCTATAGTAGCCTCTCGATCTTCTTCGACGTTAGCCCGGATCATCGCAACCTCCATATCTTGGTAATATTCCTGCACACCCCGGTTACCCTGTCGAAGCCTTTGTAATTTATTGTACAAATCCTGATAGTAGTGGACAAGTACGAACCGCTTTCTCATTACTCTCTTCATCTCTTCCCACGTATCAATTGGACGTTCTCCAGCTTATCACCTGTTCAACACCAACTGATCCCACCAAATAATAGCATAGTCAGAAAACTCAATGGCAGTGAGTTTTACCTTCTTCAGCTCAGAGTCGTTATGGCAATCGAACACCAACTCCACCTTCTTCTCCCACTCGAGATAAGCTTCAGGATCGCTTCTACCCTGGAACGATGAAATCTTCATCTTAATACTACCCAAGCTATTATCCTCTTGAATCCAAGCTTCTCTAAACCGTCCTCCATGCCCACCTCGATCATCCTCTTCTTCGGAATCAGCCTCAAAATATTCTTCATCTTCATCTCTCACCCACTTATATGGAACCCTTTCTCTTCTACGCATATTTGGAACATCCTGCGGCTGCTCTACACGCGTATTCTCAACTCGATCTAATCGTTCATGAATCTGCTCCAACTCTATCCTCATCATGTCCCTTATCTCTCCTACCATTGCTTCCATGAACAACTTCAGATCAATCATCCCTATAGTACCTTTGGCAACACTCTTTTCACTGTTGTGAGACATGATTACTACAAAAACAAGGTTAGAGTAAACTAAAAGACCTCTCACACTCCCTCACATGTTTCACTCAAAGAATGGGTTTCACTCGACTTTACTCGTGTTTCACAATAATTATGGCTTTTACCCTCTAATGTACTCACCACTCTTGCCTTTTTCCACTCGTAATAATATCTCACTCGGTTCTTATCGAACTTCTCAAATCAGTATCAAAATTTCCGTCACAATTCCCGAATGACTACACCAAGGCAATTTGGGTTATAAACAGCAAGGATTACAATGAAAAAAAAAACAACGGTGGGTTAGGTTTCTGAAAACAAGAAAATTTACCCAAAAATTTTGGTGTACGGGGTAAGTTGATTTCGGGAATGTTAGAAGCCTAAATGTACGATATCAAACAAAAAATTTGTTGTTGAGTCGAAATACTTTTTTTTTTTTTTTTTGATCCCCTTGATTTCTTTTTTTTTTTTGTTTAGATCCTCTTGATTTGAATTCTGAATAACACAACTGAAAATTACAACCTTAATTCAGAACAAAAAAATGAAAATAAATGGGATAGAAAAACCTGAGTTTAGATCCTAAGCTCTGATACCAAATGATGCGAACCTCGCCAAGAATAATGAGACCCGTCAAAATTATGAACCCAAGAACGTTCTAAATTCAGGTTCGAATAGATGGAAGACCTCGACCCATTGCTTCAGCAAAAACAAGAACCTTGGTATATAGGACCTTATGTGACGACCCGCCCTACGTAGGGTCAAACAGTACTATTACAGTCAGTCACTGTTGCCAACTGCAATAGACTGTAACCACTTGGGTCGTCGGCAACTTACTTTTAACTTGTTTCTAACTTATTCTGATACCATCTATAATAGCTGGTATCTTACTTTTAACATACTTTCTTTAACATGCTTACTCTAACTTCCCATTTGAACATCAAAATATGGAATAAATTTTTTTTTTTTCTTAAACTTTACTTCGAAACTGTACCGTCGTAAAACATTTACTATAATAAACATTTTACATTGCCTTAACTTCCTTTACATTATAAAACATCATTTTAATACTCTTTTAAACAGCTCAGCGGAAGACTCATAGTAGTACCATAACCCTCACCCAGTCCCTTGGCACATGCAGATTCCATCCGTCATCCATCATTTGTCTTATCTTCGTGCAGGATGCTTACCTGCAACATAAACAAACTTGTGAGCGACAGGCTCAATAAGTTCAAACATACATTCATGACAAAATACTAACTCATACCTTTTGGACAGAACAAGTCTGATACTAACCGTGGCATCAGAACATGAACATACATTATACTTTACTTTCAACTTCATATATAACATATTCTAACATTGAGAGAACAATCTCAACGTTCTTTTAGCGTAACATAATTTAAACATAACATACAGGATATATGCTTAACATCTTAAGCATAACATACTCAACATTATACAAAATATTGTATACACATATCAACTTAAACACAGCATACTTAATGTATGCTTAAACATCACAGATACACTTAAAATTGTATAACTGACTTATGCATATCAATTTATGCATAACATAGCATATGCACACATGTTAGTCGCATTATGCTTGTTTACTTTCATTCTTTCTTTCATGTCATACTTTTCTTCTTCTTTTCTTTTCTTGCTAAGCATATGCACACATATTAGTGGCATTATGCTTGTTTACTTTCATTCTTTCTTTCATGTCATACTTTTCTTCTTCTTTTCTTTTCTTGCTAAGCATATGCACACATATTAGTGGCATTATGCTTGTTTACTTTCATTCTTTCTTCTTCTAGCTTTTCTTAGCTTTACTTTCTTTTCTTTTCTTTCTTTTTACTTTCACTAGTGGATCATATCCCAATCTGTCGATCTATCTCCTTCTTTTCTTCTCTTTCTTTATTTATCTCTCTTTTCTTTTCTTTTCTTTTACTAATGGATTCTATCCTAATCTGTTTCTTTTCTTTCACTGATGGATCATATCCTAATCTGTTTCTTTTCTTTGACTGATGGATCATATCCTAATCCGTTTCTTTCCTTTGACTGATGGATCATATTCTAATATGTCGATCCATCTCCTTCCTTTCTTCTCTTTCTTTATTTACCTCTCTTTTCTTTTCTTTTCTTTGCTTTTCTTAGCTTTTCTTTGCTAAGCTTCACTTTCTTTTCTTTTCTTTTCTTAGCTTTTCTTTGCTAAGCTTTACTTGTTTTTCTTAGCTTTTCTTTGCTAAGCTTTACTTTCTGTTCTTAGCTTTTCTTTGCTAAGTTTTACTTTCTTTTCTTTTCTTTACTTTATCTGCTTAATCTTTCACTTGTGGGCCCGTGGTTGGACGTACCTAGTGCGCGCAGACCAATAGAGGATCAGGGGAGCGACCCACCGATCAACTCTAAGGTCATCTCTGGACTACTTACGTTATAGGTAGTAAGTCATGCCATGAACTACCTCATTATTAACGAGGCAGCGCCACACAACTGGGGTGGAGGCAGGAAGTTAAGCCATAAACTACCTCATTATTAACGAGGCAACGCCACACAACTGGGGTGGGGGCTATCTGGGAACCTCACAACTGGGGAGGCCGGTACGCCAACCTTAACTTTTCAGTCTTATTATCTTGCTTATCTTTCTCGTTCTTTACTTTATCTTTTCGTTCGTTTGTTCATTCATTCTTTTTCTCTTTCGTTCATTTTCTTTTCGTTTCTTTCTTTCGTTTATATTTCATAAATCATTTCTTTCTTAACGTAACTTTTCTATAGTGTGAATTATGTTAGTCATACTTTGGTGCATATAGCACTAACAAACATGAATTCCATATAACACTTAAACATAAACCTAACACAACATGTCAGTTCATGTTACAAACAAATCACATATTTGAACTTACCACATATCATACTTAGACATAATAGTCTATTCATATTGCAGTCAATTAAATATTCGAACTTACTACATAGAACACATAGCACATAACATGACCAGTTCATTTATGTTGCAGTCAATTAAATGTTTGAACTTACTAATACTTGCTAGCATCTCTTTTCTTGCTTCCTTGGTCCGCAGACATCTCTTCATATCGGCTGGCGCGGATCCCTATAACCGAAATAATAACGGTTATTTTCTATGCTTCTTGCATGTATAAAACTTAATAAAACGTAAAAATTCTACGTTTCATTTCTCGATCATAAATTTAAGGATCTAATATCCAATTTATAACTTTTCTGCTAACTTTCAGTAAAATTACTATTTTACCCTGAACTTTTGGCAAAATTACCATTTTGCCCCTAATGGGTCTTTGAGTCATATCATTCTCATTTTATTGCTTAAACTGGATCTTCTAAGTTCAAAAATCATCAAATAATTTTTCTTGGGCTTTACTAAATTTTTTTTATGGCCTTATTTACCATAATTTCTTGGTTTACTATTTACCGACCCTCGGATGGTACTATTCTGACTCTCGAGCGTTAATGCTCTTTCTCAGGTCTAGGTCACCGAAAGGGCTCGAGTTTCCATCCCGACCACGTTTTTACCCTTCGGTTCTTAAAATACTCTTCTGTGCCGTTTTCAAAATTTCGACAGCATTTCCGCTTAATTTTTGGGTTCCCGGCGTTTAGGAAACGCCTCGAAACCATCTAACCTAGTTCTATTCTACCACGTACTATACCTGAACCTATATTTTTACGTAAAAACTCAACTTTTTACGTAAAAATCTTTACATTTTTCACTTTTTCTCATTTGACTATTTTCAATACACATAGTCCATTTTTCTTACAATTTCACAATGTAGAATACATAATTCATATATACTCATTCCAAAAACATTAATTTCAGGAATGGAGGGACCGAAGTCACTACCAGAATCGTTCCACTGGTGATCGAACGAACTGTTCGATTTCGTGCGGACAAACTTTAATTCTCCATTCTTTGCCTTTGAGACTCTGTCTTGCAATTCTGACGTCGCGGATGTGTCCAGAACGTCGAAAATAGGCCAACGGGCCATTCTTCAATTTTTGGTCTTCGGTCGCCGTTGACCGGCGTTGACCGTCGTTGACCGGCGTTGACCGTCGTTGACCGGCGTTGACTCACCGTTGACAAAATGAGGATATTTACCCTGAAAGGTTGGAATCTTCATCTTAATACTACCCAAGCTATTATCCTCTCAAATCCTAGCTTCTCTAAACCATCCTCCATGCCTACCTCGATCATCCTCTTCTTCGAAACCAACCTCAAAATATTCTTCATCTTCATCTCTCACCCCCTATATGGAACCTTACTCTTCCACGCATATTTGGAACATCCTGCGGCTGCTCTACACGCGTATTCTCAACTCGATCTAATCGTATATGAATTTGCTCCAACTCTGTCCTCATCATGCGCCTCATCTCTCCTATTATTGTGCCCATGAACAACTTCGGATCAGCCATCCCTGTAGCGCCTTTGGCAACACTCTTTTCACCGTTGTGAGACATGATTACTACAAAAACATGGTTAGAGTAAACTAAAAGACCTCTCACACTCCCTCACGTGTTTCACTTAGAGAATGGGTTTCACTCAACTTCACTCGTGTTTCACACAACAATTATGGCTTTTACCCTCTAATGTACTCACCACTCTTGCCTTTTTCCACTCGTAGTAATTTCTCACTCGGTTCTTACCGAACTACTTAAATCAGTACCAAAATTTCCATTGTAATTCCCGAATGACTACACCAAGACAATTTGGGTTATAGACAGCAAGGATTATAATGAAAAAGCAACGGTGGTTTAGGTTTATGAAAACACGAAAATTTACCCAAAAATTTTGGTCTATGGGGTAAGTTGATTTTTGGAATATTAGAAGCCTAAATGTATGATATCAAACAAAAAATTTGTTGTTGAGTCAAAATACTTTTTTTTTTTTGGGATCCCCTTGATTTCTTTTTTTTTGTTTTGCTTGGATCCTCTTGATTTGAATTTTGAATAACATAACCGAAAATTACAATCTTAATTCGAAACAAAAAAATGAAAATAAATGGGATAGGCAAACTTGAGTTTAGATCCTAAGCTCTGATACCAAATGATGCGAACCTCGCCAAGAATGACGAGACCCGTCAAAATTATGAACCCAAGAACGTTCTAAAGTCAGGTTCGAATAGATGGAAGATCTCGACCCATTGCTTCAGCAAAAACAAGAACCTTGGTATATAAGACCTCAACCCGTTGCTTAATGTGAAACAAGATCCTTCGTATGAGGAAGACGCCATAATCAACTATGGAAGGGTTGATTGATAAGTCAGAAATGAACGCCACGGAAAATTCCGATAAGTTCAGATAGTTCTTTAAAGAGCCAAAGAGAATTAGAACTCTCAAATTTATGAATTAAACTGATGTGATCTGTTTTATTGCTATAGGGATGCCTATTTATAGGCAATTGATACAAAGAATATTCCTAAAAAAATCCAAAAATTATTTGAAAATTTGTTACAAAAGATAATCCTAAATCCTAACTGAAATTTGTTACAAAAGACAATCCTAAATCATCCTAAATCCTAACAAATCCGAAAATCTAATCCTAATCTAATTCGTAAATGTAGGAAGGTAGTTATTCTACCACAAATTCGAAAATCCATAGTTAAAAAATGTCTTGGGCTTGATTGAATTAGCTAAAGTCCTCATGGGCTTGAATTAAGTTAATGTATCATGAATCATGCTCAATGGGCTTGAATTAAATTATGAACCAATTCGAATACCAATTGGGCTAGTTACAAGAGCGAGAGCAAAGAGATTTAAAGAAGAACTTATTGGGCTGATTCAAGAGATTTGGGCTCAATCAAATTCGTGGAGGCCCATTGATTCATATGTCAACAGGGATGCATTAGCTTAATTCAAGTCCATGAGGAATTCAAATAATACAAGCCCGTAACTTTTTTTAATTTATTTTCTTTTCTTTTTCTGAATTTCTAGTGTAGGCGTGATTTTGGCTAGGATTTAGGATTATCTTTTGTAACAAATTTAACTTAGGACTTAGGATTATCTTTTATAACAAATTTTCAGATTTTTAGGATTATCCTTTGTAACAAATTTTCGGGTTTTTTAGGAATATTTTCTATAACAATTGCCTAGAAATAGGCATCCTCACGACAATAAAAAAACACATCAGTTCACTCATAAATTTGAGAGTTCTAATTCTCTTTGGTTCTTTAAGAACTATTTGAACTTATCGGAATTTTCCGTGGCATTCACTCCCAACTTATCAATCAAACATTCCATAGTTTATTGTAGCATCTTCCTTATACCAAGGTTCTTGTTCCGCATTAAGCAACGGGTTGAGGGCCAATATACCAAGGTTCTTGTTTTTGCTGAAGCAACAGGTCAAGGTCTCCCATCCATTCAAACCTGACTTTGGAACGTTATTGGGTTCATAATCTTGACGGGTCTCATTATTCTTGGCAGGGTTCGCATCATTTGGTATCAGAGCTTAGGTTCTAGTTTCAAAAGAACCAAAAGAGGATCAACGAGTGGAAGAAGGCAGGAGTAGTGAGCATATTAGAGGGTAAAAGCCATTTAAGTGAGAAACACGAGAGTTAGTGAATTCTCTTTTCTCAAGTGAAACACGTGAGGGAGTGCTTGTGAGGTTTCTAACCTTATTTTGCAGATTTTAAATATGTCAAGCAATAAAGAAGAAAACTCAACCGTAGAGCCACCATGACCAACTATTCCAAACCTGCAGTTACAGTTGATGAGAGAGATGAAATGGATGTTGAGAGTTGAATTAGAACGAGTGCATGAACAGTTGGGCCGGTTAGAGATTGCACGTTTGAAGCAGCCACAAAATGCTCCTAATGTGTGTAAAAGGGAAAGAGTTTAATTTCGAGGTGTGAGAGATGAAGACAAAAAGTATTGTGGGGCTGGTTTTGAAAAAGAAGATGGTCAGGATTCGGTTGTGGGTAATAGGAGACATAGAGGGCGATTTACAAGAGCTAGGAATCAAGAAGACAACAACCTAGGTAGCATTAAAATGAAGATTCCCCCGTTCCAAGGTAAAACCATCCCTGACGATTTAGAGAAGTAGTTTGATTGGCGTGTCAACATGGATGGCTTCATTAACAAGTATTCGTTGCTCAACGATCAACCAATCACTTTTGTATTGCTAACACCACAACAAGTGTATGAAGATCGAGTGAGGTCACAAAAGGAGGGTGAACAAAAGAGAAGGGGTAAAAAAGATAGCAACCAAAAGATAAAAAGTGAAAAAGAAAGAGAGTGAAAAAGAGAGAGAGGCCGAGAAAAGCGAGAAAGAAAAAGAGAATAGTTTTATGGCCATTGAGAGAAAATCAGAGAGAAAACAAAAGGATTGCTATACAAAAGGATACGAGGATGTCTTTTACGAGGAAGCACTACGTGGATTACCATTTATCTGAGGGTTCAAACATTAAATTGATTTTGTGCCCAGAGCCTCCAATCCAAACCGAATAAACTATAGTAGTAATCCCGAGAAAACTAAGGAGCTTCACGGTCAAGCCCACAAAATTGTTACAAATTAGTTTTTGATCTCGGAGATTGGGTTTGGCTATGCGTAAGGAAGAAACGAATCCCAACACAAAAACGTTCCAAGCGACTTCCTAGAGGGGATGGTCCTTTCCAAGTTCTTGAATGAATCGATGACAATGCATACAAATCCTTATTAGGCGATGATTTCCTTTTCAAGAGGAAGGGAATGATATGAATCAAAGAACGGTTTTAAGGGAAACAATTCGAATGCCAATTGGGCTGGTTACAAGAGCGAGGGGAAAGAGATTTAAAGAAGCACTTAATGGGCTGATTCAAGAGTTTTGGGCTCAATCAAATTCGTGGAGGCCTATTAATTCATGTGGTCAACAGGGATACATTAACTTAATTTAAGCCCATTGGGAATTCAAATAATACAAGCCCATGACTTTTTTTAATTTATTTTCGTTTCCTTTTTCAAATTTCTAGTGTAGGCATGATTTTGGCTAGGATTTAGGATTATCTGTTGTAACAAATTTCAGTTAGGATTTAGGATTATCTTTTATAACAAATTTTTAGATTTTTAGGATTATCCTTTGTAACAAATTTTTGGGTTTTTTAGGAATATTCTTTGTAACAATTGCTTATAAATAGGCATCCTCATGGCAATAAAAAGACACATCAGTTTATTCATAAATTTAAGAGTTCTAATTCTCTTTGGTTCTTTAAGAACTATTTGAACTTATCGGAATTTTCCGTGGCGTTCACTCCCGACTTATCAATCAACCATTCCATAGTTGATTGTGACATCTTCCTTATACCAAGGTTCTTATTCAGCATTAAGCAATGGGTTGAGGTCCAATATACCACGGTTCTTGTTTTTGCCGAAGCAACGGGTCGAGGTCTCCCATCTATTCAAACCTGACTTTGGAACGTTCTTAGGTTGATAATCTTGACGGGTCTCGTTATTCTTGGCGGGGTACGCATCATTTGGTATCAGAGCTTAGGTTCTAGTTTCAAAAGAACCAAAAGAGAATCAACGAGTGGAAGAAGGCAGGAGTAGTGAGCATATTAGAGGGTAAAAGCCATTTAAGTAAGAAACATGAGAGTGAGTGAATTCTCTTTTCTCAAGTGAAACACGTGAGGGAGTGCTTGTAAGGTTTCTAACCTTATTTTACAGATTTTAAATATGTCTGCAATAAAGAATAAAACTCAACCGTAGAGCCACCACGACCAACTATTCCAAACCTGCAGTTACAGTTGATGAGAGAGATGAAACGGATGTTGAGAGTTGAATTAGAACGAGTGCATGAATGGTTGGACTGGATAGAGATTGCATGTTTGAAGTAGCGACAAAATGCTCCTAATGTGTGTAAAAGGAAAAGAGTTCAATTTCGAGGTGTGAGAGATGAAGATGAAAAGTATTGTGGGGCTGGTTTTGATAAAGAAGATGGTCAGGATTCGGTTGTGGGCAATAGGAGACATGGAGGGCGATTTACAAGAGCTAGGAATCAAGAAGACAACAATTTGGGTAGCATTAAAATGAAGATTCCCCCGTTCCAAGGTAAAACCATCCCTGACGATTTAGAGAAGCAGTTTGATTGGTGTGTCAACATGGATGGCTTCACCAACAAGTATTTGTTGCTCAACGATCAACCAATCACTCTTGTACTGCTGACACCACAACAAGTCTATGAACATCGAGTGAGGTTAAAAATGAAGGGTGAACAAAAGAGAAGGAGTGAAAAAGAGAGCAACCAAAAGATAAAAAGTGAAAAAGAAAGAGAGTGAAAGAGAGAGAGAGGCCGAGAAAATCGAGCAAAGAAAAGAGAAGAGTCTTATGGCCATTGAGAGAAAATCAGAGAGAAAACAAAGGGATTGCTACACAAAAGGATATGAGGATATCTTTTGCGAGGAAGCACTACGTGGATTACCATTTATCCGAGGGTTCAAACATCAAATTGATTTTGTGCCCAGAGCTTCCAATCCAAACCAACTAATCTATAGTAGTAATCCCTAGAAGACTAAAGAGCTTCAAGGTCAAGCCAACAAAACGCGTCACAAATTAGTTTTGGATCCCGGAGATTGGGTTTGGCTATGTGTAAGGAAGAAACAAATCCCGACACAAAAACATTCCAAGCGACTTCCTAGAGGGGATGGTCCTTTCCAAGTTCTTGAATGAATGGATGACAATGCATACAAATCCTTATTAGGCGATGATTTCCTTTTCAAGAAGAAGGGAATGATCTGAATCAAAGAACGGTTATAAGGGAACCAATTCGAATACCAATTAGGCTGGTTACAAGAGCGAGAGCAAAGAGATTTAAAGAAGCACTTAATGGGCTGATTCAAGAGATTTTGGGCTCAATCAAATTCGTGGAGGCCCATTGATTCACGTGGCCAACAGGGATGCACTAACTTAATTTAAGCCCATGAGGAATTCAAATAATACAAGTGCATGACTTTTTTTAATTTATTTTCGTTTCTTTTCCTGAATTTCTAGTGTAGGCGTGATTTTGGCTAGGATTTAGGATTATCTTTTGTAACAAATTTCAGTTAGGATTTAGGATTATCTTTTATAACAAATTTTCATATTTTTAGGATTATGCTTTGTAACAAATTTTCGGGTTTTTTAGGAACATTCTCTGTAACAATTGCCTATAAATAGGCATCCTCACGGTAATAAAAAGACACATCAGTTTATTCACAAATTTGAGAGTTTTAATTCTCTTTGGTTCTTTGAGAACTATTTGAACTTATCGGAATTTTTCGTGGCGTTCACTCCTGACTTATCAATCAACCATTCCATAGTTGATTGTGGCATCTTCCTTATACCAAGGTTCTTGTTCCGCATTAAGCAGCGGGTTGAGGGCCAGTATACCAAGGTTCTTGTTTTTGCTGATGTAACAGGTCGAGGTCTCCCATCCATTCAAACCTGACTTTGGAACGTTATTGGGTTCATAATCTTGACGGGTCTCGTTATTCTTGACAGCGTTCGCATCATTTGGTATCAGAGTTTAGGTTCTAGTTTGAAAAGAACCAAAAGAGAATCAACGAGTGGAAGAAGGCAGGAGTAGTGAGCATATTAGAGGGTAAAAGCCATTTAAGTGAGAAACACGAGAGTTAGTGAATTCTCTTTTCTCAAGTGAAACACGTGAGGGAGTGCTTGTGTGGTTTCTAACCTTATTTTGCAGATTTTAAATATGTCACGCAATAAAGAAGAAAACTCAACCATAGAGCCACCACGACCAACTATTCCAAACCTGCAGTTACAGTTGATGAGAGAGATGAAACGGATGTTGAGAGTTGAATTAGAATGAGTGCATGAACAGTTGGGCCGGTTAGAGATTGCCCATTTGAAGCAGACACAACATGCTCCTAATGTGTGTAAAAGGGAAAGAGTTTAATTTCGAGGTGTGAGAGATGAAGACAAAAAGTATTGTGGGGCTGGTTTTGATAAAGAAGATAGTCAGGATTCGGTTGTGGGTAATAGGAGACATGGAGGGTGATTTACAAGAGCTAGGAATCAAGAAGACAACAATTTGGGTAGCATTAAAATGAAGATTCCCCCGTTCCAAGGTAAAACCATCCCTGACGATTTAGAGAAGCTGTTTGATTGGCGTGTCAAAATGAATGGCTTCACCAACAAGTATTTGTTGCTCAACAATCAACCAATGACTCTTGTATTGCTAACACTACAACAAGTGTATAAAGATCGAGTAAGGTCACAAAAGGAGGGTGAACAAAAGAGAAGGAGTGAAAAAGAGAGCAACCAAAAGATAAAAAGTGAAAAAGAAAGAGAGTGAAAAAGAGAGAGAGGCCGAGAAAAGCGAGCAATAAAAAGAGAATAGTTTTATGGCCATTGACAGAAAATCAAAGAGAAAACCAAAGGATTGCTATACAAAAGGATACGAGGATGTCTTTTGCAAGGAAGCACTACGTGGATTACCATTTATCTGAGAGTTCAAACATCAAATTGATTTTGTGCCCAGAGCTTCCAATCCAAACTGAATAAACTATAGTAGTAATCCCGAGAAGACTAAGGAGCTTCAAGGTCAAGCCCACAAAATGCGTCACAAATTAGTTTTTGATCTCGGAGATTGGGTTTGGCTATACGTAAGGAAGAAACGAATCCCGACACAAAAACGTTCCAAGCGACTTCCTAGAGGGGATGGTCCTTTCCAAGTTCTTGAACGAATCGATGACAATGCATACAAATCCTTATTAGGTGATGATTTCCTTTTCAAGAGGAAGGGAATGATATGAATCAAAGAACGGTTTTAAGGGAAACAATTCGAATACCAATTAGCCTGGTTACAAGAACGAGGGGAAAGAGATTTAAAGAAGCACTTAATGGGCTGATTCAAGAGATTTGGGCTCAATCAAATTCGTGGAGGCCTATTGATTCATGTGGTCAACAGGGATACATTAACTTAATTTAAGCTCATGAGGAATTCAAATAACACAAGCCCATGACTTTTTTTAATTTATTTTTGTTTCCTTTTTGGAATTTCTAGTGTAGGCGTGATTTTGGCTAGGATTTAGGATTATCTTTTGTAACAAATTTCAGTTAGGATTTTGGATTATCTTTTATAAAAATTTTTCATATTTTTAGGATTATCCTTTGCAACAAATTTTCGGGTTTTTTAGGAATATTCTCTGTAACAATTGCCTATAAATAGGCATCCTCACGGCAATAAAAATACTCATCTGTTTATTTACAAATTTGAGAGTTCTAATTATCTTTGGTTCTTTGAGAACTATTTGAACTTGTCGGAATTTTCCATGGCATTCACTCCCGACTTATCAATCAATCTTTTTATAGTTGATTGTGGCATCTTCCTTATACCAAGGTTCTTGTTCCGCATTAAGCAATAGGTTGAGGTCCAATATACCAAGGTTCTTGATTTTGCTGAAGCAACGGGTCGAGGTCTCCCGTCCATTCAAACCTGACTTTGGAACGTTCTTGGGTTCATAATCTTGACGGGTCCCGTTATTCTTGGCGGGGTTTGCATCATTTGGTATCAGAGCTTAAGTTCTAGTTTCAAAAGAACCAAAAGAGGATCAACGAGTGGAAGAAGGCAGGAGTAGTGAGCATATTAGAGGGTAAAAGCCATTTAAGTGAGAAACACGAGAGTGAGGGAATTCTCTTTTCTCAAGTGAAACACGTGAGGGAGTGCTTGTGAGGTTTCTAACCTTATTTTGCAGATTTTAAATATGTCACACAATAAAGAAGAAAACTCAACCGTAGAGCCACCACGACTAACTATTCCAAACCTGCAGTTACAGTTGATGAAAGAGATGAAACGGATGTTGAGAGTTAAATTAGAACGAGTGCATGAATGGTTGGACCGAATAGAGATTGCACGTTTGAAGTAGCCACAAAATGCTCCTAATGTGTGTAAAAGGGAAAGAGTTTAATTTCGAGGTGTGAGAGATGAAGACGAAAAGTATTGTGGGGTTGGTTTTGATAAAGAAGATGGTCAGGATTCGGTTGTGGGTAATAGGAGACATGGAGGGCGATTTACAAGAACTAGGAATTAGGAAAACCACAATTTGGGTAGCATTAAAATGAAGATTCTCCCGTTCCAAGGTAAAACCATCCCTAACGATTTAGAGAAGCAGTTTGATTGGTGTGTCAACATGGATGGCTTCCCCAATAAGTATTCGTTGCTCAACGATCAACCAATCACTCTTGTACGATTTCTCCATTGAACTTTGACCAGTGGAATACTTCTATTTCTCAACATTTTCTCTTTTCGAGCAAGTATTTGCACCAGTTGCTCTTCGTAGGATAAGTCTTCTTGAATTTGAATCGGCTCATAGTCTAGAACATGTGAAGGGTCGGATATGTACTTCCTCAGCATTGGTACGTGAAAAACATTATGTACTGAGGACAACTCAGGTGGCAGTGCTATCTTATAGAATACCTTTCCAACTCAGCTAATAATTGAAAAAGGCCCTATATATCTTGAACTCAGCTTCCCTTTTTTTCCAAATAGCATGACGCCTTTCATTGGTGCTATCTTTAGGAATACGAAGTCTCCTTCATTGAATTCCAGGAATCTTTATCTTTTGTTTGCATAACTCTTCTGACGACTTTGTGCCATTTTATTCTCTATTGGATCTTCTTGACTGCATCATTGGCTCCTGAATAAACTCAGTCTTATGCAATTCTTTCTCCCTCAGATCATACTAATGGATAAGAGATCTGCATTTCCTACCATATAATGCTTCATAAGGAGCCATTCCAATGGAGGCTTGATAACTATTATTGTAAGAGAATTCAATCAATGGTAGTTTCTTATTCTATGCTCCTTTGAAATCTAGTACACATGCTCGAAGCATGTCTTCTAGCGTTTGGATTGTGCATTCAGACTATCCATCAGTCTGGGTTGAAATGCAGTGCTGAACCTTAGTTCTGAGCCCATCGCTTCTTGTACACTTTTCCAAAAATTAGATGTGAACCGACTATCACGATCTGACTCTATCATTGTCAGTATTCCATGTAATCTCACAATGTTGGTAATGTACAATTTTGTCAATTTCTCCAACGTGTATGTCATCTTTATAGGTATAAAGTTAGCAGACTTGGTCAATCGATCGACCACTACCTATATCACATCAAATCCTTCACTTGTCTTAGGCAATCCTACCACGAAATCCATAGTCACATGTTCCCATTTCCATTATGGCATCTCTAATGGCTATAACTCACCTGCTGGCCGTTGATGCTCAACTTTGATTTCCTAACATGTTAAACAACTACTGACATGTTTAACAATGTCATTCTTCATCTTTCTCCACCAAAAGTACTGCTTCAGGTCTTGGTATATTTTCGTACCCGGATGTACTGAATAAGGGGTATCATGTGCTTTTGTTAGAATTATTTTCTTTAAATCCTCCTTATCTGGTACGCAAATTCATCCTTGAAAGAGTAGTATTCCATCATCGGAGAGGTGGAATTCTAATTTTTCCTTTTTGGAAGCTTCTTCTCTAAGTCTTCTAAGAACACTATCTAGCTCTTGAGCTTCCTCAATTTCTTCTAGGATTGTTGTCTTTAATTGCATTGCTGCTTACTTTCCTATAACTAATTCCACTCCTAATGAGGAGATTTCGCACTGTAGTTGCTTGGGTAGCTTGTCGATGGCTACTCGTTCCGGCATGATCGTCTTGTGACTCAACACATCTACTACTCTATTCGCCTTGTTGGGGTGATACAAAATTTCACAGTCGTAGTCTTTTACCAGTTCCAGCCATCTTCTTTGTCTCATATTAAGCTCTTTCAGGGTAAAGAAATACTTTAAGCTCTGATGGTCCGTGAAGATCCTACAACGAGCTCCATATAAGTAATGCCGCCATATCTTGAGCGCAAACATGACGGCTACTAGCTCTAGATCATGAGTTGGATAGTTCTTCTCATGCTCTTTGAGTTGGCGAGATGCATAAGCTATCACCTTTCCTTCTTGCGTCAAGACAGCTCCTAATCCCATCCTAGATGCATCACTATAAATATCAAACTCTCCCTCATCTTTTGGGATCGTAAGAATTGGAGCACTAGTTAGCCGATTCTCAGTTCTTGAAAACTTTCTTCACACTTCTTTGTCCATTCAAATTTCTTCTCCTTACGAGTGCAGGCCGTGAGAGGGGCAGCTAATCTTGCAAATCCCTTTACAAATCTGCGGTAGTATCCTGCCAATCCTAGGAAACTTTAGATCTCAGTCACATTTTTCGGAGGAGACTATTTGCTGACTGCTTCTATCTTTGCTAGGACTACTGAAATCCCATCTTTAGAGACGACATGTCCTAAGAAATGGACTTTATCTAGCCAAAATTCACACTTCAAAAACTTAACATACAATTAGTGCTCCTTTAGAGTGCGTAATGCAGTCTGGAGATGCTCTCTTCATGTTCCTTTCGATTCTTCAAGTAAATAAGGATGTCATCGATAAATACAATGACAAATTTGTCTAACTATTCCTTAAATACTCGATTCATCAGATCCATAAAAGCAGCTGGGGTGTTCGTCAATCCAAAAGGCATAACGAGGAATTCGTTGTGCCTATACTGTGTTCGAAATGCGGTCCTTGGAATATCCTCTTCCTTGATCTTTAACTGGTGACAACCAGATCGAAGGTCAATCTTCAAGAAGATCACGGCTCCCTTAAGCTGATCGAATAAATCGTCGATCCTTGGCAGTGGATACTTGTTCTTAATTGTAACTTTATTGAGCTCGTGGTAATCTACGCACATTCTTAAGGTGCCATCCTTTTTCTTCACAAAGAGGACTGGAGCTCCCCATGGCGAAAAACTAAGTCGTATAAAACCCTTCTCTAACAATTCTTTCAGCTGAACTTGTTATTCCTTAAGCTCTACTAGAGCAATTCTATATGGGGCCTTGGAAATTATAGACGTTCTAGGTAGTAACTCAATCTCGAAGGTGATTTCCCTATCCGGGGGAAGCCCTGGCAATTCTTCTGCAAACACTTCTACAAATTCATTGATCACAGGCACATCTTTAGGTTGAAGCTTCACCTCCTTGGTTGTGTCCGTGACATAAGCTAAATATCCAGCACAACCACTAGTTATTAGCTATCTTGCCCTCATAAAACTGATCAACATATTTGATAGTTTCTGAGAATGTCCTTTATACTCGAATTGATCTTCTCCTCCAGACTGGAACACCACTTTTTGCCATTGATAGTCAATTGTCGCACCGTACTTTCCAAGGAAATCCATTCCAAGGATAACATCATAGTCGACTAATTCTAGTATGACTAGATCGATGTATAATTCTCTATTAGCAACAATTACTGGCACATGACGTAACCAGTAATCGGACAGTAATACCTCACCAGATGGCAAGGTTGTCTTAAATACTTGCCCAATTTTATCCTTAGCATGATTAATTCTTTCTACAAAGTTATATGAGGTAAATGAGTGCGATGCACCTGAGTCAAATAAAACACGTGCAGGGTTTTGAGCGACGGGAAGCTGACCTGTCACTACGTTGGAAGTGCCCACCTTAACATCCTCTTTGGTTTAGGCTAGAAGGTGCACCTCTATCCTTGGTGTAATTTCTAGATGCCCTGTTGAAGTGGATGATTCTTGTACGGCATGGACTTGACCAATTTATCGAGGCTGGAAGGGTCTGAGTTGATTCTATCGATTGGATGTACAGGTCCTAGCAAAATGTCCTTCCTTGCTGCATATGTAGCATGTAGCAGTCCCAAATTTACACTCGCCCCTATGCATCTTTCCACACTTTGAGCATGGTTATCGATTGTGCACAACTTTGGAGCCTTGTCTCTGTTGAGTGTTTCGAGCATTTTGACTCCAATTTTCATTTGGCTTCCGCTTGTTGGGGTTCATCTGATTTTGATTATTCTTCTGACTAGGCTTCATTCCTTGGTCAGGCCTGCTTGGCTGTTCTTCTACGTCTGCTTTGCAAGATCTCTTTCCTTCTTTTTCTCTTCCCATGCTTTTGTTCTTTCTTCTTTTGCTCGACTCAAACGGTGTTCTGCCCTCAGGGCTCTACTCACGCAGTCTGCTATTGTGTTTGGTGGGGTTTCACCACTCTCCACAATTGTGGTTACGTCTTGTTGAAACATATTAATCATCCTCCGTACCCGTTCTCCCGCTGTGGGTACTAAGTGTGGACATAATCGGGCCAGTCTGTCAAATTTGTGGCAGGCCTCAGTCACTGTCATGTTACCTTGCCTTAGGTCGTCAAACTCCCTCTGTTGAGCTCTAAGAGTGTCCAAGTTAAAAAACTTTCTATTAAACTCTTCTAGGAAGTCGTTCCAAGTCATCCTCGTAGTATCGCGCATCCTTCTTTAGCATGCAAGAAGCGCATAGGACCTTTTCCTAGTTCGTAGGGTTCATGAATTCAAAAATGGTCTGTAGTGAAGCTAACCATTCTTCCGCCTCTAAGGGATCCATAGACCCCTCAAACTCTAGTGGCTTCATTTTCCTGAACCTCTCATACACAGGTTCCTGATTAATCACGGGTTGGGCACCCATAACTATTTCTGGTACAGCTGGTACCGGGGTTACAACCGGCTCTACGGCTGGCTGTGGTTCTGGTACTGGCACTTTAGTTGGAGGGGGATTTACTTGTTCTACATTTCTCTGTTCTAGCAATTCTTGTAATCTTTGATTCTGTCTCTCTTGCGCATCTAGCCGAGCTTATATATTGGCTAGTATAGCAGCGAAACCAGTTTCTTGAGTTTGCCTAGCTCATGTACGAACCATATTACTGTGTAACCTATTACAAACAATAGCGACATTGTTTAGTGCTCATAACAACATCATAATTGTCTAAAGATTAACTTACTTGGACTGAGTAGGTGTAGATACAAGAATGTCATGGAAGATCGGTGGAAGAACCGCTTGCTCTGATACCAACTCTTGTGGGCCACCCGACTAGCTTGAGTCATCCACTCGCTTTCTTTCTTTCTTTGCTCTTATTTCCTCTTACTTAACTTGCTTTTCTTTAAAAGATTGGCATTTGAAAATTCATGAAATTTTTTTTCTTTCTTTTTAATAAAATGCTTGTGGTCTTGTTTTCTTGAAAATAATTAATAATATAAATATACTTTATTACATAAGTATACCTTTAGACTTACTTTACTTTATACATCACACACCTGTCTTGTCTTTATATATTTATATATACATTCTTATACTACACTCTTTTCACAGCGGATGATTTGCGAAGCAGATCCATAACCTGTCCATGACACTCTAGGAATCTGCCTGCCAGTCCTTTAGCTCTCTTTTCATTATGCAGGTTGCTTACTCTTGTTACCTATATCATGAACAGACTAGTGAGTTAGAGCTCAATAAGTACAAACATACAGATAAAACATAATTTATGCCTAAAACTTAGGGTTAGTCTATTATGTGTGTCCATTTTCTGTTCTTATGATCTCTTCATTCTTTCTGTTCTATCTTTTACTTTATTTTTCTTTTCTTTTCTTTTCTTCCTTTTCTTTCTTTATCTTTCACTTGTGGGCCCATGGTTGGACATACCTAATATGCATAGACCAATGTGGGAAAGTGGGAGCGTCCCACCAATCGGCCCCAAGGTCAATCTTTACACTACCACACTTGGGGTAGCACCACACACTGGGGTGGAAGCTATCTTTAAACCTCACACTGGGGAGGCCGGTATGCCAACCTTACATTTTCAGTCATATTATCTTGCTTACATTTATCTTTCGTTACTTTAGCATTTCATGTTTTTCTAACTTTGTGAATATGTTAGACTATTACGTTACAACATACAACTGATACATAAACATAATTCTATGGTAAGTCAGTTCATGAGTAGACATGTAAATGTCTATACTTACAGTGTTTGGGCTAAAGTAAGCTTTCTCGTGTCCTTTGAATTCCTGTGCTCGGCTTTGGTCGGGTTTCCTAAGGTCATCGATTAATTACATTTTTATTAAATAGTTTTTGTTTTACTAAAATCTAAACTTTGGCTTTTAACAACTTAAGTAAAGCCTTAGGACAACATTTAAAGCCTTAACAATCCTATTTAGACCTTTCTGGAACTTTTTTGTAAAATTATCATCTTGTTCCAAACTTTTGGCAAAATTATGGTTTTGCCCATAGTGAGATTTTTCTCCATTTCTCAGTATTAAATTTTGATTTTGACCTTTAACGATCATTTCCGAGCATTTCAAAAATTTTGATCAAAACGATAAATAGTAACTTTGACCATGAATACTACTATTCATCATGAATAATAACTTTGACCTAGATTATGAACATTTTATTTTACTGCTTAAACTGGCCTTTCTAAGCCCAAAATTCATAAAATGACCTTCTAGGAGGTTCAACGCTCCTCTTTTGACCTGTCTAAAATTTTAGGTCAAAATGACCATTTTACCCCTAACAGGACCTTATGTTAGGAATTGCCCTAATTGCCTTAACTTTAAACTTACTTTTAAACTTTAAACATACTTAATTATACTTCTCTGCACTTTATTCTTCTTTTACTTGTTTTTCTTAATTTACTTTTAAACTTGCTCTGGTACCAATGTAGGTACCTTAACTTGGGCTCTGATGCCACATCTTGTGGGCGACCCGACTTACTCGAGCCATCCACTTAAAACTTTAACTCTTCTTAAACTTTGCTTTTCTTTATCTTATTTTAGGAAAATCTTACTTTAACTTACTTCTTATATCTTTAAACTTACTAGATTTAACTTTGTCATTTTAACTTACTTGCGGAAGTGGTATTTGAAAAATTACTAATAAATTTTTTTTTCTTCTTTTAAAACTTAAACTGAATTTAAACATATGAGTTTTCAAAAACATATTGAAATACTTCATAAACTTAACTTACATTAAACCTTGTCTCTTTTTCATTACATTACATATACCTTTTCTTTAAATTGTAGCAGAAATCATAGTGAAAACCATAACCCACCCCATAACACTCTGGGAATCTGTCTGCCAGCACATCTATTTCTTCTTTCATAATGTAGGCAGCTTACTCTTGTTACCTACATCACGAACAGACTAGTGAGCTAGAGTTCAGTAAGTACAAATATACATATAAATATATCATACACATAAACTTATATTTCATAACACATCTCATACATAACATTTCATAAATCACATCAACTAACAACAAAGGTTAATCAAATTATGCTTACTTAATTTTTCTTCTTGCTTCTCATTGTTCTTACTTTCCTTCTTATTCTTCTGTTCTTTTCTTTTCTTTTCTTTCTTAGCTTTTCTTAACTTTTCTTTAGTTTACTTTCTTTACTTTTCTTAGCTTTTCTTAACTTTTCTTCACTTTACTTTCTTTTCTTTTCTTAGCTTTTCTTAACTTTTCTCTACTTTACTTTCTTTTCTTTTCTTATTCTTTCTTTATCTTTCTTTATCTTTCACTTGTAGACCCGTGGTTGAACATACCTATTGCACGCGGACCAATGGGGTAACGGGGGAGCGACCCGCCAATCAACCCCAAGGTTGATCTCGCACTACAAACTTGGAGTAGTGCGTTAGCCATTAACTACCTTAAGCTTATGGTAGCACCATACATCTGGGGTGGAGGCTATACTTAACTCTTAAACCTCACAGCTGGAGAGGCTGGTACGTTAACCTTAAATTTTCAGTCTTATTATCTTGGTTATATTTATCTTTCTTTATTTTAACTTTTCATTCTTTTCGACTTTGTGAACATGTTGGATTATCATGTCACAATGCGCAATTCTTAATAATTGCATGGTCAAAAACTTTTCTTATCGTTTTATAAAACATTTCTTTTACTAACATGCTATTCATAATGTCACATCATCATATAATCCTATGGCAAGTCAGTTCGTGAGTAGACAATTAAATGTCTGTACTTACAAATACATTACTCGTATCTCCTTCTTCGCTTCTAGATCCACAGACATTCCTTTGTCGCGTCTGGATCAGGTTCCTATAACCGAAACAATAATACGGTTATTTAAATCTTTACTTTATACATAAAACTTATTAAAACGTAATCATTCTACATTTAATTTCCAAATCTTGAACTTGGGGTCTAATATCTCATTTATAACTTTTCTGCTAACTTTTGACAAAATTACCATTTTACCCTTTGCGGGACTTTTTTCATCATAACTTTACTTTTCATTGATTTACAACTTAATTCTGGTCCTTTGAATCTTAATTAAACCATTCTAAGTCCATTAGGGCTTTTTTTTATAATTCCTAAAATTTTTGGTCAAAATGACCATTTTACCCCTAATGGGTCTTTGCCCGTATCATTTTCATTTTTTATGCATAAACTGGATTTTCTAAACCCAAAAATCATGAAATCATTTTTCTTAAGCCTTTTCGAGCTTTTTCAGCATTAATTACCGAAATGCTCGTGTTACTATTCATTGACCCTTGAGTGGTACTATTCCGACCCTAGGTCGTTAATCCTTTATGTTTTGGGCCTAGGTCACCAAGAGGGCTCCTATAACCGAAACAATAATACGGTTATTTAAATCTTTACTTTATACATAAAACTTATTAAAACGTAATCAGTCTACATTTAATTTCCCAATCTTGAACTTAGGGTCTAATATCTCATTTATAACTTTTCTGCTAACTTTTGACAAAATTACCATTTTACCCTTTGCGGGACTTTTTTCATCATAACTTTACTTTTCTTTGATTTACAACTTAATTCTGTCCCTTTGAATCTTAATTAAACCATTCTAAGTCCATTAGGGCTTTTTTCTATCATTCCTAAAATTTTCGATCAAAATGACCATTTTGCCCCTAACGGGTCTTTGGCCGTATCATTTTCATTTTTTATGCATAAAATGGATTTTCTAAATCCAAAAATCATGAAATCATTCTTCTTAAGCCTTTTCAAACTTTTTCAGTATTAATTACCGAAATGCTCGTGTTACTATTCATCGACCCTTGAGTGGTACTATTCCGACCCTAAGTCGTTAATCATTTATTTTTTGGGGCTAGGTCACCGAGAGGGCTCGGGTTTCCATCCCGACCATATTTTCACCATTCGGTTCCTAAAATATCCCTTTATGCTGTTTTCAAAATTTCGGTAGCATTTCCGCTTAATTTTTGGGTTCCCGGCATTTAGGAAACGCCTCAAAATCATCAAACCTTATTCTATTCTACCACGTACTATACTAGAGGCCTATATTTTTATGTAAAACTCAACTTTTACGTAAAAATCTTTAAATTTTTCACATTTTCTTATTTGACTATTTTTCATACACATAGTCCATTTTTCTTATAATTTCACATGCCAAAATATATAATTAATACATAATCATTCCAAAATAATAAATAAGGAATGAAGGACCGAAATCACTACCGAAATCGTCCCACCGATGATCGAACGGACCATTTGGTCTCGCGTGCACAAACTTTAATTCTCCGTTCTTTGCTTTTGAAATTCCCTCTTGAAATTCTGATGCCACGGACGTGTCTAGAACGTCGAAAATAGGCCAACGGGCCACTTTTCAATTTTTAGTCACCGGATCGCCGTTGACCAGCGTTGACCGGCATTGACTCATCGTTGACCGGTGTTGACCGGCAGCAGTGTGGAGAAAGGCGACCACCATCTCGTAGATCTCGATGTGAGAAACTCATTGGTGGTGTCAATTTCACCAATTGTAGCTCCTATTGTCAGAAATTAACCCCTGAAAATACGACGGCAGCGACGTGCTTGAATCATCATTTCCTGACTTTTTATCTTGAAATTAGTTTGGGGCTTTTGTTCACCATGAAATTCTGAGCATTTTGGTATCCACCCCATCACTCAACTCCGCCGGAATCAACGGCTTTCATAACGGCGACACGGCGGTGACGACGAAGTGTTGGGCGGCGCGATCCAATGATTGTTGAGGGGAAATGAAGCTTAGGTTTTGTTCTCCTCTTCACCACGAGTCTTTTGGGACCGAAATCACCTTGATCGGACGTCGGATGGTGGAGATCCGACGGTTTGAATTTTTCGACGGCCGGCGGATTCAGGCGGCACGTGCGGCTTCCTCCGACGTCGGTTCCATCGACTCGGCACACCATTGGACTTAGCTCGGTGAGAGCTTTCCAATGAGACTGGTGGTGTCGAAAACGGACACCGTTTCCGATAGTTGGTTACTGTTCATTTTTGTGCAGGGGGAGGAAGTAGGGAATGAGAAAATTATGAAGGCTTTTTTACGAATTTCTGATTTTTTGTCCTTATATATACTTTTTCACCCAAAATTTTAACATGGGCTATCCTAACTAATTTGGGTGTCCTGAACCCAAATATATCAGTTTTATTTTTATCTGAGGTCATTTTGACCAGTTCCCGGTGCTGCGAATTTCTGGTCAAAAATTACCTTGTGTGCTCAAATGGCTAATTTGAGTATTCTGAATCCAAATTATCAAGAAAAGTTCGACCTGACCAATTTCTCGATACTGCATGTCTCCTAATCAAAAATTACTTTTTATGCTCAAATAGCTAATTTGAGTATTCTGATTCCAAATATATCAGTTTTATTTTAAGAATAGGTCATCTTGACCAATTTCTTGATACTGCATCTTTCCTGATAAAAATTACTTGAAACCATAATCATTGAATCCAACTACCACATTTCTTTAAAAGAAATAAATCAATTGTGACATCTACTTTGTCCTCATTATATTAATCCGGAGTCAAAGTTTGACCAAAAAGTGAAACTGGTCGGAACTTTCACCGAAATCGCGTAGGCAGGTTTCTAACGCCTCCTGTGCAATCGGTTAGATCTAATTAAATCTGAAAACTCTTAAAAACTCTAAAATACTTATCTTGCCTTATCTTTACTTTGACTTTCCATTTCTTATATCTATCTTTTTCAGATACCAAAACCACTCTATTCTGAGCGTTTTGGTCCGAAATCGCTTTCTCAGTTATGAACTTTATTCTTTAACTATTTTTGGAGATTTCAATTCCTCCAAAACATTTATTTATTATCATTAATACTTTTATCTTTTTATTTATAAACATAGTATTCTTTTACATTCTATTCATAAAAATTCTTAGAAAAACCTAGCTTAATCCTAGGTAACACGCAGGAATTTTCTGGTCTGTCACAATCACCCCTCCTTAAAAATTTTCGTCCTCGAAAATCAGAACTAGTGGGGGTACTTGTCTTTCTTTTCTTCTTCTTCTTTTCACGTGGCCACTTTAACACTAAGGGAAAACTTTACGTGCAATAGGGCACAGTTGTCTCCTTCTCTCTTTTAGTCTTCTCCTGCCTTGGTCATCTTTCTCTTTTTCGATCTTCTCCTGCCTTGATCCACATTTGCCTTAGCCTTGGTTTCATCATATGCCTTCTTCAACATATGCTGTAGAAGTCCATATCAGTTCCTTATAACACACAGCATACGTTAGAACTGTGTCACCGGATATCGACTGCAGTTCCTCAGTCTGATAAACAAATTCTCGTATATCCACAACTCTAGGGAACTTAGGCGGTTTCACTTCCCTACTTGCCCATGAAGGAAAACTGGGGCTGATGCTGGACTCCTCTCGGAGATTTGCTCGATTGTGGTATGGTGAAACTTGGCCCAGTTAAGCCCCTATCGCATCTAGAACCAAGAATCCCAATACACACAAGAGTACCTCCTTGAAAGATATCAACAGCCAATAGGACTCAGTTATCCTGATCAATGGCGTACAATCGGGGAATCACTGTAATAGTGTGAAACCATTCCTGGCATTCTCATGGAGTGCAGGAGTACTGTTTGCCACTCAAAACTTAGTGGGCAACTAGCCCTGAAAATCTGTATAACTTGGGCAGCAATCCATGTTCCTACTTTGAGCAGTTTTTTAGCACTGCATTGTCGTGATTTTACATGTAGTGATCTCATCCTCATCATCATAAATCTCATCATCTCATTACTATAAAATGTTATTTTCAATAAATAAACATTTACTGAATAAAAATAAAACTAACTTACTTGGACTGTGTTAGGAAATGCCCTAAGTATTAGAGACATTTTGATGTATTCATTTTGAACTGGATAATAAAATTATATATAGAGGTTATTCATTACATTGCTATCTGTCCTCGTCTTATTTACATGTTAAAGTGAATGTAAGCAAATATGGCTCACTGACTGCTTGTGTTAAAACTGTTAGAACGTTGCATGCAATGGACTTTTGTATGCGAGAAGACAATGTTCTAAAGTTAGCAGTCTAAACTATGGTCTGTAGTCTATGGGGTTAGACCGAGCATCTAACTCATGTTAAGACTATTATGTTGTCTAAAGCCTTGGAGGGGACGGTCTGTCTTGACTGTCTGGAGCTGGACTCCCAAGTAGAGACATGGATATGTTGCTCGGTGGTGACATATTAGACCGGGACTAAAGCGTGATTGATCTACGTAGTCCGCTATGAGTGGATCAATCTGCTTTTGACGTTCATTGTGCAATAACCTTAATCCTGAGTAAATGAACTACTTCATGTATATGACTTGTGTACTTTGATGTTCCAATGGCTAAAGCGTCTCAGAGGTAGTAAGCTTATAGACCGGTTCGTTGGGTGCATGACTTGTATACGATGAAGGGTTTGTTTGCAGATATCGGAATCATAGCTCTGAGGAGTTAAAGGTATCCTCTTAAAGGCATTATACTGAATGTGAAAATGGACAAGGCCTTGGGTCGTCTGCTGGGCGGATGACTTCTTATTCACATATGGTGAATAATCATTTTCTTGATTCGGTAGTATAATGGAACTTTAAGATAGCCTGATCAGTAGGATTAAACGGACTTTGACCTAAGGCTGATCATGGATATCATATGAGGGTTTTGCATATATGACAAGGTCATTGGATGGTAGCTCGTCACAGGCTTACGTAATACGGTATATAATTGGGAGTTCAGTTTCAGGTTTATAGTAGTGTGACTCTGAAATTAGTGATCATATGATTGAGTTGTTCGGTACAGAATGATGATCATATGGAATCACGGGAGCCCGATTATATATGTCCAATCAGTCCCTCTACTAGCTCCACATAATTCCTTAACGTTTGGTAAATTGATTTGTGTATGCTATTGGCTAGTTTATTATGCATGGATGGTGATGACACAGGATTAGGATGGTAGACAAGATTCTCTCCGGTTGGATTCAGATTTTGTTTTGGATAATAGAGTACACAATTATTCGAACTCCAAATAAAGTTGCCATGATTTTATTTGAGATTGGATTGGAGTTGTAGAAAATTATCCATGAGAACAAGAATATGAAATACAACCGTTTTGTGGAATTTGAAATTTGAATTTTGAAATTTGAAATTTGAATTTTGAAATTTGAAATTTGAATTTTGAATTTGAAATTTGAATTTGAAATTTGAATTTGAAATTCGAATTTGAAATTTGAAGTTGAAATTTAAATTTGAAATTTGAAATTTGAAATTTGAAATTTGAATTTGAAATTTGAATTTGAAATTTGAAATTCAAATTTTGAATCACAGTCCAAGTAGGATTCGAATTTGTTGTGGAAAATCCACAAGGTTTGAAATTCGAATTTGAGTTGGATTTGGAGAGGATAATCTTGTTAGAATCCTACTTGAATTTTGAATCCAAATCCCAACAAAAGTGGGCGAATTTTTTGAGGATAATCCTCAATGGAAAATTCGGTTTTTTGTGGATAAGATTCAAGGGAAAATTCAAGTTTCAATCCTAGTTGAATTTGGATTCTCTCCCTCCCTAAAAGTGGCCGAAATTTTGGAGGCTTTATCCTAGGAAATTCGGTTATTTTTGGATAAGGTTGAGATGAGATTTAGCTTGAAAAATCCTAGTGGAATTTTGATTCTTCCTTATCCTAAAAGTGGCCGAAAATTTGGAGAAGATTTTCTCCTAAAGATTTCGGATTTTTTGGTTGAAAAAGGGAGATAAAATTCTAGTTAAAATCTTGTTTAGATTTGGATTGGATTTGTCCTAGGAAAACCGAATTTAATTGTGGAGATTCTCCCTTGGAAAATTCGGATTTTTTGGTTTGGATAAGGGAGAAAATCTTTTCCTAGTCCAATTCGAATTCAGAGAATCACCTCATGCAGGTCTATAAATAGAGGTCCTGCCACTCCAGTTCTCTTAGACCACAGACTCTCAGGTGAGCAGGCTTATTGTTGCACAGCTCATCGTGACAATAAAGTTCTTTAGAGATCTGGGTGGTCGGAAGAAGACTAGCAGTGCTAGCATACCGCTCGAGGTTCAGAGTGCCCACACACTCAGCCATTCGGGAATTGGAGAATAGTAGAGAAGGCTAGTTGGTTGAAGCCTCCGGTCATTCTCCTCCTGCAAGATTGGCGTCCTTGAGGTATGAGTTTTAATTGTTGTTGGTTTATTGTATATGGCATCATGAGATATTTAACGATCTAAAAAATTTTTATTGTTCCGCTGCGCCACTCTGATACGTTTTTACCGGTTTATTTTCCTACAATTGGTATCAGAGCCATCTCATGACTATGCCATGTACATAAATTAGACAATTACTTAGTCTTTTTATTTATGTATGGATTTGATATTTAGAGAGTGGCATTCTAGGGTTCCTTTATGTTGTTATCATGTATTATGTATAAAGTATGTGGTTATTTTAATTTTTTGAATTATTATAAGTGATACGAACCCCGTCAAGAATAACGAGACCCGTCAAGATTATGAACCCAAGAACGTTCTAAAAATCAGGTTCGAATGGATGGGAGACCTCGACCCGTTGCTTCAGCAAAAACAAGAACCTTGGTATAAGGACCTCAACCCGTTGCTTAATGCGAAACAAGAACCTTGGTATAAGGAAGACGCCACAATCAACTATGGAAGGGTTGATTGATAAGTCAGAAGCGAACGCCACGGAAAATTCCGATAAGTTCAGATAGTTCTTCAAAGAACCAAAGAGAATTAAAACTCTCAAATTTATGAATCAAACTGATGTGTCCTTTTATTGCTATGGGAACGCCTATTTATAGGCAATTGTTACAAAGAATATTCCTAAAGAAAATCTGAAAAAAATAAGCCTAAAAAATCCGAAAATTATTTGAAAATTCGGATTCAAAGATATTCTTAACAAATCCTAACAAAGTTAAACCTAAACAAAATCCGGATTTTTGTTTGAAATCAGAATTTTGTTTGTTACAAAAGATACTCTCAAAATCCTAACCTAAATCCTAAAGTTGCTGAAATCCCAACAAATTCGAAAATATAATCCCACCCAAATTGGGAAAAGATAATCCCAACTAAATTCAGAAAAGATAATCCTAACTAAATCCGACTTCCTTAGTTGAAACTAAATCCGAACTTCCTTAGTTGAAGAAAAACGTCTCTTGGCTTGATTGGGCTTGAAAGAATTAGCTGAATTCCTCATGGGCTTGAATCAAGTTAATGCATCTTTGTGAATCTTGCTCAATGGGCCTCCACGAATTTGATTGAGCCCAAATCTCTTGAATCAGCCCATTAAGTGCTTCTTTAAATTTCTTGGCTCTTGCTCTTGTAACTGGCCCAATTGGTACTTGAACTGGTTCCCTTGGTGGTGTCATGTCTTGGGTTGCATCAATAAGCATGCTTGTTTATACCAGTTATGGCTCCTTAGAATTTAGAAAAATTGTATCTAGGAATTTTTATGTAACCATGGGAGCAGTTTATTAACACTGTAATTTTCCCATGGATATTAATTCTTGTCTCTTAGAATTTTTATGGTTAGAATTTTTTGAACACCGGAAACGGTTTAGGAATTTTTTATGTAATTATTCTTGGAGGAGATTGAAGATTGAAGACCGTAATTTATTTTTCCCAAAAGTTAAATTTAATTTAAAGATTGAAATTTTGATTGTGTGGAAAATTTCAATTAATTGGGATTCAAATTAATTTTTGGAGATCCCAATAGGTAAATTGGAATATGGCATGAAAATCGAGACACGACCCCTCGGGATAGACCGACAAACCTTGGTGGGGCTGCAGCCCCTGCCCTCGGGCAGGATGGGGCTGCGGCAGCCCCTGAGCAGGCCCACACCACCCACGGCCGCAGGCTCTGCCTGCAGCCAGGGGTGGCCGTGGCCTGCCCAAGGCTGGCCGCAGCCTGGGCGTGCAGCCTCTGGCTGCAGGCGCTGCCTGCAGCCTGCCGGCTGCTGCGCCCAGTCTGGGCGTGCAGCCTGGCGCTGCAGGCTTGGCCTGCAGCCCGGCAGGCTGCACAAGGGGTGGTCGTGGGCTGCCAGCCCTTCCGGGGTTGGTGGCTGCCCACGGTGGCTGCCGCCTTCACGGTGCGGCGGTGCAAAATCAGAAAATTTTGATTTTTAAATTTGAGATTTAATTTTAAATCATGTTTAAAATTATGTAATTAAAAATTTAAAATTTTTGAAATTACATATTATTACACATGATGTTTAAAATTGTTTCAAATTTAAATTTGAAGTTTAAATTTGAAATTCGAATTTGGAATTTGAATTTGAAATTTAAATTTTTTGGAGATTTAAATTTTAAATAATTCTAGGGATGAGAAATAAATGGAGAGGCTGCATAAAGATGGATACAAGAAGACGGAACAAAATTCAAGACCCAAAGAATGCTTTGGATGGAATTTTGTAATCTTTATTTTCTTTGTTCTAGGATGGAACCATGGCTTGGTTATTCTGTCAATTATTTTTCTGTGATATGTCATGGATGTATAAATATGTATTGATGGATGTTTTGTATGCATATTTGATAACATGTCATATAGGATAGGTGAGTACCGCTCATACTATATTGATCATACATAATTTGTCAAAACTTGCATGTTTTTCAAAATATTGAGTGGGAGAGGGTTTCAAACAAAACCCACGGCCTCCATTGTTGATCCATATGTGAAAGCATGGTAACGCCTCGCGTCAGTTCCGACCTGACCACACCCCTCGGTAGGTGTTTACCGCCGCCGGTATACGAGATTGGATCTCCTATGTGGAAAACTTGTTCGGGTGCGATCCTATTCATGACCACCCCTCGGTGGCTTGGTAGGACGTGGATCGGGCTACGTAAACAATGGTTATACACTCAAGACTCGTTTAGTTATTAACCTTCCCTAGAAGCTCTGTTAACTAAACTGGTGGCCAAATAAGCGGTTATTAATATATGTCTTAAACTTGGAGGATTTAAGGTAACATATATTAATTGGACGGGGTCCATGTTCCAGCTATTTGTTCTCATGACCACCCCTCGGTGGCTTGGGGCAATAGGTGCTGAGAATTACCGTTGCAATGCTACATTTTTTTTCAAGTTTCATGTAGGAACATACTTGTATGTTTTATTTGCTAAATTATCTGCATATTTGCTTGGGCTTTGTAATGATGTCTAGTATAATTTTATTTCAGTTCAAAATGTCACCGACACCCCTCATTTCGATACTTACTGAAAATAAATTGAATGGCGACAATTATAAAGATTGGAAAAGAAATCTATTAATAGTTCTCAGCTGCGAGAGACACAAGTTCGTACTGGACGAACCATGCCCACCTGGGCCCAAACCTGACACACCACTTGAGGAGGTCCCGGTTGCCTATAATCGTTGGAGAGAATCCAATGAAATAGCTCGATGCTACATCCTTGCTAGCATGACGAGTGCTTTACAAAAGCAGCATGAGACTTATCAAGTTGCTGTGAAGATCATGGATAATCTGGAGGACATGTTCGGAGGCCAAGAAAAATTGGCTCGACAGTCCGCTATCACCAGCATTATGAACTCTAAGCAAAAGGCGGGTGCTCCGGTGAAGGACCATATGATCACTCTAATGGGATTCTTCGCTGAGGCTGCCGAGAATGGTGCCGAGTTAGACTACAACACCCAGATCGAGATGGTGTTCAAGACTCTGTCTAAAGATTTTGTGGGGTTTAAGGCCGCATACAATCTGGCGACAAAGGAGTTAGGACTTACCGAGCTCATGAAGCAACTACAGGCTTATGAGCGGATGATCAGGAATGAGGATGTGGTCCGACCTAAAGGAGAGGCCAATTTGGCGGAATCTTCCAATCCCTCACGGAAGAGGAAGAGGCCAAATAAGAAGCAAGTGGCTTCCAGTTCTTCTAATCCTCCTGTCTCGGACGGGAAGAAGAAGAAGAAGAACAAGAAGCCAAAGGACCCTAAAAAGTCCAAATGCTTCCATTGTGGGAAGGTAGGTCACTTCAAGAAGGCTTGCCGGAAATTCCTAGCCTCCAAGGGCAAGGAAGGTAAGGAACTTCATTACTTAGAAGCGTGTTTGGTGGAAGAATCGAAAGACACATGGGTCATTGATTCGGGCGCCACTAATCATGTTTGTGTTTCTATGCAGGGGTTCGTGGAAATGAGAAGTCTACATGATAGGAGCCTCTCGTTGCGGACTGGAGATGGTAGCTTTGGCAGTGGGAGACGTTCATCTTTATTTTGATCAATTTAGGTTTATTTTATTGAAAGACTGTTTTTATGTTCCTAATTTTAGGAGGAACCTTATATCGGTAGCTTGTTTAATAAAGGATTCTTATTCAGTTTCTTTTAGTAAAAGAGTTGATATTCGTAGAAATAAGTCTTTTATCTGTTCTGGATGGATGGATGGAAACCTATATTTGATCAGACCAAAGATGTACTCACTGCTTGACACTAAATTAATTGATAACTCTAAAAGGTTGAAAGTTTCTCATTCTAACAAGGCGTATCTTTGGCATTTAAGACTTGGTCATATTAATCAGGATAGGATTCAAAGATTGGTGAAAGACGGTCCTCTGGAATCTCTGGAGGAGGTACGACTTCCCCAATGTGAGTCTTGTCTAGAGGGTAAGATGACTAAGAGGTCTTTTGGAGCTAAGGGTACAAGGGCACAGGAGCTCTTAGAAATTGTGCACACTGACGTATGTGGCCCCATGAACGTCACAGCACGAGGAGGGTTCGAGTACTATGTCTCTTTCATAGATGATTACTCGAGGTATGGATATGTGTATCTGATGCACCGCAAGAGCGAAACCTTTGACAAGTTCAAAGAGTATCGTGCGGAAGTGGAAAAGCAATTGGATAAATCCATAAAGACACTTCGATCTGATCGAGGTGGTGAATACCTCTCCGATGAATTTCTAGGACATCTTGTAGAGAATGGGATATTATCCCAATTGACTGCACCTGGTACTCCACAACAGAATGGTGTAGCCGAAAGGAGAAACAGGACCTTATTGGATATGGTACGGTCCATGATGAGTTACTCAACGCTGCCATTATCATTTTAGGGACATGCTTTACAAACGGCGTGCTATATTCTGAACCAGGTTCCGAGCAAATCAATTCCTAGAACTCCGTATGAATTGTGGCGTGGCAGGAAGCCCTCCCTTGGACATATGAGAATATGGGGCTGCCCGGCACATGTACTGGATGGGGATGCGAAGAAGTTGGAACCAAGATCAGAATTGTGCATGTTTGTAGGGTATCCAAAGGGAACTAAAGGAGGTCTGTTCTATAACCCGAAGGAACAAAAGGTCATTGTCTCAACCCATGCGACATTCTTGGAGGAAAGTCACATGAATGACTTTAAACCTCGAAGCAAAGTGGTGCTAGAGGAGTTATCGGGTGAAAGAACTGCTCCACAGATTTCGGTCTTAGACGCAAGTCCAAGTTCCAGTGAAAGACCTGCAGACGATCAACAATTTAGGGTGCCTCGTCGTAGTGGGAGGGTTTCTAAGAAACCTAATTTCTTTATGTATGATGCTGAGGTATACCAGGCCGAGGCTCATGAGCATGAGGAAGATCCGGTCACATATGATGAAGTTATAAAGGATGTTGATTCTAGATCTTGGAAACAGGCTATGAACAATGAGATGGATTCTATGAAATCCAACTCTGTTTGGGAACTTGTAGATTTGCATGATGGGATAAAACCCATTGGATGCAAATGGGTCTACAAAAGAAAGAAGGATGCGGAAGGGAGAGTGGAAACTTTCAAAGCTAGACTGGTTGCAAAGGGATACACGCAAAAGGCTGGAATCGATTACGAGGAAACCTTTTCGCCTGTTGCTATGCTGAAGTCTATCCGTATTCTTCTGTCCATTGCTGCGGCTCTCGATTACGAGATCTGGCAAATGGATGTCAAGACGGCATTCTTGAATGGCCATCTTGAAGAGTGTATCTATATGATACAGCCCGAAGGGTTCGTAGCAAAAGGCCAAGATAGGAAAGTCTGCAAGTTGCTTAGATCCATTTATGGATTAAAGCAGGCATCCCGCTCATGGAACCAGAGGTTTGATCAAGCGATTAAGACATTTGGTTTTGAGCAGAATGTTGATGAACCTTGTGTTTATAAACGTATTAAGGATGGAAAAGTGGTCTTTCTGATACTCTATGTCGATGATATACTACTCATTGGGAATGATGTAGGGAATTTATCATCGGTCAAGCTTTGGTTACACCAACAGTTTGACATGAAGGACTTGGGAGAAGCTAATTATGTTCTAGGCATTCGTCTCTTCAGAGATCGAAAGAACAAAATGATAGCATTATCCCAAGCTTCATACATAGATAAAATAATTGACAAATATGCAATGCTAGAGGCAAAGAAAGGCTCACAACCTTCTATTGCCGGTTTAACTCTTTCATTGGATGACTGTCCCAAGACATCGGAAGAAAGAGAGCGTATGAGTAAGGTCCCTTATGCATTCGCTGTGGGTAGCCTTATGTACGCTATGCTTTGCACTCGCCCGGACATATGTTTTGCAGTAGGTATGGTGAGTCGATATCAAGCAAATCCTGGAACCAAGCACTGGCAAGCAGTAAAGCATATACTCAAGTATCTTAAGAGAACGAGGGATTATATGCTAGTGTATTCTAGAGGGGACCTAACACCCGTAGGATACACGGACTCAGACTTCCAGACTTGTAAGGATTTGAGGAAGTCGACATTAGAGGGCATATGGAGACAGGATAAGTAGATGTATGTAAGATCGCGTCCGAGGACAACATTGCCAATCCCTCTACTAAGACTTTGGTGGCTAGAAGCTTTGAGAGGAATGTAGAGGCGATGGGGATGCGTAACATGGCACATCTGCTGGCTTAGGGCAAGTGGGAGATTGTTAGGAAATGCCCTAAGTATTAGAGACATTTTGATGTATTCATTTTGAACTGGATAATAAAATTATATATAGAGGTTATTCATTACATTGCTATCTGTCCTCGTCTTATTTACATGTTAAAGTGAATGTAAGCAAATATGGCTCACTGACTGCTTGTGTTAAAACTGTTAGAACGTTGCATGCAATGGACTTTTGTATGCGAGAAGACAATGTTCTAAAGTTAGCAGTCTAAACTATGGTCTGTAGTCTATGGGGTTAGACCGAGCATCTAACTCATATTAAGACTATTATGTTGTCTAAAGCCTTGGAGGGGACGGTCTGTCTTGACTGTCTGGAGCTGGACTCCCAAGTAGAGACATGGATATGTTGCTCGGTGGTGACATATTAGACCGGGACTAAAGCGTGATTGATCTACGTAGTCCGCTACGAGTGGATCAATCTGTTTTTGACGTTCATTGTGCAATAACCTTAATCCTTAGTAAATGAACTACTTCATGTATATGACTTGTGTACTTTGATGTTCCAATGGCTAAAGCGTCTCAGAGGTAGTAAGCTTATAGACCGGTTCGTTGGGTGCATGACTTGTATACGATGAAGGGTTTGTTTGCAGATATCGGAATCATAGCTCTGAGGAGTTAAAGGTATCCTCTTAAAGGCATTATACTGAATGTGAAAATGGACAAGGCCTTGGGTCGTCTGCTGGGCGGATGACTTCTTATTCACATATGGTGAATAATCATTTTCTTGATTCGGTAGTATAATGGAACTTTAAGATAGCCTGATCAGTAGGATTAAACGGACTTTGACCTAAGGCTGATCATAGATATCATATGAGGGTTTTGCATATATGACAAGGTCATTGGATGGTAGCTCGTCACAGGCTTACGTAATACGGTATATAATTGGGAGTTCAGTTTCAGGTTTATAGTGGTGTGACTCTGAAATTAGTGATCATATGATTGAGTTGTTCGGTACAGAATGATGATCATATGGAATCACGGGAGCCCGATTATATATGTCCAATCAGTCCCTCTACTAGCTCCACATAATTCCTTAACGTTTGGCAAATTGATTTGTGTATGCTATTGGCTAGTTTATTATGCATGGATGGTGATGACACAGGATTAGGATGGTAGACAAGATTCTCTCCGGTTGGATTCAGATTTTGTTTTGGATAATAGAGTACACAATTATTCGAACTCCAAATAAAGTTGCCATTATTTTATTTGAGATTGGATTGGAGTTGTAGAAAATTATCCATGAGAACAAGAATATGAAATACAACCGTTTTGTGGAATTTGAAATTTGAATTTTGAAATTTGAAATTTGAAGTTTGAAATTTGAAATTTGAATTTGAAATTTGAATTTGAAATTTGAATTTGAAATTCGAATTTAAAATTTGAATTTGAAATTTAAATTTGAAATTTGAAATTTGAAATTTGAAATTTGAAATTTGAAATTTGAATTTGAAATTTGAATTTGAAATTTGAAATTCAAATTTTGAATCACAGTCCAAGTAGGATTCGAATTTGTTGTGGAAAATCCACAAGGTTTGAAATTCGAATTTGAGTTGGATTTGGAGAGGATAATCTTGTTAGAATCCTACTTGAATTTTGAATCCAAATCCCAACAAAAGTGGGCGAATTTTTTGAGGATAATCCTCAATGGAAAATTCGGTTTTTTGTGGATAAGATTCAAGGGAAAATTCAAGTTTCAATCCTAGTTGAATTTGGATTCTCTCCCTCCCTAAAAGTGGCCGAAATTTTGGAGGCTTTATCCTAGGAAATTCGGTTATTTTTGGATAAGGTTGAGATGAGATTTAGCTTGAAAAATCCTAGTGGAATTTTGATTCTTCCTTATCCTAAAAGTGGCCGAAAATTTGGAGAAGATTTTCTCCTAAAGATTTCGGATTTTTTGGTTGAAAAAGGGAGATAAAATTCTAGTTAAAATCTTGTTTAGATTTGGATTGGATTTGTCCTAGGAAAACCGAATTTAATTGTGGAGATTCTCCCTTGGAAAATTCGGATTTTTTGGTTTGGATAAGGGAGAAAATCTTTTCCTAGTCCAATTCGAATTCAGAGAATCACCTCATGCAGGTCTATAAATAGAGGTCCTGCCACTCCAGTTCTCTTAGACCACAGACTCTCAGGTGAGCAGGCTTATTGTTGCACAGCTCATCGTGACAATAAAGTTCTTTAGAGATCTGGGTGGTCGGAAGAAGACTAGCAGTGCTAGCATACCGCTCGAGGTTCAGAGTGCCCACACACTCAGCCATTCGGGAATTGGAGAATAGTAGAGAAGGCTAGTTGGTTGAAGCCTCCGGTCATTCTCCTCCTGCAAGATTGGCGTCCTTGAGGTATGAGTTTTAATTGTTGTTGGTTTATTGTATATGGCATCATGAGATATTTAACGATCTAAAAAATTTTTATTGTTCCGCTGTGCCACTCTGATACGTTTTTACCGGTTTATTTTCCTACAGACTGTGCAAAAGCAGATACTTGAAATGTCAACGGGGGTCATTGAAATAACACTGTTCTGATACCACAATATTAGTACTCTCACGAAACTGTCTTATGCTCAATTATGGCATAGTTTTAGTGTAGGAGACCGCCCTACTACTATATTTACTTTAGCCTTACTTACTTCTGCTCTTAGAGACCGCCATTATGAGCGACTCAACTCGCTCGAGCCGTCCACTTACTTAAAACTTAACGTTACTCTTCTTTACTCATCTTATACTTTTCTTACTTTCTTTGAAGTTTTCACTTAACTTCAACTTTCTTTAATGTACTGTAAGAAGTACTTTCTTAGAAAAACTACTGAAATATTTTTTTTTCTTTAAAATAAACTTGTAAGTTTTCGAAAGCATATTAAAATACTTCATAAACTTAACTTACAATAAACCTTATCTCTAATCTTTACTTTACATATACATTTCTTTTAATTGCAGCGGAAAATCATAATGAAAACCATAACCCACTCCATGACACCTCCGGGAATCTGTCTGCCAGCCCATCTGATCATTTCCTCATAACGTAGGCAGCTTACTCGTTACCTACATCACGAACAAACTAGTGAGCTAGAGCTCAGTAAGTACAAACATACATAAAACATTCATAACTTAACACACATATCATACTTACACATATATGCCAAATACAGCATATGCATGACAATAGATACTAATTTCTTTATGCTTGCTTATGCTTCTCTCTTCACTTTTCTTGCTTTCTATTCTTTTCTTTTCTTTTATTTTCTTTTCTTATCCTTCTTAATCTTTCACTTGTGAGGCCATGGTTGGACGTACCTACTGCGCATAGACCAATGGAGGAAGGGGGAGCTACCCACCAATCAACCCCACGGTTAGCTTTAAGCCCATAAACTACCGCATTTGCAGGTAGCACCACACAACTGGGGTGGAGGCTTTTCTTGAACCTCGTATCTGGAGAAGCTGGTACACCAACCTTTTAAATTTTCAAGCTTATTATCTTGTTTATCTTTCTATCTTTCTTTACTTTAACTTATCTTTCTATTCTGACTTCATGAACATGTAAAGCTAGCATGTCACAAAGCATAACTTTGTAAACATTTCTTTTAGGAAATGTGTCTTAACTTTACTTCTTAACATATCATAACACAGTCCTATGACAAGTCAGTTCGTGAGTAGATAAATAAATGTCTGTACTTACAAATACTTTGCTGGAATCTCCTTCTTTGCTTCTGGATCCCTAGACTCTCCTTCTTCACCTCTAGCTCGGATCTCTATAACCGAAATAATTACGGTTATTTTAAAATCTTTACTATATATATAAAACTTAATAAAACGTAATAATTCTACATTTAATCTCTTAATTATGAACTTGAGGATCTAAAATCCCATTTCTAGCCTTTCCATTAAATTTTGGTAAAATTATCGTTTTGCCCCTAACTTTTGACAAAATGACAATTCTATCCCTAGCGGACTTTTCTTACTTCTCTCCTTCTTAAATCATAATCTTGACCTTAAAAATCTTAATTAATCTCATTTGTCACTTTTCCATTAACTTTTAGAAAAACGACTGTTGTATCTCGAACTTTTGGCAAAATTATCATTTTGCCCCTAGCGGGATTTTTCTCACTTAAACCTTACTTTTGACCTTTAAAAGTCTAATTAGAACCTTTGAATCACTTTTGAAACTCTAACGGTTCATTTTGACTATTTCCCAAATTTTTGGCAAAAATTACCGTTTTGCCCTTATCGGGGTTTTCTTACTTTTATTCAACTAAAAACTCGATTCTGGCCCTTGAAATCTCATTTAAGCTGTTCTAGAGCTCCAACGGTCATTTCCGAGTATTTCAAAAATTTTAGATGAATAGTACTATCTATAGTGAATAGTACTATTTATAGTAAATAGTACTATTCACGTGAATAGTACCATGCACGTGAATAGTAACTGGGTCGGGGACGTTTCTATTTTTCTACTTAGATTGGGTTCCGTAAATCCGAGAATCATAAAATAGCTAACTGGAGCGTTTAACGCCCATTTATTGACTTTTCTAGACTTTTTGGTCAAAATGATCATTTTGCCCCTAATGGGTCTTGGGGTTGTAACATTCTCATTTTGGTGTTTAAACGGGATTTTTTGAGTCCCTAAAATCTTAATACAATCTTTTCTAGGTCTCGGTAAATTTTTACAACTTAATTATTGCAATTACACTATTTACTTATCACCCGTCCCTCGGGTGGTACTATTCCGCCCTTTAGGGTCGTGGCTCGTTTTTCTAGCGTTTCGAAGTTTCCAACGAGCTTTTCACTAATCTTAAAAACGTTTCTTATTCTATTCCCGACCTAGGTCTCCGAAGGGCTCGGGATTTTCCATCCCGACCCTAAACTTTACCTTTGTTACCCAAAACACCCTTGACGTTATTTTTTTTTCTGGTCTTCTCAGCATTTTAGATTTTTGGGGTCGGTTTACTATTCTGCTAGACTTGCTTTCTTACTTCAAACTCTAAGGTACCGAGGGATCTCAGTTTTCATTTCCGAGCATATTTTTATCGCTCGTTTCCTGAAATGCCCTTAATGCCGCTTTAAAAATTTCGGCAGCATTTCTGTTTAAATTTTAGGTTTTCCAGCGTTTAAGAAATGCCTCAAAACCATCTATCCTATTCTAACCTGCCACGTACCATACCAAAGGCCTAATTTTTATGCAAAAGTCTAAACTTTTTACGTAAAAATTCTCATATAACTTATTCATTTTCTATCGATATTTTATCTTTTCATTCTTACCCCTTGATTCTTACATACACATTTGCTTACAAACTTTCCTTTACCAAAACTTATTCAATCTCACTGTAGCCCACGGTTTTTCTCATGAAAAACCTAAACTAAAATCTCAATTCTTTTTCCATTCAAACATATACATAAACTTTTTCTCTTAAAACTTAATCAATCTCATTGATTTCTTGATAATAAGTCATGGTTTTATTTGAAACCCTAAGCCATATAATTTGGTTTTCTGTTGAAACCTAAGGTCAAATTTTCGGTTTCAAGTTTCCAATTTATTTTCTAACTAATTCTCATACTCTTCTTGACTTATTAAACATTAAAACTTAGGTTTGGAATTCCATTTACAATTCCACATAATAGCCATGGTTTTTTCTCTTGAATTCAAGTTCAAAATTAAAGTTTTAAACTTCTAATTCATGCTCTACTTTAATCACAGACTAAGCTAACTTTTAAAGCACAAACTAACCAAGTTTAAGCTTAAACTTTCATCACCAAATCCACTAACATAGCCATGGTTTTTCCACCAAATAAACCAAGAAAAAGCTTGGGTTTTAAGGCTTACCTCACTATGGAATTCACCTTATGCTTAAGAAGAGATTTGCTCCAAGTTTGTTGCAAAAACTTGAAAATTTTCCTTGTTTGGAGGGGAGGCATCACACGGTTGCAAAGGACAAGGGAGAAAATATTTTGGCTCCATACTTTGGTGCCTTGGCCGTGCATAATGGGTGGCTAAACTTAGCCAAGACTACGGTGCATTAGTTATATAATTCACCTAATTTCTTTTGAATTTTTCTTTAAATTTTTACTTGCAATTTTGGCCACTTATTGACCCTTGGATCAAGGCTCCTTTAATTATTCACCCTTGGATCTACCAACCCTTTTTCCACACGGTTTTGGCCATCCACCACATCCAGTCAACTTAAGGGAATTAATTCCCCATTTTCTTTTGATTTTTCATTAAATTTTAGCTTGAAATTTTGGCAAGCCTTTGGCCCTTGGATCAAGCATCCCTTAATTGTCCACCCTTGGATCTACCTAACCATCCAATTAATTCAATCTTCCACACCAAATCCGGATTCCACTTTTGCCATATTAATTCCAAAATTTCCTTTTAAAAAGAAAAGGAAAATCAAGGAATTTTGTCACTTCCTTGGCCATTAGATCAACACCCCTTTAAATCATGACCATTAGATCTAACTACCCCTTTTTCTTTAAAGAAAAATAAATTAATTTTGACATCATCTATTTTGTCTTCACTTGATTAATTCGGGTCAAAGTTTGACCAAAAGTCAAACCAAACGGAAATTTAACGAAATCGCGTAGGCGGGTTTCTAGCGCCTCCTGTGCGATCGGTTTGCCTTATTCTACTGTTGTTTGGCTAAAAATCAATCCCGTAGTTTTTCGTCTTTTTACCTGATCTTGGTTTACCTAAGGTAACCTCTTGGGATTTTAGTCTCTTAATGGCATCTCTATTTTTCCGAATTTGACGGAATTTCTCAGGGAGTGCACCAGAGGACTTATCTAGCCATCTGTACTATCTGTTTGATCTAATTAAGTCTTAAAACTCTTAAAAACCCTGAAATATTTTTCTTATCTTATCTTTGCTCTGACTTGCCATCTTCTTATATCTGTATTTTTCTGATATCGAAGCCACTCCTTTTTAAGTGTTTTGGTCCGAAATCACTTTCTCATTCTTAAATTTTATTCTTTAATCACTTTTGGAGATTTTAAATCCTCCAAAACATTTATTTATTACTGTTAACTTTATTATCTGTCTATTTATAACTTAGCTTAACCTAGGTAACATTGTAGAAATTCTCTGGTCTATCACAATACATATCTTCCGAGAACAGTGAATTTTCTCGGATGTCACATTCACCCCTTCTTATAAAATTTTCGTCCTCGAAAATTAGGACGAGTAAGGGTACTTAGCTTTCTTTTCATCTTCTTCTTTCCACTTAGCCTCTTTATCACTAGGATGTCTTCATAGCTTCCCACAATTTCATCTGGCGGAAAAATTCTCATAGAATGATTCTTGACTTCTTAATTACGCTTGCTACTCTTTCTGCTTGATTGCTCTTCTAATTCTGTCTGGCAAAGTCTCTTTCTTTCTCTTTGTCTTCTCTTGTCTTGATCCGTGTTTGTCTCGGCCTTGATTTCATCAGGAGCCTTCTTCAACATGTGTTGTAGAAGTCCATATTAGTTCCTCGTAGCACAAAGCATACGTTACAGCTATGTTACCAGACATCGGCTGCAGTTCCTCAATCCGATAAACAAATTCTCGTATATCCGTAACTCTAGGGAACGTAGGTGGTTTCACTTCCCCGCTTGCCCATAAGAAACAAGAAACTAGGGTTGATGCTAGACTCCTCTCAGAGATTTGCTCGATTGTGGTATGGCGAAACTCAGCCCAGTTAAGCCCCTTTCGCATCTGGTACCAAGAATCCCAATACATACAAGAGTACCTCCTTGAAAGATATCAACAGCCAATAGGACTCAGTTATCTTGATCAATAGTGTACAATCGAGGAATCACTTTGATAGTGTGAAACTAGTCCTGACATTCTCATGGAGTGCAGGAATACTGTTTGCCACTCAAAACTTAGTGGGCAACTAGCCCTGTAGATTGTATAAATCGGGTAGCAATCCACGTTCCTACTCTGAGAATTTCTTTAGCACTGCACTGTCGTGATTTTACATGTAGTAATCTCATCCACTTCATCATAAATCTCATCATCTCATTACTATAAAATGTTATTTTCAATAAATAAACATTTACTAAATAAAAATAAAACTAACTTACTTGGACTGTGCAGAAGCAGATACTTGAAATGTCATGGGGGGTCGTTGAAAGAACACTGCTCTGATACCACCCTGTAGGAGACCGCCCTACTACTATATTTACTTTAGCCTTACTTACTTCTGCTCTTAGAGACCGCCAATGTGAGCGACTTAACTCGCTCGAGCCATCCACTTACTTAAAACTTAACTTTACTCTTCTTTACTCATCTTATACTTTTCTTACTTTCTTTGAAGTTTTCACTTAACTTCAACTTTCTTTAAAGTACTATACGAAGTACTTTCTTTATCATACTCAGTTCTCGTACTCTTGCACTTTCTCATTTTAACACTTGATCATTTTAAACTTTCTTGCGGAAGTGGTTTTGAAAAACTACTGAAATATTTTTTTTCTTTAAAATAAACTTGTAAGTTTTCGAAAACATATTAAAATACTTCATAAACTTAACTTACAATAAACCTTATCTCTTATCTTTACTTTACATATACATTTATTTTAATTGCAGTAGAAAATCATAATGAAAACCATAACCCACTCCATGACACCTCCGGGAATCTGTCTGCAAGCCCATCTGATCATTTCCTCATAACGTAGGCAGCTTACTCGTTACCTACATCACGAACAAACTAGTGAGCTAGAGCTCAGTAAGTACAAACATACATAAAACATTCATAACTTAACACACATATCATACTTACACATATATGCCAAACACAGCATATGCATAACAATAGATACTAATTTCTTTATGCTTGGTTATGCTTCTCTCTTCACTTTTCTTGCTTTCTATTCTTTTCTTTTCTTTTATTTTCTTTTCTTATCCTTCTTAATCTTTCACTTGTGAGGCCATGATTGGACGGACCTACTGCGCATAGACCAATGGAGGAAGGGGGAGCTACCCACCAATCAACCCCATGGTCAGCTTTAAGCCCATAAACTACCGCATTTGCAGGTAGCACTACACAACTGGGGTGGAGTCTTTTCGTGAACCTCGCATCTAGAGAGGCCGGTACGCCAACCTTTTAAATTTTCAAGCTTATTATCTTGTTTATCTTTCTATCTTTCTTTACTTTAACTTATTTTTCTATTCTGACTTCATGAACATGTAAAGCTAGCATGTCATAAAGCACAACTTTGTATGAAACTTAATCAGAAACTTTTTATTACTTGTAAACATTTCTTTTAGGAAATGTGTCTTAACTTTACTTCTTAATATATCATAACACAGTTCTATGACAAGTCAGTTCGTGAGTAGACAAATAAATGTTTGTACTTACAAATACTTTGTTGGAATCTACTTCTTTGCTTTTGAATCCCTAGACTCTCCTTCTTCGCCTCTAGCTCGGATCCCTATAACCGAAATAATTACGGTTATTTTAAAATCTTTACTATATACATAAAATTTAATAAAACGTAATAATTCTACATTTAATCTCTTAATTGTGAACTTGAGAATCTAAAATCCCATTTCTAGCCTTTCCATTAAATTTTGATAAAATTATCATTTTGCCCCTAACTTTTGGCAAAATGACAATTCTGTCCCTAGCGGACTTTTCTTACTTCTCTCCTTCTTAAATCTTAATCTTGACTTTAAAAATCTTAATTAATCTCATTTGTCACTTTTTCATTAACTTTTGGAAAAACAACTGTTGTATCTCGAACTTTTGGCAAAATTATCATTTTGCCCCTAGCGGGATTTTTCTCACTTAAACCTTACTTTTGACCTTTAAAAGTCTAATTAGAACCTTTGAATCACTTTTGAAACTCTAACAGTTCATTTTGACTATTTCTCAAATTTTTGGCAAAAATTACCGTTTTGCCCTTATCGGGGTTTTCTTACTTTTATTCAACTAAAAACTCGATTCTGGCCCTTGAAATCTCATTTAAGCTGTTCTAGGGCTCCAACGGTCATTTCTGAGTATTTCAGAAATTTTGGATGAATAGTACTATTTATAGTGAATAGTATGAATAGTACTATTCATAGTAAATACTACTATTAACGTGAATAGTGCCATGCACGTTAATAGTAACTGGGTCGGTGACGTTTCTATTTTTCTGTTTAGATTGGGTTCCCTAAATCCGATATAATAGCTAACTGGAGCGTTTAACGCCCCTTTATTGACTTTTCTAGACTTTTTGGTCAAAATGACCATTTTGCCCCTAATGGGTCTTGGGGTCATAACATTCCCATTTTGGTGCTTAAAGGGGATTTTCTGAGTCCCTAAAATCTTAAAACAATCTTTTCTAGGTCTCGGTAAATTTTTACAACTTAATTGTTGTAATTATACTATTTACTTATCACCCGTCCCTCGGGTGGTACTATTCTGCCCCTTAGGGTCGTGGCTCGTTTTTCTAGCGTTTCGGGGTTTCGAACGAGTTTTTCACTAATCTTAAAAACGTTTCTTATTCTCTTCCTGACCTAGGTCTCCGAAGGGCTCGGGTTTTTCCATCCCGACCCTAAACTTTACCTTTGTTACCCAAAACGCCCTTGACATTATTTTTTTTTTGGTCTTCTCGGCATTTTAGATTTTTGGGGTCAGTTTACTATTCTGCTAGACTTGCTTTCTTACTTCAAACTCTAAGGTACCGAGAGATCTCGGTTTTCATTTCCGAGCATATTTTTATCGCTCGTTTCCTGAAATGCCCTTAATGCCGCTTTAAAAATTTCGGCAGCATTTCCGCTTAAATTTTAGGTTTTCCAGCGTTTAAGAAATGCCTCAAAACTATCTATCCTATTCTAACCTGCCACGTACTATACTAGAGGTCTAATTTTTATGCAAAAGTCTAAACTTTTTACGTAAAAATTCTCATATAACTTATTCATTTTCTATCGACATTTTATCTTTTCATTCTTACCCCTCGATTCTTACATACACATTTACTTACAAACTTTCCTTTACCAAGACTTATTCAATCTCACTGTAGCCCACGGTTTTTCTCATGAAAAACCTAAACTAAAATCTAAATTCTTTTTCCATTCGAACATTTACATAAACTTTTTCCCTTAAAACTTAATCAATCTCATTGATTTCTTGATAATAAGTCATGATTTTATTTGAAACCCTAAGCCATATAATTTGGTTTTCTGTTGAAACCTAAGGTCAAATTTTCGGTTTCAAGTTTCCAATTTATTTTCTAACTAATTCTCATACTCTTGACTTATTAAACATTAAAACTTAGGTTTGGAATTCCATTTACAATTCCACATAATAGCCATGGTTTTTGCTCTTGAATTCAAGTTCAAAATTAAAGTTTTAAACTTCTAATTCATGCTCTACTTTAATCACAGACTAAGCTAACTTTTAAAGCACAAACTAACCAAGTTTAAGCTTAAAATTTCATCACCAAATCCACTAACATAGCCACGGTTTTTCCACCAAATAAACCAAGAAAAAGCTTGGGTTTTAAGGCTTACCTCACTATGGAATTCATCTTATGCTTAAGAAGAGATTTGCTCCAAGTTTGTTGCAAAAACTTGAAAATTTTCCTTGTTTGAAGGGGAGGCATCACACGGTTGCAAAGGACAAGGGAGAAAATATTTTGGCTCCATGCTTTGGTGCCTTGGCTGTGCATAATGGGTGGTTAAACTTAGCCAAGACTACGGTGCATTAGTTATATAATTCACCTAATTTCTTTTGAATTTTTCTTTAAATTTTTACTTGCCATTTTGGCCACTTATTGACCCTTGGATCAAGGCTCCTTTAATTATTCACCCTTGGATCTACCAACCCTTTTTCCACACGGTTTTGGCCATCCACCACATCCGGTCAACTTAAGGGAATTAATTCCCCATTTTCTTTTTTTTTTTATTAAATTTTAGCTTGAAATTTTGGCAAGCCTTTGGCCCTTGGATCAAGCATCCCTTAATTGTCCACCCTTGGATCTACCTAACCATCCAATTAATTCATTCTTCCACACCAAATCCGGATTCCACTTTTGCCATATTAATTCCAAAATTTCCTTTTAAAAAGAAAAGGAAAATCAAGGAATTTTGTCACTTCCTTGGCCATTAAATCAACACCCCTTTAAATCGTGGCCATTAGATCTAACTACCCCTTTTTCTTTAAAGAAAAATAAATTAATTTTGACATCATCTATTTTGTCTTCACTTGATTAATTCGGGTCAAAGTTTGACCAAAAGTCAAACCGAATGGAAATTTACCGAAATCGCAGAGGCGGGTTTCTAGCACCTCCTGTGCAATTGGTTTGCCTTATTCTACTGTTGTTTGGCTAAAAATCAATCCCGTAGTTTCTCGTCTTTTTCCCCGATCTTGGTTTAGCTAAGGTAACCTCTTGGGATTTCGGTCTCTTAATGGCATCTCTATTTTTCTGAATTTGACAGAATTTCTCAGGGTATGCACCAGAGGACTTATCTAGCCATCTGTACTATATGTTTGATCTAATTAGGTCTTGAAACTCTTAAAAACCTTGAAACATTTTTCTTATCTTATCTTTGCTCTGACTTGCCATCTTCTTATATCTGTATTTTTCTGATATTAAAGCCACTCCTTTTTGAGCGTTTTGGTCCGAAATCACTTTCTCATTCTTAAATTTTATTCTTTAATCACTTTTGGAGATTTTAAATCCTCCGAAACATTTATTTATTACTGTTAACTTTGTTATCTATCTATTTATAACTTAGCTTAATCGAGGTAACATTGTAGAAATTCTCTGGTCTGTCACAATACATGTCTTTCGAGAACAATGAATTTTCTCGGATGTCACATTTAGTTTTAGGTAATTATCTTTATTTATGTTCTGGTTTTGAGCTCATGTTGGCCGTGCCATTTTAGTGCATTTGACTGGGAGTGGTACATTATTGCTAACCTCCACAGCCTTAATCTCATCATCATAGCCCTGGAGGCAAGTATACCTCCCCCGTACGAAAGGCTAGTACACCAAAAGTGGTTTCATTACCGACTTTTTAAAGTTCTAACCCGATGACTTCATATTGCCCCGTGGTTAGGAATGGTTCATATTTTAATTTCATGTGAGTGAGTTTCGTTAACTTCACTCTAGTGCCCGAAGCACAATTTATTGTGTGTCCCATTTGTCAATAGTACCCGTAGCACATTTCGTCTCTCTCTCTATTTTATCATGGTGCTCGTAGCATATATGTACCTAACTTATAGTTAGTGCATGAAAGTTAGCAATAATAATGCTACATATTGTAGACAAGTAAATGTCTAAACTTACAACACATCGTGCATAAATATAGTAGTCATTCAAGTTGCAGACAATTTTAAATGTCTGAGCTTACTACATATAATACATGGACATAAATATGTCAAGTCAATTTATGTATGACTTAGACATAACACATAGTTCATAACATGACTTTCATAACATTTATATCATCGCATCTTGACATGAAAACAGACAAGCAATAGTCAGTTCATGTTGTAGTCAATTAAATGTTCGAACTTACAAACTTGGGGTAGTGCCACACATCTGGGGTGGGGGCTATTCTTAACTCTTAAACCTCACAGCTGGGGAGGCTGGTACGGCAACCTTAAATTTTTAGTCTTATTATCTTGGTTATATCTATCTTTCTTTATTTTAACTTTTCATTCTTTTCGACTTTGTGAACATGTTGAATTATCATGTCACAATGCGCGATTCTTAATACTTGCATAGTCAAAAACTTTTCTTATCATTTTATAAAACATTTCTTTTACTAACACACTATTCATAACGTCACATCATCATATAATCCTATGGCAAGTCAGTTCATGAGTAGACAATTAAATGTCTGTACTTACAAATACATTACTCGTATCTCCTTTTTCGCTTCTAGATCCACAGACGTTCCTTTGTCGCGTCTGGATCAGGTCCTATAATCGAAACAATAATACGGCTATTTAAATCTTTACTTTATACATAAAACTTATTAAAACGTAATCATTCTACGTTTAATTTCTCAATCTTGAACTTAGGGTCTAATATCCCATTTATAACTTTTCTGCTAACTTTTGACAAAATTACCATTTTGCCCTTTGTGGGATTTTTTTCATCATAACTTTACTTTTCTTTGATTTACAACTTAATTCTGACCCTTAGAATCTTAATTAAACCATTCTAAGTCTATTAGGGCTTTTTTCTATCATTCCTAAAATTTTCGGTTAAAATGACTGTTTTGCCCCTAACGGGTCTTTGGCAGTATCATTTTCATTTTTTATGCTTAAACTAGATTTTCTAAACCCAAAAATCATGAAATCATTTTTCTTAAGCCTTTTCGAGCTTTTTCAGCATTAATTACCAAAATGCTCGTATTACTATTCATCGACCCTTGAGTGGCACTATTCTGACCTTAGGTCGTTAATCCTTTATTTTTTGGGCCTAGGTCACTGAGAGGGCTCGGGTTTCCATCTCGATCATATTTTTACTCTTTGGTTCCTAAAATATCCCTTTCTGCTGTTTTCGAAATTTCGGTAGCATTTCCGCTTAATTTTTGGGTTCCCAGTGTTTAGGAAACACCTCGAAACTATCTAACCTAATTCTATTCTACTACATACTATACCAGATGCCTATATTTTTACGTAAAAATCAACTTTTACATAAAAATCTTTACATTTTTCATATTTTCTTATTTGACTATTTTTCATATACATAGTCCATTTTTCTTACAATTTCACATGCCAAAATATATAATTAATACATAATCATTCCAAAATAATAAATAAGGAATGAAGGACCAAAATCACTATCGAAATCGCCCCACCGACGATCAAACGGACCGTTCAGTCTGGCGTGCACAAACTTTAATTCTCCGTTCTTTGCTTTTGAAACTCCATGAAATTCCGATGCCACAGACGTGTCTGGAACGTCGAAAATAGGCCAACAGGCCACTTTTCAATTTTTGGTCAGTGGATCACCGTTGACTAGCATGTAGGATTATGAATCGGTAAAAATGTATTAGAGTGGCACAGTAGAACAATAAAAATTTTTCAAGAACGTTAAATATCTCATGATGACATATACAATAAACCAACAACAATTTAAACTCATACCTCAAGGATGCCAATCTTGCAGGAGGAGAATGACCGGAGGGCTTCAACCAACTAGCCTTCTCTACTACTCCAATTCTCGAATGGCTGAGTGTGTGGGCACTCTGAACCTCGATCGGTATGCTAGCACTGCTAGTCTTCTTCTGACCACCTAGATCTCTAAAGAACTTATTGTCATGGTGAGTTGTGCAACAATAAGCTTACTCACCTGAGAGTCTGTGGTCTAAGAGAACTGGAGTGGTAGGACCTCTATTTATAGACTTGCATGAGATGATTCTCTGAATTCGAATTGGATTAGGAGAAGATATTTTCCCTTATCCACAACCAAAATATCCGGGAAAATCCCAGCAAATTTTCGGCCAACTTAGGATTATCCAATTCAAATCTAAACAAGATTTTAACTAGAATTTTATCTCCCTTTTTTTAACCAAAAAATCCGAAAATCCTTAAGGATATTCACCAAATAATTTCAGCCACAAAAGATAAGGGAAGAATCAAAATTCCACTAGGATTTTCAAGCTTGAATCTTATCTCATCCTTATCCAAAATAACCGAAAATCTTCTAGGAGATTCACTCAAATTTTCAGCCATAATCAGGGAGGAGAGAATCCAAATTCAACTGGGATTGAAACTTGAATTTTTCCTTAAACCTTATCCATAAAAAATCCAAAAATTCCATGAGAATAATCCTCAAAATTTTCGTCCATTATTGTTAGGATTTGGATTCAAAATTCAAGTAGGATTCTAACAAAATTTTCCTCTCCATATCCAACTAAAATTCGAATTTCATTACTGGTGGATTTACCATAAGAAATTGGAATCCCACTTGGACTGTGAATCAAAATTTGAATTTCAAATTTCAAATTCAAATTTCAAATTCAAATTTCAAATTTCAAATTTCAAATTCGAATTTCAATTTCAAATTTCAAATTCAAATTTCAATTTCAAATTTCAAATTTCAAATTTCAAAATCCACAGAACAGTTGTATTTCAAATTCTTGTTCTCATGGATAAGTTTCTACGACTCCAACACAATCTCAAATAAAATCATGGCAACTTTATTTGGAGTTCGAATAATTGTGTACTCTATTATCCAAAACAAAATCTGAATCCAACTAGAGAGAATCTTGTTGACCATCCTAATCCTATGGCAACACCAACCATGCATAATAAACTAGCCAATATCATACACAAATCAATTTTGCCAAACGTTAAGGAATTATGTGGAGCTAGTAGAGGGACCAATTGGACATATATAATCGGGCTCCCGCAAATCTATGTGATCATCATTCTTTACCGAACAACTCAATCATATGATCACTAATTTCAGAGTCACACCACTATAAACCTGAAACTAAACTCCTAACTATATATCGTATTACGTAAGCCTGTGACAAGCTATCGTCCAATGACCTTGTCATGTATGCAGAACCCTCATATGATATCCAAGATCAACCTTAGGCCAAAGTCCATTTAATCCTACTGATCAGGCTATCTTAAAGTTCCATTATACTACCGAATAAAGAAAATGATTATTCACCATATGTGAATAAGAAGTCAACCACCCAGCAGACGACCCAAGGTCTTGTCCATTTTCACATTCAGTATAATGCCTTTAAGAGGATACCCTTTAACTCCTCATTAGAGCTATAATTCCGATATCTATAAACGAACCCTTCATTGTATACAAGTCATGTACCCAACGAACCGGTCTATAAGCTTACTACCTCTGAGACGCTTTAGCCATTGGAACATCAAAGTACACAAGTCATATACATGAAGCTGTCCATCTACTCAGGATTAAGGTTACTGCACAATGAACGTCAAAAGCAGATCGATCCACTCAAAGCGGACTTCGTAGATCAATCACACTTTAGCCTCGGTCTAATATGTCACCACCAAGTAACATATCTATGTCTCTACTTGGGAGTCCAGCTCCAGACAGTCAAGACAAACCATCCCCTCCAAGGCTTTAGACAACTTAATAGTCTTAACATGAGTTAGATGCTTGATCTAACCCCATAGACTACAGACCATAGTTTAGACCGCTAACTTTAGAACAATGTCTTCTCGCATACAAAAGTCCATTGCATGCAACGTTCTAATAGTTTAACACAAGCAATCAGGGAGCCATATTTGCTTACATTTACTTTAATATGTAAATAAAACGAGGACAGATAGCAATGTAATGAATAACCTCTCTCTATATATAATTTTATTATCCAGTTCAAAATAAATATATCAAAATGTCTCTAATGCTTAGGGCACTTCTTAACACAGCGTTGACCGCATTGACGATGTTGACTCACCGTTGATCGGTGTTGACTGGTGGTGGCATGGAGAAAGGCGACCACTATCTCGTAGATCTCGACGTGAGGAACTCATTGGTGGTGTCAATTTCACCAATTGTAGCTCCTATTGTCAGAAATTAACCCTCGAAAGTGCGACGGCAGCGGGCGTGCTTGAATCACCGTTTTCTTGACTTTTTTTCTTGAAATTAGTTTAGGGTTTTTATTCCCCATGAAATTCTGAGCATTTTATGTTAGGAAATGCCCTAAGCATTAGAGACATTTTGATGTATTTATTTTAAATTGGATAATAAAATTATATATAGAGGTTATTCATTACATTGCTATCTGTCCTCGTCTTATTTACATGTTAAAGTAAATGTAAGCAAATATGGCTCCCTGACTGCTTGTGTTAAACTGTTAGAACGTTGCATGCAATGGACTTTTGTATGCGAGAAGACAATGTTCTAAAGTTAGCGGTCTAAACTATGGTCTGTAGTCTATGGGGTTAGACCGAGCATCTAACTCATGTTAAGACTATTATATTGTCTAAAGCCTTGGAGGGGACGGTTTGTCTTGATTGTCTGGAGCTGGACTCCCAAGTAGAGACATAGATATGTTGTTTGGTGGTGACATATTAGACCGGGACTAAAGCGTGATTGATCTACGAAGTCCGCTTTGAGTGGAGCGATCTGCTTTTCACGTTCATTATGCAGTAACCTTAATCTTGAGTAAAAGGACAGCTTCATGTAGATGACTTGGATACTTTGATGTTCCAATGGCTAAAGCGTCTCAGAGGTAGTAAGCTTATAGACTGGTTCGTTGGGTGCATGACTTGTATACGATGAAGGGTTCGTTTACAGATATCGGAATCATAGCTCTAATGAGGAGTTAAGGGTATCCTCTTAAAGGTATTATACTGAATGTGAAAATGGACAAGGCCTTGGGTCGTCTGCTGGGCGAATGACTTCTTATTCACATATGGTGAATAATCATTTTCTTTATTCGGTAGTATAATGGAACTTTAAGATAGCCTGATCAGTAGGATTAAACGGACTTTGGCCTAAGGCTGATCATGGATATCATATGAGGGTTCTGCATACATGACAAGGTCATTGGACGATAGCTTGTCACAGGCTTACGTAATACGGTATATAATTGGGAGTTCAGTTTCAGGTTTATAGTGGTGTGACTTTGAAATTAGTGATCATATGATTGAGTTGTTCGGTAAAAGAATGATGATCGTATGGATTTGCGGGAGCCCGATTATATATGTCCAATCTGTTCCTCTACTAGCTCCACATAATTCCTTAACGTTTGGTAAATTGATTTGTGTATGCTCTTGGCTGGTTTATTATGCATGGATGGTGACGACATAGGATTAGGATGGTAGACACGATTCTCTCCAGTTGAATTCAAATTTTGTTTTGGATAATAGAGTACACAATTATTCGAACTCCAAATAAAGTTGCCATGATTTTATTTGAGACTGGATTGGAGTTGTAGAAAATTATCCATGAGAACAAGAATTTGAAACACAACTGTTTTGTGGATTCTGAAATTTGAATTTTGAAGTTTGAATTTTGAATTTGAAATTTGAATTTGAAATTCGAATTTGAAATTCGAATTTGAAATTTGAAATTTGAAATTTGAAATTTGAAATTTGAATTTGAAATTCGAATTTGAAATTTGAAATTCAAATTTTGAATCACAGTCCAAGTGGGATTCGAATTTGTTGTGGTAAATCCACAAGGTTTGAAATTCGAATTTGAGTTGGATATGGAGAGGATAATCTTGTTAGAATCCTACTTGAATTTTGAATCCAAATCCTAACTAATAATGGACGAAATTTTGAGGATTATCCTCAATGGATTTTCAGTTTTTGTGGATAAGGTTCGAGGAAAAAATTCAAGTTTCAATCCCAGTTAAATTTGGATTCTCTCCTCCCAGAAAAGTGGCCGAAATTTTAGAGCATATCTCCTTAGGAAAATTCGGTTATTTTGGATAAGGATGAGATAAGATTCAAGCTTGAAAATCCTAGTGGAATTTTGGTTCTCCCTTATCCTAAAAGTGGCCGAAATTTTGAGGAGATTTTCTCCTTGGAATTTTCGGATTTTTTGGTTGAAAAAGGGAGATAAAATTCTAGTTAAAATCTTGTTTAGATTTGGATTGAATTTATCCTAAATGGCCGAATTTTATTGTTGGGATTTTCCCTTGGAAAATTTAGATTTTATGGTTGTGGATAAGGGAGAATATCTTCTCCTAATCCAATTTGAATTCAGAGAATCACCTCATGCAGGTCTATAAATAGAGGTCTTGCCACTCCAGTTCTCTCAGACCACAAACTCTCAGGTGAGCAGGCTTATTTTTGCACAGCTCATCGTGACCATAAGTTCTTTAGAGATCTGGGTGGTCAGAAGAAGACTAGCAGTGCTAGTATACCGATCGAGGTTCAGAGTGCCCAGACACTCAGCCATTCGAGAATTGGAAAATAGTAGAGAAGGCTAGTTGGTTGAAGCCTCCGGTCATTCTCTTCCTGCAGATTGGCGTCCTTGAGGTATGAGTTTTAATTGTTGTTGGTTTATTGTATATGGCATCATGAGATATTTAACGATCTAATAATTTTTATTGTTCCGCTGTGCCACTCTGATACGTTTTTACCGATTTATTAACCTACAATTGGTATCACAGCCATCTCATGACTATGCCATGTACATAAATTAGACAATTACTTAGTCTTTTTATTTATGTATGGATTTGATATTTAGAGAGTGGCATTCTAGGGTTCCTTTATGTTGTTATCGTGGATTATGTATAAAGTATGTGGTTATTTTAATTTTATGAATTATTATAAGCATGCTTGTTTATGTCGGTTATGGTTCCTTAGAATTTAAAAAAATTATATCTAGAAATTTTTACGTAACCATGGGAGCAGTTTATTAACACTGTAATTTTCCAATGGATTTTAATTTTTTGTCTCTTAGAATTTTTATGGTTAGAATTTTTGTACACTGGAAACGGTTTAGGAAATTTTATGTAATTATTCTTGGAGATTAAAGATTCAAGACCGTAATTTATTTTTCCCAAAAGTTAAATTTGATTTAAAGGTTGAAATTTTGATTGTGTGGAAAAATTTCAATTTAATTGGGATTCAAATTAATTTTTGGAGATCCTAATAGGTAAATTAGAATATGGCATGAAAATCGAGACACAACCCCTCGGGATAGGCCGACGGGCCATGGTGGGGCTGCGGCAGCCCCTGTGCAAGCCATAACCACCCACGGCCGCAGGCTTGGCCTGCAGCCGAGGGTGGCCGTGGCCAGCCCAAGGCTGGCCACAGCCTGGGCATGCATCGCCAGGCTGTAGGCTTGGCCTGCAGCCCGGCAAGGCTGCATATGGGGGCGGCCGTGGGCTGCCCGCCCCCCCGGGGCTGGTCCACGGCTGTTGTCGCCTCGGGGGCGGTGGTGCGACGGTTCAAAAATCGAAAAATTTTGATTTTTAAATTTGAGATTTAATTTTAAGTCATGTTTAAAAATATGTAATTGAAAATTTGATATTTTTGAAATTATGTTTAAAATTGTTTAAAATTTGAATTTGAAATTTAAATTTGAAATTCGAATTTGGAATTTGAATTTGAAATCTAAATTTTTGAAGATTTAAATTTTAAATGATTCTTGGAATGAGAAGTAAATGGAGAGGCTACATAAAGATGGATACAAGAAGACGGAACAAAATTCAAGACCCAAAGAATGCTTTGGATGAAATTTTGTAATCTTTATTTTCTTTGTTCTAGGATGGAACCATGGCTTGGTTTTTCTGTCAATTATTCTTTCTGTGATATGTAATGGATGTATAAATATGTATTGATGGATGTTTTATATGCATATTTGATAACATGTCATATAGGAAAGGTGAGTCCCGCTCATACTATATTGATCATACATAATTTATCAAAACTTGCATGTTTTTCAAAATATTGAGTGGGAGAGGGTTTGACACAAAACCCATGGCCTCCATTGTTGATCCATATGTGAAAGCATGGTAACGCCTCGCGTCAGTTCTGCCCTGATCACACCCCTCGGTAGGTGTTTACCGCCGCCGGTATACTAAATTGGATCTCCTATGTGGAAAACGTGTTCGGGTACGATCCTATTCATGACCACCCCTCGGTGGCTTAGTAGGACGTGGATCGGGCTACGTAAACAATGGTTATACACTCAATACTCGTTTAGTTATTAACCTTTACTAGAAGCTCTATTAACTAAACTGGTGGCCAAATAAGCGGTTATTAATATATGTCTTAACCTTAGAGGATTTAAGGCAACATATATTAATTGGACGGGGTCCATGTTCCGGCTATTTGTTTTCATGACCACCCCTCGGTGGCTTGGGGCAATGGGTGCTGAGAATTACCGTTACATGCTACATGTTTTTCAAGTTTCATGTAGGAACATACTTGTATGTTTTATTTGCTAAATTAACTGTATATTTGCTTGGGCTTTGTAATGATGTCTAGTATAATTTTATTTCTGTTCAAAATGTCACCGATACCCCTCATTTCAATACTCACTGAGAATAAACTGAATGGTGATAATTATAAGGATTGGAAAAGAAATCTGTTAATAGTTCTCAGCTGCGAAAGACACAAGTTCGTACTGGACGAACCATGCCCATTAGGGCCAAAACCTGACACACTGCTTGAGGAGGTCCCGGTTGCCTATACTCATTGGAGAGAATCCAATGATATAGCTCGATGCTACATGCTTGCTAGCATGACGAGTGGTTTACAAAAGCAGCATGAGACTTATCAGGTTGCTAGGGAGATCATGGATAATTTGGAGGACATGTTCGAAGGCCAAGAAAAGTTGGCTCGATAGTCCGCTATCACCAGCATTATGAACTCTAAGCAAAAGGCGGGTACTCCGGTGAAGGACTATATGATCACTCTAATGGGATTCTTCACTGAGGCTGCTGAAAACGGTGCTGAGTTGGACTACAACACCCAGATCAAGATGGTATTCAAAACTCTGTCTAAAGATTTTGTGGGGTTTAAGGCCGCTTACAATCTGGCGACAAGGGAGTTAGGACTAACCGAGCTCATGAAGCAACTCCAAGCTTATGAGCGGATGATCAGGGATGGAGATGCTGTCCAACCCAAAGGTGAGGCCAATTTGGCGGAATCTTCGAAATCCTCACAGAAGAGGAAGAGGCCAAATCAAAAGCAAGCGGCTTCCAGTTCTTCTAATCCTCCTGTCTCAGATGGGAAGAAGAAGAAGAAGAAGAATAAGAAGCCCAGGGACCCTAAAAAATCCAAATGCTTTTGTTGTGGGAAGGTAGGTCATTTTAAGAAGGCTTGCCGGGAATTCCTAGCTGCTAAGGGCAAGGAAGGTAAGGAACTTCATTACTTGGAAGCGTGTTTGGTGGAAGAATCGGAAGACACTTGGGTCATTGATTCGGGCGCCACTAATCATCTTTGTGTTTCTATGCAGGGGTTCGTGGAAACGAGAAGTCTACATGATAGGAGACTCTCGTTACGAACTGGAGACGGCAGCTTGGTGGTGGCTGAGGCAGTGGGAGATATTTACCTTTATTTTGATCAATTTAGGTTTATTTTATTGAAAGACTGTTTTTATGTTCCTAAATTTAGGAGGAACCTTATATCGGTAGCTTGTTTAATAAAGGATTCTTATTCAGTTTCTTGTAGTAAAAGAGTTGATATTCGTAGAAATAAGTCTTTTATCTGTTCTGGATGGATGGATGGAAACCTATATTTGATTAAACCAAAGATGTACTCACTGCTTGACACTGAATTAATAGATAACTCTAAAAGGTTGAAAGTTTCTCACTCTAACAAGACATATCTTTGGCATTTAAGACTTGGTCATATTAATCAGGATAGGATTCAAAGATTGGTGAAAGACGGTCCTCTGAAATCTCTGGAGGAGGTACATCTTCCCCAATGTGAGTCTTGTTTAGAGGGTAAGATGACCAAGAGGTCTTTTGGAGTTAAGGGTACAAGGGCTCAGGAGCTCTTAGAAATTGTGCATACTGACGTATGTGGCCCCATAAACGTCACAGCATGAGGAGAGTTTGAGTATTATGTCTCTTTTATAGATGATTGCTCGAGGTATGGATATGTGTATCTGATGCACCGCAAGAGCGAAACCTTTGACAAGTTCAAAGAGTATCGTGCAGAAGTGGAAAAGCAATTGGATAAATCCATAAAAACACTTCGATCTGATCGAGGTGGCGAATACCTCTCCGACGAATTTCTAGGACATCATGTAGAGAACGGGATATTATCCCAATTGACTACACCAGGCACTCCACAACAGAATGGTGCAGCTGAAAGGAAAAATAGGAACTTGTTGGATATGGTACGGTCCATGATGAGTTATTCAACACTGCCATTATCATTTTGGGGATATGCTTCACAAACGGCCTGCAATATTCTGAACTAGGTTCCAAGCAAATCAATTTCTAGAACTCCGTATGAATTGTGGCGTGGCAGGAAGCCCTCCCTTGGACATATGAGAATATGGGGCTGCCCGGCACATGTACTGGATGGGGATGTGAAAAAGTTGGAATCAAGATCAGAATTGTGCATGTTTGTAGGGTATCCAAAGGGAACTAAAGGAGGTCTGTTCTATAACCCGAAGGAACAAAAAGTCATTGTCTCAACCCATGCGACATTCTTGGAGGAAAGTCACATGAATGACTTTAAGCCTCGAAGCAAAGTGGTGCTAGAGGAGTTATCGGGTGAAAGAACTGCTCCATAGATTTCGGTCTTGGGCGCAAGTCCGAGTTCCAGTGAAAGACCTACAGACGATCAACAATTTAGGGTGCCTCGTTGTAGTGGGAGGGTTTCGAAGAAACCTAATTTCTTCATGTATGATGCTGAGGTATACTAGGTCGAGGCTCATGAGCATGAGGATGATCCGGTCACCTATGATGAAGCTGTAAATGATGTTGATTCTAAATCTTGGAAACAGGCTATGAACAATGAGATGGATTCTATGAAATCCAACTCTGTTTGGGAACTTGTAGATTTGCCGGATGGGATAAAACCCATTGGATGCAAATGGGTCTACAAAAGAAAGAAGGATGCTGAAGGGAGAGTGGAAACTTTCAAAGCTAAACTGGTTGCAAAGGGGTACACGCAAAAGGCTGGAATCGATTACAATGAAACCTTTTCGGCTGTTGCTATGCTGAAGTCTATCCGTATTCTTCTGTCCATTGCTGCGGCTCTCGATTACGAGATCTGGCAAATGGATGTCAAGACGGCATTCTTGAATGGCAATCTTGAAGAGTGTATCTATATGATACAGCCCGAAGGGTTCGTAGCGAAAGGCCAAGAAAGGAAAGTCTGCAAGTTGCTTGATCCAATTATGGATTAAAGCAAGCATCCCGCTCATAGAACCAGAGGTTTGATCAAGCGATTAAGACATTTGGTTTTGAGCAGAACGTTGATGAACCCTGTGTTTATAAACGTATTAAGGATGGAAAAGTGGTCTTTCTGATACTCTATGTCGATGATATACTACTCATTGGGAATGATGTAGGGAACTTATCATCGGTCAAGCTTTGGTTGCACTAACGTTTTGACATGAAGGACTTGGGAGAAGCTAATTATGTTCTAGGCATTCGTCTCTTCAGAGATCGAAAGAACAAAATGATAGCGTTATCCCAAGCTTCATACATAGATAAAATAATTGACAAATATGCAATGCAAGAGGCAAAGAAAGGTTCACAACCTTCTATTGCCGGTCTAACTCTTTCATTGGATGACTATCCCAAGACATCGGAAGAAAGAGAGCGTATGAGTAAGGTCCCTTATGCATCCACTGTGGGTAGCCTTATCTACGCTATGCTTTGTACTCGCCCGGATATATGTTTTGCAGTAGGTATGGTGAGTCGATATCAAGCAAATCCTGGAACCAAGCACTTGCAAGCAGTAAAGCATATACTCAAGTATTTTAAGAGAACGAGGGATTATATGCTGGTGTATTCTGGAGGGGACCTAACACCCGTAGGATACACGGACTCAGACTTCCAGACTTGTAAGGATTCGAGGAAACCGACATCTGGATCAGTGTTTTTGCTTGGAGGAGGCGCCATTGTGTGGAGGAGCGTGAAGCAGGGCTGCACAGCTGACTCTACTATGGAGGCTGAATATGTGGCTGCAGCTGAGGCATCTAAAGAGGCGGTTTGGCTCCGCAAGTTCTTTAGAGACCTTGAGGTGATTCTGGGTGTTGACAAGCCTATCACACTTTACTGTGATAACACAGGGGCTATTGCCAACACAAGGGAATCTCGACACTGTGGCGGCCCGCCCCTCGTAGAGATCATACAATACTATTACAGTTAAGTTTTATCGCTAACTGCGCTAGATTGTACTCTCATGGGTCGCCGGCTAATCTCTCTCTCTCAGTAAATCATGACGTTTTTGGAAAAAAAAAATTTTTCTTTAAATATCATGTAAAACATTTCCCACTATTCACGTGGTTGACAAGTACAAAGTAATTTACATATTACAGTACTTTCGTAAAATATATAATATTACAAAAGACTGTTTCTTTTTTTTTTTTTCCTTCCCTTTTTATCGCTCAGCGGGAAGACTCTGGCAGGACCATATCCCTTGCCCAGTTATCCGATTTGACACACGCTATCCCGTCCGCATCCAGTCAAACAAGCTACTGAGCTGGTCGCTTACCTGCAACATAAGCAAAAATGGTGAGCTACAGGCTCAGTAAGTTTAACCATGCAAGAAATAAAATTTCTATGAATAGTGCTATTCACGATGAATAGTAATGTTGACCACTATTCATACATGAATAGTAACTTTGACCATTATTCATTGTGAATAGTAAGTTTGACTACAACACAATGTCACAACAGTACACTTACCGCGATGTTAGTACTCTCACTAAACTGTCTTATGCTCAATTATGGTATAGTTTCAGTTTTAGGTAATTATCTTTGCTTGTGTTCTGGTTTTGAGCTCAGGTTGGCAGTACCATTTAAGTGCGCATGACTGGGAGCGGTACATTAGTGCTGACCTCCACAGCCTTAATCTCATAGCCCCGAAGGCAAAATTATACATGACTGGGAGCGGTACATCAGTGCTGACCTCCACAGCCTTAATCTCATAGCCCCGAAGGCAAAAGCACCTCCCTGTATGGAAGGCTGGTACGCCAGAAAGTGGTTTCATTACCGACTTTTTAAAATTCTAACCCGGTGACTTCACATTGTCCCGTGGTTAGGAATGGTTCACATTTTAAATTTTAGGGGAGTGAGTTTCATTAACCTCGCTCTAGTGCCCGAAGCACAATTAACAATGTGTCCATTCTCAATAGTGCCCGTAGCACATTACGTCTCTCTCTCTACTCTATAATAGTGCCCATAGCACATATGTACCAACTTATAGTTAGCACATTAAAGTTAGCAACAATAATGCTATATATTGCAGACAGGTAAATGTCTGAACTTACCTTATCAGTTTCTTCCCTTTTTCTCTCTTGGATCTTTGATCGCCCTCCTTGTAGGTCGATTTTTGGATCCTATAGACAAAACCTTGTCTGTTAATTTCATTTCCATTTATAGCTTTTATTTCTCATTAAAAAGCTTAAATAAAACCTATTTATAACTTTTTAGGCTATATTTATCATTTACCCCATTTTTCTCAACTTTTGTAAAATTACGATTTTACCCCTATATTTTGGCAAAATTATGATTTTGCCCCTATATTTTGGTAAAATTACAATTTTACCCCTGACGGAATTTTCCCGATCCAGACTGCATTTTTGGCTCTCAGGAACTTTTCCGACTCTTTTCTAATCGTTACCAGGTTCATTTCTATTTTATTTTCACTTTTCACTTTCCCGACCCTCAGGAAGCACTATTCCGACCCTTACATCGGTTTAGTGATTTTCTATCGTTTCGGAGTCTCAAATGGACGTTTCACTAGTATTTAAAACGTTCATCTAGACATTCCCGATCTAGATCTCCAAGGCTCGGATTTTCCGTTCCCGACTCGGACCTTTATTTCATTTCCAAAAATGCCCCCCTCGGGGTCGGTTTTTCAGTTTCACTTGAGTTTTACATTTTTAGGGGACGGGTTACTATTCACGAACCACCCCTTAGGTTTTCCTTATTTAATTTTCCGTTAGGGACTCGGGCCCGACCCCAAACTTTTTATTTTTATTTCCATTTTTCCCCAAATGCTGTTTTTGAAATTTCGGTAGCATTTCGGCGTAATTTTAAGACTACCGGCGTTAGGTACGCCTCGAACCATATGTACCTGCCACGTACTATACCACAAGCCTATTTTATGTAAAAGTTTTCCAAACTTTTACATAAAAGCTCACAAAATTCATTTCTCATTTTAAACCACATTACACAAATTTCTTTCATTTTTATCCTTAGTTTTTGGCCACGGTTTTGACAATCAAAACCTAACCAAAACTTCTCAAATTTTCCACCAAATTTTGGCTATTCCAATGTCATTTTTCTAGCACATTTTCAAACCAATTTCATTGCATTTTTCAACAAAATTCCTAGGGTTTTTATCCCCACATAACCCACGGCCACACTAAAGGAAACATGCCCCAAATTTTTTTTCTTGCTTTCAATCACAATTCCATCATTTACATTATAAAATGCATGATTTAATTCATCCAAACATCAACAAAACCATGCAAAATTTTTTTTCCACCAACCCTAAATAACCCACGGCCTTTTAGGGTAGTTCGCACCAAAATTTTTTTTCAACCTTTCCATAATGCAAATCATGCTTTATGCTTAACAAAAATGTAATTTAAAGCATGTTAACACTTAAACCATAAAAATTCCTCATTGATCACTCTTGGTAACCCACGGTTTTACCCTTGGAAAACCAACCAAAATTTGGTTTTTCTTTAAACCAAATACATGGTTTTCTTCCTAATTACACCCTTAACAAAACCCAAGCACCAAATCAATGAAAACAACCAAAAATTTTTCCATCTTTTCCACTATTCATCACACGGATTCCTTGAAGAAAAATCAACAAAAAATTCCATCCAAAGAGAGTTACCTTGTTCACTTGTTTCCTTAGGCTTCAATGAAAGGTTTGACACCAATTTTGTGAAGAAAGATGGAAGAAATAGCTTGGTTCCTCTTGGGTTACTCACGGCTCCACCATGAAAATGACTTAGAAATTTTTTTGTCTTTGGTTTTGGCTTGAAATATGTTTCGGCCACTTTATTCACTAAAGTTGCCGACTTAAGCAACTAAAAGGCCAATTAATTTGGCTTTCCACCAATCAAAACTCAACACATTTCACCCTAATTCTTTCCATATTTTTCCAAAAATTAAAATGGTGAAATTTTGGCCAAATCTTGGCCTTTAGATCAAAAAGAAACTAAATCATGGCCATTAATGCTACCAACCACCATTTTCTTTCCATTTATTAAATGGATTTATGATGTCATAAATGCTAAAGTAAAAGTTGACTTTGACTTTCACTATTCACATTAATTCGACTACTTTTTGACCGATACCGGTTCGAGTCGAAATTTTCCTGAAATCGTCCCGGCGTGTTCCTGAGGTCTCCTGTGCAGTCGGATCAATTTAAACTGCTTCCGTTTGATCAAAATTAATCCCGGAAGTTTTCCGTATTTTATTGTCTCGGTTAGGGTTTTTAATGCCGGTTTTGGCACCGTTTCACCCGTTTTAACTCAGTGAATTTTTCCAACACTGAATTCTTACTCGTCAGTATTGTTAGAACATTTTCATATATTCTAAACGATATAAATACATTTATTTCACTCTTTAAATAGTACAAATTGTTATATACATACATTTGTACATTTTCCTCCGAGAATTGCCTGAATTTCCCAGTTGTCACATTCACCCCTCCTTATAAATTTTTCGTCCTTGAAAATTAGAACAAGTGGGGGTATAAACTCCTCATCTCGTCTTCTTGTTCCTATGTAGCTTCTTCAATGTTGTGATTTTTCCATAAAATCTTCACTAGTGGGATTGTCTTATTCCTCGGTACTTTCTCTTCACATGCCAGTACTCGAATAGGTTGTTCCTCATATGTCAAATCCTCGTGGATTTGAATAGGCTCATGCTTCAACACATGGGACGGATCTGGTATATACTTTCTCAACATCGACACATGAAATACATTATGCACTGCCGACAATTCTGGAGATAACGCTAATCTGTAAGCGACCTTTCCAATGCGTTCGATAATTTCATAAGGCCCAATATATCTTGGACTCAGTTTCCCCTTCTTACCGAAATGCATAATCCCCTTCATAGGTGATACCTTGAGAAACACGAAGTCTCCTTCATCAAACTCTAAGGATCTCCGCCTCTTGTCTGCATAACTCTTTTGTCGGCTTTGCGTAATTTTCATTTGATGCTGAATTCTAGCAACTGCATCGGAAGTCTCTTGTATGAAATCCATCTTATGCAACTGCTTCTCTCGCAAATCATACCAGTGTAATGGTGATCTGCACTTCCGTCCGTACAAAGCCTCGTAAGGTGCCATGCCTATGGAAGCTTGGTAACTATTATTGTACGAGAATTAAATTAATGGTAACTTCTCATTCCAATTTCCCACAAAATCCATTACACAAGCTCGAAGCATGTCCTCTAGCGTCTGAATTGTCCGCTCCGACTGTCCGTCTGTTTGTGGATGAAAAGCCATACTGAGTCTCAATTCAGTACCCATGGCCTCTTGCACACACTTCCAGAAATTAAAAGTGAACCGTGCATCTCGATCTGATACAATGGATTTTGGTACTCCATGTAATCTGACGACATGAGTTACGTACAACTGAGCAAACTTTTCCAATGAAAAAGTCATCTTGACAGCTATAAACCGTGCCGTCTTGGTCAGTCTGTCCACAATAACCCAAATGACATCATAACCTTCTCGGGTTTTTGGGAGTCCCACTACAAAATCCATCGTAATGTGTTCCCATTTCCATTCAGGAATCTCCAACGGTTCCAATCTTCCTGCTGGATGTTTATGTTCCGCTTTGATTCTCTGACAGGTCATGCATCTGCTCACGAATTTCGCTATATCGTTCTTCATCCCTTTCCACCAGAACTGTAACTTCAGGTCCTGATACATCTTGCTAGCTCCGAGATGAACGGAATAGGGTGTCTCATGGGCTTCTGACATGATCCGTCTCCTAAGTTCCTCATCAGCTGGAACATTTATCCTTCCTTGATAGAGGATCATTCCATCCTTGGAAATTCCTTCTTGAGAACTTGTCATTGTTGGATCTCCCCTCTGAGCTTCCTTTATTGTAAGGACCACCTCGTCCTTGTAACTCAGTAAATTATTCAATGAGAAGCTAAGGAATAATTTGATGCGTTTTTAGTCCAAATACATCGAACACGGTCAGGTACATGGTCGTGTAAGAAACCGTGTACTGATCGGATTGTTTTATGAGCGGGACCGTGTGAGTTAACATGGCCGTGTAGTTTTATATGGTTAGGTACACGGCTGTGTAAGTGGCCGTGTACCACTCGGGTAAGTGAGCATGGTCCAAGACACGGTCGTGTTGAGAAAGCCTAGCTAGTACACGCCCGTGCTCAAGCCATACACGCCCGTGTTAGAACCCTTGTAGAAGGCCGTGTACTGAACAGAGAGCCAATTTGAAGACTCTCGTAATGCGTGAAACCTAATTACTATGAAATGAGTAGTTAAGTTGATAAATGTAGCATAAATTCCAGTTGAATTGACTAAACAGGTGCAATACTGTTTATTACTATTCATACAGTGAAAAGGGTTAACCGACAGAGAACCCGGTCTACCCTGTTATGTGTATAAGTGTATAAGATACACAGTGTCATGAAACTAGTCCGGATGACCATTTCCTAACACACGACTGGTGAGCAGATCACTGAAATACTCAGACCAAACGTCTGAGCACAATAACGAGAATCTCCCTAGTAGGGTACAGTATCGAGAAAATGGTCTGGATGACCTCTTCTCACCCAGAGACTGACAAAATCGGAGTCAGAACACTCGCACTAGTCAGTTAGAACAGAGAACAGTGAACCATGAATAGTGAATAGTAAATAGTGAATAGTGCAAGATGCAGTGTCAAGTTATTGGCCAAGACGGCCTTAGTTTGACTTAAAACTGATATATCTAGACTCAGGACGCCCAAATTAGTCAAACGGACACCTGACACGTTTTTCGAGATGGAACCCCACAGATCCTGAAAACTGGTCTAGACGACCTCAGATGGACATATGACTGATAAAATTGAAATCAGAACGTCCGAATTAGTCAAGAGAGACTGTGTCTGAAATTTCGCCTAGGAACGCCTCGGTTTGCGTGTGAAAGGACAACACAGTGTAGACACTACCGCAGTATAGGAATGAATAGTGATTTGGTATAGAATGGGCTCTTAGACAGTATAAAACAATTAGAAATCGTCAGTACAAAAATCAGATTCAGAAAATCCAATTTTTGGATGAAAATTAGAACACTACCGAGAAAGGGCTGAAAAACGCAGTAGAAAACTAGACTGCACAGAACCGATTCGGTTGGACTTTTACTCCAACCAAACCATACCCCTTTCAAACCATTTCAAACACTTTGCTTTCAAAAAACTGTGGGGACACCATACCCCTTTCAAAATGAAAAATCCTCTTGTAAGAATTTCTAGATTTGAACAAAGTTTTCAAAGGAATTTCACAAAGAACAAGGGACGTTTTTAGTAAGATATGGTAGAGGTAGCCTAGTCGGCTACGACACCATAATGCAAGGTAGCCCGATAGGCTACCACACCCAAAAAAGCAAAGTAACCCGAACGGTTACTATACCAAGCCTACACATAGTAGCCTGATAGGCTACCTAGTTACCAAAAACGTGAGGTAACCGGTCAGTTGACTGATCGGTAAATCAGTGAAGCACCGTGTTCAGAGCAACATTGTGAGGAATGTTGATTTAACTGTCAAGAAGACAGTTAATCAAACGTGAGGGAAATTAGACACCAAATTCCCAGATAGGCCAATAGGGTACCGAGGGACCCCGGTACCACATGAAAGACGAGTATAGGCAAAAGTAGCCTAAGGACATGGTAGTTAATTTATGGGGCCATAAGTTAATTAACCATATACGAATAAGTTAACTCTTGAGATAGAGAGTAAGTAGTGCCGACGGCAATCGGTATCAAGTAATTATCTACTTTAGTCACTGACAGTATTGGTGACTTAGAGAAGGTATTAACGAGAGACGTTATTGATGACAGGTAGTAACCTACAAATTTCTAAAGGTACGAATACAAGTGCTTGCAATTAAGTAAGTATAACTCTGCCTGCAGCATGAATAAAATGATGTTAAAATGATGGTTTTACAGTATGTTAAGTATGGCTTACATGCACACGATGTTGCACAGCATACATAAGAGCATATAGTTTCACAATCGAGTAGATTAATGAAAGAACAAGTTAGAAGCCATAGATCCCTACCGTATAGGATTGGGGATAGCTTAGAGAAGCATATGGCTAGAACAGTTAAACAAGATGGAAATAAATAGGTGTGCCGTACCGGCTCCTTCAGTTGAAGGGGTTTCCAGTTAAAGAAAGTTAAGGCCAAAAGTTGAGCATCAGTTGATGGCTCTTCGGCATTAGTTGACCTCAGGCGTTACCGTTGGTCTGCGCGCACACGGTACTGACACATGGGCCCTAAATAGACAAGAGAAAGGAAAGAGTGCTAAAGCATAACTGAACATAACCGATCATGCATAGTTCACTGTCCGCATTAGTTCGCTATGCTTTCAGCTACAGTAAGATACATGCTTTTACATGAAGTAATCTGTATGCATATGGTATATAAAGTTTGTATGCTATGACATGATATGTGATGATATGGTATATGCTAAGTGTTATATGTGACTATCTTGCATGCTTATGCGTTTTAAGTATGTATTATGTTTAAACATGTTTTGCGGTTAACATGTTGTACTTACTGGGCTTAAAGCTCACGGAGTGTGTTCATGCTGTAGGTAAGCGTCCTATGGCATAAGCCACGATGGGCAATGACGGCAGCGAAGGCGGATGTGAGGCAAGGTTATGGACACCATACGAGTTTAACTTCCGCACAGTTTAAGTAAACAGTATTTTGAACAGTAACAGTACAGTACCAGTAGATGGTACTTTTAAATAGTTATCGTTAAATGGTATTTCTGAATAGTAATGCTTACACAATATTTTTGAGTAGTAATAGTTGAATAGTATTTTCGAATAGCAGCTGATTGATACTATTCAAAAATACTATTCCACAAAATGAACAGTATAAGTATGTTTGCAAGATTATTATTATGTTTCAAATTCTGCTTTTAATAGTACATGTACATGAATAGTAAATACGTGTGCTTAAAAAAAAAAAAATTTTCTTCTAAAATTAGGGTAACCTGTTAAAGATATTTTAAGTAAGCAATATTCAATTACAAGAAAGTATAAGTAAAAGTAAAGAAACAGTAGTTTTATAGTGATGGTCCGGGCCGCCTAGGGCACGGGGCGTCACAGTTGGTATCAGAGCGGTTTCCTGCCACCCTACCTCACATCGCTGCACGCCTGCCTCATCTGTCCAAGTAAGTTAGTTTAATTGTCCTTCAGTATCAGTATATAAGTTAACATCCATATTGTAATAGGGGATATGGCTGCACCGGTAGACCCTCAACACCAAGACGACGATAGGGTAGTAAGTAATGCCTTCGCCGAAATGGACTTAGATATGTTCGATGGTCAGCATAGGCCTTACAATCTGTTGAGATGGGTTCAGCAGGTGGAGGTAGCCTTTCGTACCTGCCATGCCCTACCTCACCTGCAAGTGGAGCTAGCAAGCAGCAAGTTAGATGGACCAGCGTTGGCCTGGTGGCTGGACCAGCGAAGGGATGGAAAACCAGTGCCAGATTGGGCCACTTTCTGCCAAGAACTCCATGCCATGTTTGCACCACCTGCATTCGAGAAACTCTATGGTCCAAATAGGAATTTCAGCACATGGAGAGACATGCATGAGAGAGGAGGTACGATGTCCTCTCAGGAATGTGGGATGTCGATGAAGGAAAGACCATGGCGCATTATTGTCGGAGGTTTAAGGATGCGATGCTACCCTACATTCCCTTCGACCGCTCTTTTCGAGAAGTAGCTGAGCTAGTTTGGAGAGGGGTACCCAGGGACGTTAGGGAACTTGTCCCCTACCCTCCACCACATCAAGATTTAAGGCGTTTCCTTCAAGAGATAGAGTATGCCGAAGTCGATGCGGTCAACGTTAGGAACTACGAGCGGGCACATAATGCTACTAATCTTGCCGCTCATGAGGAGGACCCTATTCCAGCTATACCATTGGCTGAGTACCGCTTTGAGGAACCAGAGGACGATGATGACATCCCCTATTTCTCCAATGATGACGAGGAGATGGAGGAGTATGAGCCGGAACCTCAAGTCATTATCGCTAGTGATGATGAAGTCAGTTCAGACTCAGAGGACGAGGAGGATCCAGACGAATTCCCCCTTGATGAAAGTGACGACGAAGAGATGTCCGATCCAGAATCAGTGATCACGTCAGAGTAACTGCACTCTACCTCGGTAGTTTTGTCTAAGCTATGTATATGTGTATAGAAGGAAGCAGTAGCTTTCCTCGCTAGACCTAAGTTAATGTACTTGTTGAGACCGTATCTTGGGAAGTGTGTATCACTCCCAACAACCCAAAGTTATGTACTTTCTTATGATATATGAAAAGCAACACCATTGTCCAAGGCTCAGATATGTTTTTTTTCACACATGAGTATAGTGTGACAGTATGTGCGAGATAGGTCCTAGCACTTAGAAGATGTTTCAATACGATAAGTTAAGATACAAATCGTAGTGAACATCACAGTAAAGAAAAAGAAAGGAAAGATATAATATGTATACTTATATTCATGATGATTGAATAAAATCATTAAGATGATATGCGATACGATTCCCAAGTACAAAGTGTGATAAAAGCAAAACTTATAGTTCTTTTTCCCGTTGTGTGATAGGGTTACATCAGAAGAAATGACGAGAACAAGAGCTCTGACTAATCAAGCCACTCGAGAAGATGAGTTAATGGCACGGCTCACAGCCATGCAGGAGATGATGATGAACCAACAATAAGAGCTTGCTCAGCTCAAGGAGCAAGTCAACCAACAATCTCATACACCACAACCCGTAGAGGTGCCAGCCCAAGCCGACCCAGTAGCCCCATCAATCCAGACAGCTCCAGCATCACCAGTTGCGGTTGCTCCTGCAGCAGCAGATGTTCCCTTACCAGTCTCAAGAGATGGTGACTTATACGAGCGATTTCGACGTCTGAAGGCACCAGAGTTTGAGGGGACAACTAACCCTATCGAGGCAGATGACTGGCTAACTGACATCCAAGTCATCCTAGACCTTGTAGGGCTAACTGAGAGGGAAAAGGTACTATGTGCATCCCTTGCCCTACGGAAAGAAGCACGATAGTGGTGGAAAACAGTGGCTATTAGGAGAGACATTAATGCAATGAACTGGGCAGACTTCATTATGGAGTTCAGAGAAATGTATTTCAATGATGAAGCCTTAGCAGCACAACAAGATGAGTTCAACAATCTACGCCAAGGTAGTATGACTGTAATGGAAGCTGTCCGCAAGTTCGAGCAGCTAGCTCGACTATGCCCCGACCTGGTGCCAACCGAAAAGGAAAGGGTCAGAAGGATGCTGAAGATGTTTAGAACCGACATTGCCGTCCAAGTATGTGGTGGAAGCCATGGACCAACAACGGTAGCTGAGTGTGTTAGTCGAGCCATCAGGGCCGAATACTAGTTGGCCCAAGATAGGGAGAGGAAAGCACAGATCTTCAAGGCCAAGAGAGAGGAGAAGACACTGGCCAGACCCAACAGGGGAAGACCGAACCCCGATTCACAACATAAGGGTCAGAATATGGGAAACAGTCAGAGTAACCGGCAGTCCCATAACAACAAGAGGAGAGGAAGCCAGAATAACCAAGGGCAACAGAGAAATTTTCCCCAGAAGAAGAACAATCGGGGAGGAAATGGCAGTCAGCACCCTCCTTGCCTGAAGTGCGGGAAAAACCACCTAGGGGAGTGCCGCTTAGGCACTAACAGTTGCTACATCTGTGGTAAAGAAGGCCACTTCGCTAAGCAATGCCACTCAAACCCTCAGAATCAGCAGGGCCAAGCCCGTGCCAGTAGCGGCCAACTACATACCGCCCAAGCCAGAATTGAAAGAACACCCATCACCCAAGGTAGACTGAAAGCTCCAGAGATGCAGGGGAGAATTTATGCCTTTCCAAGGGAGGATGCAGAAGCTGGAACCTCAACCGTGGTGACAGGTCAGCTTTCTGTTGCCAACTCCACTACATTAGTATTATTTGATTCTGGAGCTACGCATTCCTTTATGTCATCAAAGTTTGCTAGAGAACTAGGTCAGAACATAGACAAGATGAACCAAACTTTCCGAACTGCCCTTCCCTCAGGGGAAGTTTTATTGTCTAGCTATTGGGCAAGACATGTACCAGTAGTTATCAGTGGGTACGAGCTAAGTATAGATCTAATCGTCATCGACATGTGCGACTACGACGTAATCGTGGGAATGGACTTCCTCGCTAAGTACAGTGCCATAATAGACTGTCGAAGACGAGAGGTTACCTTCGAGCTAAACGGGAACAAGAAGTTTATCTACAAAGGGTTATCGTTAAAGCAGCCGAAGATAATAATATCCGCTATAAGGGCTCACAAACTTCTATCCAGTGGATGTGTCGGTTTCCTAGCACACATGGTAGACAGCAACCATAAAGCGGAGATAAGGCCTGAAGATGTCCCAATGGTCAGAGAATTCATAGAAGTATTCCCAGAGGATCTGCCAGGACTTCCGCCAGAAAGGGAGATATCATTCGAGATCGAGCTGTTACCAGGATCAGCCCCCATCTCCAAGGCCCCATATAGAATGGCCCCGGCAGAGTTAAAGGAACTCCAGGCCCAGTTGAAGGATCTAATGGACAAGAGCTTCATTCGACAGAGCTGTTCACCGTAGGGAGCACCAGTTTTATTCGTGAAGAAGAAGGATGGAACATTAAGGATGTGCATCGATTACAAGGAGCTGAACAAGGTCACTATAAAGAACAAGTATCCGTTGCCATGAATCGACGATCTGTTTGACCAGCTCCGAGACGCTGCAGTGTTCTCAAAAATCGACCTACGTTCCGGGTATCACCAACTACGGATTAGAGGTGCAGACATACCCAAGACAGCCTTTCGTACACGATATGGACACTACGAGTTCCTCGTTATGTCATTCGGACTAACGAATGCCCCTGCAGCCTTCATGGATCTGATGAATAGAGTGTTCAAGGAGTTCTTAGACAAGTTTGTCATTGTGTTTATCGATGACATACTTGTGTATTCTAAGACAAGGGAGGAACACGAGGAGCATCTGAAAGCTATTCTACTCAAGCTAAAGGAGCACCAGCTATACGCCAAATTCTCCAAGTGTGAGTTTTGGCTGGAAAAGGTCCATTTTCTTGGTCACGTGGTCTCCAAGGACGGAGTATCAGTAGACCCAGTGAAAGTCGAAGCAGTCAGCGAATGGCCGACTCCGAAGAACGTAACGGAGATCCGCAGTTTCCTAGGCCTAGCAGGCTATTACAGACGTTTTGTAGAAGGGTTCTCGAAGTTAGCCACACCACTCACAGCACTCACTAAGAAGGAGAAGAAGTATGAGTGGACGGATAGATGCGAGAAAAGCTTTCAGGAGCTAAAACACAGACTCACGAGCGCTCCGATCCTGACTATACCAGACGCTGGACAGGGGAATTTTGTAATCTACAGTGATGCATCTAAGACCGGACTAGGAGCCGTACTGATGCAAAATGGGAAAGTAGTCGCTTATGCCTCGCGACAACTTAAGAACCACGAGAGGAATTATCCGACTCATGACCTAGAGCTAGCAGCGGTCGTGTTTGCACTGAAAATATGGAGGCATTATCTATATGGCATCAAGTGTGAGATTTATACGGACCACCAAAGCCTCAAATACATCTTCACGTAGAAGGAGCTCAACATGAGGCAGCGAAGATGGCTAGAATTGGTGAAGGATTACGACTGCGAGATCTTGTATCACCCAGGGAAAGCCAACAAGGTGGCTGATGCACTCAGTAGGAAGTACTCTTCATCGCTTATGGCTATCAATGCCTTGCCAAAAGCCCTACAGAAGGAGCTATGTAACAGCGAAATCGAGATTCTAACAGGGAAGTTGTCTGAAATGACCCTCCAATCAACACTCCTAGAAGAAATCAAGGCCGGCCAAGACCTCGATTTAACCCTGAACAAGCACAAGAAGGAGGCAATGGAGGACCGGAAGTCAGAATTCCAAGTCTCTAAGGAGGGCATACTCTATTTTAGAGGTAGAGTGTGCGTTTCGAAGGATGAAGAACTCAGGAAAAGGATCCTTTCAGAAGCCCATGACACACCGTACTCAGTTCATCCAGGGGTAAACAAGCTATACAAAGACTTGAAAGACATTTTTTGGTGGCCTAAGATGAAGGGTGATGTCGCTGAATTTGTCGCAAAGTGCCTTACATGTCAAAAAATTAAAGTAGAACATCAATGACCTGGAGGAGAACTGTAGAAAATCGAGCTTCCTGAGTGGAAATGGGAACAAATTACAATGGACTTCGTGGTCGGACTGCCCAGAACATCCAGTGGAAACGACGCCATCTGGGTAATTGTGGACCGACTGATGAAATCAGCTCGATTCTTAGCCATGAAGTTGAGCTACTCAGTGGAGAGGCTAGCAGAAATGTACGTGGCCCAGATAGTAAGACTGCACGGTGTACCTAAGTCAATAATTTCAGATCGTGATGGGCGCTTCACTTCAAGGTTTTAGCAGAGCGTCCAAGCTTCAATGGGGACTAAGTTGAAGTTTAGCACAGCTTTCCACCCTCAAACCGACGGTCAGTCAGAAAGGACAATACAAACGTTGGAAGATATGTTGAGAGCGTGTGCCCTAGACTTCAAGGGGAATTGGGACCAAAAGCTGCCGCTAATAGAGTTCTCTTACAACAACAGCTACCATTCCTCGATCGGAATGGCACCATACGAGGCACTCTATGGAAGGAAATGTAGATCTCCGGTCCACTGGCATGAGACTGGAGAGAAACAGCTCACTAGCACGGACTTCGTCAAAAGTACAACAGAAGACGTGAAGATTATACGGGAGAGACTGGAGATAGCTCATAGTCGTCAGAAGAGTTACGCTGATAAACAACGCAGACCTCTCGAGTTTCAGGAAGGAGATTCAGTTTTCCTCAAGGTAGCACCCATGAAAGGGGTGATGCGCTTTAGGAAGAAAGGGAAGCTCAGCCCTCGATATATAGGACCCTTCGAGATCCTCGAAAGAATTGGGAAGGTAGCCTACAGGTTAGCGCTCCCTCCCGAGTTAGCATTCGATCATAACGTTTTCCACGTCTCGATGCTGAAGAAATACGTGCCTGATAGTTCCCACATACTGAGTCAAGAGCCTATTGAAGTACACGCCGACCTGACATATGAGGAAAGACCAGTGCAGATTTTAGCTAAGGAGAGCAAAGTCCTCAGGAATAAAGTGATCCCGCTTGTGAAAGTGCTGTGGCGGAATCACAACATAGAAGAAGCTACATGGGAAAGGGAAGAGGACATGAAGAGAGACTTCCCAGATTTATTCTAATTTTCGAGGACGAAAATTTTGTAAGGGGGGTAGGTTGTAAGGACCACCCCGTCCTTGTAACTTAGTAAATTATTCAATGAGAAGCTAAGGAATAATTTGATGCGTTTTTAGTCCAAATACATCGAACACGGTCAGGTACATGGTCGTGTAAGAAACCGTGTACTGATCGGATTGTTTTATGAGCGGGGCCGTGTGAGTTAACATGGCCGTGTAGTTTTATATGGTCAGGTACACGGCTGTGTAAGTGGCCGTGTACCACTCGGGTAAGTGAGCATGGTCCAAGACACGGTCGTGTTGAGAAAGCCTAGCTAGTACACGCCCGTGCTCAAGCCATACATGCCCGTGTTAGAACCCTTGTAGAAGGCCGTGTACTGAACAGAGAGCCAATTTGAAGACTCTCGTAATGCGTGAAACCTAATTACTATGAAATGAGTAGTTAAGTTGATAAATGTAGCATAAATTCCAGTTGAATTGACTAAACAGGTGCAGTACTGTTTATTACTATTCATACAGTGAAAAGGGTTAACCGACAGAGAACCCGGTCTACCCTGTTATGTGTATAACTGTATAAGATACACAGTGTCATGAAACTAGTCCGGATGACCATTTCCTAACACACGACTGGTGAGCAGATCACTGAAATACTCGGACCAAACGTCTGAGCACAATAACGAGAATCTCCCTAGTAGGGTACAGTATCGAGAAAATGGTCTGGATGACCTCTTCTCACCCAGAGACTGACAAAATCGGAGTCAGAACACTCGGACTAGTCAGTTAGAACAGAGAACAGTGAACCATGAATAGTGAATAGTAAATAGTGAATAGTGCAAGATGCAGTGTCAAGTTATTGGCCAAGACGGCCTTAGTTTGACTTAAAACTGATATATCTAGACTCAGGACGCCCAAATTAGTCAAACGGACACCTGACACGTTTTTCGAGGTGGAACCCCACAGATCCTAAAAACTGGTCTAGACGACCTCAGATGGACATATGACTGATAAAATTGAAATCAGAACGTCCGAATTAGTCAAGAGAGACTGTGTCTGAAATTTCACCTAGGAACGCCTCGGTTTGCGTGCGAAAGGACAACACAGTGTAGACACTACCGCAGTATAGGAATGAATAGTGATTTGGTATAGAATGGGCTCTTAGACAGTATAAAACAATTAGAAATCGTCAGTACAAAAATCAGATTCAGAAAATCCAATTTTTGGATGAAAATTAGAACACTGCCGAGAAAGGGCTGAAAAACGCAGTAGAAAACTAGACTGCACAGAACCGATTCGGTTGGACTTTTACTCCAACCAAACCATACCCCTTTCAAACCATTTCAAACACTTTGCTTTCAAAAAACTGTGGGGACACCATACCCCTTTCAAAATGAAAAATCCTCTTGTAAGAATTTCTAGATTTGAACAAAGTTTTCAAAGGAATTTCACAAAGAACAAGGGACGTTTTTAGTAAGATATGGTAGAGGTAGCCTAGTCGGCTACGACACCATAATGCAAGGTAGCCCGATAGGCTACCACACCCAAACAAGCAAAGTAACCCGAACGGTTACTATACCAAGCCTACACATAGTAGCCTGATAGGCTACCTAGTTACCAAAAACGTGAGGTAACCGGTCAGTTGACTGATCGGTAAATCAGTGAAGCACCGTGTTCAGAGCAACATTGTGAGGAATGTTGATTTAACTGTCAAGAAGACAGTTAATCAAACGTGAGGGAAATTAGACACCAAATTCCCAGATAGGCCAATAGGGTACCGAGGGACCCCGGTACCACATGAAAGACGAGTATAGGCAAAAGTAGCCTAAGGACGTGGTAGTTAATTTATGGGGCCATAAGTTAATTAACCATATACGAATAAGTTAACTCTTGAGATAGAGAGTAAGTAGTGCCGACGGCAATCGGTATCAAGTAATTATCTACTTTAGTCACTGACAGTATTGGTGACTTAGAGAAGGTATTAACGAGAGACGTTATTGATGACAGGTAGTAACCTGCAAATTTCTAAAGGTGCGAATACAAGTGCTTGCAATTAAGTAAGTATAACTCCGCCTGCAGCATGAATAAAATGATGTTAAAATGATGGTTTTACAGTATGTTAAGTATGGCTTACATGCACACGATGTTGCACAGCATACATAAGAGCATATAGTTTCACAATCGAGTAGATTGATGAAAGAACAAGTTAGAAGCCATAGATCCCTACCGTATAGGATTGGGGATAGCTTAGAGAAGCATATGGCTAGAACAGTTAAACAAGATGGAAATAAATAGGTGTGCCGTACCGGCTCCTTCAGTTGAAGGGGTTTCCAGTTAAAGAAAGTTAAGGCCAAAAGTTGAGCATCAGTTGATGGCTCTTCGGCATTAGTTGACCTCGGGCGTTACCGTTGGTCTGCGCGCACACGGTACTGACACATGGGCCCTAAATAGACAAGAGAAAGGAAAGAGTGCTAAAGCATAACTGAACATAACCGGATCATGCATAGTTCACTGTCCGCATTAGTTCGCTATGCTTTCAGCTACAGTAAGATACATGCTTTTACATGAAGTAATCTGTATGCATATGGTATATAAAGTTTGTATGCTATGACATGATATGTGATGATATGGTATATGCTAAGTGTTATATGTGACTATCTTGCATGCTTATGCGTTTTAAGTATGTATTATGTTTAAACATGTTTTGCGGTTAACATGTTGTACTTACTGGGCTTAAAGCTCACGGAGTGTGTTCATGCTGTAGGTAAGCATCCTATGGCATAAGCCACGATGGGCAATGACGGTAGCGGAGGCGGATGTGAGGCGAGGTTATGGACACCATACGAGTTTAACTTCCGCACAGTTTAAGTAAACAGTATTTTGAACAGTAACAGTACAGTACCAGTAGATGGTACTTTTAAATAGTAATCGTTAAATGGTATTTCTGAATAGTAATGCTTACACAATATTTTTGAGTAGTAATAGTTAAATAGTATTTTCGAATAGCAGCTGATTGATACTATTCAAAAATACTATTCCACAAAATGAACAGTATAAGTATGTTTGCAAGATTATTATTATGTTTCAAATTCTGCTTTTAATAGTACATGTACATGAATAGTAAATACGTGTGCTTAAAAAAAAATTTCTTTTAAAATTAGGGTAACCTGTTAAAGATATTTTAAGTAAGCAATATTCAATTACAAGAAAGTATAAGTAAAAGTAAAGAAACAGTAGTTTTATAGTGATGGTCCGGGCCGCCTAGGGCACGGGGCGTCACATTTATATCCTTAAATGGCGATGATTCCACTTGGAGTGCAGCTAGTCTTCCAGATATCAGCTCCAAGTTCAAAGAATTTATCTCTTGCTGCAATGGCTTCGGAAGTCTGCTTATTGGTAGCTGGTGCGATATGGTAGACTTTCTACTTAAAGCATCCGCTACACGGTTGGCCTTTCCTGGATGGTATAGGATTTCACAATCATAATCCTTCACCAGTTCCAACCATCGTCTTTGCCGCATATTGAGCTCCTTTTGCGTGAAGAAATACTTCAGATTTTGGTGATCAGTGAAAATCTGACATTGAGATCCATAGAGATAGTGTCGCCAAATTTTAAGTGCGAACACTACTGCAGCAAGTTCAAGGTCATGCGTAGGGTAATTCCTTTCATGATCCTTTAATTGACGGGAAGCATAGGCAATCACTTTGCCGTCTTGCATCAGGACTGCTCCCAATCCTATTTTAGATGCATCACTGTAGATCACAAACTTCTCCCTTTCAGTGGGAAGCGTAAGGATTGGTGCGCTTGTCAGCCGTCTCTTTAACTCCTGGAAGCTTCTTTCGCATTCCGTAGTCCACTCGTACTTCCTTTCTTTGCATGTAAGAGCAGTAAGAGGTGCAGCTAAACGCGCAAATGCCTCTACAAATCGTCGATAATAACCAGCTAACCCCAAGAAACTGCGTATTTCTGTCACACTCTTGGGTACAGGCCACTGGTTAATTGCCTCTACCTTTGTCGGATCTACAGCAATACCTTCCTGGGATGCAACATGTCAAAGGAAATGTACTCTATCCAGCCAAAACACACATTTTGAGAATTTGGCATACAGTTGATGCTTTCTTATCGTATTCAGCACGATTCTCATATGCTCCTTGTGCTCTTCATGAGTCTTCGAGTATATAAGAATGTCATCAATGAATACAATGATAAACTTATTCAAATACTCTTTAAAAATTCTGTTCATTAAGTCCATGAACGCTACCGGCGCATTTGTTAATCCAAATGGCATCACAAGAAACTCGTAGTGACCATAACGAGTCCTAAACGCCGTCTTAGGAATATCACTTTCTTTAATTCTCAGCTGGTGATATCCTGATCGTAAGTCGATCTTGGAAAATACCGCTGCACCTCTTAACTGGTCGAATAGGTCATTAATTCTAGGTAACGGATACCTATTTTTGATCGTAACCTTATTTAACTCCCGGTAATCAATACACAAACAGAACGTTCCATCCTTTTTCTTGACGAATAACACAGGTGCACCCAATGGAGAATAACTCGGCCTGATGAATCCTTTATCCAAAAGCTCCTTTAATTGTTCCTGCAGCTCCTTTAACTCCACTGGAGCCATGCGGTATGGTGCTTTTGAAATAGGTGCCGTTCCAGGCATCAACTCAATTTCGAACGAGATTTCTCTCTCTGGAGGTATCCCTGGTAACTCTTCTGGAAATACGTCAAGAAATTCATTAACAACGAGAACGTCTTCAGGTTGAAGCTTTTGTTCCTCTGTAGTGTCCACCACATATGCCAGATATCCCACGCAACCACTGGCTATCAGCTTGCTTGCTCTCAGTGAACTGATCATCATCTTCCCAGGTTTTCGAGAAGTATCAACATATTCGAAACTCTCTTCTTCCTCGGGTTGGAACACTATCTTTCGATTTCGACACTCGATCGTAGCTTGGTATTTCCCTAGGAAATCCATGCCTAGAGTCACATCGTAATCCGTGATCTTCATTACGATCAACTCCGCATATAGTTCCCTATTTGCCACATATACTGGTACATGAGGTAGCTAGTAATTGGACAACAATACTTCCCCAAAGGGTAAAGCTGTCTTAAATACCCTTTCCATATAGTCCTTAGGAAGTCCTATCTTGTCAGCAAATTCATAGGAAACAAAAGAATGCGTAGCACTTGAATCAAACAGTACAGAGGCTACATGACTAGCGACAGGAAGCTGACCTGTCACTACGTTCGATGTTCCTGCCTCTGCATCCTCTTTGCTGTAGGCCATCACACGAGCATCGGCACGTGGCACACGCTCCTGGCGTTGCGGCCTTACTGGGGACTCTTCAATTCTGGCCTGAAGGGAATGAGCTTGTGGGCGTGTCTGGTGCAGTTGGGAAGTGCCTTGTCCACCCTGCCTATTGTTTGGACAGTTTCTGGCGTAATGGCATTCCTTTCCACATTCATAGCAAACGAGTGGCCCAAATCTGCATTGCCCAGAATGTCTCTTCCCGCATGTAGGGCAATTTTGTACATTGGATTCTGCATTACCAGCTGTTCTCCGCTGCTGGTTTCGATTATTTCTCTGGCGATTTCCAGAAAAATTGCCTTTCCTCTTGTTTTGCTGGGATCCTTGATTATTGCCCTGACTTGGTTTAGCATTCTGACTAGGCTTGCTCGATTGACCAACTTGTGTAGACTTAGCTAAAGCCCTCTCCTTCTTCTTGGCCTCCCAGTGCTTTTCTCTTTCCTCTTTCCGTCGGGCTACGTGAAACTCAGCTCTGATGGCCCGACTCACACAATCTGCTACAGAAGTAGGCGGTACTTGTCCAGTGTCTACTAACGCAGTAATTTCTGGCCTGAACATCCCGATCATTTTCTGTATTTTCTCCCTCTCAGTAGGGACTACATAGGGACATAAACGGGATAACTGGTCGAACTTTCAGCAAACTTCGCTTACCGACATATTTCCTTGCGTCAATTCTGAGAACTCTTTTTGCTGTTGTCTCAGAGATGCAGGGTCGTAATATTTCTGGTTAAATTCTTCCAGAAATTCCGCCCAACTCAAGGTAGACACGTCTCTTCTCATTTGTACAGTGTCCCACCAAAAACGATCATCTTTTCTCAGCACAAAAGACGCACATGCAACCTTCTCCCGGTCGGTTAGGTTCATGAATTCCATGATCACTTGCAATGATGACAACCAGTCTTCAGCCTCTAGAGGATTTGTAGACCCTTCAAATTCTGGCGGCCTCATACGCCTGAATCTTTCATAAAGGGGTTCCAGATTTAATACCGGTTGCTGTTCAGGAACTCTCTCATTTACAGTAGCTGGAGGGATAACCGGATCTACCTCAGCTTCCTGTTCTATTTGGGTACCCTCAGAGCCTTGTCTCTGTTCTAGCTCCTCTACCCGTCACCTCAGATTAGCATTTTCTTGCATCTGAGCTTCTAGTAGGGCTTGTATCTGATCCAATCTCTCCATAACATTAGGACGTCGCTCTCGTCCCTCTGGTCGATTTCGCAAATCCACCATCTTGCCTATCGTCCTATTATGGCACAATAATTCACCGTTAACTTTTCCATAACCACATTCGTAAAATCATATCAATTCACGAAATTTAGGGTACTGTAAAGCCACATCATTGTAACACATCATTGTATAACATATAATCATTTTGATATTTCATTCATAGCAAAACATTTATATATCATACATAACCATCACCAGTCATATATACATCGGCCTTTTTATACATCTTGGCCACAAGTCTATACAAAAGAGCTTCTCTCTAAGCTACTTATGTACATGTATGCATCTACTGATTATACATCTCCTGTATCTAGGACTAGAGGATATTCTTCTGGATCCTCGTCGTTATCTGGATCATCTGAATCGTCACCGCCCCTAGGGAATGCTTCCTGTCCTGAGTCATCACCTCTTCGTGGTCTAGACGGTCCAGCCTCATGATCATTCATCATTCTTCTCGATCCGAAGATGCGTGCAAACATCTCATCTTCACCCAGTGTCTCTCGTCGACTCTGCGTCAGATGCTCGATCAGAATCTCTCTCTCGATCGTCCTGATCGTCACAACAAACTCTTGGAGCTTAGGAGGAAATAGCTTGATCACCCTCTGTCTCAACTCCATGGGTAAACCTCTCCAAAACAGCTCACAACAGTTTGCTTTTGTGAGGTTGGGCAACAGACATCTCCTCCTAATGGTCTCCTCACATCGTGCTGCGTAAGACATAACTGTCTCACCAGACAACATGACCATCCTCTCTGTCTGGAGAATATAGTCCCTAACCTCATCGAATCCAGGATAAGCAGGTGTAACTGCCTCTCGTTCTCTGGGGGTGCTGGTGCAGGGGCTGGATCCCTAGGCGAAAACTGATCAGCCAATCGCTGACAGAACTCAGCCCAACTGAATCCTAATAAAATCTCCTGGTCACAATACTCCCAGAATACTCGAGCATCTCCCTGAAACATACTGATGGCCAACTGGATCCACATATCTCGATCAATGTCGCATATCACCATAATCCTCTCTATGGCATGGAGCCAGTCCTTCGCCTCCATCGACTATCGTCCACCATCAAACATCGCGGGACTACTAGCTCGAAATGCCTGTACCGCCCGAGCCGAAACTCTCACTCCAATGTGTTGGCGTCCACTAACAACTGGAATGTCCACTACTACAGGTGGATGAACTACCGGTCGTGGCTGTACAACATCTGCTGGCACTGGTGCTGGTGCTAGTACTAGTGCTGGAGGTCTCTCGGGCACCAGGGGTCTGATTACCGGTCGTTGGGCAATAGACGGCCTCACAATAGGTCTCGTCCATACTCGTAATACCCCTCTCGGTCCTGGTAGCGGTGGTCTCACATAAGGAGGTCTAGTCATCTTGCTACCTATAAGATAATTATTTTCACATAAGAAAATAATTAACTAAACTTAAGTAAACTACTTACTTGGATAGCGGTGCAGGATGCGCGAAGTGTCAAATCAGGATATGGTCAACTCTGCTCTGATATACCAACTGTGACGGCAGTTGGTAATCCAAATTAAACCAACCGTAATTTCGCTCTGATACCAACTGTGACAGCAATTGGTATTCTAGACTACACCAACCGTAAACTCGCTCTGATACCAACTGTGGCAGCAGTTGGTATTATAAACTAAATCAATCGCAAACCTTGCTCTGATACCAACTGTGGCGGCCCGCCCCTCGTAGAGACCATACAATACTATTACAGTTAAGCTTTATCGCTAACTGCGATAGATTGTACTCTCATGGGTCGCCGGCTAATCTCTCTCTCTCAGTAAATCATGACGTTTTTTGAAAAAAAAAAAAATTTCTTTAAACATCATGTAAAACATTTCCCACTATTCACTTGGTTGACAAGTACAAAGTAATTTACATATTACAGTAATTTCGTAAAAAATATAATATTACAAAAGACTATTTCTTTTTTTTTTCCTTCCCTTTTTATCGCTCAGCGGGAAGACTCTGGCAGGACCATATCCCTCGCCCAGTTATCCGATTTGACACATGCTATCCCGTCCGCATCCAGTCAAACAAGCTACTGAGCTGGTCGCTTACCTGCAACATAAGCAAAAATGGTGAGCTACAGGCTCAGTAAGTTCAGACATGTAAGAAATAAAATTTCTATGAATAGTACTATTCATCGTGAATAGTATTGTTGATCACTATTCATACGTGAATAGTAACTTTGACCACTATTCATTATGAATAGTAAGTTTAACCACAACACAGTGTCACAACAGTACATCTACCGCGATGTTAGTACTCTCACTAAACTGTCTTATGCTCAATTATGGCATAGCTTCAGTTTTAGGTAATTATCTTTGCTTATGTTCTGGTTTTGAGCTCAGGTTGGCATTACCATTTAAGTGCGCATGACTGGGAGCGGTACATTAGTGCTGACCTCCACAGCCTTAATCTCATAGCCCCGAAGGCAAAATTGTACATGACTGGGAGCGGTACATCAGTACTGACCTCCACAGCCTTAATCTCATAGCCCCGAAGGCAAAAGTACCTCCCTGTACGGAAGGCTGGTACGCCAGAAAGTGGTTTCATTACCGACTTTTTAAAATTCTGACCCGGTGACTTCACATTGTCCCGTGGTTAGGAATGGTTCACATTTTAAATTTTAGGGGAGTGAGTTTCATTAACCTCGCTCTAGTGCCCGAAGCACAATTAACAGTGTGTCCATTCTTAATAGTGCCCGTAGCACATTACGTCTCTCTCTCTACTCTATAATAGTGCCCGTAGCACATATGTACCTAACTTATAGTTAGTACATTAAAGTTAGCAACAATAATGCTATATATTGCAGACAGGTAAATGTCTGAACTTACCTTATCAGTTTCTTCCCTTTTTCTCTCTTGGATCTTTGATCGCCCTCCTTGTAGGTCGATTTTTGGATCCTACAGACAAAACCTTGTCTGTTAATTTCATTTCCATTTATAGCTTTTATTTCTCATTAAAAAGCTTAAATAAAACCTATTTATAACTTTTTAGGCTTTATTTATCATTTACCCGATTTTTCTCAACTTTTGCAAAATTACGATTTTACCCCTATATTTTGGTAAAATTACGATTTTGCCTCTATATTTTGGCAAAATTACAATTTTACCCCTGACGGAATTTTCCCGATCCAGACTGCATTTTTGGCTCTCAGGAACTTTTCTGACTCTTTTCTAATCGTTACCGGGTTCATTTCTATTTTATTTTCACTTTTCACTTTCCCGACCCTTACATCGGTTTAGTGATTTTCTATCGTTTCGGAGCCTCAAATGGACGTTTCACTAGTATTTAAAACGTTCATCTAGACATTCCCGATCTAGGTCTCCAATGCTCGGATTTTCCGTTCCCGATTCGGACCTTTATTTCGTTTCCAAAAACACCCCCCCCTCGGGGTCGGTTTTTCAGTTTCACTCGAGTTTTACATTTTTAGGGGACGGGTTACTATTCATGAACCACCCCTTAGGTTTTCCTTATTCAATTTTCCGTCAGGGACTCGGGTTTCTGACCCGACCCCATGTTAGGAAATGCCCTAAGTATTAGAGACATTTTGATGTATTCATTTTTAACTGGATAATAAAATTATACATAGAGGTTATTCATAACATTGCTATCTGTCCTCGTCTTATTTACATGTTAAAGTAAATGTAAGCAAATATAGCTCACTGACTGCTTGTGTTAAAACTGTTAGAACGTTGCATGCAATGGACTTTTGTATGCGAGAAGACAATGTTCTAAAGTTAGCAGTCTAAACTATGGTCTGTAGTCTATGGGGTTAGACCGAGCATCTAACTTATGTTAAGACTATTATGTTGTCTAAAGCCTTAGAGGGGACGGTTTGTCTTGACTGTCTGGAGCTGGACTCCCAAGTAGAGACATGGATATGTTGCTCGGTGGTGACATATTAGACTGGGACTAAAGCGTGATTGATCTACGTAGTCCGCTATGAGTGGATTAATCTGCTTTTGACGTTTATTGTGCAATAACCTTAATCTTGAGTAAATGAACTTCTTCATGTATATGACTTGTGTACTTTGATGTTCCAATGGCTAAAGCGTCTCAGAGGTAGTAAGCTTATAGACCGGTTCGTTGGGTGCTTGACTTGTATACGATGAAGGGTTTGTTTGCAGATATCGGAATCATAGCTTTGAGGAGTTAAAGGTATCCTCTTAAAGGCATTATACTGAATGTGAAAATGGACAAGGCCTTGGGTCGTCTGCTGGGCGGATGACTTCTTATTCACATATGGTGAATAATCATTTTGTTGATTCGGTAGTATAATGGAACTTTAAGATAGCCTGATCAGTAGGATTAAACGGACTTTGACCTAAGGCTGATCATGGATATCATATGAGGGTTTTGCATATATGACAAGGCCATTGGATAGTAGCTCGTCACAGGCTTACGTAATACGGTATATAATTGGGAGTTCAGTTTCAGGTTTATAGTGGTGTGACTCTGAAACTAGTGATCATATGATTGAGTTGTTCGGTAAAGAATGATGATCATATGGAATCACGGGAGCCCGATTATATATGTCCAATCAGTCCCTCTACTAGCTCCACATAATTCCTTAACGTTTGGCAAATTGTTTTGTGTATGCTATTGGCTAGTTTATTATGCATGGATGGTGATGACACAGGATTAGGATGGTAGACAAGATTCTCTCCGGTTGGATTCAGATTTTGTTTTGGATAATAGAGTACACAATTATTCGAACTCCAAATAAAGTTGCCATGATTTTATTTGAGATTGGATTGGAGTTGTAGAAAATTATCCATGAGAACAAGAATATGAAACACAACCGTTTTGTGGAATTTGAAATTTGAATTTTGAAATTTGAAATTTGAATTTTGAATTTGAAATTCGAATTTGAAATTGGAATTTGAAATTCGAATTTGAAATTTGAATTTGAAATTTAAATTTAAAATTTGAAATTTGAATTTGAAATTTGAATTTGAAATTTGAAATTCAAATTTTGAATCACAGTCCAAGTAGGATTCGAATTTGTTGTGGAAAATCCACAAGGTTTGAAATTCGAATTTGAGTTGGATTTGGAGAGGATAATCTTGTTAGAATCCTACTTGAATTTTGAATCCAAATCCCAACAAAAGTGGATGAAAATTTTGAGGATAATCCTCAAGGAAATTTCAGATTTTTGTGGATAAGATTTAAGGGAAAATTCAAGTTTCAATCCTAGTTGAATTTGGATTCTCTCCTTCCTTGAAAAGTGGCCGAAATTAGGGAGAAAATCTCCTAGGAAATTCGGTTATTTTTGGATAAGGTTGAGATAAGATTCAAGCTTGAAAATCCTAGTGGAATTTTTGATTCTCCCTTATCCATAATGGCCGAAATCTTTAGGAGAGATTCTCCTTGAAATTTTCAGATTTTTTGGGTTGAAAAGGGAGATAAAATTCTAGTTAAAATCTTGTTTAGATTTGGATTGGATTTATCCTAAGAAAACCGAATTTTATTGTGGAGATTCTCCCTCGGAAAAATTCAGATTTTATGGATATGGATAAGGGAAAATATCATGCAGGTCTATAAATAGAGGTCCTGCCACTCCAGTTCTCTTAGACCACAGACTCTCAGGTGAGCAGGCTTATTGTTGCACAGCTTATCGTGACAATAAAGTTCTTTAGAGATCTGGGCGGTCGGAAGAAGACTAGCAGTGCTAGCATACCAATCGAGGTTCAGAGTGCCCACACACTCAACCATTTGGGAATTGGAGAATAGTAGAGAAGGCTAGTTGGTTGAAGCCTCCTGTCATTCTCCTCCTGCAAGATTGGTGTCCTTGAGGTATGAGTTTTAATTGTTGTTGGTTTATTGTATATGGCATCATGAGATATTTAATGATCTAAAAATTTTTATTGTTCCGCTGCGCCACTCTGATACGTTTTTACCGATTTATTTTCCTACAATTGGTATCAGAAACATCTCATGACTATGCCATGTACATAAATTAGACAATTACTTAGTCTTTTTATTTATGTATGGATTTGATATTTAGAGAGTGGCATTCTTGGGTTCCTTTATGTTGTTATCATGGATTATGTATAAAGTATGTGGTTATTTTAATTTTCTGAATTATTATAAGCATGCTTGTTTATACCGGTTATGGTTCCTTAGAATTTAGAAAAATTGTATCTAGGAATTTTTATGTAACCATGGGAGCAGTTTATTAACACTGTAATTTTCCCGTGGATTTTAATTTCTTTCTCTTAGAATTTTTATGGTTAGAATTTTTTGTACACCGGAAACGGTTTAGGAATTTTTATGTAATTATTCTTGGAGGAGATTGAAGATTGAAGACCGTAATTTATTTTTTCCCAAAAGTTAAATTTGATTTAAAGATTGAAATTTTGATTGTGTGGAAAATTTCAATTTAATTGGAATTCAAATTAATTTTTGGAGATCCTAATAGGTAAATTGGAATATGGCACGAAAATTGAGACACGACCCCTCGGGATAGGCCGACGGGCCTTGGTGGGGCTGCAGCCCCTGCCCTCGGGCAGGATGGGGCTGCAGCAGCCCCTGTGCAGGCCCACACCACCCACGGCCGCAGGCTTGGCCTGTGTAGCCAGGGGTGGCCGTGGCCTGCCCAAGGCTGGCCGTAGCCTGGGTGTGCAGCCTTTGGCTGCAGGCAGTGCCTGCAGCCTGCAGCCTGCCGGCTGCTGCGCCCAGCCTGGGCGTGCAGCCTGGCGCTGCGCCCAGCCTGGGCGTGCAGCCCGGCGTTGCGCCCAGCCTGGGCGTGCAGCCCGGCGCTGCAGGCTTGGCCTGCAGCCCGGCAGGGCTGCACATGGGGGCGACCGTGGGCTGCCAACCCCTCCAGGGCTGGTGGCTGCCCACGGCGGCTGCCGCCTACGGGGGCGGTGGTCCGACGATCCAAAAAAATCAGAAAATTTTGATTTTTAAATTTGAGATTTAATTTTAAATCATGTTTAAAAATATGTAATTAAAAATTTCAAATTACATATTATTACACATGATGTTTAAAATTGTTTAAAATTTAAATTTGAAATTTAAATTTGAAATTCAAATTTGGAATTTGAATTTGAAATTTATATTTTTAGATATTTAAATTTTAAATAATTCTTGGGATGAGAAATAAATGGAGAGGCTACATAAAGATGGATACAAGAAGATGGAACAGAATTCAAGACCCAAAGAATGTTTTGGATGGAATTTTGTAATCTTTATTTTCTTTGTTCTAGGATGGAACCATAGCTTGGTTGTTCTGTCAATTATTTTTCTGTGATATGTCATGGATGTATAAATATGTATTGATGGATGTATTGTATGCATATTTGATAACATGTCATATAGGATAGGTGAGTGCCGCTCATACTATATTGATCATACATAATTTGTCAAAACTTGCATGTTTTTCAAAATATTGAGTGGGAGAGGGTTTCAAACAAAACCCACGGCCTCCATTGTTGATCCATATGTGAAAGCATGATAACGCCTCGTGTCAGTTCTGCCCTGACCACACCCCTCAGCAGGTGTTTACCGCCGCCGGTATACTAGATTGGATCTCCTATGTGGAAAACGTGTTCGGGTGCAATCCTATTCATGACCACCCCTCGGTGGCTTGGTAGGACGTGGATCGGGCTACGTAAACAATGGTTATACACTCAAGACTCGTTTAGTTATTAACCTTCCCTAGAAGCTCTGTTAACTAAACTGGTGGCCAAATAAGCGGTTATTAATATATGTCTTAACCTTGGAGGATTTAAGGCAACATATATTAATTGGACAGGGTCCATGTTCCGGCTATTTGTTCTCATGACCACCCCTCGGTGGCTTGGGGCAATAGGTGCTGAGAATTACCGTTGTAATGCTATATGTTTTTCAAGTTTCATGTAGGAACATACTTGTATGTTTTATTTGCTAAATTATCTGTATATTTGCTTGGGCTTTGTAATGATGTCTAGTATAATTTTATTTCAGTTCAAAATGTCACCGACACCCCTCATTTCAATACTTACTGAAAATAAGCTGAATGGCGATAATTATAAAGACTGGAAAAGAAATCTATTAATAGTTCTCAGCTGCGAGAGACACAAGTTCGTGCTGGACGAACCCTGCCCACCTAGGCCAAGCCTGACGCACCACTTGAGGAGGTCCCGGTTGCCTATAATCGTTGGAGAGAATCCAATGAGATAGCTTGATGCTACATCCTTGCTAGCATGACGAGTGCTTTACAAAAGCAGCATGAGACTTATCAAGTTGCTGGGGAGATCATGGAAAATCTGGAGGACATGTTCGGAGGCCAAGAAAATTGGCTCGACAGTCCGCTATCACCAGCATTATGAACTCCAAGCAAAAGGCGGGTACTCCGGTGAAGGACCATATGATCACTCTGTTGGGATTCTTCGCTGAGGCTGCCAAGAATGGTGCTGAGTTGGACTACAACACCCATATCGAGATGGTGTTCAAGACTCTGTCTAAAGATTTTGTGGGGTTTAAGGCCGCATACAATCTGGCGACAAGGGAGTTATGACTAACCGAGCTCATGAAGCAACTACAGGTTTATGAGCGGATGATCAGGGATGAGGATGCGGTCCGACCTAAAGGAGAGGCCAATTTGGCGGAATCTTCCAATCCCTCACGGAAGAGGAAGAGGCCAAATAAGAAGCAAGTGGCTTCTAGTTCTTCTAATCCTCCTGTCTCGGACGGGAAGAAGAAGAAGAAGAACAAGAAGCCAAAGGACCCTAAAAAGTCCAAATGCTTCCATTGTGGGAAGGTAGGTCACTTCAAGAAGGCTTGCCGGGAATTCCTAGCCGCCAAGGGCAAGGAAGGTAAGGAACTTCATTACCTGGAAGCGTGTTTGGTGGAAGAATCGAAAGACACTTGGGTCATTGATTCGGGCGCCACTAATCATGTTTGTGTTTCTATGCAGGGGTTCGTGGAAACGAGAAGTCTACGTGATAGGAGCCTCTCGTTGCGGACTAGAGATGGTAGCTTTGTGGTGGCTGAAGCAGTGGGAGATGTTTATCTTTATTTTGATCAATTTAGGTTTATTTTATTGAAAGACTGTTTTTATGTTCCTAATTTTAGGAGGAACCTTATATCGGTAGCTTGTTTAATAAAGGATTCTTATTCGGTTTCTTTTAGTAAAAGAGTTGATATTCGTAGAAATAAGTCTTTTATCTGTTCTGGATGGATGGATGGAAACCTATATTTGATCAAACCAAAGATGTACTCACTGCTTGACACTGAATTAATTGATGACTCTAAAAGGTTGAAAGTTTCTCACTCTAACAAGGCGTATCTTTGGCATTTAAGACTTGGTCATATTAATCAGGATAGGATTCAAAGATTGGTGAAAGACGGTCCTCTGGAATCTCTGGAGGAGGTACGACTTCCCCAATGTGAGTCATGTCTAGAGGGTAAAATGACTAAGAGGTCTTGGAGCGAAGGGTACAAGGGCTCAAGAGCTTTTAGAAATTGTGCACACTGACGTATGTGGCCCCATGAACGTCACAGCACGAGGAGGGTTCGAGTATTATGTCTCTTTTATAGATGATTACTCGAGGTATGGATATGTGTATCTGATGCACTGCAAGAGCGAAACCTTTGACAAGTTCAAAGAGTATCGTGCGGAAGTGGAAAAGCAATTGGATAAATCCATAAAAACACTTCGATCTGATCGAGGTGGCGAATATCTCTCCGATGAATTTCTAGGACATCTTGTAGAGAATGGGATTTTATCCCAATTGACTGCACCTGGTACTCCACAACAGAATGGTGTAGCCAAAAGGAGAAACAAGACCTTGTTGGATATGGTACGGTTCATGATGAGTTATTCAACGCTGCCATTATCATTTTGGGGATATGCTTTACAAACGGCGTGCTATATTCTGAACCAGGTTCCAAGCAAATCAATTCCCAGAACTCCGTATGAATTGTGGCGTGGCAGGAAGCCTTCCCTTGGACATATAAGAATATGGGGCTGCCCGGCACATGTACTGGATGGGGATGCGAAGAAGTTGGAACCAAGATCAGAATTGTGCATGTTTGTAGGGTATCCAAAAGGAACAAAAGGAGGTCTGTTCTATAACCCGAAGGAACAAAAAGTCATTGTCTCAACCCATGCGACATTCTTAGAGGAAAGTCGCATGAATGACTTTAAGTCTCTAAGCAAAGTGGTGCTAGAGGAGTTATCGGGTGGAAGAACTGCTCCACAGATTTTGGTCTTGGACGCAAGTCCGAGTTCCAGTGAAAGACCTGCAGATGATCAACAATTTAGGGTGCCTCGTCGTAGTGGGAGGGTTTCGAAGAAACCTAATTTCTTCATGTATGATGCTGAGGTATACCAGGCCGAGGCTCATGAGCATGAGGAAGATCCGGTCACTTATGATGAAGCTATAAATGTTGTTGATTCTAAATCTTGGAAACAGGCTATGAACAATGAGATGGATTCTACGAAATCCAACTCTGTTTGGGAACTTTCCTGATTTGCCGGATGGGATAAAACCCATTGGATGCAAATGGGTCTACAAAAGAAAGAAGGATGCGGAAGGGAGAGTGGAAACTTTCAAAGCTAGACTGGTTGCAAAGGGATACACACAAAAGGCTGGAATCGATTACGATGAAACCTTTTCGCCTGTTGCTATGCTGAAGTCTATCCGTATTCTTCTGTCCATTGCTGCGGCTCTCGATTATGAGATCTGGCAAATGGATGTCAAGACGACATTCTTGAATGGCCATCTTGAAGAGTGTATCTATATGATACTGCCCGAAGGGTTCGTAGCGAAAGGCCAAGAAAGGAAAGTCTGCAAGTTGCTTAGATCCATTTATAGATTAAAGCAGGCATCCCGCACATGGAACCAGAGGTTTGATCAAGCGATTAAGACATTTGGTTTTGAGCATAACGTTGATGAACCTTGTGTTTATAAACGTATTAAGGATGGAAAAGTGGTCTTTCTGATACTCTATGTCGATGATATACTACTCATTGGGAATGATGTAGGGAACTTATCATCGGTCAAGCTTTGGTTACACCAACAGTTTGACATAAAGGACTTGGGAGAAGCTAATTATATTCTAGGCATTCGTCTCTTCAGAGATTGAAAGAACAAAATGATAGCATTATCTCAAGCTTCATACATAGATAAAATAATTGACAAATATGCAATGCAAGAGGCAAAGAAAGGCTCACAACCTTCTATTGCCAGTCTAACTCTTTCATCGGATGACTGTCCCAAGACATCGGAAGAAAGAGAGCGTATGAGTAAGGTCCCTTATGCATCCGCTGTGGGTAGCCTTATGTACGCTATGCTTTGCACTCGCCCGGACATATGTTTTGCAGTAGGTATGGTGAGTCAATATCAAGCAAATCCTGGAACCAAGCACTGGCAAGCAGTAAAGCATATACTCAAGTATCTTAAAGAGAATGAGGGATTATATGCTGGTGTATTCTAGAGGGGACCTTACACCCCTAGGATACACGGACTCAGACTTCCAGACTTGTAAGGATTTGAGGAAGTCGACATTAGAGGGCATATGAAGACAGGATAAGTAGATGTATGTAAGATCGCGTCTGAGGACAACATTGCCAATCCCTCTACTAAGACTTTGGTGGCTAGAAGCTTTGAGAGGAATGTAGAGGCGATGGGGATGCGTAACATGGCACATCTGCTGGCTTAGGGCAAGTGGGAGATTGTTAGGAAATGCCCTAAGTATTAGAGACATTTTGATGTATTCATTTTAAACTGGATAATAAAATTATACATAGAGGTTATTCATTACATTGCTATCTGTCCTCGTCTTATTTACATGTTAAAGTAAATGTAAGCAAATATAGCCCACTGACTGCTTGTGTTAAAACTGTTAGAACATTGCATGCAATGGACTTTTGTATGCGAGAAGACAATGTTCTAAAGTTAGTAGTTTAAACTATGGTCTGTAGTCTATGGGGTTAGACCGAGCATCTAACTCATGTTAAGACTATTATGTTGTCTAAGCCTTAGAGGGGACGGTTTGTCTTGACTGTCTGGAGCTGGACTCCCAAGTAGAGACATGGATATGTTGCTCGGTGGTGACATATTAGACCGGGATTAAAGCGTGATTGATCTACGTAGTCCGCTATGAGTGGATCAATCTGCTTTTGACGTTCATTGTGCAATAACCTTAATCCTGAGTAAATGAACTTCTTCATGTATATGACTTGTGTACTTTGATGTTCCAATGGTTAAAGCGTCTCAGAGGTAGTAAGCTTATAGACCGGTTCGTTGGGTGCATGACTTGTATACGATGAAGGGTTTGTTTGCAGATATCGGAATCATAGCTCTGAGGAGTTAAAGGTATCCTCTTAAAGGCATTATACTGAATGTGAAAATGGACAAGGCCTTGGGTCGTCTGCTGGGCGGATGACTTCTTATTCACATATGGTGAATAGTCATTTTGTTGATTCGGTAGTATAATGGAACTTTAAGATAGCCTGATCAGTAGGATTAAACGGACTTTGACATAAGGCTGATCATGGATATCATATGAGGGTTTTGCATATATGACAAGGTCATTGGATAGTAGCTCGTCACAGGCTTACGTAATATGGTATATAATTGGGAGTTCAGTTTCAGGTTTATAGTGGTGTTACTCTGAAACTAGTGATCATATGATTGAGTTGTTCGGTAAAGAATGATGATCATATGGAATCACGGGAGCCCGATTCTATATGTCCAATCAGTCCCTCTACTAACTCCACATAATTCCTTAACGTTTGGCCAATTGTTTTGTGTATGCTATTGGCTAGTTTATTATGCATGGATGGTGATGACACAGGATTAGGATGGTAGACAAGATTCTCTCCGGTTGGATTCAGATTTTGTTTTGGATAATAGAGTACACAATTATTCGAACTCTAAATAAAGTTGCCATGATTTTATTTGAGATTGGATTGGAGTTGTAGAAAATTATCCATGAGAACAAGAATATGAAACACAACCGTTTTGTGGAATTTGAAATTTGAATTTTGAAATTTGAAATTTGAATTTTGAAATTTGAAATTTGAATTTGAAATTTCAATTTGAAATTTGAATTTGAAATTTAAATTTGAAATTTGAAATTTGAAATTTGAAATTTAAATTTGAAATTTCAAATTCAAATTTTGAATCACAGTCCAAGTAGGATTCGAATTTGTTGTGGAAAATCCACAAGGTTTGAAATTCGAATTTGAGTTGGATTTGGAGAGGATAATCTTGTTAGAATCCTACTTGAATTTTGAATCCAAATCCCAATAAAAGTGGATGTAAATTTTGAGGATAATCCTCAAGGAAATTTCGGATTTTTGTGGATAAGATTCAAGGGAAAATTCAAGTTTCAATCCTAGTTGAATTTGGATTCTCTCCTTCCTTGAAAAGTGGCCGAAATTAGGGAGAAAATATCCTAGGAAATTCGGTTATTTTTGGATAAGGTTGAGATAAGATTCATGCTTGAAAATCCTAGTGGAATTTTTGATTCTCCCTTATCCATAATGGCCGAAATCTTTAGGAGAGATTCTCCTTGAAATTTTCGGATTTTTTGGGTTGAAAAGGGAGATAAAATTCTAGTTAAAATCTTGTTTAGATTTGGATTGGATTTATCATAAGAAAACCGAATTTTATTGTGGAGATTCTCCCTCGGAAAAATTCAGATTTTATGGATATGGATAAGGGAAAATATCTTTTCCTAATCCAATTCAAATTCAGAGAATCACCTCATGCAGGTCTATAAATAGAGGTCCTGCCACTCCAGTTCTCTTAGACCACAGACTCTCAGGTGAGCAGGCTTATTGTTGCACAGCTCATCGTGACAATAAAGTTCTTTAGAGATCTGGGTGGTCGGAAGAAGACTAGCAGTGCTAGCATACCGATCGAGGTTCAGAGTGCCCACACACTCAGGCATTCGGGAATTGGAGAATAGTAGAGAAGGCTAGTTGGTTGAAGCCTCCGGTCATTCTCCTCCTGCAAGATTGGCGTCCTTGAGGTATGAGTTTTAATTGTTGTTGGTTTATTGTATATGGCATCATGAGATATTTAACGATCTAAAAATTTTTATTGTTCCGCTGCGCCACTCTGATACGTTTTTACCGATTTATTTTCCTACACCTCAAACTTTTTATTTTTATTTCCATTTTACCCCAAATGCTGTTTTTGAAATTTCGGTAGCATTTCGGCGTAATTTTAAGGCTACCGGCGTTAGGTACGCCTCGAACCATATGTACCTGCCACGTACTATACCACAAGCCTATTTTATGTAAAAGTTTTCCAAACTTTTACATAAAAGCTCACAAAATTCATTTCTCATTTTAAACCACATTGCACAAATTTCTTTCATTTTTATCCTTAGTTTTTGGCCACGGTTTTGACAATCAAAACCTAACTAAAACTTCTCAAATTTTCCACCAAATTTTGGCTATTCCAATGTCATTTTTCTAGCACATTTTCAAGCCAATTTCATTGCATTTTTCAACAAAATTCCTAGGGTTTTTATCCCCACATAACCCATGGCCACACTAAAGGAAACATACCCCAAAATTTTTTTCTTGCTTTCAATCACAATTCCATCATTTACATTATAAAATGCATGATTTAATTCATCCAAACATCTACAAAACCATGCAAAATTTTTTTTCCACCAACCCTAAATAACCCACGGCCTTTTAGGGTAGTTCACACCAAATTTTTTTTTCAACCTTTCCATAATGCAAATCATGCTTTATACTTAACAAAAATGTAATTTAAAGCATGTTAACACTTAAACCATAAAAATTCCTCATTGATCACTCTTGGTAACCCACGGTTTTACCCTTGGAAAACCAACCAAAATTTGGTTTTTCTTTAAACCAAATACATGGTTTTCTTCCTAATTACACCCTTAACAAAACCCAAGCACCAAATCAATGAAAACAACCAAAAATTTTTCCATCTTTTCCACTATTCATCACACGGATTCCTTGAAGAAAAATCAAGAAAAAATTCCATCCAAAGAGAGTTACCTTGTTCACTTGCTTCCTTAGGGTTCAATGAAAGGTTTGACATCAATTTTGTGAAGAAAGATGGAAGAAATAGCTTGGTTCCTCTTGGGTTACTCACGGCTCCACCATGAAAATGACTTAGAAATTTTTTTGTCTTTGGTTTTGGCTTGAAATATGTTTCGGCCACTTTATTCACTAAAGTTGCCGACTTAAGCAACTAAAAGGCCAATTAATTTGGCTTTCCACCAATCAAAACTCAACACATTTCACCCTAATTCTTTCCATATTTTTCCAAAAATTAAAATGGTGAAATTTTGGCCAAATCTTGGCCTTTAGATCAAAAAGAAACTAAATCATGGCCATTAATGCTACCAACCACCATTTTCTTTCCATTTATTAAATGGATTTATGATGTCATAAATGCTAAAGCAAAAGTTGACTTTGACTTTCACTATTCACATTAATTTGACTACTTTTTGACCGATACCGGTTCGAGTTGAAATTTTCCTGAAATCGTCCCAGCGTGTTCCTGAGGTCTCCTGTGCAGTCGGATCAATTTAAACTGCTTCCGTTTGATCAAAATTAATCCCGGAAGTTTTTTGTCTTTTATTGTCCCGGTTAGGGTTTTCAATGCCGGTTTTGGCACCGTTTTACCTGTTTCAACTCAGTGAATTTTTCCAACACAGAATTCTTACTCGTCAGTATTGTTAGAACATTTTCATATATTCTAAACAATATAAATACATTATTTCACTCTTTAAATAGTACAAATTGTTATATACATACATTTGTACATTTTCCTCTGAGAATTGCTTGAATTTCCCGGTTGTCACAGGCACCATAAGAGGACCAAGCACATAGATCAGAGATATCATATTATTAGAGGGCACGTGGAGACAGGACAAGTGAATGTATGTAAGATCGTGTCCGAGGACAGCATTGTCGATCCCTTTACTAAGACTTTAGTGGCTAGAAGCTTTGAGAGGCACGTAAAGGCGATAGGGATGCGTAACATGGCACATCTGCTGGCTTAGGGCAAATGGGAGATTGTTAGGAAATGCCCTAAGCATTAGAGACATTTTGATGTATTTATTTTGAACTGGATAATAAAATTATATATAAAGGTTATTCATTACATTGCTATCTGTCCTCGTCTTATTTACATGTTAAAGTAAATGTAAGCAAATATGGCTTCCTGACTGCTTGTGTTAAACTGTTAGAACGTTGCATGCAATGGACTTTTGTATGCGAGAAGACAATGTTCTAAAGTTAGCGGTCTAAACTATGGTCTGTAGTCTATGGGGTTAGACCGAGCATCTAACTCATGTTAAGACTATTATGTTGTCTAAAGCCTTGGAGGGGATGGTTTGTCTTGATTGTCTAGAGCTGGACTCCCAAGTGGAGACATAGATATGTTGCTTGGTGGTGACATATTAGACCGGTACTAAAGCGTGATTGATCTACGAAGTCCACTTTGAGTGGATCGATCTGCTTTTAACGTTCATTATGCAGTAACCTTAATCCTGAGCAAAAGGACAGCTTCATGTATATGACTTGTGTACTTTGATGTTCAATGGCTAAAACGTCTCAGAGGTAGTAAGCTTATAGACCGGTTCGTTGGGTGCATGACTTGTATACGATGAAGGGTTCGTTTACAGATATCGGAATCATAGCTCTAATGAGGAGTTAAGGGTATCCTCTTAAAGGCATTATACTTAATGTGAAAATGGACAAGACCTTGGGTCGTCTGCTGGGCGAATGACTTCTTATTCACATATGGTGAATAATCATTTTCTTTATTCGGTAGTATAATGGAACTTTAAGATAGCCTGATCAGTAGGATTAAACGGACTTTGGCCTAAGGCTGATCATGAATATCATATGAGGGTTTTGCATACATGACAAGGTCATTGGATGATAGCTGGTCACAGGCTTACGTAATATGGTATATAATTGGGAGTTCAGTTTCAGGTTTATAGTGGTGTGACTCTGAAATTAGTGATCATATGATTGAGTTGTTCTGTAAAAGAAAGATGATCATATGGATTTGCGGGAGCCCGATTATATATGTCCAATCAGTCCCTCTACTAGCTCCATATAATTTCTTAACGTTTGGCAAATTGATTTATGTATGATCTTGGCTGGTTTATTATGCATGGATGGTGATGACATAAGATTAGGATGGTAGACAAGATTCTCTCCAGTTGAATTCAGATTTTTTTTTGGATAATAGAGTACACAATTATTCAAACTCCAAATAAAGTTGCCATGATTTTATTTGAGATTGGATTGGAGTTGTAGAAAATTATCCATGAGAACAAGAATTTGAAACACAACTGTTTTGTGGATTTTGAAATTTGAATTTTGAAATTTGAAATTTGAAATTTGAATTTGAAATTTGAATTTAAAATTTGAATTTGAAATTCGAATTTGAAATTTGAAATTTGAATTTGAAATTCGAATTTGAAATTTGAAATTTGAATTTGAATTTGAAATTCGAATTTGAAATTTGAAATTCAAATTTTGAATCACAGTCCAAGTGGGATTCGAATTTGTTGTGGTACATCTACAAGGTTTGAAATTCGAATTTAAGTTGGATATGGAGAGGATAATCTTGTTAGAATCCTACTTGAATTTTGAATCCAAATCCTAACTAATGATGGACGAAATTTTGAGGATTTTCCTCAATGGATTTTCGGTTTTTATGGATAAGGTTCAAGGAAAAAATTCAAGTTTCAATTCCAGTTGAATTTGGATTCTCTCCTCCCAGAAAAGTGGCCGAAATTTTAGAGCATATCTCCTTAGGAAAATTCGGTTATTTTGGATAAGGATGAGATAAGATTCAAGCTTGAAAATCCTAGTGGAATTTTGATTCTCCCTTATCCTCAAAGTGGCCAAAATTTTGAGGAGATTTTCTCCTTGGAATTTTCAGATTTTTTGGTTGAAAAAGGGAGATAAAATTCTAGTTAAAATCTTGTTTAGATTTGGATTGGATTTATCCTAAATAGCCGAATTTTATTGTTGGGATTTTCCCTTGGAAAATTCAGATTTTATGGTTGTGGATAAGGGAGAATGTCTTCTCCTAATCTAATTCGAATTCAGAGAATCACCTCATGCAGGTCTATAAATAGAGGTCTTGCCACTCCAGTTCTCTCAGACCGCAGACTCTCAGGTGAGTAGGCTTATTGTTGCACAGCTCATCGTGACAATAAGTTCTTTAGAGATCTCGGTGGTCAGAAGAAGACTAGCAGTGCTAGCATACCGATCGAGGTTCAGAGTGCCCACACACTCAGCCATTCAGGAATTGGAGAATAGTAGAGAGGGCTAGTTAGTTGAAGCCTCCGGTCATTCTCCTCCTACAGATTGGCATCCTTGAGGTATGAGTTTTAATTGTTGTTGGTTTATTGTATATGGCATCATGAGATATTTAACGATCTAAAATTTTTTATTATTCCACTGCGCCACTCTAATACGTTTTTACCGATTTATTAACCTACATTTTGGTACCCACCACATCACCCGACTCCGCCAGAATCGTCGGCTTTCATGGCGGCGACACGGCGGTGACGATGAAGTATTGGGTGACGTGATCCGGTGACTGTTGAGCTGAAATGAAGCTTAGGTTTTGTTCTCCTCTTCACCATAAGTCTTTTGGGACCAAAATCACCTTGATCGAATGTCGGATGGCGGAGATCTGACGGTTTAAATTTTTCGATGGTCGGCGGCTTCGGGCGGCGCATGTGGCTTCGTCCGGCATCGGTTCCATCGACTCGGCACACCGTTGGACTCAGCTCGACGAGAGCTTTCCAATGAGACCGGCGGTGTCAAAAACAGACACCGTTTTCAATAGTTGTTTACTGTTCATTTTCGTGTAGGGGTAGGAAGTGAGGGAATTAGAAAATTATGAGGGCCTTTTTAGGAATTTCTGATTTTTCGCCCTTATATATACTTTTTCGCCTAAAATTTTAACATGGGCTATCCTGACTAATTTGGGCATCTTGAACCCAAATATATTAGTTTTATTTTCATCTGATGTCATCTTGACTAGTTCTCGGTGCTGCGAATTTCTGTTCAAAAATTACCTTGTGTGCTCAAGGCTAATTTGTGCATTCTGAATCCAAATATATCAGTTTTATATCAAGAAAAGGTCATCATGACCAATTTCTCGATACTACATGTCTCCTAATCAAAAATTACTTTTTATGCTTAAATAGCTAATTTGAGCATTCTAATTCCAAATATATTAGTTTTATTTCAAAAATAGGTCATCTTGACCAATTTCTTGATACTGCATCTTTCCTGATAAAAATTACTTAAAACCATAATCATTGAATCCAACTACTACATTTCTTTAAAAGAAATAAATCAATTGTGACATCATCTACTTTGTCCTCATTATATTAATCCAGAGTCAAAGTTTGACCAAAAAGTCAAACTGGTTGGAACTTTCATCGAAATCACGTAGGCAGGTTTCTGACGCCTCTTGTGCGATCGGTTCGATCTAATTAAATCTCAAGACTCTTAAAAACTCTAAAATATTTATCTCATCTTATCTTTACTTTGACTTGCCATTTCTTATACCTATCTTTTTCGGATATCAAAACCACTCTATTCTGAGCGTTTTGGTCCGAAATCACTTTCTCAGTTATGAACTTTATTCTTTAAATGTTTTTGGAGTTTTCAATTCCTCCAAAACATTTATTTATTATCATTAATACTTTTATCTTTTTATTTATAAACATAGTATTCTTTTACATTCTATTCATAAAAATTCTTAGAAAAACCTAGTTTAATCCTAGGTAACACTGTAGGAATTTTCCGGTCTGTTACACCTTAGACCGTAAAATTCACATTTTAACGCTTTAATTGGGTTTTCTAGCCCCAAAAATCATAAAATAGTTTTTCTTAGGTCTTACCGAGCTTTTACGACATTTCTTGCCGAAATGCTCGGGTTACTATTCACCCAACCCTCAGGTGATACTATTCCGACCCTCGTGGTCGTTTCTCATTTTTCCAATGATTCGGGACCTCAAATGGACATTTCACTACTTTGGAAATCGTCCATTGCCCTTTCTCGAGCCTAGGTCCCCAAGGGGCTCGGGTTTCCCCCTTCCGATCCTAATTTTACCTATCATTTCCTAAAATGCCCTTCATGCCATTATAAAAATTTCGGCAACATTTTCGCTAAAATTCTAGCTTCCTGCCGTTTAGGTAATACCTCAAAACCATCTATCCTATTCTAACCTGCCACGTAGTATACCACAAACCTAATTTTACGCAAAAGTTACAAACTTTTTACGTAAAATTTTTCATCAAAACCTAAGCACTTCCAACGGGATTTCAACCCGTTCTTTCTCATTTTTAGACCTGGTTTAAACCACAAATTCCATCTCGTTTCATTCCATACCATATCACACCATTTCAACTCATTTTACCCCTTAACCTATACATGGTTTTCTTAAGAAAATACTAAACAAAATTTTTGTTTCAATACTTCATTTTTCCTTATTCAGTTATTCATATCAATACAAGTTCACCACAACACAAAAACTAACCTAATCCATCAAAATTTCATGCCTTCCACCATTGAAAGCCCACGGGTTTTATCATGAAAAACCTATTCAAAATTTGTTTCAAGCTTTCAAATTTTCCAAAACACATATTCAAATTAACAATTTAACCAAACTAAACTTGAAAATTTTCACAATCCCACACACGGATTTTTCATAAGAAACTAAATGCAAGACTTTGTGTTTTCCAATTCCATTCCATTCCATTCCATTCCATTCTTTCATTTCATTTCCGCATACTTTTCAACACCAAAACCAACTAAGTTAACATCAAAAATTCACCTTTCCATGCATGGTGAACCACGGATTTTACTTGAAAAACAAGCACCAAAATTGTTGTTTTTTAATTCTATTTTATCTCTTTTTTTTATCACCCTTTTTCACATGATTTACAACACCAAAACAACCAACAAAAATCTAAAATTTTAACCTCAAAACAGCCCCATATCCCACACGGATTTTGCATGAAAAAGAAGAGGAAATCATGCAAAAATGAAAGTTTACCTTGCTTTCTTGATTTCTTGATGCTAGGGAGGGATTTTACACACTTTCCTTGAAGAAAACTTGAAGAAAATTTATTGCTTCAATGGTAGAAAGCTCTCAGCTACAAGGGGGCTGAAGAAACATTTTTTTTTTATTTTCCCTTGCCAAAATCGTGTATATATGAAGCCAAAATGGAGGGACCAAATGGCAAACTTTTGAGGGACCTTTTTGCAAGCTTTTTGTGCAATTTTCCGAACCTTTAGGACCGGCTTGTAATTAATAAAATTTTTGGCTGATTTTTCTCCCATTTTCGAATCAAAAAGACCATTAAGCCCTAGAAAACTCTTCAAATTTTGTAGATTGATTTGTGACTTCTTTGGTGTTGAATTTGAATCATGGCCGTTGGATCAAATTGACTTTAAGTCCTAGCCATTAGATCTTGATGTATCTATACATCCATTCAAAGTTTCACATCCAATCTTTAACTCCACATAATTATCTTGATCAAACTTTTTGACTAAAAGTCAAACCGAATGACTTTGAATCAAAATCGCATAGACGAGTTTATAAGGCTGTCCGTATGATCGGTTTTCCTTAATTCACTCCGGTTTGCCTAAAAATTCATACTGTAAGTATTTCATCCTTTAGTGCCATACAGTATATTTCTAAAAATTTTGAAACCAGAAAGGCATCATTTGTCCGATTTCAGTTCGGTAAAATTTTTCGTTCTTACTCACACTCGCTTTGGCATGGTTAGAACATTTCGTTGCATTCTAAATAGTATTAAAACATATGTTTTACGATTATACCCATAAAAATTATTGTGTACACATGTTATACAAAATTTCTGAAAGCAGTAAAATTTCTCAGTTGTGAATGCCACCTCTCAATGGCTTGGGGCAATAGGTGCTGAGAATTACCGTTACAATACTGCATTTTTTTCAAGTTTCATGTAGGAACATACTTGTATGTTTTAATTGCTAAATTCACTCTATGATTGCTTAGGCTTCGTAATGATGTCTTGTATAATTTTATTTCAGTTCAAAATGTCACCGACACCCCTCATTTCAATACTTACTAAAAATAAACTAAATGGCGATAATTGTATAAACTGAAAAAGGAATCTACTGATAGTTCTTAGTTGCGAGAGACATAATTTTCTACTAGACGAACCATGCCAACCTGGGCCCAAACCTGACGCACCGCTTGTGTGGCGCCCCCGACCTCGGTCCACCGAAACTATTTCAATCAACTCCTTAGCCGACTGAAATAGCTTGTGAACTTCATCGGGTCGCCTAAATTCTTTTCTTTCCTTTAAACCCTTCGTGAAATTTGGAATCATTTTTTTTTCTTAAATACTTTTTCTTGTTTGTAAACATAACGTAATTAAACCGTGTTAGGAAATGCCCTAAGTATTAGAGACATTTTGATGTATTCATTTTGAACTGGATAATAAAATTATACTTAGAGGTTATTCATTACATTGCTATCTGTCCTCGTCTTATTTACATGTTAAAGTAAATGTAAGCAAATATGGCTCACTGACTGCTTGTGTTAAAACTGTTAGAACGTTGCATGCAATGGATTTTTGTATGCGAGAAGACAATGTTCTAAAGTTAGCAGTCTAAACTATGGTCTGTAGTCTATGGGGTTAGACCGAGCATCTAACTCATGTTAAGACTATTATGTTGTCTAAAGCCTTGGAGGGGACGGTCTGTCTTGACTGTCTGGAGCTGGACTCCCAAGTAGAGACATGGATATGTTGCTTGGTGGTGACATATTAGACCGGGACTAAAGCATGATTGATCTACGTAGTCCGCTATGAGTGGATCAATCTGCTTTTGACGTTCATTGTGCAATAACCTTAATCCTGAGTAAATGAACTACTTCATGTATATGACTTGTGTACTTTGATGTTCCAATGGCTAAAGCGTCTCAGAGGTAGTAAGCTTATAGACCGGTTCGTTGGGTGCATGACTTGTATACGATGAAGGGTTTGTTTGTAGATATCGGAATCATAGCTCTGAGGAGTTAAAGGTATCCTCTTAAAGGCATTATACTGAATGTGAAAATGGACAAGGCCTTGGGTCGTCTGCTGGGTGGATGACTTCTTATTCACATATGGTGAATAATCATTTTCTTGATTCGGTAGTATAATGGAACTTTAAGATAGCCTGATCAATAGGATTAAACGGACTTTGACCTAAGGCTGATCATGGATATCATATGAGGGTTTTGCATATATGACAAGGTCATTGGATGGTAGCTCGTCACAGGCTTACGTAATACGGTATATAATTGGGAGTTCAGTTTCAGGTTTATAGTGGTGTGACTCTGAAATTAGTGATCATATGATTGAGTTGTTCGGTACAGAATGATGATCATATGGAATCACGGGAGCCCGATTATATATGTCCAATCAGTTCCTCTACTAGCTCCACATAATTCCTTAATGATTGGCAAATTGATTTGTGTATGCTATTGGCTAGTTTATTATGCATGGATGGTGATGACACAGGATTAGGATGGTAGACAAGATTCTCTCCGGTTGGATTCAGATTTTGTTTTGGATAATAGAGTACACGATTATTCGAACTCCAAATAAAGTTGCCATGATTTTATTTGAGATTGGATTGGAGTTGTAGAAAATTATCCATGAGAACAAGAATATGAAACACAACCGTTTTTGTGGAATTTGAAATTTGAATTTTGAAATTTGAAATTTGAATTTGAAATTTGAATTTGAAATTTGAATTTGAAAATTCGAATTTGAAATTTGAATTTGAAATTTAAATTTGAAATTTGAAATTTGAAATTTGAAATTTGAATTTGAAATTTGAATTTGAAATTTGAAATTCAAATTTTGAATCACAGTCCAAGTAGGATTCGAATTTGTTGTGGAAAATCCACAAGGTTTGAAATTCGAATTTGAGTTGGATTTGGAGAGGATAATCTTGTTAGAATCCTACTTGAATTTTGAATCCAAATCCCAACAAAAGTGGGCGAATTTTTTGAGGATAATCCTCAATGGAAAATTCGGTTTTTGTGGATAAGATTCAAGGGAAAATTCAAGTTTCAATCCTAGTTGAATTTGGATTCTCTCCCTCCCTAAAAGTGGCCGAAATTTTGGAGGCTTTATCCTAGGAAATTCGGTTATTTTTGGATAAGGTTGAGATGAGATTTAGCTTGAAAAATCCTAGTGGAATTTTGATTCTTCCTTATCCTAGAAGTGGCCGAAAATTTGGAGAAGATTTTCTCCTAAAGATTTCAGATTTTTTGGTTGAAAAAGGGAGATAAAATTCTAGTTAAAATGTTGTTTTGATTTGGATTGGATTTGTCCTAGGAAAACCGAATTTAATTGTGGAGATTCTCCCTTGGAAAATTCAGATTTTTTGGTTTGGATAAGGGAGAAAATCTTTTCCTAGTCCAATTCGAATTCAGAGAATCACCTCATGCAGGTCTATAAATAGAGGTCCTGCCACTCCAGTTCTCTCAGACCACAGACTCTCAGGTGAGCAGGCTTATTGTTGCACAGCTCATCGTGACAATAAAGTTCTTTAGAGATCTGGGTGGTCGGAAGAAAACTAGCAGTGCTAGCATACCGATCGAGGTTCAGAGTGCCCACACACTCAGCCATTCGGGAATTGGAGAATAGTAGAGAAGGCTAGTTGGTTGAAGCCTCCGGTCACTCTCCTCCTGTTCATTGGCGTCCTTGAGGTATGAGTTTTAATTGTTGTTGATTTATTGTATATGGCATCATGAGATATTTAACGATCTAAAAAATTTTTATTGTTCCGCTGCGCCACTCTGATACGTTTTACCGGTTTATTTTCCTACAATAGGTATCAGAGCCATCTCATGACTATGCCATGTACATAAATTAGACAATTACTTAGTCTTTTTATTTATGTATGGATTTGATATTTAGAGAGTGGCATTCCAGGGTTCCTTTATGTTGTTATCATGTATTATGTATAAAGTATGTGGTTATTTTAATTATTATAAGCATGCTTGTTTACACCCGTTATGGTTTCTTAGAATTTAGAAAAATTGTATCTAGGAATTTTTATGTAACCATGGGAGCAGTTTATTAACACTGTAATTTTCCCATGGATTTTAATTTTTGTCTCTTAGAATTTTTATGGATAGAATTTTGTACACCGGAAACGGTATAGGAATTTTTTATGTAATTATTCTTGAAGGAGATTGAAGATTGAAGACCGTAATTTATTTTTCCCAAAAGTTAAATTTAATTTAAAGGTTGAAATTTTGATTGTGTGGAAAATTTCAATTTAATTGGGATTCAAATTAATTTTTGGAGATCCTAAAAGATAAATTGGAATATGGCACGAAAATCGAGACACGACCCCTCGGGATAGGCCGACAAACCTTGGCGGGGCTGCAGCCCCTGCCCTCGGGCAGGATGGGGCTGCGGCAGCCCCTGTACAGGCCCACACCACCCACGGCCGCAGGCTCTGCCTGCAGCCAGGGGTGGCCGTGGCCTGCCCAAGGCTGGCCGCAGCCTGGGCGTGCAGCCTCTGGCTGCAGGCACTGCCTGCAGCCTGCCGGCTGCTGCGCCCAGTCTGGGCTTGCAGCCTGGTGCTGCAGGCTTGGCCTGCAGCCCGGCAGGCTGCACAAGGGGCGGCCGTGGGCTGCCAGCCCCTCCGGGGTTGGTGGCTGCCCACGGCGGCTGCCACCTTCACAGGCGGCGGTGCGGCGGTCCAAAATTCGAAAATTTTGATTTTTAAATTTGAGATTTTATTTTAAATCATGTTTAAAAATATGTAATTAAAAATTTGAAATTTTTGAAATTACATATTATTACACATGGTGATTAAAATTGTTTAAAATTCAAATTTGAAATTTAAATTTGAAATTCAAATTTGGAATTTGAATTTGAAATTTAAATTTTGGGAGATTTAAATTTTAAATAATTCTTGGGATGAGAAATAAATGGAGAGGCTACATAAAGATGAATACAAGAAGACGGAACAAAATTCAAGACCCAAAGAATGCTTTGGATGAAATTTTGTAATCTTTATTTTCTTTGTTCTAGGATGGAACCATAGCTTGGTTAGTCTGTCAATTATTTTTTCTGTGATATGTCATGGATGTTTAAATATGTATTGATGGATGTTTTGTATGCATATTTGATAACATGTCATATAGGATAGGTGAGTGCCGCTCATACTATATTGATCATACATAATTTGTCAAAACTTGCATGTTTTTCAAAATATTGAGTGGGAGAGGGTTTCAAACAAAACCCACGGCCTCCATTGTTGATCCATATGTGAAAGCATGGTAACGCCTCGCGTCAGTTCTGACCTGACCACACCCCTCGGTAGGTGTTTACCGCCGCCGGTATACTAGATTGGATCTCCTATGTGGAAAAACGTGTTCGGGTGCGATCCTATTCATGACTACCCCTCGGTGGCTTGGTAGGACGTGGATCGGGCTACGTAAACAATGGTTAAACACTCAAGACTCGTTTAGTTATTAACCTTCCCTAGAAGCTCTGTTAACTAGACTGGTGGCCAAATAAGCGGTTATTAATATATGTCTTAACCTTGGAGGATTTAAGGTAACATATATTAATTGGACGGGGTCCATGTTCCGGCTATTTGTTCTCATGACCACCCCTCGGTGGCTTGGGGCAATAGGTGCTGAGAATTACCGTTGCAATGCTACATTTTTTTCAAGTTTCATGTAGAAACATACTTGTATGTTTTATTTGCTAAATTATCTGCATATTTGCTTGGGCTTTGTAATGATGTCTAGTATAATTTTATTTCAGTTCAAAATGTCACCGACACCCCTCATTTCGATACTTACTGAAAATAAGTTGAATGGCGACAATTATAAAGATTGGAAAAGAAATCTATTAATAGTTCTTAGCTGCGAGAGACACAAGTTCGTACTGGACGAACCATGCCCACCTGGGCCCAAACCTGACACACCACTTGAGGAGATCCCGGTTGCCTATAATCGTTGGAGAGAATCCAATGAGATAGCTCGATGCTACATCCTTGCTAGCATGACGAGTGCTTTACAAAAGCAGCATGAGACTTATCAAGTTGCTGGGGAGATCATGGAAAATCTGGAGGACATGTTCGGAGGCCAAGAAAAATTGGCTCGACAGTCTGCAATCACCAGCATTATGAACTCCAAGCAAAAGGCGGGTGCTCCGGTGAAGGACCATATGATCACTCTAATGGGATTCTTCGCTGAGGCTGCCGAGAATGGTGCTGAGTTGGACTATAACACCCAGATCGAGATGGTGTTCAAGACTCTGTCTAAAGATTTTGTGGGGTTTAAGGCCGCATACAATCTGGCGACAAAGGAGTTAGGACTTACCGAGCTCATGAAGCAACTACAGGCTTATGAGCGGATGATCAGGGATGAGGATACGGTCCGACCTAAAGGAGAGGCCAATTTGGCGGAATCTTCCAATCCCTCACGGAAGAGGAAGAGGCCAAATAAGAAGCAAGTGGCTTCCAGTTCTTCTAATCCTCCTGTCTCGGACGGGAAGAAGAAGAAGAAGAACAAGAAGCCGAAGGACCCTAAAAAGTCCAAATGCTTCCACTGTGGGAAGGTAGGTCACTTCAAGAAGGCTTGCCGGGAATTCCTAGCCTCCAAGGGCAAGGAAGGTAAGGAACTTCATTACTTAGAAGCGTGTTTGGTGGAAGAATCGAAAGACACATGGGTCATTGATTCGGGCGCCACTAATCATGTTTGTGTTTCTATGCAGGGGTTCGTGGAAACGAGAAGTCTACATGATAGGAGCCTCTCGTTGCGGACTGGAGATGGTAGCTTTGTGGTGGCTGAGGCAGTGGGAGACGTTCATCTTTATTTTGATCAATTTAGGTTTATTTTATTGAAAGACTGTTTTTATGTTCCTAATTTTAGGAGGAACCTTATATCGGTAGCTTGTTTAATAAAGGATTCTTATTCAGTTTCTTTTAGTAAAAGAGTTGATATTCGTAGAAATAAGTCTTTTATCTATTTTGGATGGATGGATGGAAACCTATATTTGATCAGACCAAAGATGTACTCACTGCTTGACACTGAATTAATTGATAACTCTAAAAGGTTGAAAGTTTCTCACTCTAACAAGGCGTATCTTTGGCATTTAAGACTTGATCATATTAATCAGGATAGGATTCAAAGATTGGTGAAAGACGGTCCTCTGGAATCTCTGGAGGAGGTACGACTTCCCCAATGTGAGTCTTGTCTAGAGGGTAAGATGACTAAGAGGTCTTTTGGAGCTAAGGGTACAAGGGCACAGGAGCTCTTAGAAATTGTGCACACTGACGTATGCGGCCCCATGAACGTCACAGCACGAGGAGGGTTCGAGTACTATGTCTCTTTCATAGATGATTACTCGAGGTATGGATATGTGTATCTGATGCACCGCAAGAGCGAAACCTTTGACAAGTTCAAAGAGTATCGTGCGGAAGTGGAAAAGCAATTGGATAAATCCATAAAGACACTTCGATCTGATCGAGGTGGCGAGTACCTCTCCGATGAATTTCTAGGACATCTTGTAGAGAATGCGATATTATCCCAATTGACTGCACCTGGTACTCCACAACAGAATGGTGTAGCCGAAAGGAGAAACAGGACCTTATTGGATATGGTACGGTCCATGATGAGTTACTCAACGCTGCCATTATCATTTTGGGGACATGCTTTACAAACGGCGTGCTATATTCTGAACCAGGTTCCGAGCAAATCAATTCCTAGAACTCCGTATGAATTGTGGCGTGGCAGGAAGCCCTCCCTTGGACATATGAGAATATGGGGCTGCCCGGCACATGTACTGGATGGGGATGCGAAGAAGTTGGAACCAAGATCAGAATTGTGCATGTTTGGAGGGTATCCAAAGGGAACTAAAGGAGGTCTGTTCTATAACCCGAAGGAACAAAAGGTCATTGTCTCAACCCATGCGACATTCTTGGAGGAAAGTCACATGAATGACTTTAAGCCTCGAAGCAAAGTGGTGCTAGAGGAGTTATCGGGTGAAAGAACTGCTCCACAGATTTCGGTCTTGGACGCAAGTCCGAGTTCCAGTGAAAGACCTGCAGACGATCAACAATTTAGGGTGCCTCGTCGTAGTGGGAGGGTTTCTAAGAAACCTAATTTCTTTATGTATGATGCTGAGGTATACCAGGCCGAGGCTCATGAGCATGAGGAAGATCCGGTCACATTTGATGAAGCTATAAAGGATGTTGATTCTAGATCTTGGAAACAGGCTATGAACAATGAGATGGATTCTATGAAATCCAACTCTGTTTGGGAACTTGTAGATTTGCCGGATGGGATAAAACCCATTGGATGCAAATGGGTCTACAAAAGAAAGAAGGATGCGGAAGGGAGAGTGGAAACTTTCAAAGCTAGACTGGTTGCAAAGGGATACACGCAAAAGGCTGGAATCGATTACGAGGAAACCTTTTCGCCTGTTACTATGCTGAAGTCTATCCGTATTCTTCTGTCCATTACTGCGGCTCTCGATTATGAGATCTGGCAAATGGATGTCAAGACGGCATTCTTGAATGGCCATCTTGAAGAGTGTATCTATATGATACAGCCCGAAGGGTTCGTAGCAAAAGGCCAAGATAAGAAAGTCTGCAAGTTGCTTAGATCCATTTATGGATTAAAGCAGGCATCCCGCTCATGGAACCAGAGGTTTGATCAAGCGATTAAGACATTTGGTTATGAGCAGAACGTTGATGAACCTTGTGTTTATAAACGTATTAAGGATGGAAAAGTGGTCTTTCTGATACTCTATGTCGATGATGTACTACTCATTGGGAATGATGTAGGGAATTTATCATCGGTCAAGCTTTGGTTACACCAACAGTTTGACATGAAGGACTTGGGAGAAGCTAATTATGTTCTAGGCATTCGTCTCTTCAGAGATCGAAAGAACAAAATGATAGCATTATCCCAAGCTTCATACATAGATAAAATAATTGACAAATATGCAATGCTAGAGGCAAAGAAAGGCTCACAACCTTCTATTGCCGGTTTAACTCTTTCATTGGATGACTGTCCTAAGACATCGGAAGAAAGAGAGCGTATGAGTAAGGTCCCTTATGCATCCGCTGTGGGTAGCCTTATGTACGCTATGCTTTGCACTCGCCCGGACATATGTTTTGCAGTAGGTATGGTGAGTCGATATCAAGCGAATCCTGGAACCAAGCACTGGCAAGCAGTAAAGCATATACTCAAGTATCTTAAGAGAACGAGGGATTATATGCTAGTGTATTCTGGAGGGGACCTAACACCCGTAGGATACACGGACTCAGACTTCCAGACTTGTAAGGATTCGAGGAAATCGACATCTGGATCAGTGTTTTTACTCAGAGGAGGCGCCATTGTGTGGAGGAGCGTGAAGCAGGGCTGCACAGCTGACTCTACTATGGAGGCTGAGTATGTGGCTGCGGCTGAGGCATCTAAAGAAGCGGTTTGGCTCCGTAAGTTCTTTAGAGACCTTGAGGTCATTCCGGGTGTTGACAAGCCTATCACACTTTACTGTGATAATACAGGGGCTATTGCCAACACAAGGGAATCTCGGCACCACAAGAGGACCAAGCACATCGATCGGAGGTATCACATTATTAGAGGGCATGTGGAGACAGGACAAGTAGATGTTTGTAAGATCGCGTCCGAGGACAACATCGCTGATCCCTTTACTAAGACTTTGGTAGCTAGAAGCTTTGAGAGGCATGTAGAGGCGATGGGGATGCGTAACATGGCACATCTGCTGGCTTAGGGCAAGTGGGAGATTGTTAGGAAATGCCCTAAGTATTAGAGACATTTTGATGTATTCATTTTGAACTGGATAATAAAATTATACTTAGAGGTTATTCATTACATTGCTATCTGTCCTCATCTTATTTACATGTTAAAGTAAATGTAAGCAAATATGGCTCACTGACTGCTTGTGTTAAAACTGTTAGAACGTTGCATGCAATGGATTTTTGTATGCGAGAAGACAATGTTCTAAAGTTAGCAGTCTAAACTATGGTCTGTAGTCTATGGGGTTAGACCGAGCATCTAACTCATGTTAAGACTATTATGTTGTCTAAAGCCTTGGAGGGGACGGTCTGTCTTGACTGTCTGGAGCTGGACTCACAAGTAGAGACATGGATATGTTGCTTGGTGGTGACATATTAGACCGGGACTAAAGCATGATTGATCTACGTAGTCCGCTATGAGTGGATCAATCTGCTTTTGACGTTCATTGTGCAATAACCTTAATCCTGAGTAAATGAACTACTTCATGTATATGACTTGTGTACTTTGATGTTCCAATGGCTAAAGCGTCTCAGAGTTAGTAAGCTTATAGACCGGTTCGTTGGGTGCATGACTTGTATACGATGAAGGGTTTGTTTGTAGATATCGGAATCATAGCTCTGAGGAGTTAAAGGTATCCTCTTAAAGGCATTATACTGAATGTGAAAATGGACAAGGCCTTGGGTCGTCTGCTGGGTGGATGACTTCTTATTCACATATGGTGAATAATCATTTTCTTGATTCGGTAGTATAATGGAACTTTAAGATAGCCTGATCAGTAGGATTAAACGGACTTTGACCTAAGGCTGATCATGGATATCATATGAGGGTTTTGCATATATGACAAGGTCATTGGATGGTAGCTCGTCACAGGCTTACGTAATACGGTATATAATTGGGAGTTCAGTTTCAGGTTTATAGTGGTGTGACTCTGAAATTAGTGATCATGTGATTGAGTTGTTCGGTACAGAATGATGATCATATGGAATCACGGGAGCCCGATTATATATGTCCAATCAGTCCCTCTACTAGCTCCACATAATTCCTTAACGATTGGCAAATTGATTTGTGTATGCTATTGGCTAGTTTATTATGCATGGATGGTGATGACACAGGATTAGGATGGTAGACAAGATTCTCTCCGGTTGGATTCAGATTTTGTTTTGGATAATAGAGTACACGATTATTCGAACTCCAAATAAAGTTGCCATGATTTTATTTGAGATTGGATTGGAGTTGTAGAAAATTATCCATGAGAACAAGAATATGAAACACAACCGTTTTTGTGGAATTTGAAATTTGAATTTTGAAATTTGAAATTTGAATTTTGAAATTTGAAATTTGAATTTTGAATTTGAAATTTTGAATTTGAAATTTGAATTTGAAAATTCGAATTTGAAATTTGAATTTGAAATTTAAATTTGAAATTTGAAATTTGAAATTTGAATTTGAAATTTGAATTTGAAATTTGAAATTCAAATTTTGAATCACAGTCCAAGTAGGATTCGAATTTGTTGTGGAAAATCCACAAGGTTTAAAATTCGAATTTGAGTTGGATTTGGAGAGGATAATCTTGTTAGAATCCTACTTGAATTTTGAATCCAAATCCCAACAAAAGTGGGCGAATTTTTTGAGGATAATCCTCAATGGAAAATTCGGTTTTTGTGGATAAGATTCAAGGGAAAATTCAAGTTTCAATCCTAGTTAAATTTGGATTCTCTCCCTCCCTAAAAGTGGCCGAAATTTTGGAGGCTTTATCCTAGGAAATTCGGTTATTTTTGGATAAGGTTGAGATGAGATTTAGCTTGAAAAATCCTAGTGGAATTTTGATTCTTCCTTATCCTAAAAGTGGCCGAAAATTTGGAGAAGATTTTCTCCTAAAGATTTCAGATTTTTTGGTTGAAAAAGGGAGATAAAATTCTAGTTAAAATCTTGTTTTGATTTGGATTGGATTTGTCCTAGGAAAACCGAATTTAATTGTGGAGATTCTCCCTTGGAAAATTCGGATTTTTTGGTTTGGATAAGGGAGAAAATCTTTTCCTAGTCCAATTCGAATTCAGAGAATCACCTCATGCAGGTCTATAAATAGAGGTCCTGCCACTCCAGTTCTCTCAGACCACAGACTCTCAGGTGAGCAGGCTTATTGTTGCACAGCTCATCGTGACAATAAAGTTCTTTAGAGATCTGGGTGGTCGGAAGAAGACTAGCAGTGCTAGCATACCGATCGAGGTTCAGAGTGCCCACACACTCAGCCATTCGGGAATTGGAGAATAGTAGAGAAGGCTAGTTGGTTGAAGCCTCCGGTCACTCTCCTCCTGTTCATTGGCGTCCTTGAGGTATGAGTTTTAATTGTTGTTGATTTATTGTATATGGCATCATGAGATATTTAACGATCTAAAAAATTTTTATTGTTCCGCTGCGCCACTCTGATACGTTTTACCGGTTTATTTTCCTACAAACCGAACTATGTTTGTCACTTTGAAAAGTACAAACATACTTTATACACAATATATAATTCAACTCTTTTTGTAATACATGTCTTTTCTTTATTCAAATCTCCTCTTTTAACGCTCAGTGGAAAACTTGTAGCAGGACCATATCCACAGTGGATTCCCTATCCCCATTGGCACACGCAAGTCCCGCCGTCATCCATAGCCAATATTCTGACTTACAGGTTCCATACCTGCAATATGAACAAACTGATGAGCTAACAGGCTCAGTAAGTTCAAATATACTTAGTAAGAATCATACAGATTCAAAAACATTGAAGACACAACTTCCTATGAATAGTACTATTCATCATAATATAATACTATTCACCATGAATAGTGACTTTGACATTTGATCGATGAATAGTAACAGTTACGTTAACTGGTTACTATTCACTTTATCCTAACGGGATACTATTCACATATCCTAACCGAAATTACTACACTTTAGTGTAAACTTTAGTTATGCTCAATTATGATTTTTATTATTTTATTGATTGTTTATTCTCTATTTAATTTCTAGTTTAGAACTCTGTTTATAGCAGTACCAATGATTATTAGCGCGCTGACTGGGAGGGTCTAAGGAGCGACCTTAGAACATCGGCCTCCACAGCCCTAAACCTCCACAACTATTTTGGAGGGGCAGTACGCCTTAGTGGTTTCATTACCATCTTTCTTATTGTTCCCCACCGGTGACATTCATATGAATCCTCCCACGGTGGAACCCTTATTGCCCATGGGTCTTTACATTTATTTCTTTATGTGTGTTTTTAATTAACCACACTATAGTTCCTTAGCACTTCTCCATAGCGTATTACTTATACACGTTTTAATTTCTCATTTCATTAGGTGAGTTAGTTTAACTACACCCCTATTGCCCGTAGGATTTTACAAGTTTGTACGAAAAGTACTTAAATCAATGAAATAGCAATTCATATGGCAGACATGTAAATATCTGAGCTTACCAAACATTTATCATAGCATCGCGCTATGAAACATTCATATAGCACATAAACCTAGACATAACAGATCAATTCATTCATATAATGAACAACATCAGAATGTTCATGAGCAGACAAATGAATGCTGGAACTTACACATATCACACTTAGACATAATAGTCTATTCATGTTGCAGTCAATTAAATGTTTGAACTTACAGATACTTTCGCTAGCATTTCCTTCCCCAACTCCGCAGACATTCCTTTGCCACGTCTGAATTAGGTTCCTATAACCGGAATAACCACGGTTATTTTAAATCTTCATTTCATATTCAAAATTTAGTAAAACGTAAAAATTCTACGTTTTATTTCCCGTAAATGGTCTTAGGAATCTAAAATCCCATTTTCCATTTTTGCACTAACTATTGGCAAAATTACTATTTTGCCCCTGATTTGATTTCTCATCGTAAACCTACTTTTTCTTGGTTTAAGACCCAAATTTAACTTTTATAATTTCATTTTAACTATCCTTAGGCATTCACGGTCCTTTTCGAGCCTTTCGGAAATTTTTGGTTAAAATGACCATTTTACCCCTGATGGGTCTCGGGATCGTCATATGCTCACTGTAACTTTTAACAGGATTTTCTAAGCCCAAATATCATAAAATAATATTTTTTAAGCTTTTACACATTTTTACAGCATCTATTGCTGTTCCGTAGACGACAATTGGTCATCCGACCCTCGGGTGGTACTATTTCGACACCTAGGGTCGTTTCTTGTTTTTCTCACATTTTGGAGCCTTAAATGGATATTTCACTATTCCTGAAACTTTTGTTATGCTAATCTCGAGCCTTAGACACCGAGTGGGCTCGGGTTTTCATCCCGACCTCAAATTTACCTTTTGTTTCCTAAAATACCCTTGACATTGGTTTTCCCGTTCTCTTACATTTTCACAATCTCGGAGGGATGGTTTACTATTCCTCAAAGGTTCATTTTCCCATTTTCCGAGCCTAACTCATCGAAGGGTCCCAGTTTCCATTACCGAACACAATTTGCCTCTCGTTTTTCACCAAAATTCCCTTAGTGCCGTTTTCAAAATTTCGGCAGCATTTCCGCTAAATTTCTAGGTTTCCGACGTTTAGGAAACGCCTCAAAACCATCTAACTTAGTCTAATCTATAACGTACTATACCAGAGGCCTAATTTTTACGTAAAACTCAACTTTTTACGTAAAAATATTCACATTTCCCACACATTTTCTTTTTTTGACACTTCATTCATTTTACCCTTTTTTTTTTTTTTTTTACAATTTAAATACAAATTACATATAAACCATTCCAATACATAAATAAGGAATGAAGGGAAACGAAATCGCTATCGAAATCATCCCGTCGGTGATCGGATGAACTGTTCGGTCTCGACCGCGTAAACTTTTTGTCTCCATTCTTCACATTCGGAATCCCGGTTGGAAATTCTGACGCCGTGGATGTGGCCAGAACGTCAAAAATAGGCCAACGGGCCATTCTTCATTTTTCCGCCCCCGGGTCACCGTTGACCTGCATTGACCGCATTGATCGGCGTTGACCCTGGCGTTGACCGGTGGTGAACGGCGACGGCGTGAACAACGGAGGTATCCACCTTGAAGATCTCGACGAGAGGAGTCCATTGGTGGTGTCAATTTCACCATTGGAGGCTCCGATCGTCAACAATCGGCCTCGAAAACTCGACCCATGGCGGCGGTGTTGAATCTCTGCCGTACTGGGGTTGTTGCCCAAAATTGTTTGAGGGCTTTTGCTCCATGCATTACATTGAGTCTTTTGGTACCGACCACATCACTCAACTCCGCTGGAATCGATAGATTGCACGGCGGCGACGGCGCGGCTTCGGGCGGCACGATTTGGCGACTGTTGAGTCGAAATGAAGCTTGGGTTTTGTTCTACTCTTCACCACAAGTCTTTTGGGACCAGAATTGTGTCGATCGGAGGTCAGACAGTGGAGATACGGCCGTTTGAAATTTCCGGCCACCGACGGCTTTGGGCGGCGTGTGCGGCGTTCTTCGGCGTCAGTTCCGTCGATTCAGCACACTGTTGGACTCAGCTCATCGAGAGCTTTCCAACGAGACCGGCGGTGTCGAAAACGGACGGTGTATGTGTGGGGGAGAAAAATCTAGAAAAGGGAAATTATGTGGCCTTTTCTGCAATTTCGGCCTTTTATACACTTTTTGTCCAAAATTTTAACATGAGTTATCCTGACTAATTTGGGCATGCTAAACCCAAATATATCAGTTTCGTTTTCATCCGAGATCATTTCGACCAGTTTCCGGTACCGCGAATTCCTGATCAAAAATTACCTTTGTGCTCAATTAACTAATTTGAGCATACTAATAGGTTATATTGACTAATTTGGGCGTGCTGAACCCAAATTAATCAGTTTTATCTTGATCGGAGGTCATATTGACCAGTTTTCTGGTATTGTATATTTCCCGATCAAAATTTTCGTTTTGTGCTCAATTGACTAATTAGAGCATTCTGATTCCAAATATATCAGTTTTATATCAAGAAAATGTCATCTTGACCGATTTCTTGATACTGCATATCTCCGGGTCAAATATTTCTTTTCGTGCTCAATTGACTAATTTGAGCATACTGAATCTAAATATATTAATTTGAGGTCAAGAAGAGGTCATCTAGAACAACTTCTCGACACTGTGTGTAACACACACAAGCACTCGCGTCTAAAATCACTACTATCAGTATTTTATCTTTTTGCACACTCAGCTTACCTTGAGTCACCTACTAGGGTTTATAGTTCACTGTTTGTCCCCAGCTCAATTCGGCATGCTTTTACATCACCGAATTCTTAATTTGTAATATCGTTAGAACATTTTATCTCATTCTACACATTATTAATCATACATTTCACATTTTAAACATGAAATTCATCATGTACATGCAATTTACAATATTCCGAGAATAGTAAAATTTTTTGATTATTACATTCACCCCTCCTTATAAAATTTTCGTCCTCGAAAATTTAGCACAAGTGAGGGTACAACATTCTCGTTTCATCTTCCTGAGCAAAATTTGAACAAGTTGCTCTTCATATGTCAGGTCCTCTTGAATCTGAATCTATTCGTACCTCAATACACGAGATAAATTCGATACCTGTTTCCTTAGCATACATTCGTGAAAAACACTATGTACTGCTGACAGTTCTGAAGGTAGTACCAATTTATAGGTAACATTTTGAACACGTTCAAAAATTTCATAGAGTCCAATACATCTTGGACTTAATTTTCTTTTCTTACCGTACACATTATTCCCTTCAATAGGAATACTTTTAAAGAATATGAAATCCCTTTTATTAAACTCTAAGGATCTTCGGCGTTTATCCACATAGTTCTTCTGCCGACTTTGTGCGATCTTTATTCATCGCTGTATTTTCACTATTACATCCGATGTTTCTTATACGAAATCGATCTTGTGCCACTATTTCTCTCGCAAGTCATACCAATAGGTAAGCGATCTGCACTTTCGTCCATATAAAGCTTCAGAGGGTACCATTTCTATAGAAGCTTGGTAGCTATTATTGTACGAGAATTTCCTCTAACAGTAATTTCTCATTCCAATTCTTAGGAAATCCATGACTTAGACACGAAATATGTCTTCAAGTGTCCGGGTAATTTGCTCAAATTGATCTTTGTCTAGGGATGAAAAGCCGTACTAAGACACAACTTTGTTCCCATGACTCCTTGTACACACTTCCAAAAATTCAAAGTGAATTGCGCATCTAATTCGAATATGACAAACTTGAAACACCATGTTATCTGACAACATGGTTTACATAGAAATTCGCTAACTTTTCCAGTGAAAAGTCATTTTCACTACTATGACTCTTGCGGTTTTCATCAATCTATCCACCATAATTCAGATGGCGTTACACCCCTTTTGGGTCCTTGATAATTCCACTACAAAATCCATCGTAATATGTTCCCACTTACGTTCGGGAACTTCCAATGAGTCCAGTTTTCCAACTGGATGTTTATGTTCAGTCTTGAATTTTTGACGGTCATGCATTGGTTCACAAATTTTACGCTTTTATTCATCGTCTCTTTCCACGAGAATTGCAATTTTAATTTCTGGTATTCTTTACTCATTCTGAAATGCATTGAATATGGCATTTTATGGGCTTTTGCCATACTTCACCTTATTAATCCTTCATTAGTTGGAATATGAATTCCTCCTTAGTGTAGGATCATTCCACCCTTGGAAATCCCTTCTTGATAACTTATTAGATTTGATCTTGCTTCAGAGCCCTTTCAGTGTCTTCGAATAGTGATGACTCTGATTGGAGTACAGCTAACCTTTTGGATATAAGCTCCAACTCCAACGAGTGTATCTCTTGTCATAATTGTTCTACTAGTTTTTTTCTTTTGACTATTGGTACGGAACAGTAGACTTTCTGCTTAAGGCATCCATCAACGGTTGATTGATTTTTTTTTCTGGGTGGTAAAGGATCTCACAGTTGTAATCCTTCACCAACTCCAAATATCTTCTTTGCCATCTATTCAGATTCTCTTTCGATGCATCGCAATATATCACAAATTTCTCCCTTTTTGTGAGAAGCGTGTGAATTGGCATGCTTGTTAGTCAATTTTTCAACTCTCAAAAACTCTTTTCGCATTTTTCAGTCTACTCATATTACCTCTCCTTGTGCGTAATTGTCGTGAGAAGTGCTGCTAGTCGTGTAAACCTTTCCACAACTTTTCTATAGTTGCCAGCCAAACCTAAGAAATTCTGTATTCCCATTATAGTCTTAGGTGCAGGCAATTCGTTAGTCGTCTCCCCTTGACAGGATCTATGATGGTTCCTTGTTTGGAGACTACGTGTCTAAGAAAATACACTTTGTCTAGCCAAAATTCACACCTGGAGAATTTTGCATAGGGTCGGTGCTGTCTCATAATGTGCAGAGCAGTTCTCAAATGCTCTTCATACTCCTTATGAGTCTATGAATATATAAGTATGTCATCGATAAACACAATGATAACTTATCTAGGAATTCCTTGAACACTCAGTTGATGGTATCTTAATTGTAAATAAATCTTAGAGAATACTGCCACACCTTTGAAAATGGGTGTAGTTCTTTGCATGAGCTCGATTTCAAAGGAAATTTCTTGTTCTTACAAAAATCTAGACAATTTCTTTAAAAGATCGTCGGGAAATTCATGGACAATGGGAATATTTTCTGATTAAAGCTTCTGTTCCTCTATTACATCTGCCACATAGGCCAAATATCCAATTCAATCATTGGACATTAGCTTACTCCTACTTCACGAGCTAATTATCATCTTTCTCGATTTACGTGACGAATCCACGTATTCAAAGCTTTCTTCGTCGTCTAGTCGAAATACTATCTTTTTGTTCCAACAATCAACTATGGTTTGATATTTCCCTAGGAAATCCATTCCTAGGATTACGTCATAATCAACTAACCTTATCACGATTAGTTTTGTCCCTACGTTTGATATTCCTACTTTCACATCCTTCTTGATGTACGCTAAGACACGAGCATCAGCACGTGGCATGCGTTCTTGTCTTTCCGATACTATCAATGATCTTTCAAATCTAGCCTATAACACATGGGCTTGGGACGTTGTTGCTGTGGTTAAAATGTTTCCTGTGCATTCTATCGATTTGTGGGACAGTTTCTAGCATAACGGCCTTCTTTTCCCACATTGGTAACATGCACTGAGATCAATTTAGTATTATGGCCAGCGCCTCTTCTCACTTGTAGCGTAACTGGATACATCTGATCCCATATTATTGGTCAGCTTCCTTTGCTGCCTTCTATTATCCCAGGTTAGGTTTTCATTTTCCCGGAAAATTTGCCTTTTCCTTTATTCTACGACTATAGGCCTGGAGCGTTAAACTATCCTGGCCTAACATTTTGATTAGGTTTACTGCTTTGGCCAATTTAGGTTCCAACTTGGGAAAAATTTAGTCAAAGTCCTTTCCCTCTTCCAGGTTTCTCAGACTTTTTCTCTTTCTTCCTTCTATCTAGCCCGCTAGTATTTAACCTATCGAGCGCGACTGACGCAGTCTGTCACTGAAGGTGGTGGTATTAGACCACTATCCACCAAAGCAAAGATCTCTGGTCGGAACATTCCAATCATTCTCTATATCTTTTCCCCCTAAATAATTACCACGTAAGGGCATCATTTGGACAATTGATCAATTTGCGATGCTCTTCACTCATTGATACATTTCCTTACTTTAATGAGGCAAACCTTTTTTCGTTACAGTTTCCGTGATGCAGGATCATAATATATCTAATGAAATTCAACCAGAAATTCATTCCAGTTCACAGTAGTCTCATTTCTTCTCATTCTGACTTTGTTCTATCAGAACTTAGCCTCCTTCATCAGAACAAAGGACGTACGCAGAACCTTTTCTTTGCTCTATCAAGTTTATGGAGTCTCAAATCATCTATATAGAGGAAAATCATTCCTCTGCTTTCAAAAGATCTATAGAGCCCTCAAACTCTTGAGGTTTTATTCTACGGAATCGCTTATATAATAGCTCCTAATGTACTATTGACCGTAATTCCTGTATCCTTTCAGGAACAGCGATAATGTACTACCTATTCAACTGTAAGGGCCAGTGGTGGCTGAACCTCCTCAGCACCCTGCCTAGGTTCTATCTCATCTAAACGTCGTCTTAATTCAGTATTTTCTTGCATCCAGACCTCTAAAAGGCCTTATAATTTCTCCACCCTTTTTGACAGGGTGAGATATTCACTCATACTTTCTTAACCACATGTATTCACCATATTTTCTATTTCCCTATAATCGTTTGAAAATCAATCATTAGATTTTCAATGTATATATATATATTGCAAAATTTTTAAGATTTCCTGAAATTCAAAGAAATCCTAATGCCATATCATCGTAAGGTATTATTATAACTCGTTTCATTACGTTCACATACATATCAATATTAAGGCCTTGTATATACAACAGCCTCTTTTACATTGAATATACATATATACACATATATACCACTCTACATTTTAGTCATTCTATCGATCTGGTTTCAAAGGGAAATTCCTTCGGATCTTCTTTCTCTTCATCCGGACCATTTCTAGCACAATAAATGCACATGGCCTATTTATCGTATATTATGCCTTTTCATATAGGACAAAACAACAAAACTCATTATATTATATCAACACATTTTGACAGTTCATAACAATTCATCACACACATGTCACTACATACACATGTCATTACATAACATTTCAATATAACATAAAGGATATATATATAGCCTAATACATCTACTTTTCCTGGTCTACAGGAAACTTTTACGGATCTTCTTCTTTAGCTAGATCGTTCACCTATAGGCATTTATTGATCTATGCTCGTCTCGGCTTTCGTTCCATCATGAATTCCATGCAAATTGGAGGGAATTTATCAGTTCCTCGAAGCGCACAGCATACGTTAGAACTATGTCACCGGACATCGACTACAATTTCTCAGTCCGATGAACAAATTCCCGTATGTTCGCAACTCTAAGGAACTTAGGTGACATTAGAAGTGACACCCTGTTTACCCTTGAGGAATTGGGGATGATGCTAAACTCTTTCTGTGAGAAGACTTACTCAATCGTGGCATGGCGAAACTTGGTCCAGTTAAGCATTAATCCTAGTCACAAGAATCCCAATACACACAAGAGTATCTCCCTGAAAAGCATTGTCAACAGCTAACAAGACCCATCTTCTCCACTAATGACGCACAGCCAGAAATCATTTCAATGGCATGACACCAATCCTGCCTTCCTATGAAATTTTAAAGGACTGTTCACCACTCAAAACTCTCTAGGCAGCTGACATTGGAGTTCCATACAACTCGATGGCAATCTTCATTTCTTCTCTGAGCAGTCTTCTTTGTTCATTCTCTAGTATTGTACGATCCTAATCATGGTAATTCTCTATCTCGAACTCTATATAGCCATATCGTGGTAGTCCACTAGCACTATACAATCGTGAGACCACATTCATTGATCTCGTCATCTCATTTCATCTAAGTCGTTTATTTTCCTATAAATAAACAAATACTAATTCAAAACAAAGCTAACTTACTTGGATAGGCGAGCAGGTTGCATCTCGTGCCAGGAGGGATATGGTCAAGCTCACTCTGATACCACCTGTGGCACCCCCGACCTTGGTCCACCGAAACTATTACAATCAAGCTCCTTAGCCGACTGAAATAGCTTGTGAACTTCATCGGGTCGCCTAAATTCTTTTCTTTCCTTTAAACCCTTTATGAAATTTGGAATCATTTTTTTTTCTTAAATACTTTTTCTTGTTTGTAAACATAACTTAATTAAACCGAATTATGTTTGTCACTTTTAAAAGTACAAACATACTTTATACACAATATATAATTTAACTCTTTTTGCAATACATGTCTTTTCTCTATTCAAATCTCCTCTTTCAACGCTCAGCGGAAAACTTGTAGTAGGACCATTTCCACAGTGGATTCCCTATCCCCATTGGCAAACGCAACTCCCACCGTTATCCATAGCCAATATTCTGACTTACAAGTTCCATACCTGCAATATGAACAAACTGATGAGCTAACAGGCTCAGTAAGTTCAAACATATTTAGTAAGAATCATACGAATTCAAAAACATTGAAGACACAGCTTCCTATGAATAGTCCTATTCATCATGAATAGTATTATTCATGATGAATAGTACTATTTTGTAGGAAAATAAATCGGTAAAAACGTATCAGAGTGCCGTAGCGGAACAATAAAAATTTTTAGATCGTTAAATATCTCATGATGCCATATACAATAAATCAACAACAATTAAAACTCATACCTCAAGGACGCCAATCTTGTAGGAGAAGAATGACCGGAGGCTTCAACCTGTGGCGGCCCGCCCCTTGCGGAGATCATACAATACTATTACAGTTGAGCTTTATCGCTAACTGCGATAGATTGTACTCTCATGGGTCGCCGGCTTATCTCTCTCTCGATTTAAATCATGACGTTTTTGGGAAAAAAAAATTTTTTCTTTAAACATCATATAAAATCTTTTTCCACTATTTACTTTGTTGATAGGTACAAAGTAATATAAATAATACAGTGCTTTTGTAAAATATATATAATTACAAAAGAACTGTTTCCCCTTTTTTTTTTTTTTCCTTTCACTTTAACGCTCAGCGGCAAGACTCTGGCAGTACCATATCCCTCGCCCAGTTATCCCATTTGACACGCGCCATCCCGTCCGCATCCAGTCAAATAAGCTACTGAGCTGGTCGCTTACCTGCAACATTAGCAAAAATGGTGAGCTACAGGCTCAGTAAGTTCAAACATGCAAGAAATAAAATTTCTATGAATAGACTATTCATCGTGAATAGTCCGTTGACCACTATTCATCCGTGAATAGTAACTTTGACCACTATTCATACGTGAATAGTAAGGTTGACCATACCACTGTATCACACTAGTACATCTACCGCGATGTTAGTGCTCTCACTAAACTGTCTTATGCTCAATTATGGCACAGTTTCAGTTTTAGGTCATTATCTTTATTTACGTTCTGGTTTTGAGCTCGGTTGGCAGTACCATTTAAGTGCGCATGACTGGGAGCGGTACATTAGTGCTGACCTCCACAGCCTTAATCTCATAGCCCCGAAGGCAAAATAGTACATTGACTGGGAGCGGTACATCAGTGCTGACCTCCACAGCCTTATCTCATAGCCCCGAAGGTAAAATAGTACATTGACTGGGAGCGGTACATCAGTGCTGACCTCCACAGCCTTATCTCATAGCCCCGAAGGCAAAAGTACCTCCCTATACGGAAGGCTGGTACGCCAGAAAGTGGTTTCATTACCGACTTTTTAACATTCTAACCCGGTGACTTCACATTGTCCCGTGGTTAGGAATGGTTCACATTTTAATTTTAGGTGAGTGAGTTTTATTAACCTCGCTCTAGTGCCCGAAGCACAATTAACCATGTGTCCCATTCTTATAGTGCCCGTAGCACATTTCGTCTCTCTCTCTATTCTGTCATAGTGCCCGTAGCACATATGTACCTAACTTACAGTTAGTACATAAAAGTTAGCACAATATTGCTATATGTTGCAGACAGGTAAATGTCTGAACTTACCTTATCAGACTGTTCCCTTTCTCTCTCTCGGATCTTGAATCGCCTTCCTTGTAGGCCGATTTTGGGATCCTACAGACAAAACTATGTCTGTTAATTTCTTTCCCAATTATAGCTTTTATTTTTCATTAAAAAGCTTAAATAAAACCTATTTATAACTTTTTAGGTTTTATTTATTATTTTCACCATTTTCCCCTAACTTTTGTAAAATTACGATTTTGCCCCAATATTTTGGCAAAATTACAGTTTTGCCCCTGACGGAATTTTATTGATCCAGACTGCATTTTTGGCTCTCAGGAACTTTTCTGATTCTTTTCTAATCATTACCGGGTTCGTTTCTATTTTATTTCCACTTTTTGTTTTCCCGGCCCTCGGGAAGCACTATTCCGACCCTCACGTCGGTTTAGCGATTTTCTATCGTTTCGGAGTCTCAAATGGACGTTTCACTAGTATTTAAAACGTTCATCTAGACTTTTCCGACCTAGGTCTCCGAGGCTCGGGTTTTTCGTTCCCGACTCGGACCTTTATTTTATTTCCAAAAACGCTCCCCCCTCGGGGTCGGTTTTTCAATCTCACACGCATTTTTTCATTTTTAAGGGGACGGGTTACTATTCACGACCCACCCCTTAAATTTTTCCTTATTCACTTTTTCCGTTAGGGACTCGGGTTTCCGTCCCGGCCCTAACTTTTATTTTAAATCCCTATTTTACCACGAATGCCGTTTTCGAAATTTCGGCAGCATTTCGGCGTAAATTTAAGGCTTCCGGCGTTAGGTACGCCTCGAACCATAAGTACCTGCCACGTACTATACCACAAGCCTATTTTATGTAAAAGTTTTCCAAACTTTTACATAAAAGCCCACAAATTTCAAATTTCACATTATCACCCACATTACAACATTTTTTTTCACAAATTTACCCTTAATTTGGTTTCGGTTTTCACAACAAAACCAAACCAAATTTTGTCAAATTTTCACCACACTTTAGGCCATTCAATGTCATGTTTCCAACACTTTTTCAAGCCCATTTTCAATGCATTTTCAACCACATTTTTAGGGTTTTTATGCACTTAGAACCCACGGCCTTATTAATGAAAATCATGCTCAACATATTTGTTTCATTCTTTCAATCACATTGCCACCATTTACACATTAATTTGCATGATTTCAATCAACCAAACATCACCTAAAATCAAGCAAAATTTCTTCCAAACCATTAACAAAACCCACGGCCATGTAATGAAATTCACACAAGAAATTTTTTTTCAAACTTTCCACAATGAAATACAAGCTTTGCTCTTCACAAAATTAAGCTTAGAAAGCATATTAGCAATTAACCACAAAGTTTCCTCATTGGTTACCTAAGGTAACCCACGGATTTACCTTTGAAAAACCAACCAAATTTCAGTTTTTCTTTAATGAATTTGCATGGTTTTCTTCCTTAATACATCCTTAACAAAACCCAACATCAAATCCATGAAAAACAACCAAAAATTTTCCATCTTCCAATCACTATTCACCCACGGATTTTAAGAAGAAAAACCATGAAAAAATCAAGTGTAAGGGAAGATACCTTAATCAATTGCTTCCTTTGTCTTCTAGGAGTGTTTTGACACACTTTTTGTGAAGAAATGTTGAAGATAAAACTTGGTTTCCCTTGGTCCCTCACGTAGCCACCATGGAAGGAAGTTAGAAAAATTTTCTTATGGCTTTTGGCTTGAAATTTTGGTTTCGGCCACTTTGTAAATGTTTTGCCGACTTATGCAAACCAAAAGCCAATTAATTTGGCTCTAAACCAATGACAATTTGACATCTTTCAAGCCATTTCTTTCCCCATTTTTCAAAAATTAAAAATGGTAATTTTTGGCCAAATCTTGGCCTTTAGATCAAAAGCTAAATGAATCATGGCCTTTCATTCCACCAACCACCATTTTCTTTCATTTATTAATCTAGATTTATGATGTCATAAATACTAAAGTGAAAATTGACTTTGACTTTCACTATTCACATTAATTCGACTACTTTTTGACCGATGCCGGTTCGAGCCGAAATTTTCCCGAAATCGTCCCGGCGTGTTCCTGAGGTCTCCTGTGCAGTCGGATCAATTTAATCTGCTTCCGTTTGATCAAAATCAATCCCGGAAGTTTACCATCTTTTATTGCTCCGGTTAGGGTTTTTAATGCCGATTTTGGCACCGTTTCACCCGTTTCAACTCAGTGAATTTTTCCAACACTGAATTCTTACTCGTCAGTATTGTTAGAACATTTTCACATATTCTGAACAATATAAATACATTTATTTCACTCTTTAAACAGTACAAATTGTTATATACATACAATTGTACATTTTCGTCCGAGAATTGCCTGAATTTCCCGGTTGTCACACAACCAACTAGCCTTCTCTACTATTCTCCAATTCCCGAATGGCTGAGTGTGTGGGCACTCTGAACCTCGATCGGTATGCTAGCACTGCTAGTCTTCTTCCGACCACCCAGATCTCTAAAGAACTTTGTTGTCACGATGAGCTGTGCAACAATAAGCCTGCTCACCTGAGAGTCTGTGGTCTGGGAGAACTGGAGTGGCAGGACCTCTATTTATAGACCTGCATGAGGTGATTCTCTGAATTCGAATTGGACTAGGAAAAGATTTTCTCCCTTATCCATAACCAAAAAATCCGAATTTTCCAAGGGAGAATCTCTACAATAAAATTCGGTTTTCTTAGGATAAATCTAATCCAAATCTAAACAAGATTTTAACTAGAATTTTATCTCCCTTTTTAAACCAAAAAATCCAAAATTTCAAGGAGAAAATCTTCTCTAAATTTTCGGCCACTTTTAGGATAAGGAAGAATCAAAATTCCACTAGGATTTTCAAGCTTGAATCTTATCTCAACCTTATCCAAAAATAACCAAATTTCCTAGGAGAGATTCTCCAAATTTTCGGCCACTTTTCAGGGAAGGAGAGAATCCAAATTCAACTAGGATTGAAGCTTGAATTTTCCCTTGAATCTTATCCACAAAATCTGAATTTTTCATTGAGGATTATCCTCAAAATTTTCGTCCACTTTTGTTGGGATTTAGATTCAAAATTCAAGTAGGATTCTAACAAGATTATCCTCTCCAAATCTAACTCAAATTCGAATTTCAAACCTTGTGGATTTTCCACAACAAATTCGAATCCTACTTGGACTGTGATTCAAAATTTGAATTTCAAATTTCAAATTCAAATTTCAAATTTCAAATTTCAAATTTAAATTTCAAATTCAAATTTCAAATTCGAATTTCAAATTCAAATTTCAAATTCAAATTTCAAATTCAAATTTCAAATTTCAAATTCCACAAAACGGTTGTGTTTCATATTCTTGTTCTCATGGATAATTTTCTACAACTCCAATCCAATCTCAAATAAAATCATGGAAACTTTATTTGGAGTTCGAATAATTGTGTACTCTATTATCCAAAAAAAAATCTGAATCCAACCGGAGAGAATCTTGTCTACCATCCTAATCCTGTGTCATCACCATCCATGCATAATAAACTAGCCAATAGCATACCCAAATCAATTTGCCAAACGTTAAGGAATTATGTGGAGCTAGTAGAGGGACTGATTGGACATATATAATCGGGCTCTCGTGATTCCATATGATCATCATTCTGTACCGAACAACTCAATCATATGATCACTAATTTCAGAGTCACACCACTATAAACCTGAAACTAAACTCCCAATTATATACCGTATTACGTAAGCCTGTGACGAGCTACTATCCAATGACCTTGTCATATATGCAAAACCCTCATATGATATCCATGATCAGCCTTAGGTCAAAGTCCGTTTAATCCTACTGATCAGGCTATCTTAAAGTTCCATTATACTACCGAATTAAGAAAATGATTTTTCACCATATGTGAATAAGAAGTCATCCGCCCAGCAGACGACCCAAGGCCTTGTCCATTTTCACATTCAGTATAATGCCTTTAAGAGGATACCTTTAACTCCTCAGAGCTATGATTCCGATATCTGCAAACAAACCCTTCATCGTATACAAGTCATGCACCCAACGAACCGGTCTATAAGCTTACTACCTCTGAGACGCTTTAGCCATTGGAACATCAAAGTACACAAGTCATATACATGAAGTAGTTCATTTACTCAGGATTAAGGTTATTGCACAATGAACATCAAAAGCATATTGATCCACTCATAGCAGACTACGTAGATCAATCACGCTTTAGTCCCGGTCTGATATGTCACCACCAAGCAACATATCTATATCTCTACTTGGGAGTCCAGCTCCAGACAGTCAAGACAGACCGTCCCCTCCAAGGCTTTAGACAACATAATAGTCTTAACATGAGTTAGATGCTCGGTCTAACCCCATAGACTACAGACCATAGTTTAGACTGCTAACTTTAGAACATTGTCTTCTCGCATACAAAAGTCCATTGCATGCAACGTTCTAACAGTTTTAACACAAGCAGTCACTGAGCCATATTTGCTTACATTTACTTTAACATGTAAATAAGACGAGGACAGATAGCAATGTAATGAATAACCTCTATATATATAATTTTATTATCTAGTTCAAAATGAATACATCAAAATGTCTCTAATACTTAGGGCATTTCCTAACAATCTCCCACTTGCCCTAAGCCAGCAGATGCGCCATGTTACGCATCCCCATCGCCTCTACGTGCCTCTCAAAGCTTCTAGCCACCAAAGTCTTAGTAAAGGGATCGACGATGTTGTCCTCGGACGCGATCTTACATACATCCACTTGTCCTGTCTCCACATGCCCTCTAATAATATGATATCTCCGATCGATGTGCTTGGTCCTCTTGTGGTGCCGAGATTCCCTTGTGTTGGCAATAGCCCCTGTATTATCACAGTAAAGTGTGATAGGCTTGTCCACACCAGGAATGACCTTAAGGTCTCTAAAGAACTTGTGGAGCCAAATCGCTTCTTTAGATGCCTCAGCCATAGCCACATACTCAGCCTCCATAGTAGAGTCAGCTGTGCAGCCCTGCTTCACGCTCCTCCACACAATGGCGCCTCCTCCGAGTAAAAACACTGATCCAGATGTCGATTTCCTCGAATCCTTACAAGTCTGGAAGTCTGAGTCCGTGTATCCTACGGGTGTTAGGTCCCCTCCAGAATACACCAGCATATAATCCCTCGTTCTTTTAAGATACTTGAGTATATGATTTACTGCTTGCCAGTGCTTGGTTCCAAGATTCGCTTGATATCGACTCACCATACCTACTGCAAAACATATGTCTGGGCGAGTGCAAAGCATAGCGTACATAAGGCTACTCACAACGGATGCATAAGGGACCTTACTCATACGCTCTCTTTCTTCCGATGTCTTGGGACAGTCATCCAATGAAAGAGTTAGACCGGCAATAGAAGGTTGTGAGCCTTTCTTTGCCTCTAGTATTGCATATTTGTCAATTATTTTATCTATGTATGAAGCTTGAGATAACGCTATCATTTTGTTCTTTCAATCTCTGAAGAGACGAATGCCTAGAACATAATTAGCTTCTCCCAAGTCCTTTATGTCAAACTGTTGGTGTAACCAAAGCTTGACCGATGATAAGTTCCCTACATCATTCCCAATGAGTAGTATATCATCGACATAGAGTATCAGAAAGACCACTTTTCCATCCTTAATACGTTTATAAACACAAGGTTCATCAACGTTCTGCTCAAAACCAAATGTTTTAATCGCTTGATCAAACCTCTGGTTCCCTGAGCGGGATGCCTGCTTTAATCCATAAATGGATCTAAGCAACTTGCAGACTTTCCTTTCTTGGCCTTTCGCTACAAACCCTTCAGGCTGTATCATATAGATACACTCTTCAAGATGGCCATTCAAGAATGCCGTCATGACATCCATTTGCCAGATCTCGTAATCGAGAGCCGCAGCAATGGACAGAAGAATACGGATAGACTTCAGCATAGCAACAGGCGAAAAGGTTTCCTCGTAATCGATTCCAGCCTTTTGCGTGTATCCCTTTACAACCAGTCTAGCTTTGAAAGTTTCCACTCTCCCTTCTGCATCCTTCTTTCTTTTGTAGACCCATTTGCATCCAATGGGTTTTATCCCATCTGGCAAATCTACAAGTTCCCAAACAGAGTTGGAATTCATAGAATCCATCTCATTGTTCATAGTCTGTTTCCAAGATTTAGAATCAACATCATTTATAGCTTCATCATATGTGACCGGATCTTCCTCATGCTCATGAGCCTCGGCCTGATATACCTCAGCATTATACATGAAGAAATTAGGTTTCTTAGAAACCCTCCCACTACGACGAGGCACCCTAAATTGTTGATCGTCTGCAGGTGTTTCACTAGAACTCGGACTTGCGTCCAAGACCGAAATCTGTGGAGCAGTTCTTTCACCCGATAACTCCTCTAGCACCACTTTGCTTCGAGGCTTAAAGTCATTCATGTGACTTTCCTCCAAGAATGTCGCATGGGTTGAGACAATGACTTTTTGTTCCTTCGGGTTATAGAACAGACCTCCTTTAGTTCCTTTTGGATACCCTACAAACATGCACAATTCTGATCTTGGTTCCAACTTTTTTGCATACCCATCCAGTACATGTGCCGGGCAGCCCCATATTCTCATATGTCCAAGGGAGGGCTTCCTGCCACGCCACAATTCATACAGAGTTCTAGGAATTGATTTGCTCGGAACCTGGTTCAGAATATAGCATGCCGTTTGTAAAGCATATCCCCAAAATGATAATGGCAGCATTGAATAACTCATCATGGATCGTACCATATCCAACAAGGTCCTGTTTCTCCTTTCGGCTACACCATTCTGTTGTGGAGTACCAGGTATATTCAATTGGGATAAAATCCCGTTCTCTACAAGATGTCCTAGAAATTTATCGGAGAGATATTCGCCACCTCGATCAGATCGAAGTGTCTTTATGGATTTATCCAATTGCTTTTCCATTTCCGCACGATACTCTTTGAACTTGTCAAAGGTTTCGCTCTTGCGGTGCATCAGATACACATATCCATACCTTGAGTAATCATCTATAAAAGAGACATAATACTCGAACCCTCCTCGTGCTGTGACGTTCATGGGGCCACATACGTCAGTGTGCACAATTTCTAAGAGCTCCTGAGCCCTTGTACCCTTAGCTCCAAAAGACCTCTTAGTCATTTTACCCTCTAGACAAGACTCACATTGGGGAAGTCGTACCTCCTCCAGAGATTCCAGAGGACCATCTTTCACCAATCTTTGAATCCTATCCTGATTAATATGACCAAGTCTTAAATGCCAAAGATACGCCTTGTTAGAGTGAGAAACTTTCAACCTTTTAGAGTTATCAATTAATTCAGTGTCAAGCAGTGAGTACATCTTTGGTTTGATCAAATATAGGTTTCCATCCATCCATCCAGAACCGATAAAAGACTTATTTCTACGAATATCAACTCTTTTGCTAAAAGAAACTGAATAAGAATCCTTTATTAAACAAGATACCGATATAAGGTTCCTCTTGAAATTAGGAACATAAAAACAGTCTTTTAATAAAATAAACCTAAATTGATCAAAATAAAGATAAACATCTCCCACTGCCTCAGCCACCACAAAGCTACCATCTCTGGTCCGCAACGAGAGGCTCCTATCATGTAGACTTCTCGTTTCCACGAACCCCTGCATAGAAACACAAACATGATTAGTGGCGCCCGAATCAATGACCCAAGTGTCTTTCGATTCTTCCACCAAACACGCTTCCAAGTAATGCAGTTCCTTACCTTCCTTGCCCTTGGCGGCTAGGAATTCCCGGCAAGCCTTCTTGAAGTAACCTACCTTCCCACAATGGAAGCATTTGGACTTTTTAGGGTCCTTTGGCTTCTTGTTCTTCTTCTTCTTCTTCCCGTCCGAGACAGGAGGATTAGAAGAACTAGAAGCCACTTGCTTCTTATTTGGCCTCTTCCTCTTCCGTGAGGGATTGGAAGATTCTGCCAAATTGGCCTCACCTTTCGGTCAGACCACATCCTCATCCCTGATCATCCGCTCATAAGCCTGTAGTTGCTTCATGAGCTCGGTTAGTCCTAACTCCTTTGTCGCCAGATTGTATGCGGCCTTAAACCCCACAAAATCTTCAGACAGAGTCTTGAACACCATCTCGATCTGGGTGTTGTAGTCCAACTCAGCACCATTCTCGGCGGCCTCAGCGAAGAATCCCATTAGAGTGATCATATGGTCCTTCACCGGAGTAGCCGCCTTTTGCTTAGAGTTCATAATGCTGGTTATAGCGGACTGTCGAGCCAATTTTTCTTGGCCTCCAAACATGTCCTCCAGATTTTCCATGATCTCCCCAGCAACTTGATAAGTCTCATGCTGCTTTTGTAAAGCACTCGTCATGCTAGCAAGGATGTAGCATTGAGCTATCTCATTGGATTCTCTCCAACGATTATAGGCAACCGGGACCTCCTCAAGTGGTGTGTCAGGTTTGGGGCCAGGTGGGCATGGTTCGTCCAGCATGAACTTGTGTTTCTCGCAACTGAGAACTATTAATAGATTTCTTTTCCAGTCTTTATAATTATCGCCATTCAACTTATTTTCAGTAAGTATCGAAATGAGGGGTGTCGGTGACATTTTGAACTGAAATAAAATTATACTAGACATCATTACAAAGCCCAAGCAAATATGCAGATAATTTAGCAAATAAAACATACAAGTATGTTCCTACATGAAACTTGAAAAACATGTAGCATTGCAACGGTAATTCTCAGCACCTATTGCCCCAAGCCATCGAAGGGTGGTCATGAGAACAAATAGCCAGAACATGGACCCCGTCCAATTAATATATGTTGCGTTAAATCCTCCAAGGTTAAGACATATATTAATAACCGCTTATTTGGCCACCAGTTTAGTTAACAGAGCTTCTAGGGAAGGTTAATAACTAAACGAGTCTTGAGTGTATAACCATTGTTTACGTAGCCCGATCCACGTCCTACCAAGCCACCGAGGGGTGGTCATGAATAGGATCGCACCCGAACACGTTTTCCACATAGGAGATCCAATCTAGTATACCGGCGGCGGTAAACACCTACCGAGGGGTGTGGTCAGGGCAGAACTGACGCGAGCCGTTACCATGCTTTCACATATGGATCAACAATGGAGGCCGTGGGTTTTGTTTGAAACCCTCTCCCACTCAATATTTTGAAAAAACATGCAAGTTTTGACAAATTATGTATGATCAATATAGTATGAGCGGCACTCACCTATCCTATATGACATGTTATCAAATATGCATACAAAACATCCATCAATACATATTTATACATCCATGACATATCACAGAAAAAATAATTGACAGAACAACCAAGCTATGGTTCCATCCTAGAACAAAGAAAATAAAGATTACAAAATTCCATCCAAAGCATTCTTTGGGTCTTGAATTCTGTTCCATCTTCTTGTATCCATCTTTATGTAGCCTCTCCATTTATTTCTCATCCCAAGAATTATTTAAAATTTAAATATCCAAAAATTTAAATTTCAAATTCAAATTCCAAAATCGAATTTCAAATTTAAATTTCAAATTTAAATTTTAAACAATTTTAAACATCATGTGTAATAATATGTAATTTCAAAAAATTTGAAAATTTTTTAATTACATATTTTTAAACATGATTTAAAATTAAATCTCAAATTTAAAAATCAAAATTTTCTAATTTTTGGACCGTCAGACCGCCGCCCCTGTAGGCGGCAGCCGCCGCGGGCAGCCACCAACCCCGGAGGGGCTGGTAGCCAACGACCACCCCATGTGCAGCCCTGCCGGGCTGCAGGCCAAGCCTGCAGCGCCAGGCTGCACGCCCAGGCTGGGCGCAGCAGCTGGCAGGCTGCAAGTAGCGCGTGCAGCCAGAGGCTGCACGCCCAGGCTGCCGCCAGCCTTGGACAGGCCACGGCCACCCCTGGCTGCAGGCCAAGCCTGCGGCCGTGGGTGGTGTAGGCTTGCACAGGGGCTGCCGCAGCCAAATCCTGCCAGAGGGTAGGGGCTGCAGCCCCACCAAGGCCCGTCGGCCTATCCCGAAGGGTCGTGTCTCGATTTTCATGTCATATTCCAATTTACCTATTAGGATCTCCAAAAATTAATTTGAATCCCAATTAAATTGAAATTTTTCACACAATCAAAATTTCAACCTTTAAATCAAATTTAACTTTTGGGAAAAATAAATTATGGTCTTCAATCTTCAATCTCCTCCAAGAATGATTACATAAAAAATTCTAAATCGTTTCCGGTGTACAAAAATTCTAATCATAAAAATTCTAAGAGAAAAAAATTAAAATCCATGGGAAAATTACAGTGTTAATAAACTGCTCCCATGGTTACATAAAAATTCCTAGATACAATTTTTCTAAATTCTAAGGAACCATAACTGGTATAAACAAGCATGCTTATAATAATTCAAAAAATTAAAATAACCACATACTTTATACATAATCCATGATAACAACATAAAGGAACCCTAGAATGCCACTCTCTAAATATCAAATCCATACATAAATAAAAAGACTAAGTAATTGTCAAATTTATGTACATGGCATAGTCATGAGATGGCTCTGATACCAATTGTAGGAAAATAAATCGGTAAAAACATATCAGAGTGGCGCAGCGGAACAATAAAAAATTTTAGATCGTTAAATATCTCATGATGCCATATACAATAAATCAACAACAATTAAAACTCATACCTCAAGAACGCCAATCTTGTAGGAGGAGAATGACCGGAGGCTTCAACCAACTAGCTTTCTCTACTATTCTCCAATTCCCGAATGGCTGAGTGTGTGGGCACTCTGAACCTCGATTGGTATGCTAGCACTGCTAGTCTTCTTCTGACCACCCAGATCTCTAAAGAACTTTATTGTCACGATGAGCTGTGCAACAATAAGCCTGCTCACCTGAGAGTCTGTGGTCTGAGAGAACTGGAGTGGCAGGAACTCTATTTATAGACCTGCATGAGGTGATTCTCTGAATTCGAATTGGACTAGGAAAAGATTTTCTCCCTTATCCATAACCACAAAATCCAAATTTTCCAAGGGAGAATCTCCACAATAAAATTCGGTTTTCTTAGGATAAATCCAATCCAAATCTAAACAAGATTTTAACTAGAATTTTATCTCCCTTTTTCAACCAAAAAATCCGAAATTTCTAGGAGAAAATCTTCTCCAAATTTTCGGCCACTTTTAGGATAAGGAAGAATCAAAATTCCACTAGGATTTTCAAGCTTGAATCTTATCTCAACCTTATCCAAAAATAACCGAATTTCCTAGGAGAGATTCTCCAAATTTTCGGCCACTTTTCAGGGAAGGAGAGAATCTAAATTCAACTAGGATTAAAGCTTGAATTTTCCCTTGAATCTTATCCACAAAATCTAAATTTTTCATTGAGGATTATCCTTAAAATTTTCGTCCACTTTTGTTGGGATTTAGATTCAAAATTCAAGTAGGATTCTAACAAGATTATCCTCTCCAAATCCAACTCAAATTCGAATTTCAAACCTTGTGGATTTTCCACAACAAATTCGAATCCTACTTGGACTGTGATTCAAAATTTGAATTTCAAATTTCAAATTCAAATTTCAAATTCAAATTTCAAATTTCAAATTTCAAATTTCAAATTTAAATTTCAAATTCAAATTTCAAATTCAAAATTCAAATTTCAAATTTCAAAATTCAAAATTCAAATTTCAAAATTCAAATTTCAAATTCCACAAAACTGTTGTGTTTCATATTCTTGTTCTCATGGATAATTTTCTACAACTCCAATCCAATCTCAAATAAAATCATGGCAACTTTATTTGGAGTTCGAATAATTGTGTACTGTATTATCCAAAACAAAATCTGAATCCAACCGGAGAGAATCTTGTCTACCATCCTAATCCTGTGTCATCACCATCCATGCATAATAAACTAGCCAATAGCATACACAAATCAATTTGGCAAACATTAAGGAATTATGTGGAGCTAGTAGAGGGACTGATTGGACATATATAATCGGGCTCTCGTGATTCCATATGATCATCATTCTGTACCGAACAACTCAATCATATGATCACTAATTTCAGAGTCACACCATTATAAACCTGAAACTGAACTCCCAATTATATACCGTATTACGTAAGCCTGTGACGAGCTACTATCCAATGACCTTGTCATATATGCAAAACCCTCATATGATATCCATGATCAGCCTTAGGTCAAAGTCCGTTTAATCCTACTGATCAGGCTATGTTAAAGTTCCATTATACTACCGAATTAAGAAAATGATTATTCACCATATGTGAATAAGAAGTCATCCGCCCAGCAGACGACCCAAGGCCTTGTCCATTTTCACATTCAGTATAATGCCTTGAAGAGGATACCTTTAACTCCTCAGAGCTATGAATTTGATATCTGCAAACAAACCCTTAATCGTATACAAGTCATGCACCAACGAACCGGTCTTTAAGCTTACTACCTCTGAGACGCTTTAGCCATTGGAACATCAAAGTACACAAATCATATACATGAAGTAGTTCATTTACTCAGGATTAAGGTTATTGCATAATGAACGTCAAAAGCATATTGATCCACTCATAGCGGACTACGTAGATCAATCACGCTTTAGTCCCGGTCTGATATGTCACCACCAAGCAACATATCTATGTCTCTACTTGGGAGTCCAGCTCCAGACAGTCAAGACAGTTTTAGACAACATAATAGTCTTAACATGAGTTAGATGCTCGGTCTAACCCCATAGACTACAGACCATAGTTTAGACTGCTAACTTTAGAACATTGTGTTCTCGCATACAAAAGTCCATTGCATGCAACGTTCTAACAGTTTTAACACAAGCAGTCACTGAGCCATATTTGCTTACATTTACTTTAACATGTAAATAAGACGAGGACAGATAGCAATGTAATGAATAGCCTCTATATATATAATTTTATTATCCAGTTCAAAATGAATACATCAAAATGTCTCTAATACTTAGGGCATTTCCTAACATATTTATCATGAATAGTGACTTTGACCTTTGATCGATGAATAGTAACAGTTACCTTAACTGGTTACTATTCACTTTACCCTAACGGGGTACTATTCACATATCCTAACCGAAATTACTACACTTTAGTGTAAACTTCGGTTATGCTCAATTATGATTTTTATCATTTTATTGATTATTTATTCTCTATTTAATTTCTAGTTTAGAGCTCTGTTTATGGCAGTACCGATGATTATTAGCACGCTGACTAGGAGGGTCGAAGGATCGCCCTTAGAACATCAGCCTCCACAGCCCTGATATCCTCGTAGGATCTGAGAAAAACCTCCACCACTATGTTGGAGGGGCGGTACGCCTTAATCGTTTCATTACTATCTTTCTTATAGTTCCCCACCGGCGATATTCATATGAATCGTCCCACGGTGGAACCCTTATTGCCCGTAGGTCTTTACATTTATTTCTTTATGTGTATTTTTAATTAACCACACTATAGTGCCCTAGCACTTCTCCATAGTGTATTATTTATACACTTTTCAATTTCTCATTTCATTAGGTGAGTTAGTTTAACTACACCTATATTGCCTGTAGGACTTTACAAGTTTGTACGAAAAGTACTTAAATCAATCAAATCGTAATTCATGTGGCAGACATGTAAATATCTGAGCTTACCAAACATTTATCATAGCATCGTGCTATAAAACATTCATATAACACATAAACCTAGGCATAACAGATCAATTCATTCATATAATGAACAACATCAGAATGTTAATGAGCAGACAAATGAATGCTGGAACTTACACATATCACACTTAGACATAATAGTCTATTCATGTTGCAGTCAATTAAATGTTCAAACTTACAGATACTTTCGCTAGTATTTCCTTCCCCAGCTCCGCAGACATTCCTTTGCCACGTCTGGATTGGGTTTTCTTATAACCGGAATAACCACGGTTATTTTAAATCTTCATTTCATATTCAAAATTTAGTAAAACATAAAAATTCTACGTTTTATTTCCCGTAAATGGTCTTAGGAATCTAAAATCCCATTTTCCATTTTTGCACTAACTCTTGGCAAAATTACCATTTTGCCCCTAATTTGATTTCTCACCGTAAACCTACTTTTTGTTGGTTTAAGACCCAAATTTAACTTTTATAATTTCATTTTAACTATCCTTAGGCATTCACGGTCCTTTCCGAGCCTTTCGGAAATTTTTGGTCAAAATGACCATTTTACCCCTGACGGGTCTTGGGACCGTCATATGCTCACTGTGACTTTTAACAGGATTTTCTAAGCCCAAATATCACAAAATAATATTTCTTAAGATTTTATACACTTTTACAGCATCCATTGTTGTTCCATAGACGACTATTGGTCATCCGACCCTCGAGTGGTACTATTCTGACACCTAGGGTCGTTTCTCGTTTTTCTCACATTTTGGAGCCTTAAATGGATATTTCACTACTCCTGAAACGTTTATTATGCTAATCTCGGGCCTTAGACACCGAGTGGGCTCGTGTTTTCATCTCGACCTTAAATTTACCTTTTGTTTCCTAAAATACCCTTGACATTGATTTTCCTGTTCTCTTACATTTTCACAACCTCAGAGGGATGGTTTACTATTCCTCAAAGTTTCATTTTCCCATTTTCCAAGCCTAACTCATCGAAAGGTCTCGGTTTCCATTATCGAACACAATTTGCCTCTCGTTTTTCACCAAAATTCCCTTAGTGCCATTTTCAAAATTTCGACAACATTTCCGCTAGACTTATAGGTCTCCGGTGTTTAGGAGATGCCTCAAAGCCATCTAACTTAGTCTAATCTACCACGTACTATACCAGAGGCCTAATTTTTACGTAAAACTCAACTTTTTACGTAAAAATATTCACATTTCCCATACATTTTCTTTTTTTGACATTTCATTCATTTTACCCTTTTTTTTCTTTTTACAATTTGAATACAAATTACATATAAACCATTCCAATACATAAATAAGGAATGAAGGGAAATGAAATCGCTACCGAAATCGTCCCGTCGGTGATCGGATGAACCGTTCGGTCTCGACTGCATAAACTTTTTGCCTCTGTTCTTCATGTTCGGAATCCCCGTTGGAAATTCTGATGCTGCGGATGTGTCTAGAATGTCGAAAATAGGCCAACGGGCCACTCTTCATTTTTTCGCCCCCGGGTCACTATTGATCGGCGTTGACCACGTTGACCAATGTTGACCGGCGGTGAACGACGGCGGCGCGAACAACAAAGGTGTCCACCTTGAAGATCACTACGAGAGGAGTCCATTGGTGGTGTCAATTTCACCATTGGAGGCTCCGATCGTCGACAATCGGCCTCGAAAACTCGACCCACAGCGGCGGCATTGAATCTCTGCCGTGCCGGGGTTGTTACCCGAAATTGTTTAAGGGCTTTTGCTCCACGCATCACTCTGAGTCTTTTGGTACCAACCACATGACTCAACTCCATCGGAATCAATGAATTCCATGACGGCGACGGTGCGGCTACGGGCGGCGTAATCTAGCGACTGTTGAGCTGAAATGAAGCTTAGGTTTTGTTCTACTCTTCACCACGAGTCTTTTAGGATCGGAATCGTGTCGATCGGAGGTCGGACGGCAGAGATACGGCCGTTTGAAATTTTCAGCCACCGGCGGCTTTGGGCGGCCCATGCGGCGTTCTCCGGTGTCAGTTCCGTCGATTCAGCACACCATTGGACTCAGCTCGTCGGGAGCTTTTCAACGAGATAGGTAGTGTCGAAAACAAACACCGTTTTCGGTGGTCGGTTACTTTTCACCGACGGTGTATGTGTGGGGGAGAAAAATCTAGAAAAGGGAAATTATGGGGCCTTTTCTGCAATTTTGACCTTTTATACACTTTTTGTCCAAATTTTCAACATGAGCTATCCTGATTAATTTGGGCATGCTGAACCCAAATATATCAGTTTCGTTTTCATCCGAGATCATTTCGACCAGTTTCCAGTACTGTGAATTCCTGATCAAAAATTACCTTTGTACTTAATTAACTAATTTGAGCATACTAATAGGTTATACTGACTAATTTAGGCGTGCTGAACCCAAATTAATCAGTTTTATCTTCAGCGGAGGTCATCTTGACTAGTTTTCCGGTATTGTATATTTCCCGATCAAAATTTTCGTTTTGTGCTCAATTGACTAATTAGAGCATTCTGATTCCAAATATATCAGTTTTATATCAAGAAAATGTCATCTTAACCGATTTCTTGATACTACATATCTCCGGGTCAAATATTTCCTTTCGTTCTCAATTGACTAATTTGAGCATACTGAATCTAAATATATTAATTTTAGGTCAAGAAGAGGTCATCTAGAACAACTTCTCAATACTGTGTGTAACACACACACGCACTCGCGTCTAAAATCACTACTATCAGTATTTTATCTTTTTGTGCACTCAGCTTACCCTAAGTCACCTACTAGGGTTTATAGTTTACTGTTTGTCCCAAGCTCAATTCGGCATGCTTTTACATCACCGAATTCTTAATTTGTAATATCGTTAGAACATTTTATCTCATTCTGCACATTATTAATCATACATTTCACATTTTAAACATGAAATTCATCATGTACATATTACCATATTTCGAGAATAGTAAAATTTTTCGATTATTACAGCTTGAGGAGGTCCCGATTGCCTATACTCACTAGAGAGAATCCAATGAGATAGCTCAGTGCAACATTCTTGCTAGCATGATAAGTGTTTTACAAAAGCAGCATGAGACTTATCAAATTGCTAGGGAGATTATGGAAAACTTGGAGGACATGTTCGGAGGCTAAGAAAATATGACACGACAGTCTGCCATAGCCAGTATCATGATCTCTAAGCAGAAAGCAAGTACTCCGGTGAAGGACCATATGATCACTCTTATGGGATTCTTTGTTGAGGCTGTCGAAAATGGTGCTGAGGTAGACTAGAACACCCAAATCAAGATGGTGTTTAAAGCTTTGTCAAAAGATTTTGTAGGGTTTAAGGCCATATACAATCTAGTGACAAGGGAGTTAGGACTCACCGAGCTCATGAAGCAACTCCAAGCTTATGAGCGGATGATCAACGATGGGGATGCGGTCCAACCTAAAGGAGAGGGCAACTTGGCGGAATCTTCCAAACCCTAAAGTAAAGGGAAGAGGCCAAGTAAGAAGTAAGTGGCTTCCAGTTCTTCTAATCCTCTTGTCATAATGGGAAGAAAAAGGAGAAGAATAAGAAGCCCAAGGACTCTAAAAAGTCCAAGTGCTTCCACTGTGGGAAGGTAGGTCACTTTAAGAAGGCTTGCCCAGAATTCCTAGCTGCCAAGGGCAAAGAAGGTAAGGAACTTCATTTTTTAGAAGTGTGTTTGGTGGAAGAATCGAAAGACACTTAGGTAATTGATTCAAGCGCCACTAATCATGTTTGTGTTTCTATGTAGGGGTTTGTGGAAACGAGAATTCTATATGATAGGAGCCTCTCGTTGTAGATTGGAGACAGTAGCTTAGTGGTGGCTGAGGCAGTGGGTGACGTTTATCTTTATTTTGATGAATTTAGGTTTATATTATTGAAAGACTGTTTTCATGTTCCTAATTTTAGGAGGAACCTTATATCGGTAGCTTGTTTAATAAATGATTCTTATTCAGTATCTTTTAGTAAAAGAGTTTATATTCATAAAAATAAGTCTTTTATCTATTCTAGATGGATGGATGGAAACTTGTATTTGATCAAACCAAAGATGTACTCACTGCTTGACATCGAATTAACTAATAACTCTTAAAGGTTAAATGTTTCTCATTCTAACAAGGCGTATCTTTGGTATTTAGGACATGGTCATATTAATCAGGATAGGATTCAAAGATTGGTGAAAGACAGTAATTTGAAATCTCTGGAGGAGGTACGTATTCCTCAATGTGAGTCTTGTCTTGAGGGTAAGATGACTAAGAGGTCTTTTGGAGCTAAGGGTACTAGGGCTCAGGAACTCTTAAAAATTGTGCACACCGACGTATGTGGCCCCATGAATGTCGCAATATGAGGAGGGTTTGAGTATTATGTCTCCTTTATAGACGATTACTCGAGGTATGGATATGTGTACCTGATGCACCGCAAGAGCGAAACCTTTGATAAGTTCAAAGAGTATCATGCAGAACTGGAAAAGCAATTGGGTAAATCCATAAAGACACTTCGATTTGATCGAGGTGGCGAATATCTCTCCGATGAATTTCTAGGACATCTTATAGAGAATGAGATATTATCTCAATTGATTGCACCTGATACTCCACAACAGAATGGTGCAGCCAAAAGGAGAAACAGGACCTTATTGGATATGGTACGATTCATGATGAGTTATTCAACATTACCGTTATCATTCTGAGGATATGCATTACAAATGATGTGCTATATTCTGAACCAGGTTTTAAGTAAATCAATTCTCAGGACTCCGTATGAATTGTGGCATGACAGGAAGCCCTCCCTTGGACATATAAGAGTATGAGGCTACCCAGCACATGTATTGGATGGGGATGTGAAAATGTTAGAACCTAGATCAAAATTGTTCATGTTTGTAGGGTATCCTAAGGGAACTAAGGGAGGTCTATTCTACAACCATAGGAACAAAAAGTCATTATATCAACCCATGTGACATTCTTGAAAGAAAGTCACATGAATGACTTTAAGCTTCGAAGCTAGAGGAGTTATCGGGTAATAGAACTGATCCACAGATTTTGGTTTTGGACGCAAGTTCGAGTTCCAGTGAAAGAACTATAGATGATCAACAATCTAGGGTGCTTCGTCATAGTGGGAGGGTTTCAAGGAGACCTAATTTCTTCATGTATGATGCTAGAGTATACTAGGCCAAGGCTCATGAGCATTAAGATGATCTGGTCACTTATAAAGAAACTATAAATAATGTTGATTCTAAATCTTAGAAACAGGCCATGAACAATGAGATGGATTCTATGAAATCCAACTCTGTTTGGGAGCTTACAGATCTACCGGATGGAATAAAACCCATTGGATGTAAGTGGGTCTATAAAAGAAAGATGGATACGGAAGAGAAAGTTGAAACTTTCAAGGCTAAACTTGTAGCAAAGGGATACACGCAAAAGGCTGGAATCGATTACGATGAATCCTTTTCGCCTATTGCTATGCTGAAGTCTATCCGTATTCTTCTATCCGTTGCTGCGGCTTTCAACTACGAGATCTGGCAAATGGATGTCAAGACGGCATTCTTGAATGGCCATCTTGAGGAAAGTATCTATATGATACAGCCTGAAGGTTTCATGGTAAAAGGCCAAGAAAGAACAGTCTACAAGTTGCTTAGATCTATTTATGGATTAAAGCAAGCATCCCGCTCATGGAACCAAAGGTTTGATCAAGCAATCAAAACATTCAATTTTGAGTAGAACGTTGATAAACCCTGTGTTTATAAACATATTAAGGATGGAAAAGTGGTCTTTTTGGTACTTTATGTCGATGATATACTACTCATTGGGAATGATATAGGGAATTTATGATTGGTCAAACTTTGGCTACACCAACAGTTTGATATGAAGGACTTAGGATAAGCTAATTATGTTCTAGGCATTCGTCTCTTTAGAGATTGAAAGAACAAAATGGTTGCATTATCCTAGGCTTCATACATAGATAAAATAATTGACAAATGTGTAATGCAAGAGGCAAAGAAAGGTTCACAACCTTCTTTTGCTGATCTAACTCTTTCATTAGATGACTGTCCCAAAACATCAGAGAAAGAGAGCGTATGAGTAAGGTCCCTTATGCATCCACTGTGGGTAGCTTTATGTACGCTATGCTTTGTACTCGCCCGGATATTTGCTTTGCAGTAGGTATGGTGAGTCGATATCAAGCGAATCCTAGAACCAAGCACTGGCAAGCAGTAAAGCATATACTCAAGTATCTCAAAAGAACGAGGCATTATATGCTAGTGTATTCTGGAGGGGACCTAATACCCGTAGGATACACGGATTCAGACTTCCAGACTTGCAAGGATTCGAGGAAGTCGGCATCAGGATCAGTGTTCTTGCTCGAAGGAGGCACCATTGTGTAGAAGAGCGTGAAACAGGGTTACACAGCTGACTCTTTGATGGAGGCTGAGTATATGGCTACAGTTGAGGCATTTAAAGAGGTGGTTTAACTCTGTAAGTTCTTTAGAGACCTTGAGGTCATTCCAGGTGTTGATAATCCTATTACACTCTACTATGATAATAGTGGGGCTATTACCAACACAAAGGAATCTCGACACCACAAGAAGACTAAGCACGTAGATCAGAGGTACCGCATCATTAGAGGGCACATGGAGACAGGACAAGTGGATATATGTAAGGTTGCTTCCAAGGACAACATTGTCGACCCTTTTACTAAGACTTTGGTGGCTAGAAGCTTTGAAAGGCATGTTGAGATGATAGGGATGTGTAACGTGGCACATCTATTAGCTTAGGGCAAGTGCGAGATTGTTAGGAAATACCTTAAGTATGAAAGACATTTTGATGTATTTATTTTGAACTGGATAATAAAATTATATATAGAGGTTATTCATTACATTGCTGCTTATCCATATTCTACTTATATATTAAAGTAAATGCAAACAAATATGGCTCACTGAGTGCTTGTGTTAAAACTGTTAGAACGTTGCATGCAATGGACTTTTGTATGCGAGAAGACAATGTTCTAAAGTAAACAGTCTAAATTAAGGTCTATAGTCTATGGGGTTAGATCGAGCATCTAATTCATGTTAAGACTATTATGTTATCTAAAGTCATGGTGGGGACAGTTTGTCTTGACTGTCTAGAGCATAGACTTCCGAGTAGAGACATAGATATGTTGCTTTGTGATGACATGTTGGACCGAGACTAAAGCGTAATTGATCTATGTAGTCTGCTATGAGTAGATCAATTTGCTTTTGATGTTCATTATGCAACAATCTTAATCCTGAGCAGATGAACTACTTCATGTATATGACTTGAGTACTTTGATGTTCCAATAGCTAAAGCATCTTAGAGGTAGTAAGCTTATAGACCGGTTTGTTGGGTGCATGACTTGTATACGATGGAGGGTTTATTTATAGATATTGGAGTTATAGCTTAATAAGGAGTTAAGGATATCCTCTTAAAGACATTGTACTGGATGTGAAAATAGACTAGACCTTGGGTCGTCTGCTAGGCGGATGACTTCTTATTCATGTATGGTGAATAATCATTTTCTTATTTAGTAGTATAACGGAACTTTAAGATAGCTTGATCAGTAGGTTAAACGAACTTTGACCTAAGGTTGATTATGGATATCATATGAAGGTTTTGCATACATGATAAGGTCATTGGATAATAGCTTATCACAGGCTTTCATAATACGGTATATAACTAGGAGTTCAGTTTCAGGTTTATAGTAGTGTGACTCTGAAATTAGTGATCACATGATTGAGTTGTTCGGTATAGAATGATGATCATATGGATTCATAGGAGCCCGATTATATATGTCCAATTAGTCCCTCTACTAGCTCCATATAATTCCTTAACGAATGACAAATTGATTGAGGTATGCTTATTGGCCAGTTGACTATGCATGGATGGTGTACACATAGGATTAGGATGGAGGATAGGATTCTCTCCGATTGAATTCGAATTTTGTTTTGGATAATATAGTACACAATTATTTGAATTCCAAATAAAGTTGCCATGATTTTATTTGAGTTTGAATTGGAGTTGTAGAAAATTATCTATGAGGACAAAATTAGAAATACAACCTTTTGTGGAGTTTGAAATTTGAAATTTAAATTTTGAATTTGAAATTTGAATTTGAAATTCGAATTTGGCATTTGAATTTGAAATTTGAATTTGGCATTTGAATTTGAAATTTAAATTTGAAATTGAAATATGAAATTTGAATTCAAAGTTTAAATTTGAAATTTGAATTTGTAGTTTGAATTTTGAAATTTGAACTTTGAAACTTGAATTCAAATTTTGAATCACAATCAAGTGAAATTCAAATTTTTGGTGGATAATTCCACAAGGTAAGAATCGGTTTTGATATGGATAATACAGAGGAAGTTTTTGTTTGAATCCTACTTGAATTTTGAATCCAAATCCCACACAAGATGGCCGAATTAGTTAAGGCAAATCCACCCTAGGAATTTTGATTTTTGTGGATAAGGGTGAAGGGAAATTCAAGCTAAAAAATCCTGCTTGAATTTTGAAACTTCCCCTCACAATGGTGGCCGAAATTCTAAGGATAGGCCTTTAAGAAAATTCGATTTTTTATTTGGATAAGGATGAGTGAAAAAATTCAAGTTTCAATCCTATTTGAATTTTGATTCTCTTCCTCACAAAGTGGCTGAAATTTTATGGATAAATCCAAAGAAAAATTCGATTTTTTATGTGGATAATAATGAGATAAAATTCAAGTTAAAATCCAATTTGAATTTGGAATGCAAGATCCCCTAAAGTGGCCGAATCTTCCCTTAATTATGGCCTATAGGGAATCCAGATTTTGTGAGGAAAGGTAGGGAGAAAATCTTCTCCTAGTCCAATTCGAATTCAAGGGATCACCTCATGCTAGTCTGTGATAACCGGGAATTTTAGATTTTCAGAGTAGATTAAAATTGTATGTAAGTATCAATTTTAATGAATAATATGTGATGTCCCGCCCTACGTAGGGTTAAACAGTACTGTTACAGTCAGCTACTGTTGCCAACTGCGATAGACTGTAACCACTTGGGTTATCGGCAACTTACTTTTAACTTGTTTTTAACTTATTCTGACACCATCTATGACGGCTGGTATCTTGTTTTTAACATACTTCTTTTAACATGCTTACTTTAACTACCCATTTGAACGTGAAAATAGGGAATAATTTTTTTTTAACTTTAAACTTGCAAATCGTATCGTGGTAAAACATTTACTAAAGTAAATACATTATCGTAACTTGATATACATCATAAAACACCATTTCAATATTCTTTTCATTACTCTTTTAAACAGCTCAGCGGAAGACTCGTAGCAGTACCATAACCCTCGCCCAGTTCCTTGGCACATGCAGATCTCATTCGTCATCCATCACTTGTCTTATTGTCATGCAGGATGCTTACTTGCAACATAAAAAACTTGTGAGCGATAGGCTTAGTAAGTTCAAACATACATTCATGACATATAACAATTCATACCATATAGTACAAGGTAATTCTGATACCTACTGTAACCTCGAAATATTGCATATCATATACCGTATATTGCTTACCATTCATACTTATCATACATAACCTTATAAACATACTTGTACATATCTGAACATATTTTACATCATAATCCTACTTTCACACTTAGTATTGCAAATATACTTAATGTACTTTATACATACTTAACATCATAAACATACTTTTGTACTTATCATGCTTTAATCTCATGTACATGCTTTCATACTTGAACCTCGTGAACTTACTGTAACGTCGTGAACATACTTAACATACTTGGCATCATGAACATGCTTTTATACTTAACATACTTGAAACATCGTAGTCATACTTATGTATACTTGAATATCGTAAACATAGCATACTTAACGTATGCTAACCGTCATAAACATAACATACTTGAAACATAATATACTTAACATATGTTTACACATCATAAGCATAGTATATTTATCATACCTATTATCATGAAATTACTTTCACCTTTAACATAAAGAATATATTTATTATGCCTAAATACGTAAAACTTCATACATATACTTAAGTATCGTAAACATACTTACGTATACTTAAATATCTTTAATGTCATAAGCATACTTTCATACATACAAAACATTACATACACATGTCGTTCATTGCTTAGACATTCATATTTAAACATAACATACATATTTAACATCATATAGAGCATACTTAATATAGTATGATTGACTTAGGCATAATAATTGATAGGTGTAATAGTTACGACATATCTTATGCATATCACGAACGTTAGTCACGTTATGCTTGCTTATTACCATAAATAATACTATTTACAATGAATAGTAACTTTACAACATTATGCTTGCTTAACACTCATACTTAAGTGTATTTATCATCATTCATATCATACTGGACAAAACATATCTGATACCAATTATGACATCAGAACATTAACACAACATATATCATACATTATTTTAGATTTCATACTTAACATATATAATATTTAAAACATTTTTATACATACTTTTTATCATAACCATACTTGATATATTGCACACTGTGAGTACACTTTCATACTTAACATGCTTTAAACATACCTAATATCCTGAACGTTTTTGCATTCTTGACATGCTTTAAACATACTTAATATCTTGAACATACTTGTATTCTTGACATGCTTTAAACGTACTTAATATCTTGAATATATTTTCATGCTATCCTCTACAATTTATATGACGCCCCGTGTCCTCAGCGGCCTGGACCGTCACTGAAAACTATTACTTGCTTCTTTAACTTTTACTTATACTTCTTCTTTAAAATCGATACTCAAACTTGCTGAATTTAATACCATAAATTTAGAGGAAATTTTTTTTATATACGCGTACGTATTTACTATTTATGTATGTATACTATTAAAATGTAGAATTTGAAAAATATAAGAATTTCAATTATACATACACACTTATATACTTGTTTATCTGATTAATATTCACCAGACACTATTTAAATATACTATTCATACATATACTGTTTACTATTCCAAAATACCATTTAATTTTTACAATTCAAAATACCATTTAACTATCACAATTCAAAATACTATTTACTCATACTGTGTGGAAGAATACTCGTGGTGTATCCATAACCTCATCCTCACATCTGCCTCCGCCGCCATCATCACCCCTTGATGTTTATGCTATAGGATGCTTACCTATAGCATGAACACACTCCGTGAATTTTACGCCCAGTAAGTACAACATGTTTGCCACAAAACATGTTTAAACATAGTACATGTTAGGAAATGCCCTAAGCATTAGAGACATTTTGATGTATTTATTTTGAACTGGATAATAAAATTATATATAGAGGTTATTCATTACATTGCTATTTGTCCTCATCTTATTTACATGTTAAAGTAAATGTAAGCAAATATGGCTCCCTGACTGCTTATGTTAAACTGTTAGAACGTTGCATGCAATGGACTTTTGTATGCGAGAAGACAATGTTCTAAAGTTAGCGGTCTAAACTATGTTCTGTAGTCTATAGGGTTAGACCGAGCATCTAACTCATGTTAAGACTATTGTGTTGTCTAAAGCCTTGGAGGGGACGGTTTGTCTTAACTGTTTGGAGTTGGACTCCCAAGTAGAGACATAGATATGTTGCTTGTGTTAGGAAATGCCCTAAGTATTAGAGACATTTTGATGTATTCATTTTGAACTGGATAATAAAATTATACATAGAGGTTATTCATTACATTGCTATCTGTCCTCGTCTTATTTACATGTTAAAGTAAATGTAAGCAAATATGGCTCACTGACTGCTTGTGTTAAAACTGTTAGAACGTTGCATGCAATGGACTTTTGTATGTGAGAAGACAATGTTCTAAAGTTAGCAGTCTAAATTATGGTCTGTAGTCTATGGGGTTAGACCGAGCATCTAACTCATGTTAAGACTATTATGTTGTCTAAAGCCTTAGAGGGGACGGTTTGTCTTGACTGTCTGGAGCTGGACTCCCAAGTAGAGACATGGATATGTTACTCGGTGGTGACATATTAGACCGGGACTAAAGCGTGATTGATCTACGTAGTCCGCTATGAGTGGATCAATCTGCTTTTGACGTTCATTGTGCAATAACCTTAATCCTGAGTAAATGAACTACTTCATGTATATGACTTGTGTACTTTGATGTTCCAATGGCTAAAGCGTCTCAGAGGTAGTAAGCTTATAGACCGGTTCGTTAGGTGCATGACTTGTATACGATGAAGGGTTTGTTTGCAGATATCAGAATCATGGCTCTGAGGAGTTAAAGGTATCCTCTTAAAGGCATTATACTGAATGTGAAAATGGACAAGACCTTGGGTCGTCTGCTGGGCGGATGACTTCTTATTCACATATGGTGAATAATCATTTTCTTGATTCGGTAGTATAATGGAACTTTAAGATAGCCTGATCAGTAGGATTAAACGGACTTTGACCTAAGGCTGATCATGGATATCATATGAGGGTTTTGCATATATGACAAGGTCATTGGATGGTAGCTCGTCACAGGCTTACATAATACGGTATATAATTGGGAGTTCAGTTTCAGGATTATAGTGGTGTGACTCTGAAATTAGTGATCATATGATTGAGTTGTTCGGTACAGAATGATGATCATATGGAATCACTGGAGCCCGATTATATATGTCCAATCAGTCCCTCTACTAGCTCCACATAATTCCTTAACGTTTGGCAAATTGATTTGTGTATGCTATTGGCTAGTTTATTATGCATGGATGGTGATGACACAGGATTAGGATGGTAGACAAGATTCTCTCCGGTTGGATTCAAATTTTGTTTTGGATAATAGAGTACACAATTATTCGAACTCCAAATAAAGTTGCCATGATTTTATTTGAGATTGGATTGGAGTTGTAGAAAATTATCCATGAGAACAAGAATATGAAACACAACCGTTTTGTGGAATTTGAAATTTGAATTTTGAAATTTGAAATTTGAATTTTGAAATTTGAAATTTGAATTTTGAATTTGAAATTTGAATTTGAAATTTGAATTTGAAATTCGAATTTGAAATTTGAATTTGAAATTCGAATTTGAAATTCGAATTTGAAATTTAAATTTGAAATTTGAAATTTGAAATTTGAAATTTGAATTTGAAATTTGAATTTGAAATTTGAAATTCAAATTTTGAATCACAGTCCAAGTAGGATTCGAATTTGTTGTGGAAAATCCACAAGGTTTGAAATTCGAATTTGAGTTGGATTTGGAGAGGATAATCTTGTTAGAATCCTACTTGAATTTTGAATCCAAATCCCAACAAAAGTGGGCGAATTTTTTGAGGATAATCCTCAATGGAAAATTCGGTTTTTTGTGGATAAGATTCAAGGGAAAATTCAAGTTTCAATCCTAGTTGAATTTGGATTCTCTCCTTCCCTAAAAGTGGCCGAAATTTTGGAGCCTTAATCCTAGGAAATTCGGTTATTTTTGGATAAGGTTGAGATGAGATTTAGCTTGAAAATCCTAGTGGAATTTTGATTCTTCCTTATCCTAAAAGTGGCCGAAAATTTGGAGAAGATTTTCTCCTAAAGATTTCAGATTTTTTGGTTGAAAAAGGGAGATAAAATTCTAGTTAAAATCTTGTTTAGATTTGGATTCGATTTATCCTAGAAAAACCGAATTTAATTGTTAGGATTATCCTATGAAAAATTCAGATTTTTGGTTAAAGATAAGGGAGAAAATCTTTTCCTAGTCCAATTCGAATTCAGAGAATCACCTCATGCAGGTCTATAAATAGAGGTCCTGCCACTCCAGTTCTCTCAGACCACAGACTCTCAGGTGAGCAGGCTTATTGTTGCACAGCTCATCGTGACAATAAAGTTCTTTAGAGATCTGGGTGGTCGGAAGAAGACTAGCAATGCTAGCATACCGATCGAGGTTCAGAGTGCCCACACACTCAGCCATTCAGGAATTGGAGAATAGTAGAGAAGGCTAGTTGGTTGAAGCCTCCGGTCATTCTCCTCCTGCAAGATTGGCATCCTTGAGGTATGAGTTTTAATTGTTGTTGGTTTATTGTATATGGCATCATGAGATATTTAACGATCTAAAAATTTTTATTGTTCCGCTGCGCCACTCTGATACGTTTTTACCGGTTTATTTTCCTACAGCTTGGTGGTGACATATTAGACTGGAACTAAAGCGTGATTGATCTACGAAGTTCGCTTTGAGTGGATCGATCTGCTTTTGACATTCATTATGTAGTTGTAGGAAAATAAACCGGTAAAAACGTATCAGAGTGGCGCAGCGGAACAATAAAAATTTTTTAGATCGTTAAATATCTCATGATGCCATATACAATAAATCAACAACAATTAAAACTCATACCTCAAGGACGCCAATGAACAGGAGGAGAGTGACCGGAGGCTTCAACCAACTAGCCTTCTCTACTATTCTCCAATTCCCGAATGGCTGAGTGTGTGGGCACTCTGAACCTCGATCGGTATGCTAGCACTGCTAGTCTTCTTCCGACCACCCAGATCTCTAAAGAACTTTATTGTCACGATGAGCTGTGCAACAATAAGCCTGCTCACCTGAGAGTCTGTGGTCTGAGAGAACTGGAGTGGCAGGACCTCTATTTATAGACCTGCATGAGGTGATTCTCTGAATTCGAATTGGACTAGGAAAAGATTTTCTCCCTTATCCAAACCAAAAAATCTGAATTTTCCAAGGGAGAATCTCCACAATTAAATTCGGTTTTCCTAGGACAAATCCAATCCAAATCAAAACAACATTTTAACTAGAATTTTATCTCCCTTTTTCAACCAAAAAATTTGAAATCTTTAGGAGAAAATCTTCTCCAAATTTTCGGCCACTTTTAGGATAAGGAAGAATCAAAATTCCACTAGGATTTTTCAAGCTAAATCTCATCTCAACCTTATCCAAAAATAACCGAATTTCCTAGGATAAAGCCTCCAAAATTTCGGCCACTTTTAGGGAGGGAGAGAATCCAAATTCAACTAGGATTGAAACTTGAATTTTCCCTTGAATCTTATCCACAAAAACCGAATTTTCCATTGAGGATTATCCTCAAAAAATTCGCCCACTTTTGTTGGGATTTGGATTCAAAATTCAAGTAGGATTCTAACAAGATTATCCTCTCCAAATCCAACTCAAATTCGAATTTCAAACCTTGTGGATTTTCCACAACAAATTCGAATCCTACTTGGACTGTGATTCAAAATTTGAATTTCAAATTTCAAATTCAAATTTCAAATTCAAATTTCAAATTTCAAATTTCAAATTTCAAATTTAAATTTCAAATTCAAATTTCAAATTCGAATTTCAAATTCAAATTTCAAATTCAAAATTCAAATTTCAAATTTCAAAATTCAAATTTCAAATTTCAAAATTCAAATTTCAAATTCCACAAAACGGTTGTATTTCATATTCTTGTTCTCATGGATAATTTTCTACAACTCCAATCCAATCTCAAATAAAATCATGGCAACTTTATTTGGAGTTCGAATAATTGTGTACTCTATTATCCAAAACAAAATCTGAATCCAACCGGAGAGAATCTTGTCTACCATCCTAATCCTGTGTCATCACCATCCATGCATAATAAACTAGCCAATAGCATACACAAATCAATTTGCCAAACGTTAAGGAATTATGTGGAGTTAGTAGAGGGACTGATTGGACATATATAATCGGGCTCCCGTGATTCCATATGATCATCATTCTGTACCGAACAACTCAATCATATGATCACTAATTTCAGAGTCACACCACTATAAACCTGAAACTGAACTCCCAATTATATACCGTATTACGTAAGCCTGTGACGAGCTACCATCCAATGACCTTGTCATATATGCAAAACCCTCATATGATATCCATGATCAGCCTTAGGTCAAAGTCCGTTTAATCCTACTGATCAGGCTATCTTAAAGTTCCATTATACTACCGAATCTAGAAAATGATTATTCACCATATGTGAATAAGAAGTCATCCGCCCAGCAGACGACCCAAGGCCTTGTCCATTTTCACATTCAGTATAATGCCTTTAAGAGGATACCTTTAACTCCTCAGAGCTATGATTCCGATATCTGCAAACAAACCCTTCATCGTATACAAGTCATGCACCCAACGAACCGGTCTATAAGCTTACTACCTCTGAGACGCTTTAGCCATTGGAACATCAAAGTACACAAGTCATATACATGAAGTAGTTCATTTACTCAGGATTAAGGTTATTGCACAATGAACGTCAAAAGCAGATTGATCCACTCATAGCGGACTTCGTAGATCAATCACGCTTTAGTCCCGGTCTAATATGTCACCACCAAGCAACATATCCATGTCTCTACTTGGGAGTCCAGCTCCAGACAGTCAAGACAGACCGTCCCCTCTAAGGCTTTAGACAACATAATAGTCTTAACATGAGTTAGATGCTCGGTCTAACCCCATAAACTACAGACCACAGTTTAGACTGCTAACTTTAGAACATTGTCTTCTCGCATACAAAAGTCCATTGCATGCAACGTTCTAACAGTTTTAACACAAGCAGTCAGTGAGCCATATTTGCTTACATTTACTTTAACATGTAAATAAGACGAGGACAGATAGCAATATAATGAATAACCTCTATGTATAATTTTATTATCCAGTTCAAAATGAATACATCAAAATGTCTCTAATACTTAGGGCATTTCCTAACAATCTCCCACTTGCCCTAAGCCAGCAGATGTGCCATGTTACGCATCCCCATCGCCTCTACATGCCTCTCAAAGCTTCTAGCTACCAAAGTCTTAGTAAAGGGATCAGCGATGTTGTCCTCGGACGCGATCTTACAAACATCCACTTGTCCTGTCTCCACATGCCCTCTAATAATGTGATACCTCCGATCGATGTGCTTGGTCCTCTTGTGGTGCCGAGATTCCCTTGTGTTGGCAATAGCCCCTGTATTATCACAGTAAAGTGTGATAGGCTTGTCAACACCCGGAATGACCTCAAGGTCTCTAAAGAACTTGCGGAGCCAAACCGCTTCTTTAGATGCCTCAGCCGCAGCCACATACTCAGCCTCCATAGTAGAGTCAGCTGTGCAGCCCTGCTTCACGCTCCTCCACACAATGGTGCCTCCTCCGAGCAAAAACACTGATCCAGATGTCGATTTCCTCGAATCCTTACAAGTCTGGAAGTCTGAGTCCGTGTATCCTACGGGTGTTAGGTCCCCTCCATAATACACTAGCATATAATCCCTCGTTCTCTTAAGATACTTGAGTATATGCTTTACTGCTTGCCAGTACTTGGTTCCAGGATTTGCTTGATATCGACTCACCATACCTACTGCAAAACATATGTCCGGGCGAGTGCAAAGCATAGCGTACATAAGGCTACCCACAGCGGATGCATAAGGGACCTTACTCATACGCTCTCTTTCTTCCGATGTCTTGGGACAGTCATCTAATGAAAGAGTTAAACCGGCAATAGAAGGTTGTGAGCCTTTCTTTGCCTCTAGCATTGCATATTTGTCAATTATTTTATCTATGTATGAAGCTTGGGATAACGCTATCATTTTGTTCTTTCGATCTCTGAAGAGACGAATGCCTAGAACATAATTAGCTTCTCCCAAGCCCTTCATGTCAAACTGTTGGTGTAACCAAAGCTTGACCGATGATAAGTTCCCTACATCATTCCCAATGAGTAGTATATCATCGACATAGAGTATTAGAAAGACCACTTTTCCATCCTTAATACGTTTATAAACACAAGGTTCATCAACGTTCTGCTCAAAACCAAATGTCTTAATCGCTTGATCAAACCTCTGGTTCCATGAGCGGGATGCCTGCTTTAATCCATAAATGGATCTAAGCAACTTGCAGACTTTCCTATCCTGGCCTTTTGCTACGAACCCTTCGGGCTGTATCATATAGATACACTCTTCAAGATGGCCATTCAAGAATGCTGTCTTGACATCCATTTGCCAGATCTCGTAATCGAGAGCCGCAGCAATGGACAGAAGAATACGGATAGACTTCAGCATAGCAACAGGCGAAAAGGTTTCCTCGTAATCGATTCCAGCCTTTTGCGTGTATCCCTTTGCAACCAGTCTAGCTTTGAAAGTTTCCACTCTCCCTTCCGCATCCTTCTTTCTTTTGTAGACCCATTTGCATCCAATGGGTTTTATCCCATCCGGCAAATCTACAAGTTCCCAAACAGAGTTGGATTTCATAGAATCCATCTCATTGTTCATAGCCTGTTTCCAAGATCTAGAATCAACATCCTTTATAGCTTCATCATATGTGACCGGATCTTCCTCATGCTCATGAGCCTCGGCCTGGTATACCTCAGCATCATATATAAAGAAATTAGGTTTCTTAGAAACCCTCCCACTACGACGAGGCACCCTAAATTGTTGATCGTCTGCAGGTCTTTCACTGGAACTCGGACTTGCGTCCAAGACCGAAATCTGTGGAGCAGTTCTTTCACCCGATAACTCCTCTAGCACCACTTTGCTTCGAGGCTTAAAGTCATTCATGTGACTTTCCTCCAAGAATGTCGCATGGGTTGAGACAATGACCTTTTGTTCCTTCGGGTTATAGAATAGACCTCCTTTAGTTCCCTTTGGATACCCTACAAACATGCATAATTCTGATCTTGGTTCCAACTTCTTCGCATCCCCATCCAGTACATGTGCCGGGCAGCCCCATATTCTTATATGTCCAAGGGAGGGCTTCCTGCCACGCCACAATTCATACGGAGTTCTAGGAATTGATTTGCTCGGAACCTGGTTCAGAATATAGCACGCCGTTTGTAAAGCATGTCCCCAAAATGATAATGGCAGCGTTGAGTAACTCATCATGGACCGTACCATATCCAATAAGGTCCTGTTTCTCCTTTCGGCTACACCATTCTGTTGTGGAGTACCAGGTGCAGTCAATTGGGATAATATCCCATTCTCTACAAGATGTCCTAGAAATTCATCAGAGAGGTATTCGCCACCTCGATCAGATCGAAGTGTCTTTATGGATTTATCCAATTGCTTTTCCACTTCCGCACGATACTCTTTGAACTTGTCAAAGGTTTCGCTCTTGCGGTGCATCAGATACACATATCCATACCTCGAGTAATCATCTATGAAAGAGACATAGTACTCGAACCCTCATCGTGCTGTGACGTTCATGGGGCCACATACGTCAGTGTGCACAATTTCTAAGAGCTCCTGTGCCCTTGTACCCTTAGCTCCAAAAGACCTCTTAGTCATCTTACCCTCTAGACAAGACTCACATTGGGGAAGTCGTACCTCCTCCAGAGATTCCAGAGGACCGTCTTTCACCAATCTTTGAATCCTATCCTAATTAATATGACCAAGTCTTAAGTGCCAAAGATACGCCTTGTTAGAGTGAGAAACTTTCAACCTTTTAGAGTTATCAATTAATTCAGTGTCAAGCAGTGAGTACATCTTTGGTCTGATCAAATATAGGTTTCCATCCATCCATCCAGAACAGATAAAAGACTTATTTCTACGAATATCAACTCTTTTACTAAAAGAAACTGAATAAGAATCCTTTATTAAACAAGCTACCGATATAAGGTTCCTCCTAAAATTAGGAACATAAAAACAGTCTTTCAATAAAATAAACCTAAATTGATCAAAATAAAGATGAACGTCTCCCACTGCCTCAGCCACCACAAAGCTACCATCTCCAGTCCGCAACGAGAGGCTCCTATCATGTAGACTTCTCGTTTCCACGAACCCCTGCATAGAAACACAAACATGATTAGTGGCGCCCGAATCAATGACCCATGTGTCTTTCGATTCTTCCACCAAACACGCTTCTAAGTAATGAAGTTCCTTACCTTCCTTGCCCTTGGAGGCTAGGAATTCCCGGCAAGCCTTCTTGAAGTGACCTACCTTCCCACAGTGGAAGCATTTGGACTTTTTAGGGTCCTTTGGCTTCTTGTTCTTCTTCTTCTTCTTCCCGTCCGAGACAGGAGGATTAGAAGAACTGGAAGCCACTTGCTTCTTATTTGGCCTCTTCCTCTTCCGTGAGGGATTGGAAGATTCCGCCAAATTGGCCTCTCCTTTAGGTCGGACCACATCTTCATCCCTGATCATCCGCTCATAAGCCTGTAGTTGCTTCATGAGCTCGGTAAGTCCTAACTCCTTTGTCGCCAGATTGTATGCGGCCTTAAACCCCACAAAATCTTTAGACAGAGTCTTGAACACCATCTCGATCTGGGTGTTGTAGTCTAACTCAGCACCATTCTCGGCAGCTTCAGCGAAGAATCCCATTAGAGTGATCATATGGTCCTTCACCGGAGCACCAGCCTTTTGCTTGGAGTTCATAATGCTGGTGATAGCGGACTGTCGAGCCAATTTTTCTTGGCCTCCGAACATGTCTTCCAGATTATCCATGATCTCCCCAGCAACTTGATAAGTCTCATGCTGCTTTTGTAAAGCACTCGTCATGCTAGCAAGGATGTAGCATCGAGCTATTTCATTGGATTCTCTCCAACGATTATAGGCAACCGGGACCTCCTCAAGTGGTGTGTCAGGTTTGGGCCCAGGTGGGCATGGTTCGTCCAGTACGAACTTGTGTCTCTCGCAGCTAAGAACTATTAATAGATTTCTTTTCCAATCTTTATAATTGTCGCCATTCAACTTATTTTCAGTAAGTATCGAAATGAGGGGTGTCGGTGACATTTTGAACTGAAATAAAATTATACTAGACATCATTACAAAGCCCAAGCAAATATGCAGATAATTTAGCAAATAAAACATACAAGTATGTTCCTACATGAAACTTGAAAAAACATGTAGCATTGCTACGGTAATTCTCAGCACCTATTGCCCCAAGCCACCGAGGGGTGGTCATGAGAACAAATAGCCGGAACATGGACCCCGTCCAATTAATATATGTTACCTTAAATCCTCCAAGGTTAAGACATATATTAATAACCGCTTGTTTGGCCACCAGTTTAGTTAACAGAGCTTCTAGGGAAGGTTAATAACTAAACGAGTCTTGAGTGTATAACCATTGTTTACGTAGCCCGATCCACGTCCTACCAAGCCACCGAGGGGTGGTCATGAATAGAATCGCACCCGAACACGTTTTCCACATAGGAGATCCAATCTAGTATACCGGCGGCGGTAAACACCTACCGAGGGGTGTGGTCAGGTCGGAACTGACGCGAGGCGTTACCATGCTTTCACATATGGATCAACAATGGAGGCCGTGGGTTTTGTTTGAAACCCTCTCCCACTCAATATTTTGAAAAACATGCAAGTTTTAACAAATTATGTATGATCAATATAGTATGAGCGGCACTCACCTATCCTATATGACATGTTATCAAATATGCATACAAAACATCCATCAATACATATTTATACATCCATGACATATCACAGAAAAAATAATTGACAGACTAACCAAGCCATGGTTCCATCCTAGAACAAAGAAAATAAAGATTACAAAATTCCATCCAAAGCATTCTTTGGGTCTTGAATTTTGTTCCGTCTTCTTGTATCCATCTTTATGTAGCCTCTCCATTTATTTCTCATCCCAAGAATTATTTAAAATTCAAATCTCCAAAAATTTAAATTTAAATTTCAAATTCAAATTCCAAATTCGAATTTCAAATTTAAACTTCAAATTTAAATTTTTAAACAATTTTAAACATCATGTGTAATAATATGTAATTTCAAAAATTTCAAATTTTCAATTACATATTTTTAAACATGATTTAAAATTAAATCTCAAATTTAAAAATCAAAATTTTTTGATTTTTGGACCGTCGGACCGCCACCCCCGTAGGCGGCAGCCGCCGTGGGCAACCACCAACCCCGGAGGGGCTGGCAGCCCACGGCCGACCCTTGTGCAGCCTGCCGGGCTGCAGGCCAAGCCTGCAGCACCAGGCTGCACGCCCAGGCTGGGCGCAGCAGCCGGCAGGCTGCAGGCAGCGCCTGCAGCCAGTGGCTGCACGCCCAGGCTGCGGCCAGCCTTGGGCAGGCTGCGCCACCCTCGGCTGCAGGCCAAGCCTGCGGCCGTGGGTGATGCTTGCCTGCATAGGGGCTGCCGCAGCCCCATCCTGCCCGAGGGCAGGGGCTGCAGCCCCACTAAGGCCCGTCGGCCTATCCTGAGGGGTCGTGTCTCGATTTTCGTGCCATATTCCAATTTATCTTTTAGGATCTCCAAAAATTAATTTGAATCCCAATTAAATTGAAATTTTCCACACAATCAAAATTTCAACCTTTAAATTAAATTTAACTTTTGGGAAAAATAAATTACGGTCTTCAATCTTCAATCTCCTCCAAGAATAATTACATAAAAAATTCCTATACCGTTTCCGGTGTACAAAATTCTATCCATAAAAATTCTAAGAGACAAAAATTAATATCCATGGGAAAATTACAGTGTTAATAAACTGCTCCCATGGTTACATAAAAAATTCCTAGATACAATTTTTCTAAATTCTAAGGAACCATAACCGGTATAAACAAGCATGCTTATAATAATTAAAAAAAATTAAAATAACCACATACTTTATACATAATACATGATAACAACATAAATAAAAAGACTAAGTAATTGTCTAATTTATATACATGGCATAGTCATGAGATGGCTCTGATACCAATTGTAGGAAAATAAACCGGTAAAAACATATCAGAGTGGCGCAGCGGAACAATAAAAATTTTTTAGATCGTTAAATATCTCATGATGCCATATACAATAAATCAACAACAATTAAAACTCATACCTCAAGGACGCCAATGAACAGGAGGAGAGTGACCGGAGGCTTCAACCAACTAGCCTTCTCTACTATTCTCCAATTCCCGAATGGCTGAGTGTGTGGGCACTCTGAACCTCGATCGGTATGCTAGCACTGCTAGTCTTCTTCCGACCACCCAGATCTCTAAAGAACTTTATTGTCACGATGAGCTGTGCAACAATAAGCCTGCTCACCTGAGAGTCTGTGGTCTGAGAGAACTGGAGTGGCAGGACCTCTATTTATAGACCTGCATGAGGTGATTCTCTGAATTCGAATTGGACTAGGAAAAGATTTTCTCCCTTATCCAAACCAAAAAATCCGAATTTTCCAAGGGAGAATCTCCACAATTAAATTCGGTTTTCCTAGGACAAATCCAATCCAAATCTAAACAAGATTTTAACTAGAATTTTATCTCCCTTTTTCAACCAAAAAATCCGAAATCTTTAGGAGAAAATCTTCTCCAAATTTTCGGCCACTTTTAGGATAAGGAAGAATCAAAATTCCACTAGGATTTTTCAAGCTAAATCTCATCTCAACCTTATCCAAAAATAACCGAATTTCCTAGGATTTAGGCTCCAAAATTTCGGCCACTTTTAGGGAGAAGAGAATCCAAATCTAACTAGGATTGAAGCTTGAATTTACTCTTGAATCTTATCCACAAAATCCGAAATCTTTCATGAGGATTATCCTCAAAATTTCATCCCTTATTTGTTGGGATTTGGATTCAAAATTCAAGTAGGATTCTAACAAGATTATCCTCTCCAAATCCAACTCAAATTCGAATTTCAAACCTTGTGGATTTTCCACAACAAATTCGAATCCTACTTGGACTGTGATTCAAAATTTGAATTTCAAATTTCAAATTCAAATTTCAAATTCAAATTTCAAATTTCAAATTTCAAATTTCAAATTTAAATTTCAAATTCAAATTTCAAATTCGAATTTCAAATTCAAATTTCAAATTCAAAATTCAAATTTCAAATTTCAAAATTCAAATTTCAAATTTCAAAATTCAAATTTCAAATTCCACAAAACGGTTGTATTTCATATTCTTGTTCTCATGGATAATTTTCTACAACTCCAATCCAATCTCAAATAAAATCATGGCAACTTTATTTGGAGTTCGAATAATTGTGTACTCTATTATCCAAAACAAAATCTGAATCCAACCGGAGAGAATCTTGTCTACCATCCTAATCCTGTGTCATCACCATCCATGCATAATAAACTAGCCAATAGCATACACAAATCAATTTGCCAAACGTTAAGGAATTATGTGGAGTTAGTAGAGGGACTGATTGGACATATATAATCGGGCTCCCGTGATTCCATATGATCATCATTCTGTACCGAACAACTCAATCATATGATCACTAATTTCAGAGTCACACCACTATAAACCTGAAACTGAACTCCCAATTATATACCGTATTACGTAAGCCTGTGACGAGCTACCATCCAATGACCTTGTCATATATGCAAAACCCTCATATGATATCCATGATCAGCCTTAGGTCAAAGTCCGTTTAATCCTACTGATCAGGCTATCTTAAAGTTCCATTATACTACCGAATCTAGAAAATGATTATTCACCATATGTGAATAAGAAGTCATCCGCCCAGCAGACGACCCAAGGCCTTGTCCATTTTCACATTCAGTATAATGCCTTTAAGAGGATACCTTTAACTCCTCAGAGCTATGATTCCGATATTTGCAAACAAACCCTTCATCGTATACAAGTCATGCACCCAACGAACCGGTCTATAAGCTTACTACCTCTGAGACGCTTTAGCCATTGGAACATCAAAGTACACAAGTCATATACATGAAGTAGTTCATTTACTCAGGATTAAGGTTATTGCACAATGAACGTCAAAAGCAGATTGATCCACTCATAGCGGACTTCGTAGATCAATCACGCTTTAGTCCCGGTCTAATATGTCACCACCAAGCAACATATCCATGTCTCTACTTGGGAGTCCAGCTCCAGACAGTCAAGACAGACCGTCCCCTCTAAGGCTTTAGACAACATAATAGTCTTAACATGAGTTAGATGCTCGGTCTAACCCCATAAACTACAGACCACAGTTTAGACTGCTAACTTTAGAACATTGTCTTCTCGCATACAAAAGTCCATTGCATGCAACGTTCTAACAGTTTTAACACAAGCAGTCAGTGAGCCATATTTGCTTACATTTACTTTAACATGTAAATAAGACGAGGACAGATAGCAATATAATGAATAACCTCTATGTATAATTTTATTATCCAGTTCAAAATGAATACATCAAAATGTCTCTAATACTTAGGGCATTTCCTAACAGTAGTAACCTTAATCCTGAGTAAAAGGACAGCTTCATGTATATGACTTGTGTACTTTGATGTTCCAATGGCTAAAGCGTCTCAGAGGTAGTAAGCTTATAGACCGGTTCGTTGGGTGCATGACTTGTATACGATGAAGGGTTCGTTTACAGATATCGGAATCATAGCTCTAATGAGGAGTTAAGGGTATCCTCTTAAAGGCATTATACTGAATGTGAAAATGGACAAGGCCTTGGGTCGTCTGCTCGGCGGATGACTTCTTATTCACATATGGTGAATAATCATTTTCTTTATTCGGTAGTATAATGGAACATTAAGATAGCCTGATCAGTAGGATTAAACAGACTTTGACCTAAGGCTGATCATGGATACCATATGAGGGTTTTGCATACATGACAAGGTCATTGGACGATAGCTTGTCAGAGGCTTACGTAATACGGTATATAATTGGGAGTTCAGTTTCAGGTTTATAGTGGTGTGACTCTGAAACTAGTGATCATATGATTGAGTTGTTTGGTAAAAGAATGATGATCATATGGATTTACGGGAGCCCGATTATATATGTCCAATCAGTCCCTCTACTAGCTCCACATAATTCCTTAACGTTTGGCAAATTGATTTGTATATGCTCTTGGCTGGTTTATTATGCATGGATGGTGATGACATAGGATTAGGATGGTAGACAAGATTCTCTTCGGTTAGATTCAGATTTTGTTTTGGATAATAGAGTACACAATTATTCGAACTTCAAATAAAGTTGCCATGATTTTATTTGAGATTGAATTAGAGTTGTAGAAAATTATCCATGAGAACAAGAATTTGAAACACAACTGTTTTGTAGATTTTAAAATTTGAATTTTGAAATTTGAAATTTGAATTTGAAATTTGAATTTGAAATTTGAATTTGAAATTCGAATTTGAAATTTGAAATTGAAATTTAAATTTGAAATTTGAAATTTGAAATTTGAAATTTGAATTTGAAATTTGAAATTCAAATTTTGAATCACAGTCTAAGTGGGATTCGAATTTGTTGTGGAAAATCCACAAGGTTTGAAATTCGAATTTGAGTTGGATATGGAGAGGATAATCTTGTTAGAATCCTACTTGAATTTTGAATCCAAATCCTAACTAATAATGGACGAAATTTTGAGGATTATCCTCAATGGATTTTTGGTTTCTGTGGATAAGGTTCAAGGGAAAAATTCAAATTTCAATCCCAGTTGAATTTGAATTCTCTCCTCCCAGAAAAGTAGCCGAAATTTTGGAGAATATCTCCTAGGAAAATTCCGTTATTTTGGATAAGGATGAGATAAAATTCAAGCTTGAAAATCCTAGTGGAATTTTGATTCTCCCTTATCCTAAATGTGGCCGAATTTTTTGAGGAGATTTTCTCCTAGGAAATTTCAGATTTTTTGGTAAAAAAAGGGAGATAAAATTCTAGTTAAAATCTTGTTTAGATTTGGATTGGATTTATCCTAAATGGCTGAATTTTATTGTTGGGATTTTCCCTTGGAAAATTCGGATTTTATGGTTATGGATAAGGGAGAATATCTTTTCCTAATCCAATTCAAATTCAGAGAATCACCTCATGCAGGTCTATAAATAGAGGTCCTGCCACTCCAGTTCTCTCAGACCACAGACTCTCAGGTGAGCAGGCTTATTGTTGCACAGCCCACCGTGACAATAAAGTTCTTTAGAGATCTGGGTGGTCGGAAGAAGGCTAGCAGTGCTAGCATACCGATCGAGGTTCAGAGTGCCCACACACTCAGCCATTCGGGAATTGGAGAATAGTAGAGAAGGCTAGTTGGTTGAAGCCTCGGGTCATTCTCCTCCTGCAAGATTGGCGTCCTTGAGGTATGAGTTTTAATTGTTGTTGGTTTATTGTATATGGCATCATGAGATATTTAACGATCTAAAAAATTTTTATTGTTCCGCTGCGCCACTCAGATACGTTTTTATCGATTTATTTTCCTACAGTACATACTTAAAAACATATAAGCAGTCATATATCACATATACCACTTTAACACATCACATATCACATATCAGATCAATGATTATAAAACTTCACATAACATGTACATCAGAAAAACATCGTTTACTGAATGCATCTAGAAGCATGGTGAACTATAACTAATGCATGATCCGGTTATGTTCATTTATGCATCAAACTTCTCTTTTCTTTTCTTGTCTATTTAGGGCCCATGTGTCAGTACTGTGCGTGCACAGACCATCGGTAATGCCCGTGGTAAATAGTCGGAGAGCCATCAATGGATGCTCAACTTTCTGCTTTAACTTAGAACCTCTTCATTTGAAAAGGCCGGTATGATACGCTTACTAATTTTCATCTTGTTTATCTTTTCTAGCCATATGCTTCTTTAAGCTGTCCCAAATCTTACATGGTAGGGACGTATGGCATCTATCTTGCTTTTTCATGAATCTACTCAATTGTGAAACTATATGCTCTTATGTATGCTGTGCAGCATCGTGTGCAAGGTACATACTTAAAATACTGGAAAAGCATCATTTTAAATTTATTTTATCCATGTTGTAGGCAAAGTTGTACTTATCTATCATCGGACAGTTTATACTCTCACCTTCGTCACAATACAGGTACCTCCCTGTAATCATAATACATTACATTAACATTCACTCTTAGGTCACTGTGGTCATTAGTGACTAATAAAAACTTTATCGTTATGTGGTATCGATCCTTATTGGTACTAATTGCCCTTCTCTTAAGAATTTGATTTTCTAATCATGTTTAATTAATTTAGGTCACTTTATCGTTCGAAAAAATTAAATCTATCATTGTATGGTACCGATGCCTATCGGCACCCAACTGCTCTACTTTGGGAATTTTGATATCTAATTTTCAATCATGTTGGATTAATTTGTCTACTTGACAAATTAATCACTGTCTCTCACTATCCCATTCAGACTTGGTCCTTGATTGGCTAACTGACCAGTCAACTGACTTAATACCTCACGTATTCACCATTTAGCCTGTCGGGTTACCTTTACCGATTTAATCATCCCAAATTTTATACTTAGTTCACACCCATCCCTCGGGTAGTACTATTCCGACATAGGGGTCATTTTCTTACATTTCGAGATTTCTAATGGGCGGTTTTCTAATCCTCAAAACGTCTATCCTTCTTTCCTGGGTTTAGGTTACCGAGGGGGCTCGGGTTTTCATCCCGATCACACTTTTACCCCTCGTTTCCTTAAATACCTCTTTGTGCCGTTTTAGAAATTTCGGCAGCATTTCTGCTTAATTTTTGGGTTTCTGGCATTTAGGAAATGCCTAAAAACCATCTAACCTATTCCAACCTGCCACGTCCTAAATCAGAGGACTAATTTTTACGTAAAAGCTCAGCTTTTTACATAAAAATATTCACATTTCCTCAAATTCTCTTTTTCGATATTTCATCCCTTTTTCTTACAATTCCTCAAGTCAGTAAACCATAATTAATACATAATTATTTCCAATAATAAATTGAGGAATCAAGGGATCGAAACTACTACCAAAATCATTCCCATCGGCAGTCGAACGAATCGTTTGACCGCACAATCTTTGAATCGTCGTTCTTCACTTTTGAAACTCCGGTTTGCAAATCTGATGCCACGGATGTGTCCGGAACGTCAAAAATAGGCCAATGGGCCATTCTTTAATTTTCGGTCTCTGAGTCGTCATTGACCGGTGTTGACCGTCGTTGACCGGCCATTGACCGGCATTGACCACGGTGGCGATAGAAGTGGCGACCACCATCTTGAATAGCTCGATGAGAGGAACCCATTGGTGGTGTCAATTTCACCAATCGAGGCTCCTATCGTCGGAAATCGGCCCTCGAAAAGTCGGCGATGGCGACGGTGTTGGATCTTCATTTTTCAACGTTGTTGCCCAAAATTGATTTGGGACTTTTGACCTGCGTGTTGTTCTAAGCATTTTGATACCCACCTTGCAACTCAACTCCGCCAGAATAGTGAGATTCGACGACGGCGATGGCGAACCTTGGGCGGCATGATCTGGCGACTGTTGACATGAAATGAAGCCTGGGTTTTGTTCTACTATTCACCATGAATCCATTGGGACCGGATTCGTGGCATTTGGACGTTGGACAGCGGAGATACGGTTGTTTGAAAATTTCAGCCAACGGCGGCTTCGGGCGGTGCGTGCGGCGTGCTCCGGCGTCGGTTCGGTCAACTCGGCCAACTGTTGGAATTAGCTCGTCGAGAGCTTTCCAATAGTGCCAGCGGTGTCGAAAACGAAGGCCAGATTCGATCGGGGGTTACTGTTCATATTCATGAGGTGTGGGGGAGAAAATGACGTAAGGGAAAATTATGGGGGCATTTTTACAAAGTACCCAAAATTTTGACTCTTTTATACTAAATATTTGAAAAATTTTAAGATAAGCTATACTGACTAACTTGGGCGTGCTGAACCCAAATATATCAGTTTTATCTTCATCCGAGGTCGTCTCGACTAGTTTTCCGATATTGTATGGTTCTCGATCAAAAATTATTTTTTGTGCTCAAATGACTAATTTGAGCATTCTGATTCCAAATATATCAGCTTTATATCAAGAAAAGGTCATGTTGACCAATTTCTTGATACTGCGGTTAAGCCTACACTATGTTGACACTACGCATTTATAACGAGGCGTTTTCGTGTGAAATTTCAAACACAGTCTCCCTTGACTAATTTGGACGTGTTGATTTCAAATTTATCAGTTTTACGTCCATTTGAGGTCTTCTGGACCAGTTTTCAGGATCTGTATGACCCCGTCTCGAAAAACGTGTCAGGTGTCAGATTGACTAATTTGGGCGTCTTGAGTCTAAATATATTAATTTCGGGGCGAGAAAAGGTCGTCTTGACCCTCATCCCGATACTGCGTATCTTTCAAAGAAAATCTATAGTTTATGCTCAATTAACCAGATTAAGCCTGCTGAGTAGTAATATATTAGTTTTATACCAGATTAAGGCTGTCTTGGCCACTAACCTGACACTGCGTATCACACTATTCACTATTTACTATTCACTATCTGACTGACTAATCTGAGCATTCTGACTTCGATTTTGTTAGTTTCTGGGCGAGAAGAGGTCATCTAGACCACTTTTCTCGATATTGTACATCTATTAGGGTAATTATCACTACTGCACTCAAATGACCAGTCTGAGCATACTGATGACTAGCTCATCAGTTCTGTATTATGAAATGGTCGTCTAGATCGGTTTCTTGATGTTGCATGTCTCAACGCATACTCACATAATAGGGTGGACCGATTTCACTGTTGATTACCCCTTTCACTGCATGAATAGTAATTAAACGTTACTATACCCGTTTAATTCATTCAACTGAAAAGCATACTATGTTAATTAACTTAATTACATCATTACATAGTAATTAAGTTTCATAATTCATGAGAGTCATTACAGCGACTCTTGGCTCATTACACAGCCTTCTACACAGACTCTTACACGGGCGTGTGCAAGGCAACACGGGCGTGTACATTTCAAACACGGTCGTGTACTAGTTAAGACTACTCAACACGGCCATGTCTTTGAAACACATTCATCTATCCGAGTGGTACACGGCCTCTTACACTGCCGTGTACTTGACTGTGTTACACTAAACGGCCATGTACACTCATATGGCTACTAACAGATACACAGTCCGAATGGCACACGGTCATTCACACGGCTGTGTACCTGATCGTGTTACTTAAATTTACACTAAAAGGCATTAGATTATGTCTATTTTATTCCTTAATGACTCTTTACATGGTAAGTAGGTGCCATGAAAATGGCGGTCATTACAATTTACATAACATTAGACTTCCAAACCTGGGACGTACCACCATCGGTTTGGGAGCCCTATAGTAACTGAACAAAATTTTATGCTTATCAATGTAAACATATCATGATTTAAATATAGCATATTGAATATAAGCTTAACATCATAAATATAACATACTTGACACACTTGTTATTGTGAAAATACTTTCACATTTAATATCATGAATATACTTATTATACTTAAATATGTAAAACTTTGTAAATATACTTAAACATCGTAAATACACTTACGTATGCTTAAATATCCTTAACATCAAACATAACATGGATCATTAACATAATAAATAACATGCATTGCTTTTATATTACTATTCACTATGAATAGTAACTCTGACCATGAACAGTACTGTCGACTATGAACAGTGCCGTTGACCGTGAACAGTGACTTTGACTGTATCGGTATTTGTAGTGTTTGTATATCTTATGCTCGTTTATGGACTGCATATTTTTTTTCTTGAGTCTTTATCTTTCACTACGTTCTGGTTTTGGGCTCCATGATTGGTTGTACCATAAAATGTGCATGACTGAGAGGAACTCTGGGGAACGACCCACTGGCCAATCCTCTACAGTCTAACTACATCAGACTTCCAAACTCGGGACGTATCACCGGTGGTTTGGAGTCCTAACAATACTGAATCTGAAAAACCTCCACCTGTGTGGGAGATCGGTATGCCAATACTGATTTAGTTACTGATTTTCTTGTGGTTCCTGACCAGTGGCATTTATGCTGCCTCCTGGGTCTGGAACTCTTTAAATTATTCTGTAGTTTTCTTAAGATTTTATCTCTTATGTTAGTGTGCATACAGCACCTGAATACTAAATTTCTATCATCTATATCACATAAGCATACTAAGTAAATTCATGCTGCAAACAGATAAATGTCTGAACTTATAAAATATAACACACAAACATAAATATGTCAAGTCAATTTACATTTGACTTAGACATAACGCATGGTTCATAACATGACTTTCGTAAAATTCAAATCATAGTATCTTGGCAGTAAAACTACACATAAAACACATAAACATGACCAGTCCATTTATGTTGCAAACATGGAAATATTTAAACTTACATGCCGCATATAGAACACATAACACATAACACATAACACATAAACATGTCAAGTAAGTTCATGTTGCAGATAATTAAATGCCCGAACTTACTGTATATAACACTTAAACATAAAAGTCAATTCATGTTTAACTTAGACCTAACACATAAACATCCAACGTTTAAAGCTTCAGTCTTATTATTTTGCTGATTCTTGTCTTTCCTTACTGTCCTTCATATGGTTCCAACGAGGGGGCATTATCATTGCCTCTATGGTCTAGAACTCTTCTCATGTCTTTCTTTCATTGTGTGTATTTTATTAAATACACCTTTTTGCATATAACTGTAGGAAAATAAATCGGTAAAAACGTATCAGAGTGGTGCAGCAGAACAATAAAAATTTTTAAGATCGTTAAATATCTCATAATGCCATATACAATAAACCAACAACAATTAAAACTCATACCTCAAGGACACCAATCTGTAGGAGGAGAATGACTGGAGGGCTTCAACCAACTAGCCTTCTCTACTATTCTCCAATTCCCGAATGGCTGAGTGTGTGGGCACTGTGAACCTCGATCAGTATGCTACACTGCTAGTCTTCTTCCGACCACCCAGATCTCTAAAGAACTTATTGTCACGATGAGCTGTGCAACAATAAGCCTGCTCACCTGAGAGTCTGTGGTCTGAGAGAACTGGAGTGGCAGGACCTCTATTTATAGACCTGGATGAGGTGATTCTCTGAATTCGAATTGGATTAGGAGAAGATATTCTCCCTTATCCACAACCATAAAATCCGAATTTTCCATGGGAAAATCCCAACAATAAAATTCGACCATTTAGGATAAATCATATCCAAATCTAAATAAGATTTTAACTAGAATTTTATCCCCCTTTTTCAACCAAAAAATCTGAAAAATCTAAGTAGAAAATCTCCTAAAAATTTCGGCCACTTTTAGGATAAGGGAGAACTAAAATTCCACTAGGATTTTCAAGCTTGAATCTTATCTCAACCTCATCCAAAATAACCGAATTTTTTCCTAGGAGATATGCTCCAAATTTCAGCCACTTTCTGGGGAGGAGAGAATCCAAATTCAACTAGGATTGAAACTTGAATTTTTTCCTTGAACCTTATCCACAAAAACCGAAAATCCATTGAGGATAATCCTCAAAATTTTGTCCATCATTAGTTAGGATTTGGATTCAAAATTCAAGTAGGATTCTAACAAGATTATCCTTTCCATATCCAACTCAAATTCAAATTTCAAACCTTGTGGATTTTCCACAACAAATTTGAATCCCATTTTTACTGTGATTCAAAATTTGAATTTCAAATTTCAAATTCGAATTTCAAATTCAAATTCCAAATTTCAAATTTCAAATTTCAAATCCAAATTTCAAATTCGAATTTCAAATTCAAAATTCAAATTCAAATTTCAAATTTCAAATTTCAAAATCCACAAAACAGTTGTGTTTCAAATTCTTGTTCTCATGGATAATTTTCTACAACTCCAATCCAATCTCAAATAAAATCATGGCAACTTTATTTGGAATTCAAATAATTGTGTACTCTATTATACAAAACAAAATCTGAATCCAACCGGAGATAATCTTGTCTACCATCCTAATCCTATGTCATCACCATCCATGCATAATAAACTAGCCAATAGCATACACAAATCAATTTGTCAAACGTTAAGGAATTATGCGGAGTTAGTATAGGGACTGATTGGACATATATAATCGGGCTCCTATAAATCCATATGATCATCATTCTTTTACCGAACTACTCAATCATATGATCACTAATTTCAGAGTCACACCACTATAAACCTGAAACTAAACTCTCAATTATATACCGTATTATATAAGCCTGTGACAAGCTATCGTCCAATGACCTTGTCATGTATGCAGAACTCTCATATGATATCCATGATCAGCCTTAGGCCAAAGTCTGTTTAATCCTACTGATCAGGCTATCTTAAAGTTCCATTATACTACCGAATAAAGAAAATGATTATTCACCATATGTGAATAAGAAGTCATCCGCCCAGCAGACAACCCAAGGCCTTGTCCATTTTCACATTTAGTATAATGCCTTTAAGAGGATACCCTTAACTCCTCATTAGAGCTATGATTCCGATATCTGTAAACGAACCCTTCATCGTATACAAGTCATGCACCCAACGAACCGGTCTATAAGCTTACTACCTCTGAGACGCTTTAACCATTGGAACATCAAAGTACACAAGTCATATACATGAAACTGTCCTTTTACTCAGGATTAAGGTTACAGCACAATGAATGTCAAAAGCAGATCAATCCACTCAAAGTGGACTTCGTAGATCAATCACGCTTTAGTCCCGGTCTAATATGTCACCACCAAGCAACATATCTATGTCTCTACTTGGGAGTCCAGCTCCAGACAGTCAAGACAAACCATCCCCTCCAAGGCTTTAGACAACATAATAGTCTTAACATGAGTTAGATGCTCGGTCTAACCACATAGACTACAGACCATAGTTTAGACCGCTAACTTTAGAACATTGTCTTCTCGCAGACAAAAGTCCATTGCATGCAATGTTCTTACAGTTTAACACAAGCAGTCAGGGAGCCATATTTGCTTATATTTACTTTAACATGTAAATAAGACGAGGACAGATAGCACTGTAATGAATAACCTCTATATATAATTTTATTATCCAGTTCAAAATAAATACATCAAAATGTCTCTAATGCTTAGGGCATTTCCTAACAATCTCCCCCTTGCCCTAAGCCAGTAGATGTGCCATGTTACATATCCCCATCGCCTCTACGTGCCTCTCAAAGCTTCTAGCCACCAAAGTCTTATTAAAGGGATCGGTAATGTTGTCCTCGGTCACGGTCTTACATACATCCACTTGTCCTGTCTCCACGTGCCCTCTAATAATATGATATCTCCGATCTATGTGCTTGGTCCTCTTGTGGTGCCGAGATTCCCTTGTGTTGGCAATAGCCCCTGTGTTATCACAGTAAAGTGTGATAGGCTTGTCAACACCTGGAATCACCTCAAGGTCTCTAAAGAACTTGCAGAGCCAAACCGCTTCTTTAGATGCCTCAGCCGTAGCCACATACTCAGCCTCCATAGTAGAGTCAGCTGTGCAGCCCTGCTTCACGCTCGTCCATACAATGGCACCTCCTCCGAGTAAAAACACTGATCCACATGTCGATTTCCTCGAATCCTTACAAGTCTGGAAGTCTGAGATCGTGTATCCTATGGGTGTTAGGTCCCTCTAGAATACACCAGCACATAATCCCTCATTCTCTTAAGATACTTGAGTATATGCTTTACTGCTTGTCAGTGCTTGGTTCCAGGATTTGCTTGATATCGACTCACCATACCTACTGCAAAACATATATCCGGGCGAGTGCAAAGCATAGCGTACATAAGGCTGCCCACAGCGGATGCATAAGGGACCTTACTCGTACGCTCTCTTTCTTCCGATGTCTTGGGACAGTCATCCAATGAAAGAGTTAGACCGGCAATAGAAGGTTTTGAACCTTTCTTTGCCTCTTGCGTTGCATATTTGTCAATTATTTTATCTATGTATGAAGCTTGGGATAATGCTATCATTTTGTTCTTTCGATCTCTAAAGAGACGAATGCCTAGAACATAATTAGCTTCTCCCAAGTCCTTCATGTCAAACTGTTGGTGCAACCAAAGCTTGACCGATGATAAGTTCCCAACATCATTCCCAATGAGTAGTATATCATCAACATAGAGTATCAGAAAGACCACTTTTCCATCCTTAATACGTTTATAAACACAGGGTTCATCAACGTTCTACTCAAAACTAAATGTCTTAATCGCTTGATCAAACCTCTGGTTCCATGAGCGGGATGCTTGCTTTAATCCATAAATGGATCTAAGCAACTTGCAGACTTTCCTTTCTTGGCCTTTCGCTACGAACCCTTCAGGCTGTATCATATAGATACACTCTTCAAGATGGCCATTCAAGAATACCGTCTTGACATCCATTTGCCAGATCTCGTAATCAAGAGCCGTAGCAATGGACAGAAGAATACGGATAGACTTTACTATAGCAACAGGCGAAAAGGTTTCATCGTAATCGATTCCAGCCTTTTGCGTGTACCCCTTTGCAACCAGTCTAGCTTTGAAAGTTTCCACTTTCCCTTCCGCATCCTTCTTTCTTTTGTAGACCCATTTGCATCCAATGGGTTTTATCCCATCTGGCAAATCTACAAGTTCCCAAACAGAATTGGATTTCATAGAATCCATCTCATTGTTCATAGTCTGTTTCCAAGATTTAGAATCAACATCATTTATAGCTTCATCATAGGTGACCGGATCATCCTCATGCTCATGAGCCTCGGCCTGGTGTACCTCAGCATCATACATGAAGAAATTAAGTTTCTTCGAAACCCTCCCACTACGACGAGGCACCCTAAATTGTTGATCGTCTGCAAGTCTTTCACCGGAACTCGAACTTGCATCCAAGACCGAAATCTGTGGAGCAGTTCTTTCACTCGATAACTGCCCTAGCACTACTTTACTTCGAGGCTTAAAGTCATTCATGTGACTTTCCTCCAAGAATGTCGCATGGGTTGAAACAATGACTTTTTGTTCCTTCGGGTTATAGAACAGACCTTCTTTAGTTCCTTTTGGATACCCTACAAACATGTACAATTCTGATCTTAGTTCCAACTTTTTCACATCCCCATCCAGTACATGCACCGGGCAACCCCATATTCTCATATGTCCAAGGGAGGGCTTCCTGCCACGCCACAATTCATACGGAGTTCTGGGAATTGATTTGCTTGGAATCTAGTTCAGAATATAGCATGCCGTTTGTAAAGCATATCCCCAAAATGATAATGGCAGCGTTGAATAACTCATCATGGACCGTACCATATCCAACAAGGTCTTGTTTCTCCTTTCGGCTACACCATTCTGTTGTGGAGTACCAGGTGCAGTTAATTGGGATAATATCCCGTTCTCTACAAGATGTCCTAGAAATTCATCGGAGAGGTATTCGCCACCTCGATCAGATCAAAGTGTCTTTATGGATTTATCCAATTACTTTTCCACTTCTGCACGATACTCTTTGAACTTCTCAAAGGTTTCGCTCTTGCGGTGCATCAGATACACATATCCATATCTCAAGTAATCATCTATAAAAGAGACATAATACTCGAACCCTCCTCATGCTGTGACGTTCATGGGGCCATATACGTCAGTGTGCACAATTTCAAAGAGCTCCTGAGCCCTTGTACCCTTAGCTCCAAAAGACCTCTTAGTCATTTTACCCTCTAGACAAGACTCACATTGGGGAAGACATACCTCCTCCAGAGATTCCAGAGGACCGTCTTTCACCAATTTTTGAATCCTATCCTGATTAATATGATCAAGTCTTAAATGCCAAAGATACACCTTGTTAGAGTGAGAAACTTTCAACCTTTTAGAGTTATCTATTAATTCAGTGTCAAGCAGTGAGTACATCTTCTGTTTGATCAAATATAGGTTTCCATCCATCCATCCAGAACAGATAAAAGACTTATTTTTGCGAATATCAACTTTTTTACTAAAAGAAACTGAATAAGAATCCTTTATTAAACAAGCTATCGATATAAGGTTCCTCCTAAAATTAGGAACATAAAAACAGTCTTTCAGTAAAATAAACCTAAATTGATCAAAATAAAGGTAAATATCTCCCACTGCCTCATCCACCACCAAGCTGCCGTCTCCAGTTCGCAACGAGAGGCTCCTATCATGTAGACTTCTCGTTTCCACGAACCCTTGCATAGAAACACAAACATGATTAGTGGTGCCCGAATCAATGACCCAAGTATCTTTCGATTCTTCCACCAAACACGCTTCCAAGTAATGAAGTTCCTTACCTTCCTTGCCCTTGGCGGCTAGGAATTCCGGCAAGCCTTCTTAAAGTGACCTACCTTCCCACAGCGGAAGCACTTGGACTTTTTAGGGTCCCTGGGCTTCTTGTTCTTGTTCTTCTTCTTCCCATCCAAGACAGGAGGATTAGTAGAACTACAAGCCGCTTGCTTCTGATTTGGCCTCTTCTTCTTCCGTGAGGGTTTAGAAGATTCCGCCAAATTGGCCTCACCTTTGGGTTGGACCGCATCCCCATCCATGATCATCCGCTCATAAGCTTGGAGTTGCTTCATGAGCTCGGTTAGTCCTAACTCCCTTGTCGCCAGATTGTATGCAGCCTTAAACCCCACAAAATCTTTAGACAGAGTTTTGAACAACATCTCGATCTGGGTATTGTAGTCCAACTCAGCACCATTCTCGGTAGCCTCAGCGAAGAATCCCATTAGAGTGATCGTATGGTCCTTCACCAGAGTACTCACCTTTTGCTTAGAGTTCATAATGCTGGTGATAGCAGACTGTCGAGCCAATTTTTCTTGGCCTCCGAACATGTCCTCCAGATTTTCCATGATCTCCCCAGCAACTTGATAAGTCTCATGCTGTTTTTGTAAAGCACTCGTCATGCTAGCAAGTATGTAGCATCGAGCTATATCATTGGATTCTCTCCAACGAGTATAGGCAACCGGGACCTCCTCAATCGGTGTGTCAGGTTTTGGCCCTGGTGGGCATGGTTCGTCCAGTACGAACTTGTGTCTCTTGCAGCTGAGAACTATCAACAGATTTCTTTTCTAATCTTTATAATTATCGCCATTCAGTTTATTCTCAGTAAGTATTGAAATGAGGGGTGTCGGTGACATTTTGAACTGAAATAAAATTATACTAGACATCATTACAAAGCCCAAGCAAATATATAGATAATTTAGCAAATAAAACATACAAGTATGTTCCTACATGAAACTTGAAAAACATATAGCATTGCAACGGTAATTCTTAGCACCTATTGGCCCAAGCCACCGAGGGGTGGTCATGAAAACAAATAGCCAGAACATGGACTCCGTCCAATTAATATATGTTGCCTTAAATCCTCTAAGGTTAAGACATATATTAATAACCGCTTTTTTGGCCACCAGTTTAGTTAACAGAGCTTCTAGGGAAGGTTAATAACTAAACGAGTCTTGAGTGTATAACCATTGTTTACGTAGCCCGATCCACGTCCTACCAAGCCATCGAGGGGTGGTCATGAATAGGATCATACCCGAACACGTTTTCCATATAGGAGATCCAATCTAGTATACCAGTGGCGGTAAACACCTACCGAGGGGTGTGGTCAGGGCAGAACTGACGCGAGGTGTTACCATGCTTTCACATATGGATCAACAATGGAGGCCGTGGGTTTTGTTTGAAACCCTCTCCCACTTAATATTTTGAAAAATATGCATGTTTTGACAAATTATGTATGATCAATATAGTATGAGCGGCACTCACCTATCCTATATGACATGTTATCAAATATACATATAAAACATCCATCAGTACATATTTATACATCCATGACATATCACAGGAGAAATAATTGACAGAAAAACCAAGCCATGGTTCCATCCTAGAACAAAGAAAATAAAGATTACAAAATTCCATCCAAAGCATTCTTTGGGTCTAGAATTTTGTTCCGTCTTCATGTATCCCTCTTTATGTAGCCTCTCCATTTATTTCTCATCCCAAGAATCATTTAAAATTTAAATCTTCAAAAATTTGATTTTATAATTCAAATTCCAAATTCGAATTTCAAATTTAAATTTCAAATTCAAATTTTAAACAATTTTAAACATCATGTGTAATAATATGTAATTTCAAAAATATCAAATTTTCAATTACATATTTTTAAACATGATTTAAAATTAAATCTCAAATTTAAAAATCAAAATTTTTCGATTTTTGAACCATCGCACCACCGCCCCTGGAGGCGGCAGCCGCCGTGGGCAACCACCAGCCTCAGAGGGGCTGGCAGCCCATTGCCACCCATGTGCAGCCTTGCCGGGCTACAGGCCAAGCCTGCAGCGCCAGGCTGCATGCCCAGGCTGGACGCAGTAGCCGGTAGGCTGCAGGTAGCGCCTGCAGCCACAGGCTGCGGCCAGCCTTAGGTAGGCCAAGGCCACTCTCGGCTGCAGGCCGAGCCTATGGCCGTGGGTGGTTATGGCCTGCACAGGGGCTGCCGCAGCCCCATCTTGCCCAAGGGCAGGGGCTGCAGCCCCACCAAGGTCCGTCGACCTATCTCGAGGGGTCGTGTCTTGATTTTCGTGCCATATTCCAATTTATCTATTAGGATCTCCAAAAAATTAATTTGAATCCCAATTAAATTGAAATTTTCCATACAATCAAAATTTCAACTTTTAAATCAAATTTAACTTTTGGGAAAAATAAATTACGGTCTTCAATCTTCAATCTTCAATCTCCTCCAAGAATAATTACATAAAAATTCCTAAACCGTTTCCGGTGTATAAAAATTCTAACCATAAAAATTCTAAGAGACAAAAATTAAAATCCATGGGAAAATTACAGTGTTAGTAAACTGCTCCCATGGTTGCATAAAAAATTCCTAGATACAATTTTTCCAAATTCTAAGGAACCATAACCGGCATAAACAAGCATGCTTATAATAATTCAGAAAATTAAAATAACCACATACTTTATACATAATCCATGATAATAACATAAAGGAATCCTAGAATGCCACTCTCTAAATATCAAATCCATACATAAATAAAAAGACTAAGTAATTGTCTAATTTATGTACATGGCATAGTCATAAGATGGCTCTGATACCAATTGTAGGAAAATAAATCGGTAAAAATGTATCAGAGTGGCGCAGCGGAACAATAAAAATTTTTAAGATCGTTAAATATCTCATAATGCCATATACAATAAACCAACAACAATTAAACTCATACCTCAAGGACACCAATCTGTAGGAGGAGAATGACCAGAGGGCTTCAACCAACTAGCCTTCTTTACTATTCTCCAATTCCCAAATGGCTGAGTGTGTGGGCACTCTGAACCTCGACCGGTATGCTAGCACTACTAGTCTTCTTCCAACCACCCAGATCTCTAAATAACTTATTGTCACGATGAGCTGTGCAACAATAAGCCTGCTCACCTGAGAGTCTGTGATCTGAGAGAACTGGAGTGGCAGGACCTCTATTTATAGACCTGCATGAGATGATTCTCTGAATTCAAATTGGATTAGGAGAAGATATTCTCCCTTATCCACAACCATAAAATCTGAATTTTCCATGGTAAAATCCCAACAATAAAATTCGGCCATTTAGGATAAATCATATCCAAATCTAAACAAGATTTGAACTAGAATTTTATCCATGATCAGCCTTAGGTCAAAGTCTGTTTAATCCTACTGATCAGGCTATCTTAAAGTTTACTACCTCTGAGATGCTTTAGCCATTGGAACATCAAAGTACACAAGTCATATACATGAAGCTGTCCTTTTACTCAGGATTAAGGTTACTGCATAATGAACGTCAAAAGCAGATCGATCCACTCAAAGCGGACTTCGTATATCAATCACGCTTTAGTCCCGGTCTAATATGTCACCACCAAGCAACATATCTATGTCTCTACTTGGGAGTCCAGCTCTAGACAGTCAAGACAAACCGTCCCCTGCAAGGCTTTAGACAACATAATAGTCTTAACATGAGTTAGATGCTCGGTCTAACCCCATAGACTACAGACCATAGTTTAGACCGCTAACTTTAGAACATTGTCTTCTCGCATACAAAAGTCCATTGCATGCAACGTTCTAACAGTTTAACACAAGCAATCAGGGAGCCATATTTGCTTACATTTATTTTAAAATGTAAATTAGACGAGGACAGATAGCAATGTAAGGAATAACCTCTATATATAATTTTATTATCTAGTTCAAAATAAATACATCAAAATGTCTCTAATGCTTAGGGCATTTCCTAACAATAACACCTTAGATATATACTTTACATTTCATACATAACATATAAACATATCATGTAAATTCATGTAGCGGACAATAAAATGTCTGAACTTACTATATATAACACATAGACATAAACCTATCAAGTCAATTTACATTTGACTTAGACATGACACATAGTTCATAACATAGCAATTGTTAGCCGCACTTTGGTGCATATAGCACTCACACATATAACTTTCTTATAACATATAAACATAGACACAACATGTCAATTTATATTGTAATCGACTAAATGCTGGAACTTGCAACATATAACACATAAAAGTCCATATATGTTGCAGACATATAAATATTTAAAACTTACCACATATGACACTTAGACATAATAGTCTATTCATGTTGTAGTCAATTAAATGTTCGAACTTACTGATCCTTCTGCTCGTATCTCCTTTCATACTTCCTTGGCTTGCAGCCGTCCCTTTATCGTGTCTGTATCAGATTCTTGTAACTAAAATATTTACGGTTATTTTCGTTATTTAAATCATACATAAAACTTAATAAAACGTAAAAATTCTACGTTTCATTTCATAATCATGAATTTAGGGGTTTATTATCCCATTTATAACTTTTCTGTCTACTCTTGGAAAAAATTACCATTTTGTTCCAAACTTTTGACAAAATTATCATTTTGCCCCTAACGGGATTTTTTTATCATAACCTTACTTTTCTTTGACTTACGACTTAGTTTTGACCCTTAGAATCTTAATTAAACCATTTTAAGTCCATTAGGGCCCTTTTTTATCATCCTTGAAATTTTTGGTCAAAATGACCGTTTTGCCCCTAACAAGTCTTTGGACCATATCATTTTCATTTTGTGGCTTAGACTGGATTTTCTAAACCCAAAAATCATAAAATCATTTTTCTTAAGCCTTTTTGAGTTTTTTTTTTTCAACATTAGACGCCGAAATGCTTGGATTACTATTCATCGACCCTCGGGTGGCACTATTCCAACCCTAGGTCATTAATCCTCTTTTTCAGGCCTAAATCACCGAGGGAGCTCGGGTTTCCATCCCGACCATATTTTTACCCTTCGATTCCTAAAATACCCCTTTGTGCCGTTTTTGAAATTTCGACAGCACTTCTGCTTAATTTTTGGGTTCCTGGCATTTAGGAAACGCCTCGAGACTATCTAACCTAATTCTATTCTACCATGTACTATACCAGATGCCTATATTTTTATGTAAAATTCAACTTTTATGTAAAAATCTTTACATTTTTCACATTTTCTTATTTGACTATTTTTCATATACATAGTCCATTTTTCTTACAATTTCACATGTAAAAGTACATAATTAATACATAATCATTCCAAAACATAAATTTAGGAATGGAGGACCAAAATCACTATCGAAATCGTCCCATCGGTGATCGAACAAACTGTTCGGTCTCGCATGCACAAACTTTTTTTCTCCGTTCTTTGCTTTTGAAAATTCGTTTTGCAATTCCTACGCCACGGACGTGTCCGGAACGTCAAAAATAGGCCAATGGGTCATTCTTCAATTTTTGGGGTCTGGTCGCCATTGACTGACGTTTACCACCGTTGACCGGTGTCGACCGGTGACGGTTTGGGCCAAGCTTGGTACCAAAACGTAGATATCGATGAGAGGAACCCATTGGTGGTGTAAATTTCACCAATCGAGCCTCTTATTGTTGGAAATCAAGCCTCGAAAGGGCGACGATGGTGGCTATGTACGTTCTCCACTGTTCCGGTGTCAATTCATGAAATTGACTTGGGGTTTTGACATTTCGGCCTATTCTAAACATTTCTGGCTGGGCGGTGTCGCTCACCTCCGTCGGAAACAGTGACTTCCACGGTGGTGACACGGTGGCAACGGTGAGAGCTTGGGCGGCACGATCCGGTGGTAGTTGAGGTAAAATAAGCTATGGGTTTTGTGCTCCTCTTCACCATGAAACTTTTGGGACCGGAATCACCTTGATCAGAGGTCGGACGGCGGAGAAACAGCCATTTGAATTTTTCGATGGCCGGCGGCTTCGGGCGGTGCGTGCGGGCTCCTCCGGCGGCCGTTCTGTCGTGTCAACCCACCGTTGGACTTAGCTCGGCGAGAGCTTTCTAATGGTGCCAGCGGTGTCGAAAACGGACACCATTTCCGATAGTTAGTTACTGTTCATTCGTGGGGGTGTGGGAGGAAAGAAAAGAAGAGGAAAAAATGTGGGTTTATTTTGAAATTTCTAACTTTTTCCTCACTTTTTTGGCCTATTATACTTTTTTTTCTTTAAAATTTCAACATGAGCTATCCTGACTAATTTAGGCGTGTTGAACCCAAATATATCAGTTTCGTTTTCATTCGAGGTCTTTGTGACCAATTTCCAATACTGCGAATTTCCGGTCAAAAATTACCTTTGTACTCAATTAACTAATTTAAGCTGCTGATAAGCTATACTGACTAATTTGGACGTTCTGAGCCCAAATTTATTAGTTTCAACTTCATTTGAGGTCATCTCGACCAGTTTTTTGGTATTACATATTTCCTGATCAAAAATTACTTTTTGTACTCAAATGACTGATTTGAGCATTCTGATTCCAAATATATCAGTTTTATATCAAGAAAAGGTCATCTTGACCAATTTCTTGATACTGTGTATGACACACACACATATACACACATAAAATCACAACATTTCCTATTTTAAATAGAAAATTCATCATGTACATTCCATGTACCAATTTTCCGAGAATGATAAAATTTCCTGGTTGTCACAAAAAATATGAAAAAGTTGTGTTTTAATACTATTGTGAATACTGTAAAAATGTTCCGGTAGTGTTAAAGTGAGTGAGTTCGGAGATGGAAAATCTTACCGAACAAAATCGAGTGAGACGATTCGAAAACGAAACCAAAAACCCTGGAGGGTGCACTGAAATGCACTAAAAAGATAAAAATTTATGGTAGAGAATTTTGACCAAACGGAAGCAAAATAAAACAAACCGATCGCATTGTAGGCGCCCGAAACCCGCCTACGTGATTTTGGTAAAGTTCTGTTCGGTTTGACTTTCAGTCAAAATTTGACCACGAATTAATATACGAATTAATTTATAGGATGACATCACATTTATGATGTCATAATATAATTTTTGAAGGCTTGGAAAGTAAGAATTAATAGGCGTAAGGTTAGAATTAGTTGTCTTTTTGATCAATGGCTAAGATTAAGCCAAAGTGACATTGAAAAAAAAAATAAAAATGGGCAAAAAAAAGGGGATTCGGCCACTTGTAGGAATGGCAGCCCAAAAATTTTATTTTTGACCCAAAAATATTGCATTTTAGTCCTTGAACAATTAGCAAATTATTAGAAAAAAATTACAAAAAGGCTCCTTGCTTTTGCCTATAAATAGGCTTCAAAAATCCACTTGAAAAATAAGAAAAACCAAGCCAAACTCTTGCATTTTTGCAGTCGAAATATTCATGCCACTTGGTGACTTTCAAGCTAAAAATTATCAAAATTTCTTTACAAAAATAGCCTCCAATCTTAGCCAAGGTTGCAAGGAAACAAGTTCATAAGGTTAGCTTCCAATTTGAAGCAAATTTCATTTCTTTTCTTGCAAAAATCCATGGCGATTGAGGTCTAGAAAACCTTGAAAATTTTGATGTTTTGTTGACATTATTGATTGGTTTGGTGTTTTAGAGTTTGAAGCATGAATTAGGTTTAAGAAACAAGCAAAATTTGATGCTTGATTTCCATGAAATCCGTGGCTAGTAAGCATGGTGAAAATGATGAAAACTTGATGATTTGCTTTGATAGTAATGTGGGTTTGATACTATGATTACTAAAGCATGGATTGGAAAAATGAAACTATCATTTTGGATGCATTTTTCATAGTAAAATCCATGGCTAGCAAACACTAGAAATTAGCAAATTTTTGGTGTTAAGTAGTGATGAGAAATGTTGATAAAACCCTAGTAATAAGAACAAAAATTTTCTATGTTAATTAGCATGAAAAATCCATGGCTAATGCTAGGGTTGGAATGAAAATTTTGTTAGGTTTTAATGGTGATATGTACATTTGAAAACCTAAGAGGGATATGTGATAATTGATTATGGCGATGAAAAATATTTGGTGATGTTTAATATGAGAAACCGAGTTGATAAGTGGAAAAAAATTGATGATTTGTGTTCAATTTTGAATATTGATTAATGTGGAAAATTTTTATACAAAGTTTGATAACTTTGTATAAAATAGGTTTCTGGTATAGTATGTGGTAGGTACAAAGGTTCTGAGGCACACCTAACGCCGGGAAAACATTAAAATACAAGTGGAAATGCTGCTGAAATTTCTAAAACGACATAAGGGCATTTCGGGAAACGAGGGGTAAAAATATTAGACTCGAGAAGGAAACCAGGACCCCTCAGTGGGTTAGGATTGAAAATGGAAAACCGACCCAGGAGGAATAGTACACCAAGCCTTAATGACTAAATGCCTTAAATGGGAAAAACGTTCATATTATGGGTATTTTAGGAAACGAGGGGGAAAGATTAGATCGGGATAGGAAACCCGAGCCCCTAGGGGACCGAGGGCCGGGGACGGGCTAAAAAACGTTTTAGGAGTAGTGAAATTATGACAACCGGGAAATTTAGGCATTTCCGGAAGAAAATGTACAAATGTATGTATATAACAATTTGTACTATTTAAAGAGTGAAATAAATGTAATTATATTGTTTAGAATACATTAAAATGTTCTAACAATACTGACGAGTAAAAATTCAGTGTTGGAAAAATTCACTGAGTTGAAACGGGTGAAACGGTGCCAAAAACGGCCTTGAAAACCCTAACCAGGGCAATAAAAGACAGAAAACTTTCGGGATTGATTTTGATCAAACGGAAGCTGTTTAAATTGATCCGACTGCACAGGAGACCTCAGGAACCCGCCGGGACGATTTCAGGAAAATTTCGGCTCGAACCGGTATCGGTCAAAAAGTAGTCGAATTAATGTGAATAGTAAAAGTCAAAGTCAAAATTTACTTTGCATTTATGACTTCATAAATCCATTCAATAAATGGAAGGAAAATGGTGGTTGGTAGCATTAATGGCCAAGATTAAGTTGCTTTTTGATCTAAAGGCCAAGATTTGGCCAAAATTCCACCATTTTAATTTTTGAAAAATTTGGAAAGAATTAGGCTTGAAAGGTGGTGATTTTTGATTGGTTGAAAGCCAAATTAATTGGCTATCTTTGTGGTTAAGTCGGCAAAATTGGGAACAAAAGGGACCGAAGCTATTCACGTGGAAACAAAGAACAAAAATTTTTTCTAAGTGTTTCATGGTGAGTACGTGAGCAACCCAAGAGAGACCAAGTGAAATCTTCAAGCTTTCTTCACAAAATCGGTGGAAGCAAGTGAACAAGGTAACTCTCCTTGGTTTGAAACTTTTCTTGATTTTTCTTCAAGAAATCCGTGTAATGAATAGTGTAAAGGATGGAAAAATTTTTAGTTGTTTGGATTGATTTGGTGCTTGGGTTTTGTTAAGGGTGTAATTAGGAGAAAAACCATGCATTTGGTTTAAAGAAAAACCAAATTTTGGTTGGTTTTCCAAGGGTAAAACCGTGGGTTACCAAGAGTAGTCAATGAGAATTTGTTGTGGTTTAAGTGTTAACATGCTTTAAATCCTATTTTGGTCAAGTATAAAGCATGATTTGTATGATGGAAAGCTTGAAAAAAAAATTGGTGTGAAATAACCCTAAAAGGCCATGGGTTAATTACGGTTTGGAAAAAAATTTTTGGCATGATTTACTTGATGTTTGGATGATTCAAATCATGCATTTTAGTATGGAAATGATGGGATTTGTGATTGAAAGCATGAAACAAAAAAATTGGTGTATGTTTCTCTTAATTTGGCCGTGGATTGTAAAGGTTAAAAACCCTAGGAATTGTTTTGAAAAATGCAATGAAATTGGCTTCCAAATGTGTTAGAAAATGACATTGGAATAGCCTAAAATTTGGTTGAAAAATTGAGAAATTTTGGTTAGGTTTTGAGCGTAAAAACCGAGACCAAAACTAAGGGCAAAATTGAAAAAAAAAATTTGTGTAATGTGGTTCAAAATGAGAATTGAACTTTTGTGAGCTTTTATGTAAAAGTTTGGAAAACTTTTATATAAAATAGGCTTGTGATCTAGTACGTGGCAGGTACATACGGTTCGAGGCGTACCTAACGTCGGTAGCCTTAAAATTATGCCGAAATGCTGCCTAAATTTCGAAAACGGCATTTGGGGTAAAAAAAGAATTAAAAATAAAAGTTTAGGGTCGGGTTGGAAACCCGAGTCCCTAACGGAAGATTGAATAAGGAAAACCTAAGGGATGGTTTGTGAATAGTAACCCGTCCCCTTAAAAATGTAAAACGCGATTGAAACTGAAAAACCGACCCTGAGGGGGGGCGTTTTTGGAAACGAAATAAAGGTCCGAGTCGGGAACGGAAAATCCGAGCCTCGGAGACCTAGATCGGGAATGTGTAGATGAACGTTTTAAATACTAGTGAAACGTCATTTGAGGCTCCAAAACGATAGAAAATCACTAAACCGACGTAAGGGTCGAAATAGTGCTTCCCAAGGGTCGGGAAAGTGAAAAATGGAAATGAAATAGAAATGAACCCGGTAATGATTAGAAAAGAGTCAGAAAAGTTCCTGAGAGCCAAAAATGCAGTCTGGATCGAGAAAATTCCGTCAGGGGCAAAATTACAATTTTGCCAAAATATAGTGGTAAAATCGTAATTTTGCAAAAGTTGAGAAAAATGGGGAAAATGATAAATAAAGCCAAAAAAGTTATAAATAGGTTTTATTTAAGCTTTTTAATGAAAAATAAAAGCTGTAAATGGAAATGAAATTAACAGACAAGGTTTTGTCTGTAGGATCCAAAAATCGACCTACAAGGAGGGCGATCAAAGATCCAAGAGAGAAAAAGGGAAGAAACTGATAAGGTAAGTTCAGACATTTACCTGTCTGCAACATATAGCATTATTGTTGCTAACTTTGATGTACTAACTATAAGTTAGGTACATATGTGCTACGGGCACTATTATAGAGTAGAGAGAGAGACGTAATGTGCTACGGGCACTATTGAGAATGGACACATTATTAATTGTGTTTTGGGCACTAGAGCGAGGTTAATGAAACTCACTCACCTAAAATTAAAATGTGAACCATTCCTAACCACGGGACAATGTGAAGTCACCAGGTTAGAATTTTAAAAAGTCGGTAATGAAACCACTTTTTGGCGTACCAGCCTTCTGTACAGGGAGGTAAATTTTGCCTTCGGGGCTATGATGAGATTAAGGCTGTGGAAGTCAGCACTGATGTACCGCTTCCAGTCATGTACAATTTTGCCTTCGGGGCGATGAGATTAAGGCTGTGGAGGTCAGCACTAATGTACCGCTCCCAGTCATGCGCACTTAAATGGTACTGCCAACCTGAACTCAAAACCAGAACATAATGAAAGATAATTATCTAAAACTGAAACTATGCCATAATTGAGCATAAGACAGTTTCGTGAGAGTACTAACATCGCGGTAGATGTACTGTTGATATACTGTGTTGTGGTCAAACTTACTATTCATAATGAATAGTGGTCAAAGTTATTATTTATGTATGAATAGTGGTCAACGGGACTATTTATGGTAAATAGTGGTCAACAGTACTATTCATTATAAATAGTACTATTTATAGAAATTTTATTTCTTGCATGTTTAAACTTACTGAGCCTGTAGCTCAACATTTTTACTTATGTTGCAGGTAAGCGACCAGCTCAGTAGCTTGTTTGACTGGATGGCGTACGGGATAGCGCGTGTGAAATGGGATAAGTGGGCGAGGGATATGGTCCTGCCAGAGTCTTTCCGCTGAGCGATAAAAAGAGAAGGGAAAAAGAAACAGTCTTTTGAAAATTTATATTTTGGGAAAGCACTGTATTATGTAAATTACTTTATACTTGTAAACAAAGTAAATAGTGGATAATGTTTCACATGATGTTGTAAGAAAAAATTTTTTTTCCCAAAAACGTCATGATGGAAAGAGAGATAGATTAGCCAGTGACCCATGAGAGTACAATCTATCGCAGTTAGCGATAAAGCTTAACTTTAATATTATTGTATGATCTCTACGAGGGGCGGGCCGTCATAGTTGGTATCAGAGCGGGTTTACGGTTGGTGTAGTTTAGAATACCAACTGCTGCCACAGTTGTTATCAGAGCGGGTTTACGGTTGGTGAAGTTTAGAATACCAACTGCTCTCACAGTTGGTATTAGAGCGAAATTACGGTTGGTTTAATTTGGATTACCAACTTCCGTCACAGTTGGTATATCAGAGCAGTATTGACCATATCCTGATTTGACATTTCGCGCATCCTGCACTACTATCCAAGTAAGTAGTTTACTTAAGTTCAGTTAATTATTTTCTTATATGAAAATAATTATCTTATAGGTAGCAAGATGACCAGACCTCCTTATGTGAGACCACCGCTACCACGACCGAGAGGGGTATTACGGGTATGGACGAGACCTATTGTGAGGCTGTCTATTTCCCAACGACCAGTAATCAGACCCCTGGTGCCCGAGAGACCTCTAATACCAGTACCAGCACCAGTACCAGCGCCAGTAGATGTAGTACAGCCACGACCGATAATTCATCCACCTGTAGTAGTGGACATTCCAGTTGTTGGTGGACGCCAACATATTAGGGTGAGAGTTTTGGCTCGGGCAGTACAGGCATTTCGAGCTAGTAGTCCCTCGATGTTTGATGGTGGATGACAGTCGATGGAGGCGAAGGACTGGCTCCATGTCATAGAGAGGATTATGGTGATGTGTGACATTGATCGAGAGATGTGGATCCAATTGGCCATCAGTATGTTTCAGGGAGATGCTCGAGTATTTTGGGAGTATTGTGTCCAGGAGATTCTGTTGGGATTCAGTTGGGCTGAGTTCTGCCAACGATTGGCTGATCAGTTTCCGCCTAGGGATCCGGCACCTGCTCCAGCACCTCCAGAGAGACGAGAGGTTGATACACCTGCGTACCCTGGATTCGATGAGGTTAGGGATTATATTCTCCAAACTGAGAGGATGGTCATGTTGTCTGGTGAGACAGTTATGTCTTACGCAGCACGATTTGAGGAGACCATTAGGTGGAGATGTCCACTACCCAACCTCACTAAAGCAAACTGCTGTGAGATTTTCTGGAGAGGTTTACCCATGGAGTTGAGACAGAGGGTGATTAAGCTATTTCCTCCTACACTCCAAGAGTTTGTAGTGACGATCAGGACGATCGAGAGAGAGATTTTGATCGAGCATCTGACGCAGAGTCGACAAGAGACACTGGGCCAAGATGAGATGTTCGCACGCATCTTTGGGCCGAGAAGAATGAAGAACGATCATGAGGCTGGACCGTTTAGACTACGAGGAGGTGATGACTCAGGACAGGGAACATTGCCTAGGGGTGGTGACGATTCAGATGATCCAGATGACGAGGAGGATCCAGAAGAATATCCTCTAGTCCTAGACACAGGAGATGTGTGACCAGTAGATGTGTATGCATGTACATAAGTAGCTTATAGAGAAAAGCTCTTTTGTATGGACTTGTGGCCAAGATATATATGATGGCGGATGTATATATGACTGGTGATGATTATGTATGACATACAAACGTTTTGCTATGAATGAAATATCAAAATGATTATATGTTGTACGATGATGTGTTATGATGATGTGGCTTTACATTACCCTGAATTTCGTAAATTTATATCATATTACGAATGTGGTCATGGAAAAGCTAACGGTGAATTATTGTGCCATAATAGGATAATAGGCAAGATGGTGGATTTGCGAAATCGACCAGAGGGACGAGAACAACGTCCTAATGTCATGGAGAGATTGGATCAGATACAAGCCCTCTAGAAGCTCAGATGCAAGAAAATGCTAATCTAAGACGACGGGTAGAGGAGTTAGAACAGAGACAAGGCTCTGAGGGTACGCAAGTAGAACAAGAAGCTGAGGTAGATCCGGTTATCCCTCTAGCTGCTGTACATGAGAGAGTTCCTGAACCTCAGCCGGTATTAAATCTGGAACCCCTCTATGAAAGATTCAGGCATATGAGACCGCCAGAATTTGAAGGTTCTACAAATCCTCTAGAGGCTGAAGACTGGTTGTCGTCATTGCAAGTGATCATGGAATTCATGAACTTAACTGATCGGGAGAAGGTCGCATGTGCGTCTTTTGTGTTGAGAAAAGATGCTCGATTTTGGTGGGATACTGTGCGAATGAGAAGAAATGTGTCTACCACGAGTTGGGCAGAATTTCTGGAAGAATTTAACCAGAAATATTACGACCCTGCATCTCTGAGACAACAACAGAAAGAGTTCTCAGAATTGATGCAAGGAAATATGTCGGTGAGCGAAGTTTGCTGAAAATTCGACCAGTTATCCCGTTTGTGTCCTTATGTAGTCCCTACTGAGAGGGAGAAAATACAGAAAATGATCGGGATGTTCAAACCAAAAATTACTGCATTGGTAGATACTGGTCAGGTACCGCCTACTTCTGTAGCAGATTGTGTTAGTCGGGCCATTAGAGCTGAGTTTCACGTAGCCCGAAAAAAAGAGGAAAGAGAAAAGCACTGGGAAGCCAAGAAGAAGGAGAGGGCTTTGGCCAAGTCTACACAAGCTAGTCAATCGAGCAAGCCTAATTAGAATGCTAAACCAAGCCAGGGCAATAATCAAGGATCTCAGCAAAACAAGAGGAAAGGTAATTTTTCTGGAAATCACTAAGGAAATAATCGAAACCAGCAGCGGAGAATAGCTGGAAATGCAGAATCCAATGTGCAAAATTGTCCTACATGTGGGAAGAGACATTCTGGACAATGCAGATTTAGGCCACTTGTTTGCTATGAATGTGGAAAGGCAGGCCATTACACTAGGAACTGTCCAAACAATAGGCAGGGTGGACAAGGCACTTCCCAACCACACCAAACACACCCACAAGCTCATTCCCTTCAGGCCAGAGTTAAAGAGTCCCTAGTAAGGCCGCAACGCCAGGAGCATGTGCCACGTGCTGATGCTCGTGTGATGGCCTACAGCAAAGAGGATGCAGAGGCAGGAACATCGAATGTAGTGACAGGTCAGCTTACTGTCGCTAGTCATGTAGCCTCTGTACTATTCGATTCTTGTGCTACGCATTCTTTTGTTTCCTATGAATTTGCTGACAAGATAGGACTTCCTAAGGACTATATGGGAAGAGTATTTAAGACAGCTTTACCCTCTGGGGAAGTATTGTTGTCCAATTACTGGCTACCTCATGTACCAGTATATGTGGCAAATAGGGAACTATATGCGGAGTTGATCGTAATGAAGATCATGGATTACGATGTGATTCTAGGCATGGATTCCTAGAGAAATATCAAGCTACGATCGACTGCCGAAATCGAAAGATAGTATTTCAACTCGAGGAAGAAGAGAGTTTCAAATATGTTGATACTTCTCGAAAACTCAGGAAGATGATAATCAGTTTGCTGAGAGTAAGCAAGCTGATAGCCAGTGGTTGCATGGGATATCTGGCATATGTGGTGGATACTACAGAGGAACTGAAGCTTCAACCTGAAGATGTTCCTGTGGTTAATGAGTTTTTTAACGTATTTCCAGAAGAGTTACCAGGGATACCTCCAGAGAGAGAAATCTCGTTCAAAATTGAGTTAATGCCTGGAACGGCACCTATTTCCAAAGCACCATACTGCATGGCTCCAGTGGAGTTAAAGGAGCTGCAGGAACAATTAAAGGAGCTTTTGGATAAAGGATTCATCAGATCGAGTTATTCTCCATGGGGTGCACCTGTGTTGTTCATCAAGAAAAAGGATAGAATATTCTGTTTGTGCATTGATTACCAGGAGTTGAATAAGGTTACGATCAAAAATAGGTATCCGTTATCTAGAATTGATGACTTATTCGACCAGTTAAAAGGTGCAGCGGTATTTTCCAAGATCGACCTACGATCAGGATATCACCAGCTGAGAATTAAAGAAAGTGATATTCCTAAGACGGCGTTTAGGACTCGTTATAGTCACTACGAGTTTCTTGTGATGCCATTTGGATTAACAAATGTGCCGGCAGCGTTCATGGATTTAATGAACAGAATTTTTAAAGAGTATTTGGATAAGTTTGTCATTGTATTCATTGATGACATTCTTATATACTCGAAGACTCATAAGGAGCACAAGGAGCATCTGAGGATCGTGCTGAATACAATAAGAAAGCATCAACTGTATGCCAAATTCTCAAAATGCGAGTTTTGGCTAGATAGAGTACATTTCCTCAGACATGTTGTATCCCAGGAAGGTATTGCTATAGATCCAACAAAGGTAGATGTAATTAACCAATGGCCTGCACCCAAGAATGTGACGGAAATACGTAGTTTCTTGGGGTTAGCTGGTTATTATCGACGATTTGTAGAGGGATTTGTGCGTTTAGCTGCACCTCTTACTGCTATTACACGCAAGGAAAGGAAGTACGAGTGGACTATGGAATGCGAAAGAAGCTTCCAGGAGTTAAAGAGACGGTTGACAAGCGCACCAACCCTTACGCTTCCCAATGAAGGGGAGAAGTTTGTGATCTACAGTGATGCATCTAAAATAGGATTGGGAGTAGTCCTAATGCAAGGCGGCAAGGTGATTGCCTATGCTTCCCGTCAATTAAAGGATCATGAAAGGAATTACCCTACACATGACCTTGAACTTGCTGCAGTAGTGTTTGCACTTAAATTTGGCGACACTATCTCTATGGAGCTCAATGTCAGATTTTTACTGATTACCAAAGCCTGAAATATTTCTTCACGCAAAAGGTGCTCAATATGCGGCAAAGAAGATGGTTGGAACTAGTGAAGGATTATGATTGTGAAATCCTATACCATCCAGGAAAGGCCAACCGTGTAGCGGATGCTTTAAGTAGAAAGTCTACCATATCGCACCAGCTACCGATAAAAAGGCTTCCGAAGCCATTGCAGCAAGAGATAAATTCTTTAAACTTGGAGCTGATATCTGGAAGATTAGCTGCACTCTAAGTGGAATCCTCGTTGTTTGAGGATATAAAGGAAGCTCAAAGACGAGACCCAACAATGACTAGTTCTCAAGAAGGAATTTCCAAGGATGGAATGATCCTTTATCAAGGAAGGATAAATGTTCCAGCTGACGAGGAACTCAGAAGACGGATCATGTCAGAAGCCCATGAGACACCATATTCGGTTCATCCCGGAGCAAGCAAGATGTATTAGGACTTGAAATTACAGTTCTGGTGGAAAGGGATGAAGAACGATATAGCAAAATTCATGAGCAGATGCATGACCTGTCAAAGAATTAAAGTGGAACATAAACATCCAGCAGGAAGATTGGAACCTTTGGAGATTCCTGAATGGAAATGGGAACACATTACGATGGATTTTGTAGTGGGACTACCAAAAACCCTAGAAGAAAATGATGCCATCTGGGTTATTGTGGACAGACTAACCAAGACGGCACGGTTTATAGCTGTCAAGATGACCTTTTCATTGGAAAAGTTTGCTCAGTTATACGTAACTCATGTCGTCAGATTACATGGAGTACCAAAATCCATTGTATCAGATCGAGATGGACGATTCACTTCGAATTTCTGGAAGTGTATGCAAGAGGCCATGGTTACTGAATTGAGACTCAGTACAGCATTTCATCCGCAAACAGACGGACAGTCAGAGTGGACAATTCAGACCTTAGAGGACATGCTTCGAGCTTGTGTAATGGATTTTGCGGGAAATTAGAACGAGAAGTTACAATTAATTGAATTCTCATACAATAATAGTTACCAAGCTTCCATAGGGATGGCACCTTATGAGGCTTTGTATGGACGAAAATGTAGATCACCATTACACTAGTATGATTTGCGAGAGAAGCAGTTGCATAAGACGGATTTCATACAAGAGACTTCCGATGCAGTTGCTAGAATTCGGCGTTAGATGAAAATTGCGCAAAGCCGACAAAAGAGTTATGCAGATAAGAAACGAAGATCCTTGGAGTTTGATGAAGGAGACTTTGTGTTTCTAAAGGTATCACCTATGAAGGGGATTATGCGTTTCGGTAAGAAGGGGAAACTAAGTCCAAGATATATTGGACCTGATGAAATTATCGAACACATTGGAAAGATCGCTTACAGATTAGCATTACCTCTTGAATTGTCAGCAGTGCATAATGTATTTCATGTGTCGATACTGAGAAAGTATATACCAGATCTATCCCATATGTTGAAGCATGAGCCTATTCAAATCCACGAGGATTTGACATACGAGGAACAACCTATTCGAGTACTGGCTCGTGAAGAGAAAGTACTGAGGAATAAGACAATCCCACTAGTGAAGATTTTGTGGAAAAATTACAACATTGAAGAAGCTACCTGGGAACGAGAAGACGAGATGAGGAGTTTATACCCCCACTTGTTCTAATTTTCAAGGACGAAAATTTTATAAGGAGGGGTGAATGTGACAACCGGGAAATTTAGGCATTTCCAGAAGAAAATGTACAAATGTATGTATATAACAATTTATACTATTTAAAGAGTGAAATAAATGTAATTATATTGTTTAGAATACATTAAAATGTTCTAACAATACTGACGAGTAAAAATTCAGTGTTGGAAAAATTCACTGAGTTGAAACGGGTGAAACGGTGCCAAAAACGGCCTTGAAAACCCTAACAAGGGCAATAAAAGACAGAAAAATTCCAGGATTGATTTTGATCAAACGGAAGCAGTTTAAATTGATCCGACTACACAGGAGACCTCAGGAACCCGCCGGGACGATTTCAGGAAAATTTTGGCTTGAAACCGGTATCGGTCAAAAAGTAGTCGAATTAATGTGAATAGTAAAAGTCAAAGTCAAAATTTACTTTGCATTTATGACATCATAAATCCATTCAATAAATGGAAGAAAAATGGTGGTTGGTAGCATTAATGGCCAAGATTAAGTTGCTTTTTGATCTAAAGGCCAAGATTTGGCCAAAATTCCACCATTTTAATTTTTGAAAAATTTGGAAAGAATTAGGCTTGAAAGGTGGTGATTTTTGTGTTAAGAAATGCCCTAAGTATTAGAGACATTTTGATGCATTCATTTTCAACTGGATAATAAAATTATACATAGAGGTTATTCATTACATTGCTATCTGTCCTCGCCTTTTTTACATGTTAAAGTAAATGTAAGCAAATATGGCTCACTGACTGCTTGTGTTAAAACTGTTAGAACGTTGCATGCAATGGAATTTTGTATGCGAGAAGACAATGTTCTAAAGTTAGCAGTCTAAACTATGGTCTGTAGTCTATGGGGTTAGACCGAGCATCTAACTCATGTTAAGACTATTATGTTGTCTAAAGCCTTAGAGGGGACGGTTTGTCTTGACTGTCTGGAGCTGGACTCCCAAGTAGAGACATGGATATGTTGCTCGGTGGTGACATATTAGACCGGGACTAAAGCGTGATTGATCTACGTAGTCCGCTATGAGTAGATCAATCTACTTTTGACGTTCATTGTGCAATAACCTTAATCCTGAGTAAATGAACTTCTTCATGTATATGACTTGTGTACTTTGATGTTCCAATAGCTAAAGCGTCTCAGAGGTAGTAAGCTTATAGACTAGTTCGTTGGGTGCATGACTTGTATACGATGAAGGGTTTGTTTGCAGATATCGGAATCATAGCTCTGAGGAGTTAAATGTATCCTCTTAAAGGCATTATACTGAATGTGAAAATGGACAAGGCCTTGGGTCGTCTGCTGGGCGGATGACTTCTTATTCACATATGGTGAATAATCATTTTCTTAATTCGGTAGTATAATGGAACTTTAAGATAGCCTGATCAGTAGGATTAAACGGACTTTGACCTAAGGCTGATCATGGATATCATATGAGGGTTTTGCATATATGACAAGGTCATTGGATAGTAGCTCGTCACAGGCTTACGTAATACGGTATATAATTGGGAGTTCAGTTTCAGGTTTATAGTGGTGTGACTCTGAAACTAGTGATCATATGATTGAGTTGTTCGGTAAAGAATGATGATCATATGGAATCACGGGAGCCCGATTATATATGTCCAATCAGTCCCTCTACTAGCTCCACATAATTCCTTAACGTTTGGCAAATTGATTTGTGTATGCTATTGGCTAGTTTATTATGCATGGATGGTGATGACACACGATTAGGATGGTAGACAAGATTCTCTCCGGTTGGATTCAGATTTTGTCTTGGATAATAGAGTACACAATTATTCGAACTCCAAATAAAGTTGCCATGATTTTATTTGAGATTGGATTGGAGTTGTAGAAAATTATCCATGAGAACAAGAATATGAAACACAACCGTTTTGTGGAATTTGAAATTTGAATTTTGAAATTTGAAATTTGAATTTTGAAATTTGAAATTTGAATTTTGAATTTGAAATTTGAATTTGAAATTTGAATTTGAAATTCGAATTTGAAATTTGAATTTGAAATTCGAATTTGAAATTTGAATTTGAAATTCGAATTTGAAATTTGGAATTTGAAATTTGAAATTTGAATTTGAAATTTGAATTTGAAATTTGAAATTCAAATTTTGAATCACAGTCCAAGTAGGATTTGAATTTGTTGTGGAAATCCACAAGGTTTGAAATTCGAATTTAAGTTGGATTTGGAGAGGATAATCTTGTTAGAATCCTACTTGAATTTTGAATCTAAATCCCAACAAAAGTGGACGAAAATTTTGAGGATATTCCTCAATGAAAAATTCGGATTTTGTGGATAAGATTCAAGGGAAAATTCAAGCTTCAATCCTAGTTGAATTTGGATTCTCTCCTTCCCTGAAAAGTGGCCGAAAATTTGGAGAATCTCTCCTAGGAAATTCGGTTATTTTTGGATAAGGTTGAGATAAGATTCAAGCTTGAAAATCCTAGTGGAATTTTTGATTCTCCCTTATCCATAATGGCCGAAATTTATGAGGAGATTTTCTCCAAGAAAAATTCGGATTTTTTGGTTGAAAAAGGGAGATAAAATTCTAGTTAAAATCTTGTTTAGATTTGGATTGGATTTATCCTAAGAAAACCGAATTTTATTGTTGGATTTATCCATGGAAAAATTCGGATTTTTTGGTTAAGGATAAGGGAAAATATCTTTTCCTAATCCAATTCAAATTCAGAGAATCACCTAATGCAGGTCTATAAATAGAGGTCCTGCCACTCCAGTTCTCTCAGACCACAGACACTCAGGTGAGCAGGCTTATTGTTGCACAGCTCATCGTGATAATAAATTTCTTTAGAGATCTGGGTGGTCGGAAGAAGACTAGCAGTGCTAGCATACCGATCGAGGTTCAAAGTGCCCACACACTCAGCCATTCGGGAATTGGAGAATAGTAGAGAAGGCTAGTTGGTTGAAGCCTCCGGTCATTCTCCTCCTGCAAGATTGGCATCCTTGAGGTATGAGTTTTAATTGTTGTTGGTTTATTGTATATGGCATCATGAGATATTTAACAATCTAAATATTTTTATTGTTCTGCTGCGCCACTCTGATACGTTTTTACCGATTTATTTTCCTACATTTTGATTGGTTGAAAGCCAAATTAATTGGCTATCTTTGTGGTTAAGTCGGCAAAATTGGGAACAAAAGGGACCAAAGCTATTCACGTGGAAACAAAGAACAAAATTTTTTTCTAAGTGTTTCATGGTGAGTACGTGAGCAACCCAAGAGAGACCAAGTGAAATCTTCAAGCTTTCTTTACAAAATCGATGGAAGCAAGTGAACAAGGTAACTCTCCTTGGTTTGAAACTTTTCTTGATTTTTCTTCAAGAAATCCGTGTAATGAATAGTGCAAAGGATGGAAAAATTTTTGGTTGTTTGGATTGATTTGGTGCTTGGGTTTTATTAAGGGTGTAATTAGGAGAAAAACCATGCATTTGGTTTAAAGAAAAACCAAATTTTGGTTGGTTTTCCAAGGGTAAAACGGTGGGTTACCAAGAGTAGTCAATGCGAATTTGTTGTGGTTTAAGTGTTAACATGCTTTAAATCCTATTTTGGTCAAGTATAAAGCATGATTTGTATGATGGAAAGCTTGAAAAAAAATTTGGTGTGAAATAACCCTAAAAGGCCGTGGGCTAATTAGGGTTTGGAAAAAATTTTTTGGCATGATTTACTTGATGTTTGGATGATTCAAATCATGCATTTTAGTATGGAAATGATGGGATTTGTGATTGAAAGCATGAAACAAAAAAATTGGTGTATGTTTCTCTTAATTTGGCCGTGGATTGTAAAGGTTAAAAACCCTAGGAATTGTGTTGAAAAATGCAATGAAATTGGCCTGAAAATGTGTTAGAAAATGACATTGGAATAGCCTAAAATTTGGTTGAAAAATTGAGAAATTTTGGTTAGGTTTTGAGTGTAAAAACCGAGACCAAAACTAAGGGCAAAATTGAAAAAAAAAATTTGTGTAATGTGGTTCAAAATGAGAATTGAATTTTGTGAGCTTTTATGTAAAAGTTTGGAAAACTTTTACATAAAATAGGCTTGTGGTATAGTACTGGCAGGTACATATGGTTCGAGGCGTACCTAACGCCGGTAGTCTTAAAATTATGCCGAAATGCTGCCGAAATTTCGAAAACGGCATTTGGGGTAAAAAGAGAATTAAAAATAAAAGTTTAGGGTCGGGTCAGAAACCCGAGTCCCTAACTGAAAATTGAATAAGGAAAACCTAAGGGATGGTTTGTGAATAGTAACCCGTCCCCTTAAAAATGTAAAACGCGAGTGAAACTGAAAAACTGACCCCGAGGGGGGGCGTTTTTGGAAACGAAATAAAGGTCCGAGTTGGGAACAGAAAATCTGAGTCTCGGAGACCTAGATCTGGAATGTCTAGATGAATGTTTTAAATACTAGTGAAACGTCATTTGAGGCTCCAAAACGATAGAAAATCACTAAACCGACGTAAGGGTCGGAATAGTGCTTCCCGAGGGTCGGGAAAGTAAAAATGGAAATAAAATAGAAATGAACCCGGTAATGATTAGAAAAGAGTCAGAAAAGTTCCTAAGAGCCAAAATCCAGTCTGGATCGAGAAAATTCCGTCAGGGGTAAAATTGTAATTTTGTCAAAATATAGGGGTAAAATCGTAATTTTGTAAAAGTTGAGAAAAATGGGGAAAATGATAAATAAAGCCAAAAAGTTATAAATAGGTTTTATTTAAGCTTTTTAATGAAAAATAAAAGCTATAAATGGAAATGAAATTAACAGACAAGGTTTTGTCTGTAGGATCCCAAAATCGACCTACAAGGAGGGCGATCAAAGATCCAAGAGAGAAAAAGGGAAGAAACTGATAAGGTAAGTTCAGACATTTACCTGTCTGCAATATATAGCATTATTGTTGCTAACTTTGATGTACTAACTATAAGTTAGGTACATATATGCTACTGGCACTATTATAGAGTAGAGAGAGAGACGTAATGTGCTACGGGCACTATTGAGAATGGACACATTATTAATTGTGCTTCGGGCACTAGAGTGAGGTTAATGAAGCTCACTCACCTAAAATTAAAATGTGAACCATTCCTAACCACGGGACAATGTGAAGTCACTGGGTTAGAATTTTAAAAAGTTGGTAATGAAACCACTTTTTGGCGTACCAGCCTTCCGTACAGGGAGGTAAATTTTGCCTTCGGGGCTATGATGAGATTAAGGCTGTGGAGGTCAGCACTGATGTACCGCTCCCAGTCATGTACAATTTTGCCTTCGGGGCGATGAGATTAAGGCTGTGGAGGTCAGCACTAATGTACCGCTCCCAGTCATGCGCACTTAAATGGTACTGACAACCGGAGCTCAAAACCAGAACATAATGAAAGATAATTACCTAAAACTGAAACTATGTCATAATTGAGCATAAGACAGTTTCATGAGAGTACTAACATCGCGGTAGATGTACTGTTGATATACTGTGTTGTGGTCAAACTTACTATTCACAATGAATAGTGGTCAAAGTTAATATTCACAATGAATAGTAGTCAAACTTACTATTCACAATGAATAGTGGTCAAAGTTACTATTTATATATGAATAGTAGTCAAAGTTACTATTTACGTATGAATAGTGACCAACGGTACTATTCATGATGAATAGTACTATTCATGATGAATAGTACTATTCATAGAAATTTTATTTCTTGCATGTTTGAACTTACTGAGCTTGTAACTCACCATTTTTGCTCATGTTGCAGGTAAGCGACCAGCTCAGTAGCTTGTTTGACTGGATGGCGTACGGGATGGTGCGTGTCAAATGGGATAAGTGGGCGAGGGATATGGTCCTGCCAGAATCTTTCCGCTGAGCGATAAAAAGAGAAGGGAAAAAGAAACAGTCTTTTGAAAATTTATATTTTGCAAAAGCACTGTATTATGTAAATTACTTTGTACTTGTAAACAAAGTAAATAGTGGATAATGTTTCACATGATGTTGTAAGAAAAAAAAAATTTTCCCAAAAACGTCATGATGGAAAGAGAGATAGATTAGCCGGCGACCTATGAGAGTACAATCTATCGCAATTAGCTTGCTTAACTGTAATAGTATTGTATAATCTCTACGAGGGGCGGGCCACCACAGAAATGCCCATTCGAGGCTCCAAAATGCTAGAAAACCCAAAAATAACCCAAGGTGATGGATAAATAGTAACCAAGGGTCAGAAAATGGATAATTGGGATTTTGTAGCAAAATAAGCTATAAAATGATACAGAAGCCTAGAGAATATTATTTTAAGATATTTGGGCTGAGAAAATTCAAGAAAAATAATAGAACAAAATAGTTACGGTCCCAAGACCCGTCAGGGGAAAAATGGTCATTTTGACCAAAATTTTATTTTGAAAGGCTCGGAAAGGACCGTAAAAGATCTAGAATGACTTAAATAAAATTCTAGAAACCAAAATAAAGATTTTAGAGTTAAAAATCTATAATTTAAATAGTACACGGGCGTGTACATTGAAACACGGCCGTGTAAAGCAAACCCGAGAGGTAAACGGGCAGGGACACGAGCGTGTTGCAGACCATGTACCACATAAAAAGTTAAATTGTGTTATAAAGTTTATCACAAGATGAATATATTTAAAGTGATAATTAATAAAGGGTTTTAACAAACAATATTATGTCTATAGGGACCCAAATTAGAGATAAAACTGCGGAAGAGATCTGGAAGTAGACATTATTATAGTGGTGGTAAGTTCAAGCATTTTCATGTCTGCAACATGAAATACTGTAATATTGTGTTTAGTACTAGTTGTACACTAGTGGTCAAGTCCGATGGACGTTAGGGGATTAGTTAGTATAACATATCCCATATAACAAGAAAAGAGAATAAGTAAGACCTATGAGCAGTAGAGGTTAATGACCTTGAGGTGACGATTAATGTCACTTGGTCAGTACTAAAATTGAAAGATGGTAATAAAATCATTTAAGGCATACCACCCCTCCAACATTGTGGTGGAGGTTTATAGGTCCTTCGGGGATATAATAATCACCACGTGTGATGAGGACTGTGAGGAAGAAGCTTTAGGGTCGCTACCTAAGCCCTCACAGTCAGCGTGCTATAAATTATCAGTACAGCCACTAAAAGCTCGAAACCAGAAGATAAATAGAGATAATAAACAATAATGCGACAAAAGCCATAACAGAGCATAATTGAGTATAACCGACACTAGCACTAAGTGTAGTGGATTCGGTTAGGATAGCATGAATAGTACTCGGTTAGGGTAACAGTTACTATTCATCGATCAAAGGTCAACGTCACTATTTATGGTGAATAGTACTATTCACGTATGAATAGTACTATTCATAGGAAATTAGATTTTGATGTTTTTGAATCTATATGATTCTTACTAAGTATGTTTGAACCTTCTGAGCCTGTTAGCTCATCAGTTTGTTCATGTTGCAGGTAATAAACCTACCCAATAGGCTCTATGGATGGTGACAGGATGTACGCGTATCAATGGGATAGGGAGTCCATTGTGGATTTCGGTCCTACTACTAGTCTTCCGCTGAGCGATAAGTTAGTGAATTGAAAAGAATATGTTTTGAAAAAAACAGTATATATATGTTGTATGTTGTACTCAAAATGACAACTAAAAATTAGTATTATATTTTACATGGCTTTCGTACTTGGCTTGCTTATAAAGAAAGTATGTATTAAAAAGAAAGAAAAAAAATTTTGGGTGAAATTTTGAGCCCTTAAAAATGAGAGTTGTGAGAAAAAGAGCTTTAACTGGCAATCCGAATTCGGCACACGGGCTATCTTGGGCGGTAATAGAGTCGATTCATGATAATTTCGCATGGTTGGATTTGGGGGAGCCACAGGTTGGTATAAGAGCGGTTGACCATATCCCTATTGGTACGAATGCGATCTGTTCATCAATCCAAATAAGTTAGTTTTCTTTAAGTTGTTAACTTTCTGTTTATTCGAGGTTATATACTTTTGTAGGGTATAAGATGACTATACGCCCGTACACGAGACCTCACCTATATAGACCGAGAGGGCCGATCCGAGTATGGACTAGGTCCGTGGTCAGGCCGTCTATGGTACAGGGAGCAGTACATCGACCGTCGATATCTAAGCCGCTAGCGCCAAGGTTATAGCACAAGCACCAGTACAAGCACCACCTCCTCGACGGATTACTCATCCACCAGTTACCGTAGATATTCCAGTGGTGGGAGGATGGGCTCATATAGGAGCTAGAGTATCAGTACGAGCAATACACGCTTTCAGAGGTAGTCATCCACCTACATTCAAGGGAGGTCAACAGGGGATCTCTACTCGAGACTGGCTACATGACATAGAGATGATCATGCACCAGTGCGACATAGATGAGGACTGTAGGGTGTTGGTGGTAGTTGGCACATTCCGTGAGGATGCATGGATGTATTGGGAGTACTGTGATCAAGAGATGCTGTTAGCACTTGATTTGGCTGAGTTTCACCAAATCATGATACAACAGTTCTCGCAGAAGAGTTCAGCACCGGTTTCAGACCCTCCGAGAGCAGGGTAGTAACGCCACCACCGACTATGCCCAAGTATACAGATGTCAGAGATTTTGTTCTTCGGGCAAAGAGACAGTAGATGATGCTAAGTGATACTATATTCACTTATGCAGTCTGGTTTCAGGATAATGTTGTGAGGAAATGTCCTATATCCAACCTCACAGACGAGGATTTTTGTGACATATTTTGGAAGGGGCTCACTATTAATCTACGACAGAGGGTAACTCCTTTATACCCTATTACCTTATGTGAGTTTATAGTTACTGTAGCCAAAGTAGAGGAAGAGATAATGATGGAGTGCATGGTGCACAAGAGACGTGAGCAACTGTTACAAGATGCCATGCTAGATCGTCTGTATGGGGCATAACCTATGGCAAATGATCATGAGGCTGGTCCATCAAGGCAATGAGAGGGTATGGGTCCCGTTGAAGGATAGACGCCATCTGAGGCTGGAAACGGTACGGATGAAGATGAAGTAGATCCAAAGGAATTTTTGACAATTCCGGACCAACCCCAGTTAGGAGATTAGATGCAGAAACATATGTGATGTATAAATATATATATATATCTGTATATGTGTATGTATGATAGTATCGAAAGGCTATTTTGAGAAAAGCCCTCGAGTTGATATATATTTGAAAATTTTGAAATGAAATGAAATGACAATCATATTTTGACATGTTCAATGTATGAAATGTTGAAATTATGTGATGATTAAAACTATTTTTACTTCTACTGTAAAAATATGTTTGCGAAAATCTAACGATTGATTTTCGTGTGATTATAGGAAATAGAAAAGATGGTGAATCCACGAAACCTGAGAAACATGAGAGGGCATCTAGTCCTGTCAGAAAGAGTAGATGAACTACAAGCCATGTTGGAGGCTCAGATGAAGGCAAATGTTGAGCTGAGACAAAGAATAGAACAGATGGAGCAAAGGCAAGGCCAGGAAGAAGACCAAAACCCATACATGGCCGCACCTAAACAAGAAGTGCCGCCAACTGAACTTGAGATTGAAATAGTAGAATCCCAACCTCAACCTAGAGTCAATCAAGAACCACTTTATGAATGATTCTAACAAATGAAGCCACCGGAGTTCGAGGGTTCCACAAACCCATTAGAAGCAGAAGAATGGTTATCTTCACTCCATATGATCTTGGAATTTATGGAGTTGAATGACCAAGAAAGGATTATATACGCGTCTTTTGTTTTGAAAAAGGATGCAAGATTTGGTGGGAATCAGTCAAGTTGAAAAGGAACATGTACACAATGTCATGGATAGATTTCCTGGTGGAATTTAATCAGAAGTATTATAATCCCCCACTACTGCTACCACAACAAAGAGAGTTTACAGAATTAAAGTAGGTGGACATGTCAGTAATCGAAGTCTGTAGCAAGTTCAACCAGTTGTCCCGACTGTGCTCGTATGTTGTCTCCACTAAGAGGGAGAAAATCCAGAAGATGCTGGGAATGTTCCGTCCTGAAATCTCAGTATTGGTTGTGTAAGCAGAGCTTTAAGGGCTGAATATTACCTGGTAAGATAAAAGGAGGAAAAGGAAAAGATTTGGGATGCTAGGAAGAAGGAAAAGTTATTAGCAAAAGCTGTACAAGTTGGATCCCAGGTCAGACAAAGCAGCAAACCGAATTAGAATACGAAGGTTAGGTAACCAAGCACTTCTGGCCAACAGTCATAGGGGTAAGATGAAGGGGAATAATTCTGGGAATAAGAACTAGCAGCGGAGGTTGAACAACATTGCGAGACTTACTGTTTGTGACTATGTAGTCTGTGGAAAAAGACATGCAGGTAGATGCAAACTTGCCCCAAACGTCTATTTCCAATGTGGAAAGGATGGCCATTTTGTCAAGAACTGCCCCAAAAATAGGCAAAATGTGCAGGGTTCATTCAAGACACAACAGCCATGTCCCCAAGCACATGTAATCCAGGCAAAGGTTGAAGGTCCTTCATCCACAGAAAGACAGGAAAGATCGAAACGTTTGCCCCGAGCGGATGCTCGAGTAATGGTGTATGTCAAAAAAGATGCGGAAGCAGGGACGTCCAATGTAGTAATAGGTCAATTTTCTATTGCTAATCATTTGGCGTCTGTATTATTTGATTTTGGTGCTAAGCATTCATTTATTCCCTACCAATTTATGAACAAGATAGCATATCCTCAGGATAACATTGGTATGACCTTTAGAACGGCTCTACCCTCAGGAGAGGTATTGATGTCCAATAATTGGCTACCTCATGTGCCAATAATTATGGCAAATAGGGAGTTGTATGCAGAATTGATCGTGATGGAGCTTGCCGATTACGATGTAATACTAGGAATGGATTTCCTAGGGAAGTATCAAGCCACGATTCAAAAGCGAAAGATAAAGTTCCAATCTGACCAGGAAGATAGATTTGAATACATCGATTTGTCACGTAAATCGAGGAAGATAATAATCAACTCGATAAAAGCGAGGAGGCTAATGTTTAGTGGTTGTGCTAGATACTTAGCATGCATAGTGGACGTGATGGAAGAATGGAAGCTTCAACCCAAAGATGTTCCTGTTATGAAGGAATTCACTGATGTCTTCCCAGAGGAATTACCAGGATTGTCACCTGAACGAGAAATCTCCTTTGAGATTGAGCTAATGCCAGGAACTGCAAGTATCTCAAAGGCACCATACCGAATCGCACTGGCAGAATTAAAAGAGTTACAGGAGCAGCTGAAGGATTTATACGTCCGAACTATTCCCCATGGGGTGCTCCAATGTTGTTTGTCAAGAAGAAGGATGGATCTTTTCACATGTGTATTGATTACAGGGAGTTGAACAAAGTCACTGTCAAGAATAGGTATCCGCTACCTAGAATTGACGACCTGTTCGATAAACTAAAAGGCCCAGTGGTATTCTACAAAATTGATCTACGATCAGGATATCATCAACTGTGGATCAAGGAGAGTGATATCCATAAGACCGCATTTCGTACCCGTTACGATCATTACGAATTCCTTGTGATGCCGTTTGGGATAACAAATGCGCCAACTGCATTCATGGACTTGATGAATCGAGTCTTTAAGGAATATCTGGATAAATTTATCATTGTGTTTATCGATGATATTCTCATATATTCAAAGACTTGCGAAGAACATGAAGAACATCTAAAGAATTGTCTTGCAGACGATAAGGAAGCATCAACTCTATGCCAAATTCTCAAAATACGAATTCTACCTGGATATAGTACATTTTCTTGGACATGTGGTTTCCAAGGAAGGAATCACTGTGGATCCAGCAAAAGTAGAAGTGATCAACGAATGGCCAGCACCTAAGAATGTAACAGAAATACGAAGTTTCTTAGGTTTAACTAGCTAGTACAGAAGATTTGTACGCATGACTCACTGCACCTCTTACAGCTTTGACAATCAAAGATAGGAAGTACGAGTAGACGGAGGTGTGTGAAAGAAGCTTCCAGGAGCTGAAAAGATGATTAACCAGTGCGCCAATTCTTACACTTCCTACTGAATGAGAGATGTTCGTGATTTACAGTGATGCCTCGAAGATGGGATTAGGAGCTGTCCTGATGCAAGGTGACAAGGTGATTGCCTATGCCTCACGTCAATCAAAGGACCATGAAAGAAATTATCCAAGCATGATTTGGAACTTGCCGCAGTAGTGTTCGCATTGAAGATCTGGCAACACTATCTGTATGGAGCTTAGTGTCAGATTTATACTGACCACCAAAGTTTAAAGTATTTCTTCATGCAAAAAGAGCTAAATATGCAGCAAAGGAGATGGCTGGAACTGGTAAAAGACTATGATTGTGAAATCCTCTACCATCCTAGAAAAGCCAATCGTGTTGCAGATGCGTTAAGTAGAAAATCTACTGTCTCGCAACAACTGCCAATTAGAAAACTTCCAAAGCCATTACAGCGGGAAATCAACATGTTGAAGGTGGAGCTGATAGTTGGAAAATTGGCTACATTACAACTGGAATCAATGCTGTACGAGGATATCAGAGAGGATTAGAAATGAGACCTGAATCTAACAAGTTCTCATGAGGAAGTGTCTAAAGAGGGGTTAATCTTACATCAAGGAAGAATTCAAGTTCTAGATGATGAAGGATTAAGAAGGAAAATTATGGCAGAAGCCCATGAAACGCCATATTCAATACATCCCGAGCCAGTAAGATGTACCAGGATTTGAAACTACAATTCTGGTGGAAAAGGATGAAGAAGGACATTGCTAAGTTTGTAAGCAGATGTATGACGTGCCAAAAGGTTAAGGTTGAACATCATCATCCAGGCAGAAAACTAGAACCGTTGGAGATTCCCGAATGGAAATGGGAACATATTACGATGGATTTTGTGATAGGATTACTGAAAACCCGAGAAGGTTATGATGCCATTTGGGTTATTGTCGATGGGTTGACAAAGACGACAAGGTTCATTGCTGTGAAAATGACCTTTTCGTTGGAAAAGTTAGCAAACTTGTATGTTAACCACATAGTTAGGTTACATGGAGTTCCTAAATCCATTGTGTCAGATCGTGATCTATGATTCACTTCGAACTTCTGGACATGTGTGCAAGAAGCTATGGGAACAGAAGTGTGTCTGAGCACAACATTTCATCCCCAGACGAATGGGCAATCTGAGCGAACGATTCAAATGCTAGAAGACATGCTTTATGCGTGTACAATAGATTTCCCAGGGAGTTGGAACGAGAAACTTCCATTGGTAAAGTTTTCGTACAATAACAGCTACCAAGCCTCGATAGGTATGGCACCCTATGAAGCTCTATATGGAAGGAAGTGCAGATCATCGATTTATTGGTATGATTTACAAGAAAAACGACTGCATAAGATAGATTTCATACAAGAAACAGTGGATGCAGTTATAAAAATACAGCAACAAATGAAAATAGCCTAAAGCAGACAGAAGAGCTATGCAGACAAAAGACGAAGATCCCTAGAGTCCAACGAAGGTGATTTCGTATTCCTAAGAGTTTCACCGATGAAAGGAATAATGCGGTTCGAAAAGAAGGGGAAATTGAGTCCAGGATATATTGGACTATATGAGATTATTGAACGCATTGGTAAGGTTACCTATAGATTGGCGTTACCTCCAGAAATGTCGATAGTGCATAATGTGTTTCATGTGTTGATGCTACAGAAGTATATATTGGATCCAACCCATGTGTTGAAACATGAACCGATCCAAATTCAGGAAGATCTGACGTATGAGGAGAGGCCTGTTCAAATTCTGGCACTAGAGGATAAGTGATACGAACCTCGTCAAGAATAACGAGACCCGTCAAGAATTATGAACCCAAGAACGTTCTAAAATCAGGTTCGAATGGATGGGAGACCTCGACCCGTTGCTTCAGCAAAAACAAGAACCTTGGTATATGGACCTCAACCCGTTGCTTAATGCGAAGCAAGAACCTTGGTATAAGGAAGACGCCACAATCAACTATGGAAGGGTTGATTGATAAGTCAGAAGCGAACGCCACGGAAGATTCCGATAAGTTCAGATAGTTCTTCAAAGAACCAAAGAGAATTAAAACTCTCAAATTTATTAATTAAACTGATGTGTTCTGTTTTATTGATATGGGGGTGCCTATTTATAGGCAATTGTTACAAAGAATATTCCTAAAGAAAATCTGAAAAAATAAGCCTAAAAAAATCCGAAAATTATTTGAAAATTTGTTACAAAAGATAATCCTAAATCCTAACTGAAATTTGTTACAAAAGATATTCCCAAATCTTCCTAAATCCTAACAAATCTGAAAAGATAATCCCAAATCTTCCTAAATCCTAACAAATCTGAAAATCTAATCCTAACCAAATTCGTAAATGTAGGAAGGTAGTTATTCTGCCACAAATTCGAAAATTCTTGGTTAAAAAAACGTCTTGGGCTTGATTGAATTAGCTGAATTCCTCATGGGCTTGAATTAAGTCAATGTATCATGAATCATGCTCAATGGGCCACGAATTTGGTTGAGCCCAAACCTCTTGCATTAGCCCATTAAGTGCTTCTTTAAATCTCTTTGCTCTCGCTCTTGTAACCGGCCCAATTGGTATTTGAATTGGTTCCCTTGACGTTGATTGGTTCCTTTAAAGCTGTTCCTTGATTCACATCAATAAGGTTTTGAGGAACAAGACGATCCCATTAGTCAAAGTGCTATAGAGAAATCACAACGTCGAAGAGGCTACATACCCGCACTTGTTCTAAATTTTTGAGGACAAAAATTTTATAAAGAGGGGTGAATGTGATAACCGAGAATTTTAGATTCTTAGAGTATATTAAAATTGTATGAAAGTATCAATTTTAATGAATAAAATATAAAAAAGTTGTGTTTTAATACTGTTGTGAATACTGTAAAAATGTTTTGTCAGTGTTAAAGTGAGTGAGTTCAGAGATGGAAAATCTTACCGAACAAAATCGGGTAAGACGGTTTGAAAACAAAACCAAAAACCCTAGAGAGTGCACTGAAATGCACTAAAAAGATAAAAATTTATGGTAGAGAATTTTGACCAAACGGAAGTAAAATAAAACAAACCGATTGCACCGAAGGCGCCCAGAACCCACCTACGTGATTTGGTAAAGTTTCATTCGATTTGACTTTCAGTCAAAATTTGACCATGAATTAATATATGAATTAATTCATAGGATGACATTACATTTATGATGTCATAATATAATTTTTGAAGGCTTGGAAAGTAAGAATTAATAGGTGTAAGGCTAGGATTAGTTGTCTTTTTGATCAATGGCTAAGATTTAGCCAAAATGACATTGAAAAAAAATTAAAAATGGGCAAAAAAAGGGATTCGGCCACTTGTAGGAATGGCAGCCCAAAAATTTTATTTTTGGCCCAAAAATATTGCATTTTAGTCTTTCAACAATTAGCAAATTGTCAGAAAAAATTGCAAAAAGGCCCCTTGCTTTTGCCTATAAATAGGCTTCAAAAATCCACTTAAAAAATAAGAAAAACCAAGCCAAACTCTTGCATTTTTGCAGCCCAAAAATCTGTGCCCCTTAGTGACTTTCAAGCCAAAAATTGTCAAAATTTCTTTACAAAAATAGCCTCCAATCTTAGCCAAGGTTGCAAGGAAACAAGTTCATAAGGTTAGCTTCAAATTTGAAGCAAATTTCATTTCTTTTCTTGCAAAAATATATGGCTATTAAGGTGCAGAAAACCTTGAAAATTTTGATGTTTTGTTGATGTTATTGATTGGTTTGGTGTTTTAGAGTTTGAAGCATGAATTAGGTTTAAGAAATAAGCAAAATTTGATGCTTGATTTCCATGAAATCCGTGGCTAGTAAGTGTGGGGAAAATGATGAAAACTTGATGATTTGCTTTGATAGTAATGTGAGTTTGATACTATGATTACTAAAGCATGGATTGGAATAATGAAACTAGCATTTTTGATGCATTTTTCATACTAAAATCTGTGGCTAGCAAACACTAGAAATTAGCAAATATTTGGTGTTAAGTAATGATGAGAAACGTTGATAAAACCCTAGTAATAAGAACAAAAATTTTCTATGTGAATTAGCATGAAAAATTCGTGGCTAATGCTACGGTTGGAATGAAAATTTTGTTAGGTTTTGATGTTGATATGTACATTTGAAAACCTAAGAGGGATATGTGATAATTGATTATGGCGATGAAAAATATTTGGTGATGTTTAATATGAGACACCGAGTTGATGAGTGGAAAAAAATTGATGATTTGTGTTGAATTTTGAATATTGATTAATGTGAAAAATCTTTATACAAAGTTTGATAACTTTGTATAAAATAGGTTTCTAGTATAGTACGTGACAGGTACAAAGGTTCTGAGGCGTACCTAATGTCGGTAAAACCTTAAAATATAAGTGGAAATGCTGCCGAAATTTCTAAAACGGCATAAGGGCATTTCGGGAAACGAGGGGTAAAAAACCAAGACCCCTCGGCAAGTTAGGATTGAAAATGAAAAACCAACCTAAGAAGAATAGTAAACAAACGCTTAATGACTAAAATGCGTAAAACGGGTAAAAATTCATATTAGGGGTATTTTAGGAAACGAGGGGGAAAGATTAGATCAAGATAGGAAACCCGAGCCCCTCGGGGATGGGCTGAAAAATGTTTCAAGAGTAGTGAAATGCCCATTTGAGGCTCCAAAACGTTAGAAAAACAAGAAACGACCCTAGGTGACAGATGAATAGTAACCAGGGGTCGGAAAATGGATAATTGGGATTTTGTAGCAAAATAAGCTATAAAATAATACAGAAGCCTAGGGAATATTATTTTAAGATATTTGAGCTTAGAAAATTTGGGAAAAATAATAGAACGAAATAGTTATAGTCCCGAGACCCATTAGGGGTAAAATGGTCATTTTCACCCAAAAAAAATTTCCATAAGGCTCGAAAAGGATCGTAAAAGATCTAGAATGACTTAAATAAAATTCTAGAACCCAAAATAAAGATTTTAGAGTTAAAAATCTAGAGTTTAAATAGTACACGGGCGTGTACATTGAAACACGGCCGTGTAGAACAAACCCGGGAGGTACACGGGCAAGGACACAAGCGTGTTGTAAACCATGTACCATATAAAAAGTTAAATTGTGTTGTAAAGTTTATCGCAAGATAAATATATTTAAAGTGATAATTAATAAAGGGTTTAGGCAGATAATATTATGTCAGTAGGGACCCAAACTAGAGACAAATTTGCAGAAGAGTTCCGGAAGTGGACATTATCGTAGTGGTGGTAAGTTCAAGCATTTTCATGTCTACAACATGAAATACTGTAATATTGTGTTTAGTACTAGTTGTACACTGGCGGTTAGGTCCTATGGACACTGGGGGATTAGTTAGTATAACATATCCCATATAACGAGAAAAGAGAATAAGTATGACCTATGGGTAGTAGAGATTAATGACCTTGAGGTGACGATTAATGTCACTTGATCAGTACTAAAATTGAAAGATGGTAATAAAACCATTTAGGGTGTACCACCCCTCTAACATTGTGGTGGAGGTTTACAGGTCCTTCAAGGATATAATAATCACCACGAGCAATGAGGACTGTGAGGAAGAAGCTTTAGGGTCGCTCCCTAAGCCGTCCCAGTCAGCGCGCTATAAATTATCAGTACAGCCACTAAGAGCTCGAAACCAGAAGATAAATAGAGATAATAGACAATAATGTGACAAAAGCCATAACAGAGCATAATTAAGTATAACCGACACTAGTACTAAGTGTAGTGGATTCGGTTAGGATAGCATAAATAGTACTCGGTTAGGGTAACAGTTACTATTCATCGATCAAAGGTCAACATCACTATTTATGGTGAATAGTAGTATTCATGTATGAAGGTCAACATCACTATTTATGGTGAATAGTAGTATTCATGTATGAATAGTATTATTCATAGGAAATTAGATTTTAATGTTTTTGAATCTATGTGATTTTTACTAAGTATGTTTGAACTTTCTGAGCCTGTTAGCTCTTCAGTTTGTTCATGTTGCAGGTAAGAAACCTGTCCAATAGGCTCTATGGATGGCGACAGGATGTGTGTGTGTCAATGGGATAGGGAGTCCACTATGGATTTCAATCCTGCTACTAGTCTTCCGCTGAGCGATAAGTTAGTGAATTGAAGAGAATGTGTTTTGAAAAATATAGGATATATATGTTGTATGTTGTACTCAAAATGACAACAAAAAATTAATATTATATTTTACATGGCTTTCGTACATGGCCTTCTTATAAAGAAAGTATGTATTAAAAAGAAAGAAAAAAAAATTTGGGCGAAATTTTAAGCCCTGAAAAATGATAGTTATGAGAAAAAGAGTTTTTAACTGGCGATCCAGATTCGGTACACGGGCTGTCTTGGGCGGCAACAGAGTCGGTTCATGACAGTTTCACGTGATTGGTTTCGGGGGCACCACACAGTCTATAAATAAGGGTCCTACCACTCCAGTTCTCTTAGACCACAAACTCTCAAGTGAGCAGGCTTATTGTTGCACAACTCACCCTGACAATAAGTTCTTTAGAGATTTGGATGGTCAGAAAGAGACTAGCAGTGCTAGCATACCGATCAAGGATCCGAATGCCCACATACTCTACCATCCAAGAATTGGAGAATAGTAGAGAAGGCTAGTTGGTTGAAGCCTTTTCGGTCACTCTCCTCCTGTAGTTTGGCATCCCTTGAGGTATGAGTTTATATTGTTATTAGTTCATTGTATATGGCATCATGAGATATTTAACGATCTTGACAATTTTTTGTAATTCCGCTGTGCCATTCTGATGCATTTTTTATTGAATTATCCTACATTTCATTGGATTATTGTCCTAAGACATTGAAAAAAAGAGAGCGTATCAGTAAGGTTCCTTATGCATCCGCTATAGGTAGCTTTATGTATGCTATGTTTTGCACTTGCCCTGACATTTGTTTTGCGGTCGGTATGGCAAGTTGATATTAAGTGAATCTTGGAGTTAAGCACTAGTAAGCAGTGAAGCATATACTTAAGTATCTTAAGAGAACGAGGATTATATGCTAGTGTATTTTGGAGGGGACCTAACACTCGTAGGATATACAGACTTAAATTTCTAGACTTGCAAAGATTTGAGAAAGTCGACTTTAGGATCAGTGTTCTTGCTCGGAGGAGGCGCCATTGTATGGAGAAGCGTGAAACAGGGTTACACTATTGACGTGACAGTGGAAGCTAAGTATAAGGCTGCAGCTGAGGCATATAAAGACGTAATTTGGCTCCGCAAGTTCTTTAAAGACCTTGAGGTCATTTCGGGTGTTGAAAAACCTATCACACTCTATTGTGATAATAGCGCAGCTATTGCCAACACAAGGGAATCTAGGCACTACAAGAAGACAAAACACATAGATCAAAATACCACATAATAAGAGGGCATGTGAGGCAGGATTAGTGGATGTATGTAAAGTCACATCTGAGGACAACATTGCTAACCTCTTTACTAAGACTTTGATGGCTAGAAACTTTGAAAGGCATGTTGAGATGATAGGAATATGAAACATAGGACAACTACTAGCTTAGGGCAAGTAGGAGATTATTAGGAATGCCCTAAGCTTGAAAGATATTTTAATGTATTTCATTTATTTTGAACTAAGTAATAAAATTATATTTAGAGGTTATTTATTATATTACTGTATGTCCTCATTCTATTTACATGTTAAAACAAATATAAGCAAATATGACTCACTGATTACTTATGTTAAACTGTTAAAATATTGCATGCAATGGACTTTTGTATGTGAGAAGACAACATTCTAAAGTAAGCATCTAAACTAGGTGATGTGAATCAAATAACGGCTTTAAAGGAACCAATCAACGTCAAGGGAACCAACTCAAATACCAATTGGGCCGGTTACAAGAGCGAGAGCAAAGAGATTTAAAGAAGCACTTAATGGGCTAATTCAAGAGGTTTGGGCTCAATCAAATTCGTGGCCCATTGAGCATGATTCATGATACATTGACTTAATTCAAGCCCATGAGGAATTCAGCTAATTCAATCAAGCCCAAGACATTTTTTAACCAAGGATTTTCGAATTTGTGACAGAATAACTACCTTCCTACATTTACGAATATGGTTAGGATTATATTTTCAGATTTGTTAGGATTTAGGAAGGTTTGGGATTATCTTTTCAGATTTGTTAGGATTTAGGAAGATTTAGGATTATCTTTTGTAACAAATTTCAGTTAGGATTTAGGATTATCTCTTGTAACAAATTTTCAAATAATTTTCAGATTTTTTTAGGCTTATTTTTTTCAAATTTTCTTTAGGAATATTCTTTGTAATAATTGCCTATAAATAGGCGTCCCCATAGCAATAAATCAGAACACATCAGTTTAATTCATAAATTTGAGAGTTTTAATTCTCTTTGGTTCTTTGAAGAACTATTTGAACTTATCGGAATCTTCCGTGGCGTTCGCTTTTGACTTATCGATCAAGCTTTCCATAGTTGATTGTGGCGTCTTCGTTATACCGAGGTTCTTGTTTCGCATTAAGCAACAGGTTGAGGTCCATATACCAAGGTTCTTGTTTTTACTGAAGCAACGGGTCGAGGTCTCCCATCCATTCGAACCTGATTTTAAAACGTTCTTGGGTTCATAATCTTGACGGGTCTCGTTATTCTTGACGGGGTTCGTATCATTTGCTACCCCGTCAAGAATAACGAGGCCCGTTAAGTTTAGGAACCCAAGAACGTTCTAAAATCAGGTTCGAATGGATGGGAAACCTCGACCCGTTGCTTCAGCAAAAACAAGAACCTTGGTATATGGACCTCAACCCGTTGCTTAATGCGAAACAAGAACCTCGGCATAACGAAGACGCCACAATCAACTATGGAAAGGTTGATCGATAAGTCAAAAGCGAACGCCACGGAAGATTCCGATAAGTTCAAATAGTTCTTCAAAGAACCAAAGAGAATTAAAACTCTCAAATTTATGAATTAAACTGATGTGTTCTGATTTATTGCTATGGGGACGCCTATTTATAGGCAATTGTTACAAAGAATATTCCTAAAGAAAATCTGAAAAAAATAAGCCTAAAAAAATCCGAAAATTATTTGAAAATTTGTTACAAGAGATAATCCTAAATCCTAACTGAAATTTGTTACAAAAGATAATCCTAAATCTTCCTAAATCCTAACAAATCTGAAAAGATAATCCCAAACCTTCCTAAATCCTAACAAATCCGAAAATATAATCCTAACCATATTCGTAAATGTAGGAAGGTAGTTATTCTGTCACAAATTCGAAAATCCTTGGTTAAAAAACGTCTTGGGCTTGATTGAATTAGCTGAATTCCTCATGGGCTTGAATTAAGTCAATGTATCATGAATCATGCTCAATAGGCCACGAATTTGATTGAGCCCAAACCTCTTGAATTAGCCCATTAAGTGCTTCTTTAAATCTCTTTGCTCTCGCTCTTGTAACCGGCCCAATTGGTATTTGAGTTGGTTCCCTTGACGTTGATTGGTTCCTTTAAAGCCGTTATTTGATTCACATCACTAGGGTCTGTAGTCTATGGGGTTAGACCGAGCATCTAACTCATGTAAAGACTATTATGTTGTCTAAAGCCAAATAGGGATGGTTTGTCTTGACTGTCTAGAGTTTTCACTCCCGAATAGAGACATAGATATGTTGCTTGATGATGACATATAGGACTAGGATTAATGTGTAACTGATCTGCGTAGTCTGCTTAAGTGGATCATGTTACTTTTGACATTCATTATGCAATAACCTTAATCCTAAGTAGATGAAATACTTTATGTATATGACTTGTGTAGTTTGATGTTCAAATGGGTAAAGTATCTCAAAGGTAGTAAGCTTATAGTTCGGTTCGATGGGTAGATGACTTATATACGTTAAACGGTTTGTTTACAGATATTGGAATCATAACTCTATTAAGGAGTTAAGGGTATACTCTTAAATTGGATGTGAAAATGGACAAGGTCTTGGGTTATCTGCTTGGTAGATGACATCTTATTTACATATGGTGAATAATCATTTTCTTATTTGGTAGTATAATGGAACTTTAAGATTGTTTGATCAGTAGGTTGAACGGACTTTAACCTAAGGTTGATCATGTAGAAAGCGTGTCCCTACTACCTTGACCTAAAACTTACTTTTAAACTTGCTCTTCTTAACTTTGCTCTTCTTAACTTAGCGTACTTACTTTACTTCTTATACTTTTCTTATCTTCTTTAAACTTTTCACTTACCTTCATCTTTTTTAAGTACTTTAAATAAATACTTTCTTTAACATACTCATTTCTTATACGACTGAACTTTGCCATATTATACTTGGCATTTAAACTTACTTGTGGAAGCGATGTTTGAAAAATTACTGATAACATTGTTTTTTCTTTTAAAACTTGATTTAAACATATGAGTTTTCAAAAACAAAATTTAAATACTTCATAAACTTAACTTACACTAAACCTTGTCTCTTTTCTTTACATTACATATACATTTTCTTTTTATTGCAGTGGAAAAATCATAGCGAAACCATAACCCACCCCATGACACTCTGAGAATCTATCTGCCATCCCATCAGTTCCTTTCCTCATAATGTAGGCAGCTTACTCTTGTTGCCTACATCATGAACAGACTAGTGAGCTAGAGCTTAGTAAGTACAAACATACATATAAAATATTATGTGTTCATATATACATGCTAAAACTTTATGTAAACATAACATACATTTAAAACTTTACTTAAACACATCAACTAACAATGAATGTTAGTCAGATTATACTTGCTTATTATTATTCTTCTTTGTTCTCATTGTTCTTTCTGATTTTTCATATTCTTCTGTTCTTTTCTTAACTTTTCTTTCTTTTCTTTTCTTTTCTTTCACTTTCTTTCTTTTACTTTCTTTCTTTCACTTTCTCTTGTGGGCCCATGGTTAAACGTACTTAATGTGCGTAGACTAATGGGGGAAAGGGGGAGCGACCCACCAATCAACCCCAAGGTCAATCTTTGCACTACCACACGTAGGGCAGCACATTAAGCCATTAACTATCTTATTCTTATGGTAGCACCACACTTCTGGGGTGGAGGCTATTCTTAAACCTCACATCTGTGGAGGCTGGTACGTCAATCTTAAATTTTCAACCTTATTATCTTGCTTATCTTCATTTTTCTTATCTTTCTTTTCTTTAACTTTTCGTACATGTTAGATTATCATGTCACATGTCACAGGGCACAGCTTTTACATAAAGCTTAATCTGAAACTTTCTATCGCTTATAAATAATTATTTTAATAAAAACATGTTGTAACTTCACTTCACAACAACACATCATAACACAATCCTATAGCAAGTCAGTTCGTGTGTAGACAATTAAATTTCTGTACTTACCTACACTTTTGCTCGTATCTCTTTCTTCGCTTTTGGATCCCCAGATGCTCGTTTGTTGCCTCTAGATCGGATCCTGATAACCGAAATAATTATGATTATTTTAAAATCTTTACTTTATACATAAAACTTATTAAAATATAATCATTCTACGTTTAATTTCTTAATCATGAACTTAGGGGTCTAAAATCCCATTTCTAGCCTTTCTGTCAACTTTTGTCAAAATTGCCATTTTGCCCTTAACTTTTGGCAAAATGACAATTTCATCTCTAGCGGACTTTTCTTACTTTTCTCCTTCTTAAATCTTGATTTTGGCCTTAAAAATTCTATTTAAGCTATTCTAAGGCTCTAACATTCCTTTCTGAACATTTCAGAAATTTTGATCAAAATGATTGTGAATAGTATCTTTGACCGTAAATAATACTATTCACCATGAATAGTACTATTTATTTGAATAGTACTTACCTTGACCGTGAATCTTATCGTTTTAATGCTTAGATTGGGTTTTCTAAGCTCAAAAATCATAAAATAATTTTTTGTAGGCCTTACCGAGCTTTTATAGCATTAATTATTGAAATTCTCAATTTACTATTCATCAATCCTCGGGTGGCACTATTCTGACCCTAGGTCGTTTCTCCCCTTTTTCTCGGGCTTAGGTCACCGAGGGGGCTCGGGTTTCCATCCAGACCACATTTTACCCCTTGTTTCCTAAAATACCCTTTGTGCCGTTTTAGAAATTTCGGCAGCATTTCTGCTTAATTTTTGAGTTCCTAGCATTTAGCAAACGCCTTGAAACCATCTAACTTAATTCTAATCTACCATGTACTATACCAGAGGCCTAATTTTTACGTAAAAGTTATACTTTTTACGTAAAAATCTTTACATTACACACATTTTCTTATTTGACCATTTTTCATACAAATAGTCCATAATTAACATTTAATCATCTCAGTTAATAAATTGAGGAATTTAAAATAGTTGAAATCACTACCGGAGTTGTTCAACGATGTCCATCGGGTAGGTTAACTTCAATCGGCGATCGATAGAGCCATTTGATCCCGCGTGTACAAACTTTGTTTCTCCATTCTTTATGTTTGAAATTCCGTCTTGAAATTCTAACGCCGCGGATGTGTCCAGAATGTCGAAAATAGGCCAACAGGCCATTCTTTAATTTTTGGGGTCTGGGTCGCCGTTGACCGACGGTGGCGATGGAAAAGGTGGACACCATCTCGTAGATCTCGACGTGAGGAACCCATTGGTGCTGTCAATTTCACCAATTGAGTCTCCTATCACCGGAATCGGGCCTCGGAAAATGGACGGTGACGGCGATGCTTGATTTCCACCGTGCCGACGTTGTTGCCCAAAATTGGTTTAGAGCTTTTGATCTACGCATCACTCTGAGTCTTTTCGTACCGATTGTATGGCTCAACTCCGCTAGAATCGTTGTTTTCCAAGACGACGACACAGTGGCAACAGCAAGGCCTTGGGCGGCGTGATCCGACGATTATTGAGGTGAAACAAGACCTGGGTTTTGTTCTCCTCTTCACCACGAAACTTTTGGGACCAGAATGTAAGGACCGCCCCGATCATGTACTTTAATTTTCAATTTAATGAGAAATTGAAGAATAATTTGACGCATTTTAGTGTAATTTTTATGGTACACGGTCAGGTACACGGTCGTGTAAGTGGCCGTGTATCACACAGACTGTGTACATGTGTGTAGCCGTGTAAGTATACATGGCCATGTAGCAGAACACAGTCAGGTACACGATCGTGTAAGAGGCTGTGTACCACTCAGGTTGTGAATGTGTGAAAAGCCATGTAGCTGAACATGGCCGTGTACTGAGACACGGTCAAGAACACAGCCATGTAAGAGGCCGTGTACTGCTCGAGTTGTGAATGTGTGAGAAGCCGTGTAGCTGAACATGGCCGTGTACTGAGACACGGTCAAGAACATGGCCGTGTACCCCTCGGGTTAATGAACGTGTAAAAGGCATGTTTTGAAACATGGCCATGTTGAAAAACTTCAGCTAGTACATGCCGATGTCCGGTGTATACACGCCCATGTTACCTTAAACACTCTCGCGTTAGAGGTAGTGTTGAAGGCCGTGTAATGAGCAGAAAGCCGTTACACAGACCCTTAAATTTCATGAAACCTAATTACTATACAATGAGTAATTAAGTTGGAAAATATAGTATATTTTGCCCATTGAATAGACTAAACAAATACGGTACTGTTTAAGTACTATTTATGCAATGAAAGGGGCAACCGACAGTGAACCCGGTCCACCCTATTATGTGTATATATGAATGAGACATGTAGTGTCGAGAAACTGGTCCGGATGACCATTTCTTGACACAAGACTGGTAAATAGATCACCAGAATACTCGGACCGAACATCTGAGCATAAGAGCAAGAGATAGCCATAATAAGGGTACGACATCGAGAAAATGGTCCAGATGACCTCTTCTCACCTAGAGACTGATAAAATCAGAGTCGGAGCACTCAGACTAGTCAGTTAAGTAGAAAATGGTGGTTAATGAATAGTGAGAAGTATGCAGTATTAGGATGAGGGTCAAGACGACCTTTACTCGGCCAAAAACTGATATATTTGGGCTCAGAACGCCCAAATTAGTCAATTGGACACCTGACACGTTTTTTGAGGTGGGGTCACACCGACCTCAAAAATTGGTCTAGATGACCTCCGATGGACGTAAAACTGATAAAAATGGAATCAGCATGTCCAAATTAGTCAAGAGAGACTGTGTCTGAAATTTCACCCGGGAACGCCTCGGTTCGTGTGTGAAAGGACAACACAGTGTAGACACAATCACAGTATAGGATGTGAACAGTAATCTAGACTGATAATGGGCTCTTAGATAGTAGAAAACAACCAGAAATTTACAGTGTAAAAATCGTATTTAGAAAACCAATTTTCTGGTGAAAATTGGAACACTGCCGAGAAAGGACCGAACACCGCAGTATAAAATTAGACTGCAATGAGAAGCCAACACAGATAAAATTTGGCCTTAAATTTCTGTGTCCCTTAGCTAAAAAAGCGGCTATAATCTGTAGTGCACATAGCCCAAAAGGTGGCCATTAAAATAATCTCCCTAGCCATGACACACTTGAATATTTTATTCAAGGGTTTTTAAAAAAGTAGTCAACAATATTTGTTTAATTCCTTCCTCCTCCCAATGAGCAGCCCCCACCCACTTCTTCTGAAAATTGGCAGCATATTTGTCCTAAGATTTGGCTAATTTGGTGGACAATTAAGTAGGATTAAGCCTAAGAAGTTTGGTTAAGTTTTACTTATAAAAGGCACCCTTTGACATAAGGCATGGGCTTTTGCTTCCACACACCTAAAACCACAAGTCTTTTTCTTCTTCTTTTCCTTGCTTGCTGCCGAATCTTCTCAGCCCCGAAAGCCAACATTTTGCAAGCCAAAACCTTGACCAAAACTCACAAAAAACCGACCTCTTCCAAGCTTGAGCAAGGGGAGACCGAACCAAGCTTTTCGGGTGCACCAAGGGTAAGTGCAAAACTGATTTTCCTTGTGTTTTGATTCTTGGTTTTGAGTTGCTGTTTGAATGATTTTTTTTAGTAACTTGGCTAGCATAAAACCAACTTCAAGCCCTTGAGTTTCTATGGCATTTTGACCCCCCAAGCCTAGCCAAAAGCATGCTTGAGTCCAAAGCACCAATTGTAAAAATCGAAACCCTTCTCATGGTGATTGGTTGAAAAATTTAGTTTTCAATCTAAGGGTTTTATGTGTATTTGTTTATGCACAAGGTTGTATTAAGTTAATTGAGCCCTTAGCTTTCATTTCTTAAAGTCATTATGGTTGTGGTTGTGTTTACTTTAAGTTGCATATGGTTTGTGGATGTGAATGCATGGATATGTATTATGGTGGCTGGACACAAATCTGTCCTTAGAAAATAGCTATGGATTTTGGCCATTTTGACCCACTTAGGTTCTGAATCTGGGATTTGGTAAAACATAGTGTTTTAAGGAAATTTCGATACGGTAGTTTTTAAGCCTTGGCCAAAAACGAGCCTAAGATAGGTTTTTAAGGTGTTATTCACTTAGTGTCCAAAACTGGGACAAAACTGGGAGCAAAAATCTGAACCCAGTGTTTAATCTCGGGTTTTGCTAGAACTGGACCCCTTAGAGTCTGAACCGGTTCTCGGACTCGACATGAAAGTTGTAGATCTCATCGAGACCTTGAGAATGACTCACGAGAGTCAAAAATTTGGCCGTTTCGGGCCTCAAACCGAGCCGTTTTTACAAAGACGTAAAACTGAGATTTTTACAAAAAACTGGGCATCAACCCCACGGTTTTAATGAAATTAGGAGCCGTTAGAGTTAGATTTAGTGTGATAACCGGGAATTTTGGATTCTCGAGGTAGGTTAAAATTGTATGTATATAACAATTTTAATGAATAAAATGTGAAAAAGTTGTGTTTTAATACTATTGTGAATAGTGTAAAAATGTTCTGGTAGTGTTTAAGTGCGTGAGTTCGGGGATGAAAAATCTTACTGGACATAATTGGGTAAGACGGTTCGAAATCAGAACCGAAAACCCTAGAAAATGCATTGAGATGCACGAAAATGATAGGAAATTACAGTAGAGAATTCTGATCAAACGGAAGCAAAATAAGACAAACCGATCACACTGGAGGCGCCTAGAACCTGCCTACGCGATTTCGGTGAAGTTCTGTTCGGATCAGATTACAGTCAAAAATTGACCACGAATTAATTAGTGAATTAATATGAATAGTAGGATGACATCACCTTGATTATGTCATAAACCAAAATTATTTTCCTTAATTAAGAAAGTAATTTTGAAATGTGTATGGTTTAGATTAGGTTACTTTATGATCAATGGCCAAGATTATGCCAAAAAGCCATTAAAAAATTTTTTAAAAAAATTTGAAAAAGGCCATTCGGCCACTTGGAAAGGAAGAAGAAAAAAATTTGATTTTTGCCCCAAAATCCTTACTTTTTAGTCCTTGAACAATTAGGAAATTGTTGGGAAAAAATTGCAAACAAGGCCTTGATTTTTGCCTCTAAATAGGCATCAAAATTCAATCAAAAAAATGAAAAATTCAAGCCAAACTCTTGCCTTTTCTTCAGCCCAAAAACCATGAGCTTTCTTCTCCCTTAAACCAAAAATTTGTTCCAAAATTCACACCAAATTAAGCTTGCATTTCATTTCTCACATCAACCCAACAATTAGTTAAGGTAAGCTTCTAAATTGAAGCATTTTTCCTTGATTTTCCATAGAAAATCCATGGGTTTGGAGTGTTGAAAAACAATGAAAAAAATTGTTGTTTTGTTGGTTTTGTGATTTGTTTGATGTTGTAGTATTTAAAGCATGAATTAGGGTTTAGAAACAAGCAAAAATTTTGCATGTTTCCCTTGAAAAAACCGTGGCTTCAATGGTGTGAAAAATGTATGAGTTTTGATGTTTTAGTTTAGTAATTATGTTCATCTATTTAGGCATTGAATTAAGCATAAAATGGAATAAGGAAACAAGAAAATTTTGATGTAATTTTCTTGCTAAAACCATGGGCATGAACATTAAGAAATGAAAAATTTTTAATGTTGAATAGTGTTGATAAAAACCCTAGGAAAGAAAATAAAATTTTCTTTGTGTTTATGCATAAAAATCTGTGGCTATGCTAGGGGTTAGAATGTTTTGTTAGGTTTTTGATGTTGTTTTATACATTAAAAAACCTAAGAACGATGTGATGTGATAAAAAATTATTTTGATGTGATTAACTAGTAAACCGAGGCTAGTTTGAAAGAAAAATATTGTTATTTGTGTTAGTTTCTAAATATTGAATCATGTGGAAAATTTTTATACAAAGTTTGGAAACTTTGTATAAAATAGGCCTCTGGTCTAGTACGTGACAGGTACAAAGATTCTGAGGCGTACTTAACGCCGGGAAACCTTAAAATATAAGTGAAAATGCTGCTGAAATTTCTAAAATCGGCTTAAGGGCATTTCGGGAAACGAGGGGTGAAAATTGGACTCGGGATAGGAAACCCGAGCCTCTCGAGGACCGAGGGTCGGAGACGGATAAATAACGTTTAATGAGTAGTGAAAGGGCCATTTGAGACTCCGAAACGCTCGAAAAATGAAAAAACGACCCTATGTTACGGGTGAATAGTAATCGAGGGCCGGGAAAAATTAGATTGAGATTTTGTAGTAATTTAAGCTGTAAAATGATATAGAAGCCTACGAAATATTATTTTAAAATACTTGGACTTAGAAAATTTGAAAAAAATGATAGAACGGAACAGTTATGGTTCCGAGACCCGTTAGGGGTAAAATGGTCATTTTGATCAAAAATTTCCGAAAGGCTCGGAAAGAACCCTAAAAGACCTAGAATAACTTAGATAAAATCCTAAGACTCAAAATAAAAGTTTTAGAGTTAAAAATCTAAAAAATTTCGAAGAACACGGGAGTATAGAAAAAAATACACGGTCGTGTACATAAAGCATTTTTCAACCCGAGAGGTACACGGGCTTGAACACGGGCATGTATCAAGCCATGTACAGTTACACGGCTAAGATAGAAAACAACATGGCCGTGTAGAGTAAACCCGAGAAATACTGGGGCTGGGACACGGGTGTTTTTCAGGCCGTGTACCACAAACAAAATTTAAAAGCATTGAATTATTAAGTGAAATAAAATGTATATTTAAAGTGATAATTAAAATAGGGTATTAACAGATAATATTATATCTGTAGGAACCCAAAATAGAGATAGAACTGCAGAGGAGTTTCAGAAGTGGACACTAGCATAGTATTGGTAAGTTCAAGCATTTTCGTATCTACAACATGAAATACTGTGTTGATCTATTTTGTACTAGATGTACACTAGATATAAAATCCTATAGGCATTTGGGGATTAGTTAGAATAATATATCCCAGATAACAAGAATAAGTAAGACCTACGGCGATGGAGTATAGTAACCTTGAGGTGACATATAAGATCACTCGGTCAAGACTATAAACTGAAAGATGGCAATAAAACCATTAAGGCATACCGCCCCTCCAACATAGTGGTGGAGGTTTGTTCAAATCCTACGGGGTTATCAGGGCTGTGGAGGCCTATGTTCTAAGGTCGCTCCTTAGACCCTCCCAGTCAACGCGCTAATAATCATCGGTACTGCCATAAACAGGGCTCTAAACTAGAAATCAAATAGAGAATAAACAATCAATAAAATGATAAAAATCATAATTGAGCATAACCAAAGTTTACGTTAGAGTAATGTAAATTCGGTTAGGATATGTGAATAGTACCTAGTTAGGGTAAAATGAAAAGTAACAAGTTAGGGTAACTGTTACTATTCATTGATCAAATGTCAAAGTTACTATTCATGGTGAATAGTATTATTTATGATAAATAGTATTATTCATAGAAAATTGAGTTTTTAGTGTTTTTGAATCAATATGATTCTTACTATGTATGTTTGAACTTACTAAGCCTGTTAGCTCATCAGTTTGTTCATGTTACAGGTAAGAAATCTATCCAGTAGATTCCTGGATGGCAACAGGATGCGAGCGTGTCAAAGGGATAGGGAACTCACCATAAGCTTGGTCCTACCATAAGTTTTCTGCTGAGCTTTTTGAGTTGAAGAAAATATATTTCGAAACAAAATATACAATATATATGTAATATATGTTGTATATTATTTCGTACTTTATTAAGACATATAAAAGTTAGTATATGGCATGGCTTCCTTACTTAGTTTTCTTAAGAGGAAGTATGTATTAAAAAAAAATTATGGGTGAAATTTTAGGCCCTGATATTTAAGAGTTGTGAGCAAAAGAGTTTAAAACTGACGACCCGGATTCGGCACACGAACGGTCTTGGTCGGCCATAGAGTCGATTTATGATGGTTGCGGGTGGTCGGAATCAGGGGGCGTCACATTTAGGCTCTGAGATGAACACGAGATTTGTTCATCTTGTCGAGGACGAAAACTTTCATGTTTGACAAAATTTCAAACAAAGTTGTTTAGACCAAGTTTCAAAATTGTTTTAAAAAATAGTTTAAAAACCACCTTTAAAATGCAAGCTTTAAAAATGTGATTTATACACTTCAAAATAAAGAGATGTTTTTAACACTTTAAAATATGACCAAGGTTTTTATAAAAACTTCCCCCACCTTCCAACGGGGTGATAAGGGGACAGTTTCAAAATAAAGAATTTTTCCAAGATTTTTACAAGCCAACCCAAACAATTTTTCAAAGTAAAATAGTATGTAGCCCGGTAGGCTACCACACCAAACAAGCCTTAGTAGCCTGGTAGGCTACTACCCCAAACAAGCCATAGTGGCCCGGTGAGCCATTACACCAAACAAGCCATAGTGGCCCGGTGGGCCATTTCACCAAACAAGCCTTAGTAGCCTGGTAGGCTACCACACCTCAATAAGTGAAGTAACCCGGTCGGTTACTACACTAAGTTCACGTATAGTAACTCGATAGACTACTTAGTTACCAACACGCGAGTTAACTGATCAGTTCACTGAGCGGTAAACCAGTCAAGGGTCGCGTTTCGAACAACACAGTGAGGAATGATGATTAATCTGCCAAGTAGACGGTTGATCGAACACGATACGAGTTAGACACCAAATCCCCATAATAGGCCAATAGGGTACCGACGGGTCTCGATACCCTATAGAAACGCAAGTTATAGTCACTAACGTTAATAATGACTCAACGAGAGTATTAATGAGAAACGTTATTGATGACAGGTGGTAACCTGTGAATTGATAAAGGCATGATTTCAAGTTGCTTGCAATTAGGTAAGTACAACTCTGCCTATGGCATGAACAAAAATGCTTTTAAATGATGTTAAAATATGTATGCATGCACACGATGTTGCACCACATGTTTAAGAGCATATAGTTTCACAATCAAGTAGATTGATGAAAAAGCAAGTAGATGCCATACGTCCCTACCATGTAGGATTTGGGACAGCTTAGAGAAGCATATGGCTATAAAAGATAAACAAGACGGGAAGTAGTAAGCGTTTCATACCGGCCCTTTCAAATGAACGGGTTTTAAGTTAAAGCAGAAAGTTAAGCATCCGTTGATGGCTTTCCGGCTGTTTTACCTCGGGCGTTACCGATAGTCTGTGCACGCACGGTACTAACACATGGGCCCTAAATAGATAAGAAAAGAGAAGAGAAGTTTGAAGCATTAATGAACATAACCGAATCATGCATTAGTTATAGTTCACCATGCTTCTAGATGCATTCAGTACACGATGTTTCTGTGATGCACATGTTATGTGAAGTTTTATAATCTTTGATATGATATATGATATGTGATATGTTAAAGTGGTATATGTGATATATAACTGCTTATATGTTTTTAAGTGTGTACTATGTTTAAACATGTTTTGCGGTAAACATGTTGTACTTACTGGGCATAAAGCTCACGTAGTGTGTTCATGCTGTAGGTAAGCGTCTTACCGTTTAATTCCCAATGGGTGATGGTGGCGACGGAGGCGGATGTGAAGGCGAGGTTATAGAGACACCACGAGTTTATCTTTTGCAAAAAAATTTGAGTATCAGTATTTTGAATAGTAATGGTTAAATAGTACTTTGAATAGTAATTGTCAGACAGTATGTTTGAATAGTAACCGTTACATAGTATTTTTGAATAGTAACCGTAAACCGTATTTTTGAATAGTAATCATTAAATGGTATTTTTGAATAGTAATCATAAATCGTATTTTTAAATAGTAATCGTTAAATAGTATTTTTAAATAGTAACCGTTAAATAGTATTTTTGAATAGTAATCGGTATACGTATGTATACAGTAAATATGTACATGTAAAATTTAAAAAAAATTCCCTAATTTTATGCTATCTAGTTAAGTATAAATTGCTAGAAAGTATAAGAAAAGCAAGCAATTCAGTTTTTAAGTGACGATAAGGGCCACTGAGGGCACGGGGTGTCACACAGAATCACCTTGATCCGAGGTCAAACGGCGGAGATCTGGTGTCGCGAAATTCTCAACTTTCTGGCGACTTCGGGCGGTGCATGCGGCTTCCTACGGCAGCCGTTCTGTCACGTCGACCCACCGTTGGACTTAGCTCGGCGAGAGCGTTCCAACGGTGCCGGCGGTGTCGAAAACGAACACCGTTTCTGGTGGTCGATTACTATTCATTTCATGTTGGGGGAGGAAAGAGAAAGTGAGAAAAATTATGGGACCCCTTTTGAAATTTTCTGATTTTTTCCCCTTATATATACTTTTTTTGTTCAAAATTTCAATGTGAGCTATCCTGACTAATTTGGGCATACTGAACCCAAATATATCAGTTTTATTTTCATTTGAGGTCATCTTGTACTGGGAATTCCCGGTCAAATATTACCTTTTGTGCTTAATTAACTAATTTGAGGATTCTGATAGGCTATACTGACTAATTTGGTGTGTTGAACCCAAATTTATCAGTTTCAACTTCATTCAAGGTCATCTTGACCAATTTTTCGGTACTGCATTATTCCCGATCAAAATTTACTTTTTGCACTCAAATGACTAATTTGAGTGGTTTAAAGTTAGCGGTCTAAACTATGGTCTGTAGTCTATGGGGTTAGACCGAGCATCTAACTCATGTTAAGACTATTATGTTGTCTAAAGCCTTGGAGGGGACGGTTTGTCTTGACTGTCTGGAGCTGGACTCCCAAGTAGAGACATAGATATATTGCTTAGTGGTGACATATTAGACCGGGACTAAAGCGTGATTGATCTACGAAGTCCGATTTGAGTGGATCGATCTGCTTTTGACGTTCATTGTGCAGTAACCTTAATCCTGAGTAAAAGGACAGCTTTATGTATATGACTTGTGTACTTTGATGTTCTAATGGCTAAAGCATCTCAGAGGTAGTAAGATTATAGACCGGTTCGTTGGATGCATGACTTGTATACGATGAAGGGTTCATTTACAGATATTGGAATCATAGCTCTAATAAGGAGTTAAGAGTATCCTCATAAAGACATTATACTGAATGTGAAAATTGACAAGGCCTTGGGTCGTCTGCTGGGCAGATGACTTCTTATTCACATATGGTGAATAATCATTTTCTTTATTTGGTAGTATAATGGAACTTTAAGATAGCCTAATCAGTAGGATTAAATGGACTTTGGCCTAAGGCTGATCATGGATATCATATGAGGGTTCTGCATACATGACAAGGTCATTGGAGGATAGCTTGTCACAGGCTTACGTAATACAGTATATAATTGGGAGTTCAGTTTAAGGTTTATAGTGGTGTAACTCTGAAATTAGTGATCATATGATTGAGTTGTTCGGTAAAGAATGATGATCATATGGATTTGCAGGAGCCCGATTATATATGTCCAATCAGTCCCTCTACTAGCCTGATTATATATGGATTTGCTTGATATCGACTCACCATACCTACTGCAAAACATATATCCGGGCGAGTGCAAAGCATAGCGTACATAAGGCTACCCACAGCGGCTACATAAGGGATCTTACTCGTACGCTCTCTTTCTTCCGATGTCTTAGGACAGTCATCCAATGAAAGAGTTAGACCGGCAATAGAAGGTTGTGAAACTTTCTTTGCCTCTTGCATTGCATATTTGTCAATTATTTTATCTATGTATGAAGCTTGGGATAACGCTATCATTTTGTTCTTTCGATCTCTGAAGAGATGAATGCCTAGAACATAATTAGCTTCTCCCAAGTCCTTCATGTCAAACTGTTGGTGTAACCAAAGCTTGACCGATGATAAGTTCCCTACATCATTCCCAATGAGTAGTATATCATCGATATAGAGTATCAGAAAGACCACTTTTCCATCCTTAATACGTTTATAAACATAAAGTTCATCAACGTTCTGCTCAAAACCAAATGTCTTAATCGCTTGATCAAACCTCTAGTTCCATGAGCGGGATGCTTGCTTTAATCCATAAATGGATCTAAGCAACTTGCAGATTTCCTTTCTTGGCCTTTCGCTACGAACCCTTCGGGCTGTATCATATAGATACACTCTTCAAGATGGCCATTCAAGAATGCCGTCATGACATCCATTTGCCAGATCTCGTAATCGAGAGCCGCAGCAACAGACAGATCTCGTAATCATGCTCATGAGCCTCGGCCTGGTATACCTCAGCATCATACATGAAGAAATTTGGTTTCTTCGAAACCCTCCCACTACGACGAGGCACCCTAAATTTTTGATTGTCTGCAGGTCCTTCACTGGAACTCGGACTTGTGTCCAAGACCGAAATCTGTGGAGCAATTCTTTCACCCGATAACTCCTCTAGCACCACTTTGCTTCGAGGCTTAAAGTCATTCATGTGACTTTCCTCCAAGAATGTCGCATGGGTTGAAACAATGACTTTTTGTTCCTTCGGGTTATAGAACAGACCTCCTTTAGTTCCTTTTGGATACCCTATAAACATGCACAATTCTGATCTTGATTCCAACTTTTTCGCATCCCCATCCAGTACATGCGCCAGGCAGCCTCATATTCTCATATGTCCAAGGGAGGGCTTCCTGCCACGCCACAATTCATACAGAGTTCTGGGAATTGATTTGCTTGGAACCTGGTTCAGAATATAGCATGGCGTTTGTAAAGCATATCTCCAAAATGATAATGGCAGCGTTGAATAACTCATCATGGATCGTACCATATCCAACAAGGTCCTATTTCTCCTTTCGGCTATACCATTCTGTTGTGGAGTACCAGGTGCAGTCAATTGGGATAATATCCTATTCTCTACAAGATGTCCTAGAAATTCATCGGAGAGGTATTCGCCACCTCGATCAGATCGAAGTGTCTTTATGGATTTATCCAATTGCTTTTCCAATTCCACACGATACTCTTTGAACTTGTCAAAGGTTTCGCTCTTACGGTGCATCAGATACACATATCTATACCTTGAGTAATCATCTATAAAAGAGACATAATACTCGAACCTTCCTCGTGCTGTGACGTTCATGGGGCCACATACGTCAGTATGCACAATTTCTAAGAGCTCTCGAGCCATTGTTAGCTCTAAAAGACCTCTTAGTCATTTTACCCTCTAGACAAGACTCACATTGAGGAAGATGTACCTCCTCCAGAGATTCCAGAGGACCGTCTTTCACCAATCTTTGAATCCTATCATGATTAATATGACCAAGTCTTAAATGCCAAAGATACGCCTTGTAAGAGTGAGAAACTTTCAACATTTTAGAGTTATCTATTAATTCGGTGTCAAGCAGTGAGTACATCTTTGGTTTGATCAAATATAGGTTTGTAGGAAAAATAATTTGGTAAAAACGTATCAGAGTGGCGCAGCGGAACAATAAAAATTTTTAGATCGTTAAATATCTCATAATGCCATATACAATAAACCAACAACAATTAAAACTTATACCTCAAGGACGCCAATCTTGCAGGAGGAGAATGATCGGAGGCTTCAACCAACTAGTCTTCTCTACTATTCTCCAATTCCCGAATGGCTGAGTGTGTGGGCACTCTGAACCTCGATCAGTATGCTAGCACTACTAGTCTTCTTCCGATCACCCAGATCTCTAAAGAACTTTATTGTCATAGTGGGCTATGCAACAATAAGCCTGCTCACCTGAGAGTCTATGGTCTGAGAGAACTAGAGTGGCATGACCTCTATTTATAGACTTGCATGAGGTGATTCTCTGAATTCGAATTGGATTAGGAAAAGATATTCTCCCTTATCCATAACCATAAAATCTGAATTTTCCATGGGAAAATCCCAACAATAAAATTCGGCCATTATGGGATAAATCCAATCCAAATCTAAACAAGATTTTAACTAGAATTTTATCTCCCTTTTTCAACCAAAAAATCTGAAATTTCCTAGGAGATTTTTCCTCCAAAAATTCGGCCACATTTAGGATAAGGGAGAATCAAAATTCCACTAGGATTTTCAAGCTTGAATCTTATCTCATCCTTATCCAAAATAACCGAATTTTCCTAGGAGATTTTCTCCATAATTTCGGCCACTTTTCAGGGAGGAGAGAATCCAAATTCAACTGGGATTGAAACTTGAATTTTTCCCTTGAACCTTATCCACAAAAACCGAAATTCCATTGATGATATTCCTCAAAATTTCGTCCACTATTTGTTAGGATTTGGATTCAAAATTCAAGTAGGATTCTAACAAGATTATCCTCTCCAAATCCAACTCAAATTCGAATTTCAAACCTTGTGGATTTTCCACATCAAATTCGAATCCCACTTGGATTGTGATTCAAAATTTGAATTTCAAATTTCAAATTAAAATTTCAAATTAAAATTTCAAATTTCAAATTTCAAATTTAAATTTCAAATTCAAATTTCAAATTTCAAATTTCAAATTTAAATTTCAAATTCAAATTTCAAATTCGAATTTCAAATTAAAATTTCAAATTCAAATTTCGAATTCAAAATTCAAAATTCAAATTTCAAAATTCAAATTTCAAAATCCACAAAACAGTTGTGTTTCAAATTCTTGTTCTCATGGATAATTTTCTACAACTCCAATTCAATCTTAAATAAAATCATGGCAACTTTATTTGGAGTTCGAATAATTGTGTACTCTATTATCCAAAACAAAATCTGAATCCAACTAGAGAGAATCTTGTCTACCATCCTAATCCTGTGTCATCACCATCCATGCATAATAAACCAGCTAATAGCATACACAAATCAATTTGCCAAACGTTAAGGAATTATGTGGAGCTAGTAGAGGGACTGATTGGACATATATAATCGGGCTCCCGCAAATCCATACGATCATCATTCTTTTACCGAACAACTCAATCATATGATCACTAATTTCAGAGTCACACCACTATAAACCTAAAACTGAACTCCCAATTATATACCGTATTACGTAAGCCTGTGACGAGCTACTATCCAATGACCTTGTCATATATGCAAAACCCTCATATGATATCCATGATCAACCTTAGGTCAAAATCTGTTTAATCCTACTGATCAGGCTATCTTAAAGTTCCATTATACTACCGAATTAAGAAAATGATTATTCACCATATGTGAATAAGAAGTCATCCGCCCAGCAGACGACCCAAGGCCTTGTCCATTTTCACATTCAGTATAATGCCTTTAAGAGGATACCTTTAACTCCTTAGAGTTATGATTCCGATATCTGCAAACAAACCCTTCATCATATACAAGTCATGCACCCAACGAACCGGTCTATAAGCTTACTACCTCTGAGATGCTTTAGCCATTGGAACATCAAAGTACACAAGTCATATCCATGAAGTAGTTTATTTACTCAGGATTAAGGTTATTGTACAATAAACGTCAAAAGCGGATTGATCCACTCATAGCGGACTATGTAGATCAATCACGCTTTAGTCCCGGTCTAATATGTCACCACCAAGCAACATATCTATGTCTCTACTTGGGAGTCCAGCTCCAGACAGTCAAGACTAACCGTCCCCTCCAAGGCTTTAGACAACATAATAGTCTAAACATGAGTTAGATGCTCGGTCTAACCCCATAGACTACAGACCATAGTTTAGACCGCTAATTTTAGAACATTGTCTTCTCGCATACAAAAGTCCATTGCATGCAACATTCTAACAGTTTAACACAAAGCAGTCAGTGAGCCATATTTGCTTACATTTACTTTAACATGTAAATAAACCGAAGACAGATAGCAATGTAATGAATAACCTCTATATATAATTTTATTATCTAGTTCAAAATAAATACATCAAAATGTCTCTAATGCTTAGGGCATTTCCTAACAAGGTTTCCATCCATCCAGCCAGAATAGATAAAAGACTTATTTCTACGAATATCAACTCTTTTACTAAAAGAAACTGAATAAGAATCCTTTATTAAACAAGCTATTGATATAAGGTTCCTCCTAAAATTAGGAACATAAAAACAGTCTTTCAATAAAATAAACCTAAATTGATCAAAGTAAAGGTAAATATCTCTCACTGCCTCAGCCACCACTAAGCTGCCGTCTCCAATTCTCAATGAGAGGCTCCTATCATGTAGACTTCTCGTTTCCATGAACCCCTGTATAGAAATACAAACATGATTTGTGGCGTTTGAATCAATGACCCAAGTGTCTTTCGATTCTTCCACCAAACACGCTTCCAAGTAATGAAGTTCCTTACCTTCCTTGCCCTTGGCTGTGACAACCGGGAAATTCAGGCAATTCTCGGATGAAAATGTACAATTGTATGTATATAACAATTTATACTATTTAAAGTGTGAAATAAATGTATTTATATTGTTTAGAATATATGAAAATGTTCTAACAATACTGACGAGTAAGAATTCAGTGTTGGAAAAATTCACTGAGTTGAAACGGGTGAAACAGTGCCAAAACCGGCATTGAAAACCCTAACCGGAGCAATAAAAGACGGTAAACTTCCGGGATTGATTTTGATCAAACGGAAACAGTTTAAATTGATCCGACTGCACAGGAGACCTCAGGAACACGCCGGGACGATTTCAGGAAAATTTCGGCTCGAACCGGTATCGGTCAAAAAGTAGTCGAATTAATGTGAATAGTGAAAGTCAAAGTCAACTTTCACTTTAGCATTTATGACATCATAAATCAAGATTAATAAATGAAAGAAATAAGGTGGTTGGTGGAATTAAAGGCTATGATTCATCCACTTTTTGATCTAAAGGCCAAGATTTGGCCAAAATTTACCCTTTTTAATTTTTGAAAAATGGGGAAAGAAATGGTGTTGAAAGATGTCAAATTTTCATTGGTTTAGAGCCAAATTAATTGGCTTCCCTTTATGCATAAGTCGGCAACATTTTAACTAAAAGGCCGAGACTTTGTTTCATGCCAAAAACAAAGAAAAATTTGTTAAGTTTTTTTTTTTCTTCCATGGTGTACGTGAGCCACCCAAGGGAAACCAAGCTTTTTCTTCAAAATTTCTTCACAAAAAGAGTGCCAAAGTGTTCCTAGAAGACAAAGGAAGCATTAGACCAAGGTAATTCCCTTTTGCACTTAATTTTTCATGGTTTTTCTTCATAAAATCCGTGGGTGAACAGTGAGAAAAAGATGGAGAATTTTTGGTTGTTTTCCATTGAATTGATGTTGGGTTATGTTAAGGATGAAATAAGGAAGAAAATCATGTAATTTGTTTAAAGAAAAACCAAAATTTTGTTGGTGTTTCAAGGGTAAATCCGTGGGTTACCTTGAGTAATCTATGAGAAAAATTTATGGTTTAATTGTTAACTTGCTTCCAAGTTTAATTTGGTGAAGAATAAAGCTTGTATTTCATTGTGGAAAGTTTGAAAAAAATTTTTGGTATGCATTTTCATAAGGTGGCCGTGGGGTTTCCTAATGGTTTGGAAGAAAATTTTGCTTGATTTATGTAGTATTTGGTTGATTGGAATTATGCATTTTAATATGCAAAAGATGAATTTATAATTGAAAGAATGAAACAAAAAGAATTGGCATGTTTTTCATTCAAAGGCCGTGGGTTCTAACCCTAGGAAATTTGGTTGAAAATGCCAAGAAAATGAGCTTGAAAATGTGTTAAAAACATAACATTGAATGGCCTAAAGTGTGGTGAAAGTTTGACAAATTTTTGGTTCGGTTTGGTTGTGAAAACCGAAACCAAATTAAGGGCAAAATTGTGAAAAAAAAAAGTTGTAATGTGGGTGATAATGTGAAATTGGAAATTTGTGGGTTTTTATGTAAAAGTTTGAAAAACTTTTACATAAAAATAGGCTTGTGGTATAGTACGTGGCAGGTACATATGGTTCGAGGCGTACCTAACGCCGGAAGCCTTAAAATTACGCCGAAATGCTGCCGAAATTTTGAAAACAGCATTTGGGGTAAAATGGAATAAAAAATAAAAAGTTTGGGGTCGGGTCGGAAACCCGAGTCCCTAACGGAAAAGTGAATAAGGAAAACCTAAGGGGCGGTTTGTGAATAGTAACCTGTCCCCTAAAAATATAGACCGCGAGTGAAATTGAAAAAAAAAAAAAAAAACCGACCCCGAGGGGGGGTGTTTTTGGAAATAAAATAAAGGTCCGAGTCGGGAACTGAAAACCCGAGCCTCGGAAACCTAGGTCGGGAAAGTCTAGATGAACGTTTTAAATACTAGTGAAACGTCCATTTGAGGCTCCGAAATGATAGAAAATCGCTAAACCGACGTAAGGGTCGGAATAGTGCTTCCCGAGGGCCGGGAAAGCAAAAAGTGGAAATAAAATAGAAACGAACCCGGTAATGATTAGAAAAAAGTCAGAAAAGTTCCTGAGAGCCAAAAATGCAGTCTGGATCGGGAAAATTGTAATTTTGCCAAAGTATAGGGGCAAAATCGTAATTTTGCCAAAATACAGGGGCAAAACTGTAATTTTGTAAAAGTTGAGAAAAATGGGGAAAATGATAAATAAAGCCTAAAAAGTTATAAATAGGTTTTATTTAAGCTTTTAAATGAAAAATAAAAGCTATAAATGGGAATGAAATTAACAGACAAGGTTTTGTCTGTAGGATCCAAAAATCGACCTACGAGGAAGGCGATTCAAGATCCAGGAGAGAGAAAGGAAAGAGGCTGATAAGGTAAGTTCAGACATTTACCTGTCTGCAACATATAGCAATATTGTGCTAACTTTAATGTATTAACTATAAGTTAGGTACATATGTGCTACGGGCACTATTATAGAGTAGAGAGAGAGACGTAATGTGCTTCGGGCACTATAAGAATGGGACACATGGTTAATTGTGCTTCGGGCACTAGAGCGAGGTTAAGAAAACTCACTCCCCTAAAATTAAAATGTGAACCATTCCTAACCACGGGACAATGTGAAGTCACCGGGTTAGAATTTTAAAAAAGTCGGTAATGAAACCACTTTCTGGCGTACCAACCTTCCGTATAGGGAGGTATTTTTGACTTCGGGGCTATGAGACTAAGGCTGTGGAGGTCAGCACTGATGTACTGCTCCCAGTCATGTACTATTTTGCCTTCGGGGCTATGAGATTAATACTGTGGAGGTCAGCACTAATGTACCGCTCCCAGTCATGCGCACTTAAATGGTACTGCCAACCTGAGCTCAAAACCAGAACGTAATCAAAGATAATGACCTAAAACTGAAACTGTGCCATAATTGAGCATAAGACAGTTAGTGAGAGCATTAACATCGCGGTAGATGTACTAGTGTGATACAGTGTTGTGGTCAACCTTACTATTCACGTATGAATAGTGGTCAAAGTTACTATTCATATATGAATAGTGGTCAACGATACTATTCATGATGAATAGTACTATTCATAAAAATTTTATTTCTTGCATGTTTGAACTTACTGAGCCTGTAGCTCACCATTTTTGCTAATGTTGCAGGTAAGCGACCAGCTCAGTAGCTTATTTGACTGGATGCAGACGGGATGGCGCGTGTCAAATGGGATAACTGGGTGAGGGATATGGTACTGCCAGAGTCTTCCCGCTGAGCGTTAAAGTGAAGGGAAAAAAAAGGAAACAGTTCTTTTGTAATTATATATATATTTTATAAAAGTACTGTATGATTTATATTACTTTGTACTTATCAACAAAGTAAATAGTGAAAAAAGATTTTATATGATGTTTTAAGAAAAAAAAAAATTTTCCCCAAAAACGACATGATTTTAAAAGAGAGAGAGATAAGCCGGCGACCCATGAGAGTACAATCTATCGCAGTTAGCGATAAGCTCAACTGTAATAGTATTGTATGATCTCTAAGAGGGGCGGGCCGCCACAGTTGGTATCAGAGCCTGGTTTGAGATGGGTTAAGTTTTGAATACCAACGGCTGTTACAGTTGGTATATCAGAGCAGTGTGACCATATCCTGATTTGACACTTCGCGCATCCTGTACCGCTATCCAAGTAAGTAGTTTACTTAAGTTTAGTTAATTATTTTCTTATATGAAAATAATTATCTTATAGGTAGCAAGATGACCAGACCTCCATATGTGAGACCACCGCTACCTCGACCGAGAGGAGTATTACGGGTATGGACGAGATCTATTGTGAGGTCGTCTATGTCCCAACGACCGGTAATTAGACCCCCGGTGCCCGAGAGACCTCCGGTACCAGTACCAGCACCAGCACCAGTGCTAGTAGATATTGTACAGCCACGATCGATAGTTCATCCACCGGTAGTAGTGGACATTCCAGTTGTTGGTGGACGCCAACATATTGGAGTGAGAGTTTCAGCTCGGGCAGTACAGGCATTTCGAGCTAGCTGTCCTCCTATGTTTGATGGTGGACGACAATCGATGGAGGCGAAGGACTGGCTCCATGCCATCGAGATGATTATGGTGATATGCGACATCGATCGAGATATGTGGATCCAGTTGGCCATCAGTATGTTTCAGGGAGATGCTCGAGTATTCTGGCAGTATTGCGATCAGGAGATTTTATTAGGATTTAGTTGGGCTGAGTTTTGTCAGCGGTTGGCTGATCAGTTTCCGCCTAGGGATCCGGCACCTGCTCCAGCACCTCCAGAGAGACGAGAGGCTGATACACCTGTGTATCTTGGATTCGATGAGGTCAGGGATTACATTCTCCAGACTGAGAGGATGGTCATGTTGTCTGGTGAGACAGTGATGTCTTACGTAGCACGGTTTGAAGAGACCATTCGGAGAAGATGTCCATTACCCAACCTCACGGAAGCAAACTGTTGTGAGCTGTTTTGGAGAGGTTTACCCATGGAGTTGAGACAGAGGGTACTCAAGCTGTTTCCTCCGACGCTCCAAGAGTTTGTGGTGACGATCAGGACGATCGAGCGGGAGATTCTAATTGAACATCTGACGCAGAGTCGACGAGAGACACTGGGTCAAGATGAGATGTTTGCATGCATCTTCGGACCGAGAAGAATGATGAATGACCATGAGGCTGGACCGTCTAGACCACGAAGAGGTGATGACTCAGGACAGGGAGCATTGCCTAGGGGCGGTGACGATTCAGATGATACCAGTGACGATGAGGATCCGGAAGAATATCCTCTAGTCCCAGACACAGGGGATGCGTGACCAGTAGATATGTATATATGTACATAAGTAGCTTAGAGAAAAGCTCTTTTGTATAGACTTGTGGCCAAGATGTATAAAGTGGCCGATGTATATATGACCGGTGATGATTATGTATGACATATAAATGTTTTGCTATGAATGAAATATCAAAATGATTATATGTTATACGATGATGTGTTACAATGATGTGGCTTTACATTACCCTAAATTTCATGAATTGATATAATTTTACGAATGTGGTTATGGAAAAGCTAACGGTGAATTATTGTGCCATAATAGGACAATAGGCAAGATGGTGGATTTGCGTAATCGACCAGAGGGACGAGAGCGACGTCCTAATGTTATGGAGAGACTGGATCAGATACAAGCTTTGTTAGAAGCTCAGATGCAAGAAAATGCTAATCTGAGGCGACGGGTAGAGGAGCTAGAACAGAGACAGGGCTCTGAGGGTACCCAAGTAGAACAACAAGTTGAGGTAGATCCGGTTATCCCTCCAGCTGCGGTACATGAGAGAGCTCCTGAACCACAACCAGTATTAAACCTGGAACCCCTCTATGAAAGATTCAGGCGCATGAGATCGCCAGAATTTGAAGGGTCTACAAATCCCTTAGAGGCTGAAGACTGGTTGTCGTCATTACAAGTGATCATGGAGTTCATGAACCTAACCGACCGAGAGAAGGTTGCATGTGCGTCTTTTGTGCTGAGAAAAGATGCTCGATTTTGGTGGGACACTGTACGAATGAGAAGAGACGTGTCTACCATAAGTTGGGCGGAATTTCTGGCAGAATTTAACCAGAAATATTACGACCCTGCATCTCTGAGACAGCAACAGAAAGAATTCTCAGAGTTGACATAAGGGAACATGTCGGTAAGCGAAGTCTGCTGAAAGTTCGATCAGCTATCCCGTTTGTGCCCTTATGTGGTCCCTACTGAGAGGGAAATGATACAGAAAATGATCGGGATGTTCAGGCCGAAAATTGCTGCATTGGTAGATACTAGACAAGTGCCACCTACTTCTGTAGCTGATTGTGTGAGTCGGGCCATCAGGGCTGAGTTTCATGTAGCCTGACAGAAAGAGGAAAGAGAGAAACACTGGGAGGCAAAGAAGAAGGAGAGGGCTTTGGCGAAGTCTACGTAAGTTGGTCAATCGAGCAAGCCTAGTCAGAATGCGAAACCAAGCCAGGGCAACAACCAAGGATCCCAGCAAAATAAGAGAAAAGGGAATTTTTCTGGGAATCGCCAGGGTAATAATCGAAACCAGCAGTGGAGAACAGCTGGTAATGCAGAATCCAATGTGCAAAATTGCCCTACATGCGGGAAGAGACATTCTGAGCAATGCAGATTTGGGCCACTTGTTTGCTACGAATGTGGAAAGGAAGGCCATTACGACAAGAACTGTCCAAATAGGCAGGGTGGACAAGGCACTTCCCAACCGCACCAGACACGCCCACAAGCTCATTCCCTTCAAGCCAGAGTGGAAGAGTCACCAGTGAGGCCACAACGCCAGGAGCGTATGCAACGTGCTGATGCTCGTGTGATGGCCTATAGCAAGGAAGATGCAGAGGCAGGAACATCAAACGTGGTGACAGGTCAGCTTCCTGTCGCTAGTCATGTAGCCTCTGTACTATTCGATTCCGGTGCCACGCATTCATTTGTTTCCTATGCATTTGCTGACAAGATAGGACTTCCTAAGGACAATATGGGAAGGGTATTTAAGACAGCTTTACCCTCTGGGGAAGTATTATTGTCCAAATACTGGCTACCTTATGTACCAGTATATGTGGCAAATAGGGAACTATATACGGAGTTGATCGTGATGAAGATCACGGATTACGATGTGATTCTAGGCATGGATTTCCTAGGGAAATACCAAGCTACGATCGACTGCCGAAATCGAAAGATAGTATTCCAACCCGAGGAAGAAGAGAGTTTCGAATATGTCGACACTTCTCGAAACCCCGGGAAGATGATGATCAGTTCACTGAGAGCAAGCAAGCTGATAGCCAGTGGTTGTATGGGATATCTGGCATATGTGGTGGATACTACAGAGGAACAGAAGCTTCAACCTGAAGATGTTCTTGTTGTTAATGAATTTCTTGACGTATTTCTGGAAGAGTTACCAGGGATACCTCTAGAGAGAGAAATCTCGTTTGAAATTGAGTTGATGCCTGGAACAGCACCCATTTCCAAAGCACCATACCATATGGCTCCAGTAGAGTTGAAGGAGCTGTAGGTACAATTAAAGGAGCTTTTGGATAAAGGATTCATCAGGCCGAGTTTTTCTCCATGGGGTGCACCTGTGTTGTTCGTCAAGAAAAAGGATGGAACATTCCGGCTATGCATTGATTATCGGGAGTTGAATAAGGTTACGATCAAAAATAGGTATCCGTTACCTAGAATTGATGACCTATTCGACCAGTTAAAAGGCGCAGCGGTATTTTCCAAGATCGATTTACGATCAGGATATCACCAGCTGAGAATTAAAGAAAGTGATATTCCTAAGACGGCGTTTAGGACTCGTTATGGTCACTACGAGTTTCTTGTTATGCCATTTGGATTAACAAATGCGCTGGCAGCGTTCATGGATTTGATGAATAGAATCTTTAAAGAGTATTTGGATAAGTTTGTCATTGTATTCATTGATGACATTCTTATATACTCGAAGAGTCATGAGGAGCACAAGGAGCATTTGAGGATCGTGCTGAATACAATAAGGAAGCATCAATTGTATGCCAAATTTTCAAAATGTGAGTTTTGGTTGGACGGAATACATTTCCTCGGACATGTTGTATCCCAGGAAGGTATTGCTGTAGATCTGACAAAGGTAGATGCAATTAACCAGTGGCCTGCACCCAAGAGTGTGACGGAAATACGCAGTTTCTTGGGGTTAGCTGGTTATTATCGGTGATTTGTAGAGGGATTTGCGCGATTAGCTGCACCTCTTACTGCTCTTACACACAAAGAAAGGAAGTACGAGTGGACTATGGAATGCGAAAGAAGCTTCCAGGAGTTAAAGAGGCGACTGACAAGCGCACCAATCCTTACGCTTCCCACTGAAGGGGAGAAGTTTGTGATCTACAGTGATGCATCTAAAATAGGATTGGGAGCAGTCCTAATGCAAGACGGCAAGGTAATTGCCTATGCTTCCCGTCAATTAAAGGATCATGAAAGGAATTACCCTACGCATGACCTTGAACTTGCTGCAGTAGTTTTCACCCTTAAAATTTGGCGACACTATCTCTATGGAGCTCAATGTCAGATTTTCACTGATCACCAAAGCCTGAAGTATTTCTTCACGCAAAAGGAGCTCAATATGCGGCAAAGAAGATGGTTGGAACTGGTGAAGGATTATGATTATGAAATCCTATACCATCCAGGGAAGGCCAACCGTGTAGCGGATGCTTTAAGTAGAAAGTCTACCATATTGCACCAGCTACCGATAAACAGGCTTCCGAAGCCATTGCAGCAAGAGATAAATTCTTTGAACTTGGAGCTGATATCTGGAAGACTAGCTGCACTCCAAGTGGAATCATAGCTATTTGAGGATATAAAGGAAGCTCAGAGGCGAGATCCAACCATGACAAGTTCTCAAGAAGGAATTTCCAAGGATGGAATGATCCTTTATCAAGGAAGGATAAATGTTCCAGCTGATGAAGAACTTAGAAGACGGATCATGTCAGAAGCTCATGAGACACCCTATTCGGTTCATCCTGGAGCTAGTAAGATGTATCAGGACTTGAAGTTACAGTTCTGGTGGAAAGGGATGAAGAACGATATAGCGAAATTCGTGAGCAGATGCATGACCTGTCAGAGAATCAAAGCGGAACATAAACATCCAGCAGGAAGATTGGAACCGTTGGAGATTCCTGAATGGAAATGGGAACACATTACGATGGATTTTGTAGTGGGACTCCCAAAAACCCGAGAAGGTTATGATGCCATCTGGGTTATTGTGGACAGACTGACCAAGACGGCACGGTTTATAGCTGTCAAGATGACTTTTTCGTTGGAAAAGTTTGCTCAGTTATACGTAACTCATGTCGTCAGATTACATGGAGTACCAAAATCCATTGTATCAGATCGAGATGCACGATTCACTTCGAATTTCTGGAAGTGTGTGCAAGAAGCCATGGGTACTGAATTGAGACTCAGTACGGCATTTCATCCGCAAACAGACGGACAGTCGGAGCGGACAATTCAGACCTTAGAGGACATGCTTCGAGCTTGTGTTATGGATTTTGCAGGAAATTGGAACGAGAAGCTACCATTGATTGAATTCTCGTACAATAATAGTTACCAAGCTTCGATAGGCATGGCACCTTACGAGGCTTTGTATGGACGGAAGTGCAGATCACCATTACATTGGTACGATTTGCGAGAAAAGCAGCTGCATAAGTCGGATTTCATGCAAGAGACTTCCGATGCAGTTGCTAAAATTCAGCGTCAAATGAAAATTGTGCAAAGCCGGCAAAAGAGTTATGCGGACAAGAGGCGAAGATCCTTGGAGTTTGATGAAGGAGACTTCGTGTTTCTCAAGGTATCGCCCATGAAGGGGATTATGCGCTTCGGTAAGAAGGGGAAACTAAGTCCAAGATATATTGGACCTTATGAAATTATCGAACGCATTGGAAAGGTCGCTTACAGATTAGCGCTACCTCCAGAATTGTCGGCAGTGCACAATGTATTTCATGTGTCGATGCTGAGAAAATATATACCAGATCCGTCCCATGTGTTGAAGCATGAGCCCATTCAAATCCACGAGGATTTGACATATGACGAATAAGAATAAGAATTCAGTGTTGGAAAAATTCACTGAGTTGAAACGGGTGAAACGATGCCAAAACCGGCATTGAAAACCCTAACCGGAGCAATAAAAGACTGTAAACTTCCGGGATTGATTTTGATCAAATGGAAGCGTTTAAATTGATCCGACTGCACAGGAGACCTCAGGAACACGCCGGGACGATTTCAGGAAAATTTCGGCTCGAACCGGTATCGGTCAAAAAGTAGTCGAATTAATGTGAATAGTGAAAGTCAAAGTCAACTTTCACTTTAGCATTTATGACATCATAAATCAAGATTAATAAATGAAAGAAATAAGGTGGTTGGTGGAATTAAAGGCTATGATTCATCCACTTTTTGATCTAAAGGCCAAGATTTGGCCAAAATTTACCCTTTTTAATTTTTGAAAAATGGGGAAAGAAATGGTGTTGAAAGATGTCAAATTTTCATTGGTTTAGAGCCAAATTAATTGGCTTCCCTTTATGCATAAGTCGGCAACATTTTAACTAAAAGGCCGAGACTTTGTTTCATGCCAAAAACAAAGAAAAATTTGTTAAGTTTTTTTTTTCTTCTATGGTGTACGTGAGCCACCCAAGGGAAACCAAGCTTTTTCTTCAAAATTTCTTCACAAAAAGAGTGCCAAAGTGTTCCTAGAAGACAAAGGAAGCATTAGACCAAGGTAATTCCCTTTTGCACTTAATTTTTCATGGTTTTTCTTCATAAAATCCGTGGGTGAATAGTGAGAAAAAGATGGAGAATTTTTGGTTGTTTTCCATTGAATTGATGTTGGGTTATGTTAAGGATGAAATAAGGAAGAAAACCATGTAATTTGTTTAAAGAAAAACCAAAATTTTGTTGGTGTTTCAAGGGTAAATCCGTGGGTTACCTTGAGTAATCTATGAGAAAAATTTATGGTTTAATTGTTAACTTGCTTCCAAGTTTAATTTGGTGAAGAATAAAGCTTGTATTTCATTGTGGAAAGTTTGAAAAAAAATTTTGGTATGCATTTTCATAAGGTGGCCGTGGGGTTTCCTAATGGTTTGGAAGAAAATTTTGCTTGATTTATGTAGTATTTGGTTGATTGGAATTATGCATTTTAATATGCAAAAGATGAATTTATAATTGAAAGAATGAAACAAAAAGAATTGGCATGTTTTTCATTCAAAGGCCGTGGGTTATAACCCTAGGAAATTTGGTTGAAAATGCCAAGAAAATGAGCTTGAAAATGTGTTAAAAACATAACATTGAATGGCCTAAAGTGTGGTGAAAGTTTGACAAATTTTTGGTTCGGTTTGGTTGTGAAAACCGAAACCAAATTAAGGGCAAAATTGTGAAAAAAAAATGTTGTAATGTGGGTGATAATGTGAAATTGGAAATTTGTGGGTTTTTATGTAAAAGTTTGAAAAACTTTTACATAAAAATAGGCTTGTGGTATAGTACGTGGCAGGTACATACGGTTCGAGGCGTACCTAACGCCGGAAGCCTTAAAATTACGCCGAAATGCTGCCGAAATTTCGAAAACAGCATTTGGGGTAAAATGGAATAAAAAATAAAAAGTTTGGGGTCGGGTCGGAAACCCGAGTCCCTAACCGAAAAGTGAATAACGAAAACCTAAGGGGCGGTTTGTGAATAGTAACTTGTCCCCTAAAAATATAGACCGCGAGTGAAATTGAAAAAAAAAAAAACCGACCCCGAGGGGGGGCGTTTTTGGAAATGAAATAAAGGTCCGAGTCGGGAACGGAAAACCCGAGCCTCGGAAACCTAGGCCGCGAAAGTCTAGATGAACGTTTTAAATACTAGCGAAACGTCCATTTGAGGCTCCGAAATGATAGAAAATCGCTAAACCGACGTAAGGGTCGGAATAGTGCTTCCCGAGGGCCGGGAAAGCAAAAAGTGGAAATAAAATAGAAACGAACCCGTTAATGATTAGAAAAGAGTCAGAAAAGTTCCTGAGAGCCAAAAATGCAGTCTGGATCGGGAAAATTGTAATTTTGCCAAAGTATAGGGGCAAAATCGTAATTTTGCCAAAATACAGGGGCAAAACTGTAATTTTGTAAAAGTTGAGAAAAATGGGGAAAATGATAAATAAAGCCTAAAAAGTTATAAATAGGTTTTATTTAAGCTTTTAAATGAAAAATAAAAGCTATAAATGGGAATGAAATTAACAGACAAGGTTTTGTCTGTAGGATCCAAAAATCGACCTACGAGGAAGGCGATTCAAGATCCAGGAGAGAGAAAGGAAAGAGGCTGATAAGGTAAGTTCAGACATTTACCTGTCTGCAACATATAGCAATATTGTGCTAACTTTAATGTACTAACTATAAGTTAGGTACATATGTGCTACGGGCACTATTATAGAGTAGAGAGAGAGACGTAATGTGCTTCGGGCACTATAAGAATGGGACACATGGTTAATTGTGCTTCGGGCACTAGAGCGAGGTTAAGAAAACTCACTCCCCTAAAATTAAAATGTGAACCATTCCTAACCACGGGACAATGTGAAGTCACCGGGTTAGAATTTTAAAAAAGTCGGTAATGAAACCACTTTCTGGCGTACCAGCCTTCCGTATAGGGAGGTATTTTTGACTTCAGGGCTATGAGACTAAGGCTGTGGAGGTCAGCACTGATGTACTGCTCCCAGTCATGTACTATTTTGCCTTCGGGGCTATGAGATTAAGACTGTGGAGGTCAGCACTAATGTACCGCTCCCAGTCATGCGCACTTAAATGGTACTGCCAACCTGAGCTCAAAACCAGAACGTAATCAAAGATAATGACCTAAAACTGAAACTGTGCCATAATTGAGCATAAGACAGTTAGTGAGAGCATTAACATCGCGGTAGATGTACTAGTGTGATACAGTGTTGTGGTCAACCTTACTATTCACGTATGAATAGTGGTCAAAGTTACTATTCATATATGAATAGTGGTCAACGATACTATTCATGATGAATAGTACTATTCATCAGTACTATTCATGATGAATAGTACTATTCATGATGAATAGTACTATTCATGATGAATAGTACTATTCATAGAAATTTTATTTCTTGCATGTTTGAACTTACTGAACCTGTAGCTCACCATTTTTGCTAATGTTGCAGGTAAGCGACCAGCTCAGTAGCTTATTTGACTGGATGCGGACGGGATGGCGCGTGTCAAATGGGATAACTGGGCGAGGGATATGGTACTGCCAGAGTCTTCCCGCTGAGCGTTAAAGTGAAGGGAAAAAAAGGGAAACAGTTCTTTTGTAATTATATATATATTTTACAAAAGTACTGTATGATTTATATTACTTTGTACTTATCAACAAAGTAAATAGTGGAAAAAGATTTTATATGATGTTTAAAGAAAAAAAAAAATTTTCCCCAAAAACGACATGATTTTAAAAGAGAGAGAGATAAGCCGGCGACCCATGAGAGTACAATCTATCGCAGTTAGTGATAAGCTCAACTGTAATAGTATTGTATGATCTCTACGAGGGGCGGGCCGCCACATTGGCGGCTAGAAATTCCCGGCAAGCCGTTTTAAAGTGACCTACCTTCCCACAGCGGAAGCACTTGGACTTTTTAGGGTCCTTGGGCTTCTTGTTCTTATTCTTCTTCTTCCCATCCGAGACAAGAGGATTAGAAGAACTAGAAGCTGCATGCTTCTGATTTGGCCTCTTTCTCTTCCGTGAGGGTTTGGAAGATTCCGCCAAATTGGCCTTACCTTTGGGTTTTACAACATGTGACGCCCCATGCCTTTAACGGCCCGGACCATCACTGAAAACTATATTACTTGCTTTTTTAGCTTTTACTTATACTTCCTCTTTAAAACCGATACTTAAACTTGCTGAATTTAATACCATAAATTTAGAGGGATTTTTTTTTAATATACGCGTACGTATTTACTATTCACATACGTATACTATTAAAATGCGGAATTTAAAAAACATAAGGATTTCAATTATACATACACACTTATATACTTGTTTATTTGATTAATATTCACCAGACACTATTTAAATATACTATTCATACATATACGGTTTACTGTTCCAAAATACCAATTAATCTTTACTATTCAAAATACTATTTAGCTGTCACCGTTTAAAATACTATTTACTCATACTGTGCGGAAGAATACTCGCGGTGTATCCATAACCTCATCCTCACATCCACCTCCGCCGCCATCATCGCCCCTTGGTGTTTGCGCTATAGGAAGCTTACCTACACATAGATCAAAAGCCCCAAATCAATTTTGGGCAACAACGCCGGGAAATGAAGATCTAACACCGCTGCCGTTGCCGACTTTTCGAGGGCCGATTTCCGGTGATAGGAGCCTCGATTGGTGAAATTGACACCACCAATGGGTTCCTCTCGTCGAGCTCTTGAAGATGGTGGTTGCTACTCCCATCGCTGCTGTGGTCAACGCCAGTCAACGACCGGTCAACGGTGGTCAACGCCGGTTAACGGGGACCCGGAGACCGAAAATTGAAGAATGGCCCGTTGGCCTACTTTTGACGTTCCGGACACATCCGCGGCATCAGAATTGCAAACCAGAGTTTCAAAAGTGGAGAACGATGATTCAAAGATTGTGCGATCGAGATCGAACGGTTCACCCGACCGCCGACGGGAACGATTTTGATAGTGGTTTTGATCCCTTGATTCCTCAATTTATTATTAGAAATAATTATGTATGAATTATGGTTTACTGACTTGAGGAATTGTAAGAAAAAGGGATGAAATGTCGAAAAAGAGAATGTGAGGAAATGTGAATATTTTTACGTAAAAAGCGGAGCTTTTACGTAAAAATGAGGCCTCTGGTTTAGTACGTGGCAGGTTAGAATAGGTTAGATGGTTTTGAGGCGTTTCCTAAACGCCGGAAACCCAAAAATTAAGCGGAAATACTGCCGAAATTTCCAAAACGGCACAAAGGGGTATTTTAGGAAACGAGGGGTGAAAATGTAATTGGGATGGGAACCCGAGCCCCCTCGATGACCTAGGTCTAGGAAAGAAGGACGGACGTTTACAGGATTAGTGAACCGCCCAATTAGAAATCTCGAAATGTAAGAAAACGACCCCTAGATCAGAATAGTGCCACCCGAGGGACGGGTGTGATCTAAGTATAAAATTTGGGGCGATTACATCGGTAACGGTAACGTAACCCGACAGGCTAAATGGTCATACGGGAGGTATTCAGTCAGTTGATTGGTCGGTTAGCTAGTCAAGGACCAAGTCGGAATGGGATAGTGAGATAGTGATTAATTTGTCAAGTAGACAAATTAATCAAGCACGATTAAAAATTAGATATCAAATTTCCCAAAGTAGAGCAGTTAGATACCGATAGGCATCGCTACCACACAACGACAAGTTTATTAGTTCCTAACGATAGAGTGACCTAAGAGCGACGTGAATTAATTTATTGAGCAAATAAATTAATTAACCATGATTAGAAAATCAAATTCTTAAGAAGAAGGCAATTAGTATCGATAAGGATCGGTACCACATAACGAGAATTTTTATTAGTCACTAATGACCACAGTGATCTAAAAGTGAATGTTAATGTAATGCATTATGATTACAGGGAGGTACCTGTATTGTGACGAAGGCGAGAGTATAAACTGTCTGCTGATAGGTAAGTATAACTCCGCCTGCAGCATGAATAAAATGATGTTAAAATGATCGTTTTACAGTATGTTAAGTATGCCTTACATGCACACGATGTTGCACAGCATACATAAGAGCATATAGTTTCACAATCGAGTAGATTGATGAAAGAACAAGTTAGAAGCCATAGATCCCTACCGCATAGGATTGGGGATAGCTTAGAGAAGCATATGGCTAGAACAGTTAAACAAGATGGAAATAAATAGGTTTGCCGTACCGGCTCCTTCAGTTGAAGGGGTTTCTAGTTAAAGAAAGTTAAGGGCAAAAGTTAAGCATCAGTTGATGGCTCTTCGGCATTAGTTGACCTCGGGCGTTACCGTTGGTCTGCGTGCACACGGTACTGACACATGGGCCCTAAATAGACAAGAGAAAGAAAAGAGTACTAAAGCATAAATGAACATAACTGGATCATGCATAGTTCACTGTCCGCATTAGTTCGCTATGCTTTCAGCTACAGTAAGATACATGCTTTTACATGAAGAAATCTGTATGCATATGGTATATAAAGTTTGTATGCTATGACATGATATGTGATGATATGGTATATGCTAAGTGTTATATGTGACTATCTTGCATGCTTATGCGTTTTAAGTATGTATTATGTTTAAACATGTTTTGCGGTTAACATGTTGTACTTACTGGGCATAAAGCTCACGGAGTGTGTTCATGCTGTAGGTAAGCGTCCTATGGCATAAGCCACGATGGGCAATGACGGCGGCGGAGGCGGATGTGAGGCGAGGTTATGGACACCATACAAGTTTAACTTCCGCACAGTTTAAGTAAACAGTATTTTGAACAGTAACAGTACAGTACCAGTAAATGGTACTTTTAAATAGTAATCGTTAAATAGTATTTTTGAACAGTAATGCTTACACAATATTTTTGAGTAGTAATAGTTGAATAGTATTTTCGAATAGCAGCTAATTGATACTATTCAAAAATACTATTCCACAAAATCAACAGTATAAGTATGTTTGCAAGATTATTATTATGTTTCAAATTCTGCTTTTAATAGTACATGTACATGAATAGTAAATACGTGTGCTAAAAAAAAAATTTCTTCTAAAATTAGGGTAACCTATTAAAGATATTTTAAGTAAGCAATATTCAATTACAAGAAAGTATAAGTAAAAGTAAAGAAACAGTAGTTTTACAGTGATGGTCCGGGCCGCCTAGGGCACGGGGCGTCACACAACATCCCCATCATTGATCATCCGCTTATTAGCTTGGAGTTGCTTTATGAGCTCGGTTAGTCCTAACTCCCTTGTCGCCAGATTGTATGTGGCTTTAAACCCCACAAAATCTTTAGACAGAGTTTTGAACACCATCTCGATCTGGGTGTTGTAGTACAACTCAGCACCGTTCTCGGCAGCCTCAGCGATGAATCCCATTAGAGTGATCATATGGTTCTTCACTGGAGTACCTGCCTTTTGCTTAGAGTTCATAATACTGGTGATAGCGGACTGTCAATCCAATTTTTCTTGGCCTCTGAACATGTCCTCCAGATTTTCCATGATCTCCCCAACAACTTGATAAGTCTCATGCTGCTTTTGTAAAGCACTCGTCATGCTAGCAAGTATGTAGCATCAAGCTATATCCTTGGATTCTCTCCAACGAGTATAGGCAACCGGGACCTCCTCAAGTGGTGTGTCAGGTTTTGGCCCTGGTGGGCATGGTTCGTCTAGTACGAACTTATGTCTCTCGCAGTTGAGAACTATTAACAGATTTCTTTTCCAATCTTTATAATTATTGCCATTCAGTTTATTCTCAGTAAGTATTGAAATGAGGGGTGTCGGTGACATTTTGAACTGAAATAAAATTATACTAGACATCATTACAAAACCCAAGCAAATATACAGAAAATTTAGCAAATAAAACATACAAGTATGCTCCTACATGAAACTTGAAAAACATGTAGCATTGCAACGGTAATTCTCAGCACCTATTGCCCCAAGCCACGGAGGGGTGGTCATGAAACAAATAGCCGGAACATGGATCCCGTCCAATTAATATATGTTACCTTAAATCCTCCAAGGTTAAGACATATATTAATAACCGCTTATTTGGCCACCAGTTTAGTTAACAGAGCTTCTAGGGAAGGTTAATAACTAAACGAGTCTTGAGTGTATAACCATTGTTTATGTAGCCCGATCCACGTCCTACCAAGCCACTGAGGGGTGGTCATGAATAGAATCATACTCGAACACGTTTTCTACATAGGAGATCCAATCTAGTATACCGGCGGCGGTAAACACCTACCGAGGGGTATGGTCAGGGCAGAACTGACACGAGGCGTTACCATGCTTTCACATATGGATCAACAATGGAGGCCGTGGGTTTTGTTTGAAACCCTCTCCCACTCAATATTTTGAAAAACATGCAAGTTTTGACAAATTATGTATGATCAGTATAGTATGAGCGGCACTCACCTATCCTATATGACATATTATCAAATATGCATATAAAACATCCATCAATACATATTTATACAACCATGACATATCACAGAAAAAATAATTGATAGAATAACCGGGCCATGGTTCCATCCTAGAACAAAGAAAATAAAGATTCCATCCAAAGCATTCTTTGGGTCTTGAATTTTGTTTCGTCTTCTTGTATCCATCTTTATGTAGCCTCTCCATTTATTTCTCATCCCAAGAATCATTTAAAATTTAAATCTCCAAAAATTTAAATTTCAAATTCGAATTCCAAATTTGAATTTCAAATTTAAATTTCAAATTCAATTTTAAACAATTTTAAACATCATGTGTAATAATATGTAATTTCAAAAATTTCAAAATTTCAATTACATATTTTTTAAACATGATTTAAAAAATTAAATCTCAAATTTAAAAATCAAAATTTTTTCGATTTTTGAATCGTCTCACCACCGTCCCCAGAGGCGGCAGCCACCGTGGGCAGCCACCAGCCCCGGGGGGGCTGGCAGCCCATGGCCGCCCATGTGCATCCTTGCCGGGCTGCAGGCCAAGCCTGCAGCGCCGGGCTACACGCCCAGGCTGGGTGCAGCAGCCGGCAGGCTGCAAATAGCACCTACAGCCACAGGCTGCACGCCTAGGCTGCGGCCAGCCTTGGGGAGGCCATGGCCACCCTCGACTGCAGGCCAAGCCTGCGGCCGTGGGTTGTTATGGCCTGTACAGGGGCTGCCGCAGCCCATCCTGCCCCAGGGCAGAGGCTGCAGCCCCACCAAGGCCCGACAGCCTATCCCAAGGGGTCGTGTCTCGATTTTTGTGTCATATTCCAATTTACCTATTAGGATCTCCAAAAATTAATTTGAATCCCAATTAAATTGAAATTTTCCACACAATCAAAATTTCAACTTTTAAATTAAATTTAAATTTTAGGAAAAATAAATTATAGTTTTCAATCTTCAATCTCCTTCAAGAATAATTACATAAAATTTCCTAAACCGTTTCCAGTGTACAAAATTCTAACCATAATAATTCTAAGAGACAAAAATTAAAATCCGTGGGAAAATTACAGTGTTAATAAACTACTCCCATGGTTACATAAAAATTCCTAGATACAATTTTTCTAAATTCTAAGGAACCATAACCGGCATAAATAAGCATGCTTATAATAATTCAAAAAATTAAAATAACCACATACTTTATACATAATACATGATAACAATATAAAGGAATCCTAGAATGCCACTCTCTAAATATCAAATCCATGCATAAATAAAAAGATTAAGTAATTGTCTAATTTATGTACATGGCATAGTCATGAGATGGCTTTGATACCAATTGGTGGAAAATAAATCAGTAAAAACGTATCAGGGTGGCGCAGCTGAACAATAAAAATTTTTAGATCGTTAAATATCTCATGATGCCATATATAATAAACCAACAACAATTAAAACTCATACCTCAAGGACGCCAATCTTGCAGGAGGAGAATGACCGAAGGGCTTCAACCAACTAGCCTTCTCTACTATTCTCCAATTCCCGAATGGCTGAGTGTGTGGGCACTCTGAACCTTGATCGGTATGCTAGCACTGCTAGTCTTCTTCCGACCACCCAGATCTCTAAAGAACTTATTGTCACAGTGGGCTGTACAACAATAAGCCTGCTCACCTGAGAGTCTGTGGTATGAGAGAACTGGAGTGACAGGACCTTTATTTATAGACCTACATAAGGTGATTCTCTGAATTCGAATTGGATTAGGAGAAGATATTCTCCCTTATCCACAAGCACAAAATCTGAATTTTCCAAGTGAAAAACCCAACAATAAAATTCAGCCACTTTAGTATAAATCCAATTTAAATCTAAACAAGATTTTAACTAGAATTTTATCTCCCTTTTTCAACCAAAAAATCTGAAAATTCTTAGGAGAAAATCTCCACAAAAAATTCGGCCACTTTTGGATAAGGGAGAACCGAAATTCCACTAGGATTTTCAAGCTTGAATCTTATCTCATCCTTATCCAAAATAATTGAAAATCTCCTAGGAGATTCACTCCAAAATTTTGGCCACTTTCTGGGACGAGAGAATCCAAATTCAACTAGGATTGAAACTTGAATTTTTCCTTGAACCTTATCCACAAAAAATCCAAAAATTATTGAGGATAATCCTTAAAATTTTCGTCCAACTTTAGTTAGGATTTGGATTCAAAATGCAAGTAGGATTCTAACAAGATTATCCTCTCCATATCCAACTCAAATTCGAATTTCATTCCTTGTGGATTTACCACAACAAATTCGAATCCCACTTGGACTGTGATTCAAAATTTGAATTTTGAATTTCAAATTTGAATTTCAAATTCAAATTTCAAAATCCACAAAACAGTTGTGTTTCAAATTCTTGTTCTCATGGATAATTTTCCACAACTCTAATCCAATCTCAAATAAAATCATGGCAACTTTATTTGGAGTTCGAATAATTGTGTACTCTATTATCCAAAACAAAATCTAAATCCAGCTGGAGCGAATCTTGTCTACCATCCTAATCCTATGTCATCACCATCCATGCATAATAAACTAGCCGATAGCATACACAAATCAATTTTGCCAAACGTTAAAGAATTATGTGGAGCTAGTAGAGGGACTGATTAGACATATATAATCGGGCTCCTGCAAATCCATATGATCATCATTCTTTACCGAACAACTCAATCATATGATCACTAATTTCAGAGTCACACCACTATAAACCTGAAACTGAACTCCCAATTATATACCGTATTACGTAAGCATGTGACAAGTTATCGTCTAATGACCTTCTCATGTATGTAGAACCCTCATATGATATCCATGATCAGCCTTAGGCCAAAGTCCGTTTAATCCTACTGATCAGGCTATCTTAAAGTTCCATTATACTACCAAATAAAGAAAATGATTATTCACCATATGTGAATAAGAAGTCATCCGCCCAGCAGACGACCCAAGGCCCTGTCCATTTTCACATTCAGTATAATGCCTTTAAGAGGATACCCTTAACTCCTTATTAGAACTATGATTCCAATATCTGTAAATGAACCCTTCGTCGTATACAAGTCATGTACCCAACGAACCGGTCTATAAGCTTACTACCTCTGAGATGCTTTAGCCATTGGAACATCAAAGTACACAAGTCATATACATGAAGCTGTCCTTTTACTCAGGATTAAGGTTACTGCACAATGAACGTCAAAAGCAGATCGATCCACTCAAAGCGGACTTCGTAGATCAATCACCCTTTAGTTCCGGTCTAATATGTCACCACCAAGCAACATATCTATGTCTCTACTTGGGAGTCCAGCTCCAGACAGTGAAGACAAACCGTCCCCTCCAAGGCTTTAGACAACATAATAGTCTTAACATGAGTTAGATGCTCGGTCTAACCCGATAGACTACAGACCATAATTTAGACCGCTAACTTTAGAACATTACCTTCTTGTATGCCAAAGTCCATTGCATGCAACGTTCTAACAGTTTAACACAAGCAGTCAGGGAGCCATATTTGCTTACATTTACTTTAACATGTAAATAAAACAAGGACAGATAGCAATGTAATGAATAACCTCTATATATAATTTTATTATCCAGCTCAAAATAAATACATCAAAATGTCTCTAATGCTTAGGGCATTTCCTAACAATCTCCCACTTGCCTTAAGCCAGCAGATGTGCCATGTTACGCATCCTCATCGCCTCTACGTGCCTCTCAAAGCTTCTAGCTACCAAAGTCTTAGTAAAGGGATCGGCAATGTTGTCCTCGGACGCGATCTTACATACATCTACTTGTCCTGTCTCCATATGCCCTCTAATAATGTGATACCTCCGATCTATGTGCTTGGTCCTCTTGTGGTGCCGAGATTCCCTTGTATTGGCAATAGCCCTAGTGTTATCATAGTAAAGTGTGATAGGCTTGTCAACACCCGGAATGACCTCAAGGTCTCTAAAGAACTTGCGGAGCCAAACCGCTTCTTTAGATGCCTCAGCCGCAGCCACATACTTAGCCTCCATAGTAGAGTCAACTGTGCAGCCCTGCTTCACGCTCCTCCACACAATGGCGCCTCCTCCGAGTAAAAACACTGATCCAGATGTCGATTTCCTCAAATCCTTACAAGTCTGGAAGTCTGAGTTAGTGTATCTTACGAGTGTTAGGTCCCCTCCAGAATACACTAGCATATAATCCCTCGTTCTCTTACGATACTTCAGTATATGCTTTACTACTTGCCAGTGCTTGGTTCCAAGGTTTGCTTGATTTCGACTCACCATACCTACTGCAAAACGTATATCCAGGTGAGTGCAAAGCATAGCGTACATAAGGCTACCCACAGCGGATGCATAAGGGACCTTACCCATACGCTCTCTTTCTTTCGATGTCTTGGGACAGTCATCCAATGAAAGAGTTAGACCAGCAATAGAAGGTTGTGAACCTTTCTTTGCCTCTTGCATTGCATATTTGTCAATTATTTTATCTATGTATGAAGCTTGGGATAACACTATTATTTTGTTCTTTTGATCTCTGAAGAGATGAATGCCTAGAATATAATTAGCTTTTCCCAAGTCCTTCATGTCAAACTATTGGTGTAACCAAAGCTTGACCGATGATAAGTTCCCTACATCATTCCCAATGAGGGGTATATCATCAACATAGAGTATTAGAAAGATCACTTTTCTATCCTTTATACGTTTATAAACACAAGGTTCATCAACGTTCTGCTCAAAACCAAATGTCTTAATCACTTGATCAAACCTCTAGTTTCATGAGCGGGATGCTTGCTTTAATCAATAAATGGTTCTAAGCAACTTGCAGACTTTCCTTTCTTGGCCTTTCGCTACGAACCCTTCAGGTTGTATCATATCGATACACTCTTCAAGATGGCCATTCAAGAATGCTGTCTTGACATCCATTTGCCTGATCTCGTAATCAAGAGCCGCAGCAACGGACAGAAAAATACGGATAGACTTCAGCATAGCAACAGGTGAAAAGCCTTCATCGTAATCGATTCCAGCCTTTTGCGTGTACCCCTTTGCCTCTAGCTTTGAAAGTTTTCACTCTCCCTTCTGCATCCTTCTTTCTTTTGTAGACCCATTTGCATCCAATGGGTTTTATCCCATCCGGCAAATCCATAAGCTCCCAAACAGAGTTGGATTTCATAGAATCCATCTCATTGTTCATAGCCTATTTCCAAGATTTAGAATCAACATCATTTATAGCTTCATCATAGGTGACCGGATCATCCTCATGCTCATGAGCCTTGGCCTGGTATACCTCAGCATCATACATGAAGAAATTTAGTTTCTTCAAAACCCTTCCACTACGACGAGGCACCCTAAATTGTTGATTGTCTGCAGATCGTTCAACAGAACTCGGACTTGCGTCTAAGACCGAAATTTATGGAGCAGTTCTTTCACCCGATAACTCCTCTAGCACCACTTTGCTTCGAGGCTTAAAGTCATTCATGTGACTTTCCTCCACGAATGTCGCATGGGTTGAAACAATAACGTTTTGTTCCTTCAGGTTATAAAACAGACCTCCTTTAGTTCCTTCTGGATACCCTACAAACATGCACAATTCTGATCTTGGTTCCTACTTTTTTGCATCCCCATCCAGTACATGAGCCGGGCAGCCCCATATTCTCATATGTCCAAGGGAGGGCTTCCTGCCACGCCACAATTCATACGGAGTTCTGGGAATTGATTTGCTTGGAACCTGGTTCAGAATATAGCATGCCGTTTGTAAAGCATATCCCCAAAATGATAATGGTAGTGTTAAATAACTCATCATAGATTGTACCATATCCAGCAAGGTCCTGTTTCTCCTTTCGGCTACACCATTCTGTTGTGGAGTACCAGGTGCAGTCAATTGGGATAATATCCCGTTCTCTACAAGATGTCCTAGAAATTCATTGGAGAGGTATTCGCCACCTCGATCAAATCGAAGTGTCGTTATGGATTTATCCAATTGCTTTTCGAATTCCACACGATACTCTTTGAACTTGTCAAAGGTTTCGCTCTTGCGGTGCATCAGATACACATATCCATACCTCGAGTAATCATCTATAAAAGAGACATAATACTTGAACCCTCCTCGTGCTGTGACGTTCATGGGGCCACATACGTCAGTATGCACAATTTCTAAGAGCTCCTGAGCCCTTGTACCCTTAGCTCCAAAAGACCTCTTAGTCATTTTACCCTCTAGACAAGACTCACATAGAGGAAGACGTACCTCCTCCAGAGATTCCAGAGGACCGTCTTTCACCAATCTTTGAATCCTATCTTGATTAATATGACCAAGTCTTAAATGCCAAAGCTACGCCTTGTTAGAGTGAGAAACTTTCAACCTTTTAGAGTTATCTATTAATTCGGTGTCAAGCAGTGAGTACGTCTTTGGTTTGATCAAACATAGGTTTCCATCCATCCAGCCAGAACAGATAAAAGACTTATTTCTACGAATATCAACTCTTTTACAAAAAGAAACTGAATACGAATCCTTTATTAAATAAGCTACTGATATAAAGTTCTTCCTAAAATTAGGAACATAAAAACAGTATTTCAATAAAATAAACCTAAATTGATCAAAGTAAAAGTAAATATCTCCCACTGCCTCAGCCACCACCAAGTTGCCATCTCCAGTTCAGAACGAGAGGCTCCTATCATGTAGACTTCTCCTTTCTACGAACCCCTGCATAGAAACACAAACATGATTAGTGGCGCCCGAATCAATGACCCAAGTGTCTTTCGATTCTTCTACCAAACACGCTTCCAAGTAATAAAGTTCCTTTCCTTCCTTGCCCGGATTCCAAGTATATCAGTTTGATATCAAGAAAAGGTCATCTTGACCAATTTCTTGATACTGCATATTTCCGGATCCAAAAATTACTTTTTATGCTCAATTGACTAATTTGAACATGTTGAATTTAAATATATCAGTTTTTTTTCAAGAAAATGTCATCTTGACGAATTTTTTAATACTATGTTTCCTGATCAAAATTTACTTTTAAAACCATAACCATTGGATCCAACTACCACATTTCTTTAAACAAAATAAATTAATTATGGCATCATCTATTTTGTCCTCATTATATTAATTTGGGGTCAAAGTTTGACCAAAAGTCAAACCGAATGGAAATTTACTGAAATCGCGTAGGCGGGTTTCTGATACCTCTTAAGTGATCAGTTTGCCTTATTCTACTGTCGTTTGGCTAAAATTGCTTACCGAAGTTTTTTGTCTTTTTCCCTGATATTGGTTTACCTAAGGTAACCTCTTGGGTTTTTTGGTATCCAAATGGCATCTCTATTTTTCCAAATTTGACGAAATTTCTCAGGAAGTGCACCAGAGGACTTATCTAGCCATCTATGCAATCAGTTTGATCTAATTCAATCTCAAAACTCTTAAAAACCCTAAAATACTTATCTTGTTTTATCTTTGCTTTGACTTGCCATTTCTTATATCTTATCTTTTTCAGATACCAAAACCACTCCATTTTGAGCGTTTTGGTTCAAAATCACTTTGTCAGTCATGAACTTTATTCTTTGATCATTTTTGGAGATTTCAAATACTCCAAAACATTTATTTATTATTATTATTATTATTATTTATTTATTTATAAACATAGTGTTCTTTCACTTTCTATTCACAGAAATTCTTAGAAAAACCTAGCTTAATCCTAGGTAACACTGTTAGGATTTTCCAGTCTGTCACAGATCATGGATATCATATGAAGGTTTTGCATACATAATACGGTCATTGAACAATAGCTTATCACAGGCTTTCGTAATACAGTATATAATTGGGAGTTCAGTTTAAGGTTTATAGTGGTGTGACTCTGAAATTAGTGATCATGTGATTGAGTTGTTCAGTTAAGAACAATGATCACATGGATTCAAGGGAGCCCGATTGTACATGTCTAATTGGTCCCTAAACTGGCTCTACATAATTCCTTAATGGATGGTAAATTGATTACTGTATACTTGTTGGTTTGTTATCTTGCATTTGGTGAAGAGAAAATCCGGATCACCCTTCCACAAGGTATAGGAGTTTTCTTAGTGTGCTGGAGGGGTAAAATTATAATTTTGTATTATTCAATAAATAGGATAAATAATTGTTAATATTTATTGTTTGGATGATAAGATTTGAATTTCAAATTAATTGTATTTGAATTTCAAATTTGAAATTCAAATACGTGATTGATTTGAATTTTGATAATCTTGTCTTAAAATAAATATTTGAAATTTAAAGTCTATTTGAATTTGAATTGAACAAAATTTTGTCCTTGTACAAAAGGAGGTGATGTCCACTTTGGATAAGGGTGGAAAACAATATTTTCTCCTATTTGAATTTGAATTTTGTTTTGGATAAGAGATTACACAATTATTAGAATTTCAAATAAAGTTGCCATGAATTTATTTGAATTTGAATTGAAGTTGTGGAAAATAATTTATGAGGATAAAATTCAAAATTCAAATATTTGTGGAGTTTGAAATTTGAATTTGAAATTTAAATTTGAATTTGAATTTGAATTTTGAATTCAAATTTTGAATCACAAACCTAGAATGAAACCAAATTTTTGTGGATAAATCCACATGAAGAGATTCGGTTTTTCTAGTAGATAAGGGAGAGGAAATCTTGTTTGAATCCTACTTGAATTTTGAATCCTTCCTTGCATAAATAGTGGCCGAATTCTTTGAGGCTTATCCTTTAGGAGAATCAGTTTTTGTGTGGATAAGGAAGAGAAGAAAATTCAAGTTTCAATCCTGTTTGAATTTTGAATCCCTCCCTCACATGGTGTAACCGAATTTTTGAAGGGAATCTCACCCTTGGGAGAATCAGTTTTTGTGAATAAGAAAGGGAAAAAATTCAAGTTAAAATCCTATTTGAATTTTGAATCCACCTCCCTAGGGTTGCCTGAATTCTTTAGGGTGGTTATACCCTTGGTAGAATTGGTTTTTGGAAGCCTAAAGGGGACAAAATTCAAGCTAAAAAATCCTGTTTGAATTTTGAATCAAGAATCCCCTAAGGTGGTTAAAAATTCAATAGATTTTTTTGGCCCAAGAAAGTTTAGATTTTTTGAAGAGAATTGGAAGAGAAAATCTTTTCTTGGTCCAATTCAAAATTCAAGGGATCACTTCATGCAAGATTATAAATAGGGGTCCTTCTACTCCAATTCTCTTTAGACCATAGACTCTTAGGTGAGCAGGCTTATTGTTGCACAAATCACCGTAGCAATAAGTTCTTAAAAAGAACTGGGTGGTAGGAAGGAGACAACCCATGCTAGTATATCGATCGAGGATCTGGGTGCCTACACACTTTAACATCCGAGAATTGGAAAATAGTAGAGAAAGCTAGTTGGTTAAAGCCCTCCGGTCACTTCCTCTCGAATTCCTGGCATTTCCTCTAAAGGTATATTGATTGTTGTTAATTTATTGTATATGGCATCATGAGTTATTTAACGATCTTGAAAATTTTTGTAATTCTACTGTGCCATTTTTATCAATTTTTCCTACAATATTGGACCAGGACTAAAATGTGATTGATCTGTGTAGTCCACTATGAGTGGATCAATCTACTTTTGATGTTCATTATGTAGCAACCTTAATCCTAAGTAAGTAAATAGCTCCATTTATGTGGCTAGTGTGCTTTGATGTTCCAAAGGCCAGGGCGTCTCAGAGGTAGTAAACTAATGGATTGATTAATTGTGTACATAGTATACATATGATGGAGGGATTACTTACAAATAAGGAATCATAGCTCTTATGTAGAGCTAAGGTTATCCTCTTAAAGGCATTATGCTAGATTAGTGAGAATGGACAAGGCCTTGGGTCGTTTGTTTTGCAAACGACTTATTATTTATATACGGTGGATAATCATTCTCTTATTAGGTGCATAATAGATCTTTAAGATAGCATGAACAAAAGGTTAAATGGAGTTTGACCTAGGTTGATCATGGATATCATATGAGGGTCTTGCATTAACGACAAGGTCATTAAATGGTGTCTTTTCTGAAGCTTGCGTAATTTGAAGTATAATTGGAAGTTCAGTTTTAGGTCTATAGTGGAATGATCTGAGATTAGTGATCATGTGATTGAGTTGTTTGGTATAGAACAACAATTATATAGATTCACAAGAGCCTAATTATGTATGTCTAATCACTCCCTTTGCTAACTCTTATAGTTCCTGAAAGATGATAGTTGATCAGGATATTCTTACATGACTTGTTTTTTTTTTTTGCATTTAGTGATGAGAAAAGTCCAGATCACCCTCCACAAGGGCGTAAGCGTTTTTCTCTGTGTGCTAGAGAGGCAAAATTATAATTTTGTATTATTCAATAAATGGGATATATATTTAATTAATATTTATTTTTAGATGATAAGATTTAAAACTTAAATTGATCGTATTTGAATTTGAAATTCAAATATGTGATTAATTTGAATTTTGAAAATCTTATCTTAAAATAAATATTTGAAATTTAAATGATTATGATATTTGAATTTGAATTGAACAAAATCTTGTTCTTGCACAAACAAAGGTGACGTCCACTTTGGATAAGGGTGGAAGACAAAATTTTCTCTTATTTGAATTTGAATTTTCTTTTGGATAAGAGATTACATAATTATTTGAATTTAAAATAAAGTTGCCATGATTTTATTTGAATTTGAATTGGAGTTGTGGAAAATTATCCATGTGAATAAAATTCAAATATTTGTGGAGTTTGAAATTTGAATTAAATTTTGAATCACAAATCCTAAGAGGGGCCGATTTTGTTTGTGGATAATCCAACAAGGAGGAGTTGGTTTTTATGGATAAAGGAGAAGGGAAAAATCTTACTTGAATCCTACTTAAATTTTGAATCCTTCTCTCCCTTGGCGTGGCTGAATCTAGCCATTAGATTGGCCCAAAGGGAGTCAGTTTTTTAGGTCCTTGAAGGAGAGAAAATTTAAGTTTGAATCATGTTTAAATTTTGAATCCTCCTTGCACCTTGTGGTCGAATATTTTTAGGGGTTTCTCCCCTTGGTGTAGTCTGATTTTTTGGAGGTAAATTGGTGAGATAAAAATCTTTTCTTTATCCAATTTAAATTTTAAAAGGTCACCTCATGCAATATTATAAATAGGCGTCATTCTACCCTTGTTTTCTTTTGACTACAGACTCTTAGATGAGCATGCTTATTGTTACACAAATCACCGTAGCTGTGATAACCGGGAATTTTAGATTCTCGGAGTAGGATAAATTTGTATGTATGTAACAATTTTAATGAATAAAATATGAAAAAGTTGTGTTTTAATATTGTTGAGAATATAGTGAAAATGTTCCAGCAGTGTTAGAATGAGTGAGTTCGGAGATGGAAAATCTTACCGAACATTTTTGGGTGTGACGGTTCGAAATCAGAGCTGAAAACCCTAGAGAATGCATCGAAATGCATTAAAACGATAGAAATTTATGGTAGAGAATTATGACCAAATGGAAGCAAAATAAAATAAACCAATAGCACCGGAAGCACCCGGAACCTACCTACACAATTTCGGTAAAGTTCCGTTAGGTTCGGTTTTCAGTCAAAATTTGACCACGAATTAATTAGTGAATTAATATAAATAGTACGATGACATTATCATGTTGATGTCATAAATCCATTTTTATTTCTTTGTTTTGGAAAATAAGATAAAAGGTGTATGGTTAGGATTTGATCACTTTTTGATCAATGGCTTAGATCATGCCAAAATGATAGAAAAAAATATTATTAGAATTATCTAAAAGGCCATTCAGCCACATGGAAAGGAAGAAAGAAAAAAATTAGGTTTTTGGCCAAAATTATTGCATTTTGACCCTTGAACAATTTGTAAATTGTTGGAAAAATTTGCTAAAAAACCCTTGGTTTTTGCCTATAAACAGGCATCATAATTCATTCAAAAAAATGGAAAAACTTAGCTAAACTCTTGCTTTTTTTTTTTCAACCCAAAATCCGTGAGCTTTCTTCCCCATTAAGTCAAAAATTTTGTTGAAAATTTCACACCAAACTTAGCTTTCATTGCAATTCTAGCATCAAGTCATCAGCTAGACAAGGTAATCTTCAAAATTGAAGCAATTTCCTTTGATTTTCTTATTGAAAATCCGCGGGTTTGTAGAGTAGAAAAATATTGAAAAAGTTGATGTTTTGATTGATGTTATGATTGGTTTGATGTTTAGAATTTAAAGCATGATTTAGGGTTTAAAACAAGCAAAACTTTTGCATGTTTCCCTAAGAAATCCGTGGTATTAGTGGTGTGAAAAATGATTGGGAATTGATGATTTGGATTAGTGTTTATGTTCAATTAATTATATGTTGAATCAAGCATGAATTAGAATCAAGAAATAAGAAAATTTTGATGAATTTTCATGCTAAAATCCGTGGACAATGCTAGGGTTAAAATGAAAATTTGGTTAGGTTTTGATGTTGTTCTACACATTAGAAAACCTAAGAGTGACATGTGATATTTGAAATGTTGAGATGAAAACTAATTTGGTGATGATTAACATGTTAAACCAAGGTTAGTTTGGAAAATATTGTTGATTGTGTATGGATTTTTGAATATTGATTATGTGGAAAATTTTTATATGAAGTTTGGAAACTTTGTATGAAATAGGCCTCTGGTATAGTAAATGGCAGGTATAAAGGTTCTGAGGCGTACCTAATGCCGGGAAACCTAAAAATACAAGCGGAAATGTTGCTGAAATTTCTAAAACGGCATAAGGGCATTTCGGGGAACAAGGGGTAAAAATATTAGACTCGGGAAAGAAACCGGGACCTCTTGATGGATTAGGATTGAGAATCGAAAACCAACCCAAAAAGGAATAGTAAACCGACCCTTAAAGTCTAAAATGCCTAAAACAGGAAAAAATTTCATGTTAGGGGTATTTTGAGAAATAAGAAAAAATATTAGGTCGAGGATCGAGGGTCAGGGATTGGATAAAAAGTGTTTCAAGTGTTTTGAAAAATGAGAAACGAGCCTAGGTGATAGATGAATAGTAATTAAGGGTCGGAAAATAAACAATTAGGGTTTTGAGCACCAAAAAGCTGTAAAATGATACCTAAGCCTAGGAAATGTTATTTTAAGATAATTGAGCTTAGAAAATTTGAGAAAAATGAAAGAACGGAATAGTTACGGTCCCGAGACCTGTTAGAGGCAAAATGGTAATTTTGATCAAAAATTTCTAAAAGGCTCGGAAAGGACCTAGAATGATTTAAATAAAATTCTAGGACTAAAAATAAAGATTTTAGAGTTAAAAATCTAAAAATTTTGAAGAACACGGGCGTGTAGAAGAATACACGACCGTGTATAGGAAAAATTTTACAACCCGAGAGGTACACGGGCTTGAACACGGGCGTGTATCAAGCCGTGTACAGTTACATGGCTAGATAGTAAACAACACAGCCATGTAGTAGAAACCAGGAGGTATACGGTCATGAACATGGGCGTGTTGAAGGTCGTGTACCATATTACAAGTTGAATTGTGTTGAAAAATTTATCACAAAATAAATATATTTAAAGTGATAATTAATAGAAAATATTAACAGATAATATTATGTCTGTAGGAAGCCAAATTAGAGATAGAACTGCGGAGGAGTTTCGGAGGTGGACATTATCGCAGTATTGGTAAGTTCAAGCATTTTCATGTCTGCAACATGAAATACTGTGTTATTTTATTATGTACTAGATGTACACTAGATATAAAGTCCTACGGACATTTGTGGATTAGTTAGTATAACATATCCTATATAATGAGAAAAGAGAATAAGTAAGGCCTACGGGAGATCAAGAATAGTGACCTTGAGGTGACGATTAATGTCACTTGGTCAAAACTATAATTGAAAGATGGTAACAAAAACCATTAAGGCGTACCATCCCTCCAACATATTGATGGAGGTTTCTCAGGTCCTACGGGGATATAAGGGCTGTGGAGGCCGAAGCTCTAGGGTCGCTCCCTAGGCCCTCCCAATCAGCATGCAAGATTAATAATGGTATTGTCATAAAAAGAGGTCTATACTAGAAAGTAAATAGATAATGAACCATCAATAATATGATAAAAAGAGGTCTATACTAGAAGAGTATATTAAGTATAGTGATTTTGGTTAGGATGTGTGAATAGTATCCAACTGAAGTAATGTGAATAGTAACCAGTTATGGTAACAGTGACTATTCATCAGTCAAATGTCAAAGTCACTATTCATGATAAATAGTACTATTCATAGGAGATTGAGTTTTCAATGTTTTTGAATCCGTATGATTCTTACTAAGTATATTTCAACTTACTGAACCCGTTAGCTCACCAGTTTGTTTATGTTGCAGGTAAGAAACTTGTCCAGTAGAATATCTGGATGACGGCAGGATGTGCACGTCTCAATGGATAGGGAATTCACCGTGGACTTGGTTCTGCCATAAGTTTTCCACTGAGCTTTTAAAGTTAGTGAATGAAGAGATTGTAAAAAAATATATATGCAGTACAAACATTTTGTATATTATACATTATGTTGTACTCACAAAGGACAACTAGAAGTTAGTGTTGTATTTTACCTAGTTTTTATAATTAGTTTTCTTTTGGAGAAAGTATGTGTTAAAAAGAAAAAAAAATTTTATGGGTAAAATTTTTGAGCCCTGAGAAATGAAAGTATTAGAAAAAAAAGAGTTTTAAATTGATAACCCAGATTCGGCACACGAGCTGTCTTGATCGGCAATAGAGTCGGTTCATGACAGTTGCGGGTGATCGAAATTGGGGGCGTCACAGTAGCAATAAGTTCTAAAAGAGTTCTGGATGGTCAGAACGAGGCAAGCTGTGCTCAACACCGATCAAGGAAATGGGTGTGCACACACTCAACTGTCTAGGAATTGGAGAATAGCGGAGAAGGCTTGTTGGTTGAAGCTCTTCCTAGTGTTGTCCACCTGAGTATATGACGTTCACTCTGACATCCTGGTGTTTTTCTCTAAAAAGTATATTTGATTGTTGATAATTTATTTTATATAACAGCATGAGTTCTATTAATCTTTGAAAATTTTTTAAAATTCTATTGCGCATATTTTTTTTATTTTTCCAACAATAAAATCATGGCAACATTATTTGAAATCAAACAATTGTGTAATCTCTTATCCAAAACAAAATCAAATTAGGAGAAATCTTGTCTTCTAAACCTAAGAAAATCCACCCCTATTAGTGTGCTAGGACAAAATTTGATTCAATTCAAATTCAAATAGGATAACCTTTTAAACTTCAAAATATTTATTTACACAAGATTTTCAAAATTTAAATTAATCTTATTTTATCTTTTAAAAGACAAATACAATTAATTTAAATTTCAAATCTTATTTTTTAAAATAAATACTAACCCAAATTAAATATTTATCCTGTTTATTGAATAATACAAAATTACAACTTTACCTTTACTCCTAAAGAAAAATGCCCACACCTTGGAGTAGGTGATCCGGATTTTTCTCTTCACTAAATGCAAGAATACAAGCAATAAAGTATATCCGGATCAACCACCATCGGTTAAGGAATTATGCAGATCTAGTAAATAGACCTATTGTACATGTATAATATGGGCTTCAATAATTCATATAACTATTATTTTATACTGAATAAACCTTTTATACAATTATTAGTTTCAAAGTCACACCAATATATACTTAAAACTACACTCCCAATTATACACCATATTATACAAGCTAGTTATTAACTATCATCCAATGACCTTATCATATATGTAACATCCTCATATTATACCAATGACCAACCTTAGGTCAAAGTCTGTTTGACTTGTTGATCACGCTATTTTAAATAGCTATTATACACCTGATTAAGAAAATGATTCTTCACCATATATGAATAAGAAGTCTTCTACCAAGCAAACAACCCAAGGGCTTGTCCATATCCACATCTAGTATAATGCCTTTAAAAGGATAACCTTTACTCTTCATTAGAGTTATGATTCCAATATCTGTAAACAAACCCTCTATCGTATACAAGTCATGTACGTAATGAACCAGTCTATAAGTTTACTACCTCTGAGACACTTTAGCCTTTGGAACATCAAAATACATAAATCATACACATGAAGTGATTCACTTACTCAGGTTTAAGATTATTGCATAATGAACGTCAAAAGTAAATTAATTCACTCAAGCAGACTACGTAAATTAGTTACACTTTGATCCAAGTTTGATGTGTCACCATTGAGCAACAAGTTTATGTCTTTACTCGGGAGTCGATGCTTTGACAGTCAAGACAAACCGTCTCTCCAATTAGCTCTAGACAACATATTAGTCCTAACATGTGTTAGATACTCACTTTAATGCCATAGACTATAGACTATAGATTTAGACTGCTTACTTTAGATTGTTGTTTTCTCGCATATCAAAGTACATTATATGTAACATTTGAACAGTTTAAAAACAAGCACTCAGTGAGCCATATTTGCTTACATTTACTTCAACATGCAAATAGGATGAGGACATATATCAATGCAATGAATAACCTATAATATATTATTAATCAGTTCAAAATAAATAAAATACATAAAAATGTCTTTCCCGCTTAGGTCATTCTTAACACTCATAAGCCTATAGTTGCTTCATAAGCTCGGTAAGTCCTAACTCCTTTGTTGCCAGATTTTATATGGCTTTGAACCCCATAAAATCCTTGTACAGAGTCTTTGAACCCCATAAAATCCTTGTACAAAGTCTTGAAAACTATCTCAATTTGGGTGTTGTAGTCTATCTTAGCACCATTGTTAGCAACCTCAGTAAAAAATGCAATAAGCATAAGCATGTGATCTTTTATCGGAGTACCTACCTTCTACCTAGAGTTTATTATACTTGTAATAGTGGACTGTCGAGCCAATTTTGGTTGGCTTCCTGATATATCCCACAAGTTATCTATGATCTCTACGCCAACTTGGTAGGCTTCATATTGCTTTTTAAAGTACTCGTCATGCTAGCGAGGATGTAGCATCGAGCTATCTTATTGGATTCTTTCCAACGAGTAAACATGACAGGGAATTCTTCAAGTGGTGTATCAGGTCGAGCCTTGGTGGGCACAGTTTGTCCAATACGAACTTATGTCCCTTGCAACTGAGAACTTTTAGCAGGTTTCTTTTCCAATCTCTATAATTATCACCGTTTAATTTGTTTTCAACGAATATTGAAATTACAAGTGTCAGTGACATTTTGAACTGAGATAAAAATATAAAAGAATATCACTACAAAGTCGAAGCAAATATAAAAGATATTTAGCAAATAAATATACAAGTATGCTTCTACATGAAACTTGGAAAAAACATGTAGCATTGCAACGGTAATTCTCAGCATCCATTGTTTTAGGAAATGCCCTAAGCGTGAAAGACATTTTGATGTATTTTGAATTGGATAATAAAATTATATATAGAGAGAGGTTATTCATTACATTGCTGTTTGTCTTTATTCTATTTACATATTAAAGTAAATGTAAGCAACTATGGCTCACTGACTGCTTGCAATGCAATGGACTTTTGTATGCGAGAAGACAATATTCTAAAGTAAACAGTCTAAACTAAGGTCTATAGTCTATGGGGTTAGACTGAGTATCTAACTTATGTTAAGACTATTATGTTATCTAAAGTTATGGTAGGGACGGTTTGTCTTGACTGTCTGGAGCATAGACTCTCGAATAGAGACATAGATATGTTGCCTGGTGGTGACATATTAGACCGAAACTAAAGCATGATTGATCTACATAGTCTGCTATAAGTGGATCAATCTACTTTTGACGTTCATTATGCAATAACGTTAATCTTGAGTGGATGAACTACTTCATGTATATAACTTGTGTACTTTGATGTTCCAATGGCTAAAGCGTCTCAGAGGTAGTAAGCTTATAGACCGGTTAGTTGGGTGCATGACTTGTATACGATGGAGGATTTGTTTGCAGATATTGATATCATAGCTCTAATAAGGAGCTAAGGGTATCCTCTTAAAGGCATTATACTGGATTTGAAGATGGATAAGGCCTTGGGTCGTCTGCTAGGCGGATGAATTCTTATTCACGTATAGTGAATAATCATTTTCTTATTCGATAGTATAATGAAACTTTAAGATAGCTTGATCAGTTGGTTGAACGGACTTTAACCTAAGGCTAATCATGGATATCATATGAGGGTTTTGCATACATGACAAGGTCATTGGACAATAGCTTCTCACAGGCTTTCGTAATATAGTATATAATTGGGAGTTCAGTTTCAGGTTTATAGTAGTATGACTCTAAAATTAGTGATCATATGATTGAGTTGTTCGGTATAGAATGATGATCATATGAATTCACGGGAGCCTAATTATATATGTCTAATTGGTCCCTCTACTAGCTCCACATAATTCCTTAACGAATGGTAAATTGATTAGGGTATGCTTACTAGCTAGTTGACTATGCGTGGACGGTGTACACATGGGATTAGCATGGAAGATAGGATTCTCTTCGGCTGAATTCAAATTTGTTTTGGATAAGAGATTACACAATTATTCGAATTCCAAGTAAAATTGCCATGATTTTATTTGAGTTTGAATTGGAGTTGTGGAAAATTATCCATGAGAATAAGAGTTCAAAATACAACTTTTTGTGGAGTTTGAAATTTCAATTTTGAAATTTGAAATTTGAAATTTAAATTTTGAATTTGAAATTTGAATTTGAAATTTAAATTTGAAATTCGCATTTGAAATTTGAATTTGAAATTTGAATTTGAAGTTTGAATTTTGAAATTTGAACTTTAAAATTTGAATTCAAATTTTGAATCACAAATCCATGGTGTAATCGAATTTGTTGTGGATAATTCCACAAGGTGACTTTTAGATATTATGTGGATAATGGAAAGGAAGATCTATTTTGAATCCTACTTGAATTTTGAATCCAAATCCCCAGTATAATGGCCAAATTTGTTGAAGGGAAAATCTTCGTTTAGGGTTTGGATTTTATAGGATAAGGATGAGAGAAAAATTTAAGTTTCAATCCTATTTGAATTTTGATTCCCTCTCTCAGTTGAAATCTTTATGGATAATCCCAAGGTGAATTTTGAATTTTTTGGGGATCAGGATGAGATAAAATTCAAGCTAGAAAATCCTATTTGAATTTTGATTCTCCTCACACTTGGATGGCCGAATCTAGCCTTGTTCTCGGCCTAGGGAAAATTTTCAGTTTTAGTGGATAATGATGAGATAAAATTCAAGTTAAAATCCTGTTTGAATTTAGAATGAAAAATCCCCTAGGGTAGCCGAATCTTCCCTTGATTATGGCCTATAGGGAATTGAGATTTTGTGAGGAAAGATAGGGAGAAAATCTTCTCCTAGTCCAATTCAAATTCAAGGGATCACCTCATGCAAGTTTATAAATAGGGTCCTACCACTCCAGTTCTCTCAGACCACAGACTCTCAGGTGAGTAGGCTTATTGTTGCACAACTCACCGTGATAATAAATTCTTTAGAGATCTGGGTAGTCGGAAGGAGACTAGCGGTGCTAGCATATCGATCAAGGATCCAAGTGCCCACACACTCTACCATCCAGGAATTGGAGAATAGTAGAGAAGGCTAGTTGGTTGAAGCCCTCCGGTTAATCTTTTCCTGCAGTTTGGCGTCCTCTAAAGGTATGAGTTTATATTGTTATTAGTTTATTGTATATGATATCATGAGATATTTAACGATCTTATAAAAATTTTGTAATTCTGCTGTGCATATTTTACCAATTTTTCCTACAATTGGTATTAGAGCCATCTCATGATTATGCCATGCACATAAATTAGACAATAGGTTAGTCTTTTTTAATACATGGATTTGATATTTAGAAAGTGGCATTATAGGATTTCTTTATATTGTTATTATGAATTATGTATGTAGTATATGGTTATTTTAATTTTTGGAATTATTATAAGTATGCTTAATTTTGCCCATTATGGTTCCTTAGAATTTAGAAAAATTATATCTAGGAATTTTTATGTAATCATGGGAGTGGTTTATAATCACCATAATTTCTTATGGATTTTAATTTTTTGTCTCTTAGAATTTATAAGATTAGAATTTTGTACATCGAAAACGGTATAGGAAATCTTATGTAATTATTCTTAGAGGAGATTGAAGAAAGAAGACAAAAATTTATTTTCTCCTAAAGTTAAATTTGATTTAAAGATCGAAATTTTGTTTGTGTGGAAAATTCCAATTTAATTAAGATTCAAATTAATTTTTAGAGATCCTAATGGGTAAATTGGAATATGACACGAACATCAAGATGGGTCACCGACCTTGGTGGGGCTACAGCCCCTGCCCTCGGGTAGGATGGGGCTGTAGCAGCCCCTGTCCAAGGCTAGTTTACCCTTGGCTGCAAGATCACCCATGGCTGCAGGTTGTGCCTGTAGCCAAGGGTGGCCGTGGCCTCCCAAGGGCCGCCGCAGTGGCGCCCCAAGTGTGCAGCCCATGACTGCAGTCGTTACCTACAGCCTCATGGGCTGCTGCACCCACCCGAGTTATGTAACCCATGGCTGCAGGTGTTACTTGCAGCCTGGCAGGCTGCTGCACCAACACGGGTGTGTAGCCCGTGGCTGCAGGCATAGGCTGTACTAGCCTAGTCTTGGGCTGCCAGCACCTCGAGGGCTAGGGCCTACCCATAGTAGTTGCGGGCCTTCGGGCCCGTGGGGCAACGGGCCCAAAAATAAATACTTTAATTTTTAAATTTGAGATTTAATTTTAAATCAAGTTAAAAATATGTAATTAAAAATTTTGAAATTACATATTATTACACATGAAATTTAAATTGTTTAAAATTTTTGAATTTGAAATTTAAATTTGAAATTCGAATTTGAAATTTGAATTTGAAATTTAAATTTTTTGAAATTTGAATTTTATATGATTTTTGGGATGAGAAATAAATGGAGAGGCTACATAAAGATGGATACAAGAAGATGGAGCAAAAATTCAAGACCCAAAGAATGCTTTAGATGGAATTTTATAATATTTAAATTTTTCTTTATTCTAAGACGGGACCATGGCTTAGTTATTTAATTTTTCCGTCATTTATTTTTTCTGTGGTATGTCATGGATGAATGAATATATATGGATGATTTGGATGAATATTTGATAACATGTCATATAGGATAGATGAATGCCGCTTAGACTATATTGATCATACATTTTTCAAAACTTGCATGTTTTTTAAAATATTGAGTGGGAGAAGGTTTCAAACAAAACCCATGGCCTCCATTGTTGATCTGTATGTGAAAGCAGGGTAACGTCTCGTGTCAGTTCTACCTTGACCATACCCCTCAGTAGGTGTTTACCACCACTAGTATACTAGGTTGGATCTCCTATGTGGAAAATATGTTTAGGCATGATTATATTCATGACCACCCCTAGGTGGCTTGGTAGGACATGGATCGAATTACGTAAATAATGGTTATACACTCAAGACTCGTTTATTTATTAACCTACCCTACAAGCTCTGTTAACTAAACTGGTGGCCGAAATAAGCAGTTCTTAATATATGTCTTAACCTTGGAGGATTTAAGGTAACATATATTAATTAGACGGGGTCTATGTTCCAGCTATTTGTCCCATGACCACCTTCGGTGGCTTGGGGCAATAGGTGCTGAGAATTACTATTGCAATGCTACATGTTTGTTCAAGCTTCATGTAGGAACATACTTGTATGTTTTATTTGCTAATTATCTCTATATTTGCTTGGGCTTTGTAATGATGTCTAGTATAATTTTATTTCAGTTCAAAATGTCGTCGACACCCCTCATTTCAATACTTACTAAAAATAAACTAAATGGCGATAATTATAAAGACTAGAAAAGAAATCTGTTAATAGTTCTCAGCTGCGAGAGACACAAGTTCGTGCTAGATGAACCATGCCTACTTGGGCCTAAACATGACACACCCCTTAAGGAGGTCCCGTTGCCTATACTCATTGGAAATAATCTAATAAGATAGCTCAGTGCTACATTCTTACTAGCATGATGAGTGCTTTACAAAAGCAGTATGAGACTTATCAAGTTGCTAGGGAGATCATGGAGAACTTGGATGACATGTTCGGAGGCCAAGAAAAATTAGCTCAACAATCTGCCATCACCAGTATCATGAACTCTGAGCAGAAGGTAGGTACTCTGGTGAAGGACCATATGATCACTCTTATGGGATTCTTTACTTAAGCTACTGAAAACGGTACTGAGCTGGACTATAACACCGAGATCGAGATGGTGTTTAAAACTTTGTCAAAAGATTTTGTAGGGTTTAAGGCCGCATATAATCTGGCGAAAAGGGAGTTAGGACTTATCGAGCTGATGAACCAACTCTAAGCTTATGAGCTAATGATCAAGGATGGGGATGCAGTCCAACTTAAAGGAGAGGACAACTTGGCGGAATCTTCCAAACCCTCTAGGAAAAGGAAGAGGCCAAGTAAGAAGCATGCGGCTTCCAGTTCTTCTAATCCTCCTATCTTGGATAGGAAGAAGAAGAAGAAGAAGAACAAGAAGCCCAAGGACCCTAAAAAGTCTAAGTGCTTCCTGTTAGGAAATACCCTAAGCATTAGAGACATTTTGATGTATTTATTTTGAACTGGACAATAAAATTATATATAGAGGTTATTCATTACATTGCTATCTGTCCTCATTTTATTTACATGTTAAAGTAAATGTAAGCAAATACGGCTCCCTGACTGCTTGTGTTAAACTGTTAGAACGTTGCATGCAATGGACTTTTGTATGCGAGAAGACAATGTTCTAAAGTTAGCGGTCTAAACTATGGTTTGTAGTCTATGGGGTTAGACCGAGCATCTAACTCATGTTAAGATTATTATGTTGTCTAAAGCCTTGGAGGGGACAGTTTGTCTTGACTGTCTAGAGCTGGACTCCCAAGTAGAGACATAGATATGTTGCTTTGTGGTGACATATTAGACTAGGACTAAAGCATGATTGATCTACGAAGTACGCTTTGAGCGGATCGATCTGCTTTTGACGTTCATTATGCAGTAACCTTAATCCTAAGTAAAAGGACAGCTTCATGTATATGACTTGAGTACTTTGATGTTCCAATGGCTAAAGCGTCTTAGAGGTAGTAAGCTTATAGACCGGTTCGTTGGGTGCATAACTTGTACACAATGAAGGGTTCGTTTACAGATATCGGAATCATAGCTCTAATGAGGAGTTAAGGGTATCCTCTTAAAGGCATTATACTGAATGTGAAAATGGACAAGGCCTTGGGTCATCTGCTGGGCGGATGACTTTTTATTCACATATAGTGAATAATTATTTTCTTAATTCGGTAGTATAATGGAACTTTAAGATAGCCTAATCAGTAGGATTAAATGGACTTTGGCTTAAGGCTGATCATGGATATCATATGAGGGTTCTGCATACATGACAAGGTCATTGGACGATAGCTTGTCACAGGCTTACGAATACAGTATATAATTGGGAGTTCAGTTTCAGGTTTATAGTGGTGTGACTCCGAAATTAGTGATCATATGATTGAGTTGTTCGGTAAAGAATGATGATCATATGGATTTGCAGGAGCCCGATTATATATGTCCAATCAGTCCCTCTACTAGCTCTACATAATTCCTTAACGTTTGGCAAATTGATTTGTGTATGCTCTTGGCTAGTTTATTATGCATGGATGGTGTTGACATAGGATTAGGAGGGTAGACAAGATTCTCTCCGGTTGGATTCAGATTTTATTTTGGATAATAGAGTACACAATTATTCGAACTCCAAATAAAGTTGCCATGATTTTATTTGAGATTGGATTAGAGTTGTAAAAAATTATCCATGAGAACAAGAATTCGAAACACAACTATTTTTTGGATTTTGAAATTTAAATTTTGAAATTTGAAATTTGAAATTTGAAATTTGAATTTTGAATTTTGATATTTGAATTTTGAATTTTGAATTTTGAAATTTGAATTTGAAATTTGAATTTGAAATTCGAATTTGAAATTTGAATTTGAAATTCGAATTTGAAATTTGAATTTGAAATTCGAATTTGAAATTTGAAATTTGAAATTCGAATTTGAAATTTGAAATTTGAAATTTGAAATTTGAAATTCGAATTTGAAATTCGAATTTGAAATTTGAAATTCAAATTTTGAATCACAGTCCAAGTGGGATTCGAATTTGAGTTGGATATGGAGAGGATAATCTTGTTAGAATCCTACTTCAATTTTGAATCCAAATCCTAACTAATGATGGACGAAAATTTTGAGGATTATCCTCAATGGATTTTTGGATTTTTGTGGATAAGGTTCAAGAAAAAAATTCAAGTTTCAATCCCAGTTGAATTTGGATTCTCTCCTTCCAGATAATGGCCGAATTTTTTGGAGTGAATCTCCTAGGAGATTTTCGGTTATTTTGGATAAGGATGAGATAAGATTCAAGCTTGAAAATCCTAGTGGAATTTTGATTCTCCCTTATCTAAAAGTGGCCGAATTTTTGTGGAGATTTTCTCCTTTGAATTTTCAGATTTTTTGGTTGAAAAAGGGAGATAAAATTCTAGTTAAAATCTTGTTTAGATTTAGATTTGATTTATCCTAAAGTGGCTGAATTTATTGTTGGGATTTTCCCCTTGGAAAATTTGGTTTTTGTGCTTGTGGATAAGGGAGAATATCTTCTCCTAATCCAATTCGAATTCAGAGAATCACCTTATGCAGGTCTATAAATAGAGGTCCTGCCACTCCAGTTCTCTCAGACCACAGACTCTCAGGTGAGCAGGTTTATTGTTGCACAGCCCACCGTGACAATAAGTTCTTTAGAGATCTGGGTAGTCGGAAGAAGGCTAGCAGTGCTAGCATACCGATCGAGGTTCAGAGTGCCCACACACTCAGCCATTCAGGAATTGGAGAATAGTTAGAAGGCTAGTTGGTTGAAGCCCTCCAGTCATTCTCCTCCTGCAAGATTGGCGTCCTTGAGGTATGAGTTTTAATTATTGTTGGTTTACTATATATGGCATCATGAGATATTTAACGATCCTAAAAAATTTTTATTGTTTTACTATACCACTCTGATACGTTTTTACCGATTTATTTTCCTACAATTGGTATCAGAGCCATCTCATGACTATGCCATGTACATAAGTTAGACAATTACTTAGTCTTTTTATTTACGTATGGATTTGATATTTAGAGAGTGGCATTCTAGGATTCCATTATGTTGTTATCATGGATTATGTATAAAGTATGTGGTTATTTTAATTTTCTGAATTATTATAAACATGCTTGTTTTTACCGATTATGGTTCCTTAGAGTTTAGAAAAATTGTATCTAGGAATTTTTATGTAACCATGGGAGCAGTTTAATAATACTGTAATTTTCTCATAGATTTTAATTTTGTCTCTTAGAATTATTATGGTTAGAATTTTTGTACACCGGAAATGGTTTAGGAAATTTTATGTAATTATTTTTGGAGGAGATTGAAGATTGAAGACTATAATTTATTTTTCCCAAAAGTTAAATTTGATTTAAAGGTTGAAATTTTGATTTTGCGGAAAATTTCAATTTAATTGGGATTCAAATTAATTTTTTAGAGATCCTAATAGGTAAATTGGAATCTGACACGAAAATCGAGACACAACCCCTCGGGATAGGCTGACGGGCCTTGGTGGGGCTACAGTCCTTGCCCTCGGGCAAGATGGGGCTGCGGCAGCCCCTATGCAGGCCATAACCACCTATGGCCGCAGGTTTGGCCTGCAGCCGAGGGTGGCCATGGCCTCCCCAAGGCTGGCTGTAGCCTGGGCGTGCAACCTGCCGGCTGCTGTGCCTAGCCTGGCATGCAGCCTGCCGGCTGCTGTGGCCAGCCCGGGCATGCAGCCCGGTGCTGCAGGCTTGGCTTGCAGCCCGACAGGGTTGCACATGGACGGCCGTGGGCTGCCAGCCCTGTGGGGCTGGAGGCTGCCCACGGCGGCTGCCGCCTCCGAGGGCAGTGGTGCGACAATTCAAAAATCAAAAAATTTTGATTTTTAAATTTGAGATTTAATTTTAAATCATATTTAAAAATATGTAATTGAAAATTTGAAATTTTTGAAATTAAATATTGTTATACATGATGTTTAAAATTGTTTAAAATTTGAATTTGAAATTTAAATTTTGGAGATTTAAATTTTAAATAATTTTTGGGATGAGAAATAAATGGAGAGGCTACATAAATATGGATACAAGAAGACGGAACAAAATTCAAGACCCAAAGAATGCTTTGGATGAATTTTTGTAATCTTTATTTTCTTTGTTCTAGGATGGAACCACGACTTGGTTATTTATCTGTCAATTATTTTTTCTATGATATGTCATGGATGTATAAATATGAATTGATGGATGTTTTGTATGTATATTTGATAACATGTCATATAAGATAGGAGAGTGCCGCTCATACTATATTGATCATACATAATTTGTCAAAACTTGAATGTTTTTCAAAATATTGAGTGGGAGAGGGTTTCAAACAAAACCCACGGCCTCCATTGTTGATCCATATGTGAAAGCATGGTAACGCCTCACGTCAGTTCTGCCCTGACCACACCTCTCGATAGGTGTTTACTGCCGCCGGTATACTAGATTGGATCTCCTATGTGGAAAACGTGCTCGGGTACGATCCTATTCATGACCACCCCTCGGTGGCTTGGTAGGACGTGGATCGGGCTACGTAAACAATGGTTATACACTCAAGACTCGTTTAGTTATTAACCTTCCCTAGAAGCTCTGTTAACTAAACTGGTGAACAAATAAGCAGTTATTAATATATGTCTTAACCTTGGAGGATTTAAGGCAATATATATTAATTGGACGGGGTCCATATTCTGGCTATTTGTTTTCATGACCACCCCTCGGTGGCTTGGGACAATAGGTGCTGAGAATTACCGTTGCAATGCTACATGTTTTTCAAGTTCAACATAGGAACATACTTGTATGTTTTATTTGGTAAATTATCTGTATATTTGCTTGGGCTTTGTAATGATGTCTAGTATAATTTTATTTCAATTCAAAATGTCACCGACACCCCTCATTTCAATACTTACTGAGAATAAACTGAATGGTGATAATTATAAGGATTGGAAAAGAAATCTATTAATAGTTCTTAGCTGCGAGAGACACAAGTTCATACTGGACGAACCATGCCCACCAAGGCCAAAACCTGACACATCGCTTGAGGAGATCCCGGTTGCCTATACTCGTTGGAGAGAATCCAATGATATAGCTTGATGCTACATGCTTGCTAGCATGACGAGTGCTTTACAAAAGCAGCATGAGACTTATTAGGTTGCTAGGGAGATCATGGACAATCTGGAGGACATGTTCGGAGGCCAAGAAAAGTTGGCTCGACAGTCCGCTATAACCAGCATTGTGAACTCTAAGCAAAAGGCGGGTACTCTGGTAAAGGACCATATGATCACTCTAATGGGATTCTTCACTGAGGCTACCGAAAATGGTGATGAGTTGGACTACAACACCCAGATCGAGATGGTGTTCAAAACTCTGTCTAAAGATTTTGTGGGGTTTAAGGCCGCATACAATCTGGCGATAAGGGAGTTAGGACTAACCAAGCTCATGAAGCAACTCCAAGCTTATGAGCGGATGATCAGGGATGGGGATGTGGTCCAACCTAAAGGAGAGGCCAATTTAGCGGAATCTTCCAAACCTCCCGGAAGAGAAAGAGGCCAAATCAGAAGCAAGTGGCTTCTAGTTCTTCTAATCCTCCTGTCTCGGATGGGAAGAAGAAGAAGAAGAACAAGAAGCCCAGGGACCCTAAAAAGTCCAAATGCTTTCGTTGTGGGAAGGTAGGTTACTTTAAGAAGGCTTGCCGAGAAATCCTAGCCGCCAAGGGCAAGGAAGGTAAGGAACTTCACTACTTAGAAGCGTGTTTGGTGGAAGAATCAAAAGATACTTGGGTCATTGATTCGGGCACCACTAATCATGTTTGTGTTTCTATGCAGGGGTTCGTGGAAATGAGAAGTCTACATGATAGGAGCCTCTCGTTGCGAATTGGATATGGCAGCTTGGTGGTGGCTGAGGCAGTGGGAGATATTTACCTTTACTTTGATCAATTTAGGTTTATTTTATTAAAAGACTGTTTTTATATTCCTAATTTTAGGAGGAACCTTATATCGGTAGCTTGTTTAATAAAGGATTCTTATTCAGTTTCTTTTAGTAAAAGAGTTGATATTCGTAGAAATAAGTCTTTTATCTGTTCTGGATGGATGGATGGAAACCTATATTTGATCAAACCAAAGATGTACTCATTGTTTGACACTGAATTAATAGATAACTCTAAAAGGTTGAAAGTTTCTCACTTTAACAAGGCGTATTTTGGCATTTAAGACTTAGTCATATTAATCAGGATAGGATTCAAAGATTGGTGAAAGACGGTCCTCTGGAATCTCTAGAGGAGGTACGTCTTCCCTAATGTGAGTCTTGTCTAGAGGGTAAAATGACTAAGAGGTCTTCTGGAGTTAAGGGTACAAGGGCTCAGGAGCTCTTAGAAATAGTACACACTGACGTATGTGGCCCCATGAACGTCACAGCACGAGGAGGGTTCGAGTATTATGTCTCCTTTATAGATGATTACTCGAGGTATGGATATATGTATCTGATGCACCGCAAGAGCGAAACCTTTGACAAGTTCAAAGAGTATCGTGCGGAAGTGGAAAAGCAATTGGACAAATCCATAAAGACACTTCGCTTTGATCGAGGTGGCGAATACCTCTCCGATGAATTTCTAGGACATCTTGTAGAGAACGGGATATTATCCCAATTGACTGCACCTGGTACTCCACAACAGAATGGTGTAGCCGAAAGGAGAAATAGGACCTTGTTGGATATGGTACCGTCCATGATGAGTTATTCAACGCTGCCATTATCATTTTGGGGATATGCTTTACAAACGGCATGCTATATTCTGAACCAGGTTCCAAGCAAATCAATTCCCAGTACTCCGTATGAATTATGGCATGGCAGGAAGCCCTCCCTTGGAAATATGAGAATATGGGGCTGCCCGGCACATGTACTGGATGGGGATGTGAAGAAGTTGGAACCAAGATCGAAATTGTGCATGTTTGTAGGGTATCTAAAGGGAACTAAAGGAGGTATGTTCTATAACCCGAAGGAACAAAAAGTCATTGTCCCAACCCATGTGACATTCTTGGAGGAAAGTCACATGAATGACTTTAAGCCTCAAAGCAAAGTGGTGCTAGAGGAGTTATCAGGTGAAAGAACTGCTCCACAGATTTCGATCTTGGACGCAAGTCCGAGTTCCGATAAAAGACCTGCAGACGATCAACAATTTAGGGTGCCTCGTCGTAGTGGGAGGATTTCGAAGAAACCTAATTTCTTCATGTATGATGCTGAGGTATACCAGGCTGAAGCTCATGAGCATGAGGATGATTCGGTCACCTATGATGAAGCTATAAATGATGTTGATTCTAAATCTTAGAAATAGGCTATGAACAATGAGATGGATTCTATGAAATCCAACTCTGTTTAGGAACTTATAGATTTGCCAGATGGGATAAAACCCATTGGATGCAAATGGGTCTACAAAAGAAAGAAGGATGCGGAATGGAGAGTGGAAACTTTCAAAACTAGACTGGTTGCAAAGGGGTACACGGAAAAGGCTGGAATCGATTACGATGAAACCTTTTCGCCTGTTGCTATGCTGAAGTCTATCCATATTCTTCTGTCTGTTGCTGCGGCTCTCGATTATGAGATCTGGCAAATGGATGTCAAGACAGCATTCTTGAATGGCCATCTTGAAGGAGCGTATCTATATGATACAGCTCGAAGGGTTCGTAGCGAAAGGCCAAGAAAGGAAAGTCTGTAAGTTGATTAGATCCATTTATGGATAAACAAGCATCCCGTTCATAGAACCATAGATTTGATTAAGCGATCAAGACTTTCAGTTTTGAGCAGAATGTTGATGAACCCTGTGTTTATAAACGTATTAAGGATGGAAAAGTGGTGTTTCTGATATTCTATGTCGATGATATACTACTCATTGGGAATGATGTAGGGAACTTATCATCGGTCAAGCTTTGGTTACACCAATAGTTTGACATGAAGGACTTAGGAGAAGCTAATTATGTTCTAGGCATTCGTCTCTTCAGATATCGAAAGAACAAAATATAGTGTTATCCCAAGCTTCATACATAAATAAAATAATTGACAAATATGCAATGCAAGAGGCAAAGAAAGGTACACAACCTTCTATTGCTGGTCTAACTCTTTCATTGGATGACTGTCCTAAGACATCGGAAGAAAGAGAGCGTATGAGTAAGGTCCCTTATGCATCCGCTGTGGGTAGCCTTATGTATGCTATGCTTTGCACTCACCCAGATATATGTTTTGCAGTAAGTATGGTGAGTCGATATCAAGCAAATCCTAGAACCAAGCACTGGCAAGCAGTAAAGCATATACTCAAGTATCTTAAGAGAACGAGGGATTATATGCTGGTGTATTCTAGAGGGGACCTAACACCCGTAGGATACACGGACTCAGACTTCTAGACTTGTAAGGATTCGAGGAAATCGACATCTGGATCAGTGTTTTTGCTCGAAGGAGGTGCCATTATGTGGAAGAGCGTGAAGCAGGGCTGCACAGCTGACTCTACTATGGAGGCTGAGTATGTGGCTGCGGCTGAGGCATCTAAAGAAGCGGTTTGGCTCCGTAAGTTCTTTAGAGACCTTGAGGTCATTCCGAGTGTTGACAAGCCTATCACACTTTACTGTGATAACACTGGGGCTATTGCCAACACAAGAGAATCTCGGCACCACAAAAGGACCAAGCACATAGATCGGAGATATCATATTATTAGAGGGCACGTGGAGACAGGACAAGTAGATGTATGTAAGATCGCGTCTGAGGACAACATTGCCGATCTTTTTAATAAGACTTTGGTGGCTAGAAGCTTTGAGAGGCACGTAGAGGCGATGGGGATGCGTAACATGGCACATCTACTAGCTTCGGGCAAGTGGGAGATTGTTAGGAAATGCCCTAAGCATTAGAGACATTTTGATGTATTTATTTTGAACTGGATAATAAAATTATATATTGAGGTTATTCATTACATTGCTATCTGTCCTCGTTTTATTTACATGTTAAAGTAAATATAAGCAAATATGGCTCCCTGACTGCTTGTGTTAAACTGTTAGAATGTTGCATGCAATGGACTTTTGTATGCGAGAAGACAATGTTCTAAAGTTAGCGGTCTAAACTATGGTCTGTAGTCTATGGGGTTAGACCGAGCATCTAACTCATGTTAAGACTATTATGTTGTCTAAAGCCTTAGAGGGGACGATTTGTCTTGACTGTCTGGAGCTGGACTCCCAAGTAGAGACATAGATATGTTGCTTGGTGGTGACATATTAGACCGGGACTAAAGCGTGATTGATCTACGAAGTCCACTTTGAGTGGATCGATCTGCTTTTGACATTCATTGTGCTGTAACCTTAATCCTGAGTAAAAGGACAGTTTCATGTATATGACTTGTGTACTTTGATGTTCCAATGGCTAAAGCACCTCAGAGGTAGTAAGCTTATAGACCGGTTCATTGGGTGCATGTCTTATATACAATGAAGGGTTCATTTACAGATATCGGAATCATAGCTCTAATGAGGAGTTAAGGGTATCCTCTTAAAGGCATTATACTGAATGTGAAAATGGACAAGGCCTTAGATCGTCTGCTGGGCGGATGACTTCTTATTCACATATGGTGAATAATCATTTTCTTAATTCGGTAGTATAATGGAACTTTAAGATAGCCTAATCAGTAGGATTAAATGGGCTTTGGCCTAAGACTGATCATAGATATCATATGAGGGTTCTGCATACATGACAAGGTCATTGGACGATAGCTTGTCACAGGCTTACGTAATACAGTATATAGTTAGGAGTTCAGTTTCAGGTTTATAGTGGTGTGCCTCTAAAATTAGTGATCATATGATTGAGTTGTTCGGTAAAGAATGATGATCATATGGATTTGCAGGAGCCCGATTATATATGTCCAATCAATCCCTCTACTAGTTCCACATAATTCCTTAACGTTTGGCAAATTGATTTGTGTATGCTCTTGGCTTGCTTATTATGCATGGATGGTGTTGACATAGGATTAGGATGGTAGACAAGATTCTCTCCGGTTGGATTCAGATTTTGTTTTGGATAATAGAGTACACAATTATTCGAACTCCAAATAAAGTTGCCATGATTTTATTTGAGATTGGATTAGAGTTGTAGAAAATTATCCATGAGACCAAGAATTTGAAACACAACTGTTTTCTGGATTTTGAAATTTGAAATTTGAAATTTGAATTTGAAATTTGAATTTGAAATTCGAATTTGAAATTTGAAATTTAAAATTTGAATTTGAAATTCGAATTTGAAATTTGAAATTCAAATTTTGAATCACAATCCAAGTGGGATTCAAATTTGTTGTGGTAAATCTACAAGGAATGAAATTCGGATTTGAGTTGGATATGGAGAGGATAATCTTGTTAGAATCCTACTTCAATTTTGAATCCAAATCCTAACTAATGATGGATGAAAATTTTGAGGATTATCCTCAATGGATTTTCAGATTTTTGTAGATAAGGTTCAAGGAAAAATTCAAGTTTCAATCCCAATTGAATTTGGATTCTCTCCTCCCAGATAATGGCCGAATTTTTTGGAGTGAATCTCCTAGGAGATTTTCGATTATTTTGGATAAGGATGAGATAAGATTCAAGCTTGAAAATCCTAGTGGAATTTTGATTCTCCCTTATCCAAAAGTGGTCGAATTTTTGTGGAGATTTTCTCATTTGAATTTTCAGATTTTTTGGTTGAAAAAGTGAGATAAAATTCTAGTTAAAATCTTGTTTAGATTTGGATTGGATTTATCCTAAAGTGGCCGAATTTATTGTTGGGATTTTCCCCTTGGAAAATTCAGATTTTGTGCTTGTGGATAAGGGAGAATATCTTCTCCTAATCCAATTCGAATTCAGAGAATCACCTCATGCAGATCTATAAATAGAGGTCCTGCCACTCCAGTTCTCTCAAACCACAGACTCTTAGGTGAGCAGACTTGTTGTTGCACAGTCCACCATGACAATAAGTTCTTTAGAGATCTGGGCGGTCGGAAGAAGACTAGCAGTGCTAGCATACCAATCGAGGTTCAGAGTGCCCACACATTCAGCCATTCGGGAATTGGAGAAAAGTAGAGAAGGTTAGTTGGTTGAAGCCCTCCGGTTATTCTCCTCTTGCAAGATTGGCATCCTTGAGGTATGAGTTTTAATTGTTGTTGGTTTATTGTATATGGCATCATGAGATATTTAACGATCCTAAAAAATTTTTATTGTTCTGCTGCGCTACTCTGATACGTTTTTACCGATTTACTTTCCTACACTTCCACTGTGGGAAGGTAGGTCACTTCAAGAAGGCTTGCCGGGAATTCCTAGCCGCCAAGGGCAAGGAAGGTAAGGAACTTCGTTACTTGGAAGCGTGTTTGGTGGAAGAATCGAAAGACACTTGGGTCATTGATTCGGGCGCCACTAATCATGTTTGTGTTTCTATGCAGGGGTTCGGGGAAATGAGAAGTCTGTATGATAGGAGCCTCTCGTTGTGGACTAGAGACGGTAGCTTGGTAGTGGCTAAGGCAATGGGAGACATTTATCTTTATTTTGATGAATTTAAGTTTATTTTATTAAAAGACTATTTTTATATTCCTAATTTTAGAAGGAACCTTATATCGGTAGATTGTTTAATAAAAGATTCTTATTCAGTTTCTTTTAGTAAAAGAGTTGATATTCGTAAAAATAAGTCTTTTATCTATTCCGGATGGATGGATGGAAACCTGTGTTTGATCAAACTAAAGATATACTAACTGCTTGACACCGAATTAACTAATAACTCTAAAAGGATGAATGTTTCTCACTCTAACAAGGCATATCTTTGGCATTTAAGACTTGGTCATATTAATCAGGATAGGATTCAAAGGTTAGTAAAGGGCGGTCCTCTAGAATCTTCAGAGGAGGTTCGTCTTACTCAATGTGAGTCTTGTCTTAAGGATAAGATGACTAAGAGGTCTTTTGGAGTTAAGGGTACTAGGGTTAAGGAACTTTTAGAAATTGTGCACACCGACATATGTAGCCCCATGAATGTCGCAGCATGAGAAGGGTTCAAGTATTATGTCTCCTTTATAGACGATTACTCAGGGTATGGATATGTGTACCTGATGTACAGCAAGAGCAAAACCTTTGACAAGTTCAAAGAATATCATGCAAAAGTGAAAAAGCAATAGGGTAAATCCATAAAGATACTTCAATCTGATCGAGGTGGCGAATACCTCTTCGATGAATTTCTAGGACATCTTGTAGAGAATGGGATATTATCCCAATTGACTATATCTGGTACTCCACAACAGAATGGTGTGGCCAAAAGGAGAAACAAGACCTTATTAGATATAGTACAGTCCATGATGAGTTATTCAAAGCTGCCATTATCATTCCAGGGATATGCATTACAAATGGCATGCTATATTCTGAACCAGGTTTTAAGTAAGTCAATTCCTAAGACTCCATATGAATTGTGGCGTGGTAGGAAGCCCTCTCTTGGATATATGAGAATATGGGACTGCCCGACATATGTACTGGATGAGGATGCGAAGAAGTTGGAACCTAGATAAAAATTGTGCATGTTTGTAGGGTATGCTAAGGGAACTAAGGAAGGTTGGTTCTACAACCCAGAGGAACAAAAAGTCATTATATCAACCCATGTGACATTCTTGGAAGAAAGTAACTTGAATGACTTTAAGGCTTGAAGCAAAATGGTGCTCGAGGAGTTATCGGGTGATAGAACTATTCCACAGATTTTAGTCTTGGACGCAAGTTCGAGTTCCAGTGAAAGACCTGCAGGCGATCAATAATTTAAGGTGTGTCGTCGTAGAAGGAGGTTTTCAAGGAAACCTATTTTCTTCATGTATGATGCTGAAGTATACCAGGCCAAGGCTTATGAGCATGAAAATGATCCGGTCACTTATGATGAAGCTATAAACGATGTTGATTCTAAATCTTGGAAACAGGCCTTGAACAATGAGATGGATTCTATGTAATTCAACTCTATTTGGGAGCTTGTGGATCTACCAAATGGAATAAAACCTATTGGATGTAAGTGGGTCTATAAAAGAAAGAAGGATACGGAAGGGAGAGTTAAAACTTTCAAGGATAGACTTGTAGCAAAGGGATACACGCAAAAGGCTGGAATTGATTACGATGAAACCTTTTCACTTGTTGCTATGCTAAAGTCTCTGTTGCTGTGGTTCTTGACTACGAGATCTAGTAAAGGGACGTTAAGATGGCATTCTTGAATGGCCATCTTGAGGAAAGTATATATATGATATAGCCCGAAGAGTTCGTAGTAAAAGCCAAGAAAGAAAAGTCTACAAGTTGCTTAGATCCATTTATGGATTAAAACATTCAGTTTTGAGCAAAATGTTAATGAACCCTGTGTTTATAAACATATTAAGGATGGAAAAGTGGACTTTCTGGTATTCTATGTGTGATAATTGGGAATTTTAGATTCTCGGAGTAGATTAAAATTGTATGTAAGTATCAATTTTAATGAATAAAATATGAAAAAGTTGTGTTTTAATACTGTTGTGAATACTCTAAAAATATTTCGGCAGTGTTAAAGTGAGTAAGTTCAGAGATGGAAATCTTACCGAACAAAATCAAGTGAGATGGTTCGAAAATGGAACCAAAAACCCTAGAGAGTGCACTGAAATGCACTAAAAAGATAAAAATTTACCGTAGAGAATTTTGACCAAACGGAAGCGAAATAAAACAAACAGATTGCACCGGAGGTGGCCGGAACCTGCCTACGCGATTTCGGTAAAGTTCCACTCAGTTTGACTTTTTGTCAAAATTTGACCACGAATTAATATACGAATTAATTCCTAGGATGACATCACATTTATGATGTCATAAATGTAATTTTTGGAAGCTTGGAAAGTAAAATTAGGTATGTGTAAGGCTAGGATTAAGTGCTTTTTTGATCAATGGCCAAAATTAAGCCAAAATAACATTGAAAAAAATTTTGGAAAATCAAAAAAATGGCATTCAGCCACTTGGAGGAATGGCAGCCAAAAATTTTATTTTTGACCCAAAAATATTGCATTTTAGTCCTTGAACATTTAGCAAATTGTTAGAAAAAAATTGCAAAAAGCTCCCTTGTTTTTGCCTATAAATAGGCTTCAAAAATCCACTTGAAAAATAAGAAAAACCAAGCCAAACTTTTGCATTTTTGTAGCCCAAAAATCCATGCCCCTTAGTGACTTTCAAGCCAAAAATTATCAAAATTTCTTTATAAAAATAGCCTCCAATTTTAGCTAAGGTTGCAAGGAAACAAGTTCATAAGGTTAGCTTCCAATTAGAAGCAAATTTCATTTCTTTTCTTGCAAAAAAATCTATGGCTTAGGAGGTGTAGAAAACATTGAAAACTTTGATGTTTTGTTGATGTTATTGATTGGTTTGGTGTTCTAAAGTTTGAAGCATGAATTAAGATTAGGAAACAAGCAAAATTTGGTGCTTAGTTTCTATAAAATCCGTGGTTAATGAGTGTGAGGAAAATGATGAAATTTGGTGATTTGTTTTAATGATTATGTGAGTTTGGTACAATTTTATTCAAGCATGAATTGGAATAATGAAACAAGAAATTTTGATGTTTGTTTTCCATAGAACCCGTGGCCTATGTGTGGCTAAAATGAGAAAATTTGGAGTTAATAAATGATAAGGAATGTGTAATAAAAGCCCCAGGAAAGAAAACAAAATTTTCATACATGGTTGTGTATGAAAACCGTGGCATTGAAGGCTAGGGTTGAATGATAATTTTGTTAGGTTTTTAATGTTGAATTATGCATTTGAAAACCTAAGAGTGATATGTGATAATTGTTTATGGTGATTAGGAAAATTTTGATGACGCATGTTGAAATTGAATATTGGTTAATGTGGAAAATTTTTATACAAAGTTTGGTAACTTTGTATAAAATAGGTCTCTAGTATAGTACGGGGCAGGTCCAAAGGTTCTGAGCCATACCTAACGCCGGGGAAACCTAAAAATACAAGCGGAGATGTTGCTGAAATTTCTAAAACGGCATAAGGGCATTCCGGGAAACGAGGGGTAAAAATATTGGACTCGGGAAGGAAACCCAGACCCCTCGGTGATTAGGGTTAGCAATGGAAAACCAACCCAAGAGGAATAGGAAACTAACCCTTAATGACCAAAATGCTTAAAACGAGGGAAAAATTAGGTCGGGATAGGAAACCTTAGCCGCTCAGGAACTGAGACTAGGGAACGGGAATGAAAAACGTTTCAAGAGTAGTGAAATACCCATTTGAGACTTCGAAACGCTAGAAAAACGAGAAACGACCCTACGTATCAGATGAATAAGTAACCAAGGGTCAAAAATGAAAAATTGAGATTTTATAGCCAATAAAGCTGTAAAAAGATATAAAAGCTTAAGGAATATTATTTTATGATATTCAGGCTTAGAAGGTTCAGCAAAAATGTTAGGAAGGAATAGTTACGGTCCCAAGACCCGTTGGGGGTAAAATGGTCATTTCAACCAAAATAATTCTGAAAGACTCGAAAAGGACCGTTACGGATCTAGAATACTTAAAATCAGATTCTAGAAGTCATAATGAAGATTTTAAGATTAAAAATCTAAAAATTCTAAAGAACACGGGCGTGTAGAAGGGTACACGGCCGTGTATGGGAGAAAATTTACAACTCGAGGAGTACACGAGCTTGAATACGGGCGTGTACTAAGCCGTGTACTGTTACACGGCTAGATAGTGAATTACATGGCTGTGTGACATAAAACCCGAGAGACACACAAGCTTGAACACGGGCATGTTTCAGGTTGTGTACCACATAGAAAAATGAAAAATGTTGTAAAAATTATAACAAAATAAATATATTCAAAGTTATAATAAATGATGGGTATTAACAGACAATATAATGTCTGTAGGGACCCAAACTAGAGATAAAACTACGGAGGAGTTCCGGAAGTGGACATTATCGCAGTGGTGGTCAGTTTAAGTATTTTCATGTCTGTAACATGAAATACTATAATATTGTGTTTAGTACTAGTTGTACACTAGCGGTTAAGTCCTATGGACACTGGGGGATTAGTTAGTATAACATATCCCATATAACAAGAAAAGAGTGTTAGGAAATGCCCTAAGCATTAGAGATATTTTGATGTATTCATTTTGAACTGGATAATAAAATTATATATAGAGGTTATTCATTACATTGCTATCTATCCTCGTCTTATTTACATGTTAAAGTAAATGTAAGCAAATATGGCTCACTGACTGCTTGTGTTAAAACTGTTAGAACGTTGCATGTAATGGACTTTTGTATGCGAGAAGACAATGTTCTAAAGTTAGCGGTCTAAACTATGGTTTGTAGTCTATGGGGTTAGACCGAGCATCTAACTTATGTTAAGACTATTATGTTGTCTAAAGCCTTGGAGGGGACGGTTTGTCTTGACTGTCTAGAGCTGGACTCCCAAGTAGAGACATAGATATGTTGCTTGGTGGTGACATATTAGACCGGGACTAAAGCGTGATTGATCTACGAAGTCCACTTTGAGTGGATCGATCTGCTTTTGACATTCATTGTGCAGTAACCTTAATCCTGAGTAAAAGGACAGCTTCATGTATATGACTTGTGTACTTTGATATTCCAATGGCTAAAGCGCCTCAGAGGTAGTAAGCTTATAGACCGGTTTGTTGGGTGCATGACTCGTACACGATGAAGGGTTCATTTACAGATATCGGAATCATAGCTCTAATGAGGAGTTAAGGGTATCCTCTTAAAGGCATTATACTGAATGTGAAAATGGACAAGGCCTTGGGTCGTCTGCTGGGCGGATGACTTCTTATTCACATATGGTGAATAATCATTTTCTTAATTCGGTAGTATAATGGAACTTTAAGATAGCCTGATCAGTAGGATTAAACGGACTTTGACCTAAGGCTGATTATGGATATCATATGAGGGTTTTGCATATATGACAAGGTCATTGGATAGTAGCTCGTCACAGGCTTACGTAATACGATATATAATTGGGAGTTCAGTTTCAGGTTTATAGTGGTGTGACTCTAAAACTAGTGATCATATGATTGAGTTGTTCGGTAAAGAATGATGATCATATGGATTTGCGAGAGCCCGATTATATATATCCAATCAGTCCCTCTACTAGCTCCACATAATTCCTTAACGTTTGGCAAATTGATTTGTGTATGCTATTGGCTAGTTTATTATGCATGGATGGTGATGACACATGATTAGGATGGTAGACAAAATTCTCTCCGGTTGGATTCAGATTTTGTTTTGGATAATAGAGTACATAATTATTCGAACTCCAAATAAAGTTGCCATGATTTTATTTGAGATTGGATTGGAGTCGTAGAAAATTATCCATGAGAACAAGAATTTGAAACACAACCGTTTTGTGGATTTTGAAATTTGAATTTTGAATTTTGAATTTTGAATTTTGAATTTGAAATTTGAATTTGAAATTCGAATTTGAAATTTGAATTTGAAATTCGAATTTGAAATTTGAATTTGAAATTTAAATTTGAAATTTGAAATTTGAAATTTGAAATTTGAATTTGAAATTCGAATTTGAAATTTGAAATTCAAATTTTAAATCACAGTCCAAGTGGGATTCGAATTTGTTGTGGAAAATCCACAAGGTTTGAAATTCGAATTTGAGTTGGATTTGGAGAGGATAATCTTGTTAGAATCCTACTTGAATTTTGAATCCAAATCCTAACAAATTATGGACGAAATTTTGAGGATAATCCTCAATGGAATTTCAGTTTTTGTGGATAAGGTTCAAGGGAAAAATTCAAGTTTCAATCCTAGTTGAATTTGGATTCTCTCCTTCCCTGAATAGTGGCTGAAATTATGGAGGAAATCTCCTAGGAAAATTCGGTTATTTTGGATAAGGTTGAGATAAGATTCAAGCTTGAAAATCCTAGTGGAATTTTGATTCTCCCTTATCCTAAATGTGGCCGAATTTTTGGAGGGAAAATCTCCTAGGAAATTTCAGATTTTTTGGTTGAAAAAGGGAGATAAAATTCTAGTTAAAATCTTGTTTAGATTTAGATTGGATTTATCCTAAATAAACCGAATTTTATTGTTGGGATTTTCCCATGGAAAATTCAGATTTTATGGATATGGATAAGGGAGAATATCTTTTCCTAATCCAATTCGAATTCAGAGAATCACCTCATGCAGGTCTATAAATAGAGGTCCTGCCACTCCAGTTCTCTTAGACCATAGACTCTCAAGTGAGCAGGCTTATTGTTGCACAGCTCATCGTGACAATAAGTTCTTTAGAGATCTGGGTGGTCGGAAGAAGACTAGCAGTGCTAGCATACCGATCGAGGTTTAGAGTGCCCACACACTCAGCCATTCGGGAATTGGAGAATAGTAGAGAAGGCTAGTTGGTTGAAGCCTCCGGTCATTCTCCTCCTGCAAGATTGGCGTCTTTGAGGTATGAGTTTTAATTGTTGTTGGTTTATTGTATATGGCATCATGAGATATTAAACGATCTTAAAAAATTTTTATTGTTCCGCTGCACTACTCTGATACGTTTTTACTAATTTATATACCCACAAAGAGAATAAGTAAGACCTATGGGCAGTAGAGGTTAATGACTTTAAGGTGACGATTAATGTCAGTTGGTCAGTACTAAAATTAAAAGTTGGTAATAAAACCATTTAAGGTGTACCGCTCTTCCAACATTGTAGTAGAGGTTTACAGGTCCTTCGAGGATATAATAATCACCACGAGCGACGAGGATTTTGAGGAAGAAGCTTTAGGGTTGCTCCCTAAGCCTCCCAGTCAGTGCGCTATAAATTATCGATACAACCATTAAGAGCTCAGAACCAGAATATAAATAGAGATAATAGAGAATAATGTGATGAAAGCCATAATAGAGCAAAATTGAGTATAACCGACTCTAACACTAAGTGTAGTGTGATGATCAGGAAATATGCAGTATCAAGAAATTGGTTAAAATGACATTTTCTTGATACGAAACTGATATATTTAGACTCAGGATGCCCAAATTAGTCAATCAGGCACCTGACACGTTTTTCAAGACGGGATCACACAGATCCTGAAAACTGATCGAGATGACCTCGAATGAAGTTGAAACTGATAAATTTGGATTCAGCACGTCCAAATTAGTCAGTATAGCCTATTTGTATGCTCAAATTAGCTAATTGAGCAAAAAGGTAATTTTTGATCGAGAATTCACAGTACCGGAAACTGGTAAAGATGACCTCAGATGAAAATAAAACTGATATATTTGGATTCAGGACGTCCAAATTAGTCAGGATAGCCCATGTTGAAATTTTGGGCAAAGAAGTATATAAAGGGCGAAAAATCAGAAATTTAAGAAATAAGCCCATAACTTTCTCTTATTTTCTCTTTCCACCCCTTACCCGAAAATGAACAGTAACCGACCATCGGAAACGGTGTCCGTTTTCGACACCGCCGGTGTCATCGGAAAGCTCTCACCGAGCTGAGTCCAACGGTGGGTCGACTCGACAGAACAGCCGCCGCACGCCGCCGCACGCGCCGCTCGAATGCCGCCGGAGCCGAGAAATTCGATTGCCGATATCTCCTCCGTCCGGCCACCATTTGCCATGAAACCGGTCCCAAAAGTTTCGTGGTGAAGAGAGGAGCAAAACCCATGCCACCGATCGTCTCAACACCGGCGGAATCACGCCGTCCAAGCTTCGAAAAAGTCGGTGAAATGCCGCCGTGGAGCCGCCGTCGAAACGCCCGATTCCGGCCGAGTTGAAGTGCGCCGTTGGTGCAGAAATGACCGCAGGGATGAGGGGAGCAAAAGCCCTCAACCAATTTTGGGAAAAAGGTCCGGCACGGCGGAGTTCCACCGTCGCCGCCGTGACCGTGGTTTTCGAGGGAATTTTCCGACGATAGGGGCCTCCAAACATGAAATTGAGGTCACCAATGGATTCCTCTCGTCGAGTTCTTCAAGATGGGCTACTCATTTGCCACCGTCGCCGCCGTCAACAGCCGGTCAACGGCGAGTCAACGGCGGTCAACGCCGGTCAACGGCGACCGGAGACCAAAAATTTAAGAATGGCCCGTTGGCCTATTTTCGATGTTCCGGACACATCCGCGACGTCAGAATTGCAAGACGGAGTCTCAAAGGCAAAGAACGGAGAATTAAAGTTTATCCGCGCGAAACCGAACAGTTCGTTCGATCGCCAGTGGAACGATTTCGGTAGTGACTTCGGTCCTTCCATTCCTGAAATTAATGTTTTTGGAATGAGTATATATGAATTATGTATTCTGCATTGTGAAATTGTAAGAAAATTGGACTATGTGTATGAAAAATAGTCAAATGAGAAAAAGTGAAAAATGTAAAGATTTTTTACGTAAAAAGTTGAGTTTTTACATAAAAATATAGGCTCTGGTATAGTACGTGGTAGAATAGAACGAGGTTAGATGGTTTCGAGGCGTTTCCTAAACGCTGGGAATCCAAAAATTAAGCGGAAATGCTGCCGAAATTTTGAAAACGGCACAAAAGAGTATTTTAAGAACCGAAGGGTAAAAACGTGGTCGGGATGGAAACCCGAGCCCTTTCGGTAACCTAGACCCGAGAAAGAGCATTAACGCTCGAGAGTCAGAATAGTACCACCCGAGGGTTGGTAAATAGTAAACCAAGAAATTATGGTAAATAAGGGCCAAAGCTAAGTTGCGAATCAAAGAAAAGTAAGGTTATAATGAGAAAAATCCCATTAGGGGCAAAATGGTAATTTTGCCAAAAGTTCAGGGTAAAATAGTAATTTTACTAAAAGTTAGCAGAAAAGTTATAAATTGGATATTAGATCCTTAAATTTATGATCGAGAAATGAAACGTAGAATTTTTACGTTTTATTAAGTTTTATACATGAAAGAAGCATAGAAAATAACCGTTATTATTTCGGTTATAGGGATCCGCGCCAGACAATATGAAGAGACGTCTGCGGACCAAGGAAGCGAGAAAAGAGATGCTAGCAAGTATTTGTAAGTTCAAACATTTAATTGACTGCAACATAAATGAACTGGACATGTTATGTGTTATGTGTTCTATGTAGTAAGTTCGAATACTCAATTGACTGCAATATGAATAGACTATTATGTCTAAGTATGATATGTGGTAAGTACAGACATTTAATTGTCTACTCACGAATGGACTTACCATAGAGTTGTGTTATATATATATATACATTTAAGCTATTCAGTTTGTGACATGATACTAACATGTTCACGAGAATAGTGAGCAAGATCAGAAATAGAAAAGAGAAATAAGTTAAGTCAGATAATAAGACTTAAAAGTTAAGGTTGGCGTACCGGCCTCCCCAGTTGTGAGGTTCCCAGATAGCCTCCACCCCAGAAGTGTGGCGCTGCCTCATTAATAATGAGGTAGTTTATGGCTTAACTTCCTGCCTCCACCCCAGAAGTGTGGTGCTCCCTCGTTAATAATGAGGTAGTTTATGGCATGACTTACTACCTATAAGGTCAGTAGTCCAGAGATGACCTTAGGGTTGATCGGTGGGTCGCTCCACTGATCCTCTATTGGTCTGCGCGCATTAGGTACGTCCAACCACGGGCCCACAAGTGAAAGATTAAGCAGATAAAGTAAAGAAAAGAAAAGAAAGTAAAACTTAGCAAAGAAAAGCTAAGAACAGAAAGTAAAGCTTAGCAAAGTAAAGCTAAGAAAAGCAAAGAAAAGAAAAGAAAGTAAAGCTAAGAAAAGCAAAGAAAAGAAGAGAAAGTAAAGCTTAGTAAAGAAAAGCTAAGAAAAGCTAGAAGAAGAAAGAATGAAAGTAAACAAGCATAATGCCACTAATATGTGTGCATATGCTTAGCAAAAAAAAAGAAAAGAAGAAGAAAAGTATGACATGAAAGAAAGAATGAAAGTAAACAAGCATAATGCGACTAACATGTGTGCATATGCTATGTTATGCATAAATTGATATGCATAAGTCAGTTATACAATTTTAAGTGTATCTGTGATGTTTAAGCATACATTAAGTATGCTGTGTTTAAGTTGATATGTGTATACAATATTTTGTATAATGTTGAGTATGTTATGCTTAAGATGTTAAGCATACATCCTGTATGTTATGTTTAAATTATGTTATGCTAAAAGAACGTTGAGATTGTTCTCTCAATATGTTATATATGAAGTTGAAAGTAAAGTATAATGTATGTTCATGTTCTGATGCCACGGTTAGTATCAGACATGTTCTATCCAAAAGGTATGAGTTAGTATTTTGTCATGAATGTATGTTTGAACTTACTGAGCCTGTCGCTCATAAGTTTGTTTATGTTGCAGGTAAGCATCCTGCACGAAGATAAGACAAGTGATGGATGACGGATGGAATCTGCATGTGCCAAGGGACTGGGTGAGGGTTATGGTACTACTATGAGTCTTCCACTGAGCTGTTTAAAAGAGTATTAAAATGATGTTTTATAATGTAAATGAAGTTAAGGCAATGTAAAATATTTATTATAGTAAATGTTTTACGACGGTACAGTTTCCAAGTAAAGTTTAAGAAAAAAGAAAAAAAATTTATTCCATATTTTTATGTTCAAATGGGAAGTAGAGTAAGCATGTTAAAGAAAGTATGTTAAAAGTAAGATACCAGCTATTACAGATGGTATCAGAATAAGTTAGAAACAAGTTAAAAGTAAGTTGCCGACGACCCAAGTGGTTACAGTCTATTGCAATTGGTAACAGTGGCTGACTGTAATAGTACTGTTTAACCCTACGTAGGGCGGGTCGTCACATGTAGTGAATTCAGTTAGGGTAACATGAATAGTAACCAGTTAGGGTAACAATTACTATTCATCGATCAATGGTCAAAGTTACTATTTATGATAAATAGTACTATTCATATAGGAAATTAGATTTTGATGTTTTTTAATCTATGTGATTCTTACTAAGTATGTTTGAACTTACTAAACCTATTAGCTCATCAGTTTGTTCATGTTGTAGGTAAGAAACCTGTCTAATAGACTCTATGGATCGCAGCAGGATGTATGCATGTCAATGGGATAGGGAGTCCACCGTGGATTTCGGTCCTACTACCAGTCTTCCGCTGAGTGAAAAGTTAGTGAATTGAAGAGAATGTGTTTTGAAAAATACAGTATATATATGTTGTATGTTGTATATTATGTTGTACTCAAAATGACAACGTAAAATTTGTATTATATTTTACATGGCTTTCGTACTTGGCTTTCTTATAAAGAGAGTATGTATTAAAAAGAAAGAGAAAAAAAATCTGGGCAAAATTTTGAGCCCTGAAAAATGAGAGTTGTGAGAAAAAGAGTTTTTAATTGGTAATCCAAATTCAGCACACGGGTTGTCTTGGGTGGCAACAGAGTCGCGTGGTTGGATTCGGGGGCGCCATAAGTTGGTATCAGAGCGGTTGACCATATCCCTATTGGCACGAAACACGACCTGCTCATCAATCCAAGTAAGTTAGCTTTCTTGAAGTTAGTTAACTTTTCGTTTATACGAGGTTATATATTTTGTAGGGCATATGATGACTAGACCACCTTATATGAGGCCCTACCCATACCGACCAAGAGGACCGATCCATGTATGGACTAGGCTCATGATCAGACCATTGATGATTCATAGAACAGCTCCTCGACCGTCGATACCTGAGCCACCAATGCCAAGGACAGTAGCACCGGCACCAGTACAAGCACCACTTCCTTGACTGGTTGTAAATCCACCAGTAGTGGTAGGTATTCCAGTGGTGGGAGAACGAGCTCATATAGGAGCTAGAGTATCAATACGAGCAGTACGCACTTTCAAAGGTAGTCATCCACTTACATTCAAGGGAGGTCAACAGGGGATCTCTACTCAAGACTGGCTACATGACATAGAGACGATCATGCGCCAGTGCGACATAGATGAGGACTACTGGGTATTGATGGCAGTTGGCACATTTCATGAGGATGTACGGTTGTATTAGGAGTACTAGATCAAGAGATACTGTTAGCACTTGATTAGGTTAAGTTTCACCAAATCATGATATAGCAGTTCCTGTAGAAGAGTTCAGCACTGGTTTCAGACCCTCCTGAAAGCAGGGTAGTAACGCCGCCACCGACTATGCCCAAGTATACAGATGTCAGAGATTTTGTTCTTTAGGCAGAGAGACAGTAGATGATGCTAAGTGATACAGTATTAACTTATGCAGTTCTGTTTCAGGATAGTGTTGTGAGGAGATGTCCTATGCCCAACCTCACAGATAAGGATTTTTGTGACATATTTTGGAAGGGGCTTACGACTGACCTACGACAGAGGGTAAATCCTTTATACCCCACTACCTTATATGAGTTTATAGTTACTGTAGCCAAAGTAGAGGAAGAAATGATGATGGAGCGCATGGTGCGCAAGAGACATGGGCAACTGTTGCAGGATGCCATGCTAGATCGTCTGTATGGGGCACAGCCTATGGCAAATGATCATGAGGCTGATCCATCAAGGTAATAAGAGGGTATGGGTCCTGCTGAAGGATCAATGCCATTTAAGGCCAGAAACGGTACGGATGAGGATAAAGTGGATCCAGAGGAATTTTTGACAATTCTGAATCAACCCCACTTAAGAGATTAGATGTAGAAACACATGTGATGTATAAATGTATATATATCTGTATATGTGTATGTATGATAGTACCGGAAGGCTATTTTGAGAAAAGCCTTCGAGTTGATGTATATTTGAAAATTTTGAAATGAGATGAAATGACAATCATATTTTGACATGTTCAATGGATGAAATGTTGAAATTATGTGATGATTAAAACTATTTTTACTTCTATTGTAAAAATATGTTTGTGAAAATCTAACGATTGATTTTCATGTGATTATAGGAAATAGAAAAAATGGTGAATCTGTGAAACCTGAGAAACATGAGAGGGCATTCAGTCCTGTCAGAAAGAGTAGATGAACTAGAAGCCATGTTAGAGGCTCAGATGAAGGCAAATGCCAAGCTGAGACAAAGAATAAAATAGATGGAGCAAAGGCAAGGCCAAGAAGAAGACCAAAACCCACACATGGCCGCACCTGAACAAAAAGTGCTGCCAACTGAACCTGAGATTGAAATAGTTGAACCCCAACCCCAACCTAGAGTCAATCTAGAACCACTTTATGAATGATTCTGACGAATGAAGCCACCGAGGTTTGAGGGTTCCACAAACCCATTAGAAGCAGAAGAATGGTTATCCTCACTCCATATGATCTTGGAATTTATGGAGTTGAATAACTAAGAAAAGATTATGTATGCGTCCTTTGTTCTGAAAAAGGATGCAAGATTTTGGTGGGAATCAGTCAATTTGAGAAGGAACATGTACACAATGTCATGGATAGATTTCCTGGAGGAATTTAATCAGAAGTACTATCATCCCGCACTACTGTGACCGCAATAAAGAGAGTTTGCAGAATTAAAGCAGGGGGACATGTCAGTAATCGAAGTCTATAGCAAGTTCGACCAGCTATCCCGACTGTGCCCATACGCTGTCACCACTAAGAGGGAGAAAATCTAGAAGATGCCGGGAATGTTCCCTCTTGAAATCTCAGCATTGGTGGACAGCAGATTGATGCCACCCACTACGATATCCGATTGTGTAAGCAGAGCTTTAAGGGCTGAATATTACCTGGTAAGATAGAAGGAGGAAAAGGAAAAGATTTGGGATGGCAGGAAGAAGGAAAAGGTATTGGCAAAAGCTATACAAGTTAGATCCCAGGTCAGGCAAAGCAGCAAATCAAATCAGAATACTAAGGCCGGGCAACCAAGCACTTCAGGCCAACAGTCATAGGGTAAGAGGAAGGGGAATAATTCTCAGAATAGGAACCAGCAGTAGAGGTTGAACAATAATGCTGGACCTATTGTCTATGATTGCGTAGTTTGTGGAAAAAGACATGTAGACAGATGCAGACTTGCCCCAAACGCTTGTTTCGAATGTGGAAAAGATGGCCATTTTGCCAAGAATTGTCCTGAAAACAGGCAAAATGTGCAGGGTTCATTCCAGACACAGCAGCAATGTCCCCAAGCACATGCAATCCAAGCAAAGGTTGAAGGTCCTTCATCCACAGAGAGATAGGAAAGATCAGAACGTTTGCCCCGAACCGATGCTCGACCAAGAAAGATGCAGAAGCAGGGATGTCTAATGTAGTGATAGGTCAGTTTTCTATCGCTGATCATTTGGCATCTATTTTATTTGATTCTGGTGTTACGTATTCATTTATTTCCTACCAATTTGCAAACAAGATAGGATATCCTCAGGATAACATGAGTTTGACCTTTAGAATGGCTCTACCCTCAAGAGAGGTGTTGATGTCCAATTATTAGCTGCCCCATGTGTCAATAATTGTGGTAAATAGGGAGTTGTATGCAGAATTGATCGTGATGGAGCTTACCGATTACGATGTAATACTAGGACTGGATTTCCTAGGGAAGTATCAAGCCATGATCGATTGGCAGAAGTGAAAGATAAGATTCCAACTAGACTCGGAAGATGGATTTGAATACATCGATTTGTCACGTAAATCGAGAAAGATAATAATCAACTCAATGAAAGCGAGAAGGCTAATGTCGAGTGGCTATGCTGGATATTTAGCATATATTGTGGATATAAAAGAGGAACAGAAGCTTCAACCTGAAGATGTTCCTATTGTGAAGGAATTTATTGATGTCTTCCCAGAGGAATTACGCGGATTGTCGCCAAAACGAGAAATCTCTTTTGAGATTGAACTGATGCCAAGAACTACACCCATCTCAAAGGCGCCATACCGGATGGCACCAGTAGAGTTGAAAGAGTTACAAGAGTAGCTGAAAGAACTTCTTGATAAGGGATTTATACGTCCGAGCTATTCCCCATGGGGTGCTCCTATACTGTTTGTCAAGAAAAAGGATGGATCTTTTCGCATGTGTATTGATTACTGGGAGTTGAACAAAGTCACTGTCAAGAATAGGTATTCGCTACCTAGAATTGACGACCTGTTCGATCAACTAAAAGGCACAGCGATATTCTCCAAAATTGATCTACGATCAGGATACCATCAACCGTGGATCAAGGAAAGCGATATCCACAAGACCGCATTTTGTACTCGTTATGGTCATTACAAATTCCTTGTGATGCCGTTTGGGTTAACAAATGCGCCAGCTACATTTATGGACTTGATGAATTGAGTCTTTTACAAATACCTAGATAAGTTTGTCATTGTGTTTATCGATGACATACTCATATATTTAAAGACTCGCGAGGAGCATGAAGAACATCTGAAGATTGTCCTGCAGACGATAAGGAAGCATCAACTCTATGCCAAATTCTCTAAATGCGAATTTTGGCTAGATAGAGTGCATTTTCTTGGACATGTGATCTCTAAGGAAGGAATCGTCGTGGATCCAACAAAAGTAGAGGCGATCAATGAATGGCCAGCACCTAAGAATGTGACGGAAATACAGAGTTTCTTAGGTTTAACCGGCTATTACAGAATATTTGTAAAAGGATTCACATGACTCGCTGCACCTCTTATGGCTTTGACACATAAAGAAAGGAAGTATGAGTGGACGGAGGTGTGCGAAAGAAGTTTCCAAAAGCTGAAAAGGTGATTAACTAGTGCACCAATTCTTACACTTCCTACTGAAGGGGAGATGTTCGTGATTTATAGTGATGCCTCGAAGATGGGATTAGGAGCTGTTCTGATGCAAGGTGACAAGGTGATTGCCTATGCCTCACGTCAATTAAAGGACCATGAAAGAAATTATCCCACACATGATTTGGAACTTGCTGCAGTAGTGTTCGCATTGAAGATCTGGCGACACTATCTGTATGGAGCTCAGTGTAAGATTTATACTGACCACCAAAGTTTAAAGTATTTCTTCACATAAAAAGTGCTAAATATGCGGCAAAGGAGATGGCTAGAGCTAGTAAAAGACTATGATTGTGAAATCCTCTTCCATCCTAGAAAAGCCAATCGTGTTGCAGATGTGTTAAGTAGAAAATCTACTACCTCGCAACAACTGCCAATTGAAAAACTTCCAAAGCTATTGTAGCAGGAAATCAACGTGTTGAAGGTGGAGCTGATAGCTGGAAAATTGGCTACATTACAACTGGAATCAACGCTGTATAAGGATATCAGAGAGGCCCGGAAACGAGACTTGAATCTAACAAGTCCTTAGGAGGAAGTGTCTAAAGACGAGTTAATCCTACATCAAGGAAGAATTCAAGTTCCAGATGATGAAAGATTAAGAAGGCAAATTATGGCAGAAGCCCATGAAACTCCATATTCAATACATCCCAGAGCTAGTAAGATGTACAAGGATTTGAAACTACAATTCTGGTGGAAAGGGATGAAGAAGGACATTGCTGAGTTTGTAAGCAGATGCATGACGTGCCAAAAGATTAAGGTTGAACATCGTCATCCAGGTGAAAAACTAGAACCATTGGAGATTCCTGAATGGAAATGGGTACATATTACGATGGACTTTGTGGTAGGATTGCCAAAGACCCGAGAAGGTTATGATGCCATTTGGGTTATTGTCGACAGATTGACAAAGATGGCAAGGTTCATTGCTGTGAAAATAACCTTTTCATTGGAAAAGTTAGCAAACTTGTATGTGAACCATATAGTCAGATTACATGGAGTTCCCAAATCCATTGTGTCAGATTGTAATCCATGATTCACTTCGAACTTCTGGACATGTGTGCAAGAAGCTATGGGAATGAAGTATGCATGAGCACAACATTTCATCGATAGACCGACGGGCAATCCGAGTGAACAATTCAAACGCCGGAAGACATGCTTCATGCGTGTACAATAGATTTCATGGGGAACTGGAACGAGAAACTTCCATTAGTAGAGTTTTCATACAATAATAGCTACCAAGCTTTGATAGGTATGGTACTCTATGAAACTTTATATGGAAGAAAATGTAGATCATCGGTTTATTTTTATGATCTACAAGAAAAATGACTATACAAGACCGATTTTGTACAAGAAATAATGGATGCGGTTGCAAAAATACAGCAACAGATAACAATAGCCCAGAGCCGACAAAAGAGCTATGCGGAAAAAAGACGAAGATCCCTAGAGTCCAACGAAGGGGATTTCATATTCCTAAGAGTTTCGCCAATGAAAGGAATAATGCAGTTCGGAAAGAAAGGAAAATTAAGTCCAAGATATATTTGACCATATGAGAATATTGAACACATTGGTAAGGTTGCCTATAGATTGGCATTACCTCCAGAAATTTCGGCAGTACATAATGTGTTTCACGTATCGATGCTGTGGAAATATATATCAGATCCGTCTCATGTGTTGAAATATGAATCGATCCAAATTCAAGAAGATCTGACGTACGAGGAGAGGGCTGTTCAAATTTTGGCATGAGAAGATAAGGTTTTAAGGAACAAGATGATCCCATTAGTCAAAATGCTGTGGAGAAATCACAATGTTGAAGAGGTTACACGGGAACGAGAAGATGAAATTAGGAATTTGTACCCCCACTTGTTCTAAATTTTTGAGGACAAAAATTTTATAAGAGGGTTGAATGTGATAATCGAGAATTTTAGATTCTCAGAGTAGATTAAAATTGTATGTAAGTATCAATTTTAACGAACAAAATATGAAAAAATTATGTTTTAATACTGTTGTGAATACTGTAAAAATGTTTCGGCAGTGTTAAAATGAGTGAGTTCGGAGATGGAAAATCTTATCGAACAAAATCGGATGAGATGGTTCGAAAACGGAACCAAAAACCCTAAAGAGTGCACTGAAATGCACTAAAAAGATAAAAATTTATGGTAGAGAATTTAGACCAAACAGAAGTAAAATAAAACAAACCGATCGTACCGGAGGTGCCTAGAACCCACCTGCGCGATTTCGATAAAGTTCAGTTCGGTTTGACTTTCGGTTAAAATTTGACTACGAATTAATATACGAATTAATTCCTAGGATGACATCACATTTATGATGTCACAAATGTAATTTTTGGAAGCTTGGAAAGTACGATTAGGTATGTGTAAGGCTAGGATTAAGTGCTTTTTTGATCAATGGCCAAAATTAAGCCAAAATAACATTGAAAAAAATTTTGGAAAATCAAAAAAATGGCATCCGGCCACTTGGAGGAATGGCAGCCAAAAATTTTATTTTTGACCCAAAAATATTGCATTTTAGTCCTTGAACATTTAGCAAATTATTGGAAAAAAAATTGCGAAAAGCTACCTTGTTTTTGCCTATAAATAGGCTTCAAAAATCCACTTGAAAAAAAAAAAAAAAAACCAAGCCAAACTCTTGCATTTTTTCAGCCCAAAAATCTGTGCCCCTTAGTGACTTTCAAGCCAAAAATTATCAAAATTTCTTTATAAAAATAGCCTCCAATTTTAGCCAAGGTTGCAAGGAAACAAGTTCATAAGGTTAGCTTCCAATTTGAAGCAAATTGCATTTCTTTTCTTGCAAACAAATCTGTGGCTTATGAAGTGTAAAAAACATTGAAAATTTTGATGTTTTGTTGATGTTATTGATTGGTTTGGTGTTCTAGAGTTTGAAGCATGAATTAGGATTAGGAAACAAGCAAAATTTGATGCTTGGTTTCTACAAAATCCGTGGTTAATGAGTGTGAGGAAAATGATGAAATTTGGTGATTTGTTTTAATGATTATGTGAGTTTGGTACAATGTTTATTCAAGCATGAATTGGAATAATGAAATAAGAAATTTTGATGTTTGTTTTCCATAGAACCGATGGCCTATGTGTGGTTAAAATGGGAAAATTTAGAGTTGATAAATGATAAGGAATGTGTAATAAAAGCCCTAGGAAAGAAAACAAAATTTTCATATGTGGTTGTATATGAAAACCGTGGCATTGAAGGCTAAGGTTGAATGAAAATTTTGTTAGGCTTTTAATGTTGAAATGTGCATTTGAAAACCTAAGAGTGATATGTGATAATTGTTTATGGTGATTGGGAAAATTTTGATGATGCGTGTTGAAATTGAATATTGGTTAATGTAGAAAATTTTTATACAAAGTTTGGTAACTTTGTATAAAATAGGCCTCTGGTATAGTACGTGGTAGGTATGAAGGTTCTGAGGCATACTTAACACCAGGGAAACCTAAAAATACAAGCGGAGATGCTGCCGAAATTTCTAAGACGACATAAGGGCATTCCGGGAAACGAGGGGTAAAAATATTGGACTCGAGAAGGAAACTGGGACCCCTTGGTGGATTAGGGTTAGCAATGGAAAACCAACCCAAGAGGAATAGGAAACCGACCCTTAATGACCAAAATGCTTAAAACCAGAGAAAAATTAGGTCGGGATAGGAAACCTTAGCAGCTTAGGAACTGAGACTAGGGAACGGAAGTGAAAAACATTTCAAGAGTAGTGAAATACCCATTTGAGGCTTCGAAACGCTAGAAAAATGAGAAACGACCCTAGGTGTCGGATGAATAAGTAACCAAGGGTCGAAAAATGAATAATTGAGATTTTATAGCCAATAAAGCTGTTAAAAGATATAGAAGCCTAAGGAATATTATTTTATGATATTTGGGCTTAGAAGGTTCGGGAAAAATGTTAGGACGAAATAGTTACGGTCCCGAGACCCGTTAGGGGCAAAATGGTCATTTCGACCAAAATAATTCCGAAAGGCTCGAAAATGACCGTTACAGATCTAGAATACTTAAAATCATGTTCTAAAAGTCATAATGAAGATTCTAAGATTAAAAATCCTGAAGAACACGGGCATGTAGAAGGGTATACGGCCGTGTATGGGAGAAAATTTACAACTCTAGGAGTACACGGGCTTGAACATGGACGTGTACCATGCCATGTACTGTTACACGGCCAGATAGTGAATTATACGACCGTGTGACATAAAACCTGAGAGACACACGGGTTTGAACACGTGCATGTTTCAAGCTGTGTACCACATAGAAAAATGAAAAATGTTGTAAAAATTATAACAAAATAAATATATTGAAAGTGATAATAAATGATGGGTATTAACAGACAATATCATGTCTATAGGGGCCCAAACTAGAGATAAAACTGCTGGGGAGTTCCGGAAGTGGACATTATCGCAGTGGTAGTAAGTTCAATCATTTTCATGTCTACAACATGAAATACTGTAATATTGTGTTTAGTGCTAGTTGTACACTAGCGGTTAAGTCCTATGGATACTGGGAGATTAGTTAGTATAACATATCCCATATAACGAGAAAAGAGAATAAGTAAGACCTATGGGCAGTAGAGGTTAATGACCTTGAGGTGACGATTAATGTCACTTGGTCAGTACTAAAATTGAAAGATAGTAATAAAACCATTGAAGGCGTACCGCCCCTCCAACATTGTGATGGAGGTTTACAAGTCCTTCGGGGATATAATAATCGCCATGAGCGATGAGGACTATGAGGAAGAAGCTTTAGGGTCGTTCCCTAAGCCCTCCCAGTCAGTACACTATAAATTATCGGTACAGCCAATAAGAGCTCGAAACCAAACCATAAATAAAGATAATAAAGAATAATATGATGAAAGGCATAACAGAGCATAATTGAGTATAATCGACTCTAATACTAAGTGCAGTGAATTCAGTTAGGGTAACATGAATAGTAACTGATTAGGGTAGTAGTTACTATTCACTGGTCAATGGTCAAAGTTACTATTTATTGTGAATAGTACTATTCATAGGAAATTAGATTTTGATGTTTTTGAATCTATGTGATTCTTACTAAGTATGTTTGAACTTAATGAGCCTATTAGCTTATCAGTTTGTTCATGCTGCAGGTAAGAAACCTGTTCAGTAGACTCTATGGATGGCGGTAGGATGTACGTGTGTCAATGGGATAGGGAGTCCACTGCGGATTTCGGTCTTGCTGCCAATTGTGACGCCTTCGATTCCGATCACCTGCAACTATCATGAACCGACTCTATTGTCGACCAAGACAGCTCGTGTGCAGAATCTGGGTTGTCAATTTAAAACTCTTTTTCTTAAACTTTCACTTCTCAGGGTCCAAAAATTTCGCCCAAATTTTTTTTTTCTTTTTAATACATACTTCCTTGAAAAAAAAGCTAAATATGAAAGCCATGTAAAATACAATACTAACTTTTAGTTGTCTTTTGGAGTATAACATAATGTATAATATACAAAATATTTATACTGCATTTTTTTTTTCACAATCTCTTTAATTCACTAACTGTAAAAGCTCAGCGGAAGACTCATGGTAGGACCAAGTCCACAGTGAAATCCCTATCCCATCAGCACATGCGCACATCCTGCCGCCATCCATAAAGTCTACCAGACAAGTTTCTTACCTGTAACATGAACAAACTGATGATCTAACAGGCTCAGTAAGTTCAAACATACTTAGTAAGAATCATATAGATTCAAAAACATTAAAAACTCAATTTTCTATAAATAGTAACTTTGACCTTCGATCGATGAATAGTAACTGTTACCCTAACTGGTTACTATTCATATTACTCGAACCGGATACTATTTAAATTTCCTTAACTGATTACTATTCACATAACCTAATCGAATTCACTATACTTAGTGCAAACTTCGATTATGCTCAATTATGGTTTTCATCATTTTATTGATTTTTCATTCTCTATTTATATTTTGGTAAAAAGCTCTTTTATGGCAGTACCGATAAATTATTGTGCATTGACTGGGAGGGCCTAGGGAGCTACCCTAGAGCTTCAGCCTCCACAGCCCTTATATCCCTGTAGGACCTGAAAAACCTCCACCACAATGTTGGAGGGGTGGTACGCCTTAAATGGTTTTATTACCATCTTTCAATTATAGTTTTGACTAAGTGACATTAATCGTCACCTCAAGGTCACTAACCTCCATCACCCGTAGGCCTTAGATATTCTTATCTTTAAAATGTGGGATATGTTATACTAACTAATCTCCAAATGTCAATAGGACTTGATTCCTAATGTACAACTAATACATAACAAAGTAATACAGTATTTCATATTGCAGACATGAAATGCTTGAACTTACCAATACTGCAATAATGTCCACTTCCGGAACTCCTCCACAGTTTTATATCTAGTTTGGGTTCCTACAGACATAATATTGTCTGTTAATACCCTATATTAATTATCACTTTAAATATATTTATTTTGTGATAAATTTTTCAACACAATTCAACTTGTAACATGGTACACGGCCTTCAACACACCCGTGTTCATGACCGCGCACCACCTGGTTTCTCACTACATGGTCATGTTGTTTACTATCTAGCCGTGTAACTATACACGGCTTGATACACGCCCGTGTTCAAGCCCGTGTACCTCTCGGGTTAAAATTTTTTTTCCTATACACGGCCATGTATTCTTCTACACGCCCGTGTTCTTCAAAATTTTTAGATTTTTAACTCTAAAAGCTTTATTTTGAGTCCTAGAATTTTATTTAAGTTATTCTATATCCTTTTGGGTTCTTTTCGAGCCTTTCAGAAATTTTTGGTCAAAATGACTATTTTGCCCCTAATGGGTCTCAGGACCGTAACTATTTTGTTCTATCGTTTTTCCCAAATTTTCTAAGCCCAAATATCTTAAAATAATTTTCCCTAGGCTTTTGTATTATTTTTACAGCTCAATTTGCTATAAATTCTCAATTATCTATTTTCCCGGCCCTTGATTACTATTTATCCATCACCTAGGGTCGCTTCTCGTTTTTCGAGCATTTCGGAGCCTCAAATGGCCGTTTCACTACTCTTGAAACACTTTTTATCCCGTCCTCGACCCTTGGTCCTCGAGAGGCTCAGGTTTTCTATCCCGACTTAATATTTTTCCTCGTTTCCTAAAATATCCCTAACATGAAAATTTTTCCTGCTTTAGGCATTTTAGACATTAAGGGCGGTTTACTATTCCTTTCGGGTTGGTTTTACATTTTCAATCCTAATCCACCGAGGGGTCCCGATTTCCTTCTCAGGTTCAATATTTTTACCCCTCATTTCTCGAAATGCCCTTATATCATTTTAAAAATTTCGGCAGCATTTCTGCTTGTAGTTTTAGATTTCCTGGTGTTAGGTACGCCTTACAACTTTTATACCTGTCACGTACTATACCAGAGGCCTATTTTATACAAAGTTTCCAAATTTTGTATAAAAATTTTCCACATTAACCAGTATTCAAGAATCAATACATAATATCAAATTTTTCCAAACCTAGTCGTGGTTTATCATGTTAATCATCACCAAATATTTTTCACATTTTATTCTTAGGTTTTCAATGTATAAATCAACATCAAAACCTAACAAAATTTTCATTCTAACCCTAGCATTAGCCATGCATTTTCATGCAAAAACACATAGAAAACCTTGCTTTCTTTCCTAGGGTTTTCATCAACATTCCACATTCTTATTCAACACTAAAATTTTCCATTTTCTAGTGTTCATCCCCACGGTTTTAGCAAGAAAAATACATCAAATTTTTCTTGTTTCTTGATTCCAATTCATGCTTAATTCATCATATAACCAAATGAACATAAACACTAAACCAAAACACCAATTTCCTGTCACGGCCCAAAATTTAGACACGTGACACGGCAGCCAAATCATAATATCAACCCGAGATTTAAGGAAAAACATTTATTACGAAAAGCAGGTCAACATTATAATTTAGCAAAGCCTAATTATTTATAACGTAACATCATAACCACATAATAAAATAAAGTAGAAAATAAATACTTTTTAATGCAGAAATCAAACACAAAATCGATCTTCAAAAGAGATTACCAACCATAAAATATTCCTAAGCATGAAATTTAAATAACGTGAAATAAAGTCCAAACTTAATATCTCATTACATCAGAACGAGAAACAGAATGAAGACGATGGAGCAAACGGATAGCATCATCTTTGGTAGAAACGGATAGCTCAACGATTTTCGGAACTGCTACCTCCCACACCTGGAAGTAGTCATTTCGGAATCACAAAGAAAAGGGACGTGAGCGCTGGCTCAGTAGGACAGAAACAAAGGTGGGTCAAACAGATAACATTTAAAAGTATGACATAATATTCGTTTCCAAAAATAATCAATAATTTAAAAAAAATACATGGCATAATAATCATAAAAAAAATAATCAACAATTTCGGGAAAATATTTTTAATACAAGTTTTATTCTGCTGAGGACTTAACGTAGCTGTAATATACGTGCCTCAATATTGAAAATAATAAATCATTAAAACAAACCATCATATTTTGAGTGAGGACTTGTTGTAGCTATAATATATGTGCCTCGAATTGAATTATCCTAGATCATCTCGTTACGGTCTAAATAGGCCGAACGGCCCTGCGCAGGTTTAGAGACCTTCCCCCATGGCGTCAACTTTGGGTCGCATGCATCATTTATAATGATTGTGAACTAGAGCTCAATTATGTTCACCGGATTATTCAAAAGATTGTATTTACCAAGTTATATTACGCCATTAATCAAAACACGCTTTAAAATACACATTTATTACAAAACACTTTGCATGCATTTTATTTCATCAAAAACAGAATAATAATTTCATAAACTGAAAACAGCATGCCATCGATAAAATAGGAAAATTTAAAACACTTGACTACTCTCAGAAAAGGCTAGAAAGTCCTACCTCGATTATCGCACAAGCGTTGCGATAACGTGATCCACCAATCAAGCAAGAACATCAAATAAATCCTATAATCACAACATATGATCAATCTAGGTCTAGACATAATCATCCAATCATTTTAGTGTGCCACAAAAAGATTTTAAAATGTTTAATAACATTTGGGATTTAAAATTTGTGAAAACCCCTAAGTTAGGATATTACTGGACATAGGCAAACTGACCTAGGCTGACTGTAAAATCAATATTAATTCATTTTTAATCCTAAAAATTCTAAATTTTTAATATGTTAAACTAGACATCCGTAGCTTTAATTCCATATAATTTTTATAATTTTTAGACATCGTTGGTTACTCAACTAGGCCAAAAACTGAGGGGTTGTTTTCCGGCATAAAATCAGGGTTTCAGTTTCAGTTTAAAAACTGGCAGTTCTATCCACCTATATTAGAAAAATATTTTGGCCGGGCCAATGGATGAGTTTGGTTCTGAAATTTAGCAAGCCTTTAGGGGACATCTCGAATTTAATTTTAGGCTCAAGATTTACTGAAATATCATTTTTAAAACTCAAGTTATGGCTGACACAAATTTACTGTTTATATGGTAATTTTCCAGATTTCTGTTTTTCCTATCCGAATTTCAATTAGCCTCAAACCAATTCAATTTTCATCCAATGATCACGAAATTTCGTGGAGAACCTTATTTATATGTCATTAACACAATCCAAGAATCAAATTGGCAAAAATCATAAAATTTTCACATGTGATAATAGGGTTTTTTGAAAGGGGATCAATGAGGCAAAATTTTTTTAGGGTTTTAGAGAGAGAAATCACACCTTGTTTGTGTTGCACTATTTTTGATGCTTGGTCTCCTTTTTGGCTGAATTTGTGTGAGTGTTGGAGTCTTCAAAACAGTAAGGAAAACAGTGGAGAAAAACCATAAAAATTTCGGAGTTAAAATCAAAAGGAGAATGAAGGAAAAAGTTGATTTCTTACCTTGTTTTTCTCTCAAAAATTGTTGAATCTTTGAGCTGCCTTTAGGTAGGTTTTTGCTTGCTGTTTTGGTGTGTTTTGGGAGAGAAGAATTCAGAGAGGAAACAAGGGAAGGCTGGTCGAATTTTTGAGAGTGAAAGGAAGGTGAATGAGAGTTGAAAGAGGGTTTTTATACTAGGGTTTTCTTTCCTTTTTGCTTCCTTGTTTGGCCGAATCTTTTAAGGGGCAAAAGGGAAAGTTTTGTGCTGTTTTGAGGCTACGGTTTTTCTCTCTTATTTCTCCTTAAGTGGCTGAAATTACCCATTAATTTTTAAGGAAAAAAAAATAATTTGAATTTTGATTGAGTTTTGACCTAGCTTTTAATTCAAATAAAATCTCCTTTATTTCCTACACTTTATGGCCGAATTTCTTCTTTATATTTAAGGGATGAAATTTGAGTTTGAATCCTCCTTGGATTTGTGGGATTTAAATTTTAATTAAAAATCTCAAGTAATGGCCGAATATTTTAGTTTGAAGTCAAAATTGTTGACTTTTTTGAGTGGAATTTGACTAGGAAACCAACCTAGGGTTTCCAAAAGATTTTTAATTAATTTTTGGCACACTAATTTTATTTAAATTATATATTGACCCTTAAATGAAATTTAAGGCGTCACAAATATCTACCACTAAAAATAGTTTCGTCCTCGAAACTTTAAGAATTACTCCACACTAAAGAAGAGAATAAGAATATGAATAACTTCTCATTTCATTAAGCAATCTAAATGCACGTTTCAAAACATATAGTGGTATATTTACTACTATGAATAGAGTAGGGTTACAAAACAAACTTAGGTCGACTACATTACATGTATTCTACTGCTTAGCGAACCATTCAGCATGATTCTCGCGCATATCTTTCTCGGTTTCCCATGTGGCTTCCTCTTCACCATGGTTACTCCAAAGAACCTTCACCATGGGTATTGTTTTCGTTCTCAGCTGCTTGACCTTACGATCCAAAATCTTCATCGGAACCTCGATGTAAGAGACATCTGGTTGGATTTCTACATCATCTGTTGAAATGACTTCGGACTCTGTTCATGCACTCTTCCTCAGCATCGATACATGGAAAATGTTGTGCACTCTCAAGGTGTTTGGTAACTTCAGTTCATATGCAACCTTACCAACTTTGCGTACGATCTCGAAAGGTCCAATGTAACGCGGTGCTAGCTTCCCTTTAACTCCGAAATGAGAGATACCTTTCTTCGGTGACACCTTTAGCAATACAAACTCTCCGACCTCGAACTCTAATGGCTTTCTGCATTGATCTGCATAGCTCTTCTATCGACTCTGTGCTGTTAGAAGTCGTTGTTTGATGATGGTAATCTTCTCGTACTGGTCTAGGATCATATCGGGTCCACCCACTGGTGCTTTCTGGTTGTCAACCCAATAGATGGGTGATCGACAAGGCTTTCTGTACAACGCATCAAAGGGTGCCATTCCGATACTTGCTTAATAACTATTGTTGTATGCGAACTCTGCCATGTAAAGGTGTTTGCTCCATCCATCTCCAAGATCAAGAACGCAGGCACGTAGCATATCCTCCAGAATCTGTACGAGACGCTCCGACTGACCATCTGTCTGCGGATGAAAAGCGGTGCTGAAGTTCAGTTCTGTGCCTAGAGCTTCCTGTAGACTTTGCCAAAAGCGAGCGTTGAAGCGCGTATCACGATAAAAAATGATCACTGAAGGGACTCCATGCAATCTGACTATGTTCCTCATGTAAAGCTCGGCTAGCTGGTTCCTGCTGCAAGTCGTCTTGAACGGGATGAAGTGCGCGGTCTTCGTGAGACGATCTACAACTACCCAGACTCCATCAGATCCATCCTGTGCTCTCGGTAAGCCGGTTAAGAAGTCCATTCCTATACTATCCCACTTCCACCGAGGTATTAGAAGTGGTTGGAGCAGACCTGCGGGTCTCTCCCGTATTGCCTTTACTTTCTGACACGTTAAACAGTTGGCCACGAATTCTTCACATCTAACTTCATACCTCTCCACCAAAGCTGCCGTCTTAGGTTTTGATACATCTTGTTTCCACCTGGGTGCACGGCGAACCTCGACTGATGAAACTCTGACAAGATCTCCTGTATAAGCTCTGGGATGTGTGGCACTGCTAAGCGACCCTCGTTGTAAAGAATTCCACTGGCGTCCATCGACCACTCTGCAACATGCTTGCCCTTTAACAATCTATCTCGGATGTCAACGAAACGTGTATCTACCAACTGATTCTCCTTGATCCTCTGCACGTAGTCTGGTTCCATCACTAAGTTGTACAACACTGGGTGACCCTGAACTTTGTCAAAACGAACCTGATAAGCTGTAAGAACTCTGTCCTTTTCCCACTCATCTATATGCATAGCCATTATAGAAGCATCATGATCAGGATTGGGAACTGCCTCTCTTTTCCTACTTAGTACATTTGCAACCATATTTGCTTTACCCGGATGGTACTCGACTTGGAAGTCGTAGTCTTGCATGTATTTTACCCATCTTCTTTGACGCAGGTTGAGATCTTTCTGTGTAGCTAGGTATTTCAAACTCTTGTGATCTGAAAACAGTCTAAAGCTGGCACCATACAGATAACAATGCCAAGTCTTAAGCGCGAACACTACTGTAGCTAACTCTAGATCGTGTGTAGGGTAGTTTCGTTCATGTTGTTTCAGCTGTCGTGAGGCATAAGCGACAAATCAGTTCTGTTGCATCAAAACTGCTCTAAGACCTTGATGAGAAGCATCGGTGTAGATGTCATATACTTGATCCTGATCCGGAATGATAAGGATAGGTGCAGACGTCAAACGACTCTTAAACTCCTGGAAAACTGACTCACAGCTGTTGTCCCAAACGAAAGGTACATCCTTCTTTGTCAGATTGGTGAGGGGAGCGGCGAGCTTGCTGAAGTCCTGTACAAAACGTCGATAATATCCCACTAAGCCTAAGAAGCTTCGGATCTCTGGAACATTCTTCGATCGTTCCCACTTAAGAATTGCTTCAACCTTGGATGGATCAACTGATATACCGTCTCCAGAGATGATATGCCCGAGAAACTTAACCTCTGTCATGTTTTTCTTTCTTGGCATACAAATGATGTTCACAAAGAGTCTGTAAAACCATACTGAGATGCTGTGCATGATCTTCACGAGTTCGGGAGTAGATGAGGATGTCGTCGATGAATACGATGATGAACTTATCAAGAAAAGGTCGGAAGACTCTATTCATCATATCTATGAAGGCTGCTGGCGCGTTTGTTAAACCGAAAGGCATTACTAAGAGCTCATAACTGCCATACCTTGCTCAGAATGCTGTCTTCAGAATATCCTCCTCTCTAACACGAAGCTGATGATAACCGGATCTCAAATCAACCTTGGAGAAGAAACAAGCTCCACCCAACTGATCGAACAAGTCATCTATACGTGGTAACGGATACTTATTTTTGATGGTCACACTATTGAGCTTTCTGTAGTCCACACAGAGACGTAGCAAACCATAGGCTTTCTTCACAAAAAGGACTGACGAACCCCAAGGTGAGTTACTGTCTCGGATAAAGCCCAGCGATTTCAACTCATCCAACTGCTTGCTTAACTCCTTCATCTCTAGAGGTGCCATATGATATGGAGCAGAAGCAAAAGGAGCTATTCTGGGAACTAAGTCGATACGAAACTCTATTTCTCGATGAGGCGGTAAACCTGGAAGAGCTTTTGGAAAAACATCTGGAAAACTATCGACAACAGGTATAGGTTGGGTACTCTTTTCAGAGCTGGATCCTTCCACTGTACACAAGGATAAGAAGCAAAGAATACCCTGTCTACTCTTCGACACTAACCTCAGAGCAGATCTATCAACATCTGAAACTAAGCTTGACTGATAGGACACTACATGTCCAAAATCAATTGTAAAGATAATGCGACGATTACGACAATCAAGCATAATCCCATATCGGGAAAGCCAGTCATATCCCAGAATAACATCATAAGCAAACATAGGCATTACCACAAGTGATGCCTCCAAACAAACATCCCCAACATAAACATAGGCTTGACACCCATCACTAAGGCAGTCGTGCCCAACGGGGATTTCACACATAAGGGAGAGTCAAGATTTTACAGTTTTAAACCAAGTGAACGAGCATAATGTTGGGCTATAAAAGAGTGTGTAGCCCCGGTGTCAAACAAAACATGTGCATATGTACCAAAGATAGGAATTATACCATCTAATGTAGTCGGTTTATGATCTATCTCCATGCTGTCTACTCCAAGAGTGTGTACCTGTGGTGCCTTACCACGATTTTGAGTTGTATTCCCTCGTTGATAGCCCGTACTCTGACCCTGTGGTGGCGGTCTTTGATAACTCGGCACTGGGAACTGCTGTAGTGGTGTAGCATGTGGAGCATAAGGCGCAGTGTACTGGCTCGTGCGCTGAGGCTGATAGGGAGCCGGAAGCTGAAGGCGCTGTGACTGCGAAGACTGGGAAGTAAACTATTGCCTCTGTGGAAGACCATTTTGATTCCGCTGATGATGATGTCTATGAGCATTGTCTCTTGACTGTCTCTTCGGGCAGACATTTCTTTTGTGGCTTTCATCACCACACTCGAAGCAGGTAATCACATTCACCCAACCCTGTCACTGTCCAGAAAACTGATGAGAACCTGATCCCTGAGACTGCTGGCTCTTCTGGTAAGGAGTCTGCGGCTTGTGCTGAGGCTTGTTGCGGATTGGTCCAGGCTTGTTTCTGTTACGAGCTTCAAGGAACTCCTTGTCGCCCTCTTCCACTGTCAACGCCTTAGCAACTATCTGCTGGTAGCTATCCCTGATCTGGAACGGTTGTACACCCCTCTTCACATAGAGGCTAAGCCCTTCCTCAAAGCGGAGACACTTAATAGCTTTATCCAAAACCTGATTCTTCGCATACCGGGCCAACTCGGTGAACTTGGCTTCATATTCCTGCACTGACATAGACCCTTGCTTCAAACGGACGAACTCCCTAGCTTTTCTGTGGCGGAACTGAGCTGAAAAGAAACGCTCGTGAAAATGCTCCTCGAAAACTGACCAAGAAGACCTCTGCTCCTCTATCAAACCATCCTCGATACTAGCCTACCAGGTAGAGGCTAGACCCACCAGCTTGTTGGAAGCAAACTTGACCCAGAACTCTGCGGGTGTGGCGGTCAACTTTAGCTGCTTGCGAATGGCATCAAACCAGTAGTCGGCATCCATCTTTGTGCCCTTGCCGTCGAAAGTGGGTACGTGAGGCTTAAAGAAAAGAGTTAGGGCTGCCTGTTTAGGATGTATCATAGGCTGGGTAGGTACTGCTCCAGAGGTAGGGTTTTTAGTGGTAGGCGTTTGCTGAGGAGTCTGAGAAGAACTCCCCGCTTTCTGGGTCTCATTAGGAACAACATTGGCTACAGGAGCTGGGTTAGGTGTTCCAACAGGTAAGACGGTGAGGAGAGCCTGTATCGCCGCCGTGAGATTCTACATTGCCGTTAGCTGATCATTCGGTGTAGGAACCGCTGCATTCTAACTCCCTTGAGGCTGCGTGTTCCCGGGGTTCTCTTCGTCGTTGCCTCTCTGCTGCCTCTGACTATGCGTGCCGGGACGAGCCATTTTGCTAAATAAGATTGAAGGAAGAGGAAATCCTGTAAGCTTCTAAGAGTAAGGAAAACCATGCTTGGGTATTTTGAAAATGTTTTGATGAAAACCCTTTTTGAAAACCTGGTCTCTGATACCATTATTTGTCACGGCCCAAAATTTAGACACGTGACATGGTAGCCAAATCATAATATCAACCCGAGATTTAAGGAAAAACATTTATTACGAAAAGTGGGTCAACATTATAATTTAGCTAAGCCTAATTATTTATAACGTAGCATCATAACCACATAATAAAATAAAGTACAAAATAAATACTTTTTAATGCGGAAATCAAACACAAAATCGGTCTTCAAAAGAGATTACCAACCATAAAATATTCCCAAGCATGAAATTTAAATAACGTGAAACAAAGCCAAACTTAATATCTAATTACATCAGAACGAGAAACAGAATGAAGAAGATGGAGAAAACGGATAGCATCAACTTCGGTAGAAACGGATAGCTCAACGATTTTCGGAACTGCTACCTCCCGCACCTGGAAGTAGTCATTTTGAAATCACAAAGAAAAGGGACGTGAGTGCTGGCTCAATACGACAGAAACAAAGGTGGGTTGAACAGGTAACATTTAAAAGTATGACATAATATTCATTTCCAAAAACAATCAACAATTTAAAAAAAATACATGGCATAATAATCATAAAAAAATAATCAACAATTTTGGGAAAACATTTTTAATACAAGTTTTATTCTGCTGAGGACTTAGCGTAGCTGCAATATACGTGCCCCAATATTAAAAATAATAAATCATTAAAATAAACCATTATATTTTGAGTGAGGACTTGTCGTAGCTATAATATACGTGCCTCGAATTGAATTATCCTAGATCATCTCGTTACGGTCTAAATAGGTCGAACGGCCCTGCGCAGGTTTAGGGACCTTCCCCCATGGCGTCAACTTTGGGACACATACATCATTTATAATGATCGTGAACTAGAGCTCAATTATGTTCACCGGATTATTCAAAAGATGTTATTTACCAAGTTATATTATGCCATTAATCAAAACACGCTTTAAAATACACATTTATTACAAAACACTTTGCATGCGTTTTATTTCATCAAAAACAGAATAATAATTTCATAAACTGAAAACAGCATGCCATCGATAAAACAGGGAAATTTAAAACACTTGACTAAGGCTAGAAAGTCCTACCTCGATTATCACACAAGCGTTGCGATAACGTGATCCACCAATCAAGCAAGAACGTCAAATAAATCCTATAATCACAACATATGATCAGTCTAGGTCTAGACATAATCATCCAATCATTTTAGTGTGCCATAAAATGATTTTAAAATATTTAATAACATTTGGGATTTAAAATTTGTGAAAACCCCTAAGTTAGGATATTACTGGACATGGGCGGACTGACCTAGGCTGACTGTAAAATCAATATTAATTCATTTTTAATCCCAAAAATTCTAAATTTTTAATATGTTAAACTAGACATCCATAGCTTTAATTCCATATAATTTTTATAATTTTTAGACATCGTTTGGTTACTCAACTGCCAAAAACCGTGGGGTTGTTTTCAAGCATAAAATTAGGTTTTCAGTTTCAGCTCAAAAACCGGCAGTTCTGTCCACCTATCTTAGAAAAATATTTTGACTAGGCCAACGGATGAGTTTGGTTCTGAAATTTTGGAGGCATTTAGGTGACATCTCAAATTTAATTTTAGGCTCAAGATTCACTCAAAAATCATTTTTGAAACTCAAGTTATGGCTGACAAAAGTTTAGTGTTCATATGGTAATTTTCCAGATTTCCGTTTTTCCTGTCCGAATTTCAATTAGCCTCAAACAGATTCAATTTTCATCCAATGATCACGAAATTTCATGGAGAACCTTATTTATATATCATTAACACAACCCAAGAATCAAATTGGCAAAAATCATAAAATTTTCACATGTGATAATAGGGTTTTTTGAAAGGGGATCAATGAGGCAAAATTTTTTTAGGGTTTTAGAGAGAGAAATCACACCTTGTTTGTGTTGCACTATTTTTGATGCTTGGTCTCCTTTTTGGCTGAATTTGTGTGAGTGTTGGAGTCTTCAAAACAGTAGGGAAAATAGTGGAGAAAAACCATAAAAATTTCGGATTTAAAATCAAAAGGAGAAGGAAGGAAAAAGTTGATTTCTTACCTTGTTTTTGTCTCAAAAATTGTTTAATCTTTGAGCTGTCTTTAGGTAGGTTTTTGCTTGCTGTTTGGTGTGTTTTGGGAGAGAAGAATTCAGAGAGGAAACAAGGGAAAGCTGGCCGAATTTTTGAGAGTGAAAGGAAGGTGAATGAGAGTTGAAAGAGGGTTTTTATACTAGGGTTTTCTTTCCTTTTTGCTTCCTTGTTTGGCCGAATCTTTTGAGGGGCAAAAGGGAAAGTTTTTGTGCTGTTTTGAGGCTAGGCTTTTTCTCTCTTATTTCTCCTTAAGTGGCCGAAATTACCCATTAGTTTTTAAGGAAAAATAATAATTTGAATTTTGATTGAGTTTTGACCTAGCTTTTAATTGAAATAAAATCTCCTTTATTTCCTATACTTTATGGCTGAATTTCTTCTTTATATTTAAGGGATGAAATTTGAGTTTGAATCCTCCTTGGATTTGTGGGATTTAAATTTTAATTAAAAATCCCAAGTAATGGCCGAATATTTTAGTTTGAAGTCAAAATTGTTGACTTTTTTGAGTGGAATTTGACTAGAAAACCAACCTAGGGTTTCCAAAAGATTTTAATTAATTTTTGGCACACTAATTTTGTTTAAATTATATATTGACCCTTAAATAAAATTTAAGGCGTCACATTTCCAAATCATTTTTCACACCAATGAGCCACGGATTTTTTTTTTATGAAACCATGCAAAAGTTTTGCTTGTTTTTAATCCCTAAATCAAGCTTCAACTTCTACAACACCAAACTAATCATCACATCAACAAAAGATCAACTTTTTCAATGTTTTTCTACTCTACAAACCCACAGATTTTCACTAAGAAAATCAAAGGAAATTGCTTTAATTTAGAAGGTTACCTTTTCTAGTTAATGGCTTGATACTAAAAATGCAATGAAAGCTAAGTTTGGTGTGGATTTTAAAACAAAATTTTGGCTTAATGTGGGGAAGAAGCTCACTGATTTTGGGCTGCAAAAAGGCAAGAGTTTGGCCAAAATTTTCTATTTTTTTGAATGAAATTCGATTCCTATTTATAGGCAAAAGCCAAGGACTTTTTAGCAAATTTTTCCCAACAATTTGCTAATTGTTCAAGGACTAAAATTTTGGGACTAAAATCAAAATTTTCCTTTCTTCCTTTCCACATGGCCGAATGACCTTTTTTCTTTGTTTTTTAAATTTTTTTTAAAGTAATTTTGGCATGATCTTGGCCATAGATCAAAAAGTAGGATGATCTTAGCCATACACCTATCCCTATTACTTTTCAAATTTACACAAAATTTTAGCCTTTATGACATCATCTAGGTGATATCATCCATATATATATATATATTAATTCACTAGTTAATTCATGGTCAAAATTTGACTGAAAGTTGAACCGAACGGAACTTTACCGAAATCACGTAGGCGGGTTCCAGGTGCCTCCAGTGTGATCGGTTTGTTTTATTTCACTTTCGTTTGGTCAAAATTCTCTATCATAAATTTCTATTGTTTTAGTGCATTTCAGTACACTTTGTAGGGTTTTTGGCTTTGATTTCGAACCGTCTCACCCAATTATGTCCGGTAGGATTTTCCATCCCTGAACTCACTCACTTTAACACTGCCGGAACATTTTTATAGTATTCTCAACAGTATTAAAACACAAATTTTTCATAATTTATTGATTAAAATTCATGCATACATGCAATTTTAACCTACTCTGAGAATTTGAAATTCCCGGTTATCACATTCACCCCTCCTTATAGAATTTTCGTCCTCGAAAATTCAGAACAAGTGGGGGTACAAATTTCTAATTTTGTCTTCGTGCTCCCATGTAGCCTCTTTAACGTTGTGATTTTTCCACAGCACTTTGACTAATGGGATCTTTTTGTTTTTTAAAACTTTATCTTCTCGTGCTAGGATCTAAATAGGTCTCTCCTCGTAAGTCAGATCTTATTGAATCTGGATAGGTTCATGTTTTAGCACATGAGACGGATTCGATATGTACTTTCATAGCATCGACACGTGAAACACATTATGCACTACCGACATCTCTGGAGGTAACACTAATCTATAAGTGACTTTACTGATGCATTCGATAATCTCATATGGTCCAATATATCTTGGACTTAATTTCTCTTTCTTTCCAAACCGCATTATTCCTTTCATCGGCGAAGCTCTTAGGAATACAAAATCCCCTTCGTTGAACTCCAGGGTTCTTCGTCTCTTGTCCGCATAGCTCTTCTGTCGCCTCTAGGCTATTTTCATCCGTTGCTGTATTTTTGTAACTGCATCCACTGTCTCTTGTATGAAATCCATCTCATGCAGTCATTTTTCTTGTAAATCGTACCAATGAACTGGTGATCTGCACTTCCTTCCATATAGAGCTTCATAGGGTGCCATGCCTATCGAAGCTTGGTAGCTATTATTATAGGAAAACTCTACCAAAGGAAGTTTATCATTCCAGCTCCCTGGGAAATCTATTGTACACGCACACAGCATGTCTTCTAGTGTTTGAATGGTTCACTCAGATTGCCCATCTATCTGCGGATGAAATGCTATGCTCAGACGTACTTCTGTTCCCATAGCTTCTTGCACACATGTCCAGAAGTTTGAAGTGAATCGTGGATCCCGATCTGATACAATGGATTTAGGAACTCCATATAACCTGACTATGTGGTTGACATACAAGCTCGCTAACTTTTCCAATGAAAAGTTCATTTTTATGGCAATGAACCTTGCCGTCTTTGTCAATCTGTCGACAATGACCCAAATGGCATCATAACCTTCTCGACTCTTCGGTAGTCCTACCACAAAGTCAATCATGATATGTTCCCATTTCCATTTAGGAATTTCCAACGGCTCTAATTTTTCACTTGGATGACGATATTCAGCCTTAACCTTCTGGCACGTCATGCATTTGCTTACAAACTCAGCAATGTCTTTCTTCATCCCATTCCACCAGAATTTTAGCTTCAAGTCCTCGTACATCTTACTGGCTCCGGGATGTACTGAATATGGCGTTTCATGGGCTTTCGTCATAATTTGCCTTCTTAATCCTTCATCATCTGGAATCTGAATTCTCCCCTGATATAGGATTAAACCTTCTTTAGATGCTTCCTCTTGTGAATTGGTTAGCTTCAGGTCTTGTTTCTGAGCCTCCTTAATGTCCTCATATAATGTTTACTCCAATTGCAGTGTAGCCAATTTTCCAATTATCAGCTCCATTTTCAACATGTTGATTTCTTTCTGCAATGACTTTGGAAGTTTTCCAATTGGCAGTTGCTGCGAGACAGTAGATTTCCTACTTAATGCATTTGCAATGCGATTGGCTTTTCCTGGATGATAGAGGATTTCACAATCATAGTCTTTGACCAGCTCCAACCATCTTCTTTGCCACATATTCAGCTCTTTTTATGTGAAGAAATACTTTAGACTTTGGTGGTCAATATAAATCTGACACTGAGCTCTATACAGATAGTGTCGTCAGATTTTTAATGCGAACACTACTACGGCAAGTTCCAAGTCATGTGTGGGATAATTCTTCTTGTGGTCCTTTAATTGACACGAGGCATAGGCAATCACCTTAGCGCCTTGCATCAAGACAGCTCCTAATCCCATCTTTGAGGTATCGCTGTATATCACGAACATCTCCCCTTCAGTAGGAAGCGTAAGTATCAGTACACTCGTTAGTCGTTTCTTCAACTCTTGGAAGCTTCTTTCGCATACCTCCGTCCACTCGTACTTCCTCTCCTTGCGTGTCAAGGCTGTAAGAGGTGCAGTGAGTCTTGCAAATCCCTCTACAAATCTTCTATAATAGCCGACTAGACCTAAGAAACTCCGTACTTTAGTCATGCTCTTAGGTACGGGCCATTCATTGATCGCCTCCACTTTTGCAGGATCCACAGCGATTCCCTCCTTAAAAACCATATGTCCGAGAAAATGTACTCTATCTAGCCAAAATTCACATTTAGAGAATTTGGCATAGAGTTTATGCTTCCTTATCATTTACAGGACAATCTTCAGATGCTCCTCATGCTCTTCATGAGTCTTTGAATATATGAGTATGTCATCGATAAACACAATGACAAACTTATCCAAATATTTCTTAAAGACTCGATTCATCAAGTCCATAAAAGCTGCTGGAGCATTTATTAACCCAAACCGCATCATAAGAAATTCATAATGACTGTAGCGGGTCTGAAATGTGGTTTTATGGATGTCAGTCTCCTTGATCCTCAGTTGATAGTATCCTGATCGTAGATCAATCTTGGGGAATACTACTGCACCTTTTAGTTGATCAAACAAGTCGTCAATTCTAGGTAATGGATACCTATTCTTGACAGTAACTTTGTTCAATTCCCGGTAGTCAATGCACATGCGAAACAATCCATCTTTCTTCTTGACAAATAATATGGGAGCACCCGATGGGGAATAGCTCGAGCGTATAAATCCTTTGTCAAGAAGCTCCTTCAACTGTTCTTATAATTTTGTTAATTCAATCGATGCCATTTGGTATGGTGCCTTTGAAATGGGTGTGGTTCCTGGTATCAGCTCCATCTCAAAAGAGATTTCTCTTTCAAGCAGTAATCCTGGTAATTCTTCTGGGAAGACATCAATGAATTCCTTTACAATCGGAATATCTTCAGGTTGAAACTTCCGTTCTTCTTGCATGTCCACTATATATGCTAAATATCCAGCACAGCCACTAGACATTAGCCTTCTCGCTTTCATTGAATTGATCATCATCTTCCTTGGTTTATGTGACGATCCATCATACTCAATGCAGTCTTCTCTGTTGGGTTGGAACATTATCTTTCGCTTTCGACAGTCGATCATGGCTTGGTACTTCCCTAGGAAATCCATTCCTAGTATCACATCATAATCAGCCAGCTCCATCACGATCAATGCTGCATACATCTCCCTACTTGCCACAATTATTGGTACATGAGGTATCCAGTAACTGGACATCAAGACTTCCCCGAGGGTAGTACAATTCTAAATATCATACCCATATTGTCTTTAGGATATCCTATCATATTCGTAAACTAGTATGAAATGAAAGAATACGTAGCTCCAGAGTCAAATAAAACAGACACCAAATTATTAGCGGCAGAAAGCTAACCTATCACTACATTTGACGTTCGAGCTTCTGCATCTTCCTTTGTGTATACCATGACTCTAGCATCTGCTCAGGCAAGCATTCTTGTCTTTCCTGCCTCTCAGATTGGGATGAACCTTTAGCTTTGGCCTGCAGTGAATGTGCCTAGGGACGTTGTTGTTGTGACTGAGATGATCCTTGCACATTTTGCCTATTTTCCAGACAGTTCTTGGCAAAATGACCGTCTTTCCCACATTAGAAACAGGCATTTGGGGTAAGTCTACATTGGCCTGCGTGTCTTTTCCTGTAATTCACATAGTCTCGAACAATTGGGCTAGCATTATTGTTCATTCTCCTCTGCTGGTTTCTATTTCCGGGATTAGTTCATTTTCTCTTCCCTTGGGACTGCTGACCAAAAGTACTTGGCTGCCTGGTCTTAGTATTCTGATTTTGCTTGCTGCTCTGTCCAACTTGAGATACAATTTGTGTAGCTTTGGCCAACACCTTCTCCTTCTTCTTAGCATCCCATATCTTTTCTCTCTCTTCCTTCTGTCGGACCCGATAATACTCCGCCCTCAGCACATGATTAACACAATCGGATACAGTGCCAGGTGGTGTCAACCCACTGTCCACCAATGCGGAGATCTCAAGGCGGAACATTCCTAACATCTTCTGAATTTTCTCCCTTTCGGTGGTAACAGCGTAAGGACACAATGGAGATAATTGATCGAACTTACTGTAGACTTCTATCACTGTCATGTCCCTCTGTTTCAACTCTGCGAACTCTCTTTGTTATGGTCGCAGCAGTGCTAGATTGTAATATTTCTGATTAAATTCCTCCAGAAAGTCCAACCAAGACATCGTATACATGTTTCTTCTTAGCTTGACTGACTCCCACCAGAACCTTGCATCCTTCTTCAGAACAAAGGATGCACACATAAACTTTTCTTGATCGTTCAGCTCCATAAATTCCAAGATCATACGGAGTGAAGATAACCATTCTTCTGCTTCTAGAGGGTTTATGGAACCCTCAAACTCTGGCAGCTTCATTCGTCAAAATCATTCATATAGTGGCTCATGGTTAAGTCGAGGTTGTGGTTGGGCTCTATTTCTTCTTCTGGTACTATTGGCGGCACTTCTGGTTTAGGTGCGGCCATTTGTGGGTTCTGGCCCTCTTCTTGACCTTGTCTTTGCTCCATTTGTTCCAGTCTTTGCCTTAATTCAACATTTTCTCTCATTTGAGCTTCAATCAAAGCTTCTAACTCGTCCACTCTCTTAGAAAGGACTGGACGCCCTCTCATATTTCACAGATTTCGTGGATCCACCATCTTTTCCTATTTCCTAAAATCGTAATAAAATCAATTATTATATTTTCACTAATCATATTTTTACATTATAAGTAAAAAAAAAAAAAGTAATTTTAGTCATCACATAATTTTCAACATTTCATCCATTGAACATGTCAAAATGTGATTATCATTTCTTTTCATTTCAAAGGTTTTCAAAAGTACATCAGTTCGATGGCTTTTCTCAAAATAGCCTTTTGATATAGTCATATATACACATATACAAACATATATAAATATACATTAGTACATCACATGTATTTCTATATCTAGTCTCCTAGCTGGGGTTATTCTGGTACGGTCAAAAATTCAATTGGATCCATTTCTTCCTCATCCTTTCCGTTTCTGACCTCGAACAGCGTTGATCCTTCAGCTGGACCCGTACCTCCTGGTTGCCTTGACGGACCAGCCTCATGGTCATTCGCCATCAGTTCAGATCCATACGGGCGATCTAACATTGCTTCTTGTAGCAACTGTTCACGCCTTTTGCGCACCTGTGCTCCATCATCATCTCTTCCTCTACTTTGGCTACAGTGACAATAAACTCATGCAAAATAGTAGGGTATAAAGGGGTTACTCTCTATTGTAGGTCAATAGTGAGTTCCTTCCAAAATATGTCACAAAAATCATCATTTGTGATGTTGGATAGAAGACATGTCCTTACGACGCTATCCTGAAATCTGACTGCATATGAGAATATAGTATCGCTCAGCATCATTTGCTGTCTCTTTGCCTTCAGAACAAAGTCTCTAACATCTGCATACTTGGGCATAGTCAGTGGTGGCGGTACTGTCCTCCTCTCAGGAGGGTGTAAAACTGGTGTTGCACTCTTCTGCGAAAACTGCTCCAGCATGACTTGGCGAAATTCAACCCAATTTAGTGCTAATAGCATCTCCTGATCACAATGCTCCTAATATAACCGTGCGTCCTCACAGAATGTGCCAATGGCCATAAAAACCTAGCAATCCTCATCTATATCACACTAGCACATAATAATCTCTACGCCATGTAGCCAGTCCCACGTAGAGATGCCCTACTGACCTCCCTTGAATGCAGGACTACCTCTAAAAGCATGTACGGCTTGCACTGATACTCTAGCCCCTATGCGAGCTTGATCTCCCACCACTGGAATATCTACTACTAGCAGTGGGTTTACGATCGGTGGCGGAGGTGGTGCTTGTACCGGTGCTGGCGCTACAATCCTTGGCGGTAGTGGCTCAGGTACTGGTGGTCCCTGTACTGCTCGCCTAATCATGGATGATCTGATCACTGGCCTAGTCCATACCCAAAGCGATCCCCTCGGTCGATATGAGTAAGGTTGCATATAAAGTGGTCTAGTCATCTTAAATCCTACAAAAATATATAATCTTGAATAAACAAAAAGTTAACTAATTTAAAAAAGCTAACTTACTTGGATTGACGAGCAGGTCGCGCTTTGTGCTAATAGGGATATGGTCTACCACTCTGATACCAACCTGTGACACCCCTGATTCCGATCACCCGCAACTGTCATGAACAGACTCTATTGCTGACCAAGACAGCTCATGTGCAGAATCTGGGTTGTCAATTTAAAACTCTTTTTCTTAAACTTTCACTTCTTAGGGTCCGAAAATTTCACCCAAATTTTTTTTTCTTTTTAATACATACTTCCTTAAAAAGAAAGCTAAGTATGAAAGTCATATAAAATACAATACTAACTTTTAGTTGTCTTTTGGAATATAACATAATGTATAATATACAAAATATTTATACTGCATTTTTTTTTTTTCATAATCTCTTCAGTTCATACGGATTCAAAAACATTAAAAACTCAATTTTCTATGAATAATATAAAAATTTTCCACATTAACCAATATTCAAGAATCAATACACAATATCAAAATTTTCCAAACCTAGTCGTGGTTTATCATGTTAATCATCACCAAATATTTTTCACATTTTATTCTTAGGTTTTCAATGTATAAATCAACATCAAAACCTAACAAAAATTTTCCTTCTAACTCTAGCATTAGCCATGCATTTTCATGCAAAAATACATAGAAAACCTTGCTTTCTTTCCTAGGGTTTTCATCAACATTCCACATTCTTATTCAACACTAAAATTTTCCATTTTCTAGTGTTCATCCCCACGGTTTTAGCATGAAAAATACATCAAATTTTTCTTGTTTCTTGATTCCAATTCATGCTTAATTCATCATATAACCAAATGAACGTAAACACTAAACGAAAACACCAATTTCCAAATCATTTTTCACACCAATGAGCCACGGATTTTTGATTATGAAACCATGCAAAATTTTTGCTTGTTTTAAACCCTAAATCAAGCTTCAAATTTTACAATACCAAACTAATCATCACATCAACAAAACATCAACTTTTTCAATGTTTTTCTACTCTACAAACTCACAGATTTTCACTAAGAAAATCAAAGGAAATTGCTTCAATTTAAAAGGTTACCTTATCTAGTTGATGGCTTGATACTAAAAATGCAATGAAAGCTAAGTTTGGTGTGGAATTTAAAACAAAAGTTTGGCTTAATGGGGGGAAGAAGCTCATGGATTTTGGGCTGCAAAAAGGCAAGAGTTTGGCCAAAATTTTCTATTTTTTTGAATGAATTTCGATGCCTATTTATAGGCAAAAGCCAAGGGCTTTTTAGCAAATTTTTCCCAATAATTTGCTAATTGTTCAAGGACTAAAGTGTTAAAATTTTGGGGCCAAAATCAAAATTTTCCTTTCTTCCTTTCCACATGGCCGAATGGCCTTTTTTCTTTGTTTTTTAAAATTTTTTTTAAAGTAATTTTGGCATGATCTTGGCCATAGATCAAAAAGTAAGATGATCCTAGCCATACACCTATCCCTAATACTTTCCAAATTTACACAAAATTTAGCCTTTATGACATCATCTAGGTGATGTCATCCATATATATATTAATTCACTAATTAATTCATGGTCAAATTTTGACCGAAAGTCAAACTGAACGAAACTTTACCGAAATCTCGTAGGCGTGTTCTGGGTGCGTCCGGTTTGTTTTATTTTGCTTTCGTTTGGTCAAAATTCTCTACCGTAAATTTCTATTGTTTTAGTGTATTTCAGTGCACTTTCTCAGGTTTTTGGCTCTGATTTCAAACTACCTCACCCAATTATGTTCGGTAGGATTATCTATCCCCGAACTCACTCACTTTAACTGTGATAATCTGGAATTTTAGATTCTTGGAGTAGGTTAAAATTGTATGTGTATAACAATTTTAATGAATAAAATATGAAAAAGTTGTGTTTTAATACTGTTATAAAGAGTGTAAAAAGGTTCTAGCAGTGTTAAAGTGAATGAGTTCGGGGATGGAAAATCTTACCGGACATAATTGGGTGAGACGGTTCGAAATCAGAGCCAAAAACCCTAGAGAGTGCAGTGGAATGCACGAAAATGATAAAAATTTACGATAGAGAATTCTGATCAAATTAAAGCATAATAAGACAAACCGATCGCACCGGAGGCACCCGGAACCCACCTACGCGATTTCGGTAAAGTTCTGTTCGGATTGGCTTTCGGTCAAAATTTGACCATGAATTAATTAGTGAATTAATATAAATAGTAGGATGACATCATCATGATTATGTCATAAAACCAATTTATTTTCTGTGTTTTGGAAAGAAATTTTGAAAGGTGTATAATGAGATTTTGATTACTTTTTAATCAAAGGCTAAGATCTTGCCAAAATTATAAAAAAAAAAATTTGGTATTTAACTAAAAGGCCATTCGGCCACTTGGAAAGGAAGAGGAAAAAAATTTAGGTTTTTGGCCCAAAATTGTTATTTTTTAGTCCTTGAACAATTAGCAAATTGTTGGAAAAATTTGCTAAAGAACCCTTGGTTTTTGCCTATAAATAGGCATCAAAATTCATTCAAAAAAAATGAAAAAAACCAAGCCAAATACTTGCTCTTTCTTCAGCCCAAAAACCGTGAGCTTCTTCCTCCATTAAGCCAAAATTTTGTTGAAAATTTCACACCAAACTTAGCTTACATTGCATTTCTAACATCAAGCCATCAACTAGTTAAGGTGAGCTTCTAAATTGAAGCATTTTTCCTTGATTTTCTATAGAAAATCAGTGGGTTTGATGTGTGGAAAAACAATGAGAAAATTGTTGTTTGGTTGGTTATATGATTGGTTTGGTGTTCAAGGGTCTAGAAAATCAGTGGGTTTGATGTGTGGAAAAACAATGACAAAATTGTTGTTTGGTTGGTTATATGATTGGTTTGGTGTTCAAGGGTTTAAAGCATGAATTAGGGTTTAGAGACAAGTAAAAATTTTGCATGTTTCCCTTGACAAACCGTGGCATTAATGGTGTGAAAAATGTACGAGAATTGATGATTTGGTTTAGTGTTTATGTTCATTTTATTATGTGTTGAATCAAGCATGGATTAGAATCAAGAAATAAGAAAATTTTGATGAAATTTCATGCTAAAATTCGTGGGTTATGAACACTAGGAAATGGAAAATATTTATAGTGTTGAAAAATATTGATAAAAACCCTAGTAGAGAAAATAAAATTTTCTATGTGTTTGTGCATGAAATTCCGTGGCTATGCTAGGGTTAGAATGAATGTTTTGTTAGTTTTTGATGTTGAATTATACATTAGAAAACCTAAGAATGATATGTTGTGATGAAAAAATTATTTGGTGATGATTAACATGTAAACCGAGGCTAGTTTGGAAAAATATTGTTATTTTGTGTTGATTCTTGAACATTAAATTATGTGGAAAATTTTTATACAAAATTTGGAAACTTTGCATAAAATAGGCCTCTGGTATTGTACGTGGCAGGTACAAAGGTTCTGAGGCATACCTAACACCGGGAAACCATAAAATATAAGCAGAAATGCTGCTGAAATTTCTAAAAATCGGCATAAGGGCATTTCGGGAAAACGAGGGGTAAAAATATTGGACTAGGGGAGGAAACCGGGACCCCTCGGTAGATTAGGGTTAGAAATGGAAAACCAACCCAAAAGGAATAGTAAACCGACCCTTAAAGACTAAAATGCCTAAAACAGGAAAAAAAAAATCATGTTTAGGGTATTTTGGAAAACGAGGGAAATATTTAGGTCGGGATAGGAAACCCGAGCCTCTCGAGGACCGAGAGTCGAGGACAAAATGAAAAGCGTTTTAAGAGAAGTGAAATGGCCATTTGAGGCTTTGAAAAACTCAAAAAACGAAAAACGACCCTAGGTGATGGATGAATAGTAATCAGGGATCGAAAAATGAACAATTAGGGTTTGTAGCACCAAAAAGTGGTAAAAGAACCCGAAAGGACCTAGAATGACTTAGATAAAATTCTAGGACTCAAAATAAAGATTTTAGAGTTAAAAATCTAAAAAGTTTGAAGAACACGGGCTTGTAAAAGAAATACACAGCCGTGTACATGAAGAATTTTACAACCCGAGAGGTACACGGGCATGTATCAAGCCATGTATAGTTACACGGCCAGATAGTAAATAACACGGCCGTGTATAGGAAAAGGAATTTATAACCCGAGAGGTACACGGGCTTGAACACGGGCATGTATTAAGCCGTGTACAGTTACATGGCTAGATCGTAAATAACACGGCCGTGTATAGGAAAAGGAATTTACAACCCAAGAGGTACACGGGCGTGTATCAAGTTGTGTACAGTTACACGACTAGATAGTAAACAACACCGCCATGTAGTAAGAAACCAAAAGGTACACGGTCATGAACACGGGTGTGTTGAAGGCCGTGTACCATGTTACAAGTTGGATTGTGTTGAAAAATTTATCGCAAAATAAACATATTTAAAGTGATAATTAATAGAGAATATTGACAGACAATATTATGTCTGTAGGAACCCAAACTAGAGGTAGAACTGCGGAGGAGTTCCAGAAGTGGACACTAGCGTAGTATTGGTAAGTTCAAGCATTTTCATGTCTGCAACATGAAATACTGTGTTATTTTATTTGTACTAGATGTACTCTAGATATAAAGTCTTAAGGGCAATTGGGGATTAGTTAGTATAACATATCCCAGATAAAGAGAATATGTAAGGCCTACGGGCAATGGAGGATAGTGACCTTGAGGTGATGATTAATATTACTTGGTCAAGACTATAACTAAAAGATGGTAATGAAACCATTAAGGCGTACCGCCCCTCCAACATAGTGGTGGAGGTATTTCTCAGATCCTACGAGGATATCAGGGCTGCGGAGGCTGATGCTCTAGGTTCGCTCCCTAGGCCCTCCCAGTCAGCGCGCAAGATAATTATCGGTACTGCCATAAACAGAGCTCTAAACTAGAAAGTAAATAGAGAATGAACATTCAATAAAATGATAAAAATCATAATTGAGCATAACCGAAGTTTACACTAAGTGTAGTGATTTCGGTTAAGATATATGAATAGTAACCGACCATGCTAATGTGAATAGTATCCGGTTAGAGAAACGTGAATAGTATCCAGTTAGGGTAAAGTGAATAGTAACTAATTAGGGTAACTGTTACTATTCAGCGATCAAAGGTTAAAGTCACTATTCATAATGAATAATACTATTCATAATGAATAATACTATTCATGATGAATAGTACTATTTATAGGAAATTGAGTTTTCAGTGTTTTTGGATCTGTATGATTCTTACTAAGTATGTTTGAACTTACTGAGCCTGTTAGCTCACCAGTTTATTCATGTTGCAGGTAAGAAACCTGTCCAGTAGATTTCTGGATGGTGGCAGGATGTGCGTGTGTCAAGGGGATAGGAAATTCACCGTGGACTTGGTCCTGTCGTAAGTTTTCTACTGAGCTTTTAAAGTTAATGAATTAAAAAGAATGTGTTTAGAAACAAAATATACAATACATATATATTATATGTTGTATATTATGTTGTACTTCATAAAGACATATAGAAGTTAGTATTGTATTTTAGATGGCTTTCTTACTTGGTTTTCTTAAGAGAAAGAATGTATTAAAGAAAAAAAAATTTTGGGTGAAATTTTAAGCCCTGATAATTAAGAGTTATGAGAAAAAGAGTTTAAAACTGATGACCCAGATTCGGCACACGAGCCGTCTTGGTCGACCGTAAAGTCGGTTCATGACCGTTACGGGTGGTCAGAATCAGGGGGCATCACATGTGGCGGCCCGCCCTTCGTAGAGATCATATAATACTATTACAGTTGAGCTTTATTGCTAACTGCGATAGATTATACTCTCATGGGTCACTGGCTAATCTATCTCTATTTAAATCATGACGTTTTTGGGGAAATTTTTTTTCTTAAACATCATGTAAAACATTATCCACTAATCACTTTGTTTACAAGTACAAAGTAATTTACATAATACAGTACTTTCATAAAATGTATATTATTACAAAAGACTGTTTCTTTTTCCCTTTCCTTTTATCGCTTAGCGGAAAGACTCTGACAGGACCATATCCCTTGCCTCCTATCCCATTTGACACGCACTATCCCGTCCGCCATCCAGTCATACATAGCTACTGAGCTGGTCGCTTACCTGCAACATAAGCAAAAATGGTGAGTTACAGGCTCAGTAAGTTCAAACATGCAAGAAATAAAATTTCTATGAATAGACTATTCATCATAAATAGTAACATTGACCACTATTCACAAGTAAATAGTAACTTTGACTACTATTCATTATGAATAGTAAGTTTGACCACAACACAGTATATCAAAAGTACATCTACTGTGATGTTAGTACCCTCACGAAACTATCTTATGCTTAATTATGGCATAATTTCAGTTTTAGGTAATTATCTTTGATTATGTTCTGGTTTTGAGCTTAGGTTGGCAGTACCACTTAAGTGCGCATGACTGGGAGCGATACATTAGTGCTGACCTCCACAGCCTTAATCTCATAGTCCCGAAGGCAAAATTGTACATGACTGGGAGCGGTACATCAATGCTGACCTCCACAGCCTTTATCTCATTATCATAGCCCTGAAGGCAAAATTTACCTCCCTGTACAGAAAGCTGGTACGCCAAAAGTGGTTTCATTATCGACTTTTTAAAGTTCTAACCCGGTGACTTCATATTACCCCGTGGTTACGAATGGTTCACATTTTAATTTCATGTGAGTGAGTTTCATTAACCTCGCTCTAGTGCCCGAAGCACAATTTATTATGTGTCCTATTCTCAATAGTGCCCGTAGCACATTGCGTCTCTCTCAATACTCTATAATAGTGCCCGTAGCACATATGTACCTAACTTATAGTTAGTACATCAAAATTAGTAATAATAATATTATATGTTGCCGACAGGTAAATGTCTGAACTTACCTTATCAGTTTCTTCCTTTTTACCTTTCTTGGATCTTTGATCGCCCTCCTTGTAGGTCGATTTTGGGATCCTACAGACAAAAACTTGTCTGTTAATTTCATTTCCATTTATAGCTTTTATTTTTTCATTAAAAAGCTTAAATAAAACCTATTTATAACTTTTTAGGCTTTATTTATCATTTTCCCCATTTTTCTCAACTTTTACAAAATTATGATTTTGCCCCTATATTTTGGCAAAATTACAATTTTGCCCCTGACGAAATTTTCTCGATCCAGACTGCATTTTTGGCTCTCAGGAACTTTTCTGACTCTTTTCTATTCATTACCGGGTTCGTTTCTATTTTATTTCCATTTTTCACTTTCCCGACCCTTAGAAAGTATTATTCCGACCCTTACGTCGGTTTAGTGATTTTTTATCGTTTCGGAGCCTCAAATGGACGTTTTACTAGCATTTAAAACGTTCATCTAGACGTTCCCGATCTAGGTTTCTGAGGCTCGGATTTTTCGTATCCGACTCGGACCTTTATTGCGTTTCCCAAAAACGCCCCCCCTCGGGGTCGGTTTTTCAGTTTCCTTCGCGTTTTACATTTTTAAGGGGACGGGTTACTATTCACAGACCACCCCTTAGGTTTTCCTTATTCAATTTCCCTTCAGGGACTTGGGTTCCCGAGCCGACCCTAAATTTTTATTTTCAATTTCCTTTTTACCCCAAATGCCGTTTTCAAAATTTTAGCAGCATTTCGGCGTAAATTTAAGGCTACCGGCGTTAGGTACGCCTCGAATCATATGTACCTGCCAAGTACTATACCACAAGCCTATTTTATGTAAAAGTTTCCCAAACTTTTACATAAAAGATCACAACATTTCAATTCACATTTTGAACCACATTCCACAAAATTTATTTCAATTTTGCCCTTGGTTTTGGCCACGGTTTTCACACTCAAAACCTAACCAAAACTTTTCAAATTTTCAACCAAATTTTAAGCTATTCCAATGTCATTACCTAGTACATTTTCAAGCCATTTTCCATGCATTTTTCAACACAAATTCTTAGGGTTTTTCACCATTATAACTCACGGCCATTTTAGGGAAAAACATGCACAACATTTTGTTTCATGCTTTCAATCACATAACCATCATTTCCATAATTCAATGCATGAATTTAACTATCCAAACATCAAGTTAATCATGCAAAAATTATTCACCAAACACTAGTTAAAACCCACAGTCATTTTAGGGTTTTTAAATTCCAAAATTTTTCGAACCTTATAACCATACAAATCATGCTTTACATTCAACCAAAACATGATTTAAAGCATTTCCACACTTAAACAAGAACAATTCCTCATCAATTACACATGGTAACCCACGGTTTTACCCTTGGAAAACCAACCAAAATTTGGTTTTTCTTTGAACAAAATGCATGGTTTTTCTTCTACTCACACCCTTAACAAAACCCAAGCACCAAATCAACCAAAACAAACCAAAATTTTTCTCATTTTCATACTATTCATCCCATGGATTTTAGGGAGAAAAATCAAGAAAAAATGCAAACCAAAGAAAGTTACCTTGCTTTCTTGCTTCCTTTGTCTTCAAGGAAGGGTTTGACACCACTTTTGTGAAGGAAACTTGGAATATTTGCTTGGTTTCTCTTGGTTGCTCACGGTTCCACTAGGGAGAACACCTAGAAATTTTTTTCTCTTATGTTTGGCTTTGAAATGGCTACGGCCACGTTTGTTCCAATTATTGCCGACTCAAGCACAAAGAAAGCCAATTAATTTAGCTCCCAACCAATCAAAATGCAACACTTTTCAAGCCTATTTCTTTCCAAATTTTTCAAAAATTAAATTTGGTTTATTTTGACCAAATCTTGGCCTTTAGATCAAAAAGCAAAACAATCTTGGCCATTAATGCCACCAACCACCTTAATTTTCACATTTAATAAATTTGCTTTATGATGTCATAAATGCAAAGTAATATGTTGACTTTGACTTTACTATTCATATTAATTCGATTACTTTTTGACCGGTATCGGTTCGAGCCGAAATTTTCCTGAAATCATCCCGGTGGGTTCCTGAGGTCTCCTGTGCAGTCGGATCAATTTATACTGCTTCCGTTTGATCAAAATCAATCCCAGAAGTTTTTCATCTTTTAGTGCTTCGGTTAGGGTTTTCAATGCCGTTTTTGGCACCATTCCACCCGTTTCAACTTAGTGAATTTTATCAACACTGAATTCTTACTCGTCAGTATTGTTAGAATATTTTAATACATTCTAAACAATATAAATACATTTATTTCACTCTTTAAATAGTACAAATTGTTATATACATACATTTGTATATTTTCTTTTGAGAATGCCAGGATTTCCCGGTTGTCACATCACAGGTTGGTATCAGAGTGGTTGACAATATCCCTATTGGCACGAAGCACGATTTGCTCATCAATCCAAGTAAGTTAGCTTTCTTTAAGTTAGCTAACTTTCCATTTATTTGAAATTATATATTTTGTATGATTTAAAAATGACTAGACCACCTTACATGAGACCTCACCCATACTGACCAAGAGGACCAATTCAGGTGTGGACTAGGCCCGTGATCAGGCCATCCATGATGCGGCGAGCTACACAACGACCGCCAATACCTGAGCCATTAGCGCCAAGGATTGTAGTGTCAGCACCGGTATAAGCACCACCTCCATGACCGATTATAAACCCACCGGTGACAATGGACATTCCGGTGGTGGGAGATTGAGCTCGTATAGTAGCTAGGGTGTCAGTACGAGCCGTACGTGCTTTTAGAGGCAATCATCCACCTGCATTCGAGGGAGGTCAGCAGGGGATTTCTACACAAGACTGGCTACATGACATTGAGGTTATCATGCGCCAGTGTGATATAGATCAGGATTGCTAGGTTTTGATGGCCATTGGCACTTTCCGTGAGGACGCACGGTTATATTGGGAGTATTGTGATCAGAAGATGCTATTAGCAATGGATTGGGTCGAATTTCGCCAAGTCATGCTAGAGCAGTTTCCACAAAAGAGTGCGGCACCAATTGTAGACCCTCTTGAGAGCAGGACAGTCTCGCCACCACCGACCATGCCCAATTATGTGGATGTTAGAGACTTTGTCTTGAAGGCAGAGAGACAACAAACGATGCTAAGCGATACAGTATTCTCGTATGCGGTCAAATTCCAAGATAGCGTTGTAAGGACATGTCCTCTAACCAATATCACAAATGATGAGTTTTGTGGCATATTTCGGAAGGGACTCACCATAGATTTACGGCAGAGGGTAACCCCTTTATACCCTGCTACTTTACATGAGTTTATTGTCGTGGTAGCTAAAGTAGAGGAGGAGATGATGATGGAGCACATGGCGCGTAAGAGGCATGAACAGTTGCTCCAAGAAGCAATGTTAGATAGCCTATACGGATCTGGACCGATGGCAAACAACCATGAGGCTGGTCCGTCGAGACAACCAAAGGGTGCAGATCCAACTGAAGGATCAACGCTGTCTGAGGCCGGAAACAGAATGGAAGGTGATGAAATGGATCCAATTGAGTTTTTGACGATCTCAGAGCAACCTCAGTCAGGAGATTAGTTGTAGAAATACATGTGTTGTACAAATATATATATAACTGTATATGTGTATATATGACTGTATCAAAAGGCAATTTTGAGAAAAGCCTTCGAACTGATGTACCTTTGAAATGAAAAGAAATGATTATCATATTTTGACATGTTCAATGTGTGAAATGTTGAAATTGTGTGATGATCAAAACTATTTGTACTTATGTTGTAAAAATAAGTTTGTGAAAATCTAACGATCGACTCCTATGCGATTTTAGGAAATAGGATAAGATGGTGAATCCAAGGAATCTACGAAACATGCAAGGATGTCCAGTGTTATCAGAAAGAGTGGATGAGCTAGAAGCCCTAATAGAAGCCCAAATTAGGGAAAATGTTGAGTTAAGACAAAGACTCGAGCAAATGGAGCAGAGACAAGAACGAGTTGTGGACCAAGAACCACAAATGGTCACACCAAAACCAGAAGTGCCGCCAGTGGTACCAGAAGAAGTAGTAGGACCCCAACCACCACCCAGGGCTAATCAGGAGCCATTATATGAAAGGTTCCGACGTATGAGGCCACCAGAATTCGAGGGTTCCATAAAACCCTCTAGAAGCCGAGGAGTGGTTGTCTTCACTCCACTTGATATTGGAGTTTATGGAGCTGAATGACCAGGAAAATATTCTGTGTGCATCCTTTGTTCTAAAGAAGGATGCAAGGTTCTGGTGGGAGTCAATCAAACTAAGGAGAAACATGTATACGATGTCTTGGTTAGATTTTCTAGAAGAATTCAATCAGAAATATTATAATCCGGCACTGTTGCGACCACAACAAAGAGAGTTCGCAGAGTTGAAGTAGGGGGACATGATAGTGATAGAAGTCTGTAGCAAGTTTGATAAACTATCCAGACTGTGCCCATACACTTTCACCACTAAGAGGGAGAAAATCCAGAAGATGCTGGGAATGTTTTGTCTCGAAACCTTAACGTTGGTGGACAGTGGATTGACGCCGCCTGACACTGTATCTGACTGTGTTAGTCGTGCGCTGAGGGCAGAGTATTACCTAATTCGATAGAAGGAAGAGAGAGAGAAGATGTGGGATGCGAAGAAGAAGGAAAAGGTCTTGACCAAAGCCATACAAGCTGGATCTCAAGTTGGACAAAGCAGCAAGCTGAGTTCAAATGTCAAGGCTAGGCAGCCAAGTACTTCTAGTCAACAGTTCCAGGGGAAGAGAAAAGGAAACAATTCCAGAAATAAAAACCAGTAGAGGAGAATAAACAATAATGCTGGCCTTATGGTTCGAGACTGTGTGAACTATAGGAAAAGACATGTGGGTCGATGTAGATTGGCCCCAAATGCCTGTTTTCAATGTGGGAAGGACGGTCACTTAGCCAAAAACTGTCCAGAAAATAGGCAGAATGTGCAAGGTTCGTCTCAGTCACAACAACGTCCCCAGGCACATTCATTACATGCCAAAGCTAAAGGGTCATCCCATTCTGAGAGACAGGAAAGACAAGAACGCTTGCCCCGTGCAAATGCTAGGGTCATGATATATATGAAGGAAGAGGCGGAAGCTGGAGCATCAAATGTAGTGACAGGTTAGCTTTCTGTTGCTAGTAATTTGGCATCTGTTTTATTTAACTCTGGAGCTACACATTCTTTCATTTCATATCAGTTTGTGAATAGGATAGGATATCCTAAGGACAATATGGGTATGACATTTAGAACTACACTACCCTCGGAGGAAGTCTTGATGTCCAATTACTGGTTACCGCATGTGCTAATAATTATGGCAAATAGGGAGTTGTTTGCAGAATTGATCGTGATGGAGCTTACCGATTACGATGTAATACTAGGAATGGATTTTCTAGGGAAGTATCAAGCCACGATCGATTGCCAGAAGCAGAAGATAAGATTTCAACCCGACTAAGAAGAGGGATTTGAGTACGTCGATATGTCACGTAGATCAAAGAAGATAATGATCAACTCATTGGAAGTAATGAGGCTGATGTATAGCGGTTGTGCTGGATACCTAGCATGTGTATTGGACATGACGAAGGAATGAAATCTTCAACCCCGAAGACATTCCTATTGTGAAGGAATTCATTGATTTCTTTCCTGAGGAGTTACCAGGATTGCCGCCTGAACGAGAAATTTCCTTTGAGATTGAGCTGATGCCAGGAACTGCACCTATCTCAAAGGCACCGTACTGGATGGCAATGACAGAGTTAAAAGAGTTGCAGGAGCAGTTGAAGGAACTTCTTAACAAAGGATTTATACGCCCGAGTTATTCCCTATGGGGTACTCCAGTGCTGTTTGTTAAGAAGAAAGATGGGTCATTTCGAATGTGCATTGATTATCGGGAATTGAACAAGGTCACTGTCAAGAATAAGTATCCATTACCTAGAATTGATGACCTGTTCGATCAACTAACAAGCGCAACAGTATTTTCCAAGATTGATCTGCGATCAGGATATCATCAACTGAAGGTCAAGGAGAGCGACATCCACAAGACCGCATTTCAGACCCGCTATGGTCATTACGAATTCCTTGTAATGCTGTTTGGGTTAACAAATGCGCCCGCAGCTTTTATGGACTTGATGAATCAGGTCTTTAAGGAATATCTGGATAAGTTTGTCATTGTGTTTATCGATGACATTCTCATATATTCAAAGACTCGCGAAGAGCATGAGCAGCATTTAAAAGTTGTCTTGCAGACAATAAGGCAGCATCAACTCTATGCCAAATTCTCTAAATGTGAATTCTGGCTGGATAGAGTACATTTTCTTGGACACGTGGTTTCTAAGGAAGGAATCGCTGTGGATCCTGCAAAAATAGAGGCAATCAACGAATGGCCCGCACCTAAGAGCATGACAGAAATACGAAGTTTCTTAGGTCTAGCTGGCTATTATAGAAGATTTGTTAAAGGATTTGCGTGACTTGCCGCTCCTATCAAGGAACTTACATGCAAGGAAAAGAAGTATGAATGGACTAAATAGTGCGAGAAAAGCTTCCAAGAGCTGAAGAAACGACTAACGAGCACGCCAATACTTATACTTCTGATTGAAGGGGAGAGGTTCGTGATATACAGTGACGCCTCCAACTTGGGATTAAGAGTCGTCCTGATGCAAGGCGACAAGGTGATTGCCTATGTCTCGCGTCAATTAAAGGACCATAAGAAAAACTATCCCACGCATGATATGGAGCTTACCACAGTAGTGTTCGCATTAAAGATTTGGCGACACTATCTATATGGAGCTTAGTGTCAGATTTATACTGATCACCAGAGTCTAAAGTACTTCTTCACACAAAAATAGCTAAACATACGACAAAGGAGATGGCTGGAGTTGGTAAAGGATTATGATTGTGAAATCAACTATCATCCAGGAAAAGTCAATCACGTTGCAGATGCATTAAGTAGGAAATCTACGGTTCTGCAGTAACTACTGATTGGAAAATTTCCAAAGCCATTATAACAAGAAATCAACATGCTAGAGATGGAGTTAATAACCAGAAAGCTAGCTGCATTACAACTAAAGTCAACATTGTATAAAGACATCAGAAAAGTTCAGAAACGAGATTTGAAGCTAGCAAGTTCACAGGAGGAAGCGTCTGAAGGTGGATTAATCCTACATCAAGGGAGAATTCAAATTCCAGATGATGAAGGATTAAGAAGGCGAATTATGGCTGAAGCTCATGAAACGCCCTACTCAGTACATCCTAGAGCTAGCAAGATGTACCAGGATTTGAAGCTACAATTCTGGTGGAAAGGGATGAAGAAGGATATGTTAGGAAATGCCCTAAGTATTAGAGACATTTTGATGTATTTATTTTGAACTGGATAATAAAATTATACATAGAGGTTATTCATTACATTGCTATCTGTCCTTGTCTTATTTACATATTAAAGAAAATGTAAGCAAATATGGCTCACTGACTGCTTGTGTTAAAACTGTTAGAACGTTGCATGCAATGGACTTTTGTATGCGAGAAGACAATGTTCTAAAGTTAGCAGTCTAAACTATGGTCTGTAGTCTATGGAGTTAGACCGAGCATCTAACTCATGTAAAGACTATTATGTTGTCTAAAGCCTTAGAGGGGACGGTTTGTCTTGACTGTCTGGAGCTGGACTCCCAAGTAGAGACATGGATATGTTGCTCGGTGGTGACATATTAGACCGGGACTAAAGTGTGATTGATCTACGTAGTCCGCTATGAGTGGATCAATCTGCTTTTGACGTTCATTGTGCAATAACCTTAATCCTGAGTAAATGAACTACTTCATGTATATGACTTGTGTACTTTGATGTTCCAATGGCTAAAGCATCTCAGAGGTAGTAAGCTTATAGACCGGTTCGTTGGGTGCATGACTTGTATACGATGAAGGGTTTGTTTGCAGATATCGGAATCATAGCTCTGAGGAGTTAAAGGTATCCTCTTAAAGGCATTATACTGAATGTGAAAATGGACAAGGCCTTGGGTTGTCTGCTGGGCGGATGACTTCTTATTCACATATGGTGAATAATCATTTTCTTGATTCGGTAGTATAATGGAACTTTAAGATAGCCTGATCAGTAGGATTAAACAGACTTTGACCTAAGGCTGATCATGGATATCATATGAGGGTTTTGCATATATGACAAGGTCATTGGATAGTAGCTCGTCACAGGCTTACGTAATACGGTATATAATTGGGAGTTCAGTTTCAGGTTTATAGTGGTGTGACTCTGAAACTAGTGATCATATGATTGAGTTGTTCGGTAAAGAATGATGATCAATGGAATCACGGGAGCCCGATTCTATATGTCCAATCAGTCCCTCTACTAGCTCCACATTATTCCTTAACGTTTGGCCAATTGTTTTGTGTATGCTATTGGCTAGTTTATTATGCATGGATGGTGATGACACAGGATTAGGATGGTAGACAAGATTCTCTCCGGTTGGATTCAGATTTTGTTTTGGATAATAGAGTACACAATTATTCGAACTCCAAATAAAGTTGCCATGATTTTATTTGAGATTGGAATGGAGTTGTAGAAAATTATCCATGAGAACAAGAATATGAAACACAACCGTTTTGTGGAATTTGAAATTTGAATTTTGAATTTTGAATTTTGAATTTTGAATTTTGAAATTTGAAATTTGAAATTTGAATTTGAAATTCAAATTTGAAATTTGAATTTGAAATTCGAATTTGAAATTTGAATTTGAAATTTAAATTTGAAATTTGAAATTTGAAATTTGAAATTTGAATTTGAAATTTGAAATTCAAATTTTGAATCACAGTCTAAGTAGGATTCGAATTTGTTGTGGAAAATCCACAAGGTTTGAAATTCGAATTTGAGTTGGATTTGGAGAGGATAATCTTGTCAGAATCCTACTTGAATTTTGAATCCAAATCCCAACAAAAGTGGATGAAAATTTTGAGGATAATCCTCAAGGAAATTTCGGATTTTTGTGGATAAGATTCAAGGGAAAATTCAAGTTTCAATCCTAGTTGAATTTGGATTCTCTCCTTCCCTGAAAAGTGGCCGAAATTAGGGAGTAAATCTCCTAGGAAATTCGGTTATTTTGGATAAGGTTGAGATGAGATTCAAGCTTGAAAATCCTAGTGGAATTTTTTATTCTCCCTTATCCATAATGGCCGAAATCTTTAGATTCACCTTGAAATTTTCGGATTTTTTGGGTTGAAAAAGGGAGATAAAATTCTAGTTAAAATCTTGTTTTGATTTGGATTGGATTTATCCTAAGAAAAACTGAATTTATTGTGGAGATTCTCCCTTGGAAAAATTTGGATTTTATGGGTTTGGATAAGGGAAAATATCTTTTCCTAATCCAATTCAAATTCAGAGATTCACCTCATGCAGGTCTATAAATAGAGGACCTACCACTCCAGTTCTCTTAGACCACAGACTCTCAGGTGAGCAGGCTTATTGTTGCACAGCTCATCGTGACAATAAAGTTCTTTAGAGATCTGGGTGGTCGGAAGAAGACTAGCAGTGCTAGCATACCGATCGAGGTTCAGAGTACCCACATACTCAGCCATTCGGGAATTGGAGAATAGTAGAGAAGGCTAGTTGGTTGAAGCCTCCGGTCATTCTCCTCCTGCAAGATTGGCGTCCTTGAGGTATGAGTTTTAATTGTTGTTGGTTTATTGTATATGGCATCATGAGATATTTAACGATCTAAAAAATTTTATTGTTCCGCTGCGCCACTCTGATACGTTTTTACCGATTTATTTTCCTACAGGATATAGCTGAGTTTGTAAGTAGATGCATGACATGCCAAAAAGTTAAGGCCGAACACCAGCATCCAGGCGGAAAGCTAGAACCGTTGGAGATTCCTGAGTGGAAATGGGAACATATCATGATGGACTTTGTGGTAGGATTACCAAAGACTCGAGAAGGCTATGATGCAATTTGGGTTATTGTAGATAGACTGACAAAGACGGAAAGGTTCATTACAGTAAAAATGAGTTGGAAAAGTTAGCGAGCTTATATGTTAACCACACAGTCAGGCTACATGGAGTTCCTAAATCCATTGTGTCAGATCGTGATCCATTATTCACTTCGAACTTCTGGACATGTGTACAAGAAGCTATGGGAACAGAAGTGCGACTGAGCACAGCATTTCATCCACAGACAGACAGGCAATCTGAGCGAACCATCCAAATGCTAGAAGACATGCTGCGTGCATGTACAATAGATTTCCCGGGGAACTTGAATGAGAAACTTCCATTGGTAGAGTTTTCGTATAACAACAACTACCAAGCTTCGATAGGTATGGCACCTTATGAAGCTTTGTATGGAAGGAAGTGTAGATCACCGGTTCACTGGTACGACCTACAAGAGAAACGACTGCATAAGACAGATTTTGTACAAGAGACAGTGGATGCAGTTACAAAAATACAACAGCGGAGGAAGATAGCCCAGAGCCGACAGAAGAGCTATGCGGACAAGAGACGAAGATCCTTGGAGTTCAATGAAGGGGATTTCGTATTCCCAAGAGTTTCACCGATGAAAGAAATAATGCGGTTCGAGAAGAAGGGGAAATTGAGTCCAATATATATTGGACCATACGAGATCATCGAACGCATTGGTAAAATTGCCTATAGATTGGCATTACCTCTAGAAATGTCAGCAGCACATAATATGTTTCACGTGTCAATGCTACGGAAGTACATATCGGATCCGTCCCATGTGCTAAAACATGAACTGATCCAGATTCAGGAAGACCTGACCTACGAGGAGAGACCTGTTCAGATCCTGGCACGCGAAGATAAAGTTTTGAGGAATAAAACAATCCCATTAGTCAAAGTGCTGTGGAGAAATCACAACGTTGAAGAGGCTACATGGGAATGTGAAGACGAAATTAAGAATTTATACCCCCACTTGTTCTAAAGTTTCGAGGATGAAAATTCTATAAAGAGGGGTGAATGTGATAACTGGGAATTTTAGATTCTCGGAGTAGGTTAAAATTGTATGTGTATAACAATTTTAATGAATAAAATATGAAAAAGTTGTGTTTTAATACTATTATGAATAGTGTAAAAATGTTCTGGTAGTGTTAAAGTGAGTGAGTTCGGGGATGGAAATCTTACCGGACATAATTAGGTGAGACAGTTCGAAATCAGAGCCAAAAACCCTAGAGAGTGCAGTAGAATGCACAAAAGTGATAGAAATTTACGGTAGAGAATTTTGATCAAACAGAAGCACAATAAGACAAACTGATCACATCGAAGGCACCTGGAACCCGCCTACGCGATTTCGTTAAAGTTCCATTCGGATCGGCTTTAGGTCAAAATTTGACCAGGAATTGATTAGTGAATTAATATGAATAGTAGGATGACATCATCATGGTTATGTCATAAAACCAATTTTTTTTCTTTGTTTTGGCAATAAATTTTGAAATGTGTATGGTGAGATTTTGATTACTTTTTAATCAAAGGCTAAGATCTTGCCAAAATTATTAAAAAAATTTTTTTTTTGGTATTTAACGAAAAGGCCATTAGGCCACTTGAAAAGGAAGAAGAAAAAAATTTACGTTTTTGGCCCAAAATTGTTACTTTTTAGTCCTTGAACAATTAGCAAATTCTTGGAAAAATTTGCAAAAGAACCCTTGGTTTTTGCCTATAAATAGGCATCAAAATTCATTCAAAAAAAAGGAAAAAATCAAGCCAAATTCTTGCTCTTTCTTCAGCCCAAAAACCGTGAGCTTCTTCCTCCATTAAGCCAAAATTTTGTTGAAAATTTCACACCAAACTTAGCTTGCATTGCATTTCAAACATCAAGCCATCAACTAGTTAAGGTGGGCTTCTAAATTAAAGCATTTTTCCTTGATTTTCTATAGAAAATCCATGGGTTTGATGTGTGAAAAAGCAACGAAAAAAATTGTTGTTTGGTTGGCTATATGATTGGTTTGGTGTTCAAGGTTTTAAAGCATGATTTAAGGTTTAGAAACAAGCAAAAATTTTGCATGTTTCCCTTGAAAAACCATGGCATTAATGGTGTGAAAAATATATGAGAATTGATCATTTGGTTTTGTGTTTATGTTCATTTTATTATGTGTTGAATCAAGCATGGATTAGAATCAAGAAACAAGAAAATTTTGATGAAATTTCATGCTAAAATCCGTGGGTTATGAACACTAGGAAATGGAAATTATTTTTAGTGTTGAAAAATGTTGATAAAAACCCTAGTAGAGAAAACAAAATTTTCTATGTGTTTGTACATGAAAATCCATGGCTATGCTAGGGTTAGAATGAATGTTTTGTTAGGTTTTGATGTTGAATTATACATTAGAAAACCTAAGAATGATATGTTGTGATGAAAAAATTATTTGGTGATGATTAACATGTAAACCGAGGCTAGTTTGGAAAAATATTGTTATTTTGTGTTGATTCTTGAATATTGAATTATGTGAAAAATTTTTATACAAAGTTTGGAAACTTTGTATAAAATAGGCCTCTGGTATAGTACGTGGCAGGTACAAAGGTTCTGAGGCATACCTAATGCCGGGAAACCTTAAAATATAAGCGGAAATGCTACTGAAATTTCTAAAAATTGGCATAAGGGCATTTCAGGAAACGAGGGGTAAAAATATTGGACTCGGAGAGGAAACCGGGACTCCTCGGTGGATTAGGATTAGAAATAGAAAACCAACCCAAAAGGAATAATAAACTGACCCTGAAAGACTAAAATGCCTAAAATAGGGAAAAAAAATTCATGTTAGGGGTATTTTGAGAAATGAGGGAAAATTTTAGGTCAAGATAGGAAAACCGAGCCTCTCGAGGACCGAGGGCTGGGGACGGGATGAAAAGCATTTTAAGAGTAGTGAAATGGTCATTTGAGGCTCCGAAACGCTCGAAAAACGAGAAACGATCCTAAGTGATGGATGAATAGTAATCAGGGATCAAAAAACGAACAATTAGGGTTTTTAGCACCAAAAAGTGGTAAATGAACCCGAAAGAACCTATAATGACTTAGATAAAATTCTAGGACTCAAAATAAAGATTTTAGAGTTAAAAATCTAAAAAGTTTGAAGAACACAGGCGTGTAGAAGAAATACACGGCCGTGTACATGAAGAATTTTACAACCCAAGAGGTACACGGGCTTGAACACGGGCGTGTATCAAGCCGTGTACAGTTACACGGGGAGATAGTAAATAACAAGGTCGTGTGTAGGAAAAGGAATTTACAACCCGAGAGGTACACGGGCTCAAAAAACGGGCGTGTATCAAGCTGTGTACAGTTACACGGCTAGATAGTAAACAACACGGCCATGTAGTAAGAAACCTAAAGGTACACGGTCATGAACACGGGCGTGTTGAAGGCCGTGTACCATGTTACAAGTTAGATTGTGTTGAAAAATTTATCGCAAAATAAACATATTTAAAGTGATAATTAATAGAGAATATTGACAGACAATATTAGGTCTGTAGGAACCCAAACTAGAGGTAGAACTGCGGAGGAGTTCCAAAAGTGTAAACTAGTGAAGTATTGGTAAGTTCAAGCATTTTCGTGTCTGCAACATGAAATACTGTGTTATTTTATTTGTACTAGATGTACTCTAGATATAAAGTCTTAAGGACAACTGGGGATTAGTTAGTATAACATATCCCAGATAAAGAGAATATGTAAGGCCTACGGGCAATGGAGGATAGTGACCTTGAGGTGATGATTAATATTACTTGGTCAAGACTATAATTGAAAGATGGTAATGAAACCATTAAGGCGTACCACCCCTCCAATATAGTGGTGGAGGTATTTCTCAGATCCTACGAGGATATCAGGGCTGTGGAGGTTGATGCTCTAGGGTCGGTCCCTAGGCCCTCCCAGTCAGCGTGCAAGATAATTTTTGGTACTGCCATAAATAGAGCTCTAAATTAGAAAGCAAATAGAGAATGAACATTCAATAAAGTAATGAAAATCATAATTGAGCATAATCGAAGTTTACACTAAGTATAGTGATTTCAATTAGGATATGTGAATAGTAATCGGTCAGGCTAATGCGAATAGTATCCGGTTAGAGAAACGTGAATAGTATCCAGTTAGGGTAAAGTGAATAGTAACCAGTTAGGGTAACTATTACTATTCATCAGTCAAAGGTCAAAGTCATTATTTATGGTGAATAATATTATTCACATGAATACTACTATTCATAGGAAATTAAGTTTTCAGTGTTTCTGATCTGTATGATTCTTATTAAGTATGTTTGAACTTACTGAGCCTATTAGCTCACTAGTTTGTTCATGTTGTAGGTAAAGAACCTGTCTAGTAGATTTTTGGATGGCAGCAGGATGTGTACGTGTCAAGGGGATGGGGAATTCACCGTGGACTTGGCCCTGCCATAAGTTTTCCGCTGAGCTTTTAAAGTTAATGAATTGAAGAGAATGTATTTCGAAATAAAATATACAGTACATATATATATTATATGTTGTATATTATGTTGTACTACATAAAGACATATCAAAGATAGTATTGTATTTTACATGGCTTTCTTACTTGGTTTTCTTAAGAGAAAGAATGTATTAAAGAAAAAAAAATTTTGGGTGAAATTTCAGGCCATGATAATTAATGTAGGATAATAAATCGGTAAAAACGTATCAGAGTGGCGCAGCGGAACAATAAAAATTTTTAGATCGTTAAATATCTCATGATGCCATATACAATAAACCAACAACAATTAAAACTCATACCTCAAGGACGCCAATCTTGCAGGAGGAGAATGACCGGAGGCTTCAACCAATTAGCCTTGTTTACTATTCTCCAATTCCCGAATGGCTGAGTGTGTGGGCACTCTGAACCTCGATCAGTATGCTAGCACTGCTAGTCTTCTTCCGACCACCCAGATCTCTAAAGAACTTTATTGTCACGATGAGCTGTGCAACAATAAGCCTGCTCACCTGAGAGTCTGTGGTCTGAGAGAACTGGAGTGGCAGGACCTCTATTTATAGACCTGCATGAGGTGAATCTCTGAATTTGAATTGGATTAGGAAAATATATTTTCCCTTATCCAAACCCATAAAATCCGAATTTTTCCAAGGGAGAATCTCCACTAAAAATTCGGTTTTCTTAGGATAGATCCAATCCAAATCTCAACAAGATTTTAACTAGAATTTTATCTCCCTTTTTCAACCCAAAAAATCCAAAAATTCAAGGTGTATCTTCCCTAAAGATTTCGGCCATTATGGATAAGGGAGAATCAAAAATTCCACTAGGATTTTCAAGCTTGAATCTCATCTCAACCTTATCCAAAAATAACCGAATTTTTCCTTAGATAAATCCAACAATTTCGGCCACTTTTAGGGAGGGAGAGAATCCTAATTCAACTGGGATTGAAACTTGAATTTTTCCTTGAATCTTATCTACAAAAACCGAATTTTCCATTGGAGATTATCCTCCAAAAATTCGCCCACTTTTGTTGGGATTTGGATTCAAAATTCAAGTAGGATTCTAACAAGATTATCCTCTCCAAATCCAACTCAAATTCGAATTTCAAACCTTGTGGATTTTCCACAACAAATTCGAATCCTACTTGGACTGTGATTCAAAATTTGAATTTCAAATTTCAAATTTCAAATTTAAATTTCAAATTCGAATTTCAAATTCAAATTTCAAATTCAAATTTCAAATTTCAAATTTCAAAATTCAAATTTCAAATTTCAAATTTCAAATTTCAAATTCCACAAAACGGTTGTGTTTCATATTCTTGTTCTCATGGATAATTTTCTACAACTCCAATCCAATCTCAAATAAAATCATGGCAACTTTATTTGGAGTTCGAATAATTGTGTACTCTATTATCCAAAACAAAATCTGAATCCAACCGGAGAGAATCTTGTCTACCATCCTAATCCTGTGTCATCACCATCCATGCATAATAAACTAGGCAATAGCATACACAAATCAATTTGCCAAACGTTAAGGAATTATGTGGAGCTAGTAGAGGGACTGATTGGACATATATAATCGGGCTCCCGTGATTCCATATGATCATCATTCTGTACCGAACAACTCAATCATATGATCACTAATTTCAGAGTCACACCACTATAAACCTGAAACTGAACTCCCAATTATATACCGTATTACGTAAGCCTGTGACGAGCTACCATCCAATGACCTTGTCATATATGCAAAACCCTCATATGATATCCATGATCAGCCTTAGGTCAAAGTCCGTTTAATCCTACTGATCAGGCTATCTTAAAGTTCCATTATACTACCAAATCAAGAAAATGATTATTCACCATATGTGAATAAGAAGTCATCCGCCCAGCAGACGACCCAAGGCCTTGTCCATTTTCACATTCAGTATAATGCCTTTAAGAGGATACCTTTAACTCCTCAGAGCTATGATTCCGATATCTGCAAACAAACCCTTCATCGTATACAAGTCATGCACCCAACGAACCGGTCTATAAGCTTACTACCTCTGAGACGCTTTAGCCATTAGAACATCAAAGTACACAAGTCATATACATGAAGTAGTTCATTTACTCAGGATTAAGGTTATTGCACAATGAACGTCAAAAGCAGATTGATCCACTCATAGCGGACTACGTAGATCAATCACGCTTTAGTCCCGGTCTAATATGTCACCACCGAGCAACATATCCATGTCTCTACTTGGGAGTCCAGCTCCAGACAGTCAAGACAGACCGTCCCCTCCAAGGCTTTAGACAACATAATAGTCTTAACATGAGTTAGATGCTCGGTCTAACCCTATAGACTACAGACCATAGTTTAGACTGCTAACTTTAGAACATTGTCTTCTCGCATACAAAAGTCCATTGCATGCAACGTTCTAACAGTTTTAACACAAGCAGTCAGTGAGCCATATTTGCTTACATTTACTTTAACATGTAAATAAGATGAGGACAGATAGCAATGTAATGAATAACCTCTATATATAATTTTATTATCCAGTTCAAAATGAATACATCAAAAATGTCTCTAATACTTAGGCATTTCCTAACAATCTCCCACTTACCCTAAGCCAGTAGATGTGCCATGTTACGCATCCCCATCGCCTCTACATGCCTCTCAAAGCTTCTAGCTACCAAAGTCTTAGTAAAGGGATCAGCGATGTTGTCCTCGGACGCGATCTTACATACATCCACTTGTCCTGTCTCCACATGCCCTCTAATAATGTGATACCTCCGATCTATGTGCTTGGTCCTCTTGTGGTGCCAAGATTCCCTTGTGTTGGCAATAGCCCCTGTATTATCACAGTAAAGTGTGATAGGCTTATCAACACCCGGAATGACCTCAAGGTCTCTAAAGAACTTGCGGAGCCAAACTGCTTCTTTAGATGCCTCAGCCGCAGCCACATACTCAGCCTCCATAGTAGAGTCAGCTGTGCAGCCCTGCTTCATGCTCCTCCACACAATGGCGCCTCCTCCGAGTAAAAACACTGATCCAGATGTCGATTTCCTCGAATCCTTACAAGTCTGGAAGTCTGAGTCCGTGTATCCTACGGGTGTTAGGTCCCCTCTAGAATACACTAGCATATAATCCCTTGTTCTCTTAAGATACTTGAGTATATGCTTTACTGCTTACCAGTGCTTGGTTCCAGGATTCGCTTGATATCGACTCACCATACCTACTGCAAAACATATGTCCGGGCGAGTGCAAAGCATAGCATACATAAGGCTACCCACAGCGGATGCATAAGGGACCTTACTCATACGCTCTCTTTCTTCTGATGTCTTGGGACAGTCATCCAATGAAAGAGTTAAACCGGCAAAAGAAGGTTGTGAGCCTTTCTTTGCCTCTAGCATTGCATATTTGTCAATTATTTTATCTATGTATGAAGCTTGGGATAATGCTATCATTTTGTTCTTTCGATCTCTGAAGAGACGAATGCCTAGAACATAATTAGCTTCTCCCAAGTCCTTCATGTCAAACTGTTGGTGTAACCAAAGCTTGACCGATGATAAGTTCCCTACATCATTCCCAATGAGTAGTATATCATCGACATAGAGTATCAGAAAGACCACTTTTCCATCCTTAATACGTTTATAAACACAAGGTTCATCAACGTTCTGCTCAAAACCAAATGTCTTAATCGCTTGATCAAACCTCTGGTTTCATGAGCGGGATGCCTGCTTTAATCCATAAATGGATCTAAGTAACTTGCAGACTTTCCTTTCTTGGCCTTTTGCTACGAACCCTTCGGGCTGTATCATATAGATACACTCTTCAAGATGGCCATTCAAGAATGCCGTCTTGACATCCATTTGCCAGATCTCGTAATCGAGAGCCGCAGCAATGGACAGAAGAATACGGATAGACTTCAGCATAGCAACAGGCGAAAAGGTTTCCTCGTAATCGATTCCAACCTTTTGCGTGTATCCCTTTGCAACCAGTCTAGCTTTGAAAGTTTCCACTCTCCCTTCCGCATCCTTCTTTCTTTTGTAGACCCATTTGCATCCAATGGGTTTTATCCCATCCGGCAAATCTACAAGTTCCCAAACAGAGTTGGATTTCATAGAATCCATCTCATTGTTCATAGCCTGTTTCCAAGATCTAGAATCAACATCCTTTATAGCTTCATCATATGTGACCGGATCTTCCTCATGCTCATGAGCCTCGGCCTGGTATACCTCAGCATCATACATAAAGAAATTAGGTTTCTTAGAAACCCTCCCACTACGACGAGGCACCCTAAATTGTTGATCGTCTGCAGGTCTTTCACTGGAACTCGGACTTTCGTCCAAGACCGAAATCTGTGGAGCAGTTCTTTCACCCGATAACTCCTCTAGCACCACTTTGCTTCGAGGTTTAAAGTCATTCATGTGACTTTCCTCCAAGAATGTCGCATGGGTTGAGACAATGACCTTTTGTTCCTTCGAGTTATAGAACAGACCTCCTTTAGTTCCCTTTGGATACCCTACAAACATGCACAATTCTGATCTTGGTTCCAACTTCTTTGCATCCCCATCCAGTACATGTGCCGGGCAGCCCCATATTCTCATATGTCCAAGGGAGGGCTTCCTGCCACGCCACAATTCATACGGAGTTCTAGGAATTGATTTGCTCGGAACCTGGTTCAGAATATAGCACGCCGTTTGTAAAGCATGTCCCCAAAATGATAATGGCAGCGTTGAGTAACTCATCATGGAACGTACCATATCCAATAAGGTCCTGTTTCTCCTTTCGGCTACACCATTCTGTTGTGGAGTACCAGGTGCAGTCAATTGGGATAAAATCCCGTTCTCTACAAGATGTCCTAGAAATTCATCGGAGAGGTATTCGCCACCTCGATCAGATCGAAGTGTCTTTATGGATTTATCCAATTGCTTTTCCACTTCCGCACGATACTCTTTGAACTTATCAAAGGTTTCGCTCTTGCGGTGCATCAGATACATATATCCATACCTCGAGTAATCATCTATGAAAGAGACATAGTACTCGAACCCTCCTCGTGCTGTGACGTTCATGGGGCCACATACGTCAGTGTGCACAATTTCTAAGAGCTCCTGTGCCCTTGTACCTTTAGCTCCAAAAAACCTCTTAGTCATCTTACCCTCTAGACAAGACTCACATTGGGGAAGTCGTACCTCCTCTAGAGATTCCAGAGGACCGTCTTTCACCAATCTTTGAATCCTTTCCTGATTAATATGACCAAGTCTTAAATGCCAAAGATACGCCTTGTTAGAGTGAGAAACTTTCAACCTTTTAGAGTTATCAATTAATTCAGTGTCAAGCAGTGAGTACATCTTTGGTCTGATCAAATATAGGTTTCCATCCATCCATCCAGAACAGATAAAAGACTTATTTCTACGAATATCAACTCTTTTACTAAAAGAAATTGAATAAGAATCCTTTATTAAACAAGCTACCGATATAAGGTTCCTCCTAAAATTAGGAACATAAAAACAGTCTTTCAATAAAATAAACCTAAATTGATCAAAATAAAGATGAACGTCTCCCACTGCCTCAGCCACCACAAAGCTACCATCTCCAGTCCGCAACGAGAGGCTCCTATCATGCAGACTTCTCGTTTCCACGAACCCCTGCATAGAAACACAAACATGATTAGTGGCGCCCGAATCAATGACCCAAGTGTCTTTTGATTCTTCCACCAAACACGCTTCTAAGTAATGAAGTTCCTTACCTTCCTTGCCCTTGGAGGCTAGGAATTCCCGGCAAGCCTTCTTGAAATGACCTACCTTCCCACAGTGGAAGCATTTGGACTTTTTAGGGTCCTTTGGCTTTTTGTTCTTCTTCTTCTTCTTCCCGTCCGAGACAGGAGGATTAGAAAAACTGGAAGCCACTTGCTTCTTATTTGGCCTCTTCCTCTTCCGTGAAGGATTGGAAGATTCTGCCAAATTTGCCTCTCCTTTAGGTCGGACCATATCCTCATCCCTGATCATCCGCTCATAAGCCTGTAGTTGCTTCATGAGCTCGGTAAGTCCTAACTCCTTTGTCGCCAGATTGTATGCGGCCTTAAACCCCACAAAATCTTTAGACAGAGTCTTGAACACCATCTCGATCTGGGTGTTATAGTCCAACTCAGCACCATTCTCGGTAGCCTCAGCGAAGAATCCCATTAGAGTGATCATATGGTCCTTCACCGGAGTACCCGCCTTTTGCTTGGAGTTCATAATGCTGGTGATAGCGGACTGCTGAGCCAATTTTTCTTGGCCTCCGAACATGTCCTCCAGATTATCCATGATCTCCCCAGCAACTTGATAAGTCTCATGCTGCTTTTGTAGAGCACTCGTCATGCTAGCAAGGATGTAGCATCGAGCTATTTCATTGGATTCTCTCCAACGATTATAGGCAACCGGGACCTCCTCAAGTGGTGTGTCAGGTTTTGGCCCAGGTGGGCATGGTTCGTCCAGTACGAACTTGTGTCTCTCGCAGCTGAGAACTATTAATAGATTTCTTTTCCAATCTTTATAATTGTCGCCATTCAACTTATTTTCAGTAAGTATTGAAATGAGGGGTGTCGGTGACATTTTGAACTGAAATAAAATTATACTAGACATCATTACAAAGCCCAAGCAAATATACAGATAATTTAGCAAATAAAAACATACAAGTATGTTCCTACATGAAACTTGAAAAAACATGTAGCATTGCAACGGTAATTCTCAGCACCTATTACCCCAAGCCACCGAGGGGTGGTCATGAGAACAAATAGCCGGAACATGGACCCCGTCCAATTAATATATGTTACCTTAAATCCTCCAAGGTTAAGACATATATTAATAACCGCTTATTTGGCCACCAGTTTAGTTAACAGAGCTTCTAGGGAAGGTTAATAACTAAACGAGTCTTGAGTGTATAACCATTGTTTACGTAGCCCGATCCACGTCCTACCAAGCCACCGAGGGGTGGTCATGAATAGGATCGCACCCGAACACGTTTTCCACATAGGAGATCCAATCTAGTATACCGGCGGCGGTAAACACCTATCGAGGGGTGTGGTCAGGTCAGAACTGACGCGAGGCGTTACCATGCTTTCACATATGGATCAACAATGGAGGCCGTTGGTTTTGTTTGAAACCCTCTCCCACTCAATATTTTGAAAAACATGCAAGTTTTGTCAAATTATGTATGATCAATATAGTATGAGCGGCACTCACCTATCGTATATGACATGTTATCAAATATGCATACAAAACATCCATCAATACATATTTATACATCCATGACATGTCACAGAAAAAAAAAATGACAGAATAACCAAGCGATGGTTCCATCCTAGAACAAAGAAAATAAAGATTACAAAATTCCATCCAAAGCATTCTTTGGGTCTTGAATTTTGTTCTGTCTTCTTGTATCCATCTTTATGTAGCCTCTCCATTTATTTCTCATCCCAAGAATTATTTAAAATTTAAATTTTCAAAAATTTAAATTTCAAATTCAAACTCCAAATTCGAATTTCAAATTTAAATTTCTAATTCAAATTTTAAACAATTTTAATCATCATGTGTAATAATATGTACTTTCAAAAAATTTCAAATTTTCAATTACATATTTTTAAACATGATTTAAAATTAAATCTCAAATTTAAAAATCAAAATTTTCAAATTTTTGGACCGCCGCACCACCGCCCGTGAAGGCGGCAGCCGCCGTGGGCAGCCACCAACCCCGGAGGGGCTGGCAGCTCACGGTTGCCCCTTGTGCAGCCTGCCGGGCTGCAGGCCTAGCCTGTAGCGCCAGGCTGCACGCCCAGGCTGGGCGCAGCAGCCGGCAGGCTGCAGGCAGCGCCTGCAGCCAGTGGCTGCTTGCCCAGGCTGCGGCCGGCCTTGGGCAGGCTGCGCCACCCTCGGCTGCAGGCCAAGCCTGCGGCCGTGGGTGATGTTTGCCTACATAGGGGCTGCCGCAGCCCCATCCTGCCCGAGGGCAGGGGCTACAGCCCCACCAAGGCCCGTCGGCCTATTCCGAGGGGTCGTGTCTCGATTTTCGTGTCATATTCCAATTTACCTATTAGGATCTCCAAAAATTAATTTGAATCCCAATTAAATTGAAATTTTCCACACAATCAAAATTTCAATCTTTAAATTAAATTTAACTTTTGGGAAAAATAAATTACGGTCTTTAATCTTCAATCTCCTCCAAGAATAATTACATAAAAAATTCCTAAACCGTTTCCGGTGTACAAAAATTCTAACCATAAAAAATCTAAGAGATAAAAATTAAAATCCATGGGAAAATTACAGTGTTAATAAACTACTCCCATGGTTACATAAAAATTCCTAGATATAATTTTTCAAAATTCTAAGGAACCATAACCGGCATAAACAAGCATGCTTATAATAATTCAAAAAATTAAAATAACCACATACTTTATACATAATACATGATAACAACATAAAGGAACCCTAGAATGCCACTCTCTAAATATCAAATCCATACATAAATAAAAAAGACTAAGTAATTGTCTAATTTATGTGCATGGCATAGTCATGAGATGGCTCTGATACCAATTGTAGGATAATAAATCGGTAAAAACATATCAGAGTGGCGCAGTGGAACAATAAAAATTTTTAGATCGTTAAATATCTCATGATGCCATATACAATAAACCAACAACAATTAAAACTCATACCTCAAGGACGCCAATCTTGCAGGAGGAGAATGACCGGAGGCTTCAACCAACTAGCCTTCTCTACTATTCTCCAATTCCCGAATGGCTGAGTGTGTGGGTACTCTGAACCTCGATCAGTATGCTAGCACTGCTAGTCTTCTTCCGACCACCCAGATCTCTAAAGAACTTTATTGTCACGATGAGCTGTGCAACAATAAGCCTGCTCACCTGAGAGTCTGTGGTCTGAGAGAACTGGAGTGGCAGGACCTCTATTTATAGACCTGCATGAGGTGAATCTCTGAATTTGAATTGGATTAGGAAAATATATTTTCCCTTATCCAAACCCATAAATTCCAAATTTTTCCAAGGGAGAATCTCCACTAAAAATTCGGTTTTCTTAGGATAGATCCAATCCAAATCTCAACAAGATTTTAACTAGAATTTTATCTCCCTTTTTCAACCCAAAAAATCCGAAAATTCAAGGTGTATCTTCCCTAAAGATTTCGGCCATTATGGATAAAGGAGAATCAAAAATTCCACTAGGATTTTCAAGCTTGAATCTCATTTCAACCTTATCCAAAAATAACCGAATTTTTCCTTGGATAAATCCAACAATTTCGGCCACTTTTAGGGAGGGAGAGAATCCTAATTCAACTGGGATTGAAACTTGAATTTTTCCTTGAATCTTATCCACAAAAACCGAATTTTCCATTGGAGATTATCCTCCAAAAATTCGCCCACTTTTGTTGGGATTTGGATTCAAAATTCAAGTCGGATTCTAACAAGATTATCCTCTCCAAATCCAACTCAAATTCGAATTTCAAACCTTGTGGATTTTCCACAACAAATTCGAATCCTACTTGGACTGTGATTCAAAATTTGAATTTCAGATTTCAAATTCAAATTTCAAATTTCAAATTTCAAATTTAAATTTCAAATTCAAATTTCAAATTCGAATTTCAAATTCAAATTTCAAATTCAAATTTCAAATTTCAAATTTCAAAATTCAAATTTCAAATTTCAAAATTCAAATTTCAAATTCCACAAAACGGTTGTGTTTCATATTCTTGTTCTCATGGATAATTTTCTACAACTCCAATCCAATCTCAAATAAAATCATGGCAACTTTATTTGGAGTTCGAATAATTGTGTACTCTATTATCCAAAACAAAATCTGAATCCAACTGGAGAGAATCTTGTCTACCATCCTAATCCTGTGTCATCACCATCCATGCATAATAAACTAGCCAATAGCATACATAAATCAATTTGCCAAACGTTAAGGAATTATGTGGAGCTAGTAGAGGGACTGATTGGACATATATAATCGGGCTCCTGTGATTCCATATGATCATCATTCTGTACCGAACAACTCAATCATATGATCACTAATTTCAGAGTCACACCACTATAAACCTGAAACTGAACTCCCAATTATATACCGTATTACGTAAGCCTGTGACGAGCTACCATCCAATGACCTTGTCATATATGCAAAACCCTCATATGATATCCATGATCAGCCTTAGGTCAAAGTCCGTTTAATCCTACTGATCAGGCTATCTTAAAGTTCCATTATACTACCAAATCAAGAAAATGATTATTCACCATATGTGAATAAGAAGTCATCCGCCCAGCAGACGACCCAAGGCCTTGTCCATTTTCACATTCAGTATAATGCCTTTAAGAGGATACCTTTAACTCCTCAGAGCTATGATTCTGATATCTGCAAACAAACCCTTCATCGTATACAAGTCATGCACCCAACGAACCGGTCTATAAGCTTACTACCTCTGAGACGCTTTAGCCATTGGAACATCAAAGTACACAAGTCATATACATGAAGTAGTTCATTTACTCAGGATTAAGGTTATTGCACAATGAACGTCAAAAGCAGATTGATCCACTCATAGCGGACTACGTAGATCAATCACGCTTTAGTCCCGGTCTAATATGTCACCACCGAGCAACATATCCATGTCTCTACTTGGGAGTCCAGCTCCAGACAGTCAAGACAGGCCGTCCCCTCCAAGGCTTTAGACAACATAATAGTCTTAACATGAGTTAGATGCTCGGTCTAACTCCATAGACTACAGACCATAGTTTAGACTGCTAACTTTAGAACATTGTCTTCTCGCATACAAAAGTCCATTGCATGCAACGTTCTAACAGTTTTAACACAAGCAGTCAGTGAGCCATATTTGCTTACATTTACTTTAACATGTAAATAAGATGAGGACAGATAGCAATGTAATGAATAACCTCTATATATAATTTTATTATCCAGTTCAAAATGAATACATAAAAAATGTCTCTAATACTTAGGGCATTTCCTAACAATTAAGAGTTATGAGAAAAAGAGTTTAGAATTGACGACCCGGATTCGGCACACGAGCCATCTTGGTCGACCGTAGAGTCGGTTCATGACGATTGTGGGTGGTCGGAATCAAGGGGTGTCACATTAACACTGCCGGAACATATTTACAGTATTCTCAACATTATTAAAAGACAACTTTTTCATAATTTATTGATTAAAATTCATACATACATGCAATTTTAACCTACTCCAAGAATCTGAAATTCTCGGTTATCACACCAGTCTCTCACTGAGCGAAAAGTTAGTGAATTGAAGAGAATGTGTTTTGAAAAATACAGTATATATATGTTGTATGTTGTACATTATGTTGTACTCAAAATGACAACTAAAAATTTGTATTATATTTTACATGACTTTCATACTTGGCTTTCTTATAAAGAGAGTATGTATTAAAAAGATAGGAAAAAAAAATTTGGGTGAAATTTTGAGCCCTGAAAAATGAGAGTTGTGAGAAAAAGAGTTTTTAATTGGCGATCCGGATTCGGCACACGGGCTATCTTGGGAGGCAACAGAGTCAGTTCATGATAGTTTTGCATGGTTGGATTCGGGGGCACCACACTATGTCAATGATACACTGCTCATTGGGAATGATGTCAGGAATTTATCATCTGTCAAACTTTGGTTGCACCAACAGTTTGACATGAAGGACTTGGGAGAAGCTAATTATATTCTAGGCATTTATCTTTTTAGAGATCGAAAGAACAAAATGATAGCATTATCCCAGGCTTTATACATAGATAAAATAATTGACAAATATGCAATGCAATAGGCATAACCTTCCATTACTGGACTGACTCTTTCATTAGGTGACTGTCCTAAGACACCAGAAGAAAGAAAGCGTATGAGTAAGGTCCCTTATGCATCCACTGTGGATAGCCTTATGTATGCTATCCTTTGCACTCGCCCAGATATATGTTTTGCAATAGGTATGGTGAGTTAATATCAAGCGAATCTTGGAATTAAGCACTGGCAAGTAGTAAAGCATATACTCAAGTATCTTAAGAGAACGAGGGATTATATGCTGGTGTATTCTGAAGGGGACCTAATACCCATAGAATAAACGGACTCAGACTTTCAAACCTGTAAGGATTCGAGGAAGTTAACATCAGAAAGTCAACATTAGGATCAGTATTCTTGATCGGAGAGGGCACATTGAGGTAGAATTAGTGGATGTATGTAAGGTCATGCCTGAGGACAACATTGCCGATGCCTTTACTAGGACTTTGGTGGCTAGAAGCTTTGAAAAGCATGCTGAGGCAATAGGGATGCATAACATGGCACATCTACTGGCTTAAGACAAGTGGGAGACTGTTAGGAAATGCCCTAAGTGTGAAAGGCATTTTGATATATTTATTTTGAACTGGATAATAAAATTATACATAGAGAGGTTATTCATTACATTGCCATTTGTCCTTATTCTATTTACATGTTAAAGTAAAAGTAAGCAAATATGGCTTACTGACTACTTGTGTTAAACTGTTAGAACGTTGCATGCAATGGACTTTTGTATGCTAGAAGACAATGTTTTAAAGTAAGCGGTCTAAACTAAGGTCTATAGTCTATGGGGTTAAACCGAGTATCTAACTCATGTTAAGGCTATTATGTTGTCTAAAGCCATGGTAGGGACAGTTTGTCTTGACTGTCTGGAGCATAGACTCCTGAATAGAGACATAGATATGTTGTCTGGTGGTGACATATTAGACTGGGACTAAAGCGTGATTGATCTACGTAGTTCACTATGAGTAGATCAACCTGCTTTTGACGTTCATTATGCAATAACCTTAATCCTGAGTGGATAAACTGTTTCATGTATATGACTTGTATACTTTGATGTTCCAATGGCTAAAGCATTTCAGAGATAGTAAGCTTATAAACTGGTTTGTTGGGTGCCTGACTTATATACTGTCACGTTACGAAATTTTTGAGTTTAAATTTCACACGTAAATGTATGAAACTCAATTGTTAGTGTGCCAATAAAATTTTTAATTATGAGAATTTAATTTTAAATTTTTGGTGTATTAAATATTAGTTTGAGGATATTTAGAACATTTTTACAAATTTTGAAATTTTTACAATTTTTACTCAAAAATTTTTTTTACCAAATGTTATTTTACTTCATTTTCCCATTTTTCCTTTTCTTTTCTTTCTCTTTCCAGAATTATCTGAATGTTTTTTTTTTCCTTTCCCTTTCTCTTCTTAATATCTTCTCTCTCTTTGTTTTCTTTCTTCACCGACTCAGCCTCTTTTTTTTTAACAAAATTTTCATTCAAAAAATTTCACTCTCTCCTCACCGCCTCTCTCTCATGCCTTCCCTCTCTGTCTCCCTGTTTTTTTCCTTCTTCCCGTTGATCTCCCTCTCTCAAATCTTCCAAATCTTTCAAAACTTTCACTCTCACTCTCTCTCATTCATTTTCTGTCTCCCTGTTTTTTTTTTCTCTCACTCCCTCACCATCTCTCTTTCTTTCTCTTCTTCTTTCTCTCCCTTTTGTTTCGGCTGAACGCCATCGGAGCCAGCCCGCCAAACCTAACCACCATGCCCAACCAATCGTCGATGCCCATGAGCCACCATCACCAACTGGCCTTGCCACCATTTCGTGACTGTTGCCCGAACCAACCATGCTGAACAGCTAAGCCACGCTGAATCCAAGCGCCAATGTTAGATCCCCGGCTTCTCCGTCGTAGACCCAGCCTGAGCAAACCTAGCCACCACTCTCCCCGTGAGCTGCCTAGCGCCTGAAGGCCATGAGTTGTCAACCGTCATGCTCGACGCCACCAGCCACCCTTGCTACTGTGCTCCACCACCGTGAGTCCCTTTTCCGGGGCCGGTCGGTCCTCCTAAGCAAGAGGGAAAAAAAAAGAAGTATATGTTATTTGTGTATATCTGTGTATATATATAGGATATAACAAAAAAATAATGAAATTTGAATGAGTATTTTAAATTTGTTGGGATTTGAAATTTGAAATTTTAACTGTTCTGGGAATTGAAATTGTTTTTCTGCAGGATCAGTGTCTTGGAGCTTTTGGGGAGTCCATATTTTAAGGCGGGTCATGTCAAAATTTTAAATATATATATATTGGGTATTTATATTAAAATTGTCTTTTTAAAATTTCGGTGCTAAAACAAAATATCATTTTGAATTTTAAAATCAACGGCACACTAATTAATTGAGTTTACCGTAATTTGATTACGGATTTCTTGGACAAATAATTAAATTAATAGTGTTTCTTGTTTTAGGTATTCGTTGATCGAATTCGGAGAGAGACTATCTTGGAATTCATGCGAGAGGTTAATAGTAGATAAATTGTTAACGAGGTAGGATATCTTACTCTTTCTTTGTAGCAAGTTTTGTTTTTAGTGATTTGGCCAAAATAATTTAAAGAAAATGAGTTTATAAAGTTTTGAAAATTCTGTAATTTTAGAAAATATCATGATTTAGGTAATTAAAGGAAAAATATCCAGTCACGGATTTTTTTAAAATAATACGACATGTTTTATTATGTGAATCTTAATTTTAAATGAAATTTTGAAAGTTGGATTTAGTGTTAAAGTATACCGGGAGCCAACACACATGTGCGAAGAGTGCACAGCTCGATCGAGGATTACTCATCATGCTTCGGTATGGTGAGGGGGCTCATACAGACCGTACATGAACTAGATGTATATAGGGGCATAATTTGCATAATCACGATTCTACGTTTATAATTCGGTACTGCATTGAAATATTTAGTATGATGGTTAAAATAAAATGTTGAAAAATATATATTTTTTTTAAATATCCTACTAGGCCTTTCGCTCACTGTTTTAAAACTGGTAAACCCTAGGAGATAAAGGTGACTAGAGGATGCGGCCCACTTGAAATCACCAGTGGACAACAAGGACTAAAGACATAAAAGTAGTGTTCTTTACTTTAGAACCAAGTATGTATATGAGCATTCTGGGACTGTAAATTCTAAACTTTACTTTTGTAATCTTATTTATTTTATTCTATCCAAGCATGCATCTGTGGGATATGGGTACCTCACCACCTGATATTGTAATAAAAATTGAAATACAGATAATAATTAATTTTAGACATACATGTTAGGAAATGCCCTAAGCATTAGAGATATTTTGATGTATTTATTCTGAACTGGATAATAAAATTATATATAGAGGTTATTCATTACATTACTGTGTGTCCTCATTTTATTTACATATTAAAGTAAATGTAATCAAATATGGCTCCCTGACTGCTTGTGTTAAAACTGTTAGAATGTTGCTGTAGGAAAATAAATAGGCAAAATGTATCAGAGTGGCGCAGCGGAACAATAAAAAAATTTTTAAGATCGTTAAATATCTCATGATGCCATATACAATATACCAACAACAATTAAAACTCATACCTCAAGGATGCCAATCTTGCAGGAGGAGAATGACCGGAGGGTTTCAACCAACTAGCCTTCTCTACTATTCTCCAATTCCTGAATGGCTGAGTATGTGGGCACTCTGAACCTCGATCGGTATGCTAGCACTGCTAGTCTTCTTCCGACCACCCAGATCTCTAAAGAACTTATTGTCACAGTGGGCTATGCAACAATAAGCCTGCTTACCTGAGAGTCTGTGGTCTGAGAGAACTAGAGTGGTAGGACCTCTATTTATAGACCTACATAAGGTGATTCTCTGAATTCGAATTGGATTAGGAGAAGATATTCTCCCTTATCCACAAGCACAAAATCCAAATTTTCCAACGGAAAATCCCAACATAAAATTCGGCCACTTTAGGATAAATCCAACCTAAATCTAAACAAGAATTTAACTAGAATTTTATCTACCTTTTCAACCACAAAATCTGAAAATTCTAAAGAGAAAATCCCCACAAAAATTCAGCCGCTTTTGGATAAGGGAGAATCAAAATTCCACTAGGATTTTTAAGCTTGAATCTTATCTCATCCTTATCTAAAATAACCAATAATCCCCTAGGAGATTCACTCCAAAATTCGGCCATTATGTGGGAGGAGAGAATCCAAATTCAACTGGGATTGAAACTTGAATTTTTTTCTTGAACCTTATCCATAAAAAATCCTAAAATCCATTGAGGATAATCCTCAAAATTTTCATCCAATTTTAGTTAGGATTTGGATTCAAAATTTAAGTAGGATTCTAACAAGATTATCCTCTCCATATCCAACTCAAATTCGAATTTTATTCCTTGTGGATTTACCACAACAAATTCGAATCCCACTTGGACTGTGATTCAAAATTCAAAATTCAAATTTCAAAATTCAAATTTCAAATTTCAAAATTCAAATTTCAAAATCCACAAAACAATTGTAATTTAAATTCTTGTTCTCATGGATAATTTTCTACAACTCCAATCCAATCTCAAATAAAATCATGGCAACTTTATTTAGAGTTTGAATAATTGTGTACTCTATTATCCAAAACAAAATCTGAATCCAACTGGAGAGAATCTTGTGTACCATCCTAATCCTATGTTAACACCATCCATGCATAATAAACTAGCCAATAGCATACACAAATCAATTTGCCAAACGTTAAAGAATTATGTGGAGCTAGTAGAGGGACTGATTGGACATATATAATCGGGCTCCCGCAAATCCATATGATCATCATTCTTTACTGAACAACTCAATCATATAATCACTAATTTCAAAGTCACACCACTATAAACCTGAAACTGAACTCTCAATTATATACCGTATTACGTAAGCCTGTGACAAGCTATCGTCCAATGACCTTGTCATGTATGCAGAACCCTCATATGATATCCATGATCAGCCGTAGGCCAAAGTCAGTTTAATCCTACTGATCAGGCTATCTTAAAGTTCCATTATACTACCGAATAAAGAAAATGATTATTCACCATATGTGAATAAGAAGTCATCCGCCTAGCAGACGACCCAAGGCCTTGTCCATTTTCACATTCAGTAAAATGCCTTTAAGAGGATACCCTTAACTCCTCATTAGAGCTATGATTCCAATATCTGTAAACGAACCCTTCATCGTATACAAGTCATGCACCCAACGAACCGGTCTATAAGCTTACTACCTCTGAGATGCTTTAGCCATTGGAACATCAAAGTACACAAGTCATATACATGAAGCTGTCCTTTTACTCAGAATTAATGTTACTACACAATGAACGTCAAAAGCATATTGATCCACTCAAAGCGGACTTCGTAGATCAATCATGCGTTAGTCTCAGTCTAATATGTCACCACCAAGCAACATATCTATGTCTCTACTCAGGAGTCCAGCTCCAGACAGTCAAGACAAACCGTCCCCTCCAAGGCTTTAGACAACATAATAGTCTTAACATGAGTTAGATGCTCGGTCTAACCCCATAGACTACAGACCATAGTTTAGACTGCTAACTTTAGAACATTGTCTTCTGGCATACAAAAGTCCATTGTATGTAATGTTCTAACAATTTAACACAAGCAGTCAAGGAGCCATATTTGCTTACATTTACTTTAACATGTAAATAAGACGAGGACAGATAGCAATGTAATGAATAACCTCTATATATAATTTTATTATCCAGCTCAAAATAAATACATCAAAATGTCTCCAATGCTTAGGGCATTTCCTAACAATCTCCCATTTGCCCTAAGCCTGCAGATGTGCCATGTTACGCATCCTCATTGCCTCTACGTGCCTCTCAAAGCTTCTAGCCACCAAAGTCTTAGTAGAGGATCGGTAATGTTATCCTCGGACGCGATCTTACATACATCTACTTATCTTGTCTCCACATGCCCTCTAATGTTGACTTCCTCGAATCCTTACAAGTTTGGAACTCTGAGTCTGTGTATCCTATGGGTGTTAGGTCCCCTCCAGAATACACCAGTATATAATCCCTCATTCTCTTAAGATACTTGAGTATATGCTTTACTACTTGCCAGTGCTCGGTTCCAGGATTCGCTTGATATCGACTCACCATACCTACTGCAAAACATATATCCAAGCGAGTGCAAAGCATAGCATACATAAGGCTACCCACAGCGGATGCATAAGGGACCTTTCTCATACGCTCTCTTTCTTCTGATGTCTTGGGACAATCATCCAATGAAAGAGTTAGACCGGCAATAGAAGGTTGTGAACCTTTCTTTGCCTCTTGCATTGTATATTTGTCAATTATTTTATCTATGTATGAAGCTTGGGATAACGCTATCATTTTGTTCTTTCGATCTCTGAAGAGACGAATGCCTAGAACATAATTAGCTTCTCCTAAGTCCTTCATGTCAAACTGTTGGTGTAACCAAAGCTTGACTGATGATAAGTTCCCTACATCATTCCCAATGAGTAGTATATCATCGACATAGAGTATCAGAAAGACCACTTTTCCATCCCTAATATGTTTATAAACACAGGGTTCATCAACGTTCTGCTCAAAACCAAATGTCTTAATCGCTTGATCAAACCTCTGGTTCCATGAGCGGGATGCTTGCTTTAATCCATAAATGGATCTAAACAGCTTACAGACTTTCCTTCCTTGGCCTTTCGCTACGAACCCTTCGGGCTGTATCATATAGATACACTCTTGAAGATGGCCATTCAAGAATGCCGTCTTGAATCCATTTGCCAGATCTCGTAATCGAGAGCCGTAGCAATGGACAGAAGAATACGGATAGACTTCAACATAGCAACAGGCGAAAAGGTTTCATCGTAATCAATTCCAGCCTTTTGCGTGTACCCCTTTGCAACCAGTCTAGCTTTAAAAGTTTCCACTCTCCCTTTCGCATCCTTCTTTCTTTTGTAGACCCATTTCCATCCAATGGGTTTTATCCCATCCGGCAAATCTGTAATTTCCCAAACAGAGTTAGATTTCATAGAATCCATCTCATTGTTCATAGCATGTTTCCAAGATTTAGAATCAACATCATTTATAGCTTCATCATAGGTGACCGGATCATCCTCATGTTCATGAGCTTCGGCCTAGTATACCTCAGCATCATACATGAAGAAATTTGGTTTCTTCAAAACCCTCCCACTACGAGGAGGCACCCTAAATTGTTGATCATCTGTAGGTCTTTCACCGGAACTCGGACTTGCGTCCAAGACCGAAATTTGTGGAGCAGTTCTTTCACTTGATAACTCTTCTAGCACCACTTTGCTTCGAGACTTAAAGTCATTCATGTGACTTTCTTCCAAGAATGTCGCATGGGTTGAAACAATGACTTTTTGTTCTTTCAGGTTATAGAACAAACCTCCTTTAGTTCCTTTTGGATACCCTACAAACATGTACAATTATGATCTTGGTTCCAACTTTTTCACATCCCCATGCAGTACATGCACCGGGCATCCCGTTATTCTCATATGTCCAAGGGAGAGCTTCCTGCCATGCCACAATTTATACGGAGTTCTGGGAATTGATTTGCTTGGAACCTGGTTCAGAATATAGCGCGCCGTTTGTAAAGCATATCCCCAAAATGATAATGGCAGCGTTGAATAACTCATCATGGACCGTATCATATCCAACAAGGTCCTGTTTCTCCTTTCGGCTACACCATTCTGTTGTGGAGTACCAGGTGTAGTCAATTGGGATAATATCCCGTTCTCTACAAGATGTCCTAGAAATTCATCGGAGAGGTATTCGCCACCTCGATCAGATCGAAGTGTGTTTATGGATTTATCCAATTGCTTTTCCATTTCCGCACGATACTCTTTGAACTTATCAAAGGTTTCGCTCTTGCGGTGCATCAGATATACATATCCATACCTCGAGTAATCATCTATAAATGAGACATAATACTCAAACCCTCCTCATGCTGTGACATTCATGGGGCTACATACGTCAGTGTGCACAATTTCTAAGAGCTCCTGAGCCCTTGTACCCTTAGCTCCAAAAGACCTCTTAGTCATTTTACCCTCTAGACAAGACTCACATTGAGGAAGACGTACCTCCTCCAGAGATTCCAGAGGACCGTCTTTCACCAATCTTTGAATCCGATCCTGATTAATATGACCAAGTCTTAAATGCCAAAGATACGCCTTGTTAGAGTGAGAAACTTTCAACCTTTTAGAATTATCTATTAATTCGGTGTCAAGCAGTGAGTACATCTTTGGTTTGATCAAATATAGATTTACATCTATCCTTCTAGAACAGATAAAAGACTTATTTCTACGAATATCAACTCTTTTACTAAAAGAAACTGAATAAGAATCCTTTATTAAACAAGCTACCGATATAAGGTTCCTCATAAAATTAGGAACATAAAAACAGTCTTTCAATAAAATAAACCTAAATTGATCAAAGTAAAGGTAAATATCTCCCACTGCCTCAAACACCAACAAGCTACCGTCTCTAGTTCACAATGAGAGGCTCCTATCATGTAGACTTCTCGTTTCTGTGAACCCCTGCATAGAAACACAAACATGATTAGTGGCTCCCGAATCAATGATCCAAGTGTCTTTCGATTCTTCCACTAAACACGCTTCTAAATAATGAAGTTCCTTACCTTCCTTGCCCTTGGCAGCTAGGAATTCCCGGCAAGCCTTCTTAAAGTGACCTACCTTCCCACAGCGGAAGCACTTAGACTTTTTAGGGTCATGGGCTTCTTGTTGTTCTTCTTCTTCTTCCCATCTAAGACAGGAGGATTAGAAGAACTAGAAGCTGCTTGCTTCTGATTTGACCTCTTCCTCTTCCGTGAAGATTTGGAAGATTCCGCCAAATTGGCCTCTCCTTTAGGTTGGACCGCATCCCTATCCTTGAGCATCCGCTCATAAGCTTGGAGTTGCTTCATGAGCTCGGTTAGTCCTAACTCCCTTGTTGCCAGATTGTATGTAGTCTTAAACCCCACAAAATCTTTAGACAGAGTTTTGAACACCATCTCGATCTGGGTGTTGTAGTCCAACTCAGCACCGTTTCCGGCAGCCTCAGCGAAGAATCCCATTAGAGTAATCGTATGGTCCTTCATCGGAGTACCCGCCTTTTACTTAGAGTTCATAATGCTGGTTATAGCGGACTGTCGAGCCAACTTTTCTTGGCCTCTGAACATGTCCTCCAGATTATCCATGATCTCCCTAGCAACCTGATAAGTCTCATGATGCTTTTGTAAAGCACTCGTCATGCTAGCAAGCATGTAGCATCAAGCTATATGATTGGATTCTCTCCAACGAGTATAGGCAACCGGGACCTCCTCAAGCGGTGTGTCAGGTTTTGGCCCTGGTGGGCATAGTTCGTCCCGTATGAACTTGTGTCTCTCGCAGCTGAGAACTATCAACAGATTTCTTTTCCAATCTTTATAATTATCGCCACTCAGTTTATTCTCAGTAAGTATTGAAATGAGGGGTGTCGGTGACATTTTGAACTGAAATAAAATTATACTAGACATCATTGCAAAGCCCAAGCAAATATACAGATACTTTAGCAAATAAAACATACAAGTATGTTCCTACATGAAACTTGAAAAACATGTAGCATTGCAACGGTAATTCTCAACACCTATTGCCCCAAGCCACCGAGTGGTGGTCATGAAAACAAATAGCTGGAACATGGACCCCGTCCAATTAATATATGTTGCCTTAAATCCTCCAAGGTTAAGACATATATTAATAACCGCTTATTTGGCCACCAGTTTAGTTAACAGAGCTTCTAGGGAAGGTTAATAACTAAACAAGTCTTGAGTGTATAACCATTGTTTACATAGCCCGATCCACGTCCTACCAAGCCACCGAGGGGTGGTCATGAATAGGATCATACCCGAACACGTTTTCCACATAGGAGATCCAATCTAGTATACCGGCGGCGGTAAACACCTACCGAGGGGTGTGGTCAGGGTAGAACTGACGTGAGGCATTATCATGCTTTCACATATGGATCAACAATGGAGGCCGTGGGTTTTGTTTGAAACCCTCTCCCACTCAATATTTTGAAAAACATGCAAGTTTTAACAAATTATGTATGATCAATATAGTATGAGCGGCACTCAGCTATCCTATATGACATGTTATCAAATATGCATATAAAACATCCATCAATACAAATTTATACATCCATGACATATCACAGAAAAAATAATTGACAGAATAACCAAGCCATGGTTCCATCATAGAACAAAGAAAATAAAGATTACAAAATTTCATCCAAAGCATTCTTCGGGTCTTGAATTTTGTTCCGTCTTCTTGTATCCATCTTTATGTAGCCTCTCCATTTATTTCTCATCCCAAGAATCATTTAAAATTTAAATCGCCAAAAATTTAAATTTCAAATTTAAATTCCAAATTCGAATTTCAAATTTAAATTTCAAATTTAAATTTTAAACAATTTTAAACATCATGTGTAATAATATGCAATTTCAAAATTTTCAAATTTTCAATTACAAATTTTTAAACATGATTTAAAATTAAATCTCAAATTTAAAAATCAAAATTTTTCAATTTTTTTAATCGTCGCACCACCGTCCCCGGAGGCGGCAGCTGCCATGGGCAGCCACCAGCCCCGGGGGTGTTGGCAGCCCACGGCCGCCCATGTGCAGCCCTGCCGGGCTGCAGGCCAAGCCTGCAGCACCAGGCTGCACGCCCAGGCTGGCTGCGACCAGCCTTGGGGAAGCCACGGCCACCCAAGGCTGCAGGCCAAGCCTGCGGCCGTGGGTGGTTTTGGCCTAGACAGGGGCTGCCACAGCCCCATCCTGCCCGAGGGCAGGGGCTGCAGCCCCACCAAGGCCCGACGGCCTATCCCAAGATGTCGTGTCTCGATTTTCATGCCATATTCCAATTTACCTTTTAGGATCTCCAAAAATTAATTTGAATCCCAATTAAATTGAAATTTTCCACACAATCAAAATTTCAACCTTTAAATCAAATTTAACTTTTGGGAAAAATAAATTACGGTCTTCAATCTTTAATCTCCTCCAAGAATAATTACATAAAATTTACTAAACCGTTTCCAATGTAAAAAAATTCTGACCATAATAATTCTAAGAGACAAAAAATAAAATCCATGGGAAAATTACAGTGTTAATAAACTGCTCCCATGGTTACATAAAAATTCCTAGATACAATTTTTCTAAATTCTAAGGAACCATAACCGGCATAAATAAGCTTGCATATAATAATTCAAGAAATTAAAATAACCACATATTTTATACATAATACATGATAACAACATAAAGGAATCCTAGAATGCCACTCTCTAAATATCCAATCCATACATAAATAAAACGACTAAATAATTGTCTAATTTATGTACATGGCATAGTCATGAGATGGCTCTGATACCAATTGTAGGAAAATAAATCGGTAAAACGTATCAGAGTGGGGCAGCGGAACAATAAAAATTTTTTTAAGATCGTTAAATATATACAATAAACCAACAACAATTAAAACTTATACCTCAAGGACGCCAATCTTGCAGGAGGAGAATGACCGGAGGGCTTCAACCAACTAGCCTTCTCTACTATTCTCCAATTCCCGAATGGCTGATTGTATGGGCACTCTGAACCTCGATCGGTATGTTAGCACTGCTAGTCTTCTTCCGACCACCCAGATCTCTAAAGAACTTATTGTCACGGTGGGCTGTGCAACAATAAGCCTGCTCACCTGAGAGTCTGTAGTCTGAGAGAACTGGAGTAGTAGGACCTCTATTTATAGACCTGCATGAGGTGATTCTCTGAATTCGAATTGGATTAGGAGAAGATATTCTCCCATATCCACAAGCACAAAATCTGAATTTTCCAAAGGAAAATCCCAACAATAAAATTCGGCCACTTTAGGATAAATCCAATCCAAATCTAAACAAGATTTTAACTAGAATTTTATCTCCCTTTTTTAACCAAAAAATCTGAAAATTCTAAGGAGAAAATCTCCACAAAAATTCGGCCACTTTTGGATAAGGGAGAATAAAAATTCCACTAGGATTTTCAAGCTTGAATCTTATCTCATCCTTATCCAAAATAACCGAAAATCCCCTAGGAGATTCACTCCAAAATTCGGCCATTATGTGGGAGGAGCGAATCCAAATTCAACTGGGATTGAAACTTGAATTTTTTCTTGAACCTTATCCATAAAAAATCTGAAAATCCATTGAGGATAATCCTCAAAATTTTCGTCCAACTTTAGTTAGGATTTGGATTCAAAATTCAAGTAGGATTCTAACAAGATTATCCTCTCCATATCCAACTCAAATTCAAATTTTATTCCTTGTCGATTCACCACAACAAATTCGAATCCCACTTGGACTGTGATTCAAAATTCGAATTTGAAATTTCAAATTCGAATTTCAAATTTCAAATTTCAAATTTCAAATTTCAAATTTCAAATTTCAAATTAAAATTTTAAATTTGAATTTCAAATTCAAATTTCAAATTCAAATTTCAAATTCAAAATTCAAAATCCACAAAACAGTTGTATTTCAAATTCTTGTTCTCATGGATAATTTTCTACAACTCCAATCCAATCTCAAATAAAATCATGACAACTTTATTTGGAGTTCAAATAATTGTGTACTCTATTATCCAAAACAAAATCTGAATCCAACCGGAGAGAATCTTGTCTACCATTCTAATCCTATGTTAACACCATCCATGCATAATAAACTAGCCAATAGCATACACAAATCAATTTGCCTAACGTTAAGGAATTATGTGGAGCTAGTAGAGGGACTGATTGGACATATATAATCGGGCTCCTGCAAATCCATATGATCATCATTCTTTACCGAACAACTCAATCATATGATCACTAATTTCAAAGTCACACCACTATAAATCTGAAACTGAACTCCTAATTATATACTGTATTACATAAGCCTATGACAAGCTATCGTCCAATGATCTTGTCATGTATGCAAAACCCTCATATGATATCCATGATCAGCCTTAGGCCAAAGTCCGTTTAATCCTACTGATCAGGCTATCTTAAAGTTCCATTATACTACTGAACAAAGAAAATAATTATTCACCATATGTGAATAAGAAGTCATCCGCCCAGCAGACGACCCAAGGCCTTGTCCATTTTCACATTCAGTATAATGCCTTTAAGAGGATACCCTTAACTCCTCATTAGAGTTATGATTCCGATATCTGTAAATGAACCCTTCATCGTATACAAGTCATGCAGCCAACGAACCGGTCTATAAGCTTACTACCTCTGAGACGCTTTAGCCATTGGAACATCAAAGTACACAAGTCATATACATGAAGCTGTCCTTTTACTCAGGATTAAGGTTACTGCACAATGAACGTCAAAAGCAAATCGATCCACTCAAAGCGGACTTCGTAGATCAATCATGCTTTAGTCCCGGTCTAATATGTCACCACCAAGCAACATATCTATGTCTCTACTTAGGAGTCCAGCTCCAGACAGTCAAGACAAACCGTCCCCTCCAAGACTTTAGACAACATAATAGTCTTAACATGAGTTAGATGCTCGGTCTAACCCCATAGACTACAGACCATAGTTTAGACCGCTAACTTTAGAATATTGTCTTCTCGCATACAAAAGTCCATTGCATGCAATGTTCTAACAGTTTAACACAAGCAGTCAGGGAGCCATATTTGCTTACATTTGCTTTAACATGTAAATAAGACGAGGACAGATAGCAATGTAATGAATAACCTCTATATATAATTTTATTATCAAGTTCAAAATAAATACATCAAAATGTCTCTAATGCTTAGGGCATTTCCTAACAGGTGCATGCAATGGACTTTTGTATGCGAGAAGACAATGTTCTAAAGTGAACAGTCTAAACTTAGGTCTATAGTTTTTGGGGTTAGAACGAGCATCTAACTCATGTTAAGACTATTATGTTGTCTAAAGCCATGGTGAGGACGGTCTGTCTTGACTGTCTGGAGCATGGACTCCCAAGTAGAGACATAGATATGTTGCTTGGTGGTGACATATTAGACCAGGACTAAAGCGTGATTGATCTACGTTGTCCACTATGAGTGGATCAATCTACTTTTAACATTCATTATACAGTAACCTTAATCCTGAGTGAATGAACAGCTTCATATATATGAGTTGTGTACTTTGATGTTCCAATGGCTAAAGCGTCTCAGAGGTAGTAAGCTTCTAAACTGGTTCGTTGGGTGCATGACTTGTATACGATGAAGGGTTTGTTTACAGATATCGGATTCATAGCTCTAATAAAGAGTTAAGGGTATTCTCTTAAAGGCATTATACTGGATGTGAAAATGGACAAAGCCTTGGGTCGTCTGCTAGACGGATGACTTCTTATTCACATATGGTGAATAATCATTTTCTTATTCGGTAGTATAATGGCACTTTAAGATAGCCTGATCAATAGGATTAAACGGACTTTGACCTAAGACTGATCATGGATATCATACGAGGCTTCTGTATATATGACAAGGTTATTGGATAGTAGCTTGTCACAAGCTTACGTAATACAGTATATAATTGGGAGTTCAGTTTCAAGTTTATAGTGGTGTGACTCTGAAATTAGTGATCATAATGATTGAGTTGTTTGGTAAAGAATGATGATCATATGGATTCGAGGGAGCCCGATTATATTTGTCAAATTGGTCTCTCTACTAGCTCCACATAATTCCTTAACGTTTGGCAAATTGATTTGTATATGCTATTGGCTAGTTTATTATGCATGGACGGTGTTGACATAGGATTAGGATGGTGGACAAGATTCTCTCCGATTGGATTCAGATTTTGTTTTGGATAATAGAGTACACAATTATTCGAACTCCAAATAAAGTTGCCATGATTTTATTTGAGATTGGATTGGAGTTGTAGAAAATTATCCATGAGAACGAAAATTTGAAATACAACTGTTTTGTGGATTTTGAAATTTGAATTTTGAAATTTGAAATTTAAATTTTAAAATTTGAAATTTGAATTTGAAATTTAAATTTGAAATTCAAATTTGAAATTTAAATCTGAAATTTGAAATTTGAAATTTGAAATTTGAATTTGAAATTTAAATTTGAAATTCAAATTTGAAATTTAAATCTGAAATTTGAAATTTGAAATTTGAAATTTGAAATTCAAATTTTGAATCACAGTCCAAGTAAGATTCGAATCCACATGGATGAAATTCGAATTTGAGTTGGAAATGGATAGGAAAATCTTATTTGAATCCTACTTGAATTTTGAATCTAAATCCTAACTAACTTGGTTGAAAATTTTGAGGATTATCCTCATGGAATTTTCGGATTTTTTGTGGATAAGATTCAGGGAAAAATTCAAGTTTTAATCCCAGTTGAATTTGGATTCTCTCCTCCCTAAAAGTGGCCAAAATTTTAAGGGCATATCCGAAGAGGATTTTCGGTTATTTTTGGATAAGGATGAGATAAAATTCAAGCTTGAAAATCCTAGTTGAATTTTGATTATTCCCTTACTTTTTGTGGCCGAAAATATTTGTGAAAATCCTTAAAGATTTTTGGATTGTTTGGTTGGCTAATGGGAGATAAAATTCAAGTTAAAATCCTGTTTGAATTTTGAATTAGATGATCTCCAAGATGGCCGAATTTTAGTTGGGGTTTTCCCCTTGGAAAATTCAGATTTTTTGATTGTGGATAAGGGAGAAAATCTTCTCTTAATCCAATTCGAATTCAAAGGATCACCTCATATAAGTCTATAAATAGAGATCCTGCCACTCCAGTTCTCTCAGACCACAGACTCTCAGGTGAGCAAGCTTATTGTTGCACAACTCACCATGACAATAAGTTCTTTAGAGATCTGGGTGGTCGGAAGAAGACTAGCAGTGTTAGCATACCGATCGAGGTTCAGAGTGCCCACACACTCAGCCATTCAGGAATTGGAGAATAGTAGAGAAGGCTAGTTGGTTGAAGCCCTACAGTCATTCTCCTCCTACAAGATTGGCGTCCTTGAGATATGAGTTTAAATTGTTGTTGGTTTATTGTATATGGCATCATGAGATATTTAACGATCTTAAAAATTTTTTTATTATTCCGCTGCATCACTCTGATATGTTTTTACTGATTTATTTCCTACAATACAAGCATAATTTGTAAACAAGTTTAAAGAAACGGTAAAATGAAAAATGTAAAAGTTAACAGACTTAGGAATCTGGGATTTCTCTTATTTATTTATTTAACACCTCATACTTGTCACTATCCCGAATTTTTGGGATGTGACACTTGTCGCTGTTCAGATTTTGGGACGTGATAGGATTTTTGGTATCAGAGCATGGTTTGGGATTCCCATAGGAATTGTATTAATTTACAACCCATAATTTTTGTTTTATAGAATACCGCTCAGATGTAGAAGGGGAACCGTCTTAACAACTACTCCGACCCCGACCTCAGCACCGACGCCAGAGCCGGAACAAAAAAAACGTCACGGAAGCCATATATCGAGTATTTCAAAACATGGTTGCGCATGCAAGAGATGAACCGGTCGTTCGTGACATGAACCAGAGCCTACGAGATTTTTAATGGTTTAAAGTTCCAGCCTTTACTGGTGAAGGTAATCCTCAAGAAGCGGATGATTGGTTCCAAAGTGTGGTGATGAAGATGGATACTATCCAGACCCCACCTGAATACCGAATTGAAATTATTTCCACCTATTTGGATGGTAGAGCTGGCATATGGTGGAGACAAATTAGGAGAACACACAATCTGCAAGAAATGACCTGGGAGATGTTTGAACAGTTATTCTATGATCAATTTTTCCCTGAGAGTTTTAGGGATCAAAAGATTATAGAGTTCATGAGCCTACAACAAGGAAATATGACCATGTTCGAGTGCGTGTCAAAATTTGGAGAATTGTCTAGATTTGCTTCTACGATGGTGGTGACTGAGTATACTAAATGTATCAAGTTTAAGCAGGGAATTAAACCATTGATAAAGAGACTAGTGGTGGGCATGCATATTCGAGACTACTCGACGCTTGTGTCAGCTACCCTGCGTATTGAATAGGATAATCAAAATTTCTAAAAGGAGAAATTTGAAGCTCCAAGGACGTCTGATGGACCTACTAGAAGTCAACGTGGGACTCGTACTCATGTTAGTGGGGTCAATATTGAAGGTAGAAGAACTGACAGTACTAGTAACACTTCTACTAGAAGATTACACCCATATGAGAGGAGCTGTTATAACTATGGCTAGACAAGACATTTAAAGAGGAACTATCCTTACAGGCAACAACAGTCGGCTCAACAATTCCAGCAGTCCACCCAATCATCAGCAAGATCTTGTCAGTCTGGATCTCGACAATTTACCCAGGGACAGGTTAACCAGGGACACTTTAACCAAGGACAGTCAGGATTTGGCCAGTCACAATATAGGCCACCACAAGCCATTTATCAGCCAAATTTTGGAGCTCAGTCATTTCAATCACAGTGGAGACCTTAGATGTCCACTAGTAGGCAAGCTTCTTCGCAACCACTGCAATTCAAGCCAATAGGACCCATTGCCTCAAGGAACAGCATGAATGACAAGGGAAAAGGAAAATGTATGCTATGGAAGGGGAAGAACCAACAACTCAGAATAGTCCTACTATTATGGAGGGTATGATTCTGATCTCTTCTAGTTGGGCACACATATTGTTTGATACTAGTACCAGTCATTCTTTTATTGCATCCACATTTACAAAAGCATTAGAATTAGAAATAAAACCTTTAGAGTCACCTTTGCACCTAAGTATGCCACTTGGAAAAACTGAAGCTTCATTGATATGTTGGACTAATGTTGTTACGTGAGAAGGTGGACAACTTAATGTCCAATTCATTATCCTACCAATGACACGCTATGATGTGATTCTTGGTATGGATTGGTTAACTCAAAATAGGACAACATTGAATTATCATCATCGAAGGGTGATATTATTCATAGAGCCAAACCCGATGGTGATTGAACTTGAAGATCTAAATCGAGTGATGACCAGTAAGCTGTTGAGATCAACAATAGGTGGTCGACGAAAGTTATCTTGTACTGGTATTATTTTTGCATTAGAAGGTAACAACAACGTGAAAAGAGGTGATCACTACATTCCAGTGGTAAATGAATTTCTGGATGTATTTCTTGAAGATTTACCTAGTTTGCCACCTGACCGAGAGGTAGAATTCTGCATTGATCTTATTCCCGGTGTAGCTCTGATGTCAATTCTGCCTTACAAAATGGCACTTGCGGAGAAAGCTGAATTACGAAAACAACTGACTGAGCTAGTACTTAAAGGATTCATTTGGCTTAGTAAATCACCATGGGGAGCACCAGTCCTATTTGCAAAGAAACAAGATGGAAGCTCATGACTGTGTGTTGACTATAGGCAACTGAATAGGCTGACAATCAAGAATAAATATCCTTTGCCAAGGATCGACGAGTTATTTGATCAACTTGAAGGTGCTCAGTACTTCTCAAAAATTGATTTGAGATCTGGATATCATCAATTGAAAATCTGAGAGGAAGATATCCTAAAGACTGCATTTAGGATTCGGTGTGGATCTTACGAATTCTTGGTTATGCCTTTTGGTTTGACGAATGCTCCAGTAGCTTTCATAGACTTGATGAATTGTGTTTTTCGACCATTTCTAAATCAGTTTGTCGTCATCTTCATTGATGATATTCTGATCTATTCTAAGACTCGGGAGGAACACGAACAACACTTAAGGTTGGTTTTATAAACTCTGCGAGAGCATCAGTTGTACGCCAAGAGGGAGAAATGTGACTTTTGGTTATCTGAAGTCAAATTTCTTGGGCATGTTATCTCTAGTCAAGGCATAGTCGTGGACTCTACAAAAGTCAAGGCAATAATAAAATGGGAACGACCTAGAAATGTAACCGAAATCAGAAGTTTTCTGGGATTAGTAAGATATTATCGTAAATTTTTCAGGATTTCTCACGAATTGCAACCCCAATGACACGATTGACAAGAAAAGGTGTTCGATTTGACTGGGATAATAAATGTGAGAACGCTTTTTAGGAATTAAAAACTTGCTTGACTAGTGCCCCAGTTCTTATAATTCCCAAGCCTGAAGAACCCTATGAAGTTTATATTGATGCATCGAAAGAAGGACTTGGGCATGTTCTAATGTAGAGAGGACATGTTATAGCATACGCATCTCGACAATTGAAGACGCATGAGAAAAACTACCCAACACATGATTTAAAGTTGGTAGTCATTATTTTTGCTTTGAAAATTTAGAGATGCTATCTCTGTGGTGTCTCATTTCAGATTTTCTCTGATCATAAGAGTTTGTAATATCTCTTTACTCAGAAAATTCTGAATTTGAGACAAAGATGTTAGGTAGAGTATATGGAAGATTATGACTTTACTCTAGAATATCATCCAGGTAAGGCTAATGTCATAGCAGATGCTCTTAGCCAAAAAGGTGCAGGTGTTCTTGCTTCTTTAGCAGTGCTTGATTGGAAAAGAATAGCAGTGATTGAGGATTATGATCTTTAGATTTCTGAGGATCAAGATTCAATCACGCTACACAATTTTGTAACTCTACCCTACCTAATTCAGCAAGTTAAGGAGAATCAATATAAAGATAGCCATTTGCAAAATGTCTGGTCCAAGCTTCAGAATGGAGAACAACTGGAACATTGGAACATCCGTAGTGATGGAGTTTCGTATTTCAAACATCATCTAGCTATTCCACAAATACCAGAATTGAATAAGGCAATCATGGATGAAGCTTATAAATCTCAATTTGCAATACATCCAGGAGTTATCAAGATGCATAAGGACCTAAAGATACAATACTGGTGGCGAAACATGAAGAATGATGTGACAGAGTATGTGACGACTTGTTAAAATTGTCTTAAGGTCAAAGCGGAACGTCAGAAACCTGGAGGGATGCTACAGCCGCTACCTATTCCAGAGTGGAAGTGGGAAGAAATTACCATGGATTTTCTTATGGGGCTACCAAAAACACAGAATGGTTTCGATGTTATTTGGGTAGTGGTAGATCGATTGACGAAATTAGCGCACTTCATTCCTATCAAATCCACGTATGATAGAAAGAACTTAGCCAAGGTATATTTAGACGAGATAGTCAAATATCATGGAATACCATTAAGTATTATTTCTGATCGAGATCCTCAATTTACCGCTCGATATTGGAAGAGTTTCTAGGCAGTTTTTAGGACAGATTTGAAATTCAGCACCACTTTCCATCCGCAGACCGACAGACAATCCGAAAGAGTTATTCAGATTCTTAAAGACATGTTACGTGCATGTGCGTTAGATTATGGGAATAAATGGATTGATCATTTGTCGTTAGCAGAGTTCACCTACAACAACAGTTATCAGTCTAGAATCAAAATGGCACCATTTGAAACTCTTTATGAAAGACCATGCAGATCACCTATATGTTGGATTGAACCTAAAGATCGAGTTCATACTGGAGCAACTATTGCCAAAGAGACTATCGAGAAAATTTGAATTATTCGAGAACACTTAAAAACAGCTCAGAGCAGACAAAAGAGCTACGCTGACAGACGACAAAGACCATTAGAATTTGAGGTAGGAGATTTCGTGCTTCTAAAGGTTTCCCTTGAAAAGGAGATTCTCCTTTCGGCAAGAAAGGGAAATTAGCTCCACGATATGTGGGACCATTCCTTATTATTCAACAAGTTGGTAAAGTGCTTATCATTTAGCATTGCCATCAGAGTTGTCCCATATGCATGATGTATTTCATGTATCGATGCTTAGGAAATGTGAATCAGGTCCTACTGCAATAGTCTCATTCGAGGATATTCCAATTCGAGAAGATGTTTCCTACGAAGAGGCACTGGTACGAATTCTTGATAGAAAGGTCAAGAAAATATGACATCAGGAGATAGCATTAGTTAAGGTTTTATGGCAACATCACGGAAGTAAAGACGCCACTTGGGAAGTAGAAAATGAAATGTTAGAGAAATATCCCCATTTGTTTGAGAATTTAGATCATTTGAATTTTGAGGATGAAATTCTTCTGTAGGAGGAGAGAATTGCCACGTTACGAAATTTTTGAGTTTAAATTTCACATGTAAATGTATGAAACTCAATTGTTAGTGTGCCAATAAAATTTTTAATTATGAAAATTCAATTTTAAATTTTTGGTGTATTAAATATTAGTTTGAGGATATTTAGAACATTTTTACAAATTTTGAAATTTTTACAATCTTTACTCAAAAAAAGTTTTTTATCAAATGTTATTTTACTTCATTTTCCCATTTTTCCTTTTCTTTTCTTTCTCTTTCCAGAATTATCTGGATGTTTTTTTTTCTTTCTGTTTCTCTTCTTAATATCTTCTTTCCCTTTGATATTGTGATAAAAATTGAAATACAGATAATAACTAATTTAAGATATACAAGCATAATTTGTAAACAAGTTTAAAGAGACGGTAAAATGGAAAATGTAAAAGTTAACAGACTTAGGAATCTGGGTTTTCTTTTATTTATTTATTTATTTAACACCTCGTACTTGTCACTATCCCGGATTTTTGGGACGTGACACCTGTCGCTGTTCCAGATTTTGGGATGTGACATATATGATGGAGGGTTAGTTTGTAGATATTGGTATCATAACTCTAATAAGGAGTTAAGGGTATCCTCTTAAAGGCATTACACTGGATGTGAAAATGGACAAGGGCTTAGGTCGTCTACTAGGCGGATGACTTCTTATTCACATATAGTGAATAATCATTTTCTTATTCGGTAGTATAGTGGAACTTTAAGATAGATGGATTAGTTGGTTGAATGGACTTTAAGCTAAAGCTGATCATGGATATCATATAAGGGTTTTACATACATGACAAGGTCATTGGGCAATAACTTGTCACATGCTTTCGTAATACGATATATAATTGGGAGTTTAGTTTCAAGACTCTGAAATTAGTGATCATATGGTTGAGTTATTTGGTACAGAATGATGATCATATGGATTCACAAGAGCTTGGTTATATATATCCAATTGGTCTCTCTACTCGCTCCACATAATTCCTTAATGAATGGCAAATTGATCAGAGTATGCTTATTGGCTAGTTGACTATGCGTGGATGGTGTACACATAGGATTAGGGTGGAAAACAGGATTCTCTTTGATTGAATTTGAATTTTGTTTTGGATAAGAGATTACACATTATTCGAATTCCAAGTAAAGTAGCCATGATTTTATTTGAGTTTGAATTAGAGTTGTGGAAAATTATCCATGAGAATAAGAATGTGAAATACAACTTTTTGTGGAATTTGAAATTTGAATTTTGAATTTGAAATTTGAAATTTGAAATTTGAAATTTGAAATTTGAATTCGAAATTTAAATTTGAAATTTGAATTTGAAGTTTGAATTTAAAAATTTGAACTTTGAAATTTAAATTCAAATTCTAAATCACAAATCCATGGTGTAACCAAATTAGTTGTGAATAATTCTACAAGGTGAATTTCAGATTTTATGTGGATAATGGAGAGGAAGATCTTGTTTGAATCCTACTTGAATTTTGAATCCAAATCCCTAGTATAATGGCTGAATTTGTTGAAGGGAAAATCTCCCTTTAGAGTTCAGATTTTATAGGATAAGGATGAGAAAAATTCAAGTTTCAACCCTATTTGAATTTTGATTCCCTCTCTCACAAAGTGCCCGAAATCTTTGTGGATAATCCCAAGGTGAAATTTGGATTTTTGGTGGATAAGGATGAGATAAAATTCAAACTAGAAAATCCTATTTGAATTTTAATTCTCTGCACACTTTAATGGCCGAATCTAGCCTTGTTCTTAGCCTAGGGAAAAATTCGATTTTAGTAGATAATGATAGGATAAAATTCAAGTTAAAATCCTGTTTGAATTTGGAATGCAAAATTCCTTAGGGTGGCCGAATCTTCCCTTGATTATGGCCTATAAGGAATTTGGATTTTGTGTGGAAAGGTAGGGAGAAAATATTCTCCTAGTCCAATTCAAATTCAAGGGATCACCTTATGCAAGTCTATAAATAGGAATCCTACCACTCCAGTTCTCTTAGGTCACAGACTCTCAGGTGAGCAGGCTTATTATTGCATAACTCACCATGATAATAATTTCTTTAGAGATCTGGGTGGTTGGAAGGAGACTAACAGTACTAGAATACCGATCAAGGATCCGAGTGCCCACACACTCTGCCATCTGAGAATTGGAGAATAGTAGAGAAGGCTAGTTGGTTGAAGCCCTCCGGTTATTCTCCTCCTGCAGTTTGGTACCGTCTAAATGTATGAGTTTATATTATTATCAGTTTATTGTATATGGCATTATGAGATATTTAACGATCTTAAAAAATTTTTGTAATTTCGCTGTGCATGTTTTGTCAATTTTTCCTACAAATTGCCCTAAGCCACCAAAGGGTAGTCATGAGACAAATAGCTGGAACATGAACCCTGTTCAATTAATATATGTTGCCTTAAATCCTCCAGGGTTAAGACATCTATTGATAACTGCTTGTTTTGGTCACTAGTTTAGATAACAGAGCTTTAAAGGTAGGTTAATAGCTAAATGAGTCTTGAATGTATAACTATTGTGTACGTAGTTGGATCCACGCCCTATTTAAGCCATTAAGGATGGTCCCAAATAGAACATACCAAAACACATTTTTCACATAAGAGATCTAACCGGTTAGGAAATGCCTTAAGCATGAAAGACCTTTTAATATATTTTATTTATTTTTGAATTGGATAATAAAATTATATTTAGAGGTTATTCATTATATTACTGTTTGTCCTCATACTATTTACATGTTAAAGTTAATGTAAACAAATACGGCTCACTGACTGCTTGTGTTAAACTATTAGAATATTGCATGCAATGGACTTTTGTATACGAGAAGATAATATTCTAAAGTAAGCAGTCTAAATTATGATTCGTAGTCTATGGGGTTAGACCGAGTTTCTAACTCATGTTAAGACTATTATGTTGTCAAAAGCCATGGTGGGGACAGTTTGTCTTGACTATCCAAAGCATAGACTCCCGAGAAGAGGCATAGATATGTTATCTGGTGCTGACATATTAGACCAAGACTAAAGTGTGATTGATCTTCGTAGTCTGTTATGAGTAAATCAATCTGCTTTTGACGTTCATTATGCAATAACCTTAATGTTAGGAAATGCCCTAAGTATTAGAGACATTTTGATGTATTTATTTTGAACTGGATAATAAAATTATACATAGAGGTTATTCATTACATTGCTATCTGTCCTCGTTTTATTTACATGTTAAAGTAAATATAAGCAAATATGGCTCCCTGACTGCTTGTGTTAAACTGTTAGTACGTTGCATGCAATGGACTTTTGTATGCAAGAAGACAATGTTCTAAAGTTAGCGGTCTAAACTATGGTCTGTAGTCTATGGGGTTAGACCGAGCATCTAACTCATGTTAAGACTATTATGTTATCTAAAGCCTTGGAGGGGATAGTTTGTCTTGACTGTCTGGAGCTGGACTCCCAAGTAGAGACATAGATATGTTGCTTGGTGGTGACATATTAGATTGGGACTAAAGCGTGATTGATCCATGAAGTCTGCTTTGAGTGGATCGATATGCTTTTGACGTTCATTGTGCAGTAACCTTAATCTTGAGTAAATGGACAGCTTCATGTATATGACTTGTGTACTTTGATGTTCCAATGGCTAAAGCGTCTCAGAGGTAGTAAGCTTATAGACTAGTTCGTTGGGTGCATGACTTGTATACGATGAAGGGTTCGTTTACAGATATCGGAATTATAGCTCTAATGAGGAGTTAAAGGCATCCTCTTAAAGGCATTATACTGAATGTGAAAATGGACAAGGCCTTGGGTTGTCTGCTGGGCGAATGACTTCTTATTCCTATATAGTGAGTAATCATTTTCTTTATTCGGTAGTATAATGGAACTTTAAGATAGCCTGATCAGTAGGATTAAATGGACTTTGGCCTAAGGCTGATCATGGATATCATATGAGGGTTCTGCATACATGACAAGGTCATTAGACGATAGCTTGTTACAGGCTTACGTAATACGGTATATAATTGGGAGTTCAGTTTCAGGTTTATAGTGGTGTGACTCTGAAATTAGTGATCATATGATTGAGTTGTTCGGTAAAGAATGATGATCATATGGATTTGCGGGAGCCCGATTATATATGTCCAATTAGTCCCTCTACTAGCTCCACATAATTCCTTAACGTTTGGCAAAATTGATCTGTGTATGCTATTGGCTAGTTTATTATGCATGGACGGTGTTGACATAGGATTAGGATGGTAGACAAGATTCTCTCCGGTTGGATTCAGATTTTGTTTTGGATAATAGAGTACACAATTATTCAAACTCTAAATAAAGTTACCATGATTTTATTTGAGATTGGATTGGAGTTGTAGAAAATTATCCATGAGAACAAGAATTTGAAATACAACTGTTTTGTGGATTTTGAAATTTGAATTTTGAAATTCGAATTTGAAATTTGAATTTCAAAATTGAATTTGAAATTCGAATTTGAAATTTGAATTTGAAATTCGAATTTGAAATTTGAAATTTGAAATTTGAATTTGAAATTTGAAATTCAAATTTTGAATCACAGTCCAAGTGGGATTCGAATTTGTTATGGTAAATCCACAAGGAATGAAATTCGAATTTGAGTTGGATATGGAGAGGAAATCTTGTTTGAATCCTACTTGAATTTTGAATCCAAACCTAACCAAATATGGACAAAAATTTTGTGGATTATCCTCAATGAATTTTCAGACTTTTGTGGATAAGGTTCAAGGAAAAATTCAAGTTTCAATCCTAGTTGAATTTGGATTCTCTCCTCCCTGATTATGGCTGAAAATTTGAGGAAGATCTCCTAGGAGATTTTCGGTTATTTTGGATAAGGATGAGATAAGATTCAAGCTTGAAAATCCTAGTGTAATTTTGATTCTTCCTTATCCAAAAGTGGCCGAAATTTTGGTTGGAATTTATCCCTTGGATTTTCAGATTTTTTGGTTGAAAAAGGGAAATAAGATTCATGTTAAAATCTTGTTTAGATTTGGATTGGAATTATCCTAAAGTGGCCGAATTTATTGTTGGGATTTTCCCCTTGGAAAATTCGAATTTAGGGCTTGTGGTCTATAAACTTAGACCACAGACTCTCAGTTGAGCAAGCTTATTGTTGCATAACTCACCGTGACAATAAGTTCTTTGGAGATCTAGGTGGCTGGAAGAAGACTAGCAGTGCTAGCATACCGATCAAGGTTTAGAGTGCCCACACAATCAGCCATTTGGGAATTGGAGAATAGTAGAGAAGGCTAGTTTGTTTAAGCCCTCCGGTCATTCTCCTCCTGCAGATTGGCATCCTTGAGATATGAGTTTTAATTGTTGTTGGTTTATTGTATATGGCATCATGAGATATTTAACAATCTTGAAAAATTTTTATTGTTCCGCTGCGCCACTCTGATACGTTTTTACCGATTATTTTCCTACAATTCGTATCAGAGCCATCTTATGACTATGCCATGTACATAAATTAGACATATTTGTCAAAACGTGCATGTTTTTCAAAATATTGAGTGGGAGAGGGTTTCAAACAAAACCCACGGCCTCCATTGTTGATCCATATGTGAAAGCATGGTAATGCCTCGCGTCAGTTCTATCCTGACCACACCCCTCGGTAGGTGTTTACCACTGCTGGTATACTAGATTGGATCTCCTATGTGGAAAATGTGTTCGGGTATGATCCTATTCATGACCACCCCTCGGTGGCTTGGGAGGACATGGATCGGGCTACGTAAACAATGGTTATACACTCAAGACTCGTTTAGTAATTAACCTTCCCTAGAAGCTCTGTTAACTAAACGGGTGGCCAAATAAGCGGTTATTAATATATGTCTTTACCTTGGAGGATTTAAGGCGACATATATTAATTGGATGGGGTTCAAGTTCCGACTATTTGTTTTCATGACCACCCCTCGGTGGCTTGGGGCAATAGGTGCTGAGAATTACCGTTGCAATGCTACATGTTTTTTAAGTTTCATGTGGGAACATACTTGTATGTTTCATTTGTTAAATTATTTGTATATTTGCTTGGGCTTTGTAATGATGTCTAGTATAATTTTATTTCAGTTCAAAATGTCACCGACACCCCTCATTTCAATACTTACTGAGAATAAACTAAATGGCGATAATTATAAGGATTGGAAAAGAAATCTGTTGATTGTTCTCAGCTGCGAGAGACACAAGTTCGTACTAGACGAACCATACCCATAAGGGCCCAAACCTGACACACCGCTTGACGAGGTCTCGGTTGGGTATACTCGTTGGAGAGAATCTAATGATATAGCTCGATACTACATGCTTGCTAACATGATGAGTGCTTTACAAAAGCAATATGAGACTTATCAAGTTGCTGGGGAGATCATGGAAAATCTAGAGGACATGTTCGGAGGCCAAGAAAAGTTGGCTCGACAGTCTGCTATAACCAGTATTATGAACTCTAAGCAAAAGGCGGGTACTCCAGTGAAGGACCATATGATTACTCTAATGGGATTCTTCGCTGAGACTGCCAAGAATGGAGCTTACTTGGACTACAACACCCAGATCGAGATGGTGTTCAAAACTCTGTCTAAAGGTTTTGTGGGGTTTAAGGCCACATACAATCTGACGACAAGGGAGTTAGGACTATCCGTGCTCATAAAGCAACTCCAAGCTTATGAGCAGATGATCAGGGATAGGGATGCGGTCCAACCCAAAGGAGAGGCCAATTTGGTGAAATCTTCCAAACCCTCTCGAAAGAGGAAGAGGCCAAATCAGAAGTAAGCGGCTTCCAGTTCTTCTAATCCTCCTATCTCAGATGGGAAGAAGAACAAGAAGAACAAGAAGCACAGGGACCCTAAAAAGTCCAAATGCTTTTGTTGTGGGAAGGTAGGTCTGTAGGATTATAAATCGGTAAAAACGTATCAAAGTGGCACAGCGGAACAATAAAAATTTTCAGATCGTTAAATATCTCATGATGCCATATACAATAAACCAACAACAATTAAAACTCATACCTCAAGGATGCCAATCTGCAGGAGGAGAATGACCGGAGGCTTCAACCAACTAGCCTTCTCTACTATTCTCCAATTCCCTAATGGCTGAGTGTGTGGGCACTCTGAACCTCTAGCACTGCTAGTCTTCTTCCGACCACCCAGATCTCTAAAGAACTTTATTGTCACGATGAGCTATGCAACAATAAGCCTGCTCACCTGAGAGTCTGTGGTCTTAGAGAACTGGAGTGGCAGGACCTCTATTTATAGACCTACATGAGGTGATTCTCTGAATTTGAATTGGACTAGGAAAAGATATTCTCCCTTATCCATGACCAAAAAATCCAAATTTTTCCATGGGAAAATCCAACAATAAAATTCGGTTTTCTTAGGATAAATCCAATCCAAATCTAAACAAGATTTTAACTAGAATTTTATCTCCCTTTTTCAACCAAAAAATCTGAAATTTCCTAGGAGAAAATCTTCTCTACAAATTCGGCCATTATGGATAAGGGAGAATCAAAAATTCCACTAAGATTTTCAAGCTTGAATCCTATCTCAACCTTATCCAAAATAACCGAATTTTCCTAGGAGATTATCTCCAAAATTTCGGCCACTTTTTAGGGAGGAGAGAATCCAAATTCAACTGGGATTAAAACTAGGATTTTTCCCTTGAATCTTATCCATAAAAACCGAAATTCCATTGAGGATTATCCTCAAAATTTCGTCCATAGTTTGTTGGGATATGGATTCAAAATTCAAGTAGGATTCTAACAAGATTATCCTCTCCAAATCCAACTCAAATTCGAATTTCAAACCTTGTGGATTTTCCACAACAAATTCGAATCCTACTTTGACTGTGATTCAAAATTTGAATTTCAAATTCAAATTTCAAATTTCAAATTTCAAATTTAAATTTCAAATTCAAATTTCAAATTCGAATTTTAAATTCAAATTTCAAATTCAAATTTCAAATTCAAATTTCAAATTTCAAATTTCAAAATTCAAATTTCAAATTCCACAAAACGGTTGTGTTTTAAATTCTTGTTCTCATGGATAATTTTCTACAACTCCAATCCAATCTCAAATAAAATCATGACAACTTTATTTGGAGTTCGAATAATTGTGTACTCTATTATCCAAAACAAAATCTGAATCCAACCGGAGAGAATCTTGTCTACCATCCGAATCCTGTGTCATCACCATCCATGCATAATAAACTAGCCAATAGCATACTCAAATCAATTTACCAAACGTTAAGGAATTATGTGGAGCTAGTAGAGGGACTGATTGGACATATATAATCAGGCTCTCATAAATCCATATGATCATCATTCTTTACTGAACAACTCGATCATATGATCACTAGTTTCAGAGTCACACCACTATAAACCTGAAACTGAACTCCCAATTATATACCGTATTACGTAAGCTTGTGACGAGCTACTATCCAATGACCTTGTCATATATGAAAAACTCTCATAGGATATCCATGATCAGCCTTAGGTCAAAGTCCGTTTAATCCTACTGATCAGGCTATCTTAAAGTTCCATTATACTACCGAATCAACAAAATGATTATTCACCATATGTGAATAAGAAGTCATCCGCCCAGCAGACGACCCAAGGCCTTGTCCATTTTCACATTCAGTATAATGCCTTTAAGAGGATACCTTTAACTCCTCAAAGCTATGATTCCGATATCTACAAACAAACCCTTTATCGTATACAAGTCATGTAGGAAAATAATTCGGTAAAAACGTATCAGAGTGGCGCAACGGACAGTAAAAATTTTTAGATCGTTAAATATCTCATGATGCCATATACAATAAACCAACAACAATTAAAACTCATAACTCAAGGACTCTAATCTTGCAGGAGGAGAATGACTGGAGGCTTCAACCAACTAGCCTTCTCTACTATTCTCCAATTCTTGAATGGCTGAGTGTGTGGGCATTCTGAACCTCGATCGGTATGCTAGCACTGCTAGTCTTCTTCCGACCACCCAGATCTCTAAAGAACTTTATTGTCACGATGAGCTGTGCAACAATAAGCCTACTCACCTGAGAGTCTGTGGTCTTAGAGAACTGGAGTGGCAGGACCTCTATTTATAGACCTGCATGAGGTGATTCTCTGAATTTGAATTGGACTAGGAAAAGATATTTTCTGTTATCCATAACCAAAAAATCCGAATTTTTCCATGGGAAAATCCAACAATAAAATTCGGTTTTCTTAGGATAAATCCAATCCAAATCTAAACAAGATTTTAACTAGAATTTTATCTCCCTTTTTCAACCAAAAATCTGAAATTTCCTAGGAGAAAATCTTCTCCACAAATTCGGCCATTGTGGATAAGGGAGAATCAAAAATTCCACTAGGATTTTCAAGCTTGAATCTTATCTCAACCTTATCCAAAATAACCGAATTTTCCTAGGAGATTATCTCCAAAATTTCGAGCATTCTTCATGGAGGAGAGAATCCAAATTCAACTGGGATTGAAACTTGAATTTTTCCCTTGAATCTTATCCACAAAAACTGAAATTCCATTGAGGATTATCCTCAAAATTTCGTACATAGTTTGTTGGGATTTGGATTCAAAATTCAAGTAGGATTCTTGTAAGGACCACCCCGTCCTTGTAACTCAGTAAATTATTCAATGAGAAGCTAAGGAATAATTTGATGCGTTTTTAGTCCAAATACATCGAACACGGTCAGGTACATGGTCGTGTAAGAAACCGTGTACTGATCGGATTGTTTTATGAGAGAGGCCGTGTGAGTTAACATGGCCGTGTAGTTTTATATGGTCAGGTACACGGCTGTGTAAGTGGCCGTGTACCACTCGGGTAAGTGAGCATGGTCCAAGACACGGTCGTGTTGAGAAAGCCTAGCTAGTACACGCCCGTGCTCAAGCCACACACGCCCGTGTTAGAACCCTTGTAGAAGGCCGTTACTGAACAGAGAGCCAATTTGAAGACTCTCGTAATGCGTGAAACCTAATTACTATGAAATGAGTAATTAAGTTGATAAATGTAGCATAAATTCCAGTTGAATAGACTAAACAGGTGCAGTACTGTTTATTACTATTCATACAGTGAAAAGGGGTAACCGACAGAGAACCCGGTCTACCCTGTTATGTGTATAAGTGTATAAGATACACAGTGTCATGAAACTAGTCCGGATGACCATTTCCTAACACAAGACTGGTGAGCAGATCACTGAAATACTCGGACCAAACATTTGAGCATAATAACGAGAATCTCCCTAGTAGGGTACAGTATCGAGAAAATGGTCTGGATGACCTCTTCTCACCCAGAGACTGACAAAATCGGAGTCAGAACACTTGGACTAGTCAGTTAGAACAGAGAATAGTGAATAGTGCAAGATGCAGTGTCAAGTTACTGGCCAAGACGGCCTTAGTTTGACTTAAAACTAATATATCTAGACTCAGGACGCCCAAATTAGTCAAACGGACACCTGACACGTTTTTCGAGGTGGGACCCCACAGATCCTGAAAACTGGTCTAGACGACCTCAGAAGGACATATGACTGATAAAATTGAAATCAGAACGTCCGAATTAGTCAAGAGAGACTGTGTCTGAAATTTCGCCTAGGAACGCCTCGGTTTACGTGCGAAAGGACAACACAGTGTAGACACTACCGCAGTATAGGAATGAATAGTGATTTGGTATAGAATGGGCTCTTAGATTGTATAAAACAATTAGAAATCATCAGTACAAAAATCAGATTCAGAAAATCCAATTTTTGGATGAAAATTAGAACACTGCCGAGAAAGGGCTGAAAAACGCAGTAGAAAACTAGACTGCACAGAACCGATTCGGTTGGACTTTTACTCCAACCAAACCATGCCCCCTTTGGTTAGGAAAACAGCTGCAAAACCAGCTGCAAAACCAGCTGAAAGTGATCCCTTAAATCAAGGGATGTGTTGGAGTTTTTAGATTAAAAAAATGGGGTTTTAAGGACAAGAGGACCATGACCATTTAATGCAAACTTGCTCCCTTTCACCCTCCATCACGGCTCCGAAATTTCAAGGGTTGCAGCACAGATTTTTGTCCCCAAATTGAGCTAAATTATGGCTTAATTAAGAGGGCTTAGAGTTAAGCAAAGTTGCTTTGAGTTGCCTATAAAAAGGTGCAACCACCCTTAGGTTTCACTTTTTCCATTTGCTCACAAAAACACTCAAGAAAAATACAGCTTTCTCTCCCCTTTCTCTTCAGAAAATCCGACCCCTCTTCAGCCCCTAAACCACCCATATTTTCACATAACTTTCACACAAAAGCTTGGCCACACAAGTTGTTAAAGGTGCACTCTTCCAAGGTAGTTTCGGTAAGACCCTAAAACCGAAATTTTTTCTATGGTGTAATTTTTCATCTTGGCTGGATATTAAGAGAAACTTTTTGTTTTCCTTGTGTTCTCATTCTACCACAAATGATCCCTCAACCCTCTTTGTTTTCTATGGAGCCTTGACAGCCACCCTTGGCCCGGTTGTGCTTGGATCAAAGCACTCTAAGGTATAAACCGAAAAACCCCCATCTTTTGTGGTTAGTTGTTTTTAAGTTTTTGATCAAAGGAGATTTATATGTATTTGGTTATGCACATGGGTTGTAATAATTTATTTGAGCCCTTAGCTTTCAGTTTTTAAAGTTTTTGTGGTTGTGGTTGTGTTTACTTTAGTTTACAAGTGGTTTGAGATATGTGTGTGCATGAGTGTGTAGAGGGTGGCTGGACACAAAATCTGTCCCCAGGATCAGCCACGGATTTTGGCCAGTTTGACCCACTTAGGGTCCGAATCTGGGATTTGGTAAAACATAAAGTTTTAAGGAAATTTTGATACGGTCATTTTTACGTCAAATAGCCATTGGCAAAAAATGAACCTACGATAGGCTTTTTAGCTAGTTTTGGTTCGGTGTCCAAAACTGGGAGTAACAAATCCGGACCAAATGAACAGTCTCAGATTTTTATTAAAATGACCCTTTTAGAGGCCGAACCAGAATTTGGTCAAAACACAAAAGTTTTAGATCTCGACGAAACCTTGAAACTGACTTGCGCGGGTTTCAAAAATTCGGCCGTTTCGGGCCTCAAACAGACCTGTTTTCAAAAGTGCATAAAACTGGAACTTTTATAAAAACTGGGCACAAAGGCCACGGGTTTGATGAATTTAGGAGCCGTTAGAGTTAGAATTAGGCTCCGAAATGAACACAAGAATTGTTCATTTTGTCGAGGAAGAAAAGTTTCATGAACGCCGATTTCTCAAACAAAGTCATTTCGAACAAGTTTCAAATTATTTTCAAAAGTGGTCCAACACCACATTTTTTAGCACATTTACAATGTGTTCCCTTTAAATGACTTAGAAATGATTTCAACAAAAACACCCTCATCCTCCAACGGGGCGAGGTGAGACTCGTTTTCAAAAATGTGGGGACACCATACCCCTTTCAAACCATTTCAAACACTTTGCTTTCAAAAAAATGTGGGGACACCATACCCCTTTCAAAATGAAAAATCCTTTTGTAAGAATTTCTAGATTTGAACAAAGTTTTCAAAGGAATTTCACAAAGAACAAGGGACGTTTTTAGTAAGATATGGTAGAGGTAGCCTAGTCGGCTACGACACCATAATGCAAGGTAGCCCGATAGGCTACCACACCCAAACAAGCCTAGTAACCCGAACGGTTACTATACCAAGCCTACACATAGTAGCCTGATAGGCTACCTAGTTGCCAAAAACGTGAGGTAACCAGTCAGTTGACTGAACGATAAATCAGTCAAGACCGTGTTCAGAGCAACATTGTGAGGAATGTTGATTTAACTGTCAAGAAGACAGTTAATCAAACGTGACGGAAATTAGACACCAAATTCCCAGATAGGCCAATAGGGTACCGAGGGACCCCGGTACCACATGAAAGACGAGTATAGGCAAAAGTAGCCTAAGGACGTGGTAGTTAATTTATGGGGCCATAAGTTAATTAACCATATACGAATAAGTTAACTCTTGAGATAGAGAGTAAGTAGTGCCGACAGCAATCGGTATCAAGTAATTATCTACTTTAGTCACTAGCAGTATTGGTGACTTAGAGAAGGTATTAACGAGAGACGTTATTGATGACAGGTAGTAACCTGCAAATTTCTAAAGGTGCGAATACAAGTGCTTGCAATTAGGTAAGTATAACTCCACCTGCAGCATGAATAAAATGATGTTAAAATGATGGTTTTACAGTATGTTAAGTATGCCTTACATGCACACGATGTTGCACAGCATACATAAGAGCATATAGTTTCACAATCGAGTAGATTGATGAAAGAACAAGTTAGAAGCCATAGATCCCTACTGTATAGGATTGGGGATAGCTTAGAGAAGCATATGGCTAGAACAGTTAAACAAGATGGAAATAAATAGGTGTGCCGTACCGGCTCCTTCAGTTGAAGGGGTTTCCAGTTAAAGAAAGTTAAGGCCAAAAGTTGAGCATCAGTTGATGGCTCTTCGGCATTAGTTGACCTCGGGCGTTACCGTTGGTCTGCGCGCACACGGTACTGACACATGGGCCCTAAATAGACAAGAGAAAGAAAAGAGTGCTAAAGCATAACTGAACATAACCGGATCATGCATAGTTCACTATCCGCATTAGTTCGCTATGCTTTTAGCTACAGTAAGATACATGCTTTTACATGAAGTAATCGTATGCATATGGTATATAAAGTTTGTATGTTATGACATGATATGTGATGATATGGTATATGTTAAGTGTTATATGTGACTATCTTGCATGCTTATGCGTTTTAAGTATGTATTATGTTTAAACATGTTTTGCGGTTAACATGTTGTACTTACTGGGCTTAAAGCTCACGGAGTGTGTTCATGCTGTAGGTAAGCGTCCTATGGCATAAGCCACGATGGGCAATGACGGCGGCGGAGGCGGATGTGAGGCGAGGTTATGGACACCATACGAGTTTAACTTCCGCACAGTTTAAGTAAACAGTATTTTAAACAGTAACAGTACAGTACCAGTAGATGGTACTTTTAAATAGTAATCGTTAAATGGTATTTCTGAATAGTAATGCTTACACAATATTTTTGAGTAGTAATAGTTGAATAGTATTTTCGAATAGCAGCTGATTGATACTATTCAAAAATACTATTCCACAAAATGAACAGTATAAGTATGTTTGCAAGATTATTATTATGTTTCAAATTCTGCTTTTAATAGTACATGTGCATGAATAATAAATACGTTTGCTAAAAAAAAAAAAATTTTCTTCTAAAATTAGGGTAACCTATTAAAGATATTTTAAGTAAGCAATATTCAATTACAAGAAAGTATAAGTAAAAGTAAAGAAACAGTAGTTTTACAGTGATGGTCCGGGCCGCCTAGGGCGCGGGGCGTCACAGTTGGTATCAGAGCGGTTTCCTGCCACCCTACCTCACATCGCTGCACGCCTGCCTCATCTGTCCAAGTAAGTTAGTTTAATTATCCTTCAGTATCAGTATATAAGTTAACATCCATATTGTAATAGGAGATATGGCTGCACCGGTAGACCCTCAACACCAAGACGACGATAGGGCAGTAAGTAATGCCTTTGCCGAAATGGACTTAGATATGTTCGATGGTCAGCATAGGCCTTACAATCTGTTGAGATGGGTTCAGCAGGTGGAGGTAGCCTTTCGTACCTGCCATGCCCTACCTTACCTGTAAATGGAGCTAGCAAGCAGCAAGTTAGATGGACCAGCGTTGGCTTGGTGGCTGGACCAGCGAAGGGATGGAAAACCAGTGCCAGATTGGGCCACTTTTTGCCAGGAACTCCATGCCATGTTTGCACCACCCGCATTCGAGAAACTCTATGGTCCAAATAGGAATTTCGGCACATGGAGAGACATGCACGAGAGGAGGTACAATGTCCTCTCAGGTATGTGGGATGTCGATGAAGGAGAGACCATGGCGCATTATTGTCGGAGGTTTAAGGATGCGATGCTACCCTACATTCCCTTCGACCGCTCTTTTCGAGAAGTAGCTGAGCTAGTTTGGAGAGGGGTACCCAGGAACGTTAGGGAACTTGTCCCCTACCCTCCACCACATCAAGATTTAAGGCGTTTCCTTCAAGAGATAGAGTATGCCGAAGTCGATGCGGTCAACGTTAGGAACTACGAGCGGGCACATAATGCTGCTAATCTTGCCGCTCATGAGGAGGACCCTATTCCAGCTATACCATTGGCTGAGTACCGCTTTGAGGAACCAGAGGACGATGATGACATCCCCTATTTCTCCAATGATGACGAGGAGATGGAGGAGTATGAGCCGGAACCTCAAGTCATTATCGCTAGTGATGATGAAGTCAGTTCAGACTCAGAGGACGAGGAGGATCCAGACGAATTCCCCCTCGATGAAAGTGACGGCGAAGAGATGTCTGATCCAGAATCAGTGATCACGTCAGAGTAACTGCACTCTACCTCGGTAGTTTTGTCTAAGCTATGTATATGTGTATAGAAGGAAGCAGTAGCTTTCCTCGCTAGACCTAAGTTAATGTACTTGTTGAGACCGTATCTTGGGAAGTGTGTATCTCTCCTAACAACCCAAAGTTATGTACTTTCTTATGATATATGAAAAGCAACACCATTGTCCAAGGGCTCAGATATGTTTTTTTTTCACACATGAGTATAGTGTGACAGTATGTGCGAGATAGGTCCTAGCACTTAGAAGATGTTTCAATACGATAAGTTAAGATACAAATCGTAGTGAACATCACAGTAAAGAAAAAGAAAAGAAAGATATAATATGTATACTTATATTCATGATGATTGAATAAAATCATTAAGATGATATGTGATACGATTCCCAAGTACAAAGTGTGATAAAAGCAAAACTTATAGTTCTCTTTCCCGTTGTGTGATAGGGTTACATCAGAAGAAATGACAAGAACAAGAACTCAGACTAATCAAGCCACTCGAGAAGATGAGTTAATGGCACGGCTCACAGCCATGCAGGAGATGATGATGAACCAACAACAAGAGCTTGCTCAGCTCAAGGAGCAAGTCAACCAACAATCTCATACACCACAACCCGTAGAGGTGCCAGCCCAAGCCGACCCAGTAGCCCCATCAGTCCAGGCAGCTCCAGCACCACCAGTTGTGGTTGCTCCTACAGCAGCAGAAGTTCCCTTACCAGTCTCAAGAGATGGTGACTTATACGAGCGATTTCGACGTCTGAAGGCGCCAGAGTTTGAGGGGACAACTAACCCTATCGAGGCAGATGACTGGCTAACTGACATCCAAGTCATCCTAGACCTTGTAGGGCTAACTGAGAGGGAAAAGGTACTGTGTGCATCCCTTGCCCTACGGAAAGGAGCACGACAGTGGTGGAAAACAATGGCTATTAGGAGAGACATTAATGCAATGAACTGGGCAGACTTCATTATGGAGTTCAGAGAAATGTATTTCAATGATGAAGCCTTAGCAGCACAACAAGATGAGTTCAACAATCTACGCCAAGGTAGTATGACTGTAATGGAAGCTGTCCGCAAGTTCGAGCAACTAGCTCGACTATGCCCCGACCTAGTGCCAACCGAAAAGGAAAGGGTCAGAAGGATGCTGAAGATGTTTAGAACCGACATTGCCGTCCAAGTATGTGGTGGAAGCCACGGACCAACAACGGTAGCTGAGTGTGTTAGTCGAGCCATCAGGGCCGAATACTGGTTGGCCCAAGATAGGGAGAGGAAAGCACAGATCTTCAAGGCCAAGAGAGAGGAGAAGACATTGGCCAGACCCAACAGGGGAAGACCGAACCCCGATTCACAACATAAGGGTCAGAATATGGGAAACAGTCAGAGTAACCGACAGTCCCATAACAACAAGAGGAGAGGAAGCCAGAATAACCAAGGGCAACAGAGGAATTTTCCCCAGAAGAAGAACAATCGGGGAGGAAATGGCAGTCAGCACCCTCCTTGCCTGAATTGCGGGAAGAACCACCTAGGGGAGTGCCGCTTAGGCACTAACGGTTGCTACATCTGTGGTAAGGAAGGCCATTTCGCTAAGCAATGCCGCTTAAACCCTCAGAATCAGCAAGGCCAAGCCCGTGCCAGTAGCGGCCAACTACATACCGCCCAAGCCAGAATTGAAGGTACACCCATCACTCAAGGTAGACTGGAAGCTCCAGAGATGCAGGGGAGAATTTATGCCTTTACAAGGGAGGATGCAGAAGCTGGGACCTCAACCGTGGTGACAGGTCAGCTTTCTGTTGCCAACTCCACTGCATTAGTATTATTTGATTCTGGAGCTACGCATTCCTTTATGTCATCAAAGTTTGCTAGAGAACTAGGTCAGAACATAGACAAGATGAACCAAACTTTCCGAACTGCCCTTCCCTCCGGGGAAGTTTTATTATCTAGCTATTGGGCAAGACATGTACCAGTAGTTATCAGTGGGTACGAGCTAAGTATAGATCTAATCGTCATCGACATGTACGACTACGACGTAATCGTGGGAATGGACTTCCTCGCTAAGTACAGTGCCATAATAGACTGTCGAAGACGAGAGGTTACCTTCGAGCTGAATGGGAACAAGAAGTTTATCTACAAAGGGCTATCGTTAAAGCAGCCGAAGATAATAATATCCGCTATAAGGGCTCACAAACTTCTATCCAGTGGATGCGTCAGTTTCCTAGCACACATGGTAGACAGCAACCATAAAGCGGAGATAAGGCCTGAAGATGTCCCAATGGTCAGAGAATTCATAGAAGTATTCCCAGAGGATCTGCCAGGACTTCCGCCAGAAAGGGAGATATCATTCGAGATCGAGCTGTTACCAGGATCAGCCCCCATCTCCAAGGCCCCATATAGAATGGCCCCGGTAGAGTTAAAGGAACTCCAGGCCCAGTTGAAGGATCTAATGGACAAGGGCTTCATTTGACAGAGCTGTTCACCGTGGGGAGCACCAGTTTTATTCGTGAAGAAGAAGGATGGAACATTAAGGATGTGCATCGATTACAGGGAGCTGAACAAGGTCACTATAAAGAACAAGTATCCGTTGCCACGAATCGACGATCTGTTTGACCAGCTCCGAGACGCTGCAGTGTTCTCAAAAATCGACCTACGTTCCGGGTATCACCAACTACGGATTAGAGGTGCAGACATACCCAAGACAGCCTTTCGTACACGATATGGACACTACGAGTTCCTCGTTATGTCATTCGGACTAACGAATGCCCCTGCAGCCTTCATGGATCTGATGAATAGAGTGTTTAAGGAGTTCTTAGACAAGTTTGTCATTGTGTTTATCGATGACATACTTGTGTATTCTAAGACAAGGGAGGAACACGAGGAGCATCTGAAAGCTATTCTACTCAAGCCAAAGGAGCACCAGCTATACGCCAAATTCTCCAAGTGCGAGTTTTGGCTGGAAAAGGTCCATTTTCTTGGTCACGTGGTCTCCAAGGACGGAGTATCAGTAGACCCAGTGAAAGTCGAAGCAGTCAGCGAATGGCCGACTCCGAAGAACGTAACGGAGATCCACAGTTTCCTAGGCCTAGCAGGCTATTACAGACGTTTCGTAGAAGGGTTCTCGAAGTTAGCTGCACCACTCACAGCACTCACTAAGAAGGAGAAGAAGTATGAGTGGACGGATAGATGTGAGAAAAGCTTCCAGGAGCTAAAACACAGACTCACGAGCGCTCCGATCTTGACTATACCAGACGCTGGACAGGGGAATTTTGTAATCTATAGTGATGCATCTAAGACCGGACTAGGAGCCGTACTGATGCAGAATGGGAAAGTAGTCGCTTATGCCTCGCGACAACTTAAGAACCACGAGAGGAATTATCCAACTCATGACCTAGAGCTAGCAGCGGTCGTGTTTGCACTGAAAATATGGAGGCATTATCTATACGGCGTCAAGTGTGAGATTTATACGGACCACCAAAGCCTCAAATACATCTTCACACAGAAGGAGCTCAACATGAGGCAGCGAAGATGGCTAGAATTGGTGAAGGATTACGACTGCGAGATCCTGTATCATCCAGGGAAAGCCAACAAGGTGGCCGATGCACTCAGTAGGAAGTACTCTTCATCGCTTATGGCTATCAATGCCTTGCCAAAAGCCCTACAGAAGGAGCTATGTAATGGCGAAATTGAGATTCTAACAGGGAAGTTGTCTAAAATGACCCTCCAATCAACACTCCTAGAAGAAATCAAGGCCGGCCAAGACCTCGATTTAACCCTGAACAAGCACAAGAAGGAGGCAATGGAGGACCGGAAGTCAGAATTCCAAGTCTCTAAGGAGGGCATACTATATTTTAGAGGTAGAGTGTGCGTTCCGAAGGATGAAGAACTCAGGAAAAGGATCCTTTCAGAAGCCCATGACACACCGTACTCAGTTCATCCAGGGGCAAACAAGCTATACAAAGACTTGAAAGACATTTTTTGGTGGCCTAAGATGAAGGGTGATGTCGCTGAATTTGTCGCAAAGTGCCTTACATGTCAAAAAATTAAAGTAGAACATCAACGACCTGGAGGAGAACTGCAGAAAATCGAGCTTCCTGAGTGGAAATGGGAACAAATTACAATGGACTTCGTGGTCGGACTGCCCAGAACATCCAGTGGAAACGACGCCATCTGGGTAATTGTGGACCGACTGACGAAATCAGCTCGATTCTTAGCCATGAAGTTGAGCTACTCAGTGGAGAGGCTAGCAGAAATGTACGTGGCCCAGATAGTAAGACTGCACGGTGTACCTAAGTCAATAATTTCAGATCGTGATGGGCGCTTCACTTCAAGGTTTTGGCAGAGCGTCCAAGCTTCAATGGGGACTAAGTTGAAGTTCAGCACAGTTTTCCACCCTCAAACAGACGGTCAGTCAGAAAGGACAATACAAACGTTGGAAGATATGTTGAGAGCGTGTGCCCTAGACTTCAAGGGGAATTGGGACCAAAAGCTGCCGCTAATAGAGTTCTCGTACAACAACAGCTACCATTCCTCGATCGGAATGGCACCATACGAGGCACTCTATGGAAGGAAATGTAGATCTCCGGTCCACTGGCATGAGACTGGAGAGAAACAGCTCACTAGCACGGACTTCGTCAAAAGTACAACAGAAGACGTGAAGATTATACGGGAGAGACTGGAGATAGCTCATAGTCGTCAGAAGAGTTACGCTGATAAACGACGCAGACCTCTCGAGTTTCAGGAAGGAGATTCAGTTTTCCTCAAGGTAGCACCCATGAAAGGGGTGATGCGCTTTGGGAAGAAAGGGAAGCTCAGCCCTCGATATATAGGACCCTTCGAGATCCTCGAAAGAATTGGGAAGGTAGCCTACAGGTTAGCGCTCCCTCCCGAGTTAGCATTTGTGCATAACGTTTTTCACGTCTCGATGCTGAAGAAATACGTGCCTGATAGTTCCCACATACTGAGTCAAGAGCCTGTTGAAGTACACGCCGACCTGACATTTGAGGAAAGACCAGTGCAGATTTTAGCTAAGGAGAGCAAAGTCCTCAGGAATAAAGTGATCCCGCTTGTGAAAGTGCTGTGGCGGAATCACAACCTAGAAGAAGCTACATGGGAAAGGGAAGAGGACATGAAGAGAGACTTCCCGGATTTATTCTAATTTTCGAGGACGAAAATTTTGTAAGGGGGGTAGGTTGCAAGGACCACCCCGTCCTTGTAACTCAGTAAATTATTCAATGAGAAGCTAAGGAATAATTTGATGCGTTTTTAGTCCAAATACATCGAACACGGTCAGGTACATGGTCGTGTAAGAAACCGTGTACTGATCGGATTGTTTTATGAGAGAGGCCGTGTGAGTTAACATGGCCGTGTAGTTTTATATGGTCAGGTACACGGCTGTGTAAGTGGCCGTGTACCACTCGGGTAAGTGAGCATGGTCCAAGACACGGTCGTGTTGAGAAAGCCTAGCTAGTACACGCCCGTGCTCAAGCCACACACGCCCGTGTTAGAACCCTTGTAGAAGGCCGTTACTGAACAGAGAGCCAATTTGAAGACTCTCGTAATGCGTGAAACCTAATTACTATGAAATGAGTAATTAAGTTGATAAATGTAGCATAAATTCCAGTTGAATAGACTAAACAGGTGCAGTACTGTTTATTACTATTCATACAGTGAAAAGGGGTAACCGACAGAGAACCCGGTCTACCCTGTTATGTGTATAAGTGTATAAGATACACAGTGTCATGAAACTAGTCCGGATGACCATTTCCTAACACAAGACTGGTGAGCAGATCACTGAAATACTCGGACCAAACGTCTGAGCATAATAACGAGAATCTCCCTAGTAGGGTACAGTATCGAGAAAATGGTCTGGATGACCTCTTCTCACCCAGAGACTGACAAAATCGGAGTCAGAACACTCGGACTAGTCAGTTAGAACAGAGAATAGTGAATAGTGCAAGATGCAGTGTCAAGTTACTGGCCAAGACGGCCTTAGTTTGGCTTAAAACTGATATATCTAGACTCAGGACGCCCAAATTAGTCAAACGGACACCTGACACGTTTTTCGAGGTGGGACCCCACAGATCCTGAAAACTGGTCTAGGCGACCTCAGAAGGACATATGACTGATAAAATTGAAATCAGAACGTCCGAATTAGTCAAGAGAGACTGTGTCTGAAATTTCGCCTAGGAACGCCTCGGTTTACGTGTGAAAGGACAACACAGTGTAGACACTACCGCAGTATAGGAATGAATAGTGATTTGGTATAGAATGGGCTCTTAGATTGTATAAAACAATTAGAAATCATCAGTACAAAAATCAGATTCAGAAAATCCAATTTTTGGATGAAAATTAGAACACTGCCGAGAAAGGGCTGAAAAACGCAGTAGAAAACTAGACTGCACAGAACCGATTCGGTTGGACTTTTACTCCAACCAAACCATGCCCCCTTTGGTTAGGAAAACAGCTGCAAAACCAGCTGCAAAACCAGCTGAAAGTGATCCCTTAAATCAAGGGATGTGTTGGAGTTTTTAGATTAAAAAAATGGGGTTTTAAGGACAAGAGGACCATGATCATTTAATGCAAACTTGCTCCCTTTCACCCTCCATCACGGCTCCGAAATTTCAAGGGTTGCAGCACAGATTTTTGTCCCCAAATTGAGCTAAATTATGGCTTAATTAAGAGGGCTTAGAGTTAAGCAAAGTTGCTTTGAGTTGCCTATAAAAAGGTGCAACCACCCTTAGGTTTCACTTTTTCCATTTGCTCACAAAAACACTCAAGAAAAATACAGCTTTCTCTCCCCTTTCTCTTCAGAAAATCGGACCCCTCTTCAGCCCCTAAACCACCCATATTTTCACATAACTTTCACACAAAAGCTTGGCCACACAAGTTGTTAAAGGTGCACTCTTCCAAGGTAGTTTCGGTAAGACCCTAAAACCGAAATTTTTTCTATGGTGTAATTTTTCATCTTGGCTGGATATTAAGAGAAACTTTTTGTTTTCCTTGTGTTCTCATTCTACCACAAATGATCCCTCAACCCTCTTTGTTTTCTATGGAGCCTTGACAGCCACCCTTGGCCCGGTTGTGCTTGGATCAAAGCACTCTAAGGTATAAACCGAAAAACCCCCATCTTTTGTGGTTAGTTGTTTTTAAGTTTTTGATCAAAGGAGATTTATATGTATTTGGTTATGCACATGGGTTGTAATAATTTATTTGAGCCCTTAGCTTTCAGTTTTTAAAGTTTTTGTGGTTGTGGTTGTGTTTACTTTAGTTTACAAGTGGTTTGAGATATGTGTGTGCATGAGTGTGTAGAGGGTGGCTGGACACAAAATCTGTCCCCAGGATCAGCCACGGATTTTGGCCAGTTTGACCCACTTAGGGTCCGAATCTGGGATTTGGTAAAACATAAAGTTTTAAGGAAATTTTGATACGGTCATTTTTACGTCAAATAGCCATTGGCAAAAAATGAACCTACGATAGGCTTTTCAGCTAGTTTTGGTTCGGTGTCCAAAACTGGGAGTAACAAATCCGGACCAAATGAACAGTCTCAGATTTTTATTAAAATGACCCTTTTAGAGGCCGAACCAGAATTTGGTCAAAACACAAAAGTTTTAGATCTCGACGAAACCTTGAAACTGACTTGCGCGGGTTTCAAAAATTCGGCCGTTTCGGGCCTCAAACAGACCTGTTTTCAAAAGTGCATAAAACTGGAACTTTTATAAAAACTGGGCACAAAGGCCACGGGTTTGATGAATTTAGGAGCCGTTAGAGTTAGAATTAGGCTCCGAAATGAACACAAGAATTGTTCATTTTGTCGAGGAAGAAAAGTTTCATGAACGCCGATTTCTCAAACAAAGTCATTTCGAACAAGTTTCAAATTATTTTCAAAAGTGGTCCAACACCACATTTTTTAGCACATTTACAATGTGTTCCCTTTAAATGACTTAGAAATGATTTCAACAAAAACACCCTCATCCTCCAACGGGGCGAGGTGAGACTCGTTTTCAAAAATGTGGGGACACCATACCCCTTTCAAACCATTTCAAACACTTTGCTTTCAAAAAAATGTGGGGACACCATACCCCTTTCAAAATGAAAAATCCTTTTGTAAGAATTTCTAGATTTGAACAAAGTTTTCAAAGGAATTTCACAAAGAACAAGGGACGTTTTTAGTAAGATATGGTAGAGGTAGCCTAGTCGGCTATGACACCATAATGCAAGGTAGCCCGATAGGCTACCACACCCAAACAAGCCTAGTAACCCGAACGGTTACTATACCAAGCCTACACATAGTAGCCTGATAGGCTACCTAGTTGCCAAAAACGTGAGGTAACCAGTCAGTTGACTGAACGATAAATCAGTCAAGACCGTGTTCAGAGCAACATTGTGAGGAATGTTGATTTAACTGTCAAGAAGACAGTTAATCAAACGTGACGGAAATTAGACACCAAATTCCCAGATAGGCCAATAGGGTACCGAGGGACCCCGGTACCACATGAAAGACGAGTATAGGCAAAAGTAGCCTAAGGACGTGGTAGTTAATTTATGGGGCCATAAGTTAATTAACCATATACGAATAAGTTAACTCTTGAGATAGAGAGTAAGTAGTGCCGACAGCAATCGGTATCAAGTAATTATCTACTTTAGTCACTAGCAGTATTGGTGACTTAGAGAAGGTATTAACGAGAGACGTTATTGATGACAGGTAGTAACCTGCAAATTTCTAAAGGTGCGAATACAAGTGCTTGCAATTAGGTAAGTATAACTCCACCTGCAGCATGAATAAAATGATGTTAAAATGATGGTTTTACAGTATGTTAAGTATGCCTTACATGCACACGATGTTGCACAGCATACATAAGAGCATATAGTTTCACAATCGAGTAGATTGATGAAAGAACAAGTTAGAAGCCATAGATCCCTACCGTATAGGATTGGGGATAGCTTAGAGAAGCATATGGCTAGAACAGTTAAACAAGATGGAAATAAATAGGTGTGCCGTACCGGCTCCTTCAGTTGAAGGGGTTTCCAGTTAAAGAAAGTTAAGGCCAAAAGTTGAGCATCAGTTGATGGCTCTTCGGCATTAGTTGACCTCGGGCGTTACCGTTAGTCTGCGCGCACACGGTACTGACACATGGGCCCTAAATAGACAATAGAAAGAAGAGAGTGCTAAAGCATAACTGAACATAACCGGATCATGCATAGTTCACTATCCGCATTAGTTCGCTATGCTTTTAGCTACAGTAAGATACATGCTTTTACATGAAGTAATCGTATGCATATGGTATATAAAGTTTGTATGTTATGACATGATATGTGATGATATGGTATATGCTAAGTGTTATATGTGACTATCTTGCATGCTTATGCGTTTTAAGTATGTATTATGTTTAAACATGTTTTGCGGTTAACATGTTGTACTTACTGGGCTTAAAGCTCACGGAGTGTGTTCATGCTGTAGGTAAGCGTCCTATGGCATAAGCCACGATGGGCAATGACGGCGGCGGAGGCGGATGTGAGGCGAGGTTATGGACACCATACGAGTTTAACTTCCGCACAGTTTAAGTAAACAGTATTTTAAACAGTAACAGTACAGTACCAGTAGATGGTACTTTTAAATAGTAATCGTTAAATGGTATTTCTGAATAGTAATGCTTACACAATATTTTTGAGTAGTAATAGTTAAATAGTATTTTCGAATAGCAGCTGATTGATACTATTCAAAAATACTATTCCACAAAATGAACAGTATAAGTATGTTTGCAAGATTATTATTATGTTTCAAATTCTGCTTTTAATAGTACATGTGCATGAATAGTAAATACGTTTGCTAAAAAAAAAAAAAATTTTCTTCTAAAATTAGGGTAACCTATTAAAGATATTTTAAGTAAGCAATATTCAATTACAAGAAAGTATAAGTAAAAGTAAAGAAACAGTAGTTTTACAGTGATGGTCCGGGCCGCCTAGGGCGCGGGGCGTCACAATTCTAACAAGATTATCCTCTCCAAATCCAACTCAAATTCGAATTTCAAACCTTGTGGATTTTCCACAACAAATTCGAATCCTACTTGGACTGTGATTCAAAATTTGAATTTCAAATCTCAAATTCGAATCTCAAATTCGAATTTCAAATTCAAATTTCAAATTTCAAATTTCAAATTTCAAATTTCAAATTTCAAATTTCAAATTTAAATTTCAAATTCAAATTTCAAATTCGAATTTCAAATTCAAATTTCAAATTCAAATTTCAAATTTCAAATTTCAAAATTCAAATTTCAAATTTTAAAATCCACAAAACGGTTGTGTTTCAAATTCTTGTTCTCATGGATAATTTTCTACAACTCCAATCCAATCTCAAATAAAATCATGGCAACTTTATTTGGAGTTCGAATAATTGTGTACTCTATTATCCAAAACAAAATCTGAATCCAACCGGAGAGAATCTTGTCTACCATCCTAATCCTGTATCATCACCATCCATGCATAATAAACTAGCCAATAGCATACACAAAACAATTTGCCAAACGTTAAGGAATTATGTGGAGCTAGTAGAGGGACTGATTGGACATATATAATCGGGCTCCCGTGATTCCATATGATCATCATTCTTTACCGCACAACTCAATCATATGATCATTAGTTTCAGAGTCACACCACTATAAACCTGAAACTGAACTCCCAATTATATACCGTATTACGTAAGCCTGTGACGAGCTACTATCCAATGACCTTGTCATATATGCAAAACCCTCATATGATATCCATGATCAGCCTTAGGTCAAAGTCCGTTTAATCCTACTGATCAGGCTATCTTAAAGTTCCATTATACTACCGAATCAACAAAATGATTATTCACCATATGTGAATAAGAAGTCATCCACCCAGCAGACGACCCAAGGCCTTGTCCATTTTCACATTCAGTATAATACCTTTAAGAGGATACCTTTAACTCCTCAAAGCTATGATTCCGATATCTGCAAACAAACCCTTTATCGTATACAAGTCATGCACCCAACGAACCGGTCTATAAGCTTACTACCTCTGAGACACTTTAGCCATTGGAACATCAAAATACAGAAGTCATATACATGAAGTAGTTCATTTACTCAGGATTAAGGTTATTGCACAATGAACGTCAAAAGCAGATTGATCCACTCATAGCGGACTACGTTGATCAATCACGCTTTAGTCCCGGTCTAATATGTCACCTCCAAGCAACATATCTATGTCTCTACTTGGGAGTCCAGCTCCAGACAGTCAAGACAAACCGTCCCCTCCAAGGCTTTAGACAACATAATAATCTTAACATGAGTTAGATGCTCGGTCTAACCCCATAGACTACAAACCATAGTTTAGACCGCTAACTTTAGAACATTGTCTTCTCACATACAAAAGTCCATTGCATGCAACGTTCTAACAGTTTTAACACAACGAGTCAGTGAGCCATATTTGCTTACATTTTCTTTAACATGTAAATAAGACGAGGACAGATAGCAATGTAATGAATAACCTCTATGTATAATTTTATTATCTAGTTCAAAATGAATACATCAAAATGTCTCTAATACTTAGGGCATTTCCTAACAATCTCCCACTTACCCTAAGCCAGCAGATGTGCCATGTTATGCATCCCCATCACCTCTACATGCCTTTCAAAGCTTCTAGCCACCAAAGTCTTAGTAAAGGGATCCGCGATGTTGTCCTCGGACGCGATCTTACATACATCCACTTGTCCTGTCTCCACATGCCCTCTAATAATATGATATCTCCGATCGATGTGCTTGGTTCTCTTATGGTGCCGAGATTCCCTTGTGTTGGCAATAGCCCCTGTATTATCGCAGTAAAGTGTGATACGCTTGTCAACACTCGGAATGACCTCAAGGTCTCTAAAGAACTTGCGGAGCCAAACCGTTTCTTTAGATGCCTCAGCCACAGCCACATACTCAGCCTCCATAGTAGAGTCAGCTGTGCAGCCCTACTTCACGCTCCTCCACACAATGGTGCCTCCTCCGAGTAAAAACACTGATCCAAATGTCGATTTCCTTGAATCCTTACAAGTCTGGAAGTCTGAGTCCGTGTATCCTGCGGGTGTTAGGTCCCCTCCAGAATACACCAGCATATAATCCCTCCTTCTCTTAAGATACTTGAGTATATGCTTTACAGCTTGCCAGTGCTTGGTTCCAGGATTTGCTTGATATCGACTCACTATACCTACTGCAAAACATATGTCTGGGCGAGTGCAAAGCATAGTGTACATAAGGCTACCCACAGCGGATGCATAAGGGACCTTACTCATACGCTCTCTTTCTTCCGATACCTTGGGACAGTCATCCAATGAAAGAGTTAGACCGGCAATAGAAGGTTGTGAGCCTTTCTTTGCCTCTTGCATTGCATATTTGTCAATTATTTTATCTATGTATAAAGCTTGGGATAACGCTATCATTTTGTTATTTCGATCTCTGAAGAGACGAATGCCTAGAGCATAATTAGCTTCTCCCAAGTCCTTCATGTCAAACTGTTGGTGTAACCAAAGCTTGACCGATGATAAGTTCCCTACATCATTCCCAATGAGTAATATATCATCGGCATAGAGTATCAGAAAGACCACTTTTCCATCCTTAATACGTTTATAAACACAAGGTTCATCAACGTTCTGCTCAAAACCAAATGTCTTAACCGCTTGATCAAACCTCTGGTTCCATGAATGGGATGCTTGCTTTAATCCATAAATGGATCTAAGCAACTTGCAGACTTTCCTTTCTTGGCCTTTCGCTACGAACCCTTCGGGCTGTATCATATAGATACACTCTTCAAGATGGCCATTCAAGAATGCCGTCTTGACATCCATTTGCCAGATCTCGTAATCGAGAGCCGCAGCAATGGACAGAAGAATACAGATAGACTTCAGCATAGCAACAGGTGAAAAGGTTTCATCGTAATCGATTCCAGCCTTTTGCGTGTATCCCTTTGCAACCAGTCTAGCTTTGAAAGTTTCCACTCTCCCTTCCGCATCCTTCTTTCTTTTGTAGACCCATTTGCATCCAATAGGTTTTATCCCATCTGGCAAATCTACAAGTTCCCAAACAGAGTTGGATTTCATAGAATCCATCTCATTGTTCATAGCCTGTTTCCAAGATTTAGAATCAATATCATTTACAGCTTCATCATAAGTGACCGGATCATCCTCATGCTTATGAGCCTCGGCCTGGTATACCTTAGCATCATGCATGAAGAAATTAGGTTTCTTAGAAACCCTCCCACTACGACGAGGCACCCTAAATTGTTGATCGTCTGCAGGTCTTTCACTGGAACTCGGACTTGCGTCCAAGACCGAAATCTGTGGACCAGTTCTTTCACCCGATAACTCCTCTAGCACCACTTTGCTTCAAGACTTAAAGTCATTCATGTGACTTTCCTCCAAGAATGTCGCATGGGTTGAGACAATGACTTTTTGTTCCTTCGAGTTGTAGAACAGACCTCCTTTAGTTCCCTTTGGATACCCTACAAACATGCACAATTCTGATCTTGGTTCCAACTTTTTCACATCCCCATCCAGTACATGTGTCGGGCAGCCCCAGATTCTCATATGTCCAAGGGAGGGCTTCCTGCCACGCCACAATTCATACGGAGTTCTGGGAATTGATTTGCTTGGAACCTGGTTCAGAATATAGCACGCCGTTTGTAAAGCATATCCCCAAAATGATAATGGCAGCGTTGAATAACTCATCATGGACCGTACCATATCCAATAAGGTTCGGTTTCTCCTTTCGGCTACACCATTCTGTTGTGGAGTACCAGGTGCAGTCAATTAGGATAATATCCCGTTCTCTACAAGATGTCCTAGAAATTCATCGGAGAGGTATTCACCACCTCGATCAGATCGAAGTGTCATTTATGGATTTATCCAATTGCTTTTCCAATTCTGCACGATACTCTTTGAACTTGTCAAAGGTTTCGCTTTTGCGGTGCATCAGATACACATATCCATACCTCGAGTAATCATCTATAAAAGAGACATAATACTCGAACCCTCCTCATGCTGTGACGTTCATGGGGCCACATACGTCAGTGTGCACAATTTCTAAGAGCTCCTGAGCCCTTGTACCCTTAGCTCCAAAAGACCTCTTAGTCATTTTACCCTATAGACAAGACTAACATTGGGGAAGTCGTACCTCTTCTAGAGATTCCAGAGGACCGTCTTTCACCAATCTTTGAATCCTATCCTTATTAATATGACCAAGTCTTAAATGCCAAAGATACGCCTTGTTAGAGTGAGAAACTTTCAACCTTTTAGAGTTATCACTTAATTCAGTGTCAAGCAGTGAGTACATCTTTGGTTTGATCAAATATAGGTTTCCATCCATCCATCCAGAACAGATAAAAGACTTATTTCTACGAATATCAACACTTTTACTAAAAGAAACTGAATAAGAATCCTTTATTAAACAAGCTACCGATATAAGGTTCCTCCTAAAATTAGGAACATAAAAACAGTCTTTTAATAAAATAAACCTAAATTGATCAAAATAAAGGTAAACATCTCCCACTGCCTCAGCCACCATAAAGCTACCATCTCGAGTCCGCAACGAGAGGCTCCTATCATGTGGACTTCTCGTTTCCACGAACCCCTGCATAGAAACACAAACATGATTAGTGGCGCCCAAATCAATGACCCAAGTGTCTTTCGATTCTTCCACCAAACACGCTTCCAAGTAATGAAGTTCCTTACCTTCCTTGCCCTTGGCGGCTAGGAATTCCCGGCAAGCCTTCTTGAAGTGACCTACCTTCCCACAATGGAAGCATTTGGACTTTTTAGGGTCCTTTGGCTTCTTGTTCTTCTTCTTCTTCTTCCCGTTCGAGACAGGAGGATTAGAAGAACTAGAACCCACTTGCTTCTTATTTGGCCTCTTCCTCTTCCGTGAGGGATTGGAAGATTCTGCCAAATTGGCCTCACCTTTAGGTCGGACCACATCCTCATCCCTGATCATCCGCTCATAAGCCTGTAGTTGCTTCATGAGCTCGGTTAGTCCTAACTCCTTTGTCGCCAGATTGTATGCGGCCTTAAACCCCACAAAATCTTTAGACAGAGTCTTGAGCACCATCTCGATCTAGGTGTTGTAGTCCAACTTAGCACCATTCTCGGTAGCCTCAGCGAAGAATCCCATTAGAGTGATCATATGGTCCTTCACCGGAGTACCTGCCTTTTGCTTAGAGTTCATAATGCTGGTGATAGTGGACTGTCAAGCCAATTTTTCTTGGCCTCTGAACATATCCTCCAGATTTTCCATGATCTCCCCAGCAACTTGATAAGTCTCATGCTGCTTTTGTAAAGCACTCGTCATGCTAGCAAGGATGTAGCATCGAGCTATCTCATTGGATTCTCTCCAACGATTATAGGCAACCGGACCTCCTCAAGTGGTGTGTCAGGTTTGGGCCCAAGTGGGCATGGTTCGTCCAGTACGAACTTGTGTCTCTCGCAACTGAGAACTATTAATAGATTTCTTTTCCAGTCTTTATAATTATCGCCATTTAGCTTATTTTCAGTAAGTATTGAAATGAGGGGTGTCGGTGACATTTTGAATTGAAATAAAATTATACTAGACATCATTACAAAGCCCAAGCAAATATACAGATAATTTAGCAAATAAAACATACAAGTATGTTCCTACATGAAACTTGAAAAACATGTAGTATTGCAACGGTAATTCTCAGCACCTATTGCCCTAAGCCACCGAGGGGTGGTCATGAAAACAAATAGCCGGAACATGGACCCCGTCCAATTAATATATGTTACCTTAAATCCTCCAAGGTTAAGACATATATTAATAACCGCTTATTTGGCCACCAGTTTAATTAACAGAGCTTCTAGGGAAGGTTAATAACTAAACGAGTCTTGAGTGTATATCCATTGTTTACGTAGCCCGATCCATGTCCTACCAAGCTACCGAGGGGTGGTCATGAATAGGATCGTACCCGAACACGTTTTCCACATAAGAGATCCAATCTAGTATACCAGCGGCGCTAAACACCTACCGAGGGGTGTGGTCAGGGTAGAACTGACGCGAGACGTTTCCATGCTTTCACATATGGATCAACAATGGAGGCCGTGGGTTTTGTTTGAAACCCTCTCCCACTCAATATTTCGAAAAACATGCAAGTTTTGACAAATTATGTATGATCAATATAGTATGAGCGGCACTCACCTATCCTATATGACATGTTATCAAATATGCACACAAAACATCCATCAATACATATTTATACATCCATGACATATCACAAAAAAAATAATTGACAGAATAACCAAGCTATGGTTCCATCCTAGAACAAAGAAAATAAAGATTACAAAATTCCATCCAAAGCATTCTTTGGGTCTTGAATTCTGTTCCGTCTTCTTGTATCCATCTTTATGTAGCCTCTCCATTTATTTCTCATCCCAAGAATTATTTAAAATTTAAATCTCCAAAAATTTAAATTTCAAATTCAAATTCTAAATTCGAATTTAAATTTAAATTTCCAATTCAAATTTTAAACAATTTTAAACATCACGTGTAATAATATGTACTTTCAAAAATTTCAAATTTTCAATTACATATTTTTAAACATGATTTAAAATTAAATTTATAATTTAAAAATCAAAATTTTTCGATTTTTAGACCGTCGTACTGCCGCCTCTGAAGGCGGTAGCCCACGGCTGACCCCTATGTGCAGCCTTACCAGGCTGTAGGCCAAGCCTGCAGTGCCAGGCTGCACAGCCAGGCTGGGCGCAGCAGCCGGTAGGCTGCAGGCAGCGCCTGCAGACAAAGGCTGCACGCCCAGGCTACGGCCAGCCTTGGGAAGGCCACGGCCACCCTTGGCTGCAGGCCAAGCCTGCGGCCGTGGGTGGTGTTGGCCTGTATAGGGGCTGCCGCAGCCCTATCCTACCCGAGGGCAGGGGCTGCTGGCCCACCAAGGCCCGTCGGCCTTTCCCGAGGGGTCGTGTCTCAATTTTCGTGCCATATTCCAATTTACCTATTAGGATCTCCAAAAATTAATTTGAAACCCAATTAAATTGAAATTTTCCGCATAATCAAAATTTCAACCTTTAAATCAAATTTAACTTTTGGGAAAAAATAAATTACAGTCTTCAATCTTCAATCTCCTCCAAGAATAATTACATAAAATTTCCTAAACCGTTTCCGGTGTACAAAAATTCTAACCATAAAAAATTCTAAGAGACAAAAATTAAAATCCATAGGAAAATTACAATGTTAATAAACTGCTCCCATGATTACATAAAAATTCCTAGATACAATTTTTCTGAATTCTAAGGAATCATAACCGGTATAAACAACCATGCTTATAATAATTCAAAAAATTAAAATAACCCCATACTTTATACATAATCCATGATAACAACATAAAGGAAACCTAAAATGCCACTCTCTAAATATCAAATCCATACATAAATAAAAAGACTAAGTAATTGTCTAATTTATGTACATGGCATAGTCATAACCTGTCTTTGATACCAATTGTAGGAAAATAATTCGGTAAAAACGTATCAGAGTGGCGCAGCGGAACAATAAAAATTTTTAGATCGTTAAATATCTCATGATGCCATATACAATAAACCAACAACAATTAAAACTCATACCTCAAGGACGCCAATCTTGCAAGAGGAGAATGACCGGAGGCTTCAACCAACTAGCCTTCTCTACTATTCTCCAATTCCCGAATGGCTGAGTGTGTGGGCACTCTGAACCTTGATCGGTATGCTAGCACTGCTAGTCTTCTTCCGACCACCCAGATCTCTAAAGAACTTTATTGTCATGATGAGCTGTGCAACAATAAGCCTGCTCACCTGAGAGTCTGTGGTCTTAGAGAACTGGAGTGGCAGGACCTCTATTTATAGACCTGCATGAGGTGATTCTCTGAATTTGAATTGGACTAGGAAAAGATATTTTCCCTTATCCATAACCAAAAAATCCGAATTTTTCCATGGGAAAATCCAACAATAAAATTCAGTTTTCTTAGGATAAATCCAATCCAAATCTAAACAAGATTTTAACTAGAATTTTATCTCCCTTTTTCAACCAAAAATCCGAAATTTCCTAGGAGAAAATCTTCTCCACAAATTCGGCCATTATGGATAAGGGAGAATCAAAAATTCCACTAGGATTTTCAAGCTTAAATCTTATCTCAACCTTATCCAAAATAACCGAATTTTCCTAGGAGATTATCTCCAAAATTTCGGCCATTCTTTATGGAGGAGAGAATCCAAATTCAACTGGGATTGAAACTTGAATTTTTCCCTTGAATCTTATCCACAAAAACCGAAATTCCATTGAGGATTATCCTTAAAATTTCGTGCACAGTTTGTTGGGATTTGGATTCAAAATTCAAGTAGGATTCTAACAAGATTATCCTCTCCAAATCCAACTCAAATTTGAATTTCAAACCTTGTGGATTTTCCACAACAAATTCGAATCCTACTTGGACTGTGATTCAAAATTTGAATTTCAAATCTCAAATTCGAATTTCAAATTCAAATTTCAAATTTCCAATTTCAAATTTTAAATTTAAATTTCAAATTCAAATTTCAAATTCGAATTTCAAATTCAAATTTCAAATTCGAATTTCAAATTCAAATTTCAAATTCAAATTTCAAATTCAAATTTCAAATTTCAAATTTCAAATTTCAAATTTCAAAATCCACAACACAGTTGTGTTTCAAATTCTTGTTCTCATGGATAATTTTCTACAACTCCAATCCAATCTCAAATAAAATCATGGCAACTTTATTTGGAGTTCGAATAATTGTGTACTCTATTATCCAAAACAAAATCTGAATCCAACCGGAGAGAATCTTGTCTACCATCCTAATCCTGTATCATCACCATCTATGCATAATAAACTAGCCAATAGCTTACACAAATCAATTTACCAAATGTTAAGGAATTATGTGGAGCTAGTAGAGGGACTGATTGGACATATATAATCGGGCTCCCGTGATTCCATATGATCATCATTCTGTACCGAACAACTCAATCATATGATCACTAATTTCAGAGTCACACCACTATAAACCTGAAACTGAACTCCCAATTATATACCGTATTACGTAAGCCTGTGACGAGCTACTATCCAATGACCTTGTCATATATGCAAAACCCTCATATGATATCCATGATCAGCCTTAGGTTAAAGTCCGTTTAACCCTACTGATCAGGCTATCTTAAAGTTCCATTATACTACCGAATTAAGAAAATGATTATTCACTACATGTGAATAAGAAGTCATCCGCCCAGCAGACAACCCAAGGCCTTGTCCATTTTCACATTCAGTATAATGCCTTTAAGAGGATACCTTTAACTCCTTAGAGCCTATGATTCTGATATCTGCAAACAAACCCTTCATCGTATACAAGTCATGCACCCAACGAACCGGTCTATAAGCTTACTACCTCTGAGACGCTTTAGCCATTGGAACATCAAAGTACACAAGTCATATACATGAAGTAGTTCATTTACTCAGGATTAAGGTTGTTGCACAATGAACGTCAAAAGCAGATTGATCCACTCATAGCGGACTACGTAGATCAATCATGTTTTAGCCCCGGTCTAATATGTCACCTCCAAGCAACATATCTATGTCTCTACTTGGGAGTCCAGCTCCAGACAGTTAAGATAAACCGTCCCCTCCAAGGCTTTAGACAAAATAATAGTCTTAACATGAGTTAGATGCTCGGTCTAACCCCATAGACTATAGACCATAGTTTAGACCGCTAACTTTAGAACATTGTCTTCTCGCATACAAAAGTCCATTGTATGCAACATTCTAACAGTTTTAACACAAGCAGTCAGTGAGCCATATTTGCTTACATTTACTTTAACATGTAAATAAGACGAGGACAGATAGCAATGTATTGAATAACCTCTATGTATAATTTTATTATCCAGTTCAAATCAATACATCAAAATGCCTCTAATACTTAGGGCATTTCCTAACAAGTCATGCACCCAACGAACCGGTCTATAAGCTTACTACCTCTAAGACGTTTTAGCCATTGGAACATCAAAGTATACAAGTCATATACATGAAGTAGTTCATTTACTCAGGATTAAGGTTATTGCACAATGAACATCAAAAGCAGATTGATCCACTCATAGCGGACTACGTAGATCAATCACGCTTTAGTCCCGGTCTAATATGTCACCACCAAGTAACATATCTATGTCTCTACTTAGGAGTCCAACTCCAAACAGTCAAGACAAACCGTCCCCTCCAAGGCTTTAGACAACATAATTGTCTTAACATGAGTTAGATGCTCGGTCTAACCCCATAGACTACAGACCATAGTTTAGACCGCTAACTTTAGAACATTGTCTTCTCGCATACAAAAGTCCATTGCATGCAACGTTCTAACAGTTTTAACACAAGCAGTCAGTGAGCCATATTTGCTTACATTTACTTTAACATGTAAATAAGACGAGGACAGATAGCAATGTAATGAATAACCTCTATATATAATTTTATTATCCAGTTCAAAATGAATTCATCAAAATGTCTCTAATACTTAGGGCATTTCCTAACAAGGTCACTTCAAGAAGTCTTGCCGGGAAATCCTAGCCGCCAAGGGCAATGAAGGTAAGGAACTTTACTGCTTAGAAGCGTGTTTGGTGGAAGAATCGAAAGACAATTGGATCATTGATTTGGGTGTCACTAATCATGTTTGTGTTTCTATGCAGGGGTTCATGGAAACTAGAAGTCTACATGATAGGAGCCTCTCGTTGCGAACTAGAGACGGTAGCTTGGTGGTGGTTAAGGTAATGGGAGATATTTACCTTTACTTTGATCAATTTAGGTTTATTTTATTGAAAGACTATTTTTATGTTCCTAATTTTAGGAGGAACCTTATATCAGTAGCTTGTTTAATAAAGGATTCTTATTCAGTTTCTTTTAGCAAAAGAGTTGATATTCGTAGAGATAAGTCTTTTATCTATTCTGGATGGATGGATGGAAATCTATATTTGATCAAACTAAAGATGTACTCACTGCTTGACACTGAATTAATAGATAACTCTAAAAGGTTGAAAGTTTCTCACTCTAACAAGGTATATCTTTGGCATTTAAGACTTGGTCATATTAATCAGGATAGGATTCAAAAATTGGTGAAAGACGGTCCTCGGGAGGAGGTACGTCTTCTTCAATGTGAATCTTGTCTAGAGGGTAAGATTACTAAGAGGTCTTTTGGAGCTAAGGGTACAAGGGCTCAGGGGCTCTTAGAAATTGTGCACACTGATGTATGTGGCCCTATGAACGTTACAGCACGAGGAGGGTTTGAGTATTATGTCTCCTTTATAGACGATTACTCGAGGTATGGATATATGTATCTGATGCACCGTAAGAGTGAAACCTTTGACAAGTTCAAAGAGTATCATGTGGAAGTGTAAAAGCAATTAGATAAATCTATAAAGACACTTCGATCTGATTGAGGTGGCGAATACCCTTTCGATGAATTTCTAGGAGATCTTGTAGAGAACGAGATATTATCTCAATTGACTGTACCTGGTACTCCACAACAGAATGGTGTAGTTGAAAGGAGAAACAGGGCCTTGTTGGATATGGTACGATCCATAATGAGTTATTCAATGCTACCATTATCATTTTGGGGATATGCTTTACAAACGGTGTGCTATATTCTGAATCAGGTTCCAAGCAAATCAATTCTCAGAACTCCGTATGAATTGTGGCGTGGCTGGAAGCCCTCCCTTGGACATATGAGAATATGGGGCTACCCGGCATATGTACTGGATGGGGATGCGAAGAAGTTGGAACCAAGATCAGAATTGTGCATATTTGTAGGGTATCCAAAAGTAACTAAAGGAGGTCTGTTCTATAACCCGAAGGAACAAAAAGTCATTGTCTCAACCCATGCGACATTCTTGGAGGAAAGTCACATGAATGACTTTAAGCCTCGAAGTAAAGTGGTGCTAGAGGAGTTATCGGGTGAAAGAACTACTCCACAGATTTCGATCTTGGACGCAAGTCCAAGTTCTAGTGAAGGACCTGCAGACGATCAACAATTTAGGGTGCCTCGTCGTAGTGGGAGGGTTTCGAAGAAACCTAATTTCTTCATGTATGATGCTGAGGTATACCAGGCCGAGGCTCACAAGCATGAGCATGATCCGGTTACCTACGATGAAGCTATAAATGATGCTGATTCTAAATCTTGGAAACAGGCTATGAACAATAAGATGGATTCCATGAAATCCAACTCTGTTTGGAAACTTGTAGATTTACCTGATGGGATAAAACCTATTGGATGCAAATGGGTCTACAAAAGAAAGAAGGATGCAAAAGGGAGAATAGAAACTTTCAAAGCTAAGCTGGTTGCAAAGGGGTACATGCAAAAGGCTGGAATCGATTACGATGAAACCTTTTCGCCTGTTGCTATGCTGAAGTCTATCCGTATTCTTCTGTCCATTGCTGCGGCTCTCGATTACGAGATCTGGCAAATGGATGTTAAGACAGCATTCTTGAATGGCTATTTTGAAGAGTGTATCTATATGATACAGCCCGAAGGGTTCGTAGCGAAAGGCCAAGAAAGGAAAATCTGTAAGTTGCTTAGATCCATTTATGGATTAAAGCAAGCATCCCACTCATGGAACCAAAGGTTTGATCAAGCGATTAAGACATTTGGTTTTGAGCAGAACATTGATGAACCCTATGTCTATAAACGTATTAAGGATGGAAAAGTAGTCTTTCTGATACTCTATGTCGATGATATTCTACTCATTGGGAATGATGTAGGGAATTTATCATTGGTCAAGCTTTGGTTACACCAACAGTTTGACATGAAAGACATGGGAGAAGCTAATTATATTCTAGGCATTCGTCTCTTCAGAGATCGAAAGAACAAAATGATAGCGTTATCCCAAGCTATATACATAGATAAAATAATTGACAAATATGCAATGCAAGAGGCAAAGAAAGGTACATAACCTTCTATTGCCGGTCTAACTCTTTCATTAGATGACTGTCCAAAGACATCAGAAGAAAGAAAGCGTATGAGTAAGGTCCCTTATGCATCCGCTGTGGGTAGCCTTATGTATGCTATGCTTTGCACTTGCCCGGACATATGTTTTGCAATAGGTATAGTGAGTCGATATCAAGCGAATCCTGGAACCAAACACTGGCAAGCAGTAAAGCATATACTCAAGTATCTTAAGAGAACGAGGGATTATATGCTGGTGTATTCTAAAGTGGACCTAACACCCGTAGGATACACGGACTCAGACTTCCAGACTTGTAAGGATTCGAGGAAATCGACATCTAGATCAGTGTTTTTGCTCGAAGGAGGTGCCATTGTGTGGAGGAGTGTGAAGCAGGGCTACATAGCTAACTCTACTATGGAGGCTGAGTATGTGGCTGCGGCTGAGGCATCTAAAGAAGCGATTTGGTTCCGCAAGTTCTTTAGAGACCTTGAGGTCATTCCGGGTGTTGACAAGCCTATCACACTTTACTGTGATAACATTGGGGCTATTATCAACACAAGGGAATCTCAACATCACAAGAGGACCAAGCACATAGATTGGAGATATCATATTATTAGAGGGCATGTGGAGATAGGACAAGTAGATATATGTAAGATCACGACCGAGGACAACATTACCGATCCTTTTACTAAGACTTTGGTGGCTAGAAGCTTTGAGAGGCACGTAGAGGCGATGGGGAAGCGTAACATAGCACATCTGTTAGCTTAGGGCAAGTGAGAGATTGTTAGGAAATGCCCTAAGTATTAGAGACATTTTGATGTATTTATTTTGAACTGGATAATAAAATTATATATAGAGGTTATTCATTACATTGCTATCTGTCCTCGTTTTATTTACATGTTAGAGTAAATGTAAGCAAATATGGCTCCCTGACTGCTTGTGTTAAACTATTAGAACGTTGCATGCAATGGACTTTTGTATGCAAGAAGACAATGTTCTAAAGTTAGCGGTCTAAACTATGGTCTGTAGTCTATGGGGTTAGACTGAGCATCTAACTCATGTTAAGACTATTATGTTGTCTAAAGCCTTGGAGGGGACGGTTTGTCTTGACTATCTGGAGCTGGACTCCCAAGTAGAGACATAGATATGTTGCTTGGTGGTGACATATGTTGGAAAATAAACCGGTAAAAACGTATCAGAGTGGCGCAGCGGAACAATAAAAATTTTTAGATCGTTAAATATCTCATGATGCCATATACAATAAACCAACAACAATTAAAACTCATACCTCAAGGACGCCAATCTTGCAAGAGGAGAATGACCGGAGGCTTCAACCAACTAGCCTTCTCTACTATTCTTCAATTCCCGAATGGCTGAGTGTGTGGGCACTCTGAACCTCGATCGGTATGCTAGCACTGCTAGTCTTCTTCCGACCACCCAGATCTCTAAAGAACTTTATTGTCACGATGAGCTGTGCAACAATAAGCCTGCTCACCTGAGAGTCTGTGGTCTTAGAGAACTGGAGTGGTAGGACCTCTATTTATAGACCTGCATGAGGTGAATCTCTGAATTTGAATTGGATTAGGAAAATATATTTTCCCTTATCCAAATCCATAAAATCCAAATTTTTCCAAGGGAGAATCTCCACTAAAAATTCGGTTTTCTTAGGATAGATCCAATCCAAATCTCAACAAGATTTTAACTAGAATTTTATCTCCCTTTTTCAACCCAAAAAATCCGAAAATTCAAGGTGTATCTTCCCTAAAGATTTCGGCCATTATGGATAAGGGAGAATCAAAAAATTCCACTAGGATTTTCAAGCTTGAATATCATCTCAACCTTATCCAAAAATAACCGAATTTTTCCTTGGATAAATCCAACAATTTCGGCCACTTTTAAGGAGGGAGAGAATCCTAATTCAACTGGGATTGAAACTTGAATTTTTCCTTGAATCTTATCCACAAAAATCGAATTTTCCATTGGAGATTATCCTCCAAAAATTCACCCACTTTTGTTGTGATTTGGATTCAAAATTCAACTAGGATTCTAACAAGATTATCCTCTCCAAATCCAACTCAAATTCGAATTTCAAACCTTGTGAATTTTCCACAACAAATTCGAATCCTACTTGGACTGTTATTCAAAATTTGAATTTCAAATTTCAAATTCAAATTTCAAATTCAAATTTCAAATTCAAATTTCAAATTTCAAATTTCAAAATTCAAATTTCAAATTCCACAAAACGGTTGTTTTTCATATTCTTGTTCTCATGGATAATTTTCTACAACTCCAATCCAATCTCAAATAAAATCATGGTAACTTTATTTGGAGTTCGAATAATTGTGTACTCTATTATCCAAAATAAAATCTGAATCCAACCGGAGAGAATCTTGTCTACCATCCTAATCCTGTGTCATCACCATCCATGCATAATAAACTAGCCAATAGCATACACAAATCAATTTGCCAAACGTTAAGGAATTATGTGGAGCTAGTAGAGGGACTGATTGGACATATATAATCGGGCTCCCATGATTCCATATGATCATCACTCTGTACCGAACAACTCAATCATATGATCACTAATTTCAGAGTCACACCACTATAAACCTGAAACTGAACTCCCAATTATATACCGTATTACGTAAGCCTGTGATGAGCTACCATCCAATGACCTTGTCATATATGCAAAACCCTCATATGATATCCATGATCAGCCTTAGGTCAAAGTCCGTTTAATCCTACTGATCAGGCTATCTTAAAGTTCCATTATACTACCGAATTAAGAAAATGATTATTCACCATATGTGAATAAGAAGTCATCCGCCCAGCAGACGACCCAAGGCCTTGTCCATTTTCACATTCAGTATAATGCCTTTAAGAGGATACCTTTAACTCCTCAGAGCTATGATTCCGATATCTACAAACAAACCCTTCATCGTATACAAGTCATGCACCCAACGAACCGGTCTATAAGCTTACTACCTCTGAGACGCTTTAGCCATTGGAACATCAAAGTACGCAAGTCATATACATGAAGTAGTTCATTTACTCAGGATTAAGGTTATTGCACAATGAACGTCAAAAGCAGATTGATCCACTCATAGCGGACTACGTAGATCAATCACGCTTTAGTCCCGGTCTAATATGTCACCACCGAGCAACATATCCATGTCTCTACTTGGGAGTCCAGCTCCAGACAGTCAAGACAGACCGTCCCCTCCAAGGCTTTAGACAACATAATAGTCTTAACATGAGTTAGATGCTCGGTCTAACCCCATAGACTACAGACCATAGTTTAGACTGCTAACTTTAGAACATTGTCTTCTCGCATACAAAAGTCCATTGCATGCAACGTTCCAACAGTTTTAACACAAGCAGTCAGTGAGCCATATTTGCTTACATTTACTTTAACATGTAAATAAGACGAGGACAAATAGCAATGTAATGAATAACCTCTATGTATAATTTTATTATCCAGTTCAAAATGAATACATCAAAATGTCTCTAATACTTAGGGCATTTCCTAACAACATATTACACTGGGACTAAGCTAGCAGATTTGCCATGTTACGCATCCCCATCGCCTCTACATGCCTCTCAAAGCTTCTAGCCACCAAAGTCTTAGTAAAGGGATCAGCGATGTTGTTCTCGGACGCGATCTTACATACATCCACTTGTCCTGTCTCTACATGCCCTCTAATAATGTGATACCTCCGATCTATGTGCTTGGTCCTCTTGTGGTGCCGAGATTCCCTTGTGTTGGCAATAGCCCCTGTATTATCACAGTAAAGTGTGATAGGCTTGTCAACACCTGGAATGACCTCAAGGTCTCTAAAGAACTTGCGGAGCCAAACCGCTTCTTTAGATGCCTCAGCCGCAGCCACATACTCAGCCTCCATAGTAGAGTCAGCTGTGCAGCCCTGCTTCACGCTCCTCCACACAATGGCGCCTCCTCCGAGTAAAAACACTGATCCAGATGTCGATTTCCTCGAATCTTTACAAGTCTGGAAGTCTGAGTCCGTGTATCCTACGGGTGTTAGGTCCCCTCCAGAATACACTAGCATATAATCCCTCGTTCTCTTAAGATACTTGAGTATATGCTTTACTGCTTGCCAGTGCTTGGTTCCAGGATTCGCTTGATATCGACTCACCATACCTACTGCAAAACATATGTCCGGGCGAGTGCAACGCATAGCGTACATAAGGCTACCCACAGCGGATGCATAAGGGACCTTACTCATACGCTCTCTTTCTTCCAATGTCTTGGGACAGTCATCCAATGAAAGAGTTAAACCGGCAATAGAAGGTTGTGAGCCTTTCTTTGCCTCTAGCATTGCATATTTGTCAATTATTTTATCTATGTATGAAGCTTGGGATAATGCTATCATTTTGTTCTTTCGATCTCTGAAGAGACGAATGCCTAGAACATAATTAGCTTCTCCCAAGTCCTTCATGTCAAACTGTTGGTGTAACCAAAGCTTGACCGATGATAAATTCCCTACATCATTCCCAATGAGTAGTATATCATCGACATAGAGTATCAGAAAGACCACTTTTCCATCCTTAATACGTTTATAAACACAAGGTTCATCAACGTTCTGCTCAAAACCAAATGTCTTAATCGCTTGATCAAACCTCTGGTTCCATGAGCGGGATGCCTGCTTTAATCCATAAATGGATCTAAGCAACTTGCAGACTTTCCTTTCTTGGCCTTTTGCTACGAACCCTTCGGGCTGTATCATATAGATACACTCTTCAAGATGGCCATTCAAGAATGCCGTCTTGACATCCATTTGCCAGATCTCGTAATCGAGAGCCGCAGCAATGGACAAAAGAATACGGATAGACTTCAGCATAGCAATAGGCGAAAAGGTTTCCTCGTAATCGATTCCAACCTTTTGCGTGTATCCCTTTGCAACCAGTCTAGCTTTGAAAGTTTCCACTCTCCCTTCCGCATCCTTCTTTCTTTTGTAGACCTATTTGCATCCAATGGGTTTTATCCTATCCGGAAAATCTACAAGTTCCCAAACAGAGTTGGATTTCATAGAATCCATCTCATTGTTCATAGCCTGTTTCCAAGATCTAGAATCAACATCCTTTATAGCTTCATCATATGTGACCGGATCTTCCTCATGCTCATGAGCCTCGGCCTGGTATACCTCAGCATCATACATGAAGAAATTAGGTTTCTTAGAAACCCTCCCACTACGACGAGGCACCAATTGTTGATCGTCTGCAGGTCTTTCACTAGAACTCGAACTTGCGTCCAAGACCGAAATCTGTGGAGCAGTTCTTTCACCCGATAACTCCTCTAGCACCACTTTGCTTCGAGGCTTAAAGTCATTCATGTGACTTTCCTCCAAGAATGTCGCATGGGTTGAGACAATGACCTTTTGTTCCTTCGGGTTATAGAACAGACCTCCTTTAGTTCCCTTTGGATACCCTACAAACATGCACAATTCTAATCTTGGTTCCAACTTCTTCGCATCCCTATCCAGTACATGTGCCGAGCAGCCCCATATTCTCATATGTCCAAGGGAGGGCTTCCTACCACGCCACAATTCATACGAAGTTCTAGGAATTGATTTACTCGGAACCTAGTTCAGAATATAGCACGCCGTTTGTAAAGCATGTCCCCAAAATGATAATGGCAGCGTTGAGCAACTCATCATGGACCGTACCATATCCAATAAGGTCCTGTTTCTCCTTTCGGCTACACCATTCTGTTGTGGAGTACCAGGTGCAGTCAATTGAGATAATATCCCATTCTCTACAAGATGTCCTAGAAATTCATCGGAGAGGTATTCGCCACCTCGATCAGATCGAAGTGTCTTTATGGATTTATCCAATTGCTTTTCCACTTTCGCACGATACTCTTTGCATTTATCAAAGGTTTCGCTCTTGCGGTGCATCAGATACACATATCCATACCTCGAGTAATCATCTATGAAAGAGACATAGTACTCAAACCCTCCTCGTGCTGTGACGTTCATGGGGCCACATACGTCAGTGTGCACAATTTCTAAGAGCTCCTGTGCCCTTGTACCCTTAGCTCCAAAAGACCTCTTAGTCATCTTACCCTCTAGACAAGACTCACATTGGGGAAGTCGTACCTCCTCCAGAGATTCCAGAGGACCGTCTTTCACCAATCTTTGAATCCTATCCTGATTAATATGACCAAGTCTTAAATGCCAAAGATACGCCTTGTTAGAGTGAGAAACTTTCAACCTTTTAGAGTTATCAATTAATTCAGTGTCAAGCAGTGAGTACATCTTTGGTCTGATCAAATATAGGTTTCCATCCATCCATCCAGAACAGATAAAAGACTTATTTCTACGAATATCAACTCTTTTACAAAAAGAAACTGAATAAGAATCCTTTATTAAACAAGCTACCGATATAAGGTTCCTCCTAAAATTAGGAACATAAAAACAGTCTTTCAATAAAATAAACCTAAATTGATCAAAATAAAGGTGAACATCTCCCACTGCCTCAGCCACCACAAAGCTACCATCTCCAGTCCGCAACGAGAGGCTCCTATCATGTAGACTTCTCGTTTCCATGAACCCCTGCATAGAAACACAAACATGATTGGTGGCACCCGAATCAATGACCCAAGTGTCTTTCGATTCTTCCACCAAACACGCTTCTAAGTAATGAAGTTCCTTACCTTCCTTTCCCTTGGAGGCTAGGAATTCCCGGCAAGCCTTCTTGAAGTGACCTACCTTCCCACAGTGGAAGCATTTGGACTTTTTAGGGTCCTTTGGCTTCTTGTTCTTCTTCTTCTTCTTCCCGTCCGAGACAGGAGGATTAGAAGAACTGGAAGCCACTTGCTTCTTATTTGGCCTCTTCCTCTTCCGTGAAGGATTAGAAGATTCCGCCAAATTTGCCTCTCCTTTAGGTCGGACCGTATCCTCATCCCTGATCATCCGCTCATAAGCCTGTAGTTGCTTCATGAGCTCGGTAAGTCCTAACTCCTTTGTCGCCAGATTGTATGCGGCCTTAAACCCCACAAAATCTTTAGACAGAGTCTTGAACACCATCTCGCTCTGGGTGTTATAGTCCAACTCAGCACCATTCTCGACAGCCTCAGTGAAGAATCCCATTAGAGTGATCATATGGTCCTTCACCGGAGTACCCGCCTTTTGCTTGGAGTTCATAATGCTGGTGATAGCGGATTGTCGAGCCAATTTTTCTTGGCCCCCGAACATGTCCTCCAGATTATCCATGATCTCCCCAGCAACTTGATAAGTCTCATGCTGCTTCTGTAAAGCACTCGTCATGCTAGCAAGGATGTAGCATCGAGCTATTTCATTGGATTCTCTCCAACGATTATAGGCAACCGGGACCTCCTCAAGTGGTGTGTCAGGTTTGGGCCCAGGTGGGCATGGTTCGTCCAGTACGAACTTGTGTCTCTCGCAGCTGAGAACTATTAATAGATTTCTTTTCCAATCTTTATAATTGTCGCCATTCAACTTATTTTCAGTAAGTATTGAAATGAGGGGTGTCAGTGACATTTTGAACTGAAATAAAATTATACTAGACATCATTACAAAGCCCAAGCAAATATACAGATAATTTAGCAAATAAAAACATACGAGTATGTTCCTACATGAAACTTGAAAAAACATGTAGCATTGCAACGGTAATTCTCAGCACCTATTGCCCCAAGCCACCGAGGGGTGGTCATGAGAACAAATAGCCGGAACATGAACCCCGTCTAATTAATATATGTTACCTTAAATCCTTCAAGGTTAAGACATATATTAATAACCGCTTATTTGGCCACCAGTTTAGTTAACAGAGCTTCTAGGGAAGGTTAATAACTAAACGAGTCTTGAGTGTATAACCATTGTTTACGTAGCCCGATCCACGTCCTACCAAGCCACCGAGAGGTGGTCATGAATAGGATCGCACCCGAACACGTTTTCCACATAGGAGATCCAATCTAGTATACCGGTGGCGGTAAACACCTACCGAGGGGTGTGGTCAGGTCAGAACTGACGCGAGGCATTACCATGCTTTCACATATGGATCAACAATAGAGGCCGTGGGTTTAGTTTGAAACCCTCTCCTACTCAATATTTTGAAAAACATGCAAGTTTTGTCAAATTATGTATGATCAATATAGTATGAGCGGCACTCACCTATCCTATATGACATGTTATCAAATATGCATACAAAACATCCATCAATACATATTTATACATCCATGACATATCACAGAAAAATAATTGACAGAATAACCAAGCCATGGTTCCATCCTAGAACAAAGAAAATAAAGATTACAAAATTCCATCCAAAGTATTCTTTGGGTCTTGAATTTTGTTCCATCTTCTTGTATCCATCTTTATGTAGCCTCTCTATTTATTTCTCATCCCAAGAATTATTTAAAATTTAAATTTTCAAAAAATTTAAATTTCAAATTCAAACTCTAAATTCGAATTTCAAATTTAAATTTCTAATTCAAATTTTAAACAATTTTAATCATCATGTGTAACAATATGTAATTTCAAAAATTTCAAATTTTCAATTACATATTTTTAAACATGATTTAAAATTAAATCTCAAATTTAAAAATCAAAATTTTCAAATTTTGGACCGCCGCACCGCCGTCTGTGAAGGCGGCAGCCGCCGTGGGCAGCCACCAACCTCGGAGGGGCTGGCAGCCCACGGTTACCCCTTGTGCAGCCTGCCGGGCTGCAGGCCAAGCTTGCAGGGCTGCAGGCCAAGCCTGCAGCGCCAGGCTGCACGCCCAGGCTGGGCGCAGCAGCCGGCAGGCTGCAGGCAGCGCCTGCAGCCAGTGGCTGCATGCCCAGGCTGCGGCCGGCCTTGGGCAGGCTGCGCCACCCTCGGCTGCAGGCCAAGCCTGCGGCCGTGGGTGATGTTTGCCTGCATAGGGCATGCCGCAGCCCCATCCTGCCCGAGGGCAGGGGCTACAGCCCCACCAAGGCCCGTCGGCCTATTCCGAGGGGTCGTGTCTCGATTTTCGTGTCATATTCCAATTTACCTATTAGGATCTCCAAAAATTAATTTGAATCCTAATTAAATTGAAATTTTCCACACAATCAAAATTTCAATCTTTAAATTAAATTTAACTTTTGGGAAAAATAAATTACGGTCTTCAATCTTCAATCTCATCCAAGAATAATTACATAAAAAATTCCTAAACCGTTTCCGGTGTGCAAAAATTCTAACCATAAAAAATCTAAGAGATAAAAATTAAAATCCATGGGAAAATTACAGTGTTAATTAAACTGCTCCCATGGTTACATAAAAATTCCTAGATACAATTTTTCTAAATTCTAAGGAACCATAACCGGTATAATCAAGCATGCTTATAATAATTCAAAAAATTAAAATAACCACATACTTTATACATAATACATGATAACAACATAAAGGAACCCTAGAATGCCACTCTCTAAATATCAAATCCATACATAAATAAAAAAGACTAAGTAATTGTCTAATTTATGTGCATGGCATAGTCATGAGATGGCTCTGATACCAATTGTTGGAAAATAAACCGGTAAAAATGTATCAGAGTGGCGCAGCGGAACAATAAAAATTTTTAGATCGTTAAATATCTCATGATGCCATATACAATAAACCAACAACAATTAAAACTCATACCTCAAGGACGCCAATCTTGCAGGAGGAGAATGACCGGAGGCTTCAACCAACTAGCCTTCTCTACTATTCTCCAATTCCCGAATGGCTGAGTGTGTGGGCACTCTGAACCTCGATCGGTATGCTAGCACTGCTAGTCTTCTTCCGACCACCCAGATCTCTAAAGAACTTTATTGTCACGATGAGCTGTGCAACAATAAGCCTGCTCACCTGAGAGTCTGTGGTCTTAGAGAACTGGAGTGGCAGGACCTCTATTTATAGAGTTGCATGAGGTGAATCTCTGAATTTGAATTGGATTAGGAAAATATATTTTCCCTTATCCAAACCCATAAAATCTGAATTTTTCCAAGGGAGAATCTCCACTAAAAATTCGGTTTTCTTAGGATAGATCCAATCCAAATCTCAACAAGATTTTAACTAGAATTTTATCTCCCTTTTTCAACCCAAAAAATCCAAAAATTCAAGGTGTATCTTCCCTAAAGATTTCGGCCATTATGGATAAGGGAGAATCAAAAAATTCCACTAGGATTTTCAAGCTTGAATATCATCTCAACCTTATCCAAAAATAACCGAATTTTTCCTCGGATAAATCCAACAATTTCGGCCACTTTTAGGGAGGGAGAGAATCCTAATTCAACTGGGATTGAAACTTGAATTTTTCCTTGAATCTTATCCACAAAAACCGAATTTTCCATTGGAGATTATCCTCCAAAAATTCGCCCACTTTTGTTGGGATTTGGATTCAAAATTCAAGTAGGATTCTAACAAGATTATCCTCTCCAAATCCAACTCAAATTCGAATTTCAAACCTTGTGGATTTTCCACAACAAATTCGAATCCTACTTGGACTGTGATTCAAAATTTGAATTTCAAATTTCAAATTCAAATTTCAAATTCAAATTTCAAATTTCAAATTACAAATTTCAAATTTAAATTTCAAATTCAAATTTCAAATTCGAATTTCAAATTCAAATTTCAAATTCAAATTTCAAATTCAAATTTCAAATTTCAAATTTCAAAATTCAAATTTCAAATTTCAAAATTCAAATTTCAAATTCCACAAAACGGTTGTTTTTCATATTCTTGTTCTCATGGATAATTTTCTACAACTCCAATCCAATCTCAAATAAAATCATGGCAACTTTATTCGGAGTTCGAATAATTGTGTACTCTATTATCCAAAACAAAATCTGAATCCAACCGGAGAGAATCTTGTCTACCATCCTAATCCTGTGTCATCACCATCCATGCATAATAAACTAGCCAATAGCATACACAAATCAATTTGCCAAACGTTAAGGAATTATGTGGAGCTAGTAGAGGGACTGATTGGACATATATAATCAGGCTCCCATGATTCCACATGATCATCACTCTGTACCGAACAACTCAATCATATGATCACTAATTTCAGAGTCACACCACTATAAACCTGAAACTGAACTCCCAATTATATACCGTATTACGTAAGCCTGTGATGAGCTACCATCCAATGACCTTGTCATATATGCAAAACCCTCATATGATATCCATGATCAGCCTTAGGTCAAAGTCCGTTTAATCCTACTGATTAGGCTATCTTAAAGTTCCATTATACTACCGAATTAAGAAAATGATTATTCACCATATGTGAATAAGAAGTCATCCGCCCAACAGACGACCCAAGGTCTTGTCCATTTTCACATTCAGTATAATGCCTTTAAGAGGATATCTTTAACTCCTCAGAGCTATGATTCCGATATCTGCAAACAAACCCTTCATCGTATACAAGTCATGCACCCAACGAACCGGTCTATAAGCTTACTACCTCTGAGACGCTTTAGCCATTGGAACATCAAAGTACACAAGTCATATACATGAAGTAGTTCATTTACTCAGGATTAAGGTTATTGCACAATGAACGTCAAAAGCAGATTGATCCACTCATAGCGGACTACGTAGATCAATCACGCTTTAGTCCCGGTCTAATATGTCACCACCGAGCAACATATCCATGTCTCTACTTGGGAGTCCAGCTCCAGACAGTCAAGACAGACCGTCCCCTCCAAGGCTTTAGACAACATAATAGTCTTAACATGAGTTAGATGCTCGGTCTAACCCCATAGACTACAGACCATAGTTTAGACTGCTAACTTTAGAACATTGTCTTCTCGCATACAAAAGTCCATTGCATGCAACGTTCCAACAGTTTTAACACAAGCAGTCAGTGAGCCATATTTGCTTACATTTACTTTAACATGTAAATAAGACGAGGACAAATAGCAATGTAATGAATAACCTCTATGTATAATTTTATTATCCAGTTCAAAATGAATACATCAAAATGTCTCTAATACTTAGGGCATTTCCTAACAACATATTACACTGGGACTAAAGCATGATTGATCTACGAAGTCCGCTTTGAGTGAATCGATCTGCTTTTGACGTTCATTGTGCAGTAACCTTAATCCTGAATACATGGACAGCTTCATGTATATGACTTGTGTACTTTGATGTTCCAATGGCTAAAGCGTCTCAGAGGTAATAAACTTATAGACCGGTTTGTTGGGTGCATGACTTGTATACGATGAAGGGTTCGTTTACAGATATCGGAATCATAGCTCTAATGAGGAGTTAAGGGTATCCTCTTAAAGGCATTATATTGAATGTGAAAATAGACAAGGCCTTTGGTTGTCTGCTGGGTGGATACTTCTTATTCATATATGGTGAATAATCATTTTCTTTATTCGGTAGTATAATGGAACTTTAAGATAGCCTGATCAGTAGGAATAAACGAACTTTGGCCTAAGGATGATCATGGATATCATATGAGGGTTCTGCATAGATGATAAGGTCATTGGACGATAGCTTGTCACAGGCTTTCATAATATGGTATATAATTGGGAGTTCAATTTCAGGTTTATAGTGGTGTGACTCTGAAATTACTGATCATATTATTGAGTTGTTCGGTAAAGAATGATGATCATATGGATTTACAGGAGCCCGATTATATATGTCTAATTTGTCCCTCTACTAGCTCCACATAATTCCTTAACGTTTGTCAAAATTGATCTGTGTATGCTATTGGCTAGTTTATTATGCATGGATGGTGTTGACATAGGATTAGGATGGTAGACAAGATTCTTTCCGGATGGATTCAGATTTTGTTTTGGATAATAGAGTACACAATTATTCGAACTCCAAATAAAGTTGCCATGATTTTATTTGAGATTGGATTGGAGTTGTAGAAAATTATCCATGAGAACAAGAATTTGAAATACAACTATTTTGTCGATTTTGAAATTTGAATTTTGAAATTTGAATTTTGAATTTTGAATTTGAAATTTGAATTTGAAATTTGAATTTGAAATTTGAAATTTGAAATTTGAATTTGAAATTTGAATTTGAAATTTGAATTGAATTTCAAATTTCAAATTCAAATTCAAATTTCAAATTCAAATTTCAAATTTCAAATTTCAAATTTTGAATCATAGTCCAGATGAGATTTGAATTTGTTGTGGTAAATCCCCAAGGAATGAAATTTGAATTTGAGTTGGACATGGAGAGGAAATCTTGTTTGAATACTACTTGAATTTTGAATCCAAATCCTAACCAAATATGGACAAAAATTTTGAGGATTATCCTCAATGAATTTTCAGATTTTTGTGGATAAGGTTTAAGGAAAAATTCAAGTTTCAATCCCAGTTCAATTTGGATTCTCTCCTCCCCGACTATGGCCAAAAATTTGAGGAAGATCTCCTAGGAGATTTTCAATTATTTTGGATAAGGATAAGATAAGATTCAAGGTTGAAAATCCTAGTGGAATTTTGATTCTTCCTTATCCAAAAGTGGCCAAAATTTTGGTTGGGATTTATCCCTTGGATTTTCTGATTTTTTGGTTGAAAAAGGGAGATAAGATTTATGTTAAAATCATGTTTGGATTTGGATTAGAATTATCCTAAAGTGGCTGAATTTATTGTTGGGATTTTCCCCTTGGAAAATTTGGATTTTATGCTTGTGGATAAGGGATAATATCTTCTACGAATCCAATTCGAATTCAGAGAATCACCTCATGTAGGTCTATAAATAGGGGTCCTGCCACTCTAGTTCTCTTAGACCACAGACTCTCAGGTGAGTAGGCTTATTGTTGCATAACTCACCGTGACAATAAGTTCTTTGGAGATCTGGGTGGTCGGAAGAAGACTAGCAGTGCTAGCATACCGATCGCGGTTCAGAGTGCCCACACACTCAGCCATTCAGGAATTAGAGGATAGTAGAGAAGGCTAGTTGGGTGAAGCCCTCCAGTCATTCTCCTCCTGCAGATTGGCGTCCTTGAGGTATGAGTTTTAATTGTTGTTGGTTTATTGTATATGGCATCATGAGATATTTAACGATCTTGAAAAATTTTTATTATTCCACTGCGCCACTCTGATATGTTTTTACCGATTATTTTCCTACACTTAATCCTAAGTGAATGAACTACTTCATATATATGACTTGTGTACCTTGATGTTCCAATGACAAAAGCATGTCAGAGGTAGTAAGCTTATAGACCGATTCGTTGGGTGCATAACTTTTATACGATGGAGGATTTGTTTGTAGATATTGGAATCATAGCTCTAATAAGGAGTTAAGGGTATCCTCTTATAGGCATTATACTGGATGTGAAAATGGACAAGGCCTTGGGTCGTCTGCTAGGCAGATGACTTCTTATTAACATATAGTGAATAATCATTTTCTTATTCGGTAGTATAGTGAAACTTTAAGATAGCTTGATCAGTAGGTTGAACGGACTTTAGCCTAAGGCTGATCATGGATATCATATGAGGGTTTTGCATACATGACAAGGTCATTGAACAATAGCTTGTCATAGGCTTTCGTAATACGGTATATAATTGGGAGTTTGGTTTTAGGTTTATAGTGGTGTGACTCTAAAATTGGTGATCATATGGTTGAGTTGGTTAGTACAGAGCAATGATCATATGGATTCAGGGGAGCCTAATTATGTATGTCTAATTAGTTCTTCTACTAGCTCCATATAATTCCTTAACAAATAGCAAATTGATTAGGGTATACTGGCTAGCTTATTATTTTGCATGGATATAGGTAGTGTCCATATAGGATAAGGATAGAAGACTGGATTCTCCCCTAATGAATTCAAATTTTGTTTTGGATAAGAGAATGCACAATTATTCGAATTCTGGATAAAGTTACTATGATTTTATTTGAGTTTGAATTGGAGTTGCGGAAAATTATCTATGAGGACAAAATTTGAAATACAAGTTTTTTGTGGAGTTTAAAATTTGAAATTTGAGATTTGAAATTTGAATTTGACATTTGAAATTTAAATTTAAATTTGAAATTTGAAATTTGGAATTTGAATTCGAAATTTAAATTTGAAATTTGAGTTTGAAGCTTGAATTTTTTGAAATTTAAACTTTGAAATTTGAATTCAAATTTTGAATCACAAAATCTTATGATAATCGAATTTTTGTGGATAATGGGATAAGGAGAATTAGTTTTCTTGTGGATACGAAAGAGGAAGATCTTGTTTGAATTCTACTTGAATTTTGAATCTTAATTCCTTGTAATGTGGCCAAATTTGTTGAAAGGATATTTGCCCTTGATAAGTTCAGATTTTAGTGGATAAGGATGAGTGAAAAATTCAAGTTTTAATCCTATTCGAGTTTTGAATCTCTTCCTCACATGGTGGCTGAAATCTTTATTGATAAACCTAGGGAGTTCGGATTTTTTGTGGATAAGGGTGAGATAAAATTCAAGTTAAAAAATCCTATTTGAATTTTAATTCTCCTCACACTTTAATGGCCAAATCTAGACATACTTTTAGCTTAGGGGAAATTTGGTTTAGTGGATAAATGAGGAGATAAAATTCAAATTAAAATTCTGTTTAAATTTTGAATGCAAAATCTCCTAGGGTGGCTAAATCTTCCCATGATTTTGGACTATGGTGAATTCAGATTTTACGTGGAAGAAAGGGAGAAAATCTTCTCCTAGTCCAATTCAAATTCAAGGGATCACCTCGTGCAAGTCTATAAATAGGAGTCCTACCACTCTAGTTCTCTTAGACCACAGACTCTCAGGTGAGCAGGCTTATTGTTGCATAACTCACCGTAACAATAAGTTCTTTAGAGATCTTGGTGGTTGGAAGGAGACTAGTAGTACTAGCATACCGATTGAGAATCCGAGTGCCTATATACTCTACCATCTGGAAATCAGAGAATAGTAGAAAAGGCTAGTTGGTTGAAGCCCTCCGATCATTCTCCTCTTACAGTTCTGGCATCCTCTGAAGGTTTAAGTTTATTGCTGTTAGTTTATTGTATATGGCATCACGAGATATTTAACAATCTCGAAAAAATTTTTGTAATTCCACGGTGCATATTTTGTCAATTATTCCTCAAATTGGTATCAAAGCCATTTTGTGATTATGTCATGCACATGAATTAGACAATAGGTTAGTCTTTTTAATGTATGGATTTGATATTTAGAGAGTGACATTCTAGGATTCCTTTATGTTGTTATCATAAATTATGTATGTAGTATATGGTTATTTTAATTTTATGAATTATTATAAGCATGCCTAATTTTGCTGATTATGGATCCTTAGAATTTAGAAAAATTGTATCTAATAATTTTTTTCATAGAACCATGGGAGCGGTTTATTATCACCCTAATTTTTCCATGGATTTTATTTTTTAGTTTCTTAGAATTTTTATGATTAAAATTTTGAACACTGGAAACGGTATAGGAAAATTTTATGTAATTATTCTTGGAGGAGATTGAAGATTGAAGACCATAATTTATTTTTCCCAAAGTTAAATTTGATTTAAAGATTGAAATTTTTTTTGTGTGGAAAATTCCAATTTATTTAGGATTCAAATTAATTTTGGAGATCCTAATGGGTTAATTGGAATATGACATGAAAATCGAGGATCGACCCCTCGAGATGAGCCACCGGCCTTTATGGGGCTACAGCCCCTGCCCTCGGGTAGGATGAGGCTATGGCAGCCCTTATTTAAGGCTAGACCACCCACGGCCGCAGGCTGTGCCTATAGCCAAGGGTGGCCGTGGCCCCCCTAAGGGCTACTGCACCCACTCGGGGTGTGTAGCCCATGGTTGCAAGCATTGCCTGTAGCCTGGCAGGCTGCTGCAACCCCCCAGGGGGTGCAGCCCATGGCTGCAGGCTGTGCCTGCAACTCGGCAGGGCTACACCCTGACTGAGCTTGGGCTGCCAGCCCCCCCGGGGGTTGGGGCTGTCCACTGCGGCTGCGGGCTTCCCGGTCCGTGGGCCGACAGGTCAAAAATGGAAAATTTTCAATTTTTTAAATTTGAAATTTAATTTTAAATCGCGTATAAAAATATGTAATTAAAATATTTTGAAATTTTTTGATATTACATATTATTATACATGAAATTTGAAATTGTTTAAAATTTGAATTTGATATTTAAATTTGAAATTCGAATTTGAAATTTGAATTTGAAATTTAAATTTTTTTTTTTGAAATTTGAATTTTAAATAATTCTTGGGATGAGAAATAAATGAAGAGGCTACATGAAGATAGATACAGGAAGATGGAGCAAAAATTCAAGACCCAAAGAATGCCTTGGATAGAATTTTGTAATCTTTATTTTTCTTTATTCTAGGATGGGAGCATGGCTTGGTTATTAAATTTTTCCATCATTTTTTTTTTGTGATATGTCATAGATGGATGAATATGTATTGATGGATGATTTTGATGCATATTTAATAACATGTCATATAGGATAGGTGAATGCCACTCAATCTATATTGATCATACATTTTTTCAAAACTTACATGTTTTTCAAAATATTAAGTGGGAGAAGGTTTCAAACAAAACCCACGGCCTCCATTGTTGATCCATATGTGAAAGCATGATAATGTCTCGCGTTAGTTCTGCCTGATCACACCCCTCGGTAGGTGTTTACCACCGTCCGTATACTAGATTGGATCTCCTATGTGGAAAATGTATTCGGGTATGATTCTATTCATGACCACGCCTCGGTAGCTTGGTAAGATATGGATCAAACTATATAAACAATGATTATACACTCAAGACTCGTTTAGTTATTAACTTTCTCTAGAAACTCTGTTAACTAAACTAGTGGTCAAAATAAGCGATTATTAATATATGTCATAACCTTGGAGGATTTAAGACAATATATATTAATTGGACGGGGTCCATGTTCCGGTTATTTGTCCCATGACCACCCCTCAGTGGCTTGGGGTAATAGGTGTTGAGAATTACCGTTGCAATGCTATATATTTTTTCAAGTTTCATGTAGGAACATACTTGTATGTTTTACTTGCTAAATTCTCTCTATATTTGATTGGGCTTTGTAATGATATTCTTGTATAATTTTATTTCAGTTCAAAATGTCACCGACACCCCTCATTTCAGGCCAACTTGGTGGAATCTTCTAAACCCTCTAGGATATATGGCTCACTGACTGCTTGTGTTAAATTATTAGAATGTTGCATGCAATGGACTTTTGTATGCAAGAAGACAATATTCTAAACTAAGCAGTCTAAATTATGGTCCGTAGTCTATGGGATTAGATTGAGCATCTAACTCATGTTAAAACTATTATGTTGTCTAAAGCCATTGTGGGGACAGTTTGTCTTGACTATTCGGAGCATAGACTCCTGAGTAGAGGCATAGATATGTTATTTAGTGGTGACATATTGGACTGGGACTAAAGTGTGATTGATCTTCGTAGTCCACTATGAGTGAATCAATCTGCTTTTGACATTCGTTATGCAATAACCTTAATCCTAAGTAGATAAACTACTTCATGTATATGACTTGTGTACTTTGATGTTCCAATGGTAAAGTGTCTTAGAGGTAGTAAGCTTATAGACTAGATTGTTGGGTGCATGACTTATATATGATGGAGGGATTGATTACAAATATTGGAATCATAGCTCTAATAAGGAGTTAAGAGTATCTTCTTAAAGGCATTATACTGAATATGAAAATAGACAAGTTCTTTGGTCGTCTGCTAGGCGGATGACTTCTTATTCCCATATAGTGAATAATCATTTTCTTATTCGGTAGTATAACATAACTTTAAGATAGTTTGATTAGTAATATTGAATGGACTTTGATCTTAGGCCAATCATGGATAGCATATGAGGGTTTTGTATACATGACAAGGTCATTGGACAATAGCTTGTCATAGGCTTTCGTAATACGATATATAATTGGGAGTTTAGTTTTAGGTTTATAGTGGTGTGACTCTGAAATTAGTGATCATATGGTTGAGTTGGTCGGTACAAAGCAATGATCATATGGAGTCACAGGAGCTCGATTATGTATGTCCAATTGGTCTCTCTACTACCTCCATATAATTCCTTAACAAATGGCAAATTGATCGGGGTATACTGGTTGGCTTGTTGTCTTCAATGGATATAGGTAGTGTCCACGTAGGATAAGGATGGAAGACAGGATTATCTCCTAATGAATTCAAATTTTGTTTTGAATAAGAGATTACATAATTATTCGAATTCCAAATAAAGTTGCCATGATTTTATTTGAGTTTGAATTGGAGTTATAGAAAATTATCCATGAGGACAAAATTTGAAATACAAGTTTTTTGTGAAGTTTGAAATTTGAAATTTGAAATTTAAAATTTAAATTTTGAATTTAAAATTTCAATATGAAATTTAAATTTGAAATTTGAATTTGACATTTGAATTTGAAATTTAAATTTTAAATTTGAAATTTGAATTCGAATTTTAAATTTGAAATTTGAATTTAAAGTTTGAATTTTTTGAAATTTGAATTCAAATTTTGAATCACAAAATCTTATGATAACCGAATTTTTATGGATAATGGCACAAGGAGAATCGGTTTTCTTATGGATAAGGGAGAGAAAGATTTTGTTTAAATCCTACTTGAATTTTGAATCCTAATTCCTTCTAATGTGGCCGAATTTGTTGAAAGGATATTTCCCCTTGATAAGTTCAAATTTTAGTGGATAAGGATGAGTGAAAAATTCAAGTTTCAATCCTATTTGAATTTTGAATCTCTTCCTCACATGGTGGCTGAAATCTTTATGGATAAACCTAGGGAGTTCGGATTTTTTGTGAATAAGGGTGAGATGAAATTCAAGTTAGAAAATCTTATTTGAATTTTGATTCTCCTCACACTTGAGTAGCTGAATCTAGATACTTTTGGCCTAGGGGAAATTCAGTTTTAGTGGATAAATAAGGAGATAAAATTCAAGTTAAAATCCTATTTGAATTTTGAATGCAAAATCTCCTAGGGTGGCTGAATCTTCCCATGATTTTGGCCTATGGTGAATTCGGATTTTGTGTGGAAGAAAGGGAAAAAATCTTCTCTTGATTCAATTCAAATTCAAGGGATCATCTCATGCAAGCCTATAAATAGGAGGCCTACCACTCTAGTTCTCTTAAACTACAGACTCTCAGGTGAGCAGGCTTATTGTTGCACAACTCACCATGACAATAAGTTGTTTAGAGATCTGGGTGGTCAAAAAGAGACTAACAGTGCTAGCATAGCGATCGAGAATCCGAGTGCCTACACACTCTACCATTCGAAAATTGGAGAATAATAGAGAAGGCTAGTTGGTTGAAGCTCTCCGATCATTCCCTTCCTATTGTTTTGGCGTCCTCTGAAGGTATGATTTTATTGTTGTTAGTTTATTGTATATGGTATCGCGAGATATTTAACGATCTTAAAAAAAATTTTGTAATTCCGCTGTGCACATTTTGTCAATTATTCCTACACAACCTAGTATACCAACGGTGGTAAACACCTACCGAGGGGTGTGGTCAGGGTGGAACTTACATGAGGCGTTACTATGCTTTCACATATGGATCAACAATGGAGGCCATAGGTTTTGTTTGAAACCCTCTCCCACTCAATATTTTAAAAGCATGTAAGTTTTTGAATGAACATATATGATCAATATAGTTTGAGCGGTATTCTTTGATCCCTATATGATATGTTATCAAATATGCATACATAACATCCATCAATACATATTCATCCTTCCATGACAAAATGTAGAATAAATAAATGATGAAAAATTAAATAACCTAGCCATGGTCCCATCCTAAAAAATGAAAAATGAAAAATTACAAAATCACATCCAAAACATTCTTTAGGCCATGAATTTTGTTCCATCTTCATGTATCCATTTTTATGTAGCACATCCATTTATTTCTCATACAACAAATTACTTAGAAATCAAATTAAAAAAATTCAAATTTTAAACAATTTTAAATTTCATATATAACAGTATGTAATTTCAAAATTTAAATATACAATTACATAACATGTAATTTCAAAATTTAAATTTACAATAACATAATTTTATACACAATTTAGAATCAAATATCAAATTTAAAAATTTGAAATTTAAGAACCTCAGCCCGTTGGGCCATAGGCCCAAAAGCCCTATTGGAATAAACATTAGAGTATGCAGCTGAATTTTATAACCTTTTTAAAGGATCGTTAAAAGACTCGTGTTGGTATATATAGTAAATTATTAATAATCAAATACTTTCAGAGGAAAACACCAGGAATGCTGGAGGAAGTTGTTAGGAAATGCCCTAAGCATTAGAGACATTTTGATGTATTTATTTTGAACTGGATAATAAAATTGTATATAGAGGTTATTCATTACATTGCTGTTTGTCCTCATTCAATTTACATGTTAAAGTAAATGTAAGCAAATATGGCTCACTAACTGCTTGTGTTAAAACTGTTAGAACATTGCATGCAATGGATTTTTGTATGCGAGAAGACAATGTTCTAAAGTAAGTGGTCTAAACTAAGGTCTGTAGTTATAGGGTTAGACCGAGTATCTAACTCATGTTAAGACTATTATGTTGTCTAAAGCCATGGTAGGGACAGTTTGTCTTGACTGTCTGGAGCATTGACTCCCAACTAAAGACATACATATGTTGCTTGGTGGTGACATATTAGACCGAGACTAAAGCGTGATTGATCTACGTAGTCCGCTATGAGTGGATCAATCTGCTTTTGATGTTCATTGTGCAGTAACCTTAATCCTGAGTAAATGAACTACTTCATGTGTATGACTTGTGTACTTTGATGTTCCAATGGCTAAAGCGTCTCAGAGGTAGTAAGCTTATATACCTATTCGTTAGGTGCATAACTTGTGTACGATGAAGGGTTTGTTTACAGATATCAGAATCATAGCTCCAACGAGTTAAGGGTATCCTCTTAAAGGCATTATACTAGATATGAAAATGGACAAGGCCTTGGGTCGTCTACTGGGCAGATGGCTTCTTATTCACATATGGTGAATAATCATTTTCTTATTCGGTAGTATAATGGAACTTTAAGATAGCCTGATCAGTAGGATTGAACGGACTTTGACCTAAGGATGATCATGGATATCATATAAGAGTTCTGCATACATGATAAGGTCATTGGACGATAGCTCGTCACAGGCTTACGTAATACGATATATAATTGGGAGTTCAATTTCAGGTTTATAGTGGTGTGACTCTGAAATTGGTGATCATATGATTGAGTTGTTCGGTAAAGAATGATGATCATATGGATTCATGGGTGCCCGATTATATATGTCCAATTGGTCCCTCTACTAGCTCCACATAATTCCTTAACGATTGGCAAATTGATTTGTGTATGCTTATTGGTTGGTTGATTATGCATGGATGGTGTTGACATAGGATTAGGATGGTGGACAAGATTCTCTCCGGTTGAATTTATAATTTGTTTTGGATAATAGAATACACAATTATTCGAACTCCAAATAAAGTTGCCATGATTTTATTTGAGATTGGATTTGAGTTGTAGAAAATTATCCATGAGAACAAAAATTTGAAATACAACTGTTTGTGGATTTTGAAATTTGAATTTTGAAATTTGAAATTTAAATTTTGAATTTGAAATTTGAAATTTAAATTTTGAATTTGAAATTTGAATTTGAAATTTGAAATCTGAATTTGAATTTTGAATTTTGAAATTTGAAATTCAAATTTTGAATCACAGTCCAAGTGGAATTCGAATTCTCTGTGGATAATTCCACAAGGCTAGAATTCGAATTTGAGTTGGATTATGAAGAGGAAAATCTTGTTTGAATCCTACTTGAATTTTGAATCCTAATTCTAACATAAGTGGCAAAATTTTTGTTGAGGAAAATCCTCCAAGATATTTTCAGATTTTGTGGATAAGGATGCAGGAGAAAATTCAAGTTTCAATCCCAGTTGAATTTGGATTCTCTCCCCCCTGGAATTAGACGAAATTTTGAGGGAAAATCTTAAAGAGATTTTCGGCTATTTATGGATAAGGATAAGATAAAATTCAAGCTAGAAAATCCTATTTGGATTTTGATTCTCCTCGTACTTTAATGACCAAATCTAGTCATGTTTTTGGCATGAAGGGGAATAGGTTTTTATGAGAGAATGAGAAGTTGAAATTCAAGTTAAAATCCTGTTTAAATTTGGATTGGATAATCTCAGAAGTGGATGAATTTTTTGGTTAGATAAGGCCATGAAAAATTCAGATTTTATGAGTGGATAAGGGAGAAAATCTTCTCCTAATCCAATTTGAATTCAGAGGATCACCTCATGCAAGTCTATAAATAGAGGTCCTGTCACTCCAGTTCGCTTAGACCATAGACTCTTAGGTGAGTAGGCTTATTGTTGCATAACTCACCGTGACAATAAGTTCTTTAGAGATCTGGGTGGTTGGAAGAAGACTAGCAGTGCTAGCATACCAATCAAGGTTCAGAGTGCCCACACACTCAGCCTTTTGGGAATTGGAGAATAGTAGAGAAGGCTAGTTAGTTGAAGCCCTCCATTCATTCTCCTCCTGCAGATTGGCATCCTTTGAGGTATGAGTTTAAATTGTTGTTTGTTTATTGTATATGGCATCATGAGATATTTAACAATCTTGAAAAATTTTATTGTTCCGCTGCGCCACTCTGATACGTTTTTACCAATTTATTTCCTGCAATTGGTATCAGAGCCATCTTATGACTATGCCATATACATATATTAGACAATTAATTAGTCTTTTTATTTCTGTATGGATTTGATATTTAGAGAGTGGCATTCTAGGATTCCTTTATGTTGTTATCATGTATTATGTATGTAGTATGTGGTTATTTTAATTTTTCAAATTATTATAAGCATGCTTGTTTTTGCCGGTTATGGTTCCTTAGAATTTAGAAAATTATGTCTAAGAATTTAGAAAATTATACCATGAGAGCAGTTTATTATTACTGTAATTTTCCCATGGATTTTAATTTTTTGTCTCTTAGAATTATTATGATTAGAATTTTTGTACACCGGAAACGGTTTAGGAAATTTTATATAATTATTCTTGGAGGAGATCGAAGTTTGAAGACCGTAATTTATTTTTTCCCAAAAGTTAAAATTAATTTAAAGGTTGAAATTTTGATTGTGTAGAAAATTTTAATTTAATTAAGATTCAAATTAATTTTGGAGATCCTAATGGGTAAATTGCAATATGACACGAAAATCGAGGACCGACCCCCTCGGGATGGACCACCAACCGTGGTGGGGCTGCAGCCCCTACCCTCAGGCAGGATGGGGCTACGGTAGCCCCTGCCACGGCTGCACCACCCACGGCTGCAGGCTCTACCTGCAGCCGAGCGTGGTCGTGGTCCCCCAGGGGCTGGCCGCAGCCCTGGGTGTGTAGCCTGGCGGAGCCTGCAGCCAAGCATGGCTGTACATGGCTTGCAGCCGTGGGCTGCCAACCCCCCGGGGGCTGGAGGCTGCCCATAGCGGCTGCCGGCCTCCGGGACCGATGGTTCGAAAATAAAAAAAATTTGATTTTTAAATTTGAGATTTAATTTTAAATCATGTTTAAAAATATGTAATTGAAAATTTGAAATTTTTGAAATTACATATTATTGCACATGATATTTAAAATTGTTTAAAATTTGAATTTGAAATTTAAATTTGAAATTCGAATTTGGAATTTGAATTTGAAATTTAAATTTTTGGGATTTAAATTTTAAATGATTCTTGGGATGAGAAATAAATGGAGAGGCTACATAAAGATGGAAACAAGAAGACAGAACAAAATTCAAGACCCAAAGAATGCTTTGGATAGAATTTTGTAATCTTTATTTTCTTTGTTTTAGGATGGAACCATGGCTTGGTTATTATTCTGTCAATTATTTTTTCTATGATATGTCATGGATGTATAAATATGTGTTGATGGATGTTTTTGTTAGGAAATGCCCTAAGTATTAGAGACATTTTGATGTATTCATTTTGAACTGAATAATAAAATTATACATAGAGGTTATTCATTACATTGCTATCTGTCCTCGTCTTATTTACATGTTAAAGTAAACGTAAGCAAATATGGCTCACTGACTGCTTGTGTTAAAACTGTTAGAACGTTGCATGCAATGGATTTTTGTATGCGAGAAGATAATGTTCTAAAGTTAGCGGTCTAAACTATGGTCTGTAGTCTATGGGGTTAGACTGAGCATCTAACTCATGTTAAGACTATTATGTTGTCTAAAATCTTGGAGGGGACGGTTTGTCTTGACTGTCTGGAGCTGGACTCCCAAGTAGAGACATAGATATGTTGCTTGGTGGTGGCATATTAGACCGGGACTAAAGCGTGATTGATCTACTTAGTCCGCTATGAGTGGATCAATCTGCTTTTGACGTTCATTGTGCAATAACCTTAATCCTGAGTAAATGAACTACTTCATGTATATGACTTGTGTACTTTGATGTTCCAATGGCTAAAGCGTCTCAGAGGTAGTAAGCTTATAGACCGGTTCGTTGGGTGCATGACTTGTATACGATGAAGGGTTTGTTTGCAGATATCGGAATCATAGCTCTGAGGAGTTAAAGGTATCCTCTTAAAGGCATTATACTAAATGTGAAAATGGACAAGGCCTTGGGTCGTCTGCTGGGCAGATGACTTCTTATTCACATATGGTGAATAATCATTTTCTTAATTCGGTAGTATAATGGAACTTTAAGATAGCCTGATCAGTAGGATTAAACGGACTTTGACCTAAGGCTGATCATGGATATTATATGAGGGTTTTGCATATATGACAAGGTCATTGGAGAGTAGCTTGTCACAGGCTTACGTAATACGATATATAATTGGGAGTTCAGTTTCAGGTTTATAGTGGTGTGACTCTGAAATTAGTGATCATATGATTGAGTTGTTCGGTATAGAATGATGATCATATGGAATCATGAGAGCCCGATTATATATGTCCAATCAGTCCCTCTACTAGCTCCATATAATTCCTTAACGTTTGGCAAATTGATTTGTGTATGCTATTCGCTAGTTTATTATGCATGGATGGTGATGACACAGGATTAGGATGGTAGACAAGATTCTCTCCGGTTGGATTCAGATTTTGTTTTGGATAATAGAGTACACAATTATTCGAACTCCAAATAATGTTGCCATGATTTTATTTGAGATTGGATTGGAGTTGTAGAAAATTATCAATGAGAACAAGAATTTGAAACAAAACCGTTTTGTGGATTTTGAAATTTGAATTTTGAAATTTGAAATTTGAAATTTGAATTTGAAATTCGAATTTGAAATTTGAAATTCAAATTTTGAATCACAGTCCAAGTGGGATTCGAATTTGTTGTGGAAAATCCATAAGGTTTGAAATTTGAATTTGAGTTGGATTTGGAGAGGATAATCTTGTTAGAATCCTACTTGAATTTTGAATCTAAATCCTAACAAAAGTGGACGAAATTTTTGAGGATAATCCTCAATGGAATTTCGGTTTTTGTGGATAAGGTTCAAGGGAAGATTCAAGTTTCAATCCCAGTTGAATTTGGATTCTCTCCTCCACGAAGAATGGCCGAAATTTTGGAGATAATCTCCTAGGAAAATTCGGTTATTTTGGATAAGGTTGAGATAATATTCAAGCTTGAAAATCCTAGTGGAATTTTTGATTCTCCCTTATCCATAATGGCCGAATTTGTGGAGAAGATTTTCTCTTAGGAAATTTCGGATTTTTGGTTGAAAAAGGGAGATAAAATTCTAGTTAAAATCTTGTTTAGATTTAGATTGGATTTATCCTAAGAAAACAGAATTTTATTGTTGGATTTTCACATGGAAAAATTTAGATTTTTTGGTTATGGATAAGGGAGAATATCTTTTCCTTGTCCAATTCAAATTCAGAGAATCACCTCATGCAGGTCTATAAATAGAGGTCCTACCACTCCAGTTCTCTCAGAACACAGACTCTTAGGTGAGCAGGCTTATTGTTGCACAGCTCATCGTGACAATAAAGTTCTTTAGAGATCTGGGTGGTCGGAAGAAGACTAGCAGTGCTAGCATACCGATCGAGGTTCAGAGTGCCCACACACTCAACCATTCGGGAATTGGAGAATAGTAGAGAAGGCTAGTTGGTTGAAGCCTCCGGTCATTCTCCTCCTGCAAGATTGGCGTCCTTGAGGTATGAGTTTTAATTGTTGTTAGTTTATTGTATATGGCATCATGAGATATTTAACGATCTAAAAATTTTTATTGTTCCGCTGCGCTACTCTAATACGTTTTTATCGATTTATTTTCCTACAGTTTTATATGCATATTTGATAACATGTCATATAGGATAGGTGAGTGCCACTCATACTATATTGATCATACATATTTGTCAAAACTTGCATGTTTTTCAAAACATTGAGTGGGAGAGGGTTTCAAACAAAACCCATGGCCTCCATTGTTGATCTATTTGTGAAAGCATGGTAACGCCTCGCATCAGTTCTACCCTGACCACACCCCTCGGTAGGTGTTTACCGCCGCCAGTATACTAGGTTGGATCTCCTATGTGGAAAACGTGTTCGGGTACGATTCTATTCATCTTTGGTAGGACGTGGATTGGGCAACGTAAACAATGGTTATACACTCAAGACTCATTTAGTTATTAACCTTCCCTAGAAGCTCTGTTAACTAAACTGGTGGCCAAAATAAGTGGTTATTAATATATGTCTTAACCTTGGAGGTTTTAAGACAACATATATTAATTAGACGGGGTCCATGTTCTGGCTATTTGTCTCATGACCACCCCTCGGTGGCTTGGGCCAATAGGTGCTGAGAATTACCGTTGCAATGCTACATGTTTTTCAAGTTTCATATAGGAACATACTTGTATGTTTTATTTGCTAAATTATCTATATATTTGCTTAGGCTTTGTAATGATGTCTAGTATAATTTTATTTTAGTTCAAAATGTCACCAACACCCTCATTTCAATACTTACTGAAAATAAGCTGAATGGAGATAATTATAAAGACTAGAAAAGAAATCTATTGATAGTTCTCAGCTGCGAGAGACACAAGTTCGTACTGGACGAACCATGCCTACCTGGGCCCAAACCTGACACACCGCTTGAGGAGGTCCCAGTTGCCTATACTCGTTGGAGAGAATCCAACGAGATAACTCGATGCTGCATTCTGGCTAGCATGACGAGTGCTTTACAAAAGCAACATGAGACTTATCAAGGTGCTGGGGAGATCATGGAAAATCTAGAGGATATGTTCAGAGGCCAAGAAAAATTGGCTCGATAGGCTGCTATCACCAGCATTATGAACTCTAAGCAAAAGGCAAGTACTCCGGTAAAGGACCATACGATCACTCTAATGGGATTCTTTGTTGAGGCTGTCGAAAACGGTGATGAACTGGACTACAACACCCAGATCGAGATGGTGTTCAAAACTCTGTTAAAAGAATTTGTGGGGTTTAAGACCGCATATAATCTGGCGACAAGGGAGTTAGGACTAACCGAGCTCATGAAGCAACTCCAAGCTTATGAGCGGATGATCAAAGATGGGGATGCGGTCCAAGCAAAAGGAGAGGCCAATTTGATGGAATCTTCCAAACCCTCACGGAAGAGGAAGAGGCCAAATCAGAAGCAAGCGGCTTCTAGTTCTTCTAATCCTCCTGCCTCGAATAGGAAGAAAAAGAACAAGAACAAGAAGCCCAGGGACCTTAAAAAGTCCAAGTGCTTCCGCTGTGGGAAGGTAGGTCACTTCAAGAAGGCTTGCCGGGAATTCCTAGCCGCCAAGGGCAAGGAAGGAAAGGAACTTCACTATTTAGAAGCGTGTTTGGTGGAAGAATCGAAAGACACTTAGGTCATTGATTTGGGCGCCACTAATCATGTTTGTCTATGCAGGGTCTGTGGAAACAAGAAGTCTACATGATAGGAGCCTCTCGTTACAGACTGGAGATGGTAGCTTAGTGGTGGCTGAGGCAGTGGGAGATGTTTACCTTTACTTTAATGAATTTAAGTTTATTTTATTAAAAACTGTTTTTATGTTCCTAATTTTAGAAGGAACCTTATATCGGTAGCTTGCTTAATAAAGGATTCTTATTCAGTTTCTTTTAGTAAAAGAGTTGATATTCGTAGAAATAAGTCTTTTATCTATTTTGGATGGATGGACGGAAACCTATATTTGATCAAACCAAATATGTACTCACTACTTGACACTGAATTAATAGATAACTCTAAAAGGTTGAAAGTTTCTCACTTTAACAAGGCGTATCTTTGGCATTTAAGACTTGGTCATATTAATCAGGATAGGATTCAAAGATTAGTGAAAGACGGTCCTCTGGAATATCTGGTGGAGGTACGTCTTCCCCAATGTGAGTCTTGTCTAGAGGGTAAAATGACTAAGAGGTCTTCTGGAGCTAAGGGTACAAGGACTCAGGAGCTCTTAGTAATTATGCACACTGACGTATGTGGCCCCATGAATGTCATAGCATGAGGAGGGTTCGAGTATTATGTCTCCTTTATAGATGATTACTCGAGGTATGGATATATGTATCTGATGCACCGCAAGAACGAAACCTTTGACAAGTTCAAAGAGTATCGTGCGGAAGTGGAAAAGTAATTGGATAAATCCATAAAGACACTTCGATCTAATCGAGGCGGTGAATACCTCTCTGATGAATTTCTAGGACATCTTGTAGAGAACGAGATATTATCCCAATTGACTGCACCTGGTACTCCACAACAGAATGGTGTAGCCGAAAGGAGAAATAGGACCTTGTTGGATATGGTACCATCCATGATGAGCTATTCAACGCTGCCGTTATCATTCTAGGGATATGCATTATAAACGGCGTGCTATATTCTGAACCAGCTTCTAAGCAAATCAATTCCCAGGACTCTATATGAATTGTGGCGTGGCAGGAAGCCCTCCCTTGGACATATGAGAATATGGGGCTACCCGGCAGATGTACTGGATGGGGATGCGAAGAAGTTGGAACCAAGTTCAGAATTGTGCATGTTTATAGGGTATCCTAAGCGAACTAAGCGAGGTCTGATCTATAACCCCAAAGAACAAAAAGTCATTATTTCAACCCATGCCACATTCTTGCAGGAAAGTCACATGAATGACTTTAAGCCTCGAAGTAAAGTAGTGCTAGAAGAGTTATCAGGTGAAATAACTGCTCAACAGATTTTGGTCTTAGACCCTAGTCCAAGTTCCAGTGAAAGACCTACAGACGATCTACAAGTTAGGGTGCCTCGTCATAGTGGGAAGGTTTCGAAGAAGCCTAATTTCTTCATGTATGATGCTGAGGTATACCAGGCTGAAGCTCATGAGCAAGAGGATGATCCGGTCACTTATGATGAAGCTATAAATGATGTTGATTCTAAATCTTGGAAACAGGCCATGAACAATGAAATGAATTCTATGAAATCCAACTCTATTTGGGAACTTGTAGATCTGCCGGATGGGATAAAACCCATTGGATGCAAGTCAATCTACAAAAGAAAGAAGGATGTAGAAAGGAGAGTGGAAACTTTCAAAGCTAGACTAGTTTCAAAGGGGTACATGCAAAAGGCTGGAATTGATTACGATGACACCTTTTCGCCAGTTGCTATGCTGAAGTCTATCCGTATTTTTCTGTCCGTTGCTGCGGCACTCGATTACGAGATCTAGCAAATGGACGTCAAGATGGCATTATTGAATGGCCATCTTGAGGAATGTATCTACATGATATAGCCCGAAGAGTTCATGGCAAAAGGCCAAGAAAGAAAAGTCTGCAAGTTACTTAGATCCACTTATGGATTAAAGTAAGCATCACACTCATGGAACCAGAGATTTGATCAAGCGATCAAGACATTTGGTTTTGAGTAGAACGTTGATGAACCTTATGTTTATAAACATATTAAGGATGGAAAAGTGGTCTTTCTAATACTCTATGTTGATGATATACTACTCATTGGGAATGATGTAGGGAACTTATCATCGATCAAGCTTTGGTTACACCAACAGTTTGACATGAAGGACTTGGGAGAAGCTAATTATGTTCTAGGCATTCGTCTCTTCAGAGATCGAAATAACAAAATGATAGCGTTATCCCAAGCTTCATACATAGATAAAACAATTGACAAATATACAATGCAAGAGGCAAAGAAAGGTTCACAACCTTCTATTGTCAGTCTGACTCTTTCATTGGATGACTGTCCAAAGATATCGGAAGAAAAAGAGCGTATGAGTAAGGTCCCTTATGCATCTGCTGTGGGTAGCCTTATGTACACTATGCTTTGCACTCGTCCGGACATATGTTTTGTAGTAGGATGGTGAGTCAATATCAAGCGAATCCTGGAACCAAGCACTGGCAAGCAGTAAAGCATATACTCAAGTATCTTAAGAGAACAAGGAATTATCTGCTAGTGTATTCTGGAGGGGACCTAACACCCGTAGGATACACAAACTTAGTCTTCTAGACTTGCAAGGATTTAAGGAAGTCCGCATTAGGATCAGTATTCTTGATCGAAGAGGGCACGTGGAGACAAAACAAGTAGATGTATGTAAGATCACGTCCGAGGACAACATTGCCGATCCTTTTACTAAGACTTTGGTGGCTAGAAGCTTTGAGAGGCATGTAGAGGTGATGCGGATGCATAACATGGCACATCTACTGGCTTAGGGAAAGTGGGAGATTGTTAGGAAATGCCCTAAGTATTAGAGATATTTTGATGTATTTATTTTGAACTGGATAATAAAATTATATATAGAGGTTATTCATTATATTGCTGTTTGTCTTCATTCAATTTACATGTTAAAGTAAATGTAAGCAAATATGGCTCACTGACTGCTTATGTTAAAACTGTTAGAACGTTGCATGCAATGGACTTTTGTATATGAGAAGACAATGTTCTAAAGTAAGCGATCTAAACTAAGGTCTGTAGTCTATGGGGTTAGACCGAGCATCTAACTCATGCTAAGACTATTATGTTGTCTAAAGCTATGGTGGGGAAAGTTTGTCTTGACTTTCTAGAGCATAGACTCCCAAGTAGAGACATAGATATGTTGCTTCGTGGTGGCATATTAGACCGGGACTAAAGCGTGATTGATCTACGTAGTCCGCTATGAGTGGATCAATCTGCTTTTGATGTTCATTGTGTAGTAACCTTAATCCTGAGTAAATGAACTGCTTCATGTGTATGACTTGTGTACATTAATGTTCCAATGGCTAAAGTGTCTCAGAGGTAGAAAGCTTATAGACCGGTTCCTTGGGTGCATGACTTGTGTACGATGAAGGGTTTGTTTACAGATATCAGAATCATAGCTCCAACGAGTTAAGGGTATCCTCTTAAAGGCATTATACTGGATGTGAAAATGGACACGGCCTTGGGTCGTCTGTTGGGTGGATGACTTCTTATTCACATATGGTGAATAATCATTTTCTTATTCGGTAGTATAATGGAACTTTAAGATAGCCTGATCAGTAGGATTGAACGGACTTTGACCTAAGGCTGATCATGGATATCATATGAGGGTTCTACATACATGATAAGGTCATTGGACGATAGCTTGTCACAGGCTTACATAATATAGTATATAATTGGGAGTTCAGTTTCAGGTTTATAGTGGCGTGACTCTGAATTTAGTAATTATATGATTGAGTTGTTCGGTAAAGAATGATGATCATATGGATTCATGGGAGCCCGGTTATATATGTCTAATTGGTCCCTGTACTAGCTTCACATAATTCCTTAACGATTGGCAAATTGATTTGTGTATGCTTATTGGTTGGTTGATTATGCATGGATGGTGTTGACATAAGATTAGGATGGTGGACAAGATTCTCTCTGGTTGAATTCATAATTTGTTTTGGATAATAGAGTGCACAATTATTCGAACTCCAAATAAAGTTGCCATGATTTTATTTGAGATTGGATTGAAGTTGTAGAAAATTATCCATGAGAACAAAAATTTGAAATACAACTGTTTGTGGATTTTGAAATTTGAATTTGAAATTTGAAATTTAAATTTTGAATTTGAAATTTGAATTTGAAATTTAAATTTGAAATTTAAATTTGAAATTTGAATTTGAATTTTGAATTTTGAATTTTGAAATTCAAATTTTGAATCACAGTCCAAGTGGAATTCAAATTCTCTGTGGATCATTCCACAAGGCTAGAATTCAAATTTGAGTTGGATTATAAAGAGGAAAATCTTGTTTGAATCCTACTTGAATTTTGAATCCTTCTAACATAAGTGGCCAAATTTTTGTTGAGGAAAATCCTCCAAGATATTTTCGGTTTTTGTGGATAACGATGCAGGGAAAAATTCAAGTTTCAATCCCAGTTGAATTTGGATTCTCTCCTCCCTGGAATTGGATGAAATTTTGAGGGAAAATCTCAAATAGATTTTCAGCTATTTATGGATAAGGATGAGATAAAATTCAAGCTAGAAAATCCTATTTGGATTTTGATTCTCCTCACACTTTAATGACCGAATCTAGTCATGTTTTTGGCACGAAGGGGAATCGGTTTTTATGAGAGAATGAGGAGATAAAATTCAAGTTAAAATACTATTTAAATTTGGATTGGATAATCTCAGAAGTGGACAAATTTTTTGGTTAGATAAGGCCATGAAAAATTCAGATTATATGAGTGGATAAGGGAGAAAATCTTCTCCTAATCCAATTCGAATTCAGAGGATCACCTCATGCAAGTCTATAAATAGAGGTCCTATCACTCCAGTTCTCTTAGACCATAGACTCTTAGGTGCGCAGGCTTATTGTTGCATAACTCACCGTGACAATAAGTTCTTTAGAGATTTGGGTGGTTGGAAGAAGACTAGCAGTGCTAGCATACCGATCAAGGTTCAGAGTGCCCACACACTCAGCCATTTGGGAATTGGAGAATAGTAGAGAAGACTAGTTAGTTGAAGCCCTCCATTCATTCTCCTCCTACAGATTGGAATCCTTTGAGGTATGAGTTTAAATTATTGTTGGTTTATTATATATGGCATCATGAGATATTTCACGATCTTGAAAAATTTTTATTGTTCCACTGCGCCACTTTGATACGTTTTTACCGATTTATTTCCTATAGAACTGATTAAGGGGCTTCAACTGACTAGTCTTCTCTACTATTCTCTAATTCTTAGATGGTGGAGTATATGGGCACTTGGTTCCTTAATTGGTATTCTAGCACGGCTTGTCTCCTTCTGACCACCCATATCTCTTAAAAACTTATTGTTATGTTGATTTGTGCAACAATAAGCCTATTCACCTTAGATTCTGTGGTCTAAGGAAAATAAGAGTAGAATAATCCCTATTTATAATATTGCATGAGATGACCCTTTGAATTTTGAATTGGACCAAGAAAAGATTTTTCTCTCTCATTCAAACCCCTAAAATCGATTTTCCCTTAGGCCAAAAGCTTAGAAAAATTCAACCATACTAGGGAGAAAAGGATTCAAAATTCAAGCAAAACTCAAACAAGAATTTTTCCTTTCCCTTCTCCACACAAAAACCAATTCCTTCCCAGGGAGAAAGCCCTGCAAAAATTTGGCCAACCATTGTGTGAGGAGAATCAAAATTCAAATAGGATTTAAACAAGATTTTTCCTTCTGCCTTGTCCACTAAAAACCAATGTAATCTTATGGAATTATCCACTATGAAATTAGGCCATAACATGGATTGTGATTTAAATTTTGATTCAAATTTCAAACTCCACATATTTTTGAATTTTATGCACATGGATAATTTTCTATAACTCTAATTCAAATTTAAATAAAATTATGGTAACTTTATTTGAAATTCAAATAATTGTGTAATCTCTTATCCAAAGTGAAATTCAAATTCAAACTAGGAGAAAATCTTGTCTTCCATTCTTATCCACAGTGGACGCCGCCCTAAGTTGTGCTAAGATAAGATTTTGTTCAATTTAAATTCAAATAAGATAATTTCTTGAATTTCAAATATTTATTTTAAGATAAGATTTTCAAAATTCAAATTAATCACATATTTGAATTTTAAATTTAAATACAATTAATTTAAATTTCAAATCTTATCTTTCAAAATAAATATTAACTAAATATTTATCCCATTTGTTGAATAACACAAAATTAAAATTTTACCCTTACAGTACTTAGAGAAAAATGCCTACACCCTGTGGAAGGGCGATCTGAATTTTTCACTTCACTAAATGTAAGATAACAAGCCAATAAGAACATCCCAATAAATTACCATCTATTAAGGAATTATGTGGAGCTATTAGAGGAACCAATTGGACATATATAATGTGGGTTCTAATAATCCATGTAACTATTCTGTACCGAATAAACCCATTACAATTATTAGTTTCTGAGTTACACCACTATAAATCTGAAACAGCACTCCCAATTATATACCACTTTACGTAAGTCAATGATAAGCTATCGTCAATGACATTGTTATATATACAAAACCCTCATTCGATATCTATGATCAGCCTTACGTTAAAGTTCATTCGACCTACTAATCAAGCTATCTTAAAGATCCATTATATTGTCGAATAAGAAATTTATTATTCACCGTATGTGAATAAGAAGTCATATGCCTAGCAGACGACCCATGACCTTGTCCATTTTCACGTCCAGTATAATGCCTTTAAAGGATACCCTTTACTCTTTTTTAGAGCTATGATTGTAATATCTGTAAACAAACACTCTATCGTATACAAGTCATGTACCTAACAAACCAGTCTATAAATTTACTACCTATGAGACACTTTAGCTATTGGAGCATCAAAGTACACAAGTCATACACAGAAAGCGATTCATTTACTCATGATTAAGGTTATTGCATAATGAATATTAAAAGTGACATGATCCACTTAAGCGGACTATGCAAATCAATTACGCTTTGGTCTCGGTCCAATACGTCACCACCAAGTAACATATCTATGTCTCTACTCGGGAATCAAAGTTCCAAATAGTAAAGACAAACTATCCTCCAATTGACTTTAGACAACATAATAGTCTTAACATAAGTTAGATGCTTTTTGTCTGATCCCATAGATTACGAACCATAGTTTAGACTACTTGCTTTAGAATATTATCTTCTCGCATACAAAAGTCCATTGTATGGAACATTTTAACAGTTTAACAGAAGTAGTCAATAAGCCATATTTGCTTACATTTACTTCAACATATAAATAGAATGAGGACATATAGTAACGTAATGAATAATCTCTAAATATAATTTTAATATCCAATTCAAAATCAATGAAATACATATAAAATGTCTTTCCTACTTAGGGCATTCTAAACAATCTCCCACTTGACCTAAGCTAGTAGATGTGTCATGTTACGCATCCCCATCGCCTTGACATGCTTTTCAAAGCTTCTGGCTACCAAAGTCTTAGTAAAGGGGTTGGCAATGTTGTCCTCAAATACGACCTTACATACATCTACTAGTCCTGCCTCCACATGCACTTTAATTATATGATATCTTTGATCTATGTGCTTTGTCCTCTTGTGATGCCTAGATTCCCTTATGTTGGCAATCACCATGCTATTATCACAATAAAGTGTGATAGGTTTATCAACACTTGAAATGACCTCAAGGTCTCTAAAGAACTTATGGAGCCAAACCGCTTCTTTAGATGCCTCCGCCATAGTCACATGTTTAGCTTCTATCGTAGAGTCAGTAGTGTAACCCTATTTCATGCTCCTCCATACAATGGAGTCTCCTCTGAGCAAAAACACTAATCCTGAAGTCCACTTCCTTGAATCCCTATAAATTTGGAAATCAAAATCCATGTATCCTATGAGTGTTAGGTCCCCTCTAGAATATACCAACATATAATACTTGAGTATATGCTTCATGACTTGCCAATGCTTAATTTCAGGATTCGCTTGATATCAATTCACCATACCTACTGTAAAAAAAATGCCTGGCAGAGTGCAAAGCATATCATACATAAGGCTACCCATAGCAGATGCATAAAGGCTTAGTCATACGATCTCTTTCTTTCGATGTCTTAGAACAGTTATCCAATGAAAGAGTTAGACTGGCAATGTAATGCTATGAACCCTTCTTTGCCTCTTGCATTGCATATTTCTCAATTATCTTGTCTATGTATGAAGTCTGAGATAATGCTATCACTTTGTTCTTTCGATCTATAAAGAGATGAAGGCCTAGAACATAATTAGCTTCTCCTAGGTCTTTCATATCAAACTATTGGTGTAACCGAAGTTTGACTGATGATAAGTTCCCTACATCATTCTTAATGTGTAGTATATCATCAATATAGAACACTAGAAAGACCACTTACCATCCTTAATATGTTTATAAACACAAGGTTCATCAATATTTTGCTCAAAACCGAATGTCTTGATCACTTGATCAAACCTTTGGTTCAATGAATGGGATGTTTGCTTTAATCTATAAATAGATCTAAGTAACTTACAAACTTTTCTCTCTTGGCCTTTTGTCACGAACCCTTCGAGGTATACCGTATAGATACTTTCCTCAAGAATGCTATCTTAATGTTCATTTTCCAGATCTTTAATCGAGAACCACAATAACGGATAGAAGAATATGGATAGACTTCAGTATTATAACAAGCAAAACGGTTTTATTGTATTCAACTCTAGCCTTTTGCATGTTTCCATTTGCCATAAGTTTAGCCTTGAAAGTTTCAACTCTTCCTTCTACATTCCTCTTTCTTTTGTAGACCCATCACACTCAATTGGTTAAATCCCATCTAGTAGGTCCATAAGTTCCCAAACAGAGTTGGATTTCATAAAATCCATCTCATTGTTCATGGCCTGTTTCCAAGAGTTAGAATTAACATCATTTATAGCTTTATCATAAGTGACCGAATCATCATCATGCTTATGAGCTTCCTAAACCCTCACACTATGATGAAGCACCCTAAATTGTTGATCGTTTGCAGGTCTTTCACCAGAACTTAGACTTGCATCTACGACCGAAACCTGTGGAGTAGCTCTATCAGCCGAGAACTCTCATAGCACCACTTTACTTTGAGGCTTAAAGTCATTCATGTAACTCTCCTCCAGGAATGCCGCATGAGTTGAAATAATGTCTTTTTGTTATTTTGGGATTATAGAATAGACGTCCCTTAGTTCCCTTAAGATACCTTACAAATATGCATAATTCTAATCGTGGTTCCAACTACTTTGCATCCCCATCCAATACATGCACTGGGCAACCCCATATTCTCATATGTCCAAGAGAGGGCTTCTTGCATTGCCATTATTTATATGGAGTCCTGGGAATTGATTTACTCAGAACTTGGTTTAGAATATAGTATGCCATTTGTAGTGCATATCTACAGAATAATAGTGGTAGCATTAAATAACTCATCATGGACCGTACGATATTTAATAAGGTTCTGTTTCTCCTTTCGACTACATCATTCTGTCGTGGAGTACTAGGTGTAGTCAACTGGGATAGAATCCTGTTATCTACAAGATATCCTAGAAATTCATCAGGGAGGTATTCGCCACCTTGATCAGATCGAAGTGTCTTTGTGGATTTATCCAATAGCTTTTCCACTTCCACACGATACTCTTTGAACTTGTCAAAGGTTTTGCTCTTGGGATGCATCAGGTACACATATCCATATCTCAAGTAATCATCTATAAAGGAGACATAATACTTGAACCCTCCCCATATAATGATGATGTTCATGGGGCTACATACGCTGTTGTGTACAATTTCTAAGAGTTCCTGATCCCTAGTACCCTTAACTCTAAAAGACCTCCTGGTCATCTTACCCTCAAGACAAGATTCACATTGAGGAAGACGTACCTTCTTCAGAGTTTCCAAAGGACAGCCTCTCACCAACCTTTGAATCCTATCCTAATTTATATGACCAAGCCTTAAATGCCAAAGGTACATCTTGTTAGGTGAGAAACTGTGAAAGATCATAAATTTCTGTAACATGACCTAGATACAAGCTAGTGTCGCTTTTGAAATTTTTTCTATAAAATGAAAATGAAAATGAACATTGTGTTTGTTAAAAGACAAACAACAATATTAATAATGATAAATAAACCTTTTGGAAGATTCAAAATCTCTAAAAAAGACCATTGGATGAAGTTCAGTCATGAAAGAATGATGTCGGGCCAAAATGCTCAAAACTGAGTGATTTCGGTAACCGAAAAACATAAAAGTAAGAAATGGCAAGACAAAGCTAAGACAAGTAATAGATAGAAATTTTTAGGGTTTTTAGGACTGTCAGGATTAAATTAGATCAAATCAACAGCACAGTTGGCTAAGTAAGCCCTCCGGCCTGCATACCGAGAAATTTGATTGGTTTGACTTTCAGTCAAAAGTTTGACCTAATGGATAAAGTTTAAAGAGGCTTTTATGCTGTACAATACTCATACAAATCTTATGGTATAGAATGATCTAATGGATAAAGTTTAAAAAGGCTTTAATCCAATGGTTAGGATTCAAATTCAACAAGAAAAAGTCAAAAAGTGAACAAGAAAAGCCAAGATTAGCCTAGAATCTTCTAGCACTCTTCAAGGTGGCATTTTTTCAGCCAAGAAAGTGGAAACCACAACTTTTGATTATACCAATTTTATCCTAAGAAATTGCTAAAAAGTCCCTAAAAAGTTTACAAATTGGTCCCTAGGAAAATTGCTAAATGGTCCTTGATTTTGTCTATAAAATGGTGCGATTCTTAAATGTAGAAAAATTAGAAAAACTCAGCCCTCATGCTACCCAAAAGTTGCCGTGCTCATCCTTCTCCATCTAAGCCAAAATTTCTTCAAATTTTGTTCATCAAATCATGATAAAAACCTCCACCGACCGCGTATTCAATACCGTCATGAGATAAGGATTGTTATCCAAAGTTTTGATTGAATTTTTGATAAAAATATTCATGTGTTATTAGGTTGAATTGGTTAGTGAATTTTAAGTTTGAATTTGTTAGTTTAGCGATTAAAACATTAGGTAAACACGTGAATTGATTGGTGTTTGATTTGAATGAAAGTTTGAATGTTTGGAAGCTTGAAGTTTGAATTTTATCCATGGAAGACATAGAAAAATCTGAGGGTTAGGCTTATGAAAAACAAGTTTAGTGAAGAAAAATTTTAAGCTTGATCATAGATATTAAAACCGTAGGATAAACTTTGTGTGTGGAACAAGTTGTTAAGTGGAAAACAATGAATTATAATGTTGAGGAAATGTTTATGTCTACGTAAAAAGTTTTGAACTTTTATGTAAAATTAGGCCTTTGGTATAGTAATTGGCAGGTTTATAAATTAATGGCATCAAGGGTATGCTAGATATGTGAAAAAGTCAGCAGAAATGTTACCCAAGTTTAGTTTTACACCTAGGGGTATTTTTGGAAATGATGATAAAATATAACGTCAGATAGGTAAACCTGAGCCTCGGTGATTTTAGAACAAGAAAATAAGAACTGATGTTTTAAGGATCAGTAAAATGTCCGTTCAAGATCCCGAAATATTAGAAAAAGAAGAAAAATGATGTAAGTGTTGAAAAGTACAACCTATGCATCAGACTGATGAATAGTAAAAAATTTATCATAAATGATACTATAATGAAATATTTGGGATGATAGATGGTTATTTTAAAGATGTTTGAAGACCGATAGTTGGAACAAAATGTAAGAATGAAACGTTTATGAATGAAAAACCCTCTAGGGACAAAATGGTCATTTTTCTAAAAATTAGCAGAAAAGTTAAGAATGGGATGTTAAACTCCTAAGTTCATCATTAAGAATTGAACTGAGAATTTTTATGTAATTGTTAAGTTTTAAGTATGAAATAAACATTGAAAGTGATCGTTGATTATCTCGATTATAGGAAACCTGACAAGTGATGGGAAAGGATATTTAGAGGACCCGAGGAAGCTCATACTAGCTCAAATACTGTAAGTACAAACATTTACCTATCTACCCATGAACTGAGTTGCCATACGAATGCTTCATGAAACCATGCTATGATACGATGTTATGATAAGTTTCTGAATGAGATGTTCAAGACAGAAATGTTTATAAACAAAATGTTTTATGAAATGTTCATGAAAGAAATGTTTTACGAAATGATAAAGAAGTTTCCAAAAATGCATTTTATAAAAGTTGTGCATTTGTGACATGATATTTTAGCATACTTACAGAGTCAGAAAGAATGATAAGTTGAAGTAAAGAAAGATAAAAACAAGCAAGATAATAAGACTGAAAATTAAATGTTGACGTACCGACCTCCACATAAGGTGAGGTTTCATGTTTATGCCTTCCAATACAGTGAGGCGCTACCTCTGCATAAGGTGAGGTAGTTAAAGGTTAAAAGTTAAAGTTTAGCCGTGAGGTTAAGGTTAGCGGGTCGCTCCCCCTCCCCTCATTAGTCTGTGCACATCAGGTACGACCATCGACAAGGTCCACAAGTGAAACTAAAGTAAAGTAAAGTAATAAAAAAGAATAAAATAGAATAATATGAAATAAAGAAAGAACAATGGAAATGAAAGAACGAAAGATAAGCAAGCATAATGAGACTGACATAAGTTGACATGCATATGCAATATTCTGTATGTATGTTTGTACTTGTTGAACTTTAGCTTACATGTCTGTTCGTGGTGTCGGTAACATAGGTACGCAATCTAGGATGTCATGGACAAAGAAGGGTTCTGTTATGTTTTTCCCCACTGCAAAGAAATGTATATGTTATGTAAAGGAAAATGAGACAAGTATGAATGCATGTTTATGTCTATAAAGTATATTAAAGCAACAAAAATGTATGTATGTTATGGATTATGAAACATTTTGAAAGAAATGAACCAGTATTTAAATTTAAGGTTTTATGATAAAGATTGTCTAACTTAAAAAAATGTTTTCCGGCGTAATAAACCCTATTCAAAAAATATATATGTGTGTGTTTTTGGAAATGAATATATTTACTAAGCTATCAAAAAAAAAATTTCTATGGTTTTTCAAACATGGATTATTAAATTAGAAAGTAAGACTACAATACGTAAGAAGTTAAGTAGTCGACGACCTGAGCGAGTTGGGTCACTGATAGAAACATTCAACCTTTTAATGTTATCTGTTAATTTGGTGTCAACCAGTGAGTACATCTAAGGTTTGACCAAATAAAGGTTCCCATCTATCCATCTAAAATAGATAAAAAAAACTTATTTTTTAGGAATATCAACTCTGTTATTAAAATAAACTGAATAAGAATCTCTTATTAAACAAGCTACTGATATAAGGTTTCTCCTAAAATTAGGAACATAAAAACTATCTTTCAATGAAATAAACCTAAATTCATCAAAATAAAGATGTATGTCTCCCACTGCCTTAACCACCACCAAGCTACCATCTCCAGTCACAACAAGAGGCTCCTGTCATATAGACTTCTCGTTTCCATAAACCCCTACAAATAAACACAAACATGATTAGTGGCTCCTGAATCAATGACCTAAGTATCTTTTGATTCTTTCACTGAACATGCTTTCAAATAAAGAAGTTCCTTACCTTCCTTGCCCTTGGTAGCTAGGAATTCCTAGAAAGCCTTATTGAAGTAAGCTACCTTCCCACAATGGAAGCATTTGGAATTTTTAGGGTTCTTAGGCTTCTTGTTCTTCTTGTTCTTCTTCCCATCAGAGACAGGAGGAATTGACGAACTATAAGCTATTTTCTTTTTCTTTGGCTTCTTCTTGTTCCCAGAGGGTTTAAACGATTCTGCCTGTAATGACCCCCATGTGCATGGAACCTAATTACTATGTAATAAGTAATTGAGTTTATGAATACAGTGCAATTTTCCAGTTTGAATCAATTAAACGGGTAAAGAAACGTTTAATTACTATTTATGTAGTGAAAGGGGCAACTGAGAGTAAGATCGGTTCACCTTAGTACATATGAGTGTGTGTGTGAGACACGCAGCATCAAGAAACCGGTCTAGATGATCATTTCTTGACATAGAACTGATGAGCTAGTCATCAGTACACTCAGACTGGTTATCTGAGCACAACAGCGAGATTTTGCCTGATAAATATACAGTATCAAGAAAATGGTCGAGATGACATTTTCGTGATATAAAACTGATATATTTATAGTCAGGATGCTTAATTTAGTCAATTGAGCACAGAACGTGAAATTTTATTTGAGGCATATATAATATTGGGAAAAGGGGTAAGGCGACCTCTTCTCAGTACAAAACTGATATATTTAGACTTAGAACACTCAAGCTGGTCAGTTGAGCACAAAAGGTGATTTTCGAGTCGAGACCACACAGATCCAGAAAACTGGTCCAAATGACCCAAGATGGACGTAAAATTGAAAAATTTGAAATCAACATGCCCAAATTAGTCAAGATAGACTGTATCTGAAATTTCGCACGAAAAAGTTATACTACACGTGCGTAGTATCAGCACAGTGTAGACACAACCACAGTACCATAAATGAATAGTAAATAGATACAGAATGGGCTCATAAGCACTACAATCCAGCTAGGAATAAATAGTATAAGAATTGAATCAAGAAAATCCATGTTCGGTCAAGGTCTAGAACACTACCGAAAAAAGACCGAACACCATTAAAGGAAATTAGATTGTTGAGGGAAGCTTTTGCAGATGATTTCTTTCCCTCAAAAACTGTGACAATGGACAGCCAAACACAACCCTAGGAGACAATGTGGAAAAGTTTCCCTTGAGACAAGGAAACATACCTTGTAAACTTTTGGTTAAAATATTAAAAAGGTGTAGACAAACACTATAGACTTTAGCAAAGCCATTAATGCAACTTGGGCTCCATTTTCTTCTTGCTCCCATCGTTTTTAGGGAGGGCGGCAGCAGTAGCAAATTTTGTCCCCTTAAGCTTGGTTAAGTTTGGTTTGATTTGGTTTGGTTAGGTGAGGTTAATTATGCCTATAAATAAGTGTAAGAGGCCTTATGCCTCATTTTCTTTCTTTGGCTCACCAAAAGCTCTAAAAAACCAAACACTTTCTCTTCCTTCTCTTCAGCCAAAACTGACCCCCGTAGCCCTTCCAAACACCCAAAAGTTTACCAAAATTTCACAAGAAAATCAGCCACACTCTAGCTTGGATTGGAGTCTTTCACTCAAGCACTTCAAGGTCACTTCAAGGTAACATTTTAGAACCCTCCCTTGGTGATTTTAGTTGTTCATTTAGCTTGATAATAAGAGGGAAATTTTGTGTTTCTTTCTAGCCTTAGCTGACTCCATTTCTACCATTGGTCAACACGAAAGTTTGGTCACCATTTGGTTCGGTTGTGCTAGGTTCAAAGCACACTAAGGTAAAAATCTGAAAGCCCCTTCTTTTTGTGGTTTAGTTTCTTTTTAAGTTTTGAGATCAAAGAGATTTATTGTGTATTTCAAGCAATGGGTTGTAATAAGTTTATTTTGAGCACTTATCATTTTGTATTTATGTTTTTGTGCTTGTGTGGTTGTGATTTAAGTTTTTGTGGATGGTTAATTGTACGGACGTTTTAGGGTTTGGTGGGAAACCAAACCTGTCCTAGATTTTAGCTACGAATTTGTGGATTTTTGAGCATGTTCTATACGGATTTTGAGATTTTATAAAACACGAAAATTTTAGAAATTTCGTTATGGTCATTTTTATGTCAAAATAGCCTTTGGCCAAAAATAACAGCAATATAGGTTTTCAAAGCATTTTATAACCAGAGTTTAAAACTAGGATTGAAACCTGGGAATAGGGAACAGTCTCAGGATTTTATAAAAATGAGCAATTGAGAGTCTGAACCAGATTCGGGCTCAATACGAAAGTTGTAGATCACGTCAAAAACTAAAAGATGGCTTGCCTAAGTTTTAAAAATTTGGCCATTTAAGTCCCCAAAAGAGTAGTTTTTAAATAACCAAAAAACTGACAATTTTTCTAAAATGGGCACAGTTTTAGCCACATGTTTGCTAGTTTGAGGACCCATTAGAATTTGAATAGAGCTCTGAGGTGAACATGAAAGTTGTTCGTCTCATTAAGGACTAGAAGCAACGTGTTTGCCAAGTTCACAAATTCAATTGTTTAAAATGAGTTACAAATAGTTTTTCAAAAAAGGGTTTAAAAACCCCCTTATCAAATGAACATCAAAATGTGTTCTTTTAAATAAGAAAATGGTTTTAAGAAAAACACCCTCACCTTCCAATGGGGTGCAAGGGAGATTGTGTTCAAATCTTAAGAAAAGGAATTTCATAAAAACAAATGACATTTTTCAGTAATAAGTTTTAAATTGGTAAAGGTAACCCGATAGGCTAAACAGTCAATACGCAAGATAACCGGTTAGTTGACTAGCCGGTTAACCAATCAAACCCGAGATAGGAGTAGGTAGAGCAACATTAATTAATTTATTGGGTAAATAAATTAATTAACCGAGAATAGAAATTAGAAAATCAAACTCTTAAGAGTAGAGCAATTAGTACCGATAAGGATCTGTACCACATAACGATAGAATTTTTATTAGTCACTAACAACCATAATGACCTAAGAGCGAGTTTTAACGAAAATACGTTATGATTATAGGTAGAGTCCTGTAAATTGACGAAGCGAGGTACAAATTTGCCTACAGATCAGGTAAGTACAACTCCACCTGCAGCATGAATGAAAAATGAGTTTGAAATTGTTATTTTACTTTATTATATATATGCTAATCATGAGGTTGGAGTGTTGAAAAACAATGAAAAAAATTGTTGTTTTGTTGATTCTATGATTGGTTTGATGTTGTAGTATTTAAAGCATGAATTAGGGTTTAGAAACAAACAAAAATTTTGCATGTTTCCCTTGAAAAACCGTGGCTTCAATGGTGTGAAAAATGCATGAGTTTTGATGTTTTAATTTAGTGTTTATGTTCATTCAATTATGTGTTGAATTAAGCATGAATTGGAATATGGAAACAAGAAAATTTTGATGTAATTTTCTTGCTAAAACCGTAAGCATGAACATTAAGAAATGAAAAATTTTTAATGTTGAAGAATGTTGATAAAAACCCTAGGGAAGAAAATGAAATTTTCTATGTGTTTATGCATAAAAATCTGTGGCTATGCTAGGGTTAGAATGCATGTTTTGTTAGGTTTTTGATGTTGTTTTATATATTAGAAAACCTAAGAATGTTGTGATGTGATTAATTAGTAAACCGAGGCTAAGTTGAAAGAAAAATGTTATGGTTTGTGTTGGTTTCTGAATGTTGAATCATGTGGAAAATTTTTATACAAAGTTTGGAAACTTTGTATAAAATAGGCCTCTGGTATAGTAGTTGGCAGGTACAAAGGTTCTGAGATGTACCTAACACCGGGAAACCTTAAAATATAAGTGGAAATGCTGTCGAAATTTCTAAAATCGGCTTAAGGGCATTTCAGGAAACGACGGTAAAAATATTGGACTCGGGAAGGAAACCGAGACCCCTCGGTGAATTAGGGTTAGAAATGGAAAATCAACCCAAAAGAAATAGTAAACTGACCCTAAAAGACTAAAATGCCTAAAACAGGAAAAAAATTCATGTTAGGGGTATTTTGGGAAACGAGGGAAAAATGTAGGTCGGGATAGGAAACCCGAGCCTCTCAAGGACCGAGGGTCGGGGATGGGATAAATAACGTTTAATGAGTAGTGAAACGGCTATTTGAGGCTCCGAAACACTCGAAAAATGAAAAAACGACCCTAGGTGACGAATGAATAGTAATCGAGGGCCGAGAAAAATGAGGTTGAGATTTTGCAACAATTTAAGCTGTAAAATGATACAGAAACCTAGGGAATATTATTTTAAAAAAATTAGACTTAGAAAATTTGAAAAAAAATGATAAAACGGAACAGTTACGATCCCGAGACCCGTTAGGGGCAAAATGGTCATTTTGACCAAAAATTTCTGAAAGGCTCGGAAAGGACCCTAAAAGACCTAGAAGAACTTAGATAAAATTTTGAGGCTCAAAATAAAGGTTTTAGAGTTAAAAATCTAAAAATTTCGAAGAACACGGGCGTGTAGAAAAAAATACACGGACGTGTACATAAAAAATTTTTCAATCCGAGAGGTACACGGGCTTGAACACGGGCGTGTATCAAGTTGTGTACAGTTACACAGTTAAGATAGAAAACAACATGGCCGTGTAAAGTAAACCCGAGAAGTACACGGGCTGGGACACGGGAGTGTTTCAGGCCGTGTACCACAAACAAAATTTAAAAGTATTGAATTATTAAGTGAAATAAATGTATATTTAAAGTGAAAATTAAAATAGGGTATTAACGGACAATATTATGTCTGTCGGAACCCAAAATAGAGATAAAACTGCAGAAGAGTTTCGGAAGTGGACACTAGCACAGTATTGGTAAGTTCAAGCATTTTCGTGTCTGCAACATGAAATACTGTGCTGATCTATTCTATACTAGATGTACACTAGATATAAAATCCTATAAGCATTTGGGGGTCAGATAGAATAACATATCCCAAATAACAACTATAAGTAAGACCTACGGGCAATGGAGAGTAGTGACCTTGAAGTGACATATAAGATCACTTGATCAAGACTATAAATTGAAAGATGGTAATGAAACCATTAAGGCGTACCGCCCCTCCAACATAATGGTGGAGGTTTGTTTAAATCCTACGGGATTATCAGGGCTATGGAAGCTGATGTTCTAAGGTCGTTCCGTAGACCCTCCCAGTCAGCGTGCTAATAATCATCAGTACTGCCATAAACAAAGCTCTAAACTAGAAATCAAATAGAGAATAAACAATCAACAAAATGATAAAAATCATAATTGAGCATAACCGAAGTTTACGTTAGAGTAATATAAATTTGGTTAGAATATGTGAATAGTACTCAGTTAGGGTAAAGTGAATAGTAACCAGTTAGGGTAACTACTACTATTCATCGGTCAAAGGTCAAAGCTACTATTCATGGTGAATAGTATTATTTATAGGAGATTGAGTTTTTAGTATTTTTGAATCGATATGATTCTTACTATGTATGTTTGAACTTACTGAGTCTGTTAGCTCATCAGTTTGTTCATGTTGTAGGTAAGAAACCTGTTTAGTAGATTCCTAGATGGCGGTAGGATGCGAGCGTGTCAAGGGGATAGGGAACTCACCGTGAACTTGGTCCAGCCATAAGTTTTCCGCTGAGCTTTTTGAGTTGAAGAAAATAAATTTGGAAACAAAATATACAATACATATATATGTGTTATATGTTGTATATTATTTTGTACTTTATTAAGACATATAAAAGTTAGTATATGGCATGGTTTTCTTACTTAATTTTCTTAAGAGGAAGTATGTATTAAAGAAAAAAAAATTATGGGTGAAATTTTAAGCCCTGATATTTAAAAGTTGTGAGCAAAAGAGTTTAAAATTGATGACCCAGATTCGGCACACGAGCGGTCTTGATCGGCCGTAGAGTTGATTCATGACAGTTGCGGGTGGTTGGAATCAGGGGGCGTCACAGTTCATTTAGCTTGATAATAAGAGGGAAATTTTGTGTTTCTTTCTAGTCCTAGCTGACTCCATTTCCACCCTTGGTCTACACGAAAGTTTGGTCACCACTTGGTTTGGTTGTGCCAGATTCAAAGCACACTAAGGTAAAAATCCAAAAAACCCCTCCTTTTTATTTAGTTTCTTTTTAAGTTTTGAGATCAGAGAGATTTATTGTGTATTTCAAGTAATGGGTTGTAATAGGTTTATTTTGAGCCCTTTGCATTTTGTATTTATGTTTTTGTGCTTATGTGGGTGTGATTTAAGTTTTTGTGGATGGTTGATTGTATAGACGTTTTAGGGTTTGGCTGGAAACTAAACCTGTCCTAGATTTTAGCCATGGATTTGTGGATTTTTGAGCATGTTCTGTATGGATTTTGTGATTTTATAAAACACAAAAGTTTTAGAAAATTCGTTATGGTTATTTTTGTATCAAATAGACTTTGGCCAAAAATGATAGCAAGATAGGTTTCAGAGCATTTTATAACCGGAGTTCAAAACTGGGACTGAAACCTAGGAACAGGGAATAGTCTCGGGTTTTTATAAAAATGGGCAACTTAGATTCAGAACCGAATCTCAGGCTCAACACGAAAGTAGTAGATCATGGCAAAAACTAAAAGATGGCTCATGCGAGTTTTAAAAATTCTACCGTTTAAGGCCCCAAACAGAGCAGTTTTTAAATAACAGAAAAACTGACAATTTTTCTAAAATGGGCACAATTTTAGCCACGAGTTTGCTAGTCTTAGGACCTGTTAGTGTTCTAATCGAACTCCGAGGTGAACACAAAAGTTGTTCATCTCCTCGAGGACTAAAGGTATCATGTTCACCAAGTTTGCAAATTCAATCGTTTAAAACAAGTTACAAACAGTTTTTCAAAAAAGGGTTGAAAAACCCCCTTATCAAATGAACATCAAAACGTGTTCTTTTTAAATAAGAAAATGGTGTTAAGAAGAACACCCTCACCTTCCAATGGGGTGCAAGGGACATTGTGTTCAAATCCTAAGAAAAGGATTTTTATAATAACAAATGACATTTTTAAGTAATAAGTTTTAAATCGATAAAGTAACCGATAGGCTAAACAGTCAATACACGAGGCAACCGGTTAGTTGACTAGCTGGTTAACCAATCAAACCAAAGATAGGAAGAGATAGAGCGACGTTAATTAATTTATTGGGTAAATAAATTAATTAACTATAATTAGAAATTAGAAAATCAAACTCTCAAGAGGAGAGCAGTTAGTACCAATAAGGATAGGTACCACATAACGATAGAATTTTTATTAGTCATTAATGACCATAGTGACCTAAGAGTGAGTTTTAACGGAAATGTGTTCTAATTACAGGTAGAAACCTGTAAATTGACAAGGTGAGGTATAAATTTGTCTACAGATCAGGTAAGTACAACTTCGCCTGTAGCATGAATGAAAAATGAATTTGAAACTGTTGTTTTACTCTGTGATATATATGCTAATCATGAATGATTGTTGCATAACACGAGATAAGATGTTTCATAGTCGCGTATATTATTGAATAGCATGAGTTAGATGCCTTTAAATCCCTATTGCGTATGATTAGTGGATAGTCTAGTAGAGCTTATGGCATGATGATAGTAACTCATGATCTCAACAATTGAGTAATTTAAGCATGTCGTACTAGCCTCTCAAGCTAGAAGAGGTTTTTTAGTTTAAGTATGACAACCCTAAGTCAAGGCTCATAATATATAACAGGCCAAGGCCTATAAAGAAAGTATGATCACGGTGAATTTGATGATCCACGCGCATTCGGTACTTACACACGGGCCCTTAGATAAGTAAAGAAAGATAATGCATAATGAAGCATAATTGAGCATAATCGGTTCATGCATAGTTCACGATATGCTTTAAGTTATAGTGATGACATGCTTCTGAGTTATGTGATATGTTGTGTTTTCAGTTATATGACACATGATATGTATTCATGATGTGCTTTGAAGTTACAATATGTTTATCAGTATGATTTACTTTTAAGTTATGGCATATGTTTTTAAATGATAGATTTGCGGATTCAGTGTTGTACTTGCTGAGCATAAAGCTCATCATGTGTGTTCATGCTGTAGGTAAGAAACCTATGGGCTAGACTCCGATGGATGATGATGGTGGTAGAGCTGATATGGGGGTTGAGATTATGGATACCATCACGAGTTTGTCTTCAACACTATGTTGAGTAACTCTTTTTATTTTGAGAACCAAACTTATATTAAGTAATGACCAGTTGAGTATTTCCTGAGTATGTATGTATGTTTAACCTCAAGTTGTATTAAGATCCATATGTGTTGTAAAGTATATGTAAGTATATCTGGCTATAGTAAAGCATACATATTCAAAAAAAAATCCCCTAAAATAATGATATTAAGATAAGTAGTTTTAAGCAAGTAAAGTATATACAAGTTTAAGTTAAGCAAGTTTTAAGTGACGGTCTGAGCCACTAAGGCTCAAGGTTGCCACAGTGCTGAGTTGGCCTCTCCCCTAGGTTGGACCATATCCCTATCCCTGATCATCCGCTCATAAGCCTGGAGCTACTTTATGAGCTCGATAAGTCCTAATTCCTTTCTCACCAGATTATATGCAGATTTAAACCCTACAAAATCCTTTGATAGAGTTTTGAACAATATCTTGATTTGGATGTTGCAGTCTAACTCTGTGTCATTTTCAATAGCCTCAGCAAAGAGCCCCATAAGCGTAACCATATGATCCTTCACCGGATTACTTGCCTTCTGCCTAGAGTTCATTATGCTTATAATAGTGAATTGTCAGGCTAATTTTTCTTAGCCTTTGAACATGTTCTATAAGTTTTCCATGATCTCCCTAGCAACTTGATAGGTCTCATGCTGCTTTAGTAGAGTACTCGTCATGTTAGCTAAAATGTAGCACCGAGCTGTCTCATTAGGTTCTCTCTAAAGAGTATAGCCAACTGAGACCTCTTCAAGTGACACATCAGGTCGGGGCCCTGGAAGGCATGATTCATCTAGTACAAACTCATGCCTCTTGCAGTTGAGAACTTTTAATAGATTTCATTTCTAGTCTTTACAATTATTGCTATTTAATTTGTTTTTAGTGAGTATTGAGATAAGAGGTGTCGGTGATATTTTGAACTAAAATAAAATTATATAAAAATATTATTACAAAGCCCAAGCAAATATAAGGATATTTTAGCAAATACAACATACGAGTATGTTCCTGTATGAAACTTGAAAAACATGTAGCATTGCAACGGTAATTCTTAGCACCTATTGGCCCAAGCCACTAAGGGGTGGTCATAAGACAAATAGTTAGAACATGGATCCCGTCCAATTAATATATGTTGTCTTAAATCCTCCAAGGTTAAGATATATATTAATAACCGCTTATTTTGGCCACCAGTTTAGCTAATAGAGCTTCTAGGAAAAGTTAATAGTTAAACGAGTCTTGAGTATATAACCGTTGTTTATGTAGTTCAATCCACGTCCTACCAAGCCACCGAGGGGTGGTCATGAATAGGATCATGCCCAAACATGTTTTCCACAAAGGAAATCAAACCTAGTATACTAGCAGCGATAAACATCTACCAAGGGGTGTGGTCAGGGTGGAACTAACACAAGGTGCTACCATGATTTCACATATGGATCAACAATGGAGGTCATGGGTTTTGTTTGAAACCCTCTCCCACTCAATATTTTGAAAAACATGTAAGTTTTGAAAAATATGTATGATCAATATAGTCTAAGTGACATTCTTTTATCCTATATAACATGTTATCAAATATGCACTGAATACATCCATCAATACATATTCGTCCATCCATGATATATCATAGGAAAATTAAATGATGGAAAATTAAATAACCTAGCCATAGTCCCATCCTAAAAAAAAGAAAAATAAAGATTACCAAATTCCATCCAAAGCATCATTTGGGTCTTGAATTTTACTCCATCTTCGCATATCCATCATCATGTAGCCTTTCTATTTATTTCTCATCCTAAAAATTATTTAAAATTCAAATTTCCAAAATTCAAATATTAAGCAATTTCAAATTTCATGCATAATAATATGTAATTTCAAATTTTAAATTTACAATTACATATTTTTATACACAATTTAAAATTGAATCTCAAATTTAAAAATTGAAAATTTCTAAACCTTGACCCATCGGACCACGGGCTCGAAGGCCCGAAGCCCACATGGGCAGCCCCAGACCGGGGGGGGGGGGAGGGGGTCGCTGGGGGCTGGTAGCCTACAGCAAGGCTTGCTGCAACCCTACTGAGATGCAGCTGTGGGATTGCAACCTTGGACAGGGGTTGCCGCAGCCTCTTCCTACCAAAGGGCAGGGGCTACAGCCCACCAAGACGGACGACTGTCCCGAGGGGTCGGTTCTCAAATTTCGTGTCATATTCCAATTTATCCATTAGGATTTCCAAAAAAAAAAAAATTGAATCCTAATTAAATTGAATTTTCCAAATGTTACAACCGAGAAATTTCACCATTCTTGAAAAATAGGTACATTGAATGTACATTATGATTTTTAGGTTTAAAATGTGAATTGAATGATCTAATATTGCTTAGAACGTGATAAAATGTTCTGACAATGTTAAAGGTGAGAAATTCGGTTGTGGAAAAGTTTCACAAAACCGAAACTAGAATAAACAGTGCCATTTCGGTATCAAGAGCCCTAGAAGGTGACTTGTGATAAGACAAGTCCACCAAAAGATGAAAGAGTTATGGAAGTGATGTCATGTGTGTGTGCGTGTGTGTTACACGCAGTGTCAAGAAAATTGGTCAAGATGACCTTTTCTTGTTATAAAACTGATATATTTAGAATCAATATGCTCAAAATAGTCAATTGAGCATAAAATGCAATTTTTGATTGAGGAACATGCGGTATCAAAAAATTGGCTAACATGACTTTTTCTTGATATAAAACTGATATATTTGGGATCAGAATGCTCAAATTAGTCATTTGAGCACAAAAAGTAAATTTTGAGCGGGAAATATGCAGTACCGGAAAACTAGTCAAGATGATCTCGGATGAAGATAAAACTGATATATTTGGGTTCAGCACACCTAAATTAGTCAGTATAGCCTATCAGAATGGTCAAATTAGTTAATTGAGCACAAAAGGTAAATTTTGATCGGAAATTCGCAGTATCAGAAACTGGTCGAAATGATCTCAGATGAAAATAAAACTGATATATTTAGGTTCAGTATGCCCAAATTAGTCAAGATAGCTCATGTTAAAATTTTGGACAATAAAAAGTATAAAAATGGCAGAAAAGGTCGAAATTACAAAGCAGTCCCCATAACTTTCTTATCTAAATTTTCCCCCCACACCACCCCAAAAGTGAACAGTAGCTGACCATCGGAAACGGTGTCCGTTTTTTACACCGTTGGTCTCGTTGGAAAGCTCTCACCGAGCTGAGTCCAACAGTGGGTCGAGTCGACAGAGCAGCCGCTGGAGGAAGCCGCACGCGCCGCCTAAAGCTATTGGTGGCTGAAATTTTCGAACAGCCATATCTCGCCATCCGACGTCCAAATGCCACAATTTCGGTCCCAATGGATTTGTGGTGCATAGTAGAACAAAACCCAGGCTTCATTTCAAGTCAACAACCGCTGAATCATGCCGCCCAAGTCCGCCCGTCACCGTCGCCACCGTGAAATCTGACGATTCCAGTGGAGTTGAGTGACGTGGTGGGTATCAAAAGACTCAGAATCGTGCGTAGAGTAAAAGCCCCAAACCAATTTTGGGCAACAACCCCAGCACGATGGAGATTGAACAACGCCACCGCTGTCGGTTTTTTGATGGTTCGATTCCGGTGATAGGAGGCTCGATTGGTGAAATTGACACCACCAATGGGTTCCTCTCATCGAGATCTATGTTTTGGTACCAAGCTTGGCCCAAATCACCGTCAGTCAACACCGATCAACGGCGACTCGGTGACCAAAAATTGAAAAATGGCCCGTTGGCCTATTTTTGACATTTTGGACACATCCGCGGCATCGGATTTGTAAACCAAAACTTGGAAAGTGAAGAACGGAGAGAAAACGTTTATCCGCAAGAGACCGAACGGTTTGTTTGATCATCGATGGGACGATTTCGATAGTAATTTCGGTCCCTTCATTCCTTAAATTATGTTTTGGAATGATTATGTATTAATTATGTATTTTATCATGTGAAATTATAAGAAAAATAGATGAAAATGATGGATTAAAAAATGTATTGAAATATGAAGATTTTTATGTAAAAGTTGAGTTTTACATAAAAATATAGACCTCTAGTATAGTACTTGGTAGATTAGAATTTGGTTAGATGGTTTTGAGGCGTTTCCTAAACGCCGGGAACCTAAAAATTAAGCGAAAATGCTATCCAAATTTCAAAAACGGCACATAAGGGTATTTTGGGAATCAAAGGGTAGAAATGTGGTCGGGATGGAAACCCGAGCCCTCTCGGTGACCTAGGCCCAGGAAAAAGAGGATTAACGACCGAGGATCAGAATAGTACTTCCCGAGGGTCGGTGATTGTAAAATGTGAAATTACAGCAAAAGATGCCGTAAAAATTTAGTAAGGCCTAAGAAGAATTATTTCATGATTTTTGGGCATAGAATAGCCCGATAGAATGTTAAAATGAAAGTGATACGGTCCCAAGACCCGTCAGAGGTAAAATGATCATTTTGACCAAAAATTTCTGAAATGCTCGGAAAGGGCCGTGAGTGTCTTAGAATAATTAAAATAATATTCTAAGGGCTAAATTTAGGTCTTAAACCAACGAAAAGTGGGTTTACGGTGAGAAAAGTAAAATAGGGATAAAATGGTCATTTTGTCAAAAGTTAGGGGCAAAATGGTCATTTTGTCAAAAGTTATGGGCAAAATGGTCATTTTGTCAAAAGTTAGGAAAAGGGCCGTTAAGGCTAGAAATGTTGTCCTAAGTCCATAATTGAGAATTTTAAGGCCCGGTTCAAGAATTAAGAGGGGAAAAAAGTGAGAAAATCCCGCTAGAGGCAAAATGGTAATTTTTCCAAAAGTTAGCGGAAAAGTGGAAAATGGGATTTTAGACACCTAAGTTTATGATTGAGAAATAAAACGTAGAATTTTACATTTTGTTTAGTTTGTGTATGAAATAAGATTGAAAATAACAGTTGATTTTCCGGTTATAGGAACTCAATCCAGACGCAACGAAGGAATGTCTGCGTACCCAGGAACGGAGATACGTGCAAAAGTATCTGTAAGTTCTTACATTGAACTGTCTACAACATGAACTGACTATTGTATGTCTGTTTTCATGTCAAGATATGATGATATAAATGTTATGGAAGCCATGTTATGAACTATGTGTTATGTCTAAGTCATATATAAATTGACTTGACATATTTATGTTGATGTGTTATATGTAGTAAGTTCAAGTATTTTTATGTCTGCAACATGAAATACTGTAATATTGTGGTTAGTACTAGTTGTACACTAGCTGTTAAGTCCTATGGACACTGGGGGGTTAGTTAGTATAACATATCCCATATGAAGAGAAAAGAGAATATGTAAGGCCTATGGGCGATGGAGGTTAATGACCTTGGAGTGACAATTAATGTCACTTGGTCAGCATTATAATTGAAAGATGGTAATAAACCCATTTAAGATGTACCACCCCTTCAACATTGTGGCGGAGGATTTACAGGTCCTTCAGGGATATAATAATTGCCACGAGCGATGAGGAATGTGAGGAAGAAGCTTTAGGGTCACTCTCTAAGCCCTGCCAATCAGCGCGCTATAAACTATCTGTATAACCATAAAGAGCTCGAAACTAAAATTTAAATAGAGATAATAGAAAATAATGTGATGAAAGCCATAACAGAGAATAATTGAGTATAACTGACACTAGCACTAAGTGTAGTGGACTCAGTTAGGGTAACATGAATAGTAACCGATTAAAGTCAAAGTTACTATTCATCGATCAATGGTCAAAGTATTGTTCATGGTGAATATTACTATTCATAGATGAATAGTATTATTCGTAGGAAATTGTGTTTTTAATGTTTTGAATCTATATGATTCATGTTACAAGTATTTTATATGTATTAATGTTACTGTTACTAGTATATGATACCAGTATGCAATGTGTTGTGAATAAGCTTACGAAATGTAAGTAATCTGAAGTATGATGTGAGATCAAGTACGTTTATAATGTTCAAGTAAGTGCTAAGTATGCTTACTATGCTACGTATGAATGTTTTAAAGTGATGAATAGTGTATACCATATGTTATGTTAATGCTCTGATGTCATAGTTAGTGACAGAGCTATGTTATATGTTATGATTACTCTGATGTCACAGCTGGTATCAGATATGCCCATTACTATATGGTAAGAGCTTTTATATGTCATGTATTTATATTTGAACTTACTGAGTTTTAGCTCACAAGTTTGTTCATGTTGCAGTTAAGAAACCTGCGTCTCAACAGTAGATTACCTGGATGACGGCGGGATTTGTGCTTGCCAATGGAGATAGGAACTCCACTGTGGATATGGTCCTGCTAACAGTCTTCCGCTGAGCGATTTGAAAGAGAGATTTGAAGAAAAGAGAATTGATGTATTTGATATGTATAATTCCCAAAAAAATATTTCTATAAACGATATTTTGCTTTATAGTAATATCTTCTGAAAAAAAAAAATATGGGCAAAATTTTGGGCCTTGCAAAATGAGAGATGCAAAGTAAAAGTGTTTTTAAATGACGACCCGATGAGGTGCATGGGTTGTCTCAGTCAACAATGGAGTCAGATCGGGGTGGTGTCGCATGGCCAAAGTTGGGGACATCACAGTTGGTATAAGAGTAGTTCTACCATATCCCTCCTAGCACAAAGCGCAGCCTGCTCGTCAATCCAAGTAAGTTAGTTTATTTTAAATTTGTAAATTTTTATTGATTAAAGATAAACATTTTATAGTAATGAGATGATGAGATCTAAGATGACAAGGATAGAATGATGAGACGACGAGATCACTGTGCATGAGATCACGACTGTACAGTGCTAAATGACTATCTAGAGTAAGAAAGAAGATTTTGCTCAAACTGTGCCCTCAAAACTAAGTGGCAAATAGCATCGTAACACTCCATGGGAACACAGGATTGGTTTTATACCATCAAGCTGAATCCCCCGATTGTACACCATTGATCAGGATAACTGAGTCCTGTTGCCTGTTGATATCTCTCAGAAAGATACTCTCATGTGTATTGGGATTCTTGTGACCAGGATGAGCTCTTAACTGTGTTAAGTTTTGCCATACCACGATTGAGCAAATCTCCAAGAGGAGTCTAGCATCAGCCCTAGTTTCTTGTTTCTTATGGGCAAGATAGGAAATGAAACCGCCTAAGTTCCCTAGAGTTGTGAATATACATGAATTCATTCATCGGAATGAGAGACTGTAGTCAATGTTCGTTGACACAGTCTTAACGTATGCTGTGCGCTATGAGGAACTGATGGGGACTTTTATAACGAGTCTTGTAGATCGTTGTTGAGGAACTAATAAGTTTTCTCCAACTCACGACGGAACTAAAGCCAGGACAAATGCAGTTCAAGGAACATCCACTGTAGACCAATAAATTTGATGACGTACGTGATGATACAAATGATGAAAAAGAGTTTTCTATCTCCAGGAAAATTAGATGTACAAGGCTAATATATATATAGCCTTTATGTTATGTTGAAATGTTCGAAATGACATGTACATGTTATGTAATGATACAATAAGAATCATTACATCATAGAGTAGAATATATGCTAAATATTAAAGACATGTTGCTATGTTAAGACATGTTGAAATGATTCTTGTTGTTCTACCCTAACTAAAAGGACAGAATATACGATAAATGGTTTATGTGCATTTATCATGCTGGAATGGATATAAGAGGATAAGTTCAATGGATACAGGAGGACGACATCCTATATGTCCTAACATTATCTGAATAAGGAAAAGAGCCACTCTACGAACGTTTCATCTGACGGAAATATAAGGATTCAACAGATGAAGCTGCCGGAATGTGAAATGTTGGTAAACCCCTTGAAGTAGAAAAGAAGATGCTAAGGAATAACACGATTCCACTAGTCAAAGTACTATGGAGGAATCACAGCATCGGGGAGGCTATTTAGGAATGTGAAGAGGAAATGAAATCGTTGTACCCCTAATTGTCTAAATTTTCGAGGATGAAAATTTTATAAGGAGGGGTAAATGTGACAACCGAGAAATTTCACCATTCTCGAAAAATTGATACATTGAATGTACATTATGATTTTTAGGTTTAAAATGTGAATTGAATGATTTAATATTGTTTAGAACGTGATAAAATGTTCTGACAATGTTAAAGGTGAGAAATTTGGTTGTGGAAAAATTTCATAGAACCGAAACTAGAATAAACGGTGTCATTTCGATATCGAGAGCCCTAGAAGGTGACTTGTGGTAAGACAAGTCCACCAAAAGATGAAAGAGTTATAGAAGTGATGTTATATGTGTGTGCGTGTGTGTTACACGCAGTATCAAGAAAATTGGTCAAGATGACCTTTTCTTAATATAAAACGGATATATTTAGAATCAGTATGCTCAAAATAGTCAATTGAGCATAAAATGCAATTTTTGACTGAGGAACATGCGGTATCAAGAAATTGGTCAAGATGACCTTTTCTTGATATAAAACTGATATATTTGGGATCAGAATGCTCAAATTAGTCATTCAAGCACAAAAAGTAAATTTTGACCAGGAAATATGCAGTACCAGAAAACTAGTCAAGATGATCTCGGATGAAGACAAAACTGATATATTTGGGTTCAGCACATACAAATTAGTCAGTATAGCCTATCAGAATGCTCAAATTAGTTAATTGAGCACAAAAGGTAAATTTTGATCGGAAATTCGCAGTATCAGAAGTTGGTCGAAATGATCTCGGATGAAAATAAAACTGATATATTTGGATTCAGCACGCCCAAATTAGTTACAATAGCTCATGTTGAAATTTTGGACAAAAAAAAGTATAAAAAGGGCAGAAAAGGTCGAAATTGCAAAACAGTCCCCATAACTTTTCTTATCTAGATTTTTCCCTCCACACCAGCCCAAAAGTGAACAGTAGCCGACCATCGGAAACAGTGCCCGTTTTTTACATCACCGGTCTCGTTGGAAAGCTCTCACCGAGCTGAGTCCAACGGTGGGTCGAGTCGACGGAGTAGCCGCCGGAGGAAGCCGCACGCGCCACCTGAAGTTGTCGGTGGCCGGAATTTTCGAACGGCCATATCTCTACCGTCCGACATCCAAATGCGACGATTCCAGTGTAATAACTGGGAATTTTAGATTCTCGAAATAGGTTAAAATTGTATGTATATAATAATTTTAATAAATAAAATGTGAAAAAGTGGTTTTTGATAGTATTGTGAATTGTATAAAAATATTCTGGCAGTGTTAAAATGTGTGAGTTCGGGGATGGAAAATCTTACCGGACATAATCGGGTGAGACGGTTCAAAATCAGAGCCGAAAACCTTAGAGAGTGCATTAAAATGTACTAAAATAATAGAAATTTACGGTAGATAATTCTGATCAAACAGAAGCAAAATAAGACAAACCAATCGCACTAGAGGCGCCGAGAACCCGCCTACGTGATTTCGGTAAAGTTTCGTTCGGGTCGGTTTACAGTCAAAAATTGACCATTAATTAATTAATGAATTAATATGAATAGTTGGATGACATCACCTTGATTATGTCATAATACAAAATTATTTTCATTAATTTGGAAAGTAATTTTGAAAGGTGTATGGTGTAGATTAGCCTACTTTATGATCAATGGCTAAGATCATGCCAAAAAGCCATTGAGAAAAATTTTGTAAAAATTTTAAAAGGCCATTCGGCCACTTGGAAAGGGAGAAGAAAAAAATTTGATTTTTACCCCAAAATCTTTACTTTTTAGTCCTTGAATAATTAGGAAATTGTTGGAAAAAAATTGCAAACAAGCCCTTGGTTTTTGCCTATAAATAGGCATCAAAATTTAATCAAAAAAAAAAGCCAAACTCTTGCCTTTTCCTCAGCCCAAAAACCGTGAGCTTCTCCTCCCTTAAACCAAAAATTTTGTTTTCAATTTCACACCAAACCTAGCTTGCATTGCATTTCCAATCACAAGTCATCAACTAATCAAGGTAAGCTTCAAAATTGAAGCTTTTCCCTTTGATTTTCCTTAGAAAATCCATGGGTATGAAAATGTGAAAACAATGAAAAAAAATTGTTATTTAGTTGATGATGTGATGATGTTTTGATTTGTTTGATGTTGTAGTATTTAAAGCATGAATTAGGGTTTAGAAACAAGCAAAAATTTTGCATGTTTCCCTTGAAAAACCGTGGCTTCAATGGTGTGAAAAATGCATGAGTTTTGATGTTTTGATTTAGTATTTATGTTCATTCAATTATGTGTTGAATTAAGCATGAATTGGAATAAGGAAACAAGAAAATTTTGATGTAATTTTCTTGCTAAAACCGTGGGCATGAACATTAAGAAAAGAAAAATTTTTAATGATGAAGAATGTTGATAAAAAACCCTAGGAAAGAAAATGAAATTTTCTATGTGTTATGCATAATATCCGTGGCTATACTAGGGTGAGAATGCATGTTTTGTTAGGTTTTTGATGTTGTTTTATACATTGGAAAACCTAAGAATGATGTGATGTGGTGAAAAATTATTTAGATGTGATTAATTAGTAAATTGAGGCTAAGTTGAAAGAAAAATGTTATGGTTTGTGTTGGTTTCTGAATATTGAATAATATGGAAAAATTTTATACAAAGTTTGGAAACTTTGTATAAAATAGGCCTCTGGTATAGTACGTGGCAGATACAAAGGTTCTAAGGCGTACCTAACGCCGGAAAACCTTAAAATATAAGTGGAAATGCTGTCGAAATTTCTAAAATCGGCTTAAGGACATTTTGGGAAACAAGGGGTAAAAATATTATACGCGGGAAGGAAACCGAAACCCCTCGGTAAGTTAGAATTAGAAATGGAAAACCAACCCAAAAGGAATAGTAAACCGATCCTAAAACACTAAAATGCCTAAAACAAGAAAAAAATTCATGATAGGGGTATTTTAGGAAAAGTGGGAAAAAAATGAAGGTCGGGATAGGAAACCTGAGCCTCTCGAGGACCAAGGGCCGGACACGGGATAAATAACGTTTCATGATTAGTGAAAGGGCCATTTGAGACTCCGAAACGCTCGAAAAATGAAAAAACGACCCTAGGTGACGGATGAATAGTAATCGAGGGCTGGGAAAAATAAGATTGAGATTTTATAGTAATTTAAGCTGTAAAATGATACAGAAACCTAGGAAATATTATTTTAAAATAATTAGACTTAGAAAATTTGAAAAAAATGATAGAACGAAACAATTACGATCCCGAGACCCGTTAGGGGCAAAATGGTCATTTTGACCAAAAATTTCTGAAAAGACTCGGAAAGATCCCAAAAAGACCTATAATAACTTAGATAAAATTCTAAAACTCAAAATAAAGATTTTAGAGTTAAAATTCTAAAAATTTTGAGGAACACGGGCGTGTAGAAGGATACACGGCCGTGCATAGGAAAAATTTTATAACCCGAGAGGCACACAAGCTTGAACACGGGCGTGTATCGAGCCGTGTACAGTTACACGGCTAAGATAGAAAACAACATGGCCGTGTAGAATAGACCCGAGAGGTACACGGGCTTGAACACGGGCGTGTATCAAGCCGTGTACAGTTACACAGCTAAGATAGAAAACAACATGGCCGTGTAGAATAGACCCGAGAGGTACATGGGCGTGTTGTAGACCGTGTACCACAAACAAAATTTAAATGTGTTGAATTGTTAAGTGAAATAAATCTACATTTAAAGTGATAATTAAAATAGGGTATTAACAGACGATATTATGTCTGTAGGAACCCAAAATAAAGATAGAACTGCGAAGGAGTTTCAAAAGTGGACACTAGCACAGTATTAGTAAGTTTAAGCATTTTTGTGTCTGCAACATGAAATACTGTGTTAATCTGTTCTGTACTAGATGTACACTAGATATAAAATCCTATAAGCATTTAGGGATTAGTTAGAATTACATATCCCAAATAACGAAAATAAGTAAAACCTACGGGTAATGGAGGATAGTGACCTTGAGGTGACATATAAGATCACTTGGTCAAGACTATAAATTGAAAGATGGTAATGAAACCATTAAGGCGTACCGCCCATCCAACATAGTGGTGGAGGTTTGTTTAAATCCTACGTCACGGCTATAGAGGTCGATGTCCTAAGGTCGCTCCTTAGACCCTCCCAGTCAGCACGCTAAAAATCATCAGTACTGCCATAAATAGAGCTCTAAACTAGAAATTAAATAGAGAATAAACAATCAACAAAATGATAAAAATCATAATTGAGCATAACCAAAGTTTACGTTAGAGTAATGTAAATTCGGTTAGGATATGTGAATAGTACCCAGTTAGGGTAAAGTGAATAGTAACCAGTTAGGGTAACTGATACTATTCATCGGTCAAAGGTCAAAGGTCAAAGTTACTATTCATGATGAATAATACTATTCACCATGATAGTACTATTCATAGGAGATTGAGTTTTTAGTTTTTTGAATCGATATGATTCTTACTATGTATGTTTGAACTTACTGAGCCTGTTAGCTCATCAGTTTGTTCATGTTGTAGGTAAAAAACCTGTCCAGTAGATTCCTGAATGGCGGCAGGATGCGAGCGTGTCAAGGGGATAGGGAACTTACCGTGGGCTTGGTCCTGCCATAAGTTTTCCGCTAAGCTTTTTGAGTTGAAGAAAATATATTGGAAACAAAATATACAATACAGATATATATTATATATGTTGTATAATATGTTATACTTATTTAAGACATAGAAAAGCCAGTATTGTATTTTACATCGCTTTCTTACTTTGTTTTCGTAAGAAAAAGTATGTATTAAAGAAAAAAAACTTTTATGGGTGAAATTTTAGGTCCTGATATTTAAGAATTGTGAGCAAAAGAGTTTAAAACTGACGACTCAGATTCGGCACACGAACGGTCTTGGTCGGCCGTAGAGTCGATTCATGATGGTTGCGGGTGGTTGGAATCAGGGGACGTCACATCCAGTGCCAATGGATTCGTGGTGAAAAGTAGAACAAAATCCAGGCTTCATTTCATGTCGGCAACCGCTGAATCGTGCTGCCCAAGTCCGCCCGTCATCGTCACCGCCGTGGAATCTGACGATTCTGGCGGAGTTGAGTGACGTGGTGGGTATCAAAAGACTCAGAATCGTGCGTAGAGTAAAAGCCCCAAACCAATTTTGGGCAACAACCCCAGCACAGTGGAGATTGAACAACACTATCGCCGTCGATTTTTCGAGGGTTTGATTCGGGCGATAAGAGGCTCGATTGGCAAAATTGACACCACCAATGGGTTCCTCTTATCGAGATCTACGTTTTGGTACCAAGCTTGGCCCAAATCGCTGCCGGTCAACGCCGATCAATGGTGACCCGATGACCAAAAATTGAAAAATGGCCTGCTGGTCTATTTTCGACATTTCGAACACATCCGCGGCATCGGATTTGCAAACCGGAACTTGGAAAGTGAAGAACGGAGAGAAAAAGTTTGTCCGTGAGAGACCGAACTGTTCGTTCGATCGTCGATGGGATGATTTCAATAGTAATTTCAGTCCCTTCATTCCTTAAATTATGTTTTGGAATGATTATGTATTAATTATGTATTTTGTCATGTGAAATTATAAGAAAAATGGACGAAAATGATGGATTAAAAAATGTATTGAAATATGAAGATTTTTACATAAAAGTTGAGTTTTACGTAAAAATATAGGCGTCTAGTATAGTACTTGGTAGATTAGAATTTGGTTAGATAGTTTTGAGGTGTTTCCTAAACGCCGGGAATCTAAAAATTAGCAGAAATACTGCCGAAATTTCAAAAACGGCACAGAAGGGTATTTTGGGAATCAAAGGGTAAAAATGTGGTCGGGATGGAAACCCGAGCCCTCTCGGTGACCTAGGCCTGGGAAAAAGAGGATTAACGACCGAGGGTCGAAATAGTACCGCTCGAGGGTCAGTGATAGTAAAATGTGAAATTACGGCAAAAGATACCATAAAAATTTAGTAAGGCCTAAGAAGAATTATTTCATGATTTTTGAGTATAGAATAGCCTGATAGAATGTAAAAATGAAAGTGATACGGTCCCAAGACCCGTTAGGGGTAAAATGGTCATTTTGACCAAAAATTTCTGAAATGCTCGAAAAGGGCCGTGAGTGTCTTAGAATAATTAAAATAATATTCTAAGGGCTAAATTTAGGTTTTAAACCAACGGAAAGTGGGTTTAGGGTGAGAAAAGTAAAATAGGGGTAAAATGGTCATTTTGTCAAAAGTTAGGGGTAAAATGGTCATTTTGTCAAAAGTTGGGAAAAGGGCCGTTAAGGCTAGAAATGTTGTCCTAAGACCATAATTGAGAATTTTAAGGCCTGGTTCAAGAATTAAGATGGGAAAAAAAGTGAGAAAATCCCGTTAGGGGTAAAATGGTAATTTTTCCAAAAGTTAGCAGAAAGTGGAAAATGAGATTTTAGACCCCTAAGTTTATGATTGAGAAATAAAACGTAGAATTTTACATTTTGTTTAGTTTATGTATGAAATAAGATTAAAAATAACCGTTGATTTTCCGGTTATATGAACTCGATCCAGACGCAACAAAGGAACGTCTGCGTACCCAGGAAAGGAGATACGTGCAAAAGTATCTGTAAGTTCTTACATTAAACTGTCTGCAACATGAACAAACTATTGTATGTCTGTTTTCAGGTCATGATGTGATGATATAAATGTTATGAAAGCCATGTTATGAACTATGTGCTATGTCTAAGTTATATATAAATTAACTTGACATATTTATGTTGATGTGTTATATGTAGTAAGTTCAAGTATTTTCATGTCTGCAACATGAAATACTGTAATATTGTGTTTAGTACTAGTTGTACATTAGCTGTTAAGTCCTATAGACACTGGGGGATTAGTTAGTATAACATATCCCATATGAAGAAAAAAGAGAATATGTAAGGCCTACGGGCGATGGAGGTTAGTGACCTTGAGGTGACGATTAATGTCACTTGGTCAGCATTATAATTGAAAGATGGTAATAAAACCATTTAAGGCTTACCGCCCCTCCAACATTGTGGTTGAGTTTTTACAGGTCCTTCAGGGATATAATAATCACAACGAGTAATGAGGACTGTGAGGAAGAAGCTTTAAGGTCGCTTGCTAAGCCCTCCTAGTCAGCGCTCTATAAACTATCGGTATAGCCGTTCAGAGCTCGAAACCAAAATTTAAATAGAGATAATAGAAAATAATATGATGAAAGCCATAACAGAGCATAATTGAGTATAACCGACGCTAGCACTAAGTGTAGTGGACTCGGTTAGGGTGACGTGAATAGTAATCGATTAGAGTCAAAGTTACTATTCACCTATCAATGGTCAAAGTTACTGTTCATTATGAATATTACTATTCATAAGTGAATAATATTATTCATAGGAAATTGTGTTTTTGATGTTTTGAATCTATATGATTCATGGTACGAGTATTTTATATGTATGAATGTAACTGTTACTAGTATAACATACTAGTATGCGATGTGTTGTGAATAAGCTTACGAAATGCAAGTAATCTAAAGTATGGTATGAGATCAAGTATGTTTATGATGTTCAAGTAAGTGCTAAGTATGCATACTATGCTATGTATGAATGTTTTAAAGTGATGAATGGTGCATACCATACGTTATGTTAATGCTCTGATGTCACAGTTAGTGACAGAGCTATGTTATATATTATGATTACTCTGATGCCATAGCTGGTATCAGATATGCCCGTTACTATATGGTAAGAGCTTTTATATGTCATGTATTTATGTTTGAACTTACTGAGTTTTAGCTCACAAGTTTGTTCATGTTGCAGGTAAGAAACCTGTGTCACAATAGTAGATTACCTGGATGACAGTGGGATTTGCGCGTGCCAATGGGGATAGGGACTCCACTGTGGATATGGTCCTGCTACCAGTCTTTCACCGAGTGATTTGAAAGAGAGATGAAGAAAAGAGAATTGATGTATTTGATATGTATAATTCCCAAAAAAATATTTCTGTAAACTATATTTTGCTTTACAGTAATATCTTGTGAAAAAAAAAATGAGCGAAATTTTGGGCCCTGCAAAATGAGAGATGCAAAGTAAATGTATTTTTAAGACGAACCGATGAGGCGCATGGGCTGTCTCGATCGACGACGGAGTCGGATCGGGACGATGTCGCGTGTCCAAAGTTCGAGACGTCACACCACATAATAAAAATTTTCAATCTTTAAATTAAATTTAATCTTCGAAAAAAATAAATTACAGCCTTTAATCTTCAATCTCTTCCAAGAATATTTACATAAAATTTCCTTTGTTGTTTCTGGTATACAAAAATTCTAATCAAAAAATTCTAATAGACAAAAATTAAAATTCATAGGAAAATTACAGTGATGATAAACTGCTCCCATAGTTACATGAAAAATTCTAGATATAATTTTTTTAAATTCTAAGGAATCATGACCGGTAAAATTGAGCATGCTTATAATAATTTTAAAAATTAAAATAACCACATATATCATACATAATTTATGATAACAACATAAAGGAGTCCTAGAATGCCACTCTTTAAATATCAAATCCATACACAATGGAGACTAAAAAACAATAGATTAATTTATGTATATAACATAATCACGAGTTGGCTTTGATCCCACCTGTTGGAAAAATGTTAGAGTATGCAGTGGAATTTTAAAATTTTTTTAAAGGATCATTAAAAGACATGTGCTGCCATATACAATATATTATCAATAGTCAAATACCTTCAAAGGAAAACACCAGAAACGCCGAAGGAATTGACCAAAAGGCTTCAACTAACAAGCTTTCTCTACTATTCTCTAATTCCTAAATGATGGAGTGTGTGGGCACTCGGTTCCTTGATTGGTATTCTAGCATAGCTTGTCTACTTCCGACCACTAAGATCTCTTAAGAATTATTACTACGATGATTTGTGAACGATAAACTTACTCACCTAAGAGTCTGTGGTCTATGGAAAATATGAGTGGAATAATCTCTATTTATAATATTACATGAGGTGACTTTTTGAATTTTGAATTGGACCAAGAAAAGAATTTTCTCTCCCATTCAAACCCCCAAAACTAATTCTCACTTAGGCTAAAAGATTGGAAAAATTCAGCCACACTAGAGAAAGGAGGATTCAAAATAAAATAGGATTCAAACAAGGATTTTTCCTCTCCCTTATCCACACAAAAACCAGTTCCTTCCCCAGGAGAAAGCCTTACAAAAATTAAGTCATTCTTTGTATGAGGAGAATTAAAATTCAAATAGGATTCAAACATGATTTTTCCTTCTCCCTTATCCACTAAAACCTAACTTCATCTTGTGGAATTATCCACTATGAATTTCAACCATAGCATGGATTTGTGATTCAAAATTTGATTCAAATTTCAAACTCCATATATCTTTGAATTTTATACACATGGATAATTTTATACAACTCCAATTCAAATTCAAATAAAATCATAATAACTTTATTTGAAATTCAAATAATTGTGTAATTTCTTATCCAAAACAAAATTCAAATTCAAATGAAGAGAAAATCTTGTCTTCCATCCTTATCCATAGTAAACGCCACCCCTAGTTGTGCTTTGAAAAGATTTTGTTCAATTCAAATTCAAATAGGATAATCTTTTAAATTTCGAACATTTATTTTAAGACAAGATTTTCAAATTCAAATTAATCACATATTTGAATTTAAAATTTAAATACAATTAATATAAATTTAAAATCTTATCTTTCAAAATAAATATAAATTAAATATTTATCCCATTTATTGAATAATGCAAAATTACAGTTTTCCCCTTATAGTACCTAGAGAAAAAAGCCTACACCCTATAAGAGGGCAATCTAGATTTTTCTCTTCACTAATTGCAAGACAACAAGCTAATAACAATATCTTGACAAATTACCATCTATTAAGGAATTATGTGGAGCTAGTAGAAGGGCCAATTGGACATATATAATATGAGCTCTAATAATCTATGTAACTATTATTCTGTACGAAATAAACCTGTTACAGCTAGTAGTTTCAGAGTCACACCACTATAAACCTAAAATTGCACTTCTAATTATATATCATATTACATAAGCTAGTGATAAGCTATCGTCTAATAACCTTGTCATATATGCAAAACCCTCATATCATATCCATGATCAGTCTTAGGTTAAAGTCCATTCAACCTACTGATCAAGCTATCTTTAAGATCCATTATAATACTAAATAAGAAAATGATTATTCACCATATGTGAATAAGAAGTCATCTACCCAGAAGATGACCAAAGACCTTGTCCATTTTCACATTCAGTATAATGCCTTTAAGAGGATACCTTTTACTCCTCATTAGAGCTGTGATTCCAACATCTGTAAACAAATCCTTCATCATATACAAGTCATGTACCCAATGAACCGGTCTATAAGCTTACTACCTATGAGACATTTTAGCCATTGGAACATCAAAGTACACAAGTCATATACATGAAGTGATTCATTTACTCAGGTTAAGGTTATTGCATAATAAATGTCAAAAGTGACATGATCCAATCAAGTGGACTACGTAGATTAAATGTACTTTGGTCCCAGTCTATTATGTCACCACCAAATAATATGTCTACGTCTCTACTCGGAGTCAAAACTCCAGACAGTAAAGATAAACCGTCCCCCAATTAGCTTTAGACAACATAATAATCTTAACATGAGCTAGATGCCCGATTTAACCCCATAGACTACAAACTATAGTTTAGACTGTTTACTTTAGAATATTATTTTCTCACATACAAAAGTCCATTATGGAACATTCTAACAGTTTAACACATGTAGTCAATGAGCTATATTTGCGTATATTTACTTCAACATGTAAATAGAATGAAGACATATAGCAATGTAATGAATAATCTCTAAATATAATTTTATTATTCAGACATGGAAGCATAGCTTTAATGAGGAGTAAAGGTTGTCTTCTTAAAGGCATTATACTAGCTATGAAAATGGACAAGACCTTGGGCCATTTGCCTGGCAAATGACTTCTTATTCAGATATGGTGAATAATCATTTTCTTAATTAGGTGTATAATAGATATTTAAGATAGCGTGATCAATAGGTCGAAAGGATTTTAACCCAAGGTTGATCATGGATATCATCTGGGGTGTTGCTTATATGACAAGGTCATTGGACGATAGCCAATCACTGGCTTGCGTAATAGGATATATAATTGAGAGTGCAGTTTCATGTCTATAGTGGTGTGACTCTGAAATTAATAATTGTGTAATGAGTTTATTCGCTATAGAATAATGGTTACATGGATTATTAGAGCTCATATTTTATATGTCTAATAAATCTCTTTACTAGCTCCGCATAATTCTTGAAGGAATGGTAATTGATCAAGATATTCTTTATAGATTGTATTCTTGTACTTCGTGAAGAAAAAAATCAGGATCACATATTTTATGGTGTGCGTGTTTTTCTCTAGGGACAATGGCAGAATTATAATTTTGTTTTATTCAATTAATGAGATAAATATTTAATTTGTATAAATATTTATTTTGAAAGATAAGATTTGAAATTTAAATTAATTGTATTTGTCTTTTAAAAGATGAATATGAGATTAATTTAAATTTTGAAAATCTTACTTGAATAAATATTTTAAATTGAAAGATTATTCTATTTAAATTTGAATTGAACAAAATCTTATCCTTGTACACTTATAGGTTGTGTTTTTCATAATGGACTTGGAAGACCAGATTTTCTCCTAATTTTATTTTGTTTTGATAGGAGATTACATAATTATTTAAATTCAAATAAAGTTACAATGATTTTATTTTGAATTTAAACTAGAGTTGTAGAAAATTATCCATGCAAACAAAATCAAAAGATTAGTGGAGTTTGAAATTTGAAAAATTTTAAATCACAGATCTAATGGTGGCCTAATTTCCTATTCGTGCTAGTGGTGGATTTTTAGGGAAAATCCCTAAGGGCCAATTGAATCCTATTTGAATTTTGAATTCTCTTCCTTATGGTGGCCAAATTTTTTGGGGGAGAATATCCCTAGAAGGAGTCAACCTTGGAAGAAAAAAAGTAATCTAATACAATTTTATAAATAGATCCCAAAAGGCTCCTATTTTCTTTAGACCACAGGCTCTCAAATAAGCGAATTTATTATTTTACCACTTACTCATAATAATATATTCTCAGAGGTCTGAGTGGTTAAAAGGAGACAAGTCGCAAAGAATATCGATTGAAGAACAAAGTACACACACACTATATCATTTGGGAATTAGAGAATAGTAAAGAAGGCTAGTTGGTTGAAGCCTCTTGGTCACTTCCTCTAACATTCTTGATGTTTTCCTCCAAAGTTATAATGAATATTGTATAATTTATTGTATATAGATACATGAGTTTTTAATGATCATATAAAATTTTTATAATTCAGCTATGCATGTTTTTCAATTTTTCCTATAGTTTATTCGCTATAGAATAATAGTTAAATGGATTATTGGAGCCTGCACTATATATGTCCAATTAGTCTCTTTACTAGCTCCGCATAATACTTAATGAATGGTGATTGATCAGGGTATTATTGCACTTAGTGAAGAGAAAAAATACGGGTCACCAATATATGGTATAGGGGTTTTTTCTGTGGCGGCCTGCCCCTCATAGAGATCATACAATACTATTACAGTTAAGCTTTATCGCTAACTGTGATAGATTATACTCTCATGGGTCGCCGGCTAATCTATCTCTCTTTAAATCATGACGTTTTTGGGGAAATTTTTTTTTTTTTTAAACATCATGTAAAGTATTATCCACTAATCACTTTGTTTATAAGTATAAAGTAATTTACATAATACATTACTTTCATAAAATACATATTATTACAAAAGACTATTTCTTTTTCCCTTCTCTTTTGTCGCTCAGCGGAAAGACTCTGAAAGGACCATATCCCTCGCCTCCTATCCCATTTGACGCGCGCTATACCGTCCGCCATCCAGTTATACAAAATTACTGAGCTAGTCGCTTACCTGCAACATAAGCAAAAATGGTGAGCTACAGACTCAGTAAGTTCAAACATGCAAGAAATAAAATTTCTATGAATAGTACTATTCATCATAAATAGTAACATTGACCACTATTCATTATGAATAGTAACTTTGACCACAACACAGTGTTAGGAAATGCCCTAAGCATTAGAGACATTTTGATGTATTTATTTTGAACTGGATAATAAAATTATAGATATACAGGTTATTCATTACATTGCTATCTGTCCTCATTTTATTTACATGTTAAAGTAAATGTAAGCAAATATGGCTCACTGACTGCTTATGTTAAAACTATTAGAACGTTGCATGCAATGGACTTTTGTATGTGAGAAGACAATGTTCTAAAGTTAGCGGTCTAAACTATGGTCTGCAGTCTATGAGGTTAGACCGAGCATCTAACTCATGTTAAGACTATTATGTTGTCTAAAGCCTTGGAGGGGACAGTTTGTCTTGACTGTCTGGAGCTGGACTCCCAAGTAGAGACATAGATATGTTGCTTGGTGGTGACATATTAGACCGGGACTAAAACGTGATTGATCTATGTAGTCCGCTATGAGTGGATCAATCTGCTTTTGACGTTCATTGTGCAATAACCTTAATCCTGAGTAAATGAACTACTTCATGTTTATGACTTGTATACTTTGATGTTTCAATGGCTAAAGCGTCTTAGAGGTAGTAAACTTATAGACCGGTTCGTTGGGTGCATGACTTGTATACGATGAAGGGTTTGTTTGCAGATATCGGAATCATAGCTCTAAGGAGTTAAAGGTATCCTCTTAAAGGCATTATACTGAATGTGAAAATGGACAAGGCCTTAGGTCGTCTGCTGGGCGGATGACTTCTTATTCACATATGGTGAATAATCATTTTCTTAATTCGGTAGTATAATGGAACTTTAAGATAACCTGATCAGTAGGATTAAATGGACTTTGACCTAAGGCTGATCATGGATATCATATGAGGGTTTTGCATATATGACAAGGTCATTGGATAGTAGCTCATCACAGGCTTACGTAATACGGTATATAATTGGGAGTTCAGTTTCAGGTTTATAGTGGTGTGACTTTGAAATTAGTGATCATATGATTGAGTTGTTCGGTAAAAGAATGATGATCATATGGATTTGTGGGAGCCCGATTATATATGTCCAATCAGTCCCTCTACTAGCTCCACATAATTCCTTAACGTTTGGCAAATTGTTTTGTGTATGCTATTGGCTGGTTTATTATGCATGGATGGTGATGACACAGGAGTAAGATGGTAGACAAGATTCTCTCCGGTTGGATTCAGATTTTGTTTTGGATAATAGAGTACACAATTATTCGAACTCCAAATAAAGTTGCCATGATTTTATTTGAGATTGGATTGGAGTTGTAGAAAATTATCCATGAGAACAAGAATTTGAAACACAACTGTTTTGTGGATTTTGAAATTTGAATTTTGAAATTTGAAATTTGAATTTGAAATTTGAAATTCAAATTTTGAATCACAGTCCAAGTGGGATTCGAATTTGTTGTGGAAAATCCATAAGGTTTGAAATTCGAATTTGAGTTGGATTTGGAGAGGATAATCTTGTTAGAATCTTACTTGAATTTTGAATCCAAATCCTAACAAATAGTGTATGAAATTTTGAGGAATATCCTCAATGGAATTTCGGTTTTCGTGGATAAGGTTCAAGGGAAAAATTCAAGTTTCAATCCCAGTTGAATTTGGATTCTCTCCTCCCTGAAAAGTGGTCGAAATTATGGAGAAAATCTCCTAGGAAAATTCGGTTATTTTGGATAAGGATGAGATAAGATTCAAGCTTGAAAATCCTAGTGGAATTTTGATTCTCCCTTATCCTAAAAATGGCCGAAAATTTTAGGAGATTTTCTCCTAGGAAATTTCGGATTTTTTGGTTGAAAAAGGGAGATAAAATTCTAGTTAAAATCTTATTTAGATTTGGATTGGATTTATCGCATAATGGCCGAATTTTATTGTTGGGATTCTCCCTTGGAAAATTCATATTTTATGGTTATGGATAAGGGAGAATATCTTTTCCTAATCCAATTCGAATTCAGAGAATCACCTCATGTAGGTCTATAAATAGAGGTCCTGCCACTCCAGTTCTCTCAGACCACAGACTCTCAGGTGAGCAGGCTTATTGTTGCATAGCTCATCGTGACAATAAGTTCTTTAGAGATCTGGGTGGTCGGAAGAAGACTAGCAATGCTAGCATACCGATCGAGGTTCAGAGTGCCCACACACTCAACCATTCAGAAATTGGAGAATAGTAGAGAAGACTAGTTGGTTGAAGCTTCCAGTCATTCTCCTCCTACAGATTGGCATCCTTGGGGTATGAGTTTTAATTGTTGTTGGTTTATTGTATATGGCATCATGAGATATTTAACGATCTGAAAAATTTTTATTATTCCGCTGTGCCACTCTAATACGTTTTTACCGATTTATTTTCCTACACACAGTATATCAACAATACATCTACCGCGATGTTAGTACCCTCACGAAACTGTCTTATGCTCAATTATAGCATAGTTTCAGTTTTAGGTAATTAGCTTTGATTATGTTCTGGTTTTGAGCTCAGGTTGGCTGTACCATTTAAGTGCGCATGACTGGGAGCGGTACATTAGTGCTGACCTCCACAGCCTTAATCTCATAGCCCCGAAGGCAAAATTGTACATGACTGGGAGTGGTACATCAGTGCTGACCTCCACAGCCTTAATCTCATTTTCATAGCCCCGAAGGCAAAATTACCTCCCTTACGGAAGGCTGGTACGCCAAAAGTGGTTTCATTACCGACTTTTTAAAGTTCTAACCCGGTGACTTCATATTGCCCCGTGGTTAGGAATGGTTCACATTTTAAATTTTTAGGTGAGTGAGTTTCATTAACCTCGCTCTAGTGCCCGAAGTACAATTTACTATGTGTCCCATTCTCAATAGTGCCCGTAGCACATTTCGTCTCTCTCTATTCTATAATAGCACATATGTATCTAACTTATAGTTAGTACATCAAAGTTAGCAATAAGAATGCTATATGTTGCAGACAGGCAAATGTCTGAACTTACCTTATTAGTTTCTTCCCCTTTTCTTTCTTAGATCTTTGATCGCTCTCCTTGTAGGTCGATTTTGGGATCCTACAAACAAAACCTTGTCTGTTAATTTCATTTTCATTTATAGCTTTTATTTTTCATTAAAAAGCTTAAATAAAACCTATTTATAACTTTTTAGGCTTTATTTATCATTTTCCCCATTTTTCTCAACTTTTACAAAATTACGATTTTGCCCCTATATTTTGGCAAAATTACAATTATGCCCCTAACGGAATTTTCTCGATCCAGACTGCATTTTTGGCTCTCAGGAACTTTTTTGACTCTTTTCTATTCATCACCGGGTTCGTTTATATTTTATTTCCATTTTTCACTTTCCCGACCCTTGGGAAGTACTATTTCGACTCTTACGTCAGTTTAGTGATTTTCTACCGTTCCAGAGCCTCAAATAGACGTTTTACTAGTATTTAAAACGTTCATCTAGACATTCCCGATCTAGGTCTCCGAGGCTCGGATTTTCCGTACCCGACTCAGACCTTTATTTCGTTTCCCAAAAACACCCCCCCCCCTCGGGGTCGATTTTTCAGTTTTACTTACGTTTTACATTTTTAGGGGACAGGTTACTATTCACAAACCACCCCTTAGGTTTTCCTTATTCAATTTTCCTTTAGGGACTCGGGTTACTGACCCGACCCTAAACTTTTATTTTTAATTTCTTTTTTACCCCAAATGCTATTTTCGAAATTTCGGCAGCATTTCGGCGTAAATTTAAGGCTATCGGCGTTAGGTACGCCTCGAACCATATGTACCTGCCACGTACTATACCACAAGCCTATTTTATGTAAAAGTTTTCCAAACTTTTACATAAAAGCTCACAAAATTTCAATTCACATTTTGAACCACATTACACAAAATTTCTTTCAATTTTTACCCTTGGTTTTGGCCACAGTTTTCACACTCAAAACTTAACCAAAACTTCTCAATTTTTCAACCAAATTTTAGGCTATTCCAATGTCATTATCTAGCACATTTTCAAGCCAATTTGCATGCATTTTTTAACACAATTTCTAGGGTTTTTTCATCATTACAACCCACGGCCATTTAAGAGAAAAACATGCACAACATTTTGTTTCATGCTTTCAATCACAAATCCATCATTTCCATAATTAAATGCATGATTTAAACCATCCAAACATCAAGTAAATCATGCAAAAATTTTTCCCCAAACTCTAATTAAACCCACGGCCATATTAGGGTTATTTGACACCAAAATTTTTCCAAGCTTTCAACCGTACAAATCATGCTTTACATTTAATCATAACATGATTTAAAGCATTTTAACACTTAAACCACAACAATTCATCATTGACTACACTTGGTAACCCACGATTTTACCCTTGGAAAACCAACCAAAATTTTGTTTTTCTTTAAACAAAATGCATGGTTTTTCTTCTAATCACACCCTTAACAAAACCCAAGCACCAAATCAACCAAAACAAACCAAAAATTTTCTCATTCTTCACACTATTCATTCCATGGATTTTAAGGATAAAAATCAAGAAAATTTGCAAACCAAAGAAGTTACCTTGCTTTCTTGCTTCCTTGGATTTCAAGGAAGGGTTTGACACCACTTTTGTGAAAGAAAGTTGGAGTATTTACTTGGTTTCCCTTGGTGGGTCACGGTTCCTCTAGAGAGAATACTTAAAAAAAAAATTTCTTTGGTTTTTGGCTTCGAAATGGCTACGGCCATTTTGTTTAAAATGTTGCGACTTAAGTGTTAAAGGAACCAAGTAATTTGGTTTCCAACCAATCAAAATGCAACACTTTTCTATCCATTTCTTTCCAAATTTTTCAAAAAATCGAAGGATGGAATTTTGGCCAAATCTTGGCCTTTAGATCAAAAAGTGATTAAATCTTGGCCTTTAATGCCACCAACCACCATATTTCTTTCATTTAATATTTTAGCTTTATGATGTCATAAATGTAAAGCAAAGTGTTGACTTTGACTTTACTATTCATATTAATTCGACTACTTTTTGACCGGTATCGGTTCGAGCCGAAATTTTCCTGAAATCGTCCCGGCGGGTTCCTGAGATCTCCTGTGCAGTCGGATCAATTTTTACTGCTTCCGTTTGATCAAAATCAATCCCAGAAGTTTTTCATTTTTTTGTGCACTAGTTAGGGTTTTCAATGCCGTTTTTGGCACCGTTCCAGCCGTTTCAATTCAGTGAATTTTATTAACACTGAATTCTTACTCGTCAGTATTGTTAGAACATTTCAATGTATTCTGAACAATATAAATACATTTATTTAGCTCTTTAAATAGTACAAATTGTTATATACATACATTTATACATTTTCTTCCGAGAATGCCAGAAATTCCCGGTTGTCACATTCACCCCTCCTTATAAAATTTTCGTCCTAAAAAATTAGAACAAGTGGGGGTATAAACTCCTCATCTCGTCTTCTCGTTCCCACGTAGCTTCTTCAATGTTGTGATTTTTCCAAAAAATCTTCACTAGTGGGATTGTCTTATTCCTCAGTACTTTCTCTTCACAAGCCAGTACTCGAATAGGTTGTTCCTCATATGTCAAATCCTCGTGGATTTGAATAGGCTCATGCTTCAATACATGGGACGGATCTGGTATATACTTTCTCAGCATCGACACATGAAATACATTATGCACTGCCGACAATTCAGGAGGTAATGCTAATCTGTAAGCAACCTTTCCAATGCGTTCGATAATTTCATAAGGCCCAATATACCTTGGACTCAGTTTCCCCTTCTTACCGAAACACATAATCCCCTTCATGGGTGATACCTTGAGAAACACGAAGTCTCCTTCGTCAAACTCCAAGGATCTTCGCCTCTTATCCGCATAACTCTTTTGTCGACTTTGCGCAATTTTCATTTGATGCTGAATTCTAACAACTACGTCGGAAGTCTCTTGTATGAAATCCGTCTTATGCAACTGCTTCTCTCCCAAATCATACCAGTGTAGTGGTGATCTGCATTTCCGTCCATACAAAGCCTCATAAGGTGCCATGCCTATGGAAGCTTGGTAACTATTATTGTACGAGAATTCAATTAATGGTAACTTCTCGTTCCAATTTCCCACAAAATCCATTACACAAGCTCGAAGCATGTCCTCTAATGTCTGAATTGTCTGCTCCGACTGTCCGTCTATTTGCGGATGAAATGCGGTACTGAGTCTTAATTCAGTACCCATGGCTTCTTGCACACACTTCTAGAAATTCGAAGTGAATCGTGCATCTCGATCTGATACAATGGATTTTGGTACTCCATGTAATCTGACGACATGAGCTACGTATAAATGAGCAAACTTTTCCAACGAAAAAGTCATCTTGACAGCTATAAACCATGCCGTCTTGGTCAGTCTATCCACAATAACCCAGATCGCATCATAACCTTCTCGGGTTTTTGGGAGTCGCACTACAAAATCCATCGTAATGTGTTCCCATTTCCATTCAGGAATCTCCAAAGGTTCCAATCTTCCTGCTGGATGTTTATGTTCTGCTTTGATTCTTTGACAGGTCATGCATCTGCTCACGAATTTCGCTATATCATTCTTCATCCCTTTCTACTAGAACTGTAACTTCAAGTCCTGATACATCTTGCTAGCTCTGGGATGAATCGAATATGGTGTTTCATGGGCTTCTGACATGATCCGTCTTCTAAGTTCCTCATCAGCTGGAACATTTATCCTTCCTTGATAAAGGATCATTCCATCCTTGGAAATTCCTTCTTGAGCACTTGTCACTCTTGGATCTCGTCTTTGAGCTTCCTTTATGTCCTCAAACAGCGATGATTCCACTTGGAGTGCAGCCAATCTTCCGGATATCAGCTCCAAGTTCAAGGAATTTATCTCTTACTACAATGGCTTCGGAAGCCTTTTTATCGGTAGCTGGTGCGATATGGTAGACTTTCTACTTAAAGCATCCGCTACACGGTTGGCCTTCCCTGGATGATATAGGATTTCACAATCATAATCCTTTACCAGTTCCAACCATCGTCTTTGTCACATATTAAGCTCCTTTTACGTGAAGAAATACTTCAGGCTTTGGTGATCAGTAAAAATCTGACACTGAGCTCCATAGAGATAGTGTCGCCAAATTTTAAGTGCTAACACTACTGCAGCAAGTTCAAGGTCATGCGTAGGGTAATTCCTTTCATGATCTTTTAATTGACAGGAAGCGTAGGCAATCACCTTGCTGCCTTGCATTAAGACTGCTCCCAATCCTATTTTAGATGCATAACTGTAGATCACAAACTTCTCCCCTTCAGTAGGAAGCGTAAGGATTGGTGCACTTGTCAGCCTTCTCTTTAACTCCTGGAAGCTTCTTTCGCATTCCATAGTCCACTCATACTTCCTTTCCTCATTCATAGCAAATAAGTGGCCCATATCTACATTGCCCAGAATGTCTCTTCCCACATGTAGGACAATTTTGCACATTGGATTCCGCATTACCAGCTGTTCTTCGCTGCTGGTTTCGATTATTGGCTTGGCGATTCCCAGTAAAATTGCCTTTCCTCTTGTTTTACTGGGATCCTTAATTATTGCCCTGGCTTGGTTTAGCATTCTGATTAGGCTTGCTCGATTGACCAGCTTATGTAGACTTAGCCAAACCCTTCTCCTTCTTCTTGGCCTCCCAGTGCTTTTCTCTTTCCTCTTTCTGTCGGGCTACGTGAAACTCAGCTCTGATGGCCCGACTAACACAATCTGCTACAGAAGTAGGTGGTACCTGTCCCGTATCTACCAATGCAACAATTTCTGGTCTGAACATCCTGATCATTTTCTGTATTTTCTCCCTCTCAGTAGGGACTACATAGGGACATAAATGGGATAACTGGTCGAACTTTCAGCAAACTTCACTCACCGACATATTTCCTTGTGTCAATTCTGAGAGCTCTTTCTGCTATTGTCTCAGAGATGCAGGGTCATAATATTTCTGGTTAAATTCTTCCAGAAATTCCGCCCAACTCATGGTAGACACGTTTCTTCTCATTCGCACAGTGTCCCACCAAAAACGAGCATCTTTTCTCAACACAAAAGACGCACATGCGACCTTCCCCCGGTTAGTTAGGTTCATGAATTCCATGATCACTTGCAAAGATGACAACCAGTCTTCAGCCTCTAGAGGATTTGTAGAACCTTCAAATTCTGACGGCCTCATATGCCTGAATCTTTCATAGAGGGGTTCCAGATTTAATACCGGTTGCGGTTTAGGAACTCTCTCATGTACAGCAGCTGGAGGGATAACCGGATCCACCTCAGCTTCATGTTCTAATTGGGTACCTTCAGAACCTTGTCTCTGTTCTAACTCCTCTATCCGTTGTCTCAGATTAGCATTTTCCTGCATCTGAGCTTCTAGTAGAGCTTGAATCTGATCTAATCTCTCCATGACATTAGGACGTCGTTCTCGTCCCTCTAGTCGATTTCACAAATCCACCATCTTGCCTATTATCCTATTATGGCACAACAATTCACCGTTAGCTTTTCCATGACCACATTCATAAGATCATATAAATTTACGAAATTCAGGGTAATGTAAAGCCACATCATCGTAACACAACATCGTACAACATATAATCATTTTGATATTTCATTCATAGCAAAACGTTTATATATCATACATAACAATCACCAGTCATATATACATTGGCCATCATATACATCTTGGCCACAAGCCTACACAAAAGAGCTTTTCTCTATAAGCTACTTATGTACATGCATACATCTATTGGTCACACATCCCCTGTGTCTGGGACTAGAGGATATTCTTCTGGATCCTCGTCATCTTCTGGATCATCTGAGTCACCACCCCTAGGCAATGCTCCCTGCCCTGAGTCATCACCTCCTCGTGGTTTAGATAGTCCGGCCTCATGATCGTTCATCATCCTTCTCGGCCCAAAGATGCGTGCCATCATCTCATCTTGACCCAGTGTCTCTTGTTGACTCTACGTCAGATGCTCAATCAAAATCTCCCTCTCGATCGTCCTGATCGTCACTACAAACTCTTGGAGCGTAGAAGGATATAGCTTAATCACCCTCTGTCTCAACTCCATGGGTAAACCTATCCAGAAAAGCTCACAACAGTTTGTTTCAGTGAGGTTGGGTAACGGATATATCCTCCTAATGGTCTCCTCAAATCATGCTGTGTAAGACATAACTGTCTCACCAGACAACATGACCATCCTCTCAGTCTAGAGAATATAGTCCCTAACCTAATCAAATCCAGGGTACGCGGGTGTATCTGCCTCTCGTCTCTCTGGAGGTGCAGGAGTCGGTGTCAGATCCTTAGGTGGAGACTGATCAGCCAATCACTAACAGAACTCAGCCCAACTGAATCCCAATAGAATATCCTTGTCACAATACTCCCAAAATACTCGAGCATCTCCCTGAAACATACTGATGGCCAACTGGATCCACATCTCTCGATCGATATCACACATCACCATAATCCTTTCTATGGCATGGAGCCAGTTCTTCGTCTCCATTGACTATCGTCCACCATCAAATATAGGGGGACTACTAGCTCTAAATGCCCATACTGCCCGAGCTGAAACTCTCACCCCAATATGTTGGCGTCCACCAATAACTGGAATGTCCACTACTACTGGTGGATGAAGTACCGGTCGAGGTTGTACTACATCTATTAGAGCTGGTGCTGGTGCTGGAGGTCTCTCAGGCACCGGGGGTCTAACTACTGGTCGTTGGGAAATAGACAGCCTTACTATAGGTCTCGTCCATACCCGTAACACCCCTCTCGGTCGTGTTAGCGGCGGTCTCACATAAGGAGGTCTGGTCATCTTGCTACCTATAAGATAATTATTTTCATATAAGAAAATAATTAACTAAACTTAAGTAAACTACTTACTTGGATAGTGGTGCAGGATGCACGAAGTGTCAAATCAGGATATGGTCAACACTGCTCTGATACCAACTGTGGCGGTCCACCCCTCGTAGAGATCATACAATACTATTATAGTTAAGCTTTATCACTAACTACGATAGATTGTACTCTCATGAGTCGCCGGCTAATCTATCTCTCATTAAATCATGACGTTTTTTGGGAAATTTTTTTTTTTTAAACATCATGTAAAGTATTATCCACTAATCACTTTGTTTATAAGTACAAAGTAATTTACATAATACAGTACTTTCGTAAAATATATATTATTACAAAAGACTGTTTCTTTTTCCCTTCTCTTTTGTCACTCAGCGTAAAGACTCTGACAGGACCATATCCCTCGCCTCCTATCCCATTTGACACGCGCTATCTCGTCCGCCATCCAATTATACAAAGCTACTGAGCTGGTCACTTACCTGCAACATAAGCAAAAATGGTGAGCTACAGGCTCAGTAAGTTCAAACATGCAAGAAATAAAATTTCTATAAATAGTACTATTCATCATGAATATTAACGTTGACTACTATTCATATATAAATAGTAACTTTGACCACTATTCATTATGAATAGTAAGTTTGACCACAACATAATATATCAATAATACATCTACCGCGATGTTAGTACCCTCACGAAACTGTCTTATGCTCAATTATAACATAGTTTCAGTTTTAGGTAATTATCTTTGATTATGTTCTGGTTTTGAGCTCAAGTTTGCAGTACCATTTAAGTGCGTATGACTGGGAGCGGTACATTAGTACTGACCTCCACAGCCTTAATCTCATAGCCCCAAAGGCAAAATTGTACATGACTGGGAGCGGTAGATCAGTGTTGACCTCCACAGCCTTAATCTCATTTTCATAGCCCCGAAGGGAAAATTACCTCTCTGTACAGAAGGCTGGTACGCCAAAAGTGGTTTCATTATCGACTTTTTAAAGTTCTAACCCAGTGACTTCATATTGCCCCGTGGTTAGGAATGGTTCACATTTTAAATTTTCAAGTGAGTGAGTTTCATTAACCTCGCTCTAGTGTCCGAAGCACAATTTACTATGTGTCCCATTCTCAATAGTGCCCGTAGCACATTTCGTCTCTCTCTATTCTATAATAGTGCCTGTAGCACATATGTAACTAACTTATAGTTAATACATCAAAGTTAGCAATAATAATGCTATATGTTGCAGACAGGTAAATGTCTGAACTTACCTTATCAGTTTCTTCCCCTTTTCTTTCTTGGATCTTTGATCGCCCTCCTTATAGGTCGATTTTGGGATCCTACAAACAAAACCTTATCTGTTAATTTTATTTCCATTTATAGCTTTTATTTTTCATTAAAAAGCTTAAATAAAACCTATTTATAACTTTTTAGGCTTTATTTATAATTTTCCCCATTTTTCTTAACTTTTGTAAAATTACGATTTTACCCCTATATTTTGGTAAAATTATAATTATGCCCCTGATAGAATTTTCTCGATCCAGACTGCATTTTTGGCTCTCAGGAACTTTTCTGACTCTTTTCTATTCATCACCGGGTTCGTTTCTATTTTATTTCCATTTTTCACTTTCCTGACCCTCGGGAGGTACTATTCCGACCCTTCCGTCGGTTTAGTGATTTTCTATCGTTTCGGAGCCTCAAATGGACGTTTTACTAGTATTTAAAACGTTCATCTAGACATGTCCGATCTAGTTCTCCGAGGCTCGGATTTTCCGTACCCGACTCAGACCTTTATTTCGTTTCCCAAAAACGCCCCCCCTCAGGGTCGGTTTTTCAGTTTCACTTACGTTTTACATATTTAGGGGACGGGTTACTATTCACGAACCACCCCTTAGGTTTTCCTTATTCAATTTTCCTTTAGGGACTCGGGTTACTGACCCGACCCTAAAGTTTTATTTTTAATTTCCTTTTTACCCCAAATGCTATTTTCGAAATTTCGGCAGCATTTCGGCGTAAATTTAAGGCTACCGGCGTTAGGTACACCTTGAACCATATGTACCTACCACGTACTATACCACAAGCCTATTTTATGTAAACGTTTTCCAAACTTTTACATAAAAGCTCACAAAATTTCAATTCACATTTTGAACCACATTACACAAAATTTCTTTCAATTTTTACCCTTGATTTTGGCCACGGTTTTCACACTCAAAACCTAACCAAAACTTCTCAATTTTTCAACCAAATTTTAGGCTACTCTAATGTCATTATCTAGCACATTTTCAAGCCAATTTACATGCATTTTTCAACACAATTTCTAGGGTTTTTTCATCATTACAACCCACGGCCATTTAAGAGAAAAACATGCACAACATTTTGTTTCATGCTTTCAATCACAAATCCATCATTTCCATAATTAAATGCATGATTTAAACCATCCAAACATCAAGTAAATCATGCAAAAAATTTTCCCCAAACCCTAATTAAACCCACGGCCATATTAGGGTTATTTGACACCAAAATTTTTCCAAGCTTTCAACCATACAAATCATGCTTTACATTTAATCATAACATGATTTAAAGCATTTTAACACTTAAACCACAACAATTCATCATTGACTACACTTGGTAACCCACAGTTTTACCCTTGGAAAACCAACCAAAATTTTGTTTTTCTTTAAACAAAATGCATGGTTTTTCTTCTAATCACACCCTTAACAAACCCCAAGCACCAAATCAACCAAAACAAACCAAAAATTTTCTCATTCTTTACACTATTCATTCCACAGATTTTAAGGATAAAATTAAGAAAATTTGCAAACCAAAGAAGGTTACTTAGCTTTCTTGCTTCCTTAGATTTCAAGGAAGGGTTTGACACTAATTTTGTGAAAGACAGTTGGAGTATTTACTTGGTTTCCCTTGGTGGCTCACGGTTCCTCTAGGGAGAATACTTAGAAAAAAATTTTCTTTGGTTTTTGGCTTTGAAATGGCTACGGCCATTTTGTTTAAAATGTTGCCGACTTAAGTGTTAAAGGAACCAATTAATTTGGTTTCCAACCAATCAAAATGCAACACTTTTCTATCCATTTCTTTCCAAATTTTTCAAAAAATCAAAGGATGGAATTTTGGCCAAATCTTGGCCTTTAGATCAAAAAGTGATTAAATCTTGGCCTTTAATGCCACTAACCACCATATTTCTTTCATTTAATATTTTAGCTTTATGATGTCATAAGTGTAAAGCAAAGTGTTGACTTTGACTTTACTATTCACATTAATTCGACTACTTTTTGACCGGTATCGGTTCGAGCTGAAATTTTCCTGAAATCGTCCCGGCGGGTTCCTGAGATCTCCTGTGCAGTCGGATCAATTTATACTGCTTCCGTTTCATCAAAATCAATCTCGGCAGTTTTTCATTTTTTTGTGCACCGGTTAGGGTTTTCAATGCCATATTTGGCACTGTTCCACCCGTTTCAATTCAGCGAATTTTATCAACACTGAATTCTTACTCGTCAGTATTGTTAGAACATTTCAATGTATTCTGAACAATATAAATACATTTATTTCGCTCTTTAAATAGTACAAATTGTTATATACATACATTTGTACATTTTCTTTCGAGAATGCCAGAAATTCCCGGTTGTCACATTTTCTATGCAAGGGTAAAATATTAATTTTTTTATTTGATTAATTAAATAAATATTTAATTTGTATATAAATTTATTTTGGAAGATAAGATTTGAAAGTTAAATTAATTGTATTTGTCTTTTGAAAGATAAATATGAGATTGATTCGAATTTTGAATAGATATGGATAAATTAATTATTTGAATAATCAATTTAAATATCTAGTGAATCTTATTTAAATAAATTGTACAAATTGAAAGATTATCTTATTTGAATTTGAATTAAACAGCATCTTATCCATGAATGCACTTGGTTTGCATATTTTATTTTAGGGAATTGGAAGACAAGATTTTCTCCTAATTTGATTTTGTTTTGGATGATTATTACATAATTATTTAATTCAAATTAAGTTACCATGATTTTATTTTGAATTTAAACTGGAGTTATGGAACATTATTCTTGTAGACAAAATTATAAGATTTGTGGAGTTTGAAATTTGAATAAAATTTTGAATTCCACAACCCTAGTGAGGCCAAATTTTTTAAAGCAAATTTAGGGAAAAATTCAGCCATGATGGAAAGGAAGAGTGAGAAAAATGTTTTATGGAGTTCTATTCAAATTCTAAAAGCCACCTAGTGCAATTTCTGTAGATAAGACACTTAGACTCCTATTTTTCTTTAGACCACAAATTCTCAAGTGAGTGAATTTATTATTATAACTCTCACTGATAATAATAAATTCTTAGAGATTTGAGTGATTGGAAGGAGATAAGCGGCGCAGAATACCAATTAAGGAACCTAGTACCCACACACTTCATATTCAAGAATTAGAGAATAGTAAAGAATGCTAGTTGATTAAAGCTTTCTTGGTCACATTCTCCAACGTTACTAGTGTTTTCCTCCAAAGGTATAATGATTATTGTGTGATTAATTGTATATGGCAACATGAGTTATTACGATCTTTAGAAACTTAATGTGATAACTGGAAATTTCTAGATTCTCGGAGCGAATTAAAATTGTATGTATATAACAATTTTAATGTATAAAATGTGAAAAAGTTGTATTTTAATACTGTTAAGAATACTGTGAAAATGTTCTAACAGTGTTAAAGAGTATGAGTTCGGAGATAGAAAATCTTCCCAAACAGAAACGGGTGAGACGACTCGAAAACGAAGCCAAAAATCCTGGAGAGTGCACCGAAGTGCACTAAAAGACAAAATTTTACGGTAGTGAATTCTGGTTAAACAGAAGCAAAATATGGCAAACCGATCGCACTGGAGGTGCCCAGAACCTGCCTACGCGATTTCAGTAAAGTTCCGTTCGGTTTGACTTTCGGTCAAAATTTGACCACGAATTAATTCATGAATTAATATGTGAATTAATTAGTAACATCATAAATATGATGTCATTAATAGAAAAATTAAAACTTGTAAAGTAAGTGTAGTGATTTGTACAGTTAGGATTTAAGGCTTTTTGGATCAAAGGCCAACATCAAGCGAAAATGGCTTGGAAAAAAAATTTGGAAAATTAGGAAAAAGGGGGCTCGGCCATGTGGAAAGAAATCAGCCCAAAATTTTATTTTTGACCCCAAAATTTTTGCTAAAAAGTCCCTAGATAATTTTCTAATTGTTAGGAAAAATTTGCTAGTTAGTCCCCCACTTTTTGCCTATAAATAGGCATGAAAATTCATTAGGAAAAATCACAAAATGCAGCTAACTTCTGGCTCTCCAAAACCGTGAGCTTTCATCCCATTTTTTGCCAAAAATTTGACAAGCTTCTTCACAAAATTTGCTTCCAATCCAAGTCTAAGTTGCAAGGAAACAACTTGATAGGGTGAGCTTCTAATTTGAAGCAATTTTTAGTGCTTATTCTTCAAGAAATCCGTGTATATTAGGTGTTGAAAAATGTTGAGAAAATTGATGATTTATTGTAAGTGTTATGTGTTAGGAAATGCCCTAAGTATTAGAGACATTTTTTATGTATTCATTTTGAACTGGATAATAAAATTATATATAGAGGTTATTCATCACATTGCTATCTGTCCTCGTCTTATTTACATGTTAAAGTAAATGTAAGCAAATATGGCTCACTGACTGCTTGTGTTAAAACTGTTAGAACGTTGCATGCAATGGACTTTTGTATGCGAGAAGACAATGTTCTAAAGTTAGCAGTCTAAACTATAGTCTGTAGTCTATGGGGTTAGACCGAGCATCTAACTCATGTTAAGACTATTATGTTGTCTAAAGCCTTGGAGGGGACGGTCTGTCTTGACTGTCTGGAGCTGGACTCCCAAGTAGAGACATGGATATGTTGCTCGGTGGTGACATATTAGACCGGGACTAAAGCGTGATTGATCTACGTAGTCCGCTATGAGTGGATCAATCTGTTTTTGACGTTCATTGTGCAATAACCTTAATCCTGAGTAAATGAACTACTTCATGTATATGACTTGTGTACTTTGATGTTCCAATGGCTAAAGCGTCTCAAAGGTAGTAAGCTTATAGACCGGTTCGTTGGGTGCATGACTTGTATCCGATGAAGGGTTTGTTTGCAGATATCGGAATCATAGCTCTGAGGAGTTGAAGGTATCCTCTTAAAGGCATTATACTAAATGTGAAAATGGACAAGGCCTTGGGTCGTCTGCTCGGTGGATGACTTCTTATTAACATATGGTGAATAATCATTTTCTTGATTCGGTAGTATAATGGAACTTTAAGATAGCCTGATCAGTAGGATTAAACGGACTTTGACCTAAGGCTGATCATGGATATCATATGAGGGTTTTGCATATATGACAAGGTCATTGGATGGTAGCTCGTCACAGGCTTACGTAATACGGTATATAATTGGGAGTTCAGTTTCAGGTTTATAGTGGTGTGACTCTGAAATTAGTGATCATATGATTGAGTTGTTCGGCAGAATGATGATCATATGGAATCACGGGAGCCCGATTATATATGTCCAATCAGTCCCTCTACTAGCTCCACATAATTCCTTAACGTTTGACAAATTGATTTGTGTATGCTATTGGCTAGTTTATTATGCATGGATGGTGATGACACAGGATTAGGATGGTAGACAAGATTTTCTCCGGTTGGATTCAGATTTTGTTTTGGATAATAGAGTACACAATTATTCGAACTCCAAATAAAGTTGCCATGATTTTATTTGAGATTGGATTGGAGTTGTAGAAAATTATCCATGAGAACAAGAATATGAAACACAACCGTTTTGTGGAATTTGAAATTTGAATTTTGAAATTTGAAATTTGAATTTTGAAATTTGAATTTTGAATTTTGAATTTGAAATTTGAATTTGAAATTTGAATTTGAAATTCGAATTTGAAATTTGAATTTGAAATTTAAATTTGAAATTTAAAATTTGAAATTTGAATTTGAAATTTGAATTTGAAATTTGAAATTCAAATTTTGAATCACAGTCCAAGTAGGATTCGAATTTGTTGTGGAAAATCCACAAGGTTTGAAATTCGAATTTGAGTTGGATTTGGAGAGGATAATCTTGTTAGAATCCTACTTGAATTTTGAATCCAAATCACAACAAAAGTGGGCGAATTTTTTGAGGATAATCCTCAATGGAAAATTCGGTTTTTGTGGATAAGATTCAAGGGAAAATTCAAGTTTCAATCCTAGTTGAATTTGGATTCTCTCCTTCCTTAAAAGTGGCCGAAATTTTGGAGCCTTTATCCAAGGAAAATTCGGTTATTTTTGGATAAGGTTGAGATAAGATTCAAGCTTGAAAATCCTAGTGGAATTTTTGATTCTCCCTTATCCATAATGGCCGAAATCTTTTGGAGGATTTTCTCCTTGTGAATTTCGGATTTTTTGGTTGAAAAAGGGAGATAAAATTCTAGTTAAAATCTTGTTAAGATTTGGATTGGATTTATCTTAGGAAAAACCGAATTTATTGTTAGGATTATCCTATGGAAAAATTCGGATTTTTTTGGTTAAAGATAAGGGAGAAAATCTTTTCCTAGTCCAATTCGAATTCAGAGAATCACCTCATGCAGGTCTATAAATAGAGGTCCTGCCACTCCAGTTCTCTCAGACCACAGACTCTCAGGTGAGCAGGCTTATTGTTGCACAGCTCATCGTGACAATAAAGTTCTTTAGAGATCTGGGTGGTCGGAAGAAGACTAGCAGTGCTAGCATACCGATCGAGGTTCAGAGTGCCCACACACTCAGCCATTCGGGAATTGGAGAATAGTAGAGAAGGCTAGTTGGTTGAAGCCTCCGGTCATTCTCCTCCTGCAAGATTGGCGTCCTTGAGGTATGAGTTTTAATTGTTGTTGGTTTATTGTATATGGCATCATGAGATATTTAACGATCTAAAATTTTTATTGTTCCGCTGCACCACTCTGATACGTTTTTACCGATTTAATTTTCCTACAATTGGTATCAGAGCCATCTTATGACTATGCCATGTACATAAATTAGACAATTACTTAGTCTTTTTATTTATGTATGGATTTGATATTTAGAGAGTGGCATTCTAGGGTTCCTTTATGTTGTTATCATGTATTATGTATAAAGTATGTGGTTATTTTAATTTTTTGAATTATTATAAGCATGCTTGTTTATGCCAGTTATGGTTCCTTAGAATTTAGAAAAATTGTATCTAGGAATTTTTTATGTAACCATGGGAGCAGTTTATTAACACTGTAATTTTCCCATGGATTTTAATTTTTGTCTCTTAGAATTTTTATGGTTAGAATTTTTGTACACCGGAAACGGTTTAGGAAATTTTATGTAATTATTCTTGGAGGAGATTGAAGATTGAAGACCGTAATTTATTTTTCCCAAAAGTTAAATTTGATTTAAAGGTTGAAATTTTGATTGTGTGGAAAATTTCAATTTAATTGGGATTCAAATTAATTTTTTGGAGATCCTAATAGCTAAATTGGAATATGGCATGAAAATCGAGACACGACCCCTCGGGATAGGCCGACGGGCCTTGGTGGGGCTGCAGCCCCTGCCCTCGGGCAGGATGGGGCTGCGGCAGCCCCTCAGCAGGCAAACATCACCCACGGTTGCAGGATTGGCCTGCAGCCGAGGGTGGCGCAGCCTGCCCAAGGCTGGCCGCAGCCTGGGCATGCAGCCACTGGCTGCAGGCGCTGCCTGCAGCCTGCAGGCTGCTGCGCCCAGCCTGGCGCTACAGACTTGGCCTGCAGCCCGGCAGGCTGCACAAGGGGCAACCGTGGGCTGCCAGCCCCTCCGGGGTTGGTGGCTACCCACGGCGGCTGCCGCCTTCACGGGCGGCGGTGCGGCAGTCCAAAAAATTTGAAAATTTTGATTTTTAAATTTGAGATTTAATTTTAAATCATGTTTAAAAATATGTAATTGAAAATTTGAAATTTTTGAAATTACATATTATTACACATGATGATTAAAATTGTTTAAAATTTGAATTAGAAATTTAAATTTGAAATTCGAATTTGGAGTTTGAATTTGAAATTTAAATTTTTGGAATTTTAAATTTTAAATAATTCTTGGGATGAGAAATAAATGGAGAGGCTACATAAAGATGGATACAAGAAGACGGAACAAAATTCAAGACCCAAAGAATGCTTTGGATGGAATTTTGTAATCTTTATTTTCTTTGTTCTAGGATGGAACCATGGCTTGGTTATTCTGTCAATTATTTTTTCTGTGATATGTCATAGATGTATAAATATGCATTGATGGATGTTTTGTATGCATATTTGATAACATGTCATATAGGATAGGTGAGTGCCGCTCATACTATATTGATCATACATAATTAGACAAAACTTGCATGTTTTTCAAAATATTGAGTGGGAGAGGGTTTCAAACAAAACCCACGGCCTCCATTGTTGATCCATATGTGAAAGCATGGTAACGCCTCGCGTCAGTTCTGACCTGACCACACCCCTCGGTAGGTGTTTACCGCCGCCGGTATACTAGATTGGATCTCCTATGTGGAAAACGTGTTCGGGTGCGATCCTATTCATGACCACCCTTCGGTGGCTTGGTAGGACGTGGATCGGGCTACGTAAACAATGGTTATACACTCAAGACTCGTTTAGTTATTAACCTTCCCTAGAAGCTCTGTTAACTAAACTGGTGGCCAAATAAGCGGTTATTAATATATGTCTTAACCTTGGAGGATTTAAGGTAACATATATTAATTGGACGGGGTCCATGTTCCGGCTATTTGTTCTCATGACCACCCCTCGGTGGCTTGGGGCAATAGGTGCTGAGAATTACCGTTGCAATGCTACATGTTTTTTTTTCAAGTTTCATGTAGGAACATACTTGTATGTTTTTATTTGCTAAATTATCTGTATATTTGCTTGGGCTTTGTAATGATGTCTAGTATAATTTTATTTCAGTTCAAAATGTCATCGACACCCCTCATTTCAATACTTACTGAAAATAAGTTGAATGGCGACAATTATAAAGATTGGAAAAGAAATCTATTAATAGTTCTCAGCTGCGAGAGACACAAGTTCGTACTGGACGAACCATGCCCACCTGGGCCTAAACCTGACACACCACTTGAAGAGGTCCCGGTTGCCTATAATCGTTGGAGAGAATCCAATGAAATAGCTCGATGCTACATCCTTGCTAGCATGACGAGTGCTTTACAGAAGCAGCATGAGACTTATCAAGTTGCTGGGGAGATTATGGATAATCTGGAGGACATGTTCGGAGGCCAAGAAAAATTGGCTCGACAGTCCACTATCACCAGCATTATGAACTCCAAGCAAAAGGCGGGTACTCCGGTGAAGGACCATATGATCACTCTAATGGGATTCTTCGCTGAGGCTGCCGAGAATGGTGCTGAGTTGGACTATAACACCCAGATCGAGATGGTGTTCAAGACTCTGTCTAAAGATTTTGTGGGGTTTAAGGCCGCATACAATCTGGCGACAAAGGAGTTAGGACTTACCGAGCTCATGAAGCAACTACAGGCTTATGAGCGGATGATCAGGGATGAGGATACGGTCCGACCTAAAGGAGAGGCCAATTTGGCGGAATCTTCCAATCCCTCACGGAAGAGGAAGAGGCCAAACAAGAAGCAAGTGGCTTCCAGTTCTTCTAATCCTCCTGTCTCGGACGAGAAGAAGAAGAAGAAGAACAAGAAGCCAAAGGACCCTAAAAAGTCCAAATGCTTCCACTGTGGGAAGGTAGGTCACTTCAAGAAGGCTTGCCGGGAATTCCTAGCCTCCAAGGGCAAGGAAGGTAAGGAACTTCATTACTTAGAAGCGTGTTTGGTGGAAGAATCGAAAGACACATGGGTCATTGATTCGGGCGCCACTAATCATGTTTGTGTTTCTATGCAGGGGTTCGTGGAAACGAGAAGTCTACATGATAGGAGCCTCTCGTTGCGGACTGGAGATGGTAGCTTTATGGTGGCTGAGGCAGTGGGAGACGTTCATCTTTATTTTGATCGATTTAGGTTTATTTTATTGAAAGACTGTTTTTATGTTCCTAATTTTAGGAGTAACCTTATATCGGTAGCTTGTTTAATAAAGGATTCTTATTCAGTTTCTTTTAGTAAAAAAGTTGATATTCGTAGAAATAAGTCTTTTATCTGTTCTGGATGGATGGATGGAAACCTATATTTGATCAGACCAAAGATGTACTCACTGCTTGACACTGAATTAATTGATAACTCTAAAAGGTTGAAAGTTTCTCACTCTAACAAGGCGTATCTTTGGCATTTAAGACTTGGTCATATTAATCAGGATAGGATTCAAAGATTGGTGAAAGACGGTCCTCTGGAATCTCTGGAGGAGGTACGACTTCCCCAATGTGAGTCTTGTCTAGAGGGTAAGATGACTAAGAGGTCTTTTGGAGCTAAGGGTACAAGGGCACAGGAGCTCTTAGAAATTGTGCACACTGACGTATGTGGCCCCATGAACGTCACAGCACGAGGAGGGTTCGAGTACTATGTCTCTTTCATAGATGATTACTCGAGGTATGGATATGTGTATCTGATGCACCGCAAGAGCGAAACCTTTGATAAATTCAAAGAGTATCGTGCGGAAGTGGAAAAGCAATTGGATAAATCCATAAAGACACTTCGATCTGATCGAGGTGGCGAATACCTCTCCGATGAATTTCTAGGACATCTTGTAGAGAATGGGATATTATCCCAATTGACTGCACCTGGTACTCCACAACAGAATGGTGTAGCTGAAAGGAGAAACAGGACCTTATTGGATATGGTACAGTCCATGATGAGTTCCTCAACGCTGCCATTATCATTTTGGGGACATGCTTTACAAACGGCGTGCTATATTCTGAACCAGGTTCCGAGCAAATCAATTCCTAGAACTCCGTATGAATTGTGGCGTGGCAGGAAGCCCTCCCTTAGACATATGAGAATATGGGGCTGCCCGGCACATGTACTGGATGGGGATGCGAAGAAGTTGGAACCAAGATCAGAATTGTGCATGTTTGTAGGGTATCCAAAGGGAACTAAAGGAGGTCTGTTCTATAACCCGAAGGAACAAAAGGTCATTGTCTCAACCCATGTGACATTCTTGGAGGAAAGTCACATAAATGACTTTAAGCCTCGAAGCAAAGTGGTGCTAGAGGAGTTATCGGGTGAAAGAACTGCTCCACAGATTTTGGTCTTGGACGCAAGTCCGAGTTCCAGTGAAAGACCTGCAGACGATCAACAATTTAGGGTGCCTCGTCGTAGTGGGAGGGTTTCTAAGAAACCTAATTTCTTCATGTATGATGCTGAGGTATACCAGGCCGAGGCTCATGAGCATGAGGAAGATCCGATCACATATGATGAAGCTATAAAGGATGTTGATTCTAGATCTTGGAAACAGGCTATGAACAATGAGATGGATTCTATGAAATCCAACTCTGTTTGGGAACTTGTAGATTTGCCAGATGGGATAAAACCCATTGGATGCAAATGGGTCTACAAAAGAAAGAAGGATGCGGAAGGGAGAGTGGAAACTTTCAAAGCTAGACTGGTTGCAAAGGGATACACGCAAAAGGCTGGAATCGATTACGAGGAAACCTTTTCGCCTGTTGCTATGCTGAAGTCTATCCATATTCTTCTGTCCATTGCTGCGGCTCTCAATTACGAGATCTGGCAAATGGATGTCAAGACGGCATTCTTGAATGGCCATCTTAAAGAGTGTATCTATATGATACAGCCCGAAGGGTTCGTAGCAAAAGGCCAAGATAGGAAAGTCTGCAAGTTGCTTAGATCCATTTATGGATTAAAGCAGGCATCCCGCTCATGGAACCAGAGGTTTGATCAAGCGATTAAGACATTTGGTTTTGAGCAGAACGTTGATGAACCTTGTGTTTATAAACGTATTAAAGATGGAAAAGTGGTCTTTCTGATACTCTATGTCGTTGATATACTACTCATTGGGAATGATGTAGGGAACTTATCATCGGTCAAGCTTTGGTTACACCAACAGTTTGACATGAAGGATTTGGGAAAAGCTAATTATGTTCTAGGCATTCGTCTCTTCAGAGATCGAAAGAACAAAATGATAGCATTATCCCAAGCTTCATACATAGATAAAATAATTGACAAATATGCAATGCTAGAGGCAGAGAAAGGCTCACAACCTTCTATTGCCGGTTTAACTCTTTCATTGGATGACTGTCCCAAGACATCGGAAGAAAGAGAGCGTATGAGTAAGGTCCCTTATGCATCCGCTGTGGGTAGCCTTATGTACGCTATGCTTTGCACTCGCCCGGACATATGTTTTGCAGTAGGTATGGTGAGTCGATATCAAGCGAATCCTGGAACCAAGCACTGGCAAGCAGTAAAGCATATACTCAAGTATCTTAAGAGAACGAGGCATTATATGCTAGTGTATTCTGGAGGGGACCTAACACCCATAGGATACACGGACTCAGACTTCCAGACTTATAAGGATTCGAGGAAATCGACATCTGGATCAGTGTTTTTACTCGGAGGAGGCGCCATTGTGTGGAGGAGCGTGAAGCAGGGCTGCACAGCTGACTCTACTATGGAGGCTGAGTATGTGGCTGCGGCTGAGGCATCTAAAGAAGCGGTTTGGCTCCGCAAGTTCTTTAGAGACCTTGAGGTCATTCCGGGTGTTGATAAGCCTATCACACTTTACTGTGATAATACAGGGGCTATTGCCAACACAAGGGAATCTCGGCACCACAAGAGGACCAAGCACATAGATCGGAGGTATCACATTATTAGAGGGCATGTGGAGACAGGACAAGTGGATGTATGTAAGATCGCGTCCGAGGACAACATCGCTGATCCCTTTACTAAGACTTTGGTAGCTAGAAGCTTTGAAAGGCATGTAGAGGCGATGGGGATGCGTAACATGGCACATCTACTGGCTTAGGGCAAGTGGGAGATTGTTAGGAAATGCCCTAAGTATTAGAGACATTTTTGATGTATTCATTTTGAACTGGATAATAAAATTATATATAGAGGTTATTCATTACATTGCTATCTGTCCTCGTCTTATTTACATGTTAAAGTAAATGTAAGCAAATATGGCTCACTGACTGCTTGTGTTAAAACTATGAGAACGTTGCATGCAATGGACTTTTGTATGCGAGAAGACAATGTTCTAAAGTTAGCAGTCTAAACTATGGTCTGTAGTCTATGGGGTTAGACCGAGCATCTAACTCATGTTAAGACTATTATGTTGTCTAAAGCCTTGGCGGGGACGGTCTGTCTTGACTGTCTGGAGCTGGACTCCCAAGTAGAGACATGGATATGTTGCTCGGTGGTGACATATTAGACCGGGACTAAAGCGTGATTGATCTACGTAGTCCGCTATGAGTGGATCAATCTGTTTTTGACGTTCATTGTGCAATAACCTTAATCCTGAGTAAATGAACTACTTCATGTATATGACTTGTGTACTTTGATGTTCCAATGGCTAAAGCGTCTCAGAGGTAGTAAGCTTATAGACCGGTTCGTTGGGTGCATGACTTGTATCCGATGAAGGGTTTGTTTGCAGATATCGGAATCATAGCTCTGAGGAGTTGAAGGTATCCTCTTAAAGGCATTATACTGAATGTGAAAATGGACAAGGCCTTAGGTCGTCTGCTGAGCGGATGACTTCTTATTCACATATGGTGAATAATCATTTTCTTGATTCGGTAGTATAATGGAACTTTAAGATAGCCTGATCAGTAGGATTAAACGGACTTTGACCTAAGGCTGATCATGGATATCATATGAGGGTTTTGCATATATGACAAGGTCATTGGATGGTAGCTCGTCACAGGCTTACGTAATACGGTATATAATTGGGAGTTCAGTTTCAGGTTTATAGTGGTGTGACTCTGAAATTAGTGATCATATGATTGAGTTGTTCGGTACAGAATGATGATCATATGGAATCACGGGAGCCCGATTATATATGTCCAATCAGTCCCTCTACTAGCTCCACATAATTCCTTAACGTTTGGCAAATTGATTTGTGTATGCTATTGGCTAGTTTATTATGCATGGATGGTGATGACACAGGATTAGGATGGTAGACAAGATTCTCTCCGGTTGGATTCAGATTTTGTTTTGGATAATAGAGTACACAATTATTCGAACTCCAAATAAAGTTGCCATGATTTTATTTGAGATTGGATTGGAGTTGTAGAAAATTATCCATGAGAACAAGAAATGAAACACAACCGTTTTGTGGAATTTGAAATTTGAATTTTGAAATTTGAATTTTGAATTTTGAAATTTGAAATTTGAATTTTGAATTTGAAATTTGAATTTGAAATTTGAATTTGAAATTCGAATTTGAAATTTGAATTTGAAATTTAAATTTGAAATTCAAATTTTGAATCACAGTCCAAGTAGGATTCGAATTTGTTGTGGAAAATCCACAAGGTTTGAAATTCGAATTTGAGTTGGATTTGGAGAGGATAATCTTGTTAGAATCCTACTTGAATTTTGAATCCAAATCCCAACAAAAGTAGGCGAATTTTTTGAGGATAATCCTCAATGGAAAATTCGGTTTTTGTGGATAAGATTCAAGGGAAAATTCAAGTTTCAATCCTAGTTGAATTTGGATTCTCTCCTTCCCTAAAAGTGGCCGACATTTTGGAGCCTTTATCCAAGGAAAATTCGGTTATTTTTGGATAAGGTTGAGATAAGATTCAAGCTTGAAAATCCTAGTGGAATTTTTTATTCTCCCTTATCCATAATGGCCGAAATCTTTTGGAGGATTTTCTCCTTGTGAATTTCGGATTTTTTGGTTGAAAAAGGGAGATAAAATTCTAGTTAAAATCTTGTTAAGATTTGGATTGGATTTATCTTAGGAAAAACCGAATTTATTGTTAGGATTATCCTATGGAAAAATTCGGATTTTTTGGTTAAAGATAAGGGAGAAAATCTTTTCCTAGTCCAATTCAAATTCAGAGAATCACCTCATGCAGGTCTATAAATAGAGGTCCTGCCACTCCAGTTCTCTCAGACCATAGACTCTCAGGTGAGCAGGCTTATTGTTGCACAGCTCATCGTGACAATAAAGTTCTTTAGAGATCTGGGTGGTCGGGAGAAGACTAGCAGTACTAGCATACCGATCGAGGTTCAGAGTGCCCACACACTCAGCCATTCGGGAATTGGAGAATAGTAGAGAAGGCTAGTTGGTTGAAGCCTCCGGTCATTCTCCTCCTGCAAGATTGGCGTCCTTGAGGTATGAGTTTTAATTGTTGTTGGTTTATTGTATATGGCATCATGAGATATTTAACGATCTAAAATTTTTTATTGTTCCGCCGCGCCACTCTGATACGTTTTTACCGATTTAATTTTCCTACATTATGTTGGTTTGGTGATGTGTTAATCAGAACATGAATTAGAAGTAAGAAACAAGCAAAATTGATGCATGTTTCACATGAAAATCCGTGGGCTTTGGATGAAGGAAATGAGAAAATTTTGTGATGAAAAATGAGAAGGAAATGTGTGATAAGAAGTTTAGGAATGAGAAAATTTTTCCTAAGGTTTTAAGTATGAAAACCATGGCTAAAAAGGGCTAGATTGGAATGAAATTTCTTAGGGTTGTGATGTTGAAATGTGCATTAGAAACCTTAAGCATGAAATGTGATAATTGAGTTTTGTGGAACAAAAAAATTGTGTGGTGTTGTTTTTCAAGTGAAAACCATGGATAACATTGAAGAAAAATTGATAAATTTGTGTTGAGATTTGAATGATGTTATTGTGAAAAAATTTTATACAAAGTTTAGTAACTTTGTATAAAATAGGCCTTTGGTATGGTACGTGGCAGGTACAAAGGTTCTGAGGCATATATAATGCCGGGAAACGTAAAAATACAAGCAGAAATGCTGTCGAAATTTCTAAAACGGCATAAGGGCATTTTAGGAAACGAGGGGTAAAAATATAAGGATCGAAAATAAAACTGAGACCCTAGGTGGGTTAGGATTGATAATGAAAACCGAACCCAAAAACAAATAGTAAAAATGACCCTTTAGTGTCTAAAATACCAAGAACGGTAAAAATTCACGTTAGGGGTATTTTAGAAAACGAGGGGGAAAAATTGTGAACGGGATAGAAAACCTGAGCCCCTCCGGAGCCAAGGCTCGGGAACAAGATTAGAAACATTTCAGGAATAGTGAAATACCCATTTGAGGCTTCGAAACGCTAGAAAAATGAGACACGACCCTAGGTGTCAGATGAATAGTAATCGGGGGTCGGGTGTGACATAGTTATTGATTTTACAGCAAATAAAGCTGTAAGATTTTACAATAAATAAAGCTGTAAAAAGATACAGAAGCCTAGGGAATAATATTATTTTATAATATTTAGACTTAGAAAATCCAGAAAAAATGATAGAACGAAATTGTTACAGTCTCGAGACTCGTCAGGGGCAAAATGGTCATTTTGATCAAAAATTTCTGAAAGGCTCGAAAAGGACAGTAAAGAATCTAGAATGTTTAAAATAAAATTCTAAAGGCCATAATAAAGATTTTAAGGTTAAAATCTAAAATTTAAAAAGTACACGGACTTGAACACGGGCGTGTACCAAGCTGTGTATAGTTACACGGGCAGTTAGTGAATAACACGGCCGTATAGTGTAAACCCAAGAGGTACACGGGCTTGAATACGGGTGTGTTGCAGGCCGTGTATCACATAAAGAGTTGAAATGTACTGTAAAATTCATAATAAAATGAATATATCCAAAGTGATAATTGATGATGGATATTAACAGACAATATTCTGTCTGTAGGGACTTAAACTAGAGATAAAACTGCAGAGGATTTCCAGAAGTAGAAACTGTCACAGTTGTGGTAAGTTCAAGCATTTTCATGTCTACAACATGAAATATTGTGATATTTGATTCTATCCTAGTTGTACATTAGTTGTAAGTCCTACGGGCAATAGGGTGTGCCAAGACTAACACGCCTAATAAATTGAAAAATTAAGAAGCGTACTATGGGTACACTATGGAAAAAGTGCGACTGAAATTAAGACACACTTTAAAAGGGAAAACGTGTAAGACCTACAGGCAACAAAGGTTACTAACCTTGAGGTTACAATTAATGTCACTAGGTTAGAACTATAATTGAAAGATGCTAATGAAATCACTTTTGGTGTACCGCCCCTCCAACAAGAGTGGTGGAGGTTATAGGTCCTTCGAGGATATAATGACCACTTCAGGTGATAATAGGACTAGAGAGGAAGGAGCCTTAAGGTCGCTCCCAAAGCCCTCCCAATCAGCGTGCATATGATATCGGTACAAGGCCAAAAAAACCTAGAACCAAAATATAAACGAAGATAATAGATAAAATGTTATGAAAGCCATAACTGAGCATAATTGAACATAACTGACTCTAACACTAAGTGTAGTAGACTCGGTTAGGCTGACATGAATAGTAACCAGTCAAGAGTCAAAGTTACTATTTATTGATCAAAGGTCATAGTTACTATTCATGGTGAATAGTATTATTCACGGATGAATAGTACTATTTATAGGAAATTGGATTTTTGATTTTTTGAATCTATGCGATTCACAGTTGTATGTTTGAACTTACTGAGCCTGTTAGCTCACTGATTTATTCATGTTGCAGGTAAGAAACCTGTCCAATAGACTACTTGGATGGCGGCAGGATACACGTGTGTCGATGGGATAGGGAATCCACCGTGGATTTAGTCCGGCCATAAGTTTTTGGCTGAGCATCAAGAGAAAATGAATTAAAGAGAATGTATTTTTGAAAAAAAAAAACAAAGTACAGATAAAGTATCATTGTAAATTATGTTGTATTGTACAAGAGACAACTAAGTTTGTATTTTATATGACTTTCATATAATGCTTATTGCAAGAAAAGTATTTTGAAAAGAAAAAAAATATGGGTGAAAATCTTGGGCCCTGAAAATGAGAGATTCAAAGCAAGAACAGAGTTTTAAAATGATGACCTGACGAGATGCACGGGCTGTCTCGATTGACGACGGAGTCTGTTCGGGGCAGTGTCGGGTGGCCAAGGTCGGGGGTGTCACACTTAATCTTTGATATGGCTTGGGACATTGTATATGAAGTAAACTTGAAAAGAAAACAATAGTCAAAAATTAAAAAAGAGACAAATTTAATTAACAAAGAATGAAAATCAAACATAAATCACCTAAGAATGACCAATATATGGTCAAGGGTTCAAAGTAAATAAAATAACCTAAGGTTGTATGGAATAAACTAAAGAAACAAAGCATAACATGTCACAAGTAATATTATTTTAGATATTTCACATTCCAGGTATGGTCAATTCCTCTACCAGACATATATTCCAGCTTATAGGTCCCTAATTTGATGACTTGCTGAATTCTATAAGGAACTTTCTAATTCAACCCCAGAATTCCTTCCTATTTTGATGGGACCATGATCTTTTGCAACACCAAGTTGCCTTCTTGGAAGTAACTAGGTCAAACCTTTTTATCGTAGTATCTTACTACACGTTATTGATACGTAGCCAAACTAAACTGGTCCTAATGTGCCTTTCTTCCAGTATGCCCAACTCAGCATCCATTTACTCATGGTTTCAGTCCTCATCAAACATTAGTGTATGGCTTTTCAACACCATGATTTCTATTGGCATAATTGCCTTGGCCCCATAAGTCATAGAGAATGGAGTTTCTTCGGTTAAAGATATTTGCATGGTCTGATATGCCCATAACACTTTTGGTAGCTCATTTGCCCAGGCCTCCTTCAACTTTTCTAATCTTTTCCTCAGTGTGTACTTGATAATTTTGTTTTCAGACTCCACTTGGTTGTTACTTTATAGGTACCTTATAGGTGAAATAGTTTTTCTGGATGTTATAGTCTTTGCAAAGCTTCCTCACCTTTGAGTTGAAAAGCAGTCTAGCATTATCCGACACCAAAGAATATAGGACTCCAAATCTACAAATTATGTTCTGCCAAATGAAGTTTGTACAATTACCTTCTATGATGGTAGTTAAAGATTCAACTTCTACCTACTTAAGGTAGTAGTCCACTATGACTATTGCATATTTGAATCCTCTTGGGATTTATGTAGGCAACCGATTATATCTATCCCCGATTTTGGCAAATGGCCATAGCCCTATGATACCGATGAGGTTCTCTGTTGGCAACCGAGGTATGGGAGCGTACCTTTGATGCTTATCACAGAACTAAGAATACAAGGTTGCATCTTGCTTCAGAGTGGACCAAAATAACCCTACATTAGGATTTTAATAGCCAAAGTCTACCCTCGGTATGGTTGCTACATGTCCCTTTATGCACTTCCCACAAAACGTGCTTTACCTCCTACTTGTCTAAGCACCTTAATAATGGTGTCGAGTACCCGTTTTTGAACAGGATTTCTTCATGAACTACGTACCTTGTTGCCCTATATTTGAGTTTCTTAGCTTATGTCTTATCCTCTGGCAGAGTACTGTCTTCTAGGTATTTTTGTATCAAGGCTTTCCAGCTTTACAGATCCAAGATTGGCATAATTAACCAGTTTTCCTCCTTCTCAATAGTCGGCTTCTCCAAGATTTTAATTAAGATAATTTTCAGCAACTTTCACAGTTGCTAACCGGGCTAAGGCATCCGTATTACTATTCCCAACATGTAGAATTTGTAGGATCCATGTAATGGACAAACTTATTCTGCTCATCCATTACCTTCTACAGGTATGCACTCATTTGGTTCCCGTGTGCTTGGTATTCATCCCTTACTTGATTAACAATGAGTTGGGAATCACTGTAAACTATAAAGTTAAAAGCCTCCATATGCCTAGCTAAACAAAGGTCCACTAGTAAAGCCTCATACTCAACCTCATTATTAGAAGCTCGAAAATAAAATCTAAGGGTAGAAGTTACCTTTTGGTTCTCAAGACTCACTAGAATTATACTAGGAGTAGCTCTATGCTTATTTGAGGATTTGTCGATGTACAACTTCCAATGTGGCTCAACAACATTGGGTGCAGGTTGGGTCTTCCCAAGTGAGAACTCAGCAACAAAATCAGCCAATACTTAGCCTTTGATGGCAGTTCTTAGTTGGAATCCTATATCATACTGTCCCAACGTAATCAACCATTTCAGTAGTTGACCTGACACTTTTGGCTTTTGGAGCACTTATCGCAAAGGATAATTGATTAGGACCTCTACTAGATGAGCTTGGAAGTAGTGCTTTATCCTTCTTATTGACACCATTGAGGCCAAATCTTGTTTTCCATTTTTTGGTACCGTGTTTCTACATCTAGAAGTCTCTTGTTACTGTAATACATGGGCAGTTGCACCCTATCTTGGGTCTTGATAAGCACAAAACTTATTGCATGCAACACTGCAAGTATAGACATAGTTTATTTTTGGCTATTGGCTTAGAGAGAATAAAGGGCTTTACAATGTGAAATTTGAGCTATTGGAAGGCTTCCTCAATTATTGGTCCACTCAAACCACTTGTTGCCTCTTAGCACATTGAAAAATGATATGTACTTGTCGGTAGCCTTGGATATGAACTTGTAAGGTCACCACATGCCCTATCAACTTTTGTACATCCTTATGTTTTCTTGGGGACTTCATTTCTTAGATTGCCCTTATCTTCTCAAGGTTTGCCTCAATACTGTTAGGAAATGCCCTAAGTATTAGAGACATTTTGATGTATTTATTTTGAACTGGATAATAAAATTATATATACATAGAGGTTATTCATTACATTGCTATCTGTCCTCGTCTTATTTACATGTTAAAGTAAATGTAAGCAAATATGGCTCACTGACTGCTTGTGTTAAAACTGTTAGAACATTGCATGCAATGGACTTTTGTATGCGAGAAGACAATGTTCTAAAGTTAGCGGTCTAAACTATGGTCTGTAGTCTATGGGGTTAGACCGAGCATCTAACTCATGTTAAGACTATTATGTTGTCTAAAGCCTTAGAGGGGACGGTTTGTCTTGACTGTCTAGAGCTGGACTCCCAAGTAGAGACATGGATATGTTGCTCGGTGGTGACATATTAGACCGGGACTAAAGCGTGATTGATCTACATAGTCCGCTATGAGTGGATCAATCTGCTTTTGACGTACATTGTGCAATAACCTTAATCCTGAGTAAATGAACTACTTCATGTATATGACTTGTGTACTTTGATGTTCCAATGGCTAAAGCGTCTTAGAGGTAGTAAGCTTATAGACCGGTTCGTTGGGTGCATGACTTGTATACGATGAAGGGTTTGTTTGCAGATATCGGAATCATAGCTCTGAGGAGTTAAAGGTATCCTCTTAAAGGCATTATACTGAATGTGAAAATGGACAAGGCCTTGGGTCGTCTACTGGGCAGATGACTTCTTATTCACATGTGGTGAATAATCATTTTCTTGATTCGGTAGTATAATGGAACTTTAAGATAGCCTGATCAGTAGGATTAAACGGACTTTGACCTAAGGCTGATCATGGATATCATATGAGGGTTTTGCATATATGACAAGGTCATTGGATAGTAGCTCGTCACAGGCTTACGTAATACGGTATATAATTGGGAGTTCAGTTTCAGGTTTATAGTGGTGTGACTCTAAAACTAGTGATCATATGATTGAGTTGTTCGGTAAAGAATGATGATCATATGGAATCACGGGAGCCCGATTATATATGTCCAATCAGTCCCTCTACTAGCTCCATATAATTCCTTAACGTTTGGCAAATTGATTTGTGTATGCTATTGGCTAGTTTATTATGCATGGATGGTGATGACACATGATTAGGATGGTAGACAAGATTCTCTCCGGTTGGATTTAGATTTTGTTTTGGATAATAGAGTACACAATTATTCGAACTCCAAATAAAGTTGCCATGATTTTATTTGAGATTGGATTGGAGTTGTAGAAAATTATCCATGAGAACAAGAATATGAAACACAACCGTTTTGTGGAATTTGAAATTTGAATTTTGAAATTTGAAATTTGAATTTTGAAATTTGAAATTTGAATTTTGAATTTAAAATTTGAATTTGAAATTTGAATTTGAAATTCGAATTTGAAATTTGAATTTGAAATTTAAATTTGAAATTTGAAATTTGAAATTTGAAATTTGAATTTGAAATTTGAAATTCAAATTTTGAATCACAATCCAAGTAGGATTCGAATTTGTTGTGGAAAATCCACAAGGTTTGAAATTCGAATTTGAGTTGGATTTGGAGAGGATAATCTTGTTAGAATCCTACTTGCATTTTGAATCCAAATCCCAACAAAAGTGGACGAAATTTTTGAGGATAATCCGCATGGAAAAACTCAGATTTTTGTGGATAAGATTCAAGGGAAAAATTCAAGTTTCAATCCCAGTTGAATTTAGATTCTCTCCTCCCTAAAAAGTAGCCGAAAATTTGGAGAATCTCTCCTAGGAAATTCGGTTATTTTTGGATAAGGTTGAGATAAGATTCAAGCTTAAAAATCCTAGTGGAATTTTTGATTCTCCCTTATCCATAATGGCCGAAATTTATGAGGAGATTTTCTCCAAGAAAAATTCAGATTTTTTGGTTGAAAAAGGGAGATAAAATTCTAGTTAAAATCTTGTTTAGATTTGGATTGGATTTTTCCTAAGAAAACCGAATTTTATTGTTGGATTTATCCATGGAAAAATTCGGATTTTTTGGTTAAGGATAAGGGAAAATATCTTTTCCTAATCCAATTCAAATTCAGAGAATCACCTCATGCAGGTCTATAAATAGAGGTCTTGCCACTCCAGTTCTCTTAGACCACAGACTCTCAGGTGAGCAAGCTTATTGTTGCACAGCTCATCGTGGCAATAAAGTTCTTTAGAGATCTGGGTGGTTGGAAGAAGACTAGCAGTGCTAGCATACCGATCGAGGTTCAGAGTGCCCACACACTCAGCCATTCTGGAATTGGAGAATAGTAGAGAAGGCTAGTTGGTTGAAGCATCCGGTCATTCTCCTCCTGTAGATTGGCGTCCTTGAGGTATGAGTTTTAATTATTGTTGATTTATTGTATATGGCATTATGAGATATTTCACGATCTTAAAATTTTTATTGTTCCGCTGCGCCACTCTGATACGTTTTTACCGATTTATTTTCCTATAGTTGGTACAGAGCCATCTCATGACTATGCCATGTACATAAATTAGACAATTACTTAGTCTTTTTATTTATGTATGGATTTGATATTTAGAGAGTGGCATTCTAGGGTTCCTTTATGTTGTTATCATGGATTATGTATTAAGTATGTGGATATTTTAATTTTTTGAATTATTATAAGCATTCTTGTTTATGCCGATTATGGTTCCTTAGAATTTAGAAAAATTGTATCTAGGATTTTTTATGTAACCATGGGAGCAGTTTATCGACACTGTAATTTTCCCATGGATTTTAATTTTTTGTCTCTTAGAATTTTTATGGTTAGAATTTTTTGTACACCGGAAACGGTTTAGGAATTTTTATGTAATTATTCTTGGAGGAGATTGAAGATTGAAGACCGTAATTTATTTTTTCCCAAAAGTTAAATTTGATTTAAAGATTGAAATTTTGATTGTGTGGAAAATTTCAATTTAATTGGGATTCAAATTAATTTTTGGAGATCCTAATGGGTAAATTGGAATATGACACGAAAATCAAGACACGACCCCTCGGATAGGCCGACGGGCCTTGGTGGGGCTGCAGCCCCTGCCCTCGGGCAGGATGGGGCTGCGGCAGCCCTTGTGCAGGCCCCACCACCCACGGCCGTAGGCTTGGCCTGCAGCCAGGGGTGGCCGTGGCCTGCCCAAGGCTAGCTGCAGCCTGGGCGTGTAGCCTGGCGCTGCAGGCTTGGCCTGCAGCCCGGCAGGGCTGCACATGGGGGCGGCCGTGGGCTGCCAGCCCCTCCGGGGTTGGTGGCTGCCCACGGCGGCTGCCGCCAATGGGGGGGGCGGTCCGACGCTTCAAAAATCAGAAAATTTTGATTTTTAAATTTGAGATTTAATTTTAAATCATGTTTAAAAATATGTAATTAAAAATTTCAAATTTTTTAAAATTACATATTATTACACATGATGTTTAAAATTGTTTAAAATTTAAATTTGAAACTTAAATTTGAAATTCGAATTTGGAATTTGAATTTGAAATGTAAATTTTTGGATATTTAAATTTTAAATAATTCTTGGGATGAGAAATAAATGGAGAGGCTACATGAAGATGGATACAAGAAGATGGAACAGAATTCAAGACCCATAGAATGCTTTGGATGGAATTTTGTAATCTTTATTTTCTTTATTCTAGGGTGGAACCATAGCTATGTTATTCTGTCAATTATTTTTTCTGTGATATGTCATGGATGTATAAATATGTATTGATGGATGTTTTGTATGCATATTTGATAACATGTTATATACGATAGGTGAGTGCCGCTCATACTATATTGATCATACATAATTTGTCAAAACTTGCATGTTTTTCAAAATATTGAGTGGGAGAGGGTTTCAAACAAAACCCACGGCCTCCATTGTTGATCCATATGTGAAAGCATGGTAACGCCTCGCGTCAGTTCTGCCCTGACCACACCCCTCGGTAGGTGTTTACCGCCGCCGGTATACTAGATTGGATCTCCTATGTGGAAAATGTGTTCGGGTATGATCCTATTCATGACCACCCCTCGGTGGCTTGGTAGGACGTGGATCGGGCTACGTAAACAATGGTTATACACTCAAGACTCGTTTAGTTATTAACCTTCCCTAGAAGCTCTGTTAACTAAACTGGTGGCCAAATAAGCGGTTATTAATATATGTCTTAACCTTGGAGGATTTAAGGCAACATATATTAATTGGACGGGGTTCATGTTCCGGCTATTTGTTCTCATGACCACCCCTCGGTGGCTTGGGGCAATGGGTGCTGAGAATTACTGTTGCAATGCTACATGTTTTTCAAGTTTCATGTAGGAACATACTTGTATGTTTTATTTGCTAAATTATCTGAATATTTGCTTGGGCTTTGTAATGATGTCTAGTATAATTTTATTTTAGTTCAAAATGTTACCGACACCCCTCATTTCGATACTTACTGAAAATAAGTTGAATGGCGATAATTATAAAGACTGGAAAAGAAATCTATTAATAGTTCTCAGCTGCGAGAGACACAAGTTCGTACTGGACGAACCATGCCCACCTGGGCCCAAACCTGACACACCACTTGAGGAGGTCCCGGTTGCCTATAATCGTTGGAGAGAATCCAATGAAATAGCTCGATGCTACATCCTTGCTAGCATGACGAGTGCTTTACAAAAGCAGCATGAGACTTATCAAGTTGCTGGGGAGATCATGGAAAATCTGGAGGACATGTTCGGAGGCCAAGAAAAATTGGCTCGACAGTCCGCTATCACCAGCATTATGAACTCTAAGCAAAAGGCAGGTACTCCGGTGAAGGACCATATGATTACTCTAATGGGATTCTTCGCTGAGGCTGCCGAGAATAGTGCTGAGTTAGACTACAACACCCAGATTGAGATAGTGTTCAAGACTCTGTCTAAAGATTTTGTGGGGTTTAAGGCCGCATACAATCTGACGACAAAGGAGTTAGGACTAACCGAGCTCATGAAGCAACTACAGGCTTATGAGCGGATGATCAGGGATGAGGATGTGGTCCGACCTAAAGGAGAGGCCAATTTGGCGGAATCTTCCAATCCCTCACGGAAGAGGAAGAGGCCAAATAAGAAGCAAATGGCTTCTAGTTCTTCTAATCCTCCTGTCTCAGACGGGAAGAAGAAGAAGAAGAACAAGAAGCCAAAGGACCCTAAAAAGTCCAAATGCTTCCATAGTGGGAAGGTAGGTCACTTCAAGAAGGATTGCCGGGAATTCCTAGCCGCCAAGGGCAAGGAAGATAAGGAACTTCATTACTTGGAAGCGTGTTTGGTGGAAGAATCGAAAGACACTTGGGTCGTTGATTCGGGCGCCACTAATCATGTTTGTGTTTCTATGCAGGGGTTCGTGGAAACGAGAAGTCTACATGATAGGAGCCTCTCGTTGCGGACTGGAGATGGTAGCTTTGTGGTGGTTGAAGCAGTGGGAGATGTTTATCTTTATTTTGATCAATTTAGGTTTATTTTATTGAAAGACTGTTTTTATGTTCCTAATTTTAGGAGGAACCTTATATCGGTAACTTGTTTAATAAAGGATTCTTATTCAGTTTCTTTTAGTAAAAGAGTTGATATTCGTAGAAATAAGTCTTTTATCTGTTCTGGATGGATGGATGGAAACCTATATTTGATCAAACCAAAGATGTACTCACTGCTTGACACTGAATTAACTGATAACTCTAAAAGGTTGAAAGTTTCTCACTCTAACAAGGCGTATCTTTGGCATTTAAGACTTGGTCATATTAATCAGGATAGGATTCAAAGATTGGTGAAAGACGGTCCTCTGGAATCTCTGGAGGAGGTACGACTTCCCCAATGTGAGTCTTGTCTAGAGGGTAAAATGACTAAGAGGTCTTTTGGAGCTAAGGGTACAAGGGCTCAGGAGCTCTTACAAATTGTGCATACTGACGTATGTGGCCCCATGAACGTCACAGCACGAGGAAGGTTCGAGTACTATGTCTCTTTTATAGATGATTACTCGAGGTATGGATATGTGTATCTGATGCACCGCAAGAGCGAAACCTTTGACAAGTTCAAAGAGTATCGTGCGGAAGTGGAAAAGCAATTGGATAAATCCATAAAGACACTTCGATCTGATCGAGGTGGCGAATACCTCTCCGACGAATTTCTAGGACATCTTGTAGAGAATTGGATATTATCCCAATTGATTGCACCTGGTACTCCACAACAGAATGGTGTAGCCGAAAGGAGAAACAGGACCTTGTTGGATATGATACGGTCCAGGATGAGTTATTCAACGCTGCCATTATCATTTTGGGGATATGCTTTACAAACGGCATGCTATATTCTGAACCAGGTTCCGAGCAAATCAATTCCTAGAACTCTGTATGAATTGTGGCGTGGCAGGAAGCCCTCCCTTGGATATATGAGAATATGGGGCTGCCCGGCACATGTACTGGATGGGGATGCGAAGAAGTTGGAACCAAGATCAGAATTGTGCATGTTTGTAGGGTATCCAAAAGGAACTAAAGGAGGTCTGTTCTATAACCGGAAGGAACAAAAAGTCATTGTCTCAACCCATGCGACATTCTTGGAGGAAAGTCACATGAATGACTTTAAGCCTCGAAGCAAAGTGGTGCTAGAGGAGTTATCGGGTGAAAGAACTGCTCCACAGATTTCGGTCTTGGACGCAAGTCTGAGTTCCAGTGAAAGACCTGCAGACGATCAACAATTTAGGGTGCCTCGTCGTAGTGGGAGGGTTTCTAAGAAACCTAATTTCTTCATGTATGATGCTGAGGTATACTAGGCCGAGGCTCATGAGCATGAGGAAGATCCGGTCACATATGATGAAGCTATAAAGGATGTTGATTCTAGATCTTGGAGACAGGCTATGAACAATGAGATGGATTCTATGAAATCCAACTCTGTTTGGGAACTTGTAGATTTGCCGGATGGGATAAAACCCATTGGATGCAAATGGGTCTACAAAAGAAAGAAGGTTGCGGAAGGGAGAGTGGAAACTTTCAAAGCTAGACTGGTTGCAAAGCGATACACGTAAAAGGCTGGAATCGATTACGATGAAACCTTTTCACCTGTTGCTATGCTGAAGTCTATCCGTATTCTTTTGTCCATTGCTGCGGCTCTCAATTAAGAGATCTGGCAAATGGATGTCAAGACGGCATTCTTGAATGGCCATCTTGAAGAGTGTATCTATATGATACAGCCCGAAGGGTTCATAGCAAAAGGCCAAGAAAGGAAAGTCTGCAAGTTGCTTAGATCCATTTATGGATTAAAGCAAGCATCCAGCTCAAGGAACCAGAGGTTTGATCAAGCGATTAAGACATTTGGTTTTAAGCAGAACGTTGATGAACCCTGTGTTTATAAACGTATTTAGGATGGAAAAGTGGTCTTTCTGATACTCTATGTCGATGATATACTACTCATTGGAAATGATGTAGGGAACTTATCATCGGTCAAGCTTTGGTTACACCAACAGTTTGACATGAAGGACTTGGGAGAAGCTAATTATGTTCTAGGCATTTGTCTCTTCAGAGATCGAAAGAACAAAATGATAGCGTTATCCCAAGCTTCATACATAGATAAAATAATTGACAAATATGCAATGCGAGAGGCAAAGAAAGGCTCACAACCTTCTATTGCCGGTCTAACTCTTTCATTGGATGACTGTCCCAAGACATCGGAAGAAAGAGAGCGTATGAGTAAGGTCCCTTATGCATCGGCTATGGGTAGCCTTATGTACGCTATGCTTTGCACTCGCCCAGACATATGTTTTACAGTAGGTATGGTGAGTCGATATCAAGCAAATCCTGGAACCAAGCACTGGCAAGCAGTAAAGCATATACTCAAGTATCTTAAGAGAACCTAACACCCATAGGATACACGGACTCAGACTTCCAGACTTGTAAGGATTTGAGGAAGTCGACATTAGAGGGCACATAGAGACAGGATAAGTAGATGTATGTAACATCGCGTCTGAGGACAACATTGCCAATCCCTCTACTAAGACTTTGGTGGCTAGAAGCTTTGAGAGGAATGTAGAGGCGATAGGGATGCGTAACATGGCACATCTGCTGGCTTAGGGCAAGTGGGAGATTGTTAGGAAATGCCCTGAGTATTAGAGACATTTTGATGTATTTATTTTGAACTGGATAATAAAATTATATATACATAGAGGTTATTCATTACATTGCTATCTATCCTCGTCTTATTTACATGTTAAAGTAAATGTAAACAAATATGGCTCACTGACTGCTTGTGTTAAAACTGTTAGAACATTGCATGCAATGGACTTTTGTATGCGAGAAGATAATGTTCTAAAGTTAGCGGTCTAAACTATGGTCTGTAGTCTATGGGGTTAGACCGAGCATCTAACTCATGTTAAGACTATTATGTTGTCTAAAACCTTAGAGGGGACGGTTTGTCTTGACTGTCTGGAGCTGGACTCCCAAGTAGAGACATGGATATGTTGCTCGGTGGTGACATATTAGATCGGGACTAAAGTGTGATTGATCTACGTTGTCCGCTATGAGTGGATCAATCTGCTTTTGACGTTCATTGTGCAATAACCTTAATCCTGAGTAAATGAACTACTTCATGTATATGACTTGTGTACTTTTATGTTCCAATGGCTAAAGCGTCTCAGAGGTAGTAAGCTTATAGACCGGTTCGTTGGGTGCATGACTTGTATACGATGAAGGGTTTGTTTGCAGATATCGGAATCATAGCTCTGAGGAGTTAAAGGTATCCTCTTAAAGGCATTATACTGAATGTGAAAATGGACAAGGTCTTGGGTCGTCTACTGGGCGGATGACTTCTTATTCACATGTGGTGAATAATCATTTTCTTGATTCGGTAGTATAATGGAACTTTAAGATAGCCTGATCAGTAGGATTAAACGGACTTTGACCTAAGGCTGATCATGGATATCATATGAGGGTTTTGCATATATGACAAGGTCATTGGATAGTAGCTCGTCACAGGCTTACGTAATACGGTATATAATTGGGAGTTCAGTTTCAGGTTTATAGTGGTGTGACTCTGAAACTAGTGATCATATGATTGAGTTGTTCGGTAAAGAATGATGATCATATGGAATCACGGGAGCTCGATTATATATGTCCAATCAGTCCCTCTACTAGCTCCACATAATTCCTTAACGTTTGGCAAATTGATTTGTGTATGCTATTGGCTAGTTTATTATGCATGGATGGTGATGACACAGGATTAGGATGGTAGACAAGATTCTCTCCGGTTGGATTTAGATTTTGTTTTGGATAATAGAGTACACAATTATTCGAACTCCAAATAAAGTTGCCATGATTTTATTTGAGATTGGATTGGAGTTGTAGAAAATTATCCATGAGAACAAGAATATGAAACACAACCGTTTTGTGGAATTTGAATTTTGAATTTTGAAATTTGAAATTTGAATTTTGAAATTTGAAATTTGAAATTTGAATTTGAAATTTGAATTTGAAATTTGAATTTGAAATTCGAATTTGAAATTTGAATTTGAAATTTAAATTTGAAATTTGAATTTGAAATTCGAATTTGAAATTTGAATTTGAAATTTAAATTTGAAATTTGAAATTTGAATTTGAAATTTGAAATTCAAATTTTGAATCACAATCCAAGTAGGATTCGAATTTGTTGTAGAAAATCCACAAGGTTTGAAATTCGAATTTGAGTTGGATTTGGAGAGGATAATCTTGTTAGAATCCTACTTGAATTTTGAATCCAAATCCCAACAAAAGTGGACGAAATTTTTGAGGATAATCCTCGTGGAAAAATTCGGATTTTTGTGGATAAGATTCAAGGGAAAAATTCAAGTTTCAATCCCAGTTGAATTTAGATTCTCTCCTCCCTAAAAAGTAGCCGAAAATTTGGAGAATCTCTCCTAGGAAATTCGGTTATTTTTGGATAAGGTTGAGATAAGATTCAAGCTTGAAAATCCTAGTGGAATTTTTGATTCTCCCTTATCCATAATGGCTGAAATTTATGAGGAGATTTTCTCTAAGAAAAATTCAGATTTTTTGGTTGAAAAAGGGAGATAAAATTCTAGTTAAAATCTTGTTTATATTTGGATTGGATTTTTCCTAAGAAAACCGAATTTTATTGTTGGATTTATCCATGGAAAAATTCGGATTTTTTGGTTAAGGATAAGGGAAAATATCTTTTCCTAATCCAATTCAAATTCAGAGAATCACCTCATGCAGGTCTATAAATAGAGGTCCTGCCACTCCAGTTCTCTTAGACCACAAACTCTCAGGTAAGCAGGCTTATTGTTGCACAGCTCATCGTGACAATAAAGTTCTTTAGAGATCTGGGTGGTTGGAAGAAGACTTGCAGTGCTAGCATACCGATCGAGGTTCAGAGTGCCCACACACTCAGCTATTCGGGAATTAGAGAATAGTAGAGAAGGCTAGTTGGTTGAAGCCTCCGGTCATTCTCCTCCTGCAGATTGGCGTCCTTGAGGTATGAGTTTTAATTATTGTTGATTTATTGTATATGGCATCATGAGATATTTAACGATCTTAAAATTTTTATTGTTCCGCTGCGCCACTCTGATACATTTTTACTGATTTATTTTCCTACAAATACCTCGTTAGATCACCACAAAACTGAGAAATTATCCTGAGGCCACTCCAAACATGCATTTCAATAGGTTCAGCTTCATTTTGTACTTTCACAGTACTTCAAACATTTCTTGTAAATGGCCAACACGTTGATCTATCTTGATGTTTTACACCAACCTGTCATCAACATAAACCTTCAATGACTTGCCTATCTATTTGGCAAACATCTTGTTGACCAGGCATTGATATGTGGCTCCAGCATTCTTTAAACCGAAAGGCATGACTTGGTAGTAGTAAAGACCTTTATTAGTTATGAATGTTGTATGTTCTTTATCTGAAGGATGCATTAGGATCTAGTTGTACCCCAAGTACGCATCCATAAAGCTAAGAAGCTTGCGTCCCATGATGGCATTAATGAGCTGGTCTATCCATGGAAGTAACAATCGATTTTTGGGGCAGGCTTTGTTCAGGTCACTGAAGTTAATGCAAGCCCTCTACTTGCCATTTGGCTTTTTAACTAGGACAAGAATCGATATTCACCTTAGGTAATGTGCCTCCTAAATAAAACCATTGCAAATTAGCTTATCAACTTCTTCCCTTAATGCCTCTTACCTTTCCAGGTTCATAGTCTGTCTCTTCTACCTCTCAGGTGTGTAGCCAGTGTCTATTTTCAACCTATTGTTCATGACCCCCAAAGTTTCCACCATGTCATTGTGGGTCTAAGCAAACATGTTTAAATTCAAAAACTAGACTAATCTAGATCTAATGTCTTCTTTCAAGCTTACACCAACCCTGAAGACTTTCTAGGGGTCTACATCAGACACCCAGACATTTTACAAATCTTTTACTGGTCTTATACCAGGTAAGGGTTTTCCGAGACATGGGTTAAGTTCTTTGATGTCGGCTTTTGCCTGACTAGGTTATAGGTATGTTGCGTCAACTCTTGACTACCAAATGTATGAAATGTCTCTGTATAACACATCTAGGAGTCGTATTGGTTTCCTTTGATTTGCCCTACACCATGCTCAGTAGGAAACTTGATTGTCTGGTGAAAGGCTAAAGATATGGCCTTCAAAGCCCTTAGAATAGGTCTTCCCATCATTGCATTGAACTGTTTCCTGCCTTTTACCACCAAAAACTTTGACATTATAGTCGAGGCATTTAGATGGGTATCGACTATCATGTGCAAATGAATCATTCCTTCCAAGATGATACCATCCCCAATTAAACCATATAGGGGTTGTGATGTCGGTAATAGTTGATCTTTTGTAATTCCTATTTACAATAAAGTATCAAAGTATAAAATATCCATAAAACTACCATTGTTAACCAATATTTGACATACCTAGTAGTTGTCAAATATCATGATGACAACCAAGGCATCATCATAAGGGAAATGGATGCCCTAAGCATCATGTTCAAAGAATACTATGTCCTTTGAGGACTAATTAGAACTTTTAGATGGCCATTGTGATAGACCCATTGAGACCTGGTACACTAGCTCCTTAACCTTTCAAGCATAATTTTTCTATGACTGCCTCGACTTGCCTCTGATATATAGCCCCCTAAATATTGTTCTAATCACTCCGACAAGGTCCCTATCTTCTCTGTCTTCTTAAGCCTCCTCTCACTGAGGTAGAAGATCATCCTATCTCTTTTCTTAGTTGTTGCCATCGCGACCCTCTCTCCCCTTTCCATGACGGTATCCGTAGAAATATCCCCAACGTATTAGATCTTCAATCTCATCCTTCAAATCCAAGCATTCGAAGGTCAAATGACCTATATCACCGTGAAAATGATAGTACTTGTTAGGATTCCACTTGCTTGGGTCCTTTCTAAGCAAGAAAGGGCGTTGCAAGAGATTCTTATCCTAGATCTAATGATTGATCTTGTTGATACCCATGCTAAGCACATGGTAGTTATCAAATCTCTAAAATGGTTTTAGACACTGTTATGATCCATCATTCTTTGGTCTCTTATTATCTTGGTTCTTTCGGCCCCCATTCTCATCTATCTAGCCATTATCTTTTCATTTTCCTTCTGACTTTTCGGTGGCCGAACTAGTAAACTCTTGAACCAAGGTTGATACAATTTTATTTCTTGAGCTTTAATGTGCTTCTTCGCCCTCTTCAAGAAATCTTTAAAAGACATAGCTGTCTACTTATCTAGGTCTTTTCAGAATGAAATATCGCCCCTCATGCTGCTTAGGGTGCCCATAAAGGCTGCCTCATCTATGCAATCTTTTGTTTTTGACACCTCTGCAAAGTACCTTTTAATTTAACTCTTCAGTTTCATTTGGACACTAGAACATGGTTACCAACTTTTCCTTTAGTTTAGGAATGCTTTTAGTCCCAACAAACTGTGAGCTATATGCTCAACTCAACTCTACCCTACTCCCAATGTTATTTGGGTGCAAATTTCCAAACTATGCCTAATAGACAATCTTTCCTAGGATCTTGTACAAATTCATGTTGGAGTTGTACCTACACAGATGGTTCTTCGGGTCCGTTGTCCCCTCGTACAATGGAACCTAGGGCATCTTAAACCTTTCAAGGAGCGAGACCTGTATCACCTCAAGAGTAAATGGTTGCGTAATCGATGATTCATCCTCGGTCTCCATATTCAACTAAATCTCTAAGGTCCTAAGTTGCTCCATGAACTATTAAACCTCATGGACTATAATGGTCGTGGCTCGGTTATTCTGGCTATTTTCAGCTTTTCATCCTCGTAGATGATTCCATAGGTCGACATTGTGATCACCTTTCCTTTAATTCTATACTAACCCTAATTTAGTAGGCTAGTGATTTTCCAGCTTTATGGTGGCAACCTGGCCTTAGCTCTCGACCTCACAACTTCTTTTATTTCTCAAGCTCTCCTCTTAACCCTTCCCTGCCTACTATTGTTGGCAGCGAGTCGCGGGATGTCATTCCTAGTCCTAATCAACTTTTCAGTAGCTTCATTCTACACCAGTTCATTCTCAACAGCCCTGTTGTTCATATGGTCTGCATTTTTGGGTACATTATTGGCTAGGGCATTGTTACTCTGTGCCTCGACCAATGCTTCAAACTACTATCGTAACTGATCAAGCACATTTACAACCCCCTTAAGGCTTTCACTCATCTGCCTAACTTGGCCTTTTAAGATAGTAATCTGAGAGGGTATGCTATGCTACCTATTCAGTTGCTCAGTTGGCTGAACTACTCCGTTCTTTCTCCGGTCAACCATGTCAAGTTCTTAAGTGATAAACAATGATCAGAGGTTTAGGCTCTCATTCTAGTGCCAATTGTTGATTATGAAAATTTGCCTAACAAAGCTAGAGTCAAATATGAAACAATTGAATGATTCGGATGCATGACAGCAATGTAAACATATGTAGAAAAGTAAAAAAAAAAAAAAGCACAAGAATTTTTATAGAGGTTTGCCTTTAACGTGAAGGTACATCCTCTTTAAAGATCTCTCAGGGATGATTTCACTATTTTTTAGAAAAACTATAGTGGTGGCTCTCAAATATTTAATACTTACTCGAGTGCAATAATTATGTCTAGGGTTCTTATGGGGCATGCAAACCCTTTTATGCTCAGGTATCTCTAAGATTTGAAATTTGAATTATAATTATTTCAAAAAACAAAAAATACGATCTTCTCCTCTTCTATTCATGCCATGTGCTCCTTAACTTGGCTTCCATTAAGCCACTCAACTTTTGATATCTCGGAGTGGACTTATCAACTGTCTACCTGATATCCAAAAATCTTAGTCCCCTTGAAGTTTGAATTTCAACGAATCTTCACTAGTGCCATGAAGCCAAACTTCTTGGTACCCTACCAACAATGTTGTTGATGCATATGTTGACAAGAGCTCCTTCATCATTTTTGTCATAACAGCCTTGAGCTATGTCTCTGAATCTCCTGACAATGTCCATAAGGTTCTCTCCACGACTCTGGCGTGTATTGCAAAGTTAAATGATGGTCACACTTTCCTTATTTTGGAAATACTTTTTGGAAAAACGAAAATCCATGTCATCCTAAGTTTAAACTAAACTCGATGGTAAGGTGGTATACCATGTATAGGCCCTATCTATGAGAGATTTAGAAAACTCATATAGACGGCGATCCTTGTCTCTAGAGTACCTTCCTAGTGTATCTAGGAATCTGCATATATACTCTTTTGGATTAACTTTTTGGCCATCAAACAATACGAAGTGAAGAGCTGCGTTGCTTTGAGGATAAGGCTTCAGACACACCTCCACAAGGTAAAGAGTTTGTGACACATACTTCACATTGTTAATAGAAATTCCATATACATGTTTCTCCAATAACGTGATAACGTCCTCTTGATTAAGAAAGTTGCTTTTTGCTAGCTCTAGAGGCTTGATTGCCTCAATAACTGAAGTCTTTTATGGTGTTGTCTCGTTAAAGGGTTCATCAAGCTAGTCTTTGTTATTGGCAGCCTTAATTTGATTGACTCCAAAGAGGATGTCATTGTGGGATTCGATAAGGACACGAATGGTAACCATAGTATTTGGCATTGTGGGTAGTTCTCTTTTGTTGTTTTCGGTGGTGTATGTATCATGCTTTGTAGTGGATTCTTCAATCTGCTGAGAGGTTCCCTCTTGAGCAAGTTAAGTTCTCTTAGGCTTAGGTGCCATGGTGAAGTGGTGACCTAACATGCCCAGTAGAGTTGCTTTGTTAATGGAGTCCAGTAGATTCAGTGAATGACTTGTCTGATGGGATTGATGTGGCGATCTCCAAAATGGATGGTAATGGCTTCAACATAGCTAAAGATGAAGGACTGTTGGAGTTAAAACTTAGGCAAGGCCTCCATCATGATTTGGGCCCAATTATACTTGAAGTAAATCAAAGAAGGATGGCTTCTAGGTCATTCATCGTTGCCATATCATCGAAAGCATCTATAAAACACAAGAAAATTAACTAAAAAAAATGGTGAGATCAAAGAATGGTGGGAAGAGTAATAAAATAGTCGATGGAGATTTAGGTAAGGTAAATTGGAGATAGGTTAGTGTCTTTGGAGTGTTTTTTTAGGTGTGGCTTAAGATCACTCCAAAGAAGAACACGAGTTTCACCAGAGATGAACTTTAATGATTTCTAGAAGAGTTCTAGGAGTGATGAGCATTATGAATATAATGGAGCTCTTGAACTTCTAAGTGGTTTTTTTATAGAGAAAAAGAGTTGAGAGAATTCATAGAACTGAGTGAAGTGAGATTGTATCATTGTGAATGTGATTGTTGTGTACGTGTCTCTTTAGAAGAGGGAAATTTACAAAAAAAGGCTATAGTCATTTTCGAGGCTATTTGGATAGGCATGCCTTGGGGCTCTAAAGAGCCTCTAATGCACTTCATCTTCTTTTGGTATTCAAGGAATGATAGTTATGTGCTTGGACTACAAGTAACACTAAGAATGGGAAGATAGGGTAGTCAAACCTGTAGTGCTTCTTAGAAGCTCAGGAACCTCTGAAGGTTACTTTTCATGCCTAGTACTTGCCCTTACATTTTTGGAGTAGGTAACTGGCTAAGAATCGATCTAAAGCAAACAATCAAGCAAATATGGTGAAACACTTCATCTTCAAAGCCAATCCAAGGAACACTCTAAAGACTTGTCAAAGAAATATAAAAAGATGGTTTTCCTTGGTTTCTAAGGTGGCTAATACATTTAACGAAGCTTCTAGAGCCAATCTTTTAGGCACTATTATGCTATTATGAATATTGGACTTCATACATACATATATAGTGGGTTCACTTTGGTCTACTTAACATAAAAAAATTGGGTTTATTTAGCTATTTCTCCATCACCCATTCATCTGGACAATGCCAATTAAAATCCTCCATATGGGATCAAAAACCAACTTTAACCAATAATAAATGGGGCTATTCATTTACTCATGGCCTATCAAACCATAACCCACTCGAGTTCCTCAAACGTGGCTTAGGTCCACCAAACAAGCCCATTCATATTGCAGGATATGAGTATTGGGCTTGAGCTTGAGGAAAAGGCCTTTTATTGAAACTAGTATCAACAGATATAGAATTTTGTTATGACTAAAACTTTTAGCCATAAGTTTTTTGGTCACGGCATGACCAAAATGTCTTCCTTGACGAAATGTCATGTAGTTAAAAGTTTTAGTTACAACAAAAATTTGTGACTAATTGCATATTAGTCACAAGATTGTGATTGAAAGTGACATTTAATCACACAAAAATGTTATGACTAAAAATCTTATAAGAAAGTATTATGACTAAATTTTTTTTTTGTAGTGTCCTCTAAGTTCATAGAAAGAAGTGGATGGAGATGGGTCTTATTGTGTAATCAAGGTCAATTTTGGATGGTTTTAAAAAATTAAAGGGTAAAATGAAAACTTGTTGGAGAAAATTAACTAAATAGCCGCTTTTTTTTTTCATTCATTGACTAATATAACATAATTTTCTCCTCTTGATCTTATTGTTATTAATGTTTTATTTGTGTCATATTAATCTAATGTTAATTTTTTATTTTATCATATTGATGTAATAGTCTTTAAATTTATGTTATTCAGGTACTTTCTCTAGAATGTTATGTGGTTCGGAAGGTTTATGAAATTAGAGTGAGATTTAGGGATATCCAACCCTAGAGTAGAACATGATTTTATGACCTCACTTTGCCACCAATACCTTGAAGAGGAAAAAATATGAAAAGAAAAAGAAAGCAAAGCGTAAGCAATATACACAGTTGCATGACCAACTCCTTTCTGGCTTCTCATGCATGAATTACAGAATGGAGCTTCTTGTCCTTTGTCCAAATTATAATTTTATATAATTATGTACGACCTTTTTTTGGTTTTCCTTTTCTCTTTTTTTTTTTTTTTTTTATGTAAGAAAACGTACAGTTAGGTATGCAAATTTTAACAACGTCAAATAGCTATGTTCTTTAGCGCTTTGCCGTACCAGACAGTCTTCCTAAGCTGAACTCCAGGCTTGGGTTCATGTGCCCTAGATTTGACTCCACAATGCTTTTTGATTTAGTGAAACTGCTTCCCTGCAAAAGTTGCAGATTTTCTAAACTTCTTATGTTATTTACGTTTACATATAGTTTCAAGTCAAAAGGGAAAACGTAAAAGTTGCTTTTAAAAAAAAATTATTGTTTGCTTTGCGTGAAAGATAAAGTACGGTAAGCTTTATGATTTTTTCTAGTCGGATTGTTAATAAATTTAAATATGATCAAAATCAAGAAAAAAAATATTTGGTAGGGAGAAATAGATAAATAGAGAGTTAAAGAGATAAGAATATAACTACGTTTTTTCAAATTAAATATAATTAGGTTTTTAAATTAAATATCAATATCTTGTTTAAAATCACTAAGATAGGCCGACAAGAGGAAAGATACTGGCGCAGCTTTTTTGCGTTCAGTTTGAAATATCATATCATTATTTTAAAATGATTACTTAGGTGCGTTTGGTAAACACATTACATTTTAATTGTATTTGAATGAAATTTATTTTTTGAATGTTGTATTTGGTTGAAAAGTATTTGTTTTGTATTTGAATGAAATGTGTGTTTGGATTAAAAGTATTTTAGAGTTGAAAAGTTGATATGATTGGTAAAAGTAGAGATAAATATTAGAGTTGAAAAGTTAATGTGATTGTTTTAAAAATGTTTTGAATAGTAATTGTTTTCATAGCACTGTTGTAAAATTTGTATTTGGTATAAAATTATATTGTATTTGAGTAAAATTAAAATGTAATTTTTTCTCCAAACGCCCCCTTAGTTAAGAAAGGTTTCGTCTCACTTTGTTTAATTTTGCTTTTTCCTTGTTGAGGGTGATAAGACTTTGTCGAATATACAATAAGTTAATTATTATTTGTTAACTGTTATTTGTACATTTATGTATAATTTCCCAAAATGGTATTTAAATAATCTTTTGGTTCTAGAGAACCCTTTATTTAGGGTCCTTCAATTTTAAAGCACAATAATTAAGGAATTGCATATGCATGCGTAAGCTAGAATAATAGTACTGATGTCACACATAAACTAGTAATGAAATAGCAGTCAGCAAATTTTGTTTACAAATTCATGTATAACATTGTCTTTTACCAGACAGTTCTAAAACGAAGGACTATGTAGTATTCCATAATGATACTAGGGTTTTGGTGCTTTGAGATCCCCGGACTATGCATTATGAAAGTTTTATGCTTCAACTTTTAACCGACTAGTCCCTGCTTTATATTTTTGGCAGTTTTCTTCTTTTGACCATAAACTTGTTAGATTTTAAAGTAAATGTTTCTAACCAAAACTTTGCCATTAATTTTTTTTTTAAATGATCACATTTGTGCAAAAATGATCTAATTCTCAAGGATTTTCAAAGGTAGTGCGATAGATAATATTTTGCATCACAAGTGACTATCAAAAAAAAAATTTCAAGATTTCACGTGATGGATAAGTGTGATGACCTTTATTGAGGGGGCGTTTGGTAAACGCATTACATTTTGATTGTATTTGAATGAAATTTGTTTTTTAAATGTTGTATTTGGTTGAAAAGTATTTGTTTTGTATTTGAATGAAATGTGTGTTTAGATGAAAAGTATTTTAGAGTTAAAAAGTTGATGTGATTGGTAAAAGTAGAGATAAATAGTAAAGTTGAAAAGTTGATGTGATTATTTTAAAAATGTTTTGAATAGTAATTGTTTTCGTAGCACTGTTGTAAAATTTGTGTTTAGTGTAAAATTGTATTGTATTTGAGTAAAATTAAAATGAAATGTTTTTCCCAAACATCCCTGAAACTTTAAAATCTAACAAGTTTATGGTCAAAAGAAGAAAACTGCCAAAAATATAAAGCAGGGACTAGTCGGTTAAAAGTTTAAGTATAAAACTTTCATAATGCATAGTCCGGGGATCTCAAAGCACCAAAACCCTAGTATCATTATGGAGTACTACATAGTCCTTCGTTTTAGAACTGTCTGGTAAAAGACAATGTTATACATGAATTTGTAAACAAAATTTGCTGACTGCTATTTCATTACTAGTTTATGTGTGACGTCAGTACTATTATTCTAGCTTAAGCATGCATATGCAATTCCTTAATTATTGTGCTTTAAAATTGAAGGACCCTAAATAAAGGGTTCTCTAGAACCAAAAGATTATTTAAATACCATTTTGGTAAATTATACATAAATGTACAAATAACAGTTAACAAATAATAATTAACTTATTGTATATTCGACAAAGTCTTATCACCCTCAACAAGGAAAAAGCAAAATTAAACAAAGTGAGACGAAACCTTTCTTAACTAAGGGGGCGTTTGGAGAAAGAATTACATTTTAATTTTACTCAAATACAATATAATTTTATACCAAATACAAATTTTACAACAGTGCTACGAAAACAATTACTATTCAAAACATTTTTAAAACAATCACATTAATTTTTCAACTCTAATATTTATCTCTACTTTTACCAATCATATCAACTTTTCAACTCTAAAATACTTTTCATCCAAACACACATTTCATTCAAATACAAAACAAATACTTTTCAATCAAATACAACATTCAAAAAACAAATTTCATTCAAATACAATTAAAATGCAATGCGTTTACCAAACGCACCTTTAGTGTTGTAAAATGCATCCAAATGAAAATGAAAGCATTTAAAATGTTAGGAAATGAGCGAAACAAACAGAGTAAGGTTTTTAATGCATTACCGGCACGTGCTCTGTTAAATCTAAAAGACCCTCTTATTCATGATAGTACCCTCAGTTGAGTAATAGTGGTAACCAAAGATATCAATTGGTAATTTTTGTAAAATGTAGAACTACTTTAAATGAAAATTTTAAAAAGACAGCATCGAAAAGCAAAGTGCATTGACGTATGAGAGATATGATCTACAAATACAGCGCTAATTCAAAAAATGCTATCGCAAGCAGCTTGGAAGTATATTACTTTTTTAAATCTTAGACTGGTCCTAGGAGAGATGTCTGATTTCAGATCAGTACCTCAAATTGATTCGCATTATTATTAATGCTTTGTTGATGAGATGACAAGGCTTCTTCTGTAATCTCCTCAATATCCCGTGGATTATTATTACCTTGCAACCGCCCTCCAGTAAGGCTAAAGTTTCAATAGAAAACAACAAATTAACAATCTTATGAAAAAAAAAAAAAAAACAAGTTAACAAGTTAACAAGTTATTGTTTTCATATAACCTAGTTGATTTAAACGTGAATTCAGAGATGGATGAAGATAACAGGGTATATATTTGTACATAAAACGGGAGAAATTAATAACTTGACGGGACAACTAAAATAGACACGGAAACGCATAGATAGTTGTAAGGGTTTTTTTTTTTTATTTTTTGAAAGTGAGTTGTAAGTTTTATACACATATATATTCAAACATATTAATATATATACGATTACAAAAATATTATTATTTTATTCCTTTTAATAATTCGGAGCATAGGATTTAATAAAAGATAAGCTTGGTAACGGATATCTACCTGATTTGAATGTTCTAGATTACTCTAATATCAATTATGTTCTCTTGTCATAACAAGACGTATGTCAATCATGTTGGAAAGTAGACATGTGATCTGGTTTTTTTTTTTTTTTTTTATTGTTAATTCCATGCCGGTGTTAAGTCTTTAATTATTATTACTATTAATATTTTATTTTGCTGAAATATTATTACTATTACTATTATTCTAATAACTATATTACTATATATTTTTATTAGTTGTTATTGTTATTCTTATGTCACTGATTAGAGAGTAGAGATTTAAACTATAATCTTGCGGTGAATTGACCATTACGCTATATGTAATCACAAAAACTGTTTTGATGCTTTGGTTCTTGGCTTTGGTGCTTTTGGTATGACTTTTGTAATTGTCTTTCTTTTTCCATAAGTTGATTTGGTAGGGTGTTTTATGGATTCTTTTTACAAGTAGGAACCAATTTGATTAGAATGTATCTTTTTGTAATGAACTCAGCACTAGTATTTTCGTTATATTTTAAAAACAAAAGTAAGAGAAGAATAATAAGAAGAGATCAGTTTAACCATTAGTATGTTATCAGTAACTGTTGTCAATGGTAAATTGGCGTGATATAAAGCTGTTAAGTGTAATCATTCGCTGCTCATTTGTGATAGTTGTAAGTGGATGTCAATTTAGTTGGAATATTATGCTAACCAAAGATAATTACTCGTCTTATGATACTGCACATGTGTACACGTACTAATGTCTAATCATGCAATGCATTTTATATTTTTTAAAAAACTTGTTTTTCTAAGAGATAATTATTTAGTATATTTTTAAAAATTCTACAAAATGAAGGTAAAAAATTCAAGAGAGAGAGAGAGAGAGAGAGAGAGAAAGAGAAAAAGAAAAGTAACCTCATGAAGGTGAACAAAACTATAGAAAACTCTAAAAGAAAATATATTCGTTACTTTTAATCAATTCTAACTAAGAGAAAACATACAAGTATATAAAGTTCTATCTTGAGTTGTTGTTCAATTTATTAAATAAATATCACGATACACACGCATGCAATATTAAACATAACAACTGCAAAAATTACTTATTCATCAATGCATATATGTATATAATCACATTCAAAATTTTTTAATACAATTTAAACTTTTTGCATATTTTGTCCTACAATCAAAAAGGGGGGAAACATGAGTAAAGATATACAAAAGTCCTGCCGTACGTAGAAGTTGAAGTTCTATTGACAACATACCTAAATCATATACAAGACACAACAACAACAATACAGACAACAAAATAAAGTCGTCATCAAGGCACGCAACAAAATAATGCAACTCGACGCGCAGGAATTACGCCCAAAACATAGCTGATTGATATAAATAGTGAAATCTGTTTAGGTGTTAGCATGTGTATGATAACAAGGGAGCCTGACACAGTAAACATGCATTTGCTATATAGGTTGGAATTAGGTTTTTTTGAATTGGAATCATTTGATTTTTCAAAAACTAATTAAAATTTTTGTTGACTTAAACATAAAAAAGACAAAAATGAGTTAAGTTTTTTGAATTAGAGTTATTGGTCCAAATACTGCATAAGTTTCCAAAATTAAATATATATATTTTTAAAATAGATCAAAAAGGTCAAAGGGGAAATATTAGGATGCTAAGATAACGCATCTGTCAAAAATGAACAAAAATATCATTACCCAATCTATTTATCCATCCAATTCAACCAAATTTGACTTTATCCAATCTAAAGATTGAGCTAACCCATCCAACCCAAATTTTTATATTAAGTGGATTTGAATTATTTTTTTAAGAACTTGCCGTAAAGTCAACCCATCCAACAAAACTTTTTGAGCTTAAGTACAGCCTACGTGAGAGAAGTACATCAGAAATAGTCATGCAACTTTGTTTAATTACGTAACACTGGTCTTGTTAAAGATAGCTACTATAAATAGGAGCTAATCAATCAAAATCACATATTATATTGAAGGCAAATGAATTGCTTGTGTTACAATACGTTCTCTCTCTTTCTCTCGGATTTATTTTGCATCCAAAATGAATGTTTTCAATATTTCTTTGGTATAGTATAGATAGTTGTAAGGCTTACATGGTTGAAGATGCATTTTTGATAACTTGTTTCTTTATTATTATTATTATTATTTCTTTTTAGTGGATACTCCTAAAATGTAATGTTTACTTGCATAATTATATGTAATAATGTGGTTCACGGGCTCACAGCAGGGTGCTTGTGGCTTGCTTTATATACCGCCCTTTGGGAACTTACATTTTTCAAGTTTTATAAACAAGGTGGCATTTGACAACATCCATACATGGTTGCCATTACGGAATTTTCAATCTGTCTGATTAATTATCCAAATGGCGGTTGTCGAAGCGAAAAAAAAAAAAAATCAAAATTTGTGGTTTGAAAAAAAAAAAAAAGGGGGTCATCATTTAACTTTTCTATGTCGGCTAAATATTATAGGACAAGAACGTTTGAGAAAATTCGAAGTTTGACAAGAAACCAATGTATAAAGGGTACTTATTATATGATTAATTAAGATATTATAGTTCGTTATTTTGATCATTTTTGTATGTACTAGTTTCCCCTTTGACCCCCGGATACTTCTGATTTCTTCAAGTTTTAAATTAATAGATATCTAATATTATTACCTTCTTTGTAGTAATTAAAAAAGAAAAATTAAAATCGGTTTTTTCACAAAATGCTTGGCACTACATTTTTAAAGAAGCTGATGGACAAAATGATTTTAAAATTCTCAAATAAGCAATAAAAATGTTAAAATAAAGTTTAATTGTCTTATTAAAACCCTAGTATAAGTTTTAAATTATACAAAGTAGATTTTTTAGAAATCATGTATATGACTTTTTATATTAGAAGCTTTTTAGATAATTAAAACTTTTCTGACAAATCATTCAGACACGTTTAAAAACTACTTCCATGAAACTTTGTCAAACTGGCCTTGCTTGATATTATTCTTTTATTATGTTTTCTAGTGCTCAAGAAAATTACTAATGGTATATATTCAACGTTGAGTAAGAAAAAACTGGAGGTTTGTGTATGGATCTTTGTGAATATAGTAGGCTAATGAGTATGAGAAGAGAAACGTACTTTCAATTATAATCAGTTCGGCTGATTATTCACTAATTAAAGCTTGTATTTTCTGAAGGGAAATGCTGCCTCACCGCACCCCACAAATGAAAATAGTGTCTCATAATTAGGTAAATTAGTACTAGTATTTTTTTAAATATCTTGTGGCTGCTCGATTTCTACTAAAATAGAAGATATCTAGTATGGTCTTGGTCATATAGGGATTTTTTTATTTTAATTTATTAATTTTCTTCTAAAGTGATCTCTTCTTTTTTTTTTTTTTTTTTTTGAGTGGTGGTCATCGTGTTCTTTTTCTTCCCCTTTTCTTTTTTTTCCTTTTTGTTTCTAACAGGATGTGGGGGGACACGTTCAAAAATAACAAATTTGTTAAAGTTTTTCCTCTCTAACATTTTATTGGTAACACTTAAAAAGAAACGAAAGAAAGAATAATAATAATAATGTTATTGAGAAAATCTAGTGAAGACAAACCTTAAAATGAAGTCGTAATTTTCTAATCCACGAGAAGCAAACTATTCCATATTATAGTGGTCGATTTCTTGAAAATTAATGCAAAGTCATCATGTGTGGAAAAAGGGAATTGGGTGTAGAAAACTGAGCGTTAGTAAGAAATTATAGTGTTTCTAACAGGAGGTGGGGGGACACGTTCAAAAATAACAAATTTGTTAGAGTTTTTTTCCTCTCTAACATTTTATTGGTAACACAAAAAAAAAAACGAAAGAAATAAAGAAAATAATAATATTATTGATAAAATTTAGTGAAGACAAACCTTATAATGAAGTCGTAATTTTCTAATCCATGAGAAGCAAACTATTCCATATTATAGTGGTCGATTTCTTGAAAATTAATACAAAGCCATCATTGTGGAAAGTACTGGGTGCGGAAAACTGAACATTATAAGTACTAACTGCATTTCTTTTAGTAAGAGTTCCTTTAAATTGTACAAATTTTGATCGAATCGTCATCCTCATATTATGGATTTATCTATTAATACTACTGAAAATGTGAAAAATCTAAGTGATGCACAGGGACCATCAGAAGAAAGCTAGAAATAAATAAAGATAGCAAACATTTGAAAAGAAAAGGCTGCCACAAAGTTAAAGTAGCTTTTTAGTTTCAGAAAAAGCACGTTGTAAGTTTTGATTTACCACAATCTTAAAGTAACCAATCCATGCGCATCAGAAGTCAAAAAAAAATTGCATTTCGAAAGTTCACAAACCAACTAACCAAAAACGAAATAAGTTAAAGAAGAGATATGTACATATGTGCGTGCGTGCATGCGTGCGTGCGTGCGTGCGTGTATGCGTGCGTGCGTGTGTGTGTAACAAATGTACCTTGAAGAGTTGCTTATATGCAGATGAATGTTATTGGATGGGTGGGCCAAGTCCTGTTCTAAACTTAAAGCTGCATTATTTGAAGTTGCTCCGTGCTGGCTTAGTAAATTGCACTCTGAGTACTGATAATTGTGGGATGTTGTTGTGGACAAAATGTCATCCCCTCCGGATCCATCTGAAAAAAAAAATAATTTCCCTCATAAAATTTTTGCTTGGCCGGTGAAATGATGAATGTATTGAAACATACATTTGCCATTTTGGGTTAACTAATTCCAGATATATATATATATGTATGTATAATGCGTATTTATATATGTGTGTTGACACATCAGCTTTCTTTGAAAAAAAAATGTAGATAGGCGATTAATTATTAGAGCATTGATATTCGAATAAATTTTTTAGTAGTGTGTACGTACCTGTGTATATTAATTAAAGACTAGTTATTATATACGATACAAGACCCATGTTCAGGATATATTTTCTTAATAAGTCATGTGTGCATTGTACATCTATGCATCTGTTTTTGAGTCTTCAGATTGATGAATGTTTAATTCATTGGACCAATATTGCATAAGTCGAGCAAATTAATTATGTAATACAAGCAGCTGCAGGAGGAACAATACTAAACTGTACCTGAGAAAGCTGCGGGTTTGTCAGTGTTCTTAACAGTCCGATACATCTGTGTGAAAAGGAGGGCGAAAAAAAATTAAAAGAGAGAAGGAAACCAATAAGTTTATGTCAATAAGGGAATAAGTTTTAAATAATAAAAAGGGAGGCTTGGCTGATGGCATATATAAATAATATTTATTTTTCCTAAAAAGCATAAAAATAATAGAATCCCAGTAGCAGACACAGGGAAAAAAAAGAAATATTTAAAATAAGATGCTTCTACTCTTTGTGGATTTTTCTGGGTTTGTTTAATAACCATGAGGATGATGTTTGGTAAGGTCAGTAATTGCTTCTATTATTGAGAAATGATAGCTTCTTTTCTCTCTCTCTCTCTCTCCCTTCCTTTCTCTCTCTCGAAAAGTAAAAGTTGTCCTGTTTCGCAGCAACAACAGCATCCTCAACCGTTCAATATTATTCAACTCTTTCACTCATTCATTAATCACTGCCTACATCCCTCGTCTACCGTGCCACACGGATTGCCAAAGTCTTCCAGTGTTCACCATAACACTGTGAGATACAGCTAGAGAGAGGGAGAATGGAAGAGAGAGAAACACTGAAAACTGAAAAAAATAGTGTCCTCATTCTTTTAAGCTTAGTTTACCTGTAAATGGCTCTTAACATGAGCAAGTGTGAGGTCTTTAACATCCATGAGCTCCAAAACTGATTTTGGAGTCGCTCCTGCACGTGATGAAAATAGAACTATAACGATTAACAATATCAAAAGAAAGACTCAAAAAGATATAAGAAACTAGAACTTTTTTACTTTCATGGCCGCCGAGGAGCTCCACCGCATGAATAAAGCGAGCGTGGAGAGAGCTAGTCCATCGCATCCTCGGTGCCCTCATGTTCCTCTTGTTCTGTAATTTAGGCAAAAATCTTGGCGACCTAATAAACCCGCTGCTGTTCGAAAAATCGGGACCATTAATATTCGCTCCGATAAAGTTCCCGTATTGATAGTTTTGGTGATGGAAATATTGAAACTGATGGTGATAAAAAGGCCTATCGAAAGAAGCAGAAGAGGAGGAAGAAGGAGAAGAACATGAACTATAATTTGGCATCTCATAGAAGCTAAACTTGTTGTAGCCCATTGATCTTCTCGGCTCGTCGATATTTGGCGGAAGGGGGAAACGAAAACTGGTGTAGACCGGGATTCCCTTTATGGGTTTATTCATCAGCTGTTTCTCGGAGACATCGAGCATCGAAAACCCGTGATTCATAGACCTCGTTTGAGCTTCATCTCCTTCTTGGGTGCCCAGAGAACTCGATCTCCTCCACGGGCCATCGGCTTCGGAAGCTGTGGTTGAGAGACTATTCGCCAAAGAGAGTTCGGTGTCGGCAAGTGGATAACTCGCTTGTATGGAGCTGTCGCTGTGGGATGACCTAATCCCGTCTCGCCCTTCGTCTTTTCTCCATATGTTGAATAAGGAATTGGCATGGCCGGCATCGCCGGTTTCAGTGCAAATCGACGAAGAAGCGCTGTTCGGAGGGCGTATGTGGAGTGAAAGATCGGGAATAATTTGATTCGGAGAGGATTCTTGGAAAGTAGCACTAATGTTTCTTTGGGGCATTTCTTCTATGTTCCAACAGAAAACAGTTCTACTACTACTACAAAAGCTGATCTTCCATCCTAGGAGCTGATTAAATCCACTTCAAGAATCGGGATTTTCGCAAATTTTAAGCAAAATATATCTAGTACGCGATTAAAAAGCAGGAAAGTAATTACAGCACAGAGAGATAAGATTAAAGGGTACTAAATGTGCTGTAAAGAAGGCTCAATAGAAAAAAGGAGTACTTTTTCTCTTTCTCAAGAAACAGACATCCTCAGGAAGAGAGAGAAAGAAGATACATATGTTTCAAATTAACATCAATTAAAAAAAAAAAAAAAAACAAGGAGGAAAGGATATTGGGAAGTAGTAGGGAGAGATACAGCTTCCTAATGCCTCGAGAGTATATGTAGAAAAGGACACTCTAACAAAAGCTCTTGTCTCTCTCTCTCTAATTTATTTTCTATTTCTTCTCTTTTTTTCTTTTTTATTTTTTCTCGTAAAACCTTTACTTTCCTTCCTTTTTTTTTTCTTTTTTCTTTTTTTATTTTCTTTTGTGCCTTTAATCAAAACACACTGCCAAGTTTTGGAATTTTGCACTCTCTCCCCATAGTCGGCGGGTTACAAATTAGCCTGACAAAAAAGGGACTCATCTACAATTCTTTTGTTTCCCATTCTCTCCGACTTACTCTCTTCTATAGTTATTGCTAATTATTCTTTTTCCTTTATTTTAAGTAACACTACTCATTATCCAAAGAAGGAAGTTATAACAAACCACGAAGGTTGTGTTGTAGCGATTTGGAAGCCGTTATTAAGTCTCCCCATTCATCCCATCTAGGTTCGAATCTCATAACCTTCACTTCCTGTTGAAATTTTGTGCTTGTGATAGACGGTGTGGACCTGGGTGGGTGGCTTGTTGTCAGGCCTTCTCCACTCATCGGTAATCCTGAGACTGCCTAAGACTGAAGGGACTGGGGAACGGGACAGATACCACCTGATTCCCCTTTTTATTTACCAAAAAAAAGAATTAATGCATTTAAGAAAAAGTAGAAGGAATTTTTTGTTTTATTGAAAGAAAAAAAGAAGGAAATTAATACTGCTGCTCTTGTTATAAAACAAATTAATGCAATTGAAGAAATATTTTTGGCAATCTTACATAAAACCACACGCGTCTGATCATAAGTTCTTCACCCTATCATGTTCACCTAACTTGGGCTACCGATTAAATAATTCCATTTGCTTTCGTCTATTAATTTAACTCATTAAAAATGAACACGGTAGATTAAATTAGTTCTCCTGGTAACACTTTGCTACGCCTCTTTCCTTTTCTTATTTAGCAAAAGTAGGTTTTATACAAGTAGAAAAGGTTTCAGATTTTCTTATGTAGCAAAACTCTTTTTGCACTCTTTCTAAGAGTTAGGAGAACATTTAATACACACAAAAAAAAAAATTAGGAATCAATCGGCACGTATTAAAGAGTTTAGGAACATGGAAGCAATTTATACCACATGTTTTTTTTTTTTTTTTACTAGATTTCTTATGATATCCGCGAACTAATATGAGCATGGCTTGATAAAAAACTAGCATTACAAGTATTGATGGTTACTCAAGGTTGGACCCATGATGCGGTGGAGAACTAGCTTTGATGAGGCTGAGATTGGAGCAACGACGAAATCATTGCCGGAGTTGTCACCATCTAGAGTCACCTGTGTGAATCCTTAACCAGTGACGGTGGCGATCTCCCAAAGGGCAACAAATAGACGAGACGTGACAACGAGCTTCACAATTCTTGCCTCCATTGTGCTTGCAAAAAGGGGACATGATGGTGAGGAGGGAGTGAAGCTTGGAGATGATAAGGGAGAAAGAGGGTGTTTGGGATCATCAACGAGAAGAAGCTAGATGGTGCCTACGCGATTTCGGTAAAGTTCCGTTTGGTTTGGCTTTCGATCAAAATTTGACTATAAATTAATTAGTGAATTCATATATATATGGATGACATCACCTAGATGATGTCATAAAGGCTAAAATTTTGTGTAAATTTGGAAAGTATTAGGGATAGGTGTATGGCCAGGATCATCCTACTTTTTGATCTATGGCCAAGATCATGCCAAAATTACTTTAAAAAATTTTTAAAAACAAAGAAAAAAGGCCATTCGGCCATGTGGAAAGGAAGAAAGGAAAATTTTGATTTTGGCCCGAAAATTTTAGCACTTTAGTCCTTCTTGAACAATTAGCAAATTGTTGGGAAAAATTTACTAAAAAGCCCTTGGCTTTTGTCTATAAATAGGCAGCCAAATTCATTCAAAAAAAAAAAGAAAATTTTGGCCAAACTCTTGCCTTTTTGCAGCCCAAAATCCGTGAGCTTCTTCCGCCCATTAAGCCAAAATTTTGTTTTAAATTCCACACCAAACTTAGCTTTCATTGCGTTTTTAGTATCAAGCCATCAACTAGATAAGGTAACCTTCTAAATTGAAGCAATTTCCTTTGATTTTCTTAGTGAAAACCCGTGGGTTTGTAGAGTAGAAAAACATTGAAAAAGTTGATGTTTTGTTGATGTGATTATTAGTTTGGTGTTGTAGAATTACAAGCATGATTTAGGGTTTAAAAACAAGCAAAAATTTTACATGGTTTCATAAAAAAAAATCCGTGGCTCATTGGTGTGAAAAATGATTTGGAAATTGGTGTTTTGGTTTAGTATTTATGTTCATTTGGTTATATGATGAATTAAGCATGAATTGGAATCAAGAAACAAGAAAAATTTGATGTATTTTTCATGCTAAAACCGTGGGTAATAAACACTAGAAATGGAAAATTTTAGTGTTGAATAAGAATGTGGAATGTTGATGAAAACCCTAGGAAAGAAAAACCCTAGGAAAGAAAGCAAGGTTTTCTATGTGTTTTTGCATGAAAATCCGTGGCTAATCCTAGGATTAGAATAAAAATTTTATTAGGTTTTGATGTTGGTTTGTACATTGAAAACCTAAGAATAAAATGTGAAAAATATTTGGTGATGATTAACATAAAAAACCAAGACTAGGTTTGGAAAAAATTGATATTGTGTATTGATTCTTGAATATTGGTTAATGTGGAAAATTTTTATACAAAGTTTGGAAACTTTGTATAAAATAGGCCTCTAGTAGAGTACGTGACAGGTACAAAGGTTCTGAGGCATACCTAACGCTGGGAAACCTAAAAATACAAGTGGAAATGCTGTCGAAATTTTTAAAACGGCATAAGGGCATTTCGGGAAACAAGGGGTAAAAATATTGAACTCGGGAAGAAAACCGGACCCCTCAGTGGATTAGGATTGAAAATGGAAAACCAACCCAAAAAGAATAGTAAACCGACCCTTAATGTCTAAAATGCCTAAAACAGGAAAAATTTTCAGGTTAGGGGTATTTTGAGAAACAACAAAAAATATTAGGTCGGGATAGGAAACCTGAGCCTCTCGAGGACCGAGGGTCGAGGACGGGATAAAAAGTGTTTCAAGAGTAGGCCATTTGAGGCTCCGAAACGTTCAAAAAACGAGAAACGACCCTAGGTGATGGATGAATAGTAATCGAGGGTCGAGAAAATAGATAATTGAGAATTTATAGCAAATTGAGCTGTAAAAATAATACAGAAGCCTAGAGAATATTATTTTAAGATATTTGGGCTTAGAAAATTTGAGAAAAACGATAGAACGAAATAGTTATGGTCTCGAGAACCGTTAGGAGGAAAATGGTCATTTTGACCAAAAATTTCCAAAAGGCTCGGAAAGGATCCAAAAGGACCTAGAATGACTTAAATAAAATTTTAGGACTCAAAATAAAGATTTTAGAGTTAAAAATCTAAAAATTTTGAAGAACACGGGCATGTAGAAGAATACATAGCCGTGTATAGGAAAAAAAATTTTAACCCGAGAGGTATATGGGCTTGAACACGAGTGTGTATCAAGCCGTGTACAGTTACACAGCTAGATAGTAAATAACACGGCCATGTAGTGAGAAACCAGGAGGTGCACATTCATGAACACTGGCGTGTTGAAGGTCGTGTACTATGTTACAAGTTGAATTGTGTTGAAAAATTTAACATAAAATAAATATATTTAAAGTGATAATCAATATTGGGTATTAACAGACAATATTATGTCTGTAGGAACCCAAACTAGAGATAGAACTGCGGAGGAGTTCCGGAAGTGGACATTATCACAGTATTGGTAAGTTCAAGCATTTTCATATCTGCAACATGAAATATTGTATTACTTTGTTATGTATTAGTTGTACATTGGAAATCAAGTCCTATTGACATTTGGGGATTAGTTAGTATAACATATCCCACATTTTAAAGATAAGAATATCTAAGGCCTACGGGCGATGGAGGTTAGTGACCTTGAAGTGACGATTAATGTCACTTGGTCAAAACTATAATTGAAAGATGGTAATAAAACCATTTAAGGCGTACCGCCCCTCCAACATTATGGAGGAGGTTTTTCAGGTCCTACGGAGATATGAGGGCTGTGGAGGCTGAAGCTCTGGGATCGCTCGCTAAGCCCTCCCAGTCAGCGCGCAATAATTTATCGGTATTGCTATAAAAGAGTTCTATACCAGAATATAAATAGAGAATGAATAATCAATAAAATGATAAAAACCATAATTTAGCATAACCGAAGTTTGCACTAACTATAGTGAATTCGGTTAGATTATGTAAATAGTAAGTGGTTAAGGAAATTTGAATAGTATCCGGTTCGAGTGATATGAATAGTAACCAGTTAGGGTAACAGTTACTATTCATCGATCAAAGGTCAAGTCACTATTCATGATGAATAGTATTATTCATGATGAATATTCATGATGATGAATAGTACTAGGAAATTAAGTTTTTAATGTTTTTGAATCCATATGATTCTTACTAAGTATGTTTGAACTTACTGAGCCTGTTAGCTCATCAGTTTGTTCATGTTGCAGGTAAGAAACCTGTCCGGTAGACTTTATGGATAGCGGCAGGATGTGCGCATGTGCTAATGGGATAGGGATTTCACCGTGAACTTGGTCCTGTCATAAGTCTTCCGCTGAGCTTTTAAAGTTAGTGAATTGAAGAGATTATGAAAAAAAAAATGCAGTATAATATTTTGTATATTATACATTATGTTATACTCCAAAAGACAACTAAAAGTTAGTATTGTATTTTATATGGCTTTCATACTTAGCTTTCTTTTCAAGGAAGTATGTATTAAAAAGAAAAAAAATTTTGGGTGAAATTTTCGGACCCTGGGAAATGAAAGTTTAAGAAAAAGAGTTTTAAATTGACAATGTAGATTCTGCACACGAGCTGTCTTGGTCGGCAATAGAGTCGGTTCATGACAGTTGTGGGTGATCGGAATCGGGGGCGTCACAGGTTGGTATCAGAGCGGTAGACCATATCCCTATTGGCATAAAGTGCAACCTGCTCGTCAATCCAAGTAATTTTTGGGTGAAATTTTCGGACCGTTAGAAATGAAAGTTTAAGAAAAAGAGTTTAAATTGACAACCCAGATTCTGCACACAAGTTGTCTTGGTCGGCAATAGAGTCGGTTCATTACAGTTATGGGTGATCGGAATTGGGGGCATCACAGGTTGGTATCAGAGCGGTAGACCATATCCCTATTGGCATGAAGCGCGACCTGCTCGTCAATCCAAGTAAGTTAGCTTTCTTTAAATTAGTTAACTTTTCGTTTATTCGAGATTATATATTTTTGTAGGATTTAAGATGACTAAACCACCTTATATGAAACCTCACCCATACTGACTGAGATGACCGCTTCGGGTATGGACTAGGCCTGTGATCAGACCATCCATGATTAGGCGAGTAGTACAGCGACCACCAGTACCTGAGTCGCTAGTGCCAAGGATTGTAGCACTGGCACCGGTACAAGCACCACCTCCGCGACCGATCGTAAACCCACCGGTAGCAGTAGATATTCCAGTGGTGGGAGATCAAACTCGCATAAGAGCTAGAGTATCAGTGCGAGCCGTACATGTTTTTAGAGGTAGTCATCCACCTGCGTTCGAGGGAGGTCAGCAGGGGATCTCTACACGGGACTGGCTACATGACGTAGAGATTATCATGCACTAGTGTGATATAGATGAGGATTGCTGGGTTTTGATGGCCATTGGCACATTTCGTGAGGATGCATGGTTATATTGGGAGTATTGTGATCAGGAGATGTTATTAGCACTGGATTGGGCTGAATTTTGCCAAGTCATACTGGAGCAGTTTCCGCAGAAGAGTGCAGTACTAGTTTTAGACCCTCTTAAGAGCAGGACAGTACCGCCACCACCGACTATGCCCAAGTATGTAGATGTCAGAGACTTTGTTCTGAAGGCAGAGAGACAGCAAATGATGCTGAGCGATACTGTATTCTCGTATGCAGTCAGATTTTAGGATAGTGTCGTAAGGACATGTCCTTTATCCAACATCACAAATGATGATTTTTGTGACATATTTTGGAAGGGACTCACTATTGACCTACGACAGAGAGTAACCCCTTTATACCCTACTACTTTGCGTAAGTTTATTGTCACTGTAGACAAAGTAGAGGAAAAGATGATGATGGAGCGCATGATATGTAAAAGGCATGAACAGTTGCTACAGGAAGCAATGTTAGATTACCTGTATGGATCTGAACCGATGGTGAATGGCCATGAGGCTAGTCTGTCAAGGCAACCAGAAGGTACGGGTCCAGCTAAAGGATCAATATTGTCCGAGGCCAGAAACAGAATGGATGAGGAAGAAATGGATCCAATTGAATTTTTGACCATTCCAGAACAACCCCAGCTAGGAGACTAGATATAGAAATACATGTGATGTACTAATGTATGTATATATGACTGTATCGAAAGGCTATTTTGAGAAAAGCCATCAAACTGATGTACTTTTGAAAACCTTTGAAATGAAAAGAAATGATAATCACATTTTGACATGCTCAATGGATGAAATGTTGAAAATTATGTGATGACTAAAATTACATTTTTTTTACTTATAATGTAAAAATATGATTAGTGAAAATCTAATAATTGATTTTCATGCGATTTTAGGAAATAGGAAAAGATGGTGAATCTACGAAATCTGTGAAATATGAGACGGCATCTAGTCATTTCTGAGAGAGTGGACGAGTTGGAAGCTTTGATTGAAGCTCAAATGAGAGAAAATGTTGAATTAAGGCAAAGACTAGAACAAATGGAGCAAAGACAAGGTCAAGAAGAGGGCTAGAACCCACAAATGGCCGCACCTGAACCAGAAGTGCCGCCAATAGTACCAGAAGAAGAAATAGAGCCCCAACCATAACCTCGACTTAACCATGAGCCACTATATGAAAGATTTCGACGAATAAAGCCGCTAGAGTTTTAGGGTTCCATAAACCCTCTAGAAGCAGAAGAATGGTTATCTTCACTCCATATGATCTTGGAATTTATGGAGCTGAACGATCAAGAAAAGATTATGTGTGTGTCCTTTGTTTTGAAGAAGGATGCAAGGTTCTGGTGAGAGTCAGTCAAGCTGAGAAGAAACATGTATATGATGTCTTGGTTAGACTTTCTGGAGGAAATTAATCAGAAATATTACAATCCTGCACTGCTGTGACCACAACAAAGAGAGTTCACAGAGTTGAAACAGGGGGACATGACAGTGATAGAAGTCTGCAATAAGTTCGATCAATTATCTAGATTGTATCCATACGCTGTTACCACCGAAAGGGAGAAAATTCAGAAGATGCTAGGAATGTTCCACCCTGAGATCTCTGCACTGGTGGACAGTGGGTTGACGCCACCTGACACTGTATCCGATTATGTTAATCGTGCGGTGAGAGCAGAGTATTATCTGGTCCAATAGAAGGAAGAGAGAGAAAAAATATGGGATGCTAAGAAGAAAGAGAAGGTGTTGGCCAAAGCTACACAAATTGTATCTCAAGTTGGACAGAGCAGCAAGCAAAATTAGAATACTAAGGCCGGGCAGCCAAGTACTTCTGGTCAGCAGTCCTAGGGGAAGAGAACAGGAAATAATCCCGGAAATAGAAAGCAGCAGAGGATAATGAATAATAATGCTAGCCCTATTGTTCGAGACTATGTGAACTGTGGGAAAAGACATGCAGGCCGATGCAGACTTGCCCCAAATGCCTGTTTCCAATGTGGGAAGGACGGTCACTTTGCCAAGAACTGTCCGGAAAATAGGCAAAATGTACAAGGATCGTCTCAGTCACAACAACAACATCTCCAGGCACATTCACTGCAGGCCAAAGCTGAAGTTTCACCCCAGTCTGAGAGGTAGGAAAGACAAGAACGCTTGCCCCGAGCAGATGCTAGAGTCATGGTATACACAAAGGAAAATGCGGAAGCTGGAACATCAAATGTAGTGACAGGTCAGCTTTCTATCGCTAATAATTTGGCGTCTATTTTATTTGACTCTGGAGCTATGCATTCTTTCATTTCATACCAGTTTGCGACTAGGATAGGATATCCTAAAGACAATATGGGTATGACATTTAGAGCTGCACTACCCTCAAGGGAAGTCCTGATGTCCAATTACTGGCTATCTCATGTACCAATAATTGTGGCAAGTAGGGAGATGTATGCAGCATTGATCGTGATAGAGCTGGCTGATTACGATGTGATACTAGGAATGGATTTCCTAGGGAAGTACCAAGCCACGATCGACTGTCGGAAGCAAAAGATAATGTTCCAACCCGACAAAGAAGACTGCTTTGAGTACGACAGATCATCACATAAACCAAGGAAGATGATGATCAATTCAATGAAAGCGAGAAGGCTAATGTCTAGTGGCTGTGCTGGATATTTAGCATATATAGTGGACGTGCAAGAAGAACGAAAGCTTCAACCCGAATATGTTTCGATTGTAAAGGAATTCATTGATGTCTTCTCAGAAGAATTACCAGGATTACCACCTGAAAGAGAAATCTCTTTTGAGATTGAGCTGATGTCAGGAACTGCACCCATCTCAAAGGCACCATACCGAATGGCATCGGTTGAATTAAAAGAATTATAGGAACCGCTGAAGGAGCTTCTTGACAAAGGATTTATACGCCCGAGCTATTCCCCATGGGGTGCTCCCGTATTATTTGTCAAGAAGAAAGATGGATCGTTTCGCATGTGTATTAACTACCGGGAATTAAACAAAGTTACTGTCAAGAATAGGTATCCATTACCTAGAATTGACGACTTGTTCGATCAACTAAAAGGCGCAACAGTATTCTCCAAGATTGATCTGCGATCAGGATACCATCAATTGAGGATCAAGGAGAGTGACATCCATAAAACCGCATTTCAGACCCGCTACGGTCATTATGAATTTCTTGTGATGCCGTGTGGGTTAACAAATGCACCAACAGCTTTTATGGACTTGATGAATCGAGTCTTTAAAGAATATTTGGATAAGTTTGTCATTGTGTTTATCGATGACATACTCATATATTCAAAGACTCAAGAAAAGCATAAGGAGCATCTGAAGATTATCCTGCAAACGATAAGGAAGCATCAACTCTATGTCAAATTCTCCAAATGTGAATTTTGGCTAGATAGAGTACATTTTCTCAGACATGTGGTTTCTAAGGAAGGAATCGCTGTAGATCCAGCAAAAGTGGAGGTGATCAACGAATGGCCCGTACCTAAGAGTGTGACGGAAGTACGGAGTTTCTTAGGTCTAGCCGGCTATTATAGAAGATTTGTAGAGGGATTCACATGACTCGCTACACCTCTTATAGCTTTGAAACGCAAGGAAAGCAAGTACGAGTGGACGGAGGTATGCGAAAGAAGCTTCCAAGAGTTGAAGAAATGACTAATGAGTGTGCCGATACTTACGCTTCCTACTAAAGGGGAGATGTTTGTGATATACAGTGACACCTCAAAGATAGGATTAGGAGCTGTCCTGATCCAAGGCGATAAGGTGATTGCCTATGCCTCGCGTCAATTAAAGGACCATGAGAAGAATTATCTCACGCATGGCTTGGAACTTGCCGCAGTAGTGTTCGCATTAAAGATCTGGTGACACTATCTGTATGGAGCTCAGTGTCAGATTTATACTGAACACCAAAGTCTAAAGTATTTCTTCACACAAAAAGAGCTGAATATGCGGCAAAGAAGATGGCTGGAGCTGGTCAAAGACTATGATTGTGAAATCCTCTATCATCTGGGAAAAGCCAATCACGTTGCAGATGCGTTAAGTAGAAAATCTACTGTCTCACAGCAACTGCCAATTGGAAAACTTCCAAAGTCGTTGCAGAAAGAAATCAACATGTTGAAAGTGGAGCTGATAATTGGAAAATTGGCTGCACTGTAACTGGAGTCAACGTTATATGAGGACATCAAGGAGGCTCAGAAACGAGACCTGAAGCTAACCAGTTCACAAGAGGAAGCATCTAAAGAAGGATTAATCCTATATCAGGGGAGAATTCAGATTCTAGATGGGGAAGGATTAAGAAGGTGAATTATGGCAGAAGCCCATGAAACACCGTATTCAGTACATCCCGGAGCCAGTAAGATGTACTAGGACTTGAAGCTACAATTCTGGTGGAAAGGGATGAAGAAAGACATTGCTGAGTTTGTAAGCAAATGTATGACGTGCCAGAAGGTTAAGGCTGAACATCGTCATCCAGGCGAAAAATTAGAGCCGTTGGAAATTCCTGAATGGAAATGGGAACATATCACGATGGACTTTGTGGTAAGACTATCAAAGACCCGAGAAGGTAATGATGCTATTTGGGTCATTGTCGATAGATTGACAAAGACGGCAAGGTTCATTACCATAAAAATGACCTTTTCGTTGGAAAAGTTAGCGAGCTTGTATGTCAACCACATAGTCAGGTCACATGAAGTTTCTAAATCCATTGTATCAGATCGGGATCCACAATTCACTTCAAACTTCTGGACATGTGTGTAAGAAGCTATGGGAATAGAAGTGCATTTAAGCACAGCATTTCATCCACAGACAGATGGGCAATTTGAGCAAGCCATTCAAACACTAGAAGACATGATGCGTGCGTGTACAATAGATTTCCCAGGGAGCTGGAATGAGAAACTTCCTTTGGTAGAGTTTTCCTATAATAACAGCTACCAAGCTTCGACAGGCATGGCACCCTATGAAGCTCTATATGGAAGGAAGTGCAGATCACCAGTTCATTGGTACGATTTACAAGAAAAACGACTGTATAAGACGGATTTCATGCAAGGGACAGTGGATGTAGTTACAAAAATACAACAACGGATGAAAATAGTCCAGAGCCAACAGAAAAGCTATGCGGACAAGAGACGAAGAGCCCTAGAGTTCAATGAAGGGAATTTTGTATTCCTAAGAGTTTCACCAATGAAAGGAATAATGCGGTTCGAAAAGAAAGGGAAATTGAGTCTAAGATATATTGGATCATATGAGATTATCGAACGTATGAGTAAAGTCGCTTATAGATTGGCGTTACTGTGGGATAATAAATCGGTAAAAACGTATCAGAGTGGCGCAGCGGAACAATAAAAATTTTTAGATCGTTAAATATCTCATGATACCATATATAATAAACCATCAACAATTAAAACTCATACCTCAAGGACGCCAATCTGTAGGAGGAGAATGACCAGAGGCTTCAACCAACTAGCCTTCTCTACTATTCTCTAATTCTCGAATGGCTGAGTGTGTGGGCACTCTGAACCTCGATCGGTATGCTAGCACTGCTAGTCTTCTTCCGACCACCCAGATCTCTAAAGAACTTATTGTCACGATGAGCTGTGCAACAATAAGCCTGCTCACCTGAGAGTCTATGGTCTTAGAGAACTGGAGTGGAAGGACCTCTATTTATAGACCTGCATGAGGTGATTCTCTGAATTCGAATTGGATTAGGAGAAGATATTCTCCCTTATCCACAACCATAAAATCTGAATTTTCCAAGGGAAAATCCCAACAATAAAATTTGGCCATTTAGGATAAATCCAATCCAAATCTAAACAAGATTTTAACTAGAATTTTATCTCCCTTTTTCAACCAAAAAATCTGAAAATTCCAAGGAGAAAATCTCCTCAAAAAATTTGGCCACATTTAGGATAAGGGAGAATCAAAATTCCACTAGGATTTTCAAGCTTGAATCTTATCTCATCCTTATCCAAAATAACCAAATTTTCCTAGGAGATATGCTCCAAAATTTCGGCCACTTTCTAGGGAGGAGAGAATCCAAATTCAACTGGGATTGAAACTTGAATTTTTTCCTTGAACCTTATCCACAAAAATCAAAAATCCATTGAGGATAATCCTCAAATTTTTGTCCATCATTAGTTAGGATTTGGATTCAAAATTCAAGTAGGATTCTAACAACATTATCCTCTCCATATGCAACTCGAATTCGAATTTCAAACCTTGTGGATTTTCCATAACAAATTCGAATCCTACTTGGACTGTGATTCAAAATTTGAATTTCAAATTTCAAATTTCAAATTTAAATTTCAAATTCAAATTTCAAATTCGAATTTCAAATTCAGATTTCAAATTCAAATTTCAAATTCAAAATTAAAATTTCAAATTTCAAAACTCAAATTTCAAAATCCACAAAACAGTTGTGTTTCAAATTCTTGTTCTCATGGATAATTTTCTACAACTCCAATCCAATCTCAAATAAAATCACGGCAACTTTATTTGGAGTTCCAATAATTGTATACTCTATTATCCAAAACAAAATCTGAATCCAACCGGAGAGAATCTTGTCTACCATCCTAATCCTATGTCATCACCATCCATGCATAATAAACCAGCCAAGAGCATACACAAATCAATTTGCCAAACGTTAAGGAATTATGTGGAGCTAGTAGAGGGACTGATTGGACATATATAATCGTGCTCCTGCAAATCCATATGATCATCATTCTTTTACCGAACAACTCAATCATATGATCACTAGTTTCAGAGTCACACCACTACAAACCTGAAACTGAACTCCCAATTATATACCGTATTACATAAGCCTGTGACAAGCTATCGTCCAATGACCTTGTCATGTATGCAGAACCCTCATATGATATCCATGATCAGCCTTAGGCCAAAGTCCGTTTAATCTTACTGATCAGGCTATCTTAAAGTTCCATTATACTACCGAATAAAGAAAATGATTATTCACCATATGTGAATAAGAAGTCATCCGCCCAGCAGACAACCTAAGGCCTTGTCCATTTTCACATTCAGTATAATGCCTTTAAGAGGATACCCTTAACTCCTCATTAGAGCTATGATTCCGATATCTATAAACGAACCCTTCATCGTATACAAGTCATGCACCCAACGAACCGGTCTATAAGCTTACTACCTCTGAGACGCTTTAGCCATTGGAACATCAAAGTACACAAGTCATATACATGAAGCTGTCCTTTTACTCAGGATTAAGGTTACTGCATAATGAACGTCAAAAGTAGATCGATCCACTCAAAGCGGACTTCGTAGATCAATCACGCTTTAGTCCCGGTCTAATATGTCACCACCAAGCAACATATCTATGTCTCTACTTGGAGTCCAGCTCCAGACAGTCAAGACAAACCGTCCCCTCCAAGGCTTTGGATAACATAATAGTCTTAACATGAGTTAGATACTCGGTCTAACCCCATAGACTACAGACCATAGTTTAGACAGCTAACTTTAGAACATTGTCTTCTCGCATACAAAAGTCCATTGCATGCAATGTTCTAATAGTTTAACACAAGTAGTCAGGGAGCCATATTTGCTTACATTTACTTTAACATGTAAATAAGATGAGGACAGATAGGAATGTAATGAATAACCTCTATATATAATTTTATTATCCAGTTCAAAATAAATACATCAAAATGTCTCTAATGCTTAGGGCATTTCCTAACAATCTCCCACTTGCCCTAAGCCAGCAGATGTGCCATGTTACGCATCCCTATCGCCTCTACGTGCCTCTCAAAGCTTCTAGCCACCAAAGTCTTAGTAGAGGGATCGGTGATGTTGTCCTCGGACGCGATCTTACATACATCCATTTATCCTGTCTCTATATGCCCTCTAATGTCGACTTCCTCAAATCCTTACAAGTCTGGAAGTCTGAGTCCATGTATCCTACGGGTGTTATGTCCCCTCCAGAATACACCAGCATATAATCCCTCGTTCTCTTAAGATACTTGAGTATATGCTTTACTGCTTGCCAGTGCTTGGTTCCAGGATTTGCTTGATATCGACTCACTATACCTACTGCAAAACATATATCTGGGCGAGTGCAAAGCATCGCGTACATATGGCTACCCACAGCAGATGCATAAGGGAACTTACTCATACGCTCTCTTTCTTCCGATGTCTTGGGACAGTCATCCAATGAAAGAGTTAGACCGGCAATAGAAGGTTATGAACCTTTCTTTGCCTCTTGTATTGCATATTTGTCAATTATTTTATCTATGTATAAAGCTTGGGATAATGCTATCATTTTGTTCTTTCGATCTCTAAAGAGACGAATGCCTAGAACATAATTAGCTTCTCCCAAGTCCTTCATGTCAAACTGTTGGTGTAACCAAAGCTTGACTGATGATAAGTTCCCTACATCATTCCCAATGAGTAGTATATCATCGACATAGAGTATTAGAAAGACCACTTTTCCATCCTTAATATGTTTATAAACACAAGGTTCATCAACGTTCTGATCAAAACCAAATGTCTTAATCACTTGATCAAACCTCTGGTTCCATGAGCGGGATGCTTGCTTTAAACCATAAATGGATCTAAGCAACTTGCAGACTTTCCTTTCTTGGCCTTTCGCTACGAACTCTTCGGCTGTATCATATAGATACACTTTTCAAGATGGCCATTCAAGAATGCCGTCTTGACGTCCATTTGCCAGATCTCATAATCGAGAGCCGCAGCAATGGACAGAAGAATACGGATAGACTTCAGCATAGCAACAGGCGAAAAGGTTTCATCGTAATCGATTCCTGCCTTTCGTGTGTACCCCTTTGCAACTAGTCTAGCTTTGAAAGTTTCCACTCTCCCTTCCGCATCCTTCTTTCTTTTGTAGACCCATTTGCATCCAATGGGTTTTATCCCATCCTGAAAATCTACAAGTTCCCAAATAGAGTTGGATTTCATAGAATCCATCTCATTGTTCATAGCCTGTTTCCAAGATTTAGAATCAATATCATTTATAGCTTCATCATAGGTGACTGGATCATCCTCATGCTCATGAGCCTCGGCCTGGTATACCTCAGCATCATACATGAAGAAATTAGGTTTCTTTGAAACCCTCCCACTACGACGAGGCACCCTAAATTGTTGATCGTCTGCAGGTCTTTCAGTGGAACTCAGACTTGCGTCCAAGAGTGAAATCTGTGGAGCAATTCTTTCACCCGATAACTCCTCTAGCACCGCTTTGCTTCGAGGCTTAAAGTCATTCATGTGACTTTCCTCCAAGAATGTTGCATGAGTTGAGATAATGACTTTTTGTTCCTTCGGGTTATAGAACAGACCTTCTTTAGTTCCTTTTGGATACCCTACAAACATGCATAATTTTGATCTTAGTTCCAACTTTTTTGCATCCCCATCTAGTACATGCGCCGGGCAGCCCTATATTCTCATATGTCCAAGGGAGGGCTTCCTGCCACGCCACAATTCATATAGAGTTCTAGGAATTGATTTGCTTGGAACCTGGTTCAGGATATAGCACGCCATTTGCAAAGCATATCCCCAAAACGATAATGGCAATGATGAATAACTCATCATGGATCGTACCATATCCAACAAGGTCCTGTTTCTCCTTTCGGCTACACCATTCTGTTGTGGAGTACCAGGTGCAGTCAATTGGGATAATATCCCGTTCTCTACAAGATGTCCTAGAAATTTATCAGAGAGGTATTAGCCACCTCGATCAGATCGAAGTGTCTTTATGGATTTATCCAATTACTTTTCCACTTCCGCACGATACTCTTTGAACTTGTCAAAGGTTTCGCTCTTGCGGTGCATCAGATACACATATCCATACCTCAAGTAATCATCTATAAAAGAGACATAATACTCGAACCCTCTTCGTGCTGTGACGTTCATGGGGCCACATACGTCAGTATGCACAATTTCTAAGAGCTCCTGAGCCCTTGTACCCTTAGCTCCAAAAGACCTCTTAGTCATTTTACCCTTTAGACAAGACTCACAATGGGGAAGACGTACCTTCTCTAGAGATTCCAGAGGACCGTCTTTCACCAATCTTTGAATCCTATCCTGATTAATATGACCAAGTCTTAAATGCCAAAGATACGCCTTGTTAGAGTGAGAAACTTTCAACCTTTTAGAGTTATCTATTAATTTAGTGTCAAGCAGTGAGTACATCTTTGGTTTGATCAAATATAGGTCTCCATCCATCCATCCAGAACAGATAAAAGACTTATTTCTACAAATATCAACTCTTTTACTAAAAGAAACTGAATAAGAATCGTGTATTAAACAAGCTACCGATATAAGGTTCCTCCTAAAATTAGGAACATAAAAACAATCTTTCAATAAAATAAACCTAAATTGATCAAAGTAAAGGTAAACATCTCCCACTGCCTCAGCCACCACAAAGCTACCATCTCCAGTCCGCAACGAGAGGCTCCTATCATGTAGACTTCTCGTTTCCACGAAACCCTGCATAGAAACACAAACATGATTAGTGGCGCCCGAATCAATGACCCAAGTGTCCTTTGATTCTTCCACCAAACACGCTTTTAAGTAGTGAAGTTCCTTACCTTCCTTGCCCTTGGCGGCTAGGAATGCAAGCCTTCTTAAAGTGACCTACCTTCCCATAATGGAAGCATTTGGACTTTTTAGGGTCCTTTGGCTTCTTGTTCTTCTTCTTCTTCTTCCCATCCGAGATAGGAGGATTAGAAGAACTGGAAGCCGCTTGCTTCTGATTTGGCCTCTTCCTCTTCCATGAGGGTTTGGAAGATTCTGCCAAATTGGCCTCACCTTTGGGTTGGACAGCATTCCCATCCTTGATCATCCGCTCATAATCCTGGAGTTGCTTCATGAGCTCGGTCAGTCCTAACTCCTTTGTCGCCAGATTGTATACGGCCTTAAACCCCACAAAATCTTTAGACAGAGTTTTGAACACCATCTTGATCTAGGTGTTGTAGTCCGACTCAGCACCGTTCTCAGCAGCCTCAGCGAAGAATCCCACTAGAGTGATCATATGGTCCTTCACCGGAGTACCCGCCTTTTGCTTAGAGTTCATAATACTAGTGATAGCGGACTGTCGAGCCAATTTTTCTTGGCCTCCGAATATGTCTTCCAGATTTTCCATGATCTCCCCAGTAACTTGATAAGTCTCATGCTGCTTTTGTAAAGCACTCGTCATGCTAGCAAGTATGTAGCATCGAACTATATCATTAGATTCTCTCCAATGAGTATAGGCAACCGGGACCTCCTCAATCGGTGTGTCAGGTTTTGGCCCTGGTGGGCATGGTTTGTCCAGTACAAACTTTTGTCTCTCGCAACTGAGAACTATTAACAAATTTCTTTTCCGATCCTTACAATTATCGCCATTCAGTTTATTCTCAGTGAGTATTGAAATGAGGGGTGTCGGTGACATTTTGAACTGAAATAAAATTATACTAGACATCATTACAAAGCCCAAGCAAATATATAGATAATTTAGCAAATAAAACATACAAGTATGTTCCTACATGAAACTTGAAAAACATGTAGCATTGCAACGGTAATTCTCAGTACCTATTGCCCCAAGCCACCGAGGGGTGGTCATGAAAACAAATAGCCGGAACATGGACCCCGTCTAATTAATATATGTTGCCTTAAATCCTCCAAGGTTAAGACATATATTAATAACCGCTTATTTGGCCACCAGTTTAGTTAACAGAGCTTCTAGGGAAGGTTAATAACTAAACGAGTCTTGAGTGTATAACCATTGTTTATGTATCCCGATCCACGTCCTACCAAGCCACCGAGGGGTGGTCATGAATAGGATCGTACCCGAACACGTTTTCCACATAGGAGATCCAATCTAGTATACCGGCGGCGGTAAACACCTACCGAGGGGTGTGGTCAGGGCAGAACTGACGCGAGGCATTACTATGCTTTCACATATGGATCAACAATGGAGGCCGTGGGTTTTGTTTGAAACCCTCTCTCACTCAATATTTTGAAAAATATGCAAGTTTTGACAAAATATGTATGATCAATATAGTATGAGCGGCACTCAACTATCCTATATGACATGTTTTCAAATATGCATATAAAACATCCATGAATACATATTTATACATCCATGACATATCACAGAAAAAATAATTGATAGAATAACCAAGCCATGGTTCCATCCTAGAATAAAGAAAATAAAGATTATAAAATTTCATCCAAAGCATTCTTTGGGTCTTGAATTTTGTTCCGTCTTCTTGTATCCATCTTTATGTAGCCTCTCCATTTATTTCTCATCCCAAGAATCATTTAAAATTTAAATCTCCAAAAATTTAAATTTCAAATTCAAATTCCAAATTCGAATTTCAAATTTAAATTTCAAATTCAAATTTTAAATAATTTTAAACATCATGTGTAATAATATGTAATTTCAAAAATTTCAAATTTTCAATTACATATATTTTTAAACATGATTTAAAATTAAATCTCAAATTTAAAAATCAAAATTTTCGATTTTTGAACCGCTGCACCACCTCCCCTGAAGGCGGCAGCCGCCGTGGGCAGCCACCAGCCCCAGAGGGGCTGGCAGCCCACGGCCGCCCATGTGCAGCCTTGCCGGGCTGCAGGCCAAGCTTGCAGTGCCAGGCTGTATGCCCAAGCTGGGCGCAATAGCAGGTAGGCTGCAGGTAGTGCCTGCAGCCATAGGCTACAGGCCCAGGCTGCGGCCAGCCTTGGGTAGGCCATGGCCACCCTCGGCTGCAAGCCAAGCTTGCGGCCGTGGGTGTTTATGGCCTGCACAGGGGCTGCACCCCACCAAGGCCCGTCGGCCTATCCCGAGGGGTCGTGTCTCGATTTTCGTGCTATATTCCAATTTACCTATTAGGATCTCCAAAAATTAATTTGAATCCCAATTAAATTGAAATTTTCCACACAATCAAAATTTCAATCTTTAAATCAAATTTAACTTTTGGGAAAAATAAATTACAGTCTTCAATCTTCAATCTCCTCCAAGAATAATTACATAAAATTTCCTAAACCGTTTTCGGTGTACAAAAATTCTAACCATAAAAATTCTAAGAGACAAAAAATTAAAATCCATGGGAAAATTACAGTGTTAATAAACTGCTCCCATGGTTACATAAAAAATTCCTAGATATAATTTTTCTAAATTCTAAGGAACCATAACCGGCATAAACAAGCATGCTTAAAATAATTCAGAAAATTAAAATAACCACATACTTTATACATAATCCATGATAACAACATAAAGGAACCCTAGAATGCCACTCTCTAAATATCAAATCCATACATAAATAAAAAGACTAAGTAATTGTCTAATTTATATACATGGCATAGTCATGAGATGGCTCTGATACCAATTGTAATGAAATAAATCGGTAAAAACGTATCAGAGTGGCGCAGCAGAACAATAAAAATTTTTAGATCGTTAAATATCTCATGATGCCATATACAATAAACCATCAATAATTAAAACTCATACCTCCAGGACGCCAATCTGTAGGAGGAGAATGACCGAAGGCTTCAACCAACTAGCCTTCTCTACTATTCTCCAATTCCCGAATGGCTGAGTGTATGGGCACTCTGAACCTCGATCGGTATGCTAGCACTACTAGTCTTCTTCCGACCACCCAGATCTCTAAAGAACTTATTGTCACGATGAGCTGTGCAATAATAAGCCTGCTCACCTGAGAGTCTGTGGTCTTAGAGAACTGGAGTGGCAGGACCTCTATTTATAGACCTGCATGAGGTGATTCTCTGAATTCGAATTGGATTAGGAGAAGATATTCTCCCTTATCCACAACCATAAAATCTGAATTTTCCAAGGGAAAATCCCAACAATAAAATTTGGCCATTTAGGATAAATCCAATCCAAATCTAAACAAGATTTTAACTAGAATTTTATCTCCCTTTTTCAACCAAAAAATCTGAAAATTCCAAGGAGAAAATCTCCTCAAAAAATTCGGCCACATTTAGGAAAAGGGAGAATCAAAATTCCACTAGGATTTTCAAGCTTGAATCTTATCTCATCCTTATCCAAAATAACCGAATTTTCTTAGGAGATATGCTCCAAAATTTCGGCCACTTTCTGGGGAAGAGAGAATCCAAATTCAACTGGGATTGAAACTTGAATTTTTTCCTTGAACCTTATCCACAAAAACCGAAAATCCATTGAGGATAATACTCAAAATTTTGTCCATCATTAGTTAGGATTTGGATTCAAAATTCAAGTAGGATTCTAACAAAATTATCCTCTCCATATCCAACTCAAATTCGAATTTCAAACCTTGTGGATTTTCTACAACAAATTCGAATCATACTTGGACTGTGATTCAAAATTTGAATTTCAAATTTCAAATTCGAATTTCGAATCCAAATTTCAAATTTCAAATTTCAAATTCAAATTTCAAATTCAAATTTCAAATTCAAATTTCAAAATTCAAATTTCAAAATCCACAAAACAGCTGTGTTTCAAATTCTTGTTCTCATGGATAATTTTCTACAACTCCAATCCAATCTCAAATAAAATCATGGCAACTTTATTTGGAGTTCGAATAATTGTGTACTCTATTATCCAAAACAAAATCTGAATCCAACCGTAGAGAATCTTGTCTACCATCCTAATCCTATGTCATCACCATCCATGCATAATAAACCAGCCAAGAGCATACACAAATCAATTTGCCAAACGTTAAGGAATTATGTGGAGCTAGTAGAGGGACTGATTGGACATATATAATCGGGCTCCCGCAAATCCATATGATCATCATTCTTTACCGAACAACTCAATCATATGATCACTAGTTTCAGAGTCACACCACTATAAACCTGAAACTGAACTCCCAATTATATACCGTATTACGTAAGCCTGTGACAAGCTATCGCCCAATGACCTTGTCATGTATGCAAAACCCTCATATGATATCCATGATCAGCCTTAGGCCAAAGTCCGTTTAATCCTACTGATCAGGCTATCTTAAAGTTCCATTATACTACCGAGTAAAGAAAATAATTATTCACCATATGTGAATAAGAAGTCATCCGCCCAGCAGACGACCCAAGGCCTTGTCCATTTTCACATTCAGTATAATGCCTTTAAGAGGATACCCTTAACTCCTCATTAGAGCTATGATTCCGATATCTGTAAACGAACCCTTCATCGTATATAAGTCATGCACCTAATGAACTGGTCTATAAGCTTACTGCCTCTGAGACACTTTAGCCATTGGAACATCAAAGTACACAAGTCATATACATGAAGTTGTCCTTTTACTCAGGATTAAGGTTACTGCATAATGAACATCAAAAGCAGATCGATCCACTCAAAGCGGACTTTGTACATCAATCACGCTTTAGTCCCGGTCTAATATGTCACCACCAAGTAACATATCTATGTCTCTACTTGGGAGTCCAGCTTCAGACAGTCAAGACAAACCGTCCTCTCCAAGGCTTTAGACAACATAATAGTCTTAACATGAGTTAGATGCTCGGTCTAACCCCATAGACTACAGACCATATTTTAGACCCTAACTTTAGAACATTGTCTTCTCGCATACAAAAGTCCATTGCATGCAACGTTCTAACAGTTTAACACAAGCAGTCAGGGAGCCATATTTGCTTACATTTACTTTAACATGTAAATAAGACGAGGACAGATAGCAATGTAATGAATAACCTCTATATATAATTTTATTATCCAGTTCAAAATAAATACATCAAAATGTCTCTAATGCTTAGGACATTTCCTAACAGTTACCTCCAGAGATGTCGGCAGTGCATAATGTGTTTCACGTGTCGATGCTATGGAAGTACATATCGGATCCATCTCATGTGTTGAAACATGAACCTATCCAGATTCAAGAAGATCTGACTTACGAGGAGAGACCTATTCAGATCCTGGCACGAGAAGATAAAGTTTTAAGGAACAAGAAGATCCCATTAGTCAAAGTGTTGTGGAAAAATCACAACGTTGAAGAGGTTACATGGGAACACAAAGACAAAATTAGAAATTTGTACCCCTACTTGTTCTAAATTTTTGATGACAAAAATTCTATAAGGAGGGGTGAATGTGATAACTGAGAATTTCAGATTCTCAGAGTAGGTTAAAATTGCATGTATGTAAGAATTTTAATCAATAAATTATGAAAAAGTTGTGTTTTAATACTGTTGAGAATACTATAAAAATGTTCTGGCAGTGTTAAAGTGAGTGAGTTCGGGGATGGAAAATCCTACCGGACATAATTGGGTAAGACGGTTCGAAATTCGAGCCAAATACCCTAGAAAGTGCACTGAAATGCACTAAAATAATAGAAATTTATGGTAGAGAATTTTGACCAATCGAAAGCAAAATAAAACAAACCGATCACACCGGAGGCACCTGGAACCCGCCTACGCGATTTTGGTAAAGTTCCGTTCGGTTTAGCTTTCGGTCAAAATTTGACCATGAATTAATTAGTGAATTAATATATATATGGATAACATCACCTAGATGATGTCAGAAAGGCTAAAATTTTGTGTAAATTTGGAAAATATTAGGGATAGGTGTATGGCTAGGATCATCCTACTTTTTGATCTATGGCCAAGATCATGCCAAAATTACTTTAAAAAAATTTTAAAAACAAAGAAAAAAGGCCATTCGGCCATGTGGAAAGGAAGAAAGGAAAATTTTGATTTTGGCCGCAAAATTTTAGCACTTTAGTCCTTGAACAATTAGCAAATTGTTGGGAAAAATTTGCTAAAAAGCCCTTGGCTTTTGCCTATAAATAGGCATCCAAATTCATTCAAAAAAATAGAAAATTTTGGCCAAACTCTTGCCTTTTTGAAGGCCAAAATCCGTGAGCTTCTTCCTTGCTTTAAGCCAAAATTTTGTTTTAAATTCCACACCAAACTTAGCTTTCATTGCATTTTTAGTATCAAGCCATCAACTAGATAAGGTAACCTTCTAAATTGAAGAATTTTCCTTTGATTTTCTTAGTGTAAATCCGTGGGTTTGTAGAGTAGAAAAACATTGAAAATTTTGATGTTTTGTTGATGTGATGATTAGTTTAGTATTGTAGAATTTGAAGCATGATTTAGGGTTTAAAAACAAGCAAAAATTTTGCATAATTTCATAAAAAAAAATACGTGGCTCATTAGTGTGAAAAATGATTTGGAAATTGGTGTTTTGGTTTAGTGTTTATGTTCATTTGGATATATGATGAATTAAGCATGAATTGGAATCAAGAAACAAAAAAAATTTGATGTATTTTTCATGCTAAAACCGTGGGTTATGAACACTAGAAAATGGAAAATTTTAATGTTGAATAAGAATGTGGAATGTTGATGAAAACCCTAGGAAAGAAAGTAAGGTTTTCTATGTGTTTTTACATGAAAATCCATGGCTAATGCTAGGGTTAGAATGAAAATTTTGTTAGGTTTTGATGTTGATTTGTACATTGAAAACCTAAGAATAAAATGTGAAAAATATTTGTTGATGATTAACATGATAAACCAAGACTAGGTTTGGAAAAAAATTGATATTATGTATTGATTCTTGAATATTGGTTAATGGGAAAAATTTTCATACAAAGTTTGGAAACTTTGTATAAACTAGGCCTCTGGTATAGTACGTGGCAGGTACAAAGGTTTTGAGGCGTACCTAACGCCGGGAAACCTAAAAATACAAGTGGAAATGCTGCCGAAATTTTTAAAAAGGCATAAGGCCATTTTGGGAAATGAGGGATAAAAATATTGAACTCGGAAAGGAAACCGGGACCCCTCGGTGGATTAGGATTGAAAATGGAAAACCAACAAAAAAGGAATAGTAAATCGACCCTTAATGTCTAAAATGCCTAAAATAGGAAAAATTTTCATATTAGGTGTATTTTGGAAAACGAGGAAAAATATTAGGTCAGGATAGGAAACCAGAGCCTCTCGAGGACCAAGGGTCAGGGACGGGATAAAAAGTGTTTCAAGAGTAGTGAAACGACCATTTGTGGCTCCGAAACGTTTGAAAAACGAGAAACAACCCGAGGCGATGGATGAATAGTAATCGAAGGCCGGGAAAATAGATAATTGAGAATTTATAGCAAATTGAGCTGTAAAAATAATACAGAAGTCTAGAGAATATTATTTTAAGATATTTGGGCTTAGAAAATTTAAGAAAAATGATAGAACAAAATAGTTACTGTCCCGAGACCCGTTAGGGGCAAAATGGTCATTTTGACCAAAAATTTCTGAAAGGCTCGGAAAGGACCCGAAAGGACCTAGAATGACTTATATAAAATTCTAGGACTTAAAATAAAGATTTTAGAACTAAAAATCTAAAAATTTTGAAGAATACGGGCGTGTAGAAGAATACACGACCGTGTATAGGAAAAAAATTTTTAACCCGAGAGGTACACGGGCTTGAACACGGATGTGTATCAAGCCGTGTACAGTTACACGGCTAGATAGTAAACAACACGGCCATGTAGTGAGAAACCAAGAGGTGCATGATCATGAACACGGGCATGTTGAAGGCTGTGTGCCATGTTACAAGTTGAATTGTGTTGAAAAATTTATCATAAAATAAATATATTTAAAGTGATAATTAATATAGGGTATTAACAGACAATATTATGCCTGTAGGAACCCAAACTAGAGATAGAACTGCGGAGGAGTTCCGGAAGTGGACATTATCGTAGTATTGGTAAGTTCAAGCATTTTCATGTCTGCAACATGAAATACTGTATTACTTTGTTATGTATTAGTTATACATTGGGAATCAAGTCCTATTGACATTTGGGGATTAGTTAGTATAACATATCCCACATTTTAAAGATAAGAATATCTAAGGCCTACGAGCAATGGAGATTAGTGACCTTGAAGTGACGATTAATGTCACTTAGTCAAAATTATAATTGAAAGATGGTAATAAAACCATTTAAGGCGTACCGCCCCTCCAACATTATGGTGGAGGTTTTTCAGGTCCTACAGGGATATAAGGGCTATGGAGGCTGAAGCTCTGGGGTCGCTCGCTAGGCCCTCCCAATCAGCGCGTAATAATTTATCGGTACTACCATAAAAGAGCTCTATACCAGAATATAAATAAAGAATGAATAATCAATAAAATGATGAAAACCATAATTGAGCATAACCGAAGTTTGCACTAAGTATAATGAATTCGTTTAGGTTATGTGAATATTAACCGGTTAAGGAAATTTGAATAGTATCCGGTTTGAGTAATATGAATAGTAACCAGTTAGGGTAACAGTTACTATTCATCGGTCAAAGGTCAAAGTTACTATTCATGATAAATAGTACTATTTATAGAAAATTGAGTTTTTATTGTTTTTGAATCCATATGATTCTTATTAAGTATGTTTGAACTTACTGAGCTTGTTAGCTCATTAGTTTGTTCATGTTACAGGTAAAAAACCTGCCCGGTAGACTTTATGGATGGTGGCAGGATGTGTGCATGTGCTGATGGGATATGGATTTCACCGTGGACTTAGTCCTACCATAAGTCTTCCGCTGAGCTTTTAAAGTTAGTGAATTGAAGAGATTGTGAAAAAAAAAATGTAGTATAAATATTTTGTATATTATACATTATGTTATATTCCAAAAGACAACTAAAAGTTAGTATTGTATTTTATATGGCTTTCATACTTAGCTTTCTTTTCAAGGAAGTATGTATTAAAAAGAAAAAAAAATTTGGCCGAAATTTTCGGACCCTGAGAAATGAAAGTTTAAGAAAAAAAGTTTTAAATTGACAACCTAGATTCTGCGCACGAGCTGTCTTGGTCGGCAATAGAGTCGGTACATAATAGTTACAGGTGATCGGAATCGGGGGCGTCACAAATGGAATTGTAATTCAAGATAGTCGATTTAAGTTCCTTTTCTAACCTTTCTTACTAGTCAAAACTTCAAAATTCATTAATATGAATATAATCAAAGTACAAACGTATTCATAACCTGTACATGTCAAATCACCAAATCTAATTCATTCTAATAATTCCAAATTCAATAATATAAAGTCTATAGTATTACCTCAACTTGATTATCAGAGTTTCTTGAGCTCAAGAATTTTGCAGGAAAACTAAGAACATATAGAAACAATTTCTTACTTGATAACCTGTAAAAAATTATATACTAAAACAAAACAAGAGTTTTGATTAGAAAACTACCTCAATCGACCAATCTATTGTCGGATCTTGGTTAGGACTTGTTGAAGTACAACTTTTAAACTTGAAGAAATTCTTGACTCTAGAAGACTAACCAGAATGAGGGAAAAATTGAAAAGAAAATTTTGGAAAGCAAGGGAAAGTTTCTTAAGGAAACTTAAGAAAACTTAAAATTAACTAAAGAGAATTACTAAAGAGAACTAGAGAGCTTTTGAAGTGATGTGGAAAATGATGGGGAATGAGGTCCTTATAGGCTTGGATTAACTCTTTAATTAAGCTTAGTGTTGTATCACACTTAACCATTTATTAATATAATTTAAACCTAAGCTCTCTTAGGTTATATCCTATGTTTTCATGTCGTCTTTGTCTTGTCATTCCATGCTAGATTTGATGGAAAATTTACAAACCTTGGTCTTATCATTTTGTTGTGTGGTAGAAGGTTTGATCTATGTACGAGGAAATATTTAGCCAATAGGTCAAAATCTCCCATCTAGATATTATTTCTAATAGATAAATTTTGATCTGCTAACTAGAAATAATAGTATTTTTCTCCAACTAATATCAACACAATTTTCAATGTGCTATACTAGTAATGTGTTAAGCAATATTAACTTATGCTGCGTTGAAAACTTATTCTACAAGTTTCCCTATTGAAAAGGTAACTATGTAAAAATATTATCTGTAGTTAAATTTATCTTCCATGTTTCTAACTAAAAAAGTAAATCAGCCTAATTTCTACCTATCAAAAAGATGATAGTTTTTTAATTTTGATCTATCTAGACTTCTGTGTCTACTTTTAGTAGTACATTTTTATATACAGAAAAGTTCTATTTATGAAAACCTTAAAGTTGGTAACACTACTAGAAAAGAGTGAATCCTATGCACTTAACAGATAGTGTTTAAAGAAGAAATGCCATGTTTAATACTTGTCAATACTGGGAAAATTTGGATATAATATTTAATTACGGTTGATAAAAGAAACAAAGGTGTAAGTGAGAATTTATCATATTAAATGACAATTAAATATAGTGTGACAACCGGGAAACTCCAGCATTCTCGGAAGAAAATGTACAAATGTATGTATATAACAATTTATACTATTTAAAGAGTGAAATAAATGTATTTATATTATTTAGAATGTATTAAAATGTTCTAACAATACTGACGAGTAAGAATTCAGTGTTGATAAAATTCACTGAGTTGAAACGGGTGGAACGGTGCCAAAAACGGCATTGAAAACCTTAACCGGTGCACTAAAAGATGAAAAACTTTCGGGATTGATTTTGATCAAACGGAAGCAGTATAAATTGATCCGACTACACAGGAGACCTCAGGAACCCGCCAGGATGATTTCAGGAAAATTTCGGCTCGAACCGATATCGGTCAAAAAGTAGTCGGATTAATGTGAATAGTAAAGTCAAAGTCAACACTTTACTTTGCATTTATGACATCATAAAGCAAATTTAATAAATGTGAAAATTATGGTGGTTGGTGGCATTAATGACCAAGATTAAATTGCTTTTTGATCTAAAGGCCAAGATTTGGCCAAAATTAACCAAATTAAATTTTTGAAAAATTTGGAAAGAAATGGCTTGATAAGTGTTGAATTCTTATTGGTTGAAAGCCAAATTAATTGGCTTCCTTTGTGCTTAAGTCGGCAAAGTTGGAACAAAAAGGGCCGAAACATTTTCAATGCCAAAACCAAAGAGAAAAAAATTTCTAAGTGTTCTCCCTAGTGGAACCGTGAGCAACCAAGGAAAACCAAGCAAATCTTCCAAGTTTCCTTCACAAAAGTGGTGTCAAACCCTTCCTTGAAAACAAAGGAAGCAAGAAAGCAAGGTAACCTTCTTTGGTTTGCATTTTTTCTTGATTTTTCTCCCTAAAATCCGTGGGATGAATAGTGTGAAGATGAGAAAAATTATGGTTTGTTTTGGTTGATTTGATGCTTGGGTTTTGTTAAGGGTGTGATTAGAAGAAAAACCATGCATTTTGTTTAAAGAAAAACAAAATTTTGGTTGGTTATCCAAGGGTAAAACCATGGGTTACCATGTGTAGTTGATGATGAATTGTTGTGGTTTAAGTGTGGTAATGCTTTAAATCATGTTTTGGTTAAATGTAAAGCATGATTTGTGTGGTTATAAAGCTTAGAAAAATTTTGGTGTCAAATTTCCCTAAAGTGGCCGTGGCTTGCAATTAGGGTTTAGTGAATATTTTTGCATGATTAACTTGATGTTTGGATAGTTAAATTCATGCATTGAATTATGGAAATGATGGTTATGTGATTGAAAGCAAGAAACAAAAATTTGGTGCATGTTTCTCTTAAATGCCCATGGGTTATAATGGTGAAAAAACCCTAGAATTTGTGTTGAAATATGCATGTAAATTGGCTTGAAAATGTGCCAGGTAATGACATTGAAATAGCCTAAAATTTGGTTGAAAAATTGAGAAGCTTTGGTTATATTTTGAGTGTGAAAACCGTGGCTAAAACTAAGGGCAAAAGTGAAAGAAATTTGGTGGAATGTGGTTCAAAATGTGAATTGAAATGTTGTGAGCTTTTATGTAAAAGTTTGGAAAACTTTTACATAAAAAAGGCTTGTGGTATAATACGTGGTAGGTACATATGGTTCGAGGCGTACCTAACGCTGGTAGCCTTAAATTTACGTCGAAATGCTGTCGAAATTTCGAAAACGGCATTTGGGGTAAAAAAGGAATTAAAAATAAAAGTTTAGGGTCAGGTCGGGTTGGGAACCCGAGTCCCTAAAAGGAAATTGAATAAGGAAAACCTAAGGGATGGTTCATGAATAGTAACCCCATCCCCTTAAAAATGCAAAACGCGAGTGAAACTGAAAAACCGACTCCCAAGGGGGGCGTTTTTGGGAAAACGAAATAAAGGTCCGAGTCGGATACGGAAAATCCGAGCCTCATCCTATATCGAAAAAGTCTAGATGAACGTTCTAAATGCTAGTAAAATGTCCATTTGAGGCTCCGAAATGATAGAAAATCACTAAACCGACGTAAGGGTCGGAATAGTACTTCCTGAGGGTCGGGAAAGTGAAAAATGAAAATTAAATAGAAACAAACCCGGTAATGAATAGAAAAGAGTCAGAAAAGTTCCTGAGAGCCAAATATGCAGTCTAGATCGAGAAAATTCCGTTAGGGGCAAAATTGTAATTTTGCCAAAATATAGGGGTAAAATCGTAATTTTGTAAAAGTTGAGAAAAATGGGAAAAATGATAAATAAAGCTTAAAAAGTTATAAATTTGTTTTATTTAAGCTTTTTAATGAAAAATAAAAGCTATAAATGGAAATAAAATTAACAGACAAGGTTTTGTCTGTAGGATCCCAAAATCGACCTACAAGGAGGGCGATCAAAGATCCAAGAAAGAAAAGGGGAAGAAACTGATAAGATAAGTTCAGACATTTACCTGTTTGCAACATATAGCATTATTATTGCTAACTTTGATGTACTCACTATATAAGTTAGGTACTATGTGCTACGGGCACTATTATAGAGTAGAGAGAGAGACGAAATGTGCTACGGGCACTATTGAGAATGGGACACATAGTAAATTGTGCTTCTTGCACTAGAACGAGGTTAATGAAACTCACTCACCTAAAATTAAAATGTGAACCATTCCTAACCACGGGGCAATATGAAGTCATCGGGTTAGAACTTTAAAAAGTCGGTAATGAAACCACTTTTGGCGTACCAGCCTTCTGTACAGGGAGGTAAATTTTGCCTTCGGGGCTATGAGATTAAGGCTGTGGAGGTCAACACTGATGTACCGCTCCCAGTCATGTATAATTTTGCCTTCAGGGCTATGAGATTAAGGCTGTGGAGGTCAGCACTAATGTACCGCTCCCAGTCATGCGCACTTAAATGGTACTGCCAACCTGAACTCAAAACCATAACATAATTAAAGATAATTACCTAAAACTGAAACTATACCATAATTGAGCATAAGACAGTTTCGTGAGGGTACTAACATCGTGGTAGATATGTTGTTGATATACTGTGTTGTAGTCAAACTTACTATTCATATGTGAATAGTGGTCAATGTTACTATTTATGAAAAATAGTACTATTCATAGAAATTTTATTTCTTGCATGTTTGAACTTACTGAGCCTGTAGCTCACCATTTTTGCTTATGTTGCAAGTAAGCGATCAGCTCAGTAGCTTTGTATGACTGAATGGCGGACGGGATGGCGCGTGTCAAATGGGATAGGAGGCCAGGGAAATGGTCCTGCCAGAGTCTTTCCGTTGAGCGATAAAAGAGAAGGGAAAAAGAAACAGTCTTTTGTAATAATATATATTTTACGAAAGTACTGTATTATGTAAATTACTTTGTACATATAAACAAAGTGATTAGTGGATAATATTTTACATGATGTTTTAAAAAAAAAAAATTTCCCCAAAGACGTCATGATTTAAAGAGAGATAGATTAGCCGGCGACCCATGAGAGTACAATCTATCGCAGTTAGCAATAAAGCTTAACTGTAATAGTATTGTATGATCTCTACGAAGAGTGGGTTGCCCACATATAGAGCGCTTTTAAAGTGTCCATGAAAATTAATTTAATGACAGTCATTTGACAATTGTCGTATAAAATTCTCATTTCTGAACAGTTCTATTTGTCACCGTTACATTTGATGGCAATTGCATAATGACTGCCATCTAATGTGTTGTAATTTTGTAAGTGATAAATGTATTGCTTCTTATGATGGCATTTGTTAAACGCCTATTATCTAAAAGCAAGGTGATATTCTCCTAGGTTCAACCGGAAAAACAAAAGTTCAAAAACAATTTTTTAAGTTGAATTATGATTTTTAAATTTGAAATTTTTTTGTTGTATGTTTTGAGTTGGATTATGATCCTAATTCTTGTATAATTAATTAATTTTCAAAAGGAGACAAATTAATTATAGGAGTTATTAAATGATAAGATTTTTGGAAAAAATAAATTCACAAAAAAAGAAAACTAAAAAGCGTTGAAAAAAGTGTTGAAAATATACACTTTACCTTATAAAGAAGTTTTAAATTTTAAATAATGAGATTTCTTAAAAAAAAAAAACCTTAAAGAGAAAACTATAAAGAGTTGAATTTTCATTTAAAAAAAAATTGATTTTTTTAACGTTTATAGACTTTCATTTTGTTATTTTTTTTAAAAAAGTCACTTTTTTTTTTAAATGTTGCATATATTTCTATTCTAATTTAAATTATTTTTTGTTAAAATTAAATAATAAGAATAAAAGTTCAAAAAAAATAGGATGCCCTTAAAAGATGGTATTTGAAGAATGAAACGCTATGTTTAATACTTGCCAATGGAGAGAAATGTTAGAAATAATGGCGCTTAAATATAAAGCACATTTATAAACGTCTATAAAAATTAGTTTAATGACAATCAATTGATAATCACCATCTAACATCTCTACTTCCCAGCAAATTTTTTTTGGTGCCATTGTATTTAATGATCCTCGTAAGGCGACCACCATATAAACCACTGGCAATTGACAAAATGCTCATTTTACAATCAAACCAAGTTTTTTTATTTTCTATAAATAATGTTAAATCAAGTTTTAGTGTGCACATATTATATCAACTCTCCAATTTAATTAATTATTAAAATATTTTAATCAGATTCAAATTATTTAGTTTTATTCTGTTCTATATGATTTTTTTGTTTGTTGTTTCTTTTTACGTCTAACGTGTTTTTCTTTTTAACTTAACTCCAACGTTTTTCTTTTTGTAATTCTACGGTGGGTATTTTGAGTTCATAATTTTTTACCCATATTTAATTTTAGTTGACTTCAAGTTCAAAACAATTTTGAGTTAAATATTGATTTTAGAATTTAAAATTTTGTTGTTATCTACTTTGAGTTGGATTATGATTCTTTTATAATTAAGTATTAGTATTAGAATGATTAATTGTATTTTAATCGAAAAAGGATTTCTAAATAGGCAAGGATTTGTTAACTTATAAATAATAGCCTATCTATAGAATTTTATTCACTCATGTCATTTTTATCAAGTATTAGAGGTATGTTAGAGTGTAGCAATTCATCTTTTTAAGCTCCCTATGCTATTAAACCAAGTTTTTTTCTTTTTTCTTTTAATTTGTTTCTATAGATAACGTAAAATTATTTAGTGGCCACACACTATATTAACTCTTCATGTTAAGCAATTATTAGAACATTTGAAGTCTTATTCAAATTTTTTTTTTCTGTATGATGATTATCTTTTTTTCCTTTTTAATTAAATTATAGTTTTCCCAGAATTTTACAATGGATAAAAGTTGGATGTGTAGAAAAAAAAGTATAGAAGACTTACACAAGGGAATTTTAAAAATTTTTCATCGTTAAAAACTTGTGTTGTCATATACAATAAATTATTCAACAATCATTATACCTTTTGGAGGAGATCAACAAGAACACCAGAGGATGTGATTAAGAAGCTTCAACCAACTAATCTTTTTTACTATTCTCTAATTCCCAGATGGTGGAGTCCTCAATTGGTATTCTAGCTTGGTTGTCACCTTCTAACCACCCAGATTTTTGAGAATTTATTATTATTAGTGAGATGTATAATTATAAATTTGCTCACCTTAGAGTTTATGGTCTACTGAAAATAAGAGTTCCAAAGGCCTTATTTATAAATTTACATTATGTGGCTTTCAAATTTTGAATAAGACTCAAGTAATGATTTTTCTCTCTCCTCCAAACCGATAACAACTTCAAAATTTACAATATTAATTCTTATCTTAAATAGAGAATTAAATTATGAATTTCATCATTAATAACATATTTTTTTAAATTGGTGACAAGAAAATATATAAAATATGTTGTTACTTCCGTTGTCTATTTTAGAATTGGGATTTTGTAAACTTGTTATGTGTAGAAATATATGTATATATGTAATAAGAGAATGAATAATCACAAATTTATGAATTTAAAAAAAGTAAATCTTATGACATGTCAAGATTTACCTATTTTATTAAATTCAGCAATCCTATTACAATTAAAAAAATAATTAATTATTAATAATAATTTAATTGATTAGTAAAAAAAAAAGAGGTAGGGAAAGTGCTTGTGCACCCCCCCCTCCCCCCCCCCCCCAACACAAAACAACCCAGTGGATAAAAACCCACTGGGCAAAGCAGTGGGCTTTAGCCCACTGCCAGTATTAAAATAAAAAAAAACTTATATATATATAAAGGGAAGGGGTGTCGTGCACCCCTTCCCTTCTTAGTGGGCCAACAGCCCATTGAGCAAAGCAGGCAGGTATCCTGCCTGCCTACTCCTAGTAAACTGGCAGTGTTTTCAAAAAAAAAAAAAGAAAAAAAATACATGTATATTTTTTTCTTTCAGAAAATAGGCTAAACAAGAGATAAGATTTTTGATAATTTAAAATCCACCTAAACAAGCAAAATAAGAAAAAAAAGACAAGAGAGAAAAATAATGATCACAATGTAAGATGATGGATTACTTGTATGACTACTAACTAAAATCACTTAGAAATACATGCACTAAACCACCTCCCAACTCACCCTCTTCAACTGAGCACTTTTTTGGAAAAATTATAATTCAAAATTTTCAAATTTTTTTACCCATAATAAGGCTTGGGTATAAAATGGTTTAAGGTAAACAAAAAACTACTCTTTTCCCTTTCATAAAGAAACCACCCAAGCAAAGAAAAGCTTTCTCTCTTCCTCCCTTCATTGTGAACGAAATTTTTAGCTAAGGGATGCCAAAAATATTCTTCATTTCCTTTCATCCACTCCCAAGTTCATTTTTAGCAAGGAGGAAGAGTCTTTCTAAGTGCTTATTAAGGTAAAAACCTATATTTTTTCACTTGCTTTTTAGAAATAAAAATGATGTTATAAAAGTAATGTTTTTAAAGTAATGTTTTGTCTTCATTCTAGCCTTCTTTCTCAAGGACTTAAGAGTGGTTCAAAGCCTTCAAGAGGAGCTAAAAAGCCACTACTTTTCTAAAATGTAAATGTCTTGTAAACCAGTGGTTTACCAAGTTCTTCATTACTTTTCTTTCACAATGAGTGTTAGGAAATGCCCTAAGCATTAGAGACATTTTGATGTATCTATTTTGAACTGGATAATAAAATTATATATAGAGATTATTCATTACATTGCTATTTGTCCTCATTCTATTTACATGTTAAAGTAAATGTAAGCAAGTATGGCTCCCTGACTGCTCGTATTAAAACTGTTAGAACGTTGCATGCAATGGACTTTTGTATGCGAGAAGACAATGTTCTAAAGTAAGCGGTCTAAACTAAGGTCTGTAGTCTATGGGGTTAGACCGAGCATCTAACTCATGTTAAGACTATTATGTTGTCTAAAGTCATGGTGGGGACGGTTTGTCTTGACTGTCTGGAGCATTGACTCCCAAGTAGAGACATAGATACGTTGCTTGGTGGTGACATATTAGACCGGGACTAAAGCGTGATTGATCTACGTAGTCCGCTATGAGTGGATCAATCTGCTTTTGATGTTCATTGTGCAGTAACCTTAATCCTGAGTGAATGAACTACTTCATGTATATGACTTGTGTACTTTGATATTCTAATGGCTAAAGCGTCTTAGAAGTAGTAAGCTTATAGACCGATTCGTTGGGTGTATGACTTGTATACGATGAAGGGTTTGTTTACAGATATCAGAATCACAGCTCTAATAAGGAGTTAAGGGTATCCTCTTAAAGGCATTATACTGGATGTGAAAATGGACAAGGCCTTGGGTCGTTTGCTGGGTGGATGACTTCTTATTTACATATGGTGAATAATCATTTTCTTATTCGGTAGTATAATGGAACTTTAAGATAGCCTGATCAGTAGGATTGATCGGACTTTGACCTAAGGCTGATTATGGATATCATATGAGGGTTCTGCATACATGACAAGGTCATTGGACAATAGCTTGTCACAGGCTTATGTAATATGGTATATAATTGGGAGTTCAGTTTCAAGTTTATAGTGGTGTGACTCTGAAATTAGTGATCATATAATTGAGTTGTTCGGTAAAGAATGATGATCATATGGATTCACAGGAGCCCGATTATATATATCTAATTGGTCCCTCTACTAGCTCCACATAATTCCTTAACGATTGACAAATTGATTTAAGTATGCTATTGGCTAGTTGATTATGCATGGATGGCGTTGACATAGGATTAGGATGGTGGACAAGATTCTCTCCGATTGAATTCAGATTTTGTTTTGGATAATAGAGTACACAATTATTCAAACTCCAAATAAAGTTGCCATGATTTTATTGTTAGGAAATGCCCTAAGCATTAGAGACATTTTGATGTATTTATTTTGAACCGGGTAATAAAATTATATATAGAGATTATTCATTACATTGCTGTGTGTCCTCATTCTATTTACATGTTAAAGTAAATATAAGCAAATATGGCTCCCTGACTGCTTGTTTTAAAACTGTTAAAATGTTGCATGCAATGGACTTTTGTATGCGAGAAGACAATGTTCTAAAGTAAGCGGTCTAAATTAAGGTCTGTAGTCTATGGGGTTAGACCGAGCATCTAACTCATGTTAAGACTATTATGCTGTCTAAAGCCATGGTGGGGAGGGTTTGTCTTGACTGTCTTGAACATAGACTCCCAAGTAGGGACATAGATATGTTGCTTGGTGGTGACATATTAGACCGGGACTAAAGCGTGATTGATCTACGTAGTCCGCTATGAGTGGATCAATCTGCTTTTGACGTTCATTGTGTAGTAACCTTAATTCTGAGTGGATGAACAGCTTCATGTACATGACTTATGTACTTTGATGTTCCAACAGCTAAAGCGTCTCAGAGGTAATAAGCTTATAGACCGGTTCGTTGGGTGCATGACTTGTATACGATGAAGGGTTTATTTACAGATATCGGAATCATAGCTTTAATAAGAAGTTAAGGGTATTCTCTTAAAGGCATTATACTGGATGTGAAAATGGACAAGGCCTTGGGTCATCTGTTGGGCGGATCACTTCTTATTCACATATGGTGAATAATCATTTTCTTATTCGGAAATATAACGGAACTTTAAGATAGCCTGATCAGTAGGATTAAATGGACTTTGACCTAAGGCTGATCATAGATATCATATGAGGGTTCTGCATACATGACAAGGTCATTGGACGATAGCTTGTCATAGGCTTACGTAATACGGTATATAATTGGGAGTTCAGTTTCAGGTTTATAGTGGTGTGACTCTAAAATTAGTGACCATATGATTGAGTTGTTTGGTAAAAAATGATGATCATATGGATTTACGGGAGCTCGATTATATATGTCCAATTGGTCTCTCTACTAGCTCCACATAATTCCTAAACGTTTGGCAAATTGATTTGTGTATGCTATTGGCTAGTTGATTATGCATGGATGGTGTTGACATAGGATTAGGATGGTGGACAAGATTCTCTCCTGTTGAATTCAGATTTTATTTTGGATAATAGAGTACACAATTATTCGAACTCCAAATAAAGTTGTTATGATTTTATTTGAGATTGGATTGGAGTTGTAGAAAATTATCTATGAGAACAAGAATTTGAAATATAACTGTTTTGTGGATTTTGAATTTTGAATTTGAAATTCGAATTTAAAATTTAAATTTGAAATTTGAAATTTGAAATTTGAATTTGAAATTTGAAATTCAAATTTTGAATCACAGTCCAAGTAGGATTCGAATTTTTTGTGGTAAATCCACAAGGATGAAATTCGAATTTGAGTTGGATATGGAGAGGAAAATCTTGTTTAAATCCTATTTTAATTTTGAATCCCAATCCTCACTAAAAGTGCACGAAAATTTTGAGGAAAATCGTCATGGAATTTTCGAATTTTTTGTGGATAAGGTTCAGGGAAAAATTTAAGTTTCAATCCTAGTTGAATTTGGATTCTCTCCTCCCTAGAGAATGGCTGAAATTTTGAGGAAGATCTCATGAGGATTTTTGGTTTTTGTTTTTTTTTTTTTATGGATAAGGATAAGATAAAATTCAAGCTAGAAAATCCAATTTAGATTTTAATTCTCCTCACACTTTAATGACCGAATTTAGTCATGTTTTGGGCACAAAGGGGAATCGGTTTTTTTGTGGGGAATGAGGGGATGAAATTTAAGTTAAAATCCTGTTTGAATTTTGAACACAAAATCTAGAAAATGGCCAAATTTTTTAGTTGGGATTTGGCCTTGATAATTTCGGATTTTGTGAGTGGATAAGGGAGAAAATCTTCTCCTAATCCAATTCAAATTCAGAGGATCACCTCATGCAAGTCTATAAATAGAGGTCCTGCCACTCCAGTTCTCTTAGACCATAGACTCTCAGGTGAGCAGGCTTATTGTTGCACAACTCACCGTGACTGGCAGTGCTAGCATACTGATCGAGGTTCAGAGTGCCTACACACTCAGCCATTCGGGAATTGGAGAATAGTAGAGAAGGCTAGTTGGTTGAAGCCCTATGGTCATTCTCCTCCTGCAAGATTGGCATCCTTGAGGTATAAGTTAAAATTGTTGTTGGTTTATTGTATATGGCATCATGAGATATTTAACGATCTTGAAAAATTTTTATTGTTCCGCTGTGCCACTCTGATATGTTTTTACCGGTTTATTTCCTACATTTGTGGATTTTGAAATTATCCATGAGAACAAGAATTTGAAATACAACTGTTTCATGGATTTTGAAATTCGAATTTTGAATTTTGAATTTTGAATTTTGAATTTTGAATTTCAAATTTAAATTTGAAATTCGAATTTAAATTTGAATTTGAAATTTGAATTTGAAATTTGAAATTTGAAATTTGAATTTGAAATTTGAATTTCAAATTTTGAATCATAGTCCAAGTAAGATTCAAATTTTTTATGGTAAATCCACAGGGATGAAATTCGAATTTGAGTTGGATATAGAGGAAAATCTTGTTTGAATCCTACTTAAATTTTGAATCATAATCTTAACTAACTTTGGTCAAAATTTTGTGGAAAATCCTCATGGAATTTTCAGATTTTTTATGGATTAGATTCAAGGAAAAATTCAAGTTTCAATCCCAGTTAAATTTGGATTCTTTCCTCCCTCGAGAGTGGTCGAAATTTTTGAGGAAGATCTCATGAGGATTTTCGGTTATTTTGGATAAGGATGAGATAAAATTCAAACTTAAAAATCCTAGTTGAATTTTGATTCTCTTCCTATTATTTGTGGCTGAAAATTTGGAGGAAATCTCAAGATAGATTTTCAGATTTTTTGGTTGGATAATGTTGAGATAAAATTCTAGTTAAAATCCTGTTTGAATTTTGAACACAAAATCTAGAGAATGACCGAATTCTTTTGGTGGATTTTGGCTTGAAAATTTCAGATTTTGTGTTGTGGATAAGGGAGAAAATCTTCTCCTAATCCAATTCAAATTCAAAGGATCACCTAATGCAAGTCTATGAATAGAGGTCCTATCACTCCAGTTCTCTTAGACCACAGACTCTCAGGTGAGCAGGCTTATTGTTGCACAACTCACTGTGACAATAAGTTCTTTAGATATCTAGGTGGTCAGAAGAAGACTAGCAGTGCTAGCATACCGATCGAGGTTTAGAGTGCCCACACACTCAGCCATTTGGGAATTAGAGAATAGTAGAGAAGGCTAGTTGGTTGAAGCCCTCCGGTCATTCTCCTCCTGCAAGATTGGCGTCCTTGAGGTACGAGTTTAAATTGTTGTTGATTTATTGTATATGGCATCATGAGATATTTAACGATCTTGAAAAATTTTTATTGTTCTACTACGCCACTCTGATACGTTTTCACCGACTTATTTCCTACAATTGGTATCAAAGACATATCATGACTATGCCATGTACATAAATTAGACAATTAATTAGTCTTTTTATTTATGTATGGATTTGATATTTAGAGAGTGGCATTCTAGGATTCGTTTATGTTGTTATCATGGATTATTTATGTAGTATGTGGTTATTTTAATTTTTTTAATTATTATAAGCATGCTTGTTTTTGCCGGTTATGGTTCCTTAGAATTTAGAAAATTGTATCTAGGAATTTTTATGTAACCATGGGAGTAGTTTATTAATATTGTAATTTTCTCGTGGATTTTAATTTTTTGTCTCTTCGAATTATTATAGTTAGAATTTTTGTACATCAGAAACGGTTTAGGAAATTTTATGTAATTATTCTTGGAGGAGATTGAAGTTTGAAGACTGTAATTTATTTCTCAAAAGTTAAATTTAATTTAAAGGTTGAAATTTTGATTGTGTGGAAAATTTCAATTTAATTAGGATTCAAATTAATTTTGGAGATCCTAATGGGTAAATTGAAATATGACATGAAAATCGAGGACCGACCCCTTAGGATGGACCACCAGCCGTGATGGGGCTGCAGCCCTTGCCCTCGAGTAGGATGGAGCTACAGCAGCCCCTGCCCACGACTGCACTCCACGGTCGCAGGCTTTGCTTGCAGCTAGGGGTGCCCGTGGCCATCCCAAGGGCCGGCCAGCCCTTAGGCATGCAGCCCATGGCTGAAGGCGTTGCCTACAGCCTGGTGGGCTGCTGCGCCCACCCAGGTGTGTACTCTGCTGGCTGCTACGCCTACCTGGGGTGTAGCCTGGGGCTGTACATGGTGTGGCCGTGGGCTGCCAACCCCCACGGCGGCTGTCGGCCTCCAGGGGTCAAGGGGCCACCCACGGCGGCTGCCGGTCTCCGGGGGCCAAGGGGCCAATGGATCGAATATCGAAAATTTTGATTTTTAAATTTGAGATTTAATTTTTAAATCATGTTTAAAAATATGTAATTGAAAATTTGTAATTTTTGAAATTACATATTATTGCACATAATATTTAAAATTGTTTAAAATTTGAATTTGAAATTTGAATTTGAAATTCGAATTTGAAATTTAAATTTTTGAGATTAAAATTTTAAATGATTATTGGGATGAGAAATAAATGAAGAGGCTACATAAAGATGGATACAAGAAGACGGAACAAAATTCAAGAGTCAAAGAATGCTTTGAATGGAATTTTGTAATCTTTATTTTCTTTGTTAGGATGGAACCATGGCTTGGTTATTTATCTGTCAATTATTTTTTCTGTGATATATCATGGATGTATAAATATGTATTGATGGATGTTTTATATGCATATTTGATAACATGTCATATAAGATAGGTGAGTGCCGCTTATACTATATTGATCATACATATTTGTCAAAACTTGCATGTTTTTCAAAATATTGAGTGGGAGAGGGTTTAAAACAAAACCTACGGCCTCCATTGTTGATCCATATATGAAAGCATGGTAACGCCTTGCATCAGTTTTGCCCTGACCATACCCCTCGGTAGGTGTTTACCGCTGCCGGTATACTAGGTTGGTTCTCCTATGTGGAAAACGTGTTCGGGTACGATCCTATTCATGACCACCCCTTGATGGCTTGGTAGGACGTAAATCGGGCTACATAAACAATGGTTATACACTGAAGACTTGTTTAGTTATTAACCTTCCCTAGAAGCTCTGTTAACTAAACTGGTGGTCAAAATAAGCGGTTATTAATATATGTCTTAACCTTGGAGGATTTAAGGTAACATATATTAATTGGACGGGGTCCATGTTTCGGCTATTTGTCTCATGACCACCCCTCGGTGGCTTGAGGCAATAAGTGCTGAGAATTACTGTTGCAATGTTACATGTTTTTCAAGTTTCATGTAGGAACATACTTGTATGTTTTATTTGCTAAAATTATCTGTATATTTGCTTGGGCTTTGTAATGATGTCTAGTCTAATTTTATTTCAGTTCATAATGTCACCGACACCCCTCATTTCAATACTTACTGAAAGTAAATTGAATGTCGATAATTATAAAGGCTGGAAAAGAAACCTACTGATAGTTCTCAGCTGCGAGAAACACAAGTTCATGTTGGATGAACCATGCCCACCTGGGCCCAAACCTGACACACCGCTTGAGGAGGTCCCGGTTGCCAATACTCGTTGGAGAGAAACCAATGATATAGCTTGATGCTACATACTTGCTAGTATGACGAGTGCTTTACAAAAATAGCATGAGACTTATCAAGATGCTAGGGAGATCATGGACAATCTGGAGGACATGTTCGGAGGCCAAGAAAAATTGGCTCGACAGTCCACTATAACCAGCATTATGAACTCTAAGCAGAAGGCGGGTACTCCGGTAAAGGAGCATATGATCACTCTAATGGGATTCTTTACTAAGGCTGCCAAGAACAGTGCTGAGTTGGACTACAACAACCAGATCGAGATGGTGTTCAAAACTCTGTCTAAAGATTTTATGGGGTTTAAGGCCACATACAATCTGGTGACAAGAGAGTTAGGACTCACTAAGCTCATGATGTAACTCCAAGCTTATGAGCGGATGATCAGGGATAGGAATGCAGTCCAACCCAAAGGAGAGTCCAATTTGGCAGAATCTTCCAAACCCTCACGAAAGAGGAAGAGGCCAAATAAGAAGCAAGTGGCTTCTAATTCTTCTAATCCTCTTGTCTCGAATGGGAAGAAGAAGAAGAAGAATAAGAAGCCCAGGGACCCTAAAAAGTCTAAGTGCTTCCACTGTGGGAAGGTAAGTCACTTTAAGAAGGCTTGTCGGGAATTCCTAGCTGCCAAGGGCAAGGAAGGTAAGGAACTTCACTACTTAGAAGCATGTTTGGTGGAAGAATCGAAAGACACTTCGGTCATTGATTTGGGCACCACTAATCATGTTTGTGTTTCTATGTAGGGGTTCGTGGAAACGAGAAGTCTATATGATAGGAGTCTCTCATTGCGGACTGGAGACGATAGCTTGGTGGTAGCTGAGGCAGTGGGAGATATTTATCTTTACTTTGATGAATTTAGGTTTATTTTATTGAAAGACTGTTTTTATGTTCCTAATTTTAGGAGGAACCTTATATCAGTAGCTTGTTTAATAAAGGATTCTTATTCAGTTTCTTTTAGTAAAAGAGTTGATATTCATAAAAATAAGTCTTTTATCTGTTCTGGATGGATGGATGGAAACCTATATTTGATCAAACCAAAGATATACTCACTGCTTGATACCGAATTAATAGATAACTCTAAAAGGTTGAAAGTTTCTCACTCTAACAAGGTGTATCTTTGGCATTTAAGATGTAGTCATATTAATCAAGATAGGATTCAAAGGTTGGTGAAAGACGGCCCTCTAGAATCTCTGAAGGAGGTACATCTTCCTCAATGTGAGTCTGGTCTAAAGGGAAAGATGACTAAGAGGTCTTTTAGAGCTAAGGGTACAAGGGCTCAGGAACTCTTAGAAATTGTGCATACTGACGTATGTGGCCCCATGAACGTCATAGCACGAGGAAGGTTTGAGTATTATGTCTCCTTTATAGATGATTACTCGAGGTATGGATATGTGTATCTGATGCACCGCAAGAGCAAAACCTTTGACAAGTTCAAGGAGTATCGTGCGTAAGTGGAAAAGCAATTAGATAAAACCATAAAGACACTTCAATCTGATCAAAGTGGCGAATACCTCTCCGATGAATTTCTAGGACATCTTGTAGAGAATGGGATATTATCCCAATTGACTACACTTGGTACTCCACAACAGAATGGTGTAGCCGAAAGGAGAAACAGGACCTTGTTGGATATGGTACGGTCCATGATGAGTTATTCAATGCTGTCGTTATCATTTTGGGGATATGCTTTACAAACAGCGTGCTATATTCTAAATCAAGTTCCAAACAAATCAATTCCCAAGACTCTATATGAATTATGACGTGGCAGGAAGCCCTCCCTTGGACATACGAGAAATGGGGCTGCCCGGCACATATATTGGATGGGGATGCAAAGAAGTTGAAACTAAGATCAGAATTGTGCATGTTTGTAAGGTATCCAAAGGGGACTAAAGGCGGTCTGTTCTATAACCTGAAGGAACAAAAAGTCATTGTTTTAACCTATACGACATTCTTGGAGGAAAGTCACATGAATGACTTTAAGGCTCAAAGCAAAGTGGTGCTAGAGGAGTTATCGGGTGAAAGAACTACTCCACAGGTTTCGTTCTTGGACGCAAGTCCGAGTTCTGATGAAAGGCCTGCAGACAATCAACAATTTAGGGTGCCTCGTCGTAGTGGGAGGGTTTCAAAGAAACCTAATTTCTTCATGTATGATGCTGAGGTATACTAGGCCGTGGCTCATGAGCATGAGGATGATCCGGTCACCTATGATGAAGCTATAAATGATGTTGATTCTAAATCTTGGAAACAGGCTATGAACAATGAGATGGATTCTATGAAATCCAACTCTGTTTGGGAACTTGTAGATTTGCTGGGTGGGATAAAACCCATTGGATGCAAATGGGTCTACAAAAGAAAGAAGGATGCGGAAGGGAGAGTGGAAACTTTTGAAGCTAGACTGGTTGCAAAGGGATACACACAAAAGGCTGGAATCGATTACGATGAAACCTTTTCGCTTGTTGCTATGCTGAAGTCTATCCGTATTCTTCTGTCCGTTGCTGTGGCTCTCGATTACGAGATCTGGCAAATGGATGTCAAGACGGCATTCTTGAATGGCCATCTTGAGGAGTGTATCTACATGATACAGCCCGAAGGGTTCATAGTGAAAGGCCAAGAAAGGAAAGTCTGTAAGTTGCTTAGATCCATTTATGGATTAAAGCAAGCATCCTGCTCATGGAACCAGAGATTTGATCAAGCGATCAAAACATTTGGTTTTGAGCAGAACGTTGATGAACCCTGTGTTTATAAACGTATTAAGGATGAAAAAGTGGTCTTTCTGATATTCTATGTCGATGATATACTACTCATTGGGAGTGATGTAGGGAACTTATCATCGGTCAAGCTTTGGCTAAACCAACAATTTGACATAAAGGACTTGGGAGAAGCTAATTATGTTCTAGGCATTCGTCTCTTCAGAGATCGAAAGAACAAAATGATAGCGTTATCCCAAGCTTCATACATAGATAAAATAATTGACAAATATGCAATGCAAGAGGCAAAGAAAGGTTCACAACCTTCCATTCCCAGTCTAACTCTTTCATTGGATGACTGTCCCAAGACATCGGAAGAAAGAGAGCGTATGAGTAAGGTCCCTTACGCATCCGCTGTGGGTAGCCTTATATACGCTATGCTTTGCACTCGCCCAGACATATGTTTTGCAGTAGGTATGGTGAGTCGATATTAAGCGAATCTTGAAACCAAGCACTGGTAAGCAGTAAAGTATATACTCAAGTATCTTAAGAGAACGAGGGATTATATGCTGGTGTTTTTTGGAGGGGACCTAATACCCGTAGGATACACGGACTCAAACTTTCAGACTTGCAAGGATTCGAGAAAATCGACATTTGGATCAGTGTTCTTACTCGGAGGAGGCGCCATTGTATAGAGGAGCGTGAAGCAGGGCTCCACAGCTGACTCTACTATGGAGGCTGAGTATGTGGCTGCGACTGAGGCATCTAAATAAGCGGTTTGGCTCCAAAAGTTCTTTAGAGACCTTGAGGTCATTCCGGGAGTAGACAAGCCTATCATACTTTACTGTGATAAAACTGGGGCTATTGCCAACACAAGGGAATCTCGGCACCACAAGAAGACCAAGCACATAGATCAGAGATATCACATTATTAGAGGGCACGTGGAGACAGGACAAGTAGATGTATGTAAGATTACGTACGAGGACAACATTACCGATCCCTTTACTAAGACTTTGGTGGCTAGAAACTTTGAGAGGCATGTAGAGGTAATGAGGATGCGTAACATGGCACATCTACTGGCTTAGGACAAGTGGGAGATTGTTAGGAAATGCTCTAAGCATTAGTGACATTTTGATGTATTTATTTTTGAACTGGATAATAAAATTATATATAGAGGTTATTCATTATATTACTGTTTGTCCTCATTCTATCTACATGTTAAAGTAAATGTAAGCAAATATGGCTTCCTGGCTGCTTGTGTTAAAACTGTTAGAACGTTGCATGCAATGGACTTTTGTATACGAGAAGACAATGTTCTAAAGTAAGCGGTCTAAACTAAGGTCTGTATTCTATGGGGTTAGACTGAGCATCTAACTCATGTTAAGACTATTATGTTCTCTAAAGCCATGGTGGGGACGGTTTGTCTTGACTATCTGGAGCATAGACTCTCAAGTAGAGACATAGATATGTTACTTGCTGGTGACATACTAGACTGGGACTAAAGCATGATTGATCTATGTAGTCCGCTATGAGTGGATCAATCTACTTTTGACGTTCATTGTGCAGTAACCTTAATTTTGAGTAGATGAATAGCTTCATGTGTATGACTTGTGTACTTTGATATTCCAATGGCTAAAGCATCTCAGAGGTAGTAAGCTTATAGACCGGCTCATTGGGTGCATAACTTGTATACGATGAAGGGTTTGTTTACAGATATCGGAATCATAACTCTAATAAGGAGTTAAGGGTATCCTCTTAAAGGAATTATACTGGATGTGAAAATGGACAAGGCCTTGGGTCGTCTGCTGGGTGGATGACTTCTTATTCACATATGGTGAATAATCATTTTCTTTATTCGGTAGTATAATGGAACTTTAAGATAGCCTGATCAGTAGGATTAAACAGACTTTGACCTAAGGCTGATCATGGATATCATATGAGGGTTCTGCATACATGACAAGGTCATTGGATGATAGCTTGTCACAGGTTTACGTAATACGGTATATAATTGAGAGTTCAGTTTCAGGTTTATAGTGGTATGACTTTGAAATTAGTGATCATATGATTGAGTTGTTCGGTAAAGAATGATGATCATATGGATTCGCGGGAGCCCGATTATATACGTTCAATTGGTCCCTCTACTAGCTCCACATAATTATTTAACGTTTGATAAGTTGATTTGTGTATGCTATTGGCTAGTTGATTATGCATGGATGGTGTTGACATAGGATTAGGATGGTGGACAAGATTCTCTCCTGTTGAATTCAGATTTTATTTTGGATAATAGAGTACACAATTATTCGAACTCCAAATAAAGTTGCCATGATTTTATTTGAGATTAGATTGGAGTTGTAGAAAATTATCCATGAGAACAAGAATTTGAAATACAACTGTTTTGTGGATTTTGAAATTCGAATTTTGAAATTTGAAATTTGAATTTTGAATTTGAAATTTAAATTTGAAATTCGAATTTGAAATTTGAATTTGAAATTTAAATTTGAAATTTGAATTTCGAATTTTGAATCACGGTCCAAGTAGGATTCGAATTTTTTATGGTAAATCCACAGGGATGAAATTCAAATTTGAGTTGGATATAGAGGAAAATCTTGTTTGAATCCTACTTTAATTTTGAATCACAATCTTAACTAACTTTGGTCGAAAATTTTGTGGAAAATCCTCATGGAATTTTCAGATTTTTTGTGGATAAGGTTCAAGGAAAAATTCAAGTTTCAATCCCAGTTGAATTTGGATTCTCTCCTCCCTAGAGAATGATCGAAATTTTTGAGGAAGATCTCATGAGGATTTTCGGTTATTTTGGATAAGGATGAGATAAAATTCAAGCTTGAAAATCCTAGTTGAATTTTGATTCTCTTCCTATTATTTGTGGCTGAAAATTTGGAGGAAATCTCAAGATAAATTTTCAGATTTTTTGGTTGGATAATGATGAGATAAAATTCTAGTTAAAATCCTGTTTGAATTTTGAACACAAAATCTAGAGAATGACCAAATTCTTTTGGTGGATTTTGGCTTGAAAATTTCAGATTTTGTGTTGTGGATATTCACCTCATGCAAGTCTATGAATATAGGTCCTGCCACTCCAGTTCTCTCAGACCAAAGAATCTCAGGTGAGTAGGCTTATTGTTGCACAACTCACCGTGACAATAAGTTCTTTAGAGATCTAGGTGGTCGGAAGAAGACTAGCAGTGCTAGCATACCGATCGAGGTTCAGAGTGCCCACTCACTCAGCCATTCGGGAATTGGAGAATAGTAGAGAAGGCAAGTTGGTTGAAGCCCTCCGGTCATTCTCCTCCTATAAGATTGGCGTCCTTAAGGTATGAGTTTAAATTATCGTTGGTTTATTGTATATGGCATCATGAGATATTTAACGATCTTGAAAAATTTTTATTGTTCCGCTTCGCCACTCTGATACGTTTTTACTGATTTATTTCCTACAGTTGATAGGATATTTCCTCTATTAATGGAAGCATGAATGATGAGGAAAATATTTTAACATCACAAATAGGCTAAAATAAGATTTAATGACCATAAAGTACTAAAAATAATATTTTTAACGTAAATTTTGAGAAATTAGAAAATAGTATTTTGAATAGATTTTCATACTCATGTAGAAAGGCAAAATATTACCTTTGACATAAGCAAAAAGAAAAGCTTAAGTTTGGTCAGAAATACAAATGTCATAAAATGACGATTTTGCCCTCAATGGTAAAATCGTAATTTGACCAGTTTAGAAGCATTATTTGAATCTGAAACTTTGCAGTATTGATTAGAGACTTAAAATAGACCTTGTGTCAAATTTTGGTGATAAATGGATGAGAAATTACCAAAATACCATATTAGGGTCAAAATGTAAATATAGAAAAATTTAGGGTAAAAAATGTAAAGAATAAAAATTTATGAAAAACGAGCCCTGATCTTGTGAGAAAACTTTATAAGGACTTTAAGTATAAAAAATGTGAACCAAAGGGTGTTGGGAACTAGGGAACTAATTGGGGCTAAATAAAGACTAAAACGCAATAATAAATAAATGGTGGGTCATATTATAAAATCTCCTTAGACTATAATTAGACAACATCTTTGTCACCCTTAAAATAGTATATTTAGCTTGATAAATAAATGGAATAATATGGTTTATGTTATAGCCAAATGTACAACCTTAAAAAAAAAACATAAAAGGGCTTAAATGTAATACTTTTAGTTAATTATGTTTGAAACGTGATAAGTTATGAAAAGTTTTTTTTTTTTTTTAGCTTAAGAGCACTGTAAACATTATTATAAGGCTCTGGGATAATGTTTCTTAAGCCACCCAATAAGTCTAAATTAAAGAAGGTATGTCTAGTGGTAAAATTGTAATTTTGTCAAACTAAGGGGTAAGATAGTAATTTGATGGGAAGACATTTTTGGGCTGTAGGCAAAAGTTTTGTGGATCTATAAAACTGTAAGAAAGATTCCTAAAAGCTAAGTTCATAAGATTTAATAAGTTTAAACTTAAAAATGCTTAAATCACTAAAATAGGGACAAAATGGTAAATTAGTACCCAAGGGCTCAGTGATGAAAATGAACTTGCCACTAGGCTCGTCAGGATGCCACGTGATTGTTGTCAAAACTTGATAGAGACAATCAAGTGTAATGGGCCTTAACGGGTCTAAAATGATACAAGACTGAAAATACTTAAAAAAAAGGGGGGGGGGGCAGGGGGAGGGGGGGGGGGGGGGTTCAAGCTCAATTACAAGTAAATGGGCTACAATAGACCCAATAAGCGCACAACTCACAAAGATGGCCTAATATGATGTAGAAAGACCATGGTTACCCATGGTCACCTAATGGGTCAAAATATAAATAAATTAGAATTAAATAAAATAATAAATAAGGAATTAAATAATAATTAATTAATTTAAAATTTAAAAATTAATTAATTATTAATTAAGATTTAATTTATCGTGATGATCTAATTAATAATTAAGAATATTATTGTTTAAGACAAACATTTAGAGATAAATTAATAATTAATTAAAATTAATTATTAATTAAGATAACACATGTTCATAAACGTACACGATTCAAAAACCTTCCTCTAACTGTCGGATGCCAATTTAAAATTAGAACACTGCATCGACATAAGGGTAGAGTCAGAAATAATCGACGCGGATACTCAATTACGTAATTTTTTGTAAGTATAGACTCCACCTACAGTGTGGTTGTTATATACTATGTACGATGTGAGCTTAATGTTTATTTTAATGATATGATATGGTGCCATGATGACGTGTTTATTTACAAGCTTTATGAAAGTATGTTATGATGACATGTTTATTTACATGCTTTGTGAGAGTATGCCATGATGATGTGTTTACATACACACTTTTTGAACATGCCATTCTTACATGCTCACCATATGGCTTAATGTTTAAAAAAGTGAAACTAATGATGTGCCATGCCAGTCTCCAACTGAATAGGAGGATATTAGCCCTTTGGCCGAATGGGAGATAATAAGAATGATCAATGAAGTTAAAATTATGATCTTAGGTGTTGACGGATTGGCAAGTTGCCTATAACATATTAAGCATTGATGGACTGGCGGTGCGGGTGCGTAATGGGTGAAAGTATGATGGGTTCTATAGATGTCACTCACATTTAATATTCTGCACACATTTTGATAACTTTGTTAAGCATTGTTTTGATGTTAATACAATTTAATATTTTGGTATGACTAAGTATGACATGTTACGCTAGATGTTTTGTTTAAAACAAATTCTAATTATTATGGTTTTTAAAGAATCATTTCTTTTGCAAACAAGGTTTTAGAAAAAAAGAATTCCTTAAAATTTTGAAGACCTAGAAATAAACAAGTAATGATTTAAATAAGATGATAAACTAAGTAAGCAAGTTTTAAGTGACGGCCTGAGAGGTCAGGTTGTCACAAAACCCACCTAAGCCTATTCTCTCCCTTGGACAAGCCCTAGAATTTTCGGCCCCTATAGGATTAGTGCATTCAAAATCAAACAGGATTTCAAAAAAGATTTTTCTCTCTCCTTCCACTGCAAAATCTGAATTTTAACCCAAAGGATTCCCTTTATTTGTGCAAAGACAAGATTTTGTTCAATCAAATTCAAATAGGATAACCATTTAAATTTCCAAATATTTATTTAGACAAGATTTTCAAAATTTAAATCAATCTCATATCTATCTTAAACACAAATAGAATTAATTTAAATTTCAAATCTTATATTTCAAAATAAATATCCACCCGAAATAAATATTTATCCCTTTTATTGAATAATACAAAATTATAATTTTGCCCTTGGTTCCTAGAGAAAAATGCCTACATCGTATAATAGGTGATACAGATTTTTCACTCCACTAAATGCAAGAATACAAACAATAAAGAATATTCTAATTAATAACCATCTGTTAAGGAAGTATACGGAGCTAGTAAAGGGACCAATTAGATATATATAATATGGGCTCCAATAATCTATATAACTATTATTTTATACCAAATAAACCAATTACATAATTATTAGTTTCAGAATCACACCACTATAAATATGAAACTACACTCCCAATTATACTCTATTATGCAAGCCAGTGATAAGCTATTATCCAATAACCTTGTCATTTTTGCAATGCCCTCGTATGATATCCATGATCAACCTTAAGTCAAAATCGTTTAACCTATGGATCAAACTATCTTAAAAATCCATTATACACTCAATTAAGAAAATGATTATTAACCATATGTGAATAAGAAGTCATAAGCCAAGTAAACAACCCAAGACCTTGTTCATTTTCACATCCAACATAATACCTTTAAGAGAATTACCTTTACTCCTCATTAGGGCTATGCTCCCATTATCTGTAAACAAACCCTCCATCATATACAAGTTATGTACCCAAAAACTAGTCCATAAGCTTCCTGCCTCTGAGTCACTTTAGCCTTTAGAACATCAAAGTACACAAGTCATATACGTGAAGTGATTTACCTACTTAAGATTAAGGTTATTGCACAATGAACGTCAAAAATGAATTAATCCACTTAAATAGACTACATAGGTTAATTACACTTTAGTCCCAATCCGATATATCACTACCAAGCAATAAATCTATATATCTACTTGAGAGCCAAAGCTCTAGACAGTCAAGATAAACCGTCCCCCAATTGGCTTTAGACAACATAATAGTTTTAACATGAGTTTGATGCTCACCCTAACCCTATAGACTATGGACTACAGATTTAGACTGCTTATTTTAGAACATTGTCTTCTTACATGCAACATTCTAATAGTTTAATAACAATGCAACATTCTAATAGTTTAATAACAAGTAGAAAATAAATGAAATACATAAAAATGTCTTTCTTGCTTAGGGCATTCCTATCAATCTCCCATTTGCCTTAAGCTAGTAAATGTGCCATGTTTACATTTTCATCGCCTCTACATGCCTTTCAAAGTTTCTAGTTACCAAAGTCTTAGTAAAGAGATTAGCAACATTGTCCTTGAGCGCGATCATATACATATTTACTAGTCTTACCTCCATATGCCTTCTAATTATATGGTATCTTCGATCGATATGCTTGGTCCTCTTACGGTGCCTATTAGAAAAATGAAAAAAATACACAACGGAATTTTTAAAATTTTTCAAAGATCGTTAGAGCTATATACAATAAATTTTCAATAATCAAATATACCTTTTAGAAAAAAGGCCTTGGATACTAGAGTCAATGTCACGCCCCGTGCCCTCAACGGCCCGGACCGTCCCTGAAAACTATTACTTGCTTTAACTTTTACTTTAAAAGTGAATGCTAAAAATTACTTAATTTAATACCATAAATTTAGAGGAAATTTTTTTTTTACATATACGCGTACATATTTACCATTCACGTACGTATACTATTAAAATACGGAATTCGAAAAACATAAGATTTCAATTATACATACACACTTATATACTTATTTGTCTGGTTCACCATATATTTCAATTACTATTCACCATATACTATTTAAATATACTATTCATACATATACTATTTACTGTTTTAAAATACCGTTTAACCTTTACTATTTAAAATACTATTTAACTGTCACCATTCAAAATACTGTTTACTCATACTATGCGGAAGAATACTAACGGTGTATCCATAACCTCATCCTCACGTCCGCCTCCACTGCCATCATCGCCCCTTGATGTTTTCGCTATAGGATGCTTACCTACTGCATGAACACACTCCGTGAGCTTTATTCCCAGTAAGTACAACATGTTTATCGCAAAACATGTTTAAACATATGCATACTTAAAATCATGTGAGCACACCAATCATCACAGATACCATATAACATATCATATATCACAGCATCATGTATCACATCTTAGAATACATCATCACATCATACTAAATGCATAACATAGCATATCATATATCACATCATAGAATACATCATCACGTATTGAATGCATAACATAGCATACCTTATACTGAATGCATTTTGTGGGAACTAGAAGCATAAGGAACTAATACATACGGTGATCAATGCATGATCCAGTTATGTTCATTTATGCTTCAACATCTTCATTTTCTTAATCTTGTCTACTCTGGGCCTCTGTGTCAGTACCGAGTGTGCGCACACCAACGGTAACGCCAAGGTCACTAAATAGGCAGGAGGATCCTCAACGGATTACTACCCTCTCTACCTTCTCTTACTTTAACTCTGAAAAACCGTTGCAACGGAAAGAGCCGGTACAACATGCCTATTAAATTCCATCTTGCTTATCTATTCAAGGCATGTGCTTTTATAAGCTATCCTAAGGCCTATGCGGCAGGGACGTATGTCTTCTATCTTGTTCTTTCATCAATCTACTCGATTGTGAAGATGTTTGCTTTTATGTATGCTGTGCAGCATCGTGTGCATGATACATACTTAAAATACTGGAAAAGCATCATTTTAAATTCATATTATTCATGCTGTAGGCGGAATTGTACTTACCTGTCATCGAACAGTTTATACTCTCACCTTCATCACAATACAGGTACCTCCCTGTAATCATAATACATTACATTAACATTCCCTTTTAGGTCATTGTGGTCATTAGTGACTAATGAAAACTTTATCGTTATGTGGTACCGATCCTTATCGGTACTAATTGCCCTCTTCTTAAGAAATTGATTTCTAATTTCTAATCATAGTTAATTAATTTATTTGCTAAATAAATTAATTAACGTCGCTCTTAGGTCACTCTATCGTTAGGAACTAATAAATTTATCGTTGGGCGATACCGATGCCTATCGGTACCCAACTGCTCTACTTTGGAAATTTGATATCTAATTCCTAATCGTGCTAGATTAATTTGTCTACTTGACAAATTAATCACTGTCTCTCACTATCCCGTTCAAATTCGGTCATTGACTGGTTAACCGACCAGTCAATTAACCACATACCTCATGTATTAACTGTTTAGCCTATCGGGTTACCTTTACTGATTTAACCATCTCAAATTTTATACTTAGATCACACCCGTCCCTCGGGTGGTACTATTCTGACCTAGGGGTCGTTTTCTTACATTACGAGATTTCTAATTGGGCGGTTCACTTATCCTCAAAATGTCTGTCCTTCTTTCCCTGACCTAGGTCATCGAAGGGGACTCAGGTTTCCATCCCGGTCATATTTTTACCCATCGTTTCCTAAAATACCCTTTTGTGCCATTTTAGAAATTTTGGTAGCATTTCCGCTTAATTTTTGGGTTCCTTGCATTTAGGAAATGCCTCAAAACCATCTAACTTATTCTAATCTACCACGTACTATACCAGAGGCCTAATTTTTACGTAAAAGCTCAGCTTTTTACGTAAAAATATTCACATTTTCTCACATTTTCTTTTTTGACATTTTATCCCTTTTTCTTACAACTCCTCAAGTCAGTAATCCATAATTAATACATAATTATTTCCAATAATAAATTGAGGAAATCAAGGGATCAAAACCACTACCAAAATCGTTCTCATCGGCGGTCAAACGAACTGTTTGGTCTCGACCGCACAATCTTTGAATCGGCGTTCTTCACTTTTCAAACTCTGGTTTGCAAATCCGATGTCGCGGATGTGTCCGGAACGTCGAAAATAGGCTAACGGGCCATTTCTTCAATTTTTGGTCTCCAGTCGCCGTTGACTGACGTTGACTGCCGTTGACCGGCTATTGACCACGGCGGCGATGGAAGTGGCGACCACCATCTTGAAGTGCTCGACGAGAGAAACCCATTGGTGATGTTAATTTCACCAATCGGTGGTTGGATCTCCATTTTCTGGTGTTGTTGCCCAAAATTGATTTGGAGCTTTTGATCTACTTGTTGTTCTGAGCATTTTGGTACCCACCTTGCAACTCGACTCCGCCGGAATCGGTGGATTCCACGATGGCAACACGACGGTGACAACGTGAGTTTGGGCGGTGATATCTGGCAGCTGTTGACATGAAATGAAGTCTGGATTTTGTTCTACTCTTCACCACTAATCCATTGGGACTGGAATCGTGGCATTTGGACATCGGACGACAGAGATACAGCGGTTTGAAAATTTCAGCCAGCAACGGCTTCGGGCGGCGTGTACGGCGTGCTCAAGTGTCGGTTCGGTCGACTCGGCCCACCGTTGGACTCAGCTGGTCGAGAGCTTTCCAATGGTGCCGGTGGTGTCGAAAATGGAGGCTGGATTCAATGGTCGGTCACTGTTCATGTTTGTGAGGTGTGGGGGAGAAAATGAGGTAAGGAAAAATTATGGGGGCATTTTTACAAAGTTCCCAAAATTTCGACCCTTTTATACAAAATTTTTGAAAAATTTTAAGATAGGCTATACTGACTAATTTGGGTGCACTGAACCCAAATATATCAGTTTTTTCTCTATCCGAGGTCGTCTCGACCAGTTTTTCGATACTGCATGGTTCTCGATCAAAAACTACTTTTTGTGCTCAAATGGCTAATTTGAGCATTCTAATTCTAAATATATCAGTTTTATATCAAGAAAAGATCATCTTAACCGATTATTGATACTGTGGTTAGGCCTAAACTGTGTTGACATTGTGCACGCATAACGAGGTGTTTTCGCGTGAAATTTCAAACACAGTCTCTCTTGATTAATTTGGATGACCTGATTTCAAATTTATCAATTTTACGTCCATCTGAGGTCTTCTGGACCAATTTTTGGGATATGTATGACCCCATCTTGAAAAACGTGCCAGGTGCCCAATTGACTAATTTGGGCGTCCTGAGTCTAAATATATTAGTTTCAGGGAGAGAAAAGGTCATCTTGACCCTCATCCTGATACTGCGTATCTCTCAAAAAAAATCTACATTTTGTGCTTAATTGAACAGATTGAGCCTGCTGACTATTAATATATTAGTTTTATGCCAGATTAAGGCCGTCTTGGCTACTAACCTGACACTGCTTTTTTTACTATTTACTATTTACTATTTTCTATTTGACTGACTAGTCTGAGCGTTCTGACTCCGATTTTGTTAGTCTCTGGGTGAGAAGAGGTTATCTAGACCACTTTTCTTGATACTGCACATCTATTAGGGCAATTATCATTGCTGTGCTCAGATGACCATTCTGAGCGTACTGATGACTAGCTCATCAGTTCTGTATCATGAAATGGTCATCTGGACTGGTTTCTTGATATTGTGTGCCTCAATGCATACTCACATAATAGGGTGGACCGATTTCATTGTCGATTACCCCTCTCACTGCATGAATAGTAATTAAACGTTACTATACTCGTTTAATTCATTCAACTGGAACGTATACTGTGTTTATTAACTTAATTACATTATTGCATAGTAATTAAGATTCATAATTCATTAGAGTCATTCCAGCGGCTCTCGGCTCATTACACATCCTTCTACACAGACTCTTACACGGGCGTGTGCAAGGCAACACGGGCGTGTACATTTCGGATACGGGCGTGTACTAGTTGAGACTACTCAATACGGCCATGTCTTTGAAACACATTTATTTATCTGAGCAATACACGGCCTCTTACACGGCCATGTACTTAACCGTGTTACACTACACGGCCATGTACACTCAAACGGCTACTAACAGATACACAGTCCGAATGGCACACGGTCACTCACGTGGCCGTGTACCTGACCGTGTTACTTAAATTTGCACTAAAAGACATTAAATTATGTCTATTTTATTACTTAATGACTTATTACGAGTAAGTAGGTGCCATGAAAATGGCGGTCATTACAACCTACCCCCCTTACAAATTTTTCACCCTCGAAAATTAGAATAATTCTGGGAAGTCTCTTTTCATGTCTTCTTTCCGTTCTCATGTAGCTTCCTCAATGTTATGATTCCACCACAATACTTTTGCTAACGGTATGTTTTATTTCTGAGTACTTTATCCTCTCTGACTAGGATCTGCACGAGTCTCTCCTCGTATGTTGGATCAACGTATACTACAACAGATTCTTGGCTAAGAACATGGGAGCTTTTGGCACGTACTTCTTCAGTATCAAGACGTGAAAGACGTTGTGCACTGTAGCTAACTCGGGAGGAAGCGCTAGTCTATAAGCCACCTTCCTGGCTTTCTCTATTATCTCAAGGGTCCTATGTACCTAGGACTGATCTTTCCTTTCTTTTCAAAGTGCACCACCCCTTTCATGGGTACCGCCTTGAGAACGACCGAGTCTCCTACTTGAAACTAGAGGGGTCTACGGTGCTTATCATCAAAATTCTTCTGTCGACTGTGTGCTGTATCTAACATTTCTCGTATTAGTTTCACGTCTGCCATGGTATTCTTGATGATTTCCGAGCTAATTAGTCATTTCTCTTCGGTCTTGTACTAATGAGCCAGAGATCTGCATTTCCTTCCATAAAGTGTCTCATATGGTGCCATTTCTATCGAGGAATGGTAGTTACTATTGTACGAGAACTCGGTCAATGGTAGCTTCTGATCCTAATTTCCTTTGAAGTCTAGGACAAAGGTCTCAACATGCCCTCTAACATCTGTATGGTCCTCTCAGGCTAACTGTCGATTTGAGGATGAAATTTTGTGCTGAACTCTCACTTGGACCGTAATGCGGCCTGAACGCTTTGCCAAAATCTAGAGGTAAAGCGTCCACTACGATCTGAGACGATCGACTCTGGCACTCCGTGCAGTTTTATGAACTGAGCCGCATAGATTTTTGCTAATCGTTCCATCAAGTAGCTAACTTTTATCATAAGAGATCTGGCTGATTTCATCAATCTAACTATGATCACCCAGATTGCATTGTTGCCGTTGGAGGTCCTTGGCAGTCTGACTATGAAATTCATTGTAATCTGGTCCCATTTCCACTCGGGTGGCTTAATTTTTTACAATTATCCTACTGGGCGCTAGTGTTCTGCCTTAACTTTCTTGCATGTAAGGTATCTGGCGACGAACTCGATAATGTCATTCTTCATTCCAAGCCATCAAAAGCTTTCCTTCAGGTACTTGTACATCTTATCCACCACCAGATGTACGGAATATGACGTCTCGTAAGGTTCCAAAAGGATTCACTTCGTGAGTCCTTCATCTTTCATAACACACACTCTATCTCTGTAGTAGAGTATGCTGTCCTTAGGGATCCTAAACTCTGAACCCTTGGAGCGTCGATTGGAGGGTCATGTCAGACAATCTCCTTATCAAAATCTTGATCTCACTATCGCATAGCTCCTTTGTAGCGCTCTCGACCCGGTTTCAGATGCATCACTATAAATCACAAAGCTTCCCTGACCAGTATTTGGAACGGTCAGTATTAGAGCACTTGTGAGTCTTCGTTTCAGCTCTTGAAAGCTTTTCTCACACTTGTCGATCCACTCATACCTCTTTCCCTTTTTGGTGAGCGCTGTGAATGGTGCGGCTAGCCTTGAAAAACCCTCAACAAAACGTCGGTAGTATCCCACTAAGCCTAGGAAGCTACAGATCTTTGTCACATTTCTCGGAGCTGGCCATGCGCTAACTACGTCAATTTTAGTCGGGTCCATAGATACTCCTTTCTTGGGGTCTACGTGCCCTAGGAAATAGACCTTCTCCAGCCAAAACTCATACTCGGGGAACTTTGCGTATCGTTGATGGTCCTGTTACATACGTAAGACGATCCTTAAATGCTTTTCATGCTCTTCCTTCATCTTAGAGTATGTAAGTATGTCATCGATGAACATAATGACAAACTTATGAGAATAGTCTTTGAACGTGGAGTTCATTAAAGCTGCTGGCGCGTTTGTCAATCCGAACAACATGAACAGAAACTTGTAATGTCTGTACCACGTTTGAAAGGCTGTTTTGGGTACGTCTTCATCCCTGATTCACAGTTGATGTTACCCTGAATGTAGATTAATCTTCGAGAACACTGCAGCATCTCGGAGCTGATCAAATAGATCATTAACTCGCGGTAACGGATGCTTGTTCTTAATTGTAATCCTGTCAACTCTCTGTAGTCGATGCACATTCTCAGTGGTCCATCTTTCTTCTTCACGAATGGTATGGGTGCTCCCTAGGTGAACAGTTCTGTCGAGTGAATCCCTTGCCTATTTAGTCCTTCAGTTAGGCTTGGAGCTCTTTTAGCTCTACAGGGCCTATTTTGTATGGGGCCTTGGAGATGGGGGCTAATTCTGGTAAACGTTCTGTCCCGAACGAGATCTCGTGCTCTGACGAAAGTTCTAGAAGGCCTTCTAGAAATATCTCCATGAATTCCCTGACTATCGACTCGTTCTTGGATCCTATCTCTATTCCTCGATTCTTATCTACTACATATGCTAGGAAGTCCATGCATCCACTGGATAGCATCTCACGAGCCTTCACTGCTGATATCATCATCTTTGGTTGCTCTGGCGACAAATCCTTGTAGATGAACTTTTCGCATTCAATTGGTTCGAAAACGATTTTTCGCCTTCGACAGTCTATGACGACATTGTATCCTGTAAGGAAAACCATTCCTAAGATTCTGTCATAATCGATCATGTCGCTGATGATCAGGTTAGCACTCAATTCTCCCCCGTAGATAATTATTGGCACCTGATGTGTCCAGTAATTAGACAATAAAACTTTGCCTGAAGGAAATAATATTCTAAACGTCTATTTCATCCTATCTAAGCTCCTACCTAGCTTTCTAGCAAAATCTGATGATGCAACAAATGGGTGGCTCCAGAATCAAATAGAACTAATACATCAAAGTTGGCAACAGAAAGTTGGCCCGTCTCTACTGCAGAAGTTTCAACTTTAGCGTCACTCCTCGTGTACGCATAGATTCTTCTTTAGTTGTCTGGAACTTTCAGTCTACCTTGTGTGATCGAAAGGCCTTCGATCTTGGTCTGGGTTGCGTGAAGTTGATTATTCCCAATACGGGGTTGATTTTGTCGGTTCTGTGGTTTGGAGTAGCAGTTTTTTTTTTTTTGGTGTAGTGGCTTTCCTTGCCATAGATGAAACAGCCACTTGCTCCCTGCTTGCATCCTCCTGGGTGCCTCTTTCCGCATTTTGGGCACGTCGAGTATTGGCTGTCATTTCCTTCCTGGTCATTTCTCTTCTGGGGGAAATTCTCCAGTGAATCTTGGTTGCCCTGATTCTCCTTTTCTCTTGTTGTTGTTATGGGAATGCCTGCTATTCTGGTCAGTTCCCATATTCTGTCCTTTGTATTGTAACTTGAGGTTGTGCTTCCCCTGAGCTACTCAACTTGCGTTTTCTCCTCCTTTTGTGCCTTAAAATTCGGCGCCTTTCCCTCCTTATCATGAGCCGACCAGTACTCAGCTTAGATAGCCTTGCTGACATATTCTGCTAGTGTTGCTGGTTCGTGACTTTTGCTATAGATCTAAACTGCGATGTCCATTCTGAACATCTTCAGAATTCGTCCGACTCTCTCCTTTTAGTCGATACCAAATCTGGGCAAAGTTGAGCCAGCTGCTCAAACCTCTTGACTACTTCCATGACAATCATGCTACCTTGGCGTAGGTTGTTGAACTCGTCTTGCTGCACTGCTAGTGCTTTCTTGTTGAAGTACACCTCCTTAAATTCCTCAATGAAGTTGTTTCAGCTCATCTCTCTAATGTTCCTTTTAATGGTTACCATCTTCCACCACTAATGCGCCTCATTGCGCAGGGTGAAGGATGCGCACATCACTTTTTTTCTATCTGTAAGCCCTATAAAATCCAAGATTACTTGAATATCTGTTAGCCAGTCATCGACCTCTGTAGGGCTGGTGTTTCCTTCAAATTCTAACGCTTTCATGCGCCAAAATCTCTCATACAAGTCGCCTTCCCTAGGGGTTGGCAGAAAAACAATGGCTGTTTCGAGAGCAGCCGTTGCTAAAGGTGCTAGTGCCACTTGGGCTGGAAGAGCTGCTTGCTCCCTCAGAGTTTCTAGGGCTGCTAGTGCCTCCTTTGCTGGCATCATTGCTGACTGTGGTGCCTGGGGTTGCTGGCCCAGCCGTTCCCTAAGCTGGGTTAGTTCCTGTTACTGGTTCTCCATCATCTCTCGCATAGCTGTGAGCTGTGCCATCAATTCATCCTCTCAGGATGCTTGGTTGTCTGTACTCGTGTCCTCATCATGCTTTCCTACGTAACCCTATCGTACAGCGGGAAAGGAAAATATAAGTCTCTTAAATTCTGTACTTGGGGCTCGTATCAAATATTGTTTTCTTTCTTTCTTAACAATCATACTTAAACCTTATGGATATAAATATACATATTATACCCATCTTTCTTTCTCTCATACTGTGATGTTCAATACATTTGCTGCATTGCATTGGGACATCATTTGAGTGCTAGGATTCATCCTGCACTTTCTGTCATATCATACTCACACTATGGGAAAATTATATCTGGCCCCTTGGGCAAAACTTTACTGCTTATCTCATAATATATTTCACATAATATATATACATATATTCAAGATTCTAGTTCAGTGGGAGTGACGCACACTTTCCCTATACGATCCCAACAAGTACGTTATGCTATAATTGATGGGGGAGAGCTACTGCTTCCCTCTATATATTTACATAACTAACATTCCCGCAAAAGGGTTACAACTACGTGGAAGATACTCCTGATTCCGCATCTGACATCTCCTCATCGTCACTATTGCTGAGAGGGAACTCCTCTGGGTCCTCCTCTTCTTCTCAGTTGAAACTAAGCTCGTCATCACTGGCTCTGATGACTTGGGGTCCATACATCCCCATCTATTCATCATTACTAAAGCGGTCGGGATCTCCTCTCCCTCATCGTTGGGATGGGCATCGGAAAGAGTCTCGTCATCGTCCTCTTCCATGGGGTGTTTGGGAGACAGATGTGCTGGTTCGGAGTTCTCCATCGGTTCCCCATTGCCCTCATGTACTTCTGGCTGGTGCTCGGCCATGAACTATTCATCGGTCGGTTGGGGTGCTGGGTCTACCGGGTCACCCTCCTTAATGGCGGCTGCTATAATGCCTTGGGCTTGTGCAGGGTTCCCGGGGTTGACCACTTTTCTCTTGGCATTCACTATCTCCTAGATAAGGCTTGCTACTCTTTCTGCTTGATTGCTCTTCTAATTATGTTTGGCAAGGTCTCTTTCTCTCTTTTGGTCTTCTTCTGCCTTGTTCCACTTTTGCCTCAATGTGCATTGTAGAAGTCCATATCAGTTTCTCATAGCGCACAACATATATTAGAACGGTATCACCAGACATCAGCTACAGTCTTTCAATCCGATGAACAAATTCTCGTATATCCATAACTCTAGGGAACTTAGGCGGTTTCACTCCCCGCTTGCCCATAGAGAAAAATTGGGGTTGATGCTGGACTTCTCTCAGAGATTGGCTCGATCGTGGTATGGCAAAACTCGATGTAGTTAAGAGTTCATCCTGGTCATAAGGATCCCGATACACACGAGAGTATCTTCCTGAGAGATATCAATAGCCAATAAGACTCAGTTATCCTGATCAATGGCGTACAAGCAGGGAATCACTTTGATAACGTGAAACTAGTCCTAACATTCTCATGAAGTGCAGGAGTACTATTAGCCACTCAAAACTTAGTGGACAACTAGCCCTGAAAATTGGTTCAACTTGGGCAGCAATCCATGTTCTTTCTCTAAGCAGTTCTCTAACACTGCACGGTCGTGATTTTTTGTATAATGATCTCAGCATCTCTTCATCTTATCCTCGCCATCATGGATTTCGTCATCTCATTACCATAAAATGTTATCTTCAATAGATAAACATTTACCGACTAAAAATAAAACTAACTTACTTGGACAGATGACATAGGCATGCGGCAATGTGAGGTAGGATGGCAGGAAACAGCTCTGATACCAACTGTGATGCCCCGTGCCCTCAACGGTCCGGACCATCACAGAAAACTATTACTTGCTTTAACTTTTACTTTAAAAGTGAATGCTGAAAGTTACTTAATTTGATACCATAAATTTAGAGGAATTTTTTTTTATATATACGCGTATGTATTTACCATTCACGTACGTATACTATTAAAATGCGGAATTCAAAAAACATAAGGATTTCAATTATACATACACACTTATATACTTGTTTATCTGATTATTATTCATCAGATACTATTTAAATATACTATTCATACATATACTGTTTACTGTTCCAAAATACCGTTTAACCTTTACTATTTAAAATACTATTTAACTGTCACCATTCAAAATACTGTTTACTCATACTATGTGGAAGAATACTCGCGGTGTATCCATAACCTCATCCTCACATCTGTCTCTGCCGCCATCATTGCCCCTTGATGTTTATGCTATAGGACGCTTACCTACAGCATGAACACTCTCCGTGAGCTTTACGCCCAGTAAGTACAACATGTTTACTGCAAAACATGTTTAAATAACGCATACTTAAAATCATGTGAGAACACCAATCATCACAGATACTATATAATATATCATATATCACAGCATCATGTATCCCATCTTAGAATACATCATCACATCATACTGAATGCATAACATAGCATATCATATATCACATCATAGAATACATCATCACGTATTAAATGCATAACATAGCATACCTTATACTGAATGCATTTTGTGGGAACTAGAAGCATAAGGAACTAATGCATACGGTGATCAATGCATGATCCAGTTATGTTCATTTATGCTTCAACATTTTCTTTTTCTTTATCTTGTCTACTTTGGGCCCCTGTGTCAGTACCGAGTGCGCACAGACCAACGGTAACGCCGAGGTCACTAAATAGGCAGGAGGATCCTCAACGGATTACTACCCTTTCTACCTTCCCTTACTTTAACTCTGAAAAACCCTTTCAACAGAAAGAGACGGTACGACATGCCTATTAAATTCTATCTTGCTTATCTGTTCTAGCCATGTGCTTTTCTAAGCTATCCCAAGGCCTACGCGGTAGGGACATATGGTTTCTACCTTGTTCTTTCATCAATCTACTCGATTGTGAAGCTGTATGCTCTTATGTATGCTATGCAGCATCGTGTGCATGATACATACTTAAAATACTGGAAAATCATCACTTTAAATTCATTTTATTCATGCTGTAGGCAGAGTTATACTTACCTGTCATCGGACAGTTTATACTCTCGCCTTCGTCACAATAGAAGTACCTCCCTGTAATCATAATACATTACAGTAACATTCCCTTTTAGGTCACTGTGGTCATTAGTGACTAATGAAAACTTTATCGTTATGTGGTACCAATCCTTATCGGTACTAATTGCCCTCTTCTTAAGAATTTGATTTTCTAATTTCTAATCATGGTTAATTAATTTATTTGCTTTATAAATTAATTAACGTCGCTTTTAGGTTACTCTATCTTTAGGAAATAATAAATTTATCATTGTGTGATACCGATACCTATCGGTACCCAACTGCTCTACTTGGAAATTTGATATCTAATTCCTAATCGTGCTTGATTAATTTGTCTACTTGACAAATTAATCACTGTCTCTCACTATTCCATTCAAACTCGGTCCTTGATTGGTTAACCGACCAGTCAATTGACCACATACCTCATGTGTTAACTATTTAGCCTATCGGGTTACCTTTACCGATTTAACCACCGTAAATTTTAATACTTAGATCACACCCGCCCCTCGGGTGGTACTATTCTGACCTAGGGGTCGTTTTTTTACAGTACGAGATTTCTAATTGGGTGGTTCACTAATCCTCAAAACGTCCATCCTTCTTTCCCAGACCTAGGTCATCGAGGGGGAACTCGGGTTTCCATCCCGGTCATATTTTACCCCTCATTTTCTAAAATACCCCTTTGTGCCGTTTTAAAAATTTCGGTAGTATTTCCGCTTAATTTTTGGGTTCCTGGTGTTTAGGAAACGCCTCGAAAACCATCTTACTTATTCTAATCTACCATGTACTATACCAGAGGCCTAATTTTTACGTTAAAGCTCAGCTTTTTACATAAAAATATTCACATTTTCTCACATTTTCTTTTTCGACATTTTATCCCTTTTTCTTAAAATTCCTTAAGTCAGTAATCCATAATTAATACATAATTATTTCCAATAATAAATTGAGGAAATCAAGGGATCAAAACCACTACCAAAATCGTTCCCGTCGACGGTCGAACGAACCGTTCGGTCTTGACTGCATAATCTTTGAATCGGTGTTCTTCACTTTTGAAACTCCGGTTTGCAAATCCGATGCTGCGGATGTGTCCGGAACGTCGAAAATAGGCCAACAGGCCATTCTTCAATTTTTGGTCTTCGGTCGCCGTTGACTGGTGTTGACCGTTGTTGACCGGCGTTGACCACGGCGGCGATAGAAGTGGCAACTACCATCTTGAAGAGCTTGACAAGAGGAACCCATTGGTGATGTCAATTTCACCAATCGAGACTCCTATCGCTGAAAATCGGGCTTCGAAGATCGACGACGGCGGTGGTGGTTGGATCACCATTCTCTAGTGTTGTTGCCTAAAATTGATTTGGGGCTTTTGTTCTACGTGTTGTTCTGAGCATTTTGGTACCCACCTTGCAACTCGACTCCGTCGGAATCGGTGGATTCCACGACGGTGACACGGTGGCGACAACGTGAGTTTGGGTGGTACAATCCGGCAGCTGTTGATGTGAAATGAAGCCTGGGTTTTTTTCTACTCTTCACCACGAATCCACTGGGACTTGAATCGTGGCATTTGGACGTTGGACGGCGGAGATACAGCGGTTTGAAAATTTCAGCCACCGGCGGCTTCGGGTGGCCCGTGTGGCGTGCTCCAGCGTCGGTTCGGTCGACTCGGCCCGCCATTGGACTCAGCTCGTCGAGAGCTTTCCAATGGTGCCGGCGGTGTCAAAAACGGAGGCCGGATTCAATGGTCGGTCACTGTTCATGTTCGTGAGGTGTAGAGGAGAAAATGAGGTAAGGGAAAATTATGGGGGCATTTTTACAAAGTTCCCAAAATTTCGACCCTTTTGTACTAAATTTTTGAAAAATTTTAAGACAGGCTATACTGACTAATTTGGCCGTGCTGAATCCACATATATCAGTTTTGTCTTTATCCGAGGTCGTCTCGACCAGTTTTCCGATACTGCATGGTTCTTGATCAAAAATTACTTTTTGTGCTTAAATGGCTAATTTGAGCATTCTGATTCTAAATATATCAGTTTTATATCAAGAAAAGGTCATCTTAACCAATTTTTGATACTGTGGTTAGGCCTACATTGTGTTGACATTGTGCACCCATAACGAGGCGTTTTCGCGTGAAATTTCAAATACAATCTCTCTTGACTAATTTGGACGAGCTGATTTCAAATTTATCAATTTTACGTCCATCTGAGGTCTTCTGGACCAGTTTTCAGGATCTGTATGACCCTATCTTGAAAAACGTGTCAGGCACCCGATTGACTAATTTGGGCGTCCTGAGTCTAAATATATCAGTTTCGGGGAGAGAAAAGGTCGTCTTGACCCTCATTTCGATACTGCGTATCTCTTAAATAAAATCTACATTTTGTACTCAATTGACCAGATTGAGCCTGCTAACTATTAATATATCAGTTTTGTGCCAGATTAAGGCCGCCTTGGCTGCTAACCTGACACTGTGTTTTCTACTATTCACTTTTTACTATTTACTTTTACTATTTTCTATCTGACTGACTAGTCTAAGCATTCTGACTCCGATTTTGTCAGTCTCTAGGTGATAAGAGGTCATCTAGACCACTTTTCTCGATACTGCACATCTATTAGGGTAATTATCGCTATTGCGCTCAGATGACCAGTCTGAGCGTACTGATGACTAGCTCATTAGTTCTATATCATGAAATGGCCGTCTGGACCGATTTCTTGATATTGCGTGTCTCAATGCATACTCACATAATAGGGTGGACCGATTTCACTGTCGATTACCCCTTTTACTGCATGAATAGTAGTTAAACATTACTATACCCGTTTAATTCATTCAACTGGAAAGTATACTGTGTTTATTAACTTAATTACATCATTGCATAGTAATTAAGATTCATAATTCATTAGAGTCATTACAGCGGCTCTCGGCTCATTACAGAGCCTTCTGCAAGGACTCTTACACGGGCGTGTGCAAGGCAACACGGGCGTGTACATTTCGGATACGGACGTGTACTAGTTGAGACTACTCAACACGGTCATGTCTTTGAAACACATTCATTTATCCGAGCAATACACGGCCTCTTACATGGCCTTGTACTTAACCGTGTTAGACTACACGGCCATATACACTCACATGGCTACTAACAGATACATAGTCCGAATGGCACACGGTCACTCATACGGCCGTGTACCTGACCGTGTTACTTAAATTTGCACTAAAAGGCATTAAATTATGTCTATTTTATTCCTTAATGACTTATTACAGGTAAGTAGGTGCCATGAAAATGGCAGTCATTACAGTCAACATCAGAAACACAGGAGGACAATGCCAGAAGGGCTTCAGCCAACTAGCCTTGTCCACTATTCTCTAATTCCAAGATGATTGGGTGTGTGGGCACCCGTTTCCTTAATCGGTACTTAGCGTGACTTGTCTCTTTTCAACCACCAAGATCTCTTAGAACACATTGTCACATAATTTATGCAACAATAAGCCTGCTTACCTGAGAGTCTGTGGTCTTAAGAAAATAGGAGTGGAAAAACCCTTATTTATAATATTATATGAGGTGACTTTTTTAAATTTTGAATTAGACCAAGAAAATATTTTTCTCTCCCATTTAAACCCTGTAAACCGATTTCAACATAGGTATAAATCCCTAGAGAATTCAGCCTCCCTAGGTCTAGAAGATTCAAACAAGAATTTTTCCTCTTCCTCCAATCCCAAAAAATTTGAAAATTCCCAAAGGGATAAGCCCTCCAAAATTCAATTTTCACAAGGAAGGAGGATTCAAAATTCAAATAGGATTTTAACAAAATTTTTCTTCTCCCTTATCCACAAGAAAATACAAAAATTCACCAAGGATTTATCCTTAAAATTTTCAACCACAATAAGATAATTGTGATTCAAAATTTGAATCAAATTTCAAACTCCATAAATCTTTGAATTTTATTCACATGGATAATTTTTCACCACTTCAATTCAAATTCAAATAAAATCATGGAAAATTTATTTGAAATTCAAATAATTGTGTATCTCTTATCCAAAACAAAATTCAAATTCAAATTAGGAGAAAATCTTGTCTTCCATCCTTATCCAAAAAAGTCGCCACCTATAATTGTGCAAGGACAAGATTCAAGATTTTGTTTAATTCAAATACGAATAAGACAATATTTTAAATTTCAAATATTTATTTTAAAACAAGATTTTCAAAATTCAAATCAATTTCATATTTGCATTTCAAATTCAAATACAATTAAATTAAATTTCAAATATTATCTTCCAAAATAAATATTAATTAAAAATTTATCCCATTTATTGAATAATATAAAATTATAATTTTTCCCTTCCAAAACATGGAGAAAAACGCCTACGTCCTTGTAGAGGGTGATCCTGATTTTTCTTATCACTAAATACAAGACAACAAGTTACAAAAGAGTATCCTGATCAACTGCCATCTTTAAGGAATTATAGAAGCTAGTAGAGGGACTGATTAGACATATATAATTGGGCTCATGTGAATCCATATAGTCATTATTCTATATCAAACAACTCAATCACATAATTACTAATTTTAAGATCATTCTTCTATAGACCTGAAACTGAACTCCCAACCATATTGCAAATTATGCAAGCCTTAGAAAAGACACCGTCCAATGACCTTGTCATTAATGCAAAACCCTCATATAATATTCATGATCAACCTAGGTCAAAGTTCATTCAACCTTTTGATCATGCTATCTTAAAGATCCATTATACACCCGATAAGAGAATGATTATCTACCATATGTGAATAATAAGTCATCTGCAAATCAAACAACCTAAGGTCTTGTTCATTCTCACCAATCTTGCATACTGTATTTAAGAGGATAACCTTAACTCTACATAAGAACTATGATTCCTTATCTGTAAGTAATCCCTCCATCATATGTGTACTGTGTACCTAACGAACCAGTCCATTAGCTTACTATCTTTGAGACACCCTGGCCTTTAGAACATCAAAGCACACTAGCCACATACATGGAGCTATTCACTTACTTAGGATTAAGATTATTGCACAATGAATGTCAAAAATAGATCGATCCACTCATGGCAGACTATGCAGATCAATCATACTTTAGTCCTAGTCTAATATGTCACCACCAGGCAACATATTTATGTCTCTACTGAGGAGTCAAATCTCCAGACAGTTAAGACAAATCATCCCTCAGATTGGATTTAGACAATATAATAGTCTTAACATGTTAGATGCTCATTCTAACCTCATGGACTACGTCATCTTCTCTAGAACGTCATCTTCTCGCATAGAAAAGATCATTGTATGCAACATTCTAGTAGTTTAACACAAGTAGTCAATGAATGATTATGTTAAACTACTTGCCCTAAGCTAGTAAATGTGCCATGTTATGCATCCGAATTGTCTCGATATGCCTTTCAAAGCTCTAGCCACCAGAATCTTAGTATAGGGGTTTACAATGTTGTCCTTGGATACGATCTTGCATACATAAACTAGTTTTACTTCCACGTACTCTCTAATCATATGATATTTCCAATCGATATGTTTGGACCTCTTGTGGTGCCTGGGTTCCTTTGTGTTGGCAATCGCTGTAATGGCTGCCATTTTCATGGCACCTACTTACCATGTAATAAGACATTAAGGAATAAAATGAAAATAATTTGATGTCTTTTAGTATAAACTTAAGTAACACGTTCAGGTACACGGCCATGTAAATAGCCGTGTACTATTTAGACTATTGAAGTATAATAGGCCATGTGAGTAAACATGGTCGTATAGTATAGCACAATTAGGTACATGCCAGTGTAAGAGCCGTGTTGAAGGCTGTGTATTGAGCAGAGAGCCACCGTAAAAACTCTCTAATGCGTGAAACCTAATTACTATATGATAAGTAATTAAGTTGATAAATATAGTATATTTTTCAGTTGAATGAATTAAACGGATACAGTAACGTTTAATTACTATTCATGTAGTGAATGTGACGCTCGTGTCCTTAGTGGCTCAGACCGTCACTTAAAAACTTGCTTCTTTAAATTTTATACTTGTACTTTCTTGCAATTCATTAATACTTACTTAAAATCTATTTACATAGATACCCTAATTTTAGGGGATTTTTTTCCTTACGTTTTTACTGTTTACGTACGTATACCGTCAGAATTCAAAAAGACTATTTAACGAGTACTATTCAAATATACGATTTAACGATTACGATTCAAAAATACTGTTTGATGGTTACTATTCAAGAATACTGTTTAATGATTACTATTCAAAAATACTATTCAATGATATTATTCAAAAATACTATTCAATGGTTACTATTTAAAAATAATGTTTAACAGTTACTATTCAAAAATACTGTTTAATAGTTACTATTCAAAAATACTATTTACTCAACTGTGTGGAAGATTAACTTGCGGTGTCTCCATACCCTCGCCTCACATCCGCCTCCGCCACCGTGATTGCCCATTGTGGTTTAAGTCATAGGTCGCTTACTTACAGCACGAACACACTCCGTGAGCTTTACGCCCAGTAAGTACAACATGTTAACCGCAAAACATGTTCAAAACATAGTACATACTTAAAACCATGTAAGCAGGTCATAACCAACACATCTTACTAAGACATTTCACATATCAGAATAACACACATCCCAGAATGCAAAACATCATATACTGAATCATAACATACAGAATGCATAATAGATACCTCGTGTATTGAATGTGTCTTATTGCAAATGGAAGCATAGCGAACTATATCTAATGCATACCGTGTACAATGCATGGTCCGGTTATATTCATTTATGCTTTGTTACTCTCTTTTCTTTCTTATGTCTACATAAGGCCTGTTATGGATATATTTTATAGTCTTAGCCTGTTACACATTATGAGCCTCGACTCATTAGATTTTGTGGGCCTTGGCACATTATGGACATATTTTACGGCCTTGGCCTATTATACATTATGAGCCTCAGCTCATTAGATTTTGTAGGCCTTAGTCCATTATACTGACACCCTTATATTTATTTGGTTAATCTGATTCGACCATATGTTTCTCTAAGCTATCCCTAATCTTACGTAATAGGGACGTATGGTACCTAACTTTGTTCTTTCATCAATCTACGTGATTGTGAAACTAAATGCTCTTATACATGTTGTACATCAACGTGTGCATGCTATGTATACTCAACATACTGTAAAAACTATCATTTCAAATTCATTTTATTCATACTGTAGGCAGAGTTGTACTTACCTAATTGCAAGCAAATTGCATACTCGTACCTTTAACAAATTACAGGTAACCACTTGTCATCAATAACATTCCTCATCAATACTCTCGTTGAGTCACCATTAACGTTAGTGACTATATCTTGCGTTTCTATGGGGTACCAAGGCCCATCGGTACCCCATTGGCCTACTATGGGGATTTGGTGTCTAACTTGTATCGTGTTTGATTAATTGTCTACTTGACAAATTAATCCCCATTCCTCATAGTGTTGTTTGAAACATGGTCTTTGACTAGGTGTCGGCTAGTCAACTGACCGGTTACCTTATGTGTTGGTAACTAAATAGCCTACCGGGTTACTATGCGTAAACTTAGTTTAGTAACTAACCAGGTTACTTCGCTTGTTGGGGTATGATAGCCTATCGAGCTACTATTTCTTGTTTGGTGTAATGGCCCACTGGGCCATTATGGCATTGTTTGGGGTAGTAGCCTACCGGGCTACTAAGGCTTGTTTGGTGTGGTAGCCTACTGGGCTATTCATACTATTTTACTTTGAAAAATTGTTTGGGTTGGCTTGTAAAAATTCTTGGGAAAATTCCTTGTTTTGAAACCGTCACCTTTTCACCCCGTTGGAAGGTGGGGGACATTTTTATAAAAACCATGTTCATATTTTAAAGTGTTAAAAACACATTTTTATTTTGAAGTGTATAAATTTCATTTTTTGATGCTTGCATTTTAAAGGTGGTTTTGAACCACTTTTGAAAACCATTTTGAAACTTGATCGAAACGACTTTGTTTGTGATTTTGGTGAACATAAAACTTTTCTTTCTTGACAAGATGAACAAATCTCATGTTCACCTCAGAGCCTAAATCCAACTCTAACAGATCCTAATTCCATTAAACCCATGGGCTTGTGCCCAGTTTTTCAAAAAATTCCTAGTTTTACGTCTCTATAAAAATGGCTCTGTTTGAGGCACGAAACGGCCAAATTTTTAAAACACATGCAAGTCATTTTCAAGATATCAATGAGATCTACAACTTTTGTGTTGAGCCTGAGAATCGGTTTGGACAATAAGTGGTCCATTTTTAATAAAATCTGAGACAAATTTATGGGTTCGGATTTTGTTCCCAGTTTTGGACACCGAGTGAAAAGCACTCTAAAAACCTATATTAATGTTGTTTTTGGCCGAGGGGTATTTGACACAAAACAATCGTATCAAAATTTCCTTAAAATACCAAATCCCAAATTTGGAACGTAAGTGGGTCAAAGTGGCCAAAATCCATGGCCTTTCCTAGGGATAGATTTATGTCCAGCCACATTCCTAAATGTTCGTAGCATCGCACATAAAATAGCCATTCGTAAAAATTGTAAACACAACCACAACCACATAAACTTAAACATGGAAATTTAAGGGCTCAAAATAAATTATTACAAACCATGTACATAAACAAAAAACACCTAAATGGCTTTGATCAAAAACTTAAAATCACTAAATTACCAAAAGGGAAGGTTTCGGTTTTTACCTTTGTGCTTTGAACCAAGTACGTTTTTGAACTAGGGCTTGAGGAACCAAAATGGCCATGTGGAATCAAGGGTTTGAAGGCTGGTTTTGTGCTAGTAAGACACCAAAATAATTTCTCTTAATATCAAACCAAAATAAAAACTAAAACCACAAAGATTGGATTACAAAACTTACCCTTGATCACTTTGGAAAAGGCTCGGATTTGAATCCTCCTAACACAAGCTTGTGAGGTTTGATTTTTGGTAATTTTTTTGCATGATTTAAGGCTTGAAAATGGAGGCTTTTGGTGACTTAGAGGGGGTCGGCTGTAGCTTGAAAGGGAGAGAATAACTGTTGTGTTTTTGGGGTGCCAAAGTGAAGAAATGGTATCACTAAGTCATGTGTGCCTTTTATAGGCAAAACTAATCAACTTGCTTAAGCTTAATCCTAATTAATTGTCCATCATTTTAGCCTAATCAAGGGACAAATTTCTGCCCTTTTTCAGTCCATAAATGGGCGTGGGCTGCTGCATGGAAAGGAGAAGAGATAAAGCAAAACTTGTTGACCAAGCTTTAAAACCCCATGAATTTTTAATTCAAAAGTTGTCATAACTTTTGTAATTTTTTAATCTCACTTTAGGGCTATGTGAGCAGCCATTTTCAGCTGGTTTTGCAGCTAGGGGGCATGAAATTTTAAGGCCAAAATTCATCTGTGTTGGCTTTTCTTTGTAGTCTAATTCCTACCGTTCGGTATTCGACCTTTTTTCGGCAGTGTTCAAGTTTTAACCTGAAATTGGGTTTTGTGAATCTGATTTTGACACTGTCAATTCCTCCTTGTTTTATACAATCTAAGAGCCCATTATCAGTCTAATTTACTGTTTATATTCTATATTATGGTTGTGTCTACACTGTATTGTCCTTTCGCACGCAAACCGAGGCGTTCCCAGGTGAAATTTCAGACACAGTCTCTCTTGACTAATTTGGACATGCTGATTTCATTTTTATCAGTTTTACGTCCATCGAAGGTCGTCTGGACCAATTTTTGGGATCTGTGTGACCCCACCTCGAAAAACGTGTCAGGTGCCCGTTGGACTAATTCGAGCGTTCTGAGCCCAAATATATCAGTTTCGGGGTGAGTAAAGGTTGTCTTGACCCTTATCCTGATACTGCATATCTCTCAAACTAAAATTCTCGTTTTGTGCACAATTGATCAGATTGAGCCTATTAACAGTTTATATATCAGTTTTAGGTCAAATTAAGGCCGTTTTGGCCAGTAACTTGAAACTGCGTTTTTCACTATTCACTATTCATCGCTTTCAACTTAACTGACTAGTCTGAGTGCTCTGACTCCAATTTTGTCAATCTCTAGGTGAGAAGAGGTCATTCGGACCCTTTTCTTGATATCGTACCCTTGCTAGGGTTTTTCATCGTTGTTGTGCTCAGACGAATGGTTCGAGCGTTCTGGTGATCTATTCACCAGTCTAGTGTTAAGAAATAGTCGTTTGGACTAGTTTCTTGACACTGCGTGTCTCCTAGACTTATCCACATAATAGGGTGGAACGGGTTCACTGTCGGTCGCCCCTTTCACTACATGAATGGCACTTAAACAGTACCATACCTGTTTAATCTATTCGATTGGAAAATATACTGTATTTTCCAGCTTAATTACTCATGACATAGTAATTAGCTTTCATACATTTTTGAGAGTCTATATAATGGCTCTCTGGTTATTACATGGGCTTCAACACGGCCTCTTACATGGGCGTGTTTAGGGCAACATGCGCATGTATGGTCCGAACACGGGCATGTATCAGTTGAGCTTGCTTGACACGGCCATGTCTTGGAACATGTCCATTTTTCCCGAGTGGTACACGGCCACTTACACGGTCGTGTACCTGTCTGTGTCATACTACATGGCCATGTACACTTACATGGCTTCTCTCACGTATATAGTTTGATCTGTATACGGTCACTTACACGGCCGTGTACCTGACCGTGTTCCTCAATTTGCATACGAAAGCTCTCAAAATACTTTAATTTTATTCCATAATGTCTCATTGCATGGTAAGTAGATGCCATGAAAATGGCGGTCCTTACAGTGAAAGGGGCGACCGGCAGTGAAATCGGTCCACCTTATTATATGTATAAGTGTATAAGATTCGCAGTGTCAGGAAACTAGTCCAGATGACCATTTTCTGACACAAGATTGGTGAACAGATCACTAGAACGCTCATACTAAACATCTGAGTATAACAGTGAGAAATACCCTAGTAGAGGTATAGTACCGAGAACGAAGGTCCAGATGACCTCTTCTCACCCAGAAACTGAAAAAATCAGAGTCAGAGCACTAAGACTAGTCAATCAGACAGAAAACAATGAATAGTATATAGTGGAAACATAGTGTCAGATTAATGGCCAAGATGGCCTTAATTTAACCTAAAAACTTATATATTAACAGTTAGTAGGCTCAATTTGGTCAATTAGGCATAAAACGAGAATTTTTGTTTAAGAGATATGTAGTATCAGGAAGAGGGTCAAGATGATCTTATCTCACCCCGAAACTGATATATTTAGATTTAGAACGCCCAGATTAATCAATCAGGCACTTGACATGTTTTTTGAGACGGGTCACACAGATCTCGAAAACTGGTCCAGACGACCTCAGATGGATATAAAACTGATAAAATTGAAATCAATACATCCAAATTAGTCAAGAGAGACTGTGTTAAAAATTTCACACCAAAACGCCTCATTTTGTGCGCGTAAGGACAATACAGTGCAGACACAATCACAGTATAGGAAATAAATAGTAAACTAGTACAGAATGGGCTCTTAGACAGTACAACCCAACTAGAAATCATCGATACAAAAATCAGATTCAGAAAATCCAATTCCGGGTGAAAACTAGAACATTACCGAAAAAGGATCAGATACCATATGGCAGAAATTGGACTACAAAGAGGAGCAAGTGTAGATGAATTTTTGGCCTTAAAAACCATGTATCCTAGCTGTAAAAGCAGCTGCACACATAACCCTAAAAGTAGAATTGAAATATTGGACAAGTTATAACACATTTGATTAAACAATGTTAGATTTCCATCACATTTCATCAATCAAAATTTTTTTATTTTCCCTCCTTCAATGTGTGCAGGCCTCCTTGGTTTTGAGGGCTAGAATTGCACCAAATTTGTCCCCAAATTAGCACAAGATTGGCTTGATTAATTGAGCTTAAGGTTGGTTAAGTTTGCTTAGGTTTTGTCTATAAAAGGGTGGGCTTGGCTTTAGGTGTTGTTCTTTCTTTTTCGTACCCCAAAAAAAAAAACACAACTCTTCTTCTCTTTCTTCCTTGCTGTACCTGACCACTCCACAGCCCCAAACCTACCATTTTCAAGCCAAAAACCAAGTCAAAAGTTTACTAAATATCAGCCTCTTCAAGCTTGTAATAGGGGATTTCATTCCAAGCCATTTCAAGTGCATTCAAGGGTAAGTTCTTAGAAATCAATCTTGGTGATTTTTGGTTATTGTTTTGGTTTGATATTAAGGGGAAGTTTTTGATGTTTTTACTAGCATAAACTGACCCCAATCTCCTTGGTTCACATGGCCATTTCGATTACTCGAGCTTTGATTCGGTGTACTTGAATCCTAGCACCTAAGGTAAAACCGAAAAAACCCTCCCTTTTGTGGTTAGTTATTTTTAAGTTTTTGGATCAAAAAATTTATGTGTATTTGTTATGCCATGAGTTGTAATAAGTTTATTTTGAGCCCTTAGCATTTCATTTTTTAAGTTATGTGGTTGTTATTTACATTTTTACAAATGGATGTGTGTATGTGTGAGCACGGACATTTTAGTGGCTGGACACAATCTGTCCCCAGAAATAGGCCATGGGTTTTGGTCATTTTGAGCATGTTAGAGTCTGAATTTGAGATTTGGTAAAACATGGAGTTTTAATGAAATTTCGCTACGGTCATTTTTCCATCAAATAGGTTTTGGCAAAAAATGACACTAAGATAGGTTTTTTAAGTAGTTTTCCTTTGGTGTCCAAAACTGGGACTAAAAATCCGAGCCCAGACACAGTCTTGGGTTTTGTTAAAAATGGATAACTTAGATTCCGAACCGGATCTCGGGCTCAACATAAAAGTTGTAGATCTCATCGAAATCTTTAAGATGACATATGCATGTTTTAAAAATTTGGCTGTTTCGAGTCTCAAATAGAGCCGTTTTTAAAATAGTGTAAAACTAGGATTTTTGCAAAAACTGAGCATAAGTAGCCATAGGTTTAGTAAGATTAGGACCTGTTTGAGTTTGATTTGAGCTCTGAGATGAACATGAGAATTGTTCATCTCATTGAGAACAAAAAATTTCATGTTTGCAAAATTTATAAACTAAGTTGTTTCAAATACGTTTTTAAAATGGTTTCGGTAAATGGTTCAAAAACCATCTTTACAATGCAACACCAAAATGTGTTTTACACACTTTTAAAATAAAATATGGTTTTAATAAAATGCCACCTACCTTCCAATGGGATGATAAGCAGATAGTTCCAAAGAATGCAAATTTTCCCAAAAAATTTTATAAGGCAACCAAAACGATTTTTCAAAAAAAAAAAAAAAGAAAAAACAATGTGGGTAGCCCAGTAGGCTACCACACCAAACAAGCAATAGTAACCCAGTAGACGACCTAGTAATGATGCGCGAGGTAACCGGTTAGTTGACTGGTCGGTCAACTAGTCAAGAACCGAGTTTGAACGATATGTTGAGAAACAACAATTAATCTATCAAGTAGACAAGTTAATCAAATATGATAGAAGATAGACACCAAATTCTCAAAGTAGAGTAGTAGGGTATCGATAGGCCTCGGTACCATACCACGATGTAAGTAATAGTCACTAACAGTAATAGTGACCAAAGAATGATGTTAATTAATTTATTGGGCAATAAATTAATTACCATGCCTAGAGAATCATACTCTAAAAAGAGGGCGAGTTAGTACCGACGGTAGTCGGTAACAAATAATTTTATCTGCTTTAATCACTAACAGTATTAGTGACTCAATGAAAGTGTTAATGGAGTATGTTATGTTGACAGGTGGTTACTTGTAATCTGATAAAGGTGAGAGTACGAGTTGCTTGCAAACTAGGTAAGACAACTCCGCCTACAGCCCGAGCAAAATGATTTTTTAAAGTGTTGATTTTACAGTATGTTAAGTATGCATTTCATGTACAGTTGCTGCATAGCATGTTAAGAAAGCATATAGTTTTATAATCACATAGATAAATGAAAGCCTGAGTTAAATACCATACATCCCTATCACAAAAGATTAGAGGATGGCTTAGTAGAGCATATGGCCTAATTAGATTAAGAATTGGGTAATTAAACTAAGGTGTCATTATAACGGGCACAAGGCCCACATTGTGTATATAAGTATAATGGGCATGAGGCCCACATTATGTATATAAGTATAACGGGCATGAGGCCCATATTATGTATATAAATATAACGGGCACAAGGCCCACATTATGTATAGAAGCATAACGGGCCTTGAGTTAGACATAGGAAAGAAAAAGAATATTCAAGCATAAATGAGCATAACCGAACCATGCTGTATGCATTAATTATAGTTCACTATGCTCCCAGTAGATATGCGTTCAGTACATGATGTTTCTATTATGCATTCAAGTATGAGATGTTCTGTATTCAAGGGGTGTGATGTTTTGATATGATGAATGCTTCAATGGTACATGTTGTTACCTGACATGCTTATATGATTTTAAGTATGTATTACGTTTTAAACATGTTTTGCGGATGACATATTGTACTTACTGGGCATAAAGCTCGCAGTGTGTGTTCATGCTGTAGGTAAGTGACCTATAGCTTAGAGCTCAATGGGCGATGTCGGCGGCGAAGGCGTATGTGAGGGCGAGGTTATGGATACACCGCGAGTTTCACTTCCGCACAGTAAGCAGTGTTTTTGAATAGTATATTTTAAATAGTAGATAGTTAAAGAATTTTATAAGCATGTATGTATGACTGAACTCACTATGATTTAGACTTTGTATCTTTGAAAATATATGTACGTGAATAGTAAATACGTATGCATTTCAAAAAAAAAAAATCCCTTAAATTTATGGTATCTAAATAAGTAACTTTAAGTATCAGTTTGCAAGAAAGTATAAGTATCAGTATAAGTATAGTTTTTAAGTGATGGTCCAGGCCACTCAGGGCACGGGACGTTACAACCGCCATGCTATTATCATAATAATGTATGATAAGCTTGTCAACACCAAAAATGACCTCAAGGTCTCCTAGGAACTTGAGAAGCCAAACTACTTCCTTAGATGCCTCGGCCATAGCCACGTATTCAGCCTCTATTGTGGAGTCTTCAGTGCAGCTTTGTTTTGAACTCCTCCACACAATGGCACCTTTTCTGAGCAAAAACACTGATCCTGAAGTCAATTTTCTAAAATCCTTACAAGTTTGGAAGTCAAACTCTATGTATCATATGTGTGTTAGGTCCCCTCCATAATATATAAGCATATAATCCTCCATTCTCTTTAGATCAAGTATATGCTTCACAGCTTGTTAATACTTGGTTCTGAGATTCACCTGATATCGACTTACTATGCCTACAGCAAAATAAATGTCAAGATGGGTGAAAAGCATGGTGTACACGAGACTACCCACATGTAATATCCACCATGATCATGGTGTAGGAAATTAAATCGGTAAAAACGTATCAGAGTGACGCAGCGGAACAATAAAAAATTTTTAGATCGTTAAATATCTCATGATGCCATATACAATAAACCAACAACAATTAAAACTCATACCTCAAAGACGCCAATCTTGCAGGAGGAGAATGACCAGAGGCTTCAACCAACTAGCCTTCTCTACTATTCTCCAATTCCCGAATGGCTGAGTGTGTGGGCACTCTGAACCTCGATCGGTATGCTAGCACTGCTAGTCTTCTTCCGACCACCCATATCCCTAAAGAACTTTATTGTCACGATGAGCTGTGCAACATTAAGCCAGCTCACCTGAGAGTCTGTGGTCTAAGAGAACTGGAGTGGTAGGACCTCTATTTATAGACCTGTATGAGGTGATTCTCTGAATTTGAATTGGATTAGGAAAAGATATTTTCCCTTATCCATAACCAAAAAATCCAAACTTTTCCAAGGGAGAATCTCAACAAAAAATTCGGTTTTCTTAGGATAAATCCAATCTAAATCTAAATAAGATTTTAACTAGAATTTTATCTCCCTTTTTCAACCCAAAAAATCTGAAAATTACAAGGAGAATATCTCCTAAAGATTTCGGCCATTAAGGATAGGGGAGAATCAAAAATTCCACTAGGATTTTCAAGCTTGAATCTTATCTCAACCTTATCCAAAATAACCGAATTTTCCTAGGAGAGATCCTCCAAATTTTCGGCCACTTTTCAGGGAGGAGAGAATCCAAATTCAACTGGGATTGAAACTTGAATTTTTCCCTTGAATCTTATCAAATTTTTCCCTTGCTTACATTTACTTTAACATGTAAATAAGACGAGGACAGATAGCAATGTAATGAATAACCTCTATGTATAATTTTATCATCCAGTTCAAAATGAATACATCAAAATGTCTCTAATGCTTAGGGCATTTCCTAACAATCTCCCACTTGCCCTAAGCCAGCAGATGTGCCATGTTACGCATCCCCATCGCCTCTACATGCCTCTCAAAGCTTCTAGCTACCAAAGTCTTAGTAAAGGGATCGGCAATGTTGTCCTCGGATGCGATCTTACATACATCCACTTGTCCTGTCTCCACATGCCCTCTAATAATATGATATCTCCGATCGATGTGCTTGGTCCTCTTGTGGTGCCGAGATTCCCTTGTGTTGGCAATAGCCCCTGTATTATCACAGTAAAGTGTGATAGGCTTGTCAACACCCGGAATGACCTCAAGGTCTCTAAAGAACTTGTGGAGCCAAACCGCTTCTTTAGATGCCTCAGCCGCAGCCACATACTCAGCCTCCATAGTAGAGTTAGCTGTGCAGCCCTGCTTCACGCTCCTCCACACAATGGCGCCTCCTCCGAGTAAAAACACTGATCCAGATGTTGATTTCCTTGAATCCTTACAAGTCTGAAAGTTTGAGTCCGTGTATCCTACGGGTGTTAGGTCCCCTCCAGAATACACCAGCATATAATCCCTCGTTCTTTTAAGATACTTGAGTATATGCTTTACTGCTTGCCAGTGCTTGGTTCCGGGATTCGCTTGATATCGACTCACCATACCTACTGCAAAACATATGTCCGGGCGAGTGCAAAGCATAGCGTACATAAGGCTACCCACAGCGGATGCATAAGGGACCTTACTCATACGCTCTCTTTCTTCCGATGTCTTGGGACAGTCATCCAATGAAAGAGTTAGACCGGCAATAGAAGGTTGTGAGCCTTTCTTTGCCTCTAGCATTGCATATTTGTCAATTATTTTATCTATGTATGAAGCTTGGGATAATGCTATCATTTTGTTCTTTCGATCTCTGAAGAGACGAATGCCTAGAACATAATTAGCTTCTCCCAAGTCCTTCATGTCAAACTGTTGGTGTAATCAAAGCTTGACCGATGATAAGTTCCCTACATCATTTCCAATGAGTAGTATATCATCAACATAGAGTATCAGAAAGACCCCTTTTCTATCCTTAATACGTTTATAAACACAGGGTTCATCAATGTTCTGCTCAAAACCAAAGGTCTTAATCGCTTGATCAAACCTCTGGTTCCATGAGCGGGATGCCTGCTTTAATCCATAAATTGATCTAAGCAACTTGCAGACTTTCCTTTCTTGGCCTTTCGCTACGAACCCTTCGAGCTGTATCATATAGATACACTCTTCAAGATGGCCATTCAAGAATGCTGTCTTGACATCCATTTGCCAGATCTCGTAATCAAGAACAGCAGCAAGGGATAGAAGAATACAGATAGACTTCAGCATAGCAACAGGCGAAAAGGTTTCCTCGTAATCGATTCCAGCCTTTTGCGTGTATCCCTTTGCAGCCAGTCTAGCTTTGAAAGTTTCCACTCTCCCTTCCGCATCCTTCTTTCTTTTGTAGACCCATTTGCATCCAATGGGTTTTATCCCATCCGGCAAATCTACAAGTTCCCAAACAGAGTTGGATTTCATAGAATCCATCTCATTGTTCATACCCTGTTTCCAAGATTTAGAATCAACATCCTTTATAACTTCATCATATGTGACCGGATCTTCCTCATGCTCATGAGCCTCAGCCTGGTATACCTCAGCATCATACATGAAGAAATTAGGTTTCTTCGAAACCCTCCCACTACGACGAGGCACCCTAAATTGTTGATCGTCTACAGGTCTTTCACTGGAACTCGGACTTGCGTCCAAGACCGAAATCTGTGGAGCAGTTCTTTCACCCGATAACTTCTCTAGCACCACTTTGCTTCGAGGCTTAAAATCATTCATGTGACTTTCCTCCAAGAATGTCGCATGGGTTGAGACAATGACTTTTTGTTCCTTCGGGTTATAGAACAGACCTCCTTTAGTTCCTTTTGGATACCCTACAAACATGCACAATTCTGATCTTGGTTCTAACTTTTTCGCATCCCCATCCAGTACATGTGCCGGGCAGCCCCATATTCTCATATGTCCAAGGGAGTGCTTCCTGCCACGCCACAATTCATACGGAGTTCTGGGAATTGATTTGCTCGGAACTTGGTTCAGAATATAGCACGTCGTTTGTAAAGCATATCCCCAAAATGATAATGGCAGTGTTGAATAACTCATCATGGACCGTACCATATCCAATAAGGTCCTGTTTCTCCTTTCGGCTACACCATTCTGTTGTGGAGTACCAGGTGCAGTCAATTGGGATAATATCCCGTTCTCTACAAGATGTCCTAGAAATTCGTCAGAGAGGTATTTGCCACCTCCATCAGATCGAAATGTCTTTATGGATTTAATTAATTGCTTTTCCACTTCCGCACGATACTCTTTGAACTTGTCAAAGGTTTTACTCTTGCGGTGCATCAGATACACATATCCATACCTCGAGTAATCATCTATAAAAGAGACATAATACTCGAACCCTCCTCGTACTGTGATGTTCATGGGGCCACATACGTCAGTATGCACAATTTCTAAGAGCTCCTAAGCCCTTGTACCTTTAGCTCCAAAAGACCTCTTAGTCATTTTACCCTCTAGACAAGACTCACATTGGGGAAGTCGTACCTCCTCCAGAGATTCCAGAGGACCGTCTTTCACCAATCTTTGAATCCTATCCTGATTAATATGACCAAGTCTTAAATGCCAAAGATACGCCTTGTTAGAGTGAGAAACTTTCAACTTTTTAGAGTTATCAGTTAATTCAGTGTCAAGCAATGAGTACATCTTTGGTTTGATCAAATATAGGTTTCCATCCATCCATCCAGAGCAGATAAAAGACTTATTTTTACGAATATCAACTCTTTTACTAAAAGAAACTGAATAAGAATCCTTTATTAAACAAGCTATCGATATAAGGTTCCTCCTAAAATTAGGAACATAAAAACAGTCTTTTAATAAAATAAACCTAAATTGATCAAAATAAAGGTAAACATCTCCCACTGCTTCAGCCACCACAAAGCTACCATCTCCAGTCCGCAACGAGAGGCTCCTATCATATAGACTTCTCGTTTCCATGAACCCCTGCATAGAAACACAAACATGATTAGTGGCACCTGAATCAATGACCCAAGTGTCTTTCGATTCTTCCACAAAACACGCTTCCCGGTAATGAAGTTCCTTACCTTCCTTGCCCTTGGCGGCTAGGAATTCCCGGCAAGCCTTCTTAAAGTGACCTACCTTCCCACAATGGAAGCATTTGGACTTTTTAGGGTCTTTTGGCTTTTTGTTCTTCTTTTTCTTCTTCCCGTCTGAGACAGGAGGATTAGAAGAACTAGAAGCCACTTGCTTCTTATTTGGCCTCTTCCTCTTCCGTGAGGGATTGGAAGATTCCGCCAAATTGGCCTCTCCTTTAGGTCGGACCACATCCTCATCCCTGATCATCCGCTCATAAGCCTGTAGTTGCTTCATAAGCTCGGTTAGTCCTAACTCCTTTGTCGCCAGATTGTATGCGGCCTTAAACCCCACAAAATCTTTAGATAGAGTCTTGAACACCATCTCGATCTGGGTGTTGTAGTCCAACTCAGCACCATTCTCGGCAGCCTCAGCGAAGAATCCCATTAGAGTGATCATATGGTCCTTCACCGGAGTACCCGTCTTTTGCTTAGAGTTCATAATGCTAGTGATAGCGGACTGTCGAGCCAAGTGTAAATAAGACGAGGACAGATAGCAATGTAATGAATAACCTCTATATATAATTTTATTATCCAGTTCAAAATGAATATATCAAAATGTCTCTAATACTTAGGGCATTTCCTAACATATGGATCAACAATAGAGGCCGTGGGTTTTGTTTGAAACCCTCTCCCACTCAATATTTTGAAAAATATGCAAGTTTTGACAAATATGTATGATCAATATTGTATGAGCGGCACTCACCTATCCTATATAACATGTTGTCAAATATGCATATAAAACATCCATCAATACATATTTATACATCCATGACATATCACAGAAAAAATAATTGACAGATAAATAACCAAGCCATGGTTCCATCCTAGAATAAGGAAAATAAAGATTACAAAATTCCATCCAAAGCATTCTTTGGGTCCTAAATTTTGTTCCATCTTCTTGTATCCATCTTTATGTTGCCTATCCATTTATTTCTCATCCCAAGAACTATTTATAATTTGAATTCCAAAATTTAAATTTCAAATTCAAATTTAAAATTTGAATTCCAAAAATTTAAATTTTAAATTCAAATTTCAAATTTGAATTTCAAATTTAAATTTCAAATTCAAGTTTTAAACAATTTTAAATATCATGTGTAATAATATGTAATTTCAAAATTTTCAATTACATATTTTTAAACATGATTTAAAAATTAAATCTCAAATTTAAAAATCAAAATTTTTCGATTTTCGAATCGTCGCCCTACTAGCCCCCGGAGGGCTGGCAGCCCACGACTGCCCCAGGTGCAGCCCTCCTAGGCTACAGGCCAAGCCTACAGCCTTAGGCTGCATACCTAGGCTAGGTACAGCAGTCGGCAGGCCGCAGGCACGCGTGCAGCCACAGGCTGCACGCCTAGGCTGCGGCTAGCCTTGGGGGGGCCATGGCCAGCCTCGGCTACAGGCCAAGCTTGCGGCCGTGGGTGGTCATGGCCTGTACAGGGGCTGCCGCAGCCCCATCCTGCCCGACGATAGGGGCTATAGCCCCACCAAGGCCGATGGCCTATCCCGAGGGGTCATGTCTTGATTTTCATGCCATATTCCAATTTACCTATTAGGATCTCCAAAAATTAATTTGAATCCCAATTAAATTGAAATTTTCCACACAATCAAAATTTCAACCTTTAAATTAAATTTAACTTTTGGGAAAAATTAATTACGGTCTTCAAACTTCAATCTCCTCTAAGAATAATTACATAAAAAATCCTAAACCGTTTCCAGTGTACAAAAATTCTGATCATAATAATTCTAAGACACAAAATTAAAATCCATAGGAAAATTACAGTGTTAATAAACTGCTCCCATGGTTACATAAAAAATCCTAGATACAATTTTTCTAAATTCTAAGGAACCATATCAGGCAAAAACAAGCATGCTTATAATAATTTAAAAAATTAAAATAACCACATACTAGATACATAATCCATGATAACAACATAAAGGAATCCTAGAATGCCATACTTTAAATATCAAATCCATACATAAATAAAAGACTAATTAATTATCTAATTTATGTACATGGCATAGTAATGAGATGGCTCTGATACCAATTGAAGGAAATAAATCGATAAAAACGTATCAGAGTGGTGCAGCGGAATAATAAAATTTTTTTAAGATCGTTAAGTATCTCATGATGCCATATACAATAAACCAACAACAATTTAAACTCATATCTCAAGGATGCCAATCTGCAGGAGGAGAATGACTGGAGGGCTTCAACTAACTAGCTTTCTCTACTATTCTCCAATTCCCGAATGGCTAAGTGTGTGGGCACTCTGAACCTCGATCGGTATGCTAGCACTGCTAGTCTTCTTCCGACCACCCAGATCTCTAAAGAACTTACTGTCACGGTGAGTTGTGCAACAATAAGCCTGCTCACTTGAGAGTATGTGGTCTTAAAGAACTGGAGTGGCAGGACCTCTATTTATAGACTTGCATGAGGTGATCCTCTGAATTCGAATTGGATTAGGAGAATATATTCTCCCTTATCCACAACCAAAAAATCTGAATTTATCAAGGCCAAATCCCAACTAAAAAATTCGGCCACTTTAGGATTTTTCCATTCAAAATTCAAACAGGATTTTGACTAGAATTTTATCTCATCATTATCCAACCAAAAATTCAAAAATCTATCTTGAGATTTCCTCCAAATTTTCAGCCACAAATAATAGGGAGAGAATCAAAATTCCACTAGGATTTTCAAGCTTGAACCTTATCTCATCCTTATCCAAAATAACCGAAAATCCTTTATGAGATCTTCCTCAAAATTTCAGCCATAATCAGGGAGGAGAGAATCCAAATTCAACTGGGATTGAAACTTGAATTTTTTCCTAAACCTTATCCACAAAAATCTGAAAATTCCGTGAGGTCAATCCTTAAAATTTTTGTCCAAATTTGTTAGGATTTGGCTTCAAAATTCAAGTAGGATTCTAACAAGATTTTCCTCTCCATATCCAACTCAAATTCAAATTTCATTCCTTTTGGATTTACCACAAGAAATTCGAATCCTACTTGGACTGTGATTCAAAATTTAAATTTCAAATTTCAAATTCAAATTTCAAATTTAAATTTCAAATTCAAAATTTCAAATTCAAATTTCAAATTCAAATTTCAAATTTCAAAATTCAATTTTCAAATTTCAAAATCCACAAAGCAGTTGTATTTCAAATTCTTGTTCTCATGGATAATTTTCTACAACTTCAATCCAATCTCAAATAAAACCATGGCAACTTTATTTGGAGTTCGAATAATTGTGTACTCTATTATCCAAAACAAAATATGAATTCAACCAGAGAGAATCTTGTCCACCATCCTAATCCTATGTCAACACCATCCATGCATAATCAACTAGTCAATAGCATACACAAATCAATTTGCCAAATGTTAAGGAATTTTGTAGAGCTAGTAGAGGGACCAATTGGACATATATAATCGGGCTCCTGTGAATTCATATGATCATCACTCTTTATCAAACAACTCAATCATATGATCACTAATTTCAGAGTCACACCACTATAAACCTGAAACTAAACTCCTAATTATATACCGTATTACGTAAGCTTGTAACAAGCTATCGTCCAATGACCTTGTCATGTATTCAGAACCCTCATATGATATCCATGATCAGCCTTAGGTCAAAGTCCGTTTAATCCTACTGATCAGGCTATCTTAAAGTTCCATTATACTACCGAATAAGAAAATGATTATTCACCATATGTGAATAAGAAGTCATCCACCCAGCAGACGACCCAAGAGCTTGTCCATTTTCATATCCAATGCCTTTAAGAGGATACCCTTAACTCCTTATTAGAGCTATGATTCCGATATCTGTAAATAAACCCTTCATCATATACAAGTCATGCACCTAACGAATAGGTCTATAAGCTTACTACCTTTGATACGCTTTAGCTATTGGAAAATCAAAGTACACAAGTCATATACATGAAGCTATTTATCTACTCAGGATTAAGGTTACTACACATTGAACGTCAAAAGCAGATCGATCCACTCAAAGCGGACTTCATAGATCAATCACGCTTTAGTCCCGATCTAATATGTACCACCAAGCAATATATCTATGTCTCTACTTAGGAGTTCAACTCCAGACAGTTAAGACAAACCGTCCCTACCATGACTTTAGACAACATAATAGTCTTAATATGAGTTAGATGCTCGGTGTAACCCCATTGGCTACAGACCTTAGTTTCGACCGCTTACTTTAGAAAATTATCTTCTCGCATACAAAAGTCCATTGCATGCAATGTTCTAACAGTTTAACACAAGCAGTCAGGGAGCCATATTTGCTTACGTTTACTTTAGCATGTAAATAAAATGTAGACACACAATAATTTAATGAATAACCTCTATATATAATTTTATTATCCAGTTCAAAATAAATACATCAAAATATCTTAAATGCCGTCACAGGCTTACATAATACGATATATAATTGGGAGTTCAGTTTCATGTTTATAGTGGTGTGACTCTGAAATTAGTGATCATATGATTGAGTTGTTCAGTACAAAATAATGATCATATGGATTCATGGGAGCCCGATTATATATGTCTAATTGGTCCCTCTAGTAGCTCTACATAATTCCTTAACGATTGGCAAATTGATTTGTGTATGCTTATTGGCTAGTTGACTATGCATGGATGGTGTTGACATAGGATTAGGATGGTGGACAAGATTCTCTCCAGTTGAATTCATAATTTATTTTGGATAATAGAGTACACAATTATTCGAACTCCAAATAAAGTTACCATGATTTTATTTAAGATTAGATTGGAATTGTAAAAAATTATCCATGAGAACAAAATTTGAAATACAACTTTTTGTGGATTTTAAATTTTGAATTTTGAATTTTGAATTTTGAATTTTGAATTTTGAATTTTGAATTTTGAATTTTGAATTTTGAATTTTGAATTTTGAATTTTGAAATTTGAAATTTAAATTTTGAATTTGAAATTTGAATTTGAAATTCAAATTTGAAATTTGAATTTGAAATTCAAATTTGAAATTTGAAATTTGAAATTTAAAATTTTTAAATTTGAAATTCAAATTTTGAATCACAGTCCAAGTGGAATTCGAATTCTTAGTGGATAATTCCACAAGATTAGAATTCGAATTTGAGTTGGATTATGGAGAGGAAAATCTTATTTGAATCCTACTTGAATTTTGAATCCCAATCCTAACTAACTTGCACGAAAATATTGGGGAATATCCTCATAGATTTTTCGGTTTTTGTATGGATAAGATTCAGGAAAAAATTCAAGTTTCAATCCTACTTGAATTTAGATTCTCTCCTCCCTAAAAGTGGTCAAAATTTTTGAGGAAGATCTCATGTAGATTTTCAGTTTTTTATGGATAAGGATGAGATAAAATTCAAGCTTGAAAATCCTAGTTGAATTTTGATTCTCTCCCTACTTTTGTGGCCGAAAATTTTAAGGAAATCTTAAAAGGGATTTTCAGTTTTTTATTAGTTAATGGTGAGATAAAATTTAAGTTAAAATCCTGTTTGAATTTTGAATGCAAAGACCTAGAAGGTGGCCAAATTTTTTAGTTAGATTTTGGCTTGAAAAATTCAGATTTTGTGTTGTGGATAAGGGAGAAAATCTTCTCCTAATCCAATTCGAATTCAGAGGATCACCTCATGCAAGTCTATAAATAGAGGTCCTGCCACTCCAGTTCTCTGAGACCACAGACTCTCAAGTGAGCAGGCTTATTGTTGCATAACTCACCATGACAATAAGTTCTTTCGAGATCTGGGTGGTCGGAAGAAGAGTAATAGTGCTAGCATACCGATCGAGGTTCAGAGTGCCCACACACTCAGTCATTCGGGAATTGGAGAATAGTAAAGAAGGCTAGTTAGTTGAAGCCCTCTGATTATTCTCTTCATGCAGATTGGCGTCCTCTGAGGTATGATTTTAAATTGTTGTTAGTTTATTGTATATGGCATCATGGGATATTTAACGATCTTAAAAAATTTTTATTGTTCCACTGCACCACTTTGATATGTTTTTACCGATTTATTTCCTACACCGAACACCGTTGTGGAAAATTAGATTGATAAGAAAAGCTTTTGTAAATAAATTCCCACCTCAAAAACTGGCCATAGCAGCCAAGAGACAAGGTGAAATATATTTCCTTGAAACAAGGAAACATGCTTGGAATTTTTGAATAAAAAAAGGGGTTTTTAGAAGACAAGCACTATTGCTTTTTGTAAACCCTTAAATGCAAATGTGGGCTATTTTTTTTTCACCTCCCTCTGTTTTCTACATGGGGCAGCAGCTGAAATTTTTGTCCCCCCAAGATTAGGCAATTAAGCTTAATAAAGTTGTTTAGAGTTGATTAAACTTGTTTAGGGTTGGTTTATAAATAGGTCACCTTGACCATTTGAACAATTTTTTTTCTTCTTGCTCCCCCACATACTCTAAAGCAACCAAATTTTCTTCTTCTTCCTCTCAGCTAGCTGAACCCTCTCAACCAAAAACACACCCAAAAATTTGTCAAAGTTGCTTGGATCGAACTCATTCTTCAGGTCACACAAAGGTAATCGTTAAGACCCTTTTCTTTGTGGCTATTGTCTTTAATTAAGATTTGATCTCAAAGGGATTTATTATGTATTTGAGCACATAGGTTGTAATAAGTTTATTTTGAGCTTTAACCACTTTATCATGTGGTTATGTGGTTGTGTAGTTATGGTTTTTGTTTTTATGGTTTATGGTATGCTTAGATAGTTAGGGTTTGCATGAGAAGCAAATCTTTCCTTATTTTTAGCCATGGATTTTGATAGTTTTGAGCATGATATCGATAGATTTTGAGAATATGTGAAACATAAAAGTTTTAACAAATTTCGTAATAGATGGTTTTCCATGAAATGGACCTAGGCTAAAAATGATGTTATTATAGGCTTTTGGATAGTTTTCTAACCAGAGGTCAAAATTGGGATTGTAATCCTAGAGGCAGGGATAGTTTCGGATTTTTGTAAAAATAGGTAATCTTGAGTCCGAATCAGTTTCAGGACTCAACATGAAAAACATAGACCACATCGAAAACTTAAAAATGGGTGGTGTGAGTATCAAAAATTCGGCCGTTTTAGGGCCTAAACAAAGCACTTTTCCTAAACCTAAAAATTGGGAAATTTTCTAAAACTGGGCCAAAACAAAGTCACAGGTTTGAGATGTTTAGGAGAGGCTAGAGTCCTAAACAAGCTCCGAGATGAACATGAAAGTTGTCCATCTTGTCGAGGCCTTAAAATGTCATGTTTGCCAATTTTACAAATTTGATCTTTTTAAGCAAGTTGTGATTGGTTTTTTCAAAGAGGTTCAAAAACCATATTTTTGACTTAACACCAAATAGTGTTCTTTCAAAATAAGACAAAGGATTTAAGACAATGACCACACCTTCCAACGGGGTGTTAAGAGGACTATTTTTAAAGAGTGTGTGTTTCTTAAAATGAAAAAAAAAAAAAAAAACGTTTGCGAACAATTTTCAAAATCGGTAGGATTTTAAAGGTACCTCGATTACCTTAGATGGCCGATTAGTTAAATAGCTAATTAGCTAGCATAACCAAGAGAGAGAGAGAGACGTTAATTGATTTATTAAGCAAATAAATCAATTAACCATAATTTAAAGATAGTTAAACGAACTCTCTAAAAAGAGAGCAATTTAGTATCGATGGTAATCGGTAACATATGTTGACAGATGCTTAGGTCACTGATGATGTTAAGGACTTAAAAACGAGTATTAATGGAATGTGTTATGATTATAGGTAGACACCTGTATTACAACAAGGCATAGTATGAATTGCCTATAGATTAGATAAGTACAACTCCGCCTACAGCATGAATGAAAATGGTTTTAAACGGTTATTTTTATGATGAGTATGTTTTTATTCCTTAATTGCGAATGATTGATGAATAACATGATGAAGATGTTTTATTTAGCTTTTACGATAACCATGTTTTTATTCTTTAATCGTGTATGATTACTGAATAACAAGATAGAGCTCATGACGTGATGATAGTAATTCATGGTCTCAACAATTGGGTAATTAAGAAGCAAGTCAAGACTCATTGAGCGCGTCGTACCGGCCTCTCAAGCTACAGGGAGGTTTTCAGTTTAAGTATGACGAGCCAAGGCTCCAAAGAAAGTTTGTGGTCTGGATGAATCTGGAGATCCGCATGTATTCAGTATCGACATACGGGCCCTCAGACAAGTAAAGAAAGATAATGCATAATGAAGCATAATTGAGCATAATCAATTCATGTATAGTTCATGATATACTTTAAGTTATAGTTATGATATGCTTCTAAGTTATGTGATATATGTTATGCTTTCAGTTACATGACACATGATATGTTTTCATGATATGCTTTAAAGTCACGATATGTTTATAAGTATGAAGTACCTTTAAGTCATGGCATATGTTTTGAAATGAGAGTTTTGCAAGGTTAAGTGTTGTACTTACTGAGCGTAAAGCTCATCATGTGTGTTCATACTGTAGGTAAGAAACCTACGGGCTAGACTCCAATGGACGATGATGGTGGTAGGGATGAAGTGAGGGTTAGGTATAGATATCACCACAAGTTCTACTTCTGCATGATGTTAAGTAACCCTTTTTATTTCGAGAACCAAACTCATGTTAAGTAATGACTAGTTTAGTGTTTTCTGAGTATGTATGTATGTTTGACCTCAAGTTGTATTAAGACCTTTATGTTTTCGTAAAGTATATTTAAGTATATATGTCTATAGTAAAGCTTATGTATAAAAAAAAATCATGTGGAAATTATGATGTTGAAGTATGATTGTTTTAAGCACGTTTCCAAGTAAGTTAAAGCAAAGTAAGTTTAAGTGAGTGGCGATGGCTGCGCCACTAGGGCGGGTCAAAGCCAGAGTCACCACAGTTGGTATCAGAGTGGTATCCTGCCACCCTAGCTCACATCGCTGCATGCCCACTTTACCCGTCCAAGCAAGTTAGTTTTTATATTATGTTGTTAGTATGTAGGTTAATGTTTCAGTTATAATATGTAGCCATGGCCGCACCAGTAGATCCCTAATAAAGGAATGAAAATCGCAAGGTGAGTGCTGCTTTCATTGACATCCATCCCTATAGGTATGACGGATGCCGCTCTCACGAGCTCGTAGGATGGATTCGCCGCATGGAGGTCATTTTCTGTACCTGCCATATCTCACCCCACCTACAAGTGGATCTAGCAAGTAGCAGGTTGGATGGACCAATAATGGCCTGGTAGGATAGACAACACAGGAATGGAGACCCTATGATGCACTGGATTGTTAGGAAATGCCCTAAGCATTAGAAGATGTATTTATTTTAAACTGGATAATAAAATTATATATAGAGGTTATTCATTATATTATTGTATGTCCTCATTATATTTACATGTTAAAGTAAATGTAAGCAAATATGGCTCCCTGACTGCTTGTGTTAAAACTGTTAGAACGTTGCATGCAATGGACTTTTTATATGCAAGAAGACAATGTTCTAAAGTAAGTGGTCTAAACTAAGGTCTGTAGTCTATTGGGTTAGACCGAGCATCTAAATCATGTTAAGACTATTATGTTGTCTAAAGCCATGGTAGGGATGGTTTGTCTTGGCTGTCTGGAGCATAGACTCCCAAGTAGAGACATAGATATGTTGCTTGGTGGTGACATATTAGACCGGGACTAAAGCATGATTGATCTACGTAGTCCGCTATGAGTGGATCAATCAGCTTTTGACATTCATTATGCAGTAACCTTAATCCTGAGTAGATGAATAGCTTCATGTGTATGACTTGTGTACTTTGATATTCCAATGGCTAAAGCGTCTCAGAGGTAGTAAGCTTATAGATCGGTTCGTTGGGTGCATGACTTGTATACGATGAAGGGTTTGTTTATAGATATCAGAATCATAGCTCTAATAAGGAGTTAAGGGTATCCTCTTAAAGGCATTATACTGAATGTGAAAATGGACAAGACCTTGGGTCATCTGCTGGGCGGATGACTTCTTATTCACATATGGTGAATAATCATTTTCTTATTCGGTAGTATAATGGAACTTTAAGATAGCCTGATCAGTAGGATTAAACAGACTTTAACCTAAGGCTGATCATGGATATCATATGAGGGTGTTCTGCATACATGACAAGGTCATTGGATGATAGCTTGTCACAGACTTACATAATGCGGTATATAATTGGGAGTTCAGTTTCATGTTTGTAGTGGTGGGACTCTGAAATTAGTGATCATATGATTGAGTTTTTCGGTAAAGAATGATGATCATATGGATTCACAGGAGCCCAATTATATATGTCCAATTGATCCCTCTATTAGCTCCACATAATTCCTTAATGATTGGCAAATTGATTTGTGTATGCTATTGGCTGGTTGATTATGCATGGATGGTGTTGATATAGGATTAGGATGGTGGACAAGATTCTTTCCGGTTGAATTCAGATTTTGTTTTGGATAATAGAGTACACAATTATTCGATCTCCAAACAAAGTTGCCATGATTTTATTTGAGATTTGATTGCTGTTGTAGAAAATTATCTATGAGAACAAGAATTTGAAATACAACTGTTAGTGGATTTTGAAATTTGAATTTTGAAAATTGAAATTTGAAATTTGAAATTTGAAATTTGAATTATGAATTTGAGATTTGAATTTGAAATTTAAATTTGAAATTCGAATTTGAAATTTAAAATTTGAATTTGAATTTTGAATTTTGAAATTTGAAATTCGAAATTCAAAATTCAAATTTTGAATCACAGTCCAAGTAGGATTCGAATTTTATGTGGTAAATCCATAGGGATGAAATTCGAATTTGAGTTGGATATGGAGAGGAAAATCTTGTTTGAATCCTACTTGAATTTTGAATCTAAATCCTAACTACCTTGGTCGAATTTTGTTGAGGAAAATCCTTCAAGATTTTTTGGTTTTTTATGGATAAGATTCAGAGAAAAATTCAAGTTTCAATCCCAGTTAAATTTGGATTCTCTCCTCCCTAGAGAATGGCCAAAAGTTTTAAGGTAGATCTCATGAGGATTTTCGGTTTTATATGGATAAGGATGAGATAAAATTCAAGCTAGAAAATCCTATTTGGATTTTGATTCTCCTCACACTTTAATGACTGAATCTAGTCATGTTTTTGGCACAAAGGGGAATCAGTTTTTATGAGGGAATGAGGAGATAAAATTCTAGTTAAAATCCTGTTTGAATTTTGAACACAAAATCTTAAGTGTGGCCAAAATATTTTGTCGGATTTGGCCTTGATAATTTTGGATTATGTGAGTGGATAAAGGAGACAATCTTCTCCTAATCTAATTTGAATTCAGAAGATCACCTCATACAAGTCTATAAATAGAGGTCCTGCCACTCTAGTTCTCTCAGACCACAGACTCTTAGGTGAGTAGGCTTATTGTTGCATAACTCACCGTGACAATAAGTTCTTTAGAGATCTCGGTGGTTAGAAGAAGACTAGCAGTGCCAGCATACCGATCGAGGTTCAGAGTGCCTACACACTCAGCCATTCGGGAATTGGAGAATAGTAGAGAAGGCTAGTTGGTTGAAGCCCTCCTATCATTCTCCTCCTGCAGATTGGCATCCTTGAGGTATGAGTTTAAATTGTTGTTGGTTTATTGTATATGGCATCATGAGATATTTAACGATCTTGAAAAATTTTATTGTTCCGCTGCGCACTCTGATACGTTTTTACCGATTTATTTCCTACAATTAGTATCAGAGCCATCTCATGACTATGTCATGTACATAAATTAGACAGTTAGTTAGTCTTTTTATTTATGTATGGATTTGATATTTAGAGAGTGGCATTCTAGGATTCCTTTATGTTGTTATCATGGATTATGTATGTAGTATGTGGTTATTTTAATTTTTTGAATTATCATAAGTATGCTTGTTTTTGCCAGTTATGGTTCCTTAGAATTTAGAAAATTGTATCTAGGAATTTTTTATGTAACCACGGGAACAGTTTATTAATACTGTAACTTTCCCATGGATTTTAATTTTTGTCTCTTAGAATTATTATTATTAGAATTTTTGTACACCGGAAACGGTTTAGGAATTTTATGTAATTATTCTTGGAGGAGATTGAAGATTAAAGACCGTAATTTATTTTTCCCAAAAGTTAAATTTAATTTAAAGGTTGAAATTTTGATTGTGTGGAAAATTTCAATTTAATTAGGATTCAAATTAATTTTTAGTGATCCTAATGGGTAAATTGGAATATGGCATGAAAATCGAGACACGACTCCTCGGGATAAGCCATCGGCCTTGGTGGGGCTGCAGCCCTTGGCCTTGGGTAGGATGGGGCTGCTGCAGCCCTTGTACAGGCCATGACCACCCATGGCCGCAGGCTTTGCCTGGAGCTAAGGGTGGCCGTGACCCCCCCAAGGGCTGGCTGCAGCCTGGGCATGTAGCCTGCCAGTTGCTGTGCCCAGCCTAAGCGTGCAACCTAGGGCTGCGCATGGTGCGACCGTGGGCTAACAGCCCCCCGGGGGCTAGGGGCTGCCCACGGCGGCTGCCGGCCTCCGGGGCCTTGGGGGCGACGGCTCGAAAATCGAAAAATTTTGATTTTTAAATTTGAGATTTAATTTTTAAATCATGTTTAAAAATATGTAATTGAAAATTTAAAAATTTTGAAATTACATATTATTGCACATGATATTTAAAATTGTTTAAAATTTGAATTTGAAATTTAAATTTGAAATTTGAATTTGGAATTTGAATTTGAAATTTAAATTTTAAATAATTCTTAGGATGAGAAATAAATGGAGAGGCTACATAAAGATGGATACAAGGAGACGGAACAAAACATAGTGTAGAAGAGGCCACGTGGGAAAGAGAAGAAGAAATGAGAGAAAAGTACCCCTATTTATTCTAATTTTCGAGGACGAAAATTTTTAAGGAGGGGTGAATGTCACAGCGAAGAAATTTTACTGTCTATAGAAATTTTGTATAACATGTGTACATAATAATTTTTATGGGTATAATCGTAAAACATATGTTTTAATACTATTTAGAATGCAACAAAATATTCTAACCATGCCAAAGTGAGTGTGAGTAAGATTGGAAAATTTTATTGAACCAAAGTGAAATACTTACAGTATTAATTTTAGGCAAACCGGAGTGAATTAAGGAAAACCGATCACACGGACAGCCTTAGAAACTCGTCTACGCGTTTTCGATACAAAGTCGTTCGGTTTGACTTTTGGTCAAAAAGTTTGACCAAGATAATTATGTGGAGTCAAAGATTGGATTTGAAACTTTGAATGGATGTATAGATACATCAAGATCTGATGGCTAGGGCTTAAAGTCAATTTGATCCAACGGCCATGATTCAAAGTCAACACCAAAGAAGTAAAAAATCAATCTACAAAATTTGAAGAGTTTTCTAGGGCTTAATGGTGGCAGTTTTTTATTGGAAAATGGGGGAAAAATCAGCCAAAAATTTTATTAATTGCAAGCCAGTCCTAAAGGTTTGGAAAATTGCACAAAAGGCTTGCAAAACAGTCCCTCAAAATTTTTCCATTTGGTCCTTCCTTTTTGGCTTCATTTATACACAGTTTTGGCAAGGGAAAAATTAGAAAAAAAAAATTTGTTTCTTCAGCCCCCTTGCAGCTGTGAGCTTTCCTCCATTGAAGCAATAAATTTTCTTCAAGTTTTGATCAAGGAAAGTGTGTAAAATCCCTCCCTAGCATCAAGAAATCAAGAAAGCAAGGTAAACTTTCATTTTTGCATGATTTCCTCTTCTTTTTCATGCAAAATCCGTGTAGGATATGGGGCTGTTTTGATGTTAAAATTTCAGATTTTTGTTGGTTGCTTTTGGTGTTGTAAATCATGTGAAAAAGGGTGATAAAAGAATGAGATGAAATAGAATTGAAAAACAACAACTTTGGTGCTTGTTTTTCAAGTAAAATCCGTGGTTCACCGTGCATGGAAAGGTGAAAGTTTTGATGTTAACTTGGTTGGTTTTGGTGTTGAAAAGTATGTGGAAATGAAATGAAAGAAAGGAATGGAATGGAATTGAAAAACACAAAGTCTTGCGTTTCGTTTCTTATGAAAAATTCGTGTGTGGGATTGTGAAAATTTTCAAGTTTAGTTTGGTTAAATTGTTAATTTGAATATATGTTTTGGAATTTGAGATGATTAGAAAAGAAATTTGAAAGCTTGAAACAAATTTTGAATAGGTTTTTCATGATAAAACCCGTGGGCTTTCAATGGTGGAAGGCATGAAATTTTGATGGATTAGGTTAGTTTTTGTATTGTAGTGAACATGTGTTGATATGAAAAATTGAATAAGGAAAAATGAAGTATTGAAACAAAAATTTTGTTTAGTATTTTCTTAAGAAAACCGTGCATATGTTAAGGAGCAAAAAGAGTTGTAATGGTGTGATATGTTATGGAATGAAACGAGATGGAATTTGTGATTTAAACCGTGTCTAAAAATGAGAAAGAACGGGTTGAAATCCCGTTGGAAATACTTAGGTTTTGACGAAAAATTTTACGTAAAACGTTTGTAACTTTTGCATAAAATTAGGTTTGTGGTATAGTACGTGGCAGGTTAGAATAAGATAGATGGTTTTGAGGCGTTACCAAAATGCCAGGAACCTAGAATTTTAGTGGAAATGCTGCCGAAATTTTTATAACAGCACAAAGGGCATTTTAGGAAACAAGGGGTAAAATTAGGATAGGAATGGGAAAATTCGAGCCCCTCGGGGACCTAGGCTCGAGAAAATACAATGGACGATTTCCAAAGTAGTGAAATGTCCATTTGAGGTCCCGAACTGTTAGAAAAAAGAGAACGACCCCGAGGGTCGAAATAGTATCATCTGAGGGTCGGGTGAATAGTAATATAAGCATTTTGGCAAGAAATGTCGTAAAACCTCGATAAGACCTAAGAAAAACTATTTTATGAATTTTGGGACTAGAAAACCCAGTTAAAATGTTAAAATGCAAATTTTACGGTCTAAGGTCTCGTCAGGGGCAAAATGGTCATTTCAACCTAAAATTTTAGAAAGGTCAAAAGAGGAGCGTTGAACCTCCTAGAAGGTCATTTTATGACTTTTGGGCTTAGAAAGGCCAGTTTAAGCAGTAAAATAAAATGTTTACAGTCTAGGTCAACGTTCCTATTCATGATGAATAGTATTATTCTTGATCAAAGTTACTATTTATCGTTTTGATTAAAATTTTTTAACTGCTTGGAAATGATCGTTAGAGTCTCCGAAGAGCCTAAACAGGATTTTAAAGATCAAAATCAAAATTTAAAACTGAGAAATGGAGAAAACTCCCACTATGAGCGAAACGGTAATTTTGCCAAAAGTTTGGGACAAGATGATAATTTTGCAAAAAGGTTCCAGAAAGGTCTAAATAGGATTGTTCAAGCTTTAAATGCTAGCTTAAGGCTTTAATTAAATTGTTAAAAGCCAAAGTTGAGATTTTAGTAAAACAAAACTATTTATTAAAAATGTAATTAATCGATGACCTTATTGACTATAAGAAACCCGACTGGAGCCAAGCACAGGAATTCAAAGGACACGAGAAAGCTTACTTTAGCCCAAACACTGTAAGTACAGACATTTATATGTCTATTCACGAACTATCTTACCATAGAATTATGTTTATGTATCAATCGTATGTTGTGACGTAATAGTCTTACAAGTATACAAAGTTAGAAAAACATGAAAAGCTAAAGTAATGAAAGATAAATGTAAGCAAGATAATAAGACTAAAAATGTAAGTTTGGCGTACCGGCCTCCCCAGTGTGAACTTTAAAGATAGCCTCCACCCCAGTGTGTGGTGCTACCCCAAGTGTGGTAGTTAATGGCTTAATGTGCTACCCCAAGTGTGGTAGTGTAAAGATTGACCTTGGAGCCGATTAGTGGGTCTCTCCCCCTTTCCCCCATTGGTCTATGTGCATTAGGTACGTCCAAGTGTAAAGATAATAAGACTAAAAATGTAAGGTTGGCGTACAGGCCTCCCCAGTGTGAGGTTTAAAGATAGCCTCCACCCTAGTGTGTTGTGCTACCCCAAGTGTGGTAGTTAAAATCTTAATGTGCTACCCCAAGTGTGTGTAAAGATTGACCTTGGGGCCGATTGGTTGGTCGCTCCCGAGCCCACAAGTGAAAGATAAAGAAAGACAAAGAAAGAAAAGGAAGAAAAGAAAAGAAAAGAAAAATAAAGTAAAAGATAGAATAGAAAGAGCGAGGAGTTCATAAGAACAGAAAATGAACACACATAAAACAGACTAACCCTAAGTGTTAGGCATAAATCATGCTTTATCTGCATGTTTGTACTTACTGAGCTCTAGCTCATTAGTCTGTTCGTGATGTAGGTAACAAGAGTAAGCAACCTATATAATGAAAAGAAAGCTAAAGGACTGGCAGGCAGATTCCTACAGTGTCATGGACGGGTTATGGATCCGCTTTGCAAATCATCTGCTCTGAAAAGAGTGTAGTATAAGAATGTATGTATAATTGTATAAAGACAAGATAAGTATGTGATGTATAAAGTAAAGTAAGTCTAAAGGTATACTTACATAATAAAGTATGTTTATATTACTAAGTATTTTCAAGAAAACAAGACCACAAGCATTTTATTAAAAAAAAAAATTCACGATTTTTCAAATGCCAATCTTTTAAAGAAAAGCAAGTTAAGTAAAAAGAAATAAGAGCAAAGAAAGAAAGAAAGAAAGAAAGAGAGTGGACGACTCGAGCTAGTCGGGTGGCCCATATCATGGGACAAATAGTCAGAACATGGATCTCGTCCAATTAATATATGTTGCCTTATATTCTCCACGGTTAAGACATATATTAATAACTGCTTATTTTTTACCACCAGTTTAGTTAACAGAGCTTCTAGGGAAGGTTAATAACTTAACGAGTCTTAAGTGTACAACCATTGTTTACGTAACTTGATCCATGTCCTACCAAGCCACCGAGGGGTTGTCATGAATAGAATCATGCCCGAACACATTTTCCACATAGGAGATCCAACCTAATATACCGGTGGCGGTAAACACCTACCGAGGGGTGTGGTCAGGGCAGAACTAATGCGAGGTGTTACCATGGTTTCACATACGAATCAACAATGGAGGCCATGGGTTTTATTTGAAACTCTCTCCCACTCAATATTTTGAAAAAACATGCAAGTTTTGTAAAATGTATGATCAATATAGTTTGAGCAGTATTCATCTATCCCATATGATATGTTATCAAATATGCATCCAAATCATCCATCAATACATATTCATACATCCATGACATATCATGGAAAAAATAATTGACGGAAAAAAAATAACCAAGCCATGGTCCCATCCTAGAATAAAGAAAAAATTAAAGATTACAAAATTCCATCCAAAGCATTCTTTGGGTCTTGAATTTTTTTGCTCCATCTTCTTGCATCCATCTTTATGTAGCCTTTTCATTTATTTCTCATCCCTAGAATCATTTAAAATTCAAATTTCAAAAAATTTAAATTTCAAATTCAAATTTTAAAACAATTTAAATTTTATGTGTACTAATATGTAATTTCAAATTTTCAATTACATATTTTTAAACATGATTTAAAATTAAATCTCAAATTTAAAAAATTAAAATTTTTATTTTTTGGCCCATAGGTCCACTGGCCCGAAGGCCCGCTGCTGCCGTGGGCAGCCCACAGCCCTCGGGGGGGCTAGCAGCCCACACCTAGGCTGTGTGCAGCCCTGCTGGGCTGCATATCCGGGTGGGTGCAATAGCCCGCTAGGCTACAAGCAATGCCTGCAGCTATGAGTTGCACACCTGGGGGGCCACTGTAGCCCCTAAGGGGGAAGGGGCTGCCGCAGCCCTATCCTACCCGAGGGTAGGGGTTGCAGCCCCACCAAGGCTAGTGGCCCGTCCCGAGGGTTCAATCCTCGATTTTCGTGTCGTATTCTAATTTATCTATTAGGATCTTAAAAATTAATTTAAACCCTTATTAAATTGGAATTTTCCACACAAACAAAAATTTCAATCTTTAAATCAAATTTAACTTTGGAAAAAATAAATTATGGTCTTATATATTCAATCTCCTCCAAGAATAATTACATAAAATTTTCAATACCATTTCCAGTGTACAAAATTCTAATCCTAAAAAAAATCCTAAGAGACTAAAAATTAAAATCCATGAGAAAATTACAATGATTATAAACCACTCCTATGGTTACATAAAAATTCCTAGATATAATTTTCTAAATTCTAAGGGACAATAACTGGCATAAATTAAGCATGCTTATAATAATTTCATAAATTAAAATAACCACATACTACATACATAATTCATGATAACAACATAAAGGAATCCTAGAATGCCACTCTCTAAATATCAAATCCATACATAGAAAAAACTAACCTATTGTCTAATTTATGTACATGACATAATCATGAGTTAGCTCTAATACCAATTGTACGATAATTCGGTAAAAAATGCGTCAGAGTGGAATAGCGGAATTATAAAAATTTTTCAGGATCATTAAATATCTCATGATGTCATATACAATAAACTAACAACAGTATAAACTCATACCTCAGAGGACGCCAAACTGCAGGAAGAGAATGACCGGAAAGGCTTTAACCAACTAGCCTTCATTATTATTCACCAATTCCTAGATGGCAGAGTGTATGAGCACTTGGATCCTTGATCGGTATGCTAGCACTACTAGTCTCCTTCTGACCACCCAGATCTCTAAAGAACTTATTGTCATGGTGAGTTATGCAATAATAAGCCTACTCACTTGAGAGTCTGTGGTATGAGAGAATTGGAGTGGTAGGACCCTTATTTATAGACTGGCATAAGGTGATCCCTTGAATTCGAATTGGACTAGGAGAAGATTTTCTCCCTACCTTTCCTCACAAAATCCGGATTCCCTATAGGCCACGATCAAGGGAAGATTCAACCACCCTAGGGGATCTTGCATTCTAAATTCAAACAGGATTTTAACTTGAATTTTATATCATCATTATCCACATAAAAAACTAAAATTTTCTTTGGATTTATCCATAAAATTTTGACCACTTTGTTGTAGGAAAATAAATCGGTAAAAACGTATCAGAGTGGCGCAGCAGAATAATAAAAATTTTTAGATCGTTAAATATCTCATGATGCCATGTACAATAAACCAACAACAATTAGAACTCACACCTCAAGGATGCCAATCTGCAGGAGGAGAATGACCGGAGGGCTTCAACCAACTAGCCTTCTCTACTATTCTCCAATTCCTGAATAGCTGAGTGTGTGGGCACTCTGAACCTCGATCGGTATGCTAGCACTGCTAGTCTTCTTCCGACCACCCAGATCTTTAAAGAACTTATTGTCACGGTGGGCTGTGCAACAATAAACCTGCTCACCTGAGAGTCTGTGGTCTGAGAGAACTGGAGTGGTAGGACCTCTATTTATAGGCCTGCATAAGGTAATTCTCTGAATTTGAATTAGATTAGGAGAAGATATTCTCTCTTATCCACAACCATAAAAAATTTTCCAAGGGAAAATCCCAACAATAAAATTCGGCCATTTAGGATAAATCCAATCCAAATCTAAACAAGATTTTAACTAGAATTTTATCTCCCTTTTTCAACCAAAAAATCCAAAAATTCCAAGGAGAAAATCTCCTCAAAATTTCGGCCACTTTTAGGATAAGGGAGAATCAAAATTCCACTAGAAGTTTCAAGCTTGAATCTTATCTCATCCTTATCCAAAATAACCGAATTTTCCCTAAGGCGATATACTCCAAATTTCGGCCACATTTCTGGGAGGAGAGAATCCAAATTCAACTGGGATTGAAACATGAATTTTTTTTCTTGAACCTTATCCACAAAAACAGAAAATCCATTGAGTATAATTCTCAAAATTTCGTCCATCATTAGTTAGGATTTGGATTCAAAATTCAAGTAGGATTCTAACAAGATTATCCTCTCCATATCCAACTCAAATTTGAATTTCATTCCTTGTGGATTTTCCACAACAAATTCGAATCCCACTTGGACTGTGATTCAAAATTTGAATTTCAAATTTCAAATTCAAATTTCAAATTTCAAATTTCAAATTTCAAATTTCAAATTTAAATTTGAATTTCAAATTTCAAATTCGAATTTTAAATTCAAATTTCAAATTCAAATTTCAAATTCAAAATTCAAATTTCAAATTTCAAAATTCAAAATTCAAATTTCAAAATTCAAAATTCAAATTTCAAAATTCAAATTTCAAAATCCACAAAACAGTTGTGTTTCAAATTCTTGTTCTCATGGATAATTTTCTACAACTCCAATCCAATCTCAAATAAAATCATGGCAACTTTATTTGGAGTTTGAATAATTGTGTACTCTATTATCCAAAACAAAATCTGAATCCAACCGGAGAGAATCTTGTCTACCATCCTAATCCTATGTTGTAGGAAAATAAATCGGTAAAAACGTATCAGAGTGGCGCAGCGGAACAATAAAAATTTTTAGATCGTTAAATATCTCATGATGCCATATACAATAAATCAACAACAATTAAAACTCATACCTCAAGGACGCCAATCTGCAGGAGGAGAATGACCGGAGGCTTCAACCAACTAGCCTTCTCTACTATTCTCCAATTCCCGAATGGCTGAGTGTGTGGGCACTCTGAACCTCGATCGGTATGCTAGCACTGCTAGTCTTCTTCCGACCACCCAGATCTCTAAAGAACTTTATTGTCACGATGAGCTGTGCAACAATAAGCCTGCTCACCTGAGAGTCTGTGGTCTAAGAGAACTGGAGTGGCAGGACCTCTATTTATAGACCTGCATGAGGTGATTCTCTGAATTCGAATTGGACTAGGAAAAGATTTTCTCCCTTATCCATAACCAAAAAATCTGAATTTTCCAAGGGAGAATCTCCATAATTAAATTCGGTTTTCCTAGGATAAATCCAATCCAAATCTAAACAAGATTTTAACTACAATTTTATCTCCCTTTTTCAACCAAAAAATCCGAATTTTTCTTGGAGAAAATCTCAACAAAAGTTTCGGCCATTATGGATAAGGGAGAATCAAAAATTCCACTAGGATTTTCAAGCTTGAATCTCATCTCAACCTTATCCAAAATAACCGAATTTCCTAGGAGATTTTCTCCTTAATTTCGGCCACTTTTCAGGGAAGGAGAGAATCCAAATTCAACTAGGATTGAAACTTGAATTTTTCCCTTGAATCCTATCCACAAAAACAGAAATTTGCTTGAGGATTATCCTCAAAATTTCGTCCCTTATTTGTTGGGATTTGAATTCAAAATTCAAGTAGGATTCTAACAAGATTATCCTCTCCAAATCTAACTCAAATTCAAATTTCAAACCTTGTGGATTTTCCACAATAAATTCGAATCCTACTTGGACAGTGATTCAAATTTTGAAATTCAAATTTCAAATTCAAATTTCAAATTCAAATTTCAAATTTCAAATTTCAAATTTCAAATTTAAATTTCAAATTCAAATTTCAAATTCGAATTTCAAATTCAAATTTCAAATTCAAATTTCAAATTCAAAATTCAAATTTCAAATTTCAAAATTCAAATTTCAAATTTCAAAATTCAAAATTCAAATTCCACAAAACGGTTGTATTTCATATTCTTGTTCTCATGGATAATTTTCTACAACTCCAATCCAATCTCAAATAAAATCATGGCAACTTTATTTGGAGTTCGAATAATTGTGTACTCTATTATCCAAAACAAAATCTAAATCCAACCGGAGAGAATCTTGTCTACCATCCTAATCCTGTGTCATCACCATCCATGCATAATAAACTAGCCAATAGCATACACAAATCAATTTGCCAAACGTTAAGGAATTATGTGGAGTTAGTAGAGGGACTGATTGGACATATATAATCGGGCTCCTGTGATTCCATATGATCATCATTCTTTACCGAACAACTCAATCATATGATCACTAGTTTCAGAGTCACACCACTATAAACTTGAAACTGAACTCCCAATTATATACCGTATTACATAAGCCTGTGACGAGCTACTATCCAATGACCTTGTCATATATGCAAAACCCTCATATGATATCCATGATCAGCTTTAGGTCAAAGTCCGTTTAATCCTACTGATCAGGCTATCTTAAAGTTCCATTATACTACCGAATCAAGAAAATGTTTATTCACCATATGTGAATAAGAAGTCATCCGCCCAGCAGACGACCCAAGGCCTTGTCCATTTTCACATTCAGTATAATGCCTTTAAGAGGATACCTTTAGCTCCTCAGAGCTATGATTCCGATATCTGCAAACAAACCCTTCATCGTATATAAGTCATGCACCCAACGAACCGGTCTATAAGCTTACTACCTCTGAGATGCTTTAGCCATTGGAACATCAAAGTACACAAGTCATATACATGAAGTAGTTCATTTACTCAGGATTAAGGTTATTACACAATGAACGTCAAAAGCAGATTGATCCACTCATAGCGGACTATGTAGATTAATCACGCTTTAGTCCCGGTCTAATATGTCACCACCGAGGAACATATCCATGTCTCTACTTGGGAGTCCAGCTCCAGACAGTCAAGACAAACCGTCGCCTCGAAGGCTTTAGACAACATAATAGTCTTAACATGACTTAGATGCTCGGTCTAACCCCATAGACTACAGACCATAGTTTAGACTGCTAACTTTAGAACATTGTCTTCTCGCATACAAAAGTCCATTGCATGCAACGTTCTAACAGTTTTAACACAAGCAGTCAGTGAGCCATATTTGCTTACATTTACTTTAACATGTAAATAAGACGAGGACAGATAGCAATGTAATGAATAACCTCTATGTATAATTTTATTATCCAGTTCAAAATGAATACATCAAAATGTCTCTAATGCTTAGGGCATTTCCTAACAATCTCCCACTTGCCCTAAGCCAGCAGATGTGCCATGTTACGCATCCCCATCGCCTCTACATGCCTCTCAAAGCTTCTAGCCACCAAAGTCTTAGTAAAGGGATTAGCGATGTTGTCCTCGGACGCGATCTTACATACATCCACTTGTCCTGTCTCCACATGCCCTCTAATAATGTGATACCTCCGATCTATGTGCTTGGTCCTCTTGTGGTGCCGAGATTCCCTTGTGTTGGCAATAGCCCCTGTATTATCACAGTAAAGTGTGATAGGCTTGTCAACACCCGGAATGACCTCAAGGTCTCTAAAGAACTTGCGGAGCCAAACCGCTTCTTTAGATGCCTCAGCCGCAGCCACATACTTAGCCTCCATAGTAGAGTCAGCTGTGCAGCCCTGCTTCACGCTCCTGCACACAATGGCGCCTCCTCCGAGTAAAAACACTGATCCAGATGTCGATTTCCTCGAATCCTTACAAGTCTGAAAGTCTGAGTCCGTGTATCCTACGGGTGTTAGGTCCCCTCCAGAATACACTAGCATATAATCCCTCGTTCTCTTAAGATACTTAAGTATATGCTTTACTGCTTGCCAGTGCTTGGTTCCATGATTTGCTTGATATCGACTCACCATACCTACTGCAAAACATATGTCCGGGCGAGTGCAAAGCACAGCGTACATAATGCTACCCACAGCGGATGCATAAGGAACCTTACTCATACGCTCTCTTTCTTCCGATGTCTTGGGACAGTCATACAATGAAAGAGTTAGACCGGTAATAGAAGGTTGTGAGCCTTTCTTTGCCTCTAGCATTGCATATTTGTCAATTATTTTATCTATGTATGAATCTTGGGATAATGCTATCATTTTGTTCTTTCGATCTCTGAAGAGACGAATGCCTAGAACATAATTAGCTTCTCCCAAGTCTTTCATGTCAAACTGTTGGTGTAACCAAAGCTTGACCGATGATAAGTTCCCTACATCATTCCCAATGAGTAGTATATCATCGACATAAAGTATCAGAAAGACCACTTTTCCATCCTTAATACGTTTATAAACACAAGGTTCATCAACGTTCTGCTCAAAACCAAATGTTTTAATCACTTGATCAAACCTCTGGTTCCATGAGTGGGATGCTTGCTTTAATCCATAAATGGATCTAAGCAACTTGCAGACTTTTCTTTCTTGGCCTTTTGCTATGAAACCTTCGGGCTGTATCATATAGATACACTCTTCAAGATGGCCATTCAAGAATGCCGTCTTGACATCCATTTGCCAGATCTCGTAATCGAGAGCCGCAGCAATGGACAGAACAATACGGATGGACTTCAGCATAGCAACAGGCGAAAAGGTTTCATCGTAATCGATTCCAGCCTTTTGTGTGTATCCCTTTGCAACCAGTCTAGCTTTGAAAGTTTCCACTCTCCCTTCCGCATCCTTCTTTCTTTTGTAGACCCATTTGCATCCAATGGGTTTTATCCCATCCGGCAAATCTACAAGTTCCCAAACAGAGTTGGATTTCATAGAATCCATCTCATTGTTCATAGCCTGTTTCCAAGATTTAGAATCAACATCATTCATAGCTTCATCACATGTGACCGGATCTTCCTCATGCTCATGAGCCTTGGCCTGGTATACCTCAGCATCATACATGAAGAAATTAGGTTTCTTCGAAACCCTCCCACTACGACGAGACACCCGAAATTGTTGATGGTCTGCAGGTCTTTCACTGGAACTCGGACTTGCGTCCAAGACCAAAATCTGTGGAGTAGTTCTTTCACCCGATAACTCCTCTAGCACTACTTTGCTTCGAGGTTTAAAGTCATTTATGTGACTTTCCTCCAAGAATGTCGCATGGGTTGAGACAATGGCTTTTTGTTCCTTCGGGTTATAGAACAGACCTCCTTTAGTTCCTTTTGGATACCCTACAAACATGCATAATTCTGATCTTGGATCCAACTTCTTCGCATCCCCATCCAGTACATGTGCCGGGCAGCCCCATATTCTCATATGTCCAAGGGAGGGCTTCCTGCCACGCCACAACTCATACGGAGTTCTAGGAATTGATTTGCTCGGAACCTGGTTCAGAATATAGCACGCCGTTTGTAAAGCATATCCCCAAAATGATAATGGCAGCGTTGAGTAACTCATCATGGACCGTACCATATCCAATAAGGTCCTGTTTCTCCTTTCGGCTACACCATTCTGTTATGGAGTACCAGGTGCAGTCAATTGGGATAAAATCCCATTCTCTACAAGATGTCCTAGAAATTCATCGGAGAGGTATTGGCCACCTCGATCAGATCGAAGTGTCTTTATGGATTTATCCAATTACTTTTCCACTTCTGCACGATACTCTTTGAACTTATCAAAGGTTTCGCTCTTGCGGTGCATCAGATACACATATCCATACCTTGAGTAATCATCTATGAAAGAGACATAATACTCGAACCCTCCTCGTGCTGTGACGTTCATGGGGCCACATACGTCAGTGTGCACAATTTCTAAGAGCTCCTTAGCCCTTGTACCCTTAGCTCTAAAAGACTTCTTAGTCATCTTACCCTCTAGACAAGACTCACATTGGGGAAGTCGTACCTCCTCCAGAGATTCCAGAGGACCGTCTTTCACCAATCTTTGAATCCTATCCTGATTAATATGACCAAGTCTTAAATGCCAAAGATACGCCTTGTTAGAGTGAGAAACTTTCAACCTTTTAGAGTTATCAATTAATTCAGTGTCAAGCAGTGAGTACATCTTTGGTCTGATCAAATATAGGTTTCCATCCATCCATCCAGAACAGATAAAAGACTTGTTTACAAATATCAACTCTTTTATTAAAAGAAACTGAATAAGAATCCTTTATTAAACAAGCTACCGATATAAGGTTCCTCCTAAAATTAGGAACATAAAAACAGTCTTTCAATAAAATAAACCTAAATTGATCAAAATAAAGGTGAACATCTCCCACTGCCTCAGCCACCACAAAGCTACCATCTCCAGTCCGCAACGAGAGGCTCCTATCATGTAGACTTCTCGTTTCAACGATCCCCTGCATAGAAACACAAACATGATTAGTGGCGCCCGAATCAATGACCCAAGTGTCTTTCGATTCTTCCACCAAACACGCTTCTAAGTAATGAAGTTCCTTACCTTCCTTGCCCTTGGCGGCTAGGAATTCCCGGCAAGCCTTCTTGAAGTGACCTACCTTCCCACAATGGAAGCATTTGGACTTTTTAGGGTCCTTCGGCTTCTTGTTCTTCTTCTTCTTCTTCCCGTCCGAGACAGGAGGATTTGAAGAACTAGAAGCCACTTGCTTCTTATTTGGCCTCTTCTTCTTCCGTGAGGGATTGGAAGATTCCGCCAAATTGGCCTCACCTTTAGGTCAGACCACATCCTCATCCCTGATCATCCGCTCATAAGCCTGTAGTTGCTTCGTGAGCTCGGTTAGTCCTAACTCCTTTGTCGCCAGATTGTATGCGGCCTTAAACCCCACAAAATCTTTAGACAGAGTCTTGAACACCATCTTGATCTGGGTGTTGTAGTCCAACTCAGGACCATTCTCGGCAGCCTCAGTGAAGAATCCCATTAGAGTGATCATATTGTCCTTCACCGGAGTACCCGCCTTTTGCTTGGAGTTCATAATGCTGGTGATAGCAGACTGTCGAGCCAATTTTTCTTGGCCTCCGAACATGTCTTCCAGATTGTCCATGATCTCCCCAGCAACTTGATAAGTCTCATGCTGCTTTTGTAAAGCACTCGTCATACTAGCAAGGATGTAGCATCGAGCTATTTTATTGGATTCTCTCCAACGATTATAGGCAACCGGGACTTCCTCAAGTGGTGTGTCAGGTTTGGGCCCAGGTGGGCATGGTTCGTCTAGTACGAACTTGTGTCTCTCGCAGCTGAGAACTATTAATAGATTTCTTTTCCAGTCTTTATAATTATCGCCATTCAACTTATTTTCAGTAAGTATCGAAATGAGGGGTGTCGGTGACATTTTGAACTGAAATAAAATTATACTAGACATCATTACAAAGCCCAAGTAAATATACAGATAATTTAGCAAATAAAACATACAAGTATGTTCCAACATGAAACTTGAAAAACATGTAGCATTGCAACAGTAATTCTCAGCACCTATTGCCCCAAGCCACCGAAGGGTGGTCATGAAAACAAATAGCCGGAACATGGACCCGTCCAATTAATATATGTTACCTTAAATCGTCCAAGGTTAAGGCATATATTAATAACCGCTTATTTGGCCACCAGTTTAGTTAACAGAGCTTCTAGGGAAGGTTAATAACTAAACGAGTCTTGAGTGTATAACCATTGTTTACGTAGCCCGATCCACGTCCTACCAAGCCACCGAGGGGTGGTCATGAATAGGATCGCACCCGAACACGTTTTCCACATAGGAGATCCAATCTAGTATACCGGCGGTGGTAAACACCTACCGAGGGGTGTGGTCAGGGCAGAACTGACGCGAGGCGTTACCAAGCTTTCACATATGGATCAACAATGGAGGCCGTGGGTTTTGTTTGAAACCCTCTCCCACTCAATATTTTGAAAAACATGCAAGTTTTGACAAATTATGTATGATCAATATAGTATGAGCGGCACTCACCTATCCTATATGATATGTTATCAAATATGCATACAAAACATCCATCAATATATATTTATACATCCATGACATATCACAGAAAAAATAATTGACAGAATAACCAAGCTATGGTTCCATCCTAGAACAAAGAAAATAAAGATTACAAAATTCCATCCAAAGCATTCTTTGGGTCTTGAATTTTGTTCCGTCTTCTTGTATCCATCTTTATGTAACCTCTCCATTTATTTCTCATCCCAAGAATTATTTAAAATTTAAATCTCCAAAAATCTAAATTTCAAATTCAAATTCCAAATTCGAATTTCAAATTTAAATTTCAAATTTAAATTTTAAACAATTTTAAACATCATGTGTAATAATATGTAATTTCAAAAATTTTAAATTTTAATTACATATTTTTAAACATGATTTAAAATTAAATCTCAAATTTAAAAATCAAAATTTTCTAATTTTTGGACCGTCGGACCGCCGCCCCCGTAGGCGGCAACCGCCGTGGGCAGCCACCAACCCCGGAGGGGCTGGTAGCCCACGGCCGCCCCCTGTGCAACCCTGCCGAGCTGCAGGCCAAGCCTACAGCGCCAGGCTACACGCCCAGGCTGGGCGCAGCAGCCGACAGGCTGCAGGCAGCGCCTGCAGCCAGAGGATGCACACCCAGGCTGCGGACAGCCTTGGGTAGGCCACGGCCACCCCTGGGCTGCAGGCCAAGCCTGCGGCTGGGGTGGTGTGGGCCTGCTTAGGGGCTGCCGCAGCCCCATCCTGCCCGAAGGCAGGGGCTGCAGCCCCACCAAGGCCCGTCGGCCTATTCCGAGGGGTCGTGTCTCGATTTTCATGCCATATTCCAATTTACCTATTAGGATCTCCAAAAATTAATTTGAATCCCAATTAATTTGAAATTTTCCACACAATCAAAATTTCAACCTTTAAATCAAATTTAATTTTTTGGGAAAAAATAAATTACGGTCTTCAATCTTCAATCTCCTCCAAGAATAATTACATAAAAAATTCTAAACCGTTTCCGGTGTACAAAAATTCTAACCATAAAAATTCTAAGAGACAAAAATTAAAATCCATAGGAAAATTACAGTCTTAATAAATTGCTCCCACAGTTACATAAAAAATTCCTAGATACAATTTTTCTAAATTCTAAGGAACCATAACTGGTATAAACAAGCATGCTTATAATAATTCAAAAAATTAAAATAACCACATACTTTATACATAATCCATGATAACAACATAAAGGAACCCTAGAATGCCACTCTCTAAATATCAACTCCATACATAAATAAAAAGACTAAGTAATTGTCTAATTTATGTACATTGCATAGTCATGAGATTGCTCTGATACCAATTGTAGGAAAATAAATCGGTAAAAACGTATCAGAGTGACGCAGCGGAATAATAAAAATTTTTAGATCGTTAAATATCTCATGATGCCATATACAATAGATCAACAACAATTAAAACTCATACCTCAAGGACGCCAATCTGCAGGAGGAGAATGACCGAAGGCTTCAACCAACTAGCCTTCTCTACTATTCTCCAATTCCCGAATGGCTGAGTGTGTGGGCACTCTGAACCTCGATCGGTATGCTAGCACTGCTAGTCTTCTTCCGACCACCCAGATCTCTAAAGAACTTTATTGTCACGATGAGCTGTGCAACAATAAGCCTGCTCACCTGAGAGTCTGTGGTCTAAGAGAACTGGAGTGGCAGGACCTCTATTTATAGACCTGCATGAGGTGATTCTCTGAATTCGAATTGGACTAGGAAAAGATTTTCTCCCTTATCCATAACCAAAAAATCTGAATTTTCCAAGGGATAATCTCCACAATTAAATTCGGTTTTCCTAGGATAAATCCAATCCAAATCTAAACAAGATTTTAACTACAATTTTATCTCCCTTTTTCAACCAAAAAATCCGAATTTTTCTTGGAGAAAATCTCAACAAAAGTTTCGGCCATTATGGATAAAGGAGAATCAAAAATTCCACTAGGATTTTCAAGCTTGAATCTCATCTCAACCTTATCCAAAATAACCGAATTTCCTAGGAGATTTTCTCCTTAATTTCGGCCACTTTTCAGGGAAGGAGAGAATCCAAATTCAACTAGGATTGAAACTTGAATTTTTCCCTTGAATCCTATCCACAAAAACCGAAATTTGCTTGAGGATTATCCTCAAAATTTCGTCCCTTATTTGTTGGGATTTGGATTCAAAATTCAAGTAGGATTCTAACAAGATTATCCTCTCCAAATCCAACTCAAATTCGAATTTCAAACCTTGTGGATTTTCCACAACAAATTCGAATCCTACTTGGACTGTGATTCAAATTTTGAATTTCAAATTTCAAATTCAAATTTTAAATTCAAATTTCAAATTTCAAATTTCAAATTTCAAATTTCAAATTTCAAATTCAAATTTCAAATTCAAATTTCAAATTCAAATTTTAAATTCAAAATTCAAATTCAAATTTCAAATTTCAAATTTCAAAATTCAAAATTCAAATTTCAAAATTCAAAATTCAAAATCCACAAAACGGTTGTATTTCATATTCTTGTTCTCATGGATAATTTTCTACAACTCCAATCCAATCTCAAATAAAATCATGGCAACTTTATTTGGAGTTCGAATAATTGTGTACTCTATTATCCAAAACAAAATCTGAATCCAACCGGAGAGAATCTTGTCTACCATCCTAATCCTGTGTCATCACCATCCATGCATAATAAACTAGCCAATAGCATACACAAATCAATTTGCCAAACGTTAAGGAATTATGTGAAGCTAGTAGAGGGACTGATTGGACATATATAATCGGGCTCCCGTGATTCCATATGATCATCATTCTTTACCGAACAACTCAATCATATGATCACTAATTTCAGAGTCACACCACTATAAACCTGAAACTGAACTCCCAATTATATACCGTATTACGTAAGCCTGTGACAAGCTATCGTCCGATGACCTTGTCATGTACGCAGAACCCTCATATGATATCCATGATCAGCCTTAGGCCAAAGTCCGTTTAATCCTGCTGATCAGGCTATCTTAAAGTTCCATTATACTACCGAATAAAGAAAATGATTATTCACCATATGTGAATAAGAAGTCATCCGCCCAGCAAACGACCCAAGGCCTTGTCCATTTTCACATTCAGTATAATGCCTTTAAGAGGATGCCCTTAACTCCTCATTAGAGTTATGATTCCGATATCTGTAAACGAACCCTTCATCGTATACAAGTCATGCACCCAACGAACCGGTCTATAAGCTTATTACCTCGAGACGCTTTAGCCATTGGAACATCAAAGTACACAAGTCATATACATGAAGCTGTCCTTTTACTCAGGATTAAGGTTACTGCATGATGAACGTCAAAAGCAGATTGATCCACTCAAAGCGGACTTCGTAGATCAATCACGCTTTAGTCCCGGTCTAATATGTCACCACCGAGCAACATATCTATGTCTCTACTTGGGAGTCCAACTCCAGACAATCAAGACAAACCGTCCCTTCCAAGGCTTTAGACAATATAATAGTCTTAACATGAGTTAGATGCTCGGTCTAACCCCATAGACTACAGACCATAGTTTAAACCGCTAACTTTAGAACATTGTCTTTTCGCATACAAACGTCCATTGCATGCAACATTCTAACAGTTTAACACAGGCAGTCAAGGAGCCATATTTGCTTACATTTACTTTAACATGTAAATAAGACGAGGACAGATAGTAATATAATGAATAACCTCTATATATAATTTTATTATCCAGTTCAAAATAAATACATCAAAATGTCTCTAATGCTTAGGGCATTTCCTAACAATCTCCCACTTGTCCTAAGCCAGCAGATGTGCCATGTTATGCATCCCCATCGCCTCTACGTGCCTCTCAAAGCTTCTAGCTACCAAAGTCTTAGTAAAGGGATCGGCAATGTTGTCCTAGGACGTGATCTTACATACATCCACTTGTCTTGTCTCCACGTGCCCTCTAATAATATGATATCTCCGATCTATGTGCTTGGTCCTCTTGTGGTGCCGAGATTCCCTTGTGTTGGCAATAGCCCCTGTGTTATCATAGTAAAGTGTGATAGGCTTATCAACACCCAGAATCACCTCAAGGTCTCTAAAGAACTTGCGGAGCCAAACCGCTTCTTTAGATGCCTCAGCCGCAGCCGCATATTCAGCCTCCATAGTAGAGTTAGCTGTGTAGCCCTGCTTCACGCTCCTCCACACAATGGCACCTCCTCTGAGTAAAAACACTGATCCAGATATCGATTTCCTTGAATCCTTACAAGTCTGGAAGTCAGAGTCCATGTATTCTACGGGTGTTAGGTCCCCTCCAGAATACACCAGCATATAATCCCTCATTCTCTTAAGATACTTGAGTATATGCTTTACTGCTTGCCAATGCTTGGTTCCAGGATTTGCTTGATATCGACTCACCATACCTACTGCAAAACATATATCTGGGCGAGTGCAAAGAATAGCGTACATAAGGCTACCCACAGCGGATGCATAAGGGACCTTACTCATACACTCTCTTTCTTCCGATGTCTTGGGACAGTCATCCAATGAAAGAGTTAGACCGGTAATAGAAGGTTGTGAACCTTTCTTTGCCTCTTGCATTGCATATTTGTCAATTATTTTATCTATGTATGAAACTTGGGATAACGCTATCATTTTGTTCTTTCGATCTCTGAAGAGTCGAGTGCCTAGAACATAATTAGCTTCTCCCAAGTCCTTCATGTCAAACTGTTGGTGTAACCAAATCTTGACCGATGATAAGTTCCCTACATCATTCCCAATGAGTAGCATATCATCGACATAGAGTATCAGAAAGACCACTTTTCCATCCTTAATACATTTATAAACACAAGGTTCATCAACATTCTGCTCAAAACCAAATGTCTTAATCGCCTGATCAAACCTCTGGTTCCATGAGCGGGATGCTTGCTTTAATCCATAAATGGATCTAAGCAACTTGTAGACTTTCCTTTCTTGGCCTTTCGCTACGAACCTTTCGGGCTGTATCATATAGATACACTCTTCAAGATGGCCATTCAAGAATGCTGTCTTGACATCCATTTGCCAGATCTCGTAATCGGGAGCCGCAGCAATGGACAGAAGAATACGGATAGACTTCAGTATAGCAACAGGCGAAAAGGTTTCATCGTAATCGATTCCAGCCTTTTGCGTGTACCTTTTTGCAACCAGTCTAGCTTTGAAAGTTTCTACTCTCCCTTCCGCATCCCTCTTTCTTTTGTAGACCCATTTGCATCCAATGGGTTTTATCCCATCTGGTAAATCTACAAGTTCCCAAATAGAGTTGGATTTCATAGAATCCATCTCATTGTTCATAGCCTGTTTCCAAGATTTAGAATCAACATCATTTACAGCTTCATCATAGGTGACCGGATCATCCTCATGCTTATGAGCCTCGGCCTGGTATACCTCAGCATCATACATGAAGAAATTAGGTTTCTTCAAAACCCTTCCACTACGACGAGGCACCCTAAATTGTTGATCGTCTGCAGGTCTTTCACTGGAACTCGGACTTGCGTCCAAGACCGAAATCTGTGGAGCAGTTCTTTCACCTGATAACTCTTCTAGCACCACTTTGCTTCGAGGCTTAAAGTCATTCATGTGACTTTCCTCTAAGAATGTCGCGGATTGAAACAATGACTTTTTGATCCTTCGGGTTATAGAACAGACCTCCTTTAGTTCCTTTTAGATACCCTACAAACATGCACAATTCTGATCTTGGTTCCAACTTTTTCGCATCCCCATCCAGTACATGCACCGGGCAGCCCTATATTTTCATATGTCCAAGGAAGGGCTTCCTGCCATGCCACAATTCATACGGAGTTCTAGGAATTGATTTGCTTGGAACCTGATTCAGAATATAACACGCCGTTTGTAAAGCATACCCCCAAAATGATAATGGCAGCGTTGAATAACTCATCATGGACCGTACCATATCCAACAAGGTCCCGTTTCTACTTTCGGCTACACCATTCTGTTATGGAGTACTAGGTGCAGTCAATTGGGATAATATCCTATTCTCTACAAGATGTCCTAGAAATTCGTCGGAGAGGTATTCGCCACCTCGATCAGATCGAAGTGTCTTTATGGATTTATCCAATTGCTTTTCCACTTCCGCACGATACTCTTTGAACTTATCAAAGGTTTCGCTCTTGTGGTGCATCAGATACACATATCCATACCTCGAGTAATCATCTATAAAAGAGACATAATACTCGAACCCTCCTCGTGCTGTGATGTTCATGGGGCCACATACGTCAGTATGCACAATTTCTAAGAGCTCCTGAGTCCTTGTACCCTTAGCTCCAAAAGACCTCTTTGATGCAAACATCGCCAAGAATAACGAGACCCGTCAAGATTAGGACTCCGAGATCGTTCTAAGACTCAGGCTTTGGGTGGAACCTCGACCTGTTGCTTCAACAAAAACAAGAACCTCGGTATAGGATGACCTCAACCCGTTGCTTATTGTGAAACAAGAACCTTGGTATAACGAAGACGCCACAAACGGTGATGGAAAGCCGTTTGATAAGTCGATGGTGAACGCCACGGAAAACTCCGATAAGTTCGAAATAGCTCTCAAAGAACCAAAGAGAAATATAACTATCAAATTTGTGAAAAAAACTGTTGATTGTCTTTCATTACTTGTGGATGCCTTTTTATAGGCATGAATTACAAGAATATTCTCAAAATATACCCTAAAATAAAATGGAAACTAAATGAAATATTCCCGTAATATTCTCCTAATATTCCCCTAATATTCTCCTAATATTCCTAGAATGAAAATATGGAAACTTACACTTAATTCACCCCTAAAACAATAAAAGGAAAGTTGACTAATTAATTGACTTCATAATCAGCCATTTACATGCCCCCCTTAAAGTCAAAGAAAAGAAAAGGAAACAAAATAAAATAAGGAAAGTAAACATTTTTCTTGCAATCAGTTCCACGTTTAAGATTCATGCCAAAAACGTCAACTTTGCTTGTTTGATTCACGTCATTCCCCTCCTCTTGAGAAGGATTTGTCCTCAAATCATCGCCTGAAAAGGATTTGTATGCATTGTCATCGATTCGTTCGAGAACTTGAAAAGGTCTATCCCCTCTAGGAAATCGCTTGGAACGTCTTTGTGTCGGAATTCGTATCTTTCTTACGTGTAGCCAAAACCAATCTTCGGGATTAAAAACTAATTTGTGACTTCGACGCTCCTTAGTCTTCTTGAGATTGCTCCTATAGGCTGGTCTATTTGGAATTGTTGCTCTGGGAACAAAGTCTGTTTGATGTTCAATCCCTCGAATTGGAGGTAACCCATGTGGGGTTTCTTCGGGAAAGACATCCTTATACTCCTGCAAAATAGAAATTATAGAACTAGGCAAAGAATGGTTGAGCTTGTTAGTGTTTAAAAATGCCTCTTTATGCACCAGCATCAGCATAGGCTGCCTCAAAACTAACGCTCTTCTCACCATACTTACTCTTGCCGCACAGCTCTCCTTTTGCAAGGCCGCACTCTCCTTTTCTCTCACCACCAAAGCTGAACCCCTTTCAGCTTGGGCACTCTCGCTTTTTCCGGCCTTCCTCTCTTTTTCTTTTTGATTTTCAATCTTTTTATCTCTTTCTTTTTCTCTCTCCTTCTTTTGTTCACTTTCTTCTTCACTTTTTATCTTTTGGTTGCTCTCTTTTTCACTCCATTTCTTTTGTTCACTCTCTTTTTGTAATCTCGCTTGATCTTCGTACACTTGTTGTGGTGTCAGCGGTACAAAAGTGGTTGGTTGATCATTGAGCATGAATGAATACTTGTTGGTAAAGCCATCCATGTTGACACACCAATCAAACTGCTTCTCTAAATCGTCAGAGACGATTTTACCTTGGACCGGAGGAACTTTCATCTTAATGCAACCCAAATTGTTTTCTTCTCGATTCCTAGCTCTTGTAAATCGCCCTCCATGTCTCCTATTACCCACAACTGAATTTCGATCGTCCTCTTTATCAAAGCCAGTCTTATAATACTCTTTGCCTTCATCTCTCACTCCCCGAGATTGTACTCTTTCCCTCTTACACACATTAGGAGCATTTTGTGGCCGCTTCAAACTTGCAATTTCTATCCGTTCCAACCGTTCATGCACTTGTCCTAATTCCAACCTCATCACACGCCTCATCTCACTCACCATGGCCTTCATAAACACCTTTGGATCAGCCATCCCCGTTGCACCTCTGGCAATGCTCTTTTCACTGTTGTGAGACATGATTGCTTCTAATATGCTCACTACGCTTACCCTTTCTCCACTCGTTGATCTCTTACGGTTCTTTTTAAACTAAACAAACAATAATCAAAATTTCTAGCAATAATTCACCAAGAACCCACCAAGAAATAATAAGTACATTAATTGACAGCAAGAAAACAATTTCACAAAACTGAATATTTCTTGATGATGAATCAACTTTTTTTTTTTTTTGAATCTGAATTTTTTTGTTATATTTTTTTTTTCAGATCCTCCTCTTTTTTTTTTCTTCCTCAAATCCTTTTCAAGTTTTTTTTTTTTTTTTCGGAATTATCACAAACTGGAAATTAACAACTAGTATTTGAAATAATTAGAATAAGAAACCACAAAAAAAATTCGTCCAAAACAAGCCCTAAAATAAGACCCACGAATTTTGACTCAAAAACAAGAACAAAGATAGGAAAACCTGACTTAAAGCCTTGCTCTGATACCAAATGATGCAAACATCGCCAAGAATAACGGGACCCGTCAAGATTAGGACTCCGAGATCGTTCTAAGACTCAGGCTTTGGGTGGAACCTCGACTCATTGCTTCAACAAAAACAAGAACCTCGGTATAGGATGACCTCAACCCGTTGCTTATTGTGAAACAAGAACCTTGGTATAACGAAGACGCCACAAACGGTGATGGAAAGCCGTTTGATAAGTCGATGGTGAACGCCACGGAAAACTCCGATAAGTTCGAAATAGCTCTCAAAGAACCAAAGAGAAATATAACTATCAAATTTGTGAAAAAAACTGTTGATTGTCTTTCATTACTTGTGGATGCCTTTTTATAGGCATGAATTACAAGAATATTCTCAAAATATACCCTAAAATAAAATGGAAAAACTAAATGAAATATTCCCGTAATATTCTCCTAATATTCCCCTAATATTCTCCTAATATTCCTAGAATGAAAATATGGAAACTTACACTTAATTCACCCCTAAAACAATAAAAGGAAAGTTGACTAATTAATTGGCTTCATAATCAGCCATTTACATGCCCCCCTTAAAGTCAAAGAAAAGAAAAAGAAACAAAATAAAATAAGGAAAGTAAACATTTTTCTTGCAATCAGTTCCACGTTTAAGATTCATGCAAAAAACGTCAACTTTGCTTGTTTGATTCACGTCACTCTTGGTCATCTTACCCTCTAGAAAAGACTCACATTGGGGAAGATGTACCTCCTCCAGAGATTTCAGAGGACCGTCTTTCACCAATCTTTGAGTCCTATCCTGATTAATATGACCAAGTCTTAAATGCCAAAGATATGCTTTGTTAGAGTAAGAAACTTTCAACCTTTTAGAGTTATCTATTAATTCAGTGTCAAGCAGTGAGTACATCTTTGGTTTGATCAGATATAGGTTTCCATCCATCCATCCAGAACAGATAAAAGACTTATTTCTACGAATATCAACTCTTTTACTAAAAGAAACTGAATAAGAATCCTTTATTAAACAAGCTACCGATATAAGGTTCCTCCTAAATTAGGAACATAAAAATAGTCTTTCAATAAAATAAACCTAAATTGATCAAAATAAAGGTAAATATCTCCCACTGCCTCAGCCACCACCAAGCTGCTGTCTCCAGTTCGCAATGAGAGGCTCCTATCATGTAGACTTCTCGTTTCCACGAACCCCTGCATAGAAACACAAACATGATTAGTGGCGCCCGAATCAATGACCCAAGTATCTTTCGATTCTTCCACCAAACCCGCTTCCAAGTAATGAAGTTCCTTACCTTCCTTGCCCTTGGCGGCTAGGAATTCCCGGCAAGCCTTCTTAAAGTGACCTACCTTCCCACAACGGAAGCACTTGGACTTTTTAGGGTCCCTGGGCTTTTTGTTCTTCTTCTTCTTCTTCCCATCCGAGACAGGAGGATTAGAAGAACTGGAAGCTACTTACTTCTGATTTGGCCTCTTCCTCTTCCGTGAGGGTTTGGAAGATTCTACCAAATTGGCCTCACCTTTGGGTTAGACAGCATCCCCATCCCTGATCATCCATTCATAAGCTTGGAGTTACTTCATAAGCTCGGTTAGTCCTAACTCCCTTGTCGCCAGATTGTATGCGGCCTTAAACCCCACAAAATCTTTAGACAGAGTTTTGAATACCATCTCGATCTGGGTGTTGTACTCCAACTCATCGGCAGCCTCAGCGAAGAATCCCATTAGAGTGATTACATGGTCCTTCACCGGAGTACCTGCCTTTTGCTTAGAGTTCATAATGCTGGTGATAGCGGACTGTCGAGCTAACTTTTCTTGGCCTCCGAACATGTCCTCCAGATTATCCATAATCTCCCTAGCAACTTGATAAGTCTCATGCTGCTTTTGTAAAGCACTCGTCGTGCTAGCAAGCATGTAGCATCGAGCTATATCATTGGATTCTCTCCAACGAGTATAGGCAACCGGGACCTCCTCAAGCGGTGTGTCAGGTTTTGGCCCTGGTGGGCATGGTTCGTCCAGTACGAACTTATGTCTCTCACAGCTGAGAACTATTAACAGATTTCTTTTCCAATCTTTATAATTATCGCCATTCAGTTTATTCTCAGTGAGTATTGAAATGAGGGGTGTGGGTGACATTTTGAATTGAAATAAAATTATACTAGACATCATTACAAAGCCCAAGCAAATATACAGATAATTTAGCAAATAAAACATACAAGTATGTTCCTACATGAAACTTGAAAAAACATGTAGCATTGCAACGGTAATTCTCAGCACCTATTGCCCCAAGCCACCAAGGGGTGGTCATGAAAATAAATAGCTGGAACATGGACCCCGTCCAATTAATATATGTTGCCTTAAATCCTCCAAGGTTAAGACATATATTAATAACCGCTTATTTGGTCACCAGTTTAGTTAACAGAGCTTCTAGGGAAGGTTAATAACTAAACGAGTCTTGAGTGTATAACCATTGTTTACGTAGCCCGATCCACGTCCTACCAAGCCACCGAGGGGTGGTCATGAATAGGATCGTACCTGAACACGTTTTCCACATAGGAGATCCAATCTAGTATACCGGCGGCGGTAAACACCTACCGAGGGGTGTGGTCAGGGCAGAACTGACGTGAGGCGTTACCATGTTTTCACATATGGATCAACAATGCAGGCCATGGGTTTTGTTTGAAACCCTCTCCCACTCAACATTTTGAAAAACATGCAAGTTTTGACAAATTACTTATGATCAATATAGTATGAGCAGTACTCACCTATCCTATATGACATGTTATCAAATATGCATATAAAACATCCATCAATACATATTTATACATCCATGACATATCACAGAAAAAATAATTGACGGAAAAACCAAGCCATGGTTCCATCCTAGAACAAAGAAAATAAAGATTACAAAATTTCATCCAAAGCATTCTTTGGGTCTTGAATTTTGTTCCGTCTTCTTGTATCCATCTTTATGTAACCTCTCCATTTATTTCTCATCTCAAGAATCATTTAAAATTTAAATCTTCAAAAATTTAAATTTCAAATTCAAATTCCAAATTCGAATTTCAAATTTAAATTTCAAATTTAAATTTTAAACAATTTTAAACATCATGTGTAATAATATGTAATTTCAAAAATATCAAATTTTCAATTACATATTTTTAAACATGATTTAAAATTAAATCTCAAATTTAAAAATCAAAATTTTTTGATTTTTAAACCGTCGCACCACCACCCCCGAAGGCGGCAGCCGCCATGGGCAGCCACCAGCCCCGGAGGGGCTGGCAGCCCACGGTCGCCCATGTGCAGCCTTGCCGGGCTGCAGGCTAAGCCTGCAGCGCCAGGCTGCATGCCTAGGCTGCGGCCAGCCTTGGGTAGGCCACGGCCACCCTCGGCTGCAGGCCAAGCCTGCGGCCGTGGGTGATTATGGCCTGCACAGGGGCTGCCGCAACCCCATCCTGCCCGAGGGCAGGGGCTGCAGCCCTACCAAGGCTCGTCGGCCTATCCCGAGGGGTCGTGTCTCGATTTTCATGCCATATTCCAATTTACCTATTAGGATCTTTGAATCCCAATTAAATTGAAATTTTCCAACAATCAAAATTTCAATCTTTTAATCAAGTTTAACTTTTGGGAAAAATAAATTACGGTCTTCAATTTTCAATCTCCTCCAAGAATAATTACATAAAATTTCCTAAACCGTTTCCGGTGTACAAAATTCTAACCATAAAAATTCTAAGAGACAAAAATTAAAATCCATGGGAAAATTACAGTGTTAATAAACTGCTCCCATGGTTACATAAAAATTCATAGATACAATTTTTCTAAATTCTAAGGAACCATAACCGGCATAAACAAGCATACTTATAATAATTCAGAAAATTAAAATAACCACATACTTTATACATAATACATGATAACAACATGAAGGAATCCTAGAATGCCATTCTCTAAATATCAAATCCATACATAAATAAAAAGACTAAGTAATTGTCTAATTTATGTACATGACATAGTTATGAGCTGGCTCTGATACCAATTGTAGGAAAATAAATCAGTAAAAACGTATCAAAGTGGCGCAGCGGAACAATAAAAATTTTTAGATCGTTAAATATCTCATGATGCCATGTACAATAAACCAACAACAATTAAAAATCATACCTTAAGGACGCCAATCTGCAGGAGGAGAATGACCGGAGGGCTTTAACCAACTAGCCTTCTCTACTATTCTCCAATTCCCGAATGGCTGAGTGTGTGGGTACTCTGAACCTCGATCGGTATGCTAGCACTGCTAGTCTTCTTCCGACCACCCAGATCTCTAAAGAACTTATTGTCACGGTGGGCTGTGCAACAATAAGCCTGCTCACCTGAGAGTCTGTGGTATGAGAGAACTGGAGTGGCAGGACCTCTATTTATAGGCCTGCATGAGGTGATTCTCTGAATTCGAATTGGATTAGGAGAAGATATTCTCCCTTATCCACAACCATAAAATCTGAATTTTCCAAGGGAAAATCCTAACAATAAAATTCGGCCATTTAGGATAAATCCAATCCAAATCTAAACAAGATTTTAACTAGAATTTTATCTCCCTTTTTCAACCAAAAAATCTGAAAATTCCAAGGAGAAAATCTCCTCAAAATTTCGACCACTTTTAGGATAAGGGAGAATCAAAATTCCACTAGGATTTTCAAGCTTGAATCTTATCTCATCCTTATCCAAAATAACCGAATTTTCCCTAAGGAGATATACTCCAAATTTCGGCCACTTTTCTGGGAGGAGAGAATCCAAATTCAATTGGGATTGAAACTTGAATTTTTTTTCTTGAACCTTATCCACAAAAATCAAAATTCCATTGAGGATAATCCTCAAATTTCGTCCATCATTAGTTAGGATTTGGATTCAAAATTCAAGTAGGATTCTAACAAGATTATCCTCTCCATATCCAACTTAAATTCGAATTTCATTCCTTATGGATTTTCCACAACAAATTCGAATCTCACTTGGACTGTGATTCAAAATTTGAATTTCAAATTTCAAATTCGAATTTCAAATTCAAATTTCAAATTTTCAAATTCAAAATTCAAAATTCAAATTTCAAATTTCAAAATTCAAATTTCAAATTTCAAAATCCACAAAACAGTTGTGTTTCAAATTCTTGTTCTCATGGATAATTTTCTACAACTCCAATCCAGTCTCAAATAAAATCATGGCAACTTTATTTGGAGTTCGAATAATTATGTACTCTATTATCCAAAACAAAATCTGAATCCAACCGGAGAGAATCTTGTCTACCATCCTAATCCTATGTCATCACCATCCCTGCATAATAAACTAGCCAATAGCATACACAAATCAATTTGCCAAACGTTAAGGAATTATGTGGAGCTAGTAGAGGGACTGATTGGACATATATAATCGGGCTCCCGCAAATCCATATAATCATCCTTCTTTTACCGAACAACTCAATCATATGATCACTAATTTCAGAGTCACACCACTATAAACCTGAAACTGAACTCCCAATTATATACCGTATTATGTAAGCCTGTGACAAGCTATCGTCCGATGACCTTGTCATGTACGCAGAACCCTCATATGATATCCATGATCAGCCTTAGGCCAAAGTCCGTTTAATCCTACCGATCAGGCTATCTTAAAGTTCCATTATACTACCGAATAAAGAAAATGATTATTCACCATATGTGAATAAGAAGTCATCCGCCCAGCAAACGACCCAAGGCCTTGTCCATTTTCACATTCAGTATAATGCCTTTAAGAGGATACCCTTAACTCCTCATTAGAGCTATGATTCCGATATCTGTAAATGAAGCCTTCATCGTATACAAGTCATGCACCCAACGAACCGGTCTATAAGCTTACTACTTCTGAGATGCTTTAGCCATTGGAACAACAGACCATAGTTTAGACCGCTAACTTTAGAACATTGTCTTCTCGCATACAAAAGTCCATTGCATGCAACGTTCTAACAGTTTAACACAAGCAGTCAGGGTGCCATATTTGCTTACATTTCCTTTAACATGTAAATAAGACGAGGACAGATAGCAATGTAATGAATAACCTCTATATATAATTTTATTATCCAGTTCAAAATAAATACATCAAAATGTCTCAATGCTTAGGGTATTTCCTAATATTTGTGAGGAAGAGAATCAAAATTCAAATAGGATTGAAACTTAAATTTTTTCACTAATCCTTATCCAAATAAAAAACCGAATTTCCTTAGAGGCCTATCCTTAGAATTTTGGCCACCATTATGAGGGGAAGTTTTAAAATTCAAGTAAGATTTTCTAGCTTGAATTTCCCTTCACCATTATCCACAAAAATCGAAATTCCTAGTGTGGATTTGCCTTAACTAATTCGGCCATCTTGTGTGGGATTTGGATTCAAAATTCAAGAAGGATTCAAAAAAGATATTTTTTTCCATTATCCATATCAAAACCAATTCTTACCTTATGGAATTATCCACAAAAAATTTGAATTTCACTTAGATTGTGATTCAAACTTTGAATTCAAATTTCAAAGTTTAAATTTCAAAATTCAAACTTCAAATTCAAACTTCAAATTTTAACTTCGAATTCAAATTTCAAATTTCAAATTTCAAATTTCAAATTTAAATTTCAAATTTAATGTCAAATTCAAATTTCAAATTTAAATTTCAAATTCAAAATTTAAATTTCAAATTTCAAATTTCAAATTTCAAACTCCACAAAAGGTTATATTTCAAAATTTGTCCCCATGGATAATTTTCTACAACTCCAATTCAAATTCAAATAAAATTATGACAACTTTATTTAAAATTCAAATAATTGTGCACTCTATTATTCAAAACAAAATTCAAATTCAACCAGAGAGAATCCTGTCTTCCTGTGATAAACGGGAATTTTAGATTCTCGGAGTAGATTAAAATTGTATTTAAGTATCAATTTTAATAAATAAAATATGAAAAGTTATGTTTTAATACCATTGTAAATACTGTGTAAATGTTCTAGTAGTGTTAAAGTGAGTGAGTTCACAGATGGAAAATCTTACCGAACAGAAACGGGTAAGACGGCTCGAAAACAAAGCCAAAAACCCTGAAGAGTGCACTAGAATGCACTAAAAGACAAAAATTTACGGTAGTGAATTCTAGTCAAACGGAAGCAAAATAAAACAAACCGATCGCACCAGAGGTGCCCGGAACCAGCCTACACCATTCCGGTAAAGTTCCGTTCGGTTTGACTTTTGATCAAAATTTGACCACAAATTAATTCATGAATGAATATGTGAATTAACTCATGATGTCATGAATGACATCAAAATATGATGCCATTAATAGAAAAATAAAGACTTATAAAGTAAGGTTAGAAAGGTGTATGGCTAGGATTGAACGGTTTGTGGATCAAGGGCCAAGATCAAGCCCAAAAAGGCTTGAAATTTTTTTTAGAAAATTTGGAAAAGGGAAATTCGGCCACTTGGAAAAAAATCAGCAAAAAAACTTCATTTTTGGCCTAAAAGATTGCATTTAAGTCCTTGAACAATTAGCAAATTGTTGGAAAAAAATTGTAAAAAGGCCCTTCACTTTTGCCTATAAATAGGCATGAAAATTCACTTGTAAAATTGGTAAAACTTAGCCAAACTCTTGCCAAATTTTTCTGTCCAAAATCCGTGTATCTCCCTCCCTTGTTAAGCTAAAAATTGTCAAAATTTTACACTAAAATTAGCTTCCAATCTAAGCTTAGGCATCAAGAGATCAATTGAGAAGGTAAGCCACCAATTTGAAGCAATTTTCTTTGAATTTTCCTTAGAAAATCGTGGCTTATGTGGTGTGGAAAACATTGAAAAAATTGATGTTTTATTGATGTTTATGATTGGTTTGGTGTTCTAGAGTTTGAAGCATGAATTAGGATTAAGAAACAAGCAAAATTTGATGCTTGATTTCTATGAAATCCGTGGCTATTAAGTGTGGAGAAAATGATGATAATTTGGTGATTTGCTTTAATGGTCATGTGAGTTTGATACTATGTTTATTAAAGCATGAATTGGAATAATGAAACTAATAATTTTAGTGCATGTTTCATGCTAGAAACAGTGGCTAATAAACACTAGAAAATGGAAAATTTTTAGTGTTGAGCAATGATGAGTAATGTAGGTAAAACCCTAGGAAAGGAAACAAAATTTTCCTATGTGGTTTAGTATGAAAACTATGGCATTGAAGGCTAGGGTTGAATGAAAATTTTGTTAGGTTTTTAATGTTTATATGTACGTTGGAAAACCTAAGAGTGATATGTGATATTTGAATGTTGTGATGTAAAATATTTGGTGTTGTTAATCATGAGAAACCGAGGCCAGAAATGGGAAAAAAAAAAATTGATGGTTTGTGTTGAATTTTGAATGTTGGTTAATGTGGAAAATTTTTTATACAAAGTTTGGTAACTTTGTATAAAATAGGCCTCTAGTATAGTACGTGGTAAGTACAAAGATTCTGAGGCGTACCTAATGCTGAGGAAACCTAAAAATACAAGCAGAAATGCTGTTGAAATTTCTAAAACAACATAAGGGCATTTCGGGAAATGAGGGGTAAAAATATTAGACTCGAGAAGGAAACCGAGACCCCTCGGTGGGTTAGGATGGAAAATAGAAAACCAACCCAAGAGGAATAGTAAACCGACCCTTTTAATAACTAAAATGCCTAAAACGAGGAAAAATTCACGTTAGGGGGATTTTAGGAAACGAGGGAGAAAAATTAAATCGGGATATAAACCCGAGCCCTTCGGGAACCGAGGCTCGGGGACGGGATGAAAAACGTTTTATAAGTAGTGAAATACCCATTTGAGGGTCCGAAATGCTAAAAAAACGAGAAACGACCCTAGGTGACAGATGAATAGTAATCGTTGGTCAGAAAATGAATAATTGTGATTTTATAGCAAACAAAACTGTAAAATAATACAGAAGTCTAGAGAATATTATTTTATGATATTTGGGCTTAGAAAATTTGGGAAAAATGATAGAATGGAATAGTTACGGTCCTAAGACCCGTTAAGGGCAAAATGATCATTTTGACCAAAAATTTCTGAAAGCCTCGGAAAGGACTGTAAAAGATCTAAAATGTCTTAAATAAAATTCTAGAACCCAAAATAAAGATTTTAGAGTCAAAAATCTAGAGTTTAAATAGTACATGGACTTGTACTTTGAAACACGGCCATGTAAGGTGAATCGAGAAGTACACGGGCTGGAACACGGGCGTGTTGTAGGCCGTGTACCACAAATAAAGTTGAGATATGTTGAATTATTAAGTAAAATGAAAATATATCTAAAGTGATAATTAATGATAGGTATTAATAGACAATACTATGTCTGTAGGGACCCAAACTAGAAATAAAACTGCGGAGGAGTTCTGGAAGTGGACATTATCGCAGTAGTGGTAAGTTCAAGCATTTTTATGTCTGCAACATGAAATACTGTATTATTTCATTATGTACTAGTTGTACATTAGGTATTAAGTCCTATGGACATTGGGGGATTAGTTAGTATAACACATCCCACATAATAAGAGAAAGAGAATATCTAAGGTCTACGGGCGATGGAGGTTAATGACCTTAAGGTGACGATTAATGTCACTTGGTCAGAATTATAATTGAAAGATGGTAATAAAATCATTTAAGGTGTACTGCCCCTCCAATGTTGTGGTAGAGGTTTTACAAGTCCTTCGGGGATATAATAATCGCTACGGGCGATGAGGGCTAGAGAGGAAGAAGCTCTAGGGTCGCTCCCTAGGCACTCCCAGTTAGCGCGCAAAATAAATTATCGGTACTGCCACAATGAGCTCAACACTAGAATACAAATAGAGAGAATAATCAATAACATGATGAAAGCCATAACAGAGCATAATTGAACATAACCGACACTAGCACTAAGTGTAGTGGATTCGGTTAGGGTAACGTGAATAGTAATGGATTAGGGTAATCTGAATAGTAACTGGTTAGAGTAATGGGAATAGTAACTGATTAGGGTAACAATTACTATTCATCAGTCAAAGGTCAAAGTTACTATTTATGGTGAATAGTACTATTCATAGGAAATTGTGTTTTTGAATCTATGCGATTCTTACTAAGTATGTTTGAACTTACTGAGCCTGTTAACTCATCAATTTGTTCATGTTGCAGGTAAGAAACCTATCCAGTAGACTACATGGATGGCAGCAAGATGCGTACATGTCAATGGGATAGGGAATCCACTGTAGATTTTAGTCCTGCTACCAGTCTTCCACTGAGCGATAAAATAGTAAATTGAAGATAATGTATTTTGAAAAACGATATATATATGTATTGTATGTTTGTACCTTATGTTGTATTCAAAAAGACAACTAAAAGTTAGTTTTATATTCATATAGCTTTCATACTTATTTTTCAGTTGAGGAAAGTATGTATTAGAAAGAAAAAAAAAATTTATGGGCGAAATTTGGGCCTTGAAAAATAAGAGTTGAAAGAAAAAGAGTTTTAAATGGTGATCTGGATTCGGCACACGGGCTGTCTTGGTCGACAATGGAGTCAGATCATGATGGTTTCGCATGGTTGGATTCGAGGGCGCCACACTTCCATCCTAATCCTATGTGTACACCATCCATGAATAGTCAACTAGCCAATAAGCATATCTCAATCAATTTTCCATTCGTTAGGGAATTACGTGGAGCTAGTAGAGGGACCAGTTAGACATATATAATCGGGCTCCCATGAATCCATATGATCATCATTCTATACCGAACAATTCAATCATATGATCACTAATTCCAGAGTCACACCACTATAAACCTAAAACTAAACTCCCAGTTATGTACCGTATTACGAAAGCATGTGACAAGCTACTATCCAATGACCTTGTCATGTATGCAAAACCCTCATATGATATCTACGATCAGCCTTAGGTCAAAGTCTGTTTAATCCTACTGATCAAGCTATCTTAAAGTTCCATTATACTTCCAAATAAGAAAATGATTATTCACCATATGTGAATAAGAAGTCATCCGCCCAACAGATGACCCAAGGCCTTGTCCATTTTCACATCCAGTATAATGCCTTTAAGAGGATATCCTTAACTTCTTATTAGAGCTATGATTCCAATATCTGTAAATGTAAGTTCCTTAACTTGTGCTCTGATACCACCTTTGTAAGCACGCCTCTCTAGCTACCTCAAACTTTAAACTTAAACTTACTCTTAAACTTGCTCTTCTTAACTTTACTCTTCTTGACTTTACGCTTCTTAACTATACTTTTCTTAACTTTACTCTTCTTGTCATGGTGTACTTACTTTACTTCTTATACTTTTCTTACCTTCTTTAAACTCTTCACTTAACTTCATTCTTTTAAAGTACTTTAAGAAGTACTTCCTTTAAAATACTAATTTCTTATACTATTGAACTTTGCCATATTATACTTGGCATTTAAACTTACTCGTGGAAACCATGTTTGAAAAATTACTGATAATTTTTTTTTCTTTTAAAACTTGATTTAAACATATGATTTTCAAAACCATAATTCAAATACTTCATAAACTTAACTTACATTAAACCTTGTCTCTTTTCTTTACATTACATATACCCTTTTCTTCTTATGGCAACGAAAAATCATAGTGAAACCATAACCCACCCCATGACACTTGGGAATCTGTTGCTAGCCCATCTGTTTCTTCTTTCATAATGTAGACAGCTTACTCTTGTTACCTACATCACAAACAGACTAGTGAGCTAGAGCTCAGTAAGTACAAATATAAATATGTAGGAAATAAATCGGTAAAAACGTATCAGAGTGGCGCAACGGAACAATAAAAATTTTTCAATATCGTTAAATATCTCATGATGTCATATACAATAAACCAACAACAATTTAAACTCATACCTCAAGGATGCCAATCTTGCAGGAGGAGAATGGCCAGAGGGCTTCAACCAACTAGCCTTCTCTACTATTCTCTAATTCCTGAATGGCTGAGTGTGTGGGCACTCTGAACCTCGATCGGTATGCTAGCACTGCTAGTCTTCTTCCGACCACCCAGATCTCTAAAAAACTTATTGTCACGGTGAGTTGTGCATCAATAAGCTTGCTCACCTGAGAGTCTGTGGTCTGAGAGAACTGGAGTGGTAGGACCTCTATTTATAGACTTGCATGAGGTGATCCTCTGAATTCGAATTGGATTAGGAGAAGATTTTCTCCCTTATCCACTCACAAAATCTGAAATTATCAAGGCCAAATCCCAACTAAAAAATTCAGCCATTTTCTAGATTTTGTGTTCAAAATTCAAACAGGATTTTAACTTGAATTTTATCTCCTCATTTCCCACAAAAAATTGATTCCCCTTTGTGCCAAAAACATGACTAGATTCAGTCATTAAAGTGTGAGGAGAATCAAAATCTAAATAGGATTTTCTAGCTTGAATTTTATCTTATCCTTGTCCATAAAAAAAAAATCGAAAATCCTCATGAGATCTTCCTCAAAATTTCGGCCATTCTCTAGGGAGGAGATAATCCAAATTCAACTAGGATTGAAACTTGAATTTTTCCCTGAACCTTATCCGTAAAAAATCTGAAAATTCCAGGAGGATTTTCCTCAAAATTTTCGTGCACTTTTAGTTAGAATTGGGATTTAAAATTCAAGTAGGATTCAAATAAGATTTTCCTCTCCATATCCAACTCAAATTCGAATTTCATCCTTGTGGATTTACCACAAAAAATTCAAATCCTACTTGGATTGTGATTCAAAATTTGAATTTCAAATTTCAAATTCAAATTTCAAATTTCAAATTCAAATTTCAAATTCAAATTTCAAATTCGAATTTCAAATTTAAATTTCAAATTCAAATTTCAAATTTCAAAATTCAAAATCCATAAAACAGTTGTATTTCAAATTCTTGTTCTCATGGATAATTTTCTACAACTCCAATCCAATCTCAAATAAAATCATGGCAACTTTATTTGGAGTTCGAATAATTGTGTACTCTATTATCCAAAACAAAATCTGAATTCAACAAGAGAGAATCTTGTCCACCATCCTAATCCTATGTCAACATCATCCATGCATAATCAACTAGCCAATAGCATACACAAATCAACTATCCAATAGCATACACAAATCAATTTTGCCAAATGTTAAGGAATTATGTGGAGCTAGTAGAGGGACCAATTGTACATGAAACTATAAACCTGATCACTAATTTCAGAGTCACATCACTATAAACCTGAAACTAAACTCCCAATTATATACCGTATTACGTAAGCCTGTGACAAGCTATCGTCCAATGACCTTGTCATGTATGCAGAACCCTCATATGATATCCATGATCAACCTTAGGTCAAAGTCCATTTAATCCTACTGATCAGGCTATCTTAAAGTTCCATTGTACTTCCAAATAAGAAAATAATTATTCACCATATGTGAATAAGAAGTCATCTGCCTAGTAGACGACCTAAGGCCTTGTCCATTTTCACATCCAGTATAATGCCTTTAAGAGGATACCCTTAACTCCTTATTAGAGCTATGATTCTGATATTTGTAAACAAACCCTTCATCGTATACAAGTCATGCACTCAACGAACCAGTCTATAAGCTTACTACCTCTGAGAAGCTTTAGCCATTGGAACATCAAAGTACACAAGTCATATAAATGAAGCTGTTCATCTACTCAGGATTAAGATTACTACACAATGAACATCAAAAGCAGATTGATCCACTCATAGCGAACTACGTAGATCAATCACGCTTTAGTCCTGGTCTAATATGTCACCACCAAGCAACATATTTATGTCTCTACTTGGGAGTCAATACTCCAGACAGTCAAGATAAACCGTCCCCACCATGGCTTTAGACAACATAATAGTCTTAACATGAGTTAGATGCTCGGTCTAACCCTATAGACTACAGACCTTAGTTTAGACCGCTTACTTTAGAACATTGTCTTCTCGCATACAAAAGTCCATTGCATGCAACGTTCTAATAGTTTTAACACAAGCAGTTGGGGAGCCATATTTGCTTACATTTACTTTAACATGTAAATAGAATGAGAACACACAGCAATGTAATGAATAACCTCTATATATAATTTTATTATCCAGTTGAAAATAAATACATCAAAATGTCTCTAATGCTTACGGCATTTCCTAACAAAATATAAATCATTATATTTTCATATATACAAGCCAAAACTTAATGTAGACATGACATACATTTCAAACTTTACTTAAATGTATCAACTAATGATGAAGATTAGTCAGATTATGCTTGCTTATATTTCTTCTTCGTTCTCATTGTTCTTCTGTTCTTTTCTTTTTTTTTTTCTTTTCTTAACTTTTCTCAACTTTTCTTTGCTTAACTTTTCTTTGCTTTACTTGTCTTTTCTTTCACTTGTGGGCCCATGGCTGGACGTACCTACTATGCACAGACCAATGGGGAAAGGGAGAGCAACCCACCAATCAAACCCACAATCAAACTTTAGGCCTATAACTACTGCATCTTGGGGGTAGCGCCACACAACTGGGGTGGAGGCCATTCTTAAACCTCACTTCTGGGGAGGCCGGTACGTCAATCTTAAATTTTTAGTTTTATTATCTTGCTTATCTTCATCTTTCTTGTGGTGCCCCTAGATCCAACCACTTGCAACTGTCATGAATTGACTCTGTTGTCGGCCAAGAAAGCCCGTGTGCCGAATATAGATCGCCATTTAAAACTCTTTTTCTCTCAACTCTTATTTTTCAAGGCCCAAATTTCACCCATAATTTTTTTTCTTTTTAATACACACTTTTCCTTAAAAGAAGGTTAAGTACGAAAGCCTCATAAAATACAATATTAGCTTTTAGATGTCTTTTTGAGTACAACATAATGTACAACATACAATATATTTATACTGTGTTTTTCAAGGACACATTCTCTTCAATTCACTAACTCTTATAGCCCAGTGGAAGACTTATGGCAGGACCAGACCCACAGTGAATTCCCTATCCCACTAATACGCGCACATCCTGCTGCCATCCATTAATCTACTTGACAGGTTTCTTACCTGCAACATGAACAAACTGATGAACTAACAGGCTCAGTAAATTCAAACATACTTAATAAGAAACACATAGATTCAAAAACATTAAAATCTAATTTCCTATGAATAGTTAATAACTGTTATCGGTGAATAGTACTATTTATGTACTATTCATAATGAATAGTTTTTTGACCATTGACTGGTGAATAGTAACTGTTACCCTAACTGGTTACTATTCATATTACTCTAACTGATTACTATTCATATTATCCTAATCGATTACTATTCACATTACCCTAATCGAATTCACAAAGCTTAATGTTAGTGTCGGTTAAGCTCAATTATGGCTTTCATCACATTATTGACTATTCTCTCTATTTAATGTTGAGCTTATTATGGTAGTACCGATAGTTTATCTTGTGCGCTGACTGAGAGGGCCTAGGGAGTGACCCTAGAGCTTCTTCCTCTCTAGCCCTCTTTATGTCCTCGTAGGATCTGAAAAACCTCCACCACAACGTTGGAGGGGCGGTATGCCTTAAATGGTTTTATTACCATCTTTCAATTATAATTCTAACCAAGTGACATTAATCGTCACCTCAAGATCACTAACCTCCATCACCCGTAGGGCTTAGATATTCTTTTCCTTTTATTATGTGGGACATGTTATACTAACTAATCCCCAAATGTCCATAGGACTTGATACCTAATGTACAACTAGTACATAACAAACTAATATAGTATTTCATATTGTAGACATGAAAATGCTTGAACTTACCAACACTGCAAGAATGTCCACTTCTGGAACTCCTTCGCAGTTCTATCTCTAATTTGGGTCCCTACAGACATAATATTGTCTGTTAATATCATTTATTAATTATTGTTTTAAATATATTTATTTTGTGATAAATTTTACAAAACATTTAAATTCTTTATGTGGTACACAGTCTGCAACACGCCTGTGTCCCTGACCGTGTACCTCTCGATTTTACTTTACACGGTGTGTTCTATTGTACACACCCGTGTACTATTTAAACTCTAGATTTTTAACTCTAAAATCTTTAGTTTGGATCCTAAAATTTTATTTAAGTCATTCTAGGTCCTTTATGGTCTTTTCCAAGTCCTTCTAAAACTTTTGGTCAAAATGACCATTTTGCCCTGACGGGTCTCGGGACCGTAACTATTCTGTCTTATCCTTTTTCCCAAATTTTCTAAGCCCAAATATTTTAAAATAATATTCTCTAGGCTTCTGTATCATTTTACAGCTTAATTTGCTACAAAATCTCAATTATCAATTTTCCGACCCTCGATTACTATTCATCACCTAGAGTCGTTTCTCGTTTTTCCAGCATTTTAGAGTCTCAAATGGGCATTTCACTACTCCTGAAACGATTTTCATTCTATCCTCAGCCCTCGGTCCCCGAGGGGCTCAGGTTTCCTATCCCGATCCAATCTTTTCCCATCATTTCCTAAAATAACCTTAACATGAATTTTTTTCCCGTTTTAGGCATTTTTAGTCATTAAGGGTCGGTTTACTATTCCTCTTGGGCTAGTTTTCCATTTTCGATCCTAACCCACTGAGGGGTCTCGGTTTCCTTTCCGAGTCTAATATTTTTACCCTTTGTTTCCCAAAATGTCCTTATGCCGTTTTAGAAATTTCGACAGCATTTTCGCTTGTATTTTAAGGTTTCCCCAGTGTTAGGTACACCTCAAAACCTTTGTACCTATCACGTACTATACCAGAGGCCTATTTTATACAAAGTTACCAAACTTTGTATAAAAATTTTCTATATTAACCAATATTCAGAATTCAATACACATCATCAAATTCTTTCCAAGCCTAGCCTCGGTTTATCATGTTAATCATCACCAAATGTTTTTCATTACCTTAAGCAGTTATCACATATTATTTTAGGTTTTTCAATGTACATATCCACATCAAAACCTAACAAAATTTTCATTCCAACCCTAGCATTAGCCACGGATTTTTCATGCTAATTCACATAGAAAATTTTCTTTTCTTTCCTAGATTTTTTATTACACATTGCTTACCATTTATCAACTCTAAATTTTCTCATTTCAATCACACATAGGCCAAGGGTTCTATGGGAAACAAACATCAAAATTTCTTGTTTCCTTATTCCAATTTGTGCTTGAATGAACATAGTGTCAAACTTACATATCCATTAAAACCATTCACCAAAATTTCCACATCATTTTCCACACCAATAGCGCCGTGGATTTCATGGAAATCAAGCATAAATTTTTGCTTGTTTCTTAAACCTAATTCATACTTCAAATTTTAAAACACCAAACCAATAAACAATCATCATCATAACATGAAATTTCTCACTATTTTTCCACATTAATAGCCACGGATTTTTTTTGAAAAACTTCAACAAGAAAGCTTCAAAATTGTGGCTTACCTCTTCCAATTGATCACTTGATGTCTAAGCTTGAATTGGAGGCCAATTTTTGTATGAAATTTTGACAAATTTTGGCTTAAATGGGAAGAAGACCCACGGATTTTGGCTAGAAATTTTTGGCAAAAGTTTGGCCACATTTCTCTATTTTTTTGAATGAATTTTAAAGCCTATTTATAGGCAAAAGTAAGGGACCTTTTGGTAATTTTTTTTTCAACAATTTGCTATTTGTTCAAGGGCTAAAATGCAATATTTTTGGGCCAAAAATAAACTTTTTTTGCTGCCTTCATTCTTGGTGGCCGAATGGCCTTTTTCAAAATTTTTTAAATTTTTTTCCATGTCTTTTTTGCTAGATCTTGGCCATTGATCAAAAAGACAATAAATCCTAACCTTACACCTTGCCAAAATACTTTCTAAGCCTTAACAAAAATACATTTATGATATCATAATTGTGATGTCATCCTATAATATATATGGATTAATTCACTAATTAATTTGTGGTCAAATTTTGACCGAAAGTTAAACCGAACGGAACTTTACCGAAATCACGTAGGCGGGTTCCGGACACCTCAGATGCGATCGGTTTTTTTATTTTTTATTTTGATTTCCTTTGGTAAAAATTCTCTACCGTAAATTTTTATCTTTTTAGTGCATTTCAGGGCACTCCCTGGGGTTTTAGACTCCGTTTTTGAACCGTCTTACCCAATTATGTCCGGTAAGATTTTCCATCCCTGAACTCACTCACTTTAACACTGTCGAAACATTTTTTTTTACAGTATTCACAACAGTATTAAAACACAACTTTTTCATACTTTATTCATTAAAATTGATACATACATACAATTTTAATTTACTCCGAGAATGTAAAATTCCCGGTTATCACATTCACCCCTCCTTATAAAATTTTCGTCCTTGAAAATTTAGAACAAGTAGGGGTACAAATTCCTAATTTCGTCTTCTCGTTCCCATGTAGCCTCTTCAACGTTGTGATTTTTTCATAGCACTTTGACTAATGGGATTGTTTTGTTCCTCAAAACTTTATCTTCTCATGCCAGAATTTGAACAGGCCTTTCTTCGTAAGTCAGATCTTCTTGGATCTAGATCGGTTGATGTTTCAACACATGGGACAGATCCAATATATACTTCCGTAGCATCGACGCGTGAAACACATTATGCACTGCCAACATTTCTGGCGGTAACGCCAATCTATAAGCGACTTTACTAATGCATTCGATAATCTCATATGGTCCAATATATCTCAGACTCAATTTCCCTTTCTTTCTGAACTGTGTTATTCTTTTCATCGGCGAGACTCTTAGGAGTACGAAATCCCCTTCATTGAACTCCAGGGATCTTTATCTTTTGTCCGCATAGCTTTTCTGTTGGCTCTGGGCTATCTTCATCTGTTGCTGTATTTTTGTAACTGCATCCACTATTTCTTGCACAAAATCTGTTTTATGCAGTCGTTTTCCTGTAAATCATACAAATGAACCGGTGATCTACACTTTCTTCTATATAGAGCTTCATAGGGTGCCATCCCTATCGAGGCTTGGTAGCTATTATTGTATGAAAATTCTACCAATGGAAGTTTCTCATTCCAACTCCCCGAGAAATCTATTGTACATGCACGAAGCATGTCTTCTAGCATTTGAATGGTTTGCTCAGATTGCTGGTCTGTCTGCGGATGAAATGCTGTGCTCAGACGCACTTTTGTTCCCATACCTTCTTGCACACATGTCTAGAAATTCGAAGTGAATCGGGGATCACGATCTGACACAATATATTTAGGAACTCCATGTAGTCTGACTATGTGGTTAACATACAGGTTCGCTAACTTTTCCAATGAAAAGGTCATTTTTATAGCAATGAACCTTGCCGTCTTTGTCAACCTATCGACAATAAACCAAATAGCATCATAACCTTCTCAGGTCTTTGGTAGTCCTACTATAAAGTCCACTATAATATGTTCCCATTTCCATTTAGGAATCTCCAACAGTTCTAATTTTCCACCTGGATGATGATGTTCAGCCTTAACCTTTTAGCACATCATACATTTGCTTACAAATTCAGCAATGTCCTTCTTCATCCCTTTCCACTAGAATTGTAGCTTCAAATCCTGGTACATCTTACTGGCTCTAGGATGTACTGAATATGGCATTTCATGGGCTTCTACCATAATTCGCCTTCTTAATTCTTCATCATCTGGAACATGAATTCTTCCCTGATGTAGGATTAATCCATCTTTAGACACTCCCTCTTGAGGACTTGCTAGTTTCAGGTCTCGTTTCTGAGCCTTTCTGATATCCTCATACAGCGTTGATTCCAACTATAGTGTAGCAAATTTTTCAGCTATCAGCTCCACCTTCAACATGATGATTTCCTACTGTAATGGCTTTGGAAGTTTTCCAATCAGCAGTTGTTGCGAGATAGTAGATTTTCTACTTAATGCATCTGCAACGCGATTGGCTTTTCTAGGATGGTAGAGGATTTCACAATCATAGTCCTTTGCTAGCTCCAGCCATCTCCTTTGCCACATAGTTAGCTATTTTTGTGTGAAGAAATACTTTAAACTTTGATGGTCAGTATAAATCTGACACTGAGCTCCATATAGATAGTGTCGCCAGATCTTCAATGCAAACATACGGCGAGTTCCAAATCATATGTGGGATAATTTCTTTCGTTGTCCTTTAATTGACACAAGGCATAGGCAATCACCTTGTCATCTTGCATCAGGACAGCTCCTAATCCCATTTTCGAGACATCACTGTAAATCATGAACATCTCCCCTTAGTAGGAAGTGTCAATATCGGTGTGCCCATTAGTCGTTTCTTCAGTTCTCCGAAGCTTTTCTCGCACTCTTCGGTCCATTAATACTTCTTTTCCTTACCTGTAAGAGCCGTGATAAGAGCGGTGAGTCATGCAAACCCTTCAATAAATCTCCTATAATAGCCAGCTAAACCTAAGAAACTTCGTATTTCCGTCACGTTCTTAGGTGTGGGCCATTCATTGATCACCTCCACTTTTACAGGATCCATGGCGATTCCTTCCTTAGAAACCACATGTCTAAGAAAATGTACTCTATCTAGCCAGAATTCACATTTTGAGAATTTGACATAAAGTTGATGCTTCCTTATCATCAGTAGGACGATCCTCAAATGTTCTTCATGTTCTTCATGAGTCTTCGAATATATAAGAATGTCATCGATAAATACAATGACAAATTTATTCAGATATTCCTTAATAACTAGATTTATCAAGTCCATAAATGCAGTTGGTATATTTATTAACCCAAACGGCATCACAAAGAATTCGTAATGACCGTAGTGGGTCTGAAATGCGGTCTTATGGATATCATTCTCCTTGATTCTCAGTTGATGGTATCTTGATTGCAGATCAATCTTGGAAAATACTGCTGCGCCTTTTAGTTCATCGAACAAGTCGTCAATTCTAGGTAACGGATACCTATTCTTGATAGTGACCTTGTTCAACTCCTGGTAGTCAATGTATATGCGAAACGATCCATCCTTCTTCTTGACGAACAACACGGGAGCACCCCATGAAGAATGGCTTGGACGTATAAATCCTTTATCAAGAAGCTCCTTTAACTGCTCTTGTAACTCTTTTAATTCTGTTGGTGCCATTCAGTATGGTGCCTTTGAGATAGGTGCAGTTCCTAGCATCAGCTTGATCTCAAAGGAAATTTCTCGTTCAGGCGGTAATCCTGGTAATTCCTCTGGGAAGACATCAATGAATTCCTCCACAATAGGAACATCTTCGGGTTGAAGCTTCCATTCCTCCGTCACGTCCACTATGCATGTTAAATATCTTGCACAACCACAAGACATTAGCCTCCTTATCTTCATCGAGTTGATCATTATCATCCTCGATTTGCATGACGAATCAAAGTATTCAAATCTATCTTCTTGGTCGGGTTGGAATCTTATCTTCCACTTCTGGCAATCGATCGTGACTTAATACTTCCCTAGGAAATCCATTCCTAGTATTACATCATAGTTGGCAAGCTCCATCACGATTAATTCTACATACAACTCTCTATTTACCACAATTATTGGCACATGAGGCAACCAATAATTGGACATCAAGACTTCCCGTAAGGTTAGTACGGTTCTAAATGTCATACCCATGTTATCTTTCGGATATCCTATACTATTCACAAATTTATAAGAAATAAACGAATGCGTAGCACCAGAATCAAATAAGACAGATGCCAATGATTAGTGACAGAAAACTGACCTGTCACTACATTGGACGTCCCTGCTTTCGCAGCTCTTTGGTATACACCATCACTCGAGCATCTGCACGGGGTAGGCCTTGTTGTAGGATAATAAACCGGTAAAAACGTATCAGAGTGACGCAGCGGAACAATAAAAAAATTTTAGATCGTTAAATATCTCATGATGCCATATACAATAAATCAACAACAATTAAAACTCATACCTCAAGGACGCCAATGAACAGGAGGAGAGTGACCGGAGGCTTCAACTAACTAGCCTTCTCTACTATTCTCCAATTCCCGAATGGCTGAGTGTGTGGGCACTCTGAACCTCGATCGGTATGCTAGCACTGCTAGTCTTCTTCCGACCACCCAGATCTCTGAAGAACTTTATTGTCACGATGAGCTGTGCAACAATAAGCCTGCTCACCTGAGAGTCTGTGGTCTGAGAGAACTGGAGTGGCAGGACCTCTATTTATAGACCTGCATGAGGTGATTCTGTGAATTCGAATTGGACTAGGAAAAGATTTTCTCCCTTATCCAAACCAAAAAATCCGAATTTTCCAAGGGAGAATCTCCACAATTAAATTCGGTTTTCCTAGGATAAATCCAATCCAAATCTAAACAAGATTTTAACTAGAATTTTATCTCCCTTTTTCAACCAAAAAATCTGAAATCTTTAGGAGAAAATCTTCTCCAAATTTTCGGCCACTTTTAGGATAAGGAAGAATCAAAATTCCACTAGGATTTTTCAAGCTAAATCTCATCTCAACCTTATCCAAAAATAACCGAATTTCCTAGGATTTAGGCTCCAAAATTTCGGCCACTTTTAGGGAGTAAAGAGAATCCAAATTCAACTAGGATTGAAGCTTGAATTTACCCTTGAATCTTATCCACAAAAACCGAATTTTCCATTGAGGATTATCCTCAAAAAATTCACCCACTTTTGTTGGGATTTGGATTCAAAATTCAAGTAGGATTCTAACAAGATTATCCTCTCCAAATCCAACTCAAATTCGAATTTCAAACCTTGTGGATTTTCCACAAAAATTCGAATCCTACTTGGACTGTGATTCAAAATTTGAATTTCAAATTTCAAATTCAAATTTCAAATTCAAATTTCAAATTTTAAATTTTAAATTTCAAATTTAAATTTCAAATTCAAATTTCAAATTCAAATTTCAAATTCAAATTTCAAATTCAAATTTCAAATTCAAAATTCAAAATTCAAATTTCAAAATTCAAATTTCAAATTCCACAAAACGGTTGTGTTTCATATTCTTGTTCTCATGGATAATTTTCTACAACTCCAATCCAATCTCAAATAAAATCATGGCAACTTTATTTGGAGTTCGAATAATTGTGTACTCTATTATCCAAAACAAAATCTGTATCCAACCGGAGAGAATCTTGTCTACCATCCTAATCCTGTGTCATCACCATCCATGCATAATAAACTAGCCTATAGCATACACAAATCAATTTGCCAAACGTTAAGGAATTATGTGGAGCTAGTAGAGGGACTGATTGGACATATATAATCGGGCTCCCGTGATTCCATATGATCATCATTCTGTACCGAACAACTCAATCATATGATCACTAATTTCAGAGTCACACCACTATAAACCTGAAACTGAACTCCCAATTATATACCGTATTACGTAAGCCTGTGACGAGCTACCATCCAATGACCTTGTCATATATGCAAAACCCTCATATGATATCCATGATCAGCCTTAGGTCAAAGTCCGTTTAATCCTACTGATCAGGCTATCTTAAAGTTCCATTATACTACCGAATCAAGAAAATGATTATTCACCATATGTGAATAAGAAGTCATCCGCCCAGCAGACGACCCAAGGCCTTGTCCATTTTCACATTCAGTATAATGCCTTTAAGAGGATACCTTTAACTCCTCAGAGCTATGATTCCGATATCTGCAAACAAACCCTTCATCGTATACAAGTCATGCACCCAACGAACCGGTCTATAAGCTTACTACCTCTGAGACGCTTTAGCCATTGGAACATCAAAGTACACAAGTCATATACATGAAGTAGTTCATTTACTCAGGATTAAGGTTATTGCACAATGAACGTCAAAAGCAGATTGATCCACTCATAGCGGACTACGTAGATCAATCACGCTTTAGTCCCGGTCTAATATGTCACCTCCAAGCAACATATCCATGTCTCTACTTGGGAGTCCAGCTCCAGACAGTCAAGACAGACCGTCCCCTCCAAGGCTTTAGACAACATAATAGTCTTAACATGAGTTAGATGCTCGGTCTAACCCCATAGACTACAGACCATAGTTTAGACTGCTAACTTTAGAACATTGTCTTCTTGCATACAAAAATCCATTGCATGCAACGTTCTAACAGTTTTAACACAAGCAGTCAGTGAGCCATATTTTCTTACATTTACTTTAACATGTAGTAAATAAGACGAGGACAGATAGCAATGTAATGAATAACCTCTAAGTATAATTTTATTATCCAGTTCAAAATGAATACATCAAAATGTCTCTAATACTTAGGGCATTTCCTAACAATCTCCCACTTGCCTTAAGCCAGTAGATGTGCCATGTTACGCATCCCCATCGCCTCTACATGCCTTTCAAAGCTTCTAGCTACCAAAGTCTTAGTAAAGGGATCAGCGATGTTGTCCTCGGACGCGATCTTACAAACATCCACTTGTCCTGTCTCCACATGCCCTCTAATAATGTGATACCTCCGATCGATGTGCTTGGTCTTCTTGTGGTGCCGAGATTCCCTTGTGTTGGCAATAGCCCCTGTATTATCACAGTAAAGTGTGATAGGCTTGTCAACACCCGGAATGACCTCAAGGTCTCTATAGAACTTGCGGAGCCAAACCGCTTCTTTAGATGCCTCAGCCGCAGCCACATACTCAGCCTCCATAGTAGAGTCAGCTGTGCAGCCCTGCTTCACGCTCCTCCACACAATGGCGCCTCCTCCGAGCAAAAACACTGATCCAGATGTCGATTTCCTCGAATCCTTACAAGTCTGGAAGTCTGAGTCCGTGTATCCTACGGGTGTTAGGTCCCCTCCAGAATACACTAGCATATAATCCCTCGTTCTCTTAAGATACTTGAGTATATGCTTTACTGCTTGCCAGTGCTTGGTTCCAGGATTCGCTTGATATCGACTCACCATACCTACTGCAAAACATATGTCCGGGCGAGTGCAAAGCATAGCGTACATAAGGCTACCCACAGCGGATGCATAAGGGACCTTACTCATACGCTCTCTTTCTTCCGATGTCTTGGGACAGTCATCCAATGAAAGAGTTAAACCGGCAATAGAAGGTTGTGAGCCTTTCTTTGCCTCTAGCATTGCATATTTGTCAGTTATTTTATCTATGTATGAAGCTTGGGATAACGCTATCACTTTGTTCTTTCGATCTCTGAAGAGACGAATGCCTAGAACATAATTAGCTTCTCCCAAGTCCTTCATGTCAAACTGTTGGTGTAACCAAAGCTTGACCGATGATAAGTTCCCTACATCATTCCCAATGAGTAGTATATCATCGACATAGAGTATCAGAAAGACCACTTTTCCATCCTTAATACGTTTATAAACACAAGGTTCATCAACGTTCTGCTCAAAACCAAATGTCTTAATCGCTTGATCAAACCTCTGGTTCCATGAGCGGGATGCCTGCTTTAATCCATAAATGGATCTAAGCAACTTGCAGACTTTCTTATCTTGGCCTTTTGCTACGAACCCTTCGGGCTGTATCATATAGATACACTCTTCAAGATGGCCATTCAAGAATGTCGTCTTGACATCCATTTGCCAGATCTCGTAATCGAGAGCCGCAGCAATGGACAGAAGAATACGGATAGACTTCAGCATAGCAACAGGCGAAAAGGTTTCCTCGTAATCGATTCCAGCCTTTTGCGTGTATCCCTTTGCAACCAGTCTAGCTTTGAAAGTTTCCACTCTCCCTTCCGCATCCTTCTTTCTTTTGTAGACCCATTTGCATCCAATGGGTTTTATCCCATCAGGCAAATCTACAAGTTCCCAAACAGAGTTGGATTTCATAGAATCCATCTCATTGTTCATAGCCTGTTTCCAAGATCTAGAATCAACATCCTTTATAGCTTCATCATATGTGACCGGATCTTCCTCATGCTCATGAGCCTCGGCCTGGTATACCTCAGCATCATACATAAAGAAATTAGGTTTCTTAGAAACCCTCCCACTACGACGAGGCACCCTAAATTGTTGATCGTCTGCAGGTCTTTCACTGGAACTCGGACTTGCGTCCAAGACCGAAATCTGTGGAGCAGTTCTTTCACCCGATAACTCCTCTAGCACCACTTTGCTTCGAGACTTAAAGTCATTCATGTGACTTTCCTCCAAGAATGTCGCATGTGTTGAGACAATGACCTTTTGTTCCTTCGGGTTATAGAACAGACCTCCTTTAGTTCCCTTTGGATACCCTACAAACATGCACAATTCTGATCTTGGTTCCAACTTCTTCGCATCCCCATCCAGTATATGTGCCGGGCAGCCCCATATTCTCATATGTCCAAGGGAGGGCTTCCTGCCACGCCACAATTCATACGGAGTTCTAGGAATTGATTTGCTCGGAACCTGGTTCAGAATATAGCACGCCGTTTGTAAAGCATGTCCCCAAAATGATAATGGCAGCGTTGAATAACTCATCATGGACCGTACCATATCCAATAAGGTCCTGTTTCTCCTTTCGGCTACACCATTCTGTTGTGGAGTACCAGGTGCAGTCAATTGGGATAAAATCCCGTTCTCTACAAGATGTCCTAGAAATTCATCAGAGAGGTATTCGCCACCTCGATCAGATCGAAGTGTCTTTATAGATTTATCCAATTGCTTTTCCACTTCCGCACGATACTCTTTGAACTTGTCAAAGGTTTCGCTCTTGCGGTGCATCAGATACACATATCCATACCTCGAGTAATCATCTATGAAAGAGACATAGTACTCGAACCCTCCTCGTGCTGTGACGTTCATGGGGCCACATACGTCAGTGTGCACAATTTCTAAGAGCTCCTGTGCCCTTGTACCCTTAGCTCCAAAAGACCTCTTAGTCATCTTACCCTCTAGACAAGACTCACATTGGGGAAGTCGTACCTCCTCTAGAGATTCCAGAGGACCGTCTTTCACCAATCTTTGAATCCTATCCTGATTAATATGACCAAGTCTTAAATGCCAAAGATACGCCTTGTTAGAGTGAGAAACTTTCAACCTTTTAGAGTTATCAATTAATTCAGTGTCAAGCAGTGAGTACATCTTTGTTCTGATCAAATATAGGTTTCCATCCATCCATCCAGAACAGATAAAAGACTTATTTCTACGAATATCAACTCTTTTACTAAAAGAAACTGAATAAGAATCCTTTATTAAACAAGCTACCGATATAAGGTTCCTCCTAAAATTAGGAACATAAAAACAGTCTTTTAATAAAATAAACCTAAATTGATCAAAATAAAGATGAACGTCTCCCACTGCCTCAGCCACCACAAAGCTACCATCTCCAGTCTGCAACGAGAGGCTCCTATCATGTAGACTTCTCGTTTCCACGAACCCCTGCATAGAAACACAAACATGATTAGTGGCGCCCGAATCAATGACCCATGTGTCTTTCGATTCTTCCACCAAACACGCTTCTAAGTAATGAAGTTCCTTACCTTCCTTGCCCTTGGAGGCTAGGAATTCCCGGCAAGCCTTCTTGAAGTGACCTACCTTCCCACAGTGGAAGCATTTGGACTTTTTAGGGTCCTTCGGCTTCTTGTTCTTCTTCTTCTTCTTCCCGTCTGAGACAGGAGGATTAGAAGAACTGGAAGCCACTTGCTTCTTATTTGGCCTCTTCCTCTTCCGTGAGGGATTGGAAGATTCCGCCAAATTGGCCTCTCCTTTAGGTCGGACCGTATCCTCATCCCTGATCATCCGCTCATAAGCCTGTAGTTGCTTCATGAGCTCGGTAAGTCCTAACTCCTTTGTCGCCAGATTGTATGCGGCCTTAAACCCCACAAAATCTTTAGACAGAGTCTTGAACACCATCTCGATCTGGGTGTTATAGTCCAACTCAGCACCATTCTCGGCAGCCTCAGCGAAGAATCCCATTAGAGTGATCATATGGTCCTTCACCGGAGCACCCGCCTTTTGCTTAGAGTTCATAATGCTGGTGATAGCGGACTGTCGAGCCAATTTTTCTTGGCCTCCGAACATGTCCTCCAGATTTTCCATGATCTCCCCAGCAACTTGATAAGTCTCATGCTGCTTTTGTAAAGCACTCGTCATGCTAGCAAGGATGTAGCATCGAGCTATCTCATTGGATTCTCTCCAACGATTATAGGCAACCGGGACCTCCTCAAGTGGTGTGTCAGGTTTGGGCCCAGGTGGGCATGGTTCGTCCAGTACGAACTTGTGTCTCTCGCAGCTGAGAACTATTAATAGATTTCTTTTCCAATCTTTATAATTGTCGCCATTCAACTTATTTTCAGTAAGTATCAAAATGAGGGGTGTCGGTGACATTTTGAACTGAAATAAAATTATACTAGACATCATTACAAAGCCCAAGCAAATATGCAGATAATTTAGCAAATAAAACATACAAGTATGTTCCTACATGAAACTTGAAAAAAATGTAGCATTGCAACGGTAATTCTCAGCACCTATTGCCCCAAGCCACCGAGGGGTGGTCATGAGAACAAATAGCCGGAACATGGACCCCGTCCAATTAATATATGTTACCTTAAATCCTCCAAGGTTAAGACATATATTAATAACCGCTTATTTGGCCACCAGTTTAGTTAACAGAGCTTCTAGGGAAGGTTAATAACTAAACGAGTCTTGAGTGTATAACCATTGTTTACGTAGCCCGATCCACGTCCTACCAAGCCACCGAGGGGTGGTCATGAATAGGATCGCACCCGAACACGTTTTCCACATAGGAGATCCAATCTAGTATACCGGCGGCGGTAAACACCTACCGAGGGGTGTGGTCAGGTCAGAACTGACGCGAGGCGTTACCATGCTTTCACATATGGATCAACAATGGAGGCCGTGGGTTTTGTTTGAAACCCTCTCCCACTCAATATTTTGAAAAAACATGCAAGTTTTGACAAATTATGTATGATCAATATAGTATGAGCGGCACTCACCTATCCTATATGACATGTTATCAAATATGCATACAAAACATCCATCAATACATATTTATACATCCATGACATATCACAGAAAAATAATTGACAGAATAACCAAGCCATGGTTCCATCCTAGAACAAAGAAAATAAAGATTACAAAATTCCATCCAAAGCATTCTTTGGGTCTTGAATTTTGTTCCGTCTTCTTGTATCCATCTTTATGCAGCCTCTCCATTTATTTCTCATCCCAAGAATTATTTAAAATTTAAATTTCCAAAAATTTAAATTTCAAATTCAAACTCCAAATTCGAGTTTCAAATTTAAATTTCTAATTCAAATTTTAAACAATTTTAATCATCATGTGTAATAATATGTAATTTCAAAAATTTCAAATTTTTAATTACATATTTTTAAACATGATTTAAAATTAAATCTCAAATTTAAAAATCAAAATTTTCAAATTTTGGACCGCCGCACCGCCGCCCGTGAAGGCGGCAGCCGCCGTGGGCAGCCACCAACCCCGGAGGGGCTGGCAGCCCACGGCCGCCCCTTGTGCAGCCTGCCGGGCTGCAGGCCAAGCCTGCAGCACCAGGCTGCATGCCCAGACTGGGTGCAGCAGCCGGCAGGCTGCATGCCCAGACTGGGTGCAGCAGCCGGCAGGCTGCAGGCAGCGCCTGCAGCCAGAGGCTGCACGCCCAGGCTGCGGCCAGCCTTGGGCAGGCCATGGTCACCCCTGGCTGCAGGCAGAGCCTGCGGCCGTGGGTGGTGTGGGCCTGTACAGGGGCTGCCGCAGCCCCATCCTGCCCGAGGGCAGGGGCTGCAGCCCCACCAAGGTTTGTCGGCCTATCCCGAGGGGTCGTGTCTCGATTTTCGTGCCATATTCCAATTTATCTTTTAGGATCTCCAAAAATTAATTTGAATCCCAATTAAATTGAAATTTTCCACACAATCAAAATTTCAACCTTTAAATTAAATTTAACTTTTGGGAAAAATAAATTACGGTCTTCAATCTTCAATCTCCTCCAAGAATAATTACATAAAAAATTCCTATACCGTTTCCGGTGTACAAAATTCTATCCATAAAAATTCTAAGAGACAAAAATTAATATCCATGGGAAAATTACAGTGTTAATAAACTGCTCCCATGATTACATAAAAAATTCCTAGATACAATTTTTCTAAATTCTAAGGAACCATAACCGGTATAAACAAGCATGCTTATAATAATTCAAAAAATTAAAATAACCACATACTTTATACATAATACATGATAACAACATAAAGGAACCCTAGAATGCCACTCTCTAAATATCAAATCCATACATAAATAAAAAGACTAAGTAATTGTCTAATTTATGTACATGGCATAGTCATGAGATGGCTCTGATACCAATTGTAGGATAATAAACCGGTAAAAACGTATCAGAGTGGCGCAGCGGAACAATAAAAAATTTTTAGATCGTTAAATATCTCATGATGCCATATACAATAAATCAACAACAATTAAAACTCATACCTCAAGGACGCCAATGAACAGGAGGAGAGTGACCGGAGGCTTCAACTAACTAGCCTTCTCTACTATTCTCCAATTCCCGAATGGCTGAGTGTGTGGGCACTCTGAACCTCGATCGGTATGCTAGCACTGCTAGTCTTCTTCCGACCACCCAGATCTCTGAAGAACTTTATTGTCACGATGAGCTGTGCAACAATAAGCCTGCTCACCTGAGAGTCTGTGGTCTGAGAGAACTGGAGTGGCAGGACCTCTATTTATAGACCTGCATGAGGTGATTCTGTGAATTCGAATTGGACTAGGAAAAGATTTTCTCCCTTATCCAAACCAAAAAATCCGAATTTTCCAAGGGAGAATCTCCACAATTAAATTCGGTTTTCCTAGGATAAATCCAATCCAAATCTAAACAAGATTTTAACTAGAATTTTATCTCCCTTTTTCAACCAAAAAATCCGAAATCTTTAGGAGAAAATCTTCTCCAAATTTTCGGCCACTTTTAGGATAAGGAAGAATCAAAATTCCACTAGGATTTTTCAAGCTAAATCTCATCTCAACCTTATCCAAAAATAACCGAATTTCCTAGGATTTAGGCTCCAAAATTTCGGCCACTTTTAGGGAGTAAAGAGAATCCAAATTCAACTAGGATTGAAGCTTGAATTTACCCTTGAATCTTATCCACAAAAACCGAATTTTCCATTGAGGATTATCCTCAAAAAATTCGCCCACTTTTGTTGGGATTTGGATTCAAAATTCAAGTAGGATTCTAACAAGATTATCCTCTCCAAATCCAACTCAAATTCGAATTTCAAACCTTGTGGATTTTCCACAAAAATTCGAATCCTACTTGGACTGTGATTCAAAATTTGAATTTCAAATTTCAAATTCAAATTTCAAATTCAAATTTCAAATTTTAAATTTCAAATTTCAAATTTAAATTTCAAATTCAAATTTTAAATTCGAATTTCAAATTCAAATTTCAAATTCAAATTTCAAATTCAAAATTCAAAATTCAAATTTCAAAATTCAAATTTCAAATTCCACAAAACGGTTGTGTTTCATATTCTTGTTCTCATGGATAATTTTCTACAACTCCAATCCAATCTCAAATAAAATCATGGCAACTTTATTTGGAGTTCGAATAATTGTGTACTCTATTATCCAAAACAAAATCTGTATCCAACCGGAGAGAATCTTGTCTACCATCCTAATCCTGTGTCATCACCATCCATGCATAATAAACTAGCCTATAGCATACACAAATCAATTTGCCAAACGTTAAGGAATTATGTGGAGCTAGTAGAGGGACTGATTAGACATATATAATCGGGCTCCCGTGATTCCATATGATCATCATTCTGTACCGAACAACTCAATCATATGATCACTAATTTCAGAGTCACACCACTATAAACCTGAAACTGAACTCCCAATTATATACCGTATTACGTAAGCCTGTGACGAGCTACCATCCAATGACCTTGTCATATATGCAAAACCCTCATATGATATCCATGATCAGCCTTAGGTCAAAGTCCGTTTAATCCTACTGATCAGGCTATCTTAAAGTTCCATTATACTACCGAATCAAGAAAATGATTATTCACCATATGTGAATAAGAAGTCATCCGCCCAGCAGACGACCCAAGGCCTTGTCCATTTTCACATTCAGTATAATGCCTTTAAGAGGATACCTTTAACTCCTCAGAGCTATGATTCCGATATCTGCAAACAAACCCTTCATCGTATACAAGTCATGCACCCAACGAACCGGTCTATAAGCTTACTACCTCTGAGACGCTTTAGCCATTGGAACATCAAAGTACACAAGTCATATACATGAAGTAGTTCATTTACTCAGGATTAAGGTTATTGCACAATGAACGTCAAAAGCAGATCGATCCACTCATAGCGGACTACGTAGATCAATCACGCTTTAGTCCCGGTCTAATATGTCACCTCCAAGCAACATATCCATGTCTCTACTTGGGAGTCCAGCTCCAGACAGTCAAGACAGACCGTCCCCTCCAAGGCTTTAGACAACATAATAGTCTTAACATGAGTTAGATGCTCGGTCTAACCCCATAGACTACAGACCATAGTTTAGACTGCTAACTTTAGAACATTGTCTTCTTGCATACAAAAATCCATTGCATGCAACGTTCTAACAGTTTTAACACAAGCAGTCAGTGAGCCATATTTTCTTACATTTACTTTAACATGTAAATAAGACGAGGACAGATAGCAATGTAATGAATAACCTCTAAGTATAATTTTATTATCCAGTTCAAAATGAATACATCAAAATGTCTCTAATACTTAGGGCATTTCCTAACACTTGTGATCTTTCCTATTTCTCTGTGGATGAAGGACCTTTCACCTTCGCCTGGATTGCATGTGCTTGGGGACGTTACTGCTGTGTCTAGAATGAACCCTGCACATTTTGCCTGTTTTTGGGGTAATTCCTGGCAAAATGGCCATCCTTTCCACATTAGAAACAGGTATTTGGGGTAAGTCTGCATTGGCCTGCATGTCTTTTTCCATAGACTACGCAGCCATGAACAATAGGTCCAGCATGTTACTCAACCTCTATGACTGGTTCCTATTCCCAGAATTATTCCCCTTCCTCTTGCTCTATGACTATTGGCCAGATGTAATTGCTTATCTAGCCTTAGGGATCTGATTCAGTTTGTTGCTTTGTCTGACCTGGGATCCAACTTGTACAGCTTTGGCCAATACCTTTTCCTTCTTCTTGGCATCCCAAATCTTTTCTCTTTCCTCCTTTTGTCGAACCAAATAATATTCAGCCCTCAATGCTCTGCTTACACAATCGAATACACTAATGGGTAGCGTCAATCCGCTATCTACCAATGCTGAGATTTCGGGATGGAACATTCCCAACATCTTCTGAATTTTCTCCCTCTCAGTGGAGACAGCATACGGGCATAGTCGGGACAGCTGATCGAACTTACTATAAACTTCGATTACTGACATATCCCCTTACTTTAATTCTATAAACTCTCTTTATTGTGGTAGTAGCAGTGCGGGATTATAATACTTCTGATTAAATTTCTCCAGGAAATCTATCCATGACATTGTATACATGTTCCTTCTTAACTTGACTGACTCCCACCAAAACCTCGCATCCTTTTTCAGAACAAAGGACGCACACATAATCCTTTCCTGGTCATTCAACTCCATAAATTCCAAGATCATATGGAGTGAGGATAACCATTCTTCTGCTTCTAACGGGTTTGTGAAACCCTCGAACTCCGGTGGCTTCATTCATCAGAATCGTTTATAGAGTGGCTCCTGGTTGACTCGGGGTTGCAATTGGGGTTCTACTATTTCAATTTTGGGTTCAGTTGGTAGCACTTCTTGTTCAGGTGCGGCCACGTGTGGATTTTGGTCTCCTTCCTGGTCTTGTCTCTACTCTATCTGCTCTAGCCTTTGTCTTAGCTTAGCGTTAGCTTTCATCTGGGCCTCCAACATGGCTTCTAGTTCATCTACTCTTTCTGACAGGACTGGACGCCCTCTCATATTCCTCAGGTTTCACAGATTCACCATCTTTTCAATTTCTTATAATCGCATGAAAATCAATCGTTAGATTTTCACAAACATATTTTTACCATATAAGTAAAAATAGTTTTTAATCATCATATAAATTTCAACATTTCATCCTTTGAACATGTCAAAATATGATTGTCATTTCCTTCAATTTCAAAATTTTCAGATATACATCAGTTCGAAGGCTACTTTTTCAAAAATGGCCTTTTGATACAATCATATATACACATATACAGATATATATATACATTTATACATCACATGTGTCTCTATATCTAATCTCCTAGTTGGGATTGATCCAGGATTGTCAAAAATTCCACTGGATCCACTACATCCTCATCCGTACCATTTCTGGCCTCCGATGGCATCGATCCTTCAGCGGGACCTATACCCTCTGGTTGCCTTGATGGACCAGCCTTATGATCGTTTTCCATAGGTTGTGCCCCGTACAGATAGTCTAGCATGGTCTCTTACAATAGCTGCTCCTGTCTTTTGCACACCATGCGCTCCATCATCATCTCCTCTTCTAGTTTAGCTACAGTAACTATAAACTCACACAAGGTAGTAGAGTAAAAAGGAGTTACCCTCTGTCGTAGATCAATAGTGAGTCCTTTCCAAAATATATCACAAAAACCCTCATCTGTAAGGTTGGACAGAGGACATCTCCTCACAATGTTATCCTGAAATTAGACTGCATACATGAATACAGTATCACTTAGCATCATCTACTGTCTCTCTGCCCTAAGAACAAAATCTCTAACATCTGTATACTTAGGCATAGTCGGTGGTGGCGTCACTATCCTGCTCTCGGGAGGGTCTGAAACCAGTGCTGAACTCTTTTGCAGAAACTACTGCATCATGATTTGGCGAAACTCAACCCAATCAAGTGCTAACAGCATTTCCTGATCGCAGTACTCCCAATACAACCATGCATCCTCACGGAATGTGCTAACCACCATCAACACCCAGCAGTCCTCATCTATGTCGTACTGGCACATAATCGTCTCTATGTCGTGTAGCCAGTCTCGAGTAGAGATCGCCTGTTGACCTCCCTCAAATGTAGGTGGATGACTGCCTCTAAAAGTGTGTACTGCTCGTACTGATACTCTAGCTCCTATACAAGCTCGATCTCCCACCACTAGAATATCTACTGCTACAGGTGGATTTACAACTAGTTGAGGAGGTGGTGCTTGTATCGATGCCGATGCTATTGTCCTCGGCACTAGTAACTCAGGTATCAACAGTCGAGGCGTGGCTCGATGAATCATCGATGGTCTGATTACGGGCCTAGTCCACACCCGGATCGGTCCTTTCGGTCGGTATAGGTGGGGTCTCATGTAAGGTGGTCTAGTTATCGTATGTCCTACAAATATATAACCTTGAATAAACGAAAAGTTAACTAGTCTTAAAGAGAGCTAACTTACTTGGATTGATGAGCAAGTCGCGTTTCGTGCCAATAGGGATATGGTCAACCGCTCTGATACCAACCTGTGATGCCCCCGGATCCAACCACCCGCAACTGTCATGAACCAACTCTGTTGCTAGCTAAGACAGCTCATGTGCCAAATCCGGATCACCATTTAAAACTCTTTTTCTCTTATTTTTCAGGGCCCAAATTTCACCCATAATTTTTTTTTCTTTTTAATACACTTTTTCTTAAAAGAAGGTTAAGTACGAAAGCCTCATAAAATACAATATTAGCTTTTAGATGTCTTTTTGAGTACAATATAATGTACAACATACAATATATATATACTGTATTTTTCAAAGACACATTCTCTTCAATTCACTAACTCTGAAAGCCTAGTGGAAGACTTATGGCAGGACTAGACCCACGGTGAATTCCCCATCCCACTGACACGCGCACATCCTGCCGCAATCCATTAATCTACTGGATAGGTTTCTTACCTGCAACATTAACAAACTGATGAGCTAACATGCTCAGTAAGTTCAAACATACTTAATAAGAATCACATAAATTCAAAAACATTAAAATCTAAATTTATGGTGAATAATACTATTTATGTATAAATAGTACTATTCATCATAAATAGTATATTTGACCCTTGACCGGTGAATAGTAACTATTACCTAACTAGTTACTATTCACATTACTCTAACCAATTACTATTCATATTGCTCTAACCAGTTACTATTCACATTACCCTAATCGATTACTATTCACATTACTCTAACTGGTTACTATTCATATTACTCTAACCGAATTCACAAAGCTTAGTGTTAGTGTGGGTTATGCTCAATTATGGCTTTCGTCACATTATTGACTATCCTCTCTATCTAGTGTTGAGCTCATTGTGGCAGTACTAATAGTTTATCTTGCACGCTAACTGGAAGGGCCTAGGGAGTGACCTTAGAGCTTCTTCCTCTCCAACCCTTATTATGTCCTCGTAGGATCTGAAAAACCTCCACCACAATGTTGGAGGGGCAGTACGCCTTAAATGGTTTTATTACTATCTTTCAATTATAATTCTAATCAAGTAACATTAATCGTCACCTCAAGGTCACTAACCTCCATCGCTCGCAAGCCTTAGATATTCTTTTCCTTTTATTATGTGGGACATGTTATACTAACTAATCCCCAAATGTCCATAGGACTTGATACCTAATGTACAACTAGTACATAATAAAGTAATACAGTATTTCATGTTATAGATATGAAAATGCTTGAACTTACCAACACTACGATAATATCCACTTCCGGAACTCCTCCACAATTCTATCTCTAATTTGGGTCCTTACAGGCATAATATTATCTGTTAATATCCTTTATTAATTATCACTTTGAATATATTTATTTTGTGATAAATTTTACAAAACATTTAAATTCTTTATGTGGTACACGGTCTACAACACACCTATGTCCTTGACCGTGTACCTCTCGGTTTTACTTTACACGACCGTGTTCCACTGTACACACCCGTGTACTATTTAAACTCTAGATTTTTAACTCTAAAATCTTTATTCTGGGTCCTAAAATTTTATTTAAGTCATTCTACGTCCTATATGGTCCTTTCCGAGCTTTTCAGAAATTTTTGGTCAAAATGACCATTTTGCCCCTGATGGGTCTTGGGATCATAACTATTCTGTCTTATCATTTTTCTCGAATGTTCTAAACCCAAATATCTTAAAATAATATTCTCTAGGCTTCTGTATCATTTTACAGCTTAATTTGCTACAAAATCTCAATTATCTATTTTCTGACCCTCAGTTACTATTCATTCATCACCTAGAGTCGTTTCTCGTTTTTCTAACGTTTCAGAGGCTCGAATGGGCATTTCACTATGCCTGAAACGTTTTCATCCTGCCCCAGCCCTCAGTCCCCTAGGGGCTTAGGTTTCCTATCCTGATCCAATCTTTTCCCCTCATTTTCTAAAATAACTCTAAAATGAATTTTTTCCCGTTTTAGGCATATTTAGTCATTAAGGGTCGGTTTACTATTTCTCTTGGGTTAGTTTTTCATTTTTGATCCTAACCCACTGAGGGGTCTCGGTTTTCTTTCTGAGTCTAATATTTTTACCCTTTGTTACCCGAAATGTCCTTATACCGTTTTAGAAATTTCGGTAGCATTTCCGCTTGTATTTTAAGGTTCCCTCGGCGTTAGGTATACCTCAAAACCTTTGTACCTGTCACGTACTATACTAAATGCCTATTTTATACAAAGTTTCCATATTAACCAATATTCAGAATTCAATACACATCATCAAAATCTTTCCAAACCTAGCCTCGGTTTATCATGTTAATCATCACCTTAGGCAATTATCACATATTATTTTTAGGTTTTTCAATGTATATATCCATATCAAAACCTAACAAAATTTTCATTCCAACCCTAGCATTAGCCACAGATTTTTAATGCTAATTCATATAGAAAATTTTCTTTTCTTTCCTAGGGTTTTTGTTACACATTGCTTATCATTTATGAACTCTAAATTTTCTCATTTCAATCACACATAGGCCACGGGTTCTATGGGAAACAAACATCAAAAGTTCTTGTTTGCTTATTCCAATTTGTGCTTGAATGAACATAGTATCAAACTTATATATCCATTAAAACCATTCACCAAAATTTCCACATCATTTTCCACACCAATAGTGCCACGGATTTCATGGAAATCAAGCATAAATTTTTGCTTGTTTCTTAAACCTAATTCATGCTTCAAATTCTAAAACACCAAACCAATCATCAATCATCATCAAAACATCAAATTTCTCACTATTTTTCCACATTAATAGCCATGGGTTTTTTTTTTGAAAAATTTCAACAAGAAAGCTTCAAAATTGTGGCTTACCTTTTCCAATTGATCACTTGATATCTAAGCTTGAATTGGAAGCTAATTTTGGTATGAAATTTTGACAAATTTTGGCTTAAATGGGAAGAAGACCCATGGATTTTGGCTGGAAATTTTTGGCAAAATTTTGGCCACTTTTCTCTATTTTTTTGAATGAATTTTGAAGCCTATTTTTAGGCATAAGCAAGGGACCTTTTGGCAATTTTTTTCCAACAATTTGCTATTTGTTCAAGGACTAAAATGTAATATTTTTGGGCCAAAAATAAAATTTTTTTGCTGCCCTCATTCTAGGTGGCTGAATGGCCTTTTTCAAATATTTTTAAATTTTTTTCCATGTCTTTCTGGCTAGATCTTGGCCATTGATCAAAAAGATAATAAATCCTAACCTTACACCTTGCCAAAATACTTTCTAAGCCTTAACAAAAATACATGTATAACATCATAATTGTGATGTCATCTTATAATATATATAGATTAATTCACTAATTAATTCGTGGTCAAATTTTGACCGAAATCAAACCAAACGAAACTTTACCGAAATCGCGTAGGTGGGTTACGAGCGCCTCCAGTGTGATTAGTTTGTTTTATTTTACTTCTGGTTGGTCAAAATTCGCTATCATAAATTTTTATCTTTTTAGTGCATTTTAGTGCGCTCCCTAAGGTTTTTGGCTCCGTTTTTGAACCGTCTCACCCAATTCTGTCCGTTAAGATTTTCCATCCCCGAACTCACTCACTTTAACACTGCCGAAACATTCTTTTTATAGTATTGACAACAGTATTAAAACACAACTTTTTCATATTTTATTCATTAAAATTGATACATACATATAATTTTAATACACTCCGAGAATCTAAAATTCCCAGTTTTCACATTTCTTATCTTTCTTTTCTTTAAGTTTTTGTTCGGTTCTAACCTCGTGAACATGTTAGATTATTATGTCACGTGTCACAAAGCACAACTTTTATATAAAGCTTAATCAAAAACTTTTTATCATTTATAAACATTTCTTTTACTAAAAAAAAAAAACATGTTGTAACTTCATTTCACAACATCACATCATAACGCAACCCTAGGACAAGTCAGTTTGTGAGTAGACAATTACATGTTTGTACTTACCTATACTTTTGTTTGTATCTCTTTTTTCACTTTTGGATCCCTAGACACTCCTTTGTCGCCTTTAGGTCGGATCCCTATAACCGAAATAATTATGGTTTTTTTAAATCTTTACTTTATACATAAAATTTATTACAACGCAATCATTCTACGTTTAATTTCTTAATCATGAACTTAGGGGTCTAAAATCCCATTTCTAGCCTTTCTGTCAACTTTTATCAAAATTACCATTTTACCCCTAACTTTTGGCAAAATGACAATTTCATCCCTAATGGACTTTTCTTAATTTTCTCCTTCTTAAATCTTGATTTTTGGCTTTAAAATTTCTATTTAAGCTATTCTAAGGCTCTAACGGTCCTTTTCGAGCATTTCAAAAATTATGGTCATAATGGTTGTGAATAGTAACTTAACCGTGAATAGTACTATTTATCATGAATAGTAACTTGCCTTGACTGTGAATCTTGTCATTTTAATTCTTAGACTAGGTTTTCTAAGCCCAAAATTCATAAAACGATGAACTTAAAGGCTTAACATCCCCTTTTGGACCTTTCTGAAATTTTTGATCAAAATGACCATTTTGCCCTTGACGGGACTTCAAGTCGTATTAATTTCATCTTAATGTTTTGGCTAAATTTTCTAAGCCTAAAAATATTGAATTCATTTTTCTTAGGCCTTAATAAATTTTTACAGCATTAATCGCTGTAATTTCTATAATTATTTCACACCCGACCCTCAGGTGGTACTATTCCGACCCCTCGGGTCGTTTCTCATTTTTTCTAACATTTCGGGGTCTCAAATGGGCGTTTCACTATTCTTGAAAATGTCGGGCATCCTTTCCTAGGCCTTAGTCACCGAGGGGGCTTGAGTTTCTATCCCGACCACATTTTACCCATCGATTCTTAAAATACCCCTTTGTGCCGTTATTGAAATTTCGGTAGTATTTCCGCTTAATTTTTGGGTTCCCGGCATTTAGGAAACGTCTCAAAACCATCTAAGCTAATTCTAATCTGCCATGTACTATACCAGAGGCCTAATTTTTACGTAAAAATCTTCACATTACACACATTTTCTTATTCGATCATTTTTCATACAAATAGTCCATAATTTACATTTAATCATCTCAATTAATAAATTGAGGAATTAAAATTGTTGAAATCACTACTGGAGTCATTCAACGACGACCATCGGGTAGGTTGACTCTACTCGGTGATCGACAAGGCCGTTCGATCTCGCACGTACAAACTTTGATTCTCGTTCTTTACGTTTAAAATTCCGTCTTGTAATTCTGACACCGTGGATATGTCCGAAACGTCAAAAATAGGTAACGGCCTTTTTTCAAATTTTGGGGTTCAGGTCGCTATTGACCGATGTTGACCAACGGCGGCATGGTCCAAACTTGGTACCAAAACGTAGATCTCGACCGAAGGAACAAGAATCCAGTGTCAATTTCTTGATTCAAGGCTCCCATCACTGGAAACAACCCCTCAAACAGCAGACGGCGGTGGCGGCGAGGTCCGTTCTCTGTCGTGCCGGCATTGATTCTCAAAATTGACTTGGGGCTTTTGATTTTTGGCCTATTCTGAACATTTCTGTCTGGGTGGTGTCACTCACCTCCACCGGGAACAGTGACTTCCACGTCGGTGACGGCGAGGGCTGGGCCGACGCGATCCGATGACAGTTAAGGTGAAACAAGACTTAGGTTTTGTTCTCCTCTTCACCACGAAACTTTTGGGACCAGAATCACCTTGATTGGAGGTCGAACGGTGGAGATCTGGCATCGCAAAAATTTCCACCTCCGGCAACTTCAGGTTGTGCGTGCAGAGTGCTTCGGTGGCCGTTCTATCGAGTCGACCCATCGTTGGCTTCAGCTCAGTGAAAGCTTTCCAACGGTGCTGACGGTGTCGAAAACAGACACAGTTTCCGGTGGTCGGTTACTGTTCATTTTCATGTAGGGGGAGAAAAGAGAAAGTGAGAGAAAATTATGGGCCTTTTTTAAAATTTTCTAATTTTTCACCCTTATATATACTTTTTTTGTCCAAAATTTCAACTTGTTAGATTATTATGTCACATGTCACAAAGCTTAATCAGAAACATTTTATCATTTATAAACATTTCTTTTACTAAAAAAAAAACATGTTGTAACTTTATTTCACAACATCACATCATAACACAACCCTATGGTAAGTCAGTTCGTGAGTAGAGAATTAAATATCTGTACTTACCTATACTTTTGCTCGTATCTCTTTCTTCACTTTTGGATTCCCAGACGCTCCTTTGTCGCCTCTAGGTCAGATCCCTATAACCGAAATAATTATGGTTATTTTAAATCTTTACTTTATACATAAAACTTATTAAAACGTAATCATTCTACGTTTAATTTCTTAATCATGAACTTAGGGGTCTAAAATCCCATTTCTAGCATTTCTGTCAACTTTTGTCAAAATTACCATTTTGCCCCTAACTTTTGGCAAAATGACAATTTCATCCCTAATGGACTTTTCTTACTTTTCTCCTTCTTAAATCTTGATTTTCGGCTTTAAAAATTCTATCTAAGCTATTTTAAGGCTCTAACGGTCCTTTTCGAGCATTTCGGAAATTTTGATCAAAATGTTTATGAATAGTAACTTAACCGTGAATAGTACTATTTACTATGAACAGTAGTATTCATGTGAATAGTACTTTACCTTTACTATGAATCTTGTCATTTTAATGCTTAGACTGGGTTTTCTAAGCCCAAAAATCATAAAATGATGAACTTAAAGGCTTAACGTCTCCTTTTGGATCTTTTTGAAATTTTGGGTCAAAATGACCATTTTATCCCTAACGGGACTTCATGTCGTATTAATTTCGTCTTAACGTTTTGGCTAAATTTTCTAAGCCTAAAAATCTTGAATTCATTTTTCTTAGGCCTTAATAAATTTTTACAGTATTAATCACTGTAATTTCTACAATTATTTCACACCCGACCCTCGGGTGGTACTATTCCGACCCCTCGGGTCGTTTTTCATTTTTTCTAATATTTTGGGGCCTCAAATGGATGTTCCACTATTCTTAAAAACGTCTGTCATCCTTTCCTAGAACTTAGTCATCGAGGGGGCTCGAGTTTCCATCCCGACCACATTTTACCCTTCGGTTCCTAAAACACCCCTTTGTGCCGTTTTTGAAATTTCAGCAGCATTTCAACTTAATTTTTGGGATCCTGGCATTTAGGAAATGCCTCAAAACCATCTAATCTAATTCTAATCTCCCACATACTATACCAGAGGCCTAATTTTTATGTAAAAATTCATACTTTTTATGTAAAAATCTTCACATTGCACACATTTTATTATTCGACCATTTTTCATACAAATAGTCCATAATTTACATTTAATCATCTCAATTAATATATTGAGAAATTAAAATAGTTGAAATCACTACCGGAGTCGTTCAATGACGTCTATCGGGTAGGTTGATTCCAATCGACGATCGACGGGGCCGTTCGATCTCGCGCGTATAAACTTTGATTCTCCGTTCTTTACGTTTGAAATTCCGTCTTGCAATTTCGAAGCCGCGGATGTGTCCGAAATGTCGAAAATAGACCAATGGGCCATTTTTCAAATTTTGGGGTTCAGGTCGCCGTTGACCGCCGTTGATCGACGTTGACTAGCGGCAGCATAGGCCAAACTTGGTACCAAAACGTAGATCTCGATGAAAGGAACAAGAATCCGGTGTCAATTTCTCAATTCGAGGCTCCCATCACTGGAAACAACCCCTCGAATGGCGGACAGTGGCGACGAGGTCTGTTCTCTGCCGTGCCGGCATTGATTCTCAAAATTGACTTGGGGTTTTTGATTTTCAGCCTATTCTGAACATTTTTGGCTGGGAGTTGTCGCTCACCTCCACCAGCAACAGTGACTTCCATGGAGGCAACACAGTGGCGATGGCGAGGGATTGGGCAGCGTGATTCGGTGACTGTTGAGGTGAAACAAAACTTGGGTTTTGTTCTTCTCTTCACCATGAAACTTTCGGGACTGAAATCACCTTGATTAGAGGTCGGACGGTGGAGATCCGACGTCGCGAAAGTTTCCACTTCTGACAACTTCGGGTGGCGTGTGCGATGTGCTCCAGTGGCCGTTCTGTCGAGTCGACCCACTGTTGGACTCAGCTTGGCGAGATCTTTCCAACGGTGCCGACAGTGTCAAAAATCGACACCGTTTTCGGTGGTCGGTTACTGTTCATTTTCATGTAGGGGGAGGAAAGAGAAAGCGAGAGAAAATTATGGGCCTTTTTTGAAATTTTCTGATTTTTCACCCTTATATATATACTTTTTTCGTCTAAAATTTCAACATGAGCTATCCGGACTAATTTGGGCGTACTAAACCCAAATATATCAGTTTTATTTTCATCCGAAATCATCTTGACCAGTTTTCTGGTACTGCATGTTTTCTGGTCAAAATTTACTTTTTGTGCCCAATTGACTAATTTGAGCATACTGATTCCAAATATATTAGTTTTATTTCAAGAAAAGGTCATCTTGACCAATTTCTTGATACTGCATATTTCCGGATCCAAAAATTACTTTTTATGCTCAATTGACTAATTTGAGCACACTGAATCTAAATATATCAGTTTTATATCAAGAAAAGGTCATCTTGACCAATTTCTTGATACTGCATGTTTCCTGATCAAAAATTACTTTTTACCATAACCATTGGATCCCACTACCACATTTCTTTAAAAGAATTAAATCAATTTTGACATCATCTATTTTGTCCTTATTATATTAATCCGGGGTCAAAGTTTGACCAAAAGTCAAACCGAATAGAAATTTACTGAAATCGCGTGGTGGGTTTCTGGCGCCTCCTATGCGATCGATTTGCCTTATTCTACTGTTGTTTGACTAGAAATCAAAACTTTAAATTTTCGTTTGTTTCCCCAATCTTGGTTTACCTAAAGTAATCTCTTGGGGTTTTTGGTTTCTAAATAGCATCTTCGTTTTTCCAAAAATAACAAAATTTCTGGAGGAGTGCACGGAAGGACTTACCTAGCCATCTGTGTTGTCGATTTGATCTAACTCAATCTTAAAACTCTTAAAAATCCTAAAATACTTATCTTGCCTTATCTTTGCTCTGACTGGCCATTTCTTATATCTTATCTTTTTCGGATATCGAAACTACTTCATTTTGAGTGTTTTGGCCCTAAATCACTTTCTCAGTCATGAACTTTATTCTTTAATCATTTTTGGAGATTTCAAATCCTCCAAAACATTTATTTATTATTATTATTACTTTTATCTATTGATTTACAAACATAGTGTTCTTACACACTCTTATTCACAGAAATTCTTAGAAAAACCTAGCTTAATCCTAGGTAGTACTGTTAGAAATTTCCGGTCTGTCACAGTAAACAAATCCTCCATTGTATACAAGTCATGCACCCAACAAACCAGTCTATAAGTTTACTACCTCTGAGACACTTTAGCCATTGAAACATCAAAGTACACAAGTCATATACATGAAGTAGTTCATCTACTCAGGTTTAAGGTTGTTGCATAATGAACGTCAAAAGTAGATTAATTCACTCATAGCAGACTACATAGATCAATCATGCTTTAATCTCAGTCCAACATGTCACCACCAAGTAATATATCTATGTCTCTACTCGGGAGTCTATGCTCTAGACAGTCAAGACAAACTGTCCCCGCCATGGCTTTAGACAACATAATAGTCTTAACATGAGTTAAATGCACGGTCTAACCCCATAGACTACTGACCTTAATTTAGAATATTTACTTTAAAACATTGTCTTCTCGCATACAAAAGTCCATTGCATGCAATGTTCTACCAATTTTAACACAAGCAGTCAGTGACCCATATTTGCTTACATTTACTTTAACATGTAAATAGAATAAGGACAAGCAGCAATGTAATGAATAACCTCTATATATAATTCTATTATCCAGTTCAAAATAAATACATCAAAATGTCTTTCATGGTTAGGGCATTTCCTAACATGAAAGAGTTAGACCGGCGATGAAGGTTGTGAACCTTTCTTTGCCTCTTACATTGTATACTTCTCAATTATTTTGTCTATGTATGAAGCCTGGGATAATGCTATCATTTTTTTCTTTCGATCTCTAAAGAGACGAATGCCTAGAATATAATTAGCTCTCCCAAGTCCTTCATATCAAACTGTTGGTGTAGTCAAAGTTTGACTGATGATAAATTCCCTACATCATTCCCAATAAGCAGTACATCATCGACATAGAGTACCAAAAAGACCACTTTTCCATCCTTAATACGTTTATAAAGACAAGGTTTATCAACGTTCTGCTTAAAACTGAATGTTTTGATCGCTTGATCAAACCTTTGTTTCCATGAATGGGATACTTGCTTTAATCTATAAATGGATGTAAGCAACTTGCAGACCTTTCTCTCTTTATCTTTTACCACTAACCTTTCAGGATGTACCATATAGATACTTTCCTCAAGATGGCCATTCAAGAATGCCGTCTTGACATCCATTTGCCAGATCTCATAATCAAGAGCCGCAACAATGGACAGAAGAATACGGATAGACTTCAGCTTAGCAACAGGCGAAAAAGTTTCATCGTAATTGATTCCAGCCTTTTACGTGTAGCTTTTTACCACAAGTCTAGCCTTGAAAGTTTGAACTCTCCCTTCCACATCCCTCTTTCTTTTATAGTCCCACTTGCACCCAATGGGTTTGATCTCATTTGGCAGGTCCATAAGTTCCCAAATAGAGTTGGGTTTCATAGAATCCATCTCATTATTCATGGCCTATTTCTAAGATTTAGAATCACCATCATTTATAACTTCATCATAAGTGACTGGATCATCATCATGTTTATGAGCTTCAGCCTGGTATACCTCAACATCATACATGAAGAAATTATATTCCTTGAAACCCTTCCACTATGTTGAAGCACCCTAAATTGTTGATCGTTTACAGGTCTTTCACTAGAACTTAGACTTTTGTCCAAGAACAAAACCTGAGGAGTAGTTCTATCACCCGATAACTCCTTTAGTATCACTTTACTTTAAGGCTTAAAGTCATTCATGTGACTCTCCTCCAGGAATGTCGTATGTGTTGAAACAATGACTTTTTGTTCCTTCGAGTTACAAAACAGACCTCCTTTAGTTCCCTTTGAATACCCGACAAACATGCATAATTCTGATCGTGGTTCTAACTTCTTTGCCTCCCCATCTAATACATGTGTCGAATAGCCCCATATTCTCATATGTCCATAGGAGGGCTTCCTATCATGCCACCATTCATACGGAGTCCTAGGAATTAATTTAATTAGAACTTGATTCAGAATATAGCATGCTGTTTGTAATGCATATCCCCAGAATGATAATGGTAGCATTAAATAACTCATCATGGATCGTAACATATTCAACAAGGTCTTATTTCTCCTTTCGGCTACATCATTTTGTTATGGAGTATCAGGTGCAGTTAATTGGGATAGTATCCCATTCTCTACAAGATATCTTAGAAATTCATCAGAGAGGTATTCGCCACCTTGATCAGATCAAAGTGTCTTTATGGATTTACCCAGTTGCTTCTCTATTTTCGCATGATACTCTTTGAACTTGTCAAAAGTTATGCTCTTGTGGTGCATCAGGTACATATATCCATACCTCGAATAATCGTCTATAAAATAAACATAATACTCGAACCCTCCTTGCGCAATGACGTTCATGGAGCCACATATGTCGGTGTGCACAATTTCTAAGAGTTCCTGAGCCCTAGTACACTTAACTACAAAAGATCTCTTAGTCATCTTATCCTCAAGACAAGATTCATATTGAGGAAGACGTACCTCCTTTGGAGATTCCAAAGGACTGTCTTTTACCAACATTTAAATCCTATCCTGATTAATATGACCAAGTCTTAAATACCAAAGGTATTCCTTGTTAGAGTGAGAAACATTCATCGTTTAGAATTATTAGTTAATTTGATGTCAAGCAGTGAGTACATCTTTTGTTTTATCAAATAAAGGTTCCCATCCTTCCATCCAGAACAGATAAAAGACTTATTTTTGCGAATATCAACTCTTTTAATAAAAGAAACTGAATAAGAATCTCTTATTAAACAAGCTACCGATATAAGGTTCCTTTTATAATTAGGAACATAAAAACAATCTTTCAATAAAATAAACCTAAATTGATCAAAATAAAGATAAATGTCTCCCACTGCCTCAGCCACCACTAAGCTACTGTCTCTAGTCTACAACGAGAGGCTCCTATCATGTAGACTTCTCATTTCCATGAACCCTTACAAAGAAACACAAACATGATTAGTGGCACTCAAATTAATGACCTAAGTGACTTAGACTCTTCCACTAAACACTCTTCTAAATGGTGAAGTTCCTTAACTTCCTTGCCCTTGGTGGCTAGGAATTCCCAGTAGGCCTTCTTGAAGTGACCTACCTTCCTACAGTGGAAGTACTTAGACTTTTTAAGGTCCTTAGGCTTCTTGTTCTTCTTTTTTTTCTTCCCATCAGAGATAGGAGGAATATGAGAATTGCAAGCCCCTTACTTCTTCTTTTTCTCAGTGGGCCTTTCCCCTAGGTTGGACCACATCCCCATCCTTGATCATACGCTTATAAGCTTGGAGTTACTTCATGAGTTCGGTGAGTCCTAACTCCCTTGTTGCTAGATTATATACGAATTTTAAACCCCACAAAATCTTTTGACATAGTTTTGAACACCATCTTGATCTGGGTGTTGTAGTCCAGCTCAGCATTGTTTTCAGTAGCCTTAGCAAAGAATCCCATAAGTGTGATCATATGGTCTTTCACTGGAGTACCTACTTTCTGCCTAGAGTTCATGATGCTTATAATGGTAGACTGTCGAGCCAATTTTTCTTGGCCTCTGAACATGTCCACCAAGTTCTCCATGATCTCCCTGGCAATTTGATAAGTCTCATGCTGCTTTTGTAAAGCACTCGTCATGCTAGCAAGAATGTAATATCGAGCTATCTTATTGGATTCTCTCTAATGAGTATAGGCAATCGGGACCTCTTCAAGTGGTGTGTCAAGTTTAGGCTCAGGTGGGTATGGTTCGTCCAGCACAAACTTGTGTCTCTCACAGCTGAGAACTATTAGCAGATTTCTTTTCTAGTCTTTGTAATTATTGCCATTTAATTTGTTTTTAGTGAGTATTATTGACATTTTGAACTGAAACAAAATTATACAAGAACATCATTACAAAGCCTAAGTAAATTTATAAAAATTTAGAAAATAAAACATACAAGTATGTTCCTATATGAAAATTGAAAAAACAAATAACATTGCAATAGTAATTCTCAGCATCTATTGCCCAAAGCCACTGAGAGGTGGTCATAAGCCAAATAGCTGGAACATGGACCATGTGTAATTAATTAATATTGCCTTAAATCCTCCAATGTTAAGACATATATTAATAACCAATTTAGCTAACAGAGCTCCTAGAAAAGGTTAACAGCTAAACGAGTCTTGAGTATGTAACCATTATTTATGTAGTTCGATCCACGTCCTACCAAGCCACCGAGGGGTGGTCATGAATAGGATCATGGCCGAACATGTTTTCTACATAGGAGATTTAACCCAGTATACTAGTGACGACAAACACCTACCGAGGGGTATGGTCAGGTTAAAACTGACGTGAGGCGTTACGATGTTTTAACATATGGATCAACAATGGAGGCCATGGGTTTTGTTTGAAACCCTCTCCCACTCAATATTTTGAAAAACATGCAAGTTTTGGAAAATATGTATGATCAATATAGTTTGAGCGGCATTCATCTATCCTATATGACATGTTATCAAATATGCATACAAATCAGCCATCAATACATATTCATACATCCATGACATATTATAGAATAAAACAATGATGGATAAAATTAAACAACCAAGCCATGATCCCATCCTAGAAAAAAAGAAAAATTAAAGATTACAAAATTCCATCTAAAGCATTCTTTGGGTCTTGAATTTTGCTCCATCTTCTTGTATCCATCTTCATGTAGCCTCCTCATTTATTTCTCATCCCGAGAATTATTTAAAATTCAAATTTTAAATCATTTAAATCTTATGTATAACAATATGTAATTTCAAAATTTGAATTTATAATTACATATTTTTATACATAATTTTAAATTAAACCTCAAATTTAAAAATTGAAATTTTCTGGCCCTCTGCTCCTCAAGCCATGAGCCGTATGCCCACAATCGTCGTGGGTAGCCCAACCCCCAAGGGGGCTGGCAGTCCACTGCCAGGGCTGCAGTCCACCAGGCTACAGCCCCTAAGGGGGGTGTACAGCCCGCTTTGCCTGCAGCCCTAACGGGGGCTATAGCCGCCCTTGGCTACAGCCCTGGACAAGGGCTGCTGTAGTCCCATCCTGCCCGAGGGCAGGGGTTGTAACCCTACCATGGCCGGTGGCCTATCTCGAGGGGTCAGTTCTCTATTTTCGTGTCATATTTCAATTTACCTATAAGGATTTCCAAAAATTAATTTGAATCCTATTTAAATTAGAATTTTCCACAAAAAAAATTTTCAAACTTTAAATTAAATTTTATTTTTGAGAAAAATAAATTATGATCTTCAATCTTCAATCTTCTCCAAGAATAATTACATAAATTTTCCTATACCATTTGTGGTGTTCAAAATTTCTAATCATAAAAATTCTAAGAGACAATAAATTAGAATCCATGGGAAAATTACGGTGATGATAGACCACTCCTATGGATACATGTAAAAACTTAGATATAATTTTTCTAAATTCTAAGGAACTATAACCAACAAAAAATTAAGCATGCTTATAATAATTTAAAAAATTAAAATAACCACATATTTTATACATAATCCATGATAACAACATAAAGAAATCCTAGAATGCCACTCTCTAAATATCAAATTCATACATTAAAGAGACTAAAATGATTGTCTAATTTATGTACTGACATAATCATGAGTTGGCTTTGATATCAATTGTAGGAAAAATGGGTAAAAATTACACAACGGAATTACAAAAATTTGTCAAGATCATTAAATAACTCGTAATACCATATACAATAACTTAACAACAATTAATATACCTTCAAAGAAAACTCCAAGAATGCTGGAGGAAATGACCAGAGGGCTTCATTTAACTAACCTTCTCTACTATTCTCTAATTTCCAGATGGCAGAGTGTGTAGGCTCCAGGATCCTCGATCGATATACTAGCACAGCTTGTCTCCTTCTAACCACCCAGATCTCTTTAAGAACTTATTGCTACGGTGATTTGTACAACAATAAGCCTGTTCACCTGAGAGTTTATGGTCTAAAGATAACTGGAGTGGAAGGACCCCTATTTATAATCTTGCATGAGGTGATCCCTTGAATTTTGAATTGGACTAAGAGAAGATTTTATCTTCCAATTCTTTTCAAAAAATCTGAACTTCTTTAGGCCAAAAAAATCTATTGAATTTTTGACTACCTTATGGGATTCTTGATTGAAAATTCGAATAGGATTTTTTAGCTTGAATTTTGTCTGCTCCAGGCTTCAAAAAACCGATTCTACCAAGGGTGTAACCACCTTAGAGAATTCGGCCAACACTAGGGAGGAGGATTCAAAATTCAAACAGGATTTTAATTTGATTTTCTCCTTTCCTTGTCCACAAAAACTGATTCTCCCAAGGGTGAGATTCCCTTTAAAAATTTGGTTATACTATGTGAGGGAGGGATTCAAAATTCAAACAAAATTAAAATTTGAATTTTTTTCTCTTCCTTATCCACGCAAAAATTGATTCTCCCAAGGGATAAGCCTTAAAGAATTCGGCCACTATTTGTGCAAGGAAGGATTTAAAATTCAAGTAGGAATCAAACAAGATTTCCATTCCCTTATCCACTAGAAAACTGAATCCCTTCATGTGGATTTATCCACAAAAATTCGGTTACATTCGAGGTTTGTGATTCAAAATTTGAATTAAAATTTCAAATTCAAAATTCAAAATTCAAAATTCAAATTTAAATTTCAAATTCAAATTTCAAACTCCACAAATATTTGAATTTTGAATTTTATCCTCATAAATAATTTTCCACAACTCCAACTCAAATTCAAATAAAATCATGGCAACTTTGTTTGAAATTTGAATAATTGTATAATCTCTTATCCAAAACAAAACTCAAATTCAAATAGGAGAGAATCTTGTCTTCCACCCTTATCCAAAGTGGACGCCATCTCCTTTTGTGCAAGGAAAAAATTTTGTTCAATTCAAATTTAAATAGGATTCAAATTTCAAATATTTATTTTAAGACAAAATTTTCAAAATTCAAATCAATCATGTATTTGAATTTCAAATTTGAAATTCAAATACAATTAATTTGAAATTCAAATCTTATTATCCAAAAAATAAATATTAACAATTATTTATCCTATTTATTAAATAATATAAAATTACAATTATGCCCCTCTAGCCCATTGAGAAAATGCCTACACCCTGTGGAAGGGTGATCTAGATTTTCTCTTTACCAAATGCAAGACAACAAGCCAACAAGTATATCCTAATCAATTTTCCATCCATTAAGGAATTATGTGGAGCTAGTAGAGGGGCCAGTTAGACATATATAATCGGGCTCCCTTGAATCCATGTTATCATTGTTCTAAACCGAACAACTTAATCACATGATCACTAATTTCATAGTCACATCACTCTAAACCTGAAGCTAAACTCCCAATTATATACCGTATTACGAATATCTATGATAAGCTATTGTCCAATGACCTTGTCATGTATGCAAAACCCTCATATGATATCAATAATTAGCCTTAGGTAAAAGTCCGTTAACCTGCTTATCAAGCTATATTAAAGTTCCATTATATTACCGAATAAGAAAATGATTGTTCATCATATGTGAATAAGAAGTCATCTGCCGAGCAGATGAACCAATGTCTTGTCTATTTTTACATCCAGTATAATGCTTTTAAGAGAATACCATTAACTCCTTAATAGAGCTATGATTCCAATATCTGTAAACAAACCCTCCATCGTATACAAGTCATGTACCCAACGAACCGGTCTATAAGCTTACTACCTCTGAGATGCTTTAGCCATTAGAACATCAAAGTACACAAGTCATATACATGAAGCAGTTCATCTACTGAGGATTAAGGTTATTGCATAATGAGCATCAAAAGTGACATGATCCGCTCAAGCGAACTATGCAGATCAATTACACTTTAGTCTCAATCCAATATGTCACCATCAAGCAATATATCTATGTCTCTACTCATGAGTCAAAGCTCTAAATAGTCAAGACAAACCGTCCCTATTTGGCTTTAGACAATGTAATAGTTAACGTGAGTTAAATGCTCGGTCTAACCCCATAGACTACGGACCATAGTTTAGATTACTTACTTTAGAACATTGTCTTCTTGCATACAAAAGTCCATTGTATGCAACATTCTAACAGTTTAACACAAGTAGTCAGTGAGCCATATTTACTTGCATTTACTTTAACATGTAAATAGAATGAGGACATACAGCAATGTAATGAATAATCTCTAAATATAATTTTATTATCCAGTTCAAATAAATGAAATACATTAAAATGTCTTCCCAGCTTAGGGCATTCCTAACAAATATGTCACCACCAAGCGATATATCTATGTCTCTACTTAAGAGTTAAAGCTTTGGACAATCAAGACAAATTATCCCCCTAATTGGCTTTAGACAATATAATAGTCTTAACATGAGTTAGTTACTCACTCTAACCCCATAGACTACGGAATATAGATTTAAACCGCTTACTCTAGAAAGTTGTCTTCTTGCATGCAAAAGATTATTGCATGCAATCTTTTAGTAGTTTAACACAAGTAGTCAATGAGCCATATTGCTTACATTTACTTTAACATGTAAATACTTTGAGGACTAATAGCAATGCAATGAATAACCTCTAAATTATTTTAATAATCAGTTTAAAAATTTAATGAAAAATACATTACTGCTTAAGGCACACCTAACATTTATTTGAATTTAAACTAGAGTTATAGAAACATATCCATGCAGACAAAATCATAAGATTTGTAGAGTTTGAAATTTGAATCAAATTTTGTATCACAAAACCCTAAAGTGGCCAAATTTTTAAAGCATATTAAGGGACGGGAAAATTCTATTTTTGTATATGGAGGAGAGACAAAATCTTATCTAGAGTCTTGTTTGAATTTTGAATGAATCCTTCCTCGTGTTGGCCAATTTTTCTAGGGTATTCCTAAGGGGAAAATTAGCTTTGGGGGTGAGAAGGAGAGAAAAAAATCTTTTCTTGAGTCCTATTCCAATTTTGAAAGCCATTTAATGCAATTTTATAAATAAAACCCTTGGAACACCTATTTTCTTTAGATCATAAACTCTCAAGTGAGCAAATTTATTATTATACCTCTCACTCATAATAATAATTCTTAGAGATCCAGGTGGTTGGAAGGAGACAAACTGCGTTAGAATACCAATCGAGGAACCGAATACCCACACACCCCATCACCTAAGAATTGGAGAATAGTAAAAAAGACTAGTTGGTTGAAGCCTCTTGGTCATATCCTCCGATGCTTTTAGTGATCTTTTCTGAAGGTATAATAATTGTTGAATAATTTATTGTATATAACAACACGAGTTTTTAATGATCTTGAATAATTTTTAAAAATTTCACTATGCATGTCTTTTATTTTTCCTACATATCCAAAACATGCAAAAAAAGTATAAAAGCACACAAAACATACTAAAATAAAAACACACAAAATAAAAGAAAAACAAAAATATAGTACAAGAAAAAGTTGGAAGCAAACTACTCGTCGTTGGCAAACTGAAGCCTCAACAATGATCTCATCAGCCTGCCTCACTCAGTGAATGTAGTGCTTCAATTTCTAGCCATTAACTTTGAATGCTCTGTTAGGAATGTCCTAAGTAAGAAAGACATTTTAAATGTATTTCATTTATTTTGAACTGGATAATAAAATTATATTTAGAGGTTATTCATTACATCGCTAGATGGCCTCATTCTATTTACATGTTAAAATAAATGTAAGTAAATATAGCTCACTAACTACTTGCATTAAGTTGTCAGAATGTTGCATGTAATAAACTTTTGTATGCCAGAAGACAACATTTTCAAGTAAGCAGTCTAAATTTTGGTCCGTAGTCCATACGATTAGACCAAGCATCTAACTCATGTTAAGACTATTACATTGTCTAAAGCCAATTTGGGGATAGTTTGTCTTGACTGTCTGGAGCTTTGACTCCTGAGTAGAAACATAGATATGTTGCTTGGTGGTGACATATTGGATCGGGACCAAAGTATAATTGATCTGCGTAGTCCACTTGAGTAAATCATGTCACTTTTGACATTCATTATATAATAACCTTAATCTTGGGTAGATGAGTTGCTACATGTATATGACTTGTGTACTTTGATGTTCCAATGGCTAAAGCATTTAATAGGTAGTAAGCTTATAGACTGGTTCATTGGGTACATGACTTGTATATAATGGAAGGTTTGTTTGTAGATATTTGAATTATGGCTCTAATGAGGAGTAAATGGTATCCTCTTAAAAGCATTATACTAGATGTGTGGTGACTAATCATTTTCTTATTCGATAGTATAATGGATCTGTGACGTCCCACCCTACGTAGGGTTAAACAATACTATTACAGTCAGCTACTGTCGCCAACTGCGATAGACTGTAACCACTTGGGTCGTCAGCAACTTACTTTTAACTTGCTTTTAATTTATTTTGATACCACATATGACGACTGGTATCTTACTTTTAACCTATTTTGTTTATCATGCTTATTTTAACTTCCTATTTAAACGTGAAAATTGGGGATAATTTTTTTTTCTTTAACTTAAACTTTAAAACTTTAAACTTGCAAATCGTATCATGGTAAAATATTTACTAAAGTAAATACATTATCGTAACTTGATATACATCATAAAACATCACTTTAACATTCTTTTCATTACTCTTTTAAACAGCTCAGTAGAAAACTCCTAGCAGTACCATAACCCTCGCCCAGCCCCTTGGCACATGCAGATCTCATTCGTCATCCATCACTTGTCTTATCGTCATGTAGGAGGCTTACCTGCAACATAAATTGTGAGCGATAGGCTCAGTAAGTTCAAACATACATTCATGACATATAGCAATTCATACCATATAGTACAAGGTAATTCTGATACCTACTGTAGCCACGAAACATTGCATATCATATATTGTATATTACTTAACATTCATACTTATTACGCATAACCTTATAAACATACTTGTACATATCTGAACACACTTTACATCATAATCCTACTTTCATACTTAGTATCGTAAACATACTTAATGTACTTTATATGTACTTAACATCATAAACATACTTTTGTATTTATCATATTTTAATCTCATATACATACTTTCATACTTGAACGTCGTGAACATACTTAACATACTTAGCATCATGAACATGCTTTTATACTTAACATACTTGAAACATCGTAGTCATACTTGGATATACTTGAACATCGTAGACATAGCTTATTTAACGTATGCTACACATCGTAAACATAACATATATATCATACTTATTATCATGAAAATACTTTCACATTTAACATAATAAATATACTTGTCGTGGTAAAATACATAAAACATCATAAATGTACTTAAGCATCGTAAATTATACTTACGTATACTTAAATATCCTTAACGTCATAAACATACTTTCATACATACAAACATTGCATACACGTATCGTTTATTACTTAGACATTCATATTTAAATATAACATGCATATGTATCATCATATATAGCATACTTAACATAATATGTGTAATAACCGGGAATTTTAGATCCTCAAATTATGTTAAATTTTGTATGTAAATAACAATATTAATGAATAAAGTGTGAAAACATTGTATTTCAATACTGTTATGAATAGTGTAAAATATTCAGGCAGTGTTAAGGTGTGTAAGTTCGGGGATGGAAAATCCTACCGGACATAATTGGGTAAGACAGTTCGAAATCAGAACCGAAAACCCTAGAAAATGCATTGAAATGTACTAAAACAATAGAAATTTACGGTAAAGAATTCTGATCAAACGGAAGCAAAATAAGACAAAACGACCGCATAGGAGGTGCTAAAAACTCGCCTACGTGATTTCGGTAAAGTTCCATTCGGATCGGATAACAGTCAAAAAATTGACTACGAATTAATTCAAGATTAATATAAATAGTTGATGACATCACTATGATGATGTCATAAAACAAATTAAATTTTTGTCAAAATTAGAAAGCTTTAAAAGGTGTATGGGTAGGATTGATTTACTTTTTGATCAAAGGCCAAGATCATGCCAAAATTCACTTAGACAAAAATAAAAAAAATTTAGGCAATTTGTTGCAAGGCCATTCGGCCATGTGGAAAGCAAGAAAGAGAAATTTTATTTTGACCCCAAAACTCTTACTTTTTGGTCCTTGAACAATTAAGAAATTGTTGGAAAAAAATTGCAAAAAGGCCCTTGATTTTTGCCTATAAATAGGCATCAAAAATTCAAGAAAAAATTAAAGAAATACAACTAAACTCTTGCCAAAAATTTCCAGCCAAAACCGTGGAGGAGAAACCCATTAAACCAAAAATTTTGTTTGAAATTTCACACCAAATCTAGTTTGAAGTTCATTTCCAATATCAAGCCAACAATCAAGCAAGGTAAACCCTAAATTTGAAGCTTTTTCCTTGGTTTTATCTATTAAAAACCGTGGGTTTGGAAGTGAAAAACAATGGGAAAAAAGTTGTTTAATTGATTGATTCTATGTTTGGTTAATGTTGTGGTATTCAAAGCATGAATTAGGATAGAAAAACAATCAAAATTTTACACGTTTTTCTTGTAAAATCCGTGGCTCCTAGGGTGTGAAAACTTTATGAATTTTGTTGTTTTGTTTTAGTGTTGATGTTCATTCAATCATATGAAAAATTGAGCATGAAATGAAAGTTAGAAATAAGAAAAATTTAAGGAAGAATTCTTGCAAAAACCGTGGGCTTGATTGTGAGAAAATGGGAAGATTTAATCTTGATACAAGTTGATAAAAACCCTACGAAAGAAAGAAAAATTTTCTTTCTATTTTTGGCATAAAAACCGTGGCTATGTCTAGGGTTAGAATGCATGTTTTGTTTAGTTTTTAAATATTAATTTATACATTGAAAAGTATAAGAATAATGTGGTGTGATGATGAAAATTTATTTGATGTAAAAACCTAGTAAACTAGGGCTAGTTTGAAAAAAAAATGGATACGTAATGTGATTTGTAAATGTTGAAACATATGGAAAGTTTTTATACAAAGTTTGGAAACTTTGTATAAAATAGGCCTCTGGTATAGTACGTGGCAGGTACAAAGGTTCTGAGGCGTACCTAACGCCGGGAAACCTTAAAAATACAAGCGGAAATGCTGCCGAAATTTGTAAAATCGGCTTAAGGGCATTTCGGGAAACGAGGGGTAAAAATATTGAACTCGGAAAGGAAACCGAGAACCCTCGGTGAATTATGATTAGAAATGGAAAACCAACCGAAACGGAATAGTAAACCGACCCTAAATTACCAAAATGTCTAAAACAGGAAAAAAAATCGATGTTAGGGGTATTTTGGGAAACGGGGGAAAATTTTAGGTCGGGATAGAAAACCCGAGCCTCTTGAGGTCCAAGGGGCGGGGACGGGATGAATAATGTTTTATAAGTAGTGAAAAGGCCATTTGAGGCTCCGAAACGCTCGAAAAATGGAAAAAAGACCCTAGGTGATGGATGAATAGTAATCCAGGGTCGGGAAAAATGAAGTTGAGATTTTGCGACTATTTAAGCTGTAAAATGACACGAAAGTTTAGGAAATATTATTTTAAAATTTTTAGACTTAGAAAATTTGGAAAGAAACAGTAGAATGAAGCCAATTAGGGTTCCAAAACCCGTTAGGGGCAAAATAGTCATTTTGACCAAAAATTTCCGAAAGGGCTCGGAAATAACTCTAAAAGACCTAGAATAACTTAGATAAAATTATAAAACTCAAAATAAGAATTTTAGAGTTAAAATTCTAAGAATTTTAAGAAACACGGGCGTGTAGGGGAAATACACGGCCGTGTATAGGAAAAATTTTATAACCCGAGAGGTACACGGGCTTGAACACAGGCGTGTATCGAGCCGTATACAGTTACACGGCTAAGAAAGAAAATAACGTAGCCGTGTAAAATAGACCCAAGAGGTACACGGCCTGGAACACGGGCGTGTTACAGACCGTGTACCACAAATAAAATTTAAATGTGTAGAATTGTAAGTAAAATATATATATTTTAGATAATAAATAAAAAGGGGTATTAACAGACACTATTATGTCTGTAGGAACCCACAATAAAGATAGAACTGCGGAGGAGTTCCGAGAGTGGACACTAGCGCAGTATTGGTAAGTTCAAGCATTTTCATGTCTGCAACATGAAATACTATGTTAATCTATTCTACCCTAGCTGGACACTAGATATAAAATCCTATGAATATTTGGGAATTAGTTAGTATAACATATCCCAAATCGAGAAAATAAGTAAGACCTACGGGCAATAGAGGATTGTGACCTTGAGGTGACTTATGCAACCACTTGGTCAAAACTGTAAATTGAAAGATGGTAAATGAAACCACTAAGGCGTACCGCCCCTCTAACATAGTGGTGGAGGTTTGTTAAATCCTACGAGATTATCAGGGCTGTGGAGGACGATGTTCTAAGATCGCTCCTTGGACCCTCCCAGTCAGCGCGCAAATAATCATCGGTACTGCCAGAAACAGAGCTCTACATTAGACATCAAATAGAGAATAAACAATCAATAAAATGATGGAAATCATAATTGAGCATAACCGAAGCTTACATTAGAGAAAGGTAATTTCGGTTAGGGTAAATGAATAGTATCTTGATAGAGTAAAGTGAATAGTAACCAGTTAGGGTAATTGGTACTATTCAGCGGTCAAAGGTCAACTATACTATTCATGGTAAATAGTACTATTCATAAGAGATTGAGTTTTTCTTGTCTTTGAATCAATATGATTCTTACTATGTATGTTTGAACTTACTGAGCCCGTTAGCTCATCAGTTTGTTCATGTTGCAGGTAAGAAACCTGTTCTGTAGATATATGGATGGCGGCAGGATGCGAGCGTGTTAAAGGGATAGGGAACTCACCGTGGACATGGCCCTACCATAAGTTTTCCGCTGAGCTTTTTGAGTAAAGAAAATATGTTTGCAAACAAAGACTACAATAGATATAAATATTATATTTGTATTAAATATGTTGTACTTACTTCAGACATGGAAAAAAAATAGTATTATATTTTACATCGCTTTCTTAATTAATATTCATAAGAAAAAGTATGTGTTAAAGAAAAAAATTTGGGGCGAAATTTTAGGCCCTTGTATTTAAGAAGTTTTAGTTAAAGCGTTTAAAACTGACGACTTGGATTCAGCACCCGAACAGTCTTGGTTGGCCATAGAGTCCATTCATGACAGTTGCGAGTGGTTGGAATCTGGAGATGTCATAGGTTGGTATCAGAGCGGTTGACAATATCCCTATTGACATGAAGCGCGATCTGCTCGTCAATCCAAGTAAGTTAGCTTCTTTAAGACTAGTTAACTTTCATTTATTCGAAGTTATATATATTTTGTAGGAGTTAAGATGACTAGACCACCATATGTGAGACCGCATCCATACCGACCTAGAGGACCGATCCGGGTATGGACTAGGCCCGTGATCAGACCGTCTATGCTGAGACGAGAGGTGCAGTGACCACCCGTACCTGAACCTGTAGCGCCAAGGATAGTAGCACCAGCACCAGTACAGGCACCACCCCCGTGACCAATAGTAAAGCCTCCCTTGGCAGTAGATATTCCAGTGGTAGGAGACCGGGGTCGTATAGGGGCCAGAGTATCTGTACGAGCCGTACACACATTTAGAGGCAGTCATCCACCATCATTCGAGGGAGGTCAACAAGGGATCTCTACGAGAGACTGGCTACACGATGTTGAGGTCATCATGCGCCAGTGCGATATTGATCAAGATTGCTGGGTTCTGATGGCCATTGGCACCTTCCGTGAAGATGCACGGCTGTATTGGGAATATTGCGACCAGGAAATGCTACTAGCACTGGATTGGGCTGAGTTTCACCAAGTTATGCTGGAGCAGTTTCCACAGAAGAGCTCGGCACCAGTCGCAGGCCCTTCGGAGAGTAGGACAGTGCTAACACTACCGGCCATGCCTAGTTACGCGGATATCAGAGATTTTGTTCTAAACGCAGAGAGGCAGCAGATGATGTTGAGTGATACCGTATTCTCATATGCAGTCCGATTCCAAGATAGCATTGTGAGGGCGTGTCCTCTAACCAATATCACAAATGACAACTTTTGTGATATATTTTGGAAGGGACTCATTTGGATTTACAACAGAGAGTAACCCCTCTATACCCTGCTACTTTACGTGAGTTTATTATTGATGTAGCTAAGGTAGAGGAGGAAATGATGATGGAACACATGGCGCGCAAGAGGCGAGAGCAGTTACTACAAGAAGCCATGCTAGATCGCCTGTACGGATCCGGGTCGATGGCAAATGATCATGAGGCAGGTCCGTCAAGACAACCAGAGGGAGTAGACCCAGCTGAAGGTTCAACGCCAACCAAGGCCGGAAACGGAACATATAACGAAGAAATGGATCCAATCGAGTTTCTGGCAATCCCAGAGGAACCTCAACCAGAGGAGTAGTTATAGAAATGCATGTATTATATATTTATATATATAACTGTATATGTGTATATATGACAACGTTGAAAGGCTATTTTGAGGAAAGCCTTCAAACTGATGTACTTTTGAAATGAAAAGAAATGACAACCATATTTTGACATATGTAAAGTGTGAAATGTTAAAATTATGCGATGATTGAAATTATTTGAACTTATATTATAAAAATATGATTGTGAAAAATCTAGGTAGCGTTTGGTATTGTTTTTGAAACCTGTTATGTTTTCAAATTCTCTGAATTTGAGATCGTTTTGAAAACAATTCTGAGAACGTTTCTGAAATTGTGTTTGGTTTTATTTTCTGAGTGTATGTTTTGAGAAACAAAAAAGTGAAACTGTGTTTGGTTATATTTTTGAAAACCAGTCATTTTATAAGTATTCTATAAAAACATATTTATGTTTGATTTAAAAAAAATTTATTATGAATACCAAAAATTAAAAATTAATAAAATTTTTTAATTAAAAAATGAATTAAAAATTAATAACCATAATATTTAAGTAATTACTATATCAATTAAATCTTAATTAACCATAATAATTAAATCAGAGAAATGGGAAAAATGAAATCAGAGAAAACGACTTTTAATCGTTTTCAATTTTACATTGGGAGCAAAGGCGATTTTGGATTCGTTTTGAAATCTGTTTTCAAAAACAATACAAACCAAACACAATTTCACACCGATTTTGAAACCGATTTCCTAGGAAATTGTGAAATCAGTTTTGGAAACAAAACCAAACACCCTCCTAATGATTGATTCTTGTGTAATTTAGGAAGTAGGCTAAGATGGTGAACCCAAGAAACCTACGAAATATGCGTGGACGACCAGTACTATCAAAAAGAGTGGATGAACTAGAAGCTCTAATAGAAGCTCAAATGAGGGAAAATGCTGAGTTAAGACAAAGACTAGAACAAATGGAGCAGAGATAGGAATCGGAAGAAGACCAAGCCCCTCCAATGGCTGTACCAGAACCAGAAATACCTCCAGCGGCACAAGAAGAAGTGCCACAACCCCAACCACCACCCAGAAATAATATCGAGCCATTGTATGAAAGATTCCGGCGCATGAGGCCACCAGAGTTTGAGGGCTCCATAAACCCTCTGGATGTTGAGGAATGGTTATCCTCACTCCATACAATACTAGAATTTATGGAGTTGAATGACCAAGAAAGGATCCTGTGCGCGTCCTTTGTCCTAAAAAGGGATGCAAGGTTCTGGTGGGAGTCGGTTAAGCTAAGAAGAAATATGTATACCATGTCCTGGTTGGATTTTCTGGAAGAATTCAATCAGAAGTATTATAATCCGGCATTATTGCGACCACAACAAAGAGAGTTCGCAGAACTGAAGCAAGGAGATATGACCGTGATAGAAGTCTGCAATAAGTTTGATCAGTTATCCAGACTTTGCCCATAAACTGTCACCACTGAAAGGGAGAAAATCCAGAAGATGTTAGGGATGTTTCGTCCCGAGATTTCAGCATTGGTGGACAGTGGGTTAACGCCACCTGACACCGTTTCTGATTGTGTTAGCTGTGCGTTAAAGGCAGAGTATTATCTGATTAGACAAAAGGAGGAAAGAGAGAAGGTCTGGGATGCAAAGAAAAAGGAGAAGATCTTGACTAAAGCCATACAAGCTGGACCTCAAACTGGACAAAGCAGCAGGCAGAATTCGATTGTCAAGGCTGGACAGCCCAGCACTTTGGGCCAGCAGTCTCAGGGAAAGAGAAAAGCAAATAATCCCGGGAATCGAAACCAGCAAAGGAGAACAAATAATAATGCTAGTCCTATGGTTCGAAACTGTGTGAGCTGTGGAAAAAGACATTCAGGTCGATGCAGACTAGCCCCAAACGCCTGTTTTCAGTGTGGGAAGGACGGTCACTTCGCCAAAAACTGCCCAGAAAATAGGCAGAATATGCAAAGTTCATCACAGACACAACAACGTCTTCAGGCACATGCACTACAGGTCAAGGCTGAAGGGTCATCCCATTCTGAGGGGCCAGAAAGACCAGAACGCTTACCTCGAACTGATGCAAGAATCATGGTCTACACGAAGGAGGAAGCGGAAGCGGGAACGTCAAATGTAGTGATAGGTCAGCTTTCTGTCGCTAGTAATTTGGTGTCTGTTTTATTTGACTGTGGAGCTACGCACTCTTTCATTTCACACCAATTTGCAAATAGGATAGGATACCCTCAAGACCACATGGGTATGACATTTAAAACTGCATTACCCTCAGGGGAAGTCCTGATGTCCAATTACTGGCTACCACATGTGCCAATAATTGTGGCAAATAGGGAGTTATTTGCAGAATTGATCGTAATGGAGCTGGCCGACTACAATATGATACTCGGAATGGATTTCCTAGGGAAGTATCGAGCTACGATCGATTGCCGAAAATGGATGATAAGGTTTTAACCTGATGAAGAAGAAGGATTTGAGTATCTTGGCACGTCACGAAGATCACAGAAGATAATGATCAACTCGATGGAAGCCAAAAGGATGATGTCTAGCGGCTGTATTGCATACCTAGCATGCGTTTTGGATGTGACGAAGGAATCAAAGCTCCAACCTCAAGATGTCCCTATTGTAAAGGAATTCATGGATGTTTTTCCAGAAGAATTACCAGGATTACCGCCTGAACGAGAAATTTCCTTCGAGATTGAGCTGATTCCAGGAACCGCACCAATCTCAAAGGCACCATACCAGATGGCACCGGCAGAGTTAAAGGAATTACAGGAGCAGCTAAAGGAACTTCTGGATAAAGGATTCATACGCCTAAGCTATTCCCCATGGGGTGCTCCAGTGCTATTTGTCAAAAAGAAAGATGGTTCATTCTGGATGTGTATTGATTATCGAGAATTGAATAAGGTTACCATCAAGAATAGGTACCTGCTACCTAGGATAGATGACTTGTTCGATCAACTTACAGGAGCAGCGGTATTCTCCAAGATTGATCTGCGATCAGGATATCATCAATTGAGGATCAAGGAGAGTGACATCCACAAGACTGCATTTCGAACCCGTTACGGTCATTACGAATTTCTAGTAATGCCGTTTGGGTTAACAAATGCACCAGCAGCCTTTATGGATCTGATGAATTGAGTCTTTAAGGAATATTTAGATAAGTTTGTTATTGTGTTCATCGATGACATTCTTATATATTCCAAGACTCGAGAGGAGCACGAAGAGCATTTGAGAATTGTTTTACAAATAATAAGGGAACATCAACTCTATGCCAAGTTCTCTAAATGTGAATTCTGGCTTAATAGAGTATATTTCCTTGGACACGTGGTTTCCAAAGAAGGAATCGCAGTGGATCCTGCTAAAGTGGAGGCGATCAACGAGTGGCCCGTACCTAAGAGCGTGACAGAAATACGAAGTTTCTTAGGCCTGGCCGGTAATTATAGAAGATTTGTTGAAGGATTTGCACGACTTGCTGCTCCTATCACAGCACTTACGCGCAAGGAAAGAAAATATGAATGGACGGAGCAGTGCGAGAAAAGTTTCCAAGAACTGAAGAAACGACTCACGAGTGCACCAATACTTACACTTCCGACGGAAGGAGAAATGTTCGTGATATACATCGACGCTTCAAAAATGGGATTAGGGGTTGTCCTGATGCAAGGCGATAAGGTGATTGCCTATGCCTCGCGTCAATTAAAAGACCATGAGAAAAATTATTCCACACATGATCTGGAACTTGCCGCAGTAGTGTTCGCATTAAAGATTTGTCGTCACTATTTATATGGAGCTCAGTGTCAGATTTATACAGACCATCAAAGTCTGAAATATTTCTTCACACAAAAGGAGCTAAATATGTGGCAAAGGCGATGGCTGGAGCTGGTAAAGGACTATGATTGTGAAATCCTTTATCACCCAGGAAAGGCCAATCGAGTTGCAGATGCGCTAAGTAGAAAATCCACTGTTCCACAGCAACTACCGATCGAAAAGCTCCCCAGGCCATTACAGCAGGAAATTAACATGTTGGAGATGGAGCTGATAACTGCAAAGCTAGCTGCAATACAACTGGAGTCAACACTGTATAAAGACATCAGAGAAGCTCAAAAGAAAGATCCGACATTAGCAAGCCCGTAAGGAGAAGCATCCAAAAATGGATTAATCTTACATCATGGAAGAATTCAAGTTCCAGATGATGAAGAATTAAGGAAGCAGATTATGGCTGAAGCACACCAAACGCCTTACTCAATACATCCCGGAGTCAACAAGATGTACCAGGATCTGAAGTTGCAATTCTGGTGGAAAGGGATGAAGAAAGACATAGCAGAATTTGTAAGCAAGTGTATGACGTGTCAGAAGGTTAAGGTTAAGGGAAACTAGAGCCGTTAGAAATTCCGGAGTGAAAGTGGGAGCATATCACGATGGACTTTGTGATGGGACTACCAAAGACCCGAGAAGGCTATGATGCCATCTGGGTTATTGTAGATAGACTGACTAAAACGACAAGGTTTATCGTAGTAAAGATGACCTTTTCATTGGAAAGGTTGGCAGAATTATATGTTAACCACATAGTCAGACTATATGGAGTTCCTAAATCCATTGTATCAGATCGTGATCCAAGATTTACTTCGAACTTCTAGACATGCGTATAAGAGGCAATGGGAATAGAAGTACGACTAAGCACCGCATTTCATCTGCAAACAGACGGGTAATCTAAGCGAACTATTCGGACTCTTGAAGATATGCTACGTGCATGTACAATAGATTTTCCAGGGAGTTGGAACGAGAAACTTCCATTGGTAGAATTTTCATATAACAACAGCTACCAAGCTTCAATAGGTATGGCACCTTATGAAGCCTTGTACAAAAGGAAATGCAGGTCACCAGTTCACTGGTATGACCTACAAGAGAAACGACTGCATAAGACTGATTTCGTCCAGGAAACGGTGGATGCAGTTACAAAAATACAGCAGCGGATGAAAACAGTCCAAAGCTGACAGAAAAGCTATGCAGATAAAAGACGAAGATTTCTGGAGTTCAATGAAGGGGACTTCGTATTCCTAAGAGTTTCCCTGATGAAGGGAATAATGCGATTTGGAAAGAAGGGAAAGTTAAGTCCAAGATATATTGGACCCTACGAGATCATTGAGCGCATTGGCAAGGTCGCCTATAGATTGGCACTACCTCCAGAAATGTCGGCGGTACACAATGTGTTTCATGTGTCGATGTTACGAAAGTATATATCGGATCCATCCCACGTATTGAAACATGAGCCGATCCAGATTCAGGAAGATCTAACTTATGAGGAGAGACCTGTTCAACTACTGGCACGCGAAAATAAAGTCTTGAGGAATAAAACGATCCCATTAGTCAAAGTCCTGTGGAAAAATCACAATATTGAAGAGGCTACATGGGAACATGAGGACGAAATGAAGAACTTGTACCCCTACTTGTTCTAAATTTTCGAGGACGAAAATTTTATAAGGAGGGGTGAATGTGATAACCGGGAATTTTAGATTCTCGAATTATATTAAATTTTGTATGTAAATAACAATATTAATGAATAAAGTGTAAAAACATTGTATTTCAATACTGTTATGAATAGTGTAAAATATTCTGGCAGTGTTAAGGTGTGTAAGTTCGGGGATGGAAAATCCTACCGGACATAATTGGGTAAGACGGTTCGAAATCAGAACCGAAAACCCTAGAAAATGCATTGAAATGTACTAAAACAATAGAAATTTACGGTAAAGAATTCTGATCAAACGGAAGCAAAATAAGACAAACCGACCGCACGGGAGGCACTAAAAACTCGCCTACGCGATTTCGGTTAAGTTCCGTTCGGATCGGATAACAGTCAAAAAATTGACTACGAATTAATTCAAGATTAATATGAATAGTTGATGACATCACTATGATGATGTCATAAAACAAATTAAATTTTTGTCAAAATTAGAAAGCTTTGAAAGGTGTATGGCTAGGATTGATTTACTTTTTGATCAAAGGCTAAGATCATGCTAAAATTCACTTAGAAAAAAATTAAAAAAAAATTAGGTAATTTATTGCAAGGCCATTCGGCCATGTGGAAAGTAAGAAAGAGAAATTTTATTTTGACCCCAAAACTCTTACTTTTTGGTCCTTGCACAATTAAGAAATTGTTGGAAAAAAATTGCAAAAAGGCCCTTGATTTTTGCCTATAAATAGGCATCAAAAATTCAAGAAAAAATTAAAGAAATACAACTAAACTCTTGCCAAAAATTTCCAGCCAAAACCGTGGAGGAGAAACCCATTAAACCAAAAATTTTGTTTGAAATTTCACACCAAATCTAGTTTGAAGTTCATTTCCAATATCAAGCCAACAATCAAGCAAGGTAAACCCTAAATTTGAAGCTTTTTCCTTGGTTTTTTCTATTAAAAACCGTGGGTTTGGAAGTGAAAAACAATAGGAAAAAAGTTGTTTAATTGATTCATTCTATGTTTGGTTAATGTTGTGGTATTCAAAGCATGAATTAGGATAGAAAAACAATCAAAATTTTACATGTTTTTCTTGTAAAATCCGTGGCTCCTAGGGTGTGAAAACTTTATGAATTTTGTTGTTTTGTTTTAGTGTTGATGTTCATTCAATCATATGAAAAATTGAGCATGAAATGAAAGTTAGAAACAAGAAAAATTTAAGGAAGAATTCTTGCAAAAACCGTGGGCTTGATTGTGAGAAAATGGGAAGATTTAATGTTGATACAAGTTGATAAAAACCCTAGGAAAGAAAGAAAAATTTTCTTTCTATTTTTGGCATAAAAACCGTGGCTATGTCTAGGGTTAGAATGCATGTTTTGTTTAGTTTTTAAATGTTAATTTATACATTGAAAAGTATAAGAGTAATGTGGTGTGATGATGAAAATTTATTTGATGTAAAAACCTAGTAAACTAGGGTTAATTTGAAAAAAAATGGATATGTAATGTGATTTGTAAATGTTGAAACATATGGAAAGTTTTTATACAAAGTTTGGAAACTTTGTATAAAATAGGCCTCTGGTATAGTACGTGGCAGGTACAAAGGTTCTGAGGCGTACCTAACACCGGGAAACCTTAAAAATACAAGCGGAAATGCGGTCGAAATTTCTAAAATCGGCTTAAGGGCATTTCGGGAAACGAGGGGTAAAAATATTGAACTCGGAAAGGAAACCGAGACCCCTCGGTGAATTATGATTAGAAATGGAAAACCAACCCAAACGGAATAGTAAACCGACCCTAAATTACCAAAATGTCTAAAACAGGAAAAAAATCGATGTTAGGGGTATTTTGGGAAACGGGGGAAAATTTTAGGTCGGGATAGGAAACCCGAGCCTCTTGAGGTCCAAGGGGCGGGAACGGGATGAATAACGTTTAGTAAATAGTGAAAAGGCCATTTGAGGCTCCGAAACGCTCGAAAAATGGAAAAACGACCCTAGGTGACGGATGAATAGTAATCGAGGGTTGGGAAAAATGAAGTTGAGATTTTGCGACTATTTAAGCTGTAAAATGACACGAAAGTTTAGGAAATATTATTTTAAACTTTTTAGACTTAGAAAATTTGGAAAGAAACAGTAGAATGAAGCCAATTAGGGTTCCAAAACCCGTTAGGGGCAAAATGGTCATTTTGACCAAAAATTTCCAAAAGGGCTCGGAAATAACTCTAAAAGACCTAGAATAACTTAGATAAAATTATAAAACTCAAAATAAGAATTTTAGAGTTAAAATTCTAAGAATATTAAGAAACACGGGCGTGTAGGGGAAATACACGGCCGTGTATAGGAAAAATTTTATAACCCGAGAGGTACACGGGCTTGAACACGGGCGTGTATCGAGCCGTGTATAGTTACACGGCTAAGAAAGAAAATAACGTGGCCGTGTAAAATAGACCCAAGAGGTACACGGCCTGGAACACGGGCGTGTTACAGACCGTGTACCACAAATAAAATTTAAATGTGTAGAATTGTAAGTAAAATATATATATATATTTTAGATAATAAATAAAAAGGGGTATTAACAGACACTATTATGTCTGTAGGAACCCACAATAAAGATAGAACTGCGGAGGAGTTCTGAGAGTGGACACTAGCGCAGTATTGGTAGTTCAAGCATTTTCATGTCTGTAACATGAAATACTGTGTTAATCTATTCTACCCTAGCTGCACACTAGATATAAAATCCTATGAATATTTGGGAATTAGTTAGTATAACATATCCCAAATCGAGAAAATAAGTAAGACCTACGGGCAATAGAGGATTGTGACCTTGAGGTGACTTATGCAACCACTTGGTCAAAACTGTAAATTGAAAGATGGTAAATGAAACCACTAAGGCGTACCGCCCCTCCAACATAGTGGTGGAGGTTTGTTAAATCCTACGGGATTATCAGGGCTGTGGAGGACGATGTTCTAAGGTCACTCCTTGGACCCTCCCAATCAGCGCGCAAATAATCATCGGTACTGCTAGAAACAGAGCTCTACATTGGACACCAAATAGATAATAAACAATCAATAAAATGATGGAAATCATAATTGAGCATAACCAAAGCTTACACTAGAGAAAGGTAATTTCAGTTAGGGTAAATGAATAGTATCTTGATAGAGTAAAGTGAATAGTAACCAGTTAGGGTAATTGGTACTATTCACGGTCAAAGGTCAACTATACTATTCATGGTGAATAGTACTATTCATAAGAGATTGAGTTTTTCTTGTCTTTGAATCAATATGATTCTTACTATGTATGTTTGAACTTACTGAGCCCGTTAGCTCATCAGTTTGTTCATGTTGCAGGTAAGAAACCTGTTCTGTAGATATATGGATGGCGGCAGGATGCGAGCGTGTTAAAGGGATAGGGAACTCACCGTAGACATGGTCCTGCCATAAGTTTTCCGCTGAGCTTTTTGAGTAAAGAAAATATGTTTGCAGACAAAGACTACAATACATATAAATATTATATTTGTATTAAATATGTTGTACTTACTTCAGACATGGAAAAAAAATAGTATTATATTTTACATCGCTTTCTTAATTAATATTCATAAGAAAAAGTATGTATTAAAGAAAAAAATTTGGGGCGAAATTTTAGGCCCTTGTATTTAAGAAGTTTTAGTTAAAGCGTTTAAAACTGACGACTCGGATTCAGCACCCGAACGGTCTTGGTCGGCCATAGAGTCGATTCATGACGGTTGCGAGTGGTTGTAATCTGGGGATGTCACAATATGATTAACTTACGTTTATTAAGTTATGCATAATAGTTATAATATATCATATTTTTAACAGGAACGTTAGTCATGTTATACTTGCTTATTACCATGAGTAATACTATTCATTATAAATAGTAACTTTATAACGTTATATTTGCTTAACATCAATACTTAAACGTATTTAACATCATTCATACCATCTCTGACTGAACATATATGATACCAATTATGACATCAAAATATTAACACAACATATATCATACATTACTTTGGATTTTATACTTAATGTATATAATATTTAAAACATACTTATACATACTTTTTATCATAACCATACTTGACATAATGCACACCGTGAGTACACTTTCGTACTTAACATGCTTTAAACCTACTTAATATCTTGGACGTACTTGCATTCTTGACATGCTCTAAACATACTTAATATCTTGAACATACTTTTGTGCGATCCTCTACGATTTACTTAACATTAAACTTCCAAATCCGAGACGTACTACCAATTGGGAGCCCTATAATAACTGAACAGAATTTCATACTTATCATTGTAATAATTTAAACATAGCATATTGATCATAAGCTTAACATCATAAATGTAACATACTTGACACACTTGTTATTGTGAAAATACTCTCACATTTAACATCATGAATACACTTATCATACTTAAATATGTAAAACTTTATAAATATACTTAAGCATCGTAAATACACTTACGTATGCTTAAATATCCTTAACATCAAACATAATATGGATCATTAACATAATAAATAATATGCATTGCTTTTGTATTACTGTTCACTATGAATAGTAGCTCTGATCATGAATAGTATCGTTGACCGTGAATAGTGACTTTGATTGCATTGGTATTCGTAATGTCAGTATATCTTATGCTCATTTATGGACTGTATATTTTTATTTTTATTTTTATTTTTATTTTCTTGAGTCTTTATCTTTCATTACGTTCTGGTTTTTGGGTCCCATAATTGGTCATACTGTAATGCGCGCATAACTAAGAGGGACTCTGGGGAGCAACCCACTGGTCAACCCTCCACAGTCTACATAACATCAGACTTCCAAACCTGGGACATACCACCATCGATTTGGAGTCCTATTATAACTTGTAACTGAAATCTGAGAAACCTCCACCTGTGTGGGAGGCTGGTATGCCAATACTGGTTTAATTACTGAGTTTCTAGTGGTTCCTGACTGGTGGCATTTATGCTGCCTCCTGGGTCTGGAACTCTTTAAATTATTCTGTAGTTTATATTGTAGTTTTCTTAAAATTTTATCTCTTATGTTAGTGTGCATACGGCACCTGACTACTAAATTCCTATCATCTCTATCACCTAAGCATATTGAGTAAATTCATGCTATAAATAGAGAAATGTCTGAACTTATAAAATATAACACACAAACATAAACATGTCAAGTCAATTTACATTCGACTTAGACGTAAAGCACGGTTCATAACATGATTTTCATAACATTCAAATCATAGTATCTTGGCACTAAAACTGTACATAAAACACATAAACATGATCAGTCCATTTATGTTACAGACAAGGAAATATTTAAACTTACATGCCGCATATAAAACACATAACACATAAACATGTCAAGTAAGTTCATGTTGCAGACAATTAAATACCCGAACTTACTGTATATAACACTTAAACATAAAAGTCAATTCATGTTTGACTTAGACCTAACACATAAACATCCAACGTTTAAAGCTTCAGTCTTATTATTTTGCTGATTCTTGTCTTCCCTTACTGTCTTTCATATGGTTCTGACTAGGGGCCATTATCATTGTCTCTATGGTCTGAAACACTACTCATATCTTTCTTTCATTGTATGTATTTTATTAAATACACCTTTGTGCATATAACACCTTACATATATACTTTACATTTCATACATAACATATAAACATATTACATAATTTCATGTAACAGACAATAAAATGTCTGAATTTACTACATATAAAATATAGATATAAACATGTCAATTTATGTTGTAGTCAACTAAAGGTTTGAACTTACAACATATAACACATAAAAGTTTATACATGTCGTAGATATAGAAATATTTAAAACTTACCACATATGACACTTAGACATAATAGTCTATTCATGTTGCAGTCAATTAAATGTTTGAACTTACTGCTACTTCTGCTCGTATCTCCTTTTTTGCTTCCTTGGTCCGTAGACGCCCCTTTATTGCGTTTGTATCGGATTCTTAGAACCGAAATAATTACGGTTATTTTCGTTACTTAAATCATACATAAAACTTAATAAAACGTAAAAATTCTACATTTCATTTCCCAATCATGAATTAGGGGTCTAATATCCCATTTATAATTTTTCCGTCAACTCCTGTCAAAAATTACGATGAAGAGTAATTTTGACGTGAATAGTAACTTTAACCGTGAATAGTATCTTTACCCTAATCATAAATCTTGTCATTTTAATACTTAAACTGGATTTTCTAAGTCCATAAATCATAAAACAATAAACTTAAAGGCTTAATGACCCTTTTTGGACCTTTCTGAAATTTTTGGTCAAAATGACCATTTTGCCCCTGACGGGCTTTTGGGCTGTAAAATCTTTACTTTAACATTTTAATGGGATTTTCTAAATTCAAAAGTCATAAATTCATTTTTCTTTAGCCTTTTCGAGCTTTTTTAGCCTTAATTGCCGAAATGCTCGGGTCACTATTCACTGACCATCGGGTGGTACTATTCTAACCCGCGGTCGTTAATCCTTTATTTTTCGGGCCTAAGTCACCGAGAGGGCTCGGGTTTCCATCCCGATCATATTTTTACCATTCGGTTCCAAAAATACCCCTTTGTGCCGTTTTTGAAATTTCAACAGTATTTCCGCTTAATTTTTGGTTTCTCGGCGTTTAGGAAACGCCTCGAAACCATCTAACCTAATACTATTCTACCACGTACTATATCAAAGGTCTATATTTTTACGTAAAATTCAACCTTTACATAAAAATCATTACATTTTTCATATTTTCTTATTTGACTATTTTTCATACACACAGTCCATTTTTCTTACAATTTCACATGTAAAAGTATATAATTAATACATAATCATTCCAAAACATATATTTAGGAATGAAGGACCAAAATCACTACCGAAATCATCCCATTGGCGATCGAACAAACCGTTCGGTTTCGCGTGCATAAACTTTTTTTTCTCCGTTCTTTGCTTTTGAAATTTCGTCTTGCAATTCTGACGCCACGGATGTGTCCGGAATGTCGAAAATAGGCTAACGGGCTATTCTTCAATTTTTGGTCAACGATCGCCATTGACCGGCATTAACCGCAGTTGACCGGTGGCGGCGTGGAGAAAGGAGACCACCATCTCGTAGATCTCGATGTGAGGAATCCATTGGTGGTGTCAATTTTACCAATTGAAGCTCCTATAGTCGGAAATCAACCCTCAAAAATTCGATGACGGCGGCGAGCTTAAATCTCCGGTTTCCCGACTTTTTTTGCCCAAAATTGATTTAGGGCTTTTGTTCCCTATGGAATTTTGAGCATTTTGGTACCCACCTCATCACTCAACTCGGCCGGAATCAACAGCTTTCACGGCGGCGACAGCGAGGCTTCAGGTGGTACAATTCAGTGGCCGTTAAGGTGAAATGAGCTATGGGTTTTGTTCTCTTCTTTACCACGAGTCTTTTGGGACCGGAATCACCTTGATCGGAGGTCGGACGGCAGAGAAATGGTCGTTCGAATTTTTCGGCCACCGGCGGCTTCGGGCGGCGCGTGCAGCTTGCTCCGGCAACTCCTCCATCGCGTCGACACACCGTTGGACTCGGCTCGGCAAGAGCTTTCCAACAGGATCGGCAGTGTCGAAAACAGACACCGTTTCTGGTGGTCGGTTACTGTTCACCGACAGTGTGGGGAAAAGAGATAGAGGAAAAATATGGGGGACTGTTTTGCAATTTCTGATTCCCCCCCTTTTTATACCTTTTTTTTGTCTTAAATTTCAACATGAGCTATCCTGAGTAATTTGGGCGTGCTTAACCCAAATATATCAGTTTTATTTTCATCTGAGGTCATCTTGACCAGTTTCCAGTACTACGAATTCCTGGTCAAAAATTACCTTTGTGCTCAATTAACTAATTTGAGCATACTGATAGGCTATACTGACTAATTTGGATGTGCTGAATCCAAATTTATCAGTTTCAACGTCATTCAAGGTCATCTCGACCAGTTTTCGGATCTATGTGATCCCGTCTCAAAAAACGTGTTAGGTGCCCGATTGACTAATTTGGGCATCTTGAGTCTAAATATATCAGTTTTATATCAAGAAAATGTCATCTTGGCCAATTTCTTAATACTGCATGTTTCCTAGTCAAAATTTACATTTTATGCTCAATTGACTAAATTGAGCATAATGAATCTAAATATATCAATTTTATATCAAGAAAAGATCATTTTGGCCAGTTTCTTGATACTGTGTATCACATACACACATACACACATAAAATCACTACATTTTGCATTTTGAACATGAATTTCATCGTGTACATTCCATATACTAATTTTTTCGAGAATGATGAAATTTCTCGGTTGTCACAAGATCTTTAAGATAGCTTGATTAGTAGGATAAACGAATTTCGACCTAAGGCTGAGCATGGATATCATATGAGGGTTTTGCATATATGACAAGGTCATTGGACGATAGCTTATCATTGGCTTGCGTAATATAGTATATGATTGGGAGTGTAGTTTTAGGTTTATAATGGTGTAACTCTAAAATTAGTGATCATATGATTCAGTTGTTTGGTATAGAACAACGATGACAAGGATTCACGAGAGCCCGATTATATATGCCTAATTAGTCCTTCTACTAGCTCTACATAATTCCTTAATGGATGCTAATTGGTCGGGATATTCTTATTGGCTTGTTATCTTGCATTTAGTGAAGAGAAAAATCTGGACCACCCTACCACAGGGTGTAGGCATTTTTCTCTATGTGCTGGGGGGGCAAAATTGTAATTTTATATAATTCAACAAATGGGATAAATATTTAATTAACATTTATTTTGGAATATAGGATTTGAAATTTAAATTAATTGTACATGAATTTTAAATTAAATATGTGATTAATTTGAATTGTGAAAATCTTGTCTTAAGATAAATGTTTGAAATTTAAAAGATTATCCTATTTGAATTTGGATTGAACAAAATCTTGTCTTAGCACAACTAGGGGTGGCGTCCATGATGGATAAGGGTGGTAGACAAGATTTTCTCTTATTTGAATTTGAATTTTGTTTTGGATAAGAGATTACACAATTATTTGAATTTCAAATAAAGTTGTCATGATTTTATTTGAATTTGAATTGGAGTTGTGGAAAATTATCCATGTAGATAAAATTCAAATGATTTGTAGAGTTCAAAATTTAAATCAAATTTTGAATCACAAATTCAAGCAAAGGCCACATTTGTTTGTGGATACTCCCTCAAGGAAGAGTTGGTTTTTATGGATAAGGGAAAAGGAAAAATCTTGTTTAAATCCTACTTGAATTTTGAATCTCCTTACACAAAGGATGGCCGAATCTTTTAGGGTAGAAACTTCTAGAAGGAGTCAGTTTTTGTATGAATAAGGAGGAGAGAAAATTTAAGTTTGAATTCTGTTTGAATTTTGAATCATTCTCTCCCTAGTGTGGCCGAATTTAACCAAGGATTTGGCCTAAGGGGAGAATCGGTTTTTTTTGAGGAGGAATGGGAAAGAAAAAACTTTTCTTGGTCCAATTCAAATTCAAAAGGTCACCTCATATAATATAAAAAATAGGGGTCATTCCACTCCTATTTTCTTTAGACCATAGACTCTTACGTGAGTAGGCTTATGATTGCATAAATCACCGTAGCAATAAGTTCTTAAGAGATTTGGGCGGTTGGAAGGAGACAAGCCACACTAGAATACGGATCAAGAAATCCAGTGCCCACATGCTCCACCGTCCTGGAATTAGAGAATAGTAGAGAAGGTTAATTGGTTGAAGTCCTTGGTCACTTCCTCTAGCATTCCTGGTGGATTCCTCCAAAGGTATAATTGATTGTTGTTAATTTATTATATATGGCATTATGAGTCTTTTAAAAATTCTTTAAAAAATGTAATTTCCACCGTGCATTTTTTCTGATTTTTCCTACAATTGGTATCAAATCCAACTCATGATTATATCATGTACATAAATTAAACAATCGTTTTAAGTCTCTTTTATGTATGGATTTAATATTTAGAGGGTAGCATTCTAGGATTTCTTTATGTTGTTATCATGAATTATGTATGATGAATGTGGTTATTTTAATTTTTTAAAATTATTATAAGTATGCTCAATTTTGCTGGTCATGGCTCCTTAGAATTTAGAAAAATTGTATCTAGGTTTTTTTATATAATAATGGGAGCGGTTTATCATCATCATAATTTTCTCATAGATTTTATTTTTCATCTCTTAGAATTTTTTATTTTAGAATTTTTTGCACACTGAAAATAGTATAGGAAATTTCATGTAATTATTATAGGAAGAGATTAAAGATTAAAGACCATAATTTATTTTTTCTGAAGATTAAATTTAATTTAAATATTGAAATTTTTTTAATGTGGAAAATTCCAATTTAATTAGGATTCAAAATTTTTTTGGAGGTTCTAATGGGCAAATTGGAATATGGCATCAAAGTTGAGAACCGAACGCTTGGGACGATAGCCTGCCTTGGTAGGGCTGCAGCCCCTACCCTTGGGCAGGAAGAGGTTGCGGCGGCCCCAGTCTAAGGTTGTAACCCCATGTCAGTGAGCTTTGTGTGTAGCCAAGGGCGATTGTGGCCACCCAAAGGGCTGCACCCCATGATTGCAGGCATTGCTTAGAGCCTGACGGACTGCAGCAGCCCGCAGGGTTGCAGTCCATGGCTATAGGTTGTGCCTGTAGCCTTGCTGTGGGCTGGCAACACCCCCCGGGGGGCTAAGGCTACCCACGAGAGTTGTGGGCTTTCAAGCCCGTGGCCCAACGGGCCGAGGTTTAGAAATTTTCAATTTTATTATTGGAGATTTAATTTTAAATTGTGTATAAAATTATGTAATTATAAATTTAAATTATGAAATTACATATTATGTAATTCTAAATTTAAATTTTGAAATTACATATCGTTATGCATGAAATTTAAAATTGTTTAAAATTTGAATTTTGAAAATTTAAATTTTAAATAGTTTATGGGACGAGAAATAAATGGAGAGGCTGCATGAAGATGGATATACGAAGATGGAGCAAAATTCAAGACCTAAAGAATGCTTTGGATGGAATTTTTTTATCTTTAATTTTTCTTTTTTCTAGGATGGAACCATGGCTTGATTGTTTAAATTTTTTCGTCATTTATTTTTCCTATGATATGTCATGGATGGATGAATAGGTATTGGTAGATGTATTGTATGTATATTTGATAACATGTCATATAGGATAAGAGAATGCCACTCAGACTATATTGATCATATATATTTTTTTAAAAACTTGCATGTTTTCAAAATATTGAGTAGGAGAAGGTTTCAAACAAAACCACGAACTCTATTGTTGATACATATGTGAAAGCATTGTAATGTCTCGTATCAGTTCTGACTTGACCACACGTCTCGATAGGTGTTTACTACTACTGGTATACTAGGTTGGATCTCCTGTCTGGAAAGCATGTTTGGGCATGATCCTATTTATGACCATGCCTCAGTGACTTGTTAGGACATGGATCGAACTACATAAACAATAGTTATACACTTAAGACTCATTTAGCTATTAAGCTTCCCTAGAAGCTCTGTTAGTTAAACTAGTGGCCAAAATAAGTGGTTATTAATATATGTCTTAACTTTGGGGGATTTAAGGCAACACATATTAATTGAATGGGGTCTATACTCCGGCAATTTGTCTCATAACCACCCCTCGGTGGCTTGGGGCAATAGGTGCTGAGATTTACCATTACAATGCTACATGTTTTTCAAGTTTCATGTAGGAACATACTCGTATGTTTTATTTGCTAAACTTTCCTGATATTTGCTTAGGCTTTGTAGTGATGTTCTTGAATAATTTTATTTCAGTTTAACATGTCACCGATACCTTTTATCTCAATACTCATTGAAAACAAACTATGTGGTAGCCCTAGAGCCCGCGCCCTAATGGTGCAGACCCGCCGGCACCACTCGCTTACTTAACTTACTTAAAACATGACTTACACTTACTTAACTTAATTTTTTTGTAATTTTCATGGGATTTTTTTTTTGAATACGTATGCTTTACTATATACGTACATACATATATATACTTTACAAACATATAAGGGTTTTAATGCAACTTAGGAGCACACATACATATTAGAACATACTGAATTAGTCTTACTCAATACGAGTCTGATTTTCAAAAAGTAATACTACTTAACATAGTGTGAAAGTAAAACTTGTGATGGTATCCATAACCTCAACCCTCACATTCACCTTGCCATTTTCATCATCCATCAGGTTAAACCATAGGTCTCTTATCTACAGCATGAACACACATGATGAACTTACGCCCAGCAAATACAACGCTTTATCCGCAAAACATAACTTAAAAACATAGGCTGTACTTGAAAGGCATATTATACTTACAAACATGTTGTGACTTCAAAGCATATCATGAAAACATATCATGTGTCATGTAACTGAAAGCATAATATATTTTACATAACTTAGAAGCATATCATAACTATAACTTAAAGCATATTGTGAACTATGCATGAATCGATTATGCTTAATTATGCTTAATTATGCATTATCTTTCTTTCCTTGTCTAAGGGCTCGTGTGTCAGTACCGAATGCGCGTGGATCTTGGAATTCACTGAGACCACAAACTTTCTTTGGAGCCTTGCCTCATCATACTTAAACTGAAAACCTCCCCATAGATCGAGAGGCCGGTACGACACGCTCAACAAATCTTGACTCGCTTCTTAATTACCCAATTGTTAAGATCATGAATTACTATCATCATGTCATGAACTCTATCTTGTTATTCAGTAATCATACATGATTAAGGAATAAAAACATATTTATCGTAAAAGCTGACTAAAATATCTTCATGTTATTCATCAATCATACGCGATTAAGGAATAAATGCATTCTCATCATAAAAATAACTGTTTAAAACTATTTTCATTCATGCTGTAGGTGGAGTTGTACTTATCTGATCTGCAAGCAGTTCGTACTACACCTTGTTGTAATACAGGTGTCTACCTGTAATCATAACACATTCCATTAAGACTCGATTTTAAATCACTAATATCATTAGTGACTACCATGTCTTTTGGTATCTATTATCGATCCCCCTTTCGATGCTAAACTACTCTCTTTTTGAGAGTCTGATTAACTACTTTCTAATCGTGATTAATTAATTTATTTACTTAATAAATTAATTAACATCTCTCTCCCTCTTGGTAATGCTAAAAATCGGCTAGTTAGCACATCGACTATCTAGCTAATTGTGGTATCTCTACAAATTCTACCGATTTTGAAAACCGTTCGCGAGTGTATCTTTCATCTTGAAAGACACATACTCTTTAAAAATAATCCCCTTATCATCTCGTTGGAAGGTGGGGGTATTTACTTAAACCATTGTCTCCTTTTAAAAGAACATATTTTGGTGCTCACTTGAAAATGTGATTTTTGAACCTGTTTGAAAAAATAACCATATATAACTTGCTTAAAAATATCGAATTTGCAAAACTGACGAACATGACATTTTTAGGCCTCAATGAGAGGACAACTTTGTGTTCATCTCAGAGATTGATTCGGACTCTAACATCTCCTAAACCTCACAAACCTGTGGCTTTGTTTGGGTTGTTTTAAAAAAAATCATCCAGTTTTTAGGGTCAGGAAAAATGACTCTATTTGGGCCCTAACACAGCCAAATTTTTTATGCTCACATGACCCATTTTTAAGTTTTTGATGTGATTTATATTTTTCATGTTGAGACCAAAACTAGATTCAGATTCTATTTTGCCCATTTTTACAAAATCCTGAAACTGTCCCTGCTCTCAGGTTTCCAGTCTCAGTTTTGACCTCCAGTAAGAAAACAGCCCTAAAGTCTATCTTAGCTTCGTTTTTAGCCTCGGCCTATGACATGTAAAAACGTCCATTATGAAATTTCTTAAAACTTTTGTGTTTTACAAAATCTCAAAATCTATCAACACCATGCTCAAAAATCTGAAAATAAGGATAGATTTACCTCTCATGCAAACCCTAACTATCCAAGCATATCATAAACCATAAAAACAAAAACCATAACCACACAACCACATAACCACATGATAAAGTGCTTGAACCTCAAAATAAACTTATTACAACCCTTGTGCTCAAATACATAATAAATTTCTTGAGGTTAAACTTAACTAAAATAAAATATCCACAAAGAAAGGTTCCTAGTGATTACCTTGAAGTGACTTGAAAAATGGCTCAATCCAAGCAAGGTTTTGTAATTAAAATTTGTCTTTTTTTAGGGTGGGAGAGATTCGGCTGTGTGCTAAAAGGAAGAGAAGAAATTGGAGCTTTTTGGTTGGCTTTTGGAAAGAAAGAAAGAAAAGTAGTCATAATAGCCAAGCACACATATACATAAGCAATTCCTAAGCATGATTAGCTAATCCTAAGCATCTTAATTAAGCTAAATTTGGCTAAGTTAAGGGGGACAAATTTCTTGGCTACTGTCCTTTGTGTAGAACCAGTGGAGGTATGGAAAAATCAAGGCCAGCATTGCATTAATAAGTTGCAAAAGCAATAGTGGTTTTTCTTCCAAAAAGAAAAACCCATTTTTTTTAACCAAAATTTCCCAACATGCTTCCTTGTTTCAAGGAAAATTTTTCACCCTTGTCCCTTGGCTGCATACATAGATTTTGGGATGAAATTTTATCTGCAAAAGCTTCCCTTATCAGTCTAATTTCCTACAACAATGTTCGATAATTTTCCAATTATGTTCCAAACCTTTACCAAAAAATGGATTCTCTTGATCTAATTCTTATTCTAATCATTTCTAAGTGGGTTGTAGTGCTTACGAGCTTACTCTGTGTCCATTTAATATTCCTCTTTGGTTCTGTGGTTGTGTTTTAAACTGTGCTGACACTAGCACGCATAGTATAACTTTTTCGTGCGAAAATTTATATAAAGGCTACCTTGGCTAATTTGGACATGCTGATCATGAATTTATCAATTTCATACCCATCTGAGGTCGTCTTGAGCAGCTTCTGGATATTGCGTGATCCCTAATCGGAAATCACTTTTTGTGCTCAATCGACTAGTTTGAGCGTATTGACTCTAAATATATCAGTTTCAGGTTGAGAAAATGTCATCTTGACCCTTTTCCCAATACTGCGTATATCTCATTCATAACTTCATGTTTTGTGCTCAATTGACTAATTTGAACATACTGATCATAAATATATTAGTTTGGTGTCAAGAAAATGTCATCTCGACCATTTTCTCGATACTGCATATTTATCATTCAAAATTCACTTTTGTATTCAGATAACTAATTTGAGTGTATTGATTATATGTACATCAGTTTTATGATGGCATGCCCTAGTAGAGGCTAGAGAGCACTATTACAGTGTAGCTCTAAAGCCAACTGTGATAGCCTACCACCCCATAAGTCGCTGGCAACTTACTTTTAACTTACTTTCTTTGTTTAACATACTTATTTTAAACTTTTATTTTAACGTGAAAATAGGAAATATTTTTTTTTCTTAAACTTTTTAAAACTGAACTTGAAAATTTCATTATCATTGTAAAACATTTACTATTGTAAACATTTTACATTGTCGTATCTCAATTTACATCATAAAACATCATTTCAATATCCATTTAAACACTGCTCAATAGAAGACTTGTAGCAGAACCGTAATCCTCACCCAGTCACTTTGGCACATGCAGATCCCACCTATCATCCATCATAATTCTATGAATGTACAGGTTGCTTACTTGCAACATGAACAAACTCATGAGCTAATTATTCAGTAAGTTCAAACATTCATATAAGACTTATAAATACTCATACCATATAGCACAGAGTATTAATATAACATATAGCATACATTGCTTAAAATTCATACTCAACATACTTGAACATCGTGATCATAGTTAATGTATACTTAAATATCGTAAACATACTTACGTATGCTTAACCACTGTAAACATACTTACATATACTTAAACACCGTAACCATACTTAACATAGAACATTGAACATAGCACAGAGCATCAACATGGTGTTAGTGCATTTTATGCTCGCTTATTTTTTGTTCTTTCATTTCCATTATTCTTTCTTTCTTTCATATCATTCTTTTCTTTTCTTTTCTTTACTTTAGTTTAGTTTCACTTGTGGGACCCATTGATGGTCGTAGCTTAATGTAACTTGAACTTTAAACTTTAGCCCCTAGGATGCACCCTGTCGGATTGGAAGCCATAAACATGAAACCTCATCTTTAGAGGCCGGTACACCAACTTTGAAAGTTTCAGTCATATTATCTTGCCTATTTTTATCTTTCATTACTTTAACTTGTCATTACTTTTGACTCTATGAGCATGCTAAAACGTCATGTCACAATTGCACAATTTTCATAACGCGCACAGCCAGAAAATTTTCTTGTCATTTCATGAAACATTTCTTTCATAAGCATTCCATAACATTCATGTCATGGCATATTGTCATTAAACAGACATATAGCAGTCAATTTGTGGGTAGACAGGTAACAGTCTGTACTCACAATATATAACACATAGACATGTCAAGTCAACTCATGTCTGACTTAGACATGACACATAGACATACACATAGCAGTCAATTCATGTTCCAGCCAAGGATATGTTTGAACTTACAACATATAACACTTAAACATAGACATGTCAAGTAAATTCATGTTGCAGATAATGCAATGTTTAAACTTACAGATACTTCACTAATATCTCCCTTTTCGTCTTCTGGGTTCGCAAACGTTCTTTCGTCGCGTCTGGATAGGGTCTCTATAACAAAAATAGCCATGATTATTTTCGATACTTATTTCGTATATAAAACTTAATAAAACATAAAAATTCTACGTTTAACCTCTTTATTATGAACTTAGGGGGTTTCTGCTAAATTTTTGTAAAATAACCATTTTTTCTCGATATTTTGACAAAATGACCATTTTGTCCCAGGTGGACTTTTCTTACTTTTCTTTTGCTTAAATCTTGATTTTGACCATTAAAACCTTAATTAACCCCATTTTTCACTTTTCCGCTAACTTTTGAAAAAATGACCATTGCATTCCGAACTTTTGGCAAAATTACCATTTTTCCGTTAGTGGGATTTTTTTCCACTTAAACCTTACTTTTGGCGTTTAAAATCCTAATTAGAGCCTTTGAACTACATTTAAAGCCCTAACAGTTTGTTTTGATCATTTCCTAAGTTTTTGGCCAAAATGACCAATTTGTCCCTAATGGGATTTTCTTACTTTTCTTCAACTTAAAACTTGATTCTAACCTTCAAAATTTTAATTAAGGCCTTAGGATACTATTCTAAGCCTTAACAGCCCTTTTTCTAATTTTTGGTAAAATGACCATTTTGTCTCCAACTTTTGACAAAATGAACATTTTGTCCCTAATATGATTCTCTTCTTAATTCTACTTTTCTTTGACTTAAAACTTAATTTTGGCCTTTAGAATTTTAATTAAGCCATTCTAAGGCCCTAACGGTCTTTTTCTAACATTCTTGAAAATTTTTGGTCAAAGTGACTGTTTTGCCCCTGACGGGTCTTTGGGCTGTACCATTTTTACTTTAACGTTTTAACAGGATTTTCTAAGCCCAAAAATCATAAAATAATTTTTCTTAGGCCTTACCAAGTTTTTACAGTATTAATTGCTGAAATTCTTGATTTACTATTCACCTGACCCTCGGGTGGCACTATTCCGACCCTAATCCTTTTTTTCTTACATTTCGGGGCTCCGAATAGACGTTTTACTAATCCTTAAAACGTCCGTCATCCTTTCCTCGTCCTAGGTTACCGAGGGGGCTTGGGTTTTCAAACTCCAACAACATTTTACCACTCGTTTCCCAAAATGTCCTTAATGCCATTCTAAAAATTTCGATAGCATTTTCGCTTAAATTTTAGGTTCTCGACGTTTAGGTAGTGCTTCAAAAACATCTAACCTGCTATGTACTAAACCAGAGGCCTAATTTTATGCAAAAGTACAAACTTTTTATGTAAAATTTCCATAAAAACATAATTGTTTTTACTGACATTTTCATCCATTTTTTTCCATTCTCATCCTTGATTTTTGTCCACATTTCAAATACACATTTTTTTTCTTCACAAAATCTCAATTCATCACATATCTATAGCTCACGGTTTTTCCATTGAAACACTAAGTAATGGAAATAGGCATGTTCGATCTCGAGCATACAAACTTTAAATCATCGTTCTTCACATTTGACATTCTGTCTTGCAAATCTGACGCCGTGAACATATCCAGAACGTTGAAAATAGGCTAGAGGAACATCCTTCAAAATTTGGTGGCTGGGTCAAAGTATGACCGACATTGACCAGCGTTGACCGCAGCAGCGTGGGCAAAGATGGGCACCATTTCATAGATCTCGAAAGAAGGAACTCATTTCCAGTGCCAATTTACCAAATTGGAGCTCCAATCATCGAAAACCAACCTTCCAACAGTGGATGGGGGCGGCGAGCTCCAATCTCCGCCATCCTATGGTGGTTTCTTGAAATTGACTTTGGGCTTTTGTTTCTCACGTCGTTTAGAGCCTTTTGAGTTGGGTGGTATCAATCATCTCCGTTAGAAATAGTGACTTCAATGGTGGGGACGTGGCGACGATGGTGCGGCATTGGGCGATGTGATCTGATAGCCGTTGAGGTGAAACAAGACATGGGTTTTGTTCTCCTCATCACCACAAAACTATAAGGATTAGAATCATCTTAATCGGAGGCTGACGACAAAGTTATGGCGTTGGAAAATTTTGAGCATTCCAGTAACTTTGTTCAGCATGTACGGCTTCCTCTGGCGACGGTTCTGTTGACTCGGCACACCGTCAGATTTAGCTCATCGAGAGCTTTCTAATGAGCCTGGTGATGTAGAAAATGGAAGCTATTTTGGTGGTTGGTTGCTGTGAAATACACAATGGTGTGAGGAAGGGAGAGAGAGAAAATGGAGGGGGTGAGGGGGGGTGGACGAGGTTGGACATTGGGGGGGGGGGGGGGGGGGGGATGTGTGGGCTGCAGAAATTTGCCTTCAAATGCCTATTAATTCTATTGTATTCTTCTTCTTCTTCTTCTTCTTTTTATCTATATAATGTAACCATGGTGTAAAAATTCTAACTATATTTAAAATTATTGTAGACTTCATTTACTACTTAAATGGACCCCATTTACATCTATCTACTTCCTTTTTCTGGTCCTGTGTTGTGCCAATATATTGTATTGACACTACACCTGAATAATATACTTGTTTTGTGCAAAAAATTTAACATGTGCTAAAATGAATAATTTGGGTGTGCTGAGTTCAAATATATCAGTTTTACATTCATCTGAGGTCATCTTGACCATTTTTTTGATACTACGTGTTTTCTGGTTAAAAATTACTTTTTGTGCTCATTTGACCAATTTGAGTATACTATTCCAAATATATCAGTTTTATATTAAGAAAATGTCATCTTGACCAATTTATTGATACCATGTGACACACATATAATCATAAATTTCACATTTTTAATCATGAAATTTATCATATACATACAATATATATGTTTTCTGAGAACTATGAAATTTCTCGGTCGTTACATTCACCCCTCCTTATAAAATTTTCATCCTCGAAAATTAGGACAAGTAGGGGTACAACGATTTGATTTCATTTCTATTCATCATGTGTACACATCATTTCATAACATTTACATATCATTTCAAATATTTCAACATAATATGAAGGCCATATCTATATATATATCATAGCCTTGTACATCAAATTTTCTTGTGCTTACCTGTCGTGTTCTACTTGTTTCCCCTGATAGTTCTCATTCGGTTTTGATAACCATGACTACAAACTCTCATAGCGTAAGGGGGGTAAAGCGTACTTATTCTTTGTCATAGCCCTGTGGTTAGTCCTCTCCAAAAGATGTCATAAAAGTCCTCATCAGTTCCTTGAAGCATACAACATACTTTAGGACTGTGTCACTGGGCGTCATCTGTAGTTTCTTGGTCCGATGAATAAACTCCATTACCTCCGCGACTCTAAGGAACATAGGCAGTGTTAGTTCCCTGCTTGGCCATGAAGAAGTGGGGCTGATGCTGGACTCCTTCTAGAGAATTGCTCAATCGTGGTATTGTGAAACTTGGTCTAGTTAAGCACCCATCCTAGTCACAATAATCCCAATACATGAGAGCATTTCCCTGAAAGGTGTTAACAGCCAACAGGACCTAGTTATCCTAATAAATGGCGCACAGCTAGAGAATCATCCCGATGGCATGAAACCAGTCCTGCATTCCGATGGGTGCTAGAGTGAGAGTGCTATCTGTCCTCGAAACTCGTATTGGTGTTGGTACGGATGAGGTCTCATTACCATGATCTTGTCATCTTATCCCTATAAAATGTTTATTTTCAATAAATAAACATTTACTAACTTAAAATAAAATTAACTTACTTGGATTGGCAAACAAGATGCGCATCGTGCCAAGAGGGATATGGTCAACCTACTCTGATACCAAATGTGACAACATAAGACTTTCGCAGTCGACCTCTAAAGCCAATTGCGATAGCCTGCCACCTCATGGGTCGTCAGTAATTTACTTTTAACTTACTTTCTTTGTTTAACATACTTATTTTAAACTTTCATTTTAACGTGAAAATAGGAAATATTTCTTTTATTAAACTTTTTAAAACTGAACTTGAATATTTCATTGTCATCATAAAACATTTACTATTGTAAACATTTTACATTGTCGTATCTCAATTTACATCATAAAACATCATTTCAATATCCATTTAAATACTGCTTAGCGGAAGACTTATAGCAGAACCATAACCCTTACCCAGTCCCTTTGGCACATGCAAATCCCACCCATCATCCATCATAATTCTATAAGTGTACAGGTTGCTTACTTACAACATGAACAAACTCGTGAGCTAATTGCTCAGTAAGTTTAAACATTCATACAAGACTTATAAATTCTCATACCATATAGCACGGAGTACTAATATAACATATAGCATAAATTGCTTAAAATTCATACTCAACTTACTTAAACATAGTGATCATACTTAATGTATCTTTAAACATCGTAAACATGCTTACGTATACTTAAACATCATAAACATACTTACATACGCTTAAACACTATAAACATACTTATGTATACTTAAACATTGTAACCATACTTAACATAGAATATTGAACATAGCACAGAGCATCAACATGGTGTTAGTGCATATTATGCTCACTTATTTTTTGTTCTTTCATTTCCATTTTTCTTTCTTTCTTTCATATCATTCTTTTCTTTTCTTTACTTTACTTTAGTTTCACTTGTGGGCTCCATCGATGGTTGTATTGTTAGGAAATGCCCTAAGCATTAGAGACATTTTGATGCATTTATTTTGAACTGGATAATAAAATTATATATAGAGGTTATTCATTATATTGCTATTTGTCCTCATTCTATTTACATGTTAAAGTAAATGTAAGTAAATATGGCTCTAAAGTAAGCGGTCTAAACTAAGGTCTGTAGTCTATGGGGTTAGACCGAACATCTAACTTGTGTTAAGACTATTATGTTGTCTAAAGCCATGGCGGGGACGGTTTGTCTTGACTGTCTGGAGCATAGACTCCCAAGTAGAGACATAGATATGTTGCTTGGTGGTGACATATTAGACCGGGACTAAAGCATGATTGATCTACATAGTCCACTATGAGTGGATCAATCTGCTTTTGACGTTCATTGTGTAGTAACCTTAATCTTGAGCGAATGAACTGCTTCATGTATATGACTTATGTACTTAGATATTCTAATGGCTAAAGCGTCTTAGAGGTAGTAAGCTTATAGACTGGTTTGTTGGGTGCATGACTGTAGGAAAATAAATCGGTAAAAACGTATCAGAGTGGCGCAGCGGAACAATAAAAATTTTTAGATCGTTAAATATCTCATGATGCCATATACAATAAACCAACAACAATTAAAACTCATACCTCAAGGACGCCAATGTGCAGGAGGAGAATGACCGGAGGCTTCAACCAACTAGCCTTCTCTACTATTCTCCAATTCCCGAATGGCTGAGTGTGTGGGCACTCTGAACCTCGATCGGTATGCTAGCACTGCTAGTCTTCTTCCGACCACACAGATCTCTAAAGAACTTTATTGTCACGATGAGCTGTGCAACAATAAGCCTGCTCACCTGAGAGTCTGTGGTCTAAGAGAACTGGAGTGGTAGGACCTCTATTTATAGACCTGCATGAGGTGATTCTCTGAATTCGAATTGGACTAGGACAAGATTTTCTCCCTTATCCATAACCAAAAAATCCAAATTTTCCAAGGGAGAATCTCCACAATTAAATTCGGTTTTCCTAGGATAAATCCAATCCAAATCTAAACAAGATTTTAACTAGAATTTTATCTCCCTTTTTCAACCAAAAAATCTGAATTTTTCTTGGAGAAAATCTCAACAAAAGTTTCGGCCATTATGGATAAGGGAGAATCAAAAATTTCACTAGGATTTTCAAGCTTGAATCTCATCTCAAGCTTATCCAAAATAATCGAATTTCCTAGGAGATTTTCTCCTTAATTTCGGCCACTTTTCAGGGAATGAGAGAATCCAAATTCAACTAGGATTGAAACTTGAATTTTTCCCTTGAATCCTATCCATAAAAACCGAAATTTGCTTGAGGATTATCCTCAAAATTTCGTCCCTTATTTGTTGGGATTTGGATTCAAAATTCAAGTAGGATTCTAACAAGATTATCCTCTCCAAATCCAACTCAAATTCGAATTTCAAACCTTGTGGATTTTCCACAACAAATTCGAATCCTACTTGGACTGTGATTCAAAATTTGAATTTCAAATTTCAAATTCAAATTTCAAATTTCAAATTTCAAATTTAAATTTCAAATTCAAATTTCAAATTCGAATTTCAAATTCAAATTCAAATTTCAAATTCAAATTTCAAATTCAAAATTCAAATTTCAAATTTCAAAATTCAAATTTCAAATTCCACAAAACGGTTGTATTTCATATTCTTGTTCTCATGGATAATTTTCTATAACTCCAATCCAATCTCAAATAAAATCATGGCAACTTTATTTGGAGTTCGAATGATTATGTACTCTATTATCCAAAACAAAATCTGAATCCAACCGGAGAGAATCTTGTCTACCATCCTAATCATGTGTCATCACCATCCATGCATAATAAACTAGCCAATAGCATACACAAATCAATTTGCCAAACGTTAAGGAATTATGTGGAGCTAGTAGAGAGACTGATTGGACAAATATAATCGGGCTCCGTGATTCCATATGATCATCATTCTTTACCGAACAACTCAATCATATGATCACTAGTTTCAGAGTCACACCACTATAAACCTGAAACTGAACTCCCAATTATATACCGTATTACGTAAGCCTGTGACGAGCTACTATCCAATGACCTTGTCATATATGCAAAACCCTCATATGATATTCATGATCAGCCTTAGGTCAAAGTCCGTTTAATCCTACTGATCAGGCTATCTTAAAGTTCCATTATACTGCCGAATCAAGAAAATGATTATTCACCATATGTGAATAAGAAGTCATCCGCCAAGCAGACGACCCAAGGCCTTGTCCATTTTCACATTCAGTATAATGCCTTTAAGAGGATACCTTTAACTCTTAGAGCTATGATTCCGATATCTGTAAACAAACCCTTCATCGTATACAAGTCATGCACCCAACGAACCGGTCTATAAGCTTACTACCTCTGAGACGCTTTAGCCATTGGAACATCAAAGCACACAAGTCATATACATGAAGTAGTTCATTTACTCAGGATTAAGGTTATTGTACAATGAACGTCAAAAGCAGATTGATCCACTCATAGCGGACTATGTAGATCAATCACGCTTTAGTCCCAGTCTAATATGTCACCACCAAGCAACATATCTATGTCTCTACTTGGGAGTCCAGCTCCAGACAGTCAAGACAGACCGTCCCCTTCAAGGCTTTAGACAACATAATAGTCTTAACATGAGTTAGATGCTCAGCCTAATCCCATAGACTACAGACCATAGTTTAGACTGCTAACTTTAGAACATTGTTTTCTCGCATACAAAAGTCTATTGCATGCAACGTTCTAATAGTTTTAACACAAGCAGTCAGTGAGCTATATTTGATTACATTTACTTTAACATGTAAATAAGACGAGGATAGATAGCAATGTAATGAATAACCTCTATGTATAATTTTATTATCCAGTTCAAAATGAATACATCAAAATGTCTCTAATGCTTAGGGCATTTCCTAACAATCTCCCACTTGCCCTAAGCCAGCAGATGTGCCATGTTACGCATCCCCATCGCCTCTACATGCCTCTCAAAGCTTCTAGCCACCAAAGTCTTAGTAAAGGGATCAGCGATGTTGTCCTCGGACGCGATCTTACATACATCCACTTGTCCTGTCTCCACATGCCCTCTAATAATGTGATACCTCCGATCTATGTGCTTGGTCCTCTTGTGGTGTCGAGATTCCCTTGTGTTGGCAATAGCCCCCGTATTATCACAATAAAGTGTGATAGGCTTGTCAACACCCGGAATGACCTCAAGGTCTCTAAAGAACTTGCGGAGCCAAACCGCTTCTTTAGATGCCTCAGCCGCAGCCACATACTCAGCCTCCATAGTAGAGTCAGCTGTGCAGCCCTGCTTCACGCTCCTCCACACAATGGCGTCTCCTCCGAGTAAAAACACTGATCCAGATGTCGATTTCCTCGAATCCTTACAAGTCTGGAAGTCTGAGTCCGTGTATCCTACGGGTGTTAGGTCCCCTCCAGAATATACTAGCATATAATCCCTCGTTCTCTTAAGATACTTGAGTATATGCTTTACTGCTTGTCAGTGCTTGGTTCCAGGATTCGCTTGATATCGACTCACCATACCTACTGCAAAACATATGTCCGGGCGAGTGCAAAGCATAGCGTACATAAGGCTACCCACAGCGGATGCATAAGGAACCTTACTCATACGCTCTCTTTCTTCCGATGTCTTGGGACAGTCATCTAATGAAAAAGTTAGACTGGCAATAGAAGGTTGTGAGCCTTTCTTTGCCTCTAGCATTGCATATTTGTCAATTATTTTATCTATGTATGAAGCTTGGGATAATGCTATCATTTTGTTCTTTCGATCTCTGAAGAGACGAATGCCTAGAACATAATTAGCTTCTCCCAAGTCCTTCATGTCAAACTGTTGGTGTAACCAAAGCTTGACCGATGATAAGTTCCCTACATCATTCCCAATGAGTAGTATATCATCGACATAGAGTATCAGAAAGACCACTTTTCCATCCTTAATACGTTTATAAACACAAGGTTCATCAACGTTCTGCTCAAAACCAAATGTCTTAATCGCTTGATCAAACCTCTGGTTCCATGAGCGGGATGCTTGCTTTAATCCATAAATGGATCTAAGCAACTTGTAGACTTTCCTTTCTTGGCCTTTTGCTACGAACCCTTCGGGCTATATCATATAGATACACTCTTCAAAATGGCCATTCAAGAATGCCGTCTTGACATCCATTTGCCAGATCTCATAATCGAGAGCCGCAGCAATGGACAGAAGAATACGGATAGACTTCAGCATAGCAACAGGCGAAAAGGTTTCCTCGTAATCGATTCCAGCCTTTTGCGTGTATCCCTTTGCAACCAGTCTAGCTTTGAAAGTTTCCACTCTCCCTTCCGTATCCTTCTTTCTTTTGTAGACCCATTTGCATCCAATGGGTTTTATCCCATCCGACAAATCTACAAGTTCCCAAACAGAGTTGGATTTCATAGAATCCATCTCATTGTTCATAGCCTGTTTCCAAGATCTAGAATCAACATCCTTTATAGCTTCATCATATGTGACCGGATCTTCCTCATGCTCATGAGCCTCGGTCTGGTATACCTCAGCATCATACATGAAGAAATTAGGTTTCTTAGAAACCCTCCCACTACGACGAGGCACCCTAAATTGTTGATCGTCTGCAGGTCTTTCATTGGAACTCAGACTTGCGTCCAAGACCGAAATCTGTGGAGCAGTTCTTTCACCCGATGACTCCTCTAGCACTACTTTGCTTCGAGGTTTAAAGTCATTCATGTGACTTTCCTCCAAGAAAGTCGCATGGGTTGAGACAATGACTTTTTGTTCCTTCGGGTTATAGAACAGACCTCTTTTAGTTCCTTTTGGATACCCTACAAACATGCATAATTATGATCTTGGTTCCAACTTCTTCGCATCCCCATCCAGTACATGTGCCGGGTAGCCCCATATTCTCATATGTCCAAGGGAGGGCTTCCTGCCACGCCACAATTCATACGGAGTTCTAGGAATTGATTTGCTCGGAACCTGGTTCAGAATATAGCACGCCGTTTGTAAAGCATATCCCCAAAATGATAATGGCAGCGTTGAGTAACTCATCATGGACCGTACCATATCCAATAAGGTCTTGTTTCTCCTTTCGGCTACACCATTCTGTTGTGGAGTACCAGGTGCAGTCAATTGGGATAAAATCCGGTTCTCTACAAGATGTCCTAGAAATTCATCGGAGAGGTATTCGCCACCTCGATCAGATCGAAGTGTCTTTATGGATTTATCCAATTGCTTTTCCACTGCCGCACGATACTCTTTGAACTTATCAAAGGTTTCGCTCTTGCGGTGCATCAGATACACATATCCATACCTCGAGTGATCATCTATGAAAGAGACACAATACTCGAACCCTCCTCGTGCTGTGACGTTCATGGGGCCACATACGTCAGTGTGCACAATTTCTAAGAGCTCCTTAGCCCTTGTACCCTTAGCTCCAAAAGACCTCTTAGTCATCTTACCCTCTAGACAAGACTCACATTAGGGAAGTCGTACCTCCTCCAGAGATTCCAAAGGACCGTCTTTCACCAATCTTTGAATCCTATCCTGATTAATATGACCAAGTCTTAAATGCCAAAGATACGCCTTGTTAGAGTGAGAAACTTTCAACCTTTTAGAGTCATCAATTAATTCAGTGTCAAGCAGTGAGTACATCTTTGGTCTGATCAAATATAGGTTTCCATCCATCCATCCAGAACAGATAAAAGACTTATTTCTACGAATATCAACTCTTTTACTAAAAGAAACTGAATAAGAATCCTTTATTAAACAAGCTACCGATATAAGGTTCCTCCTAAAATTAGGAACATAAAAACAGTCTTTCAATAAAATAAACCTAAATTGATCAAAATAAAGGTGAACATCTCCCACTGCCTCAGCCACCACAAAGCTACCATCTCCAGTCCGCAACGAGAGGCTCCTATCATGTAGACTTCTCGTTTCCACGAACCCCTGCATAGAAACACAAACATGATTAGTGGCACCCGAATCAATGACCCAAGTGTCTTTCGATTCTTCCACCAAACACGCTTCTAAGTAATGAAGTTCCTTACCTTCCTTGCCCTTGGCGGCTAGGAATTCCTGGCAAGCCTTCTTGAAGTGACCTACCTTCCCACAATGGAAGCATTTAGACTTTTTAGGGTCCTTTGGCTTCTTGTTCTTCTTCTTCTTCTTCCCGTCTGAGATAGGAGGATTAGAAGAACTGGAAGCCACTTGCTTCTTATTTGGCCTCTTCCTCTTCCGTGAGGGATTGGAAGATTCTGCCAAATTGGCCTCTCCTTTAGGTCGGACCACATCCTCATCCCTGATCATCCGCTCATAAGCCTGTAGTTGCTTCATGAGCTCGGTTAGTCCTAACTCCTTTGTCGCCAGATTGTATGCGGCCTTAAACCCCACAAAAATCTTTAGACAGAGTCTTGAACACCATCTCGATCTGGGTGTTGTAGTCTAACTCGGCACCATTCTCGGCAGCCTCAGCGAAGAATCCCATTAGAGTGATCATATGGTCCTTCACCGGAGTACCCGCCTTTTGCTTGGAGTTCATAATGCTGGTGATAGCGGACTGTCGAGCCAATTTTTCTTGGCCTCCAAACATGTCCTCCAGATTGTCCATGATCTCCCCAGCAACTTGATAAGTCTCATGCTGCTTTTGTAAAGCACTCGTCATGCTAGCAAGGATGTAGCATCGAGCTATTTCATTGGATTCTCTCCAACGATTATAGGCAACCGGGACTTCCTCAAGTGGTGTGTCAGGTTTGGGCCCAGGTGGGCATGGTTCGTCCAGTACGAACTTGTGTCTCTTGCAGCTGAGAACTATTAATAGATTTCTTTTCCAGTCTTTATAATTATTGCCAGTCAACTTATTTTCAGTAAGTATCGAAATGAGGGGTGTCGGTGACATTTTGAACTGAAATAAAATTATACTAGACATCATTACAAAGCCCAAGCAAATATACAGATAATTTAGCAAATATAACATACAAGTATGTTCCTACATGAAACTTGAAAAAACATGTAGCATTGCAACGGTAATTCTCAGCACCTATTGCCCTAAGCCACCGAGGGGTGGTCATGAAAACAAATAGCCGGAACATGAACCCCGTCCAATTAATATATGTTACCTTAAATCCTCCAAGGTTAAGACATATATTAATAACCGCTTATTTGGTCACCAGTTTAGTTAACAAAGCTTCTAGGGAAGGTTAATAACTAAACGAGTCTTGAGTGTATAACCATTATTTACGTAGCCTGATCCACGTCCTACCAAGCCACCGAGGGGTGGTCATGAATAGGATCGCACCCGAACACGTTTTCCACATAGGAGATCCAATCTAGTATACCGGCGGCGGTAAACACCTACCGAGGGGTGTGGTCAAGGCAGAACTGACGCGAGGCGTTACCATGCTTTCACATATGGATCAACAATGGAGGTCGTGGGTTTTGTTTGAAACCCTCTCCCACTCAATATTTTGAAAAACATGCAAGTTTTGACAAATTATGTATGATCAATATAGTATGAGTGGCACTCACCTATCCTATATGACATGTTATCAAATATGCATACAAAGAATCCGTCAATACATATTTATACATCCATGACATATCACAGAAAAATAATTGACAGAATAACCAAGCTATGGTTCCATCCTAGAACAAAGAAAATAAAGATTACAAAATTCCATCCAAAGAATTCTTTGGGTCTTGAATTCTGTTACGTCTTCTTGTATCCATCTTTATGTAGCCTTTCCATTTATTTCTCATCCCAAGAATTATTTAAAATTTAAATATCCAAAAATTTAAATTTCAAATTCAAATTCCAAATTCGAATTTCAAATTTAAATTTTAAATTTAAATTTTAAACATCATGTGTAATAATATGTAATTTCAAAAAAAAATTCAAATTTTTAATTACATATTTTTTAAACATGATTTAAAATTAAATCTCAAATTTAAAAATCAAAATTTTCTGATTTTTGGACCGTCGGACCGCCGCCCCCGTAGGCGGCAGCCGCCGTGGGCAGCCACCAACCCCGGAGGGGCTGGCATCCCAGGGCTGCCCCATGTGCAGCCCTGTCGGGCTGCAGGCCAAGCCTGCAGCACCAGGCTGCACTCCCAGGCTGCGGCCAGCCTTGGGCAGGCCACGGCCACCCTGGGCTGCAGGCCAAGCCTGCGGCTGGGGTGGTGTGGTCCTGCACAGGGGCTGCCGCAGCCCCATCCTGCCCGAGGGCAGGGGCTGCAGCCCCACCAAGGTTTGTCGGCCTATCCCGAGGGGTCGTGTCTCGATTTTCGTGTCATATTCCAATTTACCTATTAGGATCTCCAAAAATTAATTTGAATCCCAATTAAATTGAAATTTTCCACACAATCAAAATTTCAATCTTTAAATCAAATTTAACTTTTGGGAAAAACAAATTACGGTCTTCTATCTTCAATCTCCTCCAAGAATAATTACATAAAATTTCCTAAACCGTTTCCGGTGTACAAAAAATTCGAACCATAAAAATTCTAAGAGACAAAAATTAAAATCCATGGGAAAATTACAGTCTTAATAAACTGCTCCCATGGTTACATAAAAAATTCCTAGATACAATTTTTCTAAATTCTAAGGAACCATAACTGGTATAAACAAGCATGCTTATAATAATTCAAAAAATTAAAATAACCACATACTTTATACATAATCCATGATAACAACATAAAGGAACCCTAGAATGCCACTCTCTAAATATCAACTCCATACATAAATAAAAAGACTAAGTAATTGTCTAATTTATGTACATGGCATAGTCATGAGATTGCTCTGATACCAATTGTAGGAAAATAAATCGGTAAAAACGTATCAGAGTGGCGCAGCGGAACAATAAAAATTTTTAGATCGTTAAATATCTCATGATGCCATATACAATAAACCAACAACAATTAAAACTCATACCTCAAGGACGCCAATGTGCAGGAGGAGAATGACCGGAGGCTTCAACCAACTAGCCTTCTCTACTATTCTCCAATTCCCGAATGGCTGAGTGTGTGGGCACTCTGAACCTCGATCGGTATACTAGCACTGCTAGTCTTCTTCCGACCACCCAGATCTCTAAAGAACTTTATTGTCACGATGAGCTGTGCAACAATAAGCCTGCTCACCTGAGAGTCTGTGGTCTAAGAGAACTGGAGTGGCAGGACCTCTATTTATAGACCTACATGAGGTGATTCTCTGAATTCGAATTGGACTAGGACAAGATTTTCTCCCTTATCCATAACCAAAAAATCCGAATTTTCCAAGGGAGAATCTCCACAATTAAATTCGGTTTTCCTAGGATAAATCCAATCTAAATCTAAACAAGATTTTAACTAGAATTTTATCTCCCTTTTTCAACCAAAAAATCCGAATTTTTCTTGGAGAAAATCTCAACAAAAGTTTCGGCCATTATGGATAAGGGAGAATCAAAAATTCCACTAGGATTTTCAAGCTTGAATCTCATCTCAACCTTATCCAAAATAACCGAATTTCCTAGGAGATTTTCTCCTTAATTTCGGCCACTTTTCAGGGAAGGAGAGAATCCAAATTCAACTAGGATTGAAACTTGAATTTTTCCCTTGAATCCTATCCACAAAAACCGAAATTTGCTTGAGGCTTATCCTCAAAATTTCGTCCCTTATTTGTTGGGATTTGGATTCATAATTCAAGTAGGATTCTAACAAGATTATCCTCTCCAAATCCAACTCAAATTCAAATTTCAAACCTTGTGGATTTTCCACAACAAATTCGAATCCTACTTGGACTGTGATTCAAAATTTGAATTTCAAATTTCAAATTCAAATTTCAAATTCAAATTTCAAATTTCAAATTTCAAATTTCAAATTTAAATTTCAAATTCAAATTTCAAATTCGAATTTCAAATTCAAATTTCAAATTCAAATTTCAAATTCAAAATTCAAATTTCAAATTTCAAAATTCAAAATTCAAATTTCAAAATTCAAATTTCAAATTCCACAAAACGGTTGTATTTCATATTCTTGTTCTCATGGATAATTTTCTACAACTCCAATCCAATCTCAAATAAAATCATGGCAACTTTATTTGGAGTTTGAATGATTGTGTACTCTATTATCCAAAACAAAATCTGAATCCAACCGGAGAGAATCTTGTCTACCATCCTAATCCTGTGTCATCACCATCCATGCATAATAAACTAGCCAATAGCATACACAAATCAATTTGCCAAACGTTAAGGAATTATGTGGAGCTAGTAGAGGGACTGATTGGACATATATAATCGGGCTCCCGTGATTCCATATGATCATCATTCTTTACCAAACAACTCAATCATATGATCACTAGTTTCAGAGTCACACCACTATAAACCTGAAACTGAACTCCCAATTATATATCGTATTACGTAAGCCTGTGACGAGCTACTATCCAATGACCTTGTCATATATGCAAAACCCTCATATGATATTCATGATCAGCCTTAGGTCAAAGTCCGTTTAATCCTACTGATCAGGCTATCTTAAAGTTCCATTATACTACTGAATCAAGAAAATGATTATTCACCATATGTGAATAAGAAGTCATCCACCAAGCAGACGACCCAAGGCCTTGTCCATTTTCACATTCAGTATAATGCCTTTAAGAGGATACCTTTAACTCCTTAGAGCTATGATTCCGATATCTGTAAACAAACCCTTCATCGTATACAAGTCATGCACCCAACGAACCGGTCTATAAGCTTACTACCTCTGAGACGCTTTAGCCATTGGAACATCAAAGTACACAAGTCATATACATGAAGTAGTTCATTTACTCAGGATTAAGGTTATTCTACAATGAACGTCAAAAGCAGATTGATCCACTCATAGCGGACTATGTAGATCAATCACGCTTTAGTCCCGGCCTAATATGTCACCACCAAGCAACATATCTATGTCTCTACTTGGGAGTCCAGCTCCAGACAGTCAAGACAGACCGTCCCCTCCAAGGCTTTAGATAACATAATAGTCTTAACATGAGTTAGATGCTCGGTCTAACCCCATAGACTACAGACCATCGTTTAGACTGATAACTTTAGAACATTGTCTTCTCACATACAAAAGTCCATTGCATGCAACGTTCTAACAGTTTTAACACAAGCAGTCAGTGAGCCATATTTGCTTACATTTACTTTAACATGTAAATAAGATGAGGACAGATAGCAATGTAATGAATAACCTCTATGTATAATTTTATTATCCAGTTCAAAATGAATACATCAAAATGTCTCCAATGCTTAGGGCATTTCCTAACAATGACTTGTATACGATGAAGGGTTTGTTTACAGATATCAAAATCATAGCTCTAATAAGGAGTTAAGGTTATCCTCTCAAAGGCATTATAGTAGAAGTGAAAATGGATAAGGCCTTGGGTCGTCTACTGGGCAGATGACTTCTTATTTACATATGATAAATAATCATTTTCTTATTCGGTAGTATAATGGAACTTTAAGATAGCCTGATGAGTAGGATTGAACGGACTTTGACCTAAGGCTGATCATGGATATCATATGAGGGTTCTGCATACATGACAAGGTCATTAGACGATAGCTTGTCACAGGCTTATGTAATACGGTATATAATTGTGAGTTTAGTTTCAGGTTTATAGTGGTGTGACTATGAAATTAGTGATCATATGATTGCGTTGTTCGGTAAAGAATGATGATCATATGGATTCATGGGAGCCTGATTATATATGTCCAATTGGTCCCTCTACTAGCTCCACATAATTCCTTAACGATTGGTAAATTGATTTGAGTATGCTATTGGCTAGTTGATTATGCATGGATGGTGTTGACATAAGATTAGGATGGTGGACAAGATTCTCTCCAGTTAAATTCAGATATTGTTTTGGATAATAGAGTACACAATTATTCGAACTCCAAATAAAGTGGCCATGATTTTATTTGAGATTGGATTGGAGTTGTAGAAAATTATCCATAAGAACAAGAATTTGAAATACAACTATTTGTGGAATTTGAAATTTGAATTTGAAATTTGAATTTGAAATTTAAATTTGAAATTTGAAATTTGAAATTGAATTTTGAATTTTGAAATTTGAAATTCAAAATTTTGAATCACAGTCCAAGTGGAATTCGAATTCTTATTCTTTGTGGATAATTCCACAGGGCTAGAATTCGAATTTGAGTTGGATTATGAAGAGGAAAATCTTGTTTGAATCCTACTTGAATTTTGAATCTAAATCCTAATTAACTTGATCAAAAATTTTGAGGAAATTCCTCATAGAATTTTCAGATTTTTTGTGGATAAGGTTCAGGGAAAAATTCAAGTTTCAATCCCAGTTGAATTTGGATTCTCTTCTCCCTAAAAGTGGCCAAACTTTTGAGAGCAAATCTCAAGGAGATTTTCGGTTATTTTGGATAAGGATGGGATAAAATTAAAGTTTGAAAATCCTAGTTGAATTTTGATTCTTCCCTTACTTTTGTGGCCGAAAATATTTAAGGAAATCCTAAAGAGATTTTCGGATTTTTTGGTTGAGTAATGGTGAGATAAAATTCAAGTTAAAATCCTGTTTGAATTTTGAACATAAAAATCTACAAAGGGCCGAATTTTTTAGTTGGGATAAGGCTTGGAAATTTCAGATTTTGTGTTGTGGATAAGGGAGAAAATCTTCTCCTAATCCAAATCTAATTCAAAGGATCACCTCATGCAAGTCTATAAATAGAGGTCTTGCCACTCCAGTTCTCTCAGACCACAGAATCTTAGGTGAGCATGCTTATTGTTGCATAACTCACCGTGACAATATGTTAGGACCTGCCCTAACTGCCTTAACTTTAAACTTTACCACAATGTTAGGGCTGCCCTAACTACCTTAACTTTAAACTTTAAACTTACTTTTAAAATTTAAACATACTTTATTATACTTCTCTGAACTTTACTTCTCTGAACTTTACTCTTCTTAAACTTGCTTTTCTTAATTTACTTTTAAACTTGCTCTAGTACCAATGTAGGTACCTTAACTAGGGCTCTGTTGCCACATCTTGTGGGCAAACCGACTCACTCGAGCCGTCCACTTTTAAAACTTTAACTTTTCTTAAACTTTGCTCTTCTTTATCTTACTTTAGGAAAAACTTACTTTAACTTACTTACTTCTTATATCTTTAAACTTACTAGTTTTAACTTTGTCATTTTAACTTACTTGCGGAAGCGGTGTTTGAAAAATTACTGATAATAAAATTTTTCTTTCTTTTAAAACTTAAACTTAATTTAAACATATGAGTTTTCAAAAAGCATATTGAAATACTTCATAAACTTAACTTACATTAAACCTTGCCTCTTTCTCATTACATTACATATACCTTTTCTTTAAATTGCAGCGAAAATCATAGTGAAAACCATAACCCACCCCATAACACTCTGGGAATTTGTCTACCAGCCCATTTGTTTCTTCTTTAATAATGTAGGCAGCTTACTCTTGTTACCTACATCATGAACAAACTAGTAAGCTAGATCTCAGTAAGTGCAAACATACACATAAAACATTACATGTTCATACATATATGCTAAAACTTTATGAAAACATGACATACAAATAAAACTCTACATAAACTTGTCAACTAACAGCAAAGGTTAGTCAGATTATGTTTACTTAATTTTTCTTCTTACTTCTCATTGTTCTTACTTTCTTTCTTGTTCTGCTGTTCTTTTCTTTTCTTTTCTTTCTTAGCTTTTCTTAACTTTTCTTTACTTTACTTTCTTTTTTTTTCTTAGCTTTTCTTAGCTTTTCTTGACTTTACTTTCTTTTCTTTTCTTAGCTTTTCTTGACTTTACTTTCTTTTCTTTTCTTAGCTTTTCTTTGCTTTACTTTCTTTTCTTTTCTTTTCTTTCACTGATCTTTACTTGTCTTTTCATTCATTTTCTTTCTTTCACTTTCTTTTGTGGGCCCTGTGTTGGACGTACCGTCTTAAGCGCAGACTAGTGGGAGGAAGGGGGAGCGACCCATTTCATTAACCTACCTCAAAACCGATCATTAAACTTTATGCCATTAACCTCACACTTTTGGGAGGTAGCATTGCCATTAACCTCAAACTTTTGGGAGGTAGCGTTCCACTACAAGCCATTAACCTCACACTTTTAGGGAGGTAGCATTTTATAATAGTGGAAAATTAGAACTTAAAACCTCATCTTGGGGAGGCCGATATGCCCAGCACTTAAATTTTTAGTCTCATTATCTTGCTTATCTTCATCTTTCTTATCTTTCTTTTCTTTAACTTTTTTGTTCTTTTTGACTTTGTGAACATGTTAGATTTTCATGTCACCATGCATGTTTCTTAATAATTGCATGGTCCAAAAACTTTTCTTATCATTTTATAAAACATTTCTTTTCAAACACGTTATTCATAACATCACATCAGCATATAATCCTATGGAAAATCAGTTTGTGAGTAGACAAGTAAATGTCTGTACTTACAAATACTTACTCGTATCTCCTTCTTCGCTTTTAGATCTGCAGACATTCTTTTGTTGCGTCTGGATTGGGTTCCTATAACTGAAACAATAATAACGGTTATTTAAATCTTTACTTTATACATAAAACTTATTAAAACGTAATCATTCTACGTTTAATTTCTTACTTATGAACTTAGGAGTCTAATCTCCCATTTATAACTTTTCTGCTAACTTTTGGCAAAATTACCATTTTGCCCCTAGTAGGAATTTTCATCATAACCTTGCTTTTCTTTGATTTACAACTTAATTTTGGCCATTAGAATCTTAATTAAGCCATTTTAAGTCCATTAGGATCCTTTTCTATCATTCTTAGAATTTTCGATCAAAATGACCGTTTTACCTCTAACGGGTCTTTAGGTCGTATCATTTTCATTTTAACGCCTAGACTGGATTTTCTAAGCCCAAAAATCATAAAATCATTTTTCTTAGGCTTTACTGAGCTTTTACGACATTAATTGCTGAAATGCTCGGGTCACTATTCACCGACCCTTGGGTAGCACTATTCCGACCCTAGGTCGTTAATCCTCTTTTTCAGCCCTAAATCACCAAGGGGGCTCGGGTTTCCATCCCGACCATATTTTTACCCTTCAGTTTGTAAAATATCCCTTTGTGCTGTTTTCAAAATTTCGGCAGCATTTTCGCTTAATTTTTGGGTTCCCGGCGTTTAGGAAACGCCTCGAAACCATCTAACCTAATTTTATTCTAGCACGTACTATACTAGAGGCCTAATTTTTACGTAAAAGTCTACTTTTATGTAAAAATCTTCACGTTTTACACTTTTTCTTATTTGACTATTTGTCACACACTAGTCCATTTTTCTTATAATTTCACATGTAAAAGTACATCATTAATACATAATCATTCCAAAACAATAAATAAGGAATGAAGGACTGAAATCACTACTAAATTCATCCCACCGATGATCAAACGGACCGTTCTGTCTCGCGTGCATAAAATTTAATTCTCTGTTCTTTGCTTTTGAAATTCTGTCTTCAAATTCTGACGTCACGAACGTGTCCGCAATATCGAAAATAGGCCAACGGGCCATTCTTCAATTTTTGGTCACCGGTCGCCGTTTACCGGCATTGACCGCCTTTGACTGGTATTGATCGGTGGCGGCGTGGAGAAAGGCGACCACCATCTCATAGATCTCGACGTGAGGAGCTCATTGGTGGTGTCAATTTCACCAATTGAAGCTCCTATTATCGAAAATCAACCCCCGAAAATCGGTGATGGCGACGATGCTTGAATCTCTGATTTCCTGATGTTTTTCCCCAAAATTGATTTGAGGCTTTTGATCTATATGTTGTTCTGAGCATTTTGATACCCACCTTGCAACTCAACTCTGTCGGAATAGTGAGATTCCATGACGGCGATTGCGACAGTGACGGTAAACCTTGGGTGGCGCGATACGGCAACTGTTGACATGAAAAGAGGTCTGGATTTTGTTCTACTCTTCACCACAAATCCATTGGGACCCGAATCGTGGCATTTGGACGTCGGACGGCGGAGAAATCAGTGTTTGAAAATTCCAGCCACCATGAACTTCGGGCGGCACGTGCAGCATTTTCCAGCGTCTGCTCCGTCGCGTCGGCCCACCGTTGGACTTAGCTCAGTGAGAGATTTCCAACGAGACCGGTGGTGCCGAAAACGGACACAGTTTCCGATAGTTGGTTACTGTTCGTTTTCGTGTAGGGGGAAGGAAAGAGAAAGTGTGAGGAAATTATGGGCCCCTTTTTGAAATTTTCAATTTTTCGCCTTTATTCATACTTTTTTTGTCCAAAATTTCAACATGAGCTATCCTGACTAATTTGGGCCTGCTGAACCCAAATATATCAGTTTTATTCTCATTCGAGGTCATTTCGACCAGTTTCCGTTACTGCAAATTCCCAGTCAAAAATTACCTTTGTGCTCAATTAACTAATTTGAGCATACTGATAGGCTATCCTGACTAATTTGGACATGCTGAATCCAAATTTATTAGTTTCAACTTCATTTGATGTCATCTCGACCAGCTTTCCGGTACTACATATTTCCCGGTCAAAATTCTGAATTCAAATATATCAGTTTTATATCAATAAAAGATCATCTTGACCAATTTCTTGATACTGCATGTTTCCTGATAAAAATCACTTGAAACCATAATCATTGAATCCAGCTACCACATTTCTTTAAAAGAAATAAATCAATTGTGACATCATCTACTTTGTCCTCATTATATTAATCTGGAGTCAAAGTTTGACCAAAAGTTAAACTGATCGGAACTTTCATCGAAATTGCGCAGCCGGGTTTTTGACGCCTCCTGTGTGATCGGTTCAATCTAATTCAATCTCAAAACTCTTAAAGACTCTAAAATACTTATCTTTACTTTGACTTGCCATTTCTTATATCTTATCTTTTTTGGATACCGAAACCACTTTATTCTGAGCATTTTGGTCCAAAATCTCTTTCTCAGTTATGAACTTTATTCTTTAACTATTTTTGGAGATTTCAATTCCTCCAAAACATTTATTTATTATCATTAATACTTTTATCTTTTATTTATAAACGTAGTATTCTTTTACATTCTATTCATAAAAATTCTTAGAAAAACCTAGCTTAATCCTAGGTAACACTATAGGAATTTTCCGGTCTGTCACAATCACCCCTCCTTAAAAATTTTCGTCTTTGAAAATTAGAACTAGTGGGGGTACTTGTCTTTCTTTTCTTCTTCTTCTTTCCACATGGCCTTTTTAACACTAGGGTAAAATTTTATGCGCGGTAGAGCACAGCTGTCTCCTTCTCTCTTTCAGTCTTTTCTTGCCTTGATCCTCTTTTGTCTCGGCCTTGGTTTCGTCGTATGCCTTCTTCAACATGTGTTGTAGAAGTCCATATCAGTTTTTTATAGCACACAGCATACATTAGAACTGTGTCACCGGACATCAGCTGTATTTCCTCAGTCTGATAAACAAATTCTCACATATCCGCAACTCTAGGGAACTTAGGTGATTTCACTTCCCTGCTTGCCCATGAGAAACAAGAAACAGGGGCTGATGCTAGACTCCTCTCAGAGATTTGCTTGATTGTGGTATGGCAAAACTTGGTCCAGTTAAGCCCCTATCGCATCTGTAACCAAGAATCCTAATACACACAAGAGTACCTCCTTGAAAGATATCAACAGCCAACAGGACTCAGTTATCCTAATCAAGGGCATACTATCGGGGAATCACTTTGATAGTGTGAAACCATTCCTGACATTCTCATGGAGTGTAGGAGTACTGTTTTCCACTCAAAACTTATTGGACAACTAGCCCTAAAGATCTGTACAACTTGGGCAGCAATCCACGTTCCTACTCTGAGCAGTTCTTTAGCACTACATGGTCATGATATTACGTGTAGTGATCTCATCATGTCATTACTATAAAATGTTATCATCAATAAATAAACATTTACAAACTAAAAATAAAACTAACTTACTTGGACTGTGCAGAAGCAGATACTTGAAATGTCATGGGGGGGTCATTGAAAGAACGCTACTCTAATACCACCCTGTTAAGACCTACCCTAACTGCCTTAACTTTAAAATTTACCACAATGTTAGGACTGCCTTAACTGCCTTAACTTTAAACTTTAAACTTACTTTTAAACTTTAAACATACTTGGTTATACTTCTCTGAACTTTACTCTTCTTAAACTTGCTTTTCTTAATTTACTTTTAAACTTGCTCTGGTACCAATGTAGGTACCTTAACTAGGGCTCTGTCGCCACATCTTGTGGGCGACCTGACTCACTCGAGCCGTCCACTTTTAAAACTTTAACTTTTCTTAAACTTTGCTCTTCTTTATCTTACTTTAGGAAAAACTTACTTTAACTTACTTACTTCTTATATCTTTAAACTTACTAGTTTTAACTTTGTCATTTTAACTTACTTACGGAAGCGGTGTTTGAAAATTCTGGCCACCGTGTCCTTCGGGCGGCGCGTGCAGTGTTTTCCGGCATCTACTCCATCGCGTCGGCCCACCGTTGGACTCAGCTCGGCCAGAGCTTTCCAATGAGACCGGCGGTGTCGAAAACAGGCACCGTTTCCGATAGTTGGTTACTGTTCATTTTCGTGTCGGGGGAAGGAAACAGAAAGTGTGAGGAAATTATGGGTTCCTTTTGGAAATTTTCAATTTTTCACCCTGATTTATACTTTTTTTGTCCAAAATTTCAATATGAGCTATCCTGACTAATTTGGGCGTGCTGAAGCCAAATATATCAATTTTATTCTCATCTGAGGTCATTTCGACCAGTTTCCGTTACTGTGAATTCCCAGTCAAAAATTACCATTGTACTCAATTAACTAATTTGAGCATACTGATAGGGTATCCAGACTAATTTGGACATGCTGAATCCAAATTTATCAGTTTCAACTTCATTCGAGGTCATCTCGACCAGCTTTCTGGTACTGCATATTTCCCGTTCAAAATTTACTTTTTGTGCTCAAATGACTAATTTGGGCATTCTGAATCCAAATATATCATTTTTATATCAATAAAAGATCATCTTGACCAATTTTTTGATACTGCATGTTTCCTGATAAAAATCACTTGAAACCATAATCATTGAATCCAACTACCACATTTCTTTAAAAGAAATAAATCAAATGTGACATCATCTACTTTGTCCTCATTATATTAATCTGGAGTCAAAGTTTGACTAAAAGTCAAACTGTTCGGAACTTTCATCGAAATCGCGTAGCCGGGTTTCTGACGCCTCCTGTGTGATCGATTCGATCTAATTCAATCTCAAAACTCTTAAAGACTCTAAAATACTTATCTTTACTTTGACTTGCCATTTCTTATATCTTATCTTTTTCGGATACCGAAACCACTCTATTCTGAACGTTTTGGTCTGAAATCACTTTCTCAGTTATGAACTTTATTCTTTAACTATTTTTGGAGATTTCAATTCCTCCAAAATATTTATTTATTATCATTAATACTTTTATCTTTTATTTATAAACATAGTATTCTTTTACATTCTATTCATAAAAATTCTTATAAAAACCTAGCTTAATCCTAGGTAACACTATAGGAATTTTCCAGTCTGTCACACAATAAGTTCTTTAGAGATCTGGTAGTTGGAAGAAGACTAGCAGTGCTAGCATACTGATCGAGGTTCATAGTGTCCACACACTCAACCATTCGGGAATTGGAGAATAGTAGAGAAGGCTAGTTGGTTGAAGCCCTCCGATCGTTCTCCTCCTGCAGATTGGCGTCCTTGAGGTATGAGTTTAAATTATTGTTGGTTTATTGTATATGGCATCACGAGATATTTAATGATCTCGAAAAATTTTTATTGTTCCGCTGTGCCACTCTGATATGTTTTTACCGATTTATTTTCCTACAATTGGTATCAGAGCCATCTCATTACTATGCCATGTACATAAATTAGACAATTAGTTAGTATTTTTATTTATGTATGGATTTGATATTTAGAGAGTGACATTCTAGGATTCCTTTATGTTGTTGTCATGGATTATGTATGAAGTATATGGTTATTATAATTTTTTAAATTATTATAAGCATGCTTTTTTATTGCCAGTTATGATTCCTTAGAATTTAGAAAATTGTATCTAGGATTTTTTATGTAACCATGGGAGCAGTTTATTATCACTGTAATTTTCCCATGGATTTTAATTTTTTGTCTCTTAGAATTATTATGATTAGAATTTTTGTACACCAGAAACGGTTTAGGAAATTTTATGTAATTATTCTTGGAGGAGATTGAAGTTTGAAGACCGTAATTTATTTTTCCCAAAAGTTAAATTTAATTTAAAGGTTGAAATTTTGATTGTGTGGAAAATTTCAATTTAATTAGGATTCAAATTAAATTTTGAAGAACCTAATGGGTAAATTGGAATATGGCACGGAAATCGAGGATCGGACCTCTTGGGACAGACCACCAACCGTGGTGGGGCTGCAGCCCCTACCCTCGGGCAGGATGGGGCTGCGGCAGCCCCTGCCCACGGCTACACCCCATGGCCGCAAGCTTTGCCTGCAGCCAGGGGTGGCCGTGGCCCACCCAAGGGCCGGCGAGCCCTTAGGCGTGCAGCCCATGGCTGTGGGCGTTGAATGCAGCCTGGCGGGCTGCTGCGCCCACCCGAGCGTGCAGCTGGTTGGACTGTACCCGGCTGTGGTTGTAGGCTGCCAGCCCCCCCAGGTTCTGGGGGCTGCCCACGTCAGCTGTCGGCCTCCGGGGGCCGATGGACCGAATATCGAAAATTTTTTATTTTTAAATTTGAGATTTAATTTTTAAATCATGTTTAAAAATATGTAATTGAAAATTTAAAATTTTTGAAATTATATATTATTGCACATGATATTTAAAATGGTTTAAAATTTGAATTTGAAATTTAAATTTGAAATTCGAATTTAGAATTTGAATTTGAAATTTAAATTTTTGAGATTTAAATTTTAAATGATTCTTGTGATGAGAAATAAATGGAGAGGCTACATAATGATGGATACAAGAAGACAGAACAAAATTTAAGACCCAAAGAATGCTTTGGATGGAATTTTGTAATCTTTATTTTCTTTGTTTTAGGATGGAACCATGGCTTGGTTATTTTTTTTCCATCAATTATTTTTTCTGTGATATCTCACCTCGCGTCAGTTCTGCCCTGACCACACCCCTCGGTAGGTGTTTATCACCGCCGGTATACTAGGTTGGATCTCCTATGTGGAAAACGTGTTTGGGTATGATCCTATTCATGACCACCCCTCGGTGGCTTGGTAGGACGTGGATCGGGCTACGTAAACAATGGTTATACACTCAAGACTCGTTTAGTTATTAACCTTCCCTAGAAGCTCTGTTAACTAAGCTGATGGCCAAAATAAGCGGTTATTAATATATGTTTTAACCTTGGAGGATTTAAGGCAACATATATTAATTGGACGGGGTCTATGTTCTGGCTATTTGTTTCATGACCACCCCTCAGTGGCTTGGGGCAGTAGGTGCTGAGAATTACCGTTGCAATGCTACATGTTTTTCAAGTTTCATGTAGGAATATACTTGTATGTTTTATTTACTAGATTATTTGTATATTTGCTTGGGCTTTGTAATGATGTCTAGTATAATTTTATTTTAGTTCAAAATGTTACCGACACCCTTCATTTCAATACTTACTGAAAATAAGCTGAATGGCGATAATTATAAAGACTGGAAAAGAAATCTACTTATAGTTCTCAGCTGTGAGAAACACAAGTTCGTGTTGGACGAACCATGCCTACCTGAGCCCAAACCAGACACATCGCTTGAGGAGGTCCCGGTTGCCTATACTCGTTGGAGAGAATCCAATAAGATAGCTCCGTGCTACATACTTGCTAGCATGACGAGTGCTTTACAAAAGCAGCATGAGACTTATTAAGTTGCTAGAGAGATCATGGAAAATTTGGAAGACATGTTTGGAGGCTAAGAAAAATTGGCTCGACAATCTACTATCACCAGTATTATGAACTCCAGGCAAAAGGTGAGTACTCTAGTGAAGGACCATATGATCACTCTAATGGGATTCTTCGCTGAGGCTGCCGAAAATGGTGCTGAGTTGGACTACGACACCCAGATCGAAATGGTGTTTAAAACTCTGTCTAAGGATTTTGTGGGGTTTAAGGCCGCATATAATCTGGCGACAAGGGAGTTAGGACTCACTGAGCACATGAAGCAACTCCAAGCTTATGAGCGGATGATCAAGGATGGGGATGCGGTTCAACCTAAGGGAGAGGCTAATTTGACGGAATCTTCCAAACCCTCATGGAAGAGGAAGAGGCCAAATAAGAAGCAGGCGGCTTCTAGTTCTTCTAATCCTCCTATCTCAGATGGGAAGAAGAAGAAGAAGAACAAGAAGCCCAAGGACCCTAAAACGTCCAAGTGCTTCCACTGTGGGAAGGTAGGTCACTTTAAGAAGGCTTGCCAGGAATTCTTAGCCACCAAGGGCAAGGAAGGTAAGGAACTTCACTATTTGGAAGCGTGTTTGGTGGAAGAATTGAAAGACACTTAGGTCATTTATTCAGGTGCCACTAATCATGTTTGTGTTTCTTTGCAGGGGTTTGTGGAAACAAGAAGTCTACATGATAAGAGCCTCTCGTTATGGACTGGAAAGGGTAGCTTGGTGGTGGCTGAGGCAGTGGGAGATGTTTATCTTTATTTTGATGAATTTAGGTTTATATTATTGAAAGATTGTTTTTATGTTCCTAATTTTAGGAGGAACCTTATATCGGTAGCTTGTTTAATAAATGATTCTTATTCAGTTTCTTTTAGTAAAAGAGTTGGTATTCAAAGCAATAATTCTTTTATCTGTTCTAGATGGATGGATGGAAACCTATATTTGATCAAACCAAAGATGTACTCACTGCTTGACACCGAATTAATAGATAACTCTAAAAGGTTGAAAGTTTCTCACTTTAACAAGGCATATCTTTGGCAGTCATATTAATCAGGATAGGATTCAAAGATTGGTGAAAGACGGTCCTCTAGAATCTCTGGAGGAGGTACGTCTTCCTCAATGTGAGTCTTGTCTTGAGCGTAAGATGACTAAGAGGTCTTTTAGAGCTAAGGGTACTAGGGCTTAGGGACTTTTAGAAATTGTGCACACTGACGTATATGGCCCCATGAACGTCACAGCACAAGGAGGGTTCAAGTACTATGTCTCCTTTATAGACGATTACTCGAGGTATGGATATGTGTATCTAATGCACCACAAGAGCAAAACCTTTGACAAGTTCAAAGAGTATCGTGCGGAAGTGGAAAGCCAATTGGATAAATCCATAAAGACACTTTGATCTAATCAAGGTGGCGAATACCTCTCTGATGAATTTCTAGGACATCTTGTAGAGAATGGGATATTATCCCAATTGACTGCACGTGGTACTCCACAACAGAATGGTGTAGCCGAAAGGAGAAACAAGACCCTGTTGGATATGGTACGGTCATGATGAGTTATTCAACGCTGTCGTTATCATTTTGGGGATATGCTTTACAAACGGCGTGCTATATTCTGAACCAGGTTCCAAGCAAATCAATTCCCAGGACTCCGTATGAATTGTGGCGTGGCAGGAAGAACTCCCCTAGACATATGAGAATATGGGGCTGCCCGGCACATGTACTAGATGGGGATGCGAAGAAGTTGGAACCAAGATCAGAATTGTGCATGTTTGTAGGGTATCTTAAGGGAACTAAGGGAGGTCTGTTCTATAACCCGAAGGAACAAAAAGTCATTGTTTCAACCCATGCGACATTCTTGGGGGAAAGTCATATGAATGACTTTAAGCCTCAAAGCAAAGTGTTGCTAGAGGAGTTATCGGGTGAAAGAACTACTCCACAGGTTTTGGTCTTGGACACAAGTCTGAGTTTTGGTGAAAGACCTACAGACGATCAACAATTTAGGGTGTCTCGTCGTAGTGGGAGGGTTTCGAAGAAGCCTAATTTCTTCATGTATAATGCTGAGGTGTACTAGGCCGAGGCTCATGAGCATGAGGTTGATCCGGTCACCTATGATGAAGTTATAAATGATGTTGATTCTAAATCTTGGAAACAGGCTATAAACAATGAGATGGATTCTATGAAATCCAACTCTGTTTGGGAACTTGTAGATTTGCCGGATGGGATAAAACCCATTGGATGTAAATGGGTCTACAAAAGAAAGAAGGATGCGAAAGGGAGAGTGGAAACTTTCAAAGCTAGACTGGTTGCAAAGGGGTACATGCAAAAGGCTGGAATCGATTATGATGAAACATTTTCACCTGTTGCTATGCTGAAGTCTATCCGTATTCTTCTGTCCGTTGCTGCGGCTCTCGATTATGAGATCTGGCAAATGGATGTCAAGACGGCATTCTTGAATGGCCATCTTGAGGAATGTATCTACATGATACAGCCCGAAGGGTTCATGGTAAAAGGCCAAGAAAGAAAAGTCTGCAAGTTGCTTAGATCCATTTATGGATTAAAGCAAGCATCCCGGTCATGGAACCAGAGATTTGATCAAGCGATCAAGACATTTGGTTTTAAGCAGAACGTTGATGAACCCTGTGTTTATAAACGTATTAAGGATGGAAAAGTGGTCTTTCTGGTACTCTATGTCGATGATATACTACTCATTGGAAATGATGTAGGGAACTTATCATCGGTCAAGCTTTGGCTACACCAACAGTTTGACACGAAGGACTTGGGAGAAGCTAATTATGTTCTAGGCATTCGTCTCTTCAGAGATCGAAAGAACAAAATGATAGCGTTATCCCAAGCTTCATACATAGATAAAATAATTGAGAAATATGCAATGTAAGAGGCAAAGAAAGGTTCATAACCTTCTATTACCGGTCTAACTCTTTCATTGGATGACTGTCCAAAGACATTGGAAGAAAGAGAGCGTATGAGTAAGGTCCCTTATGCATCCGTTATGGGTAGCCTTATGTATGCTATGCTTTGCACTCCCCCAGACATATGTTTTGCAGTAAGTATGGTGAGTCGATATCAAGCGAATCCTAGAACCAAGCACTGGTAAGCAGTAAAGCATATACTCAAGTATCTTAAGAGAATGAGGGATTATATGCTGGTGTATTCTGGAGGAGACCTAACACCCGTAAGATACACGGACTTAGACTTCTAGACTTGCAAGGATTCGAGGAAATCAACATCCGGATCAGTGTTCTTGCTCGGAGGAGGTGCCATTGTGTGGAGGAGCATGAAGCAGGGTTACACAACTGACTCTACTATGGAGGCTGAGTATGTGGCTGTGGCTGAGGCATCTAAAGAAGCAGTTTGGCTCAGCAAGTTCTTTAGAGACCTTGAGGTCATTCCGGGTGTTGACAAGCCTATCACACTTTACTATGGTAACACTGGGGCTATTGCCAACACAAGGGAATCTCGACACCACAAGAGGATCAAGCACATAGATCGGAGATATCACATTATTAGGGGGCACGTGAAGACAGAACAAGTAGATGTATGTAAGATTGCGTCCGAGGACAACATTGCCGATCCCTTTACTAAGACTTTGGTGGCTAGAAGTTTTGAGAGGCATGTAGAGGCGATGGGGATGCGTAATATGGTACATCTACTTGCTTAGGGCAAGTGGGAGATTGTTAGGAAATGCCCTAAGCATTAGAGACATTTTGATGTATTTATTTTGAACTGGATAATAAAATTATATATAGAGGTTATTCATTACATTGCTATTTGTCCTCATTTTATTTACATGTTAAAGTAAATGTAAGCAAATATGGCTCCCTGACTGCTTGTGTTAAAACTGTTAGAACGTTGTATGCAATGGACTTTTGTATGCGAGAAGAAAATGTTCTAAAGTAAGCGGTCTTGTGACAACCGGGAAATTCTGGTATTCTCTGAAGAAAATATACAAATGTATATATATAATAATTTGTACTATTTAAAGAGTGAAATAAATAAATTTATATTGTTCAAAATGTATTAAAATGTTCTAACAATATTGACGAGTAAGAATTCAGTGTTGACAAAATTCACTGAATTAAAACGGATGGAACGGTGCCAAAAACGGCATTGAATGTAGGAAAATAAACCGGTAAAAACGTATCAGAGTGGCGCAGCGAAACAATAAAAATTTTTAGATCGTTAAATATCTCATGATGCCATATACAATAAATCAACAACAATTAAAACTCATACCTCAAGGACGCCAATATGCAGGAGGAGAATGACCAGAGGCTTCAACCAACTAGCCTTCTCTACTATTCTCCAATTCCCGAATGGCTGAGTGTGTGGGCACTCTGAACCTCGATCGGTATGCTAGCACTGCTAGTCTTCTTCCGACCACCCAGATCTCTAAAGAACTTTATTGTCACGATGAGCTGTGCAACAATAAGCCTGCTCACCTGAGAGTCTGTGGTCTGAAAGAACTGGAGTGGCAGGACCTCTATTTATAGACCTGCATGAGGTGATTCTCTGAATTCGAATTGGACTAGGAAAAGATTTTCTCCCTTATCCAAACCAAAAAATCCGAATTTTCCAAGGGAGAATCTCCACAATTAAATTCGGTTTTCCTAGGATAAATCCAATCCAAATCTAAACAAGATTTTAACTAGAATTTTATCTCCCTTTTTCAACCAAAAAATCTGAAATCTTTAGGAGAAAATCTTCTCCAAATTTTCGGCCACTTTTAGGATAAGGAAGAATCAAAATTCCACTAGGATTTTTCAAGCTAAATCTCATCTCAACCTTATCCAAAAATAACCGAATTTCTTAGGATTAAGGCTCCAAAATTTCGGCCACTTTTAGGGAAGGAGAGAATCCAAATTCAACTAGGATTGAAACTTGAATTTTCCCTTGAATCTTATCCACAAAAAACCGAATTTTCCATTGAGGATTATCCTCCAAAAATTCGCTCACTTTTGTTAGGATTTGGATTCAAAATTCAAGTAGGATTCTAACAAAAATATCCTCTCCAAATCTAACTCAAATTCGAATTTCAAACCTTGTGGATTTTCCACAACAAATTCGAATCCTACTTAGACTGTGATTCAAAATTTGAATTTCAAATTTCAAATTCAAATTTCAAATTTAAAATTTAAAATTTCAAATTTAAATTTCAAATTCAAATTTCAAATTCGAATTTCAAATTCAAATTTCAAATTCAAATTTCAAATTCAAAATTCAAATTTCAAATTTCAAAATTCAAATTTCAAATTTCAAAATTCAAATTTCAAATTCCACAAAAACGGTTGTGTTTCATATTCTTGTTCTCATGGATAATTTTCTACAACTCCAATCCAATCTCAAATAAAATCATTGCAACTTTATTTGGAGTTCGAATAATTGTGTACTCTATTATCCAAAACAAAATCTGAATCCAACCGGAGAGAATCTTGTCTACCATCCTAATCCTGTGTCATCACCATCCATGCATAATAAACTAGCCAATAGCATACACAAATCAATTTGCCAAACGTTAAGGAATTATGTGGAGCTAGTAGAGGGACTGATTGGACATATATAATCGAGCTCCCGTGATTCCATATGATCATCATTCTGTACCGAACAACTCAATCATATGATCACTAATTTCAGAGTCACACCACTATAAACCTGAAACTGAACTCCCAATTATATACCGTATTACGTAAGCCTGTGACGAGCTAGCATCCAATGACCTTGTCATGTATGCAAAACCCTCATATGATATCCATGATCAGCCTTAGGTCAAAGTCCGTTTAATCCTACTGATCAGGCTATCTTAAAGTTCCATTATACTACCGAATCAAGAAAATGATTATTCACCATATGTGAATAAGAAGTCATCCGCCCAGCAGACGACCCAAGGCCTTGTCCATTTTCACATTCAGTATAATGCCTTTAAGAGGATACCTTTAACTCCTCAGAGCTATGATTCCGATATCTGCAAACAAACCCTTCATCGTATACAAGTCATGCACCTAACGAACCGGTCTATAAGCTTACTACCTCTGAGATGCTTTAGCCATTGGAACATCAAAGTACACAAGTCATATACATGAAGTAGTTCATTTACTCAGGATTAAGGTTATTGCACAATGAACGTCAAAAGCAGATTGATCCACTCATAGCGGACTACGTAGATCAATCACACTTTAGTCCCGGTCTAATATGTCACCACCAAGCAACATATCCATGTCTCTACTTGGGAGTCCAGCTCCAGACAGTCAAGACAGACCGTCCCCTCCAAGGCTTTAGACAACATAATAGTCTTAACATGAGTTAGATGCTCGGTCTAACCCCATAGACTACAGACCTTAGTTTAGACTGCTAACTTTAGAACATTGTCTTCTCGCATACAAAAGTCCATTGCATGCAACGTTCTAACAGTTTTAACACAAGCAGTCAGTGAGCCATATTTGCTTACATTTACTTTAACATGTAAATAAGACGAGGACAGATAGCAATGTAATGAATAACCTCTATATATAATTTTATTATCCAGTTCAAAATGAATACATCAAAAATGTCTCTAATACTTAGGGCATTTCCTAACATTGAAAACCTAACCGATGCATTATTGTGCACTAAAAGATGAAAAAACTTCCAGGATTGATTTTGATCAAACGGAAGTAGTATAAATTGATCCGACTGCACAGGAGACCTCAGGAACCCATCGGCACGATTTCAGGAAAATTTCAGCTCAAACCGGCATCGGTCAAAAAGTAGTCGAATTAATGTGAATAGTAAAATCAAAGTCAAAATGTTTACGTTACATTTATGACATCATAAAGCCATTTATTAAATGTGAAAAATATGGTTGTCGGTGGCATTAATGGCCAAGATTGATTTATTTTTTGATCTAAAGGCTTAGATTTGGCCAAAATTAGCCAAATTAATTTTGTGAAAAATATGGAAAGTAATGGCATGAAAGGTGTTGAAATCTCATTGGTTGGAAGCTAAATTAATTGGCTTCTTTGTTACTTAAGTCGGCAAAATGGATACAAAGGCACCTGTAGCCTTTCCAAAGCCAAAACAAAGAGAAAAAAAAATTTCTAAGTGATTCCAAGAGCAAGCTGTGAGCAACCAAGGAGAACCAAGCCAAATATTCAAGTTTTCTTCACAAAAGTGGCATCAAACTCTTCATTGAAGTCAAAGGAAGCAAGAAATCAAGGAAACCATCTTTGGTTTGAAAATTTCCTTGCTTTTTCATTAAAAAAATCCGTGGGTTTGATGGCTTGAAGAATGAGAAAATTTGTGATTCATTTGGTTGATTTGGTGCTTGGGTTTTGTTAATGGTTTGATTAGAAGAAAAACCATGCATTTTGTTTAAAGAAAAACAAAGTTTTGGTTGGTTTTTCAATGGTAAAACCGTGGGTTACCTATGTGTTTGATAATGGATTCATTGTTGTTTAAGTGTTGTAATGCTTTAAATCATGTTTTGGTTAAATGGAAAGCATGATTTGCATGGTCAGAAAGCTTGGAAAAATTTTGGTATCTAATAAGCCTAAAATGGCTGTGTGGTGTAATTAGGGTTTGGTGAACATTTTTGCATGATTAACTTGATGTTTGGATAGTTAAATTCATGCATTGAATTGTGGAAATGTTGAAGCATGAAAAAAAAAATGTTATGCATGTTTTACCTAAAATGGCCCTTGGGGTATGAATGGTTAAAAACCCTAAGAATTGTGTTGTAAAATGCATGGAAATTGGCTTGAAAATGTGCTAGGTAATAGCCTTTGAATAGCCTAAAATTTGGTTGAAAGATTGAAAATTTTTGGCTAGGTTTTGGATAGGAAAACCGTGGCTTAAAACTAAGGGCAAAATTGAAAGAATTTTGTTGAATGTGGTTCAAAATGTGAATTGGAAAATGTGTCAGCTTTTATGTAAAAGTTTGGGAAACTTTTACATAAAATAGGACTTTGGTATAGTACGTGGCAGGCACATATGGTTCGAGGCGTACCTAACGCCGGTAGCCTTAAATTTACGCCGAAATGCTGCCGAAATTTTGAAAACGGCATTTGGGGTAATAAGAGAATTAAAAATAAAAGTTTAGGGTCGGGTCGAAAACCCGAGTCCTTAAACGAAAATTGAATAAGGGAAACCTAAGAGGTGGTTCGTGAATAGTAATCTGTCCCCTTAAAAATGTAAAACTCGAGTGAAATTGAAAAACCGACCCTGAGGGGCGGCGTTTTTGGGAAACAAAGTAAAGGTCCGAGTCGGGTACGGAAAATCCGAGCCTCGGAGGCCTACATCGGGAAAGTCTAGATGAACGTTTTAAATACTAGTAAAATGTCCATTTAAGACTCCGACATGATAGAAAATGACTAAACCGATGTAAGGGTTAGAATAGTACTTCCCGAGGGTCGGGAAGGTAAAAAATAGAAATAAAATAGAAACGAACCCAGTAATGAATAGAAAAGAGTCAAAAAGGTTCCTGAGAGCCAAAAGTGCAGTCTAGATCGAGAAAATCCCATTAGGGGCATAATTACAATTTTGCCAAAATATAGGGGTAAAATCGTAATTTTTCAAAAGTTGAGAAAAATGGGGAAAATGATAAATAAAGCCTAAAAGGTTATAAATAGGTTTTATTTAAGCTTTTTAACAAAAAATAAAAGCTATAAATGAAAATGAAATTAACAGATAAGGTTTTGTCTGTAGGATCCCAAAATCGACCCACAAGGAGAGCGATTAAAGATCCAGGAAAGAAAAAGAGAAGAGATGGATAAGGTAAGTTCAGACATTTACCTGTCTGCAATATGTAGCATTATTATTGCTAACTTTGATGTACTAACTATAAGTTAGGTACATATGTGCTAGGGGCACTATTATAGAATAGAGAGAGAGACGCAATGTGCTACAGGCACTATTGAAAATGGGAAACATAATAATTGTGCTTCGAGCACTAGAGCGAGGTTAATGAAACTCACTCATGTGAAATTTAAAATGTGAACCATTCCTAACCATGGGGCAATATGAAGTCACCGAGTTAGAACTTTAAAAAAATCGGTAATGAAACCACTTTTGGTGTGCCAGCCTTCCGTACAGGGAGGTAAACTTTGCCTTCAGGGCTATGATGATGAGATTAAGGCTGTGGAGGTCAGCACTAATGTATCGCTCCCAGTCATGTACAACTTTGCCTTCGGGACTATGATGATGAGATTAAGGCTGTGGAGGTCAGCACTGATGTACGGCTCCCAGTCATGTACAACTTTGCCTTCGGGGCTATGATGATGAGATTAAGGCTGTGGAGGTCAGCACTAATATACCGCTCCCAGTCATGCGTACTAAAATGGTACTATTAACATGAGCTCAAAACCAGAATATAATTAAAGATAATTACCTAAAAACTGAAACTATGCCATAATTGAGCATAAGACAGTTTCGTAAGAGTACTAACACCATGGTTGATGTACGATTGATATACTATGTTGTAGTGAAAGTTACTATTTATAGTGAATAGTGGTCAACATTACTATTTATGATGAATAGTACTATTCATAGAAATTCTATTTCTTGCATATTTGAACTTACTAAGCCTGTAGCTCACCATTTTTGCTTATGTTACAAGTAAGCAAACAGCTCATTAGCTTTGTATGGCTGGATGGTGGGCGGGATAGCGAGTGTCAAATAGGATAGGAGGCCAAGGGATATGGTCCTGCCAGAGTCTTTCCGCTGAACGATAATAGAGAAAGAAAAGAGAAACAGCTCTTTTGTAATAATATATATTTTGCGAAAGTACTGTATTATGTAAATTACTTTGCATTTGTAAAAAAAGTGATTAATGGATAATGTTTTACATGATGTTTAAAAAAAAAATCCCCCAAAAATGTCATGTTTTACAAGCGAGATAGATTAGCCGGCGACCCATGAGAGTACAATCTATCACAGTTAGCTATGAAGCTTAACTGTAATAGTATTGTATGATCTCTACGAAGGGTGGGCTGCTGTTGGTATCAGAGCGGATTTACGATTGGTCTAGTTTAGATTACCGACTGTCGCCACTGTTTGTATATCAGAGCAGTGTTGACCATATCCTGATTTGACACTTTGCGCATCCTGCACCACAATCCAAGTAAGTAGTTTACTTAAGCTTAGTGAATTATTTTCTTATGTGAAAATAATTATCTTATAAGTAGCAAGATGACCAGACCTCCTTATGCGAGACCACTGCTACCACGACCGAGAGGGGTGTTACGGGTATGGATGAGACCTATTGTGAGGCTGTCTATTTCCCAACGTCTGGTACTTAGACCTCTGGTGCCAGAGAGACCTACAACACCAGCACCAGCTCCTGTAGATGTAGTACAGCCTCGACCGGTACTTCATCCATGTGTAGTAGTAGACATTCCAGTTGTTGGTGGACGCCAACATATTGGAGTGAGAGTTTCAACTCGAGTAGTGCAGGCATATAGAGCGAGCAGTCTCCCTATGTTTGATGGTGGACGACAGTCAATGGAGACAAAGAATTGGCTCAATGCCATAGAGAGGATTATGGTGATGTGTGATATTGATGGAGAGATGTGGATCCAGTTGGCAATAAGTATGTTTTAGGGAGATGCTCGAGTATTCTGGGATTATTGTGATCAGGAGATTCTGTTGGGATTCTGTCAGCGATTGCCTGATCAGTTTCCGCCTAACGATCTGACACTTGTTCCAGCGCCTCCAGAGAGATGAGAGGTAGTTACACCCACGTATCCTAGATTTGATGAAGTTAGGGACTATATTCTCCAAACAGAGAGGATAGTCATGTTGTCTGGTGAGACAGTTATGTCTTATGCAGCACGATTTGAGGACACTATTAGGAGGAGATGTCCGTTGCCCAACCTCATTGAAGCGAACTGTTGTGAGCTTTTCTGCGGTACTTCATCCATGTGTAGTAGTAGACATTCCAGTTGTTGGTGGACGCCAACATATTGGAGTGAGAGTTTCAACTCGAGTAGTACAGGCATATAGAGCGAGCAGTCTCCCTATGTTTGATGGTGGACGACAGTCAATAGAGACAAAGAATTGGCTCAATGCCATAGAGAGGATTATGGTGATGTGTGATATTGATGGAGAGATGTGGATCCAGTTGGCAATAAGTATGTTTTAGGGAGATGCTCGAGTATTCTAGGATTATTGTGATCAGGAGATTCTGTTGGGATTCTGTCAGCGATTGCCTAATCAGTTTCCGCCTAAGGATCTGACACTTGTTCCAGCTCCTCCAGAGAGATGAGAGGTAGTTACACCCACGTATCCTAGATTTGATGAGGTTAGGGACTATATTCTCCAAACAGAGAGGATAGTCATGTTGTCTGGTGAGACAGTTATGTCTTATGCAGCACGATTTGAGGACACTATTAGGAGGAGATGTCCGTTGCCCAACCTCATTGAAGCGAACTGTTGTGAGCTTTTCTGGAGAGGTTTACCTATGGAGTTAAGACAAAGGGTGATTAAGCTATATCCTCCTATGTTCCAAGAGTTTGTAGTGACGACCAGGATGATCGAGAGGGAGGTTTTGATTAAGCATCTGTCACAGAGTCGATGAGAGACACTGTGTCAAGATGAGATGATGGCACGTATCTTTGGGCCGAGAAGGATGATGAACGATCATGAGGCCGGACCGTCTAGACCACAATGAGGTGATGACTCAGGACAGGGAGCGTTGCCCAAGGGTGGTGATGACTCAAATGATCCAGGTGACGATGAGGATCCAGAAGAATATCCTCTAGTCCCAGGCGCAGGAGATGTGTGACTAGTAGATGTATGCATGTACATAAGTAGCTTATAGAGAAAAGCTCTTTTGTATAGACTTGTGGCCAAGATGTATATGATGGCCGATGTATATATGACAGGTGATGGTGATGTATGATATATAAACGTTTTGCTATGAATGAAATATCAAAATGATTATATGTTGTACGATGATATGCTACGATGATGTGGCTTTACATTACCCTGAATTTCGTAAATTTATATGATTTTATGAATGTGGTCATGGTAAAGCTAACGGTAAATTGTTATGCCATAATAGGATGATAGACAAGATGGTGGATTTGCGAAATCGACCAGAGAGATGAGAACGCCGTCCTAATCTCATGGAAAGAATAGAGCAGATACAAGCTTTACTAGAAGCTCAAATGTAGGAAAATGCTAATCTGAGGCAATGAGTAGAGGAGTTAGAACAGAGGCAAGGTTCTGAAGGCACCCAAGTAGAACAGGAAGCTAAGGTAGATTCGGTTATTCCTCCAGCTGCTGTACATAAGAGAGTTCCTGAACCACCTCAGGTAGTAAACCTAGAACCCCTCTATGAAAGATTCAGGCGTATGAGGCCGCCAGAATTTGAAGGTTCTACAAATCCTCCAGAGGCTGAAGACCGGTTGTCATCTTTGCAAGTGATCTTGGAATTCATGAATTTAACTGACCAGGAGAAGGTCGCTTGTGCATCTTTTGTGTTGAGGAAAGATGCTCGTTTTTGGTGGGACACTATGCGAATAAGAAGAAATGTGTCTACCATGAGTTGGGTAGAATTTCTGGAAGAATTTATCCAGAAATACTATGATCCTGCATCTTTGACACTACACCAGAAAGAGTTTTTAGAATTGAAGCAAGGAAATATGTCGGTGAGTGAAGTTTGCCGAAAGTTCGATCAGTTATCCCGCTTATGTCCCTATGTAGTCCTTACTGAGAGGGAGAAAATACAGAAAATGATCGGGATGTTCAGGCCAAAAATTGCTGCATTGGTAGATACTGGACAGGTACCGCCTACTTCTTTTTAGATTATGTTAGTCGGGCCATAAGAGCTGAGTTTCACGTAATCCGACAGAAAGAGGAAAGAGAGAAACACTGGGAGGCCAAAAAGAAGGAGAGGGCTTTGGCTAAGTCTACACAAGCTGGTCAATCTAGCAAGCCAAATCAGAATGCTAAACTAAGCCAGGGCAATAATCAAGGATCCCAGCAAAACAAAAGGAAAGGCAATTTTATTGGAAATCACTAGGAAAATAATCGAAACCAGCAGCGAAGAACAGCTGGTAATGCTAAATCCAATGTACCAAATTGTCCTACATACGGGAAGAGACATTCTGAGTAATGTAGATTTAGGCCACTTGTTTGTTATGAATGTGGAAAGGAAGGTCATTATGCCAGGAATTGTCCAAGCAATAGGCAGGGTGTACAAGGTACTTCCCAACTGCACCAGACACACCCACAAGCTCATTCCCTTCAGGCTAGGGTTAAAGAGTCTCCAGTAAGGCTGCAATGCCAGGAGCATGTGCTATGTGCTGATGCTGGTGGCCTACACCAAGGAGGATGCAGAGGCAAGAACATCGAATGTGGTGACAGGTCAGCTTCCTGTCACTAGTCATGTAGCCTTTGTACTATTCGATTCCGGTGCTATGCATTCTTTTGTTTCCTATGAATTTGCTGACAAGATAGGACATCCTAAGGACTATATTGGAAAAATATTTAAGACAGCTTTACCCTCTGAGGAAGTATTGTTGTCCAATTACTGGTTACCTCATGTACTAGTACATATGGCAAATAGGGAGCTATATGCTGAGTTGATCATAATGAAGATTGTGGATTATGATGTGATTCTAGGCATGGACTTCCTAGGGAAATATCAAGCTACAATCAACTGTCGAAATCGAAAAATAGTATTCCATCCCGAGGAAGAAGAGAGTTTCGAATACACCGATGCTTCTCGAAAACCCGGGAAGATGATGATTAGTTCACTGAAAGCAAGCAAGCTGATGGCCAGTGGTTGTATGGGATATCTGGCATATGTGATGGATACAACAGAGGAATAGAAACTTCAACCTGAAGATGTTCCTGTTGTTAATGAATTTCTTGACGTATTTCTGGAAGAGTTACCAGGGATACCTCTAGAGAGAGAAATCTCGTTCGAAATTGAGTTAATGCCTAGAACGGCACCTATTTCCAAAGCACCATACCGCATGGCTCCAGTGGAGTTAAAAGAGCTGCAGGAACAATTAAAGGAGCTTTTGGACAAAGGATTCATCAGACTGAGTTATTCTCTGTGGGGTGCACCTGTGTTGTTCGTCAAGAAAAAGGATGGAACGTTCCGTTTGTGCATTGATTACCAGGAGTTGAATATGGTTACGATCAAAAATAGGTATCCATTACCTAGAATTGATGACTTATTCGACCAGTTAAAAGGCGCAGCAATATTTTCCAAGATCGACTTACAATCAGGATATCACCAGCTGAGAATTAAAGAAAGTGATATTCCTAAGACGGTGTTTAGGACTCGTTATGGTCATTATGAGTTCCTTGTGATGCCATTCGGATTAACAAATGCGCCAGCAGCGTTCATGGACTTGATGAACAGAATTTTTAAAGAGTATTTGGATAAGTTTGTCATTGTATTCATTGATGACATTCTTATATACTCAAAGACTGATGAGGAGCACAAGGAGCATCTGAGGATCGTGTTGCATACGATAAGGAAGCATCAACTGTATACCAAATTCTCAAAATGCGAGTTTTGGCTAGATAAAGTACATTTCCTCGGACATGTTGTATCCCAGGAAGGTATTGTTGTAGATCCGACGAAGGTAGATGCAATTAACCAATGGCCTGCACCTAAGAGTGTGACGAAAATATGTAGTTTCTTGGGGTTAGCTGGTTATTATCGGAGGTTTGTAGAGGGATTCGCGTGTTTAGCTGCACCTTTTACTGCTCTTACACGCAAGGAAAGAAAGTATGTGTGGACTATGGAATGCGAAAGAAGCTTCTTGGAGTTAAAGAGACGGCTGACAAACGTACCGATCCTTACACTTCCCACTTAAGGGGAGAAGTTTGTGATCTATAGTGATGCATCTAAAATAGGATTGGGAGCAGTCTTGATGCAAGGCGGCAGGTGATTGCCTACGCTTCGCGTCAATTAAAGGATCATGAAAGGAATTACCCTACACATGACCTTGAACTTGCTGTAGTAGTGTTTGCACGTAAAATTTGGCGACACTATCTCTATGGAGCTCAGTGTCAGATTTTTACTGATCATCAAAGCCTGAAGTATTTCTTCACATAAAAGGAGCTCAATATGCGACAAAGACAATGGTTGGAACTGGTAAAGGATTATGATTATGAAATCCTATATCATCCAGGGAAGGCCAACCGTGTAGCAGATGCTTTAATAGAAAGTCTACCATATCGCACCAGCTACCGATAAAAAGGCTTCCGAAACCATTGCAGCAAGAGATAAATTCTTTGAACTTGGAGCTGATATCCGGAAGATTGGCTGCACTCCAAGTGGAATCATCGTTGTTTGAGGATATCAAAGAAGCTCAAAGACGAGATCCAAGAATGACAAGTTCTCAAGAAGGAATTTCCAAGGATGGAATGATCCTTTATCAAGGAAGAATTAATGTTCCAGCTGATGAGGAACTTAGAAGACGGATCATGTCAGAAGCCCATGAGACACTATATTCAGTTCATCTCGGAGCTAGTAAGATGTATCAGGACTTGAAGTTACAGTTCTGGTGGAAAGGGATGAAGAACGATATAGCGAAATTCGTGAGCAGATGCATGACTTGTCAAAGAATCAAAGCGGAATATACACATCCAGCCAGAAGATTGGAACCTTTGGAGATTCCTGAATGGAAATGGGAACACATTACGATGGATTTTGTAATGGGACTCCTAAAAACCCGAGAAGGTTATGATGCCATCTGGGTTATTGTGGACAGACTGACCAAGACAGCATGGTTTATAGCTGTCAAGATGAATTTTTCGTTGGAAAAGTTTGCTCAGTTGTACATAACTCATGTCGTCAGATTACATGGAGTACCAAAATCCATTGTATCAGATCGAGATGCACGATTCACTTCGAATTTCTGGAAGTATGTGTAAGAAGCCATGGGTACTGAATTGAGACTCAATACGGCATTTCATCCACAAACAAACGGGCAATCAAAGCGGACCATTCAGACATTAGAGGACATGTTTCGAGCCTGTGTAATGGATTTTACGGGAAATTGGAACGAGAAGTTACCATTAATTGAATTCTCATACAATAATAGTTACCAAGCTTCCATAGGAATGGCACCTTATGATGCTCTTTATGGACGGAAGTGCAGATCACCGATACACTGGTATGACCTGTGAGAGAAACAACTGTATAAGACGGATTTTATACGAGAAACTTCCGATGCCGTTGTAAGAATTTAGCATCAAATAAAAATTACGCAGAGTCGACAAAAGAGTTATGCAGATAAGAGGTGAAAATACTGGGAGTTTGATGAAGGAGACTTTGTGTTTCTTAAGGTATCGCCTATGAAGGGGATTATGCGTTTCGGTAAGAAGGGGAAAGTGAGTCTAAGATATATTAGACCTTATGAAATTATCGAACGCATTGGAAGGGTCGCTTACAGATTCGCGTTACCTCCTGAATTGTCGGCAGTGCATAATGTATTTCATATGTCAATGCTGAGAAAGTATATACCAGATCCGTCCCATGTGTTGAAGCATGAACCTATTCAGATCCACAAGGATTTGACATATGAAGAACAACCTATTCGAGTACTGGCTTGTGAAGAGAAAGTACTGAGGAATAAGACAATCCCACTAGTGAAGATTTTGTGGAAAAATCATAACATTGAAGAAGCTACATGGGAACGAGAAGATGAGATGAGGAGTATATACCCCCACTTGTTCTAATTTTCAGGGACGAAAATTTTATAAGGAGGGGTGAATGTGACAATCGGGAAATTCTGGCACTCTCGGAAGAAAATGTACAAATGTATATATATAATAATTTGTACTTTTAAGGAGTGAAATAAATAAATTTATATTGTTTAGAATGTATTAAAATGTTCTAACAATACTGACGAGTAAGAATTCAGTGTTGATAAAATTCACTGAATTAAACCAGATGGAACGGTGCCATAAACGGCATTGAAAACCCTAACCGGTGCATCATAATGCACCGGTTAGGGTTTTCAATGCCGTTTTTGGCACCGTTCATGATGTACTAAAAGATGAAAAAACTTCCGGGATTGATTTTGATCAAACGGAAGCAGTATAAATTGATCCGACTGCACAGGAGACCTCAGGAACCCGCCGGGACGATTTCAAGAAAATTTCAGCTTGAACCGACATCGATCAAAAAGTAGTCGAATTAATGTGAATAGTAAAGTCAAAGTCAAAATGTTTACTTCACATTTATGACATCATAAAGCCGTTTATTAAATGTGAAAAATATGGTGGTTGGTGGCATTAATGACCAAGATTGATTTGCTTTTTGATCTAAAGGCTTAGATTTAGCCAAAATTAGCCAAATTAATTTTGTAAAAAATATGGAAAGTAATGCCATGAAAGGTGTTGAAATCTCATTGGTTGGAAGCTAAATTAATTGGCTTCTTTGTTCCTTAAGTCAGCAAAATGGATACAAAGGCACCCGTAGCCTTTCCAAAGCCAAAATAAAGAGAGAAAAAAATATCTAAGTGATTCCAAGAGCAAGCCGTGAGCAACCAAGGAGAACCAAGCCAAATATTCAAGTTTTCTTCACAAAAGTGGTATCAAACTCTTCATTGAAGTCAAGGGAAGCAAGAAATCAAGGTAACCATCTTTGGTTTGAAAATTTTCTTGCTTTTTCATTAAAAAATTCGTGGGTTTGATGGCTTGAAGAATGAGAAAATTTGTGATTCATTTGGTTGATATGGTGCTTGGGTTTTGTTAATGGTTTGATTAGAAGAAAAACCATGCATTTTGTTTAAAGAAAAACAAAGTGTTGGTTGGTTTTTCAATGGTAAAACTGTGGGTTACCTATGTGTTTGATAATGGATTCATTGTTGTTTAAGTGTTATAATGCTTTAAATCATGTTTTGGTTAAATGGAAAGCATGATTTGCATGGTTAGAAAGCTTGGAAAATTTTGGTATCTAATAACCCTAAAATGGTTGTGTGGTGTAATTAGGGTTTGGTGAACATTTTTGCATGATTAATTTGATGTTTGGATAGTTAAATTCATGCATTGAATTGTGGAAATGTTGGTTATGAGGTTGAAAGCATGAAAAAAAAATGTTATGCATGTTTTACCTAAAATGGCCGTGGGGTATGAATGGTTAAAAACCCTAAGAATTGTGTTGTAAAATGCATAGAAATTAGCTTGAAAATGTGCTAGGTAATAGCCTTTGAATAGCCTAAAATTTGGTTGAAAGATTGAAAATTTTTGGCTAGGTTTTGGATAGGAAAACCGTGGCTAAAACTAAGGGCAAAATTGAAAGAATTTTGTTGAATGTGGTTCAAAATGTGAATTGGAAAATGTGTCAGCTTTTATGTAAAAGTTTGGGAAACTTTTACATAAAATAGGACTTTGGTATAGTACGTGGCAGGTACATATGGTTCGAGGCGTACCTAACGCCGGTAGCCTTAAATTTACGCCGAAATGCTGCCGAAATTTCGAAAACGACATTTGGGGTAATAAGGGAATTAAAAATAAAAGTTTAGGGTCGGGTCGGAAACTCGAGTCCCTAAAGGAAAATTGAATAAGGGAAACCTAAAGGGGTGGTTCGTGAATAGTAATCCGTCCCCTTAAAAATGTAAAACGTGAGTGAAACTGAAAAACCGACCCCGAGGGGGGGGCGTTTTTGGGAAACGAAGTAAAGGTCCGAGTTGGGTACGGAAAATTCGAGCCTCGGAGACCTACATCGGGAAAGTCTAGATGAACATTTTAAATACTAGTAAAACGTCCATTTGAGGCTCCGAAACGATAGAAAATCACTAAACCAACGTAAGGGTCAGAATAGTACTTCCCGAGGGTCGGGAAGGTGAAAAATGGAAATAAAATGGAAACAAACCCGATAATGAATAGAAAAGAGTCAGAAAGGTTCCTGAGAGACAAAAGTGCAGTCTAGATTGAGAAAATCCCGTCGGGGGCATAATTACAATTTTGCCAAAATATAAGGGCTAATTTTTCAAAAGTTGAGAAAAATGGGGAAAATGATAAATAAAGCCTACAAAGTTATAAATAGGTTTTATTTAAGCTTTTTAATAAAAAATAAAAGCTATAAATGGAAATGAAATTAACAGACAAGGTTTTGTCTGTAGGATCCCAAAATCAACCCACAAGGAGAGCGATTAAAGATCCAGGAAAGAAAAAGAGAAGAGACGGATAAGGTAAGTTCAGACATTTACCTGTCTGCAACATGTAGAATTATTATTGCTAACTTTGATGTACTAACTATAAGTTAGGTACATATGTGCTAGGGGCACTATTATAGAATAGAGAGAGAGAGGCAATGTGCTACGGGCACTATTGAAAATGGGACACATAATAATTGTGCTTTAGGCACTAGAGCGAGGTTAATGAAACTCACTCACGTAAAATTTAAAATGTGAACCATTCCTAACCACGGGGCAATATGAAGTCACCAGGTTAGAACTTTAAAAAAATCAGTAATGAAACCACTTTTGGCGTACCAGCCTTCCGTACTGGGAGGTAAACTTTGCCTTCGGGGCTATGATGATGAGGGCTGTGGAGGTCAGCACTGATGTACCACTCTCAGTCATGTACAACTTTGCCTTCGAAGTTATGATGATGAGATTAAAGCTGTGGAGGTCAGCACTAATGTACCGCCCCCAGTCATGCGCTATAAAATGGTACTGCCAACATGAGCTCAAAACCAGAACATAACTAAAGATAATTACCTAAAAACTGAAACCATGCCGAAATTGAGCATAAGACAGTTTCGTGAGAGTACTAACACCGTGGTTGATGTACGGTTGATATACTGTGTTGTAGTCAAAGTTACTATTCATGATAAATAGTACTATTCATAGAAATTCTATTTCTTGCATATTTGAACTTACTGAGCCTGTAGCTCACCATTTTTGCTTATGTTGCAGGTAAGCAAACAGCTCATTAGCTTTGTATGGCTGGAAGGCGGACAGGATAGCGAGTGTCAAATGGGATAGGAGGCCAAGGGATATGGTCCTGCTAGAGTCTTTCCGTTGAGCGATAATAGAGAAAGGACAGAGAAATAGTTCTTTTGTAATAATATATATTTTACGAAAGTACTGTATTATGTAAATTACTTTGTACTTGTAAACAAAGTGATTAGCGGATAATGTTTTACATGATGTTTAAAAAAAAAATAATCCCCCAAAAATGTCATGTTTTACAAGAGAGATAGATTAGCCGGCGACCCATGAGAGTACAATCTATCGCATTTAGCTATGAAGCTTAACTGTAATAGTATTGTATGATCTCTATGAAGGGCGGGCTGCCTCAGTTGGTATCAGAACGGATTTACGATTAGTCTAGCTTAGATTACCGACTGTCGCCACAGTTGGTATATCAGAGCAGTGTTGACCATATCCTGATTTGACACTTCGCGCATCCTGCACCGCAATCCAAGTAAGTAGTTTACTTAAACTTAGTGAATTATTTTCTTATGTGAAAATAATTATCTTATAGGTAGCAAGATAACCAGACCTCCTTATGCGAGACCGCCGCAACCACGACCGAGAGGGGTGTTACGGGTATGGACGAGCCTTATTGTGAGGCCGTCTATTTCCGATGTTCGGTACTTAGACCCCTGGTGCCAGAGAGACCTACAGCACCAGCACCAGCTCCTGTAGATGTAGTACAGTCTCGACCGGTACTTCATCCATCTGTAGTAGTAGACATTCCAGTTGTTGGTGGACGCCAACATATTGGAGTGAGATTTTCAGCTCGAGCAGTATAGGCATTTAGAGTGAGCAGTCCCCCTATGTTTGATGGTGGACGACAGTCAATGCAGACAAAGAATTGGCTCCATGCCATAGAGAGGATTATGGTGATGTGTGATATTGATCGAGAGATGTGGATCCAGTTGGCAATAAGTATGTTTCAGGGAGATGCTCGAGTATTCTGGGATTATTGTGATCAGGAGATTCTGTTGGAATTTAGTTGGGCTGAGTTCTTTCAGTGATTGGCTGATCAGTTTCCGTCTAAGGATCCGACATCTGTTCTAGCACCTCCAGAGAGACGAAAGGTAGTTACACCCACGTATCCTAGATTTGATGAGGTTAGGGACTATATTCTCTAGACAGAGAGGATGGTCATGTTGTCTGGTGAGACAGTTATGTCTTATGCAGCACAATTTGAGGAGACTATTAGGAGGAGATGTCCGTTGCCCTACCTCATTGAAGCGAACTGTTGTGAGCTTTTCTGGAGAGGTTTACCTATGGAGTTGAGACAGAGGGTGATCAAGCTAGATCCTTCTATGCTCCAAGAGTTTATAGTGACGATCAAGACGATCGAGAGGGAGGTTTTGATTGAGCATCTGTCACAGAGTTAACAAGAGACACTGTGTCAAGATGAGATGATGGCACGCATCTTTGGGCTGAGAAGGATGATGAACGATCATGAGGCCAGACCGTCTGGACCATGAGGAGGTGATGACTCAAGACAGGTAGCATTGCCTAAGGGTGGTGATAACTCATATGATCCAAATGACGATGAGGATCCCGAAGAATATCCTCTAGTCCCAGGCGTAGGAGATGTGTGACCAGTAGATGTATGCATGTATATGAGTAGCTTATAGAGAAAAGCTCTTTTGTATAGACTTGTGGCCAAGATGTATATGATGGCCGATGTATATATGACGAGTGATGGTTATGTATGCTATATAAACATTTTGCTATGAATGAAATATCAAAATGATTATATGTTGTACGATGATGTGTTACGATGATGTGGCTTTACATTACCCTGAATTTCGTTAATTTATATGATTTTACAAATGTGGTCATGGAAAAGCTAACGGTAAATTGTTATGCCATAATAGGATAATAGACAAGATGGTGGATTTACGAAATCGACCAGAGAGACGAGAACGACGTCCTAATCTCATGGAAAGAATACAGCAGATATAAGCTTTACTAGAAGCTTAGATGCAGGAAAATGCTAATCTGAGACTACGAGTAGAGGAGTTAGAACAGAGGCAAGGTTCTGAAGGCACCCAAGTAGAACAAGAAGTTGAGGTAGATCCGGTTATTCCTCCAACTGCTGTACATGAGAGAGTTCCTGAACCACCTCAGGTAGTAAACCTGGAACCCCTCTATGAAAGATTCAGGTGCATGAGGCCCCCAGAATTTGAAGGTTCTACAAATCCTCTAGAGGCTGAAGACTGGTTGTCATCTTTACAAGTGATCCTGGAATTCATGAATTTAACTGACCAGGAGAAGGTCGCATGTACGTCTTTTGTGTTGAGGAAAGATGCTCATTTTTAGTGGGACACTGTGCGAATGAGAAGAAATGTGTCTACCATGAGTTGGGCAGAATTTCTAGGTTGTAGTCAAAGTTACTATTCATAATGAATAGTGGTTAATATTACTATTCATATGAATAGTACTATTTATAATGAATAGTACTATTCATAATAAATAGTACTATTCATAGAAATTCTATTTCTTGCATATTTGAACTTACTGAGCCTGTAGCTCACCATTTTTGCTTATGTTGCAGGTAAGCAAATAGCTCATTAGCTTTGTATGGCTGGATGTTGGGCGGGATAGCGAGTGTCAAATGGGATAGGAGGCCAAGGGATATGGTCCTGCCAGAGTCTTTCCGCTGAGCGATAATAGAGAAAGGAAAGAGAAACAGTTCATTTGTAATAATATATATTTTGTGAAAGTACTGTATTATGTAAATTACTTTTTACTTGTAAACAAAGTGATTAATGGATAATGTTTTACATGATGTTTTAAAAAAAAAATCCCCCAAAAATGTCATGTTTTACAAGAGAGATAGATTAGCCAGCGACCCATAAGAGTACAATCTATCACAGTTAGCTATGAAACTTAACTGTAATAGTATTGTATGATCTCTACGAAGGGCGGGCCGCCACAGGTCTAAACTAAGGTCTGTAGGCCATGGGGTTAGACCGAGCATCTAACTCATATTAAGACTATTATGTTGTCTAAAGTCATGGTGGGGAAGATTTATCTTGACTGTCTGGAGCATAGACTCCTAAGTAGAGATATAGATATGTTGTTTGGTGGTGACATATTAGACCGGGACTAAAACATGATTGATCTACGTAGTCCGCTATGATTGGATCAATCTGCTTTTGACGTTCATTGTACAGTAATCTTAATCCTGAGTGAATGAACTACTTCATGTATATAACTTGTGTACTTGGATGTTCCAATGGCTAAAGCGTCTCAGAGGTAGTAAGCTTATAAGCCGGTTCGTTGGGTGCATGACTTGTATACGATGAAGGGTTTGTTTATAGATATCGGAATCATAGCTCTAATAAGGAGTTAAGGGTATCCTCTTAAAGGCATTATACTGGATGTGAAAATGGACAAGGGCTTGGGTCGTCTGCTGGGCGGATGACTTCTTATTCACATATGGTGAATAATCATTTTCTTATTCGGTAGTATAATGGAACTTTAAGATAGCCTAATGAGTAGGATTAAACGGACTTTGACCTAAGGCTGATCATGGATATCATATGAGCATTCTGCATACATGACAAGGTCATTGGACGATAGCTTGTCACAGGCTTGCATAATACGGTATATAATTAGGAGTTCAGTTTCAGGTTTATAGTAATGTGACTCTGAAATTAGTGATCATATGATTGAGTTGTTCCGTAAAGAATGATGATCATATGGATTCATGGGAGCCCAATTATATATGTCCAATTGGTCCCTCTACTAGCTTCACATAATTCCTTAACGATTGGCAAATTGATTTGAGTATGCTATTGGCTAGTTGATTATGCATGGATGGCGTTGACATAGGATTAGGATGGTGGACAAGATTCTCTCCGGTTGAATTCAGATATTGTTTTGGATAATAGAATACTGTAGGAAAATTGATCGGTAAAAACGTATTAGAGTGGCGCAGCGGAACAATAAAAAATTTTTAGATCGTTAAATATCTCATGATGCCATATACAATAAACCAACAACAATTAAAACTCATACCTCAAGGACGCCAATCTTACAGGAGGAGAATGACCAGAGGCTTCAACCAACTAGCCTTCTCTACTATTCTTCAATTCCCGAATGGCTGAGTGTGTGGGCGCTCTGAACCTCGATCGGTATGCTAGCACTGCTAGTCTTCTTCCGACCACCCAGATCTCTAAAGAACTTTATCGTCACGGTGGGCTGTGCAACAATAAGCCTGCTCACCTGAGAGTTTGTGGTCTGAGAGAACTGGAGTGGCAGGACCTCTATTTATAGACTTGCATGAGGTAATTCTCTGAATTCAAATTGGATTAGGAAAAGATATTTTCCCTTATCCATAACCATAAAATCTGAATTTTCCAAGGGAGAATCCCAACAATAAAATTCTGCCATTATGGGATAAATCCAATCCAAATCTAAACAAAATTTTAACTAGAATTTTATCTCCCTTTTTCAACCAAAAAATCCGAAATTTCCTAGGAGATTTTTCCTCCAAAAATTCCGCCACATTTAGGATAAGGGAGAATCAAAATTCCACTAGGATTTTCAAGCTTGAATCTTATCTCATCCTTATCCAAAATAACTGAATTTTCCTAGGAGATTTTCTCCTTAATATCGGCCACTTTTCAGGGAGGAGAGAATCCAAATTCAACTGGGATTGAAACTTGAATTTTTCCCTTGAACCTTATCCACAAAAACCGAAATTCCATTGAGGATATTCCTCAAAATTTCGTCCACTATTTGTTAGGATTTGGATTCAAAATTCAAGTAGGATTCTAACAAGATTATCCTCTCCAAATCCAACTCAAATTCGAATTTCAAACCTTGTGGATTTCCCACAACAAATTCGAATCCCACTTAGATTGTGATTCAAAATTTGAATTTCAAATTTCAAATTCAAATTTCAAATTTAAATTTCCAATTTCAAATTTCAAATTTCAAATTTAAATTTCAAATTCAAATTTCAAATTCGAATTTCAAATTCAAATTTCAAATTTCAAAATTCAAATTTCAAATTTCAAAATCCACAAAACAGTTGTGTTTCAAATTCTTGTTCTCATGGATAATTTTCTACAACTCCAATCCAATCTCAAATAAAATCATGGCAACTTTATTTGGAGTTCGAATAATTGTGTACTCTATTATCCAAAACAAAATCTAAATCCAACCGGAGAGAATCTTGTCTTCCATCCTAATCCTGTGTCATCACCATCCATGCATAATAAACCAGCCAATAGCATACACAAATCAAATTGCTAAACGTTAAGGAATTATGTGGAGCTAGTAGAGGGACTGATTGGACATATATAATCGAGCTCCCACAAATCCATATGATCATCATTCTTTACCGAACAACTCAATCATATGATCACTAGTTCCAGAGTCACACTACTATAAACCTGAAACTGAACTACCAATTATATACCGTATTACGTAAGCCTGTGACGAGCTACTATCCAATGACCTTGTCATGTATGCAAAACCCTCATATGATATCCATGATCAGTCTTAGGTCAAAGTCCGTTTAATCCTACTGATCAGGATATCTTAAAGTTCCATTATACTACCGAATTAAGAAAATGATTATTCACCATATATGAATAAGAAGTCATCCACCCAGCAGACGACCCAAGGCCTTGTCTATTTTCACATTCAGTATAATGCGTTTAAGAGGATACCTTTAACTCCTTAGAGCTATGATTCCGATATCTGCAAATAAACCCTTCATCGTATACAAGTCATGCACCCAATGAACCGGTCTATAAGCTTACTACCTCTGAGACGCTTTAGCCATTGGAACATCAAAGTACACAAGTCATATATATGAAGTAGTTCATTTACTCAGGATTAAGGTTATTGCTTAATGAACGTCAAAAGCAGATTGATCCACTCATAGTGAACTGCGTAGATCAATCACGCTTTAGTCCCGGTCTAATATGTCACCACCAAGCAACATATCTATGTCTCTACTTAGGAGTCCAACTCCAGACAGTCAAGACAAACCGTCCCCTCCAAGGCTTTAGACAACATAATAGTCTTAACATGAGTTAGATGCTCGATCTAACCCCATAGACTACAGACCATAGTTTAGACCGCTAACTTTAGAACATTGTCTTCTCGCATATGAAAGTCCATTGCATGCAACGTTCTAACAGTTTTAACACAAGCAGTCAGTGAGCCATATTTACTTACATTTACTTTAACATGTAAATAAAATGAGGACAGATAGCAATGTAATGAATAACCTCTATATATAATTTTATTATCCAGTTCAAAATAAATACATCAAAATGTCTCTAATGCTTAGGGCATTTCCTAACAATCTCCCACTTGCCCTAAGCTAGCAGATGTGCCATGTTACGCATCCCCATCGCCTCTACGTGCCTCTCAAAGCTTCTAGCCACCAAAGTCTTAGTAAAGGGATCGGCGATGTTGTCCTCGGACGTGATCTTACATACATCCACTTGTCCTGTCTCCACATGCCCTCTAATATCGACTTCCTCGAATCCTTGCAAGTCTGGAAGACTTAGTCCATGTATCCTACGGGTGTTAGGTCCCCTCTAGAATACACCAGCATATAATCCCTCGTTCTCTTAAGATACTTGAGTATATGCTTTACTGCTTGCCAGTGCTTGGTTCCAGGATTCGCTTGATATCAACTCACAATACCTACTGCAAAACATATATCCGAGCGAGTGCAAAGCATAGCGTACATAAGGCTACCCACAGCGGATGCATAAGGGACCTTACTCATACGCTCTCTTTCTTCCGATGTCTTGGGACAGTCATCCAATGAAAGAGTTAGACCGGCAATAGAAGGTTGTGAGCCTTTCTTTGCCTCTTGCATTACATATTTGTCAATTATTTTATCTATGTATAAAGCTTGGGATAACACTATCATTTTGTTCTTTCGATCTCTAAAGAGACGAATGCCTAGAACATAATTAGCTTCCCCCAAGTCCTTCATGTTAAACTGTTGGTGTAACCAAAGCTTGACCGATGATAAGTTCCCTACATCATTCCCAATGAGTAGTATATCATCGACATAGAGTATCAGAAAGACCACTTTTCCATCCTTAATACGTTTATAAACACAGAGTTCATCAACGTTCTGCTCAAAACCAAATGTCTTAATCGCTAGATCAAACCTCTGGTTCCATGAGCGGGATGCTTGCTTTAATCCATAAATGGATCTAAGTAACTTGCAGACTTTCCATTCTTGGCCTTTCGCTACAAACCCTTCGGGCTGTATCATATAGATACACTCTTCAAGATGGCCATTCAAGAATGCCGTCTTGACATCCATTTGTCAGATCTCGTAATCGAGAGTCGCAGCAATGGACAGAAGAATACGGATAGACTTCAGCATAGCAACAGGTGAAAAGGTTTCATCGTAATCGATTCCAGCCTTTTGCGTGTACCCCTTTGCAACTAGTCTAGCTTTGAAAGTTTCCACTCTCCCTTCCGCATCCTTCTTTCTTTTGTAGACCCATTTGCATCCAATGGGTTTTATCCCATCCGGCAAATCTACAAGTTCCCAAACAGAGTTGGATTTCATAGAATCCATCTCATTGTTCATAGCTTGTTTCCAAGATTTAGAATCAACATCATTTATAGCTTCATCATAGGTGACCGGATCATCCTCATGCTCATGAGCCTCGGCCTGGTATACCTCAGCATCATACATAAATAAATTAGGTTTCTTCGAAACCCTCCCACTACGACGAGGCACCCTAAATTGTTGATCGTCTGCAGGTCTTTCACCGGAACTCGGACTTGCGTCCAAGACCGAAATCTGTGGAGCAGTTCTTTCACCCGATAACTCCTCTAGCACCACTTTGCTTCGAGGCTTAAAGTCATTCATGTGAGTTTCCTACAAACATGCACAATTCTGATCTTGGTTCCAACTTTTTCGCATCCCCATCCAGTACATGCGCCGGGCAACCCCATATTCTCATATGTCCAAGGGAGGGCTTCTTGCCATGCCACAATTCATACAGAGTTCTAGGAATTGATTTGCTTGGAACCTGGTTCAGAATATAGCACGTCGTTTGTAAAGCATATCCCCAAAATGATAATGGCAGCATTGAATAACTCGTCATGGACCGTACCATATCCAATAAAGTCCTGTTTCTCCTTTCGGCTACACCATTCTGTTGTGGAGTACCAGGTGCAGTCAATTGGGATAATATCCCGTTCTCTACAAGATGTCCTAGAAATTCATCGGAGAAGTATTCGCCACCTCGATCAGATCAAAGTGTCTTTAGGATTTATCCAATTGCTTTTCCACTTCCGCACGATACTCTTTGAACTTGTCAAAGGTTTCGCTCTTGCGGTGCATCAGATACACATATCCATACCTCGAGTAATCATCTATAAAAGAGACATAATACTCGAACCCTCCTCGTGCTGTGACGTTCATGGGGCCACATACGTCAGTGTACACAATTTCTAAGAGCTCCTGAGCCCTTGTACCCTTAGCTCCAAAAGACCTCATAGTCATCTTACCCTCTAGACAAGACTCACATTGGGGAAGACGTACCTCCTCCAGAGATTCCAGAGGACCGTCTTTCATCAATCTTTGAATCCAATCCTGATTAATATGACTAAGTCTTAAATGCCAAAGATACGCATTGTTAGAGTGTGAAACTTTCAACCTTTTAGAGTTATCAATTAATTCAGTGTCAAGTAGTGAGTACATCTTTGGTTTGATCAAATATAGGTTTCCATCCATCCATCCAGAACAGATAAAAGACTTATTTTTACGAATATCAACTCTTTTACTAAAAGAAACTGAATAAGAATTCTTTATTAAACAAGCTACCGATATAAGGTTCCTCCTAAAATTAGGGACATAAAAACAGTCTTTCAATAAAATACACCTAAATTGATCAAAATAAAGGTAAACATCTCCCACTGCTTCAGCCACCATAAAGCTACCATCTCCAGTCCGCAACGAGAGGCTCCTATCATGTAGAGTTCTCGTTTCCACGAACCCCTGCATGGAAACACAAGCATGATTAGTGGCGCCCGAATTAATGACCCAAGTGTCTTTTGATTCTTCCACCAAACACGCTTCCAAGTAATGAGGTTCCTTACCTTCCTTGCTCTTGGCGGCTAGGAATTCCCTGCAAGCCTTCTTAAAGTGACCTACCTTCCTACAATGGAAGCATTTGGACTTTTTAGGGTCCTTTGGCTTCTTGTTCTTCTTCTTCTTCTTCCCGTCCGAGACAGGAGGATTAGAAGAACTAGAAGCCACTTGCTTCTTATTTGGCCTCTTCCTCTTCTGTGAGGGATTGGAAGATTCCGCCAAATTGACCTCTCCTTTAGGTCGGACCACATCCTCATCCCTGATCATCCGCTCATAAGCCTGTAGTTGCTTCATGAGCTCGGTTAGTCCTAACTCCTTTGTCACCAGATTGTATGCGGCCTTAAACCCCACAAAATCTTTAGACAGAGTCTTGAACACCATCTCGATCTGGGTGTTGTAGTCCAACTCAGCACTATTCTCGGTAGCCTCAGCGAAGAATGCCATTAGAGTGATCATATGGTCTTTCACCGGAGTACCTACCTTTTGCTTAGAGTTCATAATGCTGGGGATAGCGGACTGTTGAGCCAATTTTTCTTGGCCTCCGAACATGTCCCCCAGATTTTCCATGATCTCCCCAACAACTTGATAAGTCTCATGCCGCTTTTGTAAAGCACTCGTCATGCTAGCAAGGATGTAGCATCGAGCTATCTCATTGGATTCTCTCCAACGATTATAGGCAACTGGGACCTCCTCAAGTGGTGTGTCAGGTTTGGGCCCAGGTGGGCATGGTTCATCCAGTACAAACTTGTGTCTCTCGCAGCTGAGAACTATTAATAGATTTCTTTTCCATTCTTTATAATTATCGCCATTCAGCTTATTTTTAGTAAGTATTGAAATGAGGGGTGTCGGTGACATTTTGAACTGAAATAAAATTATACTAGACATCATTACAAAGCCCAAGCAAATATACAAATAATTTAGCAAATAAAACATACAAGTATGTTCGTACATGAAACTTGAAAAAACATGTAGCATTGCAACAGTAATTTTCAGCACCTATTGCCCCAAGCCACCGAGGGGTGGTCATGAAAACAAATAGTCGGAACATTGACCCCGTCCAATTAATATATGTTGCCTTAAATCCTCCAAGGTTAAGACATATATTAATAACCGCTTATTTGGCCACCAGTTTAGTTAACAGAGCTTCTAGGGAAGGTTAATAACTAAACGAGTCTTGAGTGTATAACCATTGTTTACGTAGCCCGATCCACGTCCTACCAAGCCACCGAGGGGTGCTCATGAATAGGATTGTACCCGAACACGTTTTCCACATAGGAGATCCAATCTAGTATACCGGCGGCGGTAAACACCTACCGAGGGGTGTGGTCAGGGCAGAACTGACGCGAGGCATTACCATGCTTTCACATATGGATCAACAATGGAGGCCATGGGTTTTGTTTAAAACCCTCTCCCACTCAATATTTTGAAAAAGAACATGCAAGTTTTGACAAATTATGTATGATCAATATAGTATGAGCGGCACTCACCTATCTTATATGACATGTTATCAAATATGCATATAAAACATCCATCAGTACATATTTATACATCTATGACATATCACAGAAAAAATAATTGACAGAATAACCAAGCCATGGTTCCATCCTAGAACAAAGAAAATAAAGATTACAAAATTCCATCCAAAGCATTCTTTAGGTCTTGAATTTTGTTCCGTCTTCTTGTATCTATCTTTATGTAGCCTCTCCATTTATTTCTCATCCCAAGAATTATTTAAAATTTAAATCTCCAAAAATTTAAATTTAAATTTCAAATTCCAAATTCGAATTTCAAATTTAAATTTCCAATTCAAATTTTAAACAATTTTAAACATCATGTGTAATAATATGTAATTTCAAATTTTCAAATTTTCAATAACATATTTTTAAACATGATTTAAAATTAAATCTCTAATTTAAAAATCAAAATTTTCTGATTTTTAGACCGTCGCACCGCCGCCCCTGAAGGCGGCAGCCGCCGTGGGCAGCCGCCAGCCCCAAAAGGGCTGGCAGCCCACGGCTGCCCCCTTTGTGCAGCCTTGCTGGGCTGCAGGCCAAGCCTGCAGCGCCAGGCTGCACGCCCAGGCTGGGCGCAGCAGCCGGCAGGCTGTAGGCAGCGCCTGTAGCCAGAGGCTGCACGCCCAGGCTGCGGCCAGCCTTGGGCAGGCCACGGCCACCCTTGGCTGCAGGCCAAGCCTGCGGCCGTGGGTGGTGTTGGCCTGCACAGGGGCTGTCGCAGCCCCATCTTGCCCGAGGGCAGGGGCTGCAGCCCCACTAAGGCCCGTCAGCCTATCCCGAGGGGTCGTGTCTCGATTTTCGTGCCATATTTTAATTTACCTATTAGGATCTCCAAAAATTAATTTGAATCCCAATTAAATTGAAATTTTCCACACAATCAAAATTTCAACCTTTAAATCAAATTTAACTTTTGGGAAAAAATAAATTACGGTCTTCAATCTTTAATCTCCTCCAAGAATAATTACATAAAATTTCGTAAATCGTTTCCGGTGTACAAAAATTCTAACCATAAAAATTCTAAGAGACAAAAATTAAAATCCATGGGAAAATTACAGTGTTAATAAACTGCTCCCATGGTTACATAAAAATTCCTAGATACAATTTTTCTAAATTCTAAGGAACCATAACCGATATAAACAAGCATGCTTATAATAATTCAGAAAATTAAAATAACCACATACTTTATACATAATTCATGATAACAACATAAAGGAACCCTAGAATGCCACTCTCTAAATATCAAATCCATACATAAATAATAAGACTAAGTAATTGTCTAATTTATGTACATGGCATAGTCATGAGATGGCTCTGATACCAATTGTAGGATAATAAATCGGTAAAAATGTATCAGAGTGGCGCAGCGGAACAATAAAAAATTTTTAGATCGTTAAATATCTCATGATGCCATATACAATAAACCAACAATAATTAAAACTCATACCTCAAGGACGCCAATCTTGTAGGAGGAGAATGACCGGAGGCTTCAACCAACTAGCCTTCTCTACTATTCTCCAATTCCCAAATGGCTAAGTGTGTGGGCACTCTGAACCTCGATCGGTATGCTAGCACTGCTAGTCTTCTTCCGACCACCCAGATCTCTAAAGAACTTTATTTTCACGGTGGGCTGTGCAGCAATAAGCCTGCTCACCTGAGAGTCTGTGGTCTGAGAGAGCTGGAGTGGCAGGACCTCTATTTATAGACCTGCATGAGGTGATTCTCTGAATTCAAATTGGATTAGGAAAAGATATTTTCCCTTATCCATAACCATAAAATCCGAATTTTCCAAGGGAGAATCCCAACAATAAAATTCAGCCATTATGGGATAAATCCAATCCAAATCTAAACAAGATTTTAACTAGAATTTTATCTCTCTTTTTCAACCAAAAAATCTGAAATTTCCTAGGAGATTTTTCCTCCAAAAATTCGGCCACATTTAGGATAAGGTAGAATCAAAATTCCACTAGGATTTTCAAGCTTGAATCTTATCTCAACCTTATCCAAAATAACCGAATTTTCCTAGGAGATTTTCTCTTTAATTTCAGCCACTTTTCAGGGAGGAGAGAATCCAAATTCAACTGGGATTGAAACTTGAATTTTTCCCTTGAACCTTATCCACAAAAACCGAAATTCCATTGAGGATATTCCTCAAAATTTTGTCCACTATTTGTTAGGATTTGGATTCAAAATTCAAGTAGGATTCTAACAAGATTATCCTCTCCAAATCCAACTCAAATTCGAATTTCAAACCTTGTGGATTTTCCACAACAAATTCGAATCCCACTTAGACTGTGATTCAAAATTTGAATTTCAAATTTCAAATTCGAATTTCAAATTCAAATTTCAAATTTCAAATTTCAAATTTCAAATTCAAATTTCAAATTTCAAATTTCAAATTTCAAAATTCAAATTTCAAAATCCAAAAAACAGTTGTGTTTCAAATTCTTGTTCTCATGGATAATTTTTTACAACTCCAATCCAATCTCCAATAAAATCATGGCAACTTTATTTGGAGTTCGAATAATTGTGTACTCTATTATCCAAAATAAAATCTGAATCCAACAGGAGAGAATCTTGTCTTCCATCCTAATCCTGTATCATCACCATCCATGCATAATAAACCAGCCAATAGCATACACAAATCAAATTGCCAAACGTTAAGGAATTATGTGGAGCTAGTAGAGGGACTGATTGGACATATATAATCGGGCTCCCACAAATCCATATGATCATCATTCTTTACCGAACAACTCAATCATATGATCACTAGTTCCAGAGTCACACCACTATAAACCTGAAACTGAACTCCCAATTGTATACCGTATTATGTAAGCCTGTGACGAGCTACTATCCAATGACCTTGTCATGTATGCAAAACCCTCATATGATATCCATGATCAGTCTTAGGTCAAAGTCCGTTTAATCCTACTGATCAGGCTATCTTAAAGTTCCATTATACTACCGAATTAAGAAAATGATTATTCACCATATGTGAATAAGAAGTCATCCGCCCAGTAGACGACCCAAGGCCTTGTCCATTTTCACATTCAGTATAATGCGTTGGATTGGAAGTCATAAACATGAAACCTCACCTTTAGAGGTCGGTACGCCAACATTTAAAGCTTCAGTCATATTATCTTGCTTATTTTTATCTTTCATTACTTTAACTTGTCATTACTTCTAACTCTGTGAGCATGCTAAAACGTCATGTCACAATTACACAACTTCCATAACGTGTAAAGCCAGAAACTTTTCTTGTCATTTCATGAAACATTTCTTTCATAAGCATTCCATAACATTCATGTCATGACATATTGTCATTAAACAAACATATAGCAGTCGGTTCGTGGGTAGATAGGCAACTGTCTGTACTTACAATATAAAACACATAGACATGTCAAGTCAACTCACGTCTGACTTAGATATGACACATAGACATGCACATAGCAGTCTATTTATGTTGCAGCCAAGGATATGTTTGAACTTACAACATATAACACTTAGAAATAGACATGTCGAGTAAATTCATGTTGTAGACAATGAAATGTTTGAACTTACAGATACTTTACTAATATCTCCCTTGTCGTTTTCTGGGTCCGCAGACGTTCCTTCGTCGCATTTGGATCGGGTCCCTATAATCGAAATAGCCACGGTTATTTTTGGCACTTATTTCATATGTAAAACTTAATAAAATGTAAAAATTCAACATTTAACCTCCTAATTATGAACTTATGGGGTTTCTGCTAACTTTTTGTAAAATTTCTATTTTATCCCGATCTTTTGACAAAATAACTATTTTGTCGCTAGTGGACTTTTTTTACTTTTCTCATATTGAAATCTTGATTTTGACTATTAAAACCTTAATTAACCCCATTTTTCACTTTTCCACTAACTTTTGGAAAAACGATCGTTGTGTCCCGAACTTTTGACAAAATTACCATTTTGCCCTTAACGGGATTTTTTTCCACTTAAACCTTACTTTTGGCCTTTAAAATCCTAATTAAAGCCTTTGAACCACATTTAAAGCCCTAACAATTCGTGTTGATTATTTCCTAAAATTTTGGCCAAAATGACTAATTTGTCCCTAACGGGATTTTCTTACTTTTCTTCAACTTAAAGCTTGATTCTGGCCTTTAAAATTTAATTAAGGCCTTAGGATATTATTCTAAGCCTTAACGGCCTGTGATAACCCAGGATTTTAGATTCTCGGAGCAGAGTAAAATTGTATGTATGTATGAATTTTAATGAATAAATTATGAAAAGTTGTGTTTTAATACTATAAAAATGTTTCGGCAGTGTTAAAGTGAGTGAGTTCAGAGATGGAAAATCTTACCGAACATATTCAGGTGAGACGGCTCGAAATCTGAGCCAAAAACCCTAGAGAGTACATTGAAATGCACAAAAAAGATAGAATTTACAGTAGAGAATTTTGACCAAACAGAAGCAAAATAAAACAAACTGATCGCACCGAAGGTGCCCGAAACCCTCCTACGCGATTTTGGCAGAGTTCCGTTCGATTTGACTTTCGATCAAAATTTGACCACGAATTAATTAGGGAATTAATCCCATATAATAGGATGACATCACCATGTTGATGTCATAAATGCAAATTTTTTTTAAGATGGAAAGTAATATGGAAAGATGCGAGGCTAGGATCAATTTTCTTTTTGATCAATGGCCATGATCATGACAAAATAACACTTGAAAAAAAATTTTAGAAATATAGAAAAAGGCCATTCGGCCATGTGGAAAGGAGACAACAAAAAAATTTGATTTTTGGCCCAAAATTATTGCATTTTAGTCCTTGAACAATTAGCAAATTGTTGAAAAAAAAATTGCTAAGTGGTCCTTAGCTTTTGCCTATAAATAGGCTTCAAAATTCATTCAAAAAAATGAAGAAAAGTGGCCAAACTCTTGCCATTCTTGAGCAGCCAAAAACCGTGGGCTTTTCTCCCCTTTAAGCCAAAATTTGTCCAAAATTTCACACCTAAATTAACTTCCATTTGATTTCTAGCATCAAGGAATCAAATAGATAAGGTAAGCTTCCAAATTGATGCAATTTTACTTGATTTTCTTAGTGAAAATCCGTGGGTCTTGGATGTGGAAAAACATTGATAAAAATTGATGTTTTGTTAATGATATGATTAGTTTGGTGTTTTAGAAATTAAAGCGTGTATTAGGTTTAAGAAACAAGCAAAAATTTTGCATGTTTCCATGAAAAATCCGTGGCCTTGTAAGGTGGAAAAATTGATGATTTGCTTAATAGTTTATGTTCATTTAGTAACATATTGAATTAAGCATGAATTAGAATCAAGAAAACAAGAAAATTGGATGCATTTTCATGCTAAAATCCGTGGGTGACAAACACTAGAAAATGATAAATTTTTAGTGTTGAATAGGAATGTGTAATGTTGACAAAAACCCTAGGAAAGAAAACAAGATTTTCTATGTGAATTTGCATGAAAAATCCGTGGCAAATGCTAGGGTTGAAATGAAAATTTTGTTAGGTTTTGATGTTGTTTTACCCATTAGAAAACCTAAGAGTGATATGTGATATTGGAATGTTGTGATGAAAAACAATTGGTGATAATTAACATGATAAACCAAGGCTAGGTTTGGAAAGAATTTGATGTTGTGTATTGATTTTTGAATACTGGTTAATGTGAAAAATTTTTATATAAAGTTTGGAAACTTTGTATAAAATAGGCTTCTGGTATAGTACGTGGCAGGTACAAAGGTTTTGAGGCGTACCTAACGTCGAGAAAACCTTAAAATACAAGCGGAAATGCTGTCAAAATTTCCAAAACGGCATAAGGGCATTTCAGGAAACAAGGTGTAAAATATTAGACTCGGGAAGGAAACCGGGTCCCCTCGGTGGATTAGGATTGAAAATGGAAAACCAACCCAAGAGGAATAGTAAAACGACCCTTAATGACTAAAATGCCTAAAACAGGAAAAAATTCATGTTAGGGGTATTTTGGGAAATGAGGGAAAAAATTAGGTCGAGATAGGAAACCCGAGCCTCTCGGGGACCGAGGGCCGAGGACAGGATGAAAAACATTTCAGGAGTAGTGAATGGCCATTTGAGGCTCCAAAACGCTCAAAAAACGAGAAACGACCCTAGGTGATGGATGAATAGTAAACGAGGGCTAGGAAAATAGATAATTGAGATTTTACAGCAAATTTAGCTGTAAAATAATACAAAAGCCTAGAGAATATTATTTGAAGATATTTAGACTTAGAAAATTCAAGAAAAATGATAGTACTAAATAGTTACGGTCTTGAGACCCGTTAGGGGCAAAATAGTCATTATAGGATAATAAATCGGTAAAAACGTATCAGAGTGGCGTAGCGGAACAATAAAAATTTTTTAGATCGTTAAATATCTCATGATGCCATATACAATAAACCAACAACAATTAAAACTCATACCTCAAGGACGCCAATCTTGCAGGAGGAGAATGACTGGAGGGCTTCAACCAATTAGCCTTCTCTACTATTCTCCAATTCCCGAATGGCTGAGTGTGTGGGCACTCTGAACCTCGATCGGTATGCTAGCACTGCTAGTCTTCTTCCGACCACCCAGATCTCTAAAGAACTTATTGTCACGGTGAGTTGTGCAACTATAAGCCTGCTCACCTGAGAGTCTGTGGTCTGAGAGAACTGGAGTGGCAGGACCTCTATTTATAGACCTGCATGAGGTGATTCTTTGAATTCGAATTGGATTAGGGGAAGATATTCTCCCTTATCCACAAGCACAAATCTGAATTTTCCAAGGGGAAAATCCCAACAATAAATTCGGCCACTTTAGGATAAATCCAATCCAAATCTAAACAAGATTTTAACTAGAATTTTATCTCCCTTTTTCAACCAAAAAATCTGAAAATTCAAAGGAGAAAATCCCCACAAAAATTTGGCCACTTTTGGATAAGGAAGAATCAAAATTCGACTAGGATTTTCAAGCCTGAATCTTATCTCACTCTTATCCAAAATAACCAAAAATCTCCTAGGAGATTTACTCCAAAAATTCGGCCATTATCTAGGAGGAGAGAATCCAAATTCAACTGGGATTGAAACTTGAATTTTTCCTTGAACCTTATCCACAAAAATTCAAAAATCCATTGAGGATAATCCTCAAAATTTTCGTCCATCTTTGGTTAGGATTTGGATTCAAAATTCAAGTAGGATTCTAACAAGATTTTCCTCTTCATATCCAACTCAAATTCAAATTTCATTCCTTGTGGATTTACCACAACAAATTCGAATCCCACTTGGATTGTGATTCAAATTTTGAATTTCAAATTTCAAATTCGAATTTCAAATTCAAATTTCAAATTTCAAATTTAAATTTCAAATTTCAAAATTCAAATTTCAAAATCCACAAAACATTTGTATTTCAAATTCTTGTTCTCATGGATAATTTTCTACAACTCCAATCCAATCTCAAATAAAATCATGCCAACTTTATTTGGAGTTCGAATAATTGTGTACTCTATTATTCAAAACAAAATCTGAATCCAACCGGAGAGAATCTTGTCTACCATCCTAATCCTATGTCAACACCATCCATGCATAATAAACTAGCCAATAGCATACACAGATCAATTTTGCCAAACGTTAAGGAATTATGTGGAGCTAGTAGAAGGACTGATTGGACATATATAATAGGGCTCCCGCAAATCCACATGATCATCATTCTTTATCGAACAACTCAATCATATGATCACTAATTTCAGACTCACACCACTATAAACCTGAAACTGAACTCCCAATTATATATCGTAATACGTAAACCTGTGACAAGCTATCATCCAATGACCATGTCATGTATGCAGAACCCTCATATGATATCCATGATCAGCCTTAGGCCAAAGTCCATTTAATCCTACTGATCAGGCTATCTTAAAGTTCCATTATACTACCGAATTAAGAAAATGATTATTCACCATATGTGAATAAGAAGTCATCTGCCTAGCAGACGACCCAAGGCCTTGTCCATTTTCACATTAAGTATAATGCCTTTAAGAGGATACCCTTAACTCCTTATTAGAGCTATGATTCCGATATCTGTAAATGAACCCTTCATCGTATACAAGTCATGCACCCAATGAACCGGTCTATAAACTTATTAACTCTGAGACGCTTTAGCCATTGGAACATCAAAATACACGAGTCATATACATGAAGCTATCCTTTTACTCAGGATTAAGGTTACTGCACAATGAATGTCAAAAGCAGATCGATCCACTCAAAGCGAACTTCGTAGATCAATCACGCTTTAGTCCCGGTCTAATATGTCACCACCAAGCAACATATCTATGTCTCTACTTGGGAGTCTATGCTCCAAACAGTCAAGACAAACCGTCCCCTCCAAGGCTTTAGACAACATAATAGTCTTAATATGAGTTAGATGCTCGGTCTAACCCCATAAACTACAGACCATAGTTTAGACCGCTAACTTTAAAACATTGTCTTCTCGCATACAAAAGTCCATTGCATGCAACGTTCTAACAGTTTAACACAAGCAGTCAAGGAGCCATATTTGTTTACATTTACTTTAACATGTAAATAAAACGAGGACTTTCACAGTAATATAATGAATAACCTCTATATATAATTTTATTATACAGTTTAAAATAAATACATCAAAATGTCTCCAATGCTTAGGGCATTTCCTAACAATCTCCCACTTGCCCTAAGCTAGCAGATGTGCCATGTTACACATCCCCATCGCCTCCACGTGCCTCTCAAAGCTTCTTGCCACCAAAGTCTTAGTAAAGGGATCCGCAATGTTGTCCTCGGACGCGATCTTACATACATCCACTTGTCCTGTCTCCACGTGCCCTCTAATAATATGATATCTCCGATCTATGTGTTTGGTCCTCTTGTGGTGCCGAGATTCCCTTGTGTTGGCAATAGCCCTAGTGTTATCACAGTAAAGTGTGATAGGCTTGTCAACACCCGGAATGACCTCAAGGTCTCTAAAGAACTTACGGAGCCAAACCGCTTCTTTAAATGCCTCAGTCGTAGCCACATACTCAGCCTCCATAGTAGAGTCAGCTGTGCAGCCCTGCTTCATGCTCCTCCATACAATGGCGCCTCCTTTGAGCCAAAACACTGATCCAGATGTCGATTTCCTCGAATCCTTACAAGTTTGGAAGTCTGAGTCCGTGTATCCTACGGGTGTTAGGTCCCCTCCAGAATACACTAATATATAATCCCTTGTTCTCTTAAGATACTTGAGTATATGCTTTATTGCTTGCCAGTGCTTGGTTCCAGAATTCGCTTGATATCAACTCACCATACCTAGTACAAAACATATGTCCGGGCGAGTGTAAAGCATAGCATACATAAGGCTACCCATAGCGGATGCATAAGGGACCTTACTCATATGCTCTCTTTCTTCTGATGTCTTGGGACAGTCATCCAATGAAAGAGTTAGACCAGCAATGGAAGGTTGTGTACCTTTCTTTAACTCTTGCATTGCATATTTGTCAATTATGTTATCTATGTATGAAGCTTGGGATAACGCTATTATTTTGTTCTTTCGATCGCTGAAGAGACGAATGCCTAGAACATAATTAGCTTCTCCTAAGTCCTTCATGTCAAACTGTTGGTGTAACCAAAGCTTGACCGATGATAAGTTCCCTATATCATTCCCAATGAGTAGTATATTATCGACATAAAGTATCAGAAATACCACTTTTCCATCCTTAATACGTTTATAAACACTGGGTTCATCAACGTTCTGCTCAAAATCGAAAGTCTTGATTGCTTGATCAAATCTCTGGTTCCATGAGTGAGATGCTTGCTTTAATCCATAAATGGATCTAAGTAACTTGCAGACTTTCCTTTCTTGGCCTTTCGCTACGAACCCTTCGGGATGTATCATATAGATACACTCTTCAAGATGGCCATTCAAGAATGCCGTCTTGACATCCATTTGCCAGATCTCATAATCGAGAGCCGCAGCAATGGACAGAAGAATACGAATAGACTTCAGCATAGCAACAGGTGAAAAGGTTTCATCGTAATCGATTCTAGCCTTTTGCGTGTACCCCTTTGCAACCAGTCTAGCTTTGAAAGTTTCCACTCTCCCTTCCGCATCCTTCTTTCTTTTGTAGACCCATTTGCATCCAATGGGTTTTATCCCATCTGGCAAATCTACAAGTTCTCAAACAGAGTTGGATTTCATAGAATTCATCTCATTGTTCATAGCCTGTTTCAAAGATTTAGAATCAACATCATTTATAGCCTCATTATAGGTGATAGGATCATCCTCATGCTCATGAGCCTCGGCCTGGTATACCTCAGCATCATACATGAAGAAATTAGGTTTATTTGAAACCCTCCCACTACGACAAGGCACCCTAAATTGTTGATCGTCTGCAGGTCTTTCACCAGAACTCGGACTCGCGTCCAAGACCGAAATCTGTGGAGCAGTTCTTTCACCTGATAACTCCTCTAGCACTACTTTGCTTCAAGGCTTAAAGTCATTCATGTGACTTTCCTCCAAGAATGTCGCATGGGTTAAGACAATGACTTTTTGTTCCTTCGGGTTATAGAACAGACCTCCTTTAGTTCCCTTTGGATACCCTACAAACATACATAATTCTGATCTTAGTTCCAATTTCTTCGCATCCCCATCCAGTACATGTGCCAGGCAGCCCTATATTCTCATATGTCCAAGGGAGGGCTTCCTGCCATGCCACAATTCATACGGAGCTCTGGAAATTAATTTTCTTGGAACCTGGTTCAGAATATAGCACGTCGTTTGCAAAGCATATCCCCAAAATGATAATGGCAGCGTTGAATAACTCATCATGGACCGTACCATATCCAACAAGGTCCTGTTTCTCCTTTCGACTACACCATTCTGCTGTGGAGTACCAGGTGCAGTCAATTAGGATAATATCCCGTTCTCTACAAGATGTCCTAGAAATTCGTTGGAGAGGTATTCGCCACCTCAATCAGATCAAAGTGTCTTTATGGATTTATCCAATTGCTTTTCCACTTCTGCATGATACTCTTTGAACTTGTCAAAGGTTTCGCTCTTACGGTGCATCAGATACACATATCCATACCTCGAGTAATCATCTATAAAGGAGACATAAAACTCGAACCCTCCTCGTGCTATGACGTTCATGGGGCCACATACGTCAGTGTGCACAATTTCTAAGAGCTCTTGAGCCTTTGTACCCTTAGCACCAAAAGACCTCTTGGTCATTTTACCCTCTAGACAAGACTCACATTGAGGAAGACGTACCTCCTCCAGAGATTCCAAAGGACCGTCTTTCACCAATCTTTGAATCCTATCCTGATTAATATGACCAAGTCTTAAATGCCAAAGATACGCCTTGTTAGAGTGAGAAACTTTCAACCTTTTAGAGTTATCTATTAATTCAGTACCAAGCCAGTGAGTACATCTTTGGTTTGATCAAATATAGGTTTCCATCCATCCATCCAGAACAAATAAAAGACTTATTTCTACGAATATCAACTCTTTTACTAAAAGAAACTGAATAAGAATCCTTTATTAAACAAGCTACCGATATAAGGTTCCTCCTAAAATTAGGAACATAAAAACAGTTTTTCAATAAAAAAAACCCAAATCGATCAAAGTAAAGGTAAATATCTCCTACTGCCTCAGCCACCACCAAGCTACCATCTCCAGTCCGCAACGAGAGGCTTCTATCATGTAGATGTCTCGTTTCCACGAACCCCTGCATAGAAACACAAACATGATTAGTGGTGCCTGAATCAATGACCCAAGTGTCTTTCTATTCTTCCACCGAACATGCTTCTAAGTAGTGAAGTTCTTTACCTTCCTTGCCCTTGGTGGCTAGGAATTCCCGGCAAGCCTTCTTAAAGTGACCTACCTTCCCACAACGAAAGCATTTGGACTTTTTAGGGTCCCTGGGCTTCTTGTTCTTCTTTTTCTTCTTCCCATTCAAGACAGGAGGATTAGAAGAACTGGAAGCCGCTTACTTTTGGTTTGGCCTCTTCCTCTTCCGTGATGGTTTGGAAGATTCCACCAAATTGGCCTCTCCTTTGGGTTGGACCGCATCCCCATCCCTGATCATCCACTCATAAGCTTGGAGTTGCTTCATAAGCTCGGTTAGTCCTAACTCCCTTGTCGCCAGATTGTATGCGGCCTTAAACCCTACAAAATCTTTAGATAGAGTTTTGAACACCATCTCGATCTGGGTGTTGTAGTCCAAATCAGCACCGTTCTCGACAGCCTCAGCGAAGAATCCCATTAGAGTGATCATATGGTCTTTCACCGGAGTACCCGCCTTTTGCTTAGAGTTCATAATGCTGGTTATAGCGGACTGTCAAGCCAATTTTTCTTGGCCTCCGAACATGTCCTCCAGATTGTCCATGATCTCCCTAGCAACCTGATAAGTCTCATGCTGCTTTTGTAAAGCACTCGTCATGCTAGCAAGCATATAGTATCGAGCTATATCATTGGATTCTCTCCAACGAGTATAGGCAACTAGGACATCCTCAAGCGGTGTGTCAGGTTTTGGCCCTGGTGGGCATGGTTCGTCCAGTACGAACTTGTGTCTCTCACAATTGAGAACTATTAACAAATTTCTTTTCCAATCCTTATAATTATCACCATTCAGTTTATTCTCTGTAAGTATTGAAATGAGGGGTGTCGGTGACATTTTGAACTGAAATAAAATTATACTAGACATCATTACAAAGCCCAAGCAAATATACAGATAATTTAGCAAATAAAACATACAAGTATGTTCGTACATGAAACTTGAAAAACATGTAGCATTGCAACGGTAATTCTCAACACCTATTGCCCCAAGCCACCGAGGGGTGGTCATGAAACAGATAGCTAGAACATGGACCACGTCCAATTAATATGTGTTACCTTAAATCCTACAAGGTTAAGACATATATTAATAATCGCTTATTTGGCCACCAATTTAGTTAACAGAGCTTCTAGGGAAGGCTAATAACTAAACGAGTCTTGAGTGTATAACCATTGTTTACGTAGCCTGATCCACGTCCTACCAAGCCACCGAGGGGTGGTCATGAATAGAATCGTACCCGAACACGTTTTCCACATAGGAGATCCAATCTAGTATACTGGCGATGGTAAACACCTACCGAGGGGTGTGGTCAGGGCAGAACTGACGGGAGGCATTACCATGCTTTCACATATGGATCAACAATGGAGGTTGTGGGTTTTGTTTGAAACCCTCTCCCACTCAATATTTTGAAAAACATGCAAGTTTTGACAAATTATGTATGATCAATATAGTATGAGCGGCACTCACCTATCTTATATGAGATGTTATCAAATATGCATATAAAACATCCATCAATACATATTTATACATCCATGAAATATCACAGAAAAAATAATGGACAGAATAACCAAGCCATGGTTCCATCCTAGAACAAAGAAAATAAAGATTACAAAATTTCTTCCAAAGCATTCTTTGGGTCTTGAATTTTGTTCCGTCTTCTCGTATCCATCTTTATGTAGCCTCTCCATTTATTTCTCATCCCAAAAATTATTTAAAATTTAAATCTCCAAAAATTTAAATTTCAAATTCAAATTTTAAACAATTTTAAACATCACGTATAATAATATGTAATTTCAAAAATTTCAAATTTTCAATTACATATTTTTAAACATGATTTAAAATTAAATCTCAAATTTAAAAATCAAAATTTTTCGATTTTTGAATCGTCGCACCACTGCCCCCGGAGGCGGCAGCCGCTATGGGTAGCCCGCAGCCCCAGGGGGGCTGGTAGCCCACGACCGCCCATGTGCAGCCCAGCTGGGCTGCAGGCCAAGCCTGCAGCGCCTGCAGCCACAGGCTGCACGCCCAGGCTGCGACCAGCCTTGGGGAGGCCATGGCCACCCTCGGCTATAGGCCAAGCTTGCGGCCGTGGGTGGTTATGGCCTGCACAGGGGCTGCTGCAGCCCCATCTTGCCCGAGGGCAGGGGCTACAGCCCCACCAAGGCCGACGGCCTATCCCGAGGGGTCATGTCTCAATTTTCATGCCATATTCCAATTTACCTATTAGGATTTCCAAAATTCAATTTGAATCCCAATTAAATTGAAATTTTCCACACAATCAAAATTTCAACCTTTAAATTAAATTTAACTCTTAGGAAAAATAAATTATGGACTTCAATCTTCAATCTCCTCCAAGAATAATTACATAAAAATTTTCTAAACTGTTTCTGGTGTACAAAAGTTCTAACCATAATAATTCTAAGAGACAAAATTAAAATCCATGAGAAAATTACAGTGTTAATAAACTGCTCCCATGGTTACATAAAAATTCCTAGATACAATTTTTCTAAATTCAAAGGAACTATAACCGGCATAAACAAGCATGCTTATAATAATTCAAAAAATTAAAATAACCACATACTACATACATAATCCATGATAACAATATAAAGGAATCCTAGAATGCCACTCTCTAAATATCAAATCCATACATAAATAAAAAGACTAAGTAATTGTCTAATTTATGTACATGGCATAGTCATGAGATGGCTCTGATACCAATTATAGGATAATAAATCGGTAAAAACGTATCAGAGTGGCACAGCAGAACAATAAAAATTTTTTAGATCGTTAAATATCTCATGATGCCATATACAATAAACCAACAACAATTAAAACTCATACCTCAAGGATGCCAATCTTGCAGGAGGAGAATGACCGGAGGGCTTTAACCAACTAGCCTTCTCTACTATTCTCCAATTCTCGAATGGCTGAGTGTGTGGGCACTCTGAACCTTGATCGGTATGCTAGCACTGCTAGTCTTCTTCCGACCACCCAGATCTCTAAAGAACTTATTTTTACGGTGAGTTGTGCAACTATAAGCCTGCTCACCTGAGAGTCTGTGGTCTGAGAGAACTGGAGTGGCAGGACCTCTATTTATAGACCTGCATGAGGTGATTCTTTGAATTCGAATTGGATTAAGAGAAGATATTCTCCCTTATCCACAAGCACAAATCTGAATTTTCCAAGGGGAAAATCCCAACAATAAATTCGGCCACTTTAGGATAAATCCAATCCAAATCTAAACAAGATTTTAACTAGAATTTTATCTCCTTTTTTCAACCAAAAAATCCAAAAATTCAAAGGAGAAAATCCCCACAAAAATTCGGCCACTTTTGGATAAGGGAGAATCAAAATTCCACTAGGATTTTCAAGCTTGAATCTTATCTCATCCTTATCCAAAATAACCGAAAATCTCCTGGGAGATTTACTCCAAAAATTCGGCCATTATCTAGGAGGAGAGAATCCAAATTCAACTGAGATTGAAACTTGAATTTTTCCTTGAACCTTATCCACAAAAATCTGAAAATCCATTGAGGATAATCCTCAAAATCTTCGTCCATCTTTAGTTAGGATTTAGATTCAAAATTCAAGTAGGATTCTAATAAGATTTTCCTCTCCATATCCAACTCAAATTCGAATTTCATTCCTTGTGGATTTACCACAACAAATTCGAATCCCACTTGGACTGTGATTCAAAATTTGAATTTCAAATTTCAAATTCGAAATTCAAATTTCAAATTTCATATTTAAATTTCAAATTTCAAAATTCAAATTTCAAAATCCACAAAACAGTTGTATTTCAAATTCTTGTTCTCATGGATAATTTTCTACAACTCCAATCCAATCTCAAATAAAATCATGGCAACTTTATTTGGAGTTCCAAAAATTGTGTACTCTATTATGCAAAACAAAATCTGAATCCAACCGGAGAGAATCTTATCTACCATCCTAATCCTATGTCAACACCATCCACGCATAATAAACTAGCCAATAGCATACATAGATCAATTTTGCCAAACGTTAAGGAATTATGTGGAGTTAGTACAGGGACTGATTGGACATATATAATCGGGCTCCCACAAATCCATATGATCATCATTCTTTACCGAACAACTCAATCATATGATCACTAATTTCAGAGTCACACCATTATAAACCTGAAACTGAACTCCCAATTATATACTGTATGACGTAAGCCTGTGACAAGCTATCGTCAAATGACCTTGTCATGTATGCAGAACCCTTATATGGTATCCATGATCAGCCTTAGGCGAAAGTCCGTTTAATCCTACTGATCAGGCTATCTTAAAGTTCCATTATACTACTGAATTAAGAAAATGATTATTCACCATATGTGAATAAGAAGTCATCCGCCCAGCAGACGACCCAAGGCCTTGTCCATTTTCACATTCAGTAAAATGCCTTTAAGAGGATACCCTTAACTCCTTATTAGAGCTATGATTCCGATATCTGTAAACGAATCCTTCATCGTATACAAGTCATGCACCCAACGAACCGGTCTATAAGCTTACTACCTCTGAGATGCTTTAGCCATTGGAACATCAAAGTACACAAGTCATATACATGAAGCTGTCCTTTTACTCAGGATTAAGTTTACTGCACAATGAACGTCAAAAGTAGATTGATCCACTCAAAGTGGACTTCGTAGATCAATCACACTTTAGTCCCGGTCTAATATGTCACCACCAAGCAACATATCTATGTCTCTACTTGGGAGTCTATGCTTTAGACAGTTAAGACAAACCGTCCCCTCCAAGGCTTTAGACAACATAATAGTCTCAACATGAGTTAGATGCTCGATCTAACTCCATAGACTACAGACTATAGTTTAGACTGCTAACTTTAGAACATTGTCTTCTCGCATACAAAAGTCCATTGCATGCAACGTTCTAACAATTTAACATAAGTAGTCAGGAAGCCATATTTGCTTACATTTACTTTAATATGTAAATAAAACGAGGACAAATAGCAATTTAATGAATAACCTCTATATATAATTTTATTATCCAGTTCAAAATAAAATACATCAAAATGTCACTAATGTTTAGGGCATTTCCTAACAGTCATTTTGACAAAAAATTTCTGAAAGGCTCGAAAAGGACCCTAAAGGACCTAGAATAACTTGAATAAAATTCTAGGCCCCAAAATAGTGATTTTAGAGTTAAAAATATGGAGTTTAATTAGTACATGGGCGTGTACAGTGGAATACGGCTGTGTGAAATAAAACCGAGAGGTACACGGTCAGGGACACGGGCGTGTTGCAAACCATATACCATATAAAGAATTGAAATGTTTTGTAAAATTTATAACAAAATAAATATATTAAAGTGATAATTAATAAGGGATATTAATAGACAATATTATTTCTGTAGGAACCCAAATTAGAGATAAAACTATGGAAGAGTTCTGGAAGTGGACATTATCGCAATATTGGTAAGTTCAAGCATTTTCATGTCTGCAACATGAAGTACTATATTACTTTGTTATGTACTAGTTGTACATTAGGTATCAAGTCCTATGGACATTTGGGGATTTGTTAGTATAACAGGTCCCACATAATAAAAGGAAAAGAATATCTAAGGCCTACAGGCGATGGAGGTTAGTGACCTTGAGGTGACTATTAATGTCACTTGGTCAAAACTATAATTGAAAGATGGTAATAAAACCATTTAAGGTATACCGCCCCTCCAACGTTGTGATGGAGGTTTTTCAGGTCCTACAAGGATATAATAAGGGTTGTGGAAGCAGAAGCTCTAGGGTCACTCCCTAGGCCCTCCCAGTTAGCGCACAAGATAAATTATTGGTACTGTCATAAAAGAGCCTAATACCAGAGTACAAATAGAGAAAGAATAACCAATAATATGATGAAAGCCATAATTAAGCATAACCAAAGCTTACACTAAGTATAGCGAACTCAGTTAGTAAAATGTGAATAGTACCAAGTTAGGCTAATGTGAATAGTACCCGATTAAAGTAATGTGAATAGTAACCTGTTAAGGTAACAGTTACTACTCATCGATCAAAGGTCAAAGTCACTATTCATGATAAATAGTACTATTCATAGGAAATTGGGTTTTTAATCTTTTAAATCCATGTGATTCTTACTAAGTATGTTTAAACTTACTGAGCCTGTTAGCTTACCAGTTTGTTCATGTTACAGGTAAGAAACTTGTCCAATAGACTATATGGATGGCGGCAGGATATGCACGTGTCAAGGGATAGGGAATTCACCATGGACTTGGTCCTGCCATAAGTCTTCTGCTGAGCTTTAAGAGTTAGTGAATTGAAGAGAATGTGTCATTGAAAAAAAATGTAGTATAAATATTTTGTATATTATACATTATGTTATACTTAAAAAGACAACTAAAAGTTAGTATTGTATTTTACATGGCTTTTATGCTTAGCTTTTTTTTCGAGAAAGTATGTATTAAAAAGAAAAAAAATTATGGGCGAAATTTTCAGGCCCTAAAAGAATGAGAGTTTAAGAAAACGAGTTTTAAATGGCGATCCAGATTCGACACAAGGGTTGTCTTGATCGGTAATAGAGTCGGTTCATGACAGTTTCGCATGGTTGGATTCGGGGGTGCCACACGGCCCTTTTTCTAACTTTTGATAAAATGATTATTTCGTCCCCAACTTTTGACAAAATGACCATTTTGTCCCTAACATGATTCCCCTTCTTAATTCTACTTTTCTTTGACTTAAAACTTAATTTTGGCCTTTAGAATTTTTTATTAAGCCATTCTAAGGCCCTAATGATCTTTTTTTAACATTCTTGAAATTTTTGGTCAAAGTGACCGTTTTGTCCCTGATGGGTCTTTGGGCTATAACATTTTTACTTTATCATTTTAACGGGATTTTCTAAGCTCAAAAATCATAAAATAATTTTTCTTAGGCCTTACCAAGTTTTTATAGCATTAATTACTGAAATTCTTAGTTTACTATTCATCAGACCCTCGGGTGGCACTATTCCGACCCTCGGTCATTAATCCTCTTTTTCTTACGTTTTGGGGCTCTAAATGGATGTTTTACTAATCCTTAAAACATCCATCATCTTTTCCCTGGCCTAGGTCACCGAGGGGGCTCGGGTTTTCAAACTCTGACCATATTTTACCCCTCGTTTCCCAAAATGTCTTTAATGCCGTTCTAAAAATTTCGGTAATATTTTTGCTTAAATTTTAGGTTCCTGGCATTTAGATAATGCCTCAAAACCATCTAACCTACCACGTACTAAACCAAAGGCCTAATTTTATGCAAAAGTACAAACTTTTTACATAAAATTTCCATAAAAACATAATCGTTTTTAATGACATTTGCATCCATTCTTTTCCATTCTCACCCTCGGTTTTTGTCCACATTTCAAATACACATTTTTTTTCTTCACAAAATCTTAATTCATCACATATCTATAGCCCATGGTTTTTCCATTAAAACCCTAAGCCAATGCACATGCCAATAACCCATAAATAACATATAATCATTCTGATAAATAAATTGAGGATTGAAAGTGGTTGAGATTACTACTGAAATCGTTCAACGATGTCCAATGGGTACATTGACTCCAATTGACAATCATAAGAGCCATTCGATCTCGAGCACACAAACTTTAAATCGCCGTTCTTCACGTTTGAAATTCCGTCTTGCAAATCCGATGCCGCGAATGTGTCCGAAACATCAAAAATATGCCAGAGGGCCATTTTTCAAAATTTGGTGGCTGGGTCAAATTTTGACTGCGTTGACCGATGTTGATTTGCATTGACCGCGGTGGCGTGGGCAAAGATGGGCACCATTTCATAGATCTCGACAAGAGGAACTCATTTCCAGTGCCAATTTACCAAATCAGAGCTCCAATTATCGAAAACCAACCTTCCAAAGGTTGATGGTGGCGGTGAGCTCCGATCTCTGCCATCCCATAGCAATTTCTTGAAATTCACTTAGGACTTTTTTTTTCCACGTTGTTTAGAGCCTTTTGAATCATGTGGTGTCGATCACCTCCATCAAAAATAGTGACTTCGATGGTAGGGATGTGGCGACGATGGCACAGCATTAGGCGGCGTGATTTGACATGGGTTCTATTCTCCTCATCACCATGAAACTATAGGGACCAGAATCACCTTAATCAGAGGTCAGATGGCGAAGTTATGGCATTAGAAAATTTTGAGCATTCCGGTGACTTTGTTTGGCACATGCAGCTTCCTCCGGTGGCGGCTTCGTCGACTTAGCACACTATTGGACGCAGCTCGTCATTGGACTCAGCTCGTCGAGAGCTTTCCAATGAGCTTGGTAGTGTCGAAAATGGACGCCACTTTGGTGGTTGGACGCCGTGAAATACACGGTGGTGTGAGGAAGGGATAGAGAGAAAATGGAGGGGGGGACGGGGGGTGGACGTGGGGGGGGGGGGGGGGGGGGGGGGAGGTTGTGTGGGCTGTAGAAATTTGCCTTCAAATGCCTATTAATTATATTGTATTGTTCTTCTTCTTTTTTTTTTTTATCTGTATAATATAACCATGGTGTAAAAATTTTAACTATATTTAAAATTATTGTAGGTTCCATTTACTACTTAAATGGACCCCCTCTACATCTATCTACTTCCTTTTTTCGGTCTTGTGTTGTGCTAATATACTATGTTGACACCGCACATGAATAATATACTTATTCTGTGTGAAAAATTTAACATGTGCTATAATGACTAATTTGGGTGTACTGAGTCCAAATATATCAGTTTTACATTCATCTGAGGTCATCTCGACCAGTTTTTCAATGCTGCATGTTTTCTGATAAAAAATTAATTTTTGTGCTCAATTGACCACTTTGAGCATATTGATTCTAAATATATCAGTTTTATATCAAGAAAATGTCATCTTGACCAATTTCTTGATACCGTGTGACACATAATCGCACACACATATAATCATAAATTTCACATTTTTCAACATAAATTTATCATATACATACAATATACGTGTTTTCCTAGAACTATGAAATTTCTCAGTCGTTACAAGTTTCATGTCAAGAAAAGGTTGTCTTGACCAATTTCTTAATACTGCGTGTCACACACACGTACTCACATGTGATAAGGTGAACCGATTTATTTTCGGTTATTCCTTTCATTGTATGAATAGAAATTAAACGTTTCTTTACTCCGTTTAATTCATTCAAATTGGTAATTAGTCATTACTCATAGACTTAATTACTTATTACAAAATAATTACGTCCCATGATCATGGTGGATATTACAAACTAAACGGCGATACTTATAAAGACTGAAAAATAAATCTACTAATTATTATAAACAAACTAAATCTACTAATAGTTTTTAGCTGTGAGAGACATAAGTTCGTACTGGACGAACCATTCCCACTAGGCCCCAAACCTGATACGCCACTTGAAGAGGTCCCGGTTGCCTATACTCGTTGGAGAAAATCTAATGAGATAGCCCAGTGCTGCATTCTGGCTAGCATGACGAGTGCTTTACAAAAGCAGCATGTGACTTATTAAGTTGCTAGGGAGATCATGTAAAACTAGGAAGACATGTTCAGAGGCCAAGAAAAATTGGCTCGACAGTCCGCTATCACAAACATCATGAAATCTAGGCAAAAGGTAGGTACTCCGGTGAATGATCATATGCTCATGCTTGTAGGGTTCTTTGTTGAGGCTGCTAAAAATGGCTTAGAGTTGGACCACAATATTTAAATCGAGATGGTGTTCAAGACTCTGTCAAAGGATTTTATGAGGTTTAGAGCCACATACCATCTAGTGACAAGGAAGTTAGGACTCACCGAGCTCATGAAGCAACTTCAAGCTTATAAGCAGATGATCAGGATGGGGATGTGGTCCAACTTAGGGGAAAGGCCAACTTAGTAGAATCTTCTAAACCTTCTACAAACAAGAAGAAGCAAGCAGGTTCTAGTTCATCTATTCCCCATGTCTCTGATAGGATGAAGAGAAGAAGAAGAAGTACAAGAAGCCTAAGGACCCTAAAAAATCCAAGTCCTTTCACTGTGGGAAGGTAGGTCACTTCAGGATGGCATGCTGGGAAATCCTAGCCACCAAGGGCAAGGAAGGTAAGGAACTTCTTTATTTGGAAGTGTGTTTCATGAAAGAATTAAAAGACACTTGTGTCATTGATTTAGGCGCCACTAATCATGCTTGTATTTCTTTGTAGGGGTTCACGGAAACGAAAAGTCTACATGATAGAAGCCTCTCATTATGGACTGGAGACGGTAGCTTGGTGATGGTCAAGGTAGTGGGAGAATTACATCTTTATTTTGATGAATTTAGGTTTATTTTATTGAAAGATTATTTTTGTATTCCTAATTTTAATAGAAACCTTATATCGATAGCTTGTTTGATAAAAAATTCTTATTCAGTTTCTTTTAACAAAATAGTTGATATTCACAAAAATAAGTGTTTTATCTATTCTAGATGGACAGATGGGAATCTTTATTTGGTCAAACCTAAGATATACTTACTGCTTGACACTGAATTAATAAATAACTCTTAAAGGTTGAATGTTTCTCACTCTAAAAAGGCACACCTTTAGTATTTAAGACTTGGTCATATTAATTAGGATAGGATTCAAAAGTTAGTGAAAGATGGTCCTTTAGAAACTCTAAAGGAGGTATGTCTTCCTCAATGTGAGTCTTGTCTTGGTGGTAAGATGACTAAGAGGTCTTTTGGAGCTAAGGGTACTAAGGCTCAGGAACTCTTAGAAATTATACACATCGACGTATGCAGCCCCATGGACATCATTGCGTGAGGAGAATTTGATATTATGTCTCCTTTATAAATGATTACTCGAGATATGGATATGTAAACATGATGCACTGCAAGAATGAAACCTTTGACAAGTTCAAAGAGTATCGTGCATAAATGGAGAAGTAATTAGGTAAATCCATAAAGACACTTCGATCTGATCGAGGTGGCAAATACCTTTGTGATAAATTTCTCGGACATCTTGTAGAGAATGATGAGATTCTATCCTAATTGACTACACCTAGTACTCCATAACAGAATGGTGTAGCCGAAAGGAAAAATAGAACCTTATTGAATATGGTACGGACTATGATGAGTTATTTAACGCTACCATTATCATTCTAGGGATATGCACTAGAAATAACATGCTATATTCTAAACCAAGTTCTGAGTAAATCAATTCCCAGGACTCCATACAAATTGTGGCAGTACAAGATGCCCTCCCTTAGACGTATGAGAATATAGGACTTTTCGGCACATGTATTAGATAGGGATGCAAAGAAGTTGGAACCGTTATTGGAATTGTGCATATTTTTAGGGTTTGCTAAGGGAACTAAGGGAAGTCTGTTTTATAACCTAAAGGAACAAAAAGTCATTATTTTGACCCATGCGACAATCCTGGACGAAAGTCACATGAACAAATTTAAGCCTTGAAGTAAAGTGGTACTAGAAGATTATCAAGTGATAGAACTGCTCCACAAGTTTCAGTCTTGAACACAAGTCTGAGTTCTAGTGAAAGATCTACAAACGATCAGCAGTTTAGGGTACTTCTTTGTAGTAGGAGGGTTTCAAGGAATACTAATTTCTTCATGTATAATATTGAGGTATACTAGGTCGAAGCTCATGAGAATTATGATGATCCAATCACTTATGATAAAGCTATAAACGATGTTGATTCTAAATTTTGGAAACAGGCTACGAATAATGAGATGGATTCTATGAAATCTAACTTTGTTTGGTAACTCATGGACCTACCGAATAGGATTAAACCTATTGGGTGCAAGTAGGTCTACAAAAGAAAGAGGGATGCAGAAGGGAGAGTTGAAACTTCCAAGGCTAGAGTTATGGCAAAGGGATACACGTAAAGGGCTAGAGTCGATTATGATGAAACCTTTTTGCCTGTTGCAATGTCGAAGTCTATCCACATTTTTTATCCATTGTTGCGGTTCTCGATTAGAAGATCTGACAAATGAACATCAAGACGACATTCTTGAATGGCCATCTTGAGGAATTTATCTATATGGTACTACTCGAATGGTTTGTGGTGAAAGGCCAAGAAAGAAAAGTTTGCAAGTTGCTTAGATCCATTTATGAATTAAAGCAAGCATCCTACTCATGGAACCAAAGGTTTTATCAACCAATCAAGATATTTAATTTTGAGCAAAACGTCAATTAATCTTGTGTTTATAAACATATTAAGGATGGAAAAGTGATCTTTCTGGTGCTCTATGTTGATGGCATACTACTCATTAGGGAACTTAACATCGGTCAAGCTTTGGTTAAACCAACAGTTTGATATGAAGGACTTGGGAGAAGCTAATTATGTTCAAGACATTCATCTCTTTAGAGATCGAAAGAACAAAATGATTGTAACGACCGCCCCATTCAAGTAATTTAATTTTGATTAAGGAACAAAATTATAGTATTTTGAAAGCTTTCAGATGCACATTTGAATAGCACAGTTAGGTACATGGCCGTGTAAGTGGTCGTGTACCAATTGGACCATATATGAGTAGAAGGCCGTGTATCAGGACATGGCCATGTATTAAGTAGAGAGCTGTTGTAAAGACTCTCATAATACATGAAACCTAATTACCATACAATGAGTAATTAAGTTGAGAAATACAGTATATTTTCTTGTTGAATAGACTAAACAGAAGCAATGATGTTTACTTACTATTCATATAGTGAAAGGGGCGACCGACAGTGAGATTGGTCCTCCCTATTATGTGTATAAGTATATAAGATACGTAGTATCAGGAAACTGGTCCAGACGACCATTTCCTAATGCAAGACTGATGAACAAATCGTCAAAACGCTCGGATTGGTCATCTGAGCACAACAGTGATAAAACCCAAGCAGAGGTACGATTTCAAGAACAATGGTCCAGATGACCTCTTCTCACCCAGAGACTGACAAAATCTAAGTCAGAACACTCAGACTGGTCAGTCGAATAGAAAACAATGAATAGTAAATAGTAGAAATGCAGTATCAAGTTAATGGCCAAGACGACCTTAATTTGACATATAACTGATATATTAACAGTCAGTAGGCTCAATCTAGTCAATTGGGCATAAAACGAGAATTTTTGTCTAAGAGATACGCAGTACCAGGAAGGGGGTCAAGATGACCTTTTATTGCCCTGAAATTGATATATTTAGACTCAGAACGCCCAAATTAGTAAATTAGGCATCTAACATGTTTTTCGAGATAGGGTCACACAGGTCCTAGAAACTAGTCCAAACGACCTCAGATGGACGTCAAACTGATAAAATTGAAATCAGTACGTTCAAATTAATTAAGAGAGACTGTGTTCAAAATTTCACATGAGAACGCTTTGTTTTACGTGCGCAAAGACAACATAGTGTAGACACAACCACTGTGACGTCTTGTGCCCTCAGTGGGCCGGACCGTCACTAAAAACTGACTTGCTTGCTTTTTTTATACTTTCTAGCAATTTATACTTAACTAGATATCATGAAATTAGGGATTTTTTTTATTTTACATGTACGTATTTACTGTATACGTACGTATATCGATTACTATTCAAAAATATGATTTATGATTACTATTCAAAAATACCATTTAATGATTACTATTCAAAAATACGGTTTACGGTTACTATTCAAAAATACCATTCAATGGTTACTATTCAAACATATTGTCTGACAATTACTATTCAAAGTACTATTTAACCATTACTATTCAAAATACTGATACTCAAATTTTGCAGAAGATAAACTCGCGGTGTTTTGAAAGAAAATAAATCGGTAAAACCGTATCAGAGTGGCGCAGCGGAACAATAAAAATTTTTAGATCGTTAAATATCTCATGATGCCATATACAATAAACCAACAACAATTAAAACTCATACCTCAAGGATGCCAATCTGCAGGAGGAGAATGACTGGAGGGCTTCAACCAACTAGCCTTCTCTACTATTCTCCAATTCCCGAACGGCTGAGTGTGTGGGCACTCTGAACCTCGATCGGTATGCTAGCACTGCTAGTCTTCTTCCGACCACCCAGATCTCTAAAGAACTTATTGTCACGGTGGGCTATGCAACAATAAGCCTGCTCAACTGAGAGTCTGTGGTCTGAGAGAACTGGAGTGGTAGGACCTCTATTTATAGACCTACATGAGGTGATTCTCTGAATTCGAATTGGATTAGGAAAAGATATTGTCCCTTATCCACAAGCAAAAAATCTGAATTTTCCAAGGGGAAATCCCAACAATAAAATTCGGCCACTTTAGGATAAATCCAATCTAAATCTAAATAAGATTTTAACTAGAATTTTATCTCCCTTTTTCAACCAAAAAATCTGAAAATTCAAAGAAGAAAATCTCCTCAAAAAATTCGGCCACTTTTGGGATAAGGGAGAATCAAAATTCCACTAGGATTTTCAAGCTTGAATCTTATCTCATCCTTATCCAAAATAACCGAATTTTTCTAGGAGATACACTCCAAAATTTCGGCCACTTTCTGGGGAGGGGAGAATCCAAATTCAACTGGGATTGAAACTTGAATTTTTCCTTGAACCTTATCCATAGAAAATCTGAAAATCAATGTGGATAATCCTCAAAATTTTCGTCCATCATTAGTTAGGATTTGGATTCAAAATTCAAGTAGGATTCTAACAAGATTATCCTCTCCATATCCAACTCAAATTCGAATTTCAAACCTTGTAGATTTACCACAACAAATTCGAATCCCACTTGGACTGTGATTCAAAATTTGAATTTCAAATGTCAAATTTCAAATTTCAAATTTAAATTTCAAATTCAAATTTCAAATTCGCATTTCAATTTCAAATTCAAATTTCAAATTCAAAATTCAAATTCAAATTTCAAATTTCAAATTTCAAATTTCAAAATCCACAAAACAGTTGTGTTTCAAATTCTTATTCTCATGGATAATTTTCTACAACTCCAATCCAATCTCAAATAAAATCATGGCACCTTTATTTGGAGTTCGAATAATTGTGTACTCTATTATCCAAAACAAAATCTGAATCCAACTGGAGAGAATCTTGTCTACCATCCTAACCCTATGTCATCACCATCCATGCATAATAAACCAGCCAATAGCATACACAAATCAATTTGCCAAACGTTAAGGAATTATGTGGAACTAATAGAGGGACTGATTGGACATATATAATCAGGCGCCCACAAATCCATATGATCATTATTCTTTTACCGAACAACTCAATCATATGATCACTAATTTCAGAGTCACACCACTATAAACCTGAAACTGAACTCCCAATTATATACCGTATTACGTAAGCCTATGACAAGCTATCGTCCAATGACCTTGTCATGTATGCAGAACCCTCATATGATATCCATGATTAGCCTTAGGCCAAAGTCTGTTTAATCCTACTGATCAGGCTATCTTAAAGTTCCATTATACTACCGAATAAAGAAAATGATTATTAACCATATGTGAATAAGAAGTCATCCGCCCGGCAGATGACCCAAGGGCTTGTTCATTTTCACATTCAGTATAATGCCTTTAAGAGGATACCCTTAACTCCTCATTAGAGCTATGATTCCAATATCTATAAACGAACCCTTCATCGCATACAAGTCATGCACCCAACGAACCGGTCTATAAGCTTACTACCTCTGAGACGCTTTAGCCATTGGAACATCAAAGTACACAAGTCATATACATGAAGCTGTCCTTTTACTCAGGATTAAGGTTACTGCATAATGAACGTCAAAAGCAGATCGATCCACTCAAAGCGGACTTCCTAGATCAACCACACTTTAGTCCCGGTCTAATATGTCACCACCAAACAACATATCTATGTCTCTGCTTGGGAGTCCAGCTCCAGACAGTCAAGACAAACCGTCCCTTCCAAGGCTTTAGATAACATAATAGTCTTAACATGAGTTAGATGCTCGGTCTAACCCCATAGACTACAGACCATAGTTTAGACCGCTAACTTTAGAACATTGTCTTCTCGCATGCAAAAGTCAATTGCATGCAACGTTCTAACAATTTAACACAAGCAGTCGGGGAGCCATATTTGCTTACATTTACTTTAACATGTAAATAAAACGAGGACAGATAACAATGTAATGAATAACCTCTATATATAATTTTATTATCCAGTTCAAAATAAATACATCAAAATGTCTCTAATGCTTAGGGCATTTCCTAACAATCTCCCACTTGCCCTAAGCCAGCAGATGTGCTATGTTACGCATCCCCATCACCTCTACGTGCCTGTCAAAGCTTCTGGCCACCAAAGTCTTAGTAAAGGGATCGACAATATTGTCCTCGGATGCAATCTTACATACATCTACTTGTCCTGTCTCCACGTGCCCTCTAATAATATGATATCTCAGATTTATGTGCTTGGTCCTCTTGTGGTGCCGAGATTCCCTTGTGTTGGCAATAGCCCCTGTGTTATCACAGTAAAATGTGATAGGCTTGTCAATACCTGGAATAACCTCAAGGTCTCTAAAGAACTTGCGGAGCCAAACTGCTTCTTTAGATGCCTCAGCTGTAGCCACATATTCAGCCTCCATAGTAGAGTCAGCTGTGCAGCCCTGCTTCACGCTCCTCCACACAACGGTGCCTCCTCCGAGTAAAAACACTGATCCAGATGTCGATTTCCTCAAATCCTTACAAGTCTGGAAGTCTGAGTCCGTGTATCCTATGGGTGTTAGGTCTCCTCCAGAATACACCAGCATATAATCCCTCGTTCTCTTAAGATACTTGAGTATATGCTTTACTGCTTGCCAGTGCTTGGTTCCAGGATTTGCTTGATATTGACTCACCATACCTACTGCAAAACGTATATTCGGGCGAGTGCAAAGTATAGCGTACATGAGGCTACCCACAGCGGATGCATAAGGGACCTTACTCATACGTTCTCTTTCTTCCGATGTCTTGGGACAGTCATCCAATGAAAGAGTTAGACCGACAATAGAAGGTTGTGAGCCTTTCTTTGCCTCTTGTATTGCATATTTGTCAATTATTTTATCTATGTATGAAGCTCGGGATAATGCTATCATTTTGTTCTTTCGATCTCTGAAGAGACGAATGCCTAGAACATAATTAGCTTCTCCCAAGTCCTTCATATCAAACTGTTGGTGTAACCAAAGCTTGACCGATGATAAGTTTCCTACATCATTTCCAATGAGTAGTATATCATTGACATAGAGTATCAAAAAGACCACTTTTCCATCCTTAATACGTTTATAAACACAGGGTTCATCAACGTTCTGCTCAAAACCAAATGTCTTAATCGCTTGATCAAACCTCTGGTTCTATGAGTGGGATGCTTGCTTTAATCCATAAATGGATCTAAGCAACTTGCAGACTTTCCTGGCCTTTCGCTACGAACCCTTCGGGCTATCTCATATAGATACACTCTTCAAGATGGCCATTCAAGAATGCCGTCTTCACATCCATTTGCCAGATCTCCTAATCGAGAGCCGCAGCAACGGACAGAAGAATACGGATAGACTTCAGCATAGCAACCGGTGAAAAGGTTTCATCGTAATCGATTCCAGTCTTTTACGTGTACCCCTTTGCAACCAGTCTAGCTTTAAAAGTTTCCACTCTCCCTTCCACATCCTTCTTTCTTTTGTAGACCCATTTGCATCCAATGGGTTTTATCCCATCCGGCAAATCTACAAGTTCCCAAACAGAGTTCGATTTCATAGAATCCATCTCATTGTTCATAGCTTGTTTCCAAGATTTAGAATCAACATCATTTATAGCTTCATCACAGGTGACCAGATCATCCTTGTGCTCATGAGCCTCGGCCTGGTATACCTCAGCATCATACATGAAGAAATTAGGTTTCTTTGAAACCCTCCCACTACGACGAGGCACCCTAAATTGTTGATCATCTGCAGGTCTTTCACCGAAACTCGGACTTGCATCCAAGACCGAAATCTGTGGAGCAGTTCTTTCACCTGATAACTCCTCTAGTACTACTTTGCTTCGAGGCTTAAAGTCATTCATGTGACTTTCCTCCAAGAATGTCGTATGGGTTGAAACAATGACTTTTTGTTCCTTCGGGTTATATAACAGACCTCATTTAGTTCCCTTTGGATACCCTATAAACATGCACAATTCTGATCTTGATTCCAACTTTTTCGCATCCCCATCCAGTACATGCACCGGGCAGCCCCATATTCTCATATGTCCAAGGGAGGGCTTCCTGCCACGCCACAATTCATACGGAGTTCTGGGAATTGATTTGCTTGGAACCTGGTTCAGAATATAGCATGTTGTTTGTAAAGCATATCCCCAAAATGATAATGGCAGCGTTGAATAACTCATCATGGACCGTACCATATCCAACAAGGTCCTGTTTCTCCTTTCAGCTACACCATTCTGTTGTGGAGTACCAGGTGCAGTCAATTGGGATAATATCCCGTTCTCTACAAGATGTCCTAGAAATTCATCGGAGAGGTATTCGCCACCTCGATCAGATCGAAGTGTCTTTATGGATTCATCCAATTGCTTTTCCACTTCCGCACAATACTCTTTGAACTTGTCAAAGGTTTCGCTCTTGCGGTGCATCAGATACACATATCCATACCTCGAGTAATCATCTATAAAAGAGACATAATACTCGAACCCTCCTCGTGCCATGCTGTTCATGGGGCCACATACGTCAGTATACACAATTTCTAAGAGCTCCTGAGCCCTTGTACCCTTAGCTCCAAAAGACCTCTTAGTCATTTTATCCTCTAGACAAGACTCACATTGGGGAAGACGTACCTCCTCCAGAGATTCCAAAGGACCATCTTTCACCAATCTTTGAATCCTATCCTGATTAATATGACCAAGTCTTAAATGCCAAAGATATGCCTTGTTAGAGTGAGAAACTTTCAACCTTTAGAGTTATCTATTAATTCAGTGTCAAGCAGTGAGTACATCTTTGATTTGATCAAATATAGGTTTCCATCCATCCATCCAGAACAGATAAAAGACTTATTTCTATGAAAATCAACACTTTTACTAAAAGAAACTGAATAAGAATCCTTTATTAAACAAGCTACCGATATAAGGTTCCTCCTAAAATTAGGAACATAAAAACAGTCTTTTAATAAAATAAACCTAAATTGATCAAAATAAAGGTAAATATCTCCCACTGGCTCAGCCACCACCAAGCTGCCGTCTCCAGTTCGCAACGAGAGGCTCCTATCATGTAGACTTCTCATTTCCACGAACCCCTACATAGAAGCACAAACATGATTAGTGGCGCCCGAATCAATGACCCAAGTGTCTTTCGATTCTTCCACCAAACACGCTTCCAAGTAATGAAGTTCCCTACCTTCCTTGCCCTTGGCGGCTAGGAATTCCCGGCAAGACTTCTTGAAGTGACCTACCTTCCCACAACGAAAGCATTTGGACTTTTTAGGGTCCCTGGGCTTCTTGTTCTTCTTCTTCTTCTTCCCATCTGAGACAGGAGGATTAGAAGAGCTGGAAGCCGCTTGCTTCTAATTTGGCCTCTTCCTCTTCCGTGTGGGTTTGGAAGATTCTGCCAAATTGGCTTCACCTTTGGGTTGGACCACATCCCTATCCCTGATCATCCACTCATAAGCTTGGAGTTGCTTCATGAGCTCGGTTAGTCCCAACTCCCACGTCGTCAGATTGTATGCGGCCTTAAACCCCACAAAATCTTTAGACAGAGTTTTGAACACCATCTCAATCTGGGTGTTGTAGTCCAACTCAGCATCGTTCTTGGTAGCCTAAGCAAAGAATCCCATTAGAGTGATCATATGGTCCTTCATCAGAGTACCCACCTTTTACTTAGAGTTCATAATACTGGTGATAGCGGACTGTCGAGCCAATTTTTCTTGGCCTCCGAACTTGTCCTCCAGATTGTCCATGATCTCCCCAGCAACTTGATAAGTCTCATGCTGCTTTTGTAAAGCACTCATCATGCTAGCAAGTATGTAGTATCGAGCTATATCATTGGATTCTCTCCAACGAGTATAGGCAATCAGGACCTCCTCAATTGGTGTGTCAGGTTTTGGCCCTGGTGGGCATGGTTCGTCCAGTACGAACTTGTGTCTCTCGCAGCTGAGAACTATCAATAGATTTCTTTTCCAATCTTTATAATTATCGCCATTCAGTTTATTCTCAGTAAGTATTGAAATGAGGGGTGTCGGTGACATTTTGAACTGAAATAAAATTATACTAGACATCATTACAAAGCCCAAGCAAATATACAGATAATTTAGCAAATAAAACATACAAGCATGTTCCTATATGAAACTTGAAAAACATGTAGCATTACAAAGGTAATTCTCAGCACCTATTGCCCTAAGCCACCGAGAGGTGGTCATGAAAACAAATAGCCGGAACATGGACCCCATCCAATTAATATATGTTGCCTTAAATCCTCCAAGGTTAAGACATATATTAATAACCGCTTATTTGGCCACCAGTTTAGTTAACAGAGCTTCTAGGGAAGGTTAATAGTTAAACGAGTCTTGAGTGTATAACCATTGTTTATGTAGCCCGATCCACGTCCTACCAAGCCACCGAGGGGTGGTCATGAATAGGATCGTACCCGAACACGTTTTCCACATAGGAGATCCAATCTAGTATACCGACAGCGGTAAACACCTACCGAGGGGTGTGGTTAGGGCAGAACTGACGTGAGGCGTTACCATGCTTTCACATATGGAACTACAATGGAGGCCGTGGGTTTTGTTTGAAACCCTCTCCCACTCAATATTTTGAAAAACATGCAAGTTTTGACAAATTATGTATGATCAATATAGTATAAGCGGCACTCACCTATCCTATATGACATGTTATCAAATATGCATATAAAACATCCATCAAAACATATTTATACATCCATGACATAGCATAGAAAAAATAATTGACAGAATAACCAAGCCATGGTTCTATCCTAGAACAAAGAAAATAAAGACTACAAAATTCCATCTAAAGCATTCTTTGGATCTTGAATTTTGTTCCGTCTTCTTGTATCCATCTTTATGTAGCCTCTCCATTTATTTCTCATCCCAAGAATCATTTAAAATTTAAATCTCCAAAAATTTAAATTTCAAATTCAAATTCCAAATTTGAATTTCAAATTTAAATTTCAAATTCAAATTTTAAAAAATTTTAAACATCATGTGTAATAATATGTAATTTCAAAATTTCAAATTTTCAATTACATTTTTTAAACATGATTTAAAATTAAATCTCAAATTTAAAAATCAAAATTTTTCTGATTTTTTAACCGTCGCACCACCGTCCCTGGAGGCGGCAGTCGCCGTGGGCAGCCACCAGCCCCAGGGGGGCTGGCAGCCCACGGCCGCCCATGTGCAGCCTTGCCGGGCTGCAGGCCAAGCCTGCAGCGCCAGGCTGCAAGCCCAGGCTGGGCGCATCAGCTGGCAGGCTGCAGGCAGTAGGCAGCGCCTGTAGCCACAGGCTGCACGCCCAGGCTGCGGCCAGCCTTAGGTAGGCTACGGCCACCCTCGGCTGCAGGCCAAGCCTGCGGCCGTGGGTGGTTATGGCCTGCACAGGGGCTGCCGCAGCCCCACCAAGGCCCGTCGGCCTATCCCGAGGGATCTTGTCTCGATTTTAGTGCCATATTCCAATTTACCTATTAGGATCTCCAAAAATTAATTTGAGTCCCAATTAAATTGAAATTTTCACACAATCAAAATTTCAACCTTTAACTCAAATTTAACTTTTGGGAAAAATAAATTACGGTCTTCAATCTTCAATCTCCTCTAAGAATAATTATATAAAATTTCCTAAACCGTCTCCGGTGTACAAAATTCTAACCATAATAATTCTAAGAGACAAAAATTAAAATCCATGGGAAAATTACAGTGTTAATAAACTGCTCCCATGGTTACATAAAAATTCCTAGATACAATTTTCTAAATTCTAAGGAACCATAATCAGCATAAACAAGCATGCTTATAATAATTCAGAAAATTAAAATAACCACATACTTTATTCATAATCCATGATAACAACATAAAGGAATCCTAGAATGCCACTCTCTAAATATCAAATCCATACATAAATAAAAAGACTAAGTAATTGTCTAATTTATGTACATGGCATACTCATGAGATGGCTCTGATACCAATTACAGGAAAATAAATTGGTAAAATCGCATCAGAGTGGCGCAGCGGAATAATAAAAATTTTTAGATCGTTAAATATCTCATGATGCCATATACAATAAACCAACAACAATTAAAACTCATACCTCAAGGACGCCAATCTGCAGGAGGAGAATGACCGGAGGGCTTCAAACAACTAGCCTTCTCTACTATTCTCCAATTCCCGAATGGCTGAGTGTGTGGGCACTCTGAACCTCGATCGGTATGCTAGCATTGCTAGTCTTCTTCCAACCACCCAGATCTCTAAAGAACTTATTGTCACGGTGGGCTGTGCAACAATAAGCCTGCTCACGTGAGAGTCTGTGGTCTGAGAGAACTGGAGTGGTAGGACCTCTATTTATAGACCTACATGAGGTGATTCTCTGAATTCGAATTGGATTAGGAAAAGATATTCTCCCTTATCCACAAGCAAAAAATCTGAATTTTCCAAGGGGAAATCCCAACAATAAAATTCAGCCACTTTAGGATAAATCTAATCCAAATCTAAACAAGATTTTAACTAGAATTTTATCTCCCTTTTTCAACCAAAAAATCCGAAAATTCAAAGAAGAAAATCTCCTTAAAAAATTCCGCCACTTTTGGGATAAGGGAGAATCAAAATTCCACTAGGATTTTCAAGCTTGAATCTTATCTCATCCTTATCCAAAATAACCGAATTTTTCTAGGAGATACACTCCAAAATTTCGGCCACTTTCTGGGGAGGAGAGAATCCAAATTCAACTGGAATTGAAACTTGAATTTTTTCTTGAACCTTATCCACAGAAAATCCGAAAATCAATGTGGATAATCCTCAAAATTTTCGTCCATCATTAGTTAGGATTTGGATTCAAAATTCAAGTAGGATTCTAACAAGATTATCCTCTCCATATCCAACTCAAATTCGAATTTCAAACCTTATGGATTTACCACAACAAATTCGAATCCCACTTGAGCTGTGATTCAAAATTTGAATTTCAAATTTCAAATTCGAATTTCAAATTTCAAATTTCAAATTTCAAATTTCAAATTCAAATTTCAAATTCGAATTTCAAATTCAAATTTCAAATTCGAATTTCAAATTCAAATTTCAAATTCAAATTTCAAATTCAAATTCAAATTTCAAATTTCAAATTTCAAATTTCAAAATTCGAATTTCAAAATCCACAAAACAGTTGTGTTTCAAATTCTTGTTCTCATGGATAATTTTCTACAACTCCAATCCAATCTCAAATAAAATCATGGCAACTTTGTTTGGAGTTCGAATAATTGTGTACTCTATTATCCAAAACAAAATCTGAATCCAACCGGAGAGAATCTTGTCTACCATCCTAATCCTATGTCATCACCATCCATGCATAATAAACCAGCCAATAGCATACACAAATCAATTTGCCAAACGTTAAGGAATTATGTGGAGCTAGTAGAGGGACTGATTGGACATATATAATCGGGCTCCCGCAAATCTATATGATCATCATTCTTTTACCGAACAACTCAATCATATGATCACTAATTTCAGAGTCATACCACTATAAACCTGAAACTGAACTCCCAATTATATACCGTATTACGTAAGCCTGTGACAAGCTATCATCCAATGACCTTGTCATGTATCCAGAACCCTCATATGATATCCATGATCAGCCTTAGGCCAAAGTCCGTTTAATCCTGCTGATCAAGCTATTTTAAAGTTCCATTATACGACCAAGTAAAGAAAATGATTATTCACCATATGTGAATTAGAAGTCATCCGCCCAGCAGACGACCCAAGGCCTTATGCATTTTCACATTCAGTATAATGCCTTTAAGAGGATATCCTTAACTCCTCATTAGAGCTATGATTCCGATATCTGTAAACAAACCCTTCATCGCATACAAGTCATGCACCGAACGAACTTGTCTATAAGCTTATTACCTCTGAGACGCTTTAGCCATTGGAACATCAAAGTACACAAGTCATATACATGAAGCTGTCCTTTTACTCAGGATTAAGATTACTGCATAATGAACATCAAAAGCATATCGATCCACTCAAAGCGGGCTTCATAGATCAACCATGCTTTAGTCCCGGTCTAATATGTCACCACCAAGCAACATATCTATGTCTCTACTTGGGAGTTCAGCTCCAGACAGTCAAGACAAACCGTCCCCTCAAAGGCTTTAGACAATATAATAGTCTTAACATGAGTTAGACGCTCGGTCTAACCCCATAGACTACAGACCATAGTTTAGACCGCTAACTTTAGAACATTGTCTTCTCGCATACAAAAGTCCATTGCATGCAACATTCTAACAGTTTAACACAAGCAGTCAGGGAGCCATATTTGCTTACATTTACTTTAACATGTAAATAAAACGAGGACAGATAGAAATGTAATGAATAACTTCTATATATAATTTTATTATCCAGTTCAAAATAAATACATCAAAATATCTCTAATGCTTAGGGCATTTCCTAACATGTTTCCATAACCTTGCCCTCACATCCGCCTCTGCCGCCACCATCGCCTATTGGGATTTAAGCCGTAGGACGCTCACCTACAGCATGAACACACTACGTGAGCTTTACGCCCCGTAAGTATAACATGTTTACTGCAAAACATGTTTAAATATAGTACATACTTAAAAACATATAAGCAGTCATATATCACGTATACCACTTTAACATATCACATATCATATCAATGATTATAAAACTTCACATAATATGTGCATCGCAGAAAGATCGTGTACTGAATGCATCTAGAAGCACGGTGAACTTTAACTAATGCATGATCTGGTTATGTTCATTTATGCTTCAAACTTCTCTTTTCTTTTCTTGTCTATTTAGGGCCCATGTGTCAGTACCGTGCGTGCACAGACCATCAGTAACGCCCGTGGTAAAATAGCCGAAGAGCCATCAACGGATGCTTAACTTTCTGCTTTAAGTTAAAACCCCTTCATTTGAAAGGGCCAGTACGACATGTTTACTACTTTCTGTCTTGTTTATCTCTTCTAGCCATATGCTTCTCTAAGTTGTCCCAAATCCTACATGGTGGGGACGTATGGCATCTAACTTGTATTTTCATCAATCTAATTGATTGTGAAACTACATACTCTTAAACATGTGGTGTAATCATTGTATGCATGGCATACATATTTTAACATAGTGTAAAATATCATTTAAAAGCATTTTCGTTCATGCCATAGGTGGAGTTGTATTTACCTAACTACAAGCAACTTGAAATCACCACTTTACCAATTCACAGGTTACCACCTGTCATCAATAACGTTTCTTATTAATACTCTCGTTGAGTCACCATTATCGTTAGTGACTATAACTTGCATTTCTATGGGGTACCGAGACCCGTCGTTACCCTATTGGCCTATTATAGGGATTTGGTGTCTAACTCGTATTATGTTCGATCAATCATCTGCTTGATAGATTAATCATTGTTCCTCACTGTGTTGTTCAAAACGCGGCCCTTGACTAGTTTACCACTCGGTCAATTGACCGGTAAACTCGCGTGTTGGTAATTAAGTACTCCACCGAGTTACTATACGTGAACTTAGTGTAGTAACCGACCGGGTTACTTCGCTTATTGGGGTGTGGTAGCCTACCGGGCTACTAAGGCTTGTTTGGTGTAATGGCCCACCGGGCCACTATGGCTTGTTTGGGGTAGTAGCCTACCGGGCTACACACACTATGTTACTTTGAAAAATTGTTTTGGTTGGCTTGTAAAAATCTTGGAAAAATTCTTTATTTTGAAACTGTCCCCTTATCACCCTATTGGAAGGTGGGGGACGTTTTTATGGAAACCTTGTTCATATTTTAAAGTGTTAAAAACACATTTTTATTTTGAAGTGCATAAATTATATTTTTAAAGCTTGCATTTTAAAGGTCGTTTTGAACCACTTTTGAAAACTATTTTGAAACTTGGTCTAAACGACTTTGTTTGTGATTTTGCTGAACATGAAAGTTTTCATCCTCGACAAGATGAACAAATCTCATGCTCTTCTCGGAGCCTAAAGCTAACTCTAACAGCTCCTAATTTCATTAAAACCATGGGCTTGGTGCCCAGTTATTTGTAAAAGTCCCAGTTTTAGAACTCCGTAAAAACGACCGGGTTTGAGGCCCGAAACGGCCAAATTTTTGACACAGATGGGTCGTTCTCAAGGTCTCAATAAGATCTACAACTTTCATGTTGAGTCTGAGAACCGGTTCGGACTCTAAGTGGTCCATTTCTAGCAAAACCTGAGACTAACTACTGGGTTCAGATTTTGTTCCCAGTTTTGGACATCGAGGGAAAAACACTCTAAAAACCTATCTTAGGCTCGTTTTTGGCCGAGGCCTATTTGACACAAAAATGACCATATCGTAAAAATTTTCTTAAAACACCATGTTTTACCGAATCCCAAATTCAGAACCTAAGGGGCTCGAAATGGCCAAAATCTATGGCCTCTCCCTAAGGACAGATTTGTGCCCAGCCACTAAGATGTTCATGCTCTCATTCGCGCATAACCATTCATAAAAATATAATGTAAACACAGCCACAACCACATGAACTTAAAAATGATAATCTAAGGGCTTAACATAAACTTATTACAAACCATTTACATAAATAAATACACATAAATGACCTTAATCAAAGCTTAAAACAAACTAACACAAGATAAGGTTTTCGGTTTACCTTCGTGCCTTGAACCAAGCACAGTTTCAAGTAGGCTTGAGGAACCAAAAATGGTCATTGAAATCCAAGAGAATGGGGTCTGATTTTGCAAGAACAAATACCAAAAATTTCTCTTAAAAACTAAATCAAAACAGAAACTAAAACTACAAGGATTAGTTTTTGGAAGACTTACCCTTGGTGCCTTAGAATGACTTGGATCCGAATCCACCTAGTGCAAGCTTGTGAGGTTTGATTTTTGGTAAGTTTGTGGTATGATTTAAAGCTTGAAAAAGTAAGGGTTTGGGAGGCTCAAGGGTTTGGCTGTAGCTAGGAGAAAAAGGGGAATGAAAAGTGTTTGGGAAGCCAAAAAGAAAGGAAACAAATCCCTTTTGTAAAGAGTGCCTTTTATAGGCAAAATTGATCCAACTTACTTAGACTTAATCTTACTTAATTGTCTACCAAATTAGCCAAATATTGGGACAAATATGCTGCCCAATTTCAGACCAAGGGGGTGTGGGCTGCTCATTGGAAGGAGGGAGGAATAAACAATTGTTGTTGACTAGCTTTTTAAAAACCCTTGAATAAAATATTCAAGTTTGTCATGGCTAGGGAGATTATTTTAATGGCTACCTTTTGGGCTATGTGTGCTACAGATTATAGCTACTTTTACAGCTAAGGGGCACATAAATTTAAGGCCAATTTTATCTGTGTTGGCTTCTTATCGCAGTCTAATTTTATACTACGATTTAGTCCTTTCTCAGCAGTGTTCCAATTTTCATCCGAAAATTAGTTTTTTGAATCTGATTTTTATACTGTAAATTCCTAGTTGTTTTATGCTGTCTAAGAGCCCATTATAAGTCTAAATTACTGATCACGTCCTATACTATGGTTGTATCTACACTATGTTATCCTTTCGCACGTAAATCAAGGCGTTCTCTGGTGAAATTTTAGACACAGTCTCTCTTGACTAATTTGGATGTGCCGATTCCATTTTCAGTAGTTTTACATTCATCGGAGATCATCTAGACTAGTTTTTGGGATCTGTGTGACCCCACCTCAAAAAACGTGTCAGGTGCCTGATTGGCTAATTTGGAAGTTCTGAGCCCAAATATATCAGTTTCAGGGTGAGTAAAGGTCATCTTGACCCTCATCCTGATGCTGCGTACTTCTCAAACTAAAAATCTCGTCTTGTACTCAATCAACCAGATCGAGTCTACTAACCGTTCATGTATCCGTTTTAGGTCAAATTAAGGCCGTCTTAGCCAATTACTTGACACTGCATTTCTCTCTGTTCATTATCCACCATTTGCTACTTAACTAACTAGTCTGAGTGCTCCGACTCTGATCTTGTCAGTCTCTAGGTGAGAGGAGGTCATCTGGACCATTTTCTCGATATCGTACCCTTGCTAGGGCTATCTCTCACTATTGTGCTCAGATGTTTGGTCGAGCGTTCTAGTGATCTATTTACAAGTCTTGTGTCAAGAAATGGTCGTCCAGACCAGTTTTCTGACACTGCATGTCTCATTCATTCATACACATAATAGGGTGAACCGAGTTCACTGTCGGTCGCCCCTTTCACTACATGAATAGTACTTAAACAGTACCGTACCTGTTTAGTCTATTCAATTTCCAACTTAATTTCTCATTGCATAGTAATTAGGTTTCATGCAAATTTGAGGGACTGTATAACGGCTTTCTGCTCATTACACGGCCTCTAATACAGGCATGTATAAGGTAACACGGGCGTGTATTCACCGGACACGGCGTGTACTAGCTGAAGTTTTTCAACATAGCCCTATTTCAAAACACAGCCTTTTACACGTTCATAATCCGAGCAGTACACAGCCTCTTACACGGCCGTGTACCTGACTGTGTTATACTATACGGCCATGTATACTTACACAGCTACGCACACGTACACAGTCTAAGTGGTACACGGCTACTTACACGGCCATGTACCTGACCGTGTACTTTAAAAATTGCACTAAAATGCATCAAATTATTCTTCAATTTTTTATTAAATTGAAAATTAAAGTACATGATCGGGGCGGTCCTTACAATCTACCCCTCTTATAAAAATTTTTGTCGCTCGAAAATTAGAATAAATCCGGGAAGTCTCTTTTCATATCCTCTTCCTGTTCCCATGTAGCTTCTTCAAGGTTATGATTCTGCCATAATACTTTAACAAGCAGAATCACTATATTCCTAAGAACCTTATTTTCCCTAGCTAAAATCTGCACGGGTGTTTCTTCATAGGTTAGATCTGCATGCACTTCAACTGGCTTTTGGCTTAGTATGTGGGAACTATCTGACACGTACTTCTTCAACATCGAGACATGGAAAACATTATGTACGGAAGCTAGCTCGGGAGGAAGCGCTAATCGGTAGGCTACCTTCCCGACCCTTTCAAGGATCTCGAAAGGTCCTATATAGCTAGTATTGAGCTTCCCTTTCTTCCCATAGTGCATCACCCCTTTCATTGGTGCCACCTTGACGAAAACTGAGTCTCCTTCCTGAAATTCGAGAGTTCTTCGTCGTTTATCCGCATTACTCTTCTGGTGGCTATGCACTGTATCCAGTCTCTCTCGTATAAGCTTCACAGCTTTTGTTGTATCCTTGATGAAGTCTGTGCTGGTGTGCTATTTTTCTCTGGTCTCATGCTAGCGAATCGGAGATCGACATCTTTTTCCATATAGTGCCTTGTATGGAGCCATCCCTATCGAGGAATGATAGCTATTATTATACGAGAAATCTATCAATGGCAACTTCTGATCCCAATTCCCCTTGAAGTCTAAGACACACGCTCTCAACATATCTTCTAATGTTTGTATAGTCCTCTTAGACTGACCATCAGTCTGAGGATGGAAAGCGGTGCCGAACCCCATTGCAGCTTGAACGCTTTGCCAAAACCTTGAAGTAAAGTGTCCGTTGCAGTCTGAGATGATCGATTTGGGTACTTTGTGTAGTCTTACTACTTGAGCGACGTACACTTCTGTTAACCTCTCTACCGAGTAGCTCAACTTCATGGCTAAAAATCGAGCTGACTTCATTAGTCGATCCACAATTACCCAGATGGCATCGTTCCCGCTTGAGGTTCTGGGCAATCCGACCATGAAATCCATGGTAATTTGCTCCCATTTCCACTCTGATAGCTCAATCTTCTGCAACTCTCCTCCCGGTCGCTGATATTCTGCTTTAATTTTCTAGTAGGTGAGGCACCGTGCTACGAACTCAGTGACGTCATTCTTCATGTTTGGCCACCAAAAACTTCCTTTCAACAGGATTCGCTTATTCAGTTCTTCATCCTTTGGAACACACACTCTATCTCTGAAATAGAGTATGCCATCCTTAGAGACCTAAAACTCTGAATTCTGGTCCTCCATTGCCTCCTTTTTGAGCTTGTGCAGGGACGAATCGAGGTCCTGGCTGGCCTTGACTTCCTCTATGAGTGTTGACTCGAGGGTCATTTCAGACAACCTTCCTGTTAACATCTCAATTTCGCTGCTCCGTAGCTCCTTTGCAGTGCTTCCGATAGGGCCTGGATGGTCATAAGCGTCGAAGAATGCATCCTGCTCAACATGTCAGCCACCTTATTAGCCATTCTTGGGTGATATAGGATTTCACAGTCATAATCCTTCACCAGCTCCAGCCATCTTCGTTGCCTCATATCAAGCTCTTTCTGCGTGAAAATATATTTGAGGCTCTGGTGGTCCATGTAGATCTCGCACTTGACACCATATAGGTAATGCCTCCATATTTTGAGCGCAAAGACCACCGTTGCAAGCTCCAAGTCGTGCGTCGGGTAGTTCCTTTCGTGGTTCTTGAGTTGTCTGAGGCGTATGCGGCTACCCTACCACCTTGCATTAACACAGCTCCTAGTCCAGTCTTGGACGCGTCGCTGTAAATTACAAAATTTCCTTGTTTAGCATCTGATATGGTCAGAATTGGAGCGCTCGTGAGTTGCCTTTTTAACTCCTAAAAGCTCTTTTTGCACTTGTCAGACCACTTGTACTTCTTTTCCTTCTTGGTTAGCATCGTGAGTGGTGCAGCTAGCTTCGAGAATCCTTCCACAAAGCGTCGGTAGTATCCTGCTAAACCTAAGAAGCTGCAGATTTCTGTTGCGCTCTTCAGAGTCAGCCAATTGCTAATTGCTTTTACCTTTGCTGGGTCCACGGACACTCCCTCATGGGAAACCACGTTACCGAGAAAATGAACCTTCTCCAGCCAAAATTCACACTTAGAGAATTTGGCATACAGCTGATGCTCCTTAAGCTTGAGTAGGACGGCTCTTAAATGCTCCGCATGCTTTTCCTTTGTCTTAGAATATACAAGTATGTCATTGATAAACACAATGACAAACTTGTCTAGGAACTCCTTGAATACTTGGTTCATCAGATCCATGAAAATGACAGGTGCATTTGTCAGTTCAAATGACATTACGAGGAACTCATAATGTCCATATCGTGTTTGAAATGCCATCTTGGGGATGTCTGCATCTCGGATCCGCAATTGGTGGCACCCAGAACGTAGGTCGATCTTGGAAAATACGACAACGCCTCGTAGCTGATCAAACAAATCGTCAATCCGTGGCAACAGATACTAGTTCTTGATCGTGATCTTATTTAGTTCCAGGTAGTCAATGCACATTCGCAACGTTCTATCTTTCTTCTTTACAAATAAGACCGGTGCTCCACACAGCGAGCAGCTCTGTCAAATGAAACCATTGTCCATCAGCTCCTTTAACTGAGTTTGAAGCTCCTTCAATTCTGTCGGGGCCATTCTGTAGGGGGCCTTGGATACGGGTGCTGATCCTGGTAACAGTTCGATTTTGAATGATATCTCCCGCTCTGGCGAAAGTCTTAGAAGATCTTCGGGGAATACTTCCATGAACTCCTTTACTACTAGTACGTTGTCCGGTCTGGTTTTCGCTTCTTGGGTCATATCCATTATGTGTGCGAGAAAACCAGTGCATCCACTAGATAGTAGCTGGTGAGCCTTCATTGCCGATATCATCGTCTTTGGTTGCTTCGACGATAAGCCCTTGTAGACAAATTTTTCGTGTCCGCTGGGGTGGAAGGTCACCTCCTGTCTCTGACAGTCTATAATAGCATGGTACTTGGTGAGGAAATCCATTCCTATAATCACGTCATAGTCGTACATCTTGATGACGATTAGGTCCACGCTCAGATCGTGCCCATTGATAACTATTGGTACGTAACGCATCCAATAGCTAGACAACAAAACTTCCCCAGAGGGAAGGGCAATTTGAAAAGTCTGGTTCATCTTATCTAAGTTCTTGCCTAACCTCTTAGCAAATTCTGATGATGCAAAAGAATGCATAGTGACAGAATCAAATAAAACTAGAGCAGTGGAGTTAGTGACAGAAAGCTGACCTGTCACCATGGTTGAGGTTTCGGCCTCTGCATCCTCGCGAGTAAAGGCATAAATCCTCTCCTATGGCTTTAGAGCTTCCAATCTACCTTGGCTGATCACTGGGCCTTCAATCCTTCCCTGAGTAGCGTGTAGCTATCCGCTAGAAGGGCAGGCTTGACCTTACTGATTTTGCAGGTTCGAGTGGCAGTGTTTAGCGAAGTGGCCTTCCTTGCCACATATGTAACAGCAGCTGGTGCCTTGGCAGCATTCTCCCGGATGGTTCCTTCCACATTTTGGACAAGGCAGGTGTTGATTTCCATTTCCTCCTCGGTTATTTTTCATTTGAGGAAAGTTCCTTTGCTGGCCTTAATTGCCTGGATTCGCTTTCCTCTTATTGTTGTTGTTGGATGGCCGGTTGTGTTGGTTGTTTCCCATGCTCCGCCTTCTGTGCTAAAATTCAGAGTATTGTCTGCCGTTGGTTGGCTTCGGTTAGTTCTTCTCTTCTCCCTTTGCCTTGAAGATCTGCGCCCTCCTCTCTTTGTCCTAGGCTAGCCAATACTCAGCCCGGATGGCTCTACTGACACATTCGGCCATGGTTGTTGGCCCATGGCTGCCACTGTAGACTTGGACGATTATATCCGTCTGAAACATTTTCAACATCCTTTTGACCTTTTCCTTCTCAGTCGGTGTAGGAAAATAATACGGTAAAAACGTATCAGAGTGGCGCAGCGGAACAATAAAAATTTTAAGATCGTTAAATATCTCATGATGCCATATACAATAAACCACCAACAATTAAAACTCATACCTCAAGGACGCCAATCTTGCAGGAGGAGAATGACCGGAGGCTTCAACCAACTAGCCTTCTCTACTATTCTCCAATTCCCGAATGGCTGAGTGTGTGGGCACTCTAAACCTCGATCGGTATGCTAGCACTGCTAGTCTTCTTCCGACCACCCAGATCTCTAAAGAACTTTATTGTCACGATGAGCTGTGCAACAATAAGCCTGCTCACCTGAGAGTTTGTAGTCTAAGAGAACTGGAGTGGCAGGACCTCTATTTATAGACCTGCATGAGGTGATTCTCTGACTTTGAATTGGATTAGGAAAACATATTTTCCCTTATCCTTAACCAAAAAATCCAAATTTTTCATAGGGAGAATCTTCACAATTAAATTCGGTTTTCTTAGGATAAATCCAATCCAAATCTAAAAAAGATTTTAACTAGAATTTTATCTCCCTTTTTCAACCAAAAAATCCGAAATTTCTAGGAGAAAATCTTCTCCAAATTTTGGGCCACTTTTAGGATAAGGAAGAATAAAAATTCCACTAGGATTTTCAAGCTTGAATCTTATCTCAACCTTATCCAAAAATAACCGAATTTCCTAAGAGAGATTCTCCAAATTTTCGACCATTTTTCAGGTAGGAGAGAATCCAAATTCAACTGGGATTGAAACTTGAATTTTTTCCTTGAATCTTATCCACAAAATCTGAAATTTCCTTGAGGATTATCCTCAAAAAATTCGTCCACCTTTGTTGGGATTTGGATTCAAAATTCAAGTAGGATTCTAACAAGATTATCCTCTCCAAATCCAACTCAAATTCGAATTTCAAACCTTGTGGATTTTCAACAACAAATTCGAATCCTACTTGGACTGTGATTCAAAATTTGAATTTCAAATTTCAAATTTCAAATTTAAATTTCAAATTCGAATTTCAAATTCAAATTTTAAATTCAAATTTCAAATTCAAAATTCAAAATTCAAATTTCAAAATTCAAATTTCAAAATCCACAAAAAACGGTTGTGTTTCATATTCTTGTTCCCATGGATAATTTTCTACAACTCCAATCCAATCTCAAATAAAGTCATGGCAATTTTATTTGGAGTTCGAATAATTATGTACTCTATTATCCAAAACAAAATCTGAATCCAACCGGAGAGAATCTTGTCTACCATCCTAATCCTGTGTCATCACCATTCATGCATAATAAACTAGCCAATAGCATACACAAATCAATTTGCCAAACGTTAAGGAATTATGTGGAGCTAGTAGAGGGACTGATTGGACATATATAATCGGGCTCCCGTGATTCCATATGATCATCATTCTTTACCGAACAACTCAATCATATGATCACTAGTTTCAGAGTCACACCACTATAAACCTGAAACTGAACTCCCAATTATATACCGTATTACGTAAGCCTGTGATGAGCTACTATCCAATGACCTTGTCATATATGCAAAACCCTCATATGATATCCATGATCAGCCTTAGGTCAAAGTCCGTTTAATCCTACTAATCATGCTATCTTAAAGTTCCATTATACTACCGAATTAAGAAAATGATTATTCACCATATGTGAATAAGAAGTCATCCGCCCAGCGGACGACCCAAGACCTTGTCCATTTTCACATTCAGTATAATGCCTTTAAGAGGATACCTTTAACTCCTCAGAGCTATGATTCCGATATCTGCAAACAAACCCTTCATCGTATACAAGTCATGCACCCAACGAACCGGTCTATAAGCTTACTACCTCTGAGACGCTTTAGCCATTGGAACATCAAAGTACACAAGTCATATACATGAAGTAGTTCATTTACTCAGGATTAAGGTTATTGCACAATGAATGTCAAAAGCAGATTGATCCGCTCATAGCGGACTACGTAGATCAATCACGCTTTAGTCCCGGTCTAATATGTCACCACCAAGCAACATATCTATGTCTCTACTTGGGAGTCCAGCTCCAGACAGTCAAGATAAACCATCCCCTCTAAGGCTTTAGACAACATAATAGTCTTAACATGAGTTAGATGCTCGGTCTAACCCTATAGACTACAGACCATAGTTTAGACTGCTAACTTTAGAACGTTGTCTTCTCGCATACAAAAGTCCATTGCATGCAACGTTCTAATAGTTTTAACACAAGCAATCAGTGAGCCATATTTGCTTACATTTACTTTAACATGTAAATAAGACGAGGACAGATAGCAATGTAATGAATAACTTCTATGTATAATTTTATTATCCAGTTCAAAATGAATACATCAAAATGTCTCTAATACTTAGGGCATTTCCTAACAATCTCCCACTTGCCCTAAGCCAGCAGATGTGCCATGTTACGCATCCCCATCGCCTCTACATGCCTCTTAAAGCTTCTAGCCACCAAAGTCTTAGTAAAGGGATCAGCGATGTTGTCCTCGAACACGATCTTACATACATCCACCTGTCCTGTCTCCACATGCCCTCTAATAATATGATATCTCCGATCGATGTGCTTGGTCCTCTTGTGGTGCCGAGATTCCCTTGTGTTGGCAATAGCCCCTGTATTATCACAGTAAAGTGTGATAGGCTTGTCAACACCCGGAATGACCTCAAGATCTCTAAAGAACTTGCGGAGCCAAACCGCTTCTTTAGATGCCTCAGCCGCAGCCACATACTTAGCCTCCATAGTAGAGTCAGCTGTGCAGCCCTGCTTCACGCTCCTCCACACAATGGCGCCTCCTTCGAGTAAAAACACTGATCCAGATGTCGATTTCCTCGAATCCTTACAAGTCTGGAAGTCTGAGTCTGTGTATCCTACGGGTGTTAGGTCCCCTCCAGAATACACCAGCATATAATCCCTCGTTCTCGTAAGATACTTGAGTATATGCTTTACTGCTTGCCAGTACTTGGTTCCAGGATTCGCTTGATATCGACTCACCATACCTACTGCAAAACATATGTCCGGGCGAGTACAAAGCATAGCGTACATAAGGCTACCTACAGCGGATGCATAAGGGACCTTACTCATACGCTCTCTTTCTTCCGATGTCTTGGGACAGTCATCCAATGAAAGAGTTAGACCGGCAATAGAAGGTTGTGAGCCTTTCTTTGCCTCTAGCATTGCATATTTGTCAATTATTTTATCTATGTATGAAGCTTGGGATAATGCTATCATTTTGTTCTTTCGATCTCTGAAGAGACGAATACCTAGAACATAATTAGCTTCTCCCAAGTCCTTTATGTCAAACTGTTGGTGTAACCAAAACTTGACCGATGATAAGTTCCCTACATCATTCCCAATGAGTAGTATATCATCGACATAGAGTATCAGAAAGACCACTTTTCCATCCTTAATATGTTTATAAACACAAGGTTCATCAACGTTCTGCTCAAAACCAAATGTCTTAATCGCTTGATCAAACCTCTGGTTCCATGAGCGGGATGCTTGCTTTAATCCATAAATGGATCTAAGCAACTTGCAGACTTTCCTTTCTTGGCCTTTTGCTATGAACCCTTCGGGCTGTATCATATAGATACACTCTTCAAGATGGCCATTCAAGAATGCCGTCTTGACATCCATTTGCCAGATCTCGTAATCGAGAGCCGCAGCAATGGATAGAAGAATACGGATAGACTTCAGCATAGCAACAGGCGAAAAGGTTTCCTCGTAATCGATTCCAGCCTTTTGCGTGTATCCCTTTGCAACCAGTCTAGCTTTGAAAGTTTCCACTCTCCCTTCCGCATCCTTCTTTCTTTTGTAGACCCATTTGCATCCATTATGGGTTTTATCCCATCCAGCAAATCTACAAGTTCCCAAACAGAGTTGGATTTCATAGAATCCATCTCATTGTTCATAGCCTGTTTCCAAGATTTAGAATCAACATCATTTATAGCTTCATCATATGTGACCGGATCTTCCTCATGCTCATGAGCCTCGGCCTGGTATACCTCAGCCTGGTATACCTCAGCATCATACATAAAGAAATTAGGTTTCTTCGAAACCCTCCTACTATGACGAGGCACCCTAAATTGTTGATCGTCTGTAGGTCTTTTACTGGAACTCGGACTTGCGTCCAAGACCGAAATCTGTGGAGCAGTTCTTTCACCCGATAACTCCTCTAGCACCACTTTGCTTCGAGGCTTAAAGTCATTCATGTGACTTTCCTCTAAGAATGTCACATGGGTTGAGACAACGACTTTTTGTTCCTTCGGGTTATATAACAGACCTCCTTTAGTTCCTTTTGGATACCCTACAAACATGCATAATTCTGATCTTGGTTCCAACTTCTTCGCATCCCCATCCAGTACATGTGCCGGGCAGCCCCATATTCTCATATGTCCAAGGGAGGGCTTCCTGCCACGCCACAATTCATACGGAGTTCTAGGAATTGATTTGCTCGGAACCTGGTTCAGAATATAGCACGCCATTTGGAAAGCATATCCCCAAAATGATAATGGCAGCGTTGAATAACTCATCATGGACCGTACCATATCCAATAAGGTCCTGTTTCTCCTTTCGGCTACACCATTCTGTTGTGGAGTACCAGGTGCAGTCAATTGGGATAATATCTCGTTCTCTACAAGATGTCCTAGAAATTCATCGGAGAGATATTCGCCACCTCGATCAGATCGAAGTGTCTTTATGAATTTATCCAATTGCTTTTCCACTTCCGCACGATACTCTTTGAATTTATCAAAGGTTTCGCTCTTGCGGTGCATCAGATACACATATCCATACCTCGAGTAATCATCTATAAAAGAGACATAATACTCGAACCCTCCGCTGTGACGTTCATGGGGCCACATACGTCAGTATGCACAATTTCTAAGAGCTCCTGATCCCTTGTACCCTTAGCTCCAAAAGACCTCTTAGTCATTTTACCCTCTAGACAAGACTCACATTGGAGAAGTCGTACCTCCTCCAGAGATTCCAGAGGACCGTCTTTCACCAATCTTTGAATCCTATCCTAATTAATATGACCAAGTCTTAAATGCCAAAGATACGCCTTGTTAGAGTGAGAAACTTTAAACCTTTTAGAGTTATCAATTAATTCAGTGTCAAGCAGTGAGTACATCTTTGGTTTGATCAAATATAGGTTTCCATCCATCCATCCAGAACAGATAAAAGACTTATTTCTACGAATATCAACTCTTTTACTAAAAGAAACTGAATAAGAATCCTTTATTAAACAAGCTATCAATATAAGGTTCCTCCTAAAATTAGGAACATAAAAACAGTCTTTCAATAAAATAAACCTAAATTGATCAAAATAAAGATAAACATCTCCCACTACCTCAGCCACCACAAAGCTACCATCTCCAGTCCACAACGAGAGGCTCCTATCATGTAGACTTCTCGTTTCCACGAACCCCTGCATAGAAACACAAACATGATTAGTGGCACCCGAATCAATGACCCATGTGTCTTTCGATTCTTCCACCAAACACGCATCCAAGTAATGAAGTTCCTTACCTTCCTTTCCCTTGGGGGCTAGGAATTACCGGCAAGCCTTCTTGAAGTGACCTACCTTCCCACAATGGAAGCATTTGGACTTTTTAGGGTCCTTTGGCTTCTTGTTCTTCTTCTTCTTCTTCCCGTCCGAGACAGGAGGATTAGAAGAACTAGAAGCCACTTGCTTCTTATTTGGCCTCTTACTCTTCCGTGAGGGATTGGGAGATTCCGTCAAATTGGCCTCGCCTTTAGGTCGGACCACATCCTCATCCCTGATCATCCGCTCATAAGCCTGTAGTTGCTTCATGAGCTCGGTCAGTCCTAACTCCTTTGTCGCCAGATTGTATGCCGCCTTAAACCCCACAAAATCTTTAGACAGAGTCTTGAACACCATCTCGATCTGGGTGTTGTAGTCCAATTCAGCACCATTCTTGGCAGCCTCAGCGAAGAATCCCATTAGAGTGATCATATTGTCCTTCACCGGAGTACCCGCCTTTTGCTTGGAGTTCATAATGCTGGTGATAGCGGACTGTCGAGCCAATTTTTCTTGGCCTCCGAACATGTCCTCCAGATTGTCCATGATCTCCCCAGCAACTTGATAAGTCTCATGCTGCTTTTGTAAAGCACTCGTCATGCTAGCAAGGATGTAGCATCGAGCTATTTCATTGGATTCTCTCCAACGATTATAGGCAACCGGGACCTCCTCAAGTGGTGTGTCAGGTTTGGGCCCAGGTGGGCATGGTTCGTCCAATACGAACTTGTGTCTCTCGCAGCTGAGAACTCTTAATAGATTTCTTTTCCAGTCTTTATAATTATCGCCATTCAGCTTATTTTCAGTAAGTATTGAAATGAGGGGTGTCGGTGACATTTTGAACTGAAATAAAATTATACTAAACATCATTACAAAGCCCAAGCAAAAATACAGATAATTTAGCAAATAAAACATACAAGTATGTTCCTACATGAAACTTGAAAAATATGTAGCATTGCAACGGTAATTCTCAGCACCTATTACCCCAAGCCACCGAGGGGTGGTCATGAAAACAAATAGCCGGAACATGGACCCCATCCAATTAATATATGTTACCTTAAATCCTCCAAGGTTAAGACATATATTAATAACCGCTTATTTGGCCACCAGTTTAGTTAACAGAGCTTCTAGGGAAGGTCAATAACTAAACGAGTCTTGAGTGTATAATCATTGTTTACGTAGCCCGATCCACATCCTACCAAGCCACCGAGGGGTGGTCATGAATAGGATCGCACCCGAACACGTTTTCCACATAGGAGATCCAATCTAGTATACCGGCGGCAGTAAACACCTACCGAGGGGTGTGGTCAAGGCAGAACTGACGCGAGGCTTTACCATGCTTTCACATATGGATCAACAATGGAGGCCGTGGGTTTTGTTTGAAACCCTCTCCCACTCAATATTTTGAAAAACATGGAAGTTTTGACAAATTATGTATGATCAATATAGTATGAGCCGCACTCACCTATCCTATATGACATGTTATCAAATATGCATACAAAACATCCATCAATACATATTTATACATCCATAACATATCACAGAAAAAATAATTGACAGAATAACCAAGCTATGGTTCCATCCTAGAACAAAGAAAATAAAGATTACAAAATTCCATCCAAAGCATTCTTTGGGTCTTGAATTTTGTTCCGTCTTCTTGTATCCTTCTTTATGTAGCCTCTCCATTTATTTCTCATCCCAATAATTATTTAAAATTTAAATATCCAAAAATTTAAATTTCAAATTCAAATTCCAAATTCGAATTTCAAATTTAAATTTCAAATTTAAATTTTAAACAATTTTAAACATCATGTGTAATAATATGTAATTTCAAAAATTTCAAATTTTTAATTACATATTTTTAAATATGATTTAAAATTAAATCTCTAATTTAAAAATTAAAATTTTCTGATTTTTGGACCGTCGGACCGCCGCCCCCGTAGGCGGCAGCCGCCGTGGGCAGCCACCAACCCCGGAGGGGCTGGCAGCCCACGACCGCCCCCTGTGCAGCCCTGCCGGGCTGCAGGCCAAGCCTGCAGCGCCAGGCTACACGCCCAGGCTGGGCGCAGTAGCCGGCAGGCTGCAGGCAGCGCCTGCAGTCAGAGGCTGCACGCCCAGGCTGCAGCCAGCCTTGGGCAGGCCACGGCCACCCAGGGCTGCAGGCCAGGCCTGCGGCCGGGGTGGTGTGGGCCTGCACAGGGGCTGCCGCAGCCCCATCCTGCTCGAAGACAGGGGCTGCAGCCCCACCAAGGTCCGTCGGCCTATCCCGAGGGGTCGTGTCTCGATTTTCGTGCCATATTCCAATTTACCTATTAGGATCTCCAAAAATTAATTTGAATCCCAATTAAATTGAAATTTTCCACACAATCAAAATTTCAATCTTTAAATCAAATTTAACTTTTGGAAAAAATAAATTACGGTCTTCAATCTTCAATCTCCTCCAAGAATAATTACATAAAAAATTCCTAAACCGTTTCCGGTGTACAAAAATTCTAACCATAAAAATTCTAAGAGACAAAAAATTAAAATCCATGGGAAAATTATAGTGTTAATAAACTGCTCGCATGGTTGCATAAAAATTCCTAGATACAATTTTTCTAAATTCTAAGGAACCATAACCGGTATAAACAAGCATGCTTATAATAATTCAAATAAAATAACCACATACTTTATACATAATTCATGATAACAACATAAAGAAACCCTAGAATGCCACTCTCTAAATATCAAATCCATACATAAATAAAAAGACTAAGTAATTGTCTAATTTATGTACATGGCATAGTCATGAGATGGCTCTGATACCAATTGTAGGAAAATAATACGGTAAAAACGTATCAGAGTGGCGCAGCGGAACAATAAAAATTTTAAGATCGTTAAATATCTCATGATGCCATATACAATAAACCACCAACAATTAAAACTCATACCTCAAGGACGCCAATCTTGCAGGAGGAGAATGACCGGAGGCTTCAACCAACTAGCCTTCTTTACTATTCTCCAATTCCTGAATGGCTGAGTGTGTGGGCACTCTGAACCTCGATCGGTATGCTAGCACTGCTAGTCTTCTTCCGACCACCCAGATCTCTAAAGAACTTTATTGTCACGATGAGTTGTGCAACATTAAGCCTGCCCACCTGAGAGTCTGTGGTCTGAGAGAACTGGAGTGGCAGGACCTCTATTTATAGACCTGCATGAGGTGATTCTCTGAATTTGAATTGGATTAGAAAAAGATATTTTCCCTTCTCCTTAACCAAAAAATCTGAATTTTTCATAGGGAGAATCTTCACAATTAAATTCGGTTTTCTTAGGATAAATCCAATCCAAATCTAAACAAGATTTTAACTAGAATTTTATCTCCCTTTTTCAACCAAAAAATCTGAAATTTCTAGGAGAAAATCTTCTCCAAATTTTCAGCCACTTTTAGGATAAGGAAGAATCAAAATTCCACTAGGATTTTCAAGCTTGAATCTTATCTCAACCTTATCCAAAAATAATCGAATTTCCTAGGAGAGATTCTCCAAATTTTCGGCCACTTTTCAGGGAGGAGAGAATCCAAATTCAACTGGGATTGAAACTTGAATTTTTTCCTTGAATCTTATCCACAAAAATCCGAAATTTCCTTGAGGATTATCCTTAAAAATTTTGTCTACCTTTGTTGGGATTTGGATTCAAAATTCAAGTAGAATTCTAACAAGATTATCCTCTCTAAATCCAACTCAAATTCGAATTTCAAACCTTGTGGATTTTCAACAACAAATTCGAATCCTACTTGGACTGTGATTCAAAATTTGAATTTCAAATTTCAAATTCAAATTTCAAATTCAAATTTTCAAATTTCAAATTTCAAATTTAAATTTCAAATTCAAATTTCAAATTCGAATTTCAAATTCAAATTTCAAATTCAAAATTCAAATTTCAAAATTCAAAATTCAAAATTCAAATTTCAAAATCCACAAAAAACGGTTGTGTTTCATATTCTTGTTCTCATGGATAATTTTCTACAACTCCAATCCAATCTCAAATAAAATCATGGCAACTTTATTTGGAGTTCGAATAATTGTGTACTCTATTATCCAAAACAAAATCTGAATCCAACCGGAGAGAATCTTGTCTACCATCCTAATCCTGTGTCATCACCATCCGTGCATAATAAACTAGCCAATAGCATACACAAATCAATTTGCCAAACGTTAAGGAATTATGTGGAGCTAGTAGAGGGACTGATTGGACATATATAATCGGGCTCCCGTGATTCCATATGATCATCATTCTTTACCGAACAACTCAATCATATGATCACTAGTTTTAGAGTCACACCACTATAAACCTGAAACTGAACTCCCAATTATATACCGTATTACGTAAGCCTGTGATCAGCTACTATCCAATGATCTTGTCATATATGCAAAACCCTCATATGATATCCATGATCAGCCTTAGGTCAAAGTCCGTTTAATCCTACTGATCATGCTATCTTAAAGTTCCATTATACTACCGAATTAAGAAAATGATTATTCACCATATGTGAATAAGAAGTCATCCGCCCAGCAAACGACCCAAGGCCTTGTCCATTTTCACATTCAGTATAATGCCTTTAAGAAGATACCTTTAACTCCTCAGAGCTATGATTCCGATATCTGCAAACAAACCCTTCATCGTATACAAGTCATGCACCCAACGAACCGATCTATAAGCTTACTACCTCTGAGATGCTTTAGCCATTGGAACATCAAAGTACACAAGTTATATACATGAAGTAGTTCATTTACTCAGGATTAAGGTTATTGCACAATGAACGTCAAAAGCAGATTGATCCACTCATAGCAGACTACGTAGATCAATCACGCTTTAGTCCCGGTCTAATATGTCACCACCAAGCAACATATCTATGTCTCTACTTGGGAGTCCAGCTCCAGACAGTCAAGACAAACCATCCCCTCTAAGGCTTTAGACAACATAATAGTCTTAACATGAGTTAGATGCTCGGTCTAACCCTATAGACTACAGACCATAGTTTAGACTGCTAACTTTAGAACATTGTCTTCTCGCATACTTAAGTCCATTGCATGCAACGTTCTAACAGTTTTAACACAAGCAGTCAGTGAGCCATATTTGCTTACATTTACTTTAACATGTAAATAAGACGAGGACAGATAGCAATGTAATGAATAACCTCTATGTATAATTTTATTATCCAGTTCAAAATGAATACATCAAAATGTCTCTAATACTTAGGGCATTTCCTAACAGTCGGTACTAAGTCGAGGCAAAGTCGGGCAAGCTGTTTGAATTTCCTTACGGCCTCTATGACCATCATGCCTCCTTGGCGCAAGTTGTTAAATTCATCTTGCTGGACTGCTAAAGCTTCATCGTTGAAGTACATTTGTCTGAACTCGGCGATGAAGTCTACCTAATTCATTTCATTGATGTTCCTTCTGATAGCCACGGTCTTCCACCACTGGCGTGCTCCTTTTCGTAGGGCTAGGGATGCGCATATAACCTTTTCTCCTTCGGTCAGTCCCACGAGGTCTACAATGACTTGAACATCAGTCAGTCAATCGTCGGCTTCAATAGGGGTTCGTAGTTCCTTCAAATTCAGGCACCTTCATGTGCCTAAACTGCTCGTATAAGTCACCCTCTCTATAGGCTGGTACGATAACATTGGCTGCTGCAGGAGTAGCCACAGCCGGTGGTGCTAGCATCGCTTGGGCTGGTGGGGCCGCTGGCTCTCTGGGAGTGTCGGGGGCTGCTGGTGCAGCTTGGACTAGTACCTCTACAGTTTGTGGTGCCTGTTGTTGTTGGTTCACTTTTTCTCAGAGCTAGTTAAGCTCCCGTTGTTGATTTAACATCATTTCTTGCATCGTTGCGAGATGTGCCAGTAGCTCGTTGTCTCGCATAGCTTGGTTTGTTTGGGCTGTTGTTCTTGCCATTGTCACCTATGTAACCCTATCATATAATGAAAAAAGAAAACATAAGCTTATCACATTTTATACTTGGGATTTGTATTTACATATCACTTTCATTCTTACGAAACAACTTTATCTTAAGCATCATAGATATATACGTACTATATCTTTCCTTTCTTCTCTTATTCTTATGATGTTCAATATAACTATCACGTCGTATTGGGACATCGTTTGAGTGCCAGGAACTGTCCTGTACTCTTTACCATACTTGATCATACTTGTAGAAAACCATATTTAGACCCTTAAGGCAAAATGATACTACTTTTCATAAAACATCTCATAAAACATATATATATTAAATTTGGTGGAAGTGACACACACTTCCCAAAATACGATCCCATTAAGTACATTAAGTTGAGTTAGATAGGGAAAGCTACTGTTTCCCTCTACATAAATACATAAAAAAAATTTCCGTGAAAAGGGTTACTACTACTCAGAAGACAGTCCTGACTCTACATCGGACATTTCCTCATTCTCGCTTTCACTCAAGGGAAACTCCTCGGGGTCTTCATCGTCGTCTCCCCAAGCAAAATCAACTTCATCATCACGGGCAATGACGACTTGGGGCTTATACATCCTACTCCCTCATCGTCACTGATGTGATCGGAGATCTCCTCCTCCTCGTTGTTAGGTTGGGCATCGGGGCTAGCCTCGTCACCATCTTCATCCATCTAGTGTCCGGCAGACAGAGTGGCTTGTTCAGGGTCCTCCATCAGGTCTCCATTGTCTTTAGGTACTTCTGGCTATGGTGCGACCGCGAGCTCTTAATCAACCAGCTGAGGTGCAGCGTTTGCCAGGTTGGGGTTGAGTGCTACTCATTCAGTGTCCACTATGTCTCGGACCAGGCACCTCAGGTTCTCATGTGGTGGAGGGTAGTGGACGAGGTCCCTCATGTACCATGGAATCCCTCTCCAAAGCAAGTCGATTACCTTTAGAAATGGCTTATCTAAGGGAATGCTCAGCAACATGGCATCCAAAAATTGCTGATAGTAGTGTACCATGGTCTCTCCCTCGTAAATGTCCCAAATGTCAGAGAGTACTTGATATCTTCTTTCATACATATCATCCCAGATGTCTGCATCCTTTGCTGGGTCATCAGAGTTGTAAAGATCTTGGTAAAACTCATCCCACTGCATCGCTGGACCCCTGATCCTGCGTCGATCGTTCCACCATGTCATTACTGGCCCTCGTAATCAGCTACTGGCCATTACCACATGTAGACAGGGTGGAATATGGCACCCTTCGAAGATAGTCTCCATATGATGAATCTAATGAGGGAGTTCATATGGGTTGCTGCCGTCGTATGTGTGTGGTCGCATGGTGGCGAAAGCTACACTCGCTTCGCGGTCCTCTCACACTTGTTGAGGGTCAACCGGTGCAGCCATTCTCCTACTATAAATTAATCATCAACTCATATACTAAATTTTGAAAAACAAAAGCTAACTTACTTGGACAGATGAGGCAGGCATACGGCGATGTGAGGTAAGGGGGCAGGAAACCGCTCTGATATTAACTGTGACGCCCCATGCCCTCAGTGACCCGAACCATCACTAAAAACTGACTTGCTTGCTTTTTTTTATACTTTCTAGCAATTTATACTTAACTAGATATCAAAATATTAGGGATTTTTTTTATTTTACATGTACGTATTTACTGTATACGTATGTATACCGATTACTATTCAGAAATACGATTTACGGTTACTATTCAAAAATATCATTTAACGATTACTATTCAAAAATATGGTTTACAGTTACTATTTAAAAATACCATTTAACGGTTACTATTCAAACATACTGTCTGACAATTACTATTCAAAGTACTATTTAACCATTACTATTCAAAATACTGATACTCAAATTTTGCGGAAGATAAACTCGCGGTGTCTCCATAACCTTGCCCTCACATCCACCTCCGCCGCCACCATCGCCCATTGGGATTTAAGGCGTAGGACGCTTACCGATACCATGAACATACTACGTGAGCTTTACGCCCAGTAAGTATAACATGTTTACCACAAAACATGTTTAAACATAGTATATACTTAAAAACATATAAGCAGTCATATATCACATATACCACTTTAACATATCACATATCACATATCATATCAATGATTATAAAACTTCACATAACATGTGCATCACAGAAACATCGTGTGCTGAATGCATCTAGAAGCATGGTGAACTATAACTAATGCATGATCCGGTTATGTTCATTTATGCTTCAAACTTCTCTTTTCTTTTCTTGTCTATTTAGGGCCCATGTGTCAGTACCGTGCATGCACAGACCATCGGTAATGCTCGTGGTAAAATAGCCGGAGAGCCATCAATGGATGCTCAACTTTCTACTTTAACTTAAATGAAAGGGCCGGTACAACACGCTTACTACTTTTCGTCTTGTTTATCTCTTCTAGCCATATGCTTCTCTAAGCTGTCCCAAATCCTACATGGTAGGGACGTATGGTATCTAACTTGTATTTTCATCAATCTAATTGATTGTGAAACTACGTACTCTTAAACATGCGGTGCAATCATCGTGCATGGCATACATATTTTAACATAATGTAAAATATCATTTAAAAGCATTTTCGTTTATGCCATAGGCGGAGTTGTACTTAACTAATTGTAAGCAACTTGAAATCACGCCTTTATCAATTCACAGGTTACCACCTGTCATCAATAACGTTTCTCATTAATACTCTCGTTGAGTCACCATTATCATTAGTGACTATAACTTGCATTTCTGTGGGGTACCGAGACCTGTCAATACCCTATTGGCCTATTATGGGGATTTGGTGTCTAACTCGTATCATGTTCGATCAATCATCTACTTGACAGATTAATCATCATTCCTTACTATGTTGTTTAAAATGCGACCCTTGACTGCTTTACCACTCAGTCAACTGACCAGTTAACTCGCGTGTTGGTAACTAAGTAGTTTACCGAGTTACTATACGTGAACTTAGTGTAGTAACCGACTGGGTTACTTCGCTTATTGGGGTATGGTAGCCTACCGGGCTACCAAGGCTTGTTTGGTGTAAGGGCCCACCGGGCCACTACAGCTTGTTTAGGGTAGTAGCCTACCGGGCTACACACACTATGTTACTTTGAAAAATTATTTAGGTTGGCTTGTAAAAATCTTGGAAAAATTCTTTGTTTTGAAACCATCCCCTTGCCATCTCGTTGGAAGGTGGGGGATGTTTTTATGGAAACCTTGTTCACATTTTGAAGTGTTAAAAACACATTTTTATTTTGAAGCGCATAAATTATATTTTTAAAGCTTGCATTTTAAAGGTGGTTTTGAACCACTTTTGAAAACTATTTTGAAACTTGGTCTAAACGACTTTGTTTGTGATTTTGTCCAACATGAAAGTTTTCATCCTCGACAAGATGAACAAATCTCATTCATCTCAGAGCCTAAATCTAACTCTAACAGCTCCTAATTTCATTGAAACCGTGGGCTTGGTGCCCAGTTTTTTGTAAAAGTCCTAGTTTTACGTCTCTGTAAAAACGGCTTGGTTTGAGGCCCGAAACGGCCAAATTTTTGACACATGTAGGTCGTTCTCAAGGTCTTGACGAGATCTAAAACTTTTGTGTTGAGTCCAAGAACCTGTTCGGACTCTAAGTGGTCCATTTCTAGCAAAACACGAGACTAACTACTGGGTTTGGAGGGTTGAAATGGCCAAAATCCGTGGCCTCTCCCTAAGGACAAATTTATGTCTAGCCACTAAGACGTTTATGCTCTCATTTGCACATAACCATTCATAAAAATATAACGTAAACACAACCACAACCACATGAACATAAAAATGATAATCTAAGGGCTTAACATAAACTTATTATAAACCATTTGCATAAATAAATACACATAAATGGCCTTGATCAAAACTTAAAACAAACTAACACAAGATAAGGTTTTCGGTTTACCTTCGTGCCTTGAACCAAGCACGGTTTCAACTAGACTTGAGGAACCAAAAATGGTCGTGGAAATCCAAAAGAATGGGGTCTGATTTTGCTAGAACAATTTCCAAAAATTTCTTTTAAAAACCAAATCAAAACAGAAACTAAAACTACAAGGATCAGTTTTTGGAAGACTTACCCTTGGTGCCTTAGAACGACTTGGATCCGAATCCTCCTAGTGCAAGCTTGTGAGCTTTGATTTTTGGTAAGTTTGTGGTATGATTTAAAGCTTGAAAAAATGAGGGTTTGAGAGGCTCAAGGGTTTGGCTGTAGCTTGGAGAAGAAGGGGAATGAAAAGTGTTTTGGAAGCCAAAAAAAAGGAAACAAATCCCTTGTGTAAAGGGTGCCTTTTATAGGCAAAATTGATCCAACTTACTTCGACTTAATCCTACTTAATTGTCTACCAAATTTGCCAAATCTTGGGACAAATATGCTGCCCAATTTCAGACCAAGGGGGTGTGGGCTGCTCATTAGAAGGAGGGAGGAATAAACAATTGTTGTTGACTAGCTTTTTAAAAACCTTGAAATAAAATATTCAAGTGTGCAATGGCTAGGGAGATTATTTTAATGGCCACCTTTTGGGCTATGTGTGCTACAGATTATAGCTGCTTTTGTAGTTAAGGGGCATGAAAATTTAAGACCAATTTTATCTGTGTTGGCTTTTCATCACAGTCTAATTTTATACAGTGGTGTTCGGTCCTTTCTTGGCAATGTTCCAATTTTCATTCGAAAATTGGTTTTCTGAATTCAATTTTTGTACTGTAAATTCTTGGTTGTTTTATACTGTCTAAGAGCGAATTATCAGTCTAAATTACTGTTCACATCCTATACTATGGTTGTGTCTACACTGTGTTGTCCTTTCGCATGCAAACCGAGGCGTTCCCTGGTGAAATTTCAGACACGATCTCTCTTGACTAATTTGGACGTCCTGATTCCATTTTCAGCAGTTTTACATCCATCGAAGGTCATCTAGACTAGTTTTCAGGATCTGTGTGACCCTACCTTGAAAACGTGTCAGGTGCCCGATTGACTAATTTGGGTGTGCTGAGCCCAAATATATCAGTTTTGGGGTAAGTAAAGGTCGTCCTAACCCTCACCCTGATATTGCGTACTTCTCAAACTAAAAATCTCGTCTTGTACTCAATCAACCAGGTCGAGTCTACTAACCGTTCATGTATCCGTTTTAGGTCAAATTAAGGCCGTCTTAGCCAATTCCTTGACACTGCGTTTCTCTCTATTCATTATCCACCGTTTTCTACTTAACTAACTAGTCTGAGTGCTCCGACTCTGATCTTGTCAGTCTCTAGGTAAGAGGAGGTCATCTGGACCATTTTCTCGATATCGTACCCTTGCTAGGGCTTGTTAGGAAATGCCCTAAGCATTAGAGACATTTTGATGTATTTATTTTGAACTGGATAATAAAATTATATATATAGAGGTTATTCATTACATTGTTATCTATCCTTGTCTTATTTACATGTTAAAGTAAATGTAAGCAAATATGGCTCCCTGACTGCTTGTGTTAAACTGTTAGAACGTTGCATGCAATGGACTTTTGTATGCGAGAAGACAATGTTCTAAAGTTGGCGGTCTAAACTATGGTCTGTAGTCTATGGGGTTAGACCGAGCATCTAACTCATGTTAAGACTATTATGTTGTCCAGAGCCTTGGAGGGGACGGTTTATCTTGACTGTCTGGAGCTGGACTCCCAAGTAGAGACATAGATATGTTGCTTGGTGGTGACATATTAGACCGGGACTAAAGCGTGATTGATCTACGAAGTCCGCTTTGAGTGGATCGATCTGCTTTTGACGTTCATTATGCAGTAACCTTAATCCTGAGTAAAAGGACAGCTTCATGTATATGACTTGTTTACTTTGATGTTCCAATGGCTAAAGCGTCTCAGAGGTAGTAAGCTTATAGACCGGTTCGTTGGGTGCATGACTTGTATACGAAGAAGGGTTCGTTTACAGATATTGGAATCATAACTCTAATGAAGAGTTAAGGGTATCCTCTTAAAGGCATTATACTGAATGTCAAAATGGACAAGGCCTTGGGTCGTCTGCTGGGCGGATGATTTCTTATTCACATATGGTGAAAAATCATTTTCTTTATTCGGTAGTACAATGGAACTTTAAGATAGCCTGATCAGTAGGATCAAACAGACTTTGGCCTAAGGCTGATCATAGATATCATATGAGGGTTCTGCAGACATGACAAGGTCATTGGACGATAGCTTGTCACAGGCTTACGTAATACGGTATATAATTGGGAGTTCAGTTTCAGGTTTATAGTGGTGTGACTCTGAAACTAGTGATCATATGATTGGGTTGTTCAGTAAAGAATGATGATCATATGGATTTGCGGGAGCCCGATTATATATGTCCAATCAGTCCCTCTACTAGCTCCACATAATTCCTTAACGTTTGGCAAATTGATTTGTGTATGCTATTAGCTAGTTTATTATGCATGGATGGTGATGGCACAGGATTAGGATGGTAGACAAGACTCTCTCCGGTTAGATTCAGATTTTGTTTTGGATAATAGAGTACACGATTATTCGAACTTCAAATAAAGTTGCCATGATTTTATTTGAGATTGGATTGGAGTTGTAGAAAATTATCCATGAGAACAAGAATTTGAAACACAACAGCTTTGTGGATTTTGAAATTTGAAATTTGAAATTTGAAATTTGAAATTCAAATTTTGAATCACAGTCTAAGTAGGATTCGAATTTGTTGTGGAAAATCCACAAGGTTTGAAATTCGAATTTGAGTTGGATTTGGAGAGGATAATCTTGTTAGAATCCTACTTGAATTTTGAATCTAAATCCCAACAAAAGTGGATGAAATTTTTGAGGATAATCCTCATGGAAAAATTCGGATTTTTGTGGATAAGATTCAAGGGAATAATTCAAGTTTCAATCCCAGTTGAATTTGGATTCTCTCCTCCCTGAAAAGTGGCCGAAAATTTGGAGAATCTCCTAGGAAATTCGGTTATTTTTGGATAAGGTTGAGATAAGATTCAAGCTTGAAAATCCTAGTGAAATTTTGATTCTTCCTTATCCTAAAAGTGGCCGAAAATTTGGAGAAGATTTTCTCCTAGAAATTTCAGATTTTTTGGTTGAAAAAGGGAGATAAAATTCTAGTTAAAATCTTGTTTAGATTTGGATTGGATTTATCCTAAGAAAACCGAATTTAATTGTGGAGATTCTCCCTTGGAAAATTTGGATTTTATGGATATGGATAAGGGAAAATATCTTTTCCTAATCCAATTCAAATTCAGAGAATCACCTCATGCAGGTCTATAAATAGAGGTCCTGCCACTCCAGTTCTCTCAGACCACAGACTCTCAGGTGAGCAGGCTTATTGTTGCACAGCTCATCGTGACAATAAAGTTCTTTAGAGATCTGGGTGGTCGGAAGAAGACTAGCAGTGCTAGCATACCGATCGAGGTTCAGAGTGCCCACACACTCAGCCATTCGGGAATTGGAGAATAGTAGAGAAGGCTAGTTGGTTGAAGCCTCCGGTCATTCTCCTCCTGCAAGATTGGCGTCCTTGAGGTATGAGTTTTAATTGTTGTTGATTTATTGTATATGGCATCATGAGATATTTAACGATCTAAAAATTTTTATTATTCCACTGCGCCACTCTGATACGATTTTACCGATTTATTTTCCTACACCATGCCCACCTGGGCCTAAACCTGACACACCACTTGAGGAGGTCCCGGTTGCCTATAATCGTTGGAGAGAATCCAATGAAATAGCTCGATGCTACATCCTTGCTCTCATGACGAGTGCTTTACAAAAGCAGCATGAGACTTATCAAGTTACTGGGCAGATCATAGAAAATCTGGAGGACATGTTCGGAGGCCAAGAAAAGTTGGCTCGACAGTCCGCTATCCCCAGCATTATGAACTCTAAGCAAAAGGCAGGTACTCCGGTAAAGGACCATATGGTCACTCTAATGGGATTCATTGCTGAGGCTGCCAAGAATGGTGCTGAGTTGGACTACAACACCCAGATCGAGATGGTGTTCAAGACTCTGTCTAAAGATTTTGTGGGGTTTAAGGCCGCATACAATCTGGCGACAAAGGAGTTAGGACTAACCGAGCTCATGAAGCAACTACAGGCTTATGACCGGATGATCAGGGATGAGGATGTGGTCCGACCTAAAAAGTCCAAATGCTTCCATTGTGGGAAGGTAGGTCACTTCAAGAAGGCTTGTCGGGAATTCCTAGCCGCCAAGGGCAAGGAAGGTAAGGAACTTCATTACTTGGAAGCGTGTTTGGTGGAAGAATCGAAAGGCACTTGGATCATTGATTCGAGCACCACTAATCATGTTTGTATTTCTATGCAGGGGTTCGTGGAAACGAGAAGTCTACATGATAGGAGCCTCTCGTTGCGGATTGGAGATGGTAGCTTTGTGGTGGCTGAAGCAGTGGGAGATGTTTACCTTTATTTTGATCAGTTTAGGTTTATTTTATTGAAAGACTGTTTTTATGTTCCTAATTTTAGGAGGAACCTTATATCGGTAGCTTGTTTAATAAAGGATTCTTATTCAGTTTCTTTTAGTAAAAGAGTCGATATTCGTAGAAATAAGTCTTTTATCTGTTCTGGATGGATGGATGGAAACCTATATTTGATCAAACCAAAGATGTACTCACTGCTTGACACTGAATTAATTGATAACTCTAAAAGGTTGAAAGTTTCTCACTCTAACAAGGCATATCTTTGGCATTTAAGACTTGGTCATATTAATCAAGATAAGATTCAAAGATTGGTGAAAGACGGTCCTCTGGAATCTCTGGAGGAGGTACGACTTCCCCAATGTGAGTCTTGTCTAGAGGGTAAAATGACTAAGAGGTCTTTTGGAGCTAAGGGTACAAGGGCTTTGGAGCTCTTAGAAATTGTGCATACTGACGTATGTGGCCCCATGAATGTCACAACACGAGGAGCGTTCGAGTATTATGTCTCTTTTATAGATGATTACTCGAGGTATGAATATGTGTATCTGATGCACCGCAAGAGCGAAACCTTTGACAAGTTCAAAGAGTATCGTGCGGAAGTGGAAAAGCAATTAGATAAATCCATAAAGACACTTCGATCTGATCGAGGTGGCGAATACCTCTCCGATGAATTTTTAGGACATCTTGTAGAGAACGGGATATTATCCCAATTGACTGCACCTGGTACTCCACAACATAATGGTGTAGCCGAAAGGAGAAACAGGACCTTATTGGATATGGTACGGTCCATGATGAGTTATTCAACACTGCCATTATCATTTTGGGGATATGCTTTACAAACGGCATGCTATATTTTGAACCAGGTTCGGAGCAAATCAATTCCCAGAACTCCGTATGAATTGTGGCGTGGCAGGAAGCCCTCCCTTGGACATATACGAATATGGGGTTACCTGGCGCATGTACTGGATGGGGATGCGAAAAAGTTGGAACCAAGATTAGAATTGTGCATGTTTGTAGGATATGCAATGCAAGAGGCAAAGAAAGGCTCATAACCTTCCATTGCCAGTCTAACTCTTTCATTGGATGACTGTCCCAAGACATCAGAAGAAAGAGAGCGTATGAGTAAGGTCCCTTATGCATCTGCTGTGGGTAGCCTTATGTACGCTATGCTTTGCACTCGCCCGGATATATGATTTGCAGTAGGTATGGTGAGTTGATATCAGGCAAATCCTGGAACCAAGCACTGGTAAGCTATAAAGCATATACTCAAGTATCTTAAGAGAACGAGGGATTATATGCTGGTGTATTTTGGAGGGGACCTAACACCCGTAGGATACACGGACTCAAACTTCCAGACTTGTAAGGATTCGAGGAAATCGACATCTGGATTAGTGTTTTTGCTCGAAGGAGGCGCCATTGTGTGGAGGAGCGTGAAGCAGGGCTGCACAGCTGACTCTACTATGGAGGCTGAGTATGTGGTTGTGGCTGAGGCATCTAAAGAATCGGTTTAGCTCCGTAAGTTCTTTAGAGACCTTGAGGTCATTCCGGGTGTTGACAAGCCTACCACACTTTACTGTGATAATACAGGGGCTATTGCCAACACAAGGGAATCTCGGCACCACAAGAGGACCAAGCACATCAATCGGAGATATCATATTATTAGAGGGCATGTGGAGACAGGACAAGTAGATGTATGTAAGATCGCGTTCGAGGACAACATCGCCGATCCCTTTACTAAGACTTTGGTGGTTAGAAGCTTTGAGAGGCATGTAGAGGCGATGGGGATGCGTAACATGGCACATCTACTGGCTTAGGGCAAGTTGGAGATTGTTAGGAAATGCCCTAAGCATTAGAGACATTTTGATGTATTTATTTTGAATTGGATAATGAAATTATATATAGAGGTTATTCATTACATTGCTGTCTGTCCTCGTCTTATTTACATGTTAAAGTAAATGTAAGCAAATATGGCTCACTGACTGCTTGTGTTAAACCTATTAGAACATTTGCATGCAATGGACTTTTGTATGCGAAAAGACAATGTTTTAAAGTTAGCGATCTAAACTATGGTCTGTAGGCTATGGGGTTAGACCGAGCATCTAACTCATGTTAAGACTATTATGTTGTCTAAAGCCTTGGAGGGGACGGTTTGTCTTGACTGTCTGGAGCTGGACTCCCAAGTAGAGACATAGATATGTTACTTGGTGATGGCATATTAGACCGGGAATAAAGGGTGATTGATCTACGTAGTCCGCTATGAGTGAATCAATCTGCTTTTGACGTTCATGGTGCAATAACCTTAATCCTGAGTAAATGAACTACTTCATGTATATGACTTGTGTACTTTGATGTTCCAATGGCTAAAGCGTCTCAGAGGTAGTAAGCTTATAGACCGGTTCGTTGGGTGCATGACTTGTATACGATGAAGGGTTTGTTTGCAGATATCGGAATCATAGCTCTAAGGAGTTAAAGGTATCCTCTTAAAGGCATTATACTGAATGTGAAAATGAACAAGGCCTTGGGTCGTCTGATGGGTGGATGACTTCTTATTCACATATGGTGAATAATCATTTTCTTAATTCGGTAGTATAATGGAACTTTAAGATAGCCTGATCAGTAGGATTAAACGGACTTTGACCTAAGGCTGATCATGGATATCATATGAGGGTTTTGCATATATGACAAGGTCATTGGATAGTAGCTCGTCACAGGCTTACGTAATACGGTATATAATTGGGAGTTCAGTTTCAGGTTTATAGCGGTGTGACTCTGAAACTAGTGATCATATGATTGAGTTATTCGGTAAAGAATGATGATCATATGGATTTGCGGGAGCCCGATTATATATGTCCAGTCAGTCCCTCTACTAGCTCCACATATTCCTTAACGTTTGGCAAATTGATTTGTGTATGGTATTGGCTGGTTTATCATGCATGGATGGTTATGACACAGGATTAGGATGGTAGACAAGATTCTCTCCGGTTGGATTCAGATTTTGTTTTGGATAATAGAGTATGTAATTATTCAAACTCCAAATAAAGTTGCCATGATTTTATTTGAGATTGTATTGGAGTTGTAGAAAATTATCCATGAGAACAAGAATTTGAAACACAACCGTTTTTTTGAAATTTGAATTTTTAATTTTGAAATTTGAAATTTGAAATTCGAATTTGAAATTCGAAATTTGAAATTCGAATTTGAAATTCGAATTTGAAATTCAAATTTGAAATTTAAATTTGAAATTTGAAATTTGAAATTTGAAATTCGAATTTGAAATTTGAAATTCAAATTTTGAATCACAATCCAAGTGGGATTCGAATTTATTATGGAAAATCCACAAGGTTTGAAATTCGAATTTGAGTTGGATTTGGAGAGGATAATCTTGTTAGAATCCTACTTGGATTTTGAATCCAAATCCTAACAAATTATGGACGAAATTTTGAGGATAATCCTCAATGGAATTTCGGTTTTTATGGATAAGGTTCAAGGGAAAAATTCAAGTTTCAATCCCAATTGAATTTGGATTCTCTCTTTCCCTGAAAAGTGGCCGAAATTATGGAGGAAATCTCCTAGGAAAATTCGGTTATTTTGGATAAGGTTGAGATAAGATTCAAGCTTGAAAATCCTAGTGGAATTTTGATTCTCCCTTATCCTAAAAGTGGCAGAATTTTTTGAGGAGATTTTCTCTTAGGAATTTCAGATTTTTTGGTTGAAAAAGGAAGATAAAATTCTAGTTAAAATCTTGTTTAGATTTGGATTGGATTTATCCTAAAAAAACCGAATTTTATTGTTGGGATTTTCCCATGGAAAAATTTGGATTTTATGGTTATGGATAAGGGAGAATATCTTTTCCTAATCCAATTCAAATTCAGAGAATCACCTCATGCAGGTCTATAAATAGAGGTCCTGCCACTCTAGTTCTCTCAGACCATAGACTCTCAGGTGAGCAGGCTTATTGTTGCACAACTCATCGTGACAATAAGTTCTTTAGAGATCTGGGTGGTCGGAAGAAGACTAGCAGTGCTAGCATATCGATCGAGGTTTAGAGTGCCCACACACTCAGCCATTCGGGAATTCGAGAATAGTAGAGAAGGCTAGTTGGTTGAAGCCTCCGGTCTTTCTCCTCCTACAAGATTGGCGTCCTTGAGGAATGAGTTTTAATTGTTGTTGGTTTATTGTATATGGCATCATGAGATATTTAACGATCTAAAAATTTTTATTGTTCCGCTACGCCACTCTGATACATTTTTATCGATTTATTATCCTACAGAAAAATAGAAAAGTCCCCTGGCCCAGTTACTATTCACGTGCATGGCACTATTCACGTGCATGGCACTATTCACGTGAATAGTAGTATTCACCCAGTTTATCAAAATTTCTGAAATTCTCGGAAATGGTTGCTAGAGCGCTAGAAAAGTCGAAACAGAGTCATTAGGACTTTAAATGTCGTTATAAGACTTTAATTAAGATTTTAAAAGCCAAAGTTCAGATTTCAGTATAATAAAGTCAGTTAATGAAAATGTATTAACTGATGATATTATGTTTTTAGGAAATTCAACTAGAGACGGGTAAAGGAGCTCGACGGACCACAGAAGTTTACACTAGTACAAGTGCTGTAAGTACAGACATTTAATTGTCTACTCACGAATTGACTTGCCATAGAGTTGTATTATATATATATATACACATTTAAGTTATTCAGTTTGTGACATGATACTAACATGTTCACGAGAATAGTTAAGCAAGATCAGAAAAAGAAAAGAGGAATAAGATAAGTCAAATAATAAGACTTAAGAGTTAAGGTTGGCGTACCGGCCTCTCCAGTTTTGAGGTTCAAAGATAGCCTCTACCCCAGTTGTGTGGCGCTGCCTTGTTAATAATGAGGTAGCTGATGGCTTGACTTGTTGCCTATAGGTAGTAGTCCAGAAATGACCTTAGGGTTGATTGGTGGGTCACTCCCCCGATCCTCTATTGGTCTGCGTGCACTAGGTACGTCCAACCACGGGCCCACAAGTGAAAGATTAAGCAAGATAAAGTAAAGCAAAGAAAAGAAAGAAATAGAATAGAAAGAATAAGTAAAGCATAGGAGTAAGAAAATAATTGGTCATAAGTTGACTAACCCTAAGTGTGGTGTATTCAGCTTATTTACTTGTATGTTTGTACTTACTGAGCTTTAACTCATTAGTCTATTCGTGGTGTAGGTAATAAAGGTAAGCAACCAGCAATATAAAACAAGAGTAGCGGACTGGCAGGCAGATCCCAGCGATGTCGTGGACGGGTTATGGTTCCGTTTTGCAGAGTTCCGCTGTAATTAAAGTGAAAAGGAAAGAAAGTGTAATAGTGACATATATGTATAAAGATAAGACAAGAATGTAGTATGGAAAATAGTGAAACAGCTTAAAAGTATGTTTTTATTTTTACGTACTTTAAAGTAACGAGACCGCAAAATATATTTTGGAAAAAAATTATTAAGTAGTATGTATATATTTATGTATACACGATTTCAAAGAATTAATAGTTTCATTCAGTCAAGTTAAAAAAAAAATATTCCTAGTTTTTCAAGAACAAATCTTTTAAACCCCCAAGAAGAAGAAAGTTATAAAGACAAGCAAGCTAAGTAAGAATAAGCAAAGAATAAAGAAAGCAAGCAAGATAAGGTGGACGACCTAAGCTAGAGGGGTCGGCCACAACTTGAATTTTGAATCTAAATCCTAGCAAAAGGTGGACGAAATTTTGAGGATAATCCTCAATAGAATTTCGGTTTTTGTGGATAAGGTTCAAGGGAAAAATTCAAGTTTCAATCCCAATTGAATTTGGATTCTCTCCTCCCTGAAAAGTGGCCAAAATTTTTTGAGTGTATCTCCTAGGAAAATTTGGTTATTTTGGATAAGGATGAGATAAGATTCAAGCTTGAAAATCCTAGTGGAATTTTGATTCTCCCTTATCCAAAAAGTGGCCGAATTTGTGGAGGAGATTTTCTCCTAGGAATTTCTGATTTTTTGGTTGAAAAAAAGGGAGATAAAATTCTTGTTAAAATCTTGTTTAGATTTGGATTGGATTTATCCATAATGGCCGAATTTTATTGTTGAGATTCTCCCATAGAAAATTCAGATTTTATGGTTATGGATAAGGGAGAATATCTTTTCCTAATCCAATTCAAATTCAGAGAATCACCTCATGCGGGTCTATAAATAGAGGTCCTGCCACTCCAGTTCTCTTAGACCACAGACTCTCAGGTGAACAGGCTTATTGTTGCACCGCTCATCGTGACAATAAGTTCTTTAGAGATCTGGGTGGTCGGAAGAAGACTAGCAGTGCTAGCATACCGATCGAGGTTCAGAGTGCCCACACACTCAGCCATTCGGGAATTGGAGAATAGTAGAGAAGGCTAGTTGGTTGAAGCCTTCGGTCATTCTCCTCCTGCAGATTGGCGTCCTTGAGGTATGAGTTTTAATTGTTGTTGATTTATTGTATATGGCATCATGAGATATTTAACGATCTAAAAATTTTTATTGTTCCGCTGCGCCACTCTGATACGTTTTTACCGATTTATCTACCTACAGGGCTATCTCTCACTATTGTGCTCAGATGTTCGGTCCGAGTGTTCTGGTGATCTATTTACCAGTCTTGTGTCAAGAAATGGTTGTCCAGACAAGTTTTCCAACACTGCATGTCTCATTCATTCATACACATAATAGGGTGAACCGAGTTCACTATCGGTCGCCCATTTTACTGCATGAATAGTACTTAAACAGTACCGTACCTGTTTAGTCTATTCAATTTCCAACTTAATCACTCATTGCATAGTAATTAGGTTTCATACAAATTTAAGGGTCTGTATAACAGCTTTCTGCTCATTACACGGCCTTTAACATGGCCTCTAACACGGGCGTGTATAAGGTAACACGGGCGTGTATTCACCAGACACGGGCGTGTACTAGCTGAAGTTTTTCAACACGGCTCTGTTTCAAAACACGGCCTTTTACACGTTCATAATCCGAGCGTGTACCTGACCATGTTCTACTACACAGCCATGTATACTTACACGGCTACATACACGTACACAGTCTGAGTGGTACACGACCACTTACACGGTCGTGTACCTGACCGTGTACTTTAAAAATTACACTAAAATACATTAAATTATTCTTCAATTTCTCATTAAATTGAAAATTAAAGTACATGATCAGGGCGATCCTTACAATCTATCCCTCTTACAAAAATTTTTGTCCTCGAAAATTAGAATAAATCCAGGAAGTCTCATTTCATATCCTCTTCTCGTTCCCATGTAGCTTCTTTGAGGTTGTGATTACACCATAATACTTTAATAAGTGGAATCACTTTATTCCTAAGAACCTTATTTTCCCTGGCTAAAATCTGCACGGGTCTTTCTTCATAGGTTAGGTCTGCATGCACTTCAACTGGCTCTTGGCTTAGTATGTGGGAACTATCTGGCATGTACTTCTTCAACATCAAGACGTGGAAAACATTGTGTATGGAAGCTAGTTCAGGAGGAAGCGCTAATCGGTAGGCTACCTACCCGACTCTTTCGAGGATCACGAAAGGTCCTATATATCTAAGATTGAGCTTCCCTTTCGTCCCAAAGCGCATCCCCCTTTCATGGGTGCCACCTTGAGGAAAACTGAGTCTCCTTCCTGAAATTTGAGAGGTCTTCGTCGTCTATCTGCATAACTCTTCTGGCGGCTATGTGCTGTATCCAGTCTCTCTCGTATAAGCTTCACAGCTTTTGTTGTATCCTTGACGAAGTCGATGCTGGTGAGTTGTTTTTCTCCAGTCTCATGCCAGTGAATCAGAGATCGGCATCTTTTTACATAAAGTGCCTCGTATGGAGCCATCCCAATCGAGGAATGATAGCTATTATTGTACGAGAATTCTATCAATGGTAGCTTCTGATCCCAATTCCCCTTGAAGTCTAAGACACACGCTCTCAACATATCGTCTAACGTTTGTATAGTCCTCTCAGACTGGCTGTCAGTCTAAGGATGGAAAGCGGTGCCAAACTTCAATTTGGTTCCCATTGCAGCTTGAACGCTCTGCCAAAACCTTGAAGTGAAGCATCCATCACGGTTTGAGATGATCGATTTGGGTACTCCGTGCAGTCTTACTACTTGAGCGATGTACACTTCTGCTAACCTCTCTACCGAGTAACTCATCTTCATGGCTAAAAATCGAGCTGACTTCGTTAGTCGATCCATAATTACCTAGATGGCATCGTTCTCGCTTGAGGTTGTGGGCAATCCAACCATGAAATCCATGGTAATTTGCTCCCATTTCCACTCTAGTAGCTCGATCTTCTGTAACTCTCCTCTCAGTCACTGATGTTCTGCTTTAATTTTCTGGCAGGTGAGGCACCTTGCTATGAACTCGACAACGTCATTCTTCATGTTTGGCCACCAAAAACTTCCTTTCAAGCCCTGGTATATCTTATTTACTCCTGGATGTATCGAGTATGGCGTGTCATGAGCTTCTGACAGGATTCCCTTCTTGAGTTCTTCATCCTTTGGAACACACACTCTATCTTCGAAATAGAGTATGCCATCCTTAGAGACTTGAAACTCTGAATTCTAGTCCTCCATTGGCTCCTTTTTGAGCTTGTGTAAGGACGAATCGAGGTCTTGGCCGGCCTTGATTTCCTCTATGAGTGTTGACTGGAGGGTCATTTCAGACAACCTTCCTGTTAACATCTCAATCTCGCATGTGACTACCCTACCACCTTGCATTAACACAGCTTCTAGTCCAGTATTGGACGCGTCGCTGTAAATTACAAAATTCCCTTGTTTAACATCTGGTATGGTCGGAACTGGAGCGCTCGTGAGTCACCTTTTTAACTCCTAAAAGCTCTTTTTGCACTTGTCAGACCACTCATACTTCTTTTCCTTCTTGGTTAGCATCGTGAGTGGTGCGGCTAGCTTCGAGAATCCTTCCACAAAGCGTATGTAGTATCCCACTAAACCTAAGAAGCTACAGATTTCTGTTGCATTCTTCAAAGTCAACCAATTGCTAACTGCTTCTACCATTGCTGGGTCCACGGACACTCCCTCATGGGAGACCATGTGACCGAGAAAATGAACCTTCTCCAGCCAAAATTCATACTTAGAGAATTTGGCATACAGCTGATGCTTCTTAAGCTTAAGTAGGATGGCTCTTAAATGCTCCGCATGCTCTTCCTTTGTCTTAGAATATACAAGTATATCATCGATAAACACAATGACAAACTTGTCTAGGAACTCCTTGAATACTCGGTTCATCAGATCCATGAAAGCAGCAGGTGTGTTTATCAGTCCGAACGACATTACGAGGAACTCATAATGTCCATATCGTATTCAGAATGTCGTCTTGGGGATGTCTACATCTCGGATCCACAATTGGTGGTACCCGGAACGGAGGTCGATCTTGGAAAATACGGTAGCACCTCGTAGCTGATAAAACAAGTCGTCGATCGGTGACAACAGATACTTGTTCTTGATCGTGATCTTATTCAGCTCTCGGTAGTCTATCCACACTCGCAACGTTTCGTCTTTCTTCTTTACAAATAAGACCGGTGCTCCCCACGGCAAGCAGCTCTGTCGAATGAAACCATTGTCCATTAGCTTCTTTAACTGAGTTTGAAGCTCCTTCAATTTTGTCGGGGCCATTCTGTAAGGGGCCTTGGATACAGGTGTCGATCCTGGTAACAGTTCAATTTCAAACGATATCTCTCGCTCCGACGGAAGTCCTGGAAGATATTTGGGGAATACGTCTGTGAACTCCTTTACTACTGGTACGTTGTCCGGTCTGGCTTCTGCTTCCTAGGTCGTATCCATTATGTGTGCGAGAAAACCAGTGCATCCACTAGATAGTAGCTGGTGAGCCTTCATTGCCGATATCATCGTCTTTGGTTGCTTCGACGATAAGCCCTTGTAGACAAATGTTTCGTGTCCGCTCGGGTGGAAGGTCACCTCCCGTCTCTGACAGTCTATAATAGTGTGGTACTTGGCGAGGATATCCATTCCTATAATCACGTCGTAGTTGCACATCTTGATGATGATTAGGTCCACACTCAGCTCATACCCACTAATAACTATTGGTACGTGACGTATCCAATAGCTAGACAACAAAACTTCCCTAGAGGGAAGGGCGATTTGAAAAGTCTGGTTCATCTTATCAAAGTTCTTGCCTAACCTCCTAGCAAATTCTGATGATGCAAAAGAATGCGTAGTGCCAGAATCAAATAAAACTAGTGCAGTGGAGTTGGCGACAGAAAGCTGACCTGTCACCACGGTCGAGGTTCCGGCCTTTGCATCCTTGCGAGTAAAGGCATAAATCCCCCCTTGCTGCTCTGGAGCTTCCAATCTGCCTTGGCTGATCGCTGGGCCTTCAATCCTTCCCTGGGCAGCGTGTAGCTTTCCGTTAGTAGGGCGGGCTTGACCTTGCTGATTTTGCAGGTTTGAGCGGTAGTGTTTAGCGAAGTGGCCTTCCTTGCAACATATGTAATAGCAACTGGTGCCCTGGCAGCATTCTCATGGATGGTTCCTTCCGTATTTTGGACAAGGCGGTGGTTGATTTCTGTTTCCTCCTCGGTTATTTTTCTTCTGAGGAAAGTTCCTTTGCTGGCCTTGTAGGAAAATAAATCGGTAAAAATATATCAGAGTGGCGCAGCAGAACAATAAAAATTTTTAGATCGTTAAATATCTCATGATGCCATATACAATAAACCAACAACAATTAAAACTCATACCTCAAGGACGCCAATCTTGTAGGAGGAGAATGACCGGAGGCTTCAACCAACTAGCCTTCTCTACTATTCTCCAATTCCCGAATGGTTGAGTGTGTGGGCACTCTGAACCTCGATCGGTATGCTAGCACTACTAGTCTTCTTTCGACCACCCAGATCTCTAAAGAACTTTATTGTCACGATGAGCTGTGCAACAATAAGCCTGCTCACCTGAGAGTCTGTGGTCTGAGAGAACTGGAGTGGCAGGACCTCTATTTATAGACCTGCATGAGGTGATTCTCTGAATTTGAATTGGACTAGGAAAAGATATTCTCCCTTATCCATAACCATAAAATCTGAATTTTTCCATAGGAAAATCCCAACAATAAAATTCGGTTTTTTAAGGATAAAACCAATCCAAATCTAAACAAGATTTTAACTAGAATTTTATCTCCCTTTTTCAACCAAAAAATCTGAAATTTCCTAGGAGATTTTTCTCCAAATATTCGGCCACATTTAGGATAAGGGAGAATCAAAATTCCACTAGGATTTTCAGGCTTGAATCTTATCTCGACCTTATCCAAAATAACCGAATTTCCCTAGGAGATTTCCTCCATAATTTCGGCCACTTTTCAGGGAAGGAGAGAATACAAATTCAACTATGATTGAAACTTGAATTTTCCCTTGAACCTTATCCACAAAAACCGAAATTCCATTGAGGATTATCCTCAAAAATTTCGTCCACTTTTGTTAGGATTTAGATTCAAAATTCAAGTAGGATTCTAACAAGATTATCCTCTCCAAATCCAACTCAAATTCAAATTTCAAACCTTGTGGATTTTTCACAACAAATTCGAATCTTACTTGGACTGTGATTCAAAATTTGAATTTCAAATTTCAAATTCGAATTTCAAATTCAAATTTCAAATTTCAAATTTCAAATTTAAATTTCAAATTCAAATTTCAAATTCGAATTTCAAATTCAAATTTCAAATTCAAATTTCAAATTTCAAATTACAAAATTCAAATTTCAAAATCCACCAAACGATTGTGTTTCAAATTCTTGTTATCATGGATAATTTTCTACAACTCCAATCCAATCTAAAATAAAATCATGGCAACTTTATTTGGAGTTCGAATAATTGTGTACTCTATTATCCAAAACAAAATCTGAATCCAACCGGAGAGAATCTTGTCTACCATCCTAATCCTGTGTCATCACCATCCATGCATAATAAACTAGCCAATAGCATACACAAATCAATTTGCCAAACGTTAAGGAATTATGTGGAGCTAGTAGAGGGACTGATTGGACATATATAATCGGGCTCCCGTGATTCCATATGATCATCATTCTGTACCGAATAACTCAATCATATGATCACTAATTTCAGAGTCACACCACTATAAACCTGAAACTGAACTCCCAATTATGCATAATAAACTATCCAATGACCTTGTCATATATGCAAAACCCTCATATGACATCCATGATCAGCCTTAGGACAAAGTCCGTTTAATCCTACAAATCAGGCTATCTTAAAGTTCCATTCTACTACCGAATTAAGAAAACGATTATTCACCATATGTGAATAAGAAGTCATCCGCCCAGCAGACGACCCAAGGCCTTGTCCATTTTCACATTCAGTATAATGCCTTTAAGAGGATACCTTTAACTCCTTAGAGCTATGATTCCGATATCTGCAAACAAACCCTTCATCGTATACAAGTCATGCACCCAACGAACCGGTCTATAAGCTTACTACCTCTGAGACGCTTTAGCCATTGGAACATCAAAGTACACAAGTCATATACATGAAATAGTTCATTTACTCAGGATTAAGGTTATTGCACAATGAACGTCAAAAGCAGATTGATCCACTCATAGCGGACTACGTAGATCAATCACGCTTTAGTCCCGGTCTAATATGTCACCACCAAGCAACATATCTATGTCTCTACTTGGGAGTCTAGCTCCAGACAGTCAAGACAAACCGTCCCCTCCAAGGCTTTAGACAGCATAATAGTCTTAACATGAGTTAGATGCTCGGTCTAACCCCATAGACTACAGACCATAGTTTAGACCGCTAACTTTAGAACATTGTCTTCTCGCATACAAAAGTCTATTGCATACAATGTTCTAACAGTTTTAACACAAGCAATCAGTGAGCCATATTTGCTTACATTTACTTTAACATGTAAATAAGATGAGGACAGATAGCAATGTAATGAATAACCTCTATATATAATTTTATTATCCAGTTCAAAATGAATACATCAAAATGTCTCTAATACTTAGGGCATTTCCTAACAATCTCCCACTTGCCCTAAGCCAGTAGATGTGCCATGTTACGCATCCCCATCGCCTCTACATGTCTCTCAAAGCTTCTAGCCACCAAAGTCTTAGTAAAGGGATCATGATGTTGTCCTCGGACGCGATCTTACATACATCCACTTGTCCTGTCTCCACATGCCCTCTAATAATGTGATATCTCCGATCGATGTGTTTGGTCCTCTTGTGGTGCCAATATTCCCTTGTGTTGGCAATAGCTCCTGTATTATCACAGTAAAGTGTGATAGGATTGTCAACACCCGGAATGACCTCATGGCCTCTAAAGAACTTGCAGAGCCAAACCGCTTCTTTAGATGCCTCAGCCGCAGCCACATACTCAGCCTCCATAGTAGAGTCAGCTGTGCAGCCCTGCTTCACGCTCCTCCACACAATGGCGCCTCCTCCGAGTAAAAACACTGATCCAGATGTCGATTTCCTCGACTCCTTACAAGTCTGGAAGTCTGAGTCCGTGTATCCTACGGGTGTTAGGTCCCCTCCAGAATACACCAGCATATAATCCCTCGTTCTCTTAAGATACTTGAGTATACGCTTTACAGCTTGCCAGTGCTTGGTTCCAGGATTTGCTTGATATCGACTCACCGTACCTACTGCAAAACATATGTCTGGGCGAGTGCAAAGCATAGCATACATAAGGCTACCCACAGCGGATGCATAAGGGACCTTACTCATACGCTATTTTTCTTCCGATGTCTTGAGATAGTCATCCAATAAAAGAGTTAGACGGGTAATAGAAGGTTGTGAGCCTTTCTTTGCCTCTTGCATTGCATATTTGTCAATTATTTTGTCTATGTATGAAGCTTGGGATAACGCTATCATTTTGTTCTTTCGATCTCTGAAGAGACGAATGCCTAGAACATAATTAGCTTCTCCCATGTCCTTCATGTCAAACTGTTGGTGTAACCAAAGCTTGACCGATGATAAGTTCCTTACATCATTCCCAATGAGTAGTATATCATCGACATAGAGTATCAGAAAGACCACTTTTCTATCCTTAATACGTTTATAAACAGAAGGTTCATCAACGTTCTACTCAAAACCAAATGTCTTAATCGCTTGATCAAACCTCTGGTTCCATGAGCGAGATGCTTGCTTTAATCCATAAATGGATCTAATCAACTTGCAGACTTTCCTTTCTTGGCCTTTCGCTACGAATCCTTCGGGCTGTATCATATAGATACACTCTTCAAGATGGCCATTCAAGAATGCCGTCTTGACATCCATTTGCCAGATCTCGTAATCGAGAGCTGCAGCGATGGACAGAAGAATACGGATAGACTTCAACATAGCAACAGGCGAAAAGGTTTCATCGCAATCGATTCCAGCCTTTTGCTTGTATCCCTTTGCAACCAGTCTAGCTTTGAAAGTTTCCACTCTCCCTTCCGCATCCTTCTTTCTTTTGTAGACCATTTGCATCCAATGGGTTTTATCCCATCCGGCAAATCTACAAGTTCCAAAACAGAGTTGGATTTCATAGAATCCATCTCATTGTTCATAGCCTGTTTCCAAGATTTAGAATCAACATCATTTACAGCTTCATCATAAGGGACCCGATCATCCTCATGCTCATGAGCCTCGGCCTGGTATACCTCAGCATTATACATGAAGAAATTAGGTTTCTTAGAAACCCTCCCACTACGACGAGGCACCCTAAATTGTTGATCGTCTGCAGGTCTTTCACTAGAACTCAGACTTGCATCCAAGACCGAAATCTGTGGAGTAGTTCTTTCACCCGATAACTCCTCTAGCACCACTTTGCTTCGAGGCTTAAAGTCATTCATGTGACTTTCCTCCAAGAATGTCGCATGGTTGAGACAATGACTTTTTGTTCCTTCGGGTTATAGAACAGACCTCCTTTAGTTCCTTTTGGATACCCTACAAACATGCACAATTCTGATCTTGGTTCCAACTTTTTCGCGGCCCCATCTAGTACATGTGCCGGGCAGCCCCATATTCTCATATGTCTAAGGGAGGGCTTCCGGCCACGCCACAATTCATACGGAGTTTTGGGAATTGATTTGCTCGGAACCTAGTTCAGAATATAGCACGCCGTTTGTAAAGCATATCCCCAAAATGATAATGGCAGTGTTGAATAAATCATCATGGACCGTACCATATCCAATAAGGTCCTGTTTCTCCTTTCGGCTACACCATTCTGTTGTGGAGTACCAGGTGCAGTCAATTGGGATAATATCCCGTTCTCTACAAAATGTCCTAGAAATTCATCGGAGAGGTATTCGCCACCTCGATCAGGTCGAAGTGTCTTTATGGATTTATCTAATTGCTTTTCCACTTCCGCACGATACTCTTTGAACTTGTCAAAGGTTTCGCTCTTGCGGTGCATCAGATACACATATCCATACCTCGAGTAATCGTCTATAAAAGAGACATAATACTCGAACCCTCCTCGTGCTGTGACGTTCATGGGGCCACATACGTCAGTGTGCACAATTTCTAAGAGCTCCTGAACCCTTGTACCCTTAGCTCCAAAAGACCTCTTAGTCATTTTACCCTCTAGACAAGACTCACATTGGGGAAGTCGTACCTCCTCCAGAGATTCAAGAGGACCGTCTTTCACCAATCTTTGAATCCTATCCTGATTAATATGACCAAGTCTTAAATGCCAAAGATACGCCTTGTTAGAGTGAGAAACTTTCAACCTTTTAGAGTTATCAATTAATTCAGTGTCAAGCAGTGAGTACATCTTTGGTTTGATCAAATATAGGTTTCCATCCATCCATCCAGAACAGATAAAAGACTTATTTGTATGAATATCAACTCTTTTACTAAAAGAAACTGAATAAGAATCCTTTATTAAACAAGCTACCGATATAAGGTTCCTCCTAAAATTAGGAACATAAAAACAGTCTTTTAATAAAATAAACCTAAATTGATCAAAATAAAGGTAAACATCTCCCACTGCCTCAGCCACCACAAAGCTACCATCTCCAGTCCGCAACGAGAGGCTCCTATCATGCAGACTTCTCGTTTCTACGAACACCTACATAGAAACACAAACATGATTAGTAGCGCACGAATCAATGACCCAAGTGTCTTTCGATTCTTCCACCAAACACGCTTCCAAGTAATGAAGTTCCTTTCCTTCCTTGCCCTTGGAGGCTAGGAATTCCTGGCAAGCCTTCTTGAAGTGACCTACCTTCCCACAATGGAAGCATTTGGACTTTTTAGGGTCCTTCGGCTTCTCGTTCTTCTTCTTCTTCTTCTCGTCCGAGACAGGAGGATTAGAAGAACTAGAAGCCACTTGCTTATTATTTGGCCTCTTCCTCTTCCGTGAGGGATTGGAAGATTCCGCCAAATTGGCCTCACCTTTAGGTCGGACCACATCCTCATCCCTGATCATCCACTCATAAGCCTGTAGTTGCTTCATGAGCTCGGTTAGTCCTAACTCCTTTGTCACCAGATTGTATGCGACCTCAAACCCCACAAAATTTTTAGACAAAGTCTTGAACACCATCTCAATCTAGGTGTTGTGGTCCAACTCAGCACTATTCTCGGCAGCCTCAGTGAAGAATCCCATTAGAGTGATCATATGGTCCTTCACCGGAGTACCCGTCTTTTGCTTAGAGTTCATAATGCTGGTGATAGCGGACTGTCGAGCCAATTTTTCTTGGCCTCCGAACATGTCCTCTAGATTTTCCATGATCTCCCCAGCAACTTGATAAGTCTCATGCTGCTTTTGTAAAGCACTCGTCATGCTAGCAAGGATGTAGCATCGAGCTATCTCATTGGATTCTCTCCAACGATTATAGGCAACCGGGACCTCCTAAAGTGGTGTGTCAGGTTTGGGCCCAGGTGGGCATGGTTCGTCCAGTACGAACTTGTGTCTCTCGCAGCTGAGAACTATTAATAGATTTTTTTTCCAATCTTTATAATTGTCGCCATTCAGTTTATTCTCAGTAAGTATTGAAATGAGGGGTGTCGGTGACATTTTGAACTGAAATAAAATTATACTAGACATCATTACAAAGCCCAAGCAAATATACAGATAATTTAGCAAATAAAACATATAAGTATGTACCTACATGAAACTTGAAAAACATGTAGCATTGCAACAGTAATTCTCAGCACCTATTGCCCCAAGCCACCGAGGGGTGATCATGAAAACAAATAGCCAGAACATGGACCCCGTCCAATTAATATATGTTGCCTTAAATCCTCCAAGGTTAAGACATATATTAATAACCTTTTATTTGGCCACCAGTTTAGTTAACAGAGCTTCTAGGGAAGGTTAATAACTAAACGAGTCTTGAATGTATAACCATTGTTTACGTAGCCCGATCCACGTCCTACCAAGCCACCGAGGGGTGGTCATGAATAGGATCGTACCCGAACACGTTTTCCACATAGGATATCTAATCTAGTATGCTGGCGGCGGTAAACACCTACCGAGGGGTGTGGTCAGGGTAGAACTGACACGAGGCGTTACCATACTTTCACATATGGATCAACAATGGAGGCCGTGGGTTTTGTTTAAAACCCTCTCCCACTCAATATTTTGAAAAACATGCAAGTTTTGACAAATTATGTATAATCAATATAGTATGAGTGGCACTCACCTATCCTATATGACATGTTATCAAATATGCATACAAAACATCTATCAATACATATTTATACATCCATGACGTATCACAGAAAAATAATTGACAGAATAACCAAGCCATGGTTCCATCCTAGAACAAAGAAAATAAAGATTACAAAATTCCATCCAAAGCATTCTTTGGGTCTTGAATTTCGTTCCATCTTCTTGTATCCATCTTTATGTAGCCTCTCCATTTATTTCTCATCCTAAGAATCGTTTAAAATTTAAATCTCCAAAAATTTAAATTTCAAATTCAAATTCCAAATTCGAATTTCAAATTTAAATTTCAAATTTAAATTTTAAACAATTTTAAACATCATGTGTAATAATATGTAATTTCAAAAATTTCAAATTTTCAATTACATATTTTTAAACATGATTTAAAATTAAATCTCAAATTTAACAATCAAAATTTTTCAAATTTTTGGACCATCGCACCGCCGCCCCCGAAGGCGGCAGCCGCCGTGGGCAGCCACCAGCCCCAAAGGGGCTGGCAGCCCACGGTTGCCCCCTATGTGTAGCCTTGCCGAGCTGCAGGCCAAGCCTACAGTGCTGGGCTGCACGCCCAGGCTGGGCGCAGCAGCCAGGCTGCACGCCCAGGCTGGGCGCAGCAGCCAGGCTGCACGCCCAGGCTGGGCGCAGTAGCCAGGCTGCACGCCCAGGCTGCGGCCAGCCTTGGGCAGGCCACGGCCACCCTTGGCTGCAGGCCAAGCCAGCGGCCGTGGGTGGTGTTGGCCTGCACAGGGGCTGCCGCAGCCCCATCCTGCCCGAGGGCAAGGGCTGCAGCCCCACCAAGGCCCATCGGTCTATCCCGAAGGGTCGTGTCTCGATTTTCGTGTCATATTCCAATTTACCTATTAGGATCTCCAAAAATTAATTTGAATCCCAATTAAATTGAAAATTTTCCACACAATCAAAATTTCAACCTTTAAATCAAATTTAATTTTTTTTTTTTGGGAAAAAATAAATTACGGTCTTGAATCTTCAATCTCCTCCAAGAATAATTACATAAAATTTCCTAAACCGTTTCCGGTGTACGAAAATTCTAACCATAAAAATTCTAAGAGACAAAAAATAAAATCCATGGGAAAATTACAGTGTTAATAAACTGCTCCCATGGTCACATAAAAATTCCTGGATACAATTTTTCTAAATTCTAATGAACCATAACTGGAATAAACAAGCATGCTTATAATAATTCAGAAAATTAAAATAACCACATACTTTATACATAATCCATGATAACAGTATAAAGGAACCCTAGAATGCCACTCTCTAAATATCAAATCCATACATAAATAAAAAGACTAAGTAATTGTCTAATTTATGTATATGGCATAGTCATGAGATGGCTCTGATACCAATTGTAAGAAAATAAATCGGTAAAAACGTATCAAAGTGGCGTAGCAGAATAATAAAAATTTTTAGATCGTTAAATATCTCATGATGCCATATACAACAAACCAACAACAATTAAACTCATACCTCAAGGACGCCAATCTTGTAGGAGGAGAATGACCGGAGGCTTCAACCAACTAGCCTTCTCTACTATTCTCCAATTCCCGAATGGCTGAGTGTGTGGGCACTCTGAACCTCGATCGGTATGCTAGCACTGCTAGTCTTCTTCCGACCACCCAGATCTCTAAAGAACGTTATTATCACGATGAGCTGTGCAACAATAAGCCTGCTCACCTGAGAGTCTGTGGTCTGAGAGAACTGGAGTGGCAGGACCTCTATTTATAGACCTGCATGAGGTGATTCTCTGAATTTGAATTTGACTAGGAAAAGATATTCTCCCTTATCCATAACCATAAAATCCAAATTTTTCCATGGGAAAATCCCAACAATAAAATTCGGTTTTTTAAGGATAAAACCAATCCAAATCTAAACAAGATTTTAACTAGAATTTTATCTCCCTTTTTCAACCAAAAAATCTGAAATTTCCTAGGAGATTTTTCTCCAAATATTCGGCCACATTTAGGATAAGGGAGAATCAAAATTCCACTAGGATTATCAAGCTTGAATCTTATCTCGACCTTATCCAAAATAACCGAATTTTCCTAGGAGATTTCCTCCATAATTTTGGCCATTTTTCAGGGAAGGAGAGAATCCAAATTCAACTAGGATTGAAACTTGAATTTTCCCTTGAACCTTATCCACAAAAACCGAAATTCCATTGAGGATTATCCTCAAAAATTTCGTCCACTTTTGTTAGGATTTAGATTCAAAATTCAAGTAGGATTCTAACAAGATTATCCTCTCCAAATCCAACTCAAATTCAAACTTCAAACCTTGTGGATTTTCCACAACAAATTTGAATCCCACTTGGACAGTGATTCAAAATTTGAATTTCAAATTTCAAATTCAAATTTCAAATTTCAAATTTCAAATTTAAATTTCAAATTCAAATTTCAAATTCAAAATTCAAAATTCAAATTTCAAAATTCAAAATTCAAAATCCACAAAACGGTTGTGTTTCAAATTCTTGTTCTCATGGATAATTTTCTACAACTCCAATCCAATCTCAAATAAAATCATGGCAACTTTATTTGGAGTTCGAATAATTGTGTACTCTATTATCTAAAACAAAATCTGAATCCAACCGGAGAGAATCTTGTCTACCATCCTAATCCTGTGTCATCACCATCCATGCATAATAAACTAGCCAATAGCATACACAAATCAATTTGCCAAATGTTAAGGAATTATGTGGAGCTAGTAGAGGGACTGATTGGACATATATAATCGGGCTCCCGTGATTCCATATGATCATCATTCTGTACCGAACAACTCAATCATATGATCACTAATTTCAGAGTCACACTACTATAAACCTGAAATTGAACTCCCAATTATATACCGTATTACGTAAGCCTGTGACGAGCTACTATCCAATGACCTTGTCATATATGCAAAACCCTCATATGATATCCATAATCAGCCTTAGGTTAAAGTCCGTTCAGGCAATCTTAAAGTTCCATTATACTACCGAATTAAGAAAATGATTATTCACCATATGTAAATAAGAAGTCATCCGCCCAGTAGACGACCCATGGCCTTCTCCATTTTCACATTCAGTATAATGCCTTTAAGAGGATAACTTTAATTCCTCAGAGCTATGATTCCGATATCTGCAAACAAACCCTTCATCGTATACAAGTCATGCACCCAACGAACCGGTCTATAAGCTTACTACCTCTGAGACGCTTTAGCCATTGGAACATCAAAGTACACAAGTTATATACATGAAGTAGTTCATTTACTCGGGATTAAGGTTATTGCACAATGAACGTCAAAAGCAGATTGATCCACTCATAGCGGACTACGTAGATCAATCACGCTTTAGTCCCGGTCTAATATGTCACCACCAAGCAACATATCTATGTCTCTACTTGGGAGTCCAGCTCCAGACAGTCAAGACAAACCGTCCCCTCCAAGGCTTTAGACAACATAATAGTCTTAACATGAGTTAGATGCTCGGTCTAACCCCATAGACTACAGACCATAGTTTAGACCGCTAACTTTAGAACATTGTCTTCTCGCATACAAAAGTCCATTGCATGCAAATGTTCTAATAGGTTTAACACAAGCAGTCAGTGAGCCATATTTGCTTACATTTACTTTAACATGTAAATAAGACGAGGACAGATAGCAATGTAATGAATAACCTCTATATATAATTTTATTATCCAGTTCAAAACGAATACATCAAAATATCTCTAATACTTAGGGCATTTCCTAACAATCTCCCACTTGCCCTAAGCCAGTAGATGTGCCATGTTACGCATCCCCATCGCCTCTACATGCCTCTCAAAGTTTCTAGCCACCAAAGTCTTAGTAAAGGGATCAGCGATGTTGTCCTCGGACGCGATCTTACATACATCCACTTGTCCTGTCTCTACATGCCCTCTAATAATGTGATATCTCCGATCGATGTGCTTGGTCCTCTTGTGGTGTCGAGATTCCCTTGTGTTGGCAATAGCCCCAGTATTATCACAGTAAGGTGTGATAGGTTTGTCAACACCCGGAATGACCTCAAGGTCTCTAAAAAACTTGCGGAGCCAAACCGCTTCTTTAGATGCCTCAGCCGCAGCCACATACTCAGCCTCCATAGTAGAGTCAGCTGTGCAGCCCTGCTTCACGCTCCTCCACACAATAGCGCCTCCTCCGAGTAAAAACACTAATCCAGATGTCGATTTCCTCGAATCCTTACAAGTCTGGAAGTCTGAGTCTGTGTATCCTACGGGTGTTAGGTCCCCTCCAGAATACACCAGCATATAATCCCTCGTTCTCTTAAGATACCTGAGTATATGCTTTACAGCTTGCCAGTGCTTGGTTCCAGGATTTGTTAGATATCGACTCACCGTACCTACTGTAAAACATATGTCTGGGCGAGTGCAAAGCATAGCGTACATAAGGCTACCCACAGCGGATGCATAAGGGACCTTACTCGTACGCTCTCTTTCTTCTGATGTCTTGGGACAGTCATCCAATGAAAGAGTTAGACCGGCAATAGAAGGTTGTGAGCCTTTGTTTGCCTCTTGCATTGCATATTTGTCAATTATTTTATCTATGTATGAAGCTTGGGATAACGTTATCATTTTGTTCTTTCGATCTCTGAAGAGACGAATGCCTAGAACATAATTAGCTTCTCCCAAGTCCTTCATGTCAAACTGTTGGTGTAACCAAAGCTTGAACGATGATAAGTTCCCTACATCATTCCCAATGAGTAGTATATCATCGACATAGAGTATCAGAAAGACCACTTTTCCATCCTTAATACGTTTATAAACGCAAGGTTCATCAACGTTCTACTCAAAACCAAATGTCTTAATCGCTTGATCAAACCTCTGGTTCCATGAGCGGGATGCTTGCTTTAATCCATAAATGGATCTAAGCAACTTGCAGTCTTTCCTTTCTTGGCCTTTCGCTACGAACCCTTCGGGCTGTATCATATAGATACACTCTTCAAGATGGCCATTCAAGAATGCCGTCTTGACATCCATTTGCCAGATCTCGTAATCGAGAGCCGCAGCAATGGACAGAAGAATACAGATAGACTTCAGCATAGCAACAGGCAAAAAGGTTTCATCGTAATCGATTCCAGCCTTTTGCGTGTATCCCTTTACAACCAGTCTAGCTTTGAAAGTTTCCACTCTCCCTTCCGCATCCTTCTTTCTTTTGTAGACCCATTTGCATCCAATGGGTTTTATCCTATCCGGTAAATCTACAAGTTCCCAAACAGAGTTGGATTTCATATAATCCATCTCATTGTTCATAGCCTGTTTCCAAGATTTAGAATCAACATCATTTACAACTTCATCATAAGTGATCGGATCATCCTCATGCTCATGAGCCTTGGCCTGGTATACCTCAGCATCATACATGAAGAAATTAGGTTTCTTAGAAACCCTCCCACTACGACGAGGCACCCTAAATTGTTGATCATCTGCAGGTCTTTCACTGGAACTCGGACTTGCGTCCGAGACTGAAATCTGTGGAGTAGTTCTTTCACACGATAACTCCTCTAACACCACTTTGCTTCGAGGCTTAAAGTCATTCATGTGACTTTCCTCCAAGAATGTCACATAGGTTGAGACAATGACTTTCTGTTCCTTCGGGTTATAGAACAGATCTCCTTTAGTTCCTTTTCGATACCCTACAAACATGCACAATTCTGATCTTGGTTCCAACTTTTTCGCATCCCCATCTAGTACATGTGCCGGGCAGCCCCATATTCTCATATGTCCAAGGGAGGGCTTCCTGCCACGCCACAATTCATACGGAGTCCTGGGAATTGATTTGCTCGGAACCTGGTTCAGAATATAGCACGCCGTTTGTAAAGCATATCCCCAAAATGATAATGGCAGTGTTGAATAACTCATCATGGACTGTACCATATCCAATAAGTTCCTGTTTCTCCTTTCGGCTACACCATTTGGTTGTGGAGTACCAGGTGCAGTCAATTGGGATAATATCCCGTTCTCTACAAGATGTCCTAGAAATTCATCAGAGAGGTATTCGCCACCTCGATCAGATCAAAGTGTCTTTATGGATTTATCTAATTGCTTTTCCATTTCCGCACGATACTCTTTGAACTTCTCAAAGGTTTCGCTCTTGCGGTGCATCAGTTACACATATCCATACCTCGAGTAATCATCTATAAAAGAGACATAATACTCGAACCCTCCTCATGCTGTGACGTTCATGGGGCCACATACGTCAGTGTGCACAATTTCTAAGAGCTCTTGAGCCCTTGTACCCTTAGCTCTAAAAGACCTCTTAGTTAGGGGTGTTCGTTGGGTGGGTTGGGTGGATTTTTGACATTTTTCAACCCACCCAATCTTCATTGGGTGGGTTGAAAAATTTTTTCACCCACCTAATTAACCCAATAAACAAAATCGACCCACCCAATTAAAGTTTGGGTGGGTTTGGCGGGTTTTTCGGGTTCGTCGGGTTTGACAATTTATAAAAATAAAGTAATAAAACATGACTTAAAAATTTAATTACAAATCAAAATACAAGCTCAAATATTCAAATAAAGAAGTCATGTAAAGATAATAAGAACTAATTAAAACATGCTTTTAATGAATACTAAGAAACATCAATCACAAACAATCAAATCTATTTCACAAGAATAATCTCTAACTCCAATGTGTGTAGTAACAAGAACTAAAGCCAGGTAAATTGAAATAAACTTGAAATCTTGTTCCTAAATCCTAACGAAAGGGAAGATTAAGGGAGGCTAGTGACAAGTGGCGGCTAGGGCTGGGTAAGGGCAAGGCACGAGACGAACACGGGCTTGGGGAGGCAAAAATGAGTACGTCGAGGGGTGACGGCCGATGGTCGAAGAAAGGGACAATTGGAGGAGGCTGGTGGGACATCGAGTTTGGTAAGGGTAAGGCACAAACTTTGGCTTGGGAGGAGGCATAAATGGGAAATGACAGTCGGCTCAACAAAATTGGCTTAGATTAGTCATTATATTTTTATTAAATATAAAAAAAAAAATTCATTGTGTGGGTTGGGTTTTGGTCGGGTTTTAGAATTCCAACCCGAACCCACCCAATTTGACATCGGGTTGGGTGGGTCAACCCGACTTTTTTTTGGGTCTGACGTGGACCCAACCCGTCGGGTTTTCCTTGGGTGGGTTGGGTGGGTTATTTGGGTTTTCAGATTTTTTGTTCACCCCTACTCTTAGTCATTTTACCCTCTAGACAAGACTCACATTGGGGAAGTCGTACCTCCTCCAGAGATTCCAGAGGACCGTCTTTCATCAATCTTTGAATCCTATCCTGATTAATATGACCAAGTCTTAAATGCCAAAGATACGCCTTGTTAGAGTGAGAAACTTTCAACCTTTTAGAGTTATCAATTAATTCAGTGTCAAGCAGTGAGTACATCTTTGGTTTGATCAAATATAGGTTTCCATCCATCCATCCAGAACAGATAAAAGACTTATTTGTACGAATATCAACTCTTTTACTAAAAGAAACTGAATAAAAATCCTTTATTAAACAAGCTATCGATATAAGGTTCCTCCTAAAATTACGAACATAAAAACAGTCTTTTAATAAAATAAACCTAAATTGATCAAAATAAAGGTAAACATCTCCCACTGCCTCAGCCACCACAAAGCTACCATCTCCAGTCCACAACGAGAGGCTCCTATCATGCAGACTTCTCGTTTCTACGAACCACTACATAGAAACACAAACATGATTAGTGGCGCCCGAATCAATGACCCAAGTGTCTTTCGATTCTTCCACCAAACACGCTTCCAAGTAATGAAGTTCCTTACCTTCCTTGCCCTTGACGGCTAGGAATTCTTGGCAAGCCTTCTTGAAGTGACCTACCTTCCCACAACGGAAGCATTTGGACTTTTTAGGGTCCTTCGACTTCTTGTTCTTCTTCTTCTTCTTCCCGTCCGAGACAGGATGTTAGGAAATGCCCTAAGCATTAGAGACATTTTGATGTATTCATTTTGAACTGGATTATAAAATTATACATAGAGGTTATTCATTACATTGTTATCTGTCCTCGTCTTATTTATATGTTAAAGTAAATGTAAGCAAATATGGCTCACTGACTGCTTGTGTTAAAACTGTTAGAACGTTGCATGCAATGGATTTTTGTATGCGAGAAGACAATGTTCTAAAGTTAGTAGTCTAAACTATGGTCTGTAGTCTATGGGGTAAGATCGAGCATCTAACTCATGTTAAGACTATTATGTTGTCTAAAGCCTTAGAGGGGACGGTTTGTCTTGACTGTCTGGAGCTGGACTCCCAAGTAGAGACATGGATATGTTGCTCGGTGTTGACATATTAGACCGGGACTAAAGTGTGATTGATCTACGTAGTCCGCTATGAGTGGATCAATCTGCTTTTGACGTTCAATGTGCAATAACCTTAATCCTGAGTAAATGAACTACTTCATGTATATGACTTGTGTACTTTGATGTTCCAATGGCTAAAGCGTCTCAGAGGTAGTAAGCTTAATGACCGGTTGGTTGGGTGCATGACTTGTATACGATGAAAGGTTTGTTTGCAGATATCGGAATCATAGCTCTGAGGAGTTAAAGGTATCCTCTTAAAGGCATTATACTGAATGTGAAAATGGACAAGGCCTTGAGTTGTCTGCTGGGCGGATGACTTCTTATTCACATATGGTGAATAATCATTTTCTTGATTCGGTAGTATAATGGAACTTTAAGATAGCCTGATCAGTAGGATTAAACGGACTTTAACCTAAGGCTGATCATGGATATCATATGAGGGTTTTGCATATATGACAAGGTCATTGGATGGTAGCTCGTCACAGGCTTACGTAATACGGTATATAATTGGGAGTTCAGTTTCAGGTTTATAGTGGTGTGACTCTGAAACTAGTGATCATATGATCGAGTTGTTCGGTACAGAATGATGATCATATGGAATCACGGGAGCCCGATTATATATGTCCAATCAGTCCCTCTACTAGCTCCACATAATTCCTTAACGTTTGGCAAATTGATTTGTGTATGCTATTGGCTAGTTTATTATGCATGGATGGTGATGACACAGGATTAGGATGGTAAAGAAGATTCTCTCCGGTTGGATTCAGATTTTGTTTTGGATAATAGAGTACACAATTATTCGAACTCCAAATAAAGTTGCCATGATTTTATTTGAGATTGGATTGGAGTTGTAGAAAATTATCCATGAGAACAAGAATATGAAACACAACCGTTTTGTGGAATTTGAAATTTGAATTTTGAAATTTGAAATTTGAATTTTGAAATTTGAAATTTGAATTTTGAATTTGAAATTTGAATTTGAAATTTGAAATTTGAAATTTGAAATTTGAATTTGAAATTTGAATTTGAAATTTGAAATTCAAATTTTGAATCACAGTCCAAGTAGGATTCGAATTTGTTGTGGAAAATCCACAAGGTTTGAAATTCGAATTTGAGTTGGATTTGGAGAGGATAATCTGTTAGAATCCTACTTGAATTTTGAATCCAAATCCCAACAAAAGTGGACGAAATTTTTTAGGATAATCCTCATGGAAAAATTCGGATTTTGTGGATAAGGTTCAAGGGAAAATTCAAGCTTCAATCCGAGTTGAATTTGGATTCTCTCCTTCCCTGAAAAGTGGCCGAAATTAGGGAGAATATCTCCTAGGAAATTCGGTTATTTTGGATAAGGTTGAGATAAGATTCATGCTTGAAAAACCTAGTGGAATTTTGATTCTTCCTTATCCTAAAAGTGGCCGAAAATTTGGAGAAGATTTTCTCCTAGAAATTTCAGATTTTTTGGTAGAAAAAGGGAGATAAAATTCTAGTTAAAATCTTGTTTAGCTTTGGATTGGATTTATCCTAGGAAAAACCGAATTTAATTGTGGAGATTCTCCCTTGGAAAATTCAGATTTTTTGGTTATGGATAAGGGAAAAAAAAAAAATCTTTTCCTAGTCCAATTCGAATTCAGAGAATCACCTCATGCAGGTCTATAAATAGAGGTCCTGCCACTCCAGTTCTCTCAGACCACAGACTCTCAGGTGAGCAGGCTTATTGTTGCACTGCTCATCGTGACAATAAAGCTCTTTAGAGATCTGGGTAGTCGAAAGAAGACTAGCAGTGCTAGCATACCGATCAAGGTTCAGAGTGCCCATACACTCAGCCATTCGGGAATTGGAGAATAGTAGAGAAGGCTAGTTGGTTGAAGCCTCCGGTCATTCTCCTCCTGAAAGATTGGCATCCTTGAGGCATGAGTTTTAATTGTTGTTGGTTTATTGTGTATGGCATCATGAGATATTTAACGATCTAAAAATTTTTATTATTCCGCTGCGCCACTCTGATACGTTTTTACCGAATTATTTTCCTACAATTGGTATCAGAGCCATCTCATGACTATGCCATGTACATAAATTAGACAATTACTTAGTCTTTTTATTTATGTATGGAGTTGATATTTAGAGAGTGGCATTCTAGGGTTCCTTTATGTTGTTATCATGGATTATGTATAAAGTATGTGGTTATTTTAATTTTTTGAATTATTATAAGCATGCTAGTTTATACCAGTTATGGTTCCTTAGAGTTTAGAAAAATTGTATCTAGGAATTTTTTTATGTAACCATGGGAGCAGTTTATTAAGACTGTAATTTTCCCATGGATTTTAATTTCTGTCTCTTAGAATTTTTATGGTTAGAATTTTTGTACACCGGAAACGGTTTAGGAAATTTTATGTAATTATTCTTAGAGGAGATTGAAGATTGAAGACCGTAATTTATTTTTTCCCAAAAGTTAAATTTGATTTAAAGATTGAAATTTTGATTGTGTGGAAAATTTCAATTTAATTGGGATTCAAATTAATTGTTGGAGATCCTAATAGGTAAATTGGAATATGGCATGAAAATCGATACACGACCCCTCGGGATAGGCTGACGAACCTTGGTGGGGCTACAGCCCCTGCCCTTGGGCAGGATGAGGCTGCGACAGCCCCTGTGCAGGCCCACACCACCCACGGCTGCAGGCTTGACCTGCAGCCAAGGGTGGCCGTGGCCTGCCCAAGGCTGGCCGCAGCCTGGGCGTACAGCCTCTGGCTGCAGGCGCTGCCTGCAGCCTGCCGGTTGCTGTGCCTAGTCTGGACGTGTAGCCTGGCGCTGCAGGATTGGCCTGCAGCCCGGCAGGGCTGCACAAATGGCAGCCGTGGGCTGCCAGCCCCTCCGGGGTTGGTGGCTGCCCACGGCGGCTGCCGCCTACGGGGGCGGCGGTCCGACGGTCCAAAAATCAGAAAATTTTGATTTTTAAATTTGAGATTTAATTTTAAATCATGTTTAAAAATATGTAATTAAAAATTTGATATTTTTGAAATTACATATTATTACACATGATGATTAAATTGTTTAAAATTTAAATTTGAAATTTAAATTTGAAATTCGAATTTGGAATTTGAATTTGAAATTTAAATTTTTGGATATTTAAATTTTAAATAATTCTTGGGATGAAAAATAAATGGAGAGGCTACATAAAGAAGGATACAAGAAGACGGAACAAAATTCAAGACCCAAAGAATGCTTTGGATGGAATTTTGTAATCTTTTTTTTTTTTTTTGTTCTAGGATGGAACCATAGCTTGGTTATTCTGTCAATTATTTTTTCTGTGATATGTCATGGATGTATAAATATGTATTGATGGATGTTTTGTATGCATATTTGATAACATGTCATATAGGATAGGTGAGTGCCGCTCATACTATATTGATCATACATAATTTGTCAAAACTTGCATGTTTTTCAAAATATTGAGTGGGAGAGGGTTTCAAACAAAACCCACGGCCTCCATTGTTGATCCATATGTGAAAGCATGGTAACGCCTCGCGTCAGTTCTGCCCTGACCACACCCCTCGGTAGGTGTTTACCGCCGCCGGTATACTAGATTGGATCTCCTATGTGGAAAACGTGTTCGGGTGCGATCCTATTCATGACCACCCCTCGGTGGCTTGGTAGGACGTAGATCGGGCTACATAAACAATGGTTATACACTCAAGACTCGTTTAGTTATTAACCTTCCCTAGAAGCTCTGTTAACTAAACTGGTGGCCAAATAAACGGTTATTAATATATGTCTTAATCTTGGAGGATTTAAGGTAACATATATTAATTGGACGGGGTCCATGTTCTGGCTATTTGTTTTCATGACCACCCCTCGGTGGCTTGGGGCAATAGGTCCTGAGAATTACCGTTGCAATGCTACATGTTTTTCAAGTTTCATGTAGGAACATACTTGTATGTTTTATTTGCTAAATTATCTGTATATTTGCTTGGGCTTTGTAATGATGTCTAGTATAATTTTATTTCAGTTCAAAATGTCACCGACACCCCTCATTTCAATACTTACTGAAAATAAGTTGAATGGTGATAATTATAAAGACTGGAAAAGAAATCTATTAATAGTTCTCAGCTGCGAGAGACACAAGTTCGTACTGGATGAACCATGCCCACCTGGGCCCAAACCTGACACACGACTTGAGGAGGTCCCGGTTGCCTATAATCGTTGGAGAGAATCCAATGAGATAGCTCGCTGCTACATCCTTGCTAGCATGATGAGTGCTTTACAAAAGCAACATGAGACTTATCAAGTTGCTGGGGAGATCATGGACAATCTGGAGGACATGTTCGGAGGCCAAGAAAAATTGGCTCGACAGTCCACTATCACCAGCATTATAAACTCTAAGCAAAAGGCGGGTGCTCCGGTGAAGGACCATATGATCACTCTAATGGGATTCTTCGTTGAGGCTACCGAGAATGGTGCTGAGTTGGACTACAACACCCAGATCGAGATGGTGTTCAAGACTCTGTCTAAAGATTTTGTGGGGTTTAAGGCCGCATACAATCTGGCGACAAAGGAGTTAGGACTAACCGAGCTCATGAAGCAACTACAGGCTTATGAGCGGATGATCAGGGATGAGGATGTGGTCCGACCTAAAGGAGAGGCCAATTTGGCGGAATCTTCCAATCCCTCACGGAAGAGGAAGAGGCCAAATAAGAAGCAAGTGGCTTCTAGTTCTTCTAATCCTCCTGTCTCGGACGGGAAGAAGAAGAAGAAGAACAAGAAGCCAAAGGACCCTAAAAAGTCCAAATGCTTCCATTGTGGGAAGGTAGGTCACTTCAAGAAGGCTTGCCGGGAATTCCTAGCCGCCAAGGGCAAGGAAGGTAAGGAACTTCATTACTTAGAAGCGTGTTTGGTGGAAGAATCGAAAGACACTTGGGTCATTGATTTGGGCGCCACTAATCATGTTTGTGTTTCTTTGCAGGGGTTCGTGGAAACGAGAAGTCTACATGATAGGAGCCTCTCGTTGCGGACTGGAGATGGTAGCTTTGTGGTAGCTGAAGCAGTGGGAGATGTTCACCTTTATTTTGATCAATTTAGGTTTATTTTATTGAAAGACTGTTTTTATGTTCCTAATTTTAGGAGGAACCTTATATCGGTAGCTTGTTTAATAAAGGATTCTTGTTCAGTTTCTTTTAATAAAAGAGTTGATATTCGTAGAAATAAGTCTTTTATCTATTCTGGATGGATGGATGGAAACCTATATTTGATCAGACCAAAGATGTACTCACTGCTTGACACTGAATTAATTGATAACTCTAAAAGGTTGAAAGTTTCTCACTCTAACAAGGTGTATCTTTGGCATTTAAGACTTGGTCATATTAATCAGGATAGGATTCAAAGATTGGTGAAAGACGGTCCTCTGGAATCTCTGGAAGAGGTACGACTTCCCCAATGTGAGTCTTGTCTAGAGGGTAAAATGACTAAGAGGTCTTTTGGAACTAAGGGTACAAGGGCTCAGGAGCTCTTAGAAATTGTGCACACTGACGTATGTGGCCCCATGAACGTCACAGCACGAGGAGGGTTCGAGTATTATGTCTCTTTTATAGATGATTACTCGAGGTATAGATATGTGTATCTGATGCACCGTAAGAGCGAAACCTTTGACAAGTTCAAAGAGTATCGTGCGGAAGTGGAAAAGCAATTGGATAAATCCATAAAGACACTTCGATCTGATTGAAGTGGCGAATATCTCTCCGACGAATTTCTAGGACATCTTGTAGAGAACGGGATATTATCCCAATTGACTGCACCTGGTACTCCACAACAGAATGGTGTAGCTGAAAGGAGAAACAGGACCTTGTTGGATATGGTACGATCCATGATGAGTTATTCAACACTGCCATTATCATTTTGGGGATATGCTTTACAAACGACATGCTATATTCTGAACCAAGTTCCGAGCAAATCAATTCCTAGAACTCCGTATGAATTGTGGCGTGGCAGGAAGCCCTCCCTTGGACATATGAGAATATGGGGCTGCCCGACACATGTACTGGATGGGGATGCGAAAAAGTTGGAACCAAGATCAGAATTATGCATGTTTGTAGGGTATCCAAAAGGAACAAAAGGAGGTCTGTTCTATAACCTAAAGGAACAAAAAGTCATTGTCTCAACCCATGCGACATTCTTGGAGGAAAGTCACATGAATGACTTTAAGCCTCGAAGCAAAGTGGTGCTAGAGGAGTTATCGGGTGAAAGAACTGCTCCACAGATTTCGGTCTTGGACGTAAGTCTGAGTTCCAGTGAAAGACCTGCAGACAATCAACAAATTAGGGTGCCTCGTCATAGTGGGAGGGTTTCTAAGAAACCTAATTTCTTCATGTATGATGCTGAGGTATACCAGGCTGAGGCTCATGAACATGAGGAAGATCAGGTCACGTATGATGAAGCTATAAAGGATGTTGATTCTAAATCTTGGAAACAGGCTATGAACAATGAGATGGATTCTATGAAATCCAACTCTGTTTGGGAACTTGTAGATTTGCCGGATGGGATAAAACCCATTGGATGCAAATGGGTCTACAAAAGAAAGAAGGATGCGGAAGGGAGAATGGAAACTTTCAAAGCTAGACTGGTTGCAAAGGGATACATGCAAAAGGCTAGAATCGATTATGAGGAAACCTTTTCACCTGTTACTATGCTGAAGTCTATCCGTATTCTTCTGTCCATTACTGCAGCTCTCGATTACGAGATCTGGCAAATGGATGTCAAGACGGCATTCTTGAATGGCCATCTTGAAGAGTGTATCTATATGATACAGCCTGAAGGGTTCGTAGCGAAAGGCTAAGAAAGGAAAGTCTGCAAGTTGCTTAGATCCATTTATGGATTAAAGCAAGCATCCCGCTCATGGAACCAGAGGTTTGATCAAGCGATTAAAACATTTGGTTTTGAGCAGAATGTTGATGAACCTTGTGTTTATAAACGTATTAAGGATGGAAAAGTGGTCTTTCTGATACTCTATATCGATGATATACTACTCATTGGGAATGATGTAGGGAACTTATCATCGGTCAAGCTTTGGTTACACCAACAGTTTGACATGAAGGACTTGGGTGAAGCTAATTATGTTCTAGGCATTCGTCTCTTCAGAGATCGAAAGAACAAAATGATAGCATTATCCCAAGCTTCATACATAGATAAAATAATTGACAAATATGCAATGCTAGAGGCAAAGAAAGGCTCACAACCTTCTATTGCCGGTCTAACTCTTTCATTGGATGACTGTCCCAAGACATCGGAAGAAAGAGAGCGTATGAGTAAGGTTCCTTATGCATCCGCTGTGGGTAGCCTTATGTACGCTATGCTTTGCACTCGCCCGGACATATGTTTTGCAATAGGTATGGTGAGTCGATATCAAGCGAATCCTGGAACCAAGCACTGGCAAGCAGTAAAGCATATACTCAAGTATCTTAAGAGAACGAGGGATTATATGCTAGTGTATTCTGGAGGGGACCTAACACTCGTAGGATACACGGACTCAGACTTCCAGACTTATAAGGATTCGAGGAAATCGACATCTGGATCAGTGTTTTTGCTCAGAGCAGGCGCCATTGTGTGGAGGAGCGTGAAGCAGGGCTGCACAGCTGACTCTACTATGGAGGCTGAGTATGTGGCTGCGGCTGAGGCATCTAAAGAAGCGGTTTGGCTCCGCAAGTTCTTTAGAGACCTTGAGGTCGTTCCAGGTGTTGACAAGCCTATCACACTTTACTGTGATAATACAGGGGCTATTGCCAACACAAGGGAATCTCGGCACCATAAGAGGACCAAGCACATCGATCGGAGATATCATATTATTAGAGGGCATGTGGAGACAGGACAAGTGGATGTATGTAAGATCGCGTCCGAGGACAACATCGCTGATCCCTTTACTAAGACTTTGATGGCTAGAAGCTTTGAGAGGCATGTAGAGGCGATGGGGATGCGTAACATGGCACATCTGCTGGCTTAGGGCAAGTGGGAGATTGTTAGGAAATGCCCTAAGTATTAGAGACATTTTGATGTATTCATTTTGAACTGGATAATAAAATTATACATAGAGGTTATTCATTACATTGTTATCTGTCCTCGTCTTATTTATATGTTAAAGTAAATGTAAGCAAATATGGCTCACTGACTGCTTCTGTTAAAACTGTTAGAACGTTGCATGCAATGGATTTTTGTATGCGAGAAGACAATGTTCTAAAGTTAGCAGTCTAAACTATGGTCTGTAGTCTATGGGGTAAGATCGAGCATCTAACTCATGTTAAGACTATTATGTTGTCTAAAGCCTTAGAGGGGACGGTTTGTCTTGACTGTCTGGAGCTGGACTCCCAAGTAGAGACATGTATATGTTGCTCGATGGTGACATATTAGACCGGGACTAAAGTGTGATTGATCTACGTAGTCCGCTATGAGTGGATCAATCTGCTTTTGACGTTCATTGTGCAATAACCTTAATCCTGAGTAAATGAACTACTTCATGTATATGACTTGTGTACTTTGATGTTCCAATGGCTAAAGCGTCTCAGAGGTAGTAAGCTTATAGACCGGTTCGTTGGGTGCATGACTTGTATACGATGAAGGGTTTGTTTGCAGATATCGGAATCATAGCTCTGAGGAGTTAAAGGTATCCTCTTAAAGGCATTATACTGAATGTGAAAATGGACAAGGCCTTGGGTTGTCTGCTGGGCGGATGACTTCTTATTCACATACGGTGAATAATCATTTTCTTGATTCGGTAGTATAATGGAACTTTAAGATAGCCTGATCAGTAGGATTAAACGGACTTTAACCTAAGGCTGATCATGGATATCATATGAGGGTTTTGCATGTATGACAAGGTCATTGGATGGTAGCTCGTCACAGGCTTACGTAATACGGTATATAATTGGGAGTTCAGTTTCAGGTTTATAGTGGTGTGACTCTGAAACTAGTGATCATATGATTGAGTTGTTCGGTAAAGAATGATGATCATATGGAATCACGGGAGCCCGATTATATATGTCCAATCAGTCCCTCTACTAGCTCCACATAATTCCTTAACGTTTGGCAAATTGATTTGTGTATGCTATTGGCTAGTTTATTATGCATGGATGGTGATGACACAAGATTAGGATGGTAGACAAGATTCTCTCCGGTTGGATTCAGATTTTGTTTTGGATAATAGAGTACACAATTATTCGAACTCCAAATAAAGTTGCCATGATTTTATTTGAGATTGGATTGGAGTTGTAGAAAATTATCCATGAGAACAAGAATATGAAACACAACCATTTTGTGGAATTTGAAATTTGAATTTTGAAATTTGAATTTTGAATTTTGAAATTTGAATTTTGAATTTTGAATTTGAAATTTGAATTTGAAATTTGAATTTGAAATTCGAATTTGAAATTTAGATTTGAAATTTGAAATTTGAAATTTGAATTTGAAATTTGAAATTTGAAATTCAAATTTTGAATCACAGTCCAAGTAGGATTCGAATTTGTTGTGGAAAATCCAAAAGGTTTGAAATTCGAATTTGAGTTGGATTTGGAGAGGATAATCTTGTTAGAATCCTACTTGAATTTTGAATCCAAATCCCAACAAAAGTGGACGAAATTTTTAAGGATAATCCTCATGGAAAAATTCAGATTTTGTGGATAAGGTTCAAGGGAAAATTCAAGCTTCAATCCTAGTTGAATTTGGATTCTCTCCTTCCCTGAAAAGTGGCCGAAATTAGGGAGAATATCTCCTAGGAAATTCGGTTATTTTGGATAAGGTTGAGATAAGATTCAAGCTTGAAAAACCTAGTGGAATTTTGATTCTTCCTTATCCTAAAAGTGGCCGAAAATTTGGAGAAGATTTTCTCCTAGAAATTTCAGATTTTTTGGTTGAAAAAGGGAGATAAAATTCTAGTTAAAATCTTGTTTAGATTTAGATTGGATTTATCCTAGGAAAAACCGAATTTAATTGTGGAGATTCTCCCTTGGAAAATTCGGATTTTTTGGTTATGGATAAGGGAAAAAAAAAAATCTTTTCCTAGTCCAATTCGAATTCAGAGAATCACCTCATGCAGGTCTACAAATAGAGGTCCTGCCACTCCAGTTCTCTCAGACCACAGACTCTCAGGTGAGCAGGCTTATTGTTGCACAGCTCATCGTGACAATAAAGTTCTTTAGAGATCTGGGTGGTCAGAAGAAGACTAGCAGTGCTAGCATACCGATCGAGGTTCAGAGTGCCCACACACTCAGCCATTCGAGAATTGGAGAATAGTAGAGAAGGCTAGTTGGTTGAAGCCTCCGGTCATTCTCCTCCTGCAAGATTGGCATCCTTGAGGTATGAGTTTTAATTGTTGTTGGTTTATTGTGTATGGCATCATGAGATATTTAACGATCTAAAAATTTTTATTATTCCGCTGCGCCACTCTGATACGTTTTTACCGAGTTATTTTCCTACACAGGAGGATTAGAAGAACTCGAAGCCATTTGCTTCTTATTTGGCCTCTTCCTCTTCCGTGAGGGATTGGAAGATTCTGCCAAATTGGCCTCACCTTTAGGTCGGACCACATCCTCATCCCTGATCATCCGCTCATAAGCCTGTAGTTGCTTCATGAGCTCGGTTAGTCCTAACTCCTTTGTCGCTAGATTGTATGCGGCCTTAAACCCCACAAAATTTTTAGACAGAGTCTTGAACACCATCTCGATCTGGGTGTTATAGTCCAACTCAGCACCATTCTCGGTAGCCTCAGCGAAGAATCCCATTAGAGTGATCATATGGTCCTTCACCGGAGTACCTGTCTTTTGCTTAGAGTTCATAATGCTGGTGATAGCGGACTGTCGAGCCAATTTTTCTTGGCCTCCGAACATGTCCTCCAGATTTTCCATGATCTCCCCAGCAACTTGATAAGTCTCATGCTGCTTTTGTGAAGCACTCGTCATGCTAGCAAGGATGTAGCATCGAGCTATCTCATTGGATTCTCTCCAACGATTATAGGTAACCGGGACCTCCTCAAGTGGTGTGTCAGGTTTGGGCCCAGGTGGGCATGGTTCATCCAGTACGAACTTGTGTCTCCCGCAGCTGAGAACTATTAATAGATTTCTTTTCCAATCTTTATAATTGTCGCCATTCAGTTTATTCTCAGTAAGTATTGAAATGAGGGGTGTCGATGACATTTTGAACTGAAATAAAATTATACTAGACATCATTACAAAGCCCAAGCAAATATACAGATAATTTAGCAAATAAAACATATAAGTATGTTCCTACATGAAACTTGAAAAACATGTAGCATTGCAACGGTAATTCTCAGCACCTATTGCCCCAAACCACCGAGGGGTGGTCATGAAAAAAAATAGCCAGAACACGGACCCTGTCCAATTAATATATGTTGCCTTAAATCCTCCAAGGTTAAGACATATATTAATAACCGCTTGTTTGGCCACCAGTTTAGTTAACAGAGCTTCTAGGGAAGGTTAATAACTAAACGAGTCTTGAATGTATAACCATTGTTTACGTAGCCCAATCCACGTCCTACCAAGCCATCGAGGGGTGGTCATGAATAGGATCGTACTTGAACATGTTTTCCACATAGGAGATCCAATCTAGTATACCGGCGGCGGTAAACACCTACCGAGGGGTGTGGTCAGGGCAGAACTGACGCGAGGCGTTACCATGCTTTCACATATGGATCAACAATGGAGGCCGTGGGTTATGTTTGAAAAATAATCGACAGAATAACCAAGCCATGGTTCCATCCTAGAACAAAGAAAATAAAGATTACAAAATTCCATCCAAAGCATTCTTTGGTTCTTGAATTTCGTTCCGTCTTCTTGTATCCATCTTTATGTAGTCTCTCCATTTATTTCTCATCCCAAGAATCATTTAAAATTTAAATCTCCAAAAATTTAAATTTCAAACTCAAATTCCAAATTCGAATTTCATATTTAAATTTAAACAATTTTAAACATCATGTGTAATAATATGTAATTTCAAAGCAGAGTTCGCATACAATAACAGTTATCAAGCGAGTTTCGGAATGGCACCCTTTGAAGCATTGTACGGAAAGCCTTGTCGATCACCCATCTATTGGGTTGACAACCCGGAAGCACCCGTGGGTGGACCTGATATAATCCTAGACCAGTACGAGAAGATTACCATCATCAAACAACGACTTCTAACAGCACAGAGTCGACAGAAGAGCTATACAGATCAACGCGGAAAGCCGTTAGAGTTCGAGGTCGGAGAGATTGTGTTGCTAAAGGTTTCACCGAAGAAAGGTATCTCTCGTTTCGGAGTTAAAGGGAAGCTAGCACCGCGTTACATTGAACCTTTCAAAATCGTACGCAGAGTTGGTAAGGTCGCATATGAGCTGAAGTTACCCGACACCTTGGGAGTGCACAACGTTTTCCATGTATCGATGCTGAGGAAGAGTGCACGAACAGAGTCAGAAGTCATTTTAACGGATGATGTAGAAATTCAACCAGATGTCTCTTACGTCGAGGTTCCGGTAAAGATTTTGGATCGTAAGATCAAGTAGCTGAGAATGAAAACAATAACCCTGGTGAAGGTTCTTTGGAGTAACCATGGTGAAGAGGAAGCCACATGGGAAACCGAGAAAGATATGCGTGAGAACCATGCTGAATGGTTCGCTAAGCAGTAGAGTACTTGTAATGTAATCGACCTAAGTTTGTTTTGTAACCCTACTCTATTCATAGTGGTAGATATACCACTATATGTTCTAAAAGGTGCATTTAGATTTGCTTAATGAAATGAGAAGTGACTCATATTCTTATTCTCTTCTTTAGTGTGGAGAAATTCTTAAAGTTTCGAGGACGAAACTATTTTTAGTGGTAGATATTTGTGACGCCTTAAATTCTATTTAAGGGTCAATATATAATTTAAATAAAATTAGTGTGCCAAAAATTAATTAAAAATCTTTTGGAAACCCTAGGTTGGTTTCCTAGTCAAATTCCGCTCAAAAAGTCAACAATTTGAACTTAAAAAAGAAACCCTAAAATATTCGGCCATCGCTTGGGATTTTAATTAAACTTTAAATTCCACAAATCCAAGGAGGATTTAAATTCAAATTTCATCCCTTAGATATAAAGAAGAAATTTCGGCCATAAAGTATAGGAAATAAAGGAGATTTTTGTTTGAATCAAAAGCTAGGTCAAAACTCAACCAAAATTCAAATTATTTTTCCTTAAAAACTAAGGGATAATTTTGGCCACCTAAAGGGAAATAAGAGAGAAAACCCTAGCCTCAAAACAGCACAAAAACTTTCCCTTTTACCCTTAGAAATTTCGGCCAAACAAGGAAGAGAAAGGGAAAGAAAGAAAACCTAGTGTAAAAACCCTCTTTTAACTCTCATTCACCCTTCCTTTCACCCTCAAAAATTCGGCCAGCTTTCCCCTCTCTCCTCTCTGAATTTTCTCTCCCAAAACACACCCAAAACAGCAAACAAAACTTACCAAAAGGCAGCTCAAAAATTCAACAACCTTTGAGACAAAAACAAGGTGAGAAATCAAAATTTTTTTTCCTTCCTTTTCCTTTGATTTCAAATCTGAAATTTTATATGGTTTTCTCCACTGTTTCCCTACTGTTTTGAAGACTCCAACACTCACACAAATTCAGCCAAAAGGGAGACCAAACATCAAAAATAGTGCAGTACAAACAAGGTGTGATTTCTCTCTCAAATCCTAAAAAATTTTGCCTCTTTGTTCCCTTTCAAAATCCCTATTATCACATTTGTAAATTTTATGATTTTTGCCAATTTGATTCTTGGGTTGTGTTAATGATATATAAACAAGGTTTTCCACAAAATTTCGTGATCATTGGATGAAAATTGAATTGGTTTGAGGCTAATCGAAATTCGGACACAGAAAAACGGAAATCTGGAAAATTACCATATGAACAGTAAATTTGTGTCAGCCATAACTTGAGTTTTAAAAACGATTTTTAAGTGATTCTTGAGCCTAAAATTAAATTCACGATGTCCCCTAAATTCCGGCAAAATTTAAGAACCAAACTCATCCGTTTGTGCAGTCAAAATATTTTTCTAATATAGGCGGACAGAACTGCCAGTTTTTGAACTGAAACTGAAACCCAGATTTTATGCCTGAAAACAACCCCTCGGTTTTTGGCCTAATTGAATGAACAAATGATGTCTAAAAATTATAAAAATTATATGAAATTAAAGCTACGGATGTCTAGTTTAACATATTAAAAATTTAGAATTTTTGGGATTAAAAATGAATTGATATTGATTTTACAATCAGCCTAGGTCAGTCTGCCAATGACCAGAAATATCCTAACTTAGAGTTTTTCACAAATTTTAAATCCCAAATGTTTATTAAACGTTTTAAAATCTTTTGAGGCACACTAAAATGATTGGATGATTATGCCTAGACCTAGACTGATCATATGTTGTGATTATAGGATTTATTTGACGTTCTTGCTGGATTTGTGGATCACCTTATCGTAATGCTTGTGCGATAATCGAGGTAGGACGTTCTAGCCTTTTCTGGGAGCAGTCAAGTGTTTTAAATTCCCCTGTTTTATCGATGGCATGCTGTTTTCAGTTTATGAAATTATTATATTGTTTTTGATGAAATAAACACATGCAACGTATTTGGTAATTAAATGTGTATTTTAAAACGTGTTTTGATTTATGGCATAATATAACTTGGTAAATACCATCTTTTGAATAATCCGGTGAACATAATTGAGCTCTAGTTCACGATCATTGTAAATGATGCGTGCGTCCCAAAGTTGACGCCATGGGGGAAGGTCCCTAAACCTGCGCAGGGCTGTTCGGCCTATTTAGACCGTAACGAGATGATCTAGGATAATTCAAATACGAGGCACGTATATTATAGCTACGATAAGTCCTCACTCATAATATGATGGTTTGTTTTAATGATTTATTATTTTAATATTGGGGCACGTATATTGCAGCTACGCTAAGTCCTCAGCAGAATAAAACTTGCATTAAAAATGTTTTTCACGAAATTGTTGATTATTTTTTTTGTTATGATTATTATGTCATGTATTTTTTTTAAATTGTTGATTATTTTTAAAAACGAATATTATGCCATACTTTTAAATGTTATCTGTTAACCCACTTTTGTTTCTGTCCTACTGAGCCAGCGCTCACGTCCCTTTTTCTTTGTGATTTCGAAATGACTACTTCCAGGTGCGGGAGGTAGCAGTTCTGAAAATCGTTGAGCTATCCGTTTCTACCGAGGATGATGCTATCCGTTTTCTCCATCTTCATCTTTCTGTTTCTCGTTCTGATGTAATGAGACTTTAAGTTTGTACTTATTTCACGTTATTCAAATTTCATGCTTGGGAATATTTTATGGTTGGTAATTTCTTTTGAAAACAGATTTTGTGTTTGACTTCCGCATTAAAAAGCATTTATTTTCTCCTTTATTTTATTTTGTGGTTATGATGCTACTTTATAATTAGGCTTAGCTAAATTATAATGTTGACCTGTTGTTTTTGTAATAAATGTTTTCCTTAAATCTCGGGTTGATATTATGATTTGGCTGCCGTGTCACGTGTCTAAATTTTGGGCCGTGACACAGCCACCAGCCCCAAAGGGGCTGGCAGCCCATGGCTGCCCGCTATGTGCAGCCTTGCCGGGCTGCAGGCCAAGCATGCAGCGCCAGGCTGCACGCCCAGGCTGCGGCCAGCCTTGGGCAGGCCACGGCCACACTTGGCTGCAGGCCAAGCTTGCGGCCGTGGGTGGTGTTGGCCTACACAGGGGCTGCCGCAGCCCCATCCTGCCCGAGGGCAGGGGCTGCAGCCCCACCAAGGACCGTCGGCCTATCCCGAGGGGTCGTGTCTCGATTTTCATGCCATATTCCAATTTACCTATTAGGATCTCCAAAAATTAATTTGAATCCCAATTAAATTGAAATTTTTCCACACAATCAAAATTTCAACCTTTAAATAAAATTTAAATTTTTTTTTTGGGAAAAAATAAATTAAGGTCTTAAATCTTCAATCTCCTCCAAGAATAGTTACATAAAATTTCCTAAACCGTTTCCGGTATACAAAAATTCTAACCATAAAAATTCTAAGAGGCAAAAAATAAAATCCATGGGAAAATTACAGTGTTAATAAACTTCTCCCATGGTTACATAAAAATTCCTGGATACAATTTTTCTAAATTCTAAGGAACCATAACCGGTATAAACAAGCATGCTTATAATAATTCAGAAAATTAAAATAACCACATACTTTATACATAATCCATGATAACAACATAAAGGAACCCTAGAATGCCACTCTCTAAATATCAAATCCATACATAAATAAAAAGACTAAGTAATTGTCTAATTTATGTATATGACATGGTCATGAGATGGCTCTGATACCAATTGTAGGAAAATAAATCGGTAAAAACGTATCAGAGTGGCGCAGCGGAACAATAAAAATTTTTAGATCGTTAAATATCTCATGATGCCATATACAATAAACCAACAACAATTAAAACTCACACCTCAAGGACGCCAATCTTGCAGGAGGAGAATGACTGGAGGCTTCAACCAACTAGCCTTCTCTACTATTCTCCAATTCCCGAATGGCTGAGTATGTGGGCACTCTGAAACTCGATCGGTATGCTAGCACTGCTAGTCTTCTTCCGACCACCCAGATCTCTAAAGAACTTTATTGTCACGATGAGCTGTGCAACAATAAGCCTGCTCACCTGAGAGTCTGTGGTCTGAGAGAACTGGAGTGACAGGACCTCTATTTATAAACCTGCATGAGATGATTCTCTGAATTTGAATTGGACTAGGAAAAGATATTCTCCCTTATCCATAACCATAAAATCTGAATTTTTCCATGGGAAAATCCCAACAATAAAATTCGATTTTTTAAGGATAAAACCAATCCAAATCTAAACAAGATTTTAACTAGAATTTTATCTCCCTTTTTCAACCAAAAAATCTGAAATTTCCTAGGAGATTTTTCTCCAAATATTCAGCCACATTTAGGATAAGGGAGAATCAAAATTCCACTAGGATTTTCAAGCTTGAATCTTATCTTGACCTTATCCAAAATAACCGAATTTTCCTAGGAGATTTCCTCCATAATTTCGGTCACTTTTCAGGGAAGGAGAGAATCCAAATTCAACTAGGATTGAAACTTGAATTTTCCCTTGAACCTTATCCACAAAAACTGAAATTCCATTGAGGATTATCCTCAAAAATTTCGTCCACTTTTGTTAGGATTTAGATTCAAAATTCAAGTAGGATTCTAACAAGATTATCCTCTCCAGATCCAACTCAAATTCAAATTTCAAACCTTGTGGACTTTCCACAACAAATTCAAATCCCACTTGGACTGTGATTCAAAATTTGAATTTCAAATTTCAAATTCGAATTTCAAATTCAAATTTCAAATTTCAAATTTCAAATTTCAAAATCCACAAAACGGTTGTGTTTCAAATTCTTTTTCTCATGGATAATTTTCTACAACTCCAATCCAATCTCAAATAAAATCATGGCAACTTTATTTGGAGTTCGAATAATTGTGTACTCTATTATCCAAAACAAAATCTGAATCCAACCGGAGAGAATCTTCTCTACCATCCTAATCCTCTGTCATCACCATCCATGCATAATAAACTAGCCAGTAGCATACACAAATCAATTTGCCAAACGTTAAGGAATTATGTGGAGCTAGTAGAGGGACTGATTGGACATATATAATCGGGCTCCCGTGATTCCATATGATCATCATTCTGTACTGAACAACTCAATCATATGATCACTAATTTCAGAGTCACACCACTATAAACTTGAAACTGAACTCCCAATTATATACCGTATTACGTAAGCCTGTGACGAGCTACTATCCAATGACCTTGTCATATATGCAAAACCCTTATATGATATCCATGATCAGCCTTAGGTCAAAGTTCGTTTAATCCTACTGATCAGGCTATCTTAAAGTTCCATTATACTACCGAATTAAGAAAATGATTATTCACCATATGTGAATAAGAAGTCATCCGCCTAGTAGATGACCCAAGGCCTTGTCCATTTTCACATTCAGTATAATGCCTTTAAGAGGATACCTTTAACTCCTTAGAGCTATGATTCCGATATCTGCAAACAAACCCTTCATCGTATACAAGTCATGCACCCAACGAACTGGTCTATAAGCTTACTACCTCTGAGACGCTTTAGCCATTGGAACATCAAAGTACACAAGTCATATACATGAAGTAGTTCATTTACTCAGGATTAAGGTTATTGCACAATGAACGTCAAAAGCAGATTGATCCACTCATAGCGGACTATGTAGATCAATCACGCTTTAGTCCCGGTCTAATATATCACCACCAAGCAACATATCTATGTCTCTACTTGGGAGTCCAGCTCCAGACAGTCAAGACAAACCGTCCCCTCCAAGGCTTTAGACAACATAATAGTCTTAACATGAGTTAGATGCTCGGTCTAACCCCATAGACTACAGACCATAGTTTAGACCGCTAACTTTAGAACATTGTCTTCTCGCATACAAAAGTCCATTACATGCAATGTTCTAACAGTTTTAACACAAGCAGTCAGTGAGCCATATTTACTTACATTTACTTTAACATGTAAATAAGACGAGGACAGATAGCAATGTAATGAATAACCTCTATATATAATTTTATTATCCAGTTCAAAATGAATACATCAAAATGTCTCTAATACTTAGGGCATTTCCTAACAGGCCTTGATTGCCTGGATTCCCTTTCCTTTTATTGTTGTTGTTGGATGGCCGGTTGTGTTGGTTGTTTCCCATGCTCTGCCGTCTGTGCTAAAATTCAGAGTGTTGTCTTCCCTTGGTCGGCTTCGGTTAGTTCTTCTCTTCTCTCTTTGCCTTGAAGATTTGCGCCCTCCTCTCTTTGTCTTGGACTAGCCAATACTCAGGCCTTGAAACATTTTCAGCATCCTCCTGACCTTTTCCTTCTCAATCAGCACTAGGTCGAGGCAAAGTCGGGCAAGCTGTTCGAATTTCCTTATGGCCTCCATGACTGTTATGCCTCCTTAGCGTAAGTTGTTAAATTCATCTTGCTGGACTGCTAAAGCTTCGTCGTTGAAGTAAATTTCTCTAAACTCGATGATGAAGTCTGCCTAGTTCATTTCATTGATGTTCCTTCTGATAGCCACGATCTTCCACCACTGGCGTGCTCCTTTCCGTAGGGCTAGGGATGCGCATATGACCTTTTCTCCTTCAGTCAGTCCCATGAGGTCTAGAATGACTTGAACAATAGTCAGCCAATCATCGGCTTCAATAGGGTTCGTAGTTCCTTCAAATTCAGTCACCTTCATGTGCCTAAACTGCTCGTATAAGTCACCCTCTCTATAGGCTAGTATGATAACATTGGCTCTGCAGGAGCAACCATAGCCGGTGGTGCTGGCATCGCTTGGGCTGGTGGGGCCACTAGCTCTCTGGGAGTGTCGAGGGCTGCTGGTGCAGCTTGGACTAGTACCTCTACGGTTTATGGTGCCTGTTGTTGTCGGTTCATTTGTTCTCTGAGCTGGTTAAGCTCCCGTTGTTGATTTAACATCATTTCCTGCATCGTTGTGAGACGTGCCAATAGCTCATCGTCTCGCGTAGCTTGGTTTGTTTGGGCTCTTGTTCTTGCCATTGTCACCTATGTAACCCTATCATATAATGGAAAAAGAAAACATAAGCTTCTCAAATTTTGTACATGGGATTCGTATTTACGTATCACTTTCCTTCTAACTAAACAACTTTATCTTAAGCATCATAGATATATACATAATATATCTTTCCTTTCTTCTCTTATTCTTATGATGTTCAATATAACTATCACGTCGTATTGGGACATCGTCTGAGTGCCAGGAATCGTCCTGTACTCTTTACCCTACTTGCTCATACTCGTAGAAAACCATATTTAGGCCCTTAGGGCAAAATGATACTACTTTTCATAAAACATCTCATAAAACATATATATATTAAATTTGGTGGGAGTGACACACACTTCCTAAAATACGATCCCATTAAGTACATTAAGTTGAGTCAGACGGGGAAAGCTACTGTTTCCCTCTACATAAATATATAACAAAAATTTTCGTGAAAAGGGTTACTACTACTCAGAGGACAGTCCTGACTCTGCATCGGACATTTCCTCATTCTTGCTTTCACTCAGGGGAAACTCCTCCGGGTCTTCATCCTCGTCTCCCCAAGCAAAATCAACTTCATCATCACTGGCGATGATGACTTGGGGCTCATACATCTCTACTCCCTCATCGTCACTAATGTGATCGGGGATCTCCTCCTCCTTGTCGTTAGGTTAGGCATCAGGGATAGCCTCATCACCGTCTTCATCCATCTAGTGTCGACAGACAGAGGGGCTGGTGCGGGGTCCTCCATCGGGTCTTCATTGTCTTCAGGTACTGCTGGCTGTGGTGCGGCGGCGAACCCTTCGTCGGCCAGCTGAGGTGCAGTGTTTGCCAGGTTGGGGTTGAGTGTTACTCGCTCAGCGTCCACTATGTCTTGGACCAGGCGCCTCAGGTTCTCATGTGGTGGAGGGTAGTGGACGAGGTCCCTCACGTACCATGGAATCCCTCTCCAAAGCAAGTCGGTTACCTCTACAAATGGCTTGTCTAAGGGAATGCTCGGTAACATGGTGTCCAAAAATCACTGACAGTAGTGTACCATGGTCTCTCCCTCATAAATGTCCCAAATGTCAGAGAGTACCTGATATCTCCTCTCATACATATCATCCCAGATGTCTGCATCCTTAGCTGGGTCGTCAGAGTTGTGAAGATCTTGACAGAACTCATCCCACTGCATCACTGGACTCCCGATCCTGCATCGATCGTTCCACCATGACATTACTAGTCCTTGTAATCGGCTACTGGCCATTACCACCTGTAGACAGGGTGGAATATGGCACCCTTCGAAGATAGTCTCCATATCACGAATCCAATAAGGGATTTCGTATGGGTTGCTACTATCATATATGTGTGGTTGCATGGCGGTGAAAGCTACACTCACTTCGCGGTCCTCTCACACTTGCTGAGGGTCAACCGGTGTAACCATTCTCCTACTATAAATTAATCATCAACTCATATACTAAATTTTGAAAAACAAAAGCTAACTTACTTAGACGGATGAGGCAGGCATACAACGATGTGAGGTAGGGTGGCAGGAAATCGCTCTGATACCAACTGTGACGCCCTATGCCCTCAGTGCCCCAGACCGTCACTAAAAACTGACTTGCTTGCTTTTCTTATACTTTCTAGCAATTTATTCTTAACTAGATATCATAAAATTAAGGATTTTTTTTATTTTACATGTACATATTTACTGTATATGTGCGTATACCGATTAATATTCAGAATATGATTTATGGTTACTATTCAAAAATATCATTTAACGATTACTATTCAAACATACTGTCTAATTCCATTTTCAGCAGTTTTACATCCATTGGAGGTCATCTGGACTAGTTTTCGAGATCTGTGTGACCCCGCCTCAAAAAATGTGTCAGGTGCCCAATTGACTAATTTAGGCATTCTGAGCCTAACTATATCAGTTTTGAGGCGAGTAAAGGTCGTCTTGACCCTCATCCTGATACTACATACTTCTCAAACTAAAAATCTCGTCTTGTACTCAATCAACCAGATCGAGTCTACTAACCGTTCATGTATCCGTTTTAGGTCAAATTAAGGCCGTCTTAGCCAATTACTTGGCACTATGTTTCTCTCTATTTATTATCCACCGTTTTCTACTTAATTAGCTAGTTTGAGTGCTTCGACTCTAATCTTGTCAGTCTTTAGGTGAGAGGAGGTCATCTGGACCATTTTCTCGATATCGTACCCTTGCTAGGGCTATCTCTCACTATTATGCTCAAATGTTCTGTCCGAGCGTTCTGGTGATCTATTTACCAGTCTTGTGTCAAGAAATGGTCGTCTGGACTAGTTTTCCGACACTGCATGTCTCATTCATTCATACACATAAAAGGGTCTGGAACCGGGTTCACTGTCGGTCGCCCCTTTCACTACATGAATAGTACTTAAACAGTACCGTACCTGTTTAGTCTATTCAATTTCCAACTTAATTACTCATTGTATAGTAATTAGGTTTCATGCAAATTTGAGGGTCTGTATAACGGCTTTCTGCTCTTTACACGGCCTTCAACACGGCCTCTAACACGGGTAAGTATAAGGTAACACGGGCGTGTATTCACCGGACACGGGCGTGTACTAGCTGAAGTTTTTCAACACAGTCCTATTTCAAAACACGACCTTTTACACGTTCATAACCCGAGCAGTACACGGCCTCTTACACGGCCGTGTTCTTGACCATGTTCTACTACATGGCCATGTTCAGTTACACAGCTTCTCACACATTCACGACCCGAGCGGTACATGGCCTCTTACACGACCGTGTACCTGACAGTGTTCTACTACACGGCCATGTATACTTACACGGCTACACACACGTACACAGTCGTAGTGGTACACGGCCACTTACACGGCCATGTACCTGACCGTGTACTTTAAAAATTGTACTAAAATGCATCAAATTATTCTTTAATTTCTCATTAAATTGAAAATTAAAGTACATGATCGGCTGGTCCTTACAACCATAATATAGGAAATGAATAGTAAAATGAACACAAAATGGGCTCATAGGCAATACAACCCAACTAGGAATGATCAGTGCAAAAATCGGATTCAGAAAATCCAATTCTAGGTGAAAACTAGAACATTGCCGAAAAAGCGGCCGAACACCGCTGTAGAAAATTAGACTGCAAAGAGAAGACAACACAGATAAAATCCACCCTCAAAATCCATGAATATTTGCTGCAAAAACAGTTGCAATCAGCTATACACATAGCCCAAAAGGTGGCAATAAAATAATACATTAGTACGACACCTTTTGAATAAAAAAAATTCAAACATTCAACCACATGGCCAACAACAAAATTTTTTATTTGGCCCTCCTTCAATGCGCAGCCTCCTCAATTTTTGAGGGCTGGAATTGCAGCAAATTTGTCCCCAAATTAGCATAAGATTGGCTTGATTAATTGAGCTTAAGGTTGGTTAATTTGCTTAGGTTTTGTCTATAAAAGGGTGAGCATGGCTTTAGGTTTTAATCTTTCTTTTTACACACCACAAAGACATGAACTCTTCTCCTCTATATCAGCCAAAAATTTGACCCCTCCCTTCAGCAAAACCGTCCATTTGCAAGCTAAAACCTAGCCAAAAGCTTGCCAAAAATCAGCCCCCACCTAGATTGTGTTGAAGCCATAATCTCAAGACATTTCAAGGATATTCAAGGGTAAGTTTTTAGAACCTATCTTTGTGATTTTTAGTTATTATTTTGGGTTGACGTTAAGAGAAAATTTTTGGTGTCTTTGCTAGCATAAACCGACCCCAATCCCTCTTGGTTTGCACGGCCATTTTTGTCACCAAAGCTTTGATTCGGTGTGCTTGGTTCATAGCATCTAAGGTAAAAATAGAAAACCCTCCCTTTTTGTGGTTAGTTATTTTTAATTTTTGGATCATGGAATTTATGTGTATTTTTTTATGCCATGGGTTGTAATAAGTTTATTTTGAGCCCTTAGCATTTTATTTTTAATTTATGTGGTTGTGTGGTTGTGATTTACATTTTTACGAATGGATGTGTGCATTTGAGAGCATAAACATTTTCGACTGGCTGGACACACAATCTGTTCCCAAAAATAGGCCATAGGTTTTGGCCATTTGGACCATGTTAGAATCTGAATTTGGGATTTGGTAAAACACGAAGTTTTAAGAAAATTTCGTTACGGTCATTTTTGCATGAAAAGGTTTTGGCAAAAAACAACATTAAGATAGGTTTTTTGAGTGGTTTTCATTCGATGTCCAAAACTTGGACAAAAAATCAGAGCCTAGGAACAATCTTGGGTTTTGTTAAAAATGACCCAGTTAGATTCCGAACTGGATCTCAGGCTCAACATGAAAGTTGTAGATCTTGTCGAACCTTTAAGATAACTCATGTTGTTTTAAAAATTTATCGTTTTGGGCCTCACACAGAGCCGTTTTCAAAATAGCGTAAAACTGGAAACTTTTTAAAAACTGGGCATAAGTAGCTACAGGTTTAGTGAGTTGAGGAGCTGTTAAAGTTTGATTTGAGCTCCGAGGTGAACATGAGAGTTGTTCATCTCATCGAGGATGAAAAGTTTTATGTTTGCCAAATTTACAAACTAAGTTGTTTCGTATATGTTTTTAAAACGGTTTAGGTAAGTGGTCCAAAGACCTTTAAAATGTAAACACCAAAATGTATTCTAACCTTTTTAAAATAAATGATATGGTTTTAATATAACGCCCCCGCCTTCCAATGGGGTGATAAGGGGATGGTTTCAAAGGATATAATTTTCCCAAATTTTTATAAGGCAACCAAGACAATTTTTCAAAATAAAATAGTAGAGGTAGCCTGGCAAGCTACCACACCCAAAAAAACTAAGTAATCCGGTAGGCTACTAGTTAACAACGCGTGAGATAATCAATCAGTTGACTAGTTGGTCAAGCAATCAAGGACCGAGTTTGAACAGTATAGTGAGGAATGATGATTAATTTATCAAGGAGACAACTTAATCAAACACGATATAAGTTAGATACCAAATTCCCAAAGTAGAACAGTTGATACCAATGGACCTCGGTATCCTACAACGATACAAGTTATAGTCACTAATCACAATAGTGACCTAAGAATGATGTTAATTAATTTATTAGGTAATAAATTAATTAACCACATATAGAGAAGCAAACTCTCAAGAGAAAGTAAGTTGGTACCGACGGCAATCGGTACCATACGTTAGTCACTGACAGTATTAGTGACTCAGCGAGATTATTAATGAGATACGTTATTGATGACAGGTAGTTACCTGTAAGTTGACTAAGGCGAGAGTACAAGTTTGCATGCAAACTAGGTAAGTACAACTCTACCTACAGCATGAGTAAAATGATTTTAAATGATGATTTTTTTACAGTATGTTAAGTATGCATACCATGCACACGTTGTTGCACCGAATGTACAAGAGCATATAGTTTCACAATCGCGTAGATTGATGAACGAAAAAGTTAGATGCCATACTTCCTTATCACATAAGATTAGCGGTAGCTTAGTAGAGCATATGGCTAAATCAGATAAACAAGATGAAAGTTAAATAAGCGTGTCATACCGGCCTTTTCTGTTGAAGAGGTTTTTAAGTTAAAGTAAGTTAAGCGTCCATTGACGGCTCTTCGTTTGGTGATCTCAGGCATTTTCGATAATTTACGCACATTCGGTACAGACACACGGGCCATTAGTTAGACATAAGAAAGAAAAAGAATATTGAAGCATAAATGAGCATAACCAGACCATGCATTGTTCACAGTATGCATTAGTTATAGTTTACTATGCTTCCAGCTATAGTAGGCATGCATTCAGTACACGATGTTTCTGTTATGCATACAGTGTGTGATGTTCTGCATTCAGTAATAAGTGTTGTTCTGGTATGTGGAATGGTTCAGTGAGATGTGTTGGTTTATGATATGCTTATATGGTTATAAGTAAGTATTATGATTTAAACATATTTTGGGGACGACATGTTGTACTTATTGGGCATAAAGCTCACAATGTATGTGATAACCGGGAATTTTTGATTCTCGGAGTAGATTAAAATTATATGTATGCATCAATTTTAATGAATAAAATATTAGGAAATGCCCTAAGCATTAGAGACATTTTGATGTATTTATTTTGAACCGGATAATAAAATTATATATAGAGGTTATTTATTACATTGCTATCTGTCCTCGTTTTATTTACATGTTAAAGTAAATGTAAGCAAATATGGCTCTTTGACTACTTGTGTTAAACTGTTAGAACGTTGCATGCAATGGACTTTTGTATGCGAGAAGACAATGCTCTAAAGTAAGCAGTGTAAACTATGGTCTATAGTCTATGGGGTTAGACCGAGCATCTAACTCATGTTAAGACTATTATGTTGTCTAAAGCCTTGGAGGGGATGGTTTGTCTTGACTGTCTGGAGCTGGACTCCCAAGTAGAGACATAGATATGTTGCTTGGTGGTGACATATTAGACCGGGACTAAAGCGTGATTGATCTACGAAGTCCGCTTTGAGTGGATCGATCTGCTTTTGATGTTCATTGTGTCGTAACCTTAATCCTGAGTAGATGGACAGTTTCATGTATATGACTTGTGTACTTTGATGTTCCAACGGCTAAAGCGTCTCAGAGGTAGTAAGCTTATAGATCGGTTCGTTGGGTGCATGACTTGTATACAATGAAAGATTCATTTATAGATATTGGAATCATAGTTCTAATGAGGAGTTAAGGGTATCCTCTTAAAGGCATTATACTGAATGTGAAAATGGACAAGGTCTTGAGTCGTCTACTGGGCGGATGACTTCTTATTCACATATGGTGAATAATCATTTTCTTTATTCGGTAATATAATGGAACTTTAAGATAGCCTGATCAACAAGATTAAACGGACTTTGGCTTAAGGCTGATCATGGATATGATATGAGGGTTCTGCATACATGACAAGGTCATTGGACGCTAACTTGTCACAGGCTTATGTAATACGGTATATAGTTGGGAGTTCAGTTTCAGGTTTATAGTGGTGTGACTCTGAAATTAGTGATCATATGATTGAGTTGTTTAGTAAAGAATAATGATCATATGGATTTGCGGGAGCCCGATTATATATGTCCAATTAGTCCCTCTACTAGCTCCACATAATTCCTTAACATTTGGCAAAATTGATTTGTGTATGCTATTGGCTAGTTTATTATGCATGGATGGTGTTGACATAGGATTAGGATGGTCGACAGGATTCTCTTCGATTGGATTCAGATTTTGTTTTGGATAATAGAGTACACAATTATTCAAACTCCAAATAAAATTTCCATGATTTTATTTGAGATTAGATTGGAGTTGTAGAAAATTATCCATGAAAACAAGAATTTGAAATACAACTATTTTGTGGATTTTGAAATTTGAATTCTGAAATTTGAATTCTGAAATTTGAATTTGAAATTTGAATTAGAAATTCGAATTTGAAATTTGAATTTGAAATTCGAATTTGAAATTTGAAATTTGAAATTTGAAATTTGAATTTGAAATTTGAAATTCAAATTTTGAATCACAGTCCAAGTGGGATTCGAATTTCTTGTGTAAATCCACAAGGAATGAAATTCAAATTTGAGTTGGATATGGAGAGGAAAATCTTGTTAGAATCCTAGTTGAATTTTGAATCCAAATCCTAACAATAATGGACGAAAATTTTGAGGGTTATCCTCATGGAATTTTCGGATTTTTTGTGGATAAGGTTTAGGGAAAAATTCAAGTTTCAATCCCAGTTGAATTTGGATTCTCTCTTCCCTGATTATGGCCGAAAATTTGAGGAAGATCTTCTAGGAGATTTTGGGTTATTTTGGATAAAGATAAGATAAGTTCAAGCCTGAAAATCCTAGTGGAATTTTGATTCTTCCTTATCCAAAAGTGACCAAAATTTTTGTTGGGATTTTCCCCTTGGATTTTCAGAATTTTTGGTTGAAAAAGGGAGATAAGATTCATGTTAAAATCTTGTTTAGATTTGAATTGGATAATCCTAATGTTGTCCAAAATTTGTTGGGATTTTCCCTTGGATAATTTCAGATTTTATGTTGTGGATAAGGGAGAATATCTTCTCCTAATCCAATTCAAATTCAGAGAATCACCTCATGCAAGTCTATAAATAGAGGTCCTGCCACTCCAGTTCTCTTAGACCACAGACTCTCAGGTGAGCAGGCTTATTATTGCATAACTCAACGTGACATAAGTTCTTTAGAGATCTGGGTGGTCGGAAGAAGACTAGCAGTGCTAGCATACCGATCGAGGTTCAGAGTGCCCACACACTCAGCCATTTGGGAATTGGAGAATAATAGAGAAGGCTAGTTGGTTGAAGCCCTCCTGTCATTCTCCTCCTGTAAGATTGGTGTCCTTGAGGTATGAGTTTAAATTGTTATTGGTTTATTGTATATGGCATCATGAGATATTTAACGACCTTGAAAAATTTTTATTATTACACTGCGCCACTCTGATACGTTTTTACCGATTTAATTTCCTACAATTGGTATCAGAGCCATCTCATGACTATGTCATGTACATAAATTAGACAATTAATTAGTCTTTTTATTTATGTATGGATTTGATATTTAGAAAGTGGCATTCTAGGATTCCTTTATGTTGTTATCATAGATTATGTATGTAGTATGTGGTTATTTTAATTTTTTAAATTATTATAAGCATGCTTGTTTATGCCGGTTATGGTTTCTTAGAATTTAAAAAAATTGTATCTAGGAATTTTTATGTAACCATGGAAGCAGTTTATTAACACTGTAATTTTCCCATGGATTTTAATTTTTGTCTCTTAGAATTATTATGGTTAGAATTTTTGTACACCGAAAACGGTTTAGGATTTTTTATGTAATTATTCTTGGAGGAGATTGAAGATTGAAGACCGTAATTTATTTTTCCCAAAAGTTAAATTTGATTTAAAGGTTGAAATTTTGATTGTGTGGAAAATTTCAATTTAATTGGGATTCAAATTAATGTTGGAGATCCTAATGGATAAATTGGAATATGACACAAAAATCAAGACACAACCCCTCGGGATAGGCCATCGGGCCTTGGTGGGTCTGCAGCCCCTGCCCTTGGGTTGGATGGGGCTGCGGCAGCCCCTGTACAGGCCATAACAACCCACGGTCACAGGCTTGGCATGCAGTCGAGGTTGGCCGTGGCCCACTCAAGGCTGGCCGCAGCCTGGGCATGCAGCCGTAGCTGTAGGTGCTGCCTGCAGCCTGCCGGCTGCTGCGCCCAGCCTAGGCATGCAGCCTGGCACTGCAGGCTTGGCCTGCAGCCCGGCAGGGCAGCATAAGGGGCGGCCGTGGGCTGGGGGATGCTCACGGCGGCTGCCGGCTTCCGGGGCGGTGGGGTGACGGTTTCAAAAATAGAAAAAATTTTGATTTTTAAATTTGAGATTTAATTTTCAAATCATGTTTAAAAATATGTAATTGAAAATTTGAAATTTTTGAAATTACATATTATTATACATGATGTTTTATATTGTTTAAAATTTGAATTTGAAATTTAAATTTGAAATTCGAATTTGGAATTTGAATTTGAAATTTAGATTTTTGGAATTTAAATTTTAAATGATTCATGGGATGAAAAATAAATGGAGAGGCTATATAAAGATGGATACAAGAAGATGGAACAAAATTCAAGACCCAAAGAATTCTTTAGATGGAATTTTGTAATCTTTATTTTCTTTGTTCTAGGATGGAACCATGGCTTGGTTATTCTGTCAATTATTTTTCTGTGATATGTCATGGATGTATAAATATATATTAATGGATGTTTTATATGCATATTTGATAACATGTCATATAGGATAGGTGAGTACCGCTCATACTATATTGATCATACATATTTGTCAAAACTTGCATGTTTTTTCAAAATATTGAGTGGGAGAGGGTTTCAAACAAAACCCACGGCCTCCATTGTTGACCCATATATGAAACCATGGTAACGCCTCGTGTCAGTTCTGCCCTGACCACACCCCTCAGTTGGTGTTTACCACCGTTGGTGTAGGAAAATAAACCGGTAAAAACGTATCAGAGTGGCGCAGTGGAACAATAAAAATTTTAGATCGTTAAATATCTCATGATGCCATATACAATAAATCAACAACAATTAAAACTCATACCTCAAGGATGCCAATGAACAGGAGGAGAGTGACCGGAGGCTTCAACCAACTAGCCTTCTCTACTATTCTCCAATTCCCGAATGGCTGAGTGTGTGGGCACTCTGAACCTCGATCGGTATGCTAGCACTGCTAGTCTTCTTCCGACCACCCAGATCTCTAAAGAACTTTATTGTCACGATGAGCTGTGCAACAATAAGCCTGCTCACCTGAGAGTCTGTGGTCTAAGAGAACTGGAGTGGCAGGACCTCTATTTATAGACCTGCATTAGGTGATTCTCTGAATTCAAATTGGACTAGGAAAAGATTTTCTCCCTTATCCAAACCAAAAAATCCGAATTTTCCAAGGGAGAATCTCCACAATTAAATTCGGTTTTCCTAGGATAAATCCAATCCAAATCTGAACAAGATTTTAACTAGAATTTTATCTCCCTTTTTCAACCAAAAAATCCGAAATCTTTAGGAGAAAATCTTCTCCAAATTTTCGGCCACTTTTAGGATAAGGAAGAATCAAAATTCCAGTAGGATTTTTCAAGCTAAATCTCATCTCAACCTTATCCAAAAATAACCGAATTTCCTAGGATTAAGGCTCCAAAATTTCGGCCACTTTTAGGGAGTAGAGAGAATCCAAATTCAACTAGGATTGAAGCTTGAATTTACCCTTGAATCTCATCCACAAAATCCGAAATTTTCATGAGGATTATCCTCAAAAATTTCGTCCCTTATTTGTTGGGATTTGGATTCAAAATTCAAGTAGGATTCTAACAAGATTATCCTCTCCAAATCCAACTCAAATTCGAATTTCAAACCTTGTGGATTTTCCACAACAAATTCGAATCCTACTTGGACTGTGATTCAAAATTTGAATTTCAAATTTCAAATTCAAATTTCAAATTCAAATTTCAAATTTCAAATTTAAATTTCAAATTCAAATTTCAAATTCGAATTTCAAATTCAAATTTCAAATTCAAATTTCAAATTCAAAATTCAAATTTCAAATTTCAAAATTCAAATTTCAAATTCCACAAAACAGTTGTATTTCATATTCTTGTTCTCATGGATAATTTTCTACAACTCCAATCCAATCTCAAATAAAATCATGGCAACTTTATTTGGAGTTCGAATAATTGTGTACTCTATTATCCAAAACAAAATCTGAATCCAACCGGAGAGAATCTTGTCTACCATCCTAATCCTGTGTCATCACCATCCATGCATAATAAACTAGCCAATAGCATACACAAATCAATTTGCCAAACGTTAAGGAATTATGTGGAGCTAGTAGAGGGACTGATTGGACATATATAATCGGGCTCCCGTGATTCCATATGATCATCATTCTGTACCGAACAACTCAATCATATGATCACTAATTTCAGAGTCACACCACTATAAACCTGAAACTGAACTCCCAATTATATACCGTATTACGTAAGCCTGTGACGAGCTACCATCCAATGACCTTGTCATATATGCAAAACCCTCATATGATATCCATGATCAGCCTTAGGTCAAAGTCCGTTTAATCCTACTGATCAGGCTATCTTAAAGTTCCATTATACTACCGAATCAAGAAAATGATTATTCACCATATGTGAATAAGAAGTCATCCGCCGAGCAGACGACCCAAGGCCTTGTCCATTTTCACATTCAGTATAATGCCTTTACGAGGATACCTTTAACTCCTCAGAGCTATGATTCCGATATCTGCAAACAAACCCTTCATCGTATACAAGTCATGCACCCAACGAACCGGTCTATAAGCTTACTACCTCTGAGACGCTTTAGCCATTGGAACATCAAAGTACACAAGTCATATACATGAAGTAGTTCATTTACTCAGGATTAAGGTTATTGCACAATGAACGTCAAAAGCAGATTGATCCACTCATAGCGGACTACGTAGATCAATCACGCTTTAGTCCCGGTCTAATATGTCACCTCCAAGCAACATATCCATGTCTCTACTTGGGAGTCCAGCTCCAGACAGTCAAGACAGACCGTCCCCTCCAAGGCTTTAGACAACATAATAGTCTTAACATGAGTTAGATGCTCGGTCTAACCCCATAGACTACAGACCATAGTTTAGACTGCTAACTTTAGAACATTGTCTTCTTGCATACAAAAATCCATTGCATGCAATGTTCTAACAGTTTTAACACAAGCAGTCAGTGAGCCATATTTGCTTACATTTACTTTAACATGTAAATAAGAAGAGGACAGATAGCAATGTAATGAATAACCTCTAAGTATAATTTTATTATCCAGTTCAAAATGAATACATCAAAATGTCTCTAATACTTAGGGAATTTCCTAACAATCTCCCACTTGCCCTAAGCCAGTAGATGTGCCATGTTACGCATCCCCATCGCCTCTACATGCCTCTCAAAGCTTCTAGCTACCAAAGTCTTAGTAAAGGGATCAGCGATGTTGTCCTCGGACGCGATCTTACAAACATCCACTTGTCCTGTCTCCACATGCCCTCTAATAATGTGATACCTCCGATCGATGTGCTTGGTCCTCTTGTGGTGCCGAGATTCCCTTGTGTTGGCAATAGCCCCTGTATTATCACAGTAAAGTGTGATAGGCTTGTCAACACCCGGAATGACCTCAAGGTCTCTAAAGAACTTGCGGAGCCAAACCGCTTCTTTAGATGCCTCAGCCGCAGCCACATACTCAGCCTCCATAGTAGAGTCAGCTGTGCAGCCCTGCTTCACGCTCCTCCACACAATGGCGCCTCCTCCGAGCAAAAACACTGATCCAGATGTCGATTTCCTCGAATCCTTACAAGTCTGGAAGTCTGAGTCCGTGTATCCTACGGGTGTTAGGTCCCCTCCAGAATACACTAGCATATAATCCCTCGTTCTCTTAAGATACTTGAGTATATGCTTTACTGCTTGCCAGTGCTTGGTTCCAGGATTCGCTTGATATCGACTCACCATACCTACTGCAAAACATATGTCCGGGCGAGTGCAAAGCATAGCGTACATAAGGCTACCCACAGCGGATGCATAAGGGACCTTACTCATACGCTCTCTTTCTTCCGATGTCTTGGGACAGTCATCCAATGAAAGAGTTAAACCGGCAATAGAAGGTTGTGAGCCTTTCTTTGCCTCTAGCATTGCATATTTGTCAATTATTTTATCTATGTATGAAGCTTGGGATGACGCTATCATTTTGTTCTTTCGATCTCTGAAGAGACGAATGCCTAGAACATAATTAGCTTCTCCCAAGTCCTTCATGTCAAACTGTTGGTGTAACCAAAGCTTGACTGATCATAAGTTCCCTACATCATTCCCAATGAGTAGTATATCATCGACATAGAGTATCAGAAAGACCACTTTTCCATCCTTAATACGTTTATAAACACAAGGTTCATCAACGTTCTGCTCAAAACCAAATGTCTTAATCGCTTGATCAAACCTCTGGTTCCATGAGCGGGATGCCTGCTTTAATCCATAAATGGATCTAAGCAACTTGCAGACTTTCTTATCTTGGCCTTTTGCTACGAACCCTTCGGGCTGTATCATATAGATACACTCTTCAAGATGGCCATTTAAGAACGCCGTCTTGACATCCATTTGCCAGATCTCGTAATCGAGAGCCGCAGCAATGGACAGAAGAATATGGATAGACTTCAGCATAGCAACAGGCGAAAAGGTTTCCTCGTAATCGATTCCAGCTTTTTGCGTGTATCCCTTTGCAACCAGTCTAGCTTTGAAAGTTTCCACTCTCCCTTCCGCATCCTTCTTTCTTTTGTAGACCCATTTGCATCCAATGGGTTTTATCCCATCCGGCAAATCTACAAGTTCCCAAACAGAGTTGGATTTCATAGAATCCATCTCATTGTTCATAGCCTGTTTCCAAGATCTAGAATCAACATCCTTTATAGCTTCATCATATGTGACCGGATCTTCCTCATGATCATGAGCCTCGGCCTGGTATACCTCAGCATCATACATAAAGAAATTAGGTTTCTTAGAAACCCTCCCACTACGACGAGGCACCCTAAATTGTTGATCGTCTGCAGGTCTTTCACTGGAACTTGGACTTGCGTCCAAGACCGAAATCTGTGGAGCAGTTCTTTCACCCGATAACTCCTCTAGCACCACTTTGCTTCGAGGCTTAAAGTCATTCATGTGACTTTCCTCCAAGAATGTCGCATGGGTTGAGACAATGACCTTTTGTTCCTTCGGGTTATAGAACAGACCTCCTTTAGTTCCCTTTGGATACCCTACAAACATGCACAATTCTGATCTTGGTTCCAACTTCTTCGCATCCCCATCCAGTACATGTGCCGGGCAGCCCCATATTCTCATATGTCCAAGGGAGGGCTTCCTGCCACGCCACAATTCATACGGAGTTCTTGGAATTGATTTGCTCGGAACCTGGTTCAGAATATAGCACGCCGTTTGTAAAGCATGTCCCCAAAATGATAATGGCAGCGTTGAGTAACTCATCATGGACCGTATCATATCCAATAAGGTCCTGTTTCTCCTTTCGGCTACACCATTCTGTTGTGGAGTACCAGGTGCAGTCAATTGGGATAAAATCCCGTTCTCTACAAGATGTCCTAGAAATTCATCACAGAGGTATTCGCCACCTCGATCAGATCGAAGTGTCTTTATGGATTTATCCAATTGCTTTTCCACTTCCGCACGATACTCTTTGAACTTGTCAAAGGTTTCGCTCTTGCGGTGCATCAGATACACATATCCATACCTCGAGTAATCATCTATGAAAGAGACATAGTACTCGAACCCTCCTCGTGCTGTGACGTTCATGGGGCCACATACGTCAGTGTGCACAATTTCTAAGAGCTCCTGTGCCCTTGTACCCTTAGCTCCAAAAGACCTCTTAGTCATCTTACCCTCTAGACAAGACTCACATTGGGGAAGTCGTACCTCCTCCAGAGATTCCAGAGGACCGTCTTTCACCAATCTTTGAATCCTATCCTGATTAATATGACCAAGTCTTAAATGCCAAAGATACGCCTTGTTAGAGTGAGAAACTTTCAACCTTTTAGAGTTATCAATTAATTCAGTGTCAAGCAGTGAGTACATCTTTGGTCTGATCAAATATAGGTTTCCATCCATCCATCCAGAACAGATAAAAGACTTATTTCTATGAATATCAACTCTTTTACTAAAAGAAACTGAATAAGAATCCTTTATTAAACAAGCTACCGATATAAGGTTCCTCCTAAAATTAGGAACATAAAAACAGTCTTTCAATAAAATAAACCTAAATTGATCAAAATAAAGATGAACGTCTCCCACTGCCTCAGCCACCACAAAGCTACCATCTCCAGTCCGCAACGAGAGGCTCCTATCATGTAGACTTCTCGTTTCCACGAACCCCTGCATAGAAACACAAACATGATTAGTGGCGCCCGAATCAATGACCCAAGTGTCTTTCGATTCTTCCACCAAACACGCTTCTAAGTAATGAAGTTCCTTACCTTCCTTGCCCTTGGAGGCTAGGAATTCCCGGCAAGCCTTCTTGAAGTGACCTACCTTCCCACAGTGGAAGCATTTGGACTTTTTAGGGTCCTTCGGCTTCTTGTTCTTCTTCTTCTTCTTCCCGTCCGAGACAGGAGGATTAGAAGAACTGGAAGCCACTTGCTTCTTATTTGGCCTCTTCCTCTTCCGTGAGGGATTGGAAGATTCCGCCAAATTGGCCTCTCCTTTAGGTCGGACCACATCCTCATCCCTGATCATCCGCTCATAAGCCTGTAGTTGCTTCATGAGCTCGGTAAGTCCTAACTCCTTTGTCGCCAGATTGTATGCGGCCTTAAACCCCACAAAATCTTTAGACAGAGTCTTGAACACCATCTCGATCTGGGTGTTATAGTCCAACTCAGCACCATTTTCGGCAGCCTCAGCGAAGAATCCCATTAGAGTGATCATATGGTCCTTCACCGGAGCACCCGCCTTTTGCTTGGAGTTCATAATGCTGGTGATAGCGGACTGTCGAGCCAATTTTTCTTGGCCTCCGAACATGTCCTCCAGATTATCAATGATCTCCCCAGCAACTTGATAAGTCTCATGCTGCTTTTGTAAAGCACTCGTCATGCTAGCAAGGATGTAGCATCGAGCTATTTCATTGGATTCTCTCCAACGATTATAGGCAATCGGGATCTCCTCAAGTGGTGTGTCAGGTTTGGGCCCAGGTGGGCATGGTTCGTCCAGTACGAACTTGTGTCTCTCGCAGCTGAGAACTATTAATAGATTTCTTTTCCAGTCTTTATAATTATCGCCATTCAACTTATTTTCAGTAAGTATCGAAATGAGGGGTGTCGGTGACATTTTGAATTGAAATAAAATTATACTAGACATCATTACAAAGCCCAAGCAAATATGCAGATAATTTAGCAAATAAAACATACAAGTATGTTCCTACATGAAACTTGAAAAAAATGTCGCATTGCAACGGTAATTCTCAGCACCTATTGCCCCAAGCCACCGAGGGGTGGTCATGAGAACAAATAGCCGGAACATGGACCCCGTCCAATTAATATATGTTACCTTAAATCCTCCAAGGTTAAGACATATATTAATAACCACTTATTTGGCCACCAGTTTAGTTAACAGAGCTTCTAGGGAAGGTTAATAACTAAACGAGTCTTGAGTGTATAACCATTGTTTACGTAGCCCGATCCACGTCCTACCAAGCCACCGAGGGGTGGTCATGAATAGGATCGCACCCGAACACGTTTTCCACATAGAAGATCCAATCTAGTATACCGGCGGCGGTAAACACCTACCGAGGGGTGTGGTCAGGTCAGAACTGACGCGAGGCGTTACCATGCTTTCACATATGGATCAACAATGGAGGCCGTGGGTTTTGTTTGAAACCCTCTCCCACTCAATATTTTGAAAAACATGCAAGTTTTGACAAATTATGTATGATCAATATAGTATGAGCGGCACTCACCTATCCTATATGACATGTTATCAAATATGCATACAAAACATCCATCAATACATATTTATACATCCATGACATATCACAGAAAAAAATAATTGACAGACTAACCAAGCTATGGTTCCATCCTAGAACAAAGAAAAAAAAGATTACAAAATTCCATCCAAAGCATTCTTTAGGTCTTCAATTTTGTTCCGTCTTCTTGTATCCATCTTTATGTAGCCTCTCCATTTATTTCTCCTCCCAAGAATTATTTAATATTTAAATTTCCAAAAATTTAAATTTCAAATTCAAACTCCAAATTCGAATTTCAAATTTAAATTTCTAATTCAAATTTTAAACAATTTTAATCATCATGTGTAATAATATGTAATTTCAAAAATTTCATATTTTTAAACATGATTTAAAATTAAATCTCAAATTTAAAAATCAAAATTTTCAAATTTTAGACCGCCGCACCGCCGCCCGTGAAGGCGGCAGCCGCCGTGGGCAGCCACCAACCCCGGAGGGGCTGGCAGCCCACGGCCGCCCCTTGTGCAGTCTGCCGGGCTGCAGGCCAAGCCTGCAGCACCAGGCTGCACGCCCAGACTGGGCGCAGCAGCCGGCAGGCTGCAGGCAGCGCCTGCAGCCAGAGGCTGCACGCCCAGGCTGCGGCCAGCCTTGGGCAGGCCACGGCCACCCCTGGCTGCAGGCAGAGCCTGCGGCCGTGGGTGGTGTGGGCCTGTACAGGGGCTGCCGCAGCCCCATCCTGCCCGAGGGCAGGGGCTGCAGCCCCACCAAGGTTTGTCGGCCTATCCCGAGGGGTCGTGTCTCGATTTTCGTGCCATATTCCAATTTATCTTTTAGGATCTCCAAAAATTAATTTGAATCCCAATTAAATTGAAATTTTCCACACAATCAAAATTTCAACCTTTAAATTAAATTTAACTTTTGGGAAAAATAAATTACGGTCTTCAATCTTCAATCTCCTCCAAGAATAATTACATAAAAAAATCCTATACCGTTTCCGGTGTACAAAATTCTATCCATAAAAATTCTAAGAGACAAAAATTAATATCCATGGGAAAATTACAGTGTTAATCAACTGCTCCCATGGTTACATAAAAATTCCTAGATACAATTTTTCTAAATTCTAAGGAATCATAACCAGTATAAACAAGCATGCTTATAATAATTCAAAAAATTAAAATAACCACATACTTTATACATAATACATGATAACAACATAAAGGAACCCTAGAATGCCACTCTCTAAATATCAAATCCATACATAAATAAAAAGACTAAGTAATTGTCTAATTTATGTACATGGCATAGTCATGAGATGGCTCTGATACCAATTGTAGGAAAATAAACCGGTAAAAACGTGTCAGAGTGGCGCAGCGGAACAATAAAAATTTTAGATCGTTAAATATCTCATGATGCCATATACAATAAATCAACAACAATTAAAACTCATACCTCAAGGATGCCAATGAACAGGAGGAGAGTGACCGGAGGCTTCAACCAACTAGCCTTCTCCACTATTCTCCAATTCCCGAATGGCTGAGTGTGTGGGCACTCTGAACCTCGATCGGTATGCTAGCACTACTAGTCTTCTTCCGACCACCCAGATCTCTAAAGAACTTTATTGTCACGATGAGCTGTGCAACAATAAGCCTGCTCACCTGAGAGTCTGTGGTCTAAGAGAACTGGAGTGGCAGGACCTCTATTTATAGACCTGCATGAGGTGATTCTCTGAATTCAAATTAGACTAGGAAAAGATTTTCTCCCTTATCCAAACCAAAAAATCCGAATTTTCCAAGGGAGAATCTCCACAATTAAATTCGGTTTTCCTAGGATAAATCCAATCCAAATCTAAACAAGATTTTAACTAGAATTTTATCTCCCTTTTTCAACCAAAAAATCTGAAATCTTTAGGAGAAAATCTTCTCCAAATTTTCGGCCACTTTTAGGATAAGGAAGAATCAAAATTCCAGTAGGATTTTTCAAGCTAAATCTCATCTCAACCTTATCCAAAAATAACCGAATTTCCTAGGATTAAGGCTCCAAAATTTCGGCCACTTTTAGGGAGTAGAGAGAATCCAAATTCAACTAGGATTGAAGCTTGAATTTACCCTTGAATCTCATCCACAAAATCCGAAATTTTCATGAGGATTATCCTCAAAAATTTCGTCCCTTATTTGTTGGGATTTGGATTCAAAATTCAAGTAGGATTCTAACAAGATTATCCTCTCCAAATCCAACTCAAATTCGAATTTCAAACCTTGTGGATTTTCCACAACAAATTCGAATCCTACTTGGACTGTGATTCAAAATTTGAATTTCAAATTTCAAATTCAAATTTCAAATTCAAATTTCAAATTTCAAATTTCAAATTTCAAATTTAAATTTCAAATTCAAATTTCAAATTCGAATTTCAAATTTAAATTTCAAATTCAAATTTCAAATTCAAAATTCAAATTTCAAATTTCAAATTTCAAATTCCACAAAACAGTTGTATTTCATATTCTTGTTCTCATGGATAATTTTCTACAACTCCAATCCAATCTCAAATAAAATCATGGCAACTTTATTTGGAGTTCGAATAATTGTGTACTCTATTATCCAAAACAAAATCTGAATCCAACCGGAGAGAATCTTGTCTACCATCCTAATCCTGTGTCATCACCATCCATGCATAATAAACTAGCCAATAGCATACACAAATCAATTTGCCAAACGTTAAGGAATTATGTGGAGCTAGTAGAGGGACTAATTGGACATATATAATCGGGCTCCCGTGATTCCATATGATCATCATTCTGTACCGAACAACTCAATCATATGATCACTAATTTCAGAGTCACACCACTATAAACCTGAAACTGAACTCCCAATTATATACCGTATTACGTAAGCCTGTGACGAGCTACCATCCAATGACCTTGTCATATATGCAAAACCCTCATATGATATCCATGATCAGCCTTAGGTCAAAGTCCGTTTAATCCTACTGATCAGGCTATCTTAAAGTTCCATTATACTACCGAATCAAGAAAATGATTATTCACCATATGTGAATAAGAAGTCATCCGCCCAGCAGACGACCCAAGGCCTTGTCCATTTTCACATTCAGTATAATGCCTTTAAGAGGATACCTTTAACTCCTCAGAGCTATGATTCCGATATCTGCAAACAAACCCTTCATCGTATACAAGTCATGTACCCAACGAACTGGTCTATAAGCTTACTACCTCTGAGATGCTTTAGCTATTAGAACATCAAAGTACACAAGTCATATACATGAAGTAGTTCATTTACTCAGGATTAAGGTTATTGCACAATGAACGTCAAAAGCAGATTGATCCACTCATAGCGGACTACGTAGATCAATCACGCTTTAGTCCCGGTCTAATATGTTACCTCCAAGCAACATATCCATGTCTCTACTTGGGAGTCCAGCTCCAGACAGTCAAGACAGACCGTCCCCTCCAAGGCTTTAGACAACATAATAGTCTTAACATGAGTTAGATGCTCGGTCTAACCCCATAGACTACAGACCATAGTTTAGACTGCTAACTTTAGAACATTGTCTTCTTGCATACAAAAATCCATTGCATGCAATGTTCTAACAGTTTTAACACAAGCAGTCAGTGAGCCATATTTGCTTACATTTACTTTAACATGTAAATAAGAAGAGGACAGATAGCAATGTAATGAATAACCTCTAAGTATAATTTTATTATCCAGTTCAAAATGAATACATCAAAATGTCTCTAATACTTAGGGCATTTCCTAACAGTTGGTATATTAGATTGGATCTCCTATGTGGAAAACGTGTTCGGGTATGATCCTATTCATGACCATCCCTCGGTGGCTTGGTAGGACGTGGATCGGGCTATATAAACAATGGTTATACACTCAATACTCATTTATTTATTAACCTTCCCTAGAAGCTCTGTTAACTAAACTGGTGGCGAAATAAACGGTTATTAATATATGTCTTAACCTTGGAGGATTTAAGGCAACATATATTAATTGGACGGGGTCCATGTTCCGGCTATTTGTTTTCATGACCACCCCTCGATGGCTTGGGGCATTAGGTGCTGAGAATTATTATGGCGGCCCGCCCTTCATAGAGATCATACAATACTATTACAGTTAAGCTTCATAGCTAACTGCGATAGATTATACGCTCATGGGTCACCGGCTAATCTATCTCTCTTTAAAACATGACATTTTTGGGGGATTTTTTTTTAAAAACATCATGTAAAATATTATCCACTAATCACTTTGTTTACAAGTACAAAGTAATTTACATAGTACAGTACTTTCGTAATATATATTATTATTACAAAAGAACTGTTTCTTTTTCCTCTCTTTGTTAACTCTCAGCAGAAAAACTCTGGCAGAACCATATCCCTAGGCTTCCCATCCCATTTGACACTCGCTATCTTGTTCGCCATCCAGCCATGTAAAGCTAGTGAGCTGGCTGCTTACCTACAACATAAGTAAAAATGGTGAGCTACAGGCTCAGTAAGTTCAAACATACAAAAAATAGAATTTATATGAATAGTACTATTAATCATGAATAGTAACTTTGATTACTATTCACTATGAATAGTAACTTTGACCATAACACAATATATCAACAGTACATCAACCACGGTGTTAGTACTCTCACGAAACTATCTTATGCTCAATTATGGCATAGTTTCAGTTTTACATAATTATCTTTATTTATGTTTTGGTTTTGAGCTCATGTTGGCCGTAACATTTTAGTGCGCATGACTGGGAGCGGTACATTAGTGCTGACCTCCACAGCCTTAATCTCATCATCATAGCCCCGAAGGCAAAGTTGTACATGAGTAGGAGCGAAGCATTAGTGCTAACCTCCACAGCCTTAATCTCATCATCATAGCCCTGAAGGCAAAGTTGCACATGACTGGGAGCGGTACATTAGTGCTGACCTCCACACCCTTAATCTTATCAACATAGGCCTAAAGGCAAAGTTTACCTCCTTATATGGAAGGCTGGTACGCCAAAAATGGTTTCATTACCGACTTTTTAAAGTTCTAACCCGGTGACTTCATATTGCCCCATGGTTAGGAATGGTTCATATTTTAGTTTCATGTGAGTGAGTTTCATTAACCTCACTCTAGTGCCCAAAGCACAATTTATTATGTGTCCCATTTTCAATAGTGCTCGTAGCACATTTCGTCTCCCTCTCTCTCTATTCTATAATAGTGCCCATAGCACATATGTACCTAACTTATAGTTTATACATCAAAGTTAGCAATAATAATGCTACATGTTGCAGACAAGTAAATATCTGAACTTACCTTATCTGTTTCTTCCCTTTTTCCTTCCTAGATCTTTAATCGCTCTCCTTGTAGGTCGATTTTGGGATCCTACAGACAAAACCTTGTCTGTTAATTTCATTTCCATTTATAGCTTTTATCTTTTATTACAAAGCTTAAATAAAACCTATTTATAACTTTTTAGGCTTTATTTATTATTTTCCCATTTTTTCTCAACTTTTAAAAAATTATGATTTTACCCCTGTATTTTGAAAAAATTGCAATTATGCCCCTGATGGGATTTTCTCGATCTAGACTGCACTTTTGGCTTTCAAGAATATTTCTGACTCTTTTCTCATTCATTACCGGGTTTGTTTCAATTTTATTTCCATTTTTCACCTTCCTGATCCTCGGGAAGCACTATTCCGACCCTTACGTCGGTTTAGTGATTTTCTATCGTTTTGGAGTCTCAAATGGACGTTTTACTAGTATGTAAAACATTTATCTAGACTTTTTCGATTTAGGTCTCCGAGACTCGGACTTTTGGTACCCGACTCGGATCTTTACTTCATTTCCCAAAAACGCCCCCCCCCCCCCCCGGGGGTCCGTTTTTCAGTTTCACTCTCGTTTTACATTTTTAAGGGGATGGATTACTATTCATGAACCACCCCTTTGGTTTCCCTTATTCAATTTTCCTCAAGGGACTCGGTTTCTGACCCAACCCTAAACTTTTATTCTCGATTCCCTTTTTACCCTAAATGCCGTTTTTTGAAATTTCAGCAGCATTTCGTCGTAAATTTAAGGCTACCTACGTTAGGTACGCCTCGAACCATGTGTACCTGCCACGTACTATACCAAAGTCCTATTTTATGTAAAAGTTTACCAAACTTTTACATAAAAACTCACACATTTAACAATTCACATTTCCATACACTATTAACAAAATTCTTTCAATTTTGCCCTTAGTATTAGCCACGGTTTTCCATACTCAAAACTTTGTCAAAACTTTCCAATCTTTCAACCAAATTTTTAGGCTATTCAAAGGCTATTACTAGCACATTTTCAAGCCAATTTCTCACACTTTACAATACAATTTCTTAGGGTTTTTCAACACACATAACCCACGGCCATTTTATGTAAAACATGCATAGCATTTTGTTTCATGCTTTCAATCTCATAACCAACATTTCCGTAGTCCAATGCATGATTTAAACTAATCAATCATCAAGTTAATCATGCAAAAATGTTCACCAAACCCTAACTACACCACACAGCTATATTAGGGAATTTAGATACCAAAATTTTTCCAAGCTTTCTAACCATGCAAATCATGCTTTCATTATCACCAAAACATGATTTAAAGCATTACAACACTTAATTAACAACAATCCATGAACAACCACACAAGGTAAGCCACGGATTTACCATTGAAAAACCAACCAAAACTTTGTTTTTATTTAAACAAAATACATGGTTTTTCTTCTAATCAAACCATAAGCAAAACCCATATACCAAATCAACCACAAAATTTTTCATCCTTCAAGCCAACAAACCCACGAATTTTCAATGAAATTTCAAGGAAAAAAATGCAAACCAAAGATGGCTACCTTGATTTCTTGCTTCCCTTGACTTCAATGATGAGTTTGCTACCACTTTTGTGAAGAAAGTTTGAAATTTTGGCTTGGTTTCTCTTGGTTGCTCACGGTTTGCTCTACAGAATCACTTAGAAAATTTTTTTCTCTTAGTTTTGCTTTGAAAAGCTACGGGTTCCTTTTGTTCCAAGGTTTGTCGACTCATTTAGCTAGGAAAACCAATTAATTTGGCTTCCAATCAATGGCATTTCAACATTTTTCATGGCATTTCTTTCCACATTTTTGCCAAAATTAATTTGGCTAATTTTGGCCAAATCTAGGCCTTTAGATCATAAAGCAAATTGATCTTAGCCATTAACGCCACCAACCACCATTTTTTTCACATTTAATAAATGGCTTAAATGATGTCATAAATGCAAAGTAAAAAGTTTGAGTTTGACTTCACTATTCATATTAATTCGACTACTTTTTGACCAAAGTCAGATTGAGCCGAAATTTTCCTGGAATCGTCCCGGCGGGTTTCTGAGGTCTCTTGTGTAGTCGGATCAATTTATACTGCTTCCGTTTGATCAAAATCAATCCCGGAAGTTTTTCATCTTTTAGTGCACCATAGGCACTGATTAGGGTTTTTAATGTCGTTTTGACACCGTTTCACCCGTTTTGCTTCGGCAAAATTTCTCAGCACCAAATTTTTATCCGTCAGCATTATCAGAACATTTTAATACATTCTAAACAATATAAATTTATTTATTTCACTCTTTAAACAATACAAGTTGTCACACATACACAACTGTACTTTTTCTTCCCAGAATGCCAGAATTTCCCGGTTGTCACATTCACCCCTCCTTATAAAATTTTCATCCTCAAAAATTAGAACAAGTGGGGGTATAAACTCCTCATCTCTGTTTCTCGTTCCCACGTAGCTTCTTCAATATTATGATTTTTCCACAAAATCTTCACTAGTAGGATTATCTTATTCCTCAGTAATTTTTCTTCATGAGCCAGTACTTGAATAGGTTGTTCTTCATATGTCAAACCCTTGTGGATCTAAATAGGTTCATGCTTCAACACATGGGACGGATCTTGTACATACTTTCTCAGCATCGACACATGAAATACATTATGCACTGCCGACAATTCAGGAGGTAACGCTAATCTGTAAGCGACCCTTCCAATGCGTTCGATAATTTCATAAGGTCTGATATATCTTGGACTCAGTTTTCCCTTCTTACCAAAATGCGTAATCCCCTTCATAGGCGATACCTTAAGAAACACGAAGTCTCTTTCATTAAACTCCAAGGATCTTCGCCTCTTATCTGCATAACTCTTTTGTTGACTTTGTGTAATTTTCATTTGACGCTGAATTCTTACATCGGCATCGGAAGTTTCTCGTATAAAATCTGTCTTATATAGTTGTTTCTCTCACAGGTCATACCAATGTATCGGTGATCTGCATTTCCGTCCATAAAGAGCCTCATAAGGTGCCATTCCTAAGGAAGCTTGGTAACTATTATTGTACGAGAATTCAATTAATGGTAACTTCTCGTTCCAAATTCCCGTAAAATCTATTGCACAAGCTCGAAGCATGTCCTCTAATGTCTGAATGGTCCGCTCTGACTGTCTGTCTGTTTGCGGATGAAATGCCATACTGAGTCTCAATTCAGTACCCATGGCTTCTTGCACACACGTCCAGAAATTCGAAGTGAATCGTGCATCTCGATCTGATACAATGGATTTTGGTACTCTATGTAATCTGACAACATGAGCTATATACAATTGAACAAACTTTTCCAATGAAAAAGTCATCTTGACAGCTATAAACCGTGCCATCTTGGTCAATCTGTCCACAATAACCCAGATGGCATCATAACCTTCTGGGGTTTTTGGTAGTCCTATTACAAAATCCATCGTAATGTGTTCTCATTTCCATTCAGGAATCTCGAAAGGTTCCAATCTTCCCGCTAGATGTTTATGTTCAGCTTTGATTCTCTGATAGGTCATGCATCTGCTCATTAATTTCGCTATATCATTCTGCATCCCTTTCCACCAAAACTGTAACTTCAAGTCCTGATACATCTTACTAGCTCTGGGATGAATCGAATATGGTGTCTCATGGGCTTCTGACATGATCCGTCTTCTAAGTTCCTCATCAGCCGGAACATTAATTCTTCCTTGATAGAGGATCATTCCATCCTTGGAAATTCCTTCTTGAGAATTTGTCATTCTTAGATCTCGTCTTTGAGCTTCCTTGATATCCTCAAACAACGATGATTCCACTTGGAGTGCAGCCAATCTTCCAGATATCAGCTCCAAGTTCAAAGAATTTATCTCTTGCTGCAATGGTTTCGGAAGCCTTTTTATCGGTAGCTGGTGCGATATGGTAGACTTTCTACTTAAAGCATCTGCTACACAGTTGGCCTTCCCTGGATGATATAAGATTTCACAATCATAATCCTTTACCAGTTCCAACCATCGTCTTTGTCGCATATTGAGCTCCTTTTGCTTGAAGAAATACTTCAGGCTTTAGTGATCAGTAAAAATCTGACACTGGGCTCCATAGAGATAGTGTCGCCAAATTTTAAGTGCAAACACTACTGCAGCAAGTTCAAGGTCATGTGTAGGGTAATTCTTTTCATCATCCTTTAATTGACGCGAAGCATAGGTAATCACCTTACCGCCTTGCATCAGGACTGCTCCCAATCCTATTTTAGATGCATCACTATAGATCACAAACTTCTCCCCTTCAGTGGGAAGCGTAAGGATTGGTGCACTTGTCAGCCGTCTCTTTAACTCCTGGAAGCTTCTTTCGCATTCCATAGTCCACTCATACTTTCTTAACTTATGTGTAAGAGCAGTAAGAGGTGCAGCTAAATGCGCGAATCCCTCTACAAACCTTCGATAATAACCAGCTAACCCCAAGAAACTACATATTTTCATCACACTCTTGGGTGCAGGCCATTGGTTAATTGCATCTACCTTCATCAGATCTACAACAATACCTTCCTAGGATATAACATGTCCGAGGAAATGTACTCTATCCTGCCAAAACTCATATTTTGAGAATTTGGCATACAGTTTATGCTTTCTTATCGTATGCAACACGATCCTCAGATGCTCCTTGTGCTCCTCATGAGTCTTTGAATATATAAGAATGTCATCAATGAATACAATGACAAAATTATCAAAATACTCTTTAAAGATTCTATTCATCAAGTCCATGAACACTGCTGGCACATTTGTTAATCCGAATGGCATCACAAGGAACTCATAATGACCATAACGAGTCCTAAACGCCGTCTTAGGAATATCACTTTCTTTAGTTCTCAGCTGGCGATATCTTGATCGTAAATCGATCTTGGAAAATACCGCTGCGGCTTTTAACTGGTCGAATAAGTCATCAATTCTAGGTAACGGATACCTATTTTTGATCGTAACCTTATTCAACTCCTGGTAATCAATGCACAAACGGAACGTTCCATCCTTTTTCTTGATGAACAACATAGGTGCACCCCACGGAGAATAACTCGGTCTGATGAATCCCTTGTCCAAAAGCTCCTTTAATTGTTCCTGTAGCTCCTTTAACTCCACTGGAGCCATGCGATATGGTGCTTTGGAAATAGGTGCCGTTCTAGGCATCAACTCAATTTTTAATGAGATTTCTCGTTCAGAGGTATCTCTGGTAACTCTTCTGGAAATACGTCAAGAAATTCATTAACAACAGGAACATCTTCAGGTTGAAGCTTCTGTTCCTTTGTAGTATCCATCACATATGCCAGATATCCCATACAACCACTGGCCATTAGGTTACTTGCTTTCGGTGAATTGATCATCATCTTCCTGGGTTTTTGAGAAGTATCGACGTACTCGAAACTCTCTTCTTCCTCGGGTTGGAATACTATTTTTTGATTTCGGTAGTCGATCGTAGCTTGATATTTTCCTAGGAAATCTATGCCTAGAATCACATCGTAATCCACGATCTTCATTACGATCAACTCAGCATATAGCTCCCCATTTGCCACATATACTGGTACATGAGGTAGCCAGTAGTTGGACAATAATACTTCCCTAGAGGGTAAAGCTGTCTTAAATATTTTTCCCATATAGTCCTTAGGAAGTCCTATCTTGTCAGCAAATTCATAGGAAACAAAAGAATGTGTAGCACCAGAATCGAATAGTACAGAGGCTACATGACTAGCGACAGGAAGCTAACCTGTCACTACATTTGATGTTCCTGCCTCTGCATCCTCCTTGGTGTAGGCCATTACACGAGCATCAGCACGTGGCACACGCTCCTGGTGTTGCGGTCTTACTGGAGACTCTTCAACCCTGGCCTAAAGGGAATGAGCTTATAGGCATGTCTAGTGCGGTTGGGAAGTGCCTTGCACACCCTGCCTGTTACTTGGACAGTTTCTGGCATAATGACCTTCCTTTCCACATTTATAACAAATAAGTGGCCCAAATCTGCATTGCCCAGAATGTCTCTTCCCACATGTAGGACAATTTGGTATATTGGATTCTACATTACCAGCTATTTTTCGCTGCTAGTTTTGATTGTTTGCCTGGCGATTTCCAATAAAATTACCTTTCCTCTTGTTTTGCTGGAATCCTTGATTATTTCCCTGGCCTAGTTTAGCATTCTGATTAGGCTTGCTAGATTGACTAGTTTGTGTAGACTTAGCCAAAGCCCTCTCCTTTTTATTGGCGTCCCAGTTCTTCTCTCTTTCCTCCTTCTGTCGGGCTACATGATACTCAGCTCTCATGGCACGACTAACACAATCTGCTACAGAAGTAGGTGGTATCTGTCCACTATCGACCAATGCCGCAATTTGTGGCCTGAACATCCCGATCATTTTCTGTATTTTCTCCCTCTCAGTAGGGACTACATAGGGACATAAGCGGGATAACTAATCGAACTTTCGACAAACTTCACTCACTGACATATTTCCTTGCTTCAATTTTAAGAACTCTTTCTGCTGGAGGCTCATAGATGCAGGATCATAATATTTTTGGTTAAATTCTTCTAGAAATTCTGTCCAACTCATGGTAGACACATTTCTTCTCAGTCGCACAGTGTCCCACCAAAAATGAGCATCTTTCCTTAACACAAAAGACGTACACGCGACCTTTTCCTGGTCAGTTAAATTCATGAATTCTAGGATAACTTGCAATGATGACAACCAGTATTCAACCTCTAGAGGATTAGTAGAACCTTCAAATTCGAGCAGCCTCATATGCCTGAATCTTTCATAGATGGGTTCCAGATTTACTATCCGTGGCGGTTCAGGAACTCTCTCATGTACAGCAGCTGGAGGAATAACCAAATCTACCTCAGCTTCCTGTTCCACTTGGGTGCCTTCAGAACCTTTCCTCTGTTCTAAATCCTCTACTCGTTGTCTTAGATTAGCATTTTCTTGCATCTGAGCTTCTAGTAAAGCTTGTATCTGCTCTATTCTTTCCATGAGATTAGGATGTCGTTCTCGTCTCTTTGGTTGATTTCACAAATCCACCATCTTGAATATTATCCTATTATGGCACAACAATTCACCGTTAGCTTTTCCATGACCACATTCGTAAAATCATATAAATTTACAAAATTCAGGGTAATGTAAAGCCACATCATCGTAACACATCATCGTACAACATATAATCATTTTGATATTTCATTCATAGCAAAATGTTTATATATCATACATAACCATCACTAGTCGTATATACATCGGCCATCATATACATCTTGGCCACAAGTATATACAAAAGAGCTTTTCTCTATAAGCTACTTATATACATGAATACATCTACAGGTCACACATCTCTTGCATTTAGGACTAGAGGATATTCTTCTGGATCCTCATCATCATCTGAGTCATCACCACCCCTAGGCAATGCTCCCTGTCCTGAGTCATCACCTCCTCATGGTCTAGACGGTCCGGCCCCATGATCGTTCATCATCCTTCTCAGCCCAAAGATGCATGCCATTATCTCATCTTGACACAGTGTCTCTCGTCGACTCTGCGATAGATGCTCAATCAAAATTTCCCTCTCGATCGTCCTGATCGTCACTACAAACTCTTGGAGCGTAGGAGGATATAGCTTAATCACCCTTTGTCTCAACTCCATGGGCAAACCTCTCCAGAAAAGCTCACAACAGTTCGCTTCAGTGAGGTTGGGCAATGGACATCTCCTCCTAATAGTCTCCTCAAATCGTGCTACGTAAGACATAACTGTCTCACTGAACAACATGACCATCCTCTCTATCTGGAGAATATAGTCCCTAACCTCATCAAATCCAGGATACGTGGGTGTAACTACCTCTCGTCTCTCTGGAGGTGCTGGACCAGGTGTCGGATCCTTAGGCGGAAACTGATTAGCCAATCGCTGTCGAAACTCATCCCAACAGAATCTCTTGATCACAATAATCCCAGAATAATCGAGCATCTCCCTGAAACATACTTATTGCCAACTGGATCCACATCTCTTGATCAATATCACACATCACCATAATCCTCTCTATTGCATGGAGCCAATTTTTTGTCTCCATTGACTGTCGTCCACCATCAAACATACAGGGATTGCTAGCTTTAAATGCCTGTACCGCTCAAGCTGAAACTCTCACATCAATATGTTGGCGTCCACCAACAACTGGAATGTCTATTACTACAGGTGGATGAAGTACCGGTCGAGGATGTACTACATCTACAGGGGCTGGTGATGGTACTATAGGTCTCTCTGGCACCGGGGGTCTAAGTTCCGGATGTTGGGAAATAGACGGCCTCACAATAGATCTCGTCCATACCCGCAACAATCCTCTTGGTCGTGGTAGCAGCGGTCTTGCATAAGGAGGTCTAGTGATCTTGCTACCTATAAGATAATTATTTTCATATAAGAAAATAATTGACTAAACTTAAGTAAACTACTTACTTGGATTGCGGTGCAGGATGCGTGAAGTGTCAAATCAGGATATGGTCAACGCTTCTCTGATACCAACTGTGGCGGCCCGCCCTTCGTAGAGATCATACAATAGTATTACAGTTAAGCTTCATAGCTAACTGCGATAGATTGTACTCTCATGGGTCACCGGCTAATCTATCTCTCTTTAAAACATGACATTTTTGGGGAATTTTTTTTAAAAATATCATGTAAAACATTATCCACTAATCACTTTGTTTACAGGTACAAAGTAATTTACATAGTACAGTACTTTCGCAATATATATATTATTATTACAAAAAAACTGTTTCTTTTTCCTCTCTTTGTTAACGCTCAGCGGAAAAACTCTAGCAGAACCATATCCCTAGGTTTCCCATCTCATTTGACACTCACTATCCCGTCCGTCATCGAGCCATACAAAGCTAGTGAGCTGGTTGCTTACCTGCAACATAAGCAAAAATGGTGAGCTACAGGCTCAGTAAGTTCAAACATACAAGAAATAGAATTTCTATAAATAGACTATTCATCATAAATAGTAACTTTGACTACTATTTATCATGAATAGTAACTTTGACCACAACACAGTATATCAACAGTACATCAACCACGGTGTTAGTACTCTCATGAAACTGTCTTATGCTCAATTATGGCATAGTTTCAGTTTTCGGTAATTATCTTTATTTATGTTCTGGTTTTGAGCTCATGTTGGCCGTACCATTTTAGTGCACATGACTGGGAGCGGTACATTAGTGCTGACCTCCACAGCTTTAATCTCATCATCATAGCCCCGAAGGCAAAGTTTACCTCCCTATACGGAAGGCTGGTACGCCAAAAGTGGTTTCATTACCGACTTTTTAAAGTTCTAACACGGTGACTTCATATTGCCCCGTGGTTAGGAATGGTTCACATTTTAGTTTCACGTGAGTGAGTTTCATTAACCTCGCTCTAGTGCCCGAAGTACAATTTATTATGTGTCCCATTTTCAATAGTGCTCGTAGCACATTTCGTCTCTCTCTCTCTATTCTATAATAGTGCCCGTAGCACATATGTACCTAACTTATAATTAGTATATCAAAGTTAGCAATAATAATGCTACATGTTGCAGACAAGTAAATGTTTGAACTTACCTTATCTGTTTCTTCTCTTTTTCCTTCTTGGATCTTTAATCGCTCTCCTTGTGGGTTGATTTTGGGATCCTACAGACAAAATCTTGTCTGTTAATTTCATTTCCATTTATAGCTTTAATCTTTTATTAAAAAACTTAAATAAACCCTATTTATAACTTTTTAGGCTTTATTTATCATTTTCCCCATTTTTCTCAACTTTTGAAAAATTATGATTTTGTCCCTGTATTTTGGCAAAATTACAATTATGCCCCTGACGGGATTTTCTCGATCTAGACTGCACTTTTGGCTCTCAGGAACTTTTTTGACTCTTTTCTCATTCATTACCGGGTTCGTTTCTATTTTATTTCTATTTTTCACCTTCCCGACCCTCGGGAAGTACTATTCCAACCCTTACGTCGATTTAGTGATTTTTTATCATTTCGGAGCCTCAAATGGACGTTTTACTAGTATTTAAAACGTTCATCTAGACTTTTCCAATTTAGGTCTCCGAGACTCAGATTTTCCGTACCCGACTTGGACCTTTACTTCATTTCCCAAAAACGCCCCCACCCCCCCCCCCCCCCCGGGTTTCGTTTTTCAGTTTCACTCTAGTTTTACATTTTTAAGGGGATGGGTTACTATTCATGAACCACCCCTTAGGTTTCCCTTATTTAATTTTCCTCAAGGGACTCGGGTTTCCAACCCGACCCTAAACTTTTATTCTCGATTCCCTTTTTGCCCTAAATGTCGTTTTTTGAAATTTCGACAGCATTTCGCCATAAATTTAAGGCTACCGGCGTTAGGTACGCCTCGAACCATGTGTACCTGCCACGTACTATACCAAAGTCCTATTTTATGGAAAAGTTTCCTAAACTTTTACATAAAAGCTCACACATTTAACAATTCACATTTCCATACACTATTAACAAAATTCTTTCAATTTTGCCCTTAGTTTTAGCCATGGTTTTCCATACTCAAAACTTAGTCAAAACTTTCCAATCTTTCAACCAAATTTTTAGGCTATTCAAAGGCTATTACCTAGCACATTTTCAAGCCAATTTCTCACATTTTACAACACAATTTCTTAGGGTTTTTCAACACACATAACCCACGGCCATTTTGTAGGAAAATAATTCGGTAAAAACGTATCAGAGTGGCGCAGCGGAACAATAAAAATTTTTTAGATCGTTAAATATCTCATGATGCCATATACAATAAATTAACAACAATTAAAACTCATACCTCAAGGACGCCAATCTGCAGGAGGAGAATGACCAGAGGCTTCAACCAACTAGCCTTCTCTACTATTCTCCAATTCCCGAATGGCTGAGTGTGTGGGCACTCTGAACCTCGATCGGTATGCTAGCACTGCTAGTCTTCTTCCGATCACCCAGATCTCTAAAGAACTTTATTGTCACGATGAGCTGTGCAACAATAAGCCTGCTCACCTGAGAGTCTGTGGTCTGAGAGAACTGGAGTGGCAGGACCTCTATTTATAGACCTGCATGAGGTGATTCTCTGAATTCGAATTGGACTAGGAAAAGATTTTCTCCCTTATCTTTAACCAAAAAATTTGAATTTTTCCATAGGATAATCCTAACAATAAATTCAGTTTTTCCTAAGATAAATCCAATCCAAATCTTCACAAGATTTTAACTAGAATTTTATCTCCCTTTTTCAACCAAAAAATCCGAAATTCACAAGGAGAAAATCCTCCAAAAGATTTCGGCCATTATGGATAAGGGAGAATCAAAAATTCCACCAGGATTTTCAAGCTTGAATCTTATCTTAACCTTATCCAAAAATAACCGAATTTTCCTTGGATAAAGGCTCCAAAATTTCGGCCACTTTTAGGGAAGGAGAGAATCCAAATTCAACTGGGATTGAAACTTGAATTTTCCCTTGAATCTTATCCACAAAAACCGAATTTTCCATTGAGGATTATCCTCAAAAAATTCGCCCACTTTTGTTGGGATTTGGATTCAAAATTCAAGTAGGATTCTAACAAGATTATCCTCTCCAAATCCAACTCAAATTCGAATTTCAAACCTTGTGGATTTTCCACAACAAATTCGAATTCTACTTGGACTGTGATTCAAAATTTGAATTTCAAATTTCAAATTCAAATTTCAAATTCAAATTTCAAATTTCAAATTTAAATTTCAAATTCAAATTTCAAATTCGAATTTCAAATTCAAATTTCAAATTCAAATTTCAAATTTCAAATTTCAAAATTCAAAATTCAAATTTCAAATTCCACAAAACGGTTGTGTTTCATATTCTTGTTCTCATGGATAATTTTCTACAACTCCAATCCAATCTCAAATAAAATCATGGCAACTTTATTTGGAGTTCGAATAATTATGTACTCTATTATCCAAAACAAAATCTGAATCTAACCGGAGAGAATCTTGTCTACCATCCTAATCCTGTGTTATCACCATCCATGCATAATAAACTAGCCAATAGCATACACAAATCAATTTGCCAAACGTTAAGGAATTATGTGGAGCTAGTAGAGGGACTGATTGGACATATATAATCGGGCTCCCGTGATTCCATATGATCATCATTCTGTACCGAATAACTCAATCATATGATCACTAATTTCAGAGTCACACCACTATAAACCTGAAACTGAACTCCCAATTATATACCGTATTACGTAAGCCTGTGACGAGCTACCATCCAATGACCTTGTCATATATGCAAAACCCTCATATGATATCCATGATCAGCCTTAGGTCAAAGTCCGTTTAATCCTACTGATCAGGCTATCTTAAAGTTCCATTATACTACCGAATCAAGAAAATGATTATTCACCATATGTGAATAAGAAGTCATCCGCCCAGCAGACGACCCAAGGCCTTGTCCATTTTCACATTCAGTATAATGCCTTTAAGAGGATACCTTTAACTCCTCAGAGCTATGATTCCGATATCTGCAAACAAACCCTTCATCGTATACAAGTCATGTACCCAACGAACTGGTCTATAAGCTTACTACCTCTGAGATGCTTTAGCTATTAGAACATCAAAGTACACAAGTCATAAACATGAAGTAGTTCATTTACTCAGGATTAAGGTTATTGCACAATGAACGTCAAAAGCAGATTGATCCACTCATAGCGGACTACGTAGATCAATCACGCTTTAGTCCCGGTCTAATATGTCACCACCAAGCAACATATCCGTGTCTCTACTTGGGAGTCCAGCTCCAGACAGTCAAGACAGACCGTCCCCTCCAAGGCTTTAGACAACATAATAGTCTTAACATGAGTTAGATGCTCGGTCTAACCCCATAGACTACATACCATAGTTTAGACTGCTAACTTTAGAACATTGTCTTCTCGCATACAAAAGTCCATTGCATGCAACGTTCTAACAGTTTTAACACAAGCAGTCAGTGAGCCATATTTGCTTACATTTACTTTAACATGTAAATAAGACGAGGACAGATAGCAATGTAATGAATAACCTCTATATATAATTTTATTATCCAGTTCAAAATGAATACATCAAAAATGTCGCTAATACTTAGGGCATTTCCTAACACATTTTATGTAAAACATGCATAGCATTTTGTTTCATGCTTTCAATCTCATAGCCAACATTTCCGTAGTCCAATGCATGATTTAAACTAATCAATCATCAAGTTAATCATGCAAAAATGTTCATCAAACCCTAACTACACCACACGGCCATATTAGGTAATTTAGATACCAAAATTTTTCTAAGCTTTCTAACCATGCAAATCATGCTTTCCTTATCACCAAAACATGATTTAAAGCATTACAACACTTAATTAACAACAATCCATGAACAACCACCAAAGGTAAGCCACGGATTTACCATTGAAAAACCAACCAAAACTTTGTTTTTATTTAAACAAAATACATGGTTTTTCTTCTAATCAAACCATAAGCAAAACACATATACCAAATCAACCACAAAATTTCTCATCCTTCAAGCCAACAAACCCACGGATTTTCAATGAAATTTCAAAGAAAAAAATGCAAATCAAAGATGGCTACCATGATTTCTTGCTTCCCTTGACTTCAATGATGAGTTTGCTACCACTTTTGTGAAGAAAGTTTGAAATTTTGGCTTGGTTTCTCTTGGTTGCTCACGGTTTGCTCTATGGAATCACTTAGAAATTTTTTTTCTCTTAGTTTTGCTTTGAAAAGCTACGGGTTCCTTTTGTTCCAAGGTTTGTCGACTCATTTAGCTAGGAAAAACAATTAATTTGGCTTCCAACCAATGGCATTTCAACACTTTTCATGGCAATTCTTTCCACATTTTTGCCAAAATTAATTTGGCTAATTTGGCCAAATCTAGGCCTTTAGATCATGAAGCAAATTGATCTTAGCCATTAATGCCACCAACCACCATTTTTTTCACATTTAATAAATGGCTTAAATGATGTCATAAATGCAAAGTAAAAAGTTTGACTTTGACTTCATTATTCATATTAATTCGACTGCTTTTGACCAAAGTTGGATTGAGCCGAAATTTTCCTAGAATCGTCCCGGTGGGTCCTGAGATCTCTTGTGCAATCGGATCAATTTATATTGCTTCCATTTGATCAAAATCAATGCCAGAAGTTTTTCATCTTTTAGTGCACCATCGACACCGATTTGGGTTTTTAATGTCATTTTGACACCGTTTCACCCGTTTTTCTTTGGTAAAATTTCTCAACACCGAATTTTAATCCTTCAGCATTGTCAGAACATTTTAATACATTCTAAACAATATAAATTTGTTTATTTCACTCTTTAAAGAGTACAAGTTGTCACACATATACAATTGTACTTTTTCTTCCGAGAATGCCAGAATTTTCCGGTTGTCACAATTACCGTTGCAATGCTGCATGTTTTTCAAGTTTCATGTTGGAACATACTTGTATGTTTTATTTGCTAAATTATCAGTATATTTGCTTGGGCTTTGTAATGATGTCTAGTATAATTTTATTTCAGTTCAAAATGTCACCGACACCCCTCATTTCAATACTTACTGAGAATAAACTGAATGGCGATAATTATAAAGATTGGAAAAGAAATCTATTGATAGTTCTCAGCTACGAGAGACACAAGTTCGTACTGGACGAACCATACCCACCAGGGCCCAAACCTGACACACCGCTTAAGGAGGTCCCGGTTGCCTATACTCGTTGGAGAGAATACAATGACATAGCTTGATGCTACATATTAGCTAGCATGACGAGTGCTTTACAAAAGCAGCATGAGACTTATCAAGTTGCTGGGGAGATCATGGAAAATCTGGAGGACATGTTCGGAGGCCAAGAAAAGTTGGCTCGATAGTCCGCTGTAACCAGCATTATGAACTCTAAGCAAAAGGCGGGTACTCCGGTGAAGGACCATATGATCACTCTAATGGGATTCTTCGCTGAGGTTGCCGAGAACGGTGCTGAGTAGGACTACAACACCCAGATCGAGATGGTGTGCAAAACTCTGTCTAAAGATTTTATGGGGTTTAAGGCCACATACAATGGTGACAAGGGAGTTAGGACTAACCGAGCTCATGAAGCAACTCCAAGCTTATGAGTGGATGATCATGGATGGGGATACTGTCTAACCCAAAGGAGAGGCCAATTTGGCTGAATCTTCCAAACCCTCACGGAAGAGGAAGATGCCAAATCAGAAGCAAGAGGCTTCCAGTTCTTCTAATCCTCTTGTCTCGGATGGGAAGTAAAAGAAGAAGAAGAACAAGAAGCCTAGGGACCCTAAAAATTCCAAGTGCTTCTGCTGTGGGAAGGTAGGTCACTTCAAGAAGTCTTGCTGGAAATCCTAGCCGCCAAGGGCCAGGAAGGTAAGGAACTTTACTTCTTGGAAGCATGTTTGGTTGAAGAATCGAAAGACACTTAGGTCGTTGATTTGGGCGCCACTAATCATGTTTGTGTTTCTATGCAGGGGTTCATGGAAATGAGAAGTCTACATGATAGGAGCCTCTCATTGCGGACTGGAAACGGTAGCTTGGTGGTGGCTAAGGCAGTGGGAGATATTTATCTTTACTTTGATGAATTTAGGTTTATTTTATTGAAAGACTGTTTTTATGTTCCTAATTTTAGGAGGAACCTTATATCGATAGCTTGTTTAATAAAGGATTCTTATTCAGTTTCTTTTAGTAAAAGAGTTGATATTCGTAGAAATAAGTCTTTTATCTGTTCTGGATGGATGGATGGAAACCTATATTTGATCAAACCAAAGATGTACTCACTACTTGACACCGAATTAATAGATAACTCTAAAAGGTTGAAAGTTTCTCACTCTAACAAGGCGTATCTTTGGCATTTAAGACTTGGTCATATTAATCAGGATAGGATTCAAAGATTGGTGAAAGACGGTCCTGTAATCTCTGGAGAAGGTACGTCTTCCTCAATGTGAGTCTTGTCTAGAGGGAAAGATGACTAAGAGGTCTTTTAGAACTAAGGGTACTAGGGCTCATGAGCTCTTAGAAGTTGTGCACACTGACATATGTGGCCCCATGAACGTCACAGCACGAGGAGGATTCGAGTATTATATCTCCTTCATAGATGATTACTCGAGGTATGGATATGTGTATCTGATGTACTGCAAGAGCGAAACCTTTGACAAGTTCAAAGAGTATCATGCAGATGTGGAAAAGCAATTGGATAAATCCATAAAGACACTTCGATCTGATTGAGGTAGTGAATACCTCTCTGACGAATTTCTAGGACATCTTGTAGAGAATGGGATATTATTCCAATTGACTGAACCTGGTACTCCACAACAGAATGGTGTAGCTGAAAGGAGAAACGGGACCTTATTGGATATGGTACGTTCCATGATGAGTTATTCAATGCTGCCATTATCAATTTGGGGATATGCTTTACAAACGACGTGCTATGTTCTGAACCAGGTTCCAAGCAAGTCAATTCCTAGGACTCCGTATGAATTGTGGCGTGGCAGGAAGCCCTCCCTTGGACATATGAGAATATGGGGCTGCCCGGCGCATGTACTGGATGGGGATGCGAAAAATTTGGAATCAAGATCAGAATTATGCATGTTTATAGGGTATCCAAAGGGAACTAAAGGAGGTCTGTTCTATAACCCGAAGGAACAAAAAGTCATTGTCTCAACCCATGCGACATTCTTGGAGGAGATTCACATGAATGACTTTAAGCCTCGAAGCAAAGTGGTGCTAGAGGAGTTATCGAGTGAAAGAACTGCTCCACAGGTTTCGGTCTTAGATGCAAGTCCAAGTTCCAATGAAAGACCTGTAGATGATCAACAATTTAAGGTGCCTCGTCGTAGTGGGAGGGTTTCAAAGAAACCTAATTTCTTCGTGTATAAGGCTGAGGTATACCAGGCCGAGGCTCATGAGCATGAGGATGATCCGGTCACCCATGATGAAGCTATAAATGATGTTGATTCTAAATCTTGGAAACAGGCTATGAACAATAAGATGGATTCTATGAAATCCAACTCTGTTTGGGAACTTGTAGATTTGCTGGATAGGATAAAACCCATTGGATGCAAATGGGTCTACAAAAGAAAGAAGGATGCGGAAGGGAGAGTGGAAACTTTCAAAGCTAGACTGGTTGCAAAGTGGTACACGCAAAAGGCTGGAATCGATTACGATAAAACCTTTTCGCCTGTTGCTATGCTGAAGTCTATCCGTATTCTTCTGTTTGTTGCTGTGGCTCTTGATTACGAGATCTGGCAAATGGATGTCAAGACGGCATTCTTGAATGGCCATCTTGAAGAGTGTATCTATATGATACAGCCCGAAGGGTTCGTAGCGAAAGGCCAAGACAGGAAAGTCTGTAAGTTGCTTAGATCCATTTATGGATTAAAGCAAGCATCCCGCTCATGGAACCAGAGATTTAATCAAGCGATCAAGACTTTCGGTATTGAGCAGAACGTTGATTCTTGTGTTTATAAACGTATTAGGGATGGAAAAGTGATCTTTCTGATACTCTACGTCGATGATATACTGCTCATTGGGAATGATGTAGGGAACTTATCATCGATCAAGTTTTGGTTACAACAACAGTTTGACATGAAGGACTTGGGAGAAGCTAATTATGTTCTAGGCATTCATCTCTTCAGAGATCGAAAGAACAAAATGATAGCATTTTCCCAAGCTTCATACATAGATAAAATAATTGATAAACATGCAATGCAAGAGGCAAAGAAAGGTACACAACCTTCTATTGTCGGTCTAACTCTTTCATTGGATGACTGTCCAAAGACATCGGAAGAAAGAGAGCATTTGAGTAAGGTCCCTTATGCATCCGCTGTGGGTAGCCTTATGTACGCTATGCTTTGCACTCGCCCGGACATATGTTTTGCAGTAGTTATGGTGAGTCCATATCAAGCGAATCCTAAAACCAAACACTGGCAAGCAGTAAAGCAATACTCAAGTATCTTAAGAGAATGAGGGATTATATGCTGGTGTATTCTGGAGGGGACCTAACACCCGCAGGATACACGGACTCAGACTTCTAGACTTGTAAGGATTCGAGGAAATCGACATCTGGATCAGTGTTTTTACTCGGAGGAGGCGCCATTGTGTGGAAAAGCGTGAAACAGGGTTGCACAGCTGACTCTACTATGGAGGCTGAGTATGTGGCTATGGCTGAGGCATCTAAAGATGCAGTTTGGCTCTGCAAGTTCTTTAGAGACCTTGAGGTCATTCTGGGTATTGACAAGCCTATCACACTTTACTGTGATAACACTGGGGCTATTGCCAACACAAGGGAATCTCGGCACCACAAGAGGACCAAGCACATAGATTGGAGATATCATATTATTAGAGGGCACGTGGAGACAGGCCAAGTAGATGTATGTAAGATCACGTCCGAGGACAACATTGCCGATCCTTTTACCAAGATTTTGGTGGCTAGAAGCTTTGAGAGGCACGTAGAGGAGATGGGGATGCGTAACATGGCACATCTGCTGGCTTAGGGCAAGTGGGAGATTGTTAGGAAATGCCCTAAGCATTAAAGGCGTTTTGATGTATTTATTTTGAATTGAATAATAAAATTATATATAAAGGTTATTCATTACATTGCTATCTGTCCTTGTTTTATTTATATGTTAAAGTAAATGTAAGCAAATATGGCTCCCTGACTACTTATGTTAAACTATTAGAACGTTGCATGCAATGGACTTTTGTATGCGAGAAGACAATGTTCTAAATTAAGCTATCTAAACTATGGTCTATAGTCTATGGGATTAGACCGAGCATCTAACTCAGTTAAGACTATTATGTTGTCTAAAGCCTTGGAGAGGACGGTTTGTCTTGACTGTCTGGAGCTGGACTCCCAAGTAGAGACATAGATATGTTGCTTGGTGGTGACATATTAGACCGGGGCTAAAACATGATTGATCTACGAAGTCCGCTTTGAGTGGATCGATTTGCTTTTGACGTTCATTGTACAGTAACCTTAATCCTAAGTAGATGGACAGCTTCATGTATATGACTTATGTACTTTGATGTTCCAATGGCTAAAGCGTCCTAGAGGTAGTAAGCTTATAGACCGGTTCGTTGGGTGCATGACTTGGATACGATGAAGGGTTCTTTTATAGATATCGGAATCATAGCTCTAATGAGGAGTTAAGGGTATCCTCTTAAAGGCATTATACTGTATGTGAAAATGGACAAGGCCTTGGGTCATCTGCTGGGCGGATGACTTCTTATTCACATATGGTGAATAATTATTTTCTTTATTCGGTAGTATAATTGAACTTTAAGATAGCCTGATCAGCAGGATTAAACGGACTTTGACCTAAGGCTGATCATGGATATCATATGAGGGTTTTGCATACATGACAAGGTCATTAGACGATAGCTTGTCACAGGCTTACGTAATACGGTATATAATTGGGAGTTTAGTTTCAGGTTTATAGTGGTGTGACTTTGAAATTAGTGATCATATGATTGAGTTGTTCGGTAAAGAATAATGATCATATGGATTTGCAGGAGCCCGATTATATATGTCCAATTAGTCCCTCTACTACCTCCACATAATTCCTTAACGTTTAGCAAAATTGATTTGTGTATGCTATTGGCTAGTTTATTATGCATGGATGGTGTTGATATAGGATTGGGATGGTCGACAGGATTCTCTCCAGTTGGATTCAGATTTTGTTTTGGATAATAGAGTACACAATTATTCAAACTCCAAATAAAGTTTCCATGATTTTATTTGAGATTGGATTGGAGTTGTAAAAAATTATCCATGAGAACAAGAATTTGAAATACAATTGTTTTGTGGATTTTGAAATTTGAAATTTGAAATTTGAATTTGAAATTTGAATTTTTGAAATTTGAATTTGAAATTTGAAATTTGAAATTTGAATTTTTGAAATTTGAATTTGAAATTTGAAATTTGAAATTTGAATTTGAAATTTGAAATTTGAAATTTGAAATTCAAATTTTGAATCACAGTCCAAGTAGGATTCGAATTTCTTGTGGTAAATCCACAAGGAATGAAATTCAAATTTGAGTTGGATATGGAGATGAAAATCTTGTTAGAATCCTACTTGAGTTTTGAATCCAAATCCTAACAATAATAGACGAAAATTTTGAGGATTATCCTCATGGAATTTTTAGATTTTTTGTGGATAAGGTTCAGGGAAAAATTCAAGTTTCAATCCCTGTTGAATTTGGATTCTCTCCTCCCTGATTATGGCCGAAAATTTGAGGAAGATCTCCTAAGAGATTTTCGGTTATTTTGGATAAGGATGAGATAAGATTCAAGCTTGAAAATCCTAGTAGAGTTTTGATTCTTCCTTATCCAAAAGTGGCCGAAATTTTTGTTGTGATTTTCCCCTTGGATTTTCAGATTTTTTGGTTAAAAAAGGGAGATAAGATTCATGTTAAAATCTTGTTTAGATTTGAATTGGATAATCCTAATGTTGGTCGAAATTTGTTGGGATTTTCCCTTAGATAATTTTGGATTTTATGTTATGGATAAGGGAGAATATCTTCTCCTAATCCAATTCAAATTCAGAGAATCACCTCATGCAAGTCTATAAATAGAGGTCCTACCACTCTAGTTCTCTTAGACCACAGACTCTCAAGTGAGCAGGCTTATTGTTGCATAACTCACTGTGACAATAAGTTCTTTAGAGATCTGGGTGGTCAGAAGAAGACTAGTAGTGCTAGCATACCAATTGAGGTTCAGAGTGCCCACACACTCAGCCATTCGGGAATTAGAGAATAGTAGAGAAGGCTAGTTGGTTGAAGCCCTCCAGTCATTCTCCTCCTACAAGATTGGCGTCCTTGAGGTATGAGTTTAAATTGTTGTTGGTTTATTGTATATGGCATCATGAGATATTTAACGATCTTGAAAAATTTTTATTGTTTCGCTGCGCCACTCTAATACGTTTTTACCGATTTATTTCCTACATAAAATATGAAAAAGTTGTGCTTTAATACTATTGTGAATACTGTAAAAATGTTCTGGCAGTGTTAAAGTGAATGAGTTTAGGGATGGAAAATCTTACTGAATAGAATCGGGTGAAACAGCTCGAAAATGGAGCCAAAAACCCTAGAGAGTGCACTGAAATGCACTAAAACAATAGAAATTTATAATAGAGAATTTTGACTAAACAGAGGCAAAATAAAACAAACCGATCGCACTGGAGGCGCCCGAAACCAGCCTACACGATTTCGATAAAGTTCTGTTTGGTTTAACTTTCGGTCAAAATTTGACCACGAATTAATTAGTGAATTAATCCATATATGTTATAGAATGACATCACAATTACGATGTCATAAATATAGTTTTTTTTAGGCTTGGAAAGTATTTTGGCAAGGTGTAAGGTTAGGATTTATTGTCTTTTTGATCAATGGCCAAGATCTAGCCAAAAAGACATGGAAAAAATTTTAAAAATTTTGAACAAAAATTGCCAAAAGGTCCCTTGCTTTTGCCTATAAATAGGCTTCAAAATTCATTCAAAAAAATAGAGAAAAGTGGCCAAACTCTTGCCAATTTCCTGCAGCCAAAAACCGTGCCCCTTAAGTGCATTCCAAGCCAAAAATTTCCAAAATTTCATACCAAAAATAGCCTTCAATCATAACTAAGGTTGCAAGGGATCAAGTTCATAAGGTTAGCTTCTAAATTGAAGCATTTTTCATGTGTTTTTTTAGTGAAAATCCATGGGTATGGAGGTGTGGAAAACATTGAAAAACTTGATGTTTTGTTGATGTTATGATTGGTTTGGTGTTTTAGAGTTTGAAGCATGAATTAGGTTAATAAACAAGCAAAAATTTATGCTTGGTTTCCATGAAATCCGTGGCACTATTGGTGTGGAAAATGATGTGGAAATTTTGGTGAATTTGTTAAATGAATATGTAAGTTTGATACTATGTTCATTCAAGCATGAATTGGAATAAGGAAACAAGAAATTGTGATGCATTTTCATGCTAAAATCTGTTGGTGATAAACACTAGAAAATGGAAAATTTTTAGTGTTGAATAATGTTGATAAAACCCTAAGAAAGAAAATAAAATTTTCTATGTGAATTAGCATGAAAAATCCGTGGCTAATACTAGGCCTGGAATAAAAATTTTGTTAGGTTTTGATGTGGATATGTACATTGAAAACCTAAGAATAATATATGATATTTGCTTAAGGTGATGAAAAAATATTTGGTGATGATTAACATGATAAACCAAGGCTATGTTTGAGAAAAGTTTGATAATGTGTGCTGAGTTTCGAATATTGGTTAATGTGGAAAATTTTTATACAAAGTTTGGTAACTTTGTATAAAATAGGCCTCTGGTATAGTACGTGGCAGGTACAAAGGTTTTGAGGTGTACCTAATGCCGGGGAAACCTAAAAAAATACAAGCAGAAATGCTGCCAAAATTTCTAAAACGGCCTAAGGGCATTTCAGGAAACGAGGGGTAAAAATATTGGACTCGGGAAGGAAACCGGGACCCCTCGGTGGATTAGGATTGAAAATGGAAAACCAACGCAAGAGGAATAGTAAACCGACCCTTAATGGCTAAAATGCCTAAAACGGGAAAAAAATTTCACGTTAAGGGTATTTTAGGAAACAAGGGAAAAATTAGGTCGGGATAGGAAAACCGAGCCCCTCGGGAACCAAGACTAGGGGACGGGAATGGAAAATGTTTCAAGAGTAGTGAAATGCCCATTTGAGGCTTCGAAACGGTAGAAAAACGAGAAACGACCCTAGGAGATGGATGAATAGTAATCGAGGGTCGAAAAATAGATAATTGAGATTCTGTAGCAAATTAAGCTGTAAAATGATACAGAAGCCTAGGGAATATTATTCTAAGATATTTGGGCTTAGAAATTTTGAGAAAAATGATAAGGACAGAATAGTTACGGTCCCAAGACCCGTCAGGGGCAAAATGGTCATTTTGACCAAAATTTTCTGAAAGGCTCGGAAAGGACCGTAAAGGACCTAGAATGACTTAAATAAAATTTTATGACCCAAAATAAAGATTTTAGAGATAAAAATCTAGAGTTTAAATAGTACACGGGCATGTACAGTGGAAAACACCCATGTAAAGTAAAACCGAGAGGTACACGGTCAAGGACACGGGCGTGTTGCAGACCGTGTACCAAATAAAGAATTGAAATATTTTGTAAAATTTACCACAAATAAATATATTTAAAGTTATAATTAATAAAGGATATTAACAGATAATATTATGTCTGTAGGGATCCAAATTAGAGATAGAACTGCGGAGGATTCCGGAAGTGGACATTATCGCAGTGCTGGTGTGGCGTCCTGCCCTGAATTGAGGCTACAGTACTAACATAGTAGAGCTCTAAAGCCCACTATGGTAGACTGTTACCTCAATGGGTCACCGGCATCTTACTTGTAACTTGTTCTTGTTAAATTACTATTTGTAATTAAAATGATTTTTAATCTGAAAACCAAGGGATTTTTTTTTAAACTACTGGTGATTGTGAACTGTAAAATATAAGCAACATACAACATAGGATATACTACTATTATACTGGTTGTACATAATTTACATCATGATGTATTTTCAAAATACAACTTAAAATCTGCTCTCAAAACAACACTTTTAATCTGCTCAGCGAAAAACAGCAGCAGGACCATTCCCCTCGCCCAGCCCTGAAAGCAAATGCAATCCCACCCCTCGTCCATCCTCTGTCTACTGGTGTACAGGTTTCTTACCTGCAACATGAATAAACTGGTGAGCGACAGACTCAGTAAGTTCAAACATACATGCAGGAACATAAATCAAAAAATCCTGAAAAAGACTATTTACATGAATAGTAAGTTTGACTTTTGACCATAAATAGTAAGATTGACTTTGACTGATACTATTCATGTCAACTGGTATCTAAGCTACTGCATAGACTATTAGTACGTCTTATGCTCAATTATGGCTGTTCTGAAATCTTAAGTCTTTATTTGTTATTGAATTCTGCTATTGGGACCCTGAATTGGTCGTACCGTAATGCGCACATAACTGAGAGGGACTCTGGAGAGTGACCCACTGGACAATCCTCTACAGCCTGAATATATTGGACATCCAAACCCGGAATGTATCACTAGCAGTTTGGAGTCCTACGGTAACTGTAACTGAAATCTGAGAAACCTCCACCTGTGTGGGAGGCCGGTACGCCAATACTGATTTAATTACTGAGTATCTGGTGGTTCCTAACCGGTGGCAATTATGCTGCCTCCTAGGTCGGAACTCTCTGTAATTTATTTTGTAATTTATTCTATAGCTTTCTTAAGATTTTATATATTAGTGTGCCTACCGCACCTAACTATTAAATTTCTATCATCTATATCACATAAGCATACTAAGTAAATTTATGCTGCAGACAAATAAATGTCTGAACTTACTAATATTTTACTAGCAATTCCTTCCTTGAGTCAACCGGCTTCCTTAACTTACCTTTTGGTTGCTTTCCTATAACCGAAATAAATTGCGGTTATTTTTACTATTCACTTCATATATAAAATATAGTGAAAGTATAAAATTTCGAATTGAAATTCTTAATTATCCATTTTAGGATTGATATTTTTAATTCTGGAATCATTCTACTACATAAACTACTATTTCGGGCCTTAATAACACTTATCTGAACTTTTTGACAAAATGACCATTTTGCCCCTGACTTTCAGCAAAATGACTATTTCATCCTTAATAGGTTTTTCCCTCATTTTTCTGACTTACCACACTATTTTAGCCTTTAGAATTTTAATAAAATTATTCTGAGGCTTTTACGACCCTTTTCTAACAATTTAGAAAATTTTGGTCAAAATGACCATTTTGCCCCTAACGGGACTATAGACTAGGAAATTCTTGTTTTATCATTTTATCTAGATTTTCTGATCCCAAAAATCCTAAAATAATGTTTCTTAGGTCTTAGCGAGCTTTTATGACATTTTCTGCAAAAACGCTCAGGTTACTATTCACCTAACCATCGGGTGGTCGTTTCTCATTTTTCTAGCCTTTCGAGACCTCAAATGGCTGTTTTACAAGTTATGTAATCGTCCCTTATTCTCTTCTCGAGCTTAGGTTTCTGAGGGGGCTCGGGTTTCCAGTTCCTGGCCCTACTTTTACCTTCCGTTTACCAAATTACCCTTCAGGCATCCTGAAAATTTCGGTAGTATTTCTGTTGAAATTCTAGGTTCCCGGCGTTTAGAAAATGCCTTGAAACTATCTATCCTATTCTACCCTGCCAAGTACTATACCACAAACCTAATTTTACGTAAAAGTTACAAACTTTTTACGTAAAATTTCATTACAAAACTTGCTTATTTTTAACGGGATTTCAACCCGTTCTTTATCAAATTTTAGGCTCGGTTTTATACTCAAATCACACATTACCATAACTTAACAAAAATTTCTCATTTTCCACTAAACTCATACTCGGTTTTTCTTCAAAAACCCTAAACAAAAATTTTTGTTTTATAACTCAAATTTTCCTTATTTGTTTTCCACATCAACACATTCATTTTTCACCACAAAACCCTAACATAACTGTTCAAAATTCCACACATTATCCCACGGATTTTCCTTGGAGAATCAACCTCATAATTTTGGTTTCATTTCCATTTTTCTTTCTTGTTTTCTATACAAAATCAACATCACATCTATCATACACAATCAACACAAAATCTCATTTTTTTCTTCCTTTCTTTCCCACGGTTTTGAATTGAAAAACAACGCCAACATTTAGTGTTTTTTAATCTCATTTCATCTATTTCTTTCTTTCCATTTCCACATGATTTTCAACATCAAAAATCAACCAAAACAACATGAAAATTTCATCATTCCAAACCTTAATAACCCACGGTTTTGATGAAAGAAAACACACACAAACTTGCTTTTCATGCTCATGATTTCACACTTGTCTTAATCATTCACCATTTACACACTTTCAAGCATAAATCAATGAAACAAAAACTGATTTTTCTCACTTCAAATTAGTCTATAATACACAGTTTTTCTTCATGAAAAACAAGAAGAAATGGTGCCAAAATGAAGGATTACCTTGCTTGCTTGATAACTTGAACCTTGTGATGAATTTTTCACTCTTTCTTGGCCAAATCTTGAAGAAATTTTTGAGCTTTCACTAAGAGAGATGCACGGCTTCAAAGGTGGCTGAAAACCAGAAATTTTTCTGGTTTCTAAGTCCCCAAAACCGTGTATATAATCAGCCAAAAAGGAGGGACCAAATTGCAAAGAATTTAAGGGTATTTTAGCAAACTTTTTATGCAATTTTTCTACTCTTTAGGGGCTGTTTTGCAATTGAACAAAAATGACCAGATTTTTATCTGTTTTTGGCCCCAAAATCCACCACCTTTCAACCCTAGAATCCTCTAGAATTTTGCTTAAGCTTCCTTTGACTTTTTCTAGTTGACTTTGCATCTTAACCATTGATTTTTCTTGACTTTAAATCCTAGCCCTTGGATTTGAATGTATTCTTACTTCCTTTCAAAGGCAAACACTCAATCTTTGACTCCTTATATATATTTGGAGTCAAACTTTTGACCAAAAGTCAAACCGAAGATTTTTGCGCCGAAATCACGTAGACGAGTTCCTGAGGCTGTCTGCTCGATTGGTTTTACTTATTTCGCTCCGGTTTGCCTGAAAATCAATACCGTAAGTATTTCATCTTTTAGTGGTTTACAGTATATTTTCAAAATTTTCGAAACGGAAAAGGCATAATTCGTCCGATTTCGGTTCGGTAAAATTTCCCGTTTCTGAGCACACTCTTGTTTGCACTGTTCGAACATTTTTGCGCTTTCTAAATAATATTAAAACATATATTTTATAGCTTTTCACATGAAAATCATAGAGTACACAGGTTATACAAAATTTCTAGAAGCAGTAAAATTTTGCGATTATGACAGTTGGTAAGTTCAAGCATTTTCATGTCTGCAACATGAAATACTGTATTACTTTGTTATGTACTAGTTGTACATTAGGTATCAAGTCCTATGGACATTTGGGGATTAGTTAGTATAACATATCCCACATAATAAAAGGAAAAGAAGATCTAAGGCCTATGGGCGATGGAGGTTAGTAACCTTGAGGTGACGATTAATGTCACTTGGTCATAATTATAATTGAAAGATGGTAATAAAACCATTTAAGGTGTACTGCCCCTCCAACATTGTGATGGAGGTTTTTCAAATCCTACAAGGACACAATAAGGGCTGGAGAGGAAGAAGCTCTAGGGTCGCTCCCTAGGCCCTCCCAGTCAGCGCACAAGATAAACTATCGGTACTGCCACAATGAGCTCAGCACTAAATAGAGAAAATAGTCAATAATATGACGAAAGCCATAATTGAGTATAACCGACACTAATACTAAGCATAACCGACACTAACACTAATACACTAGTACTATTCATAGGAAATTAGATTTTGATGTTTTTGAATCTATGTGATTCTTATTAAGTATGTTTGAACTTACTGAGCTTGTTAGCTCATCAGTTTATTCATGTTGCAGGTAAGAAACCTGTCTAGTAGACTAATGGATAGTGGCAGGATGAGCACGTGTCAAGGGGATAGGGAATTCACTGTGGATCTGGTCCTGCCATAAGTCTTCCACTGGGCATTGAGAGTTAGTGAATTGAAGAGAATGTGTCTTTGAAAAATACAGTATAAATATATTGTATGTTGTACATTATGTGGTAGTAAAATGACAACTAAAAGTTAGTATTTTGTTCTACATGGCTTTCGTACTTAGTTTTCTTATAGAGAGAGTATGTACCAAAAAGAAAAAAAAATGTTGGGCGAAAATTTGGGCCCAAAAAAATAAGAATTGTGAAAAAAAGAGCTTTAAATGGCGATCTGGATTCAACACACGGGCTGTCTTGGTCAGTAACAGAGTCGGTTCATGACAGTTTCACATGGTTGGATTTGGGGGTGCCACAGTGTGCGTTCATACTATAGGTAAGCGTCCTATAGCTTAAACATCAATGGGTGATGACGGCAGTGGAGGCGGATGTGAGGGTAAGGTTATGGGTACTACGATAAGTTTGATCTTTCACATAGTTTTTGAGTAACAGTATATTTTAGAACAGTTAACAGTATATTTGAATTGTATCTTTTGAATAGTAATCAGTTAAACAAGTTTACAAGTATGTATGTATAAATGAACTTCCAATGATTTAGACGATGTATTTTTTTTAAGTATACGTACATGAATAGTGAATATGTACGCCTTAAAAAAAATCCCTAAATTTACAGTATCTATATAGGTTAGTTTAAGTATCAGTATTAGTAGTAGTAGGTTTTAAGTGACGGTCTGGGCCACTCAAGGCACGAGATGTCATGGTTGGTATCAGAACGGTGTCCTACCACCCTACCTCACATCGCTGTATGCCTGCCTCATCAGTCCAAGTAAGTCAGTTTTATTTTTCCTTCTGTGTTAGTATATAAGTTAACGCTTAAATTACAATAGGAGATAATGGCCACATTGATTGACCGCCGCCAAGTACAAGAAGATCGTCAAGTGAGTCTAGCTTTTGCCACCATACAACCATACCTATATGATGGTCACCACCCATACAAACTCGCATATTGGATCCACCACGTGGAGGTTATTTTCGAAGTGTGCCATATCCTACCTCGCATACAGGTGATATTGGCCAGTAGTCGGCTGAAGGGACTAGCAATGGAATGGTGGAATGAACGATGTAGGATCAGCGATCCGTCGATGTAATGGGCTGAGTTCTGCCAAGACCTCTACAACTCTAATGGCCCAGCTAGATATGCATATGTCTGGAATGATAGGTATGAGAGGCGATACCAGGTCCTCTCCGACATTTGGGATGTCTAGGAGGGAGAGGCCATGGCACACTACTGCCAAAGTTTTTTGGATGCCATGTTACCGTACATCCCCTTAGACAAGCCATTTGCAGAAGTAGCTGACCTGCTATGGAGAGGGACTCCATGGTACATGAGGGAACTCGTCCCCTACCTTCCGCAACATAAAAACATGAGGCGCCTTGCCCAGGACATAGTAGAAGCCGAGAGAGAAGCTCTCAACCCTGCACTAGTCCAAGGCATTCCAGTAGAAGTCACTGACATGGGAGGCAACCTAGTAGACCCTGTACCCCTACCGGCCGATGAAGAGTTCATGGCCGAACACCAACCCGAAGCACCCAAGGACCATGGGGAATCGATGGAGGACCCCAATCTAACCCCTCTATCCCCTGAACACCATGAGGAAGAAGACGATGACGAGGCTCTCCCCGATGCCCAACCCGATGATGAGGGGGAGGAAATCCCTGATCACTTCAGTGACGTTGAGTGGATAGGGATATACGAGCCCCAAGTCATCATCACTGGCGATGATGAAGCTAGTATCATCTGGAGAGATGAAGAGGAGGACCCAGAGGAGTTCCTGCTCAGTGACAATGATGACGAGGAGATGTCCGATACCGAGTCAGGAGTGTCCTCTGTGTAGTAGTAAACCTTCTGCGGGAATTTTAGTTATGTAAATGCATAGAAGGAAGTAGCAGCTTTCCCCATCAAACTTAGCTTAATGTACTTGTTGGGATCATATATTGAGAAGTGTGTGACACGCCCACCAAACTAGAAGCTTGTATATAATTTTGAGTAATATTATGAAAAGTAGTATCATTTTGCCCAGAGGGCCTAAATTTGATGATTTCCACACATGTTAGTAGTGAGACAAAAAGTGTAGGACGGTTCCTAGCACTCAGACGATGTCCCAATACGATGTGGCAATTGTATTTAACATCACAGAATAAGAGAAGAAAGAAAGATATAATATGTATACTTATATCTCTGATGTTTAAGTAAGAAAAGATAATATGTGATACAAGTCCTAAGTACATAATTTAAAATACTTATGTTTTCTTTCCTGTTGTGTGATAGGGTTACATAGGAAGTGATGGCAAGAGTGAGATCTCAATCCAATCAAGCCACCCAAGAAGACAAGTTAATGGCACAGCTCGTAGCCATGTGAGATATGATGCTGAACCAACAATAGGAACTTGCCCAGCTCAGGGAGTAATTGAACCAGCAAACTCAAACACCACAGATGGCAGGAGTGCTAGTCCAAGAGGCTCCAGCAGCTTCCGATACTCTAAAAGAGCGAGCAGTTCCTCCAGTCCCAATAGCATTAACACCCCTAGCAGCGACAGTCCCTTCGATAGCCAATGCTCTTTTGCCAAACCCTAGGGAATCGCCTAAAAGTGCCAGAATTCGAAGGGACCACGAATCCTATTGAAGCCAATGACTGGACGATCGATATCCAAATCATCTTGGACTTCATAGGATTAACTGGCAGGGAGAAAGTGCTATGTGCATCCTTTGCCCTAGGCAAGGGGGCATGGCAATGGTGGAAAACAATGGCCATCAGAAGAAACATTAATAAGATGAGTTGGACAGACTTTGTGGATGAGTTTAAAGAAATGTACTTTAACGATGAGGCCCTGGCAGCCCAGCAGGACGAGTTCAATAACTTATGCTGGGATGGCATGACCGTGATGGAGGTGGTCCGAAAATTCAAGCCGCTAGCCCAACTCTGCCCAGACCCAGTGCCGACAGAAAAGGAAAAGGTTAGGAGGATGCTGAAAATGTTTGAGATGGATATTGCTATCCAAGTCTGCAGTGGAAGCCACAGGCTAGCAATAGTGGCCGAATATGTCAGCCAAGCCATTCGAGCAGAATATTGGTTAGCTCAGGACAAAGAAAGAAGGCTGCAGATCTTTAAGGCCAAAAGAGAATAGAAGACACAGACAAGCAGACCAACAGAAAATAGAACCCTGAATCACAACATAAGGGTCAGAATGTGGGAAACAGCTAACACAACAGGCAATCCCACAACAACAACAAGAGAAAGGCAAACTAGAGTAACCAAAGGCAACAGAGGAACTTCCCCCAAAAGAGGAATAACCGAGGAGGAAATGGAAATCAATACTCGTCGTGTCGAAAGTGTGGAAAGAACCATCCAGGAGAATACTGCCAAGGAACCAGTGGCTGCTACATCTGTGGTAAGGAAGGCCACTACGCCAAGAGCTACCGCTCAAACTCACAGAATCAGCAAGGCCAAGCCCGCACCACTAACAGTCAGCTGCATGCCATTCAGACGAGGATCGAGGGTCCATCGATCGCTCAGGGTAGATTGGAGGCACCAGACGCTCAAGGAAGAATCTACGCCTTAACTTGAGAGGATGCAGAGGCCAGAACCTCAATGGTGATGATAGGTCAGCTTTCTGTCGCCAACTCAACTGCATTAGTATTGTTTGATTTTGGAGCTACACATTCATTTGCATCATCAGAGTTCACTAGGAAGATAGACTAGAACATAGATAGAATGGAACAAACTTTTCGAACTGCTCTTCCCTTAGGGGAAATTTTGTTGTCTAATTACTGGATACGCCACATGCTAGTAGTTACCAGTTGGTGAGAGTTGAGCATGGATCTAATCATCTTCGACATGTACGATTATGATGTGATCGTGGAGATGGATTTCCTCACAAGTACAATGTTGTCATAGACTGTTGAAGACAGGAGGTTATACCTTTGAACCAATTGGGCATGAGAAGTTTGTCTATAAGGGGCTATCATTGAAGTAACCAAAGATGATGATATCGACAATGAAGCCTCACAAGCTATTATCTAGTGGATGCACCGGTTTCCTAGCGCACATAGTAGACAAGACTCAAGAGGCAGAGATAGGACTGGAAGGCATACCAGTGGTTTGAGAATTTGTGGAAGTATTCCCAGAGGATCTTCTAGGACTTCCACCAAAGCAAGAAATATCATTTGAGATCAAGTTTTTACCAGGATTAGCCCCTATCTCCAAGGCCCCCTACAGAATGGCCTTGGTAGAGTTAAAGGAACTTCAGACTCAATTGAAGGATCTGATGGACAAGGACTTCATCTAACAGAGCTGTTCACCATGGGGAGCACCTGTCTTGTTTGTAAAGAAAAAGGACGGAACGTTAAGGATGTGTATAGACTACTAGGAGCTAAACAAGATCATGATAAAGAACAAGTATCCATTACCACAGGTCGACGATCTGTTCGACTAGCTCTGAGGTGATGCAATATTCTTAAAGATTGACCTGCATTATGGGTACCATCAGTTATGAATCTGGGATGAAGACGTAACCAAGACCACTTTCCGAATGCGATATGGACAGTACAAGTTCCTTGTTATGTCATTCGTTTTGACTAAAGCCCCAACAGCCTTCATAGACCTAATGAACCAAGTGGTCAAGGACTTCTTAAACAAGTTTATCATTGTGTTTATCGATGACATACTTGTATACTCGAAGATGAAGGAGGAGCACGAGGAGCATTTGAGGGCCTTCCTACGCAAGCTAAAGGACCATCAGCTGTACACCAAATTCTTTAAATGCGAGTTTTGGTTAGAGAAGGTTCGCTTTCTTGGTTACATAGTTTCCAAGGAAGGAGTATCAGTAGACCTGGCAAAGGTTGAAGTAGTTAGTGAATGGTCAACCCCAAGGAATGTAACAGAAATCTGTAGTTTCCTAGGACTAGCAGGTTATTATCGGCGTTTCGTCGAAGGTTTTTTGAAGCTAGCCGCTCCACTCACAGTGTTAACTAAGAAGGAAAAGAAGTATAAGTGGATGGATAAGTGCGAAAGGAGCTTCCACGAGTTGAAATGCAGACTCACAAGCACTCTGATCCTGACCATACCAGATGTTGGACAGGGAAATTTTGTGATCTATAGTGACGCGTCTAAGACTGGACTAGGAGCTGTATTGATGCAGAATGGTAGAGTGTGTGACATCCTGTCCCTTGAGTGACTCGGACCATCACTTAAAAACTACTACTACTGATACTGTTGCTTAATCTTACTTACATAGATACTGTAAATTTAGGGATTTTTTTTGAAGGCGTACGTATTTACTATTCACATACATGTACTTTTAAAAATATATCGTCTAAATCATTGGGAATTCATTTATACATACATACTTGTAAACTTATTTAACTGATTACTATTCAAATTACTGTTAACTGTGTCAAAATATACTGTTACTCAAAAAGCTATGCGAAAGATTTAATTTGTGGTGGTATCAATAGCCTTGCCCTTACATCCGCCTCTGCTGTCATCATCACCCATTGTTGTTTATGCCATAGGACGCTTACCTATAGCATGAACACACTTCGTGAGCTTTACGCCCAATAAGTACAACATGTCGTCCGCAAAACATGTTTGAAACATAATACATACTTAAAACCATATAAGCATGCTAGGTATCAGCATATACCACTTCAACATATCACATACCAGATCATCACATATCATATCACTGAATACAAAACCTCACATACTATATGCATAGTAGAATACGTCGTGTACGGAATGCATCTTACTATAGTTGGAAGCATAGTGAACTATATCGTGAACAATGTATGGTCCGATTATGCTCATTTTATGCTTCAATTTCTCTTTCTTTCTTATGTCTACTTAGGGCCCGTGTGTCAGTACCAAGTGTGCGCAGACCATCGGAAATGCCCGTGGCCATTAAAACGAAGAGCCATCAATGGATGCTTAACTTACTTTAACTTGAAAAACCTCTTCAACTGAAAAGGCTGGTATGACACACTTATTAAATTTCCAACTTATTTATCTGTTTGGCCATATGTTCTTCTAAGTTGTCCCTAATCCTACGCGATAGGAATATATGGCATCTAACTTATTCTTTCATCAATCTACTCAATTGTGAAACTGTATGCTCTTATACATTCTGTGCAACAACGTGTGCATGGTATGCATAGTTAACATACTATAAAATCATCATTTCAAACTCATTTTATTCATACTATAGGCGAAGTTGTACTAACCTAGTTTGTAAGCAAACTTGTACTCTCGCCTTGGTCAACTTACAGGTTACTACCTGTCGTCAATAATATATCTCATCAACACTTTTGCTGAGTCACTAATACTATTAGTGACTAAAGTAGATAAAATCGCTTGGTACCGATTACCGTCGGCACTAACTCGCTCTCTATTTAGAGTTTGATTCTCTAGGCATGTTTAATTAATTTATTACCCCATAAATTAATTTCAGCGTTCTTAGGTCACTTTTGCTGTTAGTAATTGTAACTTATATCGTGGTTTGGTACCGAGGCCTATCGGTACCCTACTGCTCTACTTTGGGAATTTGGTGTCTGTCTTCTATCGTGTTTGATTAACTTGTCTACTTGACAAATTAATCGTCGTTCCTTACGATATCGTTCAAAACACGGTCCTTGACCAATTACCGACCAGTCAACTGACTGGTTACCTCGCACGTCGTTAACTAGGTAGTCTATCGGGTTACTATTGCTTATTTGATGTAGTAGTCTACAGGGCTACTGCTACTATTTTAGTTATTTTTGAAAATCATTTTGGTTGCCTTATAAAATTTTTGGAGAAAAATCACATTCTTTGAAACCGTCCCCTTATCACTCCGTTGGAAGGTGGGGGACATTTTATTAAAACCACATTTTCATTTTAAAGTGTGTAAAACACATTTTGGTTGTTACATTTTAAAAGTGGTCTTTGTACCACTTACCGAAACTATTTTAAAAATGTATTTGAAACGACTTAGTTTGTAAATTTAGCAAACATAAAACTTTCCATCCTTGATGAGATGAAAAATTCTTGTGTTTACCTTGGAGCTCAAATCTAACTCGAACGGGTCCTAATCTCAATAAACCTGTGGCTACTTGTGCCCAGTTTTTGCAAAAATGCCAATTTTATGCTATTTTAAAAATGGCTCTGTTTGAGGTCCGAAACGGCCAATTTTTTAAAATATGCATGAGTCGTCTTGAAGTTTTCGATGAGATCTCTGAGATCCGGTTTGGAATCTAATTGGTCCGTTTTTAACAAAACCTGAGACTGTGTCTGGGCTCGGATTTTTAGTCCCAATTTTGGATATCGAATGAAAACCACTAGAAAACCTATCTTAGTGTCATTTTTGGCCAAAACTTATTTGATGTAAAATTAACCATAACAAAATTTTCTTAAGATTTCATGTTTTACAAATCCCAAATTCGAACCCTAAGGGGGTCAAAATGGCCAAAAACCTGTGGCCTTTTTTTGGGGACAGATTGTGTGTCCAGCCACCTTAAAAACGTCATTTCTCTTAACCATTCATAAACTTAGACCAAAAATCAAACAACCATGTAAACTTGAAAATAAACATGCTAAGGGCTCAAAATAAATTTATTACAACCCATTTGCATAAACAAATACACATAAATCTCTTGATCCAAAACTTAAATATAACTAAACTTCCAAAAAGGGTTTCGGTTTTACCTCTTGTGCTATGACCCAAGCAAAAATTCAAGTCAAGGCTTGAGTGACCAAATGGCCATGTGAACTAGGGAGATTGGGGGTCAGTTTTATGCTAGCAAAGACATCAAAAACTTTTCTCTTAATATCAAACCAAAACAATAACTAAAATCACAAAGATTGGATTCTAAAAGCTTACCCTTGAATGATCTTGAAATGGTTTGGATTAAATCTCCTAATCACAAGCTTGATAGGGGTTAAATTATGGTAAGCTTTTGGTAAGATTTTGGCTTCAAAAATGGTGGTTTTGGGGGATTGGAGTGTAGGTAAATAAATCGGTAAAAACGTATCAGAGTGGCGCAGCGGAACAAAAAAAAATTTTTAGATCGTTAAATATCTCATGATGCCATATACAATAAATCAACAACAATTAAAACTCATACCTCAAGGACGCCAATCTGTAGGAGGAGAATGACCAGAGGGCTTCAACTAACTAGCCTTCTTTAATTTACTATTCTCCAATTCCCGAATGGCTGAGTGTGTGGGCACTCTGAACCTCGATCGGTATGCTAGCACTGCTAGTTTTCTTCCGACCACCCAGATCTCTAAAGAACTTTATTGTCACGGTGGGCTGTGCAACAATAAGCCTGCTCACCTGAGAGTCTGTGGTCTAAGAGAACTGGAGTGGCAGGACCTCTATTTATAGACCTGCATGAGGTGATTCTCTGAATTCAAATTGGATTAGGAGAAGATATTCTCCCTTATCCACAACCATAAAATCTGAATTTTCCAAGGGAAAATCCCAACAATAAAATTCGGCCATTTAGGATAAATCCAATCCAAATCTAAACAAGATTTTAAATAGAAATTTATCTCCCTTTTTCAACCAAAAAATCTGAAAATTCCAAGGAGAAAATCTCCTCAAAATTTCGGCCACATTTAGGATAATGGAGAATCAAAATTCCACTAGGATTTTCAAGCTTGAATCTTATCTCATCCTTGTCCAAAATAACCGAATTTTCCTAAGGAGATATGCTCCAAAATTTCGGCCACTTTCTGGGGAGGAGAGAATCCAAATTCAACTGGGATTGAAACTTGAATTTTTTCTTTGAACCTTATCCACAAAAACCGAAAATCCATTGAGGATAATCCTCAAAATTTCGTCCATCATCAGTTAAGATTTGGATTCAAAATTCAAGTAGGATTCTAACAAGATTATCCTCTCCTTATCTAACTTAAATTCGAATTTCAAACCTTGTGGATTTACCACAACAAATTCGAATCCCACTTGGACTATGATTCAAAATTTGAATTTCAAATTTCAAATTTGAATTTCAAATTCAAATTTCAAATTTCAAATTTCAAATTTCAAATTTCAAATTTCAAATTTCAAATTTCAAAATCCACAAAACAGTTGTGTTTCAAATTCTTGTTCTCATGGATAATTTTCTACAACTCCAATCCAATCTCAAATAAAATCATGGCAACTTTATTTGGAGTTCGAATAATTGTGTACTCTATTATCCAAAACAAAATCTGAATCCAACCGGAGAGAATCTTGTCTACCATACTAATCCTATGTCATCACCATCCATGCATAATAAACTAGCCAATAGCATACACAAATCAATTTGCCAAACGTTAAGGAATTATGTGGAGCTAGTAGAGGGATTAATTGGACATATATAATCGGGCTCCCGCAAATCCATATGATCATCATTCTTTTACCGGACAACTCAATCATATGATCACTAATTTCAGAGTCACACCACTATAAACCTGAAATTGAACTCCCAATTATATACCGTATTACGTAAGCCTGTGACAAGCTATCGTCCAATGACTTTGTCATGTATGCAGAACCCTCATATGATATCCACGATCAGCCTTAGGCCAAAGTCCGTTTAATCCTACTGATCAGGCTATCTTAAAGTTCCATTATACTACCGAATAAAGAAAATGATTATTCACCATATGTGAATAAGAAGTCATCCGCCTAGCAGACGACCCAAGGCCTTGTCCATTTTCACATTCAGTATAATGCCTTTAAGAGGATGCCCTTAATTCCTCATTAGAGCTATGATTCTGATATCTGATATTTGTAAATGAACGCTTCATCGTATACAAGTCATGCACCCAACGAACCGGTCTATAAGCTTACTACCTCTGAGATGCTTTAGCCATTGGAACATCAAAGTACACAAGTCATATACATGAAGCTGTCCTTTTACTCAGGATTAAGGTTACTGCATAATGAACGTTAAAAGCAGATCGATCCACTCAAAGCGGACTTCGTAGATCAATCACGCTTTAGTCCCGGTCTAATATGTCACCACCAAGTAACATATCTATGTCTCTACTTGGGAGTCCAGCTCCAGACAGTCAAGACAAACCGTCCCCTCCAAGGCTTTAGACAATATAATAGTCTTAACATGAGTTAGATGCTCGGTCTAACCCCATAGACTACAGACCATAGTTTAGACCGCAGACCATAGTTTAGACCGCTAACTCTAGAACATTGTCTTCTCGCATACAAAAGTCCATTGCATGCAATGTTCTAACAGTTTAACACAAGCAGTCAGGGAGCCATATTTGCTTACATTTACTTTAACATGTAAATAAGACGAGGACAGATAACAATGTAATGAATAACCTCAATATATAATTTTATTATCCAGTTCAAAATAAATACATCAAAATGTCTCTAATGCTTAGGGCATTTCCAAACAATCTCCCACTTGCCCTAAGCCAGCAGATGTGCCATGTTACGCATCCCCATCGCCTCTATGTGCCTCTCAAAGCTTCTAGCCACCAAAGTCTTAGTAAAGGGATCGACAATGTTGTCCTCGGACGCGATCTTACATACATCCACTTGTCCTGTCTCCACGTGCCCTCTAATAATATGATATCTCCGATCTATGTGCTTGGTCCTCTTGTGGTGCCAAGATTCCCTTGTGTTGGCAATGGCCCCTGTGTTATCACAGTAAAGTGTGATAGGCTTGAAAATCCTAGTGGAATTTTGATTCTCCCTTATCCTAAAAGTGGCCGAAATTTTTAGAAGATTTTCTCCTTAGATTTTTTGGATTTTTCGGTTGAGAAAGGGAGATAAAATTCTAGTTAAAATCATGTTTAGATTTGGATTGGATTTATCCCATAATGGCCGAAATTTGTTGGAATTTTTCCTTAGATAATTTCAGATTTTATGGTTGTGGATAAGGGAGAATATCTTCTCCTAATCCAATTCGAATTCAGAGAATCACCTCATGCAGGTCTATAAATAGAGGTCTTGCCACTCCAGTTTTTTCAGACCATAGACTCTCAGGTGAGCAGGCTTATTGTTGCACAGCCCACCGTGACAATAAGTTCTTTAGAGATCTGGGTGGTCGGAAGAAGACTAGCAGTGCTAGCATACCGATCAAGGTTCAGAGTACCCACATACTCAGCCATTCGGGAATTGGAGAATAGTAGAGAAGGCTAGTTGGTTGAAGCCCTCCGGTCATTCTCCTCCTGCAGATTGGCGTCCTTGAGGTATGAGTTTTAATTGTTGTTAGTTTATTGTATATGGCATCATGAGATATTTAACGATCTTGAAAAATTTTTATTGTTCCGCTACGCCATTCTGATACGTTTTTACTGATTTATTTCCTACAGTATTTTACATGGCTTTTATACTTAGTTTTCTTTTCGAGAAAGTATGTATTAAAAAAAAATTGGGCAAGATTTTGGGCCCTGAAATTAAGAGTTTAGAGAAAAAGTGTTTTAAATGGTGATCCGGATTTGACACAAGGACTGTCTTGATTGACAACAGAGTCAGTTCATGATAGTTTCACGTGGTCGGTTTCGGGGGCGCCACAGGTTGGTATTAGAGCAGTTTACCATATCCCTATTGGCACGAAGCGCAACCTACTCGTCAATCCAAGTAAGTTAGCTTCTTTAAGACTAGTTGACTTTTCGTTTATTCGAGGTTATATATATTTTATAGGATATACGATGACTAGACCACCTTATATGAGACCTTACCGTACCGACCGAGAGGACCGATCTGGGTATGGACTAGGCCCATGATCAGACCGTCGATGATTCATCGAGCTGCGTCTCGACCGCCGATACCTAAGCTGCCAGTACCAAGGACAGTAGCACTGGCACCGGTACAAGTACCACCCCCTCGGCCGATTGTAAACCCACTGATAGCAGTAGATATTCTGGTAGTGGGAGATCAAGCTCATATAGGAGCTAGAGTATCAGTGCCAGCAGTACACGCTTTTAGAGGCAATCACCCACCTACGTTCGAGGGAGGTCAGAAGGGGAAATCTACTCAGGACTGGCTATATGACGTAGAGATGATCATCTGCCAGTGTGACATAGATGAGGATTGCTAGGTATTGATGGCCATTGGCACATTCCGGGAGGATGCACAGTTGTATTGGGAGTACTACGATCAAGAGATGCTGTTAGCACTCGATTAGGCTGAGTTTCACCAAATCATGATGCAGCAGTTTTCACAAAGGAGTTCAGCACCAGTTTCAGACCCTCCTGAGAGCAGGGTAGAGAGGCTGCCACCGACTATGTCCAAGTATGCAGATGTCAGAGACTTTGTTCTTCGAGCAGAGAGATAGCAGATGATGCTAAGTGATACTGTATTCACTTATGCAATCAGGTTCCAGGATAATGTTATGAGGACATGTCCTCTGTCTAACCTCACAAACGAGGATTTTTGTGACATATTTTGGAAGGGACTCACTATTGATCTACGACAGAGGTAACTCATTTATACCCTACTACTTTGCGTGAGTTTATAGTTACTATAGCTAAAGTAGAGGACGAGATGATGATGGAGCACATGGTGTGCAAGAGGCATGAGCAGTTGCTATAGGAAGCAATGTTAGATCGCCTGTATGGATCTGGACCGATGGCAAACGACCATGAGGCTGGTCCATCAAGGCAACCAAAGGGTATGGGTCTAGCTGAAGGATCAACGCCATCCGAGGCCAGAAACAGAACAAATGAGGAAGAAATGGATCCAGTTGAATTTTTGACAATTCCGGAACAACCTCAGTTAGGAGATCAGGTGTAGAAATACATGTGTTGTACAAATGTATATATATGTCTATATATGTGTATATATGACTGTATCAAAAGGCTATTTTGAGAAAAGCCTTCAAGTGATGTATTTTTGAAAAAAATTTTGAAATGAAAAGAAATGACAATCACATTTTGACATGTTTAATGGATGAAATGTTGAAATTATGTGATGATTAAAATTATTTTACTTATATAATAAAAGTATGTTTGTGAAAATCTAACGATTGACTCTCATGCAATTATAGGAAATAGAAAAGATGGTGAATCTATGAAACCTGAGAAACATGATAGGGCATCCAGTCCTGTCAAAAAGAGTGGAGAGAATGCCGAGTTAAGACAAAGACTTGAGCAAATGGAGCAAAGACAAGGACAAGAAGAGGGCCAAAATCCACAAATGGCCGCACCTGAACCAGAAGTGCTGCCAGTAGTACCAGAAGAAGTAATAGAACCCCAACCGCAACCTCGGGTCAACCACGAGCCACTATATAAAAGATTCCAACGAATGTGCTACCGGAGTTTGAGGGTTCCATAAACCCTCTAGAAGTAGAAGAATGGTTATCCTCACTCCATATGATCTTGTAATTTATAGAGTTGAATGACCAAGGAAAGATTTTATGTGCATCCTTTGTTCTGAAAAAGGATGGAAGGTTTTGGTCGAAGTCAGTCAAGTTAAGAAGGAACATGTATACAATGTCATGGATAGATTTTTTGAAGGAGTTTAATCAGAAGTATTACAATCCCGCATTACTGCGACCATAGCAAAGAGAGTTTGCAGAATTAAAACAGGGGGACATGTCAATAATTGAAGTCTGTAGCAAGTTCGACCAGTTGTCCTGACTGTGCCCATATATTATCACCACTAAGAAGGAGAAAATCTAGAAGATGCTGGGAATGTTTCGTCCTGAAATCTCAGCATTACTGGACAGTGTATTGACACTACCTACTACTATATCCGATTGTGTAAGTAGGGCGTTGAGGGCTGAATACTACTTGGTTCGACAGAAGGAGGAAAGGGAAAAGATTTGGGATGCTAAGAAGGAAAAGGTCTTGGCCAAAGCGGTACAAGTTGGATCCCAGGTTGGACAGAGCAGCAAGCAGAATCAGAATACTAAGGCCGGGTAGCCAAGTACTTCTGGCCAACAGTCCTAGGGGAAGAGAAAAGGAAATAATTCTGGAAATAGGAATCAACAGAGGAGAACGAACAATAATGCTAGCCCTATTGTTCGAGACTATGTGATTTACGGGAAGAGACATGCAGACCGATGTAGACCTGCCCCAAATGCCTGTTTCCAATGTGGGAAGGACGGTCACTTTGCCAGAAACTATCTAGAAAATAGGCAAAATGTGCAAGGTTCGTCTCAGTCACAATAGCAACATTCCCAGGCACATTCACTACAAGCCAAGGCTAAAGGTTCTTCCAATTCTGAAAGGCAAGAGGGACCAGAACGCTTGCCTCATGCAGATGCTAGAATTATGGTCTATACAAAGGAAGATGCGGAAGCCGGAACGTCAAATGTAGCGACAGGTCAGCTTTCTGTCGCTAATAATTTGGCGTCTACTTTATTTGATTCTGGAGCTACACATTCTTTCATTTCATACCAATTTGCGAATACGATAGGATATCCTAAGGACAATATAGGTATGACATTTAGAACTGCACTACCCTTGGGGGAAGTCTTGATGTCCAATTATTGGTTACCTCATGTACCAATAATTGTGGCAAATAGGGAGTTGTATGCAGAATTGATCATGATGAAGCTTGCCGACTACGATGTAATACTAAGAATGGATTTCCTAGGGAAGTATCAAGCCACGATTGATTGTCGAAAGCAGAAGATAAGATTTCAACCTGACTAAGAAGATGGATTTGAGTACGTCGATACATCACGTAGATCAAAGAAGATAATGATCAACTTAATGGAAGTAAAGAGGCTGATGTTTAGCGGTTGTACTGGATACCTAGCATGTGTATTAGACGTGATGAAGGAATGAAAGCTCCAACCCAAAGATGTTTCTATAGTAAAGGAATTCATCGATGTCTTCCCAAAGGAATTACCAGGATCATCGCTTGAATAAAAAATCCCCTTTGAGAACGAGCTGATGCTAGGAACTGCACCTATCACAAAGACACCATACCTAATGGCACCGGTTGAATTAAAAGAGTTACAGGAGTAGCTAAAGGAGCTTCTTGACAAAGGATTTATGTGCCCGAGCTATTCCCCATGGGGTGCTCCAGTGTTGTTTGTCAAGAAAAAGGATGGATCGTTTCGCATGTGCATTGATTATCAGGAGTTGAAAAACGTCACTATAAAGAATAGGTATCCGTTACCTAGAATTAAGGACTTGTTCGATTAATTAAAAGGTGCAGCAGTATTCTCCAAGATTGATCTGCGATCAGGATACCATCAACTGAGGATCAAGGAGAGTGACATCCACAAGACCGCAGTTCGGGCTCGCTACGGTCATTACTAATTTCTTGTGATGCCGTTTGGATTAACAAATGCACCAGCAACTTTTATGGACTTGATGAATCGAGTCTTTAAGGAATATTTGGATAAGTTTGTCATTTTGTTTATTGATGACATACTCATATATTCAAAGACTCGTGAGGAGCATGAAGAACATCTGAGGATTATTCTGCAAACGATAAGGAAGCATCCACTTTATGCCAAATTTTCTAAATGTGAATTTTGGCTAGATAGAGTACATTTTCTTGGACATGTGGTTTCCAAGAAAGGAATCATTATGGATCCTGCAAAAGTGGAGGCAATCAACGAATGGCCTGCATCTAAGAGCGTGATGGAAATACGGAGTTTCTTAGGTCTAGCCAGCTATTATAGGAGATTTGTAGAGGGATTCGCACGACTCGCCGCTCCTATCATGGCTCTTACACGTAAGGAAAAGAAGTATGAATAGACCGAAGAGTGCGAGAAAAGCTTCCAAGAACTAAAGAAATGACTAACAGTGCACCAATACTTACACTTCCTACTGAAAGGGAGATGTTTGTAATATACAGTGACGCCTCGAAGATGGGATTAGGAGCTGTCCTGATGCAAGGCGACAAGGTGATTGCCTATGCCTTGCGTCAATTAAAGGACCATGAAAAGAATTATCCCACGCATGATTTGAAACTTGCTGCAGTAGTGTTCACATTGAAGATCTGGTGACACTATCTATATGGAGCTCAGTGTCGGATTTATATTGACCACTAAAGTTTAAAGTATTTATTCACATAAAAAGAGCTAAATAAGCAGCAAAGAAGATGTTTGGAGCTAATAAAAGACTATGATTGTGAAATCCTCTATCATCCTAGAAAAGCCAATCGCGTTATAGATGCGTTAAGTAAGAAATCTACTGTCTTGTAACAACTGCCGATTGGAAAACTTCCAAAGCCATTACAGTAAGAAATCAACATGCTGAAGGTGGAGCTGATAATTGGAAAATTGGCTACACTGTAACTGGAATCAACATTGTATAGGGATATCAGAGAGGTTCAAAAATGAGATCTGAAGCTAATAAGTTCGCAAGAGGAAGTGTCTAAAGATGGATTAATCCTACATCGGGGAATAATTCAAGTTCCAGATGATGAAGGATTAAGAAGGTGAATTCTGGCAGAAGCGCATGAAACGCCATATTCAGTATATCCTGGAGCCAGTAAGATGTACCAGGATTTAAAGCTACAATTTTGGTGGAAAGGGATGAAGAAGGACATTGCAGAGTTTATAAGCAGATGCATGACGTGCCAAAAGGTAAAGACTGAATATCGTCATCCAGGTGGAAAACTAAAACCATTAGAGATTCCTGAATGGAAATAGGAACATATCACAATGGACTTTGTGGTATGATTACCGAAGACCCAAGAAGGATATGATGCCATTTGGGTGATTCTCAACAGATTGACAAAGACGGAAGGTTCATTGCTGTGAAAATGACCTTTTCGTTGGAAAAATTAGCGAGCTTGTAAGTTAACCATATAGTTAGGTTACATGGAGTTCCTAAATCCATTGTGTCAGATCGCGATCCATGATTCACATCAAATTTTTGGACGTGCGTATAACAAGCTATGGGAACGAAAGTGCGTCTAAGCACCGCATTTCATCTACAGACAGACGGGTAATTTGAGCGAACCATTCAAATGCTAAAAGACATGCGCGTGCGTGTACAATCGATTTCCCAAGGAGCTGGAATGAGAAACTTCCATTGGTAGAGTTTTAGTACAATAACAGTTACCAAGCTTCGATAGGTAGGGCACCCTATGAAGCTCTATATGGAAGGAAGTGTAGATCACCGATTCATTGATATGATTTATAAGAAAAATGACTGCATAAGATAGATTTCACACAAGAAACAGTGGATGCAGTTACAAAAATATAGCAATGGATAAAAATAGCCCAGAGCTGACAGAAGAGCTATGCTAACAAAAGACGAAGAGCCCTGGAATTAAGAGTTTTTGCCAATGAAAGGAATAATGCGGTTCGGAAAGAAAGGGAAATTAAGTCCAAGATATATTGGACCATATGAGATTATCGAATGCATTGGTAAAGTCGCTTATAGATTGGCGTTACCTCCAAAGATATAGGTAGTGCATAATGTGTTTTACGTGTCGATGCTAAGAAAGTATATATCGGATCCGTCCCATGTGTTGAAACATGAACCGATCCAGATTTAGGAAGATCTGACCTATGAAGAAAGACCTGTTCAAATTCTGGCACGAGAAAATAAGGTTTTGAGGAACAAAACGATCCCATTAGTCAAAGTGCTATGGAGGAATCACAAAGTTGAAGAGGCTACATGGGTGCAAGAATACGAAATTAGGAATTTATACCCCCATTTGTCCTAAATTTTCGAGGATGAAAATTTTATAAGGAGGGGTGAATGTGATAACCGGGAATTTTAGATTCTCAGAGTAGATTAAAATTGTATGTATGTATGAATTTTAATGAATAAATTATAAAAAAAGTTATGTTTTAATACTGTTGTGAATACTGTAAAAATATTCTGGCAATGTTAAAGTGAGTGAGTTCAGAGATGGAAAATCTTACCGAACATATTTGGGTAAGACGGTTCAAAATCAGAGCCAATAACCCCAGGGAGTACATTGAAATGCACTAAAAAGATAGAAATTTACGGTAGAAAATTTTGACCAAACGGAAGCAAAATAAAACAAACCGATCGTACCGGAGGCACTCGGAACCCACCAACGCAATTTCGGTAAAGTTCCATTCAGTTTGACTTTCGGTTAAAATTTGACCATGAATTAATTAGTGAATTAATATATATATTAGGATGACTACACATTTATGATGTCATAAATACAATTTTAAGGCTTGGAAAGTAAGATGTAAAAGGTGTAGGGTTAGGATTTGATGACCTTTTGATCCATGGCCATGATCTTGCCAAAATAACCTTGAAAAAATTTTAAAAAAATTTGGAAAAAGGCCATTCGGCCACCTAGAAAAAGGGCAGAAAAAAAGTTGATTTTTGGCCCAAAAATATTGCATTTCAGTCCTTGAACCATTATCAAAATGTTGAAAAAAAATTTGCCAAGTGGTCCCTAGCTTTTGCCTATAAATAGGCTTCAAAATTCATTCAAAAAAATGAAAAAATTTGGCCAAACTCTTGTCATTCTCTAGCAGCCAAAACCGTGGGTCCTGCCCCCCCCCCCCCCCCCCCCCCCCTGATTTAAGCCAAAATTTGTCCAAAACTTCACACCAAAATTAGCTTCCAATTCATTTCTAGCATCAAGGAATTAAATAGATAAGGTAAGCTTCCAAATTGAAGCAATTTTCCTTGATTTTCTTTGGAAAATTTGATGTGGAAAAACATTGATAAAAATTGATGTTTTGTTAATGATATGATTAGTTTGGTGTTTTAGACATAAAAGCATGATTTAGGTTTAAGAAACAAGCAAAAGTTTATGCTTGGTTTCCATGAAAAACCGTGGCATTATCGGTATGAAAAATGATCGAAAATTTAGTGATTTGGTTTAGTGTTTATGTTCATTTGGTAACATGTTGAATCAACCATGAATTAGAATCAAGAAACAAGAAAATTTGATGCATTTTCATGCTAAAATCTGTGGGTGAGAGACACTAGAAAATAGGAAATTTTTAGTGTTGAACTATGATGAGTAATGTTGATAAAACCTAGGAAAGAAAACAAAATTTTCTAGGGTGCTTTAGCATAAAAATCCGTGGACAATGCTAGGGTTGGAATGAAAAATTAGTTAGGTTTTAATGTTGATTTGTATATTTGAAAACCTAAGAATAAATTGTGATAAATGTTAAAGGTGATGAAAAACATTTGGTGATGATTAACTTGATAAACCGAGGCTAGGTTTGGAAAGAGTTTGATGTTGTGTATTGATATTTGAATACCGGTTAATGTGGAAAATTTTTATACAAAGCTTGGTAACTTTGTACAAGATAGGCCTCTGGTATAGTACGTAGCAGGTACAAAGATTATGAGACATACCTAACGCCGGGGAAACCTTAAAATACAAGCGGAAATGCTGCCGAAATTTTTAAAATGGCATAAGGGCATTTCGGGAAATGAGGGGCAAAAATATTGGACTCGGGAAGGAAATTGGGACCCCTCGGTGGATTAGGAATGAAAATGGAAAACCAACCCAATAGGAATAGTAAACCGACCATTAATGACTAAAATGCCTAAAACAGGAAAAAAATTCATGTTAGGGGTATTTTGGGAAACGAGGGAGAAATTTTGGGTCGGGATAGGAAACCCTGGCCCCTCGGGAATCGAGTGCCCAGACCGGGATGAAAAACGTTTCAGAAGTAGTGAAATGCCCATTTGAGGCTCCGAAACGCTAGAAAAACGAGAAACGACCCTAGGTGACGAATGGATAGTAACCGGGGGTCGGAAAGTGAATAATTAGGTTTTTATATTATAAAAAGCTATAAAAAGATACTTCAAAAGGAATATTATTTTAAGATATTTGGGCTTAGAAAATTTGAGAAAAATGATAGAACGGAATAGTTACGGTCCCAAGAACCGTTAGGGCAAAATGGTCATTTTGACCAAAAATTTCTGAAAGGCTCGAAAAGGACCCTAAAGGACCTAGAATGACTTAAATAAAATTCTAGGAACCAAAATAGAGATGTTAGAGTTAAAAATCTAGAGTTTAAATAATACACGGCCGTTTCCAGTGAAACACGACCGTGTAAAGTGAACCCGAGAGGTACACGGGCTGGGACACAGGCATGTTGTAGGTCATGTACCACAAATAAAGTTAAAATATGTTGAATTGTTAAGTGAAATGAATGTATATTAAAGTGATAATTAATATAGAGTATTAATAGACAATATTATGTCTGTGGGAACCTAAACTTGAGATAGAACTGCGGAGGAGTTCCGGAAGTGGACATTGTAGCAGTATTGGTTAGTTCAAGCATTTTTATGTCTGCAACATGAAATACTATATTACTTTGTTATGTACTAGTTGTACATTAGGTATCAAGTCCTATGGAAATTTGGAGATTTGTTAGTATAACATGTCCCACATATTAGAAGGAAAAGAATATCTAAGGCCTACGAGCGATGGAGGTTAGTGACCTTAAGGTGACGATTAATGTCACTTGGTCAAAACTATAATTGAAAGATGGTAATAAAACCATTTAAGGCGTATCGCCCCTTCAACGTTGTGATGGAGGTTTTTCAGGTCGTATGAGGATATTATAACGGCTGTGGAGGCAGAAGCTCTAGGGTCGCTCCCTAGGCCCTCCCAGTCAACGCGCAAGATAAATTATCAGTACTGTCATAAAAGAGCTCAATACTAGAATACAAATAGAGAAAGAGTAATCAATAATATGATAAAAGCCATAGTTGAGCATAACCGAAGCTTACACCAAGTATAGCAAACTCGGTTAGAGAAATATGAATAGTAACCGGTTAGGCTAATGTGAATAGTAATCAGTTAGGCTAATATAAATAGCATCTGGTTAAAGTAATGTAAATAGTAACCTGTTAGGGTAATAGTTACTATTCATCGGTCAAATGTCAAGTCACTATTCATGGTGAATACTAATATTCATAAATAAATAGTACTATTCATAGGAAGTGGTATTTTAATGTTTTTGAATCTACGTGATTTTTATTAAGTATATTTGAACTTACTGAGCCTGTCAGCTCATCAGTTTGTTCATTTTACAGGTAAGAAACCTGTCCAGTAGACTATATGGATGGCGGCAGGATGTGCACGTGTTAAGGGATAGGGAATTCACCGTGCACTTGGTCCTGCCATAAGTCTTCCGTTCAGCTTTGAGAGTTAGTGAATTGAAGAGAATGTGTCATTGAAAAAAAAATGCAGTATAAATATTTTTTATGTAATACAGTATGTTGTACTAAAAAAAAGACAACTAAAAGTTAGTATTGTATTTTACATGGCTCTTATACTTAGCTTTCTTTTCGAGAAAGTATGTATTAAAAAAAATTTGGGTGAAATTTTGGGCTCTAAAAATAAGAGTTGAGAGAAAAAGAGTTTTAAATGGTGATCCGGATTCGACACAAGGGCTGTCTTAATCGGCAACAGAGTCAGTTCATGACAGTTTTGCGTGGTTGGATTCGGTGGCGCCACATAGAGTGCCTCGTACGGTGCCCTCTCGATCGAGGAATGGTAGCTGTTATTGTACGAGAACTCGACCAACGGTAGCTTCTAGTCCTAGTTTCCCTTGAAGTCTAGGACACAAGCTCTTAACATGTCCTCTAACGTCTATATGGTCCTCTCGGACTGACCGTCATTCTGAAGATGAAAAGCTGTGCTGAACTTCATCTTGGTTCCCAATGAGGCTTGGATGCTCAGCCAAAATCTGGAAGTGAAGCATCCATCACGATCTGAAATGATTGATTTTGGTACTCCGTGCAACCTTACTATCTGAGCTACGCACATTTCTGCCAGTCTTCCTATTGAGTAGCTCAGTTCATAGCTAGAAATCGAGCTGATTTCGTCAATTGGTCCACAATTACCCATATTGCATCGTTGCCACTTAACATCCTGGGCAATCCGACCACGAAATGCATTGTAATCTGCTCCGATTTCCACTCAGGCACCTCGATTTTCTGAAGTTCTCCAGCCGGTTGTTGATGTTTTACTTTAATTTTCTAGCATGTGAGACATCTTGCAATGAACTCGGTGACGTCGTTCTTCATCTTAGGCCACCAAAAACTCTCTTTTAGGTCTTTGTACATTTTGTTCTCCCGTGGATGTACAGAATATGGCATTTTTGTGGGCTTCCGAAAAGATCTTTTTCCTGAGTCCTTCATCCTTTAGAATACACACTCTATCACTAAAATAGAGTAGCCATCCTTAGAGACTCAAAATTCTGAACTCTGGTCCTCCGTTAGCTCCTTTCAAGGACGAATCAAGGCCTTAGTCAGCCTTAATCTCTTCCAGGAGTGTCGATTGAAGGGTCATTTCAGACAACCTTCTAGTTAAAAACTCAATTTTGCTGTTGTATAGCTCCTCTTATGGTGCTTCTGGCAAGACATGGATAGCCATAAGCGATGAAGAGTGCTTCCTACTTAGCGCATTGGCCACCTTGTTGGTCTTTCCTGGTTGGTACAGGATTTCATAATCGTATCCTTAACCAGTTCCAGCCATCGTCATTGCCTCATATTAAGCTCCTTTTGCATGAAAATATATTTGAGGCTCTGGTGGTTTGTATAGATCTCATGCTTAACGTTGTATAAGTAGTACCTCCAAATCTTGAGCACAAAAACGACTGCTACTAGCTCCGGGTTGTGCATCGAGTAGTTCCTTTCATGGTTCTTAAGTTGTCGCGAAGCGTATGTGACCACTCAACCATCTTACATCAGTACGGCTCCTAGTCCAGTCTTGGATGCATCACTGTAGTTCACAAAATTTCCCTATCCAGCATCCGGTATGGTTAGGATTCGAGTGCTTGTGAGTCTTCGTTTTAGCTCCTGGAAGCTCTTTTCGCACTTGTCAGTCCACTCATACTTCTTCTCTTTCTTGGTGAGTACTGTGAGTGGTGTGGCTAATGTTGAGAAACCTTCAATGAAGCGTCGATAATAACTTGCTAGTTCGAGGAAACTATAGATTTCTGTTACGTTCTTTGGGGTTGGCCATGTGCTAACTGCTTCCACCTTCGCTGGGTCTACTAACACTCCCTCCTTAGAGACTATGTGACCAAGAAGGTGAACCTTCTCCGTCCAAAACTCACACTTGGAGAATTTGACATATAGCTGATGATCTCATAGTTTGCACAAAACGGCCCTTAAATGCTCCTCGTGCTCTTTTTTCATCTTTGAGTATACAAATATGTCATCGATAAACACAATGACAAACTTGTCTAGAAAATCCTTGAACACGCGGTTCATTAGGTCCATGAAGACTGCAAGGGCATTTGTCAGCTCAAACGACATAATGCGTAACTCGTAATGTCCATCTCGTGTTCGGAAAGCTGTCTTGGGTATGTTTGCATCCCTAATTCACAACTGGTGATACCCAGAATGCAGGTCAATCTTGGTGAAGACCGTAGCACCTCGGAGCTGGTCGAATAGATCATCGATCTGTGGCAACGGATACTTGTTCTTTATCATAATCTTGCTCAGCTCCCTGTAGTCTATACATATTCTCAGCGTTCTATCCTTTTTCTTTACGAATAAAACAGGTGCTCCCCACGGTGAGCAGCTTTGTCGGATGAAGCCCTTGTCCGTCAGATCCTTCAACTGAGTCTGAAGTTCCTTTAACTCTGCCAGGGCTATTCTGTAGGGGACCTTGGAGATAGGGGCTGCTCCTGGTAACAGCTCGATCTCAAATGATATTTCTCGCTCAGGTGGAAGTCCTGGAAGATCCTCTCGGAATACTTCCATGAACTCTCGAGCCACTAGTATGCCTTCCAATCCTATCTCTGCCTCCTGGATCTTGTCCACTGTAAGGACCGCCCTGATCATGTACTTTAATTTTCAATTTAATGAGAAATTGAAGAATAATTTGATGCATTTTAGTGCAATTTTTAAAGTACACGGTCAGGTACATGGCCGTGTAAGTGGCCATGTACCACTCAGACTGTGTACATGTGTATAGCCGTGTAAGTGTACATAGCCGTGTAGCTGAACACGATCAGGTACACGACCATGTAAGAGGCCATGTACCGCTCGGGTTGTGAATGTGTAAAAGGCTGTGTTTTGAAACATGACGATGTTGAAAAACTTCAACTAGTACACGCCCGTGTCTGGTGTATACACACCTGTGTTACCTTATACACGCCCGTGTTGGAGGCCGTGTTGAAGGCCGTGTAATGAGCAGAAAGTCATTACATAGAGCCTCAAATTTGCATGAAACCTAATTACTATGCAATGAGTAATTAAGTTGGAAAATATAGTATATTTCCCATTGAATAGACTAAACAGATACGATACTGTTTAAGTACTATTAATGCAGTGAAAGGGGCGATCGACAGTGAACCCGGTCCACCCTATTATGTGTATAAATGAATGAGACATGCAGTGTCGGGAAACTGGTCCGGACGACCATTTCTTGACACAAGACTGTTAAGTAGATCACCAGAATGCTCGGACCAAACATCTGAGCACAATAGCGAGAGATAGCCCTAGTAAGGGCACGATATCGATAAATGGTCCAGATGACCTCTTCTCACCTAGAGACTGACAAAATCAGAGTCGGAGCACTCAGACCAGTCAGTTAAGTAGAAAACGATGGATGATGAATAGAGAGAGACGCAGTGTCAAGTTGTTGGCCAAGACGGCCTTAATTTGACCCAAAACTTATACATGAACGGTTAGTAGACTCGATCTGGTCGATTGAGTACAAAACGAGAGTTTTAGTTTGAGAGATACGCAGTATCAGGATGAGGGTCAAGACGACCTTTACTCGCCTCGAAACTGATACATTTGGGCTCAGAACACCCAAATTAGTCAATCAGGCACCTGACACATTTTTCAAGGTAGGGTCACGCAGATCCTGAAAACTAGTCTAGATGACCTATGATGGACATAAAACTGATAAAAATGGAATCGGCATGTCCAAATTAGTCAAGAGAGACTATGTCTGAAATTTCACCCGAGAACGCCTCGGCTTGCATGCGAAAGGACAACACAGTGTAGACACAACCACAGTATAGGACGTAAACAGTAATTTAGACTGATAATGGGCTCTTAGACAGTATAAAACAACCAGGAATTTACAGTACAAAAATCGGATTCAGAAAACCAATTTTCTGGTGAAAATTAGAACACTACCGAGAAAGGACCGAACACCGCAGTATAAAATTAGATTGCGATGAGAAGCCAACACAGATAAAATTTGGCCTTAAATTTCCATGCCCCTTTGTGATGATCAGGAAATATGCAGTATCAAGAAATTGGTTAAAATAACATTTTCTTGATATGAAACTGATATATTTAGAATCAGAATGTGGCGGCCCACCCCTCGTAGAGATCATACAATACTATTACAGTTGAGCTTTATCGCTAACTGCGATAGATTGTACTCTCATGGGTCGCCGGCTTATCTCTCTCTCTTTTTTAAATCATGTCGTTTTTGGGGAAAATTTTTTTTTTTTCTCTTTAGACATCATGTAAAACATTTCCCACTATTTACTTTGTTGGCAAGTACAAAGTAATTTACATATTACAGTACTTTCGTAAAATATATACTATTACAAAAGCCTGTTTCTTTCTTTTTTTCTTCCCTTTTTATCGCTCAGCGGAAAGACTCTGGCAGGACCATATCCCTCGCCCAGTTATCCTATTTGACACGCGCCATCCCGTCCGCATCCAGTCAAACAAGCTACTAAGCTGGTCGCTTACCTGCAACATTAGCAAAAATGGTGAGCTACAGGCTTAGTAAGTTCAAACATGCAAGAAATAAAATTTCTATGAATAGTACTATTTATCATAAATAGTACCTTTGACCACTATCCATATGTGAATAGTAACTTTGATCATAATTCATATGTGAATAGTAAGTTTGACCACAACACAGTGTCACAACAGTACATCTATCGCGATGTTAGTACTCTCACTAAACTGTCTTATACTCAATTATGGCATAGTTTCAGTTTTAGGTAATTATCTTTACTTATGTTCTGGTTTTGAGCTCAGGTTAGCAGTACCATTTAAGTGCGCATGACTGGGAGCGGTACATTAGTGCTGACCTCCACAGCCTTAATCTCATAGCCCTGAAGGCAAATAGTACATGACTGGGAGCGGTACATTAGTGCTGACCTCCACAGCCTTATCTCATAGCCCCGAAGGCAAATAGTACCTCCCTGTACGGAAGGCTGGTACGCCAGAAAGTGGTTTCATTACCGACTTTTTAAATTTCTAACCCGGTGACTTCACATTGTCCCGTGGTTAGGAATGGTTCACACTTTAATTTTAGGTGAGTGAGTTTCATTAACCTCGCTCTAGTGCCCGAAGCACAATTAACAATGTGTCCATCCTCATTAGTGCCCGTAGCACATTACGTCTCTCTCTCTACTCTATAATAGTGCCCGTAGCACATATGTACCTAACTTTTAGTTAGTACATCAAAATTAGCAACAATAATGCTATATGTTGTAGACAGGTAAATGTCTGAACTTACCTTATCAGTCTCTTCCGTTTTTCTCTCGTGGATCTTTGATAGCCCTCCTCGTAGGTCGATTTTGGGATCCTACAGACAAAACTTTGTCTGTTAATTTCATTTCCATTTATAGCTTTTATTTTTCATTTAAAAGCCTAAATAAAACCTATTTATAACTTTTTAGGCTTTATTTATCATTTTCCCCATTTTTTCCTAACTTTTACAAAATTATGATTTTACCCCTGTATTTTGGTAAAATTACGATTTTGCCCCTATATTTTGGCAAAATTACAATTTTGCCCCTGATGGAAATTTTCTCGATCCAGACTGCATTTTTGGCTCTCAGGAACTTTTCTAACTCTTTTCTAATCATTACCGGGTTCATTTCTATTTTATTTTCACTTTTCACTTTCACGACCCTCGGGAAGCACTATTCCAACCCTTACGTCGGTTTAGCGATTTTCTATCGTTTCGGAGCCTCAAATGGATGTTTCACTAGTATTTAAAACGTTCATTTAGACATTCCCGACCTAGGTCTTCGAGGCTCGGATTTTCCGTTCCCGACTCGGACCTTTATTTCATTTCCAAAAACGCCCCCCCCTTGGGGTCGGTTTTTCAATTTCACTCGCGTTTTAAATTTTTTAAGGGACGGGTTACTATTCACAAACCACCCCTTAGGTTTTCCTTATTCAATTTTTCGTTAGGGACTCGGGTTTCCGACCCGACCCTGAACTTTTTATTTTTAATTCCCATTTTGCCCCGAATGCCGTTTTCGAAATTTCGGCAGCATTTCGGCGTAAATTTAAGGCTTCTGGCGTTAGGTACGCCTCAAACCGTATGTACCTGCCACGTACTATACCACAAGCTTATTTTATGTAAAAGTTTTCCAAACTTTTACATAAAAGCTCACAAAATTCCAATTTCACATTTTGACCCACATTACAAAATTTTTTCTCAATTTTGTCCATAGTTTTGGTTTCGGTTTTCACAACGAAACTGAACCAAAATATTTCAAACTTTTCAACCGCTTTTTAGGCTATTCAATGCCATTTTTTTAACACATTTTCAAGCCCATTTTCAATGCATTTTCAATCAAATTCTTAGGGTTTTTATCCTTATATAACCCACGGCCATCTTTAGAAAACACATGCCAAATATTTTTGTTTCATTCTTTCAATCACAATTCCTTTATTTACATTGTAAAATGCATGACTTCAATCAATCAAACATCACATAAAACCATGCAAATTTTTCCACAAACCCTTGTTAACCCCACGGCCACATTAGGTAATTCACACCAACAATTTTTTTTCAAGCTTTTCACAATGCAATTCAAGCTTTATTCTTCACAAAATTTAACTTGGAAGTAAGTTAACAATTAAACCACAAAATTTTCTCATTGTTTACTTAAGGTAACCCACGGATTTACCCTTGAAAAACCAACAAAATTTCGATTTTTCTTTAAACCAATTGCATGGTTTTCTTCCTTATTACACCCTTAACAAAACCCAAGCATCAAACCATGGAAAAACAACCAAAAATTTTCCATCTTTTTCCCACTATTCACCCACGGTTTTCTTGAAGAAAAACCATGAAAAAGTTAAGTGCAAAGGGAGTTACCTTAGTCAATTGCTTCCTTTGCCTTCAAGGAATGCTTTGGCACACTTTTTGTGAAGAAAAATTGAAGAGATATCTTGGTTTCTCTTTGGGTTGCTCACGTACACCATGGAAGAACACTTAGCATTTTTTTCTCTTGGTTTTTGGCATGAAAATGTGTCTCGGCCTCTTTGTCACTAAAGTTGCCGACTTAAGCAACCAAAAGCCAATTAATTTGGCCATTAACCAATAAGAATTAAACATCTTTCAACACCATTTCCTTCCATAATTTTCAAAAATTAAAAATGGTGAATTTTGGCCAAATCTTGGCCTTTAGATCAAAAAGTAAATGGATCATGGCCATTAATGCTACCAACCACCATTTTCTTTCCATTTATTAAATGGATTTATGATGTCATAAATGCTAAGCAAAAGTTGACTTTGACTTTCACTATTCACATTAATTCGACTACTTTTTGACCGATACCGGTTCGAGCCGAAATTTTCCTGAAATCGCCCCGGTGTGTTCTTAAGGTCTCCTGTGCAGTCGGATCAATTTAAACTGCTTCCGTTTGATCAAAATCAATCCCAGAAGTTTTCCGTCTTTTATTGCTCCGGTTAGGGTTTTCAATGCCGGTTTTGGCACCGTTTCACCCGTTTCAACTCAGTGAATTTTTCCAACACTGAATTCTTACTCGTCAGTATTGTTAGAACATTTTCATATATTCTGAACAATATAAATACATTTATTTCACTCTTTAAATAGTACAAATTTTTATATACATACAATTGTACATTTTCATCCGAGAATTGTCTGAATTTCCCGGTTGTCACATTCACCCCTTCTTATAAAATTTTCGTCCTCGAAAATTAGAACAAATGGGGGTATAAACTCCTCATCTCGTCTTCTCGTTCCCACGTAGCTTCTTCAATGTTGTGATTTTCCACAGAATCTTCACTAGTGGGATTGTCTTATTCCTCAGTACTTTCTCTTCGCGAGCCAGTACTCGAATAGGTTGTTCCTCATATGTCAAATCCTCGTGGATTTGAATGGGCTCATGCTTCAACACATGGGACGGATCTGATATATACTTTCTCAGCATCGACACATGAAATACATTATGCACTACCGACAATTCTGGAGGTAACGCTAATCTGTAAGCGACCTTTCCAATGCGTTCGATAATTTCATAAGGCTCAATATATCTTGGACTTAGTTTCCCCTTCTTACCGAAAAGCATAATCCCCTTCATGGGTGATAACTTGAGAAATACGAAGTCTCCTTCATCAAACTCTAAGGATCTCCACCTCTTATCCGCGTAGCTCTTTTGTCGGCTTTGCGCAATTTTCATTTGACGCTGAATTCTAGCAACTGCATCGGAAGTCTCTTTTATGAAGTCCGTCTTATGCAACTGCTTCTCTCGCAAATCATACCAGTGTAATGATGATCTGCACTTCCGTCCATACAAAGCCTCATAAGGTGCCATACCTATAGAAGCTTGGTAACTATTATTGTACGAGAATTCAATTAATGGTAACTTCTCGTTCCAATTTCTCGCAAAATCCATTACACAAGCTCGAAGCATGTCTTCTAACGTCTGAATTGTCCGCTCTGACTGTCCGTCTGTTTGCGGATGAAATGCCGTACTGAGTCTCAATTCAGTACCCATGGCCTCTTGCACACACTTCCAAAAATTCGAAGTGAACCGTGCATCTCGATCTGATACAATGGATTTTGGTACTCCATGTAGTCTGACGACATGAGTTACGTACAGCCGACCGAACTTTTCCAACGAAAAGGTCATCTTGACAGCTATAAACCGTGCCGTCTTGGTCAGTCTATCCACAATAACCCAAATGGCATCGTAACCTTCTCGGGTTTTTGGGAGTCCCACTACAAAATCCATCGTAATGTGTTCCTATTTCCATTCAGGAATCTCCAACGGTTCTAATCTTCCCGCTGGATGTTTATGTTCTGCTTTGATTCTTTGACAGGTCATGCATCTGCTCACGAATTTAGCTATATCATTCTTCATCCCTTTCCACCAGAACTGTAATTTCAAGTCCTGATACATCTTGCTAGCTCTGGGATGAACCGAATAGGGTGTCTCATGGGATTCTAACATGATCCGTCTTCTAAGTTCCTCATCAGCTGGAACATTTATCCTTCCTTGATAAAGGATCATTCCATCCTTGGAAATTCCTTCTTGAGAACTTGTCATTGTTGGATCTCGCCTCTGAGCTTCCTTTATATCCTCAAATAGCGATGATTCCACTTGGAGTGCAGCTAGTCTTCCAGATATCAGCTCCAAGTTCAACGAATTTATCTCTTGCTACAACGGCTTCGGAAGCCTGTTTATTGGTAGCTGGTGTGATATGGTAGACTTTCTACTTAAAGCATCCGCTACACGGTTGGCCTTTCCTGGATGGTATAGGATTTCACAATCATAATCCTTTACCAGTTCCAACCATCGCCTTTGTCGCATATTGAGCTCCTTTTGCGTGAAGAAATACTTCAGGCTTTGGTGATCAGTGAAAATCTGACATTGAGCTCCATAGAGATAGTGTAGCCAAGTTTTAAGTGCGAACACTACTGTAGCAAGTTCAAGGTCATGTGTAGGATAATTCCTTTCATGCTCCTTTAACTGACGGGAAGCGTAGGCAATCACCTTGCCGTCTTGCATCAGGACTACTCCCAATCCTATTTTAGATGCATCACTGTAGATCACAAACTTCTCCCCTTCAGTGGGAAGCGTCAGGATTGGTGCGCTTGTTAGCCGTCTCTTTAACTCCTGGAAGCTTCTTTCGCATTCCATGGTCCACTCGTACTTTCTTTCTTTGCGTGTAAGAGCAGTAAGAGGTGCAGCTAATCGCGCAAATCCCTCTACAAATCGCCGATAATAACCAGCTAGCCCCAAGAAACTGCGTATTTCCGTCACACTCTTGGGTGCAGGCCACTGGTTAATTGCATCTACCTTCGTCGGATCTACAGTAATACCTTCCTAGGATACAATATGTCCGAGGAAATGTACTCTGTCTAGCCAAAACTCGTATTTTGAGAATTTGGCATACAGTTGATGCTTCCTTATCGTATTCAGCACGATCCTCAGATGCTCCTTGTGCTCCTCATAAGTCTTCGAGTATATAAGAATGTCATCAATGAATACAATGACAAACTTATCCAAATACTCTTTAAAAATTCTGTTCATTAAATCCATGAACGCTGTCGGTGCATTTGTTAATCCAAATGGCATCACAAGAAACTCGTAGTGACCATAACGAGTCCTAAACGCCGTCTTAGGAATATCACTTTCTTTAATTCTCAGTTGGTGATATCCTGATCGTAAGTCGATCTTGGAAAATACCGCTGCGTCTTTTAACTGGTCGAATAGGTCATCAATTCTAGGTAACTGATACCTATTTTTGATCGTAACCTTATTCAACTCCCGGTAATCAATGCACAGCCGGAAAGTTCCATCCTTTTTCTTGACGAATAACACAGGTGCACCCCATGGAGAATAACTCGGCCTGATGAATCCCTTATCCAACAGCTCCTTCAATTGTACCTATAGCTCCTTTAACTCCACTGGAGCCATGCGGTATGGTGCTTTGGAAATAGGTGCTGTTCCAGGCATCAACTCAATTTCGAACGAGATTTCTCTCTCTGGAGGTATCCCTGGTAACTCTTCTGGAAATACATCAAGAAATTCATTAACCACAGGAACGTCTTCAGGTCGCAGCTTCTGTTCCTCTGTAGTATCCACCACATATGCCAGATATCCCATGCAACCACTGGCTATCAGCTTGCTTGCTCTCAGCGAACTGATCATCATCTTCCCGGGTTTTCGAGAAGTGTCGACATATTCGAAACTCTTTTCTTCCTCGGATTGGAATACTATCTTTCGATTTCGACAGTCGATCGTAGCGTGGTATTTTCCTAAGAAATCCATGCCTAGAATCACATCGTAATCTGCAATCTTCATTACGATCAACTCTGCATATAGTTCCCTATTTGCCACATATACTGGTACATGAGGTAACCAGTAATTGGACAACAATACTTCCCCAGAGGGTAAAGCTGTCTTAAATACCCTTCCCATATTGTTCTTAGGAAGTCCTATCTTGTCAGCAAATTCATAGGAAACAAAAGAATGCGTAGCACCAGAATCGAATAGTACAGAGGCTACATGACTAGCGATAGGAAGCTGACCTATCACCACGTTCGATGTTCCTGCCTCTGCATCCTCTTTGCTGTAGGCCATCACACGAGCATCATCACGTGATATACGCTCCTAGCCTTGCGGCCTTACTGGGGACTCTTCCACTCTGGCCTGAAGGGAATGAGCTTGTGGGCGTGTCTGGTGCGGTTGGGAAGTGCCTTGTCCACCCTGCCTATTTGGACAGTTTCTGGCATAATGGCCTTCCTTTCCACATTCATAGCAAATAAGTGGCCCAAATCTACATTGCCCAGAATGTCTCTTCCCGCATGTAGGCCAATTTTGCACATTGGATTCTGCATTACCAGCTGTTCTCCGCTGCTGGTTTCGATTATTTCCCTGGCGATTTCCTGAAAAATTGCCTTTTCTCTTGTTTTGCTGGGATCCTTGATTATTGTCCTGGTTTGGATTAGCATTCTGATTAGGCTTGCTCGATTGACCAGCTTGTGTAGACTTCGCCAAAGCCCTCTCCTTCTTCTTGGCCTCCCAGTGTTTTTCTCTTTCTTCTTTCTGTCGGGCTACGTGGAACTCAGCTCTAATGGCCCGACTCACACAGTCTGCTATAGAAGTAGGTGGTACCTGACCAGTATCTACTAACACAGCAATTTCTGGCCTGAACATCCCGATCATTTTCTGTATCTTCTCCCTCTCAGTAGGGACTACATAAGGGCACAAACGGGATAACTGGTCGAACTTTCGGTAAACTTCGCTTACCGACATGTTTCCTTGAGTCAATTCTGAGAACTCTTTTTGTTGTTGTCTCAGAGATGCAGGGTCGTAATATTTCTGGTTAAATTCTTCCAGAAATTCCGCCCAACTCATGGTAAACACGTCTCTTCTCATTCGTACAGTGTCCCACCAAAAACGAGCATCTTTTCTCAGCACAAAAGACGCACATGCAACCTTCTCTCGGTTGGTTAGGTTCATAAATTCCATAATCACTTGTAAGGATGACAACCAGTCTTCAGCCTCTAGAGGATTTGTAGACCCTTCAAATTCTGGCGGCCTCATACGCCTGAATCTTTCATAGAGGGGTTCCAGATTCAATACTGGTTGTGGTTCAGGAGCTCTCTCATGTACCGCAGCTGGAGGGATAACCGGATCTACCTCAGCTTCTTGTTCTACTTGGGTACCCTCAGAGCCTTGTCTCTGTTCTAGCTCCTCTACCCGTCGCCTCAGATTAGCATTTTCTTGCATCTGAGCTTCTAGTAGGGCTTGTATTGATCCAGTCTTTCCATAACATTAGGACGTCGCTCTCGTCCCTCTGGTCGATTACGCAAATCCACCATCTTGCCTATTGTCCTATTATGGCACAATAAGTCACCGTTAGCTTTTCCATAACCACATTCGTAAAATCATATCAATTCACGAAATTTAGGGTACTGTAAAGCCACATCATCGTATAATATATAATCTTTTTGGTATTTCATTCATAGCAAAACATTTATATGTCATACATAATCATCACCAGTCATATATATACATCGGCCATTTTATACATTCTGGCCACAAGTCTATACAAAAGAGCTTTTCTCTAAGCTACTTATGTACATGTATACATATCTACTAGTCACGCATCCCTTGTGTCTGGGACTAGAGGATATTCTTCTGGATCCTCATCGTCATCGGGATCGTCTGAATCGTCACTGCCCCTAGGCAATGCTCCCTGTCCTGAGTCATCACCTCTTCGTGGTCTAGACGGTCCAGCCTCATGATCATTCATCATTCTTCTTGGTCCGAAGATGCGTGCAAACATCTCATCTTGACCCAGTGTCTCTCGTCGACTCTGTAACAGATGCTCAATCAGAATCTCTCTCTCAATCGTCCTGATAGTCACCACAAACTCTTGGAGCGTCGGCGGAAATAGCTTGATTACCCTCTGTCTCAACTCCAAGGGTAAGCCTCTCCAGAATAGCTCGCAACAGTTTGCTTCAGTGAGGTTGGGCAACGGACATCTCCTCCTAATGGTTTCCTCAAATCGTGCTGCGTAAGACATCACTGTCTCACCAGACAACATGACCATCCTCTCAGTCTAGAGAATGTAGTCCCTAACCTCATCAAATCCGGGATACGCAGGTGTATCAGCCTCTCGTCTCTCTGGAGGTGCTGGAGCAGGTGCTGGATCCCTAGGCGGAAACTGATCAGCCAATCGCTGACAGAACTCAGCCCAACTGAATCCTAATAAAATCTCCTGGTCGCAATACTGCCAAAATACTCGAGCATCTCCCTGAAACATACTGACGGCCAACTGGATCCACATATCTTGATCGATGTCACATATCACCATAATCCTTTCGATGGCATGGAGCCAGTCCTTCATCTCCATTGACTGTCGTCCACCGTCAAACATAGGAGGACTGCTAGTTCGAAATGCCTGTACTACCCGTGCCAAAACTCTCACCCTAATATGTTGGCGTCCACCAACAATTGGAATGTCCACTACTACAGGTGGATGAACTATCGATCGTGGCTATACAACATCTACTGGCGCTGGTACTGATGCTGGTACTGGTACCGGAGGTCTCTCGGGCACCGGGGGTCTAATTAACGGTCGTTGGGACATAGACGGCCTCACAATAGACCTCGTCCATATCCGTAATACTCCTCTCGGTCGAGGTAGCGGTGGTCTCACATAAGGGGGTCTGGTCATCTTGCTACCTATAACATAATTATTTTCATATAAGAAAATAATTAACTAAACTTAAGTAAACTACTTACTTGGATAGCAGTGCAGGATGCGTGAAGTGTCAAATCAGGATATGGTCACACTGCTCTGATATACCAACTATGATTGCAGTTGGTAATTCAAACTAGATCCATCGTAATTCCGCTCTAATACCAACTGTGACGGCTGTTGGTATTATAAACTAGACCAATCTCAAACTTGCTCTGATACCAACTGTGGCGGCCCGCCCCTCGTAGAGATCATACAATACTATTACAGTTGAGCTTTATCGCTAACTGCGATAGATTGTACTCTCATGGGTCGCCGGCTTATCTCTCTCTCTTTTTTAAATCATGTCGTTTTTGGGGAAAATTTTTTTTTTTTTTCTCTTTAGACATCATGTAAAACATTTCCCACTATTTACTTTGTTGGCAAGTACAAAGTAATTTACATATTACAGTACTTTCGTAAAATATATAATATTACAAACGACTGTTTCTTTCTTTTTTTCTTCCCTTTTTATCGCTCAGCGGAAAGACTCTGGCAGGACCATATCCCTCGCCCAGTTATCCCATTTGACACGCGCCATCCCGTCTGCATCCAGTCAAACAAGCTACTGAGCTGGTCGCTTACCTGCAACATTAGCAAAAATGGTGAGCTACAGGCTCAGTAAGTTCAAACATGCAAGAAATAAAATTTTTATGAATAGTACTATTCATCATGAATAGTAACTTTGACCACTATCCATTCATAAATAGTAACTTTGACCGCTATTCATATATGAATAGTAAGTTTGACCATAACACAGGGTCACAACAGTACATCTATCGCGATGTTAGTACTCTCACCAAACTGTCTTATGCTCAATTATGGCATAGTTTCAGTTTTAGGTAATTATCTTTACTTATGTTCTGGTTTTGAGCTCAGGTTGGCAGTACCATTTAAGTGCGCATGACTGGGAGCGGTACATTAGTGCTGACCTCCACAGCCTTAATCTCATAGCCCCGAAGGCAAATAGTACATGACTGGGAGCGGTACATCAGTGCTGACCTCCACAGCCTTATCTCATAGCCCCGAAGGCAAATAGTACCTCCCTGTACGGAAGGCTGGTACGCCAGAAAGTGGTTTCATTACCGACTTTTTAAATTTCTAACCCGGTGACTTCACATTGTCCCGTGGTTAGGAATGGTTCACATTTTAATTTTAAGTGAGTGAGTTTCATTAACCTCGCTCTAGTGCCCGAAGCACAATTAACAATGTGTCCATCCTCAATAGTGCCCGTAGCACATTACGTCTCTCTCTCTACTCTATAATAGTGCCCGTAGCACATATGTACCTAACTTATAGTTAGTACATCAAAGTTAGCAACAATAATGCTATATGTTGCAGACAGGTAAATGTCTGACCTTACCTTATCAGTCTCTTCCGTTTTTCTCTCGTGGATCTTTGATCGCCCTCCTCGTAGGTCGATTTTGAGATCCTACAGACAAAACTTTGTCTGTTAATTTCATTTCCATTTATAGCTTTTATTTTTCATTTAAAAGCCTAAATAAAACCTATTTATAACTTTTTAGGCTTTATTTATCATTTTCCCCATTTTTTCCCAACTTTTACAAAATTACGATTTTGTCCCTGTATTTTGGTAAAATTACGATTTTGCCCTTATATTTTGGCAAAATTACAATTTTACCCCTGACGGAAATTTTCTCGATCCAGACTGCATTTTTGGCTCTCAGGAACTTTTCTGACTCTTTTCTAATCATTACCAGGTTCATTTCTATTTTATTTTCACTTTTCACTTTCCCGACCCTCGGGAAGCACTATTCCGACCCTTACGTCGGTTTAGCGATTTTCTATCGTTTCGGAGCCTCAAATGGACGTTTCACTAGTATTTAAAACGTTCATTTAGACATTCCTGACCTAGGTCTCCGAGGCTCGGATTTTCTGTTCCCGACTCGGACCTTTATTTCATTTCCAAAAACGCCCCCTCCTCGGGGTCGGTTTTTCAATTTCACTCGAGTTTTAAATTTTTTAAGGGATGGGTTACTATTCACGAACCACCCCTTAGGTTTTCCTTATTCAATTTTTCGTTAGGGACTCAGGTTTCCGACCCGACCCCCAACTTTTTATTTTTAATTCCCATTTTGCCCCGAATGCCGTTTTCGAAATTTCGGCAGCATTTCGGCGTAAATTTAAGGCTTCTGGCGTTAGGTACGCCTTAAACCGTATGTACCTGCCACGTACTATACCACAAGCTTATTTTATGTAAAAGTTTTCCAAACTTTTACATAAAACCTCACAAAATTCCAATTTCACATTTTGACCCACATTACAAAATTTTTTCTCAATTTTGTCCATAGTTTTGGTTTCAGTTTTCACAACCAAACCGAACCAAAATTTTTCAAACTTTTCAACCGCTTTTTAGGCTATTCAATGCCATTTTTTTAACACATTTTCAAGCCCATTTTCAATGCATTTTCAATCAAATTCTTAGGGTTTTTATCCTTATATAACCCACGGCCATCTTTAGAAAACACATGCCAAATATTTTTGTTTCATTCTTTCAATCACAATTCCTTTATTTACATTGTAAAATGCATGACTTCAATCAATCAAACATCACATAAAACCATGCAAATTTTTCCACCAACCCTTGTTAACCCCACGGCCACATTAGGTAATTCACACCAACAATTTTTTTTCAAGCTTTTCACAATGCAATTCAAGCTTTATTCTTCACAAAATTTAACTTGGAAGCAAGTTAACAATTAAACCACAAAATTTTCTCATTGTTTACTTAAGGTAACCCACGGATTTACCCTTGAAAAACTAACAAAATTTCGGTTTTTCTTTAAACCAATTGCATGGTTTTCTTCCTTGTTACACCCTTAACAAAACCCAAGCATCAAACCATGGAAAAACAACCAAAAATTTTCCATCTTTTTCCCACTATTCACCCACGGTTTTCTTGAAGAAAAACCATGAAAAAGTTAAGTGCAAAGGGAGTTACCTTAGTCAATTGCTTCCTTTGCCTTCAAGGAATGCTTTGGCACACTTTTTGTGAAGAAAAATTGAAGAGATATCTTGGTTTCTCTTTGGGTTGCTCACGTACACTATGGAAGAACACTTAGCATTTTTTTCTCTTGGTTTTTGGCATGAAAATGTGTCTCGGCCTCTTTGTCACTAAAGTTGCCGACTTAAGCAAACAAAAGCCAATTAATTTGGCCATTAACCAATAAGAATTAAACATCTTTCAATACCATTTCTTTCCATAATTTTCAAAAATTAAAAATGGTGAATTTTGGCCAAATCTTGGCCTTTAGATCAAAAAGTAAATGGATCATGCCCATTAATCTTACCAACCACCATTTTCTTTCCATTTATTAAATGGATTTATGATGTCATAAATGCTAAGCAAAAGTTGCCTTTGACTTTCATTATTCACATTAATTCGACTACTTTTTGACCGATACCGGTTCGAGCCAAAATTTTCCTGAAATCGCCCCGGTGTGTTCCTAAGGTCTCCTGTGCAGTTGGATCAATTTAAACTGCTTCCGTTTGATCAAAATCAATCCCGGAAGTTTTCCATCTTTTATCGCTCCGGTTAGGGTTTTCAATGCCGGTTTTGGCACCGTTTCACCCGTTTCAACTCAGTGAATTTTTCCAACACTGAATTCTTACTCGTCAGTATTGTTAGAACATTTTCATATATTCTGAACAATATAAATACATTTATTTCACTCTTTAAATAGTACAAATTGTTATATACATACAATTGTATATTTTCATCCGAGAATTGTCTGAATTTCCCGGTTGTCACACAGAATGTTCAAAATTAGTCATTTGAGAACAAAATGTAGATTTTGTTGATAGGTACGCAGTATCGGGATAAGGGTCAAGATGACATTTTCTTGGCCCGAAACTGATATATTTTGACTCTGGATGCCCAAATTAGTCAATCAGGCACCTGACACGTTTTTCGAGATGGGGTCACACAGATCCTGAAAACTGGTCGAGATGACCTCAAATGAAGTTGAAACTGATAAATTTGGATTCAATACATCCAAATTAGTTAGTATAGCCTATTTGTATGCTCAAATCAGCTAATTGAGCACAAAGGTAATTTTTGACCGAGAATTCACAGTACCAGAAACTGGTCAAGATGACCTCAGATGAAAATAAAACTGATATATTTGAATTCAAGACGCCCAAATTAGTCAGGATAGCCCATGTTGAAATTTTGGGCGAAAAAGTATATAAAGGGTGAAAAATCAGAAATTTCAAAAACAAGCCTATAACTTTCTCTCATTTTCTCTTTCCTCCCCTTACTCGAAAATGAACAATAACCGACTATCGGAAACGGTGTCCGTTTTCAACACCGTCAGTGTCATCGGAAAGCTCTTGTCGAGCTGAGTCCAACGGTGGGTCGACTCGATGGAACGGCCGCCGCACGCCGCCGCACGCGCCGCTCGAATGCCGCCGGAGCCGAGAAATTCGATCGCTGATATCTCCGCCGTCCGGCCACCGTTTGCCACGAAACTGGTCCCAAAAGTTTCATGGTGAAGAGAGGAGCAAAACCCATGCCACCGATCACCTCAACACTGGCAGAATCGCACCGCCCAAGCTTCGACAAATTCGGTGAAACGCCGCCGTGGAGCCACCGTCGAAACACCCGATTCCGGCCGAGTTGAAGTACGCCGTTGGTGCAGAAATGACCGCAGGGCTGAGGGGAGCAAAAGCCCTCAACCAATTTCGGGAAAAAAAATCCGGCACGGCGGAGTTCCACTATCATCGCTGTGGCCGTGGTTTTCGAGGGGTTTTTCCGGTGATAGGGGCCTCCAAACATGAAATTGAGGCCACCAATGGATTCCTCTCGTCGAGTTCTTCAAGATGAGCTACTCATTTGCCACCGTCACCGCTGTCAACCATCGGTCAATGGTTAGTCAACACCGGTCAATAGCGACCGGAGACCAAAGATTGAAGAATGGCCCGTTGGCCTATTTTCGACGTTCCGAACACATCCGCGGAGTCAGAATTGCGAGACGGAGTCTCAAAAGCAAAGAACGGAGAATTAAAGTTTGTCTACGCGAAACTGAACAGTTCGTTCGATTGTCAGTGGGATGATTCCGATAGTGACTTCGGTCCCTCCATTCCTGAAATTTATGTTTTAGAATGAGTATACATGAATTATGTATTCTGGAATGTGAAATTGTAAGAAAAATAGACTATGTGTATGAAAAATAGTCAAATGAGAAAAAGTGAAAAATGTAAAGATTTTTACGTAAAAAGTTGAGTTTTATGTAAAAATATAGGCTCTGGTATAGTACGTGGCAGAATAGAACTAGGTTAGATGGTTTCGAGGCGTTTCCTAAACGCCGGGAACCCAAAAATTAAGTGGAAATACTGTCGAAATTTGGAAAATGGCACAGAAGAGTATTTTAAGAATCGAAGGGTAAAACGTGGTCAGGATGGAAACCCGAGCCCTTTCGATGACCTAGACCCAAAAAAGAGCATAACGCTCGAGAGTCAGAATAGTACCACCTGAGGGTCAGTAAATAGTAAACCAAGAAAGTGTGGCAAATAAGGCCGTAAAAATTTAGTAAAGCCCAAGAAAAATTATTTTATGAATTTTGAGCTTAGAAAATCCAGTCTAAGCAATAAAATGAGAATGATAGGACTCAAAGACCCATAAAGGGCAAAACGGTAATTTTGACCGAAAAATTTCAAGAATGATAGAAAAGGATCCTAATGGACTTAAAATGGCTTAATTAAGATTTTAAGGGCCAAAATTAAGTTATGAATCAAAGAAAAGTAAGGTTATAATGAGAAAAATCCCATTAGGGGTAAAATGGTAATTTTCCAAAAGTTCAGGGTAAAATAGTAATTTTACCAAAACTTAGCAGAAAAGTTATAAATGGGATATTAGACCCTAAATTATGATCGAGAAATGAAACGTAGAATTTTTACGTTTTATTAAGTTTTATATATGAAAGAAGCATGGAAAATAACCGTTATTATTTCGGTTATAGGGATCCGTGCCAGACGATATGAAGAGACGTCTGCGGACCCAGGGAAGCAAGAAAAGAGATGCTAGCAAGTATTAGTAAGTTCAAACATTTAATTGACTACAACATAAATGAACTGATCATGTTATGTGTTATGTGTTCTATGTAGTAAGTTTGAATATTTAATTGACTGCAATATGAATAGACTATTATGTCTAAGTATGATATGTGGTAAGTTCAAATATGTGATTTGTCTGCAACACGAACTGACATATTATGTTAGGTTCATGTTTAAGTGTTATATGGAATTCATGTACGTGAGTGCTATATACACTAAAGTGTGACTAACATAATTCACACTATAGAAAAGTTACGTTAAGAAAGAAATGATTTATGAAATACAAACGAAAGAAAAGAAACGAAAGAAAGAAAGGAAAAGAAAATGAAAGAAAGAAAAGAGATGAATGAAAAGATAAAGTAAAGAACGAGAAAGATAAGCAAGATAATAAGACTGAAAAGTTAAGGTCGGCATACCGGCCTCCCCAGCTCTGAGGTTTAAGAGTTAAGAATAGCCTCCACCCCAGATGTGTGGTGCTACCGCAAGCTTAAGGTAGTTAATGGCTAATGCACTACCCCAAGTTTGTAGTGCGAGATCGACCTTGGGGTTGATTGGTGGGTCGCTCCCCCGTTCCTCCATTGGTCTGCGCACTCTATGAAGGATGATAAATCGGTAAAAACGTATCAAAGTGGCGCAGCAGAACAATAAAAATTTAGATCGTTAAATATCTCATGATGCCATATACAATAAATCAACAACAATTAAAATTCATACCTCAAGGATGCCAATCTGCAGGAGGAGAATGACCGGAGGCTTCAACCACCTAGCCTTCTCTACTATTCTCCAATTCCTGAATGGCTGAGAGTGTGGGCACTCTAAACCTCGATCGGTATGCTAGCAATGCTAGTCTTCTTCCGACCACCCAGATCTCTAAAGAACTTTATTGTCACGGTGGGCTGTGCAACAATAAGCCTACTCACCTGAGAGTCTGTGGTCTGAGAGAACTGGAGTGGCAGGACCTCTATTTATAGACCTGCATGAGGTGATTCTCTGAATTCGAATTGGACTAGGAAAAGATATTCTCCCATATCCACAACCATAAAATCTGAATTTTCCAAGGGAAAATCCCAACAATAAAATTCGGGCATTTAGGATAAATCCAATCCAAATCTAAATAAGATTTTAACTAGAATTTTATCTCCCTTTTTCAACCAAAAAATCCAAAAAATCTAAGGAGAAAATCTCCTAAAAATTTCGACAACTTTTAGGATAAGGGAGAATCAAAATTCCACTAGGATTTTCAAGCTTGAATCTTATCTCATCCTTATCCAAAATAACCGAATTTTCCTAGGAGATATTCTCCAAAATTTCAGCCACTTTTCTGGGAGGAGAGAATCCAAATTCAACTGGGATTGAAACTTGAATTTTTCCCTTGAACCTTATCCACAAAAACCGAAAATCCATTGAGGATAATCCTCAAAATTTCGTCCATTATTAGTTAGGATTTGGATTCAAAATTCAAGTAGGATTCTAACAAGATTATCCTCTCCATATCCAACTCAAATTCGAATCCCACTTGGACTGTGATTCAAATTTTGAATTTCAAATTTCAAATTCGAATTTCAAATTCAAATTTCAAATTTCAAACTTAAATTTCAAATTCAAATTTCAAATTCGAATTTTAAATTCAAATTTCAAATTCAAAATTCAAATTCAAAATTCAAAATTCAAATTTCAAATTTCAAATTTCAAAATCCACAAAACAGTTGTGTTTCAAATTCTTGTTCTCATGGATAATTTTTTACAACTCCAATCCAATCTCAAATAAAATCATGGCAACTTTATTTGGAGTTAAAATAATTGTGTACTCTATTATCCAAAACAAAATCTGAATCCAACCGGAGAGAGTCTTGTCTACCATCCTAATCCCATGTCATCACCATCCATGCATAATAAACTAGCCAATAGCATACACAAATCAATTTGCAAAACGTTAAGGAATTATGTGGAGCTAGTAGAGGGACTGATTGGACATATATAATCGGGCTCCCACAAATCCATATGATCATCATTCTTTTACTGAACAACTCAATCATATGATCACTAATTTCAGAGTCATACCACTATAAACCTAAAACTGAACTCCCAATTATATACAGTATTACGTAAGCCTGTGACAAGCTATCGTCCAATGACCTTATCATGTATGCAGAACCCTTATATGATATCCATGATCAGCCTTAGGCCAAAGTCCGTTTAATCCTACTGATTAGGCTATCTTAAAGTTCCATTATACTACCGAATAAAGAAAATGATTATTCACCATATGTGAATAAGAAGTCATCCGCCCAGCAGACGACCCAAGGCCTTGTCCATTTTCACATTCAGTATAATGCCTTTAAGAGGATACCCTTAACTCCTCATTAGAGCTATGATTCCGATATCTCTAAACGAACCCTTCATCGTATACAAGTCATGCACCCAACAAACCGGTCTATAAGCTTACTACCTCTGAGATGCTTTAGCCATTGGAACATCAAAGTACACAAGTCATATACATGAAGCTGTCCTTTTACTCAAGATTAAGGTTACTGCATAATGAACGTCAAAAGCAGATCGATCCACTCAAAGCGGACTTCGTAGATCAATCACGCTTGAGTCCCGGTCTAATATGTCACCACCAAGCAACATATCTATGTCTCTACTTGGGAGTCCAGCTCCAGACAGTCAAGACAAACCGTCCCCTCCAAGGCTTTAGACAACATAATAGTCTTAACATGAGTTAGATGCTCGGTCTAACCCTATAGACTACAGACCATAGTTTAGACCACTAACTTTAGAACATTGTCTTCTAGCATACAAAAGTCCATTGCATGCAACGTTTTAACAGTTTAACACAAGCAGTCAGGGAGCCATATTTGCTTACATTTACTTTAACATGTAAATAAGTCGAGGATAGATAGCAATGTAATAATAACCTCTATATATAATTTTATTATCCAGTTCAAAATAAATACATATTAATGTCTCTAATGCTTAGGGCATTTCCTAACAATCTCCCACTTGCCCTAAGCCAGCAGATGTACCATGTTACGCATCCCCATCGCCTCTACGTGCCTCTCAAAGCTTCTAGCCACCAAAGTCGTAGTAAAGAGATCGGCAATGTTGTCCTCAGACGCGATTTTACATACATCCACTTGTCCTGTCTCCACGTGCCCTCTAATAATATGATATCTTCGATCTATGTGCTTGGTCCTCTTGTGGTGCCGAGATTCCCTTGTGTTGGCAATAGCCCCAGCGTTATCACAGTAAAGTGTGATAGGCTTGTCAACACCCGGAATGACCTCAAGGTCTCTAAAGAACTTGCGGAGCCAAACCGCTTCTTTAGATGCCTCAGCCGCAGCCACATATTCAGCCTCCATAGTAGAGTCAGCTGTGCAGCCCTGCTTCACCCTTCTCCACACAATAGCGCCTCTTCTGAGCAAGAACACTGATCCAGATGTCGATTTCCTTGAATCCTTGCAAGTCCGGAAGTCTAAGTCCGTGTATCCTACGGGTGTTAGGTCCCCTCCAGAATACACTAGCATATAATCCCTCATTTTCTTAAGATACTTGAGTATATGCTTTACGGCTTGCCAGTGCTTGGTTCCAGGATTTGCTTGATATCGACTTACCATACCTATTGCAAAACATATATCCGGGCGAGTGCAAAGCATAGCGTACATAAGGCTACCCACAGCGGATGCATAAGGGACCTTACTCATACACTCTCTTTCATTTCTTCCGATGTCTTGGGACAGTCATCCAATGAAAGAGTTAGACTGGCAATAGAAGGTTGTGAACCTTTCTTTGCCTCTTACATTGCATATTTGTCAATTATTTTATCTATGTATGAAGCTTGGGATAACGCTATCATTTTGTTCTTTCGATCTCTGAAAAGACGAATGCCTAGAACATAATTAGCTTCTCCCAAGTCCTTCGTGTCAAACTGTTGGTGTAACCAAAGCTTGACCGATGATAAGTTCCCTATATCATTCCCAATGAGTAGTATATCATCGACATAGAGTATCAGAAATGCCACTTTTCCATCCTTAATACGTTTATAAACACAGGGTTCATCAACGTTCTGCTCAAAACCAAATGTCTTAATCGCTTGATCAAACCTCTGGTTCCATGAGCGGGATGCTTGCTTTAATCCATAAATGGATCTAAGCAACTTGCAGACTTTCCTTTCTTGGCCTTTCTCTATGAACCCTTCGGGCTGTATCATATAGATACACTCTTCAAGATGGCCATTCAAGAATGTCGTCTTGACATCCATTTGCCAGATCTCGTAATCGAGAGCCGCAGTAATGGACAGACGAATACGGATAGACTTCAACATAGCAACAGGTGAAAAGGTTTCATCGTAATCGATTCCAGCCTTTTGCGTTTACCCCTTTGCAACCAGTCTAGCTTTGAAAGTTTCCACTCTTCCTTCTGCATCCTTCTTTCTTTTGTAGACCCATTTGCATCCAATGGGTTTTATCGCATCCGACAAATCTATAAGTTCCCAAACAGAGTTGGATTTCATAGAATCCATCTCATTATTCATAGCCTGTTTCCAAGATTTAGAATCAACATCATTTATAGCTTCATCATAGGTGACCGGATCATCCTCATGCTCATGAGCCTCGGCCTGGTACACCTCAGCATTATACATGAAAAAATTAGGTTTCTTCGAAACCCTCCCACTACGACGAGGCACCCTAAATTGTTGATCGTCTGCAGGTCTTTTACTGGAACTCGAACTTGCGTCCAAGACTGAAATCTGTGGAGCAGTTCTTTCACCCGATAACTCCTCTAGCACCACTTTGCTTCGAGGCTTAAAGTCATTCATGTGACTTTCCTCCAAGAATGTCGTATGGGTTGAGACAATAACTTTTTGTTCCTTCGGGTTATAGAACAGACCTTCTTTAGTTCCTTTTGGATACCCTACAAACATGCACAAATCTGATCTTGGTCCCAATTTCTTCGCATCCCCATCCAGTACATGCACCGGGCAGCCCCATATTCTCATACGTCCAAGGGAGGGCTTCCTGCCATGCCACAATTCATACAGAGTTCTGGGAATTGATTTGCTCGGAGCCTTGTTCAGAATATAGCACGCCGTTTGTAAAGCATATCCCCAAAATGATAATGGCAGCGTTGAATAACTCATCATGGACCGTACCATATCCAATAAGGTCGTGTTTCTCCTTTCGGCTACACCATTCTGTTGTGGAGTACCAGGTGCAGTCAATTGGGAAAATATCCTGTTCTCTACAAGATGTCCTAGAAATTCATCGGAGAGGCATTCGCCACCTCGATCAGATCGAAGTGTCTTTATGGATTTATCCAATTGCTTTTCCACTTCCGCACAATACTCTTTGAACTTGTTAAAGGTTTCGCTCTTGCTGTGCATCAGATACACACATTCATACCTCGAGTAATCATCTATAAAAGAGACATAATACTCGAACCCTCCTCGTGCTGTGACGTTCATGGGGCCACATACGTCAGTGTGCACAATTTCTAAGAGCTCCTGAGCCCTTGTACCCTTAGCTCCAAAAGACCTCTTAGTCATTTTACCTTCTAGACAAGACTCACATTGGGGAAGACTACCTCCTCCAGAGATTCCAGAGGACCGTCTTTCACCAATCTTTGAATCCTATCTTGATTAATATGACCAAGTCTTAAACGCCAAAGATACGCCTTGTTAGAGTGAGAAACTTTCAACCTTTTAGAGTTACCTATTAATTCAGTGTCAAGCAGTGAGTACATCTTTGGTTTGATCAAATATAGGTTTCCATCCATCCATCCAGAATAGATAAAAGACTTATTTCTACGAATATCAACTCTTTTACTAAAAAAAACTGAATAAGAATCCTTTATTAAACAAGCTACCGATATAAGGTTCCTCCTAAAATTAGGAACATAAAAGCAGTCTTTCAATAAAATAAACCTAAATTGATCAAAGTAAAGGTAAACATCTCCCACTACCTCAGCCACCACAAAGCTACCATCTCCAGTCTGCAACGAGAGGCTCCTATCATGTAGACTTCTCGTTTCCACGAACCCCTGCATAGAAACACAAACATGATTAGTGGCGCCCGAATCAATGAACCAAGTGTCTTTCGATTCTTCCACCAAACACACTTTTAAGTAATGAAGTTCCTCACCTTCCTTGCCCTTGGCAGCTAGGATTTCCCTGCAAGCCTTCTTAAAGTGACCTACCTTCCTACAACAGAAGCACTTGGACTTTTTAGGGTCCCTGGGCTTCTTGTTCTTCTTCCCATCCGAGACAGGAGGATTAGAAGAACTGGAAGCTGCTTGCTTCTGATTTGGCCTCTTCCTCTTCCGTGAGGGTTTGGAAGGTTCCGCCAAATTGTCCTCACCTTTGGGTTGGACAGCATCCCCATCCTTGATCATCCGCTCATAAGCTTGGAGTTGCTTCATGAGCTCGATTAGTCCTAACTCCCTTGTTGCCAGATTGTATGCGGCCTTAAACCCCAGAAAATCTTTAGACAGAGTTTTGAACACCATCTCGATCTGGGTGTTGTAGTCCAACTCAGCACCGTTTTCGGCAGTCTCAGCGAAGAATCCCATTAGAGTGATCATATGGTCCTTCACCGGAGTACCCGCCTTTTGCTTAGAGTTCATAATGCTGGTTATAGCGGACTGTCGAGCCAAGTTTTCTTGGCCTCCGAACATGTCCTCCAGATTTTCCATGATCTCCTTAGCAACTTGATAAGTCTCATGCTACTTTTGTAAAGCACTCGTCATGCTAGCAAGTATGTAGCATCGAGCTATATCATTGGATTCTCTCCAACGAGTATAGGCAACCGGGACCTCCTCAATCGGTGTGTCCGGTTTTGGCCCTGGTGGGCATGGTTCGTGCAGTACGAACTTGTATCTCTCTTAGTTAAGACTATCAACAGATTTCTTTTCCAATGTTTATAATTATCGCCATTCAGTTTATTCTCAGTAAGTATTGAAATGAGGGGTGTCGGTGACATTTTGAACTGAAATAAAATTATACTAGACATCATTACAAAGCCCAAGCAAATATACAGACAATTTAGCAAATAAAACATACAAATATGTTCCTACATGAAACTTGAAAAACATGTAGCACTGCAACGGTAATTCTCAGCACCCATTGCCCCAAGCCACCGAGGGGTGGTCATGAAAACAAATAGCCAGAACATGAACCCCGTCCAATTAATATATGTTGCCTTAAATCCTCCAAGGTTAAGACATATATTAATAACCGCTTATTTGGCCACCAGTTTAGTTAACAGAGCTTCTAGGGAAGGTTAATAACTAAACGAGTCTTGAGTGTATAACCATTGTTTACGTAGCCCGATCCACGTCCTACCAAGCCACCGAGGGGTGCTCATGAATAGGATCGTACCTGAACACGTTTTCCACATAGGAGATCCAATCTAGTATACCGGCGACGGTAAACACCTACCGAGGGGTGTGGTCAGGGCAGAACTGATCCGAAGCGTTACTATGCTTTCACATATGGATCAATAATGGAGGCCGTGAGTTTTGTTTGAAACCCTCACCCACTCAATATTTTGAAAAACATTCAATTTTTGACAAAATATGTATTATCAATATAGTATGAGCGGCATTCACCTATCCTATATGACATGTTATCAAATATGCATATAAAACATCCATCAAAACATATTTATATATCCATGACATAGCACAGAAAAAATAATTGACAGAATAACCAAGCCGTGGTTCCATCCTCGAACAAAGAAAATAAAGATTACAAAATTACATCCAAAGCATTCTTTAGGTCTTGAATTTTGTTCCGTCATCTTGTATCCATCTTTATGTAGCCTCTCCATTTATTTCTCATCCCAAGAATCATTTAAAATTTAAATCTCCAAAAATTTAAATTTCAAATTCAAATGCCAAATTCGAATTTCAAATTTAAATTTCAAATTCAAATTTTAAACAATTTTAAACATCATGTGTAATAATATGTAATTTCAAAATTTTCAAATTTTCAATTACATATTTTTAAACATGATTTAAAATTAAATCTCAAATTTAAAAATCAAAATTTCGATTTATGAACCGTCGCACCATCGCCCCCGAAGACGGCAGCCGCCGTGGGTAGCCACCAGCCCCGGAGGGGCTGGCAACCTACGGTCGCCCATGTGCAGCCTTGCCGGGCTGCAGGCCAAGCCTGCAGCGCCAGGTTGCATGCCCAGGCTGGGCGCAGCAGCCGGCAGGCTGCAAACAGTGCCTACAGCCACAGGCTGCATGCCCAGGCTGCGGCCAGCCTTGGGTAGGCCATGGCCACCCTTGGCTGCAGGCCAAGCCTGCGGCCGTTGGTGTTTATGGCCTGCACAAGGACTGCCACAGCCCCATCCTACCCGAGGGTAGGAGCTGCAGCCCCACCAAGGCCCGTCGGCCTATCCCGAGGGGTTGTGTCTCGATTTTCGTGCCATATTCCAATTTACCTATTAGGATCTCCAAATATTAATTTGAGTCCTAATTAAATTGAAATTTTCCAAACAATCAAAATTTCAACCTTTAAATCAAATTTAACTTTTGGGAAAAATAAATTACGGTCTTCAATCTTCAATCTCCTCCAAGAATAATTACATAAAATTTCCTAAACCGTTTCCGCTATACAAAATTCTAACCATAATATTTCTAAGAGACTAAAAATTAAAATCCATGGGAAAATTATAGTGTTAATAAACTGCTCCCATGGTTACATAAAAATTCCTAGATACAATTTTTCTAAATTCTAAGAAACCATAACCGGCATAAACAAGCATGCTTATAATAATTCAGAAAATTAAAATAACCACATACTTTATACAAAATCCATGATAACAACATAAAGGAACCCTAGAATACCACTCTCTAAATATCAAATCCATACATAAATAAAAAGACTAAGTAATTGTCTAATTTATGTATATGGCATAGTCATGAGATGGCTCTGATACCAATTGTAGGAAAATAAATCCGTAAAAATGTATCAGAGTAGCGCAGCGGAACAATAAAAAATTTTAGATCATTAAATATCTCATGATGTCATATACAATAAATCAACAACAATTAAAACTCATACCTCAAGGACGCCAATCTATAGGAAATGAATGACCGGAGGCTTCAACCAACTAGCCTTCTCTACTATTCTTTAATTCCCGAATGGCTGAGTATGTGGGCACTCTGAACCTCGATCGATATGCTAGCACTGCTAATCTTCTTCCGACCACCCAGATCTCTAAAGAACTATATTGTCACAGTGGGCTGTGCGACAATAAGCCTACTCACCTGAGAGTCTGTGGTCTGAGAGAACTGGAGTGGCAGGACCTCTATTTATAGACCTGCATGAGGTGATTCTCTGAATTTGAATTGGACTAGGAAAAGATATTCTCCCTTATCCACAACCATAAAATCTGAATTTTCCAAGGGAAAATCCTAACAATAAAATTCAGGCATTTAGGATAAATCCAATCCAAATCTAAATAAGATTTTAACTAGAATTTTATCTCCCTTTTTCAACCAAAAAATCCGAAAAATCTAAGGAGAAAATCTCCTAAAAATTTCAGCCACTTTTAGGATAAGGGAGAATCAAAATTTCACTAGGATTTTCAAGCTTGAATCTTATCTCATCCTTATCCAAAATAACCGAATTTTCCTAGGAGATATTCTTCAAAATTTCAGCCACTTTTCTAGGAGGAGAGAATCCAAATTCAACTGGGATTGAAACTTGAATTTTTCCTTTGAACCTTATCTACAAAAACCGAAAATCCATTGAGGATAATCCTCAAAATTTCGTCCATTATTAGTTAGGATTTGGATTCAAAATTCAAGTAGGATTCTAACAAGATTATCCTCTCCATATCCAACTCAAATTCGAATTTCACAACAAATTCGAATCCCACTTGGACTGTGATTCAAAATTTGAATTTCAAATTTCAAAATTCAAATTTCAAAATCCACAAAACAGTTGTGTTTTAAATTCTTGTTCTCATGGAAAATTTTCTACAACTCCAATCCAATCTCAAATAAAATCATGGCAACTTTATTTGGAGTTCGAATAATTTTGTACTCTATTATCCAAAACAAAATCTTAATTCAATCGGAGAGAGTCTTGTCTACCATCCTAATCCCATGTCATCACCATACATGCATAATAAACTAGCCAATAGCATACATAAATCAATTTGTAAAACATTAAGGAATTATGTGGAGCTAGTAGAGGGACTGATTGGACATATATAATCAGGCTCCTGCAAATCCATATGATCATCATTCTTTTACTGAACAACTCAATTATATGATCACTAATTTCAGAGTCACACCACTATAAACCTAAAACTGAACTCCCAATTATATACCGTATTACGTAAGCCTGTGACAAGCTATCGTCCAATAACCTTGTCATGTATGCAGAACCCTCATATGATATCCATGATCAGCCTTAGGCCAAAGTCCGTTTAATCCTAATGATCAGGCTATCTTAAAGTTCAATTATACTACCGAATAAAGAAAATGATTATTCACCATAAGTGAATAAGAACTCATCCGCCCAACAGACGACCCAAGGCCTTGTCCATTTTCACATTCAGTATAATGCCTTTAACAGGATACCCTTAACTCCTCATTAGAGCTATGATTCCGATATCTCTAAACGAACCCTTCATCGTATACAAGTCATGTACCCAACAAACCGGTCTATAAGCTTACTACCTCTGAGACGCTTTAGCCATTGGAACATCAAAGTACACAAGTCATATACATGAAGCTGTCCTTTTACTCAGGATTAAGGTTACTGCATAATGAACGTCAAAAGCAGATCGATCCACTCAAAGCGGACTTCGTAGATCAATCACGCTTTAGTCCCGGTCTAATATGTCACCACCAAGTAACATATCTCTGTCTCTACTTGGGAGTCCAGCTCCAGACAGTCAAGACAAACCGTCCCCTCCAAGGCTTTAGACAACATAAGAGTCTTAACATGAGTTAGATGCTCGGTCTAACCCTATAGACTACAGACCATAGTTTAGACTGCTAACTTTAGAACATTGTCTTCTCGCATACAAAAGAGAAATATTTGCTTACATTTACTTTAACATGTAAATAAGTCGAGAATAGATAGCAATGTAATGAATAACCTCTATATATAATTTTATTATCCAGTTCAAAATAAATACATCAAAATGTCTCTAATGCTTAGGGCATTTCCCAACACTCTAGGTACGTCCAACCGTGGGCCCACAAGAGAAAGTGAAAGATAAGAAAAGTAAAGAAAAGAAAAGACAAATACAGAAAGAAAAGCAAAGAAAAGAAAAGCTAAGAAAAGAAAGTAAAGCAAAGTAAATCTAAGAAAAGCAAAGAAAAGAAAAGAAAAGAAAGTAAAGCTTAGCAAAGAAAAGCTAAGAAAAGCAAAGAAAAGAAAAGAAAGTAAAGCTTAACAAAGAAAAGCTAAGAAAAGCAAAGAAAAGAAAAGAAAGTAAAGCTAATTAAAGCTAAGAAAAGCTAAGAAAAGAAAAGAAAGTAAAGCTTAATAAAGAAAAGCAAAGAAAAGAAAAGAAAGTAAAGCTTAGCAAATAAAAGCTGAGAAACGAAAGTAAAGCTAAGTAAAGCTAAGAAAAGCAAAGAAAAGAAAGTAAAGCTTAGCAAAGTAAAGCTAAGAAAAGCTAAGAAAAGAATAGAAAAGAAAAGGAAGTAAATCTTAGCAAAGTAAAGCTAAGAAAAGCTAAGAAAAGAAAGTAAAGCTTAGCAAATAAAAGCTAAGAAAAGAAAAGAAAAGAAAGAAAGTAAAGCTTAGAAAAGAAAAGCTAAGCAAAGCAAAGAAAAGAAACGGATTAGGATATGATCCATCAGTCAAAGAAAAGAAACGGATTAGGATATGATCCATCAGTCAAAGAAACGGATTAGGATATGATCCATCAGTCAAAGAAAAGAAACAGATTAGGATATGATCCATCAGTAAAAGAAGATTAGGATATGATCCATCAGTCAAAGAAAAGAAACAGATTAGGATATGATCCATCAGTGAAAGAAAAGAAACTGATTAGGATAGGATCCACTAGTAAAGAAAAGTAAAGAAAAGAGAGATAAATAAAGAAAGAGAAGAAAGGAAGGAGATAGATCGACAGATTAGGATATGATCCACCAGTGAAAGTAAAAAGAAAGAAAAGAAAAGAAAGTAAAGCTAAGAAAAGCTAAGAAGAGCAAAGAAAAGAAAAGAGAAGAAAAGAAAGCAAAGCTAAGAAAAGCAAAGAAAAGAAAAGAAAAGAAAGTAAAGTGAAGAAAAGCTAAGAAAAGCTAGGAGAAGAAAAGAAAAGAGACAGATAAAGAAAGAAAAAAAAAAGAAAGGAGAGAAATATAATGAAGGAATAGCATATGATTTATAGAACAAGAAAAATGGCATAATATGAAAGAAAGAATGAACAACGAAAAAAAAAAGGTTAAGCAAGAAAAGAAAAGAAGGTCATGAAAAAAAGAAAAGAATGTCCTAAAAGAAAGAATGAAAGTAAACGAGCATAATGCGACTAACATGTATGCTTATGCTATGTTATGCATAGATTGATATGCGTAAGTCAGTTTTACAAAAGAACATCACGAAGAAGGAAGAATGAAAATAAATAAGCATAATGTGACTAACATGTGTGCATATGCTTAGCAAGAAAAGAAAAGAAGAAGAAAAGTATGACATGAAAGAAGGAAAGAACAAAAGAACATCACGAAGAAGAAAAAATGAAAATAAATAAGCATAATGCGACTAACATGTGTGCATATGCTATGTTATGCATAGATTGATATGCATAAGTCAGTTATACAATTTTAAGTGTATTTGTGATGTTTAAGCATACGTTAAGTATGCTATGTTTAAATTGATATGTATATACATTGTTTTGTATAATGTTGAGTATGTTATGCTTAAGATGTTAAGCATACATTCTATATGTTATGTTTAAATTATGTTATGCTAAAAAATGTTGAGATTGTTCTCTCAATGTTAGAATATGTTATATGTGAAGTTGAAAATAAAGTATAATGTATGTTCATGTTCTGATGCCACAGTTGGTATCAGACATGTTCTGTTCAAAAGGTATGAGTTAGTATTTTGTCATGAATGTACGTTTGAACTTACTGAGCCTGTCACTCACAAGTTTGTTTATGTTGCAGGTAAGCATCCTGCATGAAGATAAGACAAGTGATGGATGACGGATGGGATCTGCATGTGCCAAGGGACTAAGTGAGGGTTATGGTACGGCTATGAGTCTTCCGCTGAGCTATTTAAAAGAGTATTAAAATGATGTTTTATAATTTAAATGAAGTTAAGGCAATGTAAAATGTTTATTATAGTAAATGTTTTACGATGGTACAGTTTCCAAGTAAAGTTTAAGAAAAGAAGAAAAAGAAAATTTATTCCATATTTTCATGTTCAAATGGGAAGTTAGAGTAAGCATGTTAATGAAAGTATGTTAAAAGTAAGATACCAGCTGTGATAGATGGTATCAGAATAAGTTAAAAGCAAGTTAAAAGAAAGTTGCCGACGACCCAAGTGGTTATAGTCTATCGCAGTTGGTAACAGTAGCTGACTGTAATAGTACTATTTAACCCTACGTAGGGCGGGTCGTCACACCCTTAGCTACAAAAGTAGCTGTAATCTGCTGCACACATAGCCCAAAAGGTGGCTTTTAAAATAATCTCCCTAGCCATGACACACTTGAATATTTTATTCAAGGGTTTTTAAAACGCTAGTCAATAACAATTGTTTATTCCTCCCTCCTTCCAATGAGCAGCCCACGCCCCCTTGGTCTAAAATTGGGTAGCATATTTGTCCCAAGATTTGGCTAATTTGGTAGACAATTAAGTAGGATTAAATCTAAGTAAGTTGGATCAATTTTGCCTATAAAAGGCACCTTTTACACAAGGGATTTGTTTCCTTTCTTTTTGGCTTCCAAAACACTTTTCATTCCCCTTTTTCTCCATGCTGCAGCCAAACCCTTGAGCCTCCCAAACCCTCACTTTTTCAAGCTTTAAATCATACTACAAACTTACCAAAAATCAAACCTCACAAGCTTGCACTAGGAGGATTCGAATCCAAGTCGTTCTAAGGCACCAAGGGTAAGTCTTTAAAAACTGATCCTTGTAGTTTTAGTTTCTATTTTGATTTGATTTTTTTAAGAGAAATTTTTGGTATTTGTCCTAGCAAAATCAGACCCATTCTCTTAGATTTCCATGACCATTTTTGGTTCCTCAAGCCTAGTTGAAACTGTGCTTGGTTCAAGGCATGAAAGTAAACCGAAAAACCTTATCTTGTGTTAGTTGGTTTTAAGTTTTGATCAAGGCTATTTATGTGTATTTATTTATGCAAATAGTTTGTAATAAGTTTATGTTGAGCCCTTGGATTATCATTTTTAAGTTCATGTGGTTGTGGTTGTGGTTGTGTTTACATTATTTTTTATGAATGGTTATGTGCGAATGAGAGCATGAACGTTTTAGTGGCTAGCACAAATCTGTCCTTAAGGAGAGGCCATGGATTTTGGCCATTTCGACCCCCTTAGGTTCTGAATTTAGGATTTGGTAAAACATAGTGTTTTAAGGAAATTTTGATACGGTCGTTTTTACATCAAATAGGCCTCCATCAAAAACAAGCCTAAGATAGGTTTTTAGAGTGTTTTTCACTCGGTGTCCAAAACTGGGAACAAAATCCAAACTCAGTGTTTAGTCTCAAGTTTTGCTAGAAATGGACCACTTAGATTCCAAACTAGTTCTCGGAGTCAACATGAAAGTTGTAGATCTTGTCGAGACCTTGAGAACAACCTATGTGTGTCAAAAATTTGGCCGTTTCGGGCCTCAAACCAAGCAGTTTTTACAGAGACGTAAAACTGGGACATTTACAAAAAACTGGGCACCAAGCCCACAGGTTTAATGAAATTAGGAGCCGTTAGAGTTAGATTTAGGCTCTACGATAAACATGAGATTTGTTCATCTTGTCAAGGATGAAAACTTTCATGTGCAACAAAATTTCAAACTAATTCGTTTATACCAAGTTTCAAAATAATTTTCAAAAGTGGTTCAAAAACCACCTTTAAAATGCAAGCTTTAAAAATATAATTTATAAACTTCAAAATAAAAATGTGTTTTTAACACTTTAAAATATGAAAAAGGTTTTCATAAAAACGTCCCTTACCTTCCAACCGGGTGATAAGGGGGCGGTTTCAAAATAAGGAATTTTTTCAAGATTTTTACAAGCCAACCCAAACAATTTTTCAAAGTAAAATAGTGTGTGTGGGCTACAACACCAAACAAGCCTTAGTAGCCCGATAAGCTACTACCCCAAACAAGCCATAGTGGCCCAGTGGGCCATTATACCAAACAAGCCTTAGTAGCCCAGTAGGCTGTAATGACCGCCATTTTCATGGCACCTACTTACCATGTAATAAGTCACTAAGGAATAAAATGGACATAATTTAATGTCTTTTAGTGCAAATTTAAGAAACACGGTCAAGTACACGGTCGTGTAACAGGCTGTGTACCGCTCACATAGATGAATGTATTTCAAAAACATGGCCGTGTTGAGTAGTCTCAACTAGTACACGCCCGTATCTGAAATGTACACGCCTGTGTTGCGTTGCACACGCACGTGTAAGAGTCCGTGTAGAAGGTTGTGTAATGAGCCGAGAGCCACTGTAATGACTCTCATGAATTATGAAACTTAATTACTATATAATGATGTAATTAAGTTAATAAACACAGTGTGCTTTTCAGTTGAATGAATTAAATGGGAATGATAACGTTTAATTACTATTCATGTAGTGAAAGGGGCAACCGACAGTAAATCGGTCAACCCAATTATGTGAGTATGCATTGAGACACGCAATATCAAGAAACTGGTCAAGACGACCATTTTATGATACAGAACTGATGAGCTAGTCATCAGTACGCTCAGACTGGTCACCTGAGTGCAGCAGTGATAATTACCCTAATAGATGTACAGTATCGAGAAAAGTGGTCTAGATGACCCCTTCTCGCCTATAGACTGACAAAATCAAAGTCAGAACGCTCAGATTAGTCAGTCAGATAGTGAATAGTGAACAGTGATTCGTGAATAGTGAGAAACGCAGTGTCAGGTTAGTAGCCAAGACGACCTTAATCTGGCATAAAACTGACATATTAATAGTCAGTAAGCTCAATCTGGTCAATTTAGCATAAAATGTAGATTTTGTTTAAGGGATACGCAGTATCAGGATGAGGGTCAAGATGACCTTTTCTCGCCCCGAAACTGATATATTTAGACTCAGGACGCCCAAATTAGTCAATCAGGCACCTGACATGTTTTTCGAGACGGGTTCATGCAGATCCCGAAAACTGGTCCAGAAGACCTCAGATGGACGTAAAACTGATAAATTTGAAATCAACACATCCAAATTAGCCAAGAGAGACTGTGTTTGAAATTTCGTGCGAAAACATCTCGTTATGCGTGCACAGTGTCAACACAGTGTAGGCCTAACCACAGTATCAAGAATTTAGTCAATATGACCTTTTCTTGATATAAAACTGATATATTTGGAATCAGAACGCTCAAGTTAGTCATTTGAGCACAATAAGTAATTTTTGACCGGGAACCATGCAATATCGGGAAACTGATCGAGACAACCTCGGATGAAGATAAAACTGATATATTTGGGTTCAGCACGCCCAAATTAGTCAGTATAGCTTATCTTAAAATTTTTCAAAAAAATTAGTATAAAGGACGAAATTTTGGGAATTCTTGAAAAATAGCCCCCATATTTTTCCAAATCTCATTTTCTCCCTCCCCCACACCACACCAAGATGAACAGCGACCGACCATCGAATCCGGCCTCTGTTTTCGACACCGCCGGCACCATTGCAAAGCTCTCGACAAGCTGAGTCCAACGGTGTGCCGAGTCGATGGAACCGACACCGGAGAACGCCGCCGGTGGCCGAACTTTTCAAACCATGATTTCTTCGCTGTCCGACGTCCAAATGCCACGATTCTGGTCCCAATGGATTTGTGGTGATGAGTAGAACAAAACCCAGGCTTCATTTCACGTCAACAGCCAATGGATCGCGTCGCCCAAGGTTCGCCGTCGCTGTCGCCATCGCCGCCGTCGAATCTCACTATTCCGGCGGAGTTGAGTTGCAAGGTGGGTATCAAAATGCTCAGAACAACACGTAGGTCAAAAGCCCAAAATCAATTTTGGGCAACAACACCGGAAAATGAAGATCCAACACCACCGCCGTCACCGACTTTTCGAGGGTCGATTTCTGGCGATAGGAGCCTCGGTTGGTGAAATTGACACCACCAGTGGGTTCCTCTCGTCGATCTCTTCAAGATGGTGGTCGCCACTCCCATCGTCACCGCGGTCAACGCCGGTCAACGACGGTCAACACCGGTCAACGGCGACCCAGAGATCGAAAATTGAAGAATGGCCCGTTGGCCTATTTTCGACGTTCTAGACACATCCGAGGCATCGGATTTGCAAACCAGAGTTTCAAAAGTGACGAACGATGATTCAAGGATTGTGCGATCGAGATCGAACGGTTCACCCGATCGCCGACGGAAACGATTTTGGCAGTGGTTTTGATCCCTTGATTCCTCAATTTATTATTGAAAATAATTATGCATTAATTATGGTTTACGGACTTGAAGAATTGTAAGAAAAAGGGATGAAATGTCGAAAAAGATAATGTGAGGAAATGTGAATATTTTTATGTAAAAAGCAGAGCTTTTACGTAAAAATTAGGCCTCTGGTTTAGTACGTGGCAGGTTAGAATAGGTTAGATGGTTTTGAGGCATTTCCTAAACGCCGGAAACCCAAAAATTAAGTGGAAATGCTGCCGAAATTTCTAAAATGGCACAAAGGGGTATTTTAGAAAACGAGGGGCAAAAATGTGATTGGGATGGAAACCCGAACCCCTTGATGACCTAGGTCTGAGAAAGAAGGACGGACGTTGTGAGAATTAGTGAACCACCCCATTAGAAACTTCGTAATGTAAGAAAATGACCCCTATATCAGAATAGTACCACTCGAGGGACGGGTGCCATCTAAGTATAAAATTTGAGGTGATTACATCGGTAACGATAACCCGACAGGCTAAATGGTCATACGGGAGGTATACAGTCAGTTGACTGGTCGGTTAGCCAGTCAAGGACCAAGTCTGAATGGGATAGTGAGAGACAGTGATTAATTTGTCAAGTAGACAAATTAATCAAGCACGATTAGAAATTAGATATCAAATTTTCAAAGTAGAGCAGTTAGGTACCGATAGGCATCGGTATCACACAACGATAGTTTTATTAGTTCCTATCGATAGAGTGACCTAAGAGCGACGTTAATTAATTTATTAAGCAAATAAATTAATTAACCATGATTAGAAATTAGAAAATCAAATTCTTAAGAAGAGGGCAATTAGTACCGATAAGGATCGGTATCACTAACAATAAAGTTTTTATTAGTCACTAATGACCACAGTGATCTAAGAGTAAATGTTAATGAAATGCATTATGATTAAAAGGCGGTACCTGTATTATGACGAAGGCGAGAGTATAAACTGTCTGATAACAGGTAAGTACAACTCTGCCTACAGCATGGATAAAATGAATTTAAAATGATGCTTTTCCAGTATTTTAAGTATGTATCTTGCACACGATGCTACACAGCATACATAAGAGCATATAGTTTCACAATCGAGTATATTGATGAAAGAACAAGATAGAAGCCATAGATCCCTACCGCATAGGATTGGGGACAGGTTAAAGAAGCGTATGGCTAGAACAGTTAAACAAGATGGAAATAAGTATGTGTGTCGTACTGGCTCCTTCAGTCGAAGGGGTTTCCAGTTAAAGAAAGTTAAGGCCAAAAGTTGAGCATCAGTTGATGGCTCTTCGGCATTAGTTGACCTCAGGCGTTACCGTTGGTCTGCGCACACACGGTAATGACACATGGGCCTTAAATAGACAAGAAAAGAAAATAGAAGTTTGAAGCATAAATGAACATAACCAGACCATGCATTAGTTATAGTTTGTTATGCTTTCTTTTTCAGTAGAGTGCATACAGTATACGATGCTTCTGTCATGCATAAAGTATGTGAAGTTTTATATTCAGTGTTATGACATGTTGTGTGATGACATGATATGTGAGCTGATATGTGATATGCTTATATGGTATGTGATTTATTAAGTGATATATGTCATGCTTATGATTTTAAATATGTGCTATGTTTTAAACATGTTTTGCGGTTAACATGTTGTACTTACTGGGCGTAAAGCTCATGGAGTGTGTTCATGCTGTAGGTAAGCATCCTATAGCGTAAATATCAAGGGACGATGATGGCGGCGGAGGTGGATGTGAGGATGAGGTTATGGATACACCGCAAGTATTCTTCAGCACAGTATGAGTAAATAATATTTTGAATGATGACAGTTAAATAGTATTTTGGAACAGTAAACAGTATATGTATGAGTAGTATATTTAAATAGTATCTGGTGAATAGCAATCAGATAAACAAGTATATAATTGTGTATGTATAATTGAAATCCTCATGTTTTTCAAATTTCGCATTTTAATAGTATGCGTACGTGAATAGTAAATACGTACGCGTATAAAAAAAATTTCCCTCTAAATTTATGGTATTAAATTCAACAAGTTTAAGTATCGGTTTTAAAGAAGAAGTATAAGTAAAAGTTAAAGAAGCAAGTAATAGTTTTCAGTGACGGTTCGGGCCACTGAGGGCGCGGGGTGCCATAGTTGGTATCAGAGCGGTTTCCTGCCATCCTACCTCACATCGCCGCATGCCTGCCTCATCTGTCCAAGTAAGTTAGTTTTATTTTTAGTCGGTAAATGTTTATCTATTGAAGATAATATTTTATAGTAATGAAACGACGAAATCTATGATGGCGAGGATAAGATGAAAAGATGCTGAGATCATTATACGAAAAATCACGACCGTGCAGTGCTAGAGAACTGCTCAGAGAAAGAACATGGATTGCTGCTCGAGTTGTACCGATCTTCAGGGCTAGTTGTCCACTAAGTTTCGAGTGGTAAATAGTACTCCTGCACTCTATGAGAATGTCAGGACTGGTTTCACATTATCAAAGTGATTCCCCGATTGTACGTCATTAATCAGCATAACTGAGTCCTGTTGGCTGTTGATATCTCTCAGGAAGATACTCTCGTGTGTATCAAGATCCTTATGACCAGGATGAGCTCTTAACTGCGTCGAGTTTTGCCATACTACGATCAAGCCAATCTCTGAGAGGAGTCCAGCATCAGCCTCAGTTTTTCTTTATGAGCAAGCGGGGAGTGAAACCGCCTAAGTTCCCTAGAGTTATGGATATACGAGAATTTGTTCATCGGACTGAAAGACTGTAGCTGATGTTCGGTGATACAGTTCTAACATATGCTGTTCGCTACAAGGAACCGATATGGACTTCTACAATACATTCCGAGACAAAAGTGGATCAAGACAGGAGAAGACCCAAAGAGAGAAAGAGACCTTGCCAAACCGAATTAAAAGAGCGAGCAAGCAAGACTAGCAAACCTTATCAAGGAGATAGTGAACTCCAAGAGCAAAGTGCTCAACCTCGGGAACCCTGCACAAGCCCAAGGCATTATAGTAGCCGCCATTATGGAGGGTGACCCGGTAGAACCAGCACCCCAACTGGCCGGTGAAGAGTTCATGGCCGAGCACCAGCCAGAAGTACACGAGGACAATAGGGAGCCGATGGAGAACCCTGAACTAGCCCGTATGTCTCTCGAACACCCTATGAAAGAGGAAGATAACGAGACTCTTTCCGACGCCCATCCCGACGATGAGGGAGAGGAGATCCCCAACCACTTTAGTAATGATGAATAGATGGGGATGTACGAACCCCAAGTCATCATAGCCAGCGATGACGAGGTCAGTTTCGGCTAAGAAGAAGAGGAGAACCCAGAGGAGTACTCACTCAGTGATAGTGATGATGAGGAGATGCCTGATACTGAATTAGGATTGTCCTTCCAATAGTAGTAACCCTTCTACGGGAATGTTAGTTATGAAAATATATAGAGGGAAGTAGTAGCTCTCCCCCGTCAGTTGTAGCATAATGTACTTGTTGGGATCGTATAGGGAAGTGTGTGTCACTCCCGCTGAACTAGAATCTTGAATATATGTATATATATTATGTGAAATATATTATGAGATAAGCAGTAAAGCTTTGCCCTAGGGGCTAGATATAATTTTTTTCCACAGTGTGAGTATGATATGACAGAAAGTACAGGACGAATCCTAGCACTCAGACGATGTCCCAATACAATGCGGCAATTGTATTGAACATCACAGTATGAGAGAAAGAAAGATGGATATAGTGTGTATATTTATATCCATAATATTTATGTAAGATTGTTAAGTAAGAAAGAAAATGATATGTGATACGAGTCCCAAGTACAGAATTTAGAGACTTATATTTTCCTTTCCCGTTGTACGATAGGGTTACATAGGAAAACATGGCAAGAACGAGAGCTTAGTTAAACCCAGCATCCTAAAAGGATGAGTTGATAGCACAGATCGCAGCCATGCGAGAGATGATGGAGAACCAGCAATGGGAGCTAAACCAGCTTAGGGAACAGCTGGACCGGCAACCCCAGGCACCACAGTCAGTAGAGATGCCAGCACATGAGGCTCTAGCAGCTCCAGAAACTCTGAGGGAGTAAGCAGCTCCTCCAGCTCAGAAAGCACTAGCACCCATAGTAATGGTTGCTTTCGTAGCAACAATTGTTTTCTGCCAATCCCTAGGGAAGGCAACTTATATGAGAGATTCTGGCGCATAAAAGCGTTAGAATTCGAAGGAATCACTAACCCTATAGAGGCCAATGACTGGCTAACAGATATCCAAGTAATCTTGGATTTTATAGGGCTAATAGATAGAGAGAAAGTGATCACCCTACGCAATGAGGCGTGTCGTGGTGGAAGATGGTAACCATTAGTAGGAACATTAGAGAGATGAGCTGGAGCAACTTCATTGAGGAATTTAAGTTGATGTACTTCAACGAGGAAGCACTAGTAGCGCAATAAGATGAGTTCAATAACCTGCGCCAAGGTAGTATGACTGTTATGGAGGCAGTCAAGAAGTTTAAGCATTTGGCTCAACTTTGTCCAGATTTGGTACTGACTAAAAGGAGAGAGTTAGACGAATGCTGAAGATGTTCAGAACAGAAATTGCAGTTTAGGTCTGTAGCGAAAGCCACGGACTAGCGACACTAGCAGAATGTGTCAGCAAGGCTATCTGAGCTGAGTACTGGTCGGCTCAGGATAACGAGTGAAAGGCACAGAATTTTAAGACACAAAAGGAGGAGAAAACACAAGCCGAGCAAACTCAAGGGAAGCAGAACCTCGAGTCACGACACAGAGGACAGAACGTGGGAACCGGCCAGAATAGCAGGCATTCCCATAACAACAAGAGAAAAGAGGAATCAGGGCAATCAAGATTCACAGAAGAATTTCCCTCAAAAGAGAAACGACCAGGAAGGAAATGACAGCCAATACCTAACGTGCACGAAATGCGGAAAGAGGCACCCAGGAGAATGTAAGCAAGGAGTAAGTGGTTGTTTCATCTGTGGCAAGGAAGGCTACTATGCCCAAAACTGCTACTCCGACCCACGAAACTGACAGAATCAACCCCCACACTGGGAATAATCAACTTTACGCCGTCCAGACCAGGATCGAAGGCCCTTCGATCACACAAGGCAGATTGAAAGCTTCAGACATCTAAGGGAGAATCTCGGCTTACGCGAGGAGTGACGTTAAAGTTGTAACTTCTGTAGTGGTGATAGGGCAGCTTTCTATCACCAACTTTGATGTGTTAGTTCTACTTGATTCTGGAGCCACCCACTCGTTGCATCATCAGATTCCGCTAGAAAGCTAGGTAGGAGCTTAGATAGGATAAAATAGACTTTTTGGATGTCACCTCCTTTAGGGGAAGTTTTATTGTATAATTACTGGACATGTCAGGTGCCAATAATTATCTGCGAGCGAGAATTGAGCTCTAACCTGATCATCAGCGACATGATCGATTATGACGGAATCTTGGGAATGGTTTTCCTCGTAGGATACAATGTCGTCATAGACTGTCAAAGGCCGAAAATCGTTTTCGAACCAATCGGATGAGAAAATTTCATCTACAAGGCTTTGTCGCTAGAGCAATCAAAGACGATGATATCAGCAATGAAGGCTCGCGAGATGCTATCCAGTGGATGCATGGACTTCCTAGCATATGTAGAAGATAAGACACGAGGAATAGAGATAGGACCCGAGAACGTACCGATAGTCAGGGAATTCATGGAGATATTTCTAGAAGGTCCTCCAGAACTCTCGTCAGAGCGCGAGATCTCGTTCGAGACTGAACATTTACCAGAATCAGCCCCCATCTCCAAGGCCCTATACAGAATGGGCTCTGCAAAGATAAAGGAGCTTTGAGCCCAGCTGATAGACTAAATAGACAAGGGATTCATTCGACAGAGCTGTTCACCCTAGAGAGCACTTGTACCATCCATGAAGAAGAAGGACAGAACACTGAGAAGGTGCATCAAATACAGAAAGTTGAACGGGGTTAAGATTAAGAACAAGAACCCGTTACCATTGGTTAACAATTTATTTGATCAGCTCCGAGACGCTGCAGTATTCTCGAAGATCGATCTACATTTAGAGTACCATCAACTGCAAACCAAGGATGAAGATGTACCCCAAAATAGCCTTTCAAACGCAATACAGACATTACGAGTTCTTGGTTATGCCATCCAGATTGACGAATGCCCCCGCAGCCTTTATGGGCTTAATGAACCGCGTATTCGAAGACTTCCAAGACAAGTTGTCATTGTCTTCATCGATGACATACCTGTATACTCTAAGACAAAGGAAGAGCACGAAGAGCACTTAAGGATCATTTTGCGCATGTAACAGGACCATTAGCTATACGCCAAATTCTCCAAGTATGAGTTTTAACTGGAGAAGGTCCATTTCCTAGTCACGTAGACCCCAAGGAAGGAGTATCTGTGGACCTGACTAAAATTGACGCAGTTAGCACGTGGCCAACTCTGAGAAATGTGACGAAGATCCGCAGCTTCCGGGGCTTAGTGGGATACTACCGACGTTTTGTCGAAGGTTTTTCAAAGAGGTATGAGTGGACCGACAAGTATGAGTGGACCGACAAGTGTGAGAAAAGTTTTCAAGAGCTGAAACGAAGACTCACAAGCGCTCCAATACTAACCATTCCAGATGATGGTCAGGGAAACTTTGTGATTTAAAACGATCCATCTAAAACTGAGTTGGAAATTGTGTTGATGCAGATGTGGGTATATAAATCGGTAAAAACATATCAGAGTGGCGCAGCGGAACAATAAAATTTTTTTAAGATCGTTAAATATCTCATGATGCCATATACAATAAACCAACAACAATTAAAACTCATACCTCAAGGACGCCAATCTTGCAGGAGGAGAATGACCGGAGGCTTCAACCAACTAGCCTTCTTTACTATTTTTCAATTCCCGAATGGCTGAGTGTGTGGGCACTCTGAACCTCGATCGGTATGCTAGCACTGCTAGTCTTCTTCCAACCACCCAGATCTCTAAAGGCCTGCTCACCTGAGAGTCTGTGGTCTGAGAGAACTGGAGTGGCAGGACCTCTATTTATAGACCTGCATGAGGTGATTCTCTGAATTCGAATTGGATTAGGAAAAGATATTCTCCCTTATCCATAATCATAAAATCCAAATTTTTCCATGGGAAAATCCCAACAATAAAATTCGGTTTTTTTTTAGGATAAATCCAATCTAAATCTACACAAGATTTTAACTAGAATTTTATCTCCCTTTTTCAACCAAAAAATCCGAAATTTCTAGGAGAAAATCCCCTTAAAAAATTCGGCCACTTTTAGGATAAGGGAGAATCAAAATTCCACTAGGATTTTCAAGCTTGAATCTTATCTCAACCTTATCCAAAATAACAGAATTTTCCTAGGAGATTTCCTTCATAATTTCGGCCACTTTTCAAGGAAGGAGAGAATCCAAATTCAACTGGGATTGAAACTTGAATTTTTCCCTTGAACCTTATCCACAAAAACCGAAATTCTATTGAGGATTATCCTCAAAATTTCGTCCACCTTTTGCTAGGATTTGGATTCAAAATTCAAGTAGGATTCTAACAAGATTATCCTCTCCAAATCCAACTCAAATTCGAATTTCAAACCTTGTGGATTTTCCACAACAAATTCGAATCCCACTTGGACTGTGATTCAAAATTTGAATTTCAAATTTCAAATTCGAATTTCAAATTCAAATTTCAAATTTCAAATTTCAAATTTCAAATTCAAATATGAAATTCAAAATTCAAAATTCAAATTTTAAAATTCAAATTTCAAATTTCAAATTTCAAATTTCAAAATCCACAAAACGGTTGTGTTTCAAATTCTTGTTTTCCTGGATAATTTTCTACAACTCCAATCCAATCTCAAATAAAATCATGGTAACTTTATTTGGAATTCGAATAATTATGTACTCTATTATCCAAAACAAAATCTGAATCCAACCGGAGAGAATCTTGTCTACCATCCTAATCCTGTGTCATCACCATCCATGTAAAATAAACCAACCAATAGCATACACAAATCAATTTGCCAAACATTAAGGAATTATGTGGAGCTAGTAGAGGGACTGATTGGACATATATAATCGGGCTCATGCAAATCCATATGATCATCATTCTTTTACCGAACAACTCAATCATATGATCACTAGTTTCAGAGTCACACCACTATAAACCTGAAACTGAACTCCCAATTATATACCGTATTACGTAAGCCTGTGACGAGCTACTATCCAATGACCTTATCATATATGCAAAACCCTCATATGATATCCATGATCAGCCTTAGGACAAAGTTCGTTTAATCCTACTAATCAAGCTATCTTAAAGTTCCATTATACTACCGAATTAAGAAAATGATTATTCACCATATGTGAATAAGAAGTCATCCGCCCAGCAGACGACCCAAGGCCTTGTCCATTTTCACATTCAGTATAATGCCTTTAAGAGGATACCTTTAACTCCTTAGAGCTATGATTCTGATATCTGCAAACAAACCCTTCATCGTATACAAGTCATGCACCCAACGAACCGGTCTATAAGCTTACTACCTCTGAGATGCTTTAGCCATTGGAACATCAAAGTACATAAGTCATATACATGAAGTAGTTCATTTACTCAGGATTAAGGTTAATGCACAATGAACGTCAAAAGCAAATTGATCCACTCATAGCGGACTACGTAGATCAATCATGCTTTAGTCCCGGTCTAATATGTCACCACCAAGTAACATATCTATGTCTCTACTTGGGAGTCCAGCTCCAGACAGTCAAGACAAACTGTCCCCTCCAAGGCTTTAGACAACATAATAGTCTTAACATGAGTTAGATGCTCGGTCTAACCCCATAGACTACAGACCATAGTTTAGACCGCTAACTTTAGAACATTGTCTTCTCGCATACAAAAGTCCATTGCATGCAACGTTCTAATAGTTTTAACACAAGCAGTCAGTGAGCCATATTTGCTTACATTTACTTTAACATGTAAATAAGATGAGGACAGACAGTAATGTAATGAATAACCTCTATATATAATTTTATTATCCAGTTTAAAATAAATACATCAAAATGTCTCTAATGCTTAGGGCATTTCCTAACAATCTCCCACTTGCCCTAAGCCAGTAGATGTGCCATGTTACGCATCCCATCGCCTCTACATGCCCCTCAAAGCTTCTAGCCACCAAAGTCTTAGTAAAGGGATCGGCGATGTTGTCCTCAGACGCGATCTTACATACATCCACTTGTCCTGTCTCAACATGTCCTCTAATAATATGATATCTCCGATCGATGTGCTTGGCCCTCTTGTGGTGCTGAGATTCCCTTGTGTTGGCAATAGCCCCTGTATTATCACAGTAAAGTGTGATAGGCTTGTCAACACCCGGAATGACCTCAAGGTCTCTAAAGAACTTGCGGAGCCAAACCGCTTCTTTAGATGTCTCAGCCGCAGCCACATACTCAGCCTCCATAGTAGAGTCAGCTGTGTAGCCCTGCTTCACACTCCTCCACACAATGGCGCCTCCTCCGAGTAAAAACACTGATCCAAATGTCGATTTCCTCGAATCCTTACAAGTCTGGAAGTCTGAGTCCGTTTATCCTATGGGTGTTAGGTCCCCTCCAGAATACACCAGCATATAATCCCTCGTTCTCTTAAGATACTTGAGTATATGCTTTATAGCTTGCCAGTGCTTGGTTCTAGGATTTGCTTGATATCGACTCACCATACCTACTACAAAACATATGTCTGGGCGAGTGCAAAGCATAGCGTACGTAAGGCTACCCACAGCGGATGCATAAGGGGCCTTACTCATATGCTCTCTTTCTTATGATGTCTTGGGACAGTCATCCAATGAAAGAGTTAGACCGGTAATAGAAGGTTGTGAGCCTTTCTTTGCCTCTTGCATTGCATATTTGTCAATTATTTTATCTATGTATGAAGCTTGGGATAACGCTATCATTTTGTTCTTTCGATCTCCGAAGAGACGAATGCCTAGAGCATAATTAGCTTCTCCCAAGTCCTTCATGTCAAACTGTTGGTGTAACCAAAGCTTGATCGATGATAAGTTCCCTACATCATTCCCAATGAGTAGTATATCATCGACATAGAGTATCAGAAAGACCACTTTTCCATCCTTAATACGTTTATAAACACAAGGTTCATCAACGTTCTGCTCAAAACCAAATGTCTTAATCGCTTGATCAAACCTCTGGTTCCATGAGCGGGATGCCTGCTTTAATCCATAAATGGATCTAAGCAACTTGCTGACTTTCCTTTCTTGGCCTTTCGCTACGAACCCTTCGGGCTGTATCATATAGATACACTCTTCAAGATGGCCATTCAAGAATGCCGTCTTGACATCCATTTGCCAGATCTCGTAATCGAGAGCCGCAGCAATGGACAGAAGAATACGGATAGACTTCAGCATAGCAACAGGCAAAAAGGTTTCATCATAATCGATTCCAGCCTTTTGCGTGTATCCCTTTGCAACCAGTCTAACTTTGAAAGTTTCCACTCTCCCTTCCGCATCCTTCTTTCTTTTGTAGACCCATTTGCATCCAATGGGTTTTATCCCATTCGGTAAATCTATAAGTTCCCAAACAGAGTTGGATTTCATAGAATCCATCTCATTGTTCATAGCCTGTTTCCAAGATTTAGAATCAACATCATTTATAGCTTCATCATAGGTGACCGGATCATCCTCATGCTCGTGAGCCTCGGCCTGGTATACCTCAGCATCATACATGAAGAAATTAGGTTTCTTCGAAACCCTCCCACTACGACGAGGCACCCTAAATTGTTGATAGTCTGCTGGTCTTTCACTGAAACTCGGACTTGCGTCCAAGACTGAAATCTGTGGAGCAGTTCTTTCACCTGATAACTCCTCTGGCACCACTTCGCTTCGAGGCTTAAAGTCATTCATGTGACTTTCCTCCAAGAATGTCGCATGGGTTGAGACAATGACTTTTTGTTCCTTCGGGTTATAGAACAGACCTCCTTTAGTTCCTTTTGGATACCCTACAAACATGCACAATTCTGATCTTGGTTCCAACTTCTTCACATCCCCATCCAGTACATGCACCGGGTAGCCCCATATTCTCATATGTCCAATGGAGGGCTCCCTGCCGCGCCACAATTCATACGGAGTTCTGGGAATTGATTTGCTCGGAACTTGGTTCAGAATATAGCACGCCGTTTGTAAAGCATATCCCTAAAATGATAATGGCAACGTTGAATAACTCATCATGGACCGTACCATATCCAATAAGGTCCTGTTTCTCCTTTCGGCTACACCATTCTGTTGTGGAGTACTAGGTGCAGTCAATTGGGATAATATCCCGTTCTCTACAAGATGTCCTAGAAATTCATCGGATAGGTATTCGCCACCTCGATCAGATCGAAGTGTCTTTATGGATTTATCCAATTGCTTTTCCACTTCCGCACGATATTCTTTGAACTTGTCAAAGGTTTCGCTCTTGCGGTGCATCAGATACACATATCCATACCTCGAGTAATCATCTATAAAAGAGACATAATACTCGAACCCTCCTCGTGCTGTGACGTTCATGGGTCCACATAAGTCAGTATGCACAATTTCTAAGAGCTCCTGAGCCCTTGTACCCTTAGCTCCAAAAGACCTCTTAGTCATCTTACCCTCTAGACAAGACTTACATTGGGGAAGACGTACCTCCTCCAGAGATTCTAAAGGACCATCTTTCACCAATCTTTGAATCCTATCCTGATTAATATGACCAAGTCTTAAATGCCAAAGATACGCCTTGTTAGAGTGAGAAACTTTCAACCTTTTAGAGTTATCAATTCATTTAGTGTCAAGCAGTGAGTACATCTTTGGTTTGATCAAATATAGGTTTCCATCCATCCATCCGGAACAGATAAAAGTCTTATTTCTATGAATATTAACTCTTTTACTAAAAGAAATTGAATAAGAATCCTTTATTAAACAAGCTACCGATATAAGGTTCCTCCTAAAATTAGGAACATAAAAACAGTCTTTTAATAAAATAAACCTAAATTGATCAAAATAAAGGTAAACATCTCCCACTGCTTCAGCCACCACAAAGCTACCATCTCCAGTTCGTAACGAGAGGCTCCTATCATGTAGACTTCTCGTTTCCACGAACCCCTGCATAGAAACACAAACATGATTAGTGGCACCCGAATCAATGACCTAAGTATCTTTCGATTCTTCCACCAAACACGCTTCCAAGTAACGAAGTTCCTTACCTTCCTTGCCCTTGGCGGCTAGGAATTCCCGTCAAGCCTTCTTGAAGTGACCTACCTTCCCACAATGGAAGCATTTGGACTTTTTAGGGTCCTTCGGCTTCTTGTTCTTCTTCTTCTTCTTCCCGTCCGAGACAGGAGGATTAGAAGAACTAGAAGCCACTTGCTTCTTATTTGGCCTCTTCCTCTTCCGTGAGGGATTGGAAGATTCCGCCAAATTGGCCTCTCCTTTAGGTCGGACCACATCCTCATCCCTGATCATCCGCTCATAAGCCTGTAGTTGCTTCATGAGCTCGGTTAGTCCTAACTCCTTTGTTGCCAGATTGTATGCGGCCTTAAACCCCATAAAATCTTTAGATAGAGCCTTGAACACCATCTCGATCTGGGTGTTGTAGTCCAACTCAGCACCATTCTTGGTAGCCTCAGCAAAGAATCCCATTAGAGTGATCATATAGTCCTTCACTGGAGTACTCGCCTTTTGCTTAGAGTTCATAATGCTGGTGATAGCGGACTGTCGAGCCAATTTTTCTTGGCCTCCGAACATGTCCTCCAGATTATCCATGATCTCTCTAGCAACTTGATAAGTCTCATGCTGCTTTTGTAAAGCACTTGTCATGCTAGCAAGGATGTAGCATCGAGCTATCTCATTAGATTCTCTCCAACGATTATAGGCAACCAGGACCTCCTCAAGTGGTGTGTCAGGTTTGGGCCCAGGTGGGCATGGTTCGTCCAGTACAAACTTGTGTCTCTCGCAGCTGAGAACTATTAATAGATTTTTTTTCCAGTCTTTATAATTATCGCCATTCAGCTTATTTTCAGTAAGTATTGAAATGAGGGGTGTCGGTGACATTTTGAACTGAAATAAAATTATACTAGACATCATTACAAAGCCCAAGCAAATATACAGATAATTTAGCAAATAAAACATACAAGTATGTTCCTACATGAAACTTGAAAAACATGTAGCACTGCAACGGTAATTCTCAGCGCCCATTGCCCCAAGCCACCGAGGGGTGGTCATGAAAACAAATAGCCAGAACATGCACCCCGTCCAATTAATATATGTTGCCTTAAATCCTCCAAGGTTAAGACATATATTAATAACCGCTTATTTGGCCACCAGTTTAGTTAACAGAGCTTCTAGGGAAGGTTTATAACTAAACAAGTCTCGAGTGTATAACCATTGTTTACGTAGCCCAATCCACGTCCTACCAAGCCACCGAGGGGTCGTCATGAATAGGATCGTACCCGAACACGTTTTCCACATAGGAGATCCAATCTAGTATACCGGCGGCGGTAAACACCTACCAAGGGGTGTGGTCAAGGCAGAACTGACGCGAGGCGTTACCATGCTTTCACATATGGATCAACAATGGAGGCCGTGGTTTTTGTTTGAAACCCTGTCCCACTTAATATTTTGAAAAAACATGCAAGTTTTGACAAATTATGTATGACCAATATAGTATGAGCGGCATTCACTTATCCTATATGACATGTTATCAAATATGCATATAAAACATCCATCAATACATATTTATACATCTATGACATATCACAGAAAAAATAATTGACAGAATAACCAAGCCATGGTTCCATCCTAGAACAAAGAAAATAAAGATTACAAAATTCCATCCAAAGCATTCTTTGGGTCTTGAATTTTGTTCCGTCTTCTTGTATCCATCTTTATGTAGCCTCTCCATTTATTTCTCATCCCAAGAATTATTTAAAATTTAAATCTCCAAAAATTTAAATTTCAAATTCCAATTCCAAATTCGAAATTCCAATTTAAATTTCCAATTCAAATTTTAAATAATTTTAAACATCATGTGTAATAATATGTAATTTCAAAAATTTCAAATTTTCAATTATATATTTTTAAACATGATTTAAAATTAAATCTCAAATTTAAAAATCAAAATTTTTCGATTTTTTAAACCGTCGCAACACCGTCCCCGAAGGAGGCAGCCGCCGTGGGCAGCCACCAGCCCCAAAGGGGCTAACAGCCCACGGTTGCCCCCTATGTGCAGCCTTGCTGGGCTGCAGGCCAAGCCTGCAGCGCCAGGCTGTACACCCAAGCTGGGCGTAGCAACAGGCTGGCTGCAGGCAGCGCCTGCAGCCAGAGGCTACACGCCCAGGCTGCGGCCGGCCTTGGGCAGGCCACGGCCACCCTTGGCTGCAGGCCAAGCCGACGGTCGTGGGTGGTGTTGGCCTGCACAGGGGCTGCCGCAACCCCATCCTGCCCGAGGGCATGGGCTACAGCCTCATCAAGGCCAGTCGGCCTATCCCAAGGGGTCGTGTCTCGATTTTCGTGCCATATTGTAATTTACCTATTAGGATCTCCAAAAATTAATTTGAATCCCAATTAAATTGAAATTTTCCACACAATCAAAACTTCAACCTTTAAATCAAATTTAAATTTTGAGAAAAAATAAATTACGGTCTTCAATCTTCAATCTAGTCCAAGAATAATTACATAAAATTTCCTAAACCGTTTCCGGTGTACAAAAATTCTAACCATAAAAATTCTAAGAGACGAAAATTAAAATCCATGGGAAAATTACAGTGTTAATAAACTGCTCTCATGGTTACATAAAAAAATTCCTAGATACAATTTTTCTAAATTCTAAGGAACCATAACCGATATAAACAAGCATGCTTATAATAATTCCAAAAATTAAAATAACCACATACTTTATACATAATCCATGATAACAACATAAAGGAACCCTTGAATGCCACTCTCTAAATATCAAATCCATACATAAATAAAAAGACTAAGTAATTGTCTAATTTATGTACATGGCATAGTCATGAGATGGCTCTGATACCAATTGTGGGTATGTAAATCGGTAAAAACGTATCAGAGTGGCGCAGCAGAACAATAAAAATTTTTTAAGATCGTTAAATATCTCATGATGCCATATACAATAAACCAACAACAATTAAAACTCATACCTCAAGGACGCCAATCTTGCAGGAGGAGAATGACCGGAGGCTTCAACCAACTAGTCTTCTCTACTATTCTCCAATTCTCGAATGGCTGAGTGTGTGGGCACTCTAAACCTCGATCGGTATGCTAGCACTGCTAGTCTTCTTCCGACCACCCAGATCTCTAAAGAACTTATTATCACGATGAGCTGTGCAACAATAAGCCTGCTCACCTGAGAGTCTGTGGTTTGAGAGAACTGGAGTGGCAGGACCTCTATTTATAAACCTGCATGAGGTGATTCTCTGAATTTGAATTGGATTAGGAAAAGATATTCTCCCTTATCCATAACCATAAAATCTGAATTTTTCTATGGGAAAATCCCAACAATAAAATTCGGTTTTTTTTTTTTAGGATAAATCCAATCCAAATCTACACAAGATTTTAACTAGAATTTTATCTCCCTTTTTCAACCAAAAAATCCGAAATTCCTAGGAGAAAATCTCCTCAAAAAATTCGGCCACTTTTAGGATAAGGGAGAATCAAAATTCCACTAGGATTTTCAAGCTTGAATCTTATCTCAACCTTATCCAAAATAACCGAATTTTCCTAGGAGATTTCCTCCATAATTTCGGCCACTTTTCAAGGAAGGAGAGAATCCAAATTCAACTGGGATTGAAACTTGAATTTTTCCCTTGAACCTTATCCACAAAAACCGAAATTCCATTGAGGATTATCCTCAAAATTTCGTCCACCTTTTGCTAGGATTTGGATTCAAAATTCAAGTAGGATTCTAACAAGATTATCCTCTCCAAATCCAACTCAAATTCGAATTTCAAACCTTGTGGATTTTCCACAACAAATTCGAATCCCACTTGGACTGTGATTCAAAATTTGAATTTCAAATTTCAAATTCGAATTTCCATTTCAAATTTCAAATTTAAATTTCAAATTCAAATTTCAAATTCGAATTTCAATTTCAAATTTCAAATTCAAATTTCAAATTCAAAATTCAAATTTCAAATTTCAAAATTCAAAATTCAAATTTCAAAATTCAAATTTAAAAATCCATAAAACGGTTGTGTTTCAAATTCTTGATCTCATGGATAATTTTCTACAACTCCAATCCAATCTCAAATAAAATCATGGCAACTTTATTTGGAGTTCGAATAATTGTGTACTCTATTATCCAAAACAAAATCTGAATCCAACCGGAGAGAATCTTGTCTACCATCCTAATCCTGTGTCATCACCATCCATGTAAAATAAACCAACCAATAGCGTACACAAATCAATTTGTCAAGCGTTAAGGAATTATGTGGAGCTAGTAGAGGGACTGATTGGACATATATAATCGGGCTCCCGTAAATCCATATGATCATCATTCCTTTACCGAACAACTCAATCATATGATCATTAGTTTTAGAGTCACACCACTATAAACCTGAAACTGAACTCCCAATTATATACCGTATTACGTAAGCCTGTGACGAGCTACTATCCAATGACCTTGTCATATATGCAAAACCCTCATATGATATCCATGATCAGCCTTAGGACAAAGTCTGTTTAATCCTACTAATCAGGCTATCTTAAAGTTCCATTATACTACCGAATTAAGAAAATGATTATTCACCATATGTGAATAAGAAGTCATCCACCTAGCAGACGACCCAAGGCCTTGTCCATTTTCACATTCAGTATAATGCCTTTAAGAGGATACCTTTAACTCCTCAGAGCTATGATTCCGATATCTGCAAACAAACCCTTCATCGTATACAAGTCATGCACCCAACGAACCGGTCTATAAGCTTACTACCTCTGAGACGCTTTAGCCATTGGAACATCAAAGTACATAAGTCATATACATGAAGTAGTTCATTTACTCAGGATTAAGGTTATTGCACAATGAACGTCAAAAGTAGATTGATCCACTCATAGCGGACTATGTAGATCAATCACGCTTTAGTCCCGGTCTAATATGTCACCACCAAGTAACATATCTATGTCTCTACTTGGGAGTCCAGCTCCAGACAGTCAAGACAAACCGTCCCCTCCAAGGCTTTAGACAACATAATAGTCTTAACATGAGTTAGATGCTTGGTCTAACCCCATAGACTACAGACCATAGTTTAGACCGCTAACTTTAGAACATTGTCTTCTCGCATACAAAAGTCCGTTGCATGCAACGTTCTAACAGTTTTAACACAAGCAGTCAGTGAGCCATATTTGCTTACATTTACTTTAACATGTAAATAAGACGAGGACAGACAGCAATGTAATGAATAACCTCCATATATAATTTTATTATCCAGTTCAAAATAAATACATCAAAATGTCTCTAATGCTTAGGGCATTTCCTAACAGCAGAGTGGTAGAGTAGTCGCGTATGCTTCACGACAACTCAAAAACCCTGAGAAGATCTACCCCACGCGTGATCTGGAGCTAGCAGCTGTAGTTTTTGTGTTAAAAGCGTGGAGGCACTACCTGTAAGGAGTCAAGTGCGAGATTTACACTGACCACCAGAGCCCCAAGTGTATCTTCATGCAGAAAGAGCTTAACATGAGGCAGCGTAATGGTTAGAGTTGGTAAAGGATTACGACTACAAAATCCTATATCATTCAGAAAAAAATAAGAAAGTGGTCAATGCGCAGAGTCAGAAGCATATTACTATGCCTATGACTATTAGTGCCTTGTCAGGAGCGCTACAAAGGAGCTATGCGACAGTGAGATCAAGATTTTGATAGGGAGATTGTCTGACATGACCCTCCAATCGACGCTCCAAGAAGAGATCAAGATCGGTCAAGGTTTCGATTTGTCCCTACTCAAGTCCAGAAAGGAAGCTATAGAGGATAAAGGTTCAGAGTTTAAGATCCTTAAGGTCGACATACTCTACTACAGAGATAGAGTGTGTGTTCTGAAAGATGAAGAACTCAAGAAGCGAATCCTTTTGGAACCTTACGAGACGTCATATTCCGTACATCCGGTAGCGAATAAGATGAACAAGTACCTGAAGGAAAGCTTTTGGTGGCCTGGAATGAAGAATGACATTGTCGAGTTTGTCACCAGATACCTTACGTGTCAGAAGGTTAAGGCAGAACACCAGCACCCAGCAGGATAATCGTAGAAAATTAAGCTACCCGAGTGGAAATAGGACCAGATTACGATGAATTTCGTAGTCGGACTGCGGAAGATGTCAAACGATAATGACGCAATCTGGGTGATTGTAGATAGACTGACGAAATCAACTAGATTTTTAGCAATGAAAGTTAGCTACTCAGTGGAATGACTAGTAGAAATCTATGCGGCACAGTTTGTGAAACGGCATGGAGTATTAGAGTCGATTGTCTCAGATCATAGTGGACGCTTTACCTCCAGATTTTGGCGAAGTGTTCAGGCTGCATTACGGTCCAAGTGAGAGTTCAGCATAGCATTTCATCCTCAGATTGACAGTTAGTCTGAGAGGACCATACAGATGTTAGAGGACATGTTGAAACCTGCGTCCTAGACTTCAAAGGAAATTGGGATCAGAAGCTACTATTGAGTGAGTTCTCGTATAACAGCAACTATCATTCCTCGATAGGAATGGCACCGTACGAGACACTTAGTGGAAGGAAATGTAGATCCCTGGCTCATTAGTACGAAACCGGAGAGAAACGACTAATTAGCTCAGACATCATCAAGAATACCATGGCAGACGTGAAACTAATACGAGAAACGTTAGATACAGCACACAGTCGACAGAAGAATTTTGACGATAAGTGCTATAGACCACTTGAGTTTCAAGTAAGAGAGTTGGTCTTTATCAAGGCGGCACCTATGAAAGGGGTGGTGCACTTTGAAAAGAAAAAAAAAAAAAGCTCAGTCCTAGGTACATAGGACCCTCGAGATAATAGAGAAAGTCGGGAAGGTGGCTTATAGACTAACACTTCCTCCCGAGTTAGTTACAGTGCACAACGACTTTCACGTCTTGATGCTGAAGAAGTACGTGCCAGACAACTCCCATGTTCTTAGCCAAGAATCCGTTGTAGTATACGCTGATCCGACGTACGAGGAGAGACCCGTGCGGATCCTAGTCAGAGAGGAGAAGGTATTAAGGAATAAAGTATACCGCTAGTAAAAGTATTGTGGCGGAATCATCGTGTTGAGGAAGCCACATGAGAATGGGAAGAAGACATGAGAAGAGACGTCTCGGAATTATTCTAATTTTTGAGGATGAAAATTTTGTAAGGGGGGTAGGTTGTAATGACCGCCATTTTCATAGCACCTACTTACCATGTAATAAGTCACTAAGGAATAAAATGGACATAATTTAATGTCTTTTAGTGCAAATTTAAGAAACATGGTCAAGTACACGGCCGTGTAAGAGGCTGTGTACCGCTCACATAGATGAATATATTTTAAAAACATGGCCGTATTGAGTAGTCTCAACTAGTACATGCCCGTGTCTGAAATGTACAAGCCCGTGTTGCGTTGCACACGCACGTGTAAGAGTCCGTGTAGAAGGCTGTGTAATGAGCCGAGAGCCACTGTAATGACTCTCATGAATTATGAAACTTAATTGCTATATAATGATGTAATTAAGTTATTAAACACAGTGTGCTTTTCAGTTGAATGAATTAAATGGGAATAGTAATGTTTAATTACTATTCATGCAGTGAAAGGGGCAACCGACAGTAAAATCGGTCCACCCAATTATGTGAGTATGCGTTAAGACATGCAATATCAAGAAACCGGTCAAGACGACCATTTTATGATACAGAACTGATGAGCTAGTTATCAGTACGCTCAGACTGGTCACCTGAGCGCAGCAGCGATAATTACCCTAATAGATATACAGTATCGAGAAAAGTGGTCTAGATGACCCCTTCTCGCCCATAGACTGAAAAAATCAAAGTCAGAACGCTCAGATTAGTCAGTCAGATGTGAATAGTGAACAGTGAATAGTGATTAGTGAATAGTGAGAAACGCAGTGTCAGGTTAGTAGTCAAGACGGCCTTAATCTGGCATAAAACTGACATATTAATAGTCAGCAGGCTCAATCTAGTCAATTGAGCATAAAATGTAGATTTTGTTTAAGGGATACGCAGTATCGGGATGAGGGTCAAGACGACCTTTTCTCGGCCCGACACTGATATATTTAGACTCAGGACGCCCAAATTAATCAATCGGGCACCTGACATGTTTTTCAAGACGGGTCATGCAGATCCCGAAAACTGGTCCAGAAGGCCTCAGATGGACGTAAAACTGATAAATTTGAAATCAGCACATCCAAATTAGTCAGGAGAGACTGTGTTTGAAATTTCGTGCGAAAACGTCTCGTTATGCGTGCACAGTGTCAACACAGTGTAGGCCTAACCACAATATCAAGAATTTGGTCAATATGACCTTTTCTTGGTATAAAACTGTGGGCGACCCTTCTAGCTTAGGTCGTCCACCTTATCTTGCTTGCTTTCTTTATTCTTTGCTTAGTCTTACTTAGCTTACTTGTTTCTATAGCTTTCTTCTCCTTGGGGTTTAAAAGATTTGTTCTTGAAAAACTAGGAATATTTTTTTTTTCCTTTAACTGGAGGAAACTACTAATTCTTGAAAATTGTGTATACATAAATATATACGTACTTCTTAATACTTTTTTTCCAAAATATAATTTGGAGTCTCGTTACTTTAAAGTACGTAAAAATAGAAACATACTTTTAAGTTTGTTTCACTACTTTACATACTACACTCATGTCTTGTCTTTATACATATATCTCACTATTACACTTTCTTTCTTTTACACCTTGAGTACAGCGGAATTCTGCGAAACGGAACCATAACCCGTCCATGACATCGCTGGGATCTGCCTGCCAGTCCGCTACTCTTGCTCCATACTGCTGGTTGTTTTCCTTTATTACCTACAGCACGAATAGACTAATGAGCTAAAGCTCAGTAAGTACAAACATACATACAAGTAAATAATCTGAACACACCACTCTAGGGTTAGCCAACTTAGGACCAATTATTTTCTTTAGTCCTATACTACTTGTTCTTTCTATTCTATTTCTTTCTTTTCTTTGCTTTACTTCTTCTGCTTAATCTTTCACTTGTGGGCCCGTGGTTGGACGTACCTGGTGCACGCAGACCAATAGAGGATCAGGGGAGCGACCCACCGATCAACCCTAAGGTCATCTCTGGACTACTGACCTTATAGGTAGTAAGTCATGCCATAAACTACCTCATTATTAACGAGGCAGCGCCACACTTCTGGGGTGGAGGCAGGAAGTTAAGCCATAAACTACCTCATTATTAACGAGGCAGCGCCACACTTCTGGGGTGGAGGCTATCTGGGAACCTCACAACTGGGGAGGTCGGTACGCCAACCTTAACTTTTAAGTCTTATTATTTGACTTAAATTATTTCTCTTTTCTTTTTCTAATCTTGCTTACTATTCTCGTGAACATGTTAGTATCATGTCACAAACTGAATAGCTTAAATGTGTATATATATATATCACAACTTTATGGTAAGTCCATTCGTGAGTAGACAATTAAATGTCTGTACTTACCTTATCAATCTCTTCTCTTCTTCTCTCTAGGATCTTTGATCGCCCTCCTTGTAGGTCGATTTTTTTTGGATCCTACAGACAAACTTTGTCTGTTAATTTCATTTCCATTTATAGCTTTTATTTTTCATTAAAAAGCTTAAATAGAACCTATTTACAACTTTTTGGGCTTTATTTATCATTTTCCCAATTTTTCCCAACTTTTGCAAAATTACGATTTTGCCCCTATATTTTGGCAAAATTGCAGTTTTGCCCCTGACGGAATTTTATTGATCCAGACTGCATTTTTGGCCCTCAGGAACTTTTCTGACTCTTTTCTAATCATTACCGGGTTCGTTTCTATTATATTTCCACTTTTCACTTTCCCGACCCTCGGGAAGCACTATTCCGACCCTTACGTCGGTTTAGTGATTTTCTATCGTTTCGGAGCCTCAAATGGACGTTTTACTAGTATTTAAAACGTTCATCTAGACTTTCCCGACCTAGGTCTCCGAGGCTCGGATTTTCCGTACCCGACTCGGACCTTTATTTCATTTCCAAAAACGCCCCCCCTCGGGGTCGGTTTTTTTTCAATCTCACACGCGTTTTTTTCATTTTTTGGGGACGGGTTACTATTCACGAACCGCCCCTTAGGTTTTCCTTATTCAATTCTCCGTTAGGGACTCGGGTTTCCGACCCGACCCTAAACTTTTATTTTTAATTCCTATTTTACCCCGAAAGCCGTTTTCGAAATTTCGGCAGCATTTCGGCGTAATTTTAAGGCTTCCGGCGTTAGGTACGCCTCGAACCATATGTACCTGCCACGTACTATACCACAAGCCTATTTTATGTAAAAGTTTTCCAAACTTTTACATAAAAGCTCACAAATTCCAATTTCACATTTTTAACCACATTACAAAATTTTTTACAATTTTGCCCTTAGTCTTGGTTTCGGTTTTCACCACCAAACTGAACCGAAATTTCTCAAACTTTTCAACCACTTGTTAGGCTATTAAATGCCATTTTTCTAACACTTTTCAAGCCCATTTTCTTGTTCTTTTCAACCAAATTTCTTAGGGTTTTACCCTTGTATAACCCACGGCCATTGAATGCTAAACATGTCAAGCATTTTTGTTTCATTCTTTCAATCAAAATTCCACCATTTACACATTAAATTGCATGATTTAAATTAACCAAATACCACATAATTCATGCAAAATTTTTCTTCCAAACCTTTAGGAAACCCACGGCCTCCTTAAGCAATGCACACCAAAATTTTTTTCAAGCTTTTCCATAATGAAATACATGCTTTATTCTTCACCAATTTAAACTTAGAAAGCATGTTAGCAATAAACCACAACTTTTTCTCATTGATTACCCATGGTAACCCACGGATTTTCCTTAGAAAAACCAACCAAAATTTGGTTTTTCTTTAAACAAATTACATGGTTTTCTTCCTTATTTCATCCTTAACAAAACCCAGCATCAAATCCATGAAAAACACCCAAAAATTTTTCATCTTTTTCTCACTATTCACCCACGGATTCCATGAAGAAAAACCATGAAAAATTAAGTGAAAAAGGAAGTTACCTTGGTCTAATGCTTCCTTTGTCTTCTAAGAACACTTTGACACTCCTTTTGTGAAGAAATGTTGAAGGAATTCTTTGGTTCTCCTTGGGTGGCTCACGTAGACTCCATGGATGACTTAGAAAAAAAATTTTTTCTTTTGGTTTGGCATGAAACAAAGTTTCGGCCACTTTGTTACCAACTTGCCGACTTATGCATGGAAGAAAGCCAATTAATTTGGCTCTAAACCAATCAAATTTCAACACCTTTCACCTAATTCTTTCCACCTTTTTTCAAAAATTAAAAAGGTATATTTTTGGCCAAATCTTGGCCTTTAGATCAAAAAGCAAATGAATCATGGCCATTCATCCTACCTAACACCAATTTCTTTCCATTTCTTAAATGGATTTATGATGTCATAATTACTAAAGTGAAAGTTGACTTTGACTTTCACTATTCACATTAATTCGACTACTTTTTGACCGATACCGGTTCGAGCCGAAATTTTCCTGGAATCGTCCCGGCGTGTTCCTGAGGTCTCCTGTGCAGTCGGATCAACTTAATCTGCTTCCGTTTGATTAAAATCAATCCCGGAAGTTTACCGTCTTTTTGAGCTCCGGTTAGGGTTTCAATGCCGGTTTTGGCACCGTTTCACCCGTTTCAACTTAGTGAATTTTTCCAACACTGAATTCTTACTCGTCAGTATTGTTAGAACATTTTAATATATTCTAAACAATACAAATACATCTATTTCACTCTTTAAATAGTACAAATTATTATATACATATATTTGTACTTTTCTTACTGTGCTCTTACTTTGACTTGCCATATTCTTATCTTTATACTGTTCAGATACCAAAACTACTCCTTTTTGAGCGTTTTGGGCCTGAATTCACTTTCTTACTCATATACTTTATTCTCTACTTATTTTTGGAGATTTTAATTTTCTCCAAAACATTTATTTATTTCTATTAACACTATAATTTGTCTAATTACAACCATAGTGTTTCTTTACATTCTTACTTACAGAACTCATAGAAAACCCTAGATTAAACTAGGTCACACCGCTAAAATTCTCTGGTCGTCACATTCACCCCTCCTTAAAAATTTTCGTCCTCGAAAATCAGAACAGGTGGGGGTACTTGGCTCTCATCTCATCTTCTCTTTCCCACGTGGCCTCTTCTACATTATGATTTTTCCATAGAACTTTGACCAGCGGGATGCTTTTATTTCTTAATATCTTCTCTTCTCGAGCAAGTATTTGCACTGGTTGCTCTTCGTAAGAGAGATCCTCTCGAACTTGGATTGGCTCATAATCTAGGACATGTGAAGGGTCCGAGATATACTTTCTTAGCATAGATACATGAAAGACATTATGCACTGAAGATAATTCCAGTGGCAAAGCTATCTTATAGGCTACTTTCCCAACCCGGCTAATAATTGGGAAAGGTCCTATGTATCTTGGGCTCAGCTTTCCTTTCTTTCCAAAACGCATGACACCTTTCATTGGTGCTACTTTTAAGAATACGAAGTCACCCTCGTTAAACTCTAGGAATCTTCGTCTTTTATCTGCGTAGCTTTTCTGACGACTTTGTGCAGTTTTCATTCTCTACTGAATCTTTTGGACCGCGTCTATCGTTTCTTGGATAAACTCGGTTTTATGGAGTTCTTTCTCCCTGAGTCCATACCAATGAATGGGAGATCTACACTTTCGTCCATATAATGCCTCATAAGGAGCCATCCCGATGGACGCTTGATAGCTGTTGTTGTAGGAGAATTCTATCAACGGCAGCTTCTTGTTCCAGGCTCCCTTGAAATCTAAAATACAAGCACGAAGCATATCTTCTAGCGTTTGGATCGTACGCTCAGACTGTCCGTCGGTCTGAGGATGAAATGCAGTGCTGAATCTTAGTTCGGAGCCCATTGCCTCTTGTACACTTTTCTAGAATTTGGATGTGAACCGACTGTCACGATCTGACACTATTGTTGTCGGTATTCCATGTAATCTCATAATGTTGGAAATGTACAATTCTGCGAATTTCTCTAATGTGTATGTCATCTTTACGGGTATAAAGTGAGCAGATTTGGTCAATCGATCCACCACTACCCATATCATGTCAAATCCTTCACTTGTCTTGGGTAGCCCGACCACGAAATCCATGGTTACGTGCTCCCACTTCCACTCTGGAATCTCTAATGGTTGCAGCTCTCCGGCTGGCCGCTGATGCTCTGCTTTGACTCTTTGACATGTTAAGCAGCTGCTGATGTGTTTAACAATGTCATTCTTCATCTTTTTCCACCAAAAGTGCTGCTTTAGATCCTGATACATTTTCGTACTGCCCGGATGCACTGAATATGGAGTGTCATGGGCCTCTGTCAGGATTCTTTTCTTCAAAACTTCTTCATCTGGTACACAAATTCTTCCTTGGAAGAGTAAAGTTCCGTCTTTGGAGAGATGGAACTCTGACCTGTCATTCCTAGAGGCTTTTTCTTTAAGCCTTTTGAAAGCAGCATCTAGCTCTTGAGCCTCTTTAATCTCCTCAAGAATTGTTGGTTTGAGTTGCATTGCCGCTAATTTTCCTGAAATTATCTCTACTCCCAACAAGGAGATCTCATGTTGAAGTGGCTTGGGCAACTTATCGATGACTATTTGCTCTGGCATCGTTGATTTACGACTCAACGCGTCTGCTACTCTGTTTGCCTTACCGGGGTGATATAAGATCTCACAATCGTAATCTTTTACCAACTCCAGCCATCTTCTTTGTCTCATGTTAAGCTCTTTCTGAGTAAAGAAATACTTTAAGCTCTGGTGGTCGGTGAAAATTCTGCACCGAACTCCATATAGGTAATGTCGCCATATCTTCAAAGCAAATACGACGGCTGCCAACTCCAAATCATGAGTCGGATAGTTCTTTTCATGCTCTTTGAGTTGTCTTGATGCATAGGCTATTACTTTTCCATCCTGCATCAGCACAGCTCCTAGACCTGTCCTGGAGGCATCGCTATAAATGTCGAAGTCTCCTTCATCCTTTGGAATTGTGAGAATTGGAGCACTGGTCAACCGATTCTTCAACTCTTGAAAGCTTTCTTCACACTTCCTTGTCCACTCGAACTTCTTCTCTTTGCGTGTGAGAGCAGTGAGAGGGGCAGCTAATCTGGCAAATCCTTCTACAAATCTCCGATAATAGCCCGCTAATCCGAGAAAACTCCGGATCTCGGTCACATTCTTTGGAGGAGACCACTTGCTTACCGCTTCGATCTTTGTTGGGTCTACTGAAATTCCATCTTTGGAAACGACATGTCCTAAAAAGTGGACCTTACCTAGCAAAAATTCACATTTGGAGAACTTTGCATATAGCCGATGCTCCTTCAGAGTGCGTAACACAATCCGAAGATGCTTCTCATGCTCCTTCCAATCTTTCGAGTATATAAGGATGTCATCGATAAACACAATGACAAACTGGTCTAAAAATTCCTTGAATACTCGATTCATCAGATCCATAAAAGCGGCTGGTGCATTCGTTAATCCAAAAGGCATAACGAGAAATTCGTAGTGCCCATACCGTGTTCGGAACGCGGTCTTTGGAATGTCTCTTTCTTTAATTTTTAACTGATGATAGCCGGATCGAAGATCAATCTTCGAGAAAACGGTGGCTCCTTTTAGCTGATCGAATAAATCATCGATCCTTGGTAGAGGATATTTATTCTTGATCGTGACTTTGTTGAGCTCACGATAATCTATGCACATTCGGAGGGTTCCATCCTTTTTCTTCACGAAGAGAACTGGAGCTCCCCACGGTGAATAACTAGGCCGTATAAAACCTTTCTCTAACAACTCCTTCAGCTGAGCTTGTAATTCTTTAAGCTCGGCCGGTGCCATTCTGTAAGGGGCCTTTGAAATCGGAGACGTTCCTGGCAGCAACTCGATTTCGAAGGTAATCTCTCGATCAGGAGGAAGTCCTGGTAATTCTTCTGGAAATACCTCCACGAACTCGTTGATCACTGGTACCTCGTTCGGTTGTAGTTCTACCTTCTTGGTGGTGTCCTTGACATAAGCTAGATATCCAGTACAGCCACTAGATATCAGCTTTCTTGCCCGCAGGGAACTGATCAGCATTTTCGACTGCTTCTGAGAATGCCCTTGATACTCAAACTGGTCTTTTTCTCCAGACTGAAACACTACTTTTCGTCGTCGACAGTCAATGGTCGCTTGATATTTTGCAAGGAAATCCATTCCAAGGATAACGTCATAATCGACTAACTCTAAGACGACTAAGTCGACGTACAACTCCCTATCAGCAACAATTACTGGCACGTGACGTAACCAGTAATCAGATAATAATACCTCACCAGACGGTAAGGTGGTTTTAAACACTTGGCCAATTTTATCCTTGGCATGACTAACTCTTTCTACAAAGCTATGTGAGGCAAATGAATGCGATGCACCGGAGTCAAATAAAATAAGTGCAGGGCTTTGGGCGACAAGAAGCTGACCTGTCACCACATTCGAGGTGCCTGCCTCTACATCTTCCCTGGTGTAGGCTAATAGATGTGCCTCGGTCTTTGGTATATTCTCCTGGCCTCCAGGTTGAGTATGCGATCCTTGTATAGCATGGACCTGGCTCGTCTGTCAGGACTGAAAGGATCCCGGCTGGTTCTGTGGGTTGGATGGGCAGACTCTAGCATAATGGCCTTCTCTACCACAAACATAGCATGCAGTATTCCCCAGCTTGCACTCGCCCTTGTGCAGTCTTCCACATTTTGGGCATGGCTGTCGGTTCTGTACTCCTTCTAAGCCTTGCCTTTGCTGAGTGTTGCGAGTGTTTTGGCCCCAATTTTCATTTGGGTTTCCCTTTCGTTTATTAGTATTTTGCTGGTTCTGGTTATTTTTCTGACCAGGCTTCATTCCTTGACCAGATTTATTACTTTGGCCAGCTTGGTTGTTCTTCTGAGTCTGCTTCACAAGATCTCTTTCTTTCTTCTTCTCCTCCCAGACTTTTGTTCTTTCTTCCTTAACTCGGTTCAGACGATTCTCGGCCCTCATAGCTCTGCTTACACAGTCCGCTACAGTGGTTGGCAGGGTCTCGCCACTTTCCACATTTAGGGCTATATCTTGTCGGAACATATTGATCATCCTCCGTACCCGCTCTTCTCCTGTGGGTACCAAATGTGGACACAGTCGAGCTAATCTATCGAATTTGCGGCAGTCTTCGGTCACTGTCATCTCGCCTTGCCTCAGCTCATCGAACTCTCTTTGTTGAGCTCGTAGGGTGTCAAGGTTGAAATACTTCCTGTTAAATTCTCCCAGGAAGTCATTCCAGGTCATCCTTCTAACGTCCCTTCGCATCTTTACTGTCTCCCACCAATAACGAGCATCCTTCGTTAATATGCAGGAGGCGCAAAGGACCTTTTCTTGGTCTGTTAGGTCCATAAACTCAAAAATGGTCTGTAGTGAAGCTAACCACTCTTCAGCCTCTAAGGGTTCTATAGATCCCTCAAACTCTTTTGGCTTCATCTTCCGGAATCGTTCATACAATGATCCCTGGTTGGCTCCAGCTCGGGCACCTATTGCTACTTCAGGTACCATTCGGACTGGTGGTGCTACTGGTTCAGGAGCTGGTTGTGGCTCCGGTACTGGTGCTTGAGGTGGAGGGAAATTCGCTTGGGCCCCATTCCTCTGTTCCAGTAGCTCTTGCAGTCTCTGGTTCTGTGTTTCTTGTGCCTCTAGCCGAGCTTGTATGTTGGCTAGGACAGCGGCTAAGTCTGCTTCTTGAGCTTGCTCAGCTCGTGTGCGAACCATGTTGCTGTGTCTGACCTATAACAATAGCGACATGGTTTAGTGCTAAATTAGATATTGATTATCTAAAATTAACTTACTTGGACTGAGCAGGTGCAGATGCTGAGATGTCATGGAAGGTTGATAGTAAAACCGCTCGCTCTGATACCAACTCTTGTGGGCGACCCTTCTAGCTTAGGTCGTCCACCTTATCTTGCTTGCTTTCTTTATTCTTTGCTTAGTCTTACTTAGCTTACTTGTTTCTATAGCTTTCTTCTCCTTGGGGTTTAAAAGATTTGTTCTTGAAAAACTAGGAATATTTTTTTTTTTTCCTTTAACTGGAGGAAACTACTAATTCTTGAAAATTGTGTATACATAAATATATACGTACTTCTTAATACTTTTTTTCCAAAATATAATTTGGAGTCTCGTTACTTTAAAGTACGTAAAAATAGAAACATACTTTTAAGTTTGTTTCACTACTTTACATACTACACTCTTGTCTTGTCTTTATACATATATCTCACTATTACACTTTCTTTCTTTTACACCTTGAGTACAGCGGAATTCTGCGAAACGGAACCATAACCCGTCCATGACATCGCTGGGATCTGCCTGCCAGTCCGCTACTCTTGCTTCATACTGCTGGTTGTTTTCCTTTATTACCTACAGCACGAATAGACTAATGAGCTAAAGCTCAGTAAGTACAAACATACATACAAGTAAATAAGCTGAACACACCACTCTAGGGTTAGCCAACTTAGGACCAATTATTTTCTTTAGTCCTATACTACTTGTTCTTTCTATTCTATTTCTTTCTTTTCTTTGCTTTACTTCTTCTGCTTAATCTTTCACTTGTGGGCCCGTGGTTGGACGTACCTGGTGCGCGCAGACCAATAGAGGATCAGGGGAGCGACCCACCGATCAACCCTAAGGTCATCTCTGGACTACTGACCTTATAGGTAGTAAGTCATGCCATAAACTACCTCATTTATTAACGAGGCAGCGCCACACTTCTGGGGTGGAGGCAGGAAGTTAAGCCATAAACTACCTCATTATTAACGAGGCAGCGCCACACTTCTGGGGTGGAGGCTATCTGGGAACCTCACAACTGGGGAGGTCGGTACGCCAACCTTAACTTTTAAGTCTTATTATTTGACTTAAATTATTTCTCTTTTCTTTTTCTAATCTTGTTACTATTCTCGTGAACATGTTAGTATCATGTCACAAACTGAATAGCTTAAATGTGTATATATATATATCACAACTTTATGGTAAGTCCATTCGTGAGTAGACAATTAAATGTCTGTACTTACCTTATCAATCTCTTCTCTTCTTCTCTCTAGGATCTTTGATCGCCCTCCTTGTAGGTCGATTTTTTTTGGATCCTACAGACAAACTTTGTCTGTTAATTTCATTTCCATTTATAGCTTTTATTTTTCATTAAAAAGCTTAAATAGAACCTATTTACAACTTTTTGGGCTTTATTTATCATTTTCCCAATTTTTCCCAACTTTTGCAAAATTACGATTTTGCCCCTATATTTTGGCAAAATTACAGTTTTGCCCCTGACGGAATTTTATTGATCCAGACTGCATTTTTGGCCCTCAGGAACTTTTCTGACTCTTTTCTAATCATTACCGGGTTCGTTTCTATTATATTTCCACTTTTCACTTTCCCGACCCTCGGGAAGCACTATTCCGACCCTTACGTCGGTTTAGTGATTTTCTATCGTTTCGGAGCCTCAAATGGACGTTTTACTAGTATTTAAAACGTTCATCTAGACTTTCCCGACCTAGGTCTTCGAGGCTCGGATTTTCCGTACCCGACTCGGACCTTTATTTCATTTCCAAAAACGCCCCCCCTCGGGGTCGGTTTTTTTCAATCTCACACGCGTTTTTTTCATTTTTTGGGGACGGGTTACTATTCACGAACCGCCCCTTAGGTTTTCCTTATTCAATTCTCCGTTAGGGACTCGGGTTTCCGACCCGACCCTAAACTTTTATTTTTAATTCCTATTTTACCCCGAAAGCCGTTTTCGAAATTTCGGCAGCATTTCGGCGTAATTTTAAGGCTTCCGGCGTTAGGTACGCCTCGAACCATATGTACCTGCCACGTACTATACCACAAGCCTATTTTATGTAAAAGTTTTCCAAACTTTTACATAAAAGCTCACAAATTCCAATTTCACATTTTTAACCACATTACAAAATTTTTTACAATTTTGCCCTTAGTCTTGGTTTCGGTTTTCACCACCAAACCGAACCGAAATTTCTCAAACTTTTCAACCACTTGTTAGGCTATTAAATGCCATTTTTCTAACACTTTTCAAGCCCATTTTCTTGTTCTTTTCAACCAAATTTCTTAGGGTTTTACCCTTGTATAACCCACGGCCATTGAATGCTAAACATGTCAAGCATTTTTGTTTCATTCTTTCAATCAAAATTCCACCATTTACACATTAAATTGCATGATTTAAATTAACCAAATACCACATAATTCATGCAAAATTTTTCTTCCAAACCTTTAGGAAACCCACGGCCTCCTTAAGCAATGCACACCAAAATTTTTTTCAAGCTTTTCCATAATGAAATACATGCTTTATTCTTCACCAATTTAAACTTAGAAAGCATGTTAGCAATAAACCACAACTTTTTCTCATTGATTACCCATGGTAACCCACGGATTTTCCTTAGAAAAACCAACCAAAATTTGGTTTTTCTTTAAACAAATTACATGGTTTTCTTCCTTATTTCATCCTTAACAAAACCCAACATCAAATCCATGAAAAACACCCAAAAATTTTTCATCTTTTTCTCACTATTCACCCACAGATTCCTTGAAGAAAAACCATGAAAAATTAAGTGAAAAAGGAAGTTACCTTGGTCTAATGCTTCCTTTGTCTTCTAAGAACACTTTGACACTCCTTTTGTGAAGAAATGTTGAAGGAATTCTTTGGTTCTCCTTGGGTGGCTCACGTAGACTCCATGGATGACTTAGAAAAAAAAATTTTTCTTTTGGTTTGGCATGAAACAAAGTTTCGGCCACTTTGTTACCAGCTTGCCGACTTATGCATGGAAGAAAGCCAATTAATTTGGCTCTAAACCAATCAAATTTCAACACCTTTCACCTAATTCTTTCCACCTTTTTTCAAAAATTAAAAAGGTATATTTTTGGCCAAATCTTGGCCTTTAGATCAAAAAGCAAATGAATCATGGCCATTCATCCTACCTAACACCAATTTCTTTCCATTTCTTAAATGGATTTATGATGTCATAATTACTAAAGTGAAAGTTGACTTTGACTTTTACTATTCACATTAATTCGACTACTTTTTGACCGATACCGGTTCGAGCCGAAATTTTCCTGGAATCGTCCCGGCGTGTTCCTGAGGTCTCCTGTGCAGTCGGATCAACTTAATCTGCTTCCGTTTGATTAAAATCAATCCCGGAAGTTTACCGTCTTTTTGAGCTCCGGTTAGGGTTTCAATGCCGGTTTTGGCACCGTTTCACCCGTTTCAACTTAGTGAATTTTTCCAACACTGAATTCTTACTCGTCAGTATTGTTAGAACATTTTAATATATTCTAAACAATACAAATACATCTATTTCACTCTTTAAATAGTACAAATTATTATATACATATATTTGTACTTTTCTTACTGTGCTCTTACTTTGACTTGCCATATTCTTATCTTTATACTGTTCAGATACCAAAACTACTCCTTTTTGAGCGTTTTGGGCCTGAATTCACTTTCTTACTCATATACTTTATTCTCTACTTATTTTTGGAGATTTTAATTTTCTCCAAAACATTTATTTATTTCTATTAACACTATAATTTGTCTAATTACAACCATAGTGTTTCTTTACATTCTTACTTACAGAACTCATAGAAAACCCTAGATTAAACTAGGTCACACCGCTAAAATTCTCTGGTCGTCACAAAAACTGATATATTGGGAATCAGAATGCTCAAATTAGTCATTTGAGCACAAAAAGTAATTTTTGACCAGGAACCGTGCAGTATCGGGAAACTGGTCGAGACGACCTCGGATGAAGATAAAACTGATATATTTGGGTTCAGCATGCCCAAATTAGTCAGTATAGCCTATCTTAAAATTTTTCAAAAAATTAGTATAAACGACGAAATTTTGGGAATTCTTGAAAAATAGCCCCCATATTTTTCCAAATCTCATTTTCTCCCTCCCGCACACCACACGAAGATGAATAGTGATCGACCATCGAATCCAGCCTCCATTTTCGCCACCGCCGACGCCATTGGAAAGCTCTCGACAAGCTGAGTCCAAAGGTGTGCTGAGTCGACGGAACCGACACCGGAGAACACCACACGCGCCGCCTAAAGCCGCCGGTGGCCGAACTTTTCAAACCGTGATTTCTTCGCCGTCCGATGTCCAAATGCCACGATTCTGGTCCCAATGGATTCGTGGTGAAGAGTAGAACAAAACCCAGGCTTCATCTTATGTCAACAGCCGCCAGATCACGCCGCCCAAGGTTCACCGTCGCCGTCGCCATCACCACCGTCGAATCTTACTATTCCGACGGAGTTGAATTACAAGGTGGGTATCAAAATGCTCAAAATAACACGTAGGTCAAAAGCCAAAAATGAAGATCCAACACCGCCGCCATCGCCGACTTTTCGAGGGTTGATTTCCGGCGGTAGGAGCCTCGATTGGTGAAATTGACACCACCAATGGGTTCCTCTCGTCGAGCTCTTCAAGATGGTGGTCGCCACTCCCATCGCCACCGTGGTCAACGGCGGTCAACGGTGACCTGGAGACAGAAAATTGAAGAATGGCCCGTTGGCCTATTTTCGACGTTCTAGACACATCCGCAGCATCGGATTTGCAAACCGGAGTTTCAAAAGTGAAGAACGATGATTCAAAGATTGTGCGATCGAGATCGAACGGTTCACCCGACTGCCGACGGGAACGATTTTGGTAGTAGTTTTGATCCCTTGATTCCTCAATTGATTATTGAAAATAATTATGTATTGATTATGGTTTATTGACTTGAGGAATTGTAAGAAAAAGGGATGAAATGTCGAAAAAGAGAATGTGAGGAAATGTGAATATTTTTACGTAAAAAGCGGAGCTTTTACGTAAAAATTAGGCCTCTGTTTAGTACGTGGCAGGTTAGAATAGGTTAGATGGTTTTGAGGCATTTCCTAAATGCCAGAAACCCAAAAATTAAGCGAAAATGTTGCCAAAATTTCTAAAACGGCACAAAGGGGTATTTTAGGAAACAAGGGGTGAAAATGTGATCCGGATGGAAACCCGAACCCCTTCGATGACCTAGGTCCGGGAAAGAAGGACGGACGTTGTGTGTAGGAAAATAAACCGGTAAAAACGTATCAGAGTGGCGCAGCGGAACAATAAAAATTTTTTAGATCGTTAAATATCTCATGATGCCATATACAATAAACTAACAACAATTAAAACTCATACCTCAAGGACGCCAATCTTGCAGGAGGAGAATGACCGGAGGCTTCAACCAACTAGCCTTCTCTACTATTCTCCAATTCCCGAATGGCTGAGTGTGTGGGCACTCTGAACCTCGAGCGGTATGCTAGCACTGCTAGTCTTCTTCCGACCACCCAGATCTCTAAAGAACTTTATTGTCACGATGAGCTGTGCAACAATAAGCCTGCTCACCTGAGAGTCTGTGGTCTAAGAGAACTGGAGTGGCAGGACCTCTATTTATAGACCTGCATGAGGTGATTCTCTGAATTCGAATTGGACTAGGAAAAGATTTTCTCCCTTATCCAAACCAAAAAATCTGAATTTTCCAAGGGAGAATCTCCACAATTAAATTCGGTTTTCCTAGGACAAATCCAATCCAAATCTAAACAAGATTTTAACTAGAATTTTATCTCCCTTTTTCAACCAAAAAATCCGAAATCTTTAGGAGAAAATCTTCTCCAAATTTTCGGCCACTTTTAGGATAAGGAAGAATCAAAATTCCACTAGGATTTTTCAAGCTAAATCTCATCTCAACCTTATCCAAAAATAACCGAATTTCCTAGGATAAAGCCTCCAAAATTTCGGCCACTTTTAGGGAGGGAGAGAATCCAAATTCAACTAGGATTGAAACTTGAATTTTCCCTTGAATCTTATCCACAAAAAACCGAATTTTCCATTGAGGATTATCCTCAAAAAATTCGCCCACTTTTGTTGGGATTTGGATTCAAAATTCAAGTAGGATTCTAACAAGATTATCCTCTCCAAATCCAACTCAAATTCGAATTTCAAACCTTGTGGATTTTCCACAACAAATTCGAATCCTACTTGGACTGTGATTCAAAATTTGAATTTCAAATTTCAAATTCAAATTTCAAATTCAAATTTCAAATTTCAAATTTCAAATTTCAAATTTCAAATTTAAATTTCAAATTCAAATTTCAAATTCGAATTTCAAATTCAAATTTCAAATTCAAATTGCAAATTCAAAATTCAAATTTCAAATTTCAAAATTCAAATTTCAAATTTCAAAATTCAAATTTCAAATTCCACAAAACGGTTGTATTTCATATTCTTGTTCTCATGGATAATTTTCTACAACTTCAATCCAATCTCAAATAAAATCATGGCAACTTTATTTGGAGTTCGAATAATTGTGTGCTCTATTATCCAAAACAAAATCTGAATCCAACCGGAGAGAATCTTGTCTACCATCCTAATCCTGTGTCATCACCATCCATGCATAATAAACTAGCCAATAGCATACACAAATCAATTTGCCAAACGTTAAGGAATTATGTGGAGCTAGTAGAGGGACTGATTGGACATATATAATCGGGCTCCCGTGATTCCATATGATCATCATTCTGTACCGAACAACTCAATCATATGATCACTAATTTCAGAGTCACACCACTATAAACCTGAAACTGAACTCCCAATTATATACCGTATTACGTAAGCCTGTGACGAGCTACCATCCAATGACCTTGTCATATATGCAAAACCCTCATATGATATCCATGATCAGCCTTAGGTCAAAGCCCGTTTAATCCTACTGATCAGGCTATCTTAAAGTTCCATTATACTACCGAATCAAGAAAATGATTATTCACCATATGTGAATAAGAAGTCATCCGCCCAGCAGACGACCCAAGGCCTTGTCCATTTTCACATTCAGTATAATGCCTTTAAGAGGATACCTTTAACTCCTCAGAGCTATGATTCCGATATCTGCAAACAAACCCTTCATTGTATACAAGTCATGCACCCAACGAACCGGTCTATAAGCTTACTACCTCTGAGACGCTTTAGCCATTGGAACATCAAAGTACACAAGTCATATACATGAAGTAGTTCATTTACTCAGGATTAAGGTTATTGCACAATGAACGTCAAAAGCATATTGATCCACTCATAGCGGACTACGTAGATCAATCACGCTTTAGTCCCGGTCTAATATGTCACCACCGAGCAACATATCCATGTCTCTACTTGGGAGTCCAGCTCCAGACAGTCAAGACAGACCGTCCCCTCCAAGGCTTTAGACAACATAATAGTCTTAACATGAGTTAGATGCTCGGTCTAACCCCATAGACTACAGACCATAGTTTAGACTGCTAACTTTAGAACATTGTCTTCTCACATACAAAAGTCCATTGCATGCAACGTTCTAACAGTTTTAACACAAGCAGTCAGTGAGCCATATTTGCTTACATTCACTTTAACATGTAAATAAGACGAGGACAGATAGCAATGTAATGAATAACCTCTATATATAATTTTATTATCCAGTTCAAAATGAATACATCAAAATGTCTCTAATACTTAGGGCATTTCCTAACAATCTCCCACTTGCCCTAAGCCAGCAGATGTGCCATGTTACGCATCCCCATCGCCTCTACATTCCTCTCAAAGCTTCTAGCCACCAAAGTCTTAGTAGAGGGATTGGCAATGTTGTCCTCGGACGCGATCTTACATACATCTACTTATCCTGTCTCCATATGCCCTCTAATGTCGACTTCCTCAAATCCTTACAAGTCTGGAAGTCTGAGTCCGTGTATCCTACGGGTGTTAGGTCCCCTCCAGAATACACTAGCATATAATCCCTCGTTCTCTTAAGATACTTGAGTATATGCTTTACTGCTTGCCAGTGCTTGGTTCCAGGATTTGCTTGATATCGACTCACCATACCTACTGCAAAACATATGTCCGGGCGAGTGCAAAGCATAGCGTACATAAGGCTACCCACAGCGGATGCATAAGGGACCTTACCCATACGCTCTCTTTCTTCCGATGTCTTGGGACAGTCATCCAATGAAAGAGTTAAACCGGCAATAGAAGGTTGTGAGCCTTTCTTTGCCTCTAGCATTGCATATTTGTCAATTATTTTATCTATGTATGAAGCTTGGGATAATGCTATCATTTTGTTCTTTCGATCTCTGAAGAGACGAATGCCTAGAACATAATTAGCTTCTCCCAAGTCCTTCATGTCAAACTGTTGGTGTAACCAAAGCTTGACCGATGATAAATTCCCTACATCATTCCCAATGAGTAGTATATCATCGACATAGAGTATCAGAAAGACCACTTTTCCATCCTTAATACGTTTATAAACACAAGGTTCATCAACGTTCTGCTCAAAACCAAATGTCTTAATCGCTTGATCAAACCTCTGGTTCCATGAGCGGGATGCCTGCTTTAATCCATAAATGGATCTAAGCAACTTGCAGACTTTCCTATCTTGGCCTTTTGCTACGAACCCTTCGGGCTGTATCATATAGATACACTCTTCAAGATGGCCATTCAAGAATGCCGTCTTGACATCCATTTGCCAGATCTCGTAATCGAGAGCCGCAGCAATGGACAGAAGAATACGGATAGACTTCAGCATAGCAACAGGTGAAAAGGTTTCCTCGTAATCGATTCCAGCCTTTTGCGTGTATCCCTTTGCAACCAGTCTAGCTTTGAAAGTTTCCACTCTCCCTTCCGCATCCTTCTTTCTTTTGTAGACCCATTTGCATCCAATGGGTTTTATCCCATCATGCAAATCTACAAGTTCCCAAACAGAGTTGGATTTCATAGAATCCATCTCATTGTTCATAGCCTGTTTCCAAGATCTAGAATCAACATCCTTTATAGCTTCATCATATGTGACCGGATCTTCCTCATGCTCATGAGCCTCGGCCTGGTATACCTCAGCATCATACATAAAGAAATTAGGTTTCTTAGAAACCCTCCCACTACGACGAGGCACCCTAAATTGTTGATCGTCTGCAAGTCTTTCACTGGAACTTGGACTTGCGTCCAAGACCGAAATCTGTGGAGCAGTTCTTTCACCCGATAACTCCTCTAGCACCACTTTGCTTCGAGGTTTAAAGTCATTCATGTGACTTTCCTCCAAGAATGTCGCATGGGTTGAGACAATGACCTTTTGTACCTTCGGGTTATAGAACCGACCTCCTTTAGTTCCCTTTGGATACCCTACAAACATGCACAATTCTGATCTTGGTTCCAACTTCTTCGCATCCCCATCCAGTACATGTGCCGGGCAGCCCATATTCTCATATGTCCAAGGGAGGGCTTCCTGCCATACCACAATTCATACGGAGTTCTAGGAATTGATTTGCTCGGAACCTGGTTCAGAATATAGCACGCCGTTTGTAAAGCATATCCCTAAAATGATAATGGCAGCGTTGAGTAACTCATCATGGACCGTACCATATCCAATAAGGTCCTGTTTCTCCTTTCGGCTACACCATTCTGTTGTGGAGTACCAGGTGCAGTCAATTGGGATAATATCCCATTCTCTACAAGATGTCCTAGAAATTCATCGGAGAGGTATTCGCCACCTCGATCAGATCGAAGTGTCTTTATGGATTTATCCAATTGCTTTTCCACTTTCGCACGATACTCTTTGAACTTGTCAAAGGTTTCGCTCTTGCGGTGCATCAGATACACATATCCATACCTCGAGTAATCATCTATGAAAGAGACATAGTACTCGAACCCTCCTCGTGATGTGACGTTCATGGGGCCACATACGTCAGTGTGCACAATTTCTAAGAGCTCCTGTGCCCTTGTACCCTTAGCTCCAAAAGACCTCTTAGTCATCTTACCCTCTAGACAAGACTCACATTGGGGAAGTCGTACCTCCTCCAGAGATTCCAGAGGACCTTCTTTCACCAATCTTTGAATCCTATCCTGATTAATATGACCAAGTCTTAAATGCCAAAGATACGCCCTGTTAGAATGAGAAACTTTCAACCTTTTAGAGTTATCAATTAATTCAGTGTCAAGCAGTGAGTACATCTTTGGTCTGATCAAATATAGGTTTCCATCCATCCATCCAGAACAGATAAAAGACTTATTTCTACGAATATCAACTCTTTTACTAAAAGAAACTGAATAAGAATCCTTTATTAAACAAGTTACCGATATAAGGTTCCTCCTAAAATTAGGAACATAAAAACAGTCTTTCAATAAAATAAACCTAAATTGATCAAAATAAAGATGAACGTCTCCCACTGCCTCAGCCACCACAAAGCTACCATCTCCAGTCCGCAACGAGAGGCTCCTATCATGTAGACTTCTCGTTTCCACGAACCCCTGCATAGAAACACAAACATGATTAGTGGCGCCCGAATCAATGACCCATGTGTCTTTCGATTCTTCCACCAAACACGCTTCTAAGTAATGAAGTTCCTTACCTTCCTTGCCCTTGGAGGCTAGGAATTCCCGGCAAGCCTTCTTGAAGTGACCTACCTTCCCACAATGGAAGCATTTGGACTTTTTAGGGTCCTTTGGCTTCTTGTTCTTCTTCTTCTTCTTCCCGTCCGAGACAGGAGGATTAGAAGAACTGGAAGCCACTTGCTTCTTATTTGGCCTCTTCCTCTTCCGTGAGGGATTGGAAGATTCCGCTAAATTGGCCTCTCCTTTAGGTCGGACCACATCCTCATCCCTGATCATCCGCTCATAAGCCTGTAGTTGCTTCATGAGCTCGTTAAGTCCTAACTCCTTTGTCGCCAGATTGTATGCGGCCTTAAACCCCACAAAATCTTCAGACAGAGTCTTGAACACCATCTCGATCTGGGTGTTGTAGTCTAACTCGGCACCATTCTCGGCAGCCTCAGCGAAGAATCCCATTAGAGTGATCATATGGTCCTTCACCGGAGCACCCGCCTTTTGCTTAGAGTTCATAATGCTGGTGATAGCGGACTGTCGAGCCAATTTTTCTTGGCCTCCGAACATGTCCTCCAGATTATCCATGATCTCCCCAGCAACTTGATAAGTCTCATGCTACTTTTGTAAAGCACTCGTCATGCTAGCAAGGATGTAGCATCGAGCTATTTCATTGGATTCTCTCCAACGATTATAGGCAACCGGGACCTCCTCAAGTGGTGTGTCAGGTTTGGGCCCAGGTGGGCATGGTTCGTCCAGTACGAACTTGTGTCTCTCGCAGCTGAGAACTATTAATAGATTTCTTTTCCAATCTTTATAATTGTCGCCATTCAATTTATTTTCAGTAAGTATCGAAATGAGGGGTGTCGGTGACATTTTGAACTGAAATAAAATTATACTAGACATCATTACAAAGCCCAAGCAAATATGCAGATAATTTAGCAAATAAAACATACAAGTATGTTCCTACATGAAACTTGAAAAAAAATGTAGCATTGCAACGGTAATTCTCAGCACCTATTGCCCCAAGCCACCGAGGGGTGGTCATGAGAACAAATAGCCGGAACATGGACCCCGTCCAATTAATATATGTTACCTTAAATCCTCCAAGGTTAAGACATATATTAATAACCGCTTATTTGGCCACCAGTTTAGTTAACAGAGCTTCTAGGGAAGGTTAATAACTAAACGAGTCTTGAGTGTATAACCATTGTTTACGTAGCCCGATCCACGTCCTACCAAGCCACCGAGGGGTGGTCATGAATAGGATCGCACCCGAACACGTTTTCCACATAGGAGATCCAATCTAGTATACCGGCGGCGGTAAACACCTACCGAGGGGTGTGGTCAGGTCGGAACTGACGCGAGGCGTTACCATGCTTTCACATATGGATCAACAATGGAGGCCGTGGGTTTTGTTTGAAACCCTCTCCCACTCAATATTTTGAAAAACATGCAAGTTTTGACAAATTATGTATGATCAATATAGTATGAGCGGCACTCACCTATCCTATATGACATGTTATCAAATATGCATACAAAACATCCATCAATACATATTTATACATCCATGACATATCACAGAAAAATAATTGACAGAATAACCAAGCCATGGTTCCATCCTAGAACAAAGAAAATAAAGATTACAAAATTCCATCCAAAGCATTCTTTGGGTCTTGAATTTTGTTCCGTCTTCTTGTATCCATCTTTATGCAGCCTCTCCATTTATTTCTCATCCCTAGAATTATTTAAAATTTAAATCTCCAAAAAATTTAAATTTCAAATTCAAATTCCAAATTCGAATTTCAAATTTAAACTTCAAATTTAAATTTTAAACAATATTAAACATCATGTGTAATAATATGTAATTTCAAAAATTTTAAATTTTTAATTACATAATTTTAAACATGATTTAAAATTAAATCTCAAATTTAAAAATCAAAATTTTCTGATTTTGCACCGCCGCACCGTGAAGGCGGCAGCCGCCGTGGGCAGCCACCAACCCCGGAAGGGCTGGCAGCCCACGGCCACCCCTTGTGCAGCCTGCCGGGCTGCAGGCCAAGCCTGCAGCGCCAGGCTGCATGCCCAGACTGGGCGCAGCAGCCGGCAGGCTGCAGGCAGCGCCTGCAGCCAGAGGCTGCACGCCCAGGCTGCGGCCAGCCTTGGGCAGGCCACGGCCACCCCTGGCTGCAGGCAGAGCCTGCGGCCGTGGGTGGTGTGGGCCTGCTCAGGGGCTGCCGCAGCCCCATCCTGCCCGAGGGCAGGGGCTGCAGCCCCACCAAGGTTTGTCGGCCTATCCCGAGGGGTCGTGTCTCGATTTTCGTGCCATATTCCAATTTACCTATTGGGATCTCCAAAAATTAATTTGAATCCCAATTAATTGAAATTTTCCACACAATCAAAATTTCAATCTTTAAATTAAATTTAACTTTTGGGAAAAATAAATTACGGTCTTCAATCTTCAATCTCCTCCAAGAATAATTACATAAAAAATTCCTAAACCGTTTCCGGTGTTCAAAAAATTCTAACCATAAAAATTCTAAGAGACAAGAATTAATATCCATGGGAAAATTACAGTGTTAATAAACTGCTCCCATGGTTACATAAAAATTCCTAGATACAATTTTTCTAAATTCTAAGGAGCCATAACTGGTATAAACAAGCATGCTTATAATAATTCAAAAAATTAAAATAACCACATACTTTATACATAATACATGATAACAACATAAAGGAACCCTAGAATGCCACTCTCTAAATATCAAATCCATACATAAATAAAAAGACTAAGTAATTGTCTAATTTATGTACATGGCATAGTCATGAGATGGCTCTGATACCAATTGTAGGAAAATAAACAGGTAAAAACGTATCAGAGTGGCGCAGCGGAACAATAAAAATTTTTTAGATTGTTAAATATCTCATGATGCCATATACAATAAACCAACAACAATTAAAACTCATACCTCAAGGACGCCAATCTTGTAGAAGGAGAATGACCGGAGGCTTCAACCAACTAGCCTTCTCTACTATTCTCCAATTACCGAATGGCTGAGTGTGTGGGCACTCTGAACCTCGAGCGGTATGCTAGCACTGCTAGTCTTCTTCCGACCACCCAGATCTCTAAAGAACTTTATTGTCACGATGAGCTGTGCAACAATAAGCCTGCTCACCTGAGAGTCTGTGGTCTAAGAGAACTGGAGTGGCAGGACCTCTATTTATAGACCTGCATGAGGTGATTCTCTGAATTCGAATTGGACTAGGAAAAGATTTTCTCCCTTATCCAAACCAAAAAATCCGAATTTTCCAAGGGAGAATCTCCACAATTAAATTCGGTTTTCCTAGGACAAATCCAATCCAAATCTAAACAAGATTTTAACTAGAATTTTATCTCCCTTTTTCAACCAAAAAATCCGAAATCTTTAGGAGAAAATCTTCTCCAAATTTTCGGCCACTTTTAGGATAAGGAAGAATCAAAATTCCACTAGGATTTTTCAAGCTAAATCTCATCTCAACCTTATCCAAAAATAACCGAATTTCCTAGGATAAAGCCTCCAAAATTTCGGCCACTTTTAGGGAGGGAGAGAATCCAAATTCAACTAGGATTGAAACTTGAATTTTCCCTTGAATCTTAACCACAAAAAACCGAATTTTCCATTGAGGATTATCCTCAAAAAATTCACCCACTTTTGTTGGGATTTGGATTCAAAATTCAAGTAGGATTCTAACAAGATTATCCTCTCCAAATCCAACTCAAATTCGAATTTCAAACCTTGTGGATTTTCCACAACAAATTCAAATCCTACTTGGACTGTGATTCAAAATTTGAATTTCAAATTTCAAATTCAAATTTCAAATTCAAATTTCAAATTTCAAATTTCAAATTTCAAATTTAAATTTCAAATTCAAATTTCAAATTCGAATTTCAAATTCAAATTTCAAATTCAAATTTCAAATTCAAAATTCAAATTTCAAATTTCAAAATTCAAATTTCAAATTTCAAAATTCAAATTTCAAATTCCACAAAACGGTTGTTCTCATGGATAATTTTCTACAACTCCAATCCAATCTCAAATAAAATCATGGCAACTTTATTTGGAGTTCGAATAATTGTGTACTCTATTATCCAAAACAAAATCTGAATCCAACCGGAGAGAATCTTGTCTACCATCCTAATCCTGTGTCATCACCATCCATGCATAATAAACTAGCCAATAGCATACACAAATCAATTTGCCAAACGTTAAGGAATTATGTGGAGCTAGTAGAGGGACTGATTGGACATATATAATCGGGCTCTCGTGATTCCATATGATCATCATTCTGTACCGAACAACTCAATCATATGATCACTAATTTTAGAGTCACACCACTATAAACCTGAAACTGAACTCCCAATTATATACCGTATTACGTAAGCCTGTGACGAGCTACCATCCAATGACCTTGTCATATATGCAAAACCCTCATATGATATCTATGATCAGCCTTAGGTCAAAGTCCGTTTAATCCTACTGATCAGGCTATCTTAAAGTTCCATTATACTACCGAATCAAGAAAATGATTATTCACCATATGTGAATAAGAAGTCATCCGCCCAGCAGACGACCCAAGGCCTTGTCCATTTTCACATTCAGTATAATGCCTTTAAGAGGATACCTTTAACTCCTCAGAGCTATGATTCCGATATCTGCAAACAAACCCTTCATTGTATACAAGTCATGCACCCAACGAACCGGTCTATAAGCTTACTACCTCTGAGACGCTTTAGCCATTGGAACATCAAAGTACACAAGTCATATACATGAAGTAGTTCATTTACTCAGGATTAAGGTTATTGCACAATGAACGTCAAAAGCAGATTGATCCACTCATAGCGGACTACGTAGATCAATCACGCTTTAGTACCGGTCTAATATGTCACCACCGAGCAACATATCCATGTCTCTACTTGGGAGTCCAGCTCCAGACAGTCAAGACAGACCGTCCCCTCCAAGGCTTTAGACAACATAATAGTCTTAACATGAGTTAGATGCTCGGTCTAACCCCATAGACTACAGACCATAGTTTAGACTGCTAACTTTAGAACATTGTCTTCTCGCATACAAAAGTCCATTGCATGCAACGTTCTAACAGTTTTAACACAAGCAGTCAGTGAGCCATATTTGCTTACATTCACTTTAACATGTAAATAAGATGAGGACAGATAGCAATGTAATGAATAACCTCTATATATAATTTTATTATCCAGTTCAAAATGAATACATCAAAATGTCTCTAATACTTAGGGCATTTCCTAACATTGTGAGGATTAGTGAACCGCCCCATTAGAAACTTCGTAATGGAAGAAAACGACCCCTATGTCAGAATAGTACCACTCGAGGGACGGGTGTGATCTAAGCATTAAATTTGAGGCGATTACATCGGTAACGGTAACCCGACAGGCTAAATGGTCTACGGGACGTATTCAATCAGTTGACTAGTCAGTTAGCTAGTCAAGGACCAAGTCTGAATGGGATAGTGAGAGACAGTGATTAATTTGTCAAGTAGACAAATTAATCAAGCACTATTAGAAATTAGATATCAAATTCTCAAAGTAGAGCAGTTAGGTACCGATAGGCATCGGTATCACACAACGATAGTTTTATTAGTTCCTATCGATAGAATGACCTAAGAGTGACATTAATTAATTTATTAAGCAAATAAATTAATTAACCATAATTAGAAATTAGAAAATCAAATTCTTAAGAAGAGGGCAATTAGTACCGATAAGGATCGGTATCACTAACGATAGAGTTTTTATTAGTAACTAATGACCACAGTGACCTAAGAGTAAATGTTAATGAAATGTATTATGATTACAGGGAGGTACCTGTATTGTGACGAAGGCGAGAGTATAAACTGTCTGATGACAGGTAAGTACAACTCCCCCTACAGCATGGATAAAATGAATTTAAAATGATGCTTTTCCAGTATTTTAAGTATGTATCTTGCACACGATGCTGCACAGCATACATAAGAGCATATAGTTTCACAATCAAGTAGATTGATGAAAGAACAAGATAGAAGCCATAGATCCCTACCGTGTAGGATTGGGGACAGCTTAAAGAAGCGTATGGCTAGAACAGTTAAATAAGATGGAAATAAGTATGTGTGTCGTACTGGCTCCTTCAGTCGATGGGGTTTCTAGTTAAAGAAAGTTAAGGCCAAAAGTTGAGCATCAGTTAATGGCTCTTCAGCATTAGTTGACCTCGGGCGTTACCGTTGGTCTGCACGTACACGGTACTGACACATGGGCCCTAAATAGACAAGAAAAGAAAAGAGAAGTTTGAAGCATAAATGAACATAACCGGACCATGCATTAGTTATAGTTCGTTATGCTTTCTTTTTCAGTAGAGTGCATACAGTACACGATGCTTCTGCCATGCATAAAGTATGTGAAGTTTTATATTCAGTGTTATGACATGTTATGTGATGACATGATATGTGAGCTAATATGTGATATACTTATATGGTATGTGATTTATTAAGTGATACATGTCATGCTTATGATTTTAAGTATGTGTTATGTTTTAAACATGTTTTGCGGTTAACATGTTGTACTTACTGGGCGTAAAGCTCACGGAGTGTGTTCATGCTGTAGGTAAGCATCCTATAGCGTAAACATCAAGAGACGATGATGGCGGCGGAGGCGGATGTGAGGATGAGGTTATGGATACACCGCGAGTATTCTTCAGCACAGTATGAGTAAATAATATTTTGAATGGTGACAGTTAAATAGTATTTTGGAACAGTAAACAGTATATGTATGAGTAGTATATTTAAATAGTATCTGGTGAATAGCAATCAGATATACAAGTACATAATTGTGTATGTATAATTGAAATCCTCATGTTTTTCAAATTCTGCATTTTAATAGTATGCGTATGTGAATGGTAAATACATACGCGTATAAAAAAAATTTCCCTCTAAATTTATGGTATTAAATTCAACAAGTTTAAGTATCGGTTTTAAAGAAGAAGTATAAGTAAAAGTTAAAGAAGCAAGTAATAGTTTTCAGTAACGATCCGGGCCGCAGAGGGCGCGGGGCACCACAGTTGGTATCAGAGCAGTTTCCTGCCATCCTACCTCACATCGCCGCATGCCTGCCTCATCTGTCCAAGTAAGTTAGTTTTATTTTTAGTCGGTAAATATTTATCTATTGAAGATAACATTTTATAGTAATGAAACGACGAAATCTATGATGGCGAGGATAAGATGAAAAGATGCTGAGATCATTATATGAAAAATCACGACTGTGCAGTGCTAGAGAACTGCTCAGAGAAAGAACATGGATTGCTGCTCGAGTTATACCGATCTTCAGGGCTAGTTGTCCACTAAGTTTCGAGTGGTAAATAGTACTCTTGCACTTTATGAGAATGTCAGGACTGGTTTCACGTTATCAAAGTGATTCCCCGATTGTACGTCATTGATCAGGATAACTGAGTCCTGTTGGCTGTTGATATCTCTCAGGAAGATACTCTCGTGTGTATCGGGATCCTTATGACCAGGATGAGCTCTTAACTGCGTCGAGTTTTGCCATACCACGATCAAGCCAATCTCTGAGAGGAGTCCAGCATCAGCCTTAGTTTTTCTTTGTGGGCAAGCGGGGAGTGAAACCGCCTAAGTTCCCTAGAGTTATGGATATACGAGAATTTGTTCATCGGACTGAAAGACTGTAGCTGATGTTCGGTGATACAGTTCTAACGTATGCTGTTCGCTATACGGAACCGATATGGACTTCTACAATACATTCCGAGACAAAAGTGGATCAAGACAGGAGAAGGCCCTGAGGGCCTAAATATGATTTTTTTACGAGTATGATCAAGTATGGTAAAGAGTACAGGACGGTTCCTGGCACTCAGATGATGTCCCAATATGATGCGATAGTTGTATTGAACATCATAAGAATAAGGGAAGAAAGGAAAGATATAGTATGTATATATCTATGATGATTAAAATGAAGTTGTTTAGTAAGAAGGAAAATAATATGTAAATACGAATCCCAAGTACAAAATTTGAGAAGCTTATGTCCTCTTTTTTCATTGCGTGATAGGGTTACATAGGTAACAATGGAAAGAACAAGAGCCCAAACAAACCAAGCTACGCGAGACGACGAGCTACTGGTATGTCTCGCAACGATGTAGGAAATGATGATAAATCAACAATGAGAGCTTAACTAGCTCAGAGAACAGATGAACCGACAACAACAAGCACCACAACCCATGGAGGTACTAGTCCAAGCTACACCAGTAGCCCCCGATGCTTCCAGAGAACAAGCGGCCCCACCAGCCCAAGCAATTCCAGCACCACTGGCTGTGGCTGCTCCTACAACAGCCAATGTTATTATACCAGCCTATAGAGAGGGTGACTTATACGAGCGGTTTCGGCACATAAAGGTACCTGAATTTGAAGGAACTACAAACCCTATTGAAGCCGACGATTGGCTGACTGATGTTCAAGTCATTCTAGACCTCGTGGGACTGACCGAAGGAGAAAAAGTTATATGTGCATCCCTAGCCCTACGGAAAGGAGCACGCCAGTGATGGAAGACCGTGGCTATCAGAAGGAATATCAATGAAATCAACTGGGCAGACTTCATTACTGAGTTTAGAGAAATGTACTTCAACGACGAAGCTTTAGTGGTCTAGCAAGATGAATTTAACAATTTGCACCAAGGAGGCATGACGGTCATGGAGGCCATAAGAAAATTCGAATAGCTAGCCCGACTTTGCCCCGACCTAGTGCCAACTGAGAATAAAAAGGTCAGGAGGATGCTAAAAATGTTTCAGACAAATATAGCCGTCCAAGTCTACAGTGGCAGCCATGGGCCAACAATCATGGCCGAATGTGTCAGCAGAGCCATCCGGGCTGAGTATTGGGTAGCCCAAGACAAAGAAAGGAGGGCGCAGATCTTCAAGGCAAAGAGAGTAGAGAAGAACTAATCGAAGCCGACCAAGGGCAGATAGTACTCTGAATTTCAGCACAGAGGGCAGAGTACAGGAAACAACCAACACAACTGGCCATCCAACAACAACAATAAGAGGAAAGGGAATCCAGGCAACCAGGGCCATCAAAGGAACTTTCCTTAGAAGAAAAAAAACTGAGGAGGAAACGGAAATCAACACTCACCCTGTCCAAAATGTGGGAGGAGCCATCCGGGAGAATGCCACCAGGGCACTAGCGGTTATTGCATATGTGGCAAGGAAGGCCACTTCGCTAAACACTACTGCTCGGACCCACAAAATCAGCAAGGTCAAGCTCACCCTACTAGCGGACAGCTGCATGCCGCCCAGGGAAGGATTGAAGGCCCAGCGATCAGCCAAGGTAGGTTAGAAGCTCTAGAACTATAAGGGAGGATTTATGCCTTTACTCGTGAGGATGCAGTGTTAGGAAATGCCCTAAGCATTAGAGACATTTTGATGTATTCATTTTGAACTAGATAATAAAATTATATATAGAGGTTATTCATTACATTGCTATCTGTCCTCGTCTTATTTACATGTTAAAGTAAATATAAGCAAATATGGCTCACTGACTGCTTGTGTTAAAACTGTTAGAACGTTGCATGCAATGGACTTTTGTATGCGAGAAGACAATGTTCTAAAGTTAGCGGTCTAAACTATGGTCTGTAGTCTATGGGGTTAGACTGAGCATCTAACTCATGTTAAGACAATTACGTTGTCTAAAGCCTTGGAGGGGATGGTTTGTCTTGACTGTCTGGAGCTGGACTCCCAAGTAGAGACATAGATATGTTACTTGGTGGTGACATATTAGACCGGGACTAAAGCGTGATTGATTTACGTAGTCCGCTATGAGTGGATCAATCTGCTTTTGACGTTCATTGTGCAATAACCTTAATCCTGAGTAAATGAACTACTTCATGTATATGGCTTGTGTACTTTGATGTTCCAATGGCTAAAGCGTCTCAGAGGTAGTAAGCTTATAGACCAATTTGTTGGGTGCATGACTTGTATACGATGAAGGGTTTGTTTGCAGATATCGGAATCATAGCTCTGAGGAGTTAAAGGTATCCTCTTAAAGGCATTATACTGAATGTGAAAATGGACAAGGCCTTGGGTCGTCTGCTGGGCGGATGACTTCTTATTCACATATGGTGAATAATCATTTTCTTAATTCGATAGTATAATGGAACTTTAAGATAGCCTGATCAGTAGGATTAAACGGACTTTGACCTAAAGCTGATCATGGATATCATATGAGGGTTTTGCATATATGACAAGGTCATTGGATAGTAGCTCGTCACAGGCTTACGTAATACGGTATAAAATTAGGAGTTCAGTTTCAGGTTTATAGTGGTGTGACTCTGAAACTAGTGATCATATGATTGAGTTGTTAGGTAAAGAATGATGATCATATGGATTTGCGGGAGCCCAATTATATATGTCCAATCAGTCCCTCTACTAGCTCCACATAATTCCTTAACGTTTGGCAAATTGATTTGTGTATGCTATTGGCTAGTTTATTATGCATGGATGGTGATGACACAGGATTAGGATGGTAGACAAAATTCTCTCCGATTGGATTCAGATTTTGTTTTGGATAATAGAGTACACAATTATTCGAACTCCAAATAAAGTTGCCATGATTTTATTTGAGATTGGATTGGAGTTGTAGAAAATTATCCATGAGAACAAGAATTGGAAACACAACCGTTTTGTGGATTTTAAAATTTGAATTTTGAAATTTGAAATTTGAATTTTGAAATTTGAAATTTGAAATTTGAATTTGAAATTCAAATTTGAAATTTGAATTTAAAATTCGAATTTGAAATTTGAATTTGAAATTTAAATTTGAAATTTGAAATTTGAAATTTGAAATTTGAATTTGAAATTTGAAATTCAAATTTTGAATCATAGTCCAAGTGAGATTCGAATTTGTTGTGGAAAATCCACAAGGTTTGAAATTCGAATTTGAGTTGGATTTGGAGAGGATAATCTTGTTAGAATCCTACTTGAATTTTGTATCCAAATCCTAACAAATTATGGACGAAATTTTGAGGATAATCCTCAATGGAATTTCGGTTTTTTTGTGGATAAGGTTCAAGGGAAAAATTCAAGTTTCAATCTTAGTTGAATTTGGATTCTCTCCTTCCCTGAAAAGTGGCTAAAATTATGGAGGAAATCTCCTAGGAAAATTTGGTTATTTTGGATAAGGTTGAGATAAGATTCAAGCTTGAAAATCCTAGTGGAATTTTGATTCTCCCTTATCCTAAATGTGGCCGAATTTTTGGAGGGAAAATCTTCTAGGAATTTTGGATTTTTTGGTTGAAAAAGGAAGATAAAATTCTAGTTAAAATCTGGTTTAGATTTGGATTGGATTTATCCTAAATAAACCGAATTTTATTGTTGGGATTTTCCCATGGAAAATTCAGATTTTATAGATATGGATAAGGGAGAATATCTTTTCCTAATCCAATTCGAATTCAGAGAATCACCTCATGCAAGTCTATAAATAGAGGTCCTACCACTCCAGTTCTCTTAGACCACAGACTCTCAGGTGAGCAGGCTTATTGTTGCACAGCTCATCGTGACAATAAGTTCTTTAGAGATTTGGGTGGTCGGAAGAAGACTAGCAGTGCTAGCATACCGATCGAGGTTCAGAGTGCCCACACACTCAGCCATTCGGGAATTGGAGAATAGTAGAAAAGGCTCGTTGGTTGAAGCCTCCGGTCATTCTCCTCCTGCAAGATTGGCATCCTTGAGGTATGAGTTTTAATTGTTGTTGGTTTATTGTATATGGCATCATGAGATATTTAACGATCTAAAAATTTTTATTGTTCCGTTGCACCACTCTGATACGTTTTTTTACCGATTTATTTTCCTACAATTGGTATCAGAGCCATCTCATGACTATGTCGTGTACATAAATTAGACAATTACTTAGTCTTTTTATTTATGTATGGATTTGATATTTAGAGAGTGGCATTCTAGGGTTCCTTTATGTTGTTATCATGGATTATGTATGTGGTTATTTTAATTTTTGGAATTATTATAAGCATGCTTGTTTATACCGGTTATGGTTCCTTAGAATTTAGAAAAATTGTATCTAGGAATTTTTATGTAACCATGGGAGCAGTTTATTAACACTGTAATTTTCCCATGGATTTTAATTTTTGTCTCTTAGAATTTTTATGGTTAGAATTTTTGTACACCGGAAACGGTTTAGGAAATTTTATGTAATTATTCTTGGAGGAGATTGAAGATTGAAGGCCGTAATTTATATTTTCCCAAAAGTTAAATTTGATTTAAAGGTTGAAATTTTGATTGTGTGGAAAATTTCAATTTAATTGGGATTCAACTTAATTTTGGAAATCCTAATAGGTAAATTGGAATATGGCACGAAAATTGAGACACAACCCCTCGGGATAGGCCGACGGGCCTTGGTGGGGCTGCAGCCCCTGCCCTCGGGCAGGATGGGGCTGCGGCAGCCCCTGCCCTCGGGCAGGATGGGGCTGCGGCAACCCCTGCCCTCGGGCAGGATGGGGCTGCGGCAGCCCCTGTGCAGGCCAACACCACCCACGGCCGCAGGCTTGGCCTGCAGCCAAGGGTGGCGGTGGCCTGCCCAAGGCTGGCCGCAGCCTGGGCGTGCAGCCTCTGGCTACAGGCGCTGCCTGCAGCCTGCCGGTTGCTGCGCCCAACCTGGGTGTGCAGCCTGGCGCTGCAGGCTTGGCCTGCAGCCTGGCAAGGCTGCACATAAGGGGCAGCTGTGGGCTGCCAGCCCCTTTGGGGCTGGTGGCTGCCGCCTTAGGGGGCGGTGGTGCGACGGTTGAAAATCGAAAAATTTTGATTTTTAAATTTGTGATTTAATTTTAAATCATATTTAAAAATATATAATTGAAAATTTGATATTTTTTAAAATTACATATTATTACACATGATGTTTAAAATTGTTTAAAATTTAAATTTGAAATTTAAATTTGAAATTCGAATTTGGAATTTGAATTTGAAATTTAAATTTTTGGAGATTTAAATTTTAGATAATTTTTCAGATGAGAAATAAATGGAGAGGCTACATAAAGATGGATACAAGAAGACGGAACAAAATTCAAGACCCAAAGAATGCTTTGGATGAAATTTTGTAATCTTTATTTGTTGAGGTGAGCAAGCTTGAGCAGGCTTGAGGTGAGCAGCCTCCGGTCATTCTCCTCCTACAGATTGGCATCCTTGAGGTATGAGTTTTAATTGTTGTTGATTTATTGTATATGGCATCATGAGATATATAACGATCTAAAAATTTTTATTGTTCCGCTGCGCCACTCTGATACGTTTTTACCGATTTATTTTCCTTCAAAAAATGCTTTGGATCGAATTTTGTAATCTTTATTTTCTTTGTTCTAGGATGGAACCATGGCTTGGTTATTATTCTGTCAATTAATTTTTTTCTGTGATATGTCATGGATGTATAAATATATATTGATGGATGTTTTATATACATATTTGATAACATGTTATATAGGATAGGTGAGTTCCGCTCATACTATATTGATCATACATATTTGTCAAAACTTGCATGTTTTTCAAAATATTGAGTGGGAGAGGGTTTCAAACAAAACCCACGGCCTCCATTGTTGATCCATATGTGAAAGCATGGTAACGCCTCGCATCAGTTCTGCCCTGACCACACCCCTCGGTAGGTGTTTACCACCGCCGGAATACTAGATTGGATCTCCTATGTGGAAAACGTGTTCGGGTACGATCCTATTCATGACCACCCCTCAGTGGCTTGGTAGGACATGGATCTGGCTACGTAAACAATAGTTATACACTCAAGACTCGTTTAGTTATTAACCTTCCCTAGAAGCTCTGTTAACTAAACTGGTGGCCAAATAAGCGGTTATTAATATATGTCTTAACCTTGGAGGATTTAAGGCAACATATATTAATTGGATGGGGTCCATGTTCCGGCTATTTGTTTCCATGACCACCCCTCGGTGGCTTGGGGCAATAGGTGCTGAGAATTACCATTGCAATGCTACATGTTTTTCAAGTTTCATGTAGGAACATACTTGTATGTTTTATTTGCTAAATTATCTGTATATTTGCTTGGGCTTTGTAATGATGTCTAGTATAATTTTATTTCAGTTCAAAATGTCACCGACACCTCTCATTTCAATACTTACTGAGAATAAACTGAATGGCGACAATTATAAAGATTGGAAAAGAAATCTATTAATAGTTCTCAGCTGCGAGAGACACAAGTTCATACTGGACAAACCATGCCCACCTGGGCCCAAACCTGACACACCACTTGAGGAGGTCCCGGTTGCCTATAATCGTTGGAGAGAATCCAATGAGATAGCTCGATGCTACATCCTTGCTAGCATGACGAGTGCTTTACAAAAGCAGCATGAGACTTATCAAGTTGCTGGTGAGATCATGGAAAATCTGGAGGACATGTTCGGAGGCCAAGAAAAATTGGCTCGACAGCCCGCTATCACCAACATTATGAACTCTAAGCAAAAGGCGGGTACTCCGGTGAAGGACCATATAATCACTCTAATGGGATTCTTCGCTGAGGTTGCCGAGAATGGTGCTGAGTTGGACTGCAACCCCCAGATCGAGATGGTGTTCAAGACTCTGTCTAAAGATTTTGTGGGGTTTAAGGCTGCATACAATCTGGCGACAAAGGAGTTAGGACTAACCGAGCTCATGAAGCAACTACAGGCTTATGAACGGATGATAAGGGATGAGGATGTGGTCCGACCTAAAGGAGAGGCCAATTTGGCGGAATCTTCCAAACCCTCACGGAAGAGGAAGAGGCCAAATAAGAAGCAAGTGGCTTCTAGTTCTTATAATCTTCCTATCTCGGACGGGAAGAAGAAGAAGAAGAACAAGAAGCCGAAGGACCCTAAAAAGTCCAAATGCTTCCATTGTGGGAAGGTAGGTCACTTCAAGAAGGCTTGCTGGGAATTCCTAGCCGCCAAGGGCAAGGAAGGTAAGGAACTTCATTACTTGGAAGCGTGTTTGGTGGAAGAATCGAAAGACACTTGGGTCATTGATTCGGGCACCACTAATCATGTTTGTGTTTCTATGCAGGGGTTCGTGGAAACGAGAAGTCTACATGATAGGAGCCTCTCGTTGCGGACTGGAGATGGTAGTTTTGTGGTGGCTGAAGTAGTGGGAGATGTTTACCTTTATTTTGATCAATTTAGGTTTATTTTATTGAAAGACTGTTTTTATGTTCCTAATTTTAGGAGGAACCTTATATCGGTAGCTTGTTTAATAAAGGATTCTTATTCAGTTTCTTTTAGTAAAAGAGTTGATATTCGTAGAAATAAGTCTTTTATCTGTTCTTGATGGATGGATGGAAACCTATATTTGGTCAAACCAAAGATGTACTCACTGCTTGACACTGAATTAATTGATAACTCTAAAAGGTTGAAAGTTTCTCACTCTAACAAGGCGTATCTTTGGCATTTAAGACTTGATCATATTAATCAGGATAGGACTCAAAAATTGGTGAAAGACGGTCCTCTGGAATCTCTAGAGGAGGTACGACTTCCCCAATGTGAGTCTTGTCTAGAGGGTAAAATGACTAAGAGGTCTTTTGGAGCTAAGGGTATAAGGGCTCAGGAGCTCTTAGAAATTGTGCACACTGACGTATGTGGCCCCATGAACGTTACAGCATGAGGAGGGTTCAAGTATTATGTCTCTTTTATAGATGATTACTCGAGGTATGGATATGTGTATCTGATGCACCGCAAGAGCGAAACCTTTGACAAGTTCAAAGAATATCATGCAGAAGTGGAAAAGCAATTAGATAAATCCATAAAGACACTTCGATCTGATCGAGGTGGCGAATACCTCTCCGATGAATTTCTAGGACATCTTGTAGAGAACGGGATATTATTCCAATTGACTGCACCTGGTACTCCACAACAGAATGGTGTAGCCGAAAGGAGAAACAGAACCTTATTGGATATGGTACGGTCCATGATGAGTTATTCAACACTGCTATTATCATTTTGGGGATATGCTTTACAAACGGCGTGCTATATTCTGAACCAGGTTCTGAGCAAATCAATTCCCAGAACTCTGTATGAATTGTGGCGTGGCAAGAAGCCCTCCCTTGGACATATGAGAATATGGGGCTGCCCGGCACATGTATTGGATGGGGATGCGAAAAAGTTGGAACCAAGATCAGAATTGTGCATATTTGTAGGGTATCCAAAAGGAACTAAAGGAGGTCTGTTCTATAACCTGAAGGAACAAAAAGTCATTGTCTCAACTCATGCAACATTCTTGGAGGAAAGTCACATGAATGACTTTAAGCCTCGAAGCAAAGTGGTGCTAGAGGAGTTATATGGTGAAAGAACTGCTCCACAGATTTCGGTCTTGGACGCAAGTCCGAGTTCCAGTGAAAGACCTGCAGACGATCAACAATTTAGGGTGCCTCATCGTAGTGGGAGGGTTTCTAAGAAACCTAATTTCTTCATGTATGATGCTGAGGTATACCAGGCCGAGGCTCATGAGCATGAGGATGATCCGGTCACTTATGATGAAGCTGTAAATGATGTTGATTCTAAATCTTGGAAACAGGCTATGAACAATGAGATGGATTCTATGAAATCCAACTCTATTTGGGAACTTGTAGATTTGCCGAATGGGATAAAACCCATTGGATGCAAATGGGTCTACAAAAGAAAGAAGGATGCGGAAGGGAGAGTGGAAACTTTCAAAGCTAGACTGGTTGCAAAGGGGTACACGCAAAAGGCTGGAATTGATTACGATGAAACCTTTTCGCCTGTTGCTATGCTAAAGTCTATTCGTATTCTTCTGTCCATTGCTGCAGCTCTCGATTACGAGATCTGGCAAATGGATGTCAAGACGGCATTCTTGAATGGCCATCTTGAAGAGTGTATCTATATGATACAGCCCGAAGGGTTCGTAGCGAAAGGCCAAGAAAGGAAAGTCTGCAAGTTGCTTAGATCCATTTATGGATTAAAGCAAGCATCCCGCTCATGGAACCAGAGGTTTGATCAAGCGATTAAGACATTTGGTTTTGAGCAGAACGTTGATGAACCTTGTGTTTATAAACGTATTAAGGATGGAAAAGTGGTCTTTCTGATACTCTATGTCGATGATATACTACTTATTGGGAATGATGTAGGGAACTTATCATCGGTCAAGCTTTGGTTACACCAACAGTTTGACATAAAGGACTTGGGAGAAGCTAATTATGTTCTAGGCATTCGTCTCTTCAGAGATCGAAAGAGCAAAATGATAGCGTTATCCCAAGCTTCATACATAGATAAAATAATTGACAAATATGCAATGCAAGAGGCAAAGAAAGGCTCACAACCTTCTATTGCCGGTCTAACTCTTTCATTGGATGACTGTCCCAAGACATTGGAAGAAAGAGAGCTTATGAGTAAGGTCCCTTGTGCATCCGCTGTGGGTAGCCTTATGTATGCTATGCTTTGCACACGCCCAGATATATGTTTTGCAGTAGGTATGGTAAGTCGATATCAAGCAAATCCTGGAACCAAGCACTGGCAAGCTGTAAAGCATATACTCAAGTATCTTAAGAGAACGAGGGATTATATGCTGGTGTATTCTGGAGGGGACCTAACACCCGTAGGATACACGGACTCAGACTTCCAGACTTGTAAGGATTCGAGGAAATCGACATCTGGATCAGTGTTTTTACTCGGAGGAGGCGCCATTGTGTGGAGGAGCTTGAAGCAGGCTGCACAGCTGACTCTACTATAGAGGCTGAGTATGTGGCTGCGGTTGAGGCATCTAAAGAAGTGGTTTGGCTTCGCAAGTTCTTTAGAGACCTTGAGGTCATTCCAGGTGTTGACAAGCCTATCACACTTTACTGTGATAATACAGGGGCTATTGCCAACACAAGGGAATCTCGGCACCATAAGAGGACCAAGCACATCGATCGGAGATATCATATTATTAGAGGGCATGTGGAGACAGGACAAGTGGATGTATGTAAGATCGCGTCCGAGGACAATATCGCCGATCCCTTTACTAAGACTTTGGTGGCTAGAAGCTTTGAGAGGCATGTAGAGGCGATGGGGATGCGTAACATGGCACATCTACTGGCTTAGGGCAAGTGGAAGATTGTTAGGAAATGCCCTAAGCATTAGAGACATTTTGATGTATTCATTTTGAACTGGATAATAAAATTATATATAGAGGTTATTCATTACATTGCTATCTGTCCTCGTCTTATATACATGTTAAAGTAAATGTAGGCAAATATGGCTCACTGACTGTTTGTGTTAAAACTGTTAAAACGTTGTATGCAATGGACTTTTGTATGCAAGAAGACAATGTTCTAAAGTTAGCGGTCTAAACTATGGTCTATAGTCTATGGGGTTAGACCGAGCATCTAACTCATGTTAAGACTATTATGTTGTCTAAAGCCTTGGGGGGACGGTTTGTCTTGACTGTCTGGAGCTGGACTCCCAAGTAGAGACATAGATATGTTACTTGGTGGTGACATATTAGACCAGGACTAAAGCGTGATTGATCTACATAGTCCGCTATGAGTGGATCAATCTGCTTTTGACGTTCATTGTGCAATAACCTTAATCCTGATTAAATGAACTACTTCATGTATATGACTTGTGTACTTTGATGTTCCAATGGCTAAAGCGTCTCAGAGGTAGTAAGCTTATAGACCGGTTCGTTAGGTGCATGACTTGTATACAATGAAGGGTTTGTTTGCAGATATCGGAATCATAGCTCTGAGGAGTTAAAGGTATCCTCTTAAAGGCATTATACTGAATGTGAAAATGGACAAGGCCTTGGGTCGTCTGCTGGGCAGATGACTTCTTATTCACATATGGTGAATAATCATTTTCTTAATTCAGTAGTATAATGGAACTTTAAGATAGCCTGATCAGTAGGATTAAACAGACTTTGACCTAAGGCTGATCATGGATATCATATGAGGGTTTTGCATATATGACAAGGTCATTGGATAGTAGCTTGTCACAGGCTTACGTAATATGGTATATAATTGGGAGTTCAGTTTCAGGTTTATAGTGGTGTGACTTTGAACCTAGTGATCATATGATTGAGTTGTTCGGTAAAGAAATGATGATCATATGGATTTGCGGGAGCCCGATTATATATGTCCAATCAGTCCCTCTACTAGCTCCACATAATTCCTTAACGTTTGGCAAATTGATTTGTGTATGCTATTGGCTGGTTTATTATGCATGGATGGTGATGACATAGGATTAGGATGGTAGACAAGATTCTCTCCGGTTGGATTCAGATTTTTTTTTGGATAATAGAGTACACAATTATTCGAACTCCAAATAAAGTTGCCATGATTTTATTTGAGATTGGATTGGAGTTGTAGAAAATTATCCATGAGAATAAGAATTTGAAACATAACCGTTTTGTGGATTTTGAAATTTGAATTTTGAAATTTGAAATTTGAATTTTGAATTTTGAAATTTGAATTTTGAATTTTGAATTTTGAAATTTGAAATTTGAAATTTGAATTTGAAATTTGAATTTGAAATTTGAATTGAAAATTTGAATTTGAAATTTGAATTTGAAATTTAAATTTGAAATTTGAAATTTGAAATTTGAATTTGAAATTCGAATTTGAAATTTGAAATTCAAATTTTGAATCACAGTCCAAGTGGGATTCGAATTTGTTGTGAAAAATCCACAAGGTTTGAAATTCGAATTTGAGTTGGATTTGGAGAGGATAATCTTATTAGAATCTTACTTGAATTTTGAATCCAAATCCTAACAAATTATGGACGAAATTTTGAGGATAATCCTCAATGGAATTTCAGTTTTTTGTGGATAAGGTTCAAGAGAAAAATTCAAGTTTCAATCCTAGTTGAATTTGGATTCTCTCCTTCCCTGAAAAGTGGCTAAAATTATGGAGGAAATCTCCTAGGAAAATTCGGTTATTTTGGATAAGGTTGAGATAAGATTCAAGCTTGAAAATCCTAGTGAAATTTTGATTCTCCCTTATCCTAAATGTGGCCGAATTTTTGGAGGGAAAATATCCTAGGAAATTTCGGATTTTTTGGTTGAAAAAGAGAGATAAAATTCTAGTTAAAATCTTGTTTAGATTTGGATTGGATTTATCCTAAATAAACCGAATTTTATTGTTGGGATTTTCCCATGGAAAATTCAGATTTTATGGATATGGATAAGGGAGAATATCTTTTCCTAATCCAATTCGAATTCAGACAATCACCTCATGCAGGTCTATAAATAGAGGTCCTGCCACTCCAGTTCTCTTAGACCACAGACTCTCAGGTGAGCAGGCTTATTGTTGCACAGCTCATCGTGACAATAAGTTCTTTAGAGATCTGGGTGGTCGGAAGAAGACTAGTAGTGCTAGCATACCGATCGAGGTTCAGAGTGCCCACACACTCAGCCATTCGGGAATTGGAGAATAGTAGAGAAGACTAGTTGGTTGAAGCCTCCGGTCATTCTCCTCCTGCAAGATTGGCGTCCTTGAGGTATGAGTTTTAATTGTTGTTGGTTTATTGTATATGGCATCATGAGATATTTAACGATCTAAAAATTTTTATTGTTCCGCTGCGCCACTCTGATACGTTTTTTTACCGATTTATTTTCCTATATGCAGAGGCCGGAACCTCGATCGTGGTGACAGGTCAGCTTTCTGTCGCCAACTCCACCGCACTAGTTTTGTTTGATTCCGGTGCTACGCATTCTTTTGCATCATTAGAATTTGCTAGGAGGTTAGGCAAGAACTTAGATAAGATGAATCAGACTTTTCGAATTGCCCTTCCCTCTAGGGAAATTTTGTTGTCTAGTTATTGGATACGTCACGTACCAATAGTTATCAGCGAGCACGAGCTAAGCGTGGATCTAATCATCATTGAGATGTATGACTCGACATGATTATAGGAATGGATTTCGTCGCCAAGTACCATGCCGTTATAGACTATCAGAGATGGGAGGTGACCTTCCACCTGAGCGGACACGAAAAATTTGTCTACAAGGGCTTATCATCGAAGCAACCAAAGATGATGATATCGGCAATGAAGGCTCGCCAGCTACTATCTAGTGGATGCACTGGTTTTCTCACACACATAATGGATATGACGCAGGAAGTAAAAACCAGACCAGACAAGTACCAGTAGTAAAAGAGTTCACGGAAGTATTCCCCGAAGATCTTCTAGGACTTCCGCCAGAGCAGGAGATATCGTGCAAAATCGAACTGTTACCAGGATCGACACCCGTATCTAAGGCCTCCTATAGAATGGCCTTGGTAGAATTGAAGGAGCTTCAAACTCAGTTAAAGGAGCTGATGAACAATGGTTTCATTCGACAGAACTGCTCACCATGGGGAGCACCGGTCTTATTTGTAAAGAAGAAAGACGGAACATTGCGAATATGCAGAGACTACCGGGAGGTGAACAAGATCACGATCAAGAACAAGTATCCGTTGCCACGGATCGACGATTTGTTCGACCAGCTACGAGGCACTACCATGTTGTCCAAGATCGACCTACGATCTGGGTACCACCAGTTGCAAATTCGAGATGCAGACATCCCCAAGACAGCATTCCAAACACGATATGGACACTATGAGTTCCTTGTTATGTCGTTCAGGCTGACAAACGCACCTGTCGCTTTCACGGATCTAATGAATCGAGTATTCAAAGAGTTCCTGGACAAGTTTGTTATTGTGTTCATCGATGACATACTTGTATATTCTAAGACAAAGGAAGAGCATGCGGAGCATTTGAGAGCCATCCTACTCAAGCTTAAGGAGCATCAACTGTATGCCAAATTCTCTAAGTGTGAATTTTGGCTGGAGAAGGTTCATTTTCTCTGTCACGTGTTCTCCCATGAGGGAGTGTCCGTGGACCCAACAAAAGTAGAAGCAGTTAGCAATTGGCCGACTCTGAAGAATGTAACAGAAATCTGTAGCTTCTTAGGTTTAGAGGGATACTACCGACGCTTTATGGAAGGATTCTTGAAGCTAGCTGCACCATTCACGACGCTAACCAAGAAGGAAAAGAAGTACGAGTGGTCTGACAAGTGCGAAAAGAGCTTTCAGGAGCTAAAAAGCCGACTCACAAGCGCTCTAATCCTGACCATACTAGATGTTGAACAAGGGAATTTTGTAATTTACAGCGACACATCCAAGACTAGACTAGGAGCTATGTTAATGCAAGGTGGTAGGGTAGTCACATACGCCTCGAAACAACTCAAGAACCACAAAAGGAACTACCCGATGCACGACTTGGAGCTTGCAGTGGTGGTCTTTGCACTCAAAATATGGAGGCATTACCTATATGGCATCAAGTGCGAGATCTACATGGACCACCAGAGCCTCAACTACATTTTCATGCAGAAGGAGCTTAGTATGAGGCAACGAAGATGGCTGGAACTGGTAAAGGATTATGACTGTGAAATCCTTTATCACCCAGGAAAGGCCAATAAGGTGGCTGACGCATTGAGCAGGATGCACTCTTCAACGCTTATGACCATCCAGGCCCTATCGGAAGCACTGCAAAAGGAGCTATGGAGCAGCGAGATTGAGATGTTAACAGGAAGGTTGTCTGAAATGACCCTCCAGTCAATGCTCATAGAGGAAATCAAGGCCGGCCAGGACCTCCATTCGTCCTTGCACAAGCTCAAAAGGGAGGCAATGGAGGACTAGAATTCAGAATTTCAGGTCTCTAAGGATGGCATACTCTATTTCGGAGATAGAGTGTGTGTTCCAAAGGATGAAGAACTCAAGAAGCGGATCCTGTTAGAAGCTCATGACACACCGTACGCGATACATCCAAGAGAAAATAAGATGTACCAAGGCTTGAAAGGAAGTTTTTGGTGGCCAAACATGAAGAATGACGTCACCGAGTTCGTAGCAAGGTGCCTCACTTGCCAGAAAATTAAAGCAGAAAATTAGTGACCAGGAGTAGAGCTGTAGAAGATCGAGCTACCAGAGTGGAAATGGGAGTAAATTACTATGGATTTCATGGTCGGATTGCCCAGGACCTCAAGTGGGAACGATGCCATTTGGGTAATTATGGATCGATTAACGAAGTTAGCTCGATTTAGCCATGAAGTTGAGCTACTCGGTAGAGAGGTTAGCAGAAATGTACGTCGCTCAAGTAGTAAGACTGCACGGAGTACCCAAATCGATCATCTCAGATCGCGATGGACTCTTTACTTCAAGGTTTTGGTAGACCGTTCAAGCTGCAATGGGAACCAAATTGAAGCTCAGCACCGCTTTCCATCCTCAGACTGACGGTCAATCTGAGAGGACTATACAAACGTTAGAGGATATGTTGAGAACGTCCGTCTTAGACTTTAAGGGGAATTGGGATCAAAAGCTGCCATTGATAGAGTTCTCGTACAATAATAGCTATCATTCCTCGATTGGGATGGCTCCGTACGAGGCACTTTATGGAAGAAGATGCCGATCTCTTATTCACTGACATGAGACTGGAGAAAAATAGCTCACCAGTACCGACTTCGTCTAGGATACAACAAAAGCTGTGAAGCTTATACGAGAGAGACTGGATACAGCGCATAACCGCCAGAAGAGTTATGTGGATAGATGACGAAGACCTCTCAAATTTCAAGAAGGAGACTCAGTTTTGCTCATGGTGGCACTCATGTTTAAGAGCATGTAGTTTCACAATCAAGTAGATTGATGAAAAAGCAAGTTAGATGCCATACGTCCCTACCATGTAGGATTTGTGACAACTTGGAGAGGCATATGGCTAGAAAAGATAAACAAGACGGAAAGTAGTAAGCGTGTCGTACCGACCCTTTCAAATGAAGGGGTTTTTGGTTAAAGCAAAAAGTTGAGCATCAGTTGATGGCTCTCCAGTTATTTTACCACGGGCGTTAGTGATGGTCTGTGCACGCACAATACTAACACATGGGCCCTAAATAGACAAGAAAAGAAAAGAGAAGTTTGAAGCATAAATGAACATAACCGGATCATCCATTAGTTATAGTTCACCATGCTTCTAGATGCATTCAGTACACGATGTTTCTGTGATGCACATGTTATGTGAAGTTTTATAATCTTTGATATGGTATGTGATATGTGATATGATAAAGTGGTATATGTGATATATGACTGCTTATATGTTTTTAAGTATGTACTATGTTTAAACATGTTTTGCGGTAAACATGTTGTGCTTACTGGGTGTAAAGCTCACATAGTGTGTTCATGCTGTAGGTAAGCGTCCTACGGCTTAAATCCCAATGTGCGATGGTGGCGGCAGAGGCGAATATGAGGGCAAGGTTATGGAGACACCGCGAGTTTATCTTCTGCAAATTTAAGTATCAGTATTTTGAATATTAATGGTTAAATAGTACTCTAAATAGTAATTGTCAGACAGTATTTTTGAATAGTAATCGTTAAATAGTATGTTTAAATAGTAACCGTTAAATGATATTTTTTAATAGTAATCGTAAACCGTATTTTTGAATAGTAATCACTAACTAGTATTTTTAAATACTAACCTTTAAATAGTATTTTTGAATAGTAATCGGTATACGTATGTATAAAGTAAATACGTAAAGGTAAAAAAAAATCCCTAATTTTATGATGTCTAATTAAGTATAAGAAAAGCAAGTAAGTCAGTTTTTTTAGTGACGGTTCGGACCACTGAGAGCATGGGGCGTCACATCCACTATGTGTGTAAGGAATCTGATGCATCCACAAGATTGTAGCTTGTGAGCCTTCATTGCTGATATCATCATCTTTAGTTGCTTCAATGATAGCCCCTTGTAGACAAACTTGATGTGAATCAAATAACGGCTTTAAAGGAACCAATCAACGTCAAGGGAACCAATTCAAATACCAATTAGGCCGGTTACAAGAGCGAGAGCAAAGAGATTTAAAGAAGCACTTAATGGGCTAATGCAAGAGGTTTGGGCTCAATTAAATTCATGGCCCATTGAGCATGATTCATGATACATTGACTTAATTTAAGCCCATGAGGAATTCAGCTAATTCAATCAAGCCCAAGACGTTTTTTACCAAGGATTTTCGAATTTGTGGCAGAATAACTACCTTCCTACATTTACGAATTTGGTTAGGATTAGATTTTCGGATTTTTTTAGGCTTATTTTTCCAGATTTTCTTTAGGAATATTCTTTGTAACAATTGCCTATAAATAGGTGTCCCCATAGCAATAAAACAGAACACATCAGTTTAATTCATAAATTTGAGAGTTTTAATTCTCTTTGGTTCTTTGAAGAACTATCTGAACTTATCGGAATTTTCTGTGGCGTTCGCTTCTGACTTATCAATCAACCCTTCCATAGTTGATTGTGGCGTCTTCCTTATACCAAGGTTCTTGTTTCGCATTAAGCAATGGGTTGAGGTCCATATACCAAGGTTCTTGTTTTTGCTGAAGTAACGGGTCGAGGTCTCCCATCCATTCGAACCTGATTTTAGAACGTTCTTGGGTTCATAATCTTAACGGGTCTCGTTATTCTTGACGAGGTTCGTATCATTTGGTATCAGAGCTTAGGTTCTAAAACTCAGAACCAAAAGAGAATCAACGAGTGGAAAAAGGCAGAAGTAGTGAGCATATTAGAGGGTAAAAGCCATTTGAGTGACAAACACGAGAGTGAGTGAATTTTCTTTTCTTGAGTGAAACACGTGAGGGAGTGCTTGTGAGGTTTCTAACCTTATTTTGCGGATTTTAAATATGTCACGCAATCAAGAAGGAAACTCAACCAAAGAGGCACCACGATTAACAATTTCAAACCTGCAATTACAGTTGATGAGGGAGATGAGATGAATGTTGAGGGCTGAATTAGAACAAGTGCATAAACGGTTGGAACGGATAGAGATTGCACATTTGAAGCAGCCACAAAATGCAACTAATGCGTGTAAAAAGGAAAGAGTTCAATTTCGAGGAGTGAGAGATGAAGACGAAAAGTACCATGGGGCTGGTTTTGATAAAGAAGACGATCAGAATTTGGTTATGAGTAATAGGAGACATGGAGGGCGATTTACAAGAGCTAGGAATCAAGAAGACAATAATTTGGGTAGCATTAAGATGAAGATTCCCCCGTTCCAAGGTAAAACCATCGCTGACGATTTAGTGAAGCAGTTTGATTGGTGTGTCAACATGGATGGCTTCACCAACAAGTATTTGTTCATGTCCAACGATCAACCAATCGCTATTGTGCCGCTAACACCACAACAAGTGTACGAAGATCAAGTGAGATTACAAAAAGAGAGCAAACAAAAGAGTGAAAAAGAGAGCAACCAAAAGATAAAAGATGAAAAAGAAAGTGAAAAAGAGAAAGAGAGTGAAAAAGAGAGAGAGGCCGAGAAAAGCGAGCAAAAAAAAGAGAAGAGTCTTATGGCCATTGAAAGAAAATCGGAGAGAAAACGAAAGAATTTTTATGCAAAAGGAAGTGAAATCAAGCGAGCTATATTTTCGAAACAGCCGATGATTGTACTTTTGTACAAAGAGGCATTTTTAAATATTAACGAGCTTGACCATTCTTTGTCTAGTTCTATTGCTTCACTTATGCAGGGATACGAGGATGTCTTTCCTGAGAAAGCACTACGCAGATTACCATCTATTCGAGGGTTCAAACATCAAATTGATTTTGTACCCAGTGCTTCCAATCCAAACCGACAAATCTATAGTAGTAATCCCGAGAAGACTAAGGAGCTACAAGGTCAAGCCAACAAAATGCATCACAAATTAGTTTTTGATCCCAGAGATTGGGTTTGGCCAGGCGCAAGGAAGAAACGAGTCCAGACACAAAGACGTTCCAAGCGACTTCCTAGAGGGGATGGCCCTTTCCAAGTTCTTAAACGAATCGATGACAATGTATACAAATCCTTATTAGGTGATGATTTGAGGACAAATCCTTTTCAAGAGGAGGGGAATGATGTGAATCAAATAACGGCTTTAAAGGAACCAATCAACGTCAAGGGAACCAATTCAAATACCAATTGGGCCGGTTACAAGAGCGAGAGTAAAGAGATTTAAAGAAGCACTTAATGGGCTAATGCAAGAGGTTTGGGCTCAATTAAATTCGTGGCCCATTGAGCATGATTCATGATACATTGACTTAATTTAAGCCCATGAGGAATTCAGCTAATTCAATCAAGCCCAAGACGTTTTTTTACCAAGGATTTTCGAATTTGTGGCAGAATAACTACCTTCCTACATTTACGAATTTGGTTAGGATTAGATTTTCGGATTTTTTTAGGCTTATTTTTCCAGATTTTCTTTAGGAATATTCTTTGTAACAATTGCCTATAAATAGGCGTCCCCATAGCAATAAAACAGAACACATCAGTTTAATTCATAAATTTGAGAGTTTTAATTCTCTTTGGTTCTTTGAAGAACTATCTGAACTTATAGGAATTTTCTGTGGCGTTCGCTTCTGACTTATCAATCAACCCTTCCATAGTTGATTGTGGCGTCTTCCTTATACCAAGGTTCTTGTTTCGCATTAAGCAACGGGTTGAGGTCCATATACCAAGGTTCTTGTTTTTGCTGAAGCAACGGGTCGAGGTCTCCCATCCATTCGAACCTGATTTTAGAACGTTCTTGGGTTCATAATCTTAACGGGCCTCGTTATTCTTGACGAGGTTCGTATCATTAATGATGTGAATCAAATAACGGCTTCAAAGGAACCAATCAACGTAAAGGAAACTAATTCAAATACCAATTGGGCCGGTTATAAGAGCGAGAGCAAAGAGATTTAAAGAAGCACTTAATGGGTTAATGCAAGAGGTTTGGGCTCAATCAAATTCGTGGCCCATTGAGCATGATTCATGATACATTGACTTAATTCAAGCCCATGAGGAATTCAGCTAATTCAATCAAACCCAAGACGTTTTTTAACCAAGGATTTTCGAATTTGTGGCAGAATAAATACCTTCCTACATTTACGAATTTGGTTAGGATTAGATTTTCGGATTTGTTAGGATTTAGGAAGGTTTGGGATTATCTTTTCAGATTTGTTAGGATTTAGGAAGATTTGGGAATATCTTTTGTAACAAATTTCAGTTAGAATTTAGGCTTATCTTTTGTAACAAATTTTCAAATAATTTTCGGATTTTTTTTAGGCTTATTTTTTCAGTTTTTTTTAGGAATATTCTTTGTAACAATTGCCTATAAATAGGCATCCCCATAGCAATAAAACAGAACACATCAGTTTAATTCATAAATTTGAGAGTTTTAATTCTCTTTGGTTCTTTGAAGAACTATCTGAACTTATCAGAATTTTCCGTGGCGTTCGCTTCTGACTTATCAATCAACCCTTCCATAGTTGATTGTGGCGTCTTCCTTATACCAAGGTTCTTGTTTCTCATTAAGCAACGGGTTGAGGTCCATATACCAAGGTTCTTGTTTTTGCTGAAGCAACGGGTTGAGGTTTCCCATCCATTCGAACCGATTTTAGAACGTTCTTGGGTTCCTAAACTTAACGGGTCTCGTTATTCTTGACGGGGTTCGTATCATTTGATATCAAAACTTGACGTTGACGTTGGTTCCTTTAAATAGTTGAATTGGTTCCCTAGTTGATATCAAAACCGGTATTTGAATTGGTTCCCTTGACGTTGATTGGTTCCTTTAAAGCCGTTATTTGATTCACATCAAAACTTCTCGTGCCCAATTGGTTCGAAGGTAACCTCTCATCTTCGACAGTCTATGATGGCGTTGTACTTGGTGAGGAAGTCCATCCCCATGATTACACCATAGTCATACATGTCAAGGACGATTAGATCCATACTCATCTCGTGCCCATTGATAACTACTGGCACGTGGTGTATCCAGTAGTTAGACAATAAAACTTCCCCTAAGGGAAGGGCAATTCAAAAAGTTTGATTCATTCTATCTACATTATGGTCTATCTCCCTAACAAACTTTGATGATGCAAATGAATGTGTAGCTCTAGAATCAAACAGAACTAGTGCAGTGGAGTTAGCAACAGAAAGCCGACCTATCACCATCGTCGAGGTTCCAGCTTTGGCATCCGCTCTGGTAAAGGCGTAAATCCTTCCCTGAGCTTCTGGTGCCTCTAGTCTACCCTGAGCGATTGATGGACCCTCAATCCTGGTCTGGGTGGCATGCAATTGACTGTTAGTGGTGCGGGCTTGGCCTTGCTGATTTTGTGGGTTAGAGTGATAGTTCTTAGCATAGTGGCCTATGACGACTGGCCCTTACTTGGTGGGCCATTGCGCTCAAGCTCTGAAGCCAACTATGATAGACCGTTGCCTCGTGGGTCATCAGTAACTTATTTTTAACTTACTTTAACTTGTTCTGATACTACCTGTGGTGGCTGGTATCTTACTTTTAACATACTTAATTTAAACTTTTCATTCTAACATGAAATGGGGAATAAATTTTTTTTTCTTAAACTTATAAATCGTATAATCATAAAACATTTACTAAACATTTAGTACAGTAAATCTTTTACATTGTCATAACTTGATATACATCATAAATTATCATTTTAACGTTCATTCAATACTCTTTAAAACAGCTCAGCGGAAGACTTGTAACAGTACCATAACCCTCGCCCAGTCCCTTGGCATATGCAGATCTCATTCGTCATCCGTCACTTGTCTTATCATCGTGCAGGTTGCTTACCTGCAACATGAACAAACTTGTGAGTGACAGGCTTAGTAAGTTCAAACATACATGCATGACATATAAAAACTCATACCATATAGGAAATAGCATACCTGATACCAACTGTGGCATCAGAACATTCACATAACATATATTATACATTACTTTACATTCATACTTAACCTTATAAGCATACTTGTACATACTTGAACATACTTTAACGTCATAAACATACTTAACATAATTAGCATCATGAACATGCTTTCATACTTAACATACTTTAACATAACATCTTGAACATACTTCATACTTAACATACTTTAAACATCGTAGTCATACTTATGTATACTTTAACATCATAAACATAGCATACTTGAAATGTAACATACTTAACCTCCTTGATATCGTGAACATACATCCATATTTAACATCATGAATACACTTGTCATACTTAAATATGTAAAACATCGTAAATATACTTAAGCATCGTAAATACACTTACGCACGCTTAAACATCCTTAACATCAAATATAGCATGGATCATTAACATAACAAATAACATACATTACTTATGCATACTATTTATTTGAATAGTAACTCTAACTATGAACAGTACTGTTGATTATGAACAGTACCTTTAACCGTGAACTGTAACTTTGACTATAAACCATAACTTAGAACATTAAGTATACGATTAGTACATGTTAGACTTAATTATGCTCGTTTATGGGCAAAGTTTAAGTCTTAGGTCTTTATCTTGCATTACGTTCTGGTTTTGGGTCCCATGATTGATCGTACCATTCTTTCACGCGCATGACTGGGAGGGACACTAGGGAGCGACCCACTAGCCAATCCTCTTCAGTCTACATGAGCTTGATACAGTATAACATAACATGAGAAACCGCCACCTTTGTGGGAGGCCGGTGCACTAATATTGGTTTTATTACCATCTTTCATGTGGTTCCTAACGGGGGGCATGATCATTGCCTCCTAGGTCTGGAACACTTTACATATCTTTCTTTATTTGTGTGTATTTTATTTACACATTAATGTGCATATAGCATCTTGGTACATACTTTACATGTTATACATGATATATAAATATGTTACGTAATTTCATATTGCAGACATTTAAAATGTCTGAATTTACTGCATATAACACATAGACATAAACATGTCAAGTGAATTTACATTTGACTCAGACATAACACATAGTTCATAACATGGCTTTCATAACATTCATATCATGGCATACTATAGACAGAAGAATGTCGGAACTTATAACATATAACACCTAGACATAACAGTCCATTCATGACCATAAAACATATAAACATGACCAGCCAATTCATGTTGCAGTCAATTAAATGTCTAAACCTACTACACATAACATATAGACATAACATAACATGTCAGTTCATGTTGCAGACAAATCACATGTTTGAACTTACCACATATGACACTTAGTCATAATATTCTATTCATGTTGCAAACATGGAAGTATTTGAACTTACATACTACACATAGATCATATAGACATATAAGTCAATTCATGTTACAGTCAATTAAATGTTCAAGCTTACAGATACTTCTACTCGTATCTCCTACCCTACTTTCTTGGTCCTCAGACGTCCCTTCATCGCGTCTGGAGTGGATCCCTATAACCGAAATAATCACAGTTATTTTCAATCCTCATTTCATACATAAAGCTTAATAAAACATAAAAAATGTATCAAGATCTCAAGATACAGTTTTGGTGGAAAGGGATGAAGAAAGATATTGTGGAGTTCTTGAGCAGATGCTTGACTTGTCAAAGAGTTAAAGCCGAACATAGACATCCGAGAGGAAAACTAGAACCTTTAGAAATTCTAGAATGGAAATGGGAGCATATCATCATGGATTTCGTGGTAGGACTTCCCAAGACCAGAGAAGGGTATGATGCTATTTAGGTAATCATTGACAGGCTGACCAAGACGGCACCATTCATAGCCATGAAGACAACTTTCACATTGGAGAAATTGCTGCAGTTGTACGTGGCCCATATTATCTGGCTACATGGAGTTCCAAAGTCTATAGTATCAGATCGAGATGCACAATTTACTTTAGCATTTTGGGAGTGTGTACAAAAAGCTATGGGGAGTTTTTCATCCCCAAATAGATGTACAATCAGAATGAACTATCCATACACTGGAAGACATGCTCAGAGCCTGCGTTATAGATTTCCCTAGAAGTTAGGATGAAAAGCTGTCATTGATAGAGTTTTCATATAACAACAGTTACCAAGCTTCCATAGGAATGGCACCTTATGAGGCTCTTTATAGAAGAAAGTGTAGGTCACTTATTCATTGGTTTGATCTACAAGAAAAGCAGCTGCATAAGACTGATTTCATAAGAGAAACTACAGAGGCAGTTACAAAAATTTAGAAAAGAATGAAGATCGCTCAAAGTCGACAGAAGAGTTACGCAGACAAACGACAAAGATTCTTGGAGTTCGAAAAGGGAGATTACGTATTCCTCAAAGTATCGCCAATGAAAGGTGTAATGCAATTTGGTAAAAAGGGAAAATTGAGTCCAAGATATATTGGGCCATTTAAAATAATCGAACGCATTGGGAAGGTAGCTTATAAGTTGGCATTACCCCCAGATCTGTTGGCAGTACACAATGTCTTTCATGTGTCAATGTTAAGGAAGTATATACCAGATCCATCACATGTGCCGGAGTATGAACCAATACAAGTTCAAGAAGATTTGACCTATCAAGAACAACCAGTGCAGATATTGGCACGTGAAGAAAAAGTGTTGAGAAATAAGACGATCCTACTAGTCAAGGTTCTATGGAGAAACCACAGTGTTGAAGAGGTTACGTGGGAATATGAAGGTGAGATGAAAGCCTTATACCCTTACTTATTCTAATTTTCGAGGACAAAAATTTTATAAGGAGGGGAGAATGTCATAATCGATAATTTTACTATTTCTAGAAATTTAATATAACTCATGTACTCAATGATTTTTATGTGTAAAATTGTAAAACATATGTTTTAATACTATTTAGAATGCGAAGAAATGTTCGGACAGTGCTGACAAGAGTGTGATCAGAAATAGAAAAATTTTACCGAACTGAAATCGGACAAAATATGCCTTTTCGGTTTTGAAAATTTTGAAATTATACTGTAAACCACTAAAAGAAAAAATACTTGCAGTATTGATTTTTAGCCAAACTGGAGCGAAATAAGGAAAACCGATCACGCGGACAACCTTAAGAACTCATCTACGCGAGTTCGGTGCAAAAATCTTTGGTTTGACTTTTGGTCAAAAGTTTGACTCCAAATATATATGAGGAGTCAAAGATTGGGTGTGAATCTTTGAAAGGATGTAAGGATTACATTCCAATCCAAGGGCTAGGGTTTAAAGTCAAGAAAATTCAAGGGTTAGGATTCAAAGTCAACAAGAAAAGTCAAAGGAAGCTTAAGCAAATTTTCAAGAGGTTTCTAGGGCTTGTAGGTGGCGGATTTTGGGTCCAAAATCAGAAAAAAAAAATTTGCCCAACTTTGATTAATATCAAAACAGCCCCTAAAGAGTAGAAAAATTACACAAAAAGCTTGCTAAAATGCCCTTAAATCAATTGCAACTTAGTCCCTCCTTTTTGGCTGATTAAATACACGATTTTGGACACTTAGAAACTAGCAAAAATTCTGGTTTTCAGCCTTCATTGCTGCCATGCACCTTCCCCATTGAAAGCACAAAAATTTCTTCAAGTTTAGTGCAAGAAAGTGTGAAAAATTCATCACAAAGTTCAAGTTATCAAGCAAGCAAGGTAACCTTCTATTTTGGCATGTTTCTTCTTGTTTTTCATGAAGAAAATCCGTGTGTTATGGGCTGTTTTAATGTGAGAAAAATCAGTTTTTGTTTAATGGATTTTTGCTTGAAAGTGTAAAAATGGTGTGAGTTTAAGTTAAGCAAGAAAAAAGAGCATGAAAAATCAAGTTTTACATGTGTTTTGTTCACCAAAAACCGTGGGTTATTAGGGTTTAAAATGGTGAAAATTTTGGTGTTGTTTTGCTTGGTTTTGATATTGAAAGTAATGTGGAAATGGAATGAAAGCAATGGATAAAATGAATTGAAAAACACAAAAATTTGTGTTGTGTAGCATGTGGAAATTTGTTGGGAAGAAAGAGGAAAAATGGGAATTTTGTGTTGGTGAGTTTGGTTTTTAAAGATGACATTGTTCATATATTAGAAACAAGAAAAGAAAACCCAATTTAGTTGGATTTTTTAGAAGAAATCCATGGGTTAATGGGATGAGAATGAAAATTTTTATTTGTTGGGATGATGTTTTAATTCTCATAAAGTGTGTGGATATGTGATGAAATAACACATAAAGTAAGGAATAAGGAAAAAAATTAAATTTGGCAAGTGTTTTTGCAATGAAAACCATGTATAGGTTTAGTGAAAATGAGAATGTTTTGATAAAGCAACGTGAATGTGTAAATGGTGTATGAAACCGGGCCTAAAAATGTTAAAGAATGGGTTGAAATCTCGTTAGAAACGAGTATGTTTCATTGTGTAATTTTACATAAAAAGTTTGTAACTTTTATGTAAAATTAGGTTTGTGGTATAGTACTTGGCAGGATAGAATAGGATAGATGGTTTCGAGGCGTTTCTTAAACGTCGGGAACCTAGAATTTCAGCAGAAATGCTGCCGAAATTTTCAGGACGCCTGAAGGGCAATTTGGTAAACGAGGGTTAAAAAACTAGAGTCGGGAACTAGAAACTCGAGCCCCCTCGGGAACCTAGGCTCGAGAAAAGAATGACGGACAATTTCATAACTAGTGAATTATATATTTAAGGTCCCAAAAGGTTAGAAAAACAAGAAACGGCCCCGAGGGTCGGAATAGTACCACCTGAGGGCTGAGTGAATAGTAACTCGAGCGTTTTGGTGAGAAACGTCAAGCTTGGTAAGACCTAAGAAAGATTGTTTTATGATTTTTGAGATTAGAAAACCCAAATAAAAAACGATAAAACGGAAATTTCCTGGTCTCTAATCCCATCAGGGGCAAAATGGTCATTTTGACCAAAATTTTCTAAATTGCTAGAAAAAGGCCGTAAAAGCATCAGAATAATTTTATTAAATTTCTAAAAGCTAAAATAGAGCTGTAAGTCAGAAAAAACGAGGGAAAATCCCACTAAGGATGAAATGGTCATTTTGCCAAAAGTTAGGGGTAAAACGGTCATTTTGTCAAAAGATTCAGAAAAGTGATATTAAGGTCTGGAATAGTATTTTACGCAGCATAATAATTACAGAAGTGAAAATATGAATCCCAAAACGAATAATTAAGAAACCAAATCAGAAATTTTATATTTTCACCATATTTTAGATATGAAATGAATAGTAAAAATGACCGTGATCTATTTCGGTTATAGGAAAGCAACCAAAGGAAGCCGGTTAGCTCAGGAAAGGAACCGCTAGCAAAATATCTGTAATTTCAGACATTTATTTGTCTACAGTATGAAATTACCCAGTATGTTTATGTGATATCTATGAAAGAAAATTTAGTAGTCAAGTGCCGTATGCACATTAACATAAGAAATAAAATATTGAAAAAAACTACAGAATAAGTTATAGAGAGTTCCAGACCCAGGAGGCAGTGTAAATAAAGCCGGTCAAGAACCATAAGAAAATCAGTAACTAAATCAGTATTGGCATACCAACCTCCCACACAGGCAAGGTTTATCAGATTCAGTTATGATAGGACTCTAAACCGATGGTGGTATGTCCAGGGTTTGGAAGTCTGATGTATTTAGACTGTAGAGGATTGGCCAGTGGGTTGCTCCCCGAAGTCCCTGTCAGTTATGTGCACACTACGGTACGACCAATTCAGGGGCCCAATATCATAATTCAATGAATAGTATCAGTCAAAGTCAACCTTACTATTCACAGTCAAAAGTCAAAGTAACTATTCATGTGAATAGTACTTTTGTGATTTATGATTTATGCTCCTGCATGTATGTTTGAACTTACTGAGCCTGTCGCTCACAAGTTTATTCATGTTGTAGGTAAAAAGCCTGTACATCAGCAGACAGCGGATGGATGAGGAGCAGGATTGCATCCGCCTCCAGGGCTGGGCGAGGGGAGTGGTGCTACAATTGTTTTCCACTGAGCAAATTTAGAGTGATGTTTTGAGAGCCGATTTTCAATTATATTTTGAAAATATATCATGATGTAAATTATGTACGACAAGTATAACAATACTTTATCTCATGTTTTATGATGTTTATGTTTTTACAGTTTATAGTCAAAAATAGTTTAAAAAAAATTCCCAGTTTTCAGAACAAAATAAAATTTTAAACGACAAATGGTAACTTAACCAGAACAAGTTATAAGTGAGTTGCCGGCGACCCATTGAGGTAACGGTCTACCATGGCGGACTTAAAGCTCTACTATGCTAGTACTGTAGCCTCAATATAGGGCGGGCTGCCACAGTTAAAACGTTAAAACGGAAATTGCACTATCTAAGGTTCCGTCGGGGGTAAAATGGTCATTTTGATCAAAATTTTCCAAATTGCTAGAAAAAGGCCGTAAAAGCCTCAGAATGATTTTATTAAATTTCTAAAAGCTAAAATAGAGCCGTAAGATGGAGAAACGAGGGAAAGTCCCATTAGCGACAAAATGGTCATTTTGCCAAAAGTTAAGGGTAAAATAGTCATTTTATCAAAATGTTTCGAACAGTGATAATTTGGCCTGGAATAGTATTCTAAGCAGTATAATAATTATAGAATTGAAAATATGAATCCCAAAACATATAATTAGGGGATCCATATCAGAAATTTTATATTTTTGTAATATTTTAAATATGAATTAAGTAGTAAAATAACCGTGATTTATTTCGGTTATAGGAAATCAACAAAAAGGTAATATAAGGAAATCAATTTACTCAGGAAAGGAATCACTAGCAAAATAGTTGTAAGTTTAGACATTTACTCGTCTGCATCATGAATTTACTTGATATGTCTATATACTATGTATGGTATGTAAAAGTATATTCAGGTGCTATATGCACATTAACGTGGAACAATAAATAACCATAACTAAAGAACATGATGTAAAGAGTTCCAGACCAAGGAGGCAGTAATAATACCACCGGTTAGGAACCATAAGAAAGTCAGTAATGAAACCAGTATTGGCATAGGCCTCCCACACAGGTGGAGGTTCTACATGTTCAGTTACGATACGGCTTCCACACCGATGGTGGTACGTCCCGGGTATGGAAGTCCATTATTATGTACATTGTAGAGGATTGACCAGTGGGTCACTCTCCAGAGTCCCACTCAGTCAGGGGCGCACTATGGTACGACCAATCTAGGGGCCCAATACTAGAGTTAAAGCAAGATAAAGACATAAGACTTAAGATTTATTATAATTGAGCATAATATGTACTAACTGTATGTGTGTAGTAGCTTAGGTCAACACCAGCATGAATAGTATTGGTCAAAGTCAACCTTATTATTCATGGTCAAAAGTCAAAGTTACTATTTATATAAATAGTACTTTTTATGATTTTATGTTTTATGTACCAATTTGTATGTTTGAACTTACTGAGCCTGTCGCTCACAAGTTTATTCGTATTACAGGTACGAAGCCTGTATATCAGTAGCTAGTGGATGGACGAGGGGCGGGATCTGTATCTGCCAACAGGGCTAGGCGAGGGGATGGTCCTGCTTATGTTTTCTACTAAGCAGACTTTGAAAGCCATTTTGAATATTTGTACCATGTTGTAAATTAAGTATGACAGAATACGATCTGTTTTATGGTATGTATTTTATAATGGGTTACACTTTACAGTTTAAGGATCAGTTTCAAAAAAAAATCCCAATTTTTCCCAAGCTGGAAATATAGTTTTAAAATTTCAATAAGTAAATAACAAAAACGAATTTTAAGTAAGTTGCCAGTGACCCAAAGAGGTAATAGTCTATCATAGTGGACTTCAGAGCTCTACTATGCTAATACTGTTGGCCTCCATGAAGGGCAGGCCGCCACAGTTGGTATCAGAGCAGTTGACCATGTCCCTCAAGGCCTGATGCACGTCCTGTTCGTCGATCCAAGTAAGTTAAGTTTATTTTTATGAATAGCAACATGTTTATTTACGTTAAGTAAACCTTATGTAGGAATTAAACGATGAGACCCCCATATAGCAGACAGCCTCCATACAGAGCTAAGGGTCCTCCTAGGGTGTGGACCAGACCCATAATTAGGTCATCCCCACCCCAACAACAGATGGTACACTCTCCAACACCAGCCAACCATGCTATTCCACGAATAGAGGCACCGGTGACCACCAGAGCACCAACCCCTCCGCCAGTACCCAATCCACCACCAGTAATAGTGGATATCCCCGTAGTTGGTGGACGAGATCACATTGGCTCAAGAGTTTCTGCCAGGGCTACTCAAGCATTTAGAGCTTGTCGGCCCCCTATCTTTGATGGTGGGTGCCAGTCCCCAGCAATACAGGACTGGTTACACATGGTAGAGCTAATATGCCAATCCTGTGATATTGACCAAGATTACTGGGTCATCCTCGTAGTGAGCACTTTTCAGGGAGATGCCCGAATATATTGAGAGTTCTGTGATCAAGAAGCATTGTTGAGACTTAACTGGGCCAACTTTTGCTTGGTTATGAAACAGCAATTTGATCGAAGGAGCCCAGAGCACTCTCCAGTTCCTCCTGCTAGAGAAGAAAGTACGCCGTCACTGGCATTACCCCAAATAACAGATGTTAGGGACTATCTACAGAGGATCGAGAGATTTCAGATGATGCCTGGGGATACAGTGCTAACATATGCAGTGTAGTTTGAAGAAAATGTGGTTAAAAAGTGCCCGCTCCCAAACTTTTCTGATGAAGATTTTCGTGAAATGTTTTGGAAAGGACTTACCCCAGAGCTGAAGCGAAGAGTGAGCCTCCTCCATTCCATTCCTAGGCGAGAGTTTGTTGCCAGCGCCATTAGAATTGAGAGAGCACAACTAAGAGAATGCATGGAAAAGCATCAATGAGTGCAAGAAGAGGACAATGCCCTACATTAGCAGATAGACTGGAGGAAATACAAGCCCTCCTAGAGAATCAAATGAAGGAAAATGCTGAACTTTGACAACGGCTATCTGCTATGGAACAATGACAAGGCTAGGAAGAAGGCCATGCTTCTTAGGCAGCAGAGACAGTACTAGCAGTGCTGTCAGTTATTCCAGAGGTCTAGCAACCCCAGCCCAGGGAAACTAGGAGCCCTTGTATGAACGATTCCATCGGATAAAGCCGCTGGAATTCAAGGGTTTGATTGATCCACTTGAGGTAGAGGAGTGGCTTTCTTCTCTGCAAATGATTCTTGACTTTATGAATTTAATTGACCAAGAGAAGATTTTGTGTGCGTCCTTTGTACTCAAGAAGGATGCTCGATTTTGGTGGGACACAGTCCGTATGAGGAGAGACGTGACCACAATGACTTGGGATGTATTTCTGGAGAAATTTAACCAAAAATATTATGATCCAGCTGCCCTACACCCCCAATAGAAAGAATTTGCTAAACTGAAACAGGGAAACCAAACAGTGAGCGAAATGTGTCACAGATTTGATCAGCTGTCCCGGTTATGTCCTTACATGGTGCCAACAGAGAGAGAGAACATTCAGAAGATGATTAGCATGTTTAGGCTAGAAATATCAGTGTTAGTTGACAGTAGCCCAGTACCACCCATCTCAATAGTAGACTGTGTAAGCAAGGCCCTTAGAGCTGAATACCATTTGCTTAGACAAAAAGAAGAATGAGAAAAAGTCTGAGAAGCAAAGAAGAAAGAAAAGATTTTAGCCAAGTCAGCACAAGCAGGGATACAGACCGGACAGGGTAGTAAGTCTGGCCAGAATAGACCAAGTTAGTCCAACATATAAGGCTCTCAACAACAACAGGGTAAAAGAAAAGGAAATTTTTCTGGGAATAAAAGCCAAGACAGCCACAACCAATAGCGGAAGACTAGCTAGGGTTCAGGACTGAGTTTTCCCACATGTGCTATGTGTGGAAGGAGGCATCTAGGCCAGTGCAAGTTTGGCCCAAACACATGTTATTAGTATGGATGAGAAAGGCATTTTGCAAAGAATTGCCCCATGACTCATTAGAATACTGCAGGGCTAGTGCAGTAATGCCAGCAATATCCTCTACGTCAACCACCGCCTCAAGCTCATGCCTTACAGGGAAAGATTGAAGGGCCTTCAGGAGTGCCACCAACATGGGCTGAACGCCCAGAATAGATTCCCAGACCAGATGCTCTCGTCACAGTTTTTACCAAGGAAAATGCTGAAGCGGGAACATCCAACATGGTTATAGGTCAGCTTTCTGTATTTAACCATGTGGCATGTGTCCATTTTCATTCAAGAGCTACACATTCCTTTGTATCCTATGAATTCGCTGACAAGTTAGGATATGCTAAGGATCCTATAGGAATGACTTTTAGGACAACTTTACCTTTAAGGGAAGTGATGCTGTCAAATTACTGGTTACATCATGTGCCAGTAATTGTGGCAAATAGGGAGCTATATGTCGATTTGATCATAATGAAGATTGTCAACTATGATGTGATCTTAGGAATGGATTTCCTGGGAAAGTACCAAGCCACTATTGATTGTCGAAAGCGAAAAATAGTCTTTCGACCAAACAAGCAAGAAAGTTTTGAGTCTATTGACACCTTCCGTCAATCTAAGAAGATGCTGATCAGTGTGATGAGGGCAAGAAATCTAATAGTATAGGAATAAAATCGGTAAAAATGCATCAGAGCAGCGCAGCAAAACAATAAAAATATTTTAAGATCGTTAAATATCTCATGATGCCATATACAATAAATTAACAACAATAAAACTTATACCTTAAGAGGATGCCAACTGTAGGAGGAGAATGACTGGAGGGCTTCAACCAACTAGCCTTCTCTACTATTCTCTAATTCCAGGATGGCAGAGTGTGTGGGCACTCGGTTCCTCGACTGGTATGCTAGCACTGCTAGTCTTCTTTCGACCACCAAGATCTCTAAAAAACTTATTGTCATGGTGAGTTATGCAACAATAAGCCTGCTCACCTAAGAGTCTGTGGTCTGAGAGAACTGGAGTGGCAGGACCTCTATTTATAGACTTGCATGAGGTGATCCTCTGAATTCGAATTGGATTAGGAGAAGATTTTCTCCCTTATCCACAACACAAAATTTGAAATTCCTAGGCTTATCCCACTAAAAAATTCTGCCATTTTTAGGATTTTGTATTCAAAATTCAAACAGGATTTTAACTTGAATTTTATCTCCTCATTCCCTCATAAAAACTGATTCCCCTTTATGCCAAAAACATGACTAGATTCGGTCACTAAAGTGTGAGGAGAATCAATATTCAAATAGGATTTTCTAGCTTAAATGTTATCTCATCCTTATCCATAAAATACTGAAAATCTTCGTTGAGATTCCCTCAAAAATTTTGACCAATTCCAAGGAGGAGAGAATCCAAATTCCACTGGGATTGAAATTTGAATTTTTCCCTGGATCCTTATCCATAAAAACCAAATTATCTAGGAGGATTCTCCTCAAATAATTTTCGGCCACTTTTGGTAGAATTGGGATTCAAAATTCAACTAGGATTTAAACAAGATTTTCCTCTCCATAATTCAACTCAAATTCGAATTCTAACCTTGTGGAAATATCCATAAAGAATTCAATTCCTCTTGGACTGTGATTCAAAATTTGAATTTCAAATTTCAAAAATTCAAATTCCAAATTTAAATTTCAAATTCAAATTTCAAATTCGAATTTCAAATTTAAATTTCAAATTCAAATTTCAAATTCAAAATTTAAATTTCAAATTTCAAAATTCAAATTTCAAAATCTACAAAAAAGTTGTATTTCAAATTTTGCCCTCATGGATAATTTTCTACAACTCCAATCCAATCTTAAATAAAATCATGGCAACTTTATTTAGAGTTCGAATAATTATGTACTCTATTATCCAAAACAAATTATGAATTCAACCGGAGAGAATCTTGTCCACCATCCTAATCCTATGTCAACACCATCCATGCATAATCAACTAGTCAATAAGCATACACAAATCAATTTGCCAACCGTTAAGGAATTATGTGGAGTTAGTAGAGAGACTAATTGGACATATATAATCGGGCTCCCATGAATCCATATGATCATCATTCTGTACCGAACAACTTAATCATATGATCACTAATTTCAAAGACACACCACTATAAACCTGAAACTGAACTCTTAATTATATACCGTATTACGAAAGCCTGTGACAAGCTAATGTCCAATAACCTTGTCATGTATGCAAAACCCTCATATGATATCCATGATCAGCCTTAGGTCAAAATCCGTTTAATCCTACTGATCAGGCTATCTTAAAGTTCCATTATACTATCGAATAAGAAAATGATTATTCACCATATGTGAATAAGAAGTCATCTGCCCAGCAGATGACCTAAGGCTTTGTCCATTTTCACATCCAGTATAATGCCTTTAAGAAGATACATTTAACTCCTTAGAGCTATGATTTCGATATCTGTAAACAAACCCTTTATCGTATACAAGTCATGCACCCAATGAATCGGTCTATAAGCTTACTACCTCTGAGACGCTTTAGCCATTGGAACATCAAAGTACACAAGTAATATACATGAAGTAGTTCATTTACTCAAGATTAAGGTTATTGCATGATAAATGTCAAAAATAGACTACGTAGATCAATCACGCTTTAGTCCCAGTCTAATATGTCACCACCGTGTAACATATCTATGTCTCTACTTAGGAGTCCATGCTTCGGACAATCAAGACAAACCGTCCCCACTATGGCTTTAGACAACATAATAGTCTTAACATGAGTTAGATGCTCGGTCTAACCCTATAGACTACAGACCTCAGTTTAGACTACTTACTTTAGAACATTATCTTCTTGCATACAAAAGTCCATTGTATGCAACGTTCTAACAGTTTTAACGCAAGCAGTCAGTGAGCCATATTTGCTTACATTTACTTTAACGTGTAAACAGAATAAGGACAAATAGTAATGTAATAAATAGCCTCTATATTATAATTTTATTATCCAGTTCAAAATACATAAAATGTCTCTAATGCTTAGGACATTTCCTAACAATCTCCCACTTGCCCTAAGCTAGCAGATGTGCCATGTTACGCATCCCCATCACCTCTACATGCCTTTCAAAGCTTTTAGCCACCAAAGTGTTAGTAAAGGCATTGGCAATGTTGTCCTCAGACACGATCTTACATACATCCACTAATCCTGTCTCCACGTGCCCTCTCTGATCAAGAATACTGATCCTGATGTGACTTCCTCGACTCCTTGTAAGTCTGAAAGACTCAGTATATGTATCCTATGGGTGTTAGGTCCCCTCCAGAATGCACCAACATATAATCACTCATTCTCTTAAGATACTTGAGTATATGCTTTACTGCTTGCCAGTGCTTGGTTCTAGGATTCGCTTGATATCGACTCACCATACCTACTACAAAACATATGTCTAGGTGAGTGCAAAGCATAGCATACATAAGGCTACCCACTGTGGATGAAAGAGTTAGACCGATAATGGAAGGTTGTGAACTTTTCTTTGCCTCTTGCATTGCATATTTATCAATTATTTTACCTATGTATAAAGCCTAAGATAATGTTATCATTTTGTTCTTTCGATCTCAGAAGAGACGAATGCCCAGAACATAATTAGCTTCTCCCAAGTCCTTCGTGTCAAACTGTTGGTATAGCCAAAACTTGAACGATGATAAATTCCCTACATCATTCCCAATGAGCAGTATATCATCGACATAGAGTACTAGAAAGACCACTTTACCATCCTTAATACGTTTATAAACACAGGGTTCACCAATATTTTGCTCAAAACCGAATGTCTTGATTGCTTGATCAAATCTCTGGTTCCATGAGTGGGATGCTTGCTTTAATCCATAAATGGATCTAAGCAACTTGCAGACTTTTCTTTCTTGGCCTTTTGCCACGGACCCTTCGAGCTGTATCATGTGGATACATTCCTCTAGATGGCCATTCAAGAATGCCGTCTTGATGTCCATTTACCAGATCTCGTAATCGAAAGCCACTGCAATGGATAGAAGAATACAGATAGACTTCAGCATAGCAAAAGGTAAAAAGGTTTCATCATAATCGATTCAAGTCTTTTACGTGTACCCCTTTACAACCAGTCTAGCTTTGAAAGTTTCTACCCTCCCTTCCGCATCCTTCTTTCTTTTGTAGACCCACTTGCATCCATTGGGTTTTATCCCATCTGGTAGATCTACAAGTTCCCAAACAGAGTTAGATTTCATAGAATCCATCTCATTGTTCATGGCCTGTTTCCAAGATTTAGAATCAACATCATTTATAGCTTCATCATAAGTGACCGGATTATGCTCATGCTCATGAGCCTCGGCCTGGTATACCTCAGCATCATACATGAAGAAATTAGGCTTCTTTGAAACCCTCCCATTATGATAAGGCACCCTAAATTGTTGATCGTTTGTAGGTCTTTCACCGGAACACAGACTTGCATTAAAAAACGAAACCTGTGGAGCAGTTCTTTCACTTGATAACTCCTCTAGCACCACTTTGCTTCGAGGCTTAAAGTAATTAATGTGACTTTTTGTGGCGCCCTGCCCTGAATTGAGGCTACAGTACTAGCATAGTAGAGCTCTAAAGTCCACCATGGTAGACCGTTACCTCAATGGGTCACCGGCATTTTACTTGAAACTTGTTCTTGTTAAATTACTATTTGTAATTAAAATGATTTTTAACCTGAAAACCAAGGGATTTTTTTTTAAACTGTTGGTGATTGTGAACTGTAAAAATATAAGCAACATACAACATAGGATATACTACTATTATACTGGTTGTACATAATTTACATCATGATGTATTTTCAAAATACAACTTAAAATCTGCTCTCAAAACAACACTTTTAATCTGCTCAGCGGAAAACAACAGCAGGACCATTCCCCTCGCCCAGCCCTGGAGGCAGATGCAATCCCACCCCTCGTCCATCTTTTGTCTACTGGTGCACAGGTTTCTTACCTGCAACATGAATAAACTGGTGAGTGACAGGCTCAGTAAGTTCAAACATACATGCAGGAACATAAATCATAAAATCCTGAAAAAGCACTATTCATATGAATAGTAACTTTGACTTTTAACCATGAATAGTAAGGATGACTTTGACCAATACTATTCATTTCAACTGGTATCTAAACTATTGCATAGTCTGTTAGTATGTTTTATGCTCAATTATGGCTGTTCTGAAATCTTAAGTCTTTATCTGTTACTGAATTCTGCTATTGGGCTCCTGAATTTTGGTCGTACCGTAATGCGTGCATAACTGATAGGGACTTTGGGGAGCGACCCACTGGCCAATCCTCTATAGCCTAAAAATCAGACTTCCAAACCCGGGACTTGTCACCAGCAGTTTGGAGTCCTACTGTAACTGTAACTGGAAACCAAGAAACCTTCATCTGTGTGGGAGGCCGGTACGATAATACTTATTTAATTACTGAGTTTCTGGTGATTCCTGATCGGTGGCAATTATGCTGCCTCCTGGGTCTGGAACTCTCTATAATTTATTCTGTAATTTATTCTATAGTTTTCTTAAGATTTTATATCTTATGTTAGTGTGCCTACCGCACCTGACTACTAAATTTCTATCATCTATATCACATAAGCATACTAAGTAAATTCATGTGCAGACAAATAAATGTTTGAACTTACCGATATTTTATTAGCAATTCCTTCCTTGAGTCAACCGGCTTCCTTAACTCGCCTTTTGATTACTTTCCTATAACCGAAATAAATTGCGGTTATTTTTACTATTTACTTCATATCTAAAATATACTGAAAATATAAAATTTCTAACTGAAATTCTTAATTATCCATTTTAGGATTGATATTTTTAATTTTGGAATCATTCTACTGCATAAACTATTATTCCGGGCCTTAATATCACTTTTCTGAACTTTTTGACAAAATGACTGTTTTACCCTTAACTTTCGGCAAAATGACCATTTCATCCTTAACGGGTTTTTCCCTCGTTTTTCTGACTTACCACACTATTTTAGCCTTTAGAATTTTAATAAAATTATTCTGAGACTTTTACGACCTTTTTCTTACAATTTAGAAAATTTTGGTCAAAATGACCATTTTGCCCCTGACGGGACTATAGATTAGGAAATTCTTGTTTTATCATTTCATCTGGATTTTATAATCCCAAAAATCCTAAAAAAACGTTTCTTAGATTTTCCCAAGTTTTTACAAAATTTTCTACAAAAATGCTCGGATTACTATTCACCTGACCCTCGGGTGGTACTATTCCGACCCTCGGGGTCGTTTCTCGTTTTTCTAGTCTTTTGGGACCTCAAATGACTATTTTACAAGTTATGTAAACATCTCTTATTCTCTTCTCGAGCTTAGGTTTCCGAGGGGGCTCGGGTTTCTGGTTCTTGACCCTACTTTTACCTCTCGCTTACCAAATTGCCCTTCGGGCGTTCTGAAAATTTTAGCAGCATTTTCGCTGAAATTCTAGGTTCCCGGCGTTTAGGAAACGCCTCAAAACCATCTATCCTATTCTATCCTGCTAAGTACTATACCATAAACCTAAGTTTACGTAAAAGTTACAAACTTTTTACGTAAAATTTCATCACAAAACTTGCTTATTTTTAACGGGATTTCAACCCTTCTGTATCATTTTTAGGCCCGGTTTTATACTCAAAACACACATTACCATAACTTAACAAAACTTTCTCATTTTCCACTAAACTCATACTCGGTTTTTCTTCAAAAACCCTAAACAAAAATTTTTGTTTTATAACTCAATTTCTCCTTATTTGTTTTCCACATCATCACATTCATTTTTCACCATAAAACCCTAACATAACTCTTCGAAATCCCATAAATTATCCCACGGATTTTCCTTGGAAAAGCAACCTCAAAATTTTGGTTTCATTTCCATTTTTTCTTTCTTGTTTTCTATACAAAATCAACATCACATCTATCATACACAATCAACACAAAATCTCATTTTTTTCTTCCTTTCTTTCCCACGGTTTTGAATTGAAAAACAACACCAACATTTAGTGTTTTTCAATCTCATTTCATCTATTTCTTTCTTTCCATTTCCACATGATTTTCCACATCAAAAATCAACCAAAACAACATGAAAATTTCATCATTCCAAACCCTAATAACCTACGGTTTTGATGAAAGAAAAACACACACAAACTTGCTTTTCATGCTCGTGATTTCACACTTGTTTTAATCATTCACCATTTACACACTTTCAAGCATAAATCAATGAAACAAAAACTGATTTTCTACCCATTAAAACAGCCCATTCCACACGGTTTTTCTTCAGGAAAAACAAGAAGAATTGATGGCAAAATGAAGGATTACCTTGCTTACTTGATAACTTGAATCTTGTAATGAATTTTTCACTCTTTCTTGCACAAATCTTGAAGAAATTTTTGAGCTTTCTCTAAGGGTGATGCACGGCTGCTCTAATGGCTGAAAACCAGAAATTTTTCTAGTTTCTAAGTCCCCAAAACTGTGTATATAATCAGCCAAAAAGGAGGGACCAAATTGCAAAGGATTTAAGGGTATTTTGGCAAGCTTTTTGTGCAAGTTTTCTACTTTTTAGGGGCTGTTTTGCAATTAAACAAAAAGAACCAGATTTTCATCTGATTTTGGCCCCAAAATCCGCCACATATGTGCCTTAGAAGCTTCAAGAATTTTACTTAAGCTTCCTTTGACTTTTTCTAGTTGACTTTGCATCTTAACTATGGATTTTTCTTGACTTTAAACCCTAGCCCTTGGATTGGAATGTATCCTTACATCCATTTAAAGGCAAACACTCAATCTTTGACTTCTTATATATATTTGGAGTCAAACTTTTGACCAAAAGTCAAACCGAAGATTTTTGCACCGAAATCACGTAGACGAGTTCCTGAGGCTGTCCGCATGATCGGTTTTCCTTATTTCGATCCGGTTTGCCTAAAAATCAATACCATAAGTATTTCATCTTTTAGCGGTTTACAGTATATTATCAAAATGTTCGAAACCGAAAAGGCATAATTCGTCCGATTTCGGTTTGGTAAAATTTCCCGTTTCTGAGCACACTCTTGTCTACACTGTCCGAACATTTCTGTGCCTTCTAAATAATATTAAAACATATATTTTACAGTTTTTCACATGAAAATCATAGAGTACACAGGTTATACAAAATTTCTAGAAACAGTAAAATTTTGCGATTATGACACTTTCCTCCAAGAATGTCGCATGGGTTGAAACAATGACTTTTTGTTCCTTCGGGTTATAGAACAGACCTCCTGATGCGAACCTCGCCAAGAATAAAGGGACCCGTCAAGATTAGGACCCCAAGAACGTTCTAAGACTCAGGCTTTGGGTGGAACCTCGACCCGTTGCTTCAACAAAAACAAGAACCTCAGTATAAGAAGACCTCAACCTGTTGCTTATTGTGAAACAAGAACCTTGGTATAACGAAGACGCCACAAACGGTGATGGAAAGCCGCTTGATAAGTCAATGGTGAACGCCACGGAAAACTCCGATAAGTTCGAATAGCTCTCAAAGAACCAAAGAGAAATATAACTCTCAAATTTGTGAATAAAACTGTGGATGATCTTTCATTACTTGTGGATGCCTTTTTATAGGCATAAATTACAAGAATATTCTCAAAATATACCCTAAAATAAAATGGAAACTAAATGAAATATTCCCGTAATATTCTCCTAATATTCCCCTAATATTCTCCTAATATTCTTAAAATGAAAATATGGAAACTTACACTTAATTTCACACCTAATACACGCCTAAAAACAGTAAAAGGAAAGTATGACTTTTTGTTACAATTTTCGGCCAAGGAAAGAATTCGGCCAATTAAAGGAAACCAAAAATTTGCAGCTCATCAACATTCGGCCAAGTAAGGAAACTTCGAAAATTACAGCCCAAAAACGTCCTCTCTCATTGGGCTTGGTCTGGATTTTCTAAGACTTGAATTAAATTGAAGCTTCCTTGTGGATCATGCTCAATGGGCCTCCACGAATTCGTTTGAGCCCAAACTTCTTGAATTAGTCCATTAAGTGCTTCTTTGAACTTCTTAGCCCGAGCCCTTATAACCAGCCCAACTGGTACTCGAACCGGTTCCCTTGATGTTGTGCCATAGTTTGCATCACCTCCCTTAGTTCCCTTCGAATACCCTATAAACATGCACAATTCTGATCTCGGTTCCAACTTCTTTGCATCCCTATTCAGTACATGTGCCGGGCAGCCCCATATTCTCATATGTCCAAGAGAAGGCTTCCTACCATGCCACAATTCATACGGAGTCCTGGGAATTGACTTGCTTGGACCTGATTCAGAATATAGCATGCCGTTTGTAATGCATATCCCCAAAATGATAATGGCAGCGTTGAATAACTCATCATGGACCGTACCATATCCAATAAGGTTCTGTTTCTCCTTTCGGCTACACCATTCTGTTATGGAGTACCAGGTGCAGTCAATTGGGATAATATCATATTCTCTACAAGATGTCCTAGAAATTCATCGGAGAGGTATTCGCCACCTCGATCAAATCGAAGTGTCTTTATGGATTTACCCAATTGCTTTTCCACTTCCGTATGATACTCTTTTAACTTATCAAAGGTTTCGTTCTTATGGTGCATCAGGTACACATTTCCATACCTCGAGTAATCGTCTATAAAGGAGACATAATACTCGAACCCTCCTCATGCTGTGATGTTCATGGGGCCACATATGTTAGTGTGCACAATTTCTAAGAGTTCCTGAGCCCTAGTACCCTTAGCTCCAAAAGACTTCTTAGTCATCTTACCCTCAAGACAAGACTCACATTAAGGAAGACGTACCTCCTCCAGAGATTCTAGGTGGCCGTCTTTCACCAACCTTTGAATCCTATCTTGATTAATATGACCAAGTCTTAAATGCCAAAGATACGCCTTGTTAGAGTGAGAAACTTTCAACCTTTTAGAGTTATTTATTAATTTGGTGTCAAACAGTAAGTACACCTTTGGTTTAATCAAATATAGGTTTCCATCCATCCATCCAGAATAGATAAAAGACTTATTTTTACGAATATCAACTCTTTTACTAAAAGAAACTGAATAAGAATCCTTTATTAAACAAGCTACCGATATAAGGTTTCTCCTAAAATTAGGAATATAAAAACAGTCTTTCAATAATAGAAACCTAAATTCATCAAAGTAAAGATAAACATCTCCTACTGCCTCAGCCACCACCAAGCTACCGTCTCCGGTCCGCAACGAGAGGCTCCGATCATGTAGACTTCTCGTTTCCATAAACCCCTACATAGAAACACAAACATGATTAGCGGCACCCGAATTAATGACCCAAGTGTCTTTTGATTCTTCAACCAAACGTGCTTCTAAATAGTGAAGTTCCTTACCTTCCTTGCCCTTGGCGGCTAGGAATTCCCGGCAAGCCTTCTTGAAATGACCTACCTTCCCACAGTGGAAGCACTTGGGCTTTTTAGGGTCCCTGGGCTTCTTGTTGTTCTTCTTCTTTTTCCCATCCGAGACAGGAGGATTAGAAGAACTGGAAGCCACTTGCTTCTTATTTGGTCACTTCCTCTTCCGCGAGGGTTTGGAAGATTCCGTCAAATTGGCCTCTCCTTTGGGTTGGATTGCATCCCCATCCCTGATCATCTATTCATAAGCTTGGAGTTGCTTTATGAGCTCGGTGAGTCCTAACTCCCTTGTCGCCAGATTGTATGTGGCCTTAAACCCTAGAAATCTTTTGACAGAGTTTTAAACACTATCTCGATCTGGGTGTTGTAGTCCAGCTCAGCACCATTCTCAGCAGCCTCAACAAAGAATCCCATTAGAGTGATCATATGGTCCTTTACTGGAGTACCCGCCTTCTGCGTAGAGCTCATAATGCTGGTGAAAGTAGACTGTTGAGCCAATTTTTCTTGGCCTCCAAATATGTCCTCCAGATTTTCGATGATCTCCCTAGCAACTTGATAAGTCTCATGCTGCTTTTGTAAAGCACTCGTCCTCCTAGCTAGAATGTAGCATCGAGCTATCTCATTGGATTCTCTCCAATGAGTATAGGCAACCGGGACCTCCTCAAGGGGTGTGTCAAGTTTGGGCCCAGGTGGGCATGGTTCGTCCAGCATGAACTTGTGTCTCTCACAACTAAGAACTATCAGTAGATTTCTTTTCCAGTTTTTATAATTATTGCCATTCAGCTTATTTTCAGTAAGTATTGAAATGAGGGGTGTTGGTGACATTTTGAACTGAAATAAAATTATACTAGACATCATTACAAAGCCCAAGCAAATATAAAGATAATTTAGCAAATAAAACATACAAGTATATTCCTACATGAAACTTCAAAAACATGTAGCATTGCAATGGTAATTCTCAACACCTATTGCCCCAAGCCATCGAGGGGTGGTCATGAGACAAATAGCCAGAATATGGACCCTGTCCAATTAATATATGTTGTCTTAAATCCTCCAAGGTTAAGACATATATTAATAACCGTTTATTTTGGCCCCCAGTTTAGTTAACAGAGCTTCTAGGGAAGGTTAATAACTAAATGAGTCTTAAGTATATAACCATTGTTTACGTAGCCTGATCCACGTCCTACCAAGCCACCGAGGGGTGGTCATGAATAGGATCGTGCCCGAACACGTTTTCTACATAGGAGATCCAACCTAGTATACCGGCGGCGGTAAACACCTACTGTAGGGTATGGTCAGGGCAGAACTGACACGAGGCGTTACCATGCTTTCACGTATGGATCAACAATGGAAGCCGTGAGTTTTGTTTGAAACCCTCTCCCACTCAATATTTTGAAAAATATGCAAGTTTTGTCAAATATGTATGATCAATATAGTATGAGTGGCATTCACCTATCCTATATGACATGTTATCAAATATGCATACAAAACATCCATCAATACATATTTATACATCCATGACATATCACAGAAAAAATAATTGACAGAGAAATAACCAAGTTATGGTTCCATCCTAGAACAAAGAAAATAAAGATTACAAAATTCCATCCAAAGCATTCTTTGGATCTTGAATTTTGTTCCGTCTTCTTGTATCTATCTTTATGTAGCCTCTCCATTTATTTCTCATCCATAGAATCATTTAAAATTTAAATCCCAAAAATGTAAATTTCAAATTCAAATTTTAAATTTAAATTTCAAATTCAAATTTTAAACAATTTAAATATCATGTGTAATAATATGTAATTTCAAAAAACTTTAAATTTTCAATTACATATTTTTAAACATGATTTTAAAATTAAATCTCAAATTTAAAAATCAAAATTAATTTGAATCCTAATTAAATTGGAATTTTTCACACAAATAAAATTTCAATCTTTAAATTAAATTTAACTTTTGGAAAAAATAAATTACGGTAGTAAGGACCGGCCTGATCATGTACTTTAATTTTCAATTTACTGAGAAATTGAAGAATAATTTGATGCATTTTAGTGTAATTTTTAAGGTATACGGTCAGGTACACGGCCGTGTAAGTGGCCGTGTACCACTCAGACTGTGTACATGTGTGTAGCCGTGTAAGTTTACATGGTCGTGCAGCAGAACACGGTCAAGTATATGACCGTGTAAGAGGTCATGCACCACTCAGGTCGTGAACGTGTGAGAAGTCGTGTAACTGAACATGGCCGTGTACTAAGACACAGTAAAGAACACAGCCGTGTACCCCTCAGGTTAATGAACGTGTAAAAGGCCGTGTTTTGAAACATGGCCGTGTTGAAAAACTTCAACTAGTACACGCCCGTGTTATCTTATACACGCCCGTGTTAGAGGCCGTGTAATGGGCAGAAAGCCATTACACAGACCCTCAAATTGCATGAAACCTAATTACTATGCAATGAGTAATTAAGTTGGAAAATATAGTATATTTTCCTATGGAATAGACTAAACAGATACGGTACTGTTTAAGTGCTATTCATGCAGTGAAAGAGGCGACTGACAGTGAACCCGGTCCACCCTATTATGTGTATGAATGAATGAGACATGCAGTGTCGAAAATTGGTCCGGACGACCATTTCTTGACACAAGACTAGTAAATAGATCACCAAAACGCTCGGACCAAACATCTGAGCACAATAGCGAGAGATAGCCCTAGGAAGGGTACGATATCGAGAAAATGATCCAGATGACTTCTTCTCACCTAGAGACTGACAAAATCGGAGTCAGAGCACTAAGACCAGTCAGTTAAGTAGAAAACGGTTGATGATGAATAGAAAGAAACGCAGTGTCAAGTTATTGGCCAAGACGGCCTTAATTTGCACTAAAACTGATACATGAACGGTTAGTAGAGCCAATCTGGTCGAGTGAGTACAAAACAAGATTTTAGTTTGAGAGATACGCAGTATCAATATGAGGGTCAAGATGACCTTTACTCACCCCGAAACTGATATATTTGGGCTCAGAACGCCCAAATTAGTCAATCGGGCACCTGACATGATTTTCGAGATGGGGTCACACAGATGTCAAAAACTAGTCTAGATGACCTCCGATGGACACAAAACTGATAAAAATAGAATCAGCACATCCAAATTAGTCAAAAGAGACTGTGTTTGAAATTTCACCCGGGAACACCTCGGTTTGTGTGCAAAAGGACAACACAGTGTAGACACAACCATAGTATAGGAAATGAACAGTAATTTAGACTGATAATGGGCTCTTAGACAGTAGAAAACAACTAGGAATTTACAGTACAAAAATCAGATTCAGAAAACCAATTTTCTGGTGAAAATTTGAACACTGCCGAGAAAGGACCGAACACTGCAGTATAAAATTAGATTGCGATGGAAGCCAACACAGATAAAATTGGCCTTAAATTTCCATGCCCCTTAGCTGCAAAAGCAGCTGTAATCTGTAGCATACATAGCCCAAAAGGTGGCCATTAAAATAATTCCCTAGCCATGACACATTGGAACATAATATTCAAGGTGTTTTGAAAAAGTAGTCAACAACAATTGTTTATTCCTCCCTCCTCCCAATGAGCAGCTCACGCCCACTTCTTCTAAAAATTGGCAGCATATTGGTCCTAAGATTTGGCTAATTTGGTAGACAATTAAGTAGGATTAAGCCTAAATAGTTTGATTAATTTTTGCCTATAAAAGGCACCCTTGACATAAGACATGGACTTTTGCTTCCACACACCCAAAATCACAAGTCTTTTTCTTCTTCTTTTCCTTACTTGCTGCGAATCTTCTTAGCCCCAAAAGCCAACATTTTGCAAGCCAAAACCTTGACCAAAACTCACAAAAAACCGACCTCTTCCAAGCTTGAGCAAGGGGAGACCGAACCAAGCTTTTCTGGTGCACCAAGGGTAAGTGCAAAACCGATTTCCCTTGTGTTTTGATTCTTGGTTTTGAGTTGTTGTTTGAATGATTTTTTTTTGGTAACTTGGCTAGCATAAAACCAACCTTAAGCCCTTGAGTTTCCATGACATTTTGACCCCCCAAGCCTAGCCAGAAGTATGCTTGAGTCCAAAGCACCAAAAGTAAAAGCCGAAACCCTTCTCATGGTGATTGGTTGAAAAATTTAGTTTTCAATCTAAGGGTTTTATGTGTATTTGTTTATGCACAAGGTTGTAGTAAGTTATTTGAGCCCTTAGCTTTCATTTCTTAAAGTCATTATGGTTGTGGTTGTGTTTACTTTAAGTTGCATATGGTTTGTGGATGTGAATGCATGGACGTGTATTATGGTGGCTAGACACAAATCTGTCCTTAGAAAATAGCCACAGATTTTGGCCATTTTGACCCACTTAATGTCCGAATCTAGGATTTGGTGAAACACGATGTTTTAAGGAAATTCAATACGGTCATTTTTTTATAAATAGACCTCGACCAAGAATGACTCTAAGGTAGACTTTCCGGCCAGTTTTGGTTCGGTGTCCAAAACTAGGAACAAAAATCTGAGTGTTGAAATAGTCTCGGGTTTTGCTAGAAATGACCAAATTAGAGTCCGAACCAGATCATGGACTCAACATGAGAGTTGTAGATCTCGTCGAGACCTTGAGAACGACCTGCATGTGTCAACAAGTTGGCCGTTCCAGTCCTCAAACCGAGCCGTTTTTATAGAGACGTAAAACTGGGACTTTTACAAAAAAACTGGGCACCAAGCCCACGGTTTTAATGAAATTAGGAGCCGTTAGAGTTAGATTTAGGCTCCGAGATGAACTAATGTTCATCTCGTCAAGGATGAAAACTTTTATGTTCGACAAAATTTCAAACAAAGTCATTTAGACTAAGTTTCAAAATTGTTTTCAAAAGTGGTTCAAAAACCACCTTTAAAATGCAAGTTTTAAAAATATAATTTATATACTTCAAAATAAAAATGTGTTTTTAACACTTTAAAATATGAACAAGGTTTTCATAAAAACATCCCCCACCATCCAACGGGGTGATAAGGGGACGGTTTCAAAATAAGAAATTTTACCAAGATTTTTACAAGTCAACCTCAACAATTTTTCAAAATAAAATAGTGTGTGTAGCCCGGTAGGCTACCACACCAAACAAGTGTTAGTAGCCCTGTAGGCTACTACCCAAAACAAGCCATAGTGGCCTGGTGGGCCATTACACCAAACAAGCCTTAGTAGCCCGGTAGGCTACCACACCACAACAAGCGAAGTAACCCAGTCAGTTACTACACTAAGTTCATGTATAGTAACTCGATAGACTACTTAGTTACCAACACGCCAGTTAACCGGTCAGTTGACTGAGCGGTAAACCAGTCAAGGGCCGCATTTCGAACAACACAGTGAGGAATGATGATTGATCTGTCAAGTAGACGATTGATCGAACATGATACGAGTTAGACACCAAATCCCCATAATAGGCCAATAGGGTACCGACTGGTCTCGGTACCCCATAGAAACGTAAGTTATAGTCACTAACGTTAATAGTGACTCAACGAGAGAATTAATGAGAAACGTTATTGATAACAGGTGGTAACCTGTGAATTGATAAATGCATGATTTCAAGTTGCTTGCAATTAGGAAAGTACAACTCCACCTATGGTATGAACGAAAATGCTTTTAAATGATAGATTACAGTATGTTAAAATGTGTATGCCATGCACACGATGTTGCACCTCATGTTTAAGAGCATGTAGTTTCACAATCAAGTAGATTGATGAAAAAACAAGTTAGATGCCATACGTCCCTACCATGTAGGATTTGGGATAGCTTAGAGAAGTATATGGCTAGAAAAGATAAACAAGACGAAAAGTAGTAAGCATGTCGTACCGGCCCTTTCAAATGAAGGGATTTTAAATTAAAGCAGAATGTTGAGCATCCATTGATGGCTCTCTGGCTATTTTACCTCGGGCGATATCGATGGTCTGTACACGCACAGTACTGACACATGGGCCCTAAATAGACAAGAAAAGAAAAGAGAAGTTTGAAGCATAAATGAACATAACCGGATCATGCATTAGTTATAGTTCACCATGCTTCTAGATGCATTCAGTACACGATGTTTCTGTAATGCACATGTTATGTGAAGTTTTATAATCTCTGATATGATATGTGATATGTTAAAGTGGTATATGTGATATATGACTGCTTATATGTTTTTAAGTATGTACTATGTTTAAACATGTTTTGCTGTAAACATGTCGTACTTGTTGGGCGTAAAGCTCACATAGTGTGTTCATGCTGTAGGTAAGCGTCCTACGGTTTAATTCCCAATGGGTGATGGTGGCGGTAGAGGTGGATGTGAGGGTGAGGTTATGGAGACACCGCGAGTTTATATTCCGCAAAAATTTGAGTATCAGTATTTTGAATAGTAATGGTTAAATAGTAATTTAAATAGTAATTATCAGACAGTATGTTTGAATAGTAACTGTTACATAGTATTTTTGAATAGTAATCGTAAACTGTATTTTTAAGTAGTAATCATTAAATGGTATTTTTGAATAGTAACCGTAAATAGTATTTTTAAATAGTAATTGTTAAATAGTATTTTTAAATAGTAATCGGTATACGTACGTATACAGTAAATATGTACATGTAAAATATAAAAAAATCCCTAATTTTATGATATCTAGTTAAGTATAAATTGCTAGAAAGTATAAGAAAAGCAAGTAAGTCAGTTTTCAATGACGGTCCGGGCCACTGAGGGCACAGGGCGTCATAGTTGGTATCAGAGCAGTTTCCTGCCACACTATCTCACATCGCCGTACGCCTGCCTCATCTATCCAAGTAAGTTAGCTTTTGTTTTTCAAAATTTAGTATATGAGTCAACGAGTAGTTATGATAGGAGAATGGCTGCACTGGTTGACCCTCAGCAAGTGCGAGAGGACTGAGAAGCGAGTGTAGCTTTTGTCGCCATGCGACCACACATATACGATGGCAGTAACCCATACGAACTCCCTTATTGGATTCATCATATGCAGACAATCTTCGAAGGGTGCCATATTCTGTAGGAAAATAAACCGGTAAAAACGTATCAGAGTGGCGCAGCGGAACAATAAAAATTTTTAGATCGTTAAATATCTCATGATGCCATATACAATAAATCAACAACAATTAAAACTCATACCTCAAGGACGCCAATGAACAGGAGGAGAGTGACCGGAGGCTTCAACCAACTAGCCTTCTCTACTATTCTCCAATTCCCGAATGGCTGAGTGTGTGGGCACTCTGAACCTCGATCGGTATGCTAGCACTGCTAGTCTTCTTCCGACCACCCAGATCTCTAAAGAACTTTATTGTCACGATGAGCTGTGCAACAATAAGCCTGCTCACCTGAGAGTCTGTGGTCTGAGAGAACTGGAGTGGCAGGACCTCTATTTATAGACCTGCATGAGGTGATTCTCTGAATTCGAATTGGACTAGGAAAAGATTTTCTCCCTTATCCAAACCAAAAAATCCGAATTTTCCAAGGGAGAATCTCCACAATTAAATTCGGTTTTCCTAGGATAAATCCAGTCCAAATCTAAACAAGATTTTAACTAGAATTTTATCTCCCTTTTTCAACCAAAAAATCTGAAATCTTTAGGAGAAAATCTTCTCCAAATTTTCGGCCACTTTTAGGATAAGGAAGAATCAAAATTCCACTAGGATTTTTCAAGCTAAATCTCATCTCAACCTTATCCAAAAATAACTGAATTTCCTAGGATTTAGGCTCCAAAATTTCGGCCACTTTTAGGGAGGGAGAGAATCCAAATTTAACTAGGATTGAAACTTGAATTTTCCCTTGAATCTTATCCACAAAAACCGAATTTTCCATTGAGGATTATCCTCAAGAAATTCGCCCACTTTTGTTGGGATTTGGATTCAAAATTCAAGTAGGATTCTAACAAGATTATCCTCTCCAAATCCAACTCAAATTCGAATTTCAAACCTTGTGGATTTTCCACAACAAATTCGAATCCTACTTGGACTGTGATTCAAAATTTGAATTTCAAATTTCAAATTCAAATTTCAAATTCAAATTTCAAATTTCAAATTCAAATTTCAAATTCAAATTTCAAATTTCAAATTTCAAATTTCAAATTTAAATTTCAAATTCAAATTTCAAATTCGAATTTCAAATTCAAATTTCAAATTCAAATTTCAAATTCAAAATTCAAATTTCAAATTTCAAATTTCAAATTTCAAATTTCAAATTTCAAATTTCAAAATTCAAATTTCAAATTCCACAAAACGGTTGTGTTTCATATTCTTGTTCTCATGGATAATTTTCTACAACTCCAATCCAATCTCAAATAAAATCATGGCAACTTTATTTGGAGTTCGAATAATTGTGTACTCTATTATCCAAAACAAAATCTGAATCCAACCGGAGAGAATCTTGTCTACCATCCTAATCCTGTGTCATCACCATCCATGCATAATAAACTAGCCTATAGCATACACAAATCAATTTGCCAAACGTTAAGGAATTATGTGGAGCTAGTAGAGGGACTGATTGGACATATATAATCGGGCTCCCGTGATTCCATATGATCATCATTCTGTACCGAACAACTCAATCATATGATCACTAATTTCAGAGTCACACCACTATAAACCTGAAACTGAACTCCCAATTATATACCGTATTACGTAAGCCTATGACGAGCTACCATCCAATGACCTTGTCATATATGCAAAACCCTCATATGATATCCATGATCAGCCTTAGGTCAAAGTCCGTTTAATCCTACTGATCAGGCTATCTTAAAGTTCCATTATACTACCGAATCAAGAATATGATTATTCACCATATGTGAATAAGAAGTCATCCGCCCAGCAGACGACCCAAGGCCTTGTCCATTTTCACATTCAGTATAATGCCTTTAAGAGGATACCTTTAACTCCTCAGAGCTATGATTCCGATATCTGCAAACAAACCCTTCATCGTATACAAGTCATGCACCCAACGAACCGGTCTATAAGCTTACTACCTCTGAGACGCTTTAGCCATTGGAACATCAAAGTACACAAGTCATATACATGAAGTAGTTCATTTACTCAGGATTAAGGTTATTGCACAATGAACGTCAAAAGCAGATTGATCCACTCATAGCGGACTACGTAGATCAATCACACTTTAGTCCCGGTCTAATATGTCACCACCAAGCAACATATCCATGTCTCTACTTGGGAGTCCAGCTCCAGACAGTCAAGACAGATCGTCCCCTCCAAGGCTTTAGACAACATAATAGTCTTAACATGAGTTAGATGCTCGGTCTAACCCCATAGACTACAGACCATAGTTTAGACTGCTAACTTTAGAGCATTGTCTTCTCGCATACAAAAGTCCATTGCATGCAACGTTCTAACAGTTTTAACACAAGCAGTCAGTGAGCCATATTTGCTTACATTTACTTTAACATGTAAATAAGACGAGGACAGATAGCAATGTAATGAATAACCTCTATGTATAATTTTATTATCCAGTTCAAAATGAATACATCAAATGTCTCTAATACTTAGGGCATTTCCTAACATATTCTACCCCGTCTATAGGTGGTAATGGCCAGTAGCCGATCGCGAGGATCAATAATGACATGGTGGAACGATCGACGCAGGATCAGAGGTCCAGCAATGCAGTGGGATAAGTTCTGCCAAGACCTTCGCAACTCTGACGACCCAACTAAGGATGCAGACATCTGAGATGATATGTATGAGAGGAGATATCAGGTCCTCTCTGACATTTGAGACATTTACGAGGGAGAGACCATGGTACACTACTATTAGTGATTTTTTGACGCCATGTTGTTGAGCATCCCCTTAGACAAGCCATTTACAGAGGTAACCGACTTGCTTTGGAGAGGGATTCCATGGTACGTGAGGGACCTCGTCCACTACCCTCTGCCACATGAGAACCTGAGGTGCCTGGTCCGAGACATAGTGGACACTGAGCGAGTGGCATTCAACCCTGACTTGGCAAACATCGTACCTCAGCTGGCCAACGAAGACCTCATGGCCGAACCATAGCTGGCAGTACCTGAAGACAATAGAGACCCGATGGAGGACCACGAACTAGCCCCTCTGTCTCCCAGACTCTAGATGGATGAAGACAGTGACGAGACTATCCCCGATGCCCAACCTAACGATGAGGAGGGGGAGATCCCCGATCACATCAGTGATGATGTGGGAGTAGAAATGTATGAGCCCCAAGTCATCATCGCCAGTGATGATGAAGTTGATTTTGCTTGGGGAGACGAGGATGCAGCCTCGAAGAGTTTCCCTTGAGTGAAAGTGAGAATGAGGAAATGTCCGACGTAGAGTCAGGATTGTCCTCCGAGTAGTAGTAACCCTTTTCACAGAAATTTTTGTTATGTATTTATGTAGAGGGAAGCAGTAGCTTTCCCCGTCTGACTCAACTTAATGTACTTAATAGGATCGTATTTTGGGAAGTTTGTGTCACTCCCACCAAATTTAATATATATATGTTTTATGAGATATTTTATGAAAAGAAGTATCATTTTGCCCTAAGGGCCTAAATATGATTTCTCTACGAGTATGATCAAGTATGGTAAAGAGTACAGGATGGTTCCTGGCACTTAGACGATGTCCTAATATGACGCGATAGTTGTATTGAACATCATACGAATAAGAGAAGAAAGGAAAGATATAGTATGTATATATCTATGATGCTTAAATGAAGTTGTTCAGTAAGAAGGAAAATGATATGTAAACATGAATCCCAAGTATAAAATTTGAGAAGCTTATGTTCTCTTTTTTCGTGTATGATAGGGTTACATAGGTGACAATGGCAAGAACAAGAGCCCAAACAAACCAAGCTACGCAAGACGACGAGCTACTGGCACTTCTCACAACGATGCAGGAAATGATGATAAATCAACAATGGGAGCTTAACCAGCTTAGAAAACAAATGAACCGACAACAGCAGGCCCCACAACCCATGGAGGTACTAGTCCAAGCTACACCAACATCCCCCAATGCTCCTAGAGAGCAAGCGGCCTCACCAGCCCAAGCAATACCAGCGCCACCGGCTGTGGCTCCTCCTGTAGCAGCCAATGTTATAGTACCAGCCTATAGAGAGGGCGACTTATACGAGTGGTTTAGGCACATGATGGTGCCTGAATTTAAACGAACTATGAACCCCATTGAAGCCGACGATTGGCTGATTGATGTTCAGGTCATTCTAGACCTCGTGGGACTGACCGAAGGAGAAAAAGTTATATGCGTATCCCTAGCCCTACGGAAAGGAGCACGCCAGTGGTGGAAGACCGTGGCTATCAGAAGGAACAACAATGAAATGAACTGGGTGGACTTTATCACCGAGTTTAGAGAAATGTACTTCAACGATGAAGCTTTAGTAGTCCAGCAAGACAAATTTAACAACTTGCGCCAAGGAGGCATGACGGTCATGGAGGCCGTAAGGAAATTTGAACAACTAGCCCGAATTTTCCCCGACCTAGTACTGACTGAGAAGGAAAAGGTCAGGAGGATGCTGAAAATGTTCCAGACGGATATAGTCATCCAAGTCTGCAGTGGCAGCCATGGGCCAACAACCATGGCCGAATGTGTCAGTAAAGCCATTTGGGCTAAGTATTGGCTAGCCCAAGACAAAGAGAGGAGGGCGTAGATCTTCAAGGCAAAGAGAGAAGAGAAGAACCAATCGAAGCCGACCAAGTGCAGACAGTACTCTGAATTTTAGCACAGAGGGCAGAGTATGGGAAACAACCAAAACAACCGGCCATCCAACAACAACAATAAGAGGAAAGAGAATCTAGGTAATCAAGGCTAGCAAAGGAACTTTCCTCAGAAGAAAAATAACCGAGGAGGAAATGGAAATCAACACCCGCCTTGCCCAAAATGCGAAAGGAACCATTCGGGAGAATGCCGCCAGGGCACCACCAGCTGTTACATATGTGGCAAGGAAGGCCACTTCGCCAAACACTGCCAGTCGAACCCACAAAATCAGCAAAGTCAAGCCTGCCCTACTAGCGGACAGTTGCACACCGCCCAAGGAAGGATCGAAGGCCCACTAATCAGCCAAGGCAGATTGAAAGCTCCAGAGCCACAGGGAGAGATTTATGCCTTTACTCGTGAGGATATAGAGGTTGAAACCTCGACCGTGGTGACAGGTCAGCTTTCTGTCACCAACTCCACTGCACTAGTTTTGTTTGATTCCGGCACTATGCATTCTTTTGCATTAGTAGAATTTGCTAGGAAGTTAGGCAAGAACTTAGATAAGATGAACCAAACTTTTCGAATTGCCCTTCCCTCTGGGGAAGTTTTGTTATCTAACTATTGGACACGTCACGTACTAATAGTTATCAGTAGGCATGAGCTGAGCATAGACCTAATCGTCATTGAGATGTGCGACTATGACGTGATTATATGAATGGATTTGCTTGCCAAGTACCACGCTGTTATAGACTGCCAAAGAGGGGAGGTGACCTTCCACCCGAGCGGACACGAAAAATTTATCTACAAGGGCTTATCGTCGAAGCAACCAAAGACGATGATATCGATAATGAAGGGTCATCAGCTACTATCTAGTGGATGCACTAGTTTTCTCACACACATAATGGATGTGACCCAGGAAGCGAAAACCAGACCAGACAACATACCAGTAGTAGAGGAGTTCACGGAAGTATTTCCCAGAGATCTTCCGGGACTTCTGTCAGAACAGGAGATATCGTTCAAAATCGAACTGTTACCAGGATCGGCACGCATATCCAAGGCCCCCTACAGAATGGCCCTGGCAGAATTGAAGGAGCTTCAGACTCAGTTAAAGGAGTTGATGGACAAAGGTTTCATTCGACAGAGCTGCTCGCCGTGGGGAGCACCGGTCTTATTTGTAAAGAAGAAAGACGGAACATTGCGAATGTACATAGACTACCGGGAGCTAAATAAGACCACGATCAAGAACAAGTATCCGTTGCTGTGGATCGATGATTTGTTTGATCAGCTATGAGGTGTTGCCGTATTTTCCAAGATCGACCTAGGTTTCGGGTATCACCAATTGTGACAATCGGGAAAATCAGGCATTCTCGGAAGAAAATGTACAAATGTATGTATATAACAATTTGTACCATTTAAAGAGTGAAATAAATGTATTTATATTGTTTAGAATATATGAAAATATTCTAACAATACTGACGAGTAAGAATTCAGTGTTGGAAAAATTCACTGAGTTGAAACGGGTGAAACGGTGTCAAAACCGGCATTGAAAACCCTAACCGGGGCAATAAATGACGGAAAACTTCCGGGATTGATTTTGATCAAACGGGAGCAATTTAAATTGATCCGACTGCACAGGAGACCTCAGGAACACGCCGGGACGATTTCACGAAAATTTCAGCTCGAACCGGTATCGGTCAAAAAGTAGTCGAATTAATGTCAATAGTGAAAGTCAAAGTCAACATATGCTTTAGCATTTATGACATCATAAATCCATTTAATAAATGGAAGGAAAATGGTGGTTGGTAGAATTAATGGCCATGATTAAGTTGTCTTTTTGATCTAAAGGCCAAGATTTGGCCAAAAATTAACCATTTTAATTTTTGAAAAATGTGGAAAGAATTAGGTTGAAATGTGTTGATTTTTGATTGGTGGAAAGCCAAATTAATTGGCTTTTTGGTAGGTGAAGTCGGCAAAACTTGAACAAAAGTGGCCGAAACAAAATTTCAAGCCAAAACCATAACAAAAATTTTCTAAGTTATTTCCATGGTGGAGCCGTGAGTAACCCAAGAGGAACCAAGCTATTTCTTCAATCTTTCTTCACAAAATTGGTGTGAAACCTTTCATTGAAGCCTAAGGAAGCAAGTGAACAAGGTAACTCTCTTTGGATTGAATTTTTTCTTGATTTTTCTTCAAGAAATTCGTGTGATGAATAGTGGAAAAGATGGAAAAATTTTTGGTTGTTTTCATTGATTTGGTGCTTGGGTTTTGTTAAGGGTGTAATTAGGAAGAAAACCATGTATTTAGTTTAAAGAAAAACCAAATTTTTGTTGGTTTTCCAAGGGTAAAATCGTGGGTTACCAAGAGTAATCAATGAGAGAATTTTATGGTTTAAGTGTTAACATGCTTTAAATTACACTTTGGTTAAGTATAAAGCATGATTTGCATTATGGAAAGCTTAAAAAAAAAATTTGGTGTGAACTTACCCTAATGTGGCCGTGGGTTAATTAGGGTTTGGTGAAAAAAAAAACTTTGCATGGTTTACTTGATGTTTGGATGATTTAAATCATGCATTTTATAATGTAAATGATGGAATTATGATTGAAAGCAAGAAAAGAAAATTTGGGGTATGTTTCCCTTAGTGTGGCCGTGGGTTATATGTGGTTAGAAACCCAAGGAATTGTGTTGAAAAATGCAATGAAATTGGCTTGAAAATGTGTTAGAAAATGACATTGAAATAGCATAAAATTTGATGGAAAATTTGAGAAGTTTTGGTTAGGTTTTGAGTGTAAAAAACCGAGACCAAAACTAAGGGCAAAATTGAAAAAAATTTGTGTAATGTGGTTCAAAATGTGAATTGGAAATTTGTGAGCTTTTATGTAAAAGTTTGGAAAACTTTTACATAAAATAGGCTTGTGGTATAGTACATGGCAGGTACATATGGTTCGAGGCATACCTAACGCCGGTAGCCTTAAAATTACGCCGAAATGTTGCCGAAATTTCGAAAACGGCATTCGGGATAAAATGGAAATTAAAAATAAAAGTTTGGGGTCGGGTCGGAAACCCGAGTCCCTAACGGAAAATTGAATAAGGGAACCTAAGGGGTGGTTCGTGAATAGTAACCTGTCCCCTAAAAATGTAAAACGTGAGTGAAAATGAAAAAAAAACGACCCCGAGGGGCGGGCGTTTTTGGAAACAAAATAAAGGTCCGAGTCGGGAACGGAAAATCCGAGCCTCGGAGACCTAGATTGGGAATGTCTAGAGGAACGTTTTAAATACTAGTGAAACGTCCATTTAAGGCTCCGAAACGATAGAAAATCACTAAACCGACGTAAGGGTCGGAATAGTGCTTCCCGAGGGTCGGGAAAGTGAAAAGTGGAAATAAAATAGAAACGAACCCGGTAATGATTAGAAAAGAGTCAGAAAAGTTCCTGAGAGCCAAAAATGCAGTCTGGATCGAGAAAATTCTGTCAGGGGCAAAACTGTAATTTTACCAAAATATAGGGGCAAAATCACAATTTTGCAAAAGTTGAGAAAAATGGGGAAAATAATAAATAAAGCCTAAAAAGTTATAAATAGGTTTTATTTAAGCTTTTTAATGAGAAATAAAAGCTATAAATAGAAATGAAATTAACAGACAAGGTTTTGTCTGTAGGATCCAAAAATCGACCTACAAGGAGGGCGATCAAAGATCCAAGAGAGAAAAACTGAAGAAACTGATAAGGTAAGTTCAGACATTTACCTGTCTGCAACATATAGCATTATTGTTGTTAACTTTAATGTAGTAACTATAAGTTAGGTACATATGTGCTACGGGCACTATTATAGAATAGAGAGAGAGACGTAATGTGCTACGGGCACTATTGAGAATGGACACATTGTTAATTGTGCTTCAGGCACTAGAGCGAGGTTAATGAAACTCACTCCCCTAAAATTAAAATGTGAACCATTCCTAACCACGGGACAATGTGAAGTCACCGGGTTAGAATTTTAAAAAGTCGGTAATGAAACCACTTTCTGGCGTACCAGCCTTCCGTACAGGGAGGTACTTTTGCCTTCGGGGCTATGATGAGATTAAGGCTGTGGAGGTCAGCACTGATGTACCGCTCCCAGTCATGTACAATTTTGCCTTCGGGGCTATGAGATTAAGGCTGTGGAGGTCAGCACTAATGTACCGCTCCCAGTCATGCGCACTTAAATGGTACTGCCAACCTGAGCTCAAAACCAGAACATAAGCAAAGATAATTACCTAAAACTGAAACTATGCCATAATTGAGCATAAGACAGTTTCGTGAGGGTACTAACATCGCGGTAGATGTACTGTTGTGACACTGTGTTGTGGTCAAACTTACTATTCATAATGAATAGTGGCCAAAGTTACTATTTACGTATGAATAGTGGTCAACAGTACTATTCATTATGAATAGTACTATTCATAGAAATTTATTTCTTGCATGTTTGAACTTACTGAGCCTGTAGCTCACCATTTTTGCTTATGTTGCAGGTAAGCGACCAGCTCAGTGGCTTTGATTGACTGGATGGCGTACAGGATAGCGTGTGTCAAATCGGATAAATGGGCGAGGGATATGGTCCTGCCAGAGCCTTTCCGCTAAGCGATAAAAAGGGAAGGAAAAAAAAAAAAACAAGAAACAGTCTTTTGTAATATTATATATTTTACGAAAGTACTGTAATATGTAAATTACTTTATACTTGCCAACAAAGTAATTAGTGGGAAATGTTTTACATGATGTTTAAAGAAAAAAAAATTTCCCAAAAACGTCATGATTTATTGAGAGAGAGATTAGCCGGCGACCCATGAGAGTACAATCTGTCGCAGTTAGCAATAAAGCTTAACTGTAATAGCATTGTATGATCTTTACGAGGGACGGGCCGTCACACCAATTGCAGATCCGAGATGCAGACATCCCTAAGGCGGCATTTTGAACACGATATGGACATTACGAGTTCCTCGTTATGTCGTTCGGGTTGATAAACGTATCTACTGCTTTCATAGATCTGATGAACCGAGTATTCAAGGAGTTCCTGGATAAGTTTGTCATTGTGTTCGTCGATGATATACTTGTATATTCTAAGACAAAGGAAGAGCATGGGGAGCATTTGAGAGCCATCCTACTCAAGCTTAAGGAGCATCAACTGTATACCAAATTCTCTAAGTGTGAATTTTGACTGGAGAAGGTTCATTTTCTCAGTCATGTGGTCTCCCATGAGGGAGTGTCCGTGGACCCAGCCAAGGTAGAAGCAGTTAGCAATTGGCCGACTCCGAAGAACGTAACAGAAATTCATAGCTTCTTAGGTTTAGCGGGATACTACCGATGCTTTGTGGAAGGATTCTCAAAGCTAGCCGTACCACTCACGACACTAACCAAGAAGGAAAAGAAGTACGAGTGGTTTGATAAGTGCGAAAAGAGCTTTCAAGAGCTAAAAAGCCGACTCACGAGCACTTCAATCCTGACCATACCGGATGCTGAACAAGGGAATTTTGTAATTTACAGCGACGCGTCCAAGACTGGACTAAGAGTTGTGTTAATGCAAGGTGGTAGGGTAGTCGTATACGCCTCACGACAACTCAAGAACCATGAAAGGAACTACCCGATGCATGACTTGGACCTTGCAGCGGTGGTCTTTGTGCTCAAAATATGGAGGCATTACCTATATGGTGTCAAGTACTAGATCTACACAGACCACCAGAGCCTCAAATACATTTTCACGCAGAAGGAGTTTAATATGAGGCAACTAAGATGGCTGAAACTGGTAAAAGATTACGATTGTGAAATCCTATATCACCTAGGAAAAGCCAATAAGGTGGCTGACGCATTGAGTAGGATGCACTATTCGACGCTTATGACCATCCAAGCCCTGCTGGAAGCACTGCAAAATGAGCGACGGAGCAGCGAGATTGAGATGTTAACAGGAAGGTTGTCCGAAATGACCCTCTAATCAATGCTCATAGAGGAGATCAAGGCCGGCCAGGACCTTGATTCGTCCCTACACAAGCTCAAAAGGGAGGCAATAGAGGACCAGAATTCAGAGTTTCAGGTCTCTAAGGATGGCATACTCTATTTCAGAGATAGAGTGTGTGTTCCAAAGGATGAAGAACTCAAGAAGCGGATCCTGTCAAAAGCTCACGACACGCCGTACTCTATATATCCAGGAGCAAATAAGATGTACCAGGGCTTGAAAGGGAGTTTTTGGTGGCCAAACATGAAGAATGACATCGTCGAGTTCGTAGCAAGGTGCCTCACCTGCCAAAAAATTAAAGTAGAACACTAGCGACTGGGAGGAGAGCTACAGAAGATTAAGCTACCAGAGTGGAAATAGGAGCAAATTACCATGGATTTCATGGTCAGATTGCCCAGGACCTCAAGCGGGAATGATGCCATCTGGGTAATTGTGGATCAACTAACAAAGTCAGATCGATTTTTAGCCATGAAGTTGAGCTACTCAGTAGAGAGGTTAGCAGAAATGTATGTCACTCAAGTCGTAAGACTGCACGGAGTACCCAAATCAATCATCTCAGATCACGATGGACGCTTCACTTCAAGGTTTTGGCAGAGCATTCAAGCTGCAATGGGAAACAAATTGAAGTTCAGCACTGCTTTCCATCCTCAGACTGACGGTCAGTCTGAGAGGACTATACAAACGTTAGAAGATATGTTGAGAGTGTGTGTCTTAGACTTCAAGGGGAGTTGGGATCAGAAGCTACCATTGATAGAGTTCTCGTACAATAATAGCTATCATTCCTCGATTAGGATGGCTCTGTACAAGGCACTTTATGGAAGGAGATGCCAATCTCTGATTCACTGGCACGAGACCAAAGAAAAACAGCTCAGCAGCACCGACTTCGTCAAGGATACGACAAAAGTTGTGAAGCTTATACGAGAGAGATTGGATACAGCGCATAGTCGCCAAAAGAGTTATGCGGATAGAAGACGAAGACCTCTTGAATTTTAAGAAGGAGACTCAGTTTTCCTTAAGGTGGCACCCATGAAAGGGGTGATGCACTTTGGGAAGAAAGGGAAGCTCAGTCCTAGATATATAGGACCTTTCCAGATCCTCGAAAAGGTCGGGAAGGTAGCCTACCAATTAGCGCTTCCTCCCGACCTAGCTTCTGTACACAATGTTTTCTACATCTCCATGTTGAAGAGGTATGTGCCGGATAGTTCCCACATACTAAGCCAGGAGCCAGTTGAAGTACATGCGGATCTAACCTACGAATAAAAACCCGTGCAGATTTTAGGTAGGGAAAATAAGGTTCTTAGGAATAAAGTGATTCCGCTTGTTAAAGTATTATGGCGAAACCACAACCTCGAAGAAGCTACGTGGGAGAGGGAAAAGGATATGAAAAGAAACTTCCCAGATTTATTCTAATTTTCGAGGACGAAAATTTTTGTTAGAGGGGTAGATTGTAAGGACCGCCCCGATCATGTACTTTAATTTTCAATTTAATGAGAAATTGAAAAATAATTTGATGCATTTTAGTGTAATTTTAAAAGTATACGGTCAGGTACACGGCCGTGTAAGTGGTCGTGTACCACTCAGACTATGTATGTGTGTGTAGCCGTGTAAGTGTACATGGCCATGTAGCAGAACACGGTCAGGTACATGGCCATGTAAGAGGCCGTGTACCGCTGGGGTCGTGAACGTGTGAGAAGCCGTGTAACTGAACATGGCCATGCACTGAGACACGGTCAAGAACACGACTGTGTACCCCTCGGGTTAATGAACATGTAAAAGGCCATGCTTTGAAACATGGCCGTGTTGAAAAATTTCAACTAGTACACGCCCGTGTCCGAAGTATACACGCCCGTGTTAGAGGCCGTGTTGAAGGCCGTGTAATAGGCAGAAAGCCGTTACACAGACCCTCAAATTGCATGAAACTAATTACTATTCAATGAGTAATTAAGTTGGAAAATATAGTATATTTTCCCATGGAATAGACTAAATAGATACGGTACTGTTTAAGTGCTATTCATGTAGTGAAAGGGGCGACCGACAATGAACCCGATCCACCCTATTATGTGTATGAATGAATGAGACATGTAGTGTCAGAAACTGGTCCAGACGACTATTTTTTGACACAAGACTGGTAAATAGATCACCAGAATGCTCGGACCCAACATCCGAGCACAATAGTGAGAGACAGCCCTAGTAAGGGTACGATATCGAGAAAATGGTCCAGATGACCTCTTCTCACCTAGAGACTGACAAAATCAAAGTCAGAGTACTGAGATCAGTCAGTTAAGTAGAAAACGATGGATGATAAATAGAGAGAAACACAGTGTCAAGTTATTGGCCAAGACGGCCTTAATTTGACCTAAAACTGTTACATGAACGGTTAGTAGACTCAATCTGGTCGAGTGAGTACAAAACGAGATTTTTAGTTTGAGAGATACACAGTATCAAGATGAGGGTCAAGACCACCTTTACTCACCCCGAAAACTTATATATTTGGGCTCAGAATGCCCAAATTAGTCAATCGGGCACCTGATATGTTTTTCAAGGTGGGGTCAAACAGATGTTGAAAACTAGTCTAGATGACCTCCGATGGACGCAAAACTGATAAAAATGGAATCAGCATGTGCAAATTAGTTAAGAGAGACTGTGTTTGAAATTTCACCCGGGAACACCTCGATTTGTGTGTGAAAGGACAACACAGTGTAAACACAACCACAGTATAGGAAATGAACAGTAATTTAGACTGATAATGGGCTCTTAGATAGTAGAAAACAACCAGGAATTTACAGTACAAAAATTGGATTTAAAAGACCAATTTTCTGGTGAAAATTGGAACACTGCCGAGAAAGGTCTGAACACCGCAGTATAAAATTAGACTGCAATAAGAAGGCAACACAGTTAAAATTGGCCTTAAATTTCCATGCCCCTTAGCTGCAAAAGTAGCTATAATCTGCAGCACACATAACCCAAAATGTGGCCATTAAAATAATTCCCTAGCCATGACACATTGGAATATAATATTCAAGGGGTTTTGAAAAAGTAGTCAACAACAATTGTTTATTCCTCCCTCCTCCCAATGAGCAACCCACGCCCACTTCTTCTGAAAATTGACAGCATATTTGTCCCAAGATTTGGCTAATTTGGTAGACAATTAAGTAGGATTAATCCTAAGTAGTTTGATTAATTTTTGCCTATAAAAGGCACCCTTGACATAAGACATGGACTTTTGCTTCCACACACCTAAAACCACAAGTCTTTTTCTTTTTCTTTTCCTTGCTTGCTATCGAATCTTCTCAGCCCCAAAAGCCAACATTTTACAAACCAAAACCTTGACCAAAACTCACAAAAAACTGACCTCTTCCAAGCTTGAGCAAGGGGAGACCGAACCAAGCTTTTCTGGTGCACCAAGGGTAAGTGCAAAACCGATTTTCCTTGTGTTTTGATTCTTAGTTTTGAGTTGTTGTTTGAATGATTTTTTTTAGGTAACTTGGCTAGCATAAAACCAACCTCAAGCCCTTGAGTTTCCACAGCATTTTGACCCCCCAAGCCTAGCCAAAAGTGTGCTTGAGTCCAAAGCACCGAAGGTAAAATCTGAAACCCTTCTCATGGTGATTGGTTGAAAAATTTAGTTTTCTATCTAAGAGTGTTTTATGTGTATTTGTTTATGCACAAGGTTGTATTAAGTTATTTGAGCCCTTAGCTTTCATTTCTTAAAGTTATTATGTTGTGGTTGTGTTTACTTTAAGTTGCATATGGTTTGTGGATGTGAATGCATGGATGTGTATTATGGTGGCAGGACACAAATCCATTCTTAGAAAACAACCACGGATTTTGGCCACTTTGACCCACTTACTGTCCGAATCTGGGATTTGGTGAAACACGATGTTTTAAGGAAATTTTGATACGGTCATTTTTGTGCAATAGACCTCGGCCAAAAATGACTCTAAGATAGACTTTTCGGCAAGTTTTGGTTCGGTGTCCAAAACTGGGAACAAAAATCTGAGTGTTGAAACAGTCTCGGGTTTTGCTAGAAATGACCCACATAGATTCCGAACCAGATCTCGGACTCAACATGAAAGTTGTAGATCTCGTCGAGACTTTGAGAACGACCTACATATGTCAAAAATTTGGCCGTTTCAGGCCTCAAACTAAGCCGTTTTTGCAGAAATATAAAACTGGGACTTTTACAAAAACTGGGCACCAAGCCCATGGTTTTAATGAAATTAGGAGCTGTTAGAGTTAGATATAGGTTTCGAGATGAACATAAGATTTGTTCATCTTGTCGAGGACGAAAGCTTTCATGTTCAAAAAAATTTCAAACAAAGTCGTTTATACCAAGTTTCAAAATTGTTTTCAAATGTGGTTTAAAACCACCTTTAAAATGCAAGCTTTAAAAATATAATTTATATATTTCAAAATAAAAATGTGTTTTTAACACTTTAAAATATGAACAAGGTTTTCATAAAAACTTCCTCCACCTTCCAACGGGGTAATAAGGGGACGGTTTCAAAATAAGGAATTTTACCAAGATTTTTACAAGTCAACCCAAACAATTTTTCAAAATAAAATAGTGTGTGTAGCCCGATAGGCTACCACACAAAACAAGCGTTAGTAGCCCTGTAGGCTACTACCCAAAATAAGCCATAGTGGCCTGGTGGGCCATTACACCAAACAAGCCTTAGTAGCCCGGTAGGCTACCACACCCCAATAAATGAAGTAACCCGGTCAATTACTACACTAAGTTCATGTATAGTAACTTGATAGACTACTTAGTTACCAACACATGAGTTAATCGGTCAGTTGACTGAGCGGTAAACCAGTCAAGGGCCGCGTTTTGAGCAACACAGTGAGGAATGATGATTGATCTGTCAAGTAGACGATTGATCGAACATGATACGAGTTAGACACCAAATCCCCATAATAGGCTAATAGGGTACCGACGGGTCTCGGTACCCCATAGAAACGCAAGTTATAGTTACTAATGTTAATAGTGACTCAACGAAAGAATTAATGAGAAACATTATTGATGACAGGTGGTAACCTGTGAATTGATAAATGTGTGATTTCAAGTTACTTGCAATTAGGTAAGTACAACTCCACCTATGGCATGAATGAAAATACTTTTAAATGATATTTTATAGTATGTTAAAATGTTTATGCCATGCACACGATGTTGCACCTCATGTTTAAGAGCATGTAGTTTCACAATCAAGTACATTGATGAAAAAGCAAGTTAGATGCCATACATCCCTACCATGTAGGATTTGGGACAGCTTAGAGAAGCATATGGCTAGAAAAGCTAAACAAGACGGAAAGTAGTAAGCATGTCGTACCAGCCCTTTCAAATGAGTGGGTTTTAAATTAAAACAGAAAGTTGAGCATTCGTTGATGGCTCTCCGGCTATTTTACCTCGGGTGTTACCGATGGTCTGTGCACGCACGTTACTGACACATTGGCCCTAAATAGACAAGAAAAGAAAAGAGAAGTTTGAGGCATAAATGAACATAACCGGATCATACATTAGTTATAGTTCACCATGCTTCTAGATGCATTCAGTACATGATGTTTCTGTGATGCACATATTATGTAAAGTTTTATAATCATTGATATGATATGTGATATGTTAAAGTGGTATATGTGATATATGACTGCTTATATGTTTTTAAGTATGTACTATGTTTAAACATGTTTTACGGTAAACATATTGTACTTACTGGGCGTAAAGCTCACGTAGTGTGTTCATGCTGTAGGTAAGCGTCCTACGGTTTAATTCCCAATGGGTGATGGTGGCAGCGGAGGCGAATGTGAAGGCGAGGTTATGGAGACACCATGAGTTTATCTTCTGCAAAAATTTGAGTATCAGTATTTTGAATAGTAATGGTTAAGTAGTACTTTGAATAGTAATTGTCAGACAGTATGTTTGAATAGTAACCATTACATAGTATTTTTGAATAATAACTGTAAACCGTATTTTTGAATAGTAATCGTTAAATGATATTTTTAAATAGTAACTGTAAATCGTATTTTTGAATAGTAACCATTAAATAGTTTTTTTGAATAGTAATCGGTATACGTACGTATACAGTAAATATGTACATGTAAAATAAAAAAAAAATCCCTAATTTTATGATATCTAGTTAAGTATAAATTGCTAGAAAGTATAAGAAAAGCAAGTAAGTCAGTTTTCAGTGACGGTCCGGGCCACTGAGGGCACGAGGTGTCACAACGATCTTCAAACTTCAATCTCCTCCAAGAATAATTACATAAATTTCCTAAACCGTTTCCGGTGTACAAAAATTCTAATAATAATTCTAAGAGACAAAAAAAATAAACAAAATCCATGGGAAAATTACGGTGATGATAGACTGCTCCCATGGTTATATAAAATTCCTAGATACAATTTTCTAAATTCTAAGGAACCGTAACCGGCGTAAAACAAGCATGCTTATAATAATTTAAAAAATTAAAATAACCACATACTACATACATAGTACATGATAACAACATAAAGGAATCCTATAATGCCACTCTCTAAATATCAAATCCATACATAAATAAAAAGACTAACTAATTGTCTAATTTATGTATATGGCATAGTCACGAGATGGCTCTGATACCAATTATAGGAATAAAACCAGTAAAAATGCATTAGAATGGCACAACAGAACAATAAATTTTTTTTAAGATCGTTAAATATCTCGTGATGCCATATATAATAAATTAACAACAATAAAACTTATACCTCAAGACGATGCTAACTGTATGAGGAGAATGACTGGAGGGCTTCAACCAACTAGCCTTCTCTACTATTCTCCAATTCCCGGATGGCAGAGTGTGTGGGCACTAGGTTCCTCGACTGGTATGCTAGCATTGCTAGTCTTCTTCCGACCACCCAGATTTCTAAAGAACTTATTATCACGGTGAGTTATGCAATAATAAGCCTGCTCACCTGAGAGTCTGTGGTCTGAAAGAACTGGAGTGGCAGGACCTCTATTTATAGACTTGCATGAGGTGATCCTCTAAATTCGAATTAGATTAGGAGAAGATTTTCTCTCTTATCCACATCACAAAATTCGAAATTCCTAGGCTTATCCCAACTAAAAAATTCAGCCATTTTTAGGATTTTGTATTCAAAATTCAAACAGGATTTTAACTTGAATTTTATCTCCTTATTCCTTCATAAAAACCGATTCCCCTTTATGCCAAAAACATGACTAGATTCGGTCATTAAAGTGTGAGGAGAATCAATATTCAAATAGGATTTTCTAGCTTGAATTTTATCTCATCCTTATCCATAAAAAACCGAAAATCTTCCTTGAGATTCCCTCAAAAATTTCGTTCAATTCCAGGGAGGAGAAAATCCAAATTCAACTGGAATTGAAACTTGAATTTTTCCCTGCATCCTTATCTGCAAAAACCGAATTATCTAGGAGGATTCTCCTCAACTAATTTTCGGCCACCTTTGATAGAATTGGGATTCAAAATTCAAGTGGGATTCAAACAAGATTTTCCCTTCCATAATCCAACTTAAATTCAAATTCTAACCTTGTGGAATTATCCATAAAGAATTCGAATTCCTCTTGGACTATGATTCAAAAGTTGAATTTCAAATTTCAAAAATTCAAATTTCAAATTTAAATTTCAAATTCGAATTTCAAATTTAAATTTCAAATTCGAATTTCAAATTTAAATTTCAAATTCAAATTTCAAATTCAAATTTTAAATTTCAAATTTCAAAATTCAAATTTCAAAATCTACAAAAAAGTTATATTTCAAATTTTGCCCTCATGGATAATTTTCTACAAATCCAATCCAATCTCAAATAAAATCATGGCAACTTTATTTAGAGTTCGAATAATTGTGTACTCTATTATCCAAAACAAATTATGAATTCAACCGGAGAGAATCTTGTCCACCATCCTAATCTTATGTCAACGCCATCCATGCATAATCAACTAGCCAATAAGCATACACAAATCAATTTGCCAACCATTAAGGAATTATGTAGAGTTAGTAGAGAGACCAATTGGACATATATAATCGGGCTCTCATGAATCCATACGATCATCATTCTGTACCGAACAACTCAATCATATGATCACTAATTTCAAAGTCACAGCACTATAAACTTGAAACTGAACTCCCAATTATATACTGTATTACGAAAGCTTGTGACAAACTAATGTCCAATAACCTTGTCATGTATGCAAAACCCTCATATGATATCCATGATCAGCCTTATGTCAAAGTCCATTTAATCCTACTGATCAGGCTATCTTAAAGTTCCATTATAATACCGAATAAGAAAATGATTATTTATCATATGTGAATAAGAAGTCATCTGCCCAACAGACGACCCAAGGCCTTATCCATTTTCACATCCGGTATAATGCCTTTAAGAGGATACCTTTAACTCATTGGAGCTATGATTCTGATATCTGTAAACAAACCCTTCATCGTATATAAGTCATGCACCCAACGAACCGGTCTATAAGCTTAATACTTCTGAGACGCTTTAGCCATTGGAACATCAAAGTACATAAGTCATATACATAAAGTAGTTCATTTACTCAAGATTAAGGTTATTGCATAATGAACGTCAAAAGCAGACTACGTAGATTAATCATGCTTTAGTTTCGATCTAATATGTCACTACCGCGCAACATATCTATGTCTCTACTTAAGAGTCTATGCTCCAGATAGTCAAGACAAACCATCCTCTCCATGGCTTTAGACAACATAACAGTCTTAACATGAGTTAGATGCTCGGTCTAACCCCATAGACTACAGACCTCAGTTTAGACCACTTCTTTTAGAACATTGTCTTCTTGCATACAAAAGTCCATTGTATGCAACGTTCTAACAGTTTTAACACAAGCAGTCAGTGAGCCATATTTGCTTACATTTACTTTAACATGTAAATAGAATAAGAACAAACAGCAATGTAATGAATAACCTCTATATTATAATTTTATTATCCAGTTCAAAATACATAAAATGTCTCTAATGCTTCGGGTATTTCCTAACAAATAGCTAGTGGCTGTGTGGGATACTTGGCGTATGTAACAGATACGACTGAGGAAAAGAATATGCAACCGAAAGATGTTCCAGTTGTCAATGAATTCCTTGATGTATTTCTAGAGGAATTACCAGGGTTGCCTCTGAAAAGGGAAATTTCATTTGAGATTGAGATTATGCCAAGGACTGCTCCAATTTCTAAGGCACCATATCGTATGGCTCCAGCAGAACTAAGAGAATTACAAGTGTAGTTGAAAGAGCTATTCGATAAGGGGTTCATCCGGCCAAGCTATTCCCCATGGGGCGCTCCAGTTCTATTTGTTAAAAAGAAAGATGGAAATATCTGGATGTGTATTGATTATAGAGAGTTGAATAAGGTTACCATCAAGAATAGGTACCCATTACCTAGGATTGATGACCTGTTCGACCAGCTAAAGGGAGTAGCAGTATTCTCAAAGATTGATTTACGTTCACGATATTATCAGCTGAGAATTCAGGAGAGTGACATTCCCAAGACAGCATTTAGAACCCGACATGATCACTATGAATTTTTAGTGATGCTGTTCAGACTGACTAAGGATCCAGCAGCGTTTATGGATTTGATGAACAGAGTTTTTAAGGAGTTTTTTGATAAGTTTGTTATCGTGTTTATCGATGACATACTTATATATTCAAAGACTCATAAAAAGCATGAGGAGCATTTAAGAACAGTTATTCACACTATGAGAAGCATTAGCTCTATGCAAAATTCTCTAAGTGTGAATTTTGGTTGAATAAAGTGCATTTTCTTGGGCATGTAGTGACAAAAGAAGGGATTGCTGTAGATCCAGTCAAGGTGGAAGCAATTAATGAGTGGCCTGTTCCTAAGAGCGTGACTAAGATATGAAGCTTCTTGGGTCTAGCCGGCTACTACAGAAGGTTTGTAGGAGGGTTTGCACGATTAGCCACACCCCTTACTGCTCTCACTCATAAGGAGAAGAAATACGAGTGGACACAAGAGTGTGAAAGAAGTTTTCAAGAATTAAAGAGGCGACTGACAAGTGCACCTATTCTTACTTTACCCACCAAAGGAAAAAAATTCACAATTTACAGTGAAGCTTCAAAGATAGGCTTGGGAGCTGGACTCATGCAAAATGATAAGGTGATTGCATATGCATCATGCCAGTTAAAGGACCATGAGAGGAATTATCCCACTTATGACCTGGAACTTGTGCTGTAGTGTTCGCACTCAAAATCTTGCGATACTATTTATATGGAGCTCAATGTCAAATTTTTACTGATCACCAGAGTGTGAAATACTTCTTCACACAGAAGGAGTTAAACATGCGACAGAGAAGATGGTTGGAGTTGGTGAAAGACTATGACTGTGAAATTTTGTACCATCCGGGAAAGGCGAATTGAGTAGCAGATGCCTTAAGCAGAAAATCAACTACTCCACAATGATTGTCAATAGAGGAGCTACCAAGAGCCTTGCAGCAAGAAATTAACTCTCTTAGATTAGAGTTAATCATCGAAAGGTTATCAGCCTTATGACTAGAATCCTCTCTGGTTGAAGGTATTAAAGAAGCCCAGAAGTTGGATCCAAGTGTAGTAAAGCTCCAAGAAAAGGTTTTTGATGGCAAAAAGTCAGATATAAGCATTTCCAATGACAGAATGCTTTTGTATCGAGGGAGAGTCTATGTCCCGGCTAATGAAAGACTGAGAAGAAGAATCATGGTAGAAGCTCATGAAACACTATATTCCATCCATCTTGGAGCCAGCAAAATGTATCAGGACCTAAAGATATAGTTTTGGTGGAAAGGGATGAAGAATGATATTGCGAAATTCGTGAGTAGATGCCTGACCTGTCAAAGAGTCAAGGCCGAGCATAGACATCTTGGAGGAAAATTGGAACCCTTAGAAATTTTGTAGTGGAAATGGGAGCATATTACCATGGATTTTGTGGTAAGACTTCCCAAGACCCGAGAAAGGTATGATGCTATCTAGGTAATCGATGATAGACTAACCAAGACGGCACGATTCATAGCCAGGAAGACAACGTTCACATTGGAGAAATTGGCACAATTGTACGTGACCAATATTATTCGGTTACATGGAGTCCCAAAGTGTATTGTTTCAGACTGAGATGCAAGGTATACTTCAACATTTTGGGAGTGCATACAAAAAGTGATGGGGACAAAATTACGTCTTAGTACGGCTTTCCATCCCCAAACAGATGGACAGTCAGAGTAAACTATCCAAACATTGGAAGACATGCTCAGAGCCTACATTATAGATTTTCCCGGAAGTTAGAATGAGAAACTACCATTGATAGAATTTTCATACAACAACAGTTACCAAGCTTCCATAGGAATGGCACCATATGAGGCTCTATATGGGCGAAAGTGGGGGTCACCTATTCATTGGTACAATCTACAAGAAAAGCAGTTCCATAAGACTAATTTCATATGGGAAACCACACAGGCAGTTGCAAAAATTCAGAAAAGAATGAAGATTACTCAAAGCCGATAGAAGAGTTACGCAGACAAACGGTGAAGATTCTTAGAGTTCAAAAAGGGGGATTATGTATTCCTCAAAGTATCACCAATGAAGGTGTAATGCGATTCTGTAAAAAGGGGAAACTGAGTCCAAGATATGTTGGGCCATTCGAAATAATCGAACGTATTGGAAAGGTAGCTTACAGGTTAGCATTACCTCCAGATCTATCGGTAGTGCACAACATCTTTCATGTGTCAATGTTGAGGAAATATATACCGGATCCATCACATGTGCTGGAGTGTGAACCGATACAAGTTCAAGAAGATTTGACCTATCCAGAACAACCAGTATAGATTTTGGTACGCGAAGAGAAGGTGTTGAGAAATAAGACAATCCCACTAGTCAAGGTCCTATGGAGAAACCACATTATTGAAAAGGCTATGTGGGAACGTGAAGATGAGATGAGAGCTTTATACCCCCACTTATTCTAATTTTTGAGGACAAAAATTTTATAAGGAGGGGTAAATGTCATATTTGAGAAATTTCACTGTTTCTAGAAATTTTATATAACCTGAGTACTCAATGATTTTTATGTGTAAAGTTGTAAAATAGATGTTTTAATATTAATTAGAACGCAATGAAATGTTCTAATGGTCCCGACGAGAGAGTGTTCGGGGACGGAAAATTTTATCGAACTAAAATTAGAGAAAATAAGCCTTTTTGGTTTCAAAATTTTTAAGAATATACAATAAGCCACTAAAAGACAAAATACTTACGGGATGAAATTTTAGGCAAACCGGAGTGAAATAAGGAAAACCGATCGCACAGATAGCCTTAGAAACTCGTCTACGCGATTTTGGTGCAAAGTCGTTCGGTTTGACTTTTGGTCAACGGTTTAACCTAGAAATTAATGAGGGGAGTCAAAGATTGGATGTGAATCTTTGAAAGGATGTAAGGATACATTCAAATCCAAGGGCTAGGGTTTAAAGTCAAGAAAATTAAATGGTTAGGATTCAAAATCAACAAGAAAAGTCAAAGGAAGCTTAATCAAAATTTCAAGAGGTTTCTAGGGCACTTAGGTGGTGGATTTTGGGGCTAAAATCAGAAGAAAAAAAATCTGCCTAACTTTGACTAATTATAAAACAGCCCCTAAAGAGTGGAAAAATTACAGAAAAAGCTTGCAAAAAGGTCCCTAAAAGTTTTACAACTTAGTCCCTCCTTTTTGGCTGCTTATAAACATGGTTTTGGGCTTCTAAAAACTAGAAAAAAATCTTATTTTTAGCCATTAAAGCAGCTGTGCACCTCCCCTATTGAAACCAGAAAATTTTCTTCAAGTTCGTTGCAAGAAAGTGTGAAAATTTCATCCCGAAGTTCAAGTAATCGAGCAAGCAAGGTAAACTCTTATTTTGACATGATTTCTTCTTGTTTTTCATGAAGAAAATCCGTGTGATATGGGCTGTTTTAATGTGCGAAAAATTAGTTTTTGTTTAATGGATTTTTGATTAAAAGTGTGTAAATGGTGTATAAAACCGGGCCTAAAAATGAGAAAGAACGAGTTGAAATCCCATTAGAAATGAGTAAGTTTTATTGTACAATTTTATGCAAAAAGTTTGTAACTTTTACGTAACATTAGGCTTGTGGTATAGTACTTGACAGGATAGAATAGGATAGATGGTTTCGAGGCGTTTCCTAAACGCCAGGAACATAGAATTTCAGTAGAAATACTGCCAAAACTTTCAGAATGCCCAAAGGCCAATTTGGTAAACGACGGGTAAAAATTGGGCCAAGAACCGGAAACCCGAGCCCCCTCGCGAACCTAGGCTCGAGAAAAGGATGACAGACGATTTCATAACTAGTGAATTGTCCTTTTGAGGTCCCAAAAGGTTAGAAAAACGAGAAACGATCCCGAGAGTCAGAATAGTACCACCTAAGGGATGGTGAATAGTAACCCGAGCGTTTTAGTGAGGAACATCATAAAAGCTCGGTAAGACCTAAGAAAGATTGGTCTATGATTTTTGGGGTTAGAAAACTCAGTTAAAACGTTAAAATGGAAATTTCGCGGTCTAAGGTCCCGTTAGGGGCCAAATGGTCATTTTGACAAAAAATTTTCCAAATTGCTAGAAAAAGGCCGTAAAAGCCTCATAATGATTTTATTAAATTTCTAAAGGCTAAAATAGAGCCGTAAGACAGATAAACGAGGGAAAATCCTGCTAGGGATGAAATGCTCATTTTGCCAAAAGTTAGGGGTAAAATGGTCATTTTATCAAAAAGTTCTGAAAAGTGATAATTAGGCCTGAAATAGTATTCTAAGCAGTATAATAATTACAAAATTGAAAATATGAATCCCAAAATGTATAATTAGGGGATCCATATCAGAAATTTTATATTTTTATAATATTTTAAATATGAATTGAGTAGTAAAATAACCATGATTTATTTCGGTTATAGGGAATCAACAAAAAGTTGATATAAGGAAGTCGATTTACTCAAGAAAGGAATCAATAGCAAAATAGCTGTAAGTTCAGACATTTTACTTGTCTACATCATGAATTTACTTGATATGTCTATATATTATGTATGATATGTAAAAGTATATTCAGGTGCTATATGTACACTAACGTGGAACAACAAATAACCACAACTAAAGAACATGATGTAAAGAGTTCCAGACCTAGAAGGCAGTAATAATGCCACCGGTCAGGAATCATAAGAAAGTCAGTAATGAAACCAGTATAGGCATACCGGCCTCCCACACAGGTGGAGGTTCTACATGTTCAGTTATGATACGGTTTCCACACCGATGGTGGTACGTCCCGAGTATGAAAGTCCATTATGATGTAGATTGTAGAAGATTGGCCAGTGGGTCACTCCCCAGAGTCCCACTTAGTCAAGCGCGCACTACGGTACGACCAATCTAGGGGCCTAATACTAGAGTTAAAGCAAGATAAAGACGTACGATGTAAGATTTATTATAATTGAGCATAATATGTACTAACTGTATATGTGTAGCAACTTAGATCAACGCCAGCATGAATAGTATTGGTCAAAGTCAACCTTATTATTTATGATCAAAAGTTAAAGTTACTATTCATATGAATAGTTTTTTTTACGATTTTATGTTTTATGTTCCAGTTCGTATGTTTGAACTTACTGAGCCTATCGCTCACAAGTTTATTCATGTTGTAGATAAGAAGCCTGTACATCAGTAGCTAGTGGATGGACGAGGTGTGACACCTCGTGCTCTCAGTGACCCGGACCATCACTAAAAACTGACTGACTTAGTTATCTTATACTTTCTAGCAATTTATACTTAACTAGATATCATAAAATTAGGGATTTTTTTTACATGTACGTATTTACTATATATGTACGCATACTGATTACTATTCAAAAATATTATTTAACAGTTATTATTTAAAAATACTATTGAGCGATTAGTATTCAAAAATACGGTTTACGATTACTATTCAAAAATACCATTTAACAATTACTATTCAAACATACTATTTAACGATAACTATTCAAAAATACTATCTGACAATTACTATTCAAAGTACTATTTAACCATTACTATTCAAAATACTGATACTCAAATTTGTGGAAGATGAACTCACGATGTCTTCATAACCTTACCCTCACATCCGCCTCCGCCGCCACCATCGCCCATTGGGATTTAAGCCATAGGACGCTTACCTATAGCATAAACACACTACGTGAGCTTTACACCAAGTAAGTACAACATGTTTACCGCAAAACATGTTTAAACATAGTACATACTTAAAAACATATAAGCAGTCATATATCACATATGCCACCTTAACATATCACATATCATATCAATAATTATAAAACTTCACATAACATGTGCATCACAGAAACACCGTGTACTGAATGCATCTAGAAGCATAGTGAACTATAACTAATGCATGATCCGGTTATGTTTATTTATGCTTCAAACTTCTCTTTTCTTTTCTTGTTTATTTAGGACACATGTGTCAGTACCGTGTGTGCACAAACCATCGGTAACGCCTGTGGTAAAATAGCTGGAGAGCCATCAACGGATGCTCAACTTTCTGCTTTAACTTAAAACCCCTTCATTTGAAAGGTACGACACGCTTACTACTTTTCGTCTTGTTTATCTTTTCTAGCCATATGCTTCTTTAAGCTGTCCTAAATCCTACATGGTCGGGACATATGGCATCTAACTTGCTTTTTCATCAATCTACTTGATTGTGAAACTACATGCTCTTAAACATGAGATACAACATCATGTGCATGGCATACATATTTTGACATACTGTAAAATATCATTTGAAAACATTTTCGTTCATGTCATAGGCGGAGTTGTACTTACCTAATTGCAAGCAACTTGAAATCATGCCTTTATCAATTCACAGGTTACCACCTGTCATCAATAACGTTTCTCATTAATACTCTTGTTGAGTCACAATTAACGTTAGCGACTATAACTTGCGTTTCTATGGGGTACCGAGACCCGTCGCTACCCTATTGGCCTATTATGGGGATTTAGTGTCTAACTTGTATTGTGTTCGATCAACTGTCTACTTGACAGATTAATCATCGTTCCTCACTGTGTTGTTCGAAACACGGCCCTTGACTGGTGTACCGCTCAGTCAACTGACCGGTTAACTCACGTGTTGGTAACTAAGTAGTCTATCAAGTTACTATAGGTGAACTTAGTGTAGTAACCGACCGGGTTACTTCGCTTGTTGGGGTGTGGTAGCCTACTGGGCTACTGAGGCTTGTTTGGTGTAATGGCCCACCGGGCCACTATGGCTTGTTTGGGGTAGTAGCCTACCGGGCTACTAAGGCTGGGAAAAAATCTTGGAAAAATTCTTTATTTTGAAACCGTTCCTTTATCACCCCATTGGAAAGTGGGGGGACTTTTTTATGAAAACCTTGTTCATATTTTAAAGTGTTAAAAACACATTTTTATTTTGAAGTGTATAAATTATATTTTTAAAGCTTGCATTTTAAAGTTGGTTTTTGAACCACTTTTGAAAATAATTTTGAAACTTAGTCTAAACGACTTTGTTTGAAATTTTGTTAAACATGAAAGTTTTCGTCCTCGATAAGATGAACAAATCTCGTGTTCATCTCGGAGCCTAAATTTAACTCTAACAGCTCCTAATTTCATTAAAACCATGGGCTTGGTGCCTAGTTTTTTTGTAAAAATCCCAGTTTTACGTCTCTGTAAAAACGGCTCGGTTTGAGGCCCGAAATGGCCAAATTTTTGACATGTATGGGTGGTTTTCAAGGTCTCAACGAGATCTACACTTTCGTGTTGAGTTCAAGAACCAGTTCGGACTCTAGATGGTCCATTTCTAGCAAAACCCAAGACTAAACACTAGGTTCGGATTTTGTTCCCAGTTTTGGACACCAAGTGAAAAACACTCTAAAAACCTATCTTAGGTTCGTTTTTGGCCGAGGCCTATTTGATTCAAAAATGACCGTATTGAAATTTTCTTAAAACACTGTGTTTTACCAAATCCCAAATTCAGAATCTAAGGGGGTCAAAATGGCCAAAATCCATGGCCTCTCCTTAAGGATAGATTTGTGTCCAGCCACTAAAACGTTCATGCTCTCATTCGTACATAACCATTCATAATAAATAATGTAAACACAACCACAGCCACATGAACTTAAAAATGATAATCTAAGGGCTTAACATAAACTTATTACAAACCATTTGCATAAATAAATACACATAAATGGCCTTGATCAAAACTTAAAACTAACTAATGCAAGATAAGGTTTTTCGGTTTACCTTCGTGCCTTGAACCAAGCATGGTTTCAACTAGGCTTAAGGAACCAAAAATGGTCATGGAAATCCAAGAGAATGGGGTCTGATTTTGCTAGAACAAATACCTAAAATTTCTTTTAAAAACCAAATCAAAACAGAAACTAAAAACTACAAGGATCGGTTTTGAAGACTTACCCTTGGTGCCTTAGAACAACTTGGATTCGAATCCTCCTAGCACAAGCTTGTGAGGTTTGATTTTTGGTAAGTTGTGGTACGATTTAAAGCTTGACAAAGTGAGGGTTTGGAGGCTTAAGGGGTTCGGCTGTAGTTAGGTGAAGAAGGGGAAATGAAAAGTGTTTTGGAAGCCAAAAAAAAGGAAACAAATCACTTGTGTAAAGGGTGACTTTTATAGGCAAAAATTGATCAACTTACTTAGACTTAATCCTACTTAATTGTCTACCAAATTAGCCAAATCTTGGGACAAATTTGCTGCCCAATTTCAGACCAAGTGGGCATGGGGCTGCTCATTGGAAGGAGGGAGGAATAAACAATTGTTGTTGATTAGCTTTTTAAAACCCTTGAATAAAATATTCAAGTGTGTCATGGCTAGGGAATTATTTTAATGGCCACCTTTTGGGCTATGTGTGCAGCAGATTACAGCAGCTTTTGTAGCTAAGGGGCACGTAAATTTAAGGCCAAATTTTATCTGTGTTGGCTTCTCATCGTAGTTTAATTTTATACTACGGTGTTCGGTCTTTTCTCGGCAATGTTCTAATTTTCATTTGAAAATTGGTTTTCTGAATTCGATTTTTGTAATATAAATTCCTGGTTGTTTTCTACTGTCTAAGAGCCAATTATCAATCTAAATTACTGTTCATTTCCTATACTGTGGTTGTGTCTACACTGTGTTGTCCTTTCGCACGCAAACTGAGGCGTTTCCGGGCGAAATTTTAGACACAGTCTCTCTTGACTAAGTTGGATGTGCTGATTCCATTTTTATTAGTTTTACGTCTATCGAAGGTCATCTAGACCAGTTTTCAAGGTATGTGTGACCCCATCTCGAAAAACATGTCAAGTGCCCGATTGACTAATTTAGGCGTTCTGAGCCCAAATATATCAGTTTCGAGGCGAGTAAATGTCATCTTGACCCTCATCCTGATACTGCGTATCTCTTAAACTAAAATCTCATTTTGTACTCAATCAACCAGATCGAGTCTGCTGACAGTTTGTGTATCAGTTTTAAGTCAAATTAAGGCCGTCTTGGCCAATAACTTGACACTGCATTTCTCTCTATTCATCATCCACCGTTTTCTACTTAACTGACTAGTCTGAGTACTCCGACTCTGATCTTGTCAGTCTCTAGGTGAGAGGAGGTCATCTGGACCATTTTCTCAATATCGTACCCTTGCTAGGGCTATCTCTCGCTATTGTGCTCAGATGTTCGATCTGAGCATTCTGGCAGTCTATTTACCAGTCTTGTGTTAAGAAATGGTCATCTGGACCAGTTTTCCGGCACTGCATATCTCATTCATTTATACACATAAAAGGGTGGACCGAGTTCACTGTCAGTCGCCCCTTTCACTGCATGAATAGTACTTAAACAGTACCGTATCTGTTTAGTCTATTCAATGGGAAATATGCTATATTTTCCAACTTAATTACTCATTGCATAATAATTAGGTTTCATGCAAATTTGAGGGTCAGTGTAACGGCTTTCTGCTCATTACATGACCTCTAACATGGGCGTGTATATAGCGGACACGAGCGTGTACTAGTTGAATTTTTTTCAATACAGCCCTGTTTCAAAACACAACCTTTTACATGTTCATAACCCGAGCGGTACACAGCCTCTTACACGATCGTGTTCTTGACCGTGTCTCTGTACACGGCCATGTTCAGTTACACGGCTACACACACGTTCATAACCCGAATGGTACACGGCCTCTTACATAGCCGTGTACCTAACCATGTTCTGCTACACAGCCATGTACACTTACACGGCTACACACACGTACACAGTCTGAGTGGTACACGGCCACTTACACGGCCATGTACCTGACCGTGTACTTTAAAAATTGCACTAAAATGCATCAAATTATTCTTCAATTTCTCATTAAATTGAAAATTAAAGTACATGATCGGGGCAGTTCTTACAATCTACCCCTCTTACAAAAATTTTCGTCCTCGAAAATTAGAATAAATCCGGGAAGTCTCTTTTCATATCCTCTTCTTGTTCCCATGTAGCTTCTTAGAGGTTATGATTCAGCCATAATACTTTAACAAGCGGAATCACTTTATTCCTAAGAACCTTATTTTCCCTAGCTAAAATCTGCACGGGCCTTTCTTCGTAGGTTAGATCTGCATGTACTTCAACTGGCTCTTGGCTTAGTACGTGGGAACTATCCGGCACGTACTTCTTCAACATCGAGACGTGGAAAATATTGTGTATGGAAGCTAGTTTGGGAGGAAGTGCTAATTGGTAGGCTACCTTCCCGACCCTCTCAAGGATCTCGAAAGGTCCTATATATCTAGGACTGAGCTTCCCTTTCTTCCCAAAGCGCATCACCCCTTTCATGGGTGCCACTTTGAGGAAAACTGAGTCTCCTTCTTGAAATTCAAGAGGTCTTCATCATCTACCCGCATAACTCTTCTAGCGACTATGCGCTATAAGTCTCTCTCGTATAAGCTTCACAGCTTTTGTTTGTATCCTTGACGAAGTCGGTGTTAGCGAGCTACTTTTCTCTAGTCTCGTGCCAGTGAATCGGAGATCGGCATCTTCTTCCATAAAGTACCTCGTACGGAGCCATCCCAATCGAGGAATAGTAGCTATTATTGTATGAGAACTCTATCAATGGCAGCTTCTAATCCCAATTCCTGTTGAAGTCTAAGGCACACGCTCTCAACATATCTTCTAACGTTTGTATAGTCCTCTCAGACTGACCGTCAGTCTGAGGATAGAAAGCGATGCTGAACTTCAATTTGGTTCCCATTGCAGCTTAAACACTCTACCAAAACCATGAAGTGAAGCGTCCATCGCGATCTGAGATGATCGATTTGGGTACTCCGTGCAATCTTACTACTTGAGCGACGTACATTTCTGCTAACCTCTCTACCGAGTAGCTCAACTTCATGGCTAAAAATTGAGCTGACTTCGTTAGTCGATCTACAATTACCCAGATGGCATCATTCCCGCTTGAGGTCCTGGGCAATCTGACCATGAAATCCATGGTAATTTGCTCCTATTTCCACTCTGGTAGCTCGATCTTCTGCAGCTCTCCTCCCGGTTGCTAATGTACTACTTTAATTTTCTGGTAGGTGAGGCACCTTGCTACGAACTCGACGACGTCGTTCTTCATGTTTGGCCACCAAAAACTTCCTTTCAAGCCCTGGTACATCTTATTTGCTCCTGGATGTATCGAGTACGGGTGTCATGAGCTTCTGACAGGATCCACTTCTTGAGTTCTTTATCCTTTGGAACACATACTCTATCTCCGAAATAAAGCATGCCATCCTTAGATACCTGAAATTCTGAATTCTAGTCCTCAATTGCCTCCCTTTTGAGCTTATGCAGGGACGAATCGAGGTCCTGGCCGGCCTTTATTTCTTCTATAAGCATTGACTGGAGGCTCATTTCGGACAACCTTCCTGTTAACATCTCAATCTCGCTGCTCCGTAGCTCCTTTTATAGTGCTTCCGACAGGGCCTGGATGGTCATAAGTGTCGAAGAATGCATCCTACTCAACGCGTCAGCCACCTTATTGGCTTTTCCTGGGTGATATAGGATTTCGCAGTCATAATTCTTCACCAGCTCCAGCCATCTTCGTTACCTCATATTAAGCTCCTTCTGCGTGAAAATGTATTTGAGGCTCTGGTGGTCTGTGTAGATCTCACACTTGACGCCATATAGGTAATGCCTCCATATTTTGAGTGCAAAAACTACCGCATATTTTGAACGTAAAAACTACCACTGCAGCTCCAAGTAGTGCATTGGGTAGTTCCTTTCGTAGTTCTTGAGTTGTCGTGAGGCGTATGCGACTACCCTACTACCTTGAATTAACACAGCTCCTAGTCCAGTCTTGGACGCGTCGCTATAAATTACAAAATTCCCTTGTTCAGCATCTGGTATGGTCAGGATTGGAGCACTCGTGAGTCGGCTTTTTAGCTCCTGAAAGCACTTTTCGCACTTGTCAGACTACTCGTACTTCTTTTCCTTCTTGGTTAGTATCGTGAGTGGTGCGGCTAGCTTTGAGAATCCTTCCACAAAGCGTCGGTAGTATCCCGCTAAACCTAAGAAGCTACGGATTTCTATTACGTTTTTCAGAGTCGGCCAGTTGCTAGCTGCTTCTACCTTGGCTGGGTCCACGGACACTCCTTCATAGGAGACCACGTGACTGAGAAAATGAACCTTCTCCAGCCAAAATTCACACTTAGAGAATTTGACATACAGTTGATGCTCCTTAAGCTTGAGTAGGACGGCTCTCAAATGCTCCCCATGCTCTTCTTTTGTCTTAGAATATACAAGTATGTCATCGATAAACACAATGACAAACTTGTCTAGGAACTCCTTGAATACTTGGTTCATCAGATCCATGAAAGTGACAGGTGCGTTTGTCAGCCGAACGACATAACGTGGAACTCATAGTATCCATATCGTGTTCGAAATGCCGTCTTGGGGATGTCTGCCTCTTAGATCCGTAATTGGTGGTGCCCGAAACATAGGTCGATCTTGGAAAATACGGTAGCGCCTCGTAGCTGGTCGAACAAATCATCGATCCGTGACAACGGATACTTGTTCTTGATCGTGATCTTGTTTAGCTCCCGGTAGTCTATGCACATTTGCAACGTTCTGTCTTTCTTCTTTACAAATAAGACCGGTGCTCCCCACGGTGAGCAGCTCTGTCGAACGAAACCTTTGTCCATCAGCTCCTTTAAATGAGTTTGAAGCTCCTTCAATTCTGCTGGGGCCATTATGTAGGGGGCCTTGGATACGGGTGTCGATCTTAGTAACAGTTTGATTTCAAACGATATCTCCCGCTCTGGTGGAAGTCCTGGAAGATCTTCAAGAATACTTTCGTGAACTCGTTTACTACTAGTACACTGTCCGGTCTGGTTTCTACTTCCTAGGTCGTATCCATTATGTGTGTGAGAAAACCAGTGCATCCACTAGATAGTAGCTGGTGAGCCTTCATTGCCGATATCATCGTCTTTGGTTGTTTCGACGATAAACCGTTGTAGACAAATTTTTCGTGTCCGCTTGGGTGGAAGGTCACCTCCTGTCTCTGATAGTCTATAACGGCGTGGTACTTGGCGGGGAAATCCATTCCTATAATCACGTCGTAGTTGTATATCTCAATGACGATTAGGTCCATGCTCAGCTCGTGCCCGTTGATAACTATTGGTACGTGACGTATCCAATAGCTAGACAACAAAACTTCCCCAGAGGGAAGGGCAATTCGAAAAGTCTGGTTCATCTTATCTAAGTTCTTGCCTAACCTCCTAGCAAATTCTGATAATGCAAAATAATGCGTAGCACCGGAATCAAACAAAACTAGTGCAGTGGCGTTGGTGACAGAAAGCTGACCTGTCACCACGGTCGAGGTTTTGGCCTCTGCATCCTCACGAGTAAAGGCATAAATCCTCCCCTACAACTCTGGAGCTTCCAATCTGCCTTGGCTGATCACTGGGCCTTCAATCCTTCCCTGGGCGACGTGCAGCTGTCTGCTAGTAGGGCGGGCTTGACCTTGCTGATTTTGCTGGTTCGAGCGATAATGTTTAGCGAAGTAGCCTTCCTTGCCACATATGTAACAGTCGCTGGTGCCCTGGCGGCATTCTCCCGGATGGTTCCTTCCACATTTTAGACAAGGTGGGTGTTGATTTTCGTTTCCTCCTCAGTTATTTTTCTTCTGAGGAAAGTTCCTTTGATGGCCTTGATTGCCTGGATTCCCTTTCCTCTTATTATTGTTGTTGGATGGCCGGTTGTGTTGGTTGTTTCCCGTATTCTGCCCTCTGTGCTAAAATTGAAAGTGCTGTCTGCCCTTGGTCGGCTTCGGTTGGTTCTTCTCTTCTCTCCTTACCTTGAAGATCTGCGCCCTCCTTTCTTTATCTTGGGCTAGCCAATACTCAGCCCGGATGGCTTTACTGACATATTCGGCCATGGTTGTTGGCCCATGGCTGCCATTGTAGACTTGGACGGCTATATCCGTTCGAAACATTTTCAGTATCCTCCTAACCTTTTCCTTCTCAGTTGGCACTAGGTTGGGGCAAAGTCGGGCTAGCTGTTCGAATTTCCTTATAGCATCCATGACCGTCATGCCTCATTGGCACAAGTTGTTAAATTCATCTTACTAGACTGCTAAAGCTTCGTTGTTGAAGTACATTTCTCTGAACTCGATGATGGAGTCTGCCAAGTTCATTTCGTTGATGTTCCTTCTGATAGCCACGGTCTTCCACCACTAGCGTGCTCCTTTCCGTAGGGCTAAGGATGCACATATAACTTTTTCTCCTTTAGTCAGTCCCACGAGGTCTAGAATGACATGAACATCAGTCAGCCAATTGTCGGCTTCAATGGTATTTGTGGTTCCTTCAAATTTAGGCACCTTCATGTGCCTAAACTGCTCGTATAAGTCACCCTTTCTATAGGCTAGTACAACAACATTGGCTGCTGTAGGAGCAGCCACAGCCGGTGGTGCTGGCATTACTTGGGCCGGTGGGGCCGCTTGCTCTCTGGGAGTGTCGGGGGCTGCTGGTGCAGCTTGGACTGGTATCTCCACGGGTTGTGGTGCCTATTGTTGTCAGTTCATTTGTTCTCTGAGCTGGTTAAGCTCCCGTTGTTGATTTACCATCATTTCCTGCATCATTGCGAGACGTGCCAGTAGCTCGTCGTCTCACGCAGCTTAGTTTGTTTGGGCTCTTGTTCTTGCCATTGTCATCTAGGTAACCCTATCACACCACAGAAAAAGAGAACATAAGCTTCTCAAATTTTGTACTTGGGATTCGTATTTACATATCGTTTTCCTTCTTACTAAACAACTTCATTCTAAGCATCATGGATATAAATATACATATTATATCTCTCCTTTCTTCTCTTATTCTTATGATGTTTAATACAACTATCGCGTCATATTGGGACATCGTCTGAGTGCCAAGAACCGTCCTGTACTCTTTACCATACTTGATCATACTCGTAGAAAACCATATTTAGACCCTTAAGGTAAAATGATACTACTTTTCATAAAACATCTCATAAAACATAAATATATTAAATTTGGTGGGAGTGACACACACTTCCCAAAATATGATCCCATTAAGTACATTAAGTTGAGTTAGAAAGGGAAAGCTATTGTTTCCCTCTACATAAATACATAACAAAAATTTTCGTGAAAAGGGTTACTGCTACTCAGAGGACAGTCCTGACTCTGCATCAGACATTTCCTCATTCTCGCTTTCACTCAAGGGAAACTCCTCGAGGTCTTCATCGTCGTCTCCCCAAGCAAAATCAACCGACTTGGGCCTCATACATTTCTACTCCCTCATCGTCACTGATCTGATCGGGGATCTCCTCCTCCTCATCATTAGGTTGGGCATCGGTGATAACCTCATCGCCGTCTTCATCCATTTAGTGTCCGGGAGATAGAGGGGCTGGTTCGGGGTCCTCCATTAGGCCTCCATTGTCTTCAGGTACTACTGGCTGTGGTTCGGTCGCGAGCTCTTCGTCAGCCAGCTGAGGTGCAGCGTTTGCCAGGTCAGGGTTGAGTGCCACTTGCTCAGCGTCCACTATGTCTCGGGCCAGGACCTCAGGTTCTCAGGTGGTGGAGGGTAGCGGACAAGGTCCCTCATGTACCATGGAATCCCTCTCTAAAGCAAGTTGGTTACCTCTGCAAATGGCTTGTCTAAGGGAATGCTTGGCAACATGGTGTCCAAAAATCGTTGACAGTAGTGTACTATGGTCTCTCCCGTGTAAACGTCCCAAATGTCAGAGAGGACCTGATATTGTAGGATAATAAATCGGTAAAATTCACAGGTATTTAAGATTCGGTTTATTTAAGATAAATCCAATCCAAATCTGAACAAGATTTTAACTAGAATTTTATCTCTCTTTTTCAACCAAAAAATCCGAAATTTCCTAGGAGATTTTCCCTCCAAAAATTCGGCCACATTTAGGATAAGGGAGAATCAAAATTCTACTAGGATTTTGAAGCTTGAATCTTATCTCAACCTTATCCAAAATAACCGAATTTTCCTAGGAGATTTCCTCCATAATTTCGGCCACTTTTCAGGGAAGGAGAGAATCCAAATTCAACTAGGATTGAAACTTGAATTTTTCCCTTGAACCTTATCCACAAAAACCGAAATTCCATTGAGGATTATCCTCAAAATTTCTCCATAATTTGTTAGGATTTGGATTCAAAATTCAAGTAGGATTCTAACAAGATTATCCTCTCCAAATCCAACTCAAATTCGAATTTCAAACCTCGTGAATTTTCCACAACAAATTCGAATCCCACTTGGACTGTGATTTAAAATTTGAATTTCAAATTTCAAATTCGAATTTCAAATTCAAATTTCAAATTTCAAATTTCAAATTTCAAATTTAAATTTCAAATTCAAATTTCAAATTCAAATTTCAAATTCAAATTTCAAATTTCAAATTTCAAAATTCAAAATTCAAAATTCAAATTTCAAATTCCACAAAATGGTTGTGTTTCAAATTCTTGTTCTCATGGATAATTTTCTACAGCTCCAATCCAATCTCAAATAAAATCATGGCAACTTTATTTGGAGTTCGAATAATCGTGTACTCTATTATCCAAAACAAAATCTGAATCCAACCGGAGAGAATCTTGTCTACCATCCTAATCCTGTGTCATCACCATCCATGCATAATAAACTAGCCAATAGCATACACAAATCAATTTGCCAAACGTTAAGGAATTATGTGGAGCTAGTAGAGGGACTGATTGGACATACATAATCGGGCTCCCGCAAATCCATATGATCATCATTCTTTACCGAACAACTCAATCATATGATCACTAGTTTCAGAGTCACACCAATATAAACCTGAAACTGAACTCCCAATTATATACCGTATTTACGTAAGCCTGTGACGAGCTACTATCCAATGACCTTGTCATATATGCAAAACCCTCATATGATATCCATGATTAGCCTTAGGTCAAAGTCCGTTTAATCCTGCTGATTAGGCTATCTTAAAGTTCCATTATACTACCGAATTAAGAAAATGATTATTCACCATATGTGAATAAGAAGTCATCCACCCAGCAGACGACCCAAGGCCTTGTCCATTTTCACATTCAGTATAATGCCTTTAAGAGGATACCTTTAACTCCTTAGAGCTATGATTCCGATATCTGCAAACAAACCCTTCATCGTATACAAGTCATGCACCCAACGAACAGGTCTATAAGCTTACTACCTCTGAGACGCTTTAGCCATTGGAACATCAAAGTACACAAGTCATATACATGAAGTAGTTCATTTACTCAGGATTAAGGTTATTGCACAATGAACGTCAAAAGCAGATTGATCCACTCATAGCAGACTACGTAGATCAATCACGCTTTAGTCCCGGTCTAATATGTCACCACCAAGTAACATATCTATATCTCTACTTGGGAGTCCAGCTCCATACAGTCAAGACAAACTGTCCCCTCCAAGGCTTTAGACAACATAATAGTCTTAACATGAGTTAGATGCTCGGTCTAACCCCATAGACTACAGACTATAGTTTAGACCGCTAACTTTAGAACATTGTCTTCTCACATACAAAAGTCCATTGCATGCAACGTTCTAACAGTTTTAACACAAGCAGTCAGTGAGCCATATTTGCTTACATTTACTTTAACATGTAAATAAGATGAGGACAGATAGCAATGTAATGAATAACCTCTATATATAATTTTATTATCCAGCTCAAAATGAATACATCAAAATGTCTCTAATGCTTAGGGCATTTCCTAACAATCTCCCACTTGTCCTAAGCCAGTAGATGTGCCATGTTACGCATCCCCATCGCCTCTACATGCCTCTCAAAGCTTCTAGCCACCAAAGTCTTAGTAAAGGGATCGGCGATGTTGTCCTCGGACGCAATCTTACATACATCCACTTGTCCTGTCTCCACATGCCCTCTAATGTCGACTTCCTCAAATCCTTACAAGTCTGGAAGTCTGAGTCCATGTATCCTACGGGTGTTAGGTCCCCTCCAGAATACACCAGCATATAATCCCTCGTTCACTTATGATACTTGAGTATATGCTTTACTGCTTGCCAGTGCTTGGTTCCAGGATTTGCTTGATATCGACTCACCATACCTACTGCAAAACATATATCCGGGCGAGTGCAAAGCATAGCGTACATAAGGCTTCCTACAGCGGATGCATAAGGGACCTTACTCATATGCTCTTTTTCTTCCAATGTCTTGGGATAGTCATCCAATGAAAGAGTTAGACCGACAATAGAAGGTTGTGAGCTTTTCTTTGCCTCTTGCATTGCATATTTGTCAATTATTTTATCTATGTATGAAGCTTGGGATAACGCTATCATTTTGTTCTTTCGATCTCTGAAGAGACGAATGCCTAGAACATAATTAGCTTCTCCCAAGTCCTTCATGTCAAACTGTTGGTGTAACCAAAGCTTGACCGATGATAAGTTCCCTACGTCATTCCCAATGAGTAGTATATCATCGACATAGAATATCAGAAAGACCACTTTTCCATCCTTAATATGTTTATAAACACAAGGTTCATCAACGTTCTGCTTAAAACCAAATGTCTTAATCGCTTGATCAAACCTCTGGTTCCATGAGCGGGATGCTTGCTTTAATCCATAAATGGATCTAAGCAACTTGTAGACTTTCCTTTCTTGGCCCTTCGCTATGAACAATTCGGGCTGTATCATATAGATACACTCTTTAAGATGGCCATTCAAGAATGCTGTCTTGACATCCATTTGCCAGATCTCATTATCGAGAGCCGCAGCAATGGATAGAAGAATACGGATAGACTTCAGCATAGCAACAGGTGAAAAGGTTTCATCATAATCGATTCCAGCCTTTTGCATGTATCCCTTTGCAACCAGCCTAGCTTTGAAAGTTTCCACTCTCCCTTCCGCATCCTTCTTTCTTTTGTAGACCCATTTGCATCCAATGGGTTTTATCCCATCCGGCAAATCTACAAGTTCCCAAACAGAGTTGGATTTCACAGAATCCATCTCATTGTTCATAGCCTGTTTCCAAGATTTAGAATCAACATTATTTACAGCTTCATCATAAGTGACCGGATCATCCTCATGCTTATGAGCCTCGGCCTGGTATACCTCAGCATTATACATGAAGAAATTAGGTTTCTTTGAAACCCTCCCACTACGACGAGGCACCCTAAATTGTTGATCGTCTGCAGGTCTTTCACTGGAACTTGGACTTGCGTCCAAGACCGAAATCTGTGGAGTAGTTCTTTCACCTAATAACTCCTCTAGCATCACTTTGCTTCGAGGCTTAAAGTCATTCATGTGACTTTCCTCCAAGAATGTCACATGGGTTGAGACAATGACCTTTTGTTCCTTCGGGTTATAGAACAGACCTCCTTTAGTTCCTTTTGGATACCCTACAAATATGCACAATTCTAATCTTGGTTCCAACTTCTTCACATCCCCATCCAGTACATGTGCCGGGCAGCCCCATATTCTCATATGTCCAAGGGAGGGCTTCCTGCCACGCCACAATTCATACGGAGTTCTAGGAATTGATTTGCTCGGAACCTGGTTCAGAATATAGCATGCCGTTTGTAAAGCATATCCCCAAAATGATATTAGCAGCGTTGAATAACTCATCATGGACCGTACCATATCCAATAAGGTCCTGTTTCTCCTTTCGGTTACACCATTCTGTTGTGGAGTACTAGGTGCAGTCAATTAGGATAATATCCCGTTCTCTACAAGATGTCCTAGAAATTCATCAGAGAGGTATTCGCCACCTCGATCAGATCGAAGTGTCTTTATGGATTTATCTAATTGCTTTTCCACTTCCGCACGATACTCTTTGAACTTGTCAAAGGTTTCGCTCTTGCGGTGCATCAGATACACATATCCATACCTCGAGTAATCATCTATAAAAGAGACATAATGCTCGAACCCTCCTCGTGCTGTGACGTTCATGGGGCCACATATGTCAGTATGCACACTTTCTAAGAGCTCTTGAGCCCTTGTACCCTTAGCTCCAAAAGACCTCTTAGTCATCTTACCCTCTAGACAAGACTCACATTGGGGAAGACGTACCTCCTCTGGAGATTCCAAAGGATCGTCTTTCACCAATCTTTGAATCCTATCTTGATTAATATGACCAAGTCTTAAATGCCAAAGATACGCCTTGTTAGAGTGAGAAACTTTCAACCTTTTAGAGTTATCTATTAATTCAGTGTCAAGCAGTGAGTACATCTTTGGTTTGATCAAATATAGGTTTCCATCCATCCATCCAAAACAGATAAAAGACTTATTTCTACGAATATCAACTCTTTTACTAAAAGAAACTGAATAAGAATCCTTTATTAAACAAGCTACCGATATAAGGTTCCTCCTAAAATTAGGAACATAAAAACAGTCTTTCAATAAAATAAACCTAAATTGATCAAAATAAAGGTAAACATCTCCCACTGCTTCAGCCACCACAAAGCTACCATCTCTAGTCCGCAACGAGAGGCTTATCATGTAGACTTCTCGTTTCCACGAACCCCTGCATAGAAACACAAACATGATTAGTGGTGCCCGAATCAATGACCCAAGTGTCTTTCGATTCTTCCATCAAACACGCTTCTAAGTAATGAAGTTCCTAACCTTCCTTGCTCTTGGCGGCTAGGAATTCCCGGCAAGCCTTCTTGAAGTGACCTACCTACCCACAATGGAAGCATTTGGAATTTTTAGGGTCCTTTGGCTTCTTGTTCTTGTTCTTGTTCTTCTTCTTCCCGTCCGAGACAGGAGGATTAGAAGAACTAAAAGCCACTTGCTTCTTATTTGGCCTCTTCCTCTTCCGTGAGGGATTGGAAGATTCCGCCAAATTGGCCTCTTCTTTAGGTCGAACCACATCCTCATCCCTGATCATCCGCTCATAAGCCTGTAGTTGCTTCATGAGCTCGGTTAGTCCTAACTCCTTTGTCGCCAGATTGTATGCGGCCTTAAACCCCACAAAATCTTTAGACAGAGTCTTGAACACCATCTCGATCTGGGTGTTGTAGTCCAACTCAGCACCATTCTCGGCAGCCTCAGTGAAGAATCCCATTAGAGTGATCATATGGTCCTTCACCGGAGTACCCGCCTTTTTCTTAGAGTTCATAATGCTGGTGATAGCGGAGTGTCGAGCCAATTTTTCTTGGCCTCCGAACATGTCCTCCAGATTTTCCATGATCTCCCCAGCAACTTGATAAGTCTCATGCTGCTTTTGTAAAGCAGTCGTCATGGTAGCAAGGATGTAGCATCGAGCTATCTCATTGGATTCTCTCCAACGATTATAGGCAACCGGGACCTCCTCAAGTGGTGTGTCAGGTTTGGGCCCAAGTGGGCATGGTTCGTCCAGTACTAACTTGTGTCTCTCGCAGCTGAGAACTATTAATAGATTTCTTTTCCAATCTTTATAATTGTCACCATTCAGTTTATTCTCAGTAAGTATTGAAATGAGGGGTGTCGGTGTCATTTTGAACTGAAATAAAATTATACTAGACATCATTACAAAGCCCAAGCAAATATACAGATAATTTAGCAAATAAAACATACAAGTATGTTACTACATGAAACTTGAAAAACATGTAGCATTGCAATGGTCATTCTCAGCACCTATTGCCCCAGGCCACCGAGGGGTGGTCATGGAAACAAATAGCCGGAACATGGACCCCGTCCAATTATATATGTTGCCTTAAATCCTCCAAGGTTAAGACATATATTAATAACCGCTTATTTGGCCACCAGTTTAGTTAACAGAGCTTCTAGGGAAGGTTAATAACTAAACGAGTCTTGAGTGTATAACCATTGCTTACGTAGCCCGATCCACGTCCTACCAAGCCACCGAGGGGTGGTCATGAATAGGATCACACCCGAACACGTTTTCCACATAGGAGATCCAATCTAGTATACCGATTGCGGTACACACCTACCGAGGGGTGTGGTCAGGGCAGAACTGACACGAGGCGTTACCATGCTTTCACATATGGATCAACAATGGAGGCCGTGGGTTTTGTTTGAAACCCTCTCCCACTCAATATTTTGAAAAACATGCAAGTTTTGACAAATTATGTATGATCAATATAGTATGAGCGGCACTCACCTATCCTATATGACATGTTATCAAATATGCATACAAAACATCCATCAATACATATTTATACATCCATGACATATCAGAGAAAAAATAATTGACAGAATAACCAAGCTATGGTTCCATCCTAGAACAAAGAAAATAAAGATTACAAAATTTCATCCAAAGCATTCTTTGGGTCTTGAATTTTGTTCCGTCTTCTTGTATCCATCTTTATGTAGCCTCTCCATTTATTTCTCATCCCAAGAATCATTTAAAATTTGAATTGGAAATTTGAATTTGAAATTCAAATTTGGAATTCGAATTTCAAATTAAAATTTCCAATTCAAATTTTAAACAATTTTAAACATCATGTGTAATAATATGTAATTTCAAAATTTTCAAATTTTCAATTACATATTTTTAAACATGATTTAAAATTAAATCTCACATTTAAAAATCAAAATTTTCTGATTTTTTAGACCGTCGCACCGCCGTCCCCGAAGGTGGCAGCCGCCAGCCCCAAAGGGGTTGGCAGCCAACTGCTGCCCCCTATGTGTAGCCTTGTCGGGCTGCAGGCTAAGCCTGCAGCCCCAGGCTGCACACCCAGGCTGGGCGCAGCAGCCGGCAGGCTGCAGGCAGCGCTTGCAGCCAGAGGCTGCACGCCCAGGCTGCGGCCAGCCTCGGCAGGCCACGGCCACCCTTGGCTGCAGGCCAAGCCTGCGGCCGTGGGTGGTGTTGGCCTGCACAGGGGCTGTCGTAGCCCCATCCTGCCCGAGGGCAGGGGCTGTAGCCCCACCAAGGCCCGTCGGCCATTCCCGAGGGGTCGTGTCTCGATTTTCATGTCATATTCCAATTTACCTATTAGGATCTCCAAAAATTAATTTGAATCCCAATTAAATTGAAATTTTCCACACAATCAAAATTTTAACCTCTAAATCAAATTTAACTTTTTGAGAAAAATAAATTACGGTCTTCAATCTCCTCCAAGAATAATTATATAAAATTTCCTAAACCATTTCTGGTGTACGAAAATTCTAACCTTAAAAATTCTAAGAGACAAAATTAAAATCCATGGGAAAATTACAGTGTTAATAAACTGCTCCCATGGTTACATAAAAATTCCTAGATACAATTTTTTCTAAATTCTAAGGAACCATAACCGGCATAAACAAGCATGCTTATAATAATTCAGAAAATTAAAATAACCACATACTTTATACATAATGCATGATAACAACATAAAGGAACCCAGAATGCCACTCTCTAAATATCAAATCCATACATAATTAAAAAGACTAAGTAATTGTCTAATTTATGTACATGGCATAGTCAAGAGATGGCTCTGATACCAATTGTAGGATAATAAATCGGTAAAAACGTATCAGAGTGGCGCAGCGGAACAATAAAATTTTTTTAAGATCGTTAAATATCTCATGATGCCATATACAATAAACCAACAATAATTAAAACTCATACCTCACGGACGCCAATCTTGCAGGAGGAGAATGACTGGAGGCTTCAACCAACTAGCCTTCTGTACTATTCTCCAATTCTCGAATGGCTGAGTATGTGGGCACTCTGAACCTCGATTGGTATGCTAGCACTGCTAGTCTTCTTCCGACCACCCAGATCTCTAAAGAACTTATTGTCACGATGAGCTGTGCAACAATAAGCCTGCTCACCTGAGAGTCTGTGGTCTAAGAGAACTGGAGTGGCAGGACCTCTATTTATAGACCTATATGAGGTGATTCTCTGAATTCGAATTGGATTAGGAAAAGATATTCTCCCTTATCCATATCCATAAAATCCAAATTTTCCATGGGAAAATCCCAACAATAAAATTCGGTTTATTTAGGATAAATCCAATTCAAATCTAAACAAGATTTTAACTAGAATTTTATCTCCCTTTTTCAACCAAAAAATCTGAAATTTCCTAGGAGATTTTCCCTCCAAAAATTCGGCCACATTTAGGATAAGGGAGAATCAAAATTCCACTAGGATTTTCAAGCTTGAATCTTATCTCAACCTTATCCAAAATAACCGAATTTTCCTAGGAGATTTCCTCCATAATTTTGGCCACTTTTCAGGGAAGAAGAGAATCCAAATTCAACTAGGATTGAAACTTGAATTTTTCCCTTGAACCTTATCCACAAAAACTGAAATTTCATTGGGGATTATCCTCAAAATTTCGTCCATAATTTGTTAGGATTTGGATTCAAAATTCAAGTAGGATTCTAACAAGATTATCCTTTCCAAATCCAACTCAAATTCGAATTTCAAACCTTATGGATTTTCCACAACAAATTCGAATCCCACTTGGACTGTGAATTAAAATTTGAATTTCAAATTTCAAATTCGAATTTCAAATTCAAATTTCAAATTTCAAATTTCAAATTTAAATTTCAAATTCAAATTTTAAATTCAAATTTCAAATTCAAATTTCAAATTCAAATTTCAAATTTCAAATTTCAAATTTCAAAATTCAAAATCCACAAAACGGTTGTGTTTCAAATTCTTGTTCTCATGGATAATTTTCTACAACTCCAATCCAATCTCAAATAAAATCATAGCAACTTTATTTGGAGTTCGAATAATTGTATACTCTATTATCCAAAACAAAATCTGAATCCAACCGGACAGAATCTATTCTACCATCCTAATCTTGTGTCATCATCATCCATGCATAATAAACTAGCCAATAGCATGCACAAATCCATTTGTCAAACGTTAAGGAATTATGTGGAGCTAGTAGAGGGACTGATTAGACATATATAATCGGGCTCTGTAAATCCATATGATCATCATTCTTTACCGAACAACTCAATCATATGATCACTAGTTTCAGAGTCACACCACTATAAACCTGAAACTGAACTCCCAATTATATACCGTATTACGTAAGCCTGTGACGAGCTACTATCCAATGACCTTGTCATATATGCAAAACCCTCATATGATATCCATGATCAGCCTTAGGTCAAAGTCCGTTTAATCCTACTGATCAGGCTATCTTAAAGTTCCATTATACTACCGAATTAAGAAAATGATTATTCACCATATGTGAATAAGAAGTCATCCGCCCAGCAGACGACCCAAGGCCTTGTCCATTTTCACATTCAGTATAATGCCTTTAAGAGGATACCTTTAACTCCTTAGAGCTATGATTCCGATATCTGCAAACAAACCCTTCATCGTATACAAGTCATGCACCCAACGAACCGGTCTATAAGCTTATTACCTCTGAGACGCTTTAGCCATTGGAACATCAAAGTACACAAGTCATATACATGAAGTAGTTCATTTACTCAGGATTAAGGTTATTGCACAATGAACGTCAAAAGCAGATTGATCCACTCATAGCAGACTACGTAGATCAATCACGCTTTAGTCCCGGTCTAATATGTCACCACCAAGTAACATATCTATGTCTCTACTTGGGAGTCCAACTCCAGACAGTCAAGACAAACCGTCCCCTCCAAGGCTTTAGATAACATAATAGTCTTAACATGAGTTAGATGCTCGGTCTAACCCCATAGACTACAGACCATAGTTTAGACTGCTAACTTTAGAACATTGTCTTCTCGCATACAAAATCCATTGCATCCAACGTTCTAACAGTTTTAACACAAGCAGTCAGTGAGCCATATTTGCTTACATTTACTTTAACATGTAAATAAGACGAGGACAGATAGCAATGTAATGAATAACCTCTATATATAATTTTATTATCCAGTTCAAAATGAATACATCAAAATGTCTCTAATGCTTAGGGCATTTCCTAACAGATATCTCCTCTCATACATATCATCCCAGATGTCTGCATCCTTAGCTGGCTCGTCGAAGTTGTGAAGATCTTGGCAGAACTCATCCCACTGCATCGCTGGATCCCTGATCCTCCGTTGATCGATCCACCATGTCATTACTGGTCCTCGCAATCGGCTACTGGCCATTACGACCTGTAGACGGGGTGGAATATGGCACCCTTCGAAGATGGCCTCCATATGATGAATCCAATAAGGGAGCTCGTATGGGTTGCTACCATCATATGTGTGTGGTCGCATGGCGGTGAAAGCTATGCTCGCTTCTTGGTCTTCTTGCACTTGCTGAAGGTCAACCGGTACAGCCATTCTCCTATAAATTAATCGTCAACTCATATACTAAATTTTGAAAAACAAAAGCTAACTTACTTGGACAGATAAGGCAGGCGTACGACGATGTGAGGTAGGGTGGCAGGAAATCACTCTGATACCAACTGTGACGCCCCGTGCCCTCAGTAGCCTAGACCGTCACTAAAAACTGACTGACTTGCTTTTCGTATACTTTCTAGCAATTTATACTTGACTAGATATTATAAAATTAGGGATTTTTTTTACATGTACGTATTTACTGTATACGTACGTATACCGATTACCATTCAAAAATACTATTTAATAGTTACTATTCAAAAATACTATTTAGCGGTTACTATTCAAAAATACAGTTTACGGTTACTATTCAAAAATACCATTTAACGATTACTATTCAAATATACTATTTAACGATAACTATTCAAAAATACTGTTTGACAATTACTATTTAAAGTATTATTTAACCATTACTATTCAAAATACTGATACTCAAATTTGAAGAAGATAAACTCGTGGTGTCTCCATAAACTTGCCCTCACATCTGCCTCCACCGCCACCATTGCCCATTGGGATTTAAGCCGTAGGACGCTTACCTATAGCATGAACACACTACGTGAGCTTTACGCCTAGTAAGTACAACATGTTTACCGCAAAACATGTTTAAACATAGTACATACTTAAAAACATATAAGTAGTCATATATCACATATACCACTTAAACATATCACATATCACATATCATATCAACAATTATAAAACTTCACATAATATGTGCATCACAGAAACATCATGTACTGAATGCATCTAGAAGCATAGTGAACTATAACTAATGCGTGATCCGGTTATGTTCATTTATGCTTCAAATTTCTCTTTTCTTTTCTTTTCTATTTAGGGCTCATGTGTCAGTACTGTGCGTGCACAGACCATCGGTAATGCCTGTGGTAAAATAGCCAGAGAGCAATCAACGGATGCTCAACTTTCTGCTTTAACTTAAAACCCCTTTATTTGAAAGGGCCGGTATGACACGCTTACTACTTTCCGTCTTGTTTATCTTTTCTAGCCATATGCTTCTCTAAGCTGTCCCAAATCCTACATGGTCGGGACGTATGGCATCTAACTTGTTTTTTCATCAATCTACTTGATTGTAAAACTACATGCTCTTAAACATGAGGTACAACATCGTGTGCATGGCATACATATTTTGACATATTGTAAAATATCATTTGAAAACATTTTCATTCATGCCATAGGCGGAGTTATACTTACCTAATTGCAAGCAACTTGAAATCATGCCTTTATCAATTCACAGGTTACCACCTGTCATCAATAACATTTCTCATTAATACTCTCATTGAGTCACTATTAATGTTAGTGACTATAACTTGCATTTCTGTGGGGTACCGAGACCCGTCGATACCCTATTGGCCTATTATGGGGATTTGGTGTCTAACTCGTATCGTGTTCGATCAACTGTCTACTTGACAGATTAATCTGTAGGAAAATAAATCGGTAAAATGTATCAGAGTGGCACAGCGGAATAATAAAAATTTTTCAGATCGTTAAATATCTCATGATGCCATATACAATAAACCAACAACAATTAAAACTCATACCTCAAGGATGCCAATCCGCAGGAGGAGAATGATCGGAGGGCTTCAACCAACTAGACTTCTCTACTATTCTCCAATTCCCGAATGGCTGAGTGTGTGGGCACTCTGAACCTCGATCAGTATGCTAGCACTGCTAGTCTTCTTCCGACTACCCACATCTCTAAAGAACTTATTGTCACGGTGGGCTGTGCAATAATAAGCCTGCTCACCTGAGAGTCTATGTGTAGGAAAATAAATCGGTAAAAACGTATCAGAGTGGCGCAGCGGAACAATAAAAATTTTTAGATCGTTAAATATCTCATGATGCCATATACAATAAACCAACAACAATTAACACTCATACCTCAAGGACGCCAATCTTGCAGGAGGAGAATGACCGGAGGCTTCAGCCAACTAGCCTTCTCTACTATTCTCCAATTCCCGAATGGCTGAGTGTGTGGGCACTCTGAACCTCGATCGGTATGCTAGCACTGCTAGTCTTCTTCCGACCACCCAGATCTCTAAAGAACTTTATTGTCACGATGAGCTGTGCAACAATAAGCCTGCTCACCTGAGAGTCTGTGGTCTGAGAGAACTGGAGTGGCAGGACCTCTATTTATAGACCTGCATGAGGTGAATCTCTGAATTTGAATTGGATTAGGAAAATATATTTTCCCTTATCCAAACCCATAAAATCCGAATTTTTCCAAGGGAGAATCTCCACTAAAAATTCGGTTTTCTTAGGATAGATCCAATCCAAATCTCAACAAGATTTTAACTAGAATTTTATCTCCCTTTTTCAACCCAAAAAATCCGAAAATTCAAGGTGTATCTTCCCTAAAGATTTCGACCATTATGGATAAGGGAGAATCAAAAATTCCACTAGGATTTTCAAGCTTGAATCTCATCTCAACCTTATCCCAAAATAACCGAATTTTTCCTTGGATAAATCCAACAATTTCGGCCACTTTTAGGGAGGGAGAGAATCCTAATTCAACTGGGATTGAAACTTGAATTTTTCCTTGAATCTTATCCACAAAAAACGAATTTTCCATTGGAGATTATCCTCCAAAAATTCGCCCACTTTTGTTGGGATTTGGATTCAAAATTCAAGTAGGATTCTAACAAGATTATCCTCTCCAAATCCAACTCAAATTCGAATTTCAAACCTTATGGATTTTCCACAACAAATTCGAATCCTACTTGGACTGTGATTCAAAATTTGAATTTCAAATTTCAAATTCAAATTTCAAATTTCAAATTTCAAATTTCAAATTTAAATTTCAAATTCAAATTTCAAATTCGAATTTCAAATTCAAATTTCAAATTTCAAATTTCAAAATTCAAATTTCAAATTTCAAAATTCAAATTTCAAATTCCACAAAACGGTTGTGTTTCATATTCTTGTTCTCATGGATAATTTTCTACAACTCCAATCCAATCTCAAATAAAATCATGGCAACTTTATTTGGAGTTCGAATAATTGTGTACTCTATTATCCAAAACAAAATCTGAATCCAACCGGAGAGAATCTTATCTACCATCCTAATCCTGTGTCATCACCATCCATGCATAATAAACTAGCCAATAGCATACACAAATCAATTTGTCAAACGTTAAGGAATTATGTGGAGCTAGTAGAGGGACTGATTGGACATATATAATCGGGCTCCCGTGATTCCATATGATCATCATTCTGTACCGAACAACTCAATCATATGATCACTAATTTCAGAGTCACACCACTATAAACCTGAAACTGAACTCCCAATTATATACCGTATTACGTAAGCCTGTGACGAGCTACCATCCAATGACCTTGTCATATATGCAAAACCCTCATATGATATCCATGATCAGCCTTAGGTCAAAGTCCGTTTAATCCTACTGATCAGGCTATCTTAAAGTTCCATTATACTACCGAATCAAGAAAATGATTATTCACCATATGTGAATAAGAAGTCATCCGCCCAGCAGACGACCCAAGGCCTTGTCCATTTTCACATTCGGTATAATGCCTTTAAGAGGATACCTTTAACTCCTCAGAGCTATGATTCCGATATCTGCAAACAAACCCTTCATCGTATACAAGTCATGCACCCAACGAACCGGTCTATAAGCTTACTACCTCTGAGACGCTTTAGCCATTGGAACATCAAAGTACACAAGTCATATACATGAAGTAGTTCATTTACTCAGGATTAAGGTTATTGCACAATGAACGTCAAAAGCAGATTGATCCACTCATAGCAGACTACGTAGATCAATCACGCTTTAGTCCCGGTCTAATATGTCACCACCGAGCAACATATCCATGTCTCTACTTGGGAGTCCAGCTCCAGACAGTCAAGACAGACCGTCCCCTCCAAGGCTTTAGACAACATAATAGTCTTAACATGAGTTAGATGCTCGGTCTAACCCCATAGACTACAGACCATAGTTTAGACTGCTAACTTTAGAACATTGTCTTCTCGCATACAAAAGTCCATTGCATGCAACGTTCTAACAGTTTTAAACAAGCAGTCAGTGAGCCATATTTGCTTACATTTACTTTAACATGTAAATAAGATGAGGACAGATAGCAATGTAATGAATAACCTCTATATATAATTTTATTATCCAGTTCAAAATGAATACATAAAAAATGTCTCTAATACTTAGGGCATTTCCTAACACTATGGTCTAAGAGAACTAGAGTGACAGGGTCTCTATTTATAGACCTGCATGAGGTGATTCTCTGAATTTGAATTGGATTAGGAGAAGATATTCTCCCTTATCCATAACCATAAAATCCGAAATTATCCAAGGGAAAATCCCAACAAATTTCGGTCATTATAGGATAATTCCAATCCAAATCTAAACAATATTTTAACTAGAATTTTATCTCCCTTTTTCAACCAAAAAATCCAAAAATTCAAAGGAGAAATCCCCACCAAGATTTCGGCCACTTTTGGATAAGGAAGAATTAAAATTCCACAAGGATTTTCAAGCTTGAATCTTATCTCATCCTTATCCAAAATAACCGAAAATCTCCTAGGAGATTTACTCCAAAAATTCAGCCATTATCAGGGAGGAGAGAATCCAAATTCAACTGGGATTGAAACTTGAATTTTTCCTTGAACCTTATCCACAAAAATCTGAAAATTCATTGAGGATAATCCTCAAAATTTTTGTCCATATTTGGTTAGGATTTGGATTCAAAATTCAAGTAGGATTCTAACAAGATTTTCCTCTACATATCCAACTCAAATTTGAATTTCATTCCTTGTGGATTTACCACAACAAATTCGAATCCCACTTGGACTGTGATTCAAAATTTGAATTTCAAATTTCAAATTCAAATTTCAAATTTCAAACTTCAAATTTCAAATTCAAATTTCAAATTCGAATTTCAAATTCAAATTTCAAATTCAAATTTCAACTTCAAATTTCAAATTTTAAATTTCAAAATTCAAATTTCAAAATCCACAAAACAGTTGTATTTCTAATTCTTGTTCTCATGGATAATTTTCTACAACTCCAATCCAATCTCAAATAAAATCATGGCAACTTTATTTGGAGTTCGAATAATTGTGTACTCTATTATCCAAAACAAAATCAGAATTCAACCGGAGAGAATCTTGTCGACCATCCTAATCCTATGTCAACACCATCCATGCATAATAAACTAGCCAATGGCATACATAGATCAATTTTGCCCAACGTTAAGGAATTATGTGGAGCTAGTAGAGGGACTAATTAGACATATATAATCGGGTTCTCGCATATCCATATGATCATCATTCTTTACCGAACAACTCAATCATATGATCACTAATTTCAGAGTCACACCACTATAAATCTGAAACTGAACTCCTAATTATATACCGTGTTACGTAAGCCTGTGACAAGCTATCGTCCAATGACCTTGTCATGTATGCAGAACCCTCATATGATATCCATGATCAGCCTTAGGCCATAGTTCATTTAATCCTACTGATCAGGCTATCTTAAAGTTCTATTATACTACCGAATTAAGAAAATGATTATTCACCATATGTGAATAAGAAGTCATCCACCCTGTAGATGACCCAAGGCCTTGTCCATTTTCACATTCAGTATAATGCCTTTAAGAGGATATCCTTAACACCTCATTAGAGCTATGATTCTGATATCTGTAAACGAACCCTTCATCGTATACAAGTCATGTACCCAACGAACCGGTCTATAAGCTTACTACCTCTGAGACGCTTTAGCCATTGGAGCATCAAAGTACACAAGTCATATACATGAAACTGTCCTTTTACTTAGGATTAAGGTTACTATACAATGAACGTCAAAAGCAGATCGATCCACTTAAAGCGGACTTCGTAGATCAATCACGTTTTAGTCCCGGTCTAATATGTCACCACCAAGCAACATATCTATGACTCTACTTGGGAGTCCAGCTCCAGACAGTCAAGACAAACCGTCCCCTCCAAGGCTTTAGACAACATAATAGTCTTAACATGAGTTTGATGCTCGGTCTAACCCATAGACTACAGATCATAGTTTAGACTGCTAACTTTAGAATATTGTCTTCTCACATACAAAAGTCCATTGCATGCAACGTTCTAACAGTTTAACACAAGCAGTCAGGGAGCCATATTTGCTTACATTTACTTTAACATGTAAATAAAACGAGGACAGATAGCAATGTAATGAATAACCCCTATATATAATTTTATTATCCAGTTCAAAATAAATACATCAAAATGTCTCTAATGCTTAGGGCATTTCCTAACAATCTCCTACTTGCCCTAAGCCAGCAGATGTGCCATGTTACACATCCCCATCGCCTCTACGTGCCTCTCAAAGCTTCTAGCCACCAAAGTCTTAGTAAAGGGATTGGCAATGTTGTCCTCAAACGTGATCTTACATACATCTGCTTGTCCTGTCTCCACGTGCCCTCTAATAATATGATATCTCTGATCTATGTGCTTGTAATGACCGCCATTTTCATGACACCTACTTACCATATAATAAGTCATTAAGGAATAAAATGGACATAATTTAATGTCTTTTAGTACAATTTAAGTAACACGGTTAGGTACACAGCCGTGTGAGTGACTGTGTGCCATTAGGACTATGTATCTATTAATAGCCGTGTGAGTGTAATTAGTCGTGTAATGTAACACGGTCAAGTACACGATCGTGTAAGAGGCTGTGTACCGCTCAGATAGATGAATGTATTTCAAAGACATGGTCGTGTTGAGTAGTCTCAACTAGTACATGTCTGTGTCTGAAATGTACACGCCCGTGTTGCGTTGCACACGCACGCATAAGAGTCCATGTAGAACGCTGTGTAGTGAGCCGAGAGCCACTGTAATGACTCTCATGAATTATGAAAATTAATTACTATGTAATGATGTAATTAAGTTAATAAACACAGTGTGCTTTTCAGTTGAATGAATTAAATGGGAATAGTAATGTTTAATTACTATTCATGCAGTGAAAGGGGCAACCGACAGTGAAATCGGTCCACCCTATTATGTGAGTATGCGTTGAGACACGCAATATCAAGAAACCGGTCTAGACGACCATTTCATGATACTGAACTGATGAACTACTCATCAGTACACTCAGACTGGTCATCTGAGCGCAGCAGTGATAATTGCCCTAATAGACGTACAGTATCGAGAAAAGTGGTCTAGATGACCTCTTCTCACCCATAGACTGACAAAATCAAAGTCAGAACGCTCAGATTAGTTAGTCAGATAGTGAAAAGTGAACAGTGAATAGTGATTAGTGATTAGTAAGAAACGCAGTGTCAGGTTAGTGGCCAAGATGGCCTTAATCTGGTATAAAATTGACATATTAATAGTCAGCAGGTTCAATCTAGTAAGGTGAGTACAAAATGTAGATTTTGTTTAAAACATATGCAGTATCGGGATAAGGGTCAAGACGACCTTTTCTCCCCCCGAAACTGATATATTTAGACTCAGGACGTCCAAATTAGTCAATCGGGCACCTGACACGTTTTTTGAGACGGGGTCATATAGATCTCGAAAACTGGTCTAGAAGACCTCAGATGGATGTAAAACTGATAAACTTGAAATCAGCACGTCCAAATTAGTCAAGGGAGACTGTGTTTGAAATTTCACGCGAAAACGCCTCGTTATGTGTGCGTAGTGTCAACACAGTGTAGGCCTAACCACAGTATCAAGAAATTGGTCAAGATGACCTTTTCTTGATATAAAACTGATATATTTGGAATCAGAATGCTTAAATTAGTCGTTTAAGCGCAAAAAGTAATTTTTGATCGGGAACCATGCAGTATCGGAAAACTGGTCGAGACGACCTCGGATGAAGATAAAACTGATATATTTGGGTTCAACACGCCCAAATTAGTCAGTATAGCCTATCTTAAAATTTTTCAAAAAATTAGTATAAAGGGGTCGAAATTTTTAGATTTTTCTAAAAAGGGCCCCCATTATTTTTTTCCTATCTTTTTCTCCCCCACACCACACGAAGATGAACAGTGACCGACCATCGAATCTGGCCTCCGTTTTCAACACCGCTGGCACCATTGGAAAGCTCTCGACGAGCTGAGTCCAACGGTGTGCCAAGTCGACGGAACCAACATCGGAGAACGTCGCACGCGCCGCCTAAAGCCGCCTGTGGCCGAATTTTTTCAAACCGTGATTTCTCCACCGTCCGACATCCAAATGCCACGATTCTGGTCCCAATGGATTCGTGGTGAAGAGTAGAACAAAACCCAGGCTTCATTTTACATCAAAAGCCGCCAGATTGCGCCGCCCAAGGTTCGCCGTCGCCATCACCACCGTCGAATCTCGCTATTCCAGCAGAGTTGAGTTGCAAGGTCGGTATCAAAATGCTCAGAACAACACGTAGATCAAAAGCCCCAAATCAATTTTGGGCAACAACGCCGGAAAATGAAGATCCAACACCGCTGCCGTCGCCGACTTTTCAAGGGTCGATTTCCGGTGATAGGAGCCTCGATTGGTGAAATTGACACCACCAATGGGTTCCTCTAGTCGAGCTCTTCAAGATGGTGGTCGCCACTCCCATCGCCGCCGTGGTCAACGCCAGTCAACGGCCGGTCAACACCGACCCAGAGACTGAAAATTGAAGAATGGCTCATTGGCCTATTTTTGACGTTCCGGACACATTCGCGGCATCAGATTTGCAAACTGGAGTTTCAAAAGTGGAGAACGATGATTCAAAGATTGTGCGATCGAGATCGAACGGTTCACCCGACCGCCGACAGGAACGATTTTGGTAGTGGTTTTGATCCCTTGATTCCTCAATTTATTATTAGAAATAATTATGTATTAATTATGGTTTACTGACTTGAGGAATTGTAAGAAAAAGGGATGAAATGTCGAAAAAGAGAATGTGAGGAAATGTGAATATTTTTACGTAAAAGCGGAGCTTTTACGTGAAAATTAGGCCTCTGGTTTAGTACGTGGCAGGTTAGAATAGGTTAGATGGTTTTGAGGCGTTTCCTAAACGTCGGAAACCCAAAAATTAAGCGGAAATGCTGTCGAAATTTCTAAAACGGTACAAAGGGGTATTTTAGGAAACCAGGGGTGAAAATGTGATCGGGATGGGAACCCGAGCCCCCTCGATGACCTAGGTCTAGGAAAGAAGGACGGACGTTTACAGGATTAGTGAACCGCCCAATTAGAAATCTCGAAATGTAAGAAAACGACCCCTAGATCAGAATAGTGCCACCCGAGGGACGGGTGTGATCTAAGTATAAAATTTGGGGCGATTACATCGGTAACGGTAACCCGACAGGCTAAATGGTCATACGGGAGGTATTTAGTCAGTTGACTGGTCGGTTAGCCAGTCAAGGACCAAGTCAGAATGGGATAGTGAGAGACAGTGATTAATTTGTCAAGTAGACAAATTAATCAAGCACGATTAAAAATTAGATATCAAATTTCCCAAAGTAGAGCAGTTGGGTACCGATAGGTATCGGTACCACACAACGAAAAGTTTATTAGTTCCTAACGATAGAGTGACCTAAGAGCGATGTTAATTAATTTATTGGGTAAATAAATTAATTAACAATGACTAGAAAATCAAATTCTTAAGAAGAGGGCAATTAGTACCGACAAGGATCAGTATCACTAACGATAGAGTTTTTATTAGTCACTAATGACCACAGTGACCTAAGAGTAAATGTTAACGAAATGTATTATGATTACAGGGAGGCACCTGTATTGTGACGAAGTCGAGAGTATAAACTGTCTGATGACAGGTAAGTACAACTCCGCCTATAGCATGGATAAAATGAATTTAAAATGATGCTTTTCCAGTATTTTAAGTATGTATCTTGCACACGATGCTGTATAGCATACATAAGAGCATATAGTTTCACAATCGAGTAGATTGACGAAAGAACAAGATAGAAGCCATAGATCCCTACCGCATAGGATTGGGGATAGCTTAGAGAAGCGTATGGCTAGAACAGTTAAACAAGATGGAAACAAGTAGGTGTGTCGTATCGGCTCCTTCAGTCGAAGGGGTTTCCAGTTAAAGAAAGTTAAGGCCAAAAGTTGAGCATCAGTTGATGGCTCTTCGGCATTAGTTGACCTCGGGCGTTACCGTTGGTCTGCGCACACATGGTACTGACACATGGGCCCTAAATAGATAAGAAAAGAAAAGAGAAGTTTGAAGTATAAATGAACATAACCGGACCATGCATTAGTTATAGTTCGCTATGTTTTCTTTTTCAGTAGAGTGCATACAGTACACGATGCTTCTATCATGCATAAAGTATGTGAAGTTTTATATTCAGTGTTATGACATATTGTGTGATGACATGATATGTGAGCTGATATGTGATATGCTTATATGGTATGTGATTTATTAAGTGATATATGTCATGCTTAGGATTTTAAGTATGTGCTATGTTTTAAACATGTTTTGCGGTTAACATGTTGTACTTACTGGGCATAAAGCTCACGGAGTGTGTTCATGCTGTAGGTAAGCTTCCTATAGCGCAAACACCAAGGGGCGATGATGGCGGCGGAGGTGGATGTGAGGATGAGGTTATGGATACACCGCGAGTATTCTTCCGCACAGTATGAGTAAATAGTATTTTGAACGGTGACAGTTAAACAGTATTTTGAATAGTAAAGATTAATTGGTATTTTGGAACAGTAAACAGTATATGTATGAATAGCATATTTAAATAGTGTCTGGTGAATATTAATAAGATAAACAAGTATATAAGTGTGTATGTATATTTGAAATCCTTATGTTTTTCAAATTCCGCATTTTAATAGTATACGTATGTGAATAGTAAATACATACGCGTATATTAAAAAAAAAATCCCTCTAAATTTATAGTATTAAATTCAGCAAGTTTAAGTATCGGTTTTAAAGAGGAAGTATAAGTAAAAGCTAAAGAAGCAAGTAATAGTTTTCAGTGACGGTCCAGGCCGCTGAGGGCACGGGGCGTCACAGTTGGTATCAAAGCGGTTTCCTGCCATCTACCTCACATCACCGCATGCCTACCTCATCTGTCCAAGTAAGTTAGTTTTATTTTTAGTCGGTAAATGTTTATCTATTGAAGATAACATTTTATAGTAATGAAACGACGAAATCTATGATGGCGAGGATAAGATGAAAAGATGCTGAGATCATTATACGAAAAATCACGACCGTGCAGTGCTAGAGAACTGCTCAGAGAAAGAACATGGATTGCTGCTCGAGTTGTACCGATCTTTAGAGCTAGTTGTCTACTAAGTTTCGAGTAGCAAATAGTACTCCTGCACTCTATGAGAATGTCAGGACTGGTTTCACATTATCAAAGTGATTCCCCGATTGTACGTCATTGACCAGGATAACTGAGTCCTGTTGGCTGTTGATATCTCTCAGGAAGATACTCTCATGTGTATCGGGATCCTTATGACCAGGATGAGCTCTTAACTGTGTCGAGTTTCGCCATACCACGATCGAGCCAATCTCTAAAAGCAGTCCAGCATCAGCCCCAGTTTTTCTCTATGGGCAAGCAGAGAGTGAAACCGCCTAAGTTCTCTAGAGTTATGGATATACGAGAATTTGTTCATCTGACTGAAAGACTGCAGCTGATGTCCGGCGATACAGTTCTAACATATGCTGTTCACGAACCGATATGGACTTCCACAATACATGCCAAGACAAAAGTGGATCAAGACAGGAGAAGACCTAAAGAGAGAAAGAGACCTTGCCAAACAGAATTAGAAGAGAGATCAAGCACGACTAGCAAGCCTTATCAAGGAGATAGTGAACACCGAGAGAAAAGTGCTCAACCCCGGGAACCCTACACAAGCCCAAGGCATTATAGCAGTTGCCATTATGGAGGGTGATCCGGTAGAACCAGCACCCCAACTGGCCGATGAAGAGTTCATGGCCGAGCACCAGCCAGAAGTACACAAAGGCAATAGGGAGCCGATGGAGAACCTCGAACCAGCTCGTATGTCTCCCGATCACCCCATGAAAGAGGAAGATAATGAGACTCTTTTCGACGCCCATCCCGATGATGAGGGAGAGGAGATCCCCAACCGCTTTAGTAATGACGAATAGATGGGGATGTACGAACCCCAAGTCATCATAGCCAGCGATGATGAGGTCAGTTTCGACTAAGAAGAAGAGAACCCAGAGGAGTACTCACTGAGTGATAGTGACGATGAGGAGATGTCTGATACTGAATCAGGATTGTCCTTCCAATAGTAGTAACCCTTCTGCGAGAATGTTAGTTATGAAAATATATAGAGGGAAGCAGTAGCTCTCCCCCGTCAGTTGTAGCATAATATACTTGTTGGGATCATATAGGGGAAGTGTGTGTCACTCCCGCTGAACTAGAATCTTGAATATATGTATATATATTATGTGAAATACATTATGAGATAAGCAGTAAAGCTTTGCCCTAGGGGCCAGATATAATTTTTTTCCACAAGTGTGAGTATGATATGACAGAAAGTGCAGGACGAATCCTAGCACTCAGACGATGTCCCAATACAATGCGGCAATTGTATTGAACATCACAGTATGAGAGAGAGAAAGAAAGATGGATATAATGTGTATATTTATATCCATAATGTTTAAGTAAGATTGTTAAGTAAGAAAGAAAATGATATGTGATACGAGTCCCAAGTACAGAATTTAAGAAACTTATATTTTTTTTTCCTTTCCCGTTGTACGATAGGATTACATAGGAAAACATGGCAAGAACGAGAGCTTAGTTAAACCCAGCATCCCGAGAGGATGAGTTGATAGCACAGATCATAGCCATGCGAGAGATGATGGAGAACTAGCAACCGGAGCTAAACCAGCTTAAGGAACAGCTGGGCCAGCAACCCCAGGCACCACAGTCAGTAAAGATGCTAGCACAGGAGGCTCTAGCAACCCCAGAAACTCTGAGGGAATAAGTAGCTCCTCCAGCCCAGGAGGCACTAGCGCCTATAGTAATGGCTACTCTCATAGCAGCAATTGGTTTTTTTTGCCAATCCCTAGGGAAGGCGACTTGTATGAGAGATTCCGACGCATGAAAGCATTAGAATTCTTAGGAATCACCAACCCTATAGAGGCCGATGATTGGCTAACGGATATCCAAGTAATCTTGGATTTTATAGGGTTAATAGATAGAGAGAGAAAGTGATGTACACACCCTTCACCCTGCGCAATGAGGCGCGTTAGTGGTGGAAGATGGTAACCATTAGGAGGAACATCAGAGAGATGAGCTGGAGTGATTTCATTGAGGAATTCAAGGAGATGTACTTCAACGAGGAAGCACTAGTAGCGCAGTAAGATGAGTTCGACAACCTGCACTAAGGTAGTATGACTGTTATGGAGGCAGTCAAGAAGTTTGAGCAGTTGGCTCAACTTTGTCCAGATTTGGTACCGACCAAAAGGAGAGAGTCAGACGAATGATGAAGATGTTCAGAACGGAAATCACAGTTTAGGTCTGTAGCAGAAGCCACGGACCAGCGACACTAGCAGAATGTGTTAGCAAGACTATCTGAGCTGAGTACTGGTTGGTTCATGATAAGGAGCGAAAGGCGTAGAATTTTAAGGCACGAAAGGAGGAGAAAAAGCAAGACGAGCAGGCTCAGGAGAAGCAGAACCCCGAGTCACAATACAGAGAGCAGAATGTGGGAACCGACCAGAATAGTAGGCATTCCCATAACAACAACAACAAAAAAGGGGAATTAAGGCAATCAAGATTCACAGAAGAATTTCCCTAGAAGAGAGACGACCAGGAAGGAATGACAGCCAATGCCCGACGTGCACGAGATGCGAAAAGAGGCACCCAGGAGAATGCAAGCAGAGAGCAAGTGGTTGTTTCATCTGTGGCAAGGAAGGCCACTATGCCAAAAAAAAAATTGCCACTCCAACCTACAGAATCGACAGAATCAACCCCACACTGGGAATAATCAACTTCACACCAACCAGACCAGGATCGAAGACCCTTCAATTACACAAGGTATACTGAAAGCTTCAGACAGTTAAGGAAGAATCTATGCTTACACGGGAAGTGATGTTGAAGCTGTAACTTCTACAATGGTGACAGGCCAGCTTTCTATCGCCAACTTTGATGCGTTAGTTCTACTTGATTCTGGAGCCACCCATTCGTTGCATCATCAGATTCTACCAAAAAAAAAAAAAAGCTTAGGACACAACGTTATCATAAACTGTTGAAGGCGGAAAATCATTTTCGAACCAATCGGATGTGAAAAGTTCATCTACAAGGGTTTGTCGCCAGAGCAACCAAAGACGATGATATCAGCAGTGAAGGCTCGCGAGATGCTATCCAGTGGATGCACGGACTTCCTAGTATACGTAGCAGATAAGACTCAAGGAATAGGGATAGGATCTGACAACGTACCGATAGTCAGGGAATTCATGGAGATATTTCTAGAAGATCTTGCAGGACTCCAACTAGAGCACGGGATCTCGTTTGAGACTGAACGTCTACTAGAATCAGCCCCATCTTTGAGGCCCCCTATGGAATGGGCCCTGTAGAGCTAAAGGAGCTCCAAGCCCAGCTAAAGGACTAAATAGATAAGGGATTCATTTGATAGAGCTATTCACCCTGGAGAACACCCATACCGTTCGTGAAGAAGAAAGATGGACCACTGAGAATGTGCATCGACTACAGAGAGTTGAACAGGATTACGATTAAGAACAAGCATCTGTTGCCGCAAGTTGACGATCTATTTGATTAGCTCTGAGATGCTGCAATGTCCTCGAAGATCGATCTATGTTCAGGGTACCATCAACTACGAATCAGGAAAGAAGATGTACCCAAAATAGCCTTTCAAACGCGGTACGGACATTATGAGTTTCTGTTCATGTCGCTCAGATTAACAAACGCACCAGCAACTTTCATGAACCGGATGAACCGCATGTTCAAGGACTATTTGAATAAGTTTGTCATTGTGTTCATCAATGACATACTTATACACTCTAAGACGAAGGAAGAGCATGAAGAGCACTTAATTATCATTTTGCGCATGCAACAGGACCATCAGTTATACACCAAGTTCTCCAAGTACGAGTTTTGACTGGAGAAGGTCCATTTCCTAGGCCACGTAGTCCCCAAGGAAGGAGTATCTGTGGACCCAAAAATTGATGCAATTAGCGCGTGGCCAGCTCAGAGGAACGTAACGGGAATTCACAGTTTCTTTAAACTAATAGGATGTTACCTACACGTAGTCGAAGGTTACTCAAAGTTAGCTGCTTCGCTCACAGCACTCACCAAGAAGGGAAAGAGGTATAAGTGAATCGACAAGTGTGAGGAAAGCTTTCAAGAGCTGAAATGAAGACTCATAAGCACTCCAATGCTAACCATTTCAAATGTTGGTCAGGGAAGCTTTGTGATTTAAGCGCCGCATCTAAAACCAAGTTGGAAACTGTGTTGATGCAGAGTGGTAGAGTAGTCACGCATGCTTCACGACAACTCAAAAACCTTGAGAAGAGCTACCCAACGTGTGATCTGGAGCTAGTAGCGATAGTTTTTACGATAAAAGCATGGAGGCACTACCTATACAGAGTCACGTGCGAGATTTATATCGACCACTAGAGCCTCAAATGTATCTTCACGAAGAAAGAGCTCAACATGAGGCAACGTAGATGGCTAGAGTTGGTAAGGATTACGACCATGAGATCCTATACCATCCGGGGAAAGCTAATAAAGTGGTCAATGCGTAGAGTCAGAAGCATATTACTATGCCTATGAATATTAGTGCCTTGTCAGGAGCGCTACAAAGGAGCTATGCGACAGCGAGATCGAGATTTTGATAGGGAGATTGTCTGACATGACCCTCTAATCGACGCTCCAAGAAGAGATCAAGATCGGTCAAGGTTTCGATTTGTCCCTGCTCAAGTCTAGAAAGGAAGCTATAGAAGACAAGGGCTCAGAGTTTAAGATCCTTAAGGATGACGTACTTTACTACAGAGATAGAGTGTGTGTTCTGAAAGATGAAGAACTCAAGAAGCGAATCCTTTTGGAACCTTACGAGACGTCATATTCCGTACATCCGATAGTGAATAAGATGTACAAGTACCTGAAGGAAAGCTTTTGGTGGCCTGAAATGAAGAATGATATTGTCGAGTTCATTGCCAGATACCTTACGTGTCAGAAGGTTAAGGCAGAACACCAGCACCCAGTAGGATAATCGTAGAAAATTAAGCTACCCGAGTGGAAATAGGACCAGATTACGATGAATTTCGTATCGGACTGTCGAAGACGTCAAACGATAATGACGCAATCTGGGTGATTGTAGACAGATTGATGAAATCAGTTAATTTTTTTTTTAGCAATGAAAGTTAGCTACTTGGTGGAATGACTAGCAGAATCCATGCGGCATAGTTCGTGAAACGGCACGGAGTACTAGAGTCGATCGTCTCAGATCGTAGTGGATGCTTTACCTCCAGATTTTGGCAAAGCATTTAAGCCGCATTACGGTCCAAATGAGAGTTCAGCACAACATTTCATCCTCAGACCGACAGTTAGTCTGAGAGGACCATACAGATGTTAGAGGACATGTTGAGACCTACGTCCTAGACTTCAAAGGAAATTGGAATCAGAAGCTACCATTGAGCGAGTTCTCATACAACAGCAACTACCATTCCTAGATAGGAATGGCACCGTACGAGACACATTGTGGAAGGAAATGCAGATCTCTGGCTCATTAGTACGAGTTTGGAGAGAAACGACTAGTTAGCTCAAACATCATCAAGAATACCATGGCAGACGTGAAGCTGATACGAGAAACATTAGATACAGCGCATAGTCGACAGAAAACTTTAGACGATAAGCGCTATAGACCCCTCGAGTTTCAAGTAGGAGACTCGGTTTTTTTTCAAGGCGGCACCCATGAAAGGGGTGATGCACTTTGAAAAGAAAGGAAAGCTCCGTCCTAGGTATATAGGACCCTCGAGATAATAGAGAAAGTCGGGAAGGTGGCTTATAGACTAACGCTTCCTTCCGAGTTAGCTATAGTGCACAACATCTTTCACATCTTGATGCTGAAGAAGTACGTGCCAAACAGCTCCCATGTTCTTAGCCAAGAATCCGTTGTAGTATACGCTGATCTGACGTACGAGGAGAGACCGGTGCGGATCCTAGTTAGAAAGGAGAGAGTACTTAGGAATGAAGTATACCACTAGTAAAAGTGTTGTGACAGAATCATAGTGTTGAGGAAGCCACATGAGAATGGGAAGAAGACATGAGAAGAGACTTCCTGGAATTATTCTAATTTTCGAGGATGAAAATTTTGTAAGGGGGGTAGGTTGTAATGACCGCCACTTTCATGACACCTACTTACCATGTAATAAGTCATTAAGGACTAAAATGGACATAATTTAATGTCTTTTAGTACAATTTAAGTAACACGGTCAGGTACACAGCTGTGTGAGTGTACATAGTTGTGTAGTGTAACACGGTCAAGTACACGATCGTGTAAGAGGCTGTGTACCGCTCAGATAGATGAATGTATCTCAAAGACATGGTCGTGTTGAGTAGTCTCAACTAGTACATGTCTGTGTTTGAAATGTACATGCCCGTGTTGCGTTGCACACGCACGCGTAAGAGTCCGTGTAGAACGCTGTGTAATGAGTCGAGAGCCACTGTAATGACTCTCATGAATTATGAAAATTAATTACTATGTAATGATGTAAGTAAGTTAATAAACACAGTGTGCTTTTCAGTTGAATGAATTAAATGGGAATAGTAACGTTTAATTACTATTCATGCAGTGAAAGGGGCAACCGATAGTGAAATCAGTCCACCCTATTATGTGAGTATGCGTTGAGACACGCAATATCAAGAAACCGGTCTAGATGACCATTTCATGATATAGAACTGATGATCTAGTCATCAGTACGCTCAGACTGGTCATCTGAGCGCAGCAGTGATAATTACCCTAATAGATGTACAGTATCGAGAAAAGTGGTCTAGATGACCTCTTCTCGCCCATAGACTGACAAAATCAAAGTCAGAACGCTCAGATTAGTCAGTCAGGTAGTGAAAAGTCAACAGTGAATAGTGATTAGTGAATAGTGAGAAACGCAATGTCAGGTTAGTGGTCAAGACGGCCTTAATCTGGCATAAAATTGACATATTAATAGTCAGCAGGTTCAAATCTGGTCAAGTGAGCACAAAATGTAGATTTTGTTTAAAAGATACGTAGTATCGGGATAAGGGTCAAGACGACCTTTTCTTCCCCCGAAACTGATATATTTAGACTCAGGACGCCCAAATTAGTCAATCGGGCACCTGACACGTTTTTCGAGACGGGGTCATATAGATCCCAAAAACTGGTCTAGAAGACCTCAAATGGATGTAAAACTGATAAACTTGAAATCAGCATGTCCAAATTAGTCAAGGGAGACTGTGTTTGAAATTTCACGCGAAAACACCTCGTTATGCGTGCGTAGTGTCAACACAGTGTAGGCCTAACCACAGTATCAAGAAATTGGTCAAGATGACCTTTTCTTGATATAAAACTAATATATTTGGAATCAGAATGCTCAAATTAGTCATTTAAGCGCAAAAAGTAATTTTTGATCGGGAACTATGCAGTATCGGAAAACTGGTCGAGACGACCTCGGATGAAGATAAAACTGATATATTTGGGTTCAACGCGCCCAAATTAGTTAGTATACCTATCTTAAAATTTTTCAAAAAATTAGTATAAAGGGGTCGAAATTTTTAGATTTTTGTAAAAAGGGCCCCCATTATTTTTTTTCCTATCTTTTTCTTCCCCACACCACACGAAGATGAACTGTGACCAACCATCGAATCCGGCCTCCGTTTTTGACACCGCCGGCACCATTGGAAAGCTCTCGACGAGCTGAGTCCAATGGTGTGCCGAGTCGACGGAACCGATGTCGGAGAACGCCGCACGCGCCGCCTAAAGCCGCCGGTGGCCGAATTTTTTCAAACCGTGATTTCTCCACCGTCCGACTTCCAAATGCCACGATTCCGGTCCCAATGGATTCGTGGTGAAGAGTAGAACAAAACCCAGGCTTCATTTCACGTCAACAGCCACCGGATCGCGCCGCCCAAGGTTCACCGTGGCCGTCGTCGTCGCCATCGCCACCGTCGAATCTCGCTATTCCGGCGGAGTTGAGTTGCAAGGTCAGTATCAAAATGCTGAGAACAACACGTAGATCAAAAGCCCCAAATCCATTTTGGGCAACAACGCTGGAAAATGAAGATCCAACACTGCCGCCATCGCCGACTTTTCGAGGGCCAATTTCCGGTGATAGGAGCCTCGATTAGTGAAATTGACACCACCAATGGGTTCCTCTCGTCGAGCTCTTCAAATGGTGGTCGCCACTCCCATCACCGTCGTGGTCAATGTCGGTCAACAGCCGGTCAACACCGGTCAACCCCGGTCAATAGCGACCCAGAGACCGAAAATTGAAGAATGGCCCGTTGGCCTATTTTTGACGTTCCGGATTTGTAAACCGGAGTTTCAAAAGTGGAGAACGATGATTCAAAAATTGTGCGATCGAGATCGAACGGTTCACCCGACCGCCGACGGGAACGATTTTGGTAGTGGTTTTGATCCCTTGATTCCTCAATTTATTATTAGAAATAATTATGTATTAATTATGGTTTACTGACTTGAGGAATTGTAAGAAAAAGGGATGAAATGTCGAAAAAGAGAATGTGAGGAAATGTGAATATTTTTACGTAAAAAGCGGGCTTTTACGTAAAAATTAGGCCTCTGGTTTAGTACGTGGCAGGTTAGAATAGGTTAGATGGTTTTGAGGCGCTTCCTAAACGCCGGAAACCCAAAAATTAAGCGGAAATACTGCCAAATTTCTAAAACGGTACAATGGGGTATTTTAGGCAACGAGGGGTGAAAATGTGATCGGGATGGGAACCCGAGCCCCCTCGATGACCTAGGTCCAGGAAAGAAGGATGGACATTTACAGGATTAGAAAATCAAATTCTTAAGAAGAGGACAATTAGTACCGACAAGGATCAGTATCACTAACGATAGAGTTTTTATTAGTCACTAATGACCACAATGACCTAAGAGTAAATGCTAACGAAATGTATTATGATTACAGGAAGGTACCTATATTGTGACGAAGGCGAGAGTATAAACTGTCTGATGACAGGTAAGTACAACTCTGCCTACAGCATGGATAAAATGAATTTAAAATGATGCTTTTCCAGTATTTTAAGTATGTATCTTACACACGACGCTGCACAGCATACATAAGAGCATATAGTTTCACAATCGAGTAGATTGATGAAAGAACAAGATAGAAGCCATAGATCCCTATCGCGTAGGATTGGGGATAGCTTAGAGAAGCGTATGGCTAGAACAGTTAAACAAGATGGAAACAAGTAGGTGTGTCGTACCGGCTCCTTCAGTCGAAGGGGTTTCTAGTTAAAGAAAGTTAAGGCCAAAAGTTGAGCATCAGTTGATGGCTCTTCGGCATTAGTTGACCTCGGGTGTTATCGTTGGTCTGCGTGCACACGGTACTGACACATGGGCCCTAAATAGACAAGAAAAGAAAAGAGAAGTTTGAAGCATAAATGAACATAACCGGACCATGCATTAGTTATAGTTTGCTATGCTTTCTTTTTCAGTAGAGTGCATACAGTACACGATGCTTCTGTCATACATAAAGTATGTGAAGTTTTATATTCAGGGTTATGACATGTTGTGTGATGACATGATATGTGAGCTGATATGTGATATGCTTATATGGTATGTGATTTATTAAGTGATATATGTCATGCTTAGGATTTTAAGTATGTACTATGTTTTAAACATGTTTTGCGGTTAACATGTTGTACTTACTAGGCATAAAGCTCACGGAGTGTGTTCATGCTGTAGGTAAGCTTCCTATAGCGCAAACACTAAGGGGCGATGATGGCGGCGGAGGTGGATGTGAGGATGAGGTTATGGATACACCGCGAGTATTCTTCCACACAGTATGAGTAAATAGTATTTTGAACGGTGACCGTTAAACAGTATTTTGAATAGTAAAGATTAATTGGTATTTTGGAACAGTAAACAGTATATGTATGAATAGTATATTTAAATAGTATCTGGTGAATATTAATCAGATAAACAAGTATATAAGTGTGTATGTATATTTGAAATCCTTATGTTTTTCAAATTCCGCATTTTAATAGTATACGTATGTGAATAGTAAATACGTACGCGTATATTAAAAAAAAATCCCTCTAAATTATGGTATTAAATTCAGCAAGTTTAAGTATCGGTTTTAAAGAGGAAGTATAAGTAAAAGCTAAAGAAGCAAGTAATAGTTTTCAGTGATGGTCTGGGCCGCTGAGGGCACGGGGCGTCACAGTGCTTGGTCCTCTTGTGGTGCCGAGATTCCCTTGTGTTGGCAATAGCCCCAGTGTTATCACAGTAAAGTGTGATAGGCTTATCAACACCCGGAATGACCTCAAGGTCTCTAAAGAACTTGCGGAGCCAAACCGCTTCTTTAGATGCCTCAACCTCAGCCACATACTCAGCCTCCATAGTAGAGTCAGCTGTGCAATCTTGCTTCACGCTCCTCCACACAATGGCGCCTCCTCCGCGCAAAAACACTGATCCAGATGTCGATTTCCTCGAATCCTTACAAGTCTGGAACTCTGAGTTTGTGTATCCTTCAGGTGTTAGGTCCCTTCCAGAATACACCAGCATATAATCCCTCGTTCTCCTAAGATACTTGAGTATATGCTTTACTGCTTGCCAGTGCTTGGCTCTAGGATTCGCTTGATATCGACTCACCATACCTACTGCAAAACATATGTCCGGGCGAGTGCAAAACATAGCATACATAAGGCTACCCACAGCGGATGCATAAGGGAACTTCCTCATACGCTCTCTTTCTTCCGATGTCTTGGGACAGTCATCCAATGAAAAAGTTAGACCGGCAATAGAAGGTTGTGTACCTTTCTTTGCCTCTTGCATTGCATATTTGTCAATTATTTTATCTACGTATGAAGCTTGGAATAACGCTATCATTTTGTTCTTTCGATCTCTGAAGAGATGAATGCTTGGAATATAATTAGCTTCTCCCAAGTTCTTCATGTCAAACTGTTGGTGTAACCAAAGCTTGATTGATGATAAGTTCCCTACATCATTCCCAATGAGTAGTATATCATCGACATAGAGTATCAGAAAGACCACTTTTCCATCCTTAATAAGTTTAAAAACACAGGGTTCATCAACGTTCTGCTCAAAACCAAATGTCTTAATCACTTGATCAAATCTCTGGTTCTATGAGCGGGATGCTTGCTTTAATCCATAAATGGCTCTTAGCAACTTGCAGAGTTTCCTTTCTTGACCTTTCGCTACGAACCATTCAGGCTGTATCATATAGATACACTCTTCAAGATGGCTATTCAAGAATGCTATCTTGACATCCATTTGCCAGATCTTGTAATCGAGAGCCGTAGCAACGGACAGAAGAAAACGGATAGACTTCAGCATAGCAATAGGCGAAAAGGTTTCATCGTAATCGATTCCAGCCTTTTGTGAGTACCCCTTTGCAACCAGTCTAGCTTTGAAAGTTTCCACTCTCCCTTCCGCATCCTTCTTTCTTTTGTAGACCCATTTGCATCCAATGAGTTTTATCCCATCTGGCAAATCTATAATTTTCCAAACAGAGTTGGATTTCATAGAATCCATCTCATTGTTCATAGCCTGTTTCCAAGATTTAGAATCAACATCATTTATAGCTTCATCATAGGTGACCGGATCATCCTCATGCTCATGAGCCTCGGCCTGATATACCTCAGCATCATACATGAAGAAATTAGGTTTCTTTGAAACCCTCCCACTATGACAAGGCACCCTAAATTGTTGATTGTCTACAGGTCTTTCACCGGAACTCGGAATTGCGTCCAAGATCGAAATCTGTGGAGTAGTTTTTTCACCCGATAACTCCTCTAGCACCACTTTACTTCGAGGTTTAAAGTCATTCATGTGACTTTCCTCCAAGAATGTCACATGGGTTAAAACAATGACTTTTTGTTCCTTTGGGTTATAGAACAGACTCCTTTAGTTCCCTTTGAATACCCTACAAACATGCACAATTCTGATCTTGGTTCCAACTTCTTCGCATCCCCATCCAGTACATGCGCCGGGCAGCCCCATATTCTCATATGTCCAAGGGAGGGCTTCCTGCCACGCCACAATTCATACGGAGTTCTGGGAATTGATTTGCTTGGAACCTGGTTCAGAATATAGCACGCCGTTTGTAAAGTATATCCCCAAAATGATAATGGCATCGTTGAATAACTCATCATGGATCGTACCATATTCAACAAGGTCCTGTTTCTCCTTTCGGCTACAACATTCTGTTGTGGAGTACCAAATGCATTCAGTTGGGATAATATCCCGTTCTCTACGAGATGTCCTAGAAATTCATCGGAGATGTATTCGCCACCTCGATCAGATCGAAGTGTCTTTGTGGATTTATCAAATTACTTTTCCACTTCCGCATGATACTCTTTGAACTTGTCAAAGGTTTCGCTCTTGCGGTGCATCATATACACATATCCATACCTCGAGTAATCATCTATAAAGAAGACATAATACTCAAACCCTCCTCATGCTGTGACATTCATGGGGCCACATATGTTAGTGTGCACAATTTCTAACAGCTCCTGAGCCCTTATACCCTTAGCTCCAAAAGACCTCTTAGTCATTTTACCCTCTAGACAAGACTCACATTAAGGAAGACGTACCTCCTCCAGAGATTCCAGAGGACCGTCTTTCACCAATCTTTGAATCCTATCCTAATTAATATGACTAAGTCTTAAATGGCAAAGATACGCCTTGTTAGAGTGAGAAACTTTCAACCTTTTAGAGTTATTATGCTTGCCTCGTTCTCTTAAGATACTTGAGTATATGCTTTACTACTTGCCAGTGCTTGGTTCCAAGATTCGCTTGATATCGACTCACCATACCTACTACAAGACATATGTCTGGGCAAGTGCAAAGCATAGCATACATAAGGCTACCCACAGCAGATGCATAAGGGACCTTACTCATATGTTCTCTTTCTTTCGATGTCTTGGGATCGTCATCCAATGAAAGAGTTAGACCGACAATGGAAGGTTGTGAACCATTCTTTGCCTCTTGTATTGCATATTTGTCAATTATTTTATCTATGTATGAAGCTTGGGATAACACTATCATTTTGTTCTTTCGATCTCTAAAGAGACGAATGCCTAGAATATAATTAGCTTCTCCCAAGTCCTTCATGTCAAACTGTTGGTGCAGCCAAAGCTTGACCGATGATAAATTTCCTGCATCATTCCCAATGAGTAGTACATCATCGACATAGAGTATTAGAAAGACCACTTTTCCATCCTTAATATGTTTATAAACATAGGGTTCATCAACGTTCTACTCAAAACTGAATGTCTTGATCGCTTGATCAAATCTCTGGTTCCATGAGCGGGATTCTTGCTTTAATCCATAAATGGATCTAAGCAACTTACAGACTTTTCTTTCTTAGCCTTTTGTCACGAACCCTTCGGGCTGTATCATATAGATACATTCCTCAAGATGGCCATTCAAGAATGTCGTCTTGACATCCATTTGCCAGATCTCGTAATCGAGAGCCACAGCAACGGACAGAAGAATACAGATAGACTTCAGCATAGCAATAGGCGAAAAGGTTTCATCGTAATCGATTCCATCCTTTTGTGTGTATCCCTTTGCAACCAGTCTAGCTTTGAAAGTTTCCACTCTCCCTTCAGCATCCTTCTTTCTTTTTTAGACCTACTTGCATCTAATGGGTTTTATCCCATCTGGCAGATCTACAAGTTCCCAAATAGAGTTGGATTTTATAGAATCCATCTCATTGTTCTTGGCCTATTTCCAAGATTTAGAATCAACATCATTTATAGCTTCATTGTAGGTGACCGGATCATCCTCATGCTCATGAGCCTCGGCCTGGTATACCTCAACATCATACATGAAGAAATTAGGCTTCTTCAAAACCCTCCCACTATAACGAGGCACCCTAAATTGCTGATCGTCTGCAGGTCTTTCACCGGAACTCAGACTTGCATTCAAGACTGAAACCTGCGGAGCAGTTCTTTCACCCGATAACTCCTCTAGCACCACTTTGTTTCGACGCTTAAAGTCATTCATGTGACTTTCCTCCAAGAATGTCACATGGGTTGAAACAATGATTTTTTGTTCCTTCGGGTTATAGAATAGGCCACCCTTAGTTCCCTTTGGATACCCTATAAACATGAACAATTCTGATCTTGGTTCCAACTTCTTCACATCCCCATCCAGTACATGTGCCGGGCAGCCCCATATTCTCATTTGTCCAAGGAGGGCTTCCTATCACGACACAATTCATACGGAGTCCTGGGAATTGATTTGCTTGGAACCTGGTTCAGAATATAGCACGCCGTTTGTAAAGCATATCCCCCGAATGATAACGGCAGCGTTGAATAACTCATTATAGATCGTACCATATCCAATAAGGTCCTGTTTCTCCTTTCGGCTACACCATTCTGTTATGGAGTACTAGGTGCAGTCAATTAGGATAATATCCCATTCTCTACAAGATGTCCTAGAAATTCGTCAGAGAGGTATTCGCCACCTCGATCAAATCGAAGTGTCTTTATGGATTTACCCAATTGCTTTTCCACCTCCACATGATACTCTTTGAACTTATCAAAGGTTTCGCTCTTGCAGTGCATTAGATACACATATCTATACCTCGAGTAATCGTCTATAAAGGAGACATAATACTCAAACCCTCCTCATGCTATGACATTCATGGGCCCACATACGTCAGTGTGCACAATTTCTAAGAGTTCCTGAGCCCTAGTACCCTTAGCTCCAAAAGACCTCTTAGTCATCTTACCCTTAAGATAAGACTCACATTGAGAAAGACGTACCTCCTCCAGAGATTCTAGAGGACCATCTTTCACCAACCTTTGAATCCTATCTTGATTAATATGAGCAAGTCTTAAATGCCAAAGATACACTTTGTTAGAGTGAGAAACTTTCAACCGTTTAGAGTCATCTATTAATTCGGTGTCAAGCAGTGAGTACATCTTTGGTTTGATCAAATATAGGTTTCCATCCATCCATCCATCCAGAATAGATAAAAGACTTATTTTTACGAATATCAACTCTTTTATTAAAAGAAGCTGAATAAGAATCCTTTATTAAATAAGCTACCGATATAAGGTTCTTCCTAAAATTAGGAACACAAAAACAGTCTTTTAATAAAATAAACCTAAATTCATCAAAGTAAAGGTAAACATCTCCCACTGCCTCAGCCACCACCAAGCTACCATCTCCAGTCCGCAACGAAAGGCTCCTATCATGTAGACTTCTCGTTTCCACGAACCCCTGCATAGAAACACAAATAAGATTAGTGGCGCTCGAATCAATGACCCAAGTGTCTTTCGATTCTTCCACTAAACACGTTCTAAATAGTGAAGTTCCTTACCTTCCTTGCCCTTGGCGGCTAGGAATTCTCGACAAGCCTTCTTCAAGTGACCTACCTTCCCACAGTAGAAGCATTTGGACTTTTTAGGGTTCCTAGGCTTCTTGTTCTTCTTCTTCTTCTTCCCATTCGAGACAAGGGGATTAGAAGAACTAGAAGCCACTTGCTTCTTATTTGGCCTCTTTCTCTTCCATGAGAGTTTGGAAGATTCCGCTCATAAGCTTGGAGGTGCTTTATGAGCTCGGTTAGTCCTAACTCCTTATTGCCAGATTATATGCGGCCTTAAACCCCACAAAATCTTTCGATAGGGTTTTGAACACCATCTTAATCTAAGTGTTGTAGTCCAACTCAGCACCGTTCTCGATAGCCTCAGCATAGAATCCCATTAGAGGGATCATATGGTTCTTTACCGGAGTACCTGCCTTCTACTTGGAGTTCATAATGCTGGTTATAGCAGACTATCGAGCCAATTTTTCTTGGCCTCCGAACATGCCCTCCAGATTTTGCATGATTTCTCTAGCAACTTGATAAGTCTCATGTTACTTTTGTGAAGCACTCGTCATGCTAGCAAGTATGTAGCACCGAGCTATCTCATTGGATTCTCTCCAAGCAGTATAGGCAACTGGGACCTCCTCAAGCAGTGTGTCAGGTTTTGGCCCTGGTGGGCATGGTTCGTCCAGTACGAACTTGTGTCCCTCGCAGCTGAGAACTATTAACAGATTTCTTTTCTAATCTTTATAATTATCGTCATTCAGTTTATTCTCAGTAAGTATTGAAATGAGGGGTGTCGGTGACATTTTGAACTGAAATAAAATTATACTAGACATCATTACAAAGCCCAAGCAAATATACAGATAATTTAGTAAATAAAGCATACAAGTATGTTCCTACATGAAACTTGAAAAAATTTGTAGCGTTGCAACGGTAATTCTCAGCACTAATTGCCCCAAGCCACCGAGGGGTGGTCATGAGACAAATAGCTAGAACATGGACCCCATCCAATTAATATATGTTGCCTTAAATGCTCCAAGGTTAAGACATATATTAATAACCACTTATTTTGGCCACCAGTTTAGTTAATAGAGCTTCTGGGGAAGGTTAATAACTAAACAAGTCTTAAGTGTATAACCATTGTTTACGTAGCCCGATCCATGGCCTACCAAGCCAAGGGTGGTCACGAATAGGATCATACCCGAACACGTTTTCCACATAGGAGATCCAACCTAGTATGCCGACGATGGCAAGCATGTATCGAGAGGTATGGTCAGGGCAGAACTGATGTGAGGTGTTACCATGCTTTCACATATGGATCAACAATGGAGGCCGTGGGTTTTGTTTGAAACCCTCTCCCACTCAATATTTTGAAAAACATGCAAGTTTTGACAAATATGTATGATCAATATAGTATGAGCGGAACTCACCTATCCTATATAACATATTATCAAATATGTATATAAAACATCCATCAATATATATTTATACATCCATGACATATCACAGAAAAAAATTAATTGACAGAATAATAACCAAGCCATGGTTCCATCCTAGAACAAAGAAAATAAAGATTACAAAATTCGATCCAAAGCATTTTTTGAAGGAAAATAAATCGGTAAAAACGTATCAGAGTGGCGCAGCGGAACAATAAAAATTTTTAGATCGTTAAATATCTCATGATGCCATATACAATAAATCAACAACAATTAAAACTCATACCTCAAGGACGCCAATCTGTAGGAGGAGAATGACCGGAGGCTTCAACCAACCAGCCTTCTCTACTATTCTCCAATTCTCGAATGGCTGAGTGTGTGGGCACTCTGAACCTTGATCGGTATGCTAGCACTGCTAGTCTTCTTCCAACCACCCAGATCTCTAAAGACCTTTATTGTCACGATGAGCTGTACAATAATAAGCCTGCTCACCTGAGAGTCTGTGGTCTGAGAGAACTTGAGTGGCAAGACCTCTATTTATAGACCTGCATGAGGTGATTCTCTGAATTTGAATTGGATTAGGAAAAGATATTTTCCCTTATCCATAACCAAAAAATCTAAACTTTTCCAAGGGAGAATCTCAACAAAAAATTTGGTTTTTCTTAGGATAAATCCAATCCAAATCTAAACAAGATTTTAAGTAGAATTTTATCTCCCTTTTTCAACCTAAAAAATCTGGAAATTACAAGGAGAATATCTCCTAAAGATTTTGGCCATTATGGATAAGGGAGAATCATAAATTCCACTAGGATTTTCAAGCTTGAATCTTATCTCAACCTTATCCAAAATAACCGAATTTTCCTAGGAGAGATCCTCCAAATTTTCGGCCACTTTTCAGGGAGGAGAGAATCCAAATTCAACTGGGATTTAAACTTGAATTTTCCCTCAAATCTTATCCACAAAAAATCAAAATTTCCTTGAGGATTATCCTCAAAAATTTCGTCCATTGTGTTGGGATTTAGATTCAAAATTCAAGTAGGATTCTAACAAGATTATCCTCTCCAAATCCAACTCAAATTCGAATTTCAAATCTTGTGGATTTTCCACAACAAATTCGAATCCCACTTGAACTGTGATTCAAAATTTGAATTTCAAATTTCAAATTCGAATTTCAAATTCAAATTTCGAATTCGAATTTCGAATTCAAATTTCAAATTTCAAATTTCAAAATTCAAATTTCAAATTTCAAAATTCAAATTTCAAATTCCACAAAACGGTTGTGCTTCAAATTCTTGTTCTCATGGATAATTTTCTACAACTCCAATCCAATCTCAAATAAAATCATGGCAACTTTATTTGGAGTTCGAATAATTGTGTACTCTATTATCCAAAACAAAATCTGAATCCAACTGGAGAGAATCTTGTCTACCATCCTAATCCTGTGTCATCACCATCCATGCATAATAAACTAGCCAATAGCATACACAAATCAATTTGCCAAACGTTAAGGAATTATGTCGAGCTAGTAGAGGGACTGATTGGATATATATAATCGGGCTCTCATGATTCCATATGATCATCATTCTCTACCAAACAACTCAATCATATGATCACTAATTTCAGAGTCACACCACTATAAACCTGAAACTGAACTCCCAATTATATACCGTATTACGTAAGCCTGTGATGAGCTACTATCCAATGACCTTGTCATATATGCAAAACCCTCATATGATATCCATGATCAGCCTTAGGTCAAAGTCCGTTTAATGCTACTGATCAAGCTATCTTAAAGTTCGATTATACTACCGAATTAAGAAAATGATTATTCACCATATGTGAATAAGAAGTCATCCGCCCAGTAGACGACTCAAGGCCTTGTCCATTTTCACATTCAGTATAATGCCTTTAAGAGGATACCTTTAACTCCTTAGAGCCATGATTCCGATATCTGCAAACAAACCCTTCATCATATACAAGTCATGCACCCAACGAACCGGTCTATAAGCTTACTACCTCTGAGACGCTTTAGCCATTGGAACATCAAAGTACACAAGTCATATACATGAAGAAGTTCATTTACTCAGGATTAAGGTTATTGCACAATGAACGTCAAAAGCAGATTGATCCACTCATAGCGAACTACGTAGATCAATCACGCTTTAGTCCCGGTCTAATATGTCACCACTGAGCAACATATCCATGTCTCTACTTGGGAGTCCAGCTCCAGACAGTCAAGACAAACCGTCCCCTCTAAGGCTTTAGACAACATAATAGTCTTAATATGAGTTAGATGCTCGGTCTCACCCCATAGACTACAGACCATAGATTAGACTGCTAACTTTAGAACATTGTCTTCTCGCATACAAAAGTCCATTGCATGCAACGTTCTAATAGTTTTAACACAAGCAGTCAGTGAGCCATATTTGCTTACATTTACTTTAACATGTAAATAAGACGAGGACAGATAGCAATGTAATGAATAACCTCTATATATAATTTTATTATCCAGTTCAAAATGAATACATCAAAATGTCTCTAATGCTTAGGCCATTTCCTAACAATCTCCCACTTGTCCTAAGCCAGTAGATTTGCCATGTTACGCATCCCCATCGCCTCTACATGCCTCTCAAAGCTTCTAGCTACCAAAGTCTTAGTAAAGGGATCGGCAATGTTGTCCTCGGACGCGATCTTACATACATCCACTTGTCCTGTCTCCACATGCCCTCTAATAATATGATATCTCTGATCGATGTGCTTGGTCCTCTTGTGGTGCCGAGATTCCCTTGTGTTGGCAATAGCCCATGTATTATCACAGTAAAGTGTGATAGGCTTGTCAACACCCGGAATGACCTCAAGGTCTCTAAAGAACTTGCGGAGCCAAACCGCTTCTTTAGATGCCTCAGCCGCAGCCACATACTCAGCCTCCATAGTAGAGTCAGCTGTGCAGCCCTGCTTCACGCTCTTCCACACAATGGCGCCTCCTCCGTGTAAAAACACTGATCCAGATATCGATTTCCTCGAATCTTTACAAGTCTGGAAGTCTGAGTCTGTGTATCCTACGGATGTTAGGTCCCCTCCAGAATACACCAGCATATAATCCCTCGTTCTCTTAAGATACTTGAGTATATGCTTTACTGCTTACTAGTGCTTGGTTCTGGGATTCGCTTGATATCGACTCACCATACCTACTGCAAAACATATGTCCGGGCGAGTGCAAAGCATAGCGTACATAAGGCTACCCACAGCGGATGCATAAGGGACCTTACTCATACGTTCTCTTTCTTCCGATGTCTTGGGACAGTCATCCAATGAAAGAGTTAGACCGGCAATAGAAGGTTGCGAACCTTTCTTTGCCTCTTGCATTGCATATTTGTCAATTATTTTATCTATGTATGAAGCTTGGGATAACGCTATCATTTTGTTCTTTCGATCTCTGAAAAGACGAATGCCTAGAACATAATTAGCTTCTCCCAAGTCCTTCATGTCAAACTGTTGGTGTAACCAAAGCTTGACCGATGATAAGTTTCCTACATCATTTCCAATGAGTAGTATATCCTCGACATAGAGTATCAGAAAGACCACTTTTCCATTCTTAATACGTTTATAAACACAGAGTTCATCAACGTTCTGCTCAAAACCAAATGTCTTAATCACTTGATCAAACCTCTGGTTCCATGAGCGGGATGCCTGCTTTAATCCATAAATGGATCTAAGCAACTTGCAGACTTTCCTTTCTTGGCCTCTCGCTACGAACCGTTTGGGCTGTATCATATAGATACACTCTTCAAGATGGCCATTCAAGAATGCCGTCTTGACATCCATTTGCCAGATCTCGTAATCGAGAGCCGCAGCAATGGACAGAAGAATACGGATAGACTTCAGCATAGCAACAGGCGAAAAGGTTTTCTCGTAATCGATTCAAGCCTTTTGCATGTATCCCTTTACAACCAGTCTAGCTTTGAAAGTTTCCACTCTCCCTTCCGCATCCTTCTTTCTTTTGTAGACCCATTTGCATCCAATGGGTTTTATCCCATCCGGCAAATCTACAAGTTCCCAAATAGAGTTGGATTTCATAGAATCCATCTCATTGTTCATAGCCTGTTTCCAAGATTTAGAATCAACATCATTTATAGCTTCATCATATGTGACCGGATCTTCCTCATGCTCATGGGCCTCGGCCTGGTATACCTCAGCATCATACATGAAGAAATTAGGTTTCTTTGAAACCCTCCCACTACGACGAGGCACCCTAAATTGTTGATCGTCTGCAGGTCTTTCATTGGAGCTCGGACTTGCGTCCAAGACCGAAATCTTTTGAGCAGTTCTTTCACCCGATAACTCCTCTAGCACCACTTTGCTTCGAGGCTTAAAGTCATTCATGTGACTTTCCTCCAAGAATGTCACATGGGTTGAGACAATGACTTTTTGTTCCTTCGGGTTATAGAACAGACCTCCTTTAGTTCCTTTTGGATACCCTACAAATATGCACAATTCTGATCTTGGTTCCAACTTCTTCGCATCCCCATCCAGTACATGTGCCGGGCAGCCCCATATTCTCATATGTCCAAGGGAGGGCTTCCTGCCATGCCACAATTCATATGGAGTTCTGGGAATTGATTTGCTCGGAACTTGGTTCAGAATATAGCATGCCGTTTGTAAAGCATATCCCCAAAATGATAATGGCAGCGTTGAGAAACTCATCATGGACCGTACCATATCCAATAAGGTCCTGTTTCTCCTTTCTGCTACACCATTCTGTTGTGGAGTACCAGGTGCAGTCAATTGGGATAATATCCCGTTCTCTACAAGATGTCCTAGAAATTCGTCGGAAAGGTATTCGCCACCTCGATCAGATCGAAATGTCTTTATGGATTTATCTAATTGCTTTTCCACTTCCGCACGATACTCTTTGAACTTGTCAAAGGTTTCGCTCTTGCGGTGCATCAGATACACATATCCATACCTCGAGTAATCATCTATAAAAGAGACATAATACTCGAACCCTCCTCGTGCTGTGACGTTCATGGGGCCACATACATCAGTATGCACAATTTCTAAGAGCTCCTGAGCCCTTGTACCCTTAGCTCCAAAAGACCTCTTAGTCATTTTACCCTCTAGACAAGACTCACATTGGGGAAGTCGTACCTCCTCCAGAGATTCCAAAGGACCATCTTTCACCAATCTTTGAATCCTATCCTGATTAATATGACTAAGTCTTAAATGCCAAAGATACGCCTTGTTAGAGTGAGAAACTTTCAACCTTTTAGAGTTATCAGTTAATTTAGTGTCAAGCAATGAGTACATCTTTAGTTTGATCAAATATAGGTTTCCATCCATCCATCCAGAACAGATAAAAGACTTATTTTTACGAATATCAACTCTTTTACTAAAAGAAACTGAATAAGAATCCTTTATTAAACAAGCTACCGATATAAGGTTCCTCCTAAAATTAGGAACATAAAAACAGTCTTTCAATAAAATAAACCGAAATTGATCAAAATAAAGATAAACATCTCCCAATTGCTTCAGCCACCACAAAGCTACCATCTCCAGTCCGCAACGAGAGGCTCCTATCATGTAGACTTCTCGTTTCCACGAACCCCTGCATAGAAACACAAACATGATTAGTGGCGCCCGAATCAATGACCCAAGTGTCTTTCGATTCTTCCACCAAACACGCTTCCAAGTAGTGAAGTTCCTTACCTTCCTTGCCCTTGGCGGCTAGGAATTCCCGGCAAGCCTTCTTGAAGTGACCTACCTTCCCACAATGGAAGCATTTGGACTTTTTAGGGTCCTTTGACTTCTTGTTCTTCTTCTTCTTCTTCCCATCCGAGACAGGAGGATTAGAAGAAGTAGAAGCCACTTGCTTCTTATTTGGCCTCTTCCTCTTCCGTGAGGGATTGAAAGATTCCACCAAATTGGCCTCTCCTTTAGGTCGGACCACATCTTCATCCCTGATCATCCGTTCATAAGCCTGTAGTTGCTTCATGAGCTCGGTTAGTCCTAACTCCTTTGTCGCCAGATTGTATGCGGCCTTAAACCCCACAGAATCTTTAGACAGAGTCTTGAACACCATCTCGATCTGGGTGTCGTAGTCCAACTCTGCACCATTCTCGGCAGCCTCAGCGAAGAATACCATTAGAGTGATCACATGGTCCTTCACCAGAGTACCCGCCTTTTGCTTAGAGTTCATAATGCTGGTGATAGCGGACTGTCGAGCCAATTTTTCTTGGCCTCCGAACATGTCCTCCAGATTTTCCATGATCTCCCCAGCAACTTGATAAGTCTCATGCTGCTTTTGTAAATCACTCGTCATGATAGCAAGGATGTAGCATCGAGCTATCTCATTGGATTCTCTCTAACGATTATAGGCAATTGGGACCTCCTCAAATGGTGTGTCAGGTTTGGGCCCAAGTGGGCATGGTTCGTCCAGCATGAACTTGTGTCTCTCGCAGCTGAGAACTATCAATAGATTTCTTTTCCAATCTTTATAATTGTCGCCATTCAACTTATTTTCAATAAGTATTGAAATGAGGGGTGTCGGTGACATTTTGAACTGAAATAAAATTATACTAGACATCATTACAAAGCCCAAGCAAATATACAGATAATTTAGCAAATAAAACATACAAGTATGTTCCTACATGAAACTTGAAAAAACATGTAGCATTGCAACGGTAATTCTCAGCACCTATTACCCCAAGCCACCGAGGGGTGGTCATGAGAACAAATAGCCGGAACATGGACCCCGTCCAATTAATATATGTTGCCTTAAATCCTCCAAGGTTAAGACATATATTAATAACCACTTATTTGGCCACCAGTTTAGTTAACAGAGCTTCTAGGGAAGGTTAATAACTAAACGAGTCTTGAGTGTATAACCATTATTTACGTAGCCCGATCCACGTCCTACCAAGCCACCGAGGGGTGGTCATGAATAGGATCGTATCCGAGCACGTTTTCCACATAGGAGATCCAATCTAGTATACTAGCGGTGGTAAACACCTACCGAGGGGTGTGGTCAGGGCAGAACTAACGCGAGGCGTTACCATGCTTTCACATATGGATCAACAATGGAGGCCGTGGGTTTTGTTTGAAACCCTCTCCCACTCAATATTTTGAAAAACATACAAGTTTTGACAAATTATGTATGATCAATATAGTATGAGCGGCACTCACCTATCCTATATGACATGTTATCAAATATGCATACAAAACATCCATCAATACATATTTATACATCCATGACATATCACAGAAAAAATAATTGACAGAATAACCAAGCTATGGTTCATCCTAGAACAAATAAAATAAAGATTACAAAATTCCATCCAAAGCATTCTTTGGGTCTTGAATTCTGTTCCATCTTCTTGTATCCATCTTTATGTAGCCTATCCATTTATTTCTCATTCCAAGAATTATTTAAAATTTAAATATCCAAAAATTTAAATTTCAAATTCAAATTCCAAATTCGAATTTCAAATTTAAATTTCAAATTTAAATTTTAAACAATTTTAAACATCATGTGTAATAATATGTAATTTCAAAAAATTTGAAATTTTTAATTACATATTTTTAAACATGATTTAAAATTAAATCTCAAATTTAAAAATCAAAATTTTTTGATTTTTGGACTGTCGGACCGCCGCCCCCGTAGGCGGCAGCCGCCGTGGGCAGCCACCAACCCTGGAGGGGCTGGCAGCCCACGGCCGCCCCCATGTGCAGCCCTGCAGGGCTGCAGGCCAAGCCTGCAGCGCCGGGCTGCAAGCCCAGGCTGGGCGCAGCAGCCGGCGGCAGCAGGCAGCTCCTGCAACCAGAGGCTGCACGCCCAGGCTGGGGCTAGCCTTGGGCAGGCCATGGCCACCCCTGGTTGCAGGCCAAGCCTGCGGCCGGGGTGGTGTGGGCCTGCTTAGGGGCTACCGCAGCCCCATCCTGCCCGAGGGCAGGGGCTGCAGCCCCACCAAGGCCCGTCGGCCTATCCCGAGGGGTCGTGTCTTGATTTTCATGCCATATTCCAATTTACCTATTAGGATCTCCAAAACTTAATTTGAATCCCAATTAAATTGAAATTTTCGACACAATCAAAATTTCAACCTGTAAATCAAATTTAACTTTTGGGAAATATAAATTACGGTCTTTAATCTTCAATCTCCTCCAAGAATAATTTCATAAAAATTCCTAAACCGTTTCCGGTGTAAAAAATTCTAACCATAAATATTCTAAGAGACAGAAATTAAAATCCATGGGAAAATTACAGTGTTAATAAACTGCTCCCATGGTTACATAAAAATTCCTAGATACAATTTTTCTAAATTCTAAGGAACCATAACCGGTATAAACAAGCATGCTTATAATAATTCAAAAAATTAAAATAACCACATACTTTATACATAATCCATGATAACAACATAAAGGAACCCTAGAATGCCACTCTCTAAATAGCAAATCCATACATAAATAAAAAAACTAAGTAATTGTCTAATTTATGTACATGGCATAGTCATGAGATGGCTCTGATACCAATTGAAGGAAAATAAATCGGTAAAAATGTATCAGAGTGGCGAAGCGGAACAATAAAAATTTTTAGATCGTTAAATATCTCATGATGCCATATACAATAAATCAACAACAATTAAAACTCATACCTCAAGGATGCCAATCTGTAGGAGGAGAATGACTGGAGGCTTCAACCAACTAGCCTTCTCTACTATTCTCCAATTCCCGAATGGCTGAGTGTGTGGGCACTCTGAACCTCGATCGGTATGCCAGCACTGCTAGTCTTCTTCCGACCACCCAGATCTCTAAAGAACTTTATTGTCACGATGAGCTGTGCAACAATAAGCCTGCTCACCTGAGAGTCTGTGGTCTGAGAGAACTTGAGTGGCAGGACCTCTATTTATAGACCTGCATGAGGTGATTCTCTGAATTGGAATTGGATTAGGAAAAGATATTTTCCCTTATCCATAACCAGAAAATCTGAACTTTTCCAAGGGAGAATCTCAACAAAAAATTCAGTTTTTCTTAGGATAAATCCAATCCAAATCTAAACAAGATTTTAAGTAGAAATTTATCTCCCTTTTTCAACCCAAAAAATCTGAAAATTACAAGGAGAATATCTCCTAAAGATTTCGGTCATTATGGATAAGGGAGAATCAAAAATTCCACTAGGATTTTCAAGCTTGAATCTTATCTCAACCTTATCCAAAATAACCGAATTTTCCTCGGAGAGATCCTCCAAATTTTCGGCCACTTTTTAGGGAGGAGAGAATCCAAATTCAACTGGGATTTAAACTTGAATTTTTCCCTCGAATCTTACCCACAAAAAGCCGAAATTTCCTTGAGGATTATCCTCAAAAATTTCGTCCACTTTTGTTGGGATTTAGATTCAAAATTCAAGTAGGATTCTAACAAGATTATCTTCTCCAAATCCAACGCAAATTCGAATTTCAAACCTTGTGGATTTTCCACAACAAATTCGAATCCCACTTAGACTGTGATTCAAAATTTGAATTTCAAATTTCAAATTCGAATTTCAAATTCAAATTTCAAATTTCAAATTACAAATTTCAAATTTAAATTTCAAATTCAAATTTCAAATTCGAATTTCAAATTCAAATTTCAAATTCGAATTTCAAATTTCAAATTCAAAATTCAAATTTCAAAATTCAAATTTCAAATTTCAAAATTCAAATTTCAAATTCCACAAAACGGTTGTGCTTCAAATTCTTGTTCTCATGGATAATTTTCTACAACTCCAATCCAATCTCAAATAAAATCATGGCAACTTTATTTGGAGTTCGAGTAATTGTGTACTCTATTATCCAAAACAAAATCTGAATCCAACCGGAGAGAATCTTGTCTACCATCCTAATCCTGTGTCATCACCATCCATGCATAATAAACTAGCCAATAGCATACACAAATCAATTTGCCAAACGTTAAGGAATTATGTCGAGCTAGTAGAGGGACTGGTTGGACATATATAATCGGGCTCTCATGATTCCATATGATCATCATTCTGTACCGAACAACTCAATCATATGATCACTAATTTCAGAGTCACACCACTATAAACCTGAAACTGAACTCCCAATTATATACCGTATTACGTAAGCCTGTGACGAGCTACTATCCAATGACCTTGTCATATATGCAAAACCCTCATATGATATCCATGATCAGCCTTAGGTCAAAGTCCATTTAATCTTACTGATCAGGCTATCTTAAAGTTCCATTATACTACCGAATTAAGAAAATGATTATTCACCATATGTGAATAAGAAGTCATCCGCCCAGCAGACGACCCAAGTCCTTGTCTATTTTCACATTCAGTATAATGCCTTTAAGAGGATACCTTTAACTCTTCAGAGCTATGCTTTCGATATCTGTAAACAAACCCTTCATCGTATACAAGTCATGCACCCAACGAACTGGTCTATAAGCTTACTACCTTTGAGACGCTTTAGCCATTGGAACATTTGGTACACAAGTCATATACATGAAGAAGTTCATTTACTCAGGATTAAGGTTATTGCACAATGAACGTCAAAAGCAGATTGATCCACTCATAGCGAACTATGTAGATCAATCACGCTTTAGTCCCGGTCTAATATGTCACCACCGAGCAACATATCCATGTCTCTACTTAGGAGTCCAGCTCCAGACAGTCAAGACAAACCGTCCCCTCTAAGGCTTTAGACAACATAATAGTCTTAACATGAGTTAGATGCTCGGTCTCACCCCATAGACTACAGACCATAGTTTAGACTGCTAACTTTAGAACATTGTCTTCTCGCATACAAAAGTCCATTGCATGCAACGTTCTAACAGTTTTAACACAAGCAGTCAGTGAGCCATATTTGCTTACATTTACTTTAACATGTAAATAAGACGAAGACAGATAGCAATGTAATGAATAACCTCTATATATAATTTTATTATCCAGTTCAAAATGAATACATCAAAATGTCTCTAATGCTTAGGGCATTTCCTAACATTCTTTGGGTCTTGAATTTTGTTCCATCTTCTTGTATCCATCTTTACGTAGCCTCTCTATTTATTTTTCATCCTAAGAATCATTTAAAATTTAAATTCCAAAAATTTAAATTTCAAATTCAAATTCCAAATTCGAATTTCAAATTTAAATTTCAAATTCAAATTTTTAAACAATTTTAAATATCATGTGTAATAATATGTAATTTCAAAAATGTCAAATTTTCTATTATATATTTTTAGACATGATTTAAGAATTAAATCTCAAATTTAAAAATCAAAATTTTTCGATTTTTGAACTGTCGCCCCCACTACTCGAAGGCCGGCAGCTGGCAGCCGCCGTTGGCAGCCCCCAACCCTTGGGGGGGCTGGCAACCCATGACCGCAAGCCATGTGTAGCCTTGTCGGGCTGCACGCCTAGGGCTGTAGCCAGCCCTTGCGGGGCCACAGCTACCCTCGGCTGCAGGCAGAGCCTGCGGCCATGGGTGGTGTAGCCATGGGCAGGGGCTGCCACAGCCCTATGCTACCCGAGGGCAAGGGCTGCAGCCCCACCACGGTTGGTGGTTCATCCCGAAGGGTCGTTCCTCTATTTCCGTGTCATATTCCAATTTACTCGTTAGGATCTCCAAAAATTAATTTCAATCCTAATTAAATTGAAATTTTCCACACAATCAAAATTTCAACCTTTAAATTAAATTTAACTTTTGGGAAAAATAAATTACAATCTTCAATCTTCTCCAAAAATAATTACATAAATTTTCCTAAACCGTTTCCGGTGTACAAAAATTCTAATCATAATATTTCTAAGAGATAAAAAATCAAAATCCATGAGAAAATTACAGTGTTAATAAATTGCTCCCATGGTTACATAAAAATTCCTAAATATAATTTTCTAAATTCTAAGGAACCATAACCGGCACATGCTTATAATAATTAAAAAAATTAAAATGACCACATACTACATAAATAATACATAATAACAATATAAAGGAATCCTAGAGTGCCACTCTCTAAATATCAAATCCATACATAAATAAAAAGACTAACTAATTGTCTAATTTATGTACATGGCATAATCACGAGATGGCTCTAATACCAATTGTAGGAAATAAATCGGTAAAAACATATCAAAGTGGTGCAGTGGAACAATAAAAATTTTTCAAGATCATTAAATATCTCATGATGCTATATACAATAAACCAACAACAATTTAAACTCATACCTCAGAGGACACCAATCTGCTGGAAGAGAATGACCGGAGGGCTTCAACCAACTAGCTTTCTTTACTATTCTCCAATTCCCGAATGGCGGAGTGTGTGGGCACTCTGAACCTTGATCGGTATGCTAGCACTACTAGTCTTCTTCTGACCACCCAGATCTCTAAAGAACTTATCGTCATGGTGAGTTGTGCGACAATAAGCCTGCTCACCTGAGAGTTTGTGGTCTGAGAGAACTGGAGTGGCCGAACCTCTATTTATAGACTTGCATGAGGTGATCCTCTGAATTTGAATTAGATTAGGAGAAGATTTTCTCCCTTATCCAGCTATAAAATTTGAAAAATCTAGGCCTTATCCGACCATAATGAATTTGGCCATTTTAAGGATTTTTCAATCAAAATCCAAACAGGATTTTAACTTGAATTTTATCTCACCATTACCCAGCCAAAAAATCTGAAAATCTCTTTTAAGATTTCCTTAAAATTTCGGCCACAAAAGTAGGGGAAGAATCAAAATTCAACAACGATTTTCAAACTTGAATTTTATCTCATCCATATCCAAAATAACCGAAAATCTCCTTGGAGATTCAGTCAAAATTTTAGGCCAATACAGGGAGGAGAGAATCCTAATTCAACTGGGATTAAAACTTGAATTTTTCCCCGAATCTTATCCACAAAAATTTTGAAAATTCCATAAGGATATTGCTCAAAATTTTCAACCAAGTTAGTTAGGATTGGGATTCAAAATTCAAGTAGGATTCAAACAAGATCTTCCTCTCCAGAATCCAAATCAAATTCAAATTTCTCCATGTGGATTATCCACAAAAAAATTCGAATCTTACATGGATTGTGATTCAAAATTTGAATTTCAAATTTCAAAGTTTAAATTTCAAAATTCAAACTTCAAATTCAAATTTCAAATTTAAATTTCAAATTCAAATTTCAAATTTCAAATTTCAAATTTTGAACTCCACAAAAAAGGTTGTTTTTCAAACTTTATTCTCATGGATAATTTTCTACAACTCTAATCCAATCTCAAATAAAATCATGGCAACTTTATTTGGAGTTCAAATAATTATGTACTCTATTATCCAAAACAAAATCTGAATTTAGCCGGAGAGAATCTTGTCCACCATCCTAATCCTACGTCAACACCATCCATGCATAATCAACTAGCCAATAGCATACACAAATCAATTTGCCAATCGTTAAGGAATTATATGGAGCTAGTAGAGGGACCAATTGGATATATATAATCGGGCTCCCGTGAATCCATATGATCATCATTCTTTACTGAACAACTCAATCATATGATCTCTAATTTCAGAGTCACACCACTATAAACCTGAAACTGAACTAACAATTATATACCATATTACGTAAGCCTGTGACAAGCTATTGTCCAATGATCTTGTCATGTATGCAGAACCCTCATATAATATCCATGATCAGCCTTAGGTTAAAGTCCGTTCAATCCTACTGATAAGGCTATCTTAAAGTTCCATTATACTACCGAATAAAAAAATGATTATTTACCATATATGAATAAGAAGTCATCCGCCCAGCAGATGACCCAAGGCCTTGTCCATTTTCACATCCAATATAATGCCTTTAAGAGGATACCCTTAACTCCTTATTAGAGCTATGATTCCTATATCTGTAAATAAACCCTTCATCGTATACAAGTCATGCACCCAACGAACCGATCTATAAGCTTATTACCTTTAAGACGCTTTAGCTATTGGAACATCAAAGTACACAAGTTATATACATGAAGTAGTACATTCACTCAGGATTAAGGTTAGTACACAATGAACGTCAAAAGTAGATTGATCCACTCATAGCGGACTATATAGATCAATCACGCTTTAGTCCCAGTCTAATATGTCACCACCAAGCAACATATCTATATCTCTACTTGGGAGTCTATGCTCCAGACAGTCAAGACAAACTGTCCCCACCATGGCTTTAGACAATATAATAGTCTTAACATGAGTTAGATGCTTGATCTAACCCCATAGACTACAGACCTTAGTTTAGACCGCTTACTTTAGAACATTGTCTTCTCGCATACAAAAGTCCATTGCATGCAACATTCTAACAATTTTAACACAAGAAATCAATGAGCCATATTTGCTTACATTTACTTTAACATGTAAATAGAATAAGGACAAACAACAATGTAATGAATAACCTCTATATTATAATTTTATTATCCAGTTCAAATTAAATACATCAAAGTATTTCTAATGTTTAGGGCATTTCTTAACATACCTACGAGGGCAATTATCGCTGCTGTGCTCAAATGACCAGTCTGAGCGCACTGATAACTAGCTCATCAGTTCTGTGTCAAGAAATGGTCGTCTGGACCGGTTTCTTGATACTGCGTGTCTCACACGCACACTCACATGTACTAAGGTAAATAGATCTCACTCTCGGTTACCCTTTTCACTGCATGATAGTTCTGTGTCAAGAAATAGTCGTCTGGACTGGTTTCTTGATACTGAGTGTCTCACACGCACACTCACATAATAGAGTGGACCGATTTCACTATCGATTGCCCCTGTCACTGTATGAATAGTAATTAAACGTTACTGTACCTGTTTAATTCATTTAACTAGAAAGTATACTTTTTTTGTTAACTTAATTACTCATTACATAGTAATTAAGTTTCGTAATTCATGAGAGTCATTACAGTGGCTCTCAGCACATTACACAGCCTTTTACATGGACTCTTACACAGGCGTGTGCAAGGTAACACGGGCATGTACATTTTGAACACGGGCGTGCACTAGTTGAGACTACTCAACACGACTATGTCTTTGAAACACATTCATTTATCCAAGCAGTACACAGCCTCTTACACGGTCATGTACCTGACTGTGTCACACTATACGGCCATGCACACTCACACGGCTACTCACAGATACATAGTCCAAATAGTACATGGTCACTCACACAGCCGTGTACCTGACCATGTTACTTAAATTTGCACTAAAAGGCATCAAAATACTCTAAATTCATTCCTTAATTACTTATTATATGGTAAGTAGGTTCCGTAAATATAGGGGTCATTGCAGTGTGCATCCCTGCTTGTGCGGACTTGGTTAGGATCTTCTCCTTTTTCTTTGCCTCTGTGATGACCGTGACTTACTTAGTTAGTGCTCATCGCGGTCGAGCTCTGAAGCCAACTGCGATAGACCATTGCCTCATGGGTCATCGGTAACTTACTTTTAACTTATTTTTATACCACCTATGGTGGTTGGTATCTTACTTTTAACATACTTATTTTAACTTTTCATTTTAACATGAAAATAGAGAATAAATTTTTTTTTCTTAAACTTGTTAATCGTACCATCGTAAAACATTTACTATAATAAAAATTTTACTTTGTCATACTTAATTTATATCATAAAACATCATTTCAATACTTTTCTTAAACAGCTTAGTGGAAGACTCATAGCAGTACCATAACCCTTGCCCAGTCCCTTGGCACATGCAGGTCTCATTCGTCATCCATCACTTGTCTTATCGTTGTGCAGGTTACTTAGCTGCAACATGAACAAACTGTTAGGAAATGCCCTAAGTATTAGAGACATTTTGATGTATTCATTTTAAACTGGATAATAAAATTATATATAGAGGTTATTCATTACATTGCTATCTGTCCTCTTCTTATTTACATGTTAAAGTAAATGTAAGCAAATATGGCTCACTGACTGCTTGTGTTAAAACTGTTAGAACGTTGCATGCAATGGACTTTTGTATGCGAGAAGACAATGTTCTAAAGTTAGCAGTCTAAACTATGGTCTGTAGTCTATGGGGTTAGACCGAGCATCTAACTCATGTTAAGACTATTATGTTGTCTAAAGCCTTGGAGGGGACGGTCTGTCTTGACTATCTGGAGCTGGACTCCCAAGTAGAGACATAGATATGTTGCTTAGTGGTGACATATTAGACCGGGACTAAAGCGTGATTCATCTACGTAGTCCGCTATGAGTGGATCAATCTGCTTTTGACATCCATTGTGCAATAACCTTAATCCTGAGTAAATGAACTACTTCATGTATATGACTTGTGTACTTTGATGTTCCAATGGCTAAAGCGTCTCAGAGGTAGTAAGCTTATAGACCGGTTCGTTGGGTGCATGACTTGTATACGATGAAGGGTTTGTTTGCAGATATCGGAATCATAGCTCTGAGGAGTTAAAGGTATCCTCTTAAAGGCATTATACTAAATGTGAAAATGGATAAGGCCTTGGGTCGTCTGCTGGGCGGATGACTTCTTATTCACATATGGTGAATAATCATTTTCTTAATTCGGTAGTATAATGGAACTTTAAGATAGCCTGATCAGTAGGATTAAACGGACTTTGACCTAAGGCTGATCATGGATATCATATGAGGATTTTGCATATATGACAAGGTCATTGGATAGTAGCTCGTCACAGGCTTACGTAATACGGTATATAATTGGGAGTTCAGTTTCAGGTTTATAGTGGTGTGACTCTGAAACTAGTGATCATATGATTGAGTTGTTCGGTAAAGAATGATGATCATATGGAATCACGGGAGCCCGATTATATATGTCCAATCAGTCCCTCTACTAGCTCCACATAATTCCTTAACGTTTGGCAAATTGATTTTTGTATGCTATTGGCTAGTTTATTATGCATGGAAGGTGATAACACAGGATTAGGATGGTAGATAAGATTCTCTCTGGTTGGATTCAGATTTTGTTTTGGATAATAGAGTACACAATTATTCGAACTCCAAATAAAGTTGTCATGATTTTATTTGAGATTGGATTGGAGTTGTAGAAAATTATCCATGAGAACAAGAATATGAAACACAACCGTTTTGTGGAATTTGAAATTTGAATTTTGAAATTTGAATTTTGAATTTTGAATTTGAAATTTGAATTTGAAATTCGAATTTGAAATTTCAATTTGAAATTTAAATTTGAAATTTGAAATTTGAAATTTGAAATTTGAAATTCAAATTTTGAATCACAGTCCAAGTAGGATTCGAATTTGTTGTAGAAAATCCACAAGGTTTGAAATTCGAATTTGAGTTGGATTTGGAGAGGATAATCTTGTTAGAATCCTACTTGAATTTTGAATCTAAATCCCAACAAAAGTGGACGAAATTTTTGAGGATAATCCTCAAGGAAATTTCAGTTTTTTGTGGATAAGATTCAAGAGAAAAATTCAAGTTTCAATCCCAGTTGAATTTGGATTCTCTCCTCCCTGAAAAGTGGCCGAAAATTTAGAGGATACCTCCTAGGAAATTCAGTTATTTTTTGATAAGGTTGAGATAAGATTCAAGCTTGAAAATCCTAGTAGAATTTTTGATTCTCCCTTATCCATAATGGCCGAAATCTTTAGGAGAGATTCTCCTTGTAATTTTCGGATTTTTTGGGTTGAAAAAGGGAGATAAAATTCTAGTTAAAATCTTGTTTAGATTTGGATTGGATTTATCCTAAGAAAACCGAATTTTATTGTGGAGATTCTCCCTTGGAAAAGTTCGGATTTTATGGATATGGATAAGGGAAAATATCTTTTCCTAATCCAATTCAAATTCAGAGAATCACCTCATGCAGGTCTATAAATAGAGGTCCTGCCACTCCAGTTCTCTCAGACCACAGACTCTCAGGTGAGCAGGCTTATTGTTGCACAGCTCATCGTGACAATAAAGTTCTTTAGAGATCTGGGTGGTCAGAAGAAGACTAGCAGTGCTAGCATACCGATCGAGGTTCAGAGTGCCCACACACTCAGCCATTCAGGAATTAGAGAATAGTAGAGAAGGCTAGTTGGTTGAAGCCTTCGGTCATTCTCCTCCTGCAGATTGGCGTCCTTGAGGTATGAGTTTTAATTGTTGTTGATTTATTGTATATGGCTTCATGAGATATTTAACGATCTAAAAATTTTTATTATTCCGCTGCGCCACTCTGATACGTTTTTACCGATTTATTTTCCTACACAAACTTGTGAGTGACAGGCTCAGTAAGTTCAAACATACATGCATGACATATGAGACTCGTACCATATAGTACAGAGCATTAACATACCATAAAACATAACTTACGTAAAATTCATAATTAAACATAATTAACATCACTCATACCATATCGGGCAGAACATATCTGATACCAACTGTGGCATTAGAACATTCACATAACATATATCATACATTGTTTAACATTCATCCTTATCGTACATAACCTTGTAAACATACTTGTACATACTTAAACATACTTTGCATCATAATTGTACTTGATATATTTCACATCGTGAACATACTTTCATACTTAATATACTTTAAACATACTTAATATAACATGAATATATTTTCGTACGTAACATACTTTTAACGTATTTTAACATCTTGAATATACTTTCATACTTAACATACTTTAACATCGTGAACATACTTAACATACTTAGTATCATGAACATGCTTTCATACTTCACATACTTTAAAATCTTGAACATGCTTCATACTTAACATACTTTAAACATCGTATTCATACTTACACATACTTGAATATCGTAAACATGACATACTTAACATACTTATCATTGTGAAAATACTTTCACATTTAACATCATAAATATATTTATCATACTTAAATACATAAAACTTCATAAATATACTTAAGCAGCGTAATACACTTATGTATGCTTAAACATCCTTAACATAAAACATAACACGGATCATTAACATAACAAATAACATGCATTACTTATGCATTACTATTCACTCTAAATAGTAACTCTGACCATGAACTGGAACAGTATTATTGACTGTGAACAGTGTCGTTGATTGTGAACAGTATTTTTGACTGCAATGGTACTCATAGTGTTAGTATATCTTATGCTCATTTATGGACTGCATTTTTAGTCTTGGGTCTTTATCTTTCATTACGTTCTGGTTTTGGACCCTATGATTAGTCATGCCTTAAACTTGAACATTAGATTTCCGCACCCATGCACCACCATCGGATTGGAAGCCATAACATAACTTGACATGAGAAACCTCCACCTATGTGGGACGCCAGTACACCAATAGTGGTTTCATTACCAACTTTCATGTGGTTCCTAACCAGTGGCATTATCATTGCCTCCTTGATCTGGAACACTTTTACATTTCGTTCTTTATTTGTGGATATTTTATTTTCCACCTTAGTGTACGTGTAGTACCTTGGTGCATACTTTACATGTCATACGTAGCATATAAACATGCTACGTAATTTAATGCTACAGACATTTAAAATGTCTGAACTTACAAAATATAACACATAAACATAAACATGTCAAGTCAATTTATATTTGACTTAGACATAACACATAGTTCATAACATGACTTTCATAACATTCATATCATTTACATTATATACATAGCATGTAAACATGTCAAGTCAACTCATGTTTGACTTTGAAATAACACATGACCATCACAATCAATTCATATCGTAGTCAACGAAATACTTGAACTTACCACACGTAACATATAGGCATAACATAATATGTCAGTTCATGTTACAGACAAATCACATGTTTGAACTTACATGTTGTACATAGATCACATAGACATATAAGTCAATTCATGTTGCAGTCAATTAAATGTTCAAACTTACAGATACTTCTGTTCGTATCTCCTTTCCTGCTTTCTTGGTTCACAGACGTCCTTTCATTGCGTTTGGAGCGGAACCCTATAACCAAAATAATCGCGGTTATTTTCCATACATAAAGCTTAATAAAACATAAAAATTCTATGTCCCCAATCATGAACTTAGGGGTCTAATATCCCATTTATAACTTTTCTGCTAACTTTTGATAAAATTACTATTGTGTCCTGAACTTTTGGCAAAATTACCATTTTGCCCCTTAGTGGGATTTTTCTGTTAGGAAATGCCCTAAGCATTCGAGACATTTCGATGTATTTATTTTGAACTGGATAATAAAATTATATATAGAGGTTATTCATTACATTGCTATCTGTCCTCGTCTTATTTACATGTTAAAGTAAATGTAAGCAAATATGGCTCCCTGACTGCATGTGTTAAACTGTTAGAACGTTGCATGCAATGGACTTTTGTATGCGAGAAGACAATGTTCTAAAGTTAGCGGTCTAAACTATGGTCTGTAGTCTGTGGGGTTAGACCGAGCATCTAACTTATGTTAAGACTATTATGTTGTCTAAAGCCTTGAAGGGGATGGTTTGTCTTGACTGTCTGGAGCTGGACTCCCAAGTAGAGACATAGATATGTTGCTTGGTGGTGACATATTAGACCGGGACTAAAGCGTGATTAATCTACGAAGTTCGCTTTGAGTGGATCGATCTACTTTTGACATTCATTATGCAGTAACCTTAATCCTGAGTAAAAGGACAGCTTCATGTATATGACTTGTGTACTTTAATGTTCCAATGGCTAAAGCGTCTCAGAGGTAGTAAGCTTATAGACCGGTTCGTTGGGTGCATGACTTGTATACGATGAAGGGTTTGTTTACAGATATCGGAATCATAGCTCTAATGAGGAGTTAAGGGTATCCTCTTAAAGGTATTATACTGAATGTGAAAATGGACAAGGCCTTGGGTCGTCTGCTGGGCGGATGACATCTTATTTACATATGGTGAATAATCATTTTCTTTATTCGGTAGTATAATGGAACTTTAAGATAGCTTGATCAGTAGGATTAAATGGACTTTGGCCTAAGGCTGATCATGGATATCATATGAGGGTTCTGCATACATGACAAGGTCATTGGACGATAGCTTGTCACAGGCTTACATGATACGGTATATAATTGGGAGTTCAGTTTCAGGTTTATAGTGGTGTGACTCTGAAATTAGTGACCATATGATTGAGTTGTTCGGTAAAAGAATGATGATCATATGGATTTGCGGGAGCCCGATTATATATGTCCAATCAGTCCCTCTACTAGCTCCATATAATTCCTTAACGTTTGGCAAATTGATTTGTGTATGCTCTTGGCTGGTTTATTATGCATGGATGGTGATGACACAGGATTAGGATGGTAGACAAGATTCTCTCCGTTTGGATTCAGATTTTGTTTTGGATAATAGAGTACATAATTATTCGAACTCCAAATAAAGTTGCCATGATTTTATTTGAGATTGGATTGGAGTTGTAGAAAATTATCCATGAGAACAAGAATTTGAAACACAACTATTTTGTGGATTTTGAAATTTGAATTTTGAAATTTGAAATTTGAAATTTGAATTTGAAATTTGAATTTGAAATTCGAATTTGAAATTCGAATTTGAATTTTGAATTTGAAATTTGAAATTTGAATTTGAAATTCAAATTTGATATTTGAATTCAAATTTTTAATCACAGTCCAAGTGGGATTCAAATTTGTTGTGGAAAATCCACAAGGTTTGAAATTCGAATTTGAGTTGGATATGGAGAGGATAATCTTGTTAGAATCCTACTTGAATTTTGAATCCAAATCCTAACTAGAAAGTGGACAAAATTTTGAGGATAATCCTCAATGGTTTTTCGGTTTTTTGTGGATAAGGTTCAAGGGAAAAATTCAAGTTTCAATCCCAGTTGAATTTGGATTCTCTCCTTCCCAGAAAGTGGCCGAAATTTTGGAGAATATATCCTAGGAAAATTCAGTTATTTTGGATAAGGACGAGATAAGATTCAAGCTTGAAAATCCTAGTGGAATTTTGATTCTCCCTTATCCTAAATGTGGCCGAATTTTTTGAGGAGATTTTCTCCTAGGAAATTTCGAATTTTTTGGTTGAAAAAGGGAGATAAAATTCTAGTTAAAATCTTGTTTAGATTTGGATTAGATTTATCCTAAATGGTCGAATTTTATTGTTGGGATTTTCCCTTGGAAAATTCAGATTTTATGGTTATGGATAAGGGAGAATATCTTTTCCTAATCCAATTCGAATTCAGAGAATCACCTCATGCAGGTCTATAAATAGAGGTCCTGCCACTTTAGTTCTCTCAGACCACAGACTCTCAGGTGAGCAGGCTTATTGTTGCACAGCCCAACGTGACAATAAAGTTCTTTAGAGATCTGGGTGGTCGGAAGAAGACTAGCAGTGCTAGCATACCGATCGAGGTTCAGAGTGCCCACGCACTCAGCCATTCAGGAATTGGAGAATAGTAGAGAAGACTAGTTGGTTGAAGCCTCTAGTTATTCTCCTCCTGCAGATTGGTGTCCTTGAGGTATGAGTTTTAATTGTTGATGGTTTATTGTATATGGCATCATGAGATATTTAACGATCTAAAATTTTTTTATTGTTCCGCTGTGCCACTCTGATACGTTTTTATCGATTAATTTTCCTACAATTGGTATCAGAGACATCTCATGACTGTGCCATATACATAAATTAGACAATTACTTAGTCTTTTTATTTATGTATGGATTTGATATTTAGAGAGTGGCATTCTATGGTTCCTTTATGTTGTTATCATGGATTATGTATAAAGTATGTGGTTATTTTAATTTTCTGAATTATTATAAGCATGCTTGTTTATGCCGGTTATGGTTCCTTAGAATTTAGAAAAAATTGTATTTAGGATTTTTTATGTAACCATGGGAGCAGTTTATTAACACTGTAATTTTCCCATGGATTTTAATTTTTTTCTCCTATAATTTTTATGTTTAGAATTTTTGTACACCGGAAACGGTTTAGGAATTTTTTATGTAATTATTCTCGGAGGAGATTGAAGATTGAAGACTGTAATTTATTTTTTCCAAAAGTTAAATTTGATTTAAAGATTGAAATTTTGATTGTGTGGAAAATTTCAATTTAATTGGGATTCAAATTAATTTTTGGAGATCCTAACAGGTAAATTGGAATATGACACGAAAATCGAGACATGACCCCTCGGGATAGGTCGACGGGCCTTGGTGGGGCTGCAGTCCCTGCCCTCGGGCAGGATGGGGCTGCGGCAGCCCCTGTGCAGGCCAGAACCACGCACGGCCGCAGGCTTGGCCTACAGCCGAGGGTGGCCGTGGCCTACCCAAGGCTGGCCGCAGCCTGGGCGTGCAGCCTGCCAGTTGCTGCGCCCAGGCTGGGCATGCAGCCTGGGGCTACAGGCTTGGCCTGCAGCCCGTCAAGGCTATACATGGGCGGCCGTGGGCTACCAGCCCCTCCGGGGCTGGTGGCTGCCCACGGCGGCTGCCGCCTATGGGGGCGGTGGTACGACAGTTCAAAAATCGAAAATTTTGATTTTGAAATTTGAGATTTAATTTTAAATCATGTTTAAAAATATGTAATTGAAAATTTGAAATTTTTGAAATTACATATTATTACACATGATGTTTAAAATTGTTTAAAATTTGAATTTGAAATTTAAATTTTTGGAGATTTAAATTTTAAATGATTCTTGGGATGAGAAATAAATGGAGAGGCTACATAAAGATGAATACAAGAAGACGGAACAAAATTCAAGACCCAAAGAATGCTTTAGATGGAATTTTGTAATCTTTATTTTCTTTGTTCTAGGATGGAACCATGGCTTGATTATTCTGTCAATTATTTTTTCTGTGCTATGTCATGGGTGTATAAATATGTATTGATGGATGTTTTATATGCATATTTGATAACATGTCATATAGGATAGGTGAGTGCCGCTCATACTATATTGATCATACATAATTTGTCAAAACTTGCATGTTTTTCAAAATATTGAGTGGGAGAGGGTTTCAAACAAAACCCATGGCCTCCATTGTTGATCCATATGTGAAAGTATGGTAACGCCTCGCATCAGTTCTGCCCTGACCACACCCCTCGGTAGTTGTTTACCACCGCCGGTATACTAGATTGGATCTCCTATGTGGAAAACGTGTTCGGGTAAGATCCTATTCATGACCACCCCTCGGTGGCTTGGTAGGACGTGGATCTGGCTATGTAAACAATGGTTATACAATCAAGACTCGTTTAGTTATTAACCTTCCCTAGAAGCTCTGTTAACTAAACTGGTGGCCAAATAAGCGATTATTAATATATGTCTTAACCTTGGAGGATTTAAGGCAACATATATTAATTGGACGGGGTCTATTTGTTTTCATGACCACCCCTTGGTGGCTTGGGGCAATAGGTGCTGAGAATTACCGTTGCAATGCTACATGTTTTTCAAGTTTCATGTAGGAACATACTTGTATGTTTTATTTGCTAAATTATCTGTATATTTGCTTAGGCTTTGTAATGATGTCTAGTATAATTTTATTTTAGTTCAAAATATCACCGACACCCCTCATTTTAATACTCACTGAGAATAAACTAAATGGCGATAATTATAAGGATTGGAAAAGAAATCTGTTAATAGTTCTCAGCTATGAGAGACATAAGTTCGTAGTGGACGAACCATGCCCACCAGGGCCAAAACCTGACACACCGCTTAAGGAGGTCCCGGTTGTCTATACTCGTTGGAGAGAATCCAATGATATAGCTCGATGCTACATGCTTGCTAGCATAACGAGTGCTTTACAAAAGCAGCATGAGACTTATCAGGTTGCTAGGGAGATCATGGATAATCTGGAGGACATGTTCGGAGGCCAAGAAAAGTTGGCTCGACAGTCCACTATCACCAGTGTTATGAACTCTAAGCAAAAGGCGGGTACTCCGGTGAAGGACCATATGATCACTCTAATGGGATTCTTCGCTAAGGCTACCGAGAACGGGGCTGAGTTAGACTACAACACCCAGGTTGAGATGGTGTTCAAAACTCTGTCTAAAGATTTTGTGGGGTTTAAGGCCGCATACAATCTGGCGACAAGGGAGTTGGGACTAATCAAGCTCATGAAGTAACTCCAAGCTTATGAGCGGATGATCAGGGATGGGGATGCTGTCCAGCACAAAGGTGAGGCCAATTTGGCGAAATCATCCAAACCCTCATGGAAGAGGAAGAGGCCAAATCAGAAGCAAGCGGCTTCCAGTTCTTCTAATCCTCCTGTCTCGGATGGGAAGAAGAAGAAGAAGAACAAAAAGTCCAGGGACCATAAAAAGTCCAAGTGCTTCCATTGTGGGAAGGTAGGTCACTTTAAGAAGGCTTGCCGGGAATTCCCAGCCACCAAGGGCAAGGAAGGTAAGGAACTTCTTTACTTGGAAGCGTGTTTGGTGGAAGAATCAAAAGACACTTGGGTCATTGATTCGGGCGCCACTAATCATGTTTGTGTTTCTATGCAGGGGTTCGTGGAAACGAGAAGTCTACATAATAGGAGCCTCTCGTTGCGAACTGGGGACGGCAGCTTGGTGGTGGTTGAGGCAGTGGGAGATGTTTACCTTTACTTTGATCAATTTAGGTTTATTTTATTGAAAGACTGTTTTTATGTTCCTAATTTTAGGAGGAACCTTATATCGGTAGCTTGTTTAATAAAGGATTCTTATTCAGTTTCTTTTAGTAAAAGAGTTGATATTCGTAGAAATAAGTCTTTTATCTGTTCTGCCTGGATGGATGGAAACCTATATTTGATCAAACCAACGATGTACTCACTGCTTGACACTGAATTAATAGATAACTCTAAAAGGTTGAAAGTTTCTCACTCTAACAAGACGTATCTTTGGCATTTAAGACTTGGTCATGTTAATCAGGATAGGATTCAAAGATTGGTGAAAGACGGTCCTCTGGAATCTCTGGAGGAGGTACGACTTCCCCAATGTGAGTCTTGTCTAGAGGGTAAAATGACTAAGAGGTCTTTTGGAGCTAAGGGTACAAGGGCTCAAGAGCTCTTAGAAATTATGCACACCGATGTATGTGGCCCCATGAACGTCACAGCACGAGGAGAGTTCGAGTATTATGTCTCTTTTATAGATGATTACTCGAGGTATGGATATGTGTATCTGATGCACCGCAAGAGCGAAACCTTTAACAAGTTCAAAGAGTATCATGTGGAAGTGGAAAAGCAATTGGATAAATCCATAAAGACACTTCGATCTGATCGAGGTGGCGAATACCTCTCCGACGAATTTCTAGGACATCTAGTAGAGAACGGGATATTATCCCAATTGACTACACCTGGTACTCCACAACAGAATGGTGTAGCCGAAAGGAGAAACAGGACCTTATTGGATATGGTACGGTCCATGATGAGTTATTCAACGCTGCCATTATCATTTTGGGGATATGCTTTACAAATAGCATGCTATATTCTGAACCAGGTTCCAAGCAAATCAGTTCCCAGAACTCCGTATGAATTGTGGCATGGCAGGAAGCCCTCCCTTGGACATATGAGAATATGGGGCTACTCGGCGCATATACTGGATGGGGATGCGAAGAAGTTGGAACCAAGATCAGAATTGTGCATGTTTGTAGGGTATCCAAAAGGAACTAAAGGAGGTCTGTTCTATAACCCGAAGGAACAAAAAGTCATTGTCTCAACCCATGCGACATTCTTGGAGGAAAGTCACATGAATGACTTTAAGCCTCGAAGCAAAGTGGTGCTAGAGGAGTTATCAAGTGAAAGAACTGTTCCATAGATTTCGGTCTTGGACGCAAGTCTGAGTTCCAGTGAAAGACCCACAGACGATCAATAATTTAGGGTGCCTCGTCGTAGTGGGAGGGTTTCGAAGAAACCTAATTTCTTCATGTATGATGCTGAGGTATACCAGGCCGAAGCTCATGAGCATGAGGATGATCCGGTCACCTACGATGAAGCTATAAATCATGTTGATTCTAAATCTTGGAAACAGGCTATGAACAATGAGATGGATTCTATGAAATCCAACTTTGTTTGGGAACTTGTAGATTTGACAGATGGGATAAAACCCATTGGATGCAAATGGGTCTACAAAAGAAAGAAGGATGTGGAAGAGAGAGTGGAAACTTTCAAAGCTAGACTGGTTGTAAAGGGATACACGCAAAAGGCTCGAATCGATTACGATGAAACCTTTTTGCCTGTTGCTATGCTGAAGTCTATCCGTATTCTTCTGTCCGTTGCTGCGGCTCTCGATTACGAGATCTGGCAAATGGATGTCAAGACGGCATTCTTGAATGGCCATCTTGAAGAGTGTATCTATACGATACAACCTGAAGGGTTCGTAGCGAAAGGCCAAGAAAGGAAAGTCTACAAGTTGCTTAGATCCATTTATGGATTAAAGCAAGCATCCCGCTCATGGAACCAGAGGTTTGATCAAGCGATTAAGACATTTGGTTTTGAGCAGAACGTTGATGAACTCTGTGTTTATAAACATATTAAGGATGGAAAAGTGGTCTTTCTGATACTCTATGTCGATGATATACTACTCATTGGGAATGATGTAGGGAACTTATCATCGATCAAACTTTGGTTACACCAACAGTTTGACATGAAGGACTTGGGAGAAGCTAATTATGTTCTAGGCATTCGTCTCTTTAGAGATCGAAAGAACAAAATGATAGCGTTATCTGAAGCTTCATACATAGATAAAATAATTGACAAATATGCAATGCAAGAGGCAAAGAAAGGTACACAACCTTCTATTGCCGGTCTGACTCTTTCATTGGATGACTGTCCCAAGACATCGGAAGAAAGAGAGCGTATGAGTAAGGTCCCTTATGCATCCGCTATGGGTAGCCTTATGTACGCTATGCTTTGCACTCGCCCGGATATATGTTTTGCAGTAGGTATGATGAGTCAATATCAAGCAAATCCTGGAACCAACCACTAGTAAGCAGTCAAGCATATACTCAAGTATCTTAAGAGAACGAGGGATTATATGCTGGTGTATTCTGGAGGGGACCTAACACCCATAGGATACACAGACTCAGACTTCTAGACTTGTAAGGATTCAAGGAAATCGACATTTGGATCAGTGTTTTTACTCGAAGGAGGCGCCATTGTGTGGAGGAGCGTGAAGCAGGGCTGCACATCTGACTCTACTATGGAGGCTGAGTATGTGGCTGAGGCTGAGGCATATAAAGAAGCAATTTGGCTCCGCAAGTTCTTTAGAGGCCTTAAGGTCATTCCGGGTGTTGACAAGCCTATCACACTTTATTGTGATAACACTGGGGCTATTGCCAACACAAGGGAATCTCGGCACCACAAGAGGACCAAGCACATAGATCGGAGATATCATATTATTAGAGGACACATGGAGACAGGGCAAGTGGATGTATGTAAGATCACGTCCAAGGACAACATCGCCGATACCTTTACTAAGACTTTGGTGGCTAGAAGCTTTGAGAGACACGTAGAGGCGATGGGGATGTGTAACATGACACATCTGCTGGGTTAGGACAAGTGGGAGATTGTTAGGAAATGCCCTAAGCATTAGAGACATTTTGATGTATTTATTTCGAACTAGTTAATAAAATTATATATAGAGGTTATTCATTACATTGCTATCTGTCCTCGTCTTATTTACATGTTAAAGTAAATGTAAGCAAATATGGCTCCCTGACTGCTTGTGTTAAACTGTTAGAACGTTACATGCAATGGACTTTTGTATGCGAGAAGATAATGTTCTAAAGTTAGCGGTCTAAACTATGGTCTGTAGTCTATGGGGTTAGACCGAGCATCTAACTCATGTGAAGACTATTATGTTGTCTAAAGCCTTGGAGGGGATGGTTTGTCTTGACTGTCTGGAGCTGGACTCCCAAGTAGAGACATATATATGTTGCTTGGTGGTGACATATTAGACCGGGACTAAAGCGTGATTAATCTATGAAGTCCGCTTTGAGTGGATCGTTCTGCTTTTGACATTCATTATGCAGTAACCTTAATCCTGAGTAAAAGGACAGCTTCATGTGTATGACTCGTGTACTTTGATGTTCCAATGGCTAAAGCGTCTCAGAGGTAGTAAGCTTATAGACCTGTTCGTTGGGAGCATGACTTGTATACGATGAAGGGTTCGTTTACAGATATCGGAATCATAGCTCTAATGAGGAGTTAAGGGTATCCTCTTAAAGGCATTATACTGAATGTGAAAATGGACAAGGCCTTGGGCCGTCTGCTGGGCGGATGACTTCTTATTCACATATGGTGAATAATCATTTTCTTTATTCGGTAGTATAATGGAACTTTAAGATAGCCTGATCAGTAGGATTAAATGGACTTTGGCCTAAGGCTAATCATGAATATCATATGAGGGTTCTGCATACATGACAAGGTTATTGGACGATAGCTTGTCACAGGCTTACGTAATACGGTATATAATTGGGAGTTCAGTTTCAGGTTTATAGTGGTATGACTCTGAAATTAGTGATCATATGATTGAGTTGTTCAGTAAAAGAATGATGATCATATGGATTTGCGGGAGCCCGATTATATATGTCTAATCAGTCCCTCTACTAGCTCCACATAATTCCTTAACGTTTGGCAAATTGATTTGTGTATGCTCTTGGCTGGTTTATTATGCATGGATGGTGATGACACAAGATTAGGATGGTAGACAAGATTCTCTCCGGTTGGATTCAGATTTTGTTTTGGATAGTAGAGTACACAATTATTCGAACTCCAAATAAAGTTGCCATGATTTTATTTGAGATTGGATTGGAGTTGTAGAAAATTATCCATGAGAACAAGAATTTGAAACACAACTGTTTTGTGGATTTTGAAATTTGAAATTTGAAATTTGAATTTGAAATTTGAATTTGAAATTCAAATTTGAAATTTGAAATTTGAAATTGAAATTCGAATTTAAAATTTGAAATTCAAATTTTGAATCACAGTCCAAGTGAGATTCGAATTTGTTGTGGAAAATCCACAAGGTTTGAAATTTGAATTTGAGTTGGATATGGAGAGGATAATCTTGTTAGAATCCTACTTGAATTTTGAATCCAAATCCTTACTAGAAAGTGGACGAAATTTTGAGGATAATCCTCAATGGATTTTCGGTTTTTTGTGGACAAGGTTCAAGGGAAAAATTCAAGTTTCAATCCCAGTTGAATTTGGATTCTCTCCTCCCCAGAAAGTGGCCAAAATTTTGGAGAATATCTCCTAGGAAAATTCAGTTATTTTGGATAAGGATGAGATAAGATTCAAGCTTGAAAATCCTAGTGGAATTTTGATTCTCCCTTATCCTAAATGTGGCCAAATTTTTTGAGGAGATTTTCTCCTAGGAAATTTCAGATTTTTTGGTTGAAAAAGGGAGATAAAATTCTAGTTAAAATCTTGTTTAGATTTAGATTGGATTTATCCTAAATGGTCAAATTTTATTGTTTTGATTTTCCCTTGGAAAATTTGGATTTTATGGTTATGGATAAGGGAGAATATCTTTTCCTAATCGAATTCAAATTCAGAGAATCACCTCATGCAGGTCTATAAATAGAGGTCCTACCACTCCAGTTCTCTCAGACCACAGACTCTCAGGTGAGCAGGCTTATTGTTGCATAGCCCACCGTGACAATAAAGTTCTTTAGAGATCTGGGTGGTCGGAAGAAGACTAGCAGTGCTAGCATACCGATCGAGGTTCAGAGTGCCCATACACTCAGCCATTCGGGAATTGGAGAATAGTAGAGAAGGCTAGTTGGTTGAAGCCTCTGGTTATTCTCCTCCTGCAGATTGGCGTCCTTGAGGTATGAGTTTTAATTGTTGATGGTTTATTGTATATGGCATCATGAGATATTTAACGATCTAAAAATTTTTTATTGTTCCTCTGCGCCACTCTGATACGTTTTTACCGATTAATTTTCCTACATTTTCATCATAACATTGCTTTTCTTTAATTTACAACTTAATTTTGGCCCTTAGAATCTTAATTAAGCCATTCTAAGTCCATTAGGGCCCTATTCTATCATTCCTGAAATTGTAGGTCAAAAAGACCATTTTTCCCCTGATGGGTCTTTGGGTCGTATTATTTTCATTTTAACATTCTGTCGGGATTTTCTGTGCCCATAAATCATAAAATAATTTTTCTTAAGCCTTTTCGAGCTTTTTCGACGTTAATTTCTGAAATGCTCATTTCACTATTCACCGACCCAAGGGTGACACTATTATGACCCTAGGTCATTTCTCTCCTTTTTCTCAGGCCTAAATCACCGAGAGGGTTTGGGTTTCCATCCCGACTACATTTTCACCCCTCGTTTCCTAAAATACCCCTTTGTGCCATTTTTAAAATTTCGACAGCATTTCGGCTTAATTTTTGGGTTCTTGGCGTTTAGGAAACACCTTGAAACCATCTAACCTAATTCTATTCTACCACGTACTATACTAGAGGCTTATGTTTTTACGTAAAACTCAACTTTTACGTAAAAATATTCACATTCCCACAAATTTTTTATCCATTATATTCATCCAATTTTCTTATAATTTCACATGCCAAATACATAATTAATACATAATCATTCCAAAACATAAATTAAGGAATGAAGGGAACGAAATCACTACCAAAATTGTCCGATCGGTGATCGAACGAGCCGTTCGATCTCGCGTGCACAAACTTTGATTCACCGTTCTTTACGTTTGAAATTCCGTCTTGCAATTCCGATGCCACGGATGTGTCCGAAACGTTGAAAATAGGCCAACGTGACATTCTTCAATTTTTAGTCATCTTGTCGGCATTAACTGGCGTTGATAGGCCGTTGACCGGCATTTTGTGATAACCGGAAATTTTAGATTCTCGGAATACATTAAAATTGTATGTGTGCACCAATTTTAATAAATAAAATATGAAAAATTTACATTTTAACACTGTTGTGAATACTGCAAAAATGTTCCGGCAATATTAAAGTAAGTGAGTTCGGAGATGGAAAATCTTACCGAACAAAATCAGGTGAAACAGTTCAAAAATGGGGCCAAAAACCCTAGAGAGTGCACTGAAATGCACTAAAAAGATAAAAATTTACGGTAGAGAATTTTGACCAAACAAAAGCAAAATAAAACAAACTGATCACACCGGAGGCGCCCGGAACCCTCCTACGTGATTTCAGTAAAGTTCTGTTCGATTTGACTTTTGGTCAAAATTTGACCACAAATTAATATACGAATTAATTCATAAGATGACATCACATTTATGATATCATAAATATAATTTTTGAAAGCTTGGAAAGTAAGATTTAATATGTGTAAGGCTAGGATTAGTTGTCTTTTTGATCAATGGCTAAGATTAAGCCAAAATGACATTGAAAAAAAATTAAAAAAATGGGCAAAAAAGGGGGATTCGGCCACTTGGAGGAATGGCAGGCCAAAATTTTTATTTTGACCCCAAAAAAATCGCATTTTAGCCCTTGAACAAATATATAATTATTGAGAAAAAATTACTAAAAGGTCCCTTGCTTTTGCTTATAAATAGGCTTTAAAATTCACTTGAAAAATTAGTAAAACTTGGCCAAACTCTAGCCAATTTCTACAGCCAAAAATCTGTGCCCCCATAGTGGACTCCAAGCAAAAAATTTTCAAAATTTTGCACCAAAATTAGCCTTCAAATTCACTTCTAGCATCAAGGAATCGAATTGACAAGGTAAGCTTCTAATTTGAAGCAATGTATCTTGATTTTCCTTAGAAAATCCGTGGGTCTTTGGTGAAAAATTTGGTGAAAACAAATTGATGATTTGTTGGTGATATGATGGGTTTGATGTTAGGATGAATTAAAGTATCATTTGGAAATTGAAACAAGCAAAAATGTTGCATGTTGTCCATGAAAACTGTGGCCTTGTAGGGTGGAAATGATGTGGAAAAAAAATTGAGGATTTGCTTGATGGTTTATGTTCATTTTATAACATGTTGATCAAAGCATGAATTAGGATCTAGAAACAAGAGAATTTTGATGTTTGTTTCCCATAGAACCCATGTCCTATGTATGGTTAAAATTAGAAAATTTTTAGTGTTGAACAATGATGAGAAGTGTTGATAAAACCCTAGTAATAAGAACAAAAATTTTCTATGTGAATTAACATGAAAAATCCACGGCTAATGCTAGGGTTGGAATGAAATTTTGTTAGGTTTTTAATTTTGATATGTACATTTGAAAACCTATGAGTGATATGTGATAATTGTGGATGTAATGAAAAATATTTGGTGTTGTTTATCATTAGAAACCGAGGCTATAAATGGAAAAAAAAATTGATGATTTGTGTTGAATTTTGAATGTTGGTTAAGGTGGAAAATTTTTATACAAAGTTTGGTAACTTTGTTAAAATAGGCCTCTGGTATAGTACGTGGCAGGTGCAAAGGTTCTAAGGCATACCTAACGCCGGAAAAACCTAAAATTACAAGCAGAAATACTGTCGAAATTTCTAAAACGGCATAAGGGCATTTCGGGAAATGAGAGGTAAAAATATTAGACTTGGAAAGGAAACCGAGACCCCTCGGTAGGTTAGGATTGAAAATGGAAAAAAACAACCCAAGAGGAATAGTAAACCGACCCTTAATGATTAAAATGCCTAAAACGGGAAAAAATCACATTAGGGGTATTTCAGGAAACGAAGGAGAAAAATTAGATCGGGATAGGAAACCTGAGCCCCTCAGGGACTGAGGCCTGGGGACGGGATGAAAAACGTTTCAGGAATAGTGAAATACCCATTTAAGGCTCCGAAATGCTAGAAAAAACGAGAAACGACCCTAGGTGATGGATGAATAGTAATCGAGGGTCAGAAAATGAATAATTGTGATTTTGTAGCTATTAAAGCTGTAAAATGATATAGAAGCCTACGGAATATTATTTTATGATATTTGGGCTTAGAAAATTTGGGGAAAATGATATAATGGAATAGTTGCGATCCCAAGACCCGACAGGAGCAAAATGGTCATTTTAACCAAAAATTTCCGAAAGGCTCGAAAAGGACCGTACAGGACCTATAGTGACTTAAATAAAATTCTAGAATCTAAAATAAAGATTTTGAGAGTTAAAAATCTAGAGTTTAAATAGTACACGGTCATGTACAGTGAAACACGGCCGTGTAGAGTGAAACCGAGAGGTACACGGGTAGGGACACGGGCGTGTTGTAGACCATGTACCACATAAAGAGTTGAAATATTTTGTAAAATTTATCACAAAATAAATATATTCAAAGTGATAATTAATAAAGGGTATTAACAGACAATACTATGTCTTTAGGAACCCAAACTAGAGATAAAACTGTGGAGGAGTTTCAGAAGTGGACATTATCATAATGGTGGTAAACTCAAGCATTTTCATGTCTGCAATATGAAATACTATATTATTTTGTTATGTACTAATTGTAAATTAAGCATTAAATCCTATGGACATTGGGGGATTAGTTAGTATAACATATCCCACATAATAAGAGAAAGAGAATATCTAAGGCCTATGGGCGATGGAGGTCAATGACCTTGAGGTGACGATTAATGTCACTTGGTCAAAATTATAATTGAAAGATGATAATAAAACCATTTAAGGTGTACTGCCCCTCCAACGTTGTGGTGGAGGTCTTTCTGATCTTACGAGGATATAATAAGGACTGGAAAGGAAAAGCTCTAGGGTCGCTCTCTAGGCCCTCCAGTCAGTGCGCAAAATAAATTATCAGTACTGTCACAATGAGCTCAACACCAGAATACAAATAGAGAGAATAGTCAATAATGTGACGAAAGTCATAATCGAGCATAACTGATACTAACATTAAGTGTAGTGAACTCGGTTAGGATAATGTGAATAGTAAACGATTAGAGTAATGTGAATAGTAACCGGTTAGGATAATATGAATAGTAATCAGTTAGGGTAACATGAATAGTAATTGATTAGAGTAATGTAAATAGTAACCGGTTAGGGTAACAGCTACTATTCATTGATCAATGGTCAAAATCACTATTCACGATAAATAATACTATTTATGGATGAATAGTACTATTCATAGGAAATTGTAATTTTGCTATCTTGATTCTTACTAAGTATGTTTGAACTTGCTGAGCCTATTAGCTCATCAGTTTATTCATGTTGTAAGTAAGAAACCTATCTAGTAGACTAATAGATGGCGGCAGGATATGCGTGTGTCAATGGGATAGGGAATCCACTATGGATTTCGGTCCTGCTACCAGTCTTCCGCTGAGTGATAAGTTAGTGAATTGAGGAGAATGTATTTTGAAAGGCACAGTATATGTATATTGTCTGTTGTACATTATGTTATACTCACAAGGACAATTAAAAGTTAGTATTATACTTTACATGGCTTTCATACTTAGCTTTCTTCTAAGGAAAGTATGTATTAAAAAGAGAAAAAAAATTTACGGGTGAAATTTTGGGTCCTGAAAAATAAGAGTTAAGTGAAAAAGAGTTTTAAATGGTGATCCAGATTCGACACATGGGTTGTCTTGGTCAGCAACAGAGTCAGTTCATGACAATTTTGCGTGGTTGGATTCGGGGGCACCACAGGTTGGTATCAGAGCAGTTGACCATATCTCTATTGGCACAAAACGCGATCTGCTCGTAAATCCAAGTAAGTTAGCTTTTTTTAAGATTAGTTAACTTTTCATTTATACAAGGTTAAATATTTTGTCGGACATACAATGACTAGACCACCTTATATGAGACCCCATCCATACCGACTGAGAGGACCGATTTAGGTATGGACTAGGCCCGTGATCAGACCGTCCATGATTCATCGAGCAACACCTTGACCGCCGATACCTGAGCTGCCATCACCAAGGAAAGTAGCACCGGCATCGATACAAGCACCACTTCCTCAACCGGTTGTAAATCCACCAGTAGCGGTAGATATTCCAATGGTGGGAGAACTAGCCCATATAGGATCCCGAGTATCGATACGAGTGGTACATGCATTCAGAGGTAGTCATCCACCCACTTTCGAAGGAGGTCAAAAGAGGATCTCTACTCGTGATTGGCTACATGATATGTAAGGACTGCCCCGATCATGTACTTTAATTTTCAATTTAATGAGAAATTGAAGAATAATTTGATGCATTTTAGTGTAATTTTTAAAGTACACGGTCAGGTACACGGTTGTGTAAGTGGTTGTGTACCACTCATACTGTGTATGTGTGTGTAGCCGTGCAAGTGTACATGGCCGTGTAGCAGAACACGGTTAGGTACACGGCCGTGTAAGAGGTCGTGTACCGCTCGAGCTGTGAACGTGTGTGAAGCTGTGTAACTGAACAAGGCCGTGTACAGAGACACGGTCAAGGACACGGCCGTGTAAGAGGCTGTGTACCGTTCGGGTTGTGAACATGTAAAAGGCCGTGTTTTGAAATAGGGCCGTGTTGAAAAACTTCAGCTAGTACACGCCCGTGTCCGGTGTATACACACCTGTGTTACCTTATACACGCCCGTTTTAAAGGCCTTGTTGAAGGCTGTATAATGAGCAGAAAGCTGTTACACAGTCCCTCAAATTGCATAAAACCTAATTACTATGCAATGAGAAATTAAGTTAGAAAAATATAGCATATTTCCGAATAGACTAAACAGATACGGTACTGTTTAAGTACTATTCATGTAGTGTTGAAAAACTTCAGCTAGTACACGCCTGTGTCTGGCGTATACACACCCGTGTTACCTTATACACACCTGTGTTAGAGGCTGTGTTTATAGGAAAATAAATCGGTAAAAATGTATCAGAGTGGCGCAGCGGAACAATAAAAATTTTTAGATCGTTAAATATCTCATGATGCCATATACAATAAATCAACAATAATTAAAACTCATACCTCAAGGACGCCAATCTTGCAGGAGGAGAATGACCGGAGGCTTCAACCAACTAGCCTTCTCTACTATTCTCCAATTCCTGAATGGCTGAGTGTGTGGGCACTCTGAACCTCGATCGGTATGCTAGCACTGCTAGTCTTCTTCCGACCACCCAGATCTCTAAAGAACTTTATTGTCACGATGAGCTGTGCAACAATAAGCCTGCTCACCTGAGAGTCTGTGGTCTGAGAGAACTGGAGTGGTAGGACCTCTATTTATAGACCTGCATGAGGTGATTCTCTGAATTTGAATTGGATTAGGAAAAGATATTTTCCCTTATCCATATCCATAAAATCTGAATTTTTCCAATGGAGAATCTCAACAAAAAATTCGGTTTTCTTAGGATAAATCCAATCCAAATCTAAACAAGATTTTAACTAGAATTTTATCTCCCTTTTTCAACCCAAAAAATCCGAAAATTTCAAGGAGAATCTCTCCTAAAGATTTCGGCCATTATGGATTAGGGAGAATCAAAAATTCTACTAGGATTTTCAAGCTTGAATCTTATCTCAACCTTATCCAAAAATAACCGAATTTCCTAGGAGATTTTCTCCCTAATTTCGGCCACTTTTCAAGGAAGGAGAGAATCCAAATTCAACTAGGATTGAAACTTGAATTTTCCCTTGAATCTTATCCACAAAAATCCGAAATTTCCTTGAGGATTATCCTCAAAATTTTCGTCCACTTTTGTTGGGATTTGGATTCAAAATTCAAGTAGGATTCTAACAAGATTATCCTCTCCAAATCCAACTCAAATTCGAATTTCAAACCTTGTGGATTTTCCACAACAAATTCGAATCCTACTTGGACTGTGATTCAAAATTTGAATTTCAAATTTCAAATTCAAATTTCAAATTCAAATTTCAAATTTCAAATTTCAAATTTCAAATTTAAATTTCAAATTCGAATTTCAAATTCAAATTTCAAATTCAAATTTCAAATTCAAAATTCAAATTTCAAATTTCAAAATTCAAATTTCAAATTCCACAAAACGGTTGTGTTTCATATTCTTGTTCTCATGGATAATTTTCTACAACTCCAATCCAATCTCAAATAAAATCATGGCAACTTTATTTGGAGTTCGAATAATTGTGTACTCTATTATCCAAAACAAAATCTGAATTCAACCGGAGAGAATCTTGTCTACCATCCTAATCCTGTGTCATCACCATCCATGCATAATAAATCAGCCAATAGCATACACAAATCAATTTGCCAAACGTTAAGGAATTATGTGGAGCTAGTAGAGGGACTAATTAGACATATATGATCGGGCTCCCGTGATTCCATATGATCATCATTCTTTACCGAACAACTCAATCATATGATCACTAGTTTCAGAGTCACACCACTATAAACCTGAAACTGAACTCCTAATTATATGCCGTATTACGTAAGTCTGTGACGGGCTACTATCCAATGACCTTGTCATATATGCAAAACCCTCATATGATATCCATGATCAGCCTTAGGTCAAAGTCCGTTTAATCCTACTGATCATGCTATCTTAAAGTTCCATTATACTACCGAATCAAGAAAATGATTATTCACCATATGTGAATAAGAAGTCATCCGCCCAGCAGACGACCCAAGGCCTTGTCCATTTTCACATTCAATATAATGCCTTTAAGAGGATACCTTTAACTCCTCAGAGCTATGATTCCGATATCTGCAAACAAACCCTTCATCGTATACAAGTCATGCACCCAACGAACCGGTCTATAAGCTTACTACCTCTGAGATGCTTTAGCCATTGGAACATCAAAGTACACAAGTCATATACATGAAGAAGTTCATTTACTCAGGATTAAGGTTATTGCACAATGAACGTCAAAAGCAAATTGATCCACTCATAGCGGACTACGTAGATCAATCACGCTTTAGTCCCGGTCTAATATGTCACCTCCAAGCAACATATCTATGTCTCTACTTGGGAGTCCAGCTCCAGACAGTCAAGACAAACCATCCCCTCCAAGGCTTTAGACAACATAATAGTCTTAACATGAGTTAGATGCTCGGTCTAACCCCATAGACTACAGACCATAGTTTAGACCACTAACTTTAGAACATTGTCTTCTCGCATACAAAAATCCATTGCATGCAACGTTCTAACAATTTTAACACAAGCAGTCAGTGAGCCATATTTGCTTACATTTACTTTAACATGTAAATTAGGCGAGGACAGATAGCAATGTAATGAATAACCTCTATGTATAATTTTATTATCCAGTTCAAAATGAATACATCAAAATGTCTCTAATACTTAGGGCATTTCCTAACAGTGTTGAAGGCCGTGTAATGAGCAGAAATCCATTACACAGACCCTCAAATTGCATGAAACCTAATTACTATGCAATGAGTAATTAAGTTGGAAAAATATAGTATATTTCCTAATAGACTAAACAGATATGGTACTGTTTAAGTACTAGTCATGCAGTGAAAGGGACGACTGATAGTGAACCCAGTCCACCCTACTATGTGTATATGAATGAGACATGCAGTGTCAGGAAACTGGTCTGGACGACCATTTCTTGACATAAGACTGGTAAATAGATCACCAAGATGCTCGGATCGAACATCAGAGCACAATAGTGAGAGATAGCCCTAGCAAGGGTACGATATTGAGAAAATGGTCCAGATGGCCTCTTCTCACCTAGAGACTGACAAAATCAGAGTCAGAGCACTCAGACTAGTTAGTTAAGTAGAAAACAGAGGGTAATGAATAGAGAGAAACGCAGTGTCAAGTTATTGGCCAAGACGACCTTAATTTGACCTAAAACTGATACATGAACGGTTAGTAGACTTGATCTGGTTGATTCAGTACAAAACGAGATTTTTAGTTTGAGAGATACGCAGTATCAGGATGAGGGTCAAGACGACCTTTACTCGCCCTAAACTGATATATTTGGTCTTAGAACGCCTAAATTAGTCAATCAGGCACCTGACACGTTTTTTGAGGTAAGGTCACAAAGATCTAGAAAACTGGTCCAGATGACCTCCGATTGATATAAAACTAATAAAAATAGAATCAGCACATCCAAATTAGTTAAGAGAGACTGTGTTTGAAATTTCACCCAGAAACGCCTCGGTTTTAGTGCGAAAGGACAACACAGTGTAGACACAACCACAGTTAGGATGTGAACAGTAATTTAGACTGATAATGGGCTCTTAGGTAGTATAAAACAACCAGGAATTTACAGTACAAAAATCGAATTTAGAAAACCAATTTTCGGATGAAAATTGGAACACTGCCGAAAAAGGACCGAACACCACAGTATAAAATTAGACTGCGATGAGAAGCCAGCACAGATAAAATTTGGCCTTAAATTTCTGGGCCCCTTAGCTGCAAAAGCAGCAATAATCAGCTGCACACATAGCCCAAAAGGTGGCCATTAAAATATTTCCCTAGCCATGACACACTTGAATATTTTATTCAAGGGTTTTTGAAAAAGTAGTCAACAATATTTGTTTATTCTTTCCTCCTTCCAATGAGCAGCCCATGCCCACTTGGTCTGAAATTGGGCTGCAAATTTGTCCCAAGATTTGGCTAATTTGGTAGACAATTAAGTGAGATTAAGTCTAAGTAAGTTGATCAATTTTGCCTATAAAAGGCACCCTTTACACAAGTGATTTGTTTCCTTTCTTTTTGGCTCCCAAAACACTTTTCATTTCCCCTTCTTCTCCTAGCTGCAGCCGAACCCCTTAAGCCTCCAAACCCTCACTTTTTCAAGCTTTAAATCATAACCCAACTTACCAAAAATCAAACCTCACAAGCTTGTGCTAGGAGGATTCAAATCCAAGTCGTTGTAAGGCACCAAGGGTAAGTCTTTAAAAACCGATTCTTGTAGTTTTTAGTTTCTGTTTTGATTGGATTTTTAAGAGAAATTTTTGGTATTTGTTCTAGCAAAAACAGACCCCATTCTCTTGGATTCCCATGTCCATTTTTGGTTCCTCAAGCCTAGTTGAAACCGTGCTTGGTTCAAGGCATGAAGGTAAACCGAAAAACCTTATCTTGTGTTAGTTGGTTTTAAGTTTTGATCAAGGCCATTTATGTGTATTTATTTATGCAAATGGTTTGTAATAAGTTTATGTTGAGCCCTTAGATTATCATTTTTAAGTCCATGTGGTTGTGGTTGTGTTTATGTTATTTTTTATGCATGGTTATGTGCGAATGAGAGCATGAACGTTTTAGTGGCTGGACACAAATCTATCCTTAGGGAAAGGCCACGGATTTTGGCCATTTCAACCCCCTTAGGTTCTAAATTTAGGATTTGGTAAAACGGTATTTTAAGGAAATTTCGATACGATCGTTTTTACGTCAAATAGCCCTCGGCCAAAAATGAACCTAATATAGGTTTTTAGAGTGTTTTTCATTCGGTATCCAAAACTGGGAACAAAATCCAAACCCAGTGTTTAGTCTCGGGTTTTGCTAGAAATGGACCACTTAGAGTCCGAACCGGTTCTCAGACTCAACACGAAAGTTGTAGATCTCATGCAGACCTTGAAAACCACTCACGTGTGTCAAAAATTTGACCGTTTCAGGCCTCAAACCGAGCCATTTTTACAGAGACGTAAAACTGGGACTTTTACAAAAAAACTAGGCACCAAGCCCACGGGTTTAATGAAATTAGGAGCTGTTAGAGTTACCCTCCGTCTGTTTGACACCTTCAAATTTGAAAAATGAAAAATTTTTCATTTCAAGAAAAATGAACCTTCCTAAATTTCCATATCTGAACATCCAATATTTTTCATTTTTACAAAATGAAAAAAGAGCTCTCTAAAAACAAAAATTTTTTACTCACCCAAACAACTTTTCACTTTAAAAAAAAAATTCCAAACAACTTTTTATTTTTTATATCTAAAAATTTTTCATTTTCCAAAAATAAACACCTCATCCAAACGGACCCTTAGATTTATGCTCCGAGATGAACATGTGATTTGTTCATCTTGTCGACTATGAAAACATTCATGTTCGACAAAATCGCAAACAAAGTCGTTTAGAGCAAATTTTAAAATAGTTTTCAAAAGTGGTTCAAAACCACCTTTAAAATGCAAGTATCAAAAATATAATTTATACTCTTCAAAATAAAAATGTATTTTTAACACTTTAAAATATATGGACAAGGTTTTCATAAAAACGTCCCCCACCTTCCAACGGGGTGATAAGGGGGCGGTTTCAAAATAAGGAATTTTTCTAAGATTTTTACAAGCCAACCCAAACAATTTTTTAAAGTAAAATAATGTGTGTAGCCCGGTAGGCTACCACACCAAACAAGCCTTAGTAGCCTGATAGGCTACTACCCCAAATAAGCCATAGTGGCCCAGTTGGCCATTATACCAAACAAGCCTTAGTAGCCTGGTAGGCTACCACACCCCAACAGGCAAAGTAACCCAGTCAGTTACTACACTAAGTTCACGTATAGTAACTCGATAGACTACTTAGTTACCAACACGCAAGTTAACCGGTCAGTTGACTGAGCGGTAAACCAGTCAAGGGCCGCGTTTCGAACAATATAGTGAGAAACGATGATTAATCTGTCAAGTAGACGGTTGATCAAATACAATACGAGTTAGACACCAAATCCCCATAATAGGCTAATAGGGTACCGACGGGTCTTGCTACCCCATAGAAATGCAAGTTATAGTCACTAACGTTAATAGTGACTCAATGAGAGTATTAATGACAAACGTTATTGATGACAGGTGGTAACCTGTGAATTAATAAAGGCGTGATTTCAAGTTGCTTGCAATTAGGTAAGTACAACTCTGCCTATGGCATGAATGAAAATGCTTTTAAATGATATTTCACAGTATGTTAAAATATGTATGCCATGCACACGTTGTGGCACCTCATGTTTAAGAGCATGTAATTTTACAATCAAGTAGATTGATGAAAAAGCAAGATAGATGCCATACATCCCTACCATGTAGGATTTGGGACAGCTTAGAGAAGCATATGGCTAGAAAAGATAAACAAGACGGAAAGTAGTAAGCATGTATACCGGCCCTTTCAAATGAAAGGGTTTTAAGTTAAGCAGAAAGTTGAGCATGCATTGATGGCTCTCCGACTATTTTACCACGGGTGTTACCGATGGTCTATGCACGCACGGTACTGACACATGGGCCCTAAATAGACAAGAAAAGAAAAGAGAAGTTTGAAGCATAAATCAACATAACCGGATCATGTATTAGTTATAGTTCACCATGCTTCTAGATGTATTCAGTACACGATGTTTCTATGATGCACATTTATGTGAAGTTTTATAATTGTTGATATGATATGTGATATGTGACATGTTAAAGTGGTATATGTGATATGTGACTGCTTATATGTTTTTAAGTATATACTATGTTTAAACATGTTTTGCAGTAAACATGTTGTACTTACTAGGCGTAAAGCTCACGTAGTGTGTTCATGCTATAGGTAAGCGTCCTACGGCTTAAATCCCAATAGGGGGCGGTGGTGGCGGTAGAGGCGGATGTAAGGGCAAGGTTATGGAGACACCGTGAGTTTATCTTCCGCGAATTTGTGTATCAGTATTTTGAATATTAATGGTTAAATAGTACTTTGAATAGTAATTGTCAGATAGTATCTTTGAATAGTAATCATTAAATAGTATGTTTGAATAGTAACCATTAAATGGCATTTTTGAATAGTAACCGTAAACCGTATTTTTGAATAGTAATCATTAGATAGTATTTTAAACAGTAATCGTTAAATAGTATTTTTGGATAGTAAATGGTATATGTATGTATACAGTAAATACGTACATGTAAAAAAAATCCCTAATTTTATGATATTTAGTTAAGTATAAATTGCTAGAAAGTATAAGAAAAGTAAGTAAGTCAGTTTTTAGTGACGGTCCAGGCCACTAAGGGCATGGGGTGTCACATGATATATAGGTGATTATGCGTCAGTGTCATATAGACGAGGATTACTGGGTGTTGATGGCAGTGGGCACATTCCGTGAGGATGCACGGATGTACTGGGAGTACTATGACCAGGAGATGTTGTTGGGACTAGACTGGGCTGAGTTCCGACACATTATGATACTACAGTTCCCATCGAAGAGTCCAGCGTCACCGGTTCTAGACCCTCCGGAGAGCAAGGTAGTGACTTCGCCACCAGCTATGCCTCGATATACTAATGTAAGGGAGTTCATTCTTAGAGCTGAGAGACTCCAGATGCTGCTGAGTGATACGGTGTTCACTTATGCAATACGGTTTGAGGAAAAAGTAATGAGGAGATGCCCTATGTCTAACCTCCCTAAGGAGGATTTTTGTGACATTTTTTGGAAGGGGCTCACTATAGATCTACGACAGAGGGTAACCCCTTTATACCCTACCACTTTACGAGAGTTTATTGTTACTATAGCTAAAGTAGAGGAAGAGTTGATGATGGAGCCCATGGTGCGTAAGAGGCGTGAGCAGCTATTACAGGAAGCAATGTTAGATCGCCTGTATAGATCAAGACCTATGGCAAACAACCATGAGGCTGGTCCATCAAGGCAACGAGAGGGTACGAGTCCTGCTGAAAGATCGATGCCATCCGAGGCAAGAACTGGTATAGATGAGAATGAAGTGGATCCAAATGAATTTTTGACAATTCCAGAGCAACCTCAGCTAGGAGACTAGATGTAGAACATATGTAATGTATAAATGTATATATTTCTGTATATATGTATATATGACTGTATCAAAAGGCTATATGAGAAAAGAGCCTTCGAGACGATGTGTACATGAAAATTTTGAAATGAAATGACATGAAATTTTGATGTGTTCAAAATGATAATATTTCTAAAATTACATGGTGATTGAAACTGTTTTTACTTACAGTGTAAAAATATGTTTGTGGAAAATCTAACGAACGATTTTCATGTGATTATAGGAAATAGAAAAGATGGTGAATCCATGAAACCTGAGAAACATGAGAGGGCATCCAGTCCTGTCAGAAAGAGTAGATGAACTAGAAGCCATGTTGGAGGCTCAGATGAAGGCAAATGCTGAGCTAAGGCAAAGAATAAAACAGATGGAGCAAAGGCAAGACCAGGAAGAAGACCAAAACCCACAAATGGCCACACCTGAACAAGAAATGCCACCAATAGAACCTAAGATTGAAATAGTGGAACCACAACCACAACCTAGAGTCAATCAGGAACCACTTTATGAATGATTCTGACGAATGAAGCCACCAGAGTTCAAGGGTTCCACAAACCCTTTGGAAGCAGAGGAGTGGTTATCTTCACTCCATATGATATTGGAATTTATGGAGCTGAATGATCATGAAAAGATTATGTGTGCATCCTTTGTTCTAAAGAAGGATGCAAGATTTTGGTGGGATTCAGTCAAATTAAGAAGGAATGTGTTCACAATGTCTCGGCTAGACTTTTTAGAAGAATTCAATCAGGAGTACTACAATCTCTCATTGCTTTGACCCCAACAAAGAGAGTTTGCAGAATTGAAGCAGGGGGACATGTTAGTGATAGAAGTATGTAGTAAGTTCGACTGACTATCCCAATTGTGCCCATACGCTGTCACCACTGAGAGGGAGAAAATTCAGAAGATGTTGGGAATATTCTGTCCTGAAATCTCAACATTGGTGGACGATGGGTTGACGCCGCCCACGATCGTGTCTGATTGAATTAGCCGTGCGTTGAGGGCTAAATATTACCTAGTTAGACAAAAAGAGGAAAAATAAAAGATTTGGGATGCCAGGAAAAAGGAAAAGGTCTTGGCCAAAGCTATACAAGTTGGATCCCAGGTCAGACAAAGCAGCAAACCAAATCAGAACGCTAAGGCCGGGCAGACAAGTACTTCTGGCCAGCAATCATAAGGCAAGAGAAAGGTTCATGACTGCGTAGTCTGTGGAAAAAGGCATGTAGCCAGATGCAGACTTGGCCCAAACGCCTGTTTCCAATGTGGAAAGGATGGCCATTTTGCCAGAAATTACCCCGAAAATAGGCAAAATGTGCAGGGTTCGTTCCAGACACAGTAGCAACGTCCCCAAGTACATGCAATCCAGGCAAAGGTTGAAGGTCCTTCATCTACAAAGAGACAGGAAAGATCGGAACGTTTACCCTGAACGAATGCCAGAGTAATGGTGTATACCAAAGAAGATGCAGAAGCAGGAACGTCTAATGTAGTGACAGGTCAGTTTTCTATCACTAATCATTTGGCGTCTATTTTATTTGATTCTAGTGCTGCACATTCATATATTTCCTACCAGTTTACAAACAAGATAGGATATCCTAAGGATAACATGGGTATGACCTTTAGAACAGCTTTATCCTCAAGAGAAGTATTGATGTCAAATTATTGATTACCAAATGTACCAATAATTATGGCAAATAGGGAGCTATATGCAGAATTGATCGTGATGGAGCTTGTTGATTATGATGTAATACTAGGAATGGATTTCCTACGGAAGTATCAAGCCACGATTGATTGCCAGAAGCGGAAGATAATGTTCCAACTCGACCAGGAAGATGGATGCGAATATGTCAGATCATCATGCAAACCAAGGACAATAATGATCAACTCCATGAGGACAAAAAGGCTAATGTCGAGCGGCTATGCTAGATATTTAGCATATATAGTGGATGTAAAAGAGGAACGAAGGCTTCAACCCGAAGATGTTCCTATTATGAAGGAATTTATTGATGTCTTCCTAGAAGAATTACCTGGATTGCTGTCAGAATGAGAAATCCCTTTTGAGATTGAACTGATGCCAGGAACTGCACCCATCTCAAAGGTGTTGTACCGAATGGCACCAGCAGAGTTGAAAGAGTTACAAGAGCAGCTCAAGAAGCTTCTTAACAAAGGATTTATACGTCCGAGCCATTCCCCATGAGGTGCTCCAGTACTGTTTGTGAAGAAGAAGGATGGATCATTTCAAATGTACATCGACTACTGGAAGTTAAACAAAATTACTATCAAAAATAGGTATCCGTTACGTAGAATTGACGACTTGTTTGACCAACTTAAAGGCATAGCAGTATTCTCTAAGATCAATCTGCGATCGGGATATCATCAGCTGCGGATTAAGGAAAGTGATATCCACAAGACCATATTTAGGACCCGCTATGGTCATTATGAATTCCTTGTGATGCCGTTTGGGTTAACAAATGTGCCAGCTGCATTTATGAACTTGATGAATCGAGTTTTTAATGAATATCTAGATAAGTTTGTCATTGTGTTTATCGCTGATATACTCATATATTCAAAGACTCGTGAGGAGCATAAAGAACATTTGGGGATTGTCCTACAGGCGATAAGGAAGCATCAACTCTGCCAAATTCTCTAAATGCGAATTCTGGCAAGATAGAGTACATTTCCTTGGACATGTGATCTCCAAGGAAGGAATCACCATGGATACAGCAAGAGTAGAGGTGATCAATGAATGGCCAACACCTAAGAATATGACAGAAATATGGAGTTTCTTAGGTTTAGCCAGCTATTACAGAAGATTTGTAGAGGGATTCGCACGACTCGCTACACCTCTCACGGCTTTAACACGCAAAGAGAGGAAGTACGAGTGGACAGAGGTGTGCGAAAGAAGCTTTCAAGAGCTGAAAAGATGTTTGACCAGTGCGCTAATTCTTACACTTCCTACTGAAGGGGAGATGTTCGTGATTTACAGTGACACCTCGAAGATGGGATTAGGAGCTGTCCTAATGCAAGGTGACAAGGTAATTGCCTATACCTCGCGTCAATTAAAGGAGCACAAGAGAAACTATCCCATGCATTATTTGGAACTTGCTGCAGTAGTGTTCTCATTGAAGATCTGGCGACACTATCTGTATGGAGCTCAGTGTTAGATTTATACTGACCATCAGAGTTTAAAATATTTCCTCACACAGAAGGAGCTGAATATGTGGCAAAGGAGATGGCTGGAGCTAGTAAAGGATTATGATTACAAAATACTCTACCATCTCAGAAAAGCCAATCGCGTTGCTGATGCGTTAAGTAGGAAATCTACTATTTCATAGCAATTGTCGATTGGAAAATTTCCAAAGCCATTACAACAGGAGATTAATGCGTTGAAGATGGAGCAGATAACAGGAAGATTGGCTGCACTACAATTGGAATCAACGCTGTATGAGGACATTAGAGATGCCCAAAAACGAGACTAGAAGCTAACAAGTCCTCAGGAGGGAGTGTCTGAAGACGAGTTAATCCTACATCAAGGAAGAATTCATATTCCAGATGCTGAAGGACTAAGAAGGTGAATTGTGACAGAAGCCCATGAAATTCCATATTCAGTACATCCCGGAGCTAGTAAGATGTACTAGGATATGAAGCTAAAATTCTGGTGGAAAGGGAAGAAGAAGGACATTATAGAATTTGTAAGCAGATGTACGACGTGCCAAAAAGTTAAGGCTAAACATCCTCATCTAGGTGGAAAATTAGAACCGTTGGAGATTCCCGAATAGAAATGGGAACATATTATGATGGACTTTATGGTAGGATTGCCGAAAACCCGAGAAGGTTATGATACTATTTGGGTTATTGTCGACAGATTGACAAAGACGGCAAGGTTTATTGCTGTGAAAACGAACTTTTCATTGGAAAAGTTAGCAAACTTGTATGTTAACCACATAGTCAGGTTACATGGAGTTCCTAGATCCATTGTGTCAGATCATGATGCACGATTCGCATCAAATTTTTAGACATGTGTTCAAGAAGCTATGGGAATGGAAGTGTGTCTAAGCACAGCATTTCATCTACAGACAAACGGGCAATCTGAGCAGACAATTCAAACACTAGAAGATATGGTCCGCGTGTGTACTATAGACTTCCCAGGAAGCTAGAACGAGAAACTTCCATTGGTAGAGTTTTCATACAATAATAGCTACCAAGCTTCGATAGGTATGGCACCCTATGAAGCTCTATATGGAAGAAAGTGTAGATCACCGATTCATTGGTATGATTTACAAGAAAAGCAGTTGTATAAGACAGATTTTGTGCAAAAAACAGTGGATGCAGTTACGAAAATATAGCAACAGATGAAAATAGTACAGAGCTAACAGAAAAGCTATGCGGACAAAAGACGAAGATCCAAAGAGTTCAATGAAGGGGATTTCGTATTTCTAAGAGTCTTACCGATGAAAGGAATACTACGATTCAAAAAGAAAGTAAAATTAAGTCCAAGATATATTAGGCCATATGAGATCATCGAACACATTGGAAAGGCTGCCTATCGATTGGCATTACCTCCAGAAATGTCAGCAGTACATAATGTGTTCCACGTGTCAATGCTGCGGAAGTATATACTGGAGCCGTCCTATGCGTTGAAACATGAACCAATCCAAATTCAGGAAGATCTGACGTGCGAAGAGAGGCCTGTTCAAATTCTGGCGTGAAAAGAGAAAGTTTTAAGGAACAAAACGATCCCATTAGTCAAAGTGCTGTGGAGAAATCACAACGTTGAAGAGGCTACATGGGAACGATAAGACAAAATTAGAAATTTATACCCCTACTTGTTCTAAATTTTCGAGGATGAAAATTTTATAAGGAGGGGTGAATGTGATAACCGGGAATTTTAGATTCTCGGGGTACATTAAAATTATATGTGTGTACCAATTTTAATAAATAAAAAATAAAAAAGTTATGTTTCAATACTATTGTGAATATTGTAAAAATATTCCAGCAGTGTCAAAATGAGTAAGTTCGGAGATGGAAATCCTTACCGAATAGAATCGGGTGAAACGGTTCGAAAATGGGGTCAAAAACCCTAGAGAGTGCACTGAAATGCACTAAAAAAATAAAAATTTATGGTAAAGAATTTTGACCAAACGGAAGCAAAATAAAACAAACCGATCGCATCAGAAGCGCCCAGAACCCGCCTACGCGATTTCGGTAAAGTTCTGTTCGGTTTGACTTTCGGTCAAAATTTGACCATGAATTAATTCATAGGATGACATCACATTTATGATGTCGTAAATATAATTTTTGAAAGCTTAGAAAGTAAGATTTAATATGTGTAAGGCTAGGATTAGTTGTCTTTTTTATCAATGGCTAAGATTAAGCCAAAATGACATTGAAAAAAAATTTTAAAAATGGGCAAAAAAAGGGGATTCAGCCACTTGGAGGAATGGCAACCCAAAATTTTTATTTTGACCCTTAAAAAATTACATTTTAGCCCTTGAACAAATATGTAATTATTGAGAAAAAATTGTTAAAATGTCCCTTGCTTTTGCCTATAAATAGGCTTCAAAAATTCACTTGAAAAATTAGTAAATTTGGCCAAACTCTTGCCAATTTCTGCAACCAAAAATCCGTGCCCCCTTGGTGGATATCAAGCCAAAAATTTTCAAAATTTTGCACCAAAATTAGCCTTCAAATTCACTTCTAGCATCAAGGAATTGAATTGATAAGTTAATCTTCTAATTTGAAGCAATTTACCTTGATATGCCTTAGAAAATCTGTGGGTCTTTGGTGAAAAATTTGATAAAAACAAATTGATGCTTTATTGGTGATATGATGGGTTTGATGTTAGGATGAATTAAAGTATGATTTGGAAATTGAAACAAGCAAAAATGTTGCATGTTGTCCGTGAAAACCGTGGCCTTGTAGGGTGGAAATGATGTGGAAAAAAATTAAGGATTTGCTTGATGGTTTACGTTCATTTTATAACATGTTGATCAAAGCATGAATTAGGATCTAGAAACAAGAGAATTTTGATGTTTGTTTCCCATAGAACCCGTGGCCAATGTATGGTTAAAATGAGAAAAGTTTTAGTGTTGAACAATGATGAGAAGTATTGATAAAACCCTAGTAATAAGAACAAAAATTTTCTATGTGAATTAGCATGAAAAATCCGTGGCTAATGCTAGGGTTGGAATGAAATTTTGTTAGGTGTTTAATGTTGATATATACATTTGAAAACCTATGAGTGATATGTGATAATTGTGGATGTAATGAAAAATATTTAGTGTTGTTTATCATTAGAAACCAAGGCTATAAATGGAAAAAAAATTGATGATTTGTGTTGAATTTTGAATGTTGGTTAATGTGGAAAATTTTTATACAAAGTTTGGTAACTTTATATAAAATAGGCCTCTGGTATAGTACGTGGCAGGTACAAAGGGTCTAAGGCGTACTTAACGCCGGGAAAACCTAAAAATACAAGCAGAAATGCTGACGAAATTTCTAAAAAGGCATAAGGGCATTTTGGGAAATGAGGGGTAAAAATATTAGAATCGGAAAGGAAACCAAGACCCCTCAGTAGGTTAGGATTGAAAATGGAAAAAAAACCAACCCAAGAGGAATAGTAAACCGACCCTTAATGATTAAAATGCCTAAAACGAGAAAAATTTACGTTAGGGGTTTTTTAGGAAACGAGGGAGAAAAATTAGATCGGGATAGGAAACCCGAGCCCCTCGGGGACGGGATGAAAAACATTTCAAGAGTAGTGAAATACCCATTTGAGACTCCGAAACGCTGGAAAAAAACGAGAAACGACCCTAGGTGATGGATGAATAGTAATCGAGGGTTGGAAAATGAATAATTGTGATTTTGTAGCTATTAAAGTTGTAAAATGATACAGAAGCCTAGGGAATATTGTTTTATGATATTTGGGTTTAGAAAATTCTAGAAAAATGATAGAACGGAATAGTTGCAGCCTCGAGACCCGATAGGGGCAAAATGGTCATTTTAACCAAAAATTTCCGAAAGGCTCGAATACTAGGAAATGCCCTAAGTATTAGAGACATTTTATATATTTATTTTGAACTGGATAACAAAATTATAATATGGAGGTTATTCATTACGTTGCTGTTTGTCCTTATTCTATTTACATGTTAAAGTAAATGTAAGCAAATATGGCTCACTAACTGCTTGTGTTAAAACTGTTAGAATGTTACATGCAATAGACTTTTGTATGCAATGAGATAATGTTCTAAAGTAAGCGGTCTAAACTAAGGTCTGCAGTCTACGGTTCAGACCGAGCATCTAACTCATGTTAAGACTATTATGTTGTCTAAAGCCATGGTGGGGATGGTTTGTCTTGACTGCACGGAGCATCGACTCCCAAGTAGAGACATAGATATGTTGCTTGGTGGTGACATATTAGACCAGGACTAAAGTGTGATTGATCTACGTAGTCTGATATTAGTGGATCAATCTGCTTTTGACGTTCATTATGCAATAACCTTAATCCTGAGTAAATGAACTGCTTCATGTATATGACTTGTGTACTTTGATGTTCCAATGGCTAAAGCATCTCAGAGGTAGTAAGCTTATAGACCAATTCGTTGGGTGCATGACTTGTATACGATGAAGGATTTTTTTCACAGATATCGGAATCATAGCTCTAAGGAGTTAAAGGTATCCTCTTAAAGACATTATACTGGATGTGAAAATAGACAAGGCCTTGGGTCGTCTGCAGGGCGGATGACTTCTTATTCACACATGGTGAATAATCATTTTCTTATTCGGTAGTATAATGGAACTTTAAGATAGCCTGATCAGTAGGATTGAACAGACTTTGACCTAAGGCTGATCATGGATATCATATGAGGGTTTTGCATACATGACAAGGTCATTGGACATTAGCTTGTCACAGGCTTTCATAATACGGCATATAATTGGGAGTTTAGTTTCAGGTTTATAGTGGTATGACTCTGAAATTAGTGATCATATGATTGAGTTGTTTGGTACAGAATGATGATCATATGGATTCACAGGAGCCCGATTATATATGTCTAATTGGTCACTCTACTAGCTCCACATAATTTCTTGACGGTTGGCAAATTGATTTGTGTATGCTTATTGGCTAGTTGATTATGCATGGATGGTGTTGACATAGGATTAGGATGGTGGACAAGATTATCTCCGGTTAAATTCATATTCTGTTTTGGATAATAGAGTACATAATTATTCGAACTCCAAATAAAGTTGCCATGATTTTATTTGAGATTGGATTGGAGTTGTAGAAAATTATCCATGAGAACAAAATTTGAAATACAACTTTTTTGTGGATTTTGAAATTTGAAATTTAAATTTTGAATTTGAAATTCGAATTTGAAATTTGAATTAGAAATTTAAATTTGAAATTTGAATTTGAAATTCGAATTTGAAATTTGAATTAGAAAATTAAATTTGAAATTTGAATTTGAAATTCGAATTTGAATTTTGAATTTTGAATTTTGAAATTTGAAATTCAAATTCTAAATCACAGTCCAAGTGGAATTCGAATTCTTTATGGATAATTCCACAGGGTTAGAATTCGAATTTGAGTTGGATTATGGAGAGGAAAATCATATTTAAATCCTACTTAAATTTGGAGTCCTAATCCATCCAGGAAAACCGAAATTAGTTTAGGAATATTCTCCTAGAAATTTTCATATTTTTTGGATAAGGATGCAGGAAAAAATTCAAGTTTCAATCCCAATTGAATTTGGATTCTCCCTTCCCTAGTTTGGTCGAAAATTTTGAGGATAATCTCAAGGGAGATTTTCGGTTTTAATGGATAAGGGTGAGATTAAATTCAAGCTAGAAAATCCTATTTGGATTTTGATTCTCCTCACACTTTAATGACTGAATCTAGTCATGTTTTTGGCACAAAGGGGAATCGGTTTTTATGAGGGAATGATGAGATAAAATTCAAGTTAAAATCCTATTTGAATTTTGAAAGAGAAATCCCTAAAATGGCTGAATTCTTTTGGATGGATAAGGCCTAGAAAATTCAGATATTTGTTGTGGATAAGGGAGAAAATGTTCTTCTAATCCAATTCAAATTCAGAGGATCACCTCATGCAAGTCTATAAATAGAGATCCTGCCACTCCAATTCTCTCAGACCACAGACTCTCAGGTGAGCAGGTTTATTGTTGCATAACTCACCATGGCAATAAGTTCTTTAGAGATCTGGGTGGTCGGAAGAAGACTAGCAGTGCTAGCATACCGGTTGAGGAACCGAATGCCCACACACTCGGCCATCCAGGAATTGGAGAATAGTAGGGAAGGCTAGTTGGTTGAAGCCCTCCAGTCATTCTCCTTTTACAGTTGGTGTCCTCCTGAGGTATGAGTTTTATTGTTGTTAATTTATTATATATGGCATCACGAGATATTTCACGATCTTAAAAAATTTTTGTTGTTCCGTTGCACCGCTCTAATGAGTTTTTACCGATTTTTTTCCTACATCGAAAAGGACCGTACAGGATCTAGAGTGACTTAAATAAAATTCTAGAACCCAAAACAAAGATTTTAGAGTTAAAAATCTAGAGTTTAAATAGTACATGGGCGTGTACAGTGAAACACGGCCGTGTAGAGTGAAACGGAGAGGTACACAGGCAGGGACACGGGTGTGTTGCAGACCGTGCACTACATAAAGAGTTGAAATTTTTTGTAAAATTTATCCCAAAATAAATATATTTAAAGTGATAATTAATAAAGGGTATTAACAGACAATACTTGTGATAACCGGGAATTTTCATCATTCTCGGAAAATTAGTACATGGAATGTACATAATGAATTTCATGTTTAAAATGTGAAATGTAGTGATTTTATATATAAATGCGTTTGTGTGATACATAGTATCAAGTAATTGGTCAAGATGACTTTTTCTTAATATAAAACTGATATATCTAGAATCAGTATGCTCAATTTAGTCAATTGAGCATAAAATGTAAATTTTGACCGGGAAACATGCAGTACTGGATGACCTTGAATGAAGTTGAAACTGATAAATTTGGGTTCAGCATGCCCAAAGTAGTCAGAATAACTCATGTTGAAATTTTGGACGAAAAAGTATATATAAGGGCAAAAAATCAGAAATTTTAAAAATAGGTCAATAATTTTCTCTCACTTTCTCTTTCCTCCCCCTACACGAAAATGAACAGTAACTAACCACCAGAAACAGTGTCCGTTTTTGACACCGCCGTTCTTGTTGGAAAGCTCTAGCCGAACTGAGTCAAACGGTGGGTCGAGCCGATGGAACGGCCGCTGGAGGAAGCCGCACGCGCCACCCGAAGCCGTCGGTTGCTGGAATTTTCAAACTGCCATATCTCCGCTGTCCGACGTCCAAATGCCACGATTCCTGTCCCAATGGATTCATGGTAAAGAGTAAAACAAAATCCAGCCCTTGTTTCACCTCAACAGCTGCTGGATTGCACTGCCCAACTCCACCCGTCGCCGTCGTTGTCACCGTCACCACTGTGGAATCCGTTGATTCCGGCATAGTTGAGTGATGTGGTGGGTACCAAAATGCTCAGAATTTCACGAGGAACAAACGCCCCAAACCAATTTTGGGCAACAACCCCAGCACGGTGGAGATTGTACAACGCCGCCGTCATCCAATTTTCGAGGGGTTTTTTCGAGTGAAGGGAGCCTTGAATCATGAAATTGACACCACCAATAGGTTCCTCTCATCGAGCTCTGCAAGATGGTAGCCTCCTTTTTCATCACCGCCACCAGTCAACAGTCGGTCAACAGCCGGTCAACGGTGACCTAGACCCCAAAATTTGAAGAATGACCCATTGGCCTATTTTTGACGTTTCAGACACATCCGCAGCGTCAGAATTGCAACACGAAATTTCAAAAGTGAAGAACGGTGATTTAAAGTTTGTTCGCGCGAGACCGAACGGTTCGTCCGATCACCAGTGGGACGATTTCGGTAATGATTTCGGTCCCTCCATTCCTGAAATTTATGTTTTGAATGATTATATATTAATTATGTATTTTAGCATGTGAAATTGTAAGAAAAATGGACTGTGTATGAAAAATAGTCAAAGAAGAAAATGTGCAAAATGTAAAGATTTTTATGTAAAAGTTGAATTTTTATGTAAAAATATAGGCCTCTGGTATAGTATGTGGTAGAGTTGAAATAGGTTAGATGGTTTCGAGGCGTTTCCTAAACGCCGGGAACCCAAAAATTAAGCGAAAAAGCTGCCGAAATTTCAAAAACGGCATAAAGGGGTATTTTAGGAAACGAGGAGTAAAAATGTGGTCGGGATGGAAACCCGAGCCCCTTCAGTGACTTAGACCCGAAAAAGAGGATTAACGACCTAGGATTAGAATAGTACCACCAGAGGGTCGGGTGTGAAATAATTATAGAAATTACAGTGATTAATGCTGTAAAAATTTATTAAGGCCTAAGAAAGATGAATTTATGACTTTTGGGTTTAGAAAAATCCATTAAAATGTTAAAATAAAGATTTAACGGCCCAAAGGCCCATCAGGGGCAAAATGGTCATTTTAACTAAAAATTTTAGAATGGTCCCGTTAAGCCTTTATGTTCATCGTTTTATGATTTTTGGGCTTAGAAAATCCAGTTTAAGTTTTAAAATGATAAGATTCATGATCAAGATAAATGTACTATTCATATAAATAGTACTATTCATGGTAAATAGTAGTATTCATGGTCAAAGTTACTATTCATGATCATTTTGATCAAAAATTCTGAAATGCTCAGAAAGGATTGTTACAGCCTTAAAATAACTTAAATAGAACTCTTAAAGCCAAAATCAAGTTTTAAGTCGAAAAAAAAAGTAAGAAAACCCCGTTAAAGGCAAAACGGTAATTTTTGCCAAAAATTTAGGAAATAGTCAAAATGAACTGTTAGAGCTTCAAACATGATTCAAAGACTCTAATGAGGATTTTAAAAGCCAAAAGTAAAGTTTAAGTGAGAAAAATCCCGCTAAGGGTAAAATGGTAATTTTGTCAAAAGTTTGGGAAACAAAGTTCATTTTTCCAAAGTTAGCGGAAAAGTGACAAATGAGTTTAATTAAGATTTTAAGGTCAAGTTCAAGATTTTAAAAGCAGGAAAGTGCTTAAATGAAAGTATGACCATTAGTCAAAGTTACTATTCACATCAAAGTTACTATGCATCGTAATTTTTGACAGAAGTTGACAGAAAAATTATAAAAAATGAAACGTAGAACTTTTTACGTTTTATTAAGCTTTATGTATGATTTAAGTAACGAAAATAACCGTGACTATTTCGGTTATAGGAATCCGATATAGATGCAATGAAGGGACGTCTACGGACTAAGAAAGCAAGAAAGGAGATACGAGCAGAAGTATCAGTAAGTTCGAACATTTAATTGACTGTAACATGAATAGACTATTATGTCTAAGTTTCATCTGTGGTAAGCTTTAAATATTTCTATGTCTGCAATATGTATGAAATTTTATGTGTTATATGTTGCAAGTTCAAGCATTTAGTTGACTGCAACATAAATTGACATGTTATGTCTATGTTTATATGTTGTATGAAAGTTATATGTGTCAGTGCTATATGCACCAAAGTGTGGCTAACAACTGCTATGTTATGAACTATATGTTATGTCTAAGTCAAATACAAATTGACTTGACATGTTTATATCTACGTGTTATATGTAGTAAGTTCAAACATTTTATTGTCTGCTACATGAATTTATGTAATATGTTTATATGTTATGTATGAAATATAAAGTATATATTTAAGGTGTTATATGCGCAAAGTGTATATAATAAAATGCACACAATGAGTGTTCCAGACCATGGAGGTAATGATAATGCCACCTGATCGGAACCATATGAAAGACAGTAAGGAAAGACAAGAATCAGCAAGATAATAAAATTGAAGCTTTAAACGTTGGATGTTTATGTTTTAGGTCTAAGTCAAACATGAATTAACTTCTATGTTTAAGTGTTATATGTAGTAAGTTCAGACATTTAATTGTCTGTAACATGAACTTACTTGACATATTTATGTGTTATGTGTTCTATATGCAGCATGTAAGTTTAAATATTTCCATGTCTGCAACATAAATAGACTGGTCATATTTATGTGTTCTATGTGTAGTTTTAGTGTCAAGATACTATGATATGAATGTGACGGCCCGCCCTTCTTATAGGCTAACCGACACCATCACTGTCAAGCACCATAGCCAATTGCGACGGACGGTTGCCTCATGGGTCGTCGATAACATACTTAAACTTATTTTTAACTTGCTCAGATACCACCTGTGACAACAGTTGGTACTCTAAGCTAGACCCATCGTAAACCTTCTTTGATACCAACTGTGACAGCTGGTATCTTAGTTTTATCATACTTTCTTTAATACGCTTTGTTTAACTTTCCATTTGAACATGAAAATAGGGAACAAATTTTTTTCTTTCACAAGATATTTCTGTAAAGCAAAATATAGTTTACAGAAATATTATATTTCTTTTTTCGAAATTACACATAAAATACATCAATTCTCTTTTCTTCAAATCTCTCTTTTAAATCGCTCAGCGGAAGACTAGTACTAGGACAATATCCACGGTGGATTCCCTATCCCTATTAGCACACGTAAATCCCGCCGTCATCCAGGTAATCTACTGCTGAGATACAGGTTTCTTACCTGCAACATTAAACAAACTCGTGACCTAAAGCTCAGTTAGTTCAAACATAAATACATGACGTATAAAAGCTCTTACCACATCGTAACGAGCATCACTGTTACCAACAGTGGCATCAGAATAATCATAACATATAACATAGCTCGATCATCAACTATGACATCAGAGCATTAACATAACACATGGTACACACCATTCATCGCTTTAAAACATTCATACGTAGCATAGTAAGCATACTTGGCATCACATTATCATTCAACTTACTTACATTTCGTAGCTTATTCACAACACATCGCATACTAGTATCTTATACTAGTTACAGTAACGTTCATACATATAAAATACTCATACCATGAATCATATAGATTCAATATACAATTTTCTATCAATAGTACTATTCATCCATGAATAATACTATTCACCACGAACAATAACTTTGACCTTTGACCGGATACTATTCACATTAGCCTAACCGGTTACTATTCATATCTTTCTAACCGAGTTCGCTATACTTAATGTAAGCTTCGGTTATGCTCAATTATGGCTTTCGTCACATTATTGACTACTATCTTTGTTTATATTTTTGTTTGAGCTCATTGTGGCAGTACCGATAAATTATTGCGCGCTGACTGGGAGGGCCTAAGGAGCGACCCTAGAGCTTCTTCCACCACAGCCCTTATTATATTCTTGTAGGAACTGAAAAAAAAACCTCCATCACAACGTTGGAGAAGTGATACGCCTTAAATGATTTTATTACCATCTTTCAATTATAATTCTGACCAAGTGACATTAATTGTCACCTCAAGGTCATTAACCTCCATCGCCCGTAGGCCTTAGACTATTCTCTATTCTCTTTATATGGGATATGTTATACTAACTAATCCCCAAGTGTCCATAGGACTTAATACCTAACGTTCACTTAGTACATAATCAGTATCAATGTATTTCATTTTACAGAAAAATTTAAATGTCTGAACTTACTGCATATAACGCATCAACATAAATATGTCAAGTCAATTTATATATGACTTAGACATAACACATAGTTCATAACATGACTTTCATAACATCTACATCATCGCATCTTGAAATGAAAACAGACATACAATAGTCAGTTCATGTTGCAGACAATTAAATGCTTGAACTTACAGATACTTTTGCGCGTATCTCCTTTCCTGGGTCCGCAGACGTTCCTTCGTTGCGTCTGGATCGGGTTCCTATAACTGGAAAATCAACGGTTATTTTCAATCTTATTTCATATATAAAACTAAATAAAACGTAAAAATTATACGTTTTATTTCCCAATCATGAACTTAGGGGTCTAAAATCCCATTTACCACTGTTCCGCTAACTTTTGACAAAATAACCATTTTACCCCTAGCAGAATCTTTTCATCATAACTCTGCTTTTCTTTGATTTACAACTTAATTTTGGCCCTTAGAATCTTAATTAAGCCATTATAAGTCCATTGGGGCCCTTTTTTATCATTCTTGAAATTTTCGGTCAAAATGACCGTTTTGCCCCTGATGGGTCTTTAGACCGTATCATTTTCATTTTAATATTCTATCGGGTTATTCTATGCCCAAAAATCATAAAATAATATTTCTTAGGCCTTATCGAGCTTTTATAGCATTAATTGCTGAAATTCTCGATTTACTATTTACCAACCTTCGGGCAGTACTATTATGACCCTCGGTCGTCAATACTCTTTTTCCCGGGCCTAGGTCACCGAGGGGGCTCAGGTTTCCATCCCGACCACATTTTTACCCTTTGGTTCCTAAAATACCCTTTTGTGCTGTTTTAGAAATTTCAGCAACATTTTCGTTTAAATTTTAGGTTCCCGACATTTAGGAAACGCCTCAAAACGATCTAACCAAATTCTATTCTACCACGTACTATACCAGAGGCCTATATTTTTACGTAAAACTCAACTTTTATGTAAAAATCTTCACATTCCCATACATTTCTTTATCCATCATTTTCATCCATTTTTCTTACAATTTCACATGATAAAATACATAATTAATTTATAATCATTCCAATACATAATTTAAGGAATGAAGAGACATAAATCACTACTGAAATCGTCCCATCAACGATCGAACGAACCGTTTGGTCTCTCGCAGATAAACTTTTTATCTCTGTTCTTCACTTTGCAAGTTTGGGTTTGCAAATCTGATGCTGTGGATGTGTCCAGAACGTCGAAAATAGGCCAACGGGCCATTCTTCAATTTTTGGGGTCGGGGTCATTGTTGACTGGCATTGTCCAACGGTAGTTTGGGTCAAGCTTGGTACCAAAATGTAGATCTCGACGAGAGGAACCCATTGGTGGTGTCAATTTCACCAATCGAGCCTCCTATCACCAGAATCGAACCTCAAAAAATCAGACGGTGGCGGCGTTGTTCAATCTTCACCGTGCCGGGGTTGTTGCCCAAAATTGACTTGGGGCTTTTGATCTACGCATTACTCTGAACATTTTGATACCCACCACGTCACTCAACTCTGTCAGAATCGTCAGATTCCACAGCGGCGACAATGAGGGTTTGGGTGGCGCGATCCGGCGGCTGTTGAGGTGAAACAAGACTTGGGTTTTGTTCTCCTCTTCACAACGAATCCATTGGGACCAGAATCTTGGCATTTGGACGTCGGAAGGAGGAGAAACGGTTGATCGAAATTTTGGTCTTTGGTGGCATTCAAGCGGCGCGTGCGGCATTCTCTGGCGTCGGTTCCGTCGATTCGGCACACCGTTGGACTCAGCTCGGTGAGAGCTTTCCAACGAGACCGGTGGTGTCAAAAACGGACACCGTTTTCGGTGGTTGGTTACTATTCATCGACGGTGTGTGTGGGAGAGAAAAAGGAAATAAGGAAAATAATGAGACCTTTTATGCAAATTTGCCAATTTTCGCCCTTATATACACTTTTTATCCAAAATTTCAACATGAGCTATCCTGACTAATTTGGGCGTGCTGAATCCAAATATATCAATTTTATTTTCATCCGAGGTTATCTTGACCAGTTTCCGGTACTGCGAATTCCCGGTCAAAAATTACTTTTGTGCTCAATTAACTAATTTGAGCATTCTGATAGGCTATATTGACTAATTTGGGCATGCTGAACCCAAATTTATCAGTTTTATTTTCATCCGAGGTCATCTTGACCAGTTTTCTAGTACTGTACATTTTCCGATCAAAATTTAATTTTTATGCTCAATTGACTAATTTGAGCATTCTGATCCCAAATATATTAGTTTTATATCAAGAAAAGGTCATCTTGACCATTTTCTTGATACCGTATATTCCTCAGTCAAAAATAGCATTTTATGCTCGATTGACTATTTTGAGCATACTGATTCTAAATATATCAGTTTTATATCAAGAAAAGGTTATCTTGACCAATTTCTTGATACTGCGTGTAACACACGCACACACATATAACATCACTACCGTAACTCTTTCATCTTTTGGTGGACTTGTCTTACCACAAGTCACCTTCTAGGGCTCTCGATACCGAAATGGCACCGTTTATTCCTATTTCGGTTCTATGAAATTTTTCCACAACCGAATTTCTCACCTTTTAAATTGTCAGAACATTTTATCACATTCTAAATAATATTAAATCATTCAATTCACATTTTAAACCAAAAAAAATCATTATATACATTCAATATACCTATTTTCTGAGAATGGTGAAATTTCTCGGTTATCACAATGAATGTTACGAAAGTCATGTTATGAACTATGTGTTATGTCTAAGTCAAATATAAATTGACTTAACATGTTTATGTTTATGTGTTATATTATGTAAGTTTAGACATTCTAAATGTCTGTAACATGAAATTACGTAATATGTTTATATGGTATGTATGACATGTAAAGTATGTACCAAGGTGCTATATGCACACTAACGTGTGAAATACAATACACATAAGTAAATAAAGAAATGTAATAAGTGTTCCAGACAAAGGAGGCAATGATAATGCCATCGGTTAGTAACCGCATGAAAGATGGTAATGAAACCACTTTGGCGTACCGACTTCCCACACAGGTGGAGGTTTCTTATGATCAGTTATGATATGGCTCCCAAATCGATGGTGGTACGTCCCGGGTTTGGAAGTCTGATGTTCAAGTAGACTGTAAAGGATTGGTCAGTGGGTCGCTCCCCAGAGTCCCTCTTAGTTATGTGCGCATTACGGTACGACCAATCATGGGGCCTAAAACCAGAACGTAATGAAAGATAAAGACCTAAGACTAAAAATACAACCCATAACGAGCCTAAGATATACTAACACTACCAGTACCGTCGCGATCAAAGTTACTGTTACGGTCAATTGTACTATTCATAATCAATAGTATTGTTCATGTTTATGGCCTCTAATCCGACGATGGTACGTCTTAGGTGCAGAAATTTAAAATGTGATATGTTCACAATGTAAATATTGTTCATGATCAGAGTTACTATATGAATAGTAATGCAAAAGCAATGCATGTTATTTATTATGTTAATGATCCATGTTATGTTGGATGTTAAGGATGTTTAAGCATACGTAAGTATAAGTTATGATGCTTAAGTATATTTACGATGTTTTACATATTTAAGTATGACAAGTATGTTCATGATATTAAATATGGAAGTATGTTCACGATGTCAAGGATGTTAAATATCTTATGTCACGATGTTCAAGCATACGTTAAATATGCCATGTTTAAAATATGATATGTTCACGATGTTAAAGAGGTTAAGTATGTTTACGATGATAAACATGAAATTCTGTTCAAGATGTTAAATATGTTAAAAGTATGTCAAGCACGAAAGTATGTTCAGAATATTAAGTATATTTAAAGCATGTTAAGTATGAAAGTATGTTCACGATCTGAAATATGTCAAGTATGGGTATGATGTACGATATTATATGTTTACGATGTAAAGTATGTTAAGTATGAAAGTAGGGTTAAGACGTTAAAGTATGTTAAGTGCAAAAGTATGTTCATGATGTTAAGTATGTTTAAAGTACATTAAGTATGTTTATGATAATAAGTATGAAAGTAGGATTATGATGTAAAGTATGTTCAGGTATGTACAAGTACATTGACCATATTATGTACTATAAGTATAAATGTGAAGCGATGTATGATATATGTTGTGTTAATATTTTGATGTCATAATTGATATCAAATATGCTCTATTTAAAAAGGTAAGAGTATAAATATGTCATGAATGTATGTTTGAACTTACTGAGCCAGTCGCTCACAAGTTTATTTATGTTGCAGGTAAGCAACCTACCCAATGATAAGACGAGTGATGGATGACGAATGAGATCTGCATGTTCCAAGGGACTGGGCGAGAGTTATGGTACTGCTATGAGTATTCTGCTTAGCTGTTTGAAAGAGTATTGAAATGATGTTATATGATGTATATCAAGTTATGATATAGGAAATGTTTGACAATGATACAGTTTTTAAGTTTAAAATTTAAAGTTAAAAAAAAAATATTTCCTATTTTCACGTGCAAATGGGAAGTTAAAATAAGCATGTTAAAGGAAGTAGGTTAAAAGTAAGATACCAGTCGTCACAGGTGGTATCAGAATAAGTTAAAAGTAACTTACCGATGACTCAAGTGGTTACAGTCTATCGCAGTTAGCAACAGTAGCTAACTGTAATAGTGCTGTTTAACCTTACGTAGGGCGGGACGTCACAATATTATGTCTATAGGAACCCAAACTAGAGATAAAACTGCAGAAGAGTTCCGGAAGTGGACATTATTGTAGTGGTGGTAATGTGACAACCGGGAAATTTTGGCATTCTCTGAAGAAAATGTATGTATATAACAATTTGAACTATTTAAAGAGTGAAATGAATGTATTTATATTGTTTAGAATATATTAAAATATTCTAACAATACTGACGAGTAAGAATTCAGTGTTGATAAAATTCACTGAGTTGAAACGGGTGGAACGGTGCCAAAAACGGCATTGAAAACCCTAACCGGTGCATTGTGGTGCACTAAAAGATGAAAAACTTTCGGGATTGATTTTGATCAAACGGAAGCAGTATAAATTGATCTGACTGCACAGGAGACCTCAGGAACCCGCCGGGACGATTTCAACAAAATTTCGGCTCGAACCGACATCAGTCAAAAAGTAGTCGAATTAATGTGAATAGTAAAGTCAAAGTCAAAGTTTTACTTTGCATTTATGACATCATAAAGCCAATTTATTAAATGTGAAAATTTTGGTGGTTGGTGGCATTAATGGCCAAGATTGATTTGCTTTTTGATCTAAAGGCTAAGATTTGGCCAAAATTAACCAAATTAAATTTGTGAAAAATATGGAAAGTAATGGCTTGAAAGGTGTTGAAATCTCATTGGTTGGAAGCTAAATTAATTGGTTTCTTTGTTGCATAAGTCGGCAAAATTGGGAACAAAATGGCTGTAGCCTTTTCAAAGCCAAAACAAGAAGAAAAAATTTTTCTAAGTGATTCCATGGTGAACCCGTGAGCAACCAAGGAGAACCAAGCCAAATATTCAAGTGTTCTTCACAAAAGTGGTATCAAACCCTTCATTGAAGTTAAGGGAAGCAAGAAAGCAAGGTAACCTTCTTTGGTTTGCAATTTTTCTTGGTTTTTCATTGAAAAATCCGTGGGATGAATAGTATGGAGGATGAAAAATTTTAAGTTGGTTTTGGTTGATTTGGTGCTTCGGTTTTGTTAAGGGTGTGATTAGAAGAAAAACCATGCATTTTGTTTAAAGAAAAACAAAGTTTTGGTTGGTTTTCCAAGGGTAAAACTGGGAGTTACCTTGTGTGTTTGTTGATAAATTGTTGTTGGTTAAATGTTGTAATGCTTTAAATCATGTTTTGGTTAAATGTAAAGCATGATTTGTATGGTTATAAAGCTTGGAAAAATTTTGGAATCAAAAACCTTAAAATGGCCGTGGGTTGTAATTAGGGTTTGGTGAATAATTTTTGCATGATTAACTTGATGTTTGGATAGTTTAAATGATGCATTTAATTATGAAAATGATGGTTATGTGATTGAACACATGAAACAAAAATTTGGTGCATGTTTTATCTTAAATGGCCGTGGGTTATGTGAGATGAAAAACCCTAAGAATTGTGTTGTAAAAGGCATGGAAATTGGCTTGAAAATGTGCTAGGTAACGACATTAGAATAGCCTAAAATTTGGTTGAAAAATTGGAAAGTTTTGGTTAGGTTTTGAGTATGAAAACCATGGCTAAAACTAAAGGCAAAATTGAAAGAAATTTTGTGGAATGTGGTTCAAAATGTGAATTGGAAATTTTGTGAGCTTTTATATAAAAGTTTGGGAAACTTTTACATAAAATAGGCTTGTGGTATAGTACGTGGCACGTACATATGGTTCAAGGCGTACCTAATGCTGGTAGCCTTAAATTTACGCCGAAATGCTGCCGAAATTTCGAAAATGGCATTTGGGGTAAAAAGGGAATTAAAAATAAAAATTTAGGGTCAGGTCGGAAACCTGAGTCCCTAAAGGAAAATTGAATAAGGGAAACTTAAGGGGTGGTTTATGAATAGTAACCCATCCCCTTAAAAATGTAAAACGCGAGTGAAACTAAAAAACCGACCCCGAGGGGGGGCGTTTTTGGGAAACGAAGTAAAGGTCCGAGTCGGGTACGGAAAATCTGAGTCTCGAAGACCTAGATCGGGAACGTCTAGATGAACATTTTAAATGCTAGTAGAACGTCCATTTGAGGCTCCGAAACGATAGAAAATCACTAAACCGACGTAAGGGTCGGAATACTACTTCCTGAGGGTCGGTAAAAGGTGAAAAATGGAAATAAAATAGAAACAAACCCAGTAATGAATAGAAAAGAGTCAGAAAAGTTCATGAGAGCCAAAAATGCAGTCTAGATCGAGAAAATTCCGTCAGGGGCAAAATTACAATTTTGCCAAAATATAGGGGCAAAATCGTAATTTTGTAAAGTTGAAAAAAATAGGAAAAATGATAAATAAAGCCTAAAAAGTTATAAATAGGTTTTATTTAAGCTTTTTAATGAAAAATAAAAGCTATAAATGAAAATGAAATTAATAGACAAGGATTTGTCTGTAGGATCCCAAAATCGACCTACAAGGAGAGCGATTAAAGATCCAAGAAAGAAAAGGGGAAGAAACAGATAAGGTAAGTTCAGACATTTACCTGTCTGCAACATTATTATTGGAGACTTTGATGTACTAATTATAAGTTAGGTACATATGTGCTACGGGCACTATTATAGAGTAGAGAGAGACGAAATGTGCTACGGGCACTATTGGAATGGGACACATAATAAATTATGCTTCGGGCACTAGAGCGAGGTTAATAAAACTCACTCACCTAAAATTAAAATGTGAACCATTCCTAACCACGGGGCAATATGAAGTCACCGGGTTAGAACTTTAAAAAGTCGATAATGAAACCACTTTTGGCGTACCAGCCTTCCGTACAGGGAGGTAAACTTTGCCTTCGGGGCTATGATGACGAGATTAAGGCTATGGAGGTCAGCACTGATATACCGCTCCCAGTCATGTATAATTTTACCTTCGGGGCTATGATAATGAGATTAAGGCTGTGGAGGTCAGCACTAATGTACCGCTTCCAGTCATACGCACTAAAATGGTACTGCCAACCTGAGCTCAAAACCAGAACATAATATAAGATAATTACCTAAAACTGAAACTATGCCATAATTGAGCATAAGACAGTTTCGTGAGAGTACTAACATCGTGGTGGATGTACTGTGATATACTGTGTTGTGGTCAAACTTACTATTTATAATGAATAGTGATCGAAGTTACTATTCATGATGAATAGTGATCAACATTACTATTCATGATGAATAGTACTATTCATAGAAATTTTATTTCTTGCATGTTTGAACTTACTGAGCCTGTAGCTCACCATTTTTGCTTATGTTGCAGGTGAGCGACCAGCTCAGTAGCTTTGTATGACTGGATGGCGGACGGGATAGCGCGTGTCAAATAGGATAGGAGGCAATGGATATGGTCCTGCCAGAGTCTTTCCGCTAAGCGATAATAAAGAAGGGAAAAGAAACAGTTTTTTTATAAATATATATTTTGCGAAAGTACTGTATTATGTAAATTACTTTGTACTTGGAAACAAAGTGATTAGTAGATAATGTTTGACATGATGTTTTAAAAAAAAAACGTCATGTTTGAAAGAGAGATAGATTAGCCGGTGACCCATGAGAGTACAATCTATCGCAATTAGTAATAAAGCTCAACTGTAATAGTATTGTATGATCTCTACGAAGGGCGGGCCGCCACAGGTAAGTTCAAGCATTTTCATGTCTGCAATATGAAATACTGTATTATTTCATTATGTACTAGTTGTAGATTAGGCATTAAATCCTATGGACATTGGGGGATTAGTTAGTATAACATATTCCACATAATAAGAGAAAGAGAATATCTAAGGCCTATGGATGATAGAGTTCAATGACCTTGAGGTGATGATTAATGTCACTTGGTCAAGATTATAAATGAAATATGGTAATAAAACTATTTAAGGTGTACTGCCCCTCCAACGTTGTGGTGGAGGTCTTTCAAATCTTGTGAGGATATCATAAGGACTTGAGAGGAATAAGCTCTAGGGCCGCTCCCTAGGCCCTCCCAGTCAGCGCGCAAAATAAATTATCGGTACTGCCACAATGAGCTCAACACTAGAATACAAATAGAGAGAATAGTCTATAATATGACGAACGCCATAATTGAGCATAACCGACACTAACACTAAGTGTAGTGAACTTGGTTAGTATAATGTAAATAGTAACTGGTTAGAGTAATGTGAATAGTAACTGGTTAGGGTAATATGAATAGTAATCGATTAGGGTAACATGAATAGTAATCAGTTAAAGTAATGTTAATAGTAACCGATTAGGGTAATAGTTACTATTCATCGATCAATGGTCAAAGTCACTATTCATGGTAAATAGTACTATTCATAGAAAATTGTAATTTTGCTATTTTTGAATCTATATGATTCTTACTAAGTATGTTTGAACAAACTGAGCCTGTTAGCTCATCAGTTTGTTTATGTTGCAGGTAAGAAACCTGTCCAGTAGACTAATGGATGGCGGTAGGATGTGCGTGTGTCAATGGGATAGGAAGTCCACTATGGATTTTGGTCCTGCTACCAGTCTTCCACTGAGTGATAAGTTAGTGAATTAAAGAGAATGTATTTTGAAAAGCATAGTATATGTATATTGTATGTTGTACATTATGTTATACTCAAAAGGACAATTAAAAGTTAGTATTATACTTTACATGGCTTTCATACTTAGTTTTCTTCTAAGGAAAGTATGTATTAAAAAGAGAAAAAAAAATTTATGGGTGAAATTTTGGGTCCTGAAAAATAAGAGTTGAGAGAAAAAGAGTTTTAAATGGCGATCCAGATTCGACACATGGGTTGTCTTGGTCAGCAGCAGAGTTGGTTCATTACAGTTTCTCGTGGTTGGATTCGGGGGCGCAACCCGTTGATTGCGGCGATGAGGAAAAAGGCGGTCAACATCTCGTAGATCTCAACGTGAGGAACCCATTGGTGATGTCAATTTCACCAATCAAGGCCCCTATTGCTGGAATCGAACCCCTGAAAATTGGTGACAGTAGCGGTGATTCGTTCTCCATCTTTCTGGCGCTATTGCCCAAAATTGGCTTGGGGCTTTTGCTCCTCGTGTTATTCTGAGTATTTTGGTACCGGTGGTGTCGCTCAACTCTACCAGAATCGATAGATTCCATGGTGACTTCACAGCGGTGACAACATGATCTTGGGCGATGCGATCCGATGGCCGTTGAGCTGAAAGGAAGCCTGGGTTTTGTTCTACTCTTCACCCTGAGTCTTTTGGGACTAGAATCATGTCGATCGGACGTTGGACGGCGGAGATACGGCGGTTTGACTTTTTCAGCAACCGACGACTTTGGGCGGTGCGTGCGGCATTCTCTGGCGTCGATTCCATCGACTCAGCCCACCGTTGGACTCAGTTCGTCGAGAGCTTTCCATGGAGACCGGTGGTGTCAAAAATGGACACCATTTCCTATGGTCAGTTACTGTTCACCGACGGTGTATGGGAAAAAAGAAAGAATGAGAAAATTATGGGGGCCTTTGCTCAAATTTTTGATTTTTCGCCCTTATATATATTTTTTTGTCCAAAATTTCAACATGAGCTATCCTGACTAATTTGGGCATGCTGAACCCAAATATATCAGTTTTATTTTCATCCGAGGTCATCTTTACCAGTTTTTTGGTACTGCATGTTTCCTGGTTGAAAATTACTTTTTGTGCTCAAATGACTAATTTGAGTATTCTGATTCCAAATATATCAGTTTTATTTCAAGAAAAGGTCATCTTGACCAATTTCTTGATACTGCGTGTTTCCTAGTCAAAAATTGCATTTAATGCTCAATTGACTATTTTGAGCATACTGATTCTAAATATATCAGTTTTATATCAAGAAAAGGTCATCTTGACCAATTTCTTGATATTGTGTATGACACACACATGCGTATACACATAAAATCACTACATTTCACATTTTAAACGTGAAATTCATTGTGTACATCCCATGTACCGATTTTCTGAGAATGGTGAAAATTCCTGATTGTCACAGCCTCCCAAACCTTTTCTCTTTCTTCCTTTTGTCTGAGCAGGTGATATTTAGCCCTGAGGGCTCAACTTACATAATTTGCCACTGAGGTTGGTGGTACTGGCCCACTATCAACTAGGGCAGATATCTCTGGCCAAAACATGCCAATCATCTTCTGAATCTTTTCTCTTTCGGTCGACACCACATAAGGACATAACCGGGACAGTTGATCAAATCTTCGGCATACTTCACTCACCGACTGATTTCCCTATTTTAATTCAGCATATTCTTTTTGTTAGGGGCGTAAGGTAGTTGGATCGTAATATTTCTGGTTAAACTCCTCCAGAAATTCGTCCCAAGTCATTACGATCACGTCTTTCCTTAAGCGGACCGTGTCCCACCAGAATCGAGCATCCTTCTTTAGTACAAAGGACGCGAACAGAATCTTTTCTTGATCAGTCAAATTCATGAAGTCGAGAATCATCTGCAGAGAAGAAAGCCACTCATTTTCCTCAAGTGGATCAATTGACCCCTCGAACTTCGGCGGCTTCATCCAACGGAATCGTTCATATAAGGGTTCTTGGTTCACCGTAGGTTGGGGTTGTTGGACCTCTAGAACAACCGGCAGCACTGCTAGTGCTGTTTCTGCTGCCTATAAAGTGTGGCCTTCTTCTTGGCCCTGTCGTTGTTCCGTGGCAGATAGCTGCTATCATAGTTCAGCATTTTCTTTCATTTGATTCTCTAGGAGGGCTTGTAATTCCTCTACTCTGTCTACTATGGTAGGGCATCATCCTCTTTGGGCACTCATGGTGTTCTCTTTCTTCTAGCCTTGCACAATAATCAAAGGTTAGATTTTCCATAAATAAATTTGGTAACATGGCAGAAATCGTAATCATGTCATTTACTGCATAATATAAGCATTTCAAAGCATCCCATCTCATTTCATAGCATTTCTTGCATCATACATATCATACATGAACATTTACATGCACTGTAGTATTTAGATTGTATTTGTCTTAGCTTCTTACTTCATATAAGCATACATACATGCATACATATTTACATATGGACACGTATTTACACATATTTCAGGTTTCAACTACCCTATTCATCTTGACCTAATGGAAATTCCTTTAGGTCTTCTTCATCTTCATCAGAGTCATCACCGGTAGACGTCCCCTGATCATGGTTTGCATTTATCCTTTGTCATGATGGACCGGCCTCATGGTCATTAGCCATCGGTGGTGGTCCGTATAAACATGTCAACACCCCATCCTCATGATCCTATTCCCATTGATGCTTTTCCATGCATTCCCTTAAACTACACCCTTTCAGCTCTAATGACACTAGGGACAAATTCACGCCTAGTAAGGGAATGGAGTAGACTTACCCTTCATTTTAACTCTGTAGTGAGTCCTTTCCAAAACATTTCACAAAAGTATTCATCGGAAAAATTTAGGAGCGGCCACCTTTTTACAACATTTTCCTCGAATCGCACCGTGTATGTAAGTATCGTATCCCTGGGGGTCATCTGAAATATTTCGGTTCTCTGAATATAATCCCTGACATCTGTTATTCGGGGTAATGTCGGCGGTGGTGTGCTTTCCTCTCTAGCCGAAGGAACTGGAGTCGTCTCTAGGCTTCTTCAGGAAAATTACTGTCTCATGGTCAAGCAGAAGTTGGCCCAATTAAGCCTCAACAATGCATCTTGATCGCAATACTCCCAATAAACTCAGGCATCTCCTTGGAAGGTGCTCACAGTAAGAATGACTCAGTAATCTCGATCTATGTCACATGATCGGCAAATCAGTTCTACAGTGTGTAGCCAATCCTGTACTTGTGCCGACTAATGTCCTCTATCGAAAATAGGTGGCTGAAAAGCCCTAGAAGCCTGAGTGGCTCTGGCAAAACTCTTATGGTGATATGGTCTCATCCACCGACTACAAGGATGTCGACTACCACTGGTGGTGGATGAAGTATCGGTGGAGGGGTTGGTGCCCTAGTAGTCATCGGTGCCTCTACTCATGGAGTTACAGGGTTTGCCGGTGCTGGAGAGTGTACTGTTAGTCGTCAGGGTGGGGATGGCCTAATTACGGGTCTAATCTACACCCTGGGAGGACCCCTAACTCTGTATAAAAGTGGTCGGATGTATGGTGGTCTCCTCATCTAATTCCTATATAAGGTTCACTTAACGTAAATAAACATTTTACTAATTGTAAAAACAAACTTGACTTACTTGGATCGACGAACGGGATGCGCATCAAGCCTTGAGGGATATGGTCAACCGCTCTGATACCAACTGTGGTGGCCCGCCCTTCATGAAGGCTAACAGTACTAGCATAGTAGAGTTTTGGAGCCTACTATGATAGACTGTCACCTCAATGAGTCATCGGCAACTTACTTCTAACTTGTTTTTATTATTTACCACTGGTATTTTAAATTGAAACTTTATCGTGAAAACTGGGGATATTTTTTTTTTTTTAAAACTGATTGTGAAAACTGTAATATCGTAAAACCTCATAAAATATACACTGAAATACATATCATACTTTGTCATACATAATTTACATTATGATACAATATTTCAAAACATGTCTTATAATTGCTCAGTAGAAAACATCAGTAGGACCATTCCCCTCGCCCAGCCCTGACGGCAGATGCAGATCCCGCTCCTCGTCCATCGACTAGCTACTGGTGTACGGGCTTCTTACCTACAACATAAATAAATTTGTAAGTGACAAGCTCAGTAAATTCAAACATAAATACCAGAACATAAAACTTAAAATCATAAAAAGTACTATTTATATGAATAGTAACTTTGACTTTTGACTATGAATAGTAAATTTGACTTTGACCGATACTATTGATGTTGACTTTGACCTAAGATATTACACATAAAGTTAGTATATATTATGCTCAATTATGGCAAATCTTAAGTCTTAGGTCTTATCTTGCATTAGGTTCTGGTTTTGGGCCTCGTGATTGGTCGTACCATAGTACGCGCATGACCGAAAGGGACTCTGGGGAGCGATCCACTGGCCAATCCTCTACAGTCTACATAACATGATATTAATAAAACATAACATGAGAAACCTCCACTTGTGTGGGAGGCCAGTACGCCAATATTGGTTTTATTACCGTCTTTCATGTGGTTCCTAACCGGTGGCATTATTACTGCCTCCTGGGTCTGAAACACTTTTACATCACGTTTTTTATTTATGGTTATTTTATTTACCACGTTAGTGTGCATATAGCACCTTGATACTTATTTACATGTCATACATAACATATAAACATATTAAGTAAATTCATGTTGCAGAAAAATAAATGTCTGAACTTACTGATATTTTGTAATGACCGCCATTTTCATGACACCTACTTACCATGCAATAAGTCATTAAGGAATAAAATGGAAATAATTTGATGTCTTTTAGTGTAAATTTAAGTAACACGATAAGGTACACGACCATGTGAGTGATCGTGTACCATTCGGACTATGTATCTGTGAGAAGCTGTGTGAGTGTACATGGCCGTGTAGTGTAACACGGTCATATACATGGTTGTGTAAGAGGTCGTGTACCGCTCGGATAAATGAATGTGTTTCAAAGACATGGCCATGTTGAGTAGTCTCAACCAGTACACGCTCGTGTTGCCTTACACACACCCGTGTAAGAGTCCATGTAGAAGGCTGTGTAATGAGCCGAGAACCGCTGTAATGACTCTCATGAATTATGAAACTTAATTACTATGTAATGAGTAATTAAGTTAATAAACACAGTATATTTTCCAGTTGAATGAATTAAACGGGTACAGTGACGTTTAATTACTATTCATGCAGTGACAGGGGCAACCGACAGTGAAATCGGTTCACCCTATTATGAGAGTGTGCGTGTGAGACACGCACTATCAAGAAACTTGTCCAGACGACCATTTCTTGACACAGAACTGATGAGCTAGTCATCAGTACGCTCAGACTGGTCATCTGAGCACAGTAGCGATAATTGCCTTAATAGATGTACAGTATCGAGAAAAGTGGTCTAGATGACCCCTTCTCGCCCAGAGACTGACAAAATCGGAGTCAGAATACTCAGACTAGTCAATTAGATAGAAAACAATGAATAGTGAATAGTAAATAGTGAAAAACGCAGTATCAGGTTAGTGGCCAAGACGGCCTTAATCTGGCATAAAACTGATATATTAATAGTCAGCAGGATCAATTTAGTCAATTGAGCACAAAATGTAGATTTTGTTTGAGAGACACGCAGTATCGGGATGAGGGTTAAGACGACCTATGCTCGCCCCAAAACTGATATATTTAGACTCAGGGCGTCCAAATTAGTCAATCGGACACCTGACATGTTTTTCGATACAGGGTCACACAGATCCCGAAAACTGGTCCAGAAGACCTTAGATGGACGTAAAATTGATAAATTTGAAATCAGCACGTCCAAATTAGTCAAGAGAGATTGTGTTTGAAATTTTACGGGAAAACGCCTCGTTATGCATGCGCAGTGTCAACACAGTGTAGGCCTAACCACAATATCAAGAAATTGGTCAAGATGCCTTTTCTTAATATAAAACTGATATATTTGGAATCAGAATGCTCAAATTAGCCATTTGAGCACAAAAAGGAATTTTTGACCGGGAACTATGCAGTATCGGAAAACTAGTCGAGATGACCTCGAATGAAGATAAAACTGATATATTTGGGTTCAGCATGCCCAAATTAGTTAGGATAGCCTATGTTAAAATTTTTCAAAAAATTAGTAAAAAGGGGTCGAAATTTTTGGATTTTTGTAAAAAGGCCCCCCATTATTTTTTTTTCATATCTTTTTTCTCCCCACACCACCCGTAGGTGAACAGTGATCACCGATCGAATCCAACCTCTATTTTCGACACCGCCAGTACCATTGGAAAGCTCTCGACGGGCTGATTCAAACGGTGCGCCGAGTCGATGGAACCGACGCCTGAGGAAGGTGCACGTGCCACCCGAAGCCGTCGGTGGCCGAAATCTTCTCGCCGCCGTATCTCCACCGTCCAACATCCAAATGCCATGATTCTGGTCCCAATGGATTCGTGGTGAAGAGTAGAACAAAAGACATGCCTTAGTTCACCTCAACGGTCGCCAAATCGCGCCACCCAAGTCTGCCCGTCGCCGTCATCGCCGTCACTATGGAATTCATAGAACAACACGTAGATCAAAAGCCCCAAATTAATTTTGGGCAACAACGCTAGAAAATAGAGATCCAACCACCGTTGTCGTCATCGATCTTCGAAGCCTGATTTCCGGCGATAGGAGCCTCGATTGGTAAAATTGACACCACTAATGGGTTCCTCTCATCGAGCTCTTCAAGATGGTGGCCGCCTCTTCCATCGCTACCGCTGTCAACGCCGGTCAACAGTGACCCAGAGACCAAAAATTGAAGAATGGCCCGTTGGCCTTTTTTTGACGTTCCGGACACATCCGCGGCATCGGATTTGCAAACCGGAATTTCAAAAGTGAAGAACGACGATTCAAAGATTGTGCAATTGAGATCGAACAACTTGTTTGATCGCCGATGGAAATGATTTTGGTAGTAATTTTGATCCCTTGATTCCTCATTTTATTATTGAAAATAATTATGTATTAATTATGGATTACTGACTTGAGGAATTGTAAGAAAAAGGGATGAAATGTCGAAAAAGAGAATGTGAGGAAATGTGAATATTTTTATGTAAAAAGCTGAGCTTTTACGTAAAAATTAGGCCTCTGGTTTAGTACGTGGCAGGTTAGAATAGGTTAGATAGTTTTGAGGCGTTTCCTAAACGCCAAAAACCCAAAATTTAAGCGGAAATACTGCCAAAATTTCTTAAATAGCACAAAGGGGTTTTTTAGGAAACGAGGGGTTAAAATGTGATCGGGATGGAAACCCGAGCCCCCTCGATGACCTAGGCCCGGGAACAAAGGATGGACATTTTGGAGGATTAGTAAACCAACCATTCAAAATCTCGAAATGTAAGGAAACGACCCCTAGGTCAGAATAGTACCACCCGAGGGATGGGTGTGATCTGAGTATAAAATTTGGGGCGATTAAATTAGTGAAGGTAACTCGATAGGCTAAACAGTCAATACACGAGGTATGTGGTCAGTTGACTGGTCGGTTAACCAGTCAAGGACCAAGTCTGAACAGGATAGTGAGAGACAATGATTAATTAGTCAAGTAGACAAATTAATCAAGCACAATTAGAAATTAGATATCAAAATTTCCAAAGTAGAGCACTTTGGTGCCGATAGGCATTGTTACCAAACATTGATAGAGTGACCTAAGAGTGACGTTAATTAATTTATTTGGAAAATAAATTAATTAACCATGATTAGAAATTAGGAAATCAAATTCTTAAGAAGAGGGCAACTAGTACCAATAAGGATCGGTATCACCTAACGATGGAGTTTTTATTAGTCACTAATGACCACAGTGACCTAAGAGCAAATGTTAACGAAATGTGTTATGATTACGGGGAGGTACCTGTATTGTGACGAAGACGAGAGCATAAACTGTCCCTTGACAGGTAAGTACAACTCCGCTTACAGTATGAATAAAATGAATTTAAAATAATGCTTTGACAGTATGTTAAGTATGTCTATCATGCACACGATGTTGCACAGCATGTTTAAGAGCATATAGATTCACAATCAAGTAGATTGATGAAAGAGCAAGTTAGATGCCATACATCCCTACCGTGTAGGATTAGGGACAGCTTAGAGAAGCATATGGGTAGAAAAGATAAACAAGATGGAATTTTATAAGCGTGTTGTGCCAGCTCTTTCAATTGAAAGTGTTTTAAAGTAAGTTAAAGCAGAAAGTTAAGCATCCATTGATGGTGTGATAACCGGGAAATTCTGGTATTCTCGAAAGAAAATGTACAAATATATGTATATAACAATTTGTACTTTTTAAAGAGTGAAATAAATAAATTTATATTGTGCAGAATGCATTGAAATGTTCTAACAATACTGACGAGTAAGAATTCAGTGTTGATAAAATTTGCTGAATTGAAACGGGTGGAACGGTGCCAAAAACGGCATTGAAAACCCTAATCGGTGCATTATGGTGCACTAAAAGATGAAAAACTTTCGGGATTGATTTTGATCAAACGGAAGCAGTATAAATTGATCTGACTGCATAGGAGACCTCAGGAACCCGCCAGGACGATTTCAGGAAAATTTCGGCTTGAACCGATACCGGTCAAAAAGTAGTCGAATTAATGTGAATAGTAAAGTCAAAGTCAAAATTTTACTTTGCATTTATGACATCATAAAGCCAATTTATTTAATGTGAAAATTATGGTGGTTGGTGGCATTAATGGCTAAGATTGATTCACTTTTTGATCTAAAGGCTAAGATTTGGCCAAAATTAGTCAAATTTATTTTTTGAAAAAAATGGAAAGAATTAGCATGAATAGTGTTGAATTCTCATTGGTTGGAAGCCAAATTAATTGGTTTCCTTTGCCACTTAAGTCGGTAAAGTGTGGAACAAAATGGCCGTAGCCTTTTCAAAGCCAAAATAAGAAGAAAAATTTTTTCTAAGTGTTGTCCAAGAGAACACCCGTGAGCAACCAAGAGGAACCAAGCTAATCTTTCAAGTTTTCTTCACAAAAGTGGTATCAAATTCTTCATTGAAGTCAAGGGAGGCAAGAAAGCAAGGTAACCTTATTCGGTTTGCAATTTTTCTTGGTTTTTCTCCATAAAATCCGTGGGTTGAATAGTGTGAAGAATGAAAAATTTTAGGTTGGTTTTGGTTGATTTGGTGCTTGGGTTTTGTTAATGGTTTGATTAGAAGAAAAACCATGCATTTTGTTTAAAGAAAAACAAAGTTTTGGTTGGTTTTCCAAGGGTAAAACCGTGGGTTACCTTGTGTGTTTGCTGATGAATTGTTGTTGTTTAAATGTTGTAATGCTTTAAATCATGTTTTGGTTAAATGTAAAGCATGATTTGTATGGTTATAAAGCTTGGAAAAATTTTGGAATCAAAAATGGCTGTGGGTTGTAATTAGGGTTTGGTGAATATTTTTGCATGATTAACTTGATGATTGGATAGTTCAAATTATGCATTTAATTCAGAAAATGATGGTTATGTGATTGAAAGCATGAAACAAAAATTTGGTGCATGTTTTATCTTAAATGGCCGTGGGGTATGAATGACTAAAAACCCTAAGAATTTTGTTGTAAAAGGCATGGAAATTAGCTTGAAAATGTGCTAGGTAATGACATTGGAATAGCCTAAAATTTGGTTGAAAAATTGAAAAGTTTTGGTTAGGTTTTGAGTATGAAAACCGTGGCTAAAACTAAGGGCAAAACTGAAAGAAATTTTGTGGAATGTGGTTCAAAATGTGAATTGGAAATTGTGTGAGCTTTTATGTAAAAGTTTGGAAAACTTTTACATAAAATAGGCTTGTGGTATAGTACGTGGTAGGTACATATGGCTCGAGGCGTACCTAACGTCGATAGCCTTAAATTTACGCCGAAATGCTGCCGAAATTTCGAAAACGGCATTTGGGGTAAAAAGGGAATAAAAAATAAAGTTTAGAGTCGGGTCGGAAACCCGAGTCCCTAAAGGAAAATTGAATAAGGAAAACCTAAGGGGTGGTTCGTAAATAGTAACCCGTCCCCTTAAAAGTGTAAAACGCTAGTGAAATTGAAAAACCGACCCCGAGGGGGGGGCCTTTTTTTGGGAAACGAAATAAAGGTTCGAGTCGGGTACGGAAAATCCGAACCTCGGAGACCTAGATCGGGAACGTCTAGATGAACTTTTTAAATACTAGTAAAACGTCCATTTGAGACTCCGAAACGATAGAAAATCACTAAATTGGGAATAGTGCTTCCAGAGCGTCGGGAAGGTGAAAAATAGAAATAAAATAGAAACGAACCCGGTAATGAATAGAAAAGAATCAGAAAAGTTCCTGAGAGCCAAAAAATGCAGCCTAGATCAAGAAAATTATGTCAGGGGTATAATCGCAATTTTGCCAAAATATAGGGGCAAAAATCGTAATTTTACAAAAGTTGAGAAAAAATGAGGAAAATGATAAATAAAGCCTAAAAAGTTATAAATAGGTTTTATTTAAGCTTTTAATAAAATTTAAAAGGTATAAATGAAAATGAAATTAACAGATAAGATTTTGTCTGTAGGATCCCAAAATCGACCCACAAGGAGAGTGATTAAAGATCCAGGAAAGGAAAAGGGGAAGAAACAGATAAGGTAAGTTCAGACATTTACCTGTCTGCAACATATAACATTATTATTGCTAACTTGATGTACTAACTATAAGTTAGGTACATATGTGCTACGGGCACTATTATAGAGTAGAGAGAGAGACGAAATGTGCTACGGGCACTATTGAGAATGGGACACATAATAAATTGTGCTTCGGACATCAAAGCGAGGTTAATGAAAACTTACTCACCTAAAATTAAAATGTGAACCATTCCTAACCCCGGGGCAATATGAAGTCACCGGGTTAGAACTTTAAAAAGTCGGTAATGAAACCACTTTTGGCGTACCAGCCTTCCGTACAGGGAGGTAAATTTTGCCTTCGGGGCTATGATGATGAGATTAAGGCTGTGGAGGTCAGCACTAATGTATCGCTCCCAGTCATGTACAATTTTGCCTTCTGGGCTATGATGATGAGATTAAGGCTGTGGAGGTCAGCACTAATGTACCGCTCCTAGTCATGCGCACTAAAATGGTACTGCCAACCTGAGCTCTAAACCAGAACATAATTGAAGATAATTACCTAAAACTGAAACTATGCCATAATTGAGCATAAGACAGTTTCGTGAGAGTACTAACATCGTGGTTGATGTACTGTGATATACTGTGTTGTGGTCAAACTTACTACTCATAATGAATAGTGGTTAAAGTTACTATTCATGATGAATAGTGGTCAATGTTACTATTTACGATAAATAGTACTATTTATATAAATTTTATTTCTTGCATGTTTGAACTTACTGAGCCTGTAGCTCACCATTTTTACTTATGTTGCAGGTAAGCGACCAGCTCAGTAGCTTTGTATGACTGGATGGCGGACGGGATAGCGAGTGTCAAATGGGATAGGAGACCAAGGGATATGGTCCTGCCAGAGTCTTTCCGCTGAGTGATAACAGAGAAAGGGAAAAAGAAACAGTCTTTTGTAATAATAGATATTTGCAAAAGTGCTGTATTATGTAAATTACTTCGTACTTGCAAACAAAGTAAATAGTGGATGATATTTTACATGACGAAAAAAAAAATTTCCCCAAAAACATCATGTTTTAAAGAAAGATAGATTAGCCGGCGACCCATGAGAGTACAATCTATCGTAGTTAGCTATGAAGCTTAACTGTAATAGTATTGTATGATCTCTATGAAGGGCGGGCTGCCACAGATGGCTCTCCGGCTTTTGACCATGGGCGTTGCCGATGGTCTGCGCCCTCACGGTACTGACACACGGGCCCTAAGTAGACAAGAGAAAGAAAAGAGAAGTTTGAATTATAAATGAACATAACCGGACCCTGCATTAGTTATAGTTTGCTATGCTTTCATTTTCAGTAAAGTGCATACTGCACACGATGCTTCTATCATGCATAAAGTATGTGAAGTTTTATATTCAGTGTTATGACATGTTATGTGATGACATGATATGTGAGCTGATATGTGATATGTTTATAAGGTATGTGAATGTTTCAGTGCTATATGTTACTATTTGACATGCTTATGAGATTTTAAGTATGTACTATATTTTAAACATGTTTTGCGGTTAACATATTGTACTTACTAGGTGTAAAGCTCACGGAGTGTTTTCATGCTGTAGGTAAGCGTCCTATAACGTAAACATCAAGGGGCGATGATGACGGCAGAGGCGGATGTGAGGATGAGGTTATGGATGCACCGCAAGTATTCTTCCACACAGTATGAGTAAATAGTATTTTGAATGGTGACAGTTAAAAAGTATTTTGAATAGTAAAAGTTAAATGGCATTTTCGAACAGTAAATAATATATATATATGAATAGTATATTTAAATAGTATCTAGTGAATAGTAATAAGATAAACAAATATATAAGTGTGTATGTATAATTGAAATCCTTATGTTTTTCAAATTTTACATTTTAATAGTATACACACATGAATAGTAAATACGTACACGAATATATATATATAAAAAATTTCCTCTAAAGTTATGGTATCAAATGAAGTAAGTTTTAGCATTCAGTTTTAAAGTAAAAGTTAAAGCAAGTAATAGTTTTCAGTGACGGTCCAGGCCACTGAGGGCATGGGGCGTCACATATTTTGTTAGCATTTTCTTGCCAGGATCAACCAGTGTCCCTTTTTCACCTTTTGATTGATTCCCTATAACCGAAATAAATCACGGTTATTTCTACTATTTATCTCATATTTAAAATACTATGAAATATAAAATTTTTTATTTTAAATCCCTAATTATACATTTAGGGGTTTATTCTTATTTCTATATTTAATACACAGCCTAGGATACTCTTTAGGGCCTTAATATCACTTTTCCTAACCTTTTGATAAAATGACCATTTTGCCCCTAACTTTTAACAAAATGACCATTTCATCCTTAGTGGGATATTTCCCCGTTTTTCTGACTTACAACCCTATTTTGGCCTTTAAGAATTTAATTAAATCATTCTAGAACTTTTACGGTCTTTTTTTTGTATTTTAGAAAATTTTGGTCAAAATGACCATTTTACCCCTAATGGGACCTTGTACCGTAAAATTTCCGTTTTAGCGTTTTAATAGGGGTTTCTAGTCCCAAAATCATAAAATAATCTTTCTTAGGCCTTACCGAACTTTCACGATATTTCCTACCAAAACACTTGGGTTACTATTCATTGAACCCTCGAGTGGTACTATTCCAACCCTCGGGTGATACTACTCCGACCTTCGGGGTCGTTTCTCGTTTTTCTATCTGTTCGGGACCTCAAATTGACATTTCACTACTTCTGAAATCGTTTATTGCCCTTTCTCGGGTTTAGGTCCCGAGGGGCTTTGGTTTTCAAATCCCGACCTTTATTTTACCCCTCGTTTCCTAAAATGCCCTTCGGGCATCCTAAAATTTTCGGCAGCATTTCTGCTTAATTTTTAGGATCATAACGTTTAGGTAACGTCTCCAAACCCTCGGTACCTGCCAATTACTAAACCAGAAACATAATTTTTACGTAAAACCTAAACTTTTTACGTAAAAATACATTTACAGCCCTCGTCATTTTCAACGATGTTTCAATCCATTTTTACCTATTCTTACTCTTGGTTTTCATCTATATTATTCTTTCACACATTCCTTACAAAATTTCCAGTTTTCTACCAAAACCCTGGCCACAGATTTTGTTGTCAAATAATATCAAAATTTAATTTTTTTCTTGCCCCTAACTTTATCCATAATCTCATTACATACCAACATAATCTATAAAATTAAAATATTACCCTAACACGTGAAAAATTTTCATTCAAATCCTTTTCTTTCTCATGGATTTTTTTTCTTGAAAATCAAACTTAAAATTTTGTTTTCCTTTCCATTTCCATTTCTTGATTTCCGTACATAATCAATACCATATTTAACATCCAAATTCATCAACACAAAAATCCCTATTTCACCTAGAGTATCACATGAATATTTTGCACTTGAACACACACAAATTTTGTGTTTGAAGTCTCCATAATACTTTTCCATACAATAACATAACAACAACACTAATTAATCAAGGTTTGTATCAAAATTTTTCACCCTTTCCTACCATGAAAAAGCACACGGATTTTGTGCACAAAATGCACGTAAAACTTGATTTTTCATGCTCTTATTCTTTCCTTGCTCTAACTTCATACCATTAACACTTTTTAAAGAAAAAATCCATCAAAACAAAAACTGAATTTTCACTTCAAAATCAGCCCTCATACACTCGGTTTTTCCATGAGAAAACAAGAAAAAACCATGCAAAAAATGGAAGCTCACCTTGCTATCTAGCTTCCTTGAAGTTAGGAATGAATTTTGTGCCCTTTTTGTGAAGAAAGTTGAAGAATTTTTTCCTGATTTTGGGGGACAGACTCACAGCTGCTATGGAGGCAGAAAACACAAGTTTTTTTTTTTTTTTTTTATATATGGGCCCAACAAGGAGGGACCAATTTGCAAAGGATCTTGGGTAATTTAAAACATTTCAAGGGCTCTTTAACAACTTTTTAGGGACTAGTTTGTAATTTTTGCTGATTTTTCTCCCTTTTTACAATCAAAATCCACCACTTTTAACCCTAGAACACTCTTGAATTTCTTGTTAAACTTCCTTTGACTTTTTATGTTGACTTTGAATCATGATCATTAGATCAAGTTGACTTTAAATCCTAGACCTTGGATCTTGACATATCCTTACATCCATTCAAAGTTTCACGTTCAATCTTTGAGTCCACATAATTATTTGGGTCAAACTTTTTGACCAAAAGTCAAACTGAAGGGTTTTGCACCGAAATCGCATAGACGAGTTTATTAGGCTGTCCGTGCGATCGGTTTTCCTTATTCTACTCCAGTTTGACTAAAAATCCATGCCGTAAGTATTTCTTCTTTTAGTGGTTTATAGTATATTTCTTGAAATTTTGAAACTAAAAAGGCATCATTTGTCCGATTTCGTTTTGGTAAAATTCTCCATTCCTAATCACATCCTCTTTGACATAGTCAGAACATTTCGTTGCATTCTAAATAGTATTAAATCATACTTTTTACAATTATACACATAAAAATTATTATGTACATACATGATACATGGTTTCTGAGAGTAGTAAAATTTCTCGATTGTCACAGTGGCATCCACTTTGGATAAGGGTGGAAGAAAAAATTTTCTCCTATTTGAATTTAGTTTTTGTTTTGTATAAGAGATTACACAATTATTCGAATTTCAAAAAGTTGTCATGATTTTATTTGAATTTGAATTAGAGTTGTGAAAAATTATCTATGTGGATAAAATTTGAAAGATTTGTGGAGTTTTGAAATTTGAATTAAATTTTAAATTACAAATCCTACACAAGGCCAAATTTCTTTGTGGATAATTCCACAAGAGGAGTCAATTTTTTAATGGATAAAGGAGAAGGAAAAATCTTATTTAAATCCTACTTGAATTTTGAATCCTCCTCTTCCTTTTGTGGCCAAATCTAGCCAAGGAATTGGCCTAAAGGGAATCAGTTTTTAGGTTCTTGCAGGAAAGAAAATTTAAGTTTGAATCCTATTTGAATTTTGAATTCTCCTTACCCCTTTAGTAGCTGAATTCTTTTAGGGGATTTTCCCCTTGGTGGAGTTGGATTTTTGGACGAAAATTGGTGAGAAAAAATCTTTTCTTAGTCCAATTTAATATTCAAAAGGTCATCTCATGCAATACTATAAATCATAGTCATTCCACTCCTGTTCTCTTTAGACTACAGACTCTTAGTTGAGCAAGTTTATTATTGTACAAATCACCGTAGCAATAAGCTCTTATAGAGATCTGGGTGGTCAAAAATAGACAAGCTGTGCAGAATACTGATTGAGAAAAAGGGTGACCATACACTCAACTGTCTTGGAATTAGAGAATAGCAGAGAAGGCTAGTTAGTTAAAGCCTTTCTTGGTACTATCCTCCTGAGTTTCTGACGTTCACTCTGACATCCTAGTGTTTTCTTCGAAAGGTATATTTAATTGTTGATAATTTATTATATATAGTAACATGAGTTCTAATTATCTTTGAAAAATTTTTAAAATTTTGCTATGCAAGATTTTTTGATTTTTCCAAACATTTGATTCATCTATTCCTCCTATGATAGATGGAAAAAAAAAAAAAAAAGAAGAATAAGAAGGCTAAGGACCCTAAAAAGCCTAAGTGCTTCCACTATAGGAAGGTAAGCTATTTCAAGAAGTCTTGCAAGGAATTCCTGGCTTTCAAGGGCAACGAAGATAAGGTTCTTCTTTGGAAAATTGTTTAGTGGAAGAATGGAAAGACACTTGGGTCACTGATTCGAGCACCACTAATCACATTTGTGTTTCTTTGCAAGGGTTCATGGAAACAAAAAGTCTATATGATAGAAGCCTCTCATTATAGACTGGAGATGGTAACTTGGTAATGGTTGAAGTAGTGGGAGATATACAATTTTATTTTAATGAATTTAGGTTTATTTTATTGAGAAACTATTTTTCTGTTTCTTATTTCAAGAGGAACCTTATATCAGTAGCTTGTTTAATAAAAGATTCTTATTTAGTATCTTTTAATGAAAGAGTTAATATTCACAAAAATAAGTCTTTTATCTATTCTGGGTGGATAGATGAAAATCTTTATTTGGTCAAACCTAAGATGTACTCATTGTTAGACGCTGAATTGGTTGACAATTCTAAAATGTTAAAAGTTTCTCACTCTAACAAGTCGTATCTTTGGCATTTAAGACTTGGTCATTTTAATTAAGATAGAATTCAAAGATTGATAAAAGACAGTCCTTTGAAGACACTGAAAGAGGTACATCTTCCTCAATGTGAATCTTACCTTAAGGGTAAGATGACTAAGAGGTCTTTTGGAGTTAAAGGTACTTGGGCTAATGAACTCTTAGAAATTATGCACACCAATGTATGTGGCCCCATGAAAATGGAAGCACGAGGAGGGTATGAGTATTATGTTGCTTTTATAAATGATTACTAGAGGTATGGATACATGTACATGATGCACCGTAAGAGCAAAACCTTTGACAAGTTCAAAGAATATCATGGGGAAATTAGAGAGTAGTAAAGAAGACTAGCTAGTTGAAGCCTCTTGGTCACTTCCTCTAGCATTTTTGGTGTTTTCCTCTGAAGGTATAACAATTATTATATAATTTATTATATATGGTAACACGAGTTATTAACGAAATTTGAAAACTTTTAAAATTTCACTCTGCATGTCTTACTATTTTTCCTATAGTGGACATCTGTGATACGGAGTAAGTATGGCATCAATCCAAATAGTTGGGATTCGAATATTGTCACTAGAGGCTCTATCAAAAGTCCATGGAAATTCATCTCTCAAGGGCTAAATGGTTTTCTTCAAAACACTAATGGATAGTGGGTCGGGGTGTTAGGATTCATTTTTACAAACATGTATGGTGCAGTAATCAATCCTTCAGACACTTTTTCCTATGTTTATTTGTAGGAAAATAAATCGGTAAAAACGTATCAGAGTGGCGCAGCGGAACAATAAAAATTTTTAGATCGTTAAATATCTCATGATGCCATATACAATAAACCAACAACAATTAAAACTCATACCTCAAGGACGCCAATCTTGCAGGAGGAGAATGACCGGAGGCTTCAACCAACTAGCCTTCTCTACTATTCTCCAATTCCCGAATGGCTGAGTGTGTGGGCACTCTGAACCTCGATCGGTATGCTAGCACTGCTAGTCTTCTTCCGACCACCCAGATCTCTAAAGAACTTTATTGTCACGATGAGCTGTGCAACAATAAGCCTGCTCACCTGAGAGTCTGTGGTCTGAGAGAACTGGAGTGGCAGGACCTCTATTTATAGACCTGCATGAGGTGATTCTCTGAATTCGAATTGGACTAGGAAAGGATTTTCTCCCTTATCTTTAACCAAAAATCCGAATTTTTCATAGGATAATCCTAACAATTAAATTCGGTTTTTCTAGGATAAATCCAATCCAAATCTAAACAAGATTTTAACTAGAATTTTATCTCCCTTTTTCAACCAAAAAATCCGAAATCTTTAGGAGAAAATCTTCTCCAAATTTTCGGCCACTTTTAGGATAAGGAAGAATCAAAATTCCACTAGGATTTTCAAGCTAAATCTCATCTCAACCTTATCCAAAAATAACCGAATTTCCTAGGATTAAGGCTCCAAAATTTCGGCCACTTTTAGGGAAGGAGAGAATCCAAATTCAACTAGGATTGAAACTTGAATTTTCCCTTGAATCTTATCCACAAAAAACCGAATTTTCCATTGAGGATTATCCTCAAAAAATTCGCCCACTTTTGTTGGGATTTGGATTCAAAATTCAAGTAGGATTCTAACAAGATTATCCTCTCCAAATCCAACTCAAATTCGAATTTCAAACCTTGTGGATTTTCCACAAAAAATTCGAATCCTACTTGGACTGTGATTCAAAATTTGAATTTCAAATTTCAAATTCAAATTTCAAATTCAAATTTCAAATTTCAAATTTAAATTTCAAATTCAAATTTCAAATTCGAATTTCAAAGTCAAATTTCAAATTCAAATTTCAAATTCAAATTTCAAATTTCAAATTTCAAAATTCAAAATTCAAATTTCAAATTCCACAAAACGGTTGTGTTTCATATTCTTGTTCTCATGGATAATTTTCTACAACTCCAATCTAATCTCAAATAAAATCATGGCAACTTTATTTGGAGTTCGAATAATTGTGTACTCTATTATCCAAAACAAAATCTGAATCCAACCGGAGAGAATCTTGTCTACCATCCTAATCCTGTGTCATCACCATCCACGCATAATAAACTAGCCAATAGCATATACAAATCAATTTGCCAAACGTTAAGGAATTATGTGGAGCTAGTAGAGGGACTGATTGGACATATATAATCGGGCTCCCGTGATTCCATATGATCATCATTCTGTACCGAACAACTCAATCATATGATCACTAATTTCAGAGTCACACCACTATAAACCTGAAACTGAACTCCCAATTATATACCGTATTACGTAAGCCTGTGACGAGCTACCATCCAATGACCTTGTCATATATTCAAAACCCTCATATGATATCCATGATCAGCCTTAGGTCAAAGTCCGTTTAATCCTACTGATCAGTCTATCTTAAAGTTCCATTATACTACCAAATCAAGAAAATGATTATTCACCATATGTGAATAAGAAGTCATCCGCCCAGCAGACGACCCAAGGCCTTGTCTATTTTCACATTCAGTATAATGCCTTTAAGAGGATACCTTTAACTCCTCAGAGCTATGATTCCGATATCTGCAAACAAACCCTTCATCGTGTACAAGTCATGCACCCAACGAACCGGTCTATAAGCTTACTACCTCTGAGACACTTTAGCCATTGGAACATCAAAGTACACAAGTCATATACATGAAGTAGTTCATTTACTCAGGATTAAGGTTATTGCATAATGAACGTCAAAAGCAGATTGATCCACTCATAGCGGACTACGTAGATCAATCACGCTTTAGTCCCGGTCTAATATGTCACCACCGAGCAACATATCCATGTCTCTACTTGGGAGTCCAGCTCCAGACAGTCAAGACAGACCGTCCCCTCCAAGGCTTTAGACAACATAATAGTCTTAATATGAGTTAGATGCTCGGTCTAACCCCATAGACTACCGACCATAGTTTAGACTGCTAACTTTAGAACATTGTCTTCTTGCATACAAAAGTCCATTGCATGCAACGTTCTAACAGTTTTAACACAAGCAGTCAGTGAGCCATATTTGCTTACATTTACTTTAAAATGTAAATAAGATGAGGACAGATAGCAATGTAATGAATAACCTCTACATATAATTTTATTATCCAGTTCAAAATGAATACATCAAAAATGTCTCTAATACTTAGGGTATTTCCTAACATTATTTATAATGTTGGATAAGAAATCTGCTTATGTTAACTGGATTTTCTCTATTTCATAAGCCCTATGATACAATTGGGATTTTGGGTTTAGAAGAAATATCAAGGATAGGGAGTTGGAATAATTTAATTTAGTAATTGACTCTTTACAATCCTTTTCAATAAGACATTCATTTCCAGATTCTAGAGTGTGGATTAGTGACTCTTCGGGTTTTTGGTGCAAATCTTTTTTCTCAAAGCTTCTTGATGGTGGGGCACCCTTTTCATTTGAACCTTTTAATTTTATTTGGAAGTCATGTACTCCACAATGAATTAGAGTCTTTGCTTGGCTTGTTTTTCATAGAAAACTTAATCTTGGAGACAGATTTCAAAAGAAAAACCAGCACATTGCTATTTCCCCAAACTGGTGTGTGAGGCCAATTCCGATCACCCGCAATTGTCATAAACCGACTCTATTGCCGACCAAGACAGCTTGTGTGTCGAATCTGGGTTGTCAATTTAAAATTCTTTTTCTTAAACTTTCATTTCTCAGGGTCCGAAAATTTTACCCATAATTTTTTTTTCTTTTTAATACATACTTTCTCGAAAAGAAAGCTAAGTATAAAAGCCATGTAAAATACAATACTAATTTTTAGTTGTCTTTTGGAGTATAACATAATGTATAATATACAAAATATTTATACTGCATTTTTTTTTTCACAATCTCTTCAATTCACTAACTTTAAAAGCTCAGCGGAAGACTTTTGACAGGACCAAGTCCACAGTGAATTCCTTATCCTATCAACACATGCGCACATCCTGCCGCCATCCATAAAGTCTATCGGACAGGTTTCTTACCAGCAACATGAACAAACTGATGAGCTAATAGGCTCAGTAAGTTCAAACATACTTAGTAAGAATCATATGGATTCAAAAACATAAAAAAGTCAATCTCCTATGAATAGTACTGTTCATCATGAATAGTGACTTTGACATTTGATCGATGAATAGTAACTGTTACCATAACTGATTACTATTCATATTACCCGAACGAGATACTATTCACATCATCCTAACCGAGTTTACTACACTTAGTGTAAGCTTGGGTTATGCTCAATTATGGTTTTCATCATTTTATTGATTATTCTTTCTCTATTTATATTCTGGTGTAGAGCTCTTTTTAGGGCAGTACCGATAAATTATTACGCGCTGACTGGGAGGGTCTAGGGAGCGACCCGTTAGGAAATGCCCTAAGCATTAAAGATATTTTGATGTATTTATTTTGAACTGGATAATAAAATTATATATAGAGATTATTCATTACATTGCTGCTTGTCCTCATTCTATTTACATGTTAAAGTAAATGTAAGCAAATATAGCTCCCTGACTACTTGTGTTAAAACTGTTAGAACGTTGTATGCAATGGACTTTTGTATACGAGAAGACAATGTTCTAAAGTAAGCGGTCTAAACTAAGGTCTGTAGTCTATGGGGTTAGACTAAGCATCTAACTCATGTTAAGACTATTACGTTGTCTAAAGCCTTGGAGGGGATGGCTTGTCTTGACTGTCTGGAGCATAGACTCCCAAGTAGAGACATAGATATGTTGCTTGGTGGTGACATATTAGACCGGGACTAAAGCGTGATTGATCTACGTAGTCCGCTATGAGTGGATCAATCTACTTTTGACGTTCATTGTGCAGTAACCTTAATCCTGAGTGAATAAACTACTTCATGCATATTACTTGTGTACTTTGATGTTCCAATGGCTAAAGTGTCTTAGAGGTAGTAAGCTTATAGACCGGTTCGTTGGATGCATGACTTGTATACGATGAAGGGTTTGTTTATAGATATCGGAATCATAGCTCTAATAAGGAGTTAAAGGTATCCTCTTAAAGGTATATTCTACTGGATGTGAAAATGGACAAGGCCTTGGGTCGTCTGCTGGGTGGATGACTTCTTATTCACATATGGTGAATAATCATTTTCTTATTCAGTAGTATAATGGAACTTTAAGATAGCCTGATCAGTAGGATTAAACGGACTTTGACCTAAGGCTGATCATGGATATCATATGAGGGTTCTGCATACATGACAAGGTCATTGGACAATAGCTTGTCACAGGCTTACGTAATACGGTATATAATTGGGAGTTTAGTTTCAGGTTTATAGTGGTGTGACTCTAAAATTAGTGATCATATGATTGAGTTGTTCGGTAAAGAATGATGATCATATGGATTCATGAGAGCCCAATTATATATGTCCAATTGGTCCCTCTACTAGCTCCACATAATCCCTTAATGTTTGCCAAATTGAATTAAGTATGCTATTGGCTAGTTGATTATGCATGGATGGTGTTGACTTAGGAATAGGATGGTGGACAAGATTCTCTCTGGTTGAATTCAGATTTTATTTTGGATAATAGAGTACACAATTATTCGAACTCCAAATAAAGTTGCCATGATTTTATTTGAGATTGGATTGGAGTTGTAGAAAATTATCCATGAGAATAGAAATTTGAAATACAACTGTTTGTGGATTTTGAAATTTGAAATTTGAAATTTGAAATTTGAAATTTGAAATTTGAATTTGAAATTTGAAATTGAAATTTAAATTTGAAATTCAAATTTGAAATTTGAAATTTGAATTTGAATTTTGAAATTCAAATTTTGAATCACAGTCTAAGTGGAATTCGAATTCTTTGTGGATAATTCCACAAGGCTAGAATTTGAATTTGAGTTGGATTATGAAGAGAAAATCTTGTTTAAATCCTACTTGAATTTTGAATCCCAATCCTAACTAACTTACACGAAAATATTGAGGAAGATCCTCATAGATTTTTTGGTTTTTTTGGATAAGGATGCGGGGAAAAATTCAAGTTTCAATCCCAATTGAATTTGGATTCTCTCCTCCCTAAAGTGGATGAAATTTATTGGATAAATCCAAAGGGAATTTTGGATTTTTTAGTGGATAAAGGTGAGATAGAATTCAAACTAGAAAATCCTATTTAGATTTTGATTCTCCTCACTTTTAATGTCCGAATCTAGTCATGATTTTGGCACTAGGGAAATTCGATTATTATAAATAAATGAAGAGATAAAATTCAAGTTAAAATCTTGTTTAAATTTGGATTGGATAATCTCCAAGATTGGCCAAATTTTTGGTTGGGATTTGCCCCTAGAAAATTCAGATTTTGTGAGTGGATAAGGGAGAAAATCTTCTCATAATCCAATTCGAATTCAGAGGATCACCTCATACAAGTCTATAAATAGAGGTCCTGCCACTCCAGTTCTCTTAGACCACAGACTCTCAGGTGAGCAGGCTTATTGTTGCATAACTCACCGTGACAATAAGTTCTTTAGAGATCTAGGTGGTCGGAAGAAGACTAGCTGTGCTAGCATACCGATTGAGGTTCAGAGTGCCCACACACTCAGCAATTCAGGATTTGGAGAATAGTAGAGAAGACTAGTTGGTTGAAGCCCTTCGATCATTCTCCTCCTGTAGATTCGCATCGTTGAGGTATGAGTTTAAATTGTTGTTGGTTTATTGTATATGGCATCATGAGATATTTAACGATCTTAAAAATTTTTTATTGTTCTGCTGCGCCACTCTGATATGTTTTTACCGATTTATTTCCTTCGATTGGTATCAGAGACATCTCATGACTATGCCGTGCACATAAATTAGTCTTTTTATTTATATATGGATTTGATATTTAGAGAGTGGCATTCTAGGATTCCTTTATGTTGTTATCATGTATTATGTATGTAGCATGTGGTTATTTTAATTTTTTAAATTATTATAAGCATGCTTGATTTATGTCGGTTATGGTTCCTTAGAATTTAGAAAATTGTATCTAGGATTTTTTTATGTAACCATGGGGGCGGTTTATCAACACTGTAATTTTCCTATGGATTTTAATTTTTTGTCTCTTAGAATTATTATGATTAGAATTTTTGTAGACCGGAAATGGTATAAGAAATTTTATGTAATTATTCTTGGAGGAGATTGAAGTTTGAGGACCATAATTTATTTTTTTCCCAAAAGTTAAATTTAATTTAAAGGTTGAAATTTTGATGTGTGGAAAATTTCAATTTAATTACGATTCAAATTAAATTTTGGAGATCCTAATGGGTAAATTAGAATATGACACGAAAATCGAGACACGACCCCTCAGGATAGGCCATCGGCCTTGGAAGGGCTACAGCCCCTGCCCTCGGGTAGGATGGGGCTGCGACAGCCCCTGTCTAGGCCATGACCACCCATGGCCACAGGCTTTGCCTGCAGCCAGGGGTGGCCATGGCCCACCCAAGGGCCGGCCATCACCCGGGCGTGCAGCCGGCTGGACTATACCAGGCCTGTGGCCGTGGGCTGCCAGCCCCCCAGGGGCTGGGGGCTGCCCACGGTAGTTTCGGACCTCCGAGCCCCATGGGCCGAAAAATAGAAAATTTTAATTTTTAAATTTGAGATTTAATTTTTAAATAATGTTTAAAAATATGTAATTAAAATATTAAATTTTTGAAATTACATATTATTACACATGATATTTAAAATTGTTTAAAAATTTGAATTTGAAATTTAAATTTGAAATTCAAATTTGGAATTTGAATTTCAAATTTAAATTTTTGGAATTTATATTTTAAATGATTCTTGGGGTGAGAAATAAATAGAGAGGCTACATAAAGATGGATGCAAGATGACGGAACAAAATTCAAAGACCCAAAGAATGCTTTGGATGGAATTTTGTAATCTTTATTTTCTTTGTTCTAGGATGGAACCATGGGTTGGTTATTTTTCCGTCAATTTTTTTTTTTGTGATATTTCATGGATGTATAAATATGTATTGATGGATGTTTTATATCCATATTTGATAACATGTCATATAGGATAGGTGAGTGCCGCTCATACTATATTGATCATACATATTTGTCAAAACTTGCATGTTTTTCAAAATATTGAGTGGGAGAAGGTTTCAAACAAAACCCACGGCGTCCACTGTTGATCCATATGTGAAAGCATGGTAACGCCTCGCGTCAGTTCTCCCCTGACCACACCTCTCGGTAGGTGTTCACTACCACCAGTATACTAGGTTGGATCTCCTATGTGGAAAACGTGTTCGTGCATGATCCTATTCATGACCACCCCTTGGTGGCTTGGTAGGATGTGGATCGGGCTACGTAAACAATGGTTATACACTTATGACTCGTTTAGTTATTAACCTTCCCTAGAAGCTTTGTTAACTAAACTTGTGGCCAAAATAAGTGGTTATTAATATATGTCTTAATCTTGGAGGATTTAAGGCAACATATATTAATTGGACAGGGTCCATGTTTCGGCTATTTGTCTCATGACCACCCCTCGGTGGCTTGGGACAATAGGTGTTGAGAATTACCGTTGCAATGCTACATGTTTTTCAAGTTTCATGTAGGAATATACTTGTATGTTTTATTTGCTAAATTATCTGTATATTTGCTTAAGCTTTGTAATGATGTCTAGTATAATTTTATTTCAGTTCAAAATGTCACCGACACCCCTCATTTCAATACTTATTGAAAATAAGCTGAATGGTGATAATTGTAAAGACTGGAAAAGAAATCTACTGATAGTTCTCAGCTGCGAGAGACACAAGTTCGTACTGGACAAACCATGCCCACCTAGGCCTAAACCTGACACACCGCTTGAGGAGGTCCCGGTTGCCTATACTCATTGGAGATAATCCAATGAGATAGCTCGGTGCTACATTCTGGCTAGCATGACGAGTGCTTTACAAAAGCAGCATGAGACTTATCAAGTTGCTGGGGAGATCATGGAAAATCTGGAGGACTTATTTGAAGGCCAAGAAAAATTGGCTCAACGATCTGCTATTACCAACATTATGAACTCCAAGTAGAAGGCAGGTACTCCGATGAAGGACCATATGATCACTTTAATGGGATTCTTTGCTGAGGCTGTCGAAAACGGTGCTGAGTTGGACTACCACACCCAGATCGAGATGGTGTTCAAAACTCTGTTAAAAGATTTCGTAGGGTTTAAGCCCGCATACAATCTGGCGACAAGGGAGTTAGGACTAACCGAGCTCATGAAGCAACTCCAAGCTTATGAGCGGATGATCAGGGATAGGGATGCGGTCCAACCCAAAGGAGAGGTCAATTTGGTAGAATCTTCCAAACCCTCACGGAAGAGGAAGAGGCCAAATCAGAAGCAAGCGGCTTCCAGTTCTTCTAATCCTCCTGTCTCAAATGGGAAGAAGAAGAAGAAGAAGAAGAACAACAAGAAGCCTAGCGACCCTAAAAAGTCCAAGTGCTTCCGCTGTGGGAAGGTAAGTCACTTCAAGAAGGCTTGCTGGTAATTCCTAGCCACCAAGGGTAAGGAAGGTAAGGAACTTCACTATTTAGAAGTGTGTTTGGTGGAAGAATCGAAAGACACTTGGGTCATTGATTTGGGCGCCACTAATCATGTTTGTGTTTCTATGTAGGGGTTCATGGAAATGAGAAGTCTACATGATAGGAGCCTCTCGTTGCGGACTGGAGACAGTAGCTTGGTGGTGGCTGAGGCAGTGGGAGATGTTTACCTTTACTTTGATGAATTTAGGTTTATTTTATTAAAAGACTGTTTTAATGTTCCTAATTTTAGGATGAACCTTATATCGGTAGCTTATTTAATAAAGGATTCTTATTCAGTTTCTTTTAGTAAAAGAGTTGATACTCGTAGAAATAAGTCTTTTATCTGTTCTGGATGGATGGATGGAAACCTACATTTGATCAAACCAAAGATGTACTCACTGCTTGACACCGAATTAATAGATAACTCTAAAAGGTTGAAAGTTTCTCACTCTAACAAGGCATATATTTGGCATTTAAGACTTGGTCATATTAATCAAGATAGGATTCAAAGGTTGGTGAAAGATGGCCCTCTAGAATCTCTGGAGGAGGTACGTCTTCCTCAATGTGAGTCTTGTCTTGAGGGAAAGATGACTAAGAGGTCTTTTGGAGCTAAGGGTATTTGGGCTCAGGAACTCTTAGAAATTGTGCACATTGACGTATGTGTCCCCATGAACATCACAGCACGGGGAAGGTTCGAGTATTATGTCTCCTTTATAGATGAGTACTCGAGGTATAGATATGTATATCTGATGCACCGCAAGAGTGAAACCTTTGACAAGTTCAAAGAGTATCGTGCAGAAGTGGAAAAGCAATTGGATAAATCCATAAAGACACTTCGATCTGATTGAGATGGTGAATACCTCTCCGACAAATTTCTAGGACATCTTGTAGAGAATGGGATATTATCCTAATTGACTGCACCTGGTACTCCACAACAGAATGGTGTAGCCGAAAGGAGAAACAGAAACTTGTTGGATATGGTACGGTCCATGATGAGTTATTCAACACTGCCGTTATCATTCTGGGGATATGCTTTTCAAGCGGTATGCTATATTTTGAATCAGGTTCCAAGCAAATCAATTCCCAGAACTCCGTATGAATTGTGGTGTGGCAGGAAGCCCTCCCTTGGACATATGAGAATATGGGGCTGCCCGGCATATGTACTAGATGGGGATGCGAAGAAGTTGGAACCAAGATCAGAATTGTGCATATTTGTAGGGTATCCTAAGGGAACTAAGGGAGGTCTGTTTTATAATTCGAAGGAACAAAAAGTCAATGTTTCAACCCATACGGCATTCTTGGTGGCAAGTTACATGAATGACTTTAAGCCTCAAAGCAAAGTGGTGCTAGAGGAGTTATCAAGTAAAAAAATTGCTCCACAGGTTTTGGTCTTGGACGCAAGTCCAAGTTCCGGTGAAAGACCTACAAACGATCAACAATTTAGGGTGCCTAGTCGTAGTAGGAGTGTTTCAAAGAAACCTAATTTCTTCATATATGATGTTAAGGTATACCAAGCCGAGGCTCATGAGCGTGAGGATGATCCGGTCACCTATGATGAAGCTGTAAATGATGTTGATTCTAAATCTGGGAAACAGGCTATGAACAATGAGATGGATTCTATGAAATCCAACTCTGTTTGGGAACTTGTAGATCTACCGGATGGGATAAAACCCATTCGATGCAAGTGGGTCTACAAAAGAAAGAAGGATGCGGAAGGGAGAGTGGAAACTTTCAAAGTTAGACTAGTTGCAAAGGGGTATATGCAAAAGGCTGGAATCGATTACGATGAAACCTTTTCACCTGTTGCTATGCTGAAGTCTATCCGTATGCTTCTGTCTGTTGCTGTGGCTCTCGATTATGAGATCTAGCAAATGGATATCAAGACGGCATACTTGAATGGTCATCTTGAGGAATGTATCTACATGATACAACCCGAAGGATTCATGGCAAAAGGCCAAGAAAGGAAAGTTTGCAAGTTGCTTAGATTTGAAATTTAAATTTGAAATTCGAATTTGGAATTTGAATTTGAAATTTAAATTTTTGGAGATTTAAATTTTAAATAATTCTTGGGATGAGAAATAAATGGAAAGGCTGCATAAAGATGAATATAAGAAGATGGAGCAGAATTCAAGACCAAAAGAATGCTTTGGATGGAATTTTGTAATCTTTATTTTCTTTGTTCTAGGATGGAACCATAGCTTGCTTATTCTGTCAATTATTTTTTCTGTGATATGTCATGGATGTATAAATATGTATTGATGGATGTTTTGTATGCATATTTGATAACATGTCATATAGGATAGGTGAGTGCCGCTCATACTATATTGATCATACATAATTTGTCAAAACTTGCATGTTTTTCAAAATATTGAGTAGGAGAGGGTTTCAAACAAAACCCACGGCCTCCATTGTTGATCCGTATGTGAAAGCATGATAACGCCTCGCGTCAGTTATGCCCTGACCACACCCCTCGGTAGGTGTTTACCACCACCGATATACTAGATTGGATCTCCTATGTGGAAAACGTGTTTGGGTACGATCCTATTCATGACCACCCCTCGGTGGCTTGGTAGGACGTGGATCGGGCTACGTAAACAATGGTTATACACTCAAGACTCATTTAGTTATTAACCTTCCCTAGAAGCTTTGTTAACTAAACTGGTGGCCAAATAAGCGGTTATTAATATATGTCTTAACCTTGGAGGATTTATGGTAACATATATTAATTGGACGGGGTCCATGTTCCGGCTATTTGTTTCCATGACCACCCCTCGGTGGCTTGGGGCAATAGGTGCTGAGAATTACCGTTGCAATGCTACATGTTTTTCAAGTTTCATGTAGGAACATACTTGTATGTTTTATTTGCTAAATTATCTGTATATTTGCTTGGGCTTTGTAATGATGTCTAGTATAATTTTATTTCAGTTCAAAATGTCACCGACACCCCTCATTTCAATACTTACTGAGAATAAACTGAATGACGACAATTATAAAGATTGGAAAAGAAATCTATTAATAGTTCTCAGCTGCGAGAGACACAAGTTCGTACTGGACGAACCATGCCCACTTGGGCCCAAACCTGACACACCACTTAAGGAGGTCCCGGTTGCCTATAATTATTGGAGAGAATCCAATGAGATAGCTCGATGCTACATCCTTGCTAGCATGACGAGTGCTTTACAAAAGCAGCATGAGACTTATCAAGTTGCTGGGGAGATCATGGAAAATCTGGAGGACATATTCGGAGGCCAAGAAAAATTGGCTCGACAGTCCGCTATCACTAGCATTATGAACTCTAAGCAAAAGGTGGGTACCGGTGAAGGACCATATGATCACTCTAATGGGATTCTTCACTGAGACTGCCGAGAATGGTGCTGAGTTGGACTACAACACCCAGATTGAGATGGTGTTCAAGACTCTGTCTAAAGATTTTGTGGGGTTTAAGGCCGCATACAATCTGGCGACAAAGGAGTTAGGACTAACCGAGCTCATGAACCAACTACAGGCTTATGAGCGGATGATCAGGGATGAGGATGTTGTCCTACCTAAAGGAGAGGCCAATTTAGCAGAATCTTCCAATCCCTCACAGAAGAGGAAGAGGCCAAATAAGAAGCAAGTGGCTTCTAGTTCTTCTAATCCTCCTGTCTCGGACAGGAAGAAGAAGAAGCAGAACAAGAAGCCGAAGGACCCTAAAAAGTCCAAATGCTTCCATTGTGGGAAGGTAGGTCACTTCAAGAAGGCTTGTCGGGAATTCCTAGTCGCCAAGGGCAAGGAAGGTAAGGAACTTCATTACTTGGAAGCATGTTTGGTGGAAGAATCGAAAGACACTTAGGTCTTTGATTCGGGCGCCACTAATCATGTTTGTGTTTCTATGCAGGGGTTCGTGGAAACGAGAAGTCTACATGATAGGAGCCTCTCGTTGTGGACTGGAGATGGTAGCTTTGTGGTGGCTGAAGCAGTGGGAGATGTTTACATTTATTTTGATCAATTTAGGTTTATTTTATTGAAAGACAGTTTTTATGTTCCTAATTTTAGGAGGAACCTTATATCGGTAGCTTGTTTAATAAAGGATTCTTATTCAGTTTCTTTTAGTAAAAGAGTTGATGTTCGTAGAAATAAGTCTTTTATCTGTTCTGGATGGATGGATGGAAACCTATATTTGATCAAACCAAAGATGTACTCACTGCTTGACACTAAATTAATTGATAACTCTAAAAGGTTGAAAGTTTCTCACTCTCACAAGGCGTATCTTTGGCATTTAAGACTTGGTCATATTAATCAGGATAGGATTCAAAGATTGGTGAAAGACGGTCCTCTGGAATCTCTGGAGGAGGTACGACTCCCCCAATGTGAGTCTTGTCTAGAGGGTAAAATGACTAAGAAGTCTTTTGGAGCTAAGGGTACAAGGGCTCAGGAGCTCTTAGAAATTGTGCACACTGACGTATGTGGCCCCATGAACGTCACAGCACGAGGAGGGTTCGAGTATTATGTCTCTTTTATAGATGATTACTCGAGGTATGGATATGTGTATCTGATACACCGCAACAGCGAAACCTTTGACAAGTTCAAAGAGTATCGCGCGGAAGTGGAAAAGTAATTGGATAAATCCATAACGACACTTCGATCTGATCGAGGTGGCGAATACTTCTTCGATGAATTTCTAGGACATCTTGTAGAAAACGGGATATTATCCCAATTGACTGCACCTAGTACTCCACGACAGAATTGTGTAGCCGAAAGGAGAAACAAGATCTTGTTGGATATGGTACGGTCCATGATGAGTTATTCAACGCTGCTATTATCATTTTGGGGATATGCATTACAAACGGCATGCTATATTCTGAACCAGGTTCCAAGCAAATCAATTCCCAGAACTCCGTATGAATTGTGGCATGGCAGGAAGCCTTCCCTTGGACATATCAGAATATGGGACTGCCCGGCGCATATACTGGATGGGGATGTGAAGAAGTTGGGACCAAGATCAGAATTGTGCATATTTGTAGGGTATCCAAAAGGAACTAAAGGAGGTCTGTTCTATAACCCGAAGGAACAAAAAGTCATTGTCTCAACCCATGCGACATTCTTGGAGGAAAGTCACATGAATGACTTTAAGCCTCGAAGCAAAGTGGTGCTAGAGGAGTTATCGGGTGAAAGAACTGCTCCATAGACTTGGACGCAAGTCCGAGTTCCAGTGAAAGACCTGCAGACGATCAACAATTTAGGGTGCCTCATCGTAGTGGGAGGGTTTCTAAGAATCCTAATTTCTTCATGCATGATGCTGAGGTATACCAAGCCAAGGCTCATGAGCATGAGGATGATCCAGTCACTTATGATGAAACTGTAAATGATGTTGATTCTAAATCTTGGAAACAGGCTATGAACAATGAAATGGATTCTATGAAATCCAACTCTGTTTGGGAACTTGTAGATTTGCCGGATGGGATAAAACCGATTGGATGCAAATGGGTCTACAAAAGAAAGAAGGATGTGGAAGGGAGAGTGGAAACTTTCAAAGCTAGACTGGTTGCAAAGAGATACATGCAAAAGGCTAAAATCGATTACGATGAAACCTTTTCACCTGTTGCTATGCTGAAGTTTATCCGTATTCTTCTGTCCATTGCTGCGGCTCTCGATTATGAGATCTGGCAAATGGATGTCACGACGGCATTCTTGAATGGCCATCTTGAAGAGTGTATCTATATGATACAGCCCGAAGGGTTCGTAGCAAAAGGCCAAGAAAGGAAAGTTTGCAAGTTGCTTAGATCCATTTATGGATTAAAGCAAGCATCCTGCTCATGGAACCAGAGGTTTGATCAAGCGATTAAGACATTTGGTTTTGAGCAGAACGTTGATGAACCTTGTGTTTATAAACGTATTAAGGATGGAAAAGTGGTCTTTCTGATACACTATGTCTATGATATACTACTCATTGGGAATGATGTAGGGAACTTATCATCGGTCAAGTTTTGGTTAAACCAACAGTTTGACATGAAGGACTTGGGAGAAGCTAATTATGTTCTAGGTATTTGTCTCTTCAGAGATCGAAAGAACAAAATGATAGCGTTATCCCAAGCTTCATACATAGATAAAATAATTGACAAATATGCAATGCAAGAGGCAAAGAAAGGCTCACAACCTTCTATTGCCGGTCTAACTCTTTCATTGGATGACTGTCCCAAGACATCGGAAGAAAGAGAGCGTATAAGTAAGGTCCCTTATGCATCCGCTGTGGGTAGCCTTATGTACGCTATGCTTTGCACTCGCCCGACATATGTTTTGCAGTAGGTATGGTGAGTCGATATCAAGCAAATCCTGGAACCAAGCACTGGCAAGCTATAAAGCATACACTCAAGTATCTTAAGAGAACAAGGGATTATATGCTGGTGTATTCTAGAGGGGACCTAACACCCGTAGGATACACGGACTCAGACTTCTAGACTTGTAAGGATTCGAGGAAATCGACATCTGGATCAGTGTTTTTACTCGGAGGAGGCGCCATTGTGTGGAAGAGTATGAAGCAGGGCTACACAGCTGACTCTACTATGGAGGCTGAGTATGTGGCTGCGGCTGAGGCATCTAAAGAAGCGGTTTGGCTCAGCAAGTTCTTTAGAGACCTTGAGGTCATTCCGGGTGTTGACAAGCTTATCACACTTTACTGTGATAATACAGGGGCTATTGCCAACACAAGGGAATCTCGGCACCACAAGAGGACCAAGCACATCGATCGGAGATATCACATTATTAGAGGGCATGTGGAGACAGGACAAGTGGACGTATGTAAGATCACGTCCGAGGACAACATCGCCGATCCCTTTACTAAGACTTTGGTGGCTAGAAGCTTTGAGAGGCATGTAGAGGCGATGGGGATGCGTAACATGGCACATCTACTGGCTTAGGGTAAGTGGGAGATTGTTAGGAAATGCCCTAAGTATTAGAGACATTTTGATGTATTCATTTTGAACTGGATAATAAAATTATATATAGAGGTTATTCATTACATTGCTATCTGTCCTCGTCTTATTTACATGTTAAAGTAAATGTAAGCAAATATGGCTCACTGACTGCTTGTGTTAAAACTGTTAGAACGTTGTATGCAATGGACTTTTGTATGCGAGAAGACAATGTTCTAAAGTTAGCAGTCTAAACTATGGTCTGTAGTCTATGAGGTTAGACCGAGCATCTAACTCATGTTAAGACTATTATGTTGTCTAAAGCGTTGGAGGGGATGGTTTGTCTTGACTGTTTGGAGCTGGACTCCTAAGTAGAGACATAGATATGTTGCTTGGTGGTGACATGTTAGACTGGGACTAAAGCGTGATTGATCTACGTAGTCCGCTATGAGTGGATCAATCTGCTTTTGACGTTCATTGTGCAATAACCTTAATCCTGATTAAATGAACTACTTCATGTATATGACTTGTGCACTTTGATGTTCCAATGGCTAAAGCGTCTCAGAGGTAGTAAGCTTATAGACCGGTTCGTTGGGTGCATGACTTGTATACGATGAAGGATTTGTTTGCAGATATCAGAATCATAGCTCTAAGAAGTTAAAGGTATCCTCTTAAAGGCATTATACTGAATGTGAAAATGGACAAGGCCTTGGGTCGTCTGCTGGGCGGATGACTTCTTATTCACATATGGTGAATAATCATTTTCTTAATTCGGTAGTATAATGGAACTTTAAGATAGCCTGATCAGTAGGATTAAACGGACTTTGACCTAAGGCTGATCATGGATATCATATGAGGGTTTTGCATATATGACAAGGTCATTGGATAGTAGCTCGTCACAGGCTTACGTAATACGATATATAATTGGGAGTTCAGTTTCAGGTTTATAGTGGTGTGACTCTGAAATTAGTGATCATATGATTGAGTTGTTCAGTACAGAGTGGTGATCATATGGAATCACGGGAGCCCGATTATATATGTCCAATCAGTCCCTTTACTAGCTCCACATAATTCCTTAACGTTTGGCAAATTGATTTGTGTATGCTATTGGCTAGTTTATTATGCATGGATGGTGATGACATAGGATTAGGATGGTAGACAAGATTTTCTCCGGTTGGATTCAGATTTTGTTTTGGATAATAGAGTACACAATTATTTGAACTCCAAATAAAGTTGCCATGATTTTATTTGAGATTGGATTGGAGTTGTAGAAAATTATCCATATAAGAATTTGAAACACAACTGTTTTGTGGATTTTAAAATTTGAATTTTGAAATTTGAATTTTGAATTTGAAATTTGAATTTGAAATTCGAATTTGAAATTTGAATTTGAAATTTAAATTTGAAATTTGAAATTTGAAATTTGAAATTCAAATTTGAAATTTGAAATTCAAATTTTGAATCACAGTCCAAGTGGGATTCGAATTTGTTGTGGTAAATCCACAAGGTTTGAAATTCAAATTTGAGTTGGATATGGAGAGGATAGTCTTGTTAGAATCCTACTTGAATTTTGAATCCAAATCCTAACTAGTGATGGACGAAATTTTGAGGATTATCCTCAATGGATTTTCGGTTTTTGTGGATAAGGTTCAAAGGAATAATTCAAGTTTCAATCCCAGTTGAATTTGGATTCTCTCCTCCCCAGAAAGTAGTCGAAATTTTGGAGCATATCTCCTAGGGAAAATTCGGTTATTTTGGATAAGGATGAGATAAGATTCAAGCTTGAAAATCCTAGTGGAATTTTGATTCTCCCTTATCCTAAAAATGGCCGAAATTTTGAGGAGATTTTCTCCTTAGGAATTTTTGGATTTTTTGGTTGAAAAAGGGAGATAAAATTCTAGTTAAAATCTTGTTTTGATTTGGATTGGATTTATCCTAAATGGCCGAATTTTATTATTGGGATTTTCCCATGGAAAATTAGGATTTTATGGTTGTGGATAAGGAGAATATCTTCTCCTAATCCAATTCAAATTCAGAGAATCACCTTATGCAGGTCTATAAATAGAGGTCCTGCCACTCCAGTTCTCTCAGACCACAGACTCTCAGGTGAGTAGGCTTATTGTTGCACAGCTCATCGTGACAATAAGTTCTTTAGAGATCTCAGTGGTCAGAAAAAGACTAGCTGTGCTAGCATATCGATTGAGGTTCAGAGTGCCCACACACTCAGCCATTCGGGAATTGGAGAATAGTAGAGAAGGCTAGTTGGTTGAAGCCTTTAGTCATTCTCCTCCTGCAAGATTGGCATCCTTGAGGTATGAGTTTTAATTATTGTTGGTTTATTGTATATGGCATCATGAGATATTTAACGATCTAAAAATTTTTATTGTTCTGCTGCGCCACTCTGATACGTTTTTACCAATTTATTTTCCTACAGTAGGGACTACATAGGGACATAAACGGGATAACTGGTCGAACTTTCAGCAAACTTCACTCACCGACATATTTCCTTGCATCAATTCTGAGAACTCTTTCTGTTGTCTCAGAGATGCAGGGTCATTATATTTTTGGTTAAATTCTTCCAGAAATTCCGCCCAACTCATGGTAGACACATTTCTTCTCATTCGCACAGTGTCCCACCAAAAACGAGCATCTTTTCTTAACACAAAAGACGCACATGCAACCTTCTCCTGGTCAGTTAGGTTCATGAATTCTATGATCACTTGCAAGGATGGCAACCAATCTTCAGCCTCTAGAGGATTTATAGACCCTTCAAATTCTGGCGGCCTCATACGCCTGAATCTTTCATAGAGGGGTTCCAGATTTAAAACCGGTTGCTGTTCAGGAACTCTCTCATGTACAGCAGCTGGAGGGATAACTGGATCTACCTCAGCTTCCTGTTCTACTTGGGTACCCTCAGAGCCTTGTCTCTGTTCTAACTCCTCTACCCGTTGCCTCAGATTAGCATTTTCTTGCATCTGAGCTTCTAGTAAGGCTTGTATCTGGTCTAATCTCTCCATGACGTTAGGACGTCGTTCTCGTCCCTCTGGTCGATTTCGCGAATCCACCATCTTGCCTATTATCCTATTATGGCACAATAATTCACCGTTAGTTTTTCCATGACCACATTCATAAAATGATATAAATTTATGAAATTCAGGGTAATGTAAAGCCACATCATCGTAACACATCATCGTACAACATATAATCATTTTGATATTTCATTCATAGCAAAACGTTTATATATCATACATAATCATCACCAGTCATATATACATCGGCCATCACATACATCCTGGCCACAAGTCTATACAAAAGAGCTTTTCTCTATAAGCTACTTATGTACATGTATACATCTACTGGTCACACATCCCCTGTGTCTGGGACTAGAGGATATTCTTTTGGATCCTCATCATCATCTGGATCATCTGAGTCATCACCACCCCTAGGCAATGCTCCCTGTCCTGAGTCATCACCTCCTCGGGGTCTAGATGGTCCAGCCTCATGATCGTTCATCATTCTTCTCGGCCCAAAGATGCATGCCAACATCTCATCTTGACCCAGTATCTCTCGTCGACTCTGCGTCAGATGCTTAATCAGAATCTCCCTCTCGATCGTCCTGATCGTCACTATAAGCTCTTGGAGCGTAGGAGGAAATAGCTTAATCACCCTCTGTCTCAACTTCATGGGTAAACCTCTCTAGAACAGCTCACAGCAGTTCGCTTCAGTGAGGTTGGGCAACGGACATCTCCTCCTAATGGTCTCCTCAAATCGTGCTGCTTAAGAAATAACTATCTCACCAGACAACATGACCATCCTCTCAGTCTGGAGAATATAGTCCCTAACCTCATCGAATCTAGGGTACGCAGGTGTATCTGCCTCTCGTGTCTCTGGAGGTGCTGGAGCAGGTGCCGAATCCCTAGGCAGAAACTGATCGGCCAAACGCTGACAGAACTCAGCCCAACTAAATCCCAATAGAATCTCCTGGTCACAATACTCCCAGAATACTCGAGCGTTTCCCTGAAACATACTGATGGCCAACTGGATCCACATCTCTCGATCAATGTCGCATATCACCATAATCCTCTCTATGGCATGGAGCCAATCCTTTGTCTCCATCAACTGTCGTCCACCATCAAACATAGGGGGACTACTAGCTCTGAACGCCTGTACTGCCCGAGCCGAAACTCTCACCCCAATATGTTGGCGTCCACCAACAACTGGAATGTCCACTACTACAGGTGGATGAAGTATCGGTCGTAGCTGTACTACATCTACTGGCGCTGGTGCTGGTGCTGGTACTGGAGGTCTCTCGGGCACCGGGGGTCTAACCACTGGTCGTTGAGAAATAGACGGCCTCACAATAGGTCTCGTCCATACTCATAACACCCCTCTCGGTCGTGGTAGCAGTGGTCTCACATAAGGAGGTCTGGTCATCTTGCTACCTATAAGATAATTATTTTCATATAAGAAAATAATTAACAAAACTTAAGCAAACTACTTACTTGGATAGCGGTGCAGGATGCACAAAGTGTCAAATCAGGATATGGTCAACACTGCTCTGACACCAACTATGACAGCAGTTGGTATTCTAAACTACACCAACCGTAAACCCGCTCTGATACCAACTGTGGCGGCCCGCCCCTCGTAGAGATCATACAATACTATTACAGTTAAGCTTTATTGCTAACTGCGATAAATTGTACTCTCATGGGTCGCCGGCTAATCTATCTCTCTTCAAATCATGACGTTTTTGGGGAAATTTTTTTTTTCTCCTTTTTAAACATCATGTAAAACATTTTCCACTATTTACTTTGTTGGCAAGTACAAAGTAATTTACATAATACAGTACTTTCGTAAAATATATAATTACAAAAGAACTGTTTTCTTTTTTATCGCTCAGCGGAAAGACTCTGACAGGACCATATCCCTCGCCCCTTATCTTATTTGACACGCACCATCCCGTCCACCATCCAGTCATGCAAGCTACTGAGCTGGTCGCTTACCCGCAACAGAGGCAAAAATGGTGAGCTACAGGCTCAGTAAGTTCAAACATGCAAGAAATAAAATTTCTATGAATAGTGTTATTCATTATAAATAGTAACATTGACCACTATTCATACGTGAATAGTAACTTTGACCACTATTCATTATGAATAGTAAGTTTAACCACAACACAGTATATCAACAGTACATCTACCGCGATGTTAGTACCCTCACGAAACTGTCTTATGCTCAATTATGGTATAGTTTCAGTTTTAGGTAATTATCTTACATTATGTTCTGATTTTGAGCTCAGGTTGGCAGTACCATTTAAGTGCGCATGGCTGGGAGCAGTACATTAGTGCTGACCTCCACAGCCTTAATCTCATAGCCCCGAAGGCAAAATTGTACATGACTGGGAGCGGTACATCAGTGCTGACCTCCACAGCCTTAATCTCATTTTCATAGCCCCGAAAGCAAAATTTACCTCCCTGTACGGAAAGCTGGTACGCCAAAAGTGGTTTCATTACCGAATTTTTTAAAATTCTAACCCGGTGACTTCATATTGCCCCGTGGTTAGGAATGGTTCACATTTTAATTTTAGGTGAGTGAGTTTCCTTAACCTCGCTCTAGTGCCCGAAGCACAATTAATAATGTGCCCCATTCTCAATAGTGCCCGTAGCACATTACGTTTCTCTCTCTACTCTATAGTAGTGCCCGTAGCACATATGTACCTAACTTATAATTAGTACATCAAAGTTAGCAACAATAATGCTATATGTTGCAGACAGGTAAATGTCTGAACTTACCTTATCAGTTTCTTCCCCTTTTCTCTCGTGGATCTTTGATCGCCCTCCTTGTAGGTCGATTTTGGGATCCTATAGATAAAATCTTGTCTGTTAATTTCATTTTCATTTATAGCTTTTATTTTTCATTAAAAAGCTTAAATAAAACCTATTTATAACTTTTTAGGTTTTATTTATCATTTTCCCCATTTTTCTCAACTCTTACAAAATTACGATTTTGCCCCTATATTTTGGCAAAATTACAATTTTACCCCTGACGGAATTTTCTTGATCCAGACTGCATTTTTGGCTCTCAGGAACTTTTCTGACTCTTTTCTAATCATTACCGGGTTCGTTTCTATTTTATGTCCATTTTTCACTTTCCCGACCCTCGGGAAATACTATTCCGACCCTTACGTCGGTGTAGTGATTTTCTATCGTTTCGGAGCTTCAAATGGACGTTTCACTAGTATTTAAAACGTTTACCTAGACATTCCCGATTTAGGTCTCAGAGGCTCGGATTTTCCGTACCCGACTCGGACCTTTATTTCGTTTCCAAAAAAAACACCCCCCCTCGGGGTCGGTTTTTCAGTTTCACTCGCGTTTTACATTTTTAAGGGACGGGTTACTATTCACAAACCACCCCTTAGGTTTTCCTTATTCAATTTTCCGTTAGGGACTTAGGTTCCCGACCCGACCCTAAACTTTTATTTTTAATTCCATTTTTATCCCAAATGCCGTTTTTGAAATTTCGGCAGCATTTCGACGTAAATTTAAGGCTATAGGCGTTAGGTACGCCTCGAACCATATGTACCTGCCACGTACTATACCACAAACCTATTTTATGTAAAAGTTTTCCAAACTTTTACATAAAAGCTCACAAAATTCAAATTCACATTTTGAACCACATTACACAAAATTTCTTTAAATTTTACCCTTGGTTTTTTGCCACGGTTTTCACAATCAAAACCTAACCAAAATTTCTCAATTTCAACCAAATTTTAGGCTATTCCAATGTCATTTTCTAGCCCATTTTCAAGCCAATTTCAATGCATTTTTCAACACAATTCCTAGGGTTTTTTCATCATTACAACCCACGGCCATTTAAGAGAAACATGCACCATTTTTTTTTGTATCATGCTTTCAATCACAAATCTATCATTTCCATAATAAAATGCATTATTTAAATCATCCAAACATCAAGTAAATCATGCAAAAATTTTTTCCCAAACCCTAATTAACCCACGGCCATATTAGGGTAAGTTCACACCAAATTTTTTCCAAGCTTCCCATCATACAAATCATGCTTTATATTTGACCAAAATATGATTTAAAGCATGTTAATATTTAAACCACAACAATTCATCATTGATTACTCATGGTAACCCACAGTTTTACCCTTGGAAAACCAACCAAAATTTTGTTTTTCTTTAAACAAAATGCATGGTTTTCTCCTACTTATTCCCTTAACAAAACCCAAGCACCAAATCAATCAAAACAAACCAAAAATTTTCCATCCTTTACACTATTCATTACACGGATTCTTGGAAGAAAAATCAAGAAAATTTTCAAACCAAGGAAAGTTACCTTGTCCACTTGCTTCCTTTGTCTTCAAGGAAGGGTTTGACACCAATTTTGTGAAAAAAACTTGGATGGTTTGCTTGGTTTCTCTTGGGTTGCTCACGTACTCTCCATGGACAATGCTTAGAAACTTTTTGTTCTTTATTTTGGCTTCAAAATTGTCTCGGCCACTTTTGTTCAAAGTTTTGCCACTTAACCACAAAGAAAGCCAATTAATTTGGCTTCCAACCAATCAAAAATCAACACCTTTCAAACCTATTTCTTTCCAAATTTTTCAAAAATTAAAATGATGGAATTTTGGCCAAATCTTGGCCTTTAGATCAAAAAGCAAACTAATATTGGCCATTAATGCCACCAACCACCATTTTTCATTCATTTATTAAATGGATTTATGATGTCATAAATGCAAAGTAAAACTTTGACTTTGACTTTTACTATTCACATTAATTCGACTACTTTTTGACCGATACCGGTTCGAGCCGAAATTTTCCTAAAATCGTCCCGGCGGGTTCCTGAGGTCTCCTGTGCAGTCGGATCAATTTATACTGCTTCCATTTGATCGAAATCAATCCCGTAAGTTTTTCATCTTTTATTACACCGGTTAGGGGTTTCAATGCCGTTTTTGGCACCGTTCCACCTGTTTCAACTCAGTAAATTTTTCCAACACTGAATTCTTACTCGTCAGTATTGTTAGAACATTTTAATATATTCTAAACAATGTAAATACATTTATTTCACTCTTTAAATAGTACAAATTGTTTTATACATACATTTGTACATTTTCTTCCGAGAATGCCTGAATTTCTCGGTTATCACAGATTATGCATGGATGGTATTGATATAGGATTAGGATGGTGGACAAAATTCTCTCCGGTTGAATTCAGATTTTGTTTTGGATAATAGAGTACACAATTATTCGAACTCCAAATAAAATTGCCATGATTTTATTTGAGATTGGATTGGAGTTGTAGAAAATTATCCATGAGAATAGAAATTTGAAATACAACTGTTTGTGGATTTTGAAATTTGAATTTTGAAATTTGAATTTTGAATTTGAAATTTGAAATTTAAATTTGAATTTGAATTTTGAATTTGAAATTTGAATTTGAAATTTAAATTTGAAATTTGAAATTTGAAATTTGAATTTGAATTTTGAATTTTGAAATTTGAAATTCAAATTTTGAATCACAGTCCAAGTGGAATTCGAATTCTTTGTGGATAATTCCACAAGGCTAGAATTCGAATTTGAGTTGGATTATGAAGAGGAAATATTGTTTGAATCCTAATTGAATCTTGAATCCCAATCCTAACTAACTTGGACGAAAATATTGAGGAAGATCCTCATAGATTTTTTGGATTTTATGGATAAGGATGTAGGGAAAAATTCAAGTTTCAGTCCCAGTTGAATTTGGATTCTCTCCTCCCTAAATTGGACAAAATTTATTGGATAAATCCAAAGGGAATTTCAGATTTTTTAGTGGATAAGGATGAGATAGAATTCAAGCTAGAAAATCCTATTAGGATTTTTATTCTCCTCACTTTTAATGGCCGATTCTAGTCATGATTTTGGCACTAGGGAAATTCGGTTATTATGGATAAATGAGGAGATAAAATTCAAGTTAAAATATTTGGATTGGATAATCTCCAAGATTGGCCGAATTTTTGGTAGGGATTTGCCCCTAGAAAATTCAGATTTTGTGAGTGGATAAGGGAGAAAATCTTCTCCTAATCCAATTTGAATTTAGAGGATCATCTCATGCAAGTCTATAAATAGAGGTCCTGCCACTCCAGTTCTCTTAGACCACAGACTCTCAGGTGAGCAGGCTTATTGTTGCATAACTCACCGTGATAATAAGTTCTTTAGAGATCTGGGTGGTCGGAAGAAGACTAGCAGTGCTAGCATACCGATCGAGATTTAGAGTGCCCACTGTGACATCCAAGAAAATTCACTGTTCTCTGAAGACATGTATTGTGATAGACCAGAGAATTTCTACAGTGTTACCTAGGTTAAGCTAAGTTATAAATAGATAGATAATAAATAGACAGATAAAAGATGTAAGAACACTGCATTTATAAATAGACGGATAATAAAGTTAACAGTAATAAATAAATGTTTTGGAGGGTTTAAAATCTCCAAAAGTGATTAAAGAATAAAGTTTAAGGATGAGAAAGTGATTTCAGACCAAAACGCTAAAAAAGGAGTGGTTTCGATATCATAAAAATATAGATATAAGAAGATGGCAAGTCAGGGCAAAGATAAGGTAAGAAAAGTGTTTCAGGGTTTTTAAGAGTTTCAAGACTTAATTAGATCAAACAGATAGCACGGATGGCTAGATAAGTCCTCTGGCGCACTTCCTGAGAAATTCCATCAAATTCGGAAAAATAGAGATGCCATTAAGAGATCGAAATCCCAAGAGGTTACCTTAGGTAAACCAAGATCGAGGAAAAAGATGAAAAACTACGGGATTGATTTTTAGCCAAACGACAGTAGAATAAGGCAAACCGATCACACAGGAGGCGCTAGAAACCCGCCTACGCGATTTCGGTAAATTTCCATTCGATTTGACTTTTGGTCAAACTTTGACCCGAATTAATCAAGTGAAGACAAAATAGATGATGTCAAAATTAATTTGTTTTTCTTTAAAGAAAAAGGGGTAGTTAGATCTAATGGCCATTATTTAAAGGGGTGTTGATCTAATGGCCAAGGAAGTGACAAAATTCCTTGATTTTCCTTTTCTTTTTAAAAGAAAATTTTGGAATTAATATGGCAAAAAGTGGAATCCGGTTTGGTGTGGAAGATTGAATTAATTAGATGGTTAGGTAGATCCAAGGGTGGACAATTAAGGGAGGCTTGATCCAAGGGTCAAAAGCTTGCCAAAATTTCAAGCTAAAATTTAATGAAAAATCAAAAGAAAATGGGGAATTAATTCCCTTAAGTTGACCAGATGTGGCGATAGCCAAAACCGTGTGGAAAGGGTTGGTAGATCCAAGGGTGAATAATTAAGGGAGCCTTGATCCAAGGGTCAATAAGTGGCCAAAATTACAAGTAAAAATTTAAAGAAAAATTCAAAAGAAATTAGGTGAATTATATAACTAATGCACCGTAGTCTTGGCTAAGTTTAGCCACCCATTATGCACGGCCAAGGCACCAAAGTATGGAGCCAAAATATTTTCTCCCTTGTCACTTGCAACCGTGTGATGCCTCCCCTCCAAACAAGGAAAATCTTCAAGTTTTTGCAATAAACTTAGAGCAAATCTCTTCCTAAGCACAAGGTGAATTCCATAGTGAGGTAAGCCTTGAAACCCAAGCTTTTTCTTAGTTTTTGTAAGTGAAAAACTGTGGGTTCATGGTGGTTGGATGGTGAAAATTTTCAAGCTTGTTTTTGCTTAGTTTGTGCTTTAAAAGTTAGCTTAGTCTATGATTAAACTAGAGCATGAACTAGAAGTTTAAAACTTCAATTTTGAACTTGAATTCAAGAGCAAAAACCATGGCTATTATGTGGAATTGTTAATGGAATTCCAAACCTAAGTTTAAATGTTTAATGAGTTGAGAGTATGAGAATTCGTTAGAAAAGAAATTGGAAACTTGAAACCGAAAATTTGACCTCAGGTTTCAAGAGAAAACCGAATTATATGGCTTAGGGTTTCAAAGAAAACCATGACTTATTATGAAGAAATCAATGAGATTGATTAAGTTTTAAGAGAAAAAGTTTATGTATATGTTTGAATGGAAAAAGAATTGAGATTTTAGTTTAGGTCTTTCATGAGAAATACCGTGGGATACAGTGAGATTGAATAAGTTTTGGTAAAGGAAAGTTTATAAGTAAATGTGTATGTAAGAATCGAGGGGTAAGAATGAAAAGATAAAATGTCGATAGAAAATGAATAAGTTTTATGAGAATTTTTACGTAAAAAGTTTAGACTTTTGCGTAAAAATTAGGCCTCTGGTATAGTACGCGGCAGGTTAGAATAGGATAGATGGTTTTGAGGCGTTTCCTAAATGCCGGAAACCTAAAATTTAAGCGGAAATTCTGCAGAAATTTTTAAAGCGGCATTAAGGGCATTTCAGGAAACGAGCGATAAAAATATGCTTGGAAATGAAAACCGAGATCCCTCGGTGCCTTAGAGTTTGAAGTAAGAAAGCAAGTCTAGCAGAATAGTAAACCGACCCCTAAAATCTAAAATGCCGAGGGCACCAGAAAAAAAAAATAATGTCAAGCACGTTTTGGGTAACAAAGGTAAAGTTTAAGGTCGGGATGGAAAAACCCGAGCCCCTCGGAGACCTAGGTCAGGAAGAGAATAAGGAACGTTTTTAAGTGAAAAGCTCGTTTGAAGTTCCGAAACGCTAGAAAAACGAGCCACAACCCCAAGAGTCGGAATAGTACCACCTGAGGGACGGGTGATAAGTAAATAGTGTAATCGCAACAATTAAGTTGTAAAAAATTACCGAGACCTAGAAAAGATTGTTTTAAGATTTTAGGGACTCAGAAAATCCTGTTTAAGCACCAAAATGAGAATGCTACGACCCCAAGACCTATTAGGGGTAAAATGGTCATTTTGACCAAAAAGTCTAGAAAAGTCAAGACAGGGGCGTTAAACGCTCCAGTTAGCTATTTTATGGTTCTCGGATTTAGGGAACCCAATCTAAGCAGAAAAATAGAAACGTCCCCAACCCAGTTACTATTCACATACATGGGACTATTCACGTGAATACTATTTATTATGAATAGTACTATTCACCCAAAATTTCCGAAATACTCGGAAATGACCGTTGGAGCCCTGGAATAGCTTAAATGAGATTTCAAGGGCCAGAATCGAGTTTTAAGTTAAAGAAAAGTAAGAAAACCCCGATAAGGGCAAAACGGTAATTTTCACCAAAAATTTGGGAAATAGTCAAAATGAACCGTTAGAGTTTCAAAAGTGATTCAAAGGTTCTAATTAGACTTTTAAAGGTCAGAAGTAAGGTTTAAGTGAGAAAAATCCTGCTAGAGGAAAATGGTAATTTTACCAAAAGTTTGAGATACAACGGTCGTTTTTCCAAAAGTTAATGGAAAAGTGACAAATGAGATTAATTAAGATTTTTAAGGTTAAGATTAAGATTTAAGAAGGAGAGAAGTAAGAAAGGTCCGCTAGGGACAGAATTGTCATTGTGCCAAAAGTTAGGGGCAAAATGATAATTTTACCAAAATTTAATGGAAAGGCTAGAAATGGGATTTTAGATCCTCAAGTTCATAATTAAGAGATTAAATGTAGAATTATTACGTTTTATTAAATTTTATGTATATAGTAAAGATTTTAAAATAACCGTAATTATTTCGGTTATAGGGATCCGAGCTAGAGGCGAAGAAGCAGAGTCTAGGGATCCAAAAGCAAAGAAGGAGATTCTAGCAAAGTATTTGTAAGTACAAGCATTTATTTGTCTACTCACGAACTGACTTGCCATAGGACTGTGTTATGATATATTAAGAAGTAAAGTTAAGACACATTTCTTAAAAGAAATGTTTATAAGTAACAAAAAGTTTCTGATTAAGTTTCATACAAAGTTGTGCTTTGTGACATGCTAGCTTAACATGTTCACAAAGTTAGAATAGAAAGATATGTTAAAGTAAAGAAAGATAAACAAGATAATTAGCTTGAAAATTTAAAAGGTTGGCGTACCGGCCTCTCTAAATGCAAGGTTCAAGAAAAGCCTCCACCCCAGTTGTGTGGTGCTACCTGCAAATGCGGTAGTTTATGGGCTTAAAGTTGACCGTAGGGTCATGATTGGTGGGTAGCTCCCCCTTCCTCCATTGGTCTATGCACAGTAGGTACGTCCAACCATGGCCTCACAAGTGAAAGATTAAGAAAAGAAAAGAAAAGAAAAGAATAGAAAGCAAGAAAAGTGAAGAGAGAAGCATAAGCAAGCATAATGAAATTAGTATCTATTGTCATGCACATGCTGTGTTTGGCATATATGTGTAAGTATGATATGCGTGTTAAGTTATGAATGTTTTATGTATGTTTGTACTTACTGAGCTCTAGCTCACTAGTTTGTTTGTGATGTAGGTAACGAGTAAGCTGCCTACGTTATGAGGAAATGATCAGATGGGCTGGCATACAGATTCCCGGAGGTGTCATGGGGTGGGTTATGGTTTAATTATGATTTTCCGCTGCAATTTAAAGAAATGTATATGTAAAGTAAAGATAAGAGACAAGGTTTATTGTAAGTTTAGTTTATGAAGTATTTTAATATGCTTTCGAAAACTTACAAGTTTATTTTAAAGAAAAAAAAATATTTCAGTAGTTTTTCAAAACCACTTTCACAAGAAAGTTTAAAATGATCAAGTGTTAAAGTGAGAAAGTGTAAGAGTACAAGAACTGAGTATGATAAAGAAAATACTTCTTACAGTACTTTAAAGAAAGTTGAAGTTAAGTGAAAACTTCAAAGAAAGTAAGAAAAGTATAAGATGAGTACAGAAGAGTAAAGTTAAGTTTTAAGTAAGTGGACGGCTCGAGCGAGTCGAGTCACTCACAATGGTGGTATCAGAGTAGAAGTAAGTAAGGCTAAAGTAAATATAGTAGTTAGGGTGGTCTCTACACCCACACACTCAGTCATTCGGGAATTAGAAAATAGTAGAGAAGGCTAGTTGGTTGAAGCCCTCCGATCATTCTCCTCCTGTAGATTGGCGTCCTTGAGGTATGAGTTTAAATTGTCATTAGTTTATTGTATATGGCATCATGAGATATTTAACGATCTTAAAAAATTTTTATTATTCCGCTGCACCACTCTGATATGATCCTAAAGCTTCAGCCTTCACAGCCCTTATATCCCCGTAGGACCTGATAAACCTCAACCATAATGTTGGAGGGATGGTACGTCTTAAATGGTTTTATTACCATCTTTCAATTATAGTTTTGACCAAGTGACATTAATCGTCACCTCAAGGTCACTAACCTCCATCACCCGTAGGCCTCAGATATTCTTATCTTTAAAATGTGGGATATGGTATACTAACGGATCCCCAAATGTCAATAGGATTGGATTCCTAATGTACAACTAATACATAACAAAATAATACAGTATTTCATGTTGCAGACATGAAAATGCTTGAACTTACCAATACTACGATAATGTCTACTTCCAGAACTCCTCCGCAGTTCTATCTCTAGTTTGGGTTCCTACAGACATAATATTATTTGTTAATATCCTATATTAATTATCACTTTAAATATATTTATTTTGTGATAAATTTTTCAACACAATTCAACTTGTAACATGGTACACGGCCTTCAACACGCCTGTGTACATGACCGTGCAACTCCTTTCTCACTATGTGGCCGTGTTGTTTACTATCTAGCCGTATAACTGTACACGACTTGATACACGCCCGTGTTCAAGCTCGTGTACCTCTTGGGTTGTAAATTTTTTTCCAATACACGGCCATGTATTCTTATACATGCCCGTGTTCTTCAAAATTTTTAGATTTTTGACTCTAAAATCTTTATTTTGAGTCCTAGAATTTTATTTAAGTCATTCTAGGTCCTTTCGGGTCCTTTCCAAGCCTTTCGGAAATTTTTGGTCAAAATGACCATTTTGCCCGTAACGGGTCTCGGGACCATAAGTATTTCGTTCTATTGCTTTTCTTAAATTTTCTAAGCCGAAATATCTTAAAATAATATTCCCTAGGTTTCGGTATTATTTTTATAGCTCAATTTGCTATAAATTCTCAATTATCTATTTTCCCGACCCTCGATTACTATTCATCCATCACCTATGGTCATTTCTCGTTTTTCGAGCGTTTCGGAGCCTCAAATGGCCGTTTCACTATTCTTAAAACACTTTTTATCCCATTCCCGACCCTCGGTCCTCGAGAGGCTCGGGTTTCCTATCCCAACTTAATATTTTTCCTCGTTTCCTTAAATACCCCTAACATGAAAATTTTTCCTATTTTAGACATTAAGGGTTGGTTTACTATTCCTTTTGGGTTGGTTTTCCATTTTCAATCTTAATCCACCGAGGGGTCCATGTTTCCTTCCCGAGTTCAATATTCTTACCCCTCGTTTCCCGAAATGCCCTTATGCTGTTTTAAAATTTTCGACAGCATTTTCGCTTGTATTTTTAGGTTTCCCGGCGTTAGGTACGCCCCAAAACCTTTGTACCTGCCACATAATATATGTGGGCGACCCCACTAGCTTAGGTCGTCCACCTTATCTTGCTTGCTTTCTTTATTCTTTGCTTATTCTTACTTAGCTTGCTTGTCTTTATAACTTTCTTCTTCTTGGGGGTTTAAAAGATTTGTTCTTGAAAAACTAGGAATATTTTTTTTTTAAACTTGACTGAATGAAACTATTAATTCTTTGAAATCGTGTATACATAAGTATATACGTACTACTTAATAATTTTTTCCCAAAATATATTTTGCGGTCTCGTTACTTTAAAGTACGTAAAAATAAAAACATACTTTTAAGCTGTTTCACTATTTTCCATACTACACTCTTGTCTTATCTTTACACATATATGTCACTATTACACTTTCTTTCTTTTTCACTTTAATTACAGCGGAACTCTGCAAAACGGAACCATAACCCGTCCATGACATCGCTGGGATCTGCCTGCCAGTCCGCTACTCTTGTTTCGTATTGCTGGTTGCTTACCTTTATTACCTACACCACGAATAGACTAATGAGCTAAAGCTCAGTAAGTACAAACATACAAGTAAATAAGCTTAATACACCACACTTAGGGTTAGTCAACTTATGACCAATTATTTTCTTATTCCTATGCTTTACTTATTCTTTCTATTCTATTTCTTTCTTTTCTTTGCTTTATTTTATCTTGCTTAATCTTTCACTGGTGGGCCCATGGTTGGACGTGCCTAGTGCACGCAGACCAATAGAGGATCAGGCGAGCGACCCACCAATCAACGCTAAGGTCATTTCTGGACTACTACCTATAGGCAGCAAGTCAAGCCATCAACTACCTCATTATTAACGAGGCAGCGCCACACAACTGGGGTGGAGGCTATCTTTGAACCTCAAAACTGGAGAGGCCAGTACGCCAACCTTAACTTTTAAGTCTTATTATTTGACTTATCTTATTCCTCTTTTCTTTTTCTGATCTTGCTTAACTATTCTCGTGAACATGTTAGTATCATGTCACAAACTGAATAACTTAAATGTGTATATATATATAATACAACTCTATGGTAAGTCAATTCGTGAGTAGACAATTAAATGTCTGTACTTACAGCACTTGTGCTAGTGTAAACTTCTGTGGTCCGTCGAGCTCCTCTGCCCGTCTCTAGTTGAATTTCCTAAAGACATAATATCATCAGTTAATACATTTTAATTAACTGACTTTATTATACTGAAATCTGAACTTTGGCTTTTAAAATCTTAATTAAAGTCTTATAACGACATTTAAAGTCCTAATGACTCTGTTTCGACTTTTCTAGCGCTCTAGCAACCATTTTCGAGAATTTCAGAAATTTTGATAAACTAGGTGAATAGTACTATTCACGTGAATAGACCATGCACATGAATAGTAACTGGGCCAGGGGACGTTTCTATTTTTCTGCTTAGACTGGGCTCCCTAAGTCCGAGAACCATAAAATAGCTAACTAGAAGGTTTAACGCCCCTTTCTTGACTCTTCTAGACTTTTTGGTCAAAATGACCGTTTTGCCCCTAATGGGTCTTGGGGTCGTAACATTCTCATTTTGGTGCTTAAACGGGATTTTCTAAGTCCCTAAAATCTTAAAACAATCTTTTCTAGGTCTCGGTAAATTTTTACAACTTAATTGTTGCGATTACATTATTTACTTATCACCCGTCCCTTAGGAGGTACTATTCCGACCCTTGGGGTCGTGGCTCGTTTTTCTAGCGTTTTGGGTCTTCAAACGAGCTTTTTACTAATCTTAAAAATGTTTCTTATTCTCTTCCTGACCTAGGTCTTCGAGGGGCTCAGCCTTTTCTATCCCGACCCTAAACTTTACCCTTGTTACCTAAAACGCCGTTGACGTTATTTTTTTTTTCCGTCCTCTCGGCATTTTAGATTTTTGGGGTCGGTTTACTACTCTGTTAGACCTGCTTTCTTACTTCAAACTCTAAGGTACCGAGGGATCTCAGTTTTCATTTTCGAGTATATTTCTATCGCTCGTTTCCTGAAATGCCCTTAATGCCGTTTTAAAAATTTCGACAGCATTTCCGCTTAAATTTTAGGTTTTCGGCGTTTAGGAAACGCCTCAAAACCATCTATCCTAATCTAAACCTGCCACGTACCTATTTTACGCAAAAGTTTCTAAACTTTTACGTAAAAACCTTCCACATTCTCAATGTACAAATCACCCACAAGGTCTTTATTTTTCACTCACATTAACCACGGTTTTAGTTTAGGTTTTTAACACCAAAACTTTCTTTCTTTCAACATTCTTTCTCTTACTTTTCTTCTTGGTTTTTAAGGCATATTCAACACCAAAACCAAATAAAATTCTTATTAAAATCTCACTTGGATGCCTTGGGTTTTATGCTAAATCCTAACCTAACTTTGGTTTTCAATTCAACAACTTAAACAAGCTTATATTCTACATCATTCTAACTTACCACAACACTAAAATCACATGATTTTTACATGTTCTTCACACTAGGTATACATGGTTTCATTTTAGAAAACTTTTACAAAATTTTGTTTCAAACTTTTTAACTTTTCTTTCTAAACATTTTACACATTAAAACACATGTTTAAATCAACCAAAACCAACTCAGAATTCTTTCCAAACCCTAGTAACATACACGGTTTTTCTTGAAACAAACCGAATCCCACTTTGGTTTTAAGCTTTCAAATTTTCTTTCTAGTTGTTTTACATATCAAAACACACTTTAAAACAACAATTTAATTAAATCAAACTTGAAATTCTTTGAACCCATACACTTAGCCATGGGTTCCTCACAAAACTAACATGAAAAATTCTTGTTTTAAGCTTCTAAATTACTCTTTAACTATTATGCAAACTAATTAACCTTAAACAACAAGATTTGAACTAAACTTTTCTCATTCCTTTCTACTCAACATAGCCATGGATTTTTGCTTCAAAATACCAAAGAAAAGCTTGAAATTTGAAGCTTACCTTGCTATGTTAGTCAATACTTGCTTAGGAAGAGCTTTGCTTAAGATTTTGACACCAAATTTTGAAGAAACTCAAGCTCAATAGAGGGGAAGAGTCTTGGCTTCAAAGGGTAGCAAAGGGGCTGTAATTTCAGAAAAAAAAAATTCTGATTTTATGAAGCCAAAAACGTTTTTATAAAGGGAGGCCAAAAAGGAGGGCTTTTTAGCACTTTTCTTTAGGGACTTTTTAGCAACTTTTTAAGGGTTTATTTGCAAACTTTTTGTTGTCAAAACATAATTATTTTGGCTGTCTTTCCAGCTGTATAACCGATCTATGCAGCCCTTATCCACAAAATTTAAAAAAAAATTTCAACTTTGCATTTTTGGCTTAATCTTAGCCTTTGATTTTACCTACCTTTAATCTTAGCCATTCATCCTACCTACCACCATTTTTCTTTTAATTTCTTATTCCTAATTATGACATCATCCATGATGTCATCTAATTAATCCATAGGTCAAACCGAACCAAACTTTACCGAAATCGCGTAGGCGGGTTTCTGACGCCTCCTGTGTGATCGGTTTACCTTATTCTACTGTCGTTGGGCTAAAAATCGATGATGAAGTTTTTTGTCCTTTAGTAACCTTAGGTTTTACATAGGGTAATCTCTTGGTTTCTTTGGCCCCAAAGTGCTTCATCATTTTAAAGAAGATGACGAAATTTCTGGGGTGACATACCGGAGGACTTGTCTAGCCATCCGTACTGTCAAATTATTCTCATACTGTCTTAAAACTCTTAAAAACCCTAAATTACTTTTCTTACTGTGCTCTTACTTTGACTTGCCATATTCTTATCTTTACACTATTCAGATACCGATGTAGGAAAATAAATCGGTAAAAATGTATCAGAGTGGCGCAGCGGAACAATAAAAATTTTTAGATCGTTAAATATCTCATGATGCCATATACAATAAATCAACAACAATTAAAACTCATACCTCAAGGACGCCAATATGCAGGAGGAGAATGACCGGAGGCTTCAACCAACTAGCCTTCTCTACTATTCTCCAATTCCCGAATGGCTGAGTGTGTGGGCACTCTGAACCTCGATCGGTATGCTAGCACTGTTAGTCTTCTTCCGACCACCCAGATCTCTAAAGAACTTTATTGTCACGATGAGCTGTGCAACAATAAGCCTGCTCACCTGAGAGTCTGTGGTCTGAGAGAACTGGAGTGGCAGGACCTCTATTTATAGACCTGCATGAGGTGATTCTCTGAATTTGAATTGGACTAGGAAAAGATTTTCTCCCTTATCCAAACCAAAAAATCCGAATTTTCCAAGGGAGAATCTCCACAATTAAATTCGGTTTTCCTAAGATAAATCCAATCCAAATCTAAACAAGATTTTAACTAGAATTTTATCTCCCTTTTTCAACCAAAAAATCCGAAATCTTTAGGAGAAAATCTCCTCCAAATTTTCGGCCACTTTTAGGATAAGGAAGAATCAAAATTCCACTAGGATTTTTCAAGCTAAATCTCATCTCAACCTTATCCAAAAATAACCGAATTTCCTAGGATTTAGGCTCCAAAATTTCGGCCACTTTTAGGGAGTAGAGAGAATCCAAATTCAACTAGGATTGAAGTTTGAATTTACCCTTGAATCTTATCCACAAAAACCGAATTTTTCATTGAGGATTATCCTCAAAAAATTCACCCACTTTTGTTGGGATTTGGATTCAAAATTCAAGTAGGATTCTAACAAGATTATCCTCTCCAAATCCAACTCAAATTCGAATTTCAAACCTTGTGGATTTTCCACAACAAATTCGAATCCTACTTGGACTGTGATTCAAAATTTGAATTTCAAATTTCAAATTCAAATTTCAAATTCAAATTTCAAATTTCAAATTTAAATTTCAAATTTAAATTTCAAATTCAAATTTCAAATTCGAATTTCAAATTCAAATTTCAAATTCAAATTTCAAATTCAAAATTCAAATTTCAAATTTCAAAATTCAAATTTCAAATTTCAAAATTCAAATTTCAAATTCCACAAAACGGTTGGGTTTCATATTCTTGTTCTCATGGATAATTTTCTACAACTCCAATCCAATCTCAAATAAAATCATGGCAACTTTATTTGGAGTTCGAATAATTGTGTACTCTATTATCCAAAACAAAATCTGAATCCAACCGGAGAGAATCTTGTCTACCATCCTAATCCTGTGTCATCACCATCCATGCATAATAAACTAGCCAATAGCACACACAAATCAATTTGCCAAACGTTAAGGAATTATGTGGAGCTAGTAGAGGGACTGATTGGACATATATAATCGGGCTCCCGTGATTCCATATGATCATCATTCTGTACCGAACAACTCAATCATATGATCACTAATTTCAGAGTCACACCACTATAAACCTGAAACTGAACTCCCAATTATATACCGTATTACGTAAGCCTGTGACGAGCTACCATCCAATGACCTTGTCATATATGCAAAACCCTCATATGATATCCATGATCAGCCTTAGGTCAAAGTCCGTTTAATCCTACTGATCAGGCTATCTTAAAGTTCCATTATACTACCGAATCAAGAAAATGATTATTCACCATATGTGAATAAGAAGTCATCCGCCCAGCAGACGACCCAAGGCCTTGTCCATTTTCACATTCAGTATAATGCCTTTAAGAGGATACCTTTAATTCCTCAGAGCTATGATTCTGATATCTGCAAACAAACCCTTCATCGTATACAAGTCATGCACCCAACGAACCGGTCTATAAGCTTACTACCTCTGAGACGCTTTAGCCATTGGAACATCAAAGTACACAAGTCATATACATGAAGTAGTTCATTTACTCAGGATTAAGGTTATTGCACAATGAACGTCAAAAGCAGATTGATCCACTCATAGCGGACTACGTAGATCAATCACGCTTTAGTCCCGGTCTAATATGTCACCTCCAAGCAACATATCCATGTCTCTACTTGGGAGTCCAGCTCCAGACAGTCAAGACAGACCGTCCCCTCCAAGGCTTTAGAAAACATAATAGTCTTAACATGAGTTAGATGCTCGGTCTAACCCCATAGATTACAGACCATAGTTTAGACTGCTAACTTTAGAACATTGTCTTCTTGCATACAAAAATCCATTGCATGCAACGTTCTAACAGTTTTAACACAAGCAGTCAGTGAGCCATATTTGCTTACATTTACTTTAACATGTAAATAAGACGAGGACAGATAGCAATGTAATGAATAACCTCTAAATATAATTTTATTATCCAGTTCAAAATGAATACATCAAAATGTCTCTAATACTTAGGGCATTTCCTAACAACCGAAACTACTCCTTTTTGAGTGTTTTGGCCTGAAATCACTTTCTTACTCATATACTTTATTCTCTACTTATTTTTGGAGATTTTAATTCCTCCAAAACATCTATTTATTACTATCAACACTATAATTTGTCTAATTACAAACATAGTGTTTCTTTACATTCTTGCTTACAGAACTCATAGAAAACCCCAGATTAAACTAAGTTACACTGCTAAATTCTCTGGTCGTCACATTCACCCCTCCTTAAAAATTTTCGTCCTCGAAAATCAGAACAGGTGGGGGTACTTGGCTCTCATCTCATCTTATCTTTCCCACATGGCCTCTTCTACATTATGATTTTTCCATAGAACTTTGACCAGCGGGATGCTTTTATTTCTTAATATCTTCTCTTCTCGCGCAAGTATTTGCACCGGTTGCTCTTCGTAAGAGAGATCCTCTCGAACTTTGATTGGTTCATAATGCAAAGGGTCCGAGATGTACTTTCTTAGCATAGATACATGGAAGACATTATGCACTGAAGATAATTCTGGTGGCAAAGCTATCTTATAGGCTACTTTCCCAACCCGGCTAATAATTGGGAAAGGTCCTATGTATCTTGGACTCAACTTTCCTTTCTTTCTAAAACGCATGACACCTTTCATTGGTGCTACTTTTAAGAATACGAAGTCACCCTCGTTAAACTCTAGGAATCTTCGTCTTTTATCTGCGTAGCTTTTCTGACGACTTTGTGCAGTTTTCATTCTCTGCTGAATCTTTTGGACCGCGTCTATTGTTTCTTAGATAAACTTGGTTTTATGAAGTTCTCTCTCCCTGAGTTCATACCAGTGAATGGGAGATCTGCACTTTCGTCCATATAATGCCTCGTAAGGAGCCATCCCAATGGACGCTTGATAGCTGTTGTTGTAGGAGAATTCTATCAATGGTAGCTTCTTGTTCCAGACTCCCTTGAAATCTAAAATACAAGCGCGAAGCATATCTTCTAGTGTTTGGATCGTACGCTCAGATTGTCCATCAGTCTAAGGGTGAAATGCAGTGCTGAATCTTAGTTCTGAGCCCATTGCCTCTTGTACACTTTTCCAGAAATTGGATGTGAACCGACTGTCATGATCTGACACTATTGTTGTCGGTATTCCATGTAATCTCACAATATTGGCAATGTATAATTCTGTGAATTTCTCCAATGTGGATGTCATCTTTATAGGTATAAAGTGAGCGGACTTGGTCAATCATCCACCACTACCCATATCATGTCAAATCCTTCACTTGTCTTGGGTAACCCTACCACGAAATCCATGGTTACGTGCTCCCACTTCCACTCTGGAATCTCTAATGGCTGCAGTTTTCCGGCTGGCCGCTGATGCTCTGCTTTGACTCTTTGACACGTTAAGCAGCTACTAACGTGTTTAACAATGTCATTCTTCATCTTTTTCCACCAAAAGTGCTGCTTTAAATCTTGATACATTTTCGTACTGCCCGGATGCATTGAATATGGAGTGTCATGGGCCTCTGTCAGAATTCTTATCTTCAAATCTTCTTCATCTGGTACACAGATTCTTCCTTGGAAGAGTAAAGTTCCATCTTTGGAGAGGTGGAACTCTGACTTGTCATTCTTAGGGGCTTCTTCTTTAAGCCTTTTGAGAGCAGCATCTAGCTCTTGAGCCTCTTTAATCTCCTCAAGAGTTGTTGGTTTGAGTTGCATTGCCGCTAATTTTCCTGAAATTATCTCTACTCCCAACAAGGAGATCTCATGTTGAAGTGGTTTGGGCAGCTTATCGATGGCTATTTGCTCTGGCATCGTTGATTTACGACTCAACGTGTCTACTACTCTGTTTGCCTTACTGGGGTGATATAAGATCTCACAATCATAATCTTTCACTAACTCCAGCCATCTTCTTTGTCTCATGTTAAGCTCTTTTTGAGTAAAGAAATACTTTAAGCTCTGGTGGTCGGTGAAGATTCTACACCGGACTCCATATAGGTAATGTCGCCATATCTTCAAAGCAAATACGATGGCTGCTAACTCTAAATCATGAGTCGGATAGTTCTTTTCGTGCTCTTTGAGTTGTCTTGATGCATAGGCTATTACTTTTCCATCCTGCATCAGCATAGCTCCTAGACCTGTCCTGGAGGCATCGCTATAAATGTCGAAGTCTCCTTCATCCTTTGGAATTGTGAGAACTGGAGCACTGGTCAACCGATTCTTCAGCTCTTGAAAGCTTTCTTCACACTTCTTTGTCCACTCGAACTTCTTCTCCTTGCGTGTGAGAGCAGTGAGAGGGGTAGCTAATCTGGCAAATCCCTCTACAAATCTCTGATAATAGCCCGCTAATCCGAGGAAACTCCAAATCTCGGTCACATTCTTTGGAGGAGACCACTTGCTTACTGCTTCGATCTTTGCTGGGTCTACTGAAATTCCGTCTTTGGAAACGACATGTCTTAAGAAGTGGACCTTATCTAGCCAAAATTCACATTTGGAGAACTTTGCATATAGCTGATGCTCCTTCAGAGTGCGTAACACAATCCGAAGATGCTCCTCGTGCTCCTTCCAATCTTTCGAGTATATAAGGATGTCATCGATAAACACAATGACAAACTGGTCTGAAAATTCCTTGAATACTCGATTCATCAGATCCATAAAAGTGGCTGGTGCATTCGTTAATCCAAAAGGCATAACGAGAAATTCGTAGTGCCTGTACCGTGTTCGGAACGCGGTCTTTGGAATGTCTCTTTCTTTAATTTTTAACTGGTGATAGCCGGATTGAAGGTCAATCTTCGAGAAGACGGTGGCTCCTTTTAGCTGATCGAATAAATCATCGATCCTTAGTAAAGGATATTTATTCTTGATTGTGACTTTGTTGAGCTCATGATAATCTATGCACATTTGGAGGGTTCCATACTTTTTCTTCACGAAGAGAACTGGAGCTCCTCACGGTGAATAACTAGGCCGTATAAAACCTTTCTCTAATAACTCCTTCAACTGAGCTTGTAATTCTTTAAGCTCAGCGGGTGCCATCCTGTAAGGGGCCTTTGAAATCGGAGATGTTCCTGGTAGCAGCTCGATCTCGAAGGTAATCTCTTGATCAGGAGGAAGTCCTGGTAATTCTTCTGGGAATACCTCCACGAACTCGTTGATCACTGGTACCTCGTTCAGCTGTAGTTCTACCTTCTTGGTGGTGTCCTTGACATAAGCTAGATATCCGGTACAGCCACTAGATATCAGCTTTCTTACCCGCAGGGGACTGATAAGCATTTTCAACTGCTTCTGAGAATGCCCTTGATACTCAAACTTGTCTTTTTCTCCAAACTAGAACACTACTTTTCGTCATCGACAGTCAATGGTCGCTTGATATTTTCCAAGGAAATCCATTCCAAGGATAACATCATAATCGACTAACTTTAAGACGACTAAGTCGACGTACAACTCCCTATCAGCAACAACTACTGGCACGTGACGTAATCAGTAATCAGATAATAATACCTCACCAGACGGTAAGGTGGTTTTAAACACTTGGCCAATTTTATCCTTGGCATGACTAACTCTTTCTACAAAGCTATGTGAGGCAAATGAATGCGATGCACCGGAGTCAAATAAAACAAGTGCAGGGCTTTGGGCGACAAGAAGCTGACCTGTCACCACATTCGAGGTGCCTGCCTCTACGTCTTCCCTGGTGTAGGCTAACAGATGCGCCTCGGTCTTTGGTATAATCTCTTGGCGCCCTGGCTGAATAGGCGGTCCTTGTATGGCATGGACCTGGCTCGTCTGTCGGGACTGAAAGGATCCCGGCTGGTTCTGTCGGTTGGATGTGTAGGTCCTGGCATAATGGCCTTCTCTGCCGCAAACATAGCATGCGGTACTCCCCAGCTTGCACTCGCCTTTGTGCAGTCTTCCACATTTTGGGCATGGCTGTCGGTTCTGTACTCCTTCTAAGCCTTGTCTTTGCTGAGTGTTGCGAGTATTTTGGCCCTAATTTTCATTTGGGTTTCCTTTTCGCTTATTGGCATTCTACTGGTTCTGGTTATTTTTCTGACCAGGCTTCATTCCTTGACCAGATTTGCTACTTTGGCCAGCTTGGTTGTTCTTCTGAGTCTGCTTCGCTAGATCTCTTTCTTTCTTCTTTTCCTCCCAGACTTTTGTTCTTTCTTCCTTAGCTCTGTTCAGACGATGCTCGGCCCTCATGGCTCTGCTCACACCTACAGTAGTTGGCGGGGTCTCACCACTCTCCACATTTAGGGCTATATCTTGTCGGAACATATTGATCATCCTCCGTACTCGCTCTTCTTCTGTGGGTACCAAATGCGGACACAGTCGAGCTAATCTGTCAAATTTACGGCAGGCTTCAGTCATTGTCATCTCGCCTTGCCTCAGCTCATCGAACTCTCTTTGTTGAGCTCGTAGGGTGTCAAGATTGAAATACTTCCTGTTAAATTCTCTCAGGAAGTCATTCCAGGTCATCCTTCTAACATCCCTTCAGATCTTTACTGTCTCCCACCAATAACGAGCATCCTTCGTTAATATGCAGGAGGCGCAAAGGACCTTCTCTTGGTCTGTCAGGTCCATAAACTCAAAAATGGTCTGCAGTGAAGCTAACCATTCTTCAGCCTCTAAGGGTTCTGTAGATCCCTCAAACTCTTTTGGCTTCATCTGCCGGAACCGTTCATACAATGATCCCTGGTTGGCTCCAGCTCGGGCACCTATTGCTACTTTAGGTACCATTCGGACTGGTGGTGCTACTGGTTCAGGAGCTGGCTGTGGCTCCAGTACTGGTGCTTGAGGTGGAGGGAAATTTGCTTGGGCCCCATTCCTCTGTTCTAGTAGCTCTTGCAGTCTCTGGTTCTGTCTTTCTTGTGCCTCTAGCCGAGCTTGTATGTTGGCTAGGACGACGGCTAAATCTGCTTCTTGAGCTTGCGTAGCTCGTGTGCGAACCATGTTGCTGTGTCTGACCTATAACAGTAGCGACATGGTTTAGTGCTAAATTAGATATTGATTATTTAAAATTAACTTACTTGGACTGAGCAGGTGCAGATACTGAAATGTCATGGAAGGTCGATAGTAGAACCGCTCGCTCTGATACCAACTCTTGTGGGCGACCCCTCTAGCTTAGGTCGTCCACCTTATCTTGCTTGCTTTCTTTATTCTTTGCTTATTCTTACTTAGCTTACTTGTCTTTATAACTTTCTTCTTCTTGGGGGTTTAAAAGATTTGTTCTTGAAAAACTAGGAATATTTTTTTTTTTAAACTTGACTGAATGAAACTATTAATTCTTTGAAATCGTGTATACATAAATATATACGTACTACTTAATAATTTTTTCCCAAAATATATTTTGCGGTCTCGTTACTTTAAAGTACGTAAAAATAAAAACATACTTTTAAGCTGTTTCACTATTTTCCATACTACACTCTTGTCTTATCTTTACACATATATGTCACTATTACACATTCTTTCTTTTTCACTTTAATTACAGCGGAACTCTGCAAAATAGAATCATAACCCGTCCATGACATCGCTGGGATCTGCCTGCCAATCCGCTACTCTTGTTTCATATTGCTGGTTGCTTACCTTTATTACCTACACCACGAATAGACTAATGAGCTAAAGCTCAGTAAATACAAACATACAAGTAAATAAGCTGAATACACCACACTTAGGGTTAGTCAACTTATGACCAATTATGTTCTTACTCCTATGCTTTACTTATTCTTTCTATTCTATTTCTTTCTTTTCTTTGCTTTACTTTATCTTGCTTAATCTTTCACTTGTGGGCCCGTGGTTGGACGTACCTAGTGCGTGCAGACCAATAGAGGATCAGGGGAGCGACCCACCAATCAACCCTAAGATAATTTCTGGACTACTACCTATAGGCAGCAAGTCAAGCCATCAATTACCTCATTATTAACGAGGCAGCGCCACACAACTGGGGTGGAGGCTATCTTTGAACCTCAAAACTGGAGAGGTCGGTACGCCAACCTTAACTTTTAAGTCTTATTATTTGACTTATCTTATTCTTCTTTCCTTTTTCTGATCTTGCTTAACTATTCTCGTGAACATGTTAGTATCATGTCACAAACTGAATAACTTAAATGTGTATATATATAATACAACTCTATGGCAAGTCAATTCGTGAGTAGACAATTAAATGTCTGTACTTACAGCACTTGTGCTATTGTAAACTTCTGTGGTCCGTCGAGCTCCTTTGCCCGTCTCTAATTGAATTTCCTAAAGACATAATATCATCAGTTAATACATTTTCATTAACTGACTTTATTATACTGAAATCTGAACTTTGGCTTTTAAAATCTTAATTAAAGTCTTATAACGACATTTAAAATCCTAATGACTCTGCTTCGACTTTTCTAGCGCTCTAGCAACCATTTCCGAGAATTTCAGAAATTTTGATAAATTAAGTGAATAGTGCCATGCACGTGAATAGTGTCATGCACGAGAATAGTAACTGGGCCAGGGGACGTTTCTATTTTTCTACTTAGACTGGGTTCCCTAAGTCCGAGAACCATAAAATAGCTAACTGGAAGGTTTAACGCCCCTTTCTTGACTCTTCTAGACTTTTTGGTCAAAATGACCGTTTTGCCCCTAATGGGTCTTGGGGTCGTAACATTCTCATTTTGGTGCTTAAACGGGATTTTCTAAGTCCCTAAAATCTTAAAACAATCTTTTCTAGGTCTCGGTAAATTTTTACAACTTAATTGTTGCAATTACATTATTTACTTACCACCCGTCCCTTGGTGGTACTATTCCGACCCTTGGGGTTGTGGCTCGTTTTTTTAGCGTTTCGGAGCTTCAAACGAGCTTTTTACTAATCTTAAAAATGTTTCTTATTCTCTTCCTGACCTAAGTCTTCGAGGGGCTCAGGTTTTTTTATCCCGACCCTAAACCTTACCCTTGTTACCTAAAACGCCCTTGACGTTTTTTTTTTCCCGTCCTCTCGGCATTTTAGATTTTTGGGGTCGGTTTACTACTCTGTTAGACCTGCTTTCTTACTTCAAACTCTAAGGTATCGAGGGATCTTGGTTTTCATTTTCGAGCATATTTCTATCGCTCGTTTCCTGAAATGCCCTTAATGCCGCTTTAAAAATTTCAGCAGCATTTTCGCTTAAATTTTAGGTTTCCGGCGTTTAGGAAACGCCTCAAAACCATCTATCCTAATCTAAACCTGCCACGTACTATACCAGAGGCCCATTTTACGCAAAAGTTTCTAAACTTTTACGTAAAAGCCTTCCACATTCTCAATGTACAAATCACCCACAAGGTCTTTATTTTTCACTCACATTAACCACGGTTTTAGTTTAGGTTTCTAACACCAAAACTTTCTTTCTTTCAACATTCTTTCTCTTACTTTTCTTCTTGGTTTTTAAGGCATATTCAACACCAAAACCAAATAAAATTCTTATTAAAATCTCACTTGGATGCCTCGGGTTTTATGCTAAATCCTAACCTAACTTTGGTTTTCAATTCAACCACTTAAACAAGCTTATATTCTACATCATTCTAACTTACCACAACACTAAAATCACATGATTTTTACATGTTCTTCACACTAGGTATACATGGTTTCTTTTGAGAAAACTTTTACAAAATTTTGTTTCAAACTTTTTAACTTTTCTTTCTAAACATTTTACACATTAAAACACATGTTTAAATCAACCAAAACCAACTCAGAATTCTTTCCAAACCTTGGTAACATACACGGTTTTTCTTGAAACAAACCGAATCCCACTTTGGTTTTAAGCTTTCAAATTTTCTTTCTAGTTGTTTTACATATCAAAACACACTTTAAAACAACAATTTAATTAAATCAAACTTGAAATTCTTTGAACCCATACACTTAGCCATGGGTTCCTCACAAAACTAACATGAAAAATTCTTGTTTTAAGCTTCTAAATTACTCTTTAACTATTATGCAAACTAATTAACCTTAAACAACAAGATTTGAACTAAACTTTTCTCATTCCTTTCTACTCAACATAGCCATGGATTTTTTCTTCAAAATACCAAAGAAAAGCTTAAAATTTGAAGCTTACCTTGCTATGTTAGTCAATACTTGCTTAGGAAGAACTTTGCTTAAGATTTTGATCCCAAACTTTGAAGAAACTCAGGCTCAATGGAGGGCAAAAGTCTTGGCTTCAAAGGGCAGCAAAGGGCCTGTAATTTCAGAAAAAAAAAAAATTCTGATTTTATGAAGCCAAAAACGTTTTTATAAAGGGAGGCCAAAAAGGAGGGCTTTTTAGCAATTTTCTTTAGGGACTTTTTAGCAACTTTTTAAGGGTTTATTTGTAAATTTTTTGGGGTCAAAACATAATTATTTTGGGTGTCTTTCCAGCTGTAAAACCGATCTATGCAGCCCTTATCCACAAAATTTTAAAAAAATTTCAACTTTGCATTTTTGACTTAATCTTAGCCTTTGATCTTACCTACCTTTAATCTTAGCCATTCATCCTACCTACCACCCTTTTTCTTTTAATTTCTTATTCCTAATTATGACATCATCCATGATGTCATCTAATTAATCCATAGGTCAAAGTTTGACCAAAAGTCAAACTGAACCAAACTTTACCGAAATCGCGTAGGCGGGTTTCTGACGCCTCCTGTGCGATCGGTTTACCTTATTCTACTGTCGTTGGGCTAAAAATTGATGACGAAGTTTTTCATCCTTTAGTAACCTTAGGTTTTACATAGGGTAATCTCTTGGTTTCTTTGGCCCCAAAATGCTTCATCATTTTACCGAAGATGACGAAATTTCTTGGGTGACATACAAGAGGACTTGTCTAGCCATCCGTACTGTCAAATTATTCTAATACTGTCTTAAAACTCTTAAAAACCCTACATTACTTTTCTTACTGTGCTCTTACTTTGACTTGCCATTTTCTTATCTTTACACTGTTCAGATACCGAAACTACTCCTTTTTGAGTGTTTTGGCCTGAAATCACTTTCTTACTAATATACTTTATTCTCTACTTATTTTTGGAGATTTTAATTTCTCCAAAACATCTATTTATTACTATCAACACTATAATTTGTCTAATTACAAACATAGTGTTTCTTTACATTCTTGCTTACAGAACTCATAGAAAACCCTAGATTAAACTAAGTTACACTGCTAAAATTCTCTGGTCGTCACACTATACCAGAGGCCTATTTTATACAAAGTTTCCAAACTTTGTATAAAAATTTTTCACATTAACCAATATTCAAAATCAATACACAATATCAACTTTTTCCAAACATAGTCTTGGTTTATCATGTTAATCATCACCAAATATTTTTCACATTTTATTTTTAGGTTTTCAATGTACAAATCAACATCAAAACCTAACAAAATTTTCATTCTAACCCTAGTATTAGCCACGGATTTTCATGCAAAAACACATAGAAAACCTTGCTTTCTTTCCTAGGGTTTTTATTAACATTCCACATTCTTATTCAACACTAAAATTTTTCATTTTCTAGTGTTCATCACCCACGGTTTTAGCATGAAAAATACATCAAATTTTTCTTGTTTCTTGATTCCAATTTATGCTTAATTCATTACATAACCAAAACACTAAACCAAAGTACCAATTTCCAAATCATTTTTCACACCAATGAGCCACGAATTTTTTTACGATACAATACAAAATTTTTGCTTGTTTTTAAATCCTAAATCATGCTTCAAATTCTACAACACCAAACTAATCATCACATCAACAAAACATCAACTTTTTCATTGTTTTTCTGCTCTACAAACCCACGGATTTTCACTAAGAAAATCAAAGGAAATTGCTTTAATTTAGAAGGTTACCTTATCTAGTTGATGGCTTGATGCTAAAAATGCAATGAAAGCTAAGTTTGGTGTGGAATTTAAAACAAAATTTTGGCTTAATGGGGGGGGAAGAAGCTTACGGATTTTGGGCTGCAAAAAGGCAAGAGTTTGGCTAATTTTTTTTCCATTTTTTTTAATGAATTTGGATGCCTATTTATAGGCAAAAGCCAAGGGTTTTTTAGCAAAATTTTCCCAACAATTTGCTAATTGTTCAAGGACTAAAGTACTAAAATCTTGTGGCCAAAATTAAATTTTTTTCTTCTTCCATTCCAAGTGGCCGAATGGCCTTTTTCCAAAATATTTAAAAAATTTTCAAATATCTTTTTGGCAAGATCATGGCCATTGATCAAAAGGTAGGATGATCCTAACCATACACCTTTCATATTACTTTCTAAACCAAAGAAATAAAAATGGATATATGACATCAACATGATGATATTATCCTATTATATATATATTAATTTACTAATTAATTCGTGGTCAAATTTTGACCGAAAGCCGAACCGAACGGAACTTTACCGAAATTACGTAAACGGGTTCTGGACGTCCCTGGTGCGATCGGTTTGTTTTATTTTGCTTCCGTTTGGTCAGAATTCTCTACCGTAAATTTCTATCGTTTTAGTGCATTTCAATGCACTCTCTAAGGTTTTCGGCTCTGATTTCGAACCGTTACACCCAAAAATGTTCGGTAAGATTTTCCACCCCCGAACCCATTCACTTTAACACTACCGAAACATTTTTACAGTTTTCTCAACAGTATTAAAACACAACTTTTTCATAATTTATTCATTAAAATTCATATATACATGCAATTTTAACCTACTCCGAGAATCTAAAATTCCTGGTTATCACATGGTGTGTAATTTGTAAGGGTGATGGGGAGTCTATTGATCATTTTCTATTACATTGCCAAACGGTTAGAGGTCATTTGGACAAAGGTGCTTGGAAAGCAAATCTCTCTTGGGCTTTTCCAAACCATTGTATGCGCCTGGTGATTAAAAATTCTGCAGGCTTTGGCACCAATAGAATGGCAAAAATTTTATGGAATTCTTTGATTCGGATTATCTTTTGGGTGATATGGATGAAAATGAACTCGATAATTTTTTTGGGTGGGAGTAGAGGAGTCAGACATGTTTGAGAATCTAAATTCCTCAGCGTCTTTGTGGTTTTCATTAGATAAATCTTTTAAGAATTTTCCCTTTTCTTTAATAGTTCAAAATTGAGAAGATGTGATGGATTAGTAATGTATTTAGAGTATAGTTTCAATTGGTGATCATCCTAAACTCCTTTTTTATTGGACTCTTGTCTATTCCTTGAGGACACCTTGTCCTCTATCTTTGTACCGTTCATTTTGTAGGAAAATAAATCGATGAAAACGTACCAGAGTGGCGTAGCGGAACAATAAAATTTTCAGATCGTTAAATATCTCATGATGCTATATACAATAAACCAACAACAATTAAAACTCATACCTCAAGGACGCCAATCTACAGGAGGAGAATGACCGGAAGGCTTCAACCAACTAGCCTTTCCTACTATTCTCTAATTCCCGAATGGCTGAGCGTGTGGGCACTCTGAACCTCGATCGGTATGCTAGCACTGCTAGTCTTCTTCCGACCACCCAGATCTCTAAAGAACTTATTGTCACGGTGAGTTGTGCAACAAAAAGCCTGCTCAACTGAGAGTCTGTAGTCTGAGAGAACTGGAGTGGCAGGACCTCTATTTATAGACCTGCATGAGGTGATTCTCTGAATTCGAATTCGATTAGTGTTAGGAAATGCCCTAAGTATTAGAGACATTTTGATGTATTCATTTTGAACTGGATAATAAAATTATACATAGAGGTTATTCATTACATTGCTATTTGTCCTCGTCTTATTTACATGTTAAAGTAAATGTAAGCAAATATGGCTCACTGACTGCTTGTGTTAAAACTGTTGGAACGTTGCATGTAATGGACTTTTGTATGCGAGAAGACAATGTTCTAAAGTTAGCAGTCTAAACTATGGTCTGTAGTCTATGGGGTTAGACCGAGCATCTAACTCATGTTAAGACTATTATGTTGTCTAAAGCCTTAGAGGGGACGATCTGTCTTGACTGTCTGGAGCTGGACTCCCAAGTAGAGACATGGATATGTTGCTTGGTGGTGACATATTAGACCGGGACTAAAGCGTGATTGATCTACGTAGTCCGCTATGAGTAGATCAATCTACTTTTGACGTTCATTGTGCAGTAACCTTAATCCTGAGTAAATGAACTACTTCATGTATATGACTTGTGTACTTTGATGTTCCAATGGCTAAAGCGTCTCAGAGGTAGTAAGCTTATAGACCGGTTCGTTGGGTGCATGACTTGTATACGATGAAGGGTTTGTTTGCAGATATCGGAATCATAGCTCTGAGGAATTAAAGGTATCCTCTTAAAGGCATTATACTGAATGTGAAAATGGACAAGGCCTTGGGTCGTCTGCTGGGCGGATGACTTCTTATTCACATATGGTGAATAATCATTTTCTTGATTCGGTAGTATAATGGAACTTTAAGATAGCCTGATCAGTAGGATTAAACGGACTTTGACCTAAGGCTGATCATGGATATCGTATGAGGGTTTTGCATATATGAGAAGGTCATTGGATGGTAGCTCGTCACAGGCTTACGTAATACGGTATACAATTGGGAGTTCAGTTTCAGGTTTATAGTGGTATGACTCTGAAATTAGTGATCATATGATTGAGTTGTTCGGTAAAGAATGATGATCATATGGAATCACGGGAGCCCGATTATATATGTCCAATCAGTCCCTCTACTAGCTCTACATAATTCCTTAACGTTTGGCAAATTGATTTGTGTATGCTATTGGCTAGTTTATTATGCATGGATGGTGATGACATAGGATTAGGATGGTAGACAAGATTCTCTCCGGTTGGATTCAGATTTTGTTTTGGATAATAGAGTACACAATTATTCGAACTCCAAATAAAGTTGCCATGATTTTATTTGAGATTGGATTGGAGTTGTAGAAAATTATCCATGAGAACAAGAATATGAAACACAACCGTTTTGTGGAATTTGAAATTTGAATTTTGAATTTTGAAATTTGAAATTTGAATTTTGAATTTGAAATTTGAATTTGAAATTTGAAATTCAAATTTTGAATCACAGTCCAAGTAGGATTCGAATTTGTTGTGAAAAATCCACAAGGTTTGAAATTCGAATTTGAGTTGGATTTGGAGAGGATAATATTGTTCGAATCCTACTTGAATTTTGAATCCAAATCCCAACAAAAGTGGGCGAATTTTTTGAGGATAATCCTCAATGGAAAATTCGGTTTTTGTGGATAAGATTCAAGGGAAAATTCAAGTTTCAATCCTAGTTGAATTTGGATTCTCTCCTTCCCTAAAAGTGGCCGAAATTTTGGAGCCTTAATCCAAGGAAAATTCGGTTATTTTTGGATAAGGTTGAGATGAGATTTAGCTTGAAAAATCCTAGTGGAATTTTGATTCTTCCTTATCCTAAAAGTGGCCGAAATCTTTAGGGAAGATACACCTTGAAATTTTCGGATTTTTTGGTTGAAAAAGGGAGATAAAATTCTAGTTAAAATCTTGTTGAGATTTGGATTGGATCTATCCTAAGAAAACCAAATTTTTAGTGGAGATTCTCCCTTGAAAAAATTTGGATTTTATGGGTTTGGATAAGGGAAAATATCTTTTCCTAATCCAATTCAAATTCAGAGATTCACCTCATGCAGGTCTATAAATAGAGGTCCTGCCACTCCAGTTCTCTCAGACCACAGACTCTCAGGTGAGCAGGCTTATTGTTGCACAGCTCATCGTGACAATAAAGTTCTTTAGAGATCTGGGTGGTCGGAAGAAGACTAGCAGTGCTAGCATACCGATCGAGGTTCAGAGTGCCCACACACTCAACCATTCGGGAATTGGAGAATAGTAGAGAAGGCTAGTTGGTTGAAGCCTCCGGTCATTCTCCTCCTGCAAGATTGGCATCCTTGAGGTATGAGTTTTAATTGTTGTTGGTTTATTGTATATGGCATCATGAGATATTTAACGATCTAAAATTTTTATTGTTCCGCTGCGCCACTCTGATACATTTTTACCGGTTTATTTTCCTACAATTGGTATCAGAGACATCTCATGACTATGCCATGTGCATAAATTAGACAATTACTTAGTCTTTTTATTTATGTATGGATTTGATATTTAGAGAGTGGCATTCTAGGGTTCCTTTATGTTGTTATCATGTATTATGTATAAAGTATGTGGTTATTTTAATTTTTTGAATTATTATAAGCATGCTTGTTTATACCGGTTATGGTTCCTTAGAATTTAGAAATATTGTATCTAGGAATTTTTTATGTAACCATGGGAGCAGTTTATTAATACTGTAATTTTCCCATGGATTTTAATTTTTGTCTCTTAGAATTTTTATGGTTAGAATTTTTGTACACCGGAAACGGTTTAGAATTTTTTATGTAATTATTCTTGGAGGAGATTGAAGATTGAAGACCGTAATTTATTTTCCCCAAAAGTTAAATTTGATTTAAAGATTGAAATTTTGATTGTGTGGAAAATTTCAATTTAATTAGGATTCAAATTATTTTTTTGGAGATCCTAATAGGTAAATTGGAATATGGCACGAAAATCGAGACACGACCCCTCGGGATAGGCCGACGGGCCTTGGTGGGGCTGCAGCCCTTGCCCTCAGGCAGGATGGGGCTGCGGCAGCCCCTCTGCAGGCAAACATCACCCACGACCGCAGGCTTGGCCTGCAGCCGAGGGTGGCGCAGCCTGCCCAAGGCCGGCCGCAGCCTGGGCATGCAGCCACTGGCTGCAGGCGCTGCCTGCAGCCTGCCGGCTACTGCGCCCAGCCTGGGCGTGCAGCCTGGCGCTGCAGGCTTGGCCTGCAGCCCGGCAGGCTGCACGAGGGGCAACCGTGGGCTGCCAGCCCCTCCGGGGTTGGTGGCTGCCCACGGCGGCTGCCGCCTTCACGGGCGACGGTGCGGTGGTCCAAAATTTGAAAATTTTGATTTTTAAATTTGAGATTTAATTTTAAATCATGTTTAAAAAATATGTAATTGAAAATTTGAAATTTTTGAAATTACATATTATTACACATGATGATTAAAATTGTTTAAAATTTGAATTAGAAATTTAAATTTGAAATTCGAATTTGGAGTTTGAATTTGAAATTTAAATTTTTGGAAGTTTAAATTTTAAATAATTCTTGGGATGAGAAATAAATGGAGAGGCTACATAAAGATGGATACAAGAAGACGGAACTAAATTCAAGACCCAAAGAATGCTTTGGATGGAATTTTGTAATCTTTATTTTCTTTGTTCTAGGATGGAACCATGGCTTGGTTATTCTGTCAATTATTTTTCTGTGATATGTCATGGATGTATAAATATGTATTGATGGATGTTTTGTATGCATATTTGATAACATGTCATATAGGATAGGTGAGTGCCGCTCATACTATATTGATCATACATAATTTGACAAAACTTGCATGTTTTTCAAAATATTGAGTGGGAGAGGGTTTCAAACAAAACCCAGGCCTCCATTGTTGATCCATATGTGAAAGCATGGTAACGCCTCGCGTCAGTTCTGACTTGACCACACCCCTCGGTAGGTGTTTACCGCCGTCGGTATACTAGATTGGATCTCCTATGTGGAAAACGTGTTCGGGTGCGATCCTATTCATGACCACCCCTCGGTGGCTTGGTAGGACGTGGATCGGGCTACGTAAACAATGGTTATACACTCAAGACTCGTTTAGTTATTAACCTTCCCTAGAAGCTCTGTTAACTAAACTGGTGGCCAAATAAGTGGTTATTAATATATGTCTTAACCTTGGAGGATTTAAGGTAACATATATTAATTGGACGGGGTCCATGTTCCGGCTATTTGTTCTCATGACCACCCCTCGGTGGCTTGGGGCAATAGGTGTTGAGAATTACCGTTGCAATGCTACATGTTTTTTTCAAGTTTCATGTAGGAACATACTTGTATGTTTTTATTTGCTAAATTATCCGTATATTTGCTTGGGCTTTGTAATGATGTCTAGTATAATTTTATTTCAGTTCAAAATGTCACCGACACCCCTCATTTCAATACTTACTGAAAATAAATTGAATGGCGACAATTATAAAGATTGGAAAAGAAATCTATTAATAGTTCTCAGCTGCGAGAGACACAAGTTCGTACTGGACTAACCATGCCCACCTGGGCCCAAACCTGACACACCACTTGAGGAGATCCCGGTTGCCTATAATCGTTGGAGACAATCCAATGAAATAGCTCGATGCTACATCCTTGCTAGCATGACGAGTGCTTTACAAAAGCAGCATGAGACTTATCAAGTTGCTGGGGAGATCATGGATAATCTGGAGGACATGTTCGGAGGCCAAGAAAAAATTGGCTCGACAGTCCGCTATCACCAGCATTATGAACTCCAAGCAAAAGGCGGGTACTCCGGTGAAGGACCATATGATCACTCTAATGGGATTCTTCGCTGAGGCTGCCGAGAATGGTGCTGAGTTGGACTATAACACCCAGATCGAGATGGTGTTCAAGACTCTGTCTAAAGATTTTGTGGGGTTTAAGGCCACATACAATCTGGCGACAAAGGAGTTAGGACTTACCGAGCTCATGAAGCAACTACAGGCTTATGAGCGGATGATCAGGGATGAGGATACGGTCCGACCTAAAGGAGAGGCCAATTTGGCGGAATCTTCCAATCCCTCACGGAAGAGGAAGAGGCCAAATAAGAAGCAAGTGGCTTCCAGTTCTTCTAATCCTCCTGTCTCGGACGGGAAGAAGAAGAAGAAGAACAAGAAGCCAAAGGACCCTAAAAAGTCCAAATGCTTCCACTGTGGGAAGGTAGGTCACTTCAAGAAGGCTTGCCGGGAATTCCGAGCCTCCAAGGGCAAGGAAGGTAAGGAACTTCATTACTTAGAAGCGTGTTTGGTGGAAGAATCGAAAGACACATGGGTCATTGATTCGGGCGCCACTAATCATGTTTGTGTTTCTATGCAGGGGTTCGTGGAAACGAGAAGTCTACATGATAGGAGCATCTCGTTACGGACTGGAGATGGTAGCTTTGTGGTGGCTGAGGCAGTGGGAGACGTTCATCTTTATTTTGATCAATTTAGGTTTATTTTATTAAAAGACTGTTTTTATGTTCCTAATTTTAGGAGGAACCTTATATCGGTAGCTTGTTTAATAAAGGATTCTTATTCAGTTTCTTTTAGTAAAAGAGTTGATATTCGTAGAAATAAGTCTTTTATCTATTCTGGATGGATGGATGGAAACCTATATTTGATCAGACCAAAGATGTACTCACTGCTTGACACTGAATTAATTGATAACTCTAAAAGGTTGAAAGTTTCTCACTCTAACAAGGCGTATCTTTGGCATTTAAGACTTGGTCATATTAATCAGGATAGGATTCAAAGATTAGTGAAAGACGGTCCTCTGGAATCTCTGGAGGAGGTACGACTTCCCCAATGTGAGTCTTGTCTAGAGGGTAAGATGACTAAGAGGTCTTTTGGAGCTAAGGGTACAAGGGCACAGGAGCTCTTAGAAATTGTGCACACTGACGTATGTGGCCCCATGAACGTCACAGTACTAGGAGGGTTCGAGTACTATGTCTCTTTCATAGATGATTACTCGAGGTATGGATATGTGTATCTGATGCACCGCAAGAGCGAAACCTTTGATAAATTCAAAGAGTATCGTGCGGAAGTGGAAAAGCAATTGGATAAATCGATAAAGACACTTCGATCTGATCGAGATGGCGAATACCTCTCCGATGAATTTCTAGGACATCTTGTAGAGAATAGGATATTATCCCAATTGACTGCACCTGGTACTCCACAACAGAATGGTGTAGCCGAAAGGAGAAACAGGACTTTATTGGATATGGTACGGTCCATGATGAGTTACTCAACGTTGCCATTATCATTTTGGGGACATGCTTTACAAACGGCGTGCTATATTCTGAACCAGGTTCCGAGCAAATCAATTCCTAGAACTCCGTATGAATTGTGGCATGGCAGGAAGCCCTCCCTTGGACATATGAGAATATGGGGCTGCCCGGCACATGTACTGGATGGGGATGCGAAGAAGTTGGAACCAAGATCAGAATTGTGCATGTTTGTAGGGTATCCAAAGGGAACTAAAGGAGGTCTATTCTATAACCCGAAGGAACAAAAGGTCATTGTCTCAACCCATGCGACATTCTTGGAGGAAAGTCACATGAATGACTTTAAGCCTCGAAGCAAAGTGGTGCTAGAGGAGTTATCGGGTGAAAGAACTGCTCCACAGATTTCGGTCTTGGACGCAAGTCCGAGTTCCAGTGAAAGACCTGCAGACGATCAACAATTTAGGGTGCCTCGTCGTAGTGGGAGGGTTTCTAAGAAACCTAATTTCTTCATGTATGATGCTGAGGTATACCAGGTCGAGGCTCATGAGCATGAGGAAGATCCGGTCACATATGATGAAGCTATAAAGGATGTTGATTCTAGATCTTGGAAACAGGCTATGAACAATGAGATGGATTCTATGAAATCCAACTCTGTTTGGGAACTTGTAGATTTGCCGGATGGGATAAAACCATTGGATGCAAATGGGTCTACAAAAGAAAGAAGGATGCGGAAGGGAGAGTGGAAACTTTCAAAGCTAGACTGGTTGCAAAGGGATACACGCAAAAGGCTGGAATCGATTACGAGGAAACCTTTTCGCCTGTTGCTATGCTGAAGTCTATCCGTATTCTTCTGTCCATTGCTGCGGCTCTCGATTACGAGATCTGGCAAATGGATGTCAAGACGGCATTCTTGAATGGCCATCTTGAAGAGTGTATCTATATGATACAGCCCGAAGGGTTCGTAGCAAAAGGCCAAGATAGGAAAGTCTGCAAGTTGCTTAGATCCATTTATGGATTAAAGCAGGCATCCCGCTCATGGAACCTGAGGTTTGATCAAGCGATTAAGACATTTGGTTTTGAGCAGAACGTTGATGAACCTTGTGTTTATAAACATATTAAGGATGGAAAAGTGGTCTTTCTGATACTCTATGTCGATGATATACTACTCATTGGGAATGATGTAGGGAATTTATCATCGGTCAAGCTTTGGTTACACCAATAGTTTGACATGAAGGACTTGAGAGAAGCTAATTATGTTCTAGGCATTCGTCTCTTCAGAGATCGAAAGAACAAAATGATAGCATTATCCCAAGCTTCATACATAGATAAAATAATTGACAAATATGCAATGCTAGAGGCAAAGAAAGGCTCACAACCTTCTATTGCCGGTTTAACTCTTTCATTGGATGATTGTCCCAAGACATCGGAAGAAAGAGAGCGTATGAGTAAGGTCCCTTATGCATCCGCTGTGGGTAGCCTTATGTACGCTATGCTTTGCACTCGCCCGGACATATGTTTTGCAGTAGGTATGGTGAGTCGATATCAAGCGAATCCTGGAACCAAGCACTGGCAAGCAGTAAAGCATATACTCAAGTATCTTAAGAGAACGAGGGATTATATGCTAGTGTATTCTGGAGGGGACCTAACACCCGTAGGATACACGGACTCAGACTTCGAGACTTGTAACGATTCGAGGAAATCGACATCTGGATCAGTGTTTTTACTCGGAGGAGGCGCCATTGTGTGGAGGAGCGTGAAGCAGGGCTGCACAGCTGACTCTACTATGGAGGCTGAGTAAGTGGCTGCGGCTGAGGCATCTAAAGAAGCGGTTTGGCTCCGCAAGTTCTTTAGAGACCTTGAGGTCATTCCGGGTGTTGACAAGCCTATCACACTTTACTGTGATAATACAGGGGCTATTGCCAACACAAGGGAATCTCGGCACCACAAGAGGACCAAGCACATAGATCGGAGGTATCACATTATTAGAGGGCATGTGGAGACAGGACAAGTGGATGTATGTAAGATCGCGTCCGAGGACAACATCGCTGATACCTTTACTAAGACTTTGGTGGCTAGAAGCTTTGAGAGGCATGTAGAGGCGATGGGGATGCGTAACATGGCACATCTACTGGCTTAGGGCAAGTGGGAGATTGTTAGGAAATGCCCTAAGTATTAGAGACATTTTGATGTATTCATTTTGAACTGGATAATAAAATTATACATAGAGGTTATTCATTACATTGCTATTTGTCCTCGTCTTATTTACATGTTAAAGTAAATGTAAGCAAATATGGCTCACTGACTGCTTGTGTTAAAACTGTTGGAACGTTGCATGTAATGGACTTTTGTATGCGAGAAGACAATGTTCTAAAGTTAGCAGTCTAAACTATGGTCTGTAGTCTATGGGGTTAGACCGAGCATCTAACTCATGTTAAGACTATTATGTTGTCTAAAACCTTAGAGGGGACGATCTGTCTTGATTGTCTGGAGCTGGACTCCCAAGTAGAGACATGGATATGTTGCTTGGTGGTGACATATTAGACCGGGACTAAAGCGTGATTGATCTACGTAGTCCGCTATGAGTGGATCAATCTACTTTTGACGTTCATTGTGCAGTAACCTTAATCCTGAGTAAATGAACTACTTCATGTATATGACTTGTGTACTTTGATGTTCCAATGGCTAAAGCGTCTCAGAGGTAGTAAGCTTATAGACCGGTTCGTTGGGTGCATGACTTGTATACGATGAAGGGTTTGTTTGCAGATATCGGAATCATAGCTCTGAGGAGTTAAAGGTATCCTCTTAAAGGCATTATACTGAATGTGAAAATGGACAAGGCCTTGGGTCGTCTGCTGGGCGGATGACTTCTTATTCACATATGGTGAATAATCATTTTCTTAATTCGGTAGTATAATGGAACTTTAAGATAGCCTGATCAGTAGGATTAAACGGACTTTGACCTAAGGCTGATCATGGATATCGTATGAGGGTTTTGCATACATGACAAGGTCATTGGATGGTAGCTCGTCACAGGTTTACGTAATACGATATATGATTGGGAGTTCAGTTTCAGGTTTATAGTGGTATGACTCTGAAATTAGTGATCATATGATTGAGTTGTTCGGTAAAGAATGATGATCATATGGAATCACGGGAGCCCGATTATATATGTCCAATCAGTCCCTCTACTAGCTCCACATAATTCCTTAACGTTTGGCAAATTGATTTGTGTATGCTATTGGCTAGTTTATTATGCATGGATGGTGATGACACAGGATTAGGATGGTAGACAAGATTCTCTCCGGTTGGATTCAGATTTTGTTTTGGATAATAGAGTACACAATTATTCGAACTCCAAATAAAGTTGCCATGATTTTATTTGAGATTGGATTGGAGTTGTAGAAAATTATCCATGAGAACAAGAATATGAAACACAACCGTTTTATGGAATTTGAAATTTGAATTTTGAATTTTGAAATTTGAAATTTGAATTTTGAATTTGAAATTTGAATTTGAAATTTGAAATTCAAATTTTGAATCACAGTCCAAGTAGGATTCGAATTTGTTGTGAAAAATCCACAAGGCTTGAAATTCGAATTTGAGTTGGATTTGGAGAGGATAATATTGTTAGAATCTTACTTGAATTTTGAATCCAAATCCCAACAAAAGTGGGTGAATTTTTTGAGGATAATCCTCAATGGAAAATTCGGTTTTTGTGGATAAGATTCAAGGGAAAATTCAAGTTTCAATCCTAGTTGAATTTGGATTCTCTCCTTCCCTAAAAGTAGCCGAAATTTTGGAGCCTTAATCCAAGGAAAATTCGGTTATTTTTGGATAAGGTTGAGATGTGATTTAGCTTGAAAAATCCTAGTGGAATTTTGATTCTTCCTTATCCTAAAAGTGGCCGAAATCTTTAGGGAAGATACACCTTGAAATTTTCGGATTTTTTGGTTGAAAAAGGGAGATAAAATTCTAGTTAAAATCTTGTTGAGATTTGGATTGGATCTATCCTAAGAAAACCGAATTTTTAGTGGAGATTCTCCCTTGGAAAAATTTGGATTTTATGGGTTTGGATAAGGGAAAATATCTTTTCCTAATCCAATTCAAATTCAGAGATTCACCTCATGCAGGTCTATAAATAGAGGTCCTGCCACTCCAGTTCTCTCAGACCACAGACTCTCAGGTGAGCAGGCTTATTGTTGCACAGCTCATCGTGATAATAAAGTTCTTTAGAGATCTGGGTGGTCGGAAGAAGACTAGCAGTGCTAGCATACCGATCGAGGTTCAGAGTGCCCACACACTCAGCCATTCGGGAATTGGAGAATAGTAGAGAAGGCTAGTTGGTTGAAGCCTCCGGTCATTCTCCTCCTGCAAGATTGGCGTCCTTGAGGTATGAGTTTTAATTGTTGTTGGTTTATTGTATATGGCATCATGAGATATTTAACGATCTAAAATTTTTATTGTTCCGCTGAGCCACTCTGATACGTTTTTACCGGTTTATTTTCCTACAATTAGGAGAAGATATTCTCCCTTATCCACAAGCATAAACTCAAAATTTTCCAAGGGGAAAATCCCAACAATAAATTCGGCCACTTCCGGATAATTCCAATCCAAATCTAAACAAGATTTTAACTAGAATTTTATCTCCCTTTTTTTCAACCAAAAAATCCGAAAATCCAAGGGGAAAATCTCCACCAAAATTTCGGCCACTTTTGGATAAGGGAGAATCAAAATTCCACTAGGATTTTCAAGCTTGAATTTTATCTCATCCTTATCCAAAATAACCGAAAATCTCCTAGGAGATTTACTCCAAAAATTCGGCCATTATCAGGGAGGAGAGAATCCAAATTCAACTGGGATTGAAACTTGAATTTTTCCTTGAACCTTATCCACAAAAATCTGAAAATTCATTAAGGATAATCCTCAAAATTTTCGTCCATATTTGGTTAGGATTTGGATTCAAAATTCAAGCAGGATTCTAACAAGATTTTCCTCTCCATATCCAACTCCAATTTGAATTTCATTCCTTGTGGATTTACCATAAAAAATTCGAATCCCACTTGGACTGTGATTCAAAATTTGAATTTCAAATTTCAGATTCAAACTTCAAATTCAAATTTCAAATTTCAAATTTCAAATTTAAATTTCAAACTCGAATTTCAAATTCAAATTTCAAAATCCACAAAACAATTGTGTTTTCAAATTCTTGTTCTCATGGATAATTTTCCACAACTCCAATCCAATCTCAAATAAAATCATGGCAACTTTATTTGGAGTTCGAATAATTGTGTACTCTATTATCCAAAACAAAATCTGAATCCAACCGAAGAGAATCTTGTCGACCATCCTAATCCTATGTCAACCCCATCCATGCATAATAAACTAGCCAATAGCATACACAGATCAATTTTGCCAAACGTTAAGGAATTATGTGGAGCTAGTAGAGGGGCTAATTGGACATATATAATCGGGCTCCTGCAAATCCATATGATCATCATTCTTTACTAAACAACTCAATCATATGATCACTAATTTCAGAGTCACACCACTATAAAGCTGAAACTGAACTCCTAATTATATACCGTATTACATAAGTCTGTGACAAGCTATCGTCCAATGACCTTGTCATGTATGTAGAACCCTCATATGATATCCATGATCTGCCTTAGGCCAAAGTCCGTTTAATCTTACTGATAAGGCTATCTTAAAGTTCCATTATACTACCGAATAAAGAAAATGATTATTCACCATATATGTATAAGAAGTCATCCACCCAGTAGACGACCCAAGGCCTTGTCCATTTTCACATTCAGTATAATGCCTTTAAGAGGATACCCTTAACTCCTCATTAGAGCTATGATTCCGATATTTGTAGACGAACCCTTCATCGTATACAAGTCATGCACCCAACGAACCGGTCTGTAAGCTTACTACCTCTGAGACGCTTTAGCCATTAGAACATCAAAGTACACAAGTCATATACATGAAGCTATCCATTTACTCAGGATTAAGGTTACTGCACAATGAACGTCAAAAGTAGATCGACCCACTCAAAGCGGACTTCGTAGATCAATCACACTTTAGTCCGAGTCTAATATGTCACCACCAAGCAACATATCTATGTCTCTACTTTGGAGTCAATGCTCCAGACAGTCAAGACAAATAGTCCCCTCCAAGGCTTTAGACAACATAATAGTCTTAGCAAGAGTTAGATGCTCGGTCTAACCTCATAGACTACAGACCATAGTTTAGACCGCTAACTTTAGAACATTGTCTTCTCGCATACAAAAGTCCATTGTATGCAACATTCTAACAGTTTAACATAAACAGTCAGAGAGCCATATTTGCTTACATTTACTTTAACATGTAAATAAAACGAGGACAGATAGCAATGTAATGAATAACCTCTATATATAATTTTATTATCCAGTTCAAAATAAATACATTAAAATGTCTCTAATACTTAGGGCATTTCCTAACAATCTCCCACTTGCCTTAAGCCAGCAGATGTGCCATGTTACGCATCCCCATCGCCTCTACGTGCCTTTCAAAGCTTCTAGCCACCAAAGTCTTAGTAAAGGGATCGGTAATGTTGTCTTCCAATGCGATCTTACATACTGTTAAGAAATGCCCTAAGTATTAGAGATATTTTGATGTATTCATTTTGAATTAGATAATAAAATTATACATAGAGGTTATTCATTACATTGCTATCTGTCCTCGTCTTATTTACATGTTAAAGTAAATGTAAGCAAATATGGCTCACTGACTGCTTGTGTTGAAACTGTTAGAACGTTGCATGCAATGGATTTTTGTATGCGAGAATACAATGTTCTAAAGTTAGCAGTCTAAACTATGGTCTGTAGTCTATGGGGTTAGACCAAGCATCTAACTCATGTTAAGACTATTATGTTGTCTAAAGCCTTGGAGGGGAAGGTTTGTCTTGCCTGTCTGGAGCTGGACTCCCAAGTAGAGACATGGATATGTTGCTGAGTGGTGACATATTAGACCGGGACTAAAGCGTGATTGATCTACGTAGTCCGCTATGAGTGGATCAATCTGCTTTTGACGTTCATTGTGCAATAACCTTAATCCTGAGTAAATGAACTACTTCATGTATATGACTTGTGTACTTTGATGTTCCAATGGCTAAAGCATCTCAGAGGTAGTACGCTTATAGACGGGTTTGTTGGGTGCATGACTTGTATACGATGAAGGGTTTGTTTGCAGATATCGGAATCATAGCTCTGAGGAGTTAAAGGTATCCTCTTAAAGGCATTATACTGAATGTGAAAATGGACAAGGCCTTAGGTCGTCTGCTGGGCGGATGACTTCTTATTCACATATGGAGAATAATGATTTTCTTGATTCGGTAGTATAATGGAACTTTAAGATAGCCTGATCAGTAGGATTAAACAGACTTTGACCTAAGGCTGATCATGGATATCATATGAGGGTTTTGCATATATGACAAGGTCATTGGATAGTAGCTCGTCACAGGCTTATGTAATACGGTATATAATTGGGAGTTCAGTTTCAGGTTTATAGTGGTGTGACTCTGAAACTAGTGATCATATGATTGAGTTGTTCGGTAAAGAATGATGATCATATGGAATCACGGGAGCCCGATTATATGTGTCCAATCAGTCCCTCTACTAGCTCTACATAATTCCTTAACGTTTGGCAAATTGATTTGTGTATGCTATTGGCTAGTTTATTATGCATGGATGGTGATGACACAGGATTAGGATGGTAGACAAGATTCTCTCCGGTTGGATTCAGATTTTGTTTTGGATAATAGAGTACACAATTATTCGAACTCTAAATAAAGTTGCCATGATTTTATTTGAGATTGGATTGGATTTGTAGAAAATTATCCATGAGAACAAGAATATGAAACACAACCGTTTTGTGGAATTTGAAATTTGAATTTTGAAATTTGAATTTTGAATTTTGAAATTTGAATTTTGAATTTTGAATTTGAAATTTGAATTTGAAATTCGAATTTGAAATTTGAATTTGAAATTTAAATTTGAAATTTGAAATTCGAATTTGAAATTTGAATTTGAAATTTGAAATTCAAATTTTGAATCACAGTCCAAGTAGGATTCGAATTTGTTGTGGAAAATCTACAAGGTTTGAAATTCGAATTTGAGTTGGATTTGGAGAGGATAATCTTGTTAGAATCCTACTTGAATTTTGAATCTAAATCCCAACAAAAGTGGACGAAATTTTTGAGGATAATCCTCATGGAAAAATTCAGATTTTGTGGATAAGGTTCAAGGGAAAATTCAAGCTTCAATCCTAGTTGAATTTGGATTCTCTCCTTCCCTGAAAAGTGGCCGAAATTAGGGAGAATATCTCCTAGGAAATTCGGTTATTTTTGAATAAGGTTGAGATAAGATTCAAGCTTGAAAATCCTAGTGAAATTTTGATTCTTCCTTATCCTAAAAGTGGCCGAAATTTGGAGAAGATTTTCTCCTAGAAATTTCAGATTTTTTGGTTGAAAAAGGGAGATAAAATTCTAGTTAAAATCTTATTTAGATTTGGATTGGATTTATCCTCAGAAAACCGAATTTAATTGTGGAGATTCTCCCTTGGAAAATTCGGATTTTTTGGTTATGGATAAGGGAGAAAATCTTTTCCTAGTCCAATTCGAATTCAGAGAATCACCTCATGCAGGTCTATAAATAGAGGTCCTGCCACTCCAGTTCTCTCAGACCACAGACTCTCAGGTGAGCAGGCTTATTGTTGCACAGCTCATCGTGACAATAAAGTTCTTTAGAGATCTGGGTGGTCGGAAGAAGACTAGCAGTGCTAGCATACCGATCGAGGTTCAGAGTGCCCACACACTCAGCCATTTGGGAATTGGAGAATAGTAAAGAAGGCTAGTTGGTTGAAGCCTCCGGTCATTCTCCTCCTGCAAGATTGGCATCCTTGAGGTATGAGTTTTAATTGTTGTTGGTTTATTGTATATGGCATCATGAGATATTTAACGATCTAAAAATTTTTTATTGTTCCGCTACGCCACTCTGATACGTTTTTACCGGTTTATTTTCCTACACATACATCTACTTGTCCTGTCTCCACGTGCCCTCTAATAATATGATATCTCTGATCTATGTGCTTGGTCCTCTTGCGGTGTCGAGATTCCCTTGTGTTGGCAATAGCCCCAGTGTTATCACAGTAAAGTGTGATAGGCTTGTCAACACCTGGAATGATCCCAAGGTCTCTAAAGTGTTAGGAAATGCCCTAAGTATTAGAAACATTTTGCTGTATTCATTTTGAACTGGATAATAAAATTATATATAGAGGTTATTCATTACATTGCTATCTGTCCTCGTCTTATTTACATGTTAAAGTAAATGTAAGCAAATATGGCTTACTGACTGCTTGTGTTAAAACTGTTAGAACGTCGCATGCAAAGGACTTTTGTATGCGAGAAGATAATGTTCTAAAGTTAGCGGTCTAAACTATGGTCTATAGTCTATGGGGTTAGACCGAGCATCTAACTCATGTTAAGACTATTATGTTGTCTAAAGCCTTGGAGGGGACGGTTTGTCTTGACTGTCTGGAGCTGGACTCCCAAGTAGAGACACAGATATATTGCTTGGTGGTGACATATTAGACCGGGACTAAAGCGTGATTGATCTACGTAGTCCGCTATGAGTGGATCAATCTGCTTTTGACGTTCATTGTGCAATAACCTTAATCCTGAGTAAATGAACTACTTCATGTATATGACTTGTGTACTTTGATGTTCCAATGGCTAAAGCATCTCAGAGGTAGTAAGCTTATAGACCGGTTCATTGGGTGCATGACTTGTATACGATGAAGGGTTTGTTTGCAGATATCGGAAACATAGCTCTAAGGAGTTAAAGGTATCCTCTTAAAGGCATTATACTGAATGTGAAAATGGACAAGGCCTTGGGTCGTCTGCTGGGCGGATGACTTCTTATTCAGGTGAATAATCATTTTCTTAATTCGGTAGTATAATGGAACTTTAAGATAGCCTGATCAGTAGGATTAAACGGACTTTGACCTAAGGCTGATCATGGATATCATATGAGGGTTTTGCATATATGACAAGGTCATTGGATAGTAGCTCGTTACAGGCTTACGTAATACGGTATATAATTGGGAGTTCAGTTTCAAGTTTATAGTGGTGTGACTCTGAAATTAGTGATCATATGATTGAGTTGTTCGGTATAGAATGATGATCATATGGAATCATGGGAGCCCGATTATATATGTCCAATCAGTCCCTCTACTAGCTCCACATAATTCCTTAACGTTTGGCAAATTGATTTGTGTATGCTATTGGCTAGTTTATTATGCATGGATGGTGATGACACAGGATTAGGATGGTAGACAAGATTCTCTCCGGTTGGATTCAGATTTTGTTTTGGATAATAGAGTACACAATTATTCGAACTCCAAATAAAGTTGCCATGATTTTATTTGAGATTGGATTGGAGTTGTAGAAAATTATCCATGAGAACAAGAATTTGAAACACAACCGTTTTGTGGATTTTGAAATTTGAAATTTGAATTTTAAATTTTGAATTTTGAATTTGAAATTTGAATTTAAAATTTGAATTTGAAATTCGAATTTGAAATTTGAATTTGAAATTTAAATTTGAAATTTGAAATTCGAAATTTGAAATTTGAAATTCAAATTTTGAATCACAGTCCAAGTGGGATTCGAATTTGTTGTGGAAAATCCACAAGGTTTGAAATTCGAATTTGAGTTGGATTTGGAGAGGATAATCTTGTTAGAATCCTACTTGAATTTTGAATGTAAATCCTAACAAAAGTGGATGAAATTTTTAAGGATAATCCTCAATGAAATTTCGGTTTTTGTGGATAAGGTTCAAGGGAAAAATTCAAGTTTCAATCCTAGTTGAATTTGGATTCTCTTCTTCCCTGAAAAGTGGCCGAAATTTTGGAGATAATCTCCTAGGAAAATTCGGTTATTTTGGATAAGGTTGAGATAAGATTCAAGCTTGAAAATCCTTGTGGAATTTTGATTCTTCCTTATCCTAAAAGTGACCGAATATTTGGAGAAGATTTTCTCCTAGAAATTTCAGATTTTTTGGTTGAAAAAGAGAGATAAAATTCTAGTTAAAATCTTGTTTGGATTTGGATTTGATTTATCCTAAGAAAACCGAATTTTATTGTTGGATTTTCCCATGGAAAAATTTGGATTTTTTTGTTATGGATAAGGGAGAATATCTTTTCCTAGTCCAATTCGAATTCAGAGAATCACCTCGTGCAGGTCTATAAATAGAGGTCCTGCCACTCCAGTTCTCTCAGACCACAGACTCTCAGGTGAGCAGGCTTATTGTTGCACAGCTCATCGTGACAATAAAGTTCTTTAGAGATCTGGGTGGTCGGAAGAAGACTAGCAGTGCTAGAATACCGATTGAGGTTCAGAGTGCCCACACACTCAGCCATTCGGGAATTGGAGAATAGTAGAGAAGGCTAGTTGGTTGAAGCCTCCGGTCATTCTCCTCCTGCAGATTGGCGTCCTTGAGGTATGAGTTTTAATTGTTGTTGATTTATTGTATATGGCATCATGAGATATTTAACGATCTAAAAATTTTTATTGTTCCGCTGCGCTACTCTGATACGTTTTTACCGATTTATTTTCCTATAATTGGTATCAGAGCCATCTCATGACTATGCCATGTACATAAATTAGACAATTACTTAGTCTTTTTATTTATGTATGGATTTGATATTTAGGGAGTGGCATTCTAGGGTTCCTTTATGTTGTTATCATGGATTATGTATAAAGTATGTGGTTATTTTAATTTTAAGAATTATTATAAGCATGCTTGTTTATACCGGTTATGGTTCCTTAGAATTTAGAAAAATTGTATCTTGGAATTTTTATGTAACCATGGGAGCAGTTTATTAACACTGTAATTTTCCCATGCATTTTAATTTTTGTCTCTTAGAATTTTTATGGTTAGAATTTTTGTACACCGGAAACGGTTTAGGAAATTTTATGTAATTATTCGTGGAGGAGATTGAAGATTGAAGACCGTGATTTATTTTTTCCCAAAAGTTAAATTTGATTTAAAGGTTGAAATTTTGATTGTATGGAAAATTTCAATTTAATTGGGATTCAAATTAATTTTTGGAGATCCTAATAGGTAAATTGGAATATGGCACGAAAATCGAGACACGACCCCTCGGGATTGTTAGGAAATCCCCTAAGCATTAGAGACATTTTGATGTATTCATTTTGAACTGGATAATAAAATTATACATAGAGGTTATTCATTACATTGCTATCTGTCCTCGTCTTATTTACATGTTAAAGTAAATGTAAGTAAATATGGCTCACTGACTGCTTATGTTAAAACTGTTAGAATGTTGCATGCAATGGACTTTTGTATGCGAGAAGACAATGTTCTAAAGTTAGCTGTCTAAACTATGGTCTGTAGTCTATGGGGTTAGACTGAGCATCTAACTCATGTTAAGACTATTATGTTGTCTAAAGCCTTGGAGGGGACGGTTTATCTTGACTGTCTGGAGCTGGACTCCCAAGTAGAGACATAGATATGTTGCTTGGTGGTGACATATTAGACCAGCACTAAAGCATGATTGATCTATGTAGTCCGCTATTAGTGGATCAATCTGCTTTTGACGTTCATTGTGTAGTAACCTTAATCCTGAGTAAATGAACTACTTCATGTATATGACTTGTGCACTTTGATGTTCCAATGGCTAAAGCGTCTCAGAGATAGTAAGCTTATAGACCGGTTCGTTGGGTGCATGACTTGTATACGATGAAGGGTTCGTTTACAGATATCGGAATCATAGCTCCAAGGAGTTAAAGGTATCCTCTTAAAGGCATTATACTGAATGTGAAAATGGACAAGGTCTTGGGTCGTCTGCTAGGCGGATGACTTCTTATTCACATACGGTGAATAATCATTTTTTTAATTCGGTAGTATAATGGAATTTTAAGATAGCCTGATCAGTAGGATTAAACGGACTTTGACCTAAGGCTGATCATGGATATCGTGAGGGTTTTGCATATATGACAAGGTCATTGGATAGTAGCTCGTCATAGGCTTACGTAATACGGTATATAATTGGGAGTTCAGTTTCAGGTTTATAGTGGTGTGACTCTGAAATTAGTGATCATATGATTGAGTTGTTCGGTACAAAATGATGATCATATGGAATCATGGGAGCCCAATTATATATGTCCAATTAGTCCCTCTACTAGCTCTACATAATTCCTTAACGTTTGGCAAATTGATTTGTGTATGCTATTGGCTGGTTTATTATGCATGGATGGTGATGACACAGGATTAGGATGGTAGACAAGATTCTCTCCGGTTGGATTCAGATTTTGTTTTGGATAATAGAGTACACAATTATTCGAACTCCAAATAAAGTTGCCATGATTTTATTTGAGATTGGATTGGAGTTGTAGAAAATTATCCATGAGAACAAGAATTTGAAACACAACCGTTTTGTGGAATTTGAAATTTGAAATTTGAAATTTGAATTTTGAAATTTGAAATTTGAATTTTGAATTTTGAATTTGAAATTTGAATTTGAAATTCGAATTTGAAATTCGAATTTGAAATTTAAATTTGAAATTTGAAATTTGAAATTTGAAATTTGAATTTGAAATTCGAATTTGAAATTTGAAATTCAAATTTTGAATCACAGTCCAAGTAGGATTCGAATTTGTTGTGGAAAATCCATAAGGTTTGAAATTCGAATTTGAGTTGGATTTGAAGAGGATAATCTTGTTAGAATCCTACTTGAATTTTGAATCCAAATCCTAACAAATGTTGCACGAAATTTTGAGGATAATCCTCAAGGAAATTTCGGTTTTTTGTGGATAAGATTCAAGGGAAAAATTCAAGTTTCAATCCCAGTTGAATTTGGATTCTCTCCTTCCCTGAAAAGTGGCCGAAATTAGGGAGAAAATCTCCTAGGAAAATTCGGTTATTTTGGATAAGGTTGAGATAAGATTCAAGTTTGAAAATCCTAGTGGAATTTTGATTCTTCCTTATCCTAAAAGCGGCCGAATATTTGGAGAAGATTTTCTCCTAGGAATTTTCAGATTTTTTTGGTTGAAAAAGGGAGATAAAATTCTAGTTAAAATCTTGTTTAGATTTGGATTGGATTTATTCTAAGAAATCCGAATTTTATTGTTGGATTTTCCCTTGGAAAAATTTGGATTTTTTGGTTATGGATAAGGGAGAATATCTTTTCCTAGTCCAATTCGAATTCAGAGAATCACCTCATGCAGGTCTATAAATAGTGGTCCTGCCACTCCAATTCTCTCAGACCACAGACTCTCAGGTGAGCAGGCTTATTGTTGCACAGCTCATCGTGACAATAAATTTCTTTAGAGATCTGGGTGGTCAGAAGAAGACTAGCAGTGCTAGCATACCAATCGAGGTTCAGAGTGCCCACACACTCAGCCATTCGGGAATTGGAGAATAGTAGAGAAGGCTAGTTGGTTGAAGCCTCCGGTCATTCTCCTCCTGCAGATTGGCGTCCTTGAGGTATGAGTTTTAATTGTTGTTGATTTATTGTATATGGCATCATGAGATATTTAACGATCTAAAAATTTTTATTGTTCCGCTGCGCCACTCTGATACGTTTTTACCGATTTATTAACCTACAGGGATAGGCCGACGGGCCTTGGTGGGGCTGCAGCCCCTGTGTAGGCCAACACCACCCACGGCCGCAGGCTTGGCCTGCAGCCAAGGGTGGTCGTGGCCTGCCCAAGGCTGGCCGCAGCCTGGGCGTGCTGCCTGGCGCTGCAGGCTTGGCCTACAGCCCGGTAAGGCTGCACAAAGGGGGCAGCCTTGGGCTGCCAGTCCCTTTGGGGCTGGCGGCTGCCCACGGCGGCTGCCGCCTTCAGGGGCGGCGGTGCGACGGTCTAAAAAATCAGAAAATTTTGATTTTTAAATTAGAGATTTAATTTTAAATCATGTTTAAAAATATGTAATTGAAAATTTGAAAATTTTTGAAATTACATATTATTACACATGATGTTTAAAATTGTTTAAAATTTGAATTTGAAATTTAAATTTGAAATTCGAATTTGGAATTTGAATTTGAAACTTAAATTTTTTGAGATTTAAATTTTAAATAATTCTTGGGATGAGAAATAAATGGAGAGGCTACATAAAGATGGATACAAGAAGACGGAACAGAATTCAAGACCCAAAGAATGCTTTGGATGGAATTTTGTAATCTTTATTTTCTTTGTTCTAGGATGGAACCATAGCTTGGTTATTCTGTCAATTAGTTTTTCTGTGATATGTCATGGATGTATAAATATGTATTGATGGATGTTTTGTATGCATATTTGATAACATGTCATATAGGATAGGTGAGTGCCGCTCATACTATATTGAGCTTACATAATTTATCAAAACTTGCACGTTTTTCAAAATATTGAGTGGGAGAGGGTTTCAAACAAAACCCATGGCCTCCATTGTTGATCCATATGCGAAAGCATGGTAACGCCTCGCATCAGTTCTGCCATGACCACACCCCTCGGTAGGTGTTTACTGCCGCCGGTATACTAGATTGGATCTCCTACGTGGAAAACGTGTTCGGGTATGATCCTATTCATGACCACCCCTCGGTGGCTTGGCAGGACGTGGATCGGGCTACGTAAACAATGGTTATACACTCAAGACTCATTTAGTTATTAACCTTCCCTAGAAGCTCTGTTAACTAAACTAGTGGCCAAATAAGCGGTTATTAATATATGTCTTAACCTTGGAGGATTTAAGGCAACATATATTAATTGGACGGGGTCCATGTTCCGGCTATTTGTTTTCATGACCACCCCTCGGTGGCTTGGGGCAATAGGTGCTGAGAATTACCGTTGCAATGCTACATGTTTTTTCAAGTTTCATGTAGGAACATACTTGTATGTTTTATTTGCTAAATTATCTGTATATTTGCTTGGGCTTTGTAATGATGTCTAGTATAAATTTATTTCAGTTCAAAATGTCATCGACACCCCTCATTTTAATACTTACTAAATATAAGCTGAATGGCGATAATTATAAAGACTGGAAAAGAAAACTATTAATAGTTCTCAGCTGCGAGAGACACAAGTTCGTACTGGACGAACCAAGCCCACCTGGGCCTAAACCTGACACACCACTTGAGGAGGTCCCGGTTGCCTATAATCGTTGGAGAGAATCCAATGAGATAGCTCGATGCTATATCCTTGCTAGCATGACGAGTGCTTTACAAAAGCAGCATGAGGCTTATCAAGTTGCTGGGGAGATCATAGAAAATCTGGAGGACATGTTCGGAGGCCAAGAAAAATTGGCTCGACAGTCCGCTATCACCAGCATTATGAACTCTAAGCAAAAGGCAAGTACTCCGGTGAAGGACCATATGATCACTCTAATGGGATTCTTCACTGAGGCTGCCGAGAATGGTGCTGAGTTAGACTACAACACCCAGATCGAGATGGTGTTGAAGACTCTGTCTAAAGATTTTGTGGGGTTTAAGGTCGCATACAATCTGGCGACAAAGGAGTTAGGACTAACTGAGCTCATGAAGCAACTACAGGCTGATGAGCGGATATTCAAGGATGAGGATGCGGTCCGACCTAAAGGAGAGGCCAATTTGACGGAATCTTCCAATCCCTCACGGAAGAGGAAGAGGCCAAATAAGAAGTAAGTGGCTTCTAGTTCTTCTAATCCTCCTGTCTCGGACGGGAAGAAGAAGAAGAAGAACAAGAAGCTAAAGGACCCTAAAAAGTCCAAATGCTTCCATTGTGGGAAGGTAGGTCACTTCAAGAAGGCTTGCCGGGAATTCCTAGCTGCCAAGGGCAAGAAAGGTAAGGAACTTCATTACTTGGAAGCATGTTTGGTGGAAGAATCGAAAGACACTTGGGTCATTAATTCGGGCGCCACTAATCATGTTTGTGTTTCTATGCAGGGGTTCGTGGAAACGAGAAGTCTACATGATAGGAGCCTCTCGTTGCGGACTGGAGATGGTAGCTTTGTGGTGGCTGAGGCAGTGGGAGATGTTTATCTTTATTTTGATCAATTTAGGTTTATTTTATTAAAAGACTGTTTTTGTGTTTCTAATTTTAGGAGGAACCTTATATCGGTAGCTTGTTTAATAAAGGATTCTTATTCAGTTTCTTTTAGTAAAAGAGTTGATATTCGTAAAAATAAGTCTTTTATCTATTCTGGATGGATGGATGGAAACCTATATTTGATCAAACCAAAGATGTACTCACTGCTTGACACTGAATTAATTGATAACTCTAAAAGGTTGAAAGTTTCTCACTCTAACAAGGCATATCTTTGGCATTTAAGACTTGGTCATATTAATCAGGATAGGATTCAAAGATTGGTGAAAGACGGTCCTCTGGAATCTCTGAAGGAGGTACGACTTCCCCAATGTGAGTCTTGTCTAGAGGGTAAAATGACTAAGAGGTCTTTTGGAGCTAAGGGTACAAGGGCTCAGGAGCTTTTAGAAATTGTGCACACTGACGTATGTGGCCCCATGAACGTCACAGCACGAGGAGGGTTCGAGTATTATGTCTCTTTTATAGATGATTACTCGAGGTATGGATATAAGTATCTGATGCACCGCAAGAGCGAAACCTTTGACAAGTTCAAAGAGTATCGTGCAGAAGTGGAAAAGCAATTGGATAAATCCATAAAGACACTTCGATCTGATCGAGGTGGCGAATACCTCTCCGATGAATTCCTAGGACATCTTGTAGAGAACGGGATTTTATCCTAATTGACTGCACCTGGTACTCCACAACAGAATGGTGTAGCCGAAAGAAGAAACAGGACCTTATTAGATATGGTACGGTCCATGATGAGTTATTCAACGCTGCCATTATCATTTTGGCGATATGCTTTACAAACGGCGTGCTATATTCTGAACCAGGTTCCGAGCAAATCAATTCCCAGAACTCCGTATGAATTGTGGCGTGGTAGGAAGCCCTTCCTTGGACATATGAGAATATGGGGTTGCCCAGCACATGTACTGGATGGGGATGCGAAAAAGTTGGAACCAAGATCAGAATTGTGCATGTTTGTAGGGTATCCAAAAGGAACTAAAGGAGGTCTGTTCTATAACCCGAAGGAACAAAAAGTCATTGTCTCAACCCATGCGACATTCTTGGAGGAAAGTCACATGAATGACTTTAAGCCTCGAAGCAAAGTGGTGCTAGAGGAGTTATCGGGTGAAAGAACTGCTCCACAGATTTCGGTCTTGGACGCAAGTCCGAGTTCCAGTGAAAGACCTGCAGACAATCAACAATTTAGGGTGCCTCGTCGTAGTGGGAGGGTTTCTAAGAAACCTAATTTCTTCATGTATGATGTTGAGGTATACCAGGCCGAGGCTCATGAGCATGAGGATGATCCGGTCACTTATGATGAAGCTGTAAATGATGTTAATTCTAAATCTTGGAAACAGGTTATGAACAATGAGATGGATTCTATGAAATCCAACTCGGTTTGGGAACTTGTAGATTTGCCGGATAGGATAAAACCCATTGGATGCAAATGGGTCTACAAAAGAAAGAAGGATGCGAAAGGGAGAGTGGAAACTTTCAAAGCTAGATTGGTTGCAAAGGGATACACGCAAAAGGCTGGAATCGATTACGATGAAACCTTTTCGCCTGTTGCTATGCTGAAGTCTATCCGTATTCTTCTGTCCATTGCTGTGGCTCTCGATTACGAGATCTGGCAAATGGATGTCAAGATGGCATTCTTGAATGGCTATCATGAAGAGTGTATCTATATGATACAGCCCGAAGGGTTCGTAGCGAAAGGCCAAGAAAGGAAAGTCTGCAAGTTGCTTAGATCTATTTATGGATTAAAGCAAGCATCCCGCTCATGGAACCAGAGGTTTGATCAAGCGATTAAGACATTTGGTTTTGAGCAGAACGTTGATGAACCTTATGTTTATAAACATATTAAGGATGGAAAAGTGGTCTTTCTGATATTCTATGTCGATGATATACTACTCATTGGGAATGATGTAGGGAACTTATCATCGGTCAAGCTTTGGTTACACTAATAGTTTGACATGAAGGACTTGGGAGAAGCTAATTATGTTCTAGGCATTCTTCTCTTCAGAGATCGAAAGAACAAAATGATAGCGTTATCCCAAGCTTGATACATAGATAAAATAATTGACAAATATGCAATGCAAGAGGCAAAGAAAAGCTCACAACCTTCTATTGCCGGTCTAACTCTTTCATTGGATGACTGTCCCAAGACATCGGAAGAAAGAGAGCATATGAGTAAGGTCCCTTATGCATCCGTTGTAGGAAGCCTTATGTACGCTATGCTTTGCACTCGCTCAGATATATGTTTTGCAGTAGGTATGGTGAGTCGATATCAAGCAAATCCTGGAACCAAGCACTGCCAAGCAGTAAAGCATATACTCAAGTATCTTAAGAGAACGAGGGATTATATGCTGGTGTATTCTGGAGGGGACCTAACACCCGTAGGATACATGGATTCAGACTTCCAGACTTGTAAGGATTTGAGGAAGTCGACATTAGAGGGCATATGGTGGCAGGATAAGTAGATGTATGTAAGATCGCGTCCGAGGACAACATCGCCGATCCCTTTACTAAGACTTTGGTGGCTAGAAGCTTTGAGAGGCACGTAGAGGCGATGGGGATGCGTAACATGGCACATCTGCTGGCTTAGGGCAAGTGGGAGATTGTTAGGAAATGCCCTAAGTATTAGAGACATTTTGATGTATTCATTTTGAACTGGATAATAAAATTATATATAGAGGTTATTCATTACATTACTATCTGTCCTCGTCTTATTTACATGTTAAAGTAAATGTAAGCAAATATGGCTCACTGACTGCTTGTGTTAAAACTGTTAGAACGTTGCATGCAATGGACTTTTGTATACGAGAAGACAATGTTCTAAAGTTAGCGGTCTAAACTATGGTCTATAGTCTATGGGATTAGACCGAGCATCTAACTCATGTTAAGACTATTATGTTGTCTAAAGCCTTGGAGGGGACGGTTTGTCTTGACTGTCTGGAGCTGGACTCCCAAGTAGAGACATAGATATGTTGCTTGGTGGTGACATATTAGACCGGGACTAAAGGGTGATTGATATACGTAGTCCGCTATGAGTGGATCAATCTACTTTTGACGTTCATTGTGCAATAACCTTAATCCTGAGTAAATGAACTACTTCATGTATATGACTTGTGTACTTTGATGTTCCAATGGCTAAAGCGTCTCAGAGGTAGTAAGCTTATAGACCGGTTCGTTGGGTGCATGACTTGTATACGATGAAAGGTTTATTTGCAGATATCGGAATCATAGCTCTAAGGAGTTAAAGGTATCCTCTTAAAGGCATTATACTGAATGTGAAAATGGACAAGGCCTTGGGTCGTCTGCTGGGCGGATGACTTCTTATTCACACATGGTGAATAATCATGTTCTTAATTCGGTAGTATAATGGAACTTTAAGATAGCCTGATCAGTAGGATTAAACGGACTTTGACCTAAGGCTGATCATGGATATCATATGAGGGTTTTGCATATATGACAAGGTCATTGGATAGTAGCTCGTCACAGGCTTACGTAATACGGTATATAATTGGGAGTTCAGTTTAAGGTTTATAGTGGTGTGACTCTGAAATTAGTGATCATATGATTGAGTTGTTCGGTACAGAATGATGATCATATGGAATCACGAGAGCCCGATTATATATGTCCAATCAGTCCCTCTACTAGCTCCACATAATTCCTAAACTTTTGGCAAATTGATTTGTGTATGCTATTGGCTAGTTTATTATGCATGGATGGTGATGACACAGGATTAGGATGGTAGACAAGATTCTCTCCGGTTGGATTCAGATTTTGTTTTGGATAATAGAGTACATAATTATTCGAACTCCAAATAAAGTTGCCATGATTTTATTTGAGATTGGATTGGAGTTGTAGAAAATTATCCATGAGAACAAGAATTTGAAAAACAACCGTTTTGTGGATTTTGAAATTTGAATTTTGAAATTTGAATTTGAAATTTTGAATTTGAAATTTGAATTTGAAATTTGAATTTGAAATTTGAATTTGAAATTTAAATTTGAAATTTGAAATTTGAAATTTGAAATTTGAATTTGAAATTCGAATTTGAAATTTGAAATTCAAATTTTGAATCACAGTCCAAGTGGGATTCGAATTTATTGTGGAAAATAACCAAGGTTTGAAATTCGAATTTGAGTTGGATTTGGAGAAGATAATCTTGTTAGAATCCTACTTGAATTTTGAATCTAAATCCTAACAAAAGTGGACGAAATTTTTGAGGATAATCCTCAATGGAATTTCGGTTTTTGTAGATAAGGTTCAAGGGAAAAATTCAAGTTTCAATCCTAGTTGAATTTGGATTCTCTCTTTCCCTGAAAAGTGGCCGAAATTTTGGAGATAATCTCCTAGGAAAATTTGGTTATTTTGGATAAGGTTGAGATAAGATTCAAGCTTGAAAATCCTAGTGGAATTTTGATTCTTCCTTATCCTAAAAGTGGCCGAATATTTGGAGAAGATTTTCTCCAAGGAATTTCGGATTTTTTGGTTGAAAAAGGGAGATAAAATTCTAGTTAAAATCTTGTTTGGATTTGGATTGGATTTATCCTAAGAAAACCGAATTTTATTGTTGGATTTTCCCACGGAAAAATTCGGATTTTTTGGTTATGGATAAGGGAGAATATCTTTTCCTAGTCCAATTCGAATTCAGAGAATCACCTCATGCAGGTCTATAAATAAAGGTCCTGCCACTCCAGTTCTCTCAGACCACAGACTCTCAGGTGAGCAGGCTTATTGTTGCACAGCTCATCGTGACAATAAAGTTCTTTAGAGATCTGGGTGGTCGGAAGAAGACTAGCAGTGCTAGCATACCGATCGAGGTTCAGAGTGCCCACACACTCAGCCATTCGGGAATTGGAGAATAGTAGAGAAGGCTAGTTGGTTGAAGCCTCTGGTCATTCTCCTCCTGCAGATTGGCGTCCTTGAGGTATGAGTTTTAATTGTTGTTGATTTATTGTATATGGCATCATGAGATATTTAACGATCTAAAAATTTTTATTGTTCTGCTGCGCCACTCTGATACGTTTTTACCGATTTATTTTCCTACATAAAGAACTTGCGGAGCCAAACCGCTTCTTTAGATGCCTCAGCTGCAGCCACATACTCAGCCTCCATAGTAGAGTCAGCTGTGCAGCCTTGCTTCACACTCCTCCACACAATGGTGCCTCCTCCAAGCAAAAACACTGATCCAGATGTTGATTTCCTCGAATCCTTACAAGTCTGGAAATCTGAGTCCGTGTATCCTATGGGTGTTAGGTCCCCTCTAGAATACACCAGCATATAATCCCTCGTTCTCTTAAGATACTTGAATATATGTTTTACTGCTTGCCAGTGCTTGGTTCCAGGATTCGCTTGATATCGACTCACCATACCTACTACAAGACATATATCCGGGCGAGTGCAAAGCATCGCATACATAAGGCTACCCACAGTGGATGCATAAGGGACCTTACTTATACGCTCTCTTTCTTCCGATGTCATGGGATAGTCATCCAATGAAAGAGTTAGACCAACAATAGAAGGTTGTGTACCTTTCTTTGCCTCTTGCATTGCATATTTGTCAATTATTTTATCTATGTATGAAGCTTGGGATAGCGCTATCATTTTGTTTTTTCGATCTCTGAATAGACGAATGCTTAGAACATAATTAACTTCTTCCAAGTCCTTCATGTCAAACTGTTGGTGTAACCAAAGCTCGACCGATGATAAGTTCCCTACATCATTCCCAATGAGTAGTATATCATCGACATAGAGTATTAGAAAGACCACTTTTCCATCCTTAATACGTTTATAAACACAGGGTTCATCAACGTTTTACTCAAAACCAAATGTCTTAATTGCTTGATCAAACCTCTGGTTCCATGAGTGGGATGCTTGCTTTAATCCATAAATAGATCTAAGCAACTTGCAGACTTTCCTTTCTTGGCCTTTCGCTACGAACCCTTCGGGCTGTATCATATAGATACACTCCTCAAGATGGCCATTCAAGAATGCCATCTTGACATCCATTTGCCAGATCTCGTAATCGAGAGCCGCAGCAATGGACAGAAGAATATAGATAGACTTCAGCATAGTAACAGGCGAAAAGGTTTCATCGTAATCGATTCCAGCCTTTTGCATGTACCCCTTTGCAACTAGTATAGCTTTGAAAGTTTCCACTCTCCTTTCCGCATCCTTCTTTCTTTTGTAGACCCATTTACATCTAATCGGTTTTATCCCATCTGGCAAATCTACAAGTTCCTAAACAGAGTTGGATTTCATAGAATCCATCTCATTGTTCAAAGCCTGTTTACAAGATTTAGAATCAACATTATTTATAGCTTCATCATAGGTGACCGGATCATCCTCATGCTCATGAGCCTCGACTTGGTATACCTCAGCATCATACATGAAGAAATTAGGTTTCTTCGAAACCCTCCTACTACGATGAGGAACCATAAACTGTTGATCGTCTGCAGGTCCTTCACCGGAACTCAGACTTGCGTCCAAGACCGAAATCTGTGGAGCAGTTCTTTCACCCGATAACTCCTTTAGCACCACTTTGCTTCGAGGCTTAAAGTCATTCATGTGACTTTCCTCTAAGAATGTCGCATGGGTTGAGACAATGACTTTTTGTTCCTTTAGGTTATAGGACAGACCTCCTTTAGTTCCCTTTGGATACCCTACAAACATGCACAATTCTGATCTTGGTTCCAACTTCTTCGCATCCCCATCCAATACATGCGCCGAGCAGCCTCATATTCTCATATGTCCAAGGGAGGGCTTCCTGCCATGCCACAATTCATACGGAGTTCTGGGAATTGATTTGCTTGGAACCTGGTTCAGAATATAGCACGCCATTTGTAAAGCATATCCCCAAAATAATAATGGCAGTGTTGAATAACTCATCATAGACCGTAACATATCCAACAAGGTCCTATTTCTCCTTTCGGCTACACCATTCTGTTGTGGAGTACCAGGTGCAGTCAATTGGGATAATATCCCGTTCTCTACAAGATGTCCTAGAAATTCATCGGAGAGGTATTTGCCACCTCGATCAGATCGAAGTGTCTTTATGGATTTATCCAATTGCTTTTCCACATCCACATGATACTATTTGAACTTGTCAAAGGTTTCGCTCTTGCGGTGCATCAGATACACATATCCATACCTTGAGTAATCATCTATAAAGGAGACATAATACTCGAACCCTCCTCGTGCTGTAATGTTCATGGGGCCACATACGTTAGTGTGCACAATTTCTAAGAGCTTCTGAGCCCTTGTACCCTTAGCTCCAAAAGACGTCTTAGTCATCTTTCCCTCTAGACAAGATTCACATTGAGGAAGACGTACCTCCTCCAGAGATTCCAGAGGACCGTCTTTCACCAATCTTTGAATCCCCTGATTAATATGACCAAGTCTTAAATGCCAAAGATATGCCTTGTTAGAGTGAGAAACTTTCAACCTTTTAGAGTTATCTATTAATTCGGTGTCAAGCAGTGAGTACATCTTTGGTTTGATCAAATATAGGTTTCCATCCATCCATCCAGAACAGATAAAAGACTTATTTCTACGAATATCAACTCTTTTACTAAAAGAAACTGAATAAGAATCCTTTATTAAATAAGCTACAGATATAAGGTTCCTCCTAAAATTAGGAACATAAAAACAGTCTTTCAATAAAATAAACCTAAATTGATCAAAGTAAAGGTAAATATCTCCCACTGCCTCAGTCACCACCAAGCTACCATCTCCAGTCCGCAATGAGAGGCTCCTATCATGTAGACTTCTCGTTTCCATGAACCCCTGCATAGAAACACAAACGTGATTAGTAGCGCCTGAATCAATGACCCAAGTGTCTTTCGATTCTTCTACCAAACACGCTTCTAAGTAGTGAAGTTCCTTACCTTCCTTGCCCTTGGCTGCTAGGAATTCCTGGCAAGCCTTCTTAAAGTGACCTACATTCCCACAATGAAAGCATTTGGAATTTTTAGGGTCCTTGGGCTTCTTGTTCTTCTTCTTCTTCTTCCCATCCGAGATAGGAGGATTAGAAGAATTAGAAGCCACTGGCTTCTGATTTGGCCTCTTCCTCTTCCAAGAGGGTTTGGAAGATTCCGTCAAATTGGCCTCTCCTTTGGGTTGGACTGCATCCCCATCCCTGATCATCTACTCATAAGCTTGGAGTTGCATCATGAGCTCGGTTAGTCCTAACTCCCTTGTCGCCAGATTGTATGCAGCCTTAAACCCCACAAAATCTTTAGACAGAGTTTTGAACACCATCTCGATCTGGGTGTTGTAGTCCAACTCAGCACCGTTCTTGGCAGTCTCAGCGAAGAATCCCATTAGAGTGATCATATGGTCCTTCACCGGAGTACCTACCTTTTGCTTAGAGTTCATAATGCTAGTGATAGCGAACTGTTGAGCTAATTTTTCTTGGCCTCCGAATATGTCCTCCAGATTGTCCATGATCTCCCTAGCAACCTGATAAGTCTCATGCTACTTTTGTAAAGCACTTGTCATGCTAGCAAGCATGTAGCATCGAGCTATATCATTGGATTCTCTCCAACGAGTATAGGCAACCGGGACCTCCTCAAGCGGTGTGTCAGGTTTTGGCCCTGGTGGGCATGGTTCATCCAGTATGAACTTGTGTCTCTCGCAGCTGAGAACTATCAATAGATTTCTTTTCCAATCCTTATAATTATCGCCATTCAGTTTGTTCTCAGTAAGTATTGAAATGAGGGGTGTCGGTGACATTTTGAACTGAAATAAAATTATACTAGACATCATTACAAAGCCCAAGCAAATATACAGATAATTTAGCAAATAAACATACAAGTATATTCCTACATGAAACTTGAAAAACATGCAGCATTGCAATGGTAATTCTCAGCACCTATTGCCCCAAGCCACCGAGGGGTGGTCATGAAACAAATAGCCAGAACATGGATCCCGTCTAATTAATATATGTTGCCTTAAATCCTCCAAGGTTAAGACATATATTAATAACCGCTTATTTGGCCACCAGTTTAGTTAACAGAGCTTCTAGGGAAGGTTAATAACTAAACAAGTCTTGAGTATATAACCATTGTTTACGTAGCCCGATCGACGTCCTACCAAGCCACCAAGGGGTGGTCATGAATAGGATCGTACCCGAAAACGTTTTCCACATAGGAGATCCAACCTAGTATACCGGCGGCGGTAAACACCTACCGAGGGGTGTGGTCAGGGCAGAAATGACGCGAGGCGTTACCATGCTTTCACATATGGATCAACAATGGAGGCCGTGGGTTTTGTTTGAAACCCTCTCCCACTCAATATTTTGAAGAACATGCAAGTTTTGACAAATATGTATGATCAATATAGTATGAGCGGCACTCACCTATCCTATATGACATGTTATCAAATATGCATACAAAACATCCATCAACATATTTATACATCCATGACATATCACAGAAAAAATAATTGACAGATAAATAACCAAGCCATGGTTCCATCCTAGAACAAAGAAAATAAAGATTACAAAATTCCATCCAAAGCATTCTTTGGGTCTTGAATTTTGTTCCGTCTTCTTGTATCCATCTTTATGTAGGTCTTGAATTTTGTTCCGTCTTCTTGTATCCATCTTTATGTAGCCTCTCCATTTATTTCTCATCTCATTAATCATTTAAAATTTAAATTCCAAAAATTTAAATTTCAAATTCAAATTCCAAATTTGAATTTCAAATTTAAATTTCAAATTCAAATTTTTAAACAATTTTAAACATCATGTATAATAATATGTAATTTCAAAAATTTCAAATTTTCAATTACATATTTTAAAACACGATTTAAAATTAAATCTCAAATTTAAAAATCAAAATTTTTTGATTTTTTGAACCGTCGCACCATCGCCCCCGGAGGCGGCAGCCGCCGTGGGCAGCCCCCAACCCCGGGGGGGCTGGCAGCCCACGGCCGCCCATGTACAGCCCTGCCGGGCTGCAGGCCAAGCCTGCAGCGCCAGGCTTCACACCTAGGCTGGGCGCAGTAGCTGGCAGGCTGCAGGCAGCGCCTGCAGCCATAGGCTACATGCCCAGGCTGCGGCCAGCCTTGGGGAGGCCATGGCCACCCTCGGTTGCAGGCCAAGCCTGTAGTCGTGGGTGGTTATGGCCTGCACAGGGGCTGCTACAGCCCATCCTACCCGAGGAAAAAGGCTGCAGCCCCACCAAGGCCCGACGGCCTATCCCGAGAGGTCGTGTCTCGATTTTCGTGCCATATTCCAATTTACCCATTAGGATCTCCAAAAATTAATTTGAATCCCAATTAAATTGAAAGTTTCCACACATTCAAAATTTTAACCTTTAAATCAAATTTAACTTTAGGGAAAAATAAATTACGGTCTTTAATCTTCAATCTTCTCCAAGAATAATTACATAAAATTTCCTAAACCATTTCTGGTGCACAAAAATTCTAACCATAATAATTCTAAGAGACAAAAATTAAAATCCATAGAAAATTACAGTGTTAACAAACTGCTCCCATGGTTACATAAAAATTCCTAGATACAATTTTTCTAAATTCTAAGGAACCATAACCGGCAAAAACAAGCATGCTTATAATAATTCAAAAAATTAAAATAACCACATACTCTATACATAATACATGATAACAACATAAAGGAAACCTAGAATGCCACTATCTAAATATCAAATAAATACATAAATAAAAAGACTAAGTAATTATCTAGTTTATGTACATGGCATAGTCATGAGATGTCTCTGATACCAATTGCAGGAAAATAAATCGGTAAAAATGTATCAGAGTGGCGCAGAGGAACAATAAAAATTTTCAAATCGTTAAATATCTCATGATGCCATATAAATAAACCAACAACAATTAAAACTCATACCTCAAGGATGCAAATTGCAGGAGGAGAATGACCGAAGGATTTCAACCAACTAGCCTTTTCTACTATTCTTCAATTCCCAAATGGCTGAGTGTGTGGGCACTCTGAGCCTCGATCGATATGTTAGCACTGCTAGTCTTCTTCCGACCACCCAGATCTCTAAAGAACTTATTATCACAGTGAGTTGTGCAACAAAAAGCTTGCTCACCTGAGAGTCTGTGGTCTGAGAGAACTAGAGTGACCTCTATTTATAGACCTGCATGAGGTGATTCTCTGAATTCGAATTGGATTAGGAGAAGATATTCTCCCTTATCCACAAGCATAAAATCTAAATTTTCCAAGGGGAAAATCCTAACAAATAAATTCGGCCACTTTAGGATGATTCCAATCCAAATCTAAACAAGATTTTAACTAGAATTTTATCTCCCTTTTTTTCAACCAAAAAATCCGAAAATCCAAGGGGAAAATCTCCACCAAAATTTCGGCCACTTTTGGATAAGGGAGAATCAAAATTCCACTAAGATTTTCAAGCTTGAATCTTATCTCATCCTTATCCAAAATAACCGAAAATCTCCTAGGAGATTTACTCCAAAAATTCAGCCATTATCAGGGAGGAGAGAATCCAAATTCAACTGGGATTGAAACTTGAATTTTTCCTTGAATCTTGCCTGCAAAAATCCAAAAATTCATTGAGAATAATCCTCAAAATTTTCGTCCATATTTGGTTAGGATTTGGATTCAAAATTCAAGTAGGATTCTAATAAGATTTTCCTCTCCATATCCAACTCAAATTCGAATTTCATTGCTTGTGGATTTACCACAACAAATTCGCATCCCACTTGGACTGTGATTCAAAATTTGAATTTCAAATTTCAAATTCAAACTTCAAATTCAAATTTCAAATTTCAAATTTAAATTTCAAATTCAAATTTCAAATTCGAATTTCAAATTCAAATTTCAAATTTCAAATTTCAAATTTCAAATTTCAAAATTCAAATTTCAAAATCCACAAAATAGTTGTATTTCAAATTCTTGTTCTCATGGATAATTTTCTACAACTCTAATCCAATCTCAAATAAAATCATGGTAACTTTATTTGGAGTTCGAATAATTGTGTACTCCATTATCCAAACCAAAATCTGAATCCAACTGGAGAGAATCTTGTCGACTATCCTAATCCTATGTCAACACCATCCATGCATAATAAACTAGCCAATAGCATACACATATCGATTTTGCCAAACGTTAAGGAATTATATGGAGCTAGTAGAGGGGCTAATTGGACATATATAATTGGGCTCCTGCAAATCCATATGATCATCATTCTTTACTAAACAGCTCAATCATATGATCACTAATTTCAGAGTCACACCACTATAAACCTGAAACTGAACTCCCAATTATATATCGTATTACATAAGCCTGTGACAAGCTATCGTCCAATGACCTTGTCATGTATGCAGAACCCTCATATGATATCCATGATCAGCCTTAGGCCAAAGTCCATTTAATCATGCTGATCAGGCTATCTTAAAGTTCCATTATACTACCGAATAAAGAAAATGATTATTCACCATATATGAATAAGAAGTCATCCACCCAGCAGACGACCCAAGGCCTTGTCCATTTTCACATTCAATATAATGCCTTTAAGAGGATACCCTTAACTCCTCATTAGAGCTATGATTCCGATATCTACAGACGAACCCTTCATCGTATACAAGTCATGCACCCAACGAACCGGTCTATAAGCTTACTACCTCTGAGACGCTTTAACCATTGGAACATCAAAGTACACAAGTCATATACATGAAGCTATCCATTTACTCAGGATTAAGGTTACTACACAATGAACGTCAAAAGTAGATCGACCCACTCAAAGCGCACTTCGTAGATCAATCACACTTTAGTCTGAGTCTAATATGTCACCACCAAGCAACATATGTATGTCTCTACTTGGGAGTCAATGCTCCAGACAGTTAAGCAAACCGTCCCCTCCAAGGCTTTAGACAACATAATAGTATTAACAAGAGTTAGATGCTCGGTTTAACCTCATAAACTACAGACCATAGTTTAGACCGCTAACTTTAGAACATTGTCTTCTCGCATACAAAAGTCCATTGCATGCAACGTTCTAATAGTTTAACACAAGCAGTCAGAGAGCCATATTTGCTTACATTTACTTTAACATGTAAATAAAATGAGGACAGATAGCAATGTAATGAATAACCTCTATATATAATTTTATTATCCAATTCAAAATAAATACATCAAAATGTCTCTAATACTTAGGGCATTTCCTAACACCTTTACTTACTGAATTTTTCTTTTCTTACCAAAAAATTGAGGATTATTCATAAGCAAAAGTCAAAGTTTATGCATAAATCAAGAAAGATTAACACAAATACTTGTAAATTGGATGAAATTAAAGATATACACAAATAGGAAAAACTATTATTCACATGGTAAATGAATGATCTACTAAAATTTGTATATAAAAAATATTTACTACATAAAAAATACAAAAGAAACTTCACAATTGCCAGTGGTAGAAGTAGATGTAGTGTACTCCAATTAGATCTTCCATGCATCGGTACTTCTCAGATAAGTTTACTAGCTCTATTGACTTTTGTTTGTCTTAATTTACAAATAATTTCTATTTTCATTGGCCTATTTTTCAACTTCTTTGAAATCCTTCACTTGAAATATGATAGTTAAAGGTAGTGCACATTGAAACAAGGATGAAGTTGCTGCCGGAGATGACGACGTTGCAATCGAAATTTTGTGATTTTCATTGTCGCAAGGCCCTTCACCGCCATTACTGGGGAGGTCGTCGGCTGAGGTGCAAGGAGGATGACGATGACGATTGATGAATTTCAAGCTTGTTGCCGGTGATCGACATTCTTAAAGAGAGAGGGAGAGGGGAAGAGAGACGGAGGAGAGAGAGAAAGGGGGAAAAAAGATGAAGGAGACAAATTGTGAAAAGTTTTTCCTACATAGGTATTTTTGAAATTTTAAGTGTAAATCTTGATTTTATTATAGATATATTATTTAAGAAAGTCTAATTTTTTTTATTTTTCTTTACTCAAGTTGATTTTTGACCAATTTCCCTCCTTTTTAATTTATGTGATCAATGTGTGAGATCTTGTCTAATGATGAAAATTTTTTTAAATCTATTAACCAATGTGTTAAATTCATAACACCATAATCAGGGACACCCTATTCTAACATCGGCGTACTTAGGAGGGTCACAAGCAAGGACATAGGGACTAGGATTAAAGTACTTGAGCTCCACGATTGAAATGATGCTTGAACAACAAGTATATGTTGGAGCTACTAGCTCGAGATGTTGTTGGTAGCCACATGGAAGGCCACATCTCTAATGAAAAACTCACCCTTGTTGTCTTCATGATCATCCTGGAGGCCAACATCATCATTTCTAGCTTTAACGATCGCCGTTGAAGTCGTTTCTATTAGCCATTATGTGGTCTTGTCACCGATATCACTATTGGTTAGCTCCTCAAGGAACTCATCTCACACACATTCCTTGGGTACTAGTACCGTGATGTATTATCACACTTGCCATCTTCTTTTCTCAAATGACGCTGAGATGAACTACTATAGGACTGCAAGATTGGGCTTCAAAAACAGCTATCTGGTTGATAAGAAGACTCAAGGAGGCAAGATTTGGATAAATGTCCCAGGTGCTACGATGAGGGTTTGACATGAAGAATCTATCAGAAATAGAAGAAAAAAAGGATTTTTATCCTAAGTGCTAAAAAGCCCTGAAAAGGGAAAATTCATGTAATACGGATTGAGATGGATTAAAATAATAAAAGTTAAGAGTAAAAGTTGAGGAAAAAAAAAGACAAAAAAAAGCACTATAACAACACATAGGAGACGAATTGAAACTCATCAATAAGAGACAGAAGAATGAACAATAAATTAATAAAAAAAAGAAGGTGAAGTATGGAGAAGGACAACTCGAGAAAAAGGTACTAAAACAATTATAGCTTCCAAAGCATTGAGTCACAGAGAAGGTTTTGAGGATAAGTTCCAAAAAAGAGAAAAGATCAGAGGAGAAATTGGAAGATTTTTTTGTTGGATTTTTTTTTTTTTTGGGTTGTTAGTGGCGGGTGGTAGGGGAGGGGCTTATAGACGAACCGTCTTCTTGGCTTCTGACCATTCAATTAAGGAGATGCAAATCTAATGGAAAGCTTTTCTCTGATAGATCTACGATTAGGGAGAGAGCTCAGGAATTCAAAACCAAGATCAAAAGGTAAGATTAAAAATATATATATTAAATGATGCAACCAACATTAGAAGCGATGTGACTATTCTAAAATCAAAAACATGTTAGATAAAAAGCCATCATGGTATAACCGTCGGTCTTAACGACGAGGTAGCCTAACAGTCCAATCCAGATATCATCGCTCAACCACTTTGAGCAACAACATTGAAGCACTTCGAACTAAGAACGATTGTTGATAGGTGGTCAATAACACAGTTTCGACAATAGACTTTGTTCTTCGTCTATTCGAACACTCAAATTAATTTTTATTTGGAGATATTATCTCCTCAACGAAAGGCAGATAAATGCCATGGATTTAAATATTCAAATTATCAATCAGCAGCTCACATAAACATGGCCAGATCAGCAAATGGACTCGAGCACCCGAGATTTGCGCTTAGGTAATTATTTTAATGATTATTTCAAATGAATTGTCTACAATTCAAATATTGTACAAAGTTACCTTTTAGAAGGTTATAAATTGTTGATCTAAGCCTCCAAAAATCCCAAGTCATTAGAGATTATGACGTTGTGTAACTTTTGACGATAGAGTTTATCCTAATACCAAAGAAGATGTAACCATTCTTCATAAGGCCACCACTACAAATTGCATTCAACCTTTCTGCATGGATCGCACACTGGGGTGGAGGCTATTCTTAAACCTCACACTGGGGAGGCTGGTATGCCAAACTTACAATTTCAGTCTTATTATCTTGCTTACATTTATCTTTCTTTACATTAGCTTTTCATACTATTCTAACTTGGTGAACATTTGGATTATCACACCACCACATATATATAACTATATATAAACATAATTCTATAGTAAGTCAGTTCATGAGTAGATATGTAAATGTCTGTACTTACAGTGTTTGTGCTAAAGTTAACTTTCTTAGGTCCTTTGAATTCTTGTGCTCAGCTCCGGTTAGGTTTCCTATAAACAGTAAGGTCATCAGTTAATTACATTTTTCTTAAATAGCTTTTGTTTTACGTAAATCTGAACTTTGGCTTTTAACAACTTAATTAAAGCCTTAGAATAATATTTAAAGCCTGAACAATCCTATTTAGACCTTTTTGGAACCTCTTTACAAAATTACCATCTTGCCCTAAACTTTTGGCAAAATTACCGTTTTGCCCTTTGTAGGGTTTTTCTCTGTTTATTAGGCTTAAATTTTAATTCTGACCTTTAAAATCCTGTTTAGACTCTTCTGGGGCTCTAACAATCTTTTCCAAGCAGTTCGGGAATTTTGATCAAAATGATAAATAGTAACTTTGACGATGAATAGTATTATTCATCGTGAATACTAACTTTGACCTAGACTATAAACATTTTATTTTACTACTTAAACTGACTTTTCTAAGCCCAAAAATCATAAAATGACCTTCTAATGGGTTCAACATTCTCTTTTGACCTTTCTAAAATTTTAGGTCGAAATGACCATTTTGCCCCTGACAGGATCTTAGACCGTAAAATTTTCATTTTAACGTTTTAACTGGGTTTTCTAGTCACAAAAATCATAAAATAGTTTTTCTTAGGTCTTACCAAGCTTTTACGACATTTCTTACCAAAATGCTCGGGTTACTATTCATCCGACCCTCTGATGGTACTATTTCGACCCTCGGGGTCATTTTGTCGTGTTTCTAACCGTTTGAGACCTCAAATGGACATTCACTACTTTAGAAATGCCTAGGTCCCCGAGGGTCTCGGGTTTTCCCATTCCTGATCCTAATTTACCCCTCGTTTCCTAAAATGCCCTTCGTGCCATTATAAAAATTTTGGCAGCATTTCTGCTAAAATTCTAGGTTCCTAGCGTTTAGGAAACGCGTCAAAACCATCTATCCTATTCTAACCTGCCACGTACTATACCATAAACCTAATTTTACGTAAAAGTTACAAACTTTTTACGTAAAAGTTTCCATTAAAACATAATCGTTTTTAACGGGATTTCAACCCGTTCTTTCTTATTTTAAGGCCCGGTTTAAAACATCAATTCCACTTCGTTTCATTCCTTAACATATCACATCAATAAAATCTTTTTACCCCTTAACTCATAGATAGTTTCTTTAAGAAAACCTAAACAAAATTTTTATTTCAAAACCTCATTTTTTCATCATTAAATTTTCGACATCAATACATATTCATTACAACACAAAACTAACCTAATCCATCAAAATTTCATGCATTTTATTCCCTTGGTATGCCACGGTTTTCTTTTAGGAAATCAAGCACAAAGTTTATTTTCATGTTCTCTTCCTTTTCTCATCAATTTCACACATTAAACTTCATTGTCAAACCACTAGAAATCAAAGCTTGATGTAAAATTTTCATTCACCAACACACACATACACATACACAGTTTCATATCACCCTATGATCAAACTTTTTATTCTTGTTTCCAATGCTAACCAAACTTCATGTCCAAGCTTTTCTTTGTCTCAAAAACATATTAACATACTAACACAACAAATTTGATGCAACCATTTTCACTTTCCATGCATTATGTGCCACGGATTTTACTTGAAAAATAAGCACCAAAGTTGTTGTTTTTCAATTCTATTTCATCCTTTCATTTATCACTTCTTTTCACATGATTTACAACACCAAAACCAACCAACAAAAATATAAAATTTTAACTTTAAAATAGCCCCATGTCCCATGGTTTTCACCCAAGAAAATGAGAAGAAAACTTGGAAGCTCAACTTGCTATGTTGATCTCTTGAGCTTGGAAATGAATTTTTGTCCACTTTCTTGAAGAAAATTTCTTGTTTTATGGGGGAGGGATACACGGCTACAATGGGGGCTGAAATTTTTCTGGTTTCTTTCATGCTAAAACCGTGGGTATTTGAAGCCAAAAAGGAGGGACCAATTTGCAATACTTTTAGGGACATTTTGCAAGCTTTTTGTGCAATTTTCCAAGCTTTCAAGGGCTATTTTGCAATTAAATAAAAATGGACAGATTTTTTTTCTGATTTTCCTCTAAAAATTCACCACCTTTCATCCTTAGAAAACTCTTGAATTTGCTTGGTTTGATTTTTGACTTTTTGGTGTTGACTTTGCATCCAAACTATTGGATCAAAGTGACTTTAAACCCTAGCCCTTGGATCTTGATGTATCCATACATCCATTCAAAGTTTCACATTAAATCTTTCACTCCACATAATTATCTTGGTCAAATCTTTCTCACGTGGCCTCTTCTACACTATGAATTCACCATAGAACTTTGACCAGTGGAATACTTCTATTTCTCAACATTTTCTCTTCTCGAGCAAGTATTTGTACAGGTTGCTTCTCAGAGGATAAGTCTTCTTGAACTTGAATCGGCTCATAATCCAAAACATATGAAGGGTCTGATATGTACTTCCTCAGCATTGATACATGAAAAACATTATGTACTGAAGATAATTCTGGTGGTAGTGCTATCTTATAAGCTACCTTTCCAATTCGGCTAATAATCAAAAAAGACCCTATATAACTTGGACTCAGCTTCCTTTTCTTTCCAAATCGCACGACAGCTTTCATTGGTGCTATCTTTAGGAACACGAAGTCCCCTTCATTGAATTCCAGGAATCTTCGTCTTTTGCCTGCATAACTCTTTTGACGACTCTGCACCATTTTCATCCTCTAATGGATCTTCTTGATTACATCAATCATCTCCTGAATAAATCAGTCTTACGTTGTGATAACCGGGAATTTTAGATTCTCAAAATAGGTTAAAATTGTATGTGTATAACAATTTTAATGAATAAAATATGAAAAAGTTGTATTCCAACACTGTTGTGAATAGTGTAAAAATGTTCTGGCAGTGTTAAAGTGTGTGAGTTCGGGGATGGAAAATCTTACTGGACATAATTGGGTGAGACAGTTTGAAATCAGAGCCGAAAACCCTAGAGAGTACATTGAAATGTACTAAAATAATAGAAATTTACGGTAGAGAATTCTGATCAAACGGAAGCAAAATAAGATAAACCTATCGCACTGGAGGCTCTGAGAACTCGCACACGCGATTTCGGTAAAGTTCCATTCGGATCAGATTACAGTCAAAAATTGACCACGAACTAATTAATGAATTAATATGAATAGTTGATGACATCACCATGATTATGTCATAATACAAATTATTTTACTTAAATTTGGAAAGTAATTTCGAAAGGTGTATGGTATAGATTAGCCTTCTTTATGATCAATGGCTAAGATCATGCCAAAAAACCATTGAAAAAAAATTTTGTAAAAATGTTAAAAGGCCATTCGACCACTTGGAAAGGGAGAAGAAAAAAATTTTGATTTTTGCCCTAAAATCTTTACTTTTTAGTCCTTGAACAACTAGGAAATTGTTAGGAAAAAATTGCAAAAAAGCACTTGGTTTTTGCCTATAAATAGGCATCAAAATATAAGCAAAAAAATGAAAAAAACCAACTAAACTCTTGCCTTTTTTCTTCAGCCCAAAACCGTGAGCTTCACCTCCCTTAAACCAAAAATTTTTTCAATTTCACATCGAACCTAGCTTGAATTGCATTTCCAATCTCAAGGCATCAACTAATCAAGGTAAGCTTCAAAATTGAAGCATTTTTCCTTGATTTTCCATAGAAAATCCGTGGGTTTGGAGTGTTGAAAAACAATGAAAAAAAATTGTTGATTTGTTGATTCTATGATTGGCTTGATGTTGTAGTATTTAAAGCATGAATTAGGATTGAGAAACAAGCAAAAATTTTGCATGTTTCCCTTGAAAATCCGTGGCTTCAATGGTGTGAAAAATGCATGAGTTTTGATGTTTTGATTTAGTATTTATGTTCATTCAATTATGTGTTGAATTAAGCATGAATTGGAATAAAGAAACAAGAAAATTTTGATGTAATTTTCTTGCTAAAACCATGAGCATGAACATTAAGAAATGAAAAATTTTTAATGTTGAAGAATGTTGATAAAAACCCTAGGAAAGAAAATGAAATTTTCTATGTGTTTATGCATAAAATCCGTGGCTATAACTAGGGTTAGAATGCATGTTTTGTTTGGTTTTTGGATGTTGTTTTATACATTGGAAAACCTAAGAATGATGTGATGTGATGAAAAATTATTTAGATGTGGTCAATTAGTAAATCGAGGCTAAAATGAAAGAAAAATGTTATGGTTTGTGTTGATTTCTAAATGTTGAATCATGTGGAAAATTTTTAGACAAAGTTTGGAATCTTTGTATAAAATAGGCCTCTGGTATAGTACGTGGCAGGTACAAAGGTTCTGAGGCGTACCTAACACTGGGAAACCTTAAAATATAAGCGGAAATGCTGCCGAAAATTCTAAAATCGGCTTAAGGGCATTTCAGGAAACGAGGGGTAAAAATATTAGAACTCGGGAAGGAAACCGAGACCCCTTTGTAAGTTAGGATTAGAAATGAAAAACCAACCCAAAAGGAATAGTAAACCGACCCTAAAATACTAAAATGCCTAAAACAGGAAAAAAATTCATGTTAAGGGTATTTTTGGAAACGAGAAAAAATGTAGGTCGGGATAGGAAACCCGAGCCTCTTGAGGACCGAGGGTCGGGGACGAGATAAATAACGTTTAATAAATAGTGAAAGGGCCATTTGAGGCTCCGAAACGCTCGAAAAATGAAAAAACAACCCTAGGTGACGGTGAATAGTAATCGAGGGCCGGGAAAAAGGAAGTTGAGATTTGGTAGCAAATTAAGCTGTAAAATGATACGGAAACCTAGAAAATATTATTTTAAAATAATTAGACTCAGAAAAATTGGAAAAAAATGATAGAACGAAACAATTACGAACCCGAGATCCGTTAGGGGCAAAATGGTCATTTTGATCAAAAATTTCTGGAAAGGCTCGGAAAGAACCCTAAAAGACCTAGAATAACTTAGATAAAATTCTAAAACTCAAAATGAAGATTTTAGAGTTAAAATTCTAAAAATTTTGAGGAACATGGGCATGTAGAGGGATACACGGCCGTGTATAGGAAAAATTTTATAACCCGAGAGGTACACGGGCTTGAGCACGGGCGTGTATCGAGCCGTGTACAGTTACACGGCTAAAAAAGAAAACAACATGGCCGTGTAGAATAGACCCGAGAAGTACACGGGTTGGAACACGAGCGTGTTGCAGACCGTGTACCACAAACAAAATTTAAACGTGTAGAATTGTTAAGTGAAAAAAATGTATATTTAAAGTGATAATTGAAACAGGGTATTAACAGACAATATTATGTCTGTATGAACCCAAAATAGAGATAGAACTACGGAGGAGTTCCGGAAGTGGACACTAGCACAGTATTGGTAAGTTCAAACATTTTCGTTTCTGCAACATGAAATACTGTGTTGATCTATTTTGTACTGGGTGTGCACTAGACATAAAATCTTATAAGCATTTGGGGATTAGTTAAAATAACATATCCCAAATAATGAAACTAAGTAAGACCTACGGGCAATGGATGATAGTGACCTGCAGGTGACATATAAGATCACTTGGTCAAAACTATAAATTGAAAGATGGTAATGAAACCATTAAGGCATACAGCCCCTCCAACATAGTGGTGGAGGTTTGTTTAAATCCTACGGGGTTATCAGGACTGTAGAGGCCGATGTTCTATGGTCGCTCCTTAGACCCTCCCAGTCAGTGCGCTAATAATCATCGGTACTGCCATAAACAGAGCTCTAAACTAGAAATCAAATAGAGAATAAACAATCAACAAAATGATAAAAATCATAATTGAGCACAACCGAAGTTTACGTTAGAGTAACGTAAATTCGTTTAGGATATGTGAATAGTACCCAGTTAGGGTAAAGTGAATGGTAACCAGTTAGGGTAACTGGTACTATTCATCGGTCAAAGATCAAAGTTACTATTCATAACAAATAGTACTATTTATAGGTGATTGAGTTTTTAGTGTTTTTGAATCAATATGATTCTTACTATGTATGTTTGAACTTACTGAGCCTGTTAGCTCATCAGTTTGTTCATGTTGCTGGTAAGAAACCTGTCCAATAGATTCCTGGATGGTGGCAGGATGCGAGCCCGTCAAGGGGATAGGGAACTCACCGTGGACTTGGTCCTGCCATAAGTTTTCTGCTGAGCTTTTTGAGTCAAAGAAAATAAGTTGAAGACAAAATATACAGTACATATATATAAAATATATGTTGTATAATATGTTGTACTTATTTAAGACATAGAAAAGCTAGTATTATATTTTACATCACTTTCTTACTTGGTATTCGTAAGAAAAAGTATGTATTAAAGAAAAAAATTTTATGGGTGAAAATTTAGGCCTCGGTATTTAAGAATTATGAGCAAAAGAGTTTAAAACTGACGACTCGGATTTGGCACACGAACGGTCTTGGTCGGCCGTAGAGTCGATTCATGACGGTTGCGGGTGGTTGGAATCAGGGGACGTCACAGGTTGGTATCAGAGCGGTTGACAATATCCCTATTGACACGAAGCACGATCTGCTCGTCAATCCAAGTAAGTTAGCTTCTTTTAGTTAACTTTACATTTATTCGAAATTATATATTTTTGTAGGACTTAAGATGACTAGACCACCGTATGTGAGACCTCATCCATACCGACCTAGAGGACCGATCCGGGTATGGACTAGACCCGCGATCAGACCATCCATGATGCGACGAGCAATGCAGCGACCACCTATGCCTAAGCCACTAGCGCCAAGGATAGTAGCACCGGCACCAGTATAAGCACCACCTCCACGACCGATAGTGAACCCTCCCGTGGCAGTAGACATTCCAGTGGTGGGAGATCGAGCTCGTATAGGAACTAGAGTGTCAGTTCGAGCTGTACATGCATTTAGAGGCAGTTATCCACTGGCGTTCGAGGGAGGCCAACAGGGGATCTCTACGAGAGACTGGCTGCACGACATTGAGTTCATCATGCACCAGTGTGATATAGATCAGGATTGCTGGGTTCTGATGGCCATTGGCACATTCCGTGAGGATGCACAATTATATTGGGAGTATTGTGAACAGGAGATGCTGCTAGCAATGGATTGGGTCGAGTTTCGCCAAGTCATGCTAGAGCAGTTTTCACAAAAGTGCGATGCACCAGTGGTAGGCCTTCCTGAGAGTAGGACAGTATCACCACCACCGGCCATGCCCAGTTATGTGGATGTCAGAGATTTTGTTCTGAAGGCAGAGAGACAGCAGATGATGTTGAGTGACACTGTATTTTCATATGCGGTCATATTCCAAGATAGCATCATAAGGGCGTGTCCTCTAACCAACATCACAAATGATAACTTTTGTGATATATTTTGGAAGGGACTCACCCTAGACCTACGACAGAGAGTAACCCCTTTATACCCTGCTACCTTACGCGAGTTCATTATCGATGTAGCCAAGGTAGAAGAGGAGATGATGATGGAGCGCATGGTACGCAAGAGGCATGAACAGTTGCTACAAGAAGCAATGTTAGACCGCCTATACGGATCTGGGCCAATGGCAAACGATCATGAGGCAGGTCCATCGAGACAACCAGAAGGAGCAAATCCAGCTGAAGGTTCAACACCGTCTAAGGCCGGAAACGGAACAGACAATGAGGAAATGGATCCAATCGAGTTTTTGGTGATTCCAGAGCAGCTAGGAGATTAGTGGTAGAAATATATGTGTTGTATAAATATGTATATATATAACTATATATGTGTATATATGACAACGTTGAAAGGCTATTTTGAGGAAAGCCTTCAGACTAATGTACTTTTGAAATGGAAGGAAATGACAACCATATTTTGACATATTCAATGTGTGAAATGTTGAAATTATGTGATGATCAAAATTATTTGTACTTATATTGTAAAAATATGATTGTGAAAAACTTAATGATTGATTCTTATGCAATTTTAGGAAATAGGATAAGATGGTGAACCCAAGAAATCTACGGAATATGCGAGGACATCCAGTGCTGTTAGAAAGAGTGGACGAGTTAGAAGCCTTAATAGAAGCTCAAATGAGAGAAAATGCTGAGTTAAGACAAAGACTCAAGCAAATGGAGTAGAGACAGGAACAGGAAGAAGACCAAGCACCACAAATGGCCGCACCAGAACCAGAAGTACCGCCAGCGGCACAAGAAAAAGTGGTACAACCCCAACCACAACTCAGGATCAATATCAAGCCATTATATGAAAGATTCCGATGCATGAGGCCACCAGAGTTTGAGGGCTCCACAAACCCTCTGGATGCTGAGGAGTGGTTGTCTTCACTCCACACGATATTAGAGTTTATAAAGCTAAATGACCAGGAGAAGATCCTGTGTGCATCCTTTGTTCTAGAAAGGGATGCAAGGTTCTGGTGCGAGTCGGTTAAGTTGAGGAGAAACATGTATACCATGTCTTGGTTGGATTTTCTAGAGGAATTCAATCAAAAGTACTATAATCCAACACTGTTGTGACCACAACAAAGAGAGTTCATATAGCTAAAGCAAGGGGACATGACAGTGATAGAAGTCTGCAATAAGTTTGATCAGTTATCTAGACTATGCCCATACACTGTCACCACTGAGAGGGAGAAAATCCAGAAGATGCTAGGGATGTTTCGTCCCAAGATTTTAGCATTGGTGGACAGTGGATTGACGCCGCCTAACACTGTATCTGATTATGTTAGCCATACATTAAGGGTAGAGTATTATCTGATCCGACAAAAGGAAGAGAGAGAGAAGGTCTGGGATGCGAAGAAGAAGGAAAAGATCTTGACCAAAGCTATACAAGCTGGACCTCAAACTGGACAAAGCAACAAGCAGAGTTCGATTGTCAAGGCTGGACAACCAAGCACTTTTGGCCAGCAGTCCCAGGGAAAGAGAAAAGCAAGCAATTCCAGGAACAAGAACCAGCAGAGAAGAACAAACAATAATGCTAGCCTTATGGTTCGAGACTGCATGAACTGTGGGAAAAGACATTCAGGTCGATGTAGACTGGCCCCAAATGCCTGTTTTCAGTGTGGAAAGGACTGTCACTTTGCCAAAAACTGTCCAGAAAATAGGCAAAATGTGCAAGGTTCATCTTAATAACAACAACGTCCCCAGGCACATGCATTACAGGTTAAAGTTGAAGGGTCATCCCATTCTGAGAGGCAAGAAAGACAAGAACGCTTGCCTCGAGCAGATGCAAGAATTATGGTCTACACAAAGGAAGAGGTAGAAGCGGGAACATCAAATGTAGTGACAGGTCAGCTTTCTGTCGCTAATAATTTGGCATCTGTTTTATTTGACTCTGGAGCTATGCATTCTTTCATTTCACACCAATTTGCTAATAGGATAGGATATCCTAAGGACAACATGGGTATGACATTTAAAACTGCATTACTCTCGGGGGAAGTCCTGATGTCCAATTACTGGTTATCGCATGTGCCAATAATTGTGACAAATAGGGAGTTATTTGCAGAATTGATCATGATAGAGCTTACCGACTACGATGTAATACTAGGAATGGATTTCCTAGGGAAGTATCGAGCTACGATCGATTGCCAGAAATGGATGATAAGGTTTCCACCTGACGAAGAAGAGGGATTTGAGTATGTTGATACGTCACGAAGATCAAAGGAGATAATGATCAACTCAATGGAAGCAAAAAGGATGATGTCTAGCGGTTGTGCTGCATACCTAACATGTGTTTTAGACGTGACGAAGGAACCAAAACTCTAACTCGAATACGTTCCTATTGTAAAGGAGTTCGTTGATGTCTTCCCAGAGGAGTTACCAGGACTGCCACCTGAACGAGAAATTTCCTTCAAAATCGAGTTGATGCTAGGAACTACACCAAACTCAAAGGCACCATACCGGATGGCACCGGCAGAGTTAAAAGAATTACAGGAGCAGCTGAAGGAACTTCTTGACAAAGGATTCATATGCCTGAGCTATTCCCCATGGGGTGCTCCAGTGCTATTTGTTAAAAAGAAAGATGGCTCATTCCAGATGTGTATCGATTATCGGGAACTGAACAAGGTTACTATCAAGAATAGGTATCCACTACCTAGGATTGATGACCTGTTCGATCAACTCACAGGTGCAGCCGTATTCTCCAAGATTGATCTGCGATCAGGATATCATCAACTGAAGATCAAGGAGAGTGACATCCACAAGACCGCATTTCAGACCCGTTACAGTCATTATGAATTTCTGGTAATGCCGTTTGGGTTAACAAATGCGCCAGCAGCCTTTATGGACCTGATGAATCGAGTCTTTAAGGAATATCTAAATAAGTTTGTTATTGTGTTCATCGATGAAATTCTTATATATTCAAAGACTCGAGAGGAGCATGAAGAGCATTTGAGAATTGTTCTGCAGACGATAAGGGAACATCAACTCTATACCAAGTTCTCTAAATGTGAATTATGGCTGAATAGAGTACATTTCCTTAGACATGTGGTTTCCAAGGAAGGAATCGCTGTGGACCCTGCGAAAGTAGAGGTGATCAACGAATGGCCCGTACCTAAGAGCGTGATAGAAATACGAAGTTTCTTAGGTCTGGCCGGCTATTATAGAAGATTCATTGAAGGATTTGCATGACTTACCGCTCCTATCACAGCTCTTACACGCAAGGAAAAGAAGTATGAATGGACTAAACAGTGCGAGAAAAGCTTCCAAGAGCTGAAGAAACGACTAACGAGCGTGCCAATACTTATACTTCCGACGGATGGGGAGATGTTCGTGATATACAGCGACGCTTCAAAAATGGGATTAGGAGCCGTCCTGATGCAAGGCGATAAGGTGATTACCTATGCCTCGTGTCAATTAAAGGACCATGAGAAGAATTATCCCACACACGATCTGGAGCTTGCCGCAGTAGTATTCACTTTAAAGATCTAGTGTCACTATTTATATGGAGCTTAGTGTTAGATTTATACGGACCACCAGAGTTTGAATATATTTCTTCACACAAAAGGAGCTAAATATGCGGCAAAGGCGATGGCTGGAGCTGGTAAAGGATTATGATTACGAAATCCTCTATCACCCAGGAAAGGCCAATCGCGTTGCAGATGCGTTAAGTAGGAAATCTACTATTCCACAGCAACTGCCGATTGAAAAATTTCCAAAGCCATTACAGTAGGAAATCAACATGTTGGAGATGGAGCTAATAACTGGAGAACTAGCTGCGATACAACTGGAGTCAACATTGTATAAAGACATCAGAGAAGCTCAGAAGTGAGATCCGACACCAATGAGCCCGCAGGAGGAAGCATCTGAAGATGGATTAATCCTACATCAGGGGAGAATTTAGGTTCCAGATAATGAAGGATTAAGAAGGCAAATTATGGCCGAAGCTTATAAAATGCCTTACTCAATACATCCCAGAGTCAGTAAGATGTACCAAGATCTGAAGTTGCAATTCTGGTGGGAAGGGATGAAGAAGGATATAGCGGAGTTTGTAAGTAAGTGTATGACGTGCCAAAAAGTTAAGGCTGAACATCGTCATCTAGGTGGGAAGCTAGAGCTGTTAGAGATTCCTGAGTGGAAGTGGGAGCATATCATGATGGACTTTGTAATGGGACTACCAAAGACCCGAGAAGGCTATGATGCCATCTGGGTTATTGTAGATAGGCTGACAAAGACAGCAAGGTTTATCGCAATAAAGATGACCTTCTCATTGGAAAGGTTAGCAAGTTTGTATATTAACCACATAGTCAGGCTACATGGAGTTCCTAAATCCATTGTGTCAGATCGTGATCCACGATTCACTTCGAACTTTTGGACATGTGTATAAGAGGCTATGGGAATAGAAGTACGACTGAGCACAGCATTTCATCCGCAGACAGACAGGCAATCTGAGCGAACCATTCAAACTCTCGAAGACATGCTGTGTGCATGTACAATAGATTTTCCAGGGAGTTGGAAAAACTTCCATTGGTAGAATTTTCATATAACAACAGCTACCAAGCTTCGATAGGTATGGCACCTTATGAAGCTTTGTATGGAAGAAAGTGTAGATCACTGATTCACTGGCATGACCTACAAGAGAAACGACTGCATAAGACGGATTTCATCCAAGAAACAGTGGATGCAGTTACAAAAAATACAGCAGCGGATGAAGATAGCCTAGAGCCGACAGAAAAGCTATGCGGACAAAAGACGAAGATCCCTGGAGTTCAATGAAGGGGATTTCGTATTCCTAAGAGTTTCACCGATGAAAGGGATAATGCGGTTCGGAAAGAAGGGGAAGTTAAGTCCAAGATATATTGGACCATACGAGATCATCGAACGCATTGGTAAAGTCGCCTATAGATTAGCATTACCTCCAGAAATGGTGGCAGTACATAATGTGTTTCATGTGTCGATGCTACGGAAGTACATATCGGATCCATTCCATGTACTGAAACATGAACCGATCCAGATTCTAGAAGATCTGACCTATGAGGAGAGACCTGTTCAAATACTGGCACGCGAAGATAAAGTTTTGAGGAATAAAACAATCCCATTAGTCAAAGTGCTGTGGAGAAATCACAACATTGAAGAGGCTACATGGGAGCGTGAAGACGAAATGAAGAACTTGTACCCCCACTTGTTCTAAATTTTCGAGGACGAAAATTCTATAAGGAGAGGTGAATGTGATAACCGGGAATTTTAGATTCTCGAAATAGGTTAAAATTATATGTGTATAACAATTTTAATGAATAAAATTGAAAAAATTGTATTCCAACACTGTTATGAATAGTGTAAAAATGTTCTGGCAGTGTTAAAGTGTGTGAGTTCGGGGATGGAAAATCTTAACGGACATAATTGGGTAAGATGGTTCGAAATCAGAGCCGAAAACCCTACAGAGTGCATTGAAATGTACTAAAACAATAGAAATTTACGGTAGAGAATTCTAATCAAACAGAAGCAAAATAAGATAAACCAATCGCACTGGAGGCACTGAGAACTCACCTACGCGATTTTGGTAAAGTTCCGTTCAGATCTTATTACAGTAAAAAATTGACCACGAAATAATTAATTAATTAATATGTGACAACCGGGAAATTCAGGCAATTCTCGGATGAAAATGTACAATTGTATGTATATAACAATTTTTACTATTTAAAGAGTGAAATAAATGTATTTATATTGTTTAGAATATATGAAAATGTTCTAACAATATTGACAAGTAAGAATTCAGTGTTAGAAAAATTCACTGAGTTGAAACGGGTAAAACGGTGCAAAACCGGCATTGAAAACCCTAACCGGAGCAATAAAAGACGGTAAACTTCCGGGATTGATTTTGATCAAACGGAAGTAGTTTAAATTGATCCGACTGCACAGGAGACCTCAGGAACACGCCGGGACGATTTCAGGAAAATTTCGGCTCGAACCGGTATCGGTCAAAAAGTAGTCGAATTAATGTGAATAGTGAAAGTCAAAGTCAACTTTCACTTTAGCATTTATGACATCATAAATCAAGATTAATAAATGAAAGAAATAAGGTGGTTGGTGGAATTAAAGGCCATAATTCATCCACTTTTTGATCTAAAGGCCAAGATTTGGCCAAAATTTACCCTTTTTAATTTTTGAAAAATGGGGAAAGAAATGGTGTTGAAAGATGTCAAATTTTCATTGGTTTAGAGCGAAATTAATTGGCTTCCCTTTATGTATAAGTCGGCAACATTTTAACTAAAAGGCCGAGACTTTGTTTCATGCCAAAAACAAAGAAAAATTTGCTAAGTTTTTTTTTTCTTCCATGGTGTACGTGAGCCACCCAAGGGAAACCAAGCTTTTTCTTCAAAATTTCTTCACAAAAAGAGTGCCAAAGTGTTCCTAGAAGACAAAGGAAGCATTAGACCAAGGTAACTCCCTTTTGCACTTAATTTTTCATGGTTTTTCTTCATAAAATCCGTGGGTGAATAGTGAGAAAAAGATGGAAAATTTTTGGTTGTTTTCCATTGAATTGATGTTGGGTTTTGTTAAGGATGAAATAAGGAAGAAAACCATATAAATTGTTTAAAGAAAAACCAAAATTTTGTTGGTGTTTCAAGGGTAAATCTGTGGGTTACCTTGAGTAATCTATGAGAAAAATTTATGGTTTAATTGTTAACTTGCTTCCAAGTTAAATTTTGTGAAGAATAAAGTTTGAATTGCATTGTGAAAAGCTTGAAAAAAATTTTGGTGTGCATTTACATAATGTGGCCGTGGGGTTTCCTAATGGTTTGGAAGAAAATTTTGCTTGATTTATGTAGTATTTGGTTGATTGGAATTATGCATTTTAATATGCAAAAGATGAATTTATAATTGAAAGAATGAAACAAAAAGAATTGGCATGTTTTTCATTCAAAGGCCGTGGGTTATAACCCTAGGAAATTGGTTGAAAATGCCAAGAAAATGGGCTTGAAAATGTGTTAAAAACATGACATTGAATGGCCTAAAGTGTGGTGAAAGTTTGACAAATTTTTGGTTCGGTTTGGTTGTGAAAAACCGAAACCAAATTAAGGGCAAAATTGTGAAAAAAAAATGTGGTAATGTGGGTGAAAATGTGAAATTGGAAATTTGTGGGGTTTTTATGTAAAAGTTTGGAAAACTTTTACATAAAAATAGGCTTGTGGTATAGTACGTGGCAGGTACATACGGTTCGAGGCGTACCTAACGCCGGAAGCCTTAAAATTACGCCGAAATGCTGCCGAAATTTCGAAAACGGCATTCGGGGTAAAATGGAAATTAAAAATAAAAGTTAGGGCCGGGACGGAAACCCGAGTCCCTAACGGAAAAATGTAATAAGGGAAACCTAAGGGGTGGTTCGTGAATAGTAACCCGTCCCCTTGAAAATTTAAAACGCGAGCGAAATTGAAAAAAAAACCGACCCCGAGGGGGGGCGTTTTTGGAAATAAAATAAAGGTCCGAGTCGGGAACAGAAAACCCGAGCCTCGGAGACCTAGGTCGGGAAAGTCTAGATGAACGTTTTAAATACTAGTGAAACGTTCATTTGAGGCTCCGAAATGATAGAAAATCGCTAAACCGACGTAAGGGTCGGAATAGTGCTTCCCGAGGGCCGGGAAAGCAAAAAGTGGAAATAAAATAGAAACGAACCCGGTAATGATTAGAAAAGAGTCAGAAAAGTTCCTGAGAGCCAAAAATGCAGTCTGGATCGGGAAAATTTCCGTCAGGGGTAAAATCGTAATTTTACCAAAATATAGGGGCAAAATCGTAATTTTACCAAAATACAGGGGCAAAATCGTAATTTTACAAAAGTTAGGGGAAAATGGTGGAAATAATAAATAAAGCCTAAAAAGTTATAAATAGGTTTTATCTAAGCTTTTTAATGAAAAATAAAAGCTATAAATGGGAATGAAATTAACAGACAAGGTTTTGTCTGTAGGATCCAAAAATCGACCTACGAGGAGGGCGATCAAAGATCCACGAGAGGAAAAGAGAAGAGACTGATAAGGTAAGTTCAGACATTTACCTGTCTGCAACATATAGCAATATTGTGCTAACTTTAATGTACTAACTATAAGTTAGGTACATATGTGCTACGGGCACTATTATAGAGTAGAGAGAGAGACGTAATGTGCTTCGGGCACTATAAGAATGGGACACATGGTTAATTGTGCTTCGGGCACTAGAGCGAGGTTAATAAAACTCACTCAACTAAAATTAAAATGTGAACCATTCCTAACCACGGGACAATGTGAAGTTACCGGGTTAGAATGTTAAAAAGTCGGTAATGAAACCACTTTCTGGCGTACCAGCCTTCCGTATAGGGAGGTACTTTTGCCTTCGGGGCTATGAGATAAGGCTGTGGAGGTCAGCACTGATGTACCGCTCCCAGTCATGTACTATTTTGCCTTCGGGGCTATGAGATTAAGGCTGTGGAGGTCAGCACTAATGTATTGCTCCCAGTCATGTGCACTTAAATGGTACTGCCAACCTGAGCTCAAAACCAGAACGTAATCAAAGATAATGACCTAAACTGAAACTGTGCCATAATTGAGCATAAGACAGTTTAGTGAGAGCACTAACATCGCGGTAGATGTACTAGTGTGATACAGTGTTGTGGTCAAAGACTATTCACAGATGAATAGTGGTCAATGTACTATTCACAATGAATAGTACTATTCATAGAAATTTCATTTCTTGCATGTTTGAACTTACTGAGCCTGTAGCTCACCATTTTTGCTAATGTTGCAGGTAAGCGACCAGCTCAGTAGCTTGATTGACTGGATGCGGACGGGATGGCGCGTGTCAAATGGGATAGCTGGGCGAGGGATATGGTACTGCCAGAGTCTTGCCGCTGAGCGATAAAAGTGAAGGGGAAACAGTTCTTTTGTAATTATATATATATTTTACAAAAGTACTGTATTATTTATATTACTTTGTACTTGCCAACAAAGTAATTAGTGGAAAAAGATTTTATATGATGTTTAAAGAAAAAAAAAAATTTTCCCAAAAACGTCATGATTTAAAAAGAGTAGAGAGATAAGCCGGCGACCCATGAGAGTACAATCTATCGCAGTTAGCGATAAAGCTCAACTGTAATAGTATTGTATGATCTCCACAAGGGGCGGGCCGCCACATAATATGAATAGTTGATGACATCACCTTGATTATGTCATAATACAAATTATTTTACTTAAATTTGGAAAGTAATTTTGAAAGGTGTATAGCATAGATTAGCCTTCCTTATGATCAATGGCTAAGATCATGCCAAAAAGCCATTGAAAAAAAAATTTTGTAAAAATGTTAAAAGGCCATTCGGCCACTTGGAAAGGGAGAAGAAAAAAATTTGATTTTTGTCCCAAAATCTTTACTTTTTAGTCCTTGAACAATTAGGAAATTGTTGGAAAAAAATTGCAAAAAAGCCCTTGGTTTTTTCCTATAAATAGGCATCAAAATTTAAGCAAAAAAATGAAAAAAACCAACTAAACTCTTGCCTTTTTTCTTCAGCCCAAAACCGTGAGCTTCACCTCCCTTAAACCAAAAATTTTGTTTCCAATTTCACCTCAAACCTAGCTTGAATTGCATTTCCAATCTCAAGGCATCAACTAATCAAGGTAAGCTTCAAAATTGAAGCATTTTTCCTTGATTTTCCATAGAAAATCTGTGGGTTTGGAGTGTTGAAAAACAATGAAAAAAAATTGTTGATTTTTTGATTCTATGATTGGTTTGATGTTGTAGTATTTAAAGCATGAATTAAGATTTGAGAAACAAGCAAAAATTTTGCATGTTTCCCTTGAAAATTCGTGGCTTCAATGGTGTGAAAAATGAAGGAGTTTTGATGTTTTGATTTAGTATTTATGTTCATTCAATTATGTGTTGAATTAAGCATGAATTGGAATAAAGAAACAAGAAAATTTTGATGTAATTTTCTTGCTAAAACCGTGGGCATGAACATTAAGAAATGAAAAATTTTTAATGTTGAAGAATGTTGATAAAAACCCTAGGAAAGAAAATGAAATTTTCTATGTGTTTATGCATAAAATCCGTGACTATAACTAGGGTTCGAATGCATGTTTTGTTAGGTTTTTGGATATTGTTTTATACATTGGAAAACCTAAGAATGATGTGATGTGATGAAAAATTATTTAGATGTGGTTAATTAGTAAATCGAGGCTAAAATGAAAGAAAAATGTTATGGTTTGTGTTGATTTCTAAATGTTGAATCATGTGGAAAATTTCTATACAAAGTTTGGAAACTTTGTATAAAATAGGCCTCTGGTATAGTACGTGGCAGGTACAAAGGTTCTGAGGTGTACCTAACGCCGGGAAACCTTAAAATATAAGCGGAAATGCTGTCGAAAATTCTAAAATCGGCTTAAGGGTATTTTGGGAAACGAGGGGTAAAAATATTAGAACTCGGGAAGGAAACCGAGACCCCTCTGTAAGTTAGGATTAGAAATGAAAACCAACCCAAAAGGAATAGTAAACTGACCCTAAAATACTAAAATGCCTAAAACAGGAAAAAAAATTCATGTTAGGGGTATTTTGGGAAACGAGAAAAAATGTAGGTCAGGATAGGAAACCCGAGCCTCTCGAGGACCGAGGGCTAAGGACGGGATAAATAACGCTTAATAAGTAGTGAAAGGGCCATTTGAGGCTCCGAAACGCTCGAAAAATGAAAAAACGACCCTAGGTGACGGATGAATAGTAATCGAGGGCCCGGAAAAAAGAAGTTGAGATTTGGCAGCAAATTAAGCTGTAAAATGATACGGAAACCTAGAAAATATTATTTTAAAATAATTAGACTCAGAAAAATTAGAAAAAAATGATAGAACGAAACAATTACGAACCCGAGGCCCGTTAGGGGTAAAATGGTCATTTTGACCAAAAATTTCCGAAAAGGCTCGGAAAGAACCCTAAAAGACCTAGAATAACTTAGATAAAATTCTAAAACTCGAAATGAAGATTTTAGAGTTAAAATTCTAAAAATTTTGTGGAACAAGGGCGTGTAGAGGGATACACGGCCGTGTATAGGAAAAATTTTATAACCCGAGAGGTACACGAGGTTGAACACGAGTGTGTATCGAGCCGTGTACAGTTACACGGCTAAGAAAGAAAACAACATGGCCGTGTAGAATAGACCCGAGAGGTACACGGGCTGGAACACGGGCGTGTTGCAAACCGTATACCACAAACAAAATTTAAATATGTAGAATTGTTAAGTGAAAAAAATGTATATTTAAAATGATAATTAAAACAGGATATTAACAGACAATATTATATCTGTATGAACCCAAAATAGAGATAGAATTGCGGAATAGTTCCGGAAGTGGACACTAGTGCAGTATTGGTAAGTTCAAACATATTCGTGTCTGCAACATGAAATACTGTGTTGATCTATTTCGTACTGGGTGTGCACTAGATATAAAATCTTATAAACATTTGGGGATTAGTTAGATCAACATATCCCAAATAACGAAAATAAGTAAGACCCATGGGTAATGGAGAATAGTGACCTAGAGGTGACATATAAGATCACTTGGTCAAAACTATAAATTGAAAGATAGTAATGAAACCATTAAGGCGTACTGCCCCTCCAATATAGTGGTGGAGGTTTGTTTAAATCCTACGGGGTTATCAGGACTGTGGAGACCGATGTTCTAAGGTCGCTCCTTAGACCCTCCCAGTCAGTACGCTAATGATCATCAGTACTGCCATAAACAGAGCTCTAAACTAGAAATCAAATCGAGAATAAACAATCAACAAAATGATAAAAATCATAATTGAGCATAACCGAAATTTACGTTAGAGTAATGTAAATTCGGTTAGGATATGTGAATAGTACCCAGTTAGGGTAAAGTGAATAGTAACCAGTTAGGTAACTGGGACTATTCATCTGTCAAAGGTCAAAGTACTATTCATCATGAATAGTACTATTTATGGTGAATAGTATTATTTATAGGAGATTGAGTTTTTAGTGTTTTTGAATCAATATGACTCTTACTATGTATGTTTGAACTTACTGAGCCTGTTAGCTCATCAGTTTGTTCATGTTGTAGGTAAGAAGCCTGTCTAGTAGATTACTGGATGGCAGTAGGATGCGAGCGTGTCAAGGGGATAGGGAACTCACCGTGGACTTGGTCCTGCCATAAGTTTTCCGCTGAGCTTTTTGAGTCAAAGAAAATATGTTGAAGACAAAATATACAATACATATATATAAAATATATGTTGTATAATATGTTGTACTTATTTAAGATATAGAAAAGCTAGTATTATATTTTACATCGCTTTCTTACTTGGTATTCGTAAGAAAAAGTATGTATTAAAGAAAAAAATTTTATGGGCGAAAATTTAGGCCTCGGTATTTAAGAATTATGAGCAAAAGAGTTTAAAACTGACGACTCAGATTCGGCACACGAACGGTCTTGGTCGGCCGTAGAGTCGATTCATGACGGTCGCGGGTGGTTGGAATCAGGGGACGTCACATATGCTGTTCTTTCTCCCTCAAATCGTACTAATGGATAGGATATCTGTTTTTCCTTCCATGTAATGCTTCGTAAGGAGCCATTCCAATGGAGGCTTGATAACTATTGTTGTAGGAGAATTCAATCAATGGTAATTTCTTATTCCATGCTCCTTTAAAATCTAGTACACATGCTCGAAGCATGTCTTATAGCATTTGGATTGTGCGCTCAGACTGTCCATCAGTCTGGGGGTGAAATGCAGTGCTGAATCTCAATTCTAAGCCCATCGCTTCTTGTACACTTTTCCAGAAATTAGATGTGAACTGACTGTCACGATCTGACATTATCGTTATCGGTATTCCATGTAATCTCACAATGTTGGCAATGTACAATTCTGTCAATTTCTCCAATGTGTACATCATCTTTACGCGTATAAAGTGAGCGGACTTGGTCAATCGATCCACCACTACCCATATCGCATCAAATCCTTCACTTGTCTTAGGTAATCCCACCACGAAACCTATAGTCACGTGCTCCCATTTCCATTCTGGGATCTCCAACGGCTGTAACTCACCTACTGGTCGTTGATGCTCAGCTTTGATCCTCTAACATGTTAAACAACTACTGACGTGTTTAACAATGTCATTCCTCATCTTTCTCCACCAAAAGTGTTGTTTTAGGTCTTGGTACATTTTCGTACTACCCGGATGTATGGAATAAGGAGTATTATGTGCTTCTGTTAGAATTCTTTTCTTTAAATCCTCCTTGTTTGGTACGCAAATTCGTCCTTGAAAAAGTAGTATTCCATCATCGGAGAGGTGGAATTCTGACTTTTCCTTCTTGGAAGCTTCTTCTTTAAGTCTTCTAAGAAAATCATCTAACTCTTGAGCTTCCTTAATTTCTTCTAGGATTGTTGGCTTTAATTGCATTACTGCCAACTTTCCTATAACTAATTCCACTCCTAATGTAATAACTGGGAAATTTTACTGTTCTTGGAATATAGTAAATTACATGTACACGATGAATTTCATGTTTAAAAAAAATGTGAAATGTATGATTAATGTTGTGTAGAACGAGATAAAATGTTCTAATGATATCACAAATTAAGAATTCAGTGATGTAAAAGCATGCTGAATTGAGCTGGGGAAAAACAGTGAACTGTAAACCCTAGTAGATGACTCAAGGTAAGCTGAGTGCACAAAAAAAAAAGGATAAAATACTGATAGTAGTGATTTTAGACATGAGTGCGTGTGTGTGTTGCACACAGTATCAAGAAGTTATTCTAAATGACCTTTTCTTGACCTACAATTGATGTATTTAGATTCAGCATGCTCAAATTAGTTAATTGAGCATGAAAAGTAATATTTGACCCGGAGATATGTAGTATCAAGAAATTGGTCAAGATGATATTTTCTTGATATAAAATTGATATATTTGGAATCAGAATGCTCAAATTAGTCATTTGAGCACAAAAAGTAAATTTTCATCGGGAAATATGCAGTACCAAAAAACTGGTCAAGATGATCTCAGATGAAGATAAAACTGATAATTTTGGGTTCAGCGCGCCCAAATTAGTCAGTATAGCCTATTAGAATGTTCAAATTAGTTAATTGAGCACAAAGGTAATTTTTGACCGGGAATTCACAGTACCAGAAACTGGTCGAAATGATCTCGGATGAAAACGAAACTGATATATTTGGGTTCAGCATGCCCAAATTAGTCAGGATAGCTCATGTTGAAATTTTGGACAAAAAGTGTATAAAAGATCGAAATTGCAAAAAGAGGCCTTATATTTCATTATCTAGATTTTTCTCCCCCACACCTACACCGTCAGTGAACAGTAACCGATCACCGGAAACGGTGTCTATTTTCGACACTGTCAGTCTTGTTCGAAAGCACCCGACGAGCTGAGTCCAACGGTGTGCTGAATCGACGGAACCAACGCCGGAGAACGCCGCACACGCCGCCCGAAGCCGTCGGTGGCCGGAAATTTCAAACAATCGTATCTCCGCCGTCCGACCTCCGATCGACACGATTCCGGTCCCAAAATTTTTGTGGTGAAGATGAGAACAAAACCCATAGCTCATTTTACGTCAACGGTCGCCGGATCGGGCCTCCCGAAGCTGCGACGTCGCCGCCGTGAAGCCGCCGTGAAACTCACCATTTCCGGCCGAGTTGAGGGACGCTGGGGGTACCAAAATGATCAGAGTTCAATGGGGAGCAAAAGCCCTCAAACAATTTCAGGCAACAACCCCGACACGGTAGAGATTCAATGCCGCCGCCGTGGGTCGAGTTTTCGAGGCCAATTGTCGACGATCGGAGCCTCCAATGGTGAAATTAACACCACCAATGGACTCCTCTCGTCGAGATCTTCAAGGTGGACACCTTCATTGTTCACGCCGCCGCCATTCGCCCCCGGTTAACGCCGGAGTCAACACCGGTTAATGCGGTCAATGACGGTCAACACCAACCCGGGGGCGGAAAAATGAAGAATGTCCCGTTGGCCTATTTTCGATGTTCTGGACACATCCGCGGCATCAGAATTGCCAATCAGGAATTCGAACGTGAAGAATAGAGATAAAGAGTTTGCACGGCCGAGATCGAACGGTTTGTCCGATCGCCGAGGGGACGATTTCGATAGCAATTTCGTTTCCCTTCATTCCTTATTTATGTAGTGGAATGATTTATATGTAATTTGTATTCAAATTGTAAAAAGAAAAGAAAAAAAAGAGTAAAATGAATGAAATGTCAGAAAAAGAAAATGTATGGGAAATTTGAATATTTTTACGTAAAAGTTGAGTTTTACATAAAAATTAGGCCTCTGGTATAGTACGTGGTAGATTAGACTGAGATAGATGGTTTTAAGGCATTTCCTAAACGCCGGAAACCTAAAAATTAAGCATAAATGCTGTCAAAATTTTGAAAACGGCACTAAGGGTATTTCAGGAAATGAGGGATAAAAATGTGCTTGGAAATGGAAACCGAGACCCTTCGATGAGTTAGGCTCGGAAAATGGGAAAATGAACCTTTGAGGAATAGTAAACCGTCCCTCTGAGGTTGTGAAATGTAAGAGAATGGAAAAACTGACGTCAAGGGTATTTTAGGAAACGAAAGGTAAATTTAAGGTCGAGATGAAAACCCGAGCCCACTCGGTGTCTAAGGCTCGGGATTAGCATAACAAACATTTCAGAAATAGTGAAATACCCATTTAAGGCTCTGAAATGTGAGACAAACGAGAAACAACCCTAGGTGTCGGAATAGTACCACCCGAGGGTCAGAAGATCAATAGTCGTCTATGCAACAGCAATGGATGCTGTAAAAGTGTGTAAAAGCTCAAGAAATATTATTTTATGATATTTGGGTTTAGAAAATCCTGTTAAAAGTCACAGTGAGCATATGACGGTCTCGAGACCCGTCAGGGGTAAAATGGTCATTTTGACCAAAAATTTCTGAAAGACTCGGAAAGGACCGTGAATGCCTAAGGATAGTTAAAATAAAATTATAAAAGTTAAATTTGGGTCTTAAACCAACAAAAAGTAGGTTTACGATGAGAAATCAAATCAGGGGCAAAATGGTAATTCTGCCAAGAGTTAGTGTAAAAATGGAAAATGGGATTTTAGATTCCTAAGACCATTTACGAGAAATAAAACATAGAATTTTTACGTTTTACTAAATTTTGAATATGAAATGAAGATTTAGAATAACCGTGGTTATTCCGGTTATAGGAACCCGATCCAGACGTGGCAAAAGAACGTCTGCGTAGCCGGGGAAGGAAATGCTGGCGAAAGTATTTGTAAGTTCAAGCATTTAATTGGCTACAACATGAACTCACTATTGTATGTCTGTTTTCATGTCAAGATCCGATGATGTAAATGTTATGAAAGTCATGTTATGAACTATGTGTTATGTCTAAGTCATATATAAACTGACTTGACATATTTATGTTGATGTGTTATATGCAGTAAGTTCAGACATTTAAATTTGTCTGTAACATAAAATACAGTGATACTGATTATGCACTAAGTGTACATTAGGTATTAAGTCCTATGGACATTTGGGGATTAGTTAGTATAACATATCCCATATAAAGAGAAAAGAGAGTATTAAGTCCTAAGGACAATTGGGGATTAGTTAGTATAACATATCTCAAATAAAGAGAATATGTAAGACCTATGGGCAATGGAGGATAGTGACCTTGAGGTGATGATTAATATCCTTTGGTCAAGACTACAAATTGAAAGATGGTAATGAAACCATTAAGGCGTACCACCCCTCCAACATAGTGGTGGAGGTTTTTCTCAGATCCTACAAGGATATCAGGGCTATGGAGGCTGATGTTCTAAGGTCGCTCCTTAGACCCTCCCAGTTAGCGCGCTAATAATCATCGATACTGCCATAAATAGAGCTCTAAACTATAAATCAAATAGAGAATGAACAATCAATAAATTGATAAAAATCATAATTGAGCATAACCGAAATTTACGCTAAGTGTAGTAATTTCGGTTAGGATATGTGAATAGTATCCTGTTAGGGTAAGATGAATAGTAATCAGTTATGGTAACTGTTACTATTCATCGATCAAAGGTCAAAGTTACTATTCATAGGAAATTGAGTTTTTAGTTTTTTGAATCTGTATGATTCTTACTAAGTATGTTTGAACTTACCGAGCCTTTAGCTCACGAGTTTGTTTATATTGCAGGTATGGAACCTGTAAATCAGAATATTGGTTATGGATGACGGCGAGAGTTGCATGTGCCAAAGGGATAGGGAATCCACTGTGGATATGATCCTGCTACAAGTTTTTCGCTAAGCATTGAAAGAGGAGATTTGAATAAAGAAAAGACATGTGTTGCAAAAAGATTTGAATTATGTATTGTGTATAAAGTATGTTTGTACTTTTAAAAGTGACAAACATAATCCAGTTTAATTACGTTATGTTTACAAACAAGAAAAAGTATTTAAGAAAAAAAAATGATTCCAAATTTCACAAAAGGTTTAAAGGAAAGAAAAGAATTTAGGCGACTCGACGAAGTTCACAAGCTATTTCAGTCGGCTAAGGAGCTTGATTGTAATAGTTTCGGTGGATCGAGGTCGGGGGGCGCCACAGGTGGTATCAAAGCAAGCTTGACCATATCCTTCTTGGCACGAGATGCAACCTGCTCGTCTATCCAAGTAAGTTAGCCTTGTTTTGAATTAGTAGTTTTTTATTTATAGGAAAATAAACGACTTAGACGAAATGAGATGACGAGATCATTGAATGTGGTCTCAAGATTGTATAGTGCTAGTGGACTACCACGATACGGCTATACAGAGTTCGAGATAGAGAATTACCATAATTATGATCATACAATACTGGAGAATGAACAAGGAAGGCTGCTCAGAGAAGAAATGAAGATTGCCATCAAGTTATATAGAACTCCAATGTTAGCTGCCCATAAAGTATTGGATGGCGAACAGTCCATCAAAATTTCATAGGAAGGCAGGATTGGTGTCACGCCATTAAAACGATTTTCTAACTGTGCGCCATTGGTTGAGAAGATGGGTCTTGTTGGCTGTTGACAACGCTTTTCAGGGAGATAATCTCGTGTGTATTGGGATTCTTATGACCAGGAGTAACGCTTAACTGGACCAAGTTTCGCCATGCCACGATTGAGTAAATCTTCTCTCGGAAAGAGTTTAGCATCAGCCCCAATTCCTCAAGGGCAAGCAGGGTGTCATTTTTAACGTCACCTAAGTTCCTTAAGAGTTGCGAACATACAGGAATTTGTTCATCGGACTAAGAAACTGCAGTCGATGTCCGGTGACATAGTTCTAACGTATGTTGTGTGCTTCGAGGAACTGATGAATCCCCTCCAATTTGCATGGAATTCACGACAGAATGAAAGCCGAGACGAGCATAGATCAAGAAATGTCTATAAGTGAACGATCTAGCTAGAGAAGAAGATCTGTAAAAGTTTCTTGTAGACCATAAAAAGTAGATGTATTAGGCTATATATATATCCTTTATGTTATATTGAAATGTTATGTAATGACATGTGTATGTAGTGACATGTGTGTGATGAATTGTTATGAACTGTCAAAATGTGTTGATATAATATAATGAGTTTTGTTGTTTTGTCCTTTATGAAAAGGCATAATATACGATAAATGGGCCATGTGCATTTATTGCGCCAGAAATGGTCTGGATGGAGAGAAAGAAGATCCGAAGGAATTTCCCTTTGAAACCAGATCGATAGAATGAAAAATGTAGAGGGGTACATATGTGTATATATGTATACTCAATGTAAAAGAGGCTATTGTATATACAAAGCCTTAATATTGATATGTATGTGAATGTTATAAAATGAGTTATAATAATGCCTTACGATGATATGGCATTATGGTTTCTCTAAATTTCGGGAAATCTTAAAATTTTGTGAAATATATATATACATTGAAAATCTAATTATTGATTTTCAAGCGATTATAGAAAAAATAGAAAACATGGTGAATACATGTGAATAAAGATGTACGAGTGAATGTCTCACCCTGTCAAAAAGGGTGGAGAAATTATAAGGCCTTTTAGAGGTCTAGATGCAAGAAAACGTTGAATTAAGATGGCGTTTAGATGAGATAGAACCTAGGCAGGGTGCTGAGGAGGTTCAGCCACAACTGACCCTTACAGTTGAATAGGTAGTACATTATCACTGTTCCTGAAAGGATACAGGAACTACGGTCAATAGTAAATCAAGAGCTATTATATGAGTGATTCTATGGAATAAAGCCTCAAGAATTTAAGGGCTCTATAGATCCTTTGAAAGCAGAAGAATGATTTTCCTCTAATAGATGATTTGAGACTCCACAAATTTGATAGAGTAAGGAGAAGGTTCTGTGTACGTCCTTTGTTTTGATAAAGGATGCTAAGTTCTGATAGAACATTGTCAGAATGAGAAGAGATGAGACTACTGTGAACTAGAATGAATTTCTGGTTGAATTTCATTAGATATATTATGATCCTGCATTACGGAGACCGTAACGAAAATGGGTTTACCACATTAAAACAAGGAAAGGTATCAGTGAGTGAAGTGCATCAGAAATTGATCAATTGTCCAAATGATGCCCTTACGTGGTAATTATTTAGAGGGAAAAGATACAAAGAATGATTGGAATGTTCCGACCAGAGATCTTTGCTTTGGTGGATAGTGGTCTAATACCACCACCTTCACTGACAGACTGCGTCAGTCGCGTTCTGTGGGTTGAATACCAGCGGGCTAGACAGAAAGAAAAAAGAGAAAAAGTCTGAGAAACCTGGAAGAAGGAAAGAACTTTGACTAAATTTTTCCTAAGTTGGAACCTAAATTAGCTAAAGTAGTAAACCTAATCAGAATGTTAGGCCAGGACAGTTTAAAGCTCCAAGCCTATAATCGTAGAATAAAGGAAATGGCAAATTTTTCGGGAAAATAAAAACCTAACTTGGGATAATAGAAGGCAGCAAAGGAAGCTGACCAATAATATAGGATCAAATGTATCCATTTGCGCTACAAGTGAGAAGAGGCACTGGCCATAATACTGAATTGATCTCAGTGCATGTTACCAATGTGGGAAAAGAATGTTGTTATGCCAGAAACTGACCCACAAATCAGTAGAATACACAGGAAACGTTTTAACCACAGCAACAACGTCCCATACCCATGTGTTACAGGCTAGATTTGAAAGATCATTGGTAGTACTAGAAAGACAAGAACGCATGCCACGTGCCAATGCTAGTGTCTTGGCGTACATCAAGGAGGATGTGAAAGTAGGAACGTCAAACATAGTGACAGAATCGATTGTTATAAAGTTAGTTGATTGTGACGTAATCCTAGGAATGGATTTCCTAGGGAAATATCAAACCGTAGTTGATTGTTGGAACAGAAAGATAGTATTTTGACTAGACAACGAAGAAAGCTTTGAATACATGGATTCGTCATGTAAATCGAGGAAGATGATAATTAGCTCGTGAAGTGCAAGTAAGCTAATGTCCAATGATTGAATTGGATATTTGGCCTATGTGGCAGATGTAATAGAGGAACAGAAGCTTTAATCAAAAAATGTTCCCATTGTCCATGAATTTCTCGACGATCTTTTAAAGAAATTGTCTAGATTTCTATAAGAACAAGAAATTTCCTTTGAGATAGAGCCCATGCAAAGAACTGCACCCATTTTCAAAGGTGTGGCAGTATTCTTCAAGATCGATATACGATCAGAATACCATCAACTGAGTGTTCAAGGAATTCCTAGATAAGTTGTCATTATGTTTATCGATGACATACTTATATATTTATAGACTCATAAGGAGTACGAAGAGCATTTGAGAGCTGCTCTATGCATTATAAGACAGTACGAACCCCATGCAAAATTCTCCAAGTGCAAATTTTAACTAGATAATGTGCATTTTCTGGGACACGTAGTCCCCAAACAAGGAATCGTTGTAGATCTTGTCAAGGGGAGATGATTAACGAATGGCCTGCACCTAAGACTGTAATGAGAATATGGAATTTCTTAGGTTTGGCTGGCAAATATAGAAGACTTATGGAAAGGTTCGCATGACTAGCGGCACCTTTTACGGCTTTTACGCGCAAGGAGAGGTAATATGAGTAGACTGAAGAATGTGAAAAGAGTTTTTGAGAGTTGAAAAATTGACTAATAAGCGTGCCAATTCACAACGCTTCTCACTAAAAGGGAGAAATTCGTGATATATTGCAATGTATCGAAAGAGAATCTTAATATGTAGCAAAGAAGATGTTTGGAGTTGGTGAAGGATTACAACTGTGAGATCCTCTACCACCCAGAAAAAATTCAATCAACCATGTGATGGATGCCTTAAGCAGAAAGTCTACTATTTCATATTAGTAGCCAATAGAAAAACTAACAGAACAATTACGACAACAGATACACTCATTGGAGTTGGAGCTGATATCCGAAAGGTTAGCTATACTCTAATTAGAGTTGTCGCCATTCGAAGAAATTAAAATGGCTCTGAAGCGAGATCAAATCTAGTAAGTTATCAAGAAGGGATTTCTAAGGGTGGAATGATCCTACATTAAAGAGGAATTCATATTCCAACTAATGAAGGATTAATGAGGTGAAGTATGACAAAAGCCCATAAAATGCCATATTCAGTGCATTTCGGAATGAGTAAAGTATACTAGAGATTAAAATTGCAATTCTAATGGAAAGAGACGACGAATGAAAGCAAAAAATTTGTGAACCGATGCATGACCGTCAAAAGGTCAAGACTGAACATAAACATCCAGGTAGAAAACTGGAATCATTGGAAGTTCCTGAACGTAAGTGGGAACATATTACGATGAATTTTGTAGTGGAATTATCAAGGACCCAAGAGGGGTATAACGCCATCTGAATTATGGTAGATAGATTGATGAAAACAGCAAGAGTCATAGTAGTGAAAATGACTTTTCATTGGAAAAGTTAGTGAATTTCTATGTAAACCATGTTGTCAAATAACATGGTGTTTCAAATTTATCATATTCGATTTAGATGCGCAATTCGCTTCGAATTTCTGGAAGTGTGTACAATGAGTCATGGGAACGAAATTGCGTCTTAGTACAGCTTTTCATCCCTAGACAAAGATCAATCTGAGTGAATTACTCGGACACTAGAAGACATGTTTCGTGTCTAAGTCATGGATTTCCTAAGAATTGGAACGAGAAATTACTATTAGAAAAAATTCTTATACAACAATAGCTACCAAGCTTCTATAGAAATGGTATCCTATGAAGCTTTATATGGATGAAAGTGCAGATCGCTTACCTATTGGTATGACCTGCGAGAGAAACAGTGACACAAGACTGATTTCGTATAAGAAACATCAGATGTAATTGTGAAAATACAGCGATGAAGAAAGATCACACAAAGTCGGCAGAAGAATTATGTAGATAAACACTGAAGATCCCTAGAGTTTAATGAAAGGGATTTCATACTCTTTAAAAGTATTCCCATTGAAGGCAATAATGTGTTCGGTAAGAAAAGAAAATTTAGTCCAAGATGTATTGGACCCTATGAAATTTTTGAACGTGTTGAAAATGTTACCTATAAATTGGTACTACCTTCAGAACTGTCAGCAGTACATAGTGTTTTTCACGAATGTATGCTAAGGAAACAGGTATTGAATTTATCTCATGTATTGAGGTACGAATCGATTCAGATTCAGGAGGATCTAACATATGAAGAGCAACTTGTTCAGATTTTGCTTGGAAAGATGAAACGAGAATGATGTACCCTCACTTGTGCTAAATTTTTTAGGACGAAAATTTTATAAGGAGGGGTGAATGTAATAACCGGGAAATTTTACTGTTCTCGGAATATGGTAAATTGCATGTACACGATGAATTTCATGTTTTAAAAAAATGTGAAATGTATGATTAATGTTGTGTAGAATGAGATAAAATGTTTTAACGATATTACAAATTAAGAATTCGGTGATGTAAAAGCATGCCGAATTGAGCTGGGGAAAAACAGTGAACTGTAAACCCTAGTAGGTGACTCAAGGTAAGTTGAGTGCAAAAAAAAAAAAAAGATAAAATACTGATAGTAGTGATTTTAGACGTGAGTGTGTGTGTGTGTTGCACACAGTATTGAGAAGTTATTCTAAATGACCTCTTCTTGACCTAAAATTGATATATTTAGATTCAGCACGCTCAAATTAGTCAATTGAGTATGAAAAGTAGTATTTAACCCGGAGATATGCAGTATCAAGAAATTGGTCAAGATGCCATTTTCTTGATATAAAATTGATATATTTGGAATCAGAATGCTCAAATTAGTCATTTGAGCACAAAAAGTAAATTTTGACCGGGAAATATGCAATATCAAAAAACTGGTCAAGATGATCTTAGATGAAGGTAAAACTGATAATTTTGGGTTCAGCACGCCTAAATTAGTCAGTATAGCCTATTAGAATGTTCAAATTAGTTAATTAAGCACAAAGGTAATTTTTGACCGGGAATTCACAGTACCAGAAACTGGTCGAAATGATCTCGGATGAAAACGAAATTGATATATTTGGGTTCAGTATGCCCAAATTAGTCAGGATAGCTCATGTTGAAATTTTGGACAAAAAGTGTATAAAAGGTCGAAATTGCAAAAAGAGGCCCCATATTTTCATTATCTAGATTTTTCTTCCCCACACCTACACCGTCGGTGAACAGTAATCGATCACTAGAAACGGTGTTCGTTTTCGACACTACCGGTCTCGTTGGAAAGCACCCGACGAGCTGAGTCCAACGGTAATCTATACACATCCTTAAAGTGCCATCCTTTTTCTTCATGAAGAGGACTGGAGCTCCCTATGGTGAAAAACTAGGTCGAATAAAGCCCTTGTTTAACAATTCCTTCAGCTAAGCTTGTAATTCCTTAAGCTCTACTGGAGCCATTCTATACAGGGCCTTGGAAATTGGAGACGTTCCAGGTAGTAATTCAATCTCGAAGGTGATCTCTCTATCCAGGGGAAGCCCTGGCAATTCTTCTAGAAACACTTCTACAAATTTATTGATCACAGGCACATCCTTAGGTTGAAGCTTCACCTCCTTGGTTATGTCCGTGACATAAGCTAAATATCCAGTGCAGCCACTAGATATTAGCTTTCTTGCCCTTATAGAACTAATCAGCATATTTGATAATTTCTGAGAATGCCCTTTATACTCGAATTGATCTTCTCCTCCAAACTAGAACACTACCTTTCATTGTTGACAGTCGATTATTGCACCATACTTTCCAAGGAAATCCATTACAAGGATAACATCGTAGTCAACTAATTCTAGTATGACTAGGTAGATGTATAATTCTCTATTAGCAACAATTACTGGTACGTGACGTAACCAGTAATCAGACAGTAATACTTCACCAGATGGCAAGGTTATCTTAAATACTTGTCCAATTTTATCCTTAACATGATTAATTCTTTCTACAAAGTTATATGAGGCAAATGAATGCGATGCTCCGGAGTCAAATAAAACATGTTCAGGGCTTTGAGCGACAAGAAGCTGACCTGCCACTACGTTGGAAGTACCAGCCTCTACGTCCTCTTTGGTGTAGGCTAGAAGGTGCACCTCTGTCCTGGGTGTGATCTGTTAACACCCTATCGAAGCAGGGGATCTTTACACGGCATGGACTTGGCCCATTTATTGAGGCTGGAAGGGTCCTGGTTGATTCTGTCAATTGGAGTACAAGTCCTGGCAAAATGTCCTTCTTTGCCACATATGTAGCATGCAGTAGTCCCAAATTTACACTCACCCCTATGCATCTTTCCGCACTTTGGACAAGGTTGTCGATTTTGCACAACCTCGAGGTTTTGTCTCTATTAGGTGTTTCGAGCATTTTGACTCCAATTTTGGTTTTGGGTTGGCCTTTCGCTTGTTGGAGTTCGTCTGATTTTGATTATTCTTCTAACCAGGCTTCATTCCTTGATTAGGCCTGCGACTTTGGCCTACTTGGTTGTTCTTTTGAGTCTGCTTCGTAAGATCTCTTTCATTCTTTTTCTCTTCCTATGCTTTCATTCTTTCTTCTTTTGCCCGACCCAGACAGTGTTCTGCCCTCATGGCTCTACTCACACAGTCTGCTACTGTGTTTGGTGGGGTCTCACCACTCTCCACATTATGGCTATGTCCGATCGAAACATGTTAATAATCCTCCGTACCCATTCTCCCTCTGTGGGTACCAAGTGTGGACATAATCAGGCCAGTCTGTCAAATTTACGATAGGCCTCAGTCACTGTCAGGTCACCTTACCTTAGGTCATCAAACTCACTCTGTTGAGCTAGGAGGGTATCCAGGTTGAAAATTTTCCTATTAAACTCCTCTAGGAAGTCGTTCTAGGTCATCCTCCTTGTATGTCTCTGCATTTTGACTGTCTCCCACCAGTATCGTACATTCTTCTTTAACATGCAGGAAGCGCATAGGACCTTTTACTGGTCTGTAGGATTCATAAATTCAAAAATGGTCTGTAGTGAGGCCAACCATTCTTCCGCCTCCAATGGGTCCATAGACCCTTCAAACTCTAGTGGCTTTATTTTCCTTAACCTCTCATACAAGGATTCCTGATTAATTACTGGTTGGGCACCCACAGCTATTTTTGGTGTAGCTGGTACTGGGGGTACAACCGGCTCTATGGCTGGCTGTGGTTTGGGTACTAGTGCTTGAGGTGGAGGGGGATTTACTTGTTCCACATTTCTCTGTTCTTACAATTCTTGTAATCTCTGGTTTTGTCTTTCTTACGCATCTAGTCGAGCTTGTATATTGGCTAGTATAGCGCAAAACCAGTTTCTTGAGTTTGTCTAGCTCGTGTACAAACCATGTTGCTGTGTAACCTATTACAAACAATAGCGACATGGTTTAGTGCTCATAACAATGTAATAATTATCTAAAGATTAACTTACTTAGACTGGGCAGGTGCAGATACAGGAATGTCATGGAAGGTTGGTGGAAGAACTGCTTGCTCTGATACCAACTCTTGTAGGCCACTCGACTTGTTCGAGTTGTCCACTCTCTTTCTTTCTTTCTTTCTTTCTTTCTTTGCTCTTATTTCCTCTTACTTAACTTGCTTTTTCTTAAAAGATTGGTATTTGAAAAATTGTGAATTTTTTTTTTTTATACTTGTGGTCTTATTTTCATTAAAACACCTAACAATATAAACATACTTTATTACATAAGTATACCTTTAAACTTACTTCACTTTATACATAACAAACTTGCCTTGTCTTTGTACATTTATACTCACATTCTTGTACTACACTCCTTTCACAGCGGATAGTTTACGTAGCGGATCCACAACCCGTCCATGACATTATGGAAACTACCTGCCAATCCTTTTTCTCTTTCTTCATAATGCAGGTTGTTTACCTTTGTTACCTACATCACGAACAAACTAGTTGTGACAGACCGGAAAATTTCTATAGTGCTACCTAGGATTAAGCTAGGTTTTTCTAGGAATTTTTATGAATAGAATGTAAAAGAACACTATGTTTATAAATAAAAAGATAAAAGTGATAATAATAATAAATAAATGTTTTGGAGGAATTGAAATCTCCAAAAATAGTTAAAGAATAACGTTCATAATTGAGAAAGTGATTTCGGACCAAAACGCTCAGAATAGAGTGGTTTCGATATCCGAAAAAGATAGATATAAGAAATGACAAGTCAAAGCAAAGATAAGGCAAGATAAGTATTTTAGGGTTTTTTAGAGTTTTGAGATTTAATTAGATCAAACCAATAGCACAAGAGGCGTCAGAAACCTGCCTACGCGATTTCGGTGAAAGTTCTGATTTTGACTCCAAATTAATATAATGAGGACAAAGTAGATGATGTCACCATTGATTTATTTGTTTTAAAGAAATGTGATAGTTGGATTCAATGATTGTGGTTTAAAGTAATTTTTGATCAGGAGACATGCAGTATCGAGAAATTGGTCAAGATGACCTTTTCTTGAAATAAAACTGATATATTTGGATTCAGAATGCTCAAATTAGTCATTTAAGCACAAAAAGTAAATTTTGATTAGAAATATGCAGTATCAGAAAACTGGTCGAGATGACCTTGAATGAAGTTGAAACTGATAAATTTGGATTCAGCATGTCCAAATTAGTCAGGATAGCCAATCAGTATGCTCAAATTAGTTAATTGAGCACAAAGGTAATTTTTGACTGAGAATTCGTAGTACCAGAAACTAGTTGAAATGACCTCAGATGAAAATAAAACTGATATATTTGGATTCACCATGCCTAAATTAGTCAAGATAGCCCATGTTGAAATTTTGGGTGAAAAACTATATAAAAGGCGAAAAATCAGAAAATTTCAAAAAATGCCCATAAGTTTCTGGCACCTTCTCTTTCCTCCCGTACACAAATGAACAGTAACCAATTATCGAAAACGGTGTCCGTTTTCAACACCGCCGGTGTGACGCCCCGTGCCCTCAGCGGCCTGGATCGTCACTGAAAACTATTACTTGCTTTTTTAACTTTTACTTATACTTCTTCTTTAAAACCGATACTTAAACTTGCTGAATTTAATACCATAAATTTAGAGGGAAATTTTTTTTTTTATATACGCGTACGTATTTACTATTCATGTACGCATACTTATTAAAATGCGGAATTTGAAAAACATAAGGATTTAAATTATACATACACAATTATATACTTGTTTATCTGATTACTATTGACCAGATACTATTTAAATATACTACTCATACATATAATGTTTACTGTTCCAAAATACCGTTTAACCTTTACTATTCAAAATACTATTTAACTGTCACCATTCAAAATATTATTTACTCATACTGTGCGGAAGAATACTTGCGGTGTATCCATAACCTCATCCTCACATCCGCCTCCGCCGCCATCATCGCCCCTTGGTGTTTACGCTATAGGAAGCTTACCTACAGCATGAACACACTCCGTGAGCTTTACGCCCAGTAAGTACAACATGTTAACTGCAAAACATGTTTAGAACATAGCACATACTTAAAATCATAAGCATGACATATATCACTTAATAAATCACATACCATATAAGCATATCACATATCAGCTCACATATCATGTCATCACATAACATGTCATAACACTGAATATAAAACTTCACATACTTTATGTATGATAGAAGCATCGTGTACTGTATGCACTCTACTGAAAAAGAAAGCATAGCGAACTATAACTAATGCATGGTCCGGTTATGTTCATTTATGCTTCAAACTTCTCTTTTCTTTTCTTGTCTATTTAGGGCCCATGTGTCAGTACCGTGTGCGCGCAGACCAACGGTAACGCCCGAGGTCAACTAATGCTGATGAGCCATCAACTGATGCTCAACTTGTGGCCTTAACTTTCTTTAATTGGAAACCCCTTCGACTGAAGGAGCCGGTACGACACACCTATTTATTTCCATCTTGTTTAACTGTTCTAGCCATACGCTTCTCTAAGCTGTCCCCAATCCTACGCGATAGGGATCTATGACTTCTATCTTGTTCTTTCATCAATCTACTCGATTGTGAAACTATATGCTCTTATGTATGCTGTGCAGCATCGTGTGCAAGATACATACTTAAAATACTGGAAAAGCATCATGCTGTAGGCGGAGTTGTACTTACCTGTCATCAGACAGTTTATACTCTCGCCTTCGTCACAATACAGGTACCTCCCTATAATCATAATACATTTCGTTAACATTTACTCTTAGGTCACTGTGGTCATTAGTGACTAATAAAAACTCTATCGTTAATGATACCGATCCTTGTCGGTACTAATTGCCTTCTTCGTACGAATTTGATTTTCTAATCGTGGTTAATTAATTTATTTGCTCAATAAATTAATTCACGTCGCTCTTAGGTCACTCTATCGTTAGGAACTAATAAACTTATCGTTGTGTGGGACTGATGCCTATCGGTACCCAACTGCTCTACTTTGGGAAATTTGATATCTAATTTTTAATCGTGCTTGATTAATTTGTCTACTTGACAAATTAATCACTGTCTCTCATTATCCCATTCCGACTTGGTCCTTAACTGGCTAACCGACCAGTCAACTGACTGAATACCTCTCGTATGACCATTTAGCCTGTCGGGTTACCGTTACCGATGTAATCGCCCCAAATTTTATACTTAGATCACACCCGTCCCTCGGGTGGCTCTATTTTGATCTAGGGTCGTTTTCTTACATTTCGAGATTTCTAATTGGGCGGTTCACTAATCCTGTAAACATCCGTCCTTCTTTCCTGGACCTAAGTCATCGAGGGGGACTCAGGTTCCCATCCCGATCACATTTTCACCCCTCGTTTCCTAAAATACCCCTTTGTGCCGTTTTAGAAATTTCGGCAGCATTTCCGCTGAATTTTTAGGTTTCCGGCGTTTAGGAAACGCCTCAAAACCATCTAACCTATTCTAACCTGCCACGTACTAAACCAGAGGCCTAATTTTTACGTAAATGCTCCGCTTTTTACGTAAAAATATTCACATTTCCTCACATTCTTTTTTTCGACATTTCATCCCTTTTTCTTACAATTCCTCAAGTCAGTAAACCATAATTAATACATAATTATTTCTAATAATAAATTGAGGAATCAAGGGATCAAAACCACTACCAAAATCGTTCCCGTCGGCAGTCCGACGAACCGTTCGGTCTCGACCGCACAATCTTTGAATCGGCGTTCTTCACTTTTGAAACTTCGGTTTGCAATTCCGATGCCGCGGATGTGTCCGGAACGTCAAAAATAGGCCAACGGGCCATTCTTCAATTTTCGGTGTCTGGGTCGCCGTTGACCGACGTTGACCAGCTGTTGACTGGCATTGACCATGGCGGCAATGGGAGTGGCAACCACCATCTTGAAGAGCTCGACGAGAGGAACCCGTTGGTGGTGTCAATTTCACCAATCGAGACTCCTATCACCGGAAATCGGCCCTCGAAAAGTTGGCGACGGAGGCGGTGTTGGATCTTCATTTTCTGGCGTTGTTGCCCAAAATTGATTTGGGGCTTTTGATCTACGTGTTGTTCTGAGCATTTTGATACCCACCTTGCAACTCAACTCCGCCGGAATAGTGAGATTCGACGGCGGCAATGGCGACAGCGACGGCGACGGCGAACCTTGGGCGGCGCGATTCGGCGGCTGTTGACGTGAAATGAAGTCTGGGTTTTGTTCTACTCTTCACCACGAATCCATTGGGATCGGAATCGTGGCATTTGGACGTCGGACGGCGAAGAAATCACGGTTTGAAAAGTTCGGCCACCGGCGGCTTTAGGCGGCGCGTGCGGCGTTTTCCGGCGTCGGTTCCGTCGACTCGGCACACCGTTGGACTCAGCTCGTCGAGAGATTTCCAATGGTGCCGGCGGTGTCGAAAACGGAGGCCGGATTCGATGGTCGATCACTGTTCATCCTCGTGTGGTGTTGGGGAAGGAAATGGGATTTGGAAAAATTATGGGGGCTATTTTTCAATAGTCCCAAAAATTTCGTCCTTTTATACTAATTTTTTGAAAAATTTTAAGATAGGCTATACTGACTAATTTGGGCGTGCTGAACCCAAATATATCAGTTTTATCTTCATCCGAGGTCGTCTCGACTAGTTTCCCGATACTGCATGGTTCCCGGTCAAAAATTACTTTTTGTGCTCAAATGACTAATTTGAGCATTCTGATTCCAAATATATCAGTTTTATATCAAGAAATGGTTATCTTGACCAATTTCTTGATACTGTGGTTAGGCTTACACTGTGTTGACACTGTGCACGCATAACGAGGCGTTTTCGCGTGAAACTTCAAACACAGTCTCTCTTGACTAATTTGGACATGCTGATTTCAAATTTATCAGTTTTACGTCCATCTGAGGTCTTCTAGACCAGTTTTCGGGATCTGTATGATCCCGTCTTGAAAAACGTGTCAGGTGCCCGATTGACTAATTTGGGTGTCCTGAGTCTAAATATATCAGTTTCGGGGCGAGAAAAGGTCGTCTTGACCCTCATCCCGATACTGCGTATCTTTTAAACAAAATCTACATTTTATGCTCAATTGACCAGATTGAGCCTGCTGACTATTAATATGTCAGTTTTATGCCAGATTAAGATCGTCTTGGCCACTAACCTAACACTGCGTTTCTCACTATTCACTATTCACTATTCACTATCTGACTAATTAATCTGAGCGTTCTGACTCCGATTTTGTCAGTCTCTGGGCGAGAAGAGGTTATCTAGACCACTTTTCTCAATACTGTACATCTATTAGGGTAATTATCACTACTGCGCTCAGATGACCATTCTGAGCGTACTGATGACTAGCTCATCAGTTCTGTATCATGAAATGGTTGTCTAGACCGGTTTCTTGATATTGCATGTCTCAACGCATACTCACATAATAGGGTGGGCCGATTTCACTGTCGATTACCCTTTTCACTGTATAAATAGTAATTAAATGTTACTATTCCTGTTTAATTCATTCAACTGAAAAGCACACTGTGCTTATTAACTTAATTACATCATTACATAGTAATTAAGTTTCATAATTCATGAGAGTCATTACAGTGGCTCTCGGCTCATTACACAGCCTTCTACACGGACTCTTACACATGCGTGTGCAACGCAACACGGGCATGTACATTTCAGACACGGGCATGTACTAGTTGAGACTACTCAACACGGCCATGTCTTTGAAATACATTCATCTATCTGAGTGGTACACAGCCTCTTACACGATCATGTACTTGACCGTGTTTCTTAAATTTGCACTAAAAGACATTAAATTATGTCCATTTTATTCTTTTGTGACTTATTACACGGTAAGTAGGTACCATGAAAATGGCGGTCATTACAACCTGCCCCCCTTACAAAATTTTCGTCCTCGAAAATTAGAATAATTTCGGGACGTCTCTTCTCATGTTTTCTTCCCATTCTCATGTGGCTTCCTCAACACGATGATTCCACCACAACACTTTTACTAGCAGTATACTTTATTCCTAAGTACCTTCTCCTCTTTGACTAGGATCCGCACTCCTCGTACGTCGGATCAGCGTATACTACAACAGATTCTTGGCTAAGAACATGGGAGCTGTCTGGCACGTACTTCTTCAACATCAAAATGTGAAAGACATTGTGCACTGTAGCTAACTCGGGAGGAAGTGCTAGTCTATAAGCCACCTTCCCGACTTTCTCTATTATCTCAAGGGTCCTATGTACCTAGGACTGAGCTTTCTTTTATTTTCAATGCGCATCACCCCTTTCATGGGTGCCGCCTTGAAAAAGACCGAGTCTCCTACTTGAAACTCGAGGGGTCTACGGCACTTATCATCAAAATTTTTCTGTCGACTGTGCACTGTATCTAACGTTTCTTGTATCAGCTTCACGTCTGCCATGGTATTCTTGATGATGTCCAAGCTAACTAGTTGTTTCTCTCCAAACTCGTACTAATGAGCCAGAGATCTGCATTTCCTTCCACAAAGTGTCATACGGTGCCGTTCCTATCGAGGAATGGTAGTTGCTGTTGTACGAGAACTCGCTCAATGGTAGCTTCTGATCCCAATTTCCTTTGAAGTCTAGGACGCAGGTCTCAACATGTCCTCTAACATCTGTATGGTCCTCTCAGACTAACTGTCGGTCTAAGGATGAAATGCTGTGCTGAACTCTCACTTGGACCGTAATGCAGCCTGAACACTTCACCAAAATTTGGAGGTAAAGCATCCACTACGATCTGAGACGATCAACTCTGGTACTCCGTGTCGTTTCACGAACCGTGCCGCATAGATTTCTACTAGTCGTTCCACCGAGTAGCTAACTTTCATTGCTAAAAATCTAACTGATTTCATCAGTCTGTCTACAATCACCCAGATTGTGTCATTATCGTTTGACATCTTCGCAATCCGACTACGAATTCATCATAATCTGGTCCCATTTCTACTCGGGTAACTTAATTTCCTACGATTATCCTACTGGGCACTGGTGATCAGCCTTAACCTTCTGGCACGTAAGGCATCTGGTGATGAACTCGACAATGTCATTCTTCATTCCAAGCCACCAAAAGCTTTCTTTCAGGTACTTGTACATCTTATTCGCCACCAGGTGTACGGAATATGACGTCTCGTAAGGTTCCAAAAGGATTCGCTTGGTGAGTTCTTCATCTTTCATAACGCACACTCTATCTCTGTAGTAGAGTATGTCGTCCTTAGGAATCTTAAACTCTGAACATTGGTCCTCTATAGCCTCATTTTTGAGCTTGTTCAGGGAAAATTCGAAGCCTTGACCGATCTTGATCTCTTCTTGGAGCATCGATTTGAGGGTCATGTCAGACAACCTCTCTGTCAAAATCTTAATCTCACTGCCGCATAACTCTTTTGTAGCGCTTCCTGACAAGGCACTAATAGCCATAGGCATAGTAATATGCTTCTGACTCTGCGCATCGACCACCTTATTGGCTTTCCTGGGATGGCATAAGATCTCGCAGTCGTAATCCTTACCAACTCTAGTCATCTATGCTGCCTCATGTTGAGCTCTTTCTGCGTGAAGATATACTTGAGGCTCTGGTGATCGGTGTAAGATCTCGCACTTGATTCCGTATAGGTAGTGCCTCCATGCTTTTATCGTAAAAGCTATCGCTACTAGCTCCAGATCACGCGTTGGGTAGCTCTTCTCAAGGTTTTTGAGTTGTCGTGAAGCATACGCGACTACTCTACTACTCTGCATCATCACAGTTTCCAACTTGGTTTTAGATGCGGCGCTTAAATCATAAAGCTTCCCTGACCAACATTTAAAATGGTCAGCATGTTAGGAAATGCCCTAAGTATTAGAGACATTTTGATGTATTCATTTTGAACTGGATAATAAAATTATACATAGAGGTTATTCATTACATTGCTATCTGTCCTCGTCTTATTTACATGTTAAAGTAAATGTAAGCAAATATGGCTCACTGACTGCTTGTGTTAAAACTGTTAGAACGTTGCATGCAATGGACTTTTGTATGCGAGAAGACAATGTTCTAAAGTTAGCGGTCTAAACTATGGTCTGTAGTCTATGGGGTTAGACCGAGCATCTAACTCATGTTAAGACTATTATGTTGTCTAAAGCCTTGGAGGGGACGGTCTGTCTTGACTGTCTGGAGCTAGACTCCCAAGTAGAGACATAGATATGTTGCTTGGTGGTGACATATTAGACCGGGACTAAAGCGTGATTGATCTACATAGTCCGCTATGAGTGGATCAATCTGCTTTTGACGTTCATTGTGCAATAACCTTAATCCTAAGTAAATGAACTACTTCATGTATATGACTTGTGTACTTTGATGTTCCAATGGCTAAAGCATCTCAGAGGTAGTAAGCTTATAGAACGGTTCGTTGGGTGCATGACTTGTATACGATGAAGGGTTTGTTTGCAGATATCGGAATCATAGCTCTGAGGAGTTAAAGGTATCCTCTTAAAGGCATTATACTGAATGTGAAAATGGACAAGGCCTTGGGTCGTCTGCTGGGTGAATGACTTCTTATTCACACATGGTGAATAATCATTTTCTTAATTCGGTAGTATAATGGAACTTTAAGATAGCCTGATCAGTAGGATTAAACGGACTTTGACCTAAGGCTGATCATGGATATCATATGAGGGTTTTGCATATATGACAAGGTCATTGGATAGTAGCTCGTCACAAGATTACGTAATTCGGTATATAATTGGGAGTTCAGTTTCAGGTTTATAGTGGTGTGATTCTGAGATTAGTAATCATATGATTGAGTTGTTCGGTACAGAATGATGATCATATGGAATCATGGGAGCCCGATTATATATGTCCAATCAGTAACTCTGCTAGCTCCACATAATTCCTTAACGTTTGGCAAATTGATTTGTGTATGCTATTGGCTAGTTTATTATGCATGGATGGTGATGACACAGGATTAGGATGGTAGACAAGATTCTCTCCGGTTGGATTCAGATTTTGTTTTGGATAATAGAGTACACAATTATTCGAACTCCAAATAAAGTTGCCATGATTTTATTTGAGATTGGATTGGAGTTGTAGAAAATTATCCATGAGAACAAGAATATGAAACACAACCGTTTTGTGGAATTTGAATTTTGAATTTTGAATTTTGAATTTTGAATTTTGAATTTGAAATTTGAATTTGAAATTCGAATTTGAAATTTGAATTTGAAATTTAAATTTGAAATTTGAAATTTGAATTTGAAATTTGAATTTGAAATTTGAAATTCAAATTTTGAATCACAGTCCAAGAAGGATTCGAATTTGTTGTGGAAAATCCACAAGGTTTGAAATTCGAATTTGAGTTGGATTTGGAGAGGATAATCTTGTTAGAATCCTACTTGAATTTTGAATCCAAATCCCAACAAAAGTGGACGAAATTTTTGAGGATAATCCTCATGGAAAAATTCGGATTTTTGTGGATAAGATTCAAGGGAATAATTCAAGTTTCAATCCCAGTTGAATTTGGATTCTCTCCTCCCTGAAAAGTGGCCGAAAATTTGGAGAATCTATGCTAGGAAATTCGGTTATTTTTGGATAAGGTTAAGATAAGATTCAAGCTTGAAAATCCTAGTGGAATTTTGATTCTACCTTATCCTAAAAGTGGCCGAAAATTTGGAGAAGATTTTCTCCTAGAAATTTCGGATTTTTTGGTTGAAAAAGGGAGATAAAATTCTAGTTAAAATCTTGTTTAGATTTGGATTGGATTTATCCTAAGAAAACCGAATTTAATTGTGGAGATTCTCCCTTGGAAAATTCGGATTTTATGGATATGGATAAGGGAAAATATCTTTTCCTAATCCAATTCTAATTCAGAGAATCACCTCATGCAGGTCTATAAATAGAGGTCCTGCCACTCCAGTTCTCTCAGACCACAGACTCTCAGGTGAGCAGGCTTATTGTTGCACAGCTCATCGTGACAATAAAGTTCTTTAGAGATCTGGGTGGTCGGAAGAAGACTAGCAGTGCTAGCATACCGATCGAGGTTCAGAGTGCCCACACACTCAGCCATTCGGGAATTGGAGAATAGTAGAGAAGGCTAGTTGGTTGAAGCCTCCGGTCATTCTTCTCCTGCAAGATTGGCGTCCTTGAGGTATGAGTTTTAATTGTTGTTGATTTATTGTATATGGCATCATGAGATATTTAACGATCTTAAAATTTTTATTGTTCCGCTGCGCCACTCTGATACGTTTTTATCGGTTTATTTTCCTATAATTGGTATCAGAGCCATCTCATGACTATGCCATGTACATAAATTAGACAATTACTTAGTCTTTTTATTTATGTATGGATTTGATATTTAGAGAGTGGCATTCTAGGGTTCCTTTATGTTGTTATCATGGATTATGTATAAAGTATGTGGTTATTTTAATTTTTGAATTATTATAAGCATGCTTGTTTTATACCGGTTATGGTTCCTTAGAATTTAGAAAAATTGTATCTAGGAATTTTTATGTAACCATGGGAGCAGTTTATTAACACTGTAATTTTCCCATGGATTTTATTTTTTGTCTCTTAGAATTTTTATGGTTAGAATTTTTTTGTACACCGGAAACGGTTTAGGAAATTTTATGTAATTATTCTTGGAGGAGATTGAAGATTGAAGACCGTAATTTATTTTTCCCAAAAGTTAAATTTGATTTAAAGATTGAAATTTTGATTGTGTGGAAAATTTCAATTTAATTGGGATTCAATTTAATTTTTAGAGATCCTAATAGGTAAATTGGAATATGGCACGAAAATCGAGACTCGACCCCTCGGGATAGGCCAGCGGGCTTTGGGTGGGGCTGCAGCCCCTGCCCTCGGGCAGGATGGGGCTGCGGCAGCGCCTAAGCAGGCCCACACCACCCCGGCAGCAGGCTTGGCCTGCAGCCCAGGGTGGCCGTGGCCTGCCCAAGGCTGGCCGCAGCCTGGGCGTGCAGCCTCTGGCTGCAGGCGCTGCCTGCAGCCTGCCGGCTGCTGCGCCCAGCCTAGGCGTGCAGCCTGGCACTGCAGGCTTGGCCTGCAGCTCGGCAGGGCTGCGCATGGGGCGGCCGTGGGCTGCCAGCCCCTCCGGGGTTGGTGGCTGCCCACGGCGGCTGCCGCCTACGGGGGCGGCGATTCGACGGTCCAAAAATCAGAAAATTTTGATTTTTAAATTAGAGATTTAATTTTAAATCATGTTTAAAAATATTTAATTAAAAATTTGAAATTTTTGAAATTACATATTATTACACATGATGTTTAAAATTGTTTAAAAATTTAAATTTGAAATTTAAATTTGAAATTCAAATTTGGAATTTGAATTTGAAATTTAAATTTTTGGATATTTAAATTTTAAATAATTCTTGGGATGAGAAATAAATGGAGAGGCTACATAAAGAAGGATACAAGAAGACGGAACAAAATTGAAGACCCAAAGAATGCTTTGGATGGAATTTTGTAATTTTTATTTTCTTTGTTCTAGGATGGAACCATGGCTTGGTTTTTCTATCAATTATTTTTTCTGTGATATGTCATGGATGTATAAATTTGTATTGATGGATGTTTTGTATGCATATTTGATAACATGTCATATAGGATAGGTGAGTGCCGCTCATACTATATTGATCATACATAATTTGTCAAAACTTGCATGTTTTTCAAAATATTGAGTGGGAGAATGTTTCAAACAAAACCCACGGCCTCCATTGTTGATCCATATGTGAAAGCATGGTAACGCCTCGCGTCAGTTCTGCCGTGACCACACCCCTCGGTAGGTGTTTACCGCCGCCGGTATACTAGATTGGATCTCCTATGTGGAAAACGTGTTTGGGTGCGATCCTATTCATGGCCACCCCTCGGTGGCTTGGTAGGACGTGGATCGGGCTACGTAAACAATGGTTATACACTCAAGACTCGTTTAGTTATTAACCTTCCCTAGAAGCTCTGTTAACTAAACTGGTGGCCAAATAAGCGGTTATTAATATATGTCTTAACCTTGGAGGATTTAAGGTAACATATATTAATTGGACAGGGTCCATGTTCCGGCTATTTGTTTTCATGACCACCCCTCGGTGGCTTGGGGCAATAGGTGCTGAGAATTACCGTTGCAATGCTACATGTTTTTCAAGTTTCATGTAGGAACATACTTGTATGTTTTATTTGCTAAATTATCAGTATATTTGCTTGGGCTTTGTAATGATGTCTAGTATAATTTTATTTCAGTTCAAAATGTCACCGACACCCCTCATTTCGATACTTAAATAAGTTGAATGGCGATAATTATAAAGACTGGAAAAGAAATCTATTAATAGTTCTCAGCTGCGAGAGACACAAGATTGTACTGGACGAACCATGCCCACCTGGGCCCAAACCTGACACACCACTTGAGGAGGTCCCGGTTGCCTATAATCGTTGGAGAGAATCCAATGAAATAGCTCAATGCTACATCCTAGCTAGCATGACGAGTGCTTTACAAAAGCAGCAAGAGACTTATCAAATTGCTAGGGAGATCATGAAAAATCTGGAGGACATGTTAGGAGGCCAAGAAAAATTGGCTCGACAGTCCGCTATCACCAGCATTATGAACTCTAAGCAAAAGGCGGGTGCTCCGGTGAAGGACCATATGATCACTCTAATGGGATTCTTCGCTGAGGCTGCCGAGAATGGTGCTGAGTTGGACTACAACACCCAGATCGAGATGGTGTTCAAGACTCTGTCTAAAGATTTTGTGGGGTTTAAGGCCGCATACAATCTGGCGACAAAGGAGTTAGGACTAACCGAGCTCATGAAGCAACTACAGGCTTATGAGCGGATGATCAGGGATGAGGATGTGGTCCAACCTAAAGGAGAGGCCAATTTGGCGGAATCTTCCAATCCCTCACGGAAGAGGAAGAGGCCAAATAAGAAGTAAGTGGCTTCTAGTTCTTCTAATCCTCCTGTCTCGGACGGGTAAAAGAAGAAGAAGAACAAGAAGCCAAAGGACCCTAAAAAGTCCAAATGCTTCCATTGTGGGAAGGTAGGTCACTTTAAGAAGGCTTGCCGGGAATTCCTAGCCGCCAAGGGCAAGGAAGGTAAGGAACTTCGTTACTTGGAAGCATGTTTGGTGGAAGAATCGAAAGACACTTGGGTCATTGATTCGGGCGCCACTAATCATGTTTGTGTTTCTATGCAGGGATTCATGGAAACGAGAAGTCTACATGATAAGAGCCTCTCGTTGCGGACTGGAGATGGTAGCTTTGTGGTGGCTGAAGCAGTGGGAGATGTATACCTTTATTTTGATCAATTTAGGTTTATTTTATTGAAAGGCTGTTTTTATGTTCCTAATTTTAGGAGGAACCTTATATCGGTAGCTTGTTTAATAAAGGATTCTTATTCAGTTTCTTTTAGTAAAAGAGTTGATATTCATAGAAATAAGTCTTTTATCTGTTCTGGATGGATGGATGGAAACCTATATTTGATCAAACTAAAGATGTACTCACTGCTTGACACTGAATTAATTGATAACTCTAAAAGGTTGAAAGTTTCTCACTCTAACAAGGCGTATCTTTGGCATTTAAGACTTGGTCATGTTAATCAGGATAGGATTCAAAGATTAGTAAAAGATGGTCCTCTGGAATCTCTAGAGGAGGTACATCTTCCCCAATGTGAGTCTTGTCTAGAGGGTAAAATGACAAAGAGGTCTTTTGGAGATAAGGGTACAAGGGCTCAGGAGCTCTTAGAAATTATGCACACTGACGTATGTGGCCCCATGAACGTCACAGCACGAGGAGGGTTCGAGTATTATGTCTCTTTTATAGATGATTACTCGAGGTATGGATATGTGTATCTGATGCACCGCAAGAGCGAAACCTTTGATAAGTTCAAAGAGTATCGTGCGGAAGTGGAAAAGCAATTGGATAAATCCATAAAGACACTTCGATCTGATCGAGGTGGCGAATACCTCTCCGACGAATTTCTAGGACATCTTGTAGAGAACGGGATTTTATCCCAATTGACTGCACTTGGTACTCCACAACAGAATGGTGTAGCCGAAAGGAGAAACAGGACCTTATTGGATATGGTACGGTCCATGATGAGTTATTCAATGCTGCCATTATCATTTTGGGGATATGCTTTACAAACGGCGTGCTATATTCTGAACCAAGTTCCAAGCAAATCAATTCCTAGAACTCCGTATGAATTATGGCATGGCAGGAAGCCCTCCCTTGGACATATGAGAATATGGGGCTGCCCGGCACATGTACTGGATGGGGATGCGAAGAAGTTGGAACCAAGATCAGAATTGTGCATGTTTGTAGGGTATCCAAAAGGAACTAAAGGAGGTCTGTTCTATAACCCGAAGGAACAAAAAGTCATTGTCTAAACCATGCGACATTCTTGGAGGAAAGTCACATGAATGACTTTAAGCCTTGAAGCAAAGTGGTGCTAGAGGAGTTATCGGGTGAAAGAACTGCTCCACAGATTTCGGTCTTGGACGCAAGTCCGAGTTCCAGTGAAAGACCTGCAGACGATCAACAATTTAGGGTGCCTCGTCGTAGTGGGAGGGTTTCGAAGAAACCTAATTTCTTCATGTATGATGCTGAGGTATACCAGGCCGAGGCTCATGAGCATGAGAAAGATCCGGTCACATATGATGAAGCTATAAAGGATGTTGATTCTAAATCTTGGAAACAGGCTATGAACAATGAGATGGATTCTATGAAATCCAACTCTGTTTGGGAACCTGTAGATTTGCCAGATGGGATAAAACCCATTGGATGCAAATGGGTCTACAAAAGAAAGAAGGATGCGGAAGGGAGAGTGGAAACTTTCAAAGCTAGACTGGTTGCAAAGGGATACACGTAAAAGGCTGGAATCGATTACGACGAAACCTTTTCACCTGTTGCTATGCTGAAGTCTATCTGTATTCTTCTATCCATTGCTGCGGCTCTCGATTACGAGATCTGGCAAATGGATGTCAAGGCGGCATTCTTGAATGGCCATCTTGAAGAGTGTATCTATATGATACAGCCCGAAAGGTTTGTAGCGAAAGGCCAAGAAAGGAAAGTCTGCAAGTTGCTTAGATCCATTTATGGATTAAAGCAAGCATCCCGCTCATGGAACCAGAGGTTTGATCAAGCGATTAAGACATTTGGTTTTGAGCAGAACGTTGATGGACCTTGTGTTTATAAACGTATTAAGGATGGAAAAGTGGTCTTTCTGATACTCTATGTCGATGATATACTACTCATTGGGAATGATGTAGGGAACTTATCATCGGTCAAGCTTTGGTTACACCAACAGTTTGACATGAAGGACTTGGGAGAAGCTAATTATGTTCTAGGCATTCGTCTCTTCAGAGATCGAAAGAACAAAATGATAGCATTATCCCAAGCTTCATACATAGATAAAATAATTGACAAATATGCAATGCTAGAGGCAAAGAAAGGCTCACAACCTTCTATTACCGGTCTAACTCTTTCATTGGATGACTGTCCCAAGACATCGGAAGAAAGAGAGCGTATGAGTAAGGTCCCTTATGCATCCGCTGTGGGTAGCCTTATGTACGCTATGCTTTGCACTCGCCCGGACATATGTTTTACAGTAGGTATGGTGAGTCGATATCAAGCGAATCCTGGAACCAAGCACTGGCAAGTAGTAAAGTATATACTCAAGTATCTTAAGAGAACGAGGGATTATATGCTAGTGTATTCTGGAGGGGACCTAACACCCGTAGGATACACGGACTCAGACTTCCAGACTTGCAAGGATTCGAGGAAATCGACATCTGGATCAGTGTTTTTACTCGGAGGAAGCGCCATTGTGTGGAGGAGCGTGAAGCAGGGCTGCACAGCTGACTCTACTATGGAGGCTGAATATGTGGCTGCGGCTGAGGCATCTAAAGAAGCGGTTTGACTCCGCAAGTTCTTTAGAGACCTTGAGGTCATTCCGGGTGTTGACAAGCCTATCACACTTTACTATGATAATACAGGGGCTATTGCCAACACAAGGGAATCTCAGCACCACAAGAGGACCAAGCACATAGATCGGAGGTATCACATTATTAGAGGGCATGTGGAGACAGGACAAGTGGATGTACGTAAGATCGCGTCCGAGGACAACATTGCCGATCCCTTTACTAAGACTTAGGTAGCTAGAAGCTTTGAGAGGCATGTAGAGGCGATGGGGATGCGTAACATGGCACATCTACTAGCTTAGGGCAAGTGGGAGATTGTTAGGAAATGCCCTAAGTATTAGAGACATTTTGATGTATTCATTTTGAACTGGATAATAAAATTATACATAGAGGTTATTCATTACATTGCTATCTGTCCTCGTCTTATTTACATGTTAAAGTAAATGTAAGCAAATATGGCTCACTGACTGCTTGTGTTAAAACTGTTAGAACGTTGCATGCAAGGGACTTTTGTATGCGAGAAGACAATGTTCTAAAGTTAGCAGTCTAAACTATGGTCTGTAGTCTATGGGGTTACACCGAACATCTAACTCATGTTAAGACTATTATGTTGTCTAAAGCCTTGGAGGGGACGGTCTGTCTTGACTGTCTGGAGCTGGACTCCCGAGTAGAGACATAGATATGTTGCTTGGTGGTGACATATTAGATCGGGACTAAAGCGTGATTGATCTACGTAGTCCGCTATGAGTGGATCAATCTGCTTTTGACGTTCATTGTGCAATAACCTTAATCCTGAGTAAATGAACTACTTCATGTATATGACTTGTGTACTTTGATGTTCCAATGGCTAAAGCGTCTCAGAGGTAGTAAGCTTATAGACCGGTTCGTTGGGTGCATGACTTGTATACGATGAAGGGTTTGTTTGCAGATATCGGAATCATAGCTCTGAGGAGTTAAAGGTATCCTCTTAAAGGCATTATACTGAATGTGAAAATGGACAAGGCCTTGGGTCGTCTGCTGGGCAGATGACTTCTTACTCACACATGGTGAATAATCATTTTCTTAATTCAGTAGTATAATGGAACTTTAAGATAGCCTGATCAGTAGGATTAAACAGACTTTGACCTAAGGCTGATCATGGATATCATATGAGGGTTTTGCATATATGACAAGGTCATTGGATAGTAGCTCGTCACAGGATTACGTAATTCGGTATATAATTGAGAGTTCAGTTTCAGGTTTATAGTGGTGTGATTCTGAGATTAGTGATCATATGATTGAGTTGTTCGGTACAGAATGATGATCATATGGAATCACAGGAGCCCGATTATATATGTCCAATCAGTAACTCTAATAGCTCCACATAATTCCTTAACGTTTGGCAAATTGATTTGTGTATGCTATTGGCTAGTTTATTATGCATGGATGGTGATGACACAGGATTAGGATGGTAGACAAGATTCTCTCCGGTTGGATTCAGATTTTGTTTTGGATAATAGAGTACACAATTATTCGAACTCCAAATAAAGTTGCCATGATTTTATTTGAGATTGGATTGGAGTTGTAGAAAATTATCCATGAGAACAAGAATATGAAACACAACCGTTTTGTGGAATTTGAATTTTGAATTTTGAATTTTGAAATTTGAATTTTGAATTTGAAATTTGAATTTGAAATTTGAATTTGAAATTCGAATTTGAAATTTGAATTTGAAATTTAAATTTGAAATTTGAAATTTGAATTTGAAATTTGAAATTGAAATTTGAAATTCAAATTTTGAATCACAGTCCAAGAAGGATTCGAATTTGTTGTGGAAAATCCACAAGGTTTGAAATTCGAATTTGAGTTGGATTTGGAGAGGATAATCTTGTTAGAATCCTACTTGAATTTTGAATCCAAATCCCAACAAAAGTGGACGAAATTTTTAAGGATAATCCTCATGGAAAAATTCAGATTTTTGTGGATAAGATTCAAGGGAATAATTCAAGTTTCAATCCCAGTTGAATTTGGATTCTCTCCTCCCTGAAAAGTGGCCAAAAATTTGGAGAATCTCTCCTAGGAAATTCGGTTATTTTTGGATAAGGTTGAGATAAGATTCAAGCTTGAAAATCCTAGTGGAATTTTGATTCTTCCTTATCCTAAAAGTGGCCGAAAATTTGGAGAAGATTTTCTCCTAGAAATTTCAGATTTTTTGGTTGAAAAAGGGAGACAAAATTCTAGTTAAAATCTTGTTTAGATTTGGATTGGATTTATCCTAAGAAAACCGAATTTAATTGTGGAGATTCTCCCTTGGAAAATTCAGATTTTATGGATATGGATAAGGGAAAATATCTTTTCTTAATCCAATTCAAATTCAGAGAATCACCTCATGCAGGTCTATAAATAGAGGTCCTGCCACTCCAGTTCTCTCAGACCACAGACTCTCAGGTGAGCAGGCTTATTGTTGCACAGCTCATCGTGACAATAAAGTTCTTTAGAGATCTGGGTGGTCGGAAGAAGACTAGCAGTGCTAGCACACCGATCGAGGTTCAGAGTGCCTACACACTCAGCCATTCGGGAATTAGAGAATAGTAGAGAAGGCTAGTTGGTTGAAGCCTCCGGTCATTCTCCTCCTGCAAGATTGGCGTCCTTGAGGTATAAGTTTTAATTGTTGTTGATTTATTGTATATGGCATCATGAGATATTTAACGATCTTAAAATTTTTATTGTTCCGCTGCGCCACTCTGATACGTTTTTACCGATTTATTTTCCTACACAGCATTGGAGTGCTTATGAGTCTTCATTTCAGCTCTTGAAAGCTTTCCTCACACTTGTCGATTCACTTATACCTCTTTCCCTTCTTGGTGAGTGCTGTGAGCGGAGCAGCTAACTTTGAGTAGCCTTCGACTAAGTGTAGGTAACATCCTGTTAGTTTAAAGAAACTATGAATTCCCGTTTCGTTCCTCTGAGCTGGCCACGTGCTAACTGCATCAATTTTTATCGGGTCCACAGATACTCCTTCCTTGGGGACTACGTGGCCTAGGAAATGGACCTTCTCTAGCCAAAACTCGTACTTGGAGAACTTGGTGTATAACTGATGGTCCTGTTGCATGCGCAAAATGATAATTAAGTGCTCTTTCTTCGTCTTTGAGTGTATAAGTATGTCATCAATGAACACAATGACAAACTTATCCAAATAGCCCTTGAACATGCGGTTCATCCGGTTTATGAAAGCTGTTGGCGCGTCCCTCAATCTGAGCAACATGAACAGAATCTCGTAATGTCCGTACCACGTTTGAAAGGCTGTTTTGGGTACATCTTCATTCTTGATTCGTAGTTGATGGTACCCTGAACGTAGATCGATCTTTGAGGACATTGCAGCATCTCAGAGCTAATCAAATAGATCGTCATCTCGCGGCAACAGATGCTTGTTCTTAATCGTAATCCTGTTCAACTCTCTGTAGTCGATGCACATTCTCAGTGGTCCATCTTTCTTCTTCACGAATGGTATGGGTGCTCTCCAGGGTGAATAGCTCTGTCGAATGAATCCCTTATCTATTTAGTCCTTTAGCTGGGCTTGGAGCTCCTTTAGCTCTACAGGGCCCATTCTGTAGGGGGCCTCAAAGATGGGGCTGATTCTAGTAGACGTTCAGTCTCGAATGAGATCCCGTGCTCTGGTTAGAGTCCTGTAAGATCTTCTGGAAATATCTCCATGAATTCCCTGACTATCGATACGTTGTCGGGTCCTATCTCTATTCCTTGAGTCTTATCTGCTACGTATACTAGGAAGTCCGTGTATCTACTGGATAACATCTCGCGAGCCTTCACTACTGATATCATCGTCTTTGGTTGCTCTGGCGACAAACCCTTGTAGATGAACTTTTCACATCCGATTGGTTCGAAAACGATTTTCTGCCTTCAACAGTTTATGACAACGTTGTGTCCTAAGCTCTTTTTTTTTTTTTTTTTGTGGCAGAATCTGGTGATGCAACGAATGGGTGGCTCCAGAATCAAGTAGAACTAACGCATCAAAGTTGGTGATAGAAAGCTGGCCTGTCACCATTGCAGAAGTTACAGCTTCAACGTCACTCCCTGTGTAAGCATAGATTCTCCCTTAGCTGTCTGAAGCTTTCAGTATACCTTGTGTGATTGAAGGGTCTTCAATCCTGGTTTGGTTGGTGTGAAGTTGATTATTCCCAGTGCAGGGTTGATTCTGTCGATTCTGCAGGTTGGAGTGGTAATTTTTTTTTGGCATAGTGGCCTTCCTTACCACAGATGAAACAACCACTTGCTCTCTGCTTGCATTCTCCTGGGTGCCTCTTTCCGCATCTCGTGCACGTCGGGTATTGGCTGTCATTCCTTCCTGGTCGTATCTCTTCTGGGGAAATTCTTCTGTGAATCTTGATTGCCCTAATTCCCCTTTTCTCTTGTTGTTGTTATGGGAATGCCTACTATTCTGGCCGGTTCCCACATTCTACCCTCTGTATTGTGACTCGGGTTTCTGCTTCTCCTGAGCCTACTCGGCTTGCGTTTTCTCCTCCTTTCATGCCTTAAAATTCTACGCCTTTCGCTCCTTATCATGAACCGACCAGTACTCAGCTCAGATAGTCTTGCTGACACATTCTGCTAGTGTCGCTGGTTCGTGGCTTCAGCTACAGACCCAAACTACGATTTCTGTTCTGAACATCTTCAGCATTCGTCTAACTCTCTCCTTTTAGTCGGTACCAAATCTGGAAAAAGTTGAGCCAACCGCTCAAATTTCTTGACTATCTACATAACAGTCACACTACCTTGGCGCAGGTTATTGAACTTATCTTACTGCGCTGCTAGTGATTCCTCGTTGAAGTACATCTCCTTGAATTCCTGAATGAAATCGCTCCAGCTCATCTCTTTGATGTTCCTCCTAATGGTTACCATCTTCCACCACTAACGCGCCTCATTGCGCAGGGTGAAGGATGCGTACATCACTTTCTCTTTCTATCTGTTAACCCTATAAAATCCAAGATTACTTGGATATCCGTTAGCCAATCATCGGCCTCTATAGGGTTGGTGATTCCTAAGAATTCTAATGCTTTCATGCGTCGGAATCTCTCATACAAGTCACCTTCCCTAGGGATTGCCAAAAAAAAAACAATTGCTGCTATGAGAGTAGCCATTACTATAGGCGCTAGTGCCTCCTGGGCTGGAGGAGCTGCTTGTTCCTTTAGAGTTTCTGGGGCTGCTAGAGCCTCCTGTGCTAGCATCTTTACTGACTGTGGTGCTTGGGGTTGCTGGCCCAGCTGTTCCCTAAGCTGATTTAGCTCCGGTTGCTAGTTCTCCATCATCTCTCGTATGGTTGCGATCTGTGCTATCAACTCATCCTCTCGGGATGCTGGGTTTAACTAAGCTCTCATTCTTGCCATGTTTTCCTATGTAACCCTATCGTACAGCGGAAAAGGAAAATATAAGTCTCTTAAATTCTGTACTTGGGACTCGTATCACATATCGTTTTCTTTCTTACTTAACAATCTTACTTAAACATTATGGATATAAATATACACACTATATCCACCTTTCTTTCTCTCATACTGTGATGTTCAATACAATTGCCGCATTATATTGGGACATCGTCTGAGTGCTAGGATTCATCCTGCACTTTCTGTCATATCATACTCACGCTTGTGGAAAAAATTTATATCTGGCCCCTAGGGCAAAGCTTTACTGCTTATCTCATAATATATTTCACATAATATATATACATATATTCAAGATTCTAGTTCAGCGGGAGTGACACACACTTTCCTATACGATCCCAACAAGTACATTATGCTATAACTGACGGGGGAGAGCTACCGCTTCCCTCTATATATTTTCATAACTAACATTCCCGCAGAAGGGTTACTACTATTGGAAGGACAATCCTGATTCAGTATCAGGCATCTCCTCATCGTCACTATCGCTGAGTGAGTACTCCTCTGGGTTCTCCTCTTCTTCTCAGCTGAAACTGACCTCCTCATCACTGGCTATGATGACTTCGTCATTAATAAAGTAGTTGGGGATCTCCTTTCCCTCATCGTCAGGATGGGCGTCAGAAAGAGTCTCGTTATCTTCCTCTTTCATGGGGTATTCGGGAGACATACGGGCTGGTTCGGGGTTCTCCATCGGCTCCCTATTGCCCTTGTGTACTTCTGGCTGGTGCTCGGCCATGAACTCTTCATCGGCCAGTTGGGGTGCTGGTTCTACCGGGTCATCCTCCATAATGGCGGCTGCTATAATGCCTTAGGCTTGTGTAGGGTTCCCGGGGTTGAGCACTTTTCTCTCGGCGTTCACTATCTCCTTGATAAGGCTTGCTAGTCCTGCTTGATCGCTCTTCTAATTCTGTTTGGCAAGGTCTCTTTCTCTCTTTAGGTCTTCTCCTGTCTTGATCCACTTTTGTCTCGGCATGTATTGTAGAAGTCCATTTCGGTTCCTTGTAGCGAACAGCATACGTTAGAATTGTATCGCCGGACATCAGCTGCAGATTAGCTACAGTCTTTCAGTCTGACGAACAAATTCTCGTATATCCATAACTCTAGAGAACTTAGGCGGTTTCACTCCCCGCTTACCCATAAAGAAAAACTGAGGCTGATGCTGGACTCCTCTCAGAGATTGGCTCGATCGTGGTATGGCGAAACTCGACGCAGTTAAGAGCTCATCCTGGTCATAAGGATCCCAATACACATGAGAGTATCTTCCTGAGAGATATCAACAGCCAACAGGACTCAGTTATCCTAGTCAATGACGTACAATCGGGGTATCACTTTGATAACATGAAACCAGTCCTGACATTCTCATGGAGTGCAGGAGTACTGTTGCCACTCGAAACTTAGTGGACAACTAGCCCCGAAGATCGGTACAACTCGGTCAGCAATCCATGTTCTTTCTCTGATCAGTTCTCTAGCACTGCACGGTCGTGATTTTTCGTATAATGATCTCATCATCTTTTCATCTTGTCCTCGCCATCATAGATTTCGTCGTTTCATTACTATAAAATGTTATCTTCAATAGATAAACATTTACTGACTAAAAAATTAAACTAACTTACTTGGACAGATGAGGCAGGCATGCGGCGATGTGAGGTAGGATGGCAGGAAACCGCTCTGATACCAACTGTGACGCCCCGTGCCCTCAGCGGCCTGGATCGTCACTGAAAACTATTACTTGCTTCTTTAACTTTTACTTATACTTCTTCTTTAAAACCGACACTTAAACTTGCTGAATTTAATACCATAAATTTAGAGGGAAATTTTTTTTTTTATATACGCGTATGTATTTACTATTCATGTACGCATACTTATTAAAATGCAGAATTTGAAAAACATAAGGATTTAAATTATACATACACAATTATATACTTGTTTATCTGATTACTATTGACCAGATACTATTTAAATATACTACTCATACATATACTGTTTACTGTTCCAAAATACCGTTTAACCTTTACTATTCAAAATACTATTTAACTGTCACCATTCAAAATATTATTTACTCATACTGTGCGGAAGAATACTCGCGGTGTATCCATAACCTCATCCTCACATCCGCCTCCGCCGCCATCATCGCCCCTTGGTGTTTACGCTATAGGAAGCTTACCTACAGCATGAACACACTCCGTGAGCTTTACGCCCAGTAAGTATAACATGTTAACCGCAAAACATGTTTAGAACATAGCACATACTTAAAATCATAAGCATGACATATATCACTTAATAAATCACATACCATATAAGCATATCACATATCAGCTCACATATCATGTCATCACATAACATGTCATAACACTGAATATAAAACTTCACATACTTTATGCATGACAGAAGCATCGTGTACTGTATGCACTCTACTGAAAAAGAAAGCATAGCGAATATAACTAATGCATGGTCCGGTTATGTTCATTTATGCTTCAAACTTCTCTTTTCTTTTCTTGTCTATTTAGGGCCCATATGTCAGTACCGTGTGTGCGCAGACCAATGGTAACGCCCGAGGTCAACTAATGCCGATGAGCCATCAACTGATGCTCAACTTGTGGCCTTAACTTTCTTTAACTGGAAACCCCTTCGACTGAAGGAGCCGGTACGACACACCTATTTATTTCCATCTTGTTTAACTGTTCTAGCCATACGCTTCTCTAAGCTGTCCCCAATCCTACGCTGTAGGAATCTATGGCTTCTATCTTGTTCTTTCATCAATCTACTCGATTGTGAAACTATATGCTCTTATGTATGTTGTGCAGCATCGTGTGCAAGATACATACTTAAAATACTGGAAAATCATCATTTTAAATTCATTTTATCCATGCTGTAGGCGGAGTTGTACTTACCTGTCATCAGACAGTTTATACTCTCGCCTTCGTCACAATACAGGTACCTCCCTGTAATCATAATACATTTCGTTAACATTTACTCTTAGGTCACTGTGGTCATTAGTGACTAATAAAAACTCTATCGTTAATGATACCGATCCTTGTCGGTACTAATTGCCTTCTTCTTAAGAATTTGATTTTCTAATCGTGGTTAATTAATTTATTTGCTCAATAAATTAATTCACGTCGCTCTTAGGTCACTCTATCGTTAGGAACTAATAAACTTATCGTTGTGTGGGACCGATGCCTACCGGTACCCAACTGCTCTACTTTGGGAAATTTGATATCTAATTTTTAATCGTGCTTGATTAATTTGTCTACTTGACAAATTAATCACTGTCTCTCACTATCCCATTCCGACTTGGTCCTTAACTAGCTAACCGACCAGTCAACTGACTGAATACCTCTCGTATGACCATTTAGCCTGTTGGGTTACCGTTACCGATGTAATCGCCCCAAATTTTATACTTAGATCACACCCGTCCCTCGGGTGGCTCTATTTTGATCTAGGGGTCGTTTTCTTACATTTCGAGATTTCTAATTGGGCGGTTCACTAATCCTGTAAACGTCCGTCCTTCTTTCCTGGACCTAGGTCATCGAGGGGGGCTCAGGTTCCATCCCGATCACATTTTCACCCCTCGTTTCCTAAAATACCCCTTTGTGCCGTTTTAGAAATTTCGGCAGTATTTCCGCTTAATTTTTGGGTTTCCGGCGTTTAGGAAACGCCTCAAAACCATCTAACCTATTCTAACCTGCCACGTACTAAACCAGAGGCCTAATTTTTACGTAAAAGCTCCGCTTTTTACGTAAAAATATTCACATTTCCTCACATTTTCTTTTTCGACATTTCATCCCTTTTTCTTACAATTCCTCAAGTCAGTAAACCATAATTAATACATAATTATTTCTAATAATAAATTGAGGAATCAAGGGATCAAAACCACTACCAAAATCGTTCCCGTCGGCGGTCGGACGAACCGTTCGGTCTCGACCGCACAATCTTTGAATCGGTGTTCTTCACTTTTGAAACTTCGGTTTGCAATTTCGATGCCGCGGATGTGTCCGGAACGTCAAAAATATGCCAACGGGCCATTCTTCAATTTTCGATCTCCGGGTCGCCGTTGACCAACGTTGACCACGGCGGCGATGGGAGTGGCAACCTCCATCTTGAAGAGCTCGACGAGAGGAACCCGTTGGTGGTGTCAATTTCACCAATCGAGACTCCTATCACCGGAAATCAGCCCTCGAAAAGTCGGCGACGGCGGCGGTGTTGGATCTTCATTTTCCGGCGTTGTTGCCCAAAATTGATTTGGGGCTTTTGATCTACGTGTTGTTCTGAGCATTTTGATACCCACCTTGCAACTCAACTCCACCGGAATAGTGAGATTCGACGGCGGCAATGGCAACGGCGACAGTGAACCTTGGGCGGCACGATCTGGCGGCTGTTGACGTGAAATGAAGTCTGGGTTTTGTTCTACTCTTCACCACGAATCCATTGGGACCAGAATCGTGGCATTTGGACGTTGGACGGTGAAGAAATCATGGTTTGAAAAGTTCGGCCACCGGCGGCTTTAGGCAGCGCGTGCGGCGTTTTCCGGCGTCGGTTCCGTTGACTCGGCACACCGTTGGACTAAGCTCGTCGAGAGCTTTCCAATGGTGCCGGCGGTGTCGAAAACGGAGGCTGGATTCGATGGTCGGTCACTGTTCATCCTCGTGTGGTGTTGGGGGAGGAAATGGGATTTGGAAAAATTATGGGGGCTATTTTTCAATAGTCCCAAAAATTTCGTCCTTTTATACTAATTTTTTGAAAAATTATAAGATAGGTTATACTGACTAATTTGGGTGTGCTGAACCCAAATATATCAGTTTTATCTTCATCCAAGGTCGTCTCGACCAGTTTCCCGATACTGCATGGTTCCCGGTCAAAAATTACTTTTTGTGCTCAAATGACTAATTTGAGCATTCTGATTCCAAATATATCAGTTTTATATCAAGAAAAGGTTATCTTGACCAATTTCTTGATACTGTGGTTAGGCCTACGCTGTGTTGACACTGTGCATGCATAACGAGGCGTTTTCGCGTGAAACTTCAAACACAGTCTCTCTTGACTAATTTGGACGTGCTGATTTCAAATTTATCAGTTTTACGTCCATCTGAGGTCTTCTAGACCAGTTTTCGGGATCTGTATGATCCCGTCTTGAAAAACATGTCAGGCGCCCGATTGACTAATTTGGGTGTCCTGAGTCTAAATATATCAGTTTCGGGGCGAGAAAAGGTCGTCTTGACCCTCATCCTGATACTGCGTATCTTTTAAACAAAATCTACATTTTATGCTCAATTGACCAGATTGAGCCTGCTGACTATTAATATGTCAGTTTTATGCCAGATTAAGACCGTCTTGGCCACTAACCTAACACTGCGTTTCTCACTATTCACTAATCACTATTCACTATTCACTATCTGACTGATTAATCTGAGCGTTCTGACTCCGATTTTGTCAGTCTCTGGGCGAGAAGAGGTCATCTAGACCACTTTTCTCAATACTGTACATCTATTAGGGCAATTATCACTGCTGCGCTCAGATGACCAGTCTGAGCGTACTGATGACTAGCTCATTAGTTCTGTATCATGAAATGGTCGTCTAGACTGGTTTCTTGATATTGCATGTCTCAATGCATACTCACATAATAGGGTGGACCGATTTCACTGTCGATTACCCTTTTCACTGCATGAATAGTAATTAAACGTTACTATTCCTGTTTAATTCATTCAACTGAAAAGCACACTGTGCTTATTAACTTAATTACATCATTACATAGTAATTAAGTTTCATAATTCATGAGAGTCATTACAGTGGCTCTCGGCTCATTACACAGCCTTCTACACGGACTCTTACACGTGCGTGTGCAACGCAACACGGGCGTGTACATTTCAGACACGGGCATGTACTAGTTGAGACTACTCAACACGGCCATGTCTTTAAAATACATTCATCTATCTGAGTGGTACACAGCCTCTTACACGATCATGTACTTGACCGTGTTTCTTAAATTTGCACTAAAAGACATTAAATTATCCATGAGAACAAGAATATGAAACACAACCGTTTTGTGGAATTTGAAATTTGAATTTTGAAATTTGAAATTTGAAATTTGAATTTGAAATTCGAATTTGAAATTTGAATTTGAAATTCGAATTTGAAATTTGAATTTGAAATTCGAATTTGAAATTTGAATTTGAAATTTAAATTTGAAATTTGAAATTTAAAATTTGAAATTTGAATTTGAAATTTGAAATTCAAATTTTGAATCACAGTCCAAGTAGGATTCGAATTTGTTTTGGAAAATCCACAAGGTTTGAAATTCGAATTTGAGTTGGATTTGGAGAGGATAATCTTGTTAGAATCCTACTTGAATTTTGAATCTAAATCCCAACAAAAGTGGACGAAATTTTTGAGGATAATCCTCAATGGAATTTTGGTTTTTTGTGGATAAGGTTCAAGGGAAAATTCAAGCTTCAATCCTAGTTGAATTTGGATTCTCTCCTTCCCTGAAAAGTGGTCGAAATTTGGGAGAAAATCTCCTAGGAAATTTGGTTATTTTTGGATAAGGTTGAGATAAGATTCAAGCTTGAAAATCCTAGTGGAATTTTTGATTCTCCCTTATCCATAATGGCTGAAATCTTTAGGAGAGATTCTCCTTGTAATTTTCGGATTTTTTGGGTTGAAAAAGGGAGATAAAATTCTAGTTAAAATCTTGTTTAGATTTGGATTGGATTTATCCTAAGAAAACCGAATTTTATTGTGGAGATTCTCCCTTGGAAAAATTCAGATTTTATGGATATGGATTAGGGAAAAACTCTTTTCCTAATCCAATTTAAATTCAGAGAATGACCTCATGCAGGTCTATAAATAGAGGTCCTGCCACTCCAGTTCTCTCAGACCACAGACTCTCAGGTGAGCAGGCTTATTGTTGCACAGCTCATCGTGACAATAAAGTTCTTTAGAGATCTGGGTGGTCAGAAGAAGACTAGCAGTGCTAGCATACCGATCGAGGTTCAGAGTGCCCACACACTCAGCCATTCGGGAATTGGAGAATAGTAGAGAAGGTTAGTTGGTTGAAGCCTCCGGTCATTCTCCTCCTGTAAGATTGGCATCCTTGAGGTATGAGTTTTAATTGTTGTTGGTTTATTGTATATGGCATCATGAGATATTTAACGATCCTAAAAATTTTTATTGTTCCGCTGCGCCACTCTGATACGTTTTTATCGATTTATTTTCCTACAATTGGTATCAGAGCCATCTCATGACTATGCCATGTACATAAATTAGACAATTACTTAGTCTTTTTATTTATGTATGGATTTGATATTTAGAGAGTGGCATTCTAGGGTTCCTTTATGTTGTTATCATGGATTATGTATAAAGTATGTAGTTATTTTAATTTTTTGAATTATTATAAGCATGCTTGTTTATGCCGATTATGGTTCCTTAGAATTTAGAAAAATTGTATCTAGGAATTTTTATGTAACCATGGGAGCAGTTTATTAAGACTATAATTTTCCTATGGATTTTAAATTCTTGTCTCTTAGAATTTTTATGGTTAGAATTTTTGTACACTGGAAATGGTTTAGGAAATTTTATGTAATTATTCTTGGAGGAGATTGAAGATTGAAGACCGTAATTTATTTTTTCCCAAAAGTCAAATTTGATTTAAAGGTTGAAATTTTGAATGTGTGGAAAATTTCAATTTAATTGGGATTCAAATTAATTTTTGGAGATCCTAATAGGTAAATTGGAATATGGCAGGAAAATCGAGACACGACCCCCGGGATAGGCCGACGGACCTTGGTGGGGCTGCAGCCCCAGCCAGCCCCTGTGCAGGCCCACACTACCCACGACCGCAGGCTTGGCCCGCAGCCAGGGGTGGCCGTGGCCTGCCCAAGGCTAGCCGCAGCCTGGGCGTGCAGCCTGCCGGCTGCTGCGCCCAGCCTGGGCGCACAGCTTGGCGCTGCAGGCTTGGCCTGCAGCCCGGCAGGGCTGCACATAAGGGCGTCCGTGGGCTGCCAGCCCCTCTGGGGCTGGTGGCTGCCCACGGCGGCTGCCGCCTACGGGGGCGGCGGTCCGACATTCCAAAAATCAGAAAATTTTGATTTTTAAATTTGAGATTTAATTTTAAATCATGTTTAAAAATATGTAATTAAAAATTTGAAAATTTTGAAATTACATATTATTACACATGATGTTTAAAGTTGTTTAAAATTTAAATTTGAAATTCGAATTTGGAATTTGAATTTGAAATTTAAATTTTTGGATATTTGAATTTTAAATAATTCTTGGGATGAGAAATAAATGGAGAGGCTACATAAAGAAGGATACAAGAAGACGGAACAAAATTCAAGACCCAAAGAATGCTTTGGATGGAATTTTGTAATCTTTATTTTCTTTGTTCTAGGATGGAACCATAGCTAGGTTATTCTGTCAATTATTTTTTCTGTGATATGTCATGGATGTATAAATATGTATTGATGGATGTTTTGTATGCATATTTGATAACATGTCATATAGGATAGGTGAGTGCCGCTTATACTATATTGATCATACATAATTTGTCAAAACTTGCATGTTTTTCAAAATATTGAGTGGGAGAGGGTTTCAAACAAAACCCACGGCCTCCATTGTTGATCCATATGTGAAAGTATGGTAACGCCTCGCGTCAGTTCTGCCCTAACCACACCCCTCGGTAGGTGTTTACCGCCGCCGGTATACTAGATTGGATCTCCTATGTGGAAAACGTGTTTGGGTGCGATCCTATTCATGACCACCCCTCGGTGGCTTGGTAGGACGTGGATCGGGCTACGTAAACAATGGTTATACACTCAAGACTCGTTTAGTTATTAACCTTCCCTAGAAGCTCTGTTAACTAAACTGGTGGCCAAATAAGCGGTTATTAATATATGTCTTAACCTTGGAGGATTTAAGGTAACATATATTAATTGGACGGGGTCCATGTTCCGGCTATTTGTTTTCATGACCACCCCTCGGTGGCTTGGGGCAATAGGTGCTGAGAATTACCGTTGCAATGCTACATGTTTTTCAAGTTTCATGTAGGAACATACTTGTATGTTTTATTTGCTAAATTATCTGTATATTTGCTTGGGCTTTGTAATGATGTCTAGTGTAATTTTATTTCAGTTCAAAATGTCACCGACACCCCTCATTTCGATACTTACTGAAAATAAGTTGAATGGTGATAATTATAAAGACTGGAAAAGAAATCTATTAATAGTTCTCAGCTGCGAGAGACACAAGTTCGTACTGGACGAACCATGCCCACCTGGGCCCTAACCTGACACACCACTTGAGGAGGTCCCAGTTGCCTATAATCGTTAGAGAGAATCCAATGAGATAGCTCGATGCTACATCCTTGCTAGCATGACGAGTACTTTACAAAAGCAGCATGAGACTTATCAAGTTGCTGGGGAGATCATGGAAAATCTGGAGGACATGTTCGGAGGCCAAGAAAAATTGGCTCGACAGTCCGCTATCACCAGCATTATGAACTCTAAGCAAAAGGTGGGTGCTTCGGTGAAGGACCATATGATCACTCTAATGGGATTCTTCGCTGAGGCTGCCGAGAATGGTGCTGAGTTAGACTACAACACCCAGATCGAGATGGTGTTCAAGACTCTGTCTAAAGATTTTGTGGGGTTTAAGGCCGCATACAATCTGGCGACAAAGGAGTTAGGACTAACCGAGCTTATGAAGCAACTACAGGCTTATGAGCGGATGATCAAGGATGAGGATGTGGTCCGACTTAAAGAAGAGGCCAATTTGGCGAAATCTTCCAATCCCTCATGGAAGAGGAAGAGGCCAAATAAGAAGCAAGTGGCTTCTAGTTCTTCTAATCCTCCTGTCTCGGACAGGAAGAAGAAGAAGAAGAACAAGAAGCCGAAGGACCCTAAAAAGTCCAAATGCTTCCATTGTGGGAAGGTAGGTCACTTCAAGAAGGCTTGCCGGGAATTCCTAGCCGCCAAGGGCAAGGAAGGTATGGAACTTCATTACCTGGAAGCATGTTTGGTGGAAGAATCGAAAGACACTTGGGTCATAGATTCGGGCGCCACTAATCATGTTTGTGTTTCTATGCAGGGGTTCGTGGAAACGAGAAGTCTACATAGTAGGAGCCTCTCGTTGCGGACCGGAGATGGTAGCTTTGTGGTGGCTGAAGCAGTAGGCGATGTTTACCTTTCTTTTGATCAATTTAGGTTTATTTTATTAAAAGACTATTTTTGTGTTCCTAATTTTAGGAGGAACCTTATATCGGTAGCTTGTTTAATAAAGGATTCTTATTCAGTTTCTTTTACTAAAAGAGTTGATATTCGTAGAAATAAGTCTTTTATCTGTTCTGGATGGATGGATGGAAACCTATATTTGATCAAACCAAAGATGTACTCACTGCTTGACACTGAATTAATTGATAACCCTAAAAGGTTGAAAGTTTCTCACTCTAACAAGGCGTATCTTTGGCATTTAAGACTTGGTCATATTAATCAGGATAGGATTCAAAGATTGGTGAAAGACGGTCCTCTGGAATCTCTGGAGGAGGTACGACTTCCTCAATGTGAGTCTTGTCTAGAGGGTAAAATGACTAAGAGGTCTTTTGGAGCTAAGGGTACAAGGGCTCAGGAGCTCTTAGAAATTGTGCACACTGACGTATGTGGCCCCATGAACGTCACAGCACGAGGAGGGTTCGAGTATTATGTCTCTTTTATAGATGATTACTCGAGGTATGGATATGTGTATCTGATGCAGCGCAAGAGCGAAACCTTTGACAAGTTCAAAGAGTATCGTGTGGAAGTGGAAAAGCAATTAGATAAATCCATAAAGACACTTCGATCTGATCGAGGTGGCGAATACCTCTCCGACGAATTTCTAGGACATCTTGTAGAGAACGGGATATTATCCCAATTGACTGCACCTGGTACTCCACAACAGAATGGTGTAGCCGAAAGGAGAAACAGGACCTTATTGGATATGGTACGGTCCATGATGAGTTATTCAACGCTGCCATTATCATTTTGGGGATATGCTTTACAAACGGCGTGCTATATTCTGAACCAGGTTCCGAGCAAATCAATTCCTAGAACTCCGTATGAATTGTGGCGTGGCAAGAAGCCCTCCCTTGGACATATGAGAATATGGGGCTGCTCAGCACATGTACTGGATGGGGATGCGAAAAAGTTGGAACCAAGATCAGAATTGTGCATGTTTGTAGGGTATCCAAAAGGAACTAAAGGGGGTCTGTTCTATAACCTGAAGGAACAAAAATTCATTATCTCAACCCATGCGACATTCTTGGAGGAAAGTCACATGAATGACTTTAAGCCATGAAGCAAAGTGGTGCTAGAGGAGTTATCGGGTGAAAGAACTGCTCCACAGATTTTGGTCTTGGATGCAAGTCCAAGTTCTAGTGAAAGACCTGCAGACGATCAACAATTTAGGGTGCCTCATCGTAGTGGGAGGGTTTCGAAGAAACCTAATTTCTTCATGTATGATGCTGAGGTATACCAGGCTGAGGCTCATGAGCATGAGGAAGATCCGGTCACATATGATGAAGCTATAAAGGATGCTGATTCTAAATCTTGGAAACAGGCTATGAACAATGAGATGGATTCTATGAAATCCAACTCTGTTTGGGAACTTGTAGATTTGCCAGATGGGATAAAACTCATTGGATGCAAATGGGTCTACAAAAGAAAGAAGGATGCAGAAGGGAGAGTGGAAACTTTCAAAGCTAGACTGGTTGCAAAGGGATACACGCAAAAGGCTGGAATCGATTACGAGGAAACCTTTTCGCCTGTTGCTATGCTGAAGTCTATCCGTATTCTTCTGTCCATTGCTGCAGCTCTCGATTACGAGATCTGGCAAATGGATGTCAAGACGGCATTCTTGAATGGCCATCTTGAAGAGTGTATCTATATGATACAGCCCGAAGGGTTCGTAGCGAAAGGCCAAGATAGGAAAGTCTGTAAGTTGCGTAGATCCATTTATGGATAAAAGCAAGCATCTCGCTCATGGAACCAGAGGTTTGATCAAGCGATTAAGACATTTGGTTTTGAGCAGAACGTTGATAAACCTTGTGTTTATAAACGTATTAAGGATGGAAAAGTGGTCTTTCTGATACTCTATGTCGATGATATACTACTCATTGGGAATGATGTAGGGAACTTATCAACGGTCATGCTTTGGTTACACCAACAGTTTGACATGAAGGACTTGAGAGAAGCTAATTATGTTCTAGGCATTCGTCTCTTCAGAGATCGAAAGAACAAAATGATAGCGTTATCCCAAGCTTCATACATAGATAAAATAATTGACAAATATGCAATGCTAGAGGCAAAGAAAGGCTCACAACCTTCTATTGCCGGTCTAACTCTTTCATTGGATGACTGTCCCAAGACATCGGAAGAAAGAGAGCGTATAAGTAAGGCCCCTTATGCATCTGCTGTGGGTAGCCTTATGTACGCTATGCTTTGCACTCGGCCAGACATATGTTTTGCAGTAGGTATGGTGAGTCGATATCAAGCGAATCCTGGAACCAAGCACTGGCAAGCAGTAAAGTATATACTCAAGTATCTTAAGAGAACGAGGGATTATATGCTGGTGTATTCTGGAGGGGACCTAACACCCGTAGGATACACGAACTCAGACTTCCAGACTTGTAAGGATTCAAGGAAATCGACATTTGGATCAGTGTTTTTACTCAGAGGAGGCGCCATTGTGTGGAGGAGCGTGAAGCAGGGCTGCACAGCTGACTCTACTATGGAGGCTGAGTATGTGGCTGTGGCTGAGGCATCTAAAGAAGTGGTTTGGCTCTGCAAGTTCTTTAGAGACCTTGAGGTCATTCCGGGTGTTGACAAGCCTATCACACTTTACTGTGATAACACAGGGGCTATTGCCAACACAAGGGAATCTCGGCACCACAAGAGGACCAAACACATAGATCGGAGGTATCACATTATGAGAGGGCATGTGGAGACAGGACAAGTGGATGTATGTAAGATCGCGTCCGAGGATAACATTGCCGATCCCTTTACTAAGACTTTTGTAGCTAGAAGCTTTGAGAGGCATGTAGAGGCGATGGGGATGCATAACATGGCACATCTATTGGCTTAGGGCAAGTGGGAGATTGTTAGGAAATGCCCTAAGTATTAGAGACATTTTGATGTATTCATTTTGAACTGGATAATAAAATTATATATAGAGGTTATTCATTACATTGCTATCTGTCCTCGTCTTATTTACATGTTAAAGTAAACGTAAGCGAATATGGCTCACTGACTGCTTGTGTTAAAACTGCTAGAACGTTGCATGCAATGGACTTTTGTATGCGAGAAGACAATGTTCTAAAGTTAGCAGTCTAAACTATGGTCTGTAGTCTATGAGGTTAGACCGATCATCTAACTCATGTTAAGACTATTATGTTGTCCAAAGCCTTGGAGGGGACGGTCTGTCTTGACTGTCTGGAGCTAGACTCCTAAGTAGAGACATAGATATGTTGCTTGGTGGTGACATATTAGACCGGGACTAAAGCGTGATTGATCTACGTAGTCCGCTATGAGTGGATCAATCTGCTTTTGACGTTCATTGTGCAATAACCTTAATCCTGAGTAAATGAACTACTTCATGTATATGACTTGTGTACTTTGGTGTTCCAATGGCTAAAGCGTCTCAGAGGTAGTAAGCTTATAGACCAGTTCGTTGGGTGCATGACTTGTATACGATGAAGGGTTTGTTTGCAGATATCGGAATCATAGCTCTGAGGAGTTAAAGGTATCCTCTTAAAGGCATTATACTGAATGTGAAAATGGACAAGGCCTTGAGTCGTCTGCTGGGCGGATGACTTCTTATTCACATATAGTGAATAATCATTTTCTTAATTCGGTAGTATAATGGAACTTTAAGATAGCCTGATCAGTAGGATTAAACGGACTTTGACCTAAGGCTGATCATGGATATCATATGAGGGTTTTGCATATATGACAAGGTCATTGGATAGTAGCTCGTCACAGGCTTACGTAATACGGTATATAATTGGGAGTTCAGTTTCAGGTTTATAGTGGTGTGACTCTGAAACTAGTGATCATATGATTGAGTTGTTCGGTAAAGAATGATGATCATATGGAATCACGGGAGCCCGATTATATATGTCCAATCAGCCCCTCTACTAGCTCTACATAATTCCTTAACGTTTGGCAAATTGATTTGTATGCTATTGGCTAGTTTATTATGCATGGATGGTGATGACACAGGATTAGGATGGTAGACAAGATTCTCTCCGGTTGGATTCAGATTTTGTTTTGGATAATAGAGTACACAATTATTCGAACTCCAAATAAAGTTGCCATGATTTTATTTGAGATTGGATTGGAGTTGTAGAAAATTATCCATGAGAACAAGAATATGAAACACAACCGTTTTGTGGATTTTGTATTTTGAATTTTGAAATTTGAAATTTGAATTTTGAATTTGAAATTTGAATTTGAAATTTAAATTTGAAATTTGACATTTAAAATTTGAAATTTGAATTTGAAATTTGAAATTCAAATTTTGAATCACAGTCCAAGTAAGATTCAAATTTGTTGTGGAAAATCCACAAGGTTTGAAATTCGAATTTGAGTTGGATTTAGAGAGGATAATCTTGTTAGAATCCTACTTGAATTTTGAATCTAAATCCCAACAAAAGTGGATGAAATTTTTGAGGATAATCCTCAATGGAATTTCAGTTTTTTGTGGATAAGGTTCAAGGGAAAATTCAAGCTTCAATCCTAGTTGAATTTGGATTCTCTACTTCCCTGAAAAGTGGCCGAAATTAGGAAGAAAATCTCCTAGGAAATTCGGTTATTTTTGGATAAGGTTGAGATAAGATTCAAGCTTGAAAATCCTAGTGGAATTTTTGATTCTCCCTTATCCATAATGGCCGAAATCTTTAGGAGAGATTCTCCTTGTAATTTTCAGATTTTTTGGGTTGAAAAAGGGAGATAAGATTCTAGTTAAAATCTTGTTTAGATTTGGATTGGATTTATCCTAAGAAAACCGAATTTTATTGTGGAGATTCTCCCTTGGAAAAATTCAGATTTTATGGATATGGATAAGGGAAAAAATCTTTTCCTAATCCAATTCAAATTCAGAGAATCACCTCATGCAGGTCTATAAATAGAGGTCCTGCCACTCCAGTTCTCTCAGACCACAGACTCTCAGGTGAGCAGGCTTGTTGTTGCACAGCTCATCGTGACAATAAAGTTCTTTAGAGATCTGGGTGGTCGGAAGAAGACTAGCAGTGCTAGCATACCGATCGAGGTTCAGAGTGCCCACACACTCAGCCATTCGGGAATTGGAGAATAGTAGAGAAGGCTAGTTGGTTGAAGCCTCCGGTCATTCTCCTCCTGTAAGATTGGCATCCTTGAGGTATGAGTTTTAATTGTTGTTGGTTTATTGTATATGGCATCATGAGATATTTAACGATCCTAAAAATTTTTATTGTTCCGCTGCGCCACTCTGATACGTTTTTACCGATTTATTTTCCTACATTCTGAGATGCTAAATGATATGTTTCCATATTCTGTGTGAATATGTGATAAGTTTGCCAGTTGTATATGCCTTAAGTATGGCTTATGATTTTAACATGTTTTGCAGTTAACATGTTATACTTACTGGGCGTAAAGCTCACGAAGTGTATTCATGCTGTAGGTAAGCGTCCTATGGCATAAATAGCAATGGATGATGATGGCGACGGAGGCGGATGTAAGGCAAGGTTATGGAGACACTGCAAGTTAAACTTCCGCACAGTTTGAGTAAATAGTATTTTTGAGTAATAGTAATCGTGAACAGTGTTTTGAATAGTAACTGTTAAACAGTATTTCTGAATAGTAACCGTCAAACAGTATTTTTAAATAGTAACCGTCAAATAGTATTTTTGAATAGTAATTGGTAAATAGTATTTTTGAATAGTAATCGGTACACGTACGTGTATAGTAAATACGTACGAAATAAAAAAAAACCCTAAATTTATGATACCTAGTTAAGTAACTTTGAGTATCAATTGCAAGAAAGTATAAGTATGAGTTAAAGAAAGAGTTTTTAAATGATGGTCCGGGCCGCTGAGGGCACGGGGCGTTACATTGGGGGCGTCACATAACTGAAAGTACAACATATTACATAACTCAGAAGCATATCATCACTATAACTTAAAGCATATCGTGAACTATGCATGAACCGATTATGCTCAATTATGCTTCATTATGCATTATCTTTCTTTACTTATTTGAGGTCCCGTGTGTCAGTACTGAATGCGCATGGATCATCGGATTCACCATGATCATACTTTCTTTATGGGCCTTGGCCCGTTATATATTGTGATCCTCGGCTTCGGCTCGTCATACTTAAACTGAAAAATCTCTTCTAACTTGTGAGGCTGGTATGACACGCTTAAATTACCTAATTGTTGAGATCATGAGTTACTATCATCACGCCGTAAGCTCTACTAGGCTATCTACTAATCATGCACGATAAGGATATAAAGGCATCTAACTCATGCTATTCAATAATCTATGCGATTATGAAACATTTTATATCATATTATGCAACAATTATTCATGATTAGTATACATATCACAAACTAAAATAACAATTTCAAACTCATTTTATTCATGCTACAAGTAGAGTTGTACTTACTTGATCTGTAGGCAAATTTGTACCTCGCCTTGTCAATTTATAGGTCTCTACCTGTAATCATAACGCTTTCCATTAAAACTCGCTCTTAGGTCACTATGGTCCTTAGTGACTAATAAAAATTCAATTGTTATGTAGTACCAATCCTTATCGATACTAACTGCTCTCCTCTTGAGAGTTTGATTTTCTAATTTCTAATCGTGGTTAATTAATTTATTTACCCAATAAATTAATTAACATCGCTCTACCTCTTCTTATCTCAGGTTTGATTGGTTAACCGGCTAGTCAACTAACCGGTTACCTCGCGTATTAACTGTTAACCTATCTGATTACCTTTACCGATTCAAAACTTATTACTGAAAAAATGTCATTTGTTTTTGTGAAATTCCTTTTATTAGGATTTGAACACAATCTCCCTTGCAACCCATTGGAAGGTGGGGGTGTTTTTCTTAAATCCATTTTCTTGTGTTTAAAGAACACATTTTGATGTTCTTTAATAAGGGGTGTTTTGAAACCTTTTTTGAAAAACTATTTGTAACTCATTTTAAACGATTAAATTTGTGAACTTGGCAAACATGATACTTAGTCCTCGTTGAGCTGGACAACTTTCATGTTCACCTTGGAGCTCAATTCAAAATCTAACGGGTCCTAAACCTAGTAAACTCGTGGTTAAAACTGTGCTATTTTAGAAAATTTGCTAGTTTTTTGGTTATTTAAATACTACTCTGTTTGAGGCCATAAACCGCCGAATTTTTAAAATTCGCATGTGCCATCTTTTAGTTTTCGATGTGATCTACAACTTTCATGTTGAGCTCAAGATCCGGTTTGGACTCTAAATTGCTTATTTTTATAGAAACTCGAGACTGTTCCCTATTCTTAGGTTTTAGTCCCAGTTTTGAACTTTGGTTATAAAATGCTCCGAAAACCTCTCTTGCTGTCATTTTTGGCCAAAGGCTATTTGACGCAAAAATAACCATAACGAAATTTTCTAAAACTTTTTTTTACAAAATCTCAAAATCCATACATAACATGCTCCAAAATCCGCAAATCCGTGGCTAAAATCTGGGATAGGTTTGGTTTCCAGCCAAACCCTAAAACGTCTATACATCCAACCATCCATAAAAACTTAAATCATGATCATACAAGCACAAAAACATAAATACAAAATGCTAAGGGCTCAAAATAAACTTATTGCAACCCGTTGCTTGAAATACAGAATAAATTTCTTTGATCTTAAAACTTAAAAAGAAACTAAACCACGAAAGGGAAGGGTTTTTCAGATTTTTACCTTAGTGTGCTTGAAAGCACAACCAAACCAAGTGGTGACCAAACTTTTGTGTAGACCAAGGGTGGAAGTGGAGTCAGCTAAGGTTAGAAAGAAACATAAAAATCTCCCTGGTTAACCAAGCCAAATAACCAATAAAACCACACAGAATTGTCCTAGCAATTTACCTCAAAGTGGTCTTGAAGTGACTTGAAGAAATGGCTCCTCTCAAGCTGTGGTTGATTTTTGGTAAAAATTTTGGAGAACTTTGGTATGTTTAGGGGCTGTGGAGCATCAGCTAGGGGCTGAAGGAAGAGAAAAACTTTTTGAAGCTTTGGAGTTGCAAGAAGAGGAAAAATGAATCAAATGGCCAAGGTGCCCTTTATATAGACTTGTCCTAAGCATGATTAACTAATCCCAGGTATCTTTACTTAAGCCCAATTTAACTTAACTTAGGGGACAAATTTTGTGCTGCAGCCGCCCCCCCCCCCCCCCCCCCCTTCCAAAACCGATGGGAACATGGTGAAAAGAAGCCAAAATTGCATTTATGGAGTTGCAAAAGTCGCTAGTAACTTGTCTCCAACTTTTGCATTTTTTAATCAAAAGCTTATAATCATGTTTTCTTGTTTCAAGGGAAACTTTTCCACATTGTCTCTGAGGCTGTTTTGGCTGCCCTCCTACACGATTTCTGAGGTGGAAAATCCATCTGCAAAAGCTTCTCTTAGCAGTCTAATTTCCTCTGATGGTGTTCGGTCCTTTTTTGGCTGTATTCTAAACCTTGACCAAAAATGGATTCTCTTGATCTGATTCTTATTCTATCCATTCCTGGTTGGGTTGTAGTGCCTATGAGCCCATTCTATGCCTGTTTACTATTCATTTACGGTACTGTGATTGTGTCTATACTGTGCTGACACTGCGTATGCATAGTATAACTTTTTCATGCGAAATTTCAGACACAGTCTATCTAGAATAATTTGGACGTGCTGATTTCAAATTTATCAGTTTTACATCCGTCTGAGGTCGTCTGGACCAATTTTCTGGATCTGTGTGATCCCGACTCAGAAATCACCTTTTGTGCTCAACTGACCAGTTTGAGTGTTCTGAGTCTAAATATATCAGCTTTGGGCTGAGAAGAGGTCGTCTTGCCCCTTTTCCCGATACTGAGTATCTCTCAAACAAAAATTTCACGTTTTGTGCTCAATTGACTAAATTGAGCATGTTGACTATAAATATATCAGTTTTATGTCAAGAAAACGTCATCTCGACCGTTTTCTCGATATTGTATATTTATTAGGTAAAATTTCACTGTTATGCTCAAATAACCAGTCTAAGCATACTGATAACTATCTCATCAGTTCTATGTCAAGAAATGGTCATCTTGACCAGTTTCTTGATACCGTTTGCCACACATGCGCACTTACACGTAATAAGGTGAACCGATTTCACTCTCGGTTGCCCATTTCGCTGCATGACTAGTAATTAAACGTTTCTTTATCCGTTGAATTCATTCAAACTGGAAAATTATACTATATTCATAAAATTAATTACTTATTACAGAGTATTTAGGTTCCATGAACGTGGTGGTTATTACATATATGTTGCCTTAATTCCTCCAAGGTTAAGACATATATTAATAATCGCTTATTTTGGCCGCCAGTTTAGTTAACAGAGCTCTAGGGAAGGTTAATAACTAAACGATTCTTGAGTGTATAACCATTGTTTATGTAGTTTGATCCACATCCTACCAAGCCATGGAGGGGTGGTCATGAATAGAATCATACCCGAACACATTTTCCACATAGAAGATCCAATCTAGTATACCGGCGGCAGTAAACACCTACCTAGGGGTGTGGTTAGGGCAGAACTAATGCGAGACATTATCATACTTTCACACATGGATCAACAATAGAGGCCGTGGGTTTTGTTTGAAACCCTCTCCCACTCAATATTTTGAAAAACATATAAATTTTGAAAAAATTATGTATGATCAATATAGTTTGTGCGACATTCACCTATTCTATATGACATGTTATCAAATATGCATCCAATTCATCCATCAATACATATTCATCCATCCATGACATATCACAAAAAAAATAAATGATGAAAAAATTAAATAACTAAGGCATAGTCCCATCCTAGAATAAAGAAAAAATTAAAGATTACAAAATTCCATCTAAAGTATTCTTTGGGCCTTGAATTTTTGCTCCATCTTCTTATATCCATCTTCATGTATCCTTCTCATTTATTTCTCATCCCAGTAATTATTTAAAATTCAACTTTTAAAAATTTAAATTTGAAATTCAAATTTGAGAATTTGAATTTCAAATTTAAATTTAAATTTCAAATTTTTAAACAATTTAAATTTCATGTATAATAATATGTAATTTCAAAAATTTCTAATTTTCAATTACATATTTTTATACATGATTTAAAATTAAATCTCAAATTCAAAATTGAAATTTTTGATTTTTCGGCCCGAAAGCCCGCAGCCGCCATGGGCAGCCCCAGCCCCTGGGGGGACTACCAGCCCACGCACAGGGAGGGTGCAGCCCGACAGGGGGGTTGCATATAGGCAACGCCTACGTCCATGGGCTGTACACCCGGGGGTGCCATAATAGCCAGCTAGGCTATAGGCAGCGCATGTAGACATGGGCTGCACACCCGAGGGGCCACAACAACTTGCCAGGCTGCAGCCCTAGGGCCTCAACAACCCCTAGGGGGGCCACGACCACCCCTAGCTGTAGGCATAGCCTGCGACCGTGGGTGGTCTAACCTTAGACAGGGGCTGCCGCAGCCCCTTCCTGCCCGAGGGTAGGGACTGCAGCCTCACTAAGGCCAGTGGCCTGTTCTAAGGGGCTGATTCTTGATTTTCATGCCATATTCTAATTTACCCATTAAGATCTCTAAAAATTAATTTGAATCCTAATTAAATTGGAATTTTCCACATAAATAAATTTCAATTTTTAAATCAAATTTGACTTTGGGAAAAAATAAATTTTGGTCTTCAGTCTTTAATCTCCTCCAAGAATAATTACATAAAATTTCCTATACCGTTTCTAGTGTACAAAATTCTAATCTTAAAAATTCTAAGAGACTAAAATTAAAATCCATGGGAAAATTACGGTGATTATAAATCGCCCCCATAGTTACATAAAAATTCCTAGAAACAATTTTTCTAAATTCTAAGGAACCAAAACTGGTAATATCAAGCATGCTTATAATAATTCAAAAAAATTAAAATAATCACATACTACATACATAATTCATGATAACAACATAAAAGAATCCTAAAATACCACTCTTTAAATATCAAATCCATACATTAAAAAGACTAAACTATTGTCTAATTTATGTACATGATATAATCACGAGATGGCTCTGATACCAATTATAGGATAAATCGATAAAAATTGCATGGCAGAATTACAAAAATTTTGTAAGATATCTCGTGATGTCATATATAATAAACTAACAACAATAAACTTATACCTTCAGAGGACGCCAAAGATGCAGGAAGAGAACGACCGGAGGGCTTCAACTAATTAGCCTTTTCTATTATTCTCCAATTCCCGGATGGCAGAGTGTGTGGGCACTCGGATCCTCGATCGGTATACTAGCACTGCTAGTCTTCTTCCAACCACCTAGATCTCTTAAGAACTTATTCTCACAGTGAGTTGTGCAACAATAAGCCTGCTCACCTGAGAGTCTGTGGTCTCAGAGAACTGAAGTGGTAGGATCCCTATTTATAGGCTTGCATGTGGTAATCCCTTGAATTTGAATTGGACTAAGAGAAGATTTTCTCCCCTTTTTCCACACAAAATCCAAATTCACTATAGGCTAAAAATAAGGGAAGATTCGGCCAACCATAGGAGATTTTTGTATTCAAAATTCAAACAGGATTTTAATTTGGATTTTATCTCCTCATTTATCCACTAAAACCGATTTCCCCTAGGCCAAGAAACATGGCTAGATTCAGCCATCCAAGTGTGAGGATAATCAAAATTCAAATAGGATTTTGTAACTTGAATTTCATCTCAACCTTACCCATAAAAAATCTGAACTCCCTTAGGCTTATCCTTAGAGAAATCCGGCCATTCCATGTGAGAGAGAGATTCAAAATTCAAATAAGATTTTCTAACTTGAATTTCCCTTCATCCTTATCCATAAAAACTGAATCCTCCTAGGGTGGGATTCCCTTAACAAATTCGGCCACATTTAGAGGATTTAGGATTCAAAATTCAAGTAGGATTCAAACAAGATCTTCCTCTCCCTTATCTACAAGAAAACCAAATTTTATCATGTGGATTTATCTAAAACAAATTTGGTTACTACTTGGATTTGTGATTCAAAATTTGAATTCAAATTTCAAAGTTCAAATTTCAAAAATTCAAACTTCAAATACAAATTTCAAATTTAAATTTCAAATTCAAATTCAAATTCAAATTCAAATTCAAATTTCAAATTTCAAATTTCAATTTTAAATTTCAAATTCAAATATCAAATTCAAAAATCAAATTTAAATTTCAAATTCAAATTTCAAACTCCACAAAAAATCTTGAATTTCAAATTTTGCTCTCTTGGATAATTTTCCACAACTCCAATTCAAATTCAAAAAAAATCATGGCAACTTTATTTGAAATTTGAATAATTGTGTAATCGCTTATCCAAAACAAAATACAAATTCGATTAGGAGAGAATCTTGTCTTCCTTCCTATATCCATGCAAGACTACAAAGCAACAAGTATACCCCGATCAATTTGCCATCCGTTAAGGAATTATGTGGAGTTAGTAGAGGGACCACTTAGACATATATAATCGAGCTCTTGTGAATCCATATGATCATCGTTTTGTACCGAACAACTTAATCCTATGATCACTAATTTCAGAGTCACACCACTATAAACCTGAAACTGAACTCCCATTTATATACTGTATTACGAAAGCCTGTGACAAGCTATTGTCCAATGACCTTATCATGTATGCAAAACCCTGATATAATATCCATGATCAGCCTTAGATCAAAGTCTGTTCAACCTACTAATTAAGATATCTTAAAGTTTCATTATACTACCAAATAAGAAAATGATTATTCACCATGTGAATAAGAAGTCATCTGCCTAGCAAATGACCTAAGGCCTTGTCCATTTTCACATTCAGTATAATGCCTTTAAGAGGATACCATTAACTCCTTATTAGATCTATGATTCCAATATCTGTAAACAAACCCTCCATCATATACAAGTCATGCACCTAATGAACCGGCCTATAAGCTTACTATCACTGAGATGCTTTAGCCATTGGAACATCAAAGTACACAAGTCATATACATGAAGTAGTTTATTTACTAAGGATTAAAGTTATTGCATAATGAATGTCAAAAGCAGATTGATCCACTCATAGCAGACTACATAGATCAATCATGCTTTAGTCCCGGTCCAATATGTCACCAACAAGCAACATATCTATGTCTTTACTCAGGAGTCTATGCTCTGGACAGTCAAGACAAACCGTCCCTACCATGGCTTTAGACAACATAATAGTCCTAACATGAGTTAGATGCTCAGTCTAACCCCATAGACTACGGACCTTAATTTAGACTGCTTACTTTAGAACATTGTCTTCTCATATGACGTCCCATGCCCATAGTGGCCCAGACCGTCACTAAAAACTACTACTTTACTTTTACTTAAAACTGATACCATAAGCTTACTTAATTCGATACCATAATTTTAGGGGATTTTTTTTAATGTGTACATATTTACTATTCATGTACGTATACTTCAAAATATAAAATCTAAGTCATAAGGAGTACTGTCATACATACATACTTATAAAATAATTTAACTAATTACTATTTAAAATATACTATTCAAATATACTGTTAACTGTTCCAAAATACATACATACTTATATTGACTGTTTAATTAAAAACTATTCCAAATATACTATTCATATATATATATATATATACTGTTTACTGTTTCCAAACTCCAAACTATGCGGAAGATTAAACTTGTGGTGGTATCCATAACCCCATCCTCACATCCACCTCCACCGTCGTCATCACTCATTGGTGTTTAAGCTATAAGACGCTTACCTACAGTATGAACACATAGTGTGAGCTTTATGCCCAGTAAGTACACAATGTTATCTGTAAAACATGTTTAAAACATTGTACATACTTAAAACCACATAAGCATGTCAAGTACTAACATAGATAACTGAAACATTCACATATCAGAACATAGCATATCACTGAATGCAAGACATCACATACTTTATGCATAACAGAATACATCGTGTATTGAATGCATATATACTATAACTAGAAGCCTGCTAAACTGTAGCTAAGGCATATCATAATAATGCATGATCTGATTATGCTCATATTATTCTTCATTATTTATTATCTTTTCTTTACTCTGCTAGGGGCCCTTGTGTTAGTACCGTGTGCACAGACCATTGGTAACGCCCGTGGTCAAAAAAAGCCAAAGAGCCATCAACGGATACTCAACTTTGCTTTAACTTACTTTAACTTGAGAACCTCTTCAACTGAAAAGGCCGGTACGACATGCTATTAAATTCCATCTTGTTTATTTGCTCTAGCCATATGCTTTTCTAAGCTGTCCCTATTCCTATGCGATAGGGATATATAACATCTAACTTGTTCTTTCATCAATCTACTCAATTGTGAAATTATATGCTCTTATGTATGCTGTGCAACAATGTGTGCATGACAGGCATGCTTAACATATTGTAAAAATCATCATTTCAAATTCATTTTATTCATGCTGTAGGCGGAGTTGTACTTACCTGTCAATGGACAGTTTATACGCTTGCCTTCGTCACAATATAGGTACCTCCCTGTAATCATAACGCATTTCGTTAACATTCACCCTTAGGTCACTGTGGTCATTAGTGACTAATAAAAACTCTATCGTTAGGTGATATCGATTCTTATCGGTACTAATTGCCCTCCTCTTGAGAGTTTGATTTTTTTTTTTTATAATCATGGTTAATTAATTTATTTACCCAATAAATTAATTAACGTCGTTCTTAGGTCACTCTATCATTAGTGACTAATAAATTTATCGTTGTGTGGTACTAATGCCTATCAGTACCCAACTGCTCTACTATGGGAATTTGATATTTAATTTCTAATCGTGCTTAATTAATTTGTCTACTTGACAAATTAATCACTGTCTCTCACTATTCCATTCAAACTCGGTCCTTGACTGGTTAACCGACCAGTCAACTGACCAGATACCTCGCGTATTGACTGTTTTGCCTATCCGGTTGCTTTTACCAATTTAATCACCACAAATTTTATACTTAGCTCGCACCTGTCCCTCGGGTGGTACTATTCTGACATAGGGTTCATTTCCTTACATTTCGATATTTCGAATGGGTGGTTTACTAATCCTCACAACGTTCATCCTTCTTTCCCGAGCCTAGGTCATTAAGAGGGGGCTCGGGTTTCCATCCCAATCACATTTTTACCCTTCGTTTCCTAAAATACCCCTTTGTGCCATTTTAGAAATTTTGGTAGCATTTCCGCTTAATTTTTGTGTTCCCGGCATTTAGGAAACACCTCAAAACCATCTAAACAATTCTAATCTATCACATACTAAACCAGAGGCCTAATTTTTATGTAAAAACTCAACGTTTTAAGTAAAAATATTCATATTTCCATACGTTTTCTTTTTTGACATTTCATCCCTCTTTCTTACAATTCCTCAAGCCAATACTCCATAATTAATACATAATTATTCCAATAATAAAATGAGAAATAAAGGATCAAAACTACTACCAAAATTGTTCCCACCAACGGTCAAAAGATCCGTTAAGTCTTGACCACACAATCTTGGAATCATCATTCTTCACTTTTGAAATTCTGGTTTGCAAATCTGATGTTGCATATGTGTCCGAAACGTCGAAAATAAGCCAACGAGCCATTCTTTAAATTTTGGTCTCTGGGTTGCTGTTGACCGGCGTCGACCGCCATTGATCGGTGTCGACCGATTGTTGACCTGTGTTGACCGGCAGTGGTGAGGGAAAAGGCAGCCACCATCTTGAAGAGCTCGATGAGAGGAACCCATTAGTAGTGTCAATTTCACCAATCGAGACCCATATCATCAGAAATCGAGCTTCAACGGTGGACAGCAGTGGCGATGCTCCGATCTCTGCCGTGTCATGGTTGATTTGTGCAATTAGCTTGGCACTTTTGATCTTCAGCCCATTCTGTACGTTTTGAGACTAGCGGTGTCGCTCATCTCTGCCGAAATCATTGAGTTTCACGGCGGCGATGGGCGAGCTTGGGTGGCATGATTCAGCGGCTGTTGACATGAAATGAAGCTAGATTTTTGTTGTACTCTTCACCATGAATCCATTGGGACCAGAATTGTGGCATTTGGACATCGGACGGCGAAGAAACGGTGGCTTGAAAATTTCGGCCTCCGATGGCTTCGAGCGGCACGTGCGGCATGCTCCGACAGCAGTTCCATCGCGTCGACCCAGCATTGGACTCAGCTTGGCGAGAGCTTTCTAACAAGATTGATGTTGTCAAAAACAGACACCGTTTCCGGTTCATGGGTACCGTTCATAATCGGCGGTGTGGGGAAAAAGAAAGAAAGAAGAAAATTATGGGGGCTTATTTTGAATTTCTGAATTTTCCTTCCCCTTTCATACTATTTTTTTGAAAAATTTTAGCATAAGCTATACCGACTAATTTAGGCGTGCTGAACCCAAATATATCAGTTTTATTTTCATCCGAGGTCATCTCGATCAGTTTTCCGATACTGCGATTTCCCGGTCAACAATTTTGTTTTGGGCTCAAATGACTAATTTGAACATGCTGATATAGGAAAATAAATCGGTAAAAACATATCAGAGTGGCACAGCGGAACAATAAAAAATTTTAGATCGTTAAATATCTCATGATGCCATATACAATAAATCAACAACAATTAAAACTCATACCTCAAGGACGCCAGTCTGCAGGAGGAAAATGACCGGAGGCTTCAACCAACTAGCCTTCTCTACTATTCTCCAATTCCCGAATGGCTGAGTGTGTGGGCACTCTGAACCTCGATCGGTATGCTAGCACTGCTAGTCTTCTTCCGACCACCCACATCTTTAAAGAACTTTATTGTCACGATGAGCTGTGCAACAATAAGCCTGCTCACCTCAGAGTCTGTGGTCTAAGAGAACTGGAGTGGCAGGACCTCTATTTATAGACCTGCATGAGGTGATTCTCTGAATTCGAATTAGATTAGGAAAAGATATTCTCCCTTATCCATAACCATAAAATCTGAATTTTTCCATGGGAAAATCCCAACAATAAAATTCGGTTTATTTCGGATAAATCAAATCCAAATCTAAACAAGATTTTAACTAGAATTTTATCTCCCTTTTTCAACCAAAAAATCTGAAATTCCTAGGAGAAAATCTCCTCAAAACATTCGGCCACTTTTAGGATAAGGGAGAATCAAAATTCCACTAGGATTTTCAAGCTTGAATCTTATCTCAACCTTATCCAAAATAACTGAATTTTCCTAGGAGATTTCCTCCATAATTTCGGCCATTTTTCAGGGAAGGAGAGAATCCAAATTCAACTGGGATTGAAACTTGAATTTTTCCCTTGAACCTTATCCACAAATACCGAAATTCCATTGAGCATTATCCTCAAAATTTCGTCTATAATTTGTTAGGATTTGGATTCAAAATTTAAGTAGGATTCTAACAAGATTATCCTCTTCAAATCCAACTCAAATTCGAATTTCAAACCTTGTGGATTTTCCACAACAAATTCAAATCCTACTTGGACTGTGATTCAAAATTTGAATTTCAAATTTCAAATTCGAATTTCAAATTTAAATTTCAAATTTTCAAATTTAAATTTCAAATTTCAAATTTCAAATTTCAAATTTCAAATTTAAATTTCAAATTCAAATTTCAAATTCGAATTTCAAATTCGAATTTCAAATTCAAATTTCAAATTCAAAATTCAAATTTCAAAAATTCAAATTTCAAAATCCACAAAACGGTTGTGTTTCAAATTCTTGTTCTCATGGATAATTTTCTACAACTCCAATCCAATCTCAAATAAAATTATGGCAACTTTATTTGGAGTTTGAATAATTGTGTACTCTATTATCCAAAACAAAATCTGAATCCAACCGGAGAGAATCTTGTCTACCATCCTAATCCTGTGTCATCACCATCCATGCATAATAAACCAGGCAAGTGCATACACAAATCAATTTGCCAAATGTTAAGGAATTATGTGGAGCTAGTAGAGGGACTTATTGTACATATATAATCGGGCTCCCGTGATTCCATATGATCATCATTCTGTACCGAACAACTCAATCATATGATCACTAATTTCAGAGTCACATCACTATAAACCTGAAACTGAACTTCCAATTATATACCGTATTACGTAAGCCTGTGGTGAGCTACTATCCAATGACCTTGTCATATATGCAAAACCCTTATATGATATCCATGATCAGCCTTAGGTCAAAGTCCGTTTAATCCTACTGATCAGGCTATCTTAAAGTTCCATTATACTACCAAATTAAGAAAATGATTATTCACCATATGTTAATAAGAAGTCATCCGCCCAGCAGATGACCCAAGGCCTTGTCCATATTCACATTTAGTATAATGCCTTTAAGAGGATACCTTTAACTCCTCAGAGCTATGATTCCGATATCTGCAAACAAACCCTTCATCGTATACAAGTCATGCACCCAACGAATCGGTCTATAAGCTTACTACCTCTAAGACGCTTTAGCCATTGGAACATCAAAGTACACAAGTCATATACATGAAGTAGTTCATTTACTCAGGATTAAGGTTATTGCACAATGAACGTCAAATCAGATTGATCCACTCATAGCGGACTACGTAGATCAATCACGCTTTAGTCTCGGTCTAATATGTCACCACCAAGCAACATATCTATGTCTCTACTTGGGAGTCCAGCTCCAGACAGTCAAGACAAACCGTCCCCTCCAAAGCTTTAGACAACATAACGGTCTTAACATGAGTTAGATGCTCGGTCTGACCCCATAGACTACAGACCATAGTTTAGACCGCTAACTTTAGAACATGGTCTTCTCGCATACAAAAGTCCATTGCATGCAATGTTCTAATAGTTTTAACACAAGCAGTCAGTGAGCCATATTTGCTTACATTTACTTTAACATGTAAATAAGACGAGGACAGATAGCAATGTAATGAATAACCTCTATAATTTTATTATCCAGTTCAAAATGAATACATCAAAATGTCTCTAATGCTTAGGGCATTTCCTAACAGCTGATTCCAAATATATCAGTTTTATATCAAGAAAAGGTCATCTTGACCAATTTCTTGATACTGTAGTTGGGCCTACACTGTGTTGACACTGCGCATGCATAACGAGGTGTTTTTGCATAAAATTTCAAACATAGTCTCTCCTTACTAATTTGGATGTGGTGATTTCAAATTTATCAGTTTTACGTCCATCTGAGCTCGTCTAGACTAGTTTGTGGGATCTGTGTGACCCTACCTCGAAAAACATGTCTTGGGCCCGATTGACTAATTTGGCCGTTCTAAGTCAAAATATATCAGCTTCGGGCTGAGAAAAGGTTGTCTTGAACCTCTTCCCGATACTGGGTACCTCTCAAACAAAATTCTCGTTTTATGCTTAATTGACCAGATTGAGCCTGTTAACTATCAATATATCACTTTTATGTCAAATTAAGGCCGTCTTGGCCATTACCCTGACATTACATATCTACTATTCATTATTCACTGTTCTCTATTTGACTGACTAATCTAAGCGTTCTGACTCCGATTTTGTCAATTTCTTGGCGAGAAGAGGTCATCTAGACCACTTTTCTCGATACTATACATCTATTAGGGCAATTATCGCTGATGTGCTCAGATGACCAGTCTGATCATATTGATGACTAACTCATTAGTTCTGTGTCAAGAAATGGTCATCTGGACCAGTTTCTTGATATTGCGTGTCTCACATGCACACTCACATGTACTAAGGTAAACCGAACTCACTCTCGGTTGGCCCTTTCACTGCATGACAGTTCTATGTCAAGAAATAGTCGTCTAGACTGGTTTCTTAATACTGCGTGTCTCACACGAACAGTCACATAATAGTGTGGACCGATTTCACTATCAGTTGCCCCTGTCACGCATGAATAGTAATTAAACGTTACTGTACCCATTTAATTCATTCAATTGGAAACTATACTGTATTTATTAACTTAATAACTTATTACATAGTAATTAAGTTTCATAATTCATGAGAGTCATTATAGCGGCTCTCTACTCATTACACAGTCTTCTATACAGGCGTGTGTAAGGCAACACGGGTGTGTACTGATTGAAATTTCTCAACACAGTCACGTCCTGGAACACGGCTTTCTACACTGCAACAGTCCAAACGGTACACGGTTACTTACACAGCTGTGTACCTGACCATGTTACTCTTACACGGCCATTTACACTTACACGGTCTCTGACACGTACATGGTCCGAACGATACACGGGCCGTGTACCTGACTGTGTTCTTCAAATTTGCACAAAAAAGCTTCAAAATACTCCAAATTCATTCCTTAATAACTTATTACATGGTAAGTAGGTTCCGTGAATGTGGGGGTCATTACATCTCACATACAAAAGTCCATTGTATGCAACATTTTAACAGTTTAACACAAGCAGTCAGTGAGCCATATTTGCATACATTTACTTTAACATGTAAATAGAATGAGGACAAGCAGCAATGTAATGAATAACCTCTAAATATAAATTTAGTATCCAGTTCAAAATAAATAACATACATTAAAATGTTTTTCATGCTTAGGGCATTTCCTAACATAAGAATGCTTAGGGCATTTCCTAACATAAGCATTAACCTTAAGCCACCATCTGCATTCTAAAAGTTGGGCCTTGGTGAAGTTAAGTCGACGACAATATGCTTGAAATTACCCAATAGATCTTTCACTTATCTGTGGGGTATCATTAAAGATGTTTTGGTTAAGGTCGACAAGTTCATCTTTTTGGTGGATTTCGTAATGCTTGACAGAAAGGAAGACCGAGGGACTCTAATTATTTTTGGTTGAACCTTCCTTGTAATCAAAGGCATGATTATTGATGTTCAACAAGGTAACTTGATGCTTTGAGTTAATAAAGAAGAGGTTAAGTTTGATATTTATCGCCCAACAAGGCTTCCAGATAAGACCCTTACTTACAATTGGGTTGACGTAGTAATGGATGTTGATAAACAAGTAATACATAATGGCTTGTATTGTGATCCTAATGTCTTGCCCGGTGACCCAATAGAGCCACGCTCTGAGAAGTTCACATCTTGGAAGGATATGCCACTCGCCTCAGATTTCGGAGACCTACCATCTCTTGTAAAAAAAGATCTTAGGAAGTTTGCCTTTATGCCACAAGCTCCACCAATCAACTCAGCATATAAGGTGCAATTAGAGAGTCTTGAATAGATGAAGAATCTTGGGAATTCCATGGTAATTCTAAGTGATGAGAACAAACTAGGGTTAACAAATAGAACTGATACCCATTTCAAGTTTCGGAAGGGCTAGTGATAAGAGCTCGAGCTAAACGGTTCAAGAAAGCACTTAATGGATTAATCTAAAATATTCAACAAGCTGAAAAATACATATTCACAATTGATAGTGAGCCAAGATTGGTCCAAGTTATCAAAGCAACTACGGAAGAGGATCAATAACAAGCACACATATGAATGGCATGCATGGCCACGTTTATTTACACGTGAACAGTGTTTTTGAACAGTGTCAAATTAGATTTAGGTGTTTAAACTTTAGATTAGGTAGATTTTGTTTCTTTTATTTGAAATTTAAATAAGTCTCTTACCTGATTCGCATGTAGATTTTTGAGAGAGGGTTTTAAATTTTGAATAGGTTGTCTTTATGGCTGATTGGTATGTGATATTCTCAAGGGGGATTTGAATTTTAAATAAGTCCTTTTCTTTAGGGGTTGATAAATGTGAATTGTAGGAGGGGATTTTTAAAGTTTAAATTTTAAAAAATAGATTTAGATGTTTCAAACTTTAAATTTTCAGGTAGATTTAGGAATTTTAAATTTTGAATTTCAGAATATTTTATTCTTTAAATTTTGGATTGTAATTTTTAGTCTATTTATAGGCGTGTTTTATATGAATAAAGAATATAGATAGATAGACGTTTGTTTATAAAAGTAAGAGTGATTCTCTTTGGTTCTTCAAGAACTTTCCAAACTTATCAGAGTTTTCTGTGGCATTCAAACTTACTTATCAATCGGTTTTTCTATTACTGTTTGTGGCGTCTTCACTATACTAAGGTTCTTACCTCTTTATAGATAACGGGTTGAGGTCATTTGACTCGAACCTAGTCATAGAATGATCTTAGAGACTTTCTTGAATTACGAGTTTCATCAGTTCTTGACGAGGTTCATATCACCATGTGCATCTAACACTTCTCACGGTAGAAGAGTTTTGAAGCAAGGCTTGAAATGTAACTTCAAGCCTAAACTATCAGTGACCCGACTCGCTCAGGCTGTTGACTACTTTACTTCTTACGTAACGTGACTTTATTTTATCATTTTTTTCCATCTGAATTTTTTTTAATCATACATATATATATTTGTCAAAACATTTCATATTTCATAAAATACTTGCATTTTTGTTCTATTAAAATACTTCGTAATATAAACATACATTCAAGCTTGTCTCGTTTCTTTACATATATATTTCATCTTTTTTCAGCGGAAAAGCATAACAGATCCACTCCCTATCCATGACATCCCGGGAATCTGTTTGTGGCGGCCCGCCTCTTGTGGAGATCATACAATACTATTACAGTTGAGCTTTATCGCTAACTGCGATAGATTGTACTCTCATGGGTCGCCGGCTTATCTCTCTACTCTTTTTAAATCATGACGTTTTTGGGAAAAATTTTTTTTTCTTGAAACATCATATAAAATCTTTTTCCACTATTTACTTTGTTGGCAAGTACAAAGTAATATAAATAATACAATACTTTTGTAAAATATATATATAATTACAAAAGAACTGTTTCCCTTTTTTTCCCTTCACTTTAACGCTCAGCGGGAAGACTCTGGCAGTACCATATCCCTCGCCCAGTTATCCCATTTGACACGCGCCATCCCGTCCGCATCCAGTCAAACAAGCTACTGAGCTGGTCGCTTACCTGCAACATTAGCAAAAATGGTGAGCTACAGGCTCAGTAAGTTCAAACATGCAAGAAATAAAATTTCTATGAATAGTACTATTCATCGTGAATAGTATTGTTGACCACTATTCATACGTAAATAGTAACTTTGACCACTATTTATGGTGAATAATAAGTTTGACCACAACACTGTATCACACTGGTACATCTACCGCGATGTTAGTGCTCTCACTAAACTGTCTTATGCTCAATTATGGCACAGTTTCAGTTTTAGGTCATTATCTTTATTTAGTTCTGGTTTTGAGCTCAGGTTGGCAGTACCATTTAAGTGCGCATGACTGGGAGCGGTACATTAGTGCTGACCTCCACAGCCTTAATCTCATAGCCCCGAAGGTAAAATTGTACATGACTGGGAGCGGTACATCAGTGCTGACCTCCACAGCCTTATCTCATAGCCCCGAAGGCAAAAGTACCTCCCTATACGGAAGGCTGGTACGCCAGAAAGTGGTTTCATTACCGACTTTTTAACATTCTTACCCGGTGACTTCACATTGTCCCGTGGTTAGGAATGGTTCACATTTTAATTTTAGGTGAGTGAGTTTGATTAACCTCGCTCTAGTGCCCGAAGCACAATTAACCATGTGTCCCATTCTTATAGTGCCCGTAGCACATTTCGTCTCTCTCTCTATTCTACCATAGTGCCCGTAGCACATATGTACCTAACTTATAGTTAGTACATTAAAGTTAGCACAATATTGCTATATGTTGCAGACAGGTAAACGTCTGAACTTACCTTATCAGACTGTTCCCTTTCTCTCTCTTGGATCTTGAATCGCCTTCCTTGTAGGCCGATTTTGGGATCCTACAGACAAAACTATGTCTGTTAATTTCATTTCCCTTTATAGCTTTTATTTTTCATTAAAAAGCTTAAATAAAACCTATTTATAACTTTTTAGGTTTTATTTATTATTTTCACCATTTTCCCCCAACTTTTGCAAAATTACGATTTTACCCCAATATTTTGGCAAAATTACAGTTTTGCCCCTGACGGAATTTTATCGATCCAGACTGCATTTTTGGCTCTCAGGAACTTTTCTGACTCTTTTCTAATCATTACCGGGTTCGTTTCTATTTTATTTCCACTTTTTGCTTTCCCGGCCCTCGGGAAGCACTATTCCGACCCTTACGTCGGTTTAGCGATTTCTATCGTTTCGGAGTCTCAAATGGACGTTTCACTAGTATTTAAAACGTTCATCTAGACTTTCCCGACCTAGGTCTCTGAGGCTCGGGTTTTCCGTTCCCGACTCGGACCTTTATTTTATTTCCAAAAACGCCCCCCCCTCGGGGTCGGTTTTTCAATCTCACTCACGTTTTTCATTTTCAAGGGGATGGGTTACTATTCATGACCCACCCCTTAAATTTTTTTTCCTTATTCAATTTTTCCGTTAGGGACTCGGGTTTCCGTCCCGGCCCTAACTTTTAATTTAAATTCCTATTTTACCCCGAATGCCGTTTTTGAAATTTCGGCAGCATTTCGGCGTAAATTTAAGGCTTCCGGCGTTAGGTACGCCTCGAACCATATGTACCTGCCACGTACTATACCACAAGCCTATTTTATGTAAAAGTTTTCCAAACTTTTACATAAAGCCCACAATTTCCCAATTTCACATTATCACCCACATAGCAAAATTTTTTCACAATTTACCCTTAATTTGGTTTCGGTTTTCACAACCAAACCGAACCAAATTTTGTCAAACTTTCACCACACTTTAGGCCATTCAAATGTCACGTTTTTAACACATTTTCAAGCCCATTTTCTTTGCATTTTCAACCAAACTTCCTAGGGTTTTTACCCTTGTACAACCCACGGCCATTTAATGAAACACATGCCAACATTTTTGTTTCATTCTTTCAATCACATTGCCACCATTTACACATTAAATTGCATGATTTAAATTAACCAAACACCACATAAAAGCATGCAAATTTTTCTTCCAAACCCTTAGGAGACTCACGGCCACTCTGTGTAATTCATACCAAAAATTTTTTTCAAGCTTTTCATAATGAAATACAAGCTTTATTCTTCACAAAATTAAACTTGGAAGCAAGTTAGAAATTAAACCACAAACTTTTCTCATTGGTTACTCAAGGTAACCCACGGATTTTCCCTTGAAAAACCAACAAAATTTCGGTTTTTCTTTACACAATTTGCATGGTTTTCTTACTTATTTCATCCTTAACAAAACCCAACATCAAATCCATGAAAAGCAACCAAAATTTTTTCCATCTTTCTATCACTATTCACCCACGGATTTTGTGAAGAAAACCCATGAAAAATTTTGTGAAAAAGGGAGTTACCTTGGTCTAATGCTTCCTTTGTCTTCAAGGAACACTTTGACACTCTTTTTTGTGAAGAAAAGTTGAAGAAAATCTTGGCTTCCCTTTGGTCCCTCACATAGACACCATGGAAGAAAACTTAGAAATTTTTGTCTTTGGTTTTGCTTTGAAAAAATGTCTCGGCCCTTTTGTTACAAAGTGACCGACTTATGCAAACCAAAAGCCAATTAATTTGGCTCTAAACCAATCAAATTTCAACACCTTTCACACCATTTCTTTCCATAATTTTCAAAAATTAAAAATGGTAATTTTTGGCCAAATCTTGGCCTTTAGATCAAAAGGTGATTAAATCCTAGCCTTTAATGCCACCAACCACCTTATTTCTTTCCTTTAATAATCTTGATTTATGATGTCATAAATGCAAAAGTGAAAGTTGACTTTGACTTTCACTATTTACATTAATTCGACTACTTTTTGACCGATGCCGGTTCGAGCCGAAATTTTTTTGAAATCGTCCCGGCGTGTTCCTGAGGTCTCCTGTGCAGTCGGATCAATTTAATCTGCTTCCGTTTGATCAAAATCAATCCCGGAAGTTTACCGTCTTTTATTGGCTCGGTTAGGATTTTCAATGCCAATTTTGGCACCGTTTCACCCGTTTCAACTCAGTGAATTTTTCCAACACTGAATTCTTACTCGTCAGTATTGTTAGAACATTTTCATATATTCTAAACAATATAAACACATTTATTTCACTCTTTAAATAGTACAAATTGTTATATACATACAATTGTACATTTTCATCCGAGAACTGCCTGAATTTCCCGGTTGTCACACTGTCTGCTAGCCTATCAATTTCTTTTCTCATAATGCAGGTAGCTTACCCTTATTATCTACATCATGAATAGACTAGTGAGCTAGAGCTCAATAAATACAAATATACATACAAAACATTGCCTATTCATGTCAACTTATGTTAGTCTCATTATGCTTGTTTGTCTTTCATTCTTTCATTTTTATTGTTCTTTCTTTCATATCCTATCATTCTGATCTTTTCTTTTATTTACTTTACTTTTACTTGTAAGTCCCATTGTTGGTCGTACCTGATGCGTGCGGACCAATGAGGTGAGGGGGAGTAACCCACCAACCTACCCCACAGTCAAACTTTAACTTTTAACTACCGCACCTTCGGGGTAGTGCCTTTAAGCCTTTAACTATCGCACCTTCTATGGTGGCCCGCCCTACGTGGAGGCTTAATAGCACTATCACGGTCAAGCTCTGAAGCCAACTATGATAGCCTGCCACCTCATAGGTCACCAGTAACTTACTTTTAACGTACTTTCTTTGTTTAACATACTTACTTTAACTTTAACATACTTTAAATTTTATCATTTTAACTTTCTCATTTTATCATTTTAACTTACTTTTTTCTCATTTATCGTAAAACTATTACTATGGTAGTCATTTTTTTCATAGGCAATTCGTACTTTTACAAACATAAACACATAAATCATCATTTCAATACTCTTTTTAAACTGTTCAGTGGAAAACTTGTAGCAAGATCATATCCCTCACTCAGTCCCCTGGCACATGTAGATCCTGTTCATCATCCATCAACTCGTCTAGTGGAGTGCAAATTGCTTACCTGTAACATAAACAAACTCATGAGCTAATTGCTTAGTAAGTTTAAATATTCATACAAGAATTATAAATACTTGTACCATATAGCACAGAACATTAACATAACATATAACATATATTGCTTATGCATGTCAACTTATATTAGTCTCATTATGCTTACTTATCTTTCATTCTTTCATTTTCATCGTTCTTTCTTTCATTTCCTATCATTCTGTTCTTTTCTTTTCTTTACTTTACTTTGCTTTACTTTACTTTCACTTGTGGGCCCCATTGTTGTTCATACCTGATGCGTGCAGACCAATGAGGGGAGGGGGAGCGACCCACTAACCTACCCCATGGTCAAATTTTAATTTTAAACTACTGCACCTTCGGGATAGTGCCTTTAAGCCTTTAACTACCGTACCGTCGGGGTAGCACCACACTGGGGTGGAGGCCATAAACATAAAATCTCACCTTATAGGGAGGCCGACACGCCAACATTTAAATCTTCAATCCTATTATCTTTCTTATTTTTATCTTTCTTTACTTTAAATTATCATTCTTTCTGACTTCATGAACTTGTTAAAATATCACGTCACAAATGTACTATTTCATAAAATGCACAGTCAGAAACTTTTTATCATTTCGTAAAACATCACTTTCAGTACTTTAGGTAAAATTTCATTTAAAAACATGTCATAACCTCAATTCATAACATCAAATCATAAAACAGTCCTATGGCAAGTCAGCTCGTGAGAAGACAAATAAATGCCTGTACTTATAACATATAACACATAGACATAGCAGTCAATTCATATTGCAGACAAGGAAATGTCTAAACTTACAGATACTTCGCTAGTATCTCCTTTTTCACTTTCTAGGTCTGCAGATATTCCTTCGTCGCGTCTGGATCGGGTTCCTATAATCGAAATAACCATGTTATTTTTTGATACTTATTTCATACGTAAAACTTAATAACACATAAAAATTCTACATTTAACTTCCTAATTATGAACTTAGGGAGTTTTTGCTAACTTTGTACAAAATGACCATTTTGTCCCGAGCTTTTAGCAAAATTACCATTTTGCCCTTAGCGGGATTTTTCCACTTAAACCTTGCTTTTGGCCTTTAAAATCCTAATTAGAGCCTTTGAATCATGTTTAAAGTCTTAACGGTTCGTTTTGACCATTTCCTAAATTTTTGGTCAAAATGACCAATTTGTCCCTAACGGGATTTTCTTACTTTTTATCTTACTTTTCTTCAACTTAAAACTTGATTCTAGCCTTTAAAATCTTAATTAAGGTCTTAGGATACTATTCTAAGTCTTAACTCCCCTTTTTCTAACTTTTGGCAAAATAACCATTTCGGCCCCAACTTTTGACAAAATGACCATTTCGTCCTTAGCATGACTCCTCTTCGTAAATCTAATTTTCTTTGACGTAAAACTTAATTTTGGCCTTTAAAATCTTAATTAAGCTATTCTAAGGCCCTAATGGTCCTTTTTTAATATTTCTAAAATTTTTGGTCAAAATGACCGTTTTGCTCTTAGCGGGTCTTTGGGCCATAACATTTAACTTTAACATTTTGACAAGGTTTTCTAAGCCCAAAAATCATAAGATAAATTTTCCTAGGCCTTAATATGTTTTTACAGCATTAATTACTACAAATTCACTGTCTATTTTTCACCCGACCCTCGGGTGGCACTATTTTGACCCTAGGTTGTTTATCCTCTTTTTCTTACGTTTCGGGGCTCCGAGTGGACGTTTTACTAATCTTGAAATGTCTGTATCCTTTCCCAAGCCTAGGTCACTGAGGGGGCTCGAGTTTTCATCCCGACCACGTTTTTACCCCTTGTTTGTCATAATCGCAAAATTTTACTGCTTCTAGAAATTTTGTATAACCTATGTACTCTATGATTTTCATGTGAAAAAACTATAAAATATATGTTTTCATATTATTTAGAATGCATAGAAAAGTTCGGACAGTGCAGACAACAGTGTGCTCAGAAACGGGAAATTTTACCAAACCTAAATCGGACAAATTATGCCTTTTCAGTTTCAAAAATTTTGATAATATACTGTAAACCACTAAAAGACGAAATACTTACGGTATTGATTTTTAGGCAAACCGGAGTGAAATAAGGAAAACCGATCGCGCAGACAGCCTCAGGAAGTAAGAATACATTCAAATCCAAGAGGTAGGGTTTAAAGTCAAGAAAAATCAATGGTAAGGATGCAAAATCAACTAGAAAAGTCAAAGGAAGCTTAAGTAAAAATTCTTGAAGCTTCTAGGGTTGAAAGGTTGCGGATTTTAGGGCCAAAATCAGATAAAAATCTGGTCCTTTTTGTTTAATTGCAAAACAGCCCCTAAAGAGTAGAAAAATTACACAAAAAGTTTGCTAAAATACCCTTAAATCCTTTGCAATTTGGTCCGTCCTTTTTGGCTGATTATATACACAGTTTTGGGGACTTCGAAACCAGAAAAATTTCTGGTTTTCAGCCACCATTGAAGCCGTGCATCTCTTTTAGTGAAATCTCAAAAATTTCTTCAAGATTTGGCCTAGAAAGAGTGAAAAAATTCATCACAAGGTTCAAGTTATCAAGCAAGCAAGGTAATCCTTCATTTTGGCCCCATTTCTTCTTGTTTTTCATGAAGAAAAACCGTGTATTATGGGCTGATTTGAAGTGAGAAAAATCAGTTTTTGTTTCATTCATTTATGCTTGAAAGTGTGTAGATGGTGAAAGATTAAAACAAGTGTGAAATCATGAGCATGAAAAGCAAGTTTGTGTGTGTTTTTCTTTCATCAAAACCGTGGGTTATTAGGGTTTGGAATGATGAAATTTTCATGTTGTTTTGGTTGATTTTTGATGTTGAAAATCATGTGGAAATGGAAAGAAAGAAATAGATGAAATGAAATTGAAAAACACTAAATGTTGGTGTTGTTTTTCAATTCAAAACCATGGGAAAAAAAGGAAGAAAAAATGAGATTTGTGTTGATGTGGAAAACAAAGAAGGAGAATTTGAGTTATTAAACAAAAAATTTTGTTTAGGGTTTTCGAAGAAAAACCGAGTATGAGTTTAGTGGAAAATGAGAAAGTTTTGTTAAGTTATGGGAATGTGTGATTTGAGTATAAAACCAGGCCTAAAAGTGATAAAGAACGGGTTGAAATCCCGTTAAAAATAAGCAAGTTTTGTGATGAAATTTTACGTAAAAAGTTTGTAACTTTTACGTAAAATTAGGTTTGTGGTATAGTACTTGGCAGGGTAGAATAGGATAGATGGTTTCGAGGCGTTTCGTAAACGCCGAGAACCTAGAATTTCAGTGGAAATGCTACCGAAATTTTCAGAACGCCCGAAGGGTAATTTAGTAAACGAGAGGTAAAAGTAAGGTCGGGAACCGTAAACCCGAGCCCCCTTGGAAACCTAAGCTCGAGAAGAGAATAAGGGACGATTACATAACTTGTAAAATAGTCATTTGAGATCCCGAAAGACTAGAAAAACGAGAAACGACCTCGAGGGTTGGAATAGTACCACCCGAGGGTCGGGTGAATAGTAACCTGAGTGTTTTTGTAGAAAATGTCGTAAAAGCTCGGTAAGACCTAAGAAACATTATTTTAGGATTTTTGGGATCAGAAAATCCAGATAAAATGATAAAACAAGAACTTCCTAGTCTATAGTTCTGTCAAGGGCAAAATGGTCATTTTGACCAAAATCTTCTAAATTGTTAGAAAAAGGTCGTAAAAGCCTCACAACAATTTTATTAAAATTCTAAAGGCTAAAATAGAGTGGTAAGTCAGAAAAACGGGGGAAAAACTTGTTAAGGACGAAATGGTCATTTTACCGAAAGTTAGGGGCAAAACGGTCATTTGTCAAAAAGTTCAGATAAGTGTTATTAAGGCCCGGAATAGTAGTTTATGCAGCAGAATGATTCCAGAATTAAAAATATGAAGCCTAAAATGGATAATTAAGAATTTCAATTAGAAATTTTATATTTTCACTATATTTTCGGTATGAAGTGAACAGTAAAAATAACCTTAATTTATTTCGGTTATAGGAAAGCAACCAAAAGGTGAGTTAAGGAAGCCGGTTGACTCAGGGAAGGAATTGCTAGTAAAATATCGGTAAGTTCAGACATTTATTTGTCTGCAGCATGAATTTACTCAGTATGATTATGTGATATAGATGACAGAAATTTGGTAGTCAGGTGCGGTAGGCACACTAACATAAGATAAAAAATCTTAAGAAAACTACAGAATAAATTACAGAGAGTTCCATACCCAGGAGGCAGCATAATTGCCACCGGTCAGGAACCACCAGAAACTTAGTAATTAAATCAGTATTGGCGTACCGGCCTCCCACATAGGTGGAAGTTTCTCAGTTTTCAGTTACAGTTACAGTAGGACTCCAAACTACTGGTGATAAGTCCCCGGTTTGGAAGTCTGATATTTTTAGGCTGTAGAGGATTGGCCAGTGGGTCGCTCCCTAGAGTCCTTCTCAGTTATGCGTGCATTACGGTACGATCAATTCGGGGGCCCAATAGCAGAATTCAGTATCAAATAAAGACTTAAGATTTCAGAACAGTCAAAATTGAGCATAAAACGTACTAACTGTATAGGTAGTAGCTTAGATACCAGTTGACGTGAATAGTACCGGTCAAAGTCAACCTTACTATTCATAGTCAAAAGTCAAAAGTACTATTCATATGAATAGTACTTTTCGGGATTTTATGTTTCTGCATGTATGTTTGAACTTACTGAGCCTGTCGCTCACCAGTTTATTCATGTTGCAGGTAAGAAACCTGTACACCAGTAGACAGTGGATGGACGAGGAGCGGGGTTGCATCTGCCTTTAGGGCTGGGCGAGGAGAATGGTCCTGCTGCTGTTTTCCGCTGAGCAGATTAAAAGTGTTGTTTTGAGAGTAGATTTTAAGTTGTATTTTGAAAATACATCATGATGTAAATTATGTACAACCAGTATAATAGTAGTACATCCTATGTTGTATGTTGCTTATATTTTTACAGTTCACAATCACCAACAATTTAAAAAAAAAGTTTCTTGGTTTTCAGATTAAATTTTTTTTATTATTTACAAATAGTAATTTAACAAGAATAAGTTACAAGTAAGATGCCGGTGACCCATTGAGGTAACAGTCTACCATAGTGGACTTTAGAGCTCTACTATGCTAGTATTGTAGCCTCAATTCAGGGCTAGGCACCACATCGTTTCCCAAAATACCCTTCGGGTCGTTCTAAAAATTTCAGCAGCGTTTCAGTTTAAATTTTAGGTTCCCGGCGTTTAGGTAACACCTTAAAACCATTGTACCTGCCACGTACTAAACCAGAAGCCTAATTTTTATGCAAAAGATCAAAATTTTTGTGTAAAAATTTTCATAAAAACCTAATCGTTTTTAACGACATTTTCATCCAATCTTTTCCATTCTCACCCTCAGTTTTTGTCCATAATTCAAACACAACTTTTTCTTTGCAAAATCGCTATTCCATTACATATAAGTCCCACGGTTTTTCCTTGAATAATACACCAAGATTTTGTTTCTAATCTACCAATCACACAATCTTGCATTTCCACATCAATCATGATTTGTACATAATCCAAACTCATCTTATTTTCCACAAAACTTTATTCCTCATACCATAGAACTCACAGATTTTTGCTTGGAATAAACCATAAAATTTTTGTTTCCAAGCTTCTAATCTCACCAATATTCATCTCAAAACATGTCTTTGCCACAAACACATACTAAACTAGCTTTTAAAGCCCTAATCCAATAAGATTTGACTTGAAAATTTCATACCTATTCTCTCAACATAACCCACGATTTCTACTCATCAAACTCAAGAAAAATTGAGTTTTCAAAGGCTTACCTTGCTACAAAGGATCAAGCCTTGCTCAATAGACAAATTTGGTGCGAAAACTTGGGAAAAACTCAAGCTTGGAGGGGAAAGAGACTCACAGCCATGGAGGGCAGCAAGAATGGCTGTTTTGGCTGCTGTTCTTCTTCCTATTTTCAGCCAAATAATCATGCATAAAGCAACCCAAAAAGAAGGGACTAAATGGCAAGGTTCTGGGGCAAAATTGCAACACTTTAGGGGGCTTTTTGAAACTTTTTAGGGAGTTAAATTGCAAATATATAAAGAGTTGCTGATTTTATCTTCTTGGGTGGTCAAAGAACTGACTCCAAAGCCCCCCCTTTTTCCTAAATTTTTTTAAAATTTTTTGCATGCAATTTTGTCACTTTCTTGGCCTTAGGATCAACCTTTTTTAATTCTACACCATTAGATCACCTAATTCTTTCCACACCACTTTTTATCATTCATTTATTACATCATCTTGTGACATCATTTATTACTTTAAATTTCATGTCATTTATAGTTTAAAAATTCATGATTGAAAACTATTGACTTTTTATGGAAAAATTTTTTTTATACGTTTTCGAAAACATACATAAAATACTTATGTCCTTATTTCATTGAAATACTTTTAAAACATACTTTACATTCATCTATGTTTCATTTTTATACATAACATATACATTTTCTTAGTAGCTAAAAATTGCAATGAGATCCATTTCCCACTCCTTGACATTATCGGGATTTGTCTGCCAGCCCATCGGTTACTTCTTTCAATGCCGGTTGCTTACCCTTACTCCCTACATCACAAACAAACTAGTGAGCTAAAGCTCAGTTTGTACAAACATACATATGACACTACTTATGCATATACACTTATGTTAGTCATATCATGCTTGCTTAAAGTTTATTCTTTCATTTTCATTATTCTTTCTTTCTTTCAATCGTATTATACTATTCTTTTCTTTCCTTTTCTTTACTTTAGTTTCACTTGTGGGGCCCATTCGATGGTCGTACCATAATACGTACAGACCAATGAGGGGAGGGGGAGTGGCCCACTAACCTACCTCGCGGTCAAACTTTAACTGTTAACTACCACACGGCTGTGTAACATGTTCATTCATGCCTAAAACACGGCTGTGTCTATGACTATGTAACTCTTATGTCACTAAAATCTTTCAATACATGGCCGTGTAACATGTTTATTCATGCATAAATACACGGCCTAATACACGACTGTGTCTATGACCGTGTCACCCTGGGGTTATTAAATGTCTTACTACATGGCTGTGTACCCTAGGCGTGTTCAGAATTTATTCTTATTACACACCCGTATATTTTAAGTACATGCCTGTGTACTATTCAAAACCTGATTTTAACTTAAAAATCTTAATTATGGCCTTTAGAGATTTATCTAAATCATCCTAAGGTACTCTTGTAGGAAAAAATCGGTAAAAACGCATCAAAGTGGTGCAGCAGAATTATAAAAATTTTTCAAGATCGTTAAATATCTCATGATGCCATATACAATAAACTAACAAATATATAAACTCATACTTCAGAGGATGCCAAACTGCAGGAGGAGAATGATTAGAGGGCTTCAAACAACAAGCCTTCTCTACTATTCTCTAATTCCTAGATGGCAAAGTGTGTGAGCACTTGGTTCCTCAACTGGTATGCTAGCACTACTAGTCTTCTTCCGACTACCCAGATCTCTAAAGAACTTATTGTCACGGTGAGTTATGCAACAATAAGCTAGCTCACTTGAGAGTCTGTAGTCTAAGAGAACTGGAGTGGCAGGACCCTTATTTATAGATTGGCATGAGGTGATCCCTTGAATTTGAATTGGATTAGGAGAAGATTTTCTCCCTTATCTACTACACAAAATCCAAAATTCCATAGGCCGAAAACAAGGGAAGATTCGGCTAACCCTATGGATTTTGCAATCCAAATTCAAACTGGATTTTAACTTGAATTTAATCTCATCATTATCCATTAGAACCAAATTTTCCTTTAGCCCAAAAACAAGGCTAGATTCGGCCACCCTAGTGTGAGGAGAATCAAAATTAAAATAGGATTTTCTAACTTGAATTTTATCTCACCCTTATCCACATAAAAACCGAAAATCTCCCTTGGATTTATCCATAAATTTTCGGCCACCTTGTGAGGGAGAGAATCAAAATTCAACTATGATTGAAACTTGAATTTTTCCCTACATCCTTATCCACTAAAATCCGAACTCTCATAGGGAGAATCTTCCCTAACAAATTCGACTACCTTTAGTTAGGTTTAGAATTCAAAATTTAAGTAGGATTCAAACAAGATTTTCCTCTCCATTATCCATATAAAATCCGAATCTATCCTTGTGGAATTATCCACAATAAATTCAGTTTTTCAAGATATTGTGATTCAAAATTTGAATTCAAGTTTAAAATTTAAATTTAGAATTCAAATTTCAAATTTCAAATTTCAAATTTAAATTTCAAATTCAAAATTTAAATTTTAAATTTCAAATTTCAAATTTCAAACTCCACAAAAAGTTGTATTTCAAGTTTTGTCCTCATGAATAATTTTCTACAACTCCAATTCAAACTCAAATAAAATCATGGCAACTTTATTTGGAATTCGAATAATTGTGTATTCTATTATCCAAAACAAAATCTGAATCCAATCGGAGAGAATCTTGTCTTCCATCCTAATCTTATATCAACATCATTCATACTTAGTCAACTAGCCAATAAGCATATACAGATCAATTTGCCATTCGTTAAGGAATTATGTGGAGTTAGTAGAGGGACCAATTAGACATATATAATCGGGCTCCCATGATTCCATATGATCATCATTCTGTACCGAACAACTCAATCATATGATCACTAATTTCAGAGTCACACCATTATAAACCTGAAATTGAACTCCCAATTATATACCATATTACGTAAGCCTGTGACAAGATATTGTCCAATGACCTTGTCATGTATACAAAACCCTCATATGATATCCATGATCAGCCTTAGGTCAAAGTCCGTTCAATCCTACTAATCAGGCTATCTTAAAGTTCCACTATACTACTAAATAAGAGAATGATTATTCACCATATGTGAATAAGAAGTCATCTGCCTAGCAGACGACCCAAGGTCATGTCCATTTTCACATCCAGTATAATGCCTTTAAGAGGATACCATTAACTCCTTAGAGCTATGATTCCAATATCTGTAAACAAACCCTCTATCATATATAAGTCACGTACCCAATGAACCGGTCTATAAGCTTACTACCTCTGAGATGCTTTAGCCATTGGAATATCAAAGTACACAAGTCATATATATGAAGTAGTTCATTTACTCAAGATTAAGGTTATTGCATAATGAACGTCAAAAGCAGATTGATCCACTTATAGCGAACTACGTAGATCAATCACGCTTTAGTCCCGGTCTAATATGTTACCAACAAGCAATATATCTATATCTCTATTTGGGAGTCTATGCTCCGGACAGTCAAGACAAACCGTCTCCACCATGGCTTTAGACAATATTGTAGGAAAATAAATCGGTAAAAACGTATCAGAGTGGCGCAGCAGAACAATAAAAATTTTTAGATCGTTAAATATCTCATGATGCCATATACAATAAACCATCAACAATTAAAACTCATACCTCAAGGACGCCAATATGTAGGAGGAGAACGACCGGAGGCTTCAACCAACTAGCCTTCTCTACTATTCTCCAATTCCCGAATGGCTGAGTGTGTGGGCACTCTGAACCTCGATCGGTATGCTAGCACTACTAGTCTTCTTCCGACCACCCAGATCTCTAAAGAACTTATTGTTACGATGAGCTGTGCAACAATAAGCCTGCTCATCGCAGAGTCTGTGGTCTAAGAGAACTAGAGTGGCAGGACCTCTATTTATAGACCTGCATGAGATGATTCTCTAAATTCGAATTGGATTAGGAGAAGATATTCTCCCTTATCCACAAGCACAAAATCTGAATTTTCCAAGGGGAAATCCCAACAATAAAATTCGACCACTTTAAGATAAATCCAATCCAAATCTAAACAAGATTTTAACTAGAATTTTATCTCCCTTTTTCAACCAAAAAATCTGAAAATTCCAAGGAGAAAATCTCCTCAAAATTTCAGCCACTTTTAGGATAAGGGAGAATCAAAATTCCACTAGGATTTTCAAGCTTGAATCTTATCTCATCCTTATCCAAAATAACCGAATTTTCCCTAGGAGATATGCTCCAAATTTCGGCCACTTTTCTGGGAGGAGAGAATCCAAACTCAACTAGGATTGAAACTTGAATTTTTCTTTGAACCTTATCCACGAAAAACCGAAAATCCATTGAGGATAATCCTCAAAATTTCGTCCATCAATAGTTAGGATTTGGATTCAAAATTCAAGTAGGATTCTAACAAGATTATCCTCTCCATATCCAACTCAAATTCGAATTTCAAACCTTGTGGATTTACCACAACAAATTCGAATCCTACTTGGACTGTGTAAAATTTGAATTTCAAATTTCAAATTCGAATTTCAAATTCAAATTTCAAATTTCAAAATTCAAATTTCCAATGTAAATTTCAAATTCAAATTTCAAATTCGTATTCAAATTCAAATTTCAAATTCAAATTTCAAATTCAAATTTCAAATTTTAAATTTCAAAAATTCAAAATTAAAATTTCAAAATTAAAATTTCAAATTCAAATTTCAAATTCGAATTTCAAATTCAAATTTCAAATTCGAATTTCAAATTCAAATTTCAAATTTCAAATTTTAAAAATTCAAATTTCAAATTTCAAAATTCAAATTTCAAATCCACAAAATAGTTGTGTTTTAAATTCTTGTTCTCATGGATAATTTTCTACAACTCCAATCCAATCTCAAATAAAATCATGGCAACTTTATTTGGAGTTCGAATAATTGTGTACTCTATTATCCAAAACAAAATCTGAATCCAACCGGAGAGAATCTTGTCTACCATCCTAATCCTATGTCATCACCATCCATGCATAATAAACTAGCCGATAGCATACACAAATCAATTTGCCAAACGTTAAGGAATTATGTGGAGCTAGTAGAGGGACTGATTGAACATATATAATCGGGCTCCCGCAAATCCATATGATCATCATTCTTTTACCGAACAACTCAATCATATGATCACTAATTTCAGAGTCACACCACTAACTCCCAATTATATACCGTATTACGTAAGCCTGTGACAAGCTATCATCCAATGACCTTGTCATGTATGCAGAACCCTCATATGATATCCATGATCAGCGTTGGGCCAAAGTCCGTTTAATCCTACTGATCAAGCTATCTTAAAGTTCCATTATACTACCGGATAAAGAAAATGATTATTCACCATATGTGAATAAGAAGTCATCCGCCCAGCAGACGACCCAAGGCCTTGTCCATTTTCACATTCAGTATAATGCCTTTAAGAGGATACATTTAACTCCTCATTAGAGCTATGATTCCGATATCTATAAATGAACCCTTCATCGTATACAAGTTATGCACCTAACGAACCGGTCTATAAGCTTACTACCTCTGAGATGCTTTAGCCATTGGAACATCAAAGTACACAAGTCATATACATGAAGCTGTCCTTTTACTCAGGATTAAGGTTACTGCATAATGAACGTCAAAAGCAGATCGATCTACTCAAAGCAAATTTCGTAGATCAATCACGCTTTAGTCCCAGTCTAATATGTCACCACCAAGCAACATATCTATGTCTCTACTTGGGAGTCCAGCTCCAGACAGTCAAGACAAACCGTCCCCTCTAAGGCTTTAGACAACATAATAGTCTTAACATGAGTTAGATGCTCGGTCTAACCCCATAGACTACATACCATAGTTTAGACCGCTAACTTTAAAACATTGTCTTCTCGCATACAAAAGTCCTTTGCATGTAACGTTCTAACAGTTTAACACAAGCAGTCAGGGAGCCATATTTGCTTACATTTACTTTAACATGTAAATAAAACGAGGACAGATAGCAATGTAATGAATAACCTCTCTATATATAATTTTAATATCCAGTTCAAAATAAATACATAAAAAATGTCTCTAATGCTTACGGCATTTCCTAACAATCTCCCACTTGCCCTAAGCCAGCAGATGTGCCATGTTACGCATCCCCATCACCTCTACGTGCCTCTCAAAGCTTCTAGCCACCAAAGTCTTAGTAGAGGGATCGGCAATGTTGTCCTCGGATGCGATCTTACATACATCTACTTATCCTGTCTCCACGTGCCCTCTAATGTCGACTTCCTCGAATCCTTGCAAGTCTGAAAGCCCAGTACATGTATCCTACGGGTGTTAGGTCCCCTCTAAAATACACCAGCATATAATCCCTCGTTCTCTTAAGATACTTGAGTATATGCTTTACTGCTTGCCAATGCTTGCTTCCAGGATTTGCTTGATATCGACTCACCATACCTACTGTAAAACATATATCCAGGCGAGTGCAAAGCATACCGTACATAAGACTACCCATAGCGGATGCATAAGGGACCTTACTCATACGCTCTCTTTCTTCCAATGTCTTGGGACAGTCATCCAATGAAAGAGTTAAACCGGCAATAGAAGGTTGTGAACCTTTCTTTGCCTCTTGCATTGCATATTTGTCAATTATTTTATCTATGTATGAAGCTTGGGATAACGCTATCATTTTGTTCTTTCGATCTCTGAAGAGACGAATGCCTAGAATATAATTAGCTTCTCTCAAGTCCTTCATGTCAAACTGTTGGTGTAACCAAAGCTTGACCGATGATAAGTTCCCTACATCATTCCCAATGAGTAGTATATCATCGACATAGAGTATCAGGAAGACTACTTTTCCATCCTTAATACGTTTATAAACACAGGGTTCATCAACATTCTGCTCAAAACCAAATGTCTTAATCGCTTGATCAAACCTCTGGTTCCATGAGCGGGATGCTTGCTTTAATCCATAAATGGATCTAAGCAACTTGCGGACTTTCCTTTCTTGGCCTTTCGCTACAAACCCTTCGGGCTGTATCATATAGATACACTCTTCAAGATGGCCATTCAAGAATGCCGTCTTGACATCCATTTGCCAGATCTCGTAATCGAGAGCCATAACAATGGACAGAAGAATACGGATAGACTTCAGCATAGCAACAGGCGAAAAGGTTTCATCGTAATCGATTCCAGCCTTTTGCGTGTATCCCTTTGCAACCAGCCTAGCTTTGAAAGTTTCCACTCTCCCTTCCGCATCCTTCTTTCTTTTGTAGACCCATTTGCATCCAATGGGTTTTATCCCATCTGGCAAATCTACAAGTTCCCAAACAGAGTTGGATTTCATAGAATCCATCTCATTGTTTATAGTCTGTTTCCAAGATTTAGAATCAACATCATTTATAGCTTCATCATAGGTGACCGGATCATCCTCATACTCATGAGCCTCGGCCTGGTATACCTCAGCATCATACATGAAGAAATTAGGTTTCTTCGAAACCCTCCCACTACGATGAGGCACCCTAAATTGTTGATCGTCTGCAGGTCTTTCACTGGAACTCGGACTTGCGTCCAAGACCGAAATCTGTGGAGCAGTTCTTTCACCTGATAACTCCTCTAGCACCACTTTGCTTCGAGGCTTAAAGTCATTCATGTGACTTTCCTCCAAGAATGTCGCATGGGTTGAAACAATGACTTTTTGTTCCTTCGGGTTATAGAACAGGCCTTCTTTAGTTCCTTTTGGATACCCTACAAACATGTACAATTTTGATCTTGGTTCCAACTTTTTCGCATACCCATCCAGTACATGCATCGGGCAGCCCCATATTCTCATATGTCCAAGGGAGGGCTTCCTACCATGCCACAATTCATACGGAGTTCTGGGAATTGATTTGCTTGGAACCTGGTTTAGAATATAGCACGCCGTTTGTAAAGCATATCCCCAAAATGATAATGGCAGCGTTGAATAACTCATCACAGACCGTACCATATCCAACAAGGTCCTGTTTCTCCTTTCGGCTACACCATTTTGTTATGGAGTACTAGGTGTAGTCAATTGGGATAATATCCCGTTCTCTACAAGATGTCCTAGAAATTCATCGGAGAGGTATTCGCCACCTCAATCAGATCGAAGTGTCTTTATGGATTTATCCAATTGCTTTTCCACTTCCACACGATACTCTTTGAACTTGTCAAAGGTTTCGCTCTTGCGGTGCATCAGATACACATATCCATACCTCGAGTAATCATCTATAAAAGAGATATAATACTCGAACCCTCCTCGTGCTGTGACGTTCATGGGGCCACATACGTCAGTGTGCACAATTTCTAAGAGCTCCTGAGCCCTTGTACCCTTAGCTCTAAAAGACCTCTTAGTCATATAACCCTCTAGACAAGACTCACATTGGGGAAGACGTACCTCCTCTAGAGATTCCAGAGGACCGTCTTTCACCAAACTTTAAATCCTATCCTGATTAATATGACCAAGTCTTAAATGCCAAAGATACGCCTTGTTAGAGTGAGAAACTTTCAACCTTTTAGAGTTATCTATTAATTCGGTGTCAAGCAGTGAGTACATCTTTAGTTTGATCAAATATAGGTTTCCATCCATCCATCCAGAATAGATAAAAGACTTATTTCTACGAATATCAACTCTTTCACTAAAAGAAACTTAATAAGAATCCTTTATTAAACAAGCTACCGATATAAGGTTCCTCCTAAAATTGGGAACATAAAAACAGTCTTTCAATAAAATAAACCTAAATTAATCAAAGTAAAGGTAAATATCTCCCACTACCTCAACCACCACCAAGCTGTCATCTCCAGTTCGCAACGAGGGGCTCCTATCATGTAGACTTCTCGTTTCCACGAACCCCTGCATAGAAACACAAACATGATTAGTGGCGCCCGAATCAATGACCTAAGTGTCTTTTGATTCTTCCACCAAACACGCTTCTAAGTAGTGAAGTTCCTTACCTTCCTTGCCCTTGGCGGCTAGGATTTCCCGGCAAGCCTTCTTAAATGACCTACCTTTCCACGACGGAAGCACTTCGACTTTTTAGGGTCCCTAGGCTTCTTGTTCTTCTTGTTCTTCTTCCCATCCAAGACAGGAGGATTAGAAGAACTAGAAGCCGCTTACTTCTGATTTGGCCTCTTCCTTTTCCGTGAGGGTTTAGAAGATTCTGCCAAATTGGCCTCACCTTTGGGTTGGACAACATCCCCATCCCTGATGCTCATAAGCTTGGAGTTGCTTCATGAGCTCGGTTAGTCCTAACTCCCTTGTCGCCAGATTGTATGCGGCCTTAAACCCAACAAAATCTTTAGACAGAATTTTGAACACCATCTTGATCTGGGTGTTGTAGTCCAACTCAGCACTGTTTTCGACAGCCTAAGCGAAGAATCCCATTAGAGTGATCATATGGTCCTTCACCGGAGTACCCGCCTTTTGCTTAGAGTTCATAATGCTGGTGATAGTGGACTATCGAGCCAACTTTTCTTGGCCACCGAACATGTCCTCCAGATTATCCATGATCTCCCTAGCAACCTGATAAGTCTCATGCTGCTTTTGTAAAGCACTCGTCATGCTAGCAAGCATGTAGCATCGAGCTATATCATTGGATTCTCTCCAACGAGTATAGGCAACCGGGACCTCCTCAAGTGGTGTGTCAGCTTTTGGCCCTGGTGGGCATGGTTCGTCCAGTATAAACTTGTGTCTCTCGCAACTGAGAACTATTAACAGATTTCTTTTCCAATCCTTATAATTATCGCCATTCAGTTTATTCTCAGTGAGTATTAAAATGAGGGGTGTCGGTGACATTTTGAACTGAAATAAAATTATACTAGACATCATTACAAAGCCCCAGCAAATATACAGATAATTTAGCAAATAAAACATACAAGTATGTTCCTATATGAAACTTGAAAAACATGTAGCATTGCAATGGTAATTCTCAACACCTATTGCCCCAAGCCACCGAGGGGTGGTCATGAAAACAAATAGCCGGAACATAGACCCCGTCCAATTAATATATGTTGCCTTAAATCCTCCAAGGTTAAGACATATATTAATAACCGCTTATTTGGCCACCAGTTTAGTTAATAGAGCTTCTAGGGAAGGTTAATAACTAAACGAGTCTTGAGTGTATAACCATTGTTTACGTAGCCCGATCCACGTCCTACCAAGCCACCGAGGGGTGGTCACGAATATGATCGTACCCGAACACATTTTCCACATAGGAGATCCAATCTAGTATACCGACGTGGTAAACACCTACCGAGGGGTGTGCTCAGGGCCGAACTAACGCAAGGCGTTACCATCTTTCACATATGGATAAACAATGGAGGCCGTGGGTTTTGTTTGAAACCCTCTCCCACTCAATATTTTGAAAAACATGCAAGTTTTGATAAATTATGTATGATCAATATAGTATGAGTGGCACTCACCTATCCTATATGACATGTTATCAAATATGCATATAAAACATCCATCAGTACATATTCATACATCCATGACATATCACAGAAAAAATAATTGACAGAAAAAACAAAGCCATGGTTCTATCCTAGAACAAAGAAAATAAAGATTACAAAATTTCATCCAAAGCATTCTTTGGGTCATGAATTTTGTTCCGTCTTCTTGTGTCCATCTTTATGTAGCCTCTTCATTTATTTCGCATCCCAAGAATCATTTAGAATTTAAATCTTCAAAAATTTAAATTTCAAATTCAAATTCCAAATTCGAATTTCAAATTTAAATTTCAAATTCAAATTTTAAACAATTTTAAACATCAGTGTAATAATATGCAATTTCAAAAATATCAAATTTTTAATTACATATTTTTAAACATGATTTAAAATTAAATCTCAAATTTAAAAATTAAAATTTTTTGATTTTTGAACCGTCGCACCACCGCCCCCGGAGGCGGCAGCCGACGTGGATAGCCACCAGCCCCGGAGGGGTTGGCAGCCCACGGCCGCCCCCATGTGCTGCCTTGCCGGACTGCAGGCCAAGTCTACAGCCCCAGGCTGCACGCCCAGGCTGCGTCCAGCCTTGGGTAGGCCACAGCCACCCTCGGCTGCAGGCCAAGCCTGCGGCCGTGGGTGGTTATGGCCTACACAGGGGCTGCCACAGCCCCATCCTGCCCAACGGCAGGGGCTGCAGCCCCACCAAGGCCTGTCGGCCTATCCCGAGGGGTCGTGTCTCGATTTTCATGCCATATTCCAATTTACCTATTAGGATCTCCAAAAATTAATTTGAATCCCAATTAAATTGAAATTTTACCACACAATCAAAAATTTCAACCTTTAAATCAAATTTAACTTTTTGGAAAAAATAAATTACGGTCTTCAATCTTTAATCTCCTCCAAGAATAATTACATAAAAATTCCTAAACCGTTTTCGGTGTACAAAAATTCTAACCATAAAAATTCTAAGAGACAAAAATTAAAATCCATGGGAAAATTACAGTGTTAATAAACTGCTCCCATGGTTACATAAAAAATTCCTAGATACAATTTTTCTAAATTCTAAGGAACCATAACCGGCATAAACAAGCATGCTTATAATAATTCAGAAAATTAAAATAACCACATGCTTTATACATAATCCATGATAACAACATAAAGGAATCCTAGAATGCCACTTTCTAAACATCAAATCCATACATAAATAAAAAGACTAAGTAATTGTCTAATTTATGTATATGGCATAGTCATGAGATGGCTCTGATACCAATTGTAGGAAAATAAATCAGTAAAAACGTATCAGAGTGGCGCAGCGGAACAATAAAAATTTTTAGATCGTTAAATATCTCATGATACCATATACAATAAACCATCAACAATTAAAACTCATACCTCAAGGACGCCAATCTGCAGGAGGAGAATGACCGGAGGCTTCAATCAACTAGCCTTCTCTACTATTCTTCAATTCCCGAATGGCTGAGTGTGTGGGCACTCTGAACCTCGATTGGTATGCTAGCACTGCTAGTCTTCTTCTGACCACCCAGATCTCTAAAGAACTTATTGTCACGATGAGCTGTGCAACAATAAGCCTGCTCACCTGAGAGTCTATGGTCTAAGAGAACTGGAGTGGCAGGACCTCTATTTATAGACCTACATGGGGTGATTCTCTGAATTCGAATTGGATTAAGAGAAGATATTCTCCCTTATCCACAAGCACAAAATCTGAATTTTCCAAGGGGAAATCCCAACAATAAAATTCAGCCACTTTAGGATAAATCCAATCCAAATCTAAACAAGATTTTAACTAGAATTTTATCTCCCTTTTTCAACCAAAAATTCCAAAAATTCCAAGGAGAAAATCTCCTCAAAATTTCAACCACTTTTAGGATAAGGGAGAATTAAAATTCCACTAGGATTTTCAAGCTTGAATCTTATCTCATCCTTATCCAAAATAACCGAATTTTCCCTAGGAGATATGCTCCAAATTTCGGCCACTTTTCTGGGAGGAGAGAATCTAAATTCAACTAGGATTGAAACTTGAATTTTTCCTTGAACCTTATCCACAAAAAATCGAAAATCCATTGAGGATAATCCTCAAAATTTCGTCCATCAATAGTTAGGATTTGGATTCAAAATTCAAGTAGGATTCTAACAAGATTATCCTCTCTATATCCAACTCAAATTCGAATTTCAAACCTTGTGGATTTACCACAACAAATTCGAATCCTACTTCGACTGTGATTCAAAATTTGAATTTCAAATTTCAAATTCGAATTTCAAATTCAAATTTCAAATTCAAATTTCAAATTTCAAATTTCAAAAATTCAAATTTCAAATTTCAAAATTCAAATTTCAAATTCGAATTTCAAATTCAAATTTCAAATTCAAAATTCAAATTTCAAATTTCAGAAATTTAAATTTCAAATTTCAAAATTCAAATTTCAAAATCCACAAAATAGTTGTGTTTCAAATTCTTGTTCTCATGGATAATTTTCTACAACTCCAATCCAATCTTAAATAAAATCATGGCAACTTTATTTGGAGTTCGAATAATTGTGTACTCTATTATCCAAAACAAAATCTGAATCCAACCGGAGAGAATCTTGTCTACCATCCTAATCCTATGTCATCACCATCCATGCATAATAAACTAGCCAATAGCATACACAAATCAATTTGCCAAATGTTAAGGAATTATGTGGAGCTAGTAGAGGGACTGATTGGACATATATAATCGGGCTCCCGTAAATCCATATGATCATCATTCTTTTACCGAACAACTCAATCATATGATCACTAATTTCAGAGTCACACCACTATAAACCTGAAACTGAACTCCCAATTATATACCGTATTACGTAAGCCTGTGAAAAGCTATCGTCTAATGACCTTGTCATGTATGCAGAACCCTCATATGATATCCATGATCAGCCTTAGGCCAAAGTCCATTTAATCCTACTGATCAGGCTATCTTAAAGTTCCATTATACTACCGAATAAAGAAAATGATTATTCCCCATATGTGAATAAGAAGTCATCCGCCCAGCAGACGACCCAAGGCCTTGTCCATTTTCACATTCAGTATAATGCCTTTAAGAGGATACCTTTAACTCCTCATTAGAGCTATGATTCCGATATCTGTAAACGAACCCTTCATCGTATATAAGTCATGCACCTAGCGAACCAGTCTATAAGCTTACTACCTCTGAGACGCTTTAGCCATTGGAACATCAAAGTACACAAGTCATATACATAAAGCTGTCCTTTTACTCAGGATTAAGGTTACTGCACAATGAACGTCAAAAGCAGATCGATCTACTCAAAGCAGACTTCGTAGATCAATCATGCTTTAGTCCCAGTCTAATATGTCACCACCAAGCAGCATATCTATGTCTCTACTTGGGAGTCCAACTCCAGACAGTCAAGACAAACCGTCCCCTCTAAGGCTTTAGACAACATAATAGTCTTAACATGAGTTAGATGCTCGGTCTAACCCCATAGACTACAGACCATAGTTTAGACCACTAACTTTAGAACATTGTCTTCTCGCATACAAAAGTCCTTTGCATGCAACGTTCTAACAGTTTAACACAAGCAGTCAGGGAGCCATATTTGCTTACATTTACTTTAACATGTAAATAAAATGAGAACAGATAGCAATGTAATGAATAACCTCTCTATATATAATTTTATTATCCAGTTCAAAATAAATACATCAAAAATGTCTCTAATGCTTACGGCATTTCCTAACAAATATAATAGTCTTAACATAAGTTAGATGTTCGGTCTAACCCCATAGACTACAGACCTTAGTTTAGACCGCTTACTTTAGAACATTGTCTTCTTGTATACAAAAGTCCATTGCATGTAACGTTCTAACAGTTTTAAGATAAGCAGTCAGTGAGCTATATTTGCTTACATTTACTTTAATATGTAAATAAAATAAGGACAAACAATAATATAATGAATAACCTCTACATTATAATTTTATTATCTAGTTCAAAATAAATACATCAAAATATTTCTCATGCTTCGGGCATTTCCTAACAACTCTCTCGGTCTTTTCTGAGCATCTCGAAAATTTTAGGATTACCATTCTGATCCTCTATGGTCATTTCTCATTTTTCTAATGTTTTGGAGCTTCAAATGGACATTTCATTAGTCCTCAAACGTCCATCGTCTTTTCTCTAACCTAGGTCACCAAGGAGGCTCGATTTTCCAATTCTGACCCTATTTCATCCCTTGTTTCCCAAAATACCTTTCATGCCATTCTAAAAATTTTGGTAGCATTCCAGCTTAAATTTTTTTGGTTTCCGGCGTTTAGGTAACGCTTCAAAACCATCTAACTTGCCACGTACTAAACTAGAGTCCTAATTTTATGTAACAAGTATAAACTTTTTATGTAAATTTTCATGTAAATTCCTATTATCTCTATTTGCAATTCGGTTTTTCCCTTGAAATTTAAGCATAAAAATTAAAGTTCATGTTTCCAAATTCTTTTCTAATCACTTCACATGCAAACCTAACTCTTAGAACATAATTCAATCAATATTTCAACTTAGGAACTCAACAAAATTTCACATACTTTCCACACGGTTTTCTTTCTAAAAACCACCATCAAACTTTGTTTTCAAATGCCTAATCCTTTCCTTTCTTTCGTTACATAACAACATAGTTTCTTAAGGTCAAAACCAACATAACAAAAACTTAAATCACATTCCAAATTCACCATTACAGTCTATGGTTTTCTCTTCAAAATTTTCAAGATAACAGCTTTGAAAATGAAGCTTACCTCACAACACTTGTCTTCTTGAACTTAGGTTGAAGTTTGGGTGAGGAACCTTGAAGAAAATTGGCCTAAGGGAGGTGGAGGATGTCACGGCTGTAGGGGGCTTGAATGATTGAAAATTTTTTTTTTTCTGTTTTTCACCTCCCTAACCGACTTAAATGGCAGCCTAAAGATGAAGGCTTGCTAGCAATTTCCTGGGGGCTTATTAGCAAACTTCTAAGGACTTTTTAGCAACCTTTTCGGGGTTAATTTGTAATTTACAAAAATTTTTCTGAATTAATCCATCATAAACCGACTTCAACCTCATCATTATCCCAAATTTTCTTCAAAATTATCACATGTAATTTTGGCATCATCCTAGCCATTGATTCAAGATGACTTTGAATCTAAGCCCTTGGATGTACCTAACTTTTTTTTTTCTTTATTTTACTTTTTCAGATATGATATCATCCTTCATTATATTATCAGTCCAATTTAACCAAAAGTCAAACCAAGTGAAATTTCACTAAAATCACATAGGCGGGTTTTTAGGGTCGTCTGTGTGATCGGTTTGCCTTAAAACTATTCAGTTTGGCCAAAAATCATTACCGTAAATTTTCTTCTTTTAGTGCACTTTAATCCTCAGCTAGGGTGTGGCAACCCGTGCCCTGAGTGGCCTGAACCGTCACTTAAAACTACTGATACTTAAACTCACTTAAAACTAGTACTTGATCTTACTTACTTAATAGTATAATTTTAGAGATATTTTTTTTAATGCGTACGTATTTACTATTCATGTACATATACTTTACAAATACAAAGTCTAAATCATCGGAAGTTCAATCATACATATATACTTATAAAATTGTTTAACTAATTACTACTCAAAAATATAATGTTTACTTAATATCATGCAGAAGTCAAAACTTGCGATGGTATCCATAACCTCACCCTCACATCCACCTCTGCCGCCATCACCGCCCATTGTGGTCTAAGCCATAGGTCGCTTACCTACGCATGAACACATACTGTGAGCTTTATGCCTAGTAAGTACAACATTTCATCTGAAAAACATGTTTAAACGTAATACATACTTAAAACATATAAGCAAGTCATGTACTATTCACTAAATCATACGACGTATTGGGTGCAAAACCAGAACATCACACAGAACTAAAAACATAATGAACCATCTCATGACTGAATGCATAATAGAAAACATCATGTGCTGAATGCATATCAACTGTGGCTGGAAGCATGCTGTAACTATAATTAAGGCATATCGTGAAAAATGCATGAACCGATTATTCTCATATTATGCTTCAATATTCATTTTCTTTCCTATGTCGAGCTGAAGGCCCGTGTGTCAATACGGAATACGCATTGATCATTGGAAATGTCCATATCTTTGTGAGCCTTACGCTCGTGAGCCTTATGCCCCCTTATGTATTAAGAGCCGTTAGCTTAGGCTCGTCATACTTTAACTGAAAAACCTTTTCAAGCGGGAGAAGTCGGTACGACAAGCTTAATAATTACCCAATTGTTTATCTGATCTGGCCATATGCTCTACTAAGCTATCCCTAATCTTACATGATAGGGATGTATGGCATCTAACTCATGCTTTCATCAATCTACGCGATTGTGAAACTATATGCTCTTATAACATGCTATGCAACAATGGTACATGGTTTGCATACTTAACATAGTGTAAAAACAACACTTTAAACTCATTTTTGCTTATGCTATAGGTGGAGTTGTACTTACCTAATCTGCAAGCAAAACTTGTACTCTTGCCCTAGTCAAGTTACAGGTATCTACCTGTTATCATAACGTATTTCGTCAATACTTATCGCTGAGTCACTAATACCATTAGTGACTAAAGTAGCCATTTACGTACGTTACCAATTGCCGTCGGTACTAAGTTGCTCTCTTTTTTGGTGAGTTTTGATTTCTCTAATCATGGTTAATTAATTTATTTACCTAATAAATTAATTAATGTCACTCTTAGGTCACTACTATCATTAGTGACTATAAACTTTATTGTTGTATGGTGTCGATGCCCATCGGTACCCAACTGCTCTACTTTGGAAATTTGGTGTCTAATTTCTATCGTGCTTGATTAACTTGTCTATTTGACAAATTAATCATCGTCTCTCACTATATCATTCAAACTCGGCCCTTGACTGATTAACCAACTAGTCAACTGACCGGTTACCTCACGCATCATTGGCTATGTAATCTATCGGGTTACATTGCATATATGGTGTGGTAACCAATCAGGCTACCTCTATTATTGTATTTATTTTTAAGAAAGTTGTTTTAGAAGTTTTATAAAATTTTGGGGAAAACATATACTCTTTAAAACCATCCCCATATCACCCCCATTGAGAGGTGGGGGCATTTTATTAAAACCATTTTTCCATATTAAAAGGGGAAGAACACATTTTGGCGTTCATTTTTAAAAGTGGTTCTTGAACCATTTTACCGAAAACTATTTAAAACTTGTTTGAAACGATTTAATTTGTGAATTTGCCGAACATAAAACTTTTAGTCCTCAATGAGATGAACAACTCTTAGAGCTCAAATCAAACTCTAATAGGTCCTAAGCTCATCAAACCCATGGCTAAACTTATGTCCAGTTTTAGGAAAAATTCCAGTTTAACGCTTGCTTGAAAACGGCTCTGTTTGGAGCCAGAAACGGTCAAATTTTAAAACTTGCACGGGTTATCTTTAAGGTTCGATGAGATCTAAAACTTTCATGTTAAGTCTGAGATCAGATTTAGACTCTAAGTTAGTCATTTTTAATAAAACTCGAGACTATTCTTGTTGCTCAGGATTTTGGTCTCAGTTTTAAACTCTGGTTAAATACTGCTCGAAAAACCTATCTTAAAATCATTTTTGGTCAAAAGCTATTTGACACAAAAACGACCATAACAAAATTTCCTTAAAACTTCATCTTTTACCAAATCTCAAAATTAGATCATAACATGGTCGAAAATGGCCAAAACTGTGGCCTAAAAACTAAGGACAGGTTGGTTTCCAGCCAACCCGAAAAACATCCATTCACACATCCATCACAAAAACTTAAACCACAATCACACAACCACATAACTTAAAAATAAAATGCTAAGGGCTCAAAATAAACTTATTACAACCTATTATACAAATAAATACACATAAATTTCCTTGATCAAAACTTAAAAACAGCTAAACCACAAAAAGGGGGTTTTTGGTTTTACTTTGTGTGCTATAACAAGCACAATCCGGACCAAAGGTGGGTGACCAGTTATTTCCATGTGAACTAAGGGGAAATGGGGTTGACTTGTGCTAGAAGGGAACACCAAAAATTTTCTCTTATTATCAAGCCAAAATAACAACTAAAACCACAAAGAAAAAGCCCTAGTAATTTACCTTGAGATGACCTTGAAATGAGCTTGGATAAAAGCCTCCAATATAACTAGAATGTGACTGATTTTTGGTAAACTTTTGGCTAGGTTTCTTTGCTGGGAAATGGTCAGTTTTAGGGGCTAGAAGGGTTCGGATTTTTCTGAAGAGCAAGGGAGAGAAAAGGCTTGGTTTTTGGGAGCAAAAAGAAGAAAGTAAAACCTAATGCCAAGCACCCCTTTTCATAGGCAAAACTAACCTAATTTAATCAACCTAAGCAACCTTGATTAAGCTCACTTAACTAAGCTCAAGGGGGACAAATTTTTGGTTGTTGGTAGCCCTAAAATCCAAGGGTGGTTGCTGCAACATGGGGCCAAGAATCTCATCAATGCATGGGCAAAAAGGTTCGTGTGTCTTGATACACCTTTTGCATTTTTTAATCCAATGTGTCATAAGCCTATATAATATTTTAATGGCCACTTTTGAGCTATTGTGTAGTTGTTTTTTGGTTGCTTTTTCAGCTACCATACACGGTTTCCTAAGGGGAAAATTCATCTGCAGTGCTTCTTTCTACAATCTAATTTCCTCTGACGGTGTTCGATCCTTTTTTCACAGTGTTCTAGATTTTCACCGAAATTGAATTTTCTTGATCTGATTATTATATTGATAATTCCTAGTTGGGTTGCAATGCCTATGAGCCCATTCTATGTCTATTTTACTATTTATTTCCTGTACTGTGGTTGTGTCTACACTGTGTTGACCTTGCGCACACATAACGAGGCGTTTTGGTGCAAAATTTCAAGCACAGTCTCTCCTGACTAATTTAGACTTGCTGATTTCAAATTTACCAGTTTTACGTCCATCTGAGGTCATCTGGACTAGTTTTCGAGATCTGTGTGACCCCATCTCGAAAAACATGTTTTGCGCTCAATTGACTAATTTGAGTGTTCTGAGTCTAAATAAATCAGTTTTAGGCTGAGAAAAGGTCGTCTTGACCCTTTTTTCGATACTGCGTATCTCTTAAACAAAAATTCACATTTTATGCTCAATTGACTAAATTGAGCCTGCTAAATGTTAATATATCAGTTTTATATCAAATTAAGGCCGTCTTGGCTATCAACTTGACACTGTGTATCTAGTATTCACTATTTACTACTTTCTGTTTAACTGACTAGCTTAAGCATTCTGACTTTGATTTTGTCAGTTTCTGAGTGAGAAGAGGTCATCTGGACCACTTTTCTCGACATTGCACGTCTATTAGGATAATTATCACTACTATGCTCAAATAACCGGTCTGAGCATACTGATGACTAACTCATCAGTTCTATGTCAAGAAATGGTCATCTGAATCGGTTTCTTGATACTATGTATCTTATATGCAAATACACATAATAGGGTGGACCGATTTCACTGTCGATTACCTCTTTCACTGCATGAATAGTAATTAAACGTCACTACACTCGATTAATTCATTCAACTAGAAAATATACTATATTTATCAACTTAATTACTCATTACATAGTATTTAGGTTTCATGAATCATGAGAGTCATTACAGCGGCTCTCTGTTCAATACATGGCCTTCAACATGGGCTCATACATGGGCGTGTATCATGCAACACGGGTGTGTGTACTCCAAACACGGGCGTGTGTACTCCAAACATGCCTAGTTCCTGAAACATGGCCTCTTACACATTCAACGGCCTGAGTGATACACGGCCACTTACACGACCGTCCACATGACCGTGTTACACTTACATGGCCATTTGCACTTAACCAGCCTCTCATACATACACAGTCTGAACGGCACACGGCCATTTACACAGCCGTGTACCTGACCATGTTCTTCAAATGTGCACTAAAAGGCATCAAACTATTCCAAATTCATTCCTTAATTACTTATTACATTGTAATTAGGTTACATGAACAGGGTGGTCATTACTTAGGGTTTTTGATACCGAATTGGCATCGTTCGTCCTATTTTGGTTTGGTAAAATTTTCCTCTTACCAAATTCCTTACCTTTAACATTGTTAGAGCATTTTATAGTGTTCTAAACAATATTAAATCATTCATTTCACATTTTTAAACATTAAAATTACTATAGTACAACATACATGGTTTTCAAGAATGGTAAATTTTCTTGGTCGTTATATTCACCCCTCCTTATAAAATTTTCATCCTCAAAAATTTAAACAAGTGAGGGTATTTAGCTCTCATTTCTTCTTCCCTTTCCCATGTAGCCTCTTCTATGCTATGATTCTTCAATAAAACCTTGACTAGTGGGATACCTTCTATTTCTTAGCATCTTTTCTTCTCGAGCGAGTATTTAGACTGGTTGCTCCTCGTATGATAGATCTTCTCGGACTTGAATTGGCTTGTAATCTAGAATATGCGAGGGATCTGATATATACTTCCTCAACATTGATACATGGAAGACATTGTGCATTAAGGATAACCCCGGTGGCAGTGCAATCTTATAGGCTACTTTTCTAATTCGACTAATAATCAGAAAAGGTCCTACATACCGTGGACTCAGCTTTCCTTTCTTCCCGAAATGCATGACACCTTTCATTGGCACAACTTTTAAGAATACGAAGTCTCCTTCATTAAATTCTAAGGATCTTCATCGTTTGTCTGCATAACTCTTTTGACGACTTCGCACTGTTTTCATTCTTTGCTGGATCTTTTTAACCACGTCAATCATCTCTTAAATAAATTCAGTCTTGTGCAGCTCTTTCTCCCTTAAGTCATACCAATGAATTAGAGATCTGCATTTTCTTCTCTATAAAGCTTCATAAGGAGCCATTCCAATGGAAGTTTGGTAGCTGTTGTTATATGAAAACTCTACCAATGGTAGCTTCTTATTCCATGCTCCCTTGAAGTCCAATGCACAAGCACGAAGCATATCCTCAAATGTTTGGATCGTGCACTCAGATTGTCCATCAGTCTGAGGGTAAAAGGCTATGCTAAATCTAAGCTCCGAGCCCATCGCTTCTTATAAACTTCTCCAAAAATTAGACGTGAACCAACTATCACGATCTAACACTATCATTGTCGGCACTCCATGTAACCTCACAATGTTAGAGGTGTATAATTTTGCCAATTTCTCCATTGTATATGTCATCTTTACAAGTATGAAGTGGGCTGACTTAGTCAATCGACCTACTATCACCCATATCACATCATATCCTTCACTTGTCTTAGGCAATCCAACCACAAAGTCCATGGTTACATGTTCCCATTTCCATTCTGGGATTTCCAATGGTTGCAAATCACCTACAAGCCGTTGGTGTTCAGCTTTGATCCTTTGACATGTTAAACAATGGCTGACATGTTTAACAATGTCATTCTTCATTTTTCTCCACTAATATTGCTGCTTCAAATCCTAGTACATTTTTATACTGCCCGGATGTACAGAGTATGGGTTATAATGAGCTTCTGTCAAGATTCATTTCTTCAAATCTTCATTATCCGGTACACAGATTCTTCCTTGAAAAAGCAATACCCCATTGTTATAAATGTGAAATTCTGACTTTTCATTCTTGGAAGCTTTATCCTTAAATCTTCTAAGAACAACATCTAACTCCTGGGCTTTCCTAATCTCCTCGAGGATTGTTGGCTTGAGTTGCATTGTGGCTAATCTCCCAGAAATCAGCTCTACTCCTAATGAGGAAATCTCATATTGAAGTGGCTTGGGCAGTTTATCGATGGTTATACGTTTTGGCATTGTCGACTTACGACTCAATGCATCCACTACTTTATTAGCTTTGCCAGGATGATACAAAATTTCACAGTCATAATCTTTTACCAATTCTAACCATCTTTTTTTGTCTCATATTGATTTCCTTCTGTGTGAAGAAATATTTCAGACTCTGGTGGTACGTGAAGATCCTACACCGAACTCCATATAAATAGTGTCGCCATATCTTGAGAGCAAATATGACGGCTACGAATTCCAAATTGTGCGTTGGGTAGTTCTTCTCATGTTCCTTAAGCTATCGAGAGGCATAAGCTATTATTTTTCCATCTTGCATCAAGACAGCACCTAATCCCATCTTTGACGCATCACTATAAATATCAAATTCTCCCTTCTCTTTAGGAATGGTGAGAATTGGAGTACTTGTTAGTCATCTCTTCAATTCTTGAAAACTCTCCTCACATTTGCTTGTCCATTAAAATTTCTTTTCCTTCCGTGTGAGGGCAGTGAGAGGGGCAGCTAACCTTGCAAATCCTTCTACAAATCTATGGCAGTAGCCTGCTAATTTTAAGAAACTTTGAATCTCAGTTTCATTCTTCGGAGTAAACCATTTGTTGACCACTTCGATCTTTGTAGGGTCCATCAAAATTCCATCTTTAGAAACCATGTGTCCTAAGAAATAGACCTAGTCCAACCAAAATCCACATTTTGAAAATTTCATGTATAGCTAATGTTCTTTCAGGGTGCGTAAGGCACTTCTGAGATGCTCTTCATGTTCTTTCTGATCCTTTGAATAAATAAGATTGTCATCAACAAACACAATGACAAACTTATTTAGATACTCCTTAAACACTCTGTTCATCAGGTCCATGAATGCGACTGGTGCATTTGTCAACCCAAAGGGCATAATTAGGAACTCATAGTGTCCATACCTTGTTCGGATTGCAGTCTTAGGAATGTCTCCTTCTTTAATCTTTAACTGGTGATAACCAGATCGGAGATCTATCTTCGAGAAAATTGCGGCTCCCTTGAGCTGATCGTATAAATCATCGATCCTCGATAATGGATACTTGTTTTTAATTGTGACTTTGTTGAGTTCATGATAGTCTATACACATCCGTAAAGTGCCATCTTTCTTCTTTACTAAGAGAACTGGAGCTCCCCATGGTGAAAAGCTAGGTCGAATGAAACCTTTCTCTAGCAGTTCTCTCAATTGAGCTTGTAACTCCTTAAGCTCTGCTAGGGCCATCCTATATGGAGCCTTAGAAATTGGAGAGATACTTGACAGCAATTCAATCTCAAAAGTGATTTCTTGGTCGGGAGGAAGTTCTAGTAGTTCTTCCAGAAATACTTCGAGAAATTCATTAATTACAGGTACATTTGTTGGTTGCAACTTTACTTCCTTAGTCGTGTCCATAATATAATCTAAATATCCAGTGCAGCCACTAGATATTAGCTTCCTTGCCCTCATGGCACTTATCATCATACTTAACGACCTCGAAAAATGATCTACATACTCAAACTGATCTTCTCTTTTTGACTGAAACACAACTTTACGTCGTCGACAGTCGATTATTGCATGGTATTTTCCAAGGAAGTCCATTCCGAGAATAACATCGTAGTCAACTAACTCTAGTATGACTAAATCGATGTATAGTTCCCTATCAGCAACAATTACTGGAATATTACGTAACCAGTAATCGAACAATAAGACCTTACCAGATGGCAAGGTGGTCTTAAATTCTTGTCCAATCCTATCCTGTGCATTTCTAATTCTTCTTGGAAAATTATATGATGTAAAAGAATTTCATGCACCTAAATCAAATAATATATACGCAGGACTTTAGGTAACAAGAAGTTGACCTGTTACCACATTCGATGTGCTTACCTCCACATCTTCCTTGGTGTAGGCTAGAAGATGTGCATCTATCTTTTATGTAGTTTCTGGACTCCCTGTCTGCTTAAAGGGTCTTGGCATAGCATATCCTTGCATAACATGGGCTTGGCTAGCTGGTTTGGGTTGAAATGATCCTGATTGATATTGTCAATTAGAAGGACAAGTCCGTGCTTAATGACTCCTTGCCACATACATAACATACAGTAGTGCCAAACTTGCACTCGCCCTTATGCATCTTCCCACATCTAGGACAAGCTTGTTGACTCTGAGCAATCTCCTGACTTTTTCTTTGTTGGATGCTCCTAGCATTTTGGCTCCAATTTTCATTTGGATTCACCTTCCTTTTATTAGAGCTTGATTGGCTTTGGTTGTTACTCTGACTAGATTTACTAGTCCATACTGCTTGAATCTCTTCTGACTTTGCTTAGCAAGCTTCTTTTCCTTCTTTCTATCCTCCCACGCTTTAGTCCTTTCTTCTTTATCATGGGCCAAACGATGCTCTGCCCTAATTGCCCAGCTAACACAGTCGGCTACTGTGTTGGGTGGAGTTTCACCGCTTTCCACTAGCGTTGCGATGTCAGGTCAAAACATGTCTATCATCCACCGAACCCGCTCCCTCTCTGTAGGGACCAATGTGTACATAGCTGTGCCAACTGATCGAACTTGCGATAAGCCTCAGCTACCAGCATTTCTCCTTGTTTTAATTCGTTAAATTCTTTCTGTTGAGCTCGCAGGGTATCCAAGTTGAGAAACTTCCTATTGAACTCCTCTAGGACGTCGTTCCATGTCATTTGCAAAATATCTCTTCGCATTTTCACTATCTCCCACCAGTACCATGCATCCTTTTTTAGTACATAGGACACACATAAGACCTTCTCCTGGTTCATCAAATTCATGAACCCCAGGGTAAGTTGTATTGATGCCAACCATTCTTCTGTGTCTAACGGGTCCGTAGAACATTCGAATTCCTGTGGTTTCATTTTCCTGAACCACTCGTATAATGGTTGCTGATTAACCACAGCGTGGGTACCCTAATTCACTTCTAGTTCCATTGGCACCGGAGATCTAACTAGAGCTGCCGCTGATTGCGGTGCTGGGACCGGCATTTGTGGCGGAGATTGGACTTCTCTATTGGCTTGTCCTGTATTCCTTTGTTCCAATAATTCCTATAACATTTGATTTTCCCTTTCTTGCGCTTCTAGTCGTGCTTGTATATTGGCAAGCTGGGTGGCAAGCTCAACTTCTTGAGCTAGCCTTGTAAGGACAGCTTCGATCATGTACTTTAATTTTCATTTAATGAGAAATTGAGGAACAATTTGATGCCATTTGGTGTAAATTTGAGTGACACGATCAGATATATAGCCCGTGTAAGAGCTTGTGCAGGAGACCGTGTAATGAGCAGAGAGCCGGTATACATAGACTCTCAAAAATTTATGAAACCTAATTACTATATAATGAGTAATTAAGTTGAAAAATATAGTATATTTTCCAGTTCAATAGACTAAATAGATATGGTACTGTTTAAATACTATTCATGCAGGGAAAGGGGCGACTGAAAGTGAACACCGTCTACCCTATTATGTGTATGAGTGTAGGAGACATGCAGTGTCAAGAAACTGGTCCGAACAACCATTTCTTGACATAAGACTGGTAAACTAATCACCAGAACGCTCAGACCGAACGTATGAGCACAACAATAATGAGAAACCGTAGTAAGGGTATGGTATCGAGAAAATGGTCTAGATGACCTTTTCTCACCTAGAGACTGACAAAATCGGAGTCAGAGCACTCAGACTAGTCAGTTAAGTAAAAGACAATGAATAGTGAATAGTGGGAAATGCGGTGTCAAGTTACTAGTCAGGACGACCTTAATTTGACCTAAAACCGATATATGAATAGTTAGTAGGCTCAATCTGGTCAACTGAGCACAAAACGAGAATTTTAGTTTGAGACATACGCAGTATCAGGATAAAAGTAAAGATGACCTTTACTTGCCCCGAAACTGATATATTTGGGCTCAGAACGCCTAAATTAGTCCATCAGACACCTGACACGCTTTTCGAGGTGGGGTCACACAGATCTCGAAAACTAGTCTAGATGACCTTTGATGGATGTAAAAATGATAAAAATGGAGTTAGCACATACAAATTAGTCAAGAGAAACTGTGTCTGAAATTTCACCAGGAAATGCCTCGGTTTGCATGCGAAAGGACAACACAGTGTAGACACAACCACAGTATAGGAAATAAATTGTAAAATAGATTGATAATGGACTCTTAGATAGTATAAAACAACTAGGAATTGACAGTATGTACAAATTTATCAAGAGAGACTGTGTCTAAAATTTCACCTGAGAATGCCTCGGTTTGCATGCAAAAGGACAACATAGTGTAGACATAACCACAGTATAGGAAATAAACAGTAAAATAGACTGATAATGGACTCTTAGATGGTATAAAACAACAGGAATTGGTAGTACAAAAATTAGATTCAGAAATCCAATTTTCAGGTGAAAATTGGAACGCTGCCGAGAAAGGACCGAAAACCGCAGTATAAAATTAGACTGTGTTGAGAAGCAAATGCAGATAAAATTTGGTCCTTAGAAACCGTGCCCTTTAGCTGCAAAAGCAGCTGATTTTGGGTGCTCACATAGCCTAAAAGTGAGAATAAAATATTACACTAGCCATGACAACTTTTGAATTTAAAATTCAAGGGGTTTTACAGCTTGGTCAACAAGTTTTGCTTTATCTCTTCTCCCTTCCATGAAGCAGCCCACACCCATTTATCGCCTGAAAAAGGGCAGAAATTTGTCCCTTGATTAGGGTAAAATGGTAGACAATTAATTAGGATTAAGCTTAAGCAAGTTTGATTAGTTTTGCCTATAAAAGGTACACATGACTTAGTGCTACCATTTCTTTCTTTTGGATTCCAAAACACATTTCATTCTCTTCCTTTCTTCTAGCTGTAGCTGACCCCTCTAAGTGACTAAAAGCCTTCATTTTCGAGCCATAAATCACACTAAAAACTTATCAAAAATCAAACCTCACAAGCTCGTGTTAGGAAGAGTCAAATCCGAGCCAACCTAAGTCCATTCAAGGGTAAGGTTTCTAATCAATCTTTGTGGCTTTAGTTATTGTCTTGGTTTGATCTTAAGAGAAATTATTTTGGTGTTTTGTTAGCACAAATCCGACCCCTATCCTCTTGATTCCACAAGGCCATTTTTGGTCTCTCGAGCCCCTAGTTTGGATTTGTGCTTGGTACATAGCACAAGAGGTAAAACCGAAAACCCTATCTTGCGGTTAGATTATTTTTAAGTTTGATCAAGGCCATTTATGTATATTTGTTTATGCAAATGGTTTGTAATAAGTTTATTTTGAGCCCTTAGCTTTTCATTTTTATGTTTATGTAATTGTGTTTGTGTTTACATTATTTTTACAAATGGTTGTGTGCGAATGAGAGCATGAACATTTTTAGTGATTGGACACAATCTATCTTCAAGGAAAGGCCATGGATTTTGGCTATTTTGAACCCCTTAGGGTCTGAATTTGGGATTTATAAAACATAGCGTTTTAAGAAAATTTTGTTATGGTCATTTTTGTGTCAAATAGCCCTTGGCCAAAAATGACACTACGAAGGTTTTTCGTATGGTTTTGACTCGATGCCCAAAACTGGGAACAAAATCTGAACCCAGAAATTAGTCTCGAGTTTTATTAAAAATGGACTAGTTAGATTCTGAACTGGACTTCGGGTCCAACACAAAAGTTGTAGAACACGTCAAAATATTTAAAATGACTCATGTATGTTTTAAAAATTTAGCCTTTTCGGGCCTCAAACAGAGCCGTTATCAAAGTGATGTAAAACTAGGACTTTTACAAAATACTGGGCACAGAGCCCATAGGTTTAATGGATTTAGGAGTCGTTAGAGTTAGATTTGAGCTCCAAGGTGAACACAAAATTTGTTCATCTCGCCGAGGATGAAAAATATTATGTTCGCTGAATTTATAAACAAAGTCGTTTGAATCAAGTTTCAAAATAGTTTTCAAAAGTGGTTCAAAACCATCTTTTAATACAAGCATCAAAAAAATGTGTTTTACATACTTCAAAATAAAATGTATTTTAACCTTGTTAAAATATAAACATGGTTTTAATAAAACGCCCCCATCTTCTAACGGGGTGATAGGGGACAGTTTCAAAACAAAGAATTTTTCCAAGAATTTTTATAAGTTAACCAAAACAATTTTTCAAAGTAAAATAGTGTGGATAGCGCGGTAGGCTACCACACCAAACAAGCAATAGTAACCCAGTCGGTTACTACATCAAGTCTACATATAGTAACCTGGTAGATTACCTAGCTATCCACGCCTAGTCAGTTGACTGGTTGGCAGCAGTCAAGGACCGTGTTATGAACAAAATGGTAAGGAACGATGATTAATCTGTCAATAAAACAATTAATCATTATGATAGAAGATACGCACCAAATCCCCAAAGTAGGCCAATAGGGTATCGATGGGCCTCGGTACCCCATAGAAACACAAGTTATAATCACTAGCAAAAATAGTGTCCTAGGAACGATAGTAACTAATTTATTGGGTAATAAATTAGTTAACCACACCTAGAGTATCCAACTCTGTAAGAGAGCGAGTTAGTACCGACAGGAAATTGGTACCAAACAATTTATTTGCGTTAGTCCCTAACAGTATTAGTGACACAACAAAAGTGTTAATGAAATACATTATGTTGACAGGTGGTTACCTGTAACCTGATAAGGCGAGAGTACAAAATTGCTAGCTATTTAGGTAAGTACAACTCCGCCTACGGCATGAATGAAATGAACTTAAAGTATTGTTTTTATACTATGTTAACTATACAAACCTTGCACAGTTGATGCATAGCATATAGTTTCATGATTGCATGGACTTATGAAAACATAACGAGTCCAAGTCGAGGCTCATAATCTGTAACGAGTCCAAGCCGAGGCTCATAAAACATAACGAGTCCAAGTCGAGGCTCATAAGGAAAAAATAATCTAGGCTCACAATACATAACGAGTACAAGTCGAGGCTCATAAAGAAAGAATGATCTAAGATATAACGAACCCAAGTCGAGGTTCATAATTAAAGATAATGGATAATGAAGTATAAACTAAGCATAAACGGTTCATGTAGTGTACACATTATGCCCTAGATACGAATAGGGTAGGCTTTCTAGTTGCATGATAGAACATGCCCACTTGATATGCATTCTAAGATGCTACATGATATGTTTCCATGTTCTGTGTGAATGTGCGACGAGATTGCCAGTTTTGTATATAAGTATGGCTTACGATTTAAACATGTTTTGCGGTTAACATGTTGTACTTACTGGGCGTAAAGCTCGCGAAGTGTGTTCATGCTGTAGGTAAGTGTCCTATGGCATAAAAAGCAATGGGCAATGATAGCGATGAAGGCAGGTGTGAGGGCGAGGTTATGGATACACCGTGAGTATTCTTCCGCAAAGTTTGAGTGTACAGTATTTTTAAATAGTGATAGTATTTTTGAATAGTACAGTTAAACAGTATTTTTTTAATAGTAACATCTAAATAGTATTTTTAAATAGTAAATAGTTAAACAGGATTATAAGTGTATATATATAATTGAAACTCTGTATGACGTAGTCTCCGTATTTGAATAGTATACGTACGTAAATAGTATATATGTACGCAATAAAAAAAATCCCCTAAAATTAAGATATCTAAGTTAATAAGTTTTAAGTAAAGTATCAATCGTTTGCAAGTAAGTATAAGTATCAGTTAAAGTAGCAAGTTTTAAGTGATGGTTCGGGCCACTAAGGGCTCGGGACATCACAAGCCTAACAATTGTAGCTCCTGTTCAAACTATATTGCTATGTATGACCTATTACAAACAGTAGCAACATGGTTTAGTGCTCTTATCAAAACAATACTTATCAGAATACTAACTTACTTGGATTGTGCAGAAACAGATACTTGAAATGTCATGGATGGTTAACGGAAGAACTCTGCTCTGATACCAACCCTTGTCGGTGACCCGACTTGCTCAGGCCATTAACTTCTTTATTTTACTTTAACTTACTTTATATGTTTCTTCATTTTGCTTTACACTTTAAATTACATGTCATTTATAGTTTAAAAATTCATGATTGAAAACTATTGACTTTTTATGGAAAAAAAAAATTTTATTCATTTTCAAAAACATACATAAAATACTTGTGTCCTTGTTTCATTGAAATACTTTTAAAACATACTTTACATTCATCTATGTTTCATTTCCATACATAACATATACATTTTCTTCGTAGCTGAAAATCGCAGTGAAATCCATTTCCCACTCTATGACACTACTGGGATCTGTCTGCCAGCCCATCAGTTACTTCTTTCGTACGTCGGTTGCTTACCCTTACTCCTTACATCACGAACAAACTAGTAAGCTAAAGCTCAGTAAGTACAAACATACGTATGACACTACTTATGCATATGCACTTATGTTAGTCATATCATGCTTGCTTAACTTTTATTCTTTCATTTTCATTGTTCTTTCTTTCTTTCAATCGTATCATACTATTCTTTTCTTTCCTTTTCTTTACTTTAGTTTCACTTACAGGCCCCATTCGATGGACGTATCATAATGCGCACAGACCAATGAGGGGTGGGAGAGCTGTAGGAAAATAAATCGGTAAAAACATATCAGAGTGGCGCAGTGGAACAATAAAAATTTTTCAGATCATTAAATATCTCATGATGCCATATACAATAAACCAACAACAATTAAAACTCATACCACAAGGACGCCAATCTGTAGGAGGAGAATGACCGGAGGGCTTCAACCAACTAGCCTTCTCTACTATTCTCCAATTCCAGAATGGCTGAGTATATGGGCACTCTGAACCTCGATCGGTATGCTAGCACTGCTAGTCTTCTTCCGACCACCCAGATCTCTAAAGAACTTATTGTCACGGTGGGCTGTGCAACAATAAGCCTGCTCACCTGAGAGTCTGTGGTCTAAAAGAACTGGAGTGGCAGGACCTCTATTTATATAACTGCATGAGGTGATTCTCTGAATTTGAATTGGATTAGGAGAAGATATTCTCCCTTATCCACAAGTACAAAATCTGAATTTTCCAAGGGAAAAACCCAACAATAAAATTCAGCCACTTTAGGATAAATCCAATCCAAATCTAAACAAGATTTTAACTAGAATTTGATCTGCCTTTTTCAACCAAAAAATCCAAAAATTCTAAGGAGAAAATGTCCACAAAAAATTCGGCCACTTTTGGATAAGGGAGAATCAAAATTCCACTAGGAATTTCAAGCTTGAATCTTATCTCATCCTTGTCTAAAATAACTGAAAATCTCCTAGGAGATTCACTCCAAAATTTCGACCACTTTCTGGGAGGAGAATTCAAATTCAACTGGGATTGAAACTTGAATTTTTCCTTGAACCTTATCCATAAAAAATTCAAAAATTACTGAGGATAATCCTTAAAATTTTCGTCCAACTTTAGTTAGGATTTGGATTCAAAATTCAAGTAAGATTCTAATAAGATTATCCTCTCCATATCCAACTCAAATTCGAATTTCATTCCTTGTAGATTTACCACAACAAATTCGAATCCCACTTGGACTGTGATTCAAAATTTGAATTTCAAATTTCAAATTCGAATTTCAAATTCAAATTTCAAATTTCAAATTTCAAATTTAAATTTCAAATTCAAATTTCAAATTCAAATTTCAAATTCCACAAAACAGTTGTGTTTCAAATTCTTGTTCTCATGGATAATTTTCTACAACTCCAATCCAATCTCAAATAAAATCATGGCAACTTTATTTGGAGTTCGAATAATTGTGTACTCTATTATCCAAAACAAAATCTGAATCCAACCGGAGAGAATCTTGTCTACCATCCTAATCCTATGTCATCACCATCCATGCATAATAAACTAGCCAATAGCATACACAAATCAATTTTGCCAGACGTTAAGGAATTATATGGAGCTAGTAGAGGGACTGATTGGACATTTATAATCGGGCTCCCGCAAATCCATATGATCATCATTCTTTTACCGAACAACTCAATCATATGATCACTAATTTCAGAGTCACACCACTATAAACCTGAAACTGAACTCCCAATTATATACCGTATTACGTAAGCCTGTGAAAAGCTATCGTCCAATGACCTTGTCATGTATGCAGAACCCTCATATGATATCCATGATCAGCCTTAGGCCAAAGTCCATTTAATCCTACTGATTAGGCTATCTTAAAGTTCCATTATACTACCGAATAAAGAAAATGATTATTCACCATATATGAATAAGAAGTCATCCGCCCAGCAGACTACCCAAGGCCTTATCCATTTTCACATTCAGTATAGTGCCTTTAAGAGGATACCCTTAACTCCATATTAAAGCTATGATTCAAATATCTGTAAACGAACCCTTCATCGTATACAAGTCATGCACCCAATGAACCGGTCTATAAGCTTACTACCTCTGAGACGCGTTAGCCATTAGAACATCAAAGTACACAAGTCATATACATGAAGCTGTCCTTTTACTCAGGATTAAGGTTACTGCACAATGAACGTCAAAAGCATATCGATCCACTCAAAACGGACTTCGTAGATCAATCACGCTTTAGTCCCGGTCTAATATGTCACCACCAAGCAACATATCTATGTCTCTACTTGGGAGTCCAGCTCCAGACAGTCAAGACAAACCGTCCCCTCCAAGGCTTTAGACAACATAATAGTCTTAACATGAGTTAGATGCTCAGTCTAACCCCATAGACTACAGACCATAGTTTAGACCGCTAACGTTAGAACATTGTCTTCTCACATGCAAAAGTCCATTGCGTGCAACGTTTTAACAGTTTAACACAAGCAGTCAGGGAGCCATATTTGCTTACATTTACTTTAACATGTAAATAAAACGAGGACAGATAGCAATGTAATGAATAACCTCTATATATAATTTTATTATCCAGTTCAAAATAAATACATCAAAATGTCTCTAATGCTTAGGGCATTTCCTAACAATCTCCCACTTGCCCTAAGCCAGCAGATGTGCCATGTTATGCATCCCCATCACCTCTACGTGCCTCTCAAAGCTTCTAGCCACCAAAGTCTTAGTAAAGGGATCGGTAATGTTGTCCTCGGATGTGATCTTACATACATCTACTTGTCCTGTCTCCACGTGCCCTCTAATAATATGATATCTCCGATCTATATGCTTGGTCCTCTTGTGGTGCCAAGATTCCCTCGTGTTAGCAATAGCCCCAGTGTTATCACAGTAAAGTGTGACAGGCTTGTCAACACCCGGAATGACCTCAAGGTCTCTAAAGAACTTGCGGAGCCAAACCGCTTCTTTAGATGCCTCAGCCGCAGCCACATATTCAGCCTCCATAGTAGAGTCAGCTGTGCAGCCCTGCTTCACGCTCTTCCACACAATGGCGCCTCCTCCGAGTAAAAACACTGATCCAGATGTTGATTTCCTCGAATCCTTACAAGTCTAGAAGTCTGAGTCCATGTATCCTATGGGTGTTAGGTCCCCTCCAGAATACACCAGCATATAATCCCTTGTTCTCTTAAGATACTTGAGTATATGCTTTACTGCTTGCCAGTGTTTGGTTTCAGGATTTGCTTGATATCGACTCACCATACCTACTGCAAAACATATATCTGGGCGAGTACAAAGCATAGCGTACATAAGGCTACCCACAGTGGATGCATAAGGGACCTTACTCATATGCTCTTTTTCTTCCGATGTCTTGGGACAGTCATCCAATGAAAGAGTTAGACTGGCAATAGAAGGTTGTGAACCTTTCTTTGCCTCTTACATTGCATATTTATCAATTATTTTACCTATGTATGAAGCTTGGGATAACGCTATCATTTTGTTCTTTCGATCTCTGAAGAGACGAATGCCTAGAACATAATTAGCTTCTCCCAAGTCCTTCATGTCAAACTGTCTGTGTAACCAAAGCTTGACTGACGATAAGTTCCCTACATCATTCCCAATGAGTAGTATATCATCGACATAGAGTATCAGAAAGACCACTTTTCCATCCTTAATACGTTTATAAATACAGGGTTCATCAACGTTCTGCTCAAAACCAAATGTCTTAATCGCTTGATCAAACCTCTGGTTTCATGAGCAGGATGCTTGCTTTAATCCATAAATGGATCTAAGCAACTTGTAGACTTTCCTTTCTTGGCCTTTCGCTACGAACCCTTCGGGCTGTATCATATAGTTACACTCTTCAAGATGGCCATTCAAGAATGCCGTCATGACATCCATTTGCCATATCTCATAATCAAGAGCCGCAGCAATGGACAGAAGAATACAGATAGACTTCAGCATAGTAACAGCTGAAAAGGTTTCATCGTAATCGATTCCAGCCTTTTGCGTGTACCCCTTTGCAACTAGTCTAGCTTTGAAAGTTTCCACTCTCCCTTCTGCATCCTTCTTTCTTTTGTAGACCCATTTGTATCCAATGGGTTTTATCCCATCTGGCAAATCTACAAGTTCCCAAACAGAGTTGGATTTCATAGAATCCATCTCATTGTTCATAGCCTGTTTCCAAGATTTAGAATCAACATCATTTATAACTTCATCATCGGTGACCATAAGATCCTTATGCTCATGAGCCTCGGCCTGGTATACCTCAGCATCATACATGAAGAAATTCAGTTTCTTCGAAACCCTCTCACTACGATGAGGCACCCTAAATTATTGATCGTCTGCCGGTCCTTCATCAGAACTCAGACTTGCATCCAAGGTAGAAATCTGTGGAGTAGTTCTTTCACTCGATAACTCCTCTAGCACCACTTTGCTTCGAGGCTTAAAATCATTCATGTGACTTTCTTCCAAGAATGTCGCATGGGTTGAAACAATGAATTTTTGTTCCTTCGAATTATAGAACAAACCTCCTTTAGTTCCTTTTGGATACCCTACAAACATGCATAATTCTGATCTTGGTTCCAACTTTTTCGCATCCCCATCCAGTACATGCGCCGGGCAGACCCATATTCTCATATGTCCAAGGGAGGGCTTCCTGCCACGCCGTAATTCATATGGAGTTCTGAGTATTGATTCGCTTAGAATCTGGTTCAGAATATAGCACGCCGTTCGTAAAGCATATCCCCAAAATGATAATGGCAGCGTTGAATAACTCATCATGGACCGTACCATATCTAACAAGGTCTTATTTCTCCTTTTGGCTACACCATTCTGTTGTGGAATACCAGGTGTAGTCAATTTGGGATAATATCCCGTTCTCTACAAGGTGTCCTAGAAATTCCTTACCTTCCTTGCCCTTGGCGGCTAGGAATTCCTGGCAAGCCTTCTTAAAGTGACCTACCTTCCCATAGCAAAAGCACTTGGACTTTTTAGGGTCCCTGGGCTTCTTGTTCTTCTTCTTCTTCTTCCCATTCAAGACAGGAGGATTAGAAGAACTGGAAGCCACTTGCTTCTGATTTGGCCTCTTCCTCTTCCGTGAGGGTTTGGATGATTCCGCCAAATTAGCCTTACCTTTGGGTTGGACCGCATCCCCATCCCTGATCATCCGCTCATAAGCTTGGAGTTGCTTCATGAGCTCGGTTAGTCCTAACTCCCTTGTCGCCAGATTGTATGCGGCCTTAAACCCCACAAAATCTTTAGACAGAGTTTTGAACACCATCTCGATCTGGGTGTTGTAGTCCAACTCAGCACCGTTTTCGGCAGCCTCAGTGAAGAATCCCATTAGAGTGATCATATGGTTCTTCACTGGAATACCTGCCTTTTGCTTAGAGTTCATAATGTTGGTGATAGCGGACTATCGAGCCAATTTTTCTTGGCCTCCGAACATGTCCTCCAGATTTTCCATGATCTCCCCAGCAACTTGATAAGTCTCATGCTGCTTTTGTAAAGCACTCGTCATGCTAGCAAGTATGTAGCATCGAGCTATATCATTGGATTCTCTCCAACGAGTATAGGGAACCGGGACCTCTTCAAGCGGTGTGTCAGGTTTTGGCCCTGGTGGGCATGGTTCGTCCAGTACGAACTTGTGTCTCTCACAGCTGAGAACTATCAACAGATTTCTTTTCCAACTTTATAATTATCGCCATTCAGTTTATTCTCAGTAAGTATTGAAATGAAGGGTGTCGGTGACATTTTGAACTGAAATAAAATTATACTAGACATCATTACAAAGCCCAAGCAAATATACAGATAATTTAGCAAATAAAACATACAAGTATGTTCCTATATGAAACTTGAAAAACATGTAGCATTGCAACGGTAATTCTCAGCACCTATTGCCCCAAGCCACCGAGGGGTGGTCATGAAAACAAATAGCCGGAACATGGACCCCGTCCAATTAATATATGTTGCCTTAAATCCTCCAAGGTTAAGACATATATTAATAACCGCTTATTTGGCCACTAGTTTAGTTAACAGAGCTTCTAGGGAAGGTTAATGACTAAACGAGTCTTGAGAGTATAACCATTGTTTACGTAGCCCGACCCACGTCTTACCAATCCATCGAGGAGTGGTCATGAATAGGATCGTACCCGAACACATTTTCCACATAGGAGATCCAATCTAGTATACCAGCGGCGGTAAACACCTACCAAGGGGTGTGGTCAGGGCAGAACTGACGCGAGGCATTACCATGCTTTCACATATGGATCAACAATGGAGGCCGTGGGTTTTGTTTGAAACCCTCTCCCACCCAATATTTTGAAAAACATGCAAGTTCTGACAAATTATGTATGATCAATATAGTATGAGCGGCACTCACATATCCTATATGACATGTTATCAAATATGCATATAAAACATCCATCAATACACATTTATACATCCATTACATATCACAAAAAAAATAATTGACAGAATAACCAGGCCATGGTTCCATCCTAGAACAAAGAAAATAAAGATTACAAAATTCGATCCAAAGCATTCTTTGGGTCTTGAATTTTGTTCCGTCTTCTTGTATCCATCTTTATATAGCCTCTCCATTTATTTCTCATTCTAAGAATCATTTAAAATTTCAATCTACAAAAATTTAAATTTCAAATTCAAATTCCAAATTCCAAAATTCGAATTTCAAATTTAAATTTCAAATTCAAATTTTAAACAATTTTAAACATCATGTGTAATAATATGTAATTTCAAAAATTTCAAATTTTCAATTACATATTTTTAAACATGATTTAAAATTAAATCTCAAATTTAAAAATCAAAATTTTTCGATTTTTGAATCGTCGCACCACCGCCCCTGGAGGCGGCAGCCACCGTGGGCAGCCCCTAACCCTCGGGGGGGCTTGCAACCCATGGTCGTCCCTTGTGTAGCCTTGCCGGGCTGTAGGCCAAGCCCATAGCGCCAGGCTGCATGCCCAGGCTGGGCGCAGCAGCCGGCAGGCTGCAGGCAGCGCCTACAGGGACAGGCTGCACGCCCAGGCTGCGGCCAGCCTTGGGCAGGCCACGGCCACCCTCGGCTGCAGGCCAAGCCTGCGGTCGTGGGTGGTTATGGCCTGCACAGGGGCTGCCGCAGCCCCATCCTGCCCGAGGGTAGGGGCTGTAGGCCCACCAAGGCCCGTCGGCCTATCCCGAGGGGTCGTGTCTCGATTTTCGTGTCATATCCCAATTTACCGATTAGGATCTCCAAAAATTAATTTGAATCCCAATTAAATTGAAATTTTCCACACAATCAAAATTTCAACTTTTAAATTAAATTTAACTTTTGGGAAAAATAAATAACGGTCTTCAATCTTCAATCTCCTCCAAGAATAATTACATAAAATTTCCTAAACCGTTTTTGGTGTACAAAATTCTAATCATAATAATTCTAAGAGACAAAAATTAAAATCCATGGGAAAATTACAGTGTTAATAAACTGCTTCCATGGTTACATAAAAATTCCTAGATACAATTTTTCTAAATTCTAAGGAACCATAACCGGCATAAACAAGCATGCTTATAATAATTCAAAAAATTAAAATAACCACATACTTTATACATAATACATGATAACAACATAAAGGAATCCTAGAATGCCACTCTCTAAATATCAAATCCATACATAAATAAAAAGACTAAGTAATTGTCTAATTTATGTACATGGCATAGTCATGAGATGGCTCTGATACCAATTGTAAGAAAATAAATCGATAAAAACATATCAGAGCGCGTAGCGGGACAATAAAAATTTTTCAGATCGTTAAATATCTCATGACGCCATATACAATAAACCAACAACAATTAAAACTCATATCTCAAGGACGCCACTCTGCAGGAGGAGAATGACCGGAGGGCTTCAACCAACTAGCCTTCTCTACTATTCTCCAATTCCCGAATGGCTGAGTGTGTGGGCACTCTGAACCTCGATCGGTATGCTAACACTGCTAGTCTTCTTCTGTTAGGAAATGCCCTAAGCATTAGAGATATTTTCATGTATTTATTTTGAACTGGATAATAAAATTATACATAGAGGTTATTCATTACATTGCTATCTATCCTCGTCTTATTTACATGTTAAAGTAAATGTAAACAAATATGGCTCCCTGACTACGTATGTTAAACTGTTAGAATGTTGCATGCAATAGACTTTTGTATGCGAGAAGACAATGTTCTAGAGTTAGCGATCTAAACTATAGTCTGTAGTCTATGGGGTTAGACCGAGCAACTCATGTTAAGACTATTATGTTGTCTAAAGCCTTGGAGGGGACGGTTTGTCTTGACTGTCTGGAACTGGACTCCCAAGTAGAGACATAGATATGTTGCTTGGTGGTGACATATTAGACCGGGACTAAAGCGTGATTGATCTACGAAGTCCGCTTTGAGTGGATCGATCTGCTTTTGACATTCATTGTGCAGTAACCTTAATCCTGAGTAAAGGGATAGCTTCATGTATATGACTTGTGTACTTTGATGTTCCAATGGCTAAAGCGTCTCAGAGGTAGTAAGCTTATAGACCGGTTCGTTGGGTGCATGACTTGTATACGATGAAGGGTTCGTTTACAGATATCGGAATCATAGCTCTAATGAGGAGTTAAGGGTATCCTCTTAAAGGCATTATACTGAATGTGAAAATGGACAAGGCCTTGGGTCGTCTACTAGGCGGATGACTTCTTATTCACATATGGTGAATAATCATTTTCTTAATTCGGTAGAATAATGGAACTTTAAGATAGCCTGATCAGTAGGATTAAACGGACTTTAGCCTAAGGCTGATCATGGATATCATATGAGGGTTTCGCATATATGACAAGGTCATTGGACGATAGCTTGTCATAGGCTTACGTAATACGGTATATAATTGGAAGTTCAGTTTCAGGTTTATAGTGGTGTGACTCTAAAATTAGTGATCATATGATTGAGTTGTTCGGTAAAAGAATGATGATCATGTGGATTTGCGGGAGCCCGATTATATATGTCCAATCAGTCCCTCTACTAGCGCCACATGATTCCTTAACGTTTGGCAAATTGATTTGTGTATGCTATTGGCTGGTTTATTATGCATGGATGGTGATGACATAGGATTAGGATGGTATCCGGTTGGATTCAGATTTTGTTTTGGATAATAGAGTACACAATTATTCGAACTCCAAATAAAGTTGCCATGATTTTATTTGAGATTGGATTGGAGTTGTAGAAAATTATCCACGAGAACAAGAATTTTAAACACAACTGTTTTGTGGATTTTGAAATTTGAATTTTAAAATTTGAAATTTGAATTTTGAATTTGAAATTTAAATTTGAAATTTGAATTTGAAATTTGAATTTGAAATTTGAATTTGAAATTCGAATTTGAAATTTGAAATTCAAATTTTGAATCACAGTCCAAGTGGGATTCGAATTTGTTGTGGAAAATCCACAAGGTTTGAAATTCAAATTTGAGTTGGATATGGAGAGGATAATCTTGTTAGAATCCTACTTGAATTTTGAGTCCAAATCCTAACTAATTATGGACGAAATTTTGAGGATTATCCTCAATGGATTTTCGATTTTTATGGATAAGGTTCCAAGAAAAAATTCAAGTTTCAATCCCAGTTGAATTTGGATTCTCTCCTCCCCAGAAAGTGGCCGAAATTTTGGAGCATATCTCCTAGGAAATTTTGGTTATTTTGGATAAGGATGAGATAAGATTCAAGCGTGAAAATCCTAGTGGAATTTTGATTCTCCCTTATCCTAAAAGTGGCCAAAATTTTTAGGAGATTTTCTCCTTAGATTTTTCATATTTTTTGGTTGAAAAAGGGAGATAAAATTCTAGTTAAAATCTTGTTTAAATTTGGATTGGATTTATCCTAAATGGCCGAATTTTATTGTTGGGGTTTTCCCTTGGAAAATTTAGATTTTATGGTTGTGGATAAGGGAGAGTATCTTTTCCTAGTCCAATTCGAATTCAGAGAATCACCTCATGCAGGTCTATAAATACAGGTCCTGCCACTCCAGTTCTCTCAGACCACAGACTCTCAGGTGAACACGCTTATTGTTGCATAGCCCACCGTGACAATAAAGTTCTTTAGAGATCTGTGTGGTCGGAAGAAGACTAGCAGTGCTAGCATACTGATCGAGGTTTAGAGTGCCCACACACTCAGCCATTCGGGAATTGGAGAATAGTAGAGAAGGCTAGTTGGTTGAAGCCTCCGGTCATTCTCCTCCTGCAGATTGGCTTCCTTGAGGTATGAGTTTCAATTGTTGTTGATTTATTGTATATGGCATCATGGGATATTTAATGATCTAAAAATTTTTATTGTTCCGCTGCGCCACTCTGATACGTTTTTACCGATTTATTTTCCTTCAATTAGTATCAGAGCCATCTCATGACTATGCCATATACATAAATTAGACAATTACTTAGTTTTTTTTATTTATGTATGGATTTGATATTTAGAGAGTGGCATTCTAGGGTTCCTTTATGTTGTTATCATAGATTATGTATAAAGTATGTGGTTATTTTAATTTTCTGAATTATTATAAGCATGCTTGTTTATGCCGGTTATGGTTCCTTAGAATTTAGAAAAATTGTATCTAGGAATTTTTATGTAACCATGGGAGCAGTTTATTAACACTGTAATTTTCCCATGGATTTTAATTTTCTGTCTCTTAGAATTTTTTATGGTTAGAATTTTGTACACCAGAAACGGTTTAGGAATTTTTTATGTAATTATTCTTGGAGTGGAGGAAATTGAAGATTGAAGACCGTAATTTATTTTTCTCAAAAGTTAAATTTGATTTAAAGATTGGAATTTTGATTGTGTGGAAAATTTCAATTTAATTGGGATTCAAATTAATTTTTGGAGATCCTAATAGGTAAATTGGAATATGGCACAAAAATCGAGACACGACCCCTCAGGATAGGCCGACGGGCCTTGGTGGGGCTGCAGCCCCTACCCTCGGGAAGGATGGGGCTGCGACAGCCCCTGTGCAGGCCATAATCACCCACGGTCGCAGGCTTGGCCTGCAGCCGAGGGTGGCCGTGGCCTACCCAAGGCTGGCCACAGCCTGGGCGTGCAGCCTGCCGGCTGCTGCGCCCAGCTTGGGCATGCAGCCTGGCGCTGCTGGCTTGGCCTGCAGCTCGGCAAGGCTGCACATGGGCAGCCGTGGGCTGCCAGCCCCTCCGGGACTTGTGGCTGCCCACGGCAGCTGCCGCCTCCGGGGGTGGTGGTGCGATGATTCAAAAATTTAAAAATTTTGATTTTTAAATTTGAGATTTAATTTTAAATCATGTTTAAAAATATGTAATTGAAAATTTGAAATTTTTGAAATTACATATTATTACACATGATGTTTAAAAATTGTTTAAAATTTGAATTTGAAATTTAAATTTTTGGAGATTTAAATTTTATATGATTCTTGAGATGAGAAATAAATGGAGAGGCTAAATAAAGATAGATACAAGAAGACAGAATAAAATTCAAGACCTAAAGAATGCTTTAGATGAATTTTTGTAATCTTTATTTTCTTTGTTCTAGGATGGGACCATGGCTTGGTTTTTTTGTCAATTATTTTTTATGTGATATGTCATGGATGTATAAATATGTATTGATGGATGTTTTATATGCATATTTGATAACATGTTATATAGGATAGGTGAGTGTCGCTCATACTATATTGATCATACATAATTTATCAAAACTTGCATGTTTTTCAAAATATTGAGTAGGAGAGGGTTTCAAACAAAACCCACGGCCTCCATTGTTGATCCATATGTGAAAGCATGGTAACGCCTCGCATCAGTTCTGACTTGACCATACCCCTCAGTAGGTGTTTACCACCGCCGGTATACTAGATTGGATCTCCTATGTGGAAAACGTGTTCGAGTACGATCCTATTCATGACCACCCCTCGGTGGCTTGGTAGGACGTGGATCGGGCTACGTAAACAATGGTTATACACTCAAGACTCATTTAGTTATTAACCTTCCCTAGAAGCTCTGTTAACTAAACTGGTGGCCAAATAAGCGGTTATTAATATATGTCTTAACCTTGGAGGATTTAAGGCAACATATGTTAATTGGATGAGGTCCATGTTCGGGCTATTTGTTTTCATGACCACCCCTCGGTGGCTAGGGGCAATAGGTGCTGAGAATTACCGTTGCAATGCTACATGTTTTTCAAGTTTCATGTAGGAACATACTTGTATGTTTTATTTGCTAAATTATCTGTATATTTGCTTGGGCTTTGTAATGATGTCTAGTATAATTTTATTTCAGTTCAAAATGTCACCGACACCCCTCATTTCAATACTTACTGAAAATAAGCTGAATGGCGATAATTATAAAGATTGGAAAAGAAATCTATTAATAGTTCTCAGCTGTGAGAGACACAAGTTCGTGCTGGACGAACCATGCCCACCTGGGCCCAAACCTGACACACCACTTGAGGAGGTCCTGGTTGCCTATACTCGTTGGAGAGAATCCAATGATATAGCTCGATGCTACATACTTGCTAGCATGACGAGCACTTTACAAAAGCAGCATGAGACTTATCAAGTTGCTGGGGAGATCATGGAAAATCTGGAGGACATGTTCGGAGGCCAAGAAAAATTGGCTCGACATCCGCTATCACCAACATTATGAACTCTAAGCAAAAGGCGGGTACTCCGGTGAAGAACCATATGATCACTCTAATGGGATTCTTCGCTGAGGTTGTCGAGAACGGTACTGAGTTGGACTACAATACCCAGATCGAGATGGTGTTCAAAACTCTGTCTAAAGATTTTGTGGGGTTTAAGGCCGCATACAATCTAGCGACAAGGGAGTTAGGACTAACCGAGCTCATGAAGCAACTCCAGGCTTATGAGCAGATGATCAGGGATGGGGATGCGGTCCAACCCAAAGGTGAGGCCAATTTGGCGGAATCTTCCAAACCCTCACGAAAGAGGAAGAGGCCAAATCAGAAGCAAGCGGCTTCCAGTTCTTCTAATCCTCCTGTCTCGGATGGGTAGAAGAAGAAGAAGAACAAGAAGCCCAGGGACCCTAAAAAGTCCAAGTGCTTTCGTTATGGGAAGGTAGGTCACTTTAAGAAGGCTTGCCCAGAAATCCTAGCTGCCAAGGGCAAGGAAGGTAAAGAACTTCATTACTTAGAAGCGTGTTTGGTGGAAGAATCGAAAGACACTTAGGTCATTGATTCGGGCGCCACTAATCATGTTTGTAGGAAAATAAATCGGTAAAAACGTATCAGAGTGACGCAGCGGAACAATAAAAATTTTTAGATCGTTAAATATCTCATGATGCCATATACAATAAACCAACAACAATTAAAACTCATACCTCAAGGACGCCAATCTTGCAGGAGGAGAATGACCGGAGGCTTCAACCAACTAGCCTTCTCTACTATTCTCCAATTCCCGAATGGCTGAGTGTGTGGGCACTCTGAACCTCGATCGGTATACTAGCACTGCTAGTCTTCTTCCGACCACCCAGATCTCTAAAGAACTTTATTGTCACGATGAGCTGTGCAACAATAAGCCTGCTCACCTGAGAGTCTGTGGTCTGTGAGAACTGGGATGGCAGGACCTCTATTTATAGACCTGCATGAGGTGATTCTTTGAATTCGAATTGGACTAGGAAAAGATATTCTCCCTTATCCATAACCAAAAAATCTGAATTTTTTCCATGGGAAAATCCAACAATAAAATTCGGTTTTCTTAGGATAAATCCAATCCAAATCTAAACAAGATTTTAACTAGAATTTTTTCTCCCTTTTTCAACCAAAAAATCCGAAATTCCTAGGAGAAAATCTTCTCCAAATATTCGGCCACTTTTATGATAAGGAAGAATCAAAATTCCACTAGGATTTTCAAGCTTGAATCTTATCTCAACCTTATCCAAAATAACCAAATTTTCCTAGGAGACTATCTCCAAAATTTCGGACACTTTTCAGGGAAGGAGAGAATCCAAATTCAACTGGGATTGAAACTTGAATTTTTCTCTTGAATCTTATCCACAAAAATCCGAAATTTCCTTGAGGATTATCCTCAAAATTTCGTGCAACATTTGTTAGGATTTGGATTCAAAATTCAAGTAGGATTCTAACAAGATTATTCTCTCCAAATCCAACTCAAATTCGAATTTCAAACCTTGTGGATTTTCCACAACAAATTCGAATCCTACTTGGACTGTGATTCAAAATTTGAATTTCAAATTTCAAATTCAAATTTCAAATTTCAAATTTCCAATTTCAAATTTCAAATTCAAATTTCAAATTCAAATTTCAAATTCGAATTTCAAATTCAAATTTCACATTCAAAATTCAAATTTCAAATTTCAAAATTCAAATTTCAAATTCCACAAAACGGTTGTGTTTCATATTCTTGTTCTCATGGATAATTTTCTACAACTCCAATCCAATCTCAAATAAAATCATGGCAACTTTATTTGGAGTTCAAATAATTGTGTACTCTATTATCCAAAACAAAATCTGAATCCAACCGGAAAGAATCTTGTCTACCATCCTAATCCTGTGTCATCACCATCCATGCATAATAAACCAGCCAATAGCATACACAATTCAATTTGCCAAACGTTAAGGAATTATGTGGAGCTCGTAGAGGGACTGATTGGACATATATAATCGGGCTCCCGTAAATCCATATGATCATCATTCTTTTACCGAATAACTCAATCATATGATCACTAGTTTCAGAGTCACACCACTATAAACCTGAAACTGAACTCCCAATTATATACCGTATTACGTAAGCCTGTGACAAGCTATCGTCCAATGACCTTGTCATGTATGCAGAACCCTCATATGATATCCATGATCAGCCTTAGGCCAAAGTCCGTTTAATCCTACTGATCAGGCTATCTTAAAGTTCCATTATTCTACCGAATTAAGAAAATGATTATTCACCATATGTGAATAAGAAGTCATCCGCCCAGCAGACGACCCAAGGCTTTATCCATTTTCACATTCAGTATAATGCCTTTAAGAGGATACCCTTAACTCCTCATTAGAGCTATGATTCCATTATCTGTAAACGAACCCTTCATCCTATACAAGTCATGCACCCAACGAACCGGTCTATAAGCTTACTACCTCTGAGACGCTTTAGCCATTGGAACATCAAAGTACACAAGTCATATACATGAAGCTGTCCTTTTACTGAGGATTAAGGTTACTACATAATGAACGTCAAAAGCAGATCGATCCACTCAAAGCAGACTTCATAGATCAATCACGCTTTAGTCCCGGTCTAATATGTCACCACCAAGCAACATATCTATGTCTCTACTTGGGAGTCCAGCTCCAGACAGTCAAGACAAACCGTCCCCACCAAGACTTTAGACAACATAATAGTCTTAACATGAGTTAGATGCTCGGTCTAACCCCATAGACTACAGACCATAGTTTAGACTGCTAACTTTAGAACATTGTCTTCTCGCATACAAAAATCCATTGCATGCAACGTTCTAACAGTTTAACACAAGCAGTCAGGGAGCCATATTTACTTACATTTACTTTAACATGTAAATAAGACGAGGACAGATAGTAATGTAATGAATAACCTCTATATATAATCTTATTATCCAGTTCAAAATAAATACATAAAAAATGTCTCTAATGCTTAGGGCATTTCCTAACAATCTCCCACTTGCCCTAAGCCAGCAAATGTGCCATGTTACGCATCCCCATCGCCTCTACGTGCCTCTCAAAGCTTCTAGCCACCAAAGTCTTAGTAAAGGGATCGGCGATGTTGTCCTCGGATGCGATCTTACATACATCCACTTGCCCTGTCTCCACATGCCCTCTACTAATATGATATCTCCGATCGATGTGCTTGGTCCTCTTATGGTGCCGAGATTCCCTTGTGTTGGCAATAGCCCCTGTATTACCATAGTAAAGTGTGATAGGCTTGTCAACACCCGGAATGACCTCAAGGTCTCTAAAGAACTTACGGAGCCAAACCGCTTCTTTAGATGCCTCAGTCACAGCTACATATTCAGCCTCCATAGTAGAGTCAGCTGTGCAGCCCTGCTTCACGCTCTTCCACACAATGGCGCCTCCTCCGAGTAAAAACACTGATCTAGATGTCGATTTCCTCGAATCCTTACAAATCTGGAAGTCTGAGTCCATGTATCCTACGGGTGTTAGGTCCCCTCCAGAATACACCAGCATATAATCCCTCGTTCTCTTAAGATACTTGAGTATATGCTTTGCTGCTTGCCAGTGCTTGGTTCCAGGATTCGCTTGATATCGACTCACCATACCTACTGCAAAACATATGTCCGGGCGAGTGCAAAGCATAGCGTACATAAGGCTATCCACAGCGGATGCATAAGGGACCTTACTCATACGCTCTTTCTTCCGATGTCTTGGGATAGTCATCCAATGAAAGTGTTGGACCGGCAATAGAAGGTTGCAAACCCTTCTTTGCCTCTTGCATTGCATATTTGTCAATTATTTTATCTATGTATGAAGCTTGGGATAACGCTATCATTTTGTTCTTTCGATCTCTGAAGAGACGAATGCCTAGAACATAATTAGCTTTTCCCAAGTCCTTCATGTCAACTGCTGGTGTAACCAAAGCTTGACCGATGATAAGTTCCCTACATCATTTCCAATGAGTAGTATATCATCGACATAGAGTATCATAAAGACCACTTTTCCATCCTTAATACGTTTATAAACATAAGGTTCATCAACGTTATGCTCAAAACCAAATGTCTTAATCGCTTGATCAAACCTCTGGTTACATTAGCGGGATGCCTGCTTTAATCCATAAATGGATCTAAGCAACTTGCCGACTTTCCTTTCTTGGCCTTTCGCTACGAATCCTTCGGGCTGTATCATATAGATACACTCTTCAAGATGGCCATTCAAGAATGCCGTCTTGACATCCATTTGCCAGATCTCGTAATCGAGAGTCACAGCAATGGACAGAAGAATACGGATAGACTTCAGCATAGTAACAGGCAAAAAGGTTTCATCGTAATCGATTCCAGCCTTTTGCGTGTATCTCTTTGCAACCAGTCTAGCTTTGAAAGTTTCCACTCTCCCTTCCACATCCTTCTTTCTTTTGTAAACCCATTTGCATCCAATGGGTTTTATCCCATCTGGCAAATCTACAAGTTCCCAAACAGAGTTGGATTTCATAGAATCCATCTCATTGTTCATAGCCTGTTTCCAAGATTTAGAATCAACATCATTTATAGCTTCATCATATGTGACTGGATCTTCCTCATGCTCATCAGCCTCGGCCTGGTATACCTCAGCATCATACATGAAGAAATTAGGTTTCTTAGAAACCCTCCCACTACGACGAGGCACCCTAAATTGTTGATCGTCTGCAGGTCTTTCACTGGAACTCGGCCTTGCGTCCAAGAGCGAAATCTGTGGAGCAGTTCTTTCACCCGATAACTCCTCTAGCACCACTTTGGTTCGAGGCTTAAAGTCATTCATGTGACTTTCCTCCAAGAATGTCGCATGGGTTGAGACAATGACTTTTTGTTTCTTCAGGTTATAGAACAGACCTCCTTTAGTTCCTTTTGGATACCCTACAAACATACACAATTCTGATCTTGGTTCCAACTTCTTCGCATCCCCATCCAGTACATGTACCGGGCAGCCCCATATTCTCATACGTCCAAGGGAGGGCTTCTTGCCACGCCATAATTCATACGGAGTTCTGGGAATTGATTTGCTCGGAACTTGATTCAAAACATAGCACGCCGTTTGTAAAGCATATCCCCAAAATGATAATGGCAGCGTTGAGTAACTCATCATGGACCGTACCATATCCAATAAGGTCCTGTTTCTCCTTTCAGCTACACCATTCTATTGTGGAGTACCAGGTGCAATCAATTGGGATAATATCCCGTTCTCTACAAGATGTCTTAGAAATTCGTCGGAGAGGTATTCGCCACCTCGATCAGATCGAAGTGTCTTTATAGATTTATCTAGTTGCTTTTCCACTTCCGCACGATACTGTAGGAAAATAAACCGGTAAAAACGTATCAGAGTGGCGCAGCGGAATAATAAAAATTTTTAGATCGTTAAATATCTCATGATGCCATATACAATAAACCAACAACAATTAAAACTCATACCTCAAGGACGCCAATCTTGTAGGAGGAGAATGACCGGAGGCTTCAACCAACTAGCCTTCTCTACTATTCTCCAATTCCCGAATGGCTGAGTGTGTGGGCACTCTAAACCTCGATCGGTATGCTAGCACTGCTAGTCTTCTTCCGACCACCCAGATCTCTAAAGAACTTTATTGTCACGATGAGCTGTGCAACAATAAGCCTGCTCACCTGAGAGTCTGTGGTCTGAGAGAACTGGAGTGGCAGGACCTCTATTTATAGACCTGCATGAGGTGATTCTCTGAATTCGAATTGGACTAGGAAAAGATTTTCTCCCTTATCTTTAACCAAAAATCCGAATTTTTCATAGGATAATCCTAACAATTAAATTCGGTTTTTCTAGGATAAATCCAATCCAAATCTCAACAAGATTTTAACTAGAATTTTATCTCCCTTTTTCAACCAAAAAATCCGAAATCTTTAGGAGAAAATCTTCTCCAAATTTTCAGCCACTTTTAGGATAAGGAAGAATCAAAATTCCACTAGGATTTTCAAGCTAAATCTCATCTCAACCTTATCCAAAAAATAACCGAATTTCCTAGGATTAAGGCTCCAAAATTTCGGCCACTTTTAGGGAAGGAGAGAATCCAAATTCAACTAGGATTGAAACTTGAATTTTCCCTTGAATCTTATCCACAAAAAACCGAATTTTCCATTGAGGATTATCCTCAAAAAATTCGCCCACTTTTGTTGGGATTTGGATTCAAAATTCAAGTAGGATTCTAACAAGATTATCCTCTCCAAATCCAACTCAAATTCGAATTTCAAACCTTGTGGATTTTCCACAACAAATTCGAATCCTACTTGGACTGTGATTCAAAATTTGAATTTCAAATTTCAAATTCAAATTTCAAATTTCAAATTTCAAATTTCAAATTTAAATTTCAAATTCGAATTTCAAATTCAAATTTCAAATTCAAATTTCAAATTCAAATTTCAAATTTCAAATTTCAAAATTCAAAATTCAAATTTCAAAATTCAAGTTTCAAATTCCACAAAACGGTTGTGTTTCATATTCTTGTTCTCATGGATAATTTTCTACAACTCCAATCCAATCTCAAATAAAATCATGGCAACTTTATTTGGAGTTCGAATAATTGTGTACTCTATTATCCAAAACAAAATCTGAATCCAACCGGAGAGAATCTTGTCTACCATCCTAATCCTGTGTCATCACCATCCATGCATAATAAACTAGCCAATAGCATACACAAATCAATTTGCCAAACGTTAAGGAATTATGTGGAGCTAGTAGAGGGACTGATTGGACATATATAATCGGGCTCCCGTGATTCCATATGATCATCATTCTGTACCGAACAACTCAATCATATGATCACTAATTTCAGAGTCACACCACTATAAACCTGAAACTGAACTCCCAATTATATACCGTATTACGTAAGCCTGTGACGAGCTACCATCCAATGACCTTGTCATATATGCAAAACCCTCATATGATATCCATGATCAGCCTTAGGTCAAAGTCCGTTTAATCCTACTGATCAGGCTATCTTAAAGTTCCATTATACTACCGAATCAAGAAAATGATTATTCACCATATGTGAATAAGAAGTCATCCGCCCAGCAGACGACCTAAGGCCTTGTCCATTTTCACATTCAGTATAATGCCTTTAAGAGGATACCTTTAACTCCTCAGAGCTATGATTCCGATATGTGACGCCCCGTGCCCTCAGCGGCCCGGACCGTCACTGTAAACTCTATTACTTGCTTCTTTAAAAACGATACTTAAATTTGCTGAATTTAAGACTATAAATTTAGAGGGATTTTTTTTTTTTTTTTTATATACACGTACGTATTTACTATTCACGTACGCATACTATTAAAATGCGAAATTTGAAAAACATAAGGATTTCAATTATACATACATAATTATATACATGTTTATCTGATTACTATTCACCAGATACTATTTAAATATACTACTCGTACATATACTGTTTACTGTTCCAAAATACCATTTAACCTTTACTATTCAAAATACTATTTAACTGTCACCATTCAAAATATTATTTACTCATACTGTGCGGAAGAATACTCGCGGTGTATCCATAACCTCATCCTCACATCCACCTCCGCCATCATCATCGTCCCTTGATGTTTACGCTATAGGATGCTTACCTACAGCATGAACACACTCCGTGAGCTTTACGCCCAGTAAGTACAACATGTTAACCGCAAAACATGTTTAAAACATAGCACATACGTAAAATCATAGGCATGACATATATCACTTAATAAATCATATATCATATAAGCATATCACATATCAGCTCACATATCATGTCATCACATAACATGTCATAACACTGAATATAAAACTTCACATACTTTATGCATGACAGAAGCATCGTGTACTGTATGCACTCTACTGAAAAAGAAAGCATAGCGAACTATAACTAATGCATGATCCGGTTATGTTCATTTATGCTTCAAACTTTTCTTTTCTTTTCTTGTCTATTTAGGGCCCATGTGTCAGTACCGTGTGCGCGCAGACCAACGGTAACGCCCGAGGTCAACTAATGCCGAAGAGCCATCAACTGATGCTCAACTTGTGGCCTGAACTTTCTTTAACTGGAAACCCCTTCGACTGAAGGAGCCGGTACGACACACCTATTTATTTCCATCTTGTTTAACTGTTCTAGCCATACGCTTCTCTAAGCTGTCCCCAATCCTACGCGGTAGGGATCTATGGCTTCTATCTTGTTCTTTCATCAATCTACTCGATTGTGAAGCTATATGCTCTTATGTATGCTGTGCAGCATCGTGTGCAAGATACATACTTAAAATACTGGAAAAGCATCATTTTAAATTCATTTTATCCATGCTGTAGGCGGAGTTGTACTTACCTGTCAGCAGACAGTTTATACTCTCGCCTTCGTCACAATACAGGTACCTCCCTGTAATCATAATGCATTACATTAACATTCACTCTTAGGTCACCGTGGTCATTAGTGACTAACAAAAATTCTCGTTATGTGGTACCGATCCTTATCGGTACTAATTGCCCTCTTCTTAAGAATTTGATTTTCTAATCATTGTTAATTAATTTATTTACCCAATAAATTAATTAACATCGCTCTTAGGTCACTCTATCGTTAGGAACTAATAAACTTATCATTGTGTGGTACCGATGCCTATCGGTACCCAACCGCTCTACTTTGGGAAATTTTGATGTCTAATTTTTAATCGTGCTTGATTAATTTGTCTACTTGACAAATTAATCACTGTCTCTCACTATCCCATTCCGACTTGGTCCTTGACTGGCTAACCGACCAGTCAACTGACTGAATACCTCTCGTATGACCATTTAGCCTATCGGGTTACCGTTACCGATGTAATCGCCCCAAATTTTATACTTCGATCGCACCCGTCCCTCGGGTGGTACTATTCTGACATAGGGGTCGTTTTCTTACATTACGAAATTTCTAATGGGGCGGTTCACTAATCCTCACAACGTCCATCCTTCTTTCCCGGACCTAGGTCATCGAGGGAGCTCGGGTTTCCATCCCGATCACATTTTCAGCCCTCGTTTCCTAAAATACCCCTTTGTGCCGTTTTAGAAATTTCGGCAGCATTTCCGCTTAATTTTTGGGTTTCCGGCGTTTAGGAAACGCCTCAAAACCATCTAACCTATTCTAACCTGCCACGTACTAAACCAGAGGCCTAATTTTTACGTAAAAGCTCCGCTTTTTACGTAAAAATATTCACATTTTCTCACATTCTCTTTTTCGATATTTCACCCTTTTTTCTTACTATTCCTCAAGTCATTAAACCATAATTAATACATAATTATTTCCAATATTAAATTGAGGAATAAATAGATCAACACTACTACCAAAATCGTTCCCGTCGGCGGTCGGACGAACCGTTCGGTCTCGACCGTGCAATCTTTGAATCGTCGTTCTTCACTTTTGAAACTCCAGTTTGCAATTCCGATGCCGCGGATGTGTCCGGAACGTCGAAAATAGGCCAACGGGCCATTCTTCAATTTTCGGTCTCCGGGTCGCCGTTGACCGGCGTTGACCGCCGTTGACCGGCGTTGACCACGGCGGCGATGGAAGTGGCGACCACCATCTTGAAGAGCTCGACGAGAGGAACCCATTGGTGGTGTCAATTTCACGAATCGAGGCTCCTATCACCGGAAATCGGCTCTCGAAAAGTCGGCGACGGCGGCGGCGTTGGATCTTCATTTTTCCGGCGTTGTTGCCCAAAATTGATTTGGGGCTTTTGATCTACGTGTTGTTCTGAGCATTTTGACACCGACCTTGCAACTCAACTCCGCCGGAATAGCGAGATCCGACGGCGGCGATGGCGACGGCGACGGCGAACCTGGGGCGGCGCGATTCGGCGGCTGTTGATGTGAAATGAAGCCTGGGTTTTGTTCTACTCTTCACCACGAATCCATTGGGACCGGAATCGTGGCATTTGGACGTCGGACGGCGGAGATACGGCGGTTTGAAAAATTCGGCCACCGGCGGCTTTGGGCGGCGCGTGCGGCGTGCTCCGGCATCGGTTCGGTCGACTCGGCCCACCGTTGGAATCAGCTCGTCGAGAGCTTTCCAATGGTGCCGGCGGTGTCAAAAACGGAGGCCGGATTCGATAGTTGGTCACTGTTCATCTTCGTGTGGTATGGGAGGGAGAAAATGTGATTTGGAAAAATATGGGGGCTATTTTTCTATAATCCCCAAAATTTCCTCCTTTATACTAATTTTTTGAAAAATTTTAAGATAGGCTATACTGACTAATTTGGGCGTGCTGAACCCAAATATATCAGTTTTATCTTCATCCGAGGTCGTCTCGACCAGTTTCCCGATACTGTATGGTTCCCGGTCAAAAATTACTTTTTGTGTTCAAATGACTAATTTGAGCATTCTGATTCCAAATATATCAGTTTTATATCAAGAAAAGGTCATCTTGACCAATTTCTTGATACTGTGGTTAGGCCTACACTGTGTTGACACTGTGCACGCATAACGAGGCGTTTTCGCGTGAAATTTCAAACACAGTCTCTCTTGACTAATTTGGACGTGCTGATTTCAAATTTATCAGTTTTACGTCCATCTGAGGTCTTCTGGACCAGTTTTCCGGATCTGCATGACCCCGTCTCGAAAAACGTGTCAGGTGCCCGATTGACTAATTTGGGCGTCCTGAGTCTAAATATATCAGTTTCGGGACGAGAAAAGGTCGTCTTGACCCTCATCCCGATACTACGTATCCCTTAAACAAAATCTACATTTTATGCTCAATTGACCAGATTGAGCCTGCTGACTATTAATATATCAGTTTTATGCCAGATTAAGGCCGTCTTGGCCACTAACCTGACACTGCGTTTCTCACTACTCACTATTCACTATCTGACTGACTAATCTGAGCGTTCTGACTTTGATTTTGTCAGTCTATGGGCGAGAAGAGGTCATCTAGACCACTTTTCTCGATACTGTACATCTATTAGGGCAATTATCACTGCTGCGCTCAGATGACCAGTCTGAGCGTACTGATGACTAGCTCATCAATTCTGTATCATGAAATGGTCGTCTAGACCGGTTTCTTGATATTGCGTGTCTCAACGCATACTCACATAATAGGGTGGACCGATTTCACTGTCGATTACCCCTTTCATTGCATGAATAGTAATTAAACGTTACTATTCCTGTTTAATTCATTCAACTGAAAAGCACACTGTGCTTATTAACTTAATTACATCATTACATAGTAATTAAGTTTCATAATTCATGAGAGTCATTACAGTGGCTCTCGGCTCATTACACAGCCTTCTACACAGACTCTTACACGTGCGTGTGCAACGCAACACGGGCGTGTACATTTCAGACACGAGCATGTACTAGTTGAGACTACTCAACACGGCCATGTCTTTGAAACACATTCATCTATCTGAGCGGTACACAGCCTCTTACACGGTCGTGTACTTGACCATGTTTCTTAAATTTGCTAAAGGACATTAAATTATGTCCATTTTATTCCTTAATGACTTATTACATGGTAAGTAGGTGCCATAAAAATGGCGGTCATTACAACCTACCCCCCTTACAAAATTTTCATCCTCGAAAATTAGAATAATTCCGGGACGTCTCTTCTCATGTCTTCTTCTCATTCTCATGTGGCTTCCCCAACACTATGATTCTATCACAACACTTTTACTAGCGGTATACTTTATTCCTAAGTACCTTCTCCTCTCTGACTAGGATCCGCACAGGTCTCTCCTCGTACGTCGAATCAGCGTATACTACAACGGATTCTTGGCTAAGAACATGGGAGCTGTTTGGCACGTACTTCTTTAACATCAAAACGTGAAAGACATTGTGCACTGTAACTAACTCGGGAGGAAGTGCTAGTCTATAAGCCACCTTCCCGACTTTCTCTATTATCTCAAGGGTCCTATGTACCTAGGACTGAGCTTTCTTTTATTTTCAATGCGCATCACCCCTTTCATGGGTGCCGCCTTGAAAAAGACCGAATCTCCTACTTGAAACTTGAGGGGTCTACGGCGCTTATCGTCAAAATTCTTCTGTCGACTGTGCGCTGTATCTAACGTTTCTCGTATCAGCTTCACGTCTGACATGGTATTCTTGATGATGTCCGAGCTAACTACTCGTTTCTCTCCAAACTCGTACTAATGAGCCAGAGATCTGCATTTCTTTCCACAGAGTGTCTCGTACGGTGCCATTCCTATCGAGGAATGATAGTTGCTGTTGTACGAGAACTCGCTCAATGGTAGCTTCTGATATCAATTTCCTTTGAAGTCTAGGACGCAGGTCTCAACATGTCCTCTAACATCTGTATGGTCCTCTCAGACTAACTGTCGGTCTGAGGATGAAATGCTATGCTGAACTCTCACTTGGACCGTAATGCGGCTTGAACACCTCGCCAAAATCTGGAGGTAAAGCGTCCACTACGATCTGAGACGACCGACTCTGGTATTCCGTGCCATTTTACGAACTGTGCCGCATAGATTTCTACTGGTCGTTCCACCGAGTAGCTAACTTTCATTGCTAAAAATCTAACTGATTTCATCAGTTTTTCTACAATCACCCAGATTGCATCATTATCGTTTGACGTCTTCGGCAATCCGATTACGAAATTCATCGTAATCTGGTCCCATTTCCACTCGGGTAACTTAATTTCCTACGATTATCCTGCTGAGCGCTGGTGATCTACCTTAACCTTCTGGCACGTAAGGCAGCTGGCGACGAACTCGACAATGTCATTCTTCATTCCAAGGCACCAAAAACTTTCCTTTAGGTACTTGTACATCTTATTCGCTACCGGATGTACGGAATATGACGTCTCGTAAGGTTCCAAAAGGATTCGCTTCTTGAGTTCTTCATCTTTTAGAACACATACTCTATCTCTGTAGTAGAGTATGTCGTCCTTAAGGATCTTAAACTCTGAACCCTTGTCCTCTATAGCTTCCTTTTTGGACTTGAGCAGGGACAAATCAAAATCTTGACCGATCTTGATCTCTTCTTGGAGCGTCGATTGGAGGGTCATGTTAGACAATCCCCCTATCAAAATCTTGATCTTGCTGTCGCATAACTCCTTTGTAGCGCTCTTGACAAGGCACTAATAGCCATAGGCATAGTAATATGCTTCTGACTCTACGCATTGACCACTTTATTGGCTTTCCCTGGATGGTATAGGATCTCACGGTCGTAATCCTTACCAACTCTAGCCATCTACGCTGCCTCATGTTGAGCTCTTTCTGCGTGAAGATACATTTGAGACTCTAGTGGTCGATGTAAATCTCGCACGTGACTCCGTACAGGTAGTGCCTCCATGTTTTTATCGTAAAAACTATCGCTACTAGCTCCAGATCACGCGTTGGGTAGCTCTTTTCAAGGTTTTTTTTGAGTTGTCGTGAAGCATACGCGACTACTCTACCACTCTACATCAACACAGTTTCCAACTTGGTTTTAGATGTGGCGCTTAAATCACAAAGCTTACCTGACCAACATTTGAAATGGTCAGCATTGGAGCGCTTATGAGTCTTCATCTTAGCTCTTGGAAGCTTTCCTCACACTTATCGATTCACTTATACCTCTTTCCCTTCTTGGTGAGCGCTGTGAGCGGAGCAGCTAACTTTGAGTAGCCTTCGACTAAGTATAGGTAACATCCTGTTAGTTTAAAGAAACTGTGAATTCCCGTTTCGTTCCTCTGAGCTGGCCACGTGCTAACTGCATCAATTTTCGCCAGGTCCACAGATACTCCTTCCTTGGGGTCTACGTGGTCTAGGAAATGGACCTTCTCCAGCCAAAACTCGTACTTGGAGAACTTGGTGTATAACTGATGGTCCTGTTGCATGCGCAAAATGATAATTAAGTGCTCTTCGTGCTCTTCCTTCGTCTTAGAGTGTATAAGTATGTCATCGATGAACCCAATGACAAACTTATCCAAATAGTCCTTGAACATGCGGTTCATCCAGTTCATGAAAGTTGCTGGTGCGTCCGTTAATCTGAGTGACATGAACAGAAACTCGTAATGTCCGTACCACGTTTGAAATGCTGTTTTGGGTACATCTTCATTCCTGATTTGTAGTTGATGGTACTCGGGATGTAGATCGATCTTCGAGAACACTACAGCGTCTTGGAGCTGATCAAATAGATCGTTAACTCGCGGCAACAGATGCTTATTCTTAATCGTAATCCTGTTCAACTCTCTGTAGTCGATGCACATTCTTAGTGGTCCATCTTTCTTCTTCACGAATGGTATGGGTGCTCTCCAGGGTGAATAGCTCTATCGCATGAATCCCTTATCTATTTAGTACTTTAGCTGGGCTTGGAGCTCCTTTAGCTCTATAGGGCCTATTCTGTAGGGGGCCTCAAAGATGGGGCTGATTCTAGTAGACGTTCAGTCTCGAACGAGATCCTACGCTCTGGTTGGAGTCCTGCAAGATCTTCTAGAAATATCTCCATGAATTCCCTGACTATCGGTACGTTGTCGGGTCCTATCTCTATTCCTTGAGTCTTATCTGCTACGTATACTAGGAAGTCCGTGCATCCACTGGATTGTATCTCGCGAGCCTTCACTGCTGATATCATCGTCTTTGGTTGCTCTGGCGACAAACCCTTGTAGATGAACTTTTCACATCCGATTGGTTCGAAAATGATTTTTCGCCTTCAACAGTTTATGACAACGTTGTGTCCTAAGCCTTTTTTTTTTTTTTTGGCATAGTGGCCTTCCTTGCCACAGATGAAACAACCACTTGCTCTCTGCTTGCATTCTCCTAGGTGCCTCCTTCCGCATCTCGTGCATGTCGGGTATTGGCTATCATTCCTTCCTGGTCGTATCTCTTCTAGGGAAATTCTTCTGTGAATCTTGATTGCCCTAATTCCCCTTTTCTCTTGTTGTTGTTATGGGAATGCCTATTATTCTGGCCGGTTCCCACATTCTGCCCTCTGTATTGTGACTCGGGGTTCTGCTTCTCCTGAGCCTACTCGGCTTGCGTTTTCTCCTCCTTTCGTGCCTTAAAATTCTACGCCTTTCGCTCCTTCTCATGAACCGATCAGTACTCAGTTCAGATAGCCTTGCTGACACATTCTGCTAGTGTCACTGGTCCGTGGCTTCGGCTACAGACCTAAACTGCGATTTCCATTTTGAACATCTTCAGCATTCGTCTGACTCTCTCATTTTAGTCGGTACTAAATCTGGAAAAAGTTGAGCCAGCTGCTCAAACTTCTTGACTGCCTCCATAACAGTCATACTACCTTTGCGCAGGTTGTTGAACTCGTCTTACTGCGCTGCTAGTGCTTCCTTGTTGAAGTACGTCTCCTTGAATTCCTCAATGAAATCGCTCCAGCTCATCTCTCTAATGTTCCTCCTAATGGTTACCATCTTCCACCACTAACGCGCCTCATTGCGCAGGGTGAAGGGTGCGTACATCACTTTCTCTCTCTCTATCTATTAACCCTATAAAATCCAAGATTACTTGGATATTCGTTAGCCAATCATCGGCCTCTATAGGGTTGGTGATTCCTACGAATTCTAACGCTTTCATGCGTCGGAATCTCTCATACAAGTCGCCTTCCCTAGGGATTGGCAGAAAATAATTGCTGCTACGAAAGCAGCCATTACTATGGGTGCTAGTGCTTCCTAAGCTGAAGGAGCTGCTTGCTCCCTCAGAGTTTCTGGGCTGCTAGAGCCTCCTGTGCTGGCATCTCTACTGACTGTGGTGCCTGGGGTTGCTGGCCCAGCTGTTCTCTAAGCTGGTTTAGCTCCCGCTGCTGGTTCTCCATCATCTCTCGCATGGCTGCGATCTGTGCTATCAACTCATCCTCTCAGGATGCTGGGTTTAACTAAGCTCTCATTCTTGCCATGTTTTCCTATGTAACCCTATCGTACAGCGAAAAAGGAAAATATAAGTCTCTTAAATTCTATACTTGGGACTCGTATCACATATCATTTTCTTTCTTACTTAACAATCTTACTTAAACCATTATGGATATAAATATACACACTATATCCATCTTTCTTTCTCTCATACTGTGATGTTCAATACAATTACCGCATTGTATTGGGACATCGTCTGAGTGCTAGGATTCGTCCTGCACTTTCTGTCATATCATACTCACACTGTGGAAAAAATATTATATCTGGCCCCTAGGGCAAAGCTTTACTACTTATCTCATAATATATTTCACATAATATATATACATATATTCAAGATTCTAGTTCAGTGGGAGTGACACACACTTCCCCTATACGATCCCAACAAGTACATTATGCTATAACTGACGGGGGAGAGCTACTGCTTCCCTCTATATATTTTCATAACTAACATTCCCGCAGAAGGGTTACTACTATTGGAAGGACAATCCTGATTCAGTATCAGGCATCTCCTCATCATCACTATCGCTGAGTGAGTACTCCTCTGGGTTCTCCTCTTCTTCTCAACTGAAACTGATCTCGTCATCGCTGGCTATGATGACTTCGTCATTACTAAAGCGGTTGGGGATCTCCTTTCCCTCATCGTCGAGATGGGCGTCAGAAAGAGTCTCGTTATCTTCCTCTTTCATGGGGTGTTCAGAAGACATACGGGCTGGTTCGGGTTCTCCATCGGCTCCCTATTGCCCTCGTGTACTTTTGGCTGGTACTCGGCCATGAACTCTTCATCGGCCAGTTGGGGTGCTGGTTCTACCGGGTCACCCTCCATAATGGTGGCTGCTATAATGCCTTGGGCTTGTTCAAGGTTCTCGGGGTTGAGCATTTTTCTCTCAGCATTCACTATCTCCTTGATAAGGCTTGCTAGTCCTGCTTGATCGCTCTTCTAATTTTGTTTAGCAAGGTCTCATTCTCTCTTTAGGTCTTCTCCTGTTTTGATCCACTTTTGTCTCGGCATGTATTGTAGAAGTCCATTTCGGTTCCTTGTAGCGAACAGCATACGTTAGAACTATATCGCCGGACATCAGCTGCAGTCTTTCAGTCCGATGAACAAATTCTCGTATATCCATAACTCTAGAGAACTTAGGCGGTTTCACTCCCTGCTTGCCCATAGAGAAAAAAACTGGGGCTGATGCTGGACTGCTCTCAGAGATTGGCTCGATCATGGTATGGCGAAACTCGACACAGTTAAGAGCTCATCCTGGTCATAAGGATCCCGATACACATGAGAGTATCTTCCTGAGAGATATCAACAGCCAACAGGACTCAGTTATCCTGGTCAATGGTGTACAATCAGGGAATCACTTTGATAACATGAAACTAGTCCTGACATTCTCATAGAGTGCAGGAGTACTGTTTGTAACTCGAAACTTGGTGGACGACTAGCCCTGAAGATCGGTACAACTCGAGCAGCAATCCATGTTCTTTCTCTGAGCAGTTTTCTAGCACTACACGGTCGTGATTTTTCGTATAATGATCTCAGCATCTTTTCATCTTATCCTCGCCATCATAGATTTTGTCGTTTCATTACTATAAAATGTTATCTTCAATAGAGAAACATTTACTGACTAAAAATATAAAACTAACTTACTTGGACAGATGAGACAGGCATGTGGCGATGTGAGGTAGGATGGCAGGAAACCGCTCTGATACCAACTGTTACGCCCCGTGCCCTCAGCGGCCCGGACCGTCACTGTAAACTCTATTACTTGCTTCTTTAAAAACGATACTTAAACTTGCTGAATTTAAGACTATAAATTTAGAGGGATTTTTTTTTTTTTTTTTTTTTATATACACGTACGTATTTACTATTCACGTACGCATACTATTAAAATGCGGAATTTGAAAAACATAAGGATTTCAATTATACATACATAATTATATACATGTTTATCTGATTACTATTCACCAGATACTATTTAAATATACTACTCGTACATATACTGTTTACTGTTCCAAAATACCATTTAACCTTTACTATTCAAAATACTATTTAACTGTCACCATTCAAAATATTATTTACTCATACTGTGCGGAAGAATACTCGCGGTGTATCCATAACCTCATCCTCACATCCACCTCCGCCATCATCATCGTCCCTTGATGTTTACGCTATAGGATGCTTACCTACAGCATGAACACACTCCGTGAGCTTTACGCCCAGTAAGTACAACATGTTAACCGCAAAACATGTTTAAAACATAGCACATACGTAAAATCATAGGCATGACATATATCACTTAATAAATCATATATCATATAAGCATATCACATATCAGCTCACATATCATGTCATCACATAACATGTCATAACACTGAATATAAAACTTCACATACTTTATGCATGACAGAAGCATCGTGTACTGTATGCACTCTACTGAAAAAGAAAGCATAGCGAACTATAACTAATGCATGATCCGGTTATGTTCATTTATGCTTCAAACTTTTCTTTTCTTTTCTTGTCTATTTAGGGCCCATGTGTCAGTACCGTGTGCGCGCAGACCAACGGTAACGCCCGAGGTCAACTAATGCCGAAGAGCCATCAACTGATGCTCAACTTGTGGCCTGAACTTTCTTTAACTGGAAACCCCTTCGACTGAAGGAGCCGGTACGACACACCTATTTATTTCCATCTTGTTTAACTGTTCTAGCCATACGCTTCTCTAAGCTGTCCCCAATCCTACGCGGTAGGGATCTATGGCTTCTATCTTGTTCTTTCATCAATCTACTCGATTGTGAAGCTATATGCTCTTATGTATGCTGTGCAGCATCGTGTGCAAGATACATACTTAAAATACTGGAAAAGCATCATTTTAAATTCATTTTATCCATGCTGTAGGCGGAGTTGTACTTACCTGTCAGCAGACAGTTTATACTCTCGCCTTCGTCACAATACAGGTACCTCCCTGTAATCATAATGCATTACATTAACATTCACTCTTAGGTCACCGTGGTCATTAGTGACTAACAAAAATTCTCGTTATGTGGTACCGATCCTTATCGGTACTAATTGCCCTCTTCTTAAGAATTTGATTTTCTAATCATTGTTAATTAATTTATTTACCCAATAAATTAATTAACATCGCTCTTAGGTCACTCTATCGTTAGGAACTAATAAACTTATCATTGTGTGGTACCGATGCCTATCGGTACCCAACCGCTCTACTTTGGGAAATTTTGATGTCTAATTTTTAATCGTGCTTGATTAATTTGTCTACTTGACAAATTAATCACTGTCTCTCACTATCCCATTCCGACTTGGTCCTTGACTGGCTAACCGACCAGTCAACTGACTGAATACCTCTCGTATGACCATTTAGCCTATCGGGTTACCGTTACCGATGTAATCGCCCCAAATTTTATACTTCGATCGCACCCGTCCCTCGGGTGGTACTATTCTGACATAGGGGTCGTTTTCTTACATTACGAAATTTCTAATGGGGCGGTTCACTAATCCTCACAACGTCCATCCTTCTTTCCCGGACCTAGGTCATCGAGGGAGCTCGGGTTTCCATCCCGATCACATTTTCAGCCCTCGTTTCCTAAAATACCCCTTTGTGCCGTTTTAGAAATTTCGGCAGCATTTCCGCTTAATTTTTGGGTTTCCGGCGTTTAGGAAACGCCTCAAAACCATCTAACCTATTCTAACCTGCCACGTACTAAACCAGAGGCCTAATTTTTACGTAAAAGCTCCGCTTTTTACGTAAAAATATTCACATTTTCTCACATTCTCTTTTTCGATATTTCACCCTTTTTTCTTACTATTCCTCAAGTCATTAAACCATAATTAATACATAATTATTTCCAATATTAAATTGAGGAATAAATAGATCAACACTACTACCAAAATCGTTCCCGTCGGCGGTCGGACGAACCGTTCGGTCTCGACCGTGCAATCTTTGAATCGTCGTTCTTCACTTTTGAAACTCCAGTTTGCAATTCCGATGCCGCGGATGTGTCCGGAACGTCGAAAATAGGCCAACGGGCCATTCTTCAATTTTCGGTCTCCGGGTCGCCGTTGACCGGCGTTGACCGCCGTTGACCGGCGTTGACCGGCGTTGACCACGGCGGCGATGGAAGTGGCGACCACCATCTTGAAGAGCTCGACGAGAGGAACCCATTGGTGGTGTCAATTTCACGAATCGAGGCTCCTATCACCGGAAATCGGCTCTCGAAAAGTCGGCGACGGCGGCGGCGTTGGATCTTCATTTTTCCGGCGTTGTTGCCCAAAATTGATTTGGGGCTTTTGATCTACGTGTTGTTCTGAGCATTTTGACACCGACCTTACAACTCAACTCCGCCGGAATAGCGAGATCCGACGGCGGCGATGGCGACGGCGACGGCGAACCTGGGGCGGCGCGATTCGGCGGCTGTTGATGTGAAATGAAGCCTGGGTTTTGTTCTACTCTTCACCACGAATCCATTGGGACCGGAATCGTGGCATTTGGACGTCGGACGGCGGAGATACGGCGGTTTGAAAAATTCGGCCACCGGCGGCTTTGGGCGGCGCGTGCGGCGTGCTCCGGCATCGGTTCGGTCGACTCGGCCCACCGTTGGAATCAGCTCGTCGAGAGCTTTCCAATGGTGCCGGCGGTGTCAAAAACGGAGGCCGGATTCGATAGTTGGTCACTGTTCATCTTCGTGTGGTATGGGAGGGAGAAAATGTGATTTGGAAAAATATGGGGGCTATTTTTCTATAATCCCCAAAATTTCCTCCTTTATACTAATTTTTTGAAAAATTTTAAGATAGGCTATACTGACTAATTTGGGCGTGCTGAACCCAAATATATCAGTTTTATCTTCATCCGAGGTCGTCTCGACCAGTTTCCCGATACTGTATGGTTCCCGGTCAAAAATTACTTTTTGTGTTCAAATGACTAATTTGAGCATTCTGATTCCAAATATATCAGTTTTATATCAAGAAAAGGTCATCTTGACCAATTTCTTGATACTGTGGTTAGGCCTACACTGTGTTGACACTGTGCACGCATAACGAGGCGTTTTCGCGTGAAATTTCAAACACAGTCTCTCTTGACTAATTTGGACGTGCTGATTTCAAATTTATCAGTTTTACGTCCATCTGAGGTCTTCTGGACCAGTTTTCCGGATCTGCATGACCCCGTCTCGAAAAACGTGTCAGGTGCCCGATTGACTAATTTGGGCGTCCTGAGTCTAAATATATCAGTTTCGGGACGAGAAAAGGTCGTCTTGACCCTCATCCCGATACTACGTATCCCTTAAACAAAATCTACATTTTATGCTCAATTGACCAGATTGAGCCTGCTGACTATTAATATATCAGTTTTATGCCAGATTAAGGCCGTCTTGGCCACTAACCTGACACTGCGTTTCTCACTACTCACTATTCACTATCTGACTGACTAATCTGAGCGTTCTGACTTTGATTTTGTCAGTCTATGGGCGAGAAGAGGTCATCTAGACCACTTTTCTCGATACTGTACATCTATTAGGGCAATTATCACTGCTGCGCTCAGATGACCAGTCTGAGCGTACTGATGACTAGCTCATCAATTCTGTATCATGAAATGGTCGTCTAGACCGGTTTCTTGATATTGCGTGTCTCAACGCATACTCACATAATAGGGTGGACCGATTTCACTGTCGATTACCCCTTTCATTGCATGAATAGTAATTAAACGTTACTATTCCTGTTTAATTCATTCAACTGAAAAGCACACTGTGCTTATTAACTTAATTACATCATTACATAGTAATTAAGTTTCATAATTCATGAGAGTCATTACAGTGGCTCTCGGCTCATTACACAGCCTTCTACACAGACTCTTACACGTGCGTGTGCAACGCAACACGGGCGTGTACATTTCAGACACGAGCATGTACTAGTTGAGACTACTCAACACGGCCATGTCTTTGAAACACATTCATCTATCTGAGCGGTACACAGCCTCTTACACGGTCGTGTACTTGACCATGTTTCTTAAATTTGCTAAAGGACATTAAATTATGTCCATTTTATTCCTTAATGACTTATTACATGGTAAGTAGGTGCCATAAAAATGGCGGTCATTACACGATATCTGCAAACAAACCCTTCATCGTATACAAGTCATGCACCCAACGAACCAGTCTATAAGCTTACTACCTCTGAGACGCTTTAGCCATTGGAACATCAAAGTACACAAGTCATATACATGAAGTAGTTCATTTACTCAGGATTAAGGTTATTGCACAATGAACGTCAAAAGCAGATTGATCCACTCATAGCGGACTACATAGATCAATCACGCTTTAGTCCTGGTGTAATATGTCACCACCGAGTAACATATCCATGTCTCTACTTGGGAGTCCAGCTCCAGACAGTCAAGACAAACCGTCCCCTCTAAGGCTTTAGACAACATAATAGTCTTAACATGAGTTAGATGCTCGGTCTAACCCCATAGACTACAGACCATAATTTAGATTGCTAACTTTAGAACATTGTCTTCTCGCATACAAAAGTCCATTGCATGCAACGTTCTAATAGTTTTAACACAAGCAGTCAGTGAGCCATATTTGCTTACATTTACTTTAACATGTAAATAAGACGAGGACAGATAGCAATGTAATAAATAACCTCTATGTATAATTTTATTATCCAGTTCAAAATGAATACATCAAAATGTCTCTAATACTTAGGGCATTTCCTAACAATCTCCCACTTGCCCTAAGCCAGTAGATGTGCCATGTTACGCATCCCCATCGCCTCTACATGCCTCTCAAAGCTTCTAGCCACCAAAGTCTTAGTAAAGGGATCAGCGATGTTATCCTCGGACGCGATCTTACATACATCCACTTGTCCTGTCTCCACATGCCCTCTAATAATGTGATACCTCCGATCTATGTGCTTGGTCCTCTTGTGGTGCCGAGATTCCCTTGTGTTGGCAATAGCCCCTGTATTATCACCGTAAAGTGTGACAGGCTTGTCAACACCCGGAATGACCTCAAGGTCTCTAAAGAACTTGCGGAGCCAAACCGCTTCTTTAGATGCCTCAGCCGCAGCCACATACTCAGCCTCCATAGTAGAGTCAGCTGTGCAGCCCTGCTTCACGTTCCTCCACACAATGGCGCCTCCTCTGAGTAAAAACACTGATCCAGATGTCGATTTCCTCGAATCCTTACGAGTCTGGAAGTCTGAGTCCGTGTATCCTACGGGTGCTAGGTCCCCTCCAGAATACACTAGCATACAATCCCTCGTTCTCTTAAGATACTTGAGTATATGCTTTACTGCTTGCCAGTGCTTGGTTCCAGGATTCGCTTGATATCGACTCACCATACCTACTGCAAAACATATGTCCGGGCGAGTGCAAAGCATAGCGTACATAAGGCTACCCACAGCGGATGCATAAGGGACCTTACTCATACGCTCTCTTTCTTCCGATGTCTTGGTGTAGGAAAATAAACCGGTAAAAACGTATCAGAGTGGCGCAGCGGAACAATAAAAATTTTATATCGTTAAATATCTCATGATGCCATATACAATAAACCAACAACAATTAAAACTCATACCTCAAGGACGCCAATCTTGCAGGAGGAGAATGACCGGAGGCTTCAACCAACTAGCCTTCTCTACTATTCTCCAATTCCCGAATGGCTGAGTGTGTGGGCACTCTGAACCTCGATCGGTATGCTAGCACTGCTAGTCTTCTTCTGACCACCCAGATCTCTAAAGAATTTTATTGTCACGATGAGCTGTGCAACAATAAGCCTGCTCACCTGAGAGTCTGTGGTCTAAGAGAACTGGAGTGGCAGGACCTCTATTTATAGACCTGCATGAGGTGATTCTCTGAATTCAAATTGGACGAGGAAAAGATTTTCTCCCTTATCCAAACCAAAAAATCTGAATTTTCCAAGGGAGAGTCTCCACAATTAAATTCGGTTTTCCTAGGATAAATCCAATCCAAATCTAAACAAGATTTTAACTAGAATTTTATCTCCCTTTTTCAACCAAAAAATCCGAAATCTTTAGGAGAAAATCTTCTCCAAATTTTCGGCCACTTTTAGGATAAGGAAGAATCAAAATTCCACTAGGATTTTTCAAGCTAAATCTCATCTCAACCTTATCCAAAAATAACCGAATTTCCTAGGATTAAGGCTCCAAAATTTCGGCCACTTTTAGGGAAGGAGAGAATCCAAATTCAACTAGGATTGAAACTTGAATTTTCCCTTGAATCTTATCCACAAAAAACCGAATTTTCCATTGAGGATTATCCTCCAAAAATTCACCCACTTTTGTTGGGATTTGGATTCAAAATTCAAGTAGGATTCTAACAAGATTATCCTCTCCAAATCCAACTCAAATTCGAATTTCAAACCTTGTGGATTTTCCACAACAAATTCGAATCCTACTTAGACTGTGATTCAAAATTTGAATTTCAAATTTCAAATTCAAATTTCAAATTCAAATTTCAAATTTCAAATTTCAAATTTCAAATTTCAAATTTAAATTTCAAATTCAAATTTCAAATTCGAATTTCAAATTCAAATTTCAAATTCAAATTTCAAATTCAAAATTCAAATTTCAAATTTCAAAATTCAAATTTCAAATTTCAAAATTCAAATTTCAAATTCCACGAAAACGGTTGTGTTTCATATTCTTGTTCTCATGGATAATTTTCTACAACTCCAATCCAATCTCAAATAAAATCATGGTAACTTTATTTGGAGTTCGAATAATTGTGTACTCTATTATCCAAAACAAAATCTGAATCCAACCGGAGAGAATCTTGTCTACCATCCTAATCCTGTGTCATCACCATCCATGCATAATAAACTAGCCAATAGCATACACAAATCAATTTGCCAAACGTTAAGGAATTATGTGGAACTAGTAGAGGGACTGATTGGACATATATAATCGGGCTCCCGTGATTCCATATGATCATCATTCTGTACCGAACAACTCAATCATATGATCACTAATTTCAGAGTCACACCACTATAAACCTGAAACTGAACTCCCAATTATATACCGTATTACGTAAGCCTGTGACGAGCTACCATCCAATGACCTTGTCATATATGCAAAACCCTCATATGATATCCATGATCAGCCTTAGGTCAAAGTCCGTTTAATCCTACTGATCAGGCTATCTTAAAGTTCCATTATACTACCGAATCAAGAAAATGATTATTCACCATATGTGAATAAGAAGTCATCCGCCCAGCAGACGACCCAAGGCCTTGTCCATTTTCACATTCAGTATAATGCCTTTAAGAGGATACCTTTAACTCCTCAGAGCTATGATTCCGATATCTGCAAACAAACCCTTCATCGTATACAAGTCATGCACCTAACGAACCGGTCTATAAGCTTACTACCTCTGAGACGCTTTAGCCATTGGAACATCAAAGTACACAAGTCATATACATGAAGTAGTTCATTTACTCAGGATTAAGGTTATTGAACAATGAACGTCAAAAGCAGATTGATCCACTCATAGCGGACTACGTAGATCAATCACACTTTAGTCCCGGTCTAATATGTCACCACCAAGCAACATATCCATGTCTCTACTTGGGAGTCCAGCTCCAGACAGTCAAGACAGACCGTCCCCTCCAAGGCTTTAGACAACATAATAGTCTTAACATGAGTTAGATGCTCGGTCTAACCCCATAGACTACAGACCATAGTTTAGACTGCTAACTTTAGAGCATTGTCTTCTCGCATACAAAAGTCCATTGCATGCAACGTTCTAACAGTTTTAACACGAGCAGTCAATGAGCCATATTTGCTTACATTTACTTTAACATGTAAATAAGACGAGGACAGATAGCAATGTAATGAATAACCTCTATATATAATTTTATTATCCAGTTCAAAATGAATACATAAAAAATGTCTCTAATACTTAGGACATTTCCTAACAATCTCCCACTTGCCCTAAGCCAGTAGATGTGCCATGTTACGCATCCCCATCGCCTCTACATGCCTTTCAAAGCTTCTAGCTACCAAAGTCTTAGTAAAGGGATCAGCGATGTTGTCCTCGGACGTGATCTTACATACATCCACTTGTCCTGTCTCCACATGCCCTCTAATAATGTGATACCTTCGATCTATGTGCTTGGTCCTCTTGTGGTGCCTAGATTCCCTTGTGTTGGCAATAGCCCCTGTATTATCACATTAAAGTGTGATAGGCTTGTCAACACCCGGAATGACCTCAAGTTCTCTAAAGAACTTGCGGAGCCAAACCGCTTCTTTAGATGCCTCAGCCGCAGCCACATACTCAGCCTCCATAGTAGAGTCAGCTGTGTAGCCCTGCTTCACGCTCCTCCACACAATGGCGCCTCCTCCGAGTAAAAACACTAATCCAGATGTCGATTTCCTCGAATCCTTACAAGTCTGGAAGTCTGAGTCCGTGTATCCTACGGGTGTTAGGTCCCCTCCGGAATACACTAGCATATAATCCCTCGTTCTCTTAAGATACTTGAGTATATGCTTTACTGCTTGCCAGTGCTTGGTTCCAGGATTCGCTTGATATCGACTCACCATACCTACTGCAAAACATATGTCCGGACGAGTGCAAAGCATAGTGTACATAAGGCTACCCACAGCGGATGCATAAGGGACCTTACTCATACGCTCTCTTTCTTCTGATGTCTTGGGACAGTCATCCAATGAAAGAGTTAAACTGGCAATAGAAGGTTGTGAGCCTTTCTTTGCCTCTAGCATTGCATATTTGTCAATTATTTTATCTATGTATGAAGCTTGGGATAATGCTATCATTTTGTTCTTTCGATATCTGAAGAGACGAATGCCTAGAACATAATTAGCTTCTCCCAAGTCCTTCATGTCAAACTGTTGGTGTAACCAAAGCTTGACCGATGATAAGTTCCCTACATCATTCCCAATGAGTAGTATATCATCGACATAGAGTATCAGAAAGACCACTTTTCTATCCTTAATACGTTTATAAACACAAGGTTCATCAACGTTCTGCTCAAAACCAAATGTCTTAATCGCTTGATCAAACCTCTGGTTCCATGAGCGGGATGCCTGCTTTAATACATAAATGGATCTAAGCAACTTGCAGACTTTCCTATCTTGACCTTTTGCTACGAACCCTTCGGGCTGTATCATATAGATACACTCTTCAAGATGACCATTCAAGAATGCCGTCTTGACATCCATTTGCCAGATCTCGTAATCGAGAGCTGCAGCAATGGACAGAAGAATACGGATAGACTTCAGCATAGCAACAGGCGAAAAGGTTTCCTCGTAATCGATTCTAGCCTTTTGCGTGTATCCTTTTGCAACCAGTCTAGCTTTGAAAGTTTCCACTCTCCCTTCCGCATCCTTCTTTCTTTTGTAGACCCATTTGCATCCAATGGGTTTTATCCCATCCGGCAAATCTACAAGTTCCCAAACAGAGTTGGATTTCATAGAATACATCTCATTGTTCATAGCTTGTTTCCAAGATCTAGAATCAACATCCTTTATAGCTTCATCATATGTGACCGGATCTTCCTCATGCTCATGAGCCTCGGCCTGGTATACCTCAGCATCATACATAAAGAAATTAGGTTTCTTAGAAACCCTCCCACTACGACGAGGCACCCTAAATTGTTGATCGTCTGCAGGTCTTTCACTGGAACTCAGACTTACGTCCAAGACCGAAATCTGTGGAGCAGTTCTTTCACCCGATAACTCCTCTAGCACCACTTTGCTTCGAGGCTTAAAGTCATTCATGTAACTTTCCTCCAGGAATGTCGCATGGGTTGAGACAATGACCTTTTGTTCCTTCGGGTTATAGAACAGACCTCCTTTAGTTCCCTTTGGATACCCTACAAACATGCACAATTCTGATCTTGGTTCCAACTTCTTCGCATCCCCATCCAGTACATGTGCCGGGCAGCCCCATATTCTCATATGTCCAAGGGAGGGCTTCCTGCCACGCCACAATTCATACGGAGTTCTAGGAATTGATTTGCTCGGAACCTGGTTCAGAATATAGCACGCCGTTTGTAAAGCATGTCCCCAAAATGATAATGGCAGCGTTGAGTAACTCATCATGGACCGTACCATATCCAATAAGGTCCTGTTTCTCCTTTCGGCTACACCATTCTGTTGTGGAGTACCAGGTGCAGTCAATTGGGATAATATCCCATTCTCTACAAGATGTCCTAGAAATTCATCGGAGAGGTATTCGCCACCTCGATCAGATCGAAGTGTTTTTATGGATTTATCCAATTGCTTTTCCACTTCCGCACGATACTCTTTGAATTTATCAAAGGTTTCGCTCTTGCGGTGCATCAGATACACATATCCATACCTCGAGTAATCATCTATGAAAGAGACATAGTACTCGAACCCTCCTCGTACTGTGACATTCATGGGGCCACATACGTCAGTGTGCACAATTTCTAAGAGCTTCTGTGCCCTTGTACCCTTAGCTCCAAAAGACCTCTTAGTCATCTTACCCTCTAGACAAGACTCACATTGGGGAAGTCGTACCTCCTCCAGAGATTCCAGAGGACCGTATTTCACCAATCTTTGAATCCTATCCTGATTAATATGACCAAGTCTTAAATGCCAAAGATACGCCTTGTAGGAAAATAAACAGGTAAAAACGTATCAGAGTGGCGCAGCGGAACAATAAAAATTTTAGATCGTTAAATATCTCATGATGCCATATACAATAAACCAACAACAATTAAAACTCATACCTCAAGGACGCCAATCTTGTAGGAGGAGAATGACCGGAGGCTTCAACCAACTAGCCTTCTCTACTATTCTCCAATTCCCGAATGGCTGAGTGTGTGGGCACTCTGAACCTCGATCGGTATGCTAGCATTGCTAGTCTTCTTCCGACCACCCAGATCTCTAAAGAACTTTATTGTCACGATGAGCTGTGTAACAATAAGCCTGCTCACCTGAGAGTCTGTGGTCTGAGAGAACTGGAGTGGCAGGACCTCTATTTATAGACCTGCATGAGGTGATTCTCTGAATTCGAATTGGACTAGGAAAAGATTTTCTCCCTTATCTTTAACCAAAAATCCGAATTTTTCATAGGATAATCCTAACAATTAAATTCGGTTTTTCTAGGATAAATCCAATCCAAATCTCAACAAGATTTTAACTAGAATTTTATCTCCCTTTTTCAACCAAAAAATCTGAAATCTTTAGGAGAAAATCTTCTCCAAATTTTCGGCCACTTTTAGGATAAGGAAGAATCAAAATTCCACAAGGATTTTTCAAGCTAAATCTCATCTCAACTTTATCCAAAAATAACCGAATTTCCTAGGATTAAGGCTCCAAAATTTTGGCCACTTTTAGGGAAGGAGAGAATCCAAATTTAACTAGGATTGAAACTTGAATTTTCCCTTGAATCTTATCCACAAAAAACCGAATTTTCCATTGAGGATTATCCTCCAAAAATTCACCCACTTTTGTTGGGATTTGGATTCAAAATTCAAGTAGGATTCTAACAAGATTATCCTCTCCAAATCCAACTCAAATTCGAATTTCAAACCTTGTGGATTTTCCACAACAAATTCGAATCCTACTTAGACTGTGATTCAAAATTTGAATTTCAAATTTCAAATTCAAATTTCAAATTCAAATTTCAAATTTCAAATTTCAAATTTCAAATTTCAAATTTAAATTTCAAATTCAAATTTCAAATTCGAATTTCAAATTCAAATTTCAAATTCAAATTTCAAATTCAAAATTCAAATTTCAAATTTCAAAATTCAAATTTCAAATTTCAAAATTCAAATTTCAAATTCCACGAAAACGGTTGTGTTTCATATTCTTGCTCTCATGGATAATTTTCTACAACTCCAATCCAATCTCAAATAAAATCATGGTAACTTTATTTGGAGTTCGAATAATTGTGTACTCTATTATCCAAAACAAAATCTGAATCCAACCGGAGAGAATCTTGTCTACCATCCTAATCCTGTGTCATCACCATCCATGCATAATAAACTAGCCAATAGCATACACAAATCAATTTGCCAAACGTTAAGGAATTATGTGGAGCTAGTAGAGGGACTGATTGGACATATATAATCGGGCTCCCGTGATTCCATATGATCATCATTCTGTACCGAACAACTCAATCATATGATCACTAATTTCAGAGTCACACCACTATAAACCTGAAACTGAACTCCCAATTATATACCGTATTACGTAAGCCTGTGACGAGCTACCATCCAATGACCTTGTCATTATGCAAAACCCTCATATGATATCCATGATCAGCCTTAGGTCAAAGTCCGTTTAATCCTACTGATCAGGCTATCTTAAAGTTCCATTATACTACCGAATCAAGAAAATGATTATTCACCATATGTGAATAAGAAGTCATCCGCCCAGCAGACGACCCAAGGCCTTGTCCATTTTCACATTCAGTATAATGCCTTTAAGAGGATACCTTTAACTCCTCAGAGTTATGATTCCGATATCTGCAAACAAACCCTTCATCGTATACAAGTCATGCACCCAACGAACCGGTCTATAAACTTACTACCTCTGAGACGCTTTAGACATTGGAACATCAAAGTACACAAGTCATATACATGAAGTAGTTCATTTACTCAGGATTAAGGTTATTGCACAATGAACGTCAAAAGCAGATTGATCCACTCATAGCGGACTACGTAGATCAATCACACTTTAGTCCCGGTCTAATATGTCACCACCAAGCAACATATCTATGTCTCTACTTGGGAGTCCAGCTCCAGACAGTCAAGACAGACCATCCCCTCCAAGGCTTTAGACAACATAATAGTCTTAACATGAGTTAGATGCTCGGTCTAACCCCATAGACTACAGACCATAGTTTAGACTGCTAACTTTAGAGCATTGTCTTCTCGCATACAAAAGTCCATTGCATGCAACGTTCTAACAGTTTTAACACAAGCAGTCAGTGAGCCATATTTGCTTACATTTACTTTAACATGTAAATAAGACGAGGACAGATAGCAATGTAATGAATAACCTCTATATATAATTTTATTATCCAGTTCAAAATGAGTACATCAAAAATGTCTCTAATACTTAGGGCATTTCCTAACACTTGGGACAGTCATCCAATGAAAGAGTTAAACCGGCAATAGAAGGTTGTGAGCCTTTCTTTGCCTTTAGCATTGCATATTTGTCAATTATTTTATCTATGTATGAAGCTTGGGATAATGCTATCATTTTGTTCTTTCGATCTCTGAAGAGACGAATGCCCAGAACATAATTAGCTTCTCCCAAGACCTTCATGTCAAACTGTTGGTGTAACCAAAGCTTGACCGATGATAAGTTCCCTACATCATTCCCAATGAGTAGTATATCATCGACATAGAGTATCAGAAAGACCACATTTCCATCCTTAATACGTTTATAAACACAAGGTTCATCAACGTTCTGCTCAAAACCAATTGTCTTAATCGCTTGATCAAACCTCTGGTTCCATGAGCGGGATGCCTGCTTTAATCCATAAATGGATCTAAGCAACTTGCAGACTTTCTTATCTTGGCCTTTTGCTACGAACCCTTCGGGCTGTATCATATAGATATACTCTTCAAGATGGCCATTCAAGAATGCCATCTTGACATCCATTTGCCAGATCTCGTAGTCGAGAGCCGCAGCAATGGATAGAAGAATACGGATAGACTTCAGCATAGCAACAGGCGAAAAGGTTTCCTCGTAATCGATTCCAGCCTTTTGCGTGTATCCCTTTGCAACTAGTCTAGCTTTGAAAGTTTCCACTCTCCCTTCCGCATCCTTCTTTCTTTTGTAGACCCATTTTCATCCAATGGGTTTTATCCCATCCGGCAAATCTACAAGTTCCCAAACAGAGTTGGATTTCATAGAATACATCTCATTGTTCATAGCTTGTTTCCAAGATCTAGAATCAACATCCTTTATAGCTTCATCATATGTGACCGGATCTTCCTCATGCTCATGAGCCTCGGCCTGGTATACCTCAGCATCATACATAAAGAAATTAGGTTTCTTAGAAACCCTCCCACTACGACGAGGCACCCTAAATTGTTGATCGTCTGCAGGTCTTTCACTGGAACTCGGGCTTGCGTCCAAGACCGAAATCTGTGGAGCAGTTCTTTCACCCGATAACTCCTCTAACACCACTTTGCTTCGAGGTTTAAAGTCATTCATGTGACTTTCCTCCAAGAATGTCGCATGGGTTGAGACAATGACCTTTTGTTCCTTCGGGTTATAGAACAGACCTCCTTTAATTCCCTTTGGATACCCTACAAACATGCACAATTCTGATCTTGGTTCCAACTTCTTCGCATCCCCATCCAGTACATGTGTCGGGCAGCCCCATATTCTCATATGTCCAAGGGAGGGCTTCCTCCCACGCCATAATTCATACGGAGTTCTAGGAATTGATTTGCTCGGAACCTGATTCAGAATATAGCACGCCGTTTGTAAAGCATGTCCCCAAAATGATAATGGCAGCATTGAGTAACTCATCATGGACCGTACCATATCCAATAAGGTCCTGTTTCTCCTTTCGGCTACACCATTCTGTTGTGGAGTACCAGGTGCAGTCAATTGGGATAATATCCCATTCTCTATAAGATGTCCTAGAAATTCATCGGAGAGGTATTCGCCACCTCGATCAGATCGAAGTGTCTTTATGGATTTATCCAATTGCTTTTCCACTTCCGCACGATACTCTTTGAATTTATCAAAGGTTTCGCTCTTGCGGTGCATCAGATACACATATCCATACCTCGAGTAATCATCTATGAAAGAGACATAGTACTCGAACCCTCCTCGTGCTGTGACGTTCATGGGGCCACATACGTCAGTGTGCACAATTTCTAAGAGCTCCTGTGCCCTTGTACCCTTAGCTCCAAAAGACCTCTTAGTCATCTTACCCTCTAGACAAGACTCACATTAGGGAAGTCGTACCTCCTCCAGAGATTCCAGAGGACCGTCTTTCACCAATCTTTGAATCCTATCCTGATTAATATGACCAAGTCTTAAATGCCAAAGATACGCCTTGTTAGAGTGAGAAACTTTCAACCTTTTAGAGTTATCAATTAATTCAGTGTCAAGCAGTGAGTACATCTTTGGTCTGATCAAATATAGGTTTCCATCCATCCATCCAGAACAGATAAAAGACTTATTTGTACGAATATCAACTCTTTTACTAAAAGAAACTGAATAAGAATCCTTTATTAAACAAGCTACCGATATAAGGTTCCTCCTAAAATTAGGAACATAAAAACAGTCTTTCAATAAAATAAACCTAAATTGATCAAAATAAAGATGAACGTCTCCCACTACCTCAGCCACCACAAATCTACCATCTCCAGTCCGCAACGAGAGGCTCCTATCATGTAGACTTCTCGTTTCCACGAACCCCTGCATAGAAACACAAACATGATTAGTGGCGCCCGAATCAATGACCCAAGTGTCTTTCGATTCTTCCACCAAACACGCTTCTAAGTAATGAAGTTCCTTACCTTCCTTGCCCTTGGAGGCTAGGAATTCCCGGCAAGCCTTCTTGAAGTGACCTACCTTCCCACAGTGGAAGTATTTGGACTTTTTAGGGTCCTTTGGCTTCTTGTTCTTCTTCTTCTTCTTCCCGTCCGAGACAGGAGGATTAGAAGAACTGGAAGCCACTTGCTTCTTATTTGGCCTCTTCCTCTTCCGTGAGGGATTGGAAGATTCCGCCAAATTGGCCTCTCCTTTAGGTCGGACCGTATCCTCATCCCTGATCATCCGCTCATAAGCCTGTAGTTGCTTCATGAGCTCGGTAAGTCCTAACTCCTTTGTCGCCAGATTGTATGCGGCCTTAAACCCCACAAAATCTTTAGATAGATTCTTGAACACCATCTCGATCTGGGTGTTATAGTCCAACTCAGCACCATTCTCGGCAGCCTCAGCGAAGAATCCCATTAGAGTGATCATATGGTCTTTCACCGGAGTACCCGCCTTTTGCTTGGAGTTCATAATGCTGGTGATAGCGGACTGTCGAGCCAATTTTTCTTGGCCTCTGAACATGTCCTCTAGATTATCCATGATCTCCCCAGCAACTTGATAAGTCTCATGCTGCTTTTGTAAAGCACTCGTCATGCTAGCAAGGATATAGCATCGAGCTATTTCATTGGATTCTCTCCAACGATTACAGGCAACCGGGACCTCCTCAAGGGGTGTGTCAGGTTTGGGCCTAGGTGGGCATGGTTCGTCCAGTACGAACTTGTGTCTCTCGCAGCTGAGAACTATTAATAGATTTCTTTTCCAATCTTTATAATTGTTGCCATTCAACTTATTTTCAGTAAGTATTGAAATGAGGGGTGTCGGTGATATTTTGAACTGAAATAAAATTATACTAGACATCATTACAAAGCCCAAGCAAATATACAGATAATTTTGCAAATAAAAACATACAAGTATGTTCCTACATGAAACTTGAAAAAACATGTAGCATTGCAACGGTAATTCTCAGCACCTATTGCCCTAAGCCACCGAGGGGTGGTCATGAGAACAAATAGCCGGAACATGGACCCCGTCCAATTAATATATGTTACCTTAAATCCTCCAAGGTTAAGACGTATATTAATAACCGCTTATTTGGCCACCAGTTTAGTTAACAGAGCTTCTAGGGAAGGTTAATAACTAAACGAGTCTTGAGTGTATAACCATTGTTTACGTTGCCCGATCCACGTCCTACCAAGCCACCGAGGGGTGGTCACGAATATGATCGTACCCGAACACATTTTCCACATAGGAGATCCAATCTAGTATACCGACGTGGTAAACACCTACCGAGGGGTGTGGTCAGGTCAGAACTGACGCGAGGCGTTACCATGCTTTCACATATGGATCAACAATGGAGGCCGTGGGTTTTGTTTGAAACCCTCTCCCACTCAATATTTTGAAAAACATGCAAGTTTTGACAAATTATGTATGATCAATATAGTATGAGCGGCACTCACCTATCCTATATGACATGTTATCAAATATGCATATAAAGCATCCATCAATACATATTTATACATCCATGACATATCATAGAAAAATAATTGACAGAATAACCAAGCTATGGTTCCATCCTAGAATAAAGAAAATAAAGTTTACAAAATTCCAACCAAAGCATTCTTTGGGTCTTGAATTTTGTTCCGTCTTCTTGTATCCTTCTTTATGTAGCCTCTCCATTTATTTTTCATCCCAAGAATTATTTAAAATTTAAATATCCAAAAATTTAAATTTCAAATTCAAATTCCAAATTCGAATTTCAAATTTAAATTTCAAATTTGAATTTTAAACAATTTTATAACATCATGTGTAATAATATGTAATTTCAAAAATATCAAATTTTTAATTACATATTTTTAAACATGATTTAAAATTAAATCTCAAATTTAAAAATCAAAATTTTCTGATTTTTTGGACCGTCGGACCGCCACCCCCGTAGGCGGCAGCCGCCGTGGGCAGCCACCAACCCCGGAGGGGCTGGCAGCCCACGGCCACCCCTTGTGCAGCCCTGCCGGGCTGCAGGCCAAGCCTGCAGCGCCAGGCTGCACGCCCAGGCTGGGCGCAGCAGCCGGCAGGCTGCAGGCAGCGCCTGTAGCCAGTGGCTGCATGCCCAGGCTGCGGTCGGCCTTGGGCAGGCCACGGCCACCCCTGGCTGCAGGCAGAGCCTGCGGCCGTGGGTGGTGTGGGCCTGCACAGGGGCTACCGCAGCCCCATCAAGGTTTGTTGGCCTATCCCGAGGGGTCGTGTCTCGATTTTCGTGCCATATTCTAGTTTACCTATTAGGATCTCCAAAAATTAATTTGAATCCCAATTGAATTGAAATTTTCCACACAATCAAAATTTCAACCTTTAAATCAAATTTAATTTTTTGGGAAAAATAAATTACGGTTTTCAATCTTCAATCTCCTCCAAGAATAATTACATAAAAAATTCTAAACCGTTTCCGGTGTACAAAAATTCTAACCATAAAAATTCTAAGAGACAAAAATTAAAATCCATGGGAAAATTACAGTATTAATAAACTGCTCCCATGGTTACATAAAAAATTCCTAGATACAATATTTCTAAATTCTAAGGAACCATAACCGGTATAAATAAGCATGCTTATAATAATTCAAAAAATTAAAATAACCACATACTTTATACATAATACATGATAACAACATAAACGAACCCTAGAATGCCACTCTCTAAATATCAAATCCATACATAAATAAAAAGACTAAGTAATTGTCTAATTTATGTACATGGCATAGTCATGAGATGGCTCTGATACCAATTGTAGGAAAATAAACCGGTAAAAACGTATCAGAGTGGCGCAGCGGAACAATAAAAATTTTTAGATCCTTAAATATCTCATGATGCCATATACAATAAACCAACAACAATTAAAACTCATACCTCAAGGACGCCAATCTTGCAGGAGGAGAATGACCGGAGGCTTCAACCAATTAGCCTTCTCTACTATTCTCCAATTCCCGAATGGCTGAGTGTGTGGGCACTCTGAACCTCGATCGGTATGCTAGCACTGCTAGTCTTCTTCCGACCACCCAGATCTCTAAAGAACTTTATTGTCACGATGAGCTGTGCAACAATAAGCCTGCTCACCTGAGAGTCTGTGGTCTGACAGAACTGGAGTGGCAGGACCTCTATTTATAGACCTGCATGAGGTGATTCTCTGAATTCGAATTGGACTAGGAAAAGATTTTCTCCCTTATCTTTAACCAAAAATCCAAATTTTTCATAGGATAATCCTAACAATTAAATTCGGTTTTTCTAGGATAAATCCAATCCAAATCTCAACAAGATTTTAACTAGAATTTTATCTCCCTTTTTCAACCAAAAAATCCGAAATCTTTAGGAGAAAATCTTCTCCAAATTTTCGGCCACTTTTAGGATAAGGAAGAATCAAAATTCCACTAGGATTTTCAAGCTAAATCTCATCTCAACCTTATCCAAAAAATAACCGAATTTCCTAGGATTAAGGCTCCAAAATTTTGCCACTTTTAGGGAAGGAGAGAATCCAAATTCAACTAGGATTGAAACTTGAATTTTCCCTTGAATCTTATCCACAAAAAACCGAATTTTCCATTGAGGATTATCCTCAAAAAATTCGCCCACTTTTGTTGGGATTTGGATTCAAAATTCAAGTAGAATTCTAACAAGATTATCCTCTCCAAATCCAACTCAAATTTGAATTTCAAACCTTGTGGATTTCCACAACAAATTCGAATCCTACTTGGATTGTGATTCAAAATTTGAATTTCAAATTTCAAATTCAAATTTCAAATTCAAATTTCAAATTTCAAATTTCAAATTTAAATTTCAAATTCAAATTTCAAATTCGAATTTCAAATTCAAAATTCAAATTCAAATTTCAAATTCAAAATTCAAATTTCAAAATTCAAAATTCAAATTTCAAATTTCAAAATTCAAATTTCAAATTCCACAAAACGATTGTGTTTCATATTCTTGTTTTCATGGATAATTTTCTACAACTCCAATCCAATCTCAAATAAAATCATGGCAACTTTATTTGGAGTTCGAATAATTGTGTACTCTATTATCCAAAACAAAATCTGAATCCAACCGGAGAGAATCTTGTCTACCATCCTAATCCTGTGTCATCACCATCCATGCATAATAAACTAGCCAATAGCATACACAAATCAATTTGCCAAACGTTAAGGAATTATGTGGAGCTAGTAGAGGGACTGATTGGACATATATAATCGGGCTCCCGTGATTCCATATGATCATCATTCTATACCGAACAACTCAATCATATGATCACTAATTTCAGAGTCACACCACTATAAACCTGAAACTGAACGCCCAATTATATACCGTATTACGTAAGCCTGTGACGAGCTACCATCCAATGACCTTGTCATATATGCAAAACCCTCATATGATATCCATGATCAGCCTTAGGTCAAAGTCCGTTTAATCCTACTGATCAGGCTATCTTAAAGTTCCATTATACTACCGAATCAAGAAAATGATTATTCACCATATGTGAATAAGAAGTCATCCGCCCAGCAGACGACCCAAGGCCTTGTCCATTTTCACATTCAGTATAATGCCTTTAAGAGGATACCTTTAACTCCTCAGAGCTATGATTCCGATATCTGCAAACAAACCCTTCATCGAATACAAGTCATGCACCCAACGAACCGGTCTATAAGCTTACTACCTCTGAGACGCTTTAGCCATTGGAACATCAAAGTACACAAGTCATATACATGAAGTAGTTCATTTACTCAGGATTAAGGTTATTGCACAATGAACGTCAAAAGCAGATTGATCCACTCATAGCGGACTACGTAGATGAATCACGCTTTAGTCCCGGTCTAATATGTCACCACCGAGTAACATATCCATGTCTCTACTTGGGAGTCCAGCTCCAGACAGTCAAGACAAACCGTCCCCTCTAAGGCTTTAGACAACATAATAGTCTTAACATGAGTTAGATGCTCGGTCTAACCCCATAGACTACAGACCATAATTTAGACTGCTAACTTTAGAACATTGTCTTCTCGCATACAAAAGTCCATTGCATGCAACGTTCTAACAGTTTTAACACAAGCAGTCAGTGAGCCATATTTGCTTACATTTACTTTAACATGTAAATAAGACGAGGACAGATAGCAATGTAATGAATAACCTCTATGTATAATTTTATTATCCAGTTCAAAATGAATACATCAAAATGTCTCTAATACTTACGGCATTTCCTAACAGATACTCCTTGAACTTGTCAAAGGTTTCGCTCTTGCGTGCATCAGATACACATATCCATACCTCGAGTAATCATCTATAAAAGAGACATAATACTCGAACCCTCCTCGTGCTGTGACGTTCATGGGGCCACATACGTCAGTGTACACAATTTCTAAGAGTTCCTGAGCCCTTGTACCCTTAGCTCCAAAAGACCTCTTAGTCATTTTACCCTCTAGACAAGACTCACATTGGGGAAGTCGTACCTCCTCCAGAGATTCCAGAGGACCGTCTTTCACCAATCTTTGAATCCTATCCTGATTAATATGACCAAGTCTTAAATGCCATAGATACGCCTTGTTAGAATGAGAAACTTTCAACCTTTTAGAGTTATCAGTTAATTCAGTGTCAAGCAGTGAGTACATCTTTGGTTTGATCAAATATAGATTTCCATCCATCCATCCAGAACAGATAAAAGACTTATTTCTACGAATATCAACTCTTTTACTAAAAGAAACTGAATAAGAATCCTTTATAAAACAAGCTACCGATATAAGGTTCCTCCTAAAATTAGGAACATAAAAACAGTCTTTTAATAAAATAAACCTAAATAGATCAAAATAAAGGTAAACATCTCCCACTACCTCTGCCACCACCAAGCTGCAGTCTCCAGTTTGCAACGAGAGGCTCCTATCATGTAGACTTCTCGTTTCCACGAACCCCTGCATAGAAACACAAACATGATTAGTGGCACCCGATTCAATGACCCAAGTATCTTTCGATTCTTCCACCAAATACGCTTCTAAGTAATGAAGTTCCTTACCTTCCTTGCCCTTGGCGGCTAGGAATTCCTGGCAAGACTTCTTAAAGTGACCTACCTTCCCATAGCAAAAGCACTTGGACTTTTTAGGGTCCCTGGGCTTCTTGTTCTTCTTCTTCTTCTTCCCATTCGAGACAGGAGGATTAGAAGAACTGGAAGCCACTTGCTTCTGATTTGGCCTCTTCCTCTTCCGTGAGGGTTTGGAAGATTCCGCCAAATTGGCCTTACCTTTGGGTTGGACCGCATCCCCATCCCTGATCATCCGTTCATAAGCTTGGAGTTGCTTCATGAGCTTGGTTAGTCCTAACTCCCTTGTCGCCAGATTGTATGCGGCCTTAAACCCCACAAAATCTTTAGACAGAGTTTTGAACACCATCTCGATCTGGATGTTGTAGTCCAACTCAGCACCGTTTTCGGCAGCCTCAGCGAAGAATCCCATTAGAGTGATCATATGGTCCTTCACCGGAGTACCCGCCTTCTGCTTAGAGTTCATAATACTGGTGATAGCGGACTGTCGAGCCAATTTTTTTTTTGGCCTCCGAACATGTCCTCCAGATTTTCCATGATCTCCCCAGCAATTTGATAAGTCTCATGCTGCTTTTGTAAAGCACTCGTCATGCTAGCAAGTATGTAGCATCGAGCTATATCATTGGATTCTCTCCAACGAGTATAGGCAACCGGGACCTCCTCAATCGGTGTGTCAGGTTTTGGCCCTGGTGGGCATGGTTCGTCCAGTACGAACTTGTGTCTCTCGCAGCTGAGAACTTTTAACAGATTTCTTTTCCAATCCTTATAATTGTCGCCATTCAGTTTATTCTCAGTAAGTATTGAAATGAGGGGTGTCGGTGACATTTTGAACTGAAATAAAATTATACTAGACATCATTACAAAGCCCAAGCAAATATACAGATAATTTAGCAAATAAAACATACAAGTATGTTCCTACATGAAACTTGAAAAACATGTAGCATTGCAACGGTAATTCTCAGCACCTATTGCCCAAAGCCACCGAGGGGTGGTCATGAGAACAAATAGCCTAAACATGGACCCCATCCAATTAATATATGTTGCCTTAAATCCTCCAAGGTTAAGACATATATTAATAACCGCTTATTTAGTCACCAGTTTAGTTAACAGAGCTTCTAGGGAAGGTTAATAACTAAACGAGTCTTGAGTGTATAACCATTGTTTACGTAGCCCGATCCACGTCCTACCAAGCCACCGAGGGGTGGTCATGAATTGGATCGCACCCGAACACGTTTTCCACATAGGAGATCCAATCTAGTATACCGGCGGCGGTAAACACCTACCGAGGGGTGTGGTCAGGGCAGAACTGACGCGAGGTGTTACCATGCTTTCACATATGGATCAACAATGGAGGCCGTGGGTTTTGTTTGAAACCCTCTCCCACTCAATATTTTGAAAAACATGCAAGTTTTGACAAATTATGTATGATCAATATAGTATGAGCGGCACTCACCTATCCTATATGACATGTTATCAAATATGCATACAAAACATCCATCAATACATATTTATACATCCATGACATATCACCGAAAAAATAATTGACAGAATAACCAAGCTATGGTTCCATCCTAGAACAAAGAAAATAAAGATTACAAAATTCCATCCAAAGCATTCTTTGGGTCTTGAATTTTGTTCCGTCTTCTTGTATCCATCTTTATGTAGCCTCTCCATTTATTTCTCATCCCAAGTATCATTTAAAATTTAAAACTCCAAAAATTTAAATTTGAAATTCATATTCCAAATTTGAATTTTAAATTTAAATTTCCAATTCAAATTTTAAACAATTTTAAACATCATGTGTAATAATACGTAATTTCAAATTTTCAATTACATATTTTTAAACATGATTTAAAATTAAATCTCAAATTTAAAAATCAAAATTTTTCGAATTTAAAACCATCGCACTGTCGCCCCCGAAGGCGGTAGCCGCTGTGGCCAGCCACCAACCCCAGAGGGGCTGGCAGCCCACGGCCGCCTCCATGTGCAGACCTGCCGGGCTGCAGACCAAGCCTACAGCGCGAAGCTGCACGCCCAGGCCTGGCGAAGCAGCCGGCGGGCTGCAGGAGGCGCCTGCAGCGAGAGGCTGCACGCCCAGGCTGCGGCCAGCCTTGGGCAGGCCACGGCCACCCTCGGCGGCAGTCCAAGCCTGCGGCCGTGGGTGGTGTTGGCCTGTACAGGGGCTGCCGTAGCCCCACTAAGGCCCGTCGGCCTATTCCGAGGGGTGTCGTGTCTCGATTTTCGTGCCATATTCCAATTTACCTATTAGGATCTCCAAAAATTAATTTGAATCCCAATTAAATTGAAATTTTCCACACAATCAAAATTTCAATCTTTAAATCAAATTTAACTTTTGGGAAAAAATAAATTACGGTCTTCAATCTTCAATCTCCTCCAAGAATAATTACATAAAATTTCCTAAACCGTTTCCGGTGTACAAAAATTCTAACCATAAAAATTCTAAGAGACAAAAATTAAAATCCATGGGAAAATTACAGTGTTAATAAACTGCTCCCATGGTTACATAAAAAATTCCTAGATATAATTTTTCTAAATTCTAAGGAACCATAACCGGCATAAACAAGCATGCTTATAATAATTCAGAAAATTAAAATAACCACATACTTTATACATAATCCATGATAACAACATAAAGGAACCCTAGAATGCCACTCTCTAAATATCAAATCCATACATAAATAAAAAGACTAAGTAATTGCCTAATTTATGTACATGGCATAGTCATGAGATGGCTCTGATACCAATTGTAGGAAAATAAATCGGTAAAAACGTATCAGAGTGGCGCAGCGGAACAATAAAAATTTTGAGATCGTTAAATATCTCATGATGCCATATACAATAAACCAACAACAATTAAAACTCATACCTCAAAGACGCCAATCTTGCAGGAGGAGAATGACCAGAGGCTTCAACCAACTAGCCTTCTCTACTATTCTCCAATTCCCGAATGGCTGAGTGTGTGGGCACTCTGAACCTCGATCGGTATGCTAGCACTGCTAGTCTTCTTCCGACCACCCAGATCTCTAAAGAACTTTATTGTCACGATGAACTGTGCAACAATAAGCCTGCTCACTTGAGAGTCTGTGGTCTGAGAGAACTGGAGTGGCAGGACCTCTATTTATAGACCTGCATGAGGTGATTCTCTGAATTTGAATTGGATTAGGAAAAGATATTTTCCCTTATCCATAACCAAAAAATCTGAATTTTCCAAGGGAGAATCTCAACAAAAAAAATTCGGTTTTTCTTAAGATAAATCCAATCCAAATCTAAACAAGATTTTAAGTAGAAATTTATCTCCCTTTTTCAACCCAAAAAATCTGAAAATTACAAGGAGAATATCTCCTAAAAATTTCAGCCATTATGGATAAGGGAGAATCAAAAATTCCACTAGGATTTTCAAGCTTGAATCTTATCTCAACCTTATCCAAAATAACCGAATTTTCCTAGGAGATTTTCTCCCTAATTTCGGCCACTTTTCAGGGAAGGAGAGAATCCAAATTCAACTGGGATTGAAATTTGAATTTTTCTCTTGAATCTTATCCACGAAAATCTGAAATTTCCTTGAGGATTATCCTCAAAATTTCGTGCAACATTTGTTAGGATTTAGATTCAAAATTCAAGTAGGATTCTAACAAGATTATCCTCTCTAAACCCAACTCAAATTCGAATTTCAAACCTTGTGGATTTTCCACAACAAATTCGAATCCGACTTGGACTGTGATTCAAAATTTGAATTTCAAATTCAAATTTCAAATTCAAATTTCAAATTTCAAATTTCAAATTTAAATTTCAAATTCAAATTTTAAATTCGAATTTCAAATTCAAATTTCAAATTCAAATTTCAAATTCAAAATTCAAATTTCAAATTTCAAAATTCAAATTTCAAATTCCACAAAACGGTTGTGTTTCATATTCTTGTTCTCATGGATAATTTTCTACAACTCCAATCCAATCTCAAATAAAATCATGGCAACTTTATTTGGAGTTCGAATAATTGTGTACTCTATTATCCAAAACAAAATCTGAATCCAACCGGAAAGAATCTTGTCTACCATCCTAATCCTGTGTCATCACCATCCATGCATAATAAACCAGCCAATAGCATACACAATTCAATTTGCCAAACGTTAAGGAATTATGTGGAGCTAGTAAAAGGACTGATTGGACATATATAATCGGGCTCCCTCAAATCCATATGATCATCATTCTTTTACCAAACAACTCAATCATATGATCACTAGTTTCAGAGTCACACCACTATAAACCTGAAACTGAACTCCCAATTATATACCGTATTACGTAAGCCTGTGACAAGCTATCGTCCAATGACCTTGTCATATATGCAGAACCCTCATATGATATCCATGATCAGCCTTAGGCCGAAGTCCGTTTAATCCTACTGATCAGGCTATCTTAAAGTTCCATTATACTACCGAATAAAGAAAATGATTATTCACCATATGTGAATGAGAAGTCATCCGCCCAGCAGACGACCCAAGGCCTTGTCCATTTTCACATTCAGTATAATGCCTTTAAGAGGATACCCTTAACTCCTCATTAGAGCTATGATTCCAATATCTGTAAACGAACCCTTCATCGTATACAAGTCATGCACCCAACGAATCGGTCTATAAGCTTACTACCTCTGAGACGCTTTAGCCATTGGAACATCAAAGTACACAAGTCATATACATGAAGCTATCCTTTTACTCAGGATTAAGGTTACTACATAATGAACGTCAAAAGCAGATCGATCCACTCAAAGCGGACTTCGTAGATCAATCACGCTTTAGTCCCGGTCTAATATGTCACCACCAAGCAACATATCTATGTCTCTACTTAGGAGTCCAGCTCCAGACAGTCAAGACAAACTGTCCCCTCTAAGGCTTTTGACAACATAATTGTCTTAACATGAGTTAGATGCTCGGTGTAACCCCATAGACTACAGACCATAGTTTAGACCGCTAACTTTAGAACGTTGTCTTTTCGCATACAAAAATCCATTGCATGCAATGTTCTAACAGTTTAACACAAGTAGTCAGGGAGCCATATTTGCTTACATTTACTTTAACATGTAAATAAGACGAAGACAGATAGCAATGTAATGAATAACCTCTATATATAATCTTATTATCTAGTTCAAAATAAATACATCAAAAATGTCTCTAATGCTTAGGGCATTTCCTAACAATGTTTGTGTTTCTATGCAGGGGTTCATGGAAACGAGAAGTCTACATGATAGGAGCCTCTCGTTGCGAACTAGAGACGGCAGCTTGGTGGTGGCTGAGGCAGTGGGAGATATTTACCTTTATTTTAATCAATTTAGGTTTATTTTATTGAAAGACTGTTTTTATGTTCCTAATTTTAGGAGGAACCTTATATCGGTAGCTTGTTTAATAAAGGATTCTTATTCAGTTTCTTTTAGTAAAAGAGTTGATATTCGTAGAAATAAGTCTTTTATCTGTTCTGGATGGATGGATGGAAACCTATATTTGATCAAACCAAAGATGTACTCACTGCTTGACACTGAATTAATAGATAATTCTAAAAGGTTGAAAGTTTCTCACTCTAACAAGGCATATCTTTGGCATTTAAGACTTGGTCATATTAATCAGGATAGGATTCAAAGATTGGTGAAAGACGGTCCTCTGGAATCTCTGGAGGAGGTACGTCTTCCCCAATGTGAGTCTTGTCTAGAGGGTAAAATGACTAAGGGGTCTTTTGGAACTAAGGGTACAAGGGCTCAGAAGCTCTTAGAAATTGTGCACCTGACGTATGTGACCCCATGAACGTCACAGCATGAGGAAGGTTCGAGTATTATGTCTCTTTTATAGATGATTACTCAAGGTATGGATATGTGTATATAATGCACCGCAAGAGCGACACCTTTGACAAGTTCAAAGAGTATCGTGCGGAAGTAGAAAAGCAATTGGATAAATCCATAAAGACATTTCGATCTGATCGAGGTGGCGAATACCTCTCCGACGAATTTCTAGGACATCTTGTAGAGAACGGGATATTATCCTAATTGACTACACCTAGTACTCCACAACAGAATGGTGTAGCCGAAAGGAGAAACAGGACCTTGTTGGATATGGTACAGTCCATGATGAGTTATTCAACACTGCCATTATCATTTTGGGGATATGCTTTGCAAACGGCGTGCTATATTCTGAATCAGGTTCCAAGCAAATCAATTCCTAGAACTCCGTATGAATTGTGGCGTGGCAGGAAGCCCTCCCTTGGACATATGAGAATATGGGGCTGCCCGGCGCATATAATGGATGGGGATGCGAAGAAGTTGGAACCAAGATCAGAATTGTGCATGTTTGTAGGGTATCCAAAAGGAACTAAAGGAGGTCTGTTCTATAACCCGAAGGAACAAAAAGTCATTGTTTCAACCCATTCGACATTCTTGGAGGAATGTCACATGAATGACTTTAAGCCTCGAAGCAAAGTGGTGCTAGAGGAGTTATCGAGTGAAAGAACTGCTCCACAGATTTCGGTCTTGGACACAAGTCTGACTTCCGGTGAAAGACCTGCAGACGATCAACAATCTAGGGTGCCTCATCGTAGTGGGAGGGTTTCGAACAAACCTAATTTCTTCATGTATGATGCTGAGGTATACCAGGCCGAGGCTCATGAGCATGAGGATGATCCAGTCACCTATGATGAAGCTATAAATGATGTTGATTCTAAATCTTGGAAACAGGCTATGAACATTGAGATGGATTCTATGAAATCCAACTCTGTTTGGGAATTTGTAGATTTGCCGGATGGGATAAAACCCATTGGATGCAAATGGGTCTACAAAAGAAAGAAGGATGCAGAAGGGAGAGTGGAAACTTTCAAAGCTAGACTGGTTGCAAAGGGGTATAGGCAAAGGCTGGAATCGATTACGATGAAACCTTTTTGCCTGTTGCTATGCTGAAGTCTATCCGTATTCTTCTGTCCATTGCTGCGGCTCTCGATTACGAGATCTGGCAAATGGATGTCAAGACGGCATTCTTGAATGGCCATCTTGAAGAGTGTATCTATATGATACAGCCCGAAGGATTCGTAGTGAAAGGCCAAGAAAGGAAAGTCTGCAAGTTGCTTAGATCCATTTATGAATTAAAGCAAGCATCCCGCTCATGGAACCAGAGGTTTGATCAAGCGATTGAGACATTTGGTTTTGAGCAGAACGTTGATGAACCTTGTGTCTATAAACATATTAAAGATGGAAAAGTGGTCTTTCTGATACTCTATGTCGATGATATACTACTCATTGGGAATGATATAGGGAACTTATCATCGGTCAAGCTTTCGTTACACCAACAGTTTGACATGAAGGACTTGAGAGAAGCTAATTATGTTTTGGGCATTCGTCTCTTCAGAGATCAAAATAACAAAATGATAGCGTTATCCCAAGCTTCATACATAGATAAAAAAATTGACAATATGCAATGCAAGAGGCAAAGAAAGGTTCATAACCTTCTATTGCCGGTCTGACTCTTTCATTGGATGACTGTCCCAAGACATCGGAAGAAAGAGAGCGTATGAGTAAGGTCCCTTATGCATCCGCTGTGGGTAGCCTTATGTACGCTATGCTTTGCACTCGCCCGGATATATGTTTTGCAGTAGGTATGGTGAGTCGATATCAAGCAAATCCTGGAACCAAGCACTGTTAGGAAATACCCTAAGTATTAGAGACATTTTGATGTATTCATTTTGAACTGGATAATAAGATTATATATAGAGGTTATTCATTACATTGCTATCTGTCCTCGTCTTACTTACATGTTAAAGTAAATGTAAGCAAATATGGCTACCTGACTGCTTGTGTTAAACTGTTAGAACGTTACATGCAATGGACTTTTGTATGCGAGAAGACAATGTTCTAAAGTTAGCGGTCTAAACTATGGTCTGTAGTCTGTGGGGTTAGACTGAGCATCTAACTCATGTTAAGACTATTATGTTGTCTAAAGCCTTAGAGGGGACGGTTTGTCTTGACTGTCTGGAGCTGGACACCCAAGTAGAGACATAGATATGTTGCTTGGTGGTGACATATTAGACCTGGACTAAAGCGAGATTGATCTACGAAGTCCGCTTTGAGTGGATCGATCTGCTTTTGACGTTCATTATGCAGTAACGTTAAGCCTGAGTAAAAGGACAGCTTCATGTGTATGACTTGTGTACTTTGATGTTCCAATGGCTAAAGCGTCTTAGAGGTAGTAAGCTTATAGACCGGTTCGTTGGGTGCATGACTTGTATACGATGAAGGGTTCGTTTACAGATATTGGAATCATAGCTCTAATGAGGAGTTAAGGGTATCCTCTTAAAGGCATTATACTGAATATGAAAATGGACAAGGCCTTGGGTCGTCTGCTGGGCGGATGACTTCTTATTCATATATGGTGAATAATCATTTTCTTTATTCGGTAGTATAATGGAACTTTAAGATAGCCTGATCAGTAGGATTAAACGGACTTTGGCCTAAGGCTGATCATGGATATCATATGAGGGTTCTGCATATATGACAAGGTCATTGGACGATAGCTTGTCACAGGCTTACGTAATACGGTATATAATTAGGAGTTCAGTTTTAGGTTTATAGTAGTGTGACTCTGAAACTAGTGATCATATGATTAAGTTGTTCGGTAAAAGAATGATGATCATATTGATTTGGGGGAGCCCGATTATATATGTCCAATCAGTCCCTCTACTAGCTCCACATAATTCCTTAACGTTTGGCACATTGATTTGTGTATGCTATTGGCTAGTTTATTATGCATGGATGGTGATGACACAGGATTAGGATGGTAGACAAGATTCTCTCCGGTTGGATTCAGATTTTGTTTTGGATAATAGAGTACACAATTATTCGAACTCCAAATAAAGTTGCCATGATTTTATTTGAGATTGGATTGGAGTTGTAGAAAATTATCCATGAGAACAAAAATATGAAACACAACCGTTTTGTGGAATTTGAAATTTGAATTTTGAAATTTGAATTTTGAAATTTGAATTTGAAATTTGAATTTGAAATTCGAATTTGAAATTTGAATTTGAAATTTAAATTTGAAATTTGAAATTTGAATTTGAAATTTGAATTTGAAATTTGAAATTCAAATTTTGAATTACAGTCCAAGTAGGATTCGAAGTTGTTGTTGAAAATCCACAAGGTTTGAAATTCAAATTTGAGTTGGATTTGGAGAGGATAATCTTGTTAGAATCCTACTTGAATTTTGAATCCAAATCCTAACAAATATTGCACGAAATTTTAAGGATAATCCTCAAGGAAATTTCAGTTTTTTGTGGATAAGATTCAAGGGAAAAATTCAAGTTTCAATCCCAGTTGAATTTGGATTCTCTCCTTCCCTGAAAAGTGTCTGAAATTTTGGAGATAATCTCCTAGGAAAATTTGGTTATTTTGGATAAGGTTGAGATAAGATTCAAGCTTGAAAATCCTAGTGAAATTTTGATTCTTCCTTATCCTAAAAGTGGCAGAATATTTGGAGAAGATTTTCTCCTAGGAATTTTAGATTTTTTGGTTGAAAAAGGGAGATAAAATTCTAGTTAAAATCTTGTTTAGATTTGGATTGGATTTATCCTAAGAAAACTGAATTTTATTGTTGGATTTTCCCATGGAAAAAATTCGGATTTTTTAGTTATGGATAAGGGAGAATATCTTTTCCTAGTCCAATTCGAATTCAGAGAATCACCTCATGCAGGTCTATAAATAGAGGTCCTGCCATCCCAGTTCTCACAGACCACAGACTCTCAGGTGAGCAGACTTATTATTGCACAGCTCATCGTGACAATAAAGTTCTTTAGAGATCTAGGTGGTCGGAAGAAGACTAGCAGTGCTAGCATACCGATCGAGGTTCACAGTGCCCACACACTCAGCCATTCGGGAATTGGAGAATAGTAGAGAAGGCTAGTTGGTTGAAGCCTCCGGTCATTCTCCTCCTACAAGATTGGCGTCCTTGAGGTATGAGTTTTAATTGTTGTTGGTTTATTGTATATGGCATCATGAGATATTTAACGATCTAAAAATTTTTATTGTTCTGCTGCACCACTCTGATACGTTTTTACCGATTTATTTTCCTACAAGCACTGGCAAGCAGTCAAGCACATACTCAAGTATCTTAAGAGAACAAGGGATTATATGCTGGTGTATCTGGAGGGGACCTAACACCCGTAGGATACACGGACTCAGACTTCCAGACTTGTAAGGAGACGCCATTGTGTGGAGGAGCATGAAGCAGGGCAACATAGCTGACTCTACTATGGAGGCTGAGTATGTGGCTACGGCTGAGGCATCTAAAGAAGCGGTTTGGCTCCGCAAGTTCTTTAGAGACCTTGAGGTCATTCCGGGTATTGTCACACTTTACTATGATAACACAGGGGCTATTGCCAACACAAGGGAATCTCAGCACCACAAGAGGACCAAGCATATAGATCGGAGATATCATATTATTAGAGGGCACGTGGAGACAGGACAAGTGGATGTATGTAAGATCGCGTCCGAGGACAACATTACCGATCCCTTTACTAAGACTTTGGCGCCTAGAAGCTTTGAGAGGCACGTAGAGGCGATGGGGATGCATAACATGGCACATCTGCAGGCTTAGGGCAAGTGGGAGATAGTTAGGAAATGCCCTAAGCATTAGAGACATTTTGATGTATTTATTTTGAACTGGATAATAAAATTATACATAGAGGTTATTCATTACATTGCTATCTATCCTCGTCTTATTTACATGTTAAAGTAAATGTAAGTAAATATGGCTACCTGACTGCTTGTGTTAAACTGTTAGAACGTTGCATGCAATGGACTTTTGTATGCGAGAAGACAATGTTCTAAAGTTAGCAGTCTAAACTATGGTCTGTAGTCTATGGGGTTAGACCGAGCATCTAACTCATGTTAAGACTATTATGTTGTCTAAAGCCTTGGAGGGGACGGCTTGTCTTGACTGTCTGGAGCTGGACTCCTAGTAGAGACATAGATATGTTGCTTGGTGGTGACATATTAGACCGGGACTAAAGCGTGATTGATCTACGGAGTTCGCTTTGAGTGGATCGATCTGCTTTTGACGTTCATTGTGTAGTAACCTTAATCCTGAGTAAAAGGACAGCTTCATGTATATGACTTGTGTACTTTGATGTTCCAATGGCTAAAGCGTCTCAGAGGTAGTAAGCTTATAGACCGGTTCGTTGGGTGCATGACTTGTATACGATGAAGGGTTCGTTTATAGATATCGGAATCATAGCTCTAATGAGGAGTTAAAGGTATCCTCTTAAAGGCATTATACTGAATGTGAAAATGGACAAGGCCTTGGGTCGTCTGCTGGGCGGATGACTTCTTATTCACATATGGTGAATAATCATTTTCTTAATTCGGTAGTATAATGGAACTTTAAGATAGCCTGATCAGTAGGATTAAACGGACTTTGGCCTAAGGATGATCATGGATATCATATGAGGGTTTTGCATATATGACAAGGTCATTGGACGATAGCTTGTCACATGCTTACGTAATACGGTATATAATTGGGAGTTCAGTTTTAGGTTTATAGTGGTGTGACTCTGAAATTAGTGATCATATGATTGAGTTGTTCGGTAAAAGAACGATGATCATATGGATTTGCGGGAGCCCGATTATATATGTCCAATCAGTCCCTCTACTAGCTCCATCTAACGTTTGAATCCAAATCCTAACTAATTATGGACAAAATTTTGAGGATTATCCTCAATGGATTTTCGATTTTTATGGATAAGGTTCAAAGAAAAAATTCAAGTTTCAATCCCAGTTGAATTTGGATTCTCTCCTCCCCAAAAAGTGGCCGAAATTTTGGAGCATATCTCCTAGGAAAATTCGGTTATTTTGGATAAGGATGAGATAAGATTCATGCTTGAAAATCCTAGTGGAATTTTGATTCTCCCTTATACTAAAAGTGGCCGAAATTTTTAGGAGATTTTCTCCTTGGATTTTTTGGATTTTTTGGTTGAAAAAGGGAGATAAAATTCTAGTTAAAATCTTGTTTAGATTTGGATTGGATTTATCCTAAATGGCCAAATTTTATTGTTGGGATTTTCCCTTGGAAAATTCAGATTTTATGGTTGTGGATAAGGGAGAGTATTTTTTCCTAGTCCAATTCGAATTCAGAGAATCACCTTATGCAGGTCTATAAATAGAGGTCCTGCCACTCCAGTTCTCTCAGACCACAGACTCTCAGGTGAGCAGGCTTATTGTTGCACAGCCCACCATGACAGTAAAGTTCTTTAGAGATCTGGGTGGTCGGAAGAAGACAAGCAGTGCTAGCATACCGATCGAGGTTCAGAGTTCCCACACACTCAGCCATTCAGGAATTGGAGAATAGTAGAGAAGGCTAGTTGGTTGAAGCCTCCGGTCATTCTCCTCCTGCAGATTGACGTCCTTGAGGTATGAGTTTTAATTGTTGTTGATTTATTGTATATGGTATCATGAGATATTTAACGATCTAAAAATTTTTGTTGTTCCGCTGCGCCACTCTGATACCTTTTTACTGATTTATTTTCCTTCATCTTCCGACCACCCAGATCTCTAAAGAACTTATTGTCATGGTGGGCTGTGCAACAATAAGCTTGCTCACCTGAGAGTCTATGGTCTGAGAAAACTGGAGTTGTGACAACCGGGAAAATCAAGCATTCTCGGAAGAAAATGTACAAATGTATGTATATAACAATTTGTACTATTTAAAGACTGAAATAAATGTAATTATATTGTTTAGAATACATTAAAATGTTCTAACAATACTGACGAGTAAAAATTCAGTGTTGGAAAAATTCCCTGAGTTGAAACGGGTGAAACGGTGCCAAAAACGGCCTTGAAAACCCTAACCGGGGCAATAAAAGACGGAAAACTTCTGGGATTGATTTTGATCAAACGGAAGTAAATTAAATTGATCCGACTGCACAGGAGACCTCAGGAACCTGCCGGGACGATTTCAGGAAAATTTCGGCTCGAACAGGCATCGGTCAAAAAGTAGTCGAATTAATGTGAATAGTAAAAGTCAAAGTCAAAGTCAAAATTTACTTTGCATTTATGACATCATAAATCCATTTAATAAATGGAAGGAAAATGGTGGTTGGTAGCATTAATGGCCAATATTAAGTTGCTTTTTGATCTAAACGCCAAGATTTGGCCAAAATTCCACCATTTTAATTTTTGAAAAATTTGGAAAGAATTAGGCTTGAAAGGTGGTGATTTTTGATTGGTTGAAAGCCAAATTAATTGGCTTTCTTTGTATTAAGTCGCAAAACTTTGAACAAAAGTGGCCGAGACAATTTTGAAGCAAAAACCAAAGAGAAAAAGTTTCTAAGTGTTGCCTATGGTGGGTACATTAGCAACCAAAGAGGAACCAAGTGAATCCTTCAATTTTTCTTCACAAAATTGGTATCAAACCTTTCATTAAAGTCTAAGGAAGCAAGTGAACAAGGTAATTCTCCTTGGTTTGAAACTTTTCTTGATTTTTCTTCAAGAAATCCGTGTAATGAATAGTGCAAAGGATGGAAAAATTTTTGGTTGTTTTGATTGATTTGGTGCTTGGGTTTTGTTAAGGGTGTAATTAGGAGAAAAACCATGCATTTGGTTTAAAGAAAAACCAAATTTTGGTTGGTTTTCCAAGGGTAAAACCGTGGGTTACCAAGAGTAGTCAATGAGAATTTGTTGTGGTTTAAGTGTTAACATGCTTTAAATCATATTTTGGTGTAATGTAAAGCATGATTTGTATGATGGAAAGCTTGAAAAAAAATTTGGTGTGAAATAACCCTAAAAGGCCGTGGGTTAATTAGGGCTTGGAAAAAAAAAATTTGGCATGATTTACTTGATGTTTGGATGATTCAAATCATGCATTTTAGTATGGAAATGATGGATTTGTGATTGAAAGCATGAAAAAAAAAATTTGTGTATGTTTCTCTTAATTTGGCCATGGGTTGTAAAGGTTAAAAACCCTAGGAATTGTGTTGAAAAATGCAATGAAATTGGCTTGAAAATGAGTTAGAAAATGACATTGGAATAGCCTAAAATTTGGTTGAAAATGTGAGAAATTTTGGTTAGGTTTTGAGTGTAAAAACCGAGACCAAAACTAAGGGCAAAATTGAAAAAAAAATTTTGTGTAATGTGGTTCAAAATGAGAATTGAATTTTGTGAGCTTTTATGTAAAAGTTTGGAAAACTTTTACATAAAATAGGCTTGTGGTATAGTACGTGGCAGATACATATGGTTCGAGGCGTACCTAACGCCGGTAGCCTTAAAATTACGCTGAAATGCTGCCGAAATTTCGAAAACGGCATTTGGGGTAAAATGGGAATTAAAAATAAAAGTTTAGGGTCGGGTCGGGAACCCAAGTCCCTAACGGAAAATTGAATAAGGGAAACCTAAGGGGTGGTTCATGAATAGTAATCCGTCCCCTTAAAAATGTAAAACGCGAGTAAAACTGAAAAAAAAACCGACTCCGAGGGGGGGCGTTTTTGGAAACGAAATAAAGGTCCGAGTCAGGAATGGAAAATCCGAGTCTCGGAGACCTAGGTCGGGAAAGTCTAGATGAACGTTTTAAATACTAGTAAAACGTCCATTTGAGGCTCCGAAACGATAGAAAATCACTAAACCGACGTAAGGGTCGGAATAGTGCTTCCCGAGGGTCAGGAAAGTGAAAAATGGAAATAAAATAGAAATGTCGATAATGATTAGAAAAGAGTCAGAAAAGTTCCTGAGAGCCAAAAATGCAGTCCGGATCGAGAAAATTCCGTCAGGGGAAAAATTGCAATTTTGCCAAAATATAGGGGCAAAATCGTAATTTTGTAAAAGTTGAGAAAAATGAAGAAAATGATAAATAAAGCCTAAAAAGTTATAAATAGGTTTTATTTAAGCTTTTTAATGAAAAATAAAAACTATAAATGGAAATGAAATTAACAGACAAGGTTTTGTCTGTAGGATCCAAAAATCGACCTCCAAGGAGGGCGATCAAAGATCCAAGAGAGAAAAGGGGAAGAGACTGATAAGGTAAGTTCAGACATTTACCTGTCTGCAACATATAGCATTATTGTTGCTAACTTTGATGTACTAACTATAAGTTAGGTACATATGTGCTACGAGCACTATTATAGAGTAGAGGGAGAGACGTAATGTGCTACAGGCACTATTGAGAATGGACACATTGTTAATTGTGCTTCGGGCACTAGAGCGAGGTTAATGAAACTCACTCACCTAAAAATTAAAATGTGAACCATTCCTAACCACAGGGCAATATGAAGTCACCGAGTTAGAACTTTAAAAAAAGTCGGTAATGAAACCACTTTAGACCGCTAACTTTAGAACATTGTCTTCTCGCATGCAAAAGTCCATTACATGCAACGTTCTAACAGTTTAACACAAGCAGTTAGGGAGCCATATTTGCTTACATTTACTTTAACATGTAAATAAAACTAGGACAGATAGTAATGTAATGAATAACCTCTATATATAATTTTATTATCCAGTTCAAAATAAATACATCAAAATGTCTTTAATGCTTAGGGCATTTCCTAACAAGAGCGACCCACCAACCTACCTCACGGTTAAACTTTAACTATTAATTACCACACCTTCAAGGCAGCACCTTTAAGCCTATAACTACTACACCTTCGGGGTAGCCCCACACTCAGTAAAGGCATTTAACTACCACACCTTCGGGGTAGCCCCAATTTAAGTGGAGGCCTTAACATAGAACCTGTGACGTCCCGTGCCGTTAGTGTCCTGGACCGTCACTAAAAACTGCTTCTTTAACTTTTACTTTAAAGCTGATACTTAAACTTACTTAACTTGATACCATAATTTTAGGTGATTTTTTTTATTTGCGTACATATTTACTATCGATGTACATATACTATCAAAATGCGGAGTCTAAAACATAGGAAGTTCAATGATATATACATACATGCTTATAAAATTCTTTAACTGATTACTATTTAAATATACTGTTACTGTTCCAAAATATACTGTTACTCAAAAACTGTGGCGGCCCGCCCTGAATTGAGGCTACAGTACTAGCATAGTAGAGCTTTAAAGTCCGCTATGGTAGACCATTACCTCAATGGGTCACCGGCATCTTACTTATAACTTGTTCTTGTTAAATTACTATTTGTAATTCAGATGATTTTTATTCTGAAAACCGAGGGATTTTTTTTTTAACTGTTGGTGATTGTAAACTATAAAAATACAAGCATCATAAAACATAAGATACACTACTGTCATACTGGTCGTACATAATTTACATCATGATGTATTTTCAAAATATAATTCAAAATCTACTCTCAAAACAACACTCAAAATGTTCACAGCGAAAAACATCAGCAGGACCATTCCCCTCGCCCAGGCCTGGAGGCAGATGCAATCCTGCTCCTCGTCCATCCATTGTCTACTGGTATACAGGTTTCTTACCTGCAACATGAATAAACTGGTGAGTGACAGGCTCAGTAAGTTCAAATATACATGCAGGAAAATAAAACACAAAATCATGAAAAGCACTATTCATATAAATAGCAACTTTGACTTTTGACCATGAATAGTAAGGTTGACTTTGATCGATACTATTCATGTCAATTGGTATCTAAGCTACTACACATACAGTTAGTAGGTTTTATGCTCAGTTATGGCAGTTCTGAAATCTTAAGTTTTTATTTGATACTGAATTCTGCTATTGGGCCCCTGAATTTGTCGTACTGTAATGCGTGCATAATTGAGAGGGACTTTGGGGAGCGACCCACTGACCAATCCTCTACAGTCTAAATACATCAGACTTCCAAACCTGAGATGTATCACCAGTAGTTTGGATTCCTATTAAAATTGTAACTGAAATCTGAGAAACCTCCACCTGTGTAGGAGCCCGGTATGCCAATACTAATTTAATTTCTGAGTTTCTAGTGGTTCCTGACCGGTGGCAGTTATGCTGCCTCCAGGGTCTGGAACTATTTAAATTATTCTATAGTTTATTCTATAATTTTCTTAAGTTTTTATCTTTTTGTGTTAGTGTGCATATAGCACCTGACTGTTAAATTTCTGTCATCGATATCATATAAACATACTAAGTAAATTCATGCTGCAGACAAATAAATGTCTAAACTTATCGATATTTTACTAGCGATTCCATCCCTGAATCAACCGGCTTCCTTAATTCGCCTTTTGGTTGCTTTCCTATAACTGAAATAAATTGTGGTTATTTTTACTATTCACTTCATATATAAAATACATTGAAAGTATAAAATTTCTAATTGGAACTCTTAATTATTCGTTTTGGGATTCATATTTTTAATTCTGTAATTATTATACTACGTGAAATACTATTCTGGACCTTAATATCTCTTTTCTGAACTTTGTGACAATATGACCGTTTTGCCACTAACTTTTGATAAAATGACCATTTTGTCCTTAGCAGGATTTTCTCTCATTTTTCTGACTTATGGCATTATTTTAGCCTTTAGAAATTTACTAAAATCATTTTGAGGCTTTTACGGCCTTTTTTTTAGCAATTTAGTAAATTTTGGTCAAAATGATTATTTTGCCCCTGACGGGACTTTAGATCGGAAAATTCTCGTTTTATCATTTTATCTGGGTTTTCTGATCCCAAAACTCATAAAGTAACTTTTCTTAGGTCTTACTGAGCTTTTACGATATTTTCTACCAAAACGCTCGGGTTACTATTCACCTGACCCTCGGGTGGTACTATTCCGATTCTCGGGTTGTTTCTCGTTTTTCTACCCTTTCGGGGCCTCAAATGACTATTTCACTGGTTACGTAATCGTCCCTTATTCTCTTCTCGAGCTTAGGTTTCTGAAGGGGCTCGGGTTTCCGGTCCCCGACCTTATTTTTACCTCTCGTTTACCAAATTGCCCTTCGGGCATCCTGAAAATTTCGGCAGCATTTCCGCTGAAATTCTAGGTTCACAGCGTTTAGGAAACACCTCGAAACCATCTATCCTATTCTACCCTACCAAGTACTATACCACAAACCTAATTTTACGTAAAAGTTACAAACTTTTTACGTAAAATTTCATCACAAAACTTGCTCATTTTTAATAGGATTTCAACCCGTTCTTTATCATTTTTAGGCCCGATTTTATACTCAAATCACACATTCACATGGCTTAGCAAAACTTTCTCATTTTCCACTAAACCTATACACGGTTTTTTTTTTTTTTTTCCGAAAACCCTAAACAAAAACTTTTGTTTTATAACTCAAATTTTTCTTGTTTATTTTCCACATCAACACATTCATTTTTTTCATCACAACCATAGCATGATTCATTAATTTTTTTCACACCTTCACCCTTTAGAAGGCCACGGGTTTGGAATTAAAATCCAAGCATAAACTTTTCATTTCATCATCTCATTCCCTCATTTGATTCATCAACATGTTAATAGCAAATTTCCACATTCAAATCAACACAAAATCTCATTTTTTCTTTCTTTCTTCCCCACGGTTTCCAATTGAAAAACAAGCATCAACATTGAATGTTTTTAAATTTCATTTCATCCATTTCTTTCTTTCCATTTTCACATGATTTTCAACATCAAAATCAAACAAAACAACATGAAAATTTTCACCATTTCAACCCTAATAACCCACGGTTTTGGTGAAGAAAAACACCTACAAAACTTCATGCTCATGATTTCACACTTGTTTTAATCATTCACCATTTACACACTTTCAAGCATAAATCAATGAAACAAAAACTGATTTTCTTCTCATTAAAACAGCCCATATCACATGGTTTTTTCCTCATGAAAAACAAAAAGAAATCATGCCAAAGTAGAAGATTACCTTACTTGCTTGATAACTTGAACTTTGGGATGAATTTTTCACACTTTCTTGCATTAAACTTGAAGAAAATTTTTTGATTTTAATGGGGGAGGTGCACGGCTGCTCTAATGGCTGAAAACCAGAATTTTTTCTGGTTTCTAAGTCCCCAAAATCATGTATATAATCAGCCAAAAAGGAGGGACTAAGTTGCAAATGATTTAAGGGTATTTTAGCAAACTTTTTGTGTAATTTTTCTACTCTTTAGGGGCTGTTTTGTAATTAATCAAAGAGGAGCAGATTTTTTTTTCTGATTTTGGCCCTAAAATCCGCCACCTATAACCCTAGAAACTTCTTGAATTTTTGCTTAAGCTTCCTTTGACTTTTTTAGTTAACTTTACATCTTAGCCATTGATTTTTCTTGACTTTAAACCCTAGCCCTTGGATTGGAATGTATCCTTACTTTCTTTCAAAGATTAACACTCAATCTTTGACTCCTTATATATATTTAGAGTCAAACTTTTGACCAAAAGTCAAACCGAAAATTTTTACACCGAAATCGCGTAGACGAGTTCCTGAGGCTGTCCACACGATCAGTTTTCCTTATTTCGCTCCGGTTTGCCAAAAAATCAATACCGTAAGTATTTCGTCCTTTAGTGGTTTACAGTATATTTTCAAAATTTTCAAAACCGAAAAGACAATTTTTGTCCGATTTCGATTCGGTAATATTTTCCGTTTCTGCTCACACTCTTGTCAGCACTGTCCGAACATTTCATCGCATTCTAAATAGCATTAAAACATATGTTTTCCAGTTTTACACATAAAAATCATAGAGTACACAAGTTATATAAAATTTCTAGAAACAGTAAAATTTCTCCATTATGACAAAAACTATGCGGAAGATTAACTTGTGGTGTATCCATAACCTCGCCCTCACATCTGCCAACGCCGCCGTCATCGCCCATTGGTGTTTAAGCCATAGGATGCTTACCTACAACATGAACACACACCGTGAGCTTTACGCCCAGTAAGTACAACATGTTATCCGCAAAACATGTTTAAAACATAGTATATACTTAAAATCATATGAGCATGTCAGGTATCAACATATATGACATATCACATATCAGAATATAGCATATCACTGAATGCAAGACATCACATACTTTATGCATAACAGAATACATCGTGTACTGAATGCATATCTATTGTAACTAGAAGCATGTTGAACTGTAGCTAAGGCATATCGTAACAATGCATGACCCGATTATGCTCATATTATGCTTCATTATTTATTATCTTTTCTTTACTCCGCTAAGGGCCCGTGTGTCAGCACCGTGTGTGCGCAAACCATCGGTGATGCCCGTGGTCAAAAAGCCGGAGAGCCATCAACGGATGCTTAACTTTCTACTTTAAATTACTTTAACTTGAAAACCTCTTCAACTGGAAAGGACGGTACGACAGGCTTACTAAATTTCCATCTTGTTTATCTTTTCTAGCCATATGCTCATCTAGGCTGTCCCTAATCTTACGCGATAGGGATATATAGCCTCTAATTTGTTCTTTCATCAATCTACGTGATTGTGAAACTATATGCTCTTATGCATTCTGTGCAACAACTTGTGCATGGTTTGCATACTTAACATACTGTAAAAATTATTATTTAAAACTCATTTTATTCATACTGTAGGTGGAGTTGTACTTACCTGTTAGCGGACAGTTTATACTCTCGCCTTCGTCACAATACAGGTACCTCCCTGTAATTATAACACATTTCGTTAACATTCACTCTTAGGTCACTATGGTCATTAGTGACTAATAAAAACTTTATCGTTATGTGGTACCAATCCTTATCGATCCTCCTCATGAGAGTTTGATTTTCTAATAGTGGATAATTAATTTATTTGCCCAATAAATTAATTAACGTCGCTCTTAGGTCACTCTATCGTTAGTTGATACCAATCCTCATCGGTACTAATTGCCCTCCTCTTGAGAGTTTGATTTTCTAATTATGGTTAATTAATTTATTTGCTTAATAAATTAATTAACGTCGCTCTTAGGTCACTTTATCGTTAGTGACTAATAAATCTATCGTTGTGTGGTACTGATGCCTATCGGTACCCAACTGCTCTACTTTGAGAATTTGATATTTAATTTCTAATCGTGCTTAATTAATTTGTCTACTTGACAAATTAATCATTGTCTCTCACTATCCCATTCAAACTCGATCCTTGACCGGTTAACTGTCCAATCAACTGACCGCGTACCTTGCGTATTGACTATTTAGCCTATCGGGTTACCTTTACCGATATAATCGCCCCAAATTCTATACTTAGCTTCCATCCGTCCCTCGGGTGGAACTATTCCGACATACGGGTCGTTTTCTTACATTTCAGGATTTCGAATGGGCTGGTTACTAATCCTCAGAATGTCCATCCTTCTTTCCTGAACCTAGGTCACCGGGGGGGCTTGCGTTTCGACCCCGATCACATTTTTACCCCTCGTTTCCTAAAATACCCCTTGTGCCTTTTTAGAAATTTCAGTAGCATTTTCGCTTAATTTTTGGGTTCCCGGCGCCTCAAAACCATCTAACCTATTCTAATCTACCACGTACTATACCAGAGGCCTAATTTTTACATAAAAACTTAACTTTTTATGTAAAAATATTCACATTTCCACACATTTTCTTTTTTCGACATTTTATCCCTTTTTCTTACGATTCCTCAAGTCAGTAATCCATAATTAATACACAATTATTCCATAAATAAAATAATAAAGAGATCAAAACTACTACCAAAATTGTTCCAATCGGCGATCAAAAGAGTCGTTCAGTTTCGACCGCACAATTTTTGAATTCTCATTCTTCACTTTTGAAATTTCGGTTTGCAAATCTGATGCTGCGGATGTGTCTGGAACGTCGAAAATAGGCCAACGGGCCATTCTTCAAATTTTGGTCTTCTGGTCACCGTTGACCAGTGTTGACCGACCATTGACTGGCGTTGACTGCAGCGGCGAGGGAAATGGCGACCACCATCTTGAAGAGCTCGACGAGAGGAATCCATTGATGGTATCAATTTCACCAATCGAGGCTCCTATCGTCAGTAATCGGGCTTCGAAAGTCGGCGACGGCAGCGGTGGTTGGATCTTCATCTTCCCGGCGTTGTTGCCCAAAATTGATTTGGGGCTTTTGTTCCCCATGTTATTCTGAGCATTTTGGTACCCACCTTGTAACTCAACTCCACCGAAACTGATGGATTCCACGGCGGCGACAGTGGCGATGACGGCAAAAGCTAGGTGGCATGATCCGATGGCTGTTGACGTGAAATGAAGCCTGGATTTTGTTCTACTCTTCACCACGAATCCATTGGGACCAGAATCATGGCATTCGGACGTCGAACGGCGGAAATACGACGATTTGAAAATTTTGGCCTCCAACAACTTTGGGTGGCGCGTGCGCCTTTCTCCAGCCACCATTCCGTCGACTTGGCCCACCGTTGGACTCAGCTCGGCGAGAGCTTTCCAACGGTGCTAGTGGTGTCGAAAACGGAGGTCAAATTCGATCGGTGATTACTATTCATATCCGTGTGGTGTGTGGGAGAAAAAAAGATAAGGAAAAATTATTGGGGGGGTGAGGGGGAGGGGGGGGCCTTTTTACAAAAATCCCAAAATTCCACCCCTTCATACTAATTTTTTGAAAAATTTTAACATAGGCTATACTGACTAATTTGGGCGTGCCGAACCCAAGTATATCAGTTTTATTTTCATCCGAGATCATCTCGACCAGTTTTTCGATACTGTGATTTCCCAGTCAAAAATTTCGTTTTGTGCTCAAATGACTAATTTGAGCATGCTGATTCCAAATACATCAGTTTTATTTCAAGAAAAGGTCATCTTGACCAATTTTTTGATATTATGGTTGTGCATACACTGTGTTGACACTATGCACGTATAACGAGGTATTTTCATGCGAAATTTCAAATACAGTCTATCCTGGCTAATTTGGACATGCTGATTTCAAATTTATCAGTTTTACATCCATCTGAGGTCGTCTGGACCTGTCTTCAGAATCCGCGTGATCTAGTCTCGAAAAACGTATCGGGTGCCATATTGACTAATTTGGACGTCCTGAGTCTAAATATGTCAATTTCAGGACGATAAAAGGTCGTCTTGACCCTCATCCCGATACTACGTATCTCTCAAACATAAATCTACATTTTGTGCTCAATTGACTATATTGAACCTGCTGACTATTAATATATCAGTTTTATGTCAGATTAAGGCCGTCTTGGCCACTAACCTGACATTGTATATCTGCTTTTCACTATTTACTATTCACTTTTTTTTTGTCTGACTGACTAGTCTGAGCATTTTGACTCCGATTTTGTCAGTCTCTGGATAAGAAGAGGTCATCTACACTACTTTCTTAATATTGTACATCTATTAGGCAATTATCGCTGCTGTGCTCAGATGACCAATCTGAGCGTACTGATGACTAGCTCATCAGTTCTGTGTCAAGAAATGGTCGTCTGGATCAGTTTCTTGATACTGTGTGTCTCACATGCACACTAACATGTACTAAGGTAAACCGATCTCACTCTCAGTTGCCCCTTTCACTGCATGACAGTTCTATGTCAAGAAATGGTCGTCTGGACCGGTTTCTTGATACAGCATGTCTCACATGTATACTCACATAATAGGGTGGACCGATTTCACTGTCGGTTACCTCTACCATTACATGATTGAACGTTACTGTACCCATTTAATTCTTTCAACTAGAAAGTATACTGTATTTATTAACTTAATTACTCATTACATAGTAATTAAGTTTCATAATTCATGAGAGTCATTACAGCGGCTCTCGGCTCATTACATAACCTTCTACACGGGCTCTTACATGGGTGTGTACATTTCAGACACGGGCGTGTACTAGTTGAAATTGCTCAACACGCCCATGTTCTGAAACACGTTCACCAACCCGAGCGGTACACGGCCACTTACACGGTCGTGTACCTGACCGTGTTACACTACACGGCCATGTACTCTTATACTGCTTCTTACACTTCAATAGTCCGAACTGTACACGACCACTTACATGGCCGTGTACCTGACCGTGTTCTTCAAATGTGCACCAAAAAGCTTCAAAATACTCCAAATTCATTCCTTAATTACTTATTACACAGTAAGTAGGTTCCATGAATGTGGGGGTCATTACAACCTACCCCTTTTACAAAATTTGCATCATCGAAAATTAGAATAACTCTGGGAAGTCTCTTCTCAGGTCTTTTTCCCATTCTTATGTGGCTTCCTCAACACTATGATTCTGCCACAATACTTTTACTAGTGGTATACTTTATTCCTAAGTACTTTCTCCTCTCTGACTAGGATCCACACGGGTTTCTCCTCGTAAATCAGATCAGCGTGTACTACAACGAGTTCTTGACTCAGAACATAAGAGCTGTCTGGCGTGTACTTCTTCAGCATCGAGACGTGAAAGACGTTGTGCACTGTAGCTAACTTGGGAGGAAGCACTAGTCTATAAGCCACCTTCTTGACTTCCTCTATTATCTCGAAAGGTCCTATATACCTAGGACTGAGCATTCCTTTCTTTTCAAAGCGCATCACCCCTCTCATGGGTGCCGCCTTAAGAAAGACTGAGTCTCCTACTTAAAACTCGAGGGGTCTATGACACTTATCATCAAAATTCTTCTGTCGACTGTGCTCTATATCATACGTTTCTCATATCAGCTTTACGTCTGCCATGGTATTCTTGATGATGTCCGAGCTAACTAGTCGTTTCTTCCCAGTCTTGTACCAATGAGCCAGAGATCTGTATTTCTTCCCACAAGGTGCCTCGTACGGTGCCATTCCTATCGAGGAATGGTAGTTGTTGTTATGTGAGAACTCACTCAAGGGTAGCTTCTGATCTCAATTTCCTTTAAAGACTAGGACGCAAGCTCTCATCATGTCCCCTAATGTCTGTATGGTCCTCTCAGACTGACCATCGATCTAAGGATGGGATGCTGTGCTGAACTCTAACTTGGACCCTAATGCGGCCTGAATGCTTTGCCAAAATCTGGAGGTAAAGCGTTCGCTACGATCTGAGACAATCGACTCTGGCACTCCATGCAGTTTTACGAACTGAGCCGCATAGATTTCTGCTAGTCATTCCACCGAATAGCTAACTTTTATCATAAGAAATCTGGCTTATTTCCATCGATCTATATCTATGATCACCCAGATTGCATCGTTGCCGTTGGAGGTCCTTAGCAGTCTGACCATGAAGTCCATCATGATCTGGTCCCATTTTCACTCGGGTAGCTTAACTTTCTATAATTCTCTTACTGGGTGCCTATGTTCTGCCTTAACCTTCTAGTGCGTAAGGTATCTAGTGACGAACTTGGCGATGTCATTCTTCATTCTAGGCCACCAAAAGCTTTCCTTCAGGTCCTTATACATCTTATTCGCCACTGGATGTACGAAATATGGCGTTTCATGAGCCTTTAAAAGGATTCGCTTCCTAAGTTCCTCATCATTCAGAACACATACTCTATCCTTGTAATAGAGTATGCCGTCCTTAACGACTCTGAACTCTGAACTTTGGTCCTTTGTAGCCTCCTTTTTGAGCTTGTTTAGGGACAAATCGAAGCCTTGATAGATCTTGATCTCTTCTTGGAGCGTCGATTAGAGGGTCATGTCAGACAACCTCCCTATCAAAATCTTAATCTCGCTGCTGTATAGCTCCCTTTGTAGCGCTCCCGACAAGGCATTGATAGCCAAAAGTGTAGTAAAATACTTCCAACTTTGCGCTTCGATCACTTTATTGGTTTTTCCTGGGCGGTATAGGATCTCGCATTCATAATCCTTTACTAACTCCAGCCATCTACACTGCCTCATGTTGAGCTTTTTCTATATGAAGATACACTTGAGGCTCTGGTGGTCGATGTAAATCTCGCACTTGACTCCGTACAGGTAGTACCTCCATGCTTTTAATGCAAAAACTGCCACTGCTAGGTATAGATCACACATTGGGTAGCTCTTCTCAGGGTTGTTGAGTTATCGTGAAGCAGATGTGACTACTCTACCACCCTGCATCAACATAGCTCCTAACTTGGTTTTAGATGCATCGCTATAAATCACAAGGCTTTCCTGACCAGTATCTGGAATGGTCAATATTGGAGCACTTGTGAGTCTTCGTTTCAGCCCTTGGAAGCTTGCCTCGCACTTCTCGGTCTACTCATACCTTTTTCCCATCTTGGTGAGCGCTGTGAGCAGTACAGCTAGCCTTGAAAAACCCACGATAAAATGTTGGTAGTATCCCGCTAAGCCTAAGAAGCTGCGGATCTCCGTCATGTTTCTCAGAGCTGACCACGTGCTAACTGCATCAATTTTCATCAGGTCGATGGACACTCCCTCCTTGGAGACTACGTGGCCTAGAAAATGGATCTTCTCTAGTCAAAACTCGTACTTGTAGAACTTAGCATATAGCTGATGGTCCTATTACATGTGCAAGACGATCCTTAAGTGCTCTTCATGCCCTTCCTTCGTCTTAGAGTATATAAGTATGTTATTGATGAACATAATGACAAACTTATCCAAATAGTTCTTGAACATGCGGTTCATCAGGTTCATGAAGGCTGCTGGTGCGTTTGTCAATCCGAACGACATGACCAGAAACTCGTAATGTCTGTACCGCATTTGAAAAGGCTGTTTTGGGTACATCTTCATCCCTGATTCGCAGCGATGGTACCCTGAATGTAGATTAATCTTTGAGAACACTGCAACGTCTTGAAGCTGATCGGATAGATTGTCAACCCACGGTAATGGATACTTGTTCTTAATCGTAATTCCGTTCAACTCTCTATAATCGATGCACATTCTTAGTGTTCTGTCTTTCTTCTTCACGAATGGTACGGGTGCTCCCTAGGGTGAACAGCTCTGTCGAATGAATCCCTTGTCTATTTAGTCCTTCAGCTGGGCTTAGAGTTCCTTTAGTTCTGCAGGGCCCGTTCTGCATGGGGCCTTAGAGATAGGGCAGATTCTGGTAGACGTTCAGTCTCGAATGAGATCTCGCACTCTGGCGGAAGTCTTGGAGGATTTTCTAGAAATACCTCTATGAATTCCCTGACTATCAGCACATTCTCGGGTCCTATCTCTATTCCTCGAGTCTTATCTACTATATATGCTAGGAAGCCCATGCATCCATTGGATAGCATCTCGCGAGTCTTCAGTGATGAGATCATCGTCTTTAGTTGTTCTGATGACGAACCCTTGTAGACGAACTTTTTGCATCTGATTGGTTCGAAAGTAACCTCCCGCCTTCGACAGTCTAATTACTAGATACGTTAGGTGCCAGTAATTAGATGCAAAAATTCTATTTCGTCCCATCTAAGCTCCTATCTAGCTTTCTAGCGAAATCTGATGATCCGACAAATGGGTGGCTCCAGAATCAAATAAAACTAATGCATCAAAGTCGGTGATAGAAAGCTGGCCTATCACCACTGTGGAAGTTCTAGCTTCAGCGTCACTCCTCATGTAAGCATAGATTCTCCCTTAGTTGTCTAAAGCTTTCAGTCTGCCTTGTGTGATCGAAGGGCCTTCGATCCTGGTCTGGGCAGCATGATGTTGACTATTCCCAGTGCGAGGTTGATTCTTCTGTGAATCTTGGTTGCCCTGATTTCCCTTTCTCTTATTATTGTGGGAATGCCTGCTATTCTAGCTGGTCCCCATGTTCTGCCCTCTGTGTTGTGACCTAGGGTTCTACTTCCCCTGAGCCTACTTAGCTTGCGCTTTCTCCTCCTTTCATGCCTTAAAATTCTGAGCCTTTTACTCCTTATCCTGAGCTAACCAGTACTCGGCTCGGATAGCCCTACTGACACATTCTGCTATTGTCGCTGGTCCGTGGCTTCCGCTACAGACCTGAACTGCGATGTCTGTTCTAAACATCTTCAGCATTCATCTGACTCTTTCCTTTTCAATCAGTACCAAATCTAGACAAAGTTGAGCTAGCTGCTCAAACTTTCTGACTGCCTCCATGGCAATCATGCTACTGTGACGCAGGTTATTGAGTTCGTCTTACTGCGCTACTAATACTTCCTCGTTGAAGTACGTCTCCTTGAATTCCTCAATGAAGTTGCTCCAGCTCATCTCTCTAATGTTCCTCCTAATGGTTACCATCTTCCACCACTGACGCGCCTCATTGCGTAAGGTGAAGGATGCACACATCACTTTCTCTCTATCTGTTAGCCCTATAATATCCAAGCTTACTTGGATATCCGTTAGCCAGTCATCGGTCTCTATAGGGTTGGTGGTTCCTTTTGAACTCTAGCGCTTTCATGCGTTGGAATCTCTCGTATAAGTTGCCTTCCCTAAGAACTAGCTAAGGTACTTTTGCTGCTAGGGGGGCAGCCGCTACTGGGGGCGTTAATGGTGGTATAGGAAATTCTCGCCCTCACGAAACTCCCTAGATAGGGGGAGTTACTCACTCATTTGAAGTCTCTGGGCTGCTGGAGCCTCCTGGGCTGGCACCTCTGCTGTCTGTGGTGCCTGGGGTTATTGGCCCAGCCATTCCCTAAGCTGGTTTAGTTCCCGTTGCTGGTTCTCCATTATCTCTCGCATAGCTGTGAGCTATGCCATCAATTTATCCTCTCGGGATGCTGGGTTTGACTAGGCTCTCGTTTTTGTCATGTTTTCCTATGTAACCCTATCGTACAGTAGGAAAGGAAATTATGAATCTTTTGTTTCCATACTTGGAAATCTTCACATCTCATTTTCTTTCTTACTTAACTATCATGAATATATGTTTACATATTATATTTTTCTATTTCTTATACTGTGATGTTCAATGCAATTTACCACATCGAATTAAAACATCATCTGAGTGCCAGGACTTGTCCTGCACTTTCTATCACACTACTATCATGTATGGAAACTGTACTGCTTTTCGTAATATTTTCACAAAATATATTCAAGACTCTAGTCTGGTGGGAGTGACACACACTTCCCCGTATACAATCCCAATAGGATACATTAAGCTAAGTCTGATGGGGAAAGCTACTGCTTCCCTTTATACATTTACATAATCAAAATTCCCGTAGAAAGGGTCACTGCTACTAGAAGGACAATCCCGATTCAACACCTGACATTTCCTCATTGTCACTATCACTAAGAGGGAACTCCTCCGAGTCCTCCTCTTGTCTCTCTAGACGGAACTGGCTTCCTCATCGCTAGCTATGATGACTTGGGGTTCATACATCCCCATCCATTCTTCATTACTAAAACGGTCGGGGATCTCATCCCCTTCATCATCGGGATGGGCATCGAGAAGAGCCTCATCATCGTCCTCTTCGATGGGGTGTTCGGGAGACAGAGGGGCTAGTTCGGGGTTCTCCATCAGTTCCCCATTGCCCTCAGGTGCTTCTAGCTGGTGCTCGGCCATGAACTCTTCATTGGTCGGTTGGGGTGCTGGGTCTACCGAATCACCCTTCATAATGGCGGTTGCTACAATGCCTTGGGCTTATGCAGGGTTCTCGGGGTTAAGCACTTCTCTCTCAGCGTCTACTATCTCCTGGATGAGGTTTGCTACTCTTTCTGCTTGATCGCTCTTCTAATTCTGTTTAGCAATGTCTCTTTCTTTCTTTTTGGTCTTTTCCTGTTCTGATCCACTTTTGCCTCGATATGTATTGTAGAAGTCCATATCAGTTTCTCATAGCACACAGCATATGTTTGAACTGTGTCATCAGACATCAGCTGCAGTCTTTCAGTCCGATGAACAAATTCCCATATATCTGCAACTCTAGGGAACTTAGGCGATTTCACTCCCCGCTTACCTATAGAGAAAAACTGGGGCTAATGCTGGACTCCTCTCAGATATTTGCTCAATCATGGTATGGCAAAACTTAACCCAGTTAAGAGCTCATCCTGGTCACAAGAATCCCGATACACACGAGAGTATCTTCGTGAGAGATATCAATAGCCAATAGGACTCAGTTATCCTGATCAATGGTGTACAATCAGGAAATCATTTTGATAGTGTGAAACCAGTCCTGACATTCTCATGCAGTGCAAGAATACTGTTTGCTGCTCAAAACTTAGTGGAAAACTAGCCTTGAAGATTGGTACAACTCAGGCAACAATCCATGTTCTTACTCTGAGCAGTTCTTTAGCACTACACGATCATGATTTAACGTATAGTGATCTCAGCATCTCTTCATCTTATCCTCGGCATCTTAGATTTCATCATCTCATTACTATAAAATGTTATCTTCAATAAATAAACATTTATTGACTAAGAATAAAGCTAACTTACTTGGACAGATGAGGCTGGCATGCGGCGATGTGAGGTAGGGTGGCAGGATACCACTCTAATGCCAACTGTGACATCCCGTGCCCTTAGTCGCCCGAACTGTCACTAAAAACTGCTTCTTTAAATTTTAAAGCTGATACTTAAACTTACTTAACTCGATACCATAATTTTAGGGGATTTTTTTTATTTGCGTACATATTTACTATCCACGTACATATATTATCAAAATGCGGAGTCTAAAACATAGGAAGTTCAATGATATATACATACATACTTATAAAATTCTTTAACTGATTACTACTCAAATATACTGTTATTGTTCCAAAATATTCTGTTACTCAAAAACTATGCAGAAGATTAACTTGTGGTGGATCCATAACCTCGCCTCACATCCACCTCCGCTGTCACCATCGCCCATTGGTGTTTAAGTCATAGGACGCTTACCTACAGCATGAACGCACACCGTAAGCTTTACGCCCATTAAGTACAACATTTAACCGTAAAATATGTTTAAAATATAGTACATACTTAAAATCATATGAGCATGTCAAGTATCAACATATACCACATATCACATATCAGAACATAGCATATCACTGAATGCAAGACATCACATACTTTATGCATAACAAAATACATCGTGTACTGAATGCATATCTACTATAACTAGAAGTATGCTGAACTGTAACTAAGGCATATTGTAACAATGCATGATTCGATTATGCTCATATTATGCTTCATTATTTATTATCTTTTCTTTACTCTGCTGAGGGCCCGTGTGTCAGTATTGTGTGCGTGCAAACCATCGGTGACACCCGTGGTCAAAAAGCCAGAGAGCCATCAACAGATGCTCAACTTTCTGCTTTAAATTACTTTAACTTGAAAACCTCTTCAACTAAAAAGGCCGGTACAACATGCTTACTAAATTTCCATCTTGTTTACCTTTTCTAGCCATATGCTCATCTAGGCTGTCCCTAATCTTACGCGATAGGGATATATGGCCTCTAACTTGTTCTTTCATCAATCTGCGCGATTATGAAACTATATGCTCTTATGCATGCTGTGCAACAACTTGTGCATGGTTTGAATACTTAACATACTCTAAAAATTATCTTTTAAAACTCATTTTATTCATGCTGTAGGAGGAGTTGTACTTACCTGTCAGTGGACAGTTTATACTCTCGCCTTCATCACAATACAAGTACCTCCCTGTAATCATAATTCATTTCGTTAACATTCGCTATTAGGTCACTGTGGTCATTAGTGACTAATAAAAACTTTATCATTATGTGGTACCAATCCTTATCGGTACTAATTGCCCTCCTCCTAAGAGTTTGATTTTCTAATCGTGGATAATTAATTTATTTGCCCAATAAATTAATTAACGTCACTCTTAAGTCACTCTATCGTTAGGTGATACCGATCCTCATCGGTACTAATTACCCTCCTCTTGAGAGTTTGATTTTCTAATTGTGGTTCATTAATTTATTTGCCTAATAAATTAATTAACGTTACTCTTAGGTCACTCTATCGTTAGTAACTAATAAATCTATCGTTATGTGATACCGATGCCTATCGGTACCCAACTACTCTACTTTGGAATTTGATATTTAATTTCTAATCATGCTTAATTAATTTGTCTACTTGACAAATTAATCATTGTCTCTCACTATCCCATTCAAACTCAGTCCTTGACTGGTTAACCAACCAATCAACTGACCGTGTACCTTGCGTATTGACTGTTTAGCCTATCGGGTTACCTTTACCGATATAATCACCCCAAATTCTATACTTAGCTCGCACCCGTCCCTCGGGTGGTACTATTCTGATATACGGGTCATTTTCTTACATTTCAGGATTTCAAATGGGCAGTTTATGAATCCTCAGAACGTCCATCCTTCTTTCCCGGACCTAGGTCATGGAAGAGGGGGGCTCAGGTTTCCATCTCGATCACATTTTTACCCCTCGTTTCCTAAAATACCCCTTTGTGCCGTTTTAGAAATTTCGGCAGCATTTCTTCTTAATTTTTGGGTTCCTGGCGTTTTGAAAATGCCTAAAACTATCTAACCTATTCTAATCTACCATATATTATACCAGAGGCCTAATTTTTACGTAAAAGCTCAACTTTTTATGTAAAAATATTCACATTTCCACACATTTTCTTTTTTTGACATTTTATCCCTTTTTCTTACAATTCCTCAAGTCCGTAATCCATAATTAATACACAATTATTCCATAAATAAAATGAGGAATAAAGGGATCAAAACTACTACCAAAATTGTTCCCATCGGCTATCGAAATAGCCGTTCAGTCTCGACCGCACAATCTTTGAATCCTCATTCTTCACTTTTGAAATTTGGGTTTGCAAATCCGATGCCGCGGATGTGTTCGGAACGTCAAAAATAAGCCAACAGGCCATTCTCCAAATTTTGGTCTCCAGGTCACTGTTGATCAACGTTGACTAATGTTGACTATGGCGGTGAGGGAAATAGCGACCACCATCTTGAAGAGCTCGACGAGAGGAATCCATTGATGGTATCAATTTCACAAATCGAGGCTCCTATCTCCAGAAATCGAGCTTCAAAAGTCGACGGCGGCGGCAGTGGTTGGATCTCTGTCTTCACGGTGTTGTTGCCCAAAATTGATTTGGGGCTTTTGTTCCCCATGTTGTTCTGAGCATTTTGGTACCCACCTTGTAACTCAACTCCGCCGGAATCGACAGATTCCACGGCAGCGGTGAAGGTGAAGGCTGGGCATCGTAATCTGGTGACTGTTGATGTGAAATGAAGCCTAGGTTTTGTTCTACTCTTCACCACGAATCCATTGGGACCAGAATCGCGGCATTTGGACGTCGAACGGCGAAGATATGGTGGTTTGAAAATTTCGACCTCTAGCAGCTTTGGGCAGCGCGTTCGCCTTCCTCCAGCAACCAATCCGTCGACTCGGCCCACCGTTGGTCTCAGCCCGGTGAGAGCTTTCCAACGATGCCGGCGGTGTCGAAAACGGAGGTCGAATTCGATCAATGGTTACTGTTCATATCCGTGTGGTGTGAGGGAGAAAAAAAGATAAGGAAAAATTATTTGGGGTGGGGTCCTTTTTACAAAAATCCCAAAATTCCACCCCTTTATACTAATTTTTTTGAAAAATTTTAACATAGGCTATACTAGTTAATTTGGGCATGCTGAACCTAAATATATCAGTTTTATTTTCATCCGAGATCATCTTGACCAGTTTTCTGATACTGTGATTGCCCAGTCAAAAATCTCGTTTTATGCTCAAATGACTAATTTGAGCATGCTGATTCCAAATATATCGGTTTTATTTGAAGAAAAGGTCGTCTTGACCAATTTCTTGATACTGTGGTTATGTCTACATTGTGTTGACACTACGCATGCATAACGAGGCATTTTCATGCGAAATTTCAAACACTGTCTATCCTAACTAATTTGGACGTGCTGATTTCAAATTTATCAGTTTTACGTCCATCTAATGTCGTCTGGACCAATTTTCGGGATCCGTGTGATCCAGTCTCAAAAAACGTGTCAGGTGCCCGATTAACTAATTTGGGCGTCCTGAGTCTAAATATATCAGTTTCAGGGCGAGAAAAGATTATCTTGACCCTCATTCCGATACTGCGTATCTCTCAAACATAAATCTACATTTTGTGCTCAATTGACTAGATTGAGTCTGCTGACTATTAATATATTAGTTTTATGCCAGTTAAGGTCGTCTTGGCCACTAACCTGACACTGCATATCTGTTTTTCACTATTTACTATTCACTACTCACTTTTTTCTGTCTGACTGACCAGTGTAAGGTTCTGACTCTGATTTTGTCAGTCTCTGGGCGAGAAGAGGTCATCTAGACCACTTTTCTTGATACTGTACATTTATTAGGGTAATTATCATTGCTGTGCTCAAATGACCAGTCTGAGCGTATTGATGACTAGCTCATCAGTTCTGTGTCAAGAAATGGTCATCTGGACCAGTTTCTTGATATTGTGTGTCTCACACGCACACTTACATGTACTAAGGTAAACTGATTTCACTCTCGGTTGCCCCTTTCACTGCATGACAGTTATGTATCAAGAAATGGTTGTCTGGACCGGTTTCTTAATATTGCATGTCTCACACGCACACTCACATAATAGGGTGGACCGATTTCACTATCGGTTGCCCTTGTCATTGTATGAATAGTAATTAAACGTTACTGTACCTGTTTAATTCATTCAACTGGAAAGTATACTGTATTTATTAACTTAATTACTCATTACATAGTAATTAAGTTTCATAATTCATGAGAGTCATTATAGCGGCTCTTGGCTCATTACACAGCCTTCTACACGGGCTCTTATACAGGCGTGTGTAAGGCAACACGGGCGTGTACATTTCAAACACGGGCATGTACTAGTTGAGATTGCTCAACACGCCCATGTTCTGAAATACATTCACCAACCCGAGCGGTACACGGTCGTGTACCTAACCGTGTTACACTACATGGCCATGTACTCTTACACGGCTTCTTACACTTCCACAGTCCGAACGGTACACGACCGTGTACCTGATCGTGTTCTTCAAATGTACACCAAAAAGCTTCAAAATACTCCAAATTCATTTCTTAATTACTTATTACATGGTAAGTAGGTTTCGTGAATGTGGGGGTCATTACAGAACCTCACTCTGGGGAGGCCGGTACGCCAACATTTAAATCTTCAGTCTTATTATCTTGCGTATTCTTATCTTTCTTTACTTTTAACTAATCATTCTTTTAGACTCTATGAACATGCTTAAATGTCATGTTACAATCGCACAATTTGTATAGCATGTAAAGTCAAAAATTTCACTTTTTGTTTCATGATACTTTTCTTTTATTAAAATATTCATAATGTAATTTTCCTATCATGGCATCGTAATTGTCAATAACAGACATACACATTAAGTTCGTGTATAGACAAACAAATGTCTATACTTATAGTGTTTGTACTAGCATAAGCCTCTTGGAATCCTCTAACTGTCGTCTCCAGGTTGGATCCCTGCAAACAAAATATTGTCTGTTAATTTTCACTGTTATTTATTACTTTTCATCTATTCATTATTTCTTCATTGTTATAAAACATTTATTATTGTGTACTATTACACGACTTGATACACAGCAGTGCCCCTAGCCGTGTACCTCTTGGGTCATTAAAACCTTTTAATACATGGCCGTGTAACATGTTCATTCATGCCTAATACACGGCGTAATACATGGCCGTGTCTATAACCGTGTAACTCTCATGTCACTAAAATCTTTCAATACATGGCCGCGCAACATGTTTATTCGTGCATAAATACATGGCCTAATACACGGTTGTGCCTATGACCATGTCATTCTCGGGTTATTAAATGTCATACTACATGGCTGTTTACCCTAGGCGTGTTCAGAATTTATTCTTATTACACACCCGTGTATTTTAAGTACACACCCGTGTACTGTTTAACACCTGATTTTAACCTTAAAAATCTTAATTATGGCCTTTAGAGATTTATCTAAATCATCCAAAGGTACTCTCTCAGTCTTTTCTAAGCATTTCAGAAATTTTAGGGTTACTATTCCGGTCCTCTATGGTCATTTCTCGTTTTTCTAACATTTCGGAACTTCAAATGGGCATTTCACTAGTCCTCAAATGTCCATCATCTTTTCTCTAACCTAGGTCACCGAGGAGGCTCGGTTTTCCAATTCTGACCCTATTTCATCCCTCGTTTCCCAAAATACTTTTCGTGCTGTTCTAAAAATTTCGATAGCATTTCAGCTTAAATTTTTTTAGTTCCCGGTGTTTAGGTAATGCCTCAAAACCATTTAACCTGCCACGCACTAGACTAGAGGCCAATTTTACATAACAAGTATAAACTTTTTACATAAAATTTTCATGTAAATTCCTATTGTCTCTATTGGCAATTCGGTTTTTCCCTTGAAATTTAAGCATAAAAATTAAAGTTCATGCTTTCAAATTCTTTTCTAATCACTTCACATGCAAACCTAACTTTTAGAACATAATTCAATCAATATTTCAACTTAGGAACTCAATAAAATTTCATATACTTTCCACACAGTTTTCTTTCTAAAAACCACCATCAAACTTTGTTTTCAAATGCCTAATCCTTTCCTTTCTTTCGTTACAAAACAACATAGTTTCTTAAGGTCAAAACCAACATAACAAAAACTTAAATCACATTCCAAATTCACCACTACAGCCTACGGTTTTCTCTTCAAAATTTTCAAGATAAAAGCTTAGAAAATGAAGCTTACCTCACAACACTTTGTTAGGAAATGCCCTAAGCATTAGAGACATTTTGATGTATTTATTTTGAACTGGATAATAAAATTATATATAGAGGTTATTCATTACATTGCTATCTGTCCTCATCTTATTTACATGTTAAAGTAAATGTAAGCAAATATGGCTCACTGACTGCTTGTGTTAAACTGTTAGAACGTTGCATGCAATGGACTTTTATATGCGAGAAGACAATGTTCTAAAGTTAGAGGTCTAAACTATAGTCTGTAGTCTATGGGGTTAGACCGAGCATCTAACTCATGTTAAGACTATTATGTTGTCTAAAGCCTTGGAGGGGACGGTTTGTCTTGACTGTCTGGAGCTGGACTCCCAAGTAGAGACATAGATATGTTGCTTGGTGGTGACATATTAGACCGGGACTAAAGCGCGATTGATCTACGAAGTCCGCTTTGAGTGGATCGATCTGCTTTTGACGTTCATTATGCAGTAACCTTAATTCTGAATAAAAGGACAGCTTCATGTATATGACTTGTGTACTTTGATATTCCAATGGCTAAAGCGTCTCAGAGGTAGTAAGCTTATAGACCGGTTCGTTGGGTGCATGACTTGTATGCGATGAAGGGTTCGTTTACAGATATTGGAATCATAGCTCTAATGAGAAGTTAAGGGTAACCTCTTAAAGGCATTATACTGAATGTGAAAACGGACAAGGCCTTGGGTCGTCTGATGGGCGAATGACTTCTTATTCATATATGGTGAATAATCATTTTCTATATTCGGTAGTATAATGGAACTTTAAGATAGCCTGATCAGTAGGATTAAACGGACTTTGGCCTAAGGCTGATCATGGATATCATATAAGGGTTCTGCATACATGACAAGGTCATTGGACGATAGCTTGTCACAGGCTTACGTAATACGGTATATAATTGGGAGTTCAGTTTCAGGTTTATAGTGGTGTGACTCTGAAACTAGTGATCATATGATTGAGTTGTTCGGTAAAACAATGATGATCGTATGGATTTGCAAGAGTCCGATTATATACGTCCAATCAGTCTCTCTACTAGCTCCACATAATTCCTTAACGTTTGGCAAATTGATTTGTGTATGCTATTGGCTGGTTTATTATGCATGGATGGTGATGAGACAGGATTAGGATGGTAATGAGACAGGATTAGGATGGTAGACAAGATTCTCTCCGATTGGATTCAGATTTTGTTTTGGATAATCGAGTACACAATTATTCGAACTCCAAATAAAATTGCCATAATTTTATTTGAGATTAGATTGGAGTTGTAGAAAATTATCCATGAGAACAAGAATTTGAAACACAACCGTTTTGTGGATTTTGAAATTCGAATTTGAAATTTGAATTTGAAATTTAAATTTGAAATTTCAAATTTGAAATTTGAATTTGAAATTCAAATTTCAAATTTCAAATTTCAAATTTCAAATTTAAATTTCAAATTCAAATTTCAAATTTCAAATTTCAAATTTCAAATTTCAAATTTGAAATTTAAATTTGAAATTTGAATTTGAAATTTAAATTTGAAATTTGAAATTTGAATTTGAAATTTGAAATTCAAATTTTGAATCACAGTCCAAGTGGGATTCGAATTTGTTGTGGAAAATCCACAAGGTTTGAAATTTGAATTTGAGTTGGATTTGGAGAGGATAATCTTGTTAGAATCCTACTTGAATTTTGAATCTAAATCCTAACAAAAGGTGGACGAAATTTTGAGGATAATCCTCAATAGAATTTCGGTTTTTGTGGATAAGGTTCAAGGGAAAAATTCAAGTTTCAATCCCAGTTGAATTTGTATTCTCTCCTCCCTGAAAAGTGGCCGAAATTTTGGAGTGTATCTCCTAGGAAAATTCGGTTATTTTGGATAAGGATGAGATAAGATTCAAGCTTGAAAATCCTAGTGGAATTTTGATTCTCCCTTATCTTAAAAGTGGCCGAATTTGTGGAGGAGATTTTCTCCTAGGAATTTCGGATTTTTTGGTTGAAAAAGGGGAGATAAAATTCTAGTTAAAATCTTGTTTAGATTTAGATTGGATTTATCCATAATGGCCGAATTTTATTGTTGAGATTCTCCCATAGAAAATTTAGATTTTATGGTTATGGATAAGGGAGAATATCTTTTCCTAATCCAATTCAAATTCAGAGTTCTCTCAAACCACAGACTCTCAGATGAGCAGGCTTATTGTTGCACAGCTCATCGTGACAATAAAGTTCTTTAGAGATCTGGGTGGTCGAAAGAAGACTAGCAGTGCTAGCATACCGATCGAGGTTCAGAGTGCCCACACACTCAGCCATTCGGGAATTGGAGAATAGTAGAGAAGGCTAGTTGGTTGAAGCCTCCAGTCATTCTCCTCCTGCAAGATTGGCGTCCTTGAGGTATGAGTTTTAATTGTTGTTGGTTTATTGTATATAGCATCATGAGATATTTAACGATCTAAAAATTTTTATTGTTCCGCTGCGCCACTTTGATACGTTTTTACCGATTTATTTTTCCTACACACTTGTCTTCTTGAACTTTCGTTGAAGTTTGGGTGAGGAACCTTGAAGAAAATTGGCCTCAGGGGGGTGGAGGATGTCACGGCTGTAGGGGGCTTGAATGACTGAAGTTTTTTTTTTTTTTTTTTGTTTTTCACCTCCCTAACCGACTTAAATGGCAGCCCAAAGATGAGGGCTTTCTAGCAATTTCTTAAGGGCTTATTAGCAAACTTCTAAGGACTTTTTAGTAACCTTTTTGGGATTAATTTGTAATTTACAAAAAATTTTCTGGATTAATCCATAATAAACCAAATTCAACCTCATCATTATCCCAAATTTTCTTCAAAATTATCACATGTAATTTTGGCATCATCCTAGCCATTGATTCAAGATTACTTTGAATCTAAGCCCTTGGATCTACCTAATTTTTTTTTTTTACTTTATTTTACTTTTTCATATATGACATCATCATGATTGCATCCTTCATTATATTATCAGTCCAATTTGACCAAAAGTCAAACCGGGTGAAATTTCACCGAAATCGTGTAGGCAGGTTTCTGGGGCCATCTGTGCGATCGGTTTGCCTTAAAACTATTCGGTTTGGCCGAAAATTACTATCATAAATTGTTATCTTTTAGTGCACTTTAATCCTCGACTAGGGTTTTTGATACCGAATTGGCATCGTTCGTCCTATTTCGGTTCAGTAAAATTTTCTTATTACTGAATTCCTTACCTTTAACATTGTTAGAGCATTTTATTGTGTTATAAACAATATTAAATCATGCATCTCACATTTTTAAACATTAAAATTATTATATATGTACAACGTAGATGGTTTGCGAGAATGGTAAATTTTCTCGGTTGTTACACATTCTAAAAATTTCGACAGCATTTTGGCTTAAATTTTAGGTTCTCGGCATTTAGGTAATGCATCAAAACTATTATACCTGTCACGTACTAAACCATAGGCCTAATTATTACGCAAAAATACAAACTTTTTACTTAAAAATTTCCATACCAAACCTAAGTTTTCTAACCGCATTGCGATCTATTTTTTTTCCACTTTCACGCTTGGTTTTTGTCCATAATTCAAACACAAACTTTTTCTTCACAAAATCTCAATCCACCTCACTATAATCCCATGATTTTTCTCCTTGAATCATGCATAAAAATTTTTGTTTCAAGCTCCTAAACTCGCTAACATTCACATATGTTCTCTCCTAACTAAAACATATACCAAATCTTTTTTTTTTTTTAATCATTAAACCACAAGATTCAAGCTTGAAATTTTCACTAACATTTCCTCCCATAAGTCCATGGTTTTCCTAAAAAAAACTCAAGAAAAAGCTTGAGAAATGATACTTACCTTACAACAAAGATCAACTCTTGCTTGGGAAGGGTTTTGATCAAGGTTTGGTATGAAAATTTGAAGAAATTTTTGGCTTGGTGGTGGAGTAGGAGGCACGGCTGAAATGGCAACAAAGGAACTGGTTTTGGTTTATTTTTTCCTCTATTTTTCAGCTTAAAAAACTGTGGCCTTAACTAGCCAAAAAGGGAAGGCTTGTTAGCAATTTTCTTGAGGACCATTTTGCAAAGGTTTAAGGGTTTTGAAACTTTTTTGGGTGTTAACTTGCAATTAACAAAAATTTCTCTGATTTTTTCATAATCAAAACCAACTCCAACTGACCCCTTTTTTCCCTTTTTTTTTTTTAAATTTTACATGCAATTTTGGCCAAATTTTGGCCCTTGGATCAAGATCTCTTTAAACCTAAGCAATTGGATCTTCTAAATCTTTCCACACAAATTTTACTTATTCACTTATGACATCGTCATTGTTAGGAAATGCCCTAAGCATGAAAGACATTTGATGTATTTCATTTATTTTGAACTGGATAATAAAATTATATATAGAGGTTATTCATTACATTGATGTTTGTTCTTATTCTATTTACATGTTAAAGTAAATGTAAGCAAATATGGCTCACTAACTGCTTGTGTTAAAACTCTTCAAACGTTGCATGTAATGGACTTTTGTATGCGAAAAGACAATATTCTAAAGTAAGCGGTCTAAATTAAGGTCTGTAGTCTATGGGGTAAGACCGAGCATCTAACTCATGTTAAGACTATTATGTTGTCTAAACCCATAGTGAGGACGGTTTATCTAGACTGTCTGGAGTATAGACTCCCGAGTAGAGACATAGATATGTTGCCTAGTGGTGACACATTAGACAGAAACTAAAGCACAATTGATCTACGTAGCTCACTATGAGTGGATCAATCTGCTTTTGACGTTCATTATGCAATAACCTTAATCTTGAGTAAATGAACTTTTTCATGTATATGACTCGTATACTTTGATGTTCCAATGGCTAATGCATCTTAGAGGTAGTAAGCTTATAGACCAGTTCATAGGGTGCATGACTTGTATACGATGGAGGGTTTGTTTGCAGATATTAGAATCATAGCTCTATTAAGGAGTTAAGGGTATCCTCTTAAAGGCATTATACTGGATGTGAAAATGGACAAGGTCTTGGGTCGCCTACTGGGAAGATGACTTCTTATTCATATATGGTGAATAATCATATTCTTATTCAATAGTATAACGGAACTTTAAGATAGCCTGATCAGTAGGATGATTGAACGGACTTTGACCTAAAGCTGATCATAGATATCATATGAGGGTTTTACATACATGACAAGATCATTAGACAACAGGTTGTCATAGGCTTACGTAACAAGATATATAATTAGGAGTTCAGTTTCAGGTTTATAGTGGTGTGATTTTGAAATTAGTGATCATATGATTGAGTTATTCGGTAGAGAATGATGATCATATGGATTCATGAGAGCCCGATTATATATGTCCAATTGGTCCCTCTACTAGCTCCACATAACCAATGGCAAATTGATCAGAGTATACTTATTGGCTAGTTGACTATGCATGGATGGTATACACATAGGATTAGGATGAAAGATAAGATTTTCTCACGTTGAATTCAGATTTTGTTTTGGATAATAAAGTATACAATTATTCGAATTCCAAATAAAGTTGTCATGATTTTATTTGAGTTTGAATTGGAGTTGTAGAAAATTATCTACGAGGACAAAATTTGAAATACAACCTTTGTGGAGTTTGAAATTTAAATTTTGAAATTTGAAATTTAAAATTTAAATTTTGAATTTAAATTTTGAATTTGAATTTTGAATTTGAAATTTGAATTTGAAATTTGAAATTGAAATTTGAATTTGAAATTTGAAATTTGAAATTTGAATTCGAAATTTAAATTTGAAATTTGAAATTTGAAATTTAAATTTGAAATTTGAATTTGAAGTTTGAGTTTTAAAATTTGAACTTTGAAATTTGAATTCCAATTTTGAATCACAATCCAAGTGAAATTCAAATTTTTTGTGGACAATTCCACATGGCAAGTATCGGTTTTGATATAGATAATGGAGAAAAAAACCTTGTTTGAATCCTACTTGAATTTTGAATCCTAAACCTATATAAAATGGCCGAATTTGTTAAGGGAGTTTTTGCGTAAGTGAATTTGGTTTTTATGGATAAGGATGAAGGGAAATTCAAGCTAGAAAATCCTATTTGAATTTTGATTCTCTCCCTCACAAAAGTGGTCAAAAATTACATGGATAAACCTAAGGAAAATTTCGGTTTTTTGTGGATAAGGGTGAAATAAAATTCAAGCTAGAAAATCTGATTTGAATTTTGATTCTCCTCATACTTGGATGGCCAAATCTAGCCTTGTTCTTGGGCTAAGGGAAAATTTGGTTATAGTGGATAATAATAAGATTAAATTCAAGTTAAAATCCTATTTGAATTTAGATTGCAAAATCCCTAAGGTGGCCGAATCTTCCCTTGATTATAGCCAATAGGAAATTCTGATTTTGTGAGGAAAGGAAGGGAGAAAATCTTGTCCTAGTCCAATTCAAATTCAAGGGATCACCTCATGCCAGTGGTCCTGCCACTCCAGTTCTCTCAGACCACAGACTCTCAGGTGAGCAGGCTTATTGTTGCATAACTCAGCGTGACAATAAGTTCTTTAGAGATTTGGGTGGTCAGAAGAAGACTAGCAATGCTAGCATACCGATCGAGGAACCAAGTGCTCACACACTCTGCCATCCAGAAATTGGAGAATAGTAGAGAAGGCGAGTTGGTTGAAGCCCTCCGGTAATTCTCCTCCTACAGTTTGGCGTCCTCTGAGGTATGAATTTATATTATTCTTAGTTTATTGTATATGGCATCATGAGATATTTAACGATCTTGAAAAATTTTTGTAATTCCGCTATGCATTTTTACTGATTTTTTCTTACAATTGGTATCAGAGCCATCTCATGATTATGTCATGTGCATAAATTGGACAATAGGTTAGTCTTTTTATTAATGTATGTATTTGATATTTAGAGAGTGGCATTCTAGGATTCCTTATGTTATTATCATGGATTATGTATGTAGTATGTGGTTTTTTTAATTTTTTGAATTATTATAAGCATGCTTGATTATGCCAGTTATGGTCTCTTAGAATTTAGAAAAGTTGTATTTAACAATTTTATGTAACCATGAGAGCGGTTTATCATCACCGTAATTTTCCCATAAAATTTAATTTTTTGTCTCTTAGAATTATTATGATTAGAATTTTGTACACCGAAAACGGTTTAGGAAATTTTATGTAATTATTCTTAGAGGAGATTGAAGTTTGAAGACCGTAATTTATTTTTCCCAAAAAGTTAAATGTAATTTAAAGATTGAAATTTTTGTTTGTGCAAAAAATTCCAATTTAATTAGGATTCAAATTAATTTTTTTTGGAGATCCTAATGGATAAATTGGAATATGACACGAAAATCAAAGACTGACCCCTCAGGATGGGCCACTAGCCTTTGTGGGGCTGCAGCCCCTGCCCTCGGGCAGGATGGGGCTGCGGCAGCCCCTGTCCAGGGCTGGACCACCCACAGCCATAGGCTGTGTCAATAGCCAGGGGTAGCCGTGGCTGCCCCAAGGGGTGCCGAGGCCCTAGGCTGCAACCCAAGGCTGTGGGCAGCGGCTGCTGCGCCCACCCGGAGTGTGCAGCCCATGGCTGCAAGCGCTACCTGCAACCTCGCAGGCTGCTCTGCAACACACGGGCATGCAGCCTAAGGCTGCAGGCAGAGGGTTGGTGTGGCCATGGGCTGCCCCCTACCCCTCCCCCCCCCCCCCCCCCAGGGGGCTGGGGCCTACCCACAGCAGTCGCCGGCCTCCGGGCTATGGGCCGACGGGCCGAAAAACAAAAATATTTAATTTTTTAAATCATGTTTAAAATATGTAATACGGTATATAATTGGGAGTTCAGTTTCAGGTTTATAGTGGTGTGACTCTGAAATTAGTGATCATATGATTGAGTTGTTCGTTACAGAATGATGATCATATGGAATCACGGGAGCCTGATTATATATGTCCAATCAGTCCCTCTACTAGCTCCACATAATTCCTTAACGTTTGGAAAATTGATTTGTGTATGCTATTGGCTAGTTTATTATGCATGGATGGTGATGACACAGGATTGGGATGGTAGACAAGATTCTCTCCGGTTGGATTCAGATTTTGTTTTGAATAATAAAGTACACAATTATTCGAACTCCAAATAAAGTTGCCATGATTTTATTTGAGATTGGATTGGAGTTGTAGAAAATTATCCATGCGAACAAGAATATGAAACACAACCGTTTTTATGAAAATTATCCATGGATTCGGGCGCCACTAATCATGTTTGTGTTTCTATGCAGGGGTTCGTGGAAACGAGAAGTCTACATGATAGGAGCCTCTCGTTGCGGACTGGAGATGGTAGCTTTGTGGTGGCTGAAGCAGTGGGAGATGTTCACCTTTATTTTGATCAATTTAGGTTTATTTTATTGAAAGACTATTTTTATGTTCCTAATTTTAGGAGGAACCTTATATCGGTAGCTTGTTTAATAAAGGATTCTTATTCAGTTTCTTTTAGTAAAAGAGTTGATATTCATAGAAATAAGTCTTTTATCTGTTCTGGATGGATGGATGGAAACCTATATTTGATCAAACCAAAGATGTACTCACTGCTTGACACTGAATTAACTGATAACTCTAAAAGGTTGAAAGTTTCTCACTCTAACAAGGCATATCTTTGGCATTTAAGACTTGGTCATATTAATCAGGATAGGGTTCAAAGATTGGTGAAAGACGGTCCTCTGGAATCTCTGGAGGAGGTACGACTTCCCCAATGTGAGTCTTGTCTAGAGGGTAAGATGACTAAGAGGTCTTTTGGAGCTAAGGGTACAAGGGCTAAGGAGCTCTTAGAAATTGTGCACACTGACGTATGTGGCCCCATGAACGTCACAGCACGAGGAGGGTTCGAGTATTATGTCTTCTTCATAGATGATTACTCGAGGTATGGATATGTGTATCTGATGCACCGCAAGAGCGAAACCTTTGATAAGTTCAAAGAGTATCGTGCGGAAGTGGAAAAGCAATTGGATAAATCCATAAAGACACTTCGATCTGATCGAGGTGGCGAATACCTCTCCGATGAATTTCTAGGACATCTTGTAGAGAACGGGATATTATCCCAATTGACTACACCTGGTACTCCACAACAGAATGGTGTAGCTGAAAGGAGAAACAGGACCTTGATGGATATGGTACGGTCCATGATGAGTTACTCAACGCTGCCATTATCATTTTGGGGATATACTTTACAAACGGCGTGCTATATTCTTAACCAGGTTCCGAGCAAATCAATTCCTAGAACTCCGTATGAATTGTGGCGTGGCAGGAAGCTCTCCCTTGGACATATGAGAATATGGGGCTGCCCGGCATATGTACTGGATGGGGATGCGAAGAAGTTGGAACCAAGATCAGAATTATGCATGTTTGTAGGGTATCCAAAAGGAACTAAAGGAGGTCTGTTCTACAACCCGAAGGAACAAAAAGTCATTGTCTCAACCCATGTGACATTCTTGGAGGAAAGTCACATGAATGACTTTAAACCTCGAAGCAAAGTAGTGCTAAAGGAGTTAGCGGGTGAAAGAACTGCTCCACAGATTTCGGTCTTGGTCGCAAGTCCGAGTTCCAATGAAAGACCTGCAGACGATCAACAATTTAGGGTGCCTCGTCGTAGTGGGAGGGTTTCTAAGAAACCATAATTTCTTCATGTATGATGCTGAGGTATACCAGGCCGAGGCTCATGAGCATGAGGAAGATCCGGTCACATATGATGAAGCTATAAAGGATGTTGATTCTAGATCTTGGAAACAGGCTATGAACAATGAGATGGATTCTACGAAATCCAACTCTGTTTGGGAACTTGTAGATTTGCCGGATGGGATAAAACCCATTGGATGCAAATGGGTCTACAAAAGAAAGAAGGATACGGAAGGGAGAGTGGAAACTTTCAAAGCTAGACTGGTTGCAAAGGGATACACGCAAAAGGCTGGAATCGATTACGAGGAAACCTTTTCGCCTGTTGCTATGCTGAAGTCTATCCGTATTTTTCTGTCCATTGCTGTGGCTCTCGATTACGAGATCTAGCAAATGGATGTCAAGACGGCATTCTTGAATGGCCATCTTGAAGAGTGTATCTATATGATACAGCCCGAAGGGTTCGTAGCGAAAGGCCAAGAAAGGAAAGTCTGCAAGTTGCTTAGATCCATTTATGGATTAAAGCAAGCATCCCGCTCTTGAAACCAGAGGTTTGATCAAGCGATTAAAACATTTGATTTTGAGCAGAACGTTGATGAACCTTGTGTTTATAAACGTATTAAGGATGGAAAAGTGGTATTTCTGATACTCTATGTCGATGATATACTACTCATTGGGAATGATGTAGGGAACTTATCATCGGTCAAGCTTTGGTTACACCAGCAGTTTGACATGAAGGACTTGGGAGAAGCTAATTATGTTCTAGGCATTCGTCTCTTCAGAGATTGAAAGAACAAAATGATAGCATTATCCCAAGCTTCATACATAGATAAAATAATTGACAAATATGCAATGCAAGAGGCAAAGAAAGGCTCACAACCTTCTATTGCCGGTCTAACTCTTTCATTGGATGACTGTCCCAAGACATCGGAAGAAAGAGAGCGTATGAGTAAGGTCCCTTATGCATCCGCTGTGGGTAGCCTTATGTACGCTATGCTTTGCACTCGCCCGGACATATGTTTTGCAGTAGGTATGGTGAGTCGATATCAAGCGAATCCTGGAACCAAGCACTGGCAAGCAGTAAAGCATATACTCAAGTATCTTAAGAGAACGAGGGATTATATGCTGGTGTACTCTGGAGGGGACCTAACACCCGTAGGATACACGGACTCAGACTTCCAGACTTGTAAGGATTCGAGGAAATCGACATCTGGATCAGTGTTTTTGCTCGGAGGAGGCGCCATTATGTGGAGGAGCGTGAAGCAGGGCTGCACAGCTGACTCTATATGGAGGCTGAGTATGTGGCTGCGGCTGAGGCATCTAAAGAAGCGGTTTGACTCCGCAAGTTCTTTAGAGACATTGAGGTCATTCCGGGTGCTGACAAGCCTATCACACTTTACTGTGATAATACAGGGGCTATTGCCAACACCAGGGAATCTCGGCACCACAAGAGAACCAAGCACATCGATCGGAGATATTATATTATTAGAGGGCATGTGGAGACAGGACAAGTGGATGTATGTAAGATCGCGTCCGAGGACAACATCGCTGATCCCTTTACTAAGACTTTGGTGGCTAGAAGCTTTGAGAGGCATGTAGAGGCGATGGGGATGCGTAACATGGCACATCTGCTGGCTTAGGGCAAGTGGGAGATTGTTAGGAAATGCCCTAAGTATTAGAGACATTTTGATGTATTCATTTCGAACTGGATAATAAAATTATATTTAGAGGTTATTCATTACATTGCTATCTGTCCTCGTCTTATTTACATGTTAAAGTAAATGTAAGCAAATATGGCTCACTGACTGCTTGTGTTAAAACTGTTAGAACATTGCATGCAATGGACTTTTGTATGCGAGAAGACAATGTTCTAAAGTTAGCAGTCTAAACTATGGTCTGTAGTCTATGGGGTTAGACCGAGCATCTAACTCATGTTAAGACTATTATGTTGTCTAAAGCCTTAGAGGGAACGGTTTGTCTTGATTGTCTGGAGCTGGACTCCCAAGTAGAGACATAGATATGTTACTTGGTGGTGACATATTAGACCGGGACTAAAGCGTGATTGATCTACGTAGTCTGCTATGAGTGGATCAATCTGCTTTTGACGTTCATTGTGCAATAACCTTAATCCTGAGCAAATGAACTTCTTCATGTATATGACTTGTGTACTTTGATGTTCCAATGGCTAAAGCGTCTCAGAGGTAGTAAGCTTATAGACCGGTTCATTGGGTGCATGACTTGTATACGATGAAGGGTTTGTTTGCAGATATCGGAATCATAGCTCTGAGGAGTTAAAGGTATCCTCTTAAAGGCATTATACTGAATGTGAAAATGGACAAGGCCTTGGGTCGTCTGCTGGGCGGATGACTTCTTATTCACATATGGTGAATAATCATTTTCTTGATTCGGTAGTATAATGGAACTTTAAGATAGCCTGATCAGTAGGATTAAACGGACTTTGACCTAAGGCTGATTATGGATATCATATGAGGGTTTTGCATATATGACAAGGTCATTGGATGGTAGCTCGTCACAGGCTTACGTAATAGGTATATAATTGGGAGTTCAGTTTCAGGTTCATAGTGGTGTGACTCTGAAATTAGTGATCATATGATTGAGTTGTTCGTTACAGAATGATGATCATATGGAATCACGGGAGCCCGATTATATATGTCCAATCAGTCCCTCTACTAGCTCCACATAATTCCTTAACGTTTGGCAAATTGATTTGTGTATGCTATTAGCTAGTTTATTATGCATGGATGGTGATGACACAGGATTAGGATGGTAGACAAGATTCTCTTCGGTTGGATTCAGATTTTGTTTTGGATAATAGAGTACACAATTATTCGAACTCCAAATAAAGTTGCCATGATTTTATTTGAGATTGGATTGGAGTTGTAGAAAATTATCCATGAGAACAAGAATATGAAACACAACCGTTTTGTGGAATTTGAAATTTGAATTTTGAAATTTGAATTTTGAATTTGAAATTCAATTTGAAATTTAAATTTGAAATTTGAAATTTGAAATTTGAATTTGAAATTTGAAATTTGAAATTCAAATTTTGAATCACAGTCCAAGTAGGATTCAAATTTGTTGTGGAAAATCCACAAGGTTTGAAATTCGAATTTGAGTTGGATTTGGAGAGGATAATCTTGTTAGAATCCTACTTGAATTTTGAATCCAAATCCCAACAAATAAGGGACGAAATTTTGAGGATAATCCTCAAGCAAATTTCGGTTTTTGTGGATAGGATTCAAGGGAAAAATTCAAGTTTCATTCCTAGTTGAATTTGGATTCTCTCCTTCCCTGAAAAGTGGCCGAAATTAGGGAGAAAATCTCCTAGGAAATTCGGTTATTTTGGATAAGGTTGAGATGAGATTCAAGCTTGAAAAACCTAGTGGAATTTTTGATTCTCCCTTATCCATAATGGCCGAAATCTTTAGGGAAGATTCACCTTGAAATTTTCAGATTTTTTGGGTTGAAAAAGGGAGATAAAATTCTAGTTAAAATCTTGTTTTGATTTGGATTGGATTTATCCTAAGAAAAACCGAATTTTTTGTGGAGATTCTCCCTTGGAAAAATTCAGATTTTATGGGTTTGGATAAGGGAAAATATCTTTTCCTAATCCAATTCAAATTTAGAGATTCACCTCATGCAGGTCTATAAATAGAGGACCTACCACTCCAGTTCTCTTAGACCACAGACTCTCAGGTGAGCAGGCTTATTGTTGCACAGCTCATCGTGACAATAAAGTTCTTTAGAGATCTGGGTGGTCGGAAGAAGACTAGCAGTGCTAGCATACCGATCGAGGTTCAGAGTGCCCACACACTCAGCCATTCGGGAATTGGAGAATAGTAGAGAAGGCTAGTTGGTTGAAGCCTCCGGTCATTCTCCTCCTGCAGATTGGCGTCCTTGAGGTATGAGTTTTAATTGTTATTGATTTATTGTATATGGCATCATGAGATATTTAACGATCTAAAAATTTTTATTGTTCCGCTGCGCCACTCTGATACGTTTTTACTGATTTATTTTCCTACAGACAGAACAAAATTCAAGACCCCAAGAATGCTTTGGATGGAATTTTGTAATCTTTGTTTTTCTTTGTTCTAGGATAAGACCATGGCTTGGTTATTTTTTTGTTAATTATTTTTTCTATGATATTTCATGGATGGATGAATATGTATTGATGGATGTTTTAGAAGTATATTTGATAACATATCATATAGGACAGGTGAATGTCACTCTATATTGATTATACATTTTTCAAAACTTGCATGTTTTTCAAAAATATTGAGTGGGAGAGGGTTTCAAACAAAACCCATGGCCTCCATTGTTGATCCACATGTTAAAGCATAGTAACACCTCGTGTCAGTTCTACCCTGACCACCCTCGGTAGGTGTTTACTACCGCTGGTATACTAAGTTAGATCTCCTATGTGGAAAATGTGTTCGGGCATGATTCTATTCATGACCACCCCTTGGTGGCTTGGTAGTACATGGATCGAATTGCGTAAATAATGGTTATACACTCAAGACTCGTTTAGTTATTAACCTTCGCTAGAAGCTCTGTTAACTAAACTGGTAGCCAAACTAAGCGGTTATTAATATATGTCTTAACCTTGGAGGATTTAAGGCAACATATATTAATTGGATGGGGTCCATGTTCTGGCTATTTATCCCATGACCACCCCTCGATGGCTTAGGGCAATAGGTGCTGAGAATTACAGTTGCAATGCTACATGTTTTTCCAAGTTTCATGTAGGAACATACTTGTATGTTTTATTTGCTAAATTATCTTTATATTTGCTTGGGCTTTGTAATGATGTCTAGTATAATTTTATTTCAGTTTAAAATGTCACCGACACCCCTCATTTCAACACTTACTGAAAATAAGCTAAATGGCAATAATTATAAAGACTAGAAAAGAAATCTGCTAATAGTTCTCAGCTACGAGAGACACAAGTTCGTACTGGATCAACCATGCCCACCAGGGCCCAAACCAGACACGCTACTTGAGGAGATCCCGGTTGCCTTTTTTTGTCAGAGAGAATCCAATGAGATAGCTCGGTGCTACATTCTTGCTAGCATGACAAGTGCTTTACAAAAGCAGCATGAGACTTATCAAGTTGTTAGAGAGATCATAGAGAACTTGGAGGACATGTTCGAAGCCCAAGAAAAATTGGCTTGACAGTCTGCCATCACCAGTATCATGAACTCTAAGTAGAAGGCAGGTACTCCAGTGGAGGACCATATGATCACTCTAATGGGATTCTTTGCTGAGACTGTCGAAAACGGTGCTGAACTGGACTACAACACCCAGATCAAGATGGTGTTTAAAACTTTGTCAGAGGATTTTGTGGGGTTTAAGGCTACATATAATCTGATGACAAGGGAGCTAGGACTTATCGAGCTCATAAAGTAACTCCAAGTTTATGAGCGGATGATCAGGGATGGGGATGCGGTCCAACCAAAAGTAGAGGCCAATTTGGCGAAATCTTCCAAACCCTCACAAAAGAGGAAGAGGCTAAATAAGAAGCAACAGGCTTCTAGTTCTTCTATTCCTCCTGTCTCAAATGGGAAGAAAAAGAGGAAGAACAAGAAGCCTAAGGACCCTAAAAAGTCCAAGTGCTTCCACTGTGGGAAGGTAGGTCACTTTAAGAAGGCTTGCGAGGAATTCCTAGCCGCCAAGGGCAAGGAAGGTAAGGAACTTCGTTATCTAGAAGCGTGTTTGATGGAAGAATTGAAAGGCACTTGGGTCATTGATTCAGGTGCCATTAATCATGTATGTGTTTCTATGCAGGGGTTCATGGAAACGAGAAGTTTACATGATAAAAGCCTCTTATTGCAGACCGAAGACAATAGCTTGGTGGTGGCTGAGGCAGTGGAAGACGTTTATCTTTACTTTGATGAATTTAGGTTTATATTATTGAAAGACTGTTTTTATGTTCCTAATTTTAGGAGGAATCTTATATCGGTAGCTTATTTAATAAAAGATTCTTATTCAGTTTCTTTTAGTAAAAGAGTTGATATTCGTAAGAACATGTCTTTTATCTGTTCTGGATGGATGGATGGAAACTTGTATTTGATCAAACCAAAGATGCACTCACTGTTTGACATTGAATTAACTAATAACTCTAAAATGTTGAATGTTTCTCACTCTAACAAGGCATATATTTGGCATTTAAGACTTGGTCATATTAATCAGGATAGGATTCAAAGATTAGTGAAAGACAGTCCTTTGGAATCTCTAGAGGAGGTACGTCTTCCTCAATGTGAGTCTTGTCTTGAGGGTAAGAGGACTAAGAGGTTTTTAGGAGCTAAGGGTACTAGGGCTCAAAAACTCTTATAAATTGTGCACACCGACGTATGTGACCCCATAAACGTCACAGCATGAGGAGGGTACGAGTATTATGTCTCCTTTATAGATTATTACTCAAGGTATAGATATGTGTACCTGATGCACTGCAAGAGTGAAACCTTTGACAAGTTCAAAGAGTATCGTGTGGAAGTGGAAAAGCAATTGAGTAAATCCATAAAGACACTTCAATCTGATCGAGGTGGCGAATACCTCTCCGATGAATTTCTAGGATATCTTGTAGAGAATGGGATATTATCCCAATTGATTGCACCTGGTACTCTACAACAGAATGGTGTAGTCGAAAGGAGAAACAGGACCTTAATGGATATGGTATGGTCCATGATGAGTTAATCTACACTGCCGTTATCATTATGGGGATATGCATTACAAACGGCGTGCTATATTCTGAACCAGGTTCCAAGTAAGTCAATTCCCAAGACTCGGTATGAATTGTGGCATGGAAGGAAGCCCTCCCTTAGACATATGAGAATATGGGGCTACCCGGCACATGTACTGGATGGGGATGCAAAGAAGTTGGAACCCAAATCATGTGACACCCCGTGCCCTCAGTGGCCCGGACCGTCACTAAAAACTGACTTACTTGCTTTTCTTATACTCTCTAGCAATTTATACTTAACTAGATATCATAAAATTAGGAATTTTTTTTTTACATGTACGTATTTACTGTATACGTATGTATATCAATTACTATTTAAAAATACTATTTAACGATTACTATTTAAAAATACTATTTAATGATTACTATTCAAAAATACGGTTTACGATTACTATTCAAAATACTGATACGGTTACTATTCAAAAATATTATGTAACAGTTACTATTCAAACATATGTAGGAAAATAAATCGGTAAAAACGTATCAGAGTGGCGCAGCAGAACAATAAAAATTTTAAGATCGTTAAATATCTCATGATGCCATATACAATAAACCACCAACAATTAAAACTCATACCTCAAGGACGCCAATCTTGCAGGAGGAGAATGACCGGAGGCCTCAACTAACTAGCCTTCTCTACTATTCTCCAATTCCCGAATGGCTGAGTGTGTAGGCACTCCGAACCTCGATCGGTATGCTAGCACTGCTAGTCTTCTTCCGACCACCCAGATCTCTAAAGAACTTTATTGTCACGATGAGCTGTGCAATAATAAGCCTGCTCACCTGAGAGTCTATGGTCTGAGAGAACTGGAGTGGCAGGACCTCTATTTATAGACCTGCATGAGGTGATTCTCTGAATTTGAATTGGATTAGGAAAAGATATTTTCCCTTATCCATATCCATAAAATCTGAATTTTCCAAGGGAGAATCTCCACAATTAAATTCGGTTTTCTTAGGATAAATCCAATCCAAATCTAAACAAGATTTTAACTAGAATTTTATCTCCCTTTTTCAACCAAAAAATCCGAAATTTCTAGGAGAAAATCTTCTCCAAAATTTCGGCCACTTTTAGGATAAGGAAGAATCAAAATTCCACTAGGATTTTCAAGCTTGAATCTTATCTCAACCTTATCAAAAAATAACCGAATTTCCTAGGAGAGATTCTCCAAATTTTCGGCCACTTTTCAGGGAGGTGAGAATCCAAATTCAACTGGGATTGAAACTTGAATTATCCCCTTGAATCTTATCCACAAAAATCCGAATTTTTCCATGAGGATTATCCTCAAAAATTTCGTCCACTTTTGTTGGGATTTGGATTCAAAATTCAAGTAGGATTCCAACAAGATTATCCTCTCCAAATCTAACTCAAATGCGAATTTCAAACCTTGTGGATTTTCCACAACAAATTCGAATCCTACTTGGACTGTGATTCAAAATTTGAATTTCAAATTTCAAATTCAAATTTCAAATTTCAAATTTCAAATTTAAATTTCAAATTCAAATTTCAAATTCGAATTTCAAATTCAAATTTCAAATTCAAATTTCAAATTTCAAATTTCAAAATTCAAATTTCAAATTTCAAAATTCAAATTTCAAATTCCACAAAACGGTTGTGTTTCATATTCTTGTTCTCATGGATAATTTTCTACAACTCCAATCCAATCTCAAATAAAATCATGGCAATTTTATTTGGAGTTCGAATAATTGTGTACTCTATTATCCAAAACAAAATCTGAATCCAACCGGAGAGAATCTTGTCTACCATCCTAATCCTGTGTCATCACCATCCATACATAATAAACTAGCCAATAGCATACACAAATCAATTTGCCAAACGTTAAGGAATTATGTGGAGCTAGTAGAGGGACTGATTGGACATATATAATCGGGCTCCCGTGATTCCATATGATCATCATTCTTTACCGAATAACTCAATCATATGATCACTAGTTTCAGAGTCACACCACTATAAACCTGAAACTGAACTCCCAGTTATATACCGTATTACATAAGCCTGTGACGAGCTACTATCCAATGACCTTGTCACATATGCAAAACCCTCATATGATATCCATGATCAGCCTTAGGTCAAAGTCCGTTTAATCCTACTGATCAGGCTATCTTAAAGTTCCATTATACTACCGAATTAAGAAAATGATTATTCACCATATGTGAATAAGAAGTCATCCGCCCAGCAGACGACCCAAGGCCTTGTCCATTTTCACATTCAGTATAATGTCTTTAAGAGGATACCTTTAACTCCTCAGAGCTATGATTCCGATATCTGTAAACAAACCCTTCATAGTATACAAGTCATGCACCTAACGAACCGGTCTATAAGCTTACTACCTCTGAGACGCTTTAGCCATTGGAACATCAAAGTACACAAGTCATATACATGAAGTAGTTCATTTACTCAGGATTAAGGTTATTGCACAATGAACGTCAAAAGCAGATTGATCCACTCATAGCGGACTACGTAGATCAATCACACTTTAGTCCCGGTCTAATATGTCACCACCGAGCAACATATCCATGTCTCTACTTGGGAGTCCAGCTCCAGACAGTCAAGACAAACCGTCCCCTCTAAGGCTTTAGACAACATAATAGTCTTAACATGAGTTAGATGCTCGGTCTAACCCCATAGACTACAGACCATAGTTTAGACTGCTAACTTTAGAACATTGTCTTCTCACATACAAAAGTCCATTGCATGCAACGTTCTAACAGTTTTAACACAAGCAGTCAGTGAGCCATATTTGCTTACATTTACTTTAACATGTAAATAAGACGAGGACAGATAGCAATGTAATGAATAACCTCTATGTATAATTTTATTATCCAGTTCAAAATGAATACATCAAAATGTCTCTAATACTTAGGGCATTTCCTAACAACATACTGTCTGACAATTACTATTCAAAGTACTATTTAATCATGACTATTAAAAATACTGATACTTAAATTTTGCAGAAGATAAACTCGCGGTATCTCCATAACCTCGCCTTCACATCCACCTCCGCCGCCACCATCACCCATTGGGATTTAAGCAGTAGGACGCTTACCTACAGCATAAACACACTACGTGAGCTTTACGCCCAGTAAGTACAACATGCTTACCGCAAAACATGTTTAAACATAGTACATACTTAAAAACATATAAGCAGTCATATATCGCATATACCACTTTAACATATCACATATCATATCAATGATTATAAAACTTCACATAACATGTGCATCACAGAAACATCGTGTACTGAATGCATCTAGAAGCATGGTGAACTATAACTAATGCATGATCCGGTTATGTTCATTTATGCTTCACACTTCTCTTTTCTTTTCCTGTCTATTTAGGGCACATGTGTCAGTACCGTGCGTACACAGACCATCGGTAATGCCCGTGGTAAAATATCCGGCGAGCCATCAACGAATGCTCAACTTTTTGCTTTAACTTAAAACTCCTTCATTTGAAAGGGCCGGTACGACATGCTTACCACTTTCCGTCTTGTTTATCTTTTCTAGCCATATGCTTCTCTAAGCTGTACCAACTCCTACATGGTAGGGACGTATGGCATCTATCTTGCTTTTTCATCAATCTACTTGTGTTAGGAAATGCCCTAAGTATTAGAGACATTTTGATGTATTCATTTTGAACTGGATAATAAAATTATACATAGAGGTTATTCATTACATTGCTATCTGTCCTCGTCTTATTTACATGTTAAAGTAAATGTAAGCAAATATGGCTCACTGACTGCTTGTGTTAAAACTGTTAGAACGTTGCATGCAATGGTTTTTTGTATGCAAGAAGACAATGTTCTAAAGTTAGCAGTCTAAACTATGGTCTGTAGTCTATGGGGTTAGACCGAGCATCTAACTCTTGTTAAGACTATTATGTTGTCTAAAGCCTTGGAGGGGACGGTCTGTCTTGACTGTCTGGAGCTGGACTCCCAAGTAGAGACATGGATATGTTGCTTGGAGGTGACATATTAGACCGGGACTAAAGCGTGATTGATCTACGTAGTCCGCTATGAGTGGATCAATCTGCTTTTGACGTTCATTGTGCAATAATCTTAATCCTGAGTAAATGAACTACTTCATGTATATGACTTGTGTACTTTGATGTTCCAATGGCTAAAGCGTCTCAGAGGTAGTAAGCTTATAGACCGGTTCGTTGGGTGCATGACTTGTATACGATGAAGGGTTTGTTTGTAGATATCGGAATCATAGCTCTGAGGAGTTAAAGGTATCCACTTAAAGGCATTATACTGAATGTGAAAATGGACAAGGCCTTGGGTCGTCTGCTGGGCGGATGACTTCTTATTCACATATGGTGAATAATCATTTTCTTGATTCGGTAGTATAATGGAACTTTAAGATAGCCTGATCAGTAGGATTAAACGGACTTTGACCTAATGCTGATCATGGATATCATATGAGGGTTTTGCATATATGACAAGGTCATTGGATGGTAGCTCGTCACAGGCTTACGTAATATGGTATATAATTGGGAGTTCAGTTTCAGGTTTATAGTGGTGTGACTCTGAAATTAGTGATCATATGATTGAGTTGTTTGGTACAGAATGATGATCATATGGAATCACGGGAGCCCGATTATATATGTCCAATCAGTCCCTCTACTAGCTCCACATAATTCCTTAACGTTTGGCAAATTGATTTGTGTATGCTATTGGCTAGTTTATTATGCATGGATGGTGATGACACAGGATTAGGATGGTAGACAAGATTCTCTCCGGTTGGATTCAGATTTTGTTTTGGATAATAGAGTACACAATTATTCGAACTCCAAATAAAGTTGCCATGATTTTATTTGAGATTGGATTGGAGTTGTAGAAAATTATCCATGAGAACAAGAACATGAAACACAACCGTTTTGTGGAATTTGAAATTTGAATTTTGAAATTTGAATTTTGAATTTTGAAATTTGAAATTTGAATTTTGAATTTGAAATTTGAATTTGAAATTTGAATTTCAAATTCGAATTTGAAATTTGAATTTAAAATTTAAATTTGAAATTTGAAATTTGAAATTTGAAATTTGAATTTGAAATTTGAATTTGAAATTTGAAATTCAAATTTTGAATCACAGTCCAAGTAGGATTCGAATTTGTTGTGGAAAATCCACAAGGTTTGAAATTCGAATTTGAGTTGGATTTAGAGAGGATAATCTTGTTAGAATCCTACTTGAATTTTGAATCCAAATCCCAACAAATAAGGGACGAAATTTTTGAGGATAATCCTCATGAAAGATTTCGGATTTTGTGTATAAGATTCAAGAGTAAATTCAAGCTTCAATCCTAGTTAGATTTGGATTCTCTCCTCCCTAAAAGTGGCCGAAATTTTGGAGCCTAAATCCTAGGAAATTCGGTTAATTTTAGATAAGGTTGAGATGAGATTTAGCTTGAAAAATCCTAGTGGAATTTTGATTCTTCCTTATCCTAAAAGTGGCCGAAAATTTGGAGAAGATTTTCTCCTAAAGATTTCGGATTTTTTGGTTGAAAAAGGGAGATAAAATTCTAGTTAAAATCTTGTTGAGATTTGGATTGGATCTATCCTAAGAAAACCGAATTTTTAGAGGAGATTCTCCCTTGGAAAAATTCGGATTTTATGGGTTTGGATAAGGAAAAATATCTTTCCCTAATCCAATTCAAATTCAGAGATTCACCTCATGCAGGTCTATAAATAGAGGTCCTGCCACTCAAGTTCTCTTAGACCACAGACTCTCAGGTGAGCAGGCTTATTGTTGCACAGCTCATCGTGACAATAAAGTTCTTTAGAGATCTGGGTAGTCGGAAGAAGACTAGCAGTGCTAGCATACCGATCGAGGTTCAGAGTGCCCACACACTCAGCCATTCGGGAATTGGAGAATAGTAGAGAAGGCTAGTTGGTTGAAGCCTCCGGTCATTCTCCTCCTGCAGATTGGCATCCTTGAGGTACGAGTTTTAATTGTTGTTGATTTATTGTATATGGCATCATGAGATATTTAACGATCTAAAAATTTTTATTGTTCCGCTGCGCCACTCTGATACGTTTTTACCGGTTTATTTTCCTACAATTAGTATCAGAGCCATCTCATGACTATGCCATGTACATAAATTAGACAATTACTTAGTCTTTTTATTTATGTATGGATTTGATATTTAGAGAGTGGCATTCTAGGGTTCCTTTATGTTGTTATCATGTATTATGTATAAAGTATGTGGTTATTTTAATTTTTTGAATTATTATAAGCATGCTTGTTTATGCCGGTCATGGTTCCTTAGAATTTAGAAAAATTGTATCTAGGAATTTTTTTATGTAACCATGGAAGCAGTTTAATAACACTGTAATTTTCCCATGGATTTTAATTCTTGTCTCTTAGAATTTTTATGGTTAGAATTTTTGTACACCGGAAACGGTTTAGGAATTTTTTATGTAATTATTCTTGGAGGAGATTGAAGATTGAAGACCGTAATTTATTTTTCCCAAAAAGTTAAATTTAATTTAAAGATTGAAATTTTGATTGTGTGGAAAATTTCAATTTAATTGGGATTCAAATTAATTTTTGGAGATCCTAATAGGTAAATTGGAATATGGCATGAAAATCGAGACACGACCCCTCGGGATAGGCCGACAAACCTTGGTGGGGCTGCAGCCCCTGCCCTCGGGCAGGGTGGGGCTGCGGCAGCCCCTGTGCAGGCCCACACCACCCACGGCCGCAGGCTCTACCTGCAGCCAGGGGTGGCCGTGGCCTGCCCAAGGCTTGGCCTGCAGCCCGGCAGGGCTGCACATGGGGCGGCCGTGGGCTGCCAGCCCCTCCGGGGTTGGTGGCTGCCCACGGCGGCCGCCGCCCACGGGGGCGGTGGTCCGACGGTCCGAAAAACAGAAAATTTTAATTTTTAAATTTGAGATTTAATTTTAAATCATGTTTAAAAATATGTAATTGAAAATTTGAAAATTTTTTGAAATTACATATTATTACACATGATGTTTAAAATTGTTTAAAATTTAAATTTGAAATTTAAATTTGAAATTCGAATTTGGAATTTGAATTTGAAATTTAAATTTTTGGAGATTTAAATTTTAAATAATTCATGGGATGAGAAATAAATGGAGAGGCTACATAAAGATGGATACAAGAAGACGGAACAAAATTCAAGACCCAAAGAATGCTTTGGATGGAATTTTGTAATCTTTATTTTCTTTGTTCTAGGATGGAACCATGGCTTGGTTATTCTGTCAATTATTTTTTCTGTGATATGTCATGGATGTATAAATATGTATTGATGGATGTTTAGTATGCATATTTGATAACATGTCATATAGGATAGGTGAGTGCCGCTCATACTATATTGATCATACATAATTTGTCAAAACTTGCATGTTTTTCAAAATATTGAGTGGGAGAGGGTTTCAAACAAAACCCACGGCCTCCATTGTTGATCCATATGTGAAAGCATGGTAACGCCTCGCGTCAGTTCTGACCTGACCACACCCCTCGGTAGGTGTTTACCGCCGCCGGTATACTAGATTGGATCTCCTATGTGGAAAACGTGTTCGGGTGCGATCCTATTCATGACCACCCCTCGGTGGCTTGGTAGGACGTGGATCGGGCTACGTAAACAATGGTTATACACTCAAGACTCGTTTAGTTATTAACCTTCCCTAGAAGCTCTGTTAACTAGACTGGTGGCCAAATAAGCGGTTATTAATATATGTCTTAACCTTGGAGGATTTAAGGTAACATATATTAATTGGACGGGGTCCATGTTCCGGCTATTTGTTCTCATGACCACCCCTCGGTGGCTTGGGGCAATAGGTGCTGAGAATTACCGTTGCAATGCTACATTTTTTTCAAGTTTCATGTAGAAACATACTTGTATGTTTTATTTGCTAAATTATCTGCATATTTGCTTGGGCTTTGTAATGATGTCTAGTATAATTTTATTTCAGTTCAAAATGTCACCGACACCCCTCATTTCGATACTTACTGAAAATAAGTTGAATGGCGACAATTATAAAGATTGGAAAAGAAATCTATTAATAGTTCTTAGCTGCGAGAGACACAAGTTCGTACTGGATGAACCATGCCCACCTGGGCCCAAACCTGACACACCACTTGAGGAGATCCCGGTTGCCTATTATCGTTGGAGAGAATCCAATGAGATAGCTCGATGCTACATCCTTGCTAGCATGACGAGTGCTTTACAAAAGCAGCATGAGACTTATCAAGTTGCTGGGGAGATCATGGAAAATCTAGAGGACATGTTCGGAGGCCAAGAAAAATTGGCTCGACAGTCTGCAATCACCAGCATTATGAACTCCAAGCAAAACGTGGGTGCTCCGGTGAAGGACCATATGATCACTCTAATGGGATTCTTCGCTGAGGCTGCCGAGAATGGTGCTGAGTTGGACTATAACACCCAGATCGAGATGGTGTTCAAGACTCTATCTAAAGATTTTGTGGGGTTTAAGGCCGCATACAATCTGGCGACAAAGGAGTTAGGACTTACCGAGCTCATGAAGCAACTACAGGCTTATGAGCGGATGATCAGGGATGAGGATACGGTCCGACCTAAAGGAGAGGCCAATTTGGCGGAATCTTCCAATCCCTCACGGAAGAGGAAGAAGCCAAATAAGAAGCAAGTGGCTTCCAGTTCTTCTAATCCTCCTGTCTCGGACGGGAAGAAGAAGAAGAAGAACAAGAAGCCAAAGGACCCTAAAAAGTCCAAATGCTTCCACTGTGGGAAGGTAGGACACTTCAAGAAGGCTTGCCGGGAATTCCTAGCCTCCAAGGGCAAGGAAGGTAAGGAACTTCATTACTTAGAAGCGTGTTTGGTGGAAGAATCGAAAGACACATGGGTCATTGATTCGGGCGCCACTAATCATGTTTGTGTTTCTATGCAGGGGTTCGTGGAAACGAGAAGTCTACATGATAGGAGCCTCTCGTTGCGGACTGGAGATGGTAGCTTTGTGGTAGCTGAGGCAGTGGGAGACGTTCATCTTTATTTTGATCAATTTAGGTTTATTTTATTGAAAGACTGTTTTTATGTTCCTAATTTTAGGAGGAACCTTATATCGGTAGCTTGTTTAATAAAGGATTCTTATTCAGTTTCTTTTAGTAAAAGAGTTGATATTCGTAGAAATAAGTCTTTTATCTGTTCTGGATGGATGGATGGAAACCTATATTTGATCAGACCAAAGATGTACTCACTGCTTGACACTGAATTAATTGATAACTCTAAAAGGTTGAAAGTTTCTCACTCTAACAAGGCGTATCTTTGGCATTTAAGACTTGGTCATATTAATCAGGATAGGATTCAAAGATTGGTGAAAGACGGTCCTCTGGAATCTCTGGAAGAGGTACGACTTCCCCAATGTGAGTCTTGTCTAGAGGGTAAGATGACTAAGAGGTCTTTTGGAGCTAAGGGTACAAGGGCACAGGAGCTCTTAGAAATTATGCACACTGACGTATGTGGCCCCATGAACGTCACAGCACGAGGAGGGTTCGAGTACTATGTCTCTTTCATAGATGATTACTCGAGGTATGGATATGTGTATCTGATGCACCGCAAGAGCGAAACCTTTGACAAGTTCAAAAAGTATCGTGCGGAAGTGGAAAAGCAATTGGATAAATCCATAAAGACACTTCGATCTGATCGAGGTGGCGAATACCTCTCCGATGAATTTCTAGGACATCTTGTAGAGAATGGGATATTATCCCAATTGACTGCACCTGGTACTCTACAACAGAATGGTGTAGCCGAAAGGAGAAACAGGACCTTATTGGATATGGTACGGTCCATGATGAGTTACTCAACACTGCCATTATCATTTTGGGGACATGCTTTACAAACGGCGTGCTATATTCTGAACCAGGTTCCGAGCAAATCAATTCCTAGAACTCCGTATGAATTGTGGCGTGGCAGGAAGCCCTCCCTTGGACATATGAGAATATGGGGCTGCCCGGCACATGTACTGGATGGGGATGCAAATAAGTTGGAACCAAGATCAGAATTGTGCATGTTTGTAGGGTATCCAAAAGGAACTAAAGGAGGTCTGTTCTATAACCCGAAGGAACAAAAGGTCATTGTCTCAACCCATGCGACATTCTTGGAGGAAAGTCACATGGATGACTTTAAGCCTCGAAGCAAAGTGGTGCTAGAGGAGTTATCGGGTGAAAGAACTGCTCTACAGATTTCGGTCTTGGACGCAAGTCCAAGTTCCAGTGAAAGACCTGCAGACGATTAACAATTTAGGGTGCCTCGTCGTAGTGGGAGGGTTTCTAAGAAACCTAATTTCTTTATGTATGATGCTGAGGTATACCAGGCCGAGGCTCATGAGCATGAGGAAGATCCGGTCACATATGATGAAGCTATAAAGGATGTTGATTCTAGATCTTGGAAACAGGCTATGAACAACGAGATGGATTCTATGAAATCCAACTCTGTTTGGGAACTTATAGATTTGCCGGATGGGATAAAACCCATTGGATGCAAATGGGTCTACAAAAGAAAGAAGGATGCGGAAGGGAGAGTGGAAACTTTCAAAGCTAGACTGGTTGCAAAGGGATACACGCAAAAGGCTGGAATCGATTACGAGGAAACCTTTTCGCCTGTTGCTATGCTGAAGTCTATCCGTATTCTTCTGTCCATTGCTGCGGCTCTCGATTACGAGATCTGGCAAATGGATGTCAAGACGGCATTCTTGAATGGCCATCTTGAAGAGTGTATCTATATGATACAGCCCGAAGGGTTCGTAGCAAAAGGCCAAGATAAGAAAGTCTGCAAGTTACTTAGATCCATTTATGGATTAAAGCAGGCATCCCGCTCATGGAACCAGAGGTTTGATCAAGCGATTAAGACATTTGGTTTTGAGCAGAACGTTGATGAACCTTGTGTTTATAAACGTATTAAGGATGGAAAAGTGGTCTTTCTGATACTCTATGTCGATGATATACTACTCATTGGGAATGATGTAGGGAATTTATCATCGGTCAAGCTTTGGTTACACCAACAGTTTGACATGAAGGACTTGGGAGAAGCTAATTATGTTCTAGGCATTCGTCTCTTCAGAGATCGGAAGAACAAAATGATGGCATTATCCCAAGCTTCATACATAGATAAAATAATTGACAAATATGCAATGCTAGAGGCAAAGAAAGGCTCACAACCTTCTATTGCCGGTTTAACTCTTTCATTGGATGACTGTCCCAAGACATCGGAAGAAAGAGAGCGTATGAGTAAGGTCCCTTATGCATCCGCTGTGGGTAGCCTTATGTACGCTATGCTTTGCACTCGCCCGGACATATGTTTTGCAGTAGGTATGGTGAGTCGATATCAAGCGAATCCTGGAACCAAGCACTGGCAAGCAGTAAAGCATATACTCAAGTATCTTAAGAGAACGATGGATTATATGCTAGTGTATTCTGGAGGGGACCTAACACCCGTAGGATACACGGACTCAGACTTCCAGACTTGTAAGGATTCGAGGAAATCGACATCTGGATCAGTGTTTTTACTCGGAGGAGGCGCCATTGTGTGGAGGAGCGTGAAGCAGGGCTGCACAGCTGACTCTGCTATGGAGGCTGAGTATGTGGCTGCGGCTGAGGCATCTAAAGAAGCGGTTTGGCTCCGCAAGTTCTTTAGAGACCTTGAGGTCATTCCGGGTGTTGACAAGCCTATCACACTTTACTGTGATAATACAGGGGCTATTGCCAACACAAGGGAATCTAGGCACCACAAGAGGACCAAGCACATCGATCGGAGGTATCACATTATTAGAGCGCATGTGGAGACAGGACAAGTGGATGTATGTAAGATCGCGTCCGAGGACAACATCGCTGATCCCTTTACTAAGACTTTGGTAGCTAGAAGCTTTGAGAGGCATGTAGAGGCGATGGGGATGCGTAACATGGCACATCTGCTGGCTTAGGGCAAGTGGGAGATTGTTAGGAAATGCCCTAAGTATTAGAGACATTTTGATGTATTCATTTTGAACTGGATAATAAAATTATACATAGAGGTTATTCATTACATTGCTATCTGTCCTCGTCTTATTTACATGTTAAAGTAAATGTAAGCAAATATGGCTCACTGACTGCTTGTGTTAAAACTGTTAGAACGTTGCATGCAATGGTTTTTTGTATGCAAGAAGACAATGTTCTAAAGTTAGCAGTCTAAACTATGGTCTGTAGTCTATGGGGTTAGACCGAGCATCTAACTCATGTTAAGACTATTATGTTGTCTAAAGCCTTGGAGGGGACGGTCTGTCTTAACTGTCTGGAGCTGGACTCCCAAGTAGAGACATGGATATGTTGCTTGGAGGTGACATATTAGACCGGGACTAAAGCGTGATTGATCTACGTAGTCCGCTATGAGTGGATCAATCTGCTTTTGACGTTCATTGTGCAATAACCTTAATCCTGAGTAAATGAACTACTTCATGTATATGACTTGTGTACTTTGATGTTCCAATGGCTAAAGCGTCTCAGAGGTAGTAAGCTTATAGACCGGTTCGTTGGGTGCATGACTTGTATACGATGAAGGGTTTGTTTGTAGATATCGGAATCATAGCTCTGAGGAGTTAAAGGTATCCTCTTAAAGGCATTATACTGAATGTGAAAATGGACAAGGCCTTGGGTCGTCTGCTGGGCGGATGACTTCTTATTCACATATGGTGAATAATCATTTTCTTGATTCGGTAGTATAATGGAACTTTAAGATAGCCTGATCAGTAGGATTAAACGGACTTTGACCTAAGGCTGATCATGGATATCATATGAGGGTTTTGCATATATGACAAGGTCATTGGATGGTAGCTCGTCACAGGCTTACGTAATACGGTATATAATTGGGAGTTCAGTTTCAGGTTTATAGTGGTGTGACTCTGAAATTAGTGATCATATGATTGAGTTGTTCGGTACAGAATGATGATCATATGGAATCACGGGAGCCCGATTATATATGTCCAATCAGTCCCTCTACTAGCTCCACATAATTCCTTAACGTTTGGCAAATTGATTTGTGTATGCTATTGGCTAGTTTATTATGCATGGATGGTGATGACACAGGATTAGGATGGTAGACAAGATTCTCTCCGGTTGGATTCAGATTTTGTTTTGGATAATAGAGTACACAATTATTCGAACTCCAAATAAAGTTGCCATGATTTTATTTGAGATTGGATTGGAGTTGTAGAAAATTATCCATGAGAACAAGAATATGAAACACAACCATTTTGTGGAATTTGAAATTTGAATTTTGAAATTTGAATTTTGAATTTTGAAATTTGAAATTTGAATTTTGAATTTGAAATTTGAATTTGAAATTTGAATTTGAAATTCGAATTTGAAATTTGAATTTGAAATTTGAATTTGAAATTTGAAATTTGAAATTTGAAATTTGAATTTGAAATTTGAATTTGAAATTTGAAATTCAAATTTTGAATCACAGTCCAAGTAGGATTCGAATTTGTTGTGGAAAATCCACAAGGTTTGAAATTCGAATTTGAGTTGGATTTAGAGAGGATAATCTTGTTAGAATCCTACTTGAATTTTGAATCCAAATCCCAACAAATAAGGGACGAAATTTTTGAGGATAATCCTCATGAAAGATTTCGGATTTTGTGGATAAGATTCAAGAGTAAATTCAAGCTTCAATCCTAGTTAGATTTGGATTCTCTCCTCCCTAAAAGTGGCCGAAATTTTGGAGCCTAAATCCTAGGAAATTCGGTTAATTTTAGATAAGGTTGAGATGAGATTTAGCTTGAAAAATCCTAGTGGAATTTTGATTCTTCCTTATCCTAAAAGTGGCCGAAAATTTGGAGAAGATTTTCTCCTAAAGATTTCGGATTTTTTGGTTGAAAAAGGGAGATAAAATTCTAGTTAAAATCTTGTTGAGATTTGGATTGGATCTATCCTAAGAAAACCGAATTTTTAGTGGAGATTCTCCCTTGGAAAAATTCGGATTTTATGGGTTTGGATAAGGGAAAATATCTTTTCCTAATCCAATTCAAATTCAGAGATTCACCTCATGCAGGTCTATAAATGGAGGTCCTGCCACTCCAGTTCTCTTAGACCACAGACTCTCAGGTGAGCAGGCTTATTGTTGCACAGCTCATCGTGACAATAAAGTTCTTTAGAGATCTGGGTGGTCGGAAGAAGACTAGCAGTGCTAGCATACCGATCGAGGTTCAGAGTGCCCACACACTCAGCCATTCGGGAATTGGAGAATAGTAGAGAAGGCTAGTTGGTTGAAGCCTCCGGTCATTCTCCTCCTGCAGATTGGCATCCTTGAGGTACGAGTTTTAATTGTTGTTGATTTATTGTATATGGCATCATGAGATATTTAACGATCTAAAAATTTTTATTGTTCCGCTGCGCCACTCTGATACGTTTTTACCGGTTTATTTTCCTACAACTTGATTGTGAAACTACATGCTCTTAAACATGAGGTGCAACATCGTGTGCATGGCATACACATTTTAACATACTATAAAATATCATTTAAAAGCATTTTCGTTCATGCCATAGGCGGAGTTGTACTTACCAAATTGCAAGCAACTTGAAATCACGCCTTTATCAATTCACAGGTTACCACCTGTCATCCATAACGTTTCTCATTAATACTCTCGTTAAGTCACTATTATCATTAGTGACTATAACTTGTGTTTCTATGGGTTACCGAGACCCGTCAGTACCCTATTGGCCTATTATGGGGATTCGGTGTCTAAATCGTATCGTGTTCGATCAACCATCTACTTGACAGATTAATCATCGTTCCTCACTGTGTTGTTCAAAACGCGGCCCTTGACTGGTTTAATGCTCAGTCAACTGACCGGTTAACTCGCGTTTTGGTAACTAGGTAGTCTATCGAGTTACTATACATGAACTTAGTGTAGTAACCGACCGGGTTACTTCACTTATTGGGGTGTGGTAGCCTACCGGGCTACTAAGGCTTGTTTGGTATAATGGCCCACCGAGCCACTATGGCTTGTTTGGGGTAGTAGCCTATTGGGCTACTAAGGCTTGTTTGGTGTGGTAGCCTACCGGCCTACACACACTATTTTATTTTAAAAAATTGTTTGGGTTAGCTTGTATAAATCTTGGAAAAATTCTTTATTTTGAAACCATCCCCTTATCACCCCGTTGAAAGGTGGGGGACATTTTTATGAAAACCTTGTTCATATTTTAAAGTGTTAAAACACATTTTTATTTTGAAGAGTATAAATTATATTTTTAAAGCTTGCATTTTAAAGGTGGTTTTTGAACCACTTTTGAAAACAATTTTGAAACTTGGTCTAAACGACTTTGTTTGAAATTTTGTCGAACATGAAAGTTTTCATCCTCGACAAGATGAACAAATCTCGTGTTCATATTGGAGCCTAAATCTAACTCTAACGGCTCCTAATTTCATTAAAACTGTGGGCTTGGTGCCTAGTTTTTGTAAAAATCCCAGTTTTATGTCTCTGTAAAAACAGCTCGGTTTGAGGCCCGAAACGGGCAAATTTTTGACACACATGGGTCATTTTCAAGGTCTTGACGAGATCTATACCTTTCATGTTGAGTCCGAGAGCCGGTTTGGACTCTAAGGGGTCTATTTCTAGGGGTCCATTTCTAGCAAAACCCGAGACTAAACACTGGGTTCGGATTTTTGCTCCCAGTTCTATCCCAGTTTTGGATACCGAGTGAAAAACACCCTAAAAACCTATCTTAGGCTCGTTTTTGGCTAAGGCCTATTTGATGCAAAAACGACCGTATCGAAATTTTCTTAACACCGTGTTTTTCCAAATCCTAGATTCAAACCGTAAGTGGGTCAAAATGGCCAAAATCCGTGGTTGTTTTCTAAGGATAGATTTGTGTCCAGCCACCATAATACATATCCACGCATTCACATCCACAAACCATATGCAACTTAAAGTAAACGCAACCACAACCATAATGACTTTAAGAAATGAAAGCTAAGGGCTCAAATAACTTAATACAACCTTGTGCATAAACAAATACATATAAAACCCTTAGATTGAAAACTAAATTTTTCAACCAATCACCATGAGAAGGGTTTCAGTTTTTACCTTTGGTGCTTTGGACTCAAGCATACTTTTGGCTAGGCTTGTGGGGTCAAAATGCCATGAAAACTCAAGGGCTTGAGGTTGGTTTTATGCTAGCCAAGTTACCAAAAAAAATCATTCAAACAACAACTCAAAACCAAGAATCAAAACACAAGGAAAATCAGTTTTGCACTTACCCTTGGTGCACCCAAAAAGCTTGGTTCGGTCTCCCCTTGCTCAACCTTGGACGAGGTCAGTTTTTTGTGAGTTTTGGTCAAGGTTTTGGCTTGCAAAATGTTGGCTTTTGGGGTTGAGAAGATTCGGCAGCAAGCAAGGAAAAGAAGGAGAAAAAGACTTGTGGTTTTATGTGTGTGGAAGCAAAAGTCCATGTCTTATGTCAAGGGTGCCTTTTATAGGCAAACCTTAACCAAACTACTTAGGCTTAATCCTACTTAATTGTCTACCAAATTAGCCAAATCTTGAGACAAATATGCAGCCAATTTTCAGAATAAATGGGCATGGGGCTGCTCATTGGGAGGAGGAAGGAATAAACAATGCTTGTTGACTACTTTTTAAAAACCCTTGAATATTATATTCCAATGTGTCATGGCTAGGAAGATTATTTTAATGGCCACCTTTTGGGTTATGTTTGTTGCAGATTACAGCTGCTTTTGCAGCTAAGGGGCATGGAAATTTAAGGCCAATTTTATCTGTGTTGGCTTCTCATCGCAGTCTAATTTTATACTGTGTTGTTCGGTCCTTTCTCGGCAATGTTCCAATTTTGACCAGAAAATTGGTTTTCTGAATCCGATTTTTGTACTGTAAATTCCTAGTTGTTTTATACTGTCTAAGAGCCCATTATCAGTCTAAATTACTGTTTATGTCCTATACTGTAGTTGTGTCTGCACTATGTTGTCCTTTCGAACGCAAACCGAGGCGTTCCAGGGTGAAATTTCAGACACAGTCTCTCTTGACTAATTTAGACGTGCTGATTTCATTTTTATCAGTTTTATGTCCATCAGAGGTTATCTAGACTAATTTTTGGGATCTGTGTGAGCCCACCTCGAAAACATGTCAGGTGCCCAATTGACTAATTTGGGCGTTCTGAGCCCAAATATATCAGTTTTGGGGCGAGTAAATCTTGTCTTGACCCTCATCCTGATACTGCGTATCTCTTAAACTAAAAATCTTGTTTTGTACTCAATCGACCAGATCGAGTCTACTAACCATTCATGTATCAGTTTTAGGTCAAATTAAGCCCGTCTTGGCCAATAACTTGACACTGCGTTTCTCTCTATTCATTACCCACCGCTTTCTACTTAACTAACTAGTCTAAGTGCTCCGACTCTGATTTTATCAGTCTCTAGGTGAGAAGAGGTAATCTGGACCATTTCTCGATATCGTACCCTTGCTAGTGCTATCTCTCACTATTGTGCTCAGATGTTCGGTCCGAGCGTTCTGGTGATCTATTTACCAGTCTTGTGTCAAGAAATGGTCGTCCAGACCAGTTTCCCGACAACGCATGTCTCATTCATTCATACGCATAATAGGGTGGACCGGGTTCGTTGTCGGTCGCCCCTTTCACTGCATGAATAGTACTTAAACAGCACCATATCTGTTTAGTCTATTCAATGGGGAAATGTACTATATTTTCCAACTTAATTACTCATTGCATAGTAATTAGGTTTCATGCAATTTGAGGGTCTGTGTAACGGCTTTTTGCTCATTACACGGCCTTCAACACGGCCTTTAACACGAGCGTGTACACACTAGATATGGGCGTGTACTAGCCGAAGTTTTTCAACACGGCCATGTTTCAAAACAAGGCCTTTTACACACTCATTAACCCGAGGAGTACACGACCTCTTACACGGCCATGTTCTTAACCATGTCTCTATACACAGCCATGTTCAGTTACACGGCTTCTCACACGTTCACAACCCAAGCAGTACACGGCCTCTTACACGGTCGTGTACCTGACCGTGTTCTACTACATGACCATGTACACTTACACGACTATACACACGTACATAATCTGAGCGGTACACGATCGTGTACCTGACTGTGTACTTTAAATATTACACTAAAATACATCAAATTATTCTTCAATTTCTCATTAAATTGAAAATTAAAGTACATGATCGGGGCGGTCCTTACATACCAGAATTGTGCATGTTTGTAGGGTATCCTAAGAGAACTAAAGGAGGTTTGTTCTACAACCTGAAGGAACAAAAGGTCATTATATCAACCCATACGACATTCTTGAAAGAAAGTCACATGAATGGCTTCAAGCCTCAAAGCAAAGTTGTGCTAGAGGAGTTATCGGGTGATAGAACTACTCCACAAATTTTAGTCTTGGACGCAAGTCTGAGTTCCAGTGAAAGACTTGCAGACGATCAACAATTTAGGGTGCTTCTTCGTAATGGGAAGGTTTCTAGGAAGCCTAAATTCTTCATGTATGATGCTGAGGTATATCAGGCCGAGGCTCATAAGCATGAGGATGATCCAGTCACTTATGATGAAGCTATAAAAAATGTTGATTCTAAATCTTGAAAACAGGCCATGAACAATGAGATGGATTATATGAAATCCAACTCTGTTTGGGAACTTGTAGATCTACCAAATGGGATAAAACCTATTGGATGTAAGTGGGTCTACAAAAGAAAAAACGATGTGGAAGGGAGAGTTGAAACTTTCAAGGCTAGACTTGTGAAGAAGGGGTACACATAAAACGCTGGAATCGATTAAGATGAAACCTTTTTGCCTGTTGCTATGCTAAAGTCTATTCGTATTCTTCTGTCTATTGCTGCGGCTCTCGATTACAAGATCTGGCAAATGGACATCAAGATGGCGTTCTTGAATGGCCATCTTGAGGAAAGTATCTATATGATACAGCCCAAAGGGTTCGTGGTAAAAGGCCAAGAAAGGAAAGTCTGCAATCAAAACATATATCTTAGATCCATATATCGATTAAAGCAAGCATCCTGCTCATGGAACCAAAGGTTTGATCAAGCAATCAAAACATTTGGTTTTGAGCAGAACATTGATGAACCTCGTGTTTATAAACGTATTAAGGATGGAAAAGTGGTCTTTCTGATACTCTATGTCGATGATATACTACTCATTGGGAATGATGTAGGGAATTTATCATCGGTCAAGCTTTGGCTTCACCAACAATTTGACATGAAGGACTTGAGAAAAGCTAATTATGTTCTAGGCAATCATCTCTTTAGAGATCGAAAGAATAAAATGATAGCATTATCCCAGGCTTCATACATAGATAAAATAATTGACAAGTATGCAATACAAGAGGCAAAGAAAGGTTCACGACCTTCCATTACCGGTCTAACTCTTTCGTTGGATGTCTGTCCTAAGACATCGGAAAAAAGAGAGCATATGAGTAAGGTTCCTTATGCATCTGCTGTGGGTAGCCTTATGTACGCTATACTTTGCACTCGCCCGGATATATGTTTTGCAATAGGTACAGTGAGTCGATATCAAGCGAATCCTAGAATCAAGCACTGGTAAGCAGTAAAGCATATACTCAAGTATCTAAAGAGAACGAGGGATTATATACTAGTGTATTCTGGAGGGGACCTAACACCTGTAGGATACACAGACTAAGACTTTTGAACTTGCAAGGATTCGAGGAAGTCGATGACGGGATCAGTGTTCTTGATCAGAGAGGGCACGTGGAGACAGTATTAGTGGATGTATGTAAGGTCGCGTCTAAGGACGACATTGCCAATGCCTTTACTAAGACATTGGTGGCTAGAAGCTTTGAAACGCATGTTGAGGTAATGGGGATGCATAGCATGGCACATCTACTGGCTTAGGACAAGTGGGAGATTGTTAGGAAATACCCTAAGCATGAAAGACATTTGATGTATTTCATTTATTTTGAACTGGATAATAAAATTATATATAGAGATTATTCATTATATTGTTGTTTTTCCTTATTCTATTTACATGTTAAAGTATATGTAAGCAAATATGGCTCACTGACTGCTTGTGTAAAACCTGTTAGAACGTTGCATGCAATGGACTTTTGTATGCGATAAGACAATATTCTAAAGTAAGTGGTCTAAACTAAGTTCTGTAGTCTATGGGGTTAGATCGAGCATCTAACTCATGCTAAGACTACTATATTGTCTAAAGCCATGGTGGGGACTATAAAGACCACCATTTTCATGGCACCTACTTACCATGCAATGAGACATTACGGAATAAAATTAGAGTATTTTGAGAGCTTTCGAATGCAAATTGATGAACACGGTCAGGTACATGGCCGTGTAAATAGCTGTGTATCGATCGGACTGTTTACGTGAGAGAAGTAGTGTAAGTGTACATGGCCGTGTAGTATGACACGGTCAGGTACACGGCCGTGTAAGTGGCCGTGTACCGCTCGGGTTATGTGAACGTATTCCAAGACATGGCTGTGTTGAGCAAACTCAACTAACACATGCCCGTGTCTGAACAATACACGCCCATGTTGCCTTATACACGCCCGTTTAAGAGGTCGTGTAATAACCAGAGAGCCGATATATAGACTCTCAAAATGTATGAAACCTAATTACTATGTCATGAGTAATTAAGTTGAAAAATACAGTATATTTTCCAGTTGAATAGATTAAACAAGTATGGTACTGTTTAAGTACTATTTATGCAATAAAAGGGGTGACCGACAGTGAACCTGGTCCACCCTATTATGTGTAATAATGTATGAGATGTGCAGTGCTAGGAAACTAGTCCGGACAACCACTTCTTGACACAAGACTGGTGAACAGATCACCAGAACGCTCACACCGAATATCTGATCATGATAGAGAGAGAAACCCTAACAGGGGTAGAGTACCGAGAACGACAGTCCGGATGACCAATTCTCACCTAGAGACTGACAAAATTGGAGTCAGAGCACTCAGACTAGTCAATTAAGTTTAAAACGAGAATTTTAGTTTGGGAGATACGAAGTATCAGGATGAGGGTCAAGACGACCTTTACTCGCTCCGAAACTGATATATTTGGACTCAGAACATCCAAATTAGTCAATCGGATACCTGACACGCTTTTTGAGGTGGGGTCACACAGATCCTAAAAATTGGACCAAACGAATTTAAAACTGATAAAAATGGAATCAGCACGTCTAAATTAGTCAAGAGAGATTGTGTCTGAAATTTCGCCCGCGAACGCCCCGGTTTGCGTGCGAAAGGACAACACAGTGTAAACACAACTACAGTATAGGATGTAAATAGTAAATTAGACTAATAATGGGCTCTTAGATAGTATGAAACAGACAGGAACTTACAGTACAAAAATCGGATACAAAAATCCAATTTTCGGGTAAAAATTGGAACACTGCTGAAAAAGGATCGGAAACCGAACGGTAGAAATTAGACTGCGAAGAGAAGACTTTGTAGATGAACTCTCCCCTTAGAAAACCGTGTGCCATCAGCCATAAGGCCCTCAAACACGCCCCTAACAAGTGGGAAAAGTTTTCCCTGAAGTTAGGGATGTGTTGGACCATTTGTTGAATAAAATACTCAACATTCATCACATGGTCCAACATTGCATTTAAGGCCATTTGACCCTTTTTGGCTGCAGCCACCCCATGAATTTTTGGGCAGAAAAATAGCATATTTTTATCCCTTGATTAGGCTAAAATGGTGGACAATTAATTAGGATTAAGTCTAAGCAAGTTTGATTAATTTTTGCCTATAAAAGGCACACATGACAATAAGAGTTCATTTCTTTCTTTTGGCTTCCAAAACACAACATTTTTCTCTCCCTTTCTACCTGCAGTCGATGCCCTCTTTAAGCCCCCAAATCCTCACATTTTCAAGCCTTAAATCATACCAAAAACTTGCCAAAAATCAAACCTCACAAGCTTATATTAGGAGGATTCGAATCTAAATCGTTCTAAGGCACCAAGGGTAAGTTTTCAAAATCCAATCTTGTAGTTTTTAATTTTTGTTTTGGTTTAATTATTTAGAGAAAATTTTTGGTATTGTGTCTAGCAAAAACCGACCTCATTTCCCTTGGTTTCCCATGACCATCTGGTTCATCAAGCCTTGGTTCAAAAACGTGCTTGGTTTAAAGCACAAAGGTAAAAACCGAAACCTTCCCTTTTGGTGATTTAGTGATTTTAAGTTTTTGATCAAGGCCATTTATGTGTATTTTTTTATGCACATGGTTTGTAATAATTTTATTTTAAGCCCTTAAGTTTCCATTTTTAAGCTTATGTGGTTGTGCTTGTGTTTACAATTTTTACGAATAGCTATTATATGTGCGATGCTACGAACATTTAGGAATGTGGCTGGACATAAATCTGTCCCTAGGAAAGGCCATGGATTTTGGCCATTTTGACCTACTTAGGTCTAAATTTGGGATTTGGTAAAACATGATGTTTTAAGAAAATTTTGATGCAGTCAGTTTTGGGTCAAATAGCCCTCGGCCAAAAACGACACTAAGATAGGTTTTTCAGAGTGTTTTTCACTTGGTGTCCAAAATTGAGAACAAAATCTGAACCCAGAAATTTGTCTCAAATTTATTAAAAATGGACTATTTAGAGTCCAAACTGGTTCCCGGGCTCAACATGAAAGTTGTAGATCTCATCGAGACCTTGAAAATAACCTATGTGTATTTTAAAAATTTGGCCATTTCGAGCCTCAAATAGAGTCGTATTCAAGTTGATGTAAAACTGGGCACTTAGCCCACGGGTTTAGCAAGATTAGGAACCGTTAGAGTTGGATTTAGGCTCTAAGGTGAACAGGAGATTTGTTCATCTTGTCGAGGAAGAAAACTTTCATGTTAGGCCAAATCACAAACAAAGTCGTTTCGATCAAGTTTCAAAATAATTTTCAAAAATGGTTCAAAAACCACCTTTAAAATGTAACTTTAAAAAGGTGATTTATACTCTTCAAAATAAAAATGTGTTTTTAACACTTTAAAATATGAACAAGGTTTTCATAAAAACATCCCCCACCTTCCAACAGAGTGATAAGGGGACGGTTTCAAAATAAGGAATTTTTCCAAGAATTTTTACAAGCCAACCCAAACAATTTTTCAAAGTAAAATAGTGTGAGTAGCCCGGTGGGCTACCACACCAAACAAGCCTTAGTAGCCCGGTAGGCTACTGTCCCAAACAAGCCATAGTGGCCCAATGGACCATTACACCAAATAAGGAATAGTAGCCTAGTAGGCTACCACACCCCAACAAGCGAAGTAACCTGGTCGATTACTACACTAAGTTTATGCATAGTAACCTAGTAGGCTATTTAGTTACCAACACGCGAGATAACCAGTCAGTTGACTGGCTGGCACCCAGTTAAGGACCGTGTTTCGAACAACATGGTAAGGAATGATGATTAATCAGTCAAGTAGATAATTAATTAAACACGGTACAAGTTAGACACCAAATCCCCATCGTAGGCCAATAGGGTACCGACGAGCCTTAGTACCCCATAGAAACGCAAGATATAGTCACTAACGTTAATGGTGACTCAACGAGAGTATTAATGAGGAATATTATTGATGACAGGTGATGACCTGTAATTTGTTAAAGGCGCGAGTACGCAATTTGCTTGTAATTAGGTAAGTACAATTCCGCCTACAACATGAATAAAATGAGTTTAAAGTGATTTTTACAGTATGTTAAGTATGCATAGCATGCACATGTTATTGCATAGCATGTTAGAAGAGCATATAGTTTCATAATCGCATAGATTTATGAAAACATAAGTGTGATGCCATAGATCCCTATCACGTAAGATTGAGGATAAGTCTAGTAGAGCATATGGCATAATCAAATACAGAATTAGGTAATAAAGTTAAAGTATCGGTATGACAGGTCCAATTCGAGGCCCATAATCTGTAATGAGTCCAAGCCGAGGCTCACAACATATAACAAGTCCAAGCCGAGGCTCACAACATACATAACGAGTCCAAGTCGAGACTAATAACACATAATGAGTCCAAGTCGAGGTTCATAAAGAAAGAATAATCTAGGTTCAGATTTTATAACGAGTCCAAGTCAAGGTTCATAATGAAAGGTAATGAATAATAAAGCATGAGCTGAGCATAAACGGTTTATGTAGTGTACACGTTATGCCCCAGATACAATTAGAGTAAGCTTCCTAGTTGTATGATGGGACATGCCCACACGATATGCATTCTGAGATGCTACAAGATTTGTTTCCATGTTCTGTGTGAACGTGAGATATGATTTCCAGTTTTGTATATGATTTGAAGTATGTACTATGCTTTAAACATACTTTGTGGTTAACATGTTATACTTACTGGACGTAAAGCTCACGGAGTGTGTTCATGCTGTAGGTAAGTGACCTATGGCTTAAACCACAATGGACGATGACGACGGCGGAGGTAGATGTGAGACGAGGTTATAGAGACATCGCAAGTTAATCTTCCACATAGTTTGAGTAAATAGTATTTTTAAATAGTAATCGTTAAACAGTATTTTTGAATAGTAATTGTCAAGCAGTATTTTTGAATAGTAATCGTTAAACAGTATTTTTGAATAGTAACCGTTAAACAGTATTTTTAAATAGTAACTATCAAACAGTTTTTTTAAATAGTAACCATCAAACAATATTTTTGAATAGTAACCGTTAAATAGTATTTTTGAATAGTACTCGTTAAATGGCCTTTTTGAATTCTGACGGTATACTTATGTAAATAGTAAATACGTACAAAAAAAATCCCTTAAAATTAGGGCAACTAAGTACATATATTCTAAGTATTAATATATTGTAATAAAGTATAAGTATCGTTTAAGTAAGCAAGTCTTTAAGTGACGGTCCAGGCCACTGAGGGCACGGGGCATCACGGGAACGGTTTGTCTTAACTGTCTAGAGGATAGACTCCCGAGTAGAGACAAAGATATGTTGCCTGGTGGTGACATATTAGACCGAGACTAAAGCGTGATTGATCTATGTAATCCGCTATGAGTGGATCAATCTGCTTTTAACATTCATTATGCAATAATCTTAATCCTGAGTAAATAAACTGCTTCATGTATATGACTTGTGTACTTTGATGTTCCAATGGCTAAAGCGTCTCAGAGGTAGTAAGCTTATAAACTGGTTCGTTGGGTGCATAACTTATATATGATAGAGGGTTTGTTTATAAATATTGGAATCATAGCTCTAATAAGGAGTTAAGGGTATCCTCTTAAAGGCATTATACTAGATGTGAAAATAAACAAGGCTTTGGGTCATCTGCTGGGTAGATAACTTCTTATTCACATATGGTGAATAATCATTTTCTTATTCGAAAGTATAATGGAACTTTAAGATAGCCTGATCAGTAGGATTGAATAGACTTTGACCTAAGGCTGATCATGAATATCATATGAGGGTTTTGCATACATTATAAGGTCATTAGACAATAGCTTGTCATAGGCTTACGTAATACGGTATATCATTATAAGGTCAGTTTCAGGTTTATAGTGGTGTGACTCTGAAATTAGTGATCATACGATTGAGTTATTTGTACAGAAAGATGATCATAGGGATTCATAGGAGCCCGATTATATATGTCCAATTAGTCCCTCTACTAGCTCCACATAATTCCTTAATGAATGGCAAATTGATCATAGTATGCTTATTGGCTAGTTGACTATGCATGGATGGTGTACACATACGATTAGGATAGAAGACAAGATTCTCTCCAGTTGAATTTGGATTTTGTTTTGGATAATAGAGTACACAATTATTCGAATTTCAAATAAAGTTGTCATAATTTTATTTGAGTTTGAATTGGAGTTATAGAAAATTATCCATGAGGACAAAATTTGAAATATAATCTTTTGTGGAGTTTGAAATTTGAATTTTGAAATTTGAAATTTGAAATTTAAATTTTGAATTTGAAATTTAAATTTAAAATTCGAATTTGAAATTTGAATTTGAAATTTAAATTTGAAATTTGAAATTTGAATTCGAAATTTAAATTTCAAATTTGAATTTGAAGTTTGAATTTTGAAATTTGAAATTTGAATTCAAATTTTGAATCACATGTTTGATAACTCTAAATTATCTCATATTTGTCCTTTTTGTTGGTTTTATGCTATTTTAATCATACTTAATGTTTTGTTGAATCCATCATTTTTTTTATTGTTTTGTTTTTGTTCATTTTGATTGAATAAAGTGTCATTTTTGAGAAAGGAGATAACTAGAGTTCAATGATGATAAATGCTATGATGTGTTCTCTTGAGTCCTTAGAAATGTGTGTTCATTGAGATTTCTATATGCTTGACTTGCATTGTTCAATCTTTTTTCATTTTCTATAGATGAGCACAATGCATCATGATCACTTCACTTGATAATGTTTTGGCTTTTGGAGAACTCTTATGTGCATTGGATAGGCATTGGTATCTCATGAACTCTAGAACCCATTTGAGTGTTATCCAATGTAAAATCCTAAACTAGGTGTCATTGAAGAGATGATTTTGGCATTTCTTTAGATTGTTTGAGCCGCTTAAGCCTACGTTGTGGAATATATCCCTTGTTGTCTCCGTTAAGCCTAATTATCTTTATTTTCCTCTTACCCACATGTATACACCCTATCCTTAGTTAATTGAATTTCTCCTTTTCATTTACCCTTTTACTCTAGGTACATTTAAAAGCAATTAATGCCCTAGCCAATGGAGGTCGCATCTTGGTAACACCATACCGACAAATGTGCTTTGTGCATGCTCCTCGAGCTAGCTTGTTAGGTTAACATCCTAGGAATTTTGTTAAACTTTCATGTCATGATGGCCTCTAGTCTTATTATGGTCACTTGCCACCACTAGTGGATAGGCCCTATGTTAAGCTATGCCTGAGAGAAGTTTGCTTAAACAAGCTTTGGTCATTTAAGTATGAGTTGAAGGAGCACATGTTTCCTTATGCAGGTGAACCTGGAATAGTAGTTTGCTTTGATTGCATTTTGTGTTTTTGCTTGTATTGACTATTTAACGAGTAAAATAGTGTTTACAATTTCAATTCAAAAACAAAACAAAACAAAAAAGAAAAAAAATTAATGAATGAAATGATGTTTCGATTTCATTTTTGCTTTATTTTGTTCTTGTTTGATTGATAAGCGGGTGTTGCAGAAAGTTCTAAGTTTGGGGGTCATATTGGGAGTCCTTGGGAATATTATGAGATCAAAGAATAGGTAGTGATGTGCCTAGGGTAAATCGAACCTAAATTATCCTGCTCATCCACCCTTTACCTTAGTCTTATGTTACAAGATGATAAAGTCCTATTAACCTTCAGTGGCATGTTAGTTTAGATGAGTGGAGATGTTAGTTTACATTAACTAGAGATTCATTGTCTATTGAAGTGCATAAGTCTATCTGAGGTTAAATTGGTTAAGTGATGTACACACACTTGCATAGAAGGTCTACAGTGAGGGCAGATTGATGCTTGATGTTGAAATTATAGATAATCTCAATGCATGCATTTCTTGGGAGCTTTAGAGCATTGTGTAGTCTTGAGAAAAATTTTTCTAGTTATCAAATGGATACTTAGCTCACAGTTTGGTTGTTTTGTCTTTAGTTGCTTCATTAAGGTCAATTTTTTGTATTATGTTTGTTTTGCTTGAGGACATGCAAATGTTTAAGATTGGGAGTATTTGATGAGTGAGTATATCACTTATAAATCAAGTACTTTTGAGCTTAAATATTTATGAATACCTCAAGCTTTTGTGTTATTTTAATAGGTTTGTGTGTTTTATGTAGGAAAGCAAGAATTTGAGATCAAGAAAGGAGTTTGACATAAAATTCGGAGCAAAGAAAAAAAGGGGCTCAAAATAGCCCTAGGTCAGCAGCCTTGGCACCTGTGCACCTCCAAGGTGCACATCCGCATGCCTCTATGCCCAACCCAGGTGTTGGCACGCACCTAGTGGTCAGATTGATGCCTAAGGGCATTTTTTAGCCCTGGGATCAAATTGAATGGGATTTTTGGGCTGATTAGAAGTTGAATGATGCTTATATGATGGGAAACCATAATTTTGAAGGGAAGTGAGAGAGAGAGAAAGTGACACACAACCCAATGAATATTAAGGCAAACATTTCTAGAGACAGCAAACTTAAAGGCTACCATGTTTTAGGATTTTTCTTGGAGAATTCTTCAAGATTGAAAGCTTGAGGTGTGGCGGCCCGCCCCTCATAGAGATCATACAATACTATTACAGTTAAGCTTTACCGCTAACTACGATAGATTGTACTCTCATGGGTCGCCGGCTAATCTATCTCTCTCTAAATCATGACGTTTTTGGGGAAAAAAATTTTTTTTTTCTTTAAACATCATGTAAAACATTTCCCACTATTTACTTTGTTGGCAAGTACAAAGTAATTTACATAATACAGTACTTTCGTAAAATATATATTTACAAAGGAACTGTTTTCTTTTTCCCTTCTCTTTTATCGCTCAGCGGAAAGACTCTGGTAGGACCATATCCCTCGTCCCCTATCCCATTTGACACGCGCCATCCCGTACGCCATCCAGTCAAACAAAGCTACTGAGCTGGTCACTTACCTGCAACATTAGCAAAAATGGTGAGCTACAGGCTCAGTAAGTTCAAACATGCAAGAAATAAAATTTCTATGAATAGTACTATTCATCGTGAATAGTATCATTGACCACTATTCATACGTGAATAGTAACTTTGACCACTATTCATTGTGAATAGTAAGTTTGACCACAACACAGTATATCAGCAGTACATCTACCGCGATGTTAGTACCCTCACGAAACTGTCTTATGCTCAATTATGGCATAGTTTCAGTTTTAAGTAATTATCTTTGCTTATGTTCTGGTTTTGAGCTCAGGTTGGCAGTACCATTTAAGTGCGCATGACTGGGAGTGGTACATTAGTGCTGACCTCCACAGCCTTAATCTCATAGCCCCGAAGGCAAATAGTACATGACTGGGAGCGATACATCAATGCTGACCTCCACAGCCTTAATCTCATAGCCCCGAAGGCAAAAGTACCTCCCTGTACGAAAGGCTGGTACGCCAGAAAGTGGTTTCATTACCGACTTTTTAAAATTCTAACCCGGTGACTTCACATTGTCCCGTGGTTAGGAATGGTTCACATTTTAATTTTAGGTGAGTGAGTTTCATTAACCTCGCTCTAGTGCCCAAAGCACAATTAACAATGTGTCCATTCTTAATAGAGCCCGTAGCACATTACGTCTCTCTCTCTACTCTATAATAGTGCCCGTAGAACATATGTACCTAACTTATAGTTAGTACATCAAAGTTAGCAACAATAATGCTATATGTTGCAGACAGGTAAATGTCTGAACTTACCTTATCAGTCTCTTCCCCTTTTCTCTTTTGGATCTTTGATCGCCCTCCTTGTATGTCGATTTTCAGATCCTACAGACAAAACCTTGTCTGTTAATTTCATTTTCATTTATAGCTTTTATTTTTCATTAAAAAGCTTAAATAAAACCTATTTATAACTTTTTAGGCTTTATTTATCATTTTCTCCATTTTTCTCAATTTTTACAAAATTACGATTTTACCCCTATATTTTGATAAAATTGCAATTATGCCCCTGACGGAATTTTCTCGATCCAGACTGCATTTTTGGCTCTCAGGAACTTTTCTAACTCTTTTCTAATCATTACCAGGTTCGTTTCTATTTTATTTCCATTTTTCACTTTCCCGACCCTCGGGAAGTACTATTCCGACCCTCACGTCGGTTTAGTAATTTTCTATCGTTTCGGAGCCTCAAATGGACGTTTTACTAATATTTAAAACGTTCATCTAGACATTCCCGATCTAGCTCTCCGAGGCTCAGATTTTCCGTTCCCGACTCGGACCTTTATTTCGTTTCCAAAAACGCCCCCCCTCAGAGTCGGTTTTTCAGTTTCACTCGCGTTTTACATTTTTAAGGGGATAGGTTACTATTCACGAACCACCCCTTAGGTTTTCCTTATTCAATTTTCCTTTTTAGGGACTCGGGTTTCCGACCCGACCCTAAACTTTTATTTTTTATTCTCTTTTTACCCCAAATGCCGTTTTCGAAATTTCGGTAGCATTTCGACGTAAATTTAAGGCTACCGGCGTTAGGTACGCCTCGAACCATATGTTCCTGCCACGTACTATGCCACAAGCCTATTTTATGTAAAAGTTTGGAAAACTTTTACATAAAAGCTCACAAATTTCAGTTCACATTTTGAACCACATTACACAAAATTTTTTTTCAATTTTGCCCTTGGTTTTTGGCCACGGTTTTCACAATCAAAACCTAACCAAAATTTCTCAATTTTTCCACCAAATTTTAGGCTATTCCAATGTCATTTTCTAGCACATTTTCAAGCCAATTTCATTGCATTTTTCAACAAAATTCCTAGGGTTTTTAACCTTTACAACCCACGGCCAAATTAAGAGAAACATAAACAAATTTTTTTTTTTCATGCTTTCAATCACAAATCCATCATTTCCATACTAAAATGCATGATTTGAATCATCTAAACATCAAGTAAATCATGCCAAAAAAAATTTTCCAAACCCTAATTAACCCACGGCCTTTTAGGGTTATTTCACACCAATATTTTTTTCAAGCTTTCCATCATACAAATCATGCTTTACATTAGACCAAAATATGATTTAAAGCATGTTAACACTTAAACCACAACAAATTCTCATTGACTACTCTTGGTAACCCACGATTTTACCCTTGGAAAACCAACCAAAATTTGGTTTTTCTTTAAACCAAATGCATGGTTTTTCTCCTAATTACACCCTTAACAAAACCCAAGCACCAAATCAATCAAAACAACCAAAAACTTTTCCATCCTTTGCACTATTCATTATACAGATTTCTTGAAGAAAAATCAATAAAAGTTTCAAACCAAGGAGAGTTACCTTGTTCACTTGCTTCCTTTGTCTTCAAGGAAGGGTTTGACACCAATTTTGTGAAGAAAAATTGAAGATTTCACTTGGTTCCTCTTTGGTTGCTCACGTACCCACCATAGGCAACACTTAGAAACTTTTTCTCTTTGGTTTTTGCTTCAAAATTGTCTCGGCCACTTTTGTTCAAAGTTTTGCTGACTTAACACAAAGAAAGCCAATTAATTTGGCTTTCAACCAATCAAAAATCACCACCTTTCAAGCCTAATTCTTTCCAAAATTTTCAAAAATTAAAATGGTGGAATTTTGGCCAAATCTTGGCCTTTAGATCAAAAAGCAACTTAATCTTGGCCATTAATGCTACCAACCACCATTTTCCTTCCATTTATTAAGTGGATTTATGATGTCATAAATGCAAAGTAAATTTTGACTTTTACTTTTACTATTCACATTAATTCGACTACTTTTTGACCGATACTGGTTCGAGCCGAAATTTTCATGAAATCGTCCCGGCGGGTTCCTGAGGTCTCCTGTGCAGTCGGATCAATTTAAACTGCTTCCGTTTGATTAAAATCAATCCCAGAAGTTTTTCGTCTTTTATTGCCCCAGTTAGGGTTTTCAAGGCCGTTTTTGGCACCGTTTCACTCGTTTCAACTCAGTGAATTTTTTCAACACTGAATTTTTACTCGTCAGTATTGTTAGAACATTTTAATGTATTTTAAACAATATAATTACATTTATTTCACTCTTTAAATAGTACAAATTGTTATATACATACATTTGTACATTTTCTTCCGGGAATGCCTAAATTTTCCGGTTGTCACATGAGGATTTCTCAATCTCGTTTTCTTGTTCTTTTTACTTTATTCTCTTAGAAATTTTTATTTGTGATATTGTTTTGAACATGTTTGCATTTATGAATTTCTTGATAATTTTGTTTATGGATTTGCCTATGTTTGGCTAGATTTATATTCTAGAACTTGATGTAGCTCCATTTAACCTATGTTTTAAATATATGATTAATTGTCAATGACGTTTCAATTTCAATTCATTTGTGCTTCTTTTTGCTTAATGCCTCTAATTTGTTAGGAAATGAATTGGTTAATTTAATTGATGAATTTAACGCTTGGGAGAGTTTTTATTCATTTATCGGTTTAGGAAACATAATCTTAGTTGTTTATAAGTTCAGTAGGCCATAGGCGCTAGGATAGTCTTAGATGGTTGCTTAATGAATGTTTGGGTAGGCAAATTTAATAGGGATATCAATTTGAACACTTAGGCATATGACCTCATTTGACACGTAAGGTTAGCTTTTGAGCACTTGACTAATGAATTGGTTAGAACGAATTGACAATTGTTAGATAAGAGGACATGTGGTGAGTAGAGTGAAGTCAAGACCCTAGAAGCTTATCACATAGAATTTCCTTTAAACAAAATTGTTTTTGTTCTTATTCTTCTGTGTCATTTTCTATATTTAATTTTATTTCTTGAGTTTACATTCAAAATTGAGTTTGCCCAGATAAAATTAGGTCATGAAAAGCCATAGTACTTAGGTTAAGTTTGAAAGACAAATGATGTGAATCAAATAACGGCTTCAAAGGAACCAATCAACGTCAAGGGAACCAATTTAAATACCAATTGGGCCGGTTACAAGAGCGAGAGCAAAGAGATTTAAAGAAGCACTTAATGGGCTAATGCAAGAGGTTTGGGCTCAATCAAATTCGTGGACCATTGAGCATGATTCATGATACATTGACTTAATTCAAGCCCATGAGGAATTCAGTTAATTCAATCAAGCTCAGGACGTTTTTTAACTAAAGATTTTCAAATTTGTGGCAGAATAACTACCTTCCTACATTTATGAATTTGGTTAGGATTAGATTTTCGGATTTGTTAGGATTTAGGAAGGTTTGGGATTATCTTTTCAGATTTGGTAGGATTTAGGACGATTTGAGAATATCTTTTGTAACAAATTTCAGTTAGGATTTAGGCTTATCTTTTGTAACAAATTTTCAAATAATTTTCGGATTTTTTTAGGCTTATTTTTTCAGATTTTTTTTTAGGAATATTCTTTGTAACAATTGCCTATAAATAGGCGTCCCCATAGCAATAAATCAGAACACATCAGTTTAATTCATAAATTTGAGAGTTTTAATTCTCTTTGGTTCTTTGAAGAACTATTTGAACTTATCGGAATCTTCCGTGGCATTCGCTTCTGACTTATCAATCAACCCTTCCATAGTTGATTGTGGCGTCTTCATTATACCAAGATTCTTGTTTCGCATTAAACAACGGGTTGAGGTCCATATACCAAGGTTCTTGTTTTTGCTAAAGCAACGGGTCGAGGTCTCCCATCCATTCGAACCTGATTTTAGAACGTTCTTGGGTTAATAATCTTGACGGGTCTCGTTATTCTTGGCGGGGTTCGTATAAACAATCCTCGAGGAAATGATATTCATTCACACACTTTATTACTTGTCCACCTTGTGCACTTACGAGTTTTATGATAACTCTGTACAATAGAGTTATTTTACCACTCTTTCATGTATAAAAATTAGCTTATTTTTTAGAGTTTTATTTGTTTGTGATTTATTTTTATTTTGTTTACTTTAATATAGATTTTTTTATAAATTTTGTGAGATTTTTAGTTAATTTTGCTTTATTTTTGTAATAGCACATTAAATAAGCTTAAAATTAAATATTTTCAATGAGTTTACCCATAGCATTTTATTTTGAAAATGTTTAAATTTAGCACTTTATTTGTCTGTAGTGTTAAATGATGATAAAAAAATAATAATGTGTTGAAGTGGGTTCCACTGGGCGTTATTACTCATATCGGCAATCCATCCTCTTAACTGGTCTTGTTTTGATCTTTTTATCGATACGAGTATTTTAAAAAAAAGAACCACTCAAATCGGAACTCGCATGAAGAAAGTATAGCAGATTTTAATTTCGGATCAATAAGAAAACAGTTGAGACCCATGCAAAATTACTTTTTTATTTTTTATTTTTATTTTTATTATTTTTATTATTTTTTTCTTTCTTTTTCCTTTGTCTTTTTCTCTTTCACTTTTCTCTTCTACATGACGAAATGCCCGTGATGCACAACCTTTCCTGTGCATACAATTAATGTGAGGGAATAGTGTCCTTTTTTAAGCCTATAAAAGGCAGAGCAAAGAGCAGAAGTAAAGCAAGAAGAAAAAAGAGGCAAGAAAAAAGAGAGTAGGGAGCAAAACCAAATTCAAGCTTAGCCTTTTGGTGTAGAGCTCCATTTGAAGCATAAGATACTTATAAATTTTTCTTTTTAATTTAAGTTATAATTTTTATATCAATAAAAAGAGGAGTTTCCATAGGTTTTATCAGTATAAATATCAGTAACTTTTTTAAACTCTTTCCTTTTATTTTATCATTATATTTAATTTGTCTTGTTGTGTAATTTTATTTTTCTTTATGTATTAAATAAATTTTCGCTAAGAACTAAGATGTAATATGATTATGAAGGTTTAATTAAATTAAATATGTTATTATGATTGTCGTATTTATTGGCTTATTTATTCTAAAGCTTAATACTTTCAAATTTCTAGTCAACTTTTGAATGATTTTGAGGAATAAAATGAAATTGAAATGAGATTTTTATGACATGACTCTAAAATAAATATCATAAAATCTGAGATAACATAGAGATACACCTATGTCATGTCCCAAAACCCGGGACAGCGACAGGTGTCACTTCCCAAAAAGTCGGGATAGTGACGAATATAAAATTTAAAAGAATAAATGAAAAGAAAGCTCAGATTCCTAAGTCTGTCAGTTTTTAAATCTTACCATTTACCGACTCTTTAAACGGGTTTATAAATTATGCTTATATTTTGAATTTATTAATATTTGTCTCTCTATTTTTATCACAATATCAGGTGGTGAGGTACTCATATCCTACAGATGCATACTTGAATAAAATAAAATAACTGAAATTGTAAAAAAATAAAGTTTAGAATTTACAGTCCCGGAATGCTTTATACATACTTTATCCAAATGTACAGATCACTACTTCAAGTCCTTGGCGTCCACGGACGGGTCCACGTCACCCTTATCTTCTAATCAGCTTTCTCTCCTGGGGTTTATCAGTTTTAAAACAGTGAGCGAAAGGCCCAGTAGGATATTCTTTAAAAAAAATGTTTCAACATTTTAATTTAACCATCATACTAAGTATGTCAATGCAATACCAAATCATAAACGTGGAATCGTGATTATGCAAATTGTGTCCCTATATACATCAAGTTCGTGTACGATCCGTATGAGCCTCCCTCACCATGCCGAAGCATAATGAGTGATCCTCGATCGAGATGTGCACTCTTCGCACGTGTGGGCTGGCTCCCGGTATACTTTAACACCAAATCCAACTTTCAACATTTCATGTGAACATATGATTCACATACTAAAAATATACCGTATTGTTTTTCAAAAAAAATCCGTAACCGGATATTTTTCCTTTAATTTCCGAAATCGTGATATTTTCTAAATCACGTAAATGTCAAAACTTTATAAACACATTTTCTTTAAATGATTTTTCCCAAATCATTAAAACAAAATTAGCTGCCAAGAAAGGGTAAGATATCCTACCTCGTCAGTAATTTGACCTACGATCAATTTCTCGCACGAATTCCAAGATAGTCTTTTTTCCGAATTCGATCTACGAGTACCTAAAACAAGAAACACAGATAATTTAATTATCTGTCCAAGAATTCCGTAATCGAATTACGGTAAACTCAACTAATTAGTATGCCATTGAATTTTTCTAAAATTTAAAATGATACTTTATTTTAACACCGAAATTTTAAAATAGCAATTTTAACACAATTAACCAAAATATATATATATTTTTTTAAAAATTTCGGCATGACCTGCCCTAAAAATAGGCTTCCCCAAAAGCTCCAAAATGCTCAACCTGTAGAAAAATTTTCCAATTCCCAGAACAATTCAAATACCAATTTCAAATCAATTTAAATTTAAAATCTAAAATCATTATTATTTTATTTATTATTATTATTATTATCATTATTATTATTATTATTATTATTACTATTACTACACATATATATATATGAAAACACACACACACGCACACAGATATACATATATATATACATATACACCATTTTTTTTTTCTCTTTTGCTGAAGAGAGTGGCCGGCCGGAAGAAAAACTCACGGCGGCAGGGGGGCGACGGCGGCTGACGTCGGGCACGGCGGTCGGCGGCGCGGCGAGGGGCAGCCGGCGAGGTGAGGACGAACGGCGAGGCGCGGCTTGGTGGTGGCGTCGCGGGGAGAAAAATCGGCCATGGTATCCGGCGTGGCTCCGGTTGGTGAACGGCGGCGAGGGCGTTGGTGGCTCGGGCTCGCGAGGGAACGGCGGCTGTTCGGCGCAGCAGGTTCGGCGGGACGAGTTTCGGCCGAGCGACTTCGGCTTGGACTGGCGATCAGCGGTGGCGTCGAGACTGGCGGTCGGGTTCGGCGGCATCCGGTGTGGTCAGCGTTCGGCCAAAAGAAAGAAGAAAAAGAAGGAAAGAAAAAAAAGAGATGGGGAGGGTGGGTGGCTGGTTCGGCCGAAGGAAAAAGAAAAGAAAAAGAAGAAGAAGAAAAAAGAGATGGGGAGGGGAAAGAGAGGATCTGCGAGGGGAAGAAGAAAAGAAAAAAAATAAAGAGGGTGAGAGGGAAACGAGCGCGAGAAGAAAGAAGAAAAGAAAAGAAGAAGAGAGAAAAAAAAAATTAAACAAGGTGAGAGAGGGAGGAAGAATCGGTGAGGGACAGGAAAAACAAAGTGGAAGAAAGGGGCGAGCGTGAGAGAGAGTGAGTGATCGGCAGGAAGAAAAACAGAGAGAGAGTGAGTGATCGGCAGGAAGAAAAACAGAGAGAGAGTGAGTGATCGGCAGGAAGAAAAACAGAGAGGGAGTGAGGGTATTAAGATGAAGGGGGAAAAATTCCGAAAGAATCCGGAAAGAAAGAGGAAAAAAAAAAAAGAAAAATAAATAAATGAAAAAAAATATTTAACAAATTTTGATTAGGTAAAAATTGTTAAAATTTTAAAATTGGTAAAAATGTTTTAAATATCCTCAAATTAATATTTAATACCCCAAAAATTTAAAATTGAATTCCCATGATAATAAGAAAAATTTTATTGGCACACTAACAAATTGAGTTTATACATTTACGCGCGAAATTCTAAATTCAAAAATTTCGCGGCGTGACAATTCTCCCCTCCTACAAAAGAATTTCATCCTCGAAATTCGAATTATCTAGATTTTCAAACAAATGGGGGTATTTCTCTAACATCTCGCTTTCTACTTCCCAAGTAGCGTCTTCACTTCCGTGATGTTGCCATAAAACCTTAACTAACGCTACCCCTTGATGTCGTATTCTCTTGACCTTTCTATCAAGAATTCGTGCCGGTGCCTCTTCGTAGGAAACATCTTCTCGAATTGGTATGTCCTCGGGCGAAACTATCGCAGTAGGACCCGGTTTGCATTTCCTGAGCATTGATACATGAAATGCATCATGCACGTGGGACAACTCTGATGGCAACGCTAAACGATAAGCAACTTTTCCAACTCGTTGAATAATAAGGAACGGTCCCACATATCGTGGAGCTAATTTCCCTTTCTTGCCGAAACGAGAAACTCCTTTTCGGGGGGAAACCTTTAGAAGCACGAAATCTCCTACCTCAAATTCTAATGGTCTCCGTCGTCTGTCAGCGTAGCTCTTTTGTCGGCTCTGCGCTGTTTTTAAGTGTTCTCGAATAATGCGAATTTTCTCGGTAGTCTCCTCGACAATAGTTGCTCCAGTATGAACTCGATCTTCAAGTTCGATCCAGCATATGGGTGATCTACATGGTCTTCCGTAAAGAGTTTCGAATGGTGCCATTTTGATGCTAGATTGATAACTGCTGTTGTAGGCGAATTCTGCTAACGACAGATTATCAATCCATTTGTTCCCGTAATCCAACGCACAGGCACGTAACATGTCTTCAAGTATCTGAATAACTCTTTCGGATTGTCCGTCGGTCTGCGGATGGAAGGCGGTGCTAAATTTCAAATCTGTCCCAAAAGCTGCCTGGAAACTCTTCCAATATCGAGCGGTAAATCGAGGATCTCGATCAGAAATAATACTTAATGGAATTCCATGATATTTCACTATCTCGTCCGAATATACTTTGGTTAAGTTCTGCCTACCATATGTGGACTTGATAGGAATGAAGTGCGCTGATTTCGTCAATCGATCTACCACTACCCAAATTGCATCGAAACCATTTCGTGTTTTTGGTAGTCCCATAAGGAAATCCATGGTAATTTCTTCCCACTTCCACTCTGAAACAGGTAGCGGCTATAGCATCCCTCCAGGTTTCTGACGTTCCGCTTTGACCTTAAGACAATTCTGACAAGTCTTCACATAATTTATCACGTCATTTTTCATGTTTCGCCACCAGTATTGCCTCTTTAAGTCCTTATGCATCTTGATGACTCCTGGATGTATTGCAAATCGAGATTTATGAACTTCATCCATGATTGCCTTCTTCAATTCTGGTATTTGTGGAACAGCTAGGCGATGTTTGAAATACAAAGCTCCATCACCACGGATGTTCCAATGTTCCAGTTGTTCTCCATTCTGAAGCTTGGACCAGACGTTTTGCAAATGACTATCTTTATGTTGATTTTCCTTAACCTGCTGAATCAAGTAGGGTGGAGTCACTAAATTGTACAGAGTGATTGAATTTTGATCCTCAAAAATCTAAAGATCATAATCCTCAACCACTGCTGTTCTTTTCCAATCAAGCACTGCTAACGAAGTAAGAACACCGGCACCCTTTCGACTAAGAGCATCCGCAACGACATTAGCCTTACCTGGATGATATTCCAGAGTAAAGTCATAATCTTCCATATACTCTACCCAACGTCTTTGTCTCAAATTCATATCTTTCTGAGTAAAGAGATACTGCAAACTCTTATGATCAGAGAAAATCCGAAATGAGACACCATAGAGATAGCATCTCCAAATTTATAAAGCAAAAATAATGGCTGCCAACTCTAAATCATGTGTTGGGTAGTTTTTCTCATGCGTCTTCAATTGTCGGGATGCGTATGCTACGACATGTCCTCTCTGCATTAGAACACACCCGAGTCCTTCTTTCGATGCATCAGTATAAACTTCATAAGGTTCTTCAGGCTTGGGAATTATAAGAACTGAAGCGCTGGTTAAGCGAGTTTTTAATTCTTGAAAAGCGTTCTCACATTTGCTGTCCTAGTCAAATCGAACATCTTTTCTTGTCAATCGTGTCATTGGGGCTGCAATTCGCGAGAAATCCTGAACGAATTTACGATAATACCCCGCTAATCCCAGAAAACTTCTGATTTCAGTTACATTTCTAGGTCGTTCCCACTTTAATATTGCCTCGACTTTTGTAGGGTCCACGGCTATGCCTTGGCTAGAGATAATATGCCCAAGAAATTTGACTTCAGATAACCAGAAGTCGCATTTCTCCCTCTCAGCGTACAATTGATGCTCCCGCAGAGTTTGTAGGACCAGTCTTAAGTGTTGTTCGTGTTCTTCCCGAGTCTTAGAATAAATCAGAATATCATCAATGAAGACGATGACAAACTGATCTAGAAAGGGTCGGAAAACACGATTCATCAAGTCCATGAAAGCTGCTGGAGCGTTCGTTAAACCAAAAGGCATAACCAAGAATTCGTAAGATCCATACCGAGTCCTAAATGCAGTTTTCGGGATATCTTCCTCTCGGATTTTCAATTGATGATATCCAGATCTCAGATCAATCTTTGAGAAGTACTGAGCACCTTCGAACTGATCAAATAATTCGTCGATCCTTGGCAAAGGATGTTTATTCTTGATGGTCACCCTGTTCAGTTACCGATAGTCAACACACAGTCGTAGGCTTCCATCTTGTTTCTTTACAAATAGGACTAGTGCTCCCTATGGTGATTTACTGAGTCGGATGAATCCCTTGAGTTCTAGCTCAGTCAATTGTTTTCGCAATTCAGCTTTCTCCGCAGGTGCCATTTTGTAAGGCGGAATTGATATCGGGGTTGTGCCGGGAATAAGATCAATGCAGAATTCTACCTCTCGGTCAGGTGGCAAACCAGGTAAATCTTCAAGAAATACATCCGGAAATTCGTCTACCACTGGAGTGTAGTGATCACCTCTTTCCACATTGTCACCTTCCAATGCGAAAATAATAGCGGCGCAAGATAGCTTTCGTCGACCACTTATGGCTGATCTCAATAGCTCACTGGTCATCACTCGATCTGGGTCTTCGAGTTCGATCACCGTTGGGTTTGGCTCTATGAATAGTATCACCTTTCGGTGATGACAATCTAATGTTGCCCTATTCTGAGTTAACCAATCCATACCAAGAATCACATCATAGCGTCTCATTGGTAGGATAATGAATTGGACATTAAGTTATTCGCCTTCTCGCGTAACAACATTAGTCCAACATATCAATGAAGCTTCGGTTTTTCCAAGTGGCGTACATAGGTGCAAAGGTGACTCTAAAGGTTTGATTTCTAATTCTAATGCTTTTGCAAACGTGGATGCAATAAAAGAATGACTGGCACCAGTATCAAACAATACGTGTGCCCAGCTAGAAGAGATCAGAATCATACCCTCCATGACCGTAGGACTATTTTGAGTTGTTGGTTCTTCCCCTTCTACAGCATACATTTTCCCTTTCCCCTTGTCATTCATACTGTTCCTCGAGGCAGTGGGTCCCGCTGGCCTGAATTGTGGCGGTTGCGAAGAAGCCTGCCTACTATTGGACATCTGAGGTCTCCACTATGATTGAAATGACTGAGGTCCAAAATTGGGCTGATAAGGGGCTTATGGCGGCCTATATTGTGGCTGGCCAAATCCTGACTGTCTCTGGTTAACCGGTCCCTGGGTAAACTGTCCAGATCCAGATTGACGAGACCCTGCTGATGATTGGCTGGACTGTTGGAATTGTTGAGACGGCTGCGGTTGCCTGTAAGGACAGTTCCTCTTTAAATGTCCTGTCTGGCCACAGTTATAACAGCTCCTCTCATATAGGTGTGCTCTTCCGGTAGAAGTGTTACTAGTACTGTCAGTTCTTCTACCTTCAACGTTGACCCCACTAACATGAGTACGACTCCCACATTGACTTCTGGTCGGTCCACTGGACGTCCTTAGAGCTTCAGATTTCTCCTTCTGAAAGTTTTTATTATCCTGCTCAATACGCAGGGCAGCTGACACGAGCGTCGGGTAGTCCCGGATCTGCATACCCACCACCAGTCTCCTTATCGATGGTTTAAGTCCTTGCTCAAGCTTAATACATTTGGTGCGCTCAGTCGCCACCATTATAGAGGCAAATCTGGACAATTCTCCAAATTTTGACACGTATTCGAATACGGTCATATTTCCCTGTTGTAGGCTCATGAATTCTATAATCTTTTGATCCCTAAAACTCTCAGGGAAAAATTGATCATAGAATAATTGTTCAAACATCTCCCAGGTCATCTCTTGGAGATTGTGCGTTCTCCTAATTTGTCTCCACCATATGCCAGCTTTACCATCCAAATAGGTAGAAAGAATTTCAATTCGGTATTCAGGTGGGGTCTGGATAGTATCCATCTTCATCACCACACTTTGGAACCAATCGTCTGCTTCTTGAGGATCGCCTTCACCAATAAAGGCTGGAATTCGAAATCGTTGGAAATCGCGTAGGCTTCGGTTCATGTCACGAACGACAGGTTCATCTCTCGCACGAGCAGCCATGTGTTGTAATACTTGATACATGGCTTCCGCGACGTTTGTTTGTTCCGGCTCTGGCGTCGGTGTTGAGGTCGGGGTCGGAGTAGTTGTCGGAACGGTTCCCCTTCTACGTCTAGGCGGCATTCTATAAAATAAAAATTTCGGGTTGTAAATTAGCATTTTATTTTACTCCAAGTATGCATATAATTCCTATGGGAACCCCAAACCATGCTCTGATACCAAAAATCCAGTCACGTCCCAAAACTCGGGACAGCGACAGGTGTCACTTCCCAAAAAGCCGGGATAGTGACGGATATAAAATTTAAAAGAATAAATGAAAAGAAAGCTCATATTCCTAAGTCTGTTAGTTTTTAAATCTTACCCTTTACCGACTCTTTAAACGGGTTTATAAATTATGCTTATATTTTGAATTTATTAATATTTGTCTCTCTATTTTTATCGCAATATCAGGTGGTGAGGTACCCATATCCCACAAATGCATACTTGGATAAAATAAAAATAACTGAAATTACAAAAAAATAAAGTTTAGAATTTACAGTCCCGGAATGCTTTTATACATACTTTGTCCTAATGTACAGATCACTACTTCAAGTCCTTGGCGTCCATGGACGGGTCCACGTCACCCGTATCTTCTAATCAGCTTTCTCTCCTGGGGGTTTACCAGTTTTAAAACAGTGAGCGAAAGGCCCAGTAGGATATTCTTTAAAAAAAATGTTTCAACATTTTAATTTAACCATCATACTAAGTATGTCAATGTAATACCGAATCATAAACGTGGAATCGTGATTATGCAAATTGTGTCCCTATATACATCTAGTTCGTGTACGGTCCGTATGAGCCTCCCTCACCATGCCGAAGCATAATGAGTGATCCTCGATCGAGATGTGCACTCTTCGCACGTGTGTGCTGGCTCCCGGTATACTTTAACACCAACTCCAACTTTCAACATTTCATGTGAACATATGATTCACATACTAAAAATATACCGTATTGTTTTTCAAAAAAAATCCGTAACCGGATATTTTTCCTTTAATTTCCGAAATCGTGATATTTTCTAAATCACGTAAATGTCAAAGCTTTATAAACACATTTTCTTTAAATGATTTTTCCCAAATCATTAAAACAAAATTGGCTGCCAAGAAAGGGTAAAATATCTTACCTCGTCAGCAATTTGACCTACGATCAATTTCTCGCACGAATTCCAAGATAGTCTTTTTTCCGAATTCGATCTACGAGTACCTAAAACAAGAAACACAGATAATTTAATTATCTGTCCAAGAATTCCGTAATCGAATTATGGTAAACTCAACTAATTAGTATGCCATTGAATTTTTCTAAAATTTAAAATGATACTTTATTTTAACACCGTAATTTTAAAATAGCAATTTTAACACAATTAACCAAAATATATATATATATTTTTAAAAATTTCGGTATGACCTGCCCTAAAAATAGGCTTCCCCAAAAGCTCCAAAATGCTCAACCTGTAGAAAAATTTTTCAATTCCCAGAACAATTCAAATACCAATTTCAAATCAATTTAAATTTAAAATCTAAAATCATTATTATTTTATTTATTATTATTATTATTATCATTATTATTATTATTATTATTATTATTATTACTATTACTATACATATATATATATGAAAACACACACACGCACACAGATATACATATATATATACATATACACCATTTTTTTTTCTCTTTTGCTGAAGAGAGTGGCCGGCCGGAAGAAAAACTCACGGCGGCAGGGGGGCGACGGCGGCTGACGTCAGGCACGGCGGTCGGCGGCGCGGCGAGGGGCAGCCGGCGAGGTGAGGACGAACGGCGAGGCGCGGCTTGGTGATGGCGTCGCGGGGAGAAAAATCGACCGTGGTATCCGGCGTTGCTTCGGTTGGTGAACGGCGGCGAGGGCGTTGGTGGCTCGGGCTCGCGAGGGAACGGCGGCTGTTCGGCGCGGCAGGTTCGGGCGGGACGAGTTTCGACCGAGCGACTTCGGCTTGGACTGGCGATCGGCGGTGGCGTCGCGACTGGCGGTCGGGTTCAGCGGCTTCCGGTGTGGTCAGCGTTCGGCCGAAAGAAAAAAGAAAAAGAAGGAAAGAAAAAAAAGAGATGGGGAGGGTAGGTGGCTGGTTCGGCCGAAGGAAAAAGAAAAGAAAAAGAAGAAGAAAAAAGAGCTGGGGAGGGGAAAGAGAGGATCTGCGAGGGGAAGAAGAAAAGAAAAAGAAAAGAAAAAAAAATAAAGAGGGTGAGAGGGAAACGAGCGCGAGAAGAAAAGAAGAAAAGAAAAGAAGAAGAGAGAAAAAAAAAATTAAACAAGGTGAGAGAGGGAGGAAGAATCGGCGAGGGACAGGAAAAACAAAGTGGAAGAGAGGGGCGAGCGTGAGAGAGAGTGAGTGATCGACAGGAAGAAAAACAGAGAGAGAGTGAGGGTATTAAGATGAGAGGGGGAAAAATTCCGAAAGAATCCGGAAAGAAAGAGGAAAAAAAAAGAAAAATAAATAAATGAAAAAAAATATTTAACAAATTTTGATTAGGTAAAAATTGTTAAAATTTTAAAATTGGTAAAAATGTTTTAAATATCTTCAAATTAATATTTAATACTCTAAAAATTTAAAATTGAATTCCCATGATAATAAGAAAAATTTTTTTGGCACACTAACAAATTGAGTTTATACATTCACGCGCGAAATTTTAAATTCGAAAATTTCGCGGCGTGACAACCTATCTGTTTTTATGTGATTATATTATTAACTATCACAGATTTATCAACGAACACTTTTTATATTTGAATTTATATTCATATTTTACTATTCATATGTATAGTACTATTTACATGTACAGGCACTGTTCACATATATGGTACTATTTAAAAATACAGTACTATTTACATATATAATACCATTTATCGTGACTTTTAATTTTAAATTCTTTACGTAAATTTAATTATAAAAATATAGAATTTATGTATAACTTGAAAAAAATACATAAAGTAAAGGATAGTTAACCATCAACGAATATGAACACAAAACCATAACAATATACTTAAATAATATTAAATTTGATTAATTATGGTGAAACTATAATTCCTAACATTTGTATGTTTGTTTGTGTGTTATTAATTTATTTTCATTTATTTTTGTCATTTTATTTTATTAATTTAATTTTTCAATTAAAACATTTTTTTTATTACTCAAATAAAATTAAAATTAATTAATTTCAGTACTTAATAATACTATCCTCATAAAAACGATACTTTAATTATCATTTTATTACCTATTTGATTCGTGCACTTATGGAAATCCATAACATTTCAGACTAACACATATTGGTTTATGTGACATTTGACACTTACACAAAAGCATATAATAGTGACATTACCATCTTTTAAAAAAAAAAAAAAAAAGGTTAGCAAGTTGGAACACAAATCATTTGGTATTTCAAACATATACAAATCTAACAAAACTGGATATAAATTATTCGACAAGTCCGAATGTAAAAGTTTAGCAGGTCTAGACACAAATTATGTGATGCTTACCTAACCTAACCATACTACTAATACACAATTAAGTTAGGCGGTATGAGATTAACTTAATATCGCTTAATTTACTCTACAAAACAACAAGCAAATTAGAACTTTTTAAAACTTTTATAATTTACATATAACTATGGAGGTTTACTAATAAAACATGGATTAACATGGTATATATAATAAATTACATCTCAGAATAAAACGTTGACCAAGTAATATATGTAACAATCTCTGTAGTTGACACAAGTTTCAAAATATGTAAGACAAAACAAAAGTGTGCCTATTTCAGGTCAGCAATATCCATATATAACTAAATTACAAGTATGGAGAGCGTGCCAACCGACCTCCTAACGATGTCAACTGCTAATCTGTGCCCTCACTTACATCACAAAAACTACATGAGTTAATACCAGTAATCAGAAACTATTCAAATAAATGAACATAGCATGATATATATAAGCTTATCAAACTTTCATTATACTTACCATTTTATAAAAATATTTATAAAATGCACATAATTGTATACACCATGAGCCACTTGCACAAGCCTAAAAATTAGCACACATACATACTATTAAACCTTAGCTAGCAATATAAAGTACCCCAATCTAGCCTATAAGACACTGTAGTTCTCCGATCCTAGAAACTATACTAAGGTCCAAAAGGGTGCCAATCTATCTCATGAAACTAAATTAAGCTCCCATCTAACCCAAAAAACTTATTAAGCCCACTTACCAACAAACTACATAACATACACAAAAATAATCTCTTTCTTATATTGTATGATGGTTACTTTATAAAATTACACAAATGCCATAGTGCATGCCTTCAAATGCTCTAATAAGTCATATCACATTTCTTATCTTGTGGTGCGATGGAAATGAATTTTTACGTATCTGGCTTCCAAAAAATAGAGAGAAATGGAAGGAGTCAGTACCCCCGTGAAGCCAAATGTTCTAGTGACCTGTTATTAACAATCCCAATAATGCCGTCACAACAAGAACTTTTTAAAATAGTTAACAACTAAATATATAGATAATAATTGAGAATAAAATGTTATTAAAATTCTTCCATATAAAAGAACTAGGACATAACAAACGCATACAAGTAATCTGTGAACTGAAACATTATTACGGAGGAAATGGAAGCCAAAAACCATTTATACATATCAATTCCACTAACCATACAAATAAAACAGTGTCAAATATTTGTCAGTTTCATAGTGATAAAAACATATGCTACACTAGGGCTAATTTTCAAATTAACTCTATATGTATACATATATATATGTATGTATGTATCTATAGTAGAAAATAAAACTAATAAATACACAAGGTACCACGAACTACTAGATATAAATATATGTATGTACAAGGCATGCTATCTTGATTAATAAACACGTGTCCGTTAGTTTCAAAATCATGAGGTTACACCTATTGCATTATTAACTATACGTACATAGACCTCTTGATATTTACTAGAAACATAGAGAAGTGGATAAGACACAATCATGAAATGCCAATGAATTAAATAAGATAAACATAATGTAAATAATTATGGAATACAGTATTTCATATATAATATTCAATGAGTATAACTTCAGAAAGAACACTATATACATATAGACACACACTTTTACTCGTACACGAAATTAGAACGTAAGAATCAAGATACATACAAGTCTAAGTATATATAAGTATTGGTAAAAATCGTTTGAATATAGTAATATATATGTATGACTAGATATAATCTTGTTCGGTAAGTACAAACATAAAATATTCAGCACGTCTGAACATAAAAATTGTTTGACAGGATCTATCAGATAATAGTCTAGCAGGACTAGACAAAACACACTTAGCAAGACTGAATGCAAAATTATTTGCATGTCCAAGTGTAAAAGCTCAATATGTTTGAACAAAAACATGCTTGGTAGGTCCTAGCATAAATCTGTTCAACAGGATAAAAAACAAGTTCAATATCTCAAGTTCCCTTCATTCGATATGCTAGTACAAAAAGAGGATTCCATGATGGTTTTTGACCACCGTGGAATCAATTACATGATGGTTACAAAACCATCATGTAATCCACCATCGTGGAAATCTTTTGGATTACACGACGGTTTCTAAACCGTCATGGTAGACAAGATTCCACAACAGTTAAATTGTCATGTAATGCTTAAACTTGGTGCCAGTTTGGGATTTTTAGTGAACTTTTCCACGACGGTTAACAATGTAAATCGTCATGGAAAATATAGCTTACACGATGGTTTCCAACCCAAACCGTCGTGGAAGGCTTGTTTTTCTTATAATTAAAAAATATTTCGTTTTATCGGTGATTTCCCGCGAGTGACCTATCCCGTGTGTTGTTCAATACACGGCCCAAAATAGAAATGACAACATAATAATCAAATGACATTATAAATATAAAAATGTGCCTACAATACATTACATTACAAGTTTATATTTGATATCTAATGAAATCCATTACAAATGTAGACCATTCTCTTCTAACTAATTCCAAATCAGCACGGGTAAAATATGTCTTCCTCTGAGGAAAGTCCAATCCATTAACATTAAAGGACTATGTCCCGCATAAAACCTAATATAAAAAGACTACACTCACAATTACCCTCTTGGCGAGGACAAATTGGAGCCCTGATTTTTGTTTGATAGTCTCGTCGCTTTTTTTATCCCTTCATCCCCTATAAGCTTCCAATCCATTAGGGCCCTAGCAATGTAGCCAAATTCAAAAGAATTAAGTTGTACACCATTAAGGTGGAATCAAAATTTAGTATATGAAACTATATTTACCTGGTGATTAGATTAGTAAAATCATCTGTTGCCCATTCCGACGAGGATCAAAATAACGGACTAGGTCCTCCCATCAGTCAATAACTCCTAAAACCCGATGTTTGCCGCCATTATATGGCACAAGATAAACCAAATCCTCATTCTCATTCTCTTGAAAATTTGACACATCCTCATTCTCTTGTGACATTATTAACCAACCTAAACCATATACTCACCCAAATACCAAAAACACAAAAATTACAATTCCAAATATCATTATGCATCTTTCAAAGCATATTAGCATTCCAAGTAGCAATACTATCTTTCAATAAACCAAAACCTTTTACTAAATTGAAAAAACACATACACCCAAACACAGACAAAAAAATATAATAATCAAATCAAGAAACCTCTTCTAATTCAATCAAGAAACCAATATTATCTTGCAACAAACCAACACCTTTTACTTGAATCTCCAAGGGAAAAATATTTATATAAACGGTAATAACAATATATCGCTATTTTTCAATTGGTACAATTGCTATTTTTCATAAATAAAAAAGACTAATATATAAATGGAACATATAGCTATTCGTCGCAATACAAACCTTGAAAATTGTTTCACCTGCGATATTAATCAAACATGTTATAGGCAATAAGCACATCTCAAAGCAATAAGGAATCACAAGCTTCCAAACCAAATTAAGGCACCTCCGACCAGTCACAGTCGGAATGGAATTTCGATGATTTTCCAACTACACAAAAAACACGCAAGTCACTCTGCTTAACCCAAGTACTTAAAGCTGCATTAATTAATAACAGAGTTTTAACCAGTCGATGCATACACATTCATCCATAAATCTCAAATAGAACTTGATAAAGATGGGTAAAGTGACCTAAAGTAAATGTACAAAACCCCAATGGTGTATAATTCATCATGGATGGTACTGGCTTATCCCAAAAAAAAAATGGATGATACTATATCAAAGAGAAAAGATGAGAAAATTAAAACCCACAAGAACTTAGATGAAATTAAAAGTTGAAATGAAATAAAAAGTGGCAGCAATCTCTTAGTCAGAATCTCACAAACATGAAGAATACCAACACCTGGGATTACCAATCACATTATCTTACCTCAAAGTCAACGGCGTTGGGAAAAAGAGAGAGAGAGTGGGTCTTCGGGGGCGGCGTTGGGAGGAAGAGACGGAGGCGACGGCCGTGGGTACTTCGGCGCGAGAAAGAGAGTGTAGGAGGCGAGCGCGCAACGCTGATGGGAGGAAGAAGAAAGAGAGGAGGCGGGAGAGAGAGAGTATGAGAGGAGGAGGTGGGAAAAACGAATTTAGTGAGAGCGAAGAGGGATATGAGGGTTTTGAAAAAAAAAATAATAATAATATTTTTGAAATTTAAATTTTTTTTCAATTATACTCTTGAAAACCTTCGTGGTAACTGGAATTACACTTTTCAACTTTAACGACGGTGCTTGGAAAAAAAATCTCCGTGTTATGTTTTTGAACTACTTTCAACGACGATTTTTTGAATAATCATTGTGTAATCTTCATAGTTTATTTCAATATTTGTAATGCTGCGGCGGACTGGTATTGGGTGATATTTTTCAAACAATATAAAGTCATTAATAATGAGTTAAACCTAAGTTTAAGCCCAAATAAAAGTTTGCTTAAGCTCTAGCTCAAGTAGAAGTTTATCCAAGCCCGTATTTAGATAGAAGTATACTTTGATAGAAACCTATCTAGTAAATGAGGTATAAGTCTACTGAAGCAAATAGATAAGAATCTACTTATTATAACTTTGAAGTCTATATAACTATGATGTAGAAATCTATTTATAAAGAAGTCTACCTGAAACCACATCAGATGTTAGAAGGGAAACTCAAGCATTTATAAAAATGTATTAGTCGATTATCAAAAAGAGTTTATAAAAGAAGTGTCGGTTACTCTTGGTAACCGAATGGTTTTCTTCGGTTTTGAAGCTAAACGGACGTAACCGTTCGTGATTATGGTCCATTAATTCCACCATTATTCCTCCATTTACGTTATGAAACTCTCTTGATGAAAGAGAATAAAAAGAGGACGTTGGCTCTTGGTCCCGGAGCTTGATTATCAAAATTTTCATTTTTCATTTCACCATCATTCATGAGGATTGAGAGCTTCAAAAGCCAAGCCTTCCGTGTGTTTTTTAACGTTTGATTCTAAGTTTTACAGATTTGTCGAAGAAATAACAATGGCGGGAGGTATTTTTCAGGTCCCGATAATTTTTTTCCACATTTTGATCTATATAATATATTTGGATTTGTTTGGCATGTTTAGATCATTATAGTTTGCTTATATTTGGTATCAGAGAACAGGTTTATGCCTCTGTCTTATTTGCTAGAGAACCTACAAATTTTTTTTTCAAAAACTTGTAAGCAAACTATAATGATCTAAACATGCCAAACAAATCCAAATATAGCATATAGATCAAAATGTGGAAAAAAAATTTATCGGGACCAGAAAAATACCTCCTGTCATTGTTATTTCTCCGACAAATGTGCAAATTTTTTTTTCAAAAACTTACATCAATGGTTTTGTTTTTGGGCTTAAATTTTAGACGTTGTTTTTGAAAAATAAGATTAGAGATCATTAGGAAATTCAATTTCTATGAATTATGGCTTTTGAAACGTGAATTTTGGTGTCCGGAAGGCCAAGAAACCATCGGGTTTCATTTCGGGTCGAATCCGGGTCAAAAACGGGTCTGTAAAACCTAACTGGAGGTTGAAGACGACCAAAAAATGACATGTCATTTTGTATGCCGAGAAAAACGATGCGTCATTTCATAAGGTGAAGGCTGTTGTCAATCGAGAAAAATGACATGTCGTTTTGGCAGAATAAAAATAACACGTCGTTTTGACAGCTGGGAAGCGACATTCTGATATCAAAAACGACGTGTCTTTTCCAGAAGCCCAATTTGTATCGTTTTCTTGAAGATTGTGTCGTTTTTTATTCAAACAAATTTTATTGTCGATTTCTCCAGATTTTGTCGTTTTTCTTCCCAAAAAAATTTTTTAATTATTGTTTTATTTTAATGTGCTTAATTAATTTATTTGGGTTTGTACGTTAAATTTATTATTTTATTATACATGCAACATTGAGTTAATTAATAGAGTACATTAATTTTATTAATATTGCTTATGGTTTTTTATAATATTATTAATTTTTATTGATATTACTTATGATATTATGCAATATATATGGTTATCTTGTTAATTAAATGTTGTATGATCCATATAATTTGTTTAATTTTTAGAGTAGTCACAGCACCTTTAAATTATACAAATTATATATTAAGAATTTTGAGGATCACATTATAATATTAGTTGTGATTAATTATATGTAATACAATAAAATTTATCCCACAGGAATTTTTGTTGTATTTGTATAATTAATTAGGATGAAATGTCAAATTATATTTCTTAATCTACCCACAGGAATTAAGAAAAGGAACGTAATTTGATAGTTTTATCATTTATTTAAAATGGACCTAATTGAGTAAAATTTCAGCCCACAGGCAAGTTTTATGTCACTAGATTCATATTTATGTTTTGTATTGGTAAAGCATAACTTAAGTTTTAACCTTAAAAATTGTGAATTAAGTATGTATATTTAATTTGTGCAGCTATGCAACCTGTCAATTTTTCTGATTTTAAGTGTGACATTCTCGAATTAAAAGACGATAATTACAAGATCTAGAAGGAGAGAATTCTTCTTCATTTGGGCTGGATGAACATTAATTATGCTATAAGGAAAGACGAACCACCTGCTATAACTGAAACCAGTACTCAAGCTGATGTTGCTCTTTATGAAAAATGGGAGCAATCTAATCACCTAAGTATCATGTTTATAAAGACCAACATCTCTACTAGTATTCGTGGTTCCGCCAAAGGCTATGAAAAGGTCCAAGATTTGCTGAGGGCCATAGGTGAACAGTTTGAAACTTCTGATAAGGCGCTTGCTAGCACCTTAATAATAAAGTTTTCATCGATGAGGCTCACTACAGTAAAAGGTGTGTGGGAGCATATCATGAAGATGAGAGATATTGCGACTCAATTGAAAACACTTGAGGTTGCAATGTCTGAAACCTTTCTTGTCCATTATATATTGAACACTCTTCCACAGTAATATGGGCCCTTTAAAATTTTCTACAACACACATAAAGAAAAGTGGTCAATTAATAAACTCATGACCATATGTGTTTCAAGAAGAGGGCAAGCTGATAATGGAACAAGGTGAGAGTGTCATGATGGCAACAGACAAGAAAGATGACAAGCAAGCCAAGAATAAAGGGAAAGGTAAAATACCTCCACAAGATGGAATAAAGAAATAATCCAAGTGTTTCTTCTGTAAAAAGAAGGGACACATGAAGAAGGATTGCACTAAATTCCAGAAATGGCTTGAGAAGAAAGGTAAACTAATCTCATTTGTTTGTTATGAATCCAATATGGCTGATGTTGGTCATAACACATGGTGGATTGATTCTGAGTCTACAATCCATGTTTCAAATACCTTGCAGGGTATGCGAAATCTGCGAAAACCAGTGGGAAGTAAGCAATGCATCTTTTCAGGAAATAAGGTGGGCTCGCATGTGGAGGCCATTAGGACATGCAGTTTAATTTTAAGTAGTAGCTTAATTTTGGATTTAGAAAATACTGTTTATGTTCTAAGTTTTTCTAGAAACTTGATTTCTGTTACAAGACTTGTACCATTGGGTTTTTCCTTTAATTTTTCAAAGACATCTTTTAGTTTATCTTATAAATCTGATGTTGTTGAAAATGGTATTTTGTCTAATGGTCTTTTCTCTATTAATTTACAAAATGATGCCACTAATAATGCTATGCATGTTTACGCTAGTTTAAAACGATGTGTTATAAATGAGGATTCTTCTGTGTTGTGACACTGGAGATTGGAACATATCTCCAAAGATAGGATTAAGAGATTGATAAAAAATGGAGTATTAAGTACTTTAGATTTTGCTGATTTCGAGATCTGTGTGGACTGCATTAAGGGAAAGCGTACCAAAATATCTAAGAAGGGTGCGCACAGAAGTTTCAAATTACTTGAAATCATCAATTCAGATATCTGTTGTCCAGATATGGACATACAAAGTGGTCTAAAATACTTTATCTCCTTTGTTGACAATTTCTCACGTTACATGTATATCTACTTGCTTCAGAATAAAAATGAAGTATTAGATGCCTTTAAGGTTTTCAAGGCTAAAGTAGAGAAACAATGTGAAAAACAAATTAAGATCGTGAGAACTGACAGAGGAGGGGAGTATTATGGTAGATACACCGAGGATGGACAAGCTCCTGGTCCATTTGCTAAGTTTCTTAAAGAGCATGGAATAGTTGCTTAATACACCAATCCTGGTTCTCCGAGTAAGAATGGTATTACAGAAAGAAGAAACCGGACTTTAATGGAGATGGTTAGGAGTATGCGCAGTAATGCTAACTTCCTATATCATTGTGGACTGAAACTCTTAAAATTGCAGCGTATATATTAAACCGAGTTCCAATCAAGGCTGTCCCAAAAATGCCATTTGAATTATGAAAAGGTTGGAAACTGAGTTTGCGTCATATACGCATTTGGGGATGCCCATCTGAAGTTAGAGTTTACAACCCACAAGAAAAGAAGCTGGATCCAAGGACTATTAGTGGGTATTTCATTCGATATACTGAAAAGTCTAAAGGATACAGAATCTATTGTCCATCTTATAGCACTAGGATTGTGGAATCTAGAAATGTGAAGTTTCTTAAGAATGACATGATTAGTGGGAGAGATCAATTTCAAGATATTGTTCCTGAAAGAGATCATATTGATGCTTAACCTTCCACATCAAGTAATAAAATGATTGTCATTGTTAATGCCCCTCAAGTTCCACCGGGTGTTTAACAACCAGTTGTTGAGGTTCCACAAACTGCTAATGATCAACCAGTAGATCAAGTTATTCAAGAAGTACCAGAAATGGTTGAACAACCAGTTGATCAACACGATCTTAAGAGAATGTTGAAACAACTTTAAGAAGATCCACTAAATTAAGAAGGTCAGTAGTATCTAGTGATTACATCGTGTATCTACAAGAGTCGGACTATAACATTGGATCCGAAATTGATCCTGAAACGTTTTCACAAGCCATGAGTTGCAAGGAATCTAACTTATGACATGATATTATGAAAGATGAGATGAATTCTATGTCATCTAATGGTGTTTGGGACCTTGTTGAGTTGCCTGACGGTGCAAAAGCCATTGGATGCAAGTGGGTCTTTAAGACAAAAAAAGACTCACTGGGCAACATTGAGAGATACAAGGCTAGACTCGTTGCAAAAAGATTCACTCAAAAGGAAGGAATCGATTACATAGAGACCTTTTCTCCTATATCTAAAAAAGATTCTCTTCGCATTATCATGGCATTAGTTGCACATTTTGACCTAGAGTTGCAACAGATGGATGTGAAAATGGCCTTTCTCAATGGAGATCTAGAAGAAGAGGTTTACATGAAACAACCAGAAGGATTTTCCTCTAGTGGTGGTGAGCATTTGGTTTGCAAGCTCAAGAAATCTATATATGGATTGAAACAAGCTTTCTATCAGTGGTATTTGAAATTTCATGATGTTATCTCTTCATTTGGATTTGTAGAGAACATTATGGATCAATGCATATACCAGAAGGTCAATGGAAGCAAGATTTGTTTCCTTATTTTATATGTAGATTATATGTAGATAATATTTTACTTACGACTAATGATAAGGGTATGCTACATGAGATGAAACAATTTCTCTCTAAAAACTTCGATATGAAGGATATGGGTGATGCATCTTATGTCCTTGGGATTAAGATACATAGAGACAGAATACATGGTATTTTGGGTATGTCTCAAGAAACATATATCAACAGGGTTTTAGAGAGATTTCGGATAAAGGATTGTTCACCGAGTATAGCTCTTCTTGTGAAGGGTGACAAACTCAGCTTGAATCAATGTCCAAATAATGATCTTGAAAGAGAACAAATGAAGAATATTCCTTATGGTTCAGTTGTGGGAAGCCTTATGTATGTTCAGGTCTGCACAAGGCCTAACAAAGCTTTTGCAGTAGGTAAGTTAGGAAGATATCAGAGTAATCCAGATATAGACCACTGGAAAGCTGCAAAGAAGGTGCTTAGGTATCTTCAAGGCACCAAGAATTACATGCTTATGTTCAGACAGACTGATCTTTTAGAAGTAATTGACTACTCCGATTCAGACTACGCTCGCTGTGTTGATTCTCGGAAGTCAACTTCAGGATACATCTTTATGCTAGCCAGTGGAGCTGTTTCTTGGAGAAGTGCGAAGCAAACCTTGACTACTACTTCCACTATGGAAGCTAAGTTCGTGTCCTATTTTGAGGCTACTTCACGTGGTGTATGAATAAAGAATTTCATTTCTGAGCTTAGAATTATGGATTCGATATCTAGGTCATTGAAGATATACTGTTATAATTCAACTGCTGTTTTTATAGCTAAGAATAATAAAAGCAGTAGTCGAAGCAAGCACATTGATATCGAGTATCTAGTCATAAAAGAATGTGTTAAAGACAAATCAATGGTTATTGAACATATTAGCACTGAATTGATGATTGCTGATCCTTTAACTAAAGGCATACCACCACAAAAATTCAAAGATCATGTAGTTAGAATGGGACTTGGTTCCTCTATGTAATTTTGTTATAAGAATGATATTATTATAATGAAATTCCTTTTGTGATGTTTTCTCATTTTTGTCATCTCATGTACACATATGTTAGTCTTGAGAAAATATCTTTATGTTTGGACCAAGAATAAACATAGGGTTTATTCATTAAGTTATATGAGCTATTAAAGGGACAGATTGCATTGTAATACATGGACGATAATACTCATATTTAAGAGGACTTGTCGCCATGATTCATGTACTTTGTTTCTTACTTGGTGAATGTTGGAATTTATGGACCAAGTGAGAGAATGTCGGTTACTCTTGGTAACCAAATGGTTTCCTTCAGTTTTGAAGCTAAACGGACGTAACCGTTCGTGATTATGGTCCATTAATTTCACCATTATTCCTCCATTTATGTTATGAAACTCTCTTGATAGAAGAGAATAAAAGGAGGACGTTGGCTCTTGGTCCCGGAGCTTGATTCTCAAAATTTTCGTTTTTCATTACACCATCATTCGTGAGGATTGAGAACTTCGAAGGCCAAGCTTCCGTATGTTTTTTAACATTTGGTTCTAAATTTTACAGGTTCATCAGAGAAATAACAATGACGGGAGGTATTTTTCTGGTCCCGATATTTTTTTTCCGCATTTTGATTTATATGCTATATTTGGATTTGTTTGGCATGTTTAGATCATTATAGTTTGCTTACAAGAAGCTCAAGCATCTACATTTAATGTTTAAGATGCTAAATGTTTGAAATTATATGTATTAAATCACCGGAAGGTAAAGAATTTTATTGCAAATAAATAGAGAATAAACTATCTAATTAAGAGGAAACTTGAACTCTTTTATTCTTAATATACTATAAATTCTCTTGAATTGAGAGAAAAAAATAAGACATAATTTTTAACACAAAACCTTAAGATACTCATATTGGATTTTGATTTTTACTCTTTGTTATGACTCAGTGGTCTTGATTATTTGTTCGTTTAATCGTGTTTTCTAGTTCATGTACGTTCGATTGATGTTGGATGAAATTTTGATGTAACAAATATATTGACAGAGACCTACTTACAAGGGTAAATTGAGTAACAGTGAAGGAACTTTCAACGAAAAGAAAAAGAGAAAAAAAAGTTATAGTGTAGGAACATAGGCTATGTTTGTTTTTGTTTTAGAGATTGATTTCACAGTTTCCTAGATAAACATTTTTGAAAAGGTTTTGAACTCTTGTTTGTTTAGCTGAAATTTTGAAAATTTGACTTGAAAATGCTGGGACCATTTTTTTGTTTTTGGGCTTAACTTTGAAAACAGCTGAAAGATGATTTCAGTTTTGTTTTCCTCAGCAAGTGCACACGAACCCTTTCTTTGTCTACCAAGCCACACACAAATCCTTTCCTCATCACTCCCTCTCTGCTACCTCTTTCTCTATCTCTCCTTCCCAGTGATCAACTCCACCACCTCTCTCTTTCTCCTTCATCGCCATCAGCCTGAGCACTCTCTTGTTCGTAGGCTCGACTCTATTGTCTCTTTCTCCTTCATCACCGTGGCTCCGAGCTCTGTCTCTTCTCGGTCAGTGGTCTTCACAATGTTGTCATTCTCATCCATCACCGTCGCCATTAATGGTCTGTCTATCTTTTCTTTTTGCTTGTCTTCCTCGTAAGGTAAGCTCCTCATCTCACTCGATTTCTATTTTTTATTTTTTGGACTGTTGATTTAGTAGAGCTGACCTAATAATTGGGTGTTAGATTAAAATGTATTGGAACACAGGCTGCAATGTAATTGCGTGTTTAGTTATCCGTACTTGGCGTGAATAATATGTAAAATTCCATAGATTTTAGTGGCATGTTTACTTACGTAATTGAAATGGATTATATGTAAAATTCAATAGATTTTACTGACATGTTTACTTACGTAATTGAAGTGGATTATATGCAAAAAACAGAAAAGATTTTACTAGCGTGTTTGCTTACATAAACACAAAAGTAAAATCTCTAATGGGACTACTAATTAGAGAAAGAAAACAAATGTCAACACAGAAGCCAACCTTGTAAAAATACTTTTTCTGAAGCTTGATTGGAGTGTGCACTCATCTTTTTATTCTGATCTTTAAAATCTTATTGTTGAAAATTTGAAAATGATAACTATTGTCAAATTGTTATGGACTACCGATATATGAAAACACAAATAAATAAAAATAACTTGAATTGCAATGTTGAATAGCAGATAAGGATGTTCTTGGAGAAGTTGAGTGGTTTTTAGCTTTCATATCTATGAAATATCTACCACAGTAATAAACATTTGTTACATGGTCAAACACATTCATGGAGTAGAAATGAGGAATCATGCAAGACGTTTTCCTAAATGTAGATTCATCAATCTTTTGGCAACAAATACCTTGCATCATTGAAGCATGAACTATTTTCATTTTTTTTTAAATCAAATTTGAGTTCCTAGTTTGCTTACTTGGTACTCAAACACTACCGTTACTGTAAAAGCATGGTCAGTAGAACTTATAGCTTAAGCAGCAGTGTTGTTTCCTTGGACATTGGAATTTGCCTCCTTATTTTTCTAAATGAGAGAAAAAATCACTGTTATTTGAGTGGAAATGTTAAGAGGAAAATCTGAGTTTGAAAATGTGCAAATAAGTTTATGCATGTTTGGTGATAATGAAAGAAACTGTCATGTTAAAACCAAGCATTGGAAATGATTCATTTATTATGGTAGATAAATTGGTAATTTTTTAGTTAAATGCTACTTCTACTATTAAGAACTACTTTGTGATGTACTTGTAACTAATTATAATAGTTAATTAGAGTTTAATTGATATAGTAAGTATTTAAATATTATGGTTATTAATTTTCAATTAAAAAATTTTATTAATTTTTAATTTTAGTATGCATGATAATTTTTTTAAAATTAAACATAAATATGTTTTCATAAAGTACTTATAAAATGATTGGTTTTCAAAAATGTAACCAAACACAGTTTCATTTTTTTGTTTTTCAAAACATACACTCAAAAAATATAACCAAACACAGTTTCAGAAACGATCTCAAAACAATTTTTAAAACGATCTCATTTTCAGTTTTTTTGAAACCATAATAAATTTCAAAAATAATACTAAACGCTACCATAAATTCCCAAAACAATATCATATTTTATTACTTTTTGCCTCAAAACCATTTCCTTGCCCAACTTCCGCATTATTCACATTCCAAAGCATTAGATTATTGTTTTTGGATTTCAATTTATGTTCATGCCCTTAAGAAAAATAATGTAGTTAAGATACGGTAGTGTCCAATTGAGAGACCTTATTGGTAGAGTTCAATTTAGAGCCATTTATTTTAATCTATTGGTTGAGGTATTGAAGGTGTATAGTAAATAAAATAAGTACTAGCATGTAGGATTGAAGAAAAAAAATTAAAATTTTAAAGAATTTTGACATCTTCCTCAAAATTTAACCAAAAAAAAATTTTTCCACATACAAAAGTTTGTAGCAATGTATACCCTGAGGAGTCACCGTCAGAGTTGGAGGGGCGATTAGGCTTGATGATCTCCAACTTCAAAACACCACGCCGATGGGCTCGCTCAGACTGGGATGTCAAAGTTGGATTTCTCCTATCTCAACCAAGTCTAACTTTACATTTAAAAGCTTAGTTGATCTAGTCACTGTCCAAGGAGAAATCACCAACGGAGCGAGTCTAGCTCGATTTGGTCACCTTTGAAGTATTGGCCAAGTCTAAACTTACATCCAAAACCTCGCGTGAGAAGAAATCGCCAACGACTGATCTAGTTGTGGGGGTAGGGCTGGAGGTCATCGACGGCTGATCTTGTTACAAGGGGTTTGGGGTCGTTGTCGGGTTAAGGTTTGGGGGTTGGAGTCGATGGGGCAGGGAGGGCGTAGAGGGTCTGCTCGCAGGGGGAAGTGGGTCGACGTTACAGTTGAAGACTAGTTTTTTTTTTTTAATTTCTTTTTTTGCTTGAATATTTTTTTTATTTCTTAATATATATTATGAGATAAGGTACATTATAATTATTATATACAAATGACTTTTAACTATTAAATTATATCTAAACAGTTAAAAAATAAACTCTAAGACAAATTATGATATAACCTCTTAAAAATACTCTATCACAACCTCTCTTTCATTGCAAAATTACTACAAAACCATTTCCGTTTTACTTTAATAGGGTTAATTTGCCTACACCCCTTTTGTGCATAGTTCCCCAAACTTGGAACCCTTTGAAGTTGCACTAAGATTAAGGGGGAGTTTGGGACATCAAAACAAACATCTCTAAAACACCTTTTTTCAGATACTTAATCACTTTTCACTATTTACATCTCTAAAACATTACAATAAACTCTAAACTTTAAAAATTCATAACTTTGTGTATATAAGTTTAAATAAGATGATTTTTTTTAAATTACATAGAATTTTGAAAAGAACAAAACAATATCCATATTGATATATTTTAAAAAAAAATTAATTTTTTAATTTTTTTATCCCAAACAATTTTTTTCCTCAAACATATTTTTCAAAATAACTTTTTTCAAACAAAAAAAAAATCTTCAAAACCTCCCTAAAACTCCGCTTAAGTTTATTCACAAGAAACCGGTTATATTTTCAACTTGGGCCCACATTACTGTGGAACAGGTCCCGATAAAAGTAGTGGGGGACCATAGAATTGTATATGTTTATAACATCCATGAGAAGCAGAGTTTCTTTTAGGATGCTGCTCAAACACATCGTCCAAGTATTTTTGTTGTTTTCCACTTTTGTTTTTTTTATTTTGTTTATTTTTGGCGTTAGAAGCCGTTTGTAAGAGAGCCAAGGGACTTCACTGTAGGCTTTTGTGTTGCTTCTTTCTCTCTCTTTTTTCTTTTCTTTCTGAAAACGTCGTTTGTGCTGCGTCTTCTCTCTCCATTTTTCTTTTCTTCTCGTAAGTTATTATATTTAAAAAATGAGAACCTATGATACGTCATAATTTAATTATTTTATCGATAGAGGATTATTTAATGATTATAAATTAAAATTCATTTATTTTAAATAATAAGATGGCATTATTTACGTGAGATAGAAAACACCAGATCAATCTCGTTATTATAAAAATTACTCACATATCATCATGTAGATCAGGATGTATGATGATGTTATAGTAAATTATCCCGTGGTTATAATAAATATGCTTAGTAGTTTGTATAAAAACTACCACGACGGTGTGACCATCGACCACCCCCCCTAGTGACCACCCCCCACAACTAGATCTAGTCCAATTTGAATTCGAATTTGCCGCCCTGCGACCTTCCACAAGCACACCCCCCCTCCCGCGACTTCACCGTCCTCTCGCCCCCCACAATCGAATTTACTACCCTTTGATGACCTTCCACAGACCCTACCTCTCGTGACTTTGCAGCCCTCCCTCGCAATGATGATCACAGATCCCCCCTTGTGACTTTGACATAATCGAACCCCCCTCCCAACCCTACCCTTATGACTCCAGACCCGACCCTCTCACAACTTCCCCCAGGTGATTTCATTGGCAATGTAGGGAATCTCGAGAGCACCATCAACCTTAAGGAGCGATTTCCTATTAGAAGGAGATGTGGGCCGCCAGATCTAGATGCAGATACAAGGGGGGTGTTGGGGTTTTTTTTTAATTTTTTTCTGTAATCTTATAAATTAGTATTTATTTCAATTATTGCACACCTTTAATATCTCAACTGTTGAAAATCCATCTAATAGTTTTATATTAACCCATATTGATAGGATATATAAATCATACCATACCACATGTTTTTCCCATTTTTAAATTCGAATGTGTTTAAAAAAAAAACTATAATTTACCCACATTAAAATGTATTGTTAAACATGTGTTTATATTCTTTATTTTGTTCAAAATCTTTTTTTTTAATGTGATATTATTTCTTCCCCTTTCTCTTTTTTCTCTACACATATTCTCATTCATTTTTATCTAAAGATTTCTTTTCTTCTAAAGATAAATGAGCTTTATATTATTTATCTATAATTATATTATAAAAAATAGTTGCCTTTTTCATACTATTCAAGAATATGGTTTCTCTATTTTGCCTTTATTTTGCCTTTTTGTGCTTTTTTTTTTTCTTGTATTAACGTTGTTTACTTCTTTTTTATTTTATTCTTGTTTTTGCTTTTTCTCCCCCAAAATTTTAATATTCATAGTTGATACATTAAAATACTTTTTATTTTTTCAAATTGCCTCCATTACATTAACTTTTTTTAAAATATGTCAACATATATATTTTATAATTCTTTAAATTATAATGTTGCTTTTTAATCACTAATTACTTCATGTGTTAAATTTTTTAGAAAACAATAAATCGATAGAAAGATATTGAAGTTTAACATTTATATATATATTTTTTAAAAAGAACGCATTATCTACGCATGCGGAGCATGTGCCAAAAAACTAGTCCATACATAATAAGGTGAGATGGCGGAATTCCGAGAAATAATGACATGTGACCACTGAATCACAACGCGGCAAAATATTAATTATCACGACATTCAAGGAATAAATATTTCACCGATTATTATTGTTTTTCTTATCTTTTGAATTGAAGAGGCGTGTCGCGCTTGATTTATTTGTTATTTTGTGGCTCTTTTTAATCCCTCGTGTCTTGCGATTATGCTATGTATATTTTTCTTTATGATTGTGGGGACATAAAATTGATTTACGTATCCTCAAAATGTTTTTTTTTTAATTCTAAAACGAAAAATTAAGAAAATGACAAGATCTGGAGCATTCGACTTTTATTGCCGCCCATTGTGGCATTTGTTGCCCTGGGACCACATTTACAAATGCATGATTGATCAAGACCACGGTTTTCTTACTTTCCAGTTCACATTTATAAATAATATATATGCACCATACACATACGTCAGTGGCCACAAGTGGAGATTTAAAACATTTTGTGTTTCTGTTAAAAGTTTATAAGCAATTCGCTTGTTGTATATCTAACCAAAGGAAAAAAATAATGAAGATAGAGATTGGGAACAAAGTAGTTACGGAGGTGAAGCCGGCGGAGATGACGCCCCGGCGGTCCCTTTGGTTATCGGAGTTGGACTTGTTGAACCTCAACATGCACACTCCGACCATCTACTTCTACAAAAACAATGGATCTACTAACTTTTTCGATCCGGCCGTCCTCAAGGAAGCCCTAAGCAAGGTTCTAGTCCCTTTCTATCCGATGGCCGGCCGTTTCAAGCTCGACGACGACGGCCGTCTCGAGATCGATTGCAATGGAGAAGGCGTCCTCTTCATCGAAGCCGAGTGCAACTCCGCTGTCGATGATTTTGGAGATTTCGCGCCGATGCTTGACCTGAAGAAGCTTATTCCCTCTGTTGACTACTCTGGTGGCATTTCATCATATCCCTTCATGGTTGCACAGGTAAACGTGTGCCTCTTGTGTGGATTTTTGAATTGTTTTAGTTTGTTCTTTTGGGTTCTTTTGATAACATACGTTTTCATATCTCAATTTAATCACTAATTTTCTTGTAATTTATAGAGGATGAAATTCTTGAAAAGTACAAAGTTATTAGTCGAGATATGATCTAGAGTCATGATCATTCCTGGCGGAACCACACGTTGACTTTATTTATTTATTTATTTATTTGCCAAATCTATAATTTTAGATTCGATTGATTTTATGTTTTATAGTTTATTAATATTTAATATTATGCTCATTTTTTAATTTAATATTTATCTAATTTTATAAAAATATTATATTCACATATAAAATTGAATTTCACAAATATTGTCTTGAAGTTGTAATCAAACCCTACTTAATAATTCAAAATGTATAATTATGTTATTATTTAACTAAACATTATTTCTATTTACCCAAAAAAAAAACTAAGCGTTATTTCCATTTTTACTGAGTAGAAAAATTTTATGATCATTTCTTCAATGATTAACAAATAGTGGTGAAGTAGAAAATTTTAGCTCTTAATTAATTAATATATTCTTTAATCGTGCTTCTTATCTCTTTTCTGTTAATTAAAAAAATTATGCCTGTTGTGTCCTGAATAGTACTTGATTTTTTTATTTATTTTTTGAGTTTGTGAGTGTGAGGATTAGAATTCTACACTATATCTTAAGATAAAATAGGGTGTGTAATATTTATTACGTTATACCCACAATTAAAGTAATAATTAATTTTCTATTAAAAAATGTTAGTAATATCAATTTTAATATCGATTTTTAAATATTAACCTATATAGTATATGAGTTATTATTTTTTTATAAATATTTAAAATATTATTATATTAATTGTAATTATTAATAAAGGTATGATAAGTAAATTAATACTTAAAAATTTTTCGTTTAATTGATTTGGCTACTTTTTTTTGGTATTTCGGTATATATTTTTATTCTTACTTCCTTCTTTTTGAGTAATTGACAGGTCACTCGTTTTAAATGTGGCGGAATGTCACTTGGACTCGCAATTGAACATCAAATAGCTGATGGACCCGCCGCTATTCACTTTGTGAATTCATGGGCAGATATTGCTCATGGCCTTGAACTTAAAACACTACCATTTTTGGACAGGACTATACTTAGTCCTCGTGACCCACCCCAACCTAAATTCGATCACATTGAATACGAAAACACTCCAATACTTTACAAAACCCCCCTTGATCATGTACAAAGCTCCACGGTTGTTGTTTTTAGAATTACAAAGGAGCAAATTAATATCCTAAAAACCAAGGCCATAGAAGATGGTGATTTTACTACCAACTACAGCACATTTGAGGTTTTAGCCGGCCATGTTTGGAAATGCACGTGCATAGCACGTGGAGTTCCAAATGATATAGAGGCTAGATTATATTTTCCAGTCAATGGAAGGTACTCTAGATTGAAACCACCCCTTCCAGATGGTTACTTTGGCAATGTGGTTTTCACAACCACAGCAACTTCTTTGGCCGGCGATCTCCAATCTAAACCGTTGTTCTATGCAGCAAGTCGCGTACGCAAAGCTTTGGAGCGTATGAGCAATGACTACTTAAGATCGGCAATAGATTATTTAGCGCTTCACCCCGGGACCAAGCGATATGGGACTCGTAATTTTATAACTCCGAATTTTTCAATCACTAGTTGGGTTAGGATGCCGACACATGAAGCGGATTTCGGATGGGGACGACCACGTCACATGGGATCTGGAGGACTAACACACTCTGAAGGGAAGGCCACTATTCTGCCTACTGAAACTCAGGACCAGAGCTTACAAGTAGTCATAGGTCTGCAATTTGATCACATGAAAGTGTTTGAAAATTTGTTTTACGCAATATGATATGAATTAGGAGTCACATGCGTTATTATTATTGGATTGTTTTTGTTGTTTCTTTTATGTTGAGAGTAGCTAGTTGGTTAATTTTGTCTGCTTCATATTTGTTATGAATTTTAATTTGTTTGAATTTTATTATTAAAAACTATATGGAAATTTTGAATTGATTGTGGAATTTTTCATTAAATATTTGTTGTGAATTAATTTCAGTGTTGCCAAGGATTTGATTTTCGGATTTATTTTCTTTGAGAATTAATCGAGAAAATCCGAAATTCAAATAAGAATTTTATTTAACAAACTTTATTTTTGACCTGTTTTTAATGTTCGGTTTCCATTTCTTTCAACTTACTTGATTTACATATTCAATCCGGTGGTAGGGAAGTTTTTGAAAGCTTTCTAAAACATAATTCAATCTATTTTAAAATCTGTTATTTTAATTATTTACTGAAAACTTCTTTTTACTTTGATTTCCGAAAACAAATTACTATAATGCAAGGATAAAAAATGTGAGAAAATATATATATGTGATTTAGAAATTACCTTAAAAAAGACAAATAAAGATCTCAGAAAGTTCTTTTATCATCTTGGAGAAAGGATGGATATTGACTTTTTTTTTTGACTTACCAATGAACACCGCTGGCATATAAGATTTTTTCCGCCAATAAAAATTCTATAATATGTTTTCTTTCTTAGACTTTTTCTAAAGGAGAATAAAGTGTACCTCTATTGTGATATGAGTAATTTATTGGACATCTCTATTTCTAAATAGTAATATATATGTTAAATAATATTAATAGAATATTTTAATATACAACATGTGTAAACAGCCCCTAAGTGCACTTATTCAGGAATTTTGACCTTACTTTTTTTTTTTGTTTAATGTTTATGAACTTTATGATATAATAACTAAAATACCCGCGAACCCACTCAGATTCCTTTTTGTACCCCCACCCCACCAAATCATCATATTTGCGTCTAAAGTTGTAATCAAGTATTTGAGTGGATGGCAATCCTGCAAATTACCTTATGACAATCCTACAAATCCCTTATTACCAACACACCCACAAGGCCCCACCCCCACCCCCACCCCAACCCCCCGCCACACAAATCAATCATATTTATGTCTAACGTTATAATTAAGTATCTGATCAAGGTGACAAATACTTCTCTGACTAATTTTTAAGACATCTTGTAAAAAACTGGATTTTATCTTAATTGACTGCACCTAGTACTTCACAACAAAATAGTATAATCGAAAGGAGAAACAAGACCTTATTGGATATGGTATGGTTCATGATGAGCTATTCAACACTACTATTATCATTTTAGGGATATGCACTACAAATAACGTGCTATATTTTGAATCAAATTCTAAGTAAATCAAAACCTAGGACTCCATACAAATTGTGGCATTTCAAGAAGCCTTTCCTTGGATATATGAAAACATGGGACTGCCTGGCACATGTATTGGATGGGAATGCGAAGAAGTTGGAATCGCGATCAGAATTGTGCATGTTTGGGGGTATCCTAAAGGAACTAAAGAAGGTCTTTTCTAATAACCTGAATGAACCAAAAGTCATTGTCTCAACCCATACGACATTCCTAGGGGAAAGTTGCATGAATAAATTTAAGCCTCGAAGTAAAGTAGTGTGAGCGAAGTTATCAGGTGATAGAACTGCTTTACAGGTTTTGGTCTTGGATGTAAGTCTAAGTTCTAACGAAAGACTTGTAAACAATCAATAGTTTAGGGTGTTTTGTTGTAGTGGGAGGGTTTCTAAGTAACCTAATTTCTTCATATATAATGATGAGATATACCAGGCTAAAACTCATGAGCATGATGATGATTCAGTAACTTATGATGAAGCTATAAATATGTTGATTTTAAATCTTAGAAACAGGCCATGAACAATGAGATGGATTCTATGAAATCCAACTCTGTTTGGGAACTTCTGGACTTGTTGGATAAGATCGAACCCATTGGGTGCAAGTGGGTCTACAAAAGAAAGAGGGATGCGGAAGGGAGAGTTGAAACTTTCAAAGCTAGACTTGTGGCAAACGGGTACACGCAGAAGGCTGGAATCAATTATGATGAGACTTTTTCACCTGTTGCGATGTTGAATTCTATTTGCATTCTTCTATCCATTGCTGCAACTCTCGATTTCGAGATCTGAGAAATGGATGTCAAGATGCCATTCTTAAATGGCCATCTTGATGAGAGTATCTATATGGTACAACCCAAATAGTTCGTGACAAAAGGCCAAGAGAGGAAAGTTTGCAAGTTGCTTTGATCCATTTATGGATTAAAGCAAGCATCCCACTCATGGAACCAAAGATTTTATCAAGTGATCAAAACATTCGGTTTTGAGTAGAACGTTGATGAACATTATGATTATAAACATACAAAATATAGAAAAGTGGTCTTTCTGATACTCTATGTTGATAATATACTACTCATTGAGAATGATCTAGGGAACTTATCATCGATTAAACTTTGGTTATCCCAACAATTTGATATGAAGGACTTGGGAGAAGTTAATTATGTTCTAGGCATTTGTCTCTTTATAGATCGAAAGAACAAAATGATAGCGTTATCCTAAGCTTTATACATAGATAAGATAATTGAAAAGTATGCAATGTAAGAGATAAAGAAAGGTTCACAACCTTTCATTACTGGTCTAACTCTTTCATTGGATGACTGTTCCAATACATCGATAAAAAGATAGTATATGAGTAACGTCCCTTATACATCCGCTGCGGGTAGCCTTATATACGCTATATTTTGCACTCGCTCGGATATTTGTTTTACGATAAGTATGGTGAGTCGATATTAAGTAAATCCTGGAATCAAGCATTGACAAGCCATGAAGCATATACTCAATTATCTTAAGAGAACAAGGGATTATATGCTGGTATATTCTAAATAGGACCTAACATCTGTAGGATATACGAACTCAGACTTCTAAACTTGTAAGGATTCGAGGAAGTTGACTTCAGGATCAATGTTTTTACTTGGAGGAAGTGTAGTTATGTGAAGGAGCATGAAACAGGATTGCACAACTGACTCTACGATGGAGGCTAAATATGTAGTTACGACTGAGGCATCTAAAGAACTAGTTTGACTTCGTAAGTTCTGTAGAAACCTTGAGGTCATTTCACGGATTGACAAGCCTACCACACTCTATTGTGATAATAGTGTAGTGGTTGCCAATATAAGAGAACCTAGGCATCATAAGAGGACCAAGCACATCGATCGGAGATATCATATAATTAGAGGGCATATAGAGGCAATTTTGGTAGATGTATGTAAAGTTGCGTTTGAGGCTAATATTGTCGATCCCTTTACTAAGACTTTGGTGGTTAGAAGTTTTGAAAGGCATGTAAAGGCAATGGGGATGTGATAACTGGGAATTTTCATATTCTTGAAGTGAATTAAAATTGTATGTATATAACAATTTTAATGAATAAAAAGTGAAAAAGCTGTATTTTAATACTATTGAGAATACTGTGAAAATGTTTTGACAGTGTTAAAGAGTGTAAGTTTGGAGATGTAAAATCTTCTTGAATGAAATCGGGTGAGATGGCTCGAAAATGAAGCCAAAAAACCCTAAAAAGTGCACAGAAGTGCACTAAAAGACAAAATTTTATGGTAGTGAATTCTGGTTAAACAGAAGCAAAATAAGGCAGACCGATCGCACCGGAGGCGCCTGGAACCCGCCTATGCGATTTCGATAAAGTTCCGTTCGATTTGACTTTTGATCAAAATTTGACCACGAATTAATTCATGAACTAATATGTGAATTAATTAGGTAACATCATAAATATGATGTCATTAATAGAAATTAGAAACTTGTAAAGTAAGTTTGGCTACATGTGTAGCTAAGATTTAAAGCTTTTTGGATCAATGGCTAAGATCAAGCCAAAAAAGCTTGAAAAAAAATTTAAGAAAAAATGAAAAAGGGGTTCGGCCAAAATAGAGAAAAAATCAGCAAAAAGTTTTAATTTTGACCCCAAAAATCTTGCTAAAAATCCCTTGAACAATTTCTAAATTATTGGGCAATTTTTCCAATTGGTCCCTCACTTTTTGCCTATAAATAGGCATGAGAAAATTCATGTGAAAAATTAGAAAACCAAGCCAAACTCTTGCCCCCTTAAATCCGTGTACTCTCCTCCCATTTCAAGCAAAATTTTGACAAAATTTTCATACCAAATTGGCTTTCAATCTCACACCAAGGATCAAGAAAACAAAGTGATAAGGTGAGCCATAAGTTTGAAGTATTTTCATTGAATTTTTCTTCCAAAATCCGTGGCTCAATGGTGTAGGAAAATAATGAAAAATTTGATGCTTGGTTTTGGTTTTTATGATGATTTGGTGTTCTAGTGATGAAAGCATGTGTTAGAATTAAGAAACAAGTAAATTTTGTGCAAGTTTCTTTGTGAAACCCGTGGCCAATATGCATGAGAAATAGGAAAATTTTGTGATGGAAAATGATAAGATAATGTTGATAAAAGAACCTAGGAATAAGAGAAAAATTTTCTATAGTTTTAGAGCATGAAAACCGTGGCTTAAGGCTAGGGTTAGAATGAAAATTTTCTTAGGTTTTAATGTTGATTTGTACATTAGAAAACCTAAGAGTGATATGTGATAAATAAACATTGTGATGAAAAATGTTGGTGTTGTTTTCCAAGTGAAAACCATGGATAACATTGAAGAAAAATTGATGATTTGTGTTGAGATTTGAATGATGTTATTGTGAAAAAGTTTTATACAAAGTTTGGTAACTTTGTATAAAATAGGCATCTAGTCTAGTACATGGCAGGTACAAAGGTTTTGAGGCGTACCTAACACCGGAGAACCTAAAAATACAAGTAGAAATGCTATCAAAATTTCTAAAACGGCATAAAGGCATTTTGGGAAACGAGGGATAAAAATATAAGGATCGGAAATAAAACCGAGACCCTAGGTAGGTTAGGATTGATAATGAAAACCGAACCCAAAAAGGAATAGTAAAAACGACCCTTTAGTGCCTAAAATACTAAAAACAGGAAAAATTCACGTTATGAGCATTTTAGAAAACAAAGGGGAAAATTTGTGAACGGGATAGAAAACCCAAACCCCTCGAGAACCGAGGCTCAGGAACGGAATTAAAAACGTTTCAGGAGTAATGAAATACCCTTTTGAGGCTCCAAAACGCTAGAAAAACAAGAAACGACCCTAGGTGATGGATGAATAGTAACCGAGGGTTGGGCGATGAATAGTTGTTGATTTTGCAGCAAATAATGTTGTAAAAATATACCGAAACCTAAGGAATATTATTTTATGATATTTGGGCTTAGAAAATCTGGGAAAAATTATAGAACGAAATTGTTATGGTCTCGAGACCCGTTAGGAGCAAAATGATTATTTTGACCAAAAATTTCTGAAAGGCTCAGAAAGGACCGTAAAGGATCTAGAATGTTTAAAATAAGATTCTAGAGGTCATAATAAAGATTTTAAGATTAAAATCTAAAATTTAAAAAGTACATGGGCTTGAACACGGTCGTATACCAAGCCATGTATAGTTACACGGGCAGTTAGTGAATAACACGGCCATGTAGTGCAAACTCGAGAGGTATATGGGTTTGAACACGGGCGTGTTGCAGGCCGTGTACCACATAAAGAGTTAAAATGTGTTGTAAAAATTATCAGAAAATAAATATATCCAAAGTGATAATTAATGATGGGTATTAACAGATAATACTCTATCTATAGGGACCCAAACTAGAGATAAAACTGTGGAGGACTTCCGAGAGTGGATGTTATCACAGTGGTGGTAAGTTCAAGCATTTTCATGTCTACAACATGAAATATTGTGATATTTGATTTGTACTAGTGGTACATTAGATATAAGTCCTACGGGCCATAAGGTGTAGCAAGATTAACACACTTAATGAGCTGATAAATTGAAAAGTGTACTATAGGTACACTATAGGAAGAGTGTGACTAAAATTAAGACACACTCTTAAAGAGAAAATGAGTAAGACCTACGGGCAACAGAGGTTCCTATCCATGAGGTGACATTAATATCACTTGGTTAGAATTGTAATTAAAAGATGGTAAAGAAAACACTTTTGGCGTACCGCCCCTCCAACAAGAGTAGTGGAGTTTTACAGGTCCTTCAGAGATATAATGACCACTTCGGGCGATGATAGGACTGGAGAGGAAAGAGCCTTAGGGTCACTCCCAAGGCCCTCCCAGTCAGCGCACATATGATATTAGTACAAGGCCAAAAGAACCCAAAACCAGAATTAAACAAAGATAATAGATAAAATATTATGAAAGCCATAACTAAGCATAATTGAGCACAACCGACACTAGCACTAAGTGTAGTAGACTCGGTTTAGGGTGACGTAAATAGTAACGGTTAAGATCGAAGTTACTATTCACTGATCAAAGGTCAAAATTACTATTCATGAATGACTAATACTATTCACAGATAAATACTACTATTCATAGGAAATTGGATTTTTGATATTTTTGAATCTGTGTGATTCATAGTATGTATGTTTAAACTTATTGAGTCTGTTAGCTCACCAGTTTGTTCATATTGCAGGTAAGAAACCTGTCCAGTAGACTACCTGGATGGCGGCAGGATATGTGTGTGTCAATGGGATAGGGAATCCACTATGGGTTTGGTCCTGCCATAAGTTTTCCGCTGAGCATTGAGAGAAAGTGAATTAAAGAGAATGTATTTTTGAAAAAACAAAGTACAAATAAAGTATCTTTGTAAATTATGTGTATTCTACAAAAGACAACTATGTTGTATTTTATATGGCTTTCATATAGTACTCTATGCAAGAAATGTATTTTGAAAGGAAAAAAAATATGGACGGAAATTTTGAGCCTTGAAAATGAGAGGTTTAAAGTAAGAAAGTGTTTTAAAATGACAACCCGACAAAGTGCATGGGCTATCTCGATCGACGACGGAGTTGGATTCGGGGCAGTTACGCGTGGTACTGGCTTAGGGCAAGTAAGAGATTGTTAGGAATGCTCTAAATAGGAAAGACATTTTTAATATATTTCATTTATTTTGAATTGATTAATAAGATATTAGAGGTTATTCATTACATTGTTGTATGTCCTCATCCCATTTACATGTTAAAGTAAATGTTAGGAAATATGACTCACTGACTGTTTGTTGTTAAACTGTTAAAATATTATATACAATAGATTTTTGTATACGAAAAAACAATATTCTAAAGTAAGCAATCTAAATCTATAATTCGTAGCCTATGGGGTTTGACCGAGTAGCTAACTCATGTTAAGACTATTATGTTATCCAAAGACAATTAGGTAGACGGTTTGTCTTGACTGTTTGGAGCTTTGACTCCCGAGTAAAGACATAGATATATTGCTTAGTGGTGAAGTATTGGACTTTGACCAAAGTGCAATTGATCTGTATAGTCCACTTGAGTTGATCAATTTATTTTTGATGTTTATTATGCAATAACCTTAATCCTGAATAGGTGAATTACTTCATGTTTATGACTTGTGTACTTTGATGTTCTAATGGCTAAAGCATCTCAAAGGTAATAAGCTTGTAAACCGTTTTTTTGGGTACATAACTTGTATATGATAAAGGGTTTATTTACAAATATTAGAATCATAACTGTAATGAGGAGTAAAGGTTATCTTCTTAAAGATATTATACTGGATATGAAAATAAACAAGGTTTTTAATTGTTTACTGGGCAGATGACTTCTTATTCACATATGGTGAATAATCATTTTATTAATTGGGTGTATAATGGATCTTTAAGATAGCGTGATCAGCAATCGAGCGGATTTTAATCTATAGTTGATCATGGATATAATATGAGGGTGTTACATACATGACAAGGTCATTGGACAACGGTTTATCATTGGCTTGCATAATACGATATATAATTGAGAGTGCAATTTTATGTTTATAGTGGTGTAACTTTGAAACTAATAATTATAATAAGTTTATTTGATATAGAATAATAGTTACATGGATTATTGAAGCTCATATTATATATATCCAATCGGTCTCTTTATTAACTCCGCATAATTCCTTAACAGATTGTAATTAATCAGGATATTCTTTATTACTTGTATTCTTGCATTTAATGAAGAGAAAAATCCAGATCACCCTTCACAGAGTGTGGGCGATTTTCTCAGGTGCTAGGGGCAAAATTATAATTTTATATTATTGAATAAATCGGATAAATATTTATTTAGGGAGAATATTTATTTTGGAAGATAAGATTTGAAATTTAAATCAATTGTATTTATCTTTCAAAAGATAAATATGCGATTAATTTGAATTATGAAAATCTAGTTTAAATAAATATTTGTAATTTAAAATACTATCCTATTTGAATTTGAATTTGAATTGAACAAAATCTTGTCCTAGCACAAAAATAGATGGCGTCCATAATAGGGGTTTGGAAAACAAGATTTTCTCCTAATTTGAATTTGAATTTTGTTTTCAATAAAAGATTACATAATTATTTGAATTTTAAATCAAGTTACCATGATTTTATTTGAATTTAAATTGGAGTTGTGGAAAATTATCCATACAGACAAAATCACATGATTTGTAAAGTTTGAAATTTGAATTAACTTTTGAATCACAAAATTCAATTATGGATGAATTTTTGTGTGGAGAAATCCACAAGGTAGGATTAGTTTTTGCAGTAGGAGGAGAAAGAAAAATCTTATATGGAATGTTGTTTGAATTTTGAATCCTCCAAACCTATAGGGACAAAACTTTTTCAAGGGGAACCAAGGGAGAGAATCGGCCTGGGGGGGGTGGATTTAAGGAGAGTAAAAAATCTTTTCTTAGTTTAATTCAAAATTCTGAAAGCCACCTAATGCAAATATATAAATAGAGACTTTGGAATTCCTATTTTTCTTTAGATCACAAACTTTCAGGTAAGCGAATTTAATATTATATATCTCACTAATAAAAATAAATTTTTAGATATCTTGGTGGTTAGAACGAAATATCTAACAAACTGCGCTAGAATACCGATCGATGAACCAAGTACCCACACACTCCACCGTTTGCGAATTAGAGAATAATAGAAAAGACTATTTGGTTAAATCCCTTAGTCACATCCTCTAGCGTTCCTGGTGTTTTTCTCTGATAATGATTATTTGATAATGATTATCAAATAATTTATTGTATATGACAACACGAGTTTTTAATAATCTTGAAAAATTTTTTAAAATTCCGCTACACACTTTTACTATTTTTCCTACATACTGAATAATTTTTTATATTCTACTAGAGTAATTTTAATAATCTACCAGATTATTTTTCATTTAAAAAAAAAAAAAGAAAAATCTGGCTTATTTGCGAAGATTTTTGTCATCATGAAAAATGTTCTTTATTGTAGTTAAATTAATTGAACGATAAAGGGTGCACATATTTCTTGCTAAGCTTAAATGGAGTCTTCGACCAAGTTTGTGGTGAGAATCTACGCAAAAAACGAATCCCAAATTTGGAAGATTGTTATTTTGGGTTTGTCATGAAGAAGTACATCGTATCACTTTTAATAAGGAGGCAGAACATTTGGAAGCTTTGGTACTCATCACCTCCAAAAGCTTTAGTATTGATGACTCAAAATGGATCCAACAAAAAATGGCTTCCTCAAAATCAACAATCAAGATCTGACAAGTCTAGCTACAAATGCACTCACTGCAACAAAATTGGTAATACGAAAAGCTGTTGTTTTGAACATATTTGGTATCCACAATGGAGGGACCATAATTATGGTCTACAAACGAAGAATTCCAAAGGGACTTCAAGTGTTGCAGCAGTTGAAATGAAGGCGCAAGAAAAAAAAGAAATAACCCATGTTTGTTTATAATATTACATTCGCATTGTATTGCATACAAATACAATATAATTTTTATATAAATAAAAAAATATTACATTCAAATACTAATTATATAATAAGTTTAATCGAATATAATTATTATTCATTATTTTACTTTTTTTATTACTTTTACTAATCACATTACATATTCTTTCTTTCTCTTCTTTTTTTCTCTTTACTTTTACTTATCGCATCATATATTCATTATTAAAATACAATTCAAATACTTTTCATCCAAACACACATTACATTCAAATGCAATGCCAATACTTTTTCTCTAAATGTAAATTACATTTAATACATTACATTCAAATGCAATACATTTACCAAACGAAGCTTAAGTGTCTCAGTATTGGCAATAACTGCATATGATTTCGTGTGGTATATTGAATCAAATTAAAGCCTATACTGTGATGTGAATTAGAACTTGACATGTTAAGCTTTGGAAAATCAATTTGTTATGTAACTGGTGTGAACTTGGCTCTGTCTCATGAGATTTCCCAAGTTATCCATAATGTTTTGAAGGTAGTTTTTATGTACCAACTTGAGTGCGATGTGTTGCAATTTAGTGATTATTTTCACTTTCTAAAGATTTATTTGATTTCCTAGTTTTATGATTATTAATTAGCAAGATAAATAGCTAGCTGTTTAGGCTTGATTTAAAGAATTTTTTGCAGGATTTTTTTAATCCTTATTTAGGGTCTTAATTAAATGACCAACGTCTATGTATTTGTATTTTCTTTTCTTATGAAATAAGATAATAAAATGTAGTCCTACAATTTTTTTTTTAACAATTTATACATCTACTTTTATTGTACGGGGGCGCATTTTAGTTAAAATTGACGGAACGACCCACAATATTCGAAACGCAGAAGGACAATTGATTTTTTTTTTTTTTCCTTTTGTTTTGTTTTGTTTTGTTTTTTTGTTTTGTTTTTTTTTTTTCTGGTAGCAGCAAAAGGACAATTTATATATGATGGTAAATTCCTTTTAAAACATTGTTGTTTCCTTTATCGCATCACTTTATTTTTGTGAACATTATTGATGAGAAAGAGCATGGCTCCACTTGGAAAATGTACAAAGAATGATTATGTAAATTATACAGACATCAATGTCCAACCCAAATCCAAGGTAGTTCTAAAGAACAAGTTACCCTAATTTGGAATTAATTAGGAATTACAAGAAACATGTTAGCAAAACTTACACGTAATTTTTTTTTCACATTCGCTATACAATGAATCTGTATGTGATCAACTAGAAAACTTTAGCTAACTTTTCAAAATATGTATATATATGTATATTGTTTTTGATCAAGAAAAACTAACATATCTTAACTTTGCTTTCGTTTAAGGGAGTCATATACATTGGGATATTTGGATGAAAATATACTGATGAAAATATTTGAAATATGAACATTTATTGTCATTTAAATAGATATTTAGATGGAAACATTTGGATCAAAATATTTAGATTTATATTTAGACAGTGAATGAGACATATAAATTACTTGAATTAAAATATATAAAAACTTGAAAAGTGTTTAAAAAATTAGTAGAAAGCTTGCTTCGCTCGTTTTAAAATTTTATACATATTAAGAAAAAGAAATCCCATTTGTTTATATATATATATATATACAAAGTTATTATGTACTTTTTAAAGTTTCAATTATGTAGCTGTAATAGAAGTTTTGAATAGTAAAATTGATGTTAATTTTTTAGACTAAAATAAAAAATTTAAATTAGACCACATAAATGAAATATTTGAAATTAAGAAAAAAAAACATATTTTATTAGACTATATAAATGAAATAGTTCTTATTTTTAAATAGGGAGAAGGGGTGTAATAGCATTTTAAACTAATGAGTATGAAATTAGTAACATAAATTAAAATAATAGGAGTAAATAGCATAATTAAGCAAAAAAACTAACCCAAAATACCGAAACTACCCCGAGACACATCCCTTACACACGCCCCTGCCTACCCGCCCCGTTTCGGATTTTTTTTTTCACAAACCCTACCCACCGAAAACTCAGCCCCCAAATTCTAAAAATTTTCGTCATCTACATCACATCTGATTTCTGCAAAAAATCAGACTCTCTAACAAATTTTTCAAGCAAAATCAACGATTTCCAGAAGATATCCACCGATTTCCGGAAGATATCCAGAAGATTTCCATCGATTTCCGGAAGATATCCAGAAGATTTCCACCGATTTCCAGAAGATATTCATAAAGATTTCCACCGATTTCCACCGACTTCTAACAACGATCGATTGGAGAAATTTTGAAAGAGAAAACTCAGGTATGATTTTTCATATACGTTCACAACTCACGTTTTAATATTGTTTTTCTCTTGGTACTGGACTGAAAGTCAGGTTTTGTTCAAGTCACAAGCACATGAATCTGCTCACTGAAAAGATGGTTCGGATATGTCTTTATTAGTTTCAACATTTTCTTTTTCGTTATAGAGTTGTTATTTTCCTTGTTCAATTTTGGAGTTCTGGAAATGGCAAATGTTATGTCGGCCTGTTGACCCCTGTTTTGATTCTTCATATATAATATATATGTACACACACACATAGAGATAGGCAGACACACTTACACATATATATATAAATACTAGTGAAAATATTCTTGAGCTGTTCACATCTTTGAGCATTTAAAAATGCAGTGTCTATGTTAAGTTTTAGCATTGAAAAGGTCTGTACCTTTTGAATAGAATATAACATCCATACGAAGGTGCATTTGGGTTTTTTTGTCATCAATTTAATGATATGATTTCCCATTTTTCTATAACTCGGTTAAGGGGAACCTCTAGGAAGGAAATACAAGTATTTCTTAGGAAATCCATATATTTCGTAAAGAATGTTGGGCATGTGGCTATGAGGAGTGGCTTATAATTGAGTAAATGTGTATCTGTATCTGGTTTGGATTATACTTTAAAATCTCATCATCAAATCTTGTCGTTTTTGTTGTTTCTGTTGAGGGATTTCTCAAAATGCTAAGTCCAGGGAACACAAAACTTTAGACCTATTAAACACTTCACAAACTACAGCTGAGTTTTGTATTTTTGTTTTTTTAATGTAATATTTGGGCTAACTATCTTCATGAAGAAATTTACTATTTGCAATTTTGTTGCCTGGCTGAGTTTTATGTTGGCTTCTTTGTTCTTTTATGTGGACTAAAAAAATCTTAGTTGGACACTTATAAGGACCACTTCTTGTAGACTCCATTCCTTTTTGATACTGATGGGAATCTCACCGTGGTCCTCTTGATGTGTATTTGACACTTAATGTTATAATTCAGTTTCACTCTAAGTAGAAAAAAATACAAGAATTTCCTAGGAAATCCATATATTTCCTAAAGAATCTCACTGTGTTATTATTCAGTTTCACTCTAGGTAGGAAAAATACAAGTATTTTCTAGTAAATCCATATATTTTCTAAAGAATCTCACCTTGTTTAATTCAGTTTAACTCTAGTTAGGAAAAGTACAAATATTTCCTAGGAAATCCTTATATTTCCTAGGAAATCCATATATTTCCTAAAGGATGTTGAACAATACCTGCAAATGCTTTGACATTAAGTTGTATAAATATATGTATTTCCATGTTGAAAATGTTGTATCTTTGAAAAGAAACACATATTAGTATTTGATTTATTTATAGTGCATCAATCTAACTGTTTCTAATTCTAAAAATCCATGTATTTTCACTGTAATATAATTATTTTCTTTATAAAAGCTTACAATAGTTTTAGTTTTTTGAAATGCCATATATTTTCATGTTAATATTGTTGTTTGTTTGCAGAAAAACAGAAGAATAAAAAGAAAAAACTAGTTGCAACATAATGGAATCAAAAGGAAAAGAACCAACAACAGAAACACATAAGAAGAATAATACTATACCAACAAGATCAACTGTAGAGAAAGGATCATCCAGCAAATCAGCAACAAAAAAACAACAAACTTCTACACGTAAACAGGTAAAACATAAAAAAACAAAAAATTATCTCATAAATTAATTTACTTGCAAAAATACAACAAAGTTTATAACCAAAAATTTCTTTATCATGAAATGCAAAAATTGAAATTTGAAAAACTAAGGACAGAATGGGATCCCTCTAGAAAGATTGTAAATAACTGTCTACTAAAAGTAATAGGAGATATTAAGAAGAGACTATCTCCAACACAATTGGAGCTTTTCAAACAAGGACCATTTGGGAAGTTCCTACAGTTGAAATTCAATGATAAATTCCCCACCAAATTTGCCCTACAGCTTATTTGCAGGCAAATAAAACATGATAATACGTCAGAGCTTGCATTCAAGTTTGGGACAAAGAAAGTGGTGATGGGCATACAGGACTTTGCCCTAATAACAGGGCTTCATTGTGGACCGATGTCTTATGTAATACTACAAGATAGGCCAAAGGTCACATTCTTGGAAAAATATTTTGAGAAGCAGCCTGTCACATGTGGGGACCTTGCATACATTTTTAAAGAAGGAGATGAAATACTAGCACAAGCACCTGACGATGAAGTTGTAAAAATGGCAAATTTATGCTGTGTTGAGAAGTTGATTGTCTTTGAACAAAACAAACAAAAAGTCAGTGAAAAATATCTCAAACTAGTCTACAATGACGAGGCATTCAATAAATATCCATGGGGGACTGCATCATATGAGAAGACACTACATGGATTCAAACAAGGGGTTAGCAGCACATTAACGAAAGGGTTTGGATTCTACGGATTTCCATATGCAGTTTTGGTTTGGGTGTGTGAAACACTACCATTAATGGTAGAAAATGATATTGCAACCCGTCGTAGTGAAAATGCTACACCAAGAATGTTGAAGTGGGAGTTGACATCTCAACCAAAATGGAACGAGCTCAACAAGCTTTTTGACGCTAAGAAGATAAATAATACTAACTATTTATATTATTTAAATATTTTTGGGTTATACATACTAACTATTTTTAGCTTGTTTCCTAACAACTCTAGTTCTAAAAAATCAATATATTTTCATGATAATATTTTTATTTCCTTGAAAAAATAATCTTTTACTTAGTTTCAAATAATAACTAATATTGCTTTTATTGTCTTATAAAAATCAGGTTGATATAACTCCCATACAACTACTGGAGAAAGAAAAACAGAAAAGTTACATGCAATATTTTATGGAAGCAGATCAAACAAAAAAGGAAGTGATGCAACGCAAGACATGACACCACCAAGGGAACCAGTTCAAGTACCAATTGGGCCAGTTACAAGAGCAAGAGCAAAGAAATTTAAAAAAGTACTTAATGGGCTGATTCAAGAGGTTTGGGCTCAATCAAATTCGTGGACGCCCATTGAGCAAGATTCATGTGATCAACAAAGATGCATTAACTTGATTCAAGCCCACGAGGAATTCAGCTAATTCTTTCAAGCCCAATCAAGCCAAGAGACTTCAAGCCCAATCAAGCCCAAGAGACGTTTTTCTTTAACCAAGGAAGTTTGGATTTAGTTAGGATTATCTTTTCGAATTTGTTGGGATTTCAGCTAAGATTTGAGAATATTATAACAAACTTTCCAACAAATTTCCGAATTCAAACTTTAGGATTTCGGTTAGGATTTTGAGAGTATCTTTTGTAACAAACAAAATTCCGATTTCAAACAAAATTCGGATTTTGTTTAGGCTTATCTTTGTTAGGATTTGTTAAGAATATCTTTGGATCCGAATTTTCAAATAATTTTTGGATTTTTTTTAGGCTTATTTTTTCATATTTTCTTTAGGAATATTCTTTGTAACAATTGCCTATAAATAGGCGTCCCCATAGCAATAAAAGATAACACATCAGTTTAATTCATAAATTTGAGAGTTTTAATTCTCTTTGGTTCTTTGAAGAACTATCTGAACTTATCGGAATTTTCCGTGGCGTTCGCTTCTGACTTATCAATCAACCCTTCCATAGTTGATTGTGGCGTCTTCATTATACCAAGGTTCTTGTTTCGCATTAAGCAACGGGTTAAGGTCAATATACCAAGGTTCTTGTTTTTGCTGAAGCAACGGGTCGAGGTCTCCCATCCATTCGAACCTGATTTTAGAACGTTCTTGGGTTCATAATCTTGACGGGTCTCGTTATTCTTAGCGAGATTCGTATCATTTGGTATCAGAGCTTAGGTTCTAAAACTCAGGTTTGCCTATCTCATTTATTTTCGTTTTTCTTTGTTACGAATTAAGATTGTAATTTTTTTTTTGTGTTATTCAGAATTCAAATTAAGAGGATCCAAGCAAAAAAAAAAAGAAAAAAGAAAAAAATCAAGAGGATCCGAAAAAAAAAAAGAGTATTTTGTATCAACAACAAATTTTTTGTTTGATACCATACATTCAGGCTTCCAATATTCCAGAAATCAACTTACCCCATAGACCAAAATTTTTTGGGTAAAATTTTCGTGTTTTCGGAAACCTAAACCACCGTTGTTTTTTTATTGTAATCCTTGCTGTCCATAACCCAAATTGCCTTGGTGTAGTCATTCAGGAATTGCGACGGAAATTTTGATACTGATTTGAGTAGTTTGATAAGAGCCAAGTGAGAAATTGCTACGAGTGGAAAAAGGCAAGAGTGGTGAGTACATCAGAGGGTAAAAGCCATAATTATTGTGTGAAACACGAGTGAAGTTGAGTGAACCCATTCTTTGAGTGAAACATGTGAGGGAGTGTGAGAGGTCTTTTAGTTTACTCTAACCTTGTTTTTGCAGTAATCATGTCTCACAACAGTGAAAAGAGTGTTGCCGAAGGTGCTACGGGGATGGCTGATCTGAAGTTGTTCATGGAGGCAATGGTCGGAGAGATGAGGCGTGTGATGAGGACAGAATTGGAGCATATTCATGAACGAATAGATCGAGTCGAGAATACGCATGTAGAGCGGCTGCAGGATGTACCAAATATGCGTAGAAGAGAAAGGGTTCCATATAGGGGGGTGAGAGATGAAGATGATGAATATTTTGAGGTTGGTTTCGAGGAAGAGGATGATCGATGTAGGCATGGAGGACGGTTTAGAGAAGCTAGGATTCGAGAAGATAATAGCTTGGGTAGTATTAAGATGAAGATTCCGTCATTTCAGGGTAGAAGTGATCCCGAAGCTTATCTCGAGTGGGAGAAGAAGGTGGAGTTAGTGTTCGATTGCCATAACTACTCTGAGTTGAAGAAGGTAAAACTCGCTGCTATTGAGTTTTCTGACTATGCCATTGTTTGGTGGGATCAATTGGTGTTGAACAGGCGATGAGCTGGAGAACGTCCAATTGATACGTGGGAAGAGATGAAGAGAGTAATGAGGAGGCGATTCGTACCCAGCCATTACCATCGGGATTTGTACAACAAATTACAAAGGCTTCGACAAGGTAACTGGAGTGTGGAGGAATATTACCAAGATATGGAGATTGCGATGATCCGGGCTAACATTGAAGAAGATCGAGAGGCTACTATGGCCAGGTTCTTAAATGGCTTGAACCAAGATATTCACGACAGGGTGGAGATGCAGCATTACGTAGCAGTGGAAGACATGGTACACATGGCCATCAAGGTGGAGCGACAGCTCAAGAGGAGGGGTAGTACAAGTGCAACCCATAATTTCGGTTCTTCCCTATGGAAACCGAAGAAAGAGGAGAAACCTGCTGCAAAATCCAAATTCAAGCCAAGACAGGAGACGCCCAGCCATAGGTCTCAAGGTAAATCTGACCCTTCCAGTTCTCGAAATCGTGACATTAAGTGTTTTAAATGTCAAGGCAGGGGTCACATTGCTAGCCAGTGTCCAAACAAGTGCGTCATGATCCTACACGATGACGGTGAGTATGAAATAGAGGAGGAGAGTGACGAAGATGACATGCCACCACTAGAGGACGTGGATGATGAGCAACATGCAGTCCAAGGTGAATTATTGGTCACAAGGAGGGTCTTAAGCTCGCAAGCAAAAGAAGATGAAGAAGTGCAACGAGAAAATATATTTCATACTAGGTGCCACGTCAACGACAAAGTATGTAGTATGATTATTGATGGAGGAAGTTGTACTAATGTGGCGAGCACAACCATGGTGGAGAAATTAGGACTGTCTACATTGAAACATCCCCGGCCATACAAGCTACAATGGTTGAATGATAGTGGCGAAGTAAAGGTGAATAAACAGGTGTTGGTTGCCTTCCGCATTGGAAAATACAGAGATGAAGTTTTGTGCGACGTAGTTCCGATGCAAGCTGGACACTTGTTGCTAGGCCCACCGTGGCAGTTTGATCGCCGAGTTAAGCATGATGGCTTCTCCAACAAATACTCATTCGCGATCGGGGGAAAACCCATCACTCTTGTGCCGATGACACCAAAACAGGTTTATGAAGACCAAGTGAGATTACAAAAAGAGAGTGAGCAAAAGAAAAAGAGTGAAAATCAGAAAGGGACCGAACAAACTGAGAGAGAAAAAGAAAATCAAAATTCGGTCATTGAGAGAAAAGCGGAGAGAAAATCAGAGAGAAAACAAAAGAATTTTTATGCAAAAGTGAGCGAAATCAAGCGAGCGATGTTTTCAAAACAGTCGATGATTGTACTTTTGTACAAAGAGGCATTTTTAAATACTAACGAGCTTGACCTTTCTTTGCCTAGTTCAGTTGTTTCTCTTTTGCAGGAGTACGAGGATGTCTTTCCCGAAGAAACCCCACACGGGTTACCTCCAATTCAAGGGATTGAACATCAAATAGACTTTGTTCCTGGAGCAACAATTCCAAATAGACCAGCCTATAGGAGCAACCCCGAGGAGACAAAGGAGCTTCAATGGCAGGTAAGTGAGTTGTTGGAAAAAGGACATGTAAGGGAGAGCATGAGCCCATGCGCCGTTCCAATTTTACTTGTTCCTAAGAAGGATGGGACGTGGAGGATGTGTGTTGATTGTCGAGCCATCAACAATATAACGGTAAAGTATCGTCATCCCATTCCTCGTTTAGATGATATGTTAGACGAAGTGCATGGTTCGTGTGTGTTCTCAAAAATTGATTTAAAAAGTGGTTATCATCAAATTAGAATGAAAGAAGGAGACGAATGGAAAACTGCCTTTAAAACAAAACATGGTTTGTATGAATGGTTAGTTATGCCCTTTGGTTTGACTAATGCACCGTGCACTTTTATGAGACTTATGAATCATGTGTTGCGAGCATTTATAGGTAGGTTTGTTGTCGTCTATTTTGATTATATACTAATTTATAGCAAAAACTTAGTTGACCATGTCGTACATTTGAAATCTGTTTTGGATGTGCTTAGGAAAGAAAAGTTATTTGCTAATATAAAGAAGTGTACCTTTTGCACGGATAAGCTTATATTTCTTGGTTTTGTTGTTAGTGCTCAAGGTATACAGGTTGATGAAGAGAAGGTACGTGCAATTCGAGAATGGCCGAGTCCCACAACTGTAGGTAATGTGTGTAGTTTTCATGGACTTGCTAGTTTTTATCGGCGGTTCGTGAAGGACTTTAGCAGCATAACTGCGCCACTTACCGAAGTGATCAAGAAGAACGTTGGCTTTAGATGGGGAGAAGAACAAGAGAAGGCGTTTCAGCTAATCAAAGAGAAGCTGACCAACGCTCCCTTATTGTCTTTACCTAACTTTTCTAAAACGTTTGAGATTGAATGTGATGCTTCAGGTATCGGTATAGGTGCAGTTCTCATGCAGGAGGGACGACCAATTGCTTACTTCAGTGAAAAATTAAGCGGGGCAGCCTTAAACTACCCGACTTATGACAAGGAGTTGTATGCATTGGTTCGAGCTTTGGAGACATGGCAACACTACCTATGGCCTAAGGAATTTGTGATTCACACTGATCATGAGTCCTTGAAACACTTGAAGGGCCAACAAAAGCTAAACAAAAGGCATGCTCGCTGGGTGGAATTCATAGAGACGTTTCCCTACATCATCCGGTATAAACAAGGTAAGGAGAATGTGGTTGCCGATGCCCTTTCTCGCAGGTATGCCTTACTTTCTACACTTGATGCAAAGTTACTTGGTTTTGAGCACATTAAAGATTTATATAGTGATGACCATGAATTTAACGAAGTATACCGGGCCTGTGAGAAAAATGCTTATGGTAAGTTCTTTAGGCATGATGGATTCCTGTTTCGAGAAAATAAGTTATGCGTGCCAAATTGCTCTTTGAGGGATTTGTTAATGCAGGAATCTCATGGTGGAGGATTAATGGGACATTTTGGAGTCGCCAAGACTTTAGCCGTTTTGCAGGAACACTTCTATTGGTCACATATGAAACGAGATATTGAGAGAATTTGTGGTAGATGTGTCACATGTAGGCAAGCTAAATCTCGAGTGCAACCCAATGGTTTATATACCCCTTTACCCATTCCTAGTGAGCCTTGGATAGATATCTCAATGGATTTTGTGTTAGGACTGCCTAGGACGAAACGAGGAAAGGATTCAATTTTTGTGGTTGTAGACAGATTCTCTAAGATGGCACATTTTATTCCATGTCACAAAACAAATGATGCCTCACATATTGCAGATTTGTTCTTTAAGGAAATTGTGAGGTTACATGGTATGCCTAGGACAATTGTATCGGATAGAGATGCTAAGTTTTTGAGCTACTTTTGGAAAACTTTGTGGTGTAAGTTAGGAACTAAGTTACTATTTTCTACTACTTGTCACCCACAAACTGATGGCCAAACCGAGGTAGTGAATAGGACTTTGACTACTTTATTGAGGGCAATCATTAGGAAAAACACCAAGACATGGGAGGAGTGTTTAACGCATGTTGAGTTTGCTTATAATAGATCTATTCATTCTGCTACTAAATTTTCACCATTTGAAATTGTTTATGGTTTTAATCCTTTAACTCCATTGGATTTATCTCCATTACCTGTTTCTGAACGTGTTAATTTGGATGGAAAGAAAAAGGCTGAATTTGTTAAGCAGATACATGAGAAGGCAAGGCTCAACATAGAACGGAGAACGGAGCAATATGCAAAACAAGTCAACAAAGGGCGACACAAGATAGTCTTTGAACCCGGAGATTGGGTGTGGTTGCACATGAGGAAAGAACGATTTCCGGCACAAAGACGTTCTAAATTACTTCCACGAGGAGATGGTCCATTTCAAGTTCTGGAGCGCATCAATGACAACGCATACAAGCTAGAACTACCTGGTGAATATAACGTAAGTGCAACTTTTAATGTTACTGTTCTGAGTCCTTTTGATGTAGGTGATGATTTGAGGACAAATCCTTTTCAAGAGGAGGGGAATGATGCAACGCAAGACATGACACCACCAAGGGAACCAGTTCAAGTACCAATTGGGCCAGTTACAAGAGCAAGAGCAAAGAAATTTAAAAAAGCACTTAATGAGCTGATTCAAGAGGTTTGGGCTCAATCAAATTCGTGGACGCCCATTGAGCAAGATTCATGTGATCAACAAAGATGCATTAACTTGATTCAAGCCCACGAGGAATTCAGCTAATTCTTTCAAGCCCAATCAAGCCAAGAGACTTCAAGTCCAATCAAGCCCAAGAGATGTTTTTCTTTAACCAAGGAAGTTCGGATTTAGTTAGGATTATCTTTTCGAATTTGTTGGGATTTCAGCTAAGATTTGAGAATATCTTTTATAACAAACTTTCCAACAAATTTCCGAATTCAAACTTTAGGATCTGCTTTTGACGTTCATTGTGCAGTAACCTTAGTCCTGAGTAAAAGGACAGCTTGTAACAAACAAAATTCCGATTTCAAACAAAATTCGGATTTTGTTTAGGCTTATCTTTGTTAGGATTTGTTAAGAATATCTTTGGATCCGAATTTTTTAATAATTTTTGGATTTTTTTTAGGCTTATTTTTTCATATTTTCTTTAGGAATATTCTTTGTAACAATTGCCTATAAATAGGCGTCCCCATAGCAATAAAAGAGAACACATCAGTTTAATTCATAAATTTGAGAGTTTTAATTCTCTTATCGGAATTTTCCGTGGCGTTCGCTTCTGACTTATCAATCAACCCTTCCATAGTTGATTGTGGCGTCTTCATTATACCAAGGTTCTTGTTTCGCATTAAGCAACGGGTTAAGGTCAATATACCAAGGTTCTTGTTTTTGCTGAAGCAACGGGTCGAGGTCTCCCATCCATTCGAACCTGATTTTAGAACGTTCTTGAGTTCATAATCTTGACTGGTCTCGTTATTCTTAGCGAGGTTCGTATCAGGAAGGGTAAGATAGTAAAAAAAAACAAGCTGAAAACATCCAAATTGAGGATTCAGATGATGATTTTGTGAACCCTCCCCCATGTTCAAGATCAGATATCAAGTCTTTGGAAACAAAAATACAAAAGCTAGAAAAGGCTCAAGAAGATATAAAAAATGAGCTGAAAGCATGTCACACGACAGTGAATGACATATTACAATACGTTAAAGAGATACACAGCAGATTGCAGCCACAAAAAGACATGCATACTGAAGATTTGCCCATGGAAGATGAAAGAAGACAAAATAAAGACAATGATAGCCAGCAACAAAACAACGTTGGTGATGCAACAGATATGGAGCATGACAACTGGGAAAATGTAGAGCACACGGACATGGAGGACAAATGGGAGAATGAAGAAGACATTAATTTAGAGGTTGAACCTGATAAGATTGTCAGTGATGCAACAATGGAAGAGGTAAATATATGTTTATCCATTTATCAAGAAACTCTAACACCAGAGGTAACAACCACAACTTTATGTGAACAATATTTAAACTTGAAATATTTTGATTTTCATGGAAATATTTTGATTTTCTTATTTTAACAGACAGAAAACATAGCAATAAGTGAAGGCACTGCTAGCGAGCAGATAAAGGAGACAGGGAAAAAATACAATGAAAATGAAGAGACAGCTAAACCAACAACCAAAATTCTGAGAAAGAAAGCAATGGCAAAGAAGCCATCGACAGCAAAGAATAAAGAAAAAGCTAGTGAACGAAGAAATGAGGTAGAAAAAGAAGGTGATAAACCAAAAGACACACAGGTAAATTTTTTTTAAACTAAAACATAGTACAATTCAAAACAAAAAAAACAAGTACAATATAGTTATTTACAGTGAAAAAAACGTGCAGGAGCCTAAAGTAACTAGAGATAGTCCAAGAAAGAAGACATTGACAGAAGAGAAAGGGAAGAAAAAAGTTGAAATTGTTGAACCAATTGACTTTGAGCTAAAGAAGAGAGTATCAAAACAAGGACCACAACTTAGAAGCCCATTCACAGGAAAATTTGGCTCAGCAGAAGATCAAAGTCCAAGGAAGAAAAAAAAGCAAAAAATTGAAACAGATGACAGTGTGCCAAGCTTCAAGCTCCATCCGGACTTCGATTCACCGGAAGAAACACCACCTGCCTCAGAGCCACTCAACATCATGCCACTTGCTACACTACCACCCTATCATCAATTTTGATTACCAGGATGTGATGAAAAACTAATCTGTTTTTTGATTTGTAATAACTTTGATTTGGACAACTCTTTTAACAATGAGGATGACATGATAGATTTACGAGTGGTTGGCCAACTATATAAATATTGAAATGTTGGCTTTTGACATGAAATTTTTTGAAGATGCACCAATATATTGTAAACAGGTGCTTAGGAGAATTACTTTTTACTTTGGTAATTGTTTTCTGTAAACAGCTGGTTAAGAATGAATGCTTTTGCATTTTATTATTACTGTTCAAGACATATGGTAAATCCACATATTATAAATAGCATATATATATGGTCCATGTTAATATTATTGTATAGATTCTTTTATGAAATTTTTTTATGTTAGAAGGCATGAATATATTGGGATCCATATCATCAATCAAATGCATATTCCAAAAAAAAAAAAAAGAGGAATTTCCTAAACCACAGATACAGATCAAAATGCATATTCCAAAAAAAAAAAATACAAGCATTTCCAAGGAAATCCATATATTTCCTAAACGAAAAAAATTATCTATATTTTTGTTTACAAGAAAATCGTTTGGGTAAACAAATATGTTGGGATCCACATGTTTGTGATTATGTTTGTGTAAACAAAACTAAACAATCAAAATGCATATTCCAAAAGAAAAAAAAATACAAATATTTCCTAAACCACAGATACCAATCAAAAAATGTATATTTCAAAAAAAAAAAATACAGGTATTTCTTAGGAAATCCATGTATTTCCTAAACGAAAAAATAAAAAAATCACACTATAACGTCTAAAAATGTTCAACTATATATCTAGTTTAGATTCTGTCAATAAGATTTCATCTTCTTATAAGATGATTCAACCATAACACTACAAAACGCGATTCTTACAAGTACGTTTATTGTGACCAAAATTTCTACATCTAGAACACCTCAATCGAGATCATTCTTCTCCAGCAGAAGGTATCCTATGCATCTTGGGCCTGCCTGCAGGACGCCTATTAGCTGGTGCAGACACATCAATACTCAATAAATCTTCAGAAATATTCCAACCAGATTTATCCCCCAACGGATACACTACACCATTGTAAGTCTCCCTAAAAACACTATTTTTGAAATAAACAGCAGCAAAATCAGCCGGATCCAACTTTCACCTCCAAATGGCCGCAACTGCATGAGAACATGGAAATTCATCGCTTTGCCACACAAGACAAGTGCATGTCCTGTTAATCAAATCTACATTGTTGTTTAACTCCCCTTCAACAACCTGATACTTATTAACATCTATTGGGTAAACCTGAAAAGAATGATCAAAAACAAATATTTACAAGAAAATCTAATTACTAAAAGTTTGGAAATAAAAATTATTATCTAAGAAATCCATTTATTTACAAAAATAAAAACACAAATAAAACTTACACTCATGGAACGCGCTATTGCCTCAGCATCTCGCAATCGAAGATCAGCTCTCACAGTAAGAAGTGTGGTGGTCTTATTAGCAAGATTCCTGCGCTCATAAAACCATCTCTGTAATAAACTACAAAATGACTCAACCAACGAGAAAACTGGATATTCTCTTGCCTCTAGTAACATAGCATTCATAGACTCAGATATGTTGGTTGTCATAATATCATATCTCCTCTGTCTAAAAAAAGCATGAGCCCACTTCTCATACCCAACATCATAAAGGTATTGCCGAATCTCCGGCCTAATAGCTTCCATTCGCCGCATGAAATATTCAAAATCTTGAACAACATATGCCTTTGCACATCGATAAAACAAACCATCCACTTTTAAACCCTTAAATCTTGCATTCATATTCCTCAAAAGATGTTGAATGCATATTCCATGCTCAACTGTTGGGTAAATTTTCTCCACAGCTTTGGGGATGCAAAAATTCCGATCAGAAACTATAACCAACCCGTCACGATCACCAATGGCCTGCCTTAAGTTGATAAAAAACCATTCCCAGGAGTTCTCATTCTCAAGGTCAACAATAGCAAAAGCTAAAGGAAAAATATGATTATTACCATCTAGTGCAAATAGTACCACCAAATTCAGACTTCAAAAATGACCCATCAACAGAAATGACAGGTCTACAGTGACGCCACCCATCAATCGAAGCTCCTAGGCACATGAAAAAATACAAAACCCTGCCCATGGAATCCAGTTCATACGAACAAAAAGACCCTGGAAATAAAATGAAATATACATATTAACAATCAAATATATATTTTCAAATAAAATACATGTATTCGCGTGAGTAAAAAAAAATAGTTACTTGGATTTTTTTCCTTTAAAACAGCACACAAGGGAGGAATATGAGAATAAGATCGCTCAGCAGTACCTCTGATAGCATTTAAAGCAAAAGATCGAGCTTTCCGAGCTACATAATAGCTAATTTCAACCCCATGTTTACCACGCATTAAAGCCACCACATCTCTCGGACGAGCTCTATCATACATACCCCTACTAAAATCCCCCTTCAATAGTTCAGCCACAAATTGACTACTAGCTTGACGATGTTCATTACTAACAATATCGCGAGGACAAGTATGTTCAGAACAATACTTTCGAACAACCCAAATATCCCTCCCAGATCTCCTTGACGCACGCATCATCCAACTACACCCATCAACAATACAACTTAAAATATAGAAATCTACATTAGACCTATCAACCTTAAACTCAAAATTTCCTCTAACAGCAATCAAATGCAAAAACTTCTTCAATACAGATTTACATTGAAAATGATTTCCTTCCGTAATATCAAAAGACAATGGAAGCTTCCCAACATCACAATCCTCAACCAAAAACCAATCTGAAAGAGTATTAATGTCAACATCACCAGACCAAGAGGGACCTCCAACATCCAGACAAGACTCATTCCACCATTTTAAAACATTGCTTGAATGACCAAACAACTTGTCAACACTATCAAAAAAATCAACAACTAAAGGAAATGTTTCTAGTCCCTTATCAAATCTAACAAGTTCAAAAAACCATTGCAATTGCTTTTCTGTAGTCACATCCACAAGCTTACTAATTGTTTTTCCAAAATCAGAGCCCACAACTAATCTTAGAGAATGAACATTACTAACAAAACCAATCAACTCTAAATGCAATTCTCATACCAAAAACTCTTCAAAAGACTTAAAGTCAACACCGTCATCAACTTTAACTGCTTGAAAAGCAAAGTTTGAAAACAAATTATTGGAATCCCATCTCCCCCTATAGGCAGCAATAAAAGAAACATGCGGCATCCCTGTAAATATAGATATTTTCAATACAATATATAGATTAACATTTAAAAAAAAAAAAACAAACTCTATATAAAACTTTAGGAAAGTATGGGCCCCGCCCCCCCCCCCCCCCCCCCCCCCCCGAAAAAAAAAAACATAATTAAAAATAGTAAAACAAAACAAGCTCCAAAAGTATCATTACTAAACAAGTAAATATTAAAAAACACAATGTAACCACCAATAAAAGAGAAAATTATCAAACAAACTCTGTAAAAAATAAAATAAAATTACAGTATAATGTGGAAGTAAATAAAGTTTGAATTAGAGATTTAAAACTTTTAATTTGTTTTTTCAATGCCAAACTAATTATTTGACATGGTTGCTATTAAGTGGTAGCGTTGAAAAAATATGACAGTAGACAATAAAACCAACAATAAATCAAAACTAAAAAGAAAGGAAAACAAAAGACAATGTAGGCATTCTCAAAAAAACTTGAGGAAAGAATGAAAAGAAGCCACAAAATAGTTTAATCGAATAATCCACAAATCTTGTAAAAAACTTGCAAATAATGAAGACGACAATCAACCTCAAATATTGGCATAACTTATACACCTAAAAAACTCTTAAACCCAGACCTCACGATTCCTCAAACGAAGTATCAATAATGGAGCTCGAAAAAAAAAGGAAAAAGATGATCGAAAGGAAAAAAAATGAAAAAAGAAAAAAAAAACAAAAAATAAAAAACATAAACCCATACCTTGCAATTCTTTAATGGAGTGTCAACAATGGAGCGGCAACAATGGAGAGTGGAAACAAATCTGAGAAAGAGTAAACGAACTATCAATAATGGAGCTCGAAATATAGAGAAACAGATGATCTAAAAGGAAAAAAAATTAAAAACAAAAAAAAAATCAAAAAACATAATCAGAACTTACAATTCTGTAATGGAGCCTCAACAATGGAGCGGCAACAATGGAGATTGCAACAAATATGAGAAAGAGTAAAAATAGTTTTGGTTGGAGCGGCAGCAAAATCAGAACGCGAAACAATCGGAAAAAATAGTTTTAGTTGGAGAAAAACAAACGAAGAGGAATACAAATATAAAGAGAACAAGATTGCCAAAAAATAGAACAAAAGAAATCTGTTAAAAAGGGAAAGGGTAAAAAAGGAATTTAAAATAACTAAAATTTAAAAATATATTATAATTTAACAATATAATTAACATATGCTATATAATTAATGAAGGTGTTAGAAAACTGTCATTTGATATGATAATATGGTGCAAGCAAACGTGATAAGTTTTCTTTTCTTTTTTTTTTCCGTCCTTAAAAAAAAAAAAACGTATCAATTAAGCTGGCATACAATAACTATATATATATCTACTATATTTGGATCAAATTAAAAGAGACTTTATTACCGGTTAAAAAAAAAAAAAAACCACAAGAAATAGAATCTACATGTAATTTCATTCTTGTCAAATGGGTACCTAACTTGTAGCTTTTGGACTACAAGTTGAAAGTGGTAATATAATTAGGTTTTTTCTTTCATTTATTTCTTTTTTTTAATTAATTAAGAGGTAATATAAAAAATGTTATTATTAAATATCGACAATATTAAATATAAGTAACATTTATAAGTAACAATATTAAATATCATCAATTAATAAAATATAATATCTTTATATAGAACTTATAAGTAACATTTATTTTTTATTAATGATTCTAAACCTTATAGTATTTTTAAGTATTTTTCAATTTAAAAATAGGTTCACACAATTATTTCAACAATAATCTTTTGGGCAAATTATTATCACGGCGTTTTGCAGATAACATTTTCCCTAACCCATGAGGCTATCTTGCAGTGCAAATTATTATCTAGAACAGAGACAGTCTTGAGACAGGTTTCAAGCTTGGGTTTTTCTCATTAGAGTATCCTAAATTTATTACAAAATTATAAATAAACTTTTAACTATGATAATTTATATTATGATCTTACAAATCTATAACAATTTAAACCTTATTGGTAACAATGATGTTGATTTTTTAACGAAAATTGACACTTCACTTGCATATAAGTTGTTAATTGAGAGTATAAAATTTTATTTTTAATTAATATTTATCACGCTGTAAAATTTTTTAGTTTAAAATTTGCATGTGAGTGTAACAAAGATTCAATTATTGGAGTGTCAATTAATTTTTATATTGAGAGTTAAATTTTAAATTTTCAGTGTATTAAATATTAATTTGAGAATATTTTAAATTTTTTTGACAAATTTTGAAAATTTTACAATTTTACCCAATTTTTATAAAATAAAATTATAAAAAATAAAAAATACTTAATTAATTAATTAATTAAAAAACAACAAAATAAAACATATGCCTGACATTCAACCACTCTATCTTCATCATCTAACTACTTTTCCATCATCATTCACCCACCTTATTTTCGGCACTTACTCACTCCCTCATATCCTGTCTCTCACCCTTCGTTTCTTCAAAATTTTTAAATTTCTCGTTCTCCTTCTGTAGGAAAAAATCGTTAAAAATGCATCAGAGCGGCGCAGCAAAACAAGAAAAAAATTTCAAGATCGTTAAATATCTCGTGATGCCATATATAATAAATTAACAACAATAAAACTCATACCTCAAGAGGACGCCAACTGTAGGAGGAGAATGACTGGAGAGCTTCAACCAACTAGCCTTTTCTACTATTCTCCAATTCTTGGATGACAGAGTGTATGGACACTCAGTTCCTCGACCGGTATGCTAGTACTGCTAATCTTCTTCCGACCACCCAGATTTCTAAAAAACTTATTGTCACGGTGAGTTATGCAACAATAAGCCTGCTCACCTTGAGAGTCTGTGGTCTAAGAGAACTAGAGTGGCAGTACTTCTATTTATAAACTTACATGAGATGATCCTCTGAATTCAAATTGGATTATAAGAAGATTTTCTCCCTTATCGATTAATAAAATTCGAAAATCCCATAGGCCACAATCATGGGAAGATTCGGCTAACCTTGAGATTTTTGCAATCCAAATTCAAATAGGATTTTAACTTGAATTTAATCTCCTCATTTATCCATAATAACCGAATTTCCCTAGGCCATAAACAAGGCTAGATTCGGCCACTTTAATATGAGTAGAATCAAAATTCAAATAGGATTTTCTAACTTGAATTTTATCTCACCCTTATCCACTAAAAAAAAAAACGAAAATCTCCCTTAGGATTATCCTTGAATTTTCGGCCACTTTTGTGAGGGGAAGAATCAAAATTCAAACAATATTTTCTAGCTTGAATTTAATCTCACCCTATCCACAAAAACCAAAAAATCTCCTTGGATTTATCCACAAAATTTCACGCACTTTAGCGAGGGAGAGAATCCAAATTTAATTGGGATTGAAACTTGAATTTTTCCCTACATCCTTATCCATTAAGAATCCGAATTCTCCTAGGAGTCATCCTCCCTAACAAACTCGGTTTTTCTAGATAGATTAGGACTCAAAATTTAAGTAGGATTTAAACAAGATTTTCCTCTCCATAATCCAACTCAAATTCGAATTCTAACCCTATGGAATTATCCACAAAGAATTCGAATTTCACTTGGACTGCGATTCAAAATTTGAATTTCAAATTTCAAATTTCAAAATTCAAATTTCAAAATTCAAATTTAAATTTCAAATTCGAATTTTAAATTTAAATTTCAAATTTCAAAATTTAAATTTCAAAATCCACAAAAAAGTTGTATTTCAAATTTTTGTTCTCATGGATAATTTTTTACAACTCCAATCCAATCTCAAATAAAATCATGGCAACTTTATTTGGAATTCGAATAATTGTGTACTCTATTATCCAAAACAAAATATGAATTCAACCGAAGAGAATCTTGTTCACCATCCTAATCCTATGTCAACACCATCCATGCATAATCAACTAGCCAATAAGCATACACAAATCAATTTGTCAACTGTTAAGGAATTATGTGGAGCTAGTAGAGGGACCAATTGGACATATATAATCGAGCTCCTGTGAATCCATATGATCATCATTCTGTGCCGAACAACTCAATCATATGATCACTAATTTCAGAGTCACACCACTATAAACCTGAAACTGAACTCCCAATTATATATCGTATTACGAAAGCCTGTGACAAGCTAATGTCTAATGACCTTGTCATGTATGCAGAACTCTCATATGATATCCATGATTAGCCTTAGGTCAAAGTCTGTTTAATCCTACTGATCAGGCTATCTTAAAGTTCAATTATACTAATAAATAAGAAAATAATTATTCACCATATATGAATAAGAAGTCATCTGACCAGCAGACGACCCAAGGCCTTATCCATTTTCACATCCAGTATAATACCTTTAAGAGGATACATTTAACTCCTTAAAGCTATGATTCCGATATCTGTGAACAAACCCTTCATCGTATACAAGTCATGCACCCAACGAACCGGTCTCTAAGCTTATTACCTCTGATATGCTTTAGCCATTGGAACATCAAAGTACACAAGTCATATACATGAAGTAGTTCATTTACTCAGGATTAACGTTATTACATAATGAACGTCAAAAGCAGATTGATCCACTCATTGCGGACTACGTAGATCAATCACGTTTTAGTCTCGGTCTAATATGTTACCACCAAGTAACATATTTATGTCTTTACTTGAGAGTCTATACTCCGGACAGTCAAGATAAACCGTCCCTACCATGGCTTTAGGCAACATAATAGTCTTAATATGAGTTAAATGCTTGGTCTAACCCCATAGACTACAGACCTTAGTTTAGACTGCTTACTTTAGAACATTGTCTTTTCGCATACAAAAGTCCATTGCATGCAATGTTCTAACAGTTTTAACACAACCAGTCAGTGAGTCATATTTGCTTACATTTACTTTAACATGTAAATAGAATAAGGACAAACAACAACGTAATGAATAACCTCTATATTTTAATTTTATTATCCAGTTCAAAACAAATACATAAAAATGTCTCTAATGCTTAGGGCATTTCCTAACACCTTCTGATTCTTCTCTCACTCTTTTTTTTTTCAATTTATCTCACAGCTCTCTCACTTTCTTATTTCATCTTACAACCCTTATTCTTTTTTCAAAATTTCCTAACTTTTCCTTTCTCTTTACAGATGCCTCTCTCTCTCTCTCTAAGCTCCTGTTTGTTTTACTCTCTTCTCTCCCATCACTGGCAACCACCATTGATGATCAATCAACCTCCCCTTCTTCAACCTCACACTTTCTCTCTCTTTCTTTATCTTTAACTCTCACCTCTAGTCCCCCTCTCTTCTCCAACCACCCACCGCAACCGGACCAACCACCACTCCTTTACGAGCCACTGTGCCCAAGCTCACCAACCACGGCAGTTTTCTACCCCACAAGCCTAGTTCAATCAAACTTGAGCTCCGTCCGCTCGCGAGCCACTGCCCATCGTGCAACCAAGCCACTTATGCCTAGCTCAAACCAAAGCTAAGTAGCAAACCTGTCACACCACTGCATCGTAGCTGATTTTGTTTTTTAGTGATTTGACCAAAAGATTGATTTAAAAAAAATGAGCTTATAAAGTTTTATAAATTCTGTGATTTTGAAAAATATCATGATTTTAGAAATTAAAGGAAAAATACCTGGTTACGTATGTTTGAAAAAATAATATGGCATATTTTATTATCTGAATCATATTTTCAAAGAAAATTTAAAAAATGGATTTGGTTGTTAAAATATAGAATTGGGAGTCAACACACACGTGCAAAAAGTACACATATTGATCGATGACAACCCATTATAGAATTTATGATGAGGGGGCTCATAAGGACAGTACACAACCTAGATGTACTTAGAGATACAATTTGCATATTCACGATTTCAGGTTTAAGATTTTATATTGTATTGATATAATATTATTATTTGGTTCAAAATAAAATATTTGAAAAATGATTTAAAAAATATCCTATTGGACCTTTCACTTGTTATTTAAAATTAGTAACCCCCAAGAAAGAAAGCCAATTAGAAGATAAGAGTTATGTGAATTCAGAATTTGGAGGTTAAGGACAAGAAGCTTGTCTATTCTATTTTTATAATCATGCATGTAATTTTGAATATTTCGGGATTGTAGACTTTAAATCTTATTTTATTGTTTATAATTTATTTTATTTTATCTAAATATGCATATATGAGATATAAAAAACTGTTATGATATTTAAAAATACAAATAAAAATGTTTAATTAATTCACTCAAGTACAATCAGAAATAAATTTTAATAAACAGTAAATGATTTTTAAATAAAACCGATATATTTAAAGAATCGAGATCTTCCTTTTCTTAATTTATTTATTTATTCTAAAAGTCAACAACTCTGATTTTAAGATTTTAAGATGTGATAATATTAATTTAAATTTATATTTATAACAAAGTTTTTTTATAATAAATATTTATAATAAAGTTAATTCAAACTTTTATATTTTAATAAAATTTAATTAAAATCATAATGTAAGTAAATTTAGTTTAATATGGTAAAAAAAATATTTATATTATAAATTAATAATTAATATATAAATTATATGTTAATTTTTTTAAAAAATTAATATTATTTTTAATAAAATATGAATTATTATATATTTAAAAATTTAAAACGTAAATTATTATAGTTAAAAGTTAATAATTTAAATTGTAAACTTATAATAAATTTAAAATGTATTAATATAAAAAAGAAGCCTCAAAGCTTTTGTATGTTTTTAACATTTTTTTTTGTCGCTCTCTCGGGTCCCATCACACCCCTGCCATTTCAGTATCTGTCACTTCTCTACTCACTCTACCTACTCACATTTCCTTTCTTTCTCCGAATCTACTCAATCCAAATCAAATCAAATCTCTGCGACTTTTCTATAATCTTGTCTTATTCACAACCACGGCAATTCAAAATCTAAGCGTACATTCACGTTTCTTACATTATTGTTATGTTATGATTGCTGTTCAACCATCCAAAACATATATATATATAACAGGGGTATTTGAAAGTGATGCTTAAAAATATTATTTTTAAATTAAAAAAATTATTTTAAAAATATATTTGAGAAAAAAATTTATTTAAAATAAAAAAATAAAAAATTTTAAAAATTAAAAAAGTATCAATATAGTATTATTTTGTTTTTTTTTAATTTTTATATAATTTAAAAAAAATCATTTTATTTAAACTTATATATACAAAATTATAAACTTTTAAAATTTAGAATTTACTATAATATTTTAAAAATATAAATAATAAAAAATAATAAAATTAAAAAAAATAATTTTAGATATCTTTCAAACAAATTCCAAACGGGCCTAAACTAATAAGTAAACCACCCTCGTTACACAACAAGTACTGTTTTCATATTCTTCTCCACACCAACATATGACAAGAATTTTCTTATATCCCACAATTAAAGATGGTTTTTTCAAAAATTATAATAAAAATTACGACATATCCTAGCCACAAAAAAGTCTTTTTGATGATAAAAACTCATTGTAAAAGGCCAAAAGTTATCATCAAATACCAGTTTCAAATAAGTTGGGTGAAGATATTTATCGTTGTATATTAACGATGATAATTATCGTAAAAATATTTCGTTGTAAAAATAAATTTTCGTAAAAATATCATTGTAGTTATTTCAACAAATTTATGTTGTTAACAATGTAACAACAAGTATTTGTAATGATAATATCTAAAAATGTCATATTTTAAAGTCACAGCATCATCGTCGTCATCATCTTTGCTTCTAGATCTCTTAAAGGGAGCATAGGGACAGTTTCTTTAGGGGGATCAACCAGCTGGAACGTGAAGTTAAGGGTTTATCGTATTACGTTTTAATTACGTTTGAATATAATTTTTTTTAGTATTGTATTTGGTTGAAAAGTATTTATTTTATATTTGAATAAAATATATGTTTGGATAAAAAGTATTTTAAAGTTGAAAAATTAATGTGATTAATAAAAATAAAAATAAATAATTATAATTAAAAAATTGATATGATTATTTTAAAAAATTTTTAAATAATAATTATTTTTATAATACTGTTAAAAATAATTATATTTAAATGTAAAACTTTACTTTGTGTAAAATTAGTTTTCATAAGGTAAAAAAAAAAGTTTACCATATAACACCTTGAGGTTCATTTGGGCCGTCATCTCTACCATCCCTTCTTGGTACTCGTGCATCTTTAGCTGGTTATTGTATAATCTGTTCACCTAGTCTTGTATGTAAGAAGGAACTTGAACCAAAGACGAACTGTTTGACTTGAATGAGTCGAAGGAATATGAAGTGCTTGAGTCCGTCCCATACACAAGTAGTATCGGCTGTACCATGTGCTTATTTGTGACGATATGGTTATCATAATTAATCAGAATTAGTTATAATTTACTTTTTGTTAGATTAAAAATAATGTCAATTTCTCTAATTATGATGACATATTATTACAAATATAAACAAATGTTTTTTTCATATAATATTAAAATTTATGCCACAATATATCACTGTTATAATTTGTTGCAACGACATCCCAAAGGTGAAAAAAAAAGACACTACAAAGAATAATACCAATTAGTGACGAAACTTTTAAAGATAACATTTTGTTCGTTGCTAAAATCTAAATACAACAATGACTGGTCGTTGAAAGATGTCCAAGCTTGCTACAAATCAGCGACTATAAAAGTCATGGTTGAACAAAATTAGACAATCGGTGACAACAAATGTTGTCGCTGAATATTTCCCCAAATTTTTTCACGCCAAATTTTCCCAAAGCCTGCCAAACTTTCGCGGTATTTTATTCGATAGGAGTTTTGGCAATAACATTTGTCGTAGCCGAATATGTAATGATTTCCAGCTGTGGGGCATGTCTACCCCTGTAAACTTGAATGGTTTTTTGGGTGTAGAGAGATGAAAGGCCGCCAATGTTCAAAACCCAAATCAACTTGTGAACCCAGCTGTCTAATTATTATTACTTTTTGCAGTCCTTCCCAAAGCTTTCGCCGAAGCTTCCCACCGCCTCTCCCTCTGCACTCCAAAGATTGGGTCGCTGCTGTCTGTCACCATCCATAGTCTCTTTCACTGTTGTTGTATTCTGCACTGTCAGCCTACCGTCATCCATTTATCGTCGCAAATAATTATTTATTTGTGACGACGACTATTGTTGTTAAAGACGCACTTTGTGGTAGTGTGTAATGTGTTCTTAATGTGTGCCATATAGAATTCACACGCATACTCTTTCTCGATGAATATGTTTTCTTAGGGAGGCAAAATCAGGAAATTCCCTCCCACATGATGCAAAGGTCCTGAAGAAGCAGTTATTCGTTGATTCACCGACTAAAATTCTTTCATTAGGGAAACCTTAGAAGTAATTGGGATCGAATTTTGTCCCCGTTTTTTTTTTTTTCCCTTTTTTAATGATAAGCTAGGGTCAATAAATAACAAAAATTAGGCATTCTTGCTGTCAGAATGATACCTAGCAATTAGAGATGAAGCCAGAAAATATTTTTGAACAGAGCATGAATTAAATCAATTTTTGAACTTAAAATTATTCAACTTTATATCTTTATTTTCTTCACATGTAAACTTTGTAATTTAATTTAACTAACTTTAAAGCGTCTTAAGAAAATATGAATTTGAATAACAATGTACTAGTGATTTATTTGAAGTTTTAAATTTGAAATAGTTTATGTTTAGAAATCAAATCTTCGATCATAATTGAAATTTTTACAAAAATCTAAACAAATTTTCTAATTGCAAAATTTCGGAGGCAAATTAGGAAACTGCTTGAAACAAATCTTTAACTGGAGTTAAAATATAAAGGAGCCTATAGGGTGGCAGTTGGATCCGCCTATGTTGGCAATATCATGGAAATATGTCGTTTGCATGTAACGCCAAGTCACTTTTTGTAAAAAACGATGCCTATGCGAGTTGAAAAGTTTAAATAATACATTATATTCGTATGTATTTAAATAAAAAATATTTAAATATAATATACTAAATATATTATATATTTAAATATAATATTTGTTTAGATAAAAAGTAATTAAATTATATTTAAATATTGAGTATATGATTTGATTGATAAATATAGAGAAAAAAAAAAAAATATATGATATGATATGATTAATAAAAAAAATAATTATATTAAATTAAAATTATGATATAATTAATATTTAAATAAAATATTTATGAGTTTAAATAAAAATTACATTACAAACACAAATATAACTTCTAAATAACCTTAAAAATATAATAAAAATTCCTCTACCCACCAAGTTTTGTCTTTTCTTTTCTATTTTAAAATTTTAGTTTATTTTATATTTCATACTTTCAACGTTAAAATAAAAAAAAAATCCTCAGAGAACTGAAATGACATATTTTAAAGCTAGTAAATGGGTTAATAATAGCTAGATGAGTAAAAAGGATTGATCAGAGAATACATACACACTCCCATATATGCCGACACACTTTTTTTTAAATTACGAGTCCTAATATCTATTATTATAGCCCACTTACATAACTTTCTTTTTCCTTCGTAATCTTTAATGAGTTGTAATACTTATTTCTCATATGTTAAATCCAAACAGAAAAATGTTGATCTTCGTTTATTATTATCCTTAAAGAAGTATCACAATGCGGTTAACAAAATAAAAAAACAAATAATAAAAAAAAAAGATGTGGAATAATTTTCTTAGCTATAAAAGAGGCACTTATGTAGCGTTTGCGACAAGTATTGAAATACCAATCACATCACATTTTAAATCTAACATAATCACTATTTATTATTTCACTTTTTCTATTATTTTTATTAATTATATTATATATTCTCTCTCCATCTTTTTTTCTCTTTACTTTTACCCGTCACATTACATATTTATTATTAAAATACAATTCAAATACTTTTTCCCCAAACACACATTACATTCAAATGCAATATTAATGCTTTTTCTCCAAATATAAATTACATTTAATGCATTGCATTCAAACGTAATGCAAATACAATGCGTTCACCATACGAACCCTCTAGTATCCTTCCACTCCCATGTCAAGAAAAATGAAGTACTCTGCATTTTCTTCATCGTATTATAAAATTTTCCTCTTTCTTTTTTCATTTTTATTTGCAACCTTTGCTAATCACACACATGATGACTTTCTTCGGTGTCTTACTGCTCATTTATCCAAGAACTCTACCTCCAGTACTCCTGAACCCATAATCTACACTCGAAATGATTTTTCATATTGTAATTTACTAAGTTCATCTAGACAGAACTCTCGTTTTTCTTCTCCTTCGACCCCGAAACCATTCGTCATCGTCAGGCCATTTCATGTCTCCCATGTCCAAGCCACTGTTTACTGCTCTAAGAAACACGGAATGCAGATCCGAAGTCGAAGCGGTGGCCATGATTTTGAAGGCCTTTCTCATGTGTCAAGAAATTTTCCATTTGTTGTTATTGACTTGAGAAATCTAAGTTCGATTAGCGTAGATGTGGTGAGAAAATCTGCGTGGGTTCAGGCAGGAGCAACGCTAGGTGAACTGTATTATAGAATTGCTGAGAAAAGTGGAAACCTTGGCTAACCTGCCGGCGTTTGCCACACTGTGGGTGTTGGTGGACACTTCAGTGGGGGAGGTCATGGCTTTTTATCAAGAAAATACGGTCTTGCAGCTGATAATATCGTCGACGCGCAGTTAATCAACGCAGAAGGAAGAATTCTTAATAGGAAATCTATGGGAGAAGATTTGTTTTGGGCCATTCGTGGTGGTGGAGCGGCAAGCTTTGGAATCGTTCTCGCATGGAAACTTCAACTAGTTGATGTTCCATCGATAGTGTCCGTGTTCGATGTCAAGAGGAGCGTCGAACATGACGCAACAAAGAAGCTTGTTCATCGGTGGCAGCACCATGCCGACAAAGTTGATGAGGATCTAACAATCTTTGTCGTGTTACAAACCGCAAGCTCAATCGATGAAGAAGAGAACAAGAAAATTGTGCTAGAAGCTTCCTTTCAGGCCACGTTCCACGGCGGTGTGGATGGGCTCCTTGAATTGATGCAGGCGAAGTTTCCTGAATTGTGTCTTCTGAGACAAGAGTGTATCGAGATTGGGTCCAATCTTCTCTCTTTTTCAATGAATTCAGAAATGGAGAGCCCTTAAAAGTTCTGCTTGATAGGACACCTGTATCAAAGTTGTTGTCTTTCAAAGCGAAATCAGATTACGTGAAAAAGCCTATTCCACATGATGGGCTGGAAGGAATGCTAGAAAAGTTGCGCGAAGAAGACGTAGGAAGAGGTTGGGTTGAACTATTTCCTTATGGAGGGAAAATGAATGAGATCTCTGAATCCGCAATCCCATTCCCCCACCGAGCAGGAAATCTTTACAAAATTCTACACTACGTGGAGTGGGATGAAGAAGGGAACGTTACGGCGTCCAAAAAACATACACGTTGGGTAAGAAGGCTTTACAAGTACATGACTCCCTATGTATCAAAAAATCCGAGGGCTTCATATCTCAACTATAGAGATCTTGATCTTGGGGTGAATAACAATGACGGAGACACAACAAGAAATTACGCAGAAGCAAGCATTTGGGGTCCCAAGTATTTTAAGAATAATTTCAAGAAATTGGTTAGTGTAAAGACTAGAGTTGATCCAACTAATTTCTTTATGCACGAACAAAGCATCCCACCTCTTCTTACGCTTTAAACTGGTGATTAGAGATATCCTTGTTGGATTTAATGAAAAGCACTCTCATTAGCTTTCTTATTTTCTCCCTTTCAGGTAAAGGCCCTAGCCATGGATCATATATATCATATGTGTACGAAGTTTCAAAATGCAAATAAAATTCCTCTGTTATGCCTTGCAAATATTTACATATGTATAATATATTAATTGAGAAGGTGATATACAGCCGTGATGTGCTTACCGGGCCTTTTTGTTTCTTATTAGTATAGGATTATTTTTATAAATAACTTATGAAAATTGTAGATTTATTGTCAAGTTGTTTATATTTTTACAAAATCAATAATTGTGTCACTTGATATCTATAAATTCATTCAAAATAATTATTTTGTGCATATCTATTTATTATATTTTAATAAATAACTTAATGGATAAATTATTTTCATAAATAACTTGAATATTATAAAAAGTTAATAAATAGGTTATTTTCATAAATAACTTTTATACTATAGACATCCATTCAAGATGGTTCATATTTTGCAAGAAATCGTTCAAATTGCTCTTTAATATTTAGAAACTTGTTAAAAACACTCATTTCATTTCTAATTTAATGAAAGAGGCATTATTGAGGACACATAATGACTAGTTTCGAAAAAATAAGGACCGAGTTGAACGAGATCTATAATTCATGGGTTATTTATGAAAATAATAATAATAATAATAATTTTTTTTTTCTATTTTGGTTTTAAGTTTTTTGTTTTTCCGATATTATGGTCTCTTGTAATTGCAATCATTTCTTTGGCGTTACCAAACCAGGGAAATTCAATAATTCTCACCCTATACCATTAACTTTCTAATATTACGAGCTTATTAAGATTTATGGCCAAAACAGGTGATGTTTTTAGATATTTATTATTTGAATAAATAAAGTTGAATTTTCATTATATTTATGTACATGAATTTGGAATACTTTATGAATATCATTAAAATTTCATATATGTGACCTTAAATATTATATGTAAGTGTTATATACAAGAGGATAATTGATAACTCTATAAAATGGAATTATTTTACCATTTTTTTATGTACAAAAATTGGCTTATTCTTGAAAATTTTAGTTATTTTGATTTGTTTTGATTTATTTTATTTTGTGTACTTTAATTTAGATTTTTTATAAATTTCGTGAAGTCTTTACTTAATTTTACTTTATTCTATCTTATTTTTTTCTAATAGTTTATTAAATAAGTTTAAAATTAAATATTTCTAATGAGTTTACCTATATTATCTTATTTTGGAAATATCTAATTTTTTTTTTCTGTAGTGTCATATTGAGGAAGTAGGTATCACTATTCATGTTAAGAAATGGTGAAAACTAAGTTTATCATGCATCCTAATACATTAAATGATTCCTAATTTCATGCACCAGATTATAGTTAATGTATTACTGTAGTTACTGAAGCAAGTTTGCACCGACTAATGTAGCTACGGTAGCAACTGTAGTTACTTTTGGCATTTAAGATTTGGTCATATTAATTTGGATAGGATTCAAAGGTTAGTGAAAGACGGTCTTTTGAAAATTCTGAAGGAGGTACGTCCTCCTCAATGTGAGTCTTGTCTTCAAAATAAGATGACTAAGAGGTGTTTTAGAACTAAGGGTATTGGGGCTCAGGAACTCTTAGAAATTGTGCATACCGATGTATATGGTCCCATGAACTTTGAGGTGTGGAGAGTACTAGTATTATGTCTCTTTTATAGACGATTACTCGAGGTATGGATACATATATTTAATGTACTGCAAGAACGAAATCTTGGACAAGTTCAAAAAGTATCGTGCGGAAGTGGAAAAGCAATTAGGTAAATCCATAAAGACACTTCGATCTGATTGAGGTAGTGAATACCTCTCCGACAAATTTCTAGGATATCTTATAGAGAACAGGATTTTATCCCAATTGACTGCATCAAGTAATCTACAACAGAATGATGTAGTCAAAAGGAGAACTAGGACCTTGTTGGATATGACATGGTCCATGCCGAGTTATTTAATGCTGCCATTATCATTCTGGGGATATGCACTACAAACGGCATGCTATATTTTAAATCAAGTTTTAAGTAAATGAATTCCTAAGACTCCATACGAATTGTGGCATGGCAAGTAGCTTTCCCTTGGACATATGAAAATATGGGACTGGCCAATGCATGTATTGGATGGAAATGTGAAGAAGTTGGAACTGTGATCAGAATTGTGTATGTTTGTAGGGTATCTTAAGGGAACTAAAGGAGGTCTGTTTTATAACTGAAGGAACAAAAAGTCATTACCTCAACCCATGTGACATTCCTGGAGGAAAGTTGCATGAATGACTTTAAGCCTTGAAATAGTGGTGCTAAAAGAGTTATCGGATGATAGAATTGCTCCACAGGTTTTAGTCTTAGATGCAAGTCTGAGTTCTAGTGAAAGATTTGCAAATGATCAATAGTTTATAGTGCTTCAACTTAGTAGAAGGTTTTCTAGGAAACCTAATTTCTTCATGAATGATGCTGAGGTGTATCAGGCCAAAGCTCATAAGCATGATGATAATCCGTTCACTTATGATGAAACTATAAATAATGTTGATTCTAAATCTTGAAAATAGGCCATGAATAATGAGATGGATTCTATGAAATCTAACTCTGTTTGAGAACTTATGGACATCAAACCCATTGGGTGCAAGTGGGTCTAAAAAGAAAAGAGGGATACGGAAAGGAGAGTTGAAACTTTCAAGCTAGACTTGTGACAAAAGGGGTACATGCAGAAGGCTGGAGTCAATTACGACGAAACCTTTTTGGCTGTTGCGATGCTGAAATCTATCTACATTCTTCTATCCATTGCTGTTCCTCTTGATTATGAGATCTGGAAAATGCAAGTTGCTTTGATCTATTTATAGATTAAAGTAAGCATCCCATTCATGAAACCAAAGGTTTGACCAAGTGATCAAAACATTCAATTTTGAGCAAAACGTTGATAAACCTTGTGTTCATAAACATATTAAGGATGAAAAAGTGGTCTTTCTGGTGCTCTATGTTGATGATATATTACTCATTGGAAATGATGTAGGGAACTCATCATCTGTCAAACTTTGGTTATTCTAACAGTCTGATATGAAGGACTTGGGAGAAGCTAATTATGTTTTAGGCATTTATCTCTTTAGAGATTGAAGGAAAAAAAATGATAGCGTTATCCCAAGCTTCATGCATAGACAAGATAATTGAAAAGTATGCAATGCAAGAGGCAAAGAAAGGTTCACAACCTTCCATTGTTGGTCTAATTCTTTCATTGGATTACTGTCCCAAGATATCAAAAGAAAGAGAGCATATTGTTAGGAAATGCCCTAAGTATGAAAGATATTTTAATTTATTTCATTTATTTTGAACTGGATAATAAAATTATATTTAGAGGTTACTCATTACATTGCTATCTGTCCTCCTTCTATTTACATGTTAAAGTAAATGTAAGCAAATATAGCTCACTAACTGCTTGTGTTAAACTGTTAAAATGTTGTATGCAATGGACTTTTGTATGTGAAAAGACAATGTTTTAAAGTAAGTAGTCTAAATTATGGTCCGTAATCTGTGGGGTTGACCGAGCATCTAACTCATGTTAAGAATATTATGTTGTCTAAAGTCATGGTGCGGACGGTTTGTCTTGACTGTCTGGAGCATAGACTCCTGAGTAGAGACATAGATATGTTGCTTGATGGTGACATATTAGATCGGGACTAAAGGCGTGATTGATCTGCATAGTCCTCTATCAGTAGATCAATCTACTTTTGATGTTCATTATGTAATAACTTTAATTATGAGTAGATGAATTACTTCATGTATATGACTTGTGTACTTTGATGTTCCAATGGCTAAAGCGTCTCGAAGGTAGTAAGTTTATAGACTGGTTTGTTAGGTGTATGACTTGTATATAATAGAGGGTTTGTTTACAGATATCAGAATCATAGCTCTAATGAGGAGTTAAGGGTATCCTCTTAAAGGCATTATACTGGATGTAAAAATTGTAGGAAAATAAATCAGTAAAAACGTATCAGAGTGGCGCAGTAGAATAATAAAATTTTTTAGATCGTTAAATATCTCATAATGCCATATACAATAAACCATCAACAATTAAAACTCATACCTCAAGGAAGCCAATCTACAGGAGGAGAATGACCGGAGGCTTCAACCAACTAGGCTTCTCTACTATTCTCCAATTCCCGAATGGCTGAGTGTGTGGGCACTCTGAACGTCGATCGGTATGCTAGCACTGCTAGTCTTCTTCCGACCACCCAGATCTCTAAAGAACTTTATTGTCACGATGGCTGTGCAACAATAAGCCTGCTCACCAGAGAGTCTGTGGTTTGAGAGAACTGGAGTGGCAGGACCTCTATTTATAGACCTGCATGAGGTGATTCTCTGAATTCGAATTGGATTAGGAGAAGATATTCTCCCTTATCCACAACCATAAAATCCAAATTTTCCATGGGAAAATCCCAACAATAAAATTCGGCCATTTAGGATAAATCCAATCCAAATCTAAACAAGATTTTAACTAGAATTTTATCTCCCTTTTTCAACCAAAAAATCCAAAAATTCCAAGGAGAAAATCTCCTCAAAAAATTCGACCACATTTAGGATAAGGGAGAATCAAAATTCCACTAGGATTTTCAAGCTTGAATCTTATCTCATCCTTATCCAAAATAACCGAATTTTCCTAGGAGATATTCTCCAAAATTTCGGCCACTTTTCTGGGAGGAGAGAATCCAAATTCAACTGGGATTGAATCTTGAATTTTTCTCTTGAACCTTATCCACAAAAACCGAAAATCCATTGAGGATAATCCTCAAAATTTCATCCATTATTAGTTAGGATTTGGATTCAAAATTCAAGTAGGATTCTAACAAGATTATCCTCTCCATATCCAACTCAAATTTGAATTTCAAACCTTGTGGATTTTTCATAACAAATTCGAATCCCACTTGGACTGTGATTCAAAATTTGAATTTCAAATTTCAAATTCGAATTTCAAATTCAAATTTCAAATTTCAAATTTTAAATTTCAAATTCGAATTTCAAATTCAAATTTCAAATTCGAATTTCAAATTCAAATTTCAAATTCAAATTTTAAATTCAAAATTCAAAATTCAAATTTCAAAATTCAAAATTCAAATTTCAAAATTCAAATTTCAAAATCCACAAAATAGTTGTGTTTCAAATTCTTGTTCTCATGGATAATTTTCTACAACTCCAATCCAATCTCAAATAAAATCATGGTAACTTTATTTGGAGTTTGAATAATTGTGTACTCTATTATCCAAAACAAAATCTGAATCCAACCGGAGAGAATCTTGTCTACCATCCTAATCCTATGTCATCACCATCCATGCATAATAAACCAGCCGATAGCATACACAAATCAATTTGCCAAACGTTAAGGAATTATGTGAAGCTAGTAGAGGGACTGATTGGACATATATAATCGGGCTCCCGCAAATCCATATGATCATCATTCTTTTACCGACCAACTCAATCATATGATCAATAATTCCAGAGTCACACCACTATAAACCTGAAACTGAACTCCCAATTATATACCGTATTACGTAAGCCTGTGACAAGCTATCATCCAATGACCTTGTCATGTATGCAGAACTCTCATATGATATCCATGATCAGCCTTAGGCCAAAGTCCGTTTAATCCTACTGATCAGGCTATCTTAAAGTTCCATTATACTACCGAATAAAGAAAATGATTATTCACTATATGTGAATAAGAAGTCATCCGCCCAGCAGACGACCCAAGGCCTTGTCCATTTTCACATTCAGTATAATGCCTTTAAGAGGATACTCTTAACTCCTCATTAGAGCTATGATTCCGATATCTGTAAACGAACCCTTCATCGTATACAAATCATGCACCCAACGAACCGGTCTATAAGCTTACTACCTCTGAGACGCTTTAGCCATTGGAACATCAAAGTACACAAGTCGTATACATGAAGCTGTCCGTTTACTCAGGATTAAGGTTACTGCACAATGAACATCAAAAGCGGATCGATCCACTCAAAGCGGACTTCGTAGATCAATCACGCTTTAGCCCCGGTCTAATATGTCACCACCAAGCAACATATCTATGTCTCTACTTGGGAGTCCAGCTCCAGACAGTCAAGACAAACCGTCCCCTCCAAGGCTTTAGACAACATAATAGTCTTAACATGAGTTAGATGCTCGGTCTAACCCCATAGACTACAGACTATAGTTTAGACTACTAACTTTAGAACATTGTCTTCTCGCATACAAAAGTCCATTGCATGCAACATTCTAATAGTTTAACATAAGCAGTCAGGGAGCCATATTTGCTTACATTTACTTTAACATGTAAATAAAACAAGGATAGATAGCAATGTAATGAATAACCTCTATATATAATTTTATTATCCAGTTCAAAATAAATACATCAAAATGTCTCTAATGCTTAGGGCATTTCCTAACAATCTCCCACTTGCCCTAAGCCAGTAGATGTGCCATGTCACGCATCCCCATCGCCTCTACGTGTCTCTCAAAGCTTCTAGCCACCAAAGTCTTAGTAGAGGGATCGGTAATGTTGTTCTCGGACGCGATCTTATATACATCCACTAATCCTGTCTCCACGTGCCCTCTAATGTCGACTTCCTCGAATCCTTGCAAGTCTGGAAGACTCAGTCTATGTATCCTATGGGTGTTAGGTCCCCTCCAGAATACACCAGCATATAATCCCTCGTTCTCTTAAGATACTTGAGTATATATTTTACAGCTTGCCAGTGCTTGGTTCCAGGATTTGCTTGATATCGACTCACCATACCTACTGCAAAACATATATCCGGGCGAGTGCAAAGCATAGCATACATAAGGCTACCCACAGCAGATGCATAAGGGACCTTACTCAGACGCTCTCTTTCTTCCGATGTCTTGGGACAGTCATCCAATGAAAGAGTTAGACCAGCAATAGAAGGTTGTGAACCTTTCTTTGCCTCTTGCATTGCATATTTGTCAATTATTTTATCTATGTATGAAGCTTGGAATAATGCTATCATTTTATTCTTTCGATCTCTGAAGAGACGAATGCCTAGAACATAATTAGCTTCTCCCAAGTCCTTCATGTCAAACTGTTGGTGTAACCAAAGCTTGACCGATGATAAGTTCCCTACATCATTCCCAATGAGTAGTATATCATCGACATAGAGTATCAGAAAGATCACTTTTCCATCCTTAATATGTTTATAAACACAGGGTTCATCAACGTTCTGATCAAAATCAAATGTCTTAATCGCTTGATCAAACCTCTAGTTCCATGAGCGGGATGCTTGCTTTAATCCATAAATGGATCTAAGCAACTTGCAGACTTTCCTTTCTTGGCCTTTCGCTACAAACCCTTCGGGCTGTATCATATAGATACACTCTTCAAGATGGCCATTCAAGAATACCGTCTTGACATCCATTTACCAGATCTCGTAATCAAGAGCCGCAGTAATGGACAGAAGAATACGGATAGACTTCAGCATAGCAACAGGCGAAAAGGTTTCATCGTAATCGATTCCAGCCTTTTACGTGTATCCCTTTGCAACCAGTCTAGCTTTGAAAGTTTCCACTCTCCCTTTCGCATCCTTCTTTCTTTTGTAGACCCATTTGCATCCAATGGGTTTTATCCCATCCGGCAAATCTACAAGTTCCCAAACAGAGTTGGATTTCATAGAATCCATCTCATTGTTCATAGCCTGTTTTTAAGATTTAGAATCAACATCATTTATAGCTTCATCATAGGTGACCGGATCATCCTCATGCTCATGAGCCTTGGCCTGGTATACCTCAGCATCATACATGAAGAAATTAGGTTTTTTCGAAACCCTCCCACTACGATGAGGCACCCTAAATTGTTGATCGTCTGCAAGTCCTTCACCAGAACTCGGACTTGCGTCCAAGACCGAAATCTGTGGAACAGTTCTTTCACCCGATAACTCCTCTAGCACCACTTTGCTTCGAGACTTAAAGTCATTCATGTGACTTTCCTCCAAGAATGTCGCATGAGTTGAAACAATGACTTTTTGTTCCTTCGGGTTATAGAACAGACTTCCTTTAGTTCCTTTTGGATTCCCTACAAACATGCACAATTCTGATCTTGATTCCAACTTTTTCGCATCCCCATCCAGTATATGCGCTGGGCAGCCCCATATTCTCATATGTCCAAGAGAGGGCTTCCTGCCACGCCACAATTCATACGGAGTTCTAGGAATTGATTTGCTTCGAACCTGGTTTAGAATATAGCATACCGTTTGTAAAGCATATCCCCAAAATGATAATGGCAGCGTTGAATAACTCATCATAGATCGTACCATATCCAACAAGGTCCTGTTTCTCCTTTCGGCTACACCATTCTGTTGTGGAGTACCAGGTGCAGTCAATTGGGATAATATCCCGTTCTCTACAAGATGTCATAGAAATTCATCGGAGAGGTATTCGCCACCTTGATCAGATCGAAGTATCTTTATGGATTTATCCGATTGCTTTTCCACTTCCACACGATACTCTTTGAACTTGTCAAAGGTTTCACTCTTGCGGTGCATCAGATACACATATCCATACCTCGAGTAATCATCTATAAAAGAGACATAATACTCGAACCCTCCTTGTGCTGTGATGTTCATGGGGCCACATACGTCAGTATGCACAATTTCTAAGAGCTCCTGAGCCCTTGTACCCTTAGCTCCAAAAGACCTCTTAGTTATTTTACCCTCTAGACAAGACTCATATTAGAGAAGACGTACCTCCTCCAGAGATTCCAGAGGATCGTCTTTCACCAATCTTTGAATCCTATCCTGATTAATATGACCAAGTCTTAAATGCCAAAGATACGTCTTGTTAGAGTGAGAAACTTTCAACGTTTTAGAGTTATCTATTAATTCGGTGTCAAGCAGTGAGTACATCTTTGGTTTAATCAAATATAGGTTTCCATCCATCCATCCAGAACAGATAAAAGACTTATTTCTACGAATATCAACTCTTTTACTAAAAGAAACTGAATAAGAATCCTTTATTAAACAAGCTACCGATATAAGGTTCCTCCTAAAATTAGGAACATAAAAACAGTCTTTCAATAAAATAAACCTAAATTGATCAAAATAAAGGTAAATATCTCCCACTGCCTCAGCCACCACAAAGCTGCCGTCTCCAGTTCGCAACGAGAGGCTCCTATCATGTAGACTTCTCGTTTCCACGAACCCCTACATAGAAACACAAACATGATTAGTGGCGCCCGAATCAATGACCCAAGTGTCTTTCGATTCTTCCACCAAACACGCTTCCAAGTAATGAAGTTCCTTACCTTCCTTGCCCTTGGCGGCTAGGAATTCCCGGCAAGCCTTCTTAAAGTGACCTACCTTCCCACAACGAAAGCATTTGGACTCTTTAGGGTCCCTGGACTTCTTGTTCTTCTTCTTCTTCTTCCCATCCGAGATAGGAGGATTAGAAGAATTGGAAGCCGCTTGCTTCTGATTTGGCCTCTTCCTCTTCTGTGAGGGTTTGGAAGATTCCGCCAAATTGGCCTCACCTTTAGGTTGGACAGCATCCCTGTGACGCCTTAAATTTTATTTAAGGGTCAATATATAATTTAAATAAAATTAGTGTGCCAAAAAGTAATTAAAAATCTTTTGGAAACCCTAGGTTGGTTTCCTAGTCAAATTCCGCTCAAAAAGTCAACAATTTTAACTTCAAAAAACCCTAAAATATTCGGCTATCACTTGGGATTTTTAATTAAAATTTAAATCCCACAAATTCAAGGAGGATTCAAATTTAAATTTCATCCCTTAAATATAAAGAAGAATTTCGGCCATAAAGTGTAGGAAATTAAGGAGATTTTATTTGAATTAAAAGCTAGGTCAAAACTCATTCAAAATTCAAATTATTTTTTTTCCTAAAAACTAATGGATAATTTTCGGCCACTTAAGGGGAAATAAGAGAGAAAACCCTAACCTCAAAACAGCACAAAAACTTTCCCTTTTGCCCCTTAAAATTTTTGGCCAAACAAGGAAGAGAAAGGAAAAGAAAAACCTAGTATAAAAACCCTCTTTTAACTCTCATTCACCCTTCCTTTTACTCTCAAAAATTCGGCCAGCCTCCCCTTGTTTCCTCTCTAAATTTTCTCTCCCAAAACAACCCCAAAACAACAAACAAAAACCTACCTAAAGGCAGCTCAAGGATTTAACAAATTTTGAGACAAAAACAAGGTGAGAAATCAACTTTTTCCTTCCTTCTCCTTTTGATTTTAAATCCGAAATTTATATGGTTTTCTCCACTGTTTTCCCTACTGTTTTGAAGACCCCAACACTCACACAAATTCTGCCAAAAAGGAGACCAAGCATCAAAAATAGTACAGCATAAACAAGGTGTGAATCTCTCTCTCAAACCCTAAAAATTTTGCCTCTTTGTTTCCCTTTCAAAAACCCTATTATCACATGTGTAAAATTTTATGTTTTTGTCAATTTGATTCTTGGGTTGTGTTAACCACATATAAATAAGGTCCTCCACAAAATTTCGTGATCATTGGATGAAAATCGAGTTGATTTGAGACTAATTGAAATTTGGACACAGAAAAACGAAAATCTGGAAAATTATCATATGAACAGTAAATTTGTGTCAGTCATAACTTGAGTTTTAAAAACGATTTTCAAGTGATTATTGAGCCTAAAATTAAATTCAAGATGTCCCCTAAATGCCTGCAAAATTTCAGAACCAAACTCATCCGTTTGCCTAGACAAAATATTTTTCTAAAATAGGCGGACAGAACTGCCAGTTTTTGAACTGAAACTGAAACCCAGATTTTATGCCTGAAAACAACCCCTCGGTTTTTGGCCTAATTGAATAACCAAACGATGTCCAAAAATTATAAAAATTATATGGAATTAAAGCTACAGATGTCTAGTTTAACATATTAAAAATTTAGAATTTTTGGGATTAAAAATGAATTAATATTAATTTTACAATCAGCCTTGGTCAGTCTGTCCATGTCCAGTAATATCCTAACTTAGAGTTTTTCACAAATTTTAAATCCCAAATGTTTATTAAACGTTTTGAAATCTTTTGTGGCACACTAAAATGATTGGATGATTATGTCTAGATCTAGACTGATCATATGTTGTAATTATAGGATTTATTTGACGTTCTTGCTGGATTTATGGATCACGTTATCGTAACGCTTGTGCGATAATCGAGGTAGAACGTTCTAGCCTTTTTTGGGAGTAGCCAAGTGTTTTAAATTTTCCTGTTTTATCGATGGCATGCTGTTTTCAGTTTATGAAATTATTATATTGTTTTTGATGAAATAAACGCATGCAACGTATTTGGTAATTAAATGTGTATTTTAAAACGTGTTTTGATTTATGGCATAATATAACTTGGTAAATACCATCTTTTGAATAATCCGGTGAACATAATTGAGCTCTAGTTCACGATCATTGTAAATGATGCGTGCGTCCCAAAGTTGACGCCATGGGGGAAGGTCCCTAAACCTACGCAGGGCCGTTCGGCCTATTTAGACCGTAACGAGATGATCTAGGATAATTCAATTCGAGGCACGTATATTATAGCTACGACAAGTCCTCACTCAAAATATGATGGTTTATTTTAATGATTTATTATTTTAATATTGGGGCACGTATATTGCAGCTACGCTAAGTCCTCAGCAGAATAAAACTTATATTAAAAATGTTTTCACGAAATTGTTGATTATTTGTTTTAAATGATTATTATGCCATGTATTCTTAAATTGTTGATTTTATTTTTGGAAACGAATATTATGCCATACATTTAAATGCTACCTGTTTAATCCACCTTTGTTTCTGTCCTACTGAGCCAGTGCTCACGTCCCTTTTCTTTGTGATTTCGAAATGACTACTTCCAAGTGCGGGAGGTAGCAGTTCCGAAAATCGTTGAGATATCCGTTACTACCGAAGATGATGCTATCCGTTTTCTCCATCTTCTTCTTTATGTTTCTCGTTCTGATGTAATGAGACTTTAAGTTTGTATTTTATTTCACGTTATTTAAATTTTATGCTTGGGAATATTTTATGGTTGGTAATTTCATTTGAAAACCGATTTTGTGTTTGAATTCCGCATTAAAAAGCATTTATTTTCTCCTTTATTTTATTATGTGGTAATGATGCTACTTTATAAATAATTAGGCTTAGCTAAATTATAATGTTGACCTGCTCTTCGTAATAAATGTTTTTCCTTAAATCTCGGGTTGATATTATGATTTGGCTGCCGTGTCACGTGTCTAAATTTTGGGCTGTGACAATCCCCATCCCTGATCATCCGCTCATAAGCTTGGAGTTGCTTCATGAGCTTAGTTAGTCCTAACTCCCTTGTCGCCAGATTGTATGCGGTCTTAAACCCCACAAAATCTTTAGACAGAGTTTTGAACACCATCTCGATCTGGGTGTTATAGTCCAACTCAGCACCGTTTTCAGCCACCTCAGCGAAGAATCCTATTAGAGTGATCATATGGTCCTTCACCGGAGTACCCGCCTTCTGCTTAGAGTTCATAATACTGGTGATAGCGGACTGTCGAGTCAATTTTTCTTGGCCTCCGAACATGTCCTCCAGATTGTCCATGATCTCCCTAGCAACCTGATAAGTCTCATGCTGCTTTTGTAAAGCACTCATCATGCTAGCAAGCATGTAGCATCGAGCTATATCATTGGATTCTCTCCAACGAGTATAGGCAACCGGGACCTCCTCAAGCGGTGTGTCAGGTTTTGGCCCTGGTGGGCATGGTTCGTCCAGTACAAACTTGTGTCTCTCGTAGCTGAGAACTATCAACAGATTTCTTTTCCAATCCTTATAATTATCGCCATTTAGTTTATTCTCAGTAAGTATTGAAATGAGGGGTGTCGGTGATATTTTGAACTGAAATAAAATTATACTAGACATCATTACAAAGCCCAAGCAAATATACAGATAATTTAGCAAATAAAACATACAAGTATGTTCCTACATGAAACTTGAAAAACATGTAGCATTGCAACGGTAATTCTCAGCACCTATTGCCCCAAGCCACTGAGGGGTGGTCATGAAAACAAATAGCCGGAACATAGACCTCGTCCAATTAATATATGTTGCCTTAAATCCTCCAAGGTTAAGACATATATTAATAACCGCTTATTTGGCCACCAGTTTAGTTAACAGAGTTTCTAGGGAAGGTTAATAACTAAATGAGTCTTGAGTGTATAACCATTGTTTACGTAGCTCGATCCACGTCCTACCAAGCCACCGAGGGGTGGTCATGAATATGATCGTACCCGAACACGTTTTCCACATAGGAGATCTAATCTAGTATACCGACGGCGGTAAACACCTACCGAGGGGTGTGGTCAGGGCAGAACTGACGCGAGGCGTTACCATGCTTTCACATATGGATCAACAATGGAGGCCGTGGGTTTTGTTTGAAACCCTCTCCCACTCAATATTTTGAAAAACATGCAAGTTTTGACAAAATTATGTATGATCAATATAGTATGAGAGGCACTCAGCTATCCTATATGACATGTTATCAAATATGCATATAAAACATCCATCAATACATATTTATACATCCATGACATATCACAGAAAAAATAATTGACTGAATAACCAAGCCATGGTTCCATCCTAGAACAAAGAAAATAAAGATTACAAAATTCCATCCAAAGCATTCTTTGGGTCTTGAATTTTGTTCCGTCTTCTTGTATCCATCTTTATGTAGCATCTCCATTTATTTCTCATCCCAAGAATCATTTAAAATTTAAATCTCCAAAAATTTAAATTTCAAATTCAAATTCCAAATTTGAATTTCAAATTTAAATTTCAAATTCAAATTCCAAATATGAATTTCAAATTCAAATTTTAAACAATTTTAAACATCATGTGTAATAATATGTAATTTCAAAATTTCAAATTTTTAATTACATATTTTTAAACATGATTTAAAATTAAATCTCAAATTTAAAAATCAAAATTTTTCGATTTTTGAACCGTCGCACCACCGCTCTCGAAGGCGGCAGCCGCCGTGGGCAGCCACCAGCCCTGGAGGGGCTGGCAGCCCACGGCCACCCATGTGCAGCCTTGCTGGGCTGCAGGCCAAGCCTGCAACACCAGGCTGCACACCCAGGCTGGACGCAGCAGCCGGCAGGCTACACGCCCAGGCTGCGGCCAGCCTTGGGTAGGCCACGGCCACCCTCGGCTGTAGGCCAAGCCTGTGGCCGTGGGTGGTTATGGCCTGCACAGGGGCTGCTGCAGCCCTATCTTGCCCGAGGGCAGGGGCTACAGCCCCACCAAGGCTCATCGGCCTATCACGAGGGGTCCTATCTCGATTTTCGTGTTATATTCCAATTTACCTATTAGGACCTCCAAAAATTAATTTGAATTCCAATTAAATTGAAACTTTCCACACAATCAAAATTTCAATCTTTAAATCAAATTTAACTTTTGGGAAAAATAAATTACGGTCTTCAATCTTCAATCTCCTCCAAGAATAATTACATAAAATTTTCTAAACTGTTTCCGGTGTACAAAAATTTTAACTATAAAATTCTAAGAGACAAAAAATTAAAATCCATGGGAAAATTACAGTGTTAATAAACTACTCCCATGGTTACATAAAAAATTCCTAGATACAATTTTTCTAAATTCTAAGGAACCATAACCGGTATAAACAAGCATGCTTATAATAATTTATAAAATTAAAATAACCACATACTTTATACATAATCCATGATAACAACATAAAGGAACCCTAGAATGCCACTCTCTAAATATCAAATCCATACATAAATAAAAAGACTAAGTAATTGTCTAATTTATGTACATGGCATAATCATGAGATAGCTCTGATACCAATTGTAGGAAAATAAATCTGTAAAAACGTATCAGAGTGGCGCAGCAGAACAATAAAAATTTTTAGATCGTTAAATATCTCATGATGCCATATATAATAAACCATCAACAATTAAAACTCATACCTCAAGGACGCCAATCTGCAAGAGGAGAATGACCGGAGGCTTCAACCAACTAGCCTTCTCTACTATTCTCCAATTCCCGAATGGCTGAGTATGTGGGCACTCTGAACCTCGATCGGTATGCTAGCACTGCTAGTCTTCTTCCGACCACCCAGATCTCTAAAGAACTTTATTGTCACGGTGGGCTGTGCAACAATAAGCTGGAGTGGCAGGACCTCTATTTATAGACCTGCATGAGGTGATTCTCTGAATTCGAATTGGATTAGGAGAAGATATTCTCCCTTATCCACAACCATAAAATCCAAATTTTCCATGGGAAAATCCCAACAATAAAATTCGGCCATTTAGGATAAATCCAATCCAAATCTAAACAAGATTTTAACTAGAATTTTATCTCCCTTTTTCAACCAAAAAATCCAAAAATTCCAAGGAGAAAATCTCCTCAAAAAATTCGGCCACATTTAGGATAAGGGAGAATCAAAATTCCACTAGGATTTTCAAGCTTGAATCTTATCTCATCCTTATCCAAAATAACCGAATTTTCCTAGGAGATATTCTCCAAAATTTCGGCCACTTTTCTGGGAGAAGAGAATCCAAATTCAACTGGGATTGAAACTTGAATTTTTCCCTTGAACCTTATCCACAAAAACCAAAAATCCATTGAGGATAATCCTCAAAATTTCGTCCATTATTAGTTAGGATTTGGATTCAAAATTCAAGTAGGATTCTAACAAGATTATCCTCTCCATATCCAACTCAAATTCAAATTTCAAACCTTGTGGATTTTCCACAACAAATTCGAATCCCACTTGGACTGTGATTCAAAATTTGAATTTCAAATTTAAATTTCAAATTCAAATTTCAAATTCGAATTTCAAATTCAAATTTCAAATTCAAAATTCAAAATTCAAAATTCAAAATTCAAATTTCAAATTTCAAAATTCAAATTTTAAAATCCACAAAACAGTTGTGTTTCAAATTCTTGTTCTCATGGATAATTTTCTACAACTCCAATCCAATCTCAAATAAAATCATGGCAACTTTATTTGGAGTTCGAATAATTGTGTACTCTATTATCCAAAACAAAATCTGAATCCAACCGGAGAGAATCTTGTCTACCATCCTAATCCTATGTCATCACCATCCATGCATAATAAACCAGCTAATAGCATACATAAATCAATTTGCCAAACGTTAAGGAATTATTTGGAGCTAGTAGAGGGACTGATTGGACATATATAATCGGGCTCCCGCAAATCCATATGATCATCATTCTTTTACCGAACAACTCAATCATATGATCACTAATTTCAGAGTCACACCACTATAAACCTGAAACTAAACTCCCAATTATATACCGTATTACGTAAGCCTGTGACAAGCTATCGTCCAATGACCTTGTCATGTATGCAGAACCCTTATATGATATCCATGATCAGCCTTAGGCTAAAGTCCGTTTAATTCTACTGATCAGGCTATCTTAAAGTTTCATTATACTGCTGAATAAAGAAAATGATTATTCACCATATGTGAATAAGAAGTCATCCGCTCAGCAGACGACCCAAGGCCTTGTCCATTTTCACATTCAGTATAATGCCTTTAAGAGGATACCCTTAACTCCTCATTAGAGCTATGATTCCGATATCTGTAAACGAACCCTTCATCATATACAAGTCATGCAGCCAACGAACCGGTCTATAAGCTTACTACCTCTGAGACGCTTTAGCCATTGGAACATCAAAGTACACAAGTCGTATATATGAAGCTATCCTTTTACTCAGGATTAAGGTTACTGCACAATGAACGTCAAAAGCGGATCGATCCACTCAAAGCGGATTTCGTAGATCAATCACGCTTTAGCCCCGGTCTAATATGTCACCACCAAGCAACATATCTATGTCTCTACTTGGGAGTCCAGCTCCAGACAGTCAAGACAAACCATCCCCTCCAAGGCTTTAGATAACATAATAGTCTTAACATGAGTTAGATGCTCGGTCTAACCCTATAGACTACAGACCATAGTTTAGACCACTAACTTTAGAACATTGTCTTCTCGCATACAAAAGTCCATTGCATGCAACGTTCTAACAGTTTAACATAAGCAGTCAGGGAGCCATATTTGCTTACATTTACTTTAACATGTAAATAAAACGAGGATAGATAGCAATGTAATGAATAACCTCTATATATAATTTTATTATCCAGTTCAAAATAAATACATCAAAATGTCTCTAATGCTTAGGGCATTTCCTAACAAAAATGGACAAGGTTTTGGGTTGTCTGCTAGGCAGATGACTTCTTATTCACATATGGTGAATAATCATTTTTTTATTCGGTAGTATAATAGAACTTTAAGATAGCTTGATCAGTAGGTTGAACGGACTTAGACCTAAGGCTGATTATAGATATCATATGAGGGTTTTGCATACATGACAAGGTCATTAGATAATAGCTTATCACAGGCTTTAATAATACTGTATATAATTAGGAGTTCAGTTTCAGGTTTATAGTGGTGTGACTCTGGAATTAGTGATCATATGATTGAGTTGTTCAGTACAAGATGATGATTATATGGATTCATGAGAGCCCGATTATATATGTCAAGTGGTCCCTCTACTAGGTCCATATAACTCCTTGACGGATGGCAAATTAATCGGGGTATACTTACTGGCTTATAGTCTTGCATGGATATAGGAAGATGACAAGATTTTCTCCTAATTGAATTTGAATTTTGTTTTGGATAAGAGATTATACAATTATTCGAATTCTAAATAAAGTTGCCATGATTTTATTTGAATTTGAATTAGAGTTATGAAGAATTATCCATGAGGGGAAAATTTGAAATTAAAGTTTTTTTTTTTGTGGAGTTTGAAATTTGAATTTGAAATTTGAAATTTGAAATTTAAATTTTGAATTTGAATTTTGAATTTGAAATTTGAATTTGAAGTTTGAATTTTTGAAATTTGAACTTTGAAATTTGAATTCAAATTTTGAATTACAATTCAAGAGGTAACCGAATTTTGTTGTGGATAAATCCACTTGATAAATTCAATTTTCTTGTGGATAAAGGAGAGGAAGATCTTGTTTGAATCCTACTTGAATTTTAAATCCTAATCCCTCTAAAAGTGGCCGAATTTGTTGAACGGATTTCACTCTAGGAGGATTCGGTTTTTATGGATAAGGATGAAGGAGAATTCAAGTCACAATCCTATATGAATTTTGAGTCTCTCTCTTGCATGGTACAACTGAATTTTCTATGGATAATGCTAAGGGAGAATCGGTTTTTTTTTTTGTGTGAATAAAGTTGAGATGAAATTCAAGTTAAAAATCCTATTTGAATTTTGATTCTCCTCACACTTGAATGGTCGAATCTAGACATGCTTCTTGGCCTAGAGGAAATCGGTTTTAGTGGATAAATGAGGAGAAAAAATTCAAGTTAAAATCTTGTTTGAATTTTGAATACAAAATCTTCTAAGGTGGCTGAATCTTCCCATGTTTTTGGCCTATAGAGAATTCAGATTTTGTGTGGAAAAAAAGGAGAGAAAATCTTCTCTTGGTCCAATTCAAATTCAAGGGATCATCTCATACAAATCTATAAATAGGGATCCTACCACTCGAATTCTCTCAGACTACAGACTTTCAGGTGAGCAGGCTTATTGTTGCACTAATCATCGTGACAATAAGTTCTTAAGAGATCTGGGTGGTCAGAAAAAGACTAGCAGTGCTAGTATACTGATCGAGAATCCGAGTGCCCATACACTCTACCATCCGGGAATTAGAGAATAATAGAGAAGGCTACTTGGTTGAAGCCTTCTAGTCATTCTCCTCCCACGTCCTTGGTGTCCTCTGAAAGTATAAATTTATTATTGTTAGTTTATTGTATATGACATCACGAGATATTTAACGATCTTGAAAATTTTTTTTGCTGTGCAATTTTATTGATTTTTCCTACACATATGAGTAAGGTTTCTCATGCATCTGCTTTGGATAGCCTTATGTACGCTATGTTTTGCACACACCCAGAGGTTTGTTTTGCTGTAGGTATAGTGAGTTGATATCAAGTGAATCTTAGAATCAAGCATTGGTAAGCCGTGAAACATATACTCACGTATCTTAAGAGAATAAGAGATTATATGCTAGTATATTCTGGAGGGGACATAACACCCGTAGGACACACCGATTCAGACTTTCAAACTTATATGGATTCATGGAAGTCAACTTTGGGACCAATGTTTTTGCTCAAAGGAGACACCATTATGTAAAGGAGCATGAAATAGGGTTGCATTGTTGACTCTACGTTAGAGGTTGAATATGTGGTTATGGTTGAGGCATCTAAAAAAGTGGTTTGGCTCCACAAGTTCTTTAGAGACCTTAAGGTCATTCCGGGTGTTGACAAGCATACCACACTCTATTATGATAATAGCGTTGTGATTGCCAACATAATGAAATCTATGCATCATAAGAAGGCAAAGCATATTGATTGGAGATACTATATAATTATAGGCCACGTGGAGGTAGGACTTGTAGATGTATATAAGGTCGCATCTGAGGAAAACATTATCGATCCCTTTAATAAGACTTTGATGGCTAGAAACTTTGAAAGGCACGTAGAGGTAAAGGGGATGTGTAACATGGCACATCTACTGGCTTAGGGCAAATGGGAGATTATTAGGAATGCTCTAAGTAGGAAAGACATTTTATATGTATTTCATTTATTTTGAACTGGCTAATAAAATTATATTAGATGTTATTCATTATATTGCTATATGTTCTCATCCTATTTACATGTTAAAGTAAATGTAAGTAAATATGACTCACTGATTACTTGTGTTAAACTGTTATAATGTTGTATATAATGGACTTTTATATGCGAGAAAACATCATTCTAAAGTGAGCAGTCTAAACTATGGTCCATAATCTATGAGGATGGACCGAATATTTAACTCATGTTAAGATTATTATGTTGTATAAAGCTAATTAGAAGGATGGTTTGTCTTGACTGTTCGGAGCTTCGACTCCCGAGTAGAAACATAGATATAACCTGAGTTGATGAGACATTGATATAACCTGAGTTAATGAATCGCTTCATGTGTGTGACTTGTGTATTTTGATGTTCCAATGGCTAAAGCATCTTAGAAGTGGTAAGCTTATAGATTAGTTCGTTGGGTACATGACTTGTATACGATGGAATGTTTGTTTACAAATATTGGAATTATAACTCTAATGAGGAGCAAATGTTATCCTCTTAAAGGGATTATAATGGATGTGAAAATAGACAAGGCCTTGGGTCGTTTGCAAGGTAGATGACTTCTTATTCACATATGGTGAATAATCATTTTCTTATTCGAGCGTATAATGGATATTTAAGATAGCTTGATCAGTGGGTCGAACAGACTTTAACCTAAAGCAAATCATGGATATCATATGAGGGTTTTGCATATATGATAAGGTCATTAGATGATAGCTTATCACTGGCTTACGTAACATGGTATATAATTAGGAGTGTAATTTCAGGCTTATAATATTGTGATTCTGAAACTAATAATTGTAACGGGTTTATTCGGTATAGAATAATAGTTATATGGATTATTGGAGTCCATATTATATATGTCCAATTGGTCCCTCTACTAGTTTCGCACAATCTTTTAATGGATGGTAATTGGTCGGGATATTCATTATTGCTTGTTGTCTTGTATTTAGTGAAAAGAAAAATCTGGATCACCCTTCCACAGGGTGTAGACATTTTTCTAGGTGTTGGAAGGGTAAAATTGTAATTTTATATTATTTAATAAATGAGATAAATATTTAATTAATATTTATTTTAGAAGATAAGATTTAAAATTTAAATTAATTACATTTGGTTTTGAAAAACAAATATGAGATTAATTTGACTTTTGAAAATCTTATCTAAAAATAAATATTTGAAATTTAAAAGATTATTCTATTTAAATTTGAATTGAATAAAATCTTGTTCTGAGCATTAAAAGTGGCATCCACATTAGATAAGGATGGAAGACAAGATTTTTTCCTAATTTAAATTTGAATTTTGTTTTGGATAAAAGATTATACAATTATTTGAATTTCAAATAAAGTTTCCATGATTTTATTTGAATTTGAATTGGAATTATGAAAAATTATCCATATAGACAAAATTTAAAGATTTGTAGAGTTTGAACTTTGAATTGAATTTTGAGTCACAAATCTAGCATATGGCCAAAATTTTTTGGAGATTTCCTTAAAGAAAAAATCGGTTTTTATGTGGATAAGGGAGAGGAAAAATCTTATTTGAACTTGTTTGAATTTTGAATTCTTCTTGCCCTGTGGTGGTTGAAAATTTTGAGGGGATTCCCCTTGTAAAGGATCGGCCATAGGGTCCAGGAAGAAGGGAGAAAAATCTTTTCTTAGTTCAATTCAAAATTCAAAAGTTACCTAATGCAATTTTATAAATGTAAATTTTGGTACTTCTATTTTTTTTTAGATTACAGACTCTTAGGTAAGGAAATTTATTATTGCACATCTCATTAGCAGTAATAAATTCTTAAAGATCTGGGTGGTTAGAAGGAGATAAGCTACGCTAGAATACCGACTGAAAAATCGTGTGCCTACACACTCCACCATCCAGAAATTAGAGAATAGTAGAGAAGACTATTTGGTTGAAGTCCCTGGGTCACTTCCATCGGTGTTCCAAGTGTTTTTCTTCGAAGGTATATGATTGTTGATAATTTATTATATATAACAACATGAATCATTTAATGATCTTTGAAAAATTTTTGAAATTCCACTACGCACTCTTACGTTTTTTCCTATAGTTTATTTGGTATAAAATAATAGTTACATAGATTATTGGAGCCCACTTTATCTATGTCTAATTGATCCCTCATTAGCTCCACATAATTTTTTAATGGATGGTAATTGATCGAAATATTCTTTATTGCTTGTTATCTTGGATTTGGTGAAGAGAAAAATCCAGAATCACCTTCTCATCGAGTGTAGGTGTTTTTCTCAATGTATCGGAGGGGTAAAATTGTAATTTTATATTATTCAATAAATAGGATAAATATTTAATTAATATTTATTTTGGAAGATAATATTTGAAATTTAAATTAATTGTATTTGTCTTTCAAAAGATAAATATGAGATTAATTTGAATTTTGAAAATCTTATCTTAAATGAATATTTGAAATTTAAAAGATTATCCTTTTTGAATATAAATTGAGCAAAATCTTGTCTTGGCACAGACATAGGTGGCGTCCTTTATGGATAAGGATGGAAGACAATATTTTCTTCTAATTTAAATTTGAATTTTGTTTTGGATAAGAGATAATACAATTATTTGAATTTCAAATAAAGTTGCTATAATTTTATTTGAATTTGAATTGAAACTGTGAAAAATTATCCATGCAAACAAAATCCAAGATTTGCAGAGTTTGAAATTTAAATCAAAATTTAAATCACAATTATCCAGGGGAGGCCAAAATTTTATGTGGAAAAATCCGTAAGGGAAATTTAGATTTTCAAGTGGTTAAGGGAGAGAAAAAATTTTGTTTGAATCTTGTTTGAATTTTGAATCCCTTGGCCTATAGGATGTAATGACTATCATTTTCATGACATCTACTTACCATGTAATAAGACATTAAGGAATAAAATTAGAATAATTTGATGTATTTTAGTGCAAATTTGAGCAACACATTTAGGTACACGGTCGTGTAAATAGCCGTGTACCATTCGGACTATTAACGTGTAATAGGCCATGTGAGTGAACATGGTCGTGTGGTGTAGCACGGTCAGGTACACGCCAGTATAAGAGCCCGTGTAGGAGGCCGTGTATTGAGCAAAGAGCCGCTATAAAGACTCTCGTAATGCGTGAAACCTAAGTACTATGTGATGAGTAATTAAGTTAAAAAATACAATATATTTTCCAGTTGAATAGATTTAACAAGAACAGTGATGTTTAATTACTATTCATGCAGTGAAAGGGTGCGACTGATAGCAAAATCGGTCTACTCTATTATGTGTATAAGTGTATAAGATGCGCAGTATCAAGAAACTGGTCCAGATGACCATATCCTGACATAAGACTGGTGAACAGATTACTAGAACGCTCGGACCGAATGCTCGGATCGAACATCTAAGTGCAATGGTGAGAAATACCCTAGCCAAGGTATAGTATCAAGAACAATGGTCCAAAAGGACCTCTTCTTGCCCAGAGACTAACAAAATCGGAGTCAGAACACTCAGACTAGTTAGTCAGACAAAAAACAGTGAATAGTAAATAGTGGAAAATGCAGTATCAGGCTAATGGCCAAGACGGCCTTAATTTGACATAAAACTGATATATTTAGACTTAGAATGCCCAAATTAATCAATCGAGCACCTAACACATTTTTCGAGGTAGGGTCACACAGATCTCGAAAACTGGTCCAGACGATCTCAAATGGATATAAAACTGATAAATTGAAATCAACATGTCCAAATTAGTCAAGAGAGACTGTGTTAAAAATTTCACACCAAAACACCTCGTAATACATGCGCAAGGACAACGCAGTGTAAACACAATCACAGTATAGGAAATAAATAGTAAAATGGTACATAATAGGCTCTTAGACAGTACAACCTAACTAGAAATGATCAGTATAAAAATCAGATTCAGAAAATCTAATTCTGGGTGGAAACTAGAACACTACCGAAAAAGGATCAGATACCGAACGGTAGAAACTGGACTGCGAAGATAGGTAAATACAGATGAATTTTGCTCCTCAAAATCCATGTCCCCCTAGCTGAAAAGTAGCTGATTTTAGCTGTAAAAATAGCCCTAAAAGTAGAAATAAAATATTGAAAAGTTATTACACATTTGATTAAACAATGTTAGATTTCCATCACATGCCATCAACCAAATTTTTTATTTGGCCCCCCTTCAATGTGCGCAAGCCTCCTCGGTTTTGAGAGCTGGAATTGTAGCAAATTTGTCCCCAAATTAGCATAAGATTGACTTGATTAATTGAGCTTAAGGTTGGTTAGGTTTGCTTAGGTTTTGTCTATAAAAGGGTGGGCATGGCTTTATGTGTTGTTCTTTCTTTTTCACACCCCAAAAAAAACACAACTCTTCTTCTCTTTCTTCCTTACTGCAGCCGACCACACCACAGTCCCCAAACCCACCATTTTCAAGCCAAAAACCAAGCCAAAAGTTTACCAAAACTCAGCCCCTTCAAGCTTGTGATAGGGGATTTCATTCCAAGCCATTTCAAGTGCATTCAAGGGTAAGTTCTTAGAAAATAATCTTGGTGATTTTTCATTATTATTTTGGTTTGATATTAAGGGGAAAATTTTGGTGTTTTGCTAGCATAAATTGACTCCAATCTCCTTGGTTCACACAACCATTTCGGTTACTCGAGCTTTGATTCGGTGTGCTTAATTCTTAGCACCTAAGGTAAACTCGAAAAACCCTTCCTTTTGTGGTTAGTTATTTTTAAGTTTTTGGATCAAGGAATTTATGCGTATTTGTTATGCCATGGGTTGTAATAAGTTTATTTTGAGCCCTTAGTATTTCATTTTAAAGTTATATGGTTGTATGGTTGTGATTTATATTTTTATGAATGGATGTGTGTATGTGTGAGTATGGACGTTTTAGTGGCTAGACACAATCTGTCCCCAGAAATAGGCCACGGGTTTTGGTCATTTTGACTATGTTAGATTCTGAATTTCAAATTTGGTAAAACATAGAGTTTTAAGAAAGTTTCGTTACGGTCGTTTTTACGGCAAATAGGTTTTGGCTAAAAACGACACTAATATAGGTTTTTTGAGTGGTTTTCCTTCGGTGTCTAAAACTGGGACAAAAAATCAGAGCGCAGACACAGTCTCGAGTTTTGTTAAAAATGGACTACTTAGAATCCGAACCAGATCTTGGGCTCAACACAAAAGTTGTAGATCTTGTCGAAATCTTTAAGATGACCTATGTGTGTTTTAAAAATTTGGCCGTTTCGGCTCTAGAACAGAGCCGTTTTTAAAATAGCGTAAAACTGGGATTTTTGCAAAAACTGGGCACAAGTAGCCATGAGTTTAGTAAGATTAAGACCGTTCGAGTTTGATATGAGCTCTGAGATGAACACGAGAATTGTTCATCTCATCGAGGATGAAAAGTTTTATGTTCACTAAATTTATGAACTAAGTCGTTTCAAACACGTTTTTAAAACAGTTTTGGTAAATGGTTCAAAAACCATCTCTAAAATACAATACCAAAATGTGTTTTACACACTTTAAAATGAAAATGTGGTTTTAGTAAAACGTCCCCCACCTTCCAACGGAGTGATAAGGGGACTGTTTCAAAGAATGTGATTTTCTCTAAAAATTTTATAAGGCAACCAAAACGATTTTCAAAAATAACTAAAACAGTATGGGTAGCCTGATAGGCTACCACACCAAACAAGCAATAGTAACCCGGTAGACTACCTAGTAACAACGCGAGAGGTAACCTATCAGTTGACTGGTTAGTCAACCAGTCAAGGACCTAGTTTGAACGATATGGTGAGGAACAATGATTAATCTGTCAAGAAGACAAGTTAATCAAACACGATAGAAGATAGACACCAAATTCCCAAAGTAGAGCAGTAGGGTACCATAGGCCTTGGTACCATACCACGATGCAAGTAATAGTCACTAACGGTAATAGTGACCAAAGAACGATATTAATTAATTTATTAGGTAATAAATTAGTCAACCATGCCTAGAGAATCAGATTCTAAAAAGAGGGTGAGTTAGTGCCGACGACAATCGGTACCAAACGATTTTATCTGCTTTAGGCACTAACAATATTAGTGACTCAGCATAAGTGTTAATGGGGTACGTTATGTTGATAGCTGGTTACCTGTAATCTGATAAAGGCGAGAGTACGAGTTGCTTACAAACTAGGTAAGTACAACTCTACTTATAGTATGAGCAAAATGAATTTAAAATATTGATTTTTACAGTATGTTAAGTGTGCAATTCATGCACTGTTGATGCATTGTGACGCCTTCAATTTTATTTAAGGGTCAATATATAATTTAAATAAAATTAGTGTGCCAAAAAAATTAATTAAAAATTTTTTGGAAACCCTAGGTTGGTTTCCTAGTCAAATTCCACTCACAAAGTCAACAATTTGAACTTCAAAAACCCTAAAATATTCGGCCATTACTTGGAATTTTTAATTAAAATTTAAATCCCACAAATCCAAGGAAGATTCAAACTCAAATTTCATCCTTTAAATATAAAGAAGAAATTCGGCCATAAAGTGTAGGAAATAAAGGAGATTTTATTTGAATTAAAAGCTAGGTCAAAAGTCAATCAAAATTCAAATTATTTTTCCTTAAAAACTAATGGGTAATTTCGGCTACTTAAGGAGAAATAAGGAGAGAAAAACCCTAGCCTCAAAACAGCACGAAAACTTTCCCTTTTGCCCCTCAAAAGATTCCGCCAAACAAGGAAGTAAAAAGGAAAGAAAAAAACCTAGTATAAAAACCTTCTTTCAACTCTCATTCACCTTTCCTTCCTCTCCCAAAATTCGGCCAGCCTCCCCTTGTTTCCTCTCTGAATTCTCCTCTCCCAAAACACACCAAAACAGCAAGCAAAAACCTACCTAAAGGCAGCTCAAAGATTCAACAACTTTTGAGACAAAAACAAGGTGAGAAATCAACTTTTTCCTTCCTTCTCCTTTTGAATTTAAATCTGAAATTTTTATGGTTTTTCTCCACTATTTTCCCTACTGTTTTGAAGACTCCAACACTCACACAAATTCAGCCAAAAAGGAGACCAAGCATCAAAAATAGTGCAGCACAAACAAGGTGTGATTTCTCTCTCTAAAACCCTAAAAATTCTGCCTCATTGATCCCCTTTCAAAAACCCTATTATCACATGTGAAAATTTTAGGATTTTTGCCAATATGATTCTTGGGTTGTGTTAATGACATATAAATAAGGTTCTCCACGAAATTTCATGATCATTGGATGAAAATTGGATTGGTTTGAGGCTAATTGAAATTCGGACAGGAAAAAAAACAGAAATCTGGAAAATTACCATATGAACAGTAAAATTGTGTCAGCCATAACTTGAGTTTTAAAAACGATTTTTGAGTGAATCTTGAGCCTAAAATTAAATTCAAGATGTCCCCTAAATGCCTGAAAAATTTCAGAACCAAACTCATCCGTTGGCATAGTTAAAGTATTTTTCTAAGATAGGAGGACAGAACTGCCAGTTTTTGAACTAAAACCGAAACCCTGATTTTATGCCTGAAAACAACCCATCGGTTTTTGGCCTAGTTGAGTAACCAAACGATGTCTAAAAATTATATGGAATTAAAGCTACGGATGTCTAGTTTAACATATTAAAAATTTAGAATTTTTGGGATTAAAAATGAATTAATATTGATTTTAGAGTCAGCCTAGGTCAGTCTGCCCATGACCAGTAATATCCTAGCTTAGAGTTTTTCACAAATTTTTTTTTTAAATCCCAAATGTTTATTAAACATTTTAAAATCCTTTTATGGCACACTAAAATGATTGGATGATTATGTCTAGACCTAGACTGATCATATGTTGTGATTATAGGATTTATTTGACGTTCTTGCTTGATTCGTGGATCACGTTATTGCAACGCTTGTGCAATAATCGAGGTAGGACTTTCTAGCCTTTTCTGGGAGTAGTCAAGTGTTTTGAATTTCCCTATTTTATCGATGACATGCTGTTTTCAGTTTATGAAATTATTATACTGTTTTTGATGAAATAAACGCATGTAAAGTGTTATGTAATAAATGTGTATTTTAAAGCGTATTTTGATTAATGACATAATATAACTTGGTAAATACCATCTTTTGAATAATTCGGTGAACATAATTGAGCTCTAGTTCACGATCATTATAAATGATGCGTGCGTCCCAAAGTTGACGCCATGGGGGAAGGTCCCTAAACCTGCGCAGGGCCGTTCGGCCTATTTAGACCGTAACGAGATGATCTAGGATAATTCAATTCGAGGCGCGTATATTATAGCTACGACAAGTCCTCACTCAAAATATGATGGTTTATTTTAATGATTTAATTTTTTAATATTGGGGCACGTATATTGCAGCTACGCTAAGTCTTCAGCAGAATAAAACTTGTATTAAAAATGTTTTCATGAAATTGTTGATTATTTTTGGGAATGATTATTATGCCATGTATTCTTAAATTATTGATTATTTTTGAAAACGAATATTATGTCATACTTTTAAATGTTACCTGTTTAACCCACCTTTGTTTCTGTCCTACTGAGCCAGCGTTCACGTCCCTTTTCTTTGTGATTTCGAAATGACTACTTCCAGGTGCGGGAGGTAGCAGTTCCGTAAATCGTTGAGCTATCCGTTTCTACCAAAGATGATGCTATCCGTTTTCTCCATCTTCTTCTTTCTGTTTCTCGTTCTGATGTAATGAGACCTTAAGTTTGGACTTTATTTCACGTTATTTAAATTTCATGCTTGGGAATATTTTATGGTTGGTAATTTCTTTTGAAGACCGATTTTGTGTTTGATTTCCGCATTAAAAAGTATTTATTTTCTACTTTATTTTATTTTGTGGTTATGATGCTACTTTATAAATAATTAGGCTTAGCTAAATTATAATGTTGACCCGTTTTTCGTAATAAATGTTTTCCTTAAATCCCGGGTTGATATTATGATTTAGCTGCCGTATCACGTGTCTAAATTTTGGGCCGTGACATGCATAGCATGTTAAGAAAGCATATACTTTCATAATCGCATAGATTAATGAAAGCCTGAGTTAAATGCCATACATCCTTATCATGAAAGATTAGGAGATGGCTTAGTAGAGCATATGGCCTGATCAGATAAAGAATTGGGTAATTAAACTTAGGTGTCGTTATGACGGGTACAAGGCCCACGTTATGTATATAAGTATAACGGGTACGAGGCCCACATTATGTATATAAGTATAACAGGCACTCGGCCCATATTTTTTATATATGTATAACGGGCACGAGGCCCATATTATGTATATATGTATAACGGGCACGAGGCCCACATTATGTATATAAATATAATAGGCACAAGACCCACATTATGTCTAGAAATATAACGGGCACAAGGCCCACATTATGTATAGAAGTATAACGGGCCTTGAGTTAGACATAGGAAAGAGAAAGAATATTGAAGCATAAAATGAGCATAATCGGACCATGCATTGTTCACGATATAGTTCACTATGCTTCCAACTACAGTAAGATGCATTCAGGACACGATGTTTTCTTCTATGCATATAGTATGTGAAGTTTTGTATTCGGTGATATGTTATGTGATGATCTGGTATGTGATATGTTGAAGTGGTATATATTGATACCTGGCATGCTTATATGATTTTAAGTATGTACTACGTTTCAAATATGTTTTGTGGATGACATGTTGTACTTACTGGGCATAAAGCTCATGAAGTGTGTTCATGCTATAGGTAAGTGTCTTATGGCATAAACAACAATGGGCGATGACGACGGTAGAGGCGGATGTGAGGGTGAGGTTATGGATACACCGCGAGTTAATCTTCAGCACAACTTAAGTAAACAGTATTTTAAATAGTAACAGTTAAATAGTATTTTTTAAATAGTAACAATTAAACAGTGTTTTTGGATAGTAAATAGTTGAATAGTATTATAAGTTGCATGTGTATTGAACTCCCTATGATGTAGTCTCTGTATTTCAATAGTATACGTACGTAAATAGTAACTACATACGCATAAAAAAGAATATCTATAAAATTATGGTATCTAAGTATATCTATAAAATTATGGTATCTAAGTTAATATGTTTTAAGTAAGTATTAATGGTTTGCAAGAAAGTATAAGTATCATTACAAGTAGTAGTTTTTAAATGATAGTCCGGGCCACTCAGGGCTACGGGGCGTCACAATTGGTATTAGAGCGGTATCCTGCCACCGTACCTCACATCACCGTGTGCCTGCCTCATCTGTCTAAGTAAGTTAGTTTTTATTTTACAGTATTAGTATGAAAGTTAACGTAAGTTATAATGTGTAATCATGGCTGCACCAGTAGAGGTTATGCTAGTGGAGTCCACCAGAGGATGAAGGTTTCAAAGTACAAAATGGTTCGAACACGTATATAGACAAACCAAGTATCTTGAGAAGATGAAATAATGGCACAACTCCCAGCTATGCGAGAAATGATGGAAAATCAGCAGTGCGATCTAGACCGGCTTAGGGAGCAATTAGGCCAATAGAACCAAGCACCACAGACAGCTCAGGTGCCAGTGCTGGATGCTCCAGCAACTTTCAACACTCCAAGGGAGCAAGCAGCTCTTCCAGTCCAGATGGCACCAGTACCCTCAGCAGTGGCTGCTCCCATAGTAGCCAATGTCCTTCCGCCAACCCCTAGGGAAGGCGATCTGTATGAGTGGTTCAGGCGCATGAAGGTGCTAGAATTTGAAGGAACTACGAACCCCATCAAAGCTGACGACTAGTTAATCGATATCCAGGTCATCTTAGACCTTGTAAGATTGACAGAAAGGGAGAAAGTATTGTGTGCATCCCTTAGCCTACACAAGGGGGCATGCCAATGGTGGAAGACCATGGCCATCTGGAGGAATGTTAACGAGATAAGCTGGACAGACTTTGTGGATGAATTTAAAGAGATGTATTTTAATGACGAGGCCCTAGCATCCCGACAAGACGAGTTTAACAATCTACACAAGGGTAGCATGACTGTCATGGAGGCAATAAGGAAGTTCAAGTAGCTGGCTTGACTCTACCCAGATTTAATGCCGACCGAGAAAGAAAAGGTTAGAAGGATGTTGAAAATGTTCAGGACGGATATCGCCGTCCAAGTCTATAGTGGAAGCCACAGACTCGTAATTGTGGCTGAGTGTGTCAGCAGGGCCATCCGAGCAGAATACTGGTTGGAGTAAGACAAGGAGAGAAGGGCACATATTTTCAAAGCCTGGAGGGAGGAAAAGACCCAAGTTAAACAGGCTAAGGGGAAACAGAACCTCGAGTCGCAGTACAGAGGACAGAAAGTGGGGACCGACCAACACAGTAAGCAGTCCCACAACAATAACAATAAGAGGAAGAGGGATCAAGGCAACCAGGGTTCACAGAAGGACTTCCCTCAGAAGAGGAACGACCAGGGAGGAGACAGCAACAAACACCCGACGTGCCTGAAATGCAGAAAGAGGCACCTAGGTGAACGCAGACATGGAACAAGTAGCTGTTTCATCTGTGACAAAGAAGGCCACTACGCTAGAGACTGTTATTCCAACCTGCAGAATCAATAGAACCAAACTTGCACCACAAATTACCAACTCCAAGCCGCGTCGACCAAAATTGAAGGCCCTTTAACCGCACAAGGTAGATTGGAAGCCCCAGACTATTAAAGCATAATCCTTTCTTAGGCTATGTATATAGGCATGATGGGAAGCAGTAGCTTCCTCCCACTAGACCTATCCTAGTATGTCCCTTTGAGACTATGTATCAGGAAATGGTTACCACTCCCAATAGACTAAAGTTATGTACTTTTAAAATGATATGAAAAGCAGTGCAGTTTTGCCCAAGGGCTTAGGTATAATATTTTCACATGTGACTAGAGTGGACTGAAAAAGAAAGAGTCAGAAGAGATGTTGAGATCACTGTACGTAAAATCACGACAGTGCAATGCTAAAGAACTGCTCAGAGTAGGAGCATGGATTGCTGCCCAAGTTGTACCGATCTTCAGGGCTAGTCGTCCACTAAGTTTCGAGTAGCAAGCAATACTCCTACACTCCATGAGAATGTCAGGACTGGTTTCATGCTATCAAAGAGATTCCCCGATTGTACTCTATTGATTAGGATAACTGAGTCCTGTTGGTTGTTGATATCTTTCAGGAAGATACTCTCGTGTGTATTGGGACTCTTGTGACTAGGATAAGCTCTGAACTAGGTCGAGTTTTGCCACTCCATGATTAAGCAAATCTCCGAGAGGAGTCCAGTATCAGCTCCAATTATTCTTTTTGGGCAAGCGAGGAAGTGAAACCGCCTAAATTCCCAGAGTTACAGATATACGAGAATTTGTTTGTCGGACAGAGAGACTATAGTCGAGGTCCGGTGACACAATTCTAACATATGCTGTGTGCTATAAGGAATTGATATAGACATCTACAATGCATGTTAAAGAAGGCTTATGATGAAACTAAGGCCGAGGCAAAAGTGGGTCGAGGCAGGAGAAGACCAAAAGAGAGAAAGAAACCTTGCCAAATATGATTTGAAAAGCAATCAAGCAGAAAGAGTAGTGGATAAGACTCGAGGGATAGAGATAGGACCCAAGGACGTGTCGATAGTCAGGGAATTTGAGGAGGATTCCCAAAAGATCTTTTAGGACTCTTGTTAGAATGCAAGATCTAGTTCGAGACTGAATGTCTACCCAGATCAGCCTCCATCTCTAAGGTCCCATACAGAATGGGCCCTACAGAGCTAAAGGGGCTCTAAACCCAGCAAGAGTTGCGACAGTTAGTGCATGACCAGCTTTGAGGAACGTGACGAAAACATACAATTTCCTAGGCCTAGCAGGACATTACCAGCGCTTTGTCAAGGATTTTTTCGAAGCTAGTCGCCCTACTTATAGGACTCACCAAGAAAGAGAAGAAGTATGAGTGGACTGATAAGTGCGAAAAGAGTTTCCAAGAGTTAAAACGTAGACTCACAAGCACTCCGATCCTGACCATACCAGATGCTGGATAGGAAAATTTTATGATTTACAGTGATACGTCTAAGATTGGACTAGGAGCCGTACTAATGCAGAGTGGTAGAGTGGTCATATACGCCTCACGATAACTCAAGGACCATGAAAGGAATTACCCCACACACGACCTGGAGTTAGCAGCGGTCGTTTTTGTGCTCAAGATTTAGAGGCATTACTTATATGGCATCAAATGTGAGATCTATATAGACCACTAGAGCCTCAAATACATCTTCACGCAGAGAGAGCTTACCATGAGGCAACAAAGATGGTTAGAACTGGTGAAGGATGATGACTGTGAAATCCTATACCATCCAGGAAAAGCCAATAAGGTGGCTGACGCGCTAAGTAGAAAGCACTCTTCATCGCTTATGGCTATCCATGCCCTGCCAGAAGCATTATAAAAGGAGCTACGTAGCAGCAAGATAGAGATTTTAGTGGGGAGGTTGTCTGAAATGACCCCCCAATCAATGCTCCTAAAAGAGATTAAGGCCGGTCAGGACCTCGATTCGTCCCTAATCAAGCTCAAAAAGGAGGCTGCAGAGGACTAGAGTTTAGAATTTTGAGTCTCTAAGGATGGCATACTCTATTTGGAAGATAGAGTGTGTGTTCTGAAAGATGAAGGACTCAGGAAAAAGATCATTTGAAAGGCCTATGAAATGCCATACTCTATTCATCTAGGGGCAAATAAGATGTATAAATACCTAAAAGAGAGTTTTTGGTGGCCAAACATGAAGAACAACGTCACCGAGTTCGTTGCAAGATGCCTCATATGCTAGAAAATTAAAGTAGAACATCAACGACCGACTGGAGAACTGCAGAAAATCGAGCTACCCGAGTGGACATGGGAGTAGATTACAATGGATTTCGTACTCGGATTGCCCAGAACATCAAGTAATAATGACGCAATCTGGGTAATTATGGACCGATTGACGAAATCAGCTCGATTTCTAGTTATAAAACTGAGCTACTCGTTAGAGAGACTGGCAAAAATATATGTAGCTCAGATAGTGAGACTGCACGGTGTACCAAAATCGATCATTTCAGATCGCGACGGACGCTTCACTTCTAGGTTTTGGCAGAGCGTTCAAGCTTCATTGGGAACTAAATTGAAGTTCAACACAACTTTCCATCCTCAGACTAACGGCCAGTCCAAGAGAACCATTCAGACATTAGAGGATATGCTGAGAGCTTGTGTCCTAGACTTCAAGGGAAACTAGGACTAGAAGCTACCACTGATCGAGTTCTCATACAATAACAACTACCATTCCTCGATCAGGATGGCTTCGTACGAGGCACTCTATGGAATAAAATGCCGATCTCTGGTTCATTAGCACGAGACCGGAGAGAAACATCTCACTAGCATGGACTTCGTTAAGAATACAAGAAACAGCTCACTAGCATGGACTTCGTTAAGAATACAATAGCAGATGTGAAGTTAATTCGAGAGAGATTGGACACGATGCACAGTTGCCAGAAAAGCTACGCAAACAAATGTCATAGACCCCTTGAGTTTCAAGAAGGAGACTAAATTTTTCTCAAGGTGGCACCCATGAAAGGGGTAATGCGCTTTAGGAAGAAAGGGAAGCTCAGTCCTAGATATATAGGACTCTTCGAGATCATCGAGAGAGTTGGGAAGGTGGCTTACAATTTAGCCCTCCCTCCCGAATTAGCTTCAGTGCATAACGTCTTTCACGTCTCCATGCTGAAGAAGTACGTGCCAGATAGTTCCCACGTTCTGAGTCAAGAACCCGTTGAAGCCCATGCTGATCTAACATATGAAGAGAAACCTGTGCAAATTTTAGCCAAGGAGAATAAAGTCCTTAGGAATAAAGTTTTCCACTAGTAAAAGTGTTGTGGCAGAACCACAATATAGAAGAAGCCATATGGGAATGGGAAGAGGATATGAAAAGAGACTTCCCGAACTATTCTAATTTTTGAGGACAAAAATTTTGTAAGGGGGGTAGATTGTAATGACCGCCATTTTCATGGTACTTACTTACCATGTAGTAAGATATTAAGGAATAAAATTGGAATAATTTGATGTATTTTAGTGCAAATTTGAGTAACACGTTCAGGTACACGGCTGTGTAAATAGCCATATACCATTCAGACTGTTAAAGTGTAATAGGCCATGTGAGCGAACATGATCGTGTGTTGTAGCATGGTCAGGTACACGCTAGTATAAGAGCCCATGTAGGATGTCGTGTATTGAGCAGAGAGCTGCTATAAAGACTCTCGTAATGCGTGAAACCTAATTATTATGTGATGAGTAATTAAGTTGAAAAATACATTATATTTTCCAGTTGAATAGATTAAACAAGAATAGTGATGTTTAATTACTATTCATGCAGTGAAAAGGGCGACCGACAGCAAAATCGGTCCACCCTATTATGTGTATAAGATGTACAGTATCAAGAAACTGGTTCGGATGACCATTTCCTGACACAAGACTAGTGAATAGATCACTAAAATGCTCGGACCGAACATTTGAGTGCAACAACGAGAAATATCCTAGCCTAGGTATAGTATCGAGAACAATGGTCCAGATGACTTCTTCTCGCCTAGAGACTAACAAAATCGGAGTTAGAACACTCAGACTAGTTAGTCAGACAGAAAACAGTGAATAGTAAATAGTGAAAAGTGTAGTGTCAGGTTAATGGCCAAGGGACCTTAATTTGACATAAAACTGATATATTTAGACTCAGAACGCCCAAATTAGTCAATTGGGCACTTGACACATTTTTCGAGGTGGGGTCACACAGATCCCAAGAACTAGTTTAGACGACCTCAGATGGATATAATACTGATAAAATTGAAATCAGCACATCCAAATTAGTCAAGAGAGACTGTGTTGAAAATTTCTCACCAGAACGCCTCGTAATGTGTGTGTAAGGACAACACATTGTAGACACAATCACAGTATAAAAAATAAATAGTAAACTAGTACAGAATGGGCTCTTAGATTGTACAACCTAACTAGAAATCATTAGTATAAAATCAGATTCAGAAAATCCAATTCCGGGTGGAAACTAGAACATTGCCGAAAAAGGGTTGGATACTGAACGGTAGAAATTGGACTGCGAAGAGAGGCAAATGCAGATGAATTTTGCCCCTCAAAATCTGTGTCCCCCTAGCTAAAAAGCAGCTTATTTTAGCTACAAAAATAGCCCTAAAAAGTAGAAATAAAATATTGAAAAGGTATGACACATGTGATTAAACAATGTTAGATTTCCATCACATGCCATCAACCAAATTTTTTATTTGGCCCCCCTTCTATGTGCGCAGGCCTCCTCGGTTTTGAGGGCTGGAATTGCAGAAAATTTGTCCTCAAATTAGCATAAAATTGGTTTGATTAATTGAGCTTAAGGTTGGTTAAGTTTGCTTAAGTTTTGTCTATAAAAGGGTGGGCATGGCTTTAGGTGTTGTTCTTTCTTTTTCACACCCTAAAAAAAACACAACTCTTCTTCTCTTTCTTCCTTGCTGTAGCCGACCACTCCATAGCCCCCAAACCCACCATTTTCAAGCCAAAAACCAAGTCAAAATTTTACCAAAAATTATCCCCTTCAAGCTTGTTATAGGGGATTTCATTCCAAGCCATTTCAAGTGCATTCAAAGGTAAGTTCTTAGAAATCAATCTTGGTGATTTTTAGTTATTGTTTTAGTTTGATATTAAGGGGAAAATTTTGGTGTTTTGCTAGCATAAACCGACCCTAATCTCCTTGGTTCACATGGCCATTTTGGTCACTTGAGCTTTGATTCGGTGTGCCTGATTCCTAGCACCTAAGGTAAAACCAAAAAACCCTCCCTTTTGTGGTTAGTTATTTTTAAGATTTTAGATCAAGAAATTTATGTGTATTTGTTATGCCATGGGTTGTAATAAGTTTATTTTAAGCTCTTAGCATTTCATTTTAAAGTTATATAGTTGTGTGGTTGTGATTTTCAATTTTACGAATGGATGTGTGTATGTGTGAGCATGGACGTTTTAGTGGTTGGACACAATCTGTCCCCAGAAATAGGCCACGGGTTTTGGTCATTTTGACTACATTAGAGTCTGAATTTGGGATTTGGTAAAACACAGAGTTTTAAGAAAATTTCGTTAGGTCGTTTTTACGTCAAATAGGTTTTGGCAAAAAACGACATTGAGATAGGTTTTTCGAGTGGTTTTCCTTCGGTGTCCAAAAATGGGACTAAAAATTTGAGCCCAGACACAGTCTCCAGTTTTGTTAAAAATGGACCACTTAGATTCCGAACTGGATCTTGAGCTCAACACAAAAGTTGTAGATATTGTCGAAACTTTAAGATAACCCGTGCTTGTTTTAAAAATTTGGCCGTTTCAGGTCTCAAACAGAGTTGTTTTTAAAATAACATAAAACTGGGATTTTTGTAAAAACTGGGCACAAGTAGCCACGAGTTTAGTAAGGTTAGGACCCGTTCGAATTTGATTTGAGCTCCAAGATGAACATGAGAATTGTTCATCTCATCGAGACGAAGAGTTTTAAGTTTGCCAAATTTATAAACTAAGTCATTTCAAACACGTTTTTAAAATGGTTTTGGTAAATGGTTCAAAAACCATCTCTAAAATACAACACCAAAATGTATTTTACACACTTTAAAATAAAAATGTGGTTTTAGTAAAACGTCCCTCGTCTTCCAACGGGGTGAAAAGGGGACAATTTCAAAGAATATGATTTTCTCCAAAAATTTTATAAGGCAACCAAAACGATTTTAAAAAATAACTAAAACAGTGTGGGTAGCCCAGTAGGCTACCACACCAAACAAGCAATAGTAACCCAGTAGACTACCTAGTAACGACGCGAGAGGTAACCTGTCAGTTGACTGGTCGGTCAACCAGTCAAGGATCGAGTTTGAATGATATGGTAAGGAACAACAATTAATCTGTCAAGTAGACAAGTTAATCAAACATGATAGAAGATAGACACCGAATTCCCAAAGTAGAGCAGTAGGGTACTGATAAGCCTCGGTACCATACCACGATGCAAGTAATAGTCACTAATGGTAATAGTGACCAAATAACGATGTTTATTAATTTATTGGGTAATAAATTAATTAACCATGCCTAGAGAATCAGGCACTGAAACGAGGGTGAGTTAGTGCCGACGGCAATCGATACTAAATGATTTTATCTTCTTTAGTCACTAACAGTATTAGTGACTCAGTGAAAGTGTTAATGAAGTACGTTATATTGACAGGTGGTTACCTATAATCTAATAAAGGTGAGAGTATGAGTTGCTTACAAACTAGGTAAGTACAACTCTGCCTCCAGCATAAGCAAAATGAATTTAAAGTATTGATTTTTACAGTATGTTAAGTATGCAATTCATGCACTGTTGATGCATAGCATGTTAAGAAAGCATATAGTTTCATAATCGCATAGATTAATGAAAGCTTGAATTTAATGCCATACATCCCTATTACGAAAGATTAGGAGATGGCTTAGTAGAGCATATGGCCTGATCAGATAAAGAATTGGATAATTAAACTAAGGTGTCGTTATAATGGGCACAAGGCCTACATTATGTATATAAGTATAATGGGCACGAGCCCACATTTTGTATATAAGTATAATGGGCACGAGATCCACATTATATATATAAGTATAACGGGCATGAGGCCCACATTATATATAGAAATATAACGGGCACAAGGCCCACATTATGTATAGAAGTATAACGGGCCCTGGTTAGACATAGGAAAGAAAAAGAATATTGAAGCATAAAATGAGCATAATCGAATCATGCTTTGTTCATGATATAGTTCATTATGCTTCCAACTATAGTAAGATGCATTCAGCACACAATGTTTTCTGCTATGCATATAGTATGTGAAGTTTTGTATTCAGTGATATGTTATGTGATGATCTGGTATGTGATATGTTGAAGTGGTATATGTTGATACCTGGCATGCTTGTATGGTTTTAAGTATGTACTATATTTCAAACATGTTTTGTGGACGACATGTTGTACGTATTGGGCGTAAAGCTCACGAAGTATGTTTGTGCTGTAGGTAAGCGTCCTATGACATAAACAACAATGGGCGATGATGGCGGCGGAAGCGGATGTGAGGGCGAGGTTATGGATACACTGTGAGTTAATCTTCTGCACAACTTAAGTAAACTGTATTTTGAATAGTAACAGTTAAACAGTATATTTTGAATAATAACAGTTAAACAGTGTTTTTGGATAGTAAATAGTTGAACAGTATTATAAGTGTGTATGTGTAATTGAACTCCTTATGATGTAGTCTCCATATTTCAATAGTATACATACGTGAATAGTAAATACGTACGCATAAAAAAATATCTCTAAAATTATGGTGTCTAACTTAATAAGTTTTAAGTAAGTATTAATGGTTTGCAAGACAGTATAAGTATCAGTACAAGAGTAGTTTTTAAGTGACGGTCCGAGCCACTCAGGGCTACGGGACGTCACGTAGGAGGCTAAATTCTTTAGGGGATTTTCCCTTTGGGAGAATCGGTTTTTGTGAGTTTAAGGAGAGAGAAAAATCTTTTCTTAGTCCAATCACCTAATGGAATTTTATAAATAGGGGTTTTGGCACTCATATTTTCTCTATACCACAGACTCTCAGGTGAGCAAACTTATTATTATACATCTCACTAGCAATAATAAATTCTCAGATATCTAGGTGGTTGGAAGGAGACAAGCCCTGCTAGAATATTGATTGGTGAACCGAGTGCCCACACACTCCATCGTCTGAGAATTAGAGAATAGTAGAGAAGGCTAATGGAATTTCATAAATAGGGGTTTTGGTAGATAGAAAAATCTTTTCTTAGTCCAATCACCTAATGGAATTTTATAAATAGGGGTTTTAGCACTCGTATTTTCTTTATACTACAGACCCTCAGGTGAGCAAACTTATTATTATACATCTCACTAACAATTATAAATTCTCAAATATCTACGTGGTTGGAGGAAGACAAGCCCTGTTAGAATATTGATTGGTGTTTCGAGTGCCCACATACTCCATCGTCCAAGAATTGGAGAATAGTAGAGAAGGTTAATTGATTCCCCTCAGTCACTTTCTCTGGCATTCCAGGTGCTTTCCTCCGAAGGTATAATGATTGTTGATAATTTATTGTACACGGCAACACGAGTTATCAATGATCTTTGAAATTTTTTTTAAAATTCTTGTTGTGTACTCTCATGATTTTTCCTACAATTCTCGATGTCTTACCATTTTTAATTATTGAATTTTCTCCATTTTAAATTACATTATCTTTTAATTAAATTGTTCTAAAATCACAAAAACACTTCTTTTTTTTCTCTGTTTGATTGTGTATCTCTCAAATGCTTTTGTTTCACTAGTCTCTTTTATTTGTTTTTATCACCTTCTTATAGGATCGATCATCCTAATTATGTTACAATTGACCGCCTTGTTTTGTCACTATTTGGGCGTAATCAATAATATTTAAGGGTGATAATTTAAATGGTTTATGATAAATAATCAATTATTTAATTGATGAAACAATTAAAGTATAGAAATGGAATGGCCTTATCTAAGTTATGAAACAATTAAAGTATAGCTGATCTTTAATTGAATATCATTAGTACATGTTATTACTATTAAAAATGGAATGGCCTTATTTAAGCTATTAATGTAGTGAGACATTTGAAGAATATACTATATATAATGTGATTGTGTAGGACAGGGACACGATGATGATGAATTATTAATAATTTTCATTAAGTATAACAGATTCTAATCATGTCAACTGATGGTAATATATAGAATGATCTTAATCTTGAGTTATTAGCAAACTTTAATTTATAAAAATCATGTCATTTGATTTACTTGGTATGGATTTGAGTATTTAATCTTATTCTTTATATTTTAGAGATATAATGAAGTAAATAGGTAGGAATGTTAATATTAAGCAAATAAATATTTACTTTTGCACGTGAATTCGAGGCTTGAATGGTATGAGTGCTCAATTCATAATTATCAAATGAAAATTTTAAGTAATTTTATATCTATAATTTTAAGAATATAATTCCAAGTTTTTCAGTGGAGTAAAATTGAGATTAATTAACTTGATAAATTAATCAAAGTGTTTGATTAATTATTAAATTTATTGGAGTTTGAAATCATAGACCTATAGTTTTTTACACACCGTCTGTGTTAGTAATTAAATAAGTGTATTTGATGAATTCTATTTATGCTCTCAAATTATGTGATATAAAATATAAGAGAATTTCTATTTATATTATCACAAATATTTAATTGTTACCCAAATAATTAATTATGAATTAATTATGTTATTTAATTATATAAATTATTTAAATATTAAAATTGGAAGATATAGTATGTGAGACTCACTAAGTATAAGCTTACTGTAAATAGGTATTGGTGTGCATATATTTATCTGTAGTTTCTGACTATATAAATATTTATATTTATAACTAGATTTTAAATTCAATATTTATAAATAGATATATATATATATATATAGAGCAGATTTGGGAAATAAGGAAACATATCCTTCTTTCCCGTAATTATATGTTTATATAAACTAAAATTAAAATTTAAAATTAAAAAAAAAAGAAACAAGGAAATTGCATTTCCTTGATTCCGGTGAGCACATATGATGTGCGACGATGTACATGTATTTATATATTTATGTATATATATGTATTTATTATATTATATTTAGAATACAATATAATGAGCTTGTAATTTTAAATTGACTTTAATTTTTAATATTGAGGATATTCAAAATTTAATATGGAGGCTTAGGATAACCTACCTTATTCTATAAATAGGGATTTATAATAAGATAAAAGTGATTTTTTGGTGATTAAGAAAACCTAAGAGAGAAATGTTCTCCTCTTACATTCTTTGTTTTGTCATGTGCTGAAGCTAAAGTAAAGACACCTAAAAAGTGAGCATGTAAATCCTTCCATCAATAATAAACGCCCACTTATTTTGTCTAATCAAGCGATAAAAGTAAGGTGTAGAAGAACGTGATATTGAAGGAGATGTGTCATTCATGGATTTAGGTGATTTTTCATGAAGGCGTTTTCAAAATTATCAACCTAATCAGACGACTGTATAATTCTATTTCTGCTCTTCTCATATATCAAATTATTATAGCTATTGAATAATAATGAAGATTTGTGAATTTTTTTTTATTTTGGTCTTCCATTTTCATTAAAATTTTTAAAATATCATTTTCAAAACCAACAATTGGTATCAGAGCTGGTTATAACATATATTAATTTAATACGTATTTTGATCATGAGATAATCATGAGTTTGAAAATTTCGTTTTGTTTTTATGGGTAGACCATGCATATGATGCATGATTTTATTTATTTTGGATGTTACATTTTATTCATATAATGAATGTATGGATAACGGGTTGGTCGTTAATTATATGGTTCTTTGGATTTGTTGTTGTGTTTTTATTTTGATTAGATCAAAATTGTATAATAGGATTTAGGGAGCGTTTGGTAAACGTATTGTATTTTGATTGTATTTGAATGAAATTTATTTTTTGAATATTGTATTTGATTGAAAAGTATTTGTTTTGTATTTGAATGAAATGTATGTTTGGATGAAAAGTATTTTAGAGTTGAAAAGTTGATGTGATTGGTAAAAGTAGAGATAAATAGTAGAGTTGAAAAGTTGATGTGATTGTTTTAAAAATGTTTTCAATAGTAATTGTTTCCGCAGCACTATTGTAAAATTTGTATTTGGTATAAAATTATATTGTATTTGAGTAAAATTTAAATACAAAATAAGTGCCAAACGACACCTTATTGTAAATTTTATTATTGTAATTTTTTTGGAGTCGGAGGACCGGCTTGGATTCATTAATCCATGCAGTGCAACGATGGGCACCGCACATGGAGAGCCTGGATTCGTTATGTTCAATGCCCAGCAGCCCAAGCTACAGTTTGCATAGCTCGTTCCATAGTGCCCAAAGGCTGTGCTAGCTATAGCCCAGGCACGGGCCAGGGTGCTACAGTGCCGTGTTGGCCAGGGAGAGAGGCTGTAGAGCCAAAAGTTGGTGCTGCAGCACACAAGGCCAAGCCATGGGTGTTTCGGGCTTACAGATAGTCCATAAGCTAGGTTTTCTACACTCAGGTCCTCTGGCCCACTCGGGATTTGATCTTGACCTCATTGCAGAGCTTACCCTTTTCCAAAAATTTGACGCACGATGACGGAGAAATTCAAAAGATGAAGAAGATTAGATAGATTAGGATTATTTAATTTTCTATATGGGTTGTTATTTAAATATCCAAGGGACCCAACCGATTTTTCCATTTCTATTTTGATTGCATATTTTGATATTTATTATGTGATAATGTTTATGATATGTCCATGCATATAACATGCCGTATTAGATAGAATAGTGTCTAGCTGTATCATTTTAATATGACATACATGTGCTTACATTTATTTTCTAAAATTGTTTTAGTAAATAAAATGTTTATTATTTTTATAAAAATAAAATGGTTTAGATTTATTAAATGTTAAGAACATTATATGCTTTCTTGGAGAAGATACCTATTTTTCAAAATAATGAGTGAAAGCGGGTTATGTAACAATATGTTGGTCTCTTCTATTGTTGATACAATACTGTGAGATTTCAAATGAGGTCTTGAGACGTTTTGATTTTGTCTATCCTACGGAAGGTGTTCATTTGGATCAATATCAACATTGGCCTCCTTGAGATAGGATTTCTAGATAAATTTCTAATTTGACCTACCCTATAACAGCATTTTAGAGTTAAGTTTTTGGAATATGAAATGATGGGTTATACTCATAAAAATGTAATTAAATTAGTTAATTGCATTTTGACCAAAATCAATGGTAGTGGTTAATTGTTAAAAATATAAGATATTCTGAATAAAATTTATCAATTAAGAGTGTTTACAACTAATTTACAAATATGTGACTTACCCTACGCCAGCACAACATTTATGGTAGATTGTCTTATCATTAGGCATAATAGTAGACATGTTATTTTGTATTTTTCATGTACATTTATACATCATATTTACTTTGCTTAAAATTATTGTTTTCTTGATGATATTTATGCACATAAATTTAATATCTTTTACGTAAGGAAAATTAGGTAATCAACGCAGTGTAATTTTAAAAAATTTGTACTTGGATTATACTAACTCAAGCTACTATATACAAAAATAATTTTACAATCTACATACCTTAGAGAGAAAACAACATGAATGTTAGAGAAAGTGACTGAGAGAACTTTAACTAACTAGCCTTTTTTACTATTCTCCAATTCTCAAATGGTGGAGTGTGTAGACACTTTGTTTCTCAATCGATATTCGGTGTACAGCTTTCTCTTTTTAACAACCTAGAGCTCTTAAAACTTATTATAATTAATGGAAGTATAATAATAAGCTCTCTTAACTTAGAATTTGTGGTCTGACTAAAACAAGAGCCCCTATTGTTCTATTTATAGTGAATATATTGGGTGGATTTTGAATTCGAATAGAACACTTAAAAAATATTTTTCTCTCCTCATTATCCTTAAAGTTGGTGTTTTTTCTTAGCTTGGAAAGACACAATAATCACCCACCAATAGGATAATGGTGATCCGAATTGATTCAAAATTTAATGTCCATTTATCTTGTGATTTTATTTACACGGATAATATTCTATAAATCTAATTTAAATTCAAAATAAAATCACGACAACTTTTTTTGAATTAAATAATTATATAATAATTATCCAAATAAAATTAATAAGGTGAAAATTTTTTTTCCTTACCTTATACTAGTGGAAAACACCTATCACATATAGACTATGATAAGATTTTGTTTCAATTTAAATTCAAATAAGATAACAACCCTATTTAATTTAAAATATTTATTTAAATAAGATTATCTATATATTTAAATTAATTATTCAAATAACTAATTTATTTATATCTCTTAATTTAAATTAATCTCATATTTATCACATAAGATAAATATAATTAATTTAAATTATGAATCTTATCTTCTAAATAAATATTTATCTAATTAATTAAATGAAATAAAATTCTCATTACACCTTTAGTGTAAAAACTGCCTACACTTTGTAGAAAGTGTTCCGGATTTTTCTCTTTATTAAGTCTAAGAGTTAAAGTCATAATAAATAATTTGATTGATTATTATCCATTAAGAAATTATATTAAGCTAGTAAAGGATCAATTATACATATATAATATAGGCTCGAATAATCTATGTAATTAATTATTCTATACCAAATAAAATAACTACACAATTATTATTTTTTAAATCACACCATTATAAACTTGAAACTATACTTCCAATTATATACTGTATTGTGTAAGCTAGTGTATAACCGCAGTCTAATTACCTTTTCATACATGCAATACCCTCATATAATATCCATGATCAATTTAAGGTCAAATTCCGTTTAACCTTTTGATCACTCTATCTTAAAGATCCATGATACGTTAAATAGGAAAATGATTATTTACCAAATGTGAATAATAAATCATTTGCTGAGTAAATGATCCAAGATCTTATCTATTTTGATTCTGTATAATGTCATTAAGAGGATAACTTTTACTCCTTATAGGAGCTATGGTTCCATATCTATGAGTAAAACTCACATTAAATATAAGTCATATACCAAATGAACCAATTTAATAGCGTATTATTTCAAGATGCTTTAGCTTTTGGAACATCACAAGTCATAATTATAAAGTCATTTACTTAATCAGGATTAAGATTATTACATAATGAATGTCAAAAGTAAATTAATCCATCAAAGTAGACATATTGATTAATTACACTTTAGTTCAAGTTTAATATATCACTACCATTAGATAATATATCTATGTCTCTACTTAGGAATCGACTCGTTCCAGATAATGAAGATAAGCTGTCTTCTCAATTGGATTTGGATAACATAATAGACTTCATATGAGCTACTGTACTAATTGTATAACAAATATCCGGGCATGTGTAAAGCATAGTGTACATTAGACTACTCACAGTAGATGCATAAGGAATTTTACTCATACGCTTTCTTAATTCTGATGTTTTAGTATAATCATCTAATGTAAGAGTTAAACCAAAAATAGAAAGTTGAGTACCTTTCTTTGCATCTTATATTGCAAACTTTTTAATTATCTAATTTATGTATAAAGCTTAGGACAAAGCTATCATTTTGTTCTTTTGATCTTTAAAGAGACAATTCTCAAGAACATAATTAGCTTCTACTAAGTCTTGTATGTCAAATTATTGAGACAATAAAAGTTTGACTGATGATAAGTTTCCTACATCATTCCCAATAAGTAGCATATCATCAACATAAAGAACAAGAAAGACCACCTTGTCATCCTCTATAAGTTTATATACACATGGTTTATCAACGTTATGCTCAAAACTGAAAGTCTTGATTGCTTAAACAAATTTTTGGTTCCATAAGCGGGAGGCTTGCTTTAATCCATAAATGGATCTAACTAACTTGTAAAACTTACTCTCTTGGCCTTTTACCACAAATCCATCACGTTGTACCATATAGATACTCTTATCAAGATGGCTATTCAAAAATACGGGCTTGACGTCCATTTGCCAAATCACATAATCGAGAGGCACAATAATGGATAGAAGAATGCAAATAGTTTTTACCATCATAACAGGTGATAAGTTTTCATTGTAATCGATGAAAGCCTTTTGCATGTATCCCTTTACTACAAGTCTAGCCTTAAAAGTTTCAACCTTCCCTTCAGCATACCTCTCTCTTATAAACCCACTTACACACAATGGGTTTTATACCTTTAAGAAGCTCTACAAGTTCCTGTACGGAGTTAGAATTCATTGAATCCATCATATTGTTCATGACCTATTTTCAGAGCTTAGTATTAACATTATTTTTAGCCACACCATAGGTGATAAGCTCATGAGTTTTGGTTTGGTAAATCTTAGTATCATACATGAAGAAACTAGGTTTCCTAGAAACTCTCCTCCTGTGTCGAAACTCCCCAATCTATTGATCATTTGTGGATCTTTCACTAGAACTTGAACTAGGGTCCAAGACCGAAACTTGTAGAGCAATCTTGTCACTTGATAACTCCTCAAGCACCACTTTACTTCAAAGTTTAAAGTAATTCATGAAAGTTTTTTCAAGAAAAGTCGCATAGATTGAAACAATGATTTTTTGTTCTTTCGGGTTTTAATATAGTCCTCCCTTAGTTCCCTTAGAATACCTGACAAACATGCATAACTCTGAACATGGTTCCAACTTCTTCGCATACCCATCCAACACATGAGGTGGGCTACCCCATATTTTCATATGACCAAGGGGGGGCTTCTTGCTATTCCACAACTTATATGGAGTTTTAGGAGTTGATTTAGTTGAAACTTGATCCAGAATATAGTAAGCCATTTGCAGTGCATATACCCAAAGAGATAATGGTAACGTTGAGTAACTCAACATGAATCGTACCATATCTAATAAGGTTTTATTTCTTCTTTCAGCTACACCATTACGTTGGGGAGTTCCTGATGTACTCAGTTAAGATAAAATCCCATTCTCTATAAGATATTCAAGGAATTCATCGGAGAGGTATTCACTACTTCGATCGGATCGAAGTGTCTTAATGGATTTACCCAATTGCTTATCCACTTTCGCACGATACTCTTTGAACTTATTAAAAGTTTCACTCTTGGGGTGCACTACATATATATATCCATATCTTGAGTAGTCATCTATAAAAGAGACATAATACTCGAACCCTTTACATGCCTTGACGTTCGTAGGGCTACATATGTTGGTGTGCACTATCTCTAAGAGATCTTGGCCCTAGTACTCTTACCTTCAAAATACCTCTTAGTCATTTTGCTCTTAAGGCAAGATTAATATTGTGGAAGATGCACCTTCTCTAGAGTATCTAAAGGACTGTCTTTCGTAAATATTTGAATGGTTTCTTGATTAATATGACTAAGTCTTAAATGTTGAAGATACACTTTGTTATAATGAGAAGTTCTTAACCTTTTAGAGTTATCATATAGTTTAGTGTCAAGCAGTGGGTGTATTTTAGGTTTGATAAAAAAAGATTACTATCCATCCAACCATAACAGATAAAAGACTTGTTTTTATGAATAATTAATGTTTTATTAAACAAAACTGAATAAGAATATTTAATTAAACAAGCAATCAAAATAAGGTTCCTCATAAAGATAGGAACATAAAAACAGTCTTTCAATAAAATAAAGTTAAATTCATCAAAATAAAGATGTACGTCATGCACTGCTTTTGCTAACACTAAGCTTTCATCACTAGTTCTTAGCAAGAGGTTCCCATCATGCAGACTTGTCATTTCCCTGAACCATTGCAGATAAACACGAACATTATTAGTGGTTCTCGAATCAATGACTAAAGTGTCTTTTTATTCTTCCACCAAACAAAATTTGAAGTATTGAAGATCCTTACCTTCCTTGTCCTTGGTTGCTAGTAACTCTTTGCAAGTCTTCTTGAGGTGACTATGTTAGGAAACGCCCTAAGCATTAGAGACATTTTGATGTATTTATTCTGAACTGGATAATAAAATTATATATAGAGGTTATTCATTACATTGTTATCTGTTCTCGTTTTATTTACATGTTAAAGTAAATGTAAGCAAATATGACTCCCTGACTGCTTATGTTAAATTGTTAGAACGTTGCATGTAATGGACTTTTGTATGCGAGAAGACAATATTCTAAAGTTAGCGGTCTAAACTATGGTCTGTAGTCTATGGGGTTAGACCGAGCATCTAACTCATGTTAAGACTATTATGTTGTCTAAAGCCTTGGAGGGGACGGTTTGTCTTGACTGTCTGGAGCTGGACTCCCAAGTAGAGACATAGATATGTTGCTTGGTAGTGACACCGGGACTAAAGCATGATTGATCTACGAAGTCCGCTTTGAGTGGATCGATCTGCTTTTGACGTTCATTGTGCAGTAACCTTAATCCTAAGTAAAAGGACAGCTTCATGTATATGACTTGTGTACTTTGATGTTCCAATGGCTAAAGCGTCTCAGAGGTAGTAAGCTTATAGACCGGTTCGTTGGGTGCATGACTTGTATATGATGAAGGGTTCGTTTACAGATATCGGAATCATAGCTCTAATGAGGAGTTAAGGGTATCCTCTTAAAGGCATTATGCTGAATGTGAAAATGGACAAGGCCTTTGGTCGTCTGCTGGACGGATGACTTCTTATTCACATATGCTGAATAATCATTTTCTTAATTCGGTAGTATAATGGAACTTTAAGATAGCCTGATCAGTAGGATTAAACGGACTTTGGCCTAAGGCTAATCATGGATATCATATGAGGGTTCTGCATACATGACAAGGTCATTGGATGATAGCTTGTCACAGGCTTACGTAATACGGTATATAATTGGGAGTTCAGTTTCAGGTTTATAGTGGTGTGACTCTGAAATTAGTGATCATATGATTGAGTTGTTCGGTAAAGAATGATGATCATATGGATTTACGGAAGCTCGATTATATATGTCCAATTAGTCCCTCCACTAGCTCCACATAATTCCTTAACGTTTGGCAAATTGATTTGTGTATGCTATTGGCTACTTTATTATGCATGGATGGTGTTGACATAGGATTAGGATGGTAGACAAGATTCTCTTCGGTTGGATTCAGATTTTATTTTGGATAATAGAGTACACAATTATTCGAACTCCAAATAAAGTTGCCATGATTTTATTTGAGATTGGATTGGAGTTGTAGAAAATTATCCATGAGAACAAGAGTTTGAAATATAACTGTTTTGTGGATTTTAAAATTTGAATTTTTTATTTGAAATTTGAATTTGAAATTTGAATTTGAAATTTGAAATTTGAAATTTGAAATTTGAAATTTGAATTTGAAATTTGAAATTCAAATTTTGAATCACAGTCTAAGTGAGATTCGAATTTGTTGTGGTAAATCCACAAAGAATGAAAGTCAAATTTGAGTTGGATATGGAGAGGAAAATCTTGTTAGAATCCTACTTGAATTTTGAAACCAAATCTTAACCAAATATGGACGAAAATTTTGAGGATTATCCTCAATGAATTTTCAGATTTTTGTGGATAAGGTTCAAGTAAAAATTCAAGTTTCAATCCCAGTTGAATTTGGATTCTCTCCTCCCAGATAATGGCCGAATTTTTGGAGTAAATCTTCTAGGAGATTTTCAGTTATTTTGGATAAGGATGAGATAAAATTCAAGCTTGAAAATCCTAGTGGAATTTTGATTCTCCCTTATCCAAAAGTGGCCGAATTTTTGTGGGGATTTTCCCCTTGGATTTTTCGGATTTTTTGGTTGAAAAAGGGAGATAAAATTTTAATTAAAATCTTGTTTAGATTTGGATTGGATTTATCCTAAAGTGACCGAATTTATTGTTGGGATTTTCCCCTTGGGAAATTCGGATTTTGTGCTTGTGGATAAGGGAGAATATCTTCTCCTAATCTAATTCAAATTCAGAGAATCACCTCATGTAGGTCTATAAATAGAGGTCCTGCTACTCCAGTTCTCTTAGACCACAGACTTTCAGGTGCGCAGGCTTATTGTTGCACAACTCACTGTGACAATAAGTTCTTTAGAGATCTGGGTGGTCGGAAGAAGACTAGCAGTGCTAGCATATCGATCGAGGTTCAGAGTGCCCACACTCTCAGCCATTCGGGAATTGGAGAATAGTAGAGAATGCTAGTTGGTTGAAGCCCTCCGGTCATTCTCCTCCTGCAGATTGGCGTCCTTGAGGTATGAGTTTTAATTGTTGTTGGTTTATTATATATGGCATCATGAGATATTTAACGATCTAAAAATTTTTATTGTTCCGTTGCGCCACTCTGATACTTTTTTTCCGATTTATTTTCCTTAAGACCAACCTTGCCATAGTGGAAGTACTTGAACTTCTTAGGATTCTTAAGCTTCTTGTTCTTCTTTTTTTTCCCCCATAAAAAACTAGAGGAATGGGAGAGCTAGAAGTCCTTTATTTTTGTTTTTGTTTTTGTTTCTTTTGTTTTTGCTTCTTTTTCTTGTACCATTAAGGATTAGAAGATGTAATAGCAGTGAAGTTGGCTTCTCCCTTTGATTGGACTGATACCTTGTCATTGATGATAAGCTCATATGCTTGAAATTGCCTCGTGAGCTTGGTGAGTCCTAACACTTTACTTCCAAGGTTATACGCAGCTTTGAAGCCTACAAAATCCTTTAAAAGAGTTTTAAACACCATCTCACTTTGGGTGTTTTAGTCCAACTCTATACCATTCTTGGTAGCTTTGGTGAAGAAACTCATAAGTAGAAGCATATGATTCTACATCGGAGTTCTCGCCTTTTGCTTATAATTCATGATACTTGTGATAGTGTAAGGAACATCTCATCCCTGCAACTTAACAAATTATTCAATGAGAAGTTAAGGAATAATTTGATGCATTTTTAGTACAAATACATCAAACACGGTCAGGTACACGGCTGTGTAAGGACCCGTGTATCGATCGGATTGTTTTATGAGAGAGGCCGTGTGTGTTAACATGGCCATGTAGTTTTACATGGTCAGGTACACGGTCGTGTAAGTGGCCGTGTACCGCTCGGGTAAAGTGAGCGTGTTCCAAGACACGGCCGTATTGAGAAAGCCCAGCTAGTACACACCCATGCTCGAGCCATACACGCCCATGTTAGAACCCTTGTAGAAGGCCGTGTACTGAGCAGAGAGCCAATTTGAAAACTCTCGTAATGCGTGAAACCTAATTACTATGAAATGAGTAATTAAGTTGATAAATGTAGCATAAATTCCAATTGAATAGACTAAACAGGTGCAGTACTGTTTATTACTATTCATACAGTGAAAAGGGTAACCGACAGTGAACCCGGTCCACCCTGTTATGTGTATAAGTGTATGAGACACGCAGTGTCATGAAACTGGTCCGGATGACCAATTCTTGACACAAGACTGGTGAGCAGATCACTAAAATGCTCGGACTGAACGTCCGAGCACAACAATAAGAATCACCCTGGCAGGGGTACAGGTTTTAAGAAAATGGTCCGGATGACCTTTTCTCACTTAGAGACTGACAAAATCGGAGTCAGAACACTCAGACTAGTCAGTTAGAACAGAGAATAGTGAATAATGAATAGAGAATAGTGAATAGTGAATAGTGTAAGATATAGTGTCAAGTTAATGGCCAAGACGGCTTTAGTTTAACTCAAAACTGATATATCTAGACTCAGGACGCCCAAATTAGTCAAATGGGCACCTGACACGTTTTTCGAGATGGGACTACATAGATCCTGAAAACTGGTCCAGACGACCCCAGACGGACATATGACTGATGAATTGAAATCAGAACATCCGAATTAGTCAAGAGAGATTGTGTCTGAAATTTCGCCTAAGAACGCCTCGGTTTACGTGTGAAAGGACAACACAGTGTAGACACAACCACAATATAGGAAATAAATAGTGATTTGACATAGAATGGGCTCTTAGACAGTATAAAATAATTAGAAATCATCAGTACAAAAATCGGATTCAGAAAATCCAATTTTTGGATGAAAATTAGAACACTGCCGAGAAAGGGCCGAAAAACGCAGTAGAAAACTAGACTGCACAGAACCGATTCGGTTGGACCTTTACCCCAACCAAACCGTGCTCCCTTTGGTTAGGAAAACAACTGCAAAACCAGCTGAAAATGATCCCTTAAATCAAGGGATGTGTTGGAGTTTTTAGATTAAAAAAATGGGGTTTTAAGGACAAGAGGACCATGACCATTTAATGCAAACTTGCTCCCTTTCACCCTCCATCATGGCTCCGAAATTTCAAGGGCTGCAGCACAGATTTTTGTCCCCCAATTGAGCTAAATTGTGGCTTAGTTAAGAGGGCTTAGAGTTAAGCAAAGTTGCTTAGACTTGCCTATAAAAAGGTGCAATCACCCTTAGGTCTCACTTTTCCCATTTGCTCACAAAAACTCTCAAGAAAAATACAGCTTTCTCTCCCCTTTCTCTTCAGAAAATCCAACCCCTCTTCAGCCCCTAAACCACCCATATTTTCACATAACTTTCACACAAAAGCTTGGCCACACAAGTTGCTAGAGGTGTACTCTTCCAAGGTAGTTTCGGTAAGACCCTAGAACCGAAATTTTTTCTATGGTTTAGTTTTTCATTTTGACTTGATATTAAGGGCAACGTTTTGTTTTCTTTGTGTCTCATTCTAGCACAAGTGACCCTTCAACCCCCTTTGTTTTCCACAGAGCCTTGACAGCCACCCTTGGCCCGGTTGTGCTTGGATCAAAGCACTCTAAGGTATAAACCGAAAAACCCTCATCTTTTGTGGTTAGTTGTTTTTAAGTTTTTGATCAAAGGAGATTAATGTGTATTTGGTTATGCACATAGGTTGTAATAAGTTATTTGAGCCCTTAGCTTTCAGTTTTTAAAGTTTTTGTAGTTATGGTTGTGCTTACTTTAGTTTACAAGTGGTTTGAGATATGTGTGTGCACGAGTGTGTAGAGGGTGGCTGGACACAAAATCTGTCCCCAGGGTAAGCCATGGATTTTGGCCATTTTGACCCACTTACGATCCGAATCTGGGATTTGGTAAAACATTAAGTTTTAAGGAAATTTCGATACGGTCGTTTTTGCGTCATTGGCCAAAAATGAATCTATGATAGGCTTTTCGGCTGGTTTTGGTTCGGTGTCCAAAATTGGGAGTAACAAATCCAGACCAAATGAACAGTCTCAGATTTTTATTAAAATGACCCTTTTAGAGGCTGAACCTGTGGTGCCCCGACCTCGGTCCACCGAAACTATTACAATCAAGCTCCTTAGTCGACTGAAATAGCTCGTGAACTTTGTCGGGTCGCCTAAATTCTTTTCTTTCCTTTAAACCCTTTGTGAAATTTGGAATCATTTTTTTTAAAAATACATTTTCTTGTTTATAAACATAACGTAATTAAACTGAACTATATTTGTCACTTTTAAAAGTACAAACATAGTTTATACACAATACATAATTCAAATCATTTTGCAATACATGTCTCTGTTTTCAACGCTCAACGGAAAACTTGTAGCAAGACCATATCCACAGTGGATTCCCTATCCCTTTGACACGTTCGCATCCCGCCGCCATTCAGAAATCTACTGGACAGGTTTCTTACCTACAACATGAACAAACTGATGAGCTAACAGGCTCAGTAAGTTCAAACATACATAGTAAGAATCATATTGATTCAAAAACACTAAAACTCAATTTCCTATGAATAGTACTATTCACCATAAATCGTACTATTCACCATGAATCATGACTTCGACTGTTGACCGATAAATAGTAACAGTTACCCTAATTGATTACTATTCACTTTACCCTAACGGGTACTATTCACATATTCTAACCGAATTTACATTACTCTAGCGTAAACTTCGGTTATGCTCAATTATGATTTTTATCATTTTATTGATTGTTTATTCTCTATTTGATTTCTAGTTTAGAGCTCTGTTTATGAAAGTACCGATGATTATTAGCGCGCTAACTGGGAGGGTCTAAGGAACGACCTTAGAACATCGGCCTCCACAGCCCTGATATCCTTGTAGGATCTGAGAAAAACCTCCACCACTATGTTATAGGGGCGGTACGCCTTAGTGGTTTCATTACTATCTTTCTTATAGTTCCCCACCGGCAACATTCATATGAATCCTCCGACGGTGGAACCCTTATTGCCCATAGGTCTTTACATTTATTTCTTTATGTATGTTTTTAATTAACCACACTATAGTGTCCTAGCACTTCTCCATAGTGTATTATTTATATACTTTTTAATTTCTCATTTCATTAGGTGAGTTAGTTTAACTACACCCCTATTGCCCGTAGGACTTTACAAGTTTGTACGAAAAGTACTTAAATCAATCAAATAGTAATTCATGCTGCAGACATGTAAATATCTGAACTTACCAAACATTTATCATAGCATCGCGCTATGAAACATTCATATAGCACATAAACCTAGACATAACAGATCAATTCATTCATATAATGAACAACATTAGAATGTTTATGAGCAGACAAATGAATGCTGGAACTTACACATATCACACTTAGACATAATAGTCTATTCATGTTGCAGTCAATTAAATGTTCGAACTTACAGATACTTTCGCTAGCATTTCCTTCCCCGGCTCCACAGACGTTCCTTTGCCGCGTCTGGATCGGGTTCCTATAACCAGAATAACCACGGTTATTCTAAGTCTTCATTTCATATTCAAAATTTAGTAAAATGTAAAAATTCTACGTTTTATTTCTCATAAATGGTCTTAGGAATCTAAAATCCCATTTTACATTTTTACACTAACTCTTGGCAAAATTACCATTTTGCCCCTGATTTGATTTCTCATCATAAACCTACTTTTTGTTGGTTTAAGACCCAAATTTAACTTTTATAATTTCATTTTAACTATCCTTAGGCATTCACGGTCCTTTCCGAGCCTTTCGAAAATTTTTGGTCAAAATGACCATTTTGCCCCTGACGGGTCTCGGGACTGTTATATGTTTACTGTGACTTTTAATAAGATTTTCTAAGCCCAAATATCATAAAATAATATTTCTTAAGTTTTTACACACTTTTACAGCATCCATTACTGTTTTATAGACGACTATTGGTCATCCGACCCTCGGTTGGTACTATTCCGACACCTAGGGTCATTTCTCTTTTTTCTCATGTTTCAGAGTCTTAAATGGGTATTTCACTACTCCTAAAATGTTTGTTATGCTAATCCCGAGCCTTAGACACCGCATGGGCTTGGGTTTTCATCTCGACCTCAAATTTACCTTTCGTTTCCTAAAATACCCTTGCCATTGGTTTTCCCGTTCTCTTACATTTTCACAATCTCGGAGGGATGGTTTACTATTCCTCAAAGGTTCGTTTTCCCATTTTCCGAGCCTAACTCATCGAAGGGTCTCGGTTTCCATTACGGAACACAATTTGCCTCTCGTTTTTCACCAAAATGCCCATAGTGCCGTTTTCAAAATTTCGGCAGCACTTCCGCTAAATTTCTAGGTCTCCGGCGTTTAGGAAACGCCTCAAAACCATCTAACTTAGTCTAATCTACCACGTACTATACCAGAGGCCTAATTTTTACGTAAAACTTAACTTTTTACATAAAAATATTCACATTTCCCATACATTTTCTTTTTCTGACATTTCATTCATTTTACTCTTTTATTTTTCTTTTCTTTTTACAATTTGAATACAAATTACATATAAATCATTCCAATACATAAATAAGTAATGAAGGGAAACAAAATCGCTACCGAAATCGTCCCGTCGGTGATCGGACGAACCATTCGGTCTCGACCGCACAAACTTTTTGTCACTGTTGATCGGCGATCGGACGAACCATTCGGCATTGACTCCGGCGTTGACCGGCGGCGAACGGCGGTGGCGCGAACGATGGAGGTGTCCACCTTGAAGATCTCAATGAGAAGAGCCCATTGGTGGTGTCAATTTTACCATTAGAGGCTCCGATCGTCGGCAATCTTCCTCGAAAACTCGACCCACGGCGACGACGTTGAATCTCTGCCGTGCCGGGGTTGTTGCCTGAAATTGTTTGAGGACTTTTGCTCCCCATTCTTCTCTGTGCATTTTGAGAACGGTAGTGTGGCTCAACTCCGCCGGAATCGACGGATTCCACGGCGGTGACATCACGGCTTTGGGCGGCACGATCCGGTGGCTGTTGAGGTGAAATGAGCTATAGGTTTTGTTCTCCTCTTCACCATGAAACTTTTGGGATCGGAATCGTGTCGATCGGAGGTCGGACGGCGGAGATACGGCCGTTTGAAATTTCCGGCCACCGGCGGCTTCGGGCAGCGCGTGCGGCGTTCTCCGGCGTCGGTTCCGTCGATTCAGCACACCGTTGGACTCAACTCATCGAGAGCTTTCCAACGAGACCGGCGGTTTCGAAAACGGACACCGTTTCCGATGGTCGGTCACTGTTCACCAACGGTGTAGGTGTGAGGGAGAAAAATCTAGAAAAGGGAAATTGTGGGCCCTTTTATGCAATTTCGACCTTTTATACCCTTTTTGCCCAAAATTTCAACATGAGCTATCATGACTAATTTGGGCGTGCTGAACCCAAATATATCAGTTTTATTTCCATCCGAGATCATTTCGACTAGTTTCCGATACTGCCAATTCCCGATCAAAAATTACCTTTGTGCTCAATTAACTAATTTGAGCATTTTGATAGGCTATATTGACTAATTTGGACGTTCTGAATCCAAATATATCAGTTTCGTCATCATCTGAGATCATCTCGGTCAGTTTCTGGTACTGTACGTCTCCCGGTCAACATTCTCGTTTTGTGCTCAATTGACTAATTTGAACATGCTGAATCTAAATATATTAATTTTAGGTCAAGAAGAGATCATATAGAACAACTTCTCGATACCATGTGTAACACACACACGCACTCACGTCTAAAATCACTACTATCAGTATTTTATCTTTTTGTGCACTCAGCTTACCCTGAGTCACCTACTAGGGTTTACAGTTCACTGTTTTTCCCTAGCTCAATTCGGCATGCTTTTACATCACCGAATTCTTAATTTGTAATATCGTTAGAACATTTTATTTCGTTCTACACAATATTAATCATACATTTTACATTTTAAACATGAAATTCATCATGTACATGTAATTTATCATATTCTGAGAACAATAAAATTTCCCGGTTATTACATTCACCCCTCCTTATAAAATTTTCGTCCTCGAAAATTTAGCAAAAGTGAGGGTACAACATTCTCGTTTCATCTTTCCGAGCAAAATCTGAACAAGTTGCTCTTCATATGTCAGATCCTCCTAAATCTAAATCGATTCGTACCTCAATACATGAGATAAATTCGATACTTGTTTCCTTAGTCTACATTCGTGAACAACACTATGTACTGCTAATAGTTCTAAAGGTAGTACCAATTTATAGGTAACCTTTTCAACACGTTTAAAAATTTCATAGGGTCCAATACATCTTGGAATAAATTTTCTTTTCTTACCGAACACATTATTCCATTCAATGGAAATACTTTTAAAGAATATGAAATCCCTTTCATTAAACTCTAGGGATCTTCAGTGTTTATCTGCATAATTCTTCCGCCGACTTTGTGCGATCTTTCTTCATCGCTGTATTTTCACAATTACATTTGATGTTTCTTATACGAAATCGGTCTTGTACCGTTGTTTCTCTCGCAGGTCATACCAATAGGTAAGCGATCTGCACTTTCATCCATCTAAAGCTTCATAGGGTGCCATTCCTATAGAAGCTTGGTAGCTATTGTTGTACAAGAATTTCCTCTAACAATAATTTCTCGTTCCAATTCTTAGGAAATCCATGACTTAGACAGGAACATGTCTTCTAGTGTCCGAGTAATTCGCTTAGATTGATCTTCGTCTAGGGATGAAAAGTCGTACTAAGACGCAATTTCATTCCCATGACTCCTTGTACACACTTCCAAAAATTCGAAGCAAATTGCGCATCTAAATCGAATATGATGAACTTGAAACACCATGTTGTCTGACAACATGGTTTACATAGAAATTCACTAACTTTTCCAGTGAAAAGTCATTTTCACTACTATGACTCTTGCTGTTTTCATCAATCTATTCAACATAATTCAGATGGCGTTATATCCCTCTTGAGTCCTTGATAATTCCACTGCAAAATTCATCGTAATATGTTCCCACTTACGTTCAGGAACTTCCAATGATTCCAGTTTTCTACTTGGATGTTTTATTTAGTCTTGATCTTCTAACGGTCATTCATCGATTCACAAAAAAGTTTTTTTTTCACTCTCATTCGTCGTCTCTCTCTACCAGAATTGAAATTTTAATTTCTGGTAGACTTTACTCATTCCGAAATGCACTGAATATGGCATTTTATGGGCTTTTTCCATACTTCGCCTCATTAATCCTTCATTAGTTGGAATATGAATTCCTCCTTAATGTAGGATCATTCCACCCTTGGAAATCCCTTTTTGATAACTTATTATATTTGATCTTACTTCAGAGCCCTTTTAGTGTCTTCAAATAGCGATGACTCTGATTGGAGTACAGCTAACCTTTCGGATATCAGCTCCAACTCCAATGAGTGTATCTCTTATCGTAATTGTTCTGCTTGTTTTTATTTTTGCTACTGGTACGGAACAGTACACTTTCTGCTTAAGGCATCCATAACATGGTTGATTGATCTTTTTTTGGGTGGTAGAGGATCTCACAGTTGTAATCCTTCACCAACTCCAACATTATTTTTGCTACATATTCAGATTCTCTTTCGATGCATCGCAATATATCACGAATTTTTCCCTTTTTGTGAGAAGCGTGTGAATTGGCGTGCTTGTTAGTCAATTTTTTTCAACTCTTGAAAACTCTTTTCACATTCTTCAGTCTACTCATATTACCTCTCCTTGCACGTAAAAGCCGTAAGAGGTGCCGCTAGTCATGTGAACCTTTCCACCAGTCTTCTATAGTCGCCAACCAAACTTAAGAAATTCTGTATTCCCATTACAGTCTTAGGTTCAGGCAATTCGTTAGTCGTCTCCCCTTGACAGGATCTACGACAATTCCTTGTTTGGAGACTACATGTCTGAGAAAATACACTTTATCTAGCTAAAATTCGCACTTGGAGAATTTTGCATAGGATTAGTGCTGTCTCATAATGTGCAGAGCAGTTCTCAAATGCTTTTCATACTCCTTATGAGTCTATAAATATATAAGTATGTCATCGATAAACACAATGACAACTTATCTAGGAATTCCTTGAACACTCAGTTGATGGTATCTTAATCATAAATCAGTCTTAGAGAATACTACCACACCTTTGAAAATGGGTGCAGTTCTTTGCATGAGCTCTATCTCAAAGGAAATTTCTTGTTCTTACAGAAATCTAGACAATTTCTTTAAAAGATCGTCAAGAAATTCTTGGACCATAAGAACATTTTCTGGGTGAAGCTTCTGTTCCTGTATTACCTATGACACATAGGCCAAATATCCAATTCAATCATTGGACATTAGCTTACTCCCACTTCACGAGCTAATTATCATCTTCCTCGATTTACGTGATAAATCCACATGTTTAAAGCTTTCTTCGTCGTCTAGTCGAAATACTATTTTTCTGTTCCGACAATCAACTATGGTTTGATATTTCTCTATGAAGTCCATTCCTAGGATTACGTCACAATCAACTAACCTTATAACAATCGAATCTGTCACTATGTTTGATGTTCCTACTTTTGCATCCTCCTTAGTGTACGCCAAGACACGAGCATTGGCACGTGTTATGCGCTCTTGTCTTTCTAGTACTACCAATGATCTTTCAAATCTAGCCTATAACACATGGGCTTAGGACGTTGTTGTTGTGGTTAAAACGTTTCCTGTGTATTCTACCGATTTGTGGGTCAGTTTCTGGCATAACAGCCTTCTTTTCCCACATTGGTAACATGCACTAAGATCAATTCAGTATTATGGCCAGTGCCTCTTCTCACTTGTAGCGCAACTGGATACATCTGATCCTATTTTATTAGTCAGCTTCCTTTGCTGCCTTCTATTATCTCAGGTTAGGTTTTCATTTTCTTGGAAAATTTGCCTTTTCCTTTATTCTACGACTATAAGCCTGGAGCATTAAACTGTCCTGGTCTAACATTCTAATTAGGTTTACTCGTTGGCCAATTTAGGTTCCAACTTGGGAAAAATTTAGTCAAAGTCCTTTCCCTCTTCCAGGTTTTTCATACTTTTCTCTTTCTTCTTTCTATCTAGCCTGCTGGTATTTAACCTGCCGAGCGCGACTGACGCAGTCTGTCACTAAAGGTGGTGGTATTAGACCACTATCCACCAAAACAAAGTTCTCTTATCAGAACATTCCAATCATTCTCTGTATCTTTTCCCTCTTAATAATTACCACGTAAGGGCATCATTTGGACAGCTGATCAATTTCTGATGCACCTCACTCATCGATACATTTCCTTGCTTTAATGCGGTAAACCCATTTTCGTTACGGTTTCCGTAATGCAGGATCATAATATATCTAATGAAATTCAACCAGAAATTCATTCTAGTTTACAGTAGTCTTATCTCTTCTCATTCTGACAATGTTCTATCAGAACTTAGCATCCTTCATCAGAACAAAGGACGTACACAGAACCTTCTCCTTGCTCTATCAAGTTTATGGAGTCTCAAATCATCTATATAGATGAAAATCATTCCTCTGCTTCCACTGAATCTGTAGAGCCCTCAAATTCGAGAGGTTTCATTCCATGGAATCGCTTATATAATAACTCTTGATTTACTATTGACCGTAGTTCCTGTATCCTTTCAGGAATAGCGGTAATGTACTACCTATTCAATTGTAAGGGCCAGTGGTGGCTGAACCTTCTCAGCATCCTGCCTAGGTTCTATCTCATCTAAACGCGGTCTTAATTCAGCGTTTTCTTGCATCTAGACCTCTAAAAGGCCTTATAATTCCTCCGCCCTTTTTGACAGGATGAGACATTCACTCATATTTTCTTGACCACATGTATTCACCATATTTTCTATTTTCCTATAATCGTTTGAAAATCAATCATTAGATTTTCAATGTATACATATATATTTCACAAAATTTTTAAGATTTCCTGAAATTCAAAGAAATCCTAATGCCATATCATTGTAAGGCATTATTATAACTAGTTTTATGACGTTCACATGCATATCAATATTAAGGCCTTGTATATATAACAGCCTCTTTTTCATTGAGTATACATATATACACATATGTACCACTCTACATTTTAGTCATTCTATCGATCCGGTTTCAAAGGAAAATTCCTTTGGATCTTCTTTCTCTTCATCCGGACCATTTCTAGCACAATAAATGCACGTGGCCCATTTATCGTATATTATGCCTTTTCATATAGGACAAAATAACAAAACTCATTATATTATATCAACACATTTTGACAGTTCCTAACAATTCATCTCACACATGTCACTACATACACATGTCATTACATAACATTTTAATATAACATAGAGGATATATATATATAGCCTAATATGTCTAATTTTCCTGGTCTACAGGAAACTTTTACGGGTCCTCTTCTTCCTTGACTAGATCGTTCACCTATAGACATTCTTGGATCTACGCTCGTCTCGGCTTAAGTTCCGTTGTGAATTCCACGCAAAAGGGGATTCATCAGTTCCTCGAAGCGTACAGCATAAGTTAGAACTATGTCACCGGACATCGACTGCAGTTTCTCAGTCCGATGAACTAATTCTCGTATGGTCGCAACTCTAAGGAACTCAAGTGACGTTAGAAGTGACACCCTATTTGCCCTTGAGGATTTGGGGCTGATATTAGACTCTTTCTGAGAGAAGATTTACTTAATCGTGGCATGGTGAAACTGGGTCCAGTTAAGCGCAACTCCTGGTCACAAGAATCCCAATACACACGAGAGTATGCCCCTGAAAAACATGGTCAACAACCAACAAGACCTATCATCCCGATTAATGGTGCACAGTCGGAAAATCATTTCAATAACATAACACCAATCTTACCTTCCTATGAAATTCTGATGGATTGTTCGCTACTCCAAACTTTGTGGGCAGCTGACATTGGAGTCCTATATAACTTGATGGCAATCTTCATTTCTTCTCTGAGCAGTCTTCTTCATTCATTCTCTAGTACTGTACGATCATAATCATGGTAATTCTCTATCTCGAACTCTGAATAGCCGTATTATGGTAGTCCACTAGCACTATACAATCGTGAGTGCACATTCATTGATCTTGTCATCTCATTTCATCTAAGTCATTTACTTTCCTATAAATAAACAACTACTAATTCAAAACTAGGCTAATTTACTTGGATAGACGAGCAGGTTGCGTCTCGTGCTAAGAGGGATATGGTCAAGCTCGCTCTGATACCACCTGTGGCGCCCCCGACCTCGGTCCACCGAAACTATTATAATCAAGCTCCTTAGCTGACTGAAATAGCTCGCGAACTTTGTCGGGTCGCCTAAATTCTTTTCTTTCCTTTAAACCCTTTGTAAAATTTGGAATCATTTTTTTTTAAAATACATTTTCTTGTTTGTAAACATAACGTAATTAAACTGAACTATATTTGTCACTTTTAAAAGTATAAACATAGTTTATACACAATACATAATTCAAATCATTTTGCAATACACGTCTCTATTTTCAACGCTCAACGGAAAACTTATAGCAGGACCATATCCACAGTGGATTCCCTATCCTTTTGACACGCTCGCATCCCGCCGCCATTCAAAAATCTACTAGACAGGTTTCTTACCTACAACATGAACAAACTGATGAGCTAACAGGCTCAGTAAGTTCAAACATACATAGTAAGAATCATATTGATTCAAAAACACTAAAACTCAATTTCCTATGAATAGTACTATTCACCATAAATCGTACTATTCACCATGAATCGTAACTTTGACCATTAACCGATAAATAGTAACAGTTACCCTAACTAGTTACTATTCACTTTACCCTAACGGGGTACTATTCATATATTCTAACCGAATTTACATTACTCTAGCGTAAACTTCGGTTATGCTCAATTATGATTTTTATCATTTTATTGATTGTTTATTCTCTATTTGATTTCTAGTTTAGAGCTCTGTTTATGACAGTACCGATGATTATTAGCGCGCTGACTGAGAGGGTCTAAGGAGCGACCTTAGAACATCGGCCTCCACAGCCCTGATATCCTTGTAGGATCTGAGAAAAACGTCCACCACTATGTTGGAGGGGCTGTATGCCTTAGTGGTTTCATTACCATCTTTCTTATAGTTCCCCACCGGCGACATTTATATGAATCGTCCGACGGTGGAACCCTTATTGCCCGTAGGTCTTTACATTTATTTCTATATGTGTGTTTTTAATTAACCACACTATAGTACCCTAGCACTTCTCCATAGTGTATTATTTATACACTTTTTAATTTCTCATTTCATTAGGTGAGTTAGTTTAACTACACCCCTATTGCCCGTAGGACTTTACAAGTTTGTACGAAAAGTACTTAAATCAATCAAATAGTAATTCATGCTGCAGACATGTAAATATCTGAGCTTACCAAACATTTATGATAGCATCGCCCTATGAAACATTCATATAGCACATAAACCTAGACATAACAGATCAATTCATTCATATAATGAACAACATCAGAATGTTCATGAGTAGACAAATGAATGCTGGAACTTACACATATCACACTTAGACATAATAGTCTATTCATGTTGCAGTCAATTAAATGTTTAAACTTACAGGTACTTTCGCTAGCATTTCCTTCCCCGGCTCCGTAGACGTTCCTTTGCCGCGTCTGGATCGGGTTTCTATAACCGGAATAACCACGGTTATTCTAAGTCTTCATTTCATATTCAAAATTTAGTAAAACGTAAAAATTCTACGTTTTATTTCCCGTAAATGGTCTTAGGAATCTAAAATCCCATTTTCCATTTTTACACTAACTCTTGGCAAAATTACCATTTTGCCCCTGATTTGATTTCTCATCATAAACCTACTTTTTGTTGATTTAAGACCCAAATTTAACTTTTATAATTTCATTTTAACTATCCTTAGGCATTCACGGTCCTTTCCGAGCCTTTCGAAAATTTTTGGTCAAAATGACCATTTTGCCCCTGACGGGTCTCGGGACCGTTATATGCTTACTGTGACTTTTAACAGGATTTTCTAAGCCCAAATATCGTAAAATAATATTTCTTAAGTTTTTACACACTTTTACAGAATCCATTGCTGTTTCATAAACGACTATTGGTCATCCGACCCTTGGTTGGTACTATTCCGACACCTAGGGTCGTTTCTCGTTTTTCTCATGTTTCGGAGTCTTAAATGGGTATTCCACTGCTCCTAAAACGTTTGTTATGCTAATCCCGAGCCTTAGACACTGCATGGGCTCGGGTTTTCATCTCGATCTCAAATTTGCCTTTCGTTTCCTAAAATACCCTTGCCATTGGTTTTCCCGTTCTCTTACATTTTCACAATCTCGGAGGGATGGTTTACTATTCCTCAAAGGTTCATTTTCCCATTTTCTGAGCCTAACTCATCAAAGGGTCTCGGTTTCCATTACTGAACACAATTTGCCTCTCGTTTTTCACCAAAATGCCCATAGTGCCGTTTTCAAAATTTCGGCAACACTTCCGCTAAATTTCTAGGTCTCTGGCGTTTAGGAAACGCCTCAAAACCATCTAATTTAGTCTAATCTACCATGTACTATACCAGAGGCCTAATTTTTACGTAAAACTTAACTTTTTACGTAAAAATATTCACATTTCCCACACATTTTCTTTTTCTGACATTTCATTCATTTTACTCTTTTCTTTTTCTTTTCTTTTTACAATTTGAATACAAATTACATATAAATCATTCCAATACATAAATAAGGAATAAAGGGAAACAAAATCGCTAACGAAATCGTCCCGTCGGCGATCGGACGAACCATTCGGTCTCGACCGCACAAACTTTTTGTCACTGTTCTTCACGTTCGAAATCCCTATTGTCAATTCTGATGTCGCGGATGTGTCCAAAACGTCAAAAATAGGCCAACAGGCCATTCTTCATTTTTCAGCCCCCCAGTCGCCATTGACCGCGTTGACCGGTGTTGACTCCAGCGTTAACCGCAGACGAATGGCGGCGGCGCGAACGATTGAGGTGTCCACCTTAAAGATCTCGGCGAGAGGAGTCCATTGGTGGTGTCAATTTTACCATTGGAGGCTCCGATCGCCGGTAATATTCCTCGAAACCTCGACCCATGGCGGCGGCATTGAATCTCTGCCGTGCCGGGGTTGTTGCCCGAAATTGTCTGAGGGCTTTTGCTCCCCGTTCTTCTTTGAGCATTTTGAGACCGGTAGTGTGGCTCAACTCCGCCGGAATCGACGAATTCCACGGCGGCTTCACGGCGACGACATCGCGGCTTCGGGCGGTGCGATCCGATGCCTGTTGAGGTGAAATGAGCTATAGGTTTTGTTCTCCTCTTCACCACGAAACTTTTGGGACCAGAATCGTGTCGATCGGAGGTCGGACGGCGGAGATACAACAGTTTGAAATTTCCGGCCACCGGCGGCTCTTGGCGGCGTGTGCGGCGTTCTCCGACGTCGGTTCCGTCGATTCGGCACACCATTGGACTCAGCTCGTCGAGAGCTTTCCAACGAGACCGGCGGTGTCGAAAACGGACACCGTTTCCGATGGTCGGTCACTGTTCACCAACGGTGTAGGTGTGGGGGAGAAAAATCTAGAAAAGGGAAATTGTGGGCCCTTTTATGCAATTTCAACCTTTTATACCCTTTTTGTCCAAAATTTCAACATGAGCTATCGTGACTAATTTGGGCGTGCTGAACCCAAATATATCAGTTTTATTTCCATCCGATATCATTTCGACCAGTTTCCAATACTGCGAATTCTCAGTCAAAAATTACCTTTGTGCTCAATTAACTAATTTGAGCATTTTGATAGGCTATATTAACTAATTTGGACGTCCTGAATCCAAATATATCAGTTTCGTCGTCATCTGAGATCATCTCGGTCAGTTTCCGGTACTGTACATCTCCCGGTCAACATTCTCGTTTTCTGCTCAATTGACTAATTTGAACATGCTGAATCTAAATATATTAATTTTAGGTCAAGAAAAGATCATATAGAACAACTTCTCGATACTATGTGCAACACACACACCCACTAACGTCTAAAATCACTACTATCAGTATTTTATCTTTTTGTGCACTCAGCTTACCCTGAGTCACCTATTAGGGTTTACAGTTCACTGTCTTTCCCTAGCTCAATTCGGCATGCTTTTACATCACCGAATTCTTAATTTATAATATCGTTAGAACATTTTATTTCGTTCTACACAATATTAATCATACATTTTACATTTTAAACATGAAATTCATCATGTACATGCAATTTATCATATTCTGATAACAGTAAAATTTCTCGGTTATTACAAAACCAGACTTTGGTCAAAACATGAAAGTTTTAGATCTCGATGAAACTTGAAATTGACTGATGTGGGTTTCGAAAATTCGGCCGTTTCGGGCTCTAACTAGACTTGTTTTCAAAAGTGCGTAAAACTGGAACTTTTATAAAAACTGGGCACAAAGGCCATGAGTTAGATGAATTTAGGAGCCGTTAGAGTTAGAATTAGGCTCCGAAATGAACACAAGAATTGTTCATTTCGTCGAGAACGAAAAGTTTCATGAACACCGATTTCTCAAACAAAGTCATTTCGAATAAGTTTCAAATTATTTTCAAAAGTGGTCCAACACCACATTTTTTAGCACATTTACAATGTGTTCCCTTTAAATGACTTAGAAATGATTTCAACAAAAACACCCTCATCCTCCAATGGGTTGAGGTGAGACTCATTTTCAAAAATGTGGGGACACCATACCCCTTTCAAACCATTTCAAACACTTTGCTTTAAAAAATGTGGGGACACCATACCCCTTTCAAAATGAAAAATACTTTTGTAAGAATTTCTAGATTTGAACAAAGTTTTCAAAGGAGTTTCACAAAGAACAAGGGACATTTTTAGTAAGATATGGTAGAGGTAGCCTAGTCAGCTACTACACCAAAATGCAAGGTAGCCCAGTAGGCTACCACACCCAAACAAGCAAAGTAACCCAGACGGTTATTATACCAAGCCTACACATAGTAGCCCGATAGGCTACCTAGTTGCCAAAACGCGAAGTAACCGATCAGTTGACTGATCAGTAAATCAGTCAAGGATCGTGTTCAGAGCAACATTGTGAGGAACGTTGATTTAACTGTCAAGAAGATAGTTAATCAAACGTGACGTAAATTAGACACCAAATTCCCAGATAGGCCAATAGGGTACCTAGGGACCCGGTACCACATGAAAGACGAGTATAGGCAAAAGTAGCCTAAGGACATGGTAATTAATTTATGGGACCATGAATTAATTAACCACATACGAAGAAGTTAACTCTCGAGATAGAGAGCAAGTAGTGCCGACGGCAATCGGTATCAAGTGGTTATGTGCTTTAGTCACGAACAGTATTGGTGACTTAGAGAAGATATTAATGAGAGACGTTAGTTATGACAAGTAGTAACCTGCAAATTTCTAAAGGTGCGAATACAAGTGCTTGCAATTAGGTAAGTACAACTTCGCCTGGAGCATGAATAAAATGATGTTAAAATGATGGTTTTACAGTATGTTAAGTATGCCTGACATGCACACGATGTTGCATCGTATACATAAGAGCATATAGTTTCACAATCGAGTAGATTGATGAAAGAATAAGTTAGAAGCCATAGATCCCTATCGCGTAGGATTGGGGACAGCTTAGAGAAGCGTATGGCTAGAACAGTTAAACAAGATGGAAATAAGTAGGTGTGTCGTACCGGCTCCTTCATTCGAAGGGGTTTCCAGTTAAAGAAAGTTAAGGCCAAAAGTTAAGCATCAGTTGATGGCTCTTCGGCATTAGTCGACCTCGGACGTTACCGTTGGTCTGCACACACACGGTACTGACACATGGGCCCTAAGTAGACAAGAGAAAGAAAAGAGTACTAAAGCATAAATGAACATAACTGGATCATGCATAGTACACTGTCCACATTAGTTCACTATGCTTTCAGCTACAGTAAGACACATGCTTTTACATGAAGTAATCTGTATGCATATGGTATGTAAAGTTTGCATGCTATGCCATGATATGTGATAATGTGGTATATGCTGAGTGGTATATGTGACTATCTTGCATGCTTATGCATTTTTTAAGTATGTATTGTGTTTAAACATGTTTTGCGGTTAACATGTTGTGTTTACTAGGCAAAAAGCTCACAGAGTATGTTCATGCTGTAGGTAAGCATCCTATGGTATAAACCATGCTGGGTAATGGTGGTGGCGGAGGCAGATGTGAGGAGAGGTTATGGACACCCTACAAGTAAACTTCTGCATAGTTTGAGTAACCAGTATTTTGAATAGTAATAGTAACCGTTAAATAGTATTTTTAAATAGTAACGGTTACACAGTATTTTGAATAGTAGTAGTTGAATAGTATTTTTGAATAAAAGCTGATGGATATTATTCAAAAATACTATTCTACAAAATCAACAGTATAAGTATGTTTGTAAGATTAAATTTGTTATATTTCAAATTCCGTTTTTAATATTACGTGTACGTGAATAGTAAATATGTATGCATTTAAAAAAAAAAAATTTTCTTCTAAAATTAGGATAACCTATTAAAGATATTTTAAGTAAACATTATTCAATTGCAAGAGAGCATAAGTATAAGTAAAGAAATAGTAGTTTTACAGTGACGGTCTGGGCCGCCTAGGGCATGGGGCGTCATAGATAGTGGACTGTTTATCTAATTTTTTTAGTCTCCAAATATGTCCTCTAAGTTATCCATTATCTACCTAGCAGTTACAAAGGATTATGTTGATTTTGTAATGCACTTGTCATGTTAGCCAATATGCAGCATCGAGCTAACTCATTGAATTCTCTCCAATGAGTAAACATGGGATAGGTCTCTTACGTAGGTGCATTAGGAGGTGGCATGGGTGGGCAAGATTCATCCAATATGAAATTATGTTTCTCACAGTTAAGAACTATTAGCAAGTTTTTTTTCCAAATTTTGAAATTATCACCATTTAGTTTGTTTTCATTAAGTATTATAATAAGAGGTGTAGGTGACATTTTGAACTGAATATATATATGAATATCACATCAATACACAAACAAATATAAAACATGATTTAGAAAATAAAACATGAATATGTTCCTGCACGAAAAAATTAGAAGAAAACATGTAGTATTGTAACAGTAATTTTTAGAATCTATTGCTCCAAGCCACCGAGGGGTGATCATGAAACAAATAGACAAAAACATGAACCCTATCCAATTAATTTAATTTGCCTTAAATCCTCTAAGTTTAAGACATATATTAATAATCGTTAATTTGCCATCAATTTAACTAACAAAGCTTCTAGGAAAGGTTAATAATTAACTCAGTTTTGAATGTCTAGCCACTGTTTACTACGTGCGATTCATGTGCTATTTGAGCCATCAAGAGATGGTCTTAAATAGAACATTCCCAAACACATTTTCTAACATAAGAGATTCAACCTAATATACTGGCAGTGGTAAACACCTATTAAGGGGTGTGGTCAGGGTGGAACTAATGTAAGGCATTACCATGCTTTCGTATATGAATTAACAATGGAAGTTGTGGGTTTTATTTAAAACCCTCTCCCACTTAATATTTTAAAATAATGAAAGTTTTTGTTACATTTATATGATTAATATAGCATAAGTGGCATTTTTTTATCCTATATGACATATTATTAAATATGCAAAACATCCATCTAGACATATCTATGTTGGAAAATAAACCGGTAAAAACGTATCAGAGTGGCGCAGCGGAACAATAAAAATTTTTAGATCGTTAAATATCTCATGATGCCATATACAATAAACCAACAATAATTAAAACTCATACCTCAAGGACGCCAATCTTGTAGGAGGAGAATGACTGGAGACTTCAACCAACTAGCCTTCTCTACTATTCTCCAATTCCCGAATGGTTGAGTGTGTGGGCACTCTGAACCTCGATCGGTATGCTAGCACTGCTAGTCTTCTTCCGACCACCCAGATCTCTAAAGAACTTTATTGTCACGATGAGCTGTGTAACAATAAGCCTGCTCACCTGAGAGTCTGTGGTCTAAGAGAACTGGAGTGGCAGGACCTCTATTTATAGACCTGCATGAGGTGATTCTCTGAATTCGAATTGGACTAGGAAAAGATTTTCTCCCTTATCCAAACCAAAAAATCCGAATTTTCCAAGGGAGAATCTCCACAATTAAATTCGGTTTTCCTAGGACAAATCCAATCCAAATCTAAACAAGATTTTAACTAGAATTTTATCTCCCTTTTTCAACCAAAAAATCTGAAATCTTTAGGAGAAAATCTTCTCCAAATTTTCGGCCACTTTTAGGATAAGGAAGAATCAAAATTCCACTAGGATTTTTCAAGCTAAATCTCATCTCAACCTTATCCAAAAATAACCGAATTTCCTAGGATAAAGCCTCCAAAATTTCGGCCACTTTTAGGGAGGGAGAGAATCCAAATTCAACTAGGATTGAAACTTGAATTTTCCCTTGAATCTTATCTACAAAAACCGAATTTTCCATTGAGGATTATCCTCAAAAAATTCGCCCACTTTTGTTGGGATTTGGATTCAAAATTCAAGTAGGATTCTAACAAGATTATCCTCTCCAAATCCAACTCAAATTCGAATTTCAAACCTTGTGGATTTTCCACAACAAATTCGAATCCTACTTGGACTGTGATTCAAAATTTGAATTTCAAATTTCAAATTCAAATTTCAAATTCAAATTTCAAATTTCAAATTTCAAATTTCAAATTTAAATTTCAAATTCAAATTTCAAATTCGAATTTTCAAATTTAAATTTCAAATTCAAATTTCAAATTCAAAATTCAAATTTCAAATTTCAAAAATTCAAATTTCAAATTTCAAAATTCAAATTTCAAATTCCACAAAACGGTTGTGTTTCATATTCTTGTTCTCATGGATAATTTTCTACAACTCCAATCCAATCTCAAATAAAATCATGGCAACTTTATTTGGAGTTCGAATAATTGTGTACTCTATTATCCAAAACAAAATCTGAATCCAACCGGAGAGAATCTTGTCTACCATCCTAATCCTGTGTCATCACCATCCATGCATAATAAACTAGCCAATAGCATACACAAATCAATTTGCCAAACGTTAAGGAATTATGTGGAGCTAGTAGAGGGACTGATTGGACATATATAATCGGGCTCCCGTGATTCCATATGATTATAATTCTGTACCGAACAACTCAATCATATGATCACTAATTTCAGAGTCACCACTATAAACCTGAAACTGAACTCCCAATTATATACCGTATTACGTAAGCCTGTGACGAGCTACCATCCAATGACCTTGTCATATATGCAAAACCCTCATATGATATCCATGATCAGCCTTAGGTCAAAGTCCGTTTAATCCTACTGATCAGGCTATCTTAAAGTTCCATTATACTACCGAATCAAGAAAATGATTATTCACCATATGTGAATAAGAAGTCATCTGCCCAGCAGACGACCCAAGGCCTTGTCCATTTTCACATTCAGTATAATGCCTTTAAGAGGATACCTTTAACTCCTCAGAGCTATGATTCCGATATCTGCAAACAAACCCTTCATCGTATACAAGTCATGCACCCAACGAACCGGTCTATAAGCTTACTACCTCTGAGACGCTTTAGCCATTGGAACATCAAAGTACACAAGTCATATACATGAAGTAGTTCATTTACTCAGGATTAAGGTTATTGCACAATGAACGTCAAAAGCAGATTGATCCACTCATAGCGGACTACGTAGATCAATCACGCTTTAGTCCCGGTCTAATATGTCACCACCGAGCAACATATCCATGTCTCTACTTGGGAGTCCAGCTCCAGACAGTCAAGACAAACCGTCCCCTCTAAGGCTTTAGACAACATAATAGTCTTAACATGAGTTAGATGCTCGGTCTAACCCCATAGACTACAGACCATAGTTTAGACTGCTAACTTTAGAACATTGTCTTCTCGCATACAAAAGTCCATTGCATGCAACGTTCTAACAGTTTTAACACAAGCAGTCAGTGAGCCATATTTGCTTACATTTACTTTAACATGTAAATAAGACGAGGACAGATAGCAATGTAATGAATAACCTCTATGTATAATTTTATTATCCAGTTCAAAATGAATACATCAAAATGTCTCTAATACTTAGGGCATTTCCTAACAATCTATTCATCCATGACAAAACATAGAATAAATAAATGATGAAAAATTAAATAACTTAGTCATGGTCTCATCCTAGAAAAAAGAAAAATAAAGATTATAAAATTACATCCAAAACATTCTTTGTGTCTTGAATTTTGCTCTATCTTTATGTATCTATCTTCATATAACTCCACTATTTATTTTTCATCCCACAAATTCTTTAAAATTTAAATTCCGAAAAATTCATATTTTAAGCAATTTTAATCTCTTGTATAATTATACATAATTCTAAATTTAATTAAAAATACATATTTTTATACACAATTTATAATTTATAATTTAATTAATACTGACAAAAACGGACAAGAAAATTTATTTTTTTTAGGGATCTACCAGCTTATCCACACACTGCAGGCGTGCTAGTCTTACACGATGGGTACGCAGACTGTACGCCTTGGGCATGCAGGTGACAGGTTGGCTAAGGCTTGGCCTTGGCAATGCCGAGCATTCCACAGCTACCAAGGTCGTGGTGCAGGCATGCTTTTAGTTGCTCTTATCACTTTCCCTTCTTGGGGTGCCATTAGGGTTCCCGTATGGTATCCTAGTTCCATTAGAAACCAAAAAAAAAAAAATGTCTTATTATCAATTTAATCTAAAATTAAAAACTTAAGAATAATTATTTTGACCTTCAATCTTCATCTTCTTAATGAATAATTACATACAAATTCTTGTACCACTTTAGTGTACAAAATTTCTAAATATTAAAAAAGAAAAAATCCTTCAGAAAATTACAATGATGATAGACCACTTTTATGCTTACATGAAAAAACCTAGATAAAATTTTTCTAAATTCTAAGGAACTATAGCCGGTAAAATAAAACATGCTTATAATAACGATAAAATTAAAATAATTGCATATATATAATTCCTGATAACAGCATAATAAAAACCCTAGAATGTCACTTTCTAAAAATATTCAATCCATACATAGTTTAAGGAGAAAATTAAATTGTCTAATTTATGTATATGGCATAATCATGAGTTGGCTCTGATACAACTAGTAGGGAAAATTGGGTAACTTACATAGCGAAATTTAAAAAAAAAATTACTTGAATCATACTAACTCAAGTTGCAATATACAATAAATAATTCTACAATCTATATACATTGGAGAGAAAACAACAAGAATGTTGGAAAAGGTGAGTAAGAGTGCTTCAATCAACTGGCCTTATTTACCATTATTTTTTGGATGATAGAGTGTGTGAGTACTAGGTCTCTCAATCGATATTTGACGCATGGCTTTCTCCTTCTAACCACCTAGAGCTCTTAAAACTTATTATTATTAATAAGAGTATAATAATAAACTTTCTTACTTTAGAGTTTGTGGTTTGACTAAAATAAGAGCCCCTAGAGTCTTATTTATAATGAATGGATTAGGTGGAATTTGAATTCGAATAGGGCACTTAAAAAAAGATTTTTCTCTCTAATTTATCCTCAAAGTTGGCATTTTTTCTTAGCCTGGGGAGACACAAAAATTGTCTACCAGTAGGATAATAGTGATCTGAATTTGATTCAAAATTCAATATCCATTTATTTTGTGATTTTATTTGTATGGATAATGTTTCATAAATTGAATTTAAATTCAAAATAAAATCATAACAACTTTACTTGAATCAAATGATTATTCAAAGAAAATCAATAAGGAGAAAACTTTTCCTTTACCTTATTCTTGTTGTAGACTAGGATAAAATTTTGTTTCAATTCAAATTCAAATAGGATAATAACTATAGTTAATTTAAAATATTTTTTTGAATAAGATTATCTAGATATTTAAATTAATTAGTCAAATAATTAATTTATCCATATCTCTTAATTTAAATTAATCTCATATTTATCACAAAATATAAATACAATTAATTTAAATTACTAATCTTATCTTTTAAATAAATTTTTATTCAAACTAAATATTTATCTAATTATTTAAATGAAAAAAATCCCATTCTACTCTTAGTGTTAAAAACGCCTACACCCCATAGAAGGTTTTTTGGATTTTTCCATTCACTAAGTTTAAAAATTAAAGCCATAATAAATAATCCGTTTGATTACCATTGTTAAGGAATTATATTAGACTAGTAAAGTGACCAATAAAAGTCACATCAAATATAAGTCACGTACCTAATGATCTGGTCTAGTAGCTTGCTACTTCAAGATCCTTTAGCCTGTGGAATATCAAAGTATATAAGTCATAAACATGAAGTTAGTTACTTACTTAGGATTAAGGTTATTACATAATGAATATTAAAGTGAACTAATCCATCCAAGCAGACTCATAGATTAATTACACTTTGATCCAAGTCCAATATATCACCACCGTAGGGAATATATATGTCTCTACTTAGGAATTGACTTGTTCTAGAAAGTTAAGACAAACCATTTCCTCAATTGGATTTAGATTACATAATAGTCTTTACATGAGTTAGATGCTTACTCTAACCCCATAGAATATGGACTATAGATTATAGATTACTTACTTTAGAATGTTGTCTTCTCACAAACAAAATCCATTATATACAACATTTTAACAATTTAAATACCAAGTAGTCAATGAACCATATTTTCTTACATTTACTTTAACATGTAAATAACAATGAGGACAATATAATAAAAATGTAATAAAAAACCTCAAATATATTATTAATCAATTCAAAATAAATGAAATACATTTAAAAATATCTTTTGTACTTAGGGCAATCCTAACATTTTATTCCAGTAATATTTCTAATCCAGTCATCAACCGACTCTTTCTTGTTCAACTTACTAATGAAAATTATGCTATGTTGAAATTCAACTTTTATCGATAATTACTACTAAGAAGCATTCTTTTGTCCTTAAGGAATCTTGTCCTCCCATTCATAAAGAAAATGCCTCTCAAAGAGAGGTGAATGAATTCAATAATTGGATTCAATCAAATGAAATAGAGAGACCCTACATATTAGGAAGTGTTCCTAATAAGTTGAATTGTAAACTTGTTGAAGTTCACACTGCTTCTGATATGATAAATGTGGCAATATATCACAGGTAAACATTAGTGGCATTATAAGCATATGTATTATTTTGTCTCAACTTCTTAGTTTTTTACAAAGTTTTAGAAACTTTTATCTTGTTTATAAGAGTGAGAACAATGTTATTGTATTATTACGGCAACAAAAAGACCATGAAGCATTTCAACAACATGATGAGTGTGTCAACATGGAGAATGTAATTGAAAAGAAAGGAAAAGAGGACAAGAAGGTCAAGAAAAACAAGGACAAGAACTTTGACATGAAAGCAAAAGGAAAATATTTCCATTATGATCAAGATGGTCATTGGAAGAGAAACTATAAAAAGTATCTCAAGGAATTGAAGAATAAGAAGAAGGATTCAGGTAAATGTGATTTATTTGTCCTACAAACGTGCTTGGTAAAGAGTCATCTCTACACCTGGATAGTTGATTCAAAAGCAGCTGATCATGTTTGTTATTCTTTACAGAGTCTTAGTTCTTCAAGAGAGCATGTTGATGGGGAGTACATGATGGTCATGGTATAGGGAGCAAAAGTTTTAGCAAAAAGCAATAGGAGAAGTTAGACTTCAATTTAGGAATAGATTTATTATTATGAACAATGATAATTTTATTCCTGGTATTAAGAGAAATTTGATTGCTGTTTCCAGATTCAATGAGCAATTATTTTAAGTTTATATTCGTAATAAAAAGGGGTTTTTATTTCTAGAAATAGGTTGAATATTTGTTATGGAAATCAAAAGGATGGGTTGTGTTTTATAGTAACCAATCCTAAAATATAGCTAAATGCCAAATTGTTCAGAATTGCCAAACTTAAAAATAAAAAGCAAAAGATTTCTTATGAAAATTACACATATCTATGGTGTTAGGAATGGTGCCCTAAAGCAAAAATTTGTTCATGGATTTTAGATATTTATCTATTAGTACAAATTATTTATTTATTTTATATATCAGTTTTTTTAGATATTAGTATATATTCATAACAAGCAAATCACACTAAGATTACCAGTATATTATGCATGAGGAAGTATGCCAAAGAATATAATATTGAAGTGATAATATAAATTTAGAGTTTGCAATTGTGAAGCAAATGTAGGCACTTTGATTTTAGTAAGACTGTAATGTTCATCTACTTTTCCTTCTATGGGATAGTTTATCTTAACTATCAGAATTGGTTTTTTGAGTAGAAATATTGATATATATGATGGGTTTATCATATGTATTAGACCGGACTTAAAGTGATATTGATTTATACGATAATTCTATTTAAGATATATCAATTTAATTTGACAGATTTTTTTTTTTGTAGATATCTTAATCTTGAGTGGATAATTGATTGCATATCTGTGTGGTTTATCTTTTGATTTATCAAAGGGTTAGGTGTTGAAGGAATGAAAACTTTTACTTGATAAGTTTGGGATATGTTGCATGGAGGATAACAATGTTATTCATAGATATATAATTCATAGCTCTTTCACAAGAGTCAACAATATTCTCTTAAAGTCTTATTCGAGACTTGATTGAACATAAGGGATCTTGATCATTTTGTAATTTGTTTAGTTAATGATTTTTATTTTTGGAAGATTTCATAAATAGGGTTTGATCAGGATGAAATGATTTACTAATAAAATAATTGAGAAAGCAGAATATAATTTTAACCCTAAATTTAATTATAAATATCCTATAGTGATTCTACATCATCATATCTTTGGTATTATAGGATCAATAATGAGAGTGCATAGTGAAATTTTAAAATTTTTTTAAAGATTGTTAAAAAACTCATATTATCATATACAATAAATTATCAATAATCAATATACCTTCAGAAAAAAAAACCATGAACGCTGAAAGAAGTGACCAAGGGGCTTCAACCAATTAGCCTTCTTTACTATTATCCAATTCTCGGATGGTGGAGTGTGTGGGCACTCGGTTCCTCAATTGGTATTCTAGTGTAGCTTGTCTCCTTCCAACCACCCAGATCTGTGAGAATTTATTATTATTAGTGAGATGTATAATAATAAATTCGCTTACTTGAGAGTTTGTGGTCTAAAGAAAATAGGAGGGTCAAAATCTTATTTATAAATTTGTATTAAGTGGCTTTCTTTGTAGGAAAATAAATCGGTAAAAACCTATCAGAGTGGCGCAGCGGAACAATAAAAATTTTTATATCGTTAAATATCTCATGATGCCATATACAATAAATCAACAACAATTAAAACTCATACCTCAAGGACGCCAATCTGCAGGAGGAGAATGACCGGAGGCTTCAACCAACTAGCCTTCTCTATTATTCTCCAATTCCCGAATGGCTGAGTGTGTGGGCACTCTGAACCTCGATCGGTATGCTAGCACTGCTAGTCTTCTTCCGACCACCCAGATCTCTAAAGAACTTTATTGTCACGATGAGCTGGGCAATAATAAGCCTGCTCACCTGAGAGTCTGTGGTCTAAGAGAATTGGAGTGGCAGGACCTCTATTTATAGACCTGCACGAGGTGATTCTCTGAATTCGAATTTGACTAAGAAAAGATATTCTCCCTTATCCATAACCAAAAAATCCGAATTTTTCCATGGGAAAATGCAATAATAAAATTCAACTTTCTTAGGATAAATCCAATCCAAATCTAAACAAGATTTTAACTAGAATTTTATCTCCCTTTTTCAACCAAAATATCTGAAATTCCTAGGAGAAAATCTTCTCCAAATATTTGGCCACTTTTAGGATAAGGAAGCATCAAAATTCCACTAGGATTTTCAAGCTTGAATCTTATCTCAACCTTATCCAAAATAACCGAATTTTCCAAGGAGATTATCTCCAAAATTTCAGCCACTTTTCAGGGAAGGAGAGAATCCAAATTCAACTAGGATTGAAACTTGAATTTTTCCCTTGAACCTTATCCACAAAAACCGAAATTCCATTGAGGATTATCCTTAAAATTTCGTCCATAATTTGTTAGGATTTGGATTCAAAATTCAAGTAGGATTCTAACAAGATTATCCTCTCCAAATCCAACTCAAATTCGAATTTCAAACCGTGTGGATTTTCCACAACAAATTCGAATCTCACTTGGACTGTGATTCAAAATTTGAATTTCAAATTTCAAATTCGAATTTCAAATTTCAAATTTCAAATTTAAATTTCAAATTCAAATTTCAAATTTGAATTTCAAATTCAAATTTCAAATTCAAATTTCAAATTTCAAATTTCAAAATTCAAATTTCAAAATCCACAAAACGGTTGTGTTTCAAATTCTTGTTCTCATGGACAATTTTCTACAACTCCAATCCAATCTCAAATAAAATCACGGCAAATTTATTTGGAGTTCGAATAATTGTGTACTCTATTATCCAAAACAAAATCTGAATCCAACCGGAGAGAATCTTGTCTACCATCCTAATCCTGTGTCATCACCATCCATGCATAATAAACTAGCCAATAACATACACAAATCAATTTGCCAAACATTAAGGAATTATGTGGAGCTAGTAGAGGGACTGATTGGACATATATAATCGGGCTCCCGTGATTCCATATGATCATCATTCTGTATCGAACAACTCAATCATATGATCACTAATTTCAGAGTCACACCACTATAAACCTGAAACTGAACTCCCAATTATATACCGTATTACGTAAGCCTGTGACGAGCTACTATCCAATGACCTTGTCATATATGCAAAACCCTCATATGATATCCATGTTCAGTCTTAGGTCAAAGTCCGTTTAATCCTACTCATCAGGCTATCTTAAAGTTCCATTATACTACCGAATTAAGAAAATGATTATTCACCATATGTGAATAAGAAGTCATCCGCCCAGCAGACGACCCAAGGCCTTGTCCATTTTCACATTCAGTATAATGCCTTTAAGAGGATACCTTTAACTCCTTAGAGCTATGATTCCGATATCTGCAAACAAACCCTTCATCGTATACAAGTCATGCACCCAACGAACCGGTCTATAAGCTTACTACCTCTGAGACGCTTTAGCCATTGGAACATCAAAGTATACAAGTCATATACATGAAGTAGTTCATTTACTCAGGATTAAGGTTAATGCATAATGAACGTCAAAAGCAGATTGATCCACTCATAGCGGACTACGTAGATCAATCACGCTTTAGTCCCGGTCTAATATGTCATCTCAAAGTAACATATCTATGTCTCTACTTGGGAGTCCAGCTCCAGACAGTCAAGATAAACCGTCCCCTCCAAGGATTTAGACAACTTAATAGTCTTAACATGAGTTAGATGCTCGGTCTAACCCCATAGACTACAGACCATAGTTTAGACCGCTAACTTTAGAACATTGTCTTCTCGCATACAAAAGTCCATTGCATGCAACGTTCTAACAGTTTTAACACAAGCAGTCAGTGAGCCATATTTGCTTACATTTACTTTAACATGTAAATAAGACGAGGACAGATAGCAATGTAATGAATAACCTCTATATATAATTTTATTATCCAGTTCAAAATGAATACATCAAAATGTCTCTAATACTTGGGGCATTTCCTAACAATCTCTCACTTGCCCTAAGCCAGTAGATGTGCCATGTTACGCATCCCCATCGCCTCTACATGCCTCTCAAAGCTTCTAGCCACCAAAGTCTTAGTAAAGGGATCAGCGATGTTGTCCTCGGACGCGATCTTAAATACATCCACTTGTCTTGTCTCCACATGCCCTCTAATAATGTGATATCTCTGATCGATGTGCTTGGTCCTCTTGTGGTGCCGAGATTCCCTTGTGTTGGCAATAGCCCCTGTATTATCACAGTAAAGTGTGATAGGCTTGTCAACACCCGAAATGACCTCAAGGTTTCTAAAGAACTTGCGGAGCCAAACTGCTTCTTTAGATGCCTTAGCCGCAGCCACATACTCAGCCTCCATAGTAGAGTCAGCTATGCAGCCCTGCTTCACGCTCCTCCACACAATGGCGCCTCCTCCGAGTAAAAATACTGATCCAGATGTCGATTTCCTCGAATCCTTACAAGTCTGGAAGTCTGAGTCCGTGTATCCTACGGGTGTTAGGTCCCCTCCAGAATACACCAGCATATAATCCCTCGTTCTCTTAAGATACTTGAGTATATACTTTACAGCTTGCCAGTGCTTGGTTCCAGGATTTGCTTGATATCGACTCACCATACCTACTGCAAAACATATGTCTGGGCGAGTGCAAAGCATAGCGTACATAAAGCTACCCACAGCGGATGCATAAGGGACCTTACTCATACGCTCTCTTTCTTCCGATGTCTTGGGACAATCATCCAATGAAAGAGTTAGACCAGCAATAGAAGGTTGTGAGCCTTTCTTTGCCTCTTGCATTGCATATTTGTCAATTATTTTATCTATGTATGAAGCTTGGGATAACGCTATCATTTTGTTCTTTCGATCTCTGAAGAGACGAATGCCTAGAACATAATTAGCTTCTCGCAAGTCCTTCATGTCAAATTGTTGGTGTAACCAAAGCTTGACCGATGATAAGTTCCCTACATCATTCCCAATGAGTAGTATATCATCGACATAGAGTATCAAAAAGTCCACTTTTCCATCCTTAATACGTTTATAAACACAAGGTTCATCAATGTTCTGCTCAAAACTAAATGTCTTAATCGCTTGATCAAACCTCTAGTTCCATGAGCGGGATGCTTGCTTTAATCCATAAATGGATCTAAGCAACTTGCAGACTTTCCTTTCTTGGCCTTTTGCTACGAACCCTTCGGCCTGTATCATATAGATACACTCTTCAAGATGGCCATTCAATAATGCCGTCTTGACATCCATTTTCCAGATCTCGTAATCAAGAGCCGCAGCAATGGACAGAAGAATACGGATAGACTTCAGCATAGCAATAGGCGAAAAGGTTTCATCGTAATCGATTCTAGCCTTTTGCGTGTATCCCTTTGCAACCAGTCTAGCTTTGAAAGTTTCCACTCTCCCTTCCGCATCCTTCTTTCTTTTGTAGACCCATTTGCATCCAATGGGTTTTATCCCATCCGGCAAATCTACAAGTTCCCAAACAGAGTTGGATTTCATAGAATCCATCTTATTGTTCATAGCCTGTTTCCAAGATTTAGAATCAACATCATTTATAGCTTCATCATAGGTGACCGGATCATCCTCATGCTCATGAGCCTCGGCCTGGTATACCTCAGCATCATACATGAAGAAATTAGGTTTCTTAGAAACCCTCCCACTACGACGAGGCACCCTAAATTGTTGATCGTCTGCAGGTCTTTCACTGGAACTCAGACTCACGTCCAAGACCAAAATCTGTGGAGCAGTTCTTTCACCCGATAACTCCTCTAGCACCACTTTGCTTCGAGGCTTAAAGTCATTCATGTGACTTTCCTCTAAGAATGTCGCATGGGTTAAGACAATGACTTTTTGTTCCTTCGGGTTATAGAATAGACCTCCTTTAGTTCCTTTTGGATACCCTACAAACATGCACAATTCTGATCTTGGTTCCAACTTTTTCGCATCCCCATCCAGTACATGTGACGGGCAGCCCCATATTCTCATATGTCTAAGGGAGGGCTTCCTGCCACACCACAATTTATACGAAGTTTTGGGAATTGATTTGCTCGGAACCTGGTTCAGAATAGAGCATGCCGTTTGTAAAGCATATCCCCAAAATGATAATGGCAGCGTTGAATAACTCATCATGGACCGTACCATATCTAATAAGGTCCTGTTTCTCCTTTCGGCTACACCATTCTATTGTGGAGTACCAGGTGCAGTCAATTGGGATAATATCCCGTTCTCTACAAGATGTCCTAGAAATTCATCGGAGAGATATTCGCCACCTCGATCAGATCGAAGTGTCTTTATGGATTTATCCAATTGCTTTTCCACTTCCGCACGATACTCTTTGAACTTGTCAAAGGTTTCGCTCTTGCGGTGCATCAGATACACATATCCATACCTCGAGTAATCATCTATAAAAGAGACATAATACTCGAACCCTCCTCGTGCTGTGACGTTCATGGGGCCACATACGTCAGTGTGCACAATTTCTAAGATCTCCTGAGCCCTTGTACCCTTAGCTCCAAAAGACCTCTTAGTCATTTTACCCTCTAGACAAGACTCACATTGGGGAAGTCGTACCTCCTCCAGAGATTCTAGAGGACCGTCTTTCACCAATCTTTGAATCCTATCCTGATTAATATGACCAAGTCTTAAATGCCAAAGATACGCCTTGTTAGAGTGAGAAGCTTTCAACCTTTTTGAGTTATCAATTAATTCAGTGTCAAGCAGTACATCTTTGGTTTGATCAAATATAGGTTTCCATCCATCCATCCAGAACAGATAAAAGACTTATTTCTACGAATATCAACTCTTTTACTAAAAGAAACTGAATAAGAATCCTTTATTAAACAAGCTACCGATATAAGGTTCCTCCTAAAATTAGGAACATAAAAATAGTCTTTCAATAAAATAAACCTAAATTGATCAAAATAAAGATAAACATCTCCCACTGCTTCAGCCACCACAAAGCTACCATCTCCAGTCCGCAACGAGAGGCTCCTATCATGTAGACTTCTCGTTTCCACGAACCCCTGCATAGAAACTTGAAAAACATGTAGCATTGCGACGGTAATTCTCAGCACCTATTGCCCCAAGCCACCGAGGGGTGGTCATGAAAACAAATAGCCAGAACATGGACCCCATCTAATTAATATATGTTACCTTAAATCCTCCAAGGTTAAGACATATATTAATAACCGCTTATTTGACCACCAGTTTAGTTAACAGAGCTTCTAAGGAAGGTTAATAACTAAACGAGTCTTGAGTGTATAACCATTGTTTACGTAGCCCGATCCACGTCCTACCAAGCCACCGAGGGGTGGTCATGAATAGGATCGTACCCGAACACGTTTTCCACATAGGAGATCCAATCTAGTATACCGGCGGCGGTAAACACCTACCGAGGGGTGTGGTCAGGGCAGAACTGACGCGAGGCGTTACCATGCTTTCACATATGGATCAACAATGGAGGCCGTGGGTTTTGTTTGAAACCCTCTCCCACTCAATATTTTGAAAAACATGCAAGTTTTGATAAATTATGTATGATCAATATAGTATGAGCGGCACTCACCTATCCTATATGACATGTTATCAAATATGCATACAAAACATCCATCAATACATATTTATACATCCATGAGATATCACAGAAAAAATAATTGACAGAATAACCAAGCCATGGTTCCATCCTAGAACAAAGAAAATAAAGATTACAAAATTCCATCCAAAGCATTCTTTAGGTCTTGAATTTTGTTCCGTCTTCTTGTATCCATCTTTATGTAGCCTCTCCATTTATTTCTCATCCCAAGAATTATTTAAAATTTAAATCTCAACAAATTTAAATTTCAAATTCAAATTCCAAATTCGAATTTCAAATTTAAATTTCCAATTCAAATTTTAAACAATTTTAAACATCATGTGTAATAATATGTAATTTCAAAAATTTCAAATTTTCAATTACATATTTTTTAAACATGATTTAAAATTAAATCTCAAATTTAAAAATCAAAATTTTCGAATTTTGGACTATCGCACCGCCGCCCCCGAAGGCGGCAGCCGCCGTGGGCAGCCACCAGCCCCAAAGGGGCTGGCAGCCCACGGCTGCCCCTTATGTGCAGCCTTGCCGGGCTGCAGGCCAAGCCTGCAACGCCAGGCTGCACGCCCAGGCTACGGCCAGCCTTGGGCAGGCCACGGCCACCCTTGGCTGCAGGTCAAGCCTGCGGCCGTGGGTGGTGTTGGCCTACACAGGGGCTGCCGCAGCCCCTTCCTGCCCAAGGGCAGGGGCTGCAGCCCCACCAAGGCCCGTCGGCCTATCTCGAGGGGTCGTGTCTTGATTTTCGTGCCATATTCCAATTTACCTATTAGGATCTCCAAAAATTAATTTAAATCCCAATTAAATTGAAATTTTCCACACAATCAAAATTTCAACCTTTAAATCAATTTTAACTTTTGGGAAAAAATAAATTACGGTCTTCAATCTTCAATCTCCTCCAAGAATAATTACATAAAATTTCCTAAACTGTTTCCGGTGTACAAAAATTCTAACCATAAAAATTCTAAGAGACAAAAATTAAAATCCATGGGAAAATTATAGTGTTAATAAACTGCTCCCATGGTTACATAAAAATTCCTAGATACAATTTTTCTAAATTAGAAGGAACCATAACCGGCATAAACAAGCATGCTTATAATAATTCAAAAAAATTAAAATAACCACATACTTTATATATAATCCACGATAACAACATAAAGGAACCCTAGAATGCCACTCTCTAAATATCAAATCCATACATAAATAAAAAGACTAAGTAATTGTCTAATTTATGTACATGGCATAGTCATGAGATGGCTTTGATACCAATTGTAGGAAAATAAATCGGTAAAAATGTATCAGAGTGGCGCAGCAGAACAATAAAATTTTTAGATTGTTAAATATCTCATGATGCCATATACAATAAATCAACAACAATTAAAACCCATACCTCAAGGACGCCAATCTGCAGGAGGAGAATGATCGGAGGCTTCAACCAACTAGCCTTCTCTACTATTCTCCAATTCCCGAATGGCTGAGTGTGTGGGCACTCTGAACCTCGATCGGTATGCTAGCACTGCTAGTCTTCTTCCGACCACCCAGATCTCTAAAGAACTTTATTGTTACGATGAGCTGTGCAACAATACGCCTGCTCACCTGAGAGTCTGTGGTCTAAGAGAACTGGAGTGGCAGGACCTCTATTTATAGACTTGCATGTGGTGATTCTCTGAATTCGAATTGGACTAGGAAAAGATATTCTCCCTTATCCATAACCAAAAAATCCAAATTTTTCCATGGGAAAATCCAACAATAAAATTCGGTTTTCTTAGGATAAATCCAATCTAAATCTAAACAAGATTTTAACTAGAATTTTATCTCCCTTTTTCAACCAAAAAATCCGAAATTCCTAGGAGAAAATCTTCTCCAAATATTCGGCCACTTTTAGGATAAGGAAGAATCAAAATTCCACTAGGATTTTCAAGCTTGAATCTTATCTCAACCTTATCCAAAATAACCGAATTTTCCTAGGAGATTATCTCCAAAATTTCGGCCACTTTTCAGGGAAGGAGAGAATCCAAATTCAACTAGGATTGAAACTTGAATTTTTCCCTTGAACCTTATCCACAAAAACCGAAATTCCATTGAGGATTATCCTCAAAATTTCGTCCATAATTTGTTAGGATTTGGATTCAAAATTCAAGTAGGATTCTAACAAGATTATCCTCTCCAAATCCAACTCAAATTTGAATTTCAAACCTTGTGGATTTTCCACAACAAATTCGAATCTCACTTGGACTATGATTCAAAATTTGAATTTCAAATTTCAAATTCGAATTTCAAATTTCAAATTTCAAATTTCAAATTTCAAATTTAAATTTCAAATTCAAATTTTAAATTCGAATTTCAAATTCAAATTTCAAATTCAAAATTCAAAATTCAAAATTCAAAATTCAAAATTCAAATTTCAAAATCCACAAAACGGTTGTGTTTCAAATTCTTGTTCTCATGGATAATTTTCTACAACTCCAATCTAATCTCAAATAAATTCATGGCAACTTTATTTGGAGTTCGAATAATTGTGTACTCTATTATCCAAAACAAAATCTGAATCCAACCGGAGAGAATCTTGTCTACCATCCTAATCCTGTGTCATCACCATCCATGCATAATAAACTAGCCAATAGCATACACAAATCAATTTGCCAAACGTTAAGGAATTATGTGGAGCTAGTAGAGGGACTGATTGGACATATATAATCGGGCTCCCGTGATTCCATATGATCATCATTCTGTATCGAACAACTCAATCATATGATCACTAATTTCAGAGTCACACCACTATAAACCTGAAACTGAACTCCCAATTATATACCGTATTACGTAAGCCTGTGACGAGCTACTATCCAATGACCTTGTCATATATGCAAAACCCTCATATGATATCCATGATCAGGCTTAGGTCAAAGTCCGTTTAATCCTACTCATCAAGCTATCTTAAAGTTCCATTATACTACCGAATTAAGAAAATGATTATTCACCATATGTGAATAAGAAGTCATCCGCCCAGCAGACGACCCAAGGCCTTGTCCATTTTCACATTCAGTATAATGCCTTTAAGAGGATACCTTTAACTCCTTAGAGCTATGATTCCGATATCTACAAACAAACCCTTCATCGTATACAAGTCATGCACCCAACGAATCGGTCTATAAGCTTACTACCTCTGAGACGCTTTAGCCATTGGAACATCAAAGTACACAAGTCATATACATGAAGTAGTTCATTTACTCAGGATTAAGGTTATTGCATAATGAACGTCAAAAGCAGATTGATCCACTCATAGCGGACTACGTAGATCAATCACACTTTAGTCCCGGTCTAATATGTCACCTCCAAGCAACATATCTATGTCTCTACTTGGGAGTCCAGCTCCAGACAGTCAAGACAAACCGTCCCCTCCAAGGCTTTAGACAACATAATAGTCTTAACATGAGTTAGATGCTCGGTCTAACCCTATAGACTATAGACCATAGTTTAGACCACTAACTTTAGAACATTGTCTTCTCGCATACAAAAGTCCATTGCATGCAACGTTCTAACAGTTTTAACACAAGTAGTCAGTGAGCCATATTTGCTTACATTTACTTTAACATGTAAATAAGACGAGGACAGATAGCAATGTAATGAATAACCTCTATATATAATTTTATTATCTAGTTCAAAATGAATACATCAAAATGTCTCTAATACTTAGGGCATTTCCTAACATTCTTCTCCTCCAAAACCGATTCTTTCTTAGGAAAAAATCCCTTCAAAAATTTGCTCCACAGGGTAGAGAAGAATTCAAAATTCAATCAGGAGTCAAACAAAAATATTTTTTCTCTCTAAATCTGAAATCTCCCATAGGGAATAACCCTAAAAATTTCAACGATAATCAAGATTTGTGATTCAAAATTTGATTCAAATTTCAAACTCTATAAATCTTAGGGTTTTGTATGCATGGATAATTTTTTACAACTTCAATTCAAATTCAAATAAATCATGGTAACTTTATTTGAAATTCAAATAATTGTGTTATCTCATATACAAAACAAAGTTCAATTTAAATTAGGAGAAAATCTTGTCTTCTAATCCCTAGAGAAAAGCCGCTCCCTTAATTTGTGCTTGGACAAGATTTTGTTCAATTTAAATTCAAATAGGATAATCTTTTAAATTTCAAATATTTGTTTAATACAAGATTTTCAAAATTCAAATTAATCTTATATTTGTCTTTTAAAAGATAAATACAATTAATTTAAATTTCAAATCTTATATTCTAAAATAAATATTAATTAAATATTTATCTTATTTATTGCATAATACAAAATTATAATTTTGCCTTCAAGCGCATAGAGAAAAATGCCCACACCTTATGGAGGGTGATCCAGATTTTTCTCTTCACTAAAAGCAAGACAACAAGCAATAAAGAATATCTCGATCAAGTACCATCCGTTAAGGAATTATGCAGAGCTAGTAGAAAGACCAATTGGACATATATAATATGGGCTCCAATAATCCATGTAACTTTTATTTTATACCAAATAAACCCATTACAATTATTAGTATTAGAGTCACACCACTATAAGCCTGAAACTGTACTTTCAATTATATACTATATTACATAAGCCAGTGATAAGCTAACGTCCAATTACCTTGTCATATATGCAAAACACTCATATGATATTCATGATTAGCCTTAGGTTAAAGTCCGTTCAACCTACTGATCACACTATCTTAAAGATTCATTATACTCACGAATAAGAAAATGATTATTCACCATATGTGAATAAGAAGTCATCTGCATAGCAAACGATTCAAGGCCTTATTTATTTTCATATCCAACATAATGTCTTTAAGAGAATAACCTTTACTCTTCATTAGAGCTATAATTCCAATATCTGTAAACAAACCCTCCATCATATACAAGTCATGTACCTAATGAACCAGTCTATAAGCTTATTACTTCTGAGACGCTTTAGCCATTGGAACATCAAAGTATACAAGTCATACGCATAAAGTGATTTATCTACTCAGGATTAAGGTTATTGCATAATAAACATCAAAAAGTGAATTGATTCACTTAAGTAGACTACATAGATCAATTGTACTTTAGTCTTAGTCTTATACATACACTAAGAAACATATTTATGTCTTTACTTAGGATTTGAAGCTTTGGATAGTCAAGACAAACTGTCCTCCCAATTAGCTTTAGATAATATAATAGTTTTAATATGAGTTAGATGTTTGGTCTAACTCCATAGACTACAGACTATAGTTTAGACTGCTTACTTTAGAACGTTGTCTTCTCGCATATAAAAATCCATTGTATGCCATATTCTGACAGTTTAACACAAGCAGTCAGTCAGCCATATTTGCTTACATTTACTTTAACATGTAAATAGAAAGAAGACATATAGCAATGTAATGAATGACCTCTAATATATTTTATTAATCAGTTCAAAATAAATGAAATACATCTAAAATATCTTTCCTACTTAGGGTATTCCTAATAATCTTCCACTTGCCCTAAGCTAGTAAATGTGCCATGTTACGTGTCTTCATTTTCTCTACATGCCTTTTAAAGTTTATAGCCACCAAAATCTTAGTAAAGGGATCAATAATGTTGTCCTCAGACACAACCTTACATACATCTATTAAACCTGCCTTCACGTGCCCTGTAATTATATAGTATCTCTGATTGATGTGCTTTATCCTCTTGTTGTGCTTAGATTTCCTTATGTTGGCAATCACTGCGCTATTATCATAGTAGAGTGTGATAGGCTTGTCAACACTTGGAATGACCTCAGGGACTCTAAAGAACTTATGGAGTCAAACCGTATTTTTAGATGCCTCAGCCATAGCCACCTATTCAACTTCTATTGTAGAGTTAATAGTGTGGCCCTGTTTCATGCTCCTCTATACAATGGCACCTTTTCTAAGTAAAAACATTGATCTTGATGCCTACTTCCTCAAATCACTACATGTTTGAAAGTTTGAGTCCATGTATCCTACAGGTATTAGGTCCCCTCTAGAATGTATCAGAATATAATCCTTTGTTCTCTTAAAATACTTGAGTATATGCTTTATGGCTTGCCAATGTTTGATTCCACGATTCGCTTGATATCAACTTATAGCAAAACAAATATCTGGGTGAGTGCAAAGCATAGCATACATAAGACTACCCATAGTGGATGCATAAGGGATCTTACTCGTACACTCTCTTTCTTTTAATGTCTTAGGACAGTCATCCAATGAAAAAGTTAGATCGGTAATGGAAGGTTGTGAACCTTTCTTTTCCTTTTGCATTGCATATTTCTCAGTTATCTTGTCTATATATGAAGCCTGGGATAATGCTACCATTTTGTTTTTTCAATCTCTGAAGAGACGAATGCATGGAATATAATTAGTTTCTTCCAAGTACTTCATATCAAACTATTGAGATAACCAAAGTTTAATTAATAATAAGTTCCTTACATCATTCCCAATGAGCAGTACTTCATCGACATAAAGCTCTAGAAAGATCACTTTTCCATTCTTAATACATATATAAACATAAGATTCGTCAATATTCTGCTCAAAACCAAATGTTTTGATCGCTTGATCAAATCTTTGGTTCTATGAGTGGGATGCTTGCTTTAATCCATAAATGGATCTAAGCAACTTGTAAACTTTCCTTTCTTGGCCTTTTGTCGCGAACTCTTTAGGTTGTACCATATAGATACTTTCATGAAGATGGTCATTCAAGAATATTGTCTTGACATCCATTTACCAGATCTCATAATCAAGAGTTACAACAACGGATAGAAGAATGCGAATAGAATTCAGCATCGCAATAGGTGAAAGGTTTCGCCATAATTGACTCCAGCCTTCTACATGTACCTCTTTGCCATAAGTCTAGCCTTGAAAATTTCAACTATCCCTTCCGCATCCCTCTTTCTTTTGTAAACCCACTTGCAACTAATTGGTTTGATCCTATCCAGTAAGTTCATAAGTTCCCAAACAGAGTTTGGTTTCATAGAATGCATTTCATTGTTTAAGGCCTGTTTCCAAGATTTAGAATCAACATCATTTATAGCTTTATCGTAAGTGACCAGATCATCATTATGCTCATGAGCCTCGACTTAGTATACCTTAGCAGTGTACATTAAGAAATTAAATTTCCTAGAAACCCTCTCACTACATCGAAGCACCCTAAACTGTTGATTATTTGCAATTCTTTCACTAGAACTCAGACTTGCATCCAAGACCGAAACCTATGGAGTGTTCTATCACCCAATAACTCCTCTAGCGCCACTTTACTTTAAGGCTTAAAGTCATTCATGTAACTTTCCTCTAGGAAATTCATCAGAGAGGTATTTGCTACCTTGATCAGATCAAAGTATCTTTATAGATTTACCTAATTACTTTTCCATTTTCGCACGATATTCTTTGAATTTATCAACGATTTTGCTCTTGCGGTACATCAGGTACACATATCCATATCTCGAGTAAATTAAATCTCTAATTTAAAAATTGGCATTTTCTAAATCTTGGCCTAATGGGCCATAGGCCTGAAGGGCTGCAACCTCCCATTGGCAGTCTCGGCCCTTGGCAGGGCCAGTAGCCCATGGCCAGGGTTGTTGCAGCTTGCCAGGCTATAGGCTAAGCCTGCAGCTGTTTGGAATGCCCCAAGTGGGAAAGACATTTTAATGTATTTCATGAAGGAAAAAATGACAAAATATGCACAGCAGAATTACAAAAATTTTTTTAAGATCGTTAAATATCTCGTGATGCCATATACAATAAACTAACAACAATAAACTTATACCTTCAGAGGATGCCAAAACTACAGGAGGAGAATAACTGGAGGGCTTCAACCAACTAGGCTTCTCTACTATTCTCTAATTCCCGGATGGTAGAGTGTGTGGGCACTTGGATCCTCGATCGGTATGCTAACATTGCTAGTCTCCTTCAGACCACCTAGGTCTCTAAAAAACTTATTGTCACGGTGAGTTGTGCAACAATAAGCCTGCTCACTTGAGAGTCTGTGGTTTAAGAGAACTGAAGTGGTATGACCCCTATTTATAGACTTACATGAGGTGATCCCTTGAATTTTGAATTGGACCAAGAGAAAATTTTTTCCCCTTTTTTCCTTACAAAATCCGAACTCCTTAAGCCAAAAAAATCCCCTTGAATTTTTAGCCATAAAGGGAGATTTTGCATTCAAAATTCAAACAAGATTTTAACTTGAATTTTATCTCCTCATTATCCACTAAAATCGATTTCCCCTAGTGCCAAGAATATGGCTAGATTCAGCCATCCAAGTGTGAGGAGAATCAAAATTTAAATAGGATTTTCTTGCTTGAATTTCATCTCAGCCTTACCCACAAAAACCGATTCTCCCTTAGGTTCATCCATAAAGATTTTGGCCACCATGTGAGGGAGAGATTCAAAATTCAAATAGGATAGAAACTTGAATTTTTCACATATCCTTATCCACAAAAAATCTGAACTTAACAAGGGGAGAATCTCTTCAACAAATTCGACCATTTTGATAGGGATTAGGATTCAAAATTCAAGTAGGATTCAAACAAGATCTTCCTCTCCCTTATCCACAATAAAACCAAATTTCAAATTGGATTTATCCATAAAAATTCGGTTATAACAAGATTTTGTGATTCAAAATTTGAATTCAAATTTTAAAGTTCAAATTTAAAAAATTCAAACTTCAAATTCAAATTTCAAATTTAAAATTCGAATTCAAATTTCAAATTTCAAATTTCAAACTCCACAATAAACTTGTATTTCAAATTTTGTCATCATGGATAATTTTTCACAACTCTAATTCAAACTCAAATAAAATCATGGCAACTTTATCTGGAATTCGAATAATTATATAATCTCTTATCCAGGACAAAATTCGAATTCATTAGGAGAGAATCTTGTCTTCCATCCTTATCCTATGTAGACACTACCTATATCTATGCAAGACAACAAGCCAGCCAGTATACCCCGATCAATTTGTTATCCATTAAAGAATTATATGGAGCTAGTAAATGGACCAATTGGATATATATAATCAGGCTCCTGTGAATCCATATGATCATTATTCTGTACCGAACAACTCAATTATATAATCGCTAATTTCAGAGTCACACCACTATGAACCTGAAACTAAACTCCTAATTATATACCATATTACAAAAGTCTGTGACAAGCTATTGTCCAATGACCTTGTCATGTATGCAAAACCCTCATATGATATCCATGATCAGCCTTAGGTCAAAGTCCGTTCAACCTACTGATCAAGCTATCTTAAAGTTCCATTATACTACCAAATAAGAAAATGATTATTCACCATGTGTGAATAAGAAGTCATTCGCCATGCAGACAACCCAAGGCCTTGTCCATTTTCACATCCCGTATAATGCCTTTAAGAGGATACCCTTAACTCCTTATTAGAGCTATAATTCCAATATTTGTAAACAAACCTTCCATCATATACGAGTCATGCACCCAATGAACCGGTCTATAAGCTTACTTCCTCTTAGCCATTGGAACATCAAAGTACACAAGTCATATACATGAAGTAGTTCATTTACTCAGGATTAAGATTATTACATAATAAACATCAAAAGTAGATTGATCCACTCATAACGGACTACACGGATCAATCATGCTTTAGTCCCAGTCCAATATGTAACCTTTAAGCAATATATCTATTTCTTTACTCGAGAGTCTATGCTCCGGATAGTCAAGGCAAACCGTCCCCATTATGGCTTTAGACAACATAATAGTCTTAATATGGGTTAGATACTTGGTCTAACCTCATAGATTACGGACCATAATTTAGACTACTTACTTTAGAATACTATCTTCTCGCATACAAAAGTCTATTGCATGCAACATTCTAATAGTTTAACACAAGCAGCTAGTGAGCCATATTTGCTTACATTTACTTTAACATGTAAATAGTATGAGGACAAATAGTAATGTAATGAATAACCTTTAAATATAATTTTATTATCCAGTTCAAAATAAATGAAATACATTAAAATGTCTTTCATGCTTAGGACATTTCCTAACATTTCACTTATTTTGGTATCAGAGCGGTTTCCTGCCATCCTACCTCACATCGCCGCATGCCTGCCTCATCTGTTCAAGTAAGTTAGTTTTATTTTTGGTCGGTAAATGTTTATCTATTGAAGATAACATTTTATAGTAATGAAACGACGAAATCTATGATGGCGAGGACAAGATGAAATGATGCTGAGATCATTATACGAAAAATCATAACCGTGCAGTGCTAGAGAACTACTCAGAGAAAGAACATGGATTGCTGCCCGAGTTGTACCGATCTTCAGGGCTAGTTGTCCACTAAGTTTTGAGTGGAAAACAGTACTCTTGCACTCCATGAGAATGTCAGGATTGGTTTCACATTATCAAAGTGATTCCCCGATTGTACGCCATTGATAGGGATAACTGAGTCCTGTTGGTTGTTGATATCTCTCAGGAAGATACTCTCGTGTGTATCGGGATCTTTATGACCAGGATGAGCTCTTAACTGTGTCGAGTTTCGCCATACCACGATCGAGCCAATCTTTGAGGGCAGTCCAACATCTGCCCCAGTTTTTCTCTATGGGCAAGCGAGGAGTGAAACCACCTAAGTTCTCTAGAGTTATGGATATACGAGAATTTGTTCATCGGACTGAAAGACTGCAGCTGATGTCTGGTGATACAGTTCTAACGTATGCTGCTTGCTACAAGGAACTGATATGGACTTCTACAATATATGTTGAGACAAAAGTGGAACAAGGCAGAAGAAGACCAAAAGAGAGAAAGAGACCTTGCCAAACAAAATTAGAAGAGCTATCAAGCAGAAGGAGTAGCAAGCCTTATCTAGGAGATAGTGAACGCTGAGAGAAAAGTGCTCAACCCCGGGAACCCTATACAAGCCCAAGGCATTATAGCAGCCGCTATTATGGAGGGTGACCCGGTAGAACCAGCACCCCAACTGGCCGATGAAGAGTTCATGGCCGAGCACCAGCCAGAAGTACACGAGGGTAATGGGGAACCGATGGAGAACTTCGAACCAACCTATCTGTCTCCCAAACACACCATGGAAGAGGACGATGATGAGACTCTTTTCGACACCCATCCCGATAATGAGGGAGAGGAGATCCTCGACCACTTTAGTAATGATGAATAGATGGGGATGTACGAACCCTAAGTCATCATAGCCAGCGATGACGAGGTCAGTTTCGACTGAGAAGAAGAGGAGAACCCAGAGGAGTTCTCACTCAGCGATAGTGACGCTGAGGAGATGCCTGATACTGAATCAGGATTGTCCTTCTAATAGTAGTAACCCTTCTACGGGAATGTTAGTTATGAAAATATATAGAGGGAAGCAGTAGCTCTCTCCCGTCAGTTGTAGCATAATGTACTTGTTGGGATCGTATAGGGGAAGTGTGTGTCACTCCCACTGAACTAGAATCTTGAATATATATATTATGTGAAATAGATTATGAGATAAGCAGTAAAGCTTTGCCCTAGGGACCAGATATAAATTTTTTCCACAGTGTGAGTATGATATGACAGGAAGTGCAGGACGAATCCTAGTACTCAGATGATGTCCCAATACAATGCGGCAATTGTATTGAACATCACAGTATGAGAGAAAGAAAGGTGGATATAGTGTGTGTATTTATATCCATAATGTTTAAGTAAAATTGTTAAGTAAGAAAGAAAATGATATGTGATACGAGTCCCAAGTACAAAATTTAAGAGACTTATATTTTCCTTTCCCGCTGTATGATAGGGTTACATAGGAAAACATGGCAAGAACGAGAGTTTAGTTAAACCCAGCTTCCCGAGAGGATGAGTTGATAGCATAGATCGCAGCCATGCGAGAGATGATAGAGAGCCAGCAACCGAAGCTAAACTAGCTTAGGGAACAGCTGGACCAGCAACCTCAGGCACCACAGTCAGTAGAAATGCCAACACAGAAGGCTCCAGCAGCCCCAGAAACTTTGAGGGAGCCAGTAGCTCCTCCAGCCCAGGAGGCACTAGCACCCATAGTAATGGCTACTCTCGTAGCAGTAATTGTTTTTTTTTTTTTACCAATCCCTAGGGAAGGCGAATTGTATGAGAGATTCCGACGCATGAAAGCGTTAGAATTCTTAGGAATCACCAACCCTATAGAGGCCGATAATTGGCTAACGGATATCCAAGTAATCTTGGATTTTATAGGGTTAATAGATAGAGAGAAACTGATCACCTCGCGCAATGAGGCACGTCAGTGGTGGAAGATGGTAACCATTAGGAGGAACATTAGAGAGCTGAGCTGGAGTGACTTCATTGAGGAATTTAAGGAGATGTACTTCAATGAGGAAGTACTAGCAGCGCAGCAAGACGAGTTCGACAACCTGTGCCAAGGTAACATGACTGTCATGGAAGTAGTCAAGAAATTTGAGCAGTTGGCTCAACTTTGTCTAGATTTGGTACCGACTAAAAGGAGAGAGTTAGATGAATGCTGAAGATGTTCAAAACGAAAATCGCAGTTTAGGTCTGTAGCAGAAGCCACGGACCAGCGACACTAGCAAAATGTGTCAGCAAGGCTATCTGAGCCGAGTACTGGTCGGCTCGTGATAAAGAGCGAGAGGCGCAGAATTTTAAGGCACGAAAGGAGGAGAAAATGCAAGCTGAGCAGGCTCAGGGGAAACATAACCCCGAGTTACAATACAGAGGACAGAATACGGGAACCGGCCAGAATAGCAGGCATTTCCACAACAACAAAAAGAGAAAAGAGGAATCAGGGCAATCAAGATTCACAGAAGAATTTCCCCAGAACAGAAACAACCAGGAAGGAAATGACAGCCAATACCCGACGAGCACGAAATACGGAAAGAGGCACCCAGGAGAATGCAAGCAGAGAGCAAGTGGTTGTTTCATCTATGGCAATGAAGGCCACTATGCCAAAAACTGGCACTCCAACCCACAGAGTTGACAGAATCAACCCCACACTGGGAATAATCAACGTCACACCGCCTAGACCAGGATCGAAGGCCCTTCGATCACATAAGGCATACTGAAAGCTTCAGACAGCTAAGGGAGAATCTCGGCTTACGTGAGGAGTGACGCTGAAGCTGTAACTTCTGTAGTGGTGACAGGCCAGCTTTTTATCACCAACTTTGATGTGTTAGTTCTATTTGATTCTGGGGCCACCCATTCGTTGCATCATCAGATTCCGCTAGAAAGCTAGGTAGGAGCTTAGATAGGACGAAATAGACTTTTAGAATGTCACCTCCTTCAGGGGAAGTTTTATTGTATAATTACTAGACACGTCAGGTGCCAATAATTATCTGCGGGCGAGAATTGAGCGCTAACCTGATCATCAGCGACATGATCGATTATGACAGAATCTTGGGAATGGTTTTCCTCGTAGGATACAACGTCGTCATAGACTGTCGAAGGCCGAAAATCATTTTCGAACCAATCGGATGCGAAAAGTTCATCTACAAGGGTTTGTCGCCGAAGCAACCAAAGACGATGATATCAGCAATGAAGGCTCGCGAGATGCTATCCAGTGGATGCATGGACTTCCTAGCATACGTAGAAGACAAGACACGAGGAATAGAGATAGGACCCGAGAACGTGCCGATAGTCAGGGAATTCATGGAGATATTTCCAGAAGGTCTTCTAGAACTCTCGTCAGAGTGCGAGATCTCGTTTGAGACTGAACGTTTACCAGAATCAGCCCCCATCTCCAAGGCCTGATACAGAATGCGCTCTGCAAAGCTAAAGGAGCTCTAAGCCCAGCTGACAGACTAAATAGACAAGGGATTCATTCGATAGAGCTGTTCACCCTAGAGAGCACCTGTACCATCCGTGAAGAAGAAGGACGGAACACTGAGAAGGTGCATCAAATACAGAAAGTTGAATGGGGTTACGATTAAGAATAAGCATCCGTTACCGTTGGTTAACAATTTATTTGATCAGCTCCAAGACGCTGTAGTGTTCTCGAAGATCGATCTACATTTAGAGTACCATCAACTGCAAATCAAGGATGAAGATGTACCCCAAAATAGCCTTTCAAATGCAATACGAACATTACGAGTTCTTGGTCATGCCATCCGGATTGACGAATGCCCCTGCAGCCTTTATGGGCTTAATGAACCGCGTATTCGAAGACTTCCAAGACAAGTTGTCATTGTGTTCATCGATGACATACTTGTATACTCCAAGACGAAGGAAGAGCACGAAGAGCATTTAAGGATCATTTTGCGCATGTAACAGGACCATCAGCTATACGCCAAATTCTCCAAGTACGAGTTTTGACTAGAAAAGGTCCATTTCCTAGTCACGTAGACCCCAAGGAAGGAGTATCTGTGGACCCGACTAAAATTGACGCAGATAACGCATGGCCAGCTCTGAGAAACGTGACGAAGATCCGTAGCTTCCTAGGCTTAGTGGGATACTACCGACGTTTTGTCGAAGGTTTTTCAAAGCTAGCCGCACCGCTCACAATGCTCACCAAGAAGGGAAAGAGGTATGAGTGGACTGACAAGTATGACAAAAGCTTTCAAGAGCTGAAACGAAGACTTACAAGCACTCCAATACTGACCATTCCAGATGCTAGTCAAGGAAGCTTTGTGATTTAAAGTGACGCATCTAAAACTGAGTTGGAAACTGTGTTGATGCAGAGTGGTAGAGTAGTCGCGTATGCTTCACGACAACTTAAAAACTCTGAGAAGAGCTACCCAATGCGTGATCTGGAGCTAGTAGCGGTAGTTTTTGCGTTAAAAGCATGGAGGCACTACCTGTAAGGAGTCAAGTGTGAGATTTACACTAACCACCAGAGCCCCAAATGTATCTTCACGCAGAAAGAGCTTAACATGAGGCAGCGTAAATGGTTAGAGTTAGTAAAGGATTACGACTACAAAATCCTATATCATCCAGAAAAAAACAAGAAAGTGGTCAATGCGCAGAGTCAGAAGCATATTACTATGCCTATGACTATTAGTGCCTTGTCAGGAGCGCTACAAAGGAGCTATGCGACGACGAGATCAAGATTTTGATAGGAAGATTATCTGACATGACCCTCCAATTGACGCTCCAAGAAGAGATCAAGATCGGTCAAGGTTTCGATTTGTCCCTGCTCAAGTCCAGAAAGGAAGCTATCGAGGACAAGGGTTCAGAGTTTAAGATCCTTAAGGACGACATACTCTACTACAGAGATAGAGTGTGTGTTCTGAAAGATGAAGAACTCAAGAAGCGAATCCTTTTGGAATCTTACGAGACGTCATATTTCTTACATCTGATAGCGAATAAGATGTATAAGTACCTGAAGGAAAGCTTTTGGTGGCCTGGAATGAAGAATGACATTGTCAAGTTCATCGCCAGATACCTTACGTGTCAGAAGGTTAAGGCAGAACCCCAGCATCGATAATCGTACAAAATTAAGCTACCCGAGTGGAAATAGGACCAGATTACGATGAATTTCGTAGTCGGACTGCCGAAGACGTCAAACGATAATGACGCAATCTGGGTGATTGTAGATAGACTGATGAAATTAGCTAGATTTTTAGTAATGAAAGTTAGCTACTCGGTGGAACAACTAGTAGAAATCTATGCGGCACTGTTCGTGAAACGGCACGGAGTACCAAAGTCGATCGTCTCAGATCATAGTGGACGCTTTACCTCCAGATTTTGGCAAAGTGTTCAGGCTGCATTACGGTCCAAGTGAGAGTTTAGCATAGCATTTCATCCTCAGACCGATAGTTAGTCTGAGAGGACCATACAGATGTTAGAGGACATGTTGAGACCTACGTCCTAGACTTCAAAGGAAATTGGGATCAGAAGCTACCATTGAGCGAGTTCCCGTACAACAGCAACTATCATTCCTCGATAGAAATGGCACCGTATGAGACACTTGGTGGAAGGAAATGTAGATCCCTGGCTCATTAGTATGAAACCGGAGAGAAACGACTAATTAGCTCAGACATCATCAAGAATACCATGGCAGACGTGAAACTGATACGAGAAACGTTAGATACAGTGCACAGTCGACAGAAGAATTTTGATGATAAGCACTATAGACCCTTTGAGTTTCAAGTAAGGGACTTGGTCTTTATCAAGGCGGCACCCATGAAAGGGGTGGTGCACTTTGAAAAGAAAAAAAAAAAGCTCAGTCCTAGGTACATAGGACCCTCTAGATAATAGAGAAAGCCGGGAAGGTGGCTTATAGACTAGCACTTCCTCCCGAGTTAGTTACAGTGCACAACATCTTTCACGTCTTGATGCTGAAGAAGTACGTGCCAGATAGCTCCCATGTTCTTAGTCAAGAATCCGTTGTAGTATACCTGATCCGACGTACGAGGAGAGATCCGTGCGGATCCTAGTCAGAGAGGAGAAGGTACTTAAGAATAAAGTATACCGCTAGTAAAAGTGTTGTGGCAGAATCATCGTGTTGAGGAAGCCACATGAGAATGGGAAGAAGACATGAGAAGAGACGTCTCGGAATTATTCTAATTTTTTAGGATGAAAATTTTGTAAGGGGGGTAAGTTGTAATGACCGCCATTTTCATGGCACCTACTTACCATGTAATAAGTCACTAAGGAATAAAATGGACATAATTTAATGTCTTTTAGTGCAAATTTAAGAAACACGGTCAAGTACACGGCCGTGTAAGAGGCTGTGTACAGCTCAGATAGATGAATATATTTCAAAGACATGGCCGTGTTGAGTAGTCTCAACTAGTACACACCCGTGTCTGAAATGTACACGCCCGTGTTGCGTTGCACACGCACGTGTAAGAGTCCGTGTAGAAGGCTGTGTAATGAGCCGAGAGCCACTGTAATGACTCTCATGAATTATGAAACTTAATTACTATGTAATGATGTAATTAAGTTAATAAACACAGTGTGCTTTTCAGTTGAATGAATTAAATGGGAATAGTAACGTTTAATTACTATTTATGTAGTGAAAGGGGCAACCGACAGTAAAATCGATCCACCCTATTATGTGAATATGCATTGAGACACGTAATATCAAGAAACCGGTCAAGACGACCATTTCATGATACAGAACTGATGAGCTAGTCATCAGTACGCTCAGACTGGTCATCTGAGCGCAGCAGCGATAATTGCCCTAATAGATGTACAGTGTCGAGAAAAGTGGTCTAGATGACCTATTCTCGCCCATAGACTGACAAAATCAAAGTCAGAATGCTCAGATTAGTCAGTCAGATAGTGAAAAGTGAACAATGAATAGTGATTAGTGAATAGTGAGAAACACAATGTTAGGTTAGTGGCCAAGATGGCCTTAATCTGGCATAAAACTGACATATTAATAGTCAGCAGGCTCACTCTGGTCAATTGAGCATAAAATGTAGATTTTGTTTAAGAGATACGCAGTATCGAGATAAGGGTCAAAACGACCTTTTCTCGTCCCGAAACTGATATATTTAGACTCAGGACGCCTAAATTAGTCAATCGGACACCTGACACGTTTTTCAAGATGGGGTCATGCAGATCTCGAAAACTGGTCCAGAGGACCTCAGATGGACGTAAAATTGATAAATTTGAAATCAGCTCATCCAAATTAGTCAAGGGAGACTGTGTTTGAAATTCACACGAAAACGCCTCGTTATGCGTGCGCAATGTCAACACAGTGTAGGCCTAACCACAGTATCAAGAAATTGGTCAAGATGACCTTTTCTTGATATAAAACTGATATATTTGGAATCAGAATGCTCAAATTTGTCATTTGAGCACAAAAAGTAATTTTTGACTGAGAGCCACGCAGTATCGGAAAACTAGTCGAGACGACCTCGGATGAAGATAAAATTGATATATTTGGGTTCAGCACGCCCGAATTAGTCAGTATAGCCTATCTTAAAATTTTTCAAAAAATTAGTATAAAGGACGAAATTTTGGGGATTCTTCAAAAATAGCCCCCATATTTTTTCAAATCTCATTTTCTCCCTCCTCCACACCACATGAAGATGAACAGTGACCAACCATCGAATCCGGCCTCTGTTTTCGACACCGCTGGCACCATTGGAAAGCTCTCGACGAGTTGAGTCCAATGGTGTGCCAAGTCGACGGAACCGACGCCGGAGAACGCCGCACGCGCCGCCTAAAGCCAACCGTGATTTCTTCGCCGTTCGACGTCCAAATGCCACGATTCCGGCCCCAATGGATTCGTGGTGAAGAGTAGAACAAAACTCAGGTTTAATTTCACGTCAACAGCCGCCGGATCGCATCGCCCAAGGTTTGCCGTCACCGTCGCCATCGAATCTCACTATTCCGACGGAGTTGAGTTGCAAGGTGGGTATCAAAATGCTCAGAACAACACGTAGGTCAAAAGCACCAAATCAATTTTAGGCAACAATGCTGGAAAATGAAGATCTAACACCGCCGCCATCACCGAATTTTCGAGGGCCGATTTCCGGCGATAGGAGGCTCGATTGGTGAAATTGACACCACCAATGGTTTCCTCTCGTCGAGCTCTTTAAGATGGTGGTCACCACTCCCATCGCCGCTGTGGTCAACACCGGTCAACGGTCGGTCAACACCGGTCAATAGCGACCAATGGCGACCCAGAGACCGAAAATTGAAGAATGGCCCGTTGGTCTATTTTTGACGTTCTGGACACATCCGCGATATCAGATTTGCAAACCGGAGTTTCAAAAGTGAAGAACGATGATTCAAAGATTGTGTGATCGAGATCGAACGGTTAACCCGACCGCTGACGAGAACGATTTTGGTAGTGGTTTTGATCCCTTGATTCCTCAATTTATTATTGGAAATAATTATGTATTAATTATGGTTTACTGACTTGAGGAATTGTAAGAAAAAGGGTTGAAATGTCAAAAAAGAGAATGTTAGGAAATTTGAATATTTTTACATAAAAAGCAGAGCTTTTACGTAAAAATTAGGCCTCTGGTTTAGTACTTGACAGGTTAAAATAGGTTAGATGGTTTTGAGGTGTTTCTTAAACACCGGAAACCCAAAAATTAAGTGGAAATGGTGCCGAAATTTCTAAAATGGCACAAAGGGGTATTTTAGGAAATGAGGGGTGAAGATGTGATCGAGATGGAAACCCGAGCCCCCTCGATGACCTAGGTCTGGGAAAGAAGGACAGACGTTGTGAGGATTAGTGAATCGCCCCATTAGAAATTTCGTAATGTAAGAAAACGACCCCTACATCAGAATAGTACCACCCGAGGGACGGGTGCGATCTAAGTATAAAATTTGGGGCGATTACATCGATAACGGTAACCCGACAGGCTAAATGGTCATACGGGAGGTATTCAGTCAGTTGACTGATCGGTTAGCCAGTCAAGGACCAAGTCTGAATGGGATAGTGAGAGACAGTGATTAATTTGTCAAGTAGACAAATTAATCAAGCATGATTAGAAATTAGATAATCAAATTCTTAAGAAGAGGGCAATTAGTACCGATAAGGATCGGTATTACTAACGATAGAGTTTTTATTAGTCACTAATGACCACAGTGACCTAAGATAAATGTTAATGAAATGCATTATGATTACAGGGAGGTACCTGTATTGTGACGAAGGCGAGAGTATAAACTGTCTGATGACAGGTAAGTACAACTCCACCTACAGCATGGATAAAATGAATTTAAAATGATGCTTTTCCAGTATTTTAAGTATGTATCTTGCACACGATGCTGCACAGCATACATAAGAGCATATAGTTTCACAATCGAGTAGATTGATGAAAGAACAAGATAGAAGTCATAGATCCCTACCGCGTAGGATTGGGGACAGCTTAAAGAAGCGTATGGCTAGAACAGTTAAATAAGATGGAAATAAGTAGGTGTGTCGTACCGGCTCCTTCAGTCGAAGGGGTTTCCAGTTAAAGAAAGTTAAGGCCAAAAGTTGAGCATCAGTTGATGGCTCTTCGACATTAGTTGACCTCGGGCGTTACCGTTGGTCTGCGCACACACGGTACTGACACATAGACCCTAAATAGACAAGAAAAGAAAAGAGAAGTTTGAAGCATAAATGAACATAATCGGACCATGCATTAATTATAGTTCGTTATGCTTTCTTTTTCAGTAGAGTGCATACAGTACACGATGCTTCTGTTATGCATAAAGTATGTGAAGTTTTATATTCGGTGTTATGACATGTTATGTGATGACATGATATGTGAGCTGATATGTGATATGCTTATATGGTATGTGATTTATTAAGTGATATATGTCATGCTTATGATTTTAAGTATGTGCTATGTTTTAAACATGTTTTGCGGTTAACATGTTGTACTTACTGGGCGTAAAGCTCACGAAGTGTGTTCATGCTGTAGGTAAGCATCCTATAGTGTAAACATCAAGGGATGATGATGGCGGCGGAGGCGGATGTGAGGATGAGGTTATGGATACACCGCAAGTATTCTTCTGCACAGTATGAGTAAATAATATTTTGAATGGTGACAGTTAAATAGTATTTTGGAACAGTAAACAGTATATGTATGAGTAGTATATTTAAATAGTATCCTATGAATTGTAATCAGATAAACAAGTATATAATTGTGTATGTATAATTGAAATCCTTATGTTTTTCAAATTTCGCATTTTAATAGTATGCGTAAGTGAATAGTAAATACGTACGCGTATAAAAAAAAAATTTCCCTCTAAATTTATGGTATTAAATTCAGCAAGTTTAAGTATCGGTTTTAAAGAAGAAGTATAAGTAAAAGTTAAAGAAGCAAGTAATAGTTTTCAGTGACGGTCCGGGCCGCTGAGGGCACGGGGCGTCACACTTCCGTAGCATCAACACGTGAAACACATTATGTACTTCTGACATTTCTGGAGGTAACGCCAATCTATAGGCAACTTTACTAATGCGTTCGATGATCTCGTACGGCCCAATATATCTTGGACTCAATTTCCCTTTTTTCCTAAATCACGTTATTCCTTTCATCAGTGAAACTCTTAGGAATACGAAATCCCTTTCTTTAAACTCCAGGGATCTTCGTCTTTTGTCCGCATAGCTCTTCTGTCGGCTCTTGGCTATCTTCATCTGCTGCTGTATTTTTGTAACTGCATCCACTGTTTCTTGTACAAAATCTATCTTATGCAGTCGTTTCTCTTGTAGGTCATACCAATGAACTAGTGATCTACACTTTTCCATACAAAGCTTCATAGGGTGCCATACCTATCAAAGCTTGGTAGCTGTTGTTATATCAAAACTCTACCAATGGAAGTTTCTCATTCCAGCTCCCCGAGAAATCTATTGTACACGCACGCATCATGTCTTCTAGCATTTGGATGGTTCGCTCAGATTGGCTGTCTGTCTACAGATGAAATGCTGTACTTAGACGCACTTTTGTTCCCATAGCTTCTTGCACACATGTCTAGAAGTTCGAAGTAAATCGTGGATCATGATCTGACATAATAGATTTAAGAACTCTGTGTAGCCTGACTATGTGGTTAACATACAAGCTCGCTAACTTTTCCAACGAGAAGGTCATTTTTACTGCAATGAACCTTGCCGTCTTTGTCAATCTGTCTACAATAACCCAAATGGAATCATAGCCTTCTCGGGTCTTCGGTAGTCCTACCACAAAGTCCATCATGATGTGTTCCCATTTCCACTTAAGAATCCCCAGCGGCTCTAACTTTTCGCTTGGATGACGATGTTCAGCCTTAACTTTTTGGCATGTCATACATCTGTTTACAAACTCAGCTATATCCTTCTTCATCCCTTTCCACCAGGATTGCAGCTTTAAGTCCTGGTACATCTTACTAGCTCTGAGATGTACTGAATAGGGCGTTTCATGGACTTCTGCCATAATTCACCTCCTTAATCCTTTATCGTCTTGAACTTGAATTCTCCCCTGATATAAGATTAGTCCATCTTTAGACGCTTCCTCCTGCGAACTTGCTAGCTTCGGATCTCATTTCTAAGCTACTTTGATATCTTCATACAACGTTAACTCCAATTGTAATGCGGCTAGCTTTCCGGCTATTAGCTCTATCTCCAGCATGTTGATTTCTTGTTGTAATGGCTTTGGAAAATTTTCAATCGGCAGTTGCTGTGGAGCAGTACATTTGCTACTTAACGCATCTGCAACCCGATTGGCTTTTCCCAGATAATAGAGGATTTCGCAATCATAATCCTTTACCAGCTCCAGCCATCTTCTTTGCTGCATATTTAGCTCTTTTTGTGTGAAGAAATATTTTAGACTCTGGTGGTCAGTATAAATCTGACACTGAGCTCCATATAGATAGTGTCGCCAGATCTTTAACGTGAACACTACTGCAGCAAGCTCCAAATCGTGCGTGGGATAATTTTTCTCATGGTCCTTTAATTGACGCGAGGCATAGGCAATCACCTTATTGCCTTGCATCAAGACAGCTCCTAATCCCATCTTCGAGGCGTCGTTGTATATCACAAACATCTCTCTTTCAGTAGGAAGCGTAAGTATCAGCGCGCTCGTTAGTCATTTCTTCAGCTCTTGGAAGCTTTTTTCACACTGTTCAGTCCATTCATACTTCTTTTCCTTGTGTGTAAGGGCCGTGATAGGAGCGGCGAGTCACGCGAATCCTTCAACAAATCTCCTATAATAGCCGGCTCGACCTAAGAAACTTCGTATTTCCGTCACGCTCTTAGGTGCGGGCCATTAATTGATCGCCTCTACTTTTGCAGGATCCACAACGATTCCTTCTTTGGAGACCACATGTCCAAGAAAATGCACTCTATCCAGCCAGAATTCACATTTGGAGAATTTGGCATAGAGTTGATGGCCCCTTATTGTCTGCAAGACAGTCTTCAAATGCTCCTCATGCTCCTCGCGAGTCTTTGAATATACGAGAATGTCATTGATAAACACAATGACAAACTTATCTAGATATTCCTTAAAGACTCGATTCATCAGGCCCATAAAAGCTGCTGGCGTATTTGTTAACCCAAAAGACATCACAAGGAATTTGTAATGACCGTAACGAGTCCTAAATGCGGTCTTGTGGATGTCACTCTCCTTGATCCTCAGTTGATGGTATCCTGATCGTAGATCAATCTTGGAGAATACTGCTGCACCTGTTAGTTGATCGAACAAGTCATCAATTCTAGGTAATGGATACCTATTCTTGACAGTGACCTTGTTCAACTCCCAATAATCGATTCACATCCGAAATGATCCATCCTCTTTCTTGACAAACAGTACTGGAGCACCCCATGGGGAATAGCTTGAGCGTATAAATCCTTTGTTAAGAAGCTCCTTCAACTGCTCTTGTAACTCTTTTAACTCTGCCGGTGCCATCTGGTAAGGTGCCTTTGAGATAGGTGTAATTCCTGGCATTAGCTTAATCTCAAAGGAAATTTCTCGTTCAGGCGGTAATCCTGGTAATTCTTCTGGGAAGACATTAATGAATTCCTTCACAATAGGAACGTCTTTGGGTTAAAGCTTACATTCCTTTGTCATGTCCAATATACATGCTAGGTATCCAGCACAACTGCTAGACATTAGCCTCCTTGCTTCCATTTAGTTGATCATTATCTTCTCTGATCTGCATTATGTATTGATGTACTCAAATCCCTCTTCTTGGTCGGGTTGAAATCTTATCTTCCGCTTTTGACAGTCGATCGTGGCTTGATACTTCCCTAGGAAATCGATTCCTAGTATTACATCATAGTCGGCAAGCTCCATCACGATCAATTCTGCAAACAATTCCCTATTTTCCACAATTATTGGTATGTGAGGTAACTAGTAATTGGACATTAGGACTTCCCCTAAGGGTAGTGCAGTTCTAAACGTCATACCCATATTGTCTTTAGGATATCCTATCCTATTTGTAAACTATGATGAAATGAAGGAATGCGTAGCTCCAGAGTCAAATAAAACAGACGCTAAATTATTAACGACAGAAAGCTGACCTGTCGCTACATTTGATGTTCCCACTTCTGCCTCTTCCTTTGTGTATACCATGACTCTAGCATCTGCTCGAGGTAAGTGTTCTTGTCTTTCCTACCTCTCAGACTGGGATGATTCTTCAGCTTTAGCCTGCAGTGAATGTGCCTGGGAACGTTGCTGTTGTGGCTGAGACGATCCTTGCACATTTTGCCTATTTTCTGGATAGTTTCTAGTAAAATGACCATCCTTCCCACATTGAAAATAGGCATTTGGGGAAAATTTGCATCTGCCTGCGTGTCTTTTCCCACAGTTTACACAGTCTTAAACAATAGGGCCAGCATTATTGTTTGTTCTCCTCTGTTGGTTCCTATTTCCATAATTATTCCCTTTTCTCTTCCCCTGGGATTGTTGACTGGAAGTACTTGGCTACCCAGCCTTGACATTTGGACTAGGCTTGCTGCTTTGTCCAACTTGAGATCCAGCTTGTATAGTTTTGGTCAAGACCTTTTCCTTTTTCTTAACGTCCCACGTCTTTTCTCTTTCTTCCTTCTATCGGGCCAGATAATATTCTGCCCTCAGCGCACGACTAACACAATCAGATACAGTGTCAGGCGGCGTCAACCCACTGTCCACCAATGTTGAGATTTCGGGATGAAACATTCCTAGCATCTTCTGGATTTTCTCCCTCTTAATGGTGACAGTGTATGGGCACAGTCTGGACAACTGATCAAACTTGCTGCAGACTTCAATTACTATCATTTACCCCTACTTTAACTCTATGAATTCTCATTGTTGTGGTCGCAACAGTGCAGGATTATAATATTTCTGGTTAAACTCCTCCAAAAAGTCTAACCAAGACATCGTATACGTATTTCTTCTCAACTTGACAGATTCCCACCAAAACCTTGCATCCCTTTTCAGAATAAAGGATGCACATATAATCTTCTCCTAATTGTTTAGCTCTATAAATTTCAATATCCTGTGGAGTGAAGATAACCACACCTCTGCTTCTAGAGTGTTTGTGGAGCCCTCAAACTCTGGCTGCCTCATTCGTCGAAATCTTTCATATAATGGCTCAGGATTGGCCCTGGGTTATGGTTGGGGTTCTACTACTTTGTCTGGTACCACTGGCGGCACTTTTGGATCTGGTGCGGCCATTTGTGGATCTTGGCCCTCACCTTGTTCTTGTCTCTATTCCATTTGCTCGAGCCTTTGTCTTAACTCGGCATTTTCTCTCATTTGAGCTTCAATCAAAGCTTCCAACTCGTCTGCTCTTTCAGAAAGGACTGGATGCCCTCTCATGTTCCTCAAGTTTCATGGATTCACCATCCTCCCTATTTCCTTTAATCACATGAGAGTCGATCATTAGATTTTCACAAACATGCTTTTACAATATAGTATAGTTTTTATCATCACATAATTTCAACATTTCATCCATTGAACATGTCAAAATGTGATTATCATTTCTTTTTATTTCAAAAATTTTTCAAAAGTACATCAGTTCGAAGGCTTTTCTCAGAATAGCCTTTCGATACTGTCATATATACACATATATAAACATATATATATACATTAGTACATCACATATATTTCTATGTCTAATCTCCTAATTGAGGTTGTTCTGGGATCATCAAAAACTCAATTGGATCCATTTCTTCCTCATCCATTCCGTTTTCAGCCTTAGACGGCGTTGATCCTTCAGCTGGACCCGTACCTTCTGGTTGTCTCGACGGACCAGCCTCATGGTCGTTTGCCATCGGTTCCGATCCATATAGGCGATCTAACATTGCTTCTTGTAGCAACTATTCATGCCTCTTGTGCACCATATGGTCCATCATCATTTCTTCCTCTATTTTAGCTATCGTGACAATAAACTTACATAAAGTAGTAGGGTATAAAGGGGTTACCCTCTGTCGTAGGTCAATGGTGAGTCCCTTCCAAAATATGTCACAAAAGTCATCATTTGTGATGTTAGATAGAGGACATGTCTTACGATGCTATCTTGAAATCTAACTGCATACGAGAATACAGTATCGCTCAGCATCATTTGCTGTCTCTCTGCCTTCAGGACAAAGTCTCTGACATCTGCATACTTGGGCATAGCCAGTGGTAGCGATACTGTCCTGCTCTCAGGAGGGTCTACAACTGGTGCTGCACTCTTCTGTGGAAACTGCTCCAGCATGACTTGGCGAAATTCGGCCCAATCCATTGCTAATAGCATCTCCTGGTGACAATACTCCCAATATAACTGTGCATCCTCACGGAATGTGCCAATGGCCATCAAAACCCAACAATCCTTATCTATATCACACTGGTGCATGATAACCTTTGATGTCATGTAGCCAGTCCCGCATAGAGATCCCTTGTTGACCTCCCTCGAACGCAGGTGGATGATTGCCTCTAAAAGCATGTACAGCTCGCACTGACACCCTGGCTCCTATACGAGTTCGATCTCCCACCACTTGAATGTCCACTACTACCAGTGGGTTTATGATCGGTCACGGAGGTGGTGCTTGTACCCGTGCTGGCACTACAATTCTTGGCGCTAATGGCTCAAGTATTGGCGGTCGTTGTACTGCTCGTAGCATAATGGATGGTCTGATCATGGGTCTAGTCCACACCCGGATCGGTCCTCTCGGTCGATATGGGTGAGGTCTCATGTAAGGTGGTTTAGTGATCTTAAATCCTACAAAATATATATAACCTCGAATAAATGGAAAGTTAACTAACTTAAAGAAAGCAAACTTACTTGGATTGACGAGCAGATCGCGCTTCGTGCCAATAGGGATATTGTCAAACGCTCTTATACTAACCCGTGACGCCCCCGATTCTGATTACCCGTAACTGTCATGAACCGACTCAATTGTCAACCAAGACAGCTCGTGTGCCGAATCTGGGTTGTCAATTTAAAATTCTTTTTCTTGACCTTTCATTTCTTAGGGCCTGAAAATTTCGCCGATAATTTTTTTTCTATTTAATACATACTTTATCGAAAAGAAAGCTAAGTATAAAAGCCACGTAAAATACAATACTAACTTTTAGTATCTTTTGGACTATAACATAATGTATAATTTACAAAGTATTTATACTGCATATGTTTTTCACAATCTCTTCAATTCACTAACTTTAAAAGCTCAGCGGAAAACTTATGGCAGGACCAAGTCCACGGTGAATTCCCTATCCCTTGACATGTGCACATCCTACCGTCATTCATATATCTACTGGACAGGTTTTTTACCTGTAACATGAACAAACTGATGAGCTAACAGGCTCAGTAAGTTCAAACATACTTAGTAAGAATCATACGGATTCAAAAACATTAAAAAATCAATCTCCTATGAATAGTACTATTTATGATAAATAGTTGTATTCACCATGAATAGTGACTTGACCTTTGACTGATGAACAGTAACTGTTACCATAACTGGTTACTATTCACATTACTTCGATCGGATACTATTCACACATCCTAACTGAAACCACTATACTTAGTATATTCTTCGGTTATGCTCAATTATGATTTTCATCATATTATTGATGGTTTATTCTCTATTTACTTTCTAGTATAGAGCTCTTTTTATGACACTACTGATATATTATTATGCACTGACTGGGAGGGCCTAGGGAGCGACCCTAGATCTTCGGCCTCTACAGCCCTTATATCCTCGTAACATCTGAAAAACCTCTACCATTATATTGGAGGGGCGGTACGCCTTAATGGTTTCATTACCATCTTTCAATTATAGTTTTGACCAAGTGACATTAATCGTCACCTCATGGTCACTATACTCCATCACCCGTAAGCCTTACTTATTCTTCTTTTCTCATTATATGGGATATGTTATACTAACTAATCCCTAAATGTCCATAGGACTTTATGTCTAACGTACATCTAGTACATAATAAAATAACACAGTATTTCATGTTGTAGACATGAAAATGCTTGAACTTACCAATACTGTGATAATGTCCACTTCCAGAACTCCTCCGCAGTTCTATCTCTAGTTTGGATTCCTACAGACATAATATTATCTGTTAATACCCTATATTAATTACCACTTTAAATATATTTATTTTGTGATAAATTTTTCAACACAATTCAACTTGTAACATGGTACATGGCCTTCAACACGCCCGTTTTCATGACCATGTACCTCCTGGTTTCTCACTACATGGCCGTGTTGTTTACTATCTAGCCGTGTAACTGTACACGGCTTGATACATGCCCATGTTCAAGCCCGTGTACATCTTGGGTTGTAAAATTTTTCCTATACACGGCCGTGTTATTTCCTATTTAGCCGTGTACCTCTCGGGTTGTAAAATGTTTCCTATACACAGTTGTGTATTCTTCTACATGCTCGTGTTCTTCAAAATTTTTAGATTTTTAACTCTAAAATCTTTATTTTAAGTCTTAGAATTTTATTTAAGTCATTCTAGGTCCTTTCGGTATCATTTTACAGTTTTTTGGTGCTAAAAACCCTAATTGTTCTTTTTCCAACCCTTGGTTACTATTCATCCATCACCTAGGGTTGTTTCTCATTTTTCGAGTGTTTCGGAGCCTCAAATGACCATTTCACTACTCTTGAAACACTTTTCATACCGTCCCCGACCCTCGATCCTCGAGAGGCTCAGGTTTCCTATCCCGACGTAATATTTTCCTCGTTTCCCAAAACACCCCTAACATGAAATTTTTTCCTGTTTTAGGCATTTTTGGCTTTAAAGGTCGGTTTACTATTTCTTTTTGGGTTGATTTTCCATTTTCAATCCTAATCCACCGAGGAGTCCCGGTTTCCTTTCCGAGTCCAATATTTTTACCCCTCGTTCCCCGAAATGCCCTTATGTCGTTTTAAAAATTTCGGTAGCATTGCCGCTTGTACTTTTAGGTTTCCCGGTGTTAGGTACACCTCAGAACCTTTGTACCTGTCACGTACTATACCAGATGCCTATTTTATACAAAGTTTCCAAACTTTGTATAAAAAGTTTCCACATTAATCAATATTCAAGAATCAACACACAACATCAATTCTTTCCAAAATTAGCCTTGGTTTATCATGTTAATCATCACCAAAGTTTTTCATCACAACATTTCAAATATCACATGTCACTCTTAGGTTTCTAATATATAATTCAACATCAAAACCTAACAAAATTTTCATTCCAACCCTAGCATTGTCCATGGATTTTAGCATGAAAATTCATCAAAATTTTCTTGTTTCTTTACTCCAATTCATGTTTAATTCAACATGTAATCAAATGGGTCTAAACACCAAATCAAATCAACAATTTCCATTATACTTTTCACACCACTAAAGCCACGGATTTCTTATGGAAACATGCAAAATTTTTGCTTGTTTCTAAACCCTAAATCATGCTTTAAATTCTACAACATCAAACTAATCATCATATCAACAAAACATCAACTTTTTCCATGTTTTTCTACTCTACATACCCATGGATTTTCACTAAGAAAATCAAAGGAAATGCTTCAATTTAGAAGCTCACCTTGTCTAGTTGATGCCTTGATACTAAAAATGCAATGAAAGCTAAGTTTGGTGTGAAATTTAAAACAAAATTTTGGCTTAATGGGGAAAAGAAGCTCACGGTTTTTGGGCTGAAAAAGAGCAAGAGTTTGGTTAAATTTTTCTATTTTTTTGAATGATTTATGATGCCTATTTATAGGCAAAACTTAAGGACCATTTAGCAATTCTTTTTCAGCAATTTGCTAATTGTCCAAGGACTAAAAAGTAATAATTTTGGGCCAAAAATCTAATTTTTCTTTCTCCCTTTCCAAGTGGCCGAATGGCCTTTTTCCTAGAATTATAAAAAAATTTTTCAAGTAATTTTTGGCACGATCTAAGCCATTGATCAAAAAGTAAGGTGATCCTAACCATACACCTTTCATCTTACTTTCTAAACCAAAAAAAATAAAACGGATTTATGACATCAACATAATGATGTCATCCTACTATTTATATTAATTCACTAATTAATTCGTAGTCAAATTTTGATCGAAAGCCGATTCGAACGGAACTTTACCGAAATCGTTTAGCTGGGTTCCGGGCACCTCCGGTGCGATCAGTTTGTTTTATTTTGTTTCCGTTTGGCTAGAATTCTCTACCGTAAATTTTTATCGTTTTAGTGCATTTCGATGCATTCTCTAGGGTTTTCAGCTCTGATTTCGAACCGTCATACCCAAAAATGTTCGGTAAGATTTTCTATCCCTGAACTCACTCACTCTAACACTGCCGGAACATTTTCACAGTATTCTCAACAGTATTAAAACACAACTTTTTCATATTTTATTCATTAAAATTGCTATATACATACAATTTTAACCTACTCCGAGAATCTAAAATTCCCGTTATCGCACATAAAGTGAGAATAAAAAAATGGGAAAATAGGACACCAAAAACCCCATAAACAATAATTTATTTTCATCACCATACATCATTATTTCACATCAAATTTGATAAAAAAGAATGGCCTTGTTCTTCCGAAGGTATGCGACAATGATAGAGGGGCTGCACACATAAAATTTGTCTCTTGGTTTAGACAAAATTTTGGGTTAATTTGGTTTGATTTGGTGAAGCTAATTGTGTTTAGGTTTGCCTATAAATAGGTGTCACCTCCCTTGCCCTTCATTTCCTTTCTTTTAGCTCCCAAAAGCCAAGTATTCTCCCTTCTCCTTGTAGCCAAAATCCACCCCTTCTCCCCTTAGCTAAACACCAAAATTTTCACACAAAACTCTTACACAAGGCTTACTTACAAGGGTGCTTAGGAGTACACATCTTGAAGCTCATTTCTGTAAGGTTCTAGAACCAAGTTTCATTTGTGGTTTAGTGTTATGTTTGGTTCAATATTAAGGGCAAAATTTTTGTATCCTCTCTTAGCTCACGTTGACCCCTCAACCGTTGGATCCCACTACCTTTTAGTCACTCAAGCCTAGCTTGGATTTGTGCTTGAACCGAAGCACACAAGGTATAAACTGAAAACCTTATCTTTTTGTGGTTAGTTGTTTTTAAGCTTTCGATCAAGAAGTTTATACGTATTTATTTATGCATGTGGGTTATAATAAGTTTATTTTGAGCCTTTAGCCTTCCATTTTCAAGTTTGTGATTGTGTGGTTATGTTTACATGTTTTTAAGAACGGTTTGTGGATGAATGATGCATGGACGTATTAGGAAAAAAAAAATGGAAACAAATCTGTCCAGTTTTAGAGCCACGGATTTGGCTACTTTAGGACACGTTGTGGGCTGTTTTTGAGAAAACGTAAAACACAAAACTTTAAAGAAATTTCTCTACGAGCATTCTTGCGTCAAATAGAGCTCGGCCAAAAATGGCTCTAAGATAGGGTTTTAAACTATTTTTGAATCGGAGGTCAAAACTGGGGCCAAAATCCTGATTCCAGGAACGACCTCAAATTTTCATTAAAACGACCCATTTAGAGTCCGAACTGGACTTCAGTCAAAATATGAAAGTTTTAGATATCAATGAAACCTTAAAACTGACTCACATGGTTTCAAAAATTCGGCCATTTCGGGCCCCAAATAGACACGTTTTAAAAAGTGAGCAAACTGGAAATTTTTGGTTAAAACTGGACATGAACATTGGCCAGGGGTTTTTATGATTTCGGACCCATTGAAGGTCAAACTAATCTTCGAGATGTTCATTGAAATTGTTCATTTCATCAAGGACAAAAACTTTCATGTTTACCAATTTCACAAATAAAATCGTTTTGGACAAACTTTATAGGGTTTTCCGAAAAAGGGTTCAAAAACCCCCTTAACAAATGAACACCAAAATGTGTTCTCCATTTTAAAAATGAAAAATGATTTTCATAAAAATGCCCCCACCTTTCAATGGGGTGCTAAGGGGTTGATTTTAAAGAATTATGTTGCTCCAAATCTTTACAAAATTTTTAGAATGTTTTTTGTAAAACTGTTGAAGTAGCCCGGTTGGCTACCAAGCAAAACTGTAAAGTAACCGGATAGATGACTAGCCCAAGTAGTCAATAGGCCCAACGTGAGGAAACTGGTTAGTGGACTAATCGGTTAAATAGTTCAAACGCTAGGTAACCCGATAGGTTACACGGTTCATGCGCTAGGTAACCCAATAGGTTACACAGTCCAATACGCAAAGAAGCCCGGTGGGCTACACTGTTGGCAAAACACGAGGTAACAAGTCAGGAGACTGGCCAGTCAACTGGTCAAGGATCGAGTTTGAACGTGAAGGTGAGACACATCGATTAACTTGTCAAGTAGACGAATTAATCAGTCTCATTAGATACTTGTACTATCAAAGTAGAACAGTAAGGTATCGAAGGGCATTGGTAACCTATAATAGTGAGAAGTTAGAGTCGTTAATGATCGAAGTGACTTAAAAAATGAATATTAACGACAATGCATTATGATTACAAGACATTACCTGTAAGTGCATCGAGGCGAAGTACAAACTATTGGCTAACAAGTAAGTATAAATTCGCCTACAGTATGAACAAAAATGAGTTTAAATGGTTGTTTAACCTATGCTAAAGGATGCTGTTTTTTTTTTAATGTTGGTTGCATGACATATAGGGGTTCATAATCACATAGATTAATGAACTTTTTGAGGTGCCGATACATCCCTATTAGGGCATGATGGGGGATAAGCCCAGTTGAGCATAGGGCACATGGTTACTAATACTCATAATCCACAATTGGGTAATCAGATAAAAGGTGTCAGACTAACGGGCCCCGTTGGGTCCACAAGGAAGATAAGTATAAAGATAACGGGCCAAGCTGAGCCCATGATCACGGTGAATCCGATGATCCGTGTGTAGTAGTACTGACACCAGGGCCCTTCATATAAGACAAGATTGAGAATAAATGAAGCATAATTTGAGCATAATCAGTTCATGTATTGATCACGTTATGCCTTAATCTCATATTGTATGCCTCTTAGTTGCATGATATGATACAATATGCTTCATGATGTGATTAGATGGGATGCTCTTTATTATATGCTATATAATAAGTTTCCCCGTGATGTTATGATATTACTGTTAGTTTTAATTACACCCTGTGTATGGCATGTATGCTTAGAGCATGTCTTGCGGATGAATATGTTGTATGTACGAAATAAATCGGTAAAAACGTATTAGAGTGGTGCAACAGAACAATAAAAATTTTTTAGATCGTTAAATATCTCATGATGCCATATACAATAAACCAATAACAATTTAAACTCATACCTCAAGGACGCCAACTTTGCAGGAGGAGAATGACTAGAAGGCTTTAACCAACTAGCCTTCTCTACTATTCTCCAATTCCCGAATGGCTGAGTGTATGGGCACTCTGAACCTCGATCAGTATGCTAACACTGCTAGTCTTCTTCCGACCACCCAGATCTCTAAAGAACTTATTGTCACGGTGAGTTGTGCAACAATAAGCCTGCTCACCTGAGAGTCTGTGGTCTAAGAGAACTGGAGTGGCAGGACCTCTATTTATAGACTTGCATGAGGTGATTCTCTGAATTTGAATTGGATTAGGAGAAGATATTCTCCCTTATCTACAACCAAAAAATCCCAATTTTCCAATGGGAAAATCCCAACAAAATTTCAGCCCTCTTTAGGATTATCCAATTCAAATCTAAACAAGATTTTAACTTGAATTTTATCTCCCTTTTTTTCAACCAAAAAATCCGAAAATCCTTAAGGATTTTCGTCAAATATTTTCGGCCACACAAGAAAAGGGAAGAATCAAAATTCCACTAGGATTTTTAAGCTTGAATCTTATCTTATCCATATCCAAAATAAGCGAAAATCTCCTAGAATTTATCCTCAAAAAATTCAGCCATAATCAGGGAGGAGAGAATCCAAATTCAATTGGGATTCAAACTTGAATTTTTCCCTGAACCTTATCCACAAAAAATATGAAATTCCATGAGGATAATTCTTAAAATTTTCATCCATATTTGTTAGGATTTAGATTCAAAATTCAAGTAGGATTCTAACAAGATTTGCCTCTCCATATCCAACTCAAATTCGAATTTCATTCATTATGGATTTACCACAAGAAATTCGAATCCTACTTGGACTGTGATTCAAAATTTGAATTTCAAATTTCAAATTCAAATTTCAAATTTCAAATTTCAAATTTCAAATTTCAAATTTCAAAATTCAAAATTCAAAATTCAAAATTCAAATTTCAAAATTCAAAATTCAAAATTCAAATTTCAAATTTCAAAATCCATAAAACAGTTGTATTTCAAATTCTTGTTCTCATGGATAATTTTCTACAACTCCAATCCAATCTCAAAAAAAATCATGGCAACTTTATTTGGAGTTCGAATAATTGTGTACTCTATTATCCAAAACAAAATCTGAATTCAACCGGAGAGAATCTTATCAACCATCCTAATCCTATGTCAACACCATCCATGTATAATCAACTAGCCAATAGCATACACAAATCAATTTGCAAACGTTAAGGAATTATGTGGAGCCAATAAAGAGACCAATTGGACATATATAATCGAGCTCCTACAAATCCATATGATCATCATTCTTTACCGAACAACTCAATCATATGATCACTAATTTCAGAGTTACACCACTATAAACCTGAAACTGAACTCCCAATTATATACCATATTATGTAAGCCTGTGACAAGCTATCATCTAATGACCTTGTCATGTATGCAGAACCCTCATATGATATCCATGATCAGCCTTAGGTCAAAGTCCATTCAATCCTACTGATCAGGCTATCTTAAAGTTCCATTATACTACCAAATAAAGAAAATGATTATTCACCATATGTGAATAAGAAGTCATCCGCCCAGTAGACGACCCAAGGCCTTGTCCATTTTCACATTCAGTATAATGCCTTTAAGAGGATACCTTTAACTCCTTATTAGAGCTATGATTCTGATATCTGTAAACAAACCCTTCATTGTATACAAGTCATGCACCCAACGAACCGGTCTATAAGCTTACTACCTCTAAGATGCTTTAGCCATTGGAACATCAAAGTACACAAGTCATATACATGAAGCTGTTTATCTACTTAGGATTAAGGTTACTGTACAATGAATGTCAAAAGCAGATTGATCCACTCAAAGCGGACTTCGTAGACCAATCACGCTTTAGTCCAGGTCTAATGTGTCACCACTAAGCAACATATCTATGTCTCTACTTGGGAGTCTATACTCCAGACAGTCAAGACAAACCATCCCCTCTAAGGCTTTAGACAATATAATAGTCTTAACATGAGTTAGATGCTTGGTCTAATCCCATAGACTACAGACCTTAGTTTAGACCGTTTACTTTAGAATATTGTCTTCTCGCATACAAAAGTCCATTGCATGCAATGTTCTAACTATTTTAACATAAGCAGTCAGGGAGCTATATTTGCTTACATTTACTTTAACATGTAAATAAAATGAGGACAGATAGCAATATAATGAATAATCTCTATATATAATTTTATTATCCAGTTCAAAATAAATACATCAAAATGTCTCTAATGCTTAGGGCATTTCCTAACATTGTACTTACTGAGCGTAAAGCTTACTATGTATGTTCATGCTGTAGGTAAGAGACCAACACGTTAAACACTGCTGGGCAATGACGGTGGCAGGGTGGATGTGAGGGTGAGGTTGTGGATACACTGCCAGAGTATGCTTCCGCAAGTTATGTTGAGAGTCTATTTTATGGATAGTAATTTAATAGTTTGGCATTTTGTGTATGTATATGTTAACTCAAATTGTACCAAGACCTTTGTATGGTTTTAAGTATAAGTATGTAGTACGTAATTTGGTAAACACACTATTCAAAAAAAAATTTCCTAAAATTTGGCTATTTACAAGTAATAGTTTTCAAACAAGATGAGTTAAGATAAGTAGTGTTTTCAGTGACGGTTTGTGCCACCAGAGCACAGGTCACCACATTTTGGGCAAAAAAATTTGGCAAGAGTTTGGCTAAGTTTTACCAATTTTTCAAGTGAATTTTCATGCCTATTTATAGGCAAAAGTGAAGGGCCTTTTTGTAATTTTTTCCAACAATTTACTAATTGTTCAAGGACTTAAATGCAAACTTTTTGGGCCAAAAATGAAAATTTTTTTGCTGAATTTATTCCAAGTGGCTGAATCCCATAATTCCAAGTTTTCTAAAAAAAATTTCAAGCCTTTTTGGCTTGATCTTGTCCTTTGATCCATAAACCATTCAATCCTAGCCATACACCTACCTTATTTTACTTTCCAAGCTTTAATTTTTCTATTTATGACATCATATTTTGATGTCATTCATGACATCATGAGTTAATTCACGTATTAATTCATGAATTAATTTCTGGCCAAATTTTGATCGAAAGTCAAACTGAACGGAACTTTATCGAAATCGCATAGGCGGGTTCCGGGCGCCTCTGGTGCGATCGGTTTGTTTTATTTTGCTTTCGTTTTGCCAGAATTCCCTACCATAAATTTTTGTCTTTTAGTGCACTTCGGTGCACTCTTCAGGATTTTTGGCTTCGTTTTCGCACCATCTCACCCATTTCTATTCAGTAAGATTTTCTATCTCCGAGCTCACTCACTTTAACACTGCCGAAACATTTTTACAGTATTCGTAACAGTATTAAAATATAAATTTTTCATATTTTATTTATTAAAATTGGTACATACATACAATTTTAATCTACTCCGAGAATCTAAACTTCTCGGTTATCACATTCATCCCTCCTTATAAAATTTTCATCCTCGAAAATTTAGAACAAGTGTGGGTATAAATTTCTAATTTCGTCTTCTCGTTCCCATATAGCCTCTTCAACATTGTGATTTCTCTACAGCACTTTGACTAATGCGATCATTTTGTTTCTCAAAACTTTCTCTTCTCGTGCCAGAATTTGAATAGGCCTCTCTTTGTATGTCAGATCTTCCTGAATTTGGATCGGTTCATGTTTCAACACATGGGACAGATCTACTATATACTTCCGCAGCATTGATACGTAGAACACATTATGTACTGCTGACATTTCTAGAGGTAACGCCAATCTATAAGCAACTTTACCAAGGCGTTCGATAATCTCATATGGTCCAATATATCTTGGACCCAATTTCCCTTTCTTTCTGAACCGCATTATTCCTTTCATCGGTGAGAATTTTAGAAATATGAAATCGAACTCTAGGGATCTTCGTCTTTTGTCTGTATAGCTCTTTTGTCGGCTTTGGGCTATTTTCATCCGTTACTGTATTTTTATAACTACATCACCTATTTCTTACACAAAATCTGTCTTATGCAGTCGTTTTTCTTGTAAATCATACTAATAAATCGATGATCGACACTTCCTTCCATTTACAGCTTCCTAGGGTGTCATACCTATCGAAACTTGGTAGTTATTATTATACAAAAACTCTACCAACGGAAGTTTCTCGCTCTAGCTTCTTAGGAAATTTATCATACACGCGCGGAGCATATCTTCTAGCGTTTGAATTGTCTACTCAGATTACCCTTCTGTCTATGGATGAAATGCTGTTCTTAGATGCACTTCTATTCCCATAGCTTCTTGCACACATGTCTAGAAATTTGATGTGAATTGTGTATCACGATCTGACACAATGGATCTAGGAACTCCACATAACCTGACTATGTGGTTAACATATAAGTTTGCTAACTTTTCCAATGAAAAAGTCATTTTCACAGCAATGAACCTTGCAGTCTTTGTCAATCTATCAACAATAACCCAAATAGCATTATAACCTTCTCGGGTTTTCGGCAATCCTACCACAAAGTCCATCGTAATATGTTCCCATTTCTATTCGGGAATCTCCAACAATTCTAGTTTTTCGCCTGGATGACGATGTTCAGCCTTTACTTTTTGGCACATCATACATCTGCTTACAAATTCCGTAATATCCTTCTTCATCCCTTTCCACTAGAATTGTAGCTTTAAATCCTGGTACATCTTACTGGCTCTGGGATGTACTAAATATGGCGTTTCATGGGCTTCTATCATAATTCACCTTCTTAATCCTTCATCGTCGGGAACATAAATTCTTCCCTGATGCAGGATTAACCCATCTTTAGACATTCCTTCGTGAGGACTTGGTAGATTTGGACCTCGTTTCTGAGCCTCTCTAATGTCCTCATACAACGATAATTCCAATTGTAGTGCAGCCAATCTTCCTGTTATCAGCTCCATCTTCAACGTGTTAATCTCCTGTTGCAATGGCCTTGGAAATTTTTCAATCGGCAGATGCTGCGGAACAGTAGATTTCCTACTTAATGCATCAGTAATGTGATTGGCTTTTCTAGCATGGTAGAGGATTTCACAATCATAATATTTTACCAGCTCTAGCCATCTCCTTTGTCACATATTCAGCTCCTTTTGTGCGAAGAAATATTCTAAACTCTGATGGTTAGTATAAATCTGACATTGAGCTCCATACAGATAGTGTTGCCAGATCTTCAATGCGAATACTACTGTGACAAGTTCCAGATCATGTGTGGGATAATTTCTTTCATGATCCTTTAATTGACGTGAGGCATAGGCAACCACCATATCACCTTGCATCAGGACAGCTCCTAATCCCATTTTTGACGCATCATTGTAAATCACGAACATCTCCCCTTCAGTAGGAAGTGTAAGGATTGGCGCACTTGTTAGTCGTCTTTTTGGCTCTGGGAAACTCTTTTTGCACACTTCTGTCCACTTGTACTTCCTTTGCATGTCAAAGCCATGAGTTATGTAGCAAGTCGTGCGAATCCCTTGACAAATCTTCTATAATAGCTGGCTAAACCTAAGAAAGTCCGTATTTCAGTCACATTCTTAGGTGCGAGCCATTCATTAATCGCCTTTACTTTTGCCGGGTCCATGACAATTCCTTCCTTGGAAATCACATGTCCAAGGAAATGCACTCTATCTAGCCAAAATTCACACTTAGAAAATTTGGCATAGAGTTAATGCTTCCTTATCGTCTGTAGGGCAATTTGCGGATGTTCTTCGTGTTCCTCTTGAGTATTTGAATATATAAGTATGTCATCGATAAACATAATGATAAACTTATCTAAATATTCTTTGAAGACTCGATTCATCAAGTCCATAAATGCAGCTGGTGCACTTGTTAACCCAAACAACATTACAAGGAATTTACAATGACCGTAACGGGTCCTAAATGCAGTCTTTGAATGTCGTTCTCCTTGATCCGCAGCTAATGATATCCCAATCATAGATCGATCTTGGAGAATACTGCTGCGCCTTTGAGTTGGTCAAACAAGTCATCAATTCTAGGTAACGGATACCTATTTTTGACAGTAACCTTATTTTACTCCTGGTAGTCAATGCACATTCGAAATGATCCATCCTTTTTCTTGAAAAACCGTACGGGAGCACCCCATGAGGAATAGCTCAGACGCATAAATCCTTTGTCAAGAAGCTCTTTCAACTACTCTTGTAACTCTTTCAACTCTGCTGGTGCCATCCAGTACCATGCCTTTGAGATGGGTGCAGTTCCTGGCATCAGTTCAATCTCGTTCTGGCAGTAATCCGGGTAATTCCTCTGGAAGACATCGATAAAACTCCTTCACAATAGGAACATCTTCGGGTTGAAGCTTCCATTCCTCCATCACATCCACTATGTATGCTAAGTATCCAGTGCAGTCGCTAGACATTAGCCTTCTTGCCTTCATCAAGTTGATCATTATCGTCCTTGATTTGTGTGAAAAACCTACATATTCAAATGCATCTTCCTGGTCAAGTTGGAACATTATCTTCCGCTTCCGGCAATCGATCGTTGCTTGATGCTTCCCAAGGAAATCCATTCCTAGTATTATATCATAATCAGCAAGCTCCATAATGATCAAATTCTGTATACAGCGCCCTATTTGCCACAATAATTAGCACATGCCAATAATTGGACATTAATACTTTTCCGGAGGGTAGAGCCGTTCTGAAGATCATACCCATGTTATCCTTGTGATATCCTATTTGGGTTGCGAATTGATATGAAATAAACGAATACGTAGCACCAGAATCAAATAAAATAGACACCAAATGATTAGAGACAAAAAACTGACCTGTCACTACATTGGCTGTCCCTGCTTCTGCATCTTCCTTGGTATACTCTATTACTCTAGCATCTACATGTGGTAAGCCTTGTGGTCTTTCTTGCCTCTCTGTGGATGAAGGACCTTCACTCTTTGCTTGGATTGCATGGGCTTGGGGACGTTACTACTGTGTCTGGAACGAACCCTGCACATTTTACCTATTTTCAGGACAATTCCTGAAAAAATGGCCATCCTTTCCACATTGGAAACAGGCATTTTAGGCAAGTCTGCATCTGCCTGCATGCCTTTTTCTGCAGACAACACAGTCATGAACTATAGGTCTAACATTATTGTTCAACCTCCACTGCTGGTTCCTATTTTCTAAATTATTCCCCTTTCTCTTGCCCTGTGATTGCTAGCCAGAAGTACTTGCTTACCCGGACTTAGCATTCGAAGTAGGCTTACTGCTTTGTCCAGCTTGGGATCCAACTTGTATTGCTTTTGCCAAAACCTTTTCTTTCTTTTTGGCATCACATATCTTTTCTTTCTCTTCCTTCTATCTAGCCAGGTTATACTCTACCCTCAAGGCTCTACTTACGCAATCAGATACTGTAGTGGGCGGCGTCAACCCGCTGTCCACTAATGCAAATATTTCAGTACAGAACACTCCTAGAATCTTCTGAATTTTCTCCCTCTTAGTGGAGACTGCGTATGGGCACAGTCGGGACAGTTGGTTGAACTTACTACATACTTCGATCACTGACATGTCCCCCTACTTTAATTCTGTAAACTCTCTTTGTTGTGGTCGCAGCAGTGCGGGATTGTTGTATTTCTGATCAAATTCATCTAAAAAGTCTAGCCATGACATGGTGAACACGTTCCTTCTCAGCTTGACTGAATCCCACCAGAATCATGCATCGTTCTTCAGAACAAAGGATGCACACATAATCTTTTCATGATCGTTCAACTCCATAAATTCCAATATCATATGGAGTGAAGACAACCACTCCTCTGTTTCCAAAGGGTTTGTGGAACCTTCAAACTCCGACAGCTTCATTCGTCGGAATCGTTCATAAAGTGGTTCTTGATTGACTCTAGGTTGGGGTTGGGGTTCTACTATTTCAATCTCAAGTTCTATTGGTGGCACTTCTTGTTCAGGTGCGGCCATCTGTGGGTTTAGGTCTTCTTCCTGGCCTTGCCTTTGCTCTATCTGTTCTATTCTTTTTCTTAACTCAGCATTTGCCTTCATCTAAGCCTCTAACATGGCTTTTAGTTCATCTACTCTCTTTGACAGGACTAGATGCCCTCTCATGTTTCTCAGGTTTCACGGATTCACCATCTTTTCTATTTCCTGTAATCGCATGAAAATCAATCGTTAAATTTTTCACAAATATATTTTTACCATATAAGTTAAAATAGTGTTAATCATCATATAGATTTCAACATTTCAAAATATGATTGTCATTTCATTTCATTTCAAAATATAAATAACCTCTATATATAATTTTATTATCCAGTTCAAAATAAATACATCAAAATATCTCTAATGCTTAGGGCATTTCCTAACACACCATCCATGCTTAGTCAACTAGCCAATAAGCATACACAGATCAATTTGCCATTCGTTAAGGAATTATGTGGAGCTAGTAGAGGGACCAATTGGACGTATATAATTGAGCTTTCCATATGGTCATCATTTTGTATCGAACAGCTCAATCATATGATCACTAATTTCAAAGTCACACTACTATAAACCTGAAACTAAACTCCCAATTATATATCGTATCACGTACGCCTGTGACAAGCTATTGTCCAATGACTTTGTCATGTATGCAAAACCCTCATATGATATCTATAATCAGCCTTAGGTCAAAGTCTGTTCAATCCTACTGATCAGGCTATCTTAAAGTTCCATTATACTACCAAATAAGAAAATAATGTGAATAAGAAGTCATCTGCCTAGCAGATGACCCAGGGCTTTGTCCATTTTTACATCTAGTATAATGCCTTTAAGAGGATACCCTTAACTCCTTAGACCTATGATTCTAAAATCTGTAAACAAACCTTCTATCGTATACAAGTCATGCACCCAATAAATTGGTGTGACGTCCCGTAGCCCTGAATGGCTCGGATCGTCACTTAAAACTACTATTGATACTTACTTGCTTAAAAACTATTACTTAACTTACTTAATTTGATAGCATGATTTTAGGGTTTTTTTTTCTTGAATGCATACGTGTGTACTGTTCATGTACTTATACTTTAAAAATACAAAGTCTACATCATAGGGAGTTCAATTACACATACATACTTATAAAACTGTTTAATTAATTACTATTCAAAATATACTATTTACTCAAAAACTGCACGAAAGTTTTAAACATGCGGTGATATCCATAACCTCACCCTCACATCCGCCTCCGCCGCCGTCATCGCCCATTGAACTCTAAGCTATAGGTCGCTTACCTACAGCATGAACACACACTGTGAGCTTTATTGCCTAGTAAGTACAACATGTTGTCCGCAAAACGTGATTAAATCATAATACATACTTAAAATCATATAAGCATGTCATGTACCAACATATATCACTGAATCATTCCACATACCAGGACATCACATATTACTGAATGCAGAACATCACATACTGTATGCATAACAAAAAACATCGTGAACTGAATGCATACCTACTATAGCTGAAAGCATAATGAACTCTGATTAATGCATATCGTGAACAATGCATGGTCCGGTTATGCTCATATTATGCTTCAACATTCTCTTTCTTTCCTATGTCTAGCTGAGGGCCCGTGTGTCAGTACTGAATGTGCGTGGATCATCAGAAACATCCGTGATCACTAACTTAAGAGTCGTCAATGGAGGCTCATCTTACTTTAACTTGAAAAACCTCTTCAACAGAAAAGGCCGGTATGACACGATTATTAAATTCCCAATTTTTTATCTGATCTGCCCATATACTGTACTAAGCTGTCCCTAATTTTACGCGATAGGGATATATGGCATCTAACTTGTGCTTTTCATCAATCTACACAATTGTGAAATTATATGCTTTCATAATATGTTGTGCAACAACTCTGCATAGTTGCATACTTAATATACTGTAAAAATCAATACTTTAAATTCATTTTGCTCATGCTGTAGGCAAAGTTGTACTTACCTAGTTTGCAAACAAACTTGTACTCTCGCCTTTGTCGAATTACAGGCAACCACCTGTCAACAACACGTATTCTATTAATACTCTTGCTGAGTCATTAATACCGTTAGTGACTAGAGCAGATACTAACGTATGGTATCGATTGCTGCCGATACTAACTTGCTTTCTTTTAGGTCAGTTTGATCGTTTAATCATAGCTAATTAATTTATTACCTAATAAATTAATTAACATCATTCTTAGGTCACTATTATCATTAGTGACCATAACTTGCATAGTTGTATGGTACCGAGGCCCATCGGTACCTTACTGCCCTATTTTGGGAATTAGGTGTTGAACTTCTATCGCATTTGATTAAGTTGTCTACTTGACAAATTAATCATCGTTCCTCACTATATCGTTCAAACTCAGTCCTTGACTTGTTGACCGACCAATCAACCGACTAATTACCTTGTGCGTCATTAACTAGGTAGCCTATCAGGTTACTTTGCTTGTTTGGTGTGGTGGCCTACCGGGCTACCACTACTGTGTTATTTTTGAAAATTGTTTTGGTTGCCTTATAAAATTTTGGGAAAATTATGTTCTTTGAAACTATCTCCTTATCACCCCGTTGGAAGGTGGGGGCGTTTTATTGTAATCATATTTTATTTTAAAATGGTTAGAACACATTTTGGTATTTGCATTTTAAAAGTGGGTTTTGAACCATTTACCGAAACTGTCTTAAAAATGTGTTTGAAACGACTTAGTTTGTAAATTTGGTAAACATAAAAATTTCAATCCTCAATGAGATGAACAACTCTTATGTTCATCTCAAAGCTCAAATCAAACTCTAATAGGTCCTAAACTCACTAAACCCATGGCTAGTTTGTGTCCAGTTTTAAGAAAAATCCCAGCTTTATGCTATTTTAAAAATGGCTCTGTTTGAGGCCCGAAACGGCCAAATTTTTAAAATATGTACTTGTCATCTTAAAGGTTTTGACGAGATCTACAACTTTTATGTTGATTCTGAGATCCGATTCGGACTCTAAATGGTTCATTTTTAACAAAACCCGAGACTGTTCCTGTGCTCGGACTTTTAGTCCTAGTTTTGGACACCGGTTCAAAACTACTAGAAAAGTCTATTTTAGATTCATTTTTGGCCAAAAGCTATTTGACGTAAAAATGACCATAATGAAATTTTCTTAAAATTTCATGTTTTACTAAATCCCAAATTTAGAATTTAATGTGGTCAAAATGGGCAAAACCTATGGCCTAAATCTGGGGATAGATTTGTGTCCAGCCACCTTAACATCCACACATGCACGCATATCCATCCATAAAATTTAAACCACAACTACACAATTCCATAAACTTAAAAATGAAAAGCTAACGGCTTTAAATAAACTTATTACAACCCATTGTACAAATAAATACACATAAATTCCTTGATCAAAAACTTAAAAATAACTAACCACAAAAAGAGGGTTTTTGGTTTTACCTTATATGCTATGAACCAAGCACACCGAATGAAAGCTTGGGTGACCAAAATGACCATGTGAACCAAGGGGGTTTGGCGTTAGTTTATGCTAAAAAAGACAGTAAAAATTTTCTCTTATCATCAAACCAAAATAACAACTAAAAGTCACAAAGATTGTTCTAGAATCTTACTCTTGAATGACCTTGGAATGGCTTGGATGGAAACCTCTTATCACAAGCTTGGTGGTGGCTAGCTTTTGGTGAGTTTTTGGTTGGATTTTTGGCTTGCAAATGGTTGGTTTGGAGGCTAGGGAGTGGTTGGCTATAGCTAGGAAAATAAGAAGAAGAATGGTTGGTTTTTGGGTGCAAAAGAAAGTTACCCCTTTAGGTCAAGCATGCCTTTCATAGGCAAATCTAACCCAACTTAATCAAACTTAAGCTCACTTAATTAAGCCATAATTTTGCCTAATTGGGGAATAAATTGCTGCCATTTCAACTCCCAAAAGCTGAGGGCTGCGCGCATGGGGAAGGGGCCAAACAAAAAATTTTCTTGTTGGCCATGTGATGGGAACCTTGCATTTTTTAATCAAAAAGGTGGCCAACACATCCCTAACTTTAGGGAAAACTTTTCCCTCTTTTTAGGGCTGCATTTGGCTATGTTCTAGCTGCTTGCACATGGTTTTCTAGGGGAAATTTCATCTGCAAAGTTGTAATGACCGCCATTTTTATGGCACCTACTTACCATGTAATAAGTCATTAAGGAATAAAATGGACATAATTTAATGTCTTTTAGTACAATTTAAGTAACACGGTCAGGTACACAACCGTGTGAGTGACCGTGTGCCATTCAGACTGTGTATCTATTAATAGGCGTGTGAGTATACATAGTCGTGTAGTGTAACACGGTCAAGTACACGATCGTGTAAGAGGCTGTGTACCGCTCAGATAGATGAATGTGTTTCAAAGACATGGCCGTGTTGAGTAGTCTCAACTAGTACGCGCCCGTGTTGTGTTGCACAAGCACGTGTAAGAGTCCGTGTAGAAGGCTGTGTAATGAGCCGAGAGCCACTGTAATGACTCTCATGAATTATGAAACTTAATTACTATGTAATGATGTAATTAAGTTAATAAGCACAGTGTACTTTTCAGTTGAATGAATTAAACAGGAATAGTAACGTTTAATTACTATTTATGCAGTGAAAGGGGCAACCGACAGTGAAATCGGTCCACCCTATTATGTGAGTATGCGTTGAGACATGCAATATCAAGAAATCGGTCCAGGCGACCATTTCATGATACAGAACTGATGAGCTAGTCATCAGTACGCTCAGACTGGTCACCTGAGCGCAGTAGTGATAATTGCCCTAATAGATGTACAGTATGGAGAAAAGTGGTTTAGATGACCTCTTCTCGCCAATGGACTGACAAAATCAAAGTCAGAACGCTCAGATTAGTCAGTCAGATAGTGAATAGTGAATAGTGATTAGTGAATAGCAAGAAACGCAGTGTCAGGTTAGTGGCCAAGACGGCCTTAATCTGGCATAAAACTGATATATTAATAGTCAGCAGGCTCAATCTGGTCAACTGAGCACAAAATGTAGATTTTGTTTAAGAGATAAGCAGCATCGGGATGAGAGTCAAGACGACCTTTTCTCACCCCGAAACTGATATATTTAGACTCAGGACGCCCAAATTAGTCAATCGGGCACCTAACACGTTTTTCGAGACGGGATCATACAGATCTCGAAAACTGGTCTAGAAGACCTCAGATGGACGTAAAACTGATAAATTTGAAATCAGGACGTCCAAATTAGTCAAGAGAGACTGTGTTTAAAATTTCACACGAAAACGCCTCGTTATGCGTGCACAGTGTCAACACAATGTAGGCCTAACCACAGTATCAAGAAATTGGTCAAGATGACCTTTTCTTGATATAAAACTGATATATTAATAGTCAGCAAGCTCAATCTGGTCAATTGAGCACAAAATGTAGATTTTGTTTAAGAGATAAGCAGTATCGGGATGAGAGTCAAGACGACCTTTTCTCACCCCGAAACTGATATATTTAGACCCAGGACGCCCAAATTAGTCAATCGGGCACCTGACACGTTTTTCGAGATGGGATCATACAGATCTTGAAAACTGGTCTAGAAGACCTCAGATGGACGTAAAACTGATAAATTTGAAATCAGGACGTCCAAATTAGTCAAGAGAGACTGTGTTTGAAATTTCACACGAAAACGCCTCGTTATGCGTGCACAGTGTCAACACAATGTAGGCATAACCACAGTATCAAGAAATTGGTCAAGATGACCTTTTCTTGATATAAAACTGATATATTTGGAATCAGAATGCTCAAATTAGTCATTTGAGCACAAAAAGTAATTTTTGACCGGGAACCATGCAGTATCGGGAAACTGGTCGAGACGACCTCGGATGAAGATAAAACTGATATATTTGGGTTCAGTACGCCCAAATTAGTCAGTATAGTCTATCTTAAAATTTTTCAAAAAATTAGTATAAAAGGACGAAATTTTTGGGACTATTGAAAAATAGCCCCCATAATTTTTCCAAATCTCATTTCCTCCCCCAACACCACACGAGGATAAACAGTAACCATCAGTCGAATCCGACCTCCGTTTTCAACACCGCCGGCACCATTGGAAAGCTCTCGACGAGCTGATTCCAATGGTGGGCCGAGTCAACCGAACCGACGCCGGAGCACGCCGTACGCGCCGCCCAAAGCCGCCGGTGGCCGAATTTTTCAAACCGCCGTATCTCCGCCTTCCGACGTCCAAATGCCATGATTCCAGTCCTAATGGATTCGTGATGAAGACTAGAACAAAACCCAGGCTTCATTTCACGTCAACAGCTACCGGATCGCGCCACCCAAGGTTCACCGTCGCCGTCGCCATCGCCGCCGTCGAATCTTGCTATTCCGGTGGAGTTGAGTTGCAAGGTCGGTATCAAAATGCTCAGAACAACACGTAGATCAAAAGCCCCAAATCAATTTTGGGCAACAACGCCAGAAAATGAAGATCCAACACCGCCGTCGTTGCCGACTTTTCGAGGGCCGATTTCCGGTGATAGGAGCCTCGATTGGTGAAATTGACACCACCAATGGGTTCCTCTCGTCGAGCTCGTCAAGATGGTGGTCGCCGCTCCCATCGCCACCGTGGTCAACGCCGCTCAACGGCGACCCGAACACCGAAAATTGAAGAATGGCCCGTTGGCCTATTTTTGACGTTCCGGACACATCCGCGGCATCGGATTTGCAAACTGGAGTTTCAAAAGTGTAGAACGATGATTCAAAGATTGTGCGGTCGAGACCAAACGGTTTGTTCGACCGCCGACGGGAACGATTTTGGTAGTGGTTTTGATCCCTTGATTCCTCAATTTATTATTGGAAATAATTATGTATTAATTATGGTTTACTGACTTGAGAAATTGTAAGAAAAAGGGATGAAATGTCGAAAAAGAGAATGTTAGGAAATGTGAATATTTTTACGTAAAAAGCGGAGCTTTTACGTAAAAATTAGGCCTCTGGTTTAGTACGTGGCAGGTTAGAATAGGTTAGATAGTTTTGAGGCGTTTCCTAAACGCCGGAAACCCAAAAATTAAGCGGAAATGCTACCGAAATTTCTAAAACAGCACAAAGGGGTATTTTACGAAACGAGGGCTGAAAATGTGATCGGGATGGGAACCCAAGCTCCCTCGATGACCTAGGTCCAGGAAAGAAGGACGGACGTTTACAGGATTAGTGAACCACCCAATTAGAAATCTCGAAATGTAAGAAAACGACCCCTAGATCAGAATAGTGCCACCCGAGGGACGGGTGTGATCGAAGTATAAAATTTGGGGCGATTACATCGGTAACGGTAACCCGACAGGCTAAATGGTCATACGGGAGGTATTCAGTCAGTTGACTGGTCGGTTAGCCAGTCAAGGACCAAGTCGGAATGGGATAGTAAGAGACAGTGATTAATTTGTCAAGTAGACAAATTAATCAAGCACGATTAAAAATTAGATATCAAATTTCCCAAAGTAGAGCAGTTGGGTACCGATAGGCATCGGTATCATACAACGATATGTTTATTAGTTCCTAACGATAGAGTGACCTAAGAGCGATGTTAATTAATTTATTGGGTAAATAAATTAATTAACCCTGATTAGAAAATCAAATTCTTAAGAAGAGGGCAATTAGTACCGATAAGGATCGGTACCACATAACGAGAATTTTTGTTAGTCACTAATGACCACGGTGACCTAAGAGTGAATGTTAATGTAATGCATTATGATTACAGGGAGGTACCTGTATTGTGACGAAGGCGAGAGTATAAACTGTCTGCTGACAGGTAAGTACAACTCCGCCTACAGTATGGATAAAATGAATTTAAAATGATGCTTTTCCAGTATTTTAAGTATGTATCTTGCACACGATGCTGCACAACATACATAAGAGCATATAGTTTCACAATCGAGTAGATTGATGAAAGAACAAGATAAAAGCCATAGATCCCTACCGCGTAGGATTGGGGACAGCTTAGAGAAGCGTATGGCTAGAATAGTTAAACAAGATGGAAATAAATAGGTGTGTCGTACCGGCTCCTTCAGTCGAAGGGGTTTCCAGTTAAAGAAAGTTAAGGCCAAAAGTTGAGCATCAGTTGATGGCTCTTCAGCATTAGTTGACCTCGGGCGTTACCGTTGGTCTGCGCGCACACGGTACTGACACATGGGCCCTAAATAGACAAGAAAAGAAAAGAGAAGCTTGAAGCATAAATGAACATAACCGGACCATGCATTAGTTATAGTTCGTTATGCTTTCTTTTTCAATAGAGTGCATATAGTACACGATGCTTCTATCATGCATAAAGTATGTGATGTTTTATATCTAGTGTTATGACATGTTATGTGATGACATGATATGTGAGCTGATATGTGATATACTTATATGGTATGTGATTTATTAAGTGATATATGTCATGCTTATGATTTTACGTAAGTGTTATGTTTTAAACATGTTTTGCGGTTAACATGTTGTACTTACTGGGCGTAAAGCTCACGGAGTGTGTTCATGCTGTAGGTAAGCATCCTATAGCGTAAACATCAAGGGACGATGATGGTGGCGGAGGTGGATGTGAGGATGAGGTTATGGATACACCGCGAGTATTCTTCCGCACAGTATGAGTAAATAATATTTTGAATGGTGACAGTTGAATAGTATTTTGAATAGTAAAGTTTAAACGGTATTTTAGAACAGTATACAGTATATGTATGAGTAGTATATTTAAATAGTATCTGGTGAATAGTAATCAGATAAACAAGTATATAATTGTGTATGTATAACTTAAATCCTTCTGTTTTTCAAATTCCGCATTTTAATAGTATGCGTACATGAATAGTAAATACGTACGCGTATAAAAAAAATTTTCCCTCTAAATTTATGGTATTAATTTCAGCAAGTTTAAGTATCGGTTTTAAAGTAGAAGTATAAGTAAAAGTTAAAGAAGCAAGTAATATAGTTTTCAGTGACGGTCCGGGCCGCTAAGGGCATGGGGCATCACAGTTGGTATCAGAGCGGTTTCCTGCCATCCTACCTCACATCGCCGCATGCCTGCCTCATCTGTCCAAGTAAGTTAGTTTTATTTTTTAGTCAGTAAATGTTTATCTATTGAAGATAACATTTTATAGTAATGAAACAACGAAATCTATGATGGCGAGGATAAGATGAAAAGATGCTGAGATCATTATACGAAAAATCACGACCGTGCAGTGCTAGAGAACTGCTCAGAGAAAGAACATGGATTGCTACCCGAGTTGTACCGATCTTCAAGGCTAGTTGTCCACCAAGTTTCGAGTGGCAAAAAGTACTCCTGCACTCCATGAGAATGTGAGGACTGGTTTCACGTTATCAAAGTGATTCCCTGATTATACGTCATTAACCAGGATAACTGAGTCCTGTTGGCTGTTGATATCTCTCAGGAAGATACTCTCGTGTGTATCGGGATCCTTATGACCAGGATGAGCTCTTAACTGTGTCGAGTTTCGCCATACCACGATCGAGCCAATCTCTGAGAGCAGTCCAGCATCAGCCCCAGTTTTTCTCTATGGGTAAGTGGGGAGTGAAACCGCCTAAGTTCTCTAAAGTTATGGATATACGAGAATTTGTTCATCGGACTGAAAGACTGCAGCTGATGTCCGGCGATACAGTTCTAACGTATGTTGTTCGCTACAAGGAACCGATATGGACTTCTACAATACATTCCGAGACAAAAGTGGATCAAGACAGGAGAAGACCCAAAGAGAGAGAGACCTTGCCAAACAGAATTAGAAGAGCGATCAAGCAGGACTAGCAAGCCTTATCAAGGAGATAGTGAACGCCAAGAGAAAAGTGCTCAACCCCAGGAACCTGCACAAGCTCAAGGCATTATAGCAGCCGCCATTATGGAGGGTGACTCGGTAGAACCAGCACCCCAACTGGCCGATGAAGAGTTCATGGCCGAGTAGCAGCCAGAAGTACACGAGGGCAATAGGGAGCCGATGGAGAACCCCGAACCAGCCAGTATGTCTCCCGAACACCCCATGAAAGAGGAAGATAAGGAGACTCTTTCCGACGCCCATCCCGATGATGAGGGAAAGGAGATCCCCAACCACTTTAGTAATGACGAAGTCATCATAGTCAGCGATGACGAGGTCAGTTTCAGCTGAGAAGAAGAGGAGAACCCAGAGGAGTACTCACTCAGCGATAGTGACGATGAGGAGATGCCTGATACTGAATCAGGATTGTCCTTCCAATAGTAGTAACCCTTCTGCGGGAATGTTAGTTATGAAAATATATAGAGGGAAGCAGTAGCTCTCCCCCGTCAGTTATAGCATAATGTACTTGTTGGGATCGTATAGGGGAAGTGTGTGTCACTCCCGCTGAACTAGAATCTTGAATATATGTATATATATTATGTGAAATACTTTATGAGATAAGCAGTAAAGCTTTGCCCTAGGGGCCAGATATAATTTTTTCCACAGTGTGAGAATGATATGACAGAAAGTGCAGGACGAATTCTAGCACTCAGACGATGTCCCAATACAATGCGGCAATTGTATTGAACATCACAGTATGAGAGAAAGAAAGATGGATTTAGTGTGTATATTTATATCCATAATGTTTAAGTAAGATTGTTAAGTAAGAAACAAAATGATATGTGATACGAGTCCCAAGTACAGAATTTAAGAGACTTATATTTTCCTTTCCCGCTGTACGATAGGGTTACATAGGAAAACATGGCAAGAATGAGAGCTTAGTTAAACCCAGCATCCTGAGAGGATGAGTTGATAGCACAGATCGCAGCCATGCGAGAGATGACGGAGAACTAGCAACGGGAGCTAAACCAGCGTAGAGAACAGCTGGGCCAACCCCAGGCACCACAGTCAGTAGAGATGCCAGCACAGGAGGCTCTAGCAGCCCAGAAACTCTGAGGGAGCAAGCAGCTCCTCCAGCCCAGGAGGCACTAGCACCCATAGTAATGGCTGCTTTCGTAACAACAATTGTTTTTCTACCAATCTCTAGCGAAGGTGACTTATATGAGAGATTCTGGCGCATGAAAGCGTTAGAATTCGAAGGAATCACCAACCCTATAGAGGCCAATGACTGGCTAACGGATATCCAAGTAATCTTGGATTTTATAGGGCTAACAGATAGAGAGAAAGTGATGTGCGCATCCTTCACCTTGCGCAATGAGGCGCGTCAGTGGTGGAAGATGGTAGCCATTAGGAGGAACATTAGAGAGATGAGCTGGAGCGATTTCATTAAGGAATTCAAGGAGATGTACTTCAACGAGGAAGCACTAGCAGCGTAGTAAGACAAGCTCAACAACCTGTGCCAAGGTAGTATGACTGTTATGGAGGCAGTCAAGAAGTTTGAGCAGTTGGCTCAACTTTTTCCAGATTTGGTACCGACTAAAAGGAGAGAGTTAGATGAATAATGAAGATGTTCTGAACAGACATCGCAGTTTAGGTTTGTAGCGGACGCCACGGACTAGCGACACTAGCAGAACATGTCAGTAAGGCTATCTGAGCTGAGTACTAGTTGGCTCAGGATAAGGAGCAAAAGACACAGAATTTTAAGGCACGAAAGGACGGAAAAACGCAAGCTGAGCAGGCTCAGGTGAAGCAGAACCCCGAGTTACAATACAGAGGACAGAACATGGGAACCGACTAGAATAGCAGGCATTCCAACAACAACAACAAGAGAAAAGGGGAACCAGGGCAACCAAGATTCATAGGAGAATTTTCCCCAGAAGAGAAATGATCTGGAAGGAGATGACAGCCAATACCCGACATGCACGAGATGTGGAAAGAGGCACCCAGGAGAATGCAAGCAGAGAGCAAGTGGTTATTTCATCTGTGGTAATAAAGGCCACTCTGCCAAAAACTGGCACTCCAACCTGCAGAATCGACAGAATCAACCCCGCACTGAGAATAATCAACTTCACACCGACCAGACCAGGATCGAAGACCCTTCAATCACACAAGGTATACTGAAAGCTTCAGACAGCTAAGGGAGAATCTATGCTTACACTGGGAATGACGTTGAAGTTGTAACTTCTGCAATGGTGACAGGCCAGCTTTCTATCGCCGACTTTGATGCGTTATTTCTACTTGATTTTGGAGCCACCCATTCGTTGCATCATCAGATTCTGCCAAAAAAAAAAAAAAAGCTTAGGACACAACGTTGTCATAAACTGTTGAAGGCGGAAAATCGTTTTCGAACCAATCGGATGTGAAAAGTTCATCTATAAGGGTTTGTCGCCAGAGCAACCAAAGACGATGATATCAGCAGTGAAGGCTCGCGAGATGCTATCCAGTGGATGCACAGACTTCCTAGTACACGTAGCAGATAAGACTCAAGGAATAGAGATAGGACCCGACAACGTACCGATAGTCAGGGAATTCATGGAGATATTTCCAGAAGATCTTACAGGACTCCAACCAGAGCGCGGGATCTCGTTCGAGACTGAACGTCTACTAGAATCAACCCCATCTTTGAGGCCCCCTACGAAATGGGCCCTGTAGAGCTAAAGGAGCTCCAAGCCCAGCTAAAGGACTAAATAGATAAGGGATTTATTCGACAGAGCTATTCACCCTGGAGAGCACCCATACCATTCGTGAAGAAGAAAGATGGACCACTGAGAATGTACATCGACTACAGAGAGTTGAACAGGATTACGATTAAGAACAAGCATCTGTTGCCGCGAGTTGACGATCTATTTGATTAGCTCTGAGATGCTGCAATGTCCTTGAAGATCGATCTATGTTCAGGGTACCATCAACTATGAATCAGGAAAGAAGATGCACCAAAAACAGCCTTTCAAACGCGGTACGGACATTACGAGTTTCTGTTCATGTCGCTCAGATTAACGGACGCACCAGCAACTTTCATGAACCGGATGAATCGCATGTTCAAGGACTATTTTGATAAGTTTGTCATTGTGTTCATCGATGACATACTTATACACTCTAAGACGAAGGAAGAGCATGAAGAGCACTTAAGGATCATTTTGCGCATGTAACAGGACCATCAGTTATACGCCAAGTTCTCCAAGTACGAGTTTTGGCTGGAGAAGGTCCATTTCCTAGGCCACGTAGTCCCCAAGGAAGGAGTATCTGTGGACCCGATGAAAATTGATACAGTTAGCGCGTGGCCAGCTCAGAGGAACGTAACAGGAATTCACAGTTTCTTTAAACTAACAGGATGTTACCTACACTTAGTCGAAGGCTACTCAAAGTTAGCTGCTTCGCTCACAACGCTCACCAAGAAGGGAAAGAGGTATAAGTGAATCGACAAGTGTGAGGAAAGCTTTCAAGAGCTGAAATGAAGACTCATAAGCACTCCAATGCTGACCATTTCAAATGTTGGTCAGGGAGGCTTTATGATTTAAGCGCCGCATCTAAAACCAAGTTGGAAACTATGTTGATGCAGAGTGGTAGAGTAGTCGCGTATGCTTCACGACAACTCAAAAACCTTGAGAAGAGCTACCCAATGCGTGATCTGGAGCTAGTAGAGATAGTTTTTACGATAAAAGCATGGACGCACTACCTGTACGGAGTCACGTGCGAGATTTACATCGACCACTAGAGCCTCAAATGTATCTTCACGCAGAAAGAGCTCAACATGAGGCAGCGCAGATGGCTAGAGTTGGTAAGGATTACGACCGTGAGATCCTATACCATCTGGGGAAAGCCAATAAAGTGGTCAATGCGTAGAGTCAGAAGCATATTACTATGCCCATGAATATTAGTGCCTTGTCAGGAGCGCTACAAAGGAGCTATGCGATAGCGAGATCAAGATTTTGATAGGGAGATTGTCTGACATGACCCTCCAATCGACGCTCCAAGAAGAGATCAAGATCGGTCCAGATTTTGATTTGTCCCTGCTCAAGTCCAGAAAGGAAGCTATAGAGGACAAGGGTTCAGAGTTTAAGATCCTTAAGGACGACATACTCTACTATAGAGATAGAGTGTGTGTTCTAAAAGATGAAGAACTCAAGAAGCGAATCCTTTTGGAACCTTACGAGACGTCATATTCCGTACATCCGGTAGCGAATAAGATGTACAAGTACCTAAAGGAAAGCTTTTGGTGGCTTGGAATGAAGAATGACATTGTCGAGTTCGTCGCCAGATGCCTTACGTGCCAGAAGGTTAAGGTAGATCACCAGCGCTCAGTAGGATAATCATAGGAAATTAAGCTACCCGAGTAGAAATGGGACCAGATTACGATGAATTTCATAGTCGGATTGCCGAAGATGTCAAACGATAATGACGTAATCTGGGTGATTGTAGATAGACTGACGAAATCAGCTAGATTTTTAGCAATGAAAGTTAGCTACTCGGTGGAACGACTAGCAGAATCCATGCGGCACAGTTCGTGAAACGGCACGGAGTACCAGAGTCGATCGTCTCAGATCGTAGTGGATGCTTTACCTCCAGATTTTGGCAAAGCATTTAAGCCGCATTACAGTCCAAATGAGAGTTCAGCACAACATTTCATCCTCAGATCGACAGTTAGTCCGAGAGGAACATACAGATGTTAGAGGACATGTTGAGACCTACGTCCTAGACTTCAAAGGAAATTGGAATCAGAAGCTACCATTGAGCGAGTTCTCATACAACAGCAACTACCATTCCTAGATAGGAATGGCACCGTACGAGACACATTGTGGAAGGAAATGCAGATCTCTGGCTCATTAGTACGAGTTTGGAGAGAAACGACTAGTTAGCTCAAACATCATCAAGAATACCATGGCAGACGTGAAGCTGATACGAGAAACGTTAGATACAGCACATAGTCGACAGAAAAATTTTGACAATAAGCGCTATGGACCCCTCGAGTTTCAAGTAGGAGACTCGGTCTTTTTCAAGGCGGCACCCATGAAAGGGGTGATGCACTTTGAAAAGCAAGGAAAGCTCCGTCCTAGGTATATAGGACCCTCGAGATAATAGAGAAAGTCGGGAAGGTGGCTTATAGACTAGCACTTCCTCCTAAGTTAGCTACAGTGCACAATGTCTTTCACGTTTTGATGTTGAAGAAGTACGTGCCAGACAGCTCCCATGTTCTTAGCCAAGAATCCGTTGTAGTATACGCTGATTCGACGTACGAGGAGAGACCCGTGCAGATCCTAGTCAGAGAGGAGAAGGTACTTAGGAATAAAGTATACCGCTAGTAAAAGTGTTGTGGTGGAACCATCGTGTTGAGAAAGCCACATGAGAATGGGAAGAAGACATAAGAAGAGACGTCCCAGAATTATTCTAATTTTCGAGGACGAAAATTTTGTAAGGGGGGTAGGTTGTAATGACTGCCATTTTTATGGCACCTACTTACGATGTAATAAGTCATTAAGGAATAAAATGGACATAATTTAATGTCTTTTAGTACAATTTAAGTAACACGGTCAGGTACACAACCGTGTGAGTGACCGTGTGCCATTCGGACTGTGTATCTATTAATAGCCGTGTGAGTATACATAGTCGTGTAGTGTAACACGGTCAAGTACACGATCGTGTAAGAGGCTGTGTACCGCTCAGATAGATGAATGTGTTTCAAAGACATGGCCGTGTTGAGTAGTCTCAACTAGTACGCGCCCGTGTTGCGTTGCACACGCACGTGTAAGAGTCCGTGTAGAAGGCTGTGTAATGAGCCGAGAGCCACTGTAATGACTCTCATGAATTATGAAACTTAATTACTATGTAATGATGTAATTAAGTTAATAAGCACAGTGTGCTTTTCAGTTGAATGAATTAAACAGGAATAGTAACGTTTAATTACTATTTATGCAGTGAAAGGGGCAACCGACAGTGAAATCGGTCCACCCTATTATGTGAGTATGCGTTGAGATACGCAATATCATGAAACCGGTCCAGGCGACCATTTCATGATACAGAACTGATGAGCTAGTCATCAGTACGCTCAGACTGGTCACCTGAGCGCAGTAGTGATAATTGCCCTAATAGATGTACAGTATGGAGAAAAGTGGTCTAGATGACCTCTTCTCGCCAATGGACTGACAAAATCAAAGTCAGAACGCTCAGATTAGTCAGTCAGATAGTGAATAGTGAATAGTGAATAGTGAGAAACGCAGTGTCAGGTTAGTGGCTAAGACGGCCTTAATCTGGCATAAAACTGATATATTAATAGTCAGCAGGCTCAATCTGGTCAATTGAGCACAAAATGTAGATTTTGTTTAAGAGATAAGCAGCATCGGGATGAGAGTCAAGACGACCTTTTCTCACCCCGAAACTGATATATTTAGACTCAAGACGTCCAAATTAGTCAATCGGGCACCTAACAAGTTTTTCGAGACGGGATCATACAGATATCGAAAACTGGTCTAGAAGACCTCAGATGGACGTAAAACTGATAAATTTGAAATCAGGACGTCCAAATTAGTCAAGAGAGACTGTGTTTGAAATTTCACACGAAAACGCCTCGTTATGCGTGCACAGTGTCAACACAGTGTAGGCCTAACCACAGTATCAAGAAATTGGTCAAGATGACCTTTTCTTGATATAAAACTGATATATTTGGAATCAGAATGCTCAAATTAGTCATTTGAGCACAAAAAGTAATTTTTGACCGGGAACCATGCAGTATCGGGAAATTGGTCGAGACGACCTCGGATGAAGATAAAACTGATATATTTGGGTTCAGCACGCCCAAATTAGTCAGTATAGCCTATCTTAAAATTTTTCAAAAAATTAGTATAAAAGGACGAAATTTTTGGGACTATTGAAAAATAGCCCCCATAATTTTTCCAAATCCCATTTCCTCCCCCAACACCACACGAGGATGAACAGTAACCATCAGTCGAATCCGACCTCCGTTTTCAACACCGCCGGCACCATTGGAAAGCTCTCCACGAGCTGATTCCAACGGTGGGCCGAGTCGACCGAACCGACGCCAGAGCACGCCGCACGCGGCGCCTAAAGCCGCCAGTGGCCGAATTTTTCAAACCGCCGTATCTCGGCCGTCCGACGTCCAAATGCCACGATTCTGGTCCCAATGGATTCGTGGTGAAGAGTAGAACAAAACCCAGGCTTCATTTCACGTCAACAGCCGCCGGATCGCGCCGCCCAAGGTTCACCGTCGCCGTCGCCATCGCCGCCGTCGAATCTCGCTATTCCGGCGGAGTTGAGTTGCAAGGTCGGTATCAAAATGCTCAAAACAACACGTAGATCAGAAGCCCCAAATCAATTTTGGGCAACAACGCTGGAAAATGAAGATCCAACACCGCCGCCGTTGTCGACTTTTCGAGGGTCGATTTCCGGTGATAGGAGCCTCGATTGGTGAAATTGACACCACCAATGGGTTCCTCTCGTCGAGCTATTCAAGATGGTGGTCACCGCTCCCATCGCCGCCGTGGTCAACGCCGGTCAACGGCGGTCAACGGCGACCCGGAGACCGAAAATTGAAGAATGGCCCGTTGGCCTATTTTTGACGTTCCGGACACATCCGCGGCATCGGATTTGCAAACTGGAGTTTCAAAAGTGGAGAACGATGATTCAAAGATTGTGCGGTCGAGACCGAACGGTTTGTCCGACCGCCGACGGGAACGATGTTGGTAGTGGTTTTGATCCCTTGATTCCTCAATTTATTATTGGAAATAATTATGTATTAATTATGGTTTACTGACTTGAGGAATTGTAAGAAAAAGGGATGAAATGTCGAAAAAGAGAATGTTAGGAAATGTGAATATTTTTACGTAAAAAGCGGAGCTTTTACGTAAAAATTAGGCCTCTGGTTTAGTACGTGGCAGGTTAGAATAAATAGGTTAGATGGTTTTGAAGCGTTTCCTAAACGCCGGAAACCCAAAAATTAAGCGGAAATGCTGCCGAAATTTCTAAAATGGCACAAAGGGGTATTTTAGGAAACGAGGGCTGAAAATGTGATCGGGATGCTCGATGACCTAGGTCTAGGAAAGAAGGACGGACGTTTACAGGATTAGTGAACCGCCCAATTAGAAATCTCGAAATGTAAGAAAACAACCCCTAGATCAGAATAGTGCCACCCGAGGGACGGGTGTGATCGAAGTATAAAATTTGGGGCGATTACATCGGTAACGGTAACCCGATAGGCTAAATGGTCATACGGGAGGTATTCAGTCAGTTGACTGGTCGGTTAGCCAGTCAAGGACCAAGTCGGAATGGGATAGTGAGAGACAGTGATTAATTTGTCAAGTAGACAAATTAATCAAGCACGATTAAAAATTAGATATCAAATTTCCCAAAGTAGAGCAGTTGGGTACCGATAGGCATCGGTATCACACAACGATAAGTTTATTAGTTCCTAACCATAGAGTGACCTAAGAGCGATGTTAATTAATTTATTGGGTAAATAAATTAATTAACCCTGATTAGAAAATCAAATTCTTAAGAAGAGGGCAATTAGTACCGATAAGGATCGGTACCACATAACGAGAATTTTTGTTAGTCACTAATGACCACGGTGACCTAAGAGTGAATGTTAATGTAATGCATTATGATTACAGGGAGGTACCTGTATTGTGACGAAGGCGAGAGTATAAACTGTCTGCTGACAGGTAAGTACAACTCCGCCTACAGCATGGATAAAATGAATTTAAAATGATGCTTTTCCAGTATTTTAAGTATGTATCTTGCACACGATGCTGCACAACATACATAAGAGCATATAGTTTCACAATCGAGTAGATTGATGAAAGAACAAGATAGAAGCCATAGATCCCTACTGCGTAGGATTGGGGACAGCTTAGAGAAGCGTATGGCTAGAACAGTTAAACAAGATGGAAATAAATGGGTGTGTCGTACCGGCTCCTTCAGTCGAAGGGGTTTCCAGTTAAAGAAAGTTAAGGCCAAAAGTTGAGCATCAGTTGATGGCTCTTCGGCATTAGTTGACCTCGGGCGTTACCGTTGGTCTGCGCGCACACGGTACTGACACATGGGCCCTAAATAGACAAGAAAAGAAAAGAGAAGCTTGAAGCATAAATGAACATAACCAGACCATGCATTAGTTATAGTTCGTTATGCTTTCTTTTTCAGTAGAGTGCATATAGTACACGATGCTTCTGTCATGCATAAAGTATCTGAAGTTTTATATCCAGTGTTATGACATGTTATGTGATGACATGATATGTGAGCTGATATGTGATATACTTATATGGTATGTGATTTATTAAGTGATATATGTCATGCTTATGATTTTACGTAAGTGTTATGTTTTAAACATGTTTTGCGGTTAACATGTTGTACTTACTGGGCGTAAAGCTCACGGAGTGTGTTCATACTGTAGGTAAGCATCCTATAGCGTAAACATCAAGGGACGATGATGGTGGTGGAGGTGGATGTGAGGATGAGGTTATGGATACACCGCGAGTATTCTTCCGCACAGTATGAGTAAATAATATTTTGAATGGTGGCAGTTAAATAGTATTTTGAATAGTAAAGTTTAAACGGTATTTTAGAACAGTATACTGTATATGTATGAGTAATATATTTAAATAGTATCTGGTGAATAGTAATCAGATAAACAAGTATATAATTGTGTATGTATAACTTAAATCCTTATGTTTTTCAAATTCCGCATTTTAATAGTATGCGTACGTGAATAGTAAATACGTACGCATATAAAAAAAAAAATTTTCCCTCTAAATTTATGGTATTAATTTCAGCAAGTTTAAGTATCGGTTTTAAAGAAGAAGTATAAGTAAAAGTTAAAGAAGCAAGTAATATAGTTTTCAGTGACGGTCCGGGCCGTTGAGGGCACGGGGCGTCACAAAAGTCTTCTCTTCGTAGTCTAATTTCTGCCTTTCGGTATCCGACCCCTTTTTTGACAGTGTTCTAGTTTTCAACCAGAATTGCATTTTCTGAATCCGATTTTTATACTGTTAATTTCTGTTTGGGTTGTAATGTCTAAGAGCCCATTCTGAGTTTATTTTACTATTTATTTTCTATACTGTGGTTGTGTCTACATTGTGTTGTCCTTGCACATGCATGACGAGGTGTTCTCGTGCGAAATTTCAAACACAATCTCTCCTGACTAATTTGGACATGTTGATTTCAAATTTATCAATTTTACGTCCAACTGAGGTCGTCTGGACCAGTTTTTAGGATCTGTGTGACCCCGCCTTGAAAAACATGTTAGGTGCCCAATTGACTAATTTAGGCGTTCTGAGTCAAAATATATCAGTTTCGGGGCGAGAAAAGTTCGTCTTGACCCTCTTCCCGATACTATGTATCTCTCAAACAAAAATTCTTGTTTTATGCTCAATTGACTAAATTGAGCCTGTTGACTGTTATAATATCAGTTTTAAGTAAAATTAAGGCCGTCTTGGCCATTAACCTGACATTGCGTATCTACTATTCACTATTTTCTGTTTAACTGACTAGTCTAAGTGTTCTGACTCCGATTTTGTCAGTCTCTGGCCGAGAAGAGGTCATCTGGAGTAATTTCTCAATACTGTACCTCTGTTAGGGTTACTATCACTGTTGTGCTTAGATAACGGGTTTGAGCGTACTGATGATCTGCTCACTAGTTCGGTATCAAGAAATGGTCATCTGGACCAGTTTCCTGATACTACGTATCTTATACACTCATACACATAATAGGGTGGACCGATTTCGCTGTCGGTTGCCCCTTTAACTGTATGAATAGTAATTAAATGTTACTGTACCCATTTAATCTATTCAACCAGAAAATATGTTGTATTTTTCAACTTAGTTACTCATTACATAGTAATTAAGTTTCATGAATCGTGAAAATCTTTACAGCAGCTATCTATTCAATACATGGCATTCTACACGGGTTCTTACACGGGCGTGTACAAGGCAACACGGGTGTGTACTAGTTGAGGTTGCTTAACACGGCTATATCTTTGAAACACGTTTATCTACCCGAGTGGTACACAGCCACTTACACGACCATGTACCTGATCGTGTTATTCAAATTTGTATTAAATGGCATCAAATTCTCAAATTCTCATTATATGGAAATTATGTTAACTAAATGGGGCGGTCCTTACAACCGGTCTATAAGCTTACTACCTCTGAGATGCTTTAGCCATTGGAACATCAAAGTACACAAGTCATATACATGAAGTAGTTCATTTACTCAGGATTAATGTTATTGCATAATGAACGTTAAAAGCAGATTGATCCACTCGTAGCGGACTACGTAGATCAATCACGCTTTAGTCCCAGTATAATACGTCACCACCAAGTAACATATCTATGTCTCTACTCGAGAGTCTATGCTCCAGACAGTCAAGACAAACCATCCCCACCATGGCTTTAAACAACATAATAGTCTTAACATGAGTTAGATGCTTGGTCTAACCCCATAGACTACAGACCTTAGTTTAGACTGCTTACTTTAGAACATTGTCTTCTTGCATACAAAAGTCCATTGCATGCAACGTTCTAACAGTTTTAACACAAGTAGTTAATGAGCCATATTTGCTTACATTTACTTTAACATGTAAATAAAATGAGGACAAACAGCAATGTAATGAATAACCTCTATATATAATTTTATTATCTAGTTCAAAATAAATGAAATACATCAAAATGTCTTTTATGCTTAGGGCGTTTCCTAACAACTTCATCATACTTAACGTACGTTAACATCGTGAACATACTTAATATACTTAACTTCGTGAACATACTTAACACATACTTAAACATTGTAAACATAACATATTTAACGTATGCTTAAATATCGTAAACATAACATACTTTAAACATACTTAATATCCTTTAACATCATGAATATACTTAGCATTGTATTCATTCTTAAAACATACTTCTCATCGTATGACTGACTTATGCATATCAACCAACTTATGCATAACATAACATATGCATAACAATGAATGTTAGTCACGTCATGCTTGCTTATTTTTTTTCTTTCGTTCTTTCATTTTCATTGTTCTTTCTTTCATTCATATCATTCTATTCTCTTCTTTACTTTGCTTTAGTTTCACTTGCGGCCCTTATTAATGGTTATACTTTAATGTAACTTGAACTTTAAACTTTTGCACCTGAGACGTACCATCGTCAGATTGGAAGCCATAAATATGAAACCTCACTTTTGGAAGCCGGTACACCAACATTTAAAGCTTCAGTCTTATTATCTTACTTATCTTTATTTTTCATTACTTTAACTTGTCATTCTTATCTTTTCTTACTGTCTTTCATATGGTTCCGACCAGGTAACATTCTCATTGCCCTTCGTTTGGAACACTTTACATTTCTTTCTTTATTTGTGTGTATTTTATTTTACACATTAATATGCATATAGCACCTTTATACATGCTTTACATATCGCTTATAGCATATAGACATGTTAAGTAAATTCATGCTGCTGACAATAAAATGTCTGAACTTACAACATATAACACTTAGACATAGACATGTCAAGTAAGTTCATGTTGCAAACAATGCAATGTTTGAACTTACAACATATCACACATAGACATATCAGTCAGTTCATGTTGCAGACAAAGAAATGCCTGAACTTACTACATATAACACATAGACATAAACATGTCAAGTAAATTCATGTTGCAGACATTGCAATGTTTGAACTTAGAGATACTTCTACTCGTATCTCCTTTCTCGCTTTCTTGGTCCGCAGACGCTCCTTCATCGCATCTAGAGCAGATTCCCATAACCAAAATAATGACGGTTATTTTAAATCCTCATTTCATACATAAAGCTTAGTAAAACATAAAAATTCTATGTTTCATTTTCCAATTATGAACTTAGGGGTCTAATATCCCATTTATAACTTTTATGCTAACTTTTGGTAAAATTACCATTTTGCTCCTAATAGGATTTTTTATCATAACCTTACTTTTCTTTGATTTACAACTTGGTTTTGGCCTTTAGAATCTTAATTAAGCCATTCTAAGTCCATTAGGGCCCTATTCTATCATTCTTGAAATTTTCGATTAAAATGGCTGTTTTGCCTTGACGGGTCTTTGGGCTGTATCATTTTCATTTTAATGCTTAGATTGGATTTTCTAAGCTCAAAAATCATAAAATCAACTTTCTAGTCTTTGTCGGGTCTTTACCGCTTTAATTGCCCTAAATTTTCATACTTAGTTCATACATGTCCCTCGGGTGGTACTATTCTGACATAGGGGTCCTTTTTCTTCGTTTTCTTACATTTAGAGATTTCGAATGGGCAGTTTACTAATCTCAAAACATCCATCCTTCTTTCCTGAGCCTAGGTCACCGAGGGGGCTTGGGTTTTTACCTCAACCACATTTTGACCGCTCATTTCCTAAAATGCCCATTTGTGCCGTTTTAGAAATTTTGGCAGAATTCTGCTTAATTTTTGGATTCGCAACATTTAGAAAATGCCTTAAAACCATCTACCAATTCTAATCTACCACATACTAAACCAGAGGCCTAATTTTTATGTAAAAACTCAAAATTTTTACGTAAAAATCTTCACATTTCATACATTTTCTTATCCAACCATTTCTCATACCAATACTCCGTAATTAACATATAATCATTCCAATTTATAAATTGAGGAATGAAAGTAGTCGAGATCACTACCAAAGTCATTCAATGACATCCAATGGGTAGGTTGACTCCAATCGGTAATCAAAGGAGCTGTTACGTGCACAAACTTTAATTTACCGTTCTTCACATTTGAAATTTTGGTTGGCAAATCCGATGCCGTGGATATGTCCAGAACATCGAAAATAGGCCAAAGGGCCATCTTTCAAAATTTGGGGTCTGGTCGTCATTGACCGATGTTGACCCACCATTAACTGCTTTGATCGGCGGCAACGTGGGCCAAGATAGGTACCAATTTGTAGATCTCGACAAGAGGAACTCATTTTTGGTGTCAATTTATCAAATCGGAGCTCCCATCACTGGAAAACACCTTTCCCACGGTTGACGGCGGTGGCAACATTCGATCTCTGTCGTCCCAAAGTTGATTCATGCAATTGAGTTAGGGCTTTTATTCTTTGCACTATTCTGAGCAATTTGGGCTAGGCGGTGTCGGTCACCTCTGCCGGAATCAATGAGTTCCACGGTGGCATTGTGGCGGCGACAGCACGGAGTTACGCAGCGCGATTTTTTGGTCGTTGAGGTGAAATAAGGCATAGGTTTCTTCTCCTCATCACCACGAATCTATTGGGATCGGAATCACCTCGATCGAAGGCTAGACAACGAAGATATGGCATCAAGAAATTTCGCGTACTTAGGCGTCCTTGGGCGGCGCGTGCGGCGTCCTCTAGCGGCGGTTCTGTCGACTTGATCCACCATTAGACTCAGCTCGGTGAGAGCTTTCCAATGAGACGGCGGTGTCAAAAACGGACTCTGTTTCTAGTTCGTGGTTACTGTTCACTCATGGTGGTAGGGGAGGAAAGAGAGAAAGAAGGAAAAATGACGGCTTTTTTGAAAAAACCCGATCTTTTGTACTTTTGTTGTAAAAATTTTAACATATGCTATACTGACTAATTTGGGCGTGCTGAACCTAAATATGTCAATTTTACATTTATTTATGGTCATCTCGACTAGTTTTTCGGTATTGTGATTTCTAAATCAAAAATTACTTTTTTTTCTCAATTGACTAATTTGAGCATGCTGATTCTAAATATATCAGTTTTATATCAAGAAAAGGTCTTCTTGACCAATTTGTTGATATTGTGTGTGACACACATGCGTACACACATAAAATCACTATATTTCACATTTTAAACATGAAATTCATTGTGTACATTCTATGCATCGATTTTTCGAGAATGATGAAATTTCTCGATTGTCACACTTTTGTAATATGGTATATAATTAGGAGTTCATTTTCAGGCTTATAGCGGTCTGATTCTGAAATTAGTAATCATACGATTGAGTTGTTTGGTACAGAATAATGATCATATAGATTCACGGGAGCCAGAGTATATATGTCTAATTAGTCCCTTTACTAGCTCCATATAGTTCCTTAAAGGATGGCAAATTGATTGGGGTATACTGGCTGGCTTGTTGTCTTGCATGGATATAGGTGGTGTGTGGGTATATAAATCGGTAAAAACGTATCAGAGTGGCGCAGCGGAACAATAAAAATTTTTTAAAATCGTTAAATATCTCATGATGCCATATACAATAAACCAACAACAATTAAAACTCATACCTCAAGGACGCCAATCTTGCAGGAGGAGAATGACCGGAGGCTTCAATCAACTAGCCTTCTCTACTATTCTCCAATTCCTGAATGGCTAAGTGTGTGGGCACTCTGAACCTCGATCGGTATGCTAGCACTGCTAGTCTTCTTCCGACCACCCAGATCTCAAAAGAACTTATTGTCACGATGAGCTGTGCAACAATAAGCCTGCTCACCTGAGAGTCTGTGGTCTAAGAGAACTGGAGTGGCAGGACCTCTATTTATAGACCTGCATGAGGTGATTCTCTGAATTCGAATTGGATAAGGAAAAGATATTCTCCCTTATCCATAAAATCTGAATTTTCCATGGGAAAATCCCAACAATAAAATTCGGTTTATTTAGGATAAATCCAATCCAAAACTAAACAAGATTTTAACTAGAATTTTATCTCCCTTTTTCAATCAAAAAATCTGAAATTTCCTAGGAGATTTTCCCTCCAAAAATTCGGCCACATGTAGGATAAGGGAGAATTAAAATTCCACTAGGATTTTCAAGCTTGAATCTTATCTCAACCTTATCCAAAATAACCGAATTTTCCTAGGAGATTTCCTCCATAATTTCGGCCACTTTTTAGGGAAGGAGAGAATCCAAATTCAACTAGGATTGAAACTTGAATTTTTCCCTTGAACCTTATCCACAAAAACAGAAATTCCATTGAGGATTATCCTCAAAATTTCGTCCATAATTTGTTAGGATTTGGATTCAAAATTCAAGTAGGATTCTAACAAGATTATCCTCTCCAAATCCAACTCAAATTCGAATTTCAAACCTTGTGGATTTTCCACAACAAATTCGAATCCCACTTGGACTGTGATTTAAAATTTGAATTTCAATTTCAAATTTCAAATTTCAAATTTAAATTTCAAATTCGAATTTCAAATTCAAATTTCAAATTCAAATTTCAAATTTCAAATTTCAAAATTCAAAATTCAAATTTCAAATTTCAAATTTCAAAATCCACAAAACGGTTGTGTTTCAAATTCTTGTTCTCATGGATAATTTTCTACAACTCCAATCCAATCTCAAATAAAATCATGGCAACTTTATTTGGAGTTCGAATAATTGTGTACTCTATTATCCAAAACAAAATCTGAATCCAACTGGAGAGAATTTTGTCTACCATCCTAATCCTGTGTCATCACCATCCATGCATAATAAACTAGCGTATAGCATACACAAATCAATTTGCCAAACGTTAAGGAATTATGTGCAGCTAGTAGAGGGACTGATTGGACATATATAATCGGTCTCCCGCAAATCCATATGATCATCATTCTTTACCGAACAACTCAATCATATGATCACTAGTTTCAGAGTCACACCACTATAAACCTGAAACTGAACTCCCAATTATATACCATATTACGTAAGCTTGTGACGAGCTACTATCCAATGACCTTGTCATATATGCAAAACCCTCATATGATATCCATGATCAGCCTTAGGTCAAAGTCCGTTTAATCCTACTGATCAGGCTATCTTAAAGTTCCATTATACTACCGAATTAAGAAAATGATTATTCACCATATGTGAATAAGAAGTCATCCGCCCAGCAGACGACCCAATGCCTTGTCCATTTTCACATTCAGTATAATGACTATAAGAGGATACCTTTAACTCCTTAGGGCTATGATTCCGATATCTGCAAACAAACCTTTCATCGTATACAAGTCATGCACCCAATGAACCGGTCTATAAGCTTACTACCTCTGAGACGCTTTAGCCATTGGAACATCAAAGTACACAAGTCATATACATGAAGTAGTTCATTTACTCAGGATTAAGGTTATTGCACAATGAACGTCAAAAGCAGATTGATCCACTCATAGCGGACTACGTAGATCAATCTTGCTTTAGTCCCAGTCTAATATGTCACCACCAAGTAACATATCTATGTCTCTACTTGGGAGTCCAGCCCAGACAGTCAAGACAAACCGTCCCCTCCAAGGCTTTAGACAACATAATAGTCTTAACATGAGTTAGATGCTTGGTCTAACCCCATAGACTACAGACCATAGTTTAGACCGCTAACTTTAGAACATTGTCTTCTCGCATACAAAAGTCCATTGCATGCAACGTTCTAACAGTTTTAACACAAGCAGTCAGTAAGCCATATTTGCTTACATTTACTTTAACATGTAAATAAGACCAGGACAGATAGCAATGTAATGAATAACCTCTATATATAATTTTATTATCCAGTTCAAAATGAATACATCAAGTGTGACGCCCGTGCCCTCAGCGGCCCGGACCGTCACTGTAAACTCTATTACTTACTTCTTTAGCTTTTACTTATACTTCCTCTTTAAAACCGATACTTAAACTTGCTGAATTTAATACCATAAATTTAGAGGGATTTTTTTTAATATACGCGTACGTATTTACTATTCACATACGTATACTATTAAAATGCAGAATTTGAAAAAACATAAGGATTTCAAATATACATACACACTTATATACTTGTTTATCTGATTAATATTCACCAGACACTATTTAAATATACAATTCATACATATACTGTTTACTGTTCCAAAATACCAATTAATCTTTACTATTCAAAATACTGTTTAACTGTCACCGTTCAAAATACTATTTACTCATACTGTGCGGAAGAATACTCGCGGTGTATCCATAACCTCATCCTCACATCCACCTCCGCCACCATCATCGTCCCTTGATGTTTACGCTATAGGATGCTTACCTACAGCATGAACACACTCCGTGAGCTTTACGCCCAGTAAGTACAACATGTTAACCGCAAAACATGTTTAAAACATAGCACATACGTAAAATCATAGGCATGACATACATCACTTAATAAATCACATACCACGTAAGCATATCACATATCAGCTCACATATCATGTCATCACATAACATGTCATAACAGTGAATATAAAACTTCACATACTTTATGCATGACAGAAGCATCGTGTACTGTATGCACTCTACTGAAAAAGAAAGCATAGCGAACTATAACTAATGCATGATCCGGTTATGTTCATTTATGCTTCAAACTTTTCTTTTCTTTTCTTGTCTATTAAGGGCCCATGTGTCAGTACCGTGTGCGCGCAGACCAACGGTAACGCCCGAGGTCAACTAATGCCGAAGAGCCATTAACTGATGCTCAACTTTTGGCCTTAACTTTCTTTAACTGGAAACCCCTTCGACTGAAGGAGCCGGTACGACACACCTATTTATTTCCATCTTGTTTAACTGTTCTAGCCATACGCTTCTCTAAGCTGTCCCCAATCCTACGCGGTAGGGATCTATGGCTTCTAACTTATTCTTTCATCAATCTACTCGATTGTGACACTATATGCTCTTATGTATGCTGTGCAGCATCGTGTGCAAGATACATACTTAAAATACTGGAAAAGCATCATTTTAAATTCATTTTATCCATGCTGTAGGCGGAGTTGTACTTACCTGTCATCAGACAGTTTATACTCTCGCCTTCTTCACAATGCAGGTACCTCCCTGTAATCATAATGCATTTCATTAACATTCACTCTTAGGTCACCGTGGTCATTAGTGACTAATAAAAATTCTTGTTATGTGGTACCAATCCTTATCGGTACTAATTGCCCTTCTTTTACGAATTTGATTTTCTAATTTCTAATCATGCTTGATTAATTTGTCTACTTGACAAATTAATCACTGTCTCTCACTATCCCATTCAGACTTGGTCCTTGACTGGCTAACCGACCAGTCAACTGACTGAATACCTCCCGTATGACCATTTAGCCTGTCGGGTTACCGTTACCGATGTAATCGCCCCAAATTTTATACTTAGATCACACCCGTCCCTCGGGTGGCACTATTCTGATCTAGGGGTCGTTTTCTTACATTTCGAGATTTCTAAATGGGGCGGTTCACTAATCCTGTAAACGTCCGTCCTTCTTTCCTGGACCTAGGTCATCGAGGGGGCTCGGGTTCCCATCCCGATCACATTTTCAGCCCTCGTTTCCTAAAATACCCCTTTGTGCCGTTTTAGAAATTTCGGCAGCATTTCCGCTTAATTTTTGGGTTTTCGGCGTTTAGGAAACGACAAAAAACCATCTAACCTATTCTAACCTGCCACGTACTAAACCAAAGGCCTAATTTTTACGTAAAAGCTCCGCTTTTTACGTAAAAATATTCACATTTCTTCACATTCTCTTTTTCGACATTTCATCCGTTTTTCTTACAATTCCTCAAGTCAGTAAACCATAATTCAAACATAATTATTTTTAATAATAAATTGAGGAATCAAGAGATCAAAACCACTACCAAAATCGTTTCCATCGACGGTCGGACGAACCGTTCGGTCTCGACCGCACAATCTTTGAATCGACGTTCTTCACTTTTGAAACTTCGGTTTGCAAATCCAATGCCGCGGATGTGTCCAGAACGTCAAAAATAGGCCAACGGGCCATTCTTCAATTTTCAGTCTCCGGGTCGCCGTTGACCGGCGTTGACCACGGCGGCGATGGGAGTGGCGCCCACCATCTTGAAGAGCTCGACGAGAGGAACCCATTGGTAATGTCAATTTCACCAATCGAGGCTCCTATCACTGGAAATCGGCCCTCGAAAAGTCGACGACGGTGACGGTGTTGGATCTTCATTTTCCGGCGTTGTTGCCCAAAATTTTTTTGGGGCTTTTGATCTACGTGTTGTTCTGAGCATTTTGATACTGACCTTGCAACTCAACTCCGCCGGAATAGCGAGATTCGACAGCGGCGATGGCGACGGCGACGGCGAACCTTGGGCGGCGTGATCCGACGGCTGTTGACATGAAATGAAGCCTGGGTTTTGTTCTACTCTTCACCACGAATCCATTGGGACCAGAATCGTGGCATTTGGACGTTGGACGGCGGAGATACGGCAGTTTGAAAAATTCAGCCACCGGCGGCTTTGGGCGGCGCGTGCGGCGTGCTCCGGCGTCGGTTCTGTCGACTCGGCCCATCGTTGGAATCAGCTCATCGAGAGCTTTCCAATGGTGCCGGCGGTGTCGAAAACGGAGGTCGGATTCGATGGTCGGTCACTGTTCATCCTCGTGTGGTGTTGGGGGAGGAAACGGGATTTGGAAAAATTATGGGGGCTATATTTCAATAGTCCCAAAAATTTCGTCCTTTTATACTAATTTTTTGAAAAATTTTAAGATCGGCTATACTGACTAATTTGGGCGTGCTGAACCCAAATATATCAGTTTTATCTTCATCCGAGGTCGTCTCGACCAATTTCCCGATACTGCATGGTTCCCGGTCAAAAATTACTTTTTGTGCTCAAATGACTAATTTGAGCATTCTGATTCCAAATATATCAGTTTTATATTAAGAAAAGGTCATCTTGACCAATTTCTTGATACTGTGGTTAGGACTACGCTGTGTTGACACTGTGCACGCATAACGAGGCATTTTCGCATGAAATTTCAAACACAGTCTCTCTTGACTAATTTGGACGTGCTGATTTCAAATTTATCAGTTTTACGTCCATCTGAGGTCTTCTAGACCAGTTTTCGGGATCTGTATGACCCTGTCTTGAAAAACATGTCAAGTGCCCGATTGACTAATTTGGGCGTCCTGAGTCTAAATATATCAGTTTCGGGGCGAGAAAAGGTCGTTTTGACCCTCATCCCGATACTGCGTATCCCTTAAACAAAATCTACATTTTGTGCTCAATTGACCAGATTGAGCCTGCTGACTATTAATATATCAGTTTTATGCCAGATTAAGACCGTCTTGGCCACTAACCTAACACTGCGTTTCTCACTATTCACTAATCACTATTCACTATTCACTATTCACTATCTGACTGACTAATCTGAGCGTTCTGACTCCGATTTTGTTAGTCTCTGGGCGAGAAGAGGTCATCTAGACCACTTTTCTCAATACTGTATATCTATTAGGGCAATTTTATCACTGCTGCGCTCAGATGACCAGTCTGACCGTATTGATGACTAGCTCATCAGTTCTGTATCATGAAATGGTCGTCTAGACCGGTTTCTTGATATTGCGTATCTCAACGCATACTCACATAATAGGGTGGACCGATTTCACTGTCGGTTGCCCCTTTCACTGCATGAATAGTAATTAAACGTTACTATTCCTGTTTAATTCATTTAACTGAAAAGCACACTGTGCTTATTAACTTCATTACATCATTACATAGTAATTAAGTTTCATAATTCATGAGAGTCATTACAGTGGCTCTCGACTCATTACACAGCCTTCTACACGGACTCTTACGCGTGCGTGTGCAACGCAACACGGGCGTGTAAATTTTAGACACAGACATGTACTAGTTGAGACTACTCAACATGACCATGTCTTTGAAAAACATTCATCTATCTGAGCGGTACACAGCCTCTTACACGATCGTGTACTTGACCGTGTTACACTACACGACTATGTACACTCACACGGCTATTAATAGATACACAGTCCGAATGGCACACGGTCACTCACACAGCTGTGTACCTGAACGTGTTACTTAAATTGTACTAAAAGACATTAAATTATGTCCATTTTATTCCTTAATGACTTATTACATGGTAAGTAGGTGTCATGAAAATGGCGGTCATTACAACCTACCCACCTTACAAAATTTTCGTCCTCGAAAATTAGAATAATTCCAGGAAGTCTGTTCTCATGTCTTCTTCCCATTCTCATGTGGCTTCCTCAACACTATGATTCTGTCACAACACTTTTACTAGCGGTATACTTCATTCCTAAGTACTTTCTCCTTTCTAACTAGGATCCGCACGGGTCTCTCCTCGTACGTCGAATCAGCGTATACTACAACGGATTCTTGGCTAAGAACATTGGAGCTGTCTGGCACGTACTTCTTCAGCATCAAGACGTGAAAGACGTTATGCACTGTAACTAACTCGGGAGGAAGCGTTAGTCTATAAGCCACCTTCCCGACTTTTTCTATTATCTCGAGGGTCCTATATACCTAGGACGGAGCTTTCCTTTCTTTTCAAAGTGCATCACCCCTTTCATGGGTGCCGCCTTGAAAAAGACCGAGTCTCCTACTTGAAACTCAAGGGGTCTACGGCGCTTATCGTCAAAATTCTTCTGTCGACTGTGCGCTGTATCTAACGTTTCTCGTATCAGCTTCACGTCTGCCATGGTATTCTTGATGATGTCCAAGCTAACTAGTTGTTTCTCTCCAAACTCGTACTAATGAGCCAGAGATCTGCATTTCCTTTCACAAAGTGTCATACGGTGCCATCCCTATCGAGGAATGGTAGTTGCTGTTGTACGAGAACTCGCTCAATGGTGGCTTCTGATCCCAATTTCCTTTGAAGTCTAGGACGTAGGTCTCAACATGTCCTCTAACATCTGTATGGTCCTCTCAGACTAACTGTCGGTCTGAGGATGAAATACTGTGCTGAACTCTCACTTGGACCGTAATGCAGCCTGAACACTTCGCCAAAATCTGGAGGTAAAGCGTCCACTACGATCTGAGACGATCGACTCTGGTATTCTGTGCCATTTCACGAACTGTGCCGCATAGAATTCTACTAGTCGTTCCACCGAGTAGCTAACTTTCATTGCTAAAAATCTAGCTGATTTCGTCAGTCTATCTATAATCACCCAGATTGTGTCATTATCATTTGACGTCTTTGGCAATCTAACTACGAAATTCATCGTAATCTGGTCCCATTTCCACTCAGGTAACTTAATTTCCTACGATTATCCTGCTGGGCGCTGGTAATCTGCCTTAACCTTCTGGCACGTAAGGCATCTAACGACGAACTCGACAATGTCATTCTTCATTCCAAGCCACCAAAAGCTTTCCTTCAGGTACTTGTACATCTTATTCGCTACCGGATGTACGGAATATGACGTCTCGTAAGGTTCCAAAAGGATTCGCTTATTGAGCTCTTCATCTTTTAGAACACACACTCTATCTCTGTAGTAGAGTATGTCGTCCTTAAGGATCTTAAACTCTGAACCCTTGTCCTCTATAGCTTCCTTTCTGGACTTGAGCAGGGACAAATCAAAATCTTGACCGATCTTGATATCTTCTTGGAGCGTCGATTGGAGGGTCATGTCAGACAATCTCCCTATCAAAATCTTGATCTCGCTGTCACATAGCTCCTTTGTAGCGTTCCTGACAAGGCACTGATAGCCATAAGCGTAGTAAAATACTTCTGACTCTGCGCATCGGCCACCTTATTGGCTTTCCCTGGATGGTATAAGATCTCATGGTCGTAATCCTTACCAACTCTAGCCATCCATGCTACCTCATGTTGAGCTCTTTTTGTGTGAATATACACTTGAGGCTCCGATGGTCGGTGTAAACCTCGTACTTGGCTCCATACAGGTAGTGCTTCCATACTTTTAACGTAAAAACTACAGCTGCTAGATCCAGATTACGCATTGGGTAGCTCTTTTCAGGGTCTTTGAGTTGTCGTGAAGCATATGCGACTACTCGACCACTTTACAACAACATGGCTCCCAACCTGATTTTAGATGCGTCGCTATAAATCACGAAGTTTCCCTAACCAACATTTGAAATGTTTAGCATTGGAGCGCTTGTGAGTCTTCATTTCAACTCTTGAAAGCTTTTCTCACACTTGTCGGTCCACTCATACCTTTTTCCCTTCTTGGTGAGCGCTATCAGCGGAGCAGCTAACTTTGAGTAGCCTTCGACTAAGTATAGGTAACATCCTGTTAGTTTGAAGAAACTGTGAATTCCCGTTACGTTCCTCTGAGCTGGCCACGTGCTAACTGCATCAATTTTCGTCAGGTCCACAGATACTCCTTCCTTGGGGTCTACGTGGCCTAGAAAATGGACCTTCTCCAGTCAAAACTCGTACTTGGAGAACTTGGCGTATAACTGATGGTCCTGTTATATGCGTAAAATGATCCTTAAGTGCTCTTCGTGCTCTTCCTTCGTCTTAGAGTGTATAAATATGTCATCGATGAACACAATGACAAACTTATCCAAATAGTTCTTGAACATGCAGTTAATCCGGTTCATGAAAGCTGCTGGTGCGTTCATCAACCTGAGCGACACGAACAGAAACTCATAATGTCCGTACCGCGTTTGAATAGAAAGCTGGCCTGTCACCATTACAGAAGTTACAGCTTCAATGTCACTCCTCGCGTAAGCATAGATTATCCCTTAGCTGTCTGAAGCTTTCAGTATGCCTTGTGTGATTGAAGGGTCTTCAATCCTGGTCTGGTTGGTGTGAAGTTGATTATTCCCAGTGTGGGGTTGATTCTGTCGGCTCTGTGGGTTGGAGTGCCAGTTTTTGGCAGAGTGGCCTTTATTGCCACAGATGAAACAACCACTTGCTCTCTGCTTGCATTCTCCTGGGTGCCTCTTTCCACATCTCGTGCATGTCGGGTATTGGCTGTCATTTCCTTCCAGATCATTTCTCTTCTGGGGGAAATTCTCCTATGAATCTTGGTTGCCCTGGTTCCCCTTTTCTCTTGTTATTGTTGTTGGAATGCCTGCTATTTTGGCCGGTTCCCATGTTCTGTCCTCTGTGTTGTAACTCGAGGTTCTGCTTCCCCTGAGCTTGTTCAGCTTACGTTTTCTCCTCCTTTCGTGTCTTAAAATTCTGTGCCTTTCGCTCCTTATCATGAGCCGACCAGTACTCGGCTCAGATAGCCTTGCTGACACATTCTGCTAGTGTCGCTGGTCCGTGGCTTCCGCTACAGACCTAAACTGCGATTTCTATTCTGAACATCTTCAGCATTCGTCTGACTCTCTCCTTTTGGTCGGTACCAAATCTGGACAAAGTTGAGCCAACTGCTCAAACTTCTTAACTGCCTCCATAACAGTCATGCTACCTTGGTGCAGGTTGTCGAACTCGTCTTACTGCGCTACTAGTGCTTCCTTGTTGAAGTACATCTCCTTGAATTCCTCAATGAAATCGCTCCAGCTCATCTCTCTGGTGTTCCTCCTAATGGTTACCATCTTCCACCACTAACGCGCCTCATTGCGCAGGGTGAAGGGTGCGTACATCATTTTCTCTCTCTATCTATTAACCCTATAAAATCCAAGATTACTTGGATATCCGTTAGCCAATCATCGGCCTCTATAGGGTTGGTGATTCCTAAGAATTCTAATGCTTTCATGCGTCGAAATCTCTCATATAAGTCGCCTTCCCTAGGGATTGGCAGAAAACAATTGCTGCTACGAAAGCAGCCATTACTATGGGCGCTAGTGCCTCCTGGGCTGGAGGAGCTGCTTGTTCCCTTAGAGTTTCTGGGGCTGCTAGAGCCTCCTGTGCTAGCATCTTTACTGACTGTGGTGCCTGGGGTTGCTGGCCCAGCTGTTCCCTAAGCTGGTTTAGCTCCGGTTGCTAGTTCTCCATCATCTCTCACATGGCTACGATCTGTGCTATCAACTCATCCTCTCGGGATGCTGGGTTTAACTAAGCTCTCGTTCTTGCCATGTTTTCCTATGTAATCCTATCGTACAGCAGAAAAGGAAAATATAAGTCTCTTAAATTCTGTACTTAGGACTCGTATCACATATCATTTTCTTTCTTACTTAACAATCTTACTTAAACATTATGGATATAAATATACACACTATATCCACCTTTCTTTCTCTCATACTGTGATGTTCAATACAATTGCCGCATTGTATTGGGACATCGTCTGAGTGCTAGGATTCGTCCTGCACTTTCTGTCATATCATACTCATACTGTGGAAAAAAAATTATATCTGGCCCCTAGGGCAAAGCTTTACTACTTATCTCATAATATATTTCACATAATATATATACATATATTCAAGATTCTAGTTCAGTGGGAGTGACACACACTTCCCTTATACGATCCCAACAAGTACATTATGCTACAACTGACGGGGGAGAGCTACTGCTTCCCTCTATATATTTTCATAACTAACATTCCCGCAGAAGGGTTACTACTATTGGAAGGACAATCCTGATTCAGTATCAGGCATCTCCTCATCATCACTATCACTGAGTGGGAATTCCTCTGGGTTCTCCTCTTCTTCTCAGCTGAAACGGACCTCGTCATCACTGGCTATGATGACTTGGGGTTCGTACATCCCCATCTATTCGTCATTACTAAAGCGGTTGGGGATCTCCTCTCCCTCATCATCGGGATGGGCATCGGAAAGAGTCTCGTTATCTTCCTCTTTCATGGGGTGTTCGGGAGACATACAGGCTGGTTCGGGATTCTCCATCGGCTCCCTATTGCCCTTGTGTACTTCTGGCTGGTGCTTGGCCATGAACTCTTCATCGGCCAGTTGGGGTGCTGGTTCTACCGGGTCACCCTCCATAATGGCGGCTGCTATAATGCCTTGGGCTTGTGTAGGGTTCCCGGGGTTGAGCACTTTTCTCTCAGCATTCACTATCTCCTTGATAGGGCTTGCTAGTCCTGCTTGATCGCTCTTCTAATTCTGTTTGGCAAGGTCTCTTTCTCTCTTTGGATCTTCTCCTGTCTTGATCCACTTTTGTCTCGGCATGTATTGTAGAAGTCCATTTCGGTTCCTTGTAGTGAACAGCATACGTTAGAACTATATCGCCGAACATTAGCTGCAGTCTTTCAGTCCGATGAACAAATTCTCGTATATCCATAACTCTAGAGAACTTAGGCTGTTTCACTCCCTGCTTGCCCATAGAGAAAAACTAGGGCTGATGCTAGACTGCTCTCAGAGATTGGCTCGATCGTGGTATGGCGAAACTCGACACAGTTAAGAGCTCATCCTGGTCATAAGGATCCCGATACACACGAGAGTATCTTCCTGAGAGATATCAACAGCCAACAGGACTCAGTTATCCTGATCAATGGCGTACAATCAGGGAATCACTTTGATAACATGAAACCAGTCCTGACATTCTCATGGAGTGCAGGAGTACTGTTTGCCATTCAAAACTTAGTGGACAACTAGCCCTGAAGATTGGTACAACTCGGGCAGCAATCCATGTTCTTTCTCTGAGCAGTTTTCTAGCACTGCACGATCGTGATTTTTCGTATAATGATCTCAGCATCTTTTCATCTTATCCTCGCCATCATAGATTTCGTCGTTTCATTACTATATAATGTTATCTTCAATAGATAAACATTTACAGACTAAAAATAAAACTAACTTACTTGGACAGATGAGGTAGGCATACGGTGATGTGAGGTAGGATGGCAGGAAACCGCTCTGATACCAACTGTGATGCCCCGTGCCCTCAGCGGCCCGGACCGTCACTGTAAACTCTATTACTTGCTTCTTTAGCTTTTACTTATACTTCCTCTTTAAAACTGATACTTAAACTTGCTGAATTTAATACCATAAATTTAGAGGGATTTTTTTTTAATATACGCGTACGTATTTACTATTCACATACGTATACTATTAAAATGCGGAATTTGAAAAAACATAAGGATTTCAAATATACATACACACTTATATACTTGTTTATCTGATTAATATTCACCAAACACTATTTAAATATACTATTCATACATATACTGTTTACTGTTCCAAAATACCAATTAATCTTTACTATTCAAAATACTGTTTAACTGTCACCGTTCAAAATACTATTTACTCATACTGTGCGGAAGAATACTCGCAGTGTATCCATAACCTCATCCTCACATCCACCTCCGCCACCATCATCGTCCCTTGATGTTTACGCTATAGGATGCTTACCTACAGCATGAACACACTCCGTGAGCTTTACGCCCAGTAAGTACAACATGTTAACCGCAAAACATATTTAAAACATAGCACATACGTAAAATCATAGGCATGACATACATCACTTAATAAATCACATACCATATAAGCATATCACATATCAGCTCACATATCATGTCATCACATAACATGTCATAATAGTGAATATAAAACTTCACATACTTTATGCATGACAGAAGCATCGTGTACTGTATGCACTCTACTGAAAAAGAAAGCATAGCGAACTATAACTAATGCATGATCCGGTTATGTTCATTTATGCTTCAAACTTTTCTTTTCTTTTCTTGTCTATTAAGGGCCCATGTGTCAGTACCGTGTGCGCGCAGACCAACGGTAATGCCCGAGGTCAACTAATGCCGAAGAGCCATTAACTGATGCTCAACTTTTGGCCTTAACTTTCTTTAACTGGAAACCCCTTCGACTGAAGGAGCCGGTACGACACACCTATTTATTTCCATCTTGTTTAACTGTTCTAGCCATACGCTTCTCTAAGCTGTCCCCAATCCTACGCGGTAGGGATCTATGGCTTCTAACTTGTTCTTTCATCAATCTACTCGATTGTGACACTGTATGCTCTTATGTATGCTGTGCAGCATCGTGTGCAAGATACATACTTAAAATACTGGAAAAGCATCATTTTAAATTCATTTTATCCATGCTGTAAGCGGAGTTGTACTTACCTGTCATCAGACAGTTTATACTCTCGCCTTCGTCACAATACAGGTACCTCCCTGTAATCATAATGCATTTCATTAACATTCACTCTTAGGTCACCGTGGTCATTAGTGACTAATAAAAATTCTTGTTATGTGGTACCAATCCTTATCGGTACTAATTGCCCTTCTTTTAAGAATTTGATTTTCTAATTTCTAATCATGCTTGATTAATTTGTCTACTTGACAAATTAATCACTGTCTCTCACTATCCCATTCAGACTTGGTCCTTGACTGGCTAATCGACCAGTCAACTGACTGAATACCTCCCGTATGACCATTTAGCCTGTCGGGTTACCGTTACCGATGTAATCGCCCCAAATTTTATACTTAGATCACACCCGTCCATCGGGTGGCACTATTCTGATCTAGGGGTCGTTTTCTTACATTTCGAGATTTCTAAATGGGGCGGTTCACTAATCCTGTAAACGTCCGTCCTTCTTTCCTGGACCTAGGTCATCGAGTGGGCTCGGGTTCCTATCCCGATCACATTTTCACCCCTCGTTTCCTAAAATACCCCTTTGTGTCGTTTTAGAAATTTCGGCAGCATTTCCGCTTAATTTTTGGGTTTCCGGCGTTTAGGAAACGCCTCAAAACCATCGAACCTATTCTAACCTACCACGTACTAAACCAGAGGCCTAATTTTTACGTAAAAGCTCCGCTTTTTACGTAAAAATATTCACATTTCTTCACATTCTCTTTTTCGACATTTCATCCCTTTTTCTTACAATTCCTCAAGTCAGTAAACCATAATTCATACATAATTATTTTTAATAATAAATTGAGGAATCAAGAGATCAAAACCACTACCAAAATCGTTTCCATCGGCGGTCGGACGAACCGTTCGGTCTCGACCGCACAATCTTTGAATCGACGTTCTTCACTTTTGAAACTTCGGTTTGCAAATCCAATGCCGCGGATGTGTCCGGAACGTCAAAAATAGGCCAACGGGCCATTCTTTAATTTTCGGTCTCCGGGTCGCCGTTGACTGGCGTTGACCGGTCGTTGACCGGTGTTGACCACGGCGGCGATGGGAGTGGCGCACACCATCTTGAAGAGCTCGACGAGAGGAACCCATTGGTGGTGTCAATTTCACCAATCGAGGCTCCTATCACCGAAAATCGGCCCTCGAAAAGTCGACGACGGCGATGGTGTTGGATCTTCATTTTCTGGCGTTGTTGCCCAAAATTGTTTTGGGGCTTTTGATCTACGTGTTGTTCTGAGCATTTTGATACCGACCTTGCAACTCAACTCTGCCGGAATAGCGAGATTCGACGATGGCGACGGTGACGGTGAACCTTGGGTGGCGTGATTCGGTGGCTGTTGACGTGAAATGAAGCCTGGGTTTTGTTCTACTCTTCACCACGAATCCATTGGGACCAGAATTGTGGCATTTGGACGTCGGACGGCGGAGATACGGCGGTTTGAAAAATTCGGCCACCGGCGGCTTTGGGCGGCGCGTGCGGCGTGCTCCGGCGTCGGTTCGGTCGACTCGGCCCACCGTTGGAATCAGCTTGTCGAGAGCTTTCCAATGGTGCCGGCGGTGTCGAAAACGGAGGTCGGATTCGATGGTCGGCCACTGTTCATCCTCGTGTGGTGTTGGGGGAGGAAATGGGATTTGGAAAAATTATGGGGGCTATTTTTCAATGGTCCCAAAAATTTCGTCCTTTTATACTAATTTTTTGAAAAATTTTAAGATCGGCTATACTGACTAATTTGGGCGTGCTGAACCCAAATATATCAGTTTTATCTTCATCCGAGGTCGTCTCGACCAATTTCCCGATACTGCATGGTTCCCGGTCAAAAATTACTTTTTGTGCTCAAATGACTAATTTGAGCATTCTGATTCCAAATATATCAGTTTTATATTAAGAAAAGGTCATCTTGACCAATTTCTTGATACTGTGGTTAGGACTACGCTGTGTTGACACTGTGCACGCATAACGAGGCATTTTCGCATGAAATTTCAAACACAGTCTCTCTTGACTAATTTGGACGTGCTGATTTCAAATTTATCAGTTTTACGTCCATCTGAGGTCTTCTAGACCAGTTTTCGGGATCTGTATGACCCTGTCTTGAAAAACATGTCAAGTGCCCGATTGACTAATTTGGGCGTCCTGAGTCTAAATATATCAGTTTCGGGGCGAGAAAAGGTCGTTTTGACCCTCATCCCGATACTGCGTATCCCTTAAACAAAATCTACATTTTGTGCTCAATTGACCAGATTGAGCCTGCTGACTATTAATATATCAGTTTTATGCCAGATTAAGACCGTCTTGGCCACTAACCTAACACTGCGTTTCTCACTATTCACTAATCACTATTCACTATTCACTATCTGACTGACTACTCTGAGCGTTCTGACTCCGATTTTGTTAGTCTCTGGGTGAGAAAAGGTCATCTAGACCACTTTTCTCAATACTGTACATCTATTAGGGCAATTATCACTGCTGCGCTCAGATGACTAGTCTGAGCGTACTGATGACTAGCTCGTCAGTTCTGTATCATGAAATGGTCGTCTAGACCGGTTTCTTGATATTGCGTATCTCAACGCATACTCACATAATAGGGTGGACCGATTTCACTGTCGGTTGCCCCTTTCACTGCATGAATAGTAATTAAACGTTACTATTCCTGTTTAATTCATTCAACTGAAAAGCACACTGTGCTTATTAACTTAATTACATCATTACATAGTAATTAAGTTTCATAATTCATGAGAGTCATTACAGTGGCTCTCGGCTCATTACACAGCCTTCTACACGGACTCTTACGCGTGCGTGTGCAACGCAACACGGGCGTGTACATTTCAGACACAGACATGTACTAGTTGAGACTACTCAACACGACCATGTCTTTGAAATACATTCATCTATCTGAGCAGTACACAGCCTCTTACACGATCGTGTACTTGACCGTGTTACACTACACGACTATGTACACTCACACGGCTATTAATAGATACACAGTCCGAATGGCACACGGTCACTACACGACTATGTACACTCACATGGCTATCAAGGGAGGGCTTCCTGCCACGCCACAATTCATACGGTGTTCTGGGAATTGATTTGCTCAGAACCTGGTTCAGAATATAGCACGCCGTTTGTAAAGCATATCCCTAAAATGATAATGGCATCGTTGAATAACTCATCATGGACCGTACCATATCCAATAAGGTCCTGTTTCTCCTTTCGGCTACACCATTCTGTTGTGGAGTACCAGGTGCAGTCAATTGGGATAATATTCCGTTCTCTACAAGATGTCCTAGAAATTCATCGGAGAGGTATTCGCCACCTCGATCAGATCGAAGTGTCTTTATGGATTTATGTAATTGCTTTTCCACTTCCGCACGATACTCTTTGAACTTGTCAAAGGTTTCGCTCTTGCGGTGCATCAGATACACATATCCATATCTCGAGTAATCATCTATAAAAGAGACATAATACTCGAACCCTCCTCGTGCTGTGACGTTCATGGGGCCACATACATCAGTGTGCACAATTTCTAAGAGCTCCTGAGCCCTTGTACCCTTAGCTCCAAAAGACCTCTTAGTCATTTTACCCTCTAGACAAGACTCACATTGGGGAAGTCGTACCTCCTCCAGAGATTCCAGAGGACCGTCTTTCACCAATCTTTGAATCCTATCCTGATTAATATGACCAAGTCTTAAATGCCAAAGATACGCCTGATTAGAGTGAGAAACTTTCAACCTTTTAGAGTTATCAATTAATTCAGTATCAAGCAGTGAGTACATCTTTGGTTTGATCAAATATAGGTTTCCATCCATCCATCCAGAACAGATAAAAGACTTATTTCTATGAATATCAACTCTTTTACTAAAAGAAACTGAATAAGAATCCTTTATTAAACAAGCTACCGATATAAGGTTCCTCCTAAAATTAGGAACATAAAAACAGTCTTTCAATAAAATAAACCTAAATTGATCAAAATAAAGGTAAACATCTCCCACTGCTTCAGCCACCACAAAGCTACCATCTTCAGTCCGCCACGAGAGGCTCCTATCATGTAGACTTCTCGTTTCCACGAACCCCTACATAGAAACACAAACATGATTAGTGGCGCCCAAATCAATGACCCAAGTGTCTTTCGATTCTTCCACCAAACGCGCTTCCAAGTAATGAAGTTCCTCACCTTCCTCGCCCTTGGCGGCTAGGAATTCCCGACAAGCCTTCTTGAAGTGACCTACCTTTTCACAATGGAAGCATTTGGACTTTTTAGGGTCCTTCGGCTTCTTGTTCTTCTTCTTCTTCTTCCCGTCCGATACAGGAGGATTAGAAGAACTAGAAGCCACTTGCTTCTTATTTGGCCTCTTCCTCTTCCGTGAGGGATTGGAAGATTCTGCCAAATTGGCCTCTCTTTTAGGTCGGACCACATCCTTATCCCTGATCATCCGCTCATAAGCCTGTAGTTGCTTCATGAGCTCGATTAGTCCTAACTCCTTTGTCGCCAGATTGTATGCGGACTTAAACCCCACAAAATCTTTAGACAGAGTCTTGAACACCATCTCGATCTGGGTGTTGTAGTCCAACTCGCACCATTCTCGGCAGCCTCAGCGAAGAATCACATTAGAGTGATCATATGGTCCTTCACCGGAGTACCCGCCTTTTGCTTAGAGTTCATAATGCTGGTGATAGCCGACTGTCGAGCCAATTTTTCTTGGCCTCCGAACATGTCCTCCAGATTTTCCATGATCTCCCCAGCAGCATGAGACTTATCAACTTGATAAGTCTCATGCTGCTTTTGTAAAGCACTCGTCATGCTAGCAAGGATGTAGTATCGAGCTATCTCATTGGATTCTCTCCAATGATTATAGGCAACCGGGACCTCCTCAAGTGGTGTGTCAGGTTTGGGCCCAGGTGGGCATGGTTCATCCAGTACGAACTTGTGTCTCTCGCAGCTAAGAACTATTAATAGATTTCTTTTCCAATCTTTGTAATTGTCGCCATTCAGTTTATTCTCAGTAAGTACTGAAATGAGGGGTGTCGGTGACATTTTGAACTGAAATAAAATTATACTAGACATCATTACAAAGCCCAAGCAAATATACAGATAATTTAGCAAATAAAACATACAAGTACGTTCCTACATGAAACTTGAAAAACATGTAGCATTGCAACGGTAATTCTCAGCACCTATTGCCCCAAGCCACCGAGGGGTGGTCATGGAAACAAATAGCCGGAACATGGACCCCGTCCAATTAATATATGTTGCCTTAAATCCTCCAAGGTTAAGACATATATTAATAACCGCTTATTTGGCCACCAGTTTAGTTAACAGAGCTTCTAGGGAAGGTTAATAACTAAACGAGTCTTGAGTGTAGAACCATTGTTTACGTAGCCCGGTCCACGTCCTACCAAGCCACCGAGGGGTGGTCATGAATAGGATCGTACCCGAACACGTTTTCAACATAAGAGATCCAATCTAGTATACCAGCGGCAGTAAACAACTACCGAGGGGTGTGGTTAGGGCAGAACTGACGCGAGGCGTTACCATGCTTTCACATATGGATCAACAATGGAGGCCGTGGATTTTGTTTGAAACCCTCTCCCACTCAATATTTTGAAAAACATGCAAGTTTTGATAAATTATGTATGATCAATATAGTATGAGCGGCACTCACCTATCCTATATGACATGTTATCAAATATGCATATAAAACATCCATCAATACATATTTATACATCTATGACATATCACAGAAAAAATAATTGACAGAATAACCAAGCCATGGTTCCATCCTAGAACAAAGAAAATAAAGATTACAAAATTCCATCCAAAGTATTTTTTGGGTCTTGAATTTTGTTCCGTCTTCTTGTATCCATCTTTATGTAGCCTCTCCATTTATTTCTTATCCCAAGAATTATTAAAAATTTAAATCTCCAAAAATTTAAATTTCAAATTCAAATTCCAAATTCGAATTTCAAATTTAAATTTCCAACTCAAATTTTAAACAATTTTAAACATCATGTGTAATAATATGTAATTTCAAAAATATCAAATTTTCAATTACATATTTTTAAACATGATTTAAAATTAAATCTCAAATTTAAAAATTAAAATTTTTCGATTTTTTAGACCGTCGCACCACCGTCCCCGAAGGCGGCAGCCGCCGTGGGCAGCCACCATCCCCAAAGGGGCTGGCAGCCCACGGCTGCCCCCTATGTGCAGCCTTGCCGGGCTGCAGGCCAAGCCTGCAGTGCCAGGCTGCATGCCCAGGCGGGCCGCAGCAACCGGCAGGCTGCATGCCAAGGCAGCGGCCAGCCTTGGGCAGGCCACGGCCACCCTTGACTGCAGGCCAAGCCTGCGGTCATGGGTGGTGTTGGCCTGCACAGGGGCTACCGCAGCCCCATCCTGCCCTAGGGCAGGGGCTGCAGCCCCATTAAGGCCCGTCGGCCTATCCCAAGGGGTCGTGTCTAGATTTTCGTGCCATATTCCAATTTACCTATTAGGATCTCCAAAAATTAATTTGAATCCCAATTAAATTGAAATTTTCCACACAATCAAAATTTCAACCTTTAAATCAAATTTAACTTTTGGGAAAAAATAAATTACGGTCTTCAATCTTCAATCTCCTCCAAGAATAATTACATAAAATTTCCTAAACCGTTTCCGGTGTACAAAAATTCTAACCATAAAAATTCTAAGAGACAAAAATTAAAATCCATGGGAAAATTACAGTGTTAATAAACTGCTCCCATGGTTACATAAAAAAATTCCTAGATACAGTTTTTCTAAATTCTAAGGAACCATAACCGATATAAACAAGCATGCTTAAAATAATTCCAAAAATTAAAATAACCACATACTTTATACATAATCCATGATAACAACATAAAAGAACCCTAGAATGCCACTCTCTAAATATCAAATCCATACATAAATAAAAAGACTAAGTAATTGTCTAATTTATGTACATGGCATAGTCATGAGATGGCTCTGATACCAATTGTGGATATATAAATCGGTAAAAATGTATTAGAGTGGCGCAGCGGAACAATAAAATTTTTTTAAGATCGTTAAATATCTCATGATGCCATATACAATAAACCAACAACAATTAAAACTCATACCTCAAGGAAGCCAATCTTGCAGGAGGAGAATGACCGGAGGCTTCAACCAACTAGCCTTCTCTACTATTCTCCAATTCCCGAATGGCTGAGTGTGCGAGCACTCTGAACCTCGATCGGTATGCTAGCACTGCTAGTCTTCTTCCGACCACCCAGATCTCTAAAGAACTTATTGTCACGATGAGCTGTGCAACAATAAGCCTGTTCACCTGAGAGTCTGTGGTCTAAGAGAACTGGAGTGGCAGGACCTCTATTTATAGACCTGCATGAGGTGATTCTCTGAATTCGAATTGGATTAGGAAAAGATATTCTCCCTTATCCATATCCATAAAATCTGAATTTTCCATGGGAAAATACCAACAATAAAATTTGGTTTATTTAGGATAAATCCAATCCAAATCTAAACAAGATTTTAACTAGAATTTTATCTCCCTTTTTCAACCAAAAAATCTGAAATTTCCTAGGAGATTTTCCCTCCAAAAATTCGGCCACATTTAGGATAAGGGAGAATCAAAATTCCACTAGGATTTTCAAGCTTGAATCATATCTCAACCTTATCCAAAATAACCGAATTTTCCTAGGAGATTTCCTCCATAATTTCAGCCACTTTTCAGGGAAGGAGAGAATCAAAATTCAACTAGGACTAAAACTTGAATTTTTCCCTTGAACCTTATCCACAAAAACCGAAATTCCATTGAGGATTATCCTCAAAATTTCATCCATAATTTGTTAGGATTTGGATTCAAAATTCAAGTAGGATTCTAACAAGATTATCCTCTCCAAATCCAACTCAAATTCGAATTTCAAACCTTGTGGATTTTCCACAACAAATTCGAATCCCACTTGGATTGTGATTTAAAATTTGAATTTCAAATTTCAAATTCGAATTTCAAATTCAAATTTCAAATTTCAAATTTTAAATTTCAAATTTCAAATTTCAAATTTTAAATTTCAAATTTCAAATTTAAATTTCAAATTCGAATTTCAAATTCGAATTTCAAATTCAAATTTCAAATTCAAATTTCAAATTCAAATTTCAAATTTCAAATTTCAAATTTCAAATTTCAAATTCAAATTTCAAATTTCAAATTTCAAATCCACAAAATGGTTGTGTTTCAAATTCTTGTTCTCATGGATAATTTTCTACAACTCCAATCTAATCTCAAATAAAATCATGGCAACTTTATTTGGAGTTCGAATAATTGTGTACTCTATTATCCAAAACAAAATCTGAATCCAACCAGAGAGAATTTTGTCTACCATCCTAATCCTGTGTCATCATCATCCATGCATAATAAACTAGCCAATAGCATACACAAATCAATTTCCCAAACGTTAAGGAATTATGTGGAGCTAATAGAGGGACTGATTGGACATATATAATCGGGCTCCCGCAAATCCATATGATCATCATTCTTTACCGAACAACTCAATCATATGATCACTAGTTTCAGAGTCACACCACTATAAACCTGAAACTGAACTCCCAATTATATACCGTATTACGTAAGCCTGTGACGAGCTACTATCCAATGACCTTGTCATATATGCAAAACCCTCATATGATATCCATTATCAGCCTTAGGTCAAAGCCCGTTTAATCCTACTGATCAGGCTATCTTAAAGTTCCATTATACTACCGAATTAAGAAAATGATTATTCACCATATGTGAATAAGAAGTCATCCGCCCAGCAGACGACCCAAGGCCTTGTCCATTTTCACATTCAGTATAATGCCTTTAAGAGGATACCTTTAACTCCTTAGAGCTATGATTCCGATATCTGTAAACAAACCCTTCATCGTATACAAGTCATGCACCCAACGAACCGGTCTATAAGCTTACTACCTCTGAGACGCTCTAGCCATTAGACCGCTAACTTTAGAACATTGTCTTCTCGCATACAAAAGTCCATTGCATGCAACGTTCTAACAGTTTTAACATAAGCAGTCAGTGAGCCATATTTGCTTACATTTACTTTAACATGTAAATAAGACGAGGACAGATAGCAATGTAATGAATAACCTTTATATATAATTTTATTATCCAGTTCAAAATGAATACATCAAAATGTCTCTAATGCTTAGGGCACTTCCTAACAATCTCCCACTTGCCCTAAGCCAGTAGATGTGCCATGTTACGCATCCCCATCGCCTGTACATGCCTCTCAAAGCTTCTAGCCACCAAAGTCTTAGTAAAGGGATCAGCAATGTTGTCCTCGGACGCGATCTTACATACATCCACTTGTCCTGTCTCCACATGCCCTCTAATGTCGACTTCCTCGACTCCTTGCAAGTCTGGAAGACTGAGTCCGTGTATCCTACGGGTGTTAGGTCCCCTCCAGAATACACCGGTATATAATCCCTCGTTCTTTTAAGATACTTGAGTATATGCTTTACAGCTTGCCAGTGCTTGGTTCCAGGATTTGCTTGATATCGACTCACCATACCTACTGCAAAACATATATTTGGGCGAGTGTAAAGCATAGCGTACATAAGGCTACCCACAGCGGATGCATAAGGGACCTTACTCATATGCTTTCTTTCTTCCGATGTCTTGGGACAGTCATCCAATGAAAGAGTTAGACCGGCAATAGAAGGTTGTGAGCCTTTCTTTGTCTCTTGCATTGCATATTTGTCAATTATTTTATCTATGTATGAAGCTTGGGATAACGCTATCATTTTGTTCTTTCAATCTCTGAAGAGACGAATGCCTAGAACATAATTAGCTTCTCCCAAGTCCTTCATGTCAAACTGTTGGTGTAACCAAAGCTTGACCGATGATAAGTTCCCTACATCATTCCCAATGAGTAGTATATCATCGACATAGAGTATTAGAAAGACCACTTTTCCATCCTTAATACGTTGAAAATTGAAATTTGAAATTTGAATTCAAAATTTGAATTTGAAGTTTGAATTTTTTGAAATTTGCCCTTTGAAATTTGAATTCAAATTTTTGAATCACAAATCCATGGTATAACTGAATTTGTTGTGGATAATTCCACATGATAAATTTCAGATTTTGTGGATAAGGGAGAGGTAGATCTTGTTTGAATCTTACTTGAATTTTGAATCCTAAATCTTTTCAAAGATGGCCAAATTTGTTAAGGGAAATGTACCCTAGGAAGATTCAGTTTTTATGAATAAGGATGAAGGAAAATTCAAGTTAGAAAATCCTATTTGAATTATGAATCTCTCCCTCACAAAGGTGGTCAAAATTTCAATGGATAAGCCTAAAGGAAATTCATATTTTTTGTAGATAAGGGTGAGATGAAATTCAAGCTAGAAAATCCTATTAGAATTTTGATTCTCTTCACACTTGGATGGCTGAATCTAGACCTGCCTCTTAGCACAAGGGAGAATCGATTTTAGTAGATAAATGAGGAGATAAAATTCAAGTTAAAATCCTGTTTTAATTTTGAATGCAAAATCCCCTAGGGTGGTCGAATCTTCCCTTGATTTTGGCCTATGGAGAATTCAGATTTTGTGTGGAAGGAGGGGAGAAAATCTTCTCTTGGTCCAATTCAAATTCAAGGGATCACCTCATGCAAGTCTATAAATAGGGGTCCTGCCACTTCAGTTCTCTTAGACCATAGACTCTTAGGTGAGCAGGCTTATTGTTGCACAGCTCACCGTGACAATAAGTTCTTTAGAGATCTGGATGGTTGGAAGGAGACTACCAGTGCTAGCATACCGATCGAGGATCCCAGTGCCCACACACTCTGCCATCTGGAAATTGGAGAATAGAAGAGAAGGCTAGTTGGTTGAAGCCCTCCAGTCATTCTCCTCCTGTACTTTTGGTGTCCTTTGAAGGTATGAGTTTATTGTTGTTAGTTTATTGTATATGGATCATGAGATATTTAATGATCTTAAATTTTTTTTTTGTAATTCTGCTATGCATATTTTGTTAATTTTTCCTACAATCGGCATCAAAGCCAACTCATGATTATGTCACATACATGAATTAGACAATAGGTTAGTTTTTTTTAATGTATGGATTTGATATTTAGAGAGTGGCATTCTAGGATTCCTTTATGTTGTTATCATGAATTATGTATGTAGTATACGGTTATTTTAATTTTATGAATTATTATAAGCATGCTTAATTTTACCAGTTATGGTTCCTTAGAATTTAGAAAAATTGTATCTAGGAATTTTTATGTAACCATGGGAGCAATTTATAATCACCGTAATTTTCCTATAGATTTTAATTTTTAGTCTCTTAGAATTTTTAGGATTAGAATTTTGTACATCGGAAGCGGTATAGGAAATTTTATGTAATTATTCTTGGAGGAGATTAAAGAAGAAGGCCAAAATTTATTTTTTCCCAATGTTAAATTTGATTTAAAAATTGAAATTTTATTTATGTGGAAAATTCCAATTTAATTAGGATTCAAATTAACTTTTGGAGATCCTAATGGGTAAATTGGAATATGATACGAAAATCGAGAATTGAGCCCTCGGGACGGGCCACCGGCCTCAGCCCCTACTCTTGGGCAGGATGGGGTTGCGGTAATCCTTGTCCAGGGCTAGACCACCCATAGCTATAGCCTATGCCTATAGTCAGGGGTGGCCATGGCCCCCCCCAATGGGCTACCAAGGCCCTAAATTGCAGCCCATCGCCTGCAGCCTGGTAGGCTGCTGTGGCCCCTGGGGTGTGCAGCCCATGGCTACAGGCGCTACCTACAGCCTGTCGAGCTGCTGCACCCACCAGGGGTGTGTAGGCCATGGCTACAGGTGCTACCTGCAGCCCAGGCATGGGTTGTTAGCCCCCCGGGGGTCTGCCTAAGACGACTACAGGCCTTCGGGCCAGTGGGCCGACGAGCTGAAAAATGAAAAATTTTAATTTTTGAATTTGAGATTTAATTTTAAATCATGTATAAAAGTATGTAATTAAAAATTTTGAAATTACATATTATTATACATGAAAGTTAAAATTGTTTAAAATTTGAATTTGAAATTTAAATTTGAAATTCGAATTTGAAATTTGAATTTGAAATTTAAATTTTTGAAATTTGAATTTTAAATAATTCTTGGAATAAGAAATAAATAAGAAGGCTACATGAAGATGGATACAAGAAGATGGAGCAAAAATTCAAGACCCAAAGAATGCTTTGGACGAAATTTTGTAATCTTTCTTCTTCTTTATTCTAGGATGGGACCATGGCTTGGTTGTTTATATTTTTTTTTTCATTTATTTTTCCTGTGATATGTCATGGATGGATGAATATGTATTGATGGATGATTTTGATGCATATTCAATAACATGTCATATAGAATAGGTGAATGCTGCTCAGACTATATTGATCATACATTTTTTCAAAACTTGCATGTTTTTTTAAAATATTTAGTGGGAGAGGGTTTCAAACAAAACCTACGGCCTCCATTGTTGGTCCATATGTGAAAGTATGGTAACACCTCGAGTCAGTTCTGCCCTGACCACACCCTTTGGTAGGTGTTTACCGTCGCCGATATACTAGATTGGATCTCCTATGTAGAAAACGTGTTCGGGCATAATTCTATTCATGACCACCCCTCGGTGGCTTGGTAGGACGTGGATTGAACTACGTAAACAATGGTTATACACTCAAGACTCATTTAGTTATTAACCTTCCTTAGAAGCTCTATTAACTAAACTAGTGGCCGAAATAAGCAGTTATTAATATATGTCTTAACCTTAGAGGATTTAAGGTAATATATATTAATTGGACGGGGTCTATGTTCCAGCTATTTGTCCCATGACCACCCCTCGGTGGCTTGGGGAAGTAGGTGCTGAGAATTACAGTTGTAATGCTACATGTTTTTTCAAGTTTCATGTAGGAACATACTTGTATGTTTTATTTGCTAAATTCTCTCTATATTTGCTTGGGTTTTGTAATGATATTCTTGTATAATTTTATTTAATTTTAAAATGTCACCAACACTCTTTATTTCAATACTTACTGAAAATAAAATAAATGGCGATAATTATAATAACTGGAAAAGGAATCTACTTATAGTTCTCAGCTGCGAGAGACATAAGTTTGTACTGGACGAACCATGCCCACCTGGGCCCAAACCTGATACACCACTTGAGGAGGTCCCAGTTGCCTATTCTCATTGGAGAGATTCCAATGAGATAGCTCAGTGTTACATTCTTGTTAGCATGACGAATGCTTTACAAAAGTAGCATGAGACTTATCAAGTTGCTAGGGAGATCATGGAGAACTTAGAGGACATGTTCGGAGGCCAAGAAAAATTGGCTCGACAGTCTGCCATCACAAGTATCATGAACTCTAGGCAGAAGGCAGGTAATCCGATGAAGGACCATATGGTTATTCTTATAGGATTCTTTACTGAGGCTGCCGAAAATGGTGCAGAGTGGGACTACAACACCCAGATCGAAATGGTGTTTAAAACTCTGTCAAAGGATTTTGTGGGGTTTAAGGCCATAGACAATTTGGAAATAAAGGAGTTAGGACTCACCGAGCTCATGAAGCAACTCCAAGCTTATGAGTGGATGATCAAGGATGGGGATGCGGTCCAACCTAGGGGAGAGGCCAACGCAGCGGAATCTTCTAAACCCTCTGGGAAAAAGAAGAAGCCAAAGAAGAAGCAAGCGGCTTTTGGTTCTTCTATTCCTTCTATCTGTGACGTCCCGTGCCCTGAGTGGCCTGGACCTTCACTTAAAACTACTGATACTTAGCTTGCTTGAAAACTATTTAATCTTGCTTAATTTGCTACCATAATTTTAGGGATTTTTTTTTGAATGCGTACGAATTTATCTTTCATGTACATATACTTTTTAAATACAAGGGGTCTAAAACATCTGAACTTTAATCTTACATACATACTTATGAAAACGTTTAACTAATTACTACTAAAAATTATACTGTTTACCTAATACTGTGCGGAAGTCAAAACTTGCGGTGGTATCCACAACCTCGCCCTCACATCCGCCTCTACTGCCGTCATCGCCCAGTGCGATCTAAGCCACAGGTCGCTTACCTATAGCATGAACACACGCTGTGAGCTTTACGCCTAGTAAGTATAATATGTCATCCATAAAATATGTTTAAATCATAATACATACTTAAAACATATAAGCATGTCATGCACACACAACATGTACCATGCACTAAATCATTCCACAAACTAGATGCAAAACCAAAGCGTCACACTTAATTGAAAACATAACTGAAACATCTCATAACTGAATGCATAACAGAAAACATCATGTACTGAATGCATATCTACTAAAGCTGGATCCATACTGATCTATAGCTAAAGCATATCATGAACAATACATGAACTGATTATACTTTATTATTTATTATCGTTTCTTATCTTTGCTGAGGGCCCATGTGTTAGTACCAAATTACGCACGAATCATCAGAAATGTCCATGATCATAGTGAGCATTATGCTTGTGGGCCTTATACCCCCTTATGTATTAAGAGCCGTCAGTTGAGGCTCATCTTACTTAACTAAAAAGCCTCTTCAAGCGGAAGGGGTTGGTATGACATGAAATTTTTTAATTACCCAATTGTTGATCTGATATCCTTATGCCATAAGCTCTACTAGTCTTTCTCCTAATCTTACGTGATAAGGATCTAATGGCATCTACTCATGCTTTCATAAATCTATGCGATTATGAAGCTATACGCTCTTATAACATGCTATGCAACTACTGTGCATGGTTTGCTTACTTAACATAGTGTAAAAACATCACTTAAAATTCATTTTTGCTCATTTTGTAGGTGGAATTGTACTTACCTAATCTGCAAGCAAACTTGTTGTGGCGCCTCGCCTTGAATTGAGGCTACAGTACTAGCATAGCAAAGCTCAAAAGTCCACTATGGTAGACCATTACCTTAATGGGTCACCGGCATCTTACTTGTAACTTGTTCTTGTTAAATTACTATTTGTAATTAAAATGATTTTTAATCTGAAACCCAAGGGATTTTTTTTTCTTTAAAACTGTTGGTGATTGTAAACTTTAAAAATACAAGCAACATAAAACATAGGATATACTACTATTATATTGTTGTACATAATTTACATCATGATGTATTTTCAAAATACAACTTGAAATTTGCTTTCAAAACAACACTTTTATTCTGCTCAGCGGAAAACAGCAACAGGACCATTTCCCCTCGCCCATCCTCTGTCTACTGGTGTACAGGTTTCTTACCTGCAACATGAATAAACTGGTGAGCGACAGGCTCAGTAAGTTCAAACATACATGCAGGAACATAAATCATAAAATCCTAAAAAAGTACTATTCATATAAATAGTAACTTTGACTTTTGACCATCAATAGTAAGGTTGACTTTGATCAATATTATTCATGTCAACTGGTATCTAAGCTACGACACATACAGTTAGTACGTTTTATGCTCATTTGTGGCTGTTCTGAAATCTTAAGTCATTATCTGATACTAAATTCTGCTATTGGGCCCCCGAATTAGTCATATTGTAATGCGTGCATAACTGAGAGGGACTCTGGGGAGCGACCCACCGGCCAATCCTCTACAATCTGAAAGTATTAGACTTCCAAACCCGGGATATATCACCAGCAGTTTGGAGTCCTATTATAACTGTAACTGAAATTTGATAAACCTCCACTTGTGTGGGAGGTTGGTACGCCAATACTGATTTAATTACTGAGTTTCTGGTGGTTCCTGACCAGTGGCAATTATGCTGCCTCCTGGGTCTGGAACTCTTTAAATTTATCCTGTAATTTATTCTGAAGTTTTCTTAAGATTTTATATCTTATGTTAGTGTGCATACCGCACCTGACTACTAAATTTCTGTCATCTATATCACATAAGCATACTGAGTAAATTCATGCTGCAGACAAATAAATGTCTGAACTTACCGTTATTTTACTAGCGATTCCTTTCCTGAGTCAACCGGCTTCCTTAACTCACCTTTTGGTTGCTTTCCTATAACCGAAATAAATTACGATTATTTTTACTATTCACTTCATATCTAAAATATAGTAAACGTATAAAATTTCTAATTGAGACTCTTAATTATTCGTTTTGGGATTCATACTTTTAATTCTAGAATCATTCTGCTGCATAAACTACTATTCTGGGCCCTAATATCACTTTTCTGAACATTTTGGTCAAAATGACCATTTTGCCCCTGACGGGATTATATGTGACAACTTTGAAATTCAGGCATTCTCGGAAGAAAATGTACAAATGTATGTATATAACAATTTATACTATTTAAATAGTGAAATGAATGTATTTATATTGTTTAGAATGTATTAAAATGTTCTAACAATATTGACGAGTAAGAATTCAGTGTTGATAAAATTCGCTGAATTGAAACGGTTGGAACGGTGCCAAAAAAGGCATTAAAAACCCTAACCGGTGCATTATGGTGCACTAAAAGATGAAAAACTTCCGGGATTTATTTTGATCAAACGGAAGCAGTATAAATTGATCCGACTACACAGGAGACCTCAAGAACCCGCCGGGACGATTTCAGGAAAATTTCGGCTCGAACCGATACCGGTCAAAAAGAAGTCAAATTAATGTGAATAGTAAAGTCAAAGTCAACACTTTACTTTACATTTATGACATCATAAAGACAAAATATTAAATGCAAAAATTATGGTAGTTGGTGGCATTAATGGCCAATATTAAATTGCTTTTTGATCTAAAGGCCAAGATTTGGTCGAAATTAGCCAAATTAAATTTTTGAAAAATTTGGAAAGAAATGGCTTGAAAAGTGTTGATTTTTCATTGGTTGGAAGCTAAGTTAATTGGATTCCTTTGTGCTTAAGTCGGCAACATTTGGAAAGAAAGGGCCGAAACATTTACATAGCCAAAACATAAGAGAAAAAAATTTCTTCTAAGTGTCCATGGTGAATACGTGAGCAATCAAGAGAAACCAAGCAAATCTTCTAAGTTTTTTTCACAAAAGTGGTGTCAAACATTTCATTGAAGGCAAAGGAAGCAAGAAAGCGAGGTAACCTTCTTTGGTTTGCATTTTTTCTTGATTTTTCTCCCTAAAATCCGTGGGATGAATTGTGTGAAGATGAGAAAATTTATGGTTTGTTTTGGTTGATTTGGTGCTTGGGTTTTATTAAGGGTATGATTAGAAGAAAAACCATGCATTTTATTTAAAGAAAAACAAAATTTTGGTTGGTTTTCCAAGGGTAAAACCGCGGGTTACCATGTGTAGTTGATGATGAATTGTTGTTGTTTAAGTGTGGTAATGCTTTAAATCATGTTTTGGTTAAATGTAAAGCATGATTTACATGGTTATAAAGCTTGAAAAAATTTTGGAATTTTAAAACCCTAAAAGGCCGTGAGTTTTAACTAGGATTTGGTGAACATTTTTGCATGATTAACTTGATGTTTGGATAGTTAAACTCATGCATTGAATTATGGAAATGATGGTTATGTGATTGAAAGAATGAAACAAAAATTTGGTGCATGTTTTCTCTTAAATGGCCTGGGTTATAATGGTAAAAAACCCTAGGAATTGTGTTAAAAAATGCATGGAAAATGGCTTGAAAATGTGCTAGATAATGACATTGGAATAGCCTAAAATTTGGTTGAAAAATTGAAAAGTTTTGGTTAGGTTTTGAGTATGAAAACCGTGGCTAAAACTAAGGGCAAAATTGAAAGAAATCTAGTGGAATGTGGTTCAAAATGTGAATTGAAATTTTGTGAGCTTTTATGTAAAAGTTTGGGAAACTTTTACATAAAATAGGCTTGTGGTATAGTACGTGGCAGGTACATATGGTTCGAGGCGTACCTAACGCCGATAGCCTTAAATTTACGCTGAAATGCTGCCGAAATTTCGAAAACGGCATTTGGGATAAAAAGAGAATTAAAAATAAAAGTTTAGGGTTAGGTCGGAAACCCGAGTCTCTAAAAGAAAATTTAATAAGGAAAACCTAAGGGGTGGTTTGTGAATAGTAACCCGTCCCCTTAAAAATGTAAAACGCGAGTGAAACTGAAAAACCGACCTCGAGGGGGGGCGTTTTTGGGAAACGAAATAAAGGTCCGAGTCGGATACGGAAAATCCGAGCCTCTGGAACCTAGATCGGGAACGTCTAGATAAACGTTTTAAATACTAGTAAAACGTCCATTTGAGGCTCCGAAACGATAGAAAATCACTAAACCGACGTAAGGGTCGGAATAGTACTTCCCGAGGGTCAGGAAGGTGAAAAGTGGAAATAAAATAGAAACAAACCCGGTAATGAATAGAAAAGAATCAGAAAAGTTCCTGAGAGCCAAAAATGCAGTCTGGATCGAGAAAATTCCGTCAGGGGCATAATTGTAATTTTTCCAAAATATAGGGGTAAAATCGTAATTTTGTAAAAGTTGAGAAAAATGGGGAAAATGATAAATAAAGCCTAAAAAAGTTATAAATAGGTTTTATTTAAGCTGTTTTATGAAAAATAAAAGCTATAAATGGAAATGAAATTAACAGACAAGGTTTTGTCTGTAGGATCCCAAAATCGATCTACAAGGAGAGCGATTAAAGATCCAGAAAGGAAAAAGGGAAGAAACGGATAAGGTAAGTTCAGACATTTACCTGTATGTAAGATATAGCATTATTATTGCTAATTTTGATATACTAACTATAAGTTAGGTACATATGTGCTACGGGCCCTATTATAGAGTAGAGAGAGAGACGAAATATGCTACGGGCACTATTGAGAATGGAACACATAGTAAATTGTGCTTCAGGCACTAGAGCGAGGTTAATGAAACTCACTCATCTAAAAATTAAAATGTGAACCATTCCTAACCACGGGGCAATATGAAGTCACCGGGTTAGAATTTTAAAAAGTCGGTAATGAAACCACTTTTGGCGTACCAGCCTTCTGTACAGGGAGGTAAATTTTACCTTCGGGGCTATGATGAGATTAAGGCTATGGAGGTTAGCACTGATGTACCGCTCCCAGTCATGTACAAATTTTCCTTCAGGGCTATGATGAGATTAAGGCTGTGGAGGTCAGCACTAATGTACCGCTCCCAGTCATGCGCACTTAAATGGTACTGCCAACCTGAGCTCAAAACCAGAACATAATCAAAGATAATTACCTAAAACTGAAACTATGCCATAATTGAGCATAAGACAGTTTCGTGAGAGTATTAACATCACGGTAGATGTACTGTTGATATACTGTGTTGTGGTCAAACTTACTATTCATAATGTATAGTTGTCAAAGTTACTATTCATGAAGAATAGTAGTCAACATTACTATTCATGATGAATAGTATTATTCATAGAAATTTTATTTCTTGCATGTTTGAACTTACTGAGCCTGTAGCTCACCATTTTTGCTTATGTTGCAGGTAAGCGACCAGCTCAGTAGCTTTGTATGACTGGATGGCGGACGGGATAGTGCATGTCAAATGGGATAGGAGGCAAGGGATATGGTCCTGTCAGAGTCTTTCCGCTGAGCGATAACAGAGAAATGAAAAAGGAAACAGTTCTTTTGTAATAATATATATTTTACGAAAGTACTGTATCATGTAAATTACTTTGTACTTATAAACAAAGTGATTACTGGATAATGTTTTTCATGATGTTTTAAAAAAAAAAATTTCCCCAAAAACGTCATGATTTAAAGAGAGATATATTAGCCGGCGACCCATGAGAGTACAATCTATCACAGTTAGTGATAAAGCTTAACTGTAATAGTATTGTATGATCTCTACGATGGACAGGCCGCCACACTTGGTATCAGAGCGGATTTACGATTGGTCTAGTTAGATTACCGACTGTCGTTACAGTTGGTATATCAGAGCAATGTTGACCATATCCTAATTTGACACTTCGCGCATCCTGCACCGCTATCCAAGTAAGTAGTTTATTTAAGTTTAGTTAATTATTTTCTTATATGAAAATAATTATCTTCTAGGTAGCAAGATGACTAGACCTCCTTATGTGAGACCACCGCTACCACGACCGAGAGGGGTGTTACGGGCATGGACGAGACCTATTGTGAGGCCGTTTATTTCCCAACGACCAGTAGTTAGACCCCCGGTGCCCGAGAGACCTCCAGCACTAGCACCAGCTCCAGTAGATGTAGTACAGTCTCGACCGATACTTCATCCACCTGTAGTAGTGGACATTCCAGTTGTTGGTGGATGCTAACATATTAGGGTGAGAGTTTCGGCTCGGCCAGTACAGGCATTCAGAGCTAGCAGTCCCCCTATGTTTGATGGTGGACAACAGTCGATGGAGACGAAGAACTAGCTCCATGCCATAGAGAGGATTATGGTGATGTGCGACATTGACCGAGAGATGTGGATCCAGTTGGCCATAAGTATGTTTCAGGGAGATGCTCGAGTATTCTAGGAGTATTGTGACCAGGAGATTCTGTTGGGATTCAGTTGGGCTAAGTTCTGTCAGTGATTGGCTGATCAGTTTCCACCTAAGGATCTGACACCTGCTCCAGCACCTCCAGAGAGACGAAAGGCAGATACACCCGCGTACCCTGGATTTGATGAGGTTAGGGACTATATTCTCCAGACAGAGAGGATGGTCATATTGTTTGGTGAGACAATTATGTCTTACGCAGCACGATTTGAGGAGACCGTTAGGAGGAGATGTCCGTTGCCCAACCTCGCTGAAGCAAACTATTATGAGCTGTTCTGGAGAGGTTTACCCATGGAGTTGAGACAGAGGGTGATTAAGTTATATCCTCCTACGCTCCAAGAGTTTGTAGTGATGATCAGGACGATCGAGAGGGAGATTTTGATTGAGCATCTGACGCAGAGTTGACGAGAGACACTAGGTCAAGATGAGATGATGGCATGCATCTTTGGGCCGAGAAGAATGATGAACGATCATGAGGCTGGACCGTCTAGACCACGAGGAGGTGATGACTCAGGACAGGGAGCATTGCCTAGGGGTGGTGATGACTCAGATGATCCAAATGACGATGAGGATCCAGAAGAGTATCCTCTAGTTCCAGACACAGGGGATGTGTAACCCGTAGATGTATGCATGTACATAAGTAGCTTAGAGAGAAAAGCTCTTTTGTATAGACTTGTGGCCAGGATGTACATGATGGCCGATGTATATATGACTGGTGATGGTTATGTATGATATATAACGTTTTGCTATGAATGAAATATCAAAATGATTATATGTTGTATGATGATGTGTTACGATGATGTGGCCTTACAATACCCTGAATTTCGTAAATTTATATGATTTTACGAATGTGGTCATGGAAAAGCCAACGGTGAATTGTTGTGCCATAATAGGATAATAGGCAAGATGGTGGATTTGCAGAATCGACCAGAGGGACGAGAATGACGTCCTAATATCATGGAGAGATTAGATCAGATACAAGCCTTACTAGAAGCTCAGATGCAAGAAAATGCTAATCTGAGGCAACGAGTAGAGGAGTTAGAATAGAGGCAAGGTTCTGAAGGTACCAAAGTAGAACAGGAAGCTGAGGTATATCCAGTTATCCCTCCAGCTGCTGTACATGAGAGAGTTCCTGAACCGTAACTGGTATTAAATCTGGAACCCTTTTATGAAAGATTCAAGCATATGAGGCCGCCAGAATTTGAAGGTTCTACTAATCCTCTAGAGGCTAAATACTGGTTGTCATCCTTGCAAGTGATCATGGAATTCATGAACTTAACTGACCAGGAGAAAGTCACATGTGCGTCTTTTGTGTTGAGAAAAGATGCTCGTTTTTGGTGGGACACTGTGCGAATGAGAAGAAATGTGTTTACCATGAGTTGGGCGGAATTTCTGGAAGATTTTAACTAGAAATATTATGACCCTGCATCTCTGAGACAACAGCAAAAAGAGTTCTCAGAATTGACGCAAGGAAATATGTCGGTAAGTGAAGTTTGCCAAAAGTTCGACTAGTTATCCCGCTTATGTCCCTATGTAGTCCCTACTGAGAGGGAGAAAATACAGAAAATGATCGGGATGTTCAGGCCAGAAATTACTGCATTAGTAGACACTGGATAGGTACCACCTACTTCTGTAGCAGATTGTGTTAGTCGGGCCATCAGAGCTGAGTTTCACCTAGCCTGACAGAAAGAGGAAAGAGAGAAGCACTGGGAGGCCAAAAAGAAGGAGAGGGCCTTGGCTAAGTCTACACAAGCTGGTTAATCTAGCAAGCCAAATCAGAATGCTAAACCAAGCCAAGGCAATAATCAAGGATCCCAGCAAAACAAGAGGAAAGGCAATTTTACTGGAAATCGCCAAGTCAATAATCAAAACCAGCAGCGAAGAACAGCTGGTAATGCGGAATCCAATGTGAAAAATTGTCCTACATGTGGGAAGAGACATTCTGGGCAATGCAGATATGGGCCACTTGTTTGCTATAAATGTGGAAAGGAAGGTCATTATGCCAGGAATTGTCCAAGCAACAGGCAGGGTGTACAAGGCACTTCCCAACCACACCAGACACACCCACAAGCTCATTCCCTTCAGGCCAGAGTTAAAGAGTCTCCAGTAAGGCCGCAACGCCAGGAGCATGTGCCACGTACTGATGCTCGCGTGATGGCCTACAGCAAAGAGGATGTAGAGGCAGAAACATCGAATGTGGTGACAGGTCAGCTTCCTGTCGCTAGTCATGTAGCCTCTGTACTATTCGATTCCGGTGCTACGCATTCTTTTATTTTCTATGAATTTGCTAACAAGATAGGACATCCTACGGAATATATGGGAAGAGTATTTAAAACAGCTTTACCCTCTGGGGAAGTATTGTTGTCCAATTACTGGCACCTCATGTACCAGTATATGTGGCAAATAATGAGCTATATGCTGAGTTGATCGTAATGAAGATCATGGATTATGATGTGATTCTAGGCATGGACTTCCTAGGGAAATATCAAGCTACGATCGACTGCCAAAATCGAAAAATAGTATTCCAACCCGAGGAAGAAGAGAGTTTCGAATATGTTGATACTTGTCGAAAACCAGGGAAGATGATGATCAGTTCACTGAAAGCAAGTAAGCTGATGGCCAGTGGTTGTATGGGATATCTGGCATATGTGGTGGACACTACAGAGGAACAGAAGCTTTAACCTGAAGACGTTCCTGTTATTAGTGAATTTCTTGACGTATTTCCGCAAAAGTTACCAGGGATACCTCCAGAGAGAGAAATCTCGTTCAAAATTGAGTTGATGCCTGGAACGGCATCTATTTCCAAAGCACTATACCGTATGGCTCTAGTGGAGTTAAAGGAGCTGCAGGAACAATTAAAGGGGCTTTTGGATAAGGGATTCATTAGATCGAGTTATTCTCCGTGGGGTGCACCTGTGTTGTTCGTCAAGAAAAAGGATGGAACGTTCCGTTTGTGCATTGATTATCGGGAGTTGAATAAGGTTACAATCAAAAATAGGTATCTGTTACCTAGAATTGATGACTTATTCGACCAGTTAAAAGGCGCAGCGGTATTTTCCAAGATCGACTTACGATCAGGATATCACCAGCTGAGAATTAAAGAAAGTGATATTCCTAAGATGGCGTTTAGGACTCGTTATGGTCATTATGAGTTCCTTGTGATGCCATTCGGATTAACAAATATGCCAGCAGTGTTCATAGATTTAATGAATAGAATCTTTAGAGAGTATTTAGATAAGTTTGTCATTGTATTCATTGATGACATTCTTATATACTCAAAGACTAATGAGGAGCACAAAGAACATCTGAGGATCGTGTTGAATATGATAAGGAAGCATCAACTGTATGCCAAATTCTCAAAATGTGAGTTTTGGCTGGACAGAGTACATTTCCTCGGACATGTTGTATCCTAGGAAGGTATTGCTGTATATCCGACAAAGGTATATGCAATTAATCAATGGCCTACACCCAAGAGTGTGACAGAAATACGCAGTTTCTTGGGGTTAGCTGGTTATTATTGAAGGTTCGTAGAGGGATTCGCGTGATTAGCTGCACCTCTTACTACTCTTACACGTAAGGAAAGAAAGTATGAGTAGACTATGGAATGCGAAAGAAGCTTCCAGGAGTTAAAGAGACGGCTGACAAGCGCACCAATCCTTACGCTTCCCACTGAAGGGGAGAAGTTTGTGATCTACAGTGATGTATCCAAAATAGGATTGAGAGCAGTCCTAATGCAAGGCGGCAAGGTGATTGCCTATGCTTCGCGTCAATTAAAGGATCATGAAAAGAATTACCCTACACATGACCTTGAACTTGCTGCAGTAGTGTTTGCACTTAAAATTTGGCGACAATATCTCTATGAAGCTTAGTGTTAGATTTTTACTGATCACCAAAGCCTGAAGTATTTCTTCACGCAAAAGGAGCTCAATATGCGACAAAGACGATGGTTGGAACTAGTAAAGGATTATGATTGTGAAATCCTATATCATCCAGGGAAGGCCAACCGTGTAGCAGATGCTTTAAGTAGAAAGTCTACCATATCACACCAGCTACCAATAAAAAGGCTTCCGAAGCCATTGCAGCAAGAGATAAATTCCTTGAACTTGGAGCTGATATCCGGAAGATTGGCTGCACTCCAAGTGGAATCATCGTTGTTTAAGGATATAAAGGAAGCTCATGTAGGATAATAAATTGGTAAAAACGTATCAGAGTGGCGCAGCGGAACAATAAAAAATTTTATGATCGTTAAATACCTCATGATGCCATATATAATAAACCAACAACAATTAAAACTCATACCTCAAGGACGCCAATCTTGCAGGAGGAGAATGACCGGAGGCTTCAACCAACTAGCCTTCTCTACTATTCTCCAATTCCTGAATGGCTGAGTGTGTGGGCACTCTGAACCTCGATCGGTATGCTAGCACTGCTAGTCTTCTTCTGACCACCCAGATCTCTAAAGAACTTATTGTCACGATGAGCTGTGCAACAATAAGCCTGCTCACCTGAGAGTCTGTGGTCTGAGAGAACTGGAGTGGCAGGACCTCTATTTATAGACCTGCATGAGGTGATTCTCTGAATTCGAATTGGACTAGGAAAAGATATTCTCCCTTATCCATAACCATAAAATCCGAATTTTTCCATGGGAAAATCCCAACAATAAAATTCAGTTTTTTAAGGATAAAAACAATCCAAATCTAAACAAGATTTTAACTAGATTTTTATCTCCCTTTTTCAACCAAAAAATCTGAAATTTCCTAGGAGATTTTTCTCCAAATGTTTGGCCACATTTAGGATAAGGGAGAATCAAAATTCTACTAGGATTTTCAAGCTTGAATCATATCTCAACCTTATCCAAAATAACTGAATTTTCTTAGGAGATTTCCTCCATAATTTCGGCCACTTTTCAGGGAAGGAGAGAATCCAAATTCAACTAGGATTGAAACTTGAATCTTCCCTTGAACCTTATCCACAAAAACCGAAATTCTATTGAGGATTATCCTAAAAAATTTCGTCCACTTTTGTTAGGATTTAGATTCAAAATTCAAGTAGGATTCTAACAAGATTATCCTCTCCAAATCCAACTCCAATTCGAATTTCAAACCTTGTGGATTTTCAACAACAAATTCGAATCCCACTTGGACTGTGATTCAAAATTTGAATTTCAAATTTCAAATTTGAATTTCAAATTCAAGTTTCAAATTTCAAATTTCAAATTTAAATTTCAAATTCAAATTTCAAATTCGAATTTCAAATTCAAATTTCAAAATTCAAATTTCAAATTTCAAAATTCAAATTTTAAAATCCACAAAACGGCTGTGTTTCAAATTCTTGTTCACATGGATAATTTTCTACAACTCCAATCCAATCTCAAATAAAATCATGGCAACTTTATTTGGAGTTCGAATAATTGTGTACTCTATTATCCAAAACAAAATCTGAATCCAACCGGAGAGAATCTTGTCTACCATCCTAATCCTGTGTCATCACCATCCATGCATAATAAACTAGCCAATAGCATACACAAATCAATTTACCAAACGTTAAGGAATTATGTGGAGCTAGTAGAGGGACTGATTGGACATATAGAATCGGGCTCCCGTGATTTCATATGATCATCATTCTGTACCGAACAACTCAATCATATGATCACTAATTTCAGAGTCACACCACTATAAACCTGAAACTGAACTCCCAATTATATACCGTATTACGTAAGCCTGTGACGAGCTACTATCCAATGACCTTGTCATATATGCAAAACCCTCATATGATAACCACGATCAGCCTTAGATCAAAGTCCGTTTAATCCTACTGATCAGGCTATCTTAAAGTTCCATTATACTACCGAATTAAGAAAATGATAATTCACCATGTGTGAATAAGAAGTCATCTGCCCAGCAGACGACCCAAGGCCTTGTCCATTTTCACATTCAGTATAATGCCTTTAAGAGGATACCTTTAACTCCTTAGAGCCATGATTCTGATATCTGCAAACAAACCCTTCATCGTATACAAGTCATGCACCCAACGAACCGGTCTATAAGCTTACTACCTCTGAGACGCTTTAGCCATTGGAACATCAAAGTACACATGTCATATACATGAAGTAGTTCATTTACTCAGGATTAAGGTTATTGCATAATGAACGTCAAAAGCAGATTGATCCACTCAAAGCGGACTACGTAGATCAATCATGCTTTAGTCCCGGTCTAATATGTCACCTCCAAGCAACATATCTATGTCTCTACTTGGGAGTCCAGCTCCAGACAGTCAAGACAAACCATCCCCTCCAAGGCTTTAGACAACATAATAGTCTTAACATGAGTTAGATGCTCGGTCTAACCCCATAGACTATAGACCATAGTTTAGACTGCTAACTTTAGAACATTGTCTTCTCACATACAAAAGTCCATTGCATGCAATGTTCTAACAGTTTTAACACAAGCAGTCAGTGAGCCATATTTGCTTACATTTACTTTAACATGTAAATAGGACGAGGACAGATAGCAATGTAATGAATAACCTCTATGTATAATTTTATTATCCAGTTCAAAATGAATACATCAAAATGTCTCTAATACTTAGGGCATTTCCTAACAATCTCCCACTTGCCCTAAGCCAGTAGATGTGCCATGTTACGCATCCCCATCGCCTCTACATGCCTCTCAAAGCTTCTAGACACCAAAGTCTTAGTAAAGGGATCAGCGATGTTGTCCTCGGACGCGATCTTACATACATCCACTTGTCCTGTCTCCACATGCCCTCTAATAATGTGATATCTTCGATCGATGTGCTTGGTCCTCTTGTGGTGCCGAGATTCCCTTGTGTTGGCAATAGCCCCTGTATTATCACAGTGAAGTGTGATAGGCTTGTCAACACCCAGAATGACCTCAAGGTCTCTAAAGAACTTGCGGAGCCATACTGCTTCTTTAGATGCCTCAGCCACAGCCACATACTCAGCCTCCATAGTAGAGTCAGCTGTGCAGCCCTACTTCACGCTCCTCCACAGAATGGCGCCTCCTCCGAGTAAAAACACTGATCCAGATGTTGATTTCCTCGAATCCTTACAAGTCTGGAAGTCTGAGTCCGTGTATCCTACGGGTGTTAGGTCCCCTCCAGAATACACCATCATATAATCCCCTGTTCTCTTAAGATACTTGAGTATATGCTTTACAGCTTGCCAGTGCTTGGTTCCAGGATTTGCTTGATATCGACTCACCATACCTACTGCAAAACATATGTCTGGGCGAGTGCAAAGCATAGCATACATAAGGCTACCCACAACGGATGCATAAGAGACCTTACTCATACGCTCTCTTTCTTCCGATGTCTTGGGACAGTCATCCAATGAAAGAGTTAGACCGGCAATAGAAGGTTGTGAGCCTTTCTTTGCCTCTTGCATTGCATATTTGTCAATTATTTTATCTATGTATGAAGCTTGGGATAATGCTATCATTTTGTTCTTTCGATCTCTGAAGAGACGAATGCCTAGAACATAATTAGCTTCTCCCAAGTCCTTCATGTCAAACTGTTGGTGTAACCAAAGCTTGACCGATGATAAGTTCCCTACATCATTCCCAATGAGTAGTATATCATCGACATAGAGTATCAAAAAGACCACTTTTCCATCCTTAATATGTTTATAAACACAAGGTTCATCAATGTTCTGCTCAAAACCAAATGTCTTAATCGCTTGATCAAACCTCTGGTTCTATGAGTGGGATGCTTGTTTTAATCCATAAATGGATCTAAGCAACTTGCAGACTTTCCTTTCTTGGCCATTTGCTACGAACCCTTCGGGCTATATCATATAGATACACTCTTCAAGATGGCCATTCAAGAATGCCGTCTTGACATCCATTTGCCAGATCTTGTAATCGAGAGCCGAAGCAATGGACAGAAGAATACGGATAGACTTCAGTATAGCAACAGGCGAAAAGGTTTCATCGTAATCGATTCCAGCCATTTGCGTGTATCCCTTTGCAACCAGTCTAGCTTTGAAAGTTTCCACTCTCCCTTCCGCATCCTTCTTTCTTTTGTAGACCCATTTGCATCCAATGGGTTTTATCCCATCCGGCAAATCTATAAGTTCCCAAACAGAGTTGGATTTCATAGAATCCATCTCATTGTTCATAGCCTGTTTCCAAGATTTAGAATCAACATCATTTACAGCTTCATCATAAGTGACCGGATAATCCTCATGCTCATGAGCCTCGGCCTGGTATACCTCAGCATCATACATGAAGAAATTAGGTTTCTTAAAAACCCTCCCACTACGACGAGGCACCCTAAATTGTTGATCGTCTGCAGGTCTTTCACTGGAACTCGGACTTGCGTCTAAGACCGAAATCTGTGGAGCAGTTCTTTCACCCGATAACTCCTCTAGCACCACTTTGCTTCGAGGCTTAAAGTCATTCATGTGACTTTCCTCCAAGAATGTCGCATGGGTTGAGACAATGGCTTTTTGTTCCTTCGGGTTATAGAACAGACCTCCTTTAGTTCCTTTTGGATACCCTACAAACATGCACAATTCTGATCTTGATTCCAACTTTTTCGCATCCCCATCCAGTACATGTGCTGGGCAGCCCCATATTCTCATATGTCCAAGGGAGGGCTTCCTGCCATGCCACAATTCATACAAAGTTCTGGGAATTGATTTGCTCGGAACCTGGTTCAGAATATAGCACGCCATTTGTAAAGCATATCCCCAAAATGATAATGGCAGCGTTGAATAACTCATCGTGGACCGTACCATATCCAATAAGGTCCTGTTTCTCCTTTCGGCTACACCATTCTGTTGTGGAGTACCAGGTGCAGTCAATTGGGATAATAACCCGTTCTCTACAAGATGTCCTAGAAATTCATCGGAGAAGTATTCGCCACCTCGATCAGATCGAAGTGTCTTTATGGATTTATCTAATTGCTTTTCCACTTCCGCATGATACTCTTTGAACTTGTCAAAGGTTTCGCTCTTGCGGTGCATCAGATACACATATCCATACCTCGAGTAATCATCTATAAAAGAGACATAATACTCGAACCCTCCTCGTGCTGTGACGTTCATGGGGCCACATACGTCAGTGTGCACAATTTCTAAGAGCTCCTGAGCCCTTGTACCCTTAGCTCTAAAAGACCTCTTAGTCATTTTACCCTCTAGACAAGACTCACATTGGGGAACTCGTACCTCCTCCAGAGATTCCAGAGGACCGTCTTTCACCAATCTTTGAATCCTATCCTGATTAATATGACCAAGTCTTAAATGCCAAAGATACGCCTTGTTAGAGTGAGAAACTTTCAACCTTTTAGAGTTATCAATTAATTCAGTGTCAAGCAGTGAGTACATCTTTGGTTTGATCAAATATAGGTTTCCATCCATCCATCCATAACAGATAAAAGACTTATTTCTACGAATATCAACTCTTTTACTAAAAGAAACTGAATAAGAATCTTTTATTAAACAAGCTACCGATATAAGGTTCCTCCTAAAATTAGGAACATAAAAACAGTCTTTCAATAAAATAAACCTAAATTGATCAAAATAAAGGTAAACATTTCCCACTGCTTCAGCCACCACAAAGCTACCATCTCCAGTCCGCAACGAGAGGCTCCTATCATGTAGACTTCTCGTTTCCATGAACCCCTGCATAGAAACACAAACATGATTAGTGGTGCCCGAATCAATGACCCAAGTGTCTTTTGATTCTTCCACCAAACACGCTTCCAAGTAATGAAGTTCCTCACCTTCCTTGCCCTTGGCGGCCAGGAATTCCCGGCAAGCCTTCTTGAAGTGACCTACCTTCCCACAATGGAAGCATTTGGAATTTTTAGGGTCCTTTGGCTTCTTGTTCTTCTTGTTCTTCTTCCCGTCCGAGACAGGAGGATTAGAAGAACTAGAAGCCACTTGCTTCTTATTTGGCCTCTTCCTCTTCCGTGAGGGATTGGAAGATTCCGCCAAATTGGCCTCACCTTTAGGTCGGACCACATCCTCATCCCTGATCATCCGCTCATAAGCCTGTAGTTGCTTTATGAGCTTGGTTAGTCATAACTCCTTTGTCGCCAGATTGTATGCGGCCTTAAACCCCATAAAATCTTTAGACAGAGTCTTGAACACCATCTCGATCTGGGTGTTGTAGTCCAACTCAACACCATTTTCGGCAGCCTCAGCGAAGAATCCCATTAGAGTGATCATATGGTCCTTCACCGGAGTACCCGCCTTCTGCTTAGAGTTCATAATACTGGTGATAACAGACTGTCGAGCCAATTTTTCTTGGCCTCCGAACATGTCCTCCAGATTTTCCATGCTCTCCCCAGCAACTTGATAAGTCTCATGCTACTTTTGTAAAGCACTCGTCATGCTAGCAAGGATGTAGCATCGAGCTATCTCATTGAATTCTCTCCAACGATTATAGGCAACCGGGATCTCCTTAAGTGGTGTGTCAGGTTTGGGCCCAGGTGGGCATGGTTCATCCAGTACGAACTTGTGTCTCTCGCAGCTGAGAACTATTAATAGGTTTCTTTTCCAGTCTTTATAATTATCACCATTCAACTTATTTTCAGTGAGTATTGAAATGAGGGGTGTCGGTGATATTTTGAACTGAAATAAAATTATACTAGACATCATTACGAAGCCCAAGCAAATATACAGATAATTTAGCATATAAAACATACAAGTATGTTCCTACATGAAACTTGAAAAACATGTAGCATTGCAACGGTAATTCTCAGCACCTATTGCCCCAAGCCACCGAGGGGTGGTCATGGAAACAAATAGCCGGAACATGGACCCCGTCCAATTAATATATGTTGCCTTAAATCCTCCAAGGTTAAGACATATATTAACAACCGCTTATTTGGCCACCAGTTTAGTTAATAGAGCTTCTAGGGAAGGTTAATAACTAAATGAGTCTTGAGTGCATAACCATTGTTTACGTAGCCTGTTCCACGTCCTACCAAGCCACCGAGGGGTGGTCATGAATAGGATCGTACCCGAACACGTTTTCCACATAGGAGATCCAATCTAGTATACCGGCGGCGGTAAACACCTACCGAGGGGTGTGGTCAGGGCAGAACTGACACGAGGCGTTACCATGCTTTCACATATGAATCAACAATAGAGGCCGTGAGTTTTGTTTGAAACCCTCTCCCACTCAATATTTTGAAAAACATGCAAGTTTTGACAAATTATGTATGATCAATATAGTATGAGCGGCACTCACCTATCCTATATGATATGTTATCAAATATGCATACAAAACATCCATCAATACATATTTATACATCCATGACATATCACAGAAAAAATAATTGACAGATTAACCAAGCCATGGTTCCATCCTAGAACAAAGAAAATAAAGATTACAAAATTCCATCCAAAGCATTCTTTGGGTCTTGAATTTCGTTCCGTCTTCTTTATCCATCTTTATGTAGCCTCTCCATTTATTTCTCATCCCAAGAATCATTTAAAATTTAAATCTCCAAAAATTAAAATTTCAAATTCAAATTCCAAATTCAAATTTCAAATTTAAATTTCAAATTTAAATTTTAAACAATTTTAAACATCATGTGTAATAATATGTAATTTCAAAAATTTCAAATTTTCAATTACATATTTTTAAACATGATTTAAAATTAAATCTCAAATTTAAAAATCAAAATGTTCTGATTTTTGGACCATCGCACCGCCGCCCCCGAAGGCGGCAGCCGCCGTGGGCAGCCACCAGCCCCAAAGGGGCTGGCAGCCCACGGCTGCCCCCTATGTGCAGCCTTGCCGGGCTGCAGGCCAAGCCTGCAGCGCCAGGCTGCATGCCCAGGCTGGGCACAGCAGCCGGCAGCCTGCACGCCCAGGCTGCAGCCTGCACGCCCAGGCTGCGGCCAGCCTTGGGCAGGCCACGGCCACCCTTGGCTGCAGGCCAAGCCTGCGGCCGTGGGTGGTGTTGGCCTGCACAGGGGCTGCCGTAGCCCCATCCTGCCCGAGGGCAGGGGCTGCAGCCCCACCAAGGCCCGTCGGCCTATCCCGAGGGGTCGTGTCTCGATTTTCATGCCATATTCCAATTTACCTATTAGGATCTCCAAAAATTAATTTGAATCCCAATTAAATTGAAATTTTCCACACAATCAAAATTTTAACCTTTAAATCAAATTTAATTTTTGGGAAAAAATAAATTACGGTCTTCAATCTTCAATCTCCTCCAAGAATAATTACATAAAATTTCCTAAACCGTTTCCGGCGTACAAAAATTCTAACCATAAAAATTCTAAGAGACAAAAATTAAAATCCATGGGAAAATTACAGTGTTAATAAACTACTCCCATGATTACATAAAAATTCCTAGATACAATTTTTCTAAATTCTAAGGAACCATAACCGGCATCAACAAGCATGCTTATAATAATTCAGAAAATTAAAATAACCACATACTTTAGACATAATTCATGATAACAACATAAAGGAACCCTACAATGCCACTCTCTAAATATCAAATCCATACATAAATAAAAAGACTAAGTAATTGTCTAATTTATGTACTTGGCATAGTCATGAGATGGCTCTGATACCAATTGTAGGATAATAAATCGGTAAAAATGTATTAGAGTGGTGCAGCGGAACAATAAAAAATTTTAACATCGTTAAATATCTCATGATGCCATATACAATAAACCAACAACAATTAAAACTCATACCTCAAGGACGCCAATCTTGCAGGAGGAGAATGACCGGAGGCTTCAACCAACTAGCCTTCTCTACTATTCTCCAATTCCTGAATGGCTGAGTGTGTGGGCACTCTGAACCTCGATCGGTATGCTAGCACTGCTAGTCTTCTTCCGACTACCCAGATCTCTAAAGAACTTATTGTCATGATGAGCTGTGCAACAATAAGCCTGCTCACCTGAGAGTCTATGATCTGAGAGAACTGGAGTGGCAGGACCTCTAGTTATAGACCTGCATGAGGTGATTCTCTGAATTTTAATTGGACTAGGAAAAGATATTCTCCCTTACCCATAACCACAAAATCTGAATTTTTCCATGGGAAAATCCCAACAATAAAATTCGGTTTTTTAAGGATAAAACCAATCCAAATCTAAACAAGATTTTAACTAGAATTTTATCTCCCTTTTTCAACCAAAAAATCCGAAATTTCCTAGGAGATTTTTCTCCAAATATTCGGCCACATTTAGGATAAGGGAGAATCAAAATTCCACTAGGATTTTCAAGCTTGAATCTTATCTCAACCTTATCCAAAATAATCGAATTTTCTTAGGAGATTTCCTCCATAATTTCGGCCACTTTTCAGGGAAGGAGATAATCCAAATTCAACTAGGATTGAAACTTGAATCTTCCCTTGAACCTTATCCACAAAAACCGAAATTCCATTGAGGATTGTCCTCAAAAATTTCGTCCACTTTTGTTAGGATTTAGATTCAAAATTCAAGTAGGATTCTAACAAGATTATCTTCTCCAAATCCAACTCAAATTCGAATTTCAAACCTTGTGGATTTTCCACAACAAATTCGAATCCCACTTGGACTGTGATTCAAAATTTGAAATTCGAATTTCAAATTCAAATTTCAAATTTCAAATTTCAAATTTCAAATTTAAATTTCAAATTCAAATTTCAAATTCGAATTTCAAATTCAAATTTCAAATTCAAAATTCAAATTTCAAAATTCAAATTTCAAAATCCACAAAACGGTTGTGTTTCAAATTCTTGTTCTCATGGATAATTTTCTACAACTCCAATCCAATCCCAAATAAAATCTTGGCAACTTTATTTGAAGTTCGAATAATTGTGTACTCTATTATCCAAAACAAAATTTGAATCCAACCGGAGAGAATCTTGTCTACCATCCTAATCCTGTGTCATCACCATCCATGCATAATAAACTAGCCAATAGCATACACAAATCAATTTGCCAAACGTTAAGGAATTATGTGGAGCTAGTAGAGGGACTGATTGGACATATAGAATTGGGTTCCTGTGATTCCATATGATCATCATTCTGTACCGAACAACTCAATCATATGATCACTAATTTCAGAGTCACACCACTATAAACCTGAAATTGAACTCGCAATTATATACCGTATTACGTAAGCCTGTGACGAGCTACTATCCAATGACCTTGTCATATATGCAAAACCCTCATATGATATCCATGATCAGCCTTAGGTCAAAGTCCATTTAATCCTACTCATCAGGCTATCTTAAAGTTCCATTATACTACCGAATTAAGAAAATGATTATTCACCATGTGTGAATAAGAAGTCATCTGCCCAGCAGACGACCCAAGGTCTTGTCCATTTTCACATTCAGTATAATGCCTTTAAGAGGATACCTTTAACTCCTTAGAGTTATGATTCCGATATCTGCAAACAAACCCTTCATCGTATACAAGTCTTGCACCCAACGAACCGGTCTATAAGCTTACTACCTTTGAGACGCTTTAGCCATTGGAACATCAAAGTACACAAGTCATATACATGAAGTAGTTCATTTACTCAAGATTAAGGTTATTGCATAATGAACGTCGAAAGTAGATTGATCCACTCAAAGCGGACTACGTAGATCAATCACGCTTTAGTCTTGGTCTAATATGTCACCTCCAAGCAACATATCTATGTCTCTACTTGGGAGTCCAGCTCCAGACAGTCAAGACAAACCATCCCCTCCAAGGCTTTAGACAACATAATAGTCTTAACATGAGTTAGATGCTCGGCCTAACCTTAGAACATTGTCTTCTCGCATACAAAAGTCCATTGTATGCAACGTTCTAACAGTTTTAACACAAGCAGTCAGTGAGTCATATTTGCTTACATTTACTTTAACATGTAAATAAGACGAGGACCGATAGCAATGTAAGGAATAACCTCTATGTATAATTTTATTATCCAGTTCAAAATGAATACATCAAAATGTCTCTAATACTTAGGGCATTTCCTAACAGCTCAAAGACGAGATCTAAGAATGACTAGTTCTCAAGAAAGAAATTCCAAGGATGGAATGATCCTTTATCAAGAAAGGATTAATGTTCCAGCTGATCAGGAACTTAGGAGGCGGATCATGTCAGAAGCCCATGAGACACCATATTCAGTTCATCCCGGAGCGAGTAAGATGTATCAAGACTTGAAGTTACAATTCTGATGGAAAGGGATGAAGAACGATATAGCGAAATTCGTGAGCAGATGCATGACCTGTCAGAGAATCAAAGCTGAACATAAACATCCAGCAGGAAGATTGGAACATTTGGAGATTCTTGAATGGAGATGGGAATACATTACGATAGATTTTGTAGTGGGACTACCAAAAACCCGAGAAGGTTATGATGCCATCTGGGTTATTGTGGACAGACTGACTAAGACGACACGGTTTATAGCTGTCAAGATGACTTTTTCATTGGAAAAGTTTGCTCAGTTGTATGTAACTCATGTCGTCAGATTACATAGAGTACCAAAATCTATTGTATCAGATCGAGATGCACGATTCACTTCAAACTTCTGGAAGTGTGTGCAAGAAGCCATGGGTACTGAATTGAGACTCAGTACGGCATTTCATCCTCAAACAGACGGACAGTCAGAGTAGACTATTCAGACATTAGAGGACATGCTTCGAGCTTGTGTAATGAATTTTACGGGAAATTGGAACGAGAAGTTACCATTAATTGAATTCTCGTACAATAATAGTTATCAAGCTTCCATAGGCATGGCACCTTATGAGGCTCTTTATGGACGGAAGTGCAGATCGCTGATACACTGGTATGACCTGCAAGAGAAACAACTGCATAAGACGGATTTTATACGAGAAACTTCTGATGCCGTTGTAAGAATTCAGCGTCAAATAAAAATTGCACAAAGCTGACAAAAGAGTTATGCAGATAAGAGGCGAAGATCCTTGGAGTTTGATGAAGGAGACTTTATGTTTCTCAAGGTATCGCCTATGAAGGGGATTATGCATTTCGGTAAGAAGGGGAAATTGAGTCCAAGATATATTGGGCCTTATGAAATTATCGAACGCATTGGAAGGGTCGCTTACAGATTAGCGTTACCTCCTGAATTGTCGGCAGTGCATATTTCATGTGTCGATGCTGAGAAAGTATATACCAGATTCGTCCTATGTGTCGAAGCATGAACCTATTTAGATCCACGAGGATTTGACATACAAAGAACAACCTATTCGAGTAGTGGCTCGTGAAGAGAAAGTACTGAGGAATAAGACAATCCCACTAGTGAAGATTTTGTGGAAAAATCATTACATTGAAGAAGCTACGTGGAATGAGAAGACGCGATGAGGAGTTTATACCCCCATTTGTTCTAATTTTCGAGGACGAAAATTTTATAAGGACGGGTGAATGTGACAACCGGAAAATTCAGGCATTCTCGGAAGAAAATGTACAAATGTATGTATATAACAATTTGTACTATTTAAATAGTGAAATGAATGTATTTATATTGTTCAAAATGTATTAAAATATTCTAAAAATACTGACGAGTAAGAATTCAGTGTTGATAAAATTCACTGAATTGAAATAGGTGGTGTTAGGAAATGCCCTAAGCATTAGAGACATTTTGATGTATTTATTTTGAACTGGATAATAAAATTATATATAGAGGTTATTCATTACATTGCTATCTGTCCTCGTCTTATTTACATGTTAAAGTAAATGTAAGTAAATATGGCTCACTGGCTGCTTGTGTTAAAACTGTTAGAGCGTTGCACGCAATGGATTTTTATATGCGAGAAGATAATGTTCTAAAGTAAGCGGTCTAAACTAAGGTCTGTAGTCTATGGGGTTAGACCGAGCATCTAACTCATGTTAAGACTATTATGTTGTCTAAAGCCTTGGAGGGGACGGTTTGTCTTGACTGTCTGGAGCTGGACTCCCAAATAGAGACATAGATATGTTGCTTGGTGGTGACATATTAGACCGGGACTAAAGCGTGATTGATCTACGTAGTCCGCTATGAGTGGATCAATCTACTTTTGACGTTCATTGTGCAATAACCTTAATCCTGAGTAAATGAACTTCTTCATGTATATGACTTGTGTACTTTGATGTTCCAATGGCTAAAGCGTCTCAGAGGTAGTAAGCTTATAGACCGGTTCGTTGGGTGCATGACTTATATACGATGAAGGGTTTGTTTGCAGATATCAGAATCATAGCTCTGAGGAGTTAAAGGTATCCTCTTAAAGGCATTATACTGAATGTGAAAATGGATAAGGCCTTGGGTCGTCTGCTGGGCGGATGACTTCTTATTCACATATGGTGAATAATCATTTTCTTTATTCGGTAGTATAATGGAACTTTAAGATAGCCTAATCAGTAGGATTAAATAGACTTTGGCCTAAGGCTAATCATGGATATCATATGAGGGTTCTGCATAGATGACAAGGTCATTGGACGATAGCTTGTCACAGGCTTACGTAATACGGTATATAATTGGGAGTTCAGTTTCAGGTTTATAGTGGTGCGACTCTGAAATTAGTGATCATATGATTGAGTTGTTCGGTAAAAGAATGATGATCATATGGATTTGCAGGAGCCCGATTATATATGTCCAATCAGTCTCTCTACCAGCTCCACATAATTCCTTAACGTTTGGCAAATTGATTTGCGCATGCTATTGGCTAGCTTATTATGCATGGATGGTGATGACATAGGATTAGGATGGTAGACAAGATTCTCTCCGGTTGGATTCAGATTTTGTTTTGGATAATAGAGTACACAATTATTCGAACTCCAAATAAAGTTGCCATGATTTTATTTGAGATTGGATTGGAGTTGTAGAAAATTATCCATGAGAACTAGAATTTGAAACACAACTGTTTTGTGGATTTTAAAATTTGAATTTTGAAATTTGAAATTTGAATTTGAAATTTGAAATTTGAAATTTGAAATTTGAAATTTGAAATTTGAATTTGAAATTTGAATTTGAAATTTGAAATTCAAATTTTGAATCACAGTCCAAGTGGGATTCGAATTTGTTGTGGTAAATCCACAAGGTTTGAAATTCGAATTTGAGTTGGATATGGAGAAGATAATCTTGTTAGAATCCTACTTGAAATTTGAATCCAAATCCTTACTAATGATGGACGAAATTTTGAGGATTATACTCAATGGATTTTCGGTTTTTGTGGATAAGGTTCAAAGGAAAAATTCAAGTTTCAATCCCAGTTGAATATGGATTCTCTCTTCCCCAGAAAGTGGCCGAAATTTTGGAGCATATCTCCTTAGGAAAATTCGGTTATTTTGGATAAGGATGAGATAAGATTCAAGCTTGAAAATCGTAGTGGAATTTTGATTCTCCCTTATCCTAAAAGTGGCCGAAATTTTGAGGAGATTTTCTCCTTGGAATTTTTAGATTTTTTGGTTGAAAAAGGGAGTTAAAATTCTAGTTAAAATCTTGTTTAGATTTAGATTGGATTTATCCTAAATGGCCGAATTTTATTGTTGGGATTTTCCCATGGAAAATTCAGATTTTATGGTTGTGGATAAGGGAGAATATCTTCTCCTAATCCAATTCGAATTCAGTGAATCACCTCATGCAGGTCTATAAATAGAGGTCCTGCCACTCCAGCTCTCTCAGGCCACAGACTCTCAGGTGAGTAGGCTTATTGTTGCATAGCTCATCGTGACAATAAGTTCTTTAGAGATCTGGGTGGTCGGAAGAAGACTAGCAGTGCTAGCATACCGATCGAGGTTCAGAGTGCCCACACACTCAACTATTCGAGAATTGGAGAATAGTAGAGAAGGCTAGTTGGTTGAAGCCTCCGGTCATTCTCCTCCTGCAGATTGGCGTCCTTGAGGTATGAGTTTTAATTGTTGCTGGTTTATTGTATATGGCATCATGAGATATTTAACGATCTAAAAATTTTTATTGTTCCGCTACGCCAGTCTAATACGTTTTTTCCGATTTATTTAACCTACAGGTGGAATGGTGCCAGAAACGGCATTAAAAACCCTAACCGGTGCATTATGGTGCACTAAAAGATGAAAAACTTCCAGGATTTATTTTGATCAAACGAAAGCAGTATAAATTGATCCGACTGCACAGGAGACCTTAGGAACCCGCCGGGACGATTTCAGGAAAATTTCAGCTCGAACCGATACTGGTCAAAAGTAGTCGAATTAATGTGAATAGTAAAGTCAAAGTCAACACTTTACTTTACATTTATGACATCATAAAGCCAAAATATTAAATGTAAAAATTATGGTGGTTGGTGGCATTAATGGCCAAGATTAAATTGCTTTTTGATCTAAAGGCCAAGATTTGGCCAAAATTAGCCATATTAAATTTTTGAAAAATTTGGAAAGAAATGGCTTGAAAAGTGTTGATTTTTCATTGGTTGGAAGCTAAGTTAATTGGCTTCCTTTGTGCTTAAGTCGGCAACATTTGGAAAGAAAGGGCCGAAACATTTACAAAGCCAAAACATAAGAGAAAAAAATTTCTTCTAAGTGTCCATGGTGAATACGTTAGCAACCAAGAGAAACCAAGCAAATCTTCCAAGTTTTTTTCACAAAAGTGGTGTCAAACATTTCATTGAAGGCAAAGGAAGCAAGAAAGCAAGGTATCATTCTTTGGTTTGCATTTTTTCTTGATTTTTCTCCCTAAAATCCGTGGGATGAATAGTGTGAAGATGAGAAAATTTATGGTTTGTTTTGGTTGATTTGGTGCTTGGGTTTTATTAAGGGTATGATTAGAAGAAAAACCATGCATTTTGTTTAAAGAAAAACAAAATTTTGGTTGGTTTTCCAAGGGTAAAACCATGGGTTACCATGTGTAGTTGATGATGAATTGTTGTTGTTTAAGTATAGTAATGCTTTAAATTATGTTTTGGTTAAATGTGAGCATGATTTATATGGTTATAAAGCTTGGAAAAATTTTGGAATTTTAAAACCCTAAAAGGCCGTGGGTTTTAACTAGGGTTTGGTGAACATTTTTGCATGATTAACTTGATGTTTGGATAGTTAAACTCGTGCATTGAATTATGGAAATGATGGTTATGTGATTGAAAGAATGAAACAAAAATTTGGTGCATGTTTTCTCTTAAATGGCCGTGGATTATAATGGTAAAAAAACCCTAGGAATTGTGTTAAAAAACGCATGGAAAATGGCTTGAAAATGTGCTAGATAATGACATTGGAATAGCCTAAAATTTGGTTGAAAAATTGAAAAGTTTTGGTTAGGTTTTGAGTATGAAAACCGTGGCTAAAACTAAGGGCAAAATTGAAAGAAATCTTGTGGAATGTGGTTCAAAATGTGAATTGAAATTTTGTGAGCTTTTATGTAAAAGTTTGGGAAACTTTTACATGAAATAGGCTTGTGGTATAGTACGTGGCAGGTACATATGGTTCGAGGCGTACCTAACCCCGGTAGCCTTAAATTTACGCCGAAATACTGCCGAAATTTCGAAAACGGCATTTGGGGTAAAAAGAGAATTAAAAATAAAAGTTTAGGGTCGGGTCGGAAACCCGAGTCCCTAAAAGAAAATTTAATAAGGAAAACCTAAGGGGTGGTTCTTGAATAGTAACTCGTCCCCTTAAAAATATAAAACGTAAGTGAAACTGAAAAACCGATCCCGAGGGGGGGCGTTTTTGGGAAACGAAATAATGGTCCGAGTCGGATACGAAAAATCCGAGCCTCGAGGACCTAGATCGAGAACGTCTAGATGAACGTTTTAAATACTAGTAAAATGTCCACTTGAGGCTCCGAAATGATAGAAAATCACTAAACCGACGTAAGGGTCGGAATAGTACTTCCCAAGGGTCAGGAAGGTGAAAAGTGGAAATAAAATAGAAACGAACCCGGTAATGAATAGAAAAAAGTCAGAAAAGTTCCTAAGAGCCAAAAATACAATTTGGATTGAGAAAATTCCGTCAGGGGCATAATTGTAATTTTTTCAAAATATAGGGGTAAAATCGTAATTTTACAAAAGTTGAGAAAAATGGGGAAAATGATAAATAAAGCCTAAAAAAGTTATAAATAGGTTTTATTTAAGCTTTTTAATGAAAAATAAAAGATTTAAATGGAAATGAAATTAACAGACAAGGTTTTGTCTGTAGGATCTCAAAATCGATCTACAAAGAGAGCGATTAAAGATCCAGAAAGGAAAAAGGGAAGAAACGGATAAGGTGAGTTCAGACATTTACCTGTCTGCAAGATATAGCATTATTATTGCTTATTTTGATGTACTAACTATAAGTTAGGTACATATGTGCTACGGGCACTATTATAGAGTAGAAAGAGAGACGAAATGTGCTACGGGCACTATTATAGAGTAGAGAGAGAGATGAAATGTGCTACGGGTACTATTGAGAATGGAACACATAGTAAATTGTGCTTCGGGCACTAGAGCGAGGTTAATGAAACTCACTCATCTAAAAATTAAAATGTGAACCATTCCTAACCACGGGGCAATATGAAGTCACCGGGTTAGAATTTTAAAAAGTCGGTAATGAAACCACTTTTGGCGTGCCAGCCTTCCGTACAGGGAGGTAAATTTTGCCTTCGGGGCTATGATGAGATTAAGGCTGTGGAGGTCAGCACTGATGTATCGCTCCCAGTCATGTACAAATTTACCTTCGGGGCTATGATGAGATTAAGGCTGTGGAGGTCAGCATTAATGTACCGCTCCCAGTCATGCGCACTTAAATGGTACTGCCAACCTGAACTCAAAACCAGAACATAATCAAAGAAAATTACCTAAAACTGAAACTATGCCATAATTGAGCATAAGACAGTTTCGTGAGAGTACTAACATCGCGGTAGATGTACTGTTGATATACTGTGTTCTGGTCAAACTTACTATTCATAATAAATAGTAGTCAACATTACTATTTATGGTGAATAGTACTATTCATAGAAATTTTATTTCTTATATGTTTGAACTTACTGAGCCTGTAGCTCACCATTTTTGGTTATGTTGCAGGTAAGCGACCAGCTCAGTAGCTTTGTATGACTGGATGGCGGACGGGATGTAGGAAAATAAATCGGTAAAAATCGTATCAGAGTGGCGTAGCGGAACAATAAAAATTTTTAGATCGTTAAATATCTCATGATGCCATATAAAATAAACCAACAACAATTAAAATTCATACCTCAAGGACGCCAATCTTGCAGGAGGAGAATGACCGGAGGCTTCAACCAACTAGCCTTCTGTACTATTCTCCAATTCCCGAATGGCTGAGTATGTGGGCACTCTGAACCTCGATCGGTATGCTAGCACTGCTAGTCTTCTTCCGACCACCCAGATCTCTAAAGAACTTTATTGTCACGATGAGCTGTGCAACAATAAGCCTGCTTACCTGAGAGTCTGTGGTCTGAGAGAACTGGAGTGGCAGGACCTCTATTTATAGACCTGCATGAGGTGATTCTCTGAATTCGAATTGGATTAGGAAAAGATATTCTCCCTTATCCATAACCATAAAATCCGAATTTTTCCATGGGAAAATCCCAACAATAAAATTCAGTTTTTTAAGGATAAATCCAATCCAAATCAAAACAAGATTTTAACTAGAATTTTATCTCCCTTTTTTAACCAAAAAATCTGAAATTTCCTAGGAGATTTTTCCTCCTAAAATTTGGCCACATTTAGGATAAGGGAGAATCAAAATTCCACTAGGATTTTCAAGCTTGAATCTTATCTCAACCTTATCCAAAATAACCGAATTTTCCTAGGAGATTTCCTCCATAATTTCGGCCACTTTTCAGGGAAGGAGAGAATCCAAATTCAACTAGGATTGAAACTTGAATTTTTCTATTGAACCTTATCCACAAAAACCGAAATTCCATTGAGGATTATCCTCAAAAATTTCGTCCACCTTTTTGTTAGGATTTAGATTCAAAATTCAAGTAGGATTCTAACAAGATTATCCTCTCCAAGTCTAACTCAAATTCGAATTTCAAACCTTGTGGATTTTCCACAACAAATTCGAATCCCACTTGGACTGTGATTTAAAATTTGAATTTCAAATTTCAAATTTGAATTTTAAATTCAAATTTCAAATTTCAAATTTCAAATTTCAAAGTTAAATTTCAAATTCGAATTTCAAATTCGAATTTTAAATTCAAATTTCAAATTTCAAATTTCAAATTCAAATTTCAAAATCAAATTTCAAATTTCAAATTTCAAATTTCAAATTTTAAATTTCAAATTTCAAATTTAAATTTCAAATTCAAATTTTAAATTCAAATTTCAAATTTCAAAATCCATAAACAGTTGTATTTCAAGTTTTTGTTCTCATGGATAATTTTCTACAACTCCAATCCAATCTCAAATAAAATCATGGCAACTTTATTTGGAGTTCGAATAATTGTGTACTCTATTATCCAAAACAAAATCTGAATCCAACCGGAGAGAATCTTGTCTACCATCCTAATCCTGTGTCATCACCATCCATGCATAATAAACTAGCCAATAGCATACACAAATCAATTTGCCAAACGTTAAGGAATTATGTGGAGCTAGTAGAGGGACTGATTGGACATATATAATCGGGCTCCCGTGATTCCATATGATCATCATTCTGTACCAAACAACTCAATCATATGATCACTAATTTCAGAGTCACACAACTATAAACCTGAAACTGAACTCCCAATTATATATCGTATTACGTAAGCCTGTGACGAGCTACTATCCAATTGTTAGGAAATGCCCTAAGTATTAGAGACATTTTGATGTATTCATTTTGAACTGGATAATAAAATTATACATAGAGGTTATTCATTACATTTCTATCTGTCCTCGTCTTATTTACATGTTAAAGTAAATGTAAGCAAATATGGCTCACTGACTGCTTGTGTTAAAATTGTTAGAATGTTGCATGCAATGGACTTTTGTATGCGAGAAGACAATGTTCTAAAGTTAGCAGTCTAAACTATGGTCTGTAGTCTATGGGGTTAGACCGAGCATCTAACTCATGTTAAGACTATTATGTTGTCTAAAGCCTTAGAGGGGACGGTTTGTCTTGACTGTCTGGAGCTGGACTCCCAAGTAGAGACATGGATATGTTGCTTGGTGGTGACATATTAGAGCGGGACTAAAGCGTGATTGATCTACGTAGTCCGCTATGAGTGGATCAATCTGCTTTTGACGTTCATTGTGCAATAACCTTAATCCTGAGTAAATGAACTTCTTCACGTATATGACTTGTGTACTTTGATGTTCCAATGGCTAAAGCGTCTCAGAGGTAGTAAGCTTATAAACCGGTTCGTTGGGTGCATGACTTGTATACGATGAAGGGTTTGTTTGCAGATATCGGAATCATAGCTCTGAGGAGTTAAAGGTATCCTCTTAAAGGCATTATACTGAATGTGAAAATGGACAAGGCCTTGGGTCGTTTGCTGGGCGGATGACTTCTTATTCACATATGGTGAATAATCATTTTCTTGATTCGGCAGTATAATGGAACTTTAAGATAGCCTGATCAGTAGGATTAAATGGAATTTGACCTAAGGCTGATCATGGATATCATATGAGGGTTTTGCATATATGACAAGGTCATTGGATAATAGCTCGTCACAGGCTTACGTAATACGGTATATAATTGGGAGTTCAGTTTCAGGTTTATAGTGGTGTGACTCTGAAACTAGTGATCATATGATTGAGTTGTTCGGTAAAGAATGATGATCATATGGAATCATGGGAGCCCGATTATATATGTCCAATCTGTCCCTCTACTAGCTCCACATAATTCCTTAACGTTTGGCAAATTGATTTGTGTATGCTATTGGCTAGTTTATTATGCATGGATGGTGATGACACAGGATTAGGATGGTAGACAAGATTCTCTCCGGTTGGATTTAGATTTTGTTTTGGATAATAGAGTACACAATTATTCGAACTCCAAATAAAGTTGCCATGATTTTATTTGAGATTGGATTGGAGTTGTAGAAAATTATCCATGAGAACAAGAATATGAAACACAACCATTTTATGGAATTTGAATTTTGAATTTTGAAATTTGAAATTTGAATTTTGAAATTTGAAATTTGAAATTTGAATTTGAAATTTGAATTTGAAATTTGAATTTGAAATTCGAATTTGAAATTTGAATTTGAAATTTAAATTTGAAATTTGAAATTTGAAATTTGAAATTTGAATTTGAAATTTGAATTTGAAATTTGAAATTAAAATTTTGAATCATAGTCCAAGTAGGATTCGAATTTGTTGTGGAAAATCCACAAGGTTTGAAATTCGAATTTGAGTTGGATTTGGAGAGGATAATCTTGTTAGAATCTTACTTGAATTTTGAATCCAAATCCCAACAAAAGTGGATGAAATTTTTGAGGATAATCCTCATGGAAAAATTCGGATTTTTGTGGATAAGATTCAAGGGAATAATTCAAGTTTCAATCCCAGTTGAATTTGGATTCTCTCTCCCCTGAAAAGTAGCCTAAAATTTGGAGAATCTCTCCTAGGAAATTCGGTTATTTTTGGATAAGGTTGACATAAGATTCAAGCTTGAAAATCCTAGTGAAATTTTGATTCTCCCTTATCCTAAAAGTGGCCGAAAATTTGGAGAAGATTTTCTCCTAGAAATTTCGGATTTTTTGGTTGAAAAAGGGAGATAAAATTCTAGTTAAAATCTTGTTTAAATTTGGATTGGATTTATCCTAAGAAAACCGAATTTAATTGTGGAGATTCTCCCTCGGAAAATTCAGATTTTATGGATATGGATAAGGGAAAATATCTTTTCCTAATCCAATTCAAATTCAGAGAATCACCTCATGCAGGTCTATAAATAGAGGTCCTGCCACTCCAGTTCTCTCAGACCACAGACTCTCAGGTGAGCAGGCTTATTGTTGCACAGCTCATCGTGACAATATAGTTCTTTAGAGATCTGGGTGGTCGGAAGAAGACTAGCAGTGCTAGCATACCGATCGAGGTTCAGAGTGCCCACACACTCAGCCATTCGGGAATTGGAGAATAGTAGAGAAGGCTAGTTGGTTGAAGCCTCCGGTCATTCTTCTCCTGCAAGATTGGCATCCTTGAGGTATGAGTTTTAATTGTTGTTGGTTTATTGTATATGGCATCATGAGATATTTAACGATCTAAAAATTTTTATTGTTCCGCTGCGCCACTCTGATATGTTTTTTCCGGTTTATAATCCTTCAATTGGTATCAGAGCCATCTCATGACTATGCCATGTACATAAATTAGACAATTACTTAGTCTTTTTATTTATGTATGGATTTGATATTTAGAGAGTGGCATTCTAGGGTTCTTTTATGTTATTATCATGGATTATGTATAAAGTATGTGGTTATTTTAATAAGCATGCTTGTTTATAGCGGTTATGGTTCCTTAGAATTTAGAAAAATTGTATCTAGGAATTTTTATGTAACCATGGGAGCAGTTTTTTAATACTGTAATTTTCCCATGGATTTTAATTTTTGTCTCTTAGAATTTTTATGGTTAGATTTTTTGTACACCGGAAACGGTTTAGAATTTTTTATGTAATCATTCTTGGAGGAGAATGAAGATTGAAGACCGTAATTTATTTTTTCCCAAAAAGTTAAATTTGATTTAAAGGTTGAAATTTTGATTGTGTGGAAAATTTCAATTTAATTGGGATTCAAATTAATTTTTGGAGATCCTAATAGGTAAATTGGAGACACGACCCCTTGGAATAGGCCGACGAACCTTGGTGGGGTTGCAGCCCCTGCCCTCAGGCAGGATGGGGCTGCGGCAGCCCCTATGCAGGCCCACACCACCCTGGCCGTAGGCTTGGCCTGCAGCCAAGGGTAGCCGCGGCCTGCCCAAGGCTGGCCGCAGCCTGGGCGTGCAGCCTCTGGCTGCAAGCGCTGCCTGCAGCCTGCCGGCTGCTGCGCCCAGCCTGGGCATGCAGCTCGGCGCTGCAGGCTTAGCCTGCAGCTCGGCAGGGCTGCACATGAGGGGCAGCCGTGGGCTGCCAGCCCCTCCGGGGTTGGTGGCTGCCCACAGCGGCTGCCGCCTACAAGGGCGGCGGTCCGATGGTCCAAAAATCAGAAAATTTTGATTTTAAATTTGAGATTTAATTTTAAATCATGTTTAAAAATATGTAATTAAAAATTTCAAATTTTTTGAAATTACATATTATTACATATGATGTTTAAAATTGTTTAAAATTTAAATTTGAAATTTAAATTTGAAATTCGAATTTGGAATTTGAATTTGAAATTTAAATTTTTGGATATTTAAATTTTAAATAATTCTTGGGATGAGAAATAAATGGAGAGGCTACATAAAGAAGGATACAAGAAGACGGAATAAAATTCAAGACCCAAAGAATGTTTTGGATGGAATTTTGTAATCGTTATTTTCTTTGTTCTAGGATGGAACCATAGCTTGGTTATTCTGTCAATTATTTTTCTGTGATATGTCATGGATGTATAAAATATGTATTGATGGATGTTTTGTATGTATATTTGATAACATGTCATATAGGATAGGTGAGTGCCGCTCATACTATATTGATCATACATAATTTGTCAAAACTTGCATGTTTTTCAAAATATTGAGTGGGAGAGGGTTTCAAACAAAACCCACGGCCTCCATTATTGATCCATATGTGAAAGCATGGTAACGCCTCGCGTAAGTTATGCCCTGACCACACCCCTCGGTAGGTGTTTACCGCCGCCGGTATACTAGATTGGATCTCCTATGTGGAAAACGTGTTCGGGTGCGATCCTATTCATTACCACCCCTCGGTGGCTTGGTAGGACGTGGATCGGGCTACGTAAACAATGGTTATACACTCAAGACTCGTTTAGTTATTAACCTTCCCTAGAAGCTCTGTTAACTAAACTGGTGGCCAAATAAGCGGTTATTAATATATGTCTTAACCTTGGAGGATTTAAGGTAACATATATTAATTGGACGGGGTCCATGTTCCGGCTATTTGTTTTCATGACCACCCCTCGGTGGCTTGGGGCAATAGGTGCTGAGAATTACCGTTGCAATGCTACATGTTTTTCAAGTTTCATGTAGGAACATACTTGTATGTTTTATTTGCTAAATTATCTGTATATTTGCTTGGGCTTTGTAATGATGTCTAGTATAATTTTATTTCAGTTCAAAATGTCACCAACACCCCTCATTTCAATACTTACTGAAAATAAGTTGAATGGCGACAATTATAAAGATTGGAAAAGAAATCTATTAATAGTTCTCAGCTGCGAGAGACACAAGTTCGTGCTGGATGAACCATGCCCACCTGGGCCCAAACCTGACACACCACTTGAGGAGGTCCCGGTTGCCTATAATCGTTGGAGAGAATCCAATGAGATAGCTCGATGTTACATCCTTGCTAGCATGACGAGTGCTTTACAAAAGCAGCATGAGACTTATCAAGTTGCTGGGGAGATCATGGAAAATCTAGAGGACATGTTCGGAGGCCAAGAAAAATTGGCTCGACAATCCGCTATCACCAGCATTGTGAACTCCAAGCAAAAGGCGGGTGCTCCGGTGAAGGACCATATGATCACTCTAATGGGATTCTTCGCTGAGGCTACCGAGAATGGTGCTGAGTTGGACTACAACACCCAGATCGAGATGGTGTTCAAGACTCTGTCCAAAGATTTTGTGGGGTTTAAGGCCGCATACAGTCTGGTGACAAAGGAGTTAGGACTAACCGAGTTCATGAAGCAACTACAGGCTTATGAGTGGATGATCAGGGATGAGGATGTGGTCCGACCTAAAGGAGAGGCCAATTTGGCAGAATCTTCCAATCCCTCATGGAAGAGGAAGAGGCCAAATAAGAAGCAAGTGGCTTCTAGTTCTTCTAATCCTCCTGTCTCGGACGGGAAGAAGAAGAAGAAGAACAAGAAGCCGAAGGACCCTAAAAAGTCCAAATGCTTCCATTGTGGGAAGGTAGGTCACTTCAAGAAGGCTTGCCGAGAATTCCTAGCCGCCAAGGGCAAGGAAGGTAAGGAACTTCATTACTTGGAAGCGTGTTTGATGGAAGAATCGAAAGACACTTGGATCATGTTTGTGTTTCTATGTAGGGGTTCGTGGAAACGAGAACTCTACATGATAGGAGCCTCTCGTTGCGGATTGGAGATGGTAGCTTTGTGGTGGCTGAAGCAGTGGGAGATGTTCATCTTTATTTTGATCAATTTAGGTTTATTTTATTGAAAGACTGTTTTTATGTTCCTAATTTTAGGAGGAACCTTATATCGGTAGCTTGTTTAATAAAGGATTCTTATTCAGTTTCTTTTAGTAAAAGAGTTGATATTCGTAGAAATAAGTCTTTTATCTGTTCTGGATGGATGGATGGAAACCTATATTTGATCAAACCAAAGATGTACTCACTGCTTGACACTGAATTAATTGATAACTCTAAAAGGTTGAAAGTTTCTCATTCTAACAAGGCGTATCTTTGGCATTTAAGACTTGGTCATATTAATCAAAATAGGATTCAAAGATTGGTGAAAGACGGTCCTCTAGAATCTCTGGAGGAGGTACGACTTCCCCAATGTGAGTCTTGTCTAGAGGGTAAAATGACTAAGAGGTCTTTTGGAGCTAAGGGTACAAGGGCTCAGGAGCTCTTAGAAATTGTGCATACTGACGTATGTGGCCCCATGAACGTCACAGCACGAGGAGGGTTCAAGTATTATGTCTCTTTTATAGATGATTACTCGAGGTATGGATATGTGTATCTGATGCACCACAAGAGCGAAACTTTTGACAAGTTCAAAGAGTATCGTGCGGAAGTGGAAAAGCAATTAGATAAATCCATAAAGACACTTTGATCTGATCGAGGTGGCGAATACCTTTCCAATGAATTTCTAGGACATCTTGTAGAGAACGGGATTTTATCCCAATTGACTGCACCTGGTACTCCACAACAGAATGGTGTAGCCGAAAGGAGAAACAGGACCTTATTGGATATGGTACGGTCCATGATGAGTTATTCAATCCTACCATTATCATTTTGGGGATATGCTTTACAAACGGCGTGCTATATTCTGAACCAGGTTCCGAGCAAATCAATTCCTAGAACTCCGTATGAATTGCGGCGTGGCAGGAAGCCCTCCCTTGGACATATGAGAATATGGGGCTGCCCAGCACATGTACTGGATGGGGATGCAAAAAAGTTGGAACCAAGATCAGAATTATGTATGTTTGTAGGGTATCCAAAAGGAACAAAAGGAGGTCTGTTCTATAACCTGAAGGAACAAAAAGTCATTGTCTCAACCCACGCGACATTCTTAGAGGAAAGTCACATGAATGACTTTAAGCCTCGAAGCAAAGTGGTGCTAGAGGAGTTATCGGGTGAAAGAACTGCTCCACAGATTTCGGTCTTGGACGCAAGTCCGAGTTCCAGTGAAAGACCTGCAGACGATCAATAACTTAGGGTGCCTCGTCGTAGTGGGAGGGTTTCTAAGAAACCTAATTTCTTCATGTATGATGCTGAGGTATACCAGGCCGAGGCTCATAAGCATGAGGAAGATCCGGTCACATATGATGAAGCTATAAATGATGTTGATTCAAAATCATGGAAACAGGCTATGAACAATGAGATGGATTCTATGAAATCCAACTCTGTTTGGGAACTTGTAGATTTGCCGGATGGGATAAAACCCATTGGATGCAAATGGGTCTACAAAAGAAAGAAGGATGCGGAAGGGAGAGTGGAAACTTTCAAAGCTAGACTGGTTGCAAAGGGATACACGCAAAAGGCTGGAATCGATTACGAGGAAACCTTTTCACCTGTTGCTATGCTGAAGTCTATCCGTATTCTTCTATCCATTGCTGCGGCTCTCGATTACGAGATCTGGCAAATGGATGTCGAGACGACATTCTTGAATGGCCATCTTGAAGAGTGTATCTATATGATACAGCCCGAAGGGTTCGTAGCGAAAGGCCAAGAAAGGAAGTCTGCAAGTTGCTTAGATCCATTTTATGGATTAAAGCAGGCATCCCGCTCATGGAACCAGAGGTTTGATCAAGCGATTAAGACATTTGGTTTTGAGTAGAACGTTGATGAACCTTGTGTTTATAAACGTATTGAGGATGGAAAAGTGGTCTTTCTGATACTCTATGTCGATGATATACTACTCATTGGGAATGATGTAGGGAACTTATCATCGGTCAAGCTTTGGTTACACCAACAGTTTGACATGAAGGACTTGGGAGAAGCTAATTATGTTCTAGGCATTCGTCTCTTCAGAGATCGAAAGAACAAAATGATAGCATTATCCGAAGCTTTATACATAGATAAAATAATTGACAAATATGCAATGCTAGAGGCAAAGAAAGGCTCACAACCTTCTATTGTCGGTCTAACTCTTTCATTGGATGACTGTCCCAAGACATCGGAAGAAAGAGAGCGTATGAGTAAGGTCCCTTATGCATCCGCTGTGGGTAGCCTTATGTACGCTATGCTTTGCACTCGCCCAGACATATGTTTTGCAGTAGGTATGGTGAGTCGATATCAAGTGAATCCTGGAACCAAGCACTGGCAAGCTGTAAAGCATATACTCAAGTATCTTAAGAGAACGAGGGATTATATGCTGGTGTATTCTGGAGGGGACCTAACACCCGTAGGATACACGGACTCAGACTTCCAGACTTGTAAGGATTCGAGGAAATCGACATCTAGATCAGTGTTTTTACTCGGAGGAGGCGCCACTGTGTGGAGGAGTGTGCAGCAGGATCAGTGTTTTTACTCGGAGGAGGCACCATTGTGTAGAGGAGCGTGAAGCAGGGCTGCACAGCTGACTCTACTATGGAGGCTGAGTATGTGGCTGCGGCTGAGGCATCTAAAGAAGCGATTTGGCTCCGCAAGTTCTTTAGAGACCTTGAGGTCATTCCGGGTGTTGACAAGCCTATCACACATTACTGTGATAATACAGGGGCTATTGCCAACACAAGGGAATCTCGGCACCACAAGAGGACCAAGCACATCGATCGGAGATATCATATTATTAGAGGGCATGTGGAGACAGGACAAGTGGATGTATGTAAGATCGCGTCCGAGGAGAACATCGCTGATCCCTTTACTAAGACTTTGGTGGCTAGAAGCTTTGAGAGGCATGTAGAGGCGATGGGGATACGTAACATGGCACATCTGCTGGCTTAGGGCAAGTGGGAGATTGTTAGGAAATGCCCTAAGTATTAGAGACATTTTGATGTATTCATTTTGAACTGGATAATAAAATTATACATAGAGGTTATTCATTACATTGCTATCTGTCCTCGTCTTATTTACATGTTAAAGTAAATGTAAGCAAATATGGCTCACTGACTGCTTGTGTTGAAACCGTTAGAACGTTGCATGCAATGGACTTTTGTATGCGAGAAGACAATGTTCTAAAGTTAGCAGTCTAAACTATGGTCTGTAGTCTATGGGGTTAGACCGAGCATCTAACTCATGTTAAGACTATTATGTTGTCTAAAGCCTTAGAGGGGACGGTTTGTCTTGACTGTCTGGAGCTGGACTCCCAAGTAGAGACATGGATATGTTGCTTGGTGGTGACATATTAGACCGGGACTAAAGCGTGATTGATCTACGTAGTCCGCTATGAGTGGATCAATCTACTTTTGATGTTCATTGTGCAATAACCTTAATCCTGAGTAAATGAACTTCTTCATGTATATGACTTGTGTACTTTGATGTTCCAATGGCTAAAGCGTCTCAGAGGTAGTAAGCTTATAGACCGGTTCGTTGGGTGCATGACTTGTATACGATGAAGGGTTTGTTTGCAGATATCGGAATCATAACTCTGAAGAGTTAAAGGTATCCTCTTAAAGGCATTATACTGAATGTGAAAATGGACAAGGCCTTGGGTCGTCTGCTGGGCGGATGACTTCTTATTCACATATGGTGAATGATCATTTTCTTGATTCGGTAGTATAATGGAACTTTAAGATAGCCTGATCAGTAGGATTAAACAGACTTTGACCTAAGGCTGATCATGGATATCATATGAGGGTTTTGCATATATGACAAGTTCATTGGATAGTAGCTCGTCACAGGCTTACGTAATACGGTATATAATTGGGAGTTCAGTTTCAAGTTTATAGTGGTGTGACTCTGAAACTAGTGATCATATGATTGAGTTGTTCGGTAAAGAATGATGATCATATGGAATCACGGGAGCCCGATTATATATGTCCAATCAGTCCCTCTACTAGCTCCACATAATTCCTTAACGTTTGGCAAATTGATTTGTGTATGCTATTGGCTAGTTTATTATGCATGAATGGTGATGACACAGGATTAGGATGGTAGACAAGATTCTCTCCGGTTGGATTCAGATTTTGTTTTGGATAATAGAGTACACAATTATTCGAACTCCAAATAAAGTTGCCATGATTTTATTTGAGATTGGATTGGAGTTGTAGAAAATTATCCATGAGAACAAGAATATGAAACACAACCGTTTTGTGGAATTTGAAATTTGAATTTTGAAATTTGAAATTTGAATTTTGAAATTTGAAATTTGAATTTTGAATTTGAAATTTGAATTTGAAATTTGAATTTGAATTTCAAATTTGAAATTCGAATTTGAAATTTGAATTTGAAATTTGAATTTGAAATTCGAATTTGAAATTTAAATTTAAAATTTGAAATTTGAAATTTGAAATTTGAAATTTGAATTTGAAATTTGAAATTCAAATTTTGAATCACAGTCCAAGTAGGATTCGAATTTGTTGTGGAAAATCCACAAGGTTTGAAATTCGAATTTGAGTTGGATTTGGAGAGGATAATCTTGTTAGAATCCTACTTGAATTTTGAATCCAAATCCCAACAAAAGTGGATGAAATTTTTGAGGATAATCCTCATGGAAAAATTCGGATTTTTGTGGATAAGATTCAAGGGAATAATTCAAGTTTCAATCTCAGTTGAATTTGGATTCTCTCCTCCCTGAAAAGTGGCCGAAAATTTGGAGAATCTCTCCTAGGAAATTCGGTTATTTTTGGATAAGGTTGACATAAGATTCAAGCTTGAAAATCCTAGTGAAATTTTGATTCTCCTTTATCCTAAAAGTGGCCGAAAATTTGGAGAAGATTTTCTCCTAGAAATTTCAGATTTTTTGGTTGAAAAAGGGAGATAAAATTCTAGTTAAAATCTTGTTTAAATTTGGATTGGATTTATCCTAAGAAAACCGAATTTAATTGTGGAGATTCTCCCTCGGAAAATTCAGATTTTATGGATATGGATAAGGGAAAATATCTTTTCCTAATCCAATTCAAATTCAGAGAATCACCTCATGCAGGTCTATAAATAGAGGTCCTACCACTCCAGTTCTCTCAGACCACAGACTCTCAGGTGAGCAGGCTTGTGCGTGACAATAAAGTTCATTAGAGATCTGGGTGGTCCGAAGAAGACTAGCAGTGCTAGCATATCGATCGAGGTTCAGAGTGCCCACACACTCAGCCATTCGGGAATTGGAGAATAGTAGAGAAGGCAAGTTGGTTGAAGCCTCCGATCATTCTCCTCCTGCAAGATTGGCGTCCTTGAGGTATGAGTTTTAATTGTTGTTGGTTTATTGTATATGGCATCACGAGATATTTAACGATCTAAAAATTTTTATTGTTCCACTGCGCCACTCTGATACGTTTTTTCCGGTTTATAATCCTTCACCAATGACCTTGTCATATATGCAAAACCCTCATATGATATCCATGATCAGCCTTAGGTCAAAGTCCGTTTAATCCTACTCATCAGGCTATCTTAAAGTTCCATTATACTACCGAATTAAGAAAATGATTATTTACCATATGTGAATAAGAAGTCATCTGCCCAGCAGACGACTCAAGGCCTTGTCCATTTTCACATTCAGTATAATGCTTTTAAGAGGATACCTTTAACTCCTTAGAGCTATGATTCCGATATCTACAAACAAACCCTTCATCGTATACAAGTCATGCACCCAATGAACCGGTCTATAAGCTTACTACCTCTGAGACGCTTTAGCCATTGGAACATCAAAGTACACAAGTCATATACATGAAGTAGTTCATTTACTCAGGATTAAGGTTATTGCACAATGAACGTCAAAAGCAGATTGATCCACTCATAGCGGACTACGTAGATCAATCACGCTTTAGTCTCGGTCTAATATGTCACCACCAAGTAACATATCTATGTCTCTACTTGGGAGTCCAGCTCCAGACAATCAAGACAAACCGTCCCCTCCAAGGCTTTAGACAACATAATAGTCTTAACATGAGTTAGATGCTCGGTCTAACCCCATAGACCATAGACCATAGTTTAGACCACTAACTTTAGAACATTGTCTTCTCGCATACAAAAGTCCATTGCATGCAACGTTCTAACAGTTTTAACACAAGCAGTCAGTGAGCCATATTTGCTTACATTTACTTTAACATGTAAATAAGACGAGAACAAATAGCAATGTAATGAATAACCTCTATATATAATTTTATTATTCAGTTCAAAATGAATACATCAAAATGTCTCTAATACTTAGGGCATTTCCTAACAATCTCCCACTTGTCCTAAGCCAGTAGATGTGCCATGTTACGCATCCCCATCGCCTCTACATGCCTCTCAAAGCTTCTAACCACCAAAGTCTTAGTAAAGGGATGGCGATGTTGTCCTCGGACGCGATCTTACATACATCCACTTGTCCTGTCTCCACATGCCCTCTAATAATGTGATATTTCCGATCGATGTGCTTGGTCCTCTTGTGGTGCCGAGATTCCCTTGTGTTGGCAATAGCCCTTGTATTATCACAGTAAAGTGTGATAGGTTTGTCAACACCTGGAATGACCTCAAGGTCTCTAAAGAACTTATGGAGCCAAACCGCTTCTTTAGATGCCTCAGCCGCAGCCACATACTTAGCCTCCATAGTAGAGTCAGCTGTGCAGCCCTGCTTCACGCTCCTCCACACAATGGCGCCTCCTCCGAGTAAAAACACTGATCCAGGTGTCGATTTCCTCGAATCCTTACAAGTCTGGAAGTCTGAGTCCGTGAATCCTACGGGTGTTAGGTCCCCTCCAGAATACACTAGCATATAATCCCTCGTTCTCTTAAGATACTTGAGTATATGCTTTACAGCTTGCCAGTGCTTGGTTCTAGGATTTGCTTGATATCGACTCACCATACCTACTGCAAAACATATGTCTGGGTGAGTTCAAAGCATAGCATACATAAGGCTACCCACAGCGGATGCATAAGGGACCTTACTCATACGCTCTCTTTCTTCCGATGTCTTGGGACAGTCATCTAATGAAAGAGTTAGACCAGCAATAGAAGGTTGTGAGCCTTCCTTTTTCTCTTGCATTGCATAGCAATAGGTGAAAAGGTTTCATCGTAATCGATTCCAGCCTTTTGCGTGTATCCCTTTGCAACCAGTCTAGCTTTGAAAGTTTCCACTCTCCCTTCCGCATCCTTCTTTCTTTTGTAGACCCATTTGCATCCAATGGGTTTTATCCCATCCGGCAAATCTACAAGTTCCCAAACAGAGTTGGATTTCATATAATCCATCTCATTGTTCATAGCCTGTTTCCAAGATTTAGAATCAACATCATTTACAGCTTCATCATAAGTGACCGGATCATCCTCATGCTCATGAGCCTAGGCCTGGTATACCTCAGCATCATACATGAAGAAATTAGGTTTCTTAAAAACCCTCCCACTACGACAAGGCACCCTAAATTGTTGATCGTCTACAGGTCTTTCACTGGAACTCGGACCTGCGTCCATGACCAAAATCTGTGGAGCAGTTCTTTCACCCGATAACTCCTCTAGCACCACTTTGCTTCGAGACTTAAAGTCATTCATGTGACTTTCCTCCAAGAATGTCGCATGGGTTGAGACAATGACTTTTTGTTCCTTCGGGTTATAGAACAGACCTCCTTTAGTTCCTTTTGGATACCCTACAAACATGCACAATTCTGATCTTTGTTCCAACTTTTTTGCATCCCCATCCAGTACATGTGCTGGGCAGCCCCATATTCTCATATGTCCAAGGGAGGGCTTCCTGCCACGCCACAATTCATACAGAGTTCTGGGAATTGATTTGTGCAGAACCTAGTTCAGAATATAGCATGCCGTTTGTAAAGCATATCCCCAAAATGATAATGGCAGCGTTGAATAACTCATCATGGACCGTACCATATCCAATAAGGTCCTGTTTCTCCTTTCGGCTACACCATTCTGTTGTGGAGTACCAGGTGCAGTCAATTGGGATAATATCCCGTTCTCTATAAGATGTCCAAGAAATTCATCAGAGAGGTATTCGCCACCTCGATCAGATCGAAGTGTCTTTATGGATTTATCCAATTGCTTTTCTACTTCCGCACGATACTCTTTGAACTTGTCAAAGGTTTCGCTCTTGCGGTGCATCAGATACACATATCCATACCTCGAGTAATCTGTAGGAAAATAAATTGGTAAAAATGTATCAGAGTGGCGCAGCGGAACAATAAAAATTTTTAGATCGTTAAATATCTCATGATGCCATATACAATAAACCAACAACAATTAAAACTCATACCTCAAGGATGCCAATCTTGCAGGAGGAGAATGACCGGAGGCTTCAACCAACTAGCCTTCTCTACTATCCTCCAATTCCCGAATGGCTGAGTGTGTGGGCACTCTGAACCTCGATCGGTATGCTAGCACTGCTAGTCTTCTTCCGACCACCCAGATCTCTAAAGAACTTTATTGTCACGATGAGCTGTGCAACAATAAGCCTGCTCACCTGAGAGTCTGTAGTCTGAGAGAACTGGAGTGGCAGGACCTCTATTTATAGACCTACATGAGATGATTCTCTGAATTCGAATTGGACTAGGAAAAGATTTTCTCCCTTATCCAAACCAAAAAATCCGAATTTTCCAAGGGAGAATCTCCACAATTAAATTCAGTTTTCCTAGGATAAATTCAATCCAAATCTAAACAAGATTTTAACTAGAATTTTATCTCCCTTTTTCAACCAAAAAATCCGAAATCTTTAGGAGAAAATCTTCTCCAAATTTTCGGCCACTTTTAGGATAAGGAAGAATCAAAATTCCACAAGGATTTTTCAAGCTAAATCTCATCTCAACCTTATCCAAAAATAACCGAATTTCCTAGGATTAAGGCTCCAAAATTTCGGCCACTTTTAGGGAGTAGAGAGAATCCAAATTCAACTAGGATTGAAGCTTGAATTTACCCTTGAATCTCATCCACAAAATCCGAAATTTTCATGAGGATTATCCTCAAAAATTTCGTCCCTTATTTGTTGGGATTTGGATTCAAAATTCAAGTAGGATTCTAACAAGATTATCCTCTCCAAATCCAACTCAAATTCGAATTTCAAACCTTGTGGATTTTCCACAACAAATTCGAATCCTACTTGGACTGTGATTTAAAATTTGAATTTCAAATTTCAAATTCAAATTTCAAATTCAAATTTCAAATTTCAAATTTCAAATTTCAAATTTAAATTTCAAATTCAAATTTCAAATTCGAATTTCAAATTCAAATTTCAAATTCAAATTTCAAATTCAAAATTCAAAATTCAAATTTCAAATTTCAAATTTCAAATTTCAAATTTCAAATTTCAAACTCAACAAAACGGTTGTATTTCATATTCTTGTTCTCATGGATAATTTTCTACAACTCCAATCCAATCTCAAATAAAATCATGGCAACTTTATTTGGAGTTCGAATAATTGTGTACTCTATTATCCAAAACAAAATCTGAATCCAACCGGAGAGAATCTTGTCTACCATCCTAATCCTGTGTCATTACCATCCATGCATAATAAACTAGCCAATAGCATACACAAATCAATTTGCCAAACGTTAAGGAATTATGTGGAGCTAGTAGAGGGACTGATTGGACATATATAATCGGGCTCCCGTGATTCTATATGATTATCATTCTGTACCGAACAACTCAATCATATGATCACTAATTTCAGAGTCACACCACTATAAACCTGAAACTGAACTCCCAATTATATACCGTATTACGTAAGCCTGTGACGAGCTACCATCCAATGACCTTGTCATATATGCAAAACCCTCATATGATATCCATGATCAGCCTTAGGTCAAAGTCCGTTTAATCCTACTGATCAGGCTATCTTAAAGTTCCATTATACTACCGAATCAAGAAAATGATTATTCACCATATGTGAATAAGAAGTCATCCGCCCAGCAGACGACCCAAGGCCTTGTCCATTTTCACATTCAGTATAATGCCTTTAAGAGGATACCTTTAACTCCTCAGAGTTATGATTCCGTTATCTGCAAACAAACCCTTCATCGTATACAAGTCATGCACCCAACGAGCCGGTCTATAAGCTTACTACCTCTGAGACGCTTTAGCCATTGGAACATCAAAGTACACAAGTCATATACATGAAGTAGTTCATTTACTCAGGATTAAGGTTATTGCATAATGAACGTCAAAAGCAGATTGATCCACTCATAGCGGACTACGTAGATCAATCACACTTTAGTCCCGGTCTAATATGTCACCACCAAGCAACATATCCATGTCTCTACTTGGGAGTCCAGCTCCAGACAGTCAAGACAGACCGTCCCCTCTAAGGCTTTAGACAACATAATAGTCTTAACATGAGTTAGATGCTCGGTCTAACCCCATAGACTACAGACCATAGTTTGGACTGCTAACTTTAGAACATTGTCTTCTCGCATACAAAAGTCCATTGCATGCAACGTTCCAACAGTTTTAACACAAGCAGTTAGTGAGCCATATTTGCTTACATTTACTTTAACATGTAAATAAGACGAGGACAAATAGCAATGTAATGAATAACCTCTATGTATAATTTTATTATTCAGTTCAAAATGAATACATCAAAATGTCTCTAATACTTACGGCATTTCCTAACAATCTCCCACTTGCCCTAAGCCAGCAGATGTGCCATGTTACGCATCCCCATCGCCTCTACATGCCTCTCAAAGCTTCTAGCTACCAAAGTCTTAGTAAAGGGATCAGCGATGTTGTACTCGGACGCGATCTTACATACATCCACTTGTCCTGTCTCCACATGCCCTCTAATAATGTGATACCTCCGATCTATGTGCTTGGTCCTCTTGTGGTGCCGAGATTCCCTTGTGTTGGCAATAGCCCCTGTATTATCACAGTAAAGTGTGATAGGCTTGTCAACACCCGGAATGACCTCAAGGTGTCTAAAGAACTTGCGGAGCCAAACCGCTTCTTTAGATGCCTCAGCCGCAGCCACATACTCAGCCTCCATAGTAGAGTCAGCTGTGCAGCCCTGCTTCACGCTCCTCCACACAATGGCGCCTCCTCCGAGTAAAAACACTGATCCAGATGTCGATTTCCTCGAATCCTTACAAGTCTGGAAGTCTGAGTCCGTGTATCCTACGGGTGTTAGGTCCCCTCCAGAATACACTAGCATATAATCTCTCGTTCTCTTAAGATACTTGAGTATATGCTTTACTGCTTGCCAGTGCTTGGTTCCAGGATTCGCTTGATATTGACTCACCATACCTACTACAAAACATATGTCCGGGCGAGTGCAAAGCATAGCGTACATAAGGCTACCCACAGCGGATGCATAAGGGACCTTACTCATACGCTTTCTTTCTTCCGATGTCTTGGGACAGTCATCCAATGAAAGAGTTAGACCGACAATAGAAGGTTGTGAGCCTTTCTTTGCCTCTAGCATTGCATATTTGTCAATTATTTTATCTATGTATGAAGCTTGGGATAATTCTATCATTTTGTTCTTTCGATCTCTGAAGAGACGAATGCCTAGAACATAATTAGCTTCTCCCAAGTCCTTCATGTCAAACTGTTGGTGTAACCAAAGCTTGACCGATGATAAATTCCCTACATCATTCCCAATGAGTAGTATATCATCGACATAGAGTATCAGAAAGACCACTTTTCCATCCTTAATACGTTTATAAACACAAGGTTCATCAACGTTCTGCTCAAAACCAAATGTCTTAATCGCTTGATCAAACCTCTGGTTCCATGAGCGGGATGCCTGCTTTAATCCATAAATGGATCTAAGCAACTTGCAGACTTTCTTATCTTGGCCTTTTGCTACGAACCCTTCGGGCTGTATCATATAGATACACTCTTCAAGATGGCCATTCAAGAATGCCGTCTTGACATCCATTGGCCAGATCTCGTAATCGAGAGTCGCAGCAATGGACAGAAGAATACGGATAGACTTCAGCATAGCAACAGGCGAAAAGGTTTCCTCGTAATCGATTCCAGCCTTTTGCGTGTATCCCTTTGCAACCAGTCTAGCTTTGAAAGTTTCCACTCTCCCTTCCGCATCCTTCTTTCTTTTGTAGACCCATTTGTATCCAATGGGTTTTATCCCATCCGGCAAATCTACAAGTTCCCAAACAGAGTTGGATTTCATAGAATCCATCTCATTGTTCATAGCCTGTTTCCAAGATCTAGAATCAACATCCTTTATAGCTTCATCATATGTGACCGGATCTTCCTCATGCTCATGAGCCTCGGCCTGGTATACCTCAGCATCATACATAAAGAAATTAGGTTTCTTAGAAACCCTCCCACTACGACGAGGCACCCTAAATTGTTGATCGTCTGCAAGTCTTTCACTGGAACTCGGACTTGCGTCCAAAACCGAAATCTGTGGAGCAGTTCTTTCACCCGATAACTCCTCTAGCAACACTTTGCTTTGAGGCTTAAAGTCATTCATGTGACTTTCCTCCAAGAATGTCGCATGGGTTGAGACAATGACTTTTTGTTCCTTCGGGTTATAGAACAGTCCTCCTTTAGTTCCCTTTGGATACCCTACAAACATGCACAATTCTGATCTTGGTTCCAACTTTTTCGCATCCCCATCCAGTACATGTGCCGGGCAGCCCTGTATTCTCATATGTCCAAGGGAGGGCTTCCTGCCACGCCACAATTCATACGGAGTTCTAGGAATTGATTTGCTCGGAACCTGGTTCAGAATATAGCACGCCGTTTGTAAAGCATGTCCCCAAAATGATAATGGCAGCGTTGAGTAACTCATCATGGACCGTACCATATCCAATAAGGTCCTGTTTCTCCTTTCGGCTACACCATTCTGTTGTGGAGTACCAGGTGCAGTCAATTGGGATAAAATCCCGTTCTCTACAAGATGTCCTAAAAATTCATCGGAGAGGTATTCGCCACCTCGATCAGATCGAAGTGTCTTTATGGATTTATCCAATTGCTTTTCCACTTCCGCACGATACTCTTTGAACTTATCAAAGGTTTCGCTCTTGCGGTGCATCAGATACACATATCCGTACCTCGAGTAATCATCTATGAAAGAGACATAGTATTCGAACCCTCCTCGTGCTGTGACGTTCATGGGGCCACATACGTCAGTGTGCACAATTTCTAAGAGCTCCTGTGCCCTTGTACCCTTAGCTCCAAAAGACCTCTTAGTCATCTTACCCTCTAGACAAGACTCACATTGGGGAAGTCGTACCTCCTCCAGAGATTCCAGAGGACCGTCTTTCACCAATCTTTGAATCCTGTCCTGATTAATATGACCAAGTCTTAAATGCCAAAGATACGCCTTGTTAGAGTGAGAAACTTTCAATCTTTTAGAGTTATCAATTAATTCAGTGTCAAGCAGTGAGTACATCTTTGGTCCGATCAAATATAGGTTTCCATCCATCCATCCAGAACAGATAAAAGACTTATTTCTACGAATATCAACACTTTTACTAAAAGAAACTGAATAAGAATCCTTTATTAAACAAGCTACCGATATAAGGTTCCTCCTAAAATTAGGAACATAAAAACAGTCTTTCAATAAAATAAACCTAAATTGATCAAAATAAAGATGAACGTCTCCCACTGCCTCAGCCACCACAAAGCTACCATCTCCAGTCTGCAACGAGAGGCTCCTATCATGTAGACTTCTCGTTTCCACGAACCCCTGCATAGAAACACAAACATGATTAGTGGCGCCCGAATCAATGACCCATGTGTCTTTCGATTCTTCCACCAAATACGCTTCTAAGTAATGAAGTTCCTTACCTTCCTTGCCCTTGGAGGCTAGGAATTCCCGGCAAGTCTTCTTGAAGTGACCTACCTTCCCACAGTGGAAGCATTTGGACTTTTTAGGGTCCTTTGGCTTCTTGTTCTTCTTCTTCTTCTTCCCGTCTGAGATAGGAGGATTAGAAGAACTAGAAGCCACTTGCTTCTTATTTGGCCTCTTCCTCTTCCGCGAGGGATTGGAAGATTCCGCCAAATTGGCCTCTCCTTTAGGTCGGACCGTATCCTCATCCCTGATCATCCGCTCATAAGCCTGTAGTTGCTTCATGAGCTTGGTAAGTCCTAACTCCTTTGTCGCCAGATTGTATGCGGCCTTAAACCCCACAAAATCTTTAGACAAAGTCTTGAACACCATCTCGATTTGGGTGTTTTAGTCCAACTCAGCACCATTCTCGGCAGCCTCAGCGAAGAATCCCATTAGAGTGATCATATGGTCCTTCACCGGAGTACCCGCCTTTTGCTTGGAGTTCATAATGCTGGTGATAGCGGACTGTCGAGCCAATTTTTCTTGGCCTCCGAACATGTCCTCCAGATTATCCATGATCTCCCCAGCAACTTGATAAGTCTCATGCTGCTTTTGTAAAGCACTCGTCATGCTAGCAAGGATGTAGCATCGAGCTATTTCATTGGATTCTCTCCAACAATTATAGGCAACCGGGACCTCCTCAAGTGGTGTGTCAGGTTTGGGCCCAGGTGGGCATGGTTCGTCTAGTACGAACTTGTGTCTCTCGCAGCTGAGAACTATTAATAGATTTCTTTTCCAGTCTTTATAACTATCGCCATTCAACTTATTTTCAGTAAGTATCGAAACGAGGGGTGTCGATGACATTTTGAACTGAAATAAAATTATACTAGACATCATTACAAAGCCCAAGCAAATATACAGATAATTTAGCAAATAAAAACATACAAGTATGTTCCTACATGAAACTTGAAAAAACATGTAGCATTGTAACGGTAATTCTCAGCACCTATTGCCCCAAGCCACCGAGGGGTGGTCATGAGAACAAATAGCCGGAACATGGACCCCGTCCAATTAATATATGTTACCTTAAATCCTCCAAGGTTAAGACATATATTAATAACCGCTTATTTGGCCACCAGTTTAGTTAACAGAGCTTCTAGGGAAGGTTAATAACTAAACGAGTCTTGAGTGTATAACCATTGTTTACGTAGCCCGATCCACGTCCTACCAAGCCACCGAGGGGTGGTCATGAATAGGATCGCACCCGAACACGTTTTCCACATAGGAGATCCAATCTAGTATACCGGCGGCGGTAAACACCTACCGAGGGGTGTGGTCAGGTCAGAACTGACGCGAGGCGTTACCATGCTTTCACATATGGATCAACAATGGAGGCCGTGGGTTTTGTTTGAAACCCTCTCCCACTCAATATTTTGAAAAACATGCAAGTTTTGACAAATTATGTATGATCAATATAGTATGAGCGGCACTCACCTATCCTATATGACATGTTATCAAATATGCATACAAAACATTCATCAATAAATATTTATACATCCATGACATATCACAGAAAAATAATTGACAGAATAACCAAGACATGGTTCCATCCTAGAACAAAGAAAATAAAGATTACAAAATTCCATCCAAAGCATTATTTGGGTCTTGAATTTTGTTCCGTCTTCTTGTATCCATCTTTATGTAGCCTCTCCATTTATTTCTCATCCCAAGAATTATTTAAAATTTAAACTTCCAAAAATTTAAATTTTAAATTCAAACTCCAAATTCGAATTTCAAATTTAAATTTCTAATTCAAATTTTAAACAATTTTAATCATCATGTGTAATAATATGTAATTTCAAAAATTTCAAATTTTCAATTATATATTTTTAAACATGATTTAAAATTAAATCTCAAATTTTCAAATTTTGGACCCCGGAGGGGCTGGCAGCCCACGGTTGCCCCTTGTGCAGCCTGCCGGGCTGCAGGCCAAGCCTGCAGCGCCAGGCTGCACGCCCAGGCTGGGCGCGGCAGCCGGCAGGCTGCAGGCAGCGCCTGCAGCCAGTGGCTGCATGCCCAGGCTGCGGCCGGCCTTGGGCAGGCTGCGCCACCCTCGGCTGCAGGCCAAGCCTGCGGCCGTGGGTGATGTTTGCCTGCAGAGGGGCTGCCGCAGTCCCATCCTGCCCGAGGGCAGGGGCTGCAGCCCCACCAAGGCCCGTCGGCCTATCCCGAGGGGTCGTGTCTCGATTTTCGTGCCATATTCCAATTTACCTATTAGGATCTCCAAAAATTAATTTGAATCCTAATTAAATTGAAATTTTCCACACAATCAAAATTTCAATCTTTAAATCAAATTTAACTTTTGGGAAAACAATAAATTACGGTCTTCAATCTTCAATCTCCTCCAAGAATAATTACATAAAAAATTCCTATACCGTTTCCGGTGTACAAAATTCTATCCATAAAAATTCTAAGAGACAAAATAAAATCCATGGGAAAATTACAGTGTTAATTAAACTGCTCCCATGGTTACATAAAAATTCCTAGATACAATTTTTCTAAATTCTAAGGAACCATAACCGGTATAATCAAGCATGCTTATAATAATTCAAAAAATTAAAATAACCACATACTTTATACATAATACATGATAACAACATAAAGGAACCCTAGAATGCCACTCTCTAAATATCAAATCCATACATATATAAAAAGACTAAGTAATTGTCTAATTTATGTACATGGCATAGTCATGAGATGGCTCTGATACCAATTGTAGGAAAATAAATCGGTAAAAACGTATCAGAGTGGCGCAGCGGAACAATAAAAATTTTTAGATCGTTAAATATCTCATGATGCCATATACAATAAACCAACAACAATTAAAACTCATACCTCAAGGATGCCAATCTTGCAGGAGGAGAATGACCGGAGGCTTCAACCAACTAGCCTTCTCTGCTATCCTCCAATTCCCGAATGGCTGAGTGTGTGGGCACTCTGAACCTCGATCGGTATGCTAGCACTGCTAGTCTTCTTCCGACCACCCAGATCTCTAAAGAACTTTATTGTCACGATGAGCTGTGCAACAATAAGCCTGCTCACCTGAGAGTATGTGGTCTGAGAGAACTGGAGTGGCAGGACCTCTATTTATAGACCTGCATGAGATGATTCTCTGAATTCGAATTGGACTAGGAAAAGATTTTCTCCCTTATCCAAACCAAAAAATCCGAATTTTCCAAGGGAGAATCTCCACAATTAAATTCGGTTTTCCTAGGATAAATCCAATCCAAATCTAAACAAGATTTTAACTAGAATTTTATCTCCCTTTTTCAACCAAAAAATCCGAAATCTTTAGGAGAAAATCTTCTCCAAATTTTCGGCCACTTTTAGGATAAGGAAGAATCAAAATTCCACTAGGATTTTTCAAGCTAAATCTCATCTCAACCTTATCCAAAAATAACCGAATTTCCTAGGATTAAGGCTCCAAAATTTCGGCCACTTTTAGGGAGTAGAGAGAATCCAAATTCAACTAGGATTGAAGCTTGAATTTACCCTTGAATCTCTTCCACAAAATCCGAAATTTTCATGAGGATTATCCTCAAAAATTTCATCCCTTATTTGTTGGGATTTGGATTCAAAATTCAAGTAGGATTCTAACAAGATTATCCTCTCCAAATCCAACTCAAATTCGAATTTCAAACCTTGTGGATTTTCCACAACAAATTCGAATCCTACTTGGACTGTGATTTAAAATTTGAATTTCAAATTTCAAATTCAAATTTCAAATTCAAATTTCAAATTTCAAATTTCAAATTTCAAATTTAAATTTCAAATTCAAATTTCAAATTCGAATTTCAAATTCGAATTTCAAATTCAAATTTCAAATTCAAAATTCAAAATTCAAATTTCAAATTTCAAATTTCAAATTTCAAAATTCAAATTTCAAATTCCACAAAACGGTTGTATTTCATATTCTTGTTCTCATGGATAATTTTCTACAACTCCAATCCAATCTCAAATAAAATCATGGCAACTTTATTTGGAGTTCGAATAATTGTGTACTCTATTATCCAAAACAAAATCTGAATCCAACCGGAGAGAATCTTGTCTACCATCCTAATCCTGTGTCATTACCATCCATGCATAATAAACTAGCCAATAGCATACACAAATCAATTTGCCAAACGTTAAGGAATTATGTGGAGCTAGTAGAGGGACTGATTGGACATATATAATCGGGCTCCCGTGATTCTATATGATTATCATTCTGTACCGAACAACTCAATCATATGATCACTAATTTCAGAGTCACACCACTATAAACCTGAAACTGAACTCCCAATTATATACCGTATTACGTAAGCCTGTGACGAGCTACCATCTAATGACCTTGTCATATATGCAAAACCCTCATATGATATCCATGATCAGCCTTAGGTCAAAGTCCGTTTAATCCTACTGATCAGGCTATCTTAAAGTTCCATTATACTACCGAATCAAGAAAATGATTATTCACCATATGTGAATAAGAAGTCATCCGCCCAGCAGACGACCCAAGGCCTTGTCAATTTTCACATTCAGTATAATGCCTTTAAGAGTATACCTTTAACTCCTCAGAGCTATGATTCCGTTATCTGCAAACAAACCCTTTATCGTATACAAGTCATGCACCCAACGAACCGGTCTATAAGCTTACTACCTCTGAGACGCTTTAGCCATTGGAACATCAAAGTACACAAGTCATATACATGAAGTAGTTCATTTACTCAGGATTAAGGTTATTGCACAATAAACATCAAAAGCAGATTGATCCACTCATAGCGGACTACGTAGATCAATCACACTTTAGTCCCGGTCTAATATGTCACCACCAAGCAACATATCCATGTCTCTACTTGGGAGTCCAGCTCTAGACAGTCAAGACAGACCGTCCCCTCTAAGGCTTTAGACAACATAATAGTCTTAACATGAGTTAGATGCTCGGTCTAACCCCATAGACTACAGACCATAGTTTAGACTGCTAACTTTAGAACATTGTCTTCTCGCATACAAAAGTCCATTGCATGCAACGTTCCAACAGTTTTAACACAAGCAGTCAGTGAGCCATATTTGCTTACATTTACTTTAACATGTAAATAAGACGAGGACAAATAGCAATGTAATGAATAACCTCTATGTATAATTTTATTATTCAGTTCGAAATGAATACATCAAAATGTCTCTAATACTTAGGGCATTTCCTAACATAATCATCTATAAAAGAGAATTAATACTCGAACCCTCCTCGTGCTGTGACGTTCATGGGGCCACATACGTCAGTGTGCATAATTTCTAAGAGCTCCTGAGCCCTTGTACCCTTAGCTCCAAAAGACCTCTTAGTCATTTTACCCTCTAGACAAGACTCACATTGTGGAAGTTGTACCTCCTCCAGAGATTCCAGAGGACCGTCTTTCACCAATCTTTGAATCCTATCCTGATTAATATGACCAAGTCTTAAATGCCAAAGATACGCCTTGTTAGAGTGAGAAACTTTCAACCTTTTAGAGTTATCAATTAATTCAGTGTCAAGCAGAGAGTACATCTTTGGTTTGATCATATATAGGTTTCCATCCATCCATCCAGAACAGATAAAAGACTTATTTCTACGAATATCAACTCTTTTCCTAAAAGAAACTGAATAAGAATCCTTTATTAAATAAGCTATCGATATAAGGTTCCTCCTAAAATTAGGAACATAAAAACAGTCTTTCAATAAAATAAACCTAAATTGATCAAAATAAAGGTAAACATGTCCCACTGCTTCAGCCACCACAAAGCTACCATCTGCAATCCGCAACGAGAGGCTCCTATCATGTAGACTTCTCGTTTCCACGAACCCCTGCATAGAAACACAAACATGATTAGTGGTGCCCGAATCAATGACCCAAGTGTCTTTCGATTCTTCCACCAAACACACTTCCAAGTAATGAAGTTCCTTACCTTCCTTGCCCTTGGCGGCTAGGAATTCCCGGCAAGCCTTCTTGAAGTGACCTACCTTCCCACAATGGAAGCATTTGGACTTTTTAGGGTCCTTCGGCTTCTTGTTCTTCTTCTTCTTCTTCCCGTCCGAGACAGGCGGATTAGAAGAACTAGAAGCCACTTGCTTCTTATTTGGCCTCTTCCTCTTCCGTGAGGGATTGGAAGATTCTGTCAAATTGGCCTCTCCTTTAGGTCGGACCACATCCTCATCCCTGATCATCCGCTCATAAGCCTGTAGTTGCTTCATGAGCTCGGTTAGCCCTAACTCCTTTGTCACCAGATTGCGTGCGGCCTTAAACCCCACAAAATCTTTAGACAGAGTCTTGAACACCATCTCGATCTGGGTGTTGTAGTCCAACTCAGCACCATTCTCGGCAGCCTCAGCGAAGAATCCCATTAGAGTGATCATATGGTCCTTCACCAGAGTACCCGCCTTTTGCTTAGAGTTCATAATGCTGGTGATAGCGGACTGTCGAGCCAATTTTTCTTGGCCTCCGAACATGTCCTCCAGATTTTCCATGATCTCCCCAGCAACTTGATAAGTCTCATGCTACTTTTGTAAAGCACTCGTCATGCTAGCAAGGATGTAGCATCGAGCTATCTCGTTGGATTCTCTCCAACGATTATAGGCAACCGGGACCTCCTCAAGTGGTGTGTCAGGTTTGGGCCCAGGTGGGCATGGTTCGTCCAGTACGAACTTGTGTCTCTCGCAGCTCAGAACTATTAATAGATTTCTTTTCCAATCTTTATAATTGTCGCCATTCAGTTTATTCTCAGTAAGTATTGAAATGAGGGGTGTCGGTGACATTTTGAACTGAAATAAAATTATACTAGACATCATTACAAAGCCCAAGCAAATATACAGATAATTTAGCAAATAAAACATACAAGTATGTTCCTACATGAAACTTGAAAAACATGTAGCATCGCAACGGTAATTCTCAGCACCTATTGCCCCAAGCCACCAAGGGGTGGTCATGGAAACAAATAGCCGGAACATGGACCCCGTCCAATTAATATATGTTACCTTAAATCCTCCAAGGTTAAGACATATATTAATAACCGCTTATTTGGCCACCAGTTTAGTTAACAGAGCTTCTAGGGAAGGTTAATAACTAAATGAGTCTTGAGTGTATAACCATTGTTTACGTAGCCCGATCCACGTCCTACCAAGCCATCGAGGGGTGGTCATGAATAGGATCATACCCGAACACGTTTTTCACATAGGAGATCCAATCTAGTATACCGGCGGCGGTAAACACCAACCGAGGGGTGTGGTCAGGGCAGAACTGACGCGAGACGTTACCATGCTTTCACATATGGATCAACAATGGAGGCCGCGGGTTTTGTTTGAAACCCTCTCCCACTCAATATTTTGAAAAACATGCAAGTTTTGACAAATTATGTATGATCAATATAGTATGAGCGGCACTCACCTATCCTATATGACATATTATCAAATATGCATACAAAACATCCATCAATACATATTTATACATCCATGACATATCACAGAAAAAATAATTGACAGAATAACCAAGCTATGGTTCCATCCTAGAACAAAGAAAATAAAGATTACAAAATTCCATCCAAAGCATTCTTTGGGTCTTGAATTCTGTTCCATCTTCTTGTATCTATCTTTATGTAGCCTCTCCATTTATTTCTCATCTCAAGAATTATTTAAAATTTAAATCTCCAAAAATTTAAATTTCAAATTCAAATTCCAAATTCGAATTTCAAATTTAAATTTCAAATTTAAATTTTAAACAATTTTAAACATCATGTGTAATAATATGTAATTTCAAAAATTTCAAATTTTCAACATGATTTAAAATTAAATCTCAAATTTAAAAATCAAAATTTTTCGAATTTTGGACCATCGTACTGCCGCCCCCGAAGGCGGCAGCCGCCGTGGGCAGCTACCAGCCCCAAAGGGGCTGGCAGCCCACGGCTGCCCCCTATGTGCAGCCGGCAGGCTGCACGCCCAGGCTGCGACCAGCCTTGGGAAGGCCATGGCCACCCTTGGCTGCAGGCCAAGCCTGCGGCCGTGGGTGGTGTTGGCCTGCATAGGGGCTGCCGCAGCCCCATCCTGCCCGAGGGCAGGGGTTGCAGCCCCACCAAGGCCCGTCGGCCTATCCCGAGGGATCGTGTCTCGATTTTCATGCCATATTCCAATTTACCTATTAGGATCTCCAAAAATTAATTTGAATCCCAATTAAATTAAAATTTTCTACACAATCAAATTTCAACCTTTAAATCAAATTTAACTTTTGGGAAAAAATAAATTACGGTCTTCAATCTTCAATCTCCTCCAAGAATAATTACATAAAATTTCCTAAACCGTTTCCGGTGTACAAAAATTCTAACCATAAAAATTCTAAGAGACAAAAATTAAAATCCATGGGAAAATTACAATGTTAATAAACTGCTCCCATGGTTACATAAAAAATCCTAGATACAATTTTTCTAAATTCTAAGGAACCATAACCAGTATTGACAAGCATGCTTATAATAATTTAAAAAATTAAAATAACCACATACTTTATACATAATCCATGATAACAACATAAAGGAACCCTAGAATGCCACTCTCTAAATATCAAATCCATACATAAATAAAAAGACTAAGTAATTGTCTAATTTATGTACATGACATAGTCATGAGATGGCTCTGATACCAATTGTAGGAAAATAAATCGGTAAAAACGTATCAGAGTGGCGTAGTGGAACAATAAAAATTTTTAGATCGTTAAATATCTCATGATGCTATATACAATAAACCAACAATAATTAAAACTCATACCTCAAGGACGCCAATCTTGCAGGAGGAGAATGACGAGAGGCTTCAACCAACTAGCCTTCTCTACTATTCTCCAATTCCCGAATGGCTAAGTGTGTGGGCACTCTGAACCTCGATCGGTATGCTAGCACTGCTAGTCTTCTTCCGACCACCCAGATCTCTAAAGAACTTTATTGTCACGATGAGCTGTGCAACAATAAGCCTGCTCACCTGAGAGTCTGTGGTCTGAGAGAACTGGAGTGGCAAGACCTCTATTTATAGACCTGCATGAGGTGATTCTCTGAATTCAAATTGGATTAGGAAAAGATATTCTCCCTTATCCATAACCATAAAATCTGAATTTTTCCATGGGAAAATCCCAACAATAAAATTTGATTTTTTAAGGATAAATCCAATCCAAATCAAAACAAGATTTTAACTAGAATTTTATCTCCCTTTTTTAATCAAAAAATCTGAAATTTCCTAGGAGATTTTTCCTCCAAAAATTCGACCACATTTAGGATAAGGGAGAATCAAAATTCCACTAGGATTTTCAAGCTTGAATCTTATCTCAACCTTATCCAAAATAACTGAATTTTCCTAGGAGATTTCCTCCATAATTTCGGCCACTTTTCAGGGAAGGAGAGAATCCAAATTCAACTAGGAATGAAACTTGAATTTTTCCCTTGAACCTTATCCACAAAAACCGAAATTCCATTGAGGATTATCCTCAAAAATTTCGTCCACCTTTTTGTTAGGATTTAGATTCAAAATTTAAGTAGGATTCTAACAAGATTATCCTCTCCAAGTCCAACTCAAATTCGAATTTCAAACCTTGTGGATTTTCCACAACAAATTCGAATCCTACTTGGACTGTGATTTAAAATTTGAATTTCAAATTTCAAATTCGAATTTCAAATTCAAATTTCAAATTTCAAATTTCAAATTTCAAATTTAAATTTCAAATTCAAATTTCAAATTCGAATTTCAAATTCAAATTTCCAATTCAAATTTCAAATTCAAAATTCAAATTTCAAATTTCAAAATTCAAATTTCAAAATCCACAAAACGGTTGTGTTTCAAATTCTTGTTCTCATGGATAATTTTCTACAACTCCAATCCAATCTCAAATAAAATCATGGCAACTTTATTTGGAGTTCAAATAATTATGTACTCTATTATCCAAAACAAAATCTGAATCCAACCGGAGAGAATCTTATCTACCATTCTAATCCTGTGTCATCACCATCTATGCATAATAAACTAGCCAATAGCATACACAAATCAATTTGCCAAACGTTAAGGAATTATGTGGAGCTAGTAGAGGGACTGATTGGACATATATAATCGGGCTCCCGTGATTCCATATGATCATCATTCTGTACCGAACAACTCAATCATATGATCACTAATTTCAGAGTCACACTACTATAAACCTGAAACTGAACTCCCAATTATATACCGTATTACGTAAGCCTGTGACGAGCTACTATCCAATGACCTTGTCATATATGCAAAACCCTCATATGATATCCATGATCAACCTTAGGTCAAAGTCCGTTTAATCCTACTCATCAGGCTATCTTAAAGTTACATTATACTACCGAATTAAGAAAATGATTATTCATCATATGTGAATAAGAAGTCATCCGCCCAGCAGACGACCCAAGGCTTTATCCATTTTCACATTCAGTATAATGCCTTTAAGAGGATACCTTTAACTCCTTAGAGCTATGATTCCGATATCTGCAAACAAACCCTTCATCGTATACAAGTCATGCACCCAACGAACCGGTCTATAAGCTTACTACCTATGAGATGCTTTAGCCATTGGAACATCAAAGTACACAAGTCATATACATGAAGTAGTTCATTTACTCAGGATTAAGGTTATTGCACAATGAAAGTCAAAAGCAGATTGATCCACTCATAGCGGACTACGTAGATCAATCATGCTTTAGTCCCGGTCTAATATGTCACCACCAAGTAACATATCTATGTCTCTACTTGGGAGTCCAGCTCCATACAGTCAAGACAAACCGTCCCCTCCAAGGCTTTAGATAACATAATAGTCTTAACATGAGTTAGATGCTCGGTCTAACCCCATAGACTACAGACCATAGTTTAGACTGCTAACTTTAGAACATTGTCTTCTCGCATACAAAAGTCCATTGCATGCAACGTTCTAACAGTTTTAACACAAGCAGTCAGTGGGCTATATTTGCTTACATTTACTTTAACATGTAAATAAGATGAGGACAGATAGCAATATAATGAATAACCTCTATATATAATTTTATTATCCAGTTCAAAATGAATACATCAAAATGTCTCTAATACTTAGGGCATTTCCTAACACGGGATAGCGCGTGTCAAATGGGATAGGAGGTAAGGGATATGGTCATGCCAGAGTCTTTCTGCTGAGTGATAACAGAGAAAGGAAAAAGGAAACAGTTCTTTTATAATAATATATATTTTACGAAAGTACTGTATCGTGTAAATTACTTTGTACTTATAAACAAAGTGATTAGTGGACAATGTTTTTCTTGATGTTTTAAAAAAAAAATTTCCCCAAAAACGTCATGATTTAAAGAGAGATAAATTAGCCGGCGACCTATGAGAGTACAATCTATCGCAGTTAGCGATAAAGCTTAACTGTAATAATATTGTATGATCTCTACGAAGGGTGGGCCGCCACATTATAGACCGAAAAATCCTCGTTTTATCATTTTATCTGGATTTTCTGATCCCAAAAATCCTAAAATAACGTTTCACAGGTTTTCCCAAGCTTTTACAATATTTTCTGCTAAAAAGCTCAGGATACTATTCACCCAACCCTCGGGTGGTACTATTCCGACCCTCGGGGTCGTTTCTCGTTTTTCTAGCCTTTCGGAACCTCAAATGACTATTTTACAAGTTATTTAATCATTCCTTATCCTCTTCTCAAGTTTAGGTTCCCGAGGGGGCTCGGGTTTCCGGTTCCCAACCTTACTTTTTACCCCTCGTTTACCAAATTGCCCTTCGGGCGTCCTGAAAATTTCAGGAGCATTTCTGCTGAAATTCTAGGTTCTCGGCATTTAGGAAACGCCTCGAAACTATCTATCATATTCTACCCTGCCAAGTACTATACCACAAACCTAATTTTACGTAAAAGTTACAAATTTTTTACATAAAATTTCATCACAAAACTTGCTCGTTTTTAACAGGATTTCAACCCGTTCTTTATCATTTTTAGGCCCGATTTTTGTACTCAAATCACACATTTCCATAACTTAACAAAACTTCCTCATTTTCCACTAAACTTACACACGGTTTTTCTCAAAAACCATAAACAAAAATTTTGTTTTATAACTCAAATTTTCCTTATTTGTTTTCCACATCAACAAATTTATTTTTCATCACAAAACCCTAACATAATTCTTCAAAATCTCATGCATTATCCCATGGATTTTCCTTGGAAAATCAACCCCAAAATTTTGGTTTCATTTTCATTTTTCTTTCTTATTTACACAAAATCAACATCACATTTACCATATATAATCAACAACATAAACTTTCATTTTTCCTTTTTATTCTCCACGGTTTTGAATTGAAAAACAACACCAACATTTAGTGTTTTTCAATCCCATTTCATCTATTTCTTTCTTGCCATTTCCACATGATTTTCAACATCATAAATCAAACCAATCAACATGAAAATTTCATCATTCCAAACCTTAATAACCCCATGGATTTAGTGGGAAAAATGCACATAAAACTTGATCTTTTTATGCTCTTGTTTCTTATTTAACTTAATCTCACCTCATTCACACATTTTCAACCAAAAATTCATGAAACAAAACTGATTTTCTTGTTAGGAAATGCCCTAAGCATTAGAGACATTTTGATGTATTTATTTTGAACTGGATAATAAAATTATATATAGAGGTTATTCATTACATTGCTATCTGTCCTCGTCTTATTTACATGTTAAAGTAAATGTAAGCAAATATGGCTCACTGACTGCTTGTGTTAAAACTGTTAGAACGTTGCATGTAATGGATTTTTGTATGCGAGAAGATAATGTTCTAAAATAAGCGGTCTAAACTAAGGTCTGTAATCTATGGGGTTAGACCGAGCATCTAACTCATGTTAAGACTATTATGTTGTCTAAAGCCTTGGAGGGGACAGTTTGTCTTGACTATCTGGAGCATAGACTCCCAAGTAGAGACATAGATATATGACTTGGTGGTGACATATTAGACCGAGACTAAAGCGTGATTGATCTATGTAGTTCGCTATGAGTGGATCAATCTGCTTTTGACGTTCATTGTGCAATAATCTTAATCCTGAGTAAATGAACTACTTCATGTATATGACTTGTGTACTTTGATGTTCCAATCATTTTCTTTATTCGGTAGTATAATGGAACTTTAAGATAGCCTGATCAGTAGGATTAAACGGACTTTGGCCTAAGGCTGATCATGGATATCATATGAGGGTTCAGCATACATGACAAGGTCATTGGACGATAGCTTGTCACAGGTTTACGTAATACGGTATATAATTGGGAGTTCAGTTTCAGGTTTATAGTGGTGTGACTCTGAAATTAGCGATCATATGATTGAGTTGTTCGGTAAAAGAATGATGATCATATGGATTTGTGGGAGCCCGATTATATATGTCCAATCAGTCCCTCTACTAGCTCCACATAATTCCTTAACGTTTGGCAAATTAATTTGTGTATGCTATTGGCTAGTTTATTATGCATGGATGGTGATGACATAGGATTAGGATGGTAGACAAGATTCTCTCCGGTTGGATTCAGATTTTGTTTTGGATAATAGAGTACACAATTATTCGAACTCCAAATAAAGTTGCCATGATTTTATTTAAGATTGGATTGGAGTTGTAGAAAATTATCCATGAGAACAAGAATTTGAAACACAATTGTTTTGTGGATTTTGAAATTTGAATTTTGAAATTTGAATTTTGAATTTTGAAATTTGAATTTTGAATTTTGAATTTGAAGCTTGAATTTGAAATTTGAATTTGAAATTCGAATTTGAAATTTGAAATTCGAATTTGAAATTTGAATTTCAAATTTAAATTTGAATTTCAAATTCGAATTTGAAATTTGAAATTCAAATTTTGAATCACAGTCCAAGTGGGATTCGAATTTGTTGTGGTAAATCCACAAGGTTTGAAATTCGAATTTGAGTTGGATATGGAGAGGATAATCTTTTTAGAATCTTACTTGAATTTTGAATCCAAATCCTAACTAATGATGGAAGAAATTTTGAGGATTATCCTCAATGGATTTTCGGTTTTTGTGGATAAGATTCAAAGGAAAAATTCAAGTTTCAATCCCAGTTGAATTTGGATTCTCTCCTCCCCAGAAAGTGGCCGAAATTTTGAAGCATATCTCCTTAGGAAAATTCGGTTATTTTGGATAAGGATGAGATAAGATTCAAGCTTGAAAATCCTAGTGGAATTTTGATTCTCCCTTATCCTAAAAGTGGCCGAAATTTTTAGGAGATTTTCTCCTTAGATTTTTTAGATTTTTTGGTTAAAAAAGGGAGATAAAATTCTAGTTAAAATCTTGTTTTGATTTGGATTGGATTTATCCTTAAAAATCAAATTTTATTGTTGGGATTTTCCCATGGAAAAATTCAGATTTTATGGTTATGGATAAGGGAGAATATCTTTTCCTAATCCAATTCGAATTCAGAGAATCACCTCATGCAGGTCTATAAATAGAGGTCTTGCCACTCCAGTTCTCTCAGACCACAGACTCTCAGGTGAGCAGGCTTATTGTTGCACAGCTCATCGTGACAATAAAGTTCTTTAGAGATCTGGGTGGTCGGAAGAAGACTAGCAGTGCTAGCATACCGATCGAGGTTCAGAGTGCCCACACACTTAGCCATTCGGGAATTGGAGAATAATAGAGAAGGCTAGTTGGTTGAAGCCTCTGGTCATTCTCCTCCTACAAGATTGGCGTCCTTGAGGTATGAGTTTTAATTGTTGTTGGTTTATTGTATATGGCATCATGAGATATTTCACGATCTAAAAATTTTTTATTGTTCCGCTGCGCCACTCTGATATATTTTTATCGATTAATTCTTCCTACAATTGGTATCAAAGCCATCTCATGACTATGCCATGTACATAAATTAGACAATTACTTAGTCTTTTTATTTATGTATGGATTTGATATTTAGAGAGTGGCATTCTAGGGTTCCTTTATGTTGTTATCATGGATTATGTATAAAGTATGTGGTTATTTTAATTTTATGAATTATTATAAGCATGCTTATTTATGCTGGTTATGGTTCCTTAGAATTTAGAAAAATTGTATCTAGGAATTTTTATGTAACCATGGGAGCAGTTTATTAACACTGTAATTTTCCCATGGATTTTAATTTTTAGTCTCTTAGAATTATTATGGTTAGAATTTTGTACACCGGAAACGGTTTAGGAAATTTTATGTAATTATTCTTTGAGGAGATTAAAGATTAAAGACCGTAATTTATTTTTCCCAAAAGTTAAATTTGATTTAAAGATTGAAATTTTGATTGTGTGGAAAATTTCAATTTAATTAGGATTCAAATTAATTTTAGGAGATCCTAATAGGAAAATTGGAATATGGTACGACAATCAAGACACGACCTCTCGGGATAGGCCGACGGGCCTTGGTGGGGCTGCAGCCCCTGCCCTCGGGCAGGATGGGCTGCGGCAGCCCTTGTGCAGGCCATAACCACCCACGGCCGCAGGCTCAGCCTGCAGCCGAAGGTGGCCGTGGCCTGCCTAAGGCTGGCCGGAGCCTGTGGCTGCTGGCGCTGCCTGCAGCCTGCCGGCTGCTGCACCTAGCCTAGGCGTGCAGCCTGGCGCTGCAGGCTGGGCCTGCAGCCCGACAAGGCTGCACATGGGGGCAGCCGTGGGCTACCAGCCCCTCCGGGGCTGGTGGTTGCCCACGGCGGCTGCCACCTTCAGGGGCGGTGGTGCGACGGTTCAATTTGATTTTTAAATCTTGAGATTTAATTTTAAATCATGTTTAAAAATATGTAATTGAAAATTTGAAATTTTTGAAATTACATATTATTACACATGATGTTTAGAATTGTTTAAAATTTGAGTTTGAAATTTAAATTTGAAATTCGAATTTGGAATTTGAATTTGAAATTTAAATTTTTGGAGATTTAAATTTTAAATGATTCTTGGGATGAGAAATAAATGGAGAGGCTATATAAAGATGGATACAAGAAGACAGAACAAAATTCAAGACCCAAAGAATGCTTTGGATGGAATTTTGTAATCTTTATTTTCTTTGTTCTAGGATGGAACCATGGCTTGGTTATTTTGTCAATTATTTTTTCTGTGATATGTCATGGATGTATAAATATGTATTGATGGATGTTTTATATGCATATTTGATAACATGTCATATAGGATAGTTGAGTGCCGCTCATACTATATTGATCATACATAATTTGTCAAAACTTGCATGTTTTTCAAAATATTGAGTGGGAGAAGGTTTCAAACAAAACCCACGGCCTCCATTGTTGATCCATATATGAAAGCATGGTAATGCCTCGCGTCAGTTTTGCCCTAACCACACCCCTCGGTAGGTGTTTACCGCCGTCGGTATACTACATTGGATCTCCTATGTGGAAAACGTGTTCGGGTATGATCCTATTCATGACCACCCCTCGGTGGCTTGGTAGGACGTGGATCGGACTACGTAAATAATGGTTATACACTCAAGACTCGTTTAGTTATTAACCTTTCCTAGAAGCTCTGTTAACTAAACTGGTGGCCAAATAAGCGGTTATTAATATATGTCTTAACCTTGGAGGATTTAAGGTAACATATATTAATTGGATGGGATCCATGTTCCAGCTATTTGTTTTCATGACCAACCCTCGGTGGCTTGGGGTAATAGGTGCTGAGAATTACCGTTGCAACGCTATATGTTTTTTCAAGTTTTATGTAGGAACATACTTGTATGTTTTATTTGCTAAATTATATGTATATTTGCTTGGGCTTTGTAATGATGTCTAGTATAATTTTATTTCAGTTCAAAATGTCACTGACCCCCCTCATTTCGATACTTACTGAAAATAAGCTGAATGGCGATAATTATAAAGATTGGAAAAGAAATCTATTAATAGTTCTCAGCTGCGAGAGACACAAGTTCATACTGGACAAACCATGCCCACCTGGGCCCAAACCTGGCACACCACTTGAGGAGGTCCCGGTTGCCTATATTCGTTGGAGAGAGTCCAATGAGATAGCTCGATGCTACATCCTTACTAGCATGATGAGTGCTTTACAAAAGCAGCATGAGACTTATCAGGTTGCTAGGGAGATCATGGATAATCTGGAGAACATGTTCGGAGTCCAAGAAAAGTTGGCTCGACAGTCCGCTATCACCGACATTATGAACTCTAAGCAAAAGGCGGGTACTTTGGTGAAGGACCATATGATCACTCTAATAGGATTCTTTGCTGAGGCTGCCGAAAACGGTACTGAGTTAGACTACAACACCTAGATCGAGATAGTGTTTAAAACTCTATCTAAAGATTTTGTGGGGTTTAAGGCCGCATACAATCTGGCGACAAGGGAGTTAGGACTAACCGAGCTCATGAAGCAACTCTAAGCTTATGAGCAGATGATCAGGGACGGGGATGCTGTCCAACCCAAAGGTGAGGCTAATTTGGCAGAATCTTCCAAACCCTCACGGAAGAGGAAGAGGCCAAACCAAAAGCAAGCTGCTTCCAATTCTTCTAATCCTCCTGTCTCGGATGGGAAGAAGAAGAAGAAGAACAAGAAGCCCAGGGACCCTAAAAAGTCCAAATGCTTTCGTTATGGGAAGGTAGGTCACTTTAAGAAGGCTTACCGGGAAATCCTAGCCGCCAAGGGCAAGGAAGGTAAGGAACTTCATTACTTAGAAGCGTGTTTGGTGGAAGAATCGAAAGACACTTGGGTCATTGATTCGGGCGCCACTAATCATGTTTGTGTTTCTATGCAGGGGTTCGTGGAAACGAGAAGTCTACATGATAGGAGCCTCTCATTGCGGACTGGAGATGGTAGCTTTGTGGTGGCTGAGGCAGTGGGAGATGTTTACCTTTACTTTGATCAATTTAGGTTTATTTTATTGAAAGACTGTTCTTATGTTCCTAATTTTAGGAGGAACCTTATATCGGTAGCTTGTTTAATAAAGGATTCTTATTCAGTTTCTTTTAGTAAAAGAGTTGATATTCGTAGAAATAAGTCTTTTATCTGTTCTGGATGGGTGGATGGAAACCTATATTTGATCAAACCAAAGATGTACTCACTGCTTGACACTGAATTAATAGATAACTCTAAAAGGTTGAAAGTTTCTCACTCTAACAAGGCGTATCTTTGGTGTTTAAGACTTGGTCATATTAATCAAGATAGGATTTAAAGATTGGTGAAAGACGGTCCTCTGGAATCTCTAGAGGAGGTACATCTTCTCCAATGTGAGTCTTGTCTAGAGGGTAAGATGACTAAATGGTCTTTTAGAGCTAAGGGTACAAGGGCTCAGGAGCTCTTAGAAATTGTGCACACTGACGTATGTGGCCCCATGAACGTCACAGCATGAGGTGGGTTCGAGTATTATGTCTCTTTTATAGATGATTACTCGAGGTATGGATATGTGTATCTGATGCACCGCAAGAGGGAAACCTTTGACAAGTTCAAAGAGTATCGTGCGGAAGTGGAAAAGCAATTAGATAAATCCATAAAGACACTTCGATCTGATCGAGGTGGCGAATACCTCTCCGACGAATTTCTAGGACATCTTGTAGAGAACAGGATATTATCCCAATTGACTGCACCTGGTACTCCACAACAGAATGGTGTAGATGAAAGGAGAAACAGGACCTTGTTGGATATGGTACGGTCCATGATGAGTTATTCAACGCTGCCATTATCATTTTAGGGATATGCTTTACAAACGGCATGCTATATTCTGAACCAGGTTCCAAGCAAATCAATTCCCAGAACTCCGTATGAATTGTGGCGTGGCAGGAAGCCCTCCCTTGGACATATGAGAATATGGGGCTGCCCAGCGCATGTACTGGATGGGGATGCAAAGAAGTTGGAACCAAGATCAGAATTGTGCATGTTTGTAGGATATCCAAAAGGAACTAAAGGAGGTCTGTTCTATAACCCGAAGGAACAAAAAGTCATTGTCTTAACCCATACGACATTCTTGGAGGAAAGTCACATGAATGACTTTAAGCCTCGAAGCAAAGTGGTGCTAGAGGAGTTGTCGGGTGAAAGAACTGCTCTACAGATTTCGGTCTTGGACGCAAGTCTGAGTTCCGGTGAAAGACCTGCAGACGATCAATAATTTAGGCTGCCTTGTCGTAGTGGGAGGGTTTCAAAGAAACCTAATTTCTTCATGTATGATGCTGAGGTATACCAGGCCGAGGCTCATGAGCATGAGGATGATCCGGTTACATATGATAAAGCTATAAATGATGTTGATTTTAAATCTTGGAAACAGGCTATGAACAATGAGATGGATTCTATGAAATCCAACTCTGTTTGGGAACTTGTAGATTTGTCGGATGAGATAAAACCCATTGGATGCAAATGGGTCTACGAAAGAAAGAAGGATGTGGAAGGGAGAGTGGAAACTTTCAAAGCTAGACTGGTTGCAACGGGGTACACGCTGGAATCGATTACAATGAAACCTTTTCGCCTCTTGATATGCTGAACTCTATCCGTATTCTTCTGTCTATTACTGCAGCTCTCGATTACGAGATCTGGCAAATGGATGTCAAGACGGCATTCTTGAATGGACATCTTGAAGAATGTATCTACATGATACAGCCCGAGGGGTTCATAGCGAAAGGCCAAGAAAGGAAAGTCTGCAAGATTACTTAGATCCATTTATGGATTAAAGCAAGCATCCCGCTCATGGAACCAGAGGTTTGATCAAGCGATTAAGACATTTGGTTTTTAGCAGAACGTTGATGAACCCTGTGTTTATAAACGTATTAAGGATGGAAAAGTGGTCTTTCTGATACTCTATGACGATGATATACTACTCATTGGGAATGATGTAGGGAACTTATCATCGGTCAAGCTTTAGTTGCACCAACAGTTTGACATGAAGGACTTGGGAGAAGCTAATTATGTTCTAAGTATTCGTCTCTTTAGAGATCGGAAGAACAAAATGATAGCGTTATCCCAAGCTTCATACATAGATAAAATAATTGACAAATATGCAATGTAAGAGGCAATGAAAGGTCACAACCTTCTATTGCTGGTCTAACTCTTTAATTAGATGACTGTCCCAAGACATCAGAAGAAAGAGAGCGTATGAGTAAGGTCTCCTATGCATCCGCTATGGGTAGTGTCACGGCACAAAATTTAGACACGTGACACGGCAGCCAAATCATAATATCAACCCGAGATTTAAGGAAAACATTTATTATGAAAAACGGGTCAACATTATAATTTAGCTAAGCCTAATTATTTATAAAGTAGCATCATAACCACAAAATAGAATAAAGGAGAAAATAAATGCTTTTTAATGCGGAAGTCAAATACAAAATCGGTTTTCAAAACAAATTACCAACCATAAAATATTCCCAAGCATGAAATTTGAATAACGTGAAATAAAGTACAAACTTTAAGTCTCATTACATCAGAACGAGAAACAGAAAGAAGAAGATGGAGAAAACGGATAGCATCATCTTCGATAGTAATGGATATCTCAACGAATTTCGGAACTGTTACCTCCCGTACCTGGAAGTAGTCATTTCGAAATCACAAAGAAAAAAGGGACGTGAGCGCTGGCTCAGTAGGACAGAAACAAAGGCGGGTTAACAGATAACATTTAAAAGTATGGCATAATATTCATTTCCAAAAAAATAATCAACAATTTAAGAATACATGACATAATAATCATAACAAAAAAATAATCAACAATTTCGTGAAAAATATTTTTAATGCAAGTTTTATTCTGCTGAGGACTTAGCGTAGCTGCAATATACGTGCCCCAATATTAAAATAATAAATCATTAAAATAACCATCATATTATGAGTGAGGACTTGTCGTAGCTATAATATACGTGCCTCGAATTTGAATTATCCTAGATCATCTCGTTACGGTCTAAATAGGCCGAACGGCCCTGCGTAGGTTTAGGGACCTTCCCCCATGGCGTCAACTTTGGGACGCACGTATCATTTACAATGATCGTGAACTAGAGCTCAATTATGTTCACCAGATTATTCAAAAGATGGTATTTACCAAGTTATATTATGCCATAAATCAAAACACGTTTTTAAAATACACATTTAATTACCAAATACGTTGCATGTGTTTATTTCATTAAAAACAATATAATAATTTTATAAACTGAAAACAGCATGCCATCGATAAAACAGAGAAATTTAAAACACTTGACTACTCCCAGAAAAGGCGAGAACGTCCTACTTCGATTATCGCACAAGCGTTACGATAACGTGATCCACAAATCCAGCAAGAACGTCAAATAAGTCCTATAATCACAACATATGATTAGTCTAGATCTAGACATAATCATCCAATCATTTTAGTGTGCCACAAAAGATTTTAAAACGTTTAATAAACATTTGGGATTTAAAATTTATGAAAAACTCTAAGTTAAGATATTACTGGGCATGGGCAGACTGACCTAGGCTGAATGTAAAATCCATATTAATTTATTTTTCATCCCAAAAATTCTAAATTTTTAATATGTTAAACTAGACATCCGTAGCTTTAATTCCATATAATTTTTATAATTTTTAGACATCATTTGGTCATTCAACTAGGCCAAAAACCGAGGGTTGTTTTCAGGCATAAAAATCTGGGTTTCAGTTTCGGTTCAAAACCTGGCAGTTCTATCCGCCTATCTTAGAAAAATATTTTGACTAGGCAAACGGATGAGTTTGGTTCTGAAATTTTTCAGGCATTTAGGGGACATCTTGAATTTAATTTTAGGCTCAAGAATCACTCAAAAATTGTTTTAAAAACTCAAGTTATGGCTGACACAAATTTATTGTTCATATGGTAATTTTCCAGATTTCCTTTTTTCTGTGTCCAAATTTCGATTAGCCTCAAACCAATTCAATTTTCATACAATGATCACGAAATTTTGTGGAAAACCATATTTATATGTCATTAACACAACCCAAGAATCAAATTAGCAAAAATCATAAAATCTTACACATATGATAATAGGGTTTTTGAAAAGGGGATCAATGAGGCAAAATTTTAGGGTTTGAGAGAGAAATCACACCTTGTTTGTGCTGCACTATTTTTGATGTTTGGTCTCCCTTTTGGCTGAATTTGTGTGAGTGTTGGAGTCTTCAAAACAGTAGGGAAACAGTGGAGAAAACCATATAAAATTTCGGATTTGAAATCAAAAGGAAAAGGAAGGAAAAAAATTTTGATTTCGCACCTTGTTTTTGTCTCAAAGGTTGTTGAATTTTTGAGCTGCCTTTTAGTAAGTTTTGTTTGCTGTTTTGGGTGTGTTTTGGGAGAGAAAATTCAGTGAGGAGAGAGGGGAAAGCTGGCCAAATTTTTGAGAGTGAAAGGAAGGGTGAATGAGAGTTAAAAGGAGGTTTTTATACTAGGTTTTCTTTCTTTCCCTTTCTCTTCCTTGTTTGGCCGAAATTTCTAAGGGTAAAAGGGAAAGTTTTTGTGCTGTTTTGAGGCTAGGGTTTTCTCTCTTATTTCCCTTTAGGTGGCCAAAATTATCCCTTAGTTTTTAAGGAAAAATAATTTGAATTTTGGTTGAGTTTTGACCTAGCTTTTGATTCAAATAAAAATCTCCTTTATTTCCTATACTTTATGGCCGAAATTTCTTCTTTATATCTAAGGGATGAAATTTGAATTTAAATCCTCCTTGGATTTGTGGAATTTTAATTTTAATTAAAATCCCAAGTGATGGCCGAATATTTTAGGGTTTCTTTTTGAAGTTCAAATTGTTGACTTTTTGAGCAGAATTTGACTAGGAAACCAACCTAGGGTTTCCAAAAGGATTTTTAATTAATTTTTGGCACACTAATTTTATTTAAATTATATATTGACCCTTAAATAAAATTTAAGGCGTCACAGGTAGCCTTATGTACGCTATGCTTTGCACTTGCCCGGATATATATTTTGCAGTAGGTATGGTGAGTCGATATCAAGCAAATCCTGGAACCAAGCACTGGCAAGCAGTAAAGCATATACTCAAGTATCTTAAGAGAACGAGGGATTATATGCTGGTGTATTCTGGAGGGGACCTAACACCTGTAGGATACACTGACTCTGTCTTCCAGACTTGCAAGGATTTGAGGAAGTCGATATTAGAGGGCACGTGGAGACAGGACAAGTAGATGTATGTAAGATCGCGTCCGAGGACAACATTGCCAATCCCTTTACTAAGACTTTGGTAGCTAGAAGCTTTGAGAGGCATGTAGAGGCGATGGGGATGCGTAACATGGCACATCTACTGGCTTAGGGCAAGTGGGAGATTGTTAGGAAATGCCCTAAGCATTAGAGACATTTTGATGTATTTATTTTGAACTGGATAATAAAATTATATATAGAGGTTATTCATTATATTGCTATCTGTCCTCGTCTTATTTACATGTTAAAGTAAATGTAAGCAAATATGGCTCACTGACTGCTTGTGTTAAAACTGTTAGAACGTTGCATGCAATGGATTTTTGTATGCGAGAAGATAATGTTCTAAAGTAAGCGGCCTAAACTAAGGTCTGTAGTCTATGGGGTTAGACCGAGCATCTAATTCATGTTAAGACTATTATGTTGTCTAAAGCCTTGGAGGGGACAGTTTGTCTTGACTGTCTGGAGCATAGACTCCCAAGTAGAGACATAGATATGTTGCTTGGTGGTGACATATTAGACCAGGACTAAAGCGTGATTGATCTACGTAGTCCGCTATGAGTGGATCAATTTGCTTTTGACGTTTATTTTGCAATAACCTTAATCCTGAGTAAATGAACTACTTCATGTATATGACTTGTGTACTTTGATGTTCCAATGGCTAAAGGGTCTCAGAGGTAGTAAGCTTATAGACCGGTTCGTTTGGTGCATGACTTGTATACGATGAAGGGTTCGTTTACAGATATCGAAATCATAGCTCTAAGGAGTTAAAGGTATCCTCTTAAAGGCATTATACTGAATGTGAAAATGAACAAGGCCTTGGGTCGTCTGCTAGGCGGATGACTTCTTATTCACATATGGTGAATAATCATTTTCTTTATTCGGTAGTATAATGGAACTTTAAGATAGCCTGATCAGTAGGATTAAACGGACTTTGGCCTAAGGCTGAACATGGATATGATATGAGGGTTCTGCATACATGACAAGGTCATTGGACGATAGCTTGTCACAGGCTTACGTAATACGGTATATAATTGGGAGTTCAGTTTCAGGTTTATAGTGGTGTGACTCTTAAATTAGTGATCATATGATTGAGTTGTCCGGTAAAAGAATGATGATCATATGGATTTGCGGGAGGCCGATTATATATGTCAAATCAGTCGCTCTACTAGCTCCACATAATTCCTTGACGTTTGGCAAATTGATTTGTGTATGCTATTGGCTAGTTTATTATGCATGGATGGTGATGACATAGGATTAGGATGGTAGACAAGATTCTCTCCGGTTGGATTCAGATTTTGTTTTGTATAATAGAGCACACAATTATTCGAACTCCAAATAAAGTTGCCATGATTTTATTTGAGATTGGATTGGAGTTATAGAAAATTATCCATGAGAACAAGAATTTGAAACACAACTGTTTTGTGGATTTTGAAATTTGAATTTTGAAATTTGAAATTTGAATTTTGAATTTGAAATTTGAATTTGAAATTCGAATTTGAAATTTAAATTTGAAATTTAAATTTGAAATTTGAATTTTGAATTTGAAATTTGAATTTGAAATTTGAAATTCAAATTTTGAATCACAGTCCAAATGGGATTCGAATTTGTTGTGGTAAATCCACAAGGTTTGAAATTCAAATTTGAGTTGGATATGGAAAGGATAATCTTGTTAGAATCCTACTTGAATTTTGAATCCAAATCCTAACTAATGATGGATGAAATTTTGAGGATTATCCTCAATGGATTTTCGGTTTTTGTGGATAAGGTTCAAAGGAAAAATTCAAGTTTCAATCCCAGTTGAATTTGGATTCTCTCCTCCCCAGAAAGTGGCCGAAATTTTAGAGCAAATCTACTTAGGAAAATTCGGTTATTTTGGATAAGGATGAGATAAGATTCAAGCTTAAAAATCCTAGTGGAATTTTGATTCTCCCTTATCCTAAAAGTGGCCGAAATTTTTATGAGATTTTCTCCTTAGATTTTTCGGATTTTTTGGTTGAAAAAGGGAGATAAAATTCTAGTTAAAATCTTGTTTAGATTTAGATTGGATTTATCCTAAATGGCCGAATTTTATTGTTGGGATTTTCCCATGGAAAATTCAGATTTTATGGTTGTAGATAAGAAAGAATATCTTCTCCTAATCTAATTCGAATTCAGAGAATCACCTCATGCAGGTTTATAAATAGAGGTCCTGCCACTCCAGTTCTCTCAGACCACAGACTCTCAGGTGAGCAGGCTTATTGTTGCACAGCTCATCGTGATAATAAGTTCTTTAGAGATCTGGGTGGTCAGAAGAAGACTAGCAGTGCTAGCATACCGATCGAGGTTCAGAGTGCCCACACACTCAGCCATTCGGGAATTGGAAAATAGTAAAGAAGGCTAGTTGGTTGAAGCCCTCCAGTCATTCTCCTCCTGTAGATTGGCGTCCTTGAGGTATGAGTTTTAATTGTTGTTGGTTTATTGTATATTGCATCATGAGATATTTAACGATCTAAAAATTTTTTATTGTTCCGCTGCGCCACTCTGATACGTTTTTACCGATTAATTTTTCCTACATTTCTTCCCATTAAAACAGCCCATAATACACGGTTTTTCTTCATGAAAAACAAGAAGAAATGATGCCAAAATGAAGGATTACCTTGCTTGCTTGTTAACTTGCACTTTGAGATGAATTTTACACTCTTTCTTGAATCAAACTTGAAGAATCTTTTTCTGTCTTAGGGGGGGAAAACTCACGGCTGTTTAGGTAGAAAAGAAGCAAAGTTTGGCTGAAAATTTTTCTGTTTTTCATGGCCAAAACCGTGAGCTTTAATGGCTAAATTTTGAGGGACTTTTTTGCAATATTTTAAGGGCATTTTTGCAAGCTTTTTGTGTAATTTTTGAAACCTTTAAGGGCTGCTTTATAATTAAACAAAATTGGACAGATTTTTTTTTGTTTTTCCAGCCAAAATCCGCCACCTATAACCCTAGAAACTTCTTGAAAATTTTGCTAATTTTCTTTGACTTTTTCTAGTTCACTTTGCATCTTAGCCGTTGATTTTTCTTAACTTTAAACCCTAGCCCTTGGATTGGAATGTATCCTTACATCCTTTCAAAAGTAAACACTCAATCTTTGACTCCTTATATATATGGAGCCAAACTTTTCACCAAAAGTTAAACCAAAGATTTTTGCACCGAAATCGCGTAGACGAGTTCCTGAGGCTGTCCGCGCGATCGGTTTTCCTTATTTCGCTCCGATTTGCCTAAAAATCAATACCGTAAGTATTTCGTCTTTTAGTGGTTTATAGTATATTTTCAAAATTTTTGAAACCGAATAGGTATAATTCGTCCGATATCGGTTCGGTAAAATTTTCCGTTTCTGAGCACACTCTTGTCTACACTGTCTGAACATTTCTGCGCCTTCTAAATAATATTAAAATATATATTTTACAGTTTTTTACATGAAATCATAGAGTACACAGGTTATACAAAATTTCTAGAAACAGTAAACTTTTACGATTATGACATTCTCCCCTCCTTATAAAATTTTCGTCCTTAAAAATTAGAATAAGTGGGGGTATAGGGCTTTCATCTTATCTTCACGTTCCCACGTAGCCTCTTCAACGCTGTGGTTTCTCCATAAAACCTTTACTAGTGAGATTGTCTTATTTCTTAATACCTTCTCCTCTCGTGCTAAAATCTGTACTGGTTGTTCTTGGTAGGTCAAATCTTCTTGAACTTGTATCGACTTATACTCCAGCATATGTGAAGGATCAGGTATATACTTCCTTAACATTGACACATGAAAGACATTGTGTACTGCTGACAAATCTGGGGATAATGCTAGCTTGTAAGCTACCTTCCCAATGCGTTCCATTATTTCAAATGGTCCGATATACCTGGGACTCAATTTTCCCTTTTTACCGAATCGCATTACGCCTTTCATTAGCGATACCTTGAGGAATACATAATCCCCCTTTTCAAACTCCAAGAATCTTCATCGTTTGTCTGTGTAACTCTTCTATCGGCTTTGAGTGATCTGCATTCTTTTCTGAATCTTGGCTACTGCTTCTATAGTTTCCCTGATGAAATCAGTCTTATGCAACTGCTTTTCTCATAGATCATACCACTGAATAGGAGACCTACACTTCCTTCCATATAGAGCCTCATAAGGTGCCATTCCTATGGAAGTTTGGTAACTGTTGTTATATGAAAACTCTATCAATGGTAGTTTTTCATTCCAACTTCCAGGAAAATCTATAACGCAGGCTCTGAGCATATCCTCTAGTGTCTAGATAGTTCGCTCTGACTGTCCATCTGTTTAGGGATGAAAAGCTGTACTAAAGCGTAATTCTGTTCCCCTAGCTTTTTGTACACACTCCCAGAATGCAGAAGTAAATCTTGCATCTCGATCCGATATTATAGACTTTGGGACTCCATACAGCCTAATAATATGAGTCACATACAACTGTGCTAATTTCTCCAATGTGAAAGTTGTCTTCATGGCTATGAATCGTGCCGTCTTGGTTAGCCTGTCAATGATTACCTAGATAGCGTCATACCCTTCTCTGGTCTTGGGAAGCCCTACCACGAAATCCATGGTAATATGCTCCCATTTCCACTCTGGAATTTCTAATGGTTCTAGTTTTCCTCCTGGATGTCTATGTTCGGCTTTTACTCTTTGACAAGTTAGGCATCGACTCACGAATTCTGCAATATCTTTCTTCATCCCTTTCCACTAAAACTGTATTTTGAGATCTTGATACATTTTGCTGGCTCCAGGATTAATAGAATATGGTTTTTCATGAGCTTCTAACATGATTCGTCTTCTCAGTCCTTCAGTAGCCGGGACATAGATTCTCCTTCGATACAAAAGCATTCCATCAGTGGACATGCTTATATCTGATTCTTTATTTTCTGAGACTTCTTCTCGGAGCTTTATCGCAACTGGATCCTGCTTCTGGGTTTCTTTAATATCTTCACATAGAAAAGATTCTAACCTTAAGGCTGATAACTTTCCGGTTATTAATTCTAATTGAAGTGAGTGAATCTCTTGCTGCAAGGCTCTTGGTAGCTCTTCTATGGACAGCTTCTGTGGTGTAGTTGACTTTCTGCTCAATGCATCTGCTACTCGGTTTGCCTTTCCCAGATGGTAGAGAATTTCACAGTCATAGTCTTTCACCAACTCTAACCATCCTCTCTGTCACTTGTTTAACTCTTTTTGTGTGAAGAAGTATTTCAAACTCTTATGATCAGTGAAGATTTGACACTAAGCCCCATATAAATAGTGTCATCAGATTTTGAGTGTGAACACTACAGCAGTAAGTTCTAGGTCATGCGTGGGATAGTCCTTCTCATGGTTCTTTAACTGGCGCGAGGCATAAGCTATCACCTTATCATTCTACATGAGTACAGCTCCCAAGCCTATCTATGAAGCATCACTGTAAATTGTAAACTTTTCACCCTCTATAGGTAAAATAAGGATAGGTGCACTCGTCAGTCGCTTCTTCAACTCTTGAAAACTTCTTTCACACTATGGCGTCCACTCGTATTTCTTTTCCTTACGAGTGAGAGCAGTGAGAGGTGCAGCCAATCTTGCAAATCCCTCTACAAATCTTCTGTAGTAGCCGGCTAGTCCTAAGAAACTGTGTACCTCAGTTACAGTCTTTGTGATGCCCCGTGCCCTCAACGGCCCTGACCGTCACTAAAAACTATTACTTGCTTCTTTAACTTTTACTTATACTTCTTCTTTAAAACCGATACTTAAACTTGCTGAATTTAATACCATAAATTTAGAGGGAAATTTTTTTTATACACGTACGTATTTACTATTCACGTATGCATACTATTAAAATGCAGAATTTGAAAAACATAAGGATTTCAATTATACAGACATAATTATATACTTATTTATCTGATTACTATTCACCAGATACTATTTAAATATACTACTAAAACATATACTGTTTACTGTTTCAAAATACCGTTTAACCTTTACTATTCAAAATACTATTTAACTGTCACCATTCAAAATATTATTTACTCATACTGTGTGGCAGAATACTCGCGGTGTATCCATAACCTCATCCTCACATCCGCCTCCGCCGCCATCATCGTCCCTTCATGTTTACGCTATAGGATGCTTACTTACAGCATGAACACACTCCGTGAGCTTTACGCCCAGTAAATACAACATGTTAACCGCAAAACAAGTTTAAAACATAGCACATACTTAAAATCATAAGCATGACATATATCACTTAATAAATCACATACCATATAAGCATATCACATATCAGCTCACATATCATGTCATCACATAACATGTCAAAAAACTGAATATAAAACTTCACATACTTTATGCATGACAGAAGCATCGTGTACTGTATGCACTCTACTGAAAAAGAAAGTATTACGAACTATAACTAATGCATGGTCCGGTTATGTTCATTTATGCTTCAAACTTCTCTTTTCTTTTCTTGTCTGTTTAGGGCCCATGTGTCAGTACCGTGTGCGCGTAGACCAACGGTAATGCTCGAGGTCAACTAATGCTGAAGAGCCATCAACTGATGCTCAACTTTTGGACTTAACTTTCTTTAACTGGAAACACCTTCGACTGAAGGAGCCGGTATGACATACCTACTTATTTCCATCTTGTTTAACTGTTCTAGCCATACACTTCTCTAAGCTGTCCCTAATCCTACGCAGTAGGGATCTATGGCTTCTATCTTGTTCTTTCATCAATCTACTCAATTGTGAAACTATATGCTCTTATGTATGCTGTGCAGCATCGTGTGCAAGATACATACTTAAAATACTGGAAAAGCATCATTTTAAATTCATTTTATTCATGTTGTAGGCGGAGTTGTACTTACCTATTATTAGACTATTTATACTCTCACCTTCGTCACAATACAGGTACCTCCCTGTAATCATAATGCATTTCATTAACATTTACTCTTAGGTCACTGTGGTCATTAGTGACTAATAAAAACTCTATCATTAGTGACACCAATTCTTATCGGTACTAATTGCCCTCTTCTTAAGAATTTGATTTTCTAATTTCTAATCATGGTTAAGTAATTTATTTGCTCAATAAATTAATTAACGTCGCTCTTAGGTCACTCTATCGATAAGAACTAATAAAACTATCGTTGTGTGATACCGATGCCTATCGGTACCTAACTACTCTACTTTGGGAATTTTGATATCTAATTTCTAATCACGCTTGATTAATTTGTCTACTTGACAAATTAATCACTGTCCCGTTCAGACTCGATCCTTGACTGGCTAACCGACTAGTCAACTGACCACATACCTCGGGTATTGACCATTTAGCCTGTCGGGTTACCTTTACCGATTTATCCACCTCAAATTTTATACTTAGATCACACCCGTCCCTCGGGTGGCACTATTCCGACCTAGGGATCGTTTTCTTACATTTTGAGATTTCTAATTGGGCGGTTCACTAATCCTATAAACGTTTGTCCTTCTTTCCCGGACCTATGTCAACAAGGGGGGGCTCAGGTTTCCATCCCGATCACATTTTCACCCATCGTTTCCTAAAATACCCCTTTATGCTGTTTTTTAGAAATTTCGGCAGCATTTTCGCTTAATTTTTGGGTTTCTGGCGTTTAGGAAACGCCTCAAAACTATCTAACCTATTCTAACCTGCCACGTACTAAACCAGAGGCCTAATTTTTACATAAAAGCTCAGCTTTTTACGTAAAAATATTCACATTTCCTCACATTCTCTTTTTCGTCATTTCATCCCTTTTTCTTACAATTCCTCAAGTCAGTAAACCATAATTAATACATAATTATTTCCAATAATAAATTGAGGAGTCAAGGGATCAAAACCACTACCAAAATCGTTCCCGTCGGCGGTCGGGCGAACCGTTCAATCTCGACCACACAATCTTTGAATCATCGTTCTTCACTTTTGAAACTCCAGTTTGCAAATCCGATACCACGGATGTGTCCGGAACGTCGAAAATAGGCCAACGGGCTATTCTTCAATTTTCGGTCTCTGGGTCGCTATTGACCGATGTTGACCGTCGTTGACCGGTCGTTGATCGATGTTGACCACGGTGGCGATGGGAGTGGTGACCACCATCTTGAAGAGCGAAATGAGAGGAACCCATTGGTGGTGTCAATTTCACCAGTTAAGGCTCCTATCGCCGGAAATCGACCCTCGAAAAGTCAGCGATGGGGGCAGTATTAGATCTTCATTTTCCGGCGTTGTTGCCCAAAATTGATTTGGGGCTTTTGTCCTACGTGTTGTTCTGAGCATTTTGATACCTACCTTGCAACTCAACTCTGCCGGAATAGTGAGATCCGACAGCGGTGATGGTGACGGCGACGGTGAACCTTGGGCAGCACGATACAACGGTTGTTGATGTGAAAGGAGGCCTGGGTTTTGTTCTATTCTTCACCATGAATCCATTGGGACCGAAATCATGGCATTTGGACGTCGGACGGCGGAGATACGGCGGTTTGAAAAATTCAGCCACCGGCAGCTTTGGGCGACGCATGCGGCGTGCTCCAGCATCGGTTCGGTCGACTCGGCCCACCGTTGCAATCAGCTCGTCGAGAGCTTTCCAATGGTGCCGGTGGTGTTGAAAACAGAGGTCAGATTTGACCGGTGGTTACTGTTCATCTACAGGTGGTGTGGGGAGAAAAAGATAGGAAAAAAAAAATAATGGGGGCCCTTTTTCAAAAATCTAAAAATTTCGACTCCTTTATACTAATTTTTTGAAAAATTTCAAGATAGGCTATGCTGACTAATTTGGGCGTGCTGAACTCAAATATATCAGTTTTATCTTCATCTGAGGTCGTCTCGACCAGTTTTCCGATACTGTATGGTTCCCGATCAAAAATTACTTTTTGTGCTCAAATGACTAATTTGAGCATTCTGAATCCAAATATATCAGTTTTATATCAAGAAAAGGTCATCTTGACCAATTTCTTAATACTGTGGTTAGGCCTACACTGTGTTGACACTGCGCATGCATAACGAGACGTTTTCGCGTGAAATTTCAAAGACAGTCTCTCTTGACTAATTTGGACGTGCTGATTTCGAATTTATCAGTTTTACGTCCATCTGAGGTCTTCTAGACCAGTTTTCAGGATTTGTATGACCCCGTCTCGAAAAACATGTCAGGTGCCCTATTGACTAATTTAGGCGTCCTGAGTCTAAATATATCAGTTTCTGGGTGAGAAAAGGTCGTCTTCACCCTCATCCCGATACTTTGTATCTCTTAAACAAAATCTACATTTTATGCTCAATTGACCAGATTGAGCCTGCTGACTATTAATATGTCAGTTTTATGCCAGATTAAGGCCGTCTTGGCCACTAACCTGACACTGCGTTTCTCACTATTCACTAATCACTATTCACTATCTGACTAACTAATCTGAGCGTTCTGACTTTGATTTTGTTAGTCTATGGGCGAGAATAGGTCATCTAGACCACTTTTCTCGATACTGTACATCTATTAGGGCAATTATCGCTGCTGCGCTCAGGTGACCAGTCTGAGCATACTGATGACTAGGTCATCAGTTCTGTATCATGAAATGGTCGTCTGGACCAGTTTCTTGATATTGCGTGTCTCAACGCATACTCACATAATAGGGTGGACCAATTTCACTGTCGGTTGCCCCTTTCACTGCATGAATAGTAATTAAATGTTACTATACCCGTTTAATTCATTCAACTGGCAAGTATACTGTGTTTATTAACTTAATTACATCATTGCATAGTAATTAAGATTCATAATTCATGAGAGTCATTACAGCGGTTCTCGGCTCATTACACGACCTTTTACACGGACTCTTACACGGGCGTGTGCAAGGCAACACGGGCATGTACATTTTGAACACGGGCATGTACTAATTGAGACTACTCAACACGGCCATGTCTTTGAAAAACATTCATATATCTGAGCGGTACACGGCCTCTTACACGGCTGTGTACTTGACCGTGTTACACTACACGGCCATGTACACTCACACGGCTACTAATAGATACACAGTCCAAATGGCACACGATCACTCACACGGCCGTGTACTTGACCGTGTTACTTAAATTTGCACTAAAAGACATTAAATTATGTCCATTTTATTCCTTAATGACTTATTACATGGTAAGTAGGTGCCATGAAAATGGCAGTCATTACAGTCTTAGGAGAAGGCCATTGACTAATTGCATCCACCTTGGCTGGATCTACTGCTATGCCTTCCTTTGTTGCCACATGTCCAAGGAAATGCACTTTATTCAACCAAAATTTACACTTAGAGAATTTTGCATACAACTGATGGCTTCTCACTGTGTGAAGAACAATCCTTAGATGCTCCTCATGCTCTTTATGAGTCTTCGAATATATAAGTATGTCATCAATAAACACGATGACAAACTTATCAAGAAACTCCTTGAAGACTCTATTCATCAAATCCATGAACGCTGCTGGAGCATTGGTCAATCCGAACGGCATCACTAAAAATTCATAGTGACCGTATCGAGTCCTGAACGCTGTCTTAGGGATATCACTCTCCCGGATTCTCAACTGATGATAGCCTGAATATAAATCAATCTTTGAAAATACTACTGCTTCCTTTAGTTGGTCGAATAGGTAATCAATCCTAGGTAATGGATACCTATTCTTAATGGTAACCTTATTCAACTCTCTATAATCAATGCATATCGAGAGAGTTCCGTCCTTCTTTTTAACGAATAGTACTGGAGTGCCCTAAGGAGAATAACTTGGTCGGATAAACCCTTTGTCAAGTAGCTCTTTTAACTGTACTTGCAGTTCTTTTAATTCGACTGGGGCCATATGATATGGAGCCTTGGAAATTAGAGCAGTCCCTGGCATGATCTCAATCTCGAATGAAATCTCTCTTTCTGGAGGTAACCCTAGCAATTCCTCTGGAAACACATCAAGAAATTTGTTGACCACTGGAACATCTTCTAGTTGCAATTCCTTTTCGTTAGTCATATCGGTGACATATGCCAGGTATCTAACACAGCCACTAGCTGTTAGCTTTTTCGCTCTTATTGCACTGATCATCATCTTCTTTGATTGATGAGATGTATCGATGTATTCAAAACTTTCCATGTCATCTAGTCAAAATCTTATTCTTCGCTTCCGACAGTCGATAGTGGCCTGGTATTTTCCTAGGAAATCCTTTCCTAGGATCACATCATAGTCGACGATCTTCATTATGATCAGATTGACATATAGCTCCCTATTTGCCACAATTACTGGCACATGACGTAACCAGTAATTTGACAGCATCACTTCCCCTGAGGGTAGAACTGTCCTAAAAGTCATCCCTATAGGGTCTTTAGCATACCCTAGCTTGTCAGAAAATTTATGGGACACAAAAGAATGTGTGGCTACTGAATCAAAAAGGACACATGCCACGTGGTTAAATACAAAAATCTGACCTGTAACCACATTAGATGTTCTCGCTTCAGCGTCTTCTTTGGTAAAAATAGTAACATGAGCATCTGGTCGTGTGGTCTGTTCTGGGCGCTCAAACCATACGGGTGGCACTCCTAAAGGCCCTTCTATCCTCCCCTATAATGCATGAGCTTGAGGCGGTTGCTGACGTGGAGGATACTGTTGGCACTGTTGCACTGGTCTTGGGATATTCTGGCGGTTTAGTGGACAATTCTTTACAAAATGTCCTTCTCTTCCACACTGATAGCAAGCAATAATGCCAATTTTGCATTGGCCTGGATGCTTCCTTCCACACGTAGCACATGTGGGAAAACTCGAACCTGTGCCCGGAGTGGTCTTCGCCTGTTGATTACGGGTGTCCTGGCTTCTATTTCCTGAAAAATTTCCTTTTTTTTTACCCTGCTGTAGTTGAGAGCCTTGAGGGTTGGACTGGTTTGGTCTACTCTCACCAGATTTACTGCCCTGTCCTATCTACATCCCTGCTTGTGCTGATTTAGCAAGGATCTTCTCTTTTTTCTTAGCTTCCCAAACTTTCTCTCTTTCCTTTTTCTGCCTGAGCAAGTGGTATTCAGCTCTAAGGGCTCTGCTTACATAGTCCTCCACTGAAGTAGGCAGTACTGGCCCACTGTCAGCTACCACTGCTATCTCTGCTCTGAACATGCCAATCATCTTTTGAATCTTTTTTCTTTCTGTTAGCACCACATATGGACATAATCGGGATAATTGATCAAATCTCCGGCATACTTCACTAATAGACTGGTTTCCCTATTTTAATTTAGTAAATTCTTTCTGTTGACGACAAAAAGCAGCTGGATAATAGTATTTCTAGTTAAATTCTTCCAGAAATTCTTCCCAAGTCATGTTAGTCATATCTCTCCTCATGCAGACCGTATCCCACCAAAAACGGGCATCCTTTTTCAACACGAAGGACACACACAAAATCTTCTCTTGATCTGTTAAATTCATGAAGTCGAGGATCCTTTGCAGTGAAGAAAGCCACTCTTCTGCCTCGAGTGGATCAATCGAACCCTCAAACTCCGACAGCTTCATCTGATGGAATCAATCATACAAAGGTTCCTGATTCACCCTTGGTTGAGGCTGCTGAACTTCTGGGACGACTGGCGGCTCTGCTAGTACTATTTCAGTCACCTGGGAAGCATTTCCCTCTTCTTGGGCCTGTCTTTGTTGTTCCATAGCAGAAAGTCACTGTCGTAGTTCAGCATTTTCTTTCATTTGATTTTCGAGGAGAGCTTGTACTTCCTCCAACCTCTCAGCTAATGTAGGGCGTCGACCTCTTCTAGCACTCATTTTGATCTCTTTCTTCTAATCTTGCAAAATAACCAATCATTAGATTTCCTATAATTAATTTATTTGGAATTTTGAGCGGGAATTTTAAACATGTCATTTACTGTAAAGCATACACCATAAAACATTTCATATCATTCCATAGCACTTTCTTACATCATACATAACATACACAACATTTACATATACTGTAACAACATCTGTCTTAGCTTTTCCACACATACATACATATATACATATTCTACATAAATTGTATTTGTACTCTTCTTAGGGTTCGACTATCCTATTCATCTTGCCCTATCAGAAATTCTTCAGGGTCTTCATCCTCCTCCTCTGAATCATCACAGGTAGCCGTTCCCTGATTACAAGTTCCATTTCCTCTTTGTCATGATTGATCAGCCTCGTGATCATTGGCCATAGGGGCTGGTCCATATAAGCATGTCAGTACCCCTTCTTCATGAGTTTGCTCCCACTGATGATTTTCTAAGCATTCTTGTACTTGCGCTCTCTCAATCCTGATGGCACTAGCAATAAAATCACGTTGAGGGATGGAATGGAATAGGCTCACGTTGCGCTTCAACTCTGAGGTGAGTCCCTTCCAAAACATCTTACGAAAGTCTTCAATAGAAAAATTTGGGAACGGGCACTTTTTAACCACGTTTTCCTCGAACCGCACGGCGTAGGTCAGCACTGTATCCCCGGGTGCCATCTGAAACCTCTCAATCCTCTATAGATAGTCCATAACATCTGTTATCTGAGGTAATGTTAGTGGTGCGTTTTCCTCCCTAGCTGGAGGAGCTGGGTTCGGCTCTGGGGAAACTGCTGTCTCATAATTTGATAAAAATCAACCCAATTTAGCCTCAGTAATGCCTCCTGATCATAGTATTCCCAGTAAACTCGAGCATCTCCCTGAAAAGTACTCACTGCTCAAATGACCCAGTAATCTCTATCAATATCACATGATCGACAAATCAGCTCCACAGTGTGTAGCCAATCATATACTAGTGGGGACTGGCAGCCTCCATCAAAACTAGGGGGCAAGCAGGCTCTAAATGCCCATGTAGCTTTGGCCGATACCCTGGACCCAATATGGTCTCGACCACCCACTACTGGTATATCAACTACTACCGGTGGGGGACGGCGTACTGGTGGAGGGGTTAATGCCCTAGCAGTGGCCTGTGCCTCTTTAGAACTAGCTAGATTGGCTGGTGCCACACGTTGTACCGTCGATTGTCGGGGTGGAGATGGTCTAATTATGGATGTGACATCCGAGAAAATTCACTATTCTCGGAAGACATGTATTGTGATAGACCAGAGAATTTCTACAGTGTTGTCTAGGTTAAGCTAAGTTATAAATAGACGAATAATAAATAGACAGATAAAAAATGTAAGAACACTGTATTTCTAAATAGGAAAATAATGAAGTTAACAGTAATAAATAAATGTTTTGGAGGATTTAAAATCTCCAAAAGTGATTAAAGAATAAAGTTTAAGAATGAGAAAGTGATTTCGGACCAAAACGCTCAAAAAGGAGTGGTTTCGGTATCAAAAAAATACAGATATAAGAAGATGGCAAGTCAGAGCAAAGATAAGGTAAGAAAAGTGTTTCAAGGTCTTTAAGAGTTTCAAAACTTAATTAGATGAAACGGATAGCATGGATGGCTAGATAAGTCCTCTGGTGCACTTCTTGAGAAATTCTTGTCAAATTTGGAAAAATAGATATGCCATTAAGAGACCGAAATCCCAAGAGGTTACCTTAGGTAAACCAAGATCGGGGAAAAAGACAAAAAACTTCGGTAAGCAATTTTAGCCAAACGACAATAGAATAAGGCAAACCGATCACACAAGAGGAGTCATAAACCTGCCTACGCGATTTCGGTAAATTTCCATTCGGTTTGACTTTTGGTCAAACTTTGACCTGAATTAATAGAGAAAAGATGAAATAGATGATGTCAAAATTAATTTGTTTTTCTTTAAAGAAAAAGGGGTAGTTAGATCTAATGGCCATGATATAAAGGGGTGTTGATCTAATGGCCAAGGAAGTGACAAAATTCCTTGATTTTCCTTTTCTTTTTAAAAGGAAATTTTGGAATTAATATGGCAAAAGTGGAATCCAGATTTGGTGTGGAAGATTGAATTAATTGGATGGTTAGGTAGATCCAAGGGTGGACAATTAAGGGATGCTTGATCCAAGGGCCAAAAGCTTGCCAAAATTTCAAGCTAAAATTTAATGAAAAATCAAAAGAAAATGGGGAATTAATTCCCTTAAGTTGACCGAATATGATGGCTAATGGAATGATGTTGGATATAATTGATTGATCCAATGGTCTAGAATCAAAGAGAGTTTGATCCAAGGGTCAACAAAGTGCCAAAAAGCTTTGTTTTTTTTTTTTAAAGAAAAATTTAAGAAAATTAGGGAATTAATCCCTTAAAGGAATCGGATGTAAGTCGGTAAATGGTGATGGAAAAAGGGTTGGTAGATCCAAGGGTGAATAATTAAGGGAGCCTTGATCCAAGGGTCAATAAGTGACCAAAATTGCGAGTAAAATTTAAAGGAAAATTCAAAAGAAATTAGGTGAATTATATAACTAATGCACCGATAGTCTTGGCTAAGTTTAGCCACCCATTATGCACGGCCAAGGCACCAAAGTATGGAGCCAAAATATGTTCTCCTTGTCCCTTGTAACCGTGTGATGCCTTCCCTCCAAACAAGGAAAATTTTCAAGTTTTTGCAACAAACTTGGAGCAAATCTCTTCCTAAGCACAAGGTGAATTCCATAGTGAGGTAAGCCTTGAAACCCAAGCTTTTTCTTAGTTTTTGGAAGTGAAAAACCGTGGGTTCATGGTGGTTGGATGGTGAAAATTTTCAAGCTTTGTTTTGCCCAGTTTGAGCTTTGAAAGGTTAGGTTAGTATGTGAAGAGTAAGAAGATGAATTAGAAGCTAGAAAAGCATAATTTTATGCTTGTGTTTCAATATGGAAACCGTGTGCTAGCATGTGGAATTAGGAGGTGAATTTTAAGCTTAAGTCATGTAATTTGTTGATCAAAGAAAGGTGTAATGGCATGAAAGCTAACTAAGAAAGCATTTAGACCCATTGAATACAAATTTTTATGTGTGGTTTTCAATGAAAAACCGTGTACGGCATAGTGTGATGAAATGAAATTTTTGTAAAGAAAAGTTATGTTGAAAATGCGTGTGACAACTGGGAAATTCAGGCATTCTCGGAAGAAAATGTACAAACGTATGTATATAACAATTTGTACTATTTAAAGAGTGAAATAAATAAATTTGTATTGTTCAGAATGTATTGAAATGTTCTAACAATACTGACGAGTAAGAATTCAGTATTGATAAAATTCGCTGAATTGAAACGGGTGGAACGGTGCCAAAAACGGCATTGAAAACCCTAACCGGTGCATTATGGTGCACTAAAAGATGAACAACTTCTAGGATTGATTTTGATCAAACGGAAGCAGGATAAATTGATCCGACTGCATAGGAGACCTCAGGAACCCGCCGGGACGATTTCAGGAAAATTTCCACTCGAACCGATGCCGGTTAAAAAGTAGTCGAATTAATGTGAATAGTAACATCAAAGTCAAAATTTTACTTTGCATTTATGACATCATAAAGCCAATTTATTAAATGTGAAAATTATGGTGGTTGGTGGCATTAATGGCCAAGATTGATTTGCTTTTTGATCTAAAGGCTAAGATTTGGCCAAAATTAGCCAAATTAATTTTGTGAAAAATTTGGAAAGAAATGGCTTGAAAGATGTTGAATTCTCATTGGTTGGAAGCCAAATTAATTGGTTTCCTTTGCCACTTAAGTCGGCAAAAAATTGGAACAAAATGGCCGTAGCCTTTTCAAAGCCAAAACAAGAAGAAAAAAATTTTTCTAAGTGATTCCATGGTGAACCCGTGAGCAACCAAGGAGAACCAAGCTAAATATTCAAGTATTCTTTACAAAAGTGGTATCAAACACTTCATTGAAGTCAAGGGAAGCAAGAAAGCATGGTAAACATCTTTGGTTTGCAATTTTTCTTTGTTTTTTCATTGAAAAATCTGTGGGTTGAATAGTATGAAGGATGAAAAATTTAGGATGGTTTTGGTTGATTTGGTGCTTGGGTTTTGTTAAGGGTGTGATTAGAAGAAAAACCCTGCATTTTGTTTAAAGAAAAACAAAGTTTTGGTTGGTTTTCCAATGGTAAAACCGTGGGTTACCTAGGGTGTTTGATGATGAATTGTTGTTGGTTAAATGTTGTAATGCTTTAAATCATGTTTTGGTTAAATGTAAAGCATGATTTGTATGGTTATAAAGTTTGGAAAAATTTTGGAATCAAAAACCCTAAATGGCCGTGGGTTGTAATTAGGGTTTGGTGAATATTTTTGCATGATTAACTTAAGGATTGGATAGTTCAAATCACGCATTTAATTATGAAAATGATGGTTATGTGGTTGAAAGCATGAAACAAGAAATTTGGTGCAAGTTTACCTAAAATGGCCGTGGGTTATGTGTGTTGAAAAACCCTAAGAATTGTGTTGTAAAATGCATGGAAATTGGCTTGAAAATGTGCTAGGTAATGACATTGGAATAGCCTAAAATTTGGTTGAAAAATTGAAAAGTTTTGGCTAGGTTTTGGATAGGAAAAACCGTGGCTAAACCTAAGGGTAAAATTGAAAGAATTTTGTGGAATGTGGTTTAAAATGTGAATTGTTAAATGTGTGAGCTTTTATGTAAAAGTTTGGAAAACTTTTACATAAAATAGGACTCTGGTATGGTACGTGGCAGGTACATATGGTTTGAGGCGTACCTAACACCGGTAGCCTTAAATTTACGTCGAAATGCTGCCGAAATTTCGAAAACGGCATTTGGGGTAAAAAGGGAATTAAAAATAAAAGCTTAGGGTCGGGTCGAAAACCCGAGTCCCTAAAGGAAAATTGAATAAGGGAGACCTAAAGGCTGGTTCATGAATAGTAACCCGTCCCCTTAAAAATATAAAACGCGAGTGAAACTGAAAAACCGACCTTGAGGAGGGGCGTTTTTGGGAAACAAAGTAAAGGTCCGAGTCGGGTACGGAAAATCCGAGCCTTGGAGACCTAGATCGGGAATATTTAGATGAACGTTTTAAATGCTAGCAAAACGTCCATTTGAGGCTCCGAAATGATAGAAAATCACTAAACCGACGTAAGGGTCGGAATAGTGCTTCCCGAGGGTCGGGAAGGTGAAAAATGGAAATAAAATAGAAACGAACACGGTAATGAATAGAAAAGAGTCAGAAAAGTTCCTGAGAGCCAAAAGTGCAGTCTGGATTGAGAAAATTCCGTTAGGGGCATAATTGTAATTTTGCCAAAATATAGGGGTAAAATCATAATTTTGCAAAAGTTGAGAAAAATGGGGAAAATGATAAATAATGCCTAAAAAGTTATAAATAGGTTTTATTGAATGAAAAATAAAAGCTATAAATGGAAATGAAATTAACAGACAAGGTTTTTTCTGTAGGATCCCAAAATCGACCTACAAGGAGAGCGATTAAAGATCCAAGAAAGAAAAGGGGAAGAAACAGATAAGGTAAGTTCAAACATTTACTTGTCTGCAACATGTGGCATTATTATTGCTAACTTTGATGTACTAACTATAAGTTAGGTACATATGTGCTACTGGCACTATTATAGAGTAGAGAGAGAGATGAAATGTGCTACGGGCACTATTGAGAATGGGACACATAATTAATTGTGCTTCGAGCACTAGAGCGAGGTTAATGAAACCCACTCACCTAAAATTAAAATGTGAACCATTCTTAACCACAGGGCAATATGAACTCACCGGGTTAGAACTTTAAAAAGTCGGTAATGAAACCACTTTTGGTGTACCAGCCTTCCGTACAGGGAGGTAAACTTTGCCTTCGGGGCTATGATGATGAGATAAAGGCTGTGGAGGTTAGCACTAATGTACTGCTCCCAGTCATGTACAATTTTTCCTTCCGGGCTATGATGATGAGATTAAGGCTGTGGAGGTCAGCACTAATGTACCGCTCCCAGTCATGCGCACTAAAATGGTACTGTCAACTTGAGCTCAAAACCAGAACATAATTAAAGATAATTACCTAAAACTGAAACTATGCCATAATTGAGCATATGACAGTTTTGTGAGAGTACTAACATCGCGATTGATGTACTGTTGATATACTGTGTTGTAGTCAAACTTACTATTCATGATGAATAGTAGTCAATGTTATTATTCATGATAAATAGTACTATTCATAGAAATTTTATTTCTTGCATGTTTGAACTTATTGAGCCTGTAGCTCACCATTTTTGCTTATGTTGCAGGTAAGCGACCAGCTCAGTAGCTTTGTATGGTTGGATGGCAGACAGGATAGCAAGTGTCAAATGGGATAAGAGGCCAGGGATATGGTCCTACCAGAGTCTTTCCGCTGAGCGATAACAGAGAAAGGAAAGAGAAACAGTTCTTTTGTAATAATATATATATTGCGAAAGTACTATATTATGTAAATTATTTTGTACTTGTAAACAAAGTAAATAGTGGATGATGCTTCATATGATGTTAAAAAAAAAAATTCCCCAAAAACGTCATGTTTTAAAGAGAGATAGATTAGTCGGCGACCCATGAGAGTACAATCTATCGTAGTTAGCTATGAAGCTTAACTGTAATAGTATTGTATGATCTCTACAAAGGGCGGGCCGCCACAATTGGTATCCGAGCGAGGTTTACGATTAGTCTAGTTTAGATTACCGACTGTTGTCACAGTTGGTATATCAGAGCAGTGTTGACCATATCCTAATTTGACACTTCGCGCATCCTGCACCACAATCCAAGTAAGTAGTTTATTTAAGTTTAGTCAATTATTTTCTTACATGAAAATAATTATCTTATATGTAGCAAGATGACCAGACCTCTTTATGCGAGACCGCCGCTGCCATGACCGAGAGGGGTGTTACGGCTATGGACGAGACCTATTGTGAGGCTGTCTATTTCCCACGTCTGGTATTTAGACCCCCGGTGCCAGAGAGACCTCCAGCACCAGCACCAGCCCCAGTAGATGTAGTACAACCTTGACCGGTACTTCATCCACCTGTAGTAGTGGACATTCTAGTTGTTGGTGGACGCCAACATATTGGGGTGAGAGTTTCGGCTCGGGTAGTACAGGCATTTAGAGCTAGTAGTCCTCCTATGTTTGATGGTGGACGACAGTCAATGGAGACAAAGAATTCATTCCATGCCATCGAGAGGATTATGGTGATGTGTGACATTGACAGAGAGATGTGGATCCAGTTGGCCATAAGTATGTTTCAGGGAGATGCTCAAGTATTCTGGGATTATTGTGATCAGGAGATTCTGTTGGGATTCAGTTAGGCTGAGTTCTGTCAGCGATTGGCTGATCAGTTTCCACCTAAGGATCCGACACCGACTCCTGCACCTCCAGATAGACGAGAGGCAAATACACCCGCATATCCTGGATTTGATGAGGTTAGGGACTATATTCTCCAGACAGAGAGGATGGTCATGTTGTCTGGTGAGACAGTTATGTCTTATGCAGCACGATTTGAGGAGACTATTAGAAGGAGATGTCCGTTGCCCAACCTCACTGAAGCGAACTGTTGTGAGCTTTTCTGGAGAGGTTTACCCATGGAGTTGAGACAGAGGGTGATTAAGCTATATCCTCCTACGCTCCAAGAGTTTATAGTGATGATCAGGACAATCGAAGGGAGGTTTTGATTGAGCATCTGTCACAGAGTCGACGAAAGACACTGGGTCAAGATGAGATGATGGCACACATCTTTGGGCAGAGAAGGATGATGAACGATCATGAGGCCAGACCGTCTAGACCACAAGGAGGTGATGACTCAGGACAGGGAGCATTGCCTAGGGGTGGTGATGACTCAGATGATCCAGATGACGATAAGGATCCGGAAGAATATCCTCTAGTCCCAAATACAGGGGATATGTGACCAGTAGATGTATTCATGTACAAAAGTAGCTTATAGAGAAAAGCTCTTTTGTATAGACTTGTGGCCAAGATGTATATGATGGTCGATGTATATATGACTGGTGATGGTTATGTATGATATATAAACGTTTTGCTATGAATGAAATATCAAATTGATTATATGTTGTACGATGATGTGTTACGATGATGTGGCTTTACATTACCATGAATTTCGTAAATTTATATGATTTTACGAACGTGGTCATGGAAAAGCTAACGGTGAATTGTTGTGCCATAATAGGATAATAGGCAAGATGGTGGATTTGCATAATTGACCAGAGAGACGAGAACGATGTCCTAATATCATGGAGAGATTAGAGCAGATACAAGCTCTACTAGAAGCTCAGATGCAAGAAAATGATAATCTGAGGCAACGAGTTGAGGAGTTAGAACAGAGGTAAGGTTCTGAAGGTACCTAAGTAGAACAGGAAGCTGAAGTAGATCCGGTTATACCTCCAGCTACTGTACATGAGAGAGTTCCTGAATCGCAACCCGTAGTAAATCTGGAACCCCTCTATGAAAGATTCAGGCGTATGAGGCCACCAAAATTTGAAGGTTCTACAAATCCTCTAGAGGCTGAAGACTGGTTGTCATCATTGCAAGTGATCATGGAATTCATTAATTTAACTGACCAGGAGAAGGTCGCATGTGCACCTTTTGTGTTGAGAAAATATGCTCGTTTTTGGTGGGACACTGTGCGAATGAGAAGAAATGTGTCTACCATGAGTTGGGTAGAATTTCTGGAAGAATTTAACCCGAAATACTATGATCCTGCATCTCTGAGACTACAGCAGATAAAGTTCTCAGAATTGAAGCAAGGAAATATGTTGGTGAGTGAAGTTTGCTGAAAGTTCGATCAGTTATCCCGCTTATGTCCCTATGTAGTCCCTACTGAGAGGAAGAAAATACAGAAAATGAACGGGATGTTCAGGCCAGAAATTACTGCATTGGTAGATACTGGACAGGTACCGCCTACTTCTGTAGCAGATTGTGTCAGTCGGGCCATAAGAGCTGAGTTTCATGTAGCCCGATAGAAAGAGGATAGAGAGAAGCACTGGGAGGCCAAAAAGAAGGAGAGGGATTTAGCTAAGTCTACACAAGCTGGTCAATCTAGCAAGCCAATTCAGAATGCTAAACCAGGCCAGGGCAATAATCAAGGATCCCAACAAAACAAGAGGAAAGGCAATTTTACTGGGAATCGCTAGGCAAATAATCGAAACCAGCAACGAAGAACAGCTGGTAATACGAAATCCAATGTACAAAATTGTCCTACATGTGGGAAGAGACATTCTGGGCAATGCAGATAGGGGCCACTTGTTTGCTATGAATGTGGAAAGGAAGGTCATTACGCCAGGAACTGTCCAAGTAACAGGCAGGGTGTACAAGGCACTTCCCAACTGCACCAGACACGCCCACAAGCTCATTCCCTTCAGGCCAGAGTTGAAGAGTCTCCAGTGAGGCCGCAATGCCAGGAGCGTGTGCCACGTGTTGATGCTCATGTGATGGCCTACACCAAGGAGGATGCAGAGGCAGGAACATCGAATGTGGTGACAAGTCAGCTTCCTGTCGCTAGTCATGTAGCCTCTGTACATTCGATTCCGGTGCTACGCATTCATTTGTTTCCTATGAATTTGCTGACAAGATAGGACATCCTAAGAACTATATGGGAAATATATTTAAGATAGCTTTACCCTCTGGGGAAGTATTATTGTCCAATTACAGGCTACCTCATGTATCAGTATATGTGGCAAATAGGGAGCTATATGCTGAGTTGATCATAATGAAGATCGTGGATTACGATATGATTCTAGGCATGGATTTCCTAGGGAAATATCAAGCTACGATCGACTGTCGAAATCGAAAAATAGTATTCCAACTCGAGGAAGAAGAGAGTTTCGAATATGTCGATGCTTCTTGAAAACCCGGGAAGAAGATGATCAGTTTGCTGAAAGCAAGCAAGCTGATGGCCAGTGGTTGTATGGGATATCTGGCATATATGGTGGATACTACAGAGGAACAGAAGCTTCAACTTGAAGATGTTCCTGTTGTTAATGAATTTCTTGACGTATTTCCGGAAGAGTTACCAGGGATACCTCTAGAGAGAGAAATCTCGTTTGAAATTGAGTTAATGCCTGGAACGGCACCTATTTCCAAAGCACCATACCGCATGGCTCCAGTGGAGTTAAAGGAGCTGCAGGAACAATTAAAGGAGCTTTTGGATAAAGGATTCATCAGATCGAGTTATTCTCCGTGGGGTGCACCTGTGTTGTTCGTCAAGAAAAAGGATGGAACGTTCCGTTTGTGCATTGATTACCGAGAGTTGAATAAGGTTACAATCAAAAATAGGTATCCGTTACCTAGAATTGATGACTTATTCGACCAGTTAAAAGGTGCAATGGTATTTTCTAAGATCGACTTACGATCAGGATATCACCAGCTGAGAATTAAAGAAAGTGATATTCCTAAGATGGCGTTTAGGACTCGTTATGGTCATTATGAGTTCCTTGTGATGCCATTCGGATTAACAAATACGCTAGCAGCGTTCATGGATTTAATGAACAGAATCTTTAAAGAGTATTTGGATAAGTTTGTCATTGTATTCATTGATGACATTCTTATATACTCAAAGACTCGTGAGGAGCACAAGGAGCATTTGAGGATCATGTTGCATACGATAAGGAAGCATCAACTGTATGCCAAATTCTCAAAATGTGAGTTTTGGCTGGATAAAGTACATTTCCTCGGACATGTTGTATCCCAAGAAGGTATTGCTGTAGATCCGACGAAGGTAGATGCAATTAACCAATGGCCTACACCCAAGAGTATGACAGAAATACGCAGTTTCTTGGGGTTAGCTGGTTATTATCGGAGGTTTGTAGAGGGATTCGCGCGTTTAGGTGCACCTCTTACTGCTCTTACATGCAAGGAACGAAAGTATAAATGGACTATAGAATGCGAAAGAAGCTTCCAGGAGTTAAAGAGACGGCTGACAAGCGCACCAATCCTTACGCTTCCCACTGAAGGGGAGAAGTTTGTGATCTACAGTGATGCATCTAAAATAGGATTGGGAGCAGTCCTAATGCAAGGCGGCAAGGTGATTGCCTACACTTCGCGTCAATTAAAGGATCATGAAAGGAATTACCCTACGCATGACCTTGAACTTGTTGCAGTAGTGTTTGCACTTAAAATTTGACGACACTATCTCTATGGAGCTCAGTGTCAGATTTTTACTGATCACCAAAGCCTGAAGTATTTCTTCACGCAAAAGGAGCTCAATATGCGACAAAGACGATGGTTGGAACTAGTAAAGGATTATGATTGTGAAATCCTATATCATCCAGGGAAGGCCAACCGTGTAGCAGATGCTTTAAGTAAAAAGTCTACCATATCGCACCAGCTATCGATAAAAAGGCTTCCAAAACCATTGTAGTAAGAGATAAATTCTTTGAACTTGGAACTAATATCCGGAAGATTGGCTGCACTCCAAGTGGAATCATCGCTGTTTGAGGATATAAAGGAAGTTCAAAGATGAGATCCAAGAATGACAAGTTCTCAAGAAGGAATTTCCAAGGATGGAATGATCCTTTATCAGGGAAGAATTAATGTTCCAGCTGATGAGGAACTTAAAAGACGGATCATGTCAGAAGCCCATGAGACACCATATTCGGTTCATCCCGGAGCTAGTAAGATGTATCAGGACTTGAAGTTACAGTTCTGGTGGAAAGGGATGAAGAACGATATAGCGAAATTCGTGAGCAGATGCATGACTTGTCAAAGAATTAAAGTTGAACATAAACATCCAGCGGGAAGATTAGAACCTTTGGAGATTCCTAAATGGAAATAGGAACACATTACAATGGATTTTGTAGTGGGACTCCCAAAAACCCGAGAAGGTTATGATGCCATCTGGGTTATTATGGATAGATTGACCAAGACGGCATGGTTTATAGCTGTCAAGATGACTTTTTCGTAGGAAAAGTTTGCTCAGTTATACATAACTCATGTTGTCAGATTACATGGAGTACCAAAATCCATTGTATCAGATCGAGATACATGATTCACTTCGAATTTCTAGAAGTGTGTGCAAGAAGCCATGGGTATTGAATTGAGACTCAGTATGGCATTTCATCAGCAAACAGACAGACAGTCAGAGCGGACTATTCAGACATTAGAGGACATGCTTCGAGCTTGTGTAATGGATTTTACGGGAAATTGGAACGAGAAGTTACCATTAATTGAATTCTTGTACAATAATAGTTACCAAGCTTCCATAGGCATGGCACCTTATGAGGCTCTTTATGGACAGAAGTGCAGATCGCCGATACACTAGTATGACCTGCGAGAAAAACAACTGCATAAGACGGATTTTATACGAGAAACTTACGATGCCGTTGTAAGAATTTAGCATCAAATGAAAATTGCGCAAAGTCGACAAAAGAGTTATGTCGATAAGAGGCGGAGATCCTTGGAATTTGATGAAGGAGACTTCGTGTTTCTTAAGGTATCGCCTATGAAGGGGATTATGCATTTCGGTAAGAAGCGGAAACTGAGTCCAAGATATATCAGACCTTATGAAATTATAGAACGCATTGGAAGGGTCGCTTATAGATTAGCGTTACCTCCTGAATTGTCGGCAGTGCATAATGTATTTCATGTGTTGATGCTGAGAAAGTATATAGCAGATCCGTCCCATGTATTGAAGCATGAACTTGTTCAGATCCACGAGGATTTGACATATGAAGAACAACCTATTCGAGTACTGGCTCGTGAAGAAAAAGTACTGAGGAATAAGATAATCCCACTAGTGAAGATTTTGTGGAAAAATCACAACATTGAAGAAGCTATGTGGGAATGAGAAGACGAGATGAGGAGTTTATACCCCCATTTGTTCTAATTTTCGAGGACGAAAATTTTATAAGGAGGGGTAAATGTGACAACCGGGAAATTCAGGCATTCTCGGAAGAAAATGTACAAACGTATGTATATAACAATTTATACTATTTAAAGAGTGAAATAAATAAATTTATATTGTTCAGAATGTATTGAAATGTTCTAACAATACTGACGAGTAAGAATTCAGTGTTGATAAAATTCACTGAATTGAAACGGGTGGAATGATGCCAAAAACGGCATTGAAAACCCTAACTGGTGCATTATGGTGCACTATAAGATGAAAAACTTCCGAGATTGATTTTGATCAAACGGAAGCAGGATAAATTGATCCGACTGCATAGGAGACCTCAGGAACCCGCCGGGACGATTTCAGGAAAATTTTGACTCGAACCGATACTGGTTAAAAAGTAGTTGAATTAATGTGAATAATAAGGTCAAAGTCAAAATTTTACTTTGCATTTATGACATCATAAAGCCAATTTATTAAATGTGAAAATTATGGTGGTTGGTGGCATTAATGGCAAAGATTGATTTGCTTTTTAATCTAAAGGCTAGGATTTGGCCAAAATTAGCCAAATTAATTTTGTGAAAAATTTGGAAAGAAATGGCTTGAAAGGTGTTGAATTCTCATTGGTTGGAAGCCAAATTAATTGGTTTCCTTTGCCACTTAAGTCGGCAAAAAATTGGAACAAAATGGCTGTAGCCTTTTCAAAGCCAAAACAAGAAGAAAAAATTTTTTCTAAGTGATTCCATGGTGAACCCGTGAGCAACCAAGGAGAACCAAGCAAAATATTCAAGTATTCTTTACAAAAGTGGTATCAAACACTTCATTGAAGTCAAGGGAAGCAAGAAAGCAAGGTAAACATCTTTGGTTTGTAATTTTTCTTGGTTTTTTCATTGAAAAATCCGTGGGTTGAATAGTGTGAAGGATGAAAAATTTTAGGATGGTTTTGGTTGATTTGGTGCTTAGGTTTTGTTAAGGGTGTGATTAGAAGAAAAACCCTGCATTTTGTTTAAAGAAAAACAAAGTTTTGGTTGGTTTTCCAATTGTAAAACCGTAGGTTACCTAGGGTGTTTGATGATGAATTGTTGTTGGTTAAATGTTGTAATGCTTTAAATCATGTTTTGGTTAAATGTAAAGCATGATTTGTATGGTTATAAAGTTTGGAAAAATTTTGGAATCAAAAACCCTAAAATGGCCGTGGGTTATAATTAGGGTTTGGTGAACATTTTTGCATGATTAACTTAAGGATTGGATAGTTCAAATCATGCATTTAATTATGAAAATGATGGTTATGTGGTTGAAAGCATAAAACAAGAAATTTGGTGCATGTTTACCTAAAATGGCCGTGGGTTATGTGTGTTGAAAAACCCTAAGAATTGTGTTGTAAAATGCATGGAAATTGATTTGAAAATGTGCTAGGTAATGACATTGGAATAGCCTAAAATTTGGTTGGAAAATTGAAAAGTTTTGGCTAGGTTTTGGATAGGAAAAACCGTGGATAAACCTAAGGGTAAAATTGAAAGAATTTTGTGGAATGTGGTTTAAAATGTGAATTGTTAAATGTGTGAGCTTTTATGTAAAAGTTTGGGAAAATTTTATATAAAATAGGACTCTGGTATAGTACGTGGCAGGTACATATGGTTTGAGGCATACCTAAAACTGGTAGCCTTAAATTTACACCGAAATGCTTCCGAAATTTCGAAAACGGCATTTGGGGTAAAAAGGGAATTAAAAATAAAAGTTTAGGGCCGGGTCGGAAACCCGAGTCCCTAAAGGAAAATTGAATAAGGGTGACCTAAAGGGTGGTTCGTGAATAGTAACCCATCCCCTTAAAAATATAAAACGCGAGTGAAACTGAAAAACCGACCTCGAGGGGGGGCGTTTTTGGGAAACAAAGTAAAGGTCCGAGTCGCGTACAGAAAATCCAAGTCTCGGAGACCTAGATCGGGAACGTATAAATGAACGTTTTAAATACTAGTAAAACGTCCATTTGAGGCTCCGAAACGATAAAAAATACTAAACCGACGTAAGGGTCGGAATAGTGCTTCCCGAGGGCCGGGAAGGTGAAAAATGGAAATAAAATAGAAACGAATCCAGTAATGAATAGAAAAGAGTCAGAAAAATTCCTGAGAGCCAAAAGTGCAGTCTGGATCGAGAAAATTCCATCAGGGGCATAATTGTAATTTTGCCAAAATATAGGGGCAAAATGGTTATTTTGCAAAAGTTGAGAAAAATGGGGAAAATGATAAATAAAGCCTAAAAAGTTATGAATAGGTTTTATTTAAGTTTTTTAATGAAAATAAAAGCTATAAATGGAAATGAAATTAACAGACAAGGTTTTGTCTATAGGATCCCAAAATCGACCTACAAGGAGAGCGATTAAAGATCCAAGAAAGAAAAGGGGAAGAAACAGATAAGGTAAGTTAAGACATTTACCTGTCTGCAACATGTAGTATTATTATTGCTAACTTGGATGTACTAACTATAAGTTAGGTACATATGTGCTACGGGCACTATTATAGAGTAGAGAGAGAGACGAAATGTGCTACGGGCACTATTGAGAATGGGGCACATAATAAATTATTGTCACGGCCCAAAATTTAGACACGTGACACGGCAGCCGAATCATAATATCAACTCGAGATTTAAGGAAAACATTTATTACAAAAACAACGGGTCAACATTATAATTTAGCTAAGCCTAATTATAAAGTAGCATCATAACCACAAAATAAAATAAAGGAGAAAATAAATGCGAAAGTCAAACACAAAATCGGTTTTCAAAAGAAATTACCAACCATAAAATATTCCCAAGCATGAAATTTGAATAACGTGAAATAAAGTACAAACTTAAAGTCTCATTACATCAGAACGAGAAACAGAAAGAAGAAGATGGAGGAAACGGATAGCATCATCTTTGGTAGTAACGGATATCTCAACGAATTTCGGAATTGCTACCTCCCGTACCTGGAAGTAGTCATTTCAAAATTACAAAGAAAAAGGGACGTGAGCGCTGGCTCAGTAGGACAGAAACAAAGGTGGGTTAACAGATAACATTTAAAAATATGGCATAATATTCGTTTCCAAAAATAATCAACAATTTTAAAAAAAAAATACATAACATAATAATCATAACAAAAAAAATAATCAACAATTTCGTGAAAAACATTTTTAATGCAAGTTTTATTCTGCTGAGGACTTAGCGTAGTTGCAATATACGTGCCCCAATATTAAAATAATAAATCATTAAAACAAACCATCATATTATGAGTGAGGACTTGTCGTAGCTATAATATACGTGCCTCGAATTTGAATTATCCTAGATCATCTCGTTACGGTCTAAACAGGCCGAACGGCCCTGCGCAGGTTTAGGGACCTTCCCCCATGGCATCAACTTCGGGACGCACGCATCATTTACAATGATCGTGAACTAGAGCCCAATTATGTTCACCGGATTATTCAAAAGATGGTATTTACCAAGTTATATTATGCCATTAATCAAAACACTCTTTAAAATACACATTTATTACAAAATACGTTGCATGCGTTTATTTCACCAAAAATAGTATAATAATTTCATAAATCGAAAACAGCATGCCATCAATAAAACAGGGGAATTTAAAACACTTGACTACTCCCAGAAAAGGCTTGAACGTCCTACCTCGATTATCGCACAAGCGTTACGATAACGTGATCCACAAATCCAGCAAGAACGTCAAATAAATCCTATAATCACAACATATGATCAGTCTAGGTCTAGACATAATCATCCAATCATTTTAGTGTGCCACAAAAGATTTCAAAATGTTTAATAAATATTTGGGATTTAAAATTTTTGAAAAACTCTAAGTTAAGATATTTCTGGTCATGGGCAGACTGACCTAGGCTGATTGTAAAATCAATATCAATTTATTTTTAATATCAAAAATTCTAAATTTTTAATATGTTAAACTAGACATCCGTAGCTTTAATTCCATATAATTTTTATAATTTTTGGACATCGTTTGGTCATTCAACTAGGCCAAAAACCAAGGGTTGTTTTTAGGCATAAAAATCTGGGTTTCAGTTTCGGTTCAAAACCTGGCAGTTCTGTCCGCCTATCTTAGAAAAATATTTTGACTAGGTAAACGGATGAGTTTGATTCTGAAATTTTTCATGCATTTAGGAGACATCTTGAATTTAATTTTGGGCTCAAGAATCACTCAAAAATCGTTTTTAAAACTCAAGTTATGGCTGACACAAATTTACTGTTCATATAGTAATTTTTCAGATTTTCGTTTTTCTGTGTCCGAATTTCGATTAGCCTCAAACCAATTCAATTTTCATCCAAAGATCACGAAATTTTGTGGAAAACCTTATTTATATGTCATTAACACAATCCAAGAATCAAATTGACAAAATCATAAAATCTTACACATATGATAATAGGGTTTTTGAAAAGGGGATCAATGAGGCAAAATTTTAGGGTTTGAGAGAGAAATCACACCTTGTTTGTGCTGCACTATTTTTGATGTTTGGTCTCCCTTTTGGCTGAATTTGTGTGAGTATTGGAGTCTTCAAAACAGTATGGAAATAGTGGAGAAAACCATATAAATTTCGGATTTAAAATCAAAAGGAGAAGGAAGGAAAAAGTTTGATTTCTCACCTTGTTTTTGTCTCAAAAGTTGTTGAATATTTGAGCTGCCTTTTGGTAGGTTTTGTTTGCTATTTTGGGTGTGTTTTGGGAAAGAAAATTCAGAGAGGAGAGAGGGGAAAGCTGGCTGAAATTTTGAGGGTGAAAGGAGGGGTGAATGAGAGTTAAAAGGGGGTTTTTATACTAGGTTTTTCTTTCCCTTTCTCTTCCTTGTTTGGCTGAAAATTTTAAGGGGCAAAAGGGAAAGTTTTTGTGCTGTTTTGAGGCTAGGGTTTTCTCTCTTATTTCCCCTTAAGTGGCCGAAAATTATCCCTTAGTTTTTAAGGAAAAATAATTTGAATTTTAATTGAGTTTTAACCTAGCTTTTAATTCAAATAAAATCTCCTTTATTTCCTACACTTTATGGCCGAATTTCTTCTTTATATCTAAGGAATGAAATTTGAATTTGAATCCTTATTGGATTTGTAGAATTTAAATTTTAATTTAAAATCTCAAGTGATAGCCGAATATTTTAGGGTTTCTTTTTGAAGTTCAAATTGTTGACTTTTTGAGCGGAATTTGACTAGGAAACCAACCTAGGGTTTCCAAAAGATTTTTAAATTAATTTTTTGGCACACTAATTTTATTTAAATTATATATTGACCCTTAAATAAAATTTAAGGTGTCACAAATATCTACCACTAAAAATAGTTTCGTCCTCGAAACTTTAAGAATTACTCCACACTAAAGAAGAGAATAAGAATATAAATAACTTCTCATTTCATTAAGCGATCTTAATGCACCTTTCAAAACATATAGTGGTATATCTACCACTATGAACAGAGTAGGGTTACAAAACAAACTTAAGTCGACTACATTACATGTACTCTACTGCTTAGCGAACCATTCAGCATGGTTCTCGCGCATATCTTTCTCGGTTTCCCATGTGGCTTCCTCTTCACCATGGTTACTCCAAAGAACCTTCACCATGGGTATTTTTTTCGTTCTCAGCTGCTTGACCTTTCGATCCAAAATCTTCACCGGAACCTCGACGTAAGAGACATCTGGTTGGATTTCTATATCATCCGTTGAAATGACTTCTGACTCTGTTCGTGCACTCTTCCTCAGCATCGATACATGGAAAACGTTGTGCACTCCCAAGGTGTCGGGTAACTTCAACTCATATGCAACCTTACCAACTCTGTGTACGATCTCGAAAGGTCCAATGTAACGTGGTGCTAGCTTCCCTTTAACTCTGAAACGAGAGATACCTTTCTTCGGTGAAACCTTTAGCAACACAAACTCTCCGACCTCGAACTCTAACAGCTTTCTGCGTTGATCAGCATAGCTCTTCTGTCGACTCTGTGCTGTTAGAAGTCGTTGTTTGATGATGACAATCTTCTCGTACTGGTCTACGATCATCTCGGGTCCACCCACTGGTGCTTCCTGGTTGTCAACCCAATAGATGGGTGATCTACAAGGCTTTCCGTACAACGCTTCAAAGGGTGCCATTCCGATACTCGCTTGATAACTGTTGTTGCATGCAAACTCTGCCATGTAGAGGTGTTTGCTCCATCCATCTCTAAGATCAAGAACGCAGGCACGTAGCATATCCTCGAGAATCTGTATGAGACGCTCCGACTGACCATCTGTCTGTGGATGAAAAGCGGTGCTAAAGTTCAATTCTGTGCCTAGAGCTTCCTGTAGACTTTGCCAAAAGCGAACGTTGAAGTGCGTATCACGATCAGAAGTAATCACCGAAGGAACTCCATGCAATCTGACTACGTTCCTCATGTAAAGCTCGGCTAGCTGGTTCCTGGTGCAAGTCGTCTTGAACGGGATGAAGTGTGCAGTCTTCGTGAGACGATCTACAACTACCCAGACTCCATTAGATCCATCCTGTGCTCTCGGTAAGCCGGTTAAGAAGTCCATTCCTATACTATCCCACTTCCACCGAGGTATTGGAAGTGGTTGAAGCAGACCTGCGGGTCTCTCCCGTACTGCCTTTACTTTCTGACACGTCAAACAGTTGGCCACGAAGTTCTTCACATCTAACTTCATACCTCTCCACCAAAGTTGCCGTCTTAAGTTTTGATACATCTTGTTTCCACCTGGGTGCATGGCGAACCTCGACTGATGAAACTCTGACAAGATCTCCTGTATAAGCTCTGGGATGTGTGGCATTGCTAAGCGACCTTCGTTGTAAAGAATTCCACTGGCGTCCATCGACCACTCTGCAACACGCTTTCCCTTTAATAATCTATCTCGGATGTCAACGAAACGTGTATCTGCTAACTGATTCTCCTTGATCCTCTGCACGTAGTCTGGTTCCATCACTAAGTTGTATAATACTGGGTGACCCTGAACTTCGCCAAAACGAACTTGATAAGCTGTGAGAACTCTGTCCTTTTCCCACTCATCTATTTGCATCGCCATTATAGAAGCATCATGATCAGGATTGGGAACTGCCTCTCTTTTCCTACTTAGTGCATCTGCAACCACGTTTGCTTTACCCGGATGGTACTCGACTTGGAAGTCGTAGTCTTGCATGTATTCTACCCACCTTCTCTGACGCAGGTTGAGATCTTTCTGTGTAGCTAGGTATTTCAAACTCTTGTGATCTGAAAACAGTCTAAAACTGGCACCGTACAGATGACAACGCCAAATCTTAAGCGCAAACACTACTGCAGCTAACTCTAGATCGTGTGTAGGGTAGTTTCGTTCGTGTTGTTTCAGTAGTCGTGAGGCATAAGCGACAACTCGGTTCTGTTGCATCAAGACTACTCCAAGACCTTGATGAGAAGCATCGGTGTCGACGTCATATACTTGATCCTGATTTGGAATGATAAGGATAGGTGCAGACGTCAAACGTCTCTTTAACTCTTGGAAGACTGACTCACAGCTGTTGTCCCAAACGAAAGGTATATCCTTCTTTGTCAGATTGGTGAGGGGAGCAGCGAGCTTGCTGAAGTCCTGTACAAAACGTCGATAATATCCCACTAAGCCCAAGAAGCTTCGGATCTCTGGAACATTCTTCGGTCGTTCCTACTTAAGAATCGCTTCAACCTTGGATGGATCAACTGATATACCATCTCCTGAGATGATATGTCCGAGAAACTTATCCTCTGTCATCCAAAACTCACATTTTTCTTTCTTGGCGTACAACTGATGTTCACGAAGAGTCTGTAAAACTATACTGAGATGTCGTGCATGATCTTCACGAGTTCGGGAGTAGATGAGGATGTCGTCGATGAATACGATGACGAACTTATCAAGAAAAGGTCGGAAGACTCTATTCATCATATCCATGAAGGCTGCTGGCGCGTTTGTCAAACCGAAAGGCATTACTAAGAACTCGTAACTGCCATACCTCGTTCGGAATGCCGTCTTTGGGATATCCTCCTCTCTAACCCGAAGCTGATGATAACCGAATCTCAAATCAATCTTGGAGAAGAAACAAGCTCCACCCAACTGGTCGAACAAGTCATCTATACGTGGTAACGGATACTTATTTTTGATGGTCAGACTGTTGAGCTTTCTGTAGTCCACACAGAGACGTAGCGAACCGTCGGCTTTCTTCACAAAAAGGACTGATGAACCCCAAGGTGAGTTACTGTCTCGGATAAAGCCCAGCGATTTCAACTCATCCAGCTGCTTGTGCAACTCTTTCATCTCTAGAGGTGCCATACGATACGGAGCAGAAGCAAAAGGAGCTGTTCCAGGAACTAAGTCGATACGAAATTCTATTTCTCGATGAGGTGGTAAACCTGGAAGAGCTTTTGGAAAAACATCTGGAAAACTATCGACAACAGGTATAGGTTGGGTACTCTTTTCAGAACTGGATCCTTCTACCGCACACAAGGATAAGAAGCAAAGAATACCCTGTCTACTCTTCGACACTAACCTCAGAGCAGATCTATCAACATCTGAAACTAAGCTTAACTGATAGGACACTACATGTCCAAAATCAGTTGTAAAGATAACGCGACGATTACGATAATCAAGCATAATCCCATATCGGGAAAGCCAGTCATATCCTAGAATAACATCATAAGCAAACATAGGCATTACTACAAGTGATGCCTCCAAACAAACATCCCCAACATAAACATAGGCTTGACACCCATCACTAACAGTAGTCGTGCCCAACGGGGATTTCACACATAAGGGAGAGTCAAGATTTTTCAGTTTTAAACCAAGCGTACGAGCATAATGTTGTGCTATAAAAGAGTGTGTAGCTCCGGTGTCAAACAAAACATGTCCATATGTACCAAAGATAGGAATTATACCATCTAATGTAGTCGGTGTATGATCTATCTCCATGCTGTCAGCTCCAAGAGCGTGTACCTGTGGTGCCTTACCACGATTTTGAGCTGTATTCCCTCGCTGATAGCCCATACTCTGACCCTGTGGTGGTGGTCTCTGATAACTCGGCACTGAGAACTGCTGTAGCGGTGTAGCATGTGGAGCATAAGGCGCAGTGTACTGGCTTGTGCACTGAGGCTGATAAGGAACCGGAAGCTGAGGGCGCTGTGACTGCGAAGACTGGGAAGTAAACTGTTGTCTCTGTGGAAAACCATTCTGATTCCGCTGATGATGATGTCTATGAGCATTGTCTCTCGACTGTCTCTTCGAGCAGACATTTCTTTTATGACCTTCATCACCACACTCGAAGCAGGTAATCATATTTACCCGACCCTGTCGCTGTCCAGAAGACTGATGAGAACCTGACCCCTAAGACTGCTGGTTCTTCGGGTAAGGAGTCTGTGCCTTGTGTTGAGGCTTGTTGCGGATTGGTCCAGACTTGTTTTTGTTACGAGCTTCAAGGAACTCCTTGTCGCCCTCTTCCACTGTCAACACCTTAGCAACTATCTGCTGGTAGTTATCCCTGATCTGGAACGGTTGTACACCCCTCTTCACATAGAGGCTAAGCCCTTCCTCAAAGTGGAGACACTTAGTAGTTTCATCTAACACCTGATTCTTCGCATACCGGGCTAACTCAGTGAACTTAGCTTCATATTCCCGCACTAACATAGACCCTTGCTTCAAACGGATGAACTCCCTAGCTTTTCTGTCGCGGAACTGAGCTGAAAAGAAACGCTCGTGAAAACGCTCCTCAAAAACTGTCCAAGAAGACCTCTGCTCCTCTATCAAACCATCCTCAATACTAGCCCACCAGGTAGAGGCTAGACCCACCAGCTTGTTGGAAGCAAACTCAACCCAGAACTCTGCGGGTGTGGCGGTCAACTTTAGCTGCTTGCGAATGGCATCAAACCAGTAGTCGGCATCCATCTCTGTGCCCGTGCTGTCGAAAGTGGGTACGTGAGGCTTAAAGAAAAGAGTTAGGGCTGCCTGTTTAGGATGTATCATAGGCAGGGTAGGTACTGCTCCAGAGGTAGGGTTTTCGGTGGTAGGCGTTTGCTGAGGAGTCTGAGAAGAACTCCCCGCTCTCTGGGTCTCATTAGGAACAACATTGGCTACAGGAGCTGGGTTAGGTGTTCCAAAAGGTAAGACGGTGAGGAGAGCCTGTATCGCTGCCGTGAGATTCTGCATCGCCGTTAGCTGATCGTTCGGTGTAGGGACCGCTGTATTCTGACTCCCTTGAGGCTGCGTATTCCCGGGGTTCTCTTCGTCGTTGCCTCTCTGCTACCTCTGACTTCGCGTGCCGGGACGAGCCATTTTGCTGAATAAGATTGAAGGAAGAGGAAATCCTATAAGCTTCTAAGAGTAAAGAAAACTATGCTTGGGTATTTTGAAAACGTTTTGATGAACACCCTTTTGAAAACGTTTTGATGAAAAACCCTTTTGAAAACGTTTTGATGGAAAACCCTTTTGAAAACCTGGGCTCTGATACCATTATTTGTCACGGCCCAAAATTTAGACACGTGACATGGCAGCCAAATTATAATATCAACCCGAGATTTAAGGAAAACATTTATTACAAAAACAATGGGTCAACATTATAATTTAGCTAAGCCTAATTATAAAGTAGCATCATAACCACAAAATAAAATAAAGGAGAAAATAAATGCGAAAGTCAAACACAAAATCGGTTTTCAAAAGAAATTACCAACCATAAAATATTCCCAAGCATGAAATTTGAATAACGTGAAATAAAGTACAAACTTAAAGTCTCATTACATCAGAACGAGAAACAGAAAGAAGAAGATGGAGGAAACGGATAGCATCATCTTCGGTAGTAACGGATATCTCAACGAATTTCAGAATTGCTACCTCCCGTACCTGGAAGTAGTCATTTCAAAATCACAAAGAAAAAGGGACGTGAGCGCTAGCTCAGTAGGACAGAAACAAAGGTGGGTTAACAGATAACATTTAAAAATATGGCATAATATTCGTTTCCAAAAATAATCAACAATTTAAAAAAAAAAATACATAACATAATAATCATAACAAAAAAAATAATCAACAATTTCGTGAAAAACATTTTTAATGCAAGTTTTATTCTGCTGAGGACTTAGCGTAGTTGCAATATACGTGCCCCAATATTAAAATAATAAATCATTAAAACAAACCATCATATTATGAGTGAGGACTTGTCGTAGCTATAATATACGTGCCTCGAATTTGAATTATCCTAGATCATCTCGTTACGGTCTAAACAGGCCGAACGGCCCTGCGCAGGTTTAGGGACCTTCCCCCATGGCGTCAACTTCGGGACGCACACATCATTTACAATGAGCGTGAACTAGAGCTCAATTATGTTCACCAGATTATTCAAAAGATGGTATTTACCAAGTTATATTATGCCATTAATCAAAACACTCTTTAAAATACACATTTATTACAAAATACGTTGCATGCGTTTATTTCACCAAAAATAGTATAATAATTTCATAAATCGAAAACAGCATGCCATCAATAAAACAGGGGAATTTAAAACACTTGACTACTCCTAGAAAAGGCTTGAACGTCCTACCTCGATTATCGCACAAGCGTTACGATAACGTGATCCACAAATCCAGCAAGAACATCAAATAAATCCTATAATCACAACATATGATCAGTCTAAGTCTAGACATAATCATCCAATCATTTTAGTGAGCCACAAAAGATTTCAAAATGTTTAATAAACATTTGGGATTTAAAATTTTTGAAAAACTCTAAGTTAAGATATTTCTGGTCATGGGCAGACTGACCTAGGCTGATTGTAAAATCAATATCAATTCATTTTTAATACCAAAAATTCTAAATTTTTAATATGTTAAACTAGACATCCGTAGCTTTAATTCTATATAATTTTTATAATTTTTGGACATCGTTTGGTCATTCAACTAGGCCAAAAACCGAGGGTTGTTTTCAGGCATAAAAATCTGGGTTTCAGTTTTGATTCAAAACCTGGCAGTTTTGTCCGCCTATCTTAGAAAAATATTTTGACTAGGTAAACGGATGGTTTTGATTCTGAAATTTTGCAGGAATTTAGGGGACATCTTGAATTTAATTTTAGACTCAAGAATCAGTCAAAAATCGTTTTTAAAACTCAAGTTATGGCTGACAAAAATTTACTGTTTATATAGTAATTTTCCAGATTTCCGTTTTTCTGTGTCCGAATTTCGATTAGCCTCAAACCAATTCAATTTTCATCCAAAGATCACGAAGTTTTGTGGAAAACCTTATTTATATGTCATTAACACAATCCAAGAATCAAATTGACAAAATCATAAAATCTTACACATATGATAATAGGGTTTTTGAAAAGGGGATCAATGAGGCAAAATTTTAGGGTTTGAGAGAGAAATCACACCTTGTTTGTGCTGCACTATTTTTGATGTTTGGTCTCCCTTTTGGCTGAATTTGTATGAGTATTGGAGTCTTCAAAACAGTATGAAAATAGTGGAGAAAACCATATAAATTTCGGATTTAAAATCAAAAGGAGAAGGAAGGAAAAAGTTTGATTTCTCACCTTGTTTTTGTCTCAAAAGTTGTTGAATCTTTGAGCTGCCTTTTGGTAGGTTTTGTTTGCTGTTTTGGGTGTGTTTTGGGAGAGAAAATTCAGAGAGGAGAGAGGGGAAAGCTGGCCGAAATTTTGAGGGTGAAAGGAGGGGTGAATGAGAGTTAAAAGGGGGTTTTTATACTAGGTTTTTCTTTCCCTTTCTCTTCCTTGTTTGGCTGAAAATTTTAAGGGGCAAAAGGGAAAGTTTTTGTGACGACCAGAGAATTTTAGCGGTGTGACCTAATTTAATCTAGGGTTTTCTATGAGTTCTGTAAGTAAGAATGTAAAGAAACACTATGGTTGTAATTAGACAAATTATAGTGTTGATAGAAATAAATAAATGTTTTGGAGGAAATTAAAATCTCCAAAAATAAGTAGAGAATAAAGTATATGAGTAAGAAAGTGAATTCAGGCCCAAAACGCTCAAAAAGGAGTAGTTTCGGTATCTGAATAGTATAAAGATAAGAATATGGCAAGTCAAAGTAAGAGCACAGTAAGAAAAGTATAAATATATGTATATAATAATTTGTACTATTTAAAGAGTGAAATAGATGTATTTATATTGTTTAGAATATATTAAAATGTTCTAACAATACTGACGAGTAAGGATTCATTGTGGGAAAAATTCACTGAGTTGAAACGGGTGAAACGGTGCCAAAACCGGCATTGAAACCCTAACCGAGCCAATAAAAGACGGTAAACTTCCGGGATTGATTTTGATCAAACGGAAGCAGATTAAATTGATCCGACTGCACAGGAGACCCCAGGAACACGCCGGGACGATTCCAGGAAAATTTCGGCTCGAACCGGTATCGGTCAAAAAGTAGTTGAATTAATGTGAATAGTGAAAGTCAAAGTCAACTTTCACTTTGGTAATTATGACATCATAAATCCATTTAAGAAATGGAAAGAAATTGGTGTTAGGTAGGATGAATGGCCATGATTCGTTTGCTTTTTGATCCAAAGGCCAAGATTTAGCCAAAAATTAACCTTTTTAATTTTTGAAAAAGGTGGAAAGAATTAGGTGGAAAGGTGTTGAAATTTGATTGGTTTAGAGCCAAATTAATTGGCTTTTGGTTTGCATAAGTCGGCCACTTTTGAATCAAAAGGCCAAGACCAAATTTCAAGCAAAAACTAAGAGAAAAATTTGCTAAGGCATTTCCATGGTGAGCCGTGAGTGACCAAAGGAGAACCAAAGGATTTCTTCAAAATTTCTTCACAAAAAGAGTGTCAAAGTGTTCCTAGAAGACAAAGGAAGCATTAGACCAAGGTAACTTCCTTTTTCACTTAATTTTTCATGGTTTTTCTTCATAAAATCCGTGGGTGAATAGTGATAGGAAGATGGAAAAATTTTGGTTGCTTTTCATGGAAATTGATGTTGGGTTTTGTTAAGGTTGTAATAAGTAAGAAAACCATGTAATTTGTTTAAAGAAAAACCAAATTTTGGTTGGTTTTTCAAAGGAAAATCCGTGGGTTACCTTAGGTAACCAATGAGAAAAAGTTGTGGTTAATTGTTAACATGCTTTCTAAGTTGAAATTGGTGAAGAATAAAGCATGAATTTCATTATGGAAAAGCTTGAAAAAAAAAATTTTGGTGTACATTGCTTAACGAGGCCGTGGGCTTCCTAATGGTTTGGAAGAAAAATTTTCATGCTTTTAGGTGATGTTTGGTTAATTGAAATCATGCATTTTATGATGTGAATGATGAAATTTTGATTGAAAGAATGAAAAGAAAATTTGGCATGTTTTTCATTAATGTGGCCGTGGGTTTTAAGTGTTTAAAAACCCTAAGAATTTGGTTGAAAAGTAAAAGGAAATGGGCTTGAAAAAGTGTTAGAAAAATGGCATTGAATAGCCTAAAAAGTGGTTGAAAAGTTTGAGAAATTTTGGTTCGGTTTGGTGGTGAAAACCGAAACCAAAACTAAGGGCAAAATTGTGAAAAAATTTTGTAATGTGGTTAAAAATGTGAAATTGGGATTTGTGAGCTTTTATGTAAAAGTTTGGAAAACTTTTACATAAAATAGGCTTGTGGTATAGTACGTGGCAGGTACTTATGGTTCGAGGCGTACCTACCGCCGGTAGCCTTAAAATTACGCCGAAATGCTGCCGAAATTTTGAAAACGGCTTTCGGGGTAAAATAGGAATTAAAAATAAAAGTTTAAGGTCGGGTCGGAAACCCGAGTCCCTAACGGAGAATTGAATAGGGAAAACCTAAGGGATGGTTCGTGAGTAGTAGACCGTCCCCTAAAAATGTAAAATGCGAGTGAAACGAAAAAACCGACCCCAAGGGGGGGCGTTTTTGGAAATGAAATAAAGGTCCGAGTCGGGTACGGAAAATCCGAGCCTCGGAGACCTAGGTTGGGAATGTCTAGATGAATGTTTTAAATACTAGTGAAACGTCCATTTGAGGCTCCGAAACGATAGAAAATCACTAAACCGACGTAAGGGTCGGAATAGTGCTTCCCGAGGGTCGGGAAAGTGAAAAGTGGAAATAAAATAGATGCGAACCCGGTAATGATTAGAAAAGAGTCAGGAAAGTTCCTAAGGGCCAAAAATGCAGTCTGGATCAATAAAATTCCGTCAGGGGCAAAACTGCAATTTTGCCAGAATATATGGGCAAAATCGTAATTTTGTAAACGTTCGGGAAAATTGGGGAAATGATAAATAAATCCCAAAAAGTTGTAAATAGGTTCTGTTTAAGCTTTTTAATGAAAAATAAAAGCTATAAATGGAAATGAAATTAACAGACAAAGTTTGTCTGTAGGATCCAAAAATCGACCTACAAGGAGGGCGATCAAAGATCCTAGAGAGAAAAAGAGAAGAGATTGATAAGGTAAGTACAGACATTTAATTGTCTACTCACGAATGGACTTACCATAGAGTTGTGTTATATATATATATACATTTAAGCTATTCAGTTTGTGACATGATACTAACATGTTCACGAGAATAGTAAGCAAGATCAGAAACAGAAAAAGAGGAATAAGATAAGTCAGATAATAAGACTTAAAAGTTAAGGTTGGCGTACCGGCCTCCCCAGTTGTGAGGTTCCCAGATAGCCTCCACCCCGGAAGTGTGGCGCTGCCTCGTTAATAATGAGGTAGTTTATGGCTTAACTTCCTGCCTCCACCCCAGAAGTGTGGCGCTGCCTCGTTAATAATGAGGTAGTTTATAGCATGACTTACTACCTATAAGGTCAGTAGTCCAGAGATGACCTTAGGGTTGATCGGTGGGTCGCTCCCCTGATCCTCTATTGGTCTACGCGCACCAGGTACGTCCAACCACGGGCCCACAAGTGAAAGATTAAGCAAGATAAAGTAAAGTAAAGAAAAGAAAGAAATAGAATAGAAAGAACAAGCAGTATAGGACTAAAGAAAATAATTGGTCCTAAGTTGACTAACCCTAGAGTGGTGTATTCAGCTTATTTACTTGTATGTATGTTTGTACTTACTGAGCTTTAGCTCATTAGTCTATTCGTGCTGTAGGTAATAAAGGAAAGCAACCAGCAAGATGAGATAAGAGTAGCGGACTGGCAGGCAGATACCAGCAATGTCATGGACGGGTTATGGTTCCGTTTCGCAGAATTCCGCTGTACTCAAGGTGTAAAAGAAAGAAAGTGTAATAGTGAGGTATATGTATAAAGACAAGACAAGAATGTAGTATGTAAAGTAGTGAAACAAGCTTAAAAGTATGTTTCTATTTTTACGTACTTTAAAGTAACAAGACTCCAAAATATATTTTGGGAAAAAGTATTAAGAAGTACGTATATATTTATGTATACACAATTTTCAAGAATTAGTAGTTTCCTCCAGTAAAAAAAAAAAAATATTCCTAGTTTTTCAAGAACAAATCTGTTAAACCCCAAGGAGAAGAAAGTTATAGAGACAAGCAAGCTAAGTAAGACTAAGCAAAGAATAAAGAAAGTAAGCAAGATAAGGTGGACGACCTAAGCTAGAGGGGTCGCCCACAAGAGTTGGTATCAGAGCGAGCGGTTCTACTATCAACCTTCCATGACATCTCAGTATCTGCACCTGCTCAGTCCAAGTAAGTTAATTGTAAATAATCAATATCTAATTAGTACTAAACCATGTCGCTACTATTATAGGTCAGACACAGCAACATGGTTCGCACACGAGCTGAGCAAGCTCAAGAAGCAGACTTAGCCGCTGTCCTAGCCAACATACAAGCTCGGCTAGAGGCACAAGAAACACAGAACGAGAGACTGCAAGAGCTACTGGAACAGAGGAATGGGGCCCAAGTGAATTTCCCTCCACCTCAAGCACTAGTACCGGAGCCACAACCAGCTCCTGAACTAGTAGCACCACCAGTCCGAATGGTACCTGAAGTAGCAATAGGTGCCCAAGTTGGAGCCAACCAGGGATCATTGTATGAACGGTTCCGGAAGATGAAGCCAAAAGAGTTTGAGGGATCTATAGAACCCTTAGAGGCTGAAGAGTGGTTAGCTTCAGTATAGACCATTTTTGAGTTTATGGACCTAACAGACCAAGAGAAGGTCCTTTGCGCCTCCTGCATATTAACGAAGGATGCTCGTTATTGGTGGGAGACAGTAAAGATGCGAAGGGACGTTAGAAGGATGACCTGGAATGACTTCCTGGGAGAATTTAACAAGAAGTATTTCAACCTTGACACCCTACGAGCTCAACAAAGAGAGTTCGATGAGCTGAGGCAAGGCGAGATGACAGTGACTGAAGCCTGCCATAAATTCGATAGATTAGCTCGACTGTGTCCACATTTGGTACCCACAGAAGAAGAGCGGGTACGGAGGATGATCAATATGTTCCGACAAGATATAGCCCTAAATGTGGAAAGTGGTGAGACCCCGCCAACCACTGTAGCAGACTATGTAAGCAGAGCTATGAGGGCCGAGAATCGTCTGAACAGAGTTAAGGAAGAAAGAACAAAAGTCTGGGAGGAGAAGAAGAAAGAAAGAGATCTCGCGAAGCAGACTCAGAAGAACAACCAAGCTGGCCAAAGTAATAAATCTGGTCAAGGAATGAAGCCTGGTCAGAAAAATAACCAGAACCAGCAGAATATCAATAAGCGAAAGGGAAACCCAAATGAAAATTGGGGCCAAAATACTCGCAACACTCAACAAAGGCAAGGCTTAGAAGGAGTACAGAACCGACAGCCATGCCCAAAATGTGGAAGACTGCATAAGGGCGAGTGCAAGCTGGGGAATACCGCATGCTATGTTTGTGATAGAGAAGGCCATTATGCTAGAGTCTGCCCATCCAACCAACAGAACCAGCCGAGATCCTTTCAGTCCCGACAGACGAGCCAGGTCCATGCTATACAAGGATCGCATACTCAACCTGGATGCCAGGAGAGTATACCAAGGACTGAGGCACATCTATTAGCCTACACCAGGGAAGATGTAGAGGTAGGCACCTCGAATGTGGTGACAGGTCAGCTTCTTGTCGCCCAAAGCCCTGCACTTGTTTTATTTGACTCCGGTGCATCGCATTCATTTGCCTCACATAGCTTTGTAGAAAGAGTTAGTCATGCCAAGGATAAAATTGGCCAAGTGTTTAAAACCACCTTACCATCTGGTGAGGTATTATTATCTGATTACTGGTTACGTCACGTGCCAGTAATTGTTGCTGATAGGGAGTTGTATGTCGACTTAGTCGTCTTAGAGTTAGCCGATTATGACGTTATCCTTGGAATGGATTTCCTTACAAAATATCAAGTGACCATTGACTATCGACGACGAAAAGTGGTGTTCCAGTTTGGAGAAAAAGACCAGTTTGAGTATCAGGGGCATTCTCAGAAGCAGTCGAAAATGCTGATCAGTTCCCTGTGGACAAGAAAGCTGATATCTAGTGGCTGTACGGGATATCTACCTTATGTCAAGGACACCACCAAGAAGGTAGAACTACAACCGAACGAGGTACCAGTGATCAACGAGTTCGTGGAGGTATTTCCAGAAGAATTACCGGGACTTCCTCCTGATCGAGAGATTACCTTCGAGATCGAGCTGCTGCCAGGAACGTCTCCAATTTCAAAGGCCCCTTACAGAATGGCACCGGCCGAGCTTAAAGAATTACAAGCTCAGCTGAAGGAGTTATTAGAGAAAGGTTTTATACGGCCTAGTTATTCACCGTGGGGAGCTCCAGTTCTCTTCGTGAAGAAAAAGGATGGAACCCTCCGAATGTGCACAGATTATCGTGAGCTCAACAAAGTCACGATCAAGAATAAATATCGTCTACCAAGGATCGATGATTTATTCGATCAGCTAAAAGGAGCCACCGTCTTCTCGAAGATTGATCTTCGATCCGGCTATCATCAATTAAAAATTAAAGAAAGAGACATTCCAAAGACCGCGTTCCGAACACGGTATGGGCACTACAAATTTCTCGTTATGCCTTTTGGATTAACGAATGCACCAGTCGCTTTTATGGATCTGATGAATCGAGTATTCAAGGAATTTTTAGACCAGTTTGTCATTGTGTTTATCGATGACATCCTTATATACTCGAAAGATTGGAAGGAGCATGAGAAGCATCTTCGAATTGTGTTACGCACTCTGAAGGAACATCAGCTATATGCAAAGTTCTCCAAATGTGAATTTTGGCTAGGAAAGGTCCACTTCTTAGGACATGTCGTTTCCAAAGACGGAATTTCAGTAGACCCAACAAAGATCGAAGCGGTAAGCAAGTGGTCTCCTCCAAAGAATGTGACCGAGATCTGGAGTTTTCTCGGATTAGCGGGCTATTATCAGAGATTTGTAGAGGGATTTGCCAGATTAGCTGCCCCTCTCACTGCTCTCACACGCAAAGAGAAGAAGTTTGAGTGGATAAAGAAGTGTGAAGAAAGCTTTCAAGAGTTGAAGAATCGGTTGACCAGTGCTCCAATTCTCACAATTCCAAAGGATGAAGGAGACTTCGACATTTATAGCGATGCCTCCAAGACAGGTCTAGGAGCTGTGCTGATGCAGGATGGAAAAGTAATAGCTTATGCATCAAGACAACTCAAAGAGCACGAAAAGAACTATCCGACTCATGATTTGGAGTTAGCAGCCGTCGTATTTGCTTTGAAGATATGGCGACATTATCTATATGGAGTTCGATGCAGAATCTTCACCGACCACCAGAGCTTAAAGTATTTCTTTACTCAGAAAGAGCTTAACATGAGACAAAGAAGATGGCTGGAGTTAGTAAAAGACTATGATTGTGAGATCTTATATCACCCCGGTAAGTCAAACAGAGTGGCAGACGCGTTGAGTCGTAAATCAACGATGCCAGAGCAAATAGCCATCGATAAGTTGCCCAAGCCACTTCAACATGAGATTTCCTTGTTGGGAGTGGAGATAATTTCAGGAAAATTAGCGGCAATGCAACTCAAACCAACAATTCTTGAGGAGATTAAAGAGGCTCAAGAGCTAGATGCTGCTTTCAAAAGGCTTAAAGAAGAGGCCTCTAGGAATGACAAGTCAGAATTCCACCTCTCCAAAGATGGAACTTTACTCTTCCAAGGAAGAATTTGTGTACCAGATGAAGAAGTTTTGAAGAAAATAATCCTGACAGAGGCCCATGACACTCCATATTCAGTGCATCCGGGCAGTACGAAAATGTATCAGGATCTAAAGCAGCACTTTTGGGGGAAAAAGATGAAGAATGACATTGTTAAACACATCAACAGCTGCTTAACATGTCAAAGAGTCAAAGCAGAGCATCAGCGGCCAGCCGGAGAGCTGCAGCCACTAGAGATTCCAGAGTGGAAGTGGGAACACGTAACCATGGATTTCGTGGTCGGACTACCTAAGACAAGTGAAGGATTTGACATGATATGGGTAGTGGTGGATCGATTGACCAAATCTGCTCACTTTATACCCGTAAAGATGACATACACATTAGAGAAATTCGCAGAATTGTACATTGCCAACATTGTGAGATTACATGGAATACCGACAACAATAGTGTCAGATCGTGACAGTCGGTTCACATCCAATTTCTGGAAAAGTGTACAAGAGGCAATGGGCTCCGAACTAAGATTCAGCACTGCATTTCATCCTCAGACTGACGGACAGTCTGAGTGTACGATCCAAACGCTAGAAGATATGCTTCGTGCTTGTATTTTAGATTTCAAGGGAGCCTGGAACAAGAAGCTGCCGTTGATAGAATTCTCCTACAACAACAGCTATCAAGCGTCCATCGGGATGGCTCCTTATGAGGCATTATATGGACGAAAGTGTAGATCTCCCATTCACTGGTATGAACTCAGGGAGAAAGAACTTCATAAAACCGAGTTTATCCAAGAAACGATAGACGTGGTCCAAAAGATTCAGCAGAGAATGAAAACTGCACAAAGTCATCAGAAAAGCTACGCAGATAAAAGACGAAGATTCCTAGAGTTTAACGAGGGTGACTTCGTATTCTTAAAAGTAGCACCAATGAAAGGTGTCATGCGTTTTGGAAAGAAAGGAAAGTTGAGTCCAAGATACATAGGACCTTTCCCAATTATTAGCCGGGTTGGGAAAGTAGCCTATAAGATAGCTTTGCCACCAGAATTATCTTCAGTGCATAATGTCTTCCATGTATCTATGCTAAGAAAGTATATCTCGGACCCTTCACATGTCCTAGATTATGAGCCAATCCAAGTTCGAGAGGATCTCTCTTACGAAGAACAACCGGTGCAAATACTTGCGCGAGAAGAGAAGATCTTAAGAAATAAAAGAATTCCGCTGGTCAAAGTTCTATGGAAAAATCATAATGTAGAAGAGGCCACGTGGGAAAGAGAAGATGAGATGAGAGCCAAGTACCCTCACCTGTTCTGATTTTCGAGGACGAAAATTTTTAAGGAGGGGTGAATGTGACGACCAGAGAATTTTAGCGGTGTGACCTAATTTAATCTAAGGTTTTCTATGAGTTCTGTAAGTAAGAATGTAAAGAAACACTATGGTTGTAATTAGACAAATTATAGTGTTGATAGAAATAAATAAATGTTTTGGAGGAAATTAAAATCTCCAAAAATAAGTAGAGAATAAAGTATATGAGTAAGAAAGCGAATTCAGGCCCAAAACGCTCAAAAAGGAGTAGTTTCGGTATCTGAACAGTATAAAGATAAGAATATGGCAAGTCAAAGTAAGAGCACAGTAAGAAAAGTACAAATATATGTATATAATAATTTGTACTATTTAAAGAGTGAAATAGATGTATTTATATTGTTTAGAATATATTAAAATGTTCTAACAATACTGACGAGTAAGGATTCAGTGTGGGAAAAATTCACTGAGTTGAAACGAGTGAAACGGTGCCAAAACCGGCATTGAAACCCTAACCGAGCCAATAAAAGACGGTAAACTTCTGGGATTGATTTTGATCAAACGGAAGCAGATTAAATTGATCCGACTGCACAGGAGACCCCAGGAACACGCCGGGACGATTCCAGGAAAATTTCGGCTCGAACCGGTATCGGTCAAAAAGTAGTCGAATTAATGTGAATAGTGAAAGTCAAAGTTAACTTTCACTTTGGTAATTATGACATCATAAATCCATTTAAGAAATGGAAAGAAATTGGTGTTAGGTAGGATGAATGGCCATGATTCATTTGCTTTTTGATCCAAAGGCCAAGATTTAGCCAAAAATTAACCTTTTTAATTTTTTAAAAAGGTGGAAAGAATTAGGTGGAAAGGTGTTGAAATTTGATTGGTTTAGAGCCAAATTAATTGGCTTTTGGTTTGCATAAGTCGGCCACTTTTGAATCAAAAGGCCGAGACCAAATTTCAAGCAAAAACTAAGAGAAAAATTTGCGAAGGCATTTCCATGGTGAGCCGTGAGTGACCAAAGGAGAACCAAAGGATTTCTTCAAAATTTCTTCACAAAAAGAGTGTCAAAGTGTTCCTAAAAGACAAAGGAAGCATTAGACCAAGGTAACTTCCTTTTTCACTTAATTTTTCATGGTTTTTCTTCATAAAATCCGTGGGTGAATAGTGATAGGAAGATGGAAAAATTTTGGTTGCTTTTCATGGAAATTGATGTTGGGTTTTGTTAAGGTTGTAATAAGTAAGAAAGCCATGTAATTTGTTTAAAGAAAAACCAAATTTTGGTTGGTTTTTCAAAGGAAAATCCGTGGGTTACCTTAGGTAACCAATGAGAAAAAGTTGTGGTTAATTGTTAACATGCTTTCTAAGTTGAAATTGGTGAAGAATAAAGCATGAATTTCATTATGGAAAAGCTTGAAAAAAATTTGGTGTGCATTGCTTAATGAGGCCGTGGGCTTCCTAATGGTTTGGAAGAAAAATTTTCATGCTTTTAGGTGATGTTGGTTAATTGAAATCATGCATTTTATGATGTGAATGATGAAATTTTGATTGAAAGAATGAAAAGAAAATTTGGCATGTTTTTCATTAATGTGGCCGTGGGTTTTAAGTGTTTAAAAACCCTAAGAATTTGGTTGAAAAGTACAAGGAAATGGGCTTGAAAAAGTGTTAGAAAAATGGCATTGAATAGCCTAAAAAGTGGTTGAAAAGTTTGAGAAATTTTGGTTCGGTTTGGTAGTGAAAACCGAAACCAAAACTAAGGGCAAAATTGTGAAAAAATTTTGTAATGTGGTTAAAAATGTGAAATTGGGATTTGTGAGCTTTTATGTAAAAGTTTGGAAAACTTTTACATAAAATAGGCTTGTGGTAGAGTACGTGGCAGGTACTTATGGTTCGAGGCGTACCTAACGCCGGTAGCCTTAAAATTACGCCGAAATGCTGCCGAAATTTCGAAAACGGCTTTCGGGGTAAAATAGGAATTAAAAATAAAAGTTTAAGGTCGGGTCGGAAACCCGAGTCCCTAACGGAGAATTGAATAGGGAAAACCTAAGGGGTGGTTCGTGAATAGTAGACCGTCCCCTAAAAATGTAAAATGCGAGTGAAACGGAAAAACCGACCCCGAGGGGGGGCGTTTTTGGAAATGAAATAAAGGTCCGAGTCGGGTACGGAAAATCCGAGTCTCGGAGACCTAGGTCGGGAATGTCTAGATGAACGTTTTAAATACTAGTGAAACGTCCATTTGAGACTCCGAAACGATAGAAAATCACTAAACCGACGTAAGGGTCGGAATAGTGCTTCCCGAGGGTCGGGAAAGTGAAAAGAGGAAATAAAATAGAAGCGAACCCGGTAACGATTAGAAAAGAGTCAGAAAAGTTCCTAAGGGCCAAAAATGTAGTCTGGATCAATAAAATTCCGTCAGGGGCAAAACTGTAATTTTGCCAGAATATAGGGGCAAAATCGTAATTTTGCAAAAGTTGGGGAAAATTGGGGAAATGATAAATAAAGCCCAAAAAGTTGTAAATAGGTTCTGTTTAAGCTTTTTAATGAAAAATAAAAGCTATAAATGGAAATGAAATTAACAGACAAAGTTTGTCTGTAGGATCCAAAAATCGACCTACAAGGAGGGCGATCAAAGATCCTAGAGAGAAAAAGAGAAGAGATTGATAAGGTAAGTATAGACATTTAATTGTCTACTCACGAATGGACTTACCATAGAGTTGTGTTATATATATATACATTTAAGCTATTCAGTTTGTGACATGATACTAACATGTTCACGAGAATAGTAAGCAAGATCAGAAACATAAAAAGAGGAATAAGATAAGTCAGATAATAAGACTTAAAAGTTAAGGTTGGCATACTGGCCTCCCCAGTTGTGAGGTTCCCAGATAGCCTCCACCCCAGAAGTGTGGCGCTGCCTCGTTAATAATGAGGTAGTTTATGGCTTAACTTCCTGCCTCCACCCCAGAAGTGTGGCGCTGCCTCGTTAATAATGAGGTAGTTTATGGCATGACTTACTACCTATAAGGTCAGTAGTCCAGAGATGACCTTAGGGTTGATCGGTGGGTCGCTCCCTTGATCCTCTATTGGTCTGCGCACACCAGGTACGTCCAACCACGGGCCCGCAAGTGAAAGATTAAGCAAGATAAAGTAAAGTAAAGAAAAGAAAGAAATAGAATAGAAAGAACAAGCAGTATAGGACTAAAGAAAATAAATGGTCCTAAGTTGACTAACCCTAGAGTGGTGTATTCAGCTTATTTACTTGTATGTATGTTTGTACTTACTGAGCTTTAGCTCATTAGTCTATTCGTGCTGTAGGTAATAAAGGAAAGCAACCAGCAAGATGAGACAAGAGTAGCGGACTGGCAGGCAGATCCCAGCAATGTAATGGACGGGTTATGGTTCCGTTTCGTAGAATTCCGCTGTACTCAAGGTGTAAAAGAAAGAAAGTGTAATAGTGAGGTATATGTATAAAGACAAGACAAGAGTGTAGTATGTAAAGTAGTGAAACAAGCTTAAAAGTATGTTTCTAATTTTACGTACTTTAAAGTAACAAGACTGCAAAATATATTTTGGGAAAAAGTATTAAGAAGTACGTATATATTTATGTATACACAATTTTCAAGAATTAGTAGTTTCCTCCAGTAAAAAAAAAAAATATTCCTAGTTTTTCAAGAACAAATCTGTTAAACCCCAACGAGAAGAAAGTTATAGAGACAAGCAAGCTAAGTAAGACTAAGCAAAGAATAAAGAAAGTAAGCAAGATAAGGTGGACGACCTAAGCTAGAGGGGTCGCCCACAGTTTTTGTGCTGTTTTGAGGCTAGGGTTTTCTCTCTTATTTCCCCTTAAGTGGTCGAAAATTATCCCTTAGTTTTTAAGGAAAAATAATTTGAATTTTAATTGAGTTTTAACCTAGCTTTTAATTCAAATAAAATCTCCTTTATTTCCTACACTTTATGGCCGAATTTCTTCTTTATATCTAAGGAATGAAATTTGAATTTGAATCCTTCTTGGATTTGTGGAATTTAAATTTTAATTTAAAATCCCAAGTGATGGCCGAATATTTTAGGGTTTCTTTTTGAAGTTCAAATTGTTGACTTTTTGAACGGAATTTGACTAGGAAACCAACCTAGGGTTTCCAAAAGATTTTTAAATTAATTTTTTGGCACACTAATTTTATTTAAATTATATATTGACCCTTAAATAAAATTTAAGGCGTCACAATTATGCTTCGAGCATTAGAGCGAGGTTAATGAAACTCACTCACCTGAAATTAAAATGTGAACCATTCCTAACCACGGGGCAATATGAAGTCACCGGGTTAGAACTTTAAAAAGTCGGTAATGAAACCACTTTTGGCGTACCAGCCTTCCGTACAGGGAGGTAAACTTTACCTTCGGGGCTATGATGATGAGATTAAGGCTGTGGAGGTCAGCACTAATGTATCACTCCCAGTCATGCGCACTAAAACGGTACTACCAACCTGAGCTCAAAACCAAAACATAATTAAAGATAATTACCTAAAGCTGAAACTATACCATAATTGAGCATAAGACAGTTTCATGAGAGTACTAACATCGCGATTGATGTACTGTTGATGTACCGTGTTGTGGTCAAACTTACTATTCATAATGAATAGTAGTCAAAGTACTATTCATGAGGAATAGTAGTCAATGTTACTATTCATGATGAATAGTCTATTTATATAAATTTTATTTCTTGCATGTTTGAACTTACTGAGCCTGTAGCTCACCATTTTTGCTTATGTTGCAGGTAAGCGACCAGTTCAGTAGCTTTGTATGGTTGGATGGCGGACGGGATAGCGAGTGTTAAATCGGATAGGGGGCAGGGATATGGTCCTGCCAGAGTCTTTCCACTGAGCGATAATAGAGAAAGGAAAGAGAAACAGTTCTTTTGTAATAATATATATTGCGAAAGTACTGTATTATGTAAATTACTTTGTACTTGTAAACAAAGTAAATAGTGGATGATGCTTCATATGATGTTAAAAAAAAAAAATTTCCCCAAAAACGTCATGTTTTAAAGAGAGATAAATTAGACGGCGACCCATGAGAGTACAATCTATCACAGTTAGCTATGAAGCTTAACTGTAATAGTATTGTATGATCTCTACGAAGGGCGGGCCGCCACAATGTGTACAAGAACCGAGGGATAAAATGGATCGAAGTTTGATAGAAATGACATGAGTTTTCATGAGAATTACACGTAAAAAGTTTATAATTTTTACGTAAAATTAGGCCTCTGGTATAGCACGTGGCAGGTTAGATTAAGGTAGATGGTTTTGAGGCGTTTCCTAAACGTCGGAAACCTAAAATTTAAGCGGAAATGCTGCCAAAATTTTTAAAGCGGCATTAAGGGCATTTCAGGAAACGAGCGATAAAAATATGCTCGGAAATGAAAACCGAGATCCCTCGATACCTTAGAGTTTGAAGTAAGAAAGCAAGTCTAGCAGAATAGTAAACCGACCCCTAAAATCTAAAATGCCGAGAAGACCGAGAAAAAAAAAACGTCAAGGGTGTTTTGGGTAACAAAGGTAAAGTTTAGGGTCGGGATGGAAAAAACCCGAGCCCCTCGGAGACCTAGGTCGGGAAGAGAATAAGGTTCGTTTTTAAGATTAGTGAAAAGCTCGTTTGAAGCTTCGAAACGCTAGAAAAAACGAGCCATGACCCCAAGGATCGGAATAGTACCACCCGAGGGACGGGTAATAAGTAAATAGTGTAATCGCAACAATTAAGTTGTAAAAATTTACCGAGATCTAGAAAAGATTGTTTTAAGATTTTAGGGACTCAGAAAATCCGGTTTAAGCACCAAAATGAGAATGTTACGACCCCAAGACCCATTAGGGGCAAAATGGTCATTTTGACCAAAAAGTCTAAAAAAGTCATGAAAGGGGCGTTAAACGCTCCAGTTAGCTATTTTATGGTTCTCGGATTTAGGGAACCCAGTCTAAGCAGAAAAAATAGAAACGTCCCCGACCCAATTACTATTCACGTGCATGGCACTATTCATGTGAATAGTACTACTCACAATCAAATAGTACTATTCACTAAAAATTTCGTAAATGACCGTTGGAGCCCTAGAATAGCTTAAATGAGATTTCAAGGGCCAGAATTAAGTTTTAAGTTGAAGAAAAGTAACAAAACCTCGATGAGGGCAAAACGGTAATTTTTACCAAAAATATTTGGAAATAGTCAAAATGAACTGTTAGAGTTTCAAAAATGATTCAAAAGTTCTAATTAGACTTTTAAAGGTCAAAAGTAAGGTTTAAGTGAGAAAAATCCCACTAGGGGCAAAATGGTAATTTTAACCAAAGTTTGAGATACAACGGTCGTTTTTCCAAAAAGTTTGTGGAAAAGTGACAAATGAGCTTAATTAAGATTTTTAAGGTCAAGATTAAGATTTAAGAAGGAGAGAAGTGAGAAAAGTCCGCTAGGGACAAAATTGTCATTTTGCCAAAAGTTAGGGAAAAAATGATATTTTTACCAAAATTTAATGGAAAGGCTAGAAATGGGATTTTAGATCCTTAAGTTCATAATTAAGAGATTAAACATAAAATTATTATGTTTTATTAAGTTTTATGTATATAGTAATGATTTTAAAATAGCCGTAATTATTTCGGTTATAGAGATCCGACCTGGAGGTGAAGAGGGAGAGTATAGGGATCCAAAAGCAAAGAAGGAGATTCCACCAAAGTATTTGTAAGTACAGACATTTATTTGTCTACTCACGAACTGACTTGCCATAGGACTGTGTTATGATATGTTAAGAAGTAAAGTTAAGACACATTTCTTAAAAGAAATGTTTACAAGTAATAAAATGTTTCTGATTAAGTTTCATACAAAGTTGTGCTTTGTGACATGCTAGCTTAACATGTTCACGAAGTTAGAATAGAAAGATAAGTTAAAGTAAAGAAAGATAAAAAGATAAACAAGATAATAAGCTTGAAAATTTAAAAGTTGGCATACCGACCTCTCCAGATGCAAGGTTCAAGAAAAGCCTCCACCCCAGTTGTGTGGTGCTACCTGTAAATGCGGTAGTTTATGGGCTTAAAGTTGACAATGGGGTTGATTGGTGGGTAGCTTCCCCTTTCTCCATTGGTCTATGCGCAGTAGGTACGTCCAACTATGGTCTCATAAGTGAAAGATTAAGAAGGACAAGAAAAGAAAAGAAAAGAAAAGAATAGAAAGTAAGAAAAGTGAAGAGAGAAGCATAAGCAAGCATAATGAAATTAGTATCCATTGTCATGCATACGTTGTGTTTGGCATATATGTGTAAGTATGATACACGTGTTAAGTTATGAATGTTTTATGTATGTTTGTACTTACTGAGCTCTATCTCACTAGTTTGTTCGTGATGTAGGCAACGAGTAAGCTGCCTACGTTATGAGGAAATGATCAGATGGGCTGGCAGACAGATTCCCGGAGGTGTCATGGAGTGGGTTATGGTTTTCATTATGATTTTCTGTTGCAATTAAAAGAAATGTATATGCAAAGTAAAGATAAGAGACAAGGTTTATTGTAAGTTAAATTTATGAAGTATTTTAATATGCTTTTGAAAACTTACAAGTTTATTTTAAAGAAAAAAAAATATTTCAGTAGTTTTTCAAAACCGCTTCTGCAAGAAAGTTTAAAATGATCAAGTGTTAAAGTGAGAAAGTGCAAGAGTACAAGAACTGAGTATGATAAAGAAAGTACTTCTTACAGTACTTTATAGAAAGTTGAAGTTAAGTGAAAACTTCAAAGAAAGTAAGAAAAGTATAAGATGAGTAAAGAAGAGTAAAGTTAAGTTTTAAGTAAGTGGACGGCTCGAGCGAGTCAAATCGCTCACAATGGTGGTATCAGAGCAGAAGTAAGTAAGGCTAAAGTAAATATAGTAGTTAGGGCAGTCTCTACAATGGATCTAGTCCACACCCTTGGAGGACCCCTACCTCGATATGGATATGGTCGGTGGTGATGTGGCCTCGTCATCTTACTCCTACATAAGGTGCACTCTATATAAATAAACATGCTACTAATCATAAAATAAAATTAACTTACTTGGATCGACGAACGGGGTGCGCATCGGGCCTTGAGGGACATGGTCTATTACTCTGATACTGACTGTGGCGCCCCACCCTGAATTGAGGCTACAGTACTAGCATAGTAGAGCTCTAAAGTCCACTATGGTAGACCGTTACCTCAATAGGTCACCGGCATCTTACTTGTAACTCGTTCTTGTTAAATTACTATTTATAATTAAAATGATTTTTAATCTGAAAACCAAGGGATTTTTTTTCTTTAAAATTGTTGGTGACTGTAAACTGTAAAAGTTTAAGTAACATAAAACATAGGATATACTACTATTATACTGGTTGTACATAATTTACATTATGATGTATTTTCAAAATACAACTTGAAATTTGCTCTCAAAACAACACTTTTATTCTGCTCAGCAGAAAACAGCAGCAGGACCATTTCCCCTCGCCCAGCCCCGAAGGCAGATGCAATCCCGTTCCTCGTCCATCCTCCATCTACTGGTGTACAGGTTTCTTACCTGCAACATGAATAAACTGGTGAGCGACAGGCTTAGTAAGTTCAAACATACATGCAGGAACATAAATCATAAAATCCTGAAAAAGACTATTCATATGAATAGTAATTTTGACTTTTGATCATGAATAGTAAGGTTGACTTTGACCAATACTATTCATGTCAACTAGTATCTAAGCTACGACACATACAGTTAGTACGTTTTATGCTCATTTGTGGCTGTTCTGAAATCTTAAGTCTTTATCTGATACTAAATTCTGCTATTGGGCCCCTGAATTGGTCGTATCGTAATGTGCACATAACTGAGAGGGACTCTGGGGAGCGAGCCACCGGCCAATCCTCTACAGTCTGAAAATATCAGACTTCCAAACCTGGGATATATCACCAGCAGTTTGGAGTCCTATTATAACTGTAACTGAAATCTGAGAAACCTCTATTTGTGTGGGAGGCCGGTACGCCAATATTGATTTAATTACTGAGTTTCTGGTGGTTCCTGACTGGTGGCAATTATGCTGCCTCCTGGGTCTGGAACTCTTTAAATTTATTCTGTAATTTATTCTAAAGTTTTCTTAAGATTTTATATCTTATGTCAGTGTGCATACCTCACCTGACTACTAAATTTCTATCATCTATATCACATAAGCATACTGAGTAAATTCATGCTGCAGACAAATAAATGTCTGAACTTACTGTTATTTTACTAGCGATTCCTTTCCTGAGTCAACCAGCTTCCTTAACTCGCCTTTTGGTTGCTTTCCTATAACCGAAATAAATTGAGGTTATTTTTACTATTCACTTCATACCTAAAATATAGTAAAAGTATAAAATTTCTAATTGAGACTCTTAATTATTCGTTTTAGGATTCATACTTTTAATTCTAGAATCATTCTGCTGCATAAACTACTATTCTGGGCCTTAATATCATTTTTTTGAACATTTTGGTCAAAATGACCATTTTACCCCCGACGAGATTATAGACCGAGAAATCCTCATTTTATTATTTTATCTGGATTTTCTGATCCCAAAAATCCTAAAATAACGTTTCACAGGTTTTCCCAAGCTTTTACAATATTTTCTGCCAAAATGCTTGGGTTACTATTCATCCGACCCTCGGGTGGTACTATACCGACCCTCGGGTGGTACTATACTAACCCTCGGGGTCGTTTCTCGTTTTTATAGCCTTTTGAGACATCAAATGACTATTTTACAAGTTATGTAATCGTTCCTTATCCTCTTCTCAAGTTTAGGTTCCCGAGGGGGCTCAGGTTTCCGGTTCCCGACCCTACTTTTTACTCCTCGTTTACCAAATTACCCTTCGGGCGTCCTACAAAATTTCGGCAACATTTCTGCTGAAATTCTAGGTTCCTGGCGTTCCTAAACGCCTCGAAACCATCTATCATATTCTACCCTGTCAAGTACTATACCACAAACCTAATTTTACGTAAAAGTTACAAATTTTTTATGTAAAATTTCATCACAAAACTTGCTCATTTTTAACAAGATTTCAACCCGTTCTTTATCATTTTTAGGCCCGGTTTTTGTACTCAAATCACACATTTCCATAACTTAACAAAACTTCCTCATTTTCCACTAAACTTACACATGGTTTTTCTCAAAAACCCTAAACAAAAATTTTTGTTTTATAACTCAAATTTTCCTTATTTGTTTTCCACATCAATGCATTTATTTTTCATCACAAAACCCTAACATAATTCTTCAAAATCTCATGCATTATCCCACAGATTTTCCTTAGAAAATCAACCCCAAAATTTTGGTTTCATTTCCATTTTTCTTTCTTGTTTTCTACACAAAATCAACATCACATTTACCATATACAATCAACAATATAAAGTTTCATTTTTTCCTCTTTATTCTCCACGGTTTTGAATTGAAAAACAACACCAACATTTAGTGTTTTTCAATCCCATTTCATCTATTTCTTTCTTTCCATTTCCACATGATTTTCAACATCATAAATCAAACCAAACAACATGAAAATTTCATCATTCCAAACCTTAATAATCCCATGGATTTAGTGGGAATAATGCACATAAAACTTGATATTTGTATGCTCTTGTTTCTTATTTAACTTAATCTCACCTCATTCACACATTTTCAACCAAAAATTCATGAAACAAAACTGATTTTCTTCCCATTAAAACAGCCCATAATACACGGTTTTTCTTCATGAAAAACAAGAAGAAATGATGCCAAAATGAAGGATTACCTTGCTTGCTTGCTAACTTGCACTTTGAGATGAATTTTACACTCTTTCTTAAATCAAACTTGAAGAATCTTTTTCTGTTTTAGGGGGGGAAAACTCACAGCTGTTTGGGCAGAAAAGAAGCAAAGTTTGGCTGAAAATTTTTCTGTTTTTCATGGCCAAAATCGTGAGCTTTAATGGCTGAATTTTGAGGGACTTTTTTGCAATGTTTTAAGGGCATTTTTGCAAGCTTTTTGTGTAATTTTTGAAACCTTTAAGGGCTGCTTTATAATTAAACAAAATTGGACAGATTTTTTTTTCTGTTTTTCCAGCCAAAATCTGCCACCTATAACCCTAGAAACTTCTTGAAAATTTTGTTAACTTTCTTTGACTTTTTCTAGTTGACTTTGCATCTTAGCCATTGATTTTTCTTGACTTTAAACCTTAGCCCCTGGATTGGAATGTATCCTTGCATCCTTTTGTTAGGAAATGCCTTAAGTATTAGAGACATTTTGATGTATTCATTTAGAACTGGATAATAAAATTATACATAGAGGTTATTCATTACATTGCTATTTGTCCTCATCTTATTTACATGTTAAAGTAAATGTAAGAAAATATGGCTCACTGACTGCTTGTGTTAAAACTGTTGGAACGTTGCATGCAATGGACTTTTTTATGCGAGAAGACAATGTTCTAAAGTTAGCAGTCTAAACTATGGTTTGTAGTCTATGGGGTTAGACCGAGCATCTAACTCATGTTAAGACTATTATGTTGTCTAAAGCCTTAGAGGGGACGGTCTGTCTTGACTGTCTGGAGCTGGACTCCCAAGTAGAGACATGGATATGTTGCTTGGTGGTGACATATTAGACCGGGACTAAAGCGTGATTGATCTACGTAGTCCGCTATGAGTGGATCAATCTGCTTTTGACATTCATTGTGCAATAACCTTAATCCTGAGTACATGAACTACTTCATGTATATGACTTGTGTACTTTGATGTTCCAATGGCTAAAGCGTCTCAGAGGTAGTAAGCTTATAGACCGGTTCGTTGGGTGCATGACTTGTATACGATGAAGGGTTTGTTTGCAGATATCGGAATCATAGCTCTGAGGAGTTAAAGGTATCCTCTTAAAGGCATTATACTGAATGTGAAAATGGACAAGGCCTTGGGTCGTCTGCTGGGCGGATGACTTCTTATTCACATATGGTGAATAATCATTTTCTTGATTCAGTAGTATAATGGAACTTTAAGATAGCCTGATCAGTAGGATTAAACGGACTTTAACCTAAGGCTGATCATGGATATCATATGAGGGTTTTGCATATATGACAAGGTCATTGGATGGTAGCTCGTCAGAGGCTTACGTAATACGGTATATAATTGGGAGTTCAGTTTCAGGTTTATAGTGGTGTGACTCTGAAAATTAGTGATCATATGATTGAGTTGTTCGGTACAGAATAATGATCATATGGAATCACGGGAGCCCGATTATATATGTCCAATCAGTCCCTCTACTAGCTCCACATAATTCCTTAACGTTTGGCAAATTGATTTGTGTATGCTATTGGCTAGTTTATTATGCATGGATGGTAATGACACAGGATTAGGATGGTAGACAAGATTCTCTCCGGTTGGATTCAGATTTTGTTTTGGATAATAGAGTACACAATTATTCGAACTCCAAATAAAGTTGCCATGATTTTATTTGAGATTGGATTGGAGTTGTAGAAAATTATCCATGAAAACAAGAATATGAAACACAACCGTTTTGTGGAATTTGAAATTTGAATTTTGAAATTTGAAATTTGAATTTTGAATTTGAAATTTGAATTTGAAATTTGAATTTGAAATTCAAATTTAAAATTTGAATTTGAAATTTAAATTTGAAATTTGAAATTTGAAATTTGAATTTGAAATTTGAATTTGAAATTTGAAATTCAAATTTTGAATCACAGTCCAAGTAGGATTCGAATTTGTTGTGGAAAATCCACAAGGTTTGAAATTTGAATTTGAGTTGGATTTGTAGAGGATAATCTTGTTAGAATCCTACTTGAATTTTGAATCCAAATCCCAACAAAAGTGGGTGAATTTTTTGAGGATAATCCAAAATTCGGTTTTTGTGGATAAGATTCAAGGGAAAATTCAAGTTTCAATCCCAGTTGAATTAGGATTCTCTCCTTCCCTAAAAGTGGCCGAAATTATTGGATTTATCCAAGGAAAAATTCGGTTATTTTTGGATAAGGTTGAGATAAGATTCAAGCTTGAAAATCCTAGTGGAATTTTTGATTCTCCCTTATCCATAATGGCCGAAATCTTTAGGGAAGATACACCTTGTGAATTTCGGATTTTTTGGTTCAAAAAGGGAGATAAAATTCTAGTTAAAATCTTGTTGAGATTTGGATTGGATCTATCCTAAGAAAACTGAATTTTTAGTGGAGATTCTCCCTTGGAAAAATTCGGATTTTATGGGTTTGGATAAGGGAAAATATCTTTTCCTAATCCAATTCAAATTCAGAGATTCACCTCATGTAGGTCTATAAATAGAGGTCTTGCCACTCCAGTTCTCTTAGACCACAGACTCTCAGGTGAGCAGGCTTATTGTTGCACAGCTCATCGTGACAATAAAGTTCTTTAGAGATCTGGGTGGTCGGAAGAAGACTAGCAGTGCTAGCATACCGATCGAGGTTCAGAGTGCCCACACACTCAGCCATACGGGAATTGGAGAATAGTAGAGAAGGCTAGTTGGTTGAAGCCTCCGGTCATTCTCCTCCTACAAGATTGGCGTCATTGAGGTATGAGTTTTAATTGCTGTTGGTTTATTGTATATGGCATCATGAGATATTTAACGATCTAAAAAATTTTTATTGTTCCGCTGCGCCACTCTGATACGTTTTTACCGATTTATTATCCTACAATTGGTATCAGAGCCATATCATGACTATGCCATGCACATAAATTAGACAATTACTTAGTCTTTTTATTTATGTATGGATTTGATATTTAGAGAGTGGCATTCTAGGGTTCCTTTATGTTGTTATCATGTATTATGTATAAAGTATGTGGTTATTTTAATTTTTTGAATCATTATAAGCATGCTTGTTTATACCGGTTATGATTCCTTAGAATTTAGAAAAATTGTATCTAGGAATTTTTATATAACCATGGGAGCAGTTTATTAACACTGTAATTTTCCCATGGAATTTAATTTCTGTCTCTTAGAATTTTTATGGTTAGAATTTTTTGTACACCCGAAACGGTTTAGGAAATTTTATGTAATTATTCTTGGAGGAGATTGAAGATTGAAGACCGTAATTTATTTTTCCCAAAAGTTAAATTTGATTTAAAGGTTGAAATTTTGATTGTGTGGAAAATTTCAATTTAATTGGGATTCAAATTAATTTTTGGAGATCCTAATAGGTAAATTGGAATATGGCACGAAAATCGAGACACGACCCCTCGGGATAGGCCGACGGGCCTTGGTGGGGCTGCAGCCCCTGCCCTCGGGCAGGATGGGGCTGCGGCAGCCCCTGTGCAGGCCCACACCACCCACGGCCGCAGGCTCTGCCTGCAGCCAAGGGTGGCGCAACCTGCCCAAGGCTGGCCGCAGCCTGGGCGTGCAGCCACTGGCTGCAGGCGCTGCCTGCAGCCTGCCGGCTACTGCGCCCAGCCTGGGCGTGCAGCCTGGCGCTGCAGGCTTGGCCTGCAGCCCGACAGGGCTGCACAAGGGGCGGCCGTGGGCTGCCAGCCCCTCCGGGGTTGGTGGCTGCCCACGGCAGCTGCCGCCTACGGGGGCGGCGGTCCGACGGTCCAAAATTTGAAAATTTTGATTTTTTAAATTTGAGATTTAATTTTAAATCATGTTTAAAAATATGTAATTGAAAATTTGAAATTTTTGAAATTACATATTATTACACATGATGATTAAAATTGTTTAAAATTTGAATTAGAAATTTAAATTTGAAATTCGAATTTGGAGTTTGAATTTGAAATTTAAATTTTTGGAAATTTAAATTTTAAATAATTCTTGGGATGAGAAATAAATGGAGAGGCTACATAAAGAAGGATACAAGAAGACGGAACAGAATTCAAGACCTAAAGAATGCTTTGGATGGAATTTTGTAATCTTTATTTTCTTTATTCTAGGATGGAACCATAGCTTGGTTATTCTGTCAATTATTTTTTCTGTGATATGTCATGGATGTATAAATATGTATTGATGGATGTTTTGTATGCATATTTGATAACATGTCATATAGGATAGGTGAGTGCCGCTCATACTATATTGATCGTACATAATTTGTCAAAACTTGCATGTTTTTCAAAATATTGAGTGGGAGAGGGTTTCAAACAAAACCCACGGCCTCCATTGTTGATCCATATGTGAAAGCATGGTAACGCCTCGTGTCAGTTCTGACCTGACCACACCCCTCGGTAGGTATTTACCGCCGCCGGTATACTAGATTGGATCTCCTATGTGGAAAACGTGTTCGGGTGCGATCCTATTCATGACCACCCCTCGGTGGCTTGGTAGGACGTGGATCGGGCTACGTAAACAATGGTTATACACTCAAGACTCGTTTAGTTATTAACCTTCCCTAGAAGCTCTGTTAACTAAACTGGTGGCCAAATAAGCGGTTATTAATATATGTCTTAACCTTGGAGGATTTAAGGTAACATATATTAATTGGACGGGGTCTATGTTCCAGCTATTTGTTCTCATGACCACCCCTCGGTGGCTTGGGGCAATAGGTGCTGAGAATTACCGTTGCAATGCTACATGTTTTTTCAAGTTTCATGTAGGAACATAATTGTATGTTTTTATTTGCTAAATTATCTGTATATTTGCTTGGGCTTTGTAATGATGTCTAGTATAATTTTATTTCAGTTCAAAATGTCACCGACACCCCTCATTTCAATACTTACTGAAAATAAGTTGAATGGCGACAATTATAAAGATTGGAAAAGAAATCTATTAATAGTTCTCAGCTACGAGAGACACAAGTTCGTACTGGACGAACCATGCCCACCTGGGCCCAAACCTGACACACCACTTGAGGAGGTCCCGGTTGCCTATAATCGTTGGAGAGAATCCAATGAAATAGCTCGATGCTACATCCTTGCTAGCATGACGAGTGCTTTACAAAAGCAGCATGAGACTTATCAAGTTGCTGGGGAGATCATGGATAATCTGGAGGACATGTTTAGAGGCCAAGAAAAATTGGCTCGACAGTCCGCTATCACCAGCATTATGAACTCCAAGCAAAAGGCGAGTACTCCGGTGAAGGACCATATGATCACTCTAATGGGATTCTTCGCTGAGGCTGCCGAGAATGGTGCTGAGTTGGACTATAACACCCAGATCGAGATGGTGTTCAAGACTCTGTCTAAAGATTTTGTGGGGTTTAAGGCCGCATACAATCTGGCGACAAAGGAGTTAGGACTAACCGAGCTCATGAAGCAACTACAGGCTTATGAGGGGATGATCGGGATGAGGATACGGTCCGACCTAAAGGAGAGGTCAATTTGGCGGAATCTTCCAATCCCTCACGGAAGAGGAAGAGGCCAAATAAGAAGCAAGTGGCTTCCAGTTCTTCTAATCCTCCTGTCTCGGACTAGAAGAAGAAGAAGAAGAACAAGAAGCCAAAGAACCCTAAAAAGTCCAAATGCTTCCACTGTAGGAAGGTAGGTCACTTCAAGAAGGCTTGCCGAGAATTCCTAGCCTCCAAGGGCAAGGAAGGTAAGGAACTTCATTACTTGGAAGCGTGTTTGGTGGAAGAATCGAAAGACACCTGGGTCATTGATTCGGGCGCCACTAATCATGTTTGTGTTTCTATGCAGGGGTTCGTGGAAACGAGAAGTCTACATGATAGGAGCCTCTCGTTGCGGACTGGAGATGGTAGCTTTGTGGTGGCTGAGGCAGTGGGTGACATTCATCTTTATTTTGATCAATTTAGGTTTATTTTATTGAAAGACTGTTTTTATGTTCCTAATTTTAGGAGGAACCTTATATCGGTAGCTTGTTTAATAAAGGATTCTTATTCAGTTTCTTTTAGTAAAAGAGTTGATATTCGTAGAAATAAGTCTTTTATCTGTTCTGGATGGATGGATGGAAACCTATATTTGATCACACCAAAGATGTACTCACTGCTTGACACTGAATTAATTGATAACTCTAAAAGGTTGAAAGTATCTCACTCTAACAAGGCGTATCTTTGGCATTTAAGACTTGGTCATATTAATCAGGATAGGATTCAAAAATTGGTGAAAGACGGTCCTCTGGAATCTCTGGAGGAGGTACGACTTCCCCAATGTGAGTCTTGTCTAGAGGGTAAGATGACTAAGAGGTCTTTTGGAGCTAAGGGTACAAGGGCACAGGAGCTCTTAGAAATTGTGCACAGTGACGTATGTGGCCCCATGAACGTCACAGCACGAGGAGGGTTCGAGTACTATGTCTCTTTCATAGATGATTACTCGAGGTATGGATATGTGTATCTGATGCACCGCAAGAGCGAAACCTTTGATAAGTTCAAAGAGTATCGTGCGGAAGTGGAAAAGCAATTGGATAAATCCATAAAGACACTTCGATCTGATCGAGGTGGCGAATACCTCTCCAACGAATTTCTAGGACATCTTGTAGAGAATGGGATATTATCCCAATTGACTGCACCTGGTACTCCACAACAGAATGGTGTAGCCGAAAGGAGAAACAGGACCTTATTGGATATGGTACGGTCCATGATGAGTTATTCAACCCTGCCATTATCATTTTGGGGACATGCTTTACAAACGGCGTGCTATATTCTGAACCAGGTTCCGAGCAAATCAATTCCTAGAACTCCGTATGAATTGTGGCGTGGCAGGAAGCCCTCCCTTGGACATATGAGAATATGGGGCTGCCCGGCACATGTACTGGATGGGGATGCGAAGAAGTTGGAACCAAGATCAGAATTGTGCATGTTTGTAGGGTATCCAAAGGGAACTAAAGGAGGTCTGTTCTATAACCCGAAGGAACAAAAGGTCATTGTCTCAACCCATGTGACATTCTTGGAGGAAAGTCACATGAATGACTTTAAGCCTCGAAGCAAAGTGGTGCTAGAGGAGTTATCGGGTGAAAGAACTGCTCCACAGATTTCGGTCTTGGACGTAAGTCCGAGTTCCAGTGAAAGACCTGCAGACGATCAATAATTTAGGATGCCTCGTCGTAGTGGGAGGGTTTCTAAGAAACCTAATTTCTTTATGTATGATGCTGAGGTATACCAGGCTGAGACTCATGAGCATGAGGAAGATCCGGTCACATATGATGAAGCTATAAAGGATGTTGATTCTAGATCTTGGAAACAGGCTATGAACAATGAGATGGATTCCATGAAATCCAACTCTGTTTGGGAACTTGTAGATTTGTCGGATGGGATAAAACCCATTGGATGCAAATGGGTCTACAAAAGAAAGAAGGATGCGGAAGGGAGAGTGGAAACTTTCAAAGCTAGACTGGTTGCAAAGGGATACACGCAAAAGGCTGGAATCGATTACGAGGAAACCTTTTCGCCTGTTGCTATGCTAAAGTCTATCCGTATTCTTCTGTCCATTGTTTCGGCTCTCGATTACGAGGTCTGGCAAATGGATGTCAAGACGGCATTCTTGAATGGCCATCTTGAAGAGTGTATCTATATGATACAGCCCGAAGGGTTCGTAGCAAAAGGCCAAGATAAGAAAGTCTGCAAGTTGCTTAGATCCATTTATGGATTAAAGCATGCATCCCGCTCATGGAACCAGAGGTTTGATCAAGCGATTAAGACATTTGGTTTTGAGCAGAACGTTGATGAACCTTGTGTTTATAAACGTATTAAGGATGGAAAAGTGGTGTTTCTGATACTCTATGTCGATGATATACTACTCATTGGGAATGATGTAGGGAATTTATCATCGGTCAAGCTTTGGTTACACCAACAGTTTGACATGAAGGACTTAGGAGAAGCTAATTATGTTCTAGGCATTCGTCTTTCCAGAGATCGAAAGAACAAAATGATACCATTATCCCAAGCTTCATACATAGATAAAATAATTGACAAATATGCAATGCTAGAGGCAAAGAAAGGCTCACAACCTTCTATTGCCGGTCTAACTCTTTCATTGGATGACTGTCCCAAGACATCGGAAGAAAGAGAGCGTATGAGTAAGGTCCCTTATGCATCCGCTGTGGGTAGCCTTATGTACGCTATGCTTTGCACTCGCCCGGACATATGTTTTGCAGTAGGTATGGTGAGTCGATATCAAGCGAATCCTGGAACCAAGCACTGGCAAGCAGTAAAGCATATACTCAAGTATCTTAAGAGAACGAGGGATTATATGCTGGTGTATTCTGGAGGGGACCTAACACCCGTAGGATACACAGACTCAGACTTCCAGACTTGTAAGGATTCGAGGAAATCGACATCTGGATCAGTGTTTTTACTCGGAGGAGGCGCCATTGTGTGGAGGAGCGTGAAGCAGGGCTGCACAGCTGACTCTACTATGGAGGCTGAGTATGTGGCTGCAGCTGAGGCATCTAAAGAAGCGGTTTGGCTCCGCAAGTTCTTTAGAGACCTTGAGGTCATTCCGGGTGTTGACAAGCCTATCACACTTTACTGTGATAATACAGGGGCTATTGCCAACATAAGGGAATCTCGGCACCACAAGAGGACCAAGCACATAGATCGGAGGTATCACATTATTAGAGGGCATGTGGAGACAGGACAAGTGGATGTATGTAAGATCGCGTCCGAGGACAACATCGCTGATCCCTTTACTAAGACTTTGGTGGCTAGAAGCTTTGAGAGGCATGTAGAGGCGATGGGGATGCGTAACATGGCACATCTGCTGGCTTAGGGCAAGTGGGAGATTGTTAGGAAATGCCCTAAGTATTAGAGACATTTTGATGTATTCATTTTGAACTGGATAATAAAATTATACATAGAGGTTATTCATTACATTGCTATTTGTCCTCGTCTTATTTACATGTTAAAGTAAATGTAAGCAAATATGGCTCACTGACTGCTTGTGTTAAAACTATTGGAACGTTGCATGCAATGGACTTTTGTATGCGAGAAGACAATGTTCTAAAGTTAGCAATCTAAACTATGGTCTGTAGTCTATGGGGTTAGACCGAGCATCTAACTCATGTTAAGACTATTATGTTGTCTAAAGCCTTGGAGGGGACGGTCTGTCTTGACTGTCTGGAGCTGGACTCCCAAGTAGAGACATGGATATGTTGCTTGGTGGTGACATATTAGACCGGGACTAAAGCGTGATTGATCTACGTAGTCCGCTATGAGTGGATCAATCTGCTTTTGACATTCATTGTGCAATAACCTTAATCCTGAGTACATGAACTACTTCATGTATATGACTTGTGTACTTTGATGTTCCAATGGCTAAAGCGTCTCAGAGGTAGTAAGCTTATAGACCAGTTCGTTGGGTGCATGACTTGTATACGATGAAGGGTTTGTTTGCAGATATCGGAATCATAGCTCTGAGGAGTTAAAGGTATCCTCTTAAAGGCATTATACTGAATGTGAAAATGGACAAGGTCTTGGGTCGTCTGCTGGGCGGATGACTTCTTATTCACATATGGTGAATAATCATTTTCTTGATTCGGTAGTATAATGGAACTTTAAGATAGCCTGATCAGTAGGATTAAACGGACTTTGACCTAAGGCTGATCATGGATATCATATGAGGGTTTTGCATATATGACAAGGTCATTGGATGGTAGCTCGTCACAGGCTTACGTAATACGGTATATAATTGGGAGTTCAGTTTCAGGTTTATAGTGGTGTGACTCTGAAATTAGTGATCATATGATTGAGTTGTTCGGTACAGAATGATGATCATATGGAATCACGGGAGCCCGATTATATATGTCCAATCAGTCCCTCTACTAGCTCCACATAATTCCTTAACGTTTGGCAAATTGATTTGTGTATGCTATTGGCTAGTTTATTATGCATGGATGGTAATGACACAGGATTAGGATGGTAGACAAGATTCTCTCCGGTTGGATTCAGATTTTGTTTTGGATAATAGAGTACACAATTATTTGAACTCCAAATAAAGTTGCCCTGATTTTATTTGAGATTGGATTGGAGTTGTAGAAAATTATCCATGAAAACAAGAATATGAAACACAACAGTTTTGTGGAATTTGAAATTTGAATTTTGAAATTTGAAATTTGAATTTTGAAATTTGAAATTTGAATTTTGAATTTGAAATTTGAATTTGAAATTTGAATTTGAAATTCGAATTTGAAATTTGAATTTGAAATTTAAATTTGAAATTTGAAATTTGAAATTTGAAATTTGAATTTGAAATTTGAAATTCAAATTTTGAATCACAGTCCAAGTAGGATTCGAATTTGTTGTGGAAAATCCATAAAGTTTGAAATTCGAATTTGAGTTGGATTTGTAGAGGATAATCTTGTTAGAATCCTACTTGAATTTTGAATCCAAATCCCAATAAAAGTGGGCGAATTTTTGGAGGATAATCCTCAATGGAAAATTCGGTTTTTTGTGGATAAGATTCAAGGGAAAATTCAAGTTTCAATCCTAGTTGAATTTGGATTCTCTCCTTCCCTAAAAGTGGCCGAAATTTTGGAGCCTTAATCCTAGGAAATTCGGTTATTTTTGGATAAGGTTGAGATGAGATTTAGCTTGAAAAATCCTAGCGGAATTTTGATTCTTCCTTATCCTAAAAGTGGCCGAAAATTTGGAGAAGATTTTCTCCTAAAGATTTCGGATTTTTTGGTTGAAAAAGGGAGATAAAATTCTAGTTAAAATCTTGTTTAGATTTGCATTGGATTTATCCTAGGAAAACCGAATTTAATTGTGGAGATTCTCCCTTGGAAAATTCGGATTTTTTTGTTTGGATAAGGGAGAAAATCTTTTCCTAGTCCAATTCGAATTCAGAGAATCACCTCATGCAGGTCTATAAATAGAGGTCCTGCCACTCCAGTTCTCTTAGACCACAGACTCTCAGGTGAGCAGGCTTATTGTTGCACAGCTCATCGTGACAATAAAGTTCTTTAGAGATCTGGGTGGTCGGAAGAAGACTAGCAGTGCTAGCATACCGATCGAGGTTCAGAGTGCCCACACACTCAGCCATTCGGGAATTGGAGAATAGTAGAGAAGGCTAGTTGGTTGAAGCCTCCGGTCATTCTCCTCCTGCATATTGGCGTCCTTGAGGTATGAGTTTTAATTGTTGTTGATTTATTGTATATGGCATCATGAGATATTTAACGATCTAAAAATTTTTATTGTTCCGCTGCGCCACTCGGATACGATTTTACCGGTTTATTTTCCTACAATTGGTATCAGAGCCATCTCATGACTATGCCATGTACATAAATTAGACAATTACTTAGTCTTTTTATTTATGTATGGATTTGATATTTAGAGAGTGGCATTCTAGGGTTCCTTTATGTTGTTATCATGTATTATATATAAAGTATGTGGTTATTTTATTTTTTTGAATTATTATAAGCATGCTTGTTTATACCAGTTATGGTTCCTTAGAATTTAGAAAAATTGTATCTAGGAATTTTTATGTAACCATGGGAGCAGTTTATTAACACTGTAATTTTCCCATGGATATTATTTCTTGTCTCTTAGAATTTTTATGGTTAGAATTTTTGAACACCGGAAACGGTTTAGGAATTTTTTATGTAATTATTCTTGGAGGAGATTGAAGATTGAAGACCGTAATTTATTTTTCCCAAAAGTTAAATTTAATTTAAAGATTGAAATTTTGATTGTGTGGAAAATTTCAATTAATTGGGATTCAAATTAATTTTTGGAGATCCTAATAGGTAAATTGGAATATGGCATGAAAATCGAGACACGACCCCTCGGGATAGGCCGACAAACCTTGGTGGGGCTGCAGCCCCTGCCCTCGGGCAGGATGGGGCTGCGGCAGCCCCTGAGCAGGCCCACACCACCCACGGCCGCAGGCTCTGCCTGCAGCCATGGGTGGCCGTGGCCTGTCCAAGGCTGGCCGCAACCTGGGCGTACAGAGTCTGGCTGCAGGCGCTGCCTGCAGCCTGCCGACTGCTGCGCCCAGTCTGGGCGTGCAGCCTGGCGCTGCAGGCTTGGCCTGCAGCCCGGCAGGGCTGCACAAGGGGCGGCCGTGGGCTGCCAGCCCCTCCGGGGTTGGTGGCTGCCCACGGCGGCTGCCGCCTACGGGGGCGGCGGTCCGACGGTCCAAAAATCAGAAAATTTTGATTTTTAAATTTGAGATTTAATTTTAAATCATGTTTAAAAATATGTAATTAAAAATTTGAAATTTTTGAAATTACATATTATTACACATGATGTTTTAAAATTGTTTAAAAATTCAAATTTGAAATTTAAATTTGAAATTCGAATTTGGAATTTGAATTTGAAATTTAAATTTTTGGGAGATTTAAATTTTAAATAATTCTTGGGATGAGAAATAAATGGAGAGGCTACATAAAGAAGGATACAAGAAGACGGAACAGAATTCAAGACCCAAAGAATGCTTTGGATGGAATTTTGTAATCTTTATTTTCTTTGTTCTAGGATGGAACCATAGCTTGGTTATTCTGTCAATTATTTTTTCTATGATATGTCATGGATGTATAAATATGTATTGATGGATGTTTTGTATGCATATTTGATAACATGTCATATAGGATAGGTGAGTGCCGCTCATACTATATTGGATCTCCTATGTGGAAAACGTGTTCGGGTGCGATCCTATTCATGACCACCCCTCGGTGGCTTGGTAGGACGTGGATCGGGCTACGTAAACAATGGTTATACACTCAAGACTCGTTTAGTTATTAACCTTCCCTAGAAGCTCTGTTAACTAAACTGGTGGCCAAATAAGCGGTTATTAATATATGTCTTAACCTTGGAGGATTTAAGGTAACATATATTAATTGGATGGGGTCCATGTTCCGGCTATTTGTTCTCATGACCACCCCTCGGTGGCTTGGGGCAATAGATGCTGAGAATTACCATTGCAATGCTACATGTTTTTTCAAGTTTCATGTAGGAACATACTTGTATGTTTTTATTTGCTAAATTATCTGTATATTTGCTTGGGCTTTGTAATGATGTCTAGTATAATTTTATTTCAGTTCAAAATGTCACCGACACCCCTCATTTCAATACTTACTGAAAATAAGTTGAATGGCGACAATTATAAAGACTGGAAAAGAAATCTATTAATAGTTCTCAGCTGCGAGAGACACAAGTTCGTACTGGACGAACCATGCCCACCTGGGCCCAAACCTGACACACCACTTGAGGAGGTCCCGGTTGCCTATAATCGTTGGAGAGAATCCAATGAAATAGCTCGATGCTACATCCTTGCTAGCATGACGAGTGCTTTACAAAAGCAGCATGAGACTTATCAAGTTGCTGGGGAGATCATGGATAATCTGGAGGACATGTTCGGAGGCCAAGAAAAATTGGCTCGACAGTCCGCTATCACGAGCATTATGAACTCTAAGCAAAAGGCGGGTGCTCCGGTGAAGGACCATATGATCACTCTAATGGGATTCTTCGCTGAGGCTGCCGAGAATGGTGCTGAGTTGGACTATAACACCCAGATCGAGATGGTGTTCAAGACTCTGTCTAAAGATTTTGTGGGGTTTAAGGCCGCATACAATCTGGCGAAAAAGGAGTTAGGACTAACCGAGCTCATGAAGCAACTACAGGCTTATGAGCGGATGATCAGGGATGAGGATACGGTCCGACCTAAAGGAGAGGCCAATTTGGCAGAATCTTCCAATCCCTCACGGAAGAGGAAGAGGCCAAATAAGAAGCAAGTGGCTTCCAATTCTTCTAATCCTCCTGTCTCGGACGGGAAGAAGAAGAAGAAGAACAAGAAGCCAAAGGACCCTAAAAAGTCCAAATGCTTCCACTGTGGGAAGGTAGGTCACTTCAAGAAGGCTTGCCAGGAATTCCTAGCCTCCAAGGGCAAGGAAGGTAAGGAACTTCATTACTTAGAAGCGTGTTTGGTGGAAGAATCGAAAGACACATGGGTCATTGATTCAGGCGCCACTAATCATGTTTGTGTTTCTATGCAGGGGTTCATGGAAACGAGAAGTCTACATGATAGGAGCCTCTCGTTGCGGACTAGAGATGGTAGCTTTGTGGTGGCTGAGGCAGTGGGAGACGTTCATCTTTATTTTGATCAATTTAGGTTTATTTTATTGAAAGACTGTTTTTATGTTCCTAATTTTCGGAGGAACCTTATATCGGTAGCTTATTTAATAAAGGATTCTTATTCAGTTTCTTTTAGTAAAAGAGTTGATATTCGTAGAAATAAGTCTTTTATCTGTTCTGGATGGATGGATGGAAACCTATATTTGATCACACCAAAGATGTACTCACTGCTTGACACTGAATTGATTGATAACTCTAAAAGGTTGAAAGTTTCTCACTCTAACAAGGCGTATCTTTGGAATTTAAGACTTGGTCATATTAATCAGGATAGGATTCAAAAATTGGTGAAAGACGGTCCTCTGGAATCTCTGGAAGAGGTACGACTTCCCCAATGTGAGTATTGTCTAGAGGGTAAGATGACTAAGAGGTCTTTTGGAGCTAAGGGTACAAGGGCACAGGAGCTCTTAGAAATTGTGCACACTGACGTATGTGGCCCCATGAACGTCACAGCACGAGGAGGGTTCGAGTACTATGTCTCTTTCGTAGATGATTACTCGAGGTATGGATATGTGTATCTGATGCACCGCAAGAGCGAAACCTTTGATAAATTCAAAGAGTATCGTGCGGAAGTGGAAAAGCAATTGGATAAATCCATAAAGACACTTCGATCTGATCGAGGTGGCGAATACCTCTCCGATGAATTTCTAGGACATCTTGTAGAGAACGGGATGTTATCCCAATTGACTGCACCTGGTACTCCACAACAGAATGGTGTAGCCGAAAGGAGAAACAGGACCTTATTAGATATGGTACGGTCCATGATGAGTGACTCAACCCTGCCATTATCATTTTGGGGACATGCTTTACAAACGGCGTGCTATATTCTGAACCAGGTTCCGAGCAAATCAATTCCTAGAACTCTGTATGAATTGTGGCGTGGCAGGAAGCCCTCCCTTGGACATATGAGAATATGGGGCTGCCCGGCACATGTACTGAATGGGGATGCGAAGAAGTTGGAACCAAGATCAGAATTGTGCATGTTTGTAGGGTATCCAAAGGGAACTAAAGGAGGTCTGTTCTATAACCCGAAGGAACAAAAGGTCATTGTCTCAACCCATGCGACATTCTTAGAGGAAAGTCACATGAATGACTTTAAGCCTCGAAGCAAAGTGGTGCTAGAGGAGTTATCAGGTGAAAGAACTGCTCCACAGATTTCGGTCTTGGACGCAAGTCCGAGTTCCAGTGAAAGACCTGCAGACGATCAACAATTTAGGGTGCCTCGTCGTAGTGGGAGGGTTTCTAAGCAACCTAATTTCTTTATGTATGATGCTGAGGTATACCAGGCCGAGGCTCATGAGCATGAGGAAGATCCGGTCACATATGATGAAGCTATAAAGGATGTTGATTCTAGATCTTGGAAACAGGCTATGAACAATGAGATGGATTCTATGAAATCCAACTCTGTTTGGGAACTTGTAGATTTGCCGGATGGGATAAAACCCATTGGATGCAAATGGGTCTACAAAAGAAAGAAGGATGCGGAAGGGAGAGTGAAAACTTTCAAAGCTAGACTGGTTGCAAAGGGATATACGCAAAAGGCTGGAATCGATTACGAGGAAACCTTTTCGCCTGTTGCTATGCTGAAGTCTATCCGTATTCTTCTGTCCATTGCTGCGGCTCTCGATTACGAGATCTGGCAAATGGATGTCAAGGCGGCATTCTTGAATGGCCATCTTGAAGAGTGTATCTATATGATACTGCCCGAAGGGTTCGTAGCAAAAGGCCAAGATAAGAAAGTCTGCAAGTTGCTTAGATCCATTTATGGATTAAAGCAGGCATCCCGCTCATGGAACCAGAGGTTTGATCAAGCGATTAAGACATTTGGTTTTGAGCAGAACGTTGATGAACCTTGCGTTTATAAACGTATTAAGGATGGAAAAGTGGTCTTTCTGATACTCTATGTCGATGATATACTACTCATTGGGAATGATGTAGGGAATTTATCATCGGTCAAGCTTTGGTTACACCAACAGTTTGACATGAAGGACTTGGGAGAAGCTAATTATGTTCTAGGCATTCGTCTCTTCAGAGATCGAAAGAACAAAATGATAGCATTATCCCAAGCTTCATACATAGATAAAATAATTGACAAAGATGCAATGAAAGAGGCAAAGAAAGGCTCACAACCTTCTATTGCCAGTTTAACTCTTTCATTGGATGACTGTCCCAAGACATCAGAAGAAAGAGAGCGTATGAGTAAGGTCCCTTATGCATCCGCTGTGGGTAGCCTTATGTACGCTATGCTTTGCACTCGCCCGGACATATGTTTTGCAGTAGGTATGGTGAGTCGATATCAAGCGAATCCTGGAACCAAGCACTGGCAAGCAGTAAAGCATATACTCAAGTATCTTAAGAGAACGAGGGATTATATGCTAGTGTATTCTGGAGGGGACCTAACACCCGTAGGATACACGGACTCAGACTTCCAGACTTGTAAGGATTCGAGGAAATCAACATCTGGATCATTGTTTTTACTCGGAGGAGGCGCCATTGTGTGGAGGAGCGTGAAGCAGGACTGCACAGCTGACTCTACTATGGAGGCTGAGTATGTGGCTGCGGCTGAGGCATCTAAAGAAGCGGTTTGGCTCCGCAAGTTCTTTAGAGACCTTGAGGTCATTCCGGGTGTTGACAAGCCTATCACACTTTACTGTGATAATACAGGGGCTATTGCCAACACAAGGGAATCTCGGCACCACAAGAGGACCAAGCACATAGATCGGAGGTATCACATTATTAGAGGGCATGTGGAGACAGGACAAGTGGATGTATGTAAGATCGCGTCCGAGGACAACATCGCTGATCCCTTTACTAAGACTTTGGTAGCTAGAAGCTTTGAGAGGCATGTAGAGGCGATGGGGATGCGTAACATGGCACATCTGCTGGCTTAGGGCAAGTGGGAGATTGTTAGGAAATGCCCTAAGTATTAGAGACATTTTGATGTATTCATTTTGAACTGAAAAATAAAATTATACATAGAGGTTATTCATTACATTGCTATTTGTCCTCGTCTTATTTACATGTTAAAGTAAATGTAAGCAAATATGGCTCACTGACTGCTTGTGTTAAAACTGTTGGAACGTTGCATGCAATGGACTTTTGTATGCGAGAAGACAATGTTCTAAAGTTAGCAGTCTAAACTATGGTCTGTAGTCTATGGGGTTAGACCGAGCATCTAACTCATGTTAAGACTATTATGTTGTCTAAAGCCTTAGAGGGGACGGTCTGTCTTGACTGTCTGGAGCTGGACTCCCAAGTAGACACATGGATATGTTGCTCGGTGGTGACATATTAGACCGGGACTAAAGCATGATTGATCTACGTAGTCCGCTATGAGTGGATCAATCTGCTTTTGACGTTCATTGTGCAATAACCTTAATCCTGAGTAAATGAACTACTTCATGTATATGACTTGTGTACTTTGATGTTCCAATGGCTAAAGTGTCTCAGAGGTAGTAAGCTTATAGACCGGTTCGTTGGGTGCATGACTTGTATACGATGAAGGGTTTGTTTGCAGATATCGGAATCATAGCTCTGAGGAGTTAAAGGTATCCTCTTAAAGGCATTATACTGAATGTGAAAATGGACAAGGCCTTGGGTCGTCTGCTGGGCGGATGACTTCTTATTCACATATGGTGAATAATCATTTTCTTGATTCGGTAGTATAATGGAACTTTAAGATAGCCTGATCAGTAGGATTAAACGGACTTTGACCGAAGGCTGATCATGGATATCATATGAGGGTTTTGCATATATGACAAGGTCATTGGATGGTAGCTCGTCACAGGCTTACGTAATACGGTATATAATTGGGAGTTCAGTTTCAGGTTTATAGTGGTGTGACTCTGAAATTAGTGATCATATGATTGAGTTGTTCGGTACAGAATGATGATCATATGGAATCACGGGAGCCCGATTATATATGTCCAATCAGTCCCTCTACTAGCTCCACATAATTCCTTAACGTTTGGCAAATTGATTTGTGTATGCTATTGGCTAGTTTATTATGCATGGATGGTGATGACACAGGATTAGGATGGTAGACAAGATTCTCTCCGGTTGGATTCAGATTTTGTTTTGGATAATAGAGTACACAATTATTCGAACTCCAAATAAAGTTGCCATGATTTTATTTGAGATTGGATTGGACTTGTAGAAAATTATCCATGAGAACAAGAATATGAAACACAACCGTTTTTGTGGAATTTGAAATTTGAATTTTGAATTTTGAAATTTGAAATTTGAATTTTGAATTTGAAATTTGAATTTGAAATTTGAATTTGAAATTTGAATTTGAAATTTAAATTTGAAATTTGAAATTTGAAATTTGAAATTTGAATTTGAAATTTGAAATTCAAATTTTGAATCACAGTCTAAGTAGGATTCGAATTTGTTGTGGAAAATCCACAAGGTTTGAAATTCGAATTTGAGTTGGATTTGGAGAGGATAATATTGTTAGAATCCTACTTGAATTTTGAATCCAAATCCCAACAAAAGTGGGCGAATTTTTGGAGGATAATCCTCAATGGAAAATTTGGTTTTTTGTGGATAAGATTCAAGGGAAAATTCAAGTTTCAATCCTAGTTGAATTTGGATTCTCTCCTTCCCTAAAAGTGGCCGAAATTTTGGAGCCTTAATCCTAGGAAATTCGGTTATTTTTGGATAAGGTTGAGATGAGATTTAGCTTGAAAAATCCTAGTGGAATTTTGATTCTTCCTTATCCTAAAAGTGGCCGAAAATTTGGAGAAGATTTTCTCCTAAAGATTTCGGATTTTTTGGTTGAAAAAGGGAGATAAAATTCTAGTTAAAATCTTGTTTAGATTTGCATTGGATTTATCCTAGGAAAACCGAATTTAATTGTGGAGATTCTCCCTTGGAAAATTCGGATTTTTTGGTTTGGATAAGGGAGAAAATCTTTTCCTAGTCCAATTCGAATTCAGAGAATCACCTCATGCAGGTCTATAAATAGAGGTCCTGCCACTCCAGTTCTCTTAGACCACAGACTCTCAGGTGAGCAGGCTTATTGTTGCACAGCTCATCGTGACAATAAAGTTCTTTAGAGATCTGGGTGGTCGGAAGGAGACTAGCAGTGCTAGCATACCGATCGAGGTTCAGAGTGCCCACACACTCAGCCATTCAGGAATTGGAGAATAGTAGAAAAGGCTAGTTGGTTGAAGCCTCCGGTCATTCTCCTCCTGCATATTGGCGTCCTTGAGGTATGAGTTTTAATTGTTGTTGATTTATTGTATATGGCATCATGAGATATTTAACGATCTAAAAATTTTTATTGTTCCGCTGCGCCACTCTGATACGTTTTTACCGGTTTATTTTCCTACACTTCAGTAGCTGGGACATAGATCCTCCTTCGATACAAAAGTATTCCATCAGTGGACATGCTTATATCTAATTCTTTATTTTCTGAGACTTCTTGTCGGAGTTTTATCGCAACTGGATCCTGCTTCTGAGTTTCTTTAATATCTTCATGCAGAGAAGATTCTAACCTTAAGGCTGATAACTTTCTGGTTATTAACTCTAATTAAAGTAAAGGAATCTCTTGCTGCAAGGCTCTTGGTAGCTCTTCTATGGACAGCTTCTGTGGTGTAGTTGACTTTCTGCTCAATGTATCTGTTACTCAGTTTGCCTTTCCCGGATGGTAGAGAATTTCACAGTCATAGTCTTTAACCAACTCTAACCATCTTCTCTGTTGCATGTTTAACTCTTTCTGTGTGAAGAAGTATTTCAAACTCTTATGATCAGTGAAGATTTGACACTGAGCCCCATATAAATAGTGTCACCAGATTTTGAGTGCAAACACTACAGCAGCAAGTTCTAGGTCATGCATGGGATAGTTCTTCTCATGGTTCTTTAACTGGCACGATGCATAAGCTATCACGTTATCATTCTACATGAGTACAACTCCCAAGCCTATCTTTGAAGCATCACTGTAAATCGTAAACTTTTCACCCTCCGTAGGTAAAATAAGGATAGGTGCACTCGTCACTCGCTTCTTCAACTCTTGAAAACTTCTTTCACATTCTGGCGTCCACTCGTATTTCTTTTCCTTACGAGTGAGAGCAGTGAGAGGTGCGGCTAATCTTGCAAATCCCTTTACGAATCTTCTGTAGTAGCAGGCTAGTCCTAAGAAACTGTGTACCTCAGTTACAGCTTTAGGAGCAGGCCATTGATTAATTGCGTCCATCTTGGCTGGATCTACTGCTATGTCTTCCTTTGTCACCACATGTCCAAGGAAATGCACTTTATTCAACCAAAATTTACACTTAGAGAATTTTACATACAACTGATGGCTTCTCACTGTGTGAAGAACAATCCTTAGATGCTCCTCATGCTCTTTATGAGTCTCCGAATATATAAGTATGTCATCAATAAACACGATGACAAACTTATCAAGAAACTCCTTGAAGACTCTGTTCATCAAATCCAAGAACACTACTGGAGCATTGGTCAATCCGAACGGCATCACTAAAAATTCATAGTAACCGTATCGAGTCCTGAATGCTGTCTTAGGGATATCACTCTCCTGGATTCTCAACTGATGATAGCCTGAACATAAATCAATCTTCGAAAATACTGTTGCTTCCTTTAGCTGGTCGAATAGGTCATCAATCCTAGGTAATGGATACCTATTCTTAATGGTAACCTTATTCAACTCTCTATAATCAATGCATATCCAGAGAGTTTCATCCTTCTTTTTAACGAATAGTACTGGAGTGTCCCAAAGAGAATAACTTGGTCAGATAAACCCCTTGTCAAGTAGCTCTTTTAACTGTACTTACAGTTCTTTTAATTCGACTGGGGCCATACGATATGGAGCCTTAGAAATTAGAGCAGCCCCTGGCATGATCTCAATCTCGAATGAAATCTCTCTTTCTGGAGGTAACCCTGGCAATTCCTCTGGAAACACATCAAGAAATTCGTTGACCACTAGAACATCTTCTGATTGCAATTCCTTTTCGTTAGTCACATCGGTGACATATGCCAAGTATCCAACACAGCCACTAGCCAATAGCTTTTTTGCTCTCATTGCACTGATCATCATCTTCTTTGATTGACAAGATGTATCAACGTATTCAAAACTTTCCATGTCGTCTGGTCGAAAGCCTATTCTTCGCTTCTGACAGTCGGTAGTGGCTTGGTATTTTCCTAGAAAATCCATTCCTAGGATCACATCATAGTCGATGATCTTCATTATGATCAGACCGACATATAGCTCCCTACTTGCCACAATTACTGGCACATGATGTAACCAGTAATTTGATAGCATCACTTCCTCTGAGGGTAGAACTATCCTAAAAGTCATCCTTATAGGGTCTTTAGCATACCCTAGCTTGTCAGCAAATTTATGGGACATAAAAGAATGTGTGGCTCCTGAATCAAAAAGGACACATGCCACGTGGTTAAATACAAAAATCTGACCTGTAACCACATTAGATGTTCCCGCTTCAGCGTCTTCTTTGGTAAAAATAGTAACATGAGCCTCTGGTCGTGTGGTCTGTTCTGGGCGCTCAGACCATACTGGTGGCACTCCTAAAGGCCTAAAGGCCCTTCTATACTCCCCTGTAATGCATGAGCTTGAGGCGGTTGCTGACGTGGAGATTACTGTTGGTGCTGTTGCACTGGTCTTAGGATATTCTGGCGGTTTAGTGGACAATTCTTTGCAAAATGTCCTTCTCTTCCACACTGATAGCAAGCAATAATGCCAATTTTGCATTGGCCTGTATGCTTCCTTCCACACGTAGCACATGTGGGAAGACTCGACCCTACGCCCTGAGTGGTCTTTCGCTGTTGATTACGGGTGTCCTGGCTTCTATTTCCTGAAAAATTTCCCTTTCTTTTACCCTGCTGTAGTTGGGAGCCTTTAGGGTTGGACTGGTTTGGTCTATTCTAGCTAGATTTACTGCCCTGTCCTGTCTGCATCCCTGCTTGTGCTGATTTAGCAAGGATCTTCTCTTTTTTCTTAGCTTCCCAAACTTTCTCTCTTTCCTTTTTCTGCCTGAGCAAGTGATATTCAGCTCTGAGGGCTCTGCTTACACAGTCCGCCACTGAAGTAGGCAGTACTGGCCCACACTGCTATCTCTACTCTAAACATGCCAATCATCTTTTGAATCTTTTCTCTTTCTATTGGCACCACATATGGACATAATCGGGATAACTGATCAAATCTCTAGCATACTTCACTGATAGACTGGTTTCCCTATTTTAATTCAGCAAATTCTTTCTGTTGACGGCGAAGAGCATCTGGATCATAGTATTTCTAGTTAAATTCTTCCCAAGTCATGTTAGTCAGATCTCTCCTTATGCGGACCGTATCCCACAAAAATTGGGCATCCTTTTTCAACACGAAGGACACACACACAAAATCTTCTCTTGATCTGTTAAATTCATGAAGTCGAGGATCCTTTGCAGTGAAGAAAGCCACTCTTCTGGCTTGAGTGGATCAATCGAACCCTCAAACTCTAACGGCTTCATCCGAAGGAATCGTTCATACAAAGGTTCCTGATTCACCCTCGGTTGAGGCTGTTGAACTTCTGGGATGACTGGCGGCTCTGCTGGTACTGTTTCAACCACCTTGGAAGCATTGCCCTCTTCTTGGGCCTATCTTTGTTGTTCCATAGCAGAAAGTCACTGTCGTAGTTCAGCATTTTCTTTCATTTGGTTTTCGAGGAGAGCTTGTACTTCCTCCAACCTCTCAGCTAATGTAAGGCGTCAACCTCTTCTGGCACTCATTTTGATCTCTTTCTTCTAATCTTGCAAAATAACCAATCATTAGATTTCCCATAATTAATTTTTTTGGAATTTTGAGTGGGAATTTTAAACATGTCATTTACTGTAAAGCATACACCACAAAACATTCATATCATTCCATAGCACTTTCTTACATCATACATAACATACACAACATTTACATATACTGTAACAACATCTATCTTAGCTTTTCTACACATACATACATATATACATATTCTACATAAAGTGTATTTGTACTCTTCTTAGGGTTCGACTATCCTATTCATCTTGCCCTGTCGGAAATTCTTCAGGGTCTTCATCCTCCTCCTCTGAATCATCACTGGTAGCCATTCCCTGATTACGAGTTCCATTTCCACTTTGTCATGATGGACCAACCTCGTGATCATTGGCCATAGGGGGTGGTCCATATAAGCATGTCAATACCCCTTCTTCATGAGTTTGCTCCCACTGATGCTTTTCTAAGCATTCTTGTACGTGCACTCTCTCAATCCTGATGGCACTAGCAACAAAATCACGTTGAGGGATGGAATGGAGTAGGCTCACTTTGCGCTTCAACTCTGAGGTGAGTCCCTTCCAAAACATCTCACGAAAGTCTTCAACAGAAAAATTTAGGAGCGAGCACTTTTTAACCATGTTTTCCTCAAACCACACGGCGTAGGTCAGCACTATATCCCAGGGTGCCATCTGAAACCTCTCAATCCTCTGTAGATAGTCCCTAACATCTGTTATCCGAGGTAATGTCAGTGGTGCGCTTTCCTCCCTAACTAGAGGAACTAGGGTCGGCTTTGGGGAAACTGCTGTCTCATAATCCGATAAAAATCAACACAATTTAGCCTCAGTAATGCCTCCTGGTCACAGTATTCCCAGTAAACTCGAGCATCTCCTTGAAAAGTACTCACTGCTAAAATGACCTAGTAATCTCTGTCGATATCACATGATTGACAAATCAGCTCCACAGTGTATAGCCAATCATGTACTGGTAGAGGCTGACGCCCTCCATCAAAACTAGGGGGCAAGCAGGCTCTAAATGCCTGTGTAGCTTTGGCCGATACCCTGGACCCAATATGGTCTCGACCACCTGCTACTAGAATATCAACTACTGCTGGTGGGGGACGGCGTACTGGTGGAGGGGTTAATGCCCTAGCAGTGGCCTGTGCCTCTTTGGAACTAGCTGGATTGGCTGGTGCTGCGGGTTGTACCGTCGATTGTCGGGGTGGAGATGGTCTAATTATGGATCTGGTCCACACCCTTGGAGGACCCCTACCTCGATATGGATATGGTCGGTGGTGATGTTGTGACGCCCCGTGCCCTAGGCGGCCCGGACCATCACTGTAAAACTACTGTTTCTTTACTTTTACTTATACTTTCTTACAATTGAATATTGCTTATTTAAAATATCTTTAATAGGTTACCCTAATTTTAGAAGAAAATTTTTTTTAAATGCGTACGTATTTGCTATTCATGTACATGTACTATTAAAAGCGGAATTTGAAACATAATAAATTTAATGCAAACATACTTATACTATTGATTTTGTGGAATAGTATTTTTGAATAGTATCAATCGGCTGCTATTTGAAAATACTATTTAACTATTACTATTCAAAAATATTGTGTAACCATTACTATTCAAAAATACTATTTAATAGTTACTATTTAAAAGTACCATTTACTGGTACTATACTGTTACTATTTAAAATACTATTTACTTAAACTATGCGGAAGTTAAACTCGTATGGTATCCATAACCTTGTAGGAAAATAAATCGGTAAAAACATATCAGAGTGGCGCAGCGGAACAATAAAAATTTTTTAGATCGTTAAATATCTCATGATGCCATATACAATAAACCAACAACAATTAAAACTCATACCTCAAGGACGCCAATGTGCAGGAGGAGAATGACCAGAGGCTTCAACCAACCAGCCTTCTCTACTATTCTCCAATTCCCGAATGGCTGAGTGTGTGGGCACTCTGAACCTCGATCGGTATGCTAGCACTGCTAGTCTTCTTCCGACCACCCAGATCTCTAAAGAACTTTATTGTCACGATGAGCTGTGCAACAATAAGCCTGCTCACCTGAGAGTCTGTGGTCTCAGAGAACTGGAGTGGCAGGACCTCTATTTATAGACCTGCATGAGGTGATTCTCTGAATTCAAATTGGACTAGGAAAAGATTTTCTCCCTTATCCATAACCAAAAAATCTGAATTTTCCAAGGGAGAATCTCCACAATTAAATTCAGTTTTCCTAGGATAAATCCAATCCAAATCTAAACAAGATTTTAACTAGAATTTTATCTCCCTTTTTCAACCAAAAAATTCGAATTTTTCTTGGAGAAAATCTCAACAAAAGTTTCGGCCATTATGGATAAGGGAGAATCAAAAATTCCACTAAGATTTTCAAGCTTGAATCTCATCTCAACCTTATCCAAAATAACCGAATTTCCTAGGAGATTTTCTCCTTAATTTCGGCCACTTTTCAGGGAAGGAGAGAATCCAAATTCAACTAGGATTGAAACTTAAATTTTTCCCTTGAATCCTATCCACAAAAACCGAAATTTGCTTGAGGAATATCCTCAAAATTTCGTCCCTTATTTGTTGGGATTTGGATTCAAAATTCAAGTAGGATTCTAACAAGATTATCCTCTCCAAATCTAACTCAAATTCGAATTTCAAACCTTGTGGATTTTCCACAACAAATTCGAATCCTACTTGGACTGTGATTCAAAATTTGAATTTCAAATTTCAAATTCAAATTTCAAATTCAAATTTCAAATTTCAAATTTCAAATTTCAAATTTAAATTTTAAATTCAAATTTCAAATTCGAATTTCAAATTCAAATTTCAAATTCAAATTTCAAATTCAAAATTCAAATTTCAAATTTCAAAATTCAAATTTCAAATTTCAAAATTCAAATTTCAAATTCCACAAAACGGTTGTATTTCATATTCTTGTTCTCATGGATAATTTTCTACAACTCCAATCCAATCTCAAATAAAATCATGGCAACTTTATTTGGAGTTCGAATAATTGTGTACTCTATTATCCAAAACAAAATCTGAATCCAACCGGAGAGAATCTTGTCTACCATCCTAATCCTGTGTCATCACCATCCATGCATAATAAACCAGCCAATAGCATACACAAATCAATTTGCCAAACGTTAAGGAATTATGTGGAGCTAGTAGAGGGACTGATTGGACATATATAATCGGGCTCCCGTGATTCCATATGATCATCATTCTTTACCGAACAACTCAATCATATGATCACTAGTTTCAGAGTCACACCACTATAAACCTGAAACTGAACTCCCAATTATATACCGTATTACGTAAGCCTGTGACGAGCTACCATCCAATGACCTTGTCATATATGCAAAACCCTCATATAATATCCATGATCAGCCTTAGGTCAAAGTCCGTTTAATCCTACTGATCAGGCTATCTTAAAGTTCCATTATACTACCGAATTAAGAAAATGATTATTCACCATATGTGAATAAGAAGTCATCCGCCCAGCAGACGACCCAAGGCCTTGTCCATTTTCACATTCAGTATAATGCCTTTAAGAGGATACCTTTAACTCCTCAGAGCTATGATTCTGATATCTGCAAACAAACCCTTCATCGTATACAAGTCATGCACCCAACGAACTGGTCTATAAGCTTACTACCTCTGAGACGCTTTAGCTATTGGAACATCAAAGTACACAAGTCATATACATGAAGTAGTTCATTTACTCAGGATTAAGGTTATTGCACAATGAACGTCAAAAGCAGATTGATCCACTCATAGCGGACTACGTAGATCAATCACACTTTAGTCCCGGTCTAATATGTCACCACCGAGCAACATATCCATGTCTCTACTTGGGAGTCCAGCTCCAGACAGTCAAGACAAACCGTCCCCTTGAAGGCTTTAGACAACATAATAGTCTTAACATGAGTTAGATGCTCGGTCTAACCCCATAGACTACAGACCATAGTTTAGACTGCTAACTTTAGAACATTGTCTTCTCACATACAAAAGTCCATTGCATGCAACGTTCTAACAGTTTTAACACAAGTAGCCAGTGAGCCATATTTGCTTACATTTACTTTACATGTAAATAAGACGAGGACAGATAGCAATGTAATGAATAACCTCTATGTATAATTTTATTATCCAGTTCAAAATGAATACATCAAAATGTCTCTAATACTTAGGGCATTTCCTAACAATCTCCCACTTGCCCTAAGCCAGTAGATGTGCCATGTTACGCATCCCCATCGCCTCTACATGCCTCTCAAAACTTCTAGCTACCAAAGTCTTAGTAAAGGGATCGGCAATGTTGTCCTCGGACGCGATCTTACATACATCCACTTGTCCTGTCTCCACATGCCCTCTAATAATGTGATACCTCCGATCTATGTGCTTGGTCCTCTTGTGGTGCCGAGATTCCCTTGTGTTGGCAATAGCCCCTGTATTATCACAGTAAAGTGTGATAGGCTTGTCAACACCCGGAATGACCTCAAGGTCTCTAAAGAACTTGCGGAGCCAAACCGCTTCTTTAGATGACTCAGCCGCAGCCACATACTCAGCCTCCATAGTAGAGTCAGCTGTGCAGCCCTGCTTCATGCTCCTCCACACAATGGCACCTCCTCCGAGTAAAAACACTGATCCAGATGTCGATTTCCTCGAATCCTTACAAGTCTAGAAGTCTGAGTCCGTGTATCCTACGGGTGTTAGGTCCCCTCCAGAATACACCAGCATATAATCCCTCGTTCTCTTAAGATACTTGAGTATATGCTTTACTGCTTGCCAGTGCTTGGTTCCAGGATTCGCTTGATATCGACTCACCATACCTACTGCAAAACATATGTCTGGGCGAGTGCAAAGCATAGCGTACATAAGGCTACCCACAGCGGATGCATAAGGGACCTTACTCTTACCTCTCTTTCTTCCGATGTCTTGGGACAGTCATCCAATGAAAGAGTTAGACCGGCAATAGAAGGTTGTGAGCCTTTCTTTGCCTCTTGCATTGCATATTTGTCAATTATTTTATCTATGTATGAAGCTTGGGATAATGCTATCATTTTGTTCTTTCGATCTCTGAAGAGACGAATGCCTAGAACATAATTAGCTTCTCCCAAGTCCTTCATGTCAAACTGTTGGTGTAACCAAAGCTTGATCGATGATAAGTTCCCTACATCATTCCCAATGAGTAGTATATCATCGACATAGAGTATCAGAAAGATCACTTTTCCATCCTTAATACGTTTATAAACACAAGGTTCATCAACGTTCTGCTCAAAACCATATGTCTTAATCGCTTGATCAAACCTGTGGTTCCATGAGTGGGATGCTTGCTTTAATCCATAAATGGATCTAAGCAACTTGCAGACTTTCCTTTCTTGGCCTTTCGCTACGAACCCTTCGGGCTGTATCATATAGATACACTCTTCAAGATGGCCATTCAAGAATGCTGTCTTGACATCCATTTGCCAGATCTCATAATCGAGAGCCGCAGCAATGGACAGAAGAATACGGATAGACTTCAGCATAGCAACAGGCGAAAAGGTTTCCTCGTAATCGATTCCAGCCTTTTGCGTGTATCCCTTTGCAACCAGTCTAGCTTTGAAAGTTTCCACTCTCCCTTCCGCATCCTTCTTTCTTTTGTAGACCCATTTGCATCCAATAGGTTTTATCCCATCCGGCAAATCTACAAGTTCCCAAACAGAGTTGGATTTCATAGAATCCATCTCATTGTTCATAGCCTGTTTCCAAGATTTAGAATCAACATCATTCATAGCTTCATCATATGTGACCAGATCTTCCTCATGCTCATGAGCCTCGGCCTGGTATACCTCAGCATCATACATGAAGAAATTAGGTTTCTTCGAAACCCTCCCACTACGACGAGACACCCTAAATTGTTGATCGTCTGCAGGTCTTTCACTGGAACTCGGACTTACGTCCAAAACCGAAATCTGTGGAGCAGTTCTTTCACCCGATAACTCCTCTAGCACTACTTTGCTTCGAGGTTTAAAGTCATTCATGTGACTTTCCTCCAAGAATGTCGCATGGGTTGAGACAATGACTTTTTGTTCCTTCGGGTTATAGAACAGACCTCCTTTAGTTCCTTTTGGATACCCTATAAATATGCATAATTCTGATCTTGGTTCCAACTTCTTCGCATCCCCATCCAGTACATGTGCCGGGCAGCCCCATATTCTCATATGTCCAAGGGAGGGCTTCCTGCCACGCCACAATTCATACGGAGTTCTAGGAATTGATTTGCTCGGAACCTGGTTCAGAATATAGCACGCCGTTTGTAAAACATATCCCCAAAATGATAATGGCAGCGTTGAGTAACTCATCAGGGACCGTACCATATCCAATAAGGTCCTGTTTCTCCTTTCGGCTACACCATTTTGTTGTGGAGTACCAGGTGTAGTCAATTGGGATAAAATCCCGTTCTCTACAAGATGTCCTAGAAATTCATCGGAGAGGTATTCGCCACCTCGATCAGATCGAAGTGTCTTTATGGATTTATCCAATTGCTTTTCCACTTCCGCACGATACTCTTTGAACTTATCAAAGGTTTCGCTCTTGCGGTGCATCAGATACACATATCCATACCTCGAGTAATCATCTATGAAAGAGACATAATACTCGAACCCTCCTCGTGCTGTGACGTTCATGGGGCCACATACGTCAGTGTGCACAATTTCTAAGAGCTCCTTAGCCCTTGTACCCTTAGCTCCAAAAGACCTCTTAGTCATCTTACCCTCTAGACAAGACTCACATTGGGGAAGTCGTACCTCCTCCAGAGATTCCAGAGGACCGTCTTTCACCAATCTTTGAATCCTATCCTGATTAATATGACCAAGTCTTAAATGCCAAAGATACGCCTTGTTAGAGTGAGAAACTTTCAACCTTTTAGAGTTATCAATTAATTCAGTGTCAAGCAGTGAGTACATCTTTGGTCTGATCAAATATAGGTTTCCATCCATCCATCCAGAACAGATAAAAGACTTATTTCTACGAATATCAACTCTTTTACTAAAAGAAACTGAATAAGAATCCTTTATTAAATAAGCTACCGATATAAGGTTCCTTCTAAAATTAGGAACATAAAAACAGTCTTTCAATAAAATAAACCTAAATTGATCAAAATAAAGGTGAACATCTCCCACTGCCTCAGCCACCATAAAGCTACCATCTCCAGTCCGCAACGAGAGGCTCCTATCATGTAGACTTCTCGTTTCCACGAACCCCTGCATAGAAACACAAACATGATTAGTGGCGCCCGAATAAATGACCTAAGTGTCTTTCGATTCTTCCACCAAACACGCTTCTAAGTAATGAAGTTCCTTACCTTCCTTGCCCTTAGCGGCTAGGAATTCCCGGCAAGCCTTCTTGAAGTGACCTACCTTCCCACAATGGAAGCATTTGGACTTTTTAGGGTCCTTTGGCTTCTTGTTCTTCCCGTCCGAGACAGGAGGATTAGAAGAACTGGAAGCCACTTGCTTCTTATTTGGCCTCTTCCTCTTCTGTGAGGGATTGGAAGATTCTGCCAAATTGGCCTCTCCTTTAGGTCGGACCACATCCTTATCCCTGATCATCCGCTCATAAGCCTGTAGTTGCTTCATGAGCTCGGTTAGTCCTAACTCCTTTGTCGCCAGATTGTATGCGGCCTTAAACCCCACAAAATCTTTAGACAGAGTCTTGAACACCATCTCGATCTGGGTGTTATAGTCTAACTCAGCACCATTCTCAGCAGCCTCAGCGAAGAATCCCATTAGAGTGATCATATGGTCCTTCATCGGAGTACCCGCCTTTTGCTTGAAGTTCATAATGCTGGTGATAGCGGACTGTCGAGCCAATTTTTCTTGGCCTCCGAACATGTCCTCCAGATTGTCCATGATCTCCCCAGCAACTTGATAAGTCTCATGCTACTTTTGTAAAGCACTCGTCATGCTAGCAAGGATGTAGCATCGAGCTATTTCATTGGATTCTTTCCAATGATTATAGGCAACTGGGACTTCCTCAAGTGGTGTGTCAGGTTTGGGCCCAGGTGGGCATGGTTCGTCCAGTACGAACTTGTGTCTCTCGTAGCTGAGAACTATTAATAGATTTCTTTTCCAATTTTTATAATTATCGCCATTCAACTTATTTTCAGTAAGTATCGAAATGAGGGGTGTCGGTGACATTTTGAACTGAAATAAAATTATACTAGACATCATTACAAAGCCCAAGCAAATATACAGATAATTTAGCAAATAAAACATACAAGTATGTTCCTACATGAAACTTGAAAAAACATGTAACATTGCAACGGTAATTCTCAGCACTTATTGTCCCAAGCCACCGAGGGGTGGTCATGAAAACAAATAGCCGGAACATGGACCCCGTCTAATTAATATATGTTACCTTAAATCCTCCAAGGTTAAGACATATATTAATAACCGCTTATTTGGCCACCAGTTTAGTTAACAGAGCTTCTAGGGAAGGTTAATAACTAAACGAGTCTTGAGTGTATAACCATTGTTTACGTAGCCCGATCCACGTCCTGCCAAGCCACCGAGGGGTGGTCATGAATAGGATCACACCCGAACACGTTTTCCACATAGGAGATCCAATCTAGTATACCGGCGGCGGTAAACACCTACCGAGGGGTGTGGTCAGGGCAGAACTGATGCGAGGCGTTACCATGCTTTCACATATGGATCAACAATGGAGGCCGTGGGTTTTGTTTGAAACCCTCTCCCACTCAATATTTTGAAAAACATGTAAGTTTTGACAAATTATGTATGATCAATATAGTATGAGCGGCACTCACCTATCCTATATGACATGTTATCAAATATGCATACAAAACATCCATCAATACATATTTATACATCCATGACATATCACAGAAAAAATAATTGACAGAATAACCAAGTTATGGTTCCATCCTAGAACAAAGAAAATAAAGATTACAAAATTCCATCCAAAGCATTCTTTGGGTCTTGAATTCTGTTCCATCTTCTTGTATCCTTCTTTATGTAGCCTCTCCATTTATTTCTCATCCCAAGAATTATTTAAAATTTAAATATCCAAAAATTTAAATTTCAAATTCAAATTCCAAATTCGAATTTCAAATTTAAATTTTAAACAATTTTAAACATCATGTGTAATAATATGTAATTTCAAAAATTTCAAATTTTTAATTACATATTTTTAAACATGATTCAAAATTAAATCTCAAATTTAAAAATCAAAATTTTTTGATTTTTTGGACCGTCGGACCGCCGCCCCTGTAGGCGGCAACTGCCGTGGGCAGCCACCAACCTCGGAGGGGCTGGCAGCCCACGGCCGCCCCCTGTGCAGCCCTGTTGGGCTACAGGCCAAGCCTGCAGCGCCAGGCTGCGCGCCCAGGCTGGGTGCAGCAGTCGGCAGGCTGCAAGCAGCGCCTGCAGCCAGAGGCTGCACGCCCAGGCTGGGGCCAGCCTTGGGCAGGCCACGGCCACCCCTGGGCTGCAGGCCAAGCCTGCGGCCGGGGTGGTGTGGGCCTGCTTAGGGGCTGCAACAGCCCCATCTTGCCTGAGGGCAGGAGCTGCAGCCCCACCAAGGCCCGTCGGCCTATTCCGAGGGATCGTGTCTCGATTTTCGTGTCATATTCCAATTTACCTATTAGGATCTCCAAAAATTAATTTGAATCCTAATTAATTTGAAATTTTCCACACAATCAAAATTTCAACCTTTAAATCAAATTTAATTTTTTTGGGAAAAAATAAATTACGGTCTTCAATCTTCAATCTCCTCCAAGAATAATTACATAAAAAATTCTAAACCGTTTCCGGTGTACAAAAATTCTAACCATAAAAATTCTAAGAGACAAAAATTAAAATCCATGGGAAAATTACAGTATTAATAAACTGCTCCCATGGTTACATAAAAAATTCCTAGATACAGTATTTCTAAATTCTAAGGAACCATAACCGGTATAAAGAAGCATGCTTATAATAATTCAAAAAAAATTAAAATAACCACGTACTTTATACATAATCCATGATAACAACATAAAGGAACCCTAGAATGCCACTCTCTAAATATCAAATCCATACATAAATAAAAAGACTAAGTAATTGTCTAATTTATGTACATGGCATAGTCATGAGATGTCTCTGATACCAATTGTAGGAAAATAAATCGATAAAAACGTATCAGAGTGGCGCAGCGGAACAATAAAAATTTTTTAGATCATTAAATATCTCATGATGCCATATACAACAAACCAACAACAATTAAAACTCATACCTCAAGGACGCCAATGTGCAGGAGGAGAATGACCGGAGGCTTCAACCAACTAGCCTTCTCTACTATTCTCCAATTCCCGAATGGCTGAGTGTGTGGGCACTCTGAACCTCGATCGGTATGCTAGCACTGCTAGTCTTCTTCCGACCACCCAGATCTCTAAAGAACTTTATTGTCACGATGAGCTGTGCAACAATAAGCCTACTCACCTGAGAGTCTGTGGTCTCAGAGAACTGGAGTGGCAGGACCTCTATTTATAGACCTACATGAGGTGATTCTCTGAATTCGAATTGGACTAGGAAAAGATTTTCTCCCTTATCCATAACCAAAAAATCCGAATTTTCCAAGGGAGAATCTCCATAATTAAATTCGGTTTTCCTAGGATAAATCCAATCCAAATCTAAACAAGATTTTAACTAGAATTTTATCTCCCTTTTTCAACCAAAAAATTCGAATTTTTCTTGGAGAAAATCTCAACAAAAGTTTCGGCCATTATGGATAAGGGAGAATCAAAAATTCCACTAGGATTTTCAAGCTTGAATCTCATCTCAACCTTATCCAAAATAACCGAATTTCCTAGGAGATTTTCTCCTTAATTTCGGCCACTTTTCAGGGAAGGAGAGAATCCAAATTCAACTAGGATTGAAACTTGAATTTTTCCCTTGAATCCTATCCACAAAAACCGAAATTTGCTTGAGGATTATCCTCAAAATTTCGTCCCTTATTTGTTGGGATTTGGATTCAAAATTCAAGTAGGATTCTAACAAGATTATCCTCTCCAAATCCAACTCAAATTCGAATTTCAAACCTTGTGGATTTTCCACAACAAATTCGAATCCTACTTGGACTGTGATTCAAAATTTGAATTTCAAATTTCAAATTCAAATTTCAAATTTCAAATTTCAAATTTCAAATTTAAATTTTAAATTCAAATTTCAAATTCGAATTTCAAATTCAAATTTCAAATTCAAATTTCAAATTCAAATTTCAAATTTCAAACTTCAAAATTCAAATTTCAAATTTCAAAATTCAAATTTCAAATTCCACAAAACGGTTGTATTTCATATTCTTGTTCTCATGGATAATTTTCTACAACTCCAATCCAATCTCAAATAAAATCATGGCAAATTTATTTGGAGTTCGAATAATTATGTACTCTATTATCCAAAACAAAATCTGAATCCAACCGGAGAGAATCTTGTCTACCATCCTAATCCTGTGTCATCACCATCCATACATAATAAACCAGCCAATAGCATACACAAATCAATTTGCCAAACGTTAAGGAATTATGTGGAGCTAGTAGAGGGACTGATTGGACATATATAATCGGGCTCCCGTGATTCCATATGATCATCATTCTTTACCGAACAACTCAATCATATGATCACTAGTTTCAGAGTCACACCATTATAAACCTGAAACTGAACTCCCAATTATATACCGTATTACGTAAGCCTGTGACGAGCTACCATCCAATGACCTTGTCATATATGCAAAACCCTCATATGATATCCATGATCAGCCTTAGGTCAAAGTCCGTTTAATCCTACTGATCAGGCTATCTTAAAGTTCCATTATACTACCGAATTAAGAAAATGATTATTTACCATATGTGAATAAGAAGTCATCCGCCCAGCAGACGACCCAAGGCCTTGTCCATTTTCACATTCAGTATAATGCCTTTAAGAGGATACCTTTAACTCCTCAGAGCTATGATTCCGATATCTGCAAACAAACCCTTCATCATATACAAGTCATGCACCCAACGAACCGGTCTATAAGCTTACTACCTCTGAGACGCTTTAGCTATTAGAACATCAAAGTACACAAGTCATATACATGAAGTAGTTCATTTACTCAGGATTAAGGTTATTGCACAATGAACGTCAAAAGCAGATTGATCCACTCATAGCGGACTACGTAGATCAATCACACTTTAGTCCCGGTCTAATATGTCACCACCGAGCAACATATCCATGTCTCTACTTGGGAGTCCAGCTCCAGACAGTCAAGACAAACCGTCCCCTCTAAGGCTTTAGACAACATAATAGTCTTAACATGAGTTAGATGCTCGGTCTAACCCCATAGACTACAGACCATAGTTTAGACTGCTAACTTTAGAACATTGTCTTCTCGCATACAAAAGTCCATTGCATGCAACGTTCTAACAGTTTTAACATAAGCAGTCAGTGAGCCATATTTGCTTACATTTACTTTAACATGTAAATAAGACGAGGACAGATAGCAATGTAATGAATAACCTCTATGTATAATTTTATTATCCAGTTCAAAATGAATACATCAAAATGTCTCTAATACTTAGGGCATTTCCTAACAACCTCGCCTCACATCCGCCTCCATCGTCGTCATTGCCCATCGTGGCTTATGCCAAAGGACGCTTACCACAGCATGAACACACTCTGTGAGCTTTACGGCCAGTAAGTACAAAATGTTAACCGCAAAACATGTTTAAACATAATACGTACTTAAAAATGCATAAGCATGCAAGATAGTCACATAGACCACTTAGCATATACCATATCATCACATATCATGTCAGAGCATACAAACTTTACATACCATATGCATACAGATTACTTCATGTAAAAGCATGTGTCTTACTGTAGCTGAAAGCATAGTGAACTAATGCAGACAATGTACTATGCATGATCCGGTTATGTTCATTTATGCTTTAGTACTCTTTCATTTCTCTTGTCTACTTAGGGCCCATGTATTAGTAGCGTGTACGCGTAGACCAACGGTAACACCGAGGTTAACTAATGTCGAAGAGCCATCAATTGATGCTCAACTTTTGGCCTTAACTTTCTTTAACTGGCAACCCCTTCGACTGAAGGAGCCGGTACGACACACCTATTTATTTCCATCTTGTTTAACTGTTCTAGCCATATGCTTCTCTAAGCTATCCCCAATCCTACGCGATATGGATCTATGGCTTCTAACTTGTTCTTTCATCAATCTACGCGATTGTGAAACTATATGCTCTTATGTATGCTGTGCAACATCGTGTGCATGTAAGGCATACTTAACATATTGTAAAACCATCATTTTAACATCATTTTATTCATGTTGCAGGCGGAGTTGTACTTACCTAATTGCAAGCACTTGTATTCGTGCCTTTAGAAATTTACAGGTTACTACCTGTCATCAATAACGTCTCTCGTTAATACCTTCTCTAAGTCACCAATATTGTTAGTGACTAAAGTAGATAATTACTCGATACCGATTGCCGTCGGCACTACTTACTCTCTATCTCAAGAGTTAACTTATTCATATGTGGTTAATTAATTTATGGCCCCATAAATTAACTACCACGGCCTTAGGCTACTTTTGCCTATACTCGTGTTTTCATGTGGTACTGGGGTCACTCGGTACCCTATTGGCCTATCTAGGAATTTGGTGTCTAGTTTCCGTCGCGTTTGATTAACTGTCTTCTTGACAGTTAAATCAACGTTCCTCATAATGTTGCCCTGAACACGGTCCTTGACTAATTTACTGATCAGTCAACAAACCGATTACCTCGCATTTTGACAACTAGGTAGCCTATCGGGCTACTATGCATAGGCTTGGTATAGTAACCGTCCGGGTTACTTTGCTTGTTTAGGTGTGGTAGTCTACCGGGTTACCTTGCGTTTTTTGTATAGTAGCCACCTAGGCTACCTCTACCATATTGCACTAAAAACGTCCTTTGTTTTGTGTGAAACCTCTCTTAGGGTTATGCACGAACCCTTTTTGAAACACTTGTTTAAATCTAGGAATTCTTACAAAAAGGATTTTTTTTCATTTTGAAATGGGTTTGGCATCCCCACATTTTTGTAAAAGCAAAGAGTTTGAAATGGTTTGAAAGGGGTATGGTATCCCCATATTTTTGAAAATGAGTCTTACCTCACTGCGTTGGAGGATGAGGGTGTTTTTTGTTGAAATCCTTTCTAAGTCATTTAAAGGGAACACATGGTGAATGTGCTCAAAAGTGTGGTGTTGGACCACTTTTTGAAAATAATTTGAAACTTGTTCGAAAAGGCTTTGTTCAAGAATTTGGCGTTCATGAAACTTTTCATCCTCGACAAAATGAACAATTCTCGTGTTCATTTCAGATCCTAACTCTAACTCTAACGGCTCCTAAATTCATTAAACCCGTGGCCTTTATGCCTAGTTTTTATAAAAGTTCTAGTTTTACACACTTTTAAAAACAGGTCTGTTTGGGGCCTTAAACAGCCGAATTTTGAAACCCACATATGTCAGTTTCAAGGTTTCGTTGAGATCTAAAACTTTCGTGTTTTGGCCAAAGTCTGGTTCAGCCTCTAAAAGGGTCATTTTAATAAAAATCTGAGAATGTTCATTTGGTCCAGATTTGTTACTCCCAGTTTTGGACACCAAACCAATACCAGCCGAAAAGCCTATCATAAGTTCATTTTTGGCCAATGGCTATTTGATGTAAAAACGATCGTATTGAAATTTCCTTAAAATTTCATGTTTTACCAAGTCCCAGATTCGGACACTAAGTTGGTCAAAATGGCCAAAATCCGTGGCTTATCCTGGGGACAGATTTTGTGTCCAGCCACCCTCTACACACTCGTGCACACACATATCTCAAACCACTTGTAAACTAAAGTAAACACAACCACAACCACAAAAACTTTAAAAACTGAAAGCTAAGGGGTCAAATAACTTATTACAACCCATGTGCATAACCAAATACACATAAATCTCCTTTGATTAAAAACTTAAAAACAACTAACCACAAAAGATGGGGGTTTTTCGGTTTATACCTTAAAGTGCTTTGATCCAAGCTCAACCAGGCCAAGGGTGGCTGTCAAGGCTCCGTGCAAAACAAAGGGGGTTGAGGGGTCACTTGTGCTAGAATGAGAACACAAAGAAAACAAAACGTTGCTCTTAATATCAAGCCAAGATTAAAAACTAAACCATAGAAAAAATTTCTGTTCTAGGGTCTTACCGAAACTACGTTGGAAGAGTGCACCTCTAGCAACTTGTGTGGCCAAGCTTTTATGTGAAAGTTATGTGAAATATGGGTGGTTTAGGTGCTGAAGAGGGGTCGGATTTTCTGAAGAGAAAGGGGAGAGAAAGCTGTATTTTTCTTGAGAGTTTTTGTGAGCAAATGGGAAAAGTGAGACCTAAGGGTGGTTGCACTTTTTTATAGGCAACTCTAAGCAACTTTACTTAAATCTAAGCCCTCTTAATTAAGCCACAATTTAGCTCAATTGGGGGACAAAAATCTGTGCTTCAGCCCTTGAAATGTCAGAGCCATGATGGAGGGTGAAAGGGAGCAAGTTTTCATTAAATGGTCATGGTCCTCTTGTCCTTAAAAACCCATTTTTTTTAATCTAAAAACTCCAACACATCCCTTGATTTAAGGGATCATTTTCAGCTGGTTTTGCAGCTAGTTTTGCAGCTATTTTCCTAAACAAAGGGGGCATGGTTTGGTTGGGGTAAAGGTCCTACCGAATCAGTTCTATGCAGTCTAGTTTTCTACTATGTTCTTCGACCCATTCTCGGTAGTGTTCTAATTTTCATCCAAAAATTTGAATTTTCTGAATTTGATTTTTGTACTGATGATTTCTAATTGTTTTATACTGTTTAAGAGCCCATTCTATGTCAAATCACTATTCATTTCCTATATTGTGGTTGTGTCTACACTGTGTTGTCCTTTCGCACGTAAACCGGGCGTTCCTCGGTGAAATTTCAGACACAATCTCTCTTGACTAATTCGGACGTTTTGATTTCAATTTTATCAGTCTTAAATCCGTCTGGGATTGTCTGGACCAATTTTTGGGATCTATGTGGTCCCACCTCGAAAAACATGTCAGGTGCCCGTTTGACTAATTTAGGCGTCCTGAGTCTAGATATATCAGTTTTGAGTCAAACTAAGGTCGTCTTGGCCAGTAACTTGACATTGCGTCTTGCACTATTCACTATTCACTATTCACGGGGTCACCGTTCTCTGTTCTAACTGACTAGTCCAAGTGTTATGACTCTGATTTTGTCAGTCTCTGGGTGAGAAGAGGTCATCCGAACCATTTTCTCGATACTGTACCCCTGCTAGGGCGATTTCTCGCTGTTGTGCTCAGATGTTTAGTCCGCGTGTTCTGGTGATCTGCTCACCAGTCTTGTGTCAGGAAATGGTCATCTGGACCAGTTTCATGACACTACGTATCTTATACACTTATACACATAACAGGGTGGACCGGATTCTCTGTCGGTTACCCCTTTTCACTGTATGAATAGTAATAAATGGTACTACACCTGTTTAGTCTATTCAACTTGAATTTATACTGTATTTATCAACTTAATTACTCATTTCATAGTAATTAGGTTTCACGCATTACAAAAGTCTTCAAATCGGCTCTCTACTCAGTACACGGCCTTCTACAAGGGTTCTAACACAGGCGTGTATGGCTCGAGCACGGGCGTGTACTAGCTGAGCTTTCTCAACATAGCCGTGTCTTGGAACACGCTCACTTTACTCGAGTGGTACACGGCCACTTACACGATCGTATACCTAACCATGTAAAACTACACGGCTATGTTAACTCACACGACCTCTCTCATAAAACAATCCGATCAGTGTACGATTTCTTACACGACCTTGTACCTAATCATGTTCGATGTATTTGCACTAAAAATGCATCAAATTATTCCTTAACGTTTCATTGAATAATTTGTTAAGTTACAGGGACGGGGTGGTCCTTACAACCTTCCCCCCTTACAAAATTTTTGTCCTCGAAAATTAGAATAAATCGGGGAAGTCTCTCTTCATATCCTCTTCCCTTTCCCATGTAGCTTCTTCTATATTGTGATTCCACCATAGCGCTTTCATAAGCGGGATCACTTTATTCCTGAGGACTTTGCTCTCCTTAGCTAAAATTCGCACTGGCTTCTCTTCATATGTCAAGTCGGCGTATACTTCAACAGGCTCTTGACTTAATACGTGGGAACTGTCAGGCACATATTTCTTCAGCATCGAGATGTGGAAAACATTATGCACGGATACCAACTCGAGAGGGAGCGCAAACCTGTAGGCTACCTTCCCAATTCTCTTGAGGATCTCGAAGGGTCCTATATATCGAGGGCTGAGCTTCCCTTTCTTCCCAAAGTGCATCACCCCTTTCATGGGTGCCACCTTGAGGAAAACTGAATCTTCTTCCCGAAACTTGAGAGGTCTGCGTCGTTTATCGGCGTAACTCTTCTAACGACTATGAGCTATCTCCAGTCTCTCCCGTATAATCTTCACGTCTTCTATTGTACTTTTGACGAAGTCCGTGCTAGTGAGCTGTTTCTCTTTGGTCTCATTCTAGTGGACCGGAGATCTACATTTCCTTCAATAGATTGCCTCGTATGGTGCCATTCTGATCGAGGAATGGTAGCTGTTGTTGTACGAGAACTCTATTAGCGACAGCTTTTGGTCCCAATTCCCCTTGAAGTCTAGGGCACACACTCTCAACATATCTTCCAACGTTTGTATTATCCTTTCTGACTGATCGTCGGTTTGAGGGTGGAAAGCTGTGCTGAACTTCAACTTAGTCCCCATTAAAGCTTGGACGCTCTGCCAAAACCTTGAAGTGAAGCGCCCATCACGATCTGAAATTATTAACTTAGGTACACCGTGCAGTCTTACTATCTGGGCCACGTACATTTCTGCTAGCCTCTCTACTGAGTAGCTCAACTTCGTGGCTAAGAATCGAGCTGATTTCATCAGTCGATCCACAATTACCCAGATGGTGTCATTTCCACTTGATGTTCTAGGTAGTCCAACCATGAAGTCCATTATAATCTGTTCCCATTTCCACTCAGGAAGCTCGATTTTCTGCAGTTCTCCTCGAGGTCGTTGATGTTCTACTTTAATTTTTTGACATGTAAGGCACTTTGTGACAAATTCAGCGACGTCGCCCTTCATCTTAGGCCACCAAAAACTGTCTTTCAAGTCTTTGTATAGCTTGTTTGCCCCAAGATGAACTGAGTACAGTGTGTCATGGGCTTCTGAAAGGATCCTTTTCCAGAGTTTTTCATCATTCGGAATGCACACTCTATTTCTAAAATAGAGTACGCCATCCTTGGAGACTTGGAATTCTGACTTTTGGTCCTCCATTGCCTCCTTCTTGTGCTTGTTTAGGGTTAAATCGAGGTCTTGGCCGGCCTTGATTTCTTCTCAGAGTGTTAATTGGAGGGTCATTTTAGACAACTTCCCCGTTAGAATCTTGATTTTGCCATTACATGGCTCATTCTGTAGGGCTTCTGGCAAGGCATTGATAGCTATAAGCGATAAAGAGTACTTCCTACTCAATGCATCAGCCACCTTGTTGGCTTTCCTTGGGTGATATAGGATCTCGCAGTCGTAATCCTTCACCAATTCTAGCCATCTTTGCTGCCTCATGTTGAGCTCCTTCTGCATGAAGATGTATTTGAGGCTTTGGTGGTCCGTATAAATCTCGCACTTGACGCCATATAGATAATGCCTCCATATTTTCAGTGCAAACACGACCACTGCTAGCTCCAGGTCATGAGTCGGATAATTCCTTTCGTGTTTCTTAAGCTGTCGCGAGGCATAAGCCGACTACTTTCCCATTCTGCATCAATACGGCTCCCAGTCCGGTCTTAGATGCATCACTGTAGATTACAAAATTTCCCTGTTCAGCGTCTGGTATGGTCAGGATCGGAGCGCTCATAAGTCTGTGTTTTAGCTCCTGGAAGTTTTTCTCGCATTTATCCGTCCACTCATACTTCTTCTCCTTCTTGGTGAGTGCTGTGAGTGGTGCGGCTAACTTCGAGAACCCTTTTATGAAATGTCTGTAATAGCCTGCTAGGCCTAGGAAACTACGGATCTACGTCACGTTCTTTGGAGTCGGCCATTCACTGACTATTTCGACTTTCACTGGGTCTACTGATACTCCGTCTTTAGAGACCACGCGACCAAGAAAATGGACCTTTTCCAGCCAAAATTCGCACTTGGAGAATTTGGCGTATAGCTAGTGCTCCTTTAGCTTGAGTAGAATAGCTTTTAGATGCTCCTCGTGTTCCTCCCTTGTCTTAGAATACACAAGTATGTCATCGATGAATACAATGACAAACTTATCTAAGAACTCCTTAAACACTCTATTCATCAGATCCATGAAGGCCGCGGGGGCATTCGTTAGTCCAAATGACATAACGAGGAACTCGTAGTGTCCATATCGTGTACGGAAGGCTGTCTTAGGTATGTCTGCACCTCTAATTCGTAGTTGGTGATACCTGGAACATAGGTCGATTTTCAAGAACACTGCAGTATCTCGGAGCTGGTCGAATAGATCATCGATTCGTGGCAACGGATACTTGTTCTTTATAGTGACCTTATTCAGCTCCCTGTAATCGATGCATATCCTTAACGTTCCATCTTTCTTCTTCATGAATAAAACTGGTGCTCCCCACGATGAACAACTCTGTCGAATGAAGCCCTTGTCCATTAGGTCCTTAAACTGGGCCTGGAGTTCCTTTAACTCTACCGGGACCATTCTGTATAGGGCCTTGGAGATGGGGCCTGATCCTGGTAACAGCTTGATCTCGAATGATATCTCCCTTTCCGGTGGAAGTCCTGGCAGATCCTCTAGGAATACTCTTATGAATTCTCTGACCATTGGGACATCTTCAGGCCTTATCTCTGCTTCTTGGTTGCTGTCTACCATGTATGCTAAGAAACCGACGCATCCACTGGATAGAAGTTTGTGAGCCCTCATAGTGGATATTATTATCTTCGGTTACTTCAACGATAGCCCTTTGTAGACAAACTCTTTGTTCCCATTCAGCTCGAAGGTAACCTCTCATCTTCGACAGTCTATTACGGCGCTGTACTTAGTGAGGAAGTCCATTCCCACGATTACGTCGTAGTCTCACATGTTGATGACGATTAGGTTTACACTCAGCTCGTAGCCACTGATAACTACTGGTACATGTCTTATCTAATAGCTAGACAACAAAACTTCCCCGGAGGGAAGGGCAGTTCAGAAAGTTTGGTTCATCTTGTCTATGTTCTGACCTAGTTCTCTAGCCAACTTTGATGACACAAAAGAATGCGTAGCTTCAGAATCAAATAATACTAATGCAGTGGAGTTGGCGACAGAAAGCTGACCTGTCACCACGGTTGAGGTTCCAGCTTCTGCATCTTCCCTTGTAAAGGCATAAATTCTCCCCTGCATCTCTGGAGCTTCCAGTTTACCTTGGGTGATGGGTGTACCTTCAATTCTGGCTTGGGCGGCATGTGGTTGGCCGCTACTAGCACGGGCTTGGCCCTACTGATTCTGAGGGTTTGAGCAGCATTATTTAGTGAAGTGGCCTTCCTTGCCACAGATGTAGCAACCGCTAGTGCCTAAGCGGCACTCCCCTAGGTGGTTCTTCCCGCATTTCGGGCAAGGAGGGTACTGAGTACCATTTCCTCCCTGATTGTTCTTCTTTTGGGGAAAATTCCTCTGTTGCCCTTGGTTATTCTGGCTTTCTCTCCTCTTGTTGTTATGGGACTGTCGGTTACTCTGACTATTTCTTGTATTCTGACCCTTATGTTGTGAATCAGGGTTCGATCTTCCTATTGGGTCTGGCCAGTGTCTTTTCCTCTCTCTTGGCCTTGAAGATCTGTGCTTTCCTCTCCCTATCTTGGGCCAACCAGTATTCAGCCCTGATGGCTCGGCTAACACACTCAGCCACCGTTGTTGGCCCGTGGCTTCCACCGCATACTTGGATGGCAATGTCGGTTCTAAACATCTTCAATATTCTCCTGACCCTTTCCTTTTCAGTTGGCACCAGGTCGGGACATAGTCGGGCTAGCTGCTCGAACTTGCAGACGGCTTCCATTATAGTCATACTACCTTAGCATAGATTGTTGAACTCATCTTGGTGTGCTGCCAAGGCTTCATCATTGAAATATATTTCTCTAAACTCAATAATGAAGTCTGCCCAGTTCATTGCATTAACGCCTCTCCTGATAGCCACTGTCTTCCACTGATGTGAATCAAATAACGGCTTCAAAGGAACCAATCAACGTCAAGGGAACCAATTCAAATACCAATTGGGCCGGTTACAAGAGCGAGAGCAAAGAGATTTAAAGAAGCACTTAATGGGCTAATGCAAGAGGTTTGTGCTCAATCAAATTCGTGGCTCATTGAGCATGATTCATGATACATTGACTTAATTCAAGCCCATGAGGAATTCAGCTAATTCAATCAGGCCCAAGACGTTTTTTAACCAAGGATTTTTGAATTTGTGGCAGAATAACTACCTTCCTACATTTACGAATTTGGTTAGGATTAGATTTTCAGATTTGTTAGGATTTAGAAAGGTTTGGGATTATCTTTTCAGATTTGTTAGGATTTAGGAAGATTTGGGAATATCTTTTGTAACAAATTTTCAAATAATTTTCGGATTTTTTTAGGCTTATTTTTTCAGATTTTTTATCTTTTGGTTGCTCTCTTTTTCACTCCTTTTCTTTTGTTCACCCTCTTTTTGTAACCTCACTTGATCTTCATACACTTGTTGTGGTGTCAGTGGTATAAGAGTGATTGGTTGATCGTTGAGCATGAATGAATACTTGTTGGTAAAGCCATCCATGTTGACACACCAATCAAACTGCTTCTCTAAATCATCAGAGACGATTTTACCTTGGACCGGAGGAACTTTCATCTTAATGATACCCAAATTGTTTTCTTCTCGATTCCTAGCTCTTGTAAATCGCCCTCCATGTATCCTATTACCCACAACTGAATTTCGATCGTCTTCTTTATCAAAGCCAGCCCCATAATACTTTTCGTCTTCATCTCTCACTCTTCGAAATTGAACTCTTTCCCTTTTACACACATTAGGAGTATTTTGTGACTGCTTCAAACGTGCAATCTCTATCCGGTCCAAACGTTCATGCACTCGTTCTAATTCAACTCTCAATATCCGTTTCATCTCTCTCATCAACTGTAATTGCAGGTTTGGAATAGTTGGTCGTGGTGCCTCTACGGTTGAGTTTTCTTCTTGATTGCGTGACATATTTAAAATCTGTAAAATAAGGCTAAAAACCTTACAAGCTCTCCCTCACGTGTTTCACTCGAGATACGAAAATTCACTCACTCTCGTGTTTGTCACTCAAATGGTTTTTACCTTCTAATATGCTCACTACTCCTGCCTTTTTCCACTCGTTGATTCTCTTTTGGTTCTTTTCAAACAAAACAAATGATAATCAAAACTTCCAGCAATGATTTACCGAGAACCCACAAAAAAAAAAAAAAACAGTAAGTACGCGAATTGACAGATAAGAAAAGAATTTCACAAAACTGAATCTTTCTTGATGATGAATCAACTTTTTTTTCCCTAGTTTTTTTAATCTGAATTTTCTTTTTTTTTTTTCTTTCTTGGATCCTCTTGATTTGAATTCTGAATAACACAACCGAAAATTACAACCTTAATTTGGAATTAAAAAAAAAATGAAAATAAATGGGATAGGCAAACCTGAGTTTTAGAACCTAAGCTCTGATACCAAATGATACGAACCCCGTCAAGAATAACGAGACCCGTCAAGATTGTGAACCCAAGAACGTTCTAAAATCAGGTTCGAATGGATGGGAGACCTCGACCCGTTGCTTCAGCAAAAACAAGAACCTTGGTATATTGACCTCAACCCGTTGCTTAATGCGAAACAAAAACCTTGGTATAAGAAAGACACCACAATCAACTATGGAAGGGTTGATTGATAAGTCAGAAGCGAATACCACGGAAAATTCCGATAAGTTCAGATAGTTCTTCGAAGAACCAAAGAGAATTAAAACTCTCAAATTTATGAATTAAATTGATGTGATCTGATTTATTGCTATGGGGACGCCTATTTATAGGCAATTGTTACAAAGAATATTCCTAAAAAAAATCTGAAAATTATTTGAAAATTTGTTACAAAAGATAAGCCTAAATCCTAACTGAAATTTGTTACAAAAGATATTCCCAAATCTTCCTAAATCCTAACAAATCTAAAAAGATAATCCCAAACCTTCCTAAATCCTAACAAATCTGAAAATCTAATCCTAACCAAATTCGTAAATGTAGGAAGGTAGTTATTCTACCACAAATTCGAAAATTCTTGGTTAAAAAACGTCTTGGGCTTGATTGAATTAGCTGAATTCCTCATGGGCTTGAATTAAGTCAATGTATCATGAATCATGCTCAATGGGCCACGAATTTGATTGAGCCCAAACTCTTGCATTTGCCCATTAAGTGCTTCTTTAAATCTCTTTACTCTCGCTCTTATAACCGGCCCAATTGGTATTTGAATTGGTTCCCTTGACGTTGATTGGTTCCTTTGAAGCCATTATTTGATTCACATCATCCACCACTGTCGTGCTCCTTTGCGTAGGACAAGGGATGCACACAGTACCTTTTATCACACTTTGTACTTGGGACTCGTATCACATATCATCTTAATGATTTTACTCAATAATCATGAATATAAGTATATATGTTATATCTTTCCTTTCTTTTTCTTTACTATGATGTTCAATACGATTTGTATCTTAACTTATCATATTGAAACATCTTCTAAGTGCTAGGACCTATCCCGCACATACTATCACACTATACTCATGTGTGAAAAACATATCTGAGCCCTTGGGAAGTGGTGTTGCTTTTCATATATCATAAGAAAGTACATAACTTTGGTTTGTTGTGTGGCGGCCCGCCCTTCATAGAGATCATACAATACTATTACAGTTAAGCTTCATAGCTAACTGCGATAGATTGTACTCTTATGGGTCGTAGGCTAATCTATCTCTCTTTAAAACATGATGTTTTTGGGAAATTTTTTTTTAAACATCATGTGAAACATTATCCACTAATCACTTTGTTTACAAGTATAAAGCAATTTACATAATACAGTACTTTCACAAAATATATATTATTACAAAAGACAGTTTCTCTTTCCTTTCTCTGTTATCGCTCAGCGGAAAGACTCTGGCAGGACCATATCCCTTGGCCTCCTATCCCATTTGACACTCGCTATCCCATCCGCCATCCAGCCATACAAAGCTAGTGAGCTGGTTGCTTACCTGCAACATAAGCAAAAATGGTGAGCTACAGGCTCACTAAGTTCAAACATGCAAGAAATAGAATTTCTATGAATAGTATTATTCATCATAAATAGTAATATTGACAACTATTCATCATGAATAGTAACTTTGACCATTACACAGTATGTCAACAGTACATTAACCACGATGTTAGTACCCTCACGAAACTGTCTTACGCTCAATTATGGCATAGTTTCAGTTTTAGGTAATTATCTTTACTTATGTTTAGGTTTTGAGCTCAGGTTGGCAGTACCATTTTTAGCGCGCATGACTGGGAGCGGTACATTAGTGCTGACCTCCATAACCTTAATCTCATCATCATAGCCCCGAAGGCAAAATTTACCTCCCTGTACGGAAGACTGGTACGTCAAAAGTGGTTTCATTACCGACTTTTTAAAGTTCTAACCCGGTGACTTCATATTGCCCCGTGGTTAGGAATGGTTCACATTTTAAATTTCACGTGAGTGAGTTTCGTTAACCTCGCTCTAGTGCCCGAAGCACAATTATTATGTGTCCCATTTTCAATAGTGCCCGTAGCACATTGCGTCTCTCTCTCTATTCTATAATAGTGCCCGTAGCACATATATACCTAACTTATAGTTAGTACATCAAAGTTGGCAATAATAATGCTACATGTTACAGACAGGTAAATGTCTGAACTTACCTTATCCGTCTCTTCTCTTTTTCTTTCCTGGATCTTTAATCGCTCTCCTTGTGAGTCGATTTTGGGATCCTACAGACAAAACCTTGCCTGTTAATTTCATTTCCATTTATAACTTTTATTTTTTTATTAAAAAGCTTAAATAAAACCTATTTATAACTTTTTAGGCTTTATTTATCATTTTCCCCATTTTTCTCAACTTTTATAAAATTATGATTTTGCCCCTATATTTTGGTAAAATTACAATTATGCCCTTGACGGGATTTTCTCGATCTAGACTGCACTTTTGGTTCTTAGGAACTTTTCTGACTCTTTTCTATCCATTACCGGGTTTGTTTCTATTTTATTTTTATTTTTCACCTTCCCGACCCTCGGGAAGTACTATTCCGACCCTTATGTCGATTTAATGATTTTCTATCGTTTCAGAGCCTCAAATGGACGTTTTACTAGTATTTAAAATGTTCATCTTGTTAGGAAATGCCCTAAGCATTAGAGACATTTTGATGTATTTATTTTGAACTGGAAAATAAAATTATATATAGAGGTTATTCATTACATTGCTATCTGTCCTCGTCTTATTTACAGGTTAAAGTAAATGTAAACGAATATGACTCCCTGACTGCTTGTGTTAAACTGTTAGAACGTTGCATGCAATGGACTTTTGTACGCGAGAAGACAATGTTATAAAGTTAGCGGTCTAAACTATGGTCTGTAGTCTATGGGGTTAGACCGAGCATCTAACTCATGTTAAGACTATTATGTTGTCTAAAGCCTTGGAGGGGACGGTTTGTCTTGACTGTCTGGAGCTGGACTCCCAAGTACAGACATAGATATGTTGCTTAGTGGTGACATATTAGACCGGGACTAAAGCTGATTGATCTACGAAGTCCGCTTTGAGTGGATCGATCTGCTTTTGACGTTCATTATGCAATAACCTTAATCCTGAGTAAAAGGACAGCTTCATGTATATGACTTATGTACTTTGATGTTCCAATGGCTAAAGCGTCTCAGAGGTAGTAGGCTTATAGACCGGTTCGTTGGGTGCATAACTTGTATACAATGAAGGGTTCGTTTACAGATATCGGAATCATAGCTCTAATGAGGAGTTAAGGGTATCCTCTTAAAGGCATTATACTGAATGTGAAAATGGACAAGGCCTTGGGTCGTCTGCTGGGCGGATGACTTTTTATTCACACATGGTGAATAATCATTTTCTTTATTCGGTAGTATAATGGAACTTTAAGATAGCGTGATCAGTAGGATTAAACGGACTTTGGCCCAAGGCTGATCATGGATATCATATGAGGGTTCTGCATACATGACAAGGTCATTGGACGATAGCTTGTCACAGGCTTACGTAATACGGTATAGTGATCATATGATTGAGTTGTTCGGTAAAAGAATGATGATCATATGGATTTGCGGGAGCCCGATTATATATGTCCAATCAGTCCCTCTACTAGCTCCACATAATTCCTTAACGTTTGGTAAATTGATTTGTGTATGCTATTGGCTGGTTTATTATGCATGGATGGTGATGACACAAGATTAGGATGGTAGACAAGATTCTCTCCGGTTGGATTCAAATTTTGTTTTGGATAATAGAGTACACAATTATTCGAACTCCAAATAAAGTTGCCATGATTTTATTTGAGATTGGATTGGAGTTGTAGAAAATTATCCATGAGAACAAGAATTTGAAACACAACTGTTTTGTGGATTTTGAAATTTGAATTTTGAAATTTGAATTTGAAATTTAAATTTGAAATTTGAAATTTGAATTTGAAATTCGAATTTGAAATTTGAAATTCAAAGTTTGAATCACAGTCCAAGTGGGATTAGAATTTGTTGTGGAAAATCCACAAGGTTTGAAATTCGAATTTGAGTTGGATTTGGAGAGGATAATTTTGTTAGAATCCTACTTGAATTTTGAATCTAAATCCTAAAAAATGGTGGACGAAATTTTGAGGATAATCCTCAATAGAATTTCAGTTTTTGTGGATAAGGTTCAAGGGAAAAATTCAAGTTTCAATCCCAGTTGAATTTGGATTCTCTCCTCCCCGAAAAGTGGCCAAAATTTTGGAGTTTTTTCCTAAGAAAATTCGGTTATTTTGGATAAGGATGAGATAAGATTCAAGCTTGAAAATCCTAGTGGAATTTTGATTCTCCCTTATCCTAAAAGTGGCCGAATTTGTGGAGGAGATTTTCTCCTAGGAATTTCGAATTTTTTGGTTGAAAAAGAGGAGATAAAATTCTAGTTAAAATCTTGTTTAGATTTGGATTGGATTTATCTATTATGGCCGAATTTTATTGTTGAGATTCTCCCATAGAAAATTCAGATTTTATGGTTATGGATAAGGGAGAATATATTTTCCTAATCCAATTCAAATTCAGAGAATCACCTCATGCAGGTCTATAAATAGAGGTCCTGCCACTCTAGTTCTCTACGACCACAGACTCCCAGGTGAGCAGGCTTATTGTTGCACAGCTCATCGTGACAATAAGCTCTTTAGAGATCTAGGTGGTCGGAAGAAGACTAGCAGTACTAGCATACCGATCGAGGTTCAGAGTGCCCACACACTCAGCCATTCGGGAATTGGAGAATAGTAGAGAAGGCTAGTTGGTTGAAGCCTCCGGTCATTCTCCTTCTGCAAGATTGGCGTCCTTGAGATATGAGTTTTAATTGTTGTTGGTTTATTGTATATGGCATCATGAGATATTTAACGATCAAAAATTTTTATTGTTCCGCTGCGCCACTCTGATACGTTTTTATCGATTTATTTTCCTACACATCTAGACTTTCCCGATCTAGGTCTCCGAGGCTCGGACTTTCTGTACCTGACTCAGACCTTTACTTCGTTTCCTAAAAACGCCCCCCCTCGGAGTCGGTTTTTTAATTTCACTCGCGTTTTACATTTTTAAGGGGATGGATTACTATTCATGAACCACCCCTTAGGTTTCCCTTATTCAATTTTCCTTTAGGGACTCGGGTTTCCGACCCGACCCTAAACATTTATTTTTAATTCCCTTTTTACCCCAAATGCCGTTTTCGAAATTTCGGCAGCATTTCAGTGTAAATTTAAGGCTACTGACGTTAGGTACGCCTCGAACCATATGTACCTGCCACGTACTATACCAAAGTACTATTTTATGTAAAAGTTTCCTAAACTTTTACATAAAAGCTCACACATTTAACAATTCACATTTTGAACCACAATTAACAAAATTCTTTCAATTTTGCCCTTAGGTTTTAGCCACGGTTTTCCTATCCAAAACTTAGCCAAAAATTTTCAATCTTTCAACCAAATTTTAGGCTATTCAAATGCTATTACCTAGCACATTTTTAAGCCAATTTCTATGCATTTTACAACACAATTCTTAGGGTTTTTTCAACACACATAACCCACGGCCATTTTAGGTAAAATATGCACCAAATTTTTGTTTCATGCTTTCAACCTCATAACCATCATTTTCATAATTAAATGCATGATTTAAACTATCCAAACATCAAGTTAATCATGCAAAAATGTTCACCAAACCCTAATTACACCTCACGGCCATATTAGGGAAGTTTAATACCAAAATTTTTCCAAGCTTTATAACCATGCAAATCATGCTTTCCATTTAACCAAAACATGATTTAAAGCATTACAACACTTAACCAACAACAATCCATCATCAAACACACAAGGTAACCCACAGTTTTACCATTGAAAAACCAACCAAAACTTTGTTTTTCTTTAAACAAAATGCATGGTTTTTCTTTTAATCAAACCCTTAACAAAACCCAAGCACCAAATCAACCAAATGAATCACAAATTTTCTCATTCTTCAAGCCATCAAACCCACGGATTTTTTAATGAAAAAGCAAGAAAATTTTCAAACCAAAGATGGCTACCTTGATTTCTTGCTTCCTTTAACTTCAATGAAGAGTTTGATACCACTTTTGTGAAGAAAACTTGAATATTTGGCTTGGTTCTCCTTGGTTGCTCACGGGTTCTCTCTTGGACACATAGAAAAAAAATTTTCTTCTTTGTTTTGGCTTTGAATAAGCTTCGGTCCTTTTGTTCCAAGTTTTGCCGACTTATGTAACAAAGAAACCAATTAGTTTGGCTTCCAACCAATGAGATTTCAACACCTTTCATGCCATTTCTTTTCATATTTTCACAAAAATAAATTTGGCTAATTTTGGCCAAATCTAAGCCTTTAGATCAAAAAGAAAATCAATCTTGGCCATTAATGCCACCAACCACCAAATTTTTCACATTTAATAAATGGCTTTATGATGTCATAAATGTAAAGTAAACATTTTGACTTTGACTTTACTATTCATATTAATTCGACTACTTTTTGACCGATGTCGGTTCGAACCGAAATTTTCCTGAAATCGTCCCGGCGGGTTCCTGAGGTCTCAAGTGCAGTCGGATCAATTTATACTGCTTCTGTTTGATCAAAATCAATCCTGGAAGTTTTTCATCTTTTAGTACACCATAATGCACCGGTTAGGGTTTTCAATGCTATTTTTGGCACCGTTCCACCCGTTTCAATTCAGTGAATTTTATCAACACTGAATTCTTACTCGTCAATATTGTTAGAACATGTTAATACATTCTGAACAATATAAATTTATTTATTTCACTCTTTAAATAGTATAAATTATTATATACATACATTTGTACATTTTCTTCCGAGAATGCCTGAATTTCCCGGTTGTCACATGTTGGGAGTGATACACACTTCCCAAGATACAGTCTCAGCAAGTACATTAACTTAGGTCTAGCGAGGAAAGCTACTGCTTCCTTCAATACATATATACATAGCTTAGACAAAACTACCGAGGTAGAGTGTTGTTACTCTGACGTGATCACTGATTTTGGATCGGACATCTCTTCGTCGTCACTCTCATCGAGGGCGAATTCTTCCGAATCCTCCTCGTCGTCCGAGCCTGAACTGACCTCATCATTACTAGCGATAATGACTTGAGGTTCCGGCTCATACTCCTCCATCTCCTCGTCATCATTGGAGAAATAGGGGATGTCATCATCATCCTCTGGTTCCTTAAAGCGGTACTCAGCCAATGGTATAGCTGGAATAGGGTCCTCCTTGTGAGCGGCAAGATTAGCAGCATTGCGTGCCCACTTGTAGTTCCTAACGTTGACTGCATCAACTTCAGCATACTCTATCTCTTGAAGGAAATGCCTCAAATCTTAATGTCGTGGAGGGTAGGGGACAAGTTCCCTAACGTCCCTGGGTATCCCTCCCCAAACTAGCTCAATTACTTCTCAGAAAGTGCAGTCGAAGGGAATGTAGGGTAGCATCACGTCCTTAAACCTCCGACAATAATGCACCATGGTCTTTCCTTCGTCGATATCCCACATACCCGAGAGGACATCGTACCTCCTCTCGTGCATGTCTCTCCATGTGCCGAAATTCCTATCTGGACCATAGAGTTTCTCGAATGGGGGTGGTGCAAACATGGCATGGAGTTCGTGGTAGAAGGTGGCCCAATCTGGCACTGGTCTTCCCTCCCTTCGCTGGTCCAGCCACCAAGTCAACGCTAGTCCATCGAACTAGCTGCTTACTAGCTCCACTTGTAGGTGAGGTGTGGCATGGCGGGTATGAAAGGCGACCTCCACCTGCTGAACCCACCTCAACAGCTTGTAAGGCTTATACCGACTATCGAACATATCTAAGCCCATCCCGGCGAAGGCATTACTTACTGCCCTATCGTCGTCCTGGTGCTGAGGGTCTACCGGTGCGACCATATCTCCTATATAGATGTTAACTTATATACTGATACTGGAAAAGAAAATAACTAACTTACTTGGACAGATGAGGCAGGCGTGTGGCGATTTGAGGTAGGGTGGCAGGAAGCCTCTCTGATACAAATTGTGACGCCCCGTGCCCTAGGCAGCCCGGACCACCACTATAAAACTACTATTTCTTTACTTTTACTTATACTTTCTTGCAATTGAATATTGCTTACTTAAAATATCTTTAATAGGTTATCCTAATTTTAGAAGAAATTTTTTTTAAATGCGTACGTATTTACTATTCATGTACATGTACTATTAAAAGCGGAATTTGAAATATAACAAATTTAATCTTGCAAACATACTTATACTATTGATTTTGTGGAATAGTATTTTCGAATAGTATCAATCGGCTGCTATTTGAAAATACTATTCAACTATTACAATTCAAAAATATTGTGTAATCATTACTATTCAAAAATACTATTTAATGATTACTATTTAAAAGTACCATTCACTGGTACTATACTGTTACGGTTCAAAATATTGTTTACTTAAACTGTGAAAAGTTAAACTCATATGGCGTCCATAACCTCACCTCACATCCGCCTCCGTCGCCGTCATTGCCCATCGTGGCTTATGCCAAAGGACGCTTACCTACAGCATGAACACACTCTGTGAGCTTTACGGCCAGTAAGTACAAAATGTTAACCGCAAAACATGTTTAAACATAATACATACTTAAAAATGCATAAGCATGCAAGATAGTCACATATACCACTTAGCATATACCATATCATCACATATCATGTCAGAGCATACAAACTTTACATACCATATGCATACAGATTACTTCATGTAAAAGCATGTGTCTTACTGCAGCTGAAAGCATAGTGAACTAATGCGGACAATGTACTATGCATGATCCGGTTATGTTCATTTATGCTTTAGTACTCTTTCCTTTCTCTTGTCTACTTAGGGCCCATGTATTAGTAGCGTGTGCACGTAGACCAATGGTAACACCGAGGTTAACTAATGCCGAAGAGCCATCAACTGATGCTCAACTTTTGGCCTTAACTTTCTTTAATTGGAAACCGCTTTGACTGAAGGAGCCGGTACGACACACCTATTTATTTCCATCTTGTTTAACTATTCTAGCCATACGCTTCTCTAAGCTATCCCCAATCCTACGCGATAGAGATCTATGGCTTCTAACTTGTTCTTTCATCAATCTACGCGATTGTGAAACTATATGTGTTAGGAAATGCCCTAAGTATTAGAGACATTTTGATGTATTCATTTTGAACTAGATAATAAAATTATACACAGAGGTTATTCATTACATTGCTATCTGTCCTCGTCTTATTTACATGTTAAAGTAAATGTAAGCAAATATGGCTCACTGACTGCTTGTGTTAAAACTGTTAGAACGTTGCATGCAATGGACTTTTGTATGCGAGAAGACAATGTTCTAAAGTTAGCAGTCTAAACCATGGTCTGTAGTCTATGGGGTTAGACCGAGCATCTAACTCATGTTAAGACTATTATGTTGTCTAAAGCCTTAGAGGGGACGGTTTGTCTTGACTGTCTGGAGCTGGACTCCCAAGTAGAGACATGGATATGTTGCTCGGTGGTGACATATTAGACCGGGACTAAAGCGTGATTGATCTACGCAGTCCGCTATGAGTGGATCAATCTGCTTTTGACGTTCATTATGCAATAACCTTAATCCTGAGTAAATGAACTACTTCATGTATATGACTTGTGTACTTTGATGTTCCAATGGCTAAAGCGTCTCAGAGGTAGTAAGCTTATAGACCGGTTCGTTGGGTGCATGACTTGTATACGATGAAGGGTTTGTTTGCAGATATCGGAATCATAGCTCTGAGGAGTTAAAGGTATCCTCTTAAAGGCATTATACTGAATGTGAAAATGGACAAGGCCTTGGGTCGTCTGCTGGGCGGATGACTTCTTATTCACATATGGTGAATAATCATTTTCTTGATTCGGTAGTATAATGGAACTTTAAGATAGCCTGATCAGTAGGATTAAACGGACTTTGACCTAAGGCTGATCATGGATATCATATGAGGGTTTTGCATATATGACAAGGTCATTGGATGGTAGCTCGTCACAGGCTTACGTAATACGGTATATAATTGGGAGTTCAGTTTCAGGTTTATAGTGGTGTGACTCTGAAATTAGTGATCATATGATTGAGTTGTTCGGTACAGCATGATGATCATATGGAATCACGGGAGCCCGATTATATATGTCCAATCAGTCCCTCTACTAGCTCCACATAATTCCTTAACGTTTGGCAAAATTGATTTGTGTATGCTATTGGCTAGTTTATTATGCATGGATGGTGATGACACAGGATTAGGATGGTAGACAAGATTCTCTCCGGTTGGATTCAGATTTTGTTTTGGATAATAGAGTACACAATTATTCGAACTCCAAATAAAGTTGCCATGATTTTATTTGAGATTGGATTGGAGTTGTAGAAAATTATCCATGAGAATAAGAATATGAAATACAACCGTTTTGTGGAATTTGAAATTTGAATTTTGAAATTTGAAATTTGAATTTTGAATTTGAAATTTGAATTTGAAATTCGAATTTGAAATTCGAATTTGAAATTTAAATTTGAAATTTGAAATTTGAAATTTGAAATTTGAATTTGAAATTTGAATTTGAAATTTGAAATTCAAATTTTGAATCACAGTCCAAGTAGGATTCGAATTTGTTGTGGAAAATCCACAAGGTTTGAAATTCGAATTTGAGTTGGATTTGGAGAGGATAATCTTGTTAGAATCCTACTTGAATTTTGAATCCAAATCCCAACAAAAGTGGGCGAATTTTTTGAGGATAATCCTCAATGAAAAATTCGGTTTTTGTGGATAAGATTCAAGGGAAAATTCAAGTTTCAATCCTAGTTGAATTTGGATTCTCTCCCTCCCTAAAAGTGGCTGAAATTTTGGAGGCTTTATCCTAGGAAATTCGGTTATTTTTGGATAAGGTTGAGATGAGATTTAGCTTGAAAAATCCTAGTGGAATTTTGATTCTTCCTTATCCTAAAAGTGGCCGAAAATTTGGAGAAGATTTTCTCCTAAAGATTTCGGATTTTTTGGTTGAAAAAGGGAGATAAAATTCTAGTTAAAATGTTGTTGAGATTTGGATTGGATCTATCCTAAGAAAACCGAATTTTTAGTGGAGATTCTCCCTTGGAAAAATTCGGATTTTATGGGTTTGGATAAGGGAAAATATCTTTTCCTAATCTAATTCAAATTCAGAGATTCACCTCATGTAGGTCTATAAATAGAGGTCCTGCCACTCCAGTTCTCTTAGACCACAGACTCTCAGGTGAGCAGGCTTATTGTTGCACAGCTCATCGTGACAATAAAGTTCTTTAGAGATCTGGGTGGTCGGAAGAAGACTAGGAGTGCTAGCATACCGATCGAGGTTCAGAGTGCCCACACACTCAGCCATTCGGGAATTGGAGAATAGTAGAGAAGGCTAGTTGGTTGAAGCCTCCGGTCATTCTCCTCCTGCAAGATTGGCATCCTTGAGGTATGAGTTTTAATTGTTGTTGGTTTATTGTATATGGCATCATGAGATATCTCCGCTGCGCCACTCTGATACGTTTTTACCGATTTATTTTCCTACAATTGGTATCAGAGCCATCTCATGACTATGCCATGTACATAAATTAGACAATTACTTAGTCTTTTTATTTATGTATGGATTTGATATTTAGAGAGTGGCATTCTAGGGTTCCTTTATGTTGTTATCATGTATTATGTATAAAGTATGTGGTTATTTTAATTTTTTGAATTATTATAAGCATGCTTGATTATACCGGTTATGGTTCCTTAGAATTTAGAAAAATTGTATCTAGGAATTTTTATGTAACCATGGGAGCAGTTTAATTAACACTGTAATTTTCCCATGGATTTTATTTTGTCTCTTAGAATTTTTATGGATAGAATTTTGTACACCGGAAACGGTATAGGAATTTTTTATGTAATTATTCTTGGAGGAGATTGAAGATTGAAGACCGTAATTTATTTTTTTCCCAAAAGTTAAATCTGATTTAAAGATTGAAATTTTGATTGTGTGGAAAATTTCAATTTAATTAGGATTCAAATTAATTTTTGGAGATCCTAATAGGTAAATTGGAATATGACACGAAAATCGAGACACGACCCCTCGGGATAGGCCGACGGGCCTTGGTGGGGCTGCAGCCCCTGCCCTCGGGCAGGATGGGGCTGCGGCAGCCCCTCTACAGGCAAACATCACCCACGGCCGTAGGCTTGGCCTGCAGCCGAGGGTGGCGCAGCCTGCCCAAGGCCGGCAGCAGCCTGGGCATGCAGCCACTGGCTACAGGCGCTGCCTGCAGCCTGCCGGCTGCCGCGCCCAGCCTAGGCATGCAGCCTGGCGCTGCAGGCTTGGCCTGCAGCCCGGCAGGCTGCACAAGGGGCAGCCGTGGGCTGCCAGCCCCTCCGGGGTTGGTGGCTGCCCGCGGTGGCTGCCGCCTTCACGGGCGGCGGTGCGGCGGTCCAAAATTTGAAAATTTTGATTTTTAAATTTGAGATTTAATTTTAAATCATGTTTAAAAATATGTAATTGAAAATTTGAAATTTTTGAAATTACATATTATTACACATGATGATTAAAATTGTTTAAAATTTGAATTAGAAATTTAAATTTGAAATTCGAATTTGGAGTTTGAATTTGAAATTTAAATTTTTGGAAGTTTAAATTTTAAATAACTCTTGGGATGAGAAATAAATGGAGAGGCTACATAAAGATGGATACAAGAAGACGGAACAAAATTCAAGACCCAAAAAATGCTTTGGATGGAATTTTGTAATCTTTATTTTCTTTGTTCTAGGATGGAACCATGGCTTGGTTATTCTGTCAATTATTTTTCTGTGATATGTCATGGATGTATAAATATGTATTGATGGATGTTTTGTATGCATATTTGATAACATGTCATATAGGATAGGTGAGTGCCGCTCATACTATATTGATCATACATAATTTGTCAAAACTTGCATGTTTTTCAAAATATTGAGTGGGAGAGGGTTTCAAACAAAACCCACGGCCTCCATTGTTGATCCATATATGAAAGCATGGTAACGCCTCGCGTCAGTTCTGACCTGACCACACCCCTCGGTAGGTGTTTACCGCCGCCGGTATACTAGATTGGTTCTCCTATGTGGAAAACGTGTTCGGGTGCGATCCTATTCATGACCACCCCTCGGTGGCTTGGTAGGACGTGGATTGGGCTACGTAAACAATGGTTATACACTCAAGACTCGTTTAGTTATTAACCTTCCCTAGAAGCTCTGTTAACTAAACTGGTGGCCAAATAAGCGGTTATTAATATATGTCTTAACCTTGGAGGATTTAAGGTAACATATATTAATTGGACGGGGTCCATGTTCCGGCTATTTGTTCTCATGACCACCCCTCGGTGGCTTGGGGCAATAGGTGCTGAGAATTACCGTTGCAATGCTACATGTTTTTCAAGTTTCATGTAGGAACATACTTGTATGTTTTTATTTGCTAAATTATCTGTATATTTGCTTGGGCTTTGTAATGATGTCTAGTATAATTTTATTACAGTTCAAAATGTCACCGACACTCCTCATTTCGATACTTACTGAAAATAAGTTGAATGGCGATAATTATAAAGACTGGAAAAGAAATCTATTAATAGTTCTCAACTGCGAGAGACACAAGTTCGTACTAGACGAACCATACCCACCTGGGCCCAAACCTGACACACCACTTGAGGAGGTCCCGGTTACCTATAATCGTTGGAGAGAATCCAATGAAATAGCTCGATGCTACATCCTTGCTAGCATGACGAGTGCTTTACAAAAGCAGCATGAGACTTATCAAGTTGCTGGGGAGATCATGGATAATCTGGAGGACATGTTCGGAGGCCAAGAAAAATTGGCTCGACAGTCCGCTATCACCAGCATTATGAACTCCAAGCAAAAGGCGGGTATTCCGGTGAAGGACCATATGATCACTCTAATGGGATTCTTCGCTGAGGCTGCCGAGAATGGTGCTGAGTTGGACTATAACACCCAGATCGAGATGGTGTTCAAGACTCTGTCTAAAGATTTTGTGGGGTTTAAGGCCGCATACAATCTGGCGACAAAGGAGTTAGGACTTACCGAGCTCATGAAGCAACTACAGGCTTATGAGCGGATGATCAGGGATGAGGATACGGTCCGACCTAAAGGAGAGGCCAATTTGGCGGAATCTTCCAATCCCTCACGGAAGAGGAAGAGGCCAAATAAGAAGCAAGTGGCTTCTAGTTCTTCTAATCCTCCTATCTCGGACGGGAAGAAGAAGAAGAAGAACAAGAAGCCAAAGGACCGTAAAAAGTCCAAATGCTTCCACTGTGGGAAGGTAGGTCACTTCAAGAAGGCTTGCCGGGAATTCCTAGCCTCCAAGGGCAAGGAAGGTAAGGAACTTCATTACTTGGAAGCGTGTTTGGTGGAAGAATCGAAAGACACATGGGTCATTGATTCGGGCGCCACTAATCATGTTTGTGTTTCTATGCAGGGGTTCGTGGAAACGAGAAGTCTACATGATAGGAGCCTCTCGTTGCGGACTGGAGATGGTAGCTTTGTGGTGGCTGAGGCAGTGGGAGACGTTCATCTTTATTTTGATCAATTTAGGTTTATTTTATTGAAAGACTGTTTTTATGTTCCTAATTTTAGGAGGAACCTTATATCGGTAGCTTGTTTAATAAAGGATTCTTATTCAGTTTCTTTTAGTAAAAGAGTTGATATTCGTAGAAATAAGTCTTTTATCTGTTCTGGATGGATGGATGGAAACCTATATTTGATCAGACCAAAGATGTACTCACTGCTTGACACTGAATTAATTGATAACTCTAAAAGGTTGAAAGTTTCTCACTCTAACAAGGCGTATCTTTGGCATTTAAGACTTGGTCATATTAATCAGGATAGGATTCAAAGATTGGTGAAAGACGGTCCTCTGGAATCTCTGGAGGAGGTACGACTTCCCCAATATGAGTCTTGTCTAGAGGGTAAGATGACTAAGAGGTCTTTTGGAGCTAAGGGTACAAGGGCACAGGAGCTCTTAGAAATTGTGCACACTGACGTATGTGGCCCCATGAACGTCACAGTACGAGGAGGGTTCGAATACTATGTCTCTTTCATAGATGATTACTCGAGGTATGGATATGTGTATCTGATGCACCGCAAGAGCGAAACCTTTGATAAGTTCAAAGAGTATCTTGCGGAAGTGGAAAAGCAATTGGATAAATCCATAAAGACACTTCGATCTGATCGAGGTGGCGAATACCTCTCCGATGAATTTCTAGGACATCTTGTAGAGAACGGGATTTTATCCCAATTGACTGCACCTGGTACTCCACAACAGAATGGTGTAGCCGAAAGGAGAAACAGGACCTTATTGGATATGGTACGGTCCATGATGAGTTACTCAACGCTGCCATTATCATTTTGGGGACATGCTTTACAAACGGCGTGCTATATTCTGAACTAGGTTCCGAGCAAATCAATTCCTAGAACTCCGTATGAATTGTGGCGTGGCAGGAAGCCCTCCCTTGGACATATGAGAATATGGGGCTACCCGGCACATGTACTGGATGGGGATGCGAAAAAGTTGGAACCAAGATCAGAATTGTGCATGTTTGTAGGGTATCCAAAGGGAACTAAAGGAGGACTGTTCTATAACCCGAAGGAACAAAAATTCATTGTCTCAACCCATGCGACATTCTTGGAGGAAAGTCACATGAATGACTTTAAGTCTCGAAGCAAAGTGGTGCTAGAGGAGTTATCGGGTGAAAGAACTACTCCACAGATTTCGGTCTTGGACGCAAGTCCGAGTTCCAGTGAAAGACCTGCAGACGATCAACAATTTAGGGTGCCTCGTCGTAGTGGGAGGGTTCCTAAGAAACCTAATTTCTTTATGTATGATGCTGAGGTATACTAGGCCGAGGCTCATGAGCATGAGGAAGATCCGGTCACATATGATGAAGCTATAAAGGATGTTGATTCTAGATCTTGGAAACAGGCTATGAACAATGAGATGGATTCTATGAAATCCAACTCTGTTTGGGAACTTGTAGATTTGCCGGATGGGATAAAACCCATTGGATGCAAATGGGTCTACAAGAGAAAGAAGGATGCGGAAAGGAGAGTGGAAACTTTCAAAGCTAGACTGGTTGCAAAGAGATACACGCAAAAGGCTGGAATCGATTACGAGGAAACCTTTTCGCCTGTTGCTATGCTGAAGTCTATCCGTATTCTTCTGTCTATTGCTGCGGCTCTCGATTACGAGATCTGGCAAATGGATGTCAAGACGGCATTCTTGAATGGCCATCTTGAAGAGTGTATCTATATGATACTGTGACGACCAGAGGATTTTAGCGGTGTGACCTAGTTTAATCTAGGGTTTTCTATGAGTTCTGTAAGAAAGAATGTAAAGAAACACTATGGTTGTAATTAGACAAATTATAGTGTTGATAGAAATAAATAAATGTTTTGGAGGAAATTAAAATCTCCAAAAAATAAGAAGAGAATAAAGTATATGAGTAAGAAAGTGAATTCAGGCCCAAAACGCTCAAAAAGGAGTAGTTTCGGTATCTGAACAGTATAAAGATAAGAATATGGCAAGTCAAAGTAAGAGCACAGTAAGAAAAGTACAAATATATGTATATAATAATTTGTACTATTTAAAGAGTGAAATAGATGTATTTGTATTGTTTAGAATATATTAAAATGTTCTAACAATACTGACAAGCAAGAATTCAGTGTTGGAAAAATTCACTGAGTTGAAACGGGTGAAACGGTGCCAAAACCGGCATTGCAAACCCTAACCGAGCCAATAAAAGACGGTAAACTTCCGGGATTGATTTTGATCAAACGGAAGCAGATTAAGTTGATCCGACTGCACAGGAGACCTCAGGAACACGCCGGGAAGATTTCAGGAAAATTTCGACTCGAACCGGCATCGGTCAAAAAGTAGTCGAATTAATGTGAATAGTGAAAGTCAAAGTCAACTTTCACTTTAGTAATTATGACATCATAAATCCATTTAAGAAATGGAAAGAAATTGGTGTTAGGTAGGATGAATGGCCATGATTCATTTGCTTTTTGATCCAAAGGCCAAGATTTGGCCAAAAATATGCCTTTTTAATTTTTGAAAAATGGAGAAAGAATTAGGTGGAAAGGTGTTGAAAATTGATTGGTTTAGAGCCAAATTAATTGGCTTTCTTCCATGCATAAGTCGGCCACTTTTGTATCAAAAGACCGAAGCCAATTTTCAAGCAAAACAAGAGAAAAATTTGCTAAGCTTTTTCTTCCATGGGAGCCGTGGGTGACCAAAGGAAAATCAATTAATTTCTTCAAGTTTTCTATACAAAAAGTGTGGCAAAACATCAGTTGAAGACAAAGGAAGAAAGTGAACAAGGTAACTTCCCTTGGATTGAAATTTTTCATGGTTTTTCTTTAGGAAATCCGTGGGGTGAATAGTGAATTAAGATGGAAAAATTTTGGGTGTTTTTCATTAAGTTGATGTTGGGTTTTGTTAAGGGTGTAATGAGGAAGAAAACCATGCAATTGGTTTAAAGAAAAACCAATTTTTGGTTGGTTTTCCAAAGGAAAATCCGTGGGTTACCATTGGTAAGCAATGAGAAATTTGTGTGATTTATGTGTTAACATGCTTTTAACTTATGTTTTGTTAAGAATAAAGCATGAATTTCACTATGGAAAAGCTTGGAAAAATTTTGGTGTTCATTTATTTCAAAGTGGCCGTGGGTTTCCTAATAGTTTGGAAGAAAAATTTTGCATGTTTCATATGATGTTTGGTTAATTGAAATCATGCATTTTATGATGTAAATGATGAAATTTTGATTGAAAGAATGAAACAAAAATGTTTGACATGTTTAGCATTCAATGGCCGTGGGTTATACAAGGGTAAAACCCTAAGAAATTTGGTTGAAAAGAACAAGAAAATGGGCTTGAAAAGTGTTAGAAAAATGGCATTTAATAGCCTAACAAGTGGTTGAAAAGTTTGAGAAATTTCGGTTCGGTTTGGTGGTGAAAACCGAAACCAAAACTAAGGGCAAAATTGTAAAAAAATTTTGTAATGTGGTTAAAAATGTGAAATTGGAATTTGTGAGCTTTTATGTAAAAGTTTGGAAAACTTTTACATAAAATAGGCTTGTGGTATAGTACGTGGCAGGTACATATGGTTCGAGGCGTACCTAACGCCGGAAGCCTTAAAATTACGCCGAAATGCTGCCGAAATTTCGAAAACGGCTTTCGGGGTAAAATAGGAATTAAAAATAAAAGTTTAGGGTCGGGTCGGAAACCCGAGTCCCTAACGGAGAATTGAATAAGGAAAACCTAAGGGGTGGTTCGTGAATAGTAGACCGACCCCTAAAAATGTAAAATGAGAGTGAAACGGAAAAACCGACCCCGAGGGGGGGGCGTTTTTGGAAATGAAATAAAGGTCCGAGTCGGGTACGGAAAATCCGAGCCTCGGAGACCTAGGTCGGGAAAGTCTAGATGAACGTTTTAAATACTAGTAAAACGTCCATTTGAGGCTCCGAAACGATAGAAAATCACTAAACCGACGTAAGGGTCGGAATAGCGCTTCCCGAGGGTCGGGAAAGTGAAAAGTGGAAATATAATAGAAACGAACCCGGTAATGATTAGAAAAGAGTCAGAAAAGTTCCTGAGGGGCAAAACTGCAATTTTGCCAAAATATAGGGGCAAAATCGTAATTTTGCAAAAGTTGGGAAAAATTGGGAAAATGATAAATAAAGCCCAAAAAGTTGTAAATAGGTTCTATTTAAGCTTTTTAATGAAAAATAAAAGCTTTAAATGAAAATGAAATTAACAGACAAAGTTTGTCTGTAGGATCCAAAAATCGACCTACAAGGAGGGCGATCAAAGATCCTAGAGAGAAGAAGAGAAGAGATTGATAAGGTAAGTACAGACATTTAATTGTCTACTCACGAATGGACTTACCATAAAGTTGTGTTATATATATATACACATTTAAGCTATTCAGTTGTGACATGATACTAACATGTTCACGAGAATAGTAAGCAAGATTAGAAAAAGAAAAGAGAAATAAGTTAAGTCAAATAATAAGACTTAAAAGTTAAGGTTGGCGTACCGGCCTCCCCAGTTGTGAGGTTCCCAGATAGCCTCCACCCCAGAAGTGTGGCGCTGCCTCGTTAATAATGAGGTAGTTTATGGCTTAACTTCCTGCCTCCACCCCAGAAGTGTGGCGCTGCCTCGTTAATAATGAGGTAGTTCATGGCATGACTTACTACCTATAAGGTCAATAGTCCAGAGATGACCTTAGGGTTGATCGGTGGGTCGCTCCCCTGATCCGCTATTGGTCTGCGCGCACCAGGTACGTCCAACCACGGGCCCACAAGTGAAAGATTAAGCAGAAGAAGTAAAGCAAAGAAAAGAAAGAAATAGAATAGAAAGAACAAGTAGTATAGGACTAAAGAAAATAATTGGTCCTAAGTTGACTAACCCTAGAGTGGTGTATTCAGCTTATTTACTTGTATGTATGTTTGTACTTACTGAGCTTTAGCTCATTAGTCTATTCGTGCTGTAGGTAATAAAGGAAAGCAATCAGCAAGATGAAACAAGAGTAGCGGACTGACAGGCAGATCCCAGCGATGTCATGGACGGGTTATGGTTCCGTTTCGCAGAACTCCGCTGTACTCAAGGTGTAAAAGAAAGAAAGTGTAATAGTGAGATATATGTATAAAGACAAGACAAGAGTGTAGTATGTAAAGTAGTGAAACAAGCTTAAAAGTATGTTTCTATTTTTACGTACTTTAAAGTAACGAGACTCCAAATTATATTTTGGAAAAAAAGTATTAAGAAGTACGTATATATTTATGTATACACAATTTTCAAGAATTAGTAGTTTCCTCCAGTTAAAGGAAAAAAAAAAATATTCCTAGTTTTTCAAGAACAAATCTTTTAAACCCCAAGGAGAAGAAAGCTATAGAAACAAGTAAGCTAAGTAAGACTAAGCAAAGAATAAAGAAAGCAAGCAAGATAAGGTGGACGACCTAAGCTAGAGGGGTCGCCCACAAGAGTTGGTATCAGAGCGAGCGGTTCTACTATCAACCTTCCATGACATCTCAGTATCTGCACCTGCTCAGTCCAAGTAAGTTAATTTTAGATAATTAATATCTAATTTAGCACTAAACCATGTCGCTATTGTTATAGGTCAGACACAGCAACATGGTTCGCACACGAGCTACACAAGCTCAAGAAGCCGATTTAGCTGCTGTCCTAGCCAACATACAAGCTCGGCTAGAAGCACAAGAAACACAGAATCAGAGACTGCAAGAGCTACTGGAACAGAGGAATGAGGCCCAAGCGAATTTCCCTCCACCTCAAGCACCAGTACCGGAGCCACAACCAGCTCCTGAACCAGTAGTACCACCAGTCCGAATGGTACCTGAAGTAGCAATAGGTGCCCGAGCTGGAGCCAACCAGGGATCATTGTATGAACGGTTCCGAAAGATGAAGCCAAAAGAGTTTGAGGGATCTATAGAACCCTTAGAGGCTGAAGAGTGGTTAGCTTCACTACAGACCATTTTTGAGTTTATGGACCTAACAGACCAAGAAAAGGTCCTTTGCGCCTCCTGCATATTAACGAAGGATGCTCGTTATTGGTGGGAGACAGTAAAGATGCGAAGGGACGTTAGAAGGATGACCTGGAATGACTTCCTAGGAGAATTTAACAGGAAGTATTTCAACCTTGACACCCTACGAGCTCAACAAAGAGAGTTCGATGAGCTGAGGCAAGGCGAGATGACAGTGACCGAAGCCTGTCGTAAATTCGACAGATTAGCTCGACTGTGTCCACATTTGGTACCCACAGAAGAAGAGCGGGTACGGAGGATGATCAATATGTTCCGACAAGATATAGCCCTAAATGTGGAAAGTGGCGAGACCCTGCCAACCACTGTAGCAGACTGTGTAAGCAGAGCTATGAGGGCCGAGAATCGTCTGAACCGAGTTAAGGAAGAAAGAACAAAAGTCTGGGAGGAGAAGAAGAAAGAAAGAGATCTCGTGAAGCAGACTCAGAAGAACAACCAAGCTAGCCAAAGTAATAAATCTGGTCAAGGAATGAAGCCTGGTCAGAAAATTAATCAGAACCAGCAGAACACCAATAAGCGAAAGGGAAACCCAAATGAAAATTGGGGCCAAAATACTCGCAACACTCAGCAAAGGCAAGGCTTAGAAGGAGTACAGAACCGACAGCCATGCCCAAAATGTGGAAGAATGCACAAGGGCGAGTGCAAGCTGGGGAATACCGCATGCTATGTTTGTGGTAGAGAAGGTCATTATGCTAGAGTCTGCCCATCCAACCCACAGAACCAGCCGGGATCCTTCCAGTCCCGACAGATGAGCCAGGTCCATGCTATACAAGGATCGCATACTCAACCTGGAGGCCAGGAGAATATACCAAAGACCGAGGCGCATCTATTAGCCTACACCAGGGAAGATGTAGAGGCAGGCACCTCGAATGTGGTGACAGGTCAGCTCCTTGTCGCCCAAAGCCCTGCACTTATTTTATTTGACTCCGGTGCATCGCATTCATTTGCCTCACATAGCTTTGTAGAAAGAGTTAGTCATGCAAAGGATAAAATTGGCCAAGTGTTTAAAACCACATTACCGTCTGGTGAGGTATTATTATCTGATTACTGGTTACGTCACGTGCCAGTAATTGTTGCTGATAGGGAGTTGTACGTCGACTTAGTCGTCTTAGAGTTAGTCGATTATGACGTTATCCTTGGAATGGATTTCCTTGCAAAATATCAAGCGACCATTGACTGTCGACGACGAAAAGTAGTGTTTCAGTCTGGAGAAAAAGACCAGTTTGAGTATCAAGGGCATTCTCAGAAGCAGTCGAAAATGCTGATCAGTTCCCTGCGGGCAAGAAAGCTGATATCTAGTGGCTGTACTGGATATCTAGCTTATGTCAAGGACACCACCAAGAAGGTAGAACTACAACCGAACGAGGTACCAGTGATCAACGAGTTCATGGAGGTATTTCCAGAAGAATTACCAGGACTTCCTCCTGATCGAGAGATTACCTTCGAAATCGAGTTGCTGCCAGGAACGTCTCCGATTTCAAAGGCCCCTTACAGAATGGCACCGGCCGAGCTTAAAGAATTACAAACTCAGCTGAAGGAGTTGTTAGAGAAAGGTGTTATACGGCCTAGTTATTCGCCGTGGGGAGCTCCAGTTCTCTTCGTGAAGAAAAAGGATGGAACCCTCCGAATGTGCATAGATTATCGTGAGCTCAACAAAGTCACGATCAAGAATAAATATCCTCTACCAAGGATCGATGATTTATTGGATCAGCTAAAAGGAGCCACCGTCTTCTCGAAGATTGATCTTCGATCCGGCTATCATCAGTTAAAAAATTAAAGAAAGAGACATTCCAAAAACCGCGTTCCGAACACGGTATGGGCACTACGAATTTCTCGTTATGCCTTTTGGATTAACGAATGCACCAGCCGCTTTTATGGATCTGATGAATCGAGTATTCAAGGAATTTTTAGACCAGTTTGTCATTGTGTTTATCGATGACATCCTTATATACTCGAAAGATTGGAAGGAGCATGAGAAGCATCTTCGGATTGTGTTACGCACTCTGAAGGAGCATCGGCTATATGCAAAGTTCTCCAAATGTGAATTTTGGCTAGGTAAGGTCCACTTTTTAGGACATGTCGTTTCCAAAGATGGAATTTCAGTAGACCCAACAAAGATCGAAGCGGTAAGCAAGTGGTCTCCTCCAAAGAATGTGACCGAGATCCGGAGTTTTCTCGGATTAGCGGGCTATTATCAGAGATTTGTAGAGGGATTTGCCAGATTAGCTGCCCCTCTCACTGCTCTCACACGCAAAGAGAAGAAGTTCGAGTGGACAAAGAAGTGTGAAGAAAGCTTTCAAGAGTTGAAGAATCGGTTGACCAGTGCTCCAATTCTCACAATTCCAAAGGATGAAGGAGACTTCGACATTTATAGCGATGCCTCCAGGACAGGTCTAGGAGCTGTGCTGATGCAGGATGGAAAAGTAATAGCCTATGCATCAAGACAACTCAAAGAGCATGAAAAGAACTATCCGACTCATGATTTGGAGTTAGCAGCCGTCGTATTTGCTTTGAAGATATGGCGACATTACCTATACGGAGTTCGGTGCAGAATTTTCACCGACCACCAGAGCTTAAAGTATTTCTTTACTCAGAAATAGCTTAACATGAGACAAAGAAGATGGCTGGAGTTGGTAAAAGATTACGATTGTGAGATCTTATATCACCCCGGTAAGGCAAACAGAGTAGCAGACGCGTTGAGTCGTAAATCAACGATGCCAGAGCAAATAGCCATCGATAAGTTGCCCAAGCCACTTCAACATGAGATCTCCTTGTTGGGAGTAGAGATAATTTCAGGAAAATTAGCGGCAATGCAACTCAAACCAACAATTCTTGAGGAGATTAAAGAGGCTCAAGAGCTAGATGCTGCTTTTAAGAGGCTTAAAGAAGAAGCCTCTAGGAATGATAGGTCAGAGTTCTACCTCTCCAAAGACGGAACTTTACTCTTCCAAGGAAGAATCTGTGTACCAGATGAAGAAGTTTTGAAGAAAAGAATCCTGACAGAGGCCCATGACACTCCATATTCAGTGCATCCGGGCAGTATGAAAATGTATCAGGATCTAAAGCAGCACTTTTGGTGGAAAAAGATGAAGAATGACATTGTTAAACACTCAGCAGCTGCTTAACATGTCAAAGAGTCAAAGCAGAGCATCAGCGGCCAGCCGGAGAGCTGCAACCATTAGAGATTCCAGAGTGGAAGTGGGAGCACGTAACCATGGATTTCGTGGTCGGGCTACCCAAGACAAGTGAAGGATTTGACATGATATGGGTAGTGGTGGATCGATTGACCAAATCTGCTCACTTTATACCCGTAAAGATGACATACACATTAGAGAAATTCACAGAATTGTACATTTCCAACATTTTGAGATTACATGGAATACCGACAACAATAGTGTCAGATCGTGACAGTCGGTTCACATCCAAATTCTGGAAAAGTGTACAAGAGGCAATGGGCTCCGAACTAAGATTCAGCACTGCATTTCATCCGCAGACTGACGGACAGTCTGAGCGTACGATCCAAATGCTAGAAGACATGCTTCGTGCTTGTATTTTAGATTTCAAGGGAGCCTGGAACAAGAAGCTGCCGTTGATAGAATTTTCCTACAACAACAGCTATCAAGCGTCCATTGGGATGGCTCCTTATGAAGCATTATATGGACGAAAGTGTAGATCTCCCATTCATTGGTATGAACTCAGGGAGAAAGAACTTCATAAAATCGAGTTTATCCAAGAAACGATAGACGCGGTTCAAAAGATTCAGCAGAGAATGAAAACTGCACAAAGTCGTCAGAAAAGCTACGCAGATAAAAGACGAAGATTCCTAGAGTTTAACGAGGGTGACTTCGTATTCTTAAAAGTAGCACCAATGAAAGGTGTCATGCGCTTTGGAAAGAAAGGAAAGCTGAGCCCAAGATACATAGGACCTTTCCCAATTATTAGCCGGGTTGGGAAAGTAGCCTATAAGATAGCTTTGCCACTAGAATTATCTTCAGTGCATAATGTCTTTCATGTATCTATGCTAAGAAAGTATATCTCGGACCCTTCACATGTCCTAGATTATGAGCCAATCCAAGTTCGAGAGGATCTCTCTTACGAAGAGCAACCAGTGCAAATACTTGCTCGAGAAGAGAAGATACTAAGAAATAAAAGCATCCCGCTGGTCAAAGTTCTATGGAAAAATCATAATATAGAAGAGGCCACGTGGGAAAGAGAAGATGAGATGAGGGCCAAATATCCCCACCTGTTCTGATTTTCGAGGACGAAAATTTTTAAGGAGGGGTAAATGTGACGACCAGAGAATTTTAGCGGTGTGACCTAGTTTAATCTAGGGTTTTCTATGAGTTCTGTAAGAAAGAATGTAAAGAAACACTATGGTTGTAATTAGACAAATTATAGTGTTGATAGAAATAAATAAATGTTTTGGAGGAAATTAAAATCTCCAAAAAATAAGTAGAGAATAAAGTATATGAGTAAGAAAGTGAATTCAGGCCCAAAACGCTCAAAAAGGAGTAGTTTCGGTATCTGAACAGTATAAAGATAAGAATATGGCAAGTCAAAGTAAGAGCACAGTAAGAAAAGTACAAATATATGTATATAATAATTTGTACTATTTAAAGAGTGAAATAGATGTATTTGTATTGTTTAGAATATATTAAAATATTCTAACAATACTGACAAGTAAGAATTCAGTGTTGGAAAAATTCACTGAGTTGAAACGGGTGAAACGGTGCCAAAACCGGCATTGAAAACCCTAACCGAGCCAATAAAAGACGGTAAACTTCCGGGATTGATTTTGATCAAACGGAAGCAGATTAAGTTGATCCGACTGCATAGGAGACCTCAGGAACACGCCGGGAAGATTTCAGGAAAATTTCGACTCGAACCGGCATCAGTCAAAAAGTAGTCGAATTAATGTGAATAGTGAAAGTCAAAGTCAACTTTCACTTTAGTAATTATGACATCATAAATCCATTTAAGAAATGGAAAGAAATTGGTGTTAGGTAGGATGAATGGCCATGATTCATTTGCTTTTTAATCCAAAGGCCAAGATTTGGCCAAAAATATGCCTTTTTAATTTTTGAAAAATGGAGAAAGAATTAGGTGGAAAGGTGTTGAAAATTGATTGGTTTAGAGCCAAATTAATTGGCTTTCTTCCATGCATAAGTCGGCCACTTTTGTATCAAAAGACCGAAGCCAATTTTCAAGCAAAACAAGAGAAAAATTTGCTAAGCTTTTTCTTCCATGGGAGCCGTGGGTGACCAAAGGAAAATCAATTAATTTCTTCAAGTTTTCTATACAAAAAGTGTGGCAAAACATCAGTTGAAGACAAAGGAAGAAAGTGAACAAAGTAACTTCCCTTGGATTGAAATTTTTCATGGTTTTTCTTTAGGAAATCCGTGGGGTGAATAGTGAATTAAGATGGAAAAATTTTGGGTGTTTTTCATTAAGTTGATGTTGGGTTTTGTTAAGGGTGTAATGAGGAAGAAAACCATGCAATTGGTTTAAAGAAAAACCAATTTTTGGTTGGTTTTCCAAAGGAAAATCCGTGGGTTACCATTGGTAAGCAATGAGAAATTTGTGTGATTTATGTGTTAACATGCTTTTAACTTATGTTTTGTTAAGAATAAAGCATGAATTTCACTATGGAAAAGCTTGGAAAAATTTTGGTGTTCATTTATTTCAAAGTGGCCGTGGGTTTCCTAATAGTTTGGAAGAAAAATTTTGCATGTTTCATATGATGTTTGGTTAATTGAAATCATGCATTTTATGATGTAAATGATGAAATTTTGATTGAAAGAATGAAACAAAAATGTTTGACATGTTTAGCATTCAATGGCCGTGGGTTATACAAGGGTAAAACCCTAAGAAATTTGGTTGAAAAGAACAAGAAAATGGGCTTGAAAAGTGTTAGAAAAATGGCATTTAATAGCCTAACAAGTGGTTGAAAAGTTTGAGAAATTTCGGTTCGGTTTGGTGGTGAAAACCGAAACCAAAACTAAGGGCAAAATTGTAAAAAAATTTTGTAATGTGGTTAAAAATGTGAAATTGGAATTTGTGAGCTTTTATGTAAAAGTTTGGAAAACTTTTACATAAAATAGGCTTGTGGTATAGTACGTGGCAGGTACATATGGTTCGAGGCGTACCTAACGCCGGAAGCCTTAAAATTACGCCGAAATGCTGCCGAAATTTCGAAAACGGCTTTCGGGGTAAAATAGGAATTAAAAATAAAAGTTTAGGGTCGGGTCGGAAACCCGAGTCCCTAACGGAGAATTGAATAAGGAAAACCTAAGGGGTGGTTCGTGAATAGTAGACCGACCCCTAAAAATGTAAAATGAGAGTGAAACGGAAAAACCGACCCCGAGGGGGGGGCGTTTTTGGAAATGAAATAAAGGTCCGAGTCGGGTACGGAAAATCCGAGCCTCGGAGACCTAGGTCGGGAAAGTCTAGATGAACGTTTTAAATACTAGTAAAACGTCCATTTGAGGCTCCGAAACGATAGAAAATCACTAAACCGACGTAAGGGTCGGAATAGCGCTTCCCGAGGGTCGGGAAAGTGAAAAGTGGAAATATAATAGAAACGAACCCGGTAATGATTAGAAAAGAGTCAGAAAAGTTCCTGAGGGGCAAAACTGCAATTTTGCCAAAATATAGGGGCAAAATCGTAATTTTGCAAAAGTTGGGAAAAATTGGGAAAATGATAAATAAAGCCCAAAAAGTTGTAAATAGGTTCTATTTAAGCTTTTTAATGAAAAATAAAAGCTTTAAATGAAAATGAAATTAACAGACAAAGTTTGTCTGTAGGATCCAAAAATCGACCTACAAGGAGGGCGATCAAAGATCCTAGAGAGAAGAAGAGAAGAGATTGATAAGGTAAGTACAGACATTTAATTGTCTACTCACGAATGGACTTACCATAAAGTTGTGTTATATATATATACACATTTAAGCTATTCAGTTGTGACATGATACTAACATGTTCACGAGAATAGTAAGCAAGATTAGAAAAAGAAAAGAGAAATAAGTTAAGTCAAATAATAAGACTTAAAAGTTAAGGTTGGCGTACCGGCCTCCCCAGTTGTGAGGTTCCCAGATAGCCTCCACCCCAGAAGTGTGGCGCTGCCTCGTTAATAATGAGGTAGTTTATGGCTTAACTTCCTGCCTCCACCCCAGAAGTGTGGCGCTGCCTCGTTAATAATGAGGTAGTTCATGGCATGACTTACTACCTATAAGGTCAATAGTCCAGAGATGACCTTAGGGTTGATCGGTGGGTCGCTCCCCTGATCCGCTATTGGTCTGCGCGCACCAGGTACGTCCAACCACGGGCCCACAAGTGAAAGATTAAGCAGAAGAAGTAAAGCAAAGAAAAGAAAGAAATAGAATAGAAAGAACAAGTAGTATAGGACTAAAGAAAATAATTGGTCCTAAGTTGACTAACCCTAGAGTGGTGTATTCAGCTTATTTACTTGTATGTATGTTTGTACTTACTGAGCTTTAGCTCATTAGTCTATTCGTGCTGTAGGTAATAAAGGAAAGCAATCAGCAAGATGAAACAAGAGTAGCGGACTGACAGGCAGATCCCAGCGATGTCATGGACGGGTTATGGTTCCGTTTCGCAGAACTCCGCTGTACTCAAGGTGTAAAAGAAAGAAAGTGTAATAGTGAGATATATGTATAAAGACAAGACAAGAGTGTAGTATGTAAAGTAGTGAAACAAGCTTAAAAGTATGTTTCTATTTTTACGTACTTTAAAGTAACGAGACTCCAAATTATATTTTGGAAAAAAAGTATTAAGAAGTACGTATATATTTATGTATACACAATTTTCAAGAATTAGTAGTTTCCTCCAGTTAAAGGAAAAAAAAAATATTCCTAGTTTTTCAAGAACAAATCTTTTAAACCCCAAGGAGAAGAAAGCTATAGAAACAAGTAAGCTAAGTAAGACTAAGCAAAGAATAAAGAAAGCAAGCAAGATAAGGTGGACGACCTAAGCTAGAGGGGTCGCCCACAGATACAGCCCGAAGGGTTCGTAGCAAAAGGCCAAGAAAGGAAAGTCTGCAAGTTGCTTAGATCCATTTATGGATTAAAGCAGGCATCCCGCTCATGGAACCAGAGGTTTGATCAAGCGATTAAGACATTTGGTTTTGAGCAGAACGTTGATGAACCTTGTGTTTATAAACGTATCAAGGATGGAAAAGTGGTCTTTCTGATACTCTATGTCGATGATATACTACTCATTGGGAATGATGTAGGGAACTTATCATCGGTCAATCTTTGGTTACACCAACAGTTTGACATGAAGGACTTGGGAGAAGCTAATTATGTTTTAGGCATTCGTCTCTTCAGAGATCGAAAGAACAAAATGATAGCACTATCCCAAGCTTCATACATAGATAAAATAATTGACAAATATGCAATGCTAGAGGCAAAGAAAGGCTCACAACCTTCTATTGCCGGTCTAACTCTTTCATTGGATGACTGTCCCAAGACATCGGAAGAAAGAGAGCGTATGAGTAAGGTCCCTTATGCATCCGCTGTGGGTAGCCTTATGTACGCTATGCTTTGCACTCGCCCGGACATATGTTTTGCAGTAGGTATGGTGAGTCGATATCAAACGAATCCTGGAACCAAGCACTGGCAAGCAGTAAAGCATATACTCAAGTATCTTAAGAGAACGAGGGATTATATGCTAGTGTATTCTGGAGGGGACCTAACACCCGTAGGATACACGGACTCAGACTTCCAGACTTGTAAGGATTCGAGGAAATCGACATCTGGATCAGTGTTTTTACTCAGAGGAGGCGCCATTGTATGGAGGAGCGTGAAGCAGGGCTGCACAGCTGACTCTAGTATGGAGGCTGAGTATGTGGCTGCGGCTGAGGCATCTAAAGAAGCGGTTTGGCTCCGCAAGTTCTTTAGAGGCCTTGAGGTCATTCCGGGTGTTGACAAGCCTATCACACTTTACTGTGATAATACAGGGGCTATTGCCAACACAAGGGAATCTTGACACCACAAGAGGACCAAGCACATAGATCGGAGGTATCACATTATTAGAGGGCATGTGGAGACATGACAAGTGGATGTATGTAAGATCGCGTCCGAGGACAACATCGCTGATCCCTTTACTAAGACTTTGGTAGCTAGAAGCTTTGAGAGGCATGTAGAGGCGATGGGGATGCGTAACATGGCACATCTGCTGGCTTAGGGCAAGTGGGAGATTGTTAGGAAATGCCCTAAGTATTAGAGACATTTTGATGTATTCATTTTGAACTGGATAATAAAATTATACATAGAGGTTATTCATTACATTGCTATCTGTCCTCGTCTTATTTACATGTTAAAGTAAATGTAAGCAAATATGGCTCACTGACTACTTGTGTTAAAACTGTTAGAACGTTGCATGCAATGGACTTTTGTATGCGAGAAGACAATGTTCTAAAGTTAGCAGTCTAAACCATGGTCTGTAGTCTATGGGGTTAGACCGAGCATCTAACTCATGTTAAGACTATTATGTTGTCTAAAGCCTTAGAGGGGACGGTTTGTCTTGACTGTCTGGAGCTGGACTCCCAAGTAGAGACATGGATATGTTGCTCGGTGGTGACATATTAGACCGGGACTAAAGCGTGATTGATCTACGCAGTCCGCTATGAGTGGATCAATCTGCTTTTGACGTTCATTATGCAATAACCTTAATCCTGAGTAAATGAACTACTTCATGTATATGACTTGTGTACTTTGATGTTCCAATGGCTAAAGCGTCTCAGAGGTAGTAAGCTTATAGACCGGTTCGTTGGGTGCATGACTTGTATACGATGAAGGGTTTGTTTGCAGATATCGGAATCATAGCTCTGAGGAGTTAAAGGTATCCTCTTAAAGGCATTATACTGAATGTGAAAATGGACAAGGCCTTGGGTCGTCTGCTGGGCGGATGACTTCTTATTCACATATGGTGAATAATCATTTTCTTGATTCGGTAGTATAATGGAACTTTAAGATAGCCTGATCAGTAGGATTAAACGGACTTTGACCTAAGGCTGATCATGGATATCATATGAGGGTTTTGCATATATGACAAGGTCATTGGATGGTAGCTCGTCACAGGCTTACGTAATACGGTATATAATTGGGAGTTCAGTTTCAGGTTTATAGTGGTGTGACTCTGAAATTAGTGATCATATGATTTAGTTGTTCGGTACAGAATGATGATCATATGGAATCACGGGAGCCCGATTATATATGTCCAATCAGTCCCTCTACTAGCTCCACATAATTCCTTAACGTTTGGCAAAATTGATTTGTGTATGCTATTGGCTAGTTTATTATGCATGGATGGTGATGACACAGGATTAGGATGGTAGACAAGATTCTCTCCGGTTGGATTCAGGTTTTGTTTTGGATAATAGAGTACACAATTATTCGAACTCCAAATAAAGTTGCCATGATTTTATTTGAGATTGGATTGGAGTTGTAGAAAATTATCCATGAGAACAAGAATATGAAATACAACCGTTTTGTGGAATTTGAAATTTGAATTTTGAAATTTGAAATTTGAATTTTGAATTTGAAATTTGAATTTGAAATTTGAATTTGAAATTCGAATTTGAAATTTGAATTTGAAATTTGAATTTGAAATTTGAATTTGAAATTCGAATTTGAAATTTGAATTTGAAATTTAAATTTGAAATTTGAAATTTGAATTTGAAATTTGAAATTCAAATTTTGAATCACAGTCCAAGTAGGATTCGAATTTGTTGTGGAAAATCCACAAGGTTTGAAATTCGAATTTGAGTTGGATTTGGAGAGGATAATCTTGTTAGAATCCTACTTGAATTTTGAATCCAAATCCCAACAAAAGTGGGCGAATTTTTTGAGGATAATCGTCAATGAAAAATTCGGTTTTTGTGGATAAGATTCAAGGGAAAATTCAAGTTTCAAACTAGTTGAATTTGGATTCTCTCCCTCCCTAAAAGTGGCCAAAATTTTGGAGGCTTTATCCTAGGAAATTTGGTTATTTTTGGATAAGGTTGAGATGAGATTTAGCTTGAAAAATCCTAGTGGAATTTTGATTCTTCCTTATCCTAAAAGTGGCCGAAAATTTGGAGAAGATTTTCTCCTAAAGATTTCAGATTTTTTGGTTGAAAAAGGGAGATAAAATTCTAGTTAAAATGTTGTTGAGATTTGGATTGGATCTATCCTAAGAAAACCGAATTTTTAGTGGAGATTCTCCCTTGGAAAAATTCAGATTTTATGGGTTTGGATAAGGGAAAATATCTTTTCCTAATCCAATTCAAATTCAGAGATTCACCTCATGCAGGTCTATAAATAGAGGTCCTGCCACTCCAGTTCTCTTACACCACAGACTCTCAAGTGAGCAGGCTTATTGTTGCACAGCTCATCGTGACAATAAAGTTCTTTAGAGATCTGGGTGGTCGGAAGAAGACTAGCAGTGCTAGCATACCGATCGAGGTTCAGAGTGCCCACACACTCAACCATTCGGGAATTGGAGAATAGTAGAGAAGGCTAGTTGGTTGAAGCCTCCGGTCATTCTTCTCCTGCAAGATTGGCATCCTTGAGGTATGAGTTTTAATTGTTGTTGGTTTATTGTATATGGTATCATGAGATATTTAACGATCTAAATATTTTTATTGTTCCGCTGCGCCACTCTGATACGTTTTTACCGATTTATTTTCCTACAATATGCTCTTATGTATGCTGTGCAACATCGTGTGCATGTAAGGCATACTTAACATATTGTAAAACTATCATTTTAACATCATTTTATTCATGCTGTAGGCGGAGTTGTACTTACCTAATTGCAAGCACTTGTATTCGCGCCTTTAGAAATTTGCAGGTTACTACCTGTCATCAATAACGTCTCTTGTTAATATCTTCTCTAAGTCACCAATACTGTTAGTGACTAAAGTAGATAATTACTTGATACCGATTGCCGTCAGCACTACTTACTCTCTATCTCAAGAGTTAACTTATTCGTATGTGGTTAATTAATTTACAGCCCCATAAATTAACTACCACGTCCTTAGGCTACTTTTGCTTATACTCGTGTTTTCATGTGATACCGGGGTCCCTCGGTACCCTATTGGCCTATCTGGGAATTTGGTGTCTAGTTTCGGTCACGTTTGATTAACTATCTTCTTGATAGTTAAATCAACGTTCCTCACAATGTTGCTCTGAACACGGTCCTTGACTGATTTAACGATCAGTCAACCAACCGATTACCTCGCGTTTTGACAACTAGGTAGTCTATCGGGCTACTATGCATAGGCTTGGTATAGTAACCTCTCTTAGGGTTATGCATTAACCCTTTTTGAAAAACTTGTTTAAATCTAGGAATTCTGACAAAAAGGATTTTTTTTTCATTTTGAAAGGGGTATGGCGTCCCCACATTTTTTTAAAAGCAAAGGGTTTGAAATGGTTTGAAAGGGGTATGGTATCCCCACATTTTTGAAAACGAGTCTTACCTCACCCCGTTGGAGGATGAGGGTGTTTTTTTTTTTTAAAATCCTTTCTAAGTCATTTAAAGGGAACACATGGTTAATGTGCTCAAAAGTGTGGTGTTGGACCACTTTTTGAAAATAATTTGAAACTTGTTCGAAAAGGCTTTGTTTGAGAATTTGGTGTTCATGAAACTTTTCATTCTCGACAAAATGAACAATTCTCATGTTCATTTCAGATCCTAAATCTAACTCTAACGGCTCCTAAATTCATCAAACTCGTGGCCATTGTGCCCAGTTTTTATAAAAGTTCTAGTTTTACACACTTTCAAAAACAGGTCTGTTTGGGGCCTTAAACAGCCAAATTTTTGAAACCCACGTGTGTCAGTTTCAAGATTTCGTCAAGATCTATAACTTTTGTGTTTTGACCAAAGTCTAGTTCAGCCTCTAAAAGGGTCATTTTAATAAAAATCTGAGACTATTCATTTGTTCCGGATTTGTTACTCCTAGTTTTGGACACTGAACCAAAACCAGCCGAAAAGCCTATCATAGATTCATTTTTTGCCAATGGCTATTTGATGCAAAAATGACCGTATCGAAATTTCATAAAAACTTTATGTTTTAGCAAATCCCACATTTGGAACCTAAGTGGGTCAAAATGGCCAAAATCCATGGCTTATCCTAGGGACAGATTTTGTGTCCAGCCACCCTCTACACACTCGTGCACGTACATATCTCAAACTACTTGTAAACTAAAGTAAACACAAGCATAACCACAAAACTTTAAGAACTGAAAGCTAAGGGCTCAAATAACTTATTACAACCCATGTGCATAACCAAATACACATAAATCTCCTTTGATCAAAAACTTAAAAACAACTAACCACAAAAGATGGGGGTTTTTCGGTTTATACCTTAGAGTGCTTTGATCCAAGCACAACCAGGCCAAGGGTGGCTGTCAAAGCTCCATGGAAAACAAAGGGGGTTGAGTGGTCACTTGTGATAGAATGAGAACACAAAGAAAACAAAACGTTGCTCTTAATATCAAGCCAGGATTAAAAACTAAACCATAGAAAAAATTTCAGTTCTAGGGTCTTACCGAAACTACCTTGGAAGAGTACACCTCTAGCAAATTGTGTGGCCAAGCTTTTGTGTGAAAGTTATGTGAAAATATGGGTGGTTTAGGGGCTGAATAGGGGTCAGATTTTCTGAAGAGAAAGGGGAGAGAAAGCTATATTTTTCTTGAGAGTTGTTGTGAGCAAATGGGAAAAGTGAGACCTAAGGGTGGTTGCACTTTTTTATAGGCAACTCTAAGCAACTTTGCTTAACTCTAAGCCCTCTTAATTAAGCCATAATTTAGTTCAATTAGGGGATAAAAATCTGTGCTACAGCCCTTGAAATTTAGGAGCCATGATGGAGGGTGAAAGGGAGCAAGTTTGCATTAAATGGTCATGGTCCTTCTTGTCCTTAAAACCCCATTTTTTTTAATCTAAAAACTCTAACACATCCCTTGATTTAAGGGATCATTTTTAGCTAGTTTTGCAGCTGTTTTCCTAACCAAAGGGGGCACGGTTTGGTTGGGGTAAAGGTCCAACTGAATCGGTTCTATGCAGTCTAGTTTTCTATTGTGTTCTTCGACCCATTCTCGGTAGTGTTCTAATTTTTATCCAAAAATTTGAATTTTCTGAATCTAATTTTTGTAATGATGATTTCTAATTATTTTATACTGTCTAAGAGCCCATTCTATGTCAAATCACTATTCATTTCCTATACTGTGGTTGTGTCTACACTGTATTGTCCTTTCGCATGCAAACCGGGGCGTTCCTAGGCGAAATTTCAGACACAGTCTCTCTTGACTAATTCGGACGTTCTAATTTCAATTTTCTCAATCTTACATCCGTCTGGGGTCGTCTGGACCAGTTTTTGGGATCTATGTGGTCCCACCTCGAAAAACGTGTTAGGTGCCCGTTTGACTAATTTGGGCGTCCTGAGTCTAGATATATCAGTTTTGAGTCAAACCAAGGCTGTCTTGGCCAGTAATTTGACACTGCATCTTACACTATTTACTATTCACTATTCATGGGTCATTGTTATTTGTTCTAATTGACTAGTCTGAGTGTTCTGACTCCGATTTTGTCAGTCTCTGGGTGAGAAGAGGTCATCCGAGCCATTTTCTCGATACTGTACCCTTGCTAGGGCGATTTCTCGCTGTTGTGCTTAGATGTTCAGTCCAAGCGTTCTGGTGATCTGCTCCCCAGTCTTGTGTCAGGAAATGGTCATCCGGACCAGTTTCATGACACTGCGTATCTCATACACTTATACACATAACAGGGTGGACCGGGTTCTCTATAGGTTACCCATTTTCATTGTATGAATAGTAATAAACGGTATTGCACCTGTTTAGTCTATTCAACTGAAATTTATGCTGTATTTATCAACTTAATTACTCATTTCATAGTAATTAGGTTTCACGCATTAAAAAAGTCTTCAAATCGGCTCTCTGCTCAGTACACGGCCTTCTACATGGGTTCTTACACGGGCGTGTACTAGCTGAGCTTTCTCAACACGGCCGTGTCTTGGAACACGCTCACTTTACCCAAGTGGTACATGGCCAATTACACGGTCGTATATCTGACCATGTAAAACTACACGGCCATGTTAACTCACACAACCTCTCTCATAAAACAATTTGATCAGTACACGGTTTCTTACACAACCATGTACCTGACCGTGTTCGATGTATTTGCACTAAAAATGCATCAAATTATTCCTTAACTTCTCATTGAATAATTTGTTAAGTTATAGGGATGGGGTGGTCCTTACAGATGTGGCCCTGTCATCTCACTCCTACATAAGGTACACTCTATATAAATAAACATGCTACTAATCATAAAATAAAATTAACTTACTTAGATCGACGAACGGGATGCGCATCGGGCCTTGAGGGACATGGTCTACTGCTCTGATACCAACTGTGGCGCCCCGCCCAGAATTGAGGCTACAGCACTAGCATAGTAGAGCTCTAAAGTCCACTATGGTAGATCGTTACCTCAATGGGTCGCCGACATCTTACTTGTAACTCATTCTTGTTAAATTACTATTTATAATTAAAATGATTTTTAATCTGAAAAGCAAGGGATTTTTTTTCTTTAAAACTGTTGGGGACTGTAAACTGTAAAAGTATAAACAACATAAAACATAGGATATACTACTATTATACTGGTTGTACATAATTTACATCATGATGTATTTTCAAAATACAACTTGGAATTTGCTCTCAAAACAACACTTTTATTCTGCTCAGCAGAAAACAGCAGCAGGACCATTTCCCCTTGCCTAGCCCTGAAGGCAGATGCAATCCTGCTCCTCATCCATCCTCTGTCTACTGGTGTACAGGTTTCTTACCTGCAACATGAATAAACTAGTGAGCGATAGGCTTAGTAAGTTCAAACATACATGTAGGAATATAAATCATAAAATCCCGCAAAAGTACTATTCATACAAATAGTATTTTTGACTTTTGACCATGAATGGTAAGGTTGACTTTGAACAATACTATTCATGTCAACTAGTATCTAAGCTATGACATATACAGTAAGTACGTTTTATGCTCATTTGTGGCTGTTCTAAAATCTTAAGTCTTTATCTGATACTAAATTCTGCTATTGGGCCCCTGAATTGGTCATACCTGTGACAATCGGGAAATTCAGGCAATTCTCGGATGAAAATGTACAAATGTATGTATATAACAATTTGTACTATTTAAAGAGTGAAATAAATATATTTATATTGTTTAGAATATATGAAAATGTTCTAACAATACTGACGAGTAAGAATTCAGTGTTGGAAAAATTCACTGAGTTGAAACGGGTGAAACGGTGCAAAACCGGCATTGAAAACCCTAACCGGGACAATAAAAGACGGAAAACTTCCGGGATTAATTTTGATCAAATGGAAGCAGTTTAAATTGATCCGACTGCACAGGAGACCTCAGGAACACGCCGGGACGATTTCAGGAAAATTTCGGCTCGAACCGGTATCGGTCAAAAAGTAGTCGAATTAATGTGAACAGTGAAAGTCAAAGTCAACTTTTACTTTAGCATTTATGACATCATAAATCCATTTAATAAATGGAAAGAAAATGGTGGTTGGTAGCATTAATGGCCATGATTCATTTACTTTTTGATCTAAAGGCCAAGATTTGGCCAAAATTCATCATTTTTAATTTGTGAAAATTATGGAAAGTATTAGTGTTGAAAGGTGGTGAAATCTCATTGGTGGAAAGCCAAATTAATTGGCCTTTTAGTGGCATAAGTCGGCCACTTTTGGAACAAAAAGCCGAGACGATTTGAAAGCCAAAAACCAAAGAAAATTTTCTAAGTGTTTTCTTCATGGTGGAGCCGTGAGTGACCCAAGAGGAACCAAGCAATTTCTTCAATATTTCTATACAAAATTAGTGTCAAAGCATTCCTTGAAGACAAAGGAAGCAAGTGACTAAGGTAACACCCTTTGGACTTAACTTTTTCTTGGTTTTTTTTAAGAAAACCATGGGATGAATAGTGAAATAAGATGGAAAATTTTTGGTTGTTTTCCATGATTTGATGCTTGGGTTTTGTTAAGGGTGTAATAAGGAAGAAAACCATGTATTTGGTTTAAAGAAAAACCGAAATTTTGTTGGTTTTTCAAGGGTAAAACCGTGGGTTACCTTGAGTAAGCAATAAGAAATTTGTGTGGTTTAATTGCTAACATGCTTTCAAGTTAAATTTTGTGAAGAATAAACCATGAATTGCATTATGGAAAAGCTTGAAAAAAATTTTGGTGTGCATTTACCTAATGTGGCCATGGGGTTACCTAAGGGTTTGGAAGAAACTTTTGCATGATTAATGTGATGTTTGGTTAATTTAAATCATGCATTTTAATATGCAAGTGATGGAATTATGAGTGAAAGAATGAAACAAAAATGTTGTGCATGTTTTTCATTCATTGGCCGTGGGTTATATATGGTAAAAACCCTAAGAATTTGGTTGAAAAATGCAATGAAAATGGGCTTGAAAATGTGTTAAAAAAATGACATTTTAATAGCCTAAAATGTGGTTGAAATTTTGAGAAGTTTGGTTCGGTTTGATTGTGAAAACCGAGACCAAAACTAAGGACAAAATTGAGAAAAAAATTTTGTAATGTGGGTTAAAATGCAAATTGGAATTTTGTGAGCTTTTATGTAAAAGTTTGGAAAACTTTTACATAAAATAGGCTTGTGGTATAGTACGTGGCAGGTACATATGGTTCGAGGCGTACCTAACGCCGGAAGCCTTAAATTTACGCCGAAATGCTGCCGAAATTTCGAAAACGGCATTCGGGGAAAAATGGGAATTAAAATAAAAAGTTTGGGGTCGGGTCGGAAACCCGAGTCCCTAACGAAAAATTGAATAAGGGAAACCTAAGGGTCGGTTCGTGAATAGTAATCCATCCCCTTAAAAATTTAAAACGCGAGTGAAATTGAAAAAAAAACCGACCCCGAGGGGGGGGGCGTTTTTGGAAATGAAATAAAGGTCCAAGTCGGGAACGGAAAATCCGAGCCTCGGAGACCTAGGTCGGGAATGTCTAGATGAACGTTTTAAATACTAGTGAAACGTCCATTTGAGGCTCCGAAACGATAGAAAATCACTAAACCGACGTAAGGGTCGGAATAGTGCTTCCCGAGGGTCGGGAAAGTGAAAAGTGGAAATAAAATAGAAATGAACCCGGTAACGATTATAAAAGAGTCAGAAAAGTTCCTGAGAGCCAAAAATGCAGTCTGGATGGGGAAAATTTCCGTCAGGGGCAAAATTGTAATTTTGTCAAAATATAGGGGTAAAATCGTAATTTTACCAAAATACAGGGGTAAAATTGTAATTTTGCAAAAGTTGAGAAAAATGGGGAAAATGATAAATAAAGCCTAAAAAGTTATAAATAGGTTTTATTTAAGCTTTTTAATGAAAAATAAAAGCTATAAATGGAAATAAAAATTAACAGACAAGGTTTTGTCTGTAGGATCCAAAAATCGACCTACGAGGAGGGCGATCAAAGATCCACGAGAGAAAAAGGGAAGAGACTGATAACGTAAGTTCAGACATTTACCTGTCTGCAACATATAGCATTATTGTTGCTAACTTTGATGTACTAACTATAAGTTTGGTACATATGTGCTATGGGCACTACTATAGAGTAGAGAGAGAGACGTAATGTGCTACGGGAACTATTGAGAATGGACACATTGTTAATTGTGCTTCGGGCACTAGAGCGAGGTTAATGAAACTCACTCACCTAAAATTAAAATGTGAACCATTCCTAACCACGGGACAATGTGAAGTCACCTGGTTAGAATTTAAAAAGTCGGTAATGAAACCACTTTCTGGCGTACCAGCCTTCCATACAGGGAGGTATTTTTGCCTTCGGGGCTATGAGAATAAGGCTGTGGAGGTCAGCACTGATGTACCGCTCCCAGTCATGTACAATTTTGCCTTCGGGGCTATGAGATTAAGGCTGTGGAGGTCAGCACTAATATACCGCTCCTAGTCATGCGCACTTAAATGGTACTGCTAACCTGAGCTCAAAACCAAAACATAAGCAAAGATAATTACCTAAAACTGAAACTATACCATAATTAAGCATAAGACAGTTTAGTGAGAGTACTAACATCGCGATAGATGTACTGTTGTGACACTGTGTTGTGGTCAACCTTACTATTCACGTATGAATAGTGGTCAAAGTTACTATTCACGTATGAATAGTGGTCAAAGATACTATTCACGATGAATAGTCTATTCATAGAAATTTTATTTCTTGCATGTTTGAACTTACTGAGCCTGTAGCTCATCATTTTTGCTAATGTTGCAGGTAAGCGACCAGCTCAGTAGCTTGTTTGACTGGATGCGGACGGGATGGCGCGTGTCAAATCGGATAACTGGGTGAGGGATATGGTCCTGCCAGAGTCTTTCCGCTGAGCGATAAAAAGGGAAGGAAAAAAAAAAAGAAAGAAACAGTCTTTTGTAATATTATATATTTTACGAAAGTACTGTAATATGTAAATTACTTTGTACTTGCCAACAAAGTAAATAGTGGGAAATGTTTTACATGATGTCTAAAGAGAAAAAAAAAATTTTCCCAAAAACGACATGATTTAAAAAGAGGGAGAGATAAGCCGGCGACCCATGAGAGTACAATCTATCGCAGTTAGTGATAAAGCTCAACTGTAATAGTATTGTATGATCTCTATGAGGGGCGGGCCGCCACAGTTGGTATCAGAGCAATGTTTACGGTTGGTGAAGTTTAGAATACCAACTACCGCCACAGTTGGTATCAGAGCAAGGTTTACAGTTGGTGTAGTCTAGAATACCAACTGCTGCCACAGTTGGTATCAGAGCGGAATTACGGTTGGTTTAGTTTGGATTACCAACTGCAGTCATAGTTGGTATATCAGAGTAGTGTGACCATATCCTGATTTGACACTTCGCGCATCCTGCACCGCTATCCAAGTAAGTAGTTTACTTAAGTCTAGTTAATTATTTTCTTATGTGAAAATAATTATCTTATAGGTAGCAAGATGACCAGACCTCCTTATGTGAGACCACTGCTACCTCGACCGAGAGGAGTATTACGGGTATGGACGAGACCTATTATGAGGTCATCTATGTCCCAGCGACCGGTAATTAGACCCCCGGTGCCCGAGAGACCTCCGGTACCAGTACCAGCATCAGCACCAGTGCCAGTAGATGTTGTACAGCCACGACCGATAGTTCATCCACCTGTAGTAGTGGACATTCCAGTTGTTGGTGGACGCCAACATATTGGGGTGAGAGTTTCAGCACGGGCAGTACAGGCTTTTCGAGCTAGCAGTCCCCCTATGTTTGATGGTGGACGACAATCGATGGAGGCGAAGGACTGGCTCCATGCCATCGAGAGGATTATGGTGATATGCGACATTGATCGAGATATGTGGATCCAGTTGGCCGTCAGTATGTTTCAGGGAGATGCTCTAGTATTTTGGCAGTATTGTGACCAGGAGATTTTATTAGGATTCAGTTGGGCTGAGTTCTATCAGCGATTGGCTGATCAGTTTCCGCCTAGGGATCCAACACCTGTAGGAAAATAAACCGGTAAAAACGTATCAGAGTGGCGCAGCGGAACAATAAAAATTTTTAGATCGTTAAATATCTCATGATGCCATATACAATAAATCAACAACAATTAAAACTCATACCTCAAGGACGCCAATGAACAGGAGGAGAGTGACCGGAGGCTTCAACCAACTAGCCTTCTCTACTATTCTCCAATTCCTGAATGGCTGAGTGTGTGGGCACTCTGAACCTCGATCGGTATGCTAGCACTGCTAGTCTTCTTCCGACCACCCAGATCTCTAAAGAACTTTATTGTCACGATGAGCTGTGCAACAATAAGCCTGCTTACCTGAGAGTCTGTGGTCTGAGAGAACTGGAGTGGTAGGACCTCTATTTATAGACCTGCATGAGGTGATTCTCTGAATTCGAATTGGACTAGGAAAAGATTTTCTCCCTTATCCAAACCAAAAAATCCAAATTTTCCAAGGGAGAATCTCCACAATTAAATTCGGTTTTCGTAGGACAAATCCAATCCAAATCTCAACAAGATTTTAACTAGAATTTTATCTCCCTTTTTCAACCAAAAAATCCGAAATCTTTAGGAGAAAATCTTCTCCAAATTTTCGGCCACTTTTAGGATAAGGAAGAATCAAAATTCCACTAGGATTTTTCAAGCTAAATCTCATCTCAACCTTATCCAAAAATAACCGAATTTCCTAGGATTTAGGCTCCAAAATTTCGGCCACTTTTAGGGAGTAGAGAGAATCCAAATTCAACTAGGATTGAAGCTTGAATTTACCCTTGAATCTTATCCACAAAAACCGAATTTTCCATTGAGGATTATCCTCAAAAAATTCACCCACTTTTGTTGGGATTTGGATTCAAAATTCAAGTAGGATTCTAACAAGATTATCCTCTCCAAATCCAACTCAAATTCAAATTTCAAACCTTGTGGATTTTCCACAACAAATTCGAATCCTACTTGGACTGTGATTCAAAATTTGAATTTCAAATTTCAAATTCAAATTTCAAATTCAAATTTCAAATTTCAAATTTCAAATTTCAAATTTAAATTTCAAATTCAAATTTCAAATTCGAATTTTCAAATTCAAATTTCAAATTCAAATTTCAAATTTCAAATTTCAAATTTCAAATTTCAAATTTCAAAATTCAAATTTCAAATTCCCCAAAACGGTTGTGTTTCATATTCTTGTTCTCATGGATAATTTTCTACAACTCCAATCCAATCTCAAATAAAATCATGGCAACTTTATTTGGAGTTCGAATAATTGTGTACTCTATTATCCAAAACAAAATCTAAATCCAACCGGAGAGAATCTTGTCTACCATCCTAATCCTGTGTCATCACCATCCATGCATAACAAACTAGCCTATAGCATACACAAATCAATTTGCCAAACGTTAAGGAATTATGTGGAGCTAGTAGAGGGACTGATTGGACATATATAATCGGGCTCCCGTGATTCCATATGATCATCATTCTGTACCGAACAACTCAATCATATGATCACTAATTTCAGAGTCACACCACTATAAACCTGAAACTGAACTCCCAATTATATACCGTATTACGTAAGCCTGTGACGAGCTACCATCCAATGACCTTGTCATATATGCAAAACCCTCATATGATATCCATGATCAGCCTTAGGTCAAAGTCCGTTTAATCCTACTGATCAGGCTATCTTAAAGTTCCATTATACTACCGAATCAAGAAAATGATTATTCACCATATGTGAATAAGAAGTCATCCGCCCAGCAGACGACCCAAGGCCTTGTCCATTTTCACATTCAGTATAATGCCTTTAAGAGGATACCTTTAACTCCTCAGAGCTATGATTCCGATATCTACAAACAAACCCTTCATTGTATACAAGTCATGCACCCAACGAACCGGTCTATAAGCTTACTACCTCTGAGACGCTTTAGCCATTGGAACATCAAAGTACACAAGTCATATACATGAAGTAGTTCATTTACTCAGGATTAAGGTTATTGCACAATGAACGTCAAAAGCAGATTGATCCACTCATAGCGGACTACGTAGATCAATCATGCTTTAGTCCCGGTCTAATATGTCACCACCAAGCAACATATCCATGTCTCTACTTGGGAGTCCAGCTCCAGACAGTCAAGACAGACCGTCCCCTCCAAGGCTTTAGACAACATAATAGTCTTAACATGAGTTAGATGCTCGGTCTAACCCCATAGACTACAGACCATAGTTTAGACTACTAACTTTAGAACATTGTCTTCTCGCATACAAAAATCCATTGCATGCAACGTTCTAACAGTTTTAACACAAGCAGTCAGTGAGCCATATTTGCTTACATTTACTTTAACATGTAAATAAGACGAGGACAGATAGCAATGTAATGAATAACCTCTAAGTATAATTTTATTATCCAGTTCAAAATGAATACATCAAAATGTCTCTAATACTTAGGGCATTTTCTAACAATCTCCCACTTGCCCTAAGCCAGCAGATGTGCCATGTTACGCATCCCCATCGCCTCTACATGCCTCTCAAAGCTTCTAGCTACCAAAGTCTTAGTAAAGGGATCAGCGATGTTGTCCTCGGACGTGATCTTACATACATCCACTTGTCCTGTCTCCACATGCCCTCTAATAATGTGATACCTCCGATCGATGTGCTTGGTCCTCTTGTGGTGCCGAGATTCCCTTGTGTTGGCAATAGCCCCTGTATTATCACAGTAAAGTGTGATAGGCTTGTCAACACCCGGAATGACCTCAAGGTCTCTAATGAACTTGCGGAGCCAAACCGCTTCTTTAGATGCCTCAGCCGTAGCCACATACTCAGCCTCCATAGTAGAGTCAGCTGTGCAGCCCTGCTTCACGCTCCTCCACACAATGGCGCCTCCTCCGAGCAAAAACACTGATCCAGATGTCGATTTCCTCGAATCCTTACAAGTCTGGAAGTCTGAGTCCGTGTATCCTACGGGTGTTAGGTCCCCTCCAGAATACACTAGCATATAATCCCTCGTTCTCTTAAGATACTTGAGTATATGCTTTACTGCTTGCCAGTGCTTGGTTCCAGGATTCGCTTGATATCGACTCACCATACCTACTGCAAAACATATGTCAGGGCGAGTGCAAAGCATAGCGTACATAAGGCTACCCACAGCGGATGCATAAGGGACCTTACTCATACGCTCTCTTTCTTCCGATGTCTTAGGACAGTCATCCAATGAAAGAGTTAAACCGGCAATAGAAGGTTGTGAGCCTTTCTTTGCCTCTAGCATTGCATATTTGTCAATTATTTTATCTATGTATGAAGCTTCGGATAATGCTATCATTTTGTTCTTTCGATCTCTGAAGAGACGAATGCCTATAACATAATTAGCTTCTCCCAAGTCCTTCATGTCAAACTGTTGGTGTAACCAAAGCTTGACCGATGATAAATTCCCTACATCATTCCCAATGAGTAGTATATCATCGACATAGAGTATCAGAAAGACCACTTTTCCATCCTTAATACGTTTATAAACACAAGGTTCATCAACGTTCTGCTCAAAACCAAATGTCTTAATCGCTTGATCAAACCTCTGGTTCCATGAGCGGGATGCCTGCTTTAATCCATAAATGGATCTAAGCAACTTGCAGACTTTCTTATCTTGGCCTTTTGCTACGAACCCTTCGGGCTGTATCATATAGATACACTCTTCAAGATGGCCATTTAAGAATGCCGTCTTGACATCCATTTGCCAGATCTCGTAATCGAGAGTCGCAGCAATGGACAGAAGAATACGGATAGACTTCAGCATAGCAACAGGCGAAAAGGTCTCCTCGTAATCGATTCCAGCCTTTTGCGTGTATCCCTTTGCAACCAGTCTAGCTTTGAAAGTTTCCACTCTCCCTTCCGCATCCTTCTTTCTTTTGTAGACCCATTTGCATCCAATGGGTTTTATCCCATCCGACAAATCTACAAGTTCCCAAACAGAGTTGGATTTCATAGAATCCATCTCATTGTTCATAGCCTGTTTCCAAGATCTAGAATCAACATCCTTTATAGCTTCATCATATGTGACCGGATCTTCCTCATGCTCATGAGCCTCGGCCTGGTATACCTCAGCATCATACATAAAGAAATTAGGTTTCTTAGAAACCCTCCCACTACGACGAGGCACCCTAAATTGTTGATTGTCTGCAGGTCTTTCACTGGAACTTGGACTTGCGTCCAAGACCGAAATCTGTGGAGCAGTTCTTTCACCCGATAACTCCTCTAGCACCACTTTGCTTCGAGGCTTAAAGTCATCCATGTGACTTTCCTCCAAGAATGTCGCATGGGTTGAGACAATGACCTTTTGTTCCTTCGGGTTATAGAACAGACCTCCTTTAGTTCCTTTTGGATACCCTACAAACATGCACAATTCTGATCTTGGTTCCAACTTCTTCGCATCCCCATCCAGTATATGTGCCGGGCAGCCCCATATTCTCATATGTCCAAGGGAGGGCTTCCTGCCACGCCACAATTCATACGGAGTTCTAGGAATTGATTTGCTCGGAACCTGGTTCAGAATATAGCACGCCGTTTGTAAAGCATGTCCCCAAAATGATAATGGCAGCGTTGAGTAACTCATCATGGACCGTACCATATCCAATAAGGTCCTGTTTCTCCTTTCGGCTACACCATTCTGTTGTGGAGTACCAGGTGCAGTCAATTGGGATAATATCCCATTCTCTACAAGATGTCCTAGAAATTCATCGGAGAGGTATTCGCCACCTCGATTAGATCGAAGTGTCTTTATGGATTTATCCAATTGCTTTTCCACTTCCGCACGATACTCTTTGAACTTGTCAAAGGTTTCGCTCTTGCGGTGCATCAGATACACATATCCATACCTCGAGTAATCATCTATGAAAGAGACATAGTACTCGAACCCTCCTTGTGCTGTGACGTTCATGGGGCCACATACGTCAGTGTGCACAATTTCTAAGAGCTCCTGTGCCCTTGTACCCTTAGCTCCAAAAGACCTCTTAGTCATCTTACCCTCTAGACAAGACTCACATTGGGGAAGTCGTACCTCCTCCAGAGATTCCAGAGGACCGTCTTTCACCAATCTTTGAATCCTATCCTGATTAATATGACCAAGTCTTAAATGCCAAAGATACGCCTTGTTAGAGTGAGAAACTTTCAACCTTTTAGAGTTATCAATTAATTCAGTGTCAAGCAGTGAGTACATCTTTGGTCTGATCAAATATAGGTTTCCATCCATCCATCCAGAACAGATAAAAGACTTATTTCTACGAATATCAACTCTTTTACTAAAAGAAACTGAATAAGAATCCTTTATTAAACAAGCTACCGATATAAGGTTCCTCCTAAAATTAGGAACATAAAAACAGTCTTTCAATAAAATAAACCTAAATTAATCAAAATAAAGATGAACGTCTCCCACTGCCTCAGCTACTACAAAGCTACCATCTCCAGTCCGCAACGAGAGGCTCCTATCATGTAGACTTCTCGTTTCCACGAACCCCTGCATAGAAACACAAACATGATTAGTGGCGCCCGAATCAATGACCCATGTGTCTTTCGATTCTTCCACCAAACACGCTTCTAAGTAATGAAGTTCCTTACCTTCCTTGCCCTTGGAGGCTAGGAATTCCCGGCAAGCCTTCTTGAAGTGACCTACCTTCCCACAGTGGAAGCATTTGGACTTTTTAGGGTCCTTTGGCTTCTTGTTCTTCTTCTTCTTCTTCCCGTCCGAGACAGGAGGATTAGAAGAACTGGAAGCCACTTGCTTCTTATTTGGCCTCTTCTTCTTCCGTGAGGGATTGGAAGATTCCGCCAAATTGGCCTCTCCTTTAGGTCGGACCGTATCCTCATCCCTGATCATCCGCTCATAAGCCTGTAGTTGCTTCATGAGCTCGGTAAGTCCTAACTCCTTTGTCGCCAGATTGTATGCGGCCTTAAACCCCACAAAATCTTTAGATAGAGTCTTGAACACCATCTCGATCTGGGTGTTATAGTCCAACTCAGCACCATTCTCGGCAGCCTCAGCGAAGAATCCCATTAGAGTGATCATATGGTCCTTCACCGGAGCACCCGCCTTTTGCTTGGAGTTCATAATGCTGGTGATTGCAGACTGTCGAGCCAATTTTTCTTGGCCTCCGAACATGTCCTCCAGATTTTCCATGATCTCCCCAGCAACTTGATAAGTCTCATGCTGCTTTTGTAAAGCACTCGTCATGCTAGCAAGGATGTAGCATCGAGCTATCTCATTGGATTCTCTCCAACGATTATAGGCAACCGGGATCTCCTCAAGTGGTGTGTCAGGTTTGGGCCCAGGTGGGCATGGTTCGTCCAGTACGAACTTGTGTCTCTCGCAGCTAAGAACTATTAATAGATTTCTTTTCCAATCTTTATAATTGTCGCCATTCAACTTATTTTCAGTAAGTATCGAAATGAGGGGTGTCGGTGACATTTTGAACTGAAATAAAATTATACTAGACATCATTACAAAGCCCAAGCAAATATGCAGATAATTTAGCAAATAAAACATACAAGTATGTTTCTACATGAAACTTGAAAAAAATGTAGCATTGCAACGGTAATTCTCAGCACCTATTGCCCCAAGCCACCGAGGGGTGGTCATGAGAACAAATAGCCGGAACATGGACCCCGTCCAATTAATATATGTTACCTTAAATCCTCCAAGGTTAAGACATATATTAATAACCGCTTATTTGGCCACCAGTCTAGTTAACAGAGCTTCTAGGGAAGGTTAATAACTAAACGAGTCTTGAGTGTTTAACCATTGTTTACGTAGCCCGATCCACGTCCTACCAAGCCACCGAGGGGTGGTCATGAATAGGATCGCACCCGAACACGTTTTCCACATAGGAGATCCAATCTAGTATACCGGCGGCTGTAAACACCTACCGAGGGGTGTGGTCAGGTCAAAACTGACGCGAGGCGTTACCATGCTTTCACAAATGGATCAACAATGGAGGCCGTGGGTTTTGTTTGAAACCCTCTCCCACTCAATATTTTGAAAAACATGCAAGTTTTGACAAATTATGTATGATCAATATAGTATGAGCGGCACTCACCTATCCTATATGACATGTTATCAAATATGCATACAAAACATCCATCAATACATATTTATACATCCATGACATATCACAGAAAAAATAATTGACAGACTAACCAAGCTATGGTTCCATCCTAGAACAAAGAAAATAAAGATTACAAAATTCCATCCAAAGCATTCTTTGGGTCTTGAATTTTGTTCCGTCTTCTTGTATCCATCTTTATGTAGCCTCTCCATTTATTTCTCATCCCAAGAATTATTTAAAATTTAAATTTCCAAAAATTTAAATTTCAAATTCAAACTCCAAATTCGAATTTCAAATTTAAATTTCTAATTCAAATTTTAAACAATTTTAATCATCATGTGTAATAATATGTAATTTCAAAAATTTCAAATTTTTAATTACATATTTTTAAACATGATTTAAAATTAAATCTCAAATTTAAAAATCAAAATTTTCAAATTTTGGACTGCCGCACCGCCGCCCGTGAAGGTGGCAGCCGCCGTGGGCAGCCACCAACCCCGGAGGGGCTGGCAGCCCACGGCTGCCCCTTGTGCAGCCCTGCCGGGCTGCAGGCCAAGCTTGCAGCGCCAGGCTGCACGCCCAGGCTGGGCGCAGCAGCCGGCAGGCTGCAGGCAGCGCCTGCAGCCAGTGGCTGCACGCCCAAGCTGCGGCCAGCCTTGGGCAGGCTGCGCCACCCTCGGCTGCAAGCCAAGCCTGCGGCCGTGGGTGATGCTTGCCTGCATAGGGGCTGCCGCAGCCCCATCCTGCGCGAGGGCAGGGGCTGCAGCCCCACCAAGGCCCGTCGGCCTATTCCGAGGGGTCGTGTCTCGATTTTCGTGCCATATTCCAATTTACCTGTTAGGATCTCCAAAAATTAATTTGAATCCCAATTAAATTGAAATTTTCCACACAATCAAAATTTCAACCTTTAAATCAAATTTAACTTTTGGAAAAAATAAATTACGGTCTTCAATCTTCAATCTCCTCCAAGAATAATTACATAAAAAATTCTAAACCGTTTCCGGTGTACAAAAATTCTAACCATAAATATTCTAAGAGACAAAAATTAAAATCCATGGGAAAAACACAGTGTTAATAAACTGCTCCCATGGTTACATAAAAAATTCCTAGATACAATTTTTCTAAATTCTAAGGAACCATAACCGGTATAAACAAGCATGCTTATAATAATTCAAAAAATTAAAATAACCACATACTTTATACATAATACATGATAACAACATAAAGGAACCCTAGAATGCCACTCTCTAAATATCAAATCCATACATAAATAAAAAGACTAAGTAATTGTCTAATTTATGTGCATGGCATAGTCATGAGATGGCTCTGATACCAATTGTAGGAAAATAAACCGGTAAAAACGTATCAGAGTGGCGCAGCGGAACAATAAAAATTTTTAGATCGTTAAATATCTCATGATGCCATATACAATAAATCAACAACAATTAAAACTCATACCTCAAGGACGCCAATGAACAGGAGGAGAGTGACCGGAGGCTTCAACCAACTAGCCTTCTCTACTATTCTCCAATTCCCGAATGGCTGAGTGTGTGGGCACTCTGAACCTCGATCGGTATGCTAGCACTGCTAGTCTTCTTCCGACCACCCAGATCTCTAAAGAACTTTATTGTCACGATGAGCTGTGCAACAATAAGCCTGCTCACCTGAGAGTCTGTGGTCTGAGAGAACTGGAGTGGTAGGACCTCTATTTATAGACCTGCATGAGGTGATTCTCTGAATTCGAATTGGACTAGGAAAAGATTTTCTCCCTTATCCAAACCAAAAAATCCAAATTTTCCAAGGGAGAATCTCCACAATTAAATTCGGTTTTCCTAGGACAAATCCAATCCAAATCTCAACAAGATTTTAACTAGAATTTTATCTCCCTTTTTCAACCAAAAAATCCGAAATCTTTAGGAGAAAATCTTCTCCAAATTTTCGGCCACTTTTAGGATAAGGAAGAATCAAAATTCTACTAGGATTTTTCAAGCTAAATCTCATCTCAACCTTATCCAAAAATAACCGAATTTCCTAGGATTTAGGCTCCAAAATTTCGGCCACTTTTAGGGAGTAGAGAGAATCCAAATTCAACTAGGATTGAAGATTGAATTTACCCTTGAATCTTATCCACAAAAACCGAATTTTCCATTGAGGATTATCCTCAAAAAATTCGCCCACTTTTGTTGGGATTTGGATTCAAAATTCAAGTAGGATTCTAACAAGATTATCCTCTCCAAATCCAACTCAAATTCGAATTTCAAACCTTGTGGTTTTTCCACAACAAATTCGAATCCTACTTGGACTGTGATTCAAAATTTGAATTTCAAATTTCAAATTCAAATTTCAAATTCAAATTTCAAATTTCAAATTCAAATTTCAAATTCAAATTTCAAATTCAAAATTCAAAATTCAAATTTCAAATTTCAAAATTCAAATTTCAAATTCCACAAAACGGTTGTGTTTCATATTCTTGTTCTCATGGATAATTTTCTACAACTCCAATCCAATCTCAAATAAAATCATGACAACTTTATTTGGAGTTCGAATAATTGTGTACTCTATTATCCAAAACAAAGTCTGAATCCAACCGGAGAGAATCTTGTCTACCATCCTAATCCTGTGTCATCACCATCCATGCATAATAAACTAGCCAATAGCATACACAAATCAATTTGCCAAACGTTAAGGAATTATGTGGAGCTAGTAGAGGGACTGATTGGACATATATAATCGGGCTCCCGTGATTCCATATGATCATCATTCTGTACCGAACAACTCAATCATATGATCACTAATTTCAGAGTCACACCACTATAAACCTGAAACTGAACTCCCAATTATATACCGTATTACGTAAGCCTGTGACGAGCTACCATCCAATGACCTTGTCATATATGCAAAACCCTCATATGATATCCATGATCAGCCTTAGGTCAAAGTCCGTTTAATCCTACTGATCAGGCTATCTTAAAGTTCCATTATACTACCGAATCAAGAAAATGATTATTCACCGTATGTGAATAAGAAGTCATCTGCCCAGCAGACGACCCAAGGCCTTGTCCATTTTCACATTCAGTATAATGCCTTTAAGAGGATACCTTTAACTCCTCAGAGCTATGATTCCGATATCTACAAACAAACCCTTCATCGTATACAAGTCATGCACCCAACGAACCGGTCTATAAGCTTACTACCTCTGAGACGCTTTAGCCATTGGAACATCAAAGTACACAAGTCATATACATGAAGTAGTTCATTTACTCAGGATTAAGGTTATTGCACAATGAACGTCAAAAGCAGATTGATCCACTCATAGCGGACTACGTAGATCAATCATGCTTTAGTCCCGGTCTAATATGTCACCACCAAGCAACATATCCATGCTCTACTTGTGAGTCCAGCTCCAGACAGTCAAGACAGACCGTCCCCTCCAAGGCTTTAGACAACATAATAGTCTTAACATGAGTTAGATGCTCGGTCTAACCCCATAGACTACAGACCATAGTTTAGACTGCTAACTTTAGAACATTGTCTTCTCGCATACAAAAATCCATTGCATGCAATGTTCTAACAGTTTTAACACAAGCAGTCAGTGAGCCATATTTGCTTACATTTACTTTAACATGTAAATAAGATGAGGACAGATAGCAATGTAATGAATAACCTCTAAGTATAATTTTATTATCCAGTTCAAAATGAATACATCAAAATGTCTCTAATACTTAGGGCATTTTCTAACAACACCTGCTCCAGCACCTCCAGAGACACAAGAGGCAGTTACACCCGCGTATCCCGGATTTGATGAGGTTAGGGACTACATTCTCCAGACTGAGAGGATGGTCATGCTATCTGGTGAGACAGTGATGTCTTAGGCAGCACGATTTGAGGAGACCATTAGGAGAAGATGTCCGTTGCCCAACCTCACTGAAGCAAACTGTTGCGAGCTATTTTGGAGAGGTTTGCCCTCCTCCTACGCTCCAAGAGTTTGTGGTGACGATCAGGACGATCGAGAGAGAGATTCTGATCGAGCATCTGACGCAGAGTCGACGAGAGACACTGGGTCAAGATGAGATGTTTGCACGCATCTTCGGGCCGAGAAGAATGATGAATGATCATGAGGCTGGACCGTCTAGACCACGAAGAGGTGATGACTCAGGATAGGGAGCATTGCCTAGGGGCGGTAACGATTCAGATGATCCCGATGACGATGAGGATCCAGAAGAATATCCTCTAGTCCCAGACACAGGGGATGTATGACCAGTGGATATGTATACGTGTACATAAGTAGCTATTAGAGAAAAGCTCTTTTATATAGACTTGTGGCCAAAATGTATAAAATGGCTGATGTATATATGACTGGTGATGATTATGTATGACATATAAATGTTTTGCTATGAATGAAATATCAAAATGATTATATGTTATACGATGATGTGTTACAATGATGTGGCTTTACATTACCCTAAATTTCGTGAATTGATATGACTTTACGAATGTGGTTATGGAAAAGCTAACGGTGAATTATTGTGCCATAATAGGACAATAGGCAAGATGGTAGATTTGCGTAATCGACCAGAAGGACGAGAACGACGTCCTAATGTTATGGAGAGACTGGATCAGATACAAGCTCTGTTAGAAGCTCATATGCAAGAAAATGCTAATCTGAGGCGACGGGTAAAGGAGCTAGAATAGAGACAAGGCTCTGAGGGTACCCAAGCAGAACAACAAGCCAAGGTAGATCTGGTTATCCCTCCAGCTGCGGTACATGAGAGAGTTCTTGAACCACAACCAGTATTAAATCTGGAACCCCTCTATGAAAGATTCAGGCGTATGAGGCCGCCAGAATTTGAAGGGTCTACAAATCCTCTAAAGGCTGAAGACTGGTTGTCGTCATTACAAGTGATCATAGAATTCATGAACCTAACCGACCGGGAGAAGGTTGTATGTGCGTCTTTTGTGCTGAGAAAAGATGCTCGTTTTTGGTGGGACACTGTACGAATGAGAAGAGACGTGTCTACCATGAGTTGGGCGGAATTTCTGGAAGAATTTAACCAGAAATATTACGACCCTACATCTCTGAGACAGTAGCAAAAAGAGTTCTCAGAGTTGACGCAAGGAAACATGTCGGTAAGTGAGGTTTGCCGAAAGTTCGACCAGTTATCCCGTTTATATCCCTATGTAGTCCCTACTGAGAGGGAGAAAATACAGAAAATGATCGGGATGTTCAGACCAGAAATTGCTGCGTTAGTAGACACTGGACAAGTACCACCTACTTCTATAGCAGACTGTGTGAGTCGGGCCATCAGAGCCGAGTTTCATGTAGCCTGACAGAAAGAGGAAAGAGAAAAACACTGGGAGGCCAAGAAGAAGGAGAGGGCTTTGGCAAAGTCTGCACAAGTTGGTCAATCGAGCAAGCCTAATCAGAATGCTAAACCAAGCCAGGGCAATAATCAAGGATCCCAGCAAAACAAGAGAAAAGGCAATTTTTCTGGAAATCGCCAGGGCAATAGTCGAAACCAGCAGCAGAGAATAGCTGGTAATGCGGAATCCAACGTGTAAAATTGTCCTACATTCGGGAAGAGACATTCTGGGCAATGCAGATTTGGGCCACTTGTTTGCTATGAATGTGGAAAGGAAGGCCATTATGCCAGGAACTGTCCAAATAGACAGGGTGGACAAGGCACTTCCCAACAGCACCAGACAAGCCCACAAGCTCATTCCCTTCAGGCCAGAGTTGAAGAGTTACCAGTAAGGCCGCAACGCCAGGAGCGTGTACCACGTGCCGATGCTCGTGTGATGGCTTACAGTAAAGAGGATGCAGAGGCAGGAACATCGAACGTGGTGACAGGTCAGCTTCCTGTCGCTAGTCATGTAGCCTCTGTACTATTCGATTCCGGTGCTACGCATTCTTTTGTTTCCTATGCATTTGCTGACAAGATAGGACTTCCTAAGGACAATATGGGAAGGGTATTTAAGACAGCTTTACCCTCTGGGGAAGTATTGTTGTCCAATTACTGGCTACCTCATGTACCAGTATATGTGGCAAATAGGGAACTATATGCGAAGTTGATCGTGATGAAGATCACGGATTACGATGTGATTCTAGGCAGGGATTTCCTAGGGAAATACCGAGCTACGATCGAGTGCCGAAATCGAAAAATAGTATTCCAACCCGAGGAAGAAGAGAGTTTCGAATATGTCGACACTTCTCGAAAACCCGGGAAGATGATGATCAGTTCGCTGAGAGCAAGCAAACTGATAGCCAGGGGTTGTATGGGATATCTGGCATATGTGGTGGACACTACAGAGGAACAGAAGCTTCAACTTAAAGATGTTCCTGTGGTTAATGAGTTTCTTGACGTATTTCCAGAAGAGTTACCAGGGATACCTCCAGAGAGAGAAATCTCGTTCGAAATTGAGTTGATGCCTGGAACGGCACCTATTTCCAAAGCACCATACCGCATGGCTCCAGTGGAGTTAAAGGAGCTGCAGGTACAATTAAAGGAGCTTTTGGATAAAGGATTCATCAGGCCGAGTTATTCTCCATGGGGTGCACCTGTATTGTTCGTCAATAAAAAGGATGGAACGTTCCGTTTGTGTATTGATTATCGGGAGTTGAATAAGGTTACGATCAAAAATAGGTATCCATTACCTAGAATTGATGACCTATTCGACCAGTTAAAAGGCGCAGCGGTATTTTCCAAGATCGACTTACGATCAGGATATCACCAGCTGAGAATTAAAGAAAGTGATATTCCTAAGACAGCGTTTAGGACTCGTTATGGTCACTAAGAGTTTCTTGTGATGCCATTTGGATTAACAAATGCGCCGGCAGCGTTCATGGACTTAATGAACAGAATTTTTAAAGAGTATTTGGATAAGTTTGTCATTGTATTTATTGATGACATTCTTATATACTCAAAGAGTCATGAGGAGCATAAAGAACATCTGAGGATCGTGTTGAATACGATAAGGAAGCATCAACTGTATGCCAAATTCTCAAAATGTGAGTTTTGGCTGGACAGAGTACATTTCCTCGGACATGTTGTATCCCAGGAAGGTATTGCTGTAGATCCAACCAAGGTAGAGGCAATTAACCAGTGGCCTGCACCCAAGAGTGTGACAGAAATACGTAGTTTCTTGGGGTAAGCTGGACATTATCAGCGATTTGTAGAGGGATTCGCGCGATTAGCTGCACCTCTTACCGCTCTTACACGCAAAGAAAGGAAGTACGAGTGGACTATGGAATGTGAAAGAAGCTTCCAGGAGTTAAAGAGGCGACTGACAAGTGCACCAATCCTTACGCTTCCCACTGAAGGGGAGAAGTTTGTGATCTACAGTGACGCATCGAAAATAGGATTGGGAGCAGTCTTGATGCAAGGCGGCAAGGTGATTGCCTATGCTTCCCGTCAATTAAAGGATCATGAAAGGAATTACCCTATGCATGACCTCGAACTTGCTGCAGTAGTGTTCGCACTTAAAATTTGGCGACACTATCTTTATGGAGCTTAATGTCAGATTTTCACTGATCACCAAAGCCTGAAGTATTTCTTCACGCAAAAAGAGCTCAATATGCGGCAAAGACGATGGTTGGAACTGGTGAAGGATTATGATTGTGAAATCCTATACCATCCAGGAAAGGCCAACCGTGTAGCGGACGCTTTAAGTAGAAAGTCTACCATATCGCACCAGCTACCAATAAACAGGCTTCCAAAGCCATTGCAGCAAGAGATAAATTCTTTGAACTTGGAGTTGATATCTGGAAGACTAGCTGCACTTCAAGTGGAATCATCGCTATTTGAGGATATAAAAGAAGCTCAGAGGCGAGATCCAACAATGACAAGTTCTCAAGAAGGAATTTCTAAGGATGGAATAATTCTTTACCAAGGAAGGATAAATGTTCCAGCTGATGAGGAACTTAGAAGACGGATCATGTCAGAAGCCCACGAGACACCCTATTCGGTTCATCCCGGAGCAAGCAAGATGTATCAGGACTTGAAGTTACAATTCTGGTGGAAAGGGATGAAGAATGATATAGCGAAATTCGTGAGCAGATGCATGACCTGTCAGAGAATCAAAGCGGAACATAAACATCCAGTAAGAAGATTGGAACCGTTGGAGATTCCTGAATGGAAATGGGAACACCTTACGATGGATTTTGTAGTGGGACTCCCAAAGAAGGTTATGATGCCATCTGGGTTATTGTGGACAGACTGACCAAGACGGCACGGTTTATAGCTGTCAAGATGACTTTTTCGTTGGAAAAGTTTGCTCAGTTATACGTAACTCATGTCGTCAGATTACATGGAGTACCAAAATCCATTGTATCAGATCGAGATGCACGGTTCACTTCGAATTTCTGGAAGTGTGTGCAAGAGGCCATGGGTATTGAATTGAGACTCAGTACGGCTTTTCATCCGCAAACAGACGGACAGTCGGAGTGGACAATTCAGACGTTAGAGGACATGCTTCAAGCTTGTGTTATGGATTTTACGGGAAATTGGAACGAGAAGTTACCATTGATTGAATTCTCATACAATAATAGTTACCAAGCTTCTATAGGCATGGCACCTTACGAGGCTTTGTATGGACGGAAGTGCAGATCACCATTACACTAGTATGATTTGCGAGAGAAGCAGTTGCATAAGACGGGCTTCATAAAAGAGACTTCCGATGCAGTTGCTAGAATTCAACGTCAAATGAAAATTGCGCAAAGCCGACAAAAGAGTTACGCGGACAAGAGGCGGAGATCCTTAGAGTTTGATGAAGGAGACTTCGTATTCCTCAAGGTATCGCCCATGAAGGGGATTATGCATTTCGGTAAGAAGGGGAAACTTAGTCCAAGATATATTGGACCTTATGAAATTATCGAACGCATTGGAAAGGTCGCTTACAGACTAGCGTTACCTCCAGAATTGTCAGCAGTGCATAATGTATTTCATGTGTCGATGCTGAGAAAGTATATACCAGATCCGTCCCATGTGTTGAAGCATGAACCGATTCAAATCCACGAGGATTTGACATACGAGGAACAACCTATTCAAGTACTGGCTCGTGAAGAGAAAGTACTGAGGAATAAGACAATCCCACTAGTGAAAATTCTGTGGAAAAATCACAACATTGAAGAAGCTACGTGGGAACGAGAAGACGAGATGAGGAGTTTATACCCCAATTTGTTCTAATTTTTGAGGACGAAAATTTTATAAGGAGGGGTGAATGTGACAACCGGGAAATTCAGGCAATTCTCGGATGATAATGTACAAATATATGTATATAACAATTTATACTATTTAAAGAGTGAAATAAATGTATTTATATTGTTTAGAATATATGAAAATGTTCTAACAATACTGACGAGTAAGAATTCAGTGTTGGAAAAATTCACTGAGTTGAAACGGGTGAAACGGTGCAAAACCGGCATTGAAAACCCTAACCGGGACAATAAAAGACGGAAAACTTCCGGGATTAATTTCGATCAAACGGAAGCAGTTTAAATTGATCCGACTGCACAGGAGACCTCAGGAACATGCCGGGACGATTTCAGGAAAATTTCGGCTCGAACCGGTATCGGTCAAAAAGTAGTCGAATTAATGTGAATAGTGAAAGTCAAAGTCAACTTTTGCTTTAGCATTTATGACATCATAAATCCATTTAATAAATGGAAAGAAAATGGTGGTTGGTAGCATTAATGGCCATGATTCATTTACTTTTTGATCTAAAGGCCAAGATTTGGCCAAAATTCATCATTTTTAATTTGTGAAAATTATGGAAAGTATTAGTGTTGAAAGGTTGTGAAATCTCATTGGTGGAAAGCCAAATTAATTGGCCTTTTAGTGGCATAAGTCGGCCACTTTTGGAACAAAAAGCCGAGACCATTTGAAAGCCAAAAACCAAAGAAAATTTTCTAAGTGTTTTCTTCATGGTGGAGCCGTGAGTGACCCAAGAGGAACCAAGCAATTTCTTCAATATTTCTACACAAAATTGGTGTCAAAGCATTCCTTGAAGACAAAGGAAGCAAGTGACTAAGGTAACACCCCTTGGACTTAACTTTTTCTTGGTTTTTTTTCAAGAAAACCGTGGGATGAATAGTGAAATAAGATGGAAAATTTTTGGTTGTTTTCCATGATTTGATACTTGGGTTTTGTTAAGGGTGTAATAAGGAAGAAAACCATGTATTTGGTTTAAAGAAAAACCGAAATTTTGTTGGTTTTCCAAGGGTAAAACCGTGGGTTACCTTGAGTAAGCAATAAGAAATTTGTGTGGTTTAATTGCTAACATGCTTTCAAGTTAAATTTTGTGAAGAATAAACCATGAATTGCATTATGGAAAAGCTTGAAAAAAAATTTTGGTGTGCATTTACCTAATGTGGCCGTGGGGTTACCTAAGGGTTTGGAAGAAACTTTTGCATGATTTATGTGATGTTTGGTTAATTTAAATCATGCATTTTAATATGCAAGTGATTGAATTATGACTGAAAGAATGAAACAAAAATGTTGTGCATGTTTTTCATTCATTGGCCGTGGGTTATATATGGTAAAAACCCTAAGAATTTGGTTGAAAAATGCAATGAAAATGGGCTTGAAAATGTGTTAAAAAAATGACATTTTAATAGCCTAAAATGTGGTTGAAAATTTGAGAAGTTTGGTTCGGTTTGATTGTGAAAACCGAGACCAAAACTAAGGACAAAATTGAGAAAAAAATTTTGTAATGTGGGTTAAAATGCAAATTGGAATTTTGTGAGCTTTTATGTAAAAGTTTGGAAAACTTTTACATAAAATAGGCTTGTGGTATAGTACGTGGCAGGTACATATGGTTCGAGGCGTACCTAACGCCGGAAGCCTTAAATTTACGCCGAAATGCTGCCTAAATTTCGAAAATGGCATTCGGGGCAAAATGGGAATTAAAATAAAAAGTTTGGGGTCGGGTCGGAAACCCGAGTCCCTAACGAAAAATTGAATAAGGGAAATCTAAGGGGCGGTTTGTGAATAGTAACCCGTCTCCTTAAAAATTTAAAACGCAAGTGAAATTGAAAAAAAACCGACCCCGAGGGGGGGGGGCGTTTTTGGAAATGAAATAAAGGTCCGAGTCGGGAATGGAAAATCCGAGCCTCGTAGACCTAGGTCGGGAATGAAATAAAAGAGTCAGAAAAGTTCTTGAGATCCAAAAATGCAGTCTGAATCGGGAAAATTTCCGTCAGGGGTAAAATTGTAATTTTGCCAAAATATAGGGGCAAAATCGTAATTTTACCAAAATACAGGGGCAAAATTGTAATTTTGCAAAAGTTAAGAAAAATGGGGAAAATGATAAATAAAGCCTTAAAAGTTATAAATAGGTTTTATTTAAGCTTTTTAATGAAAAATAAAAGCTATAAATGGAAATAAAAATTAACAGACAAGGTTTTGTCTGTAGGATCCAAAAATCGACCTACGAGGAGTGCGATCAAAGATCCACGAGAGAAAAAGGGAAGAGACTGATAAGGTAAGTTCAGACATTTACCTGTCTGCAACATATAGTATTATTGTTGCTAACTTTGATGTACTAACTATAAGTTAGGTACATATGTGCTATGGGCACTACTATAGAGTAGAGAGAGAGACGTAATGTGCTACGGGCACTATTGAGAATGGACACATTGTTAATTGTGCTTTGGGCACTAGAGCGAGGTTAATGAAACTTACTCACCTAAAATTAAAATGAACCATTCCTAACCACGGGACAATGTGAAGTCACCGGGTTAGAATTTAAAAAGTCGGTAATGAAACCACTTTCTGGCTTACCAGCCTTCCGTACAGGGAGGTATTTTTGCCTTCGGGGCTATGAGAATAAGGCTGTGGAGGTCAGCACTGATGTACCGCTCCCAGTCATGTACAATTTTGCCTTCGGGGCTATGAGATTAAGGCTGTGGAGGTCAGCACTAATGTACCGCTCCCAGTCATGCGCACTTAAATGGTACTGCCAACCTGAGCTTAAAACCAGAACATAAGCAAAGATAATTACCTAGAACTGAAACTATGCCATAATTGAGCATAAGACAGTTTAGTGAGAGTACTAACATCGCGGTAGATGGACTGTTGTGACACTGTGTTGTGGTCAACCTTACTATTCACGTATGAATAGTGGTCAAAGTTACTATTTACATATGAATAGTGATCAAAGGTACTATTCACGATGAATAGTACTATTCATAGAAATTTTATTTCTTGCATGTTTGAACTTACTGAGCCTGTAGCTCACCATTTTTGCTAATGTTGCAGGTAAGCGACCAGCTCAGTAGCTTGTTTGACAGGATGCGGACGGGATGGCGCGTGTCAAATCGGATAACTGGGTGAGGGATATGGTCCTGCCAAAGTCTTTCCGCTGAGTGATAAAAAAGGAAGGAAAAAAAAAAGAAAGAAACAGTCTTTTGTAATATTATATATTTTACGAAAGTACTGTAATATGTAAATTACTTTGTACTTGCCAACAAAGTAAATAGTGGGAAATGTTTTACATGATGTCTAAAGAAAAAAAAAAATTTCCCCAAAAACGACATGATTTAAAAAGAGGGAGAGATAAGCCGGCGACCCATGAGAGTACAATCTATCGCAGTTAGCGATAAAGCTCAACTGTAATAGTATTGTATGATCTCTACGAGGGGCGAACCACCACAATACCATAATGCGCGCATAACTAAGAGGGACTCTGGGGAGCGACCCACCGACCAATCCTCTACAGTATGAAAATATCAGACTTCCAAACCCGGGATATATCACCAGCAGTTTGGAGTCCTATTATAACTATAACTGAAATCTGAGAAACCTCCACCTGTGTGGGAGGCCGGTACGCCAATACTGATTTAATTACTGAGTTTCTGGTGGTTCCTGACTTGTGGCAATTATGCTGCCTCCTAGGTCTGGAACTCTTTAAATTTATTCTGTAATTTATTCTGAAGTTTTCTTAAGATTTTATATCTTATTTTAGTGCATACCGCACCTGACTACTAAATTTCTGTCATATTTATCACATAAGCATACTAAGCAAATTCATGCTGCAGATAAATAAATGTATGAACTTATCGTTATTTTACTAGCGATTCCTTTCCTGAGTCAACCGGCTTCCTTGACTCGCCTTTGGCTGCTTTCCTATAACCGAAATAAATTACGGTTATTTTACTATTCACTTAATATCTAAAATATAGTAAAAGTATAAAATTTCTAATTGAGACTCTTAATTATTTGTTTTGGGATTCATACTCTTAATTTTAGAATCATTCTACTGCATAAACTACTATTCTGGGTCTTAATATCACTTTTTTGAACATTTTGGTCAAAATGACCATTTTGCCCCTGACCAGATTATAGACCGAGAAATCCTTGTTTTATCATTTTATTTTCTGATCCCAAAAATCCTAAAATAACGTTTCATAGGTTTTCCCAAGCTTTTACAATATTTTCTGCCAAATGCTCGGGTTACTATTCACCCAACCCTCGGGTGGTACTATTCCGACCCTCGGGGTCGTTTCTCATTTTTCTAGCCTTTCGGGACCTCAAATGACTATTTTACAAGTTATGTAATCGTTCCTTTATATTCTTCTCAAGTTTAGGTTCCCGAGGGGGCTCGGGTTTCCGGTTCACGACCCTACTTTTTACCCCTCGTTTACCAAATTACCCTTCGGGCATCCTGAAAATTTCGGTAGCATTTCCGCTGAAATTCTAGGTTCCCGGCATTTAGAAAACGCCTCGAAACCATCTATCATATTCTACCCTGCCAAGTACTATACCATAAACCTAATTTTACGTAAAAGTTACAAATTTTTTACGTAAAATTTCATCACAAAACTTGCTTGTTTTTAACGGGATTTCAACCCATTCTTTATCATTTTTAGGCCCGGTTTTTGTACTCAAATCACACATTTCCATAACTTAACAAAACTTCCTCATTTTCCACTAAACTTACACGGTTTTTCTCAAAAACCCTTAACAAAACTTTTTGTTTTATAACTCAAATTTTCCTTATTTGTTTTCCACATCAACGCATTTATTTTTCATCACAAAACCCTAACATAATTCTTCAAAATCTCATGCATTATCCCACGGATTTTCCTTGGAAAATCAACCCCAAAATTTTGGTTTCATTCCATTTTTCTTTCTTGCTTACTACACAAAATCAACATCACATTTACCATATACAATCAACAACATAAAGTTTCATTTTTTCCTTTTTATTCTCCACAGTTTTGAATTGAAAAACAACACCAACATTTAGTGTTTTTAAATCCTATTTCATCTATTTCTTTCTTTCCATTTCCACATGATTTTCAACATCATAAATCAAACCAAACAACATGAAAATTTCATCATTCCAAACCTTAATAACCCCATGGATTTAGTGGGAAAAATGCACAAAAAACTTGATCTTTTTATGCTCTTGTTTCTTATTTAACTTAATCTCACCTCACTCACACATTTTCAACCAAAAATTCATGAAACAAAATTGATTTTCTTCCCATTAAAACAGCCCATAATACACGGTTTTTCTTCATGAAAAACAAGAAGAAATGATGCCAAAATGAAGGATTACCTTATTTGCTTGCTAACTTGCACTTTGAGACACTCTTTCTTGAATCAAACTTGAAGAATCTTTTTCTGTTTTAGGGGGGGCGCGGGGAACTCACGGCTGTATGGGCAGAAAAGAAGCAAAGTTTGGCTGAAATTTTTTCTGTTTTTCATGGCCAAAACTGTGAGCTTTAATGGCTGAATTTTGAGGGACTTTTTTGCAATGTTTTAAGGGCATTTTTGCAAGCTTTTGTGTAATTTTTGAAACCTTTAAGGGCTGCTTTATAATTAAACAAAATTGGACAATTTTTTTTTTCTGTTTTTCCAGCCAAAATCCACCACTTATAACCCTAGAAACTTCTTGAAAATTTTGCTAACTTTGTTTGACTTTTTCTAGTTGACTTTGCATCTTAGCGATTGATTTTTCTTGACTTTAAACCCTAGCCCTTAGATTGGAATGTATCCTGACATCCTTTCAAAGGTAAACACTCAATCTTTGACTCCTTATATTTATATATGGAGTCAAACTTTTGACCAAAAGTCAAACCAAAGATTTTTGCACCGAAATCACGTAGACGAGTTCCTGAGATTGTCCGTGCGATCTGTTTTCCTTATTTCGCTCCGGCTTGCCTAAAAATCAATACCGTAAGTATTTCTTCTTTTAGTGGTTTACAGTATATTTTCAAAATTTTTGAAACCGAAAAGGCATAATTCATCCGATTTCGATTCGGTAAAATTTCCCGTTTCTAAGCACACTCTTGTCTACACTATCCGAACATTTCTGTGCCTTCTAAATAATGTTAAAATATATATTTTATAGTTTTTCACATAAAAATCATAGAGTACATAGGTTTAAAAAAATTCTAGAAACAGTAAAATTTTACGATTATGACATTCTCCCCTCCTTATAAAATTTTCGTCCTCAAAAATTAGAATAAGTGGGGGTATAGGGCTTTCATCTCATCTTCACGTTCCCACATAGCCTCTTCAACGCTGTGGTTACTCCATAGAACCTTTACTAGTGGGATGGTCTTATTTCTTAATACCTTCTTTTCTCGTGCTAAAATTTGCACTGGTTATTCTTGGTAGGTCAAATCTTCTTGAACTTGTATCGGCTCATACTCCAGCACATGTGAAGGATCAGGTATATACTTCCTTAACATTGACACATGAAAGACATTGTGTACTGCCGACAAATCTGGGGGTAATGCTAGCTTGTAAGCTACCTTCCTAATGCGTTTGATTATTTCAAACGGTCCAATATACCTGGGACTCAATTTTACCTTTTTACCGAATTGCATTACGCCTTTCATTGGCGATACCTTGAGGAATACATAATCCCCCTTTTCAAACTCCAAGAATCTTCACCGTTTGTCTGAGTAACACTTTTATTAGCTTTGAGTAATCTGCATTCTTTTCTGAATCTTGGCTACTGCTTCTATAGTTTCCCTGATGAAATCAGGCTTATGCAACTGCTTTTCTCGTACATCAAACCAATGAATAGGAGACCTACACTTCCTTCTGTTAGGAAATGCCCTAAGTATTAGAGACATTTTGATGTATTCATTTTGAACTGGATAATAAAATTATATATAGAGGTTATTCATTACATTGCTATCTGTCCTCGTCTTATTTACATCTTAAAGTAAATGTAAGCAAATATGGCTCACTGACTGCTTGTGTTAAAACTGTTAGAACGTTGCATGCAATGGACTTTTGTATGCGAGAAGACAATGTTTTAAAGTTAGTGGTCTAAACTATGGTCTATAGTCTATGGGGTTAGACCGAGCATCTAACTCATGTTAAGACTATTATGTTGTCTAATGCCTTGTAGGGACGGTTTGTCTTGACTGTCTAGAGCTGGACTCCCAAGTAGAGACATAGATATGTTACTTAGTGGTGACATATTAGACCGGGACTAAAGCGTGATTGATCTACGTAGTCCGCTATGAGTGGATCAATCTGCTTTTGACGTTCATTGTGCAATAACCTTAATCCTGAGTAAATGAACTACTTCATGTATATGACTTGTGTACTTTGATGTTCCAATGGCTAAAGCGTCTCAGAGGTAGTAAGCTTATAGACCGGTTCGTTGGGTGCATGACTTGTATACGATGAAGGGTTTGTTTGCAGATATCGGAATCATAGCTCTAAGGAGTTAAAGGTATCCTCTTAAAGGCATTATACTGAATGTGAAAATGGACAAGGCCTTGGGTCGTCTGCTGGGCGGATGACTTCTTATTCACACATGGTGAATAATCATTTTCTTAATTCGGTAGTATAATGGAACTTTAAGATAGCCTGATCAGTAGGATTAAACGGACTTTGACCTAAGGCTGATCATGGATATCATATGAGGGTTTTGCATATATGACAAGGTCATTGGATAGTTGCTCGTCATAGGCTTACGTAATACGGTATATAATTGGGAGTTCAGTTTCAGGTTTATAGTGGTGTGACTCTGAAATTAGTAATCATATGATTGAGTTGTTCGGTACAGAATGATGATCATATGGAATCACGGGAGCCCGATTATATATGTCCAATCAGTCCCTCTACTATCTCCACATAATTCCTTAACGTTTGGCAAATTGATTTGTGTATGCTATTGGCTAGTTTATTATGCATGGATGGTGATGACACAGGATTAGGATGGTAGACAAGATTCTCTCCGGTTGGATTTAGATTTTGTTTTGGATAATAGAGTACACAATTATTCAAACTCCAAATAAAGTTGCCGTGATTTTATTTGAGATTGGATTGGAGTTGTAGAAAATTATCCATGAGAACAAGAATTTGAAACACAACCGTTTTGTGGATTTTGAAATTTGAATTTTGAAATTTGAATTTTGAATTTTGAATTTGAAATTTGAATTTGAAATTTGTATTTGAAATTCGAATTTGAAATTTGAATTTGAAATTTGAAATTTGAAATTTAAATTTGAAATTCGAATTTGAAATTTGAAATTCAAATTTTGAATCACAGTCCAAGTGGGATTCGAATTTGTTGTGGAAAATCCACAAGGTTTGAAATTCGAATTTGAGTTGGATTTGGAGAGGATAATCTTGTTAGAATCCTACTTGAATTTTGAATCTAAATCCTAACAAAAGTGGACGAAATTTTTGAGGATAATCCTCAATGGAATTTTGGTTTTTGTGGATAAGGTTCAAGGGAAAAATTCAAGTTTCAATCCTAGTTGAATTTGGATTCTCTTCGTCCCTGAAAAGTGGCAGAAATTTTGGAGATAATCTCCTAGGAAAATTCGGTTATTTTGGATAAGGTTGAGATAAGATTCAAGCTTGAAAATCCTAGTGGAATTTTGATTCTTAAGAAAACCGAATTTTATTGTTGGATTTTCCCATGGAAAAATTTGGATTTTTTGGTTATGGATAAGGGAGAATATCTTTTCCTAATCCAATTCGAATTCAGAGAATCACCTCATGCAGGTCTATAAATAGAGGTCCTGCCACTCCAGTTCTCTCAGACCATAGACTCTCAGGTGAGCAGGCTTATTGTTGCACAGCTCATCGTGACAATAAGTTCTTTAGAGATCTGGGTGGTCGGAAGAAGACTAGCAGTGCTAGCATACCGATCGAGGTTCAGAGTGCCCACAAACTCAGCCATTCGGGAATTGGAGAATAGTAGAGAAGGCTAGTTGGTTGAAGCGTCCAGTCATTCTCCTCCTACAAGATTGGCGTCCTTGAGGTATGAGTTTTAATTGTTATTGGTTTATTGTATATGGCATCATGAGATATTTAACGATCTAAAATTTTTAATTGTTCCGCTGCACCACTCTGATACGTTTTTACCGATTTATTTTCCTACAATTGGTATCAAAGCCATCTCATGACTATGCCATGTACATAAATTAGACAATTACTTAGTCTTTTTATTTATGTATGATTTGATATTTAGAGAGTGGCATTCTAGGGTTCCTTTATGTTGTTATCATGGATTATGTATAAAGTATGTGGTTATTTTAATTTTTGGAATTATTATAAGCATGATTGTTTATATCGTTTATGGTTCCTTAGAATTTAGAAAAATTGTATCTAGGAATTTTTATGTAACCATGGGAGCAGTTTATTAACACTGTAATTTTCCCATGGATTTTAATTTTTGTCTCTTCGAATTTTTATGGTTAGAATTTTTGTACACCGGAAACGGTTTAGGAAATTTTATGTAATTATTCTTGGAGAAGATTGAAGATTGAAGACCGTAATTTATTTTTTCCCAAAAGTTAAATTTGATTTAAAGGTTGAAATTTTGATTGTGTGGAAAATTTCAATTTAATTGGGATTCAAATTAATTTTTGGAGATCCTAATAGGTAAATTGGAATATGACATGAAAATCGAGACACGACCCCTCGGGATAGGCTGACGGGCCTTGGTGGGGCTGCGGCAGCCCCTGTGCAGGCCAACACCACCCACGGCCGCAGGCTTGGCCTACAGCCAAGGGTGGCGGTGGCCTGCCCAAGGCTGGCCGCAGCCTGGGCATGCACCTCTGGCTGCAGGCGCTGCCTACAGCCTACCGGTTGCTACACCCAGCCTGGCACTGCAGGCTTGGCCATTAAATAATTCTTGGGATGAGAAATAAATGGAGAGGTTACATAAAGATGGATACAAGAAGACGGAACAAAATTCAAGACCCAAAGAATGCTTTGGATGGAATTTTGTAATCTTTATTTTCTTTGTTCTAGGATGGAACCATGGCTTGGTTATTCTGTCAATTATTTTTTCTGTGATATGTCATAGATGTATAAATATGTATTGATGGATGTTTTATATGCATATTTGATAACATGTCATATAGGATAGGTGAGTGCCACTCATACTATATTGATCATACATAATTTATCAAAACTTGCATGTTTTTCAAAATATTGAGTGGGAGAGGGTTTCAAACAAAACCCACGGCCTCCATTATTGATCCATATGTGAAAGCATGGTAACGCCTCATGTCAGTTTTGCCCTGACCACACCCCTCGGTAGGTGTTTACCGCCGCCGGTATACTAGATTGGATCTCCTATGTGGAAAACGTGTTCGGGTATGATCCTATTCATGACCACCCCTCGGTGGCTTGCTAGGACGTGGATCGGGCTACGTAAACAATGGTTATACACTCAAGACTCATTTAGTTATTAACCTTCCCTAGAAGCTCTGTTAACTAAACTGGTGGCCAAATAAGCGGTTATTAATATATGTCTTAACCTTGGAGGATTTAAGGCAACATATATTAATTGGACGGGGTCCATGTTCCGGCTATTTGTTTCATGACCACCCCTTGGTGGCTTGGGGCAATAGGTGCTGAGAATTACCATTGCAATGCTATATGTTTTTCAAGTTTCATGTAGGAACATACTTGTATGTTTTATTTGCTAAATTATCTGTATATTTGCTTGGGCTTTGTAATGATGTCTAGTATAATTTTATTTCAGTTCAAAATGTCACCGACACCCCTCATTTCAATACTTACTGAAAATAAGCTGAATGGCGATAATTATAAAGACTGGAAAAGAAATCTATTAATAGTTCTCAGCTGCGAGAGACACAAGTTCGTACTGGACGAACCATGCCCACCTGGGCCCAAACCTGACACACCACTTGAGGAGGTCCCGATTGCCTATAATCGTTGGAGAGAATCCAATGAGATAGCTAGATGCTACATCCTTGCTAGCATGACGAGTGCTTTACAAAAGCAGCATGAGACTTATCAAGTTGCTGGGGAGATCATGGAAAATTTGGAGGACATGTTCGGAGGCCAAGAAAAATTGGCTCGACAGTCCGCTATCACCAGCATTATGAACTCTAAGCAAAAGGCGGGTACTCCGGTGAAGGCCCATATGATCACTCTAATGGGATTCTTCGCTGAGGCTGCCGAGAATGGTGCTGAGTTGGACTACAACACCCAGATCGAGATGGTGTTCAAGACTCTGTCTAAAGATTTTGTGGGGTTTAAGGTCTCATACAATCTGGCGACAAAGGAGTTAGGACTAACCGAGCTCATGAAGCAACTACAGGCTTATGAGCGGATGATCAGGGATGAGGATGTGGTCCGACCTAAAGGTGAGGCCAATTTGGCAGAATCTTCCAATCCCTCACGGAATAGGAAGAGGCCAAATAAGAAGCAAGTGGCTTCTAGTTCTTCTAATCCTCCTGTCTTGGATGGGAAGAAGAAGAAGAAGAACAAGAAGCCAAAGGACCCTAAAAAGTCCAAATGCTTCCATTGTGGGAAGGTAGGTCACTTCAAGAAGGCTTGCCGGGAATTCCTAGCTGCCAAGGGCAAGGAAGGTAAGGAACTTCATTACTTGGAAGCGTGTGTGGTGGAAGAATCGAAAGACACTTGGGTCATTGATTCGGGCGCCACTAATCATGTTTGTGTTTCTATGCAGGGGTTCGTGGAAACGAGAAGTTTACATGATAGGAGCCTCTCATTGCAGACTGGAGATGGTAGCTTTGTGGTGGCTGAAGCAGTGGGAGATGTTTACGTTTATTTTGATCAATTTAGGTTTATTTTATTAAAAGACTGTTTTTATGTTCCTAATTTTAGGAGGAACCTTATATCGGTAGCTTGTTTAATAAAGGATTCTTATTCAGTTTCTTTTAGTAAAAGAGTTGATATTCGTATAAATAAGTCTTTTATCTGTTCTGGATGGATGGATGGAAACCTATATTTGATCAATCCAAAGATGTACTCACTGCTTGACACTAAATTAATTGATAACTCTAAAAGGTTGAAAGTTTCTCACTCTAACAAGGCGTATCTTTGGTATTTAAGACTTGGTCATATTAATCAGGATAGGATTCAAAGATTGGTGAAAGATGGTCCTCTGGAATCTCTGGAGGAGGTACGACTTCCCCAATGTGAGTCTTGTCTAGAGGGTAAAATGACTAAGAGGTCTTTTGGAGCTAAGGGTACAAGAGCTCAGGAGCTCTTAGAAATTGTGCACACTGACATATGTGGCCCCATGAACGTCACAGCACGAGGAGGGTTCGAGTATTATGTCTCTTTCATAGATGATTACTCGAGGTATGGATATGTGTATCTGATGCACTGCAAGAGTGAAACCTTTGACAAATTCAAAGAGTATCGTGCGGAAGTGGTAAAGCAATTGGATAAATCCATAAAGACACTTCGATCTGATCGAGGTGGCGAATACCTCTCCGATGAATTTCTAGGACATCTTGTAAAGAACGGGATTTTATCCCAATCGACTGCACCTGGTACTCTACAATAGAATGGTGTAGCCGAAAGGAGAAACAGGACCTTATTGGATATGGTACGGTCCATGATGAGTTATTCAATGCTGCCATTATCATTTTAGGGATATGCTTTACAAACAGCATGCTATATTCTGAACCAAGTTCCCAGCAAATCAATTCCCAGAACTTCGTATGAATTGTGGCATGGCAGGAAGCCCTCCCTTGGACATATGAGAATATGGGGCTGCTCGGCACATGTACTGGATGGGGATGCGAAAAAGTTGGAACCAAGATCAGAATTGTGCATGTTTGTAGGGTATCCAAAAGGAACTAAAAGAGGTCTGTTCTATAACCCGAAGGAACAAAAAGTCATTGTCTCAACCCATGCGACATTCTTGGAGGAAAGTCACATGAATGACTTTAAGCCTCGAAGCAAAGTGGTGCTCGAGAAGTTATCGGGTGAAAGAACTGCTCCACAGATTTCGGTCTTGGACGTAAGTCTGAGTTCAAGTGAAAGCCCTGCAGACGATCAATAATTTAGGGTGCCTCGTTGTAGTGGGAGGGTTTCTAAGAAACCTAATTTCTTCATGTATGATGCTGAGGTATACCAGGCCGAGGCTCATGAGCATGAGGATGATCCGGTCACTTATGATGAAGCTGTAAATGATATTGATTCTAAATCTTGGAAACAGGCTATGAACAATGAGATAGATTCTATAAAATCCAACTCTGTTTGGGAACTTGTAGATTTGCCGGATGGGATAAAACCCATTGGATGCAAATGGGTCTACAAAAGAAAGAAGGATGCGGAAGGGAGAGTGGAAACTTTCAAAGCTAGACTAGTTGCAAAGGGATGCACGCAAAAGGCTGGAATCGATTACGATGAAACCTTTTCGCCTGTTGCTATGCTGAAGTCTATCCGTATTCTTATGTCCATTGCTGCGGCTCTCGATTACGAGATCTGGCAAATGGATGTAAAGACGGCATTCTTGAATGGCCATCTTGAAGAGTGTATCTATATGATACAGCCCGAAGGGTTCGTAGCGAAAGGCCAAGAAAGGAAAGTCTGCAAGTTGCTTAGATCCATTTATGGATTAAAGCAAGCATCCTGCTCATGGAACCAGAGGTTTGATCAAGCGATTAAGACATTTGGTTTTGAGTAGAACGTTGATGAACCTTGTGTTTATAAATGTATTAAGGATGGAAAAGTGGTTTTTCTGATACTCTATGTCGATGATATACTACTCATTGGGAATGATGTAGGGAACTTATCATCGGTCAAGCTTTGGTTACACCAACAGTTTGACATGAAGGACTTGGGAGAAGCTAATTATGTTCTAGGCATTCGTCTCTTCAGAGATCGAAAGAACAAAATGATAGCGTTATCCCAAGCTTCATACATAGATAAAATAATTGACAAAGATGCAATGAAAGAGGCAAAGAAAGGCTCACAACCTTCTATTGCCGGTCTAACTCTTTCATTGGATGACTGTCCCAAGACATCGGAAGAAAGAGAGCGCATGAGTAAGGTCCCTTATGCATCCGCTGTGGGTAGCCTTATGTACGCTATGCTTTGCACTCGCCCAGACATATGTTTTGCAGTAGGTATGGTGAGTCGATATCAAGCAAATCCTGGAACCAAGCACTGGCAAGCTATAAAGCATATACTCAAGTATCTTAAGAGAACGAGGGATTATATGCTGGTGTATTCTGGAGGGGACCTAACACCCGTAGGATACACAGACTCAGACTTCCAGACTTGTAAGGATTCGAGGAAATCAACATCCGGATCAGTGTTTTTACTCGGAGGAGGCGCCATTGTGTGGAGGAGCGTGAAGCAGGGCTACACAGCTGACTCTACTATGGAGGCTGAGTATGTGGCTGCGGCTGAGGCATCTAAAGAAGCGGTTTGGCTCGGCAAGTTCTTTAGAGACCTTGAGGTCATTCCGGGTGTTGACAAGCCTATCACACTTTACTGTGATAATACAGGGGCTATTGCTAACACAAGGGAATCTCGGCACCACAAGAGGACCAAGCACATCGATCGGAGATATCACATTATTAGAGAGCATGTGGAGACAGGACAAGTGGATGTATGTAAAATCGCGTCCGAGGACAACATCGCTGATCCCTTTACTAAGACTTTGGTGGCTAGAAACTTTGAGAGGCATGTAGAGGCGATGGGGATGCGTAACATGGCACATCTACTGGCTTAGGGCAAGTGGGAGATTGTTAGGAAATGCCCTAAGTATTAGAGACATTTTGATGTATTCATTTTGAACTGGATAATAAAATTATATATAGAGGTTATTCATTACATTGCTATCTGTCCTCGTCTTATTTACATCTTAAAGTAAATGTAAGCAAATATGGCTCACTGACTGCTTGTGTTAAAACTGTTAGAACGTTGCATGCAATAGACTTTTGTATGCGAGAAGACAATGTTCTAAAGTTAGCGGTCTAAACTATGGTCTATAGTCTATGGGGTTAGACCGAGCATCTAACTCATGTTAAGACTATTATGTTGTCTAAAGCCTTGGAGGAGACGGTTTGTCTTGACTGTCTGGAGCTGGACTCCCAAGTAGAGACATAGATATGTTGCTTGGTGGTGACATATTAGACTGGGACTAAAGCGTGATTGATCTACGTAGTCCGCTATGAGTGGATCAATCTGCTTTTGACGTTCATTGTGCAATAACCTTAATCCTGAGTAAATGAACTACTTCATGTATATGACTTGTGTACTTTGATGTTCCAATGGCTAAAGCATCTCAGAGGTAGTAAGCTTATAGACCGGTTCGTTGGGTGCATGACTTGTATATGATGAAGGGTTTGTTTGCAGATATCGGAATCATAGCTCTAAGGAGTTAAAGGTATCATCTTAAAGGCATTATACTGAATGTGAAAATGGACAAGGCCTTGGGTCGTCTGCTGGGCGGATGACTCCTTATTCATACATGGTGAATAATCATTTTCTTAATTCAGTAGTATAATGGAACTTTAAGATAGCCTGATCAGTAGGATTAAACGGACTTTGACCTAAGGCTGATCATGGATATCATATGAGGGTTTTGCATATATGACAAGGTCATTAGATAGTAGCTCGTCACAGGCTTACCTAATACGGTATATAATTGGGAGTTCAGTTTCAGGTTTATAGTGGTGTGACTCTGAAATTAGTAATCATATGATTGAGTTGTTCGGTATAAAATGATGATCATATGGAATCACGGGAGCCCGATTATATATGTCCAATCAGTCCCTCTTCTAGCTCCACATAATTCCTTAACGTTTGGCAAATTGATTTATGTATGCTATTGGCTAGTTTATTATGCATGGATGGTGATGACACAGGATTAGGATGGTAGACAAGATTCTCTCCGGTTGGATTCAAATTTTGTTTTGGATAATAGAGTACACAATTATTCGAACTCCAAATAAAGTTGCCGTGATTTTATTTGAGATTGGATTGGAGTTGTAGAAAATTATCCATGAGAACAAGAATTTGAAACACAACCGTTTTGTGTATTTTGAAATTTGAATTTTGAATTTTGAATTTGAAATTTGAATTTGAAATTTGAATTTGAAATTCGAATTTGAAATTTGAATTTGAAATTTAAATTTGAAATTTGAAATTTGAAATTTGAAATTTGAATTTGAAATTCGAATTTGAAATTTGAAATTCAAATTTTGAATCACAGTCCAAGTGGGATTCGAATTTGTTGTGGAAAATCCACAAGGTTTGAAATTCGAATTTGAGTTGGATTTGGAGAGGATAATCTTAGAATCCTACTTGAATTTTGAATCTAAATCCTAACAAAAGTGGACGAAATTTTTGAGGATAATCCTCAATGGAATTTCAGTTTTTGTGGATAAGGTTCAAGGGAAAAATTCAAGTTTCAATCCTAGTTGAATTTGGATTCTCTCCTTCCCTGAAAAGTAGCCGAAATTTTGGAGATAATCTCCTAGGAAAATTCGGTTATTTTGGATAAGGTTGAGATAAGATTCAAGCTTAAAAATCCTGGTGGAATTTTGATTCTTTCTTATCCTAAAAGTGGCCAAATATTTGGAGAAGATTTTCTCCTAGGAATTTCAGATTTTTTGGTTGAAAAAGGGAGATAAAATTCTAGTTAAAATCTTGTTTGGATTTGGATTGGATTTATCCTAAGAAAACTGAATTTTATTGTTGGATTTTCCTGTGGAAAAATTAAGATTTTTTGGTTATGGATAAGGGAGAATATCTTTTCCTAGTCCAATTCGAATTCAGAAAATCACCTCATGCAGGTCTACAAATAGAGGTCCTGCCACTCCAGTTCTCTCAGACCACAGACTCTCAGGTGAGCAGGCTTATTGTTGCACAGATCATCGTGACAATAAGTTCTTTAGAGATCTGGGTGGTCGGAATAAGACTAGCAGTGCTAGCATACCGATCGAGGTTCAGAGTGCCCACAAACTCAGCCATTCGGGAATTAGAGAATAGTAGAGAAGGCTAGTTGGTTGAAGTCCCCGGTCATTCTCCTCCTGCAAGATTGACGTCCTTGAGGTATGAGTTTTAATTATTGTTGGTTTATTGTATATGGCATCATGAGATATTTAACGATCTAAAATTTTTAATTGTTCCGCTGCGCCACTCTGATACGTTTTTACCGATTTATTTTCCTACACCTTCCATACAGAGCCTCATAAGGTGCCATTTCTATGGAAGTTTGGTAACTGTTGTTATATTAAAACTCTATCAACGGTAGTTTTTCATTCCAACTTCCAGGAAAATCTATAACGCATGCTCTGAGCATATCCTCTAGTGTCTAGATAGTTCGCTCTGACTGTCAATCTGTTTGGGGGATGAAAAGCTATACTAAAGCCTAATTCTGTCCCCAAAGCTTTTTGTACACACTCCGAGAATGCAGAAGTAAATCTTGCATCTCGATCTGATACTATAGACTTTGGCACTCCATGCAGCCTAATAATATGAGTCACATACAACTGTGCTAATTTCTCCAATGTGAAAGTTGTCTTCATGGCTATGAATCATGCCGTCTTGGTCAGCTTGTCAATGATTACCCAAATAACGTCATACCCTTCTCTGGTCTTCGGAAGCCTTACCACGAAATCCATAGTAATATGCTCCCATTTCCACTCTGGAATTTCTAAGGGTTCTAGTTTTCCTCTTGGATGTCTATGTTCGGCTTTTACTCTTTGACAAGTCAGGCATCGACTCACGAATTCTACAATATCTTTCTTCATCCCTTTCCACCAAAACTGTATTTTGAGATCTTGATACATTTTGCTGGCCCCAGGATGAATAGAATATGGCGTTTCATGAGCTTCTGCCATGATTCGTCTTCTCAGTCCTTCAGTAGCCGGGACATAGATCCTCCTTTGATACAAAAGCATTCCATCAGTGGACTTGCTTATATCTGATTCTTTATTTTCTGAGACTTCTTCTCGGAGTTTTATCGCAACTGGATCCTGCTTCTGGGTTTCTTTAATATCTTCATAGAGAGAAGATTCTAACCTTAAGGCTGATAACTTTCCGATTATTAACTCTAATTGAAGTGAGTGAATCTCTTGCTGCAAGGCTCTTGGTAGCTCTTCTATGGACAGCTTCTGTGGTGTAGTTGACTTTCTGCTCAATGCATCTGCTACTTGGTTTGCCTTTCCTGGATGGTAGAGAATTTCACAGTCACAGTCTTTCACCAACTCTAACCATCTTCTCTGTCGCATTTTTAACTCTTTCTGTGTGAAAAAGTATTTCAAACTCTTATGATCAGTGAAGATTTGACACTGAGCCCCATATAAATAGTGTCACCAGATTTTGAGTGCGAACACTACAGCAGCAAGTTCTAGGTCATGCGTGGGATAGTTCTTCTCATGGTTCTTTAACTGGCGTGATGTATAAGCTATCACCTTATCATTCTACATGAGTACAGCTCCCAAGCCTATCTTTGAAGCATCACTGTAAATCATAAACTTTTCACCCTCCATAGGTAAAATAAGGATAGGTGCACTCGTCAGTCGCCTCTTCAACTCTTGAAAACTTCTTTCATACTCTTGTGTGCACTCATATTTCTTTTCCTTACGAGTGAGAGCAGTGAGAGGTGTAGCTAATCTTGCAAATCCCTCTACGAATCTTCTGTAGTAGCCGGCTAGCCCTAAGAAACTGTGTACCTCAGTTACAGTCTTAGGAGCAGGCCATTGATTAATTGCGTCCACCTTGGCTGGATCTACTGCTATGCCTTCCTTTGTCACCACATGGCCGAGGAAATGCACTTTATTCAACCAAAATTTACACTTAGAGAATTTTGCATACAACTGATGGCTTCTCACTGTGTGAAGAACAATCCTTAAATGCTCCTCATGCTCTTTATGAGTCTTCGAATATATAAGTATGTCATCAATAAACACGATGACAAACTTATCAAGAAACTCCTTGAAGACTCTGTTCATCAAATCCATGAATGCTGCTAGAGCATTGGTTAATCCGAACGGCATCACTAAAAATTCATAGTGACCTTATCGGGTCCTGAACGCTATCTTAGGGATATCACTCTCCCAGATTCTCAACTGATGATAGCCTGAACATAAATCAATCTTCAAAAATACTGCTGCTTCCTTTAGCTGGTCGAATAGGTCATCAATCCTAGGTAATGGATACCTATTCTTAATGGTAACCTTATTCAACTCTCTATAATCAATGCATATCCAGAGAGTTCCGTCCTTCTTTTTAATGAATAGTACTGGAGTGCCCCAAGGAGAATAACTTGGTCGGATAAACCCTTGTCAAGTAGCTCTTTTAACTGTATTTGCAGTTCTTTTAATTCGACTGGGGCCATACGATATGAGCCTTAGAAATTAGAGCAGTCCCTGGCATGATCTTAATCTCGAATGAAATCTCTCTTTCTGGAGGTAACCCTGGCAATTCCTCTGGAAACACATCAAGAAATTCGTTGACCACTAGAACATCTTCTGGTTGCAATTCCTTTTCGTTAGTCACATCGGTGATATATGCCAGGTATCCAACACAGCCACTAGCCGTTAGCTTTTTCGCTCTCATTGCACTGATCATCATCTTCTTTGATTGATGAGATGTATCGACGTATTCAAAACTTTCCATGTCGTCTGGTTGAAAGCCTACTCTTTGCTTCTTACAGTCGATAGTGGCCTGGTATTTTCCTAGGAAATCCATTCCTAGGATCACATCATAGTCGACGATCTTCATTATGATCAGACCGATATATAACTCCCTATTTGCCACAATTACTAGCACATGACGTAACTAGTAATTTGACAGCATCACTTCCCCTGAGGGTAGAACTGTCCTAAAAGTCATCCCTATAGGGTCTTTAGCATACCCTAACTTGTCAGCAAATTTATGGGACACAAAAGTATGTGTGGCTCCTGAATCAGAAAGGACACATGCCACGTGGTTAAATACAAAAATCTGACCTGTAACCACATTAGATATTCTCGCTTCAGCATCTTCTTTGGTAAAAACAGTAACACGAGCCTCTGGTCGTATGGTCTGTTCTGGGTGCTCAGACCATACTGGTGGCACTCTTGAAGGCCCTTCTATCCTCCCCTGTAATGCATGAGCTTGAGGCGGTTGCTGACGTGGAGGATACTATTGGCACTGTTGCACTGGTCCTGGGATATTTTGGCGGTTTAGTGGACAATTCTTTGCAAAATGTCCTTCTCTTCCACACTGATAGCAAGCAATAATGCCAATTTTGCATTAGCCTGGATGCTCCCTTCCACACGTAGCATATATGGGAAAACTCAGCCCTGTGCCCTGAGTGGTCTTCCGCTGTTGATTACAGGTGTCCTGGCTTCTATTTCCTAAAAAATTTCCCTTTCTTTTACCCTGCTGTAGTTGGGAGCCTTGAGGGTTGGACTGGTTTAGTCTACTCTGGCCAGATTTACTGCCCTGTCCTGTCTGCATCCCAGCTTGTGCTGATTTATCAAGGATCTTCTCTTTTTTCTTAGCTTCCCAAACTTTCTCTCTTTCCTTTTTCTGCCTGAGCAAGTGGTATTCAGCTCTGAGGGCTTTGCTTACATAGTTCGCCACTGAAGTAAGCGGTACTGGCCCACTGTCAACTACCACTACTATCTCTGCTCTGAACATGCCAATCATCTTTTGAATCTTTTCTCTTTCTGTTGGCACCACATATAGACATAATTGGGATAACTGATCAAATCTTCGGCATACTTCACTTATAGACTAATTTCCCTATTTTAATTTAGCAAATTTTTTCTAGTTGACGGCAAAGAGCAGCTGGATCATAGTATTTCTGGTTAAATTCTTCCCAAGTCATATTAGTTAGATCTCTCCTCATGCGGTCCGTATCCCACCAAAAACAGGCATCCTTTTTCAACACGAAGGACACATACAAAATCTTCTCTTATTCTGTTAAATTCATGAAGTCGAGGATCCTTTGCAGTGAAGAAAGCCACTCTTCTACCTCGAGTGGATCAATCGAACCCTCAAACTCCGATGGCTTCATCCAACAGAATCGTTCATACAAAGGTTCCTGATTTACCCTCGGTTGAGGCTGCTGAACTTCTGGGATGACTGGCGGCTCTGCTGGTACTGTTTCAGCCGCCTGGGAAGTATTGCCCTCTTCTTGGGCCTATCTTTGTTGTTCTATAGCAGAAAGTCACTGTCGTAGTTCAGCATTTTCTTTCATTTGGTTTTCGAGGAAAGCTTGCACTTCCTCCAACCTCTCAGCTAATGTTGGGCATCGACCTCTTCTGGCACTCATTTTGATCTCTTTCTTCTAATCTTGCAAAATAACCAATCATTAGATTTCCCATAATTAAATTTTTTGGAATTTTGAGCGGGAATTTTAAACATGTCATTTACTGTAAAGCATACACCACAAAACATTTCATATCATTCCATAGCACTTTCGTACATCATACATAACATACACAACATTTACATATACTGTAACAACATCTGTTTTAGCTTTTCCACACATACATACATATATACATATTCTACATAAAGTGTATTTGTACTCTTCTTAGGGTTCGACTATCCTATTCATCTTGCCCTATCGGAAATTCTTCAGGGTCTTCATCCTCCTCCTCTGAATCATCACCGGTAGCCGTTCCCTAATTACGAGTTCTATTTCTTCTTTGTCATAATGGACCAGCCTCGTGATCATTGGCAATAGGGGGTGATCCATATAAGCATGTCAGTACCCCTTCTGCATGAGTTTGCTCCCACTAATGCTTTTCTAAGCATTCTTGTACTTGCGCTCTCTCAATCCTGATGGCACTAGCAACAAAATCACATTGGGGGATGGAATGGAGTAGGCTCACTTTGCGCTTCAACTCTGAGGTGAGTCCCTTCCAAAACATCTCACAAAAGTCTTCAACAGAAAAATTTGGGAGCGGGCACTTTTTAACCACGTTTTCCTTGAACCGCACGGTGTAGGTTAGCACTGTATCCCCGGGTGCCATCTGAAACCTCTTAATCCTCTGTAGATAGTCCCTAACATCTGTTATCCGAGGTAATGTCAGTGCTGTGCTTTCCTCCCTAGTTGGAGGAACTGGGGTCGGCTATGGGGAAACTGCTGTCTCATAATCTGATAAAAATCAACCCAATTTAGCCTCAGTAATGCCTCCTGATCACAGTATTCCCAGTAAACTCAAGCATCTCCCTTAAAAGTACTTACTGCTCAAATGACCAAGTAATCTCTGTCGATATCACATGATCGATAAATCAGCTCCAGAGTGTGTAGCCAATCATGTACTGGTGGGGACTAGCACCCTCCATCAAAACTAGGGGGCAAGCAGGCTCTAAATGCCCGTGTAGCTTTGGCCGATACCCTGGACCCAATATGGTCTCGACCACCTACTACTGGTATATCAACTACTACTGGTGGGGGACAGCATACTGGTAGAGGGGTTAATGCCCTAGCAGTGGGCTGTGCCTCTTTGGAACTAGCTGGATTGGCTGGTGCCGCGGGTTATACCGTCGGTTGTCGGGGTGGAGATGGTCTAATTATGGATCTGGTCTACACCCTTCGAGGACCCCTACCTCTATATGGATATAGTCGGTGGTGATGTGGCCTCGTCATCTCACTCCTACATAAGGTGCACTCTATATAAATAACTATGCTACTAATCATAAAATAAAATTAACTTACTTGGATTGACGAACGGGATGTGCATTGGGCCTTGAGGGACATGGTCTACTGCTCTGATACCAACTGTGGCACCCCGCCCTAAATTGAGGCTATAGTACTAGCATAGTAGAGCTCTAAATTCCACTATGGTAGACCGTTACCTCAATGGGTCACCGGCATCTTACTTGTAACTTGTTCTTGTTAAATTACTATTTATAATTAAAATGATTTTTAATCTGAAAACCAGGGATTTTTTTTCTTTAAAACTGTTGGTGACTGTAAACTGTAAAAGTATAAGCAACATAAAACATAGGATATACTACTATTACACTGGTTGTACATAATTTACATCATGATGTATTTTCAAAATACAACTTGAAATCTGCTCTCAAAACAACACTTTTATTCTGCTCAGCGAAAAACAGCAGCAGGACCATTTCCCCTCGCCCAGCCCCGGAGGCAGATGCAATCCCGCTCCTCGTCCATCCTCTATCTACTGGTGTACAGGTTTCTCACCTGCAACATGAATAAATTGGTGAGCGACAGGCTCAGTAAGTTCAAACATACATGCAGGAACATAAATTATAAAATCCTGAAAAGTAAATTATAAAGACTATTCATATGAATAGTAACTTTCACTTTTGACCATGAATAGTAAGGTTGACTTTGACCAATACTATTCATGTCAACTGGTATCTAAGCTACGACACATACAGTTAGTACGTTTTATGCTCATTTGTGGCTGTTCTGAAATCTTAAGTCTTTATCTGATACTAAATTCTGCTATTGGGCCCCTGAATTGATTGTATCGTAATACGTGCATAACTGAGAGGGACTCTAGGGAGCGACCAACCGGCCAATCCTCTACAGTCTGAAAATATCAAACTTCCAAACCCAAGATATATCACTAGCAGTTTGGAGTCCTATTATAACTGTAACTGAAATCTGAGAAACCTCCACCTGTGTGGGAGGCCGGTACGCCAATACTGATTTAATTACTGAGTTTCTGGTGGTTTCTGACCGGTGGCAATTATGCTGCGTCCTGGGTCTAGAACTCTTTAAATTTATTATGTAATTTATTTTGAAGTTTTCTTAAGATTTTATATCTTATGTTAGTGTGCATACCGCACCTGATTACTAAATTTCTGTCATCTATATCACATAAGCATACTGAGTAAATTCATGTTGCAGACAAATAAATGTCTCAACTTACCGTTATTTTACTAGTGATTCCTTTCCTGAGTCAACTGGCTTCCTTAACTCGCCTTTTGGTTGCTTTCCTATAACCGAGATAAATTGCAGTTATTTTTACTATTCACTTCATATCTAAAATATAGTAAAAGTATAAAATTTCTAATTGAGACTCTTAATTATTTGTTTTGGGATTCATACTCTTAATTCTAGAATCATTCTGCTACATAAACTACTATTCCGGGCCTTAATATCACTTTTCTGAACATTTTGGTCAAAATGACCATTTTACCCCTAACGGGATTATAGACCGAGAAATCCTCGTTTTATCATTTTATTTGGATTTTCTGATCCCAAAAAATCCTAAAATAATGTTTCACAGATTTTTGCAAGCTTTTACAATATTTTCTGCCAAAATGCTTGGGTTACTATTCATCCGACCCTCGGGTGGTATTATTCTGACCCTTGAGGTCGTTTCTCGTTTTTCTAGCCTTTCGGGACCTCAAATGACTATTTTACAAGTTATGTAATCATTTCTTATCCTCTTCTGAAGTTTAGGTTCCCGAGGGGGCTCGGGTTTCTGGTTCCCGACCCTACTTTTTACCCCTCGTTTACCAAATTGCCCTTCGAGCGTCCTGAAAATTTCGGCAGCATTTCTGCTGAAATTCTAGGTTTCTGGCGTTTAGGAAATGCTTCGAAACCATCTATCATATTCTACCCTACCAAGTACTATACCACAAACCTAATTTTACATAAAAGTTACAAATTTTTTATGTAAAATTTCATCACAAAACTTGCTCGTTTTTAACAAGATTTCAACCCGTTCTTTATCATTTTTAAGCTCGGTTTTTGTACTCAAATCACACATTTCCATAACTTAACAAAACTTCCTCATTTTCCACTAAACTTGCACACGGTTTTTCTTAAAAACCCTAAACAAAAATTTTTGTTTTATAACTCAAATTTTCCTTATTTGTTTTCCACATCAACGCATTTATTTTTCATCACAAAATCCTAATATAATTCTTCAAAATCTCATGCATTATCCCACGGATTTTCCTTGGAAAATCAACCCCAAAATTTTGGTTTCATTTCCATTTTTCTTTCTTGTTTTCTACACAAAATCAACATCACATTTACCATATACAATCAACAACATAAAGTTTCATTTTTTCCTCTTTATTCTCCACAATTTTGAATTAAAAAACAACACCAACATTTAGTGTTTTTCAATCCCATTTCATCTATTTCTTTCTTTCCATTTCCACATGATTTTCAACATCATAAATCAAACCAAACAACATGAAAATTTCATCATTCCAAACCTTAATAACCCCATGGATTTAGTGGGAAAAATGCACATAAAACTTGATCTTTTTATGCTCTTGCTTCTTATTTAACTTAATCTCACCTCATTCACACATTTTCAACCAAAAATTCATGAAACAAAACTGATTTTCTTCCCATTAAAACAGCCCATAATACACGGTTTTTCTTCATGAAAAACAAGAAGAAATGATGCCAAAATGAAGGATTACCTTGCTTGCTTGCTAACTTGCACTTTGAGATGAATTTTACACTCTTTCTTGAATCAAACTTGAAGAATCTTTTTCTATTTTAGGGGGGGAAAACTCACAGCTCTTTGGGTAGAAAAGAAGCAAAGTTTGGCTGAATATTTTTCTGTTTTTCATGGCCAAAACCGTGAGCTTTAATGGCTGAATTTTGAGGGACTTTTTTGCAATGCTTTAAGGGCATTTTTGCAAGCTTTTTGTGTAATTTTTGAAACCTTTAAGGGCTGCTTTATAATTAAACAAAATTGGGCAGATTTTTTTTTTCTGTTTTTCTTGCCAAAATCTGCCACCTATAACCCTAGAAACTTCTTGAAAATTTTGCTAACTTTCTTTGACTTTTTCTAGTTGACTTTGCATCTTAGCCATTGATTTTTCTTGACTTTAAACCCTAGCCCTTGGATTGGAATGTATCCTTACATCCTTTCAAAGGTAAACACTCAATCTTTGACTCCTTATATATTTAAAGTCAAACTTTTGACCAAAAGTCAAACCGAAGATTTTTGCGCCGAAATCACGAAGACGAGTTCCTGAGGCTGTCCGCAAGATCAGTTTTCCTTTTTTTGCTCCGGTTTGCCTAAAAATCAATACTGCAAGTATTTCGTCTTTTAGTGGTTTACAATATATTTTCAAAATTTTCGAAATTGAAAAGGCATAATTCGTCCGATTTCGGTTCGGTAAAATTTTCCGTTTCTGAGCGCACTCTTGTCTGCACTGTTGGAATATTTTTGCGCCTTCTAAATAATATTAAAACATATATTTTATAGTTTCTTACATGAAAATGATAAAGTACGCAGGTTATACAAAATTTCTAGAAACAGTAAAATTTTGCGATTATGACACTTGTACTCACGCCCTTGTCAAGTTACAAGTATCTACCTATCATCACAACATATTCCATCAATATTCATCGTTGAGTCACTAATACCATTAGTGACTAAAGCAGCTATTTACGTATATTACCGATTGCTGTCGGTACTAACTTGCTCTCTTTTTGGTGAGTTTCGATTATCTATAATCATAGTTAATTAATTTATTACTCAATAAATTAATTAACATTGTTCTTAGGTCACTACTGCCATTAATGACTATAGCTTGTATTGTTGTATGGTACCAAGGCCCATCAGTACCCTACTGCTCTACTTAGGGATTTTGGTATCTTATGTCTATTCGTATCAATTTGTCTATTTGACAGATTAATCATTGCTCCTCACTGTCTCATTCAAATACGGTCCTTGACTGGTTTACCGACCAATCAACTAACCGGTTATCTCGTACATCGTTGACTATATAATTTACCGGGTTACTCGCATACTTGGTGTGGTAACCAATCGGGCTACCTCTACTATTTTATTTGTTTTTACTAAAGTTGTTTTAGAAGTTTTATAAAAATTTTAGGGAAAACATATACTTTTGGAAACCATCCCCATATCACCCCATTGGAAGGTAGGGGCGTTTTATTAAAACCATTTTTCCATTTAAAAGGGGAAGAACACATTTTGGTGTTCAATTTTTTTAAAAGGGTTCTTGAACCATTTTACTGAAACTATTTTAAAACTTATTTGAAACGACTTACTTTGTAAATTTGGCAAACATCAAACTTTTAGTCCTCGATGAGATAAACAAGTGTCGTGTTTATCTCGGAGTTCAAATCAAACTCTAACAGGTCCTAAACTTATCAAACCCATGGCTAACTTTGTGTCCAGTTTTAGAAAAATCCCAGTTTTACGCTTATTTAAAAACGGCTCTGTTTGAGGCCTGAAATGGCCAAATTTTTAAAACCCACATAAGTCATCTTTAAGTTTTCGATGAGATCTACAACTTTCATGTTGAGCCTGAGATTCGGTTCGGAATCTAACTTGGTCATTTTTGTGAAAATCTGAGACTATTCTTGTTGCTTAAGATTTTAGTCCCAGTTTTGAACTTCGGTTAAAGACTACTTGAAAATCTATCTTAGCTTCATTTTTGGCCATAAGCTATTTGATTCAAAAACAATCGTAACGAAATTTTCTTAAAACTTTTTTACCAAATCCCAAAATCGAATGCTAACATGGTCAAATATGGCCAAAACCATGGCCTAAAATCTGAGGATAGGTTGGTTTCCAGCCAACCCTAAAAACGTCTATTCTCACATCTATCACAAAAACTTGAACCAAAATTACACAACCACGTAAACTTAAGACTAAAATGCTAAAGGCTCAAAATAAACTTATTACAACCCATTGCACAAATAAATACACATAAATTTCCTTGATCAAATCTCAAAAATAACTAAACTATAAAAAGGGTTTCAGTTTATACCTTATGTGCTATAAACTAAGCACAATCCGAATCAAGACTTGGGTGACCAAAAGTTTTCATGGGGACCAAGGGGAAATAGGTCGGCATTTGCTAGAATGGACACACAAAATTTTTTTTTATCATCAAGCCAAAAGAAACTAACAAAACCACAAAAACAAGTCCTAGCAACTTACCCCAAAATGACTTTAAAATAACTTGAAGAAGTAGCTCCAACACAAGCTATGTGGTGGCTGATTTTTGGTAAATTTTTGGCTGAGTTTTGGTTGGTTTTCTTGGCTGGAAATGGTCGGTTTTAGGGCTAGGAAGGAGTCGGCTTTGGCTGATAGAAAAGGAAGAGAAATTGTGTTCTCTTGGGTGAGCAAAAGAAAGAAAGTGATACCCTAAGCCAAGCTCACCCTTTTATAGACAAAACCTAAGCAAGATTAATCAACCTTAAGCCCAATTAATCAAGCCAATTTCTTGCTAATTTGGGGGACAAAACCTTGCAGTGCCTACCTTGAAAAACTGAGGAAGGCTGCGCATAAGGAAAGGGGCCAAATTGTTTAATGCTTGGTTTGCCATGTGATGGATACTATTGTATATTTTAAACAAAATGTGGCCAACACATGCCTTGCTTTAGGGAAAACTTTTCCCTATTTTTAGGCTGTGTTTGGGGCTGTTTGTGCTACATGTGCACGATTTCCTAGGAAAAAAAATTCATCTGCAAGGTCTCCCCTTCGTAGTCTAATTTTCTTCCTTTGGTATTTGACCTTTTCTCGACGGTATTCTAGATTTCCACCGAAATTGGATTTTTTGAATCCAATTCTTGTATTGATTATTCCTAGTTGGTTGCAATGCCTATGAGCCCATTTTGTGTCTATTTTACTATTCATTTTCTATACTGTGGTTGTGTCTATACTGTGTTGTCCTTGGGCATGCATAAGAAGCGTTTTCGCGCGAAATTCCAAACACAGTCTCTTCTGATTAATTTGGACGTGCTAATTTTGAATTTATCAGTTTTACGTCTACCTGGGGTCATCTGAACCAGTTTTCAGGATCTGCGTTACCCTACCTCGAAAAACATATTTTGCGCTCAATTGACTAATTTGATCCTTTTGAGTCTAAATATATCAGTTTTGGGATGAGAAAAGGTCGTCTTGACCCCTTTCTTGATACTGTGTATTTCTCAAACAAAAATTCACGTTTTGTGCTCCATTGACTAAATTGAGCCTACTGATTATAAATATATCAGTTTTAAGTCAAATTAAGGTCGTCTTGGCCATTAACCTAACACTGCACATCTACTATTCACTATTCACTATTCACTGTTTTTTACTTAACTGACTAGTCTGAGCGTTTTGATTCTGATTTCATCAGTTTTTGGGCGAGAAGAGGTCATCTGGACCATTTTTCTCAATACTGTACCTTTGCTAAGGTAATTATCATTGTTGTGCTCAGATGATTGGTTCGAGCATACTGATGACCTGCTCACCAGTTCTCTATCAAGAAATGGTCGCCTGGATCGTTTTCTTGATACTGTGTGTCTCATACGCACATACACATAATAGGGTTGACCGATTTCACTATCGGTTACCCCCTTCACTGCATGAATAGTAATTAAATGTTACTGTACCTGTTTAATTCATTCAACTGGAAAATATACTGTATTTATTAACTTAATTACTCATTACATAGTAATTAGGTTTCATGAATCATGAGAGTCATTACAGTGGCTCTCTACTCAATACACGGCCTTCTACACGGGCATGTACAAGGCAACATAGGCATGTACATTTCGGACACGAGCATGTACTAGTTGCGTTTGCTCAACACGGCCACGTTCTGAAACACGGCCTTCTTCACGTTCATCAACCCGAGTGGAACACGGCCGTGTACCTGACCGTGTTCTTCAAATGTGCACTAAAAGTCATCAAATTATTCCAAATTCATTCCTCAAATTCTTATTACATGGTAATTAGGTTACATGAATGGGGCAGTCTTTACAATCTACCCCTCTTGCAAAATTGTCATTCTCAAAAATTAAAATAATTCTGGGAAGTCTCTTTTTATATCTTCTTCCCGTTGCCAAGTGGCTTCTTCAATATTATGGTTTCACCACAACACTTTCACGAGGGGTGTGACCTTATTTCTAAGAACCTTCTCTTTTCAGGCTAAGATCTGTACAGGTTTCTCCTCATAGGTCAGATCAGCGTGTACCTCTACGGGTTCTTGGCTCAAAACATGGGAGCTGTCTAGCACGTACTTCTTTATCATTGAGACATGGAAGACATTGTACATTGAAGCTAATTCGGGAGGGAGCGCTAATCCATAAGCCACTTTCCCAACTCTCTCGATTATCTTGAAGGGTCCTATGTATCTAGGACTCAGCTTTCCTTTCTTTCCAAAGTGCATCACCCCCTTTATGGGTGTCACTTTGAGAAAGACTGAGTCTCCTTCTTGAAACTTGAGGGGTCATGATGTTTGTTTGCGTAGCTCTTCTAGTGACTATGTGTTGTATCTAATTTTTCTCGTATTAGCTTTACGTCTACCGTTGTATTCTTAATGAAGTCTGTGCTGGTAAGCTATTTCTCTCCAGTCTCATACCAGTGAACCGGCGATCTACATTTTTTTCCATAAAGTGCCTCATACGGTGCCATCCCAATCGAGGAATGGTAGCTGTTATTATATAAGAACTCAATCAAAGGTAGCTTCTGGTCCCAGTTTCCTTTGAAGTCTAGGACACAAGCTCTCAACATGTCTTCTAATGTCTGTATGGTCCTCTCAGACTGGCCGTTAGTATAAGGATGGAAGGCTGTGCTAAACTTCAGTCTGGTTCATAAGGAGGCCTAGATACTCTGCTAAAACCTAAAGGTGAAGCATCCATCATGATCTGAGATAATGGACCTTGGCACTTCGTGTAATCTTACTATCTGAGCTAAGTACATTTCTACTAGTCTTTCTGCCGAGTAGCTCACTTTCATAGCTAGAAATCGAGCTGATTTTGTCAATCGGTCTACAATTACCCAGATTACATCATTGTCGGTTGATGTCTTCGGCGCTTCGACTACGAAATCTATCATAATCTGGTCCCATTTCCATTTAGACAACTTGATTTTCTGTAGTTCTCTTGTTAACCATTGATGTTCTACTTTAATCTTCTGACACGTAAGGCATCTGGCAGCAAACTCGGTGATGTCATTCTTCATTCTCGGCCACCAAAAACTTTCATTTAGGTCCTTGTACATCTTGTTCGCCCCTGGATGTACAGAATATGGCGTCTCGTGAGCTTCTGAAAGGATTTGCTTCCTGAGTTCTTCATCTTTCAGAACTCACACTCTATCTCAGTAACAGAGTATGCCGTCCTTAGAGACTCTAAACTCTGAATTCTCATCCTCTGTAGCTTCCTTTCTGAGCTTGTTCAGGGATGAATAATTCCTGACCTACCTTGATTTCTTCTAGGAGCTTCAATTGGAGGATCATTTTAGATAACCTTCCCGTCAAAATCTCGATCTCACTGTTACCTAGCTCCTTTTGTAGCGCTTCTGACAAGGCGCTGATAGTCATGAATGACGAAGAATGTTTTCAGCTCAATGCATCGGCCACCTTATTCGCTTTTCTTGGATGGTATAGGATCTTGCAGTCGTAATCCTTTACCAGTTCTAGCCATCTTCGCTGCCTCATGTTAAGTTCTTTCTACGTGAAAATGTACTTGAGGCTCTGGTGGTCCGTGTAAATTTCATACTTGACACTATACAGGTAGTGCCTGTAGGTATAAAATCGGTAAAAACGTATCAGAGTGGCGCAGCAGAACAATAAAATTTTTTTTCAAGATCGTTAAATATCTCGTGATGCCATATACAATAAACTAACAACAATAAAACTCATACCTCAAGATGATGCCAAATTGCAGGAGGAGAATGACTGGAGGGCTTCAACCAACTAGCCTTCTCTACTATTCTCCAATTCCCGGATGGCAGAATGTGTGGGCACTCGGTTCCTCGACCGATATGCTAGCACTGCTAGTCTCCTTCCGACCACCTAGATCTCTAAAGAACTTATTGTCACGGTGAGTTGTGCAACAATAAGCCTGCTCACCTGAGAGTCTGTGGTCTGAGAGAATTGGAGTGGTAGGACCTCTATTTATAGACTTGCATGAGGTGATCTTTTGAATTCGAATTGGATTAGGAGAAGATTTCTCCCTTATCCATAATAAAAACCTGAATTTTCTAGGCCTTATCCAACCAAAAAGAATTCGGCCATTTTTAGGGATTTTCTTTCAAAATTCAAACAGAATTTTAACTTGAATTTTATCTCCTCATTCCCCATAAAAACTGATTCCCCTTTGTGCCAAAAACATGACTAGATTCGATTATTAAAGTGTGAGGAGAATCAAAATTCAAATTAGATTTTCTAGCTTGAATTTAATCTCACCCTTATCCATTAAAATCGAAAATCTCTCTTGAGATTATACTCAAAAATTTCACCCATTTTAGAGGGGAGAGAATCTAAATTCAACTGGAATTGAAACTTGAATTTTTTTCCTGCATCTTTATCCCACAAAATAGGAATTCTCCTGAGAGTTATCCACCCTAACAAATTTGGTTTTTCTAGATAGATTTAGGACTCAAAATTCAAGTAGGATTCAAACAAGATTTTTCTCTCCATAATCTAACTCAAATTCGAATTCTAACCCTGTGGAATTATCCACAAAGAATTCGAATTCTACTTAGACTGTGATTTAAAATTTGAATTTCAAATTTCAAATTCAAATTTCAAATTCAAATTTTAAAATCCACAAAAAGTTGTATTTCATATTTTGTTCTCATGGATAATTTTCTACAACTCCAATCCAATCTCAAATAAAATCATGACAACTTTATTTGGAGTTCAAATAATTGTGTACTCTATTATCCAAAATAAAATCTGAATTCAACTGGAGAGAATCTTGTCTACCATCCTGATCGTATGTCAACACCATCCATGCATAGTCAACTAGCCAATAAGCATACACAAATTAATTTGCCAACCGTTAAGGAATTATGTAGAGCTAGTAGAGGGACCAATTGGGCATATATAATTAGGCTCCCATGAATCCATATGATCATCATTCTATACCGAACAACTCAATCATATGATCACTAATTTCAAAGTCACACCACTATAAACTTGGAACTGAACTTCCAATTATATATCGTATTACGAAAGCCTATGACAAGCTAATGTCCAATGACCTTGTCATATATGTAGAACCCTTATATGATATCCATGATTAGCCTTAGGTCAAAGTCTGTTCAATCCTACTGATCAGGCGATCTTAAAGTTCCATTACGCTACAGAATAAGAAACTAATTATTCACCATATGTGAATAAGAAGTCATCCGCCCAGCAGACGACCTGAGGCCTTGTCCATTTTCACATCCAGTATAATGCCTTTAAGAGGGTACCTTTAACTCCTTAGAGCTATGATTCCGATATCTGCAAACAAACCCTTCATCGTATACAAGTCATGCACCTAATGAATCGATCTATAAGCTTACTACCTCTGAGATGCTTTAGCCATTGGAATATAAAAGTACACAAGTCATATACATGAAGTAGTTCATTTACTCAGGATTAATGTTATTGCATAATGAACGTCAAAAGCAGATTGATCCACTCATAGCAAATTACGTAGATCAATCACACTTTAGTCTCGGTCTAATATGTCACCACCAAGCAACATATCTATGTCTCTACTTGGGAGTCTATGCTCCGAAGAGTCAAGACAAACCATCCCCACCATGGCTTTAGACAACATAATAGTCTTAACATGAGTTAGATGCTCGGTCTAACCCTATAGACTACAGACTTTAGTTTAGACTGCTTACTTTAGAACATTGTCTTCTCGCATACAAAAGTCCATTGCATGCAACGTTCTTATAGTTTTAACACAAGTAGTCAGTGAGCCATATTTGCTTACATTTACTTTAACATGTAAATAGAATAAGGACAAACAATAATGTAATGAATAACCTCTATAGTATAATTTTATTATCCAGTTCAAAATAAATACATAAAAACGTCTCTAATGCTTAGGGCATTTCCTAACAGTGCCTCCATATCTTGAGTATGAAAATGACCACTGCTAGCTCCAGATCATATGTTGGGTAGTTCTTTTCATGGTCCTTGAGTTGTCACGAAGTGTACGTGACCACTTTACCATTTTGCATCAACACAACTCCTAATCCAGTCTTGGATGCGTCACTATAGATCACAAAGTTTCCCTGACCAGCATCTAGAATGGTCAGTATTGGAGCACTTGTGAGTCTTCATTTCAGCTTTTACAAGCTCTTTTCACACTTATCTATCCACTCATACTTCTTTTCCTTCTTGGTGAGCAAACTCAATAGTACATGCTCATGCAGTATCGGAAAACTGGTCTAGATGACCTCGGATGAAGATAAAACTGATATATTTATGTTCAGCACGCCCAAATTAGTCAATGTAGCCTATCTTAAAATTTTTCAAAAATTAGTATAAAAGGACAAAATTTTTGGGATCCTTCTACAATAGCCCCCATAATTTTTCCAAATCTCATTTTCTCCCCCCCACACCACACGAAGATGAACAGTAAGCCCCGATCGAATCCGACCTCCGTTTTCGACACCGCTGGCACCATTGGAAAGCTCTCGACGAGCTGATTCCAACGGTGGGCCGAGTCGACCGAACCGACGCCGAAGCATGCCGCACGCGCTGCCCAAAGCCGCTGGTGGCCGAATTTTTCAAACCGCCATATCTCCGCCGTCTGACGTCCAAATGCCATGATTCTGGTCCCAATGGATTTATGGTGAAGAGTAGAACAAAACCCTGACTTCATTTCACGTCAACAGCTGTCGGATCATGCCGCCTAAACTCGCGTCGCCGCCGCCATGTCGCCATCGTGGGATCCATCGATTCCGACGGAGTTAAGTTGCAAGGTCCGTATCAAAATGCTCAGAAAAACATGTAGATCAAAAGCCCCAAATCAATTTTGGGCAACAACGCCAGAAAATGATGATCCAACACCACTGCCATCGTCGACTTTTCGAGGGTCGATTTCCGGCGATAGGAGTCTCGATTGGTGAAATTGACTCCACCAATGGGTTCCTCTCGTCGAGCTCTTCAAGATGATGGTCACCACTCCCATTGCCACCGTGGTCAACGCCGGTCAATGGCGATCAACGCCAGTCAACGGCGACTCGGAGACTGAAAATTGAAGAATGGCCCGTTGGCCTATTTTCGACGTTCCGGACACATCTGCGACATCGGATTTACAAACCGAAGTTCCAAAAATGAAGAACACCAATTCAAAGATTGTGCGGTCGAGACCGAACGATTCGTTCGACCACCGACGGGAATGATTCTGGCAGTAGTTTCTATCCCTTGATTCCTCAATTTATTATTGGAAATAATTATGTATTAATTATGATTTACTGACTTGAGGAATTGTAAGAAAAAGGGATGAAATGTCGAAAAAGAGAATGTTAGGAAATGTGAATATTTTTACGTAAAAAGCTGAGCTTTTACGTAAAAATTAGGTCTCTGGTTTAGTAAGTGGCAGGTTAGAATAGGTTAGATGGTTTTGAGGCGTTTCCTAAACGCCGAGAACCCAAAAATTAAGCAGAAATGCTGTCGAAATTTCTACAACGGCTCAAAGGGGTATTTTAGGAAACGAGGGGTGAAAATGTGATCGAGATGGAAACTTGAGCCCCCTCGATGACTTAGGTCCGAGAAAGAAGGATGGACGTTTTGAAGATTAGTAAACTGCCCAATTAGAAATCTGATAATGTAAGAAAACGACCCCTAGGTCAGAATAGTACCACCGGAGGGACGGGTGTGAGCTAAGTATAAAATTTGGCGGTTTAATCGGTAAAGGTAACCCCATAGGCTAAATGGTCAATACACAAGGTATCTAGTCAGTTAACTAGTTGGTTAACCAGTTAAGGACCGAGTCTGAACGGGACAGTGTGAGACAGTGATTAATTTATCAAGTAGACAAATTAATCAAGCCCGATAAAAAATTAGATATCAAAATTCCCAAAGCAGAGCAGTTGGGTACCAATAGGCATCAGTACCACACAACGATAGGTATATTAGTCACCAACGATAGAGTGACCTAAGAGCGATGTTAATTAATTTATTGGGTAAATAAATTAATTGACCATGATTAGAAATTAGAAAATCAAATTCTTAAGAAGAGGGCAATTAGTACCGATAAGGATCGGTATCACTAACGATAGAGTTTTTATTAGTCACTAATGACCACAATGACCTACGAGTGAATGTTAATGTAATACATTATGATTACAGGGAGGTACCTGTATTGTGACGAAGGCGAGAGTATAAACTGTCCACTGACAGGTAAGTACAACTTCGCCTGTAGCATGGATAAAATGATTTAAAATGATGCTTTTCCAGTATTTTAAGTATGTATCTTGCACATGATGCTGCACAGCATACATAAGAGCATATAGTTTCACAATCGAGTAGATTGATGAAAGAACAAGATAGAAGCCATACGTCCCTACCGTGTAGGATTTTGGGACAGCTTAAAGAAGCCTATGGCTAGAAAAGATAAACAAGACAGAAATTAGTAAGCGTGTCGTACCGGCTTTTTCAAATGAAGAGGTTATAAGTTAAAGTAGAAAGTTGAGCATCCGTTGATGGCTCTCCGGCTATTTACCACGGGCGTTACCGATGGTCTGTGCATGCACGGTACTGACACATGGGCCCTAAATAGACAAGAAAAGAAAAGAGAAGTTTGAAGCATAAATGAACATAATCAGACCATGCATTAGTTATAGTTCGTTATGCTTTCTTTTTCAGTAGAGTGCATACAATACACGATGCTTCTGTCATGCATAAAGTATGTGAAGTTTTATATTCAGTGTTATGACATGTTATGTGATGACATGATATGTGAGCTGATATATAATATGCTTATATGGTATGTGATTTGTTAAGTGATATATGTCATGCTTATGATTTTAAGTATCTACTATGTTTTAAACATGTTTTGCAGTTAACATGTTGTACTTACTGGGTGTAAAGCTCACGGAGGGTGTTCATGCTGTAGGTAAGCTTCCTATAACATAAACACCAAGGGGTGATGATGGCGGCGAAGGTGGATGTGAGGATGAGGTTATGGATACACCGTGAGTATTCTTCCGCACAGTATGAGTAAATAGTATTTTGAACGGTGATAGTTAAATAGTATTTTGAATAGTAAAGGTTAAACGGTATTTTGGAACAGTAAACAGTATATGTATGAATAGTATAATTAAATAGTATTTGATGAATAGTAATCAGATAAACAAGTATATAAGTGTATATGTATAATTGAAATCTTTATGTTTTTCAAATTCTGCATTTTAATAGTATACGTATGTGAATAGTAAATACGTACGTGTATATAATCAAAAAACAAATCCCTCTAAATTTATGGTATTAAATTCAGCAAGTTTAAGTATCGGTTTTAAAGAAGAAGTATAAGTAAAAGTTAAAGAAGTAAGTAATAGTTTTCAGTGACGGTCCAGGCCGTTAAGGGCATGGGGCGTCACACGGTTACTCCCTTCACCGCATGAATAGTAATTAAATGTTACTGTACTTGTTTAATTCATTTAACTAGGAAATATATTGTATTGATTAACTTAATTACTTATTACATAGTAATTAGGTTTCATGAATCATGAGAGTCATTATAGTGGCTCTCTACTCAGTACACGGCCTTCTACACGGGCTCTTACATGGGCGTGTATAAGACAACACGGGCATGTACACTCTGGACATGGGCATGTACTATTGAGTTTGCTCAACACTGCCATGTTTTGAAACACGGTCTTCCTCACGTTCATCAACCCGAGCAGTACACGGCCATTTACACTGTCGTGTACCTAATCGTGTTATTCAAATGTGCACTAAAAGGCATCAAATTATTCCAAATTCATTCCTCAAATTCTTATTATATGATAATTAGATTACATGAATGGGGCGATCTTTACACTATCTCGGATAGGAAGAAAAAGAAAAAGAACAAGAAGCCCAAGGACCCTAAAAAGTCCAAGTGCTTTCATTGTAAGAAGGTAGGTCACTTCAAGAAGGCTTGTCGGGGATTCTTAGCCACCAAGGGCAAGGAAGGTAAGGAACTTCATTATTCAGAAGCGTGTTTGGTGGAATAATCGAAAGACACTTAGGTCATTGATTCGGGCGCCACTAACCATGTTTGTGTTTCTTTGCAGGGGTTCGTGGAAACAAGAAGTCTATATGATAGGAGCCTTTCGTTGCAGACCGGAGATGGTAGCTTAGTGGTGGCTAAAGCAATGGGAGACATTTATCTTTATTTTGATGAATTTAGGTTTATATTATTGAAAGACTATTTTTATGTTCCTAATTTTAGGAGGAACCTTATATCGGTAGCTTATTTAATAAGAGATTCTTATTTAGTTTCTTTTACTAAAAGAGTTGATACTCATAAAAATAAGTCTTTTTTCTATTCTGGATGGATGGATGGAAACCTATATTTGATCAAACCAAAGATGTACTCACTGTTTGACACCGAATTAACTAATAACTCTAAAAAGTTGAATGTTTCTCACTCTAACAAGGCATATCTTTGGTATTAAAGACTTGGTCATATTAATCAGGATAGGATTCAAAGGTTGGTAAAGGACATTCCTTTGGAATCTCTGAAGTAGGTACGTCTTCCTTAATGTGAATCTTGTCTTTAGGGTAAGATGACTAAGAGGTCTTTTAGAGCTAAGAGTACTAGGGCTCAGGAACTCTTAGAAATTGTTCACACTAACGTGTATGGTCCCATGAATGTCATAGCACGAAGAGGATTCTAGTCTTATGTCTCCTTTATAGATGATTACTCGAGATATGAATATATGTACTTGATGCAGCGCAAGAATGAAACCTTTGATAAGTTCAAAGAGTATCGTGTGGAAGTGAAAAAGCAATTAGGTAAATCCATAAAGACAATTCGATCTGATCAAGGTGGTGAATACCTCTCAGATGAATTTTTAGGACATCTTATAGAGGATGGGATACTATCCCAATTGACTGCACCTGGTACTCTACAACAAAATGGTGTAGCCAAAAGGAGAAACAGGATCTTATTGGATACGGTACAGTCCATGATGAGTTATTCAATGCTGCCGTTATCATTTTGAGGATATGTGTTACAAACGGCGTGCTATATTTTGAACCAAGTTCCAAATAAATCAATTCCCAAGACCCCGTATATATTGTGGCATGGCAGGAAGCCCTCCCTTAGACATATAAGAATATGGGGCTGCTCGATACGTGTACTATATGGGGATGCAAAGAAGTTGGAACCAAGATCGGAATTATGCATGTTTGTAGGATATCCTAAGGAAACTAAGGGAGGTCTGTTCTACAACTTGAAGGAACAAAAAGTCATTGTATCAACCCATGTGACATTCTTGGAGGAAAGTCACATGAATGACTTTAAGCCTCGAAGCAAAATGGTACTAGAGGAGTTTTCAGATGATAGAACTGCTCCACAGGTTTTGGTCTTGGACGTAAGTCCGAGTTCCAGTGAAAGACTTGCAGATGATCAACAATTTAGGGTGCTTCATCGTAGTGTAAAGGTTTCTAGGAAACCTAATTTCTTCATGTATGATACTGAGGTATACCGGGTCGAGGCTCATGAGCATGAGGATGATCCGATTACCTATGATGAGGCTATAAATGATGTTGATTCTAAATCTTGGAGACAGGTCGTGAACAATGAGATGGATTCTATGAAATCCAACTCTATTTGGCAACTTGTGGGTCTACTGGACGGGATAAAACCCATTGGATGCAAGTGGGTCTACAAAAGAAAGAAGGATGTAGAAGGGAGAGTTTTAACTTTCAAGGCTAGACTTGTGGTAAAGGGATACACACAAAAGGCTGGAATCGATTACGATGAAAACTTTTCGCCTGTTGCTATGCTGAAGTCTGTCTGTATTCTTTTGTCCGTTGTTGTGGCTCTCAACTATGAGATCTGGCAAATTGACGTCAGGACAACATTCTTCAATGGCCATCTTGAGAAAAGTATCTATATGATACAGTTTGAAGGGTTCATGGTAAAAGGCCAAGAAAGAAAAGTTTGCAAGTTGCTTAGACCCATTTATGAATTAAAGTAAGCATCTCACTCATGGAACCAAAGATTTGATCAAGTGATCAAAACATTCGGTTTTGAGTAGAATGTTGATGAACCTTGTGTTTATAAATGTATTAAAGATGGAAAGGTGGTTTTTCTGATACTCTATGTCAATGATATACTACTCATTGAGAATGATGTAGGGAATTTATCATTGGTCAAAGTTTGGCTAAACCAACAGTCTGACATGAAGGACTTGGGAGAAGTTAATTATGTTCTAGGCATTTATCTCTTTAGAGATCGAAAAAACAAAATAATAGCGTTATCCTAAGCTTCATACATAGACAATATAATTGATAAGTATGCAATGCAAGAGGCAAAAAAAGGTTCACAACCTTCTATTATCGGTCTAACTCTTTCATTGGATGACTATCCTGAGACATCAGAAGAAAGAAAGCATGTGAGTAAGGTCCCTTATGCATCCGCTGTAGGTAGCCTTATGTACGCTATGCTTTGCACTTGCCTGGATATTTGCTTTGTAGTAGGTATGGTGAGTCGATATCAAGCGAATCCTGGAATCAAGCACTGGAAAATAGTAAAGTATATACTTAAGTATCTTAAGAGAACGAGGATTATATATTGGTGTATTTTGGAGGGGACCTAACACCTGTAGGATACACAGACTTAGATTTCCAGACTTGTAAGGATTCGAGGAAGTCAACATCAAGATTAGTGTTCTTCCTTCGGAGGAGGCACCATTGTCTGGAGGAGTGTGAAATAGGGTTACACAGCTAACTCTACGATGGAGACTAAGTAATGGCTACGGCTGAGGCATCTAAAGAAGCAGTTTGACTCCGCAAGTTCTTTAGAGACCTTGAGATCATTCCGGGTGTTGACAAGCCTATCACACTTTATTGTGATAATAGCGAGGCTATTGCCAACACGAAGGAATCTCAATACCATAAGAGGACTAAGCATATAGATCGGAGGTACCACATAATTAGAGGGCAAATAGAGACAGGACAAGTAGATGTATGTAATGTCGTGTCCAAGGACAACATTGCCGACCCCTTTACTAAGACTTTGGTGGCTAGAAGCTTTAAAAGGCATGTTCAGGCAATGTGGATGCGAAACATGGCACATCTACTGGCTTAAGGTAAGTAGGAGATTGTTAGGAAATGCCCTAAGTGTTAGGAAATGCCCTAAGTATTAGAGACATTTTGATGTATTTATTTTGAACTGGATAATAAAATTATACATAGAGGTTATTCATTACATTGCTATCTGTCCTCGTCTTATTTACATGTTAAAGTAAATGTAAGCAAATATGGCTCACTGACTGCTTGTGTTAAAACTATTAGAACGTTGCATGCAATGGACTTTTGTATGCGAGAAGACAATGTTCTAAAGTTAGCCGTCTAAACTATGGTCTGTAGTCTATGGGGTTAGACCAAGCATCTAACTCATGTTAAGACTATTATGTTGTCTAAAGCCTTAAAGGGGACAGTTTGTCTTGACTGTCTGGAGCTGGACTCCTAAGTAGAGACATGGATATGTTGCTTGGTGGTGACATATTAGGCCGGGACTAAAGCGTGATTGATCTACGTAGTCCGCTATGAGTGGATCAATCTGCTTTTGACGTTCATTGTGTAATAACCTTAATCCTGAGCAAATGAACTTCTTCATGTATATGACTTGTGTACTTTGATGTTCCAATGGCTAAAGCATCTCAGAGGTAGTAAGCTTATAGACCGGTTCGTTGGGTGCATGACTTGTATACGATGAAGGGTTTGTTTGTAGATATCAGAATCATAGCTCTGAGGAGCTAAAGGTATCCTCTTAAAGGCATTATACTGAATGTGAAAATGGACAAGGCCTTGGGTCGTCTGCTGGGCAGATGACTTCTTATTCACATATGGTGAATAATCATTTTCTTAATTCGGTAGTATAATGGAACTTTAAGATAGCCTGATCAGTAGGATTAAACGGACTTTGACCTAAGGCTGATCATGGATATCATATAAGGGTTTTGCATATATGACAAGGTCATTGGATGGTAGCTCGTCACAGGCTTACGTAATACGGTATATAATTGGGAGTTCAGTTTCAGGTTTATAGTGGTGTGACTCTGAAACTAGTAATCATGTGATTGAGCTGTTCGGTAAAGAATGATGATCATATGGAATCACGGGAGCCCGATTATATATGTCCAATCAGTCCCTCTACTAGCTCCACATAATTCCTTAACGTTTGGCAAATTGATTTGTGTATGCTATTGGCTAGTTTATTATGCATGGATGGTGATGACACAGGATTAGGATGGTAGACAAGATTCTCTCCAGTTGGATTCAGATTTTGTTTTGGATAATAGAGTACACAATTATTCGAACTCCAAATAAAGTTGCCATGATTTTATTTGAGATTGGATTGGAGTTGTAGAAAATTATCCATGAGAACAAGAATATGAAACACAGCCGTTTTGTGGAATTTGAAATTTGAATTTTGAAATTTGAAATTTGAATTTTGAAATTTGAATTTTGAATTTTGAATTTGAAATTTGAATTTGAAATTTGAATTTGAAATTTGAATTTGAAATTTAAATTTGAAATTTGAATTTGAAATTTGAAATTTGAATTTGAAATTTGAAATTCAAATTTTGAATCACAGTCCAAGAAGGATTCGAATTTGTTGTGGAAAATCCACAAGGTTTGAAATTCGAATTTGAGTTGGATTTGGGGAGGATAATCTTGTTAGAATCCTACTTGAATTTTGAATCCAAGTCCCAACAAAAGTGGACGAAATTTTTGAGGATAATCCTCATGGAAAAATTCAGATTTTTGTGGATAAGATTCAAGGGAATAATTCAAGTTTCAATCCCAGTTGAATTTGGATTCTCTCCTCCCTGAAAAGTGGCCGAAAATTTGGAGAATCTCTCCTAGGAAATTCGGTTATTTTTGGATAAGGTTGAGATAAGATTCAAGCTTGAAAATCCGAGTGGAATTTTGATTCTTCCTTATCCTAAAAGTGGCCGAAAATTTGGAGAAGATTTTCTCCTAGAAATTTCGGATTTTTTGGTTGAAAAAGGGAGATAAAATTCTAGTTAAAATCTTGTTTAGATTTGGATTGGATTTATCCTAAGAAAACCAAATTTAATTGTGGAGATTCTCCCTTGGAAAATTCGGATTTTATGGATATGGATAAGGGAAAATATCTTTTCCTAATCCAATTCAAATTCAGAGAATCACCTCATGCAGGTCTATAAATAGAGGTCCTGCCACTCCAGTTCTCTCAGACCACAGACTCTCAGGTGAGCAGGCTTATTGTTGCACAGCTCATCGTGACAATAAAGTTCTTTAGAGATCTGGGTGGTCGGAAGAAGACTAGCAGTGCTAGCATACCGATCGAGGTTCAGAGTGCCCATACACTCAGCCATTCGGGAATTGGAGAATAGTAGAGAAGGCTAGTTGGTTGAAGCCTCCGGTCATTCTCCTCCTGCAAGATTGGCGTCCTTGAGGTATGAGTTTTAATTGTTGTTGATTTATTGTATATGGCATCATGAGATATTTAACGATCTAAAAATTTTTATTGTTCCGCTGCGCCACTCTGATACGTTTTTACCGGTTTATATTCCTACAATTGGTATCAGAGCCACCTCATGACTATGCCATATACATAAATTAGACAATTACTTAGTCTTTTTATTTTTGTATGGATTTGATATTTAGAGAGTGGCATTCTAGGGTTCCTTTATGTTGTTATCATGGATTATGTATAACGTATGCGGTTATTTTAATTTTTTGAATTATTATAAGCATGCTTGTTAAATGCCGGTTATGGTTCCTTAGAATTTAGAAAAATTGTATCTAGGAATTTTTATGTAACCATGGGAGCAGTTTATTAACACTGTAATTTTCCCATGGATTTTATTTTTTGTCTCTTAGAATTTTTATGGTTAGAATTTTTTTGTACACCGGAAACGGTTTAGGAAATTTTATGTAATTATTCTTGGAGGAGATTGAAGATTGAAGACCGTAATTTATTTTTCCCAAAAGTTGAATTTGATTTAAAGATTGAAATTTTGATTGTGTGGAAAATTTCAATTTAATTGGGATTCAAATTAATTTTTGGAGATCCTAATAGGCAAATTGGAATATGGCACGAAAATCGAGACTCGACCCCTCGGGATAGGCCGACGGGCCTTTGGTGGGGCTATAGCCCCTGCCGTCGGGCAGGATGGGGCTGTGGCAGCCCCTAAGCAGGCCCACACCACCCCGGCCGCAGGCTTGGCCTGCAGCCCAGGGTGGCCGTGGCCTACCCAAGGCTGGCCGCAGCCTGGGCGTGCAGCCTCTAGCTACAGGCGCTGCCTACAGCCTGTCGGCTGCTGCGCCCAGCCTGGGCGTGCAGCCTGGCGCTGCAGGCTTGGCCTGCAGCCCGGCAGGACTGCACATGGGGCGGCCGTGGGCTGCCAGCCCCTTCGGGGTTGGCGGCTGCCCACGGCGGCTGCCGCCTACGGGGGCGGCGGTCCCACGGTCCAAAAATTAGAAAATTTTGATTTTTAAATTAGAGATTTAATTTTAAATCATGTTTAAAAATATGTAATTAAAAATTTGAAATTTTTGAAATTACATATTATTACACATGATGTTTAAAATTGTTTAAAAATTTAAATTTGAAATTTAAATTTGAAATTCGAATTTGGAATTTGAATTTGAAATTTAAATTTTTGGATATTTAAATTTTAAATAATTCTTGGGATGAGAAATAAATGGAGAGGCTACATAAAGAAGGATACAAGAAGACGGAACAAAATTCAAGACCCAAAGAATGCTTTGGATGGAATTTTGTAATCTTTATTTTCTTTGTTCTAGGATGGAACCATAGCTTGGTTATTCTGTCAATTATTTTTTCTGTGATATGTCATGGATGTATAAATATGTATTGATGGATGTTTTGTATGCATATTTGATAACATGTCATATAGGATAGGTGAGTGCCGCTCATACTATATTGATCATACATAATTTGTCAAAACTTGCATGTTTTTCAAAATATTGAGTGGGAGAGGGTTTTAAACAAAACCCACGGCGTCCATTGTTGATCCATATGTGAAAGCATGGTAACGCCTCGCGTCAGTTCTGCCCTGACCACACCCCTCGGTAGGTGTTTACCGCCGCCGGTATACTAGATTGGATCTCCTATGTGGAAAACGTGTTCGGGTGTGATCCTATTCATGACCACCCCTCGGTGGCTTGGTAGGACGTGGATCGGGCTACGTAAACAATGGTTATACACTCAAGACTCGTTTAGTTATTAACCTTCCCTAGAAGCTCTGTTAACTAAACTGGTAGCCAAATAAGTGGTTATTAATATATGTCTTAACCTTGGAGGATTTAAGGTAACATATATTAATTGGACGGGGTCCATGTTCCGGCTATTTGTTTTCATGACCACCCCTCGGTGGCTTGGGGCAATAGGTGCTGAGAATTACCGTTGCGATGCTACATGTTTTTCAAGTTTCATGTAAGAACATACTTGTATGTTTTATTTGCTAAATTATCTGTATATTTGCTTGGGCTTTGTAATAATGTCTAGTATAATTTTATTTCAGTTCAAAATGTCACCGACACCCCTCATTTCGATACTTACTGAAAATAAGTTGAATGGCGATAATTATGACTGGAAAAGAAATCTATTAATAGTTCTCAGCTGCGAGAGACACAAGTTCGTACTGGACGAACCATGCCCACCTAGGCCCAAACCTGACACACCACTTGAGGAGGTCCCGGTTGCCTATAATCGTTGGAGAGAATCCAATGAAATAGCTCGATGCTACATCCTTGCTAGCATGACGAGTGCTTTACAAAAGCAGCATGAGACTTATCAAGTTGCTGGGGAGATCATGGACAATCTGGAGGACATGTTCGGAGGCCAAGAAAAATTGGCTCGACAGTCCGCTATCACCAGCACTATGAACTCTAAGCAAAAGGCGGGTACTCCGGTGAAGGACCATATGATCACTCTAATGGGATTCTTCTCTGAGGTTGCCGGAAATGGTGCTGAGTTGGACTACAACACCCAGATCGAGATGGTGTTCAAGACTCTGTCTAAAGATTTTTTGGGGTTTAAGGCCACATACAATCTGACGACAAAGGAGTTAGAACTGATCGAGCTCATGAAGCAACTACAGGCTTATGAGCGGATGATCAGGGATGAGGATGTGGTCCGACCTAAAGGTGAGGCCAATTTGGCGGAATCTTCCAATCCCTCACGGAAGAGGAAGAGGCCAAATAAGAAGCAAGTGGCTTCTAGTTCTTCTAATCCTCCTGTCTCGGACGGGAAGAAGAAGAAGAAGAACAAGAAGCCAAAGGACCCTAAAAAGTCCAAATGCTTCCATTGTGGGAAGGTAGGTCACTTCAAGAAGGCTTGCCGGGAATTCCTAGCTGCCAAGGGCGAGGAAGGTAAGGAACTTCATTACTTGGAAGCGTGTTTGGCGGAAGAATCGAAAGACACTTGGGTCATTGATTCGGGCGCCACTAATCATGTTTGTGTTCTATGCAGGGGTTCGTGGAAATGAGAAGTCTACATGATAGGAGCCTCTCATTGCAGACTGGAGATGGTAGCTTTGTGGTGGCTGAGGCAGTGGGAGATGTTTATCTTTATTTTGATCAATTTAGGTTTATTTTATTGAAAGACTGTTTTTATGTTCCTAATTTTAAGAGGAACCTTATATCGGTAGCTTGTTTAATAAAGGATTCTTATTCAGTTTCTTTTAGTAAAAGAGTTGATATTCGTAGAAATAAGTCTTTTATCTGTTCTGGATGGATGGATGGAAACCTATATTTGATCAAACCAAAGATGTACTAACTGCTTGACACTGAATTAATTGATAACTCTAAAAGGTTGAAAGTTTCTCACTCTAACAAGGCGTATCTTTGGCATTTAAGACTTGGTCATATTAATCAGGATAGGATTCAAAGATTGGTGAAAGACGGTCCTCTGGAATCTTTGGAGGAGGTACGACTTCCCCAATGTGAGTCTTGTCTAGAGCGTAAAATGACTAAGAGGTCTTTTGGAGCTAAGGGTACAAGAGCTCAGGAGCTCTTAGAAATTGTGCACACTGACGTATGTGGCCCCATGAACGTCACAGCATGAGGAGGGTTCGAGTATTATGTCTCTTTTATAGATGATTACTCGAGGTATGGATATGTGTATCTGATGCACAGCAAGAGCAAAACCTTTGACAAGTTCAAGGAGTATCGTGCGGAAGTGGAAAAGCAATTAGATAAATCCATAAAGACACTTCGATCTGATCGAGGTGGCAAATACCTCTCCGACGAATTTCTAGGACATCTTGTAGAGAACGGGATATTATCCCGATTGACTGCACCTGGTACTCCACAACAGAATGGTGTAGCCAAAAGGAGAAACAGGACTTTATTGGATATGGTACGGTCCATGATGAGTTATTCAACGCTGCCATTATCATTTTGGGGATATGCTTTACAAACGGCATGCTATATTCTAAACCAGGTTCCGAGCAAATCAATTCCCAGAACTCCGTATGAATTGTGGCGTGGCAGGAAGCCCTCCCTTGGACATATGAGAATATGGGGCTGCTCGGTACATGTACTGGATGGGGATGCGAAAAAGTTGGAACCAAGATCAGAATTATGCATGTTTGTAGGGTATCCAAAAGGAACAAAAGGAGGTCTGTTCTATAAACCGAAGGAACAAAAAGTCATTGTCTCAACTCATGCGACATTCTTGGAGGAAAGTCACATGAATGACTTTAAGCCTCGAAGCAAAGTGGTGCTAGAGGAGTTATCGGGTGAAAGAACTGCTCCACAGATTTCGGTCTTGGACGCAAGTCCGAGTTCCAGTGAAAGACCAGCAGACGATCAACAATTTAGGGTGCCTCGTCGTAGTGGGAGGGTTTCTAAGAAACCTAATTTCTTCATGTATGATGCTGAGGTATACCAGGCCGAGGCTCATGAGCATGAAGAAGATCCGGTCACATATGATGAAGTTATAAAAGATGTTGATTCTAAATCTTGGAAACAGGCTATGAACAATGAGATGGATTCTATGAAATCCAACTCTGTTTGGGAACTTGTAGATTTGCCAGATGGGATAAAACCCATTGGATGCAAATGGGTCTACAAAAGAAAGAAGGATGCGGAAGGGAGAGTGGAAACTTTCAAAGCTAGACTGGTTGCAAAGGGATACACGCAAAAGGCTGGAATCGATTACGAGGAAACCTTTTCGCCTGTTGCTATGCAGAAGTCTATCCGTATTCTTCTGTCCATTGCTGCGGCTCTCGATTACGAGATCTGGCAAATGGATGTCAAGACGGCATTCTTGAATGGCCATCTTGAAGAGTGTATCTATATGATACAGCCCGAAGGGTTCGTAGCGAAAGGCCAAGAAAGGAAAGTCTGCAAGTTGCTTAGATCCATTTATAGATTAAAGCAGGCATCCCGCTCATGGAACCAGAGGTTTGATCAAGCGATTAAGACATTTGGTTTTGAGCAGAACGTTGATGAACCTTGTGTTTATAAATGTATTAAGGATGGAAAAGGGGTGTTTCTGATACTCTATGTCGATGATATACTACTCATTGGGAATGATGTAGGGAACTTATCATCGGTCAAGCTTTGGTTACACCAACAGTTTGACATGAAGGACTTGGGAGAAGCTAATTATGTTCTAGGCATTTGTCTCTTCAGAGATCGAAAGAACAAAATGATAGCGTTATCCCAAGCTTCATACATAGATAAAATAATTGACAAAAATGCAATGCTAGAGGCAAAGAAAGGCTCACAACCTTCTATTGCTGGTCTAACTCTTTCATTGGATGACTGTCCCAAGACATCTGAAGAAAGAGAGCGTATGAGTAAGGTCCCTTATGCATTCGCTGTGGGTAGCCTTATGTACGCTATGCTTTGCACTCGCCCGGACATATGTTTTGCAGTAGGTATGGTGAGTCGATATCAAGCGAATCCTGGAACCAAGCACTGGCAAGCAGTAAAGCATATACTCAAGTATCTTAAGAGAACGAGGGATTATATGCTGGTGTATTCTGGAGGGGACCTAACACCCGTAGGATACATGGACTTAGACTTCCAGACTTGTAAGGATTCGAGGAAATCGACATCTGGATCAGTGTTTTTACTCGGAGGAGGGACCATTGTGTGGAGGAGCGTGAAGCAGGGCTGCACAGCTAACTCTACTATAGAGGCTGAGTATGTGGCTGCGGCTAAGGCATCTAAAGAAGCGGTTTGGCTCCGCAAGTTCTTTAGAGACCTTGAGGTCATTCCGGGTGTTAACAAGCCAATCACACTTTACTGTGATAATACAGGGGCTATTGCCAACACAAGGGAATCTCGGCACCACAAGAGGACCAAGCACATCGATCGGAGATATCATATTATTAGAGGGCATGTGCAGACAGGACAAGTGGATGTATGTAAGATCACGTCCGAGGACAACATCGCTGATCCCTTTACTAAGACTTTGGTGGCTAGAAGCTTTGAGAGGCATGTAGAGGCGATGGGGATGCGTAACATGGCACATCTGCTGGATTAGGGCAAGTGGGAGATTGTTAGGAAATGCCCTAAGTATTAGAGACATTTTGATGTATTTATTTTGAACTGGATAATAAAATTATACATAGAGGTTATTCATCACATTGTTATTTGTCCTCGTCTTATTTACTTGTTAAAGTAAATGTAAGCAAATATGGCTCATTGACTGCTTGTGTTAAAACTGTTAGAACATTGCATGCAATGGACTTTTGTATGCGAGAAGACAATGTTCTAAAGTTAGCAGTCTAAACTATGGTCTGTAGTCTATGGGGTTAGACCGAGCATCTAACTCATGTTAAGACTATTATGTTGTCTAAAGCCTTGGAGGGGACGGTCTGTCTTGACTGTCTGGAGCTGGACTCCCAAGTAGAGACATGGATATGTTGCTCGGTGGTGACATATTAGACCGGGACTAAAGCGTGATTGATCTACGTAGTCCGCTATGAGTGGATCAATCTGCTTTTGACTTTCATTGTGTAATAACCTTAATCCTGAGTAAATGAACTACTTCATGTATATGACTTGTGTACTTTGATGTTCCAATGGCTAAAGCGTGTCAGAGGTAGTAAGCTTATAGACCGGTTTGTTGGGTGCATGACTTGTATACGATGAAGGGTTTGTTTGCAGATATCGGAATCATAGCTCTGAGGAGTTAAAGGTATCCTCTTTAAGGCATTATACTGAATGTGAAAATGGACAAGGCCTTGGGTCGTCTGCTGGGCGGATGACTTCTTATTCACATATGGTGAATAATCATTTTCTTAATTCGGTAGTATAATGGAACTTTAAGATAGCCTGATCAGTAGGATTAAACGGACTTTGACCTAAGGCTGATCATGGATATCATATAAGGGTTTTGCATATATGACAAGGTCATTGGATGGTAGCTCATCACAGGCTTACGTAATACGGTATATAATTGGGAGTTCAGTTTCAGGTTTATAGTGGTGTGACTCTGAAATTAAGGATCATATGATTGAGTTGTTCGGTACAGAATGATGATCATATGGAATCACGGGAGCCCGATTATATATGTCCAATCAGTCCCTCTACTAGCTCCACATAATTCCTTAACGTTTGGCAAATTGATTTGTGTATGCTATTGGCTAGTTTATTATGCATGGATGGTGATGACACAGGATTAGGATGGTAGACAAGATTCTCTCCGGTTGGATTCAGATTTTGTTTTGGATAATAGAGTACACAATTATTCGAATTCCAAATAAAGTTGCCATGATTTTATTTGAGATTGGATTGGAGTTGTAGAAAATTATCCATGAGAACAAGAATATGAAACACAACCGTTTTGTGGAATTTGAAATTTGAATTTTGAAATTTGAAATTTGAATTTTGAATTTGAAATTTGAATTTGAAATTTGAATTTGAAATTTGAATTTGAAATTCGAATTTGAAATTTGAAATTTGAAATTTTAATTTGAAATTTGAATTTGAAATTTGAAATTCAAATTTTGAATCACAGTCCAAGAAGGATTCGAATTTGTTGTGGAAAATCCACAAGGTTTGAAATTCGAATTTGAGTTGGATTTGGAGAGGATAATCTTATTAGAATCCTACTTGAATTTTGAATCCAAATCCCAACAAAAGTGGACGAAATTTTTGAGGATAATCCTCATGGAAAAATTCAGATTTTTGTGGATAAGATTCAAGGGAATAATTCAAGTTTCAATCCCGGTTGAATTTGGATTTTCTCCTCCCTGAAAAGTGGCCGAAAATTTGGAGAATCTCTCCTAGGAAATTCGGTTATTTTTGGATAAGGTTGAGATAAGATTCAAGCTTGAAAATCCGAGTGGAATTTTGATTCTTCCTTATCCTAAAAGTGGCCGAAAATTTGGAGAAGATTTTCTCCTAGAAATTTCGGATTTTTTGGTTGAAAAAGGGAGATAAAATTCTAGTTAAAATCTTGTTTAGATTTGGATTGGATTTATCCTATGAAAACCAAATTTAATTGTGGAGATTCTCCCTTGGAAAATTTGGATTTTATGGATATGGATAAGGCAAAATATCTTTTCCTAATCCAATTCAAATTCAGAGAACCACCTCATGCAGGTCTATAAATAGAGGTCCTGCCACTCCAGTTCTCTCAGACCACAGACTCTCAGGTGAGCAGGCTTATTGTTGCACAGCTCATCGTGACAATAAAGTTCTTTAGAGATCTGGGTGGTCGGAAGAAGACTAGTAGTGCTAGCATACCGATCGAGGTTCAGAGTGCCCATACACTCAGCCATTCGGGAATTGGAGAATAGTAGAGAAGGCTAGTTGGTTGAAGCCTCCGGTCATTCTCCTCCTGCAAGATTGGCGTCCTTGAGGTATGAGTTTTAATTGTTGTTGATTTATTGTATATGGCATCATGATATATTTAACGATCTAAAAATTTTTATTGTTCCGCTGTGCCACTCTGATACGTTTTTACCGTTTTATATTCCTACACTAAGTATGAAAGAAATTTTAATGTATTTCATTTATTTTGAACTGAATAATAAAATTATATTAAGAGGTTGTTCATTAAATTACTGTTTGTCCTCATACTATTTACATGTTAAAGTAAATGCAAGCAAATATGGCTCATTGACTGCTTGACTTAAACTATTAGAATGTTGCATGCAATGGACTTTTGGATGCAAAAAGACAATATTCTAAAGTAAGTAGTCTAAATTATGGTCTGTAATCTATAGGGTTAGACCGAGTATTTAACTCATGTTAGGATTATTATGTTGTCTAAAGCCATAGTGGGGATGATTTGTCTTGACTGTCCAGAGCATAGACTCCCAAGTAGAGACATAGATATGTTCCTGGTGGTGATATATTAGACCGGGACTAAAGCGTGATTGATCTACGTAGTCCGCTATGAGTGGATCAATTTACTTTTGACTTTCATTATGCAATAACCTAAATCCTGAGTAGATGAACTACTTCATGTATATGATTTGTGTACTTTGAAGTTCTAATCGCTAAAGCGTCTCAGAGGTAGTAAGCTTATAGACTGGTTCAGTGGGTGCATGACTTGTACATGATGGAGGGTTTATTTACAGATATTGGAATTATAACTCTAATAAGGAGTTAAGGGTATCCTCTTAAAGGCATTATACTGGATCTGAAAACGGACAAGGCCTTGGGTTGTCTGATAGGCGGATGACTTCTTATTCACATATGGTGGATAATTATTTTCTTATTCGATAGTATAATGGAACTTTAAGATAGCTTGATCAGTAGGTTGAATGGACTTTGACTTAAGACTGATCATGATATCATATAAGGGTTTTGCATACATAAAAAGGTCATTGGACAATAGCTTGTCATAGGCTTTCGTAATATGGTATGTAATTAGGAGTTCAGTTTCAGGTTTATAGTGGTATGACTCTGAAATTAGTGATCATATGATTAAGTTGTTCGGTACAGAATAATGATCATATGGATTCACGGGAGCCTGATTATATATGTCTAATTGGTCCCTCTACTAGCTCCACATAATTCCTTAACGGATGGCATATTGATCGAGGTATACTAGCTGGCTTGTTGTCTTGCATGGATATAGGTAGTGTCCACATAGGGCAAGGATAGAAGACAAGATTCTCTCCTAATAAATTCGAATTTTGTTTTGGATAAGAGATTACACAATTATTCAAATTTGAAATAAAGTTGCCATGATTTTATTTGAGTTTAAGTTAGAATTGTGGAAAATGATTCATGAGGACAAAATTTGAAATACAAGTTTTTTGTGGAGTTTGAAATTTGAAATTGAAATTTGAAATTTGAATTTGATATTTGAATTTGAAATTTAAATTTGAAATTTGAAATTTGAATTCAAAATTTAAATTTGAAATTTGAATTTGATATTTGAATTTTTTGAAATTTAAACTTAGAAACTTGAATTCAAATTTTTAAATCACAAATCCATAGTATAACCAAATTTGTTGTAGATAATTCGATATGATAAAATTCAGATTTTATGGATAAGGGAGAGGAAGATTTTTTTTGAATCCTACTTGAATTTTGAATCCTAAATTTATGCAAACGTGGCAAGAATTTGTTAAGGGAAATCTACTGTTAGGAAATGCCCTAAGCATTAGAGACATTTTTGATGTATTTATTTTGAACTGGATAATAAAATTATATCTAGAGGTTATTCATTATATTGCTGTGTGTCCTCATTCTATTTACATGTTAAAGTAAATGTAAGCAAATATGGCTCACTGACTACTTGTGTTAAAACTGTTAGAACGTTACATGCAATGGACTTTTGTATGCGAGAAGACAATGTTCTAAAGTAAACGGTCTAAACTAAGGTCTGTAGTCTATGGGGTTAGACCGAGCATCTAACTCGTGTTAAGACTATTATGTTGTCTAAAGCCATGGTGGGGACGGTTTGTCTTGACTGTCTGGAGTATAGACTCCCAAGTAGAGACATAGATATGTTGCTTGGTGGTGACATATTAGACCGAGACTAAAGCGTGATTGATCTACGTAGTCCGCTATGAGTGGATCAATCTACTTTTGATGTTCATTGTGCAGTAACCTTAATTCTGAGTGAATGAACTACTTCTTGTATATGACTTGTGTACTTTAATGTTCTAATGGCTAAAGCGTCTCAGAGGTAGTAAGCTTATAGACCGGTTCGTTGGGTGCATGACTTGTATACGATGAAGGGTTTGTTTACAGATATCAGAATCATAGCTCTATGAAGGAGTTAAGGGTATCCTCTTAAAGGCATTATAGTGGATGTGAAAATGGACAAGGCGTTGGGTCGTCTGCTGGGCGAATGACTTCTTATTCACATATGGTGAATAATCATTTTCTTATTCGGTGGTATAATGGAACTTTAAGATAGCCTGATCAGTAGGATTAAACTAACTTTAACCTAAGGCTGATCATGGATATCATATGAGGGTTTTGCATATATGACAAGGTCATTGGATAGTAGCTCGTCACAGGCTTGCATAATACAGTATATAATTGGGAGTTTAGTTTCAGGTTTATAGTGGTGTGACTTTGAAATTAGTGATCATATGATTGAGTTGTTCGGTACAGAATGATGATCATATAGAATCATGGGAGCCCAATTATATATGTCCAATTGGTCCCTCTACTTGTGGGCGACCCCTCTAGCTTAGATCGTCCACCTTATCTTGCTTGCTTTCTTTATTCTCTGCTTATTCTTACTTAGCTTGCTTGTTTCTATAACTTTCCTCTCCTTGGGGTTTAAAAGATTTGTTCTTGAAAAACTAGGAATATTTTTTTTTCTTTTTTCTTTAACTCTTTTTTTTTTTTACTGGAGGAAACTACTAATTCTTGAAAATTGTGTATACATAAATATATACGTACTTCTTAATACTTTTTGTTTTTCCAAAATATATTTTGGAGTCTTGTTACTTTAAAGTACGTAAAAATAGAAACATACTTTTAAGCTTGTTTCACTACTTTACATATTACACTCTTGTCTTGTCTTTATACATATACCTCACTATTACACTTTCTTTCTTTTACACCTTGAGTACAGCGGAATTCTGCGAAACGGAACCATAACCGGTCCATGACATCGCTGGGATCTGCCTGCCAGTCCGCTACTCTTGTTTCATCTTGCTGGTTGCTTTCCTTTATTACCTACAGCACGAATAGACTAATGAGCTAAAGCTCAGTAAGTACAAACATACATACAAGTAAATAAGCTGAATACACTACTCTAGGGTTAATCAACTTAGGACCAATTATTTTCTTTAGTCCTATACTGCTTGTTCTTTCTATTCTATTTCTTTCTTTTCTTTGCTTTACTTTATCTTGCTTAATCTTTCACTTGTGGGCCCGTGGTTGGACGTACCTGGTGCGCGCAGACCAATAGAGGATCAGGGGAGCGACCCACCGATCAACCCTAAGGTCATCTCTGGACTACTGACCTTATAGGTAGTAAGTCATGCCATAAACTACCTCATTATTAACGAGGCAGCGCCACACTTCTGGGGTGGAGGCAGGAAGTTAAGCCATAAACTACCTCATTATTAACGAGGCAGCGCCACACTTCTGGGGTGGAGGCTATCTGGGAACCTCACAACTGGGGAGGCCGGTACGCCAACCTTAACTTTTAAGTCTTATTATTTGACTTAACTTATTCCTCTTTTCTTTTTCTAATCTTGCTTACTATTCTCGTGAACATGTTAGTATCATGTCACAAACTGAATAGCTTAAATGTATATATATATAACACAACTCTATGGTAAGTCCATTCGTGAGTAGACAATTAAATGTCTGTACTTACCTTATCAATCTCTTCTCCTTTTCTCTCTAGGATCTTTGATCGCCCTCCTTGTAGGTCGATTTTTGGATCCTACAAACAAACTTTATCTGTTAATTTCATTTACATTTATAGCTTTTATTTTTCATTAAAAGAGCTTAAACAGAACCTATTTACAACTTTTTGGGCTTTATTTATCATTTCCCCAATTTTCCCCAACTTTTGCAAAATTACGATTTTACCCCTATATTTTGGCAAAATTGCAGTTTTGCCCCTAACGGAATTTTATTGATCCAGACTGCATTTTTGGCCCTCAGGAACTTTTCTGACTCTTTTCTAATCATTACCGGGTTCGCTTCTATTTTATTTCCACTTTTCACTTTCCCGATCCTCGGGAAGCACTATTCCGACCCTTACATCGGTTTAGTGATTTTCTATCGTTTCGGAGTTTCAAATGGACATTTCACTAGTATTTAAAACGTTCATCTAGACATCCCCGACCTAGGTCTCCGAGGCTCGGATTTTCCGTACCCGACTCGAACCTTTATTTCATTTCCAAAAACGTGTTAGGAAATGCCCTAAGTATTAGAGACATTTTGATGTATTCATTTTGAACTGGATAATAAAATTATACTTAGAGGTTATTCATTACATTGCTATCTGTCCTCGTCTTATTTACATGTTAAAGTAAATGTAAGCAAATATGGCTCACTGACTGCTTGTGTTAAAACTGTTAGAACGTTGCATGCAATGGATTTTTGTATGCAAGAAGACACTGTTCTAAAGTTAGCAGTCTAAACTATGGTCTGTAGTCTATGGGGTTAGACCGAGCATCTAACTCATGTTAAGACTATTATGTTGTCTAAAGCCTTGGAGGGGACGGTCTGTCTTGACTGTCTGGAGCTGGACTCCCAAGTAGAGACATGGATATGTTGCTTGGAGGTGACATATTAGACCGGGACTAAAGCGTGATTGATCTACGTAGTCCGCTATGAGTGGATCAATCTGCTTTTGACGTTCATTGTGCAATAACCTTAATCCTGAGTAAATGAACTACTTCATGTATATGACTTGTGTACTTTGATGTTCCAATGGCTAAAGCGTCTCAGAGGTAGTAAGCTTATAGACCGGTTCGTTGGGTGCATGACTTGTATATGATGAAGGGTTTGTTTGCAGATATCGGAATCATAGCTCTGAGGAGTTAAAGGTATACTCTTAAAGGCATTATACTGAATGTGAAAATGGACAAGGCCTTGGGTCGTCTGCTGGGCGGATGACTTCTTATTCACATATGGTGAATAATCATTTTCTTGATTCGGTAGTATAATGGAACTTTAAGATAGCCTGATCAGTAGGATTAAACGGACTTTGACCTAAGGCTGATCATGGATATCATATGAGGGTTTTGCATATATGACAAGGTCATTGGATGGTAGCTCGTCACAGGCTTACGTAATACGGTATATAATTGGGAGTTCAGTTTCAGGTTTATAGTGGTGTGACTCTGAAATTAGTGATCATATGATTGAGTTGTTCGGTACAGAATGATGATCATATGGAATCACGAGAGCCCGATTATATATGTCCAATCAGTCCCTCTACTAGCTCCACATAATTCCTTAACGATTGGCAAATTGATTCGTGTATGCTATTGGCTAGTTTATTATGCATGGATGGTGATGACACAGGATTAGGATGGTAGACAAGATTCTCTCCGGTTGGATTCAGATTTTGTTTTGGATAATAGAGTACACAATTATTCGAACTCCAAATAAAGTTGCCATGATTTTATTTGAGATTGGATTGGAGTTGTAGAAAATTATCCATGAGAACAAGAATATGAAATACAACCGTTTTGTGGAATTTGAAATTTGAATTTTGAAATTTGAAATTTGAATTTTGAAATTTGAAATTTGAATTTTGAATTTGAAATTTGAATTTGAAATTTGAATTTGAAATTCGAATTTGAAATTTGAATTTGAAATTTAAATTTGAAATTTGAAATTTGAAATTTGAAATTTGAAATTTGAATTTGAAATTTGAATTTGAGATTTGAAATTCAAATTTTAAATCACAGTCCAAGTAGGATTCGAATTTGTTGTGGAAAATCCACAAGGTTTGAAATTCGAATTTGAGTTGGATTTGGAGGGGATAATCTTGTTGGAATCCTACTTGAATTTTGAATCCAAATCCCAACAAAAGTGGGCGAATTTTTTGAGGATAATCCTCAATGGAAAATTCGGTTTTTGTGGATAAGATTCAAGGGTAAATTCAAGCTTCAATCCTAGTTGAATTTGGATTCTCTCTACTCCCTAAAATTGGCCGAAATTTTGGAGCCTAAATCCTAGGAAATTCGGTTATTTTTGGATAAGGTTGAGATGAGATTTAGCTTGAAAAATCCTAGTGGAATTTTGATTCTTCCTTATCCTAAAAGTGGCCGAAAATTTGGAGAAGATTTTCTCCTAAAGATTTCAGATTTTTTGGTTGAAAAAGGGAGATAAAATTCTAGTTAAAATCTTGTTTAGATTTGGATTGGATTTATCCTAAGAAAACCGAATTTAATTGTGGAGATTCTCCCTTGGAAAATTCGGATTTTTTGGTTTAGATAAGGGAGAAAATCTTTTCCTAGTCCAATTCGAATTCAGAGAATCACCTCATGCAGGTCTATAAATAGAGGTCCTGCCACTCCAGTTCTCTCAGACCACAGACTCTCAGGTGAGCAGGCTTATTGTTGCACAGCTCATCGTGACAATAAAGTTCTTTAGAGATCTGGGTGGTCGGAAGAAGACTAGCAGTGCTAGCATACCGATCGAGGTTCAGAGTGCCCACACACTCAGCCATTCGGGAATTGGAGAATAGTAGAGAAGGCTAGTTGGTTGAAGCCTCCGGTCACTCTCCTCCTGTTCATTGGCGTCCTTGAGGTATGAGTTTTAATTGTTGTTGATTTATTGTATATGGCATCATGAGATATTTAACGATCTAAAAATTTTTATTGTTCCGCTGCGCCACTCTGATACATTTTTACCGGTTTATTTTCCTACAAAACGCCCCCCCTCGGGGTCGGTTTTCCGTTTCACTCGCGTTTTACATTTTCAAGGGGACGGGTTACTATTCTCGAACCACCCCTTAAGTTTTCCTTATTCAATTTTCTGTTAGGGACTCGGGTTTCCGACCCGACCCTAAACTTTTTATTTTTTTAAATTCCTATTTTACCCCGAAAGCCGTTTTCGAAATTTCGGCAGTATTTCGGCGTAATTTTAAGGCTACCGGCGTTGGGTACGCCTCGAACCATATGTACCTGCCACGTACTATGCCACAAGCCTATTTTACGTAAAAGTTTTCCAAACTTTTACATAAAAGCTCACAAATTTCCAATTTCACATTTTTAACCACATTACAAAATTTTTTTCACAATTTTGCCCTTAGTTTTGGTTTCGGTTTTCACCACCAAACCGAACCAAAGTTTCTCAAACTTTTCAACCACTTTTTAGGCTATTCAATGCCATTTTTCTAACACTTTTTCAAGCCCATTTCCTTGTACTTTTCAACTAAATTCTTAGGGTTTTTAAGCCTCCCATAACTCACGGCCACATTAAGAAAACACATGCCATCATTTTTGTTTCATGCTTTCAATCAAAATTTCATCATTCACCTCATAAAATGCATGATTTCAATTAACCAAACATCATATGAAACATGCAAAATTTTCACCAAAACCCTAAGTATTTCCCACGGCCACTTTAGGTAATGTACAACAAAATTTTTTTTTTAAACTTTTCCATAATGAAATTCATGCTTTATTCTTCACCAATTTCAACTTAGAAAGCATGTTAGCAATTAACCACAACTTTTTCTCATTGGTTACCTAAGGCAACCCACGGATTTTCCTTTGAAAAACCAACCAAAATTTGGTTTTTCTTTAAACAATTTACATGGTTTTCTTACTTATTACAACCTTAACAAAACCCTACATCAACTTAATGAAAAACAACCAAAAATTTTCCATCTTAATTCACTATTCACCCCACCGTTTTCACCCCACCGTTTCATGAAGAAAAACCAAGAAAAATTTCAATCCAAGGAAAGTTACCTTGTTCACTTTCTTCCTTTGTCTTCAAGTGATGTTTTGCCACACTTTTTGTATAGAAAACTTGAAGAAATAGCTTAGTTCTCCTTTGGTCACTCACGGCTCACCATGGAGAATAACTTAGAAAATTTTCTTTGGTTGTTTGCTTGAAAATTGGCTTCGGCCACTTTATTCCCAAACTTGCCGACTTATGAATGGAAGAAAGCCAATTAATTTGGCTATCCACCAATGAAAATTAGGCACCTTTCACCCTAATACTTTCTCCCTTTTTCAAAAATTAAAAAGGTATATTTTTGGCCAAATCTTGGCCTTTAGATCAAAAGCAAATTAAATCATGGCCATTCATCCTACCTAACACCATATTTCTTTCCATTTGGTAAATGGATTTATGATGTCATAAATGCAAAAGTGAAAGTTGACTTTGACTTTCACTATTCACATTAATTCGACTACTTTTTGACCGATGCCGGTTCGAGCCGAAATTTTCCTGAAATCGTCCCGGCGTGTTCCTGAGGTCTCTTGTGCAGTCGGATCAATTTAAATTGCTTCCGTTTGATCAAAATCAATCCCAGAAGTTTACTGTCTTTTTGAGCTCCGGTTAGGGTTTCAATGCCGGTTTTGGCACCGTTTCACCCGTTTCACCCGTTTCAACTCAGTGAATTTTTCCAACACTGAATTCTTACTCGTCAGTATTGTTATATTTGTACTTTTCTTACTGTGCTCTTACTTTGACTTGCCATATTCTTATCTTTATACTGTTCAGATACCGAAACTACTCCTTTTTGAGTGTTTTGGGCCTGAATTCACTTTCTTACTCATATACTTTATTCTCTACTTATTTTTGGAGATTTTAATTTCCTCCAAAACATTTATTTATTTCTATCAACACTATAATTTGTCTAATTACAACCATAGTATTTCTTTACGTTCTTACTTACAGAACTCATAGAAAACCCTAGATTAATCTAGGTCACACCGCTAAAATTCTCTGGTCGTCACATTCACCCCTCCTTAAAATTTTCGTCCTCGAAAATCAGAACAGGTGGGGGTACTTGGCTCTCATCTCATCTTCTCTTTCCCACGTGGCCTCTTCTACATTATGATTTTTCCATAGAACTTTGATCAGCGGGATGCTTTTATTTCTTAATATCTTCTCTTCTTGAGTAAGTATTTGCACTGGTTGCTCTTCGTAAGAGAGATCCTCTCGAACTTGGATTGGCTCATAATCTAGGACATGTGAAGGGTCCGAGATATATTTTCTTAGCATAGATACATGGAAGACATTATGCACTGAAGATAATTGTGGTGGCAAAGCTATCTTATAGGCTACTTTCCCAACCCGGCTAATAATTGGGAAAAGTCCTATGTATCTTGGACTCAACTTTCCTTTCTTTCCAAAACGCATGACACCTTTTCATTGGTGCTACTTTTAAGAATACGAAGTCACCCTCGTTAAACTCTAGGAATCTTCGTCTTTTATCGGCGTAGCTTTTCTGAAGACTTTGTGCAGTTTTCATTCTCTGCTGAATCTTTTGGACCGCGTCTATCGTTTCTCGGATAAACTCAGTTTTATGAAGTTCTTTCTCCTTGAGTTCATACCAGTGAATGGGAGATCTGCACTTTCGTCCATATAATGCCTCATAAGGAGCCATCCCGATGGACGCTTGATAGCTGTTGTTGTAGGAGAATTCTATCAACGGCAGCTTCTTGTTCCAGGCTCCCTTGAAATCTAAAATACAGGCACGAAGCATATCTTCTAGCGTTTGGATCGTACGCTCAGACTGTCCGTCAGTCTGAGGATGAAATGCAGTGCTGAATCTTAGTTCGGAGCCCATTGCCTCTTGTACACTTTTCCAGAAATTGGATGTGAACCGACTGTCACGATCTGACACTATTGTTGTCGGTATTCCATGTAATCTCACAATGTTGGCAATGTACAATTCTGTAAATTTCTCTAATGTGTACGTCATCTTTACGGGTATAAAGTGAGCAGATTTGGTCAATCGATCCACCACTACCCATATCATGTCAAATCCTTCACTTGTCTTGGGTAGTCCGACCACGAAATCCATGGTTACGTGCTCCCACTTCCACTCTGGAATCTCTAGTGGCTGCAGCTCTCCGGCTGGCCACTGATGCTCTGCTTTGACTCTTTGACATGTTAAGCAGCTACTGATGTGTTTAACAATGTCATTCTTCATCTTTTTCCACAAAAAGTGCTGCTTTAGATCCTGATACATTTTCGTACTGCCCGGATGCACTGAATATGGAGTGTCATGGGCCTCTGTCAGGATTCTTTTCTTCAAAACTTCTTCATCTGGTACACAAATTCTTCCTTGGAAGAGTAAAGTTCCATCTTTGGAGAGGTGGAATTCTGACTTGTCATTCTTAGAGGCTTCTTCTTTAAGCCTTTTGAAAGCAGCATCTAGCTCTTGAGCCTCTTTAATCTCCTCAAGAATTGTTGGTTTGAGTTGCATTGCCGCTAATTTTCCTGAAATTATCTCTACTCCCAACAAGGAGATCTCATGTACACAATTATTCGAACTCCAAATAAAGTTGCCATAATTTTATTTGAGATTGGATTGGAGTCGTAAAAAATTATCTATGAGAACAAAAATTAGAAATACAACTTTTTGTGGATTTTGAAATTTGAATTTTGAAATTTGAAATTTGAAATTTGAAATTTAAATTTTGAATTTGAAATTTGACATTTGAATTTGAAATTTGAATTTGAAATTTGAATTTGAAATTTAAATTTGAAATTTGAATTTGATGTTTGAATTTTGAAATTTGAACTTAGAAATTTGTAATTCAAATTTTGAATCACAGTCCTTATAGGATTCGAATTTATGTGGATAAATCCATAAAAAGGAAAATTCGAATTTGAGTTGGATTTGGAGAGGAAGATCTTGTTTGAATCCTACTTGAATTTTGAATCACAATCCTAACTAATTTTGGTCGAAAATTTTAAGGATTATCCTCATGGAATTTTTGAAAATTTTGTGGATAAGATTCAGGGAAAAATTCAAGTTTCAATCCTAGTTGAATTTGGATTCTCTCCTCCCTAAAAGTGGCCGAAAATTTTGATCAAATATCAAGGAGGATTTTCGATTATTTTGGATAAGGATGAGATAAAATTCAAGCATGAAAATCCTAGTTGAATTTTGATTCTCCCCCTACTTTTTGTGGCCCAAAATATTCATTGAAAATCCTAAGAGATTTTCAGATTTTTTGGTTGGTTAATGAGATATAAAATTCAAGTTAAAATCCTGTTTGAATTTTGAATTAAAAAAAATCCTAAAATGGCCGAATTCTTTTAGTGCATAAAGGCTTGAAAATTTTAGATTTTTTTGGTTGAGGATAAGGGAGAAAATCTTATCCTAATCCAATTCGAATTCAGAGAATCAGCTCATGCAAGTCTATAAATAGAGGTCCTACCACTCCAGTTCTCTCAGACCACAAACTCTCAGGTGAGCAGGCTTATTGTTGCACAACTCACCGTGACAATAAGTTCTTTAGAGATCTGGGTAGTCAGAAGAAGACTAGCGGTGCTAGCATACCGATCGAGGTTCAGAGTGTCCACACACTCAACCATTCGGGAATTAGAGAATAGTAAAGAAGGCTAGTTGGTTGAAGCCCTCCGGTCATTCCTCTCCTGCAGATTGGCGTCCCTAAGGTATGAGTTTAAATTATTGTTGGTTTACTGTATATGGCATCATGAGATATTTAACGATCTTGAAAAATTTTTATTGTTCCGCTGCGCCACTCTGATACGTTTTTACCGATTTATTTCCTACATCTACCCTAGGAGGATTCGGTTTTTATGGATAAGAATGAAGGAAAATTCAAGTTAGAAAATCCTATTTCAATTATGAATCACTCCCTCACAACGGTGGACGAAATTTCATGTTAGGAAATGCCCTAAGCATTAGAGACATTTTGATGTATTTATTTTTAACTGGATAATAAAATTATATATAGAGGTTATTTATTACATTGCTATCTGTCCTCGTTTTATTTGCATGTTAAAGTAAATGTAAGCAAATATGGCTCCATGACTGCTTGTGTTAAACTGTTAGAACGTTGCATGCAATGGACTATTGTATGCGAGAAGACAATGTTCTAAAGTTAGCGGTCTAAACTATGGTCTGTAGTCTATGGGGTTAGACCGAGCATCTAACTCATGTTCAGACTATTATGTTCTCTAAAGCCTTGGAGGGGACGGTTTGTCTTGACTGTCTAGAGCTGGACTCCTAAGTAGAGACATAGATATGTTGCTTGGTGATGACATATTAGACCGGGACTAAAGCGTGATTAATCTACGAAGTCCGCTTTGAGTGGATTGATCTGCTTTTGACGTTCATTATGCAGTAACCTTAATCCTGAGTAAAAGGACAGCTTCATGTATATGACTTGTGTACTTTGATCTTCCAATGGCTAAAGCGTCTCAGAGGTAGTAAGCTTATAGACCGGTTCGTTGGGTGCATGACTTGTATATGATGAAGGGTTCGTTTACAGATATCAGAATCATAGCTCTAATGAGGAGTTAAGGATATCCTCTTAAAGGCATTATACTGAATGTGAAAATGGACAAAGCCTTGGGTCATCTACAGGGTGGATGACTTCTTATTCGCATATGGTGAATAATCATTTTCTTAATTCGGTAGTATAATGGAACTTTAAGATAGCCTGATCAGTAGGATTAAACAGACTTGACCTAAGGCTGATCATAGATATCATATGAGGGTTCTGCATACATGACAAGGTCCTTGGACGATAGCTTATCACAGGCTTACGTAATACGGTATATAATTAGGAGTTCAGCTTCAGGTTTATAGTGGTGTGACTCTGAAATTAGTGATCATATGATTGAGTTATTTGGTAAAAAATGATGATCATATGGATTTACGGGAGCTCGACTATATATGTCCAATTGGTCCCTCTACTAGCTCCACATAATTCCTTAACGTTTGGCAAAATTGATCTGTGTATGCTATTGGCTAGTTTATTATGCATGGATGGTGTTGACATAGGATTAGGATGGTAGATAAGATTCTATCCATTTGGATTCAGATTTTGTTTTGGATAATAGAGTACACAATTATTCAAACCCTAAATAAAGTTTCCATGATTTTATTTGAGATTGGATTGGAGTTGTAGAAAATTATCCATGAGAACAAGAACTTGAAATATAACTGTTTTGTGGATTTTGAAATTTGAATTTTGAATTTTGAATTTTGAATTTTGAATTTGAAATTTGAATTTGAAATTCAAATTTGAATTTGAAATTCAAATTTGAATTTGAAATTCGAATTTGAATTTGAAATTTGAAATTTGAAATTTAAAATTTGAATTTGAAATTTGAAATTCAAATTTTGAATCACAGTCCAAGTGGGATTCGAATTTGTTGTGGTAAATCCACAAGGAATGAAATTCAAATTTGAGTTGGATATGGAGAGGAAAATCTTATTAGAATCCTACTTGAATTTTAAATCCAAATCCTAATCAAATATGGACGAAAATTTTGAGGATTATCCTCAATGATTTTTCAGATTTTTGTGGATAAGGTTCAAGGAAAAATTTAAGTTTCAATCCCAGTTGAATTTGGATTGTCTCCTCCCAGATAATGGTCGAATTTTTGGAGTAAATCTCCTAGGAGATTTTCGGTTATTTTATATAAGGATGAGATAAGATTCAAGCTGTTGGAAAATAAACCGGTAAAAACGTATCAGAGTGGCGCAGCGGAACAATAAAAATTTTTAGATCGTTAAATATCTCATGATGCCATATACAATAAATCAACAACAATTAAAACTCATACCTCAAGGACGCCAATCTGCAGGAGGAGAATGACCGGAGGCTTCAACCAACTAGCCTTCTATACTATTCTCCAATTCCCGATTGGCTGAGTGTGTGGGCACTCTGAACCTCGATCGGTATGCTAGCACTGCTAGTCTTCTTCTGACCACCTAGATCTCTAAAGAACTTTATCGTCACGATGAGCTGTGCAACAATAAGCCTGCTCACCTGAGAGTCTGTGGTCTTAGAGAACTGGAGTGGTAGGTCCTCTATTTATAGACCTGCATGAGGTGAATCTCTGAATTTGAATTGGATTAGGAAAAGATATTTTCCCTTACCCAAACCCATAAAATCCGAATTTTTCCAAGGGAGAATCTCCACAAAAAATTCGATTTTTCTTAGGATAAATCCAATCCAAATCAAAACAAGATTTTAACTAGAATTTTATCTCCCTTTTTCAACCCAAAAAATCCAAAAATTTCAAGGTGAATCTTCCCTAAAGATTTCGGCCATTATGGATAAGGGAGAATCAAAAATTCCACTAGGTTTTTCAAGCTTGAATCTCATCTTAACCTTATCCAAAATAACCGAATTTCCTAGGAGATTTTCTCCCTAATTTCGGCCACTTTTCAGGGAAGAAGAGAATCCAAATTCAACTAGGATTGAAACTTGAATTTTTCCCTTGAATCCTATCCACAAAAACTGAAATTTGCTTGAGGATTATCCTTAAAATTTCGTCCCTTATTTGTTGGGATTTGGATTCAAAATTCAAGTAGGATTTTAACAAGATTATCCTCTCCAAATCCAACTCAAATTTGAATTTCAAACCTTGTGGATTTTCCACAACAAATTCGAATCCTACTTGGACTGTGATTCAAAATTTCAAATTCAAATTTCAAATTTGAAATTTCAAATTTCAAATTTAAATTTCAAATTCAAATTTCAAATTCGAATTTCAAATTCAAATTTCAAATTCAAATTTCAAATTCAAAATTCAAATTTCAAATTTCAAAATTCAAATTTCAAATTTCAAAATTCAAATTTAAAATTCCACAAAACGGTTGTATTTCATATTCTTGTTCTCATGGATAATTTTCTACAACTCCAATCCAATCTCAAATAAAATCATGGCAACTTTATTTGGAGTTCGAATAATTGTGTACTCTATTATCCAAAACAAAATCTGAATCCAACCGGAGAGAATCTTGTCTACCATCCTAATCCTGTGCCATCACCATCCATGCATAATAAACCAGCCAATAGCATACACAAATCAATTTGCCAAACGTTAAGGAATTATGTGGAGCTAGTAGAGGGACTAATTGGACATATATAATCGGGCTCCCGTGATTCCATATGATCATCATTTTGTACCGAACAACTCAATCATATGATCACTAATTTCAGAGTCACACCACTATAAACCTGAAACTGAACTCCCAATTATATACCGTATTACGTAAGCCTGTGACGAGCTACCATCCAATGACCTTGTCATATATGCAAAACTCTCATATGATATCCATGATCAGCCTTAGGTCAAAGTCCGTTTAATCCTACTGATCAGGCTATCTTAAAGTTCCATTATACTACCGAATCAAGAAAATGTTTATTCACCATATGTGAATAAGAAGTCATCCGCCCAGCAGACGACCCAAGGCCTTGTCCATTTTCACATTCAGTATAATGCCTTTAAGAGGATACCTTTAATTCCTCAGAGCTATGATTCCGATATCTACAAACAAACCCTTCATCGTATACAAGTCATGCACCCAACGAACCGGTCTATAAGCTTACTACCTCTGAGACGCTTTAGCCATTGGAACATCAAAGTACACAAGTCATATACATGAAGTAGTTCATTTACTCAGGATTAAGGTTATTGCACAATGAAAGTCAAAAGCAGATTGATCCACTCATAGCGGACTATGTAGATCAATCACGCTTTAGTCCCGGTCTAATATGTCACCACCGAGCAACATATCCATGTCTCTACTTGGGAGTCCAGCTCCAGACAGTCAAGACAGACCGTCCCCTCCAAGGCTTTAGACAACATAATAGTCTTAACATGAGTTAGATGCTCGGTCTAACCCCATAGACTACAGACCATAGTTTAGACTGCTAACTTTAGAACATTGTCTTCTCGCATACAAAAAGTCCATTGCATGCAACGTTCCAACAGTTTTAACACGAGCAGTCAGTGAGCCATATTTACTTACATTTACTTTAACATGTAAATAAGACGAGGACAGATAGCAATGTAATGAATAACCTCTAAGTATAATTTTATTATCCAGTTCAAAATGAATACATCAAAATGTCTCTAATACTTAGGGCATTTCCTAACACAAGCTTGAAAATCCTAGTGGAATTTTGATTCTCCCTTATCCAAAAGTGGCCAAATTTTTGTGGGGATTTTCCCCTTGGATTTTCAGATTTTTTGGTTGAAAAAGGGAGGTAAAATTCTAGTTAAAATCTTGTTTATATTTGGATTGGAATTATCCTAAAGTGGCCGAATTTATTGTTGGGATTTTTCCCTTGGAAAATTCAGGTTTTGTGCTTATGGATAAGGGAGAATATCTTCTCCTAATCTAATTCGAATTCAGAGAATCACCTCATGCAAGTCTGTAAATAAAGGTCCTGTCACTCCAGTTCTCTCAGACCACAGACTCTCAGGTGAGCAGGCTTATTGTTGTACAACTCATCGTGACAATAAGTTCTTTAGAGATCTGGGTGGTCGGAAGAAGACTAGCAATGCTAGCATACCGATCGAGGTTCAAAGTGCCCTCATGCTCAGCCATTCGGGAATTGGAGAATAGTATAGAAGGCTAGTTGGTTGAAGCCCTCCAGTCATTCTCCTCCTGCAGATTGGCATCCTTGAGGTATGAGTTTTAATTATTGTTGGTTTATTGTATATGGCATCATGAGATATTTAACGATCTGAAAAATTTTTATTGTTCTGCTGCGCCACTCTGATACGTTTTTATCGATTTATTTTCCTATAATTGGTATCAGAGCCATCTCATGACTATGCCATGTACATAAATTAGACAATTACTCAGTCTTTTTATTTACGTATGGATTTGGTATTTAGAGAGTGGCATTCTAGGTTTCCTTTATATTGTTATCATATATTATGTATAAAGTATGTGGTTATTTTATTTTTTGAATTATTATAAGCATGCTTAAAATTTAGAAAAATTGTATCTAGGATTTTTTTATGTAACCATGGGAGCTGTTTTTTAATACTGTAATTTTCCCATGGATTTTAATTTTGTCTCTTAGAATTATTATGGTTAGAATTTTTGTACACCGAAAACGGTTTAGGAAATTTTATGTAATTATTCTTGGAGGAGATTGAAGGTTGAAGTCCGTAATTTATTTTTCCCAAAAGTTAAATTTGATTTAATGGTTGAAATTTTGATTGTGTGGAAAATTTCAATTTAATCGGGATTCAAATTAATTTTTGGAGATCCTAATAGGTAAATTGGAATATGGCATGAAAATCAAGACACGACCCCTCGGGATAGGCCATCAGGCCTTGGTGGGGCTGCAGCCCCTACCCTCAGGCAGGATGGGGCTGTGGCAGCCCCTGTGCAGGCCATAACCACCCACGATCGCAGGCTTGGCCTACAGACGAGGGTTGCTATGGCCTCCCCAAGGCTGGCCGCAGCCTGGGCATGCAGCCTATAGATGCAGGTGCTGCCTGCAGCATGCCGGCTGCTTCGCCCAGCCTGGGCATGCAGTCTGGCATTGCAGGCTTGGCCTGCAGCCCGGCAGGGCTGCACATGGGCGGCCATGGGCTGCCAGCCCCCCATGGGGCTGGGGCTTGCCCACGGCGACTGCCGCCTCCGGGGGCGGTGGTGCGACGATTCAAAAATCGAAAAAATTTTAATTTTTAAATTTGAGATTTAATTTTAAATCATGTTTAAAAATATATAATTGAAAATTTGAAATTTTTGAAATTACGTATTATTATACATGATGTTTAAAATTGTTTAAAAATTTGAATTTGAAATTTAAATTTGAAATTCGAATTTGGAATTTGAATTTGAAATTTAAATTTTTTGGAATTTAAATTTTAAATGATTCTTGGGATGAAAAATAAATGGAGAGGCTACATAAAGATGGATACAAGAAGGCAGAACAAAATTCAAGATCCAAAGAATGCTTTGGATGGAATTTTATAATCTTTATTTTCTTTGTTCTAGGATGGAACTATGGCTTGGTTATTTTGTCAATTATTTTTTTCTGTGATATGTCATGGATGTATAAATATGTATTGATGGATGTTTTAAATGCATATTTGATAACATGTCATATAGGATAGGTGAGTGCCGCTCATACTATATTGATCATACATATTTGTCAAAACTTGCATGTTTTTCAAAATATTGAGTGGGAGAGGGTTTCAAACAAAAGCATGGTAACGCCTCGCGTTAGTTTTACCCTGACCACACCCCTCGGTAGGTGTTTACCGCTACCGGTATACTAGGTTGGATCTCCTATGTGGAAAACGTGTTTGAGCATGATCCTATTCATGACCTCCCCTCGATGGCTTGGTAGGACGTGGATCGAGCTACGTAAACAATGGTTGTATACTCAAGACTCGTTTAGTTATTAACCTAGAAGCTCTGTTAACTAAACTGGTGGCCAAATAAGCAGTTATTAATATATGTCTTAACCTTGGAGGATTTAAGGAAACATATATTAATTGGACGGGGTCCATGTTCTGGCTATTTGTTTCATGACCACCCATTAGTGGCTTGGGGCAATAGGTGCTGAGAATTACCGTTGCAATGCTACATGTTTTTCAAGTTTCATGTAGGAACATACTTGTATGTTTTATTTGCTAAATTATCTGTATATTTGCTTAGGCTTTGTAATGATGTCTAGTATAATTTTATTTCAGTTCAAAATGTCACCGACACCCCTTATTTCAATACTTACTGAAAATAAGCTAAATGGTGATAATTATAAAGACTAGAAAAGAAATCTACTGATAGTTCTCAGCTGCGAGAGACACAAGTTTATGCTAGACGAACCATGACCACCTAGGCCCAAACCTGACACACCGCTTGAGGAGGTCTCGGTTGCCTATACTTGTTGGAGAGAATCCAATGAGATAGCTCGATGGTACATTCTAGCTAGCATGACGAGTGCTTTACAAAAGCAGCATGAGACTTATCAAGTTGCTGGGGAGGTCATGGAAAATCTAGAGGACATATTCGGAGGCCAAGAAAAATTGGCTCGACAGTCTGCTATTACCAGGATTATGAACTCTAAGCAAAAGGAAGGTACTCCGGTGAAGGACCATATGATCACACTTATGGGATTGTTTACTGAGGCTGCCGAGAACGGTGCTGAACTGGACTACAACACCCAAATCGAGATGGTGTTCAAAATTCTGTCAAAAGATTTTGTGGGGTTTAAGGCTGCATATAATCTGGCAACAAGGGAGTTAGGACTAACCGAGCTCATGAAGCAACTCCAAGCTTATAAGCGAATGATTAAGGATGGGGATGCGGTCCAACCAAAAGGAGAGGCCAATTTGGTAGAATCTTCCAAACCCTCATGGAAGAGGAAAAGGCCAAATCAAAAGCAAGCGACTTCCAGTTCTTCTAATCCTCCTATCTCGGATGGGAAGAAGAAGAAGAAGAACAAATAGCCCAGGGATCCTAAAAAGTCCAAGTGGTTCCGTTGTGGGAAGGTAGGTCACTTCAAGAAGGCTTGCCAGGAATTCCTAGCTGCCAAGAGCAAGGAAGGCAAGGAACTTCACTATTTAGAAGCGTGTTTGGTGGAAGAATCAAAAGACACTTGGGTCATTGATTCAGACACCACTAGCCATGTTTGTGTTTCTATGCAGGGGTTCGTGCAAACGAGAAGTCTACATAATAGGAGCCTCTCGTTGTGGACTGGAGACGGTAGCTTGGTGGTGGCTGAGGCAGTGGGAGATGTTTACCTTTACTTTGATGAATTTAGGTTTATTTTATTAAAAGACTGTTTTTATGTTCCTAATTTTAGGAGAAACATTATATTAGTAGCTTGTTTAATAAAGGATTCTTATTCAGTTTCTTTTAGTAAAAGAGTTGATATTTATAAAAATAAGTCTTTTATCTATTCTGGATGGATGGATGGAAACCTATATTTGATCAAACCAAAGACATACTCACTGTTGACACCGAATTAATAGATAACTCTAAAAGGTTGAAAGTTTCTCACTCTAACAAGGCGTATCTTTGGCATTTAAGACTTGGTCATATTAATCAGGATAGGATTCAAAGATTGGTGAAATATGGTTCTCTAGAATCTCTGGAGGAGGTACGTCTTCCTCAATGTGAGTCTTGTCTTGAGGGTAAGATGACTAAGCGGTCTTTTGGAGTTAAGGGTACTAGGGCTCAGGAACTCTTAGAAATTGTGCACACCAACGTATGTGGTCCCATAAACATCGTAGCACAAGGAGGGTTCGAGTATTATGTCTCCTTTATAAATGATTACTCGAGATATGGATATGTGTACCTGATGCACCGCAAGAGTGAAACCTTTGATTAGTTCCAAGAGTATTGTGCGGAAGTGGAAAAGCAATTGGGTAAATCCATAAAGACACTTCTATCTGATCGAGGTGGCGAATACCTCTCCAATGAATTTCTAGGACATCTTATAGAGAATGGGATATTATCTCAATTAACTGTACCTGGTACTCTACAACAGAATGGTGTAGCCGAAAGGATAAACAAGACCTTATTGGATATGGTACGGTCCATGATGAGTTATTCAACACTGCCATTATCATTTTGGGGATACACATTACAAACGACGTGCTATATTCTGAACCAGGTTCCAAGTAAGTCAATTCCCAGGACTCCGTATGAATTGTGGTGTGGCAGGAAGCCTTCCCTTAGACATATGAGAATATGGGGCTACCCAGCACATGTACTGGATGGGGATGCGAAGAAGTTGGAACCAAGAACAGAATTGTGCATGTTTGTAGGGTATCCTAAGGGAACTAAGGGAGGTCTGTTCTATAACCCGAAAGAATAAAAAGTCATTGTTTCGACCCATGCGACATTCTTACAGGAAAGTCACATAAATGACTTTAAGCCTCGAAGTAAAGTGGTGCTAGAGGAGTCATCGAGTGAAAGAACTGCTCCAAAGATTTCGGTCTTGAACTTAAGTCCAAGTTCCGGTGAATGACTTGTAAACGATCAACAATTTAGGGTGCCTCGTCGTAGTGGGAGGGTTTCGAAGAAGCCTAATTTCTTCATGTATGATGCTGAGGTATACCAGACCGAGGCTCATGAGCATGAGGATGATCTGGTCACCTATGATGAAGCTATAAATAATGCTGATTCTAAATCTTAGAAATAGGTCATGAACAATGAGATGGACTCTATGAAATCTAACTCTATTTGGGAACTTGTAGATCTGCCGGATGGGATAAAACCCATTGGATGCAAGTGGGTCTACAAAAGAAAGAAGAATGTGGAAGGGAGAGTGGAAACTTTCAAAGCTAGACTGGTTGCAAAGGGGTACATGCAAAAGGCTAGAATCGATTATGATGAAACCTTTTCGCCTGTTGCTATGCTGAAGTTTATCTATATTCTTCTATCCGTTGCTGCGGCTCTCGATTACGAGATCTGGCAAATGGATGTCAAGATGGCATTCTTAAATGGCCATCTTGAGGAATGTATCTACATGATATAGCCCAAAGGGTTCGTGGCAATAGGCCAAGAAAGAAAAGTCTGTAAGTTGCTTAGATCCATTTATGGATTAAAGCAAGCATCCCGCTCATGGAACCAGAGATTTGATCAAGCGATCAAGACATTTGGTTTTGAGTAGAACGTTGATGAACCCTGTGTTTATAAATGTATTAAGGATGGAAAAGTGGTCTTTCTGGTACTCTATGTCAATGATATACTACTAATTGGGAATGATGTAGGGAACTTATCATCGGTCAAGTTTTGGCTGTACTAACAGTTTGACATGAAGGACTTGGGAGAAGCTAATTATGTTCTAGGCATTCGTCTGTTTAGAGATCTTAAGAACAAAATGATATTTTATCCTAAGCTTCATACATAGATAAAATAATTGACAAATATGCAATGCAAGAAGCAAAGAAAGGTTCACAACCTTCTATTATCAGTCTAACTCTTTCATTAGATGATTTTTCAAAGACATCGGAAGAAAGAGAGCGTATGAGTAAGGTCCCTTATGAATCCGCTGTGGGTAGCCTTATGTACGCTATGCTTTGCACTCGTCCAGACATATATTTTGCAGGAGGTATGGTGAGTCGATATCAAGCGAATCCTGGAACCAAGCACTGATAAACAGTAAAGCATATACTCAAGTATATTAAGAGAACGAGAGATTATATGCTAGTGTATTCTGGAGGGGACCTAACACCCGTAGGATACACGGACTCAGACTTCCAAACTTGCAAGGATTCGAGGATATCGAAATCAGGATCAGTGTTCTTACTTGGAGGAGGCACCATTGTATGGAGGCGCGTGAAGCAGGGTTCACAGCTGACTCTACGATGGAGGCTGAGTATGTGGTTGCGACTGAGGCATATAAAGAAGTAGTTTGGCTCCACAAGTTCTTTAGAGACCTTGAGGTCATTCCGAGTGTTGACAAGCCTATCACACTTTACTGTGATAACACTCGGGCTATTGCCAACATAAGAGAATCTTGGCACCATAAGAGGACCAAGTACATAGATCGGAGGTATCACATTATTAGAGGGCACATGGAGACAAAATAAGTAGATGTATATAAGATCGCGTCTGAGGACAAAATTGTCGATCCCTTTACTAAGACTTTGGTGGCTAAAAGCTTTGAAAGGCATGTAGAGGCGATGGGGATGGGTAACATGGCACATCTACTGACTTAGGGCAAGTGGGAGATTGTTAGGAAATACCCTAAGCATTAGAGACATTTTGATGTATTTATTTTGAACTGGATAATAAAATTATATTTAGAGGTTTTCATTACATTGCTATTTGTCTTTATTCTATTTTCATGTTAAAGTAAATGTAAGCAAATATGGCTCACTGACTGCTTGTGTTAAAACTGTTAGAACGTTGCATGCAATGGACTTTTGTATGCGAGAAGACAATGTTCTAAAGTAAGCGGTCTAAACTAAGGTCTATAGTTTATGGGGTTAGACCGAGCATCTAACTCATGTTAAGACTATTATGTTGTCTAAAGCCTTGGAGGGGACGGTCTGTCTTGACTGTCTGGAGCTGGGCTCCCAAGTAGAGACATAGATATGTTGCTTGGCGGTGACATATTAGAGCGGGATTAAAGCGTGATTGATCTACGTAGTCCGCTATGAGTGGATCAATCTGCTTTTGACGTTCATTGTACAGTAACCTTAATTTTGAGTGAATAAACTACTTCATGTATATGACTTGTGTACTTTGATGTTCCAATGGCTAAAGCATCTCAGAGGTAGTAAGTTTATAGACCAGTTCGTTGGGTGCATGACTTGTTTATGACGAAGGGTTTGTTTATAGATATCGGAATCATAGCTCTAAGAAGTTAAAGGTTGTGGCACCCCGCCCTGAATTGAGGCTACAGTACAAATATAGTAAAGCTCTAAAGTCCACTATGGTCGACCGTTACTTTAATGGGTCACCGGCATCTTACTTGCAACTTGTTCTTGTTAAATTACTATTTGTAATTAAAATGATTTTTAATCTGAAAACCAAGGGATTTTTTTTTTAAACTGTTGGTGATTGTGAAATGAAAAAAATATAGGCAACATACAACATAGGATATACTACTATTATACTGGTTGTCCATAATTTACATTATGATGTATTTTCAAAATACAACTTAAAATTTGCTCTCAAAACAACACTTTTAATCTGCTTAGTGGAAAACAGCAGCAGGACCATTCCCCTCGCCCAGCCCTGAAGGCAGATGCAATCCTGCCCTGAAGGCAGATGCAATCTTGCCCCTCATCCATCCTCTATCTACTGGTGTACAGGTTTCTTACCTGCAACATGAATAAACTAGTGAGCGACAGGCTCAGTAAGTATAGGAAATAAATCAGTAAAAACGTATCAGAGTGGTGCAGCGAAACAATAAAATTTTTTTAAGATCATTAAATATCTCATGATGCCATATACAATAAACCAATAACAATTTAAACTCATACCTCAAGGACGCCAATCTGCAAGAAGAGAATGATCGAAGGACTTCAACCAACTAGCCTTCTCTACTATTCTCCAATTCCCGAATGGCTGAGTGTGTGGGCACTCTGAACCTCGATCGGTATGCTAGCACTGCTAGTCTTCTTCCGACCACCCAGATCTCTAAAGAACTTATTGTCATGGTGAGTTATGCAACAATAAGCCTGCTCACCTGAGAGTCTGTGCTCTGAGAGAATTAGAGTGGTAGGACCTCTATTTATAGACTTATATGAGGTGATCCTCTGAATTCGAATTGGATTAGGAAAAGATTTTTCATCCTTGTCCACTCACAAAATCCAAAATTATCAAGGCCAAATCCAACAAAATATTTCGGCCACTTTCGAGATTTAGTGTTCAAAATTCAAACAGGATTTTAACTAGAATTTTATCTCCTCATTCCCACAAAAAACCGATTGCCCTTTATGCCAAAAACATGACTAGATTCAGTCATTAAAGTGTGAGGAGAATCAAAATCTAAATAGGATTTTCTAGCTTGAATTTTATCTCATCCTTATCCATAAATAACTGAAAATCTACATGAGATATGCCCTCAAAATTTCGGCCACAATCTACGGAGGAGAGAATCTAAATTCAACTGGGATTGAAACTTGAATTTTTCCCTGAACCTTATCCACAAAAAATCTGAAAATTCCATGAGGATAATCCTCAAAATTTTCGACCAAGTTTGTTAGGATTTGAATTCAAAATTCAAGTAGGATTCAAACAAGATTTTTCTCTCCATATCCAACTCAAATTCGAATTTCATTCCTTGTGGATTTACCACAAGAAATTCGAATCCCATGAGAATAATCCTCAAAATTTTCAACCAAGTTTGTTAGGATTTGAATTTAAAATTCAAGTAGGATTCAAACAAGATTTTCCTCTCCATATCCAACTCAAATTCGAATTTCATTCCTTGTGGATTTACCACAAGAAATTCAAATCCTACTTGGACTGTGATTCATAATTTGAATTTCAAATTTCAAATTTCAAATTTCAAATTTCAATTCCAAATTTCAAATTTCAAATTTCAAATTTCAAATTCGAATTTCAAATTCAAATTTCAAATTCAAATTTCAAATTTCAAAATCCACAAAACAGTTGTATTTCAAATTCTTGTTCTCATGGATAATTTTCTACAACTCAAATCTAATCTCAAATAAATTCATGGCAACTTTATTTGGAGATCGAATAATTATGTATACTATTATCCAAAACAAAATCTGAATTCAACTGGAGAGAATCTTGTCCAGCATCCTAATCCTATGTCAACACCATCCATGCATAATCTACTAGCCAATAGCATACTTAAATCAATTTGTCAAATGTTAAGGAATTATGTGGAGCTAGTAGAGGGACCAATTGGACATATATAATCAGGCTCCCATGAATCCATATGATCATCATTCTTTACCGAACAACTGAATCATATAATCACTAATTTCAGAGTCACACTACTATAAACCTGAAACTGAACTCTTAATTATATACCGTATTACGTAAGCCTGTGACAAGCTATCATTCAACGACCTTATCATGTATGTAGAACCCTCATATGATATCCATGATCAGCCTTAAGTCAAAGTCCGTTTAATCCTACTGATCAGGCTATCTTAAAGTTCCATTATACTTCCAAATAAGAAAATGATTATTCACCATATGTCTATAAGAAGTCATCTGCCCAGCAAACGACCCAAGGCCTTGTTCATTTTCACATCTAGTGCAATGCCTTTAAGAGGATACCCTTAACTCCTTATTAGAGCTATAATTCTGATATCTGTAAACAAACCCTTCATCGTATACAAGTCAAGCACCCAACGAACCGATCTATAAGCTTACTACCTGTGAGACGCTTTAGCCATTGGAACGTTAAAGTACACAAGTCATATACATAAAGCTGTTCATTCACTCAGGATTAAGGTTGCTGCACAATGAACGTCAAAAGCAGATCGATCCACTCATAGTGGACTACATAGATCAATCACGCTTTAGTCCCAGTCTAATATGCCACCACCAAGCAACATATCTAAGTCTCTACTTGGGAGTTTATGCTCCAGACAGTCAAGACAAACCATCCCCACCATGGTTTTAGACAACATAATAGTCTTAACATGAGTTAGATGCTAAATCTAACCCCATAGACTACAGACCTTAGTTTAGACCGCTTACTTTAGAACATTGTCTTCTCACATACAAAAGTCCATTACATATAACGTTCTAACAGTTTTAACACAAGCAGTCAGGGAGCCATATTTGCTTACATTTACTTTAACATATAAATATAATGAGGACAAACAGCAATGTAATGAATAACCTCTATACATAATTTTATTATCCAGTTCAAAATAAATATATCAAAATGTCTCTAATGCTTAGGGCATTTCCTAACAATCTCCCGCTTGCCCTAAGCTAGTAGATGTGCCATGTTACGCATCCCCATCGCCTCTACATACCTCTCAAAGCTTCTAGCCACCAAAGTCTTAGTAAAGGGATTGGCAATGTTGTCCTCAGACGCGATCTTACATACATCTACTTGGCCTATCTCCACGTGCCCTCTAATAATGTGATATCTCTGATCTATGTGCTTGGTCCTCTTGTGGTGCCGAGATTCTCTTGTGTTAACAATAGCCCTAGTGTTATCACAGTAAAGTGTGATAGGCTTGTCAACAACCGGAATGACCTCAAGGTCTCTAAAGAACTTACGAAGCCAAACCACTTCTTTAGATGCCTCAGCCGCAGCCACATACTCAGCCTCTATAGTAGAGTCAGTTGTGCAGCCCTGCTTCACACTCCTCCATACAATGGCACCTCCTCCGAGTAAGAACACTGATCCAGATATCGATTTCCTTGAATCCTTACAAGTCTGGAAGTCTGAGTCCCTGTATCCTACGGGTGTTAGGTCCCTTCCAGAATACACCAGCATATAATACCTCGTTCTCTTAAGATACTTGAGTATATGCTTTACTGCTTGCCAGTGCTTGATTCTAGGATTCGGTTGATATCTACTCATTATACCTACTACAAAACATATGTCCGGGCGAGTGTAAAGCATAGCGTACATAAGGCTACCCACAGCGGAAGCATAAAGGACCTTACTCATACGCTCTTTTTCTTCCGATTTCTTGGGACAGTCATCCAATGAAAGAGTTAGATCAGTAATAGAAGGTTGTGAACCTTTCTTTGCCTCTTGCATTGCATATTTGTCAATTATTTTCTCTATGTAAGAAGCTTGGGATAACACTATCATTTTGTTCTTTCGATCTCTAAAGAGACGAATGCCTAAAATATAATTAGCTTCTCTCAAGTCCTTCATGTCAAACTATTGGTGCAACCAAATCTTGATCGATGATAAGTTCCCTACATCATTCCCAATGAGTAGTATATCATCGACATAGAGTATCAGAAAGACCACTTTTCCATCCTTAATACGTTTATAAACACAGGGTTCATCAACATTCTGTTCAAAACCAAATGTCTTGATCGCTTGATCAAATCTCTGTTTTTATGAGCGGGATGTTTGCTTTAATCCACAAATGGATCTAAGTAACTTGTAGACTTTCCCTTCTTGGCCTTTCGCTACGAACCCTTCGGGCTGTATCATGTAGAAACACTCCTCAAGATGGCCATTCAAGAATGCCGTCTTGACATCCATTTGCCAGATCTCATAATCGAGAGCCGCAGCAATAGATAGAAGAATACGGATAGACTTCAGCATAGCAACAGGTGAAAAGGTTTCATCGTAATCGATTCCAGCCTTTTGCGTGTACCCCTTTGCAATCAGTCTAGCTTTGAAAGTTTTTGCTCTCCCTTCCGCATCCTTCTTTCTTTTGTAGACCCATTTGCATCCAATGGGTTTTATCCCATTCGGCAAATCTACAAGTTCCCAAACAGAGTTGGATTTCATAGAATCCATCTCATTGTTCATAGCCTGTTTCCAAGATTTAGAATCAACATCATTTAAAGCTTCATCATAGGTGACCAGATCATCCTTATGCTCATGAGCCTCGACCTGGTATACCTCAGCATCATACATGAAGAAATTAGGTTTCTTCGAAACCCTCCCACTATGACGAGGCACCCTAAATTGTTGATCGTTTGCAGGTCTTTTATCGGAACTCGGACTTGCGTCCAAGACAGAAATCTATAGAGTAGTTCTTTCACCCAATAACTCCTCTAGCACCACTTTGCTTCAAAGCTTAAAGCCATTCATGTGACTTTCCTCCGAGAACGTCGCATGGGTTGAAACAATGACTTTTTGTTCTTTCGGGTTATAGAATAGACCTCCCTTAGTTTCCTTTGGATACCCTACAAACATGCACAATTCTGATCTTAGTTCTAACTTCTTCACATCCCCATCCAGTACATGCGCCGAGTAGCTCCATATTCTCATATGTCCAAGGGAGGGCTTCCTACCACGCCACAATTCATACGGAGTCCTGGGAATTGACTTGCTTGGAACCTGGTTTAGAATATAGCATGCCGCTTGTAAAGCATATCCCCAAAATAATAACGATAGCGTTGAATAACTCATCATGGACCAAACCATATCCAACAAGATCCTGTTTCTCCTTTTGGCTACACCATTCTGTTGTAGAGTACCAGGTGCATTCAATTGGGATAATATCCCATTCTCTACAAGATGTCCTAGAAATTCGTCGGAGAGGTATTTACCACCTCGATCAGATCGAAGTGTCTTTATGGATTTATCCAATTACTTTTCCACTTCCGCACGATACTCTTTGAACTTGTCAAAGGTTTCGCTCTTGTGGTGCATCAGATATACATATCCATATCTCGAGTAATCGTCTATAAAGGAGACATAATACTTAAACCCTCCTTGTGTTGTGACGTTCATAGGGCCACATATGTCAGTGTGCACAATTTCTTAGAGCTCCTGAGCCCTAGTACCCTTAGCTCCAAAAGACCTCTTAGTCATCTTTCCCTCTGGACAAGACTCACATTGAGGAAGACGTACCTCCTCCAGAGATTATAGAGGACCGTCTTTCACCAACCTTTGAATCCTATCCTGATTAATATGACCAAGTCTTAACTGCCAAAGATATGCCTTGTTAGAGTGAGAAACTTTCAACCTTTTAGAGTTATCTATTCATTCGGTGTCAAGTAGTGAGTACATCTTTGGTTTGATCAAATATAGGTTTCCATCCATCCATCCAGAACAGATAAAATACTTATTTCTACGAATATCAACTCTTTTACAAAAAGAAACTGAATAAGAATCCTTTATTAAATAAGCTATCGATATAATGTTCCTCCTGAAATTAGGAACATAAAAACAGTCTTTCAATAAAATAAACCTAAAGTAAAGATAAATATCTCTCACTACCTCAGCCACCACTAAGCTACTGTCTCCAGTCCGCAACGAGAGGCTCCTATCATGTAGACTTCTCGTTTCCATGAACCCCTGCATAGAAACACAAACATGATTAGTGGTGCCTGAATCAATGACCCAAGTGTATTTCGATTCTTCCACCAAACACGCTTCTAAGTAGTGAAGTTCCTTACCTTCCTTGCCCTTGGCGGCTAGGAATTCCCGGCAAGCCTTCTTGAAGTGACCTACCTTCCCACAACGGAAGCACTTGGACTTTTTAGAGTCCTTGGGCTTCTTGTTCTTCTTCTTCTTCTTCCCATCTAAGACAGGAGGATTAGAAGAACTGAAAGCCGCTTGCTTCTGATTAGGCCTCTTCCTCTTCTGTGAGGGTTTGGAAGATTCTGCCAAATTGGCCTCTCCTTTGGGTTGGACCGCATCCCCATCCCTGATCATCCGCTCATAAGCTTCGAGTTGCTTCATGAGCTCGGTTAGTCCTAACTCCCTTGTCGCTAAATTGTATGTGGCCTTAAACCCCACAACATCTTTAGACAAAGTTTTGTACACCATCTCGATCTGGGTGTTGTAGTCTAGCTCAGCACCGTTCTTGGTAGCCTCAGCAAAGAATCTCATTAGCGTGATCATATGGTCCTTCACCGGAGTACCTGCCTTTTGCTTAGAGTTCATAATGCTGGTTATAGCAGACTGTCGAGCCAATTTTTCTTGGCCTCCGAACATGTCCTCCAGATTGTCCATGATCTCCCTAGCAACTTGATAAGTCTCGTGCTGCTTTTGTAAAGCACTCGTCATGCTAGCAAGTATGTAGCACCGAGCTATCTCATTGGATTCTCTCTAACGAGTATTAGCAACCGAGATTTCCTCAAGTGGTGTGTCAGGTTTGGGCCCAGGTGGGCATGGTTCGTCCAGTACAAACTTGTGTCTCTCGCAGCTGAGAACTATCAACAGATTCCTTTTCCAGTCTTTATAATTATCGCCATTCAACTTATTCTCAGTAAGTATCAAAATAAGGGGTGTCAGTGACATTTTGAACTGAAATAAAATTATACTAGACATCATTACAAAGCCCAAGCAAATATACAGATAATTTAGCAAATAAAACATACAAGTATATTCCTACATGAAACTTGATAAAACATGTAGTATTGCAACGGTAATTCTCAACACCTATTACCCCAAGCTACCGAGGGGTGTTCATGAAACAAATAGCCAGAATATGGACCCCGTCCAATTAATATATGTTGCCTTAAATCTTCCAAGGTTAAGACATATATTAATAACCGCTTATTTTGGCCACCAATTTAGTTAACAGAGCTTCTAAGGAAGGTTAATAACTAAACGAGTCTTGAGTGTATAACCATTGTTTACGTAGCCCGATCCACGTCCTACCAAGCCAACGAGGGATGATCATGAATAGGATTGTACCCGACTACGTTTTCCACATAGGAGATCCAACCTAGTATACCGGCGGCGATAAACACCTATCGAGGGGTGTGGTCAGGGCAGAACTGACACGAGGTATTACCATACTTTCACATATGAATTAACAATAGAGGCCGTGGGTTTTGTTTGAAACCCTCTTCCACTAAATATTCTGAGAAACATGCAAGTTTTGACAAATATGTATGATCAATATAGTATGAGCGGCACTCACCTATCTTATATGACATGTTATCAAATATGCATATAAAACATCCATCAATACATATTTATACATCCATGACATATCACAGAAAAAATAATTGACGAAAAAATAACCATGCCATGGTTCCATCCTATAACAAAGAAAATAAAGATTACAAAATTCCATCCAAAGCATTATTTGGGTCTTGAATTTTATACTGTCTTCTTGTATCCATCTTTATGTAGCCTCTCCATTTATTTCTCATCCCAATAATTATTTAAAATTTAAATTCCAAAATTTAAATTTCAAATTCAAATTCCAAATTCGAATTTCAAATTTAAATTTTAAATTCAAACTTTAAACAATTTTAAATATCATGTGTAAAAATATGTAATTTCAAAAAATTTTAAATTTTAAATTACATATTTTTAAACTTGTTTAAAAATTAAATCTCAAATTTAAAAATCAAAATTTTCAATTTTTGAATAGTCGCCCCCACCGCCACGGAGGCCGGCAGCTACCATGGCAGCCCCAAGCCCCCGAAGGGCTGGTAGCCCATGGCCGCACCATGTGTAGCCTTGCTGGGCTGCAGGCCAAGCCTACAGCCCCAGGCTGCATGCCTAGGCTAGGCGCAGCAGCCAGCAGGCTGCATGCCCAGGCTGCGACCAGCCCTTTGGTGTGGGGGGGGCACGGCCACCCTCGGCTATAGGCAAAGTCTGCGGCCGTGGGTGGTCATGGCCTGTGCAGGGGTTGTTGCAGCCCCATCCTGCCCGAGGGCAGGGGCTGCAGCCCTACCAAGGCCGATGGCCTATCCCGAGAGGTCGTGTCTCGATTTTTGTTCCATATTCTAATTTACCCATTAAGATCTCCAAAAATTAATTTGACTCCCAATTAAATTGAAATTTTCGACACAATCAAAATTTCAACCTTTAAATTAAATTTAACTTTTGGGAAAAATAAATTACGGTCTTCAGACTTCAATCTCCTCCAAGAATAATTACATAAAATTTCCTAAACTATTTTTGGTGTACAAAAAATCCTAACCATAATAATTCTAAGAGACAAAAATTAAAATCCATGGGAAAATTACAGTATTTATAAACTGCTCCCATGGTTACATAAAAAATTCCTAGATACAATTTTTCTAAATTCTAAGGAGTCATAACTGGCATAAACAAGCATGCTTATAATAATTTAAAAATTAAAATAACCACATACTTCATACATAACACATGATAACAACATAAAGGAATCCTAGAATGCCACTCTCTAAATATCAAATCCATATATAAATAAAAAGACTAATTAATTGTCTAATTTATGCACATGGCATAGTCATGAGATGGCTCTGATACAAATTGTAGGAAATAAATCGATAAAAACGTATCAGAGTGGTGCAGCGGAACAATAAAATTTTTTTAAGAACATTAAATATCTCATGATGCCATATATAATAAACCAACAACAATTTAAACTCATACCTCAAGGACGCCAATCTGCAGGAAGAGAATGATCGGAGGGCTTCAACCAACTAGCCTTCTCTACTATTCTCCAATTCCCGAATGGCTGAGTGTGTGGGCACTTTGAACCTCGATTGGTATGCTAGCACTGGTAGTCTTCTTCTAACCACACAGATCTCTAAAGAACTTATTGTCACGATGAGTTATGCAACAATAAGCCTACTCACCTGAGAGTCTTTGGTCTGAGAGAACTGGAGTGGCAAGACCTCTATTTATAGACTTGCATAAGGTGATCCTCTGAATTCGAATTGGATTAGGATAAGATTTTTCACCCTTATCTACTCACAAAATTCGAAATTATCAATACCAAATCCAACAAAATATTTCGACCACTTTCTAGATTTTGTGTTCAAAATTTAAACAGGATTTTAACTAGAATTTTATCTCCTCATTCCCACAAAAAACCGATTCCCCTTTATGCCAAAAACATGACTAGATTCGGTCATTAAAGTGTGAGGAGAATCAAAATCTAAATAGGATTTTCTAGCTTGAATTTTATCTCATCCTTATCCATAAATAACCGAAAATCTACATGAGATATGCCCTCAAAATTTAGGCCACAATCTAGGGAGGAGAGATTCCAAATTCAACTGGGATTGAAACTTGAATTTTTCCTTGAACCTTATCCACAAAAAATCTGAAAATTCCATGAGGATAATCCTCAAAATTTTCGACCAAGTTTGTTAGGATTTGGATTCAAAATTCAAGTAAGATTCAAACAAGATTTTCCTCTCCATATCCAACTCAAATTTGAATTTCATTCCTTGCGGATTTACCATAAGAAATTCGAATCCTACTTGGACTGTGATTCAAAATTTGAATTTCAAATTTGAATTTCAAATTTCAAATTTCAAATTTCAAATTTCAAATTTAAATTTCAAATTCGAATTTCAAATTTGAATTTCAAATTCGAATTTCAAATTCAAATTTCAAATTTCAAATTTCAAATTTCAAAATTCAAATTTCAAAATCCACAAAACAGTTGTATTTCAAATCTTGTTCTCGTGGATAATTTTCTACAACTCCAATCCAATCTCAAATAAAATCATGACAACTTTGTTTGGAGTTCCAATAATTATGTACTCTATTATCCAAAACAAAATCTGAATTCAACCGGAGAGAATCTTGTCCACCATCCTAATCCTATGTCAACACCATCCATGCATAATCAACTAGCCAATAGCATACTCAAATCAATTTGCCAAACGTTAAGGAATTATGTGGAGCTAGTAGAGGGATCAATTGGACATATATAATCGGGCTCCTACGAATCCATATGATCATCATTCTTTACCAAACAACTCAATCATATGATCACTAATTTCAAAGTTACACCACTATAAACCTGAAACTGAGCTCCCAATTATATACCGTATTACGTAAGCTTGTGATAAGCTATCGTCCAATGACTTTGTCATGTATGCAGAACCCTCATATGATATCCATGATCAACCTTAAGTCAAAGTCCATTTAATCCTACTAATCAGGCTATCTTAAAGTTCCATTATACTTCCGAATAAGAAAATGATTACTCACCATATGTGAATAAGAAGTCATCCGCCCAGCAGACGACCCAAGGCCTTGTCGATTTTCACATCCAGAATAATGCCTTTAAGAGGGTACCCTTAACTCCTTATTAGAGCTATGATTCCGATATCAGAAAACAAACCCTTCATCGTATACAGGTCATGCACCCAACGAACCGGTCTATAAGTTTACTGCTTCTGAGACGCTTTAGCCATTGGAACATCAAAGTACACAAGTCATATACATTAAGCTGTTCATTCACTTAGGATTAAGGTTACTGCACAATGAACGTCAAAAGTAGATCGATCCACTCATAGCGGACTATGTAGATCAATCACACTTTAGTCCCGGTCTAATATGTCACCACCAAGTAACATATCTATATCTCTACTTGGGAGTCTATGCTCCAAACAGTCAAGACAAATCGTCCCCACCATGGCTTTAGACAACAAAATAGTTTTAACATGAGTTAGATTCTCGGTCTAATCCCATAGACTACAGACCTTAGTTTAGACCGCTTACTTTAGAACATTGTCTTCTCGTATACAAAAGTCTATTGCATGCAACGTTCTAGCAGTTTTAACACAAGCAGTCAGGGAGCCATATTTGCTTACATTTACTTTAACATGTAAATAGAATGAGGACAAACAGCAATGTAATGAATAACCTCTATATATAATTTTATTATCCAGTTCAAAATAAATACATCAAAATGTCTCTAATGCTTAGGGCATTTCCTAACTATAAGTTCAAACATACATGTAAGAACATAAATCATAAAATCCTGAAAAAGCGCTATTTATATGAATAGTAACTTTAACTTTTGATCATGAATCGTAAAGTTGACTTTGACCGATACTATTTATATCAACTGGTATCTAAGCTACTACATAGACTGTTAATATGTTTTATGCTCAATTATGGCTGTTCTGAAATCTTAAGTCTTTATCTATTACTGAATTCTACTATTGGGCCCTTGAATTGGTCGTATCGTAATGGGCGCATAACCGAGAGGGACTCTAGGGAGCGACCCACTGGCCAATCCTCTACAGCCTGAATATATGAGACATCCAAACTCGGGATGTATCACCAGCAGTTTGGAGTCCTACTGTAACTGTAAATGAAATCTGAGAAACCTCCACTTGTGTGGGAGGCCGGTACGCCAATACTGATTTAATTACTGAGTTTCTGGTGGTTCCTAACTGGTGGCAATTATGCTGCCTCTTGGGTCTGGAACTCTCTGTAATTTACTTTGTAATTTATTCTATAGCTTTCTTAAGATTTTATATCTTATGTTAGTGTGCCTACCGCACCTGACTACTAAATTTCTATCATCTATATCACATAAGCATACTAAGTAAATTCATGCTGCATACAAATAAATGTCTGAACTTACTGATATTTTACTAGCAATTCCTTCCCTGAGTCAACCGACTTCCTTAACTCACCTTTTGGTTGCTTTCCTATAACCGAAATAAATTACGGTTATTTTTACTATTCACTTCATATCTAAAATATAGTGAAAGTATAAAATTTCTAATTGAAATTCTTAATTATCCATTTTAGGATTGGTATTTTTAATTTTGGAATCATTCTGCTGCATAAACTACTATTCCGAGCCTTAATAACACTTATTTGAACTTTTTGATAAAATGACCGTTTTGCCCCTAACTTTCGACAAAATGACCATTTCATCCTTAACAGGTTTTTCCCTCGTTTTTCTGACTTACCACTCTATTTTAGCCTTTAGAATTTTAATAAAATTATTCTGAGGCTTTTACGACCTTTTTCTAACAAGTTAGAAAATTTTGGTCAAAATGACCATTTTGTCCCTGACGGGACTATAGACTAGGAAATTCTTGTTTTATCATTTTATCTGGATTTTCTGATCCCAAAAATCCTAAAATAACGTTTCTTAGGTCTTATCGAGCTTTTACGACATTTTCTACAAAAACGCTTGGGTTACTATTCACCGACCCTCGGGGTCGTTTCTCGTTTTTCTAGCCTTTCGGGACCTCAAATGACTGTTTTACAAGTTATGTAATCATCCCTTATTCTCTTCTCGAGCTTTAGGATTCCAAGGGGGCTCGGGTTTCCGGTTCCCGACCTTACTTTTACCTCTCGTTTACCAAATTGCCCTTCGGGCGTCCTGAAAATTTCGGCACCATTTCTGTTGAAATTTTAGGTTCCCGGCATTTAGGAAACGCCTCGAAACCATCTATCCTATTCTACCGTGCCAAGTACTATACCACAAACCTAATTTTACGTAAAAGTTACAAACTTTTTATGTAAAATTTCATCACAAAACTTGCTTATTTTTAACGGGATTTCAACTCGTTCTTTATCACTTTTAGGCCCGGTTTTATACTCAAATCACACATTACCATAACTTAACAAAATTTTCTCATTTTCCACTAAACTCATACTTGGTTTTTCTTCAAAAACCCTAAACAAAAATTTTTGTTTTATAACTCAAATTTTCCTTATTTTTTTCCACATCAACACATTCATTTTTCACCACAAAACCCTAACATAACTTTTCCAAATTCCACATATTATCCCACGGATTTTTCTTGGAAAATCAACCTCAAAATTTTGGTTTCATTTCTATTTTTCTTTCTTGTTTTCTATACAAAATCAACATCACATCTATCATACACAATCAACACAAAATCTCATTTTTTTCTTCCTTTCTTTCCCATGGTTTTCAATTGAAAAACAACACCAACATTTAGTGTTTTTCAATCTCATTTCATCTATTTCTTTCTTTCCATTTCCACATGATTTTCAACATCAAAAATCAACCAAAACAACATGAAAATTTCATCATTCCAAACCCTAATAATCCACGGTTTTGATGAAAGAAAAACACACATAAATGTGCCAAACGCTAAGGAATTATGTGGAGCTAGTAGAGGAACCAATTGGACATATATAATCGGGCACTCAGGAATCCATATGATCATCATTCTTTACCGAACAACTTAATCATATGATCACTAATTTCAGAGTTACACCACTATAAACCTGAAACTGAACTCCCAATTATATACCGTATTACGTAAGCCTGTGACAAGCTATCATCCAATGACCTTGTCATGTATGCAGAACCCTCATATGATATCCATGATCAGCCTTAGGTCATAGTCCGTTCAATCCTACTAATCAGGCTATCTTATAGTTCCATTATACTACCGAATAAAGAAAATGATTATTCACCATATGTGAATAAGAAGTCATCCGCCTAGCAGACGATCCAAGGCCTTGTCCATTTTCACATCCAGTATAATGCCATTAAGAGGATACCCTTAACTTCTTATTAGAGCTATGATTCCGTGTAGAAAATAAATCGATAAAAACGTATCAGAGTGGCGCAGTAGAATAATAAAAATTTTTCAAGAACGTTAAATATCTCATGATGCCATATACAATAAACCAACAACAATTTAAATTCATACCTCAAGGATGCCCATCTCGTAGGAGGAGAATGACCGGAGGGCTTCAACCAACTAGCCTTCTCTACTATTCTCCAATTCCTGAATGGCTGAGTGTGTGGGCACTCTGAACCTCGATCGGTATGCTAGCACTGCTAGTCTTCTTCCAACCACCCAGATCTCTAAAGAACTTATTATCACGGTGAGTTGTGCAACAATAAGCCTGCTCACCTGAGAGTCTGTGGTCTTAGAGAACTAGAGTGGCAGGACCTCTATTTATAAACTTGCATGAGGTGATTCTCTGAATTTGAATTAGATTAGGAGAAGATTATCTTCCTTATCCACAACATAAAGTCTGAAATTATCCAAGGGAAAATCCCAACAAATTTCGGCCACATTAGGATTATCCAATTCAAATCCAAACAAGATTTTAACATGAATCTTATCTCCCTTTTTCAACCAAAAAATCTGAAAATCTAAGGGGAAAATCCCAACAAAAATTTCAGCCACTTTTGGATAAGGAAGAATCAAAATTTCACTAGGATTTTCAAGCTTGAATCTTATCTCATCCTTATCCAAAATAACCGAAAATCTACTAGGAGATATCCTCAAATTTTTGGCCATAATCGGGGAGGAGAGAATCCAAATTCAACTGGGATTGAAACTTGAATTTTTCCTTGAACCTTATCCACAAAAAATCTGAAAATTCCATGAGGATAATCCTCAAAATTTCGTCCATTATTGTTAGGATTTGGATTCAAAATTCAAGTAGGATTCTAACAAGATTTTCCTCTCTACATCGAACTCAAATTTGAATTTCATTCCTTGTAGATTTACCATAAGAAATTCAAATCCCACTTGGACTGTGATTCAAAATTTTAATTTCAAATTTGAATTTCAAATTTCAAATTTCAAATTTCAAATTTCAAATTTAAATTTCAAATTCAAATTTCAAATTCGAATTTCAAATTAAAATTTCAAATTTCAAATTTCAAAATTCAAATTTCAAAATCCACAAAACAGTTGTATTTCAAATTCTTGTTCTCATGGATAATTTTCTACAACTCCAGTCCAATCTCAAATAAAATCATGGCAACTTTATTTGGAGTTCGAATAATTGTGTACTCTATTATCCAAAACAAAATCTAAATCCAACCGAAGAGAATCCTGTCGACCATCCTAATCCTATGTCAACATTATCCATGCATAATAAACTAGCCAATAGCATGCACAAATCAATTTTGCCAAACGTTAAGGAATTATGTGGAGCTAGTAGAGGGACTAATTGGACATATATAATCGGGCTCCCGTAAATCCATATGATCATCATTCTTTACTGAACAACTCAGTCATATGATCACTAATTTCAAAGTCACACCACTATAAACCTAAAACTGAACTCCTAATTATATACCGGATTACGTAAGCCTGTGCGAAGCTATCGTCCAATGACCTTGTCATGTATGCAAAACCCTCATATGATAGCCATGATCAGCCTTAAGTCGAAGTCCGTTTAATCCTACTGATCAGGCTATCTTAAAGTTCCATTATACTACCGAATAAAGAAAATGATTATTCACCATATGTGAATAAGAAGTCATCCGCCCAGCAGACGACCCAAGGCCTTGTCCGTTTTCATATCCAGTATAATGCCTTTAAGAGGATACCCTTAACTCCTCATAAGAGTTATGATTCCGATATCTGTAAATGAACCCTTCATCGTATACAAGTCATGCACCCAACGAACCGGTCTATAAGCTTACTACCTCTGAGACGCTTTAGCCGTTGGAACATCAAAGTACACAAGTCATATATATGAAGCTGTCCATCTACTCAGGATTAAGGTTACAACACAATGAATGTCAAAAGTAGATTGATCCACTCAAAGCGGACTTCGTAGATCAATTACGCTTTAGTCCCTGTCTAATATGTCACCACCAAGCAACATATCTATGTCTCTACTTGGGAGTCTATGCTCTAGACAGTCAAGACAAACTGTCCCCTTCAAGGCTTTAGACAACATAATAGTATTAACATGAGTTAGATGCTCGGTCTAACCCCATAGACTATAAACCATAGTTTAGACTGCTTACTTTAGAATATTGTCTTCTCGCATACAAAAGTCCATTGCATGCAACATTCTAACAGTTTAACACAAGTAGTCAGGGAGCCATATTTGCTTACATTTACTTTAATATGTAAATAAAACGAGGACAGATAGCAATGTAATGAATAACCTCTATATATATAATTTTATTATCCAGTTCAAAATAAATACATCAAAATGTCTCTAATGCTTAGGGCATTTCCAAACAATCTCTCACTTGCCCTAAGCCAGCAGATATGCCATGTTACGCATCCCCATCGCCTCTACATGCCTCTCAAAGCTTCTAGCCACCAAAGTCTTAGTAAAGGGATCGACAATGTTGTCCTCGGACATGATCTTACATACATCTACTTGTCCTGTCTCCACGTGCCCTCTAATAATATGATATCTTCGATCTATGTGTTTGGTCCTCTTGTGGTGTCGAGATTCCCTTGTGTTGGCAATAGCCCCAGTGTTTTCATAGTAAAGTGTGATAGGCTTGTCAACACCCAGAATGACCTCAAGGTCTCTAAAGAACTTACGGAGCCAAACCGCTTCTTTAGATGCCTCAGCCGCAGCCACATACTCAGCCTCCATAGTAAAGTCAGTTGAGTAGTGTTAGCTGTACAGCCCTACTTCACGCTCCTCCATACAATGGCGCCTCCTTCGAGCAAAAACATTGATCCAGATGTCGATTTCCTCGAATCCTTGCAAGTCTGGAAGTCTGAGTCCGTGTATCCTATGGGTATTAGGTCCCCTCCAGCATATAATCCCTTGTTCTTTTAAGATACTTGAGTATATACTTTACTGCTTGCCAGTGCTTAGTTCCAGGATTCGCTTGATATCGACTCACGATACCTACTACAAAACATATGTCCGGGCGAGTGCAAAGCATAGCGTACATAAGGCTACCCACAGGGGATGCATAAGAGACCTTACTCATATGCTCTCTTTCTTCCGATGTCTTTGGACAGTCATCTAATGAAAGAGTTAGACTGACAATAGAATTGTGTACTTTTCTTTGCCTTTTGCATTGCATATTTGTTAATTATTTTATCTATGTATGAAGTTTGGGATAACACTATCATTTTGTTCTTTCGATCTCTGAAGAGACGAATGCCTAGAATATAATTAGCTTCTCTCAAGTCCTTCATGTCAAACTGTTAGTGCAACCAAATCTTGATCGATGATAAGTTCCCTACATCATTCCCAATGAGTAGTATATCATCGACATAGAGTATCAGAAAGACCACTTTTCCATCCTTAATACGTTTATAAACACAGGGTTCATCAACATTCTGCTCAAAACCAAATGTCTTGATCGCTTGATCAAATTTCTGTTTCTATGAGCGAGATGTTTGTTTTAATCCATAAATGGATCTAAGTAACTTGTAGACTTTCCCTTCTTGGCCTTTCGCTACGAACCCTTCGGGCTGTATCATGTAGATACACTCCTCAAGATGGCCATTCAAGAATGTCGTCTTGACATCCATTTGCTAGATCTCATAATCGAGAGCCGCAGCAATAGATAGAAGAATACGGATAGACTTCAGCATAGCAACAGGTGAAAAGGTTTCATCGTAATCGATTCCAACCTTTTGCGTGTACCCCTTTGTAACCAGTCTAGCTTTGAAAGTTTCTACTCTCCCTTCCGCATCCTTCTCTCTTTTGTAGACCCATTTGCATCCAATGGGTTTTATCCCATTCGGCAAATCTACAAGTTCCCAAACAGAGTTGGATTTCATAGAATCCATCTCATTGTTCATAGCCTGTTTCCAAGATTTAGAATCAACATCATTTATAGCTTCATCATAGGTGACCGGATCATCCTCATGCTCATGAGCCTCGACCTAGGATACCTCAGCATCATACATGAAGAAATTAGGTTTCTTCGAAACCCTCCCACTACGACGAGGCACCCTAAATTGTTGATCGTTTGCAGGTCTTTCACCGGAACTCGGACTTGCGTCTAAGACCGAAATCTATAGAGCAGTTCTTTCACCCTATAACTCCTCTAGCACCACTTTACTTCAAAGCTTAAAGTCATTCATGTGACTTTCCTCTAAGAATGTCACATGGGTTGAGACAATGACTTTTTGTTCCTTCGGGTTATAGAACAGACCTCCTTTAGTTCCCTTTGGATACCCTACAAACATGCACAATTCTGATCTTGGTTCTAACTTTTTCGCATCCCCATCCAGTACATGTGCCGGGCAGCCCCATATTCTCATATGTCCAAGGGAGGGTTTCTTACCACGCCACAATTCATATGGAGTCCTGAGAATTGACTTGCTTGGAACGTGGTTTAGAATATAGCATGACGTTTGTAAAGCATATCCCCAAAATGATAATGGCAGTGTTGAATAACTCATCATGGACTGTACCATATCCAACAATGTCCTGTTTCTCCTTTCGGCTATACCATTCTGTTGTAAAGTACCAGGTGCAGTCAATTGGGATGATATCCCATTCTCTATAAGATGTCCTAGAAATTCGTCAGAGAGGTATTCACCACCTTGATCAGATCGAAGTGTTTTTATAGATTTATCCAATTGCTTTTCCACTTCCACATGATACTTTTTGAACTTGTCAAAGGTTTCGCTCTTGTGGTGCATCAGATACACATATCCATACCTTGAGTAATCATCTATAAAGGAGACATAATACTCGAACCCTTCTCATGTTGTGGTGTTCATGGGGCCACATGCGTCAGTGTGCACAATTTCTAAAAGCTCCTGAGCCCTAGTACCCTTAGCTCCAAAAGACCTCTTACTCATCTTTCCCTCTAAACAAGATTCACATTGAGGAAGATGTACCTCCTCCAGAGATTCTAGAGGACCGTCTTTCACCAACCTTTGAATCCTATCTTGATTAATATGACCAAGTCTTAAATGCCAAAGATACGCCTTGTTAGAGTGAGAAACTTTCAACCTTTTAGAGTTATCTATTAATTTTGTGTCAAGCAGTGAGTACATCTTTGGTTTGATCAAATATAGGTTTCCATCCATCCATCTAGAACAGATAAAAGACTTATTTCTATGAATATCAACTCTTTTATTAAAAGAAACTGAATAAGAATCCTTTATTAAACAAGCTACCGATATAAGGTTCCTCCTAAAATTAGGAATATAAAAACAGTCTTTCAATAAAATAAACCTAAATTGATCAAAGTAAAGGTAAATATCTCCCACTACCTCAGCCACCACCAAGCTATGGTCTCCAATCCACAACAAGAGGCTCCTATCATGTAGACTTCTCGTTTCCACGAACCCCTGCATAGAAACACAAACATGATTAGTGGTGCCCGAATCAATGACCCAAGTGTCTTTCGATTCTTCCACCAAACACGCTTCCAAGTAGTGAAGTTCCTTACCTTCCTTGCCCTTGGCGGCTAGGATTTTTCAGCAAGACTTCTTGAAGTGACCAACCTTCCCACAGTGGAAGCACTTGGACTTTTTAGGGTCCCTGGGCTTCTTGTTCTTCTTCTTCTTATTCCCATCCAAGACAGGAGGATTAGAAGAATTGGAAGCCGCTTGCTTCTGATTTGGCCTTTTCCTCTTCCGTGAGGGTTTGGAAGATTCCGTCAAATTGACCTCTCCTTTGGGTTGGACCGCATCCCCATCCCTGATCATCCGTTCATAAGCTTGGAGTTGCTTCATGAGCTCGGTTAGTCCTAACTCCCTTGTCGCCAGATTGTATGCGGCCTTAAACCCCACAAAATCTTTAGACAGAGTTTTGAACACCATCTCGATCTGGGTGTTGTAGTCCAACTCAGCACTGTTCTCGGCAGCCTCAGCGAAGAATCCCATTAGAGTGATCACATGATCCTTCACTAGAGTACCTGCCTTTTGCTTAGAGTTCATAATGCTGGTGATAGCGGACTGTCAAGCCAATTTTTCTTGGCCTCCGAACATGTCCTTCAGATTGTCCATGATCTCCCTAGCAACCTGATAAGTCTCATGCTGCCTTTGTAAAGCACTCGTCATGCTAGCAAGGATGTAGCATCGAGCTATATCATTGGATTCTCTCCAACAAGTATAGGCAACTGGGACCTCCTCAAGCGCTGTGTCAGGTTTGGGCCCTGGTGGGCATGGTTCGTCCAGTACGAACTTGTGTCTCTCGCAGCTGAGAACTATCAACAGATTTCTTTTCCAATCTTTATAATTATCACCATTTAGTTTATTCTCAGCAAGTATTGAAATGAGGGGTGTCGGTGACATTTTGAACTGAAATAAAATTATATTAGACATCATTACAAAGCCCAAGCAAATATACGGATAATTTAGCAAATAAAACATACAAGTATGTTCCTACATGAAACTTGAAAAACATGTAGTATTGCAATGGTAATTCTCAGCATCTATTACCCCAAGCCACCAAGGGGTGGTCATGAAAACAAATAGCTGGAACATGGACCCCGTCCAATTAATATATGTTGCCTTAAATCCTCCAAGGTTAAGACATATATTAATAACCGCTTATTTGGCCACCAATTTAGTTAACAGAGCTTCTAGGGAAGGTTAATAACTAAACGAGTCTTAAATGTATAACCATTGTTTACGTAACTCGATCCACGTCCTACCAAGGCACCGAGCGGTAGTCATGGATAGGATCGTACCCAACAGGTTTTCCACATAGGAGATCCAATCTAATATACCGGTGGCAGTAAACACTTACTGAGGGGTGTGGTCAGGGTAGAACTGACGCAAGGCGTTAACATGCTTTCACATATGGATCAACAATGGAGGCCGTGGGTTTTGTTTGAAACCCTCTTCCACTCAATATTTTGAAAAATATGCAAGTTTTGACAAATATGTATGATCAATATAGTATGAGCGGCACTCACCTATCCTATATGACATGTTATCAAATATGCATATAAAACATCCATCAATACATATTTTTACATCCATGACATATCACAGAAAAAAATAATTGACAAAATAACCAAGCCATGGTTCCATCCTAGAACAAAGAAAATAAAGATTACAAAATTCAATCCAAAGCATTCTTTGGGTTTTGAATTTTGTTCCGTCTTCTTGTATCCATCTTTATGTAGCCTCTCCATTTATTTCTCATCCCAAGAATCATTTAAAATTTAAATCTCCAAAAATTTAAATTTCAAATTCAAATTCTAAATTCGAATTTCAAATTTAAATTTCAAATTCAAATTTTAAACAATTTTAAACATCATGTGTAATAATATGTAATTTCAAAAATTTTAAATTTTAAATTACATATTTTTAAACATGATTTAAAATTAAATCTCAAATTTATAAATTAAAATTTTCAATTTTAGAACCGTCGCCCCACCGCCCACGGAGGCCGGCAGCCGCCGTGGGAAGCCCCCAGCCCCCGAGGGGCTGGCAGCCCACGGCCGCCCCATGTGCAGCCTTGCCGGGCTGCAAGCCAAGCCTGCAGTGCCAGGCTGCATGCCTAGGCTAGGCGCAACAGCCGACAGGCTGTAGGCAGTGCCTGCAGCCCCATCTGCCCGAGGGCAGGGGCTGCAGCCCCACCAAGGGCAGATGGCCTATCCCGAGGGGTTGTGTCTCGATTTTCATGTCATATTCCAATTTACCCATTAAGATCTCTAAAAAATTGATTTGAATCCCAATTAAATTGAAATTTTCCACACAATCAAAATTTTAACCTTTAAATTAAATTTAACTTTTGGAAAAAAATAAATCACGATCTTCAATCTTCAATCTCCTCCAAGAATAATTACATAAAATTTCCTAAACTGTTTCCAGTGTACAAAAAAATTCTAACCATAATAATTCTAAGAGGCAAAATTAAAATTCATAGGAAAATTACAGTGTTAATAAACTACTCCCATGGTTACATAAAAATTCCTAGATACAATTTTTCTAAATTCTAAGGAACCATAATCGGTAAAAACAAGCACGTTTATAATAATTCAAAAAATTAAAATAACCACATACTTCATACATAATACATGATAACAACATAAAGGAATCCTAGAATGCCACTCTCTAAATATCAAATCTATACATAAATAAAAAGACTAAGTAATTGTCTAATTTATGTACATGGCATAGTCATGAGATGGCTCTGATACCAATTGTAGGAAATAAACCAACAACAATTTAAAATCATACCTCAAGGACGCCAATGTTGCAGGAGGAGAATGACCGGAGGGCTTTAACCAACTAGCCTTCTCTACTATTCTCCAATTCCTGAATGGCTGAGTATGTGGGCACTTGAACCTTTATCGGTATGCTAGCACTGCTAGTCTTCTTTCGACCATCTAAATCTCTAAAGAACTTATTGTCACGGTGAGTTGTGCAACAATAAGCCTGCTCACCTGAGAGTCTGTGGTCTTAGAGAACTGGAGTGGCAGGACCTCCATTTATAGACTTACATGAGGTGATTCTCTGAATTCGAATTAGATTAGGAGAAGATTTTCTTCCTTATCCACAACATAAAAGCCGAAATTATCCAAGGGAAAATCCCAACAAATTTCGGCCAACATTAGGATTATCCAATTCAAATCTAAACAAGATTTTAACATAAATCTTATCTCCCTTTTTCAACCAAAAAATCCGAAAATCCAAGGGGAAAATCCCAACAAAAATTTCGACCACTTTTGGATAAGGAAGAATCAAAATTCCACTAGGATTTTCAAGCTTGAATCTTATCTCATCCTTATCCAAAATAACCGAAAATCTCCTAGGAGATATCGTCAAATTTTCAACCACAATCAGGGAGGAGAGAATCCAAATTCAACTGGGATTGAAACTTGAATTTTTCCTTGAACCTTATCCACAAAAAATCTAAAAATTCCATGAGGATAATCCTCAAAATTTTCGTCCATTATTGTTAGGATTTGGATTCAAAATTCAAGTAGGATTCTAACAAGATTTTCCTCTCCATATCCAACTTAAATTCGAATTTCATTCCTTGTGGATTTACCATAAGAAATTCGAATCCCACTAGGACTGTGATTCAAAATTTGAATTTCAAATTTGAATTTCAAATTTCAATTTCAAATTTCAAATTTCAAATTTCAAATTTCAAATTCAAATTTCAAATTCAAATTTCAAATTCAAAATTCAAAATTCAAACTTCAAAATTCAAAATCCACAAAACAGTTGTATTTCAAATTCTTGTTCTCATGGATAATTTTCTACAACTCCAATCCAATCTCAAATAAAATCATGGCAACTTTATTTGGAATTTGAATAATGTGTACTCTATTATCCAAAACAAAATCTGAATCCAACCGGAGAGAATCCTGTCGACCATCCTAATCATATGTCAACACCATCCATGCATAATAAACTAGCCAATAGCATACACAAATCAATTTTGCTAAACGTTAAGGAATTATGTGAAGCTTGTAGAGGGACTAATTGGACATATATAATCGGGCTCCCGTTAATCCATATGATCATCATTCCTTACCGAACAACTCAATCATATGATCACTAATTTCAGAGTCACACCACTATAAACCTGAAACTGAACTCCCAATTATATACCGTATTACGTAAGCCTGTGACAAGCTATTGTCCAATGACCTTGTCATGTATGCAGAACCCTCATATGATATCCATGATCAGCCTTAGGTCGAAGTCCGTTTAGTCTTACTGATCAGGCTATCTCAAAGTTCCATTATACTACTGAATAAAGAAAATGATTATTCACCATATGTGAATAAGAAGTCATCCGCCAGTGGATGACCCAAGCCCTTGTCCATTTTGTGATGCCCCGTGCCCTAGGTGACTCGGACTGTCACTATAAAACTACTGTTTCTTTACTTATACTGATGCTCTCTTGCAATTGAATAATATTTACTTAAAATATCTTTAATAGGTTACCTTAATTTTAGAAAAAAAAATTTTTTTTAAAATGCGTACGTATTTACTATTCGCGTTCATGTACTATTAAAAGCGGAATTTAAAACATAATAAATTTAATCTTTCAAACATACTTATACTGTTGATTTTGTAGAATAGTATTTTTGAATAGTACCCATCGATTTTTATTCGAAAATACTATTCAACTACTACTACTCAAAATACTGTGTAACCATTACTATTCAAAAATACTATTTAACGGTTACTATTACTATTCAAAATACTGGTTACTCAAACTATGCAGAAGGTTACTCGTAGGGTGTCCATAACCTCTCCTCACATCTGCCTCTGCCGCCACCACTGCCTACCATGGCTTATGCCATAGGGCGCTTACCTACAGCATGAATACACTCCGTGAGCTTTACGCCTAGTAAGCACAACATGTTAACCGCAAAATATGTTTAAACATAATACATACTTAAAAAACGCATAAGCATGCAAGATAGTCACATATACCACTCAGCATATACCATATCATCATATATCATGTCATAGCATACAAACTTTACATACCATTTGCATACAGATTACTTCATGTAAAAGCATGTGTCTTACTGTAGCTGAAAGCATAGTGAACTAATGCGGACAGTGTACTATGCATGATTCGGTTATATTCATTTATGCTTTAGTACTCTTTTCTTTCTCTTGTCTACTTAGGGCCTATGTGTCAGTACCTTGCGTGCGTAGACCAACGGTAACGCCCAAGGTCAACTAATGCCGAAGAGTCATCAGTTGACGCTCAACTTTTGGCCTTAACTTTCTTTAACTAGAAACCCCTTCGACTGAAGGAGCCAGTACGACACACCTATTTATTTCCATCTTGTTTAACTGTTCTAGCCATACACTTCTCTAAGCTGTCCCCAATCCTACGCAATAAGGATCTATGGCTTCTAACTTGTTCTTTCATCAATCTACGCGATTGTGAAACTATATGCTCTTATGTATGCTGTGCAACATCGTGTATGTGTAAGGCATACTTAACATACTGTAAAACCATCATTTTAACATCATTCCATTTATGCTGTAGGCGAAATTGTACTTACCTAATTGCAAGCACTTGCATTCGCGCCTTTAGAAATTTGTAGGTTATTACCTGTCATTAATAACGTCTCTCGTTAATATCTTCTCTAAGTCACCAATACTGTTAATGACTAAAGTAGATAATTACTCGATACCAATTGCCGTCGGCACTACTTACTCTCTATCTCAAGAGTTAACTTATTCGTACATGGTTAATTAATTTATGACCCGATAAATTAACTACCACGCCCTTAGGCTACTTTTGCCTATACTCGTGTTTTCATGTGGTACCGGGGTCCCTCGGTACCCTATTGGCCTATCTGGGAATTTGGTGTCTAATTTCTGTCGCGTTTGACTAACTGTCTTCTTGACAGTTAAATCAACGTTCCTCTCAGCGTTACTCTAAACACGGTCCTTGACTAATTTACCGATCAGTCAACTGACTGGTTACCTCACGTTTTGGCAACTAGGTAGCCTATCGAGCTACTATGTGTAGGCTTGGTATAGTAACCGTCCGGGTTACTTTGCCTGTTTGGGTGTGGTAGCCTACCGGGCTACTTCTACCATTTCTTAAAAACGTCCTTTGTTCTGTGTGAAACCTCTCTTAGGGTTATGCATGAACCCTTTTTTGAAAAACTTGTTTAAATCTAGGAATTCTTACAAAATGGGTTTTTCATTTTGAAAGCGGTATGGCGTCCCCACAGTTTTTAAAAGCAAAGAGTTTGAAATAGTTTGAAAGGGGTATGGTGTCCCCACATTTTTGAAAACGAGTCTCACCTCACCCCGTTGAAGGATGAGGGTGTTTTTGTTGAAATCCTTTCTAAGTCATTTAAAGGGAACACATGGTGAATGTACTCAAAAGTGTGGTGTTGGACCACTTTTTGAAAATAATTTGAAACTTGTTCGGAAAGGCTTTGTTTGAGAATTTGGCATTCATGAAACTTTTCATCCTTGATGAAATGAACAATTCTCATGGTCATTTCAGAGCCTAATTCTAACTCTAGCGGCTCCTAAATTCATCAAACCCGTGGCCTTTTTGCCCAGTTTTTATAAAAGTTCCAGTTTTACACACTTTTAAAAATAGGTCTGTTTGGGGCCGGAAACGGCCGAATTTTTGAAACCTACATGAGTCAATTTCAAGATTTCGTCGAGATCTAAAACTTTCATGTTTTGATCAAAGTCTAGTTTAGCCTCTAAAAGGGTCATTTTAATAAAAATCAAAGACTGTTCATTTGGTCTGGATTTGTTACTCCTAGTTTTGGACTCCGAACCAAAACCAGCCAAAAATTCTATTGTAGTTTCATTTTTGGCCACCAACTATTTGATGCAAAAATGACCGTATCAAAATTTTCTTCAAACATCATGTTTTATCAAATCCCAGATTCGGACCCTAAGTGGGTCAAAATGGCCAAAATCCGTGGCTTATCTTGGGGACAGATTTTGTGTCCAACCACCCTCTACACACTCGTGCACACACATATCTCAAATCACTTGTAAACTAAAGTAAACACGACCACAACCACAAAAACTTTAAAAACTGAAAGCTAAGGGCTCAAATAACTTATTACAACCCATGTGCATAAACAAATATACATAAATCTCCTTGGATCAAAAACTTAAAAACAACTAACTAAAAAAGATGGGGGTTTTTCGGTTTATACCTTAAAGTGCTTTGATCCAAGCACAACCCAGCCAAGGGTGGCTGTTAAGGCTCCATGGAAAACAAAGGGGGTTGTGGGGTCACTTGTGCTAGAATGAGAACACAAAGAAAACAAAACGTTGCTGTTAATATCAAGCCAAGATGAAAAACTAAACCATCGAAAAATTTCGGTTCTAGGGTCTTACCGAAACTACCTTGGAAGAGTGCACCTCTAGCAACTTGTGTGGCCAAGCTTTTGTGTGAAACTTATGTGAAAATATGGGTGGTTTAAAGGCTGAAGAGGGGTCAGATTTTCTAAAGAAAAGGGGGAGAGAAAGCTGTATTTTTCTTGAGAGTTTTTGTGAGCAAATGGGAAAAATGAGACCTAAGGGTGGTTGCACCTTTTTATAGGCAACTCTAAGCAACTTTACTTAACTCTAAGCCCTCTTAATTAAGCCACAATTTAGCTTAATTGGGGGATAAAAATCTGTGCTGCAGCCCTTAAATTTTCAGAGGCCATGATGGAGGGTGAAAGGGAGCAAGTTTGCATTAAATGACCATGGTCCTCTTGTCCTTAAAACCCCATTTTTTTAATCTAAAAACTCCAACACATCCCTTGATTTAAGGGATCATTTTCAACTAGTTTTGCATCTAGTTTTGTAGCTATTTCCTAACCAAAGGGGGCACGGTTTGGTTAGGGTAAAGGTCCAACCGAATCGGTTCTGTGTAGTCTAGTTTTCTACTGTGTTTTTCAGTCCTTTCTCAGTAGTGTTCTAATTTTCATCCAAAAATTAGACTTTCTGAATCCGATTTTTGTACTAATGATTTCTAATTGTTTTATACTATCTAAGAGCCCATTCTATGTCAAATCACTATTTATTTCCTATACTATGGTTGTCTCTACACTGTGTTGTCCTTTCGCACACAAACAGGGGTGTTCCTAGGCGAAATTTCAAACACAGTTTCTCGTAACTAATTCAGACATTCTGATTTCAATTTTATTAATCTTACATCTGTCTGGGGTCGTCTGAACCAGTTTTCGAGATCTATGGTGTCCCACCTTGAAAAACATGTCAGGTGCCCGTTTAACTAATTGGGCGTCCTGAGTCTAAATATATTAGTTTTAAGTCAAACTAAGGCCGTCTTGGCCAGTAACTTGACACTGCATCTTATACTATTCACTATTCACTATTTATGGTTCACTGTTCTCTGTTCTAACTGAGTAGTCCGAGTGTTCTGACTCCGATTTTGTCAGTCTCTGGGTGAGAAGAGGTCATCCGGACCATTTTCTCGATACTGTACCCTTGCTAGGACGATTTCTTGCTATTGTGCTCAGATGTTCAGTCCGAGCATTCTGGTGATCTGCTCACCAGTCTTGTGTCAGGAAATGGTCATCCGGACCAGTTTCATGATACTACGTATCTCATTCACTTATACACATAACAGGGTGGACCGGGTTCTCTGTCGGTTACCCCTTTTCACTGTATGAATGGTAATAAATGGTACTGCACCTGTTTAGTCTATTCAACTAGAATTTATGCTGTATTTATCAACTGAATTACTCATTTCATAGTAATTAGGTTTCATGTATTACAAAAGTCTTCAAATCGGCTCTCTGCTCAGTACACGGCCTTCTACATGGGTTCTAACACGGGCGTGTATGGCTCGAGCACGGGCATGCACTAGCCGAGCTTTCTTAACACGGCCCTTTCATGGGTGCCACCTTGAGGAAAACTGAATCTCCTTCCTGAAACTCGAGAGGTCTGTGTCGTTTATCGGTGTAACTCTTCTGACGACTATGAGCTATATCGAGTCTCTCCCGTATAATCTTCACGTCTTCTGTTGTACTTTTGACGAAGTCCGTGCTAGTGAGCTGTTTCTCTCTAGTCTCATGCCAGTGGACCGGAGATCTACATTTCCTTCCATAGAGTGCCTCATATGGTAGCTGTTGTTGTACGAGAACTCTATTAGTGGTAGCTTTTGGTCCCAATTCCCCTTGAAGTCTAGGGCACACGCCCTCAACATATCTTCTAACATTTGTATTGTCCTTTCTGACTGACCGTCAGTTTGAGGGTGGAAAGCTGTGCTGAACTTCAACTTAGTCCCCATTGAAGCTTGGACGCTCTGCCAAAACCTTGAAGTGAAGCGCCCATCACGATCTGAAATTATTGACTTAGGTACACCGTGCATTCTTACTATCTGGGCCACGTACATTTCTGCTAGCCTTTCTACTGAGTAGCTCAACTTCATGGCTAAGAATCGAGCTGATTTCATCAGTCGGTCCACAATTACCCAGATGGCGTCGTTTCCACTGGATGTTCTGGGCAGTCTGACCATGAGGTCCATTGTAATCTGTTCCCATTTCCACCCAGGAAGCTCGATTTTCTGTAGTTCTCCTCCAGGTCGTTGATATTCTACTTTAATTTTTTGACATATAAGGCACTTTGCGACAAATTCAGCGATGTCGTCCTTCATCTTAGGCCACCAAAAACTGTCTTTCAAGTCTTTGTATAGCTTGTTTGCCCCTGGATGAACTGAGTACAGTGTGTCATGGGCTTCTGAAAGGATCCTTTTCCTGAGTTCTTCATCCTTCGGAATGCACACTCTATCTCTAAAATAAAGTATGCCATCCTTGGAGACTTGGAATTCTGACTTCTGGTCCTCCATTGCCTCCTTCTTATGCTTGTTCAGGGTTAAATCGAAGTCATGGTCGGCCTTGATTTCTTCTACGAGTGTTGATTGGAGGGTCATTTCAGACAACTTCCCCGTTAGAATCTCGATTTCGCCGTTACATAGCTCCTTTTGTAGGGCTTCTGGCAAGGCATTGATAGCCATAAGCGATGAAGAGTACTTCCTACTCAGTGCATAAGCCACCTTGTTGGCTTTCCCTAGGTGATACAGGATCTCGCAGTCGTAATCCTTCACCAATTCTAGCCATCTTCGCTGCCTCATGTTGAGTTCCTTCTGCGTGAAGATGTATTTGAGGCTTTGGTGGTCTGTATAAATCTCGCACTTGACGCCATATAGATAATGCCTCCATATTTTCAGCGCAAACACGACCGCTGCTAACTCTAGGTCATGAGTCGGATAATTCCTCTCGTGGTTCTTAAGTTGTTGCGAGGCATAAGCGACTACTTTCTCATTCTACATCAATACGACTCCCAGTCCGGTCTTAGATGCATCACTGTAGATTACAAAATTTCCCTGTCCAGCGTCTGGTATGGTTAGGATCGGAGCGCTCGTGAGTCTGCGTTTTAGCTCCTGGAAGCATTTCTTGCATTTATCCGTCTACTCATACTTCTTCTCCTTCTTGGTGAGTGCTGTGAGTGGTGCGGCTAACTTCGAGAACCCTTCTACGAAACGTCTGTAATAGCCTGCTAGGCCTAGGAAACTGCGGATCTCCGTTACGTTCTTCGGAGTTAGCCATTCACTGACTGCTTCGACTTTCACTGGGTCTACTTGTACTCCGTCTTTGGAGACCACGTGACCAAGAAAATGGACCTTTTCTAGCCAAAACTTGCACTTGGAGGATTTGGCGTATAGCTGGTGCTCCTTTAGCTTGAGTAGAATAGCTTTCAGATGCTCCTCGTGTTCCTCCCTTGTCTTAGAATACACAAGTATGTCATCGATAAACACAATGACAACTTGTCTAAGAACTCCTTGAACACTCTATTCATCAGATCCATGAAGACTGCGGGGGCATTCGTTAGTCCGAATGACATAACGAGGAACTCGTAGTGTCCATATCGTGTACGGAAGGCCGTCTTGGGTATGTCTGCACCTCTAATCCGTAGTTGGGGAAACCTGAAACGTAGGTCGATTTTCGAAAACACTGCAGCGTCTCGGAGCTGGTCGAACAGATTGTCGATTCGTGGCAACGGATACTTGTTCTTTATACTGACCTTGTTCAGCTCCCTGTAATCGATGCACATCCTTAACATTCCATCCTTCTTCTTCACGAATAAAACTGGTGCTCCCCACGGTGAACAGCTCTGTTGAATAAAGCCCTTGTCCATTAGGTCCTCCAACTGGGCCTAGAGTTCCTTTAACTCTGCCGGGGCCATTCTATATGGGGCCTTGGAGATGGGGGCTAATCTTGGTAACAGCTCGATCTCGAATGATATCTCCCTTTTCAGTGAAAGTCCTGGCAGATCCTCTGGGAATACTCCTATGAATTCTCTGACCATTGGGACATCTTCAAGCCTTATCTCTGCTTCCTGGTTGCTGTCTACCATGTGTGCTAGGAAACCGGCGCATCCACTGGATAGAAGTTTGTGAGCCCTCATAGTGGATATTATTATCTTTGGTTGCTTCAACGATAGCCCTTTGTAGACAAACTTCTTGTTCCCGTTCAGTTCGAAGGTAACCTCTCGTCTTCGACAGTCTATTATGGCACTGTACTTAGCGAGGAAGTCCATTCCCACGATTACGTCATAGTCACACATGTCGATGACGATTAGGTCTATACTCAGCTCATACCCACTGATAACTACTGGTACATGTCTTGCCCAATAGCTAGACAACAAAACTTCCCTGGAGGGAAGGGCAGTTCAGAAAGTTTGATTCATCTTGTCTATGTTCTAACCTAGTTCTCTAGCAAACTTTGATGACACAAAAGAATGCGTAGCTCCAGAATCAAATAATATTAATGTAGTGGAGTTGGCAATAGAAAGCTGACCTGTCACCACGGTTAAGATTCCAGCTTCTGCATCCTCCCTTGTAAAGGCGTAAATTTTCCCCTGCATCTCTGGAGCTTCCAGTCTACCTTGGGTGATGGGTGTACCTTCAATTCTGGCTTAGGCGGCATGTAGTTGGCCGCTACTAGCATGGGCTTGGCCCTACTGATTCTGAGGGTTTGAGTGGCATTGTTTTGTGAAGTGCCTTCCTTGCCACAAATGTAGCAACCGCTAGTGCCTAAGCAACACTCCCCTAGGTGGATCTTCCCGCATTTCGGGCAAGGAGGGTGCTGACTACCATTTCCTCCCCGATTGTTCTTCTTCTGGGGAAAATTCCTCTGTTGCCCTTGGTTATTCTGGCTTCCTCTCCTCTTGTTATTATGGGACTGTCGGTTACTCTGACTGTTTCCCGTATTCCGACCCTTATGTTGTGAATCGGGGTTCGGTCTTCCCCTGTTGGGTCTGGCCAGTGTCTTCTCCTCTTTCTTGGCCTTGAAGATCTGTGCTTTCCTCTCCATATCTTGGGCCATCCAGTATTCGGCCCTGATGGCTCGGTTGACACACTGAGCCACCGTTGTTGGTCTATGGCTTCCACCGTATACTTGGACAGAAATGTCGATTCTGAACATCTTCCGCATCCTTCTGACCCTTTCCTTTTTGGTTGGCACCAGGTAGGGACATAGTCAGGCTAGCTGCTCGAACTTGCAAACAGCTTCCATTACAGTCATACTACCTTGGCGTAGATTGTTGAACTCATCTTGTTGTTCTGCCAAGGCTTCATCATTGAAATACATTTCTCTGAACTCAATAATAAAGTCTGCCCAGTTCATTACATTAACGCCTCTCCTGATAGCCACTGTCTTCCACCACTGTCGTGCTCCTTTGTGCAGGGCAAGGGATGCACACAGTATCTTTTCCCTCTCAGTTAGCCCTATAAGGTCTAGGATGACTTGGATGTCAGCTAGCCAGTCATCTGCCTCGATAGGGTTAGTTGTCCCCTCAAACTCTGGCACCTTCAGACGTCGAAATCGCTCGTATAAGTCACCATCTCTTGAGACTGGTAAGGGAACATCTGCTGCTATAGGAGTAACCATAACTGGTGGTGCTGGAGCTACCTGGACTGGTAGGGCTACTAGGTCGGCTTAGGCTGGCACCTCTACGGGTTGTGGTGTCTGAGATTGTTGGTTGAGTTGCTCCCTGAGCTGAGCAAGCTCTTGTTGTTGGTTCATCATCATCTCCTACATGGCTATGAACCGTGCCATTAACTCGTCTTCTCGAGTGGCTTGATTAGTCTGAGCTCTTGTTCTTGTCATTTCTTCCAATGTAACCGGATCACACAATGGGAAAAGAACTATAAGTTTTGCTTTTATCACACTTTGTACTTGGGACTTGTATCACTTATCATCTTAATGATTTTACTCAATCATCATGAATATAAGTATACATATTATATCTTTCCTTTCTTTTTCTTTACTGTGATGTTCAATACGATTTGTATCTTAACTTATCGTATTAAAACATCTTCTAAGTGCTAGGACCTATCCCGCACATACTATCACACTATACTCATGTGTGAAAAACATATCTGAGCCCTCGAGCAATGGTGTTGCTTTTCATATATCATAAGAAAGTACATAACTTTGGTTTGTTGGGAGTGATACACACTTCCCAAGATACGGTCTCAACAAGTACAATAACTTAGGTCTAGCGAGGAAAGCTATTGCTTCCTTCAATACATATATACATAGCTTAGACAAAACTACCGAGGTAGAGTGCAGTTACTCTAACGTGATCACTGATTCTGGATCGGACATCTCTTCGTCATCACTCTCATCGAGGGGCAATTCTTCCGGATCCTCCTCGTCCTCCGAGCTTGAACTGACCTCATCATCACTAGCGATAATGACTTGAGGTTCCGGCTCATACTCCTCCATCTCCTCATCATCATTGGAAAAATAGGGAATGTCATCATCATCCTCTGGTTCCTTAAAGCGGTACTCAGCCAATGGTATAGCTGGAATAGGGTCCTCCTCGTGAGCGGCAAGATTAGCAACATTGCGTGCCCGCCTGTAGTTCCTAACGTTGACCGCATCAACTTTAGCATACTCTATCTCTTGAAGGAAACACCTCAAATCTTGATGTCGTGGAGGGTAGGGGACAAGTTCCCTAATGTCCCTGGGTACCCCTCTCCAAACTAACTCAGCTACTTCTCAGAAAGAGCAGTCGAAGGGAATGTAGGGTAGCATCACGTCCTTAAACCTCCGATAATAATGCGCCATGGTCTCTCCTTCGTCGACATCCCACATACCTGAGAGGACGTCGTACCTCCTCTCGTGCATGTGTCTCCATGTGTCGAAATTCCTATCTAGACCATAGAGTTTCTCGAATGTAGGTAGTGCAAACATGGCATAGAGTTCCTGACAAAAGGTGGCCCAATCTGGCACTGGTCTTCCCTCCCTTCGCTGGTCTAGCCACCAAGTCAACGCTGGTCCATCTAACTTGCTGCTTGCTAGCTCCACTTGCAGGTGAGGTGGGGCATGGCAGGTACGAAAGGCGAACTCCACCAGCTGAACCCACCTCAACAGCTTGTAAGGCCTATGCCGACTATCGAACATATCTAAGCCCATCCCAGTGAAGGCATTACTTACTGCCCTATCGTCGTCTTGGTGCTGAGGGTCTACCGGTGCGGCCATATCTCCTATTATAATATAGATGTTAACTTATATACTGATACTGGAAAAGAAAATAACTAACTTACTTGGACAGATGAGGCAGGCGTGCGGCGATGTGAGGTAGGGTGGCAAGAAACCACTCTAATACCAACTTTGACGCCCTGTGCCCTAGGCGGCCTAGACCGTCACTGTAAAACTACTGTTTCTTTACTCATACTTATGCTCTCTTGCAATTGAATAATGTTTACTTAAAATATCTTTAATAGGTTACCCGAATTTTAGAAGAAATTTTTTTTAAATACGTACGTATTTACTATTCATGTACATGTACTATTAAAAGCGGAATTTGAAACATAACAAATTTAATCTTACAAACATACTTATACTATTGATTTTGTGGAATAGTATTTTTGAATAGTACCCATCGGCTTTTATTCGAAAATACTATTCAACTATTACTATTCAAAATACTGTGTAACTGTCACTATTCAAAAATACTATTTAACGGTTACTATTACTATTCAAAATACTGGTTATTCAAACTGCAGAAGTTTACTCGTAGGGTGTCCATAACCTCTCCTTACATCCGCCTCCACCGCCACCACTGCCCACCATGGCTTATGCCATAGGATGCTTACCTACAGCATGAACATACTCCGTGAGCTTTACGCCCAGTAAGCACAACATGTTAATCGCAAAATATGTTTAAACATAATACATACTTAAAAAATGCATAAGCATGCATGATAGTCACATATACCACTCAGCATATACCATATCATCACATATCATGTCATAGCATACAAACTTTACATACCATATGCATACAGATTACTTCATGTAAAAGCATGTGTCTTACTGTAGCTGAAAGCATAGTGAATTAATGCAGACAGTGTACTATGCATGATCCGGTTATGTTCATTTATGCTTTAGTACTCTTTTCTTTCTCTTGTCTACTTAAGGCCCATGTGTCAGTACCGTGTGCACGCAGACCAACGGTAACACCCGAGGTCAACTAATGCCGAAGAGCCATCAACTGACGCTTAACTTTTGGCCTTAACTTTCTTTAACTGGAAACCCCTTCGACTGAAGGAGCCGGTACGACACACCTATTTATTTCCATCTTGTTTAACTGTTCTAGCCATACGCTTTTCTAAGCTATCCCCAATCCTACACGATAAGGATCTATGGCTTCTAACTTGTTCTTTCATCAATCTACGCAATTGTGAAACTATATGCTCTTATGCATGCTGTGCAACATCGTGTGCGTGTAAGGCATACTTAACATACTGTAAAACCATCATTTTAACATCATTTCACTTATGCTGCAGGCGGAGTTGTACTTACCTAATTGCAAGCACTTGTATTCGCGCCTTTAGAAATTTACAGGTTGCTACCTATCATCAATAACGTCTCTAGTTAATATCTTCTCTAAGTCACCAATACTGTTAGTGACTAAAGTAGATAATTACTTAATACCGATTGCCGTTGGCACTACTTACTCTCTATCTCAAGAGTTAACTTATTCGTATGTGGTTAATTAATTTATGGCCCCATAAATTAACTACCACATCCTTAGGCTTCTTTTGCCTATACTCGTGTTTTCATGTGGTACTGGGGTCCCTCAGTACCCTATTGGCCTATTTGGGAATTTGGTGTTTAATTCCCGTCGCGTTTGATTAATTGTCTTCTTGATAGTTAAATCAACGTTCCTCTCAGTGTTGCTCTAAACACGGTCCTTGACTGATTTACCAATTAGTCAACTGACCGATTACCTCGTGTTTTGGCAACTAGGTAGCCTATCGAGCTACTATGTGTAGGCTTGGTATAGTAACCGTCCAGGTTACTTTGCCTGTTTGGGTGTGGTAGCCTACCGGGCTACTTCTACCATTTCTTAAAAACGTCCTTTGTTCTATGTGAAACCTCTCTTAGGGTTATGCACGAACCCTTTTTTGAAAAACTTATTTAAATCTAGGAATTCTTACAAAAAGGATTTTTCATTTTGTAAGGGGTATGGCGTCCCCACATTTTTTAAAAGCAAAGAGTTTGAAATGGTTTGAAAGGGGTATGGTGTTACCATATTTTTGAAAACGAGTCTCACCTCACCCCATTGGAGGATGAGGGTATTTTTGTTGAAATCGTTTCTAAGTCATTTAAAGGGAACACATGGTGAATGTGCTCCAAAGTGTTGTGTTGGACCACTTTTTGAAAATAATTTGAAACTTGTTCGAAAATGCTTTGTTTGAGAATTTGGTGTTCGTGAAACTTTTCATCCTCGATGAAATGAACAGTTCTCGTGTTCATTTCGGAGCCTAATTCTAACTCTAACGGCTTCTAAATTCATCAAACCTGTGGCCTTTGTGCCCAGTTTTTAGAAAAGTTCCAGTTTTATACACTTTTAAAAACAGGTCTGTTTGGGGCCAGAAACGGCCAAATTTTTGAAACCGACATCAGTTAGTTTCAAGGTTTCGTCGAGATCTAAAACTTTCATGTTTCGACCAAAGTCTAGTTCAGCCTCTAAAAGGGTCATTTTAATAAAAATATGAGACTGTTCATTTGGTCTGGATTTGTTACTTCCAGTTTTGGACACCGAACCAAAACCAGCCGAAAAGTCTATCGTAGTTTCATTTTTGGCCAATGGCTATTTGATGTAAAAACGACCATATCAAAATTTCCTTAAAACTTCATGTTTTATCAAATCCTAGATTCAGAACCTAAGTGTGTCAAAATGGCCAAAATCCGTGGCTTATCCTAGGGATAGATTTTGTGTCCAGCCACCGTCTACACACTCGTGCACACACATATCTCAAACCACTGTAAACTTAAGTAAACACGACCACAACCACAAAAACTTTAAAAACTGAAAGCTAAGGGCTCAAATAACCTATTATAACCCATGTGCGTAAACAAATACACATAAATCTCCTTTGATCAAAAACTTAAAAACAACTAACGACAAAAGATGGGGGTTTTTCGGTTTATACCTTAGAGTGCTTTGATCCAAGCACAACCCAGCCAAGGGTGGTTGTCAAAACTCCATGGAAAACAAAGGGGGTTGAGGGGTCACTTGTGCTAGAATGAGAACACAAAGAAAACAAAATGTTGCTCTTAATATCAAGCCAAGATGAAAAACTAAACCATAGAAAAATTTCGGTTCTAGGGTCTTACCGAAACTACCTTGGAAGAGTACACCTCTAGCAACTTGTGTGGCCAAGCTTTTGTGTGAAAGTTATGTGAAAATATGGGTGGTTTATGGGCTGAAGAGGGGTAGGATTTTCTAAAGAGAACGGGGAGAGAAAGCTGTATTTTTCTTGAGAGTTTTTGTGAGCAAATGGGAAAAGTGAGACCTAAGGGTGGTTGCACCTTTTTATAGGCAACTCTAAGCAACTTTGCTTAACTCTAAGCCCTCTTAATTAAGCCACAATTTAGTTCAATTTGGAGACAAAAATCTGTGCTGCAGCCCTTAAATTTTCGGAGGCCATGATGGAGGGTGAAAGGGAGCAAGTTTGCATTAAATGGTCATGATCCTCTTGTCCTTAAAACCCCATTTTTTTAATCTAAAAACTCCAACACATCCCTTGATTTAAGGGATCATTTTCAGCTGGTTTGGCAGCTGGTTTTGTAGCTATTTTCCTAACCAAAGGGGGCACAATTTAGTTGGGGTAAAGGTCTATCCGAATCGGTTCTGTGCAGTCTAGTTTTCTACTGCGTTTTTCGGCCCTTTCTCGGCAGTGTTCTAATTTTCATCCAAAAATTGGATTTTCTGAATCCAATTTTTGTACTAATGATTTCTAATTGTTTTATACTATCTAAGAGCCCATTCTATGTCAAATCACTATTCATTTTCTATACTGTGATTGTGTCTACACTGTGTTGTCCTTTCGCACGCAAACGGGGGCGTTCCTAGGCGAAATTTCAGACACTGTCTCTCTTGACTAATTCGGACGTTCTGATTTCAATTTTATCAGTCTTACGTCCGTCTAGGGTCGTCTGGACCAGTTTTCAAGATCTGTGTGGTCCCACCTTGAAAAACATGTCAGGTGCCTGTTTGACTAATTTGGGCATCCTGAGTCTAAATATATCAGTTTTTAGTCAAACTAAGGTCGTCTTGGCCAATAACTTGACACTGCGTATTGCACTATTCACTATTCATAGTTCACTGTTATCTGTTCTAACTGACTAGTCCGAGTGTTCTGACTCCGATTTTGTCAGTCTCTAGGTTAGAAGAGGTCATCCAGACCATTTTCTCGATACTGTACCCCTGCTAGGGCGATTTCTCGCTGTTGTGCTCAGATGTTCAGTCTGAGCGTTTTGGTGATCTGCTCACCCAGTCTTATGTTAGGAAATGGTCATCCAGACCAGTTTCATGACACTGCGTATCTCATACACTTATACACATAACAAGGTGGATCGGGCTCTCTGTCGGTTATCCCTTTTCACTGTATGAATAGTAATAAATGGTACTGCACCTGTTTAGTTTATTCAATTGGAATTTATGTTGTATCTATCAACTTAATTACTCATTTCATAGTAATTAGGTTTCACACATTACAAAAGTCTTCAAATCAGCTCTTTGCTTAGTACACGGCCTTCTACACGGGTTCTAACACGGCCGTGTATGGCTCGAGCATGGGCGTGCACTAGCCGAGCTTTCTTAACACATTCGTGTCTTGGACCATACTCACTTTACCCGAGTGGTACACGGCCACTTATACCACCGTGTACCTGACCATATAAAACGACACGGCCATGTTAACTCACACGGCCTCTCTCATAAAATAATCTGATCAGTACACGGTTTCTTACACGATCGTGTACCTGACCGCGTTTGATGTATTTGCACTAAAAATGCATCAAATTATTCCTTAACTTCTCATTGAATAATTTGTTAAGTTATAGGGATGGAGTGGTCCTTACATATTTTTACATTCAGTATAATGGCTTTAAGAAGATACTCTTAACTCCTCATTAAAGCTATGATTCTGATATCTGTAAATAAACCCTTCATTGTATACAAGTCATGCACCCAACGAACCGATTTATAAGCTTACTACCTCTGAGACGCTTTAGCCATTGGAACATCAAAGTACACAAGTCATATACATGAAGCTGTCTATCTACTCAGGATTAAGGTTACTACACAATGAACGTCAAAAGCAGATCAATCCGCTCAAAGCGGACTTCGTAGATCAATCATGCTTTAGTCCCAGTCTAATATGTCACCACCAAGCAACACGTCTATGTCTCTACTTAGGAGTCTATGCTCCAGACAGTCAAGACAAACCGTCCCCTCCAAGGCTTTAGACAACATAATAGTCTTAACATGAGTTAGATACTCGGTCTAACCCCATAGACTACAGACTATAGTTTAGACTGCTTACTTTAGAACATTGTCTTCTCGCATACAAAAGTCCATTGCATGCAACGTTCTAACAGTTTAACACAAGCAGTCAGGGAGCCATATTTGCTTACATTTACTTTAACATGTAAATAAAATGAGGATAGATAGCAATGTAATGAATAACCTCTATATATATAATTTTATTATCCAGTTCAAAATAAATACATCAAAATATCTCTAATGCTTAGGGCATTTCCTAACACGATCTAATATGTCATCACCAAGTAACATATCTATGTCTCTACTTGGGAGTCCAGCTCTAGACAGTCAAGACAAACCATCCCCACCATGGCTTTAGACAACATAATAGTCTTAACATGAGTTAGATGCTTGGTCTAACACCATAGACTACATACCTTAGTTTAGACCACTTACTTTAGAACATTGTCTTCTCGCATACTAAAGTCCATTGCATGCAACGTTCTAACAGTTTTAACACAAGCAGTCAAGGAGCCATATTTGCTTACATTTACTTTAACATGTAAATAAAATGAGGACAGACAGTAATGTAATGAATAACATCTATATATAATTTTATTATCCAGTTCAAAATAAATACATCAAAATGTCTCTAATACTTAGGGCATTTCCTAACAAGCATACCGATCAAGGTTCAGAGTGCCCACACACTCAGCCATTCGGGAATTGGAGAATAGTAGAGAAGGCTAGTTGGTTGAAGCCCTCCGATCATTCTCCTCCTGCAGATTGGCGTCATTTGAGGTATGAGTTTAAATTGTTATTGGTTTATTGTATATGGCATCATGAGATATTTAACGATATTAAAAATTTTTATTGTTCCACTGCGCCACTCTGATACGTTTTTACCAATTATTTCCTACATATTGGCACAAGGGAGAATCAATTTTTGTGGATAAACGAGGAGATAAAAGTCAAGTTAAAATCTTGTTTGAATTTTGAATGCAAAATCACTTAGGGTAGTTGAATCTTCCCTTGATTTTGGCCTATGGAGAATTCAGATTTTGTGTGGAAGGAGGGGAGAAAATCTTCTCTTGATCCAATTCAAATTCAAGGGATCACATCATGTAAGTTTATAAATAGGAGTCCTACCACTCCAGTTTTCTTAGACCACAAATTCTCAGGTGGGCAGGCTTGTTGTTGCATAACTCACCGTGACAATAAATTCTTTAGAGATTTGGGTGGTCAGAAGGAGACTAGCAGTGCTAGTATACCGATCGAGGATTCGAGTGCCCACACACTCTACCATCCGGGAATTTAAGAATAATAGAGAAGATTAGTTGGTTGAAGCCCTTTGGTCATTCTCCTCTTGTACTTTTGGTGTCCTCTGAAGGTATGAGTTTATTGTTGTTAGTTTATTATATATGGCATCATGAGATATTTAATGATCTTAACAAATTTATTTTGTAATTCCACTATGCATATTTTGTCAATTTTTCCTACAATTACAAGGTTATGAGTTGATGATCAATGATGGAATTCTGGTTTAAACTAAGGGAAAGATCAACTTGGCGAAATTTTTTAAGCCCTCTGGGAATAAGAAGAAGCCAAAGAAGAAGAAGCAAGGGGCTTCAAGTTCTTCTATTCCTCCTGTCCTAGATAGGAAGAAAAAGAAGAAGAACAAGAAGCCTATAGACCCTAAAATGTCCAAGTGCTTTGATTGTGGGAATGTAGGTCACTTTAAGAAGTCTTGCAAAGAATTCCTAGCATTAAGAGCAATGAAGGTAAGGATCTTCTTTATTTAGAAGCTTGTTTGGTGGAAGAATCAAAAGATACTTGGGTCATTGATTCAGGAGTCACTAATCATGTTTGTATTTCTTTGCAGGGGCTCATGGAAATGAAAATTCTATGTGATAGGAGCCTCTTGTTGCAAACTAGAGATGATAGCTTGGTGTTCGCTGAAGCAGTGGGAGTTATGCATCTTTACTTTGATGAATTTAGGTTTATTTTATTAAAAGACTATTTTTATGTTTCTAATTTTAGGCCAAACCTTATATCGGTAGCTTGTTTAATTAAAAACTTTTATTCGGTGTCTTTTAATAAAACAATTGTTATTCACAAAAATAAGTTATTTTATCTATTCTAGATGGATGGATTGAAATCTTTATTTGGTCAAACTTAAGGTATACTTACTACTGGATAATGAATTAATAGATAACTCTAAAAAGTTAAAATTTTCTCATTCTAACAAGATATATTTTTGGCATTTAAGACTTTATCATATTAATTAAGAAAGGATTTAAAGATTTATGAAAGATAGTCCTTTAGAGACTCTGAAGGAGGTACGTCTTCTTCAATATGAGTCTTGCTATAGTGACCGCCATTTTCATGGCACCTACTTACCATGTAATAAGACATTAAGGAATAAAATGGAAATAATTCGATGTCTTTTAGTGCAAACTTGAGTAACACATTTAGGTGCACAACCGTATAAATAGCCGTGTACCGTTTGGACTGTTAAAGTGTAATAGGCCATGTGAGCAAACATGGTCGTGAAATGTAACACAGTTAGGTACATGCCAGTGTAAGAGCCCGTGTAGGAGGTCGTGTAATGAGCAAAGAGCCGCTATGGGGACTCTCATAATGTGTGAAACCTAATTACCATGCAACGAGTAATTAAGTTGAAAAATACAGTATGATTTCCAGTTGAATAGACTAAATAAGTATGGTACTATTAATTACTATTCATGCAGTGAAAGGGGCGATCGACAGTGAACTCGGTCCATCCTATTATGTGTATAAGTGTTTAAGATACACAGTATTAGGAAACTGGTCCAGATGACAATTTCTTGACACAAGACTGGTGAACATATCATCAGAACACTTGGACCGAACATCTGAGCACAATAACGAGAAATACCCTAGCAGAGGTATAGAACCGAGAATGAAGGTCCAGATGACCTCTTCTCACCTAGAAACTGACAAAATCAGAGTTAGAACACTCAGACTAGTCAGTTAAGCTGGAAATAGTAAAAAATGAAAAATGCAGTGTCAGATTAATGGCCAAGACATGTGATAACTGGGAATTTTAGATTATCGGAGTAGATTAAAATTGTATGTTTGCATCAATTTTAATGAATAAAATATGAAAAAGTTGTATTTTAATATTGTTGTGAATATTGTAAAAATGTTCAGGCAGTGTTAAAGTGAGTGAGTTCGGGCATGGAAAATCTTACCGAACAGAATCGGGTGAGACGGCTCGAAAACTGAGCCAAAAACCCTAGAGAGTGCACTAAAATGCACTAAAACGATAGAAATTTACGATAAAGAAATTTTGACCAAACAGAAGCAAAATAAAACAAAAAGATCACACCAGAGGCGCCTGAAACCCTCCTACGCGATTTCAGATAAGTTCTGTTCGGTTTGACTTTCGATCAAAATTTGACCACAAATTCATTAATGAATTAATCCATATAAATTATAGGATGACATCACAATTATGATGTCATAAATATAGTTTTTTTAGGCTTGGAAAGTATTTTGGCAAGGTGTAAGGTTAGGATTTATTATCTTTTTGATCAATGGCCAAGATCTAGCCAAAAAATCGCCCACCTAGAAAGAGGGCAGCAAAAAAATTTCATTTTTGGCCCAAAAATATTACATTTTCGTCCTTGAACAAATATGAAATTGTTGGAAAAAAATTACCAAAAGGTCCCTTGCTTTTGCCTATAAATAGGCTTCAAAATTCATTCAAAAAAATAGAGAAAAGTGGCCAAAATCTTGCCAATTTCCTATAGCCAAAATCCGTGCCCCTTAAGCGCATTCCAAGCTAAAAATTTCCAAAATTTCATACCAAAAATAGCCTTCAATCATAACCAAGGTTGCAAGGGAACAAGTTCATAAGGTTAGCTTCTAAATTGAAGCATTTTTCATGTGTTTTCTTAGTGAAAATCCATGGGTATGGAGGTGTAGAAAACATTGAAAAACTTGATGTTTTGTTGATGTTATGATTGGTTTGGTGTTTTAGAGTTTAAAACATGAATTAGGTTTAAGCAACAAGCAAAAATTTATGCTTGGTTTCCATGAAATCCGTGGCACTATTGGTGTGGAAAATGATGTGGAAATTTTGATGAATTGTTAAATGAATATGTAAGTTTGATACTATGTTCATTCAAGCATGAATTGGAAAAAGGAAACAAGAAATTGTGATGCATTTTCATGCTAAAATCCATGGGTGATAAACACTAGAAAATGGAAAATTTTTAATGTTGAATAATGTTGATAAAACCCTAGGAAAGAAAACAAAATTTTCTATGTGAATTAGCATGAAAAAGCCGTGGCTAATACTAAGGTTGGAATGAAAATTTTGTTAGGTTTTGATGTGGATATGTACATTGAAAACCTAAGAATAATATATGATAATTGCTTAAGGTGATGAAATAATATTTGGTGATGATTAACATGATAAACCGAGACTATGTTTGAGAAAAATTTAATAATGTGTGCTGTGTGACGCCCCGGATTCCGATCACCCGCAAATGTTATGAACCGACTCTATTGTCGATCAAGACAGCTCGTGTGCCGAATCTGGGTTGTCAATTTAAAACTCTTTTTCTAATACTTTCATTTCTCAGGACCTGAAAATTTTGCCCCTAAATTTTTTTTTCTTTTTAATACATACTTTTTCCAAAAGAAAGCCAAATATTAAAACCAGGAAAAATACAACACTAATTTCTAGTTGTCCTTTTTGAGTACAACATAATATATAATATACAAAATATTTATAGTGCATTTATTTTTTTCACAATATCTTCAATTCACTAACTTTGAAAGCTCAGTGGAAAACTTATGGCAGGACTAAGTCCACGGTGAATTCCCTATCCCTTGACACACGCACATCCTGCCGCCATCCATATATCTACTGGACAAGTTTCTTACTTGTAACATGAACAAACTGGTGAGCTAACAGGCTCAGTAAGTTCAAACATACTTAGTAAGAATCATACGGATTCAAAAACATTGAAAACTCAATCTCCTATAAATAGACTATTCATCATGAATAGTACTATTTTACCATGAATAGTGACTTTGACATTTGATCGATGAATAGTAACTGTTACCCTAACTGGTTACTATTCACATTTTTTTATTTAATACTATTCATATATCCTAACCAAAATCACTATACTTAGTATACTCTTCGGTTATGCTCAATTATAGTTTTTATCATATTATTGATGGTTCATTCTCTATTTACTTTCTAGTAAAGAGCTCTTTTTATGACAATACCGTTATTAATCTTGCGCCCCGACTGGGAGGGCCTAGGGAGCGACCCTAGAGCTTCGGCCTCCACAGCCCTTATATCCCCGTACAACCTGAGAGACCTCCATCAATATGTTGGAGGGACGGTATGCCTTAATGGTTTTTATTACCGTCTTTCAATTATAGTTTTGACCAAGTAACATTAATCGTCACCTCAAGGTCACCAACCTCCATCGCCCGTAGGCCTTACTGTTCTCTTTTCTCATTATATGGGATATGTTATATTAACCAATCCCCAAATGTCCATAGAACTTTATGCCTAGTGTACATCTAGTACATAATAAAATAACATAGTATTTCATGTTGCAGACATGAAAATGCTTGAACTTACCAATACTGCGCTAATTCCACTTCCAGAACTCCTCCGTAGTTCTATCTCTAATTTGACTTCCTGCAGACATAATATTGTCTGTTAATATTCTCTATTAATTAGCACTTTAAATATATTTACTTTGTGATAAATTTTTACAAAGCATTTCAATTCATTATATGGTACACGGTTTGCAACACACCCGTGTCCCTAACCGTGTACCTCTCGATTTTATTTTACACGGTCGTGTTTCACTATACACGCCCGTGTACTCTTTAAACTCTAGATTTTTAACTTTAAAATCTCCATTTTGGATCCTAGAATTTTATTTAAGTTATTCTAGATCCTTTACGGACCTTTCCGAGCCTTTAGGAAATTTTTGGTCAAAATCACCATTTTGCACCTATTGGGTCTTGGGACCGTAATTATTCCGTTCTATCGCTTTTCTCAAATTTTCTAAGCTCAATTATTTTAAAATTACATTCCCTAGGCTTCTGTATCATTTTACAATTTTTTGGTGTTAAAAACCCTAATTATTAATTTTCCGACCCTCAATTACTATTCATCCGTCACCTAAGGTCATTTCTCATTTTTCGAGTGTTTCGGAGTCTCAAATGGCTATTTCACTACTCTTGAAACACTTTTTATCCCGTCTCCGACCCTCGGTCCTCGAGAGGCTCGGGTTTCCTATCCCGACTTAATATTTTTCCTTGTTTCCCAAAATACCCCAAACATTAAATTTTTTTCCTGTTTTAGGCATTTTAGACATTAAGGGTCGGTTTACTATTCCTTTTAGGTTTGGTTTTTCATTTCAATCCTAATCCACCGAGGGGTCCCAGTTTCCTTCCCGAGTCCAATATTTTTACCTCTCGTTCCCCGAAATGCCCTTATGCCGTCTTAAAAATTTCGACAGCATTTCGGCTTATATTTTAAGGTTTCCCCGGCATTAGGTACGCCTTAAAACCTTTGTACCTGCCACGTACTATACCAAAGGCCTATTTTATATAAAGTTTCCAAACTTTGTAAAAAAATTTTCCACATAAATCAATATTCAAAAATCCATACAGAACAACAAAATTTTCCAAACTAGCCTTGGTTTTATCATGTTAATTATCACCAAAGCTTTTCATCACAACATTTCAAATATCGCATATCACTCTTAGGTTTTCTAATGTGTAAATCAACATCAAAACCTAACAAAATTTCATTCCAACCCTAGCATTAGCCACAAACGTTTCATGCAAATCACATAGAAAATCTTGCTTTCTTTCCTAGGATTTTTATCAACATTCCATATTCTCATTTAACACTAAAATTTCCCATTTTCTAGTGTTCATAACCCACCGATTTTACCATGAAAATTCATCAAAATTTTCTTATTTCTTGATTCTAATTCATGCTTGATTCAACATATAATTAAATGAACATAAACACTAAACCAAATTATCAATTCCCAATCATTTTTCACACCACTAATGCCATGGATTTCTTATGGAAACATGCAAAATATTTTGCTTGTTTCTAAATCGTAAATCATGCTTTAAATTCTACAACATCAAACAAATCATATCATCAACAAAACAACAATTTTTCATTGTTTTTCCACTCTACAAACTCACGGATTTTCATTAAGAAAATCAAAGAGAAATGCTTCAATTTCGAAGCTTACCTTAACTAGTTGATGGCTTGATGCTAGAAATGCAATGAAAGCTAAGTTTGGTGTGAAATTTAAAACAAAATTTTGGCTTAATGGGGGGGGGAAAGGCCACGGATTTTTGGCTGAAAAAGAGCAAGAGTTTGGCTTAGTTTTTCTACTTTTTTGAATGATTTTGGATGCCTATTTATAGGCAAAAGTCAAGGGTTTTTTAGCAAATTTTTCCAATAATTTGCTAATTGTTCAAGGATCAAAATGTAAAAATTTTGGGCTAAAAGCCTAATTTTTTTCTTTCTTCCTTTCCACATGGCCGAATGGCCTTTTAGATAAATTCCTAAAAAAAATTTTTTATCATTTTGTTATGATCTTAGCCATTGATCAAAAAGTAAAGTGATCCTAGCCATACACCTTTTATCTTACTTTCCAAACCAAAAAAAAAAAATGGATTTACGACATCAACATGATGATGCCATCCTACTATTTATATTAATTCACTAATTAATTCGTGATCAAATTTTGACCGAAAGCCAATCCAAACAGAACTTTATCGAAATATCGTAGGCGAGTTCCGGGTGCCTCTGGTGCGATCGGTTTGTTTTATTTTGCTTCCGTTTGGTCAGAATTCTCTACTGTAAATTTCTATCATTTTAGTGCATTTTGATGCATTCTCTAGGGCTTTTGGATCTGATTTCGAACCGTCGTACCCAAAAATATCTGGTGAAATTTTCCATCCCCGAACTTACTCACTCACTTTAACATTGCCAGAACATCTTTACAGTATTCTCAACAGTATTAAAACACAACTTTTACATATTTTATTTATTAAAATTAATACATACATACAATTTTATTCTACTCCGAGGTCTGAAATTCCCGGTTATCACATGCTGAGTTCTGAATATTGGTTAATGTGGAAAATTTTTATACAAAGTTTGGTAACTTTGTATAAAATAGGTCTTTGGTATAGTACGCGGCAGGTACAAAGGTTCTGAGGCATACCTAACGCAGGGGAAACCTAAAAAAATACAAGCGGAAATGCTGTCAAAATTTCTAAAATGGCCTAAAGGCATTTCGGGAAACGAGAGGTAAAAATATTGGACTCGGGAAAGAAACCGAGACCCTTTAGTGGATTAGGATTGAAAATGGAAAACCAACCCAAGAGGAATAGTAAACCGACCCTTAATGGCTAAAATGCCTAAAACGGGAAAAAAAAATTTCATGTTAAGAGTTTTTTAGGAAACGAAGGAAAAATTAGGTTGGGATAGGAAACCCAAACTCCTCAGGAACAAAGACTAAGGGACGGGATTGAAAAACGTTTCAAGAGTAGTGAAATGCCCATTTGAGGCTCCGAAACACTAGAAAAACGAGAAACAACCATAGGTGACCGGTGAATAGTAATCGAGGGTCAGAAAATAGATAATTGAGATTCTGTAGCAAATTAAGCTGTAAAATGATACAGAAGCTTAGGGAATATTATTCTAAGATATTTGGGCTTAGAAAATTCGAGAAAAATAATAAGACAGAATAGTTACAGTCCCGAGACCCGTCAAGGGCAAAATGGTCATTTTGACCAAAAATTTCTGAAAGGCTCGGAAAGGATCGTAAAGGACCTAGAATGACTTAAATAAAATTTTAGGACCCTAAATAAAATTTTAGGACCCAAAATAAAGATTTTAGAGTTAAAAATCTATAGTTTAAATAGTACACGGACATGTACAGTGGAACACGGCCGTGTAAAGTAAAACCGAGAGGTACACAGTTAGGGACACGGGCGTGTTGCAGACCATGTACCACATAAAGAATTGAAATATTTTGTAAAATTTATCGCAAAATAAATATATTTAAAGTGATAATTAATAAAGGATATTAACAGACAATATTATGTCTGTAAGGACCCAAATTAGAGATAGAACTGCGGAGGAGTTCTGGAAGTGGACATTATCGCAGTGTTGTAAGTTCAAGCATTTTCATGTCTGTAACATGAAATACTGTATTACTTTGTTATGTACTAGTTGTACATTAGGTATCAACTCGTATGGACATTTGGGGATTAGTTTGTATAACATGTCCCACATAATAAAAGGAAAAGAAGATCTAAGGCCTACGAGCGATGGAGGTTAGTGACCTTGAGGTGACGATTAAGGTCACTTGGTCAGAATTATAATTGAAAGATGGTAATAAAACAATTTAAGGCATACCGCCCCTCCAACGTTGTGATGGAGGTATTTCAGATCCAACGAGGATACAATAAAGAAACTCTAGGGTTGCTCCCTAGGCCCTCCCAGTCAGCGTGCAAAATAAACTATCGATACTGCCATAATGAGCTCAACACTAAATAGAGAAAATAGTCAATAATGTGAGGAAAGCCATAATTGAGCATAACCGACACTAACACTAAGCTTTGTGAATTTGGTTAGAATAATATGAATAGTAACCGGTTGGAGTAATGTGAATAGTAACTGATTAGAATAATATGAATAGTAACCAGTTAGAATAATGTAAATAGTAACCAGTTAGGGTAACAGTTACTATTCATCGATCAAGGATCAAAGATACTATTCATGATGAATAGTATTATTCATAAGAAATTAGATTTTGATGTTTTTGAATCTATGTGATTCTTATTAAGTATGTTTAAACTTACTGAGCCTATTACCTCATCAATTTGTTTATGTTGCGGGTAAGAAACCTGTCTAGTAGACTAATGGATGGCGATAGGATGAGCACGTGTCAAGGGGATGGGGAATTCACCGTGGATCTGATCCTGCCATAAGTCTTCCGCTGGGCATTGAGAGTTAGTGAATTGAAGATAATATGTCTTTGAAAAATACAGTATAAATATATTGTATCTTGTACATTATGTTGTACTAAAATGACAACTAAAAGTTAGTATTTTGTTCTACATGGCTTTTGTACTTAGTTTTCTTATAGAGAGAGTATGTATCAAAAAGAAAAAAAAATGTTGGGCAAAAATTTAGGCCCGGAAAAATAAGAATTATGAGAAAAAGAGTTTTGAATGGCGATCCGAATTCGACACACGGGCTGTCTTGGTCGGGAACAGAGACGGTTCATAACAGTTTAGCGTGGTTGGATTTGGGGGCACCACAAGTTGGTATCAGAGCGGTTGACCATATCCCTATTGGCACGAAAAGTGACCTGCTCGTCAATCCAAGTAAGTTATCTTTCTTTAAGACTAGTTAACTTTTTGTTTATTCGAGGTTATATATTTTTGTAGGACATACGATGACTAGACCACCTTATATGAGACCCCACCCATACCGACTGAGAGGACCGATCCGGGTATGGACTAGGCCCGTGATCAGACCGTCGATGATTCATCGAGCAGTACATAGGCCGTTGATACCTAAGTCGCTAGTGCGGAGGACAGAAGCATCGGCACTGGTATAAGCACCACCTCCTCGACCGGTTGTAAATCCACCAGTAGCATTAGATATTCCAGTGGTGGGAGATCGAGCTCGTATAGGAGCTAGAATATCAGTACGAGTAGTACACGCTTTCAGAGGTAGTTATCCACCTACATTCGAGGGAGATCAATAGGGGATCTTTACTCGAGACTGGCTACATGACGTAGAGACGATTATGCCCCAGTGCGACATAAATGAGGACTGCTGGGTCCTGATGGCAGTTGGCACATTCCATGAAGATGCACGATTGTATTGGGAGTACCGTGATTAGGAGATGCTGTTAGCACTTGATTGGGCTGAGTTTCACCAAATCATGATGCAGCAGTTTCTACAGAGGAGTTCGACACCGATTTTAGACCCTCCTGAAAGTAGGGTAGTAACGCCACCACCGGCTATGCCTAAGTATATGGATGTCAGAGATTTTGTTCTTCTGGCAAAGAGACAGCAGATGATGCTAAGTGATACTGTATTCACTTATGCAGTCTGATTTCAGGATAATGTTGTGAGGACATGTCCTATGTCCAACCTCACAGATGAGGATTTTTGTGACATATTTTGGGAGGGGCTTGCTATTGACCTACGATAGAGGGTAACTCCTTTATACCCTACTACCTTACATGAGTTTATAGTTACCATAGCCAAAGTTGAGGAAGAGATGATGATGGAGTACATGGAGTGCAAGAGGCATGAACAGTTGCTACAGGAAGCAATGTTAGATCGCCTGTACAAATCTAGATCGATGGCAAACGACCATGAGGCTGGTCCATCAAGGCAACGAGAGGGTACAGGTCCAGCTGAATGATCAATGCCATCTGAGGCCGGAAACGGTACAGATGAGGATGAAATGGATCCAGTTGAATTTTTGACAATTCTGGATCAACCGCAACTGGGAGACTAGATGTAGAAACATATGTGATGTATAAATGTATATATATCTGTATATGTGTATGTATGACTATATCGAAAGGTTATTTTGAGAAAAGCCTTCGAACTGACGTGTACATGGAAAATTTTGAAATGAAATGACAATCATATTTCGACATATTCAATGGTTGAAAAGTTGAAATCTATATGATGATTAAAAACTATTTTTACTTATATGGTAAAAATATGTTTATGAAAATCTAACGATTGATTTGCATACGATTATAGGATATAGAAAAGATGGTGAACCCAAGAAATTTGCAAAACATGAGAGGACAACCAGTCCTGTCAGAAAGAGTAGATGAACTAGAAGCCATGTTAGAGGCTCGGATGAAAGCGAATGTTGAGCTAAGACAAAGACTAGAGCAGATAGAGCAGAGGCAAGACCAGGAAGGAGACCAAAACCTACACGTGGCCGTACCTGAACAAGAAGTGCTACCAATTGAACCTGAGATCAAAATAATAGAACCCCAAGTCAACCAGGAGCCACTGTATGAACGATTCTGATGAATGAAGTCGTCGGAGTTCGAGGGGTCCACAAACCCGTTAGAGGCAGAAGAATGGTTATTCTCACTCCATATGATCTTGGAATTTATGGAGTTAAATGACCAAGAAAGGATTATGTGCACGCCCTTTGTTCTGAAGAAGGATGCAAGGTTTTAGTGGGAATGAGTCAAGTTGAGAAGGAACATGTACACAATGTCATGGATACATTTCTTGGAAGAATTCAATCAGAAGTATTATAATCCCGCACTACTGCGACCTCAATAAAGAGAGTTTACAGAATTAAAGCAGGGAGACATGTCAGTGATCGAAGTCTGTAGCAAGTTCGACCAGTTGTCCCGATTATGCCCGTATGCTGTCTCTACTGAGAGAAAGAAAATCCAGAAGATGTTGGGAATGTTTCGTCCTGAAATCTCAGCACTGGTGGATAGCAGATTGACACCACCCACTACTATATCCGATTGTGTAAGCAGAGCGTTGAGGGCTAAATATTACTTGGTTCGACAAAAAGAAGAAAAAAAAGAAGATTTGGGATGCTAGGAAGAAGGAAAAGGTCTTGGCCAAAGCTGTACAAGTTGGATCCCAGGTCGGACAAAGCAGCAAGCAGAATCAGAACACTAAGGCCAGACAAGCAAGTGCTTCTGGCCAACAGTCACAGAGCAAAAGGAAGGGGAATAATTCTGGAAATAGGAACCAGCAGCGGAGGTTAAATAATAATGCTGGCTCTATTATTTAAGATTGTGTGATCTGTGGGAAAAGACATGTAGGCCGATGCAGACTTGCCCCAAATGCCTGTTTCCAATGTGGAAAAGATGGTCATTTTGCTAGAAACTGTCTGGAAAATAGGCAAAATGTACAAGGTTCATCTCAGTCACAACAGCAAAGTTCCCAGGCACATTCACTACAGGCTAAGGTGGGAGGCCCTTCATCCACACAGAGACAGGAAAGATCACAAGGCCTACCTCGTGCAGATGCTCGAGTGATGGTGTATACAAAGGAAGATCCGGAAGCTAAAACGTCAAATGTAATGACAGGTCAGCTTTCTATCGCTGATAATTTGGCGTCTGTTTTATTTGATTCTAGAGCTATGCATTCTTTCATTTCATACCAATTTGCGAATAGGATAGGATATCCTAAGGAAAATATGGGTATACATTTAGAACTGCACTACCCTCGGGGGAAGTCTTGATGTCCAATAATTGGTTACCTCAAGTACCAATAATTGTGACAAATAGGGAGTTGTATGCAGAATTAATCATGATGGAGCTTGCCGACTCCGATGTAATACTAGGAATGGATTTCCTAGAGAAGAATCAAACCACGATCGATTGCCAGAAGCAAAAGATAAGGTTTTAACCCGACCAGGAAGATGGATTTGAATACATCAATACGTCACACAAAGCAAGGAAGATAACAAATCAAACTCGATGAAAGCAAGGAGGCTAATGTCGAGCAGTTGTGCTGGATACTTAGCATGCATAGTGGATGTGACGAAGGAATGGAAGCTTCAACCCAAAAATGTTCCTATTATGAAGGAATTCATTGATGTCTTCCCAGAGGAATTACCAGGATTGCCGCCTAAACGAGAAATCTCCTTTGAGATCGAGCTGATGCTAGGAACTGCACCTATCTTAAAGGCACCATACCGAATGGCACCGGCAGAATTAAAAGAGTTACAGGAGCAGCTGAAGGAGCTTCTTGACAAAGGATTTATACGTCCGAGCTATTCTCCATGGGGTGCTCCAGTGTTGTTTGTTAAGAAGAAGGTTGGATATTTCCGCATGTGCATTGATTACAGGGAGTTGAACAAAGTCACTGTCAAGAATAGGTATCCATTACCTAGAATTGATGACTTATTTGACTAACTTAAAGGCGCAGCAGTGTTTTCTAAGATTGATCTACGATCAGGATACCATCAACTACGGATCAAGGAGAGCGATATCCATAAGACTACATTTCAGACCCGCTACGGTCATTATGAATTTCTTGTGATGCCGTTTGGGTTAACAAATGCGCCAGCTACATTTATGGATTTGATGAATCGAGTCTTTAACAAGTATCTAGATAAGTTTGTCATTGTGTTTATCAATGACATACTCATATATTCAAAGACTCGTAAGGAGCATGAAGACCATCTGAGGATTGTCTTTAAGACGATAAGGAAGTATCAACTCTATGCCAAATTTTCTAAATGTGAATTTTGGCTAGATAGAGTACATTTTCTTGGACATGTGGTTTCCTAGGAAGGAATCGCCGTTGATCCTACAAAAGGAGAGGCGATCAATGAATGGCCTGCACCTAAAAATGTAACGGAAATACGAAGTTTCTTAAGTTTGGCTGGCTATTATAGAAGATTTGTTGAAGGATTCGCACGACTTGCCGCTCCTATTACGGCTCTTACAAGTAAGGAAAAGAAGTATGAATGTACCGAAGAGTGCAAGAAAAGCTTCCGAGAACTGAAGAAATGACTAACAAGCGCGTCAATACTAACACTTCCTACTCAAGGGGAGATCTTCGTAATTTACAGTGATACCTCGAAGATGGGATTAGGAGCTGTCCTGATGCAAGGTGACAAGGTGATTGCCTATGCCTACCATCAATTAAAGGACCACGAGAAATTATCCTACGCATGACTTGGAACTTGCCGTAGTAGTGTTCGCATTAAAGATTTAGCGACCCTATCTATATGGAGCTCAGTGTCAGATTTATACTGACCACCAAAGTTTAAAGTACTTGTTCACACAAAAAGCGCTAAATATACGACAAAGGAGATGGCTGGAGCTAGTAAAAGACTATGATTGTGAAATCCTCTACCATCCTCGAAAAGCCAATCGTGTTACAGATGCGTTAAGTAGAAAATCTACCGTCTCACAACAGCTGCCGATTGGAAAACTTCCAAAGCCATTGCAGTAGGAAATCAACATGTTGAAGGTGGAGTTGATAGCTGGAAAGCTAGCTGCATTACAATTGGAGTCAACATTGTATGAAGACATCAGAGAGGCTCAGAAACGATACCTAAATCTAATAAGTCCTCAGGAAGAAGTGTCTAAAGATGGATTAATCCTACATCAGGGAAGAATTCAAATTCTAGATGATGAAGGATTAAGAAGGCAAATTATGGGAGAAGCCCATGAAACGCCATATTCAGTACATCCTGGAGCTAGCAAGATATACCAGGATGTAAAGCTATAGTTCTGGTGGAAAGGGATAAAGAAGGACATTGCTGAGTTTGTAAGCATATGCATGACATGCCAAAAGGTTAAAGCTGAACATCGTCATCCAGGCGGAAAATTAGAGCCGTTAAAGATTCCCGAATGGAAATGGAAACATATCACAATGGACTTTGTGGTAGGATTACCGAAGACCCGAGAAGGTTATAACACCATTTGGGTGGTTGTTGACAGATTGTCAAAGACGACAAAGTTCATTGCTGTGAAGATGACATTTTCATTGGAAAAGTTAGCAAACTTGTATGTAAACTATATAGTCAGGATACATGGAGTTTCCAAATCCATTGTATCAGATCGTAATCCATGATTCACTTCAAATTTCTGGACATGTGTGCAAGAAGCTATGGGAACAGAAGTGCATCTGAGCACAGCATTTCATCCGCAAACGGATGGGCAATCTGAGCGAACCATTCAAACACTGGAAGGCATGCTTCATGCGTGTACAATAGATTTCTCGGGGAACTAGAACGAGAAACTTCCATTAAGAGTTTTCGTACAATAACAACTACCAAGCCTCGATAGGTATGGCACCCTATGAAGCTCTATATGGAAGGAAGTGTAGATCATCGATTCATTGGTATGATTTACAAGAAAAACGATTGCATAAGACAGATTTTGTATAAGAAACAGTGGATGCAGTTACAAAAATACAGCAACGGATGAAAATTGCCCAGAACCGACAGAAGAGTTATGCGGACAAAAGACAAAGATCCCTAGAATTAAACGAAGGGGATTTCATATTCCTAAGAGTTTCATCGATGAAAGGAATAATGCGATTCAGAAAGAAAGGGAAATTGAGTCCGTGATATATTGGACCATATGAAATTATCGAACGCATTGGTAAAGTTGCCTCTAGACTGGCGTTACTTCCAGAAATGTCGGTAGTACATAATGTGTTTCACGTATCGATGCTGCGAAAGTATATATCGGATCCATCCCATGTGTTGAAACAAGAACTGATCTAGATTCAGGAAGATCTGACTTACGAGGAGAGGCCTGTTCCAATTCTGGCACGAGAAGAGAAAGTTTTGAGGAATAAAACGATCCCATTAGTCAAAGTACTGTGGAGAAATCACAACATTGAAGAGGCTACATGGGATCCAAAAGACGATATTAGAAATTTGTATCCCCACTTATTCTAAATTTTCGAGGACGAAAATTTCATAAGGAGGGGTGAATGTGATAACTGGGAATTTCAGATTCTCAGAGTAGATTAAAATTGCATGTTTGCATCAATTTTAATGAATAAAATATGAAAAGATTGTATTTAATACTGTTGTGAATATTGTAAAAATGTTTCGGCAGTATTAAAGTGAGTGAGTTCGGGGGTGAAAAATCTTACCGAACGGAATCGGGTGAGACGGCTCGAAAACGGAGCTAAAAACCCTAAAGAGTGCACTGAAATGCACTAAAACGATAGAAATTTATGGTAGAGAATTTTGACCAAATAGAAGCAAAATAAAACAATCTGATCGCACCGGAGGGGCCCAAAACCCGCCTACGCGATTTCGGTAAAGTTCCGTTCGATTTGACTTTCGATCAAAATTTGACCACGAATTAATTAGTGAATTAATCCATATATATTATAGGATGACATCACAATTATGAAGTCATAAATATAGTTTTTTTAGGCTTGGAAAGTATTTTGGCAAGGTGTAAGGTTAGGATTTATTGTCTTTTTGATCAATGGCCAAGATCTAGCCAAGAAGACATGGAAAAAATTTTAAAAATTTTGAAAAAAGGCCATTCGGCCACCTAGAAAGAGGGCAGAAAAAAATTTTATTTTTAGCCCAAAAATATTGCATTTTAGTCCTTGAACAAATAGGAAATTGTTGGAAAAAAAATTGCCAAAAGGTCCCTTACTTTTGCCTATAAATAGGCTTCAAAATTCATTCAAAAAAATAGAGAAAAGTGGCCAAACTCTTATCAATTTCTTGCAGCCAAAAATCATGCCCCTTAAGTGCATTCCAAGCCAAAAATTTCCAAAATTTCATACCAAAAATAGCCTTCAATCATAACCAAGGTTGTAAGGGAACAAGTTCATAAGGTTAGCTTCTAAATTAAAGCATTTTTCATGTGTTTTCTTAGTGAAATTCCGTGGGTATGGAGGTGTAGAAAACATTGAAAAACTTGATGTTTTGTTGATGTTATGATTGGTTTGGTGTTTTAGAGTTTGAAGCATGAATTAGGTTTATGAAACAAGTAAAAATTTATGCTTGGTTTCCATGAAATCTATGGCACTATTGGTTTAGAAAATGATGTGAAAATTTTGGTGAATTGTTAAATGAATATGTGACAGTGCATAGTAACCGAGAAATGACTCTAGGTGATGGGTGAATAGTAACTGAGGGTCGAAAAATAGATAATTGAGATTCCGTAGCAAATTAAGTTGTAAAATGATACAAAAGTCTAGGGAATATTATTCTAAGATATTTGGGCTTAGAAAATTTGAGAAAAATGGTAAGACAGAATAGTTACAGTCTCGAGACCCGTCAAGGGTAAAATGGTCATTTTGATCAAAAATTTCCAAAAGGCTCGGAAAGGATCGTAAAAGACCTAGAATGACTTAAATAAAATTTTAGGACCCAAAATAAAGATTTTAGAGTTAAAAATCTAGAGTTTAAATAGTATACGGGCGTGTACAGTGGAACACAGCCGTGTAAAGTAAAACCAAGAGGTACATGGTCAGGGACACGGGCGTGTTGCAGACCGTGTACCACATAAAGTGATAATCAATAAAGGATATTAACAGACAATATTATGTCTGTAGGGACCCACATTAGAGATAGAACTGCAGAGGAGTTCCGGAAGTGGACATTATCGCGGTGTTGGTAAGTTCAAGTATTTTCATGTCTGCAATATGAAATACTGTATTACTTTGTTATGTACTAGTTGTACATTAGGTATCAAGTCCTATGGACATTTAGGGATTAGTTAGTATAACATGCCCCACATAATAAAAGGAAAAGAAGATCTAAGGCCTACGGGCGATAGAGGTTAGTGACCTTGAGGTGACGATTAATGTCACTTGGTCAGAATTATAATTGAAAGATGGTAATAAAATCATTTAAGGTGTACTGCCCCTCCAACATTGTGGTGGAGGTTTTTCAGATCCTTCGAGGACACAATAAAGGCTGGAGAGGAAGAAGCTCTAGGGTTGCTCCCTAGGCCCTTCCAGTCAGTGCGCAAGATAAACTATCGGAACTGCCACAATGAGCTCAACACTAAATAGAGAAATAGTCAATAATGTGACAAAAGCCATAATTAAGCATAACCGACACTAACACTAAGCTTTGTGAATTCGATTAAAATAATATGAATACTAACCGGTTGGAGCAATGTGAATAGTAACCGATTGGAGTAATGTGAATAGTAACCTATTGGAGTAATGTGAATAGTAATCAGTTAGAATAATATGAATAGTAATCGATTAGAGTAATATGAATAGTAACCAGTTAGGGTAATAGTTACTATTCATCGATCAAGGGTTAAAGATACTATTCATATGTGAATAGATTCATGATGAATAGTACTATTTACATATAAATGGTATTATTCATAGAAAATTAGATTCTGATGTTTTTGAATCTATGTGATTCTTATTAAGTATGTTTGAACTTACTGAGCCTATTAGTTCATCAGTTTGTTCATATTGCAGGTAAGAAACCTGTCCAGTGGACTAATGGACGGCGGCAGGATGAGCACGTGTCAAGGGGATAGGGAATTCACCGTGGATCTGGTCCTGCTATAAGTCTTCCGCTGGGCATTGAGAGTTAGTGAATTGAAAAGAATGTGTCTTTGAAAGATACAGTATAAATATATTGTATGTTTTACATTATGTTGTATGAAAATGACAACTAAAAGTTAGTATTTTGTTCGACATGGCTTTCGTACTTAGTTTTCTTATAGAGAGAGTATCTATCAAAAAGAAAAAAACTGTTGGGCAAAAATTTGGGCCCAGAAAAATAAGAATTGTGAGAAAAAGAGTTTTAAATGGCAATCCGGATTCGACACACGGGTTGTCTTGGTTGACAACGGAGTTAGTTCATGACAGTTTCACATGGTTGGATTTGGGGGCGCCATAAGACGGCCTTAATTTGACATGAAACTGATATGTTAACAGTCAGTAGGCTCAATCTGGTCAATTGGGCATAAAACGAGAATTTTTGTTTGAGAGATATGTAGTATTGGGATGAGGGTCAAGATGACCTTTTCTCGTCCCAAAACTGATATATTTAGACTCAGGACGCCCAAATTAGTCAATCGGACACCTGACACGTTTTTCAAGGCAGGATCACACAGATCCCAAAAACTGGTCTAGACGACCTCAGGTGGACGTAAAACTAATAACATTGAAATCAGCATGTCCAAATTAGTCAAAAGAGACTGTGTTAAAAATTTCGCACTAGAACGCCTCATTTTACGTGGGCAAGGACAACACAGTATAGACACAACCATAGTATAAGAAATGAACAGTAAAATAGACTAATAATGGGCTCTTAGACAGTACAACCCAACTAGAAATCATTAGTACAAAAATCAGATTCAAAAAATCTGATTCCGGGTGAAAATTAGAACACTGCCGAGAAAAGGCTGAACACTGTAGTAGGAAGTTAGACTGTAAAGAGAAGTAAATGCAGATGAATTTTTGGACTTAATAACCGTGTACCCTTAGCTGAAAACCAGCTGCATTTAGCTGCACAAATAGCCCTAAAAAGTAGCATTAAAAAATTGGACAAGTTATGACACATTTGAATAAACAATGTTGCATTTTCCATCACATTCCCTCAACCAAATTTTTTAATCCCTCCCTCCTTCAATGTGCACAGCCCACATCTCCCAAGGGGCAGAAAATGGGAAGAAATTTTTCCCCAAATTAGCACAAGATTGGCTTGATTAATTAAGCTTAAGCTTGGTTAATTTTACTTAGGTTTGTCTATAAAAGGGTGACCAAGGCTTTAGGTGTTGTCCTTTCTTTTTTCACACCCTAAAAACACAACTCTCTTTCTTCTCTTTTTCTTGCTACAACCGACTGCTCCAAGCCCCCAAAACCCACCATTTTCAAGCCAAAAACCAAGCTAAAAGTTTACTAAAATCTAGTTGTAAGGACAGGCCCGATCATGTACTTTAATTTTCAATTTAATGAGAAATTGAAGAATAATTTGATGCATTTTAGTGCAATTATTAAAGTACATGGTCAAGTACACAGCCGTGTAAGTGGCCGTGTACCACTCAGACTGTGTATGTGTATGTAGCTGTGTAAGTGTACATAGTCATGTAGCAGAACACGGTCAGGTACATGGCCGTGTAAGAGGCCGTATACCGCTCAGGTTGTGAACGAGTAAAAGGCCGTGTTTGAAACAGGGCCGTGTTGAAAAACTTCAACTAGTACACGCTCGTGTCCGGTTAACCTTATAGAGGCCGTGTTGAAGGCCGTGTAATGGGCAAAGAGCCGTTACACAGACCCTCAAATTTGCATGAAACCTAATTACTATGCAATGAGTAATTAAGTTGGAAATTGAATAGACTAAACAGGTACGGTATTGTTTAAATACTATTCATGCAGTGAAAGGAGCGACCGACAGTGAACCTGGTCTACCCTATTATGTGTATATATGAATGAGACATGCAATGTCAGGAAACTGGTCTGGACGACCATTTCTTGACACAAGACTGGAAAATAGATCACCAAAACGCTCGGACCGAGCATCTAAGCACAATAGCGAGAGATAACCCTACCAAGGGTACGATATCGAGAAATGGTCCAGATGACCTCTTCTCACCTAGAGACTGACAAAATCAGAGTCGGAACACTCAGACTAGTCAGTTAAGTAGAAAATGGTGGATGATGAATAGAGAGAAACGCTGTGTCAAGTTATTGGCTAAGACGGCCTTAATTTGACCTAAAGCTGATACATGAATGGTTAGTAGACTTGATCTGGTTGATTGAGTATGAAACAAGATTTTTAGTTTGAGAGATACGCAGTATTAGGATGAGGGTCGAGACGACCTTTACTCGTCCTGAAACTGAAATATTTGGGCTTAGAACGCCCAAATTAGTCAATCGAGCACCTGACACGTTTTTCAAGGTGGGGTCGCACAGATCCCGAAAACTAGTCTAGATGACCTTCGATGGACGTAAAACTAATAAAAATGAAATCAACACGTCAAAATTAGTCAAGAGAGACTGTGTTTGAGATTTCACCCGGAAACGCCTTGATTTGCATGCGAAAGGACAACACAGTGTAGACACAACCACAGTATAGGATATGAACAGTAATTTAGACTGATAATGGGCTCTTAGACAGTAGAAAACAACCAGGAATTTACAGTACAAAAATCAGATTCAGAAAACCAATTTTCTGGTGAAAATTGGAACACTATCGAGAAAGGACCGAACACCACAGTATAAAATTAGACTACGATGAGAAGCCAACACAGATAAAATTGGCCTTAAATTTCCGTGCCCCTTAGCTGCAAAAACAACTGTAATCTACAGCAAACATAGCCCAAAAGGTGGCCATTAAAATAATCTCCCTAGCCATGACACATTGGAATATTTAATTCAAGGGTTTTCAAAAAGCTAGTCAACAACAATTGTTTATTCTTCCCTCCTTCCAATGAGCAGCCCACGCCCACTTCTTCTGAAAATTGGCAGCATATTTGTCCCAAGATTTGGCTAATTTGGTAGATAATTAAGTACGATTAAGCCTAAGTAGTTTAATTAATTTTTGACTATAAAAGACACCCTTGACATAAGACATGGACTTTTGCTTCCACACACATAAAACCACAAGTCTTTTTCTTTTTCTTTTCCTTGCTTGCTGCCGAATCTTCTCAACCCTAAAAGCCAACATTTTGCAAGCCAAAATCTTGACCAAAACTCACAAAAAACTGACCTCTTCCAAGCTTGAGCAAGGGGAGATCGAACCAAGCTTTTCAGGTGCACCGAGGGTAAGTGCAAAACTGATTTTCCTTGTGTTTTGATTCTTGGTTTTGAGTTGTTGTTTGAATGATTTTTTTTGGTAACTTGGCTAGCATAAAACCAACCTCAATCCCTTGAGTTTCCACAACATTTTGACCCCCCAAGCCTAGCCAAAAGTGTGCTTGAGTCCAAAGCACCAAAGGTAAAAACCGAAACCCTTCTCATGGTGATTGGTTGAAAATTTTAGTTTTCAATCTAAGGGTTTTATGTGTATTTGTTTATGCACAAGGTTGTATTAAGTTATTTGAGCCCTTAGCTTTCATTTCTTAAAGTCATTATGGTTGTGGTTGTGTTTACTTTAAGTTGCATATGGTTTATGGATGGAAATGCATGGATGTGTATTATGGTGGCTGGACACAAATCTATCCTTAGAAAACAGCCACGGATTTTGGCCATTTTGACCTACTTAGGGTCCGATTCTAGGATTTGTGAAATAGAATGTTTTTAGGAAATTTTGATATGGTCATTTTTGTTCAAATAGACCTCGGCCAAAAATGACCCTCAGATAGACTGTTCGGCCAGTTTTATTTTGGTGTCCAAAACTGGGAACAAAAATCCGAGTGTTGAAACAGTCTCGGGTTTTGCTAGAAATGACCCACTTAGAGTCCGAACCAGTTCTCAAACTCAACATGAAAGTTGTAGATCTCGTCGAGACCATGAGAACCACTCACGTGTGTCAAAAATTTCACCGTTTCGGGCCTCAAACCGAGCCATTTTTCCAAAGACGTAAAACTGGGATTTTTACAAAAAACTGGGCACCAAGCCCACAGTTTTAATGAAATTAAGAGCCGTTAGAGTTAGAATTAGGCTCCGAGATGAACATGAGATTTGTTCATCTTGTCGAGGACGAAAACTTTCATGTTCAACAAAATTTCAAACAAAGTCGTTTTGACTAAGTTTCAAAATAATTTTCAAAAGTGGTTCAAAACCACCTTTAAAATGCAAGCTTTAAAAATGTGATTTATATACTTCAAAATAAAAATGTGTTTCTAACACTTTAAAATATGAACAAGTTTTTTATAAAAATGTCCCCCACCTTTCAACGGGATGATAAGGGGACGGTTTCAAAATAAAGAATTTTTCCAAGATTTTTACAAGCCAACCCAAACAATTTTTCAAAATAAAATAGTGTGTATAGCCCGGTAGGCTACCACACCAAACAAGCCTTAGTAGCCCGGTAGGCTACTACCCCAAACAAGCCATAGTAGCCCGGTGGGCCATTTTACCAAACAAGCCTTAGTAGCCTGGTAAGCTACCACACTCCATTAAGCGAAGTAACCCGGTCGGTTACTACACTAAGTTCACGTATAGTAACTCGATAGACTACTTAGTTACCAACACGCAAGTTAACCGATCAGTTGACTAAGCGATAAACCAGTCAAGGGACGCGTTTCAAACAACACAGTGAGGAACGATGATTTATCTGTCAGGTAGACGGTTGATCAAACACGATACAAGTTATACACCAAATCCCCATAATAGACTAATAGGGTACCGACGGGTCTCGATACCCCATAGAAACGCAAGTTGTAGTCACTAACATTAATAGTGACTCAACGAGAGTATTAATGAGAGACGTTATTGATGACAGGTGGTAACCTGTGAATTGATAAAGGTGTGATTTCAAGTTGCTTGCAATTAGGTAAGTACAACTCTGCCTATGGCATGAACAAAAATGCTTTTAAATGATATTTTACAGTATGTTAAAATATGTATGCCATGCACACGATGTTGCACCTCATGTTTAAGAGCATGTAGTTTCACAATCAAGTAGATTGATGAAAAAGCAAGCTAGATGCCATACGTCCCTACCATGTAGGATTTGGGATAGCTTAGAGAAGCATATGGCTAGAAAAGATAAACAAGACGGAAAGTAGTAAGTGTGTCGTACCGGCCCTTTCAAATGAAGGGGTTTTAAGTTAAAGCAGAAAGTTGAGCATCTGTTGATGGCTCTCCAGCTAATTTACCACTGGCGTTACCGATGGTCTGTGCAATCATGGTACTGACACATGGGTCCTTAATAGACAAGAAAATAAAAGAGAAGTTTGAAGCATAAATGAACATAACCGGATCGTGTATTAGTTATAGTTCACCATACTTCTAGATGCATTCAGTACACGATGTTCTGTGATGCACATGTTATGTGAAGTGTTATAATTCTTGATATGATATGTGATATGTGATATGTTAAAGTGGTATATGTGATACATGACTGCTTATATGTTTTTAAGTATGTACTATATTTAAACATATTTTGCGGTAAACATGTTGTATTTACTGGGTGTAAAGCTCACGTAGTGTGTTCATGCTGTAGGTAAGCGTCCTACGACTTAAATCCTAATGGGCGATGGTGGCGGCGGAGGTGGATGTGAGGGCAAGGTTATGGAGACACCGCAAGTTTATCTTCCACAAAATTTGAGTATCAGTATTTTGAATAGTAATGGTTAAATAGTACTTTGAATAGTAATTGTCAGACAATATCTTTAAATAGTAATCGTTAAATAGTATGTTTGAATAGTAACCGTTAAATGGTATTTTTGAATAGTGATCGTAAACTGTATTTTTGAATAGTAATCATTAAATAGTATTTTGAATAGTAATCATTAAATAGTATTTTTGAATAGTATTCGGTATACGTACGTATACAGTAAATACGTATATGTAAAAAAAATCCCTAAGTTTATGATATCTAGTTAAGTATAAATTGCTAGAGTGTATAAGAGAAGCAAGTAAGTCAGTTTTTAAGTGACAGTCCGGGCCAATGAGGGCACGGGGAGTCACAGTTGGTACCAGAGAGGTTTCCTGCCACCCTACCTCACATCGCCGTACACCTGCCTCATCTGTTCAAGTAAGTTAGTTTTGTTTTTCAAAAATTTAGTATATAAGTTAACGATTAATTTATAATAAGAGAATGCTTGCACCGGTTGACCCTCAGCAAGTGCGAGAGGATCGAGAAGCGAGTGTAGCTTTCACCACCATGCAACCACACATATACGACGACAGCAACCCATACGAACTCCCTTATTGGATTCATCATATGGAGACCATCTTCGAAGGGTGCCATATTCCACCCTGTCTACAGGTGGTAATGGCCAGTAGCTGATTGCGAGGACCAGTATTGACATGGTGGAACAATCGACGCAGGATCAGGGGTCCAGCGATGCAATGGGATGAGTTCTGCCAAGACCTTTGCAACTCTGACGGTCCAGCTAAGGAGGCTGATATCTGGGCAGATATGCACGAGCGACGATACCAGATCCTCTCCGACACTTGGGATCTCTACGAGGGAGAGACCATGGCACATTATTGTCAGAGATTTCTAGATGCCATGTTACCTCATATCCCTCAGGATAAACACTTTACAGATATAGCCGACCTGCTATGGGGAGAAGTACCAGGGTATGTAAGGAATCTCGTTCCCTACCCTCCACCATATGAAGACTTGAAGTGTTTGATCCGAGACATAGTGGACACCGAGAGGGTAGCACTCAACCTTGAACCAGCCCCCCTGTCTCCCGGACACCATATGGATGAAGATGGTGATGAGGCTATGCCCGATGCCCAACCTAACGACGAGGAGGCGGAGATCCCCGATCACATCAGTGACGAGAGGGAGTAGAAATGTATGAGCCCCAAGTCATCATTGCCAGTGATGATGAAGTTGATTTTGCTTAGGGAGACGAGGATGAAGACCCCGAGGAGTTTCCCCTAAGTGAGACCAAGAATGAGGAAATGTCCGACGTAGAGTTAGGATTGTCCTCTGAGTAGTAGTAACCCTTTTCAAGGAAGTTTTTTTTGTTATGTATTTATGTAGAGGGAAACATTAGCTTTCCCCGTCTGACTCAACTTAATGTACTTAATGGGATCGTATTTTGGGAAGTGTGTGTCACTCCCACCAAGTTTAAAATATATATGAACATGTTTTATGAGATGTTTTATGAAAAGTAGTATCATTTAGCCCTGAGGGCCTAAATATGATTTTTCTACGAGTATGACAAAGTATGGTAAAGAGTACAGGACAGTTCCTGGCTCTCAGATGATGTCCCAATATGACGTGATAGTTGTATTGAACATCATAAGAATAAGAGAAGAGAGGAAAGATATAGTATGTATATTTTTATGATGCTTAAAATGAAGTTGTTTAGTAAGAAGGAAAATGATATGTAAATACGAATCTCAAGTACAAAATTTGAGAAGCTTATGTTCGCTTTTTCCGTTATGTGATAAGGTTACATAGGTGACAATGGCAAGAACAAGAGCCCAAACAAACCAAGCTACGCGAGACGACGAGCTACTGGCATGTCTCGTAACGATGCAGAAAATGACGGTAAATCTGTTAGGAAATGCCCTAAGCATTAGAGACATTTTGATATATTTATTTTGAACTGGATAATAAAATTATATATAGAGGTTATTCATTACATTGTTATCTGTCCTCGTTTTATTTACATGTTAAAGTAAATATAAGCAAATATGGCTCCCTGACTGCTTGTGTTAAACTGTTAGAACGTTGCATGCAATTGACTTTTGTATGCAAGAAGACAATGTTCTAAAGTAAGCAGTCTAAACTATGGTCTATAGTCTATGGGGTTAGACCGAGCATCTAACTCATGTTAAGACTATTATGTTGTCTAAAGCCTTAGAGGGGATAGTTTGTCTTGACTGTCTGGAGCATTGACTCCCAAGTAGAGACATAGATATGTTGCTTAGTGGTGACACATTAGACCGGGACTAAAGCGTGATTGATCTACGAAGTCCTCTTTGAGTGGATCGATCTGCTTTTGACGTTCATTGTGTAGTAACCTTAATCCTGAGTAAATGGGCAGCTTCATGTATAGGACTTGTGTACTTTGATGTTTCAATGGCTAAAGCGTCTCAGAGGTAGTAAGCTTATAGACCGGTTCATTGGGTGCATGACTTGTATACGATGAAGGGTTCGTCTACAGATATCGGAATCATAGCTCTAATGAAGAGTTAAGGGTATCCTCTTAAAGGCATTATATTGAATGTGAAAATGGACAAGGCCTTGGGTCGTCTGCTGGACGGATGACTTCTTATTCACATATGGTGAATAATCATTTTCTTTATTTGGTAGTATAATAGAACTTTAAGATAGCCTGATCAGTAGGATTAAACGAACTTTAGCCTAAGGCTGATCATGGATATCATATGAGGGTTTTGCATACATGACAATGTCATTGGACGATAGCTTGTCACAGGCTTACGTAATATGGTATATAATTGGGAGTTCAATTTTAGGTTTATAGTGGTGTGACTCTGAAATTAGTGATCATATGATTGAGTTGTTCGGTAAAGAATGATGATCATATGGATTTGCGGGAGCCCGATTATATATGTCCAATTAGTCCCTCTACTAGCTCCACATAATTCCTTAACGTTTGGCAAATTGATTAGTTTATTATGCATGGATGGTGTTGACATAGGATAAGGATAGTCGACAAGATTCTCTCCGGTTGGATTCAGATTTTGTTTTGGATAATAGAGTACACAATTATTCGAACTCCAAATAAAGTTGCCATGATTTTATTTTAGATTGGATTGGAGTTGTAGAAAACTATCCATGAGAACAAGAATTTGAAATACAACTGTTTTGTGGATTTTGAAATTTGAATTTTGAATTTTGAATTTTGAATTTTGAAATTTAAATTTTGAAATTTGATTTTGAATTTTGAATTTGAAATTCAATTTTGAAATTTGAAATTTGAATTTTGAATTTGAAATTTGAATTTGAAATTTGAATTTGAAATTCGAATTTGAAATTTGAAAGCCGTTAAAATATTTGAAATTTGAAATTTTGAACGAAAATGCTTTTAAATGATATTTTACAGTATGTTAAAATATGTATGCCATGCACACGATGTTGCACCTCATGTTTAAGAGCATGTATTTTCACAATCAAGCAGATTGATGAAAAAGAAAGATAGATGCCATACATCCCTACCATATAGGATTTGAGACAGCTTAGAGAAGCATATGGCTAGAAAAGATAAACAAGACGGAAAGTAGTAAGTGTGTCGTACCGGCCCTTTCAAATGAAGGGGTTTTAAGTTAAAGCAGAAAGTTGAGCATCTGTTGATGGGTCTGTGCACGCACGGTACTGACACATGGGTCCTCAATAGACAAGAAAAGAAAAGAGAGCGTTTCGGAGCCTCAAATGGCCATTTCACTACTCTTGAAACACTTTTCATCCCGTCTCCGACCCTTGGTCCTCGAGAGGCTCAGGTTTCCTATCCCGGCCTAATATTTTTCCTCGTTTCCCAAAATACCCCTAACATAAAATTTTTTTCTGTTTTAGGCATTTTAGACTTTAAGAGTCGGTTTACTATTCCTTTTTGGGTTGGTTTTCCATTTTCAATCCTAATTCACCGAGGGGTCCTAGTTTCATTCCCGAGTCTAATATTTTCTGGAATAACCGGGAAATTTTACTGTTCTCGGAATATAGTAAATTGCATGTACATGATGAATTTCATGTTTAAAATGTGAAATGAATGATTAATATTGTGTAGAATGAGATAAAATATTCTAACGATATTACAGATTAAAAAATTCGGTGATGTAAAAGCATGCCGAATTGAGCTAGGGAAAAACAGTGAACTGTAAACCCTAGTACGTGACTCAGGGTAAGCTGAGTGCACAAAAAGATAAAATACTGATAGTAGTGATTTTAGACGTGAGTGCGTGTGTGTGTGTTGCACATAGTATTGAGAAGTTGGTCTAGATGACCTCTTCTTGACCTAAAATTGATATATTTAGATTCAGCATGCTCAAATTAGTCAATTGAGCATGAAAAGTAATATTTGACCTGGAGATACGCAGTATCAAGAAATTGATCAAGATGACATTTTCTTGATATAAAACTGATATATTTGTAATCAGAATGCTCTAATTAGTCAATTAAGCACAAAACGAAAATTTTGACCGGGAAATGTACAGTATCGGAAACTGGCCGAGATGACCTCGGATGACGACGAAACTGATATATTTGGATTCAGGACGTCCAAATTAGTCAGTATAACCTATCAGAATGCTCAAATTAGTTAATTGAGCACAAAGGTAATTTTTGACAGGGAATTTGCAGTATCAGAAACTGGTCGAAACGATCTCGGATGAAAACGAAACTGATATATTTGGGTTCAGCACGCCCAAATTAGTCAGGATAGCTCATGTTGAAAATTTGGACAAAAAGGGTATAAAAGGGCGAAATTGCAGAAAAGGCCCCATAATTTTCATTTTCTAGATTTTCTCCCCCACACCTACACCGTCGGTAAACAGTAACCGACCATCGGAAACGGTGTTCGTTTTCGACACCGCCGGTCTCGTTGGAAAGCTCTCGATGAGCTGAGTCCAACGGTGTGCTGAATCGACGGAACCGACGCCGGAGAACGCTGCCCGAAGCCGTCGGTGGTCGAAAATTTTAAACGGCCGTATCTCCGCCGTCCGACCTCCGATCGACACGATTCTGGTCCCAAAAGACTCGTGGTGAAGAGTAGAACAAAACCCAAGCTTCATTTCGGCTCAACAGTCATCGGATCGTGCCGCCCGAAGCCGCGCCGTCGCCGCCGTGGAATCCGTCGATTCCGGCTGAGTTGAGTGACGTGGTTGGTCTCAAAATGCTCAGAGAAGAACGGGGAGCAAAAGCCCGCGAACAATTTCGGGCAACAACCCCGGCACGGCGGAGATTCAACGCCGCCGCCGTGGGTCGTGTTTTCGAGGCCAATTGTCGACGATCGGAGCCTCCAATGGTGAAATTGACACCGCCAATGGACTCCTCTCGTCGAGATCTTCAAGGTGGACACCTCCGTTGTTCGCGCCACCGCCGTTCGCCGCCGGTCAACGCCGGAGTCAACGCCGGTCAACGCCGGTCAACGTTGACCCGGGAGCGGAAAAATGAAGAATGGTCCGTTGGCCTATTTTCGACGTTCTGGACACATCCGCGGCATCAGAATTGCCAACCGGGATTCTGAACGTGAAGAACGGAGACAAAAAGTTTGCGCGGTCAAGACTGAACGGTTCGTCCGATCACCGACGGGATGATTTCGGTAGCGATTTCATTTCCCTTCATTCCTTATGTATATATTGGAATGATTTGTATGTAATTTGTATTCAAATTGTAAAAAGAAAAAAAAAAGAGTAAAATGAATGAAATGTCAGAAAAAGAAAATGTATGGGAAATGTGAATATTTTTACGTAAAAAGTTGAGTTTTACATAAAAATTAGGCCTCTGGTATAGTACGTGGTAGAATAGAATAGGTTAGATGGTTCTGAGGCGTTTCCTAAACGCCGGAAACCTAGAAATTTAGCGGAAATGCTGCCGAAATTTTGAAAACGGCACTATGGGAATTTTGGTGAAAAACGAGATGCAAATTGTGTTTGGTAATGGAAACCGAGACCCTTCGATGAGTTAGGCTCAGAAAATGGGAAAATGAACCTTTGAGGAATAATAAACCATCCCTTCGAGATTGTGAAAATGTAAGAGAACGGGAAAACCAATGGCAAGGGTATTTTAGGAAATGAAAGGTAAATTTGAGGTCGGGATGAAAACCCGAGCCCACGCGATGTCTAAGGCTTTAGATTAGCACAACAAACATTTCAGGAGTAGTGAAATACCCATTTAAGGCTCCGAAACGTGAGAAAAACGAGAAACGACCCTAGGTGTCTGAATAGTATCACCCGAGAGTCGGATGACCAATAGTCGTCTATGGAACAGCAATGGATGCTGTAAAAGTGTGTAAAAGCTTAAGAAATACTATTTTATGATATTTGGGCTTAGAAAATCCTGTTAAAAGTCACAGTGAGCATATGACGGTCCCGAGACATGTTAGGGGCAAAATGGTCATTTTGACCAAAAATTTCTGAAAGGCTCGGAAAGGACCGTGAATGCCTAAGGATAGTTAAAATGAAATTATAAAAGTTAAATTGGGTCTTAAACCAACAAAAAATAGGTTTATGATGAGAGATCAAATCAGGGGTAAAATGGTAATTTTGCCAAGAATTAGTGTAAAAATGGAAATTAGGATTTTAGATTCCTAGGACCATTTACGGGAAATAAAACGTAGAATTTTTACGTTTTACTAAATTTTGAATATGAAATGAAGATTTAGAATAACCGTGGTTATTCCGGTTATAGGAACCCGTTCCAGACGCGGCAAAGGAATGTCTGCGGAGCCGGGGAAGGAAATGCTAGCGAAAGTATCTGTAAGTTTGAACATTTAATTGACTGCAACATGAATAGACTATTATGTCTAAGTGTGATATGTGTAAGTTCCAGCATTCATTTGTCTGCTCATGAACATTCTGATGTTGTTCGTTATATGAATGAATTGATCTGTTATGTCTAGGTTTATGTGCTATATGAATGTTTCATAGCGCGATGCTATGATAAATGTTTGGTAAGCTCAGATATTTACATGTCTGCAGCATGAATTACTATTTGATTGATTTAAGTACTTTTCGTACAAACTTGTAAAGTCCTACGGGCAATAGGGGTGTAGTTAAACTAACTCACCTAATGAAATGAGAAATTAAAAAGTGTATAAATAATACACTATGGAGAAGTGTTAGGGCACTATAGTATGGTTAATTAAAAACACACATAAAGAAATAAATGTAAAGACCTACGGGCAATAAGGGTTCCACCGTGGGATGATTCATATGAATGTCACCGGTGGGGAACTATAAGAAAGATGGTAATGAAACCACTAAGGCATACCGCCCCTCCAACATAGTGGTGGAGGTTTTTCTCAGATCCTACAAGGATATCAGGGCTGTGGAGGCCGATGTTCTAAGGTCGCTCCTTAGACCCTCCCAGTCAGCGCGCTAATAATCATCGGTACTGCCATAAACAGAGCTCTAAACTAGAAATAAAATAGAGAATAAACAATCAATAAAATGATAAAAATCATAATTGAGCATAACCGAAGCTTACGCTAGAATAATGTAAATTCGGTTAGGGTATGTGAATAGTTACCCGTTAGGGTAAAATGAATAATAACTAGTTAGGGTAACTGTTACTATTCATCGATCAAAGGTCAAAATTACTATTCATGATAAATAGTACTATTCATAAAAAATTGAGTTTTAGTGTTTTTGAATCAATATGATTCTTACTATGTATGTTTGAACTTACTGAGCTTGTTAGCTCATCAGTTTGTTCATGTTGCAGGTAAGAAACCTGTCTGGTAGATTTCTGGATGACGGCAGGATGCGAGCGTGTCAAAGGGATAGGGAATCCACTGTGGATATGGTCCTGCTACAAGTTTTCCGCTGAGCGTTGAAAGAGGAGATTTGAATAAAGAAAAGACATGCATTGCAAAAAGATTTGAATTATGTATTGTGTATAAACTATGTTTGTACTTTTAAAAGTGACAAACATAGTTCAATTTAATTACGTTATGTTTACAAACAAGAAAAAGTATTTAAAAAAAATGATTCCAAATTTCACAAAGGGTTTAAAAGAAAGAAAAGAATTTAGGCGACCCGACGAAGTTCACGAGCTATTTCAGTCGGCTAAGGAGCTTGATTGTAATAGTTTCGGTGGACCGAGGTCGGGGGCGCCACAGGTGGTATCAGAGCGAGCTTGACCATATCCCTCTTGGCACGAGACGCAACCTGCTCGTCTATCCAAGTAAGTTAGCCTAGTTTTGAATTAGTAGTTGTTTGTTTATAGGAAAATAAACAACTTAGATGAAATGAGATGATGAGATCAATGAATGTGGACTCACGATTGTATAGTGCTAGTGGACTACCTCAATACGGCTATTCAGAGTTCGAGATAGAGAATTACCATGATTATGATCGTACAGTACTAGAGAATGAACAAGGAGGGCTGCTCAGAGAAGAAATGAAGATTGCCATCAAGTTATATTGAACTCCAATGTCAGCTGCCCACAAAGTTTGGAGTGGCGAATAGTCTTTTAGAATTTCATAGGAAGGCAAGATTAGTGTCACGTTATTGAAATGATTTTCCGGCTGTGTACCATTAATCGGGATGATGGGTCTTGTTGGCTGTTGACAATGCTTTTCGGGGAGATACTCTCGTGTGTATTGGGATTCTTGTGACCAGGAGTAGCGCTTAACTGGACCAAGTTTCACCATGCCATGATTGAGTAAATCTTCTCTCGAAAAAAGTCTAATATCAGCCCTAACTCCTCAAGGGCAAACAGGGTGTCACTTTTAACGTCACTTGAGTTCCTTAGAGTTGCGAACATATGAGAATAAGTTCATCGGATTGAGAAACTGCAGTCGATGTCCGGTGACATAGTTCTAACGTATGCTGTGCGCTTCGAGGAACTGATGAATCCCCTCCAATTTGCGTGGAATTCACAACGAAACTTAAGCCGAGACGAGCGTAGATCCAAGAATGTCTATAGGTGAACGATCTAGTCAAGGAAGAAGAGGACCCGTAAAAATTTCCTGTAGACCAGGAAAATTAGATGTATTAGGCTATATATATATCCTTTATGTTATATTGAAATGTTATGTAATGACATGTGTATGTAGTGACATGTGTGTGATGAATTGTTAGGAACTGTCAAAATGTGTTGATATAATATAATAAGTTTTGTTGTTTTGTCCTATATGAAAAGCCATAATATACGATAAATGGGCCATGTGCATTTATTGTGCTAGAAATGGTCCCGATGAAGAGAAAGAAGATCCGAAGGAGTTTTCCTTTGAAACCGGATCGATAGAATGACTAAAATGTAGAGTGGTACATATGTGTATATATGTATACTCAATGTAAAAGAGGATGTTGTATATACAAGGCCTTAATATTGATATATATGTGAACGTCATGAAACTAGTTATAATAATGCCGTACGATGATATGGCATTAGGATTTCTTTGAATTTCGGGAAATCTTAAAAATTTTGTGAAATATATATACATTGAAAATCTAATGATTGATTCTCAAACGATTATAGGGAAATAGAAAATATGGTGAATACATATGGTTAAGAAAATATGAGTAAATATCTCATCCTGTTAAAAAGGGTGGAGAAATTATAAGGCCTTTTAGAGGTCTAGATGCAAGAAAACGTTGAATTAAGACCGCGTTTAGATGAGATAGAACCTAGGCAGGGTGCTGAGAAGGTTCAGCCACCACTGACCCCTGCGGTTGAATAGGTAGTACATTACTGCTGTTCTTGAAAGGGTACAGGAACTACGGTCTATAGTAAATCAAGAGTTATTATATAAGCGATTCCGTGGAATAAAACCTCTAGAATTTGAGGGCTCTACAGATTCAGTGGAAGCAGAAGAATGATTTTCATCTATATAGATGATTTGAGACTCCATAAACTTGATAAAGCAAGGAGAAGGTTCTGCGTACGTCCTTTGTTCTGATGAAGGATGCTAAGTTCTGATAGAACATTGTCAGAATGAGAAGAGATGAGACTACGGTGAACTAAAATGAATTTCTGGTTGAATTTCATTAAATATATTATGATCCTGCATCACAGAAACCGTAAAAAAAAAAAAAAAAAGGTTTGCCGCATTAAAGCAAGGAAACGTATCAGTGAGTGAAAAGCATCGAAAATTGATCAATTGTCCAAATAATGCCCTTGCGTGGTAATTATTTAGAGGGAAAAGATACAGAGAATGATTGGAATGTTCTGACCAGAGATCCTTATTTTGGTGGATAGTGGTCTAATACCACCACCTTCAATGACAGACTGCGTCAGTCGCGCTCGACAGGTTGAATACCAGCGGGCTAGACAGAAAGAAGAAAGAGAAAAAGTCTGAGAAACCTGAAAGAGGGAAAGGACTTTGACTAAATTTTTCCTAAGTTGGAACCTAAATTGGCTAAAGCAGTAAATCTAATCAGAATGTTAGGCCAGGATAGTTTAATGCTCCATGCCTATAGTCGTAGAATAAAGGAAAAGGCAAATGTTCCAAGAAAATGAAAACCTAACCTGGAATAATAGAAGGCAGCAAAGGAAGCTGACTAATAATATAGGATCAGATGTATCCAGTTGCGCTACAAGGGAGAAGGGGCACTGGCCACAGTGCTGATTTGGCCCTAGTGCATGTTAGCAATATGGGAAAAGAAGGCTATTATGCTAGAAACTGTCCTACAAATCGGTAGAATAGACAGGAAACGTTTTAACCACAGCAACAACATCCCAAGCCCGTGTGTTATAGGCTAGATTTGAAAGATCATTGGTAGTACTGGAAAGACAAGAACACGTAACACGTGCCAATGCTCGCGTCTTGGCGTACACTAAGGAGGATGTGAAAGTAGGAACATCAAACATAGCGACAGAATCGATTGTTATAAGGTTAGTTGATTATGACGTAATCTTAGGAACGGATTTCCTAGGGAAATATCAAATCATAGTTGATTGTCGGAACAGAAAGATAGTATTTCGACTAGACGATGAAGAAAGCTTTGAATACGTGGATTCGTCATGTAAATCAAGGAAGATGATAATTAGCTCGTGAAGTGCGAGTAAGCTAATGTCCAATGATTGAATTGGATATTTGGCCTATGTGGTAGATGTAATAGAGGAACAGAAGCGTCGACCAGAAAATGTTCTTATGGTCCAAGAAATTCTCGACATATTTCTTCGAGGAATTACTTGAATTGTCGTCTGAACAAGAAATTTCCTTTGAAATCGAACTCATGCAAAGAACTACACCCATTTTCAAAGGTGTGGCAGTATTCTCTAAGACTAATTTACGATTAAGAATACCATCAACTGAGTGTTCAAGGAATTCCTAGATAAGTTGTCATTGTGTTTATCGATGACATACTTATATATTCATAGACTCATAAGGAGTATGAAGAGCATTTGAGAATTGCTCTGCACATTATGAGACAGCACCGACCCTATGCAAAATTCTCCAAGTGTGAATTTTAGCTAGATAAAGTGTATTTTCTCAGACACGTCGTCTCCAAACAAGGAATCATCGTAAATCCTATCAAGCGGAGACGACTAATGAATTGCCTGCACCCAAAACTGAAATGGGAATACGGAATTTCTTAGGTTTGGTTGGCAACTATAGAAGACTTGTGGAAAGGTTCGCATGACTAGCGGCACCTCTTACGGCTTCTACGCGCAAGGAGAGGTAATATGAGTAAATTGAAGAATGTGAAAAGAGTTGTCGAAAGTTGAAAAATTGACTAACAAGCACGCCAATTCACATGCTTCTTACAAAAAGGGAGAAATTCATGATATATTGTGATGCATCGAAAGAGAATCTGAATATGTGGCAAAAAGAATGTTGGAGTTGGTGAAGGATTACAACTGTGAGATCCTCTACCACCCAGAAAAAAATCAATCAACCATGTGATGGATGCCTTAAGCAGAAAGTCTACTGTTCCGTACCAGTAGCGAAAAGGAAAACTAGCGAACAATTACGACAAGAGATACACTCATTAGAGTTGGAGCTGATATCCGAAAGGTTAGTTGTACTCCAATCAGAGTCATCGCTATTCGAAGACACTAAAAGGGCTCTGAAGCAAGATCAAATATAATAAGTTATCAAGAAGGGATTTCCAAGGGTGGAATGATCCTACATTAAGGAGGAATTTATATTCTAACTAACGAAGGATTAATGAGGTGAAGTATGACAAAAGCCCATAAAATGCCATATTCAATGCATTTCGAAAAGAGTAAAGTATACCATAAATTAAAATTGCAATTCTGGTGGAAAGAGACGACGAATGAAAGCGCAAAATTTGTGAATCGATGCATGACCGTCAAAAGATCACAACTGAATGAAACATCTAGGTAGAAAACTGGAATCATTGGAAGTTCCCAAACGTAAGTGGGAACATATTACGATGAATTTTGTAGTGGAATTATCAAGGACCCAAGAGCGATATAACGCCATCTGAATTATGGTGGATAAATTGATGAAAACCGCAAGAGTCATAGTAGTGAAAATGACTTTTCACTGGAAAAGTTAGCGAATTTCTATGAAAACTATGTTGTCAGATAACATGGTGTTTCAAATTTGTCATATTTGATTTAGATACGCAATTCACTTCGAATTTTTGGAAGTGTGTACAAGGAGTCATGGGAACGAAATTGCGTCTTAGTACGACTTTTCATCCCTAAACGAAGATCAATCTGAGCGAATTACTTGGACACTAGAAGACATGTTTCGTGTCTAAGTCATGGATTTTCTAAGAATTGGAACGAGAAGTTACTGTTAGAAGAAATTCTCGTACAACAATAGCTACCAAGCTTCTATAGGAATGGTACCTTATGAAGTTTGAGATGGATGAAAGTGCAGATCGCTTACCTATCGGTATGACCTGCGAGAGAAACAATGGCACAAGACCGATTTTGTATAAGAAACATCCGATGTAATTGTGAAAATACAGCAATGAAGAAAGGTCGCACAAAGTCGGCGGAAGAATTATGCAGATAAACTCTGAAGATCCCTAAAGTTTAATGAAAGGGATTTCATATTCTTAAAAAGTATTCCCATTGAAGGGAATAATGTGTTCGGTAAGAAAAGAAAATTTATTCCAAGATGTATTAGACCCTATGAAATTTTTAAACGTGTTGAAAATGTTACCTATAAATAGGTACTACCTTCAGAACTGTCAGCAGTACATAGTGTTTTTCACGAATGTAGGCTAAGGAAACAGGTATCGAATTTATCTCATGTATTGAGGTACGAATCGATTTAGATTTAGGAGAATCTGACATATGAAGAGCAACTTGTTCAAATTTTGCTCGGAAAGATGAAACGAGAATGTTGTACCCTCACTTGTGCTAAATTTTCGAGGACGAAAATTTTATAAGGAGGGGTGAATGTAATAATCGGGAAATTTTACTGTTCTCGGAATATAGTAAATTGCATGTACATGATGAATTTCATGTTTAAAATGTGAAATGAATGATTAATATTGTGTAGAATGAGATAAAATATTCTAACGATATTACAGATTAAAAAATTCGGTGATGTAAAAGCATGCCGAATTGAGCTAGGGAAAAACAGTGAACTGTAAACCCTAGTACGTGACTCAGGGTAAACTGAGTGCACAAAAAGATAAAATACTGATAGTAGTGATTTTAGACGTGAGTGCGTGTGTGTGTGTTGCACATAGTATTGAGAAGTTGGTCTAGATGACCTCTTCTTGACCTAAAATTGATATATTTAGATTCAGCATGCTCAAATTAGTCAATTGAGCATGAAAAGTAATATTTGACCTGGAGATACGCAGTATCAAGAAATTAGTCAAGATGACATTTTCTTGATATAAAGCTGATATATTTGTAATCAGAATGCTCTAATTAGTCAATTAAGCACAAAACGAAAATTTTGACCGGGAAATGTACAGTATCGGAAACTGGCCGAGATGACCTCGGATGACGACGAAACTGATATATTTGGATTCAGGACGTCCAAATTAGTCAGTATAGCCTATCAGAATGCTCAAATTAGTTAATTGAGCACAAAGGTAATTTTTGACGGGGAATTTGCAGTACCGGAAACTGGTCGAAACGATCTCGGATGAAAACGAAACTGATATATTTGGGTTCAGCACGCCCAAATTAGTCAGGATAGCTCATGTTGAAAATTTGGACAAAAAGGGTATAAAAGGGTGAAATTGCAGAAAAGGCCCCATAATTTTCATTTTCTAGATTTTCTCCCCCACACCTACACCATCGGTGAACAGTAACTGACCACCGGAAACGGTGTCCGTTTTCGACACCGCCGGTCTCGTTGGAAAGCTCTCGATGAGCTGAGTCCAACGGTGTGCTGAATCGACGGAACCGACGCCAGAGAACACCGCACGCGCCGCCCGAAGCCGTCGGTGGCCGAAAATTTCAAACGGCCGTATCTGCGCCGTCCGACCTCCGATCGACACGATTCTGGTCCCAAAAGACTCGTGGGGAAGAGTAGAACAAAACCCAAGCTTCATTTCGGCTCAACAATAGCCGGATCGCGCCGCCCGAAGCCGCGCCGTCGCCGCCGTGGAATCCATCGATTTCGGCTGAGTTGAGTGACGTGGTTGGTCTCAAAATGCTCAAAGAAGAACGGAGAGCAAAAGCCCTCGAACAATTTCGGGCAACAACCCCGGCACGACTGATATTCAGTGCCGCCGCCGTGGGTCGTGTTTTCGAGGCCGATTGTCGACGATCAGAGACTCCAATGGTGAAATTGACACCGCCAATGGACTCCTCTCGTCGAGATCTTCAAGGTGGACACCTCCGTTGTTCGTGCCGCCGCCGTTCGCCGTCAGTCAACACCGGTCAACGTGGTCAACGCTGGTCAATGGCGACCCGGGAGCGGAAAAATGAAGAATGGTTCGTTGGCCTATTTTCGACGTTCTGGACACATCCGCGGCATCAGAATTGCCAACCGGGATTCCGAACGTGAAGAACGGAGACAAAAAGTTTGCGCGGTCAAGACCGAACGGTTCGTCCGATCACCGACGGGACGATTTCGGTAGCGATTTCGATTCCTTTCATTCCTTATGTATATATTGGAATGATTTGTATGTAATTTGTATTCAAATTGTAAAAAGAAAAGAAAAAAAAAAGAGTAAAATGAATGAAATGTCAGAAAAAGAAAATGTATGGGAAATGTGAATATTTTTACGTAAAAAGTTGAGTTTTACGTAAAAATTAGACCTCTGGTATAGTACATGGTAGAATAAAATAGGTTAGATGGTTTTGAGGCGTTTCCTAAACGCCGGAAACCTAGAAATTTAGCGGAAATGCTGCCGAAATTTTGAAAACGGCACTATGGGAATTTTGGTAAAAAATGAGAGGCAAATTGTGTTTGGTAATGGAAACCGAGACCCTTCGATGAGTTAGGCTCAGAAAATGGGAAAATGAACCTTTGAGGAATAGTAAACCATCCCTCCGAGATTGTAAAAATGTAAGAGAACGGGAAAACCAATGGCAAGGGTATTTTAGGAAACGAAAGGTAAATTTGAGGTCGGGATGAAAACCCGAGCCCACGCGATGTCTAAGGCCTGGGATTAGCATAACAAACGTTTCAGGAGTAGTGAAATACCCATTTAAGGCTCCGAAACGTGAGAAAAACGAGAAACGACCCTAGGTGTCGGAATAGTATCACCCGAGAGTCGAATGACCAATAGTCGTCTATGGAACAGCAATGGATGCTGTAAAAGTGTGTAAAAGCTTAAGAAATATTATTTTATGATATTTGGGCTTAGAAAATCCTGTTAAAAGTCACAGTGAGCATATGACGGTCCCAAGACCCGTTAGGGGCAAAATGGTCATTTTGACCAAAAATTTCTGAAAGGCTCGGAAAGGACCGTGAATGCCTAAGGATAGTTAAAATGAAATTATAAAAGTTAAATTGGGTCTTAAACCAACAAAAAATAGGTTTATAATGAGAGATCAAATCAGGGACAAAATGATAATTTTGCCAAGAGTTAGTGTAAAAATGGAAAATAGGATTTTAGATTTCTAAGACCATTTACGGGAAATAAAACGTAGAATTTTTACGTTTTACTAAATTTTGAATATGAAATGAAGATTTAGAATAACCGTGGTTATTCCGGTTATAGGAACCCGTTCCAAACGCGGCAAAGGAATGTCTACGGAGCCGGGGAAGGAAATGCTAGCGAAAGTATCTGTAAGTTTGAACATTTAATTGACTACAACATGAATAGACTATTATGTCTAAGTGTGATATGTGTAAGTTCCAGTATTCATTTGTCTGCTCATGAACATTCTGATGTTGTTCATTATATGAATGAATTGATATGTTATGTCTAGGTTTATGTGCTATATGAATGTTTCATAGTGCGATGCTATGATAAATGTTTGGTAAGCTCAGATATTTACATGTTTGCAGCATGAATTACTATTTGATTGATTTACGTACTTTTCGTACAAACTTGTAAAGTCCTACGGGTAATAGGGGTGTAGTTAAACTAACTCACCTAATGAAATGAGAAATTAAAAAGTGTATAAATAATACACTATGGAGAAGTGTTAGGGCACTATAGTGTGGTTAATTAAAAACACACATAAAGAAATAAATGTAAAGACCTACGGGCAATAAGGGTTCCACCATGGGATGATTCATATGAATGTCGCCGGTGGGGAACTATAAGAAAGATGCTAATGAAACCACTAAGGCGTACCGCCCCTCTAACATAGTGGTGGAGGTTTTTCTCAGATCCTACAAGGATATCAGGGCTGTGGAGGCCGATGTTCTAAGGTCGCTCCTTAGACCCTCCCAGTCAGCGCGCTAATAATCATCGGTACTGCCATAAACAGAGCTCTAAACTAGAAATCCAATAGAGAATAAACAATCAATAAAATGATAAAAATCATAATTGAGCATAACCGAATCTTACGCTAGAACAATGTAAATTCAGTTAGGGTATGTGAATAGTTACCAGTTAGGGTAAAATGAATAGTAACCAGTTAGGGTAACTGTTACTATTCATCGATCAACGGTCAAAATTACTATTCATGATAAATAGTACTATTCATAAAAAATTGAGTTTTAGTGTTTTTAAATCAATATGATTCTTACTATGTATGTTTGAACTTACTGAGCTTGTTAGCTCATCAGTTTGTTCATGTTGCAGGTAAGAAACCAGTCTGGTAGATTTCTGGATGACGGCAGGATGCGAGCGTGTCAAAGGGATAGGGAATCCACTGTGGATATGGTCCTGTTACAAGTTTTCCGCTGAGCGTTGAAAGAGGAGATTTGAATAAAGAAAAGACATGCATTGCAAAAAGATTTGAATTATGTATTGTGTATAAACTATGTTTGTACTTTTAAAAGTGACAAACATAGTTCAATTTAATTACGTTATGTTTACAAACAAGAAAAAGTATTAAAAAAAAATGATTCCAAATTTCAGAAAGGGTTTGAAGGAAAGAAAAGAATTTAGGCGACCCGACGAAGTTCACGAGCTGTTTCAGTCGGCTAAGGAGCTTGATTGTAATAGTTTCGATGGACCGAGGTTAGGGGCGCCACCTTTTCACCCCTCGTTCCCCGAAATGCCCTTATGCCGTTTTAAAAATTTCAACAGCATTTCCACTTGTATTTTTAGGTTTCCCGGCGTTAGGTATGCCTCAGAACCTTTGTATCTGCCACGTACTATACCAGAGGTCTATTTTATACAAAGTTTTCAAACTTTGTATAAAAATTTCCACATAACCAATATTCAAAAATCAATACATAATCAATAATATTTTCCAAACTAACCTTGGTTTAACATGTTAATCATCACCAAAGTTTTTCATCACAACATTTCAAATATCACATATCACTCTTAGGTTTTCTAATGTGTAAATCAACATCAAAACCTAACAAAATTTTCATTCCAACCCTAGCATTAGCCACGGATTTTTCATGCAAATCACATAGAAAATCCTGCTTTCTTTCCTAGGGTTTTTTTATCAACATTCCATATTCTCATTCAACACTAAAAATTTCCCATTTTCAAGTGTTCATATCCCACGGATTTTAGCATGAAATTTCATCAAAATTTTCTTATTTCCTTATTCCAATTCATGCTTAATTCAACATGTAATCAAATGAATCTAAACACCAAATCACACCAACTATGCCACGGTTTTTCAATGGAAACATGCAAAATTTTTGCTTGTTTTATAACCCTAAATCATGCTTCAAAATCTAAACATCAAACCAATCACAACATCAACTTTTTCAATGTTTTTCTACTCTACAAACCCACAGATTTTCACTAAGAAAATCAAAGGAAATTGCTTCAATTTTGAAGATTACCCTATCTAGTTGATGGCTTGATGCTAGAATTGCAATGAAAGCTAAGTTTGGTGTGAAACTTAAAACAACATTTTAGCCTAATGGGGGGAGAAAGGCCACGGATTTTTGGCTGAAAAAAGAAAAGCAAGAGTTTGGCTCAATATTTCTATTTTTTTGAATGATTTTGGATGCATATTTATAGGCAAAAGCCAAGGGTTTTTTAGCAAATTTTTCCAACAATTTGCTAATTGTTCAAGGGCCAAAATGCAATAATTTTGGGCCAAAAACCTAATTTTTTTCTTTCTCCCTTTCCACATGGTCGAATGGCCTTTTAGATAAATCCCTAAAAAATTTTTTTATCATTTTGACATGATCTAAGCCATTGATCAAAAAGTAGAATAATCCTAGCCATACACCTTTCAAATTACTTTCCAAACCAAAAAATAAAAATGGATATATGACATCAACATGATAATGTCATCCTACTATTTATATTAATTCACTAATTAATTCGTGGTCAAATTTTGACTGAAAGCCGATCCGAATGGAACTTTACCGAAATCGCGTAAGCGGGTTCCGGGTGCCTTTGGTGCGATCGGTTTGTTTTATTTTGCTTCTGTTTGGCCATAATTCTCTATCGTAAATTTCTATCGTTTTAGTGCATTTTGATACATTCTCTAGGGTTTTTGGCTCTGATTTCGAACCGTCACACCCAAAAATGTTCGGTAAGATTTTCTATCCCCAAACTCACTCATTCTAACACTGCCGGAACATTTTCACAGTATTCTCAACAGTATTAAAACACAATTTTTTCATATTTTATTCATTAAAATTGCTACATACATACAATTTTAACCTACTCCAAGAATCTAAAATTTCCGGTTATCACATTCACCCTCTTATAGAATTTTTGTCCTAGAAAATTTAGAACAAATGGGGGTACAAATTTCTAATTTCATCTTTGCGTTCCCATGTAGCCTCTTCAACGTTGTGATTTTTTCACAGCACTTTGACTAATGGGATTGTTTTATTCCTTAAAACTTTATCTTCGCATGCCAAAATTTGAACAGGCCTTTCTTCATAGGTCAAGTCTTCCTGAATCTGGATCGGTTCATGTTTCAGCTCATGGGACGGATCCAATATGTACTTCCGTAACGTCGACACGTGAAACACGTTATGTACTACCGACATTTCTGGAGGCAACGCCAATCTATAGGCAACTTTACTAATGCGTTCGATGATCTCGTATGGTCCAATATATCTTGGACTCAATTTCCCCTTCTTCCTGAATCGCATTATTCCTTTCATCGATGAAACTCTTAGGAATACGAAATCCCCTTTTTTGAACTCCAGGGATCTTCGTCTTTTGTCCGCATAGCTCTTCTGTCAGCACTGGGCTATCTTTATCTACTGCTGTATTTTTGTAACTGCATCCACTTTCTCTTGTACAAAATCTATCTTATGTAGTCATTTCTCTTGTAGGTCGTACCGATGAACTGGTGATCTACACTTCCTTCCATACAAAGCTTCATAGGATGCCATACCTATCGAAGCTTGGTAGCTATTGTTATACAAAAACTCTACTAATGGAAGTTTCTCGTTACAGCTCCCTGGGAAATCTATTATACACGCACGCAGCATATCTTCTAGCATTTGGATAGTTCGCTCAGATTGCCCGTCTGTCTACGGATGAAATGCTATGCTCAGGCGTACTTATGTTCCCATAGCTTCTTACACACATGTCCAGAAGTTCGAAGTAAATCGTGGATCACGATCTGACACAATAGATTTAAGAACTCCATGTAGCCTGACTATGTGGTTAACATATAAGCTCGCTAACTTTTCCAATGAGAAGGTCATTTTTACTGCAATGAACCTTGCCATTTTTGTTAATCTGTCTACAATAACCCAAATGGCATCATAGCCTTCTCAGGTCTTCGGTAGTCCTACCACAAAGTCCGTTGTGATATGTACCTATTTCCACTCAGGAATCTCCAGCGGCTCTAACTTTCCACCTGGATGACGATGTTCAGCCTTAACTTTTTGGCACGTCATACATCTGTTTACAAACTCAGCTATATCCTTCTTCATCCCTTTCCACCAAAATTGTAGTTTCAAGTCCTGGTACATCTTACTGGCTTCGGGATGTACTGAATAGGACGTTTCATGGGCTTTTGCCATAATTCGCCTTCTTAATCCTTCATCATCTGGAATTTGAATTCTCCTCTAATGTAGGATTAGTCCATCTTTAGACGCTTCTTCTTGTGAACTTGCTAGCTTCGGATCTCGTTTCTGTGCTTCCCTGATATCTTTATACAATGTTGACTCCAATTGTAACGTAGCTAGCTTTTCGGCTATTACCTCCAGCTCCAGCATGTTGATTTCTTATTGCAATGGCTTTAGAAATTTTCCAATGGACAGTAGCTGCGAAGCAATAGATTTCCTACTTAACGCATCTACAACGTGATTGGCTGTTCTCGGATGATAGAGGATTTCACAATCATAATCCTTTACCAGCTCTAGCCATCTTCTTTGCCGCATATTTAGCTCTTTTTGTGTGAAGAAATACTTTAGACTTTAGTGGTCAGTATAAATCTGACACTGAGCTCCATATAGATAGTGTCGCCAGATCTTTAACGCGGACACTACTGCGGCAAGCTCCAAATCGTGCGTGGGATAATTTTTCTCATGGTCCTTTAATTGACACGAGGCATAGGCAATCACCTTGTCACGTTGCATCAGGACGGCTCCTAATCTCATCTTCGAGGCACTGCTGTATATCATGAATATCTCCCCTTTAGTAGGGAGCGTAAGTATCGGCGCATTCGTTAGTCGTTTCTTCAACTCTTGGAAGCTTTTCTCGCACTATTCAGTCTATTCATACTTTTTTTTCCTTGCATGTAAGCGCCGTGATAGGAGCAGCGAGTCGCGTGAATCCTTTAACAAATCTCCTATAATAGCCAGCTAGACCTAAGAAACTCCGTATTTCTGTCACGTTCTTAGGTGCGGGCCATTCGTTGATCGCCTCTACTTTTGCAGGATCCACAGTGATTCCTTCCTTGGTAACCACATGTCTAAGAAAATGTACTCTATCCAGCTAGAATTCACATTTGGAGAATTTGGCATAGAGTTGATGCCCCCTTATTGTCTGCAAGACAGTCTTCAAATGTTCCTCATGCTCCTCGCGAGTCTTTGAATATATAAGTATGTCATCGATAAACACAATGACAAACTTATCCAAATATTCTTTAAAGACTCGATTCATCAAGTCCATAAAAGCTGCTGGCGCATTTGTTAACCCAAACAGCATCACAAGGAATTCGTAATGACCGTAACGAGTCCTAAATGCGGTCTTGTGGATGTCACTCTCTTTGATCCTAAGTTGATGATATCCTGATCACAGATCAATCTTGGAGAATATCGCTGCGCTTAATTGATCGAACAGGTCGTCAATTCTAGGCAACAGATACCTATTCTTGACAATAACCTTGTTCAACTCCCGATAATCGATGCACATCTAAAATGATCCATCCTTCTTCTTGACAAACAGTACTGGAGCACCCCATGGAGAATAGCTCAACCATATAAATCCTTTGTCAAGAAGCTCCTTCAACTGCTCTTATAACTCTTTTAGCTCTGCCGATGCCATCCGGTATGGTGCCTTTGAGATAGGTGCAGTTCCTGGCATCAGCTCGATCTCAAAGGAAATTTCTCGTTCAGGCGACAATCCTGGTAATTCCTCTGGAAAGATGTCAATGAATTCCTTCACAATATGAACGTCTTTGGGTTGGAGCTTTCGTTCCTTTGTCACGTCCAATATACGTGCTAGGTATCTAGCACAACTGCTAGACATTAGCCTCCTTGCTTCCATTGAGTTGATCATTATCTTCTTCGATCTACGTGAAGTATCGACGAACTCAAATCCATCTTCTTGGTCTGCTTGAAATCTTATCTTCCACTTCCGACAATCAATCGTGGCTTGATACTTCCCTAAGAAATCCATTCCTAGTATTACATCGTAGTCAGCAAGCTCCATCATGATCAATTCTGCAAACAATTCCCTATTTGCCACAATTATTGATACATGCGGTAACCAATAATTGGACATCAAGACTTCCCCTGAGGGTAGTGCAGTTCTAAACATCATACCCATATTGTCTTTAGGATGTCCTATCCTATTTGCAACCTGGTATGAAATGAAAGAATGCGTAACTTTAGATTCAAATAAAACAGACGCCAAATTATTAGCGACAGAAAGCTGACCTGTCACTACATTTGACGTTCGAGCTTCCGCCTCTTCCTTTATGTATACCATGACTCTAGCATCTACTCGAGGTAAGCGTTCTTGTCTTTCCTGCCTCTCAGAATGGGATGAACTTTCAGCTTTAACCTGCAGTGAATGTGCCTGGGAACGTTACTGTTGTGACTGAGACGATCCTTGCACATTTTGTCTATTTTCTGGACAATTTCTAGTAAAATGACCGTCCTTCCTACATTAGAAACAGGCATTTGGGGCAAATTTGCATCTGCCTGCATGTCTTTTCCCGTAGTTTACACAGTCTCGAACATTAGGACCAGCATTATTGTTTGTTCTCCTCTGTTGGTTCCTATTCCCATAATTATTCCATTTTCTCTTCCCCTGGGATTGTTGACCGGAAGTACTTGGCTGCCCAGCCTTGACATTTGAACTAGACTTGCTGCTTTATCCAACTTGAGATCCAGCTTGTATAGCTTTAGCTAACACCTTCTCCTTCTTCTTAGCGTCCCAAATCTTTTCTCTTTCTTCCTTCTATCAGACCAGATAATACTCTGCCCTCAGCGCACGACTAACACAATCAGATACAGTGTCAGGTGGCGTCAACCCACTGTCCAGCAATGCTGAGATTTCGGGACTGAACATTCCTAGCATCTTCTGGATTTTCTCCCTCTCAATGGTGACAGTGTATGGGCACAGTCTGGACAACTGATCAAACTTACTGCAGACTTCTATCACTGTCATATCCCCCTACTTCAACTCTGTGAATTCTCGTTGTTGTGGTCTCAACAGTGCAGGATTATAATATTTCTAGTTAAACTCCTCCAGAAAGTCCAACCAAGACATCGTATACATATTTCTTCTCAACTTGACAAATTCCCACCAAAACCTTGCATCTTTTTTCAGAACAAAGGACGCACACATAATCTTCCCCTGATAATTCAACTCTATAAATTCCAATATCATGTAGAGTGAATGTGACAACCGGGAAATTCAGGCAATTCTCGGATGAAAATGTACAAATGTATGTATATAACAATTTGTACTATTTAAAGAGTGAAATAAATGTATTTATATTGTTTAGAATATATGAAAATGTTCTAACAATACTGACGAGTAAGAATTCAGTGTTGGAAAAATTCACTGAGTTGAAACGGGTGAAACGGTGCAAAATCGACATTGAAAACCCTAACCGGAGCAATAAAAGATGGAAAACTTCCGGGATTGATTTTGATCAAACGGAAGCAGTTTAAATTGATCCGACTGCACAGGAGACCTCAGGAACACGCCGGGACGATTTCAGGAAAATTTCGGCTCGAACCGGTATCAGTCAAAAAGTAGTCGAATTAATGTGAATAGTGAAATTCAAAGTCAACTTTTGCTTTAGCATTTATGACATCATAAATCCATTTAATAAATAAAAAGAAGATGATGATTGGTAGAATTAATGGCCATGATTCATTTGCCTTTTTGATCTAAAGGCCAAGGTTTGGCCAAAAATACACCTTTTTAATTTTTGAAAATTATGGAAAGAATTAGGTTGAAAGATGTCTAATTCTCATTGGTGGAAGGCTAAATTAATTGGCCTTTGGTTTCATTAAGTCGGCAACATTGTGATAAAGTGGCCGAAACTTGTTTCAAAGCCAAAACCAAAAGAAAAAAAATTTCTTCTAAGTGTTCATGGAGAATACGTGAGCCACCAAGGAGAACCAAGCAAATCTTCCAAAATTTCTTCACAAAAGTGGTATCAAACACTTCATTGAAGGCAAAGGAAGCAAGAAAGCAAGGTAACCTTCTTTGGTTTGCATTTTTTCTTGGTTTTTCTTCAAGAAAACTATGGGATGAATAGTGAAAAAGATGGAAAAATTTTTGGTGGTTTTCAATGATTTGATGCTTGGGTTTTGTTAAGGGTGTAATTAGTAGGAAAACCATGTAATTTGTTTAAAGAAAAACCAAATTTTGGTTGGTTTTTCAAGGGTAAATCTGTGGGTTACTTTAGGTAACCAATGAGAAAACTTTGTGGTTAATTGCTAACATGCTTTCAAAGTTGAAATTGGTGAAGAATAAAGCTTGTATGTCATGGTGAAAAGCTTAAAAAAATTCTTGGTGTGAATTACATTAAATGGCCGTGGGGTTTAATAATGATTTGGAAGAAAATTTTTGCATGGTTTATGTGGTATTTGGTTGATTGGAATTATGCAATTTAATATGCAAATGATGAATTTATAATGGAAAGAATGAAACAAAATTGTTTGGCATGTTTTCATTCTTTGGCTGTGGGGTACAAGTGTGTAAAAACCCTAGGAAAATTGGTTAAAAATGCTAAGAAAATGGGCTTGAAAATGTGGTAAAAACATGACATTAAATGGCCTAAAGTGTGGTGAAAGTTTGACAAATTTTTGGTTCGGTTTGGTTGTGAAAACCGAAACCAAATTAAGGGCAAAATTGTGGAAAAAATTTTGTGATGTGGGTTAAAATGTGAAATTGGAATTTGTGGGTTTTTATGTAAAAGTTTGGAAAACTTTTACATAAAATAGGCTTGTGGTATAGTACGTGGCAGGTACATACGGTTCGAGGCGTACCTAACGCCAGAAGCCTTAAAATTACGCCGAAATGCTGCCAAAATTTTGAAAATGGCATTCGGGGTAAAATGGAAATTAAAAATAAAAGTTAGGGCCGGGGCGGAAACCCGAGTCCCTAACGAAAAATTTTGAATGAAAAAAAAAATTTTTTAAGGGGTGGGTCATGAATAGTAACCCGTCCCCTTGAAAATGAAAAACGTGAGTGAAATTGAAAAAAAAACCGACCCCGAGCCTGAGTCGGGCATTTTTGGAAACGAAATAAAGGTCTGAGTCGGGAACGGAAAACCCGAGCCTCGGAGACCTAGGTCGGGAAAGTCTAGATGAATGTTTTAAATACCAGTGAAACGTCCATTTGAGGCTCCGAAACGATAGAAAATCGCTAAACCGACGTAAGGGTCAGAATAGTGCTTCCCGAGGGCCGGGAAAGCAAAAAGTGGAAATAAAATAAAAACGAACCCGGTAATGATTAGAAAAGAGTCAGAAATATTCCTGAGAGCCAAAAATGCAGTCTGGATCAAGAAAAATTCCGTCAGGGGCAAAATCGTAATTTTGCAAAAGTTGGGGAAAAAAGGTGAAAATAATAAATAAAGCCTAAAAAGTTATAAATAGGTTTTATTTAAGCTTTTTAATGAAAAATAAAAGCTATAAATGGAAATAAAAAAAATTAACAGACAAAGTTTTGTCTGTAGGATCAAAAAATCGACCTACGAGGAAGGCGATCAAAGATTCAAGAGAGAGAAAGGGAACAGTCTGATAAGGTAAGTTCAGACATTTACCTGTCTGCAACATATAGCATTATTGTTGCTAATTTTGATGTACTAACTATAAGTTAGGTACATATGTGCTACGGGCACTATTATAGAGTAGAGAGAGAGACGTAATGTGCTACGGGCTCTATAAGAATGGGACACATGGTTAATTGTGCTTCGGGCACTAGAGCGAGGTTAATAAAACTCACTCACCTAAAATTAAAATGTGAACCATTCTTAACCACGGGACAATGTGAAGTCACCGGGTTAGAATGTTAAAAAGTCGGTAATGAAACCACTATCTGGCGTACCAGCCTTCCGTACAGGGAGGTACTATTTTTGCCTTCGGGGCTATGAAAATAAGGCTGTGGAGGTCAGCACTAATGTACCGCTCCCAGTCATATAAAATTTTGCCTTCGGGGCTATGAGATTAAGGCTGTGGAGGTCAGCACTAATGTACCGCTCCCAGTCATGCGCACTTAAATGGTACTGCCAACCTGAGCTCAAAACCAGAACATAATTAAAGATAATTACCTAAAACTGAAACTATGCCATAATTGAGCATAATACAATTTAGTGAGAGCACTAACATCGCGGTAGATGTACTAGTGTGATACAGTGTTGTGGTCAACCTTACTATTCATGTATGAATAGTGGTCAAAGTTACTATTCATGTATGAATAGTAGTCGATAGTACTATTTACGATGAATAGTACTATTCATAGAAATTTCATTTCTTGCATGTTTGAACTTACTGAGCCTGTAGCTCACCATTTTTGCTAATGTTGCAGGTAAGCGACCAGTTCAGTAGCTTGTTTGACTGGATGCGGACGGGATGGCGCGTGTCAAATGGGATAGCTGGGCAAGGGATATGGTACTGCCAGAGTCTTCCCGCTGAGCGTTAAAGTGAAGGGAAAAAGGGGGAAACAGTCTTTTGTAATATTATATATTTTATGAAAGTACTGTAATATGTAAATTACTTTGCACTTGCCAACAAAGTAAATAGTAGGAAAGATTTTATATGTTGTTTAAAGAAAAAAAAATTTCCCCAAAAACGACATAATTTTAAAAAGAGAGAGAGATAAGCCGGCGACCCATGAGAGTACAATCTATCGCAGTTAGCGATAAGCTCAACTGTAATAGTATTGTATGATCTCTACGAGGGGCGGGCCGCCACAGTTGGTATCAGAGTGGAATTACGATGGATCTAGTTTGGATTACCAACTGCCGTCACAGTTGGTATATCAGAGCAGTGTGACCATATCCTGATTTGACACTTCGCGCATCCTGCACCGCTATCCAAGTAAGTAGTTTACTTAAGTTTAGTTAATTATTTTCTTATGTGAAAATAATTATTTTACAGGTAGCAAGATGGTGGATTTGCGTGATCGACCAGAGGGACGAGAACGACGTCCTAATGTTATGGAAAGACTGGATCAGATACAAGCCCTGCTAGAAGCTCAGATGCAAGAGAATGCTATTCTGAGGCGACGGGTAGAGGAGCTAGAACAGAGACAAGGCCCTGAGGATACCCAAGTAGAACAGGAAGCTGAGGTAGATCCAGTTATCACTCCAGCTGCGGTATATGAGAGAGCTCCGGAACCACAACCAGTATTAAATCTAGAACCCCTCTATGAAAGATTCAGGCGTATGAGGCCGCCAGAATTTGAAGGGTCTACAAATCCCTTAGAGGCTGAAGACTGGTTGTCATCATTGCAAGTGATCATGGAGTTCATGAACCTAACCGACCGAGAAAAGGTTGCATGTGCGTCTTTTGTGCTGAGAAAAGATGCTCGTTTTTGGTGGGACACTGTACGAATGAGAAGAGACGTTTCTACCATGAGTTGGGCAGAATTTCTGGAAGAATTTAACCAGAAATATTACGACCCTGCATCTCTAAGACAACAACAGAAAGAGTTTTCAGAATTGACGCAAGGAAACATGTCGGTAAGCGAAGTCTGCCGAAAGTTCGATCAGCTATCCCGTTTGTGCCCTTATGTAGTCCCTACTGAGAGGGAGAAAATACAGAAAATGATAGGGATGTTCAGGCCAGAAATTGCGGCATTAGTGGATACTGGACAAGTACCACCTACTTCTGTAGCAGACTGTGTGAGTCGGGCCATCAGAGCTGAGTTTCATGTAGCCCGACAGAAAGAGGAAAGAGAAAAACACTGGGAGGCTAAGAAGAAGGAGAGGGCTTTGGTGAAGTCTACACAAGCTGGTTAATCAAGCAAGCCTAGTCAGAATGCTAAACCAAGCCAGGGCAATAGTCAAGGTTCCCAGCAAAACAAGAGGAAAGGCAATTTTTCTGGAAATCGCCAGGGCAATAATCGAAACCAACAGCAGAGAACAACGGGTAATGCGGAATCAAATGTGCAAAATTGTCCTACATGCGGGAAGAGACATTCCGGGCAATGCAGATTTGGGCCACTTGTTTGCTATGAATGTGGAAAGGAAGGCCATTATGCCAGAAACTGTCCAAATAGACAGGGTGGACAAGGCACTTCCCAACAGTACCAAACGCGCCCACAAGCTCATTTCCTTCAGGCCAGAGTTGAAGAGTCACCAGTGAGGTCGCAACGCCAGGAGCGAATGTCACGTGCTGATGCTCGTGTGATGGCCTACAGCAAAGAGGATGCAGAGGTAGGAACATCGAACGTGGTGACAGGTCAGCTTCCTGTCGCTAGTCATGTAGCCTCTATACTATTCGATTCCGGTGCTACGCATTCTTTTGTTTCCTATGCATTTGCTGACAAGATAGGACTTCCTAAGGATAATATGGGAAGAGTATTTAAGACAGCTTTACCTTCTGGGGAAGTATTGTTGTCCAGTTACTGGTTACCCTATGTACCAGTATATGTGGCAAATAGGGAACTATATGCGGAGTTAATCGCAATGAAGATTGCGGATTACGATGTGATTCTAGGCATGGATTTTCTAGGGAAATACCAAGCTACGATCGACTGTCGAAATCGAAAAATAGTATTCCAACCCGAGGAAGAAGAGAGTTTCGAATACGTCGACACTTCTCACAAACCCAGGAAGATGATCATCAGTTCACTGAGAGCCAGCAAGCTGATAGCCAGTGGTTGCGTGGGATATCTGGCATATGTGGTGGACACTACAGAGGAACAGAAGCTTCAAGCTGAAGATGTTCCTGTGGTTCATGAGTTTCTTGACGTATTTCCGGAAGAGTTACCAGGGATACCGCCAGAAAGAGAAATCTCGTTTGAAATTGAATTGATGCTTGGAACAGCACCTATTTCCAAAGTACCATACCGCATGGCTCCAGTGGAGTTAAAGGAGCTACAGGAGCAATTAAAGGAGCTTTTGGATAAAGAATTCATCAGGCCGAGTTTTTCTCCATGGGGTACACCTGTGTTATTTGTCAAGAAAAAGGATGGAACATTCCGACTGTGCATTGATTATCGGGAATTGAATAAGGTTACGGTCAAAAATAGGTATCCGTTACCTAGAATTGATGACCTATTCGACCAGTTAAAAGGCGCAGCAGTATTTTCCAAGATCGATTTACGATCAGGATATCACCAGCTGAGAATCAAAGAGAGTGATATTCCTAAGACGGCGTTTAGGACTCGTTATGGGCACTACGAGTTTCTTGTGATGCCATTTGGATTAACAAATGCACCAGCAGCGTTCATGGACTTAATGAACAGAATTTTTAAAGAGTATTTGGATAAGTTTGTCATTGTGTTCATTGATGACATTCTTATATACTCGAAGAGTCATGAGGAACACAAGAAGCATCTGAGGATTGTGCTGAATACGATAAGGAAGCATCAACTGTATGCCAAATTCTCAAAATGTGAGTTTTGGCTAGACAGAGTACATTTCCTCGGACATGTTGTATCCCAGGAAGGTATTGCTGTAGATCCGACGAAGGTAGAGGCAATTAACCAGTGGCCTGCACCCAAGAGTGTGACGGAAATACGCAGTTTCTTGGGGTTAGCTGGATATTATCGGCGATTTGTAGAGGGATTCGCGCGATTAGCTGCACCTCTTACTGCTCTTACACGCAAGGAAAGGAAGTACGAGTGGACTATGGAATGCGAAAGAAGCTTTCAGGAGTTAAAGAGGCGACTGACAAGCGCACCAATCCTTGCGCTTCCCACTGAAGGGGAGAAGTTTGTGATCTACAGTGATGCATCGAAAATAGGATTGGGAGCAGTCCTAATGCAAGACGGCAAGGTAATTGCCTATGCTTCGCGTCAATTAAAGGATCATGAAAGGAATTACCCTACGCATGACCTTGAACTTGCTGCAGTAGTGTTCGCACTCAAAATTTGGCGACACTATCTTTATGGAGCTCAATGTCAGATTTTCACTGATCACCAAAGTCTGAAGTATTTCTTCACGCAAAAGGAACTCAATATGTGACAAAGGCGATGGTTGGAACTGGTGAAGGATTATGATTGTGAAATCCTATACCATCCAGGAAAGGCCAACCGTGTAGCAGATGCTCTAAGTAGAAAGTCTACCATATCGCACCAGCTACCAATAAACAAGCTTCCGAAGCCATTGCAGCAAGAGATAAATTCTTTGAACTTGGAGCTGATATCTGGAAGACTAGCTGCACTCCAAGTGGAATCATCGCTATTTGAGGATATAAAGGAAGCTCAGAGGCGAGATCCAAACATGACAAGTTCTCAAGAAGAAATTTCCAAAGATGGAATGATCCTTTATCAAGGAAGGATAAATGTTCCAACTGATGAGGAACTTAGAAGACGGATCATGTCAGAGGCCCATGAGACGCCCTATTCGGTTCATCCCGAAGCGAGCAAGATGTATCAGGACTTGAAGTTACAGTTCTGGTGGAAAGGGATGAAGAACGATATAGCGAAATTCGTGAGCAGATGCATGACCTGTCAGAGAATCAAAGCGGAACATAAACATCCAGCAGGAAGATTGGAACCGTTGGAGATTCCTGAATGGAAATGGGAACACATTACGATGGATTTTGTAGTGGGACTCCCAAAAACCCGAGAAGGTTATGATGCCATCTGGGTTATTGTGGATAGACTGACCAAGACGGCACGGTTTATAGCTGTCAAGATGACTTTTTCGTTGGAAAAGTTTGCTCAGTTATACGTAACTCATGTCGTCAGATTACATGGAGTACCAAAATCCATTGTATCAGATCGAGACGCACGGTTCACTTCGAATTTCTGGAAGTGTGTGCAAGAGGCCATGGGTACTGAATTGAGACTCAGTACGGCTTTTCATCCGCAAACAGACGGACAGTCAGAGCGGACAATTCAGACGTTTGAAGACATGCTTCGAGCTTGTGTTATGGATTTTGCGGGAAATTGGAACGAGAAGTTACCATTGATTGAATTCTCATACAATAATAGTTACCAAGCTTCTATAGGCATGGCACCTTACGAGGCTTTGTATGGACAGAAGTGCAGATCACCATTACACTGGTATGATTTGCGAGAGAAGCAGTTGCATAAGACGGATTTCATGCAAGAGACTTCCGATGCAGTTGCTAGAATTCAGCGTCAAATGAAAATTTCGCAAAGCCGGCAAAAGAGTTATGCGGACAAAAGGCGGAGATCCTTAGAGTTTGATGAAGGAGACTTCGTATTCCTCAAGGTATCGCCTATGAAGGGGATTATGCGCTTCGGTAAGAAGGGGAAGCTGAGTCCAAGATATATTGGACCTTATGAAATTATCGAACGCATTGGAAAGGTCGCTTACAAATTAGCGCTACCTCCGGAATTGTCGGCAGTGCATAATGTATTTCATGTGTCGATGCTGAGAAAGTATATACCAGATCCGTCCCATGTGCTGAAGCATGAGCCTATTCAAATCCACGAGGATTTGACATATGAGGAACAACCTATTCAAGTACTGGCTCGTGAAGAGAAAGTACTGAGAAATAAGACAATCCCACTAGTGAAGATTTTATGGAAAAATCACAACATTGAAGAAGCTACGTGGGAACGAGAAGATGAGATGAGGAGTTTATACCCCTATTTGTTCTAATTTTCGAGGACGAAAATTTTATAAGGAGGGGTGAATGTGACAACCGGGAAATTCAGGCAATTCTCGGATGAAAATGTACAAATGTATGTATATAACAATTTGTACTATTTAAAGAGTGAAATAAATGTATTTATATTGTTTAGAATATATGAAAATGTTCTAACAATACTGACGAGTAAGAATTCAGTGTTGGAAAAATTCACTGAGTTGAAACGGGTGAAACGGTGCAAAATCGGCATTGAAAACCCTAACCGGAGCAATAAAAGACGGAAAACTTCCGGGATTGATTTTGATCAAACGGAAGCAGTTTAAATTGATCCGACTGCACAGGAGACCTCAGGAACACGCCGGGATGATTTCAGGAAAATTTCGGCTCGAACCGGTATCGGTCAAAAAGTAGTCGAATTAATGTGAATAGTGAAAGTCAAAGTCAACTTTTGCTTTAGCATTTATGACATCATAAATCCATTTAATAAATAAAAAGAAGATGATGATTGGTAGAATTAATGGCCATGATTCATTTGCCTTTTTGATCTAAAGGCCAAGATTTGGCCAAAAATACACCTTTTTAATTTTTGAAAATTATGGAAAGAATTAGGTTGAAAGATGTCTAATTCTCATTGGTGGAAGGCTAAATTAATTGGCCTTTGGTTTCATTAAGTCGGCAACATTGTGATAAAGTGGCCGAAACTTGTTTCAAAGCCAAAACCAAAAGAAAGAAAATTTCTTCTAAGTGTTCATGGAGAATACGTGAGCCACCAAGGAGAACCAAGCAAATCTTCCAAAATTTCTTCACAAAAGTGGTATCAAACACTTCATTGAAGGCAAAGGAAGCAAGAAAGCAAGGTAACCTTCTTTGGTTTGCATTTTTTCTTGGTTTTTCTTCAAGAAAACTATGGGATGAATAGTGAAAAAGATGGAAAAATTTTTGGTGGTTTTCAATGATTTGATGCTTGGGTTTTGTTAAGGGTGTAATTAGTAGGAAAACCATGTAATTTGTTTAAAGAAAAACCAAATTTTGGTTGGTTTTTCAAGGGTAAATCCGTGGGTTACCTTAGGTAACCAATGAGAAAACTTTGTGGTTAATTGCTAACATGCTTTCAAAGTTGAAATTGGTGAAGAATAAAGCTTGTATGTCATGGTGAAAAGCTTAAAAAAATTCTTGGTGTGCATTACATTAAATGGCCGTGGGGTTTAATAATGATTTGGAAGAAAATTTTTGCATGGTTTATGTGGTATTTGGTTGATTGGAATTATGCAATTTAATATGCAAATGATGAATTTATAATGGAAAGAATGAAACAAAATTGTTTGGCATGTTTTCATTCTTTGGCTGTGGGGTACAAGTGTGTAAAAACCCTAGGAAAATTGGTTAAAAATGCCAAGAAAATGGGCTTGAAAATGTGGTAAAAACATGACATTAAATGGCCTAAAGTGTGGTGAAAGTTTGACAAATTTTTGGTTCGGTTTGGTTGTGAAAACCGAAACCAAATTAAGGGCAAAATTGTGGAAAAAATTTTGTGATGTGGGTTAAAATGTGAAATTGGAATTTGTGGTTTTTTATGTAAAAGTTTGGAAAACTTTTACATAAAATAGGCTTGTGGTATAGTACGTGGCAGGTACATACGGTTCGAGGCGTACCTAACGCCGGAAGCCTTAAAATTACGCCGAAATGCTGCCAAAATTTTGAAAATGGCATTCGGGGTAAAATGGAAATTAAAAATAAAAGTTAGGGCCGGGGCGGAAACCCGAGTCCCTAACGAAAAATTTTGAATAAAAAAAAAATTTTTAAGGGGTGGGTCATGAATAGTAACCCGTCCCCTTGAAAATGAAAAACGTGAGTGAAATTGAAAAAAAAAACCGACCCCGAGGGGGGCATTTTTGGAAACGAAATAAAGGTCCGAGTCGGGAACGGAAAACCCGAGCCTCGGAGTCCTAGGTCGGGAAAGTCTAGATGAATGTTTTAAATACCAGTGAAACGTCCATTTGAGGCTCCGAAACGATAGAAAATCGCTAAACCGACGTAAGGGTCAGAATAGTGCTTCCCGAGGGCCGGGAAAGCAAAAAGTGGAAATAAAATAAAAACGAACCCGGTAATGATTAGAAAAGAGTCAGAAATATTCCTGAGAGCCAAAAATGCAGTCTGGATCAAGAAAAATTCCGTCAGGGGCAAAATCGTAATTTTGCAAAAGTTGGGGAAAAAAGGTGAAAATAATAAATAAAGCCTAAAAAGTTATAAATAGGTTTTATTTAAGCTTTTTAATGAAAAATAAAAGCTATAAATGGAAATAAAAAAAATTAACAGACAAAGTTTTGTCTGTAGGATCAAAAAATCGACCTACGAGGAAGGCGATCAAAGATTCAAGAGAGAGAAAGGGAACAGTCTGATAAGGTAAGTTCAGACATTTACCTGTCTGCAACATATAGCATTATTGTTGCTAATTTTGATGTACTAACTATAAGTTAGGTACATATGTGCTACGGGCACTATTATAGAGTAGAGAGAGAGACGTAATGTGCTACGGGCACTATAAGAATGGGACACATGGTTAATTGTGCTTCGGGCACTAGAGCGAGGTTAATAAAACTCACTCACCTAAAATTAAAATGTGAACCATTCCTAACCACGGGACAATGTGAAGTCACCGGGTTAGAATGTTAAAAAGTCGGTAATGAAACCACTATCTGGCGTACCAGCCTTCCGTACAGGGAGGTACTATTTTTGCCTTCGGGGCTATGAAAATAAGGCTGTGGAGGTCAGCACTAATGTACCGCTCCCAGTCATATAAAATTTTGCCTTCGGGGCTATGAGATTAAGGCTGTGGAGGTCAGCACTAATGTACCGCTCCCAGTCATGCGCACTTAAATGGTACTGCCAACCTGAGCTCAAAACCAGAACATAATTAAAGATAATTACCTAAAACTGAAACTATGCCATAATTGAGCATAATACAATTTAGTGAGAGCACTAACATCGCGGTAGATGTACTAGTGTGATACAGTGTTGTGGTCAACCTTACTATTCATGTATGAATAGTGGTCAAAGTTACTATTCATGTATGAATAGTAGTCGATGGTACTATTCATGATGAATAGTACTATTCATAGAAATTTCATTTCTTGCATGTTTGAACTTACTGAGCCTGTAGCTCACCATTTTTGCTAATGTTGCAGGTAAGCGACCAGTTCAGTAGCTTGTTTGACTGGATGCGGACGGGATGGCGCGTGTCAAATGGGATAGCTGGGCAAGGGATATGGTACTGCCAGAGTCTTCCCGCTGAGCGTTAAAGTGAAGGGAAAAAGGGGGAAACAGTCTTTTGTAATATTATATATTTTATGAAAGTACTGTAATATGTAAATTACTTTGCACTTGCCAACAAAGTAAATAGTAGGAAAGATTTTATATGTTGTTTAAAGAAAAAAAAAATTTCCCCAAAAACGACATAATTTTAAAAAGAGAGAGAGATAAGCCGGCGACCCATGAGAGTACAATCTATCGCAGTTAGCGATAAGCTCAACTGTAATAGTATTGTATGATCTCTACGAGGGGCGGGCCGCCACAGTGAAGATAACCACTCCTCTGCTTCTAGAGGGTTTGTGGAGCCCTCGAACTCTGGCGGCCTCATTCATCGAAATCTTTCATATAGTGGCTCAGGATTGGCCCTGGGTTGGGGTTGGGGTTCTACTACTTCTTCTGGTACCACTGGTGGCACTTCTGGTTCTGGCGCGGCCATTTGTGGATCTTGGCCCTCACCTTGTTCTTGTCTCTATTCCATTTGCTCGAGCCTTTGTCTTAACTCGGCATTTTCTCTCATTTGAGCTCCAATCAAAGCTTCCAACTCGTCCACTCTCTCTGACAAGACTGGACATCCTTTCATGTTCCTCAAGTTTCACGGATTCACCATCTTTCCTATTTCCTATAATCGCATGAGAGTCGATCGTTAGATTTTCACAAACATACTTTTACAATATAGTATAGTTTTTATCATCACATAATTTCAACATTTCATCCGTTGAACATGTCAAAATGTGATTATCATTTCTTTTCATTTCAAAATTTTTCAAAAGTACATCAGTTCAAAGGCTTTTCTCAAAATAGCCTTTCGATGCTATCATATATATACATATACAGACATATATATACATTAGTACATCACATGTATTTCTATGTCTAGTCTCCTAGCTGAGGTTGTTCTGGAATGGTCAAAAATTCAATTAGATCCATTTCTTCCTCATCCGTTCCGTTTCCGGCCTCAGATGGCGTTGATCCTTCAGTTGGACCCGTACCCTCTGGTTGTCTCGACGGACCAGCCTCATGGTCGTTTGCCATCGGTTCAGATCCATACAGGTGATCTAACATTGCTTCCTGTAGTAACTATTCACGCCTCTTGCGCACCATGTGCTCCATCATCATTTCTTCCTCTACTTTCGCTACCATAACTATAAACTCACACAAAGTAGTAGGGTATAAAGGGGTTACCCTTTGTCATAGGTCCATGGTGAGTCCCTTTCAAAATATGTCACAAAAGTCATCATTTGTAATGTTGGATAGAAGACATGTCCTTACGATGCTATCCTGAAATCTGACCGCAGACGAGAATATAGTATCGCTCAGCATCATTTACTGTCTCTCTGCCTTCAAGACAAAGTCTCTGACATCCGCATACTTGGGCATAGTCGGTGGTGGCGATATTGTCTTGCTCTCAGGAGGGTCTACTACTGGTGCTGCACTGTTCTGTGGAAACTACTCCAGCATGACTTGGTGAAATTCGGCCCAATCCATTGCTAATAGCATCTCCTGATCACAATACTCCCAATATAATCGTGCATCCTCATGGAATGTGCCAATGGCCATCAAAACCCAGCAATCCTCATCTATATCGCACTGACACATGATAACCTCCACATCATGTAGCCAGTCCCGCGTAGAGATCCCCTGCTGACCTCCCTCGAACGTAGGTGGATGGCTGCCTCTAAAAGCATGTACGGCTTGCACTGATACTCTAGCTCCTATGCGAGCTCGATCTCCCACCACTGGAATGTCTACTGCTACTGGTGGGTTTACGATCGGTCGCGGAAGTGGTGCTTGTATCGATGCCGGTGCTACAATCCTTGGCGCTAACGGCTTAGGTACTGGCGGTCGTTGAACTGTTCGTCACATCATGGATGGTCTGATCACGGGCCTAGTCCATACCCGGATCGGTCCTCTCGGTTGGTATGGGTGAGGTCTCATGTAAGGTGATCTAGTCATCTTAAATCCTGCAAAATATATATAACCTCGAATAAATGGAAAGTTAACTAACTTAAAGAAAGCTAACTTACTTGGATTGACAAGCAGATCGCGCTTTGTGCCAATAGGGATATTGTCAACCGCTCTGATACCAACCTGTGATGCCCCCGATTCCGATCACCCGCAACTGTCATGAACCGACCATTTTGCCAACCAAGACAGTTCGTGTGCCGAATCTGGGTTGTCAATTTAAAACTCTTTTTCTTGAACTTTCATTGTTCAGGGTCCGAAAATTTCACCCATAAAATTTTTTTTTCTTTTTAATACATACTTTCCGAAAAGAAAGCTAAGTAAAATACAATACTAACTTTTAGTTGTCTTTTAGAGTATAACATAATGTATAATATACAAAATATTTATACTGTATTTTTTTTTTTTCACAATCCCTTCAATTAACTAACTTTAAAAGCTTAGCGGAAAACTTATGACAGGACCAAGTCCACGGTGAATTCCCTATCCCTTGACACGCGCACATCCTGCCGTCATCCAGGTATTCTAGTAGACAGGTTTCTTACTTGCAACAAGAACAAATTGGTGAGCTAACAGGCTCAGTAAGTTCAAACATACTTAGTAAGAATCACACGGATTCAAAAAAAAATTAACAATTCAATTTCCTATGAATAGTACTATTCATCATAAATAGTGACTTTGACCTTTGATCGATGAATAGTAACTGTTACCCTAACTAGTTACTATTCATATATCCTAACCGAAATCATTATACCTAATGTACACTTCGGTTCTGCTCAATTATGATTTTCATCATATTATTGATTGTTCATTCTTTATTTACTTTCTAGTGTAGAGCTCTTTTATGGCAGTACCGATAAATTATTACGCACTGACTGGGAGGGCCTAGAGAGCGACCCTAGAGCTTCGGCCTCCACAGCCCTTATATCCTTATAGGATCTGAAAAACCTCCACCACTATGTTGGAGGGGCGGTACGTCTTAATGGTTTTGGTTACCATCTTTCAATTATAGTTTTGACCAAGTGACATTAATCGTCACCTCCAGGTCACTATCCTCCATCACCCGTAGGCCTTACTTATTCTCTTTTCTCATTATATTGGATATGTTATACTAACTAATCCCCAAATGTCCTTAGGACTTTATATCTAGTGCACATTTAGTACATAATTAAAGAACACAGGATTTCATGTTGTAAACAGAAAATGCTTGAACTTACCAATACTGCGATAATGTCCACTTTCGGAACTCCTCTGCAGTTCTATCTCTAGTTTGGGTTCCTACAGACATAATATTATCTGTTAATACCCTATATTAATTACCACTTTAAATATATTAATTTTGTGATAAATTTTTCAACACAATTCAACTTGTAACATGGTACACGGCCTTCAACACGCCTATGTTCATGACCATGTACCTCCTGGTTTCTCACTACATGGCCGTGTTGTTTACTATCTAGCCGTGTAATTGTACACAGCTTGATACACGCCCGTGTTCAAGCCCGTGTACCTCTCAGGTTGTAAAATTTTTCCTATACACGGCCGTGTTGTCTCCTATTTAGCCGTGTAACTGTACACAGCTTGATACACGCCCGTGTTCAAGCTCGTGTGCCTCTCTGGTTGTAAAATTTTTCCTATATACGGCCGTGTATTCTTCTACATGCCCGTGTTCTTCAAAATTTTTAGATTTTTAACTCTAAAATCTTTATTTTGAGTCCTAGAATTTTATTTTAGTCATTCTAAGTCCTTTCGGTATCATTTTACAGCTTTTTGGTGCTAAAAACCCTAATTGTTCCTTTTCCGACTCTCAATTACTATTCATTCGTCACCTAGGGTCGTTTCTCATTTTTCGAGCATTTCAGAGCCTCAAACGGCTATTTCACTACTCTTGAAACACTTTTCATCCCGTCTCTGACCCTCGGTTCTCGAGAGGCTCGGGTTTTCTATCCCGACCTAATATTTTTCCTCATTTCCCAAAATACCCCTAACATGAAATTTTTTCCTGTTTTAGGCATTTTAGACTTTAAGGGTCAGTTTACTATTCTTTTTTGGGTTGGTTTTTCATTTTCAATCCTAATTCACCGAGGGGTCCCGGTTTCCTTTCCGAGTCTAATACTTTCACTCCTCCTTCCCCGAAATGCCCTTATGCCGTTTTAAAAATTTCAGCAGCATTTCTGCTTGTATTTTTAGGTTTCCCAGTGTTAGGTACGCCTCAAAACCTTTGTACCTGCCACGTACTATACCAGAGGCCTATTTTATACAAAGTTTCCAAACTTTGTACAAAAATTTTCCACATAACCAATATTCAAGAATCCATACACAATCAATAATATTTTCCAAAACTAACCTTAGTTTAACATGTTAATCATCACCAAAGTTTTTCATCACAACATTTCAAATATCACATATCGCTCTTAGGTTTTCTAATGTGTAAATCAACATCAAAACCTAACAAAATTTTCATTCCAACCCTAGTATTAGCCACGGATTTTTCATGCAAATCACATAGAAAATCATGCTTTCTTTCCTAGTGTTTTTTTATCAACATTCCATATTCTCATTTAACACTAAAAATTTCCCATTTTCTAGTGTTCATATCCCACGGATTTTAGCATGAAATTTCATCAAAATTTTCTTATTTCCCTATTCCAATTCATGCTTAATTCAACATGTAATCAAATGAATCTAAACACCAAATCAAAACAACAATTTCCACTTTACTTTTCACACCAACTATGCCATGGTTTTTCAATGGAAACATGCAAAATTTTTGCTTGTTTCATAACCCTAAACGTGCTTCAAGATCTAAACATCAAACCAATCACAACATCAACTTTTTTAATGTATTTCTACTCTATAAACCCACGGATTTTCACTAAGAAAATTAAAGGAAATTGCTTCAATTTTGAAGATTATCTTATCTAGTTGATGGCTTGATGCTAGAATTGCAATGAAAGCTAAGTTTAGTGTGAAATTTAAAACAAAATTTTGGCTTAATGGGGGGAGAAAGGCCACGGATTTTTGGTTGAAGAAAAAAGCAAGAGTTTGGCTCAATATTTCTATTTTTTTGAATGATTTTGGATTCCTATTTATAGGCAAAAGCCAAGGGTTTTTTAGTAAAATTTTCCAACAATTTGTTAATTGTTCAAGGGCCAAAATGCAATAATTTTGGGCCAAAAACCTAATTTTTTTCATTCTCCCTTTCCACATGGCCGAATGGCCTTTTAAATAAATCCCTAAAAAAATTTTTTATCATTTTGACATGATCTAAGCCATTGATCAAAAAGTGGAATAATCCTAGCTATACACCTTTCAAATTACTTTCGAAACCAAAAAATAAAAATGGATATATGACATCAACATGATGATGTCATCCTACTATTTATATTAATTCACTAATTAATTCGTGGTCAAATTTTGACTGAAAGCCGATCTGAATGGAACTTTACCGAAATCACGTAGGCGGGTTCCGGGCGCCTCCGGTGCGATCGGTTTATTTTATTTTGCTTCCGTTTGGCCATAATTCTCTACTGTAAATTTCTATCGTTTTGATGCATTTCGATGCTATCTCTAGGGTTTTTGGCTCTGATTTCGAACCGTCACACCCAAAAATGTTCGATAAGATTTTCCATCCTCGAACTCACTCATTCTAACACTGCCGGAACATTTTCACAGTATTCTCAACAGTATTAAAACACAACTTTTTCATATTTATTCATTAAAATTGCTACATATATACAATTTTAACCTACTCCGAGAATCTAAAATTCCCGGTTATCACATTGCTCGCTTGATTTCACTTAGTTTTGCATTAAAATTCTTTTGTTTTCTCTTTAATTTTCTCTCAATGGCTGAATTTTGATTTTCTTTTTCTCTCTCATTTTGCTCGGCATCTCTCTAATTTTCACTCTTTTTCTTTTGATTACTCTCTTTCATTTGCTCACTCTCCTTCTGTTGATCACTCTCCTTTTTGCAACCTCACTTGATCATCATAAACTTGTTTCGATGTCATCGGCACAAGAGTGATGGGTTTTTCATCGATCACGAACGAGTATTTGTTGGTGAAGCCATCATGCTTAACTCGTTGATCAAATTACCACGGCCTAACAACAAGTGTCCATCTTGCATTGGAACTACGTCACACAAAACTTCATCTTTGTATTTTACAATGCGGAATGAAACCAACACTTGTTTATTTACCTTTACCTCGCCACTATTATTCAACCATTGTAGCTTGTATGGTCGAGGATGTTTCAACGTGAGCAGTCCTAATTTCTCCACCATGGTTGTACTCGCCATATTAGTATAACTTCCTCCATCAATAATCATACTACATATTTTGTCTTTGACGTGACACCTAGTATGAAATATGTTTTCCCGTTGTACTTCTTCATCTTCTTTTACTTGCGAGCTTAGAACTCTCCTTGTGACCAATAATTCACCTTGGACCACATATTCCTCATCATCCACGTCCTCCAATGGTGGCATGTCTTAGTGTCAGAATCTTCACTGTCGATCACAATCTCACCATTATCCCGCATCACCATGACATTCTTGTTCGGGCATTTACTCGCTACGTGACCCCTGCCTTGACATCTAAAACACTTAATGTCACGATTACGAGAAGTGGAAGGGTCGGATTTACCTTGAGATCCATGGCTGGCTGTCTCTAGTCTTTGGTCTAATTTGAGTTTTGCAGCTGGTTTCTCCTCTTTCTTCCCATAATTAGGTTTCTATGGAGAAGGGCTTGGATTACTGGATGCACGTGTACATCCCCTCCTCTTGAGCTGTCACTCCACTTTGATGTTCCAATTCTACATAATGCTACATCTCTACCTTATCATGAATATCTTAATTCAAGCCATTCAAGAACCTTACCATAGTAGTGTGACGTCTCGTGCCCTGAGTGGCCCGAACCGTCACTTTAAAACTACTACTTGAACTGATACTTATACTTACTTGCAAACCACTAATACTTACTTAAACTTATTAACTTAGATATCTTAATTTTAGGGGATTTTTTTTTTAACATGCATACGTATTTACTATTCACGTATGTATACTATTAAAATACGAAGGCTACATCATAGGGAGTTCAATTATACATACACACTTATAATACTGTTTAATTATTTACTATTCAAAAATATTGTTTACAATTTACTATTCAAAATACTGTTTAACTATTACTATTCAAAAATACTGTTTAACTATTACTATTCAAAAATACTGTTTAACTGTTACTATTTAAAAATATTGTTTACTCAAACTGTGCGGAAGATTAACTCGCGGTGTATCCATAACATCGCCCTCACATCCGCCTCCGCTGCCATCATTGCCCATTGATGATTATGCCATAGGACACTTACCTACAACATGAACGTACACGGTGAGCTTTATGGCCAGTAAGTACAATATGTTAATCATAAAATATGTTTAAAACATAGTACATACTTAAAACCTCATAAGCATGCTAGGTATTAACATATACCACTTAAACATATCACATACCATATTATCACATATCATGTCATTGAATACAAAACTTCACATACTATATGCATAGCAAAAATATCATGTACTGAATACATCTTACTATAGCTAGAAGCATAATAAACTATAACTAATGCGTACTGTGAACCATGCATGATCCGGTTATGTTCATTTATGCTTCAATGCTCTTTTTCTTTCTCTTGTCTACTTAGAGCCCGTGTGTCAGTACCGAGTGCGCATAGACCATCGGTAACACCCGTGGTCACTAAAAATGAAGAGCCATCAACGGATGCTTAACTTACTTTAACTTGAAAAAGCTCTTCAACTGAAAGGTCGGTACGACACGCTTATTAAATTCCAATTTGTTTAACTGTTCTGGCCATATGCTTTGCTAAGCTGTCCCTATTCCTACGCGACAAGGATATATGGCATCTAACTTGTTCTTTCATCAATCTACGCGATTGTGAACTATATGCTCTTCTATATGCTGTGCACAACTGTACATAGATACATACTTAAAATATTGTAAAAACCATCATTTAAATTCATTTTATTCATACTATAGGCGGAGTTGTACTTACCTATCAGCGGACAGTTCATACTCTCGCCTTCGTCACAATACAAGTACCTCCCTGTAATCATAACACATTTCGTTAACATTCGCTTTTAGGTGACTGTGGTCATTAGTGACTAATAAAAACTCTATTGTTAGGTGATACCAATCCTTATCGGTACTAACTGCCCTCCTCTTAAGAGTTTGATTTTTTTCTAATTTCTAATCGTGGTTTATTAATTTATTTTCCTAATAAATTAATTTACGTTGCTCTACCTCTTCCTATCTCGGGTTTGATTGGCTAACCAGCTAATCAACTCACTGGTCACCTCGCGTATTGACTGTTTAGCCTATTAGGCTACCTTTACCAATTTAATTACCCCCAATTTTATACTTAGCTTACACCCATCACTCGGGTGGTACTATTCTGACATAAGGGTCGTTTTCTTACATTTTGAGATTTCGAATGGCCGGTTTACTAATCCTCAAAATGTTTATCCTTCTTTCCCAGGCCTAGGTTACCGAGGGGTCTCGGGTTTCCATCCTGATCATATTTTTACCCCTCGTTTTCTAAAATACCCCTTTGTGCTGTTCTAGAAATTTCGGCAGCATTTTCACTTAATTTTTAGGTTCTCGGCATTTAGGAAACGCCTTAAAACCATCTAACCAATTCTAATCTTCCACGTACTAAACTAGAGACCTAATTTTTACGTAAAACTCAACTTTTTATGTAAAAATATTCACATTTCCTCACATTTTCTTTTTTGACATTTCATCCTTTTTTTTTTTTTTACAATTCCTCAAGCAAACAATCCATAATTAATGCATAATTATTCCAATAATAAAATAAGGAATAAAGGGATCAAAATTACTACCAAAATTACTACCAAAATCATTCCCATTGGCGATCAAAAGAGCCATTCGGTCTCGACCGCACAATCTTTGAATCACCGTTCTTCACTTTTAAAATTCTGGTTTGCAAATTCGATGCCGCAGATGTGTCCAAAACGTCAAAAATAGGCCGGCGGGCCATTCTTCAAATTTTGATCACCGGGTCACCGTTGACCGGTGTTGACCGACCGTTGACTAGTGTTGACTGGTGGCAGCAGGGGAAAAGGCTGCCACCATCTTGAAGAGCTCGACGAGAAGAACCCATTGGTGGTGTCAATTTCACCAATCTAGGCTCCTATCGCCAGAAATCGAGTCTCGAAAATCGACGACGGCGGCGGTGGTTGGTTCTCCGTCTTCCCGGCGTTGTTGTCCAAAATTGACTTGTGGCTTTTGCTCTACGCATCATTCTGATCATTTTGGTACCCACTGTGTCACTCAACTCCGCTGGAATCGATGGATTCCATGGTGGTGACGGCGAAGCTTGGGCGGCATGATCCGAAGGTCGTTGAGCTGAAATGAGGCCTGGGTTTTGTAATACTCTTCACCACAAATCCATTGGGACCAGAATCGTGGCATTTGGGCATCGGACGATGGAGAAACGGAGGCTTGAAATTTTCTGCCTCCGGCGGCTTTGGGCTGCGCGTGCGGCTTCCTCCAGCGGCGGTTCCGTCGCATCGACCCACCGTTGGACTCAGCTCGTTGAGAGCTTTCCAATGGTGCTGGCGGTGTCGAAAACAGAGGTCGAATTAGACCGATGGTTACTATTCACATACAGGTGGTGTGAGGAGAAAAAAAAAAGATAAGGAAAAATTATGGGGGGGCCTTTTTACAAAAATCCAAAATTTCCACCCCTTTATACTTTTTTTTGAAAAATTTTAACATACGTTATACTAACTAATTTGGGCATACTGAACCCAAATATATCAGTTTTATTTTCATCCGAGGTCATCTCGACCAGTTTTCCAATACTGCGATTTCTCGGTCAAAAACTACTTTTTGTGCTTAATTGACTAATTTGAGCATGCTGATTCCAAATATATCAATTTTATTTTAAGAAAAGGTCATCTTGACCAATTTCTTGATACTATGGTTATGCCTACACTGTATTGACACTGCGCACGCATAACGAGGCTGTTTCGTGTGAAATTGTATAAAAAATTATCCTAACTAGTTTGGACGTGCTGATTTCAAATTTATCAGTTTTACATCCATCTGAGGTTGTCTAGACCAGTTTTTGGAATCCGTGCGACCCCACCTTGAAAAACGTGTCGAGTGCGCGATTGACTAATTTGAACGTTCTGAGTCTAAATATATCAGTTTTGGGGCCAGAAAAGGTCATCTTCACCCTCATCCCGATACTGTATATCTCTAAAACAAAAAATCTCATTTTATGCCCAATTGACCAGATTGAGCCTACTAACTACTGATATATCAGTTTTATGTCAAATTAAGGCCGTCTTGACCATTAACCTGACACTGTGTTTTCCATTATTTACTATTCATTATTTTCTGTCTGACTGACTAGTCTGAGTGCTGCGAGAAGAGGTCATCTTGACCATTTTCTCAACATTGTGCCCCTACTAGGCGCTGTTGTGCTCAGATGATCAGTCTGAGCATTTTGATAATCTGTTCACCAGTCTTGTGTCAGGAAATGGCCATCTGGTCCAGTTTCCTGATACTGCGTATCTTATGCACTCTCTCACATAATAGGGTGGACTAGTCTCACTGTCGGTCGCCCCTTTCACTATATGAATAGTACTTAAACAGCACCGTACCTATTTAATCTATTCAACTAGAAAATATATTATATTTTTTAACTTAATTACTCATTGTATAGTAATTAGGTTTCACAAATCATGAGAGTTTTTACAGCAGCTCTCTGCTCAATACACGACCTTCTACACGGGTTCTTACACGGGCATGTACAAGGCAACACGGGCGTGTACTAGTTGAAATTTCTTAACACAGCCACATCCTAGAACACGACTTTCTACATGTTCATTAACCCGAGCGGTACACGGCCGTGTACCTGAGCGTGTTACACTACACGGCCATGTATACTCACACAACTTCTTACACTTCAACAGTCCAAACGGTACACGGCTACTTATACAGCCGTGTACCTGACCGTGTTACTCTTATACGGCCATTTACACTTACACGGTCTCTCACACGTACACAATTCAAACGGTACATAGCCACTTACACGGCTGTGTACCTGACCGTGTTATTCAAATGTGCATCAAAAAGCTTCAAAATACTCCAAATTCATTCCTTAATTATTATTACACGCCGTGAATGTGGGGGTCATTACAAGTAGCCTCTCGGTCTTCTTCGATATTGGCCTGGATCATCGCAATCTCTATCTCTTGATAATACTCCTCCATACTCTGGTTACCTTGTTGGAGCCTTTGTAATTTGTTGTACAACTCCTAGTAGTAATGGTTGGGTACAAACCGCTTCCTCATTACTATCTTCATCTCTTCCCAAGTCTCTACCGGACGTTCTCTATTTCACCGCCTGTTTAACACTAACTGATCCCACCAAACAATGGCATAGTCAGAAAACTCAATGGCAGCAAGCTTTACCTTTTTCATCTCGGAGTAGTTGTGGCAATCGCACACTAATTCCACTTTTTTCTCCCACTCAAGGTAAGCTTCAGGATCGGTTTTTGTAGGATTTAAATCGATAAAAAACGTATCAGAGTAGCGCAGCGGAATAATAAAAATTTTTCAAGATCGTTAAATATCTCATGATGCCATATATAATAAACCAATAACAATTTAAACTCATACCTCAAGGACGCCAATCTGCAGGAGAAGAATGACCGGAGGGCTTCAACCAACTAGCCTTCTCTACAATTCTCCAATTCACGAATGGCTGAGTGTGTGGGCACTCTAAACCTCGATCGGTATGCTAGCACTGCTAGTCTTTTTTCGACCACCCAGATCTCTAAAGAACTTATTGTCATGGTGAGTTATGCAACAATAAGCCTGCTCACCTGAGAGTCTGTAGTCTGAGAGAACTGGAGTGGCAGGACCTCTATTTATAGACTTGCATGAGGTGATTCTCTGAATTCGAATTGGATTAGGAGAAAATATTCTCCCTTATCCATAACCAAAAAAAATCTGAATTTTCCAAGGGGAAAATCCCAATAACTACTTTATAATTATCCAATTCAAATCTAAATAAGATTTTAACTTGAATTTTATCTCCCTTTTTCAACCAAAAAATCTGAAAATCCAAGAGGAAAATCCCAACAAAATTTCGACCACTTTAGGATAAGGGAATAATCAAAATTCCACTAGGATTTTCAAGCTTGAATCTTATCTCATCCTTATCCAAAATAACCGAAAATCTCCTAGGAGATCTTCCTCAAAATTTCAGCCATAATCAGGGAGGAGAGAATCCAAATTCAACTGGGATTGAAACTTGAATTTTTCCTTGAACCTTATCCACAAAAAATCTGAAAATTCCATGAGGATAATCCTCAAAATTTTCGTCCATTATTGTTAGGATTTGGATTCAAAATTCAAATAGGATTCTAACAAGATTTTCCTCTCCATATTTAACTCAAATTCGAATTTCATTCCTTGTGGATTTACCACAAGATTTTCGAATCCTACTTGGACTGTAATTCAAAATTTGAATTTCAAATTCAAATTTCAAATTCAAATTTCAAATTTCAAATTCGAATTTCAAACTCAAATTTCAATTTCAAATTTCAAATTTTAAAATTCAAATTTCAAAATCCACAAAACAGTTGTATTTCAAATTCTTGTTCTCATGGATAATTTTCTACAACTCCAATCCAATCTCAAATAAAATCATAGCAACTTTATTTGGAGTTCGAATAATTGTGTACTCTATTATCTAAAATAAAATCCGAATCCAACCGAATAGAATCTTGTTCACCATCCTAATCCTATGTCAACACCATCCATGCATAATCAACTAGCCAATAGCATATACAAATCAATTTGCCAAACGTTAAGGAATTATGTGGAGCTAGTAGAGGGACCAATTGGACATATATAATCGGGCTCCCACGAATCCATAGAATCATCATTCTTTACTGAACAACTCAATCATATGATCACTAATTTCAGAGTCACACTACTATAAACCTGAAACTGAACTCCTAATTATATACCGTATTACGTAAGCTTGTGACAAGCTATCGTCCAATGACCTTGTCATGTATGCAAAACCCTCATATGATATCCATGATCAGCCTTAGGTCAAAGTCCGTTTAATCATACTGATCAGGCTATCTTAAAGTTCCATTATACTACCGAATAAAGAAAATGATTGTTCACCATATGTGAATAAGAAGTCATCCGCCCAACAGACGACCTAAGGCCTTGTCCATTTTCACATCCAGTATAATGCCTTTAAGAGGATACCCTTAACTCCTTATTAGAGCTATGATTCTAATATCTGTAAATAAACCCTTCTTCGTATATAAGTCATGCACCCAACAAACTGGTCTATAAGCTTACTACCTCTAAGACGCTTTAGCCATTGGAACATCAAAGTACACAAGTCATATACATGAAGCTGTCCATCTACTCAGGATTAAGGTTACTACACGATGAACATCAAAAACAGATCAATCCACTCAAAGCGGACTTCGTAGATCAATCACGCTTTTGTCCCGGTCTAATATGTCACTACCAAGCAACATATCTATGTCTTTACTTGGGAGTCCAGCTCCAGACAGTCAAGACAAACCGTCCCCTCCAAGGCTTTAGACAACATAATAGTCTTAACATGAGTTAGATGCTCAGTCTAACCCCATAGACTACAGATCATAGTTTAGACTGCTTACTTTAAAACATTGTCTTCTCGCATACAAAAGTCCATTGCATGCAACGTTCTAACAGTTTTAACACAAGCAGTCAGGGAGCCATATTTGCTTACATTTACTTTAACATGTAAATAAAATTGAGGATAGATAGCAATGTAATGAATAACCTCTATATATAATTTTATTATCCAGTTCAAAATAAATACATCAAAATATCTCTAATGTTTAGGGCATTTCCTAACAGTTTTACCTTGGAATGATGGGATTTTCATCTTAATACTACCCAAGCTATTATCTTCCCGATTCCTAGCTTCTCTAAACCACCATCCATGCCTTCTATTATCAACGACCGAATCCCGGTCATCTTCTTCATCGAAACTAAACTCATAATCATCATCTTTAACTCTCACTCCTCGTGGTTGAACTCTTCCTCTTCTATGCACATTAGGAGAATTTTGTTGCTGCTGTGCATTCTTAACTCGGTCTAAACGTTCATGAATCTGCTCCAGCTCCCTCCTCATCATGCACCTCATCTTTCCTATCATTGCCTCCATGAACAACTTCAGATCAGCCATTCCTGTGGCACCTTCGACTATGCACTTTTCACTGTTGTGAGACATGATTGCTACAAAACAAGGTTAGAGTAAATGAAAAGGCCTCTCACACTCCCTCACGTGTTTCATTCAAAGAATGGTTTTCACTTAATTTTACTTGTGTTTCACACAACGAATCTTGCTTTTACCCTCTAATATACTTACCACTCTTGTCTTTTTCCACTCGTAGCAATTTCTCACTCGGTTCTTATTGAACTACACAAATCAATACCAAAATTCCTAAAGCAATTCATGAATAACTACACCAAGGCAACTTGGGTTATTAAAACTAAGATTACAAAGAAACAACGAACTAGTTTTTGGAAGCACGAAAATTTACCAAAATTTTGGTTTTTGGGGTAAAGTGATTTTCAAACTATTAGAAGCCTAAACATATAAAATGAAACAAAAATTTTTTTGTTGGAAGCCTATAATTTTTTTTTCGGATCCACTTGATTTTTTTTCTTTTTGTTTTCTTCTTTCTTTCTTTTTTTTTTTTTTCAAATTCTAGATAACATGAACTGGGAATTACAAACTGGTATTCAAACAAAATAGAAGGAAACCACGAAAACAAAACAAACTCGACTTTAATTAGCCCTAAACAACCCCACGAATTTGACTAAAAAAAACACATTGAAATTGCAGAATTTGTAACCAAAACAAACTAGAATAAGGGCAATGATACAATAAAATCCAAACCTAGGACTAAAACAGATTTCAGCCACAACACAATTTTTTTTTTAAAACTAATTCGGAATGAATAGAAAAGAGACGCAATTAAATGGAATAGGCAATTATGAGATTAGAACCTAGGCTATGATACCAAATGATGTGAACCCTACCAAGAATAACGAGACCTGTCAAGATTAGGAACTGAAAAACATTCTAATGTTAGATTCAAATAGATGGGAAACCTCGACCCGTTGCTTCAGCAAAAACAAGAACCTTGTTATATTTGATCTCAACCCATTGCTTAATGTAAAACAGGAACCTCGGTATAAGGAAGATGCCACAAACAGTGGTGGAAATCTATTTGATAAGTCGATTGGTGAATGCCACAGAAAATTCTGATAAGTTCAAGTAGTTCTATGAAGAACCAAAGAGAAATAAACTCTCAAATTTCTAGAATAAAACTGATCTGCCTCTATTGAACTCCAAGAGATGCCTATTTATAGGCTGAATGTTACAAGAAGTTTCCTAAAATAGCTATCTTAATTATGGCTAAAATCTGGTAATTAAAAGCTCTACTTGCCTAAAAAGAAAAAAAGGAAACAATCAACCTCTTAATTGGTTAATTAAATGCCTAAAAAGAAAAGGAAAGTTGACAATTCTAATGGCTTTATTATCAACCACTCACATGCCTTTAAATTCAAAGAAAAAGAAAAGGAAACAAACATAAAAGAAGGAAAGTAGATAATCTACTTGCAATCAGCTCCACGGTTAAAATCATGCAAAAAAAAATAAAAAACATCATCTTTGCTTGAAGAGATATCCTATAATTGTCCGGGTCCCTCATGGGCTTGAATTAGATTAGTGCATTCTTTTTGACTTCATGAATCTTGCTCAATGGGCCTCCATGAATTTGATTGAGGCCAAACCTCTTGAATCAGCCCATTAAGTGCTTCTTTAAATCTCTTAGCTCGTGCTCTTGTAACCGACCCAATTGGTACTTAAACTAATTCCCTTAATGTTGTGCCATGCTTTGCATCACTCTCTTAGACATATAAAAATATAGGGCTACCCAACACATGTATTGGATAGGGATGTGAAGGAGTTGGAATCGTGATTGAAATTGTGCATATTTGTAGTATATCCTAAGGGAACTAAAGAAGGTCTATTCTATAACTTGAAGGAACAAAAGATCATTGTCTCAACCCATGCGACATTCTTGGAGGAGAGTCACATGAATGACTTTAAGCCTTAAAGTAAAGTGGTGCTAGAGGAGTTATCAAGTGATAGAATTGCTCCACAGTTTTCGGTCTTGGACGTAAGTCTAAGTTCTAGTGAAAGACCTATAAACGATCAACAGTTTATGATACTTTAATGTAGTAGGAGGGTTTTCAGGAAATCTAATTTCTTTATATATGATATTGAGGTATACTAGGCTAAAGCTTATGAGCATGATGATAATCCAGTCACTTACGATGAAACTATAAGCGATATTGATTCTTAATCTTGGAAATAAGTCATGAACTATAAGATGGATTCTATTAAATTCAACTCTGTTTTGGAACTTGTGGACCTACTGGATGGGATCAAACCCATTGGGTGCAAGTGGATCTACAAAAGAAAGAGGGATGTGGAAGGGAAAGTTGAAACTTTCAAGGCTAGACTTATGGTAAAGGGGTACACGTATAAGGCTGGAGTCGATTACAATGAAACATTTTCACCTATTACAATGCTGAAGTCTATCCATAATCTTTTGTCTGTTACTGTGGCTCTCGATTACAAGATCTGGAAAATGGACGTCAAAACTGCATTCTTGAATGGCCATCTTGAGGAAAGTATCTATATGGTACAGCTTGAAGGGTTCATGACAAAAGGCCAAGAGAGAAAATTTTTTAAGTTGCTTAGATCCATTTATAAGTTAAAGTAAGCATCCTGCTCATGGAACCAAAGATTTGATCGATCGATCTAAACATTTAGATTTGAGTAGAACTAAATGTAGGAAAATAAATCGGAAAAAACGTATCAGAGTGGCGCAGCGGAACAATAAAAATTTTTAGATCGTTAAATATCTCATGATGCCATATACAATAAATCAACAACAATTAAAACTCATACCTCAAGGATGCCAATATGCAGGAGGAGAATGACTGGAGGCTTTAACCAACTAGCCTTCTCTACTATTCTCCAATTCCCGAATGGCTGAGTGTGTGGGCACTCTGAACCTCGATCGGTATGCTAGCACTGCTAGTCTTCTTCCGACCACCCAGATCTCTAAAGAACTTTATTGTCACGATGAGCTGTGCAACAATAAGCCTGCTCACCTGAGAGTCTGTGGTCTAAGAGAACTGGAGTGGCAGGACCTCTATTTATAGACCTGCATGAGGTGATTCTCTGAATTCGAATTGGACTAGGAAAAGATTTTCTCCCTTATCCAAACCAAAAAATCCGAATTTTCCAAGGGAGAATCTCCACAATTAAATTCGGTTTTCCTAGGATAAATCCAATCCAAATCTAAACAAGATTTTAACTAGAATTTTATCTCCCTTTTTCAACCAAAAAATCCGAAATCTTTAGGAGAAAATCTTCTCCAAATTTTCGGCCACTTTTAGGATAAGGAAGAATCAAAATTCCACTAGGATTTTTCAAGCTAAATCTCATCTCAACCTTATCCAAAAATAACCGAATTTCCTAGGATTTAGGCTCCAAAATTTTGGCCACTTTTAGGGAGTAAAGAGAATCCAAATTCAACTAGGATTGAAGCTTGAATTTACCCTTGAATCTTATCCACAAAAACCGAATTTTCCATTGAGGATTATCCTCAAAAAATTCGCCCACTTTCGTTGGGATTTGGATTCAAAATTCAAGTAGGATTCTAACAAGATTATCCTCTCCAAATCCAACTCAAATTCGAATTTCAAACCTTGTGGATTTTCCACAACAAATTCGAATCCTACTTGGACTGTGATTTAAAATTTGAATTTCAAATTTCAAATTCAAATTTCAAATTCAAGTTTCAAATTTCAAATTTCAAATTTCAAATTTAAATTTCAAATTCAAATTTCAAATTTAAATTTCAAATTCAAATTTCAAATTCGAATTTTAAATTCAAATTTCAAATTCAAATTTCAAATTCAAAATTCAAATTTCAAATTTCAAATTTCAAATTTCAAATTTCAAAATTCAAATTTCAAATTCCACAAAACGGTTGTGTTTCATATTCTTGTTCTCATGGATAATTTTCTACAACTCCAATCCAATCTCAAATAAAATCATGGCAACTTTATTTGGAGTTCGAATAATTGTGTACTCTATTATCCAAAACAAAATCTGAATCCAACCGGAGAGAATCTTGTCTACCATCCTAATCCTGTGTCATCACCATCCATGCATAATAAACTAGCCTATAGCATACACAAATCAATTTGCCAAACGTTAAGGAATTATGTGGAGCTAGTAGAGGGACTGATTGGACATATATAATCGGGCTCCCGTGATTCCATATGATCATCATTCTGTACCGAACAACTCAATCATATGATCACTAATTTCAGAGTCACACCACTATAAACCTGAAACTGAACTCCCAATTATATACCGTATTACGTAAGCTTGTGACGAGCTACCATCCAATGACCTTGTCATATATGCAAAACCCTCATATGATATCCATGATCAGCCTTAGGTCAAAGTCCGTTTAATCCTACTGATCAGGCTATCTTAAAGTTCCATTATACTACCGAATCAAGAAAATGATTATTCACCATATGTGAATAAGAAGTCATCCGCCCAGCAGACGACCCAAGGCCTTGTCCATTTTCACATTCAGTATAATGCCTTTAAGAGGATACCTTTAACTCCTCAGAGCTATGATTCCGATATCTGCAAACAAACCCTTCATCGTATACAAGTCATGCACCCAACGAACCGGTCTATAAGCTTACTACCTCTGAGACGCTTTAGCCATTGGAACATCAAAGTACACAAGTCATATACATGAAGTAGTTCATTTACTCAGGATTAAGGTTATTGCACAATGAACGTCAAAAGCAGATTGATCCACTCATAGCGGACTACGTAGATCAATCACGCGTTAGTCCCGGTCTAATATGTCACCACCGAGCAACATATCCATGTCTCTACTTGGGAGTCCAGCTCCAGACAGTCAAGACAGACCGTCCCCTCCAAGGCTTTAGACAACATAATAGTCTTAACATGAGTTAGATGCTCGGTCTAACCCCATAGACTACAGACCATAGTTTAGACTGCTAACTTTAGAACATTGTCTTCTCGCATACAAAAATCCATTGCATGCAACGTTCTAACAGTTTTAACACAAGCAGTCAGTGAGCCATATTTGCTTACATTTACTTTAACATGTAAATAAGACGAGGACAGATAGCAATGTAATGAATAACCTCTAAGTATAATTTTATTATCCAGTTCAAAATGAATACATCAAAATGTCTCTAATACTTAGGGCATTTCCTAACACTAAACATATTAAGGATGGTAAAGTGGTCTTTCTGATATTCTATGTTGATGACATACTACTCATTGGGAATATTGTAAGGAACTTATCATCTGTCAAACTTTAGTTATCCTAATAGTTTAATATGAAGGACCTGGGAGAAGCTAATTGTGTTTTAGGAATTATCTCTTTAGAGGTCAAAAGAACAAAATGACAGTATTATCCTAAGCTTCATACATAGACAAGATAATTGAGAAGTATATAATGTAAGAGGCAAAGAAAGGTTCATAACCTTCTATTGCCAGTCTAACTCTTTCATTGGGTGACTATCCCAAGACATCGGAAAAAGAAAGTATATGAGTAAGGTACCTCATGCATCCGCTGTAGGTAGTCTTGTATACACTATGCTTTACACTCGCCCAGACATTTGTTTTATAGTAGGTATGGTGAGTCGATATCAAACAAATCCTAGAATTAAGTATTAGCAAGCCGTGAAGTATATACTCAAGTTTCTTAGGAGAACAAGGGATTATATACTAGTATATTCTAGAGGGAACCTAACACTCATAAGATACATAGACTCAGATTTCCAAACTTGTAGGGATTTAAGGAAGTCAACTCCAAGATCAGTGTTATTGCTCGAAAGAGGCACCATTGTGTGGAAAAGTGTGAAACAGGGTTGCACTACTGACTCTACGATGGTGGTTGAATATGTTACTACAGCTGAGACATCTAAAGAAACGGTTTGACTTCGCAAGTTCTTTAGAGACCTTAAGGTCATTCCAGTGTTGACAAGCATACCACAATCTACTATAATAATAGCGTGGCGATTACCAACACAAGGAAATCTGGGCACCATAAGAGGACAAAGCACATCAATCAGAGATACCATATAATTAGAGGGCATGTGGAGGCACGACTAATAGATGTATGTATGGTCGCATCTTAGGACAACATTGCCGATCCTTTTACCAAAACTTTGGTGGCTAAAAGCTTCAAAAGGCATGTCGAGGTGATGAGGATGAGTAACATAGCACATCTACTGGCTTAGGATAAGTGAAAGATTGTTAGGAATGCCCTAACTGGGAAAGACATTGTATATGTATTTCATTTATTTTGAATTGAATAATAAAATTATATTAGAGGTTATTCATTACATTACTATATATCCTCATCCTATTTACATATTAAAGTAAATGTAAGCAAATATAGCTCACTGACTACTTATGTTAAACTTTTAAAATATTGTATACAATAGATTTTTGTATGCGAGAAGACAATGATCTAAAGTAAGCAATTTAAACTATGGTCTGTAGCCTATGAGGTTAGACCGAGCATCTAACTCATGTTAAGACTATTATGTTGTCTAGAGCTAATTAGGAGGATGGTTTGTCTTGACTGTCCAGAGCTTCAACTCTCAAGTAGAGACATAATATGTTTGCTTGGTGGTGACATATTAGACTGGAACTAAAGTGTAATTATTTGCATAGTCCACTTGAGTGGATCATGTCACTTTTTACGTTCATTATGCAATAACCTTAATCCTGAGTAGATGAATCACTTCATATATATGACTTGTGTAATTTGATGTTTCAATGACTAAAGTATCTCAGAGGTAGTAAGCTTATAAACCGGTTCATTGGGTATATGACTTATATATGATGGAGGGTTTCTTTATAGATATTAGAATCATAACTTTGATGAGGAGTGAAAGTTATCCTCTTAAATACATTACATTGGATGTGAAAATAGACAAGCTCTTGGGTCGTCTGCTGGGTAGATGACTTCTTATTTACATATGGTGAATAATTATTTTCTTATTCGATAGTATAATAGATCTTTAAGGTAGCTTGATCAGTAAGTTAAATGGACTTTGACCTAAGGCTGGTCATGGATATCATATGAGAGTTTTGTATATATGACAAGATCATTAGACGATAGCTTATCACTGGCTTACATAATACGATATGTAATTGGGAGTACAGTTTCAGGTTTATAGTGGTATGACTCTGAAACTAATAATTATAATAGGTTTATTCGGTATAAAATAATAGTTACATAGATTATTAGAGCCCACATTATATATATCTAATTTGTCCCTCTATTAACTCTACGTAATTCCTTAACGGATGGTATTTGATTGGGATATTTTTGATTGCTTGTTATCTTGCATTTAATGAAGAGAAAAATCTAGATCACCCTCCCACAGGGTGTAAGGGTTTTTCTCTAGGTGCCGAAGGGGTAAAATTATAATTTTATATTTTATTCAATAAATGAGATAAATATTTTATTAATATTTATTTTGGAAGATAAGATTTAAAATTTAAATTAATTATATTTGGTTTGAAAACCAAATATGAGATTAATTTGAATTTTGACTTAAAATAAATATTTGAAATTTAAAAGATTATCTTATTTGAATTTGAATTGAACAATATCTTGTCCTAGGAACTATAAGGTGGCGTCCATATAGGATAAGGGTAGAAGACTAGATTTTCTCTTAATTAGAATTAGAATTTTGTTTTGGATAAGAGATTACACAATTATTTGAATTTCAAATAAAATTGTCATGATTTTATTTGAATTTGAATAAGAGTTGTGGAAAATTATCTATGAAGACAAAATCTCAAGATTTGTAGAGTTTGAAATTTGAATCACAATTATCCATTGAGGCAAAAATTTTCTAGGGTTATCCTTAGGGAAGGAATTGGTTTTTTAACTGGATTAGGGAAAAAAAAATTTTTGTTTGAATCTTGTTTGAATTTTAAATTCCCTTGACCTATAGGCAGCCGAATTTTCTAGGCTTTTGGCTAGGAGAGAAATTGACCTGGGAGGGTTTTGGGAGAGAGAAAAATCTTTTCTTGGTCCAATTCAAAATTCAAAAGTCACCTATTGTAGTTTTATAAATATGGATTTTTACACTTTTATTTTCTTTAGATCACAGATTCTCAAGTGAGTGAATTTATTATTGTACATCTCATAGAAATAATAAATTCTTAGATCTAAGTAATTGGAAGGAAACAAGCCACACTAAAACACCGATCGAGTAGTCGAGTGCCCATACACTCTACCATCCAGGAACTGGAGAATAGTAGAAAATACTAGTTATTTGAAAGCTCTCGGTCACTTTCTCCAACATTCTTGATGTTTTCTTCCAAAGGTATATGATTCTTAATAATTTATTATATATGGTAACACGAATTATTTAACGATCTTTTAAAAAAAAATTAAAATTCAGTTACGTACTCTCACATTTTTTCCTACATAAACTATGAAGGTTGTGAACACGATTTGAATTTAAAAGGCTAATTAAATAAAGCAAGGCGTGATAAGGACAATCAATAAGGATAAGGAAGCTGAAATTTATGGGGGAAGTCTATTTTGGAAAGTATTCAAAGTCAAATCAATCCAAAAAAAGGCTTTAACAAGTAGAAAGCCTAATGTTAGTGGGGGCACAAACCAGTAAAAAAGGCCCAGATGGAAATCTATTACATATATAACTTTCTTTTTTGATATGTTGGTGGGGATACCATGTCCTTCAGTCCATGCAATCAATGAGCTTAAGGGTTAAAGAGTAGAGGTTTTAGTGAAGGCTACATGATATAATTATTTTTGAGTATGAATAAAAAGGAAAAATCATGAAATATTGTAGCTTAAATTGTAAATTAATAAAAATTTAATGAAAACGGCCGCCTCTCCCACTTGGCACACTTTAGCTTCCCTATATTATATGATAGTCAACATTTTTAGGTAAATGATTAATATATTATATAGTAGCTAGGAAAGTTGGGTGGAATGGATATTTTATTAATTCTACGTAAAGAGACTTTTATATCATACGATAGCCAGCGTTTTTTGGTGAATGATACTTATATTACGTGGTAGCTTCTTTTATTATTATTATTGTTGTTGTTGTTGTTGTTTACTAATTGTTCAGTGCGCTTTATGAATACAAAATAGATAAACAAATATGTAAAAAAAAAAAATGCCACATGACACCCTTGGATCAATCACGTCTTCTATTACATAATGATGACTTGATTAACACGTGATGGATATTAAGACGAAGATGAAAGTTACATTTATACTTTTATATAGAGTAAGTAGATAATATAAATATATACATAATATATAAAATATACTGTAGATATATATAATATATATACATAGCTATAGATAGATATAGAATAAAATAAAATAGTTAAAAAACAACTAATGTTTTGTTTGAATTGCCTGTTAGAGTTAGAGTTGAAATTTTTATATTATAATTGGGTTGATTTTTTAAAAATTAGTTATAATTTTTATTAATTTTTCAGAAAAAAATAAAAACTGAAATGAAAAAATATAATTTAATTGGAGAGGAAATGAAGATCCAAACAAATGCTAATTTTTTCTAAAGTGATAAAAAGTGTAAAAAAAAAGAAAGAGATTAAAAAAGTTTTTTGGTTGGATTGGCTCTTTTATACTTAGAAGAATAGATTTAATTTTTAACGAGGGAGTTATTTGTCTAAATTTGAATGAGTAACCCCCTTAGCGTAACTTTATTGTCAACTCTGAAGTTTAAAATGAAAGCAATTGGTACAAAGCAACGGATAGTATCTCATCGCTTAAGGTCAAATTTAATATTCGTATGTATAATAGTTTCGTCCACTTTTACGGTTATAGAGTAATATATTAAGCTGTCGTTGAATTGTTTGAAACTATCTACTAGTCCGCAGATTCAATGAGGTTCCTTGGTGGGTAGATAATTTTTTTTTTTCTCCTTTTGTTTTCATATGTTTAATTTAGTCAATAAATCCCCCGTTTGTAAACTTCGATATTAAAATTGTCCGTCAATAAGTCTTCGGACAATAAGTGCGCATATAAATTTTTTAAACTGGCTACTAATATATATATATATATACACACTTTTTTTCTTCTCTCGGGGGAGAAAGCGTTCAAAACTAGCTAACTAATTAGCTAGAGCTAATGAACTAACCCGGTGACGTGATACAAATTAATTTGAGAAGTCTCTTTAACAGCTAGTGAATGGCTTTTTTTTTTTTTTTTTTTTAACGTTTGAATTAGTCAATAAATCCTTTAGCCTATTAAAAGTTCCACCATGAAAAGTCAAAATCGTTTTTGGTCAAGAAAATAATGAAAATATAATGTAAGGTTACAATTTCTTGGCTATAAAAAGAGGCACTTAGTACCCTTTTACTCTCATCTTGTGTCAGAAACGAACTGATCAAGAAATAAAAAATGAAGTACTTTGCCAAACTTTCCCTCGTTTTTCCATTTTTACTCGCAGCTGCAGCTGACCACACTAGTGAGGAGGACTTTCTTCAGTGCCTCAACACCCGCGTAGCCTACTCTACCTTCACTTATGAACCAATTATCTTCACTAAACATAATCCAATCTATTCAAATCTGCTAGACACATCCATAAACAACCAGCGTTTGCTGCTCCCTTCGATCCCGAAACCGTTCGCCGTCATCACGCCAACTCACGTCTCTCACATCCAAGCCGCTGTTCACTGCTCCAAGAACCATGGCATCCAGATCAGAACCAGAAGCGGCGGCCATGATTACGAGGGTCTTTCTATTGTGTCCTACAATCCAGGGCCATACGTCGTAATCGACATGAAAAACCTAAATTTGATTAGCGTTGACGTCGAGAGCAAGTCTGCGTGGGTGCAAACCGGAGCTACGCTTGGTGAAATCTATTTCAAGATTGCCGAGAAAAGCGAAACTCTTGCTTTCCCTGCCGGAGATTGCCACACTGTCGGTATAGGCGGGCAGATCAGTGGAGGAGGCTACGGCTACTTGACCCGAAAATATGGCCTCGCGGCTGATAACGTTCTTGACGCGGAAATTATCGATGTCGAAGGCAGAATTCTCAATAGAAAAACCATGGGAGAAGAGTTGTTTTGGGCCATACGTGGTGGTGGAGCATCAAGCTTCGGAATCGTTACTGCGTGGAAACTTCAACTAGTTGATGTTCCCGCGACAGTTACCGTGTTCGATATCGGCAGGCCAATGCATCTCGAGGCGACAAAGAAGTTCGTTCATCAGTGGCAACGCCGTGCTCACAAAATCGACGAGAATCTAGCAACTTTCTTGAGATTTCTTACCGTTGGTACCGTTGATACAGAAGGGAACAAGAAAGCTATGGTAATAGCTAACCTCCGCGCCACGTTCCATGGCGGCGTCGATAAGCTCCTCAAGTTGATGGAAAAGGAGTATCCTCAAATTGGTTTGCAAAGAAAAGACTGCATCGAAATGAAATGGGTCGAAACCTTTCTCTTTCACAATTACTTCAGGAAGGGAGAGCCCGTTGAGGTTCTACTCAACAGAAAAACTAATTTCAAGGAAGCGTCTTTCAAAGCGAAATCTGACCACGTGACAGAGCCTATTCCTGATGAAGCTTTAGAAGGAATGTTAAAATTGTTGTACGAAGAAGATATAGGAGGAGTTTTAATCGATCTATTCCCGTACGGAGGCATCATGGATGAGATTTCAGAATCCGCAATCCCAATGCCACACCGAGCCAGAAACCTCTTTGCCATCCATTACTTCACGGTATGGGAGAAAAACGATGGAAAAACCGAACAGCATCTAAGTTGGGCAAGAAAGCTTTACAAGTACATGACTCCCTATGTGTCAAAAAATCCGAGGGCTACATATCTCAATTTTAGAGACCTTGAAATTGGGATAGACGAAAATGAAACAAGTACTTGTGACAATGTTCAACAACCAAGCATTTGGGGTCCAAAGTACTTCAAGAATAATTTCGAGAGGTTGATTAAGGTAAAGACTTTAGTTGATCCAACTAATTTCTTTACAAACGAACAGAGCATCCCACCTCTTCTTTCACATTAAAAAAGGTGATTAGAAATTTAGAGATTTGTGTTTTCTTAAATTAAAGCCATATTGTCTTTTGTTTCCTTAGTTTGAATTTTTAAATAAAGGCCCTTATGTTCATGTACGGTGTTCAGAGTTGCAAATAAAACTGCTTTGTTTTGCCTTGTAATTCATCTGACTACACATGGCCTTGCAGTTTCCTTAAATTAAAATGATAAAATTATCATTCCTTACTCGGTCGCTTTCTTCTTTATCTCGGCGTCCCAAATATTTCTTTATAATATCCTGTTATTATAATATATAAGATTCGTTTAGCAAGCGCATCACATTTTGATTATATTTGAATGAAATTTATTTTTTAAATATTATATTTGATTAAAAAATATTTGTTTTGTATTTGAAAAAATTGTGTTTGGATGAAAAGTATTTTAAAGTTGAAAAGTTGATGTGATTTATCACGTTGCAAAATTTTTTAGTTTAAATTTCGCACGTGAAGATATAAAACTCAATTTATCAATGTATCAATAAAAAAAATTTTATGAGAATTCAATTTTAAATTTTCAATGTATTAAATATTAATTTAAGGATATTTAGAACATTTTTACAAATTTTAAAATTTTTACAATTTTTACCCAATAAAATTTTATCAAATATTATTTTTCTTTTCTTTTTCTTTCCTCTTTCCAGATATTTTCAGAAATCTATTACTCTTCCTCTCTCTGTTTTTCCCTCACCGACCTCTCCCCCTCACGTTTTATCTCTGTTTTCTTTCACTCCCTCTCCCGATTCCTCTCTAGCTCTCACTCTCCATTACTCTTTTTTCTTTCACTCCACCATCTCTCTTTCTTTCTCTTCTTCTTTCTCTCTCTCTTATTTCGGCCTTCCACCACTGGTTGCTTTCTCCGTCGCCCGACCAGCAGCCGTGCCGGCCTAAGAACTGTGACGCCCCGTGCCCTCAGCGGCCCGGACCATCACTGAAAACTCTATTACTTGCTTCTTTAGCTTTTACTTATACTTCCTCTTTAAAACCGATACTTAAACTTACTGAATTTAATAGCATAAATTTAGAGGGATTTTTTTTTAATATACGCGTGCGTATTTACTATTCACGTACGTATACTATTAAAATGCAGAATTTGAAAAACATAAGGATTTCAATTATACATACACACTTATATACTTGTTTATCTGATTAATATTCACCAGATACTATTTAAATATACTATTCATACATATACTGTTTACTATTCCAAAATACCAATTAATCTTTACTATTCAAAATACTATTTAGCTGTCACCGTTCAAAATACTATTTACTCATACTGTGCGGAAGAATACTCGCGGTGTATCCATAACCTCATCCTCACATCCACCTCCGCCGCCATCATCGCCCCTTGGTGTTTGCGCTATAGGAAGCTTACCTACAGCATGAACACACTCCGTGAGCTTTACGCCCAGTAAGTACAACATGTTAACCGCAAAACATGTTTAAAATATAGCACATACTTAAAATCATAAGCATGACATTTATCACTTAATAAATCACATACCATATAAGCATATCACATATCAGCTCACATATCATATCATCACATAACATGTCATAACACTGAATATAAGACTTCACATACTTTATGCATGACAGAAGCATCATGTACTGTATGCACTCTACTGAAAAAGAAAGCATAGCGAACTATAACTAATGCATGGTCCGGTTATGTTCATTTATACTTCAAACTTCTCTTTCTTTTCTTGTCTATTTAGGGCCCATGTGTCAGTACCGTGTGCGCGCAGACCAACGGTAACGCCCGAGGTCAATTAATGCCGATGAGCCATCAACTGATGCTCAACTTTTGGCCTTAACTTTCTTTAACTGGAAACCCCTTCGACTGAAGGAGCCGGTACGACACACCTATTTATTTCCATCTTGTTTAACTGTTCTAGCCATACACTTCTCTAAGCTGTCCCCAATCCTACGCGGTAGGGATCTATAGCTTCTAACTTGTTCTTTCATCAATTTACTCGATTGTGAAATTATATGCTCTTATGTATGCTGTGCAGCATCGTGTGCAAGATACATACTTATAGTACTAGAAAAGCATCATTTTAAATTCATTTTATCCATGTTGTAGGCGGAGTTGTACTTACCTGTCAGCAGACAGTTTATACTCTAACCTTCGTCACAATACAGGTACCTCCCTGTAGTCATAATGCATTACATTAACATTCACTATTAGGTCACCGTGGTCATTAGTGACTAATAAAAATTCTCGTTATGTGGTACCGATCCTTATCGGTACTAATTGCCCTCTTCTTAAGAATTTGATTTTCTAATCGTGGTTAATTAATTTATTTACCCGATAAATTAATTAACATCGCTCTTAGGTCACTCTATCGTTAGGAACTAATAAACTTATCGTTGTGTGATACCGATGCCTATCGGTACCCAACTGCTCTACTTTGGGAAATTTGATATCTAATTTTTAATCGTGCTTGATTAATTTGTCTACTTGACAAATTAATCACTGTCTCTCACTATCCCATTCCGACTTGGTCCTTGACTGGCTAACCGACTAGTCAATTGACTTAAAACCTCCCGTATGACCATTTAGCCTGTCAGGTTACCGTTACCGATGTAATCGCCCCAAATTTTATACTTAGATCACACCCGTCCCTTGGGTGGCACTATTCTGATCTAGGGGTCATTTTCTTACATTTCGAGATTTCTAATTGGGCGGTTCACTAATCCTGTAAACGTCCGTCCTTCTTTCCTGGACCTAGGTCATCGAGGGGGGCTCAGGTTCCCATCCCGATCACATTTTCACCACTCGTTTCCTAAAATACCCCTTTGTGCCGTTTTAGAAATTTCGACAGCATTTCCGCTTAATTTTTGGGTTTCCGGCGTTTAGGAAACGCCTCAAAACCATCTAACCTATTCTAACCTGCCACGTACTAAACCAGAGGCCTAATTTTTACGTAAAAGCTCCGCTTTTTATGTAAAAATATTCACATTTCCTCACATTCTCTTTTTCGACATTTCATCCCTTTTTCTTACAATTCCTCAAGTCAGTAAACCATAATTAATACATAATTATTTCTAATAATAAATTGAGGAATCAAGGGATCAAAACCACTACTAAAATCGTTCCCGTCGGCGGTCGGGTGAACCGTTCGATCTCGATCGCACAATCTTTGAATCATCGTTATTCACTTTTGAAACTCCGGTTTGCAAATCCGATGCCGCGGATGTGTCCGAAACGTCGAAAATAGGCCAACAGGCCATTCTTCAATTTTCGGTCTCCGGGTCGCCGTTGACCGCCGTTGACCGACGTTGACCGGTCGTTGACTGGCGTTGATCACGGCGGCGACGGGAGTGGCGACCACCATCTTGAAGAGCTCGACGAGAGGAACCCATTGGTGGTGTCAATTTCACCAATCGAGACTCCTATCACCGGAAATCGGCCCTCGAAAAGTTGGCGACGGCGGCGGTGTTGGATCCTCATTTTCCGGCGTTGTTGCCCAAAATTGATTTGGGGATTTTGATCTACGTGTTGTTCTGAGCATTTTGATACCGACCTTGCAACTCAACTCCGCCGGAATAGCGAGATTCGATGGCGGCGATGGCGACGGCGACGGCGAACCTTGGGCGGCGCGATCCGGCGGCTGTTGACGTGAAATGAACCTGGGTTTTGTTCTACTCTTCACCACGAATCCATTGGGACCGGAATTGTGGCATTTGGAGGTCGGACGGCGAAGATACGGCAGTTTGAAAAATTCGGCCACCGGCGGCTTTGGACGGCGCGTGCGGCGTGCTCCGGCGTCGGTTTGGTCAACTCGGCCCACCGTTGGAATCAGCTCGTCGAGAGCTTTCCAATGGTGCCGGTGGTGTCGAAAACGGAGGCCCAATTCAATGGTCGATCACTATTCATCCTCGTGTGGTGTTGGGGGAGGAAATGGGATTTGGAAAAATTATGGGGGCTATTTTTCAATAGTCCCAAAAATTTCGTCCTTTTATACTAATTTTTTGAAAAATTTTAAGATAGGCTATACTGACTAATTTGGGCGTGCTGAACCCAAATATATCAGTTTTATCTTCATCCGAGGTCGTCTCGACCAGTTTCCCGATACTGCATGGTTCCCGGTCAAAAATTACTTTTTGTGCTCAAATGACTAATTTAAGCATTCTGATTCCAAATATATCAGTTTTATATCAAGAAAAGGTCATCTTGACCAATTTCTTGATACTGTGGTTAGGCCTACACTATGTTGACACTGTGCACGCATAACGAGGTGTTTTCATGTGAAATTTCAAACACCGTCTCCCTTTACCAATTTGGACGTGCTGATTTCAAATTTATCAGTTTTACGTCCATCTGAGGTCTTCTAGACCAGTTTTCGGGATCTGTATGACCCCGTCTTGAAAAACGTGTCAGGTGCCTGATTGACTAATTTGGACGTCCTGAGTCTAAATATATTAGTTTTGGGGGGAGAAAAGGTCGTCTTGACCCTTATCCCGATATTGCATATCTTTTAAACGAAATCTACATTTTGTGCTCACTTGACCAGATTGAACCTGCTGACTATTAATATGTCAATTTTATGCCAGATTAAAGCCGTCTTGGCCACTAACCTGACACTGTGTTTCTCACTATTCACTAATCACTATTCACTGTTCACTTTTCACTATCTGACTGACTAATCTAAGCGTTCTGACTTTGATTTTGTCAGTCTATGGGCGAGGAGAGGTCATCTAGACCACTTTTCTCGATACTGTACATTTATTAGGGCAATTATCACTGCTGCGCTCAGATGACCAGTCTGAGCGTACTGATGACTAGCTCATCAGTTCTGTATCATGAAATGGTCGTCTAGACTGGTTTCTTGATATTGCGTGTCTCAACGCATACTCACATAATAGGGTTGACCGATTTCACTGTCGGTTGCCTCTTTCACTACATGAATAGTAATTAAACGTTATTATTCCCATTTAATTCATTCAACTGAAAAGCACACTGTGTTTATTAACTTAATTACATCATTACATAGTAATTAATTTTCATAATTCATGAGAGTCATTACAGTGGCTCTCGGCTCATTACACAGCGTTCTACACGGACTCTTACGCGTGCGTGTGCAACGCAACACGGGCGTGAACATTTCAGACACAGACATGTACTAGTTGAGACTACTCAACACGGCCATGTCTTTGAAATACCTTCATCTATCTGAGCGGTACACAGCCTCTTACACGATCGTGTACTTGACCGTGTTTCTTAAATTTGCACTAAAAGACATTAAATTATGTCTATTTTATTCCTTAATGACTTATTACATGGTAAGTAGGTGCCATAAAAATGGCGGTCATTACAAGAACTGCGAGCCTCGTGTTGTCCCGCGCCCGAACCCCCCATGTCGGACCGTCCAGCCGTACCTCGCCCTCCTCACGACCACCACAGCCACCATCGTTAGCTACACCGCCCGGGGTAGCCTCTCCAAGCCGGTCGTCGCCGTCGTGACCCATTGCAACCCAACCACGCCGGATTGTCAGCCACCGAAGCTCAACACTGCCCAACCTCACTCACTCCCTCTCCAGTCCTCTCTCCTCCTAGAGATTGCCGAACGCTGCCTCGCTCAACCGAAGCTCGTGCCCAAGCCGGACCCAGCTGTCGCCTAGCCACCCTTTCGCCGCCGACCGCCGTGCCTGACGTCACTAGCCACCCTTGCCGTTTTCCCCGATCACCGTGAGTCCCTTTTCCTGGCCGGCCGATCTCCATCAACAAAAAGAAAAAAAATGTGGAGATATATTTATGATACGAACCTCGTCAAGAATAACGAGACTGCCCAAGAATTATGAACCCAAGAACGTTCTAAAATCAGGTTCGAATGGATGGGAGACCTCGACCTGTTATTTCAGCAAAAACAAGAACCTTGGTATATTGACCTCAACCTGTTGCTTAATGCGAAACAAGAACCTCGGTATAATGAAGACGCCACAATCAACTATGGAAAGGTTGATTGATAAGTCAAAAGCGAACGCCACGGAAAAATTCTGATAAGTTCAGATAGTTCTTCAAAGAACCAAAGAGAATTAAAACTCTCAAATTTATGAATTAAACTGTTGTGTTCTCATTTATTGCTATGGGGGTGCCTATTTATAGGCAATTGTTACAAAGAATATTCCTAAAGAAAATCTGGAAAAATAAGCCTAAAAAATCTGAAAATTATTTGAAAATTCGGATCCAAAGATTTCCTTAACAAATCCTAACAAAGATAAGCCTAAACAAAATCCGAATTTTGTTTGAAATCGGAATTTTGTTTGTTACAAAAGATACTCTCAAAATCCTAACCGAAATCCTAAAGTTTGAATTTGAAAATTTGTTGGAAAGTTTGTTACAAAAGATATTCTCAAATCTTAGCTGAAATCCCAACAAATTCGAAAAGATAATCCCAACCAAATCCGGAAAAGATAATCCCAACTAAATCCGGAAAAGATAATCCTAACTAAATCCGAACTTCCTTGGTTAAAGAAAAACGTCTCTTGGGCTTGATTGGGCTTGAAGTCTCTTGGCTTGATTGGGCTTGAAAGAATTAGCTGAATTTCTTGTGGGCTTGAATCAAGTTAATGCATCTTTGTTGATCACATGAATCTTGCTCAATGGGCCTCCACGAATTTGATTGAGCCTAAACCTCTTGAATCAGCCCATTAAGTGCTTCTTTAAATTTCTTTACTCTTGCTCTTGTAACTGGCCCAATTGGTACTTGAACTGGTTCCTTTGGTGGTGTCATGTCTTGCGTTGCATCATTCCCCTCCTCTTGAAAAGGATTTGTCCTCAAATCATCACCTACATCAAAAGGACTCAGATCAGTAACATTAAAAGTTGCACTTACGTTATATTCACCAGGTAGTTCTAGCTTGTATGTGTTGTCGTTGATGCGCTCCAGAACTTGGAATGGACCATCTCCTCGTGGAAGTAATTTAGAATGTCTTTGTGCCGGAAATCGTTCTTTCCTCATGTGCAACCACACCCAATCTCCGGGTTCAAAGACTATCTTGTGTCGCCCTTTGATGGCTTGTTTTGCATATTGCTCCGTTCTCCGTTCTATGTTGAGCCTTGCCTTCTCATGTATCTGCTTAACAAATTCAGCCTTTTTCTTTCCATCCAAATTAACACGTTCAGAAACAGGTAATGGAGATAAATCCAATGGAGTTAAAGGATTAAAACCATAAACAATTTCACATGGTGAAAATTTAGTAGCAGAATGAATAGATCTATTATAAGCAAACTCAACATGCGGTAAACACTCCTCCCATGTCTTGGTGTTTTTCCTAATGATTGCCCTCAATAAAGTAGTCAAAGTCCTATTCACTACCTCGGTTTGCCCATCAGTTTGTGGGTGACAAATAGTAGAAAATAGTAACTTAGTTCCTAACTTACACCACAAAGTTTTCCAAAAGTAGCTCAAAAACTTAGCATCTCTATCCGATACAATTGTCCTAGGCATACCATGTAACCTCACAATTTCCTTAAAGAACAAATCTGCAATATGTGAGGCATCATCTGTTTTGTGACATGGAATAAAATGTGCCATCTTAGAGAATTTGTCTACAACCACAAAAATTGAATCCTTTCCTCGTTTCGTCCTAGGCAGTCCTAACACAAAATCCATTGAGATATCTATCCAAGGCTCACTAGGAATGGGTAAAGGGGTATATAAACCATTGGGTTGCACTCGAGATTTAGCTTACCTACATGTGACACATCTACCATAAATTCTTTCAACATCTCGTTTCATATGTGACCAATAGAAGTGTTCCTACAAAACGGCTAAAGTCTTGGCGACTCCAAAATGTCCCATTAATCCTCCACCATGAGATTCCTGCATTAACAAGTCTCTCAAAGAGCAATTTGGCACGCATAACTTATTTTCTCAAAACAGGAATCCATCATGCCTAAAGAACTTACCATAAGCATTTTTCTCACAGGCCCGGTATACTTCGCTAAATTCATGGTCATCACTATATAAATCTTTAATGTGCTCAAAACCAAGTAACTTTGAATCAAGTGTAGAAAGTAAGGCATACCTGCGAGAAAGGGCATCGGCAACCACATTCTTCTTACCTTGTTTATACCGGATGACGTAGGGAAACGTCTCTATGAATTCCACCCAGCGAGCATGCCTTTTGTTTAGCTTGTGTTGACCCTTCAAGTGTTTCAAGGACTCATGATCAGTGTGAATCACGAATTCCTTAGGCCATAGGTAGTGCTGCCATGTCTCCAAAGCTCGAACCAATGCATACAACTCCTTGTCATAAGTCGGGTAGTTTAAGGCTGCCCCGCTTAATTTTTCACTGAAGTAAGCAATTAGTCGTCCCTCCTGCATGAGAACTGCACCTATACCGATACCTGAAGCATCACATTCAATCTCAAACATTTTAGAAAAGTTAGGTAAAGACAATAAGGGAGCGTTGGTCAGCTTCTCTTTGATTAGCTGAAACGCCTTCTCTTGTTCTTCTTCCCATCTAAAGCCAACGTTCTTCTTGATCACTTCGGTAAGTGGCGCAGCTATGCTGCTAAAGTCCTTCACGAACCGCCGATAAAAACTAGCAAGTCTATGAAAACTACGCACATTACCTACAGTTGTGGGACTCGGCCATTCTCGAATTGCACGTACCTTCTCTTCTTCAACCTGTATACCTTGAGCACTAACAACAAAACCAAGAAATACAAGCTTATCCGTGCAAAAGGTACACTTCTTTATATTAGTAAATAACTTTTCTTTCCTAAGCATATCCAAAACAGATTTCAAATGTACGACATGGTCATCTAAGTTTTTGCTATAGATTAGTATATCATCAAAGTAGACGACAACAAACGCTCGCAACACATGATTCATAAGTCTCATAAAAGTGTTCGGTGCATTAGTCAAACCAAAGGGCATAACTAACCATTCATACAAACCATGTTTTGTTTTAAGGCAGTTTTCCATTCATCTCCTTCTTTCATTCTAATATGATGATAACCACTTTTTAAATCAATTTTAGAGAACACACACGAACCATGCAATTCGTCTAACATATCATCTAAACGAGGAATGGGATGACGATACTTTACCGCTATATTGTTGATGGCTCGGCAATCAACACACATCCTCAACGTCCCATCCTTCTTAGGAACAAGTAAAACTGGAACGGCGCATGGGCTCATGCTCTCCCTTACATGTCCTTTTTCCAACAACTCACTTACCTGCCGTTGAAGCTCCTTTGTCTCCTCGGGATTGCTCTTATAAGCTGGTCTATTTGGAATTGTTGCTCTAGGAACAAAGTCTATTTGATGTTCAATCCCTCGAATTGGAGGTAACCCATGTGGGGTTTCTTCGGGAAAGACATCCTCGTACTCCTGCAAAAGAGAAACAACTGAACTAGGTAAAGAAAGGTCAAGTTCGTTAGTATTTAAAAATGCCTCTTTGTACAAAAGTACAATCATCGGCTGTTTTGAAAACATTGCTCGCTTGATTTCGCTCACTTTTGCATAAAAGTTATTTTGTTTTCTCTCTGATTTTCTCTCCGCTTTTCTCTCAATGACCGAATTTTGATTTTCTTTTTCTCTCTCAGTTTGTTTGGTCCCTCTCTGATTTTCACTCTTTTTCTTTTGCTCACTCTCTTTTTGTAATCTCACTTGGTCTTCATAAACCTGTTTTGGTGTCATCGGCACAAGAGTGATGGGTTTTCCCTCGATCGCGAATGAGTATTTGTTGGAGAAGCCATCATGCTTAACTCGGCGATCAAACTGCCACGGTCGGCCTAGCAACAAGTGTCCAGCTTGCATCGGAACTATGTCGCACAAAACTTCGTCTCTGTATTTTCCAATGAGGAAGGCAACCAACACCTGTTTATTCACCTTTACTTCGCCACTATCATTCAACCATTGTAGCTTGTATGGCCGGGGATGTTTCAACGTGGGCAGTCCTAATTTCTCCACCATGGTTGTGCTCGCCACATTAGTACAACTTCCTCCATCAATAATCATACTACATACTTTGTCGTTGACGTGGCACCTAGTATGAAATATGTTTTCTCATTGCACTTCTTCATCTTCTTTTGCTTGCGAGCTTAAGACCCTCCTTGTGACCAACAATTCACCTTGGACTGCATGTTCCTCATCATCCACGTCCGCTAGTGGTGGCATGTCACCTTCGTCACTCTCCTCCTCTGTTTCATACTCACCGTCATCGTGTAGGATCATGACGCGCTTGTTTGGACACTGGCTAGCAATGTGACCCCTGCCTTGACATTTAAAACACTTAATGTCACGATTTCGAGAACTGGAAGGGTCAGATTTACCTTGAGACCCATGGTTGGGCATCTCCTGTCTTGGCTCGAATTTGGGTTTTGCAGCAGGTTTCCCCTCTTTCTTCAGTTTCCATGGGGAAGAACTGAAATTATGGGTTGCACGTGTACCACCCCTCCTCTTGAGCTGTCGCTCCACCTTGATGGCCATGTGTACCATGTCTTCCACTTCTACGTAATGCTGCATCTCCACCCTGTCGTGAATATCTTGGTTCAAGCCATTTAAGAACCTGACCATAGTAGCCTCTCGATCTTCTTCAATGTTAGCCCGGATCATCGCAATCTCCATATCTTGGTAATATTCCTCTACACTCCTGTTACCCTGTCGAAGCCTTTGCAATTTATTGTACAAATCCCGATAGTAATGGCTGGGTACGAATCGCCTCCTCATTACTCTCTTCATCTCTTCCCACGTACCAATTGGACGTTCTCCAGCTCGTCGCCTGTTCAACACCAATTGATCCCACCAAACAATGGCATAGTCAGAAAACTCAATAGCAGCGAGTTTTACCTTCTTCAACTCAGAGTAGTCATGGCAATGGAACACCAACTCCACCTTCTTCTTCCACTCGAGATAAGCTTCGGGATCGCTTCTACCCTGAAACGATGGAATCTTCATCTTAATACTACCCAAGTTATTATCTTCTCGAATCCTAGCTTCTCTAAACCGTCCTCCATGCCTACCTCGATCATCCTCTTCCTCAGAACCAGCCTCCAAATATTCTTCATCTTCATCTCTCACCCCCCTATATGGAACCCTTTCTCTTCTACGCATATTTGGTACGTCCTGTGGCTGCTCTACACGCGTATTCTCGACTCGATCTAATCGTTCATGAATATGCTCCAACTCTGTCCTCATCATGTGCCTCATCTCTCCGACCATTGCCTCCATGAACAACTTCGGATCAGCCATCCCCGTAGCACCTTCGGCAACGCTCTTTTCACTGTTGTGAGACATGATTACTGCAAAAACAAGGTTAGAGTAAACTAAAAGACCTCTCACACTCCCTCACGTGTTTCACTCAAAGAATGGGTTCACTCAACTTCACTCGTGTTTCACACAATAATTATGGCTTTTACCCTCTGATGTACTCACCACTCTTGCCTTTTTCCACTCGTAGTAATTTCTCACTCGGCTCTTATCAAACTACTCAAATCAGTATCAAAATTTCCGCTGCGGTTCCTGAATGACTACACCAAGGCAATATGGGTTATGGACAGCAAGGATTACAATGAAAACAACGGTGGTTTAGGTTTCTGAAAACACGAAAATTTACCCAAAAATTTTGGTCTATGGGGTAAGTTGATTTTTGGAATATTGGAAGCCTCAATGTATGATATCAAACAAAAAATTTGTTGGACAAAAATACTCTTTTTTTTTTTTTTTCGGATCCTCTTGATTTTCTTTTCTTCTTGTTTTTTTTTTTTTTTTTTTGCTTGGATCCTCTTAATTTGAATTCTGAATAACAAAAAAAAAAAAAATTACAACCTTAATTCGTAACAAGGAAAAAAAACGAAAATAAATGGGATAGGCAAACCTGAGTTTTAGAACCTAAGCTCTGATACCAAATGATACGAACCTCGTCAAGAATAACGAGACTGCCCAAGAATTATGAACCCAAGAACGTTCTAAAATCAGGTTCGAATGGATGGGAGACCTCGACCCGTTGCTTCAGCAAAAACAAGAACCTTGGTATATTGACCTCAACCCGTTGCTTAATGCGAAACAAGAACCTCGGTATAATGAAGACGCCACAATCAACTATGGAAAGGTTGATTGATAAGTCAAAAGCGAACGCCACGGAAAAATTCCGATAAGTTCAGATAGTTCTTCAAAGAACCAAAGAGAATTAAAACTCTCAAATTTATGAATTAAACTGTTGTGTTCTCATTTATTGCTATGGGGGTGCCTATTTATAGGCAATTGTTACAAAGAATATTCCTAAAGAAAATCTGGAAAAATAAGCCTAAAAAATCCGAAAATTATTTGAAAATTCGGATCCAAAGATTTCCTTAACAAATCCTAACAAAGATAAGCCTAAACAAAATCCGAATTTTGTTTGAAATCGGAATTTTGTTTGTTACAAAAGATACTCTCAAAATCCTAACCGAAATCCTAAAGTTTGAATTTGAAAATTTGTTGGAAAGTTTGTTACAAAAGATATTCTCAAATCTTAGCTGAAATCCCAACAAATTCGAAAAGATAATCCCAACCAAATCCGGAAAAGATAATCCCAACTAAATCCGGAAAAGATAATCCTAACTAAATCCGAACTTCCTTGGTTAAAGAAAAACATCTCTTGGGCTTGATTGGGCTTGAAGTCTCTTGGCTTGATTGGGCTTGAAAGAATTAGCTGAATTTCTCGTGGGCTTGAATCAAGTTAATGCATCTTTGTTGATCACATGAATCTTGCTCAATGGGCCTTCACGAATTTGATTGAGCCCAAACCTCTTGAATCAGCCCATTAAGTGCTTCTTTAAATTTCTTTGCTCTTGCTCTTGTAACTGGCCCAATTGGTACTTGAACTGGTTCCCTTGGTGGTGTCATGTCTTGCGTTGCATCAATTTATATATGTATATCTGTGTGTGTATATATATATAGTATATAAGAAATAATAATAAACTTTGAATGAGTAGTTTAAATTTGTTTGGGATTTAAAATTTGAAATTTAAATTGTTCTGAGAATTGAAATTTGTTTTTTTGTAGGATGGGTGTTTTGGAGCTTTTGGGGAGTTTATATTTTAATGCGGGTTATGCCGAAATTTTTGAAAAAAATATTTTGGGTATTTGTATAAAAATTGTCATTTTGAATTTTAAAATTAACGGCACACTAATTAATTGAATTTATCGTAATTCGATTACGGAATTCCTGGGCAGATAATTAAATTATCTGTGTTTCTTGTTTTAGGTACTCGTTGATTGAATTCAAGGAAAAAGATTATCTTGGAATTCGTGTGAGAAGTTGATAGTAAATTAAATTGCCAACGAGGTAGGATATCTTATCCTTTTCTTGTAGCCTGTTTTGTTTTCAATGATTTGGCCAAAAATCATTTAAAGAAAATGAGTTTATAAAGTTTTGAAAATTATGTGATTTAGAAAATATCACGATTTCAGAAATTAAAAGAAAAATATCCGGTCACGGATTTTTTTAAAAAACAATACGGCATATTTTTATTATGTGAATCTTATGTTCAAATGAAATGTTGAAAGTTGGATTTGGTGTTAAAGTATACCGGGAGTCAGTATACACGTGCGAAGAGTGTACAGCTCGATCGAGGATCACTCATCATGCTTCGGTATAGTGAGGGGGCTCATACGGACAGTACACGAACTAGATGTATATAGGGACACAATTTGCATAATCACGATTCCACGTTTATAATTCGATACTGCATTGATATACTTAGTATAATGGTTAAATTAAAATGTTGAATTTTTTTTAAATATCCTACTGGGCCTTTCACTCACTGTTTTAAAACTGGTAAACCCCCAGGAGATAAAGGTGATTAGAAGATACGGGTTACATGGAACCATCCGTTGACGACAAGGACAAAAGACTTGAAGTAGTGTTCAGTACTTTAAGACAAAGTACGTATATGAGCATTGCAGGACTGTAAATTCTAAACTTTACTTTTGCAATTTCACTTATTTTATTTTATCCAAGTATGCATCTGTGAGATATGGGTACCTCACCACCTGATATTGTGATAAAAATTGAAATACAAATATAAATTAATTTAAAATATACAAGCATAATTTATAAACAAGTTTAAAGAGTCGGTAAAAGGTAAGATATAAAAACTGATAGATTTAAAAATCTGAGTTTTCCTTTCATTTATTTATTTAACATCTCATACCTGTCACTATCCCGGATTTTTGAGACGTGACACCTGTCGTTATTTCAGATTTTGAAACATGACATGATTGATAAAAGTAAAGATAAATAATAAAATTAAAAAATTAATATGATTATTTTAAAAATATTTTAAATAATAATTATTTTTATAACACTATTATAAAATTTATATTTAATATAAAATTATATTAGATTTAAATAAAATTAAAATGTAATTTTATTCCCAAAACAACACCTAAATATATATATTTATATAAGGCCTGACTATAATTACACGCATCTATATATATATACATATTATTATATATAACTAAAGTGGAGGTCGGATTAACTGTAGTCTCTGCAGTGCTGTTCCTTTTTTGCCCTTGGTTTTTTTGTTTTCCACCTTTGCCCTTATGCCTTGGTTTTTGCCCTGTCTGCCTTGCGTTTTTTAGGAGGGCATTTTTGGGTTTTGATGACTACAAACACAGCCCATGCCCGTGTGTCTCCCTGCGTCCTTTTCGGTTTCTGTTCTCCCTCTTTGCTTTGCCTTCCACTGCCTCTCTCTTTCATTCTCCCTCTGCTCCAGCTTTTTTCCCTGTGTTTTCCGATGTGTTTTTCACTCCTTTTTCAACCCTCCTTTTCTCTTTTTTTCTCTGTGTCTTGCCCTTTTCCCGTTGTTCTTGCTATTCCATTTTGCCATTTTGTCTCTCTTTCTTTTTATTCTCCTTGCCTTCCGCTGCTTCTCTTTCTCTCTCTCTCTCTATTTCTGGAGTTGCTTGCATTGCGTTTCTTGGCTTCTCGAGCTGGATTTTTTGGGGGGTTTTTTCTGATATTTTGGAGGGTTGTTTTCGGCCCATTTTTTTTTTGGTGGGTGAAAATCCTGTCTTCCCTTTGCCGTGTGCTGCTGTGCTTCACTCTGCCTTTGCGGTAGTTAGGGATTTTTGATTTTCTAAGGGGCTTTTTTCGGCCTTTTCTGGTGGGTGAAAATTTTGCCTTCGCCTTGCCGTGCGTTCCTACACTTGATTCTAACGTTGTGTCGATTAGGGGTTTCTTTGCATTACCAGATTTTGTAGTTTAGTGAGTGGTTTTCATGGCTTCTTCGTATTTAGCTTTTGGATTAGTTGATTTTTGTATTTTGTTCAGTTTATGTTGAGAGTTTATATGTATTGCTGGATTTTGTGGTTTTGTGGGTCAGTTTTGTGAGCATACGACTGGGGATTTGAATTATGCCACTTGCATTGTTGGGGTTTTGTTTCAATGGGTTTTGCTTTTGCCGATTTTTCCATGGTTTTGTAAGGTTTTTGGTTTAGGTTTTTTTCCCCCCTGTTTTTCATAGGTTCGTCTTTGATTTTATCGTTATTTAATTTTGTTTCTTTTTTTTTTGTTCGTTTTTATGCTATTGTTGCCATTTTTCTCTGGATTTTTGATTCTTCTCTTCACCATTTCTCTAGTTTAATCAAATTTGTGCATTCTGCGAAATTTAAAATGTTAATGTGTTTGCATGTCGTGATTGCAGATCAATGTATTATGTTTTGGTGGTATTATTATCATTACCTTTTTTATTATCATGTTATAGATTTGTTGTTATTATTATTCTTTCTATATTCTCCCTTTTATTGCTTAATTTATAAAGTGATGTTTTTCAATCAACTGCTAAATCTTTTATTATGGAACCGATTCTCTAACCTTTTTGAGTAGTTTCTTAATCAATCATGTTAATTATTTCTCTACCATGCTATTTATGCTGCCACTGGGAGAAGTACCATATAAATATATATATATATATTTGCCTTTCAAATTGTTGTTTGTATAATTCTGATCGCATTCTAACCATTCATTTATTTGGAATTCTGTTTGCTTAGTTATATGTTTGGCATGCACGTGTTTAATTTTGTATTTTGCAGTGTAAAAAGACTACAATGAATTGTTGGTTGTTATTAAATTCCTGCAGGCGTATTTAATGGTCTGCATGTAATCATTTGTCTCTTTTTTTTTTTTTTCTCTTTTTCTCTTGTTTGGTTGACATTTTTTTTTTTTTGCCTCGGTTCATTGTTACTGATTTAATTTGTTATATAAAACAATACTTGACTCGATTTTCATTGTTGTCTAGCCTTAACAGATATTTGGGACGGTGTGCCTATGCTGATTTATGCTATTTTTTAAATGGTTGTCTAATCTTCATTAAACTGTACAGAGTAGAGGGACAGAGAAAACGAGACACAAAGAAGACATATTATTGTTGAGATGTGGAGCTGATATGTTGTTCTTTCTTTGCATCTAGACTTATCCATCCCTGATTACGTGTCTGCATATAAATGTTGTTGCATTAATACACATTGTTATTTTGCTTTATAAAATATAATTGTTAATTATAGAAAACGTTTTCATAGCAATGTTAGATATTGTCTTTCCTTCCTTAACCGTTCTCATTCATTGCTTCCTGTCTCTGTGAGAGTCCAATTACTCCTCTAGTGTCTTTATCTCTTTCATTCCTGCGACTGTGGCTGCCAATACTTACAAAGCTGTTTCTATTGTAACGGACTTCAGGTACCATTAAATGCATTTTATATTTGCTGTTGTCTGCATGTTTTCTGACAGTGAAATATCCTATCTATATGCCATTGATGTTACTTTCTGTTCTATTTTTATATTATATAAAGTGCATATATTGTCTCAATAAGTTTCGATAGTAAACTTATTACATTGCTTTTATGTCAGTTATAGACTAGACTTTTAATGCGAAAAGTTGCTTTGCCAATGATTTATGTTAACTATTAACTGAATCTATGATAATAGTTAAATTTGTTTCTGTGAATGGTTTGCGTTTTTTGTGGTTTGCTTATTTGTTTTCGTTGATTTATTGTCATACTTTTATGTTATGTCTTTTTGCTGTCATCCTTTTTTGTTTATTCAATAAGTTGGCAATGATGAATGCATATTTTCTCCCTCTTTGATGCGTTGAGTTTAAACATGGTTTGTCTAGCTATTGCCGTGAGAATGCCCTCATCAATTTTAAGCTGACTAATAGATAGCCCACTTCTATTTTTTCAACAGTATATCTATATTGTATAAACTTAATTTTGGAGCGTTATCCAATCCATAGTTCTCAATTTATCTGCCTGCCTTTTTTGATGTTGTCCCCTCAACTGTCGTTGTACTTAGTTAAGGAAATCGTGTCCATCCAGGTTTAGTACATTTGCTTTCCCGTATTATCCTATTGAATCACATATTTTTTGGGTGGAGGGAAGAGAGAACCGTCTTGAGGCTTTAGTGGACGGTAACACCTACTTCATTAGATTCTTTTTTCTAGCCTTTACTCTAGTCAATGATTTATGTTAACTATTAACTGAATCTTTGGTCATAGTTAAATTTGTTTCTATGAATGGTTTGCGTTTTTGTGTTTTGCTAATTTGTTTTCGTTGATTTGTCTTCATACTTTTATGTTATGTCTTTTTGCTGTCGCCCTTTTTTGTTTATTCAATAAGTTGGCAATGATAAATGCATATTTTCTCTTTGCTCTAGCCTTTTTCCCTGTGTTTTGCCTCTGCTCTAGCCTTTTTCCCTGCGTTTTGTGTGTGTTTTTGCTGCTTTTTTTCCATGTCGTCCATTCAACTGTGGTTGTACTCAGTTAAGAAAATGGTATCCATCGAGGTTTAGCACATCTGCTTTGTCATTTTATCCTGTTGAATCAGACATTTTTACGGTAGGAGGGAGAGAGAACCATCTTGGGCCTTTAGTGGACGGTAACACCTAATTCATCAGATTTGTCTTTCTCCCTCTAGCTTTCTGTCTTCTTATCTCTTTATTTTCTCTCTTATATCTTTTAGAAGCTATCTTGCCATGTTTGATAAAAAGTGATACAACAAACTTCTACCAAGTATTGCTACATGCTATATCAAGTATGATTCAACTAAGTTAAGAAAACTGTGTCATCCAAGTTTACCACATCTGCTTTGCCATTTTATCTTCTTGAATTACATATTTTTAGGCTGTGAGGGAGAGAGAGCCATGGTCAGCTTTTATTGGACAGTTATACCTAAGTTATCACGTTTATTTCTCTGCCTTTAGCTTTGTCTTTCTATCTTGGTCATCTTGTTCGTCATATCTTTTGGTGACTATTATCCCATATTAGATAAAAAGCAGCAGAACACATTTTAACCATGTCCTGCCACATGCTATATTTTGTACCCGTGTCATTACTTGCGTTACAATCTATTTCCATGTAATGTTGTGCTATACACACACACATGCATGGACATACATTGCACTCATTTTAAATTATACCATAAAATAGTTTATGGCAGTGAAACAGCAAAACATATTGTCAAACTCTGGTATTTTGCTTCATTAGTTATGTCTTTGTATCTGCTTTGCCGTGTATGTTTTTTGGGCAGAATTTCCTAAGAATGAGAGAGGGCTTATCACTAGGTCTTGACATATACGAACCTTGGCTTCCTTAGTAGTAGTTGGACAACCATGTATTTTACTTCGCGCATTTAATATGCATTGGTTGTATAGCATAATATGTATGTTAAATTCGGTGGTTAGTGGCTGCTTCTGATTTATTTCGTTGATACTAATACTTTATCTTAGTGTAGTATATTGCCTGGCAGTTAATAAATCATTTGCAATGCTTGGCGCACTGACTTTGTCATACATTGCTGACAATGCCAAAAAATCTGAGCCACTAAATATTTTCACTTTAATTCTATAGAAAATACTACTTATTATTTATTATATTTGCTTTTACATTACATTATATTAATTTTTGTGATGCTCTTAATTATCACGAGTATTTGATTTCTGTAATAATGTATAAAGGACTGCAAATGCAGTAGTAGCAAAAAGATTATAATGAAGTTATATTAAATTTTGTGATGTCCTTAGTTACAGTAAGTATATCATTTCTGTAATAGTGTACAGAGATATGTAGATGCAAAAGCAATGAAAAGGTTGTAATGAGATTGTAATTTGTAATTCACAGTTGTGAAATTTATAATAAATATATTATTAGCTTAGGTATTGTTATACAATTTACTTATCAGCGTAATGAATTATGAAAATGCGATTGTACGAAAGCAAATAATTTGTTTATAGATTTACGACTAGCGTTGACAAATGATATTTGAAGTACATAATAACATATCAGTGTATATATATAAGAATTACAAAAGACCATTAAAAAGAAGGGGTAAAGAACAAAGACATAAAAGATGAACAAAATAATAAATAAAGCAATGAATATAAGAGTAAATTAACGACATTAACAGCAATTAAAAGAAATTATAATCTAATTAATAAAGAATAAAAATATGGATAAAAATAAATTCACAATAAATTAATAAAAATATTTGAGTGCGGAAAAAAATTCCCTGATATGAAAAATAATATTAACAATATGCCAAATGAAAAGTAATAATAATAAAATCAACAATTTACAACCATATCCAATATTAACAAATAAGATTTAAAACATATAATGGTATTTTAATTTATAATCATGAATATGAAAATTATAACTAGAAAAAAAAAAAAGGGGGGGAACAAAGGGTAAAGAATAAAGATATAAAATATGAATTAAAAAAAAAAAAAGAGAAAAAAACCCATAAATTTTGAAATCAACTATCGTTAATTGTGACAAAAGGGAATTATAATCTAATCAAAAAACAACAAAAGCATGAATAAAAATCAATCAACAATACGATAGTAAAAGCATGAAAAACAAAATAATTGAAAAAAAAAAAATCTAACACGACAACAATAATATCAACTATAAAATAAAAAGCAAAAAAAAAAAAAAAGATAATCAAACAAAGAAAAAAATACCTTTTTTTTTTTAAAATATAAAATTGAATCACAATAAACTAACAAAAACCAAGTCCACATACAAATATTTATGACAAAAGAGTAAAAAAGAGAGAGAGAGAGAGAGAGAGAGAGAGAGATAACGTAGGAGAAAGAGAAGATGAAAAAGAAAAAAAGAAAGAGAGAAAATGAAAAAATTAAGACAAAAAGGTCAAATGACAAAAAAAAAAAAAGAAAAAAAAAGTGGTGATAAAGGAAAAGGATTAGAAAATGTAACACAAAAACATATTTATATATCTTATAATTAGATTATATATCAAGATATTGACAACTGACACCATTATATTATATAAACAACTTCTCCTCTTTGTTTGTTAGATGGATGAGATAGCAATGGAAAATCTACGTTCATCAACCCATCAACACAAACGGCATCGCTATACTTATCACTCTAGAAACTCAATACCCACAAATAGTAGATGTCCAGAAAACATGAGTGATGATGTCGGCCCATCGTTTTTAAAATTTTCTAGATTACAAATTAACAAAACGCCAGCTTTCTCCCATTTAGAAAATAAAGTATTCCTTCTAAATCAAACACCAGCGTTCGCAGCTTATAAAAACAACTGTAACTCTCTATTCTCAAACTACACACACACGCGCACACACACACACACACAGATGTATATGTGAGTGTGAGTGAGTGTTCAACCTACGATAATATACATATATAAACAAGTTAATTTCTAATATAGCTTTCTTATCTAACTTACTTATTCAACGTTTTATTATAGATAACGCTGCTACGAATCTTGCTATTGGAGATTGCACTTGCATCTGTGAGTATTGTAACGCATTCTTCTGGTGCGAAGAAGGTACAAAAAGAAATAATCACTTAAAATTCAACCTTTGTTGTAAAGAAGGAAAGATTGTTTTACCATCTATTAAAGAAACTCTTATATTAACTAAATTACTTGATCATCACGAAGGGCCTATGAGAGTACATTTCAGAAAAAAAATATTCGAACTTTTAACGCGATGTTTACATTCATATCATTTGGAGCAAACATAGAGCAAAATACTATAGATTCAAATGGTTCATACATTTTCAAAATAAGCAGACAAATACATCATCTTATGGGATCATTATTGCTAACTAACAACAGCCCTCCAAAATTCACTCAGTTATACATATATGATACAGAAAATGAAGTGAAAAATCGATTAGCATTATTCTCATTCAATGATACATCAAAAGACTTGACAAAAATTATAGTAGAAGAGTTAATAAAAATGCTAGGTGAAAATAACAGATTAGTAAAACTCTTTCAAACTATAAGAGATATATATCGAGAGGATGAAATTCCTTCTATGAAACTTAGATTAATAGGATGACGACAAACAGATAGTAATCAATACGAATTGCCTACTTCAAATGATATTGGAGGTTTTATAGTAGGAGATATTGGAGAATATGAACAAGGAAGAGATATAATAATTGAAGACAAAACTAATAGCTTACAAAGAATTACAAAACTACATCCATCGTATATGGCATTGCAATATCCATTGTTATTTCCATACGGAGAAGATGGTTATAGAATTAACTTAAAATGGAATACAACCAACTTCAATAAAACACCTTCAACAAAAAGAATTCCCATGAGAGCATTCTACTACTACCAATTATAACAACGTCAACCTATAAGAAATACATTACTTAAGAGTAGAAGATTTTTCCAATAATATGTAGTCAATGCATATGCCAGTGTCGAAGATCGATTAGAATATTAAAAAAAATCAAAATAATTTAAGATGTAAAATTTACCAAGGTATGGAAAACGCTATCACAAGAAGAGACACAGATGCAAGAGTAATAGGAAAAAGAATAATCCTACCATCTAGCCACACCAGAGGCCCTAGATATATGATTCAAAATTACCAAGATGCAATGGCAATATATAGATACTATAGAAATCTAGATTTATTCATAACATTTACATGTAACCCTAAATGGCCCGAAATAATTCAAGCCATATCTACAATCCCAGGTCATAAAGTTGAAGATAGACCACATATTTGTGACAACTGGAAAATTTCATCATTCTCGAAATATTGATATATGGAATGTACACGATGAATTTCATGTTTAAAATGTGAAATGTAGTGATTTTATGTATGTACGAGCATGTGTCACATACAGTATCAAGAAATTGGTCAATATGACCTTTTCTTGATATAAAATTGATATATGTAAAATCAGTATGCTCAAATTAGTCAATTGAGTATAAAATGTAATTTTTGATCAAGGAACATGCAGTATCAAGAAATTATTCAAGATGACCTTTTCTTGATATAAAACTGATATATTTGGAATCAGAATGCTCAAATTAGTCAATTAGGTACAAAAAGTAATTTTTGACCGGGAAATATGCAATACCGGAAAACTGGTCAATATGACATCGGATGAAAATAAAACTGATATTTTTAGGTTCAACACACCCAAATTAGTCAGGATAGCTCATATTGAAATTTTAGATAAAAAAAGTATATATAAGGGCGCAAAATCAGAAATTTGTAAAAAGGTCCTCATAATTTTCTTATTCTTTCTTTTTCTCCCACACACCGTCGGTGAACAGTAATCAACTATCGGAAACTGTGTCCGTTTTCGGCACCATCGATCTCGTTGGAAAGCTCTCGCTGAGATGAGTCCAACGGTGGGTCGAGTCGACGGAACGGCCGCTAGAGGAAGCCGCACGTGCCGCTCGAAGCAATCGGAGGCGTGAAAATTCGTGACGCCGGATCTCCGCTGTTCGACATTTGATCGACACGATTCTGGTTCCAAAAGACTCGGGGTGAAGAGTAGAACAAAACCCAGGCCTCATTTCAGCTCAACGGCCATCGGATCGCGCCACCTAAGCCCTTGCCGTCATCGCCGTGATGCCGCCTTGGAAACCATTGATTCCAGTGGAGTTGAGCGACACCACCGGTACCAAAAGACTCAGAATGATGCATAGATCAAAAGCCCCAAGCCAATTTTGGGCAACAAAGTCGGCATGGCAGAGATTTAAGCTCACCGCTACCGTTTGCCTTTCGAGGGTTGATTTCTGGCGATAGGAGGCTCGATTGGTGAAATTGACACCACCAATGGGTTCCTCTCGTCAAGCTCTTCAAGATGGTGGCCGCCTTTTTCCTCACCACTGCAATCAACATCGGTCAACGCTGGTCAACGGTCGGTCAATGTCAGTCAACGGCGACTCGATGACCAAAAATTGAAGAATGGCCCGTTGGCCTATTTTCAACGTTCTGGACACATCCGCAGCATCGAATTTGCAAACCGAAACTTGAAAAGTGAAGAACGGTGAAATAAAGTTCATGCACGCGAGACCGAATAGTTCGTTCGATCGTCAATGGAACGATTTCGATAGTGATTTCAGTCCCTTCATTCCTAAAATAATATTTTGGAATGATTATATATTAATTATGTATTTTGGCATGTGAAATTATAAGAAAAATGGATAAAAATGATGGAAAAAAATTATGGGAATGTGAAGATTTTTACGTAAAAGTTGAGTTTTACGTAAAAATATAGGCCTCCGGTATAGTACGTGGTAAATTAGAATAGGTTAGATGGTTTCAAGGCGTTTTCTAAATGCTGGGAACCAAAAAATTTAGAGGAAATACTGCCAAAATGGCACAAAGGGTAGTTTAGGAAACAAGAGGTAAAAATGTGGTTGGAATGGAAAGCCGAGTCCCCTCGGTAACCTAGGATCGGAATAATGCCACTCGAGGGTTGGTGAATAGTAAATCGAGAATTTCAGCAATTAATGTCAGAAAAGCTTGATAAGGTCTAAGAAGAATTATTTTATGATTTTTGGGCATAGAATAGCCCGATAGAATATTAAAATGAAAATAATACGGTTCAAAGACCCGTTAAGGGTAAAATGGTAATTTTACCAAAAGTTCGGGATACAGCGTTCGTTTTTTCTAAAAGTTAGCGAAAAAGTGGCAAATAAGGTTAATTAAGATTTTTAATGCCAAATTCAAGATTTTAAAAGAAGGAAAGTACTAAAATGAAAGCATTACAATTAGTTAAAGTTATTATTCACGTCAAAGTTACTATTCATCATAATTTTTGACAAAAGTTGACAGAAAAGTTATAAATGTGATATTTATATAAAACCTCTAAGTTCATGATTAGGAAATGAAACGTAGAATTTTTACGTTTTATTAAGCTTTTGTGGGCGACCCCTCTAGCTTAGGTCGTCCACCTTATCTTGGTTGCTTTCTTTATTCTTTGCTTATTCTTACTTAGCTTGCTTGTCTTTATAACTTTCTTCTTCTTGGGGGTTTACAAGATTTGTTCTTGAAAAACTAGGAATATATATATATATTTTAAAACTTGACTGAATGAAACTACTAATTCTTTGAAATCGTGTATACATAAATATATACATACTACTTAATATTTTTTTCCCAAAATATATTTTGCGGTCTCGTTACTTTAAAGTACGTAAAAATAAAAGCATACTTTTAAGTTTGTTTCACTACTTTACATACTACACTCTTGTCTTATCTTTATACATATACATCACTATTACACTTTCTTTCTTTTTCACTTTAATTACAGCGGAATTCTACGAAACGGAACCATAACCCGTCCATGACATCGTTGGGATCTGCCTGCCAGTCCGCTACTCTTGTTTCATATTGCTGGTTGCTTACCTTTATTACCTACATCACGAATAGACTAATGAGCTAAAGCTTAGTAAGTACAAACATACAAGTAAATAAGCTGAATACACCACACTTAGGGTTAGTCAACTTATGGCCAATTATTTTTTTACTTCTATGCTTTACTTATTCTTTTTATTCTATTTCTTTCTTTTCTTTGCTTTACTTTATCTTGCTTATTCTTTCACTTGCGGGTCCGTGGTTGGACGTACCTAGTGCGCGTAGACCAATAGAAGATCAGGGGAGCGACCCACCAATCAACCCTAAGGTCATCTCTGGACTACTACCTATAGGTAGCAAGTCAAGCCATCAACTACCTCATTATTAACGAGGCAGCGCCACACAACTGGGGTGGAGGCTATCTTTGAACCTCAAAACTGGAGAGGCCGGTACGCCAACCTTAACTTTTGAGTCTTATTATTTGACTTATCTTATTCCTCTTTTCTTTATCTGTTCTTGCTTAACTATCCTCGTGAACATGTTAGTATCATGTCACAAACTGAATAACTTAAATGTGTATATATATATAATACAACTCTATGACAAGTCAATTCGTGAGTAGACAATTAAATGTCTATACTTACAGCACTTGTGCTAGTGTAAACTTCTATGGTCCGTCGAGCTCCTTTGCCCGTCTCTAGTTGAGTTTCCTAAAGACATAATGTCATCAGTTAATACATTTTCATTAACTGACTTTATTATACTAAAATCTAAACTTTAACTTTTAAAATCTTAATTACAATCTTATAACGACATTTAAAGTCTTAATACTCTGTTTAGACTTTTCTAGCGCTCTAACAACCATTTTCGAGCATTTCAGAAATTTTGGTATAGTAATTTTTGACGTGAATAGTACCATGCACGTGAATAGTAACTGGGCCAGGGGACGTTTCTATTTTTCTGCTTAGACTGGGTTCCCTAAGTTCGAGAACCATAAAATAGCTAACTGGTGGGTTTAACATCTCTTTCTTGACTTTTCTAGACTTTTTGATCAAAATGACCATTTTGCCCCTAATGGGTCTTGGGGTCGTAACATTCTCATTTTGGTGCTTAAACGGGATTTTCTGAGTCCCTAAGATCTTAAAACAATCTTTTCTACGTCTCGGTAAATTTTTACAACTTAATTGTTGCGATTATACTATTTACTTATCACCAGTCCCTCGGGTGGTATTATTCCGACCCTTGGGGTCGTAGCTCGTTTTTCTAGTGTTTCGGAGCTTCAAACGAGCTTTTCACTAATCTTAAAAACGTTTCTTATTCTCTTCCCGACCTAAGTCTCCGAGGGGCTCGGGTTTTTCCATCCCGACCCTAAACTTTCCTTGTTACCCAAAACGCCTTTGACGTTATTATTATTATTTTTTTCCGTCCTCTCCACATTTTAGATTTTTGGGGTCGGTTTACTATTCTACTAGACCTGCTTTCTTACTTCTAACTCTAACGTACCGAGGGATCTCGGTTTTCATTTCCGAGCATATTTTTATCACTTGTTTCATGAAATGCCCTTAATGCTGCTTTAAAAATTTCGGCAATATTTCCACTTAAATTTTAGGTTTCCGGCGTTTAGGAAATGCCTCAAAACCATCTATCCTAATCTAAACCTACCACGTACTATACCAGAGGCCTATTTTACGCAAAAGTTTCTAAACTTTTACGTAAAAACCTTCCACATTCTCAATGTACAAATCACACACAAAGTTTTTATTTTTCACTCACATTAACCACGGTTTTAGTTTAGGTTTCCAACACCAAAACTTTCTTTCTTTCAACATTCTTTCTCTTACTTTTCTTCTTGGCTTTTAAGGCATATTCAACACCAAAACCAAATAAAATTCTTATTGAAATCTCACTTGGATGCCACGGGTTTTATGCTAAATCCTAACCTAACTTTGGTTTTCAATTCAACCACTTACACAAGCTTATATTCTACATCATTCTAACTTACTACAACACTAAAATCACATGATTTTTACATGTTCTTCACACTAGGTATACATGGTTCCTTTTTAGAAAACTTTTACAAAATTTTGTTTCAAACTTTTTAACTTTTCCTTCTAAACATTTTACACATTAAAACACATGTTTAAATCAACCAAAACCAACTCAAAATTCTTTCCAAACCCTAGTAACATACACGATTTTTCTTGAAATAAACCGAATCCCACTTTAATTTTAAGCTTTCAAATTTTCTTTCTAGTTGTTTTACATATCAAAACACACTTTAAAATAATAATTTAATTAAACCAAACTTGAAATTCTTTGAACCCATACACTTAGCCACGGGTTCCTCACAAAACTAACATGAAAAATTCTTGTTTCAAGCTTCTAAATTACTCTTTAACTATCATGCAAACTAATTAACCTTAAACAACAAGGTTTGAACTAAACTTTTCTCATTCCTTTCTACTCAACATAGCCACGGATTTTTGCTTCAAAATACCAAAGAAAAGCTTGAAATTTCAAGCTTATCTTGCTATGTTACTCAATACTTGCTTAGGAAGAACTTTGCTTAAGATTTTGACACCAAACTTTGAAGAAACTCAAGCTCAATGGAGGGGAAGAGTCATGGCTTCAAAGGGCAGCAAAGGGGCTGTAATTTCAGAAAAAAATTCTGATTTCATGAAGCCAAAAACGTTTTTATAAAGGGAGGCAAAAAAGGAGGGCTTTTTAGCAATTTTCTTTAGGGACTTTTTAGCAACTTTTTAAGGGTTTATTTGCAAACTTTTTGGGGTCAAAACATAATTATTTTGGCTGTCTTTCCAGCTGTAAAACCGACCTATTCAGCCCTTATCCACAAAATTTTAAAAAAATTCAACTTTGTATTTTTGGCTTAATCTTAGCCCTTGATCTTACCCACCTTTAATCTTAGCCATTCATCCTACCTACCACCCTTTTTCTTTTAATTTCTTATTCCTAATTACGACATCATCCATGATGTCATCTAATTAATCCATAGGTCAAAGTTTGACCAAAAGTCAAACCGAACCAAACTTTACCGAAATCGCATAGGCGGGTTTCTGACGCCTCCTGTGCAATCGGTTTACCTTATTGTACTGTCGTTGGGCTAAAAATCGATGACGAAGTTTTTCATCCTTTAGTAACCTTAGATTTTACCTAGGGTAATCTCTTGGTTTCTTTGGCCCCAAAATGCTTCATCATTTTACCGAAGATGACGAAATTTCTGGGGTGACATACCGGAGGACTTGTCTAGCCATCCGTACTGTCAAATTATTCTAATACTGTCTTAATACTCTTAAAAACCCTAAATTACTTTTCTTACTGTGCTCTTACTTTGACTTGCCATATTCTTATCTTTACACTGTTCAGATACTGAAACTACTCCTTTTTGAGCGTTTTGGCCTGAAATCACTTTCTTACTCATATACTTTATTCTCTACTTATTTTTGGAGATTTTAATTCCTCCAAAACATCTATTCATTACTATCAACACTATAATTTGTCTAATTACAAACATAGTGTTTCTTTACATTCTTGCTTACAAAACTCATAGAAAACCCTAGATTAAACTAAGTTACACTGCTAGAATTCTCTGGTCATCACAGCTTTATATATGACTTAAGTAACGAAAATAACCGTTATTATTTCGGTTATAGGGATCTAATACAGATGCGACAAAGGAACATTTGCGGACTAAGAAAGCAAGAAAGGAGATACGAGCAAAGTATCTGTAAGTTCAAATATTGCATTGTCTGCAACATGTATAGACTATTATGTCTAAGTGTCATAGTGATAAGTTCAAACATGTGATTTGTCTGCAACATGAACTAACATGTTATATTATGCCTATATGTTATGTGTAGTAAGTTCGAACATTTAAGTGACTGCAATATGAATTAACTTCTATGTGTATGTGATCTATGTGCAGCATTTAAGTTCAAATATTTCCATGTCTACAGCATGAATAGAATAATATGTCTAAGGGTCATATGTGGTAAGTCGTAAATATTTCTATGTCTGCAACATATATGGACTTTTATGTGTTATATGTTGCAAGTTCAAGCATTTAGTTGACTACAACATGAATGTACGTAATATGCTATAATATGAATGTTACGAAAGTAATGTTATGAACTATGTGTTATGTCTAAGTCAAATGTAAATTGACTTGATATGTTTATGTCTATGTGTTATATGCAGTAAGTTCATACATTTTAATGTCTGTAATATGAGTTTATGTAATATGTTTATATGTTATGTATGACATGTAAAGTATATACTAAGGTGCTATATGCACACTAATGTGTAAATAAAGTACACACAAATAAGGAAAAAAATGTAATAAAGTGTTCCAGACCAAGGAGGCACTAATAATGCCACCGGTTAGGAACCACATGAAAGTTGGTAATGAAACCACTATTGGTGTATTGGCTTCTCACACAGGTGGAGGTTCCTCATGTTAAGTTATGATATGGCTTCCAAACTGACGGTGGTGCGTCCTAGGTGCGAAAGTCTAATGTTCAAGTTTAAGGTACGACCAATCATGAGGTCCAAAACCAGAACGTAATAAAAGATAAAGACCCAAGACTAAAAATACAGCCCATAAACGAGCATAAGATATACTAACACTACGAGTACCGTTGCAGTCAAAGTCACTGTTCATAGTCAACGGTACTGTTTATAGTCAACAGTACTGTTCATGGTCAGAGTTACTATTTATAATAAATAGTAATATATAAGTAATGCATGTTATTTGTTATATTAATGATCCATGCTATGTTTGATATTAAGGATGTTTAAGCATACGTAAGTATATTTATGATACTCAAGTATATTTACGAAGTTTTACGTATTTAAGTATGATAAGTATATTCACGATGTTAAATGTGAAAGTATTTTCATGATAATAAGTATGTTAAGTGTGTTATATTTACGACTTGTAAACATACGTTAAGTATGTTATGTTTCAAGTATGTTATGTTTTTGATGTTTACGTATACATTAAGTATGCTATGTTTAAATTACGATATGTTTACGATGTCAAGGTTAAGTATGTTACGTTTAAAATATGATATGTTTATGATGTTACGTATGTTAAGTATGTTTACGACGTTAAAGTATGTTCAAGTATGATAAGTATGTTCACGATGATAAGTATGTTATGTTTACGATATTTAAGCATACTTTAAGTATGCTATGTTTAAAATATGATATGTTTACGATGTAAAGTATGTCAAGTATGAAAGTAGGTTTACGATGTAAAGTATGTCAAGTATGAAAGTAGGTTTACGATGTAAAGTATGTTCAAGTATGTACAAGTATGTTTATAAGGTTAAGTATGAATGTAAAGTAATATATGTTATATGTTATGTGAATGTTCTGATGTCACAGTTGGTATTAGATATGCTATTTCCTATATGGTAAGAATATTTATATGTTATACATGTATGTTTGAACTTACTGAGCCTATCGCTCACAAGTTTGTTCATGTTGCAGGTAAGCAACCTGCACGATGATAAAACAAGTGATGGATGACGAATGAGATCTGCATGTGCCAAGCGACTAGGCGAGGGTTATGATACTGTTATGAGTCTTCCGCTGAGCTGTTTAACAAGAGTATTGAAATGATGGTTTATGATATATATCAAGTTATGACAATGTAAAAGATTTACTTTAGTAAATATTTTACAATGATACAGTCTTCAAGTTTAAAGTTTAAGAAAAAAAAAATTTATTCACCATTTTCACGTTCAAATGGAAAGTTAAAATAAGTATGTTAAAAGTAAGATATCAGCTGCCACAGTTTGGTATCAGTGCAAGTTAAAAGTAAGTTGCTTATGACTCATAAGGCAACGATCTATCGTAGTCGGCTTCAGAGCTCGACCGCGTATGGCCTCCACGATGGGCGGGCCGTCACAATATTGTTACATGAATATTCAAAATGAAACTAAATAATATGTTATCAGTGATTAAATTGAAGCACATATTTGGAACATTTATTGAAGGTTAGATTCTTTATTTGTACATTTTTATATTTTATAATTTTATAACTTTGGTTAAAAGCAAAAAAAAAAAAAAAAAAAAGAGAGAGAAAAAAAGAAAGGAGAAAAAAATAGAGGGGGGAGAAAACAATAAAAAAAAGAGAGGCAAAAAAAAAAATAAAAAATCAAGTGACAAAAAGAAATGAAATGGGTGAATAAATAAAGTGAAAATGAAAAAGAAAAAAATAAAAAGAAATATGTAAAAATTAATCTTAATAACAATACATAACTAACACATTATAACTTTTTTTCCCCTTCTCCTCCTTTATTTTATGTAATATTTTATTTTCTTACTTTATTGCACAGATCTTTATGTGATCAAATTTAAAAAACGTAGCTTACCACATTGTCACTTCTTATTTTGGCTATGTTCCAATGAAAGATTACATGAGCTATCACAAATAGATAAATTTATTAGTGCTGAAATACCTGATCTCGAAATAAACCCACATGAATATTGTGTTTGTCACAACCGAGAAATTTCATTGTTCTCGGAAAATATGTACATTGTATATGTACGATGATTTTTATGTTTAAAATGAAAAATGTATGATTTAATATTATTTAGAACGTAATAAAATATTCTAACAATGTTAAAGGAAAGGAATTCGGTGATGGAAAATTTTACCAAACCAAAACGGGTAAAATGATGCCAATTTAGTATCAAAAACCCTAGACGTCGACCAGGGTTCACAAAAGGACGAAATACTTACAAAAATGATTTTTGGCTAAACGGAAGTGAATTAAGATAAACCGATCGCACAGACAACCTCAGAAACCTGCCAGCGCGATTTCGAGAAAGTTTCGTTTGGTTTGACTTTTGGTCAAACATTGACTGAAAAGCATAGAATGATGTTATTCCATGATGTCACCATGTGATGCAATAAATGGGAGAAATTTAGTATGGAAAGAAATAGGATGATCCAAGGGCTAGGAATTAAAGTAAGTTTGATCCAAGGGCTTAGAGCTTGCCAAAATTACAAGCAAATTTTAGAAAAATATTTGGAAAAATGGCTAAAGGTGATTCGGTGATGAGAAGAAAGCAGCAAAAAAGTTTTGTTTCATTTCAAATTAACCCCTAAACTTTGCCAAAATTACCCAAAAACCTTGCAAGTTAGTCCCCAAAAATTTTGCTAACAAGTCCTTCCTTTTTGGGCTGTTTTATACACGGTTTTGAGTTTGGGAAAAAAAAAAAAAACAGAAACAGCAGTAAAAAAATTAGTCCAAGCTGCCATGGCTGCTGTGCCTTCTACCCCACCTTCATGCCATTATTTCTTCAAGTTTTCCCACCAAAACTTACTTAAAAGTCATCCCAAGCACCAAGTGATCATTGTTGTGAGGTAAGCTTTAATTTTTAAGCTTTCTCTTGAAATTTTTTTAAAGAAAATCGTGAGGTTTATGTGGAGATGGTAGGATGAAATTTAAGCTTTTATTTTACCAGCTTATGCTTTAGAAAGTTAAGTTAGCATGTGAATGAATCAAGGAAAGGATTAGAGGCTTGAAAACAAAAAAATTGATGCATGATTCTAAGAAAAATTTGTGAGGTTGTGTGGAGATGATGAATGAAAAATTTTAAGCTTGTTCTTAATGGTTTAATGATTCAAAAGGTAGTGTTGGCATGTAATGGAAGTAAGGAATGAATTAGAGCTTGAAAACAAAAATTTTGTGATGATTTTCAAGAGGAAAATCCATGGGAGTTAGGTGGAAGTTGAATGAAAAATTTTAGTTTGATTTTGATGATATATTGGTTCAAGAAGACTAGTATTGATATGTGATTGATTAGAAAGAAATTAGAAGCACAAAATTTCAATTTCTATGCATGAAATGAAAGCAAACCCGTGGACTAGAGATATGTGAAGAAATGTGATTTTGGTGAGGAAAAATGTATCTGAAATGTGGATAAAAATCGAAGGTGAGAGTGAAAAAAAAAAGAACCGAAATGTCGTTAAAAATGACTAGGGTTTAAGGAAATTTTTACATAAAAAGTTTGTGTTTTTATATAAAAATTAGGCCTCTGATTTAGTACGTGGTAGCTTAGATGGTTTTGAGGCGTTACCTAGACGATGGGAAACTAAAATTTAAGCCAAAATGCTGTCGAAATTTTTAGAACAGCACGAAGGGCATTTTGGGAAACGATGAGTAAAATGTGGTCGGAGTTTGAAAACCCGAGCCCCCTCGATGACCTAAGTCGGAGAAAGGATGACAGACATTTTTAATATTAGTAAACCTCTATTCGGAGCCTCGAAATGCAAGAAAAAGAGGATGAACGACCTAAGGTCAGAATAATACCATCCAAGGGTCGGGTGAATAGTAAATTGAGAATTTGTAGTAGTTAGTGTAGTAAAAGCTTGGTAAAGTCTAAAAAAAATTATTTTATGATTTTTGGACTTAGAAAATCCTGTTACGACGCTACATTGAAAATGTTACGGCCTAGAGACCTGTTAGGGGTAAAATGGTCATTTTGACAAAAAAAATTTCAGGAATGTTAGAAAAGGACCGTTAGGGCCTTAGAATAGCTTAATTAAAATTCTAAAGGCCAAAATTAAGTTTTAAGCCAAAGAAAAGTAGATTTAAGAAGAAAAATCCTACTCGGGACAAAATGGTCATTTTGTCAAAAGTTGGAGACGAAATGGTTATTTTTTCAAAAGTTAGAATGTAATGACCTCCACGATCATGAAACCTAATTACTATGTAATAAGTAATTAAGTTGATAAATACAGTATATTTTTCCAGTTGAAAGAATTAAACGGGTATAGTAGCGTTTAATTATTATTCACGCGGTGAAAGGGGTAACCGACAGTGAAATCGGTTCACCTTAGTACATGTGTGGGTGCGTGTGAGACACGCAGTATTAAGAAACTGGTCTAGATGACCATTTCTTGACATAAAACTGATAAGCAATTCATCAGTATGCTCAGACTGGTTATCTGAGCACAACAGCGATAATGACCCTGATAGTGGTATAATACCGAGAGAAATAGTCCAGATGGCCTCTTTTTATTCAGAAATTGACAAAATCGGAGTCAAAATGCTCAGACTAGTCAGTTAAACAAAAAGTAATGAATAGTAAATAGTAGATACGTAGTGTCAGGTTAATGGTCAAAACGACCTTAATTTGACATAAAACTGATATATTAATAGTCAGTAGGCTCAATTTAGTCAATTGAGCATAAAATGTGAAATTTTGTTTGAGAGATATGTAGTATCGGGGAAGGGGTCAAGATGACCTTTTCTCAGCTCGAAACTAATATAGTTAGACTCAGAACGCTCAAATTAGTCAATTGAGCGCAAAACACGTTTTTCGAGGTAGGGTTGTACAGATCTTGAAAATTGGTCCAGACGACCTCAGATGAACATAAAACTGATAAAATTGAAATCAGCACGTCCAAATTAGTCAGGGTAGACTGTGTTTGCAATTTTGCACAAAACAGCCTCGTTATGCGTGTGCAATGTCAACACAATGTAGGCACAACCACGGTACAAGAAATGAATTGTAAATAGACTAAAAATGGGCTCATAGGCACTACAACCCGACTAGGAATAATTAGTATAAGAATCAGATTAAGAAAATTCAATTTTGTTAGAAATCTAGAACACTGCCGAAAAAGGGTCGAGTACCAAAAGGAGGAAATTAGATTGCGAAAAGGAGACTTTACAGGCAAATTTTTCCCCTCGAAAACTGTGCACATGCAGCACAAACAAGGCCAAAGACAGCCTAAAAACAGGGAAAAGTTTCCCCTAAAGGAAGGAGTGTGTTGGATACTTTTGATTAAAATAAGGAATAGTTTTGTCACATGACCAAACCATGCATTTAAGGCATTTTGGCCTCCTTTTGTGTGCATCCCCCTTCGGTTTTTGTGTGGGCAGATGGCAGGAAATTTGTCCCCAATTTAGCTAAGTTTTGGGTTTAATTAAGTGAGCTTTAGGTTGATTAATCTTAGTTAGTTTTGTCTATAAAAGGAGGTGCTTGGCCTAGAGTGTCATTTTCTTTTTTTGCACACCCAAAACACCAACACTTTTCCTCTTCTTTTCTTAGCTGCAACCGAACCCTTTCCAGTCCCAAAACCGACCATTTCCCAGCAAAGAAACCCAGCCAAAGTCAGCCAAAAACTTATCAAAAAATCAGCCTCACTTTGGTTGTGTTGGAAGCATCTCTTCAAGATCATTTTAAGGTTGTTTTAGGTAAGGTTCTAGAACCAATCTTTGTGGTTTTGTTGATTTTTCTTTTGGTTTGATGATAAAAAAAAATTTTGTGTTTCTTCTAGCCAAAGGCTGACCCCCTTGTTTTCACTAAGGATCACACGGTTTTGGTCACCCACCCCTTAGTTTGGATTGTACTTGGTTCATAGCACATAAGGTAAAAACCGAAACCCTATTTGAGGTTTAGTTTCGTTTAACTTTTAATCAAGGAAATTTATGTCTATTTCTTTGAGCAATGGGTTGTAATAATCTTTATTTTGAGCCCCTAGAATTTTATTTTTTTGTTTATGTAGTTGTGTAGTTGTGGTTTAAGTTTTTGTGGATGGATGTGTGAATGGACGTTTTAGGGTTGGCTGGACACCAACCTGTCTCAGTTTTTAGGCCATGATTTTGGCCATTTTTGAACATGTTATGATCCGATTTTAGGATTTGGTAAAACACAAAGTTTTAAGGAAATTCTGTTACGATCGTTTTTGCATGAATAACTTTTGGTCAAAAATGACACTAATAAAGGTTTTCTGAGTAGTATTTAACTAGAGTTCAAAACTGGGACTGAAATCCTGAGCAACAGGAACAGTCTCGGATTTTTATAAAAATGACTAACTTAGAATCCAAACTGGATCTCGGACTTAACATGAAAGTTTTAGATCTCGTCGAAACCTTTAAAATGACTCATGTGAGTTTTAAAAATTTACCGTTTCGGGCCCAAAACAGAGCAGTTTTAAAACAAACGTAAAATTAGAATTTTTCTAAAACTGGGCAAGAGTTTAGCCATGGGTTTGATGAGTTTAGGACCCATTAAAGATTAAACCAACCTCCGAGATGAACATGAGAGTTGTTCATCTCATCGAGGACTAAAAGTTTCATGATTTTAGGGAAATCCTTTTAATGCTAATAAGTCGCCGGTATTCGCTGCCATCAAGACAGCCTGGTATTCAATCTACCGGCGCAAGAGGGACTTTTTCTCTAAAGCCTACAAAGCAAAGTAGCAGCGCAGAGAGAGAGGCCAATTTCACAAATTAAATCGTTTCGAACAAGTTTCAAAATAGTTTCGGTAAAATGGTTCAAGAACCACTTTTAAATATGAACACCAAAATATGTTCTTTCCCTTTCAAAATGAAAAATGGTTTTGATAAAATACCCCCACCTTCCAACGGGGTGATATGGGGACGGTTTCAAGAGCATAGTTTTTCTCCAAAATTTTATAAGATTTCTAAAACAACTTTCTTAAAAATAAATAAAACGGTAGATCGATTGGTTACTATACCAAATGTGCAAAGTAACCCGGTAGGCTACATAGTCAACGATGCACGAGGTAACCGGTCAGTTGACTAGTTGGTCAACTAGTCAAGGACTGAGTTTGAATGATATGGTGAGGGACGATGATTAATTTATCAAGTAAACGAATTACTCAAACATGATTAAAAATTAGATACCAAATTCCCAAAATAAGAGCAATTGGGTACCAATAGGCATCGGTGCCATACAACAATAAAATTTATGGGAACTAACAATAGTAGCGACCTAAGAGCGATGTTAATTAATTTATTGGGTAAATAAATTAATTAATCACGATTAAAAAATCAAAACTCACCAAAAAGAGAACAAGTTAGTACCGACGGCAATCGATAACATACGTTAATAGCCACTTTAGTCACTAACGGTATTAGTGACTCAGCGACGAGTGTTGATGGAATACGTTATGATGACAGGTAGATACCTGTAATTTGACAAGGGCGAGAGTATAAGTTTTGCTTGCAGATTAGGTAAGTACAACTCCACCTACAGCATGAGCAAAAAAAAAAAAAAGGGTTTAAAATGCTATTTGTTTTACCCTATGTTAAAGTGTGCATGATTGTTGCATAGCATGTGATAAGAGCATATAGTTTCATAATCGAGTAGAATTATGAAAGCATGAGTTAGATGCCATACATCCCTATCACTTAAGATTAGGGGATAGCCTAGCAGAGCATATAGCATGATCAGATAAAGAATTAGGTAAAATAAGGATAAGGGTGTCAGTATAACGGCCCAAGGCCCACAAAGTATAATGAGCCGAGGCTCATGATATATAACAGGCTAAGGCCCATAAGGTATATCCATAACAAGCCAAAGCCCATGATCACGGGCATTCCCCATGATCCATGCATAGTTCGGTACTGACACACGGGCCCTTAGCAAAGATAAGAAAAGATAATAAATAATGAAGCATAATATGAGCATAATCGGTTCATGCATTGTTTATGATATGCCTTAGCTATAGTTACAGTATATTTCTAGCTATAGTTGACATGTATTCAATTACATGATATTCTTTGTTATGCATTCAATATGTGATGTTTCAGTTATGTACTCAGTGTGTGATGTTTCGGATTTACATCCTGTATGTGGAGTGTTTCAGTGCATGGTACATGTTATGTATACATGACATGCTTGTACATTTTAAGTATGACTTATGTTTAAACATGTTTTACAGATGACATGTTGTACTTATTGGGCGTAAGCTCACAGTGTGTGTTCATGCTATAGGGAAGCGACCTATGGCCTAGACCTCCGATGGACGGTGACGGAGGGTGAAGTTGTGGATACCACCACCAGAGTTGACTTCCACACAGTATTAAACAATCACCCTATTTTGAGTAGTAACCAGTTAGATGATTTCATAAGTATGTATGTAAGATTAAACTTCAGTCATTTCAGACCTTTGGATTTGTAAAGTACATGTACATACGTAAATAGTATTCCGTATGTCTATATATATTTATATAAAAAAATCCCTAAAATTGTAGTATTAAGTAAGTAAGTTCAAGTAATAGATTTCAAGTAAGTTTAAGTATCAGTAGTTTTAAGTGACGGTCTGGGCCATCAGGGCTCGACGGGCCATCACATAGAAAAAGGGACGTTAAGGCTTAGAATAGTATCCTAAGGCCTTAATTAGGATTTTAAAGGCCAGAATCAAGTTTAAGTCAAAGAAAAGTAAGAAAATCCCATTAGGGACAAACTGGTCATTTTGGCAAAAAATTTAGGAAATAATCAAAATAAATCATCAGTGCTTTAAATGTGATTCAAAGGCTCTAGTTAGGATTTTAAAGGTCAAAAGCAAGGTTTAAGTGGAAAAATCCTACTAAGGGCAAAATGGTAATTTTGCCAAAAATTCGGGACACAACGGTCATTTTTCCAAAAGTTAGCGAAAAAGTGAAAAATGGGGTTAATTAAGAATTTAATGGCCAAAATCAAGATTTAAGTATAAGAAATGTAAGAAAAGCCCATTAGAGACAAAATGGTCATTTTGTCAAAAGATAGGGACAAAATGGTCATTTTGGCAAAGTTGACGGAAAGGTTAAAAATGAAATGTTAGATCCCTAAATTCATCGTTAGGGACTCAGACTTAGAATTTTTATATTTTTGTGATGTTTTAAGTATGAAATAAGTATTGAAAATAACCGTGATTATTTCAGTTATAAGGACCTGATCCAGACGTGACGAAGGAACATCTGCAGACTCAGAAAGCGAAAAGGGAGATACTAGCGAAGTATCTGTAAGTTTAAGCATTTCTTTGTCTATAACATGAACTGACTGATATGTCTAGGTGTTATATGTGGTAAGTTCGGACATTTCCCTATTTGCAAAATGAATTGACTGCTATGTCTATACGTCATATGTTGTAAGTTCAGGCATTTCTTTGTCTGCAAGATGAAATGACTAACATGTCTATGTGTTATATGTTGTAAGTTCAAGCATTTCTTTGTCTGCAATATGAACTGACTGATATGTCTAAGTGTTATATGTTGTAAGTTCAAACATATCCTTGGCTGCAACATGAATTGACTGTTATGTGTACGTCTATGTGTCATGTCTAAGTCAAACATGAGTTGACTTAACATGTCTATGTATTATATATTGTAAGTACAGACAGTTACCTGTCTACCCACGAACTGACTACTATATGTCTGTTTAATAACAATATGCCATGACATGAATGTTATGGAATGCTTATGAAAGAAATGTTTCATGAAATGACAAGAAAAGTTTCTGGCTTTGCATGTTATGGAAATTATGCAATTGTGACTTGACTTTTTAGCATATTCATAGAATTAGAAGGAATGACAACTTAAAGTAATGAAAGATAAAAATAAGCAAGATAATAAGACTGAAGCTTTAAACGTTAGCGTACCGGCCTCCAAAGGTGAGATTTCATGTTTATGGCTTCCAATCCGACGGGGTGCATCCCGGGGGCGGAAGTTTAAAGTTCAAGTTACTTTAAGGTACGACCATCAATGGGGCTCGCAAGTGAAACTAAAGTAAAGTAAAGAAAAGAAAAGAAAAGAAAAGAATGATATGAAAGAAAGAAAGAACAATGGAAATGAAAGAACAAAAAATAAGTGAGCATAATATGCACTAACATCATGTTGATGCTCTATGCTATATTCAATGTTCTATGGTAAGTATGGTTACGATGTTTAAGTGTACATAAGTGTGTTTATGATGTTTAAGAATAATTAAGTATGTTTACGATGTTTAAGTATACGTAAGTTCTAGGAAAATAAATCAGTAAAAACGTATCAGAGTGGCGCAGCGGAACAATAAAAATTTTTAGATCGTTAAATATCTCATGATGCCATATACAATAAATCAACAACAATTAAAACTCATACCTCAAGGATGCCAATCTGTAGGAGGAGAATGACCGGAGGCTTCAACCAACTAGCCTTCTCTACTATTCTCCAATTCCCGAATGGCTGAGTGTGTGGGCACTCTGAACCTCGATCGGTATGCTAGCACTGCTAGTCTTCTTCCGACCACCCAGATCTCTAAAGAACTTATTGTCACGATGAGCTGTGCAACAATAAGCCTGCTCACCTGAGAGTCTGTGGTTTGAGAGAACTGGAGTGGCAGGACCTCTATTTATAGACCTGCATGAGGTGATTCTCTGAATTCGAATTGGATTTGGAAAAGATATTCTCCCTTATCCATAACCATAAAATCTGAATTTTTCCATGGGAAAATCCCAACAATAAAATTCGGTTTATTTAGGATAAATCCAATCTAAATCTAAACAAGATTTTAACTAGAATTCTATCTCCCTTTTTCAACCAAAAAATCCGAAATTCCTAGGAGAAAATCTCCTCAAAAAATTCGGCCACTTTTAGGATAAGGGAGAATCAAAATTCCACTAGGATTTTCAAGCTTGAATCTTATCTCAACGTTATCCAAAATAACCGAATTTTCCTAGGAGATTTCCTCCATAATTTCGGCCACTTTTCAGGGAAGGAGCGAATCTAAATTCAACTGGGATTGAAACTTGAATTTTTCCCTTGAACCTTATCCACAAAAACCGAAATTCCATTGAGGATTATCCTCAAAATTTCGTCCATAATTTGTTAGGATTTGGATTCAAAATTCAAGTAGGATTCTAACAAGATTATCCTCTCCAAATCCAACTCAAATTCGAATTTCAAACCTTGTGGATTTTCCAAAACAAATTCGAATCCCACTTGAACTGTGATTCAAAATTTGAATTTCAAATTTCAAATTCAAATTTCAAATTCAAAATTCAAAATTCAAATTTCAAAATTCAAAATTCAAATTTCAAAATTCAAATTTCAAAATCCACAAAACGGTTGTGTTTCAAATTCTTGTTCTCATGGATAATTTTCTACAACTCCAATCCAATTTCAAATAAAATCATGGCAACTTTATTTGGAGTTCGAATAATTGTGTACTCTATTATCCAAAACAAAATCTGAATCCAACCGGAGAGAATCTTGTCTACCATCCTAATCCTGTGTCATCACCATCCATGCATAATAAACTAGCCAATAGCATACGCAAATCAATTTGCCAAACGTTAAGGAATTATGTGGAGCTAGTAGAGGGACTGATTGGACATATATAATCGGGCTCCCGCAAATCCATATGATCATCATTCTTTACCGAACAACTCAATCATATGATCACTAGTTTCAGAGTCACACCACTATAAACCTGAAACTGAACTCCCAATTATATACCGTATTACGTAAGCCTGTGACGAGCTACTATCCAATGACCTTGTCATATATGCAAAACCCTCATATGATATCCATGATCAGCCTTAGGTCAAAGTCCGTTTAATCCTACTGATCTGGCTATCTTAAAGTTCCATTATACTACCGAATTAAGAAAAAATGATTATTCACTATAAGTGAATAAGAAGTCATCCGCCCAGCAGACGACCTAAGGCCTTGTCTATTATCACATTCAGTATAATGCCTTTAAGAGGATACCTTTAACTCCTTAGAGCTATGATTCCGATATCTGCAAACAAACCCTTCATCGTATACAAGTCATGCACCCAACGAACCGGTCTATAAGCTTACTACCTCTGAGACGCTTTAGCCATTGGAACATCAAAGTACACAAGTCATATACATGAAGTAGTTCATTTACTCAGGATTAAGGTAATTGCACAATGAACGTCAAAAGCAGATTGATCTACTCATAGTGGACTACGTAGATCAATCACGCTTTAGTCCTGGTCTAATATGTCACCACCAAGTAACATATCTATGTCTCTACTTGGGAGTCCAGCTCCAGACAGTCAAGATAAACTGTCCCCTCTAAGGCTTTAGACAACATAATAGTCTTAACATGAGTTAGATGCTCGGTCTAACCCCATAGACTACAGACCATAGTTTAGACCGCTAACTTTAGAACATTGTCTTCTCGCATACAAAAGTCCATTACATGCAACGTTCTAACAGTTTTAACACAAGTAGTCAGTGAGCCATATTTGCTTACATTTACTTTAACATGTAAATAAGACGAGGACAGATAGCAATGTAATGAATAACCTCGATATATAATTTTATTATCCAGTTCAAAATGAATACATCAAAATATCTCTAATGCTTAGGGTATTTCCTAACATAAGTATGTTTATGATGTTTAAGTATAGGTTAAGTGTAATGACCCCCGTGTTCATGGAACCTAATTACTATGTAATAAGTAATTAAGTTAATAAATACAGTATAAATTTTCCAGTTTGAATAAATTAAACGGGTATAGAAACGTTTAATTACTATTCATGCAGTGAAAGGGGCAACCGAGAGTGAGATTGGTTCACCTTAATAAGTGTATGTACGTATGAGACATGCAGTATTAAGAAACTGGTCCAGACGACCATTTCTTAACACAGAATTGATGAATTATTCATCAGTATGCTCAGGTTGGTTATCTGAGCACAACAGTAGAATTTGGCCTGATAAGTGTGCAGTATGAAGGAAAGTACCCCAGATGACCTCTTCTCGTTAATAAATTGACAAAATCAGAGTCAGAACGCTCAGACTAATCATTAAGTATAGAATAGTGAATTATGAATAGTAAATACACAGTGTCAGGTTAATGGCCAAAACGACTTTAATTTGACATAAAACTGATATATTCAGACTCAGTACGCTCAAATTAATCAATTGAGTGCAAAATGCGTTTTTTGAGATAGGAATATACAGTACCCAAAAACTAGTCCAGACAACCTCAGATGGATGTAAAATTGATAAATTTGAAATCAGCACGTCCAAATTAGTCAAGATAGACTGTGTTTGAAATTTCACACGAAAAAGCCTCGTTATGCATGCGTAGGGTTAACACAGTATAGACACAACCACAGTATAGTAAATGAATAGTAAATAAACATAAAATGAGCTCGTACGCACTACAACCCAACCAGGAATAATCAGAATAAGAATCGAATCAAGAAAATCCAATTTTCTTTCAAGGTTTAGAATATTGTCGAAAAAGGGCCGAATACTGTCAAACGAAATTAGATAGTTGAGAGAAGCTTTTGCAGATAAATTTTTCCCCATCAAAAGCCATGTAAAAGCTACCCAAATACAGCCCTAAAGACATGTAAAAGTTTTCCCTAAATTAAGGGATGTGTTGGCAACTTTTGATTAAAAAATGCAAAAGGGTATAACATGTACATGCAACTTTTGTGCTAGCATTTATTTCTTCTCTTGGCCCCAAATTGCAGCAGTAGCCCACGGTTTTTCAAGGCTGCTAGTAAGCAAAATTTTCCCCCCCGTTAAGCTTAGTGAATTGGCTTAATTAAGGTTGCTTAGGGTTAATTAAACTTGCTTAGGTTTGACTATAAAAAGGGGTGCTTGGCATTAGGTTTTACTTTCTTCTTTTGCACACCCAAGAGCCACCCAAGAGAACACAAGCCTTTCTCCCCCCTTTTGCTTTGAAAATCAGACGCCCCTTGCAGCCCAAAACACCCAAAAATCCAGCCAAAATTCTTACAAAAAATTAGCTTATTCAAGCTTGTGTTGGAGGCTTCCACTCAAGTCATTTCAAAGTCATTTCAAGGTAAGGTCCTAGAACCGATCTTTGTGGTTTTAGTTGTTATTTTGGCTTGATAATAAGAGAAAATTTTTGGTGTCCCCTTCTAGCACAAGTTGACCCCATCTGCTCTAGTCCTGATGCAAATCAAAGTATGGCTTCAAAGGAATCTAACTAATGCTTGGCTTTATTCCAACTAGCAAGATTGGTTCAATACTAACCAGCAAATTGGCATGTTCTTTTTTTAGGCAAGTTTTTAGTTGATTGTGTTGCTACAAGTATAGTACACTTTCCTTTTCTAGGATTCACTTTTATGCCAAGTTTCCTTTTTGTAAATGGTTGATAATGAAGCCAATCAAATTGTCAACTTCCTTTTTCTAGTTTAGGCATGATTTAGGTAGGATTTAGCCTTAATTACCAGATTTCATCCTTATAGTTTCCTTTTTTCTAGAGTATAATTAGAGGAATATTCTTATAAATTTCAGCCTATTTAAAGGCATCCCTGGGGCAATGAAAACATAACATCAGTTTTATTCACAAATTTGGGAATTCTATTTCTCTTTGGTTCTTTGAGAGCAATTTGAACTTATTGGAGTTTTCGGTGGCATTCACCATCGACTTATCGAATGGATTTCCATCACCGTTTGTGGCGTCTTTGTTATACCAAGGTTCTTATTTCGTAATAAGCAACGGGTTGAGGTCGTCCTGTAGGAAATAAATCGGTAAAAACGTATCAGAGTGGCACAGCGAAACGATAAAAATTTTTCAAGAACGTCAAATATCTCATGATGCCATATACAATAAACCAACAACAATTTAAACTCATACCTCAAGGACGCCAATCTGCGAAGGAGAATGACCAGAGGGCTTTAACCAACTAGCCTTCTCTACTATTTTCCAATTCCTGAATGACTGAGTGTGTGGGTATTCTGAACCTCGATCGGTATGCTAGCACTGCTAGTCTTCTTCCGACCACCCAGATCTCTAAAGAATTTATTGTCACGGTGAGTTGTGCAACAATAAGCCTGCTCACCTGATAGTCTGTGGTTTGAGAGAACTGGAGTGGCAGGACCTCTATTTATAGACTTGCATGAGGTGATCCTCTGAATTCGAATTGGATTAAGAGAAGATTTTCTCCCTTATCCACTCACAAAATCTGAAATTATCAAGGCTAAATCCCACTAAAAAATTCGGCCACTTTCTCAAGATTTTGTGTTCAAAATTCAAACAGGATTTTAACTAGAATTTTATCTCCTCTCAACCAACCAAAAAATCTACAAATCTCTTTAGGATTTCCTCAAATATTTTCGACCACAAAATATAAGGGAGGAATCAAAATTCCACTAGGATTTTCAAGCCTGAATCTTATTTTATCCTTATCCAAAATAACCGAAAATCTACATGAGATATGCCCTCAAAATTTCGGGCATAATCAGGGAGGAGAGAATCCAAATTCAACTGGGATTGAAACTTGAATTTTTCCTTGAACCTTATCCGGTAAAAATCTGAAAATTCCATGAGGATAATCCTCAAAATTTTTGACCATGTTTATTAGGATTTGGATTCAAAATTCAAATAGGATTCAAACAAGATTTCCCTCTCCATATCTAACTCAAATTCGAATTTCATTCCTTATGGATTTACCACAACAAATTCGAATCCTACTTGGACTGTGATTCAAAATTTGAATTTCAAATTTCAAATTTCAAATTTCAAATTTAAATTTCAAATTCAAATTACAAATTCAAATTCAAATTACAAATTCAAATTTTAAATTCAAATTTCAAATTCAAATTTCAAATTTAAAATTCAAAATTCAAATTCGAATTTCGAATTCAAATTTCAAAATCCACAAAACAGTTGTATTTCAAATTCTTGTTCTCATGGATAATTTTCTACAACTCCAATCCAATCTCAAATAAAATCATGGCAACTTTATTTGGAGTTCGAATAATTGTGTACTCTATTATCCAAAACAAAATCTGAATTTAACAGAAGAGAATCTTGTCCACCATCCTAATCCTATGTCAACACCATCCATGCATAATCAACTAGCCAATAGCATACTCAAATCAATTTGCCAAACATTAAGGAATTATGTGGAGCTAGTAGAGGGACTAATTGGACATATATAATCGGGCTCCTACGAATCCATATGATCATCATTCTTTACCAAACAACTTAATCATATGATCACTAATTTCAGAGTCACACCACTATAAACCTGAAACTGAACTCCCAATTATATACCGTATTACGTAAGCCTGTGACAGACTATCGTCTAATGACCTTGTCATGTATGCAGAACCCTCATATGATATCCATGATCAGCCTTAGGTCATAGTCCGTTCAATCCTACTGGTCAGGCTATCTTAAAGTTCCATTATACTACCGAATAAAGAAAATGATTATTCACTATATGTGAATAAGAAGTCATCCGCCCAGCAGACGACCCAAGGTCTTGTCCATTTTCACATCCAGTATAATGCCTTTAAGAGGATACCCTTAACTCCTTATTAGAGCTATGATTCCGATATCTGTAAATAAACCCTTCATCGTATACAAGTCATGCACCCAATGAACCGGTCTATAAGCTTACTACCTCTGAGACGCTTTAGCCATTGGAATATCAAAGTACACAAGTCATATACATGAAGTAGTTCATTCACTCAGGATTAAGGTTACTGTACAATGAACGTCAAAAGCGGATTGATCTACTCAAAGCGGACTTCGTAGATCAATCACGCTTTAGTCCCGGTCTAATATGTCACCACCAAGCAATATATCTATGTCTCTACTTGGGAGTCCAGCTCCAGACAGTCAAGATAAACTATCCCCACTATGGCTTTAGACAACCTAATAGTCTTAACATGGGTTAGATGCTCAGTCTAACCCCATAGACTATAGACCTTAGTTTAGACCGCTTACTTTAGAACATTGTCTTCTCGCATACAAAAGTCCATTGCATGCAACGTTCTAACAGTTTTAACACAAGCAGTCAGGGAGCCATATTTGCCTACATTTACTTTAATATGTAAATAAAATGAGGACGGACAACAATGTAATGAATAACCTCTATATATAATTTTATTATCCAGTTCAAAATAAATACATCAAAATGTCTCTAATGCTTAGGGCATTTCCTAACACGTCCTATACTGAAGTTCTTGTTTCTATTGAAGCAACGAGTCAAGGTTCCATCTAAAGCCTGAGTCTTAGAACATTCTTGGGGTCCTAATCTTATTGGGTCTCGTTATTTTTAGCGGGGTTCGCATCATTTGGTATCAGAGCTTAGGTTCTAGGTCAGGTTTGCCTATCTTTTAAATTTTTTTTTTCTTTCCATATTACATCTAGTCTCTAAAAAAAAGGAAAAAAAAAGGAAAGTACGGATTGTACGGACTACGGGAAAAGCAAAATTTTTTTTTTGGTAGTAAATTCTAGTTTGCCAAATTTCTTCTGCTCCATTATTGTTTGAATTTTGTGTCTTTCTTATTCTTTTTTTCCCCCTTAAATACTAGTTTATTTTAGTTTCTGATTAAAAAAAAAAAGAAAATTTGGATTCAAAAAAAATCAGAAAAAAAAATGTTGATTCATCATCAAGAAAGATTCAGTTTTGTGAAATTGTTTTCTTGCTGTCAATTCATGTACTTATTGTTTCTTTGTGAGTTCTTAGTAAATTGTTGCTAGAAATTTTGATGATCATTTGTTTAGTTTGAAAAGAACCAAAAGAGAATCAACGAGTGGAAAAAGGCAGGAGTGGTGAGCATATTAGAGGGTAAAAGCCATTTGAGTGACAAACACGAGAGTGACTGAATTTTCTTTTCTTGAGTTAAACATGTGAGGGAGTACTTGTGAGGTTTCTAATCTTATTTTGCAGATTTTAAATATGTCACGCAATCAAGAAGAAAGCTCAACTAAAGAGGCATCACGATTAACTATACCGAACCTACAATTGCAGTTGATAAGGGAGATGAGACGAATGTTGAGGGTTGAATTAGGACAAGTGCATAAATGGTTGGATCGGATAGAGAATGCATGTTTAAAGCAGCCACAAAATACTCCTAATGTGCATAGAAGGGAAAGAGTTCGGCCGAAGGGAGTGAGGGTTGAAGATGAAGAGTATTATGGGTTTAGTTTTAATAAAAAAGATGATCAGGATTCGGTTGTGGGTAATAGGAGACATGGAGGGTGATTAACAAGAGCTAAGAATCAAGAAGACAACAATTTGGGTAGCATTAAGATGAAGATTCCTCCATTCCAAGATAAAACTATCCCTGACAATTTAGAGAAGCAGTTTGATTGGTGTTTCAACATGGATGGCTTCACCAACAAGTATTCGTTCATGCTCAACGATCAACCAATCACTCTTGCACTGTTAACCTCGAGACAAGGCTATGAAGAACAAGTTAGGTTACAAAAAGTGAGTAAACAAAAGAAAATGAGTGAAAAAGAGAGCGACCAAAAGACAAAGAGTGAAAAAGAGGATGAACAAAAGAAAACTAGTGAAAAAGAAAGTAACCAAAAGAAAAATAGTGAAAAAGAGAATGAACAAAAGAAAGAGAGTGAAAAGGAGAGAGAGGCTAGAAAAGTGAGCAAAACAAAGAGAAAAGTCTTATAGCTATTAAGAGAAAATTAGAAAGAAATCAAAAGAATTTCTATGCAAAAGCGAGCAAAATCAACAGAGTGTCGTTTTCAAATCAGTCAATGATTATAGTTTTGTACAAGGAGGTGCTTTTTAACACTAATGAGATTAATCTCACTTTGCCTAGTTCTATTGTTTATCATTTGCAGGACTTTGAGGATATCTTTCTCAAAGAAGTACCACATGGATTACCATCTATCCGAGGGTTCAAAGATCAAATTGATTTTGTGCCTAGAGCTTCCAATCCAAATCGACACGTCTATAGAAGTAATCCCAAGAAGACTAAGAAGCGACATATATTAGTTTTTGATCCCAGAGATTGGCTTTGGCTACGCGTAAGAGAGAAACGAATTCCAACAAAAAGACATTCCAAGTGACTTCATAGTAGAGATGGAGATGATTTGAGGACAAAATTTCTCAAGAGGAGGGGAATGATGCAAATCAAAGTATGGCTTCAAAGGAATCTAACTAATGCTTGGCTTTATTCCAACTAGCAAAATTGGTTCAATCCTAACTAGCAAATTGGCATGTTCTTTTTTTGGGCAAGTTTTTAGTTGGTTGTGTTGCTACAAGTATAGTACACTTTCCTTTTCTAGGATTCACTTTTATGCCAAGTTTCCTTTTTGTAAATGGTTGATAATGAAGCCAATCAAATTGTCAACTTTCTTTTTCTAGTTTAGGCATGATTTGGGTAGGATTTAGCCTTAATTACTATATTTCATCCTTATAGTTTCCATTTTTCTAGAGTATAATTAGGGGAATATTCTTGTAAATTTCAGCCTATTTAAAGGCGTCCATGGGGCAATGAAAACACAACATCAGTTTTATTCACAAATTTGAGAGTTCTATTTCTCTTTGGTTCTTTGAGAGCTATTCAAACTTATCGGAGTTTTCGGTGGCATACACCATCGACTTATCAAATGGATTTCCATCACCGTTTGTGGCATCTTCGTTATACCAAGGTTCTTGTTTCACAATAAGCAACGGGTTGAGGTCGTCCTATACTGAGGTTCTTGTTTTTGTTGAAACAATGGGTCGAGGTTCCATCTAAAGCCTGAGTCTTAGAACGTTCTTGGGGTCATAATCTTGTTGGGTCTCATTATTCTTAGCGGAGTTCGCATCAGGTTCACATGGAAATTTTTGGTTACACTTGGTTCGGTTGTGCTTGTTTCAAAGCACACTAAGGTAAAACCCGAAAACCCCTCCTTTTGTGGTTTAGTTTTGTTTAAGTTTTGAGATTAAGTGATTTATGTGTATTTATTTAAGCAATGGGTTGTAATAATCTTTATTTCGAGCCCTTAGCATCTTGGTTGTGTGCTTGAGCTTTAAGTTTTTGTGGGTGGATGTGTGAATGGACGTTTAGGGTTGGCTGGGAACCAACCTGTCCCAGTTTTTAGGCCATGGTTTTGGCCATTTTCAAATATGTTATGGTCAGATTTTGGGAATTTGTAAAACAAAAGTTTAAAGGAAATTTTGTTATGAGCATTTTTGTATCAAATAGCCTTTGGCTAAAAATGAATTTAAGATAGGTTTTCAAGGCAGTTTTCAACCGGAGTTCAAAACTGGGGCTGAAATCCTAAGCAACAGGAACAATCTTGGGTTTTTATAAAAATGACCAAATTAAATTCTAAATCGAACTCCGGACTCAACATGAAAGTTTTAGATCTCGTCGAAATCTTTAAGATGAACTACACGAGTTTTAAAAATTTGGCTGTTTAGGGGCCTAAATAGAGTAGTTTTTAAACAAGTGTAAAACTAGAATTTTTGTAAAACTGGGCATGAGTTTTGGCTACGGGTTTTGAGTCTTTTGGACCCATTAGAGGTTAAACCGAGCTCTAAGATAAACACAAAAGTTGTTCATTTCGTCGAGGACTAAAAGTTTCATGTTTGCCAAATTCACAAATTAAATTGTTTCAAACAAGTTTTAAACAGTTTTTGGTAAAATGGTTTAAGAACCACTTTTAAATATGAACACCAAAATGTTTTCTTTCCCTTTTAAAATGGAAAAATGGTTTTGATAAAACACCCCCCACCTTCCAATGCGGTGATATGGGGACGGTTCCAAAGAGCATAGATTTTCCCCAAAATTTTACAAGAATTCTAAAATAATTTTCTTAAAAAAAAATGGTAGAGGTAGCCTGATTGGCTACTACACCAAATACGCAAAGTAACTTGGTAGGCTACATATTCAACGATGCGCGAGGTAACCGGTCAGTTGACTGGTTGGTTAACCAGTCAAGGACCGAGTTTGAATGGGATAGTGTGAGACGGTGGTTAATTTGTCAAGTAGGCAAATTAATCAAGCATGATTAGAAATTAGATACCAAATTCCCAAACTAGAGTAGTTAGGTACCGATAGGCATCAGTACCATACAACAATAACATTTATAGTCACTAACGACCATAGTGACTAAGAACAAAGTTTAACAAAGATGCATTATGATTACAAGTAGCTACCTGTAATTTTCAACAGAGGTGAAGTATAAATTGTCGGCTGACAAGTAAGTACAACTCTGTCTACAACATGAATGAAATGAGTTTAAAGTTGATGTTTTCACTCTATGTTAAGTATGCAAATTATGTTTGATGGTTGCATAACATAGCACATTTCATTATCACATTAGATTAATGAATAGTAAAAGCTAGATGCCATTATATCCTTATCGTGTAAGATTAGGGGATAGTTTAGTAGAGCTTATGGCATAACATACATGATTCTAGAATTGGGTAATAAGTTAAGGTGTCCGTATAACAGGCGCAAGGCCCACAATATTTATGCTTATATCGGGGCACACGGCCCACCGTATATATATATAACGGGTGCAAGGCCTATGAGTGCAAGGCTCACTATGATCATGGAAGTTTCTAATGATCCGCGTGCAGTTTGGTACCGACACCAGGGCCCTTCAAACAAGAAAAGATAAAGAATAATGAAGTATAAATTGAGCATAATCGGTTCATGCATTATTCACAATATGCCCTAGAGATAGTTATAGCATACTTATTAGTTACATGACATGATATGTCCTCATGGTATGCATTCTGTGATATGCTACATAATGTGTTTCCATGTCCTATGTGAACGTGTGACATGCTTAATAGTTTTGTATATGCCTTATAGTATGGCCTATGTTTTAATCTATGTTTTGCGGATAATATGTTGTACTTACTGGGTGTAAAGATCACAGTGTGTATTCATACTGTAAGTAAGCGACCTATGGCCTAGACTCTGATGGACGGTGATGGCGGCAGAGGCAGATGTGAAGGTGAGTTTATGGATACCACCACCAGTGTTAAATTCTGCTCAGTATTCAACAGTCATTTTATTTTGAGAACTGAACCTATATTAAGTAGTAACCAGTTTGGTAAATTCATGAGTATGTATGTATGTTTGAATCCCAGTTGTATTTTGACCTTTATGTATTTGTACAATAAATATACATACGTAAATAGTAGAACGTACTTTTTAAAAAAATTTCCCTAAAATTTTAGTATTAAGGTAAGTAAGTTTGTGTAATAGTTTTCAAGTAAGTTAAGTATCAGTAGTTTTAAGTGACAGTTCGGGGCCACCAGGGCTCCGAGCTATCACAGTTGGTATTAAAGTAGTATCTTGCCACCCTATCTCACGTCATCGCTTGCCAATCTCATCTATCTAAGTAAGTTAGTTTTTATTTTACAGTATTAATATGTAAGTTAACATTTAAGTTATAATATGTAACTATGGCTGTACCAGTAGAGGTTACACCAGTAGATCCCGTACCAGTAGAACCCCACCAGAGGACAAGGGTTTCAGAGGACAACATGGTTCAAATGCGTACACCAACAACCCAAGCATCCTGAGAGGATGAGTTAATGGCACAACTCGCGGCTATGTGAGAAATAATGGAGAATCAACAGTGTGACCTAGATCAGCTCAGGGAGTAGCTCGGTCAACAGAACCAGCACCACAGATAGCGGGGGTGCCAGCTCAGGAGGCTCCAGTAGCCCTAGAGATTTCGAGGGAGCAAGCAGCTTCCCCAGTCCAGGGAGTTCTGCGAGGACAGGAAATTCCTGAACCACCACCAGCACCCCCAGCAGTGGCAGCCCCCGCAACCACAATTTTCCATCCGCCAACCTATAGGGAAGGTGATTTGTACGAAAGATTCTGACGCATGAAGGTGCCAGAGTTCAAAGGAACCACCAACCCCATAGAGGCTGATGGTTGGATAATGGATATCCAAGTAATCTTGGATTTTATGGGATTGACCGATAGAGAGAAGGTGATATGCGCATCCTTCACCCTGCGCAAGGAGGCTCGTCATCTGGTGGAAGATGGTAAACATTAGGAGGAACGTCAGTGAGATGAGCTAAAGCGACTTAATTAAGGAGTTCAAGGAAATATACTTCAACGAGGAAGCACTAGCAGCGCAGTAAGACGAGTTCAACAACCTGTGCTATGGTAACATGACTATCATGGAGGTAGTCAGAAAATTTGAACAATTGGCTCAACTTTGCCTGGATTGTAGGAAAAAATGGATAAAAATGCATCAGAGTGGCGCAGCGGAATTATAAAAATTTTTCAAGATCATTAAATATCTCATGATGCCATATACAATAAACTACTAACAATATAAACTCATACCTCAGAGGACGCCAAACTGCAGAAGGAGAATGATCGAAGGGCTTCAACCAATTAACCTTCTCTGCTATTCTCCAATTCCTGGATGGCGGAGTGTGTGGGCATTCAGTTCCTCGCCCAGTATGCTAGCACTGCTAGTCCTCTTCCGACCACCCAGATCTCTAAAGAACTTATTGTCACGATGAGTTATGCAATAATAAGCCTGCTCACCTGAGAGTCTGTGGTCTGAGAGAACTGGAGTGGTAGGACCCCTATTTATAGACTTGCATGAGGTGATCCCTTGAATTCGAATCAGACTAAGAGAAGATTTTCTCTCTTCCTTTCCTCACAAAATCCGAATTCCCTATAAGTCATAATCAAGGGAAGATTTGGCCACCCTAGGGGATTTTGCAATCCAAATTCAAACAGGATTTTAACTTGAATTTAATCTCATCATTATCCACTATAACCGAATTTTCCCTTAGCCCAAGAATAAGACTAGATTCGGCCATCCAAGTGTGAGGAGAATCAAAATTCAAATAGGATTTTCTTGCTTGAATTTTATCTCACCCTTATCCATAAAAAACCTAAAATCACCTTGGGATTATCCACAAAAATTTAGCCACTTTGTGAGGGAGAGAATCAAAATTCAAATAGGATTTTCTAGCTTGAATTTTATCTCATGCTTATCCTATAAAATTCGAATTCCCCTAAGGATAAATCTCCCTAACAAATTTGGCCATTATCCAATAGGTTTAGGATTCAAAATTCAAATAGGATTCAAACAAGATTTTCCTCTCCATTATCCATATCAAAACTAATTCTTACATGTGGAATTATCCACAAAAAATTCGAATTTCACTTGGATTGTGATTCAAAATTTGAATTCAAATTTCAAAGTTTAAATTTCAAAATTCAAACTTCAAATTCAAATTTGAAATTTAAATTTCAAATTTCAAATTTCAAATTCAAATTTCAAATTCGAATTTCAAATTTAAATTTCAAATTCAAATTTCAAATTCAAAATTTAAATTTCAAATTTCAAATTTCAAACTCCATAAAAAGTTGTATTTCAAATTTTGCTCTCATGGATAATTTTCTACAACTCTAATTCAAACTCAAGTAAAATCATGGCAACTTTATTTAGAATTTGAATAATTGTGTACTCTATTATCCAAAACAAAATCCGAATTCAACCGGAGAGAATCATGTCTTCCATACTTATCTTAAGTCTGCACTATCCATGCATAGTCAACTAGCCAATAAGCATACCTTGATCAATTTGCCATTCGTTAAGGAATTATGTGGAGCTAGTAGAGAGACCAATTGGACATATATAATTGGGCTCTCATGATTCCATATGATCATCATTCTGTACCGAACAACTCAATCATATGATCACTAATTTCAGAGACACACCACTATAAACCTGAAACTGAAATTCCAATTATATATCATATTACGAAAGCCTGTGACATGTTATGTCCGATGACTTTGTTATGTATGCAAAACCCTCATATGATATCCATGATCAGCCTTAGGTTAAAGTCCATTTAATCCTACTGATCAAGCTATCTTAAAGTTCCATTATACTACCGAATAAGAAAATGATTATTCACCATATGTGAATAAGAAATCGTCCGCCTAGCAGACGACCCAAGGCCTTGTCCATTTTCACATCCAGTATAATGCCTTTAAAAAGATACCCTTAACTCCTTAGAGCTATGATTCCAATATCTGTAAACAAACCCTTCATCATATACAAGTCATGCTCCCAAAAGAACCGGTCTATAAGCTTACTACCTCTGAGATGCTTTAGCCATTAGAACATCAAAGTACACAAGTCATATATATGAAGTTGTTCATTTACTAAGGATTAAGATTATTGCATAATGAATGTCAAAAACAGATTGATCCACTCATAGCGGACTACGTAGATCAATCACACTTTAGTTCCAGTCTAATACGTCACCACCAGGCAACATATTTATATCTCTACTCGGAGTCTATACTTCGAACAGTCAAGACAAACCGTCCCCACCATGGCTTTAGACAACATAATAGTCTTAACATGAGTTAGATGCTCGGTCTAACCCCATAGAATACAGACCTTAGTTTAGACCGCTTACTTTAGAACATTGTCTTCTCGTATACAAAAGTCCATTGCATATAACATTCTAACAGTTTTAACACAAGCAGTCAGTGAGCCATATTTGCTTACATTTACTTTAACATGTAAATAGAATAAAGAAAAACAGTAATGTAATGAATAACCTCTATATATAATTTTATTATCCAGTTCAAAAATAAATGAAATACATCAAAATGTCTTTCATGCTTAGGGCATTTCCTAACACAGATTTGGTACCTACAGAAAAGGAGAGAGTCAGCAGGATGCTAAAGATGTTCAGAACGAACATCTTAGTTCATGTTTGCAGTAGAAGCCATAGACTGACGATGGTTGCAGAATGTTTCAGTAGGGCTATTTGAGCTGAGTACTGGTTGGCTCAAGATAAGGAGCGAAGGGCTCAGATTTTTTAGCCATGAAAGGAGGAGAAAACACAAGCCAATCAGGCTCAGGGGAAGTAAAACCCCGAGTCACAACACAGTGAGCAGAACATGGGGACCAGCCAGAACAGTAGGCAACCCTGTAACAACAACAAGAGGAAGGGGAATCAAGGCAACCAAGGTTCGTAGAAGAATTTCCCCTAAAAGAAAGACAATAAGGGAGGAAACGGTAACTAACACCCGACATGCCTGAGATGCAGAAAGAGGCACCCAAGAGAGTGCAGACAGGGAGCAAGTGGCTGTTTCATCTATGGCAAGGAAGGCTACTACACTAGAGACTGTTATTCCAACCCATAAAATTAATAAAACTAAGCTTGCACCACAAGTAACCAATTCCACGCTGCCCAGACTAGGATTGAAGGCCTTTCGATCACACAAGGTAGATTAGAAGCTCCAGACAACTAAAGTAGAATCTTTTTTAGGCTATGTATATAGGCATGATGGGAAGTAGTAGCTTACTCCCATTAGACCTATCCTAGTATATACTTTTGGGTTTACATATTGGGAAGTGTGTATCACTCCCACCGGACTAGAGTTTTGTACATATTTTCCTTGTGAAAATTTTATGAAAAGTAGTACAGTATTGCCCAAAGGCCTAGATATAATATCCCACACATGACCCATAATGCGACAGGAAGTGCAGGATGAGTCCCGACACTAAGACGATGCTTTGATACGATGTGATGTGATTCAAATTGAACATCACGATGTACAGAGCAAGACTAAAAGAAAGCTAGACAAGGGCTTAGATAGGATGAAATAGACTTTTAGAACAGCACTTCCCTCAGGGGAAGTTTTATTGTCTAATTACTGGATGCGTTACGTACCAGTAATTATTTGTGATAGAGAATTGAGCGTTAATCTAATCAACATCGACATGATCGATTATGACGTAATCTTGGGGGTGGACTTTCTCGCAACCTACAATGCTGTCATAGACTGTTGAAGGCAAAAAGTTGCTTTGGAACCGATTGGGAGTGAAAAGTTCATCTACATGGGTTTGTCATTGAAGTAACCAAAAATGATGATCTCAGCAATGAAGGCTCACAAGTTGATATCCAGCGAATGCACAGGCTTTCTAGCATATGTGGTAGACAAGACTCAAGGAGTAGAGATAGGGCCAGAGAGTGTACCAGTAGTTAGGGAATTCGTGAAAGTGTTTTCAGAAGATCTTCCAAAACTCCCACCAGTGCGTGAGGTCTCGTTCGAGATTGAACTTTTGCTAGGATCAGCCCCCATTTCTAAGGCCCCACACTAAATGGCCCCTGTAGAGCTAAAAGAGCTCTAATCCCAACTAAAAGACTTGATGGATAAGGGATTCATTCGATAGAGCTGTTCACCTTGGGGAGCACCCATACTATTCATGAAGAAGAAAGGTGGAATATTGAGAATGTGCATCGACTATAGAAAGTTGAACAAAATCACGATCAAGAACAAGTACCCGTTGTCACGGATTGACGACTTGTTTGATCAACTCTGAGAAGCGACAGTATTCTCAAAGATCGATCTGTATTCAGGGTATCATCTGTGATGCTCCGTGCCTTTAGTGGCCTGGACCATCATTGAAAACTGCTATTGCTTTTATTGATACTTATACTTTTTTGCAAAACCATTTATACTTCTTTAAAATCTATTTACTTAGATACCCTAATTTTAGGGGTTTTTTTTTTTATATACGTCGTATGTATTCACGATTCACATACATACACTTTAACTATTTACTATTCCAAAAATACTGCTTAATGATTACTATTTAAAAATACTATTTAACGGTAATCATTCATAAATACTATATAACGGATACTATTCAAAAATGCTGTTTAACTATTACTCAAATTGTGCGAAAGATTACTCACGGTGTATCCATAACCTCACCTCACATCCACCTCTGCCGCCGTCTTCGCCCATTACTATTTATGCCATAGGATGCTTACCTACAGCATGAACACACAATGTGAGCTTTATGCCCAGTAAGTACAACATGTCATCTATAAAATATGTTTAAATCGTAAGCCATACTTAAGGCATATACAACTTGTAATCTTGTCACACATTCACACAGAACATGGAAACATATCATGTGGCATCTCAGAATGCATATCATGTAGGCATGTCCTATCATGCAACTAGGAAGCTTGTTTTATCTGTATCTAGGGCATAACGTGTATACTACATGAATCATTTATGCTCAGTTATGCTTTCTTATTCATTATCTTTCTTTACCTTGCCAAGGGCCACTATGCGGAGAGCCACTTCGTGCAGGACCACTGTGCGGAGGGTCATTTTGTTGAGGGTCACTATACAGAGAACTATCAAACTTAAACCGAAAACCTCTTCAAACAAAAAAGGTCAGTACGACATTGTTTAACAATTTCCCAATTGTTGAATCATACTTGTTATCCTCATGCCATAAGCTTTACTAAGCTATTCCTTAATCTTACGTGATAGGGATCTAATAGCATCTAACTTATGCTGTTCATAAATCTATGCGATTATGAAACCAAATGCTTTTCTAACATGCTATGCAATAACTATACATGGTTTATACTTAACATAGTATGAAAACAGTACTTTAAATCCATTTTTGCTCATGCTATAGGTAGAGTTGTACTTACCTAGTTTCAAGCAACTCGTACTCTCGCCTTTATCAGCTTACAGGTTACCACCTGTCATCAATAATGTTTCTCATTAATATTCTTGTTAAGTCACTGTTACCGTTAGTGACTAAAGCAAATAAATCGCTTGGTACCGATTGCCGTTGGTACTAATTCGCTCTTTATCTCGAGAGTTTACTTGTCAATACATGATTAATTAATTTATTACCCAATAAATTAATTACTATCGTTCTTAAGTCACTATTTCTGTTAGTGACTATAACTTGTGTTTCTATGTGGTACTGAGGCCCTTTGGTACCCTATTGGCCTACTTTGGGGATTTGGCATCTGACTTCCATCGTGTCTGATTAATTGTCTTCTTGATAGATTAATCATCATTCCTCATAGTGTTGCTCAGAACAAGGTCCTTGAATGATTTACCGGCCAGTCAACTGATCGGTTACCTCGCACATTGGAAACTAGGTAGCCTACCAGGTTACTATGCGTAAACTTGGTGTAGTAACCGGCTGGGTTACTTTGCCTGTTTAGGCGTGGTAGCTTATTTGGCTACTATGCTTGTTTGGTGTGGTGGCCTACTGGGCCACTATTGCTTGTCTGGTGTGGTAGCCTACCGGGCTACTATGGTTCATTTGGTGTGGTAGCCTACCGGGCTACCGACACTGTTTTACTTTGAAAAATTGTTTGGTTGACTTATAAAAATTCTTGGAAAATTCTTTATTTTGAAACTGTCCCCTTGCCATCCCGTTGGAACGTGGGGACATTTTTATTCAAATCACGGTTTATTTTTAAAGTGTGTAAAAATACATTTTGGTGTTATATTTTAAGGATGGTTTTTGAACCATTTCTGAAAACTGCTTCGAAACTTGATCGAAATGACTTTATTTGCAAATTTATCGAAAATGAAATATTTCGTTCTCGACGAGATGAACATTTCTCGTGTTCACCTTGGAGCTAAAATCTAACTCTAACGGCTCCTAGACTCATTGAACCTGTGGCCAATGTGCCTAGTTTTTGCAAAAATCCCAGTTTTACATTATCTTTAAAACGGCTCTGTTTGAAGCTCGAAACGCAAATTTTTAAAACGTGCATAGGTCATTTTAAAGGTTTTGACATGTTCTACACTTTCATGTTGAGCTCAAAACCCAGTTCAGACTCTAAGTAGTTCATTTTTAGCAAAACCCGAGACTAAGTCTGGGCTCGAATTTTTGGTCCCAGTTTTGGGCACCGAATGAAAATCACTCTAAAAACCTATCGTAGTTTCGTTTTTGGCCAAAGGCTATTTGACAGAAAAACAATCGTATCAAAATTTTCTTAAACTCCATGTTTTACAAATCCCAACTTCAGATCCTAAGGGGGTCAAAATGGCCAAAATCCATTGCCTTTTCTTGAGGACAAATTGTGTCGAGCCACTTTCCTAAACATCCATGCTCACACATTCATAAATCCATTTGTAAAAATAATGCAAACACAACCACAACCACAACCACAACCACATATACTTAAAAATAGAAAGCTAAGGTCTCAAAATAAACTTATTATAACCCATGTACATAAACAAATACACATAAATCCCTTGATCAAAATCTTAAAATCAACTAACCACAAAAGAAAGGGTTTTCGGTTTTTACCTCTTATGCTTCGAACTGAGCACAAACTTGAACTAAGGCTTGAATGACAAAGTGGCTGTGGGAAACTAAGAAGAATGAGGGTTGGTTTTATGCTAGCAAAACACCAAAAATATTTCTCTTAATATCAACTCAAAACCATAACTAAAAACCACAAGGTTTGGATTCTAAAAACTTACCCTTGGTGCACTTGAAATGGCTTGAAAATGGTTCCTCCTAGCACAAGCTTGAAGAGGTTTGTTTTTGGTAAACTTTTGGTAAAACTTTAGACTTGAAAAATGAAGGGTTTTAGGGCTTGAGGGTGGTCGGCAGTAACTAGAGGAAAGAGAGAGAGAGTTGAAATTTTTGGAGTGTGAAATGAAAGAACCAAAAGCGAAGTCATGCTTACCCCTTTTATAGAAAAAACCTAAGCTCACTTAACCAACTTAAGCTAATTTTGGGACAAAAATCTTCCCTGTTTTAGTCATTCTCCATCGAATGTACTACAGCCATTTAAGGGGGAAAAAAAATAAAAAATTTGCTTGGTGTAATGTGATGGAATGGTGATGGAAATGAATTGTTGTTTAATGGGTTTTGTGTCATAACCTACCCAATTTTTTATTTGTCACTTTTTGGGGTTTTTGTGCAACAAAATTAGCTGGTTTTCCAGCTAGGGACACTGTTTTGGGTCCAAAAAAATTCATCTGTGTTGCTCTCTTCGCAGTCCAGTTTTCTACTGTGGTTTTCAGACCTTTCTCGGCAGTGTTCTAATTTTCATCCGGAAATCAGATTTTCTGAATCTGATTTTTGTACAGATGATTTCTAGTTGATTTATACTATCTAAGAGCCCATTCTACACAAATTCACTATTTATTTCCTATACTGTGGTTGTGTCTACACTGTGTTATACTTGCGCAAGCAAAACGAGGCGTTCCGCACGAAATTTTCAACACAGTCTCTCTTGACTAATTCAGACGTGCTGATTTCAATTTTATCAGTCTTATGTCTGTCTGGGGTAGTCTGGACCAGTTTTTCAGGATCTGTGTGACCCCGCCTCAAAAACCGTGTTAGGTGCCCGGTTGACTAATTTGGGCGTCCTGAGTCTAAATATATCAGTTTCGGGCCCGAGATAAGGTCATCTTAATCCTCTTCCCGATACTTACTGCGTATCTCTCAGACAAAAATTCACGCTTTGTGCCCAATTGACCAAATTGGGCCTGTTGACTATGAATATATCAGTTTTAAGTCAAATTAAGGACGTCTTGGCCAGTAACTTGATACTGCATTTTTCACTATTTACTGTTCATTGCTTTTTGTATTATCTGACTAGTCTGAGCATTTTGGCTCCGATTTTGTCAGTTTCTAGACGAGAAGAGGTCATGTGGACCATTTTCTCAGTATTGTACCCATGTTATTTCTCTCATTATTGTGCTTAGATGTTCGGTCCGAGCGTTCTGGTGATTTGTTCACCAGTCTTGTATCAGGAAATGGTGATCTGGACCAGTTTCCTAATACTGCCCATCTCCTACACTTATACACATATTAGAGTGGACTGAATTCACTGTCGGTTACCCCCTTTCACTACATGAATAGTATCTAAACAGTACTATATCTTTTTAGTCTATTAAACTGGAAATTATACTGTATTTTTCAACTTAATTACTCATTACATAGTAATTAGGTTTCATACATTTTGAGAGTCTGCACAGTGGCTTTCTGCTTATTACACAGCCTCTTACACGGGTCCATACATGGGCGTGTACAAGGCAACACGGGCGTGTATACTCTGGACACGGGAGTGTTTCTATCGAGACTGCTCGACACGGCCATGTCCTGAAACACGGCTTTTTACACGTTCATCGACCCGAGCAGTACACGGCCACTTACATGGTCGTGTACTTGACCGTGTCACACTACACGGCCATGTTTACTCACATAGCCTTTCTCACTTATACAGTCCGATCGATACATGGCTCCTTACACGGCCGTGTACCTAACCGTGTTCTGTAAATTTGCACTAAATGGCATCAAATTATTCTTCAATTTCTTATTAATTGAAATTCAAGTTACAGGAATAAGGCGGTCCTAACATCATCAACTGAGAATCAGGGATGAGGATGTACCTAAAACAGCCTTCCGAACATGGTACAGACACTACGAGTTCCTTGTTATGTCATTCGAACTGACAAATGCTCCAGTAGCCTATATGGACCTGATGAACTGCGTGTTTAAGGACTATTTGGATAAGTTTATCATTGTGTTCATCGATGACATACTTACATACTCCAAGATAAAGGAGGAGTATGAAGAACACCTAAGGATCATCTTATGCATGCAACAGGTGTTAGGAAATGCCCTAAGCATTAGAGACATTTTGATGTATTTATTTTGAACTGGATAATAAAATTATATATAGAGGTTATTCATTACATTGCTATCTGTCCTCATTTTATTTACATGTTAAAGTAAATGTAAGCAAATATGGCTCCCTGACTGCTTGTGTTAAACTGTTAGAACGTTGCATGCAATGGACTTTTGTATGCGAGAAGACAATGTTCTAAAATAAGCGGTCTAAACTATGGTCTGTAGTCTATGGGGTTAGATTGAGCATCTAACTCATGTTAAGACTATTATGTTGTCTAAAGCCTTGGAGGGGAGGTTTGTCTTGACTGTCTGGAGCATAGACTATGGCGCCCTTGATCACGGTCCACCGAAACTATTACAATCAAGCTCCTTAGCCAACTGAAATAGCTCGTGAACTTCATCGGGTCGCCTAAATTCTTTTCTTTCCTTTAAACCCCTTGTGAAATTTGGAATCATTTTTTTTAAGTACTTTTTCTTGTTTGTAAACATAACGTAATTAAACTGAACTATGTTTATCACTTTTAAAAGTACAAACATAGTTTATACACAATACATAATTCAAATCTTTTTGCAATACATGTCTCTTTTTTCAACGCTCAGTGGAAAACTTGTAGCAGGACCATATCCACAGCGAATTCCCTATCCCTTTGACACGTTCACATCCTACCGCTATTCAGAAATCTACTGGACAGGTTTCCTACCGGCAACATGAACAAATTGATGAGCTAACAGGCTCAGTAAGTTCAAACATACATAGTAAGAATCATATTGATTCGAAAACACTAAAATTCAATATTCATCATGAATAGTACTATTCATCATGAATAGTAATTTTGACATTTGATCGATGAATAGTAACAGTTACCCTAACAAGTTACTATTCACTTTACTCTATCGGGGTACTATTCACATACCCTAACCGAATTTACATTACTCTAGCGTAAGCTTCGGTTGTGCTCAATTATGATTTTTATCATTTTATTGATTGTTTATTCTCTATTTGATTTCTAGTTTAGAGCTCTGTTTATGGCAGTACCGATGATGATTAGAGCGCTGACTGGGAGGGTCTAAGGAGCGACCTTAGAACATCGGCCTCCACAGCCCTGATATCCTCGTAGGATCTGAGACAAATCTCTACCACTATGTTGGAGGGGCGGTACGCCTTAGTGGTTTCATTACCATCTTTCTTATAGTTCCCCACCGGAGACATTCATATGAATTATCCCACGGTGGAACCCCTATTGCCCGTAGGTCTTTACATTTATTTCCTTATGTGTGTTTTTAGTTAACCACACTATAGTGCCCTAGCACTTCTCCATAGTATATTATTTATACACTTTTTAATTTCTCATTTCATTAGGTGAGTTAGTTTAACTGCACCCCTATTACTCGTAGGACCTTACAAGTTTGTACGAAAAGTACTTAAATCAATCAAATAGTAATTCATGTTGCAGACATGTGAATATCTGAGCTTACCAAGCATTTATCATAGCATCGCGCTATGAAACATTCATATAGCACATAAATCTAGACTTAACAGATCAATTTATTCATATAATGAACAACATCAGAATGTTCATGAGCAGACAAATGAATGCTAGAACTTACACATATCACACTTAGACATAATAGTCTATTCATGTTACAGTCAATTAAATGTTCGAACTTATAGATACTTTCGTCAGCATTTCTTTCCTCGGCTCCGCAGACGTTCCTTTATCGCGTTTGGATCGGGCTCCTATAACCGGAATAACCACGGTTATTCTAAATCTTCATTTCATATTCAAAATTTAGTAAAACGTAAAAATTCTACATTTTATTTCCCGTAAATGGTCTTAGGAATCTAAAATCCCATTTTCCATTTTTTACACTAACTCTTGGCAAAATTACCATTTTGCCCTTGATTTGATTTCTCATCATAAACCTACTTTTTGTTGGTTTAAGACCCAATTTAACTTTTATGATTTCATTTTAACTATCCTTAGGCATTCACGGTCCTTTCCGAGCCTTTCGAAAATTTTTGGTCAAAATGACCATTTTACCCCTGACGTGTCTCGGGACCGTTATATGCTTATTGTGACTTTTAATAGGATTTTCTTAGTCCAAATGTCATAAAATAATATTTGTTAAGCTTTTACACAATTTTACAGCATCCATTGCTATTCCATAGACGACTATTGGTCATCCGACCCTCGATTGGTACTATTCCGACACCTAGGGTTGTTTCTCATTTTTCTCATGTTTCGGAGTCTTAAATGGGTATTTCACTACTCTTGAAACGTTTGTTATGCTAATCCCAAGCCTTAGACACCGAGTGGGCTCAGGTTTTCATCCTGATCTCAAATTTACCTTTCGTTTTCTAAAATACCCTTATCATTGGTTTTCCGGTTCTCTTACATTTTCGCAACCTCGGAGGGATGGTTTACTATTCCTCAAAGGTTCATTTTCCCATTTCCTGAGCCTAACTCATCGAAGGGTCTCGTTTTCCATTACCGAACATAATTTGCCTCTCGTTTTTCACCAAAATGCCCATAGTGCCATTTTCAAAATTTCGTCAGCATTTCCGCTAAATTTCTAGGCCTCCGGCGTTTAGGAAACGCCTCAAAACCATCTAACTTAGTTTAATCTACCACGTACTATACCAGAGGCCTAATTTTTACGTAAAACTCAACTTTTTATGTAAAAATATTCACATTTCCCGTACATTTTCTTTTTCTGACATTTCATTCATTTTACTCTTTTTTTTTTCTTTTTACAATTTGAATACAAATTACATATAAATCATTTCAATACATAAATAAGGAATGAAGGTAAACAAAATCGCTATTGAAATCGTCCCGTCGGCGATCTGACGAACCGTTCGGTCTCGACCGCACAAACTTTTTGTCACTGTTCTTCACGTTCGGAATCCCTGTTGTCAATTCTGATGTCGTGGATGTGTCCAGAACGTCGAAAATAGGCCAACGGGCCCTTCTTCATTTTTCCGGTCCCGGGTCGTCGTTGACCGGTGTTGACTCTGGCGTTGACTGGTGGCGGACGGCGGCGGCGCGAACAATGGAGGTGTCCACCTTGAAGATCTCAACGAGAGGAGTCCATTGATGGTGTCAATTTCACCATTGGAGGCTCCGATCGTCGAAAATCAGCCTCGAAAACTCGACCCACGGCAGCGGCATTGAATCTCCGCCATGCCGGGGTTGTAGCTTGAAATTGTTTGAGTGCTTTTGTTCCCCATCATCTTCTGAGTATTTTGACACCCACGGTGTCCCTCGACTCAGCCGGAAACGACGGATTCCACGGCAGTGACGGCGCGGCTTCGGGCAGCGTGATCCGGCGGCCGTTGAGATGAACCACTGGCTGGGTTTTGTAGTGCTCTTCAAGACGAAGCTTTTGGGACCCGAATCGTGTCGATCGGAGGTCGGACGGTCGAGATACGGCAGTTTGAAATTTCTGACCACCGGCGGCTTCGGGCGGTGCGTGCGGCGTTCTCCGGCGTTGGTTCCGTCGATTCAGCACACCGTTGGACTCAGCTCGTCGAGAGCTTTCCAACGAGACCGGCGGTGTCGAAAACAGACACCGTTTCCTTTGGTCAGTTACTATTTATCGACGGTGTAGGTGTGGGGGAGAAAATCTAGAAAAGGGAAATTATGGGGCTTTTTCTGCAATTTCGACCTTTTATACCCTTTTTGTCCAAATTTTCAACATGAGCTATCCTGACTAATTTGGACGTGCTGAACCCAAATATATCAGTTTCATTTTCATCCGAGATCGTTTCGACCAGTTTCCGGTACTGCGAATTCCCCGTCAAAAATTACCTTTGTGCTCAATTAACTAATTTGAGCATTCTGATAGGCTATACTGACTAATTTGGACGTCCTGAATCCAAATTTATCAGTTTTATCTTCATCTGAGGTCATCTCGGTCAGTTTCCGGTACTTTACATTTCCCGATCAAAATTCTCGTTTTATGCTCAATTGACTAATTTGAGCATTCTGATTCCAAATATATCTGTTTTATATCAAGAAAATGTCATCTTGACTAATTTCTTGATACTGCATATCTCCGGGTCAAATATTACTTTTCATGCTCAATTGACTAATTTGAACATGCTGAATCTAAATATATTAATTTTAGGTCAAGAAGAGGTCATCTAGAACAATTTCTCGATACTATGTGTAACACACACATGCACTCACGTCTAAAATCACTACTATCAGTATTTTATTTTTTTTTGCACTCAGTTTACCCTGAGTCACTTACTAGGGTTTACAGTTCACTATTTTTCCCCAGCTCAATTCGGCATGCTTTTACATCGCCGAATTCTTAATTTGTAATATCGTTAGAACATTTTATCTCATTCTACACAATATTAATCATTCATTTCACATTTTAAACATGAAATTCATCATGTACAAGCAATTTACAATATTCCGAGAACAGTAAAATTTTCCGGTTATTACGTTCACCCTTCCTTATAAAATTTTCATCCTCAAAAATTAGCACAAGTGAGGGTACAACATTCTCGTTTCATCTTTCCCAGTAAAATCTAAAGAAGTTGCTCTCCATATGTCAAATCCTCCTGAATCTAAATCGATTCGTACCTCAATACATGAGATAAATTCGATACCTGTTTCCTTAGCCTACATTCATGAAAAACACTATGTACTATTGATAGTTCTGAAGGTAGTACCAATTTATAGGTAACCTTTTCAACACGTTTAAAAATTTCATAGGGTCCAATACATCTTGGAATAAATTTTCTTTTCTTACCGAACACATTGTTCCCTTCAATGGGAATACTTTTAAAGAATATGAATTCCCTTTCATTAAACTCTAGGGATCTTCAGCATTTATCTGCATAATTTTTCCGCCGACTTTGTGCGATCTTTCTTCATCACTGTATTTTCACAATTACATCTGATGTTTCTTATACGAAATCGGTCTTGTGCCATTGTTTCTCTCTAGGTCATACCAATAGGTAAGCGATCTGCACTTTCGTCCGTCTAAAGCTTCATAGGGTACCATTCCTATAGAAGCTTGGTAGCTATTGTTGCACGAGAATTTCATTTAACAGTAATTTCTCGTTCCAATTCTTAGGAAATCCATGACTTAGACAGGAACATGTCTTCTAGTGTCTGGGTAATTCGCTCAGATTGATCTTCATCTAGGGATGAAAAGTCGTACTAAGACGCAATTTCGTTCCCATGACTCCTTGTACACACTTCTAAAAATTTGAAGTGAATTGTGTATCTAAATCAAATATGATAAATTTGAAACACCATGTTATCTGACAACATGGTTTACATAGAAATTCGCTACCTTTTCCAGTGAAAAGTCATTTTCACTACTATGACTCTTGCCGTTTTCATCAATCTATCCATCATAATTCAGATGGTGTTATATCCCTCTTGGGTCCTTGATAATTCCATTACAAAATTCATCGTAATATGTTCCCACTTACGTTCGGGAACTTCCAATGATTCCAGTTTTCCACCTGGATGTTTATGTTCAGTCTTAACTTTCTGACGGTCATGCATCAGTTCACAAATTTTGCGCTTTCATTCGTCGTCTCTTTCCACCAGAATTGCAATTTTAATTTCTGGTATACTTTACTCGCTTCAGAATGCACTGAATATGGCATTTTATGGGCTTTTGCCATACTTCACCTCATTAATCCTTCATTAGTTAGAATATGAATTCCTCCTTAAGGTAAGATCATTCCACCCTTGGAAATCCCTTCTTGATAACTTATTAGATTTGATCTTGCTTCAGAGCCCTTTTAGTGTCTTCGAATAGCGATGACTCTAATTGGAGTATAGCTAACCTTTCGGATATCAGCTCCAACTCTGATGAGTGTATCTCTTGTCGTAATTGTTCTGCTAGTTTTTCTTTTTGGCTACTAGTATAGAACAGTAGACTTTCTGCTTAAGGCATCCATCACACGGTTGATTGATTTTTTTCTGGGTGGTAGAGGATCTCACAGTTGTAATCCTTCACCAACTCCAACATTCTCTTTGCCACATATTCAGATTCTCTTTCGATGCATCACAATATATCACCAATTTCTCCCTTTTTGTGAGAAGCGTGTTAATTGACACGCTTATTAGTCAATTTTTCAACTTTCGAAAACTCTTTTCATATTCTTCGGTCTACTCATATTACCTCTCCTTGCGCATAAAAGCCGTAAGAGGTGCCTCTAGTCATGCGAACCTTTCCATAAGTCTTCTATAGTTTCCAGTCAAACTTAAGAAATTCCGTATTCCCATTATAGTCTTAGGAGCAGGCAATTCATTAGTCGTCTCCCCTTGATAGGATCTATGACGATTACTTATTTGGAGACTACATGTCTGAGAAAATACACTTTGTCTAGCCAAAATTTGCACCTGGAGAATTTTACATAGGTTCGGTGCTGTCTCATAATGTGCAAAGTGGTTCTTAAATGCTCTTCATACTCCTTATGAGTCTATGAATATATAAGTATGTCATCGATAAACACAATGACAACTTATCTAGGAATTCCTTGAACACTCAGTTGATGGTATCTTAATCGTAAATCAGTCTTAGAGAATACTGTCACACCTTTGAAAATTGGTGTAGTTCTTTGCATGAGTTCGATTTCAAAGGAAATTTCTTATTCAGGCGACAATTCAAGTAATTCCTCGAAGGAAAATGTCGAGAAATTCTTGGACCATAAGAACATTTTCTGGTTGAAGCTTCTGTTCCTCTATTACATCTACCATATAGGCCAAATATCTAATTCAATCATTGGACATTAGCTTACTCCCACTTCACGAGCTAATTATCATCTTCCTCAATTTACGTGACGAATCCACATGTTCAAAACTTTCTTCGTTGTCTAGTCGAAATACTATCTTTCTGTTTCGACAATCAACTATGATTTGATATTTCCCTAGGAAATCCATTCCTAGGATTACGTCACAATCAACTAACCTTATAACAATCTATTCTGTCGCTATGTTTGACGTTCCTACTTTCGCATCCTCCTTAGTGTATGCCAAGACACGAGCATTGGCATGTGTTACGTGTTCTTGTCTTTCCAGTACTACCAATGATCTTTCAAATCTAGCCTATAACACACGGGCTTGGGACGTTGTTGTTGTGGTTAAAACATTTCCTGTGTATTCTACCGATTTGTGGGTCAGTTTCTGGCATAACGACCTTCTTTTCCCACATTGCTCACATGCACTGGGGCCAAATCAGCACTATGGCCAGTGCCCCTTCTCACTTGTAGCGCAACTGGATACATCTGATCCTATATTATTGGTCAGCTTCCTTTGCTGCCTTCTTTTGTCCCAGGTTAGGTTTTCATTTTCTCAGAAAATTTGCCTTTTCCTTTATTCTACGACTATAGGCCTGGAGCATTAAACTGTCTTGGCCTGACATTCTGATTAGGTTACTGCTTTGGCTAATTTAGGTTCCAACTTAGAAAAATTTAGTCAAACTCCTTTCCCTCTTCCACGTTTCTCAAACTTTTTCTCTTTCTTCTTTTTATCTAGCCTGCTGGTATTTAACCTGTTCAGCGCGACTGACGCAGTCTGTCACTGAAGGTGGTGGTATTAGACCACTATCCACCAAAACAAGGATCTCTGGTCGGAACATTCCAATCATTCTCTGTATCTTTTCCCTCTAAATAATTACCACGTAAGAGCATCATTTGGACAATTGATCAATTTCCGATGCTCTTCACTCACTGATACATTTCCTTGCTTTAATGTGGTAAACCTTTTTTCGTTACGGTTTTCGTGATATAGGATCATAATATATCTAATGAAATTCAACCAGAAATTCATTCCAGTTCACAGTAGTCTCATCTCTTCTCATTCTGACAATGTTCTATCAGAACTTAGCATCCTTCATCAGAACAAAGGACGTACGCAGAACCTTCTCCTTTACTCTATCAAGTTTATGGAGTCTCAAATCATCTATATAGATGAAAATCATTCCTTTGCTTCCACTGAATCTGTAGAGCCCTCAAATTCTAGAGGTTTCATTCCATGGAATCACTTGTATAATAACTCTTGATTTACTATTGACCGTAGTTCCTGTATCCTTTCAAAAACAGTAGTAATGTACTACCTATTCAACTGCAGGGGTCAGTGGTGGCTGAACCTCCTCAGCACCCTACCTAGGTTCTATCTCATCTAAACGCCGTCTTAATTCAGCGTTTTCTTGCATCTAGACCTCTAAAAGGCCTTATAATTTCTCCACCCTTTTTGACAGGATGAGACATTCACTTATATTTTCTTGACCACATGTATTCTCCATATTTTCTATTTTCCTATAATCGTTTGAAAATCAATCATTAGATTTTTAATGTATATATATATTTCACAAAATTTTTAAGATTTTCCGAAATTCAAAGAAATCCTAATGCCATATCATCGTATGGCATTATTATAACTAGTTTAATGACGTTCACAAACATATCAATATTAAGGCCTTGTATATACAACAGCCTCTTTTACATTGAGTATACATATATACACATATGTACCACTCTACATTTTAGTCATTCCATTGATCCGGTTTCAAAGGAAAACTCCTTCGGATCTGCATTCTCTTCATCCGAACCATTTCTAGCGCAATAAATGCACATGGCCCATTTATCGTATATTATGCCTTTTCATATAGGACAAAACAACAAAACTCATTATATGATATCAACACATTTTGACAGTTCCTAACAATTCATCACACACATGTCACTACATACACATGTCATTACATAACATTTCAATATAACATAGAGGATATATAGCCTAATACATCTAATTTTCCTGGTCTACAGGAAAGTTTTACAGATCTTCTTCTTTAGCTAGATCGTTCACTTATAGACATTTTTGGATCTACGCTCGTCTCCGCTTAAGTTCCGTTGTGAATTTCACGCAAATTGGAGGGGATTCATCAGTTCCTCAAAGCGCACAGCATACATTAGAACTATGTCACCGGACATCGACTGTAGTTTCTCAGTCCGATGAACTAATTCTCGTATGTTCGCAACTCTAAGGAACTCAGGTGACGTTAGAAGTGACACCCTGTTTGCCCTTGAGGAATTGGGGCTGATGTTAGACTCTTTCCGAGAGAAGATTTACTCAATCGTGGCATGGTGAAACTTGGTCCAGTTAAGCGCTACTCCTGGTCACAAGAATCCCAATACATATGAGAGTATCTCCCTGAAAAACATTGTCAACAGCCAACAAGACCCATCATCCCAGTTAAAGGTACACAGCCAGAAAATCATTTCAATAACGTGACACCAATCTTGCCTTCCTATGAAATTCTGAAGGACTGTTCACCACTCCAAACTTTGTGGGCAGCTGACATTGGAGTTCTATATAACTTGATGGCAATCTTCATTTCTTCTCTGAGCAGTCTTCTTCATTCATTCTCTAGTACTATACGATCATAATCATGGTAATTCTCTATCTCAAACTCTGAATAGTCGTATTGTGGTAGTCCACTAGCACTATATAATCGTGAGTCCACATTCATTGATCTCGTCATCTCATTTCATCTAAGTCATTTATTTTCCTATAAACAAACAACTACTAATTCAAAATAAGGCTAACTTACTTAGATAAACGAACAGGTTGCGTCTCGTGCCAAGAGGGATATGGTCAAGCTCGCTCTGATAGCACCTGTGGCGCCCCTGACCTCGGTCCACCGAAACTATTACAATCAAGCTCCTTAGCCAACTGAAATAGCTCGTGAACTTCATCAGGTCGCCTAAATTCTTTTCTTTCCTTTAAACCCTTTGTGAAATTTGGAATCATTTTTTTTTAAATACTTTTTCTTGTTTGTAAACATAACGTAATTAAACTGAACTATGTTTGTCACTTTTAAAAGTACAAACATAGTTTATACACAATACATAATTCAAATCTTTTTGCAATACATGTCTCTTTTTTCAACGCTCAGCGGAAAACTTGTAGCAGGACCATATCCACAGTGAATTCCCTATCCCTTTGACACGTTCGCATCCTGCGGCTATTCAGAAATCTACTAGACAGGTTTCCTACCTGCAACATGAACAAACTGATGAGCTAACAGGCTCAGTAAGTTCAAACATACATAGTAAGAATCATATTGATTCAAAAACACTAAAACTCAATTTCCTATGAATAGTATTTTTGACCTTTGACTGATGAATAGTAACAGTTACCCTAACTGGTTACTATTCACTTTACTCTATCGGGATACTATTCACATACCCTAACCGAATTTACATTACTCTAGCGTAAGCTTCGGTTATGCTCAATTATGATTTTTATTATTTTATTAATTGTTTATTCTCTATTTGATTTCTAGTTTAGAGCTCTGTTTATAGCAGTACCGATGATGATTAGCGCGCTGACTCGGAGGGTCTAAGGAGCGACCTTAGAACATCGGCCTCCACATGTAATAACCGGGAATTTTAGATTCTCGAATTATGTAAAAACTGTATGTGTATAACAATTTTAATGAATAAAATGTGAAAAAGTTGTATTCCAATACTGTTGTGAATAGTGTAAAAATGTTCTGGTGGTGTTAAAACGTGTGAGTTCGAGGATGGAAAATCTTACCGGACATAATTGGGTAAGACGGTTCGAAATCAGAACCGAAAACCCTAGAGAGTGCATTGAAATGTGCTAAAACAATAGAAATTTACGGTTGAGAATTCTGATCAAACGGAAGCAAAATAAGACAAACCGATTGCATTTGAGGCGCTGAGAACTCGCCTACACGATTTCGGTAAAGTTTCGTTCGGATCGGATAACAGTCAAAAATTGACCACGAATTAATTAGTGAATTAATATGAATAGTTAATGACATCACTATGATGATGTCATAAAGCCAATTGATTTTCATTAATTTGGAAAGTATTTTGAAAGGTGTATGGTTAAGATTGCTTTGCTTTTTGATCAAAGGCCAAGATCATGCCAAAATTCACCTTGAAAAAAATTAAAAAATTTGGGAAATTTTGTTGAAAGGCCATATGGCCATGTGGAAAGGAAGAAAAAAAATTGTATTTTTTACCCCAAATCTTTACTTTTTAGTCCTTGAACAATTAGAAAATTGTTGGAAAAAAATTGCAAAAAAAGCCCTTGGTTTTTGCCTATAAATAGGCATCAAAATTCAAGCAAAAAAATGGAAAAATCAACTAAACTCTTGCTCTTGTTCTTCAGCCCAAAACCATGAGTTTAAACCCCCTTAAACCAAAAATTTTGTTTTTAATTTCACATCAAACCTAGCTTGAATTGCATTTCCAATTTTAAGGCATCAACTAATCAAGGTAAGCTTCAAATTTGAAGCATTTTTCCTTGATTTTTCATAGAAAATCCATGGGTTGGAGGGTTGAAAAACAATGAAAAATATTTGTTGATTTGTTGATTCTATGATTGGTTTGATGTTGTAGTATTTAAAGCATGAATTAGGGTTGAAAAACAAGCAAAAATTTTGCATGTTTCCCTTGAAAATCCGTGGCTTCAATGGTATGAAAATTTCATCAGTTTTGTTGTTTTGATTTAGTATTATTGTTCATTCAATTATGTGTTGAATTAAGCATGAAATGTAATAAAGAAACAACAAAATTTTGATGAAATTTCTTGCTCAAACCGTGGGCATGAATATGATGAAATGGAAAATTTTTAATATGGAAAGAAGGTTGATAAAAACCCTAGGAAAGAGAATGAAATTTTCTATGTGTTTATGCATAAAATCCGTGGCTAAAACTAGGGTTAGAATGCATGTTTTGTTAGGTTTTTGAATGTTGTTTTATACATTGGAAAAGCCTAAGAATAATGTGATGTGATGAAAATTAATTAGATGTGATTAACTAGTAAACCAAGGCTAGTTTGAAAGAAAAGTGTTGAGGTTTGTGTTGATTCCTAAATGTTGAATTATGTGGAAAATTTTTAAACAAAGTTTAGAAACTTTGTATAAAATAGGCCTCTAGTATAGTACGTGGTAGGTACAAAGGTTCTGAGGCATACCTAACGCTGGGAAACCTTAAAATATAAGCGGAAATGCTGCCGAAATTTCTAAAATCAGCTTGAGGGCATTTTGGGAAACGAGGTGTAAAAACATTGAACTCAGGAAGGAAATAGAGACCCCTCGGTGAATTATGATTAGAAATGGAAAACCAACCCAAAAGGAATAGTAAACCGACCTTAAATCACTAAAATGCCTAAAACAGGAAAAAATTAATGTTAGGGGTATTTTGGGAAACGAGGGAAAATTTTAGGTCGGGATAGGAAACCAGAGCCTCTCGAGGACCGAGGGTCGGGGACGGGATAAATAACGTTTAGTAAGTAGTGAAAGGGCCTTTTGAGGCTCCGAAACGCTCGAAATATGAAACACGACCCTAGGTGATGGATGAATAGTAACTGAGGGTCGGGAAAAATAAAGTTGAGATTTTGCAGCAATTTAAGCTGTGAAATGATACAAAAGCTTAGAAAATATTATTTTAAAATACTTAGACTTAGAAAATTTGGAAAAAAATGATAGAATGAAACAATATTACGATTCCGAAACCCGTTAGGGGTAAAATGGGCATTTTGACCAAAAATTTCCGAAAAGGCTCAGAAAGAACCCTAAAAGACCTAGAATAACTTAGATAAAATTCTACAACTCAAAATGAAGATTTTAGAGTTAAAATTCTAAAACTTTTAAGGAACACGGCATGTAGAGGGATACACGACCATGTATAGGAAAAAATTTTATATCCCGAGAGGTACACGGGCTTGAACACGGGCGTGTATTGAGGCGTGTACAGTTACACGGTTAAGGAAGAAAACAACATGGCCTTGTAAAATAGACCCAAGAGGTACACAGGCTTGAACACGGGTGTGTATCGAGCCGTGTATAGTTACACGGCTAAGGAAGAAAACAACATGGCTATGTAGAATAGACCCGAGAGCTACACGGCCTGGAACACGAGCGTGTTGCAGACCGTGTACCATAAATAAAATTTAAATTTGTAGACTTGTTAAGTAAAATAAATATATGTTTAAAATGATAATAAAACGGAGTATTAACAGAGACTATTATGTCTGTAGGAACCCAAAATAAAGATAGAACTGCGGAGGAGTTCCGGAAGTGGACACTAGCGCAGTATTGGTAAGTTCAAGCATTTTCGTGTCTACAACATGAAATACTGTGAATCTATTCTATACTAGCTACTCACTAGATATAACTCCTATGCACATTTGGGGATTAGTTAGTATAACATATCCCAAATAACGAGAATAAGTAAGACCTACGGGCAACGAAGGATAGTGACCTTGGGGTGATATATATGATCACTTGGTCAAAACTATAAATTGAAATATGGTAATGAAACCATTAAGGCGTACCGCCCCTCCAACATAGTGGTGGAGGTTTGTTTAAATCCTACGGGGTTATCAGGGCTATGAAGGATGATGTTCTAAGGTCACTCCTTAGACCCTCCCAGTCAGCGCGCTAATAATCATCAGTACTGCCATAAATAGAGCTCTACACTAGAAATCCAATAGAAAATAAGCATCCAACAAAATGGTAAAAATCATAATTGAGCATAACCGAAGTTACGTTAGAGTAATGTAAGTTCGGTTAGGATATGTGAATAGTACACAATTAGGGTAACTGGTATATTCATCGGTCAAAGGTCAACTTTACTATTCATGATAAATAGTACTATTCATGGGAAATTGAGTTTTTAGTGTTTTTGAATCACCATGATTCTTACGTATGTTTGAACTTACTGAGCCTGTTAGATCATCAGTTTGTTCATGTTGCAGGTAAGAAACCTGTCCAGTAGATTCCTGGATGGCTGAGCCTGTTAGCTCATCAGTTTGTTCATGTTGCAGGTAAGAAACCTGTCCAGTAGATTCCTGGATGGCGGCAGGATGCGAACGTGTCGAGGGGATAGGGAACTCACCGTGGACATAGTCCTACCATAAGTTTTCCGCTGAGCTTTTTGAGTAAAGAAAAAGCGTTTGAAGACAAAATATACAGTAGCTATAAATATTATATATGTTACCAAATATGTTGTACTTATTTCAGACATGAAAATGCCAGTGTTATATTTTACATCTCCTTATTTGACAATCATAAGAAAAAGTATGTACTAAAGAAAAAAAAAAGTTTTTGGGGTGAAATTTTAGGCCCTGGTGTTTAAGAAGTATTAGTAAAAGAGTTTAAAACTGATGACTCAGATTCAGCACACGAATGGTCTTGGTCGGCCGTAGAGTCGATTCATGATGGTTGCGAGTGGTTGGAATCAGGGGACGTCACACCACAGCCCTGATATCCTCATAGGATCTGAGAAAAACCTCCACCACTATGTTGGAGGGGTGGTACGCCTTAGTGGTTTCATTACCATCTTTCTTATAGTTCCCCACCGGAGACATTCATATGAATTATCCCATGGTGGAACCCTTATTGCCCGTAGGTCTTTACATTTATTTCCTTATGTGTGTTTTTAGTTAACCACACTATAGTGCACTAGCACTTCTCCATAGTGTATTATTTATACACTTTTTAATTTCTCATTTCATTAGGTGAGTTAGTTTAACTACACCCCTATTACCCGTAGGACTTTACAAGTTTATACGAAGAGTACTTAAATCAATCAAATAGTAATTCATGGCAGACATGTGAATATCTGAGCTTACCAAACATTTATCATAGTATCGCGCTATGAAACATTCATATAGCACATAAATCTAGACATAACAGATCAATTCATTCATATAATGAACAACATCAGAATGTTCATGAGCAGACAAATGAATGCTAGAACTTACACATATCACACTTAGACATAATAGTCTATTCATGTTGCAGTCAATTAAATGTTCGAACTTACAGATACTTTCGTTAGCATTTCTTTCCTCGGCTCCGCAGACGTTCCTTTGCCGCGTTTGGATCGGGCTCCTATAACCCGAATAACCACGGTTATTCTAAATCTTCATTTCATATTCAAAATTTAGTAAAACGTAAAAATTCTATGTTTTTGTGATGGCCCATGCCCTCAGCGGCCCGGACCGTCACTGAAAACTCTATTACTTGCTTCTCTAGCTTTTACTTATACTTCCTCTTTAAAACCGATACTTAAACTTGCTGAATTTAATACCATAAATTTAGAGGGATTTTTTTTTAATATACGCGTACGTATTTACTATTCACGTACGTATACTATTAAAATGCGGAATTTGAAAAACATAAGGATTTCAATTATACATACACACTTATATACTTGTTTATCTGATTAATATTCACCAGACACTATTTAAATATACTATTCATATATATACTGTTTACTGTTTCAAAATACCAATTAATCTTTACTATTCAAAATACTATTTAGCTGTTACCGTTCAAAATACTATTTACTCATACTGTACGGAAGAATACTCGCTGTGTATCCATAACCTCATCCTCACATCCACCTCCGCCGCCATCATCGCCCCTTGGTGTTTGTGCTATAGGAAGCTTACCTACAGCATGAACACACTCCGTGAGCTTTACGCCCAGTAAGTACAACATGTTAACCGCAAAACATGTTTAAAATATAGCACATACTTAAAATCCTAAGCATGACATATATCACTTATTAAATCACATACCATATAAGCATATCACATATCAGCTCACATATCATGTCATCACATAACATGTCATAACACTGAATATAAAACTTCACATACTTTATGCATGACAGAAGCATCGTGTACTGTATGCACTCTACTGAAAAAGAAAGCATAGCGAACTATAACTAATGCATGGTCCGGTTATGTTCATTTATGCTTCAAAATTCTCTTTTCTTTTCTTGTCTATTTAGTGCCCATGTGTTAGTATCGTGTGCGCGCAGACCAACGGTAACGCCCGAGGTCAACTAATGCCGATGAGCTATCAACTGATGCTCAACTTTTGGCCTTAACTTTCTTTAACTGGAAACCCCTTCGACTGAAGAAGCCGGTACGACACACCTATTTATTTCCATCTTGTTTAACTGTTCTAGCCATACGCTTCTCTAAGCTGTCCCCAATCCTACGCGGTAGGGATCTATGGCTTCTAACTTGTTCTTTCATCAATCTACTCGATTGTGAAACTATATGCTCTTATGTATGCTGTGCAGCATCGTGTGCGAGATACATACTTAACGTACTGGAAAAGCATCATTTTAAATTCATTTTATCCATGCTGTAGGCGGAGTTGTACTTACCTGTCATCAGACAGTTTATACTCTCACCTTCGTCACAATACAGGTACCTCCTTGTAATCATAATACATTTCGTTAACATTTACTCTTAGGTCACTGTGGTCATTAGTGACTAATAAAAACTCTATCGTTAGTGATACCGATCCTTGTCGGTACTAATTACCCTCTTCTTAAGAATTTGATTTTCTAATCATTGTTAATTAATTTATTTACCCAATAAATTAATTAACATCGCTCTTAGGTCACTCTATCGTTAGGAACTAATAAACTTATCGTTGTGTGGTACTGATGCCTATCGGTATCCAACTCCTCTACTTTGGGAAATTTGATATCTAATTTTTAATCGTGCTTGATTAATTTGTCTACTTGACAAATTAATCACTGTCTCTCACTATCCCATTCCGACTTGGTCCTTGACTGGCTAACCGACCAGTCAACTGACTGAATACCTCCCGTATGACCATTTAGCCTGTCGGGTTACCGTTACCGATGTAATCGCCCTAAATTTTATACTTAGATCACACCCGTCCCTCGGGTGGCACTATTCTGATCTAGGGGTCGTTTTCTTACATTTCGAGATTTCTAATTGGGCTGTTCACTAATCCTGTAAACGTCCGTCCTTCTTTCCTGGACCTAGGTCATCGAGGGGCTCGGGTTCCCATCCCGATCACATTTTCACCCCTCGTTTCCTAAAATACCCCTTTGTGCCGTTTTAGAAATTTCGGCAGCATTTCCGCTTAATTTTTGGGTTTCTGGCGTTTAGGAAATGCCTCAAAACCATCTAACCTATTCTAACATGCCACGTACTAAACCAGAGGCCTAATTTTTACGTAAAAGCTCCGCTTTTTACGTAAAAATATTCACATTTTCTCACATTCTCTTTTTCGACATTTCATCCCTTTTTCTTACAATTCCTCAAATCAGCAAACCATAATTCATACATAATTATTTCTAATAATAAATTGAGGAATCAAGGGATCAAAACCACTACCAAAATCGTTCCGTTGGCGGTCGGCTGAACCGTTCGATCTCGATCACACAATCTTTGAATCATCATTCTTCACTTTTGAAACTCCGGTTTGCAAATCCGATGCCGCGGACGTGTCCGGAACGTCAAAAATAGGCCAACGGGCTATTCTTCAATTTTCGGTCTCTGGGTCGCCGTTGACCGGCGTTGACCGACGTTAACCACGGTGGCGATGGGAGTGGCGACCACCATCTTGAAGAGCTCGACGAGAGGAACCCATTGGTGGTGTCAATTTCACCAATCGAGGCTCCTATCACCGGAAATCGGCCCTCGAAAAGTTGGCGACGGCGGCAGTGTTGGATCTTCATTTTCCGGCGTTATTGCCCAAAATTGATTTGGGGCTTTTGATCTACGTGTTGTTCTGAGCATTTTGATACCGACCTTGCAACTCAACTCCGCCGGAATAGCGAGATTCGATGGCGACGGTGAACCTTGGGTGGCGCGATCCAGTGGCTGTTGATGTGAAATGAAGCCTGGGTTTTGTTCTACTCTTCACCACGAATCCATTGGGACCAGAATCGTGGCATTTGGACGTCGGACGGTGGAGAAATCACGGTTTGAAAAATTTGGCCACCGGCGGCTTTAGGCGGCGCCTGCGGCGTCGACTCGGCACACCGTTGGACTCAGCTCGTCGAGAGCTTTCCAATGGTGCCGGCGGTGTCAAAAACGGAGGCCAGATTCGATGATCGGTCACTGTTCATCTTTGTGTGGTGTGGGGGAGAAAAAGATAGGAAAAAAAATAATGGCGGCCCTTTTTACAAAAATCTAAAAATTTCGACCCCTTTATACTAATTTTTTGAAAAATTTTAAGATAGGCTATACTGACTAATTTGGGCGTGCTGAACCCAAATATATCAGTTTTACCTTCATCCGAGGTCGTCTCGACCAGTTTTCCGATACTGCCTGGTTCCCGATCAAAAATTACTTTTTGCGCTTAAATGACTAATTTGAGCATTCTAATTCCAAATATATCAATTTTATATCAAGAAAAGGTCATCTTGACCAATTTCTTGATACTGTGGTTAGGCCTACACTGTGTTGACACTGTGCACGCATAACGAGGCGTTTTCGCATGAAATTTCAAACACAGCCTCCCTTTACTAATTTAGACGTGTTGATTTCAAATTTATCAGTTTTACATCCATCTGAGGTCTTCTAGACCGGTTTTCTGGATCTATATGACCCCGTCTCAAAAAACGTGTCAGGTGCCCGATTGACTAATTTGGGCATCCTGAGTCTAAATATATCAGTTTTGGGGGGAGAAAAGGTCGTCTTGACCCTTATCCCAATACTGCGTATCTTTTAAAAAAAATCTACATTTTGTGCTCACTTGACCAGATTGAACCTGCTGACTATTAATATGTCAATTTTATGCTAGATTAAGGTCGTCTTGGCCACTAACCTGACACTACGTTTCTCACTATTCACTATCTGACTGACTAATCTGAGCGTTCTGACTTTGATTTTGTCAATCTATGGGTGAGAATAGGTCATCTAGACCACTTTTCTTGATACTGTACATCTATTAGGGCAATTATCGCTGCTGCGCTCAGGTGACCAGTCTGAGCGTACTGATGACTAGCTCATCAGTTCTGTATCATGAAATAGTCGTCTTAACCGGTTTTTTGATATTGCGTGTCTCAACGCATACTCACATAATATGGTGGACCGATTTCACTGTCGGTTGCCCCTTTCACTGCATGAATAGTAATTAAACGTTACTATTCTCATTTAATTCATTCAACTAAAAAGCACACTGTATTTATTAACTTAATTACATCATTACATAGTAATTAATTTTCATAATTCATGAGAGTCATTACAGTGGCTCTCGGCTCATTACACAGCGTTCTACACGAACTCTTACGCGTGCGTGTGCAACGCAACACAGGCGTGTACATTTCAGACACAGACATGTACTAGTTGAGACTACTCAACACGACCATGTCTTTGAAATACATTCATCTATCTGAGCGGTACACAGCCTCTTACACGATCGTGTACTTGACCGTGTTACACTACACGACTATGTACACTCACACGGCTATTAATAGATACACAGTCTGAATGGCACACGGTCACTCACACGGCTGTGTACCTGACTGTGTTACTTAAATTGTACTATAAGACATTAAATTATGTCCATTTTATTCCTTAATGACTTATTACATGGTAAGTAGGTGTCATGAAAATGGCGGTCATTACAGTTTTATTTCCCGTAAATGGTCTTGGGAATCTAAAATCCCATTTTCCATTTTTTACACTAACTCTTGGCAAAATTACCATTTTGCCCTTGATTTGATTTCTCATCATAAACCTACTTTTTTTTTGTTTAAGACCCAATTTAACTTTTATGATTTCATTTTAACTATCCTTAGGCATTCACGGTCCTTTCCGAGCCTTTCAGAAATTTTTGATCAAAATGACCATTTTGCCCCTGACGAGTCTCGGGATCATTATATGCTTACTGTGACTTTTAACAGGATTTTCTAAGCCCAAATATCATAAAATAATATTTTTTCTTTAGCTTTTACACAATTTTACAGCATCCATTGCTATTCCATAGACGACTATTGGTCATCCGACCTTCGGTTGGTACTATTCCGACACCTAGGGTCGTTTCTCGTTTTTCTCATGTTTCGGAGTCTTAAATGGGTATTTTACAACTCCTGAAATGTTTGTTATGCTAATCTCGAGCCTTAGACACCGAGTGGGCTCAGGTTTTCATCCTGACCTCAAATTTACGTTTCGTTTTCTAAAATATCCTTAACATTGGTTTTCCCGTTCTCTTACATTTTCACAACCTCAGAGGGATGGTTTACTATTCCTCAAAGGTTCATTTTCCCATTTCCCGAGCCTAACTCATCGAAGGGTCTCGGTTTCCATTACCGAACACAATTTGCCTCTCGTTTTTCACCAAAATGCCCATAGTGCCGTTTTCAAAATTTCAGCAGCATTTCCGCTAAATTTCTAGGTCTCCGGCGTTTAGGAAACGCCTCAAAATCATCTAACTTAGTCTAATCTACCACATACTATACCAGAGGCCTAATTTTTACGTAAAACTCAACTTTTTACGTAAAAATATTCACATTTCCCATACATTTTCTTTTTCTGACATTTCATTCATTTTACTCTTTTTTTTTTTCTTTTTACAATTTGAATACAAATTACATATAAATCATTCCAATACATAAATAAGGAATGATGGGAGACAAAATCGCTACCGAAATCGTCCCGTCGGCGATCGGACGAACCGTTCGGTCTCGACCGCACAAACTTTTTGTCACTGTTCTTCACGTTCGGAATCCCTGTTGTCAATTCTGATGCCGCGGATGTGTCCAGAACATCGAAAATAGGCCAATGGGCCATTCTTCATTTTTCTACCCCCGGCTCGCCGTTGACGGACGTTGACTCCGGCGTTGACCAGTGGCAGATGGCGGAAGCCGAACAACAGAGGTGTCCACCTTGAAGATCTCGATGAGAGGAGTCCATTGGTAGTGTCAATTTCACCACTGGAGGCTCCGATCGTCGAAAATCAACCTCGAAAACTCGCCCACGGTGGTAGCATTGAATCTACGCCGTGCCGGGGTTGTTGCCTGAAATTGTTTGAGGGCTTTTGTTCCCCATCATCTTCTGAGTATTTTGACACCCATGGTGTCCCTCGACTCGGCAGGAAACGATGGATTCCATGGTGGCGACGGCACGGCTTCGGGCGGTACGATCCAGCGGCCGTTGAGATGAACCACTGGCTGGGTTTTGTAGTGCTCTTCAAGACGAAGCTTTTGGGACCCGAATCGTGTCAATCAGAGGTCGGACGGCTGAGATACGGCCGTTTGAAATTTTCGGCCACCGGCGGCGCATGCGGCGTTCTCCGGCGTCGGTTCCGTCGATTCAGCACACCGTTGGACTCAGCTCGTCGAGAGCTTTCCAACGAGACCGGCGGTGTCAAAAACGGACACCATTTCCGGTGGTTGGTTACTGTTCACCGACGGTGTAGGTATGGGGGAGAAAATCTAGAAAAGGGAAATTGTGGGGCCTTTTCTGCAATTTCGACCTTTTATACCCTTTTTGTCCAAATTTTCAACATGAGCTATCCTAACTAATTTGGGCGTGCTGAACCCAAATATATCAGTTTCATTTTCATTCGAGATCGTTTCGACCAGTTTCCGGTACTACGAATTCCCCGTCAAAAATTATCTTTGTGCTCAATTAGCTAATTTGAGCATTCTGATAGGCTATACTGACTAATTTGGACGTCCTGAATCCAAATTTATCAGTTTTATCTTCATCCGAGATCATCTTGATCAGTTTGCAATACTGTACATTTCCCGATCAAAATTCTCGTTTTGTGCTCAATTGACTAATTTGAGCATTTTGATTCCAAATATATCAGTTTTATATCAAGAAAATGTCATCTTGACCAATTTCTTGATACTGCATATCTCTGGGTCAAATATTACTTTTCATGCTCAATTGACTAATTTGAACATGCTAAATCTAAATATATTAATTTTAGGTCAAGAAGAGGTCATCTAGAACAACTTCTCGATACTATGTGTAACACACACATGCACTCACGTCTAAAATCACTACTATCAGTATTTTATCTTTTTGTGCACTCAATTTACCCTGAGTCACCTACTAGGGTTTACAGTTTGCTGTTTTCCCCCAGCTCAATTCGGCATGCTTTTACATCACCGAATTCTTAATTTGTAATATCGTTAGATCATTTTATCTCGTTCTACACAATATTAATCATTCATTTCACATTTTAAACATGAAATTCATCATGTACAAGCAATTTACAATATTCCAAGAACAGTAAAATTTCCCGGTTATTACATAGACTCCCAAGTAGAGACATAGATATGTTGCTTGGTGGTGACATATTAGACCAGGACTAAAGCGTGATTGATCTATGAAGTCCGCTTTGAGTGGATCGATCTGCTTTTGACGTTCATTGTGCAGTAACCTTAATCCTGAGTAGATGGACAGCTTCATGTAAATCGCTACCGAACGGCCCTGCGCAGGTTTAGGGACCTTCCCCCATGGTGTCAACTTTGGGACGCACGCATCATTTATAATGATCTTGAACTAGAGCTCAATTATGTTCACCGGATTATTCAAAAGATGGTATTTACCAAGTTATATTATGCCATTAATCAAAACACGCTTTAAAATACACATTTATTACATAATACTTTGCATGCGTTTATTTCATCAAAAACAGTATAATAATTTCATAAACTGAAAACAGCATGTCATCGATAAAATAGGGAAATTTAAAACACTTGACCACTCTCAGAAAAGGCTAGAAAGTCGTACCTCGATTATCGCACAAGCGTTGCGATAACATGATCCACGAATCAAGCAAGAACGTCAAATAAATCCTATAATCAAAACATATGATCAATCTAGGTCTAGACATAATCATCCAATCATTTTAGTGTGCCACAAAAGGATTTTAAAATGTTTAATAAACATTTGGGATATAAAATTTGTGAAAAAAAAAACTCTAAGTTAGGATATTACTGGACATGGGTAGACTGACCTAGGCTGACTGTAAAATCAATATTAATTCATTTTTAATCCCAAAAATTCTAAATTTTTAATATGTTAAACTAGACATCCGTAGCTTTAATTCCATAAAATTTTTATAATTTTTTGACATCGTTTGGTTATTCAATTAGGCCAAAACCCAAGGGGTTGTTTTCAGGCATAAAATTAGGGTTTCAGTTTCAGTTCAAAAACTGGCAGTTCTGTCCACCTATCTTAGAAAAATATTTTGACTAGGCCAACGGATGAGTTTGGTTCTGAAATTTTGTAGGCATTTAGGGGACATCTTGATTTAATTTTAGGCTAAAGATTCACTCAAAAATCATTTTTAAAACTCAAGTTATGGCTGACACAAATTTACTATTTATATGGTAATTTTCCAGATTTCCGTTTTTCTGTCCGAATTTCAATTAGCCTCAAACCAATTCAATTTCATCCAATGGTCATGAAATTTCATGGAGAACCTTATTTATATGTCATTAACATAACCCAAGAATCAAATTGGCAAAAATCATAAAATTTTACACATGTGATCATAGGGTTTTTGAAAGGGGATCAATGAGCAAAATTTTTAGGGTTTTAGAGAGAGAAATTCACACCTTGTTTGTGTTGCACTATTTTTGATGCTTGGTCTCCTTTTTGGCTGAATTTGTGTGAGTGTTGGAGTCTTTAAAACAGTAGGGAAAACAGTGGAGAAAAACCATATAAATTTTGGGGTTTAAATCAAAAAAAGAGAATAAAGGAAAAAGTTGATTTCTTACCTTGTTTTTGTCTCAAAAATTGTTGAATTCTTGAGCTGCCTTTAGGTAGGTTTTGCTTGCTGTTTTGGGTGTGTTTTGGGAGAGAAAAATTCAGAGAGGAAATAGGGTGAGGCTGGCTGAATTTTGAGAGTGAAAGGAAAGGTGAATGAGAGTTGAAAGAGGGTTTTTATACTAGGTTTTTTTTTTTATTTTCTTTCCTTTTTGTTTCCTTGCTTCGCCGAATATTTTGAGGGGAAAAAGGGGAAATTTTGTGCTGTTTTGAGGCTAGGTTTTTCTCTCCTTATTTTTCCTTAAGTGGCCGAAATTACCCATTAGTTTTTAAGGAAAAATAATTTGAATTTTGATTGAGTTTTGACCTAGCTTTTAATTCGAAACAAAACTCCTTTATTTCCTACACTTTATGGCCAAATTTCTTCTTTATATTTAAGGGATGAAATTTGAGTTTGAATCCTCGGATTTGTGGGCTTTAAATTTTAATTAAAAATCCCAAGTAATGACCGAATATTTTAGGGTTTTTTTTTGAAGTCAAAATCGTTGACTTTTTGAGTGGAATTTGACTAGGAAACCAACCTAGGGTTTCCAAAATATTTTTAATTAATTTTTGGCACACTAATTTTATTTAAATTATATATTGACCCTTAAATAAAATTTAAGGCGTCACATTGTCTATAGATATCGCAATCATAGCTTTAATGAGGAGTTAAGGGTATCCTCTTAAAGGCATTATACTAAATGTGAAAATGGACAAGGCCTTGGGTCGTCTGCTGGGCGGATGACTTCTTATTCACATATGCTGAATAATCATTTTATTTATTCGGTAGTATAATGGAACTTTAAGATAGCCTGATTAGTAGGATTAAACGGACTTTGGCCTAAGACTGATCATGGATATCATATAAGAGTTCTGCATACATAACAAGGTCATTGGACGATAGATTATCACAGGCTTACGTAATACGGTATATAATTGGGAGTTCAGTTTCAGGTTTATAGTGGTGTGACTCTGAAATTAGTGATCATATGATTGAGTTGTTCGGTAAAAAATGATGATCATATGGATTTGCTGGAGCTCGATTATATATGTCCAATTAGTCTCTCTACTAGCTCCACATAATTCCTTAATGTTTGGCAAATTAATTTGTGTATGCTATTGGCTAGTTTATTATGCATGGATGGTGTTGACATAGGATAAGGATGGTCGACAAGATTCTCTCCGGTTGGATTCAGATTTTATTTTGGATAATAGAGTACACAATTATTCGAACTCCAAATAAAGTTGCCATAATTTTATTTGAGATTGGATTGGAGCTGTAGAAAATTATCCATGAGAACAAGAATTTGAAATACAACTTTTTTGTGGATTTTAAAATTTGAATTTTGAAATTTGAATTTTGAATTTTGAAATTTGAAATTTGAAATTTGAATTTGAAATTTGAATTTGAAATTTGAATTTGAAATTTGAATTTGAAATTTAAATTTGAAATTTGAAATTTGAAATTTGATTTTGATGTTTGAATTTGAAATTTGAAATTCAAATTTTGAATCACAGTTCAAGTGGGATTCGAATTTGTTGTGGTAAACCCACGAGGAATGAAATTCGAATTTGAGTTAGATATGGAGAGGAAAATCTTGTTAGAATCCTACTTGAATTTTGAATCCAAATCCTAACCAAATATGGACGAAAATTTTGAGGATTATCCTCAATGAATTTTTAGATTTTTGTGGATAAGGTTTAAGGAAAAATTCAAGTTTCAATTCCAGTTGAATTTGGATTCTCTCCTCCCTGATTATGGCCGAAAATTTGAGGAAGATCTCCTAGGAGATTTTCGGTTATTTCGGATAAGGATGAGATAAGATTTAAGCTTGAAAATCCTAGTGGAATTTTGATTCTTCCTCATCCAAAAGTTGCCAAAATTTTGGTTGGGATTTATCCCTTGGATTTTTAGATTTTTTGGTTGAAAAACAGAGATAAGATTCATGTTAAAATCTTGTTTAGATTTGGATTGGAATTATCCTAAAGTGGCCGAATTTATTGTTGGGATTTTCCCCTTGGAAAATTCAGATTTTATGTTTATGGACAAGGGAAAATATCTTCTCCTAGTCCAATTCGAATTCAGAGAATCACCTCATGCAGGTCTATAAATAGAGGTCTTGCCACTCCAGTTCTCTTAGACCACAGACTCTTAGGTGAGCAGGCTTGTTGTTGCATAACTCACCGTTACAATAAGTTCTTTAGAGATCTAGGTGGTCGGAAGACGACTACCAGTGCTAGCGTATCGATCGAGGTTTAGAGTGCCCACACACTCAGCCATTCGGGAATTGGAGAATAGTAGAGAAGGTTAGTTGGTTGAAACCCTCCGATCATTCTCCTCCTACAGATTGGCATCCTTGAGGTATGAGTTTTAATTGTTGTTGGTTTATTGTATATGGCATCATGAGATATTTAACGACCTAAAAATTTTTATTGTTCCGTTGTGCCACTCTGATACGTTTTTACCGATTTATTTTCCTACAATTGGTATCAGAGCCATCTCATGACTATGCCATGTACATAAATTAGACAATTACTTAGTCTTTTTATTTATGTATGGATTTGATATTTAGACAGTGGCATTCTAGGTTTCCTTTATGTTGTTATCATGTATTATGTATAAAGTATGTGGTTATTTTAATTTTTTGAATTATTATAAGCATGCTTGTTTTTGCCGATTATGGTTCCTTAGAATTTAGAAAAATTGTATCTAGTAATTTTTTATGTAACCATGGGAGCAGTTTATTAGCACTATAATTTTCCATGGATTTTAATTTTTTGTCTCTTAGAATTATTATGGTTAGAATTTTTGTACACCGGAAACAGTTTAGAAATTTTTATGTAATTATTCCTAGAGGAGATTGAAGATTGAAGACCGCAATTTATTTTTCCCAAAAGTTAAATTTGATTTAAAGGTTGAAATTTTGAATGTGTGGAAACTTTCAATTTAATTGGGATTCAAATTAATTTTTGGAGATCCTAATGGGTAAATTGGAATATGACATGAAAATCGAGACATGATCCCTCGAGATAGGCCGTCGGGCCTTGGTGGGGTTGTAGCCATTGCCCTTGGGCAGGATGGGCTGCGTGTCACGGCCCAAAATTTAGACACGTGACACGGCAGCCAAATCATAATATCAACCCGAGATTTAAGGAAAACATTTATTACGAAAAACGGGTCAACATTATAATTTAGCTAAACCTAATTATTTATAAAGTAGCATCATAACCACAAAACAAAATAAAGTAGAAAGTAAATACCTTTTAATGCGGAAATCAAACACAAAATCGGTTTTCAAAAGAAATTACCAACCATAAATATTCCCAAGCATAGAATTTAAATAACGTGAAATAAAGTCCAAACTCAATGTCTCATTACGTCAGAACGAGAAACAGAAAGAAGAAGATGGAGAAAACGGATAGCATCATCCTCGGTAGAAACGGATAGCTTAACGATTTTCGAAACTGCTACCTCCCGTACCTGGAAGTAGTCATTTCGAAATCACAAAGAAAAAGGGACGTGAGCGCTGGCTCAGTAGGACAGAAACAAAGGTGGGTTAACAGATAACATTTAAAAGTATGGCATAATATTCGTTTCCAAAAATAATCAACAATTTAAAAAAAATACATGGCATAATAATCAAAAAAAAAAAAATCAACAATTTCGTGAAAAACATTTTTAATGCAAGTTTTATTCTGCTGAGGACTTAGTGTAGCTGCAATATACGTGCCCCAATATTAAAATAATAAATCATTAAAACAAACCATCATATTATGAGTGAGGACTTGTCGTAACTATAATATACGTGCATCGTATTTGAATTATCCTAGATCATCTCGTTACGGTCTAAATAGGCCGAACGGCCCTGCGCAGGTTTAGGGACCTTCCCCCATGGCGTCAACTTTGGGACGCACGCATCATTTACAATGATCGTGAACTAGAGCTCAATTATGTTCACCGGATTATTCAAAAGGTGGTATTTACCAAGTTATATTATGCCATAAATCAAAACACGTTTTAAAATACACATTTAATTATCAAATACGTTGCATGTGTTTATTTCATCAAAAACAATATAATAATTTCATAAACTAAAAACAGCATGCCATCGATAAAACAGGGAAATTTAAAACACTTGACTACTCCCAGAAAAGGCTAGAACGTCCTACCTCAATTATCGCACAAGCGTTGCGATAACGTGATCCACCAATCAAGCAAGAATGTCAAATAAATCCTATAATCAAAACATATGATCAGTCTAGGTCTAAACATAATCATCCAATCATTTTAGTGTGCCACAAAGATTTTAAAACGTTTAATAAACATTTGGGATTTTAAAAAATTTGTGAAAAACTCTAAGTTAGGATATTTCTGGTCATGGGTAGACTGACCTAAGTTGATTGTAAAATCAATATCAACTCATTTTTAATCCCAAAAATTCTAAACTTTTAATATGTTAAACTAGACATCCGTAGCTCTAATTCCATATAATTTTTATAATTTTTAGACATCATTTGATCATTCAATTAGGCCAAAAACCGAGGGTTGTTTTCAGGCATAAAAATCTGGGTTTCAGTTTCGGTTCAAAACCTGGTAGTTCTGTCTGCCTATTTTAGAAAAATATTTTGACTAGGAAAACAGATGATTTGTTAGGAAATGCCCTAAGTATTAGAGACATTTTGATGTATTTATTTTGAACTGGATAATAAAATTATACATAGAGGTTATTCATTACATTGCTATCTGTCCTCGTCTTATTTACATGTTAAAGTAAATGTAAGCAAATATGGCTCACTGACTGCTTGTGTTAAAACTGTTAGAACGTTGCATGCAATGGACTTTTGTATGCGAGAAGACAATGTTCTAAAGTTAGCAGTCTAAACTATGGTCTGTACTCTATGGGGTTAGACCGAGCATCTAACTCATGTTAAGACTATTATGTTGTCTAAAGCCTTGGAGGGGACGGTCTGTCTTGACTGTCTGGAGCTGGACTCCCAAGTAGAGACATGGATATGTTGCTTGGTGGTGACATATTAGACCGGGACTAAAGCGTGATTGATCTACGTAGTCCGCTATGAGTGGATCATTCTGCTTTTGACGTTCATCATGCAATAACCTTAATCCTGAGTTAATGAACTACTTCATGTATATGACTTGTGTACTTTGATGTTCCAATGGCTAAAGCGTCTCAGAGGTAGTAAGCTTATAGACCGGTTCGTTGGGTGCATGACTTGTATACGATGAAGGGTTTGTTTGCAGATATCAGAATCATAGCTCTGAGGAGTTAAAGGTATCCTCTTAAAGGCATTATACTGAATGTGAAAATGGACAAGGCCTTGGGTCGTCTGCTGGGCGGATGACTTCTTATTCACATATGGTGAATAATCATTTTCTTGATTCGGTAGTATAATGGAACTTTAAGATAGCCTGATCAGTAGGATTAAATGGACTTTGACCTAAGGCTGATCATGGATATCATATGAGGGTTTTGCATATATGACAAGGTCATTGGATGGTAGCTCGTCACAGGCTTACGTAATACGGTATATAATTAGGAGTTCAGTTTCAGGTTTATAGTGGTGTGACTCTGAAATTAGTGATCATATGATTGAGTTGTTCGGTACAGAATGATGATCATATAGAATCACGGGAGCCCGATTATATATGTCCAATCAGTCCCTCTACTAGCTCCACATAATTCCTTAACGTTTGGCAAATTGATTTGTGTATGCTATAGGCTAGTTTATTATGCATGGATGGTGATGACACAGGATTAGGATGGTAGACAAGATTCTCTCCGGTTGGATTCAGATTTTGTTTTGGATAATAGAGTACACAATTATTCGAACTCCAAATAAAGTTGCCATGATTTTATTTGAGATTGGATTGGAGTTGTAGAAAATTATCCATGAGAACAAGAATATGAAACACAACCGTTTTGTGGAATTTGAAATTTGAAATTTGAAATTTGAAATTTGAATTTTGAAATTTGAAATTTGAAATTTGAATTTGAAATTTGAATTTGAAATTTGAATTTGAAATTCGAATTTGAAATTTGAATTTGAAATTTAAATTTGAAATTTGAAATTTGAAATTTGAAATTTGAATTTGAAATTTGAATTTGAAATTTGAAATTCAAATTTTGAATCACAGTCCAAGTAGGATTCGAATTTGTTGTGGAAAATCCACAAGGTTTGAAATTCGAATTTGAGTTGGATTTGGAGAGGATAATCTTGTTAGAATCCTACTTGAATTTTGAATCAAAATCCCAACAAAAGTGGGCGAATTTTTTGAGGATAATCCTCAATGGAAAATTCGGTTTTTGTAGATAAGATTCAAGGGAAAATTCAAGTTTCAATCCTAGTTGAATTTGGATTCTCTCCCTCCCTAAAAGTGGCCGAAATTTTGGAGGCTTTATCCTAGGAAATTCGGTTATTTTTGGATAAGGTTGAGATGAGATTTAGCTTGAAAAATCCTAGTGGAATTTTGATTCTTCCTTATCCTAAAAGTGGCCGAAAATTTGGAGAAGATTTTCTCCTAAAGATTTCGAATTTTTTGGTTGAAAAAGGGAGATAAAATTCTAGTTAAAATCTTATTGAGATTTGGATTGGATTTATCCTAGAAAAACCGAATTTAATTGTTAGGATTATCCTATGAAAAATTCGGATTTTTGGTTAAAGATAAGGGAGAAAATCTTTTCCTAGTCCAATTCGAATTCAGAGAATCACCTCATGCAGGTCTATAAATAGAGGTCCTGCCACTCCAGTTCTCTCAGACCACAGACTCTCAGGTGAGCAGGCTTATTGTTGCACAGCTCATTGTGACAATAAAGTTCTTTAGAGATCTGGGTGGTCGGAAGAAGACTAGCAGTGCTAGCATACCGATCGAGGTTCAGAGTGCCCACACACTCAGCCATTCGGGAATTGGAGAATAGTAGAGAAGGCTAGTTGGTTGAAGCCTCCGGTCATTCTCCTCCTGCATATTGGCGTCCTTGAGGTATGAGTTTTAATTGTTGTTGATTTATTGTATATGGCATCATGAGATATTTAACGATCTAAAAATTTTTATTGTTCCGCTGCGCCACTCTGATACGTTTTTACCGGTTTATTTTCCTACAATTGGTATCAGAGCCATCTCATGACTATGCCATGCACATAAATTAGACAATTACTTAGTCTTTTTATTTATGTATGGATTTGATATTTAGAGAGTGGCATTCTAGGGTTCCTTTATGTTGTTATCATGTATTATGTATAAAGTATATGGTTATTTTAATTTTTTGAATTATTATAAGCATGCTTGTTTATACCGGTTATGGTTCCTTAAAATTTAGAAAAATTGTATCTAGGAATTTTTTATGTAACCATGGGAGTAGTTTATTAACACTGTGTTTTTCCCATGGATTTTAATTTTTGTCTCTTAGAATATTTATGGTTAGAATTTTTGTACACCGGAAATGGTTTAGAATTTTTTATGTAATTATTCTTGGAGGAGATTGAAGATTGAAGACCGTAATTTATTTTTTCCAAAAGTTAAATTTGATTTAAAGGTTGAAATTTTGATTGTGGAAAATTTCAATTTAATTGGGATTCAAATTAATTTTTGGAGATCCTAATAGGTAAATTGGAATATGGCACGAAAATCGAGACACGACCCCTCGGAATAGGCCGACGGGCCTTGGTGGGGCTGCAGCCCCTGCCCTCGGGCAGGATGGGGCTGCGGCAGCCCCTCTGCAGGCAAACATCACCCACGGCCGCAGGCTTGGCCTGCAGCCGAGGGTGGCGCAGCCTGCCCAAGGCTGGCCGCAGCCTGGGCGTGCAGCCACTGGCTGTAGGCGCTGCCTGCAGCCTGCCGGCTGCTACGCCCAGCCTGGGCGTGCAGCCTGGCGCTGCAGGCTTGGCCTGCAGCCCGGCAGGGCTGCACAAGGGGCAGCCGTGGGCTGCCAGCCCCTCCGGGGTTGGTGGCTGCCCACGGCGGCTGCCGCCTTCACGGGCGGCGGTGCGGCGGTCCAAAATTTGAAAATTTTGATTTTTAAATTTGAGATTTAATTTTAAATCATGTTTAAAAATATGTAATTAAAAATTTGAAATTTTTGAAATTACATATTATTACACATGATGATTAAAATTGTTTAAAATTTGAATTAGAAATTTAAATTTGAAATTCGAATTTGGAGTTTGAATTTGAAATTTAAATTTTTGGAAATTTAAATTTTAAATAATTCTTGGGATGAGAAATAAATGGAGAGGCTACATAAAGATGGATACAAGAAGACGGAACAAAATTCAAGACCCTTATGCATCTGCTGTGGGTAGCCTTATGTATGCTATGCTTTGCACTCGCCCAGACATATGTTTTGTAGTAGGTATGGTGAGTCGATATCAAGCGAATCCTGGAACCAAGCACTAGCAAGTAATAAAGCATATACTCAAGTATCTTAAGAGAATGAGGGATTATATGCTAGTGTATTTTGGAGGGGACCTAAAACCCATAGGATACATGGACTCAGACTTCCAGACTTGTAAGGATTCGAGGAAATCGACATCTAGATCAGTGTTTTTGCTCTGAGGAGGTGCTATTGTGTGGAGGAGCGTGAAGTAGGGCTGCACAGCTGACTCTACTATGGAGGCTGAGTATGTGGCTGCGGCTGAGGCATCTAAAGAAGTGATTTGGCACTGCAAGTTCTTTAGAGAACTTGAGGTCATTCCGCGTGTTGACAAGCCTATCACACTTTACTATGATAACACTGGGGCTATTGCCAACACAAGGGAATCTCGGCACCACAAGAGGACCAAGCACATAGATCGGAGATATCATATTATTAGAGGGCACGTGGAGACAGGACAAGTAGATGTATGTAAGATCGCGTTCGAGGACAACATTGTCGATCCCTTTACTAAGACTTTGGTGGCTAGAAACTTTGAGAGGCACATAGAGGCGATGGGGATGCGTAACATGGCACATCTGCTGGCAAATATGACTCCCTGACTGCTTGTGTTAAACTGTTAGAACGTTGCATGCAATGAACTTTTGTATGCGAGAACACAATGTTCTAAAGTAAGCGGTCTAAACTATGGTCTGTAGTTATGGGGTTAGACCGAGTATCTAACTCATGTTAAGACTATTATGTTGTCTAAATCCTGGGAGGGGATGGTTTGTCTTGACTGTCTAGAGCATAGACTCCCAAGTAGAGACATAGATATGTTGCTTGGTGGTGACATATTAGACTGGGACTAAAGCTTGTTTGATCTATGAAGTTCGCTTTGAGTGGATCGATCTACTTTTGACGTTCATTGTGCAGTAACCTTAATCCTGAGTAGATAGACAGCTTCATATATATGACTTGTGTACTTTAATGTTCCAATGGCTAAAGCGTCTTAGAGGTAGTAAGCTTATAGTCCAGTTTGTTGGGTGCATGACTTGTATACGATGAAGGGTTTGTCTATAAATATCAGAATCATAGCTTTAATGAGGAGTTAAGGGTATCCTCTTAAAGGCATTATACTGAATGTGAAAATGGACAAGGCCTTGGGTCGTTTGCTGGGTGGATGACTTCTTATTCACATATGCTGAATAATCATTTTCTTTATTCGGTAGTATAATGGAACTTTAAGATAGCTTGATCAGTAGGATTAAACAGAATTTGGCCTAAGGCTGATCATGGATATCATATGAGCGTTCTGCATACATGACAAGGTCATTGGATGATAGCTTGTCACAGGCTTACGTAATACGGTATATAATTGGGAGTTCAGTTTCAAGTTTATGGTGGTGTGACTCTGAGATTAGTGATCATATGATTGAGTTGTTCGGTAAAGAATGATGATCATATGGATTTACGGGAGCCCGATTATATATGTCCAATTAGTCCCTCTACTAGCTCCACATAATTCCTTAACGTTTGGCAAATTAATTTGTGTATGCTATTGGCTAGTTTATTATGCATGGATGGTGTTGACATAAGATAAGGATGGTGGACAAGATTCTCTCTGGTTGGATTTAGATTTTGTTTTGGATAATAGAGTACACAATTATTCGAACTCCAAATAAAGTTGCCATGATTTTATTTGAGATTGGATTGGAGTTGTAGAAAATTATCCATGAGAACAAGAATTTGAAATACAACTTTTTTGTGGATTTTAAAATTTGAATTTTGAAATTTGAAATTTGAGTTTTGAAATTTGAAATTTGAATTTTGAATTTGAAATTTGAATTTGAAATTTAATTTGAAATTTGAATTTGAAATTTGAATTTGAAATTTAAATTTGAAATTTGAAATTTGAAATTTGAAATTTGAAATTTGATTTTGAAGTTTGAATTTGAAATTTGAAATTCAAATTTTGAATCACAGTTCAAGTGGGATTCGAATTTGTTGTGATAAATCCACGAGGAATGAAATTCGAATTTGAGTTGGATATGGAGAGGAAAATCTTGTTAGAATCCTACTTGAATTTTGAATCCAAATCCTAACCAAATATGGATGAAAATTTTGAGGATTATCCTCAATGAATTTTCGGACTTTTGTGGATAAGGTTCAAGGAAAAATTCAAGTTTCAATCGCAGTTGAATTTGGATTCTCTCCTCCCTGATTATGGCCGAAAATTTGAGGAAGATCTCCTAGGAGATTTTCGGTTATTTTGGATAAGGATGAGATAAGATTCAAGCTTGAAAATCCTAATGGAATTTTGATTCTTCCTTATCCAAACGTGGCTGAAATTTTGGTTGGGATTTATCCCTTGGATTTTCAGATTTTTTGGTTGAAAAAGGGAGATAAGATTCATGTTAAAATCTTGTTTAGATTTGGATTGGAATTATCCTAAAGTGGCCGTATTTATTGTTGGGATTTTCCCCTTAGAAAATTCAGATTTTATGCTTGTGGATAAGGGAGAATATCTTCTCCTAATCCAATTCAAATTCAGAGAATCACCTCATACAGGTCTATAAATGAGGTCCTGCCACTCCAGTTCTCTTAGACCACAGACTCTCAGGTGAGCAGGATTATTATTGCATAACTTACCGTGATAATAAGTTCTTTAGAGATCTGGGTGGTCAGAAGAAGACTAGCAGTGCTAGCATACCGATCGAGGTTCAGAGTGCCCACACACTCAGCCATTCGGGAATTAGAGAATAGTAGAGAAGGCTAGTTGGTTGAAGCTTTCCGGCTATTCTCCTCCTGCAGATTGGCGTCCTTGAGGTATGAGTTTTAATTGTTGTTGGTTTATTGTATATGGCATCATGAGATATTTAACGACCTAAAAATTTTTATTGTTCCGCTGTGCCACTCTAATACATTTTTACCGATTTATTTTCCTACAACAGGATCATCAGCTGTACGCCAAGTTCTCCATGTGCAAGTTTTGGCTTAAAAAGGTCCATTTCTTAGGCCACGTAGTCTCAAAGGAGGGAGTATCAGTTGACCCAGCAAAAAATTGATGCAGTTAGCATGTGGCCAGCTTCGAGGAATGTGACAAAGATATGTAGTTTCCTAGGCTAAGTAGGATATTACCGGTACTTTGTTGAGGGTTTTTCAAAGTTAGCCGTACCACTCACAGTGCTCACCAGGAAGGGAAAGAAGTTTAAGTGGACCGATAAGTGTGAGGAGAGCTTTCTAGAGCTGAAATGAAGACTCACCAGTGCTCCAGTGTTGACCATTCCAGATGCTAGCCAAGGGAGCTTTGTGATTTATAGCGACACATCCAAGACCGGATTAGGAGTCATGTTGATGCAAAGTGGTACAGTAGTCACGTATGCTTCACGACAACTCAAAGATCATGAGAAGAACTACCCTACGCATGATCTGGAGCTAGCAACGGTAGTTTTTGCACTGAAAATATGGAGGCACTACCTATATGGAGTCAAGTGCGAGATCTACATAGACTACCAGAGCCTCAAGTTCATTTTTACACAGAAAGAGCTCAACATGAGTCAGGGAAGATGGCTAGAGTTGGTAAAGGATTATGATTGCGAGATCCTATACCATCTGAGAAAAGCCAATAAAGTGGCCAATGCGCTAAGTCAGAAGTATTCTACTTTGCTCATGGCTATCAGTGCCTTGCCGGGAGTGCTAAAAAAGGATCCAAGCAGTAGTAAGATTGAGATTCTGATAGGGAGGTTGTCCGACATGACCCTCTAATCGATACTCCTAGATGAGATCAAGGCTGATTAAGAACTCGATTCGTCCCTGATCAAGTCTAGAAAGGAAGCTACGGAGGACAAAGGTTCAGAGTTTAGAGTCTCTAATGACGGCATATTCTACTACAAGGATAGAGTGTGTGTTCAGAAGGACATAGAGCTCGAGAAGTGAATCCTTTCAAAAGCTCATGAGGCACCATATTCTGTACATCCGAGAGTGAATAAGATGTATAAGGACCTGAAAGGAAAGCTTTTGGTGGCCTGGAATGAAAAATGACATCGCCGAGTTTGTCGCCAGATGCCTTATGTGTCAGAAGGTTAAGGCTGAACATCAGCGGTCGGTAGGAGAATTATAGAAGATTGAGCTACTCAAATGGAAATGGGACCAGATTATGATGGATTTCATAGTCGGATTGCCGAGGACATCCAATGGCAACGATGCAATTTGGGTGATCGTGGACAGATTGACGAAATCAGCTAGATTTCTAGCGATAAAAGTTAGCTACTTAGTAAAGCGACTAGCAGAAATCTATGTGGCACAGATTGTAAGACTGCACGGAGTACCAAAGTCAATCATCTCAGATCATAACGGACATTTCAGCTCCCGATTTTGGCAAAGTGTTTAGGCTGCATTAGGGTCTAAGTTAAGGTTAGCACAGCATTCCATCATCAGACTGACGGTCAGTCTGAGAGGACCATACAAACGCTAGAGGACATGTTGAGAGCCTGCATCCTGGACTTTAAGGGAAATTGGAATCAGAAGTTACCCTTGATCGAGTTCTTGTACAACAACAGCTATCATTTCTCGATCGGGATGGCACCGTACGAGGCACTTTATGAAAGAAAATGCAGATCTCCGGTTCACTAGCACGAGACCGGAGAGAAACAGCTTGTTAGCATAGATTTCATCAAGAGCACAATGGCAGATGTAAAGTTGATATGAGAACGATTAGATACAGCGCATAGTCACGAAAAGAGTTATGCAAATAAGCACTGTAGACCCCTCAAGTTCCAAGAAGGAGACTCAGTCTTTCTTAAGGTGGCACCCATAAAACGGGTGATGCGCTTCAGAAAGAAGGGAAAGCTCAGTCCTAGGTACATAGGACCCTTTGAGATAATCGAGAGAGTCGGGAAGGTGGCTTATAGGCTAGCGCTTCCTCCCGAGTTAGCTTCAGTGCACAACGTGTGGGCCACCCAACTAGCTCAAGTCATCCACTCCCTTTCTTTCTTTCTTTCTTTCTTTGCTCTTTAGTTCCTCTTACTTAACTTGCTTTTCTTTAAAAGATTGATATTTGAAAAACCGTGACATTTTTTTTAAATAAAATACTTGCAGTCTTGTTTTCTTGAAAATACTTAGTAATATAAACATACTTTATTACATAAGTATACCTTTAAACTTACTTCACTTTATGCATAACACACTTATCTTGTCTTTATACATTCAAACATACATTCTTATACTACACTCTTTTCACAGCGGATGATTTACGTAGTGGATCCACAACTCGTCCATGACACTGTGGGAATCTGCCTGTTAGTCCTTTTGCTCTCTCTTCATAATGCAGGTTATTTACCTTTATTACCTACATCACGAACAGACTAGTGAGCTAGAGCTCAGTAAGTACAAACATACAGATAAAGCATGCTTTATGCCTAACACTTAAGGTTAGTCTATTATGCGTGTCTATTTTCTATGCTTATGATTTCTTCGTTCTTTCTTTTCTATCTTTTTCTTTCCTTTCCTTTCTTTTCTTTTACTTTTCTTTTCTTTTATGTTCTTTCTTTATCTTTCACTTGAGGGCCTGTGGTTGGATGTAACTAATGCGCGCAGACTAATGGAGGAAACGGGAAGTGACCCACCAATCAACCCCAAGGTCAATCTTTACATTACCACACTTGGGGTAGCACATTAAGCCATTAACTACCACACTTGGGGTAGCACCACACACTAGGATAGAGGCTATTCTTAAACCTCACACTGGGGAGGCCGGTACGCCAACCTTATATTTTTAGTCTTATTATCTTGCTTATATTTATCTTTTTTTACGTTAGCTTTTTATACTTTTCTAACTTGGTGAACATGCTGGATTATTACACCACCACATATATATAACTATATATAAACATAATTCTTTAGTAAGTCAGTTCGTGAGTAGACATGTAAATATCTGTACTTATAGTGTTTGTGCTAAAGTAAACTTTCTTGGGTCCTTTGAATTCCTGTGCTTGGCTCCGGTCGGGTTTCCTATAGTCAATAAGACCGTCGGTTAATTACTTTTTATTAAATAGCTTTCGTTTTACTAAAATCTGAACTTTGGCTTTTAACAACTTAATTAAAGCCTTAGGACAGTATTTAAAGCCCGAACAATCCTATTTAGACCTTTCTGGAACCTCTTTGCAAAATTACTGTGACAACCGGGAAATTTCATCATTCTCAGAAAATCAGTATATGAAATGTACATGATGAATTTCATGTTTAAAATGTGAAAATGTAGTGATTTTATGTATGTACGCGTGTATATGTCATACACAGTATCAAGAAATTGGTCAAGATGACCTTTTCTTGATATAAAACTGATATATTTAGATTCAGTATGCTCAAATTAGTCAATTGAGCATAAAATGCAATTTTGACTAGGAAATATGTTGTATCAAGAAATTGGTCAAGATGACCTTTTCTTGATATGAAACTGATATATTTGGAATCAGAATGCTCAAATTAGTCATTTGAGCACAAAAAGTAAATTTTGACCGGGAAATATGCAGTATCGAAAAATTGGTCGAGATGACCTTGAATGAAGATGAAACTGATAAATTTGGGTTCAGTACGCCCATATTGGTCAGTACAGCCTATCAGCATGCTCAAATTAGTTAATTGAGCACAAAAGGTAATTTTTAATCGGGAATTCACAGTACCGGAAACTAGTTGAGATGATCTCAGATGAAAATAAATATGATAAATTTGGGTTCAACATGCCTAAATTAGTCAAGATAGCTCATGTTGAAATTTTGGAAAAAAAAAAAAAGTATATATAAGGGTGAAAAATCAGAAATTTGAAAATAAGCCCCCATAATTTTTCTCACTTTCTCTTTCCTCCCCTTACACGAAAATGAATAGTAACCAACCACTGGAAATGGTGTCCGTTTTCAACATCGCTGGTCCCATTGGAAAGTTCTTGCCAAGCTGAGTCCAACGGTGGGTCGAGTCAACAGAACTGACGCCGGAGCACACCGCACGCACCGCCTGAAGCTGTCGGTGGCTGAAATTTTTGAACGGCCATATCTCCGCTGTTTGATCGACACGATTTCGATCCCAAAAGACTCGCGGTGAAGAGTAGAACAAAACCCAGCCCTTATTTCACCTTAATAGTCACCGGATCGCACTGCCCGAAGTCACGCCGTTGCCGCCGTGGAAACATCTATTTCTGGCGGAGTTGAGTGACACCACAGGTACCAAGATGATCAGAGTGGCACGGGGAACAAAAGCCCTAAGCCAATTTTGGGTAACAACCACGGCACTGCAGAGAACGGATCACCGCCGCTGTCGCCAACTTTGGGGGGTTCGATTTCAGTGATAGTGGCCTCGAATTGGTGAAATTGACACCACCAATGGGTTCCTCACGTCGAGATCTACGAGATGGTGGCCACCTTTTTCCTCGCCGCTGCAGTCAACGCCGATCAACGGTGGTCAACATCAGTCAATTGTGACCCGGTGACGAAAAATTGAAGAATGGCCCGTTGGCCTATTTTCGACGTTCTGGACACATTCGCAGCATCAGAATTGCAAGACGGAATTTCAAAAGTGAAGAACGGTGAATCAAAGTTTGTGCACACGAGACCGAATGGTTCGTTCGATTGCCGATGGGACGATTTTGGTAGTGATTTCGGTCCCTTTATTCCTTAAATTATGTTTTGGAATGATTATGTATTAATTATGTATTTTGGCATGTGAAATTGTAAGAAAAATGGATGAATATAATGGATAAGAAAATGTGTGGAAATATGAATATTTTTACGTAGAAGTTGAGTTTTTACGTAAAAATAGAGGCCTCTGGTATAGTACGTGGTAGAATAGAATTAGGTAAGATGGTTTCGAGGTGTTTCCTAAACGCGGGAACCCAAAAATTAAGCGAAAATCCTATCAAAATTTTAAAAACAGCACAAAGGGGTATTTTAGGAAACGAGGGGTTAAAATGTGGTCAGAATGGAAACTCGAGGCCCCTCGATGACCTAGGGTTAGAATAGTGTCACCCGAGGGTCGGTGAATAATGACCTGAGCATTTCGGTAGTTAACACCCAAAAAGCTCGATCAGGCCTAAGAAGAATTATTTTATGATTTTTGGGTATAGAATATCCCAACAGAATGTTAAAATGGAAATAATATGGCCCAAAGACCTACTAGGGGCAAAATGGTAATTTTAATCAAAAATTTCAGGAATGATAGAAAAGGGCCTTAATGGACTTAGAATGGTTTAATTAAATTCTAAGGGCCAAAATCAAGTTGTAAATTAAAGAAAAGCAATGTTATGATAAAAAAATCCCGTTAAGGGGGAAAATGATAATTTTGCTAAAAGTTCAGAACATAATGGTAATATTTCTAAAGGTTCATAGAAAAATTATAAATGGGATATTAGACCCCTAAGTTTATGATTAGGAAATAAAACATAGAATTTTTACGTTTTATTTAGCTTTATGTATGAAATAAGTATGGAAAATAACCACTATTATTCCGGTTATAGGGATCCGCTCCAGATGCAATGAAGGGACGTCTGCGGACCAAGAAAGCAGGAAAGGAGATGCGAGCAAAAGTATCTGTAAGTTCGAACATTTAATTGATTGCAACATGAATTGACTTCTATGTCTATGTGTTTTATGTGCAGCATGTAAGTTCAAACATTTCCATATCTGCAACATGAATAGACTATTATGTCTAAGTGTCATATGTGATAAGTTTCAAATATTTTCTGTATCTACAACATGTATGGATTTTTATGTGTTATATGTTGCAAGTTCAAGCATTTAGTTGACTGCAACATAAATTAACATGTTATGTCTATGTTTATATGTTATATGAAAGTTATATGTGTGAGTGCTATATGTACCAAAGTGTGGCTAACAACTGCTATGTTATAAACTATGTGTTATGTCCAAGTCAAATATAAATTGACTTGATATGTTTATGTCGATGTGTTATATGCAATAAGTTCAGACAGTTTATTGTCTGTAACATGAAATTTATGTAATACGTTTATATGTTATGTATGACATGTAAAGTATGTACCAAGGTGCTATATGCACACTAATGTGTAAATAAAATATACACAAATAAGAAAAAAAAATGTAATAAGGTGTTCCAGACTAAGGAGGCAGGGATAATGCCACCGGTTATGAATCGCATGAAAGATAGTAATGAACCATATTGGCATACCGGCCTCCCACGTAGGTGGAGGTTCCTCATGTTAAGTTATGATATGACTTCCAAACCGATGGTGGTACATCCCGGGTGTGAAAGTCTGATGTTATATAGACTGTAGAGGATTGGCCAGTGGGTCGCTCCCCAGTATCCCTCCCGGTCATGCGTGCGAAAGAACGGTACGACCAATCATGGGGTCCAAAACCAGAATATAATGAAAGATAAAGACCTAAGACTGAAAATACAGCCCATAAATGATCATAAAGTATACTAACACTATAAGTACCTTTACAGTCAAAGTTACTGTTATGGTCAATGGTACTGTTCATAGTCAATAGTATTATTCATGTTTATGGCTTCCAATCCGATGGTGATACATCGCGGGTACGAAAGTTTAAAATATGATATGTTTACAATGTAAATACTGTTCATGGTTAAAGTTACTATTTATAGTGAATAGTATGCATAAGTAATACATGTTATTTGTTATGTTTATGATCCATGCCGTAATTTATGTTAAGAATGTTTAAGCATACGTAAATATGTTTACGATGCTTAAGTATATTTACGAAAATTTATGTAATTAAGTATGATAAGTATATTCATGATATTAAACGTGAAAGTATTTTCATGATGAAGAGTATGTTAAGTATGTTATGTTTACAATGTGTAAATATACGTCAAGTATGTTATGTTTACGATGTGTAGCATACGTTAAGTATGCTATGTTTACGATGTTCAAGTATACGTAAGTATGACCACGATATTTAAAGTATGTTAAGTATGAAAGCGTGTTCATAATGCTAAGTATGTTAAGTATGTTCACGACGTATGTTATGTTTACGATGTTCAAGTATATGTTATATTTAAAGTATGTTAAGTATGAAAGCATGTGCATAATGCTAAGTATGAAAGCATGTGCATAATGCTAAGTATATTAAGTATGTTCACGATGTAAAGCATATTCAAGTATGTTCACGATGTTCAAGTATGAAAGTATGTTCAAGAGGTTAAAGTATGTTAAGTATGAAAGTATGTTCACGATATTCAATATGAAAGTATGATTATGATGTAAAGTATGTTCAAGTATGTACAGGTATGTTTACAAGGTTATGTACAATAAGTATGAATGTTAAAGCAATTTATGATATATGTTATGTGAATATTCTGATACCACAGTTTGTATTAGATATGCTCTGTCCTATATGGTATGAGTTTTTATATGTTATGCATGTATGTTTGAACTTACTGAGCCTGTCGCTCACAAGTTTGTTTATGTTACAGGTAAGCAACCTGCCTAAGGATCAGACAAGTGATGGATGACGAATGCGATTTGCATGTGCCAAGGGACTGGGTGAGGGTTATGGTACTGCTATGAGTCTTCCGCTGAACTGTTAAAAAGAAGTATTAAAATGATATTTTATGATGTGAATCAAGTTATGACAATATAAAATGTTTACTCTAGTAAATGTTTTATGATGATGCAGTAGTCAAGTTTAAAGTTAAAAAAAAAATTTTATTCCCTATTTTCAAATTAAAATGGGAAGTATAAATAAGCATGTTAAAGAAAGTAAGTTAAAAGCAAGTTAAAAGTAAGTTATCGATGACCCAATGAGGTGGCAGTCTATCATAGTGAACTCTAAGGTTCGACTATGCTAATACTGTTAGCCTCCATGAAGAGCGGGATGTCACAATTACCATCTTGCCCCAACCTTTTGGTAAAATTACCGCTTTGCCCTAAGTAGGATTTTTCTCCATTTATTTGACTTAAATTTTGATTCTGACCTTTAAAATCCTGTTTAGACTCTTTTAGGGCTCTAACGATCTCTTTCAAGCAGTTCAAAAATTTTGATCAAAACGATGAATAGTAACTTTGACCACATATAGTACTATTCATCATGAATACTAACTTTGACATAGACTGTGAACATTTTATTTTAATGCTTAAACTGACTTTTCTAAGTCCAAAAAAAAATCATAAAATGACCTTCTAGTGGGTTCAACACTTCTCTTTTGACCTTTCTAAAATTTTAGGTCGAAATGACCATTTTGCCCCTGATGGGACCTTAGACGTTAAAATTTTCATTTTAACGTTTTAACTGGGTTTTCTAGTCCCAAAAATCATAAAATAATTTTTCTTAGGTCTTATCGAGCTTTTACGACATTACTTGTCGAAATGCTTGAGTTACTATTCACCTGACCCTCGGGTAGTACTATTCTTACCCTCGGGGTCGTTTCTTGTTTTTCTAATCTTTCGGGACCTCAAATGGACATTTCACTACTTTGGAAATTGTCCATTGCCCTTCCTCGAGCCTAGGTCCCCGAGGAGCTCGGGTTTTCCCATTCCTGTTCCTAATTTACCCTTCGTTTCCTAAAATGCCCTTCGTGCCGTTATAAAAATTTTAGTAGCATTTCCACTAAAATTCTAGGTTCTTAGCATTCAGGAAATGCCTCAAAACCATCTATCCTATTCTAACCTGCTACATACAATACCATAAACCTAATTTACTCAAAAGTTACAAACTTTTTACGTAAAATTTTCCATTAAAACATACTTGTTTCTAACGGGATTTCAACCTGTTCTTTCTCATTTTAAGGCCCGGTTTAAAACACCAATTCCACTTCGTTTCATTCCTTAACATATCACATCAATAAAAATCTTTTTACCCCTTAACTCATACACGGTTTCCTTAAGAAAACCTAAACAAAAGTTTTGTTTCAAAACTTCATTTTTCATCATTCAATTTCCCACATCAATACATGCTTATTACAACACAAAAACTAACCTAATCCATCAAAATTTCATGCATTTTCTTCTTGGAATGCCACGGCTCCCTCTTAGGAATCAAGCACAAAATTTTATTTTCATGTTCTCTTCGTTTTCTCATCAATTTCACACATTAAACTTCATTGTCAAACCACTAGAAATCAAAGCTTGACATAAAATTTTCATTCACCAACACACACATACACATACACAGTTTCATATTACCATATTATCAAACTTTTTATTCTTGTTTCCAAAACTAACCAAACTTCATTTCCATGCTTTTCCTTGTCTCAAAAACATATTAACACATAAACACAACAATTTGATGTAGGAAAATAAATCGGTAAAAACGTATCAGAGTGGCGCAGTGGAGTAATAAAAATTTTTAGATCGTTAAATATCTCATGATGCCATATACAATAAACTAACAACAATTAAAACTCATACCTCAAGGACGCCAATCTGCAGGAGGAGAATGACCGGAGGGCTTCAACCAACTATCCTTCTCTACTATTCCCTAATTCCCGAATTGCTGAGTGTGTGGGCACTCTGAACCTCGATCGGTATGCTAGCACTGCTAGTCTTCTTCCGACCACCTAGATCTCTAAAGAACTTTATTGTCACGGTGGGCTGTGCAACAATAAGCCTGCTTACCTGAGAGTCTGTGGTCTTAGAGAACTAGAGTGGCAGGACCTCTATTTATAGACCTGCATGAGGTGATTCTCTGAATTCGAATTGGATTAGGAAAAGATATTCTCCCTTATCCATAACCATAAAATCTGAATTTTCCAAGGGAAAATCCCAACAATAAAATTCGGCCATTTAGGATAAATCCAATCCAAATCTAAATAAGATTTTAACTAGAATTTTATCTCCCTTTTTCAACCAAAAAAATCTGAAAATTCCAAGGAGAAAATCTCCTAAAAAATTCGGCCACTTTTAGGATAAGGGAGAATCAAAATTCCACTAGGATTTTCAAGCTTGAATCTTATCTCATCCTTATCCAAAATAATCGAATTTTCTTAGGAGATATTCTCCAAAATTTCGGCCACTTTCTGGGGAGGAGAGAATCCAAATTCAACTGGGATTGAAACTTGAATTTTTCCCTTGAACCTTATCCACAAAAACCGAAATTCCATTGAGGATAATCCTTAAAATTTCGTCCATTATTAGTTAGGATTTGGATTCAAAATTCAAGTAGGATTCTAACAAGATTATCCTCTTCAAATCCAACTCAAATTCGAATTTCAAACCTTATGGGTCTACCACAACAAATTCGAATCCTACTTGGACTGTGATTCAAAATTTGAATTTCAAATTTCAAATTCGAATTTCAAATTCAAATTTCAAATTTCAAATTTAAATTTTAAATTCAAATTTCAAATTTGAATTTCAAATTCAAAATTCAAATTCAAATTCAAATTTCAAATTCAAAATTCAAAATTCAAATTTCAAAATTCAAAATTTAAATTTAAAAATTCAAATTTCAAAATCCACAAAACAGTTGTGTTTCAAATTCTTGTTCTCATGGATAATTTTCTACAACTCCAATCCAATCTCAAATAAAATCATGGCAACTTTATTTGGAGTTCGAATAATTGTGTACTCTATTATCCAAAACAAAATCTGAATCCAACCGGAGAGAATCTTGTCTATCATCCTAATCCTATGTCATCACCATCCATGCATAATAAACTAGCCAATAGCATACACAAATCAATTTGCCAAACGTTAAGGAATTATGTGGAGCTAGTAGAGGGACTGATTGGACATATATAATCAGGCTCCCACAAATCCATATGATCATCATTCTTTTACCGAACAACTCAATCATATGATCACTAGTTTTAGAGTCACACCACTATAAACCTGAAACTGAACTCCCAATTATATACTGTGTTACGTAAGCCTGTGACAAGCTATCGTCCAATGACCTTGTCATGTATGCAGAACCCTCATATGATATCCATGATCAGCCTTAGGCCAAAGTCCATTTAATCCTACTGATCAGGCTATCTTAAAGTTCCATTATACTACCGAATAAAGAAAATGATTATTCAGCATATGCGAATAAGAAGTCATCCGCCCAGCAGACGACCCAAGGCCTTGTCCATTTTCACATTCAGTATAATGCCTTTAAGAGGATACCCTTAACTCCTCATTAGAGCTATGATTCCGATATCTGTAAACGAACCCTTCATCGTATACAAGTCATGCACCCAACGAACCAGTCTATAAGCTTACTACCTCTGAGATGCTTTAGCCATTGGAACATCAAAGTACACAAGTCATATACAAGAAGCTGTCCTTTTACTCAAGATTAAGGTAACTGCATAATGAACGTCAAAAGTAGATCGATCCACTTAAAGCGGACTTCGTAGTTCGATCACGCTTTAGTCCCGGTCTAATATGTCACCACCAAGCAACATATCTATGTCTCTACTTGGGAGTCCAGCTCCAGACAGTCAAGACAAATCGTCCCCTCTAAGGCTTTAGACAACATAATAGTCTTAACATGAGTTAGATGCTCGGTCTAACCCTATAGACTACAGACCATAGTTTAGACCACTAACTTTAGAACATTGTCTTCTAGCATACAAAAGTCCATTGCATGCAACGTTCTAACAGTTTAACATAAGCAATCAGGGAGCCATATTTGCTTACATTTACTTTAACATGTAAATAAGACGAGGACAGATAGCAATGTAATGAATAACCTCTATATATAATTTTATTATCCAGTTCAAAATAAATACATCAAATGTCTCTAATGCTTAGGGCATTTTCTAACAATCTTCCACTTGCCCTAAGCCAGCAGATGTGCCATGTTACGCATCCCCACTGCCTCTACGTGCCTCTCAATCCTTCTAGCCACCAAAGTCTTAGTAAAGGGATCGGCGATGTTGTCCTCGGACGCGATCTTACATACATCCACTTGTCCTGTCTCCACGTGCCCTCTAATAATATGATATCTCCGATCTATGTGCTTGGTCCTCTTGTGGTGCCGAGATTCCCTTGTGTTGGCAATAGCCCCTGTGTTATCACAGTAAAGTGTGGTAGGCTTGTCAACACCCGGAATGACCTCAAGGTCTCTAAAGAACTTGTGGAGCCAAACCACTTCTTTAGATGCCTCAGCCGCAGCCACATACTCAGCCTCCGTAGTAGAGTCAGCTGTGCAGCCCTGCTTCACGCTCCTCCACACAATGGCGCCTCCTCCGAGTAAAAACACTGATCCAGATGTCGATTTCCTCGAATCCTTACAAGTCTGGAAGTCGGAGTCCGTGTATCCTACGGGTGTTAGGTCCCCTCCAGAATACACCAGCATATAATCCCTCGTTCTCTTAAGATACTTGAATGTATGCTTTACTGCTTGCCAGTGCTTGGTTCCAGGATTTGCTTGATTTCGACTCACCATACCTACTACAAAACATATATCCGGGCGAGTGCAAAGCATAGTGTACATAAGTGTACCCACAGCGGATGCATAAGGGACCTTACTCATACGCTCTCTTTCTTCTGATGTCTTGGGATAGTCATCCAATGAAAGAGTCAGACCGGCAATAGAAGGTTGTGAACCTTTGTTTGCCTCTTGCATTGCATATTTATCAATTATTTTATCTATGTATGAAGCTTGGGATAATGCTATCGTTTTGTTCTTTCGATCTCTGAAGAGACGAATGCCTAGAACATAAATAGCTTCTCTCAAGTCCTTCATGTCAAACTGTTGGTGTAACCAAAGCTTGACCGATGATAAGTTCCCTACATCATTCCCAATGAGTAGTATATCATCGACATAGAGTATCAGAAAGACCACTTTTCCATCCTTAATACGTTTATAAACACAGGTTCATTAACGTTCTACTCAAAACCAAATGTCTTAATCGCTTGATCAAACCTCTGGTTCCATGAGTGGGATGCTTGCTTTAGTCCATAAATGGATCTAAGCAACTTGTAGACTTTCCTTTCTTGGCCTTTCGCTACGAACCCTTCGGGCTGTATCATATAGATACACTCTTCAAGATGGCCATTCAAGAATGCCGTCTTGACATCCATTTGCCAGATCTCGTAATCGAGAGCCGCAGCAATGGACAGAAGAATACGGATAGACTTCAGCATAGCAACAGGTGAAAAGGTTTCATCGTAATCGATTCCAGCCTTTTGCGTGTACCCCTTTGCAACCAGTCTAGCTTTGAAAGTTTCCACTCTCCCTTCCGCATCCCTCTTTCTTTTCTAGACCTATTTACATCTAATGGGTTTTATCCCATCCGACAAATCTACAAGTTCCCAAACAGAGTTGGATTTCATAGAATCCATCTCATTGTTCATAGCCTGTTTCCAAGATTTAGAATCAACATCATTTATAGCTTCATCATAGGTGACCGGATCATCCTCATGCTCATGAGCCTCGGCCTGGTATACCTCAGCATCATACATTAAGAAATTAGGTTTCTTCGAAACCCTCCCACTACGACGAGGCACCCTAAATTGTTGATCGTCTGTAGATCTTTCACCGGAACTCGGACTTGCGTCCAAGACCGAAATCTGTGGAGCAGTTCTTTCACCCGATAATTCCTCTAGCACCATTTTGCTTCGAGGCTTAAAGTCATTCATGTGACTTTCCTCCAAGAATGTAGCATGGGTTGAGACAATGACCTTTTGTTCCTTCAGGTTATAGAACATACCTCCTTTAGTTCCTTTTGGATACCTTACAAACGTGCACAATTCTGATCTTGATTCCAACTTTTTTGCATCCCCATCCAGTACATGCGCCAGGCAGCCCCATATTCTCATATGTCCAAGGGAGGGCTTCCTGCCATGCCACAATTCATACGGAGTTTTAGGAATTGATTTGCTTAGAACCTGGTTCAGAATATAGCACGCCGTTTGTAAAGCATATCCCCAAAATGATAATGGCAGCGTTGAATAACTCATCATGGACCGTACCATATCCAATGAGGTCCTGTTTCTCCTTTCGGCTACACCATTCTGTTGTGGAGTACTAGGTGCAGTCAATTGGGATAATATCCCGTTCTCTACAAGATGTCCTAGAAATTTATCGGAGAGGTATTCGTCACCTCGATCAGATTGAAGTTTCTTTATGGATTTATCCAATTGCTTTTCCACTTCCGCACGATACTCTTTGAACTTGTCAAAGGTTTCGCTCTTACGGTGCATCAGATACACATATCCATACCTCGAGTAATCATCTATAAAAGAGACATAATACTCGAACCCTCCTTGTGCTGTGACGTTCATGGGGCCATATACATTAGTGTGCACAATTTCTAAGAGCTCCTGAGCCCTTGTACCCTTAGCTCCAAAAGACCTCTTGGTCATCTTACCCTCTAGACAAGACTCACATTGGGGAAGATGTACCTCCTTCAGAGATTCTAGAGGACCATCTTTCACCAATCTTTGAATCCTATCCTGATTAATATGACCAAGTCTTAAATGCCAAAGATACGCCTTATTAGAGTGAGAAACTTTCAACCTTTTAGAGTTATCTATTAATTCAGTGTCAAGCAGTGAGTACATCTTTGGTTTGATCAAATATAGGTTTCCATCCATCCATCCAGAATAGATAAAAGACTTATTTCTACAAATATCAACTCAAGAAACCGAATAAGAATCCTTTATTAAACAAGCTATCGATATAAGGTTCCTCCTAAAATTAGGAACATAAAAACAGTCTTTCAATAAAATAAACCTAAATTGATCAAAATAAAGGTAAATATCTCCCACTGCCTCAGCCACCACCAAGCTGCCGTCTCCAGTTCACAACGAGAGGCTCCTATCATGTAGACTTCTCGTTTCCACGAACCCCTACATAGAAACACAAACATGATTAGTGGCGCCCGAATCAATGACCCAAGTGTCTTTCGATTCTTCCACCAAACACGCTTCTAAGTAATGAAGTTCCTTACCTTCCTTGCCCTTGGCGGGTAGGAATTCTCGGCAAGCCTTCTTAAAGTGATCTACCTTCCCACGATGAAAGCATTTGGACTTTTTAGGGTATTTTGGCTTCTTGTTCTTGTTCTTCTTCTTCTTCCCATCTGAGACAGGAGGATTAGAAGAACTGGAAGTCGCTTGCTTCTGATTTGGCCTTTTCCTCTTCCGTGAGGGTTTGGAAGATTCTGTCAAGTTGGCCTTACCTTTGGGTTGGACCGCATCCCCATCCTTGATCATCCGCTCATAAGCTTGGAGTTGCTTCATGAGCTCGGTTAGTCCCAACTCCCTTGTCGCCAGATTGTATGCGGCCTTAAACCCGGATTAGAAGAACAGAAGGATTAGAAGAACTGTCTTCCCATCTGAGACAGGAGGATTAGAAGAACTGGAAGCCACTTGCTTCTGATTTGGCCTTTTCCTCTTCCGTGAGGGTTTGGAAGATTCTGCCAAGTTGGCCTCACCTTTGGGTTGGACCGCATCCCCATCCCTGATCATCCGCTCATAAGCTTGGAGTTGCTTCATGAGCTCGGTTAGTCCAAACTCCCTTGTCGCCAGATTGTATGCAGCCTTAAACCCCACAAAATCTTTAGACAGAGTTTTGAACACCATCTCGATCTGGGTGTTGTAGTCCAACTCAGCACCATTCTCTGCAGCCTCAGTGAAGAATCCCATTAGAGTGATTATAAGGTCCTTCACCGGAGTACCCGCCTTTTGCTTAGAGTTTATAATACTGGTGATAGCGGACTATCGAGCCAATTTTTCTTGGCCTCCGAACATGTCCTCCACAATTTCCATGATCTCCCCAGCAACTTGATAAGTCTCATGCTGCTTTTGTAAAGCACTCGTCATGCTAGCAAGTATGTAGGATCGAGCTATATCATTGGATTCTCTCCAACAAGTATAGGCAACCGGGACCTCCTTAATCGGTGTGTCAGGTTTTGGCCTTGGTGGGTATGGTTCGTCCAGTACGAACTTGTGTCTCTCGCAGCTGAGAACTATCAACAGATTTCTTTTCCAATCTTTATAATTATCGCCATTCAGTTTATTCTCAGTAAGTATTGAAATGAGGGGTGTCGGTGACATTTTAAACTGAAATAAAATTATACTAGACATCATTACAAAGCCTAAGCAAATATACAGATAATTTAGCAAATAAAACATACAAGTATGTTCCTACATGAAACTTGAAAAACATGTAGCATTGCAACGGTAATTCTCAGCACCTATTACCCCAAGCCACCGAGGGGTGGTCATGAAAACAAATGGCTGGAACATGGACCCCGTCCAATTAATATATGTTGCCTTAAATCCTCCAAGGTTAAGACATATATTAATAACCGCTTATTTAGCCACCAGTTTAGTTAACAGAGCTTCTAGGGAAGGTTAATAACTAAACGAGTCTTGAGTGTATAACCATTGTTTACGTAGCCCGATCCATGTCCTACCAAGCCACCGAGGGGTGGCCATGAATAGGATCATACCTGAACACGTTTTCCACATAGGAGATCCAATCTAGTATACCGACGGTGGTAAATACCGAGGGGTGTGGTCAGGGCAGAACTAACACAAGACGTTACCATGCTTTCACATATGGATCAACAATGGAGGCCGTGGGTTTTGTTTGAAACCCTCTCCCACTCAATATTTTGAAAAACATGCAAGTTTTGACAAAATTATGTATGATCAATATAGTATGAGCGACACTCAGCTATCCTATATGACATGTTATCAAATATGCATATAAAACATCCATCAATACATATTTATACATCCATGACATATCACAAAAAAAATAATTAACAGAATAACCAAGCCATGGTTCCATCCTAGAATAAAGAAAATAAAGATTACAAAATTCCATCCAAAGTATTCTTTGGGTCTTGAATTTTGTTCCGTCTACTTGTATCCATCTTTATGTAGCCTCTCTATTTATTTCTCAACCCAAGAATCATTTAAAATTTAAATCTCCAAAAATTTAAATTTCAAATTCAAATTCCAAATTCGAATTTCAAATTTAAATTTCAAATTCAAATTTTAAACAATTTTAAACATCATGTGTAATAATATGTAATTTCAAAAAAATTTCAAATTTTCAATTACATATTTTTAAACTTGAATTAAAATTAAATCTCAAATTTAAAAATCAAAATTTTTTGATTTTTGAACTGTCGCACCACCGCCCTCGAAGGCGGCAGCTACCGTGGGCAGCCACCAGCCCCGGAGGGGCTGGCAGCCCACGGCCGCCCATGTGCAGCCTTGCCGGGCTGCAGGCCAAGCCTGTAGCGCCAGGCTGCATGCCCAGGCTGGGCGCAGCAGCCGGCAGGCTGTAGGCAGCGCCTGCAGCCACAGGCTGCATGCCCAGGCTGTGGCCAGCCTTGGGTAGGCCACGGCCACCCTCGGCTACAGGCCAAGCCTGCGGTCGTGGGTGGTTATGGCCTACACAGGGGCTGCCGCAGCCCCATCCTGCCCGAGGGCAGGGGCTGTAACCCCACCAAGGCCCGTCGGCCTGTCCCGAGGGGTCGTGTCTTGATTTTCGTGCCATATTCCAATTTACCTATTAGGATCTCCAAAAATTAATTTGAATCCCAATTAAATTGAAATTTTTTACACAATCAAAATTTCAGTCTTTAAATCAAATTTAACTTTTGAGAAAAATAAATTACGGTCTTCAATCTTCAATCTCCTCCAAGAATAATTACATAAAATTTCCTAAACCGTTTTCGGTGTACAAAAATTCTAACCATAAAAATTCTAAGAGACAAAAATTAAAACCCATGGGAAAATTACAGTGTTAATATACTGCTCCCATGGTTATATAAAAATTCCTAGATACAATTTTTCTAAATTCTAAGGAACCATAACCGGCATAAACAAGCATGCTTATAATAATTTATAAAATTAAAATAACCACATACTTTATAAATAATCCATGATAACAACATAAAGGAACCCTAGAATGCCACTCTCTAAATATCAAATCCATACATAAATAAAAAGACTAAGTAATTGTCTAATTTATGTACATGGCATAGTCATGAGATGGCTCTGATACCAATTGTAGGAAAATAAATCGGTAAAAATGTATTAGAGTGGCGCAGCGGAATAATAAAATTTTTTAGATCGTTAGATATCTCATGATGCCATATACAATAAACTAACAACAATTAAAACTCATACCTCAAGGACGCCAATCTGCAGGAGGAGAATGACCGGAGGGCTTCAACCAACTAGCCTTCTCTACTATTCTCTAATTCCTGAATTGCTGAGTGTGTGGGCACTCTGAACCTCGATCGGTATGCTAGCACTGCTAGTCTTCTTCCGACCACCTAGATCTCTAAAGAACTTTATTGTCACGGTGGGCTGTGCAACAATAAGCCTGCTTGCCTGAGAGTCTGTGGTGTTAGAGAACTAGAGTGGCAGGACCTCTATTTATAGACCTGCATGAGGTGATTCTCTGAATTTGAATTGGATTAGTAAAAGATATTCTCCCTTATCCATAACCATAAAATCCGAATTTTCCAAGGGAAAATCCCAACAATAAAATTCGGCCATTTAGGATAAATCCAATCCAAATCTAAACAAGATTTTAACTAGAATTTTATCTCCCTTTTTCAACCAAAAAAATCTGAAAATTCCAAGGAGAAAATCTCCTAAAAAATTCGGTCACTTTTAGGATAAGGGAGAATCAAAATTCCACTAAGATTTTCAAGCTTGAATCTTATCTCATCCTTATCCAAAATAACTAAATTTTCTTAGGAGATATTCTCCAAAATTTCGGCCACTTTCTGGGGAGGAGAGAATCCAAATTCAACTGGGATTGAAACGTCAATTTTTCCCTTGAACTTTGTCCATAAAAACCGAAATTCCATTGAGGATAATCCTCAAAATTTCATCCATTATTAGTTAGGATTTGGATTTAAAATTCAAGTAGGATTCTAATAAGATTATCCTCTCCAAATCCAACTCAAATTCGAATTTCAAACGTTGTGGGTTTACCACAACAAATTCGAATCCCACTTGGACTGTGATTCAAAATTTGAATTTCAAATTTCAAATTCGAATTTCAATTTCAAATTTCAAATTTCAAATTTAAATTTCAAATTCAAATTTCAAACTCAAATTTCAAATTCAAAATTCAAATTCAAATTTCAAATTCAAATTTCAAATATCAAATTTCAAAATTCAAAATTCAAATTTCAAAATTCCAATTTCAAAATCCACAAAACAGTTGTGTTTCAAATTCTTGTTCTCATGGATAATTTTCTATAACTCCAATCCAATCTCAAATAAAATCATGGCAACTTTATTTGGAGTTCGAATAATTGTGTACTCTTTTATCCAAAACAAAATCTGAATCCAACCGGAGAGAATCTTGTCTACCATCCTAATCCTATGTCATCACCATCCATGCATAATAAACTAGCCAATAGCATACACAAATCAATTTGCCAAACGTTAAGGAATTATGTGGAGCTAGTAGAGGGACTGATTGGACATATATAATTAGGCTCCCGCAAATCCATATGATCATCATTCTTTTACCGAACAACTCAATCATATGATCACTAGTTTCAGAGTCACACCACTGTAAACCTGAAACTGAACTCCCAATTATATACCGTATTACGTAAGCCTGTGACAAGCTATCGTCCAATGACCTTGTCATGTATGCAGAACCCTCATATGATATCCATGATCAGCCTTAGGCCAAAGTCCGTTTAATCCTACTGATCAGGCTATCTTAAAGTTCCATTATACTACCAAATAAAGAAAATGATTATTCACCATATGTGAATAAGAAGTCATCCATCCAACAGACGACCCAAGGCCTTGTCCATTTTCACATTCAGTATAATGCCTTTAAGAGGATACCCTTAACTCCTCATTAGAGCTATGATTCCAATATCTGTAAACGAACCCTTCATCGTATACAAGTCATGCATCCAACGAACCGGTCTATAAGCTTAGTACCTCTGAGACGCTTTAGCCATTGGAACATCAAAGTACACAAGTCATTTACATGAAGCTATCCTTTTACTCAGGATTAAGGTTACTGCATAATGAATGTCAAAAGCAGATCGATCCACTCAAAGCGGACTTCGTACATCAATCACGCTTTAGTTCCGGTCTAATATGTCACTATCAAGCAACATATCTATGTCTCTACTTGGGAGTCCAGCTCCAGACAGTCAAGACAAACCATCCCCTCCAAGGCTTTAGACAACATAATAGTCTTAACATGAGTTAGATGCTCGGTCTAACCCCATAGACTACAGACCATAGTTTAGACCGCTAACTTTAGAACATTGTTTTTTCGCATACAAAAGTCCATTGCATGCAACATTCTAACAGTTTAACACAAGCAGTCAGGGAGCCATATTTGCTTACATTTACTTTAACATATAAATAAGACGAGGACAGATAGCAGTGTAATGAATAACCTCTATATATAATTTTATTATCCAGTTCAAAATAAATACATCAAATGTCTCTAATGCTTAGGGCATTTCCTAACATTTGATGCAACCATTTTTCACTTTCCAACCATGGTAACCCATAGATTTTACTTGAAAAACAAGCACCAAGGTTGATGTTTTTCAACTTTATTTCATCACTTTCCTTTATCTTTTCTTTTCACATGATTTACAACACCAAAACAACCAAACAAAAATATGAAATTTTAACTTCAAAACAGCCCATATCCCACATGGTTTTTGCATGGAAAAAGAAGAGGAAATCATGCAAAGATAAAAGCTTACCTTGCTTTCTTGATTTCTTGATGCTAGGGAGGGATTTTGCACACTTTCCTTGAAGAAAACTTGAAGAAAATTTCTTGTTTTATGGGGGAGGAATACACGGCTGCAATGGGGGCTGAAGAACCAGAATTTTTCTGGTTTCTTTCATGCCAAAACCGTGGGTATTTGAAGCCAAAATGGAGAGACCAATTTGCAACACTTTTAGGGACCTTTTTGCAAGCTTTTTATGTAATTTTTCAAACCTTTAAGGGCTATTTTGCAATTAAATAAAATAGGGCAGATTTTTTTTTTGATTTTCCTTTAAAAATTCACCACCTTTCATCCCTAGAAAGCTCTTGAATTTGCTTGGTTTGATTTTTGACTTTCTGGTGTTGACTTTAAATCATGGCCATTGGATCAAAGTGACTTTGAACCCTTGACCTTGGATCTGGATGTATCCATACATCCATTCAAAGTTTCACACTCAATCTTTGACTCTACATAATTATCTTGGTCAAACTTTTTGACCAAAAGTCAAACCAAACGAGTTTCTAAGGTTGTCCGTGCAATCGGTTTTCCTTAATTCACTCCGGTTAGCCTAAAAATTCATACCGTAACTATTTTGTCCTTTAGTGCCATAAAGTATATTTCTAAAAATTTTGAAACTGGAAAGGCATCATTTGTCCGATTTCGATTCGGTAAAATTTTCCATTCTTACTCACACTCGCTTTGGCATAGTTAGAACATTTCGTTGCATTCTAAATAGTATTAACACATATGTTTTACGATTATACACATAAAAATTATTGTGTACACATGTTATACAAAATTTCTGAAGACAGTAGAATTTCTCGGTTGTGACACAACGTCTTCTACGTCTCGATGCTGAAGAAGTACGTGCCAGATAGCTCCAATGTTCTAAGCCAAAAACCAGTCAAAGTATGCGCCGATCTGACGTACGAGGAGAAACCGTGTGGATCTTAGCCAAAGAAGATAAAGTACTTAGGAATAAAGTAATGCTTCTTGTAAAAGTGTTGTGGTGAAATCATAATGTTGAGGAAGCCACATGGGAATAGAAAGAAGACATGAAAAGAGACTTCCTGGAATTATTCTAATTTTTGAGGACGAAAATTTTGTAAAGGGGGTAGGTTGTAATGACCCCTATGTTCATGGAACCTAATTACTATATAATAAGTAATTAAGTTAATGAATACAGTATAAATTTTCCAGTTTGAATAAATTAAATAGGTATAGAAACGTTTAATTACTATTTATGCAATGAAAGGGGCAACCGAGAGTAAGATCGGTTCACCTTAATAAGTGTATGTGCGTATGAGACATGCAGTATCAAGAAACCAGTCCAGACGACCATTTCTTGACATGGAATTGATGAGCTAGTCATCAGTATGCTCAGGCTAGTTATCTGAGCATAATAGTAGAATTTGGCCTGATAAGTGTGTAGTATCAAGGAAAGTGGTCTAGATGACCTCTTTTCATCAAGAAACTGACAAAATCGGAGTCAGAACGCTCAGACTAGTCAATTAAGCATAGAACAGTGAATTATGAATAGTAAATATACAGTGTTAGGTTAATGGTCAAAACGGTCGTAATTTGACATAAAATTGATGTATTCAGACTTAGTACGCACAAATTAGTCAATTGAGTGCAAAACACATTTTTTGAGACGGGAACATACAGTACTCAAAAACTGGTCCAGATGACCTCAGATGGATGGAAAACTAATAAATTTGAAATTAGCACGCCCAAATTAGTCAGGATAGACTGTGGTTGAAATTTCGCACGAAAAAGCCTCGTTATGCGTGCGTAGTGTCAACACAGTATAGACACAACTATAGTATAATAAATGAATAGTAAACAGACACAAAATGGGCTTATAGGCACTACAACCCAACCAAGAGTAATTAGAATAAGAATCAGATCAAGAAAATCCAATTCTTGATCAAGGTTTAGAACACAGTCGAAAAAAGGCCAAATACCGTCAGATGAAATTAGACAGTTAAGAGAAGCTTTTGCAGATGAATTTTTCCCTATCAAAAACCATGTAGAAGCTGCCCAAATACAGCCCTAAAGACATGGAAAAGTTTTCCCTAAAGTAAGGGATGTGTTGGCAACTTTTGATTAAAAAATGCAAAAGGGTATGACATGTACATGCAACTTTTGTGCTAGCATTTATTTCTTCTCTTGGCCCCAAATTGCAGTAGCAGCCCATGGTTTTTGAAGGATACTAGTAGTCAAAATTTGTCCCCCCTTAAGCTTAGTGAATTGGCTTAATTAAGGTTGCTTAGGGTTGATTAAACTTGCTTAGGTTTGCCTATAAAAAGGGGTGCTTGGCATTAGGTTTTACTTTCTTCTTTTGTACACCCAAAAGCCATCCAAGAGAACATAAGCCTTTCCCCCCCTTTTTGCTCTAAAAATTTGATGCCCCTTGCAGCCCCAAACACCCAAAAATTCAGCCAAAATTCTTACCAAAAATTACCCCTATTCAAGCTTGTTTTGGAGGCTTCCACTCAAGTCATTTCAAAGTCATTTCAAGGTAAGGTCCTAGAACCAATCTTTGTGGTTTTAGTTGTTATTTTGGCTTGATAATAAAAGAAAATTTTTGGTGTCGCCTTCTAGCACAAGCCAACCCCATCTGCCTTTGGTCCACACGGCAATTTTTAGTCACTCTTGGTTCGGTTGTGCTTGTTTTGAAGTACACTAAGGTAAAACCTGAAAACCCCTCATTTTGTGGTTTAGTTTCATTTAAGTTTTGAGATCAAGTGATTTATGTATATTTATTTGAGGAATGAGTTGTAATAATCTTTATTTTCAACCCTTAGCATCTTGGTTATGTATTTTTATGGTTATGTGCTTGACCTTTAAGTTTTTGTGGACGGATGTGTGAATGGACATTTAGGTTTGGCTGGGAACCAACCTGTCCTAGGTTTAAGCCCACGGTTTTGGCTCTTTTTGAGTATATTATGGTCCGTTTTTGGAAATTTGTAAAACATGAAGTTTAAGGGAAATTTCGTTATGAGCATTTTTGTATCAAATTGTCTTTGGCCAAAAATGAATCTACGATAGGTTTTCGAGGCAGTTTTCATAAAAATGACCAATTTAAATTCTGAACTGGACTCCGGATTCAGCATGAAAGTTTTAGATTTCGTCGAAATCTTTAAGATGACTTTGCACGAGTTTTAAAATTTGGCCGTTTCGGGCCCCAAACAGAGCAGTTTTTAAACAAGCATAAAACTGAAATTTTCCTAAAACTGGGCACGAGTTTTAGCTATGGATTTTAAGTGTTTTAGACCTATTAAATGTTAAACGGAGCTTCAAGATGAACACAAAAGTTGTTCATCTCATCAAGGACTAAAAATTTCATGTTCACCAAATTCACAAATTAAATTGTTTCGAACAAGTTTTAAATAGTTTTCAATAAAATGATTCAAGAACCACTTTTAAATATGAACACCAAAATGTGTTCTTTCCCTTTTAAAATGGAAAAATAGTTTTGATAAAACACCCCCTACCTTCCAACAGGGTGATATAGGGATAGTTCCAAAGAGCATAGATTTTTCCCAAAATTTAATGAGATTTCTAAAACAATTTTCTTAAAAAAAAAAAATGGTAGAGGTAGCCCGCTTGGCTACTACACCAAATACGCAAAGTAACTTGGTAGGCTACATAGTCAATGATGCGTGAGGTAACTACTCAGTTGACTGGTTAGTTAACTAATCAAGGACCGAGTTTAAATGGGATAGTGAGAGACGGTGATTAATTTGTCAAGTAGACAAATTAATCAAGCACGATTAGAAATTAGATACCAAATTCCCAAAGTAGAGTAGTTGGGTACCGATAGGCATCGGTACCATACAATAATAAAATTTATAGTCACTAATGACCATAGTGACCTAAGAACAAAGTTTAACAAAGATGCGTTATGATTATAGGTCGCTACCTATAATTTTCAATAGAGGCGAAGTACAAATTGTCAGCTGACAAGTAAGTACAACTCTGTCTATAGCATGAATGAACTGAGTTTAAAGTTGAGGTTTTCACTCTATGTTAAGTATGCAAATTATGTTTGATGGTTGCATAACATAGCACATTTCATTATCGCGTTAGATTAATAAACAGTAAAAGCTAGATGCCATTACATCCCTATCGCGTAAGATTAGGGAATAGCTTAGTAGAGCTTATGGAATAATAGACATGATTCTAGAATTAGGTAATAAGTTAAGGTGTCGATATAACAGGCACAATGCCCACAATATATATATATCGAGCGCAAGGTCCACAACATATATCGGGTGCAAGGCCCACAATATTTATGCTCATACCAGGCACACGGCCCATAGTATCTATATATATAATGGGTGCAAGGCCCATTAGCGCAAGGCTCATTATGTTCATGGACATTTCCGATGATCCATGTGTAGATTGGTACCAACACTAGGGCCCTTTAGACAAGAAAAGATAAAGAATAATGAAGTATAAATTGAGCATAATCGGTTCATGCATTGTTCACGATATGCCCTAGAGACAGTTATAACGTGCTTCTTAGTTACATGACATGATATGTCCCCATGGTATGCAATCTGTGATATGCTACATAATGTGTTTTCATGTCCTGTGTGAATGTGTGACATGCTTGACAATTTTGTATATGCCTTATAGTGTGGCCTATGTTTTAATCTATGTTTTATGGATAATATGTTGTACTTACAGGGCATAAAGCTCACAGTGTGTGTTCATGCTGTAGGTAAGCGACCTATGGCCTAGACTCTGATGGACGGTGATGGCTATAAAGGCAGATGTGAGGGTAAGGTTGTGGATATCACCACCAGTGTTAAATTCCGCTCAGTATTCAGCAGTCGTTTAATTTCGAGAACTGAACCTATATTAAGTAGTATCCAGTTTATTAAATTAATGAGTATGTATGTATGTTTGAACCCTAGTTGTATTTTGATATTTATGTATTTGTACAGTAAATATACGTATGTAAATAGTAGAATGTACTATTCAAAAAAAAACCCCTAAAATTTTAGTATTAAAGTAAGTAAATTTGAGTAATAGTTTTAAAGTAAGTTAAGTATCAGTAGTTTTAAGTGATGGTTCAGGGCCACCAGGGCTCCGGACTATCACATTAAGTATGATTACGATGTTAAATATGTTGAGTATGAATTTTAAGCAATATATGCTATATGTTATATTAATACTTTATGCTTTCTAGTATGAGTATTTATAAGTCTTGTTTGAATGTTTGAACTTACTGAGCAATTAGCTCATGAGTTTGTTATGTTGCAGGTAAGTTGTGACGGCCCGCCCTACGTAGGGTTAAACAGTACTATTACAGTCAGCTACTGTTGCCAACTGCGATAGACTGTAACCACTTGGGTCGTCGGCAACTTACTTTTAACTTGCTTCTAACTTATTCTGATACCATCTATAATAGCTGGTGTCTTACTTTTAACATACTTTCTTTGACATGCTTACTCTAAATTCCCATTTGAATGTGAAAATATGGAATAAAAATTTTTTTTTCCTTCTTAAACTTTACTTGAAAACTGTACCGTCATAAAACATTTACTATAATAAACATTTTACATTGCCTTAACTTCATTTACATTATAAAACATCATTTTAATACTCTTTTAAATGGCTCAGCGGAAGACTCATAGTAGTACCACAACCCTCACCCAGTCAATTGGCACATGCAGATCTCATCTGTCATCCATTACTTGTCTTATCTTCGTGCAGGATGCTTACCTGCAATACAAACAAACTTGTGAGCGACAGGCTCAATAAGTTCAAACATACATTCATGACAAAAGATTAACTCACACCTTTTAGACAGAACATGTCTGATACCAACTGTGGTATCAGAACATGAACATACATTATACTTCACTTTCACTTTCAATTTCATATATAACATATTCTAATATTGAGAGAACAATCTCAACGTTCTTTAGCATAACATAATTTAAACATAGCAAATAGAATGTATGTTTAACATCTTAAGCATAACATACTTGACATCATACAAAACATTGTATACACATAACAATTTAAATATAGCATACTTAATGTATGCTTAAACATCACAAATACACTTAAAATTGTATAACTGACTTATACATACCAATCTATGCATAACATAGCATATGCACACATGTTAGTCGCATTATGCTTGTTTACTTCCATTCTTTCTTCTTCATGATGTTCTTTTGTTCTTTCTTTCTTTCATGTCATACTTTTCTTCTTCTTTTCTTTTCTTGCTAAGCATATGCACACATGTTAGTCGCATTATGCTTATTTATTTTCATTCTTCCTTATTCGTGATGCTCTTTTGTAAAACTAACTTATGCATATCAATCTATGCATAACATAGCATAAGCATACATGTTAGTCGTATTATGTTTGCTTACTTTGCGTTCTTTCTTCTTCGTTGTATTTTTTTGTTCTTTCTTTCTTTCTTTCAAGACATTCTTTTCTTTTCTTCATGACCTTCTTTTCTTTTCTTGCTCAACTTTTATTTTCGTTGTTCGTTCTTTCTTTCATATTATGCCATTCTTCTTGTTCTATAAATCATATCCTATTCCTTCATTATATTTCTCTCCTTTCTTTTCTTTCCTTACTTGCTTCCCTTTTTTTTTTTTTCTTTTCTTTCTTTTTACTTTCACTGGTGGATCATATCCTAATCTGTCGATCTATCTCCTTCCTTTCTTCTTTTTCTTTATTTATCTCTCTTTTCTTTTCTTTTCTTTTACTAGTGGATCATATCCTAATCTGTTGTTCTATTTCCTTCTTTTCTTCTCTTTCTTTATTCATTTCTTTTCTTTTCTTTTCTTTTACTAGTGGATCATATCCTAATCTGTTGTTCTATCTCCTTCTTTTCTTTTCTTTCTTTATTTGTCTCTCTTTTCTTTTCTTTTCTTTTACTAGTGGATCATATCCTAATCTGTTGTTCTATCTCCTTCTTTTCTTTTCTTTCTTTATCTGTCTCTTTTCTTTTCTTCTCCTAGCTTTTCTTAGCTCTTCTTTGCTTTACTTTCCTTTCTTTTACTTTTCTTTGCTTTTCTTAGCTTTACTTTCTTTTCTTCTCCTTTCTTGGCTTTTCTTAGCTTTTCTTAGCTCTAATTTCTTTTCTTCTCCTTTCTTGGCTTTTCTTAGCTTTACTTTCTTTACTTTCTTTTCTTTTCTTTGCTTTTCTTTGCTAAGCTTTACTTTCTTTTCTTTTCCTTTCTTTGCTTTTCTTAGCTTTTCTTTGCTAAGCTTTTGTGACGGCCCGCCCCTCGTGGAGATCATACAATACTATTACAGTTGAGCTTTATCGCTAACTGCGATAGATTGTACTCTCATGGGTCGCCGGCTTATCTCTCTCCTCTATTTAAATCATGCCGTTTTTGGGAAAAAAATTTTTTTTTTCTTTAACATCATATAAAGTCTTTTTCCACTATTTACTTTGTTGATAAATACAAAGTAATATAAATAACACAGTACTTTTGTAAAATATATATATAATTACAAAAGAACTGTTTCCCCTTTTTTTTCCCTTCACTTTAACGCTCAGCGGGAAGACTCTGGCAGTACCATATCCCTCGCCCAGATATCCCATTTGACACGCGCCATCCCGTCCGCCCTCTAGTCAAACAAGCTACTGAGCTGGTCGCTTACCTGCAACATTAGCAAAAATGGTGAGCTACAGGCTCAGTAAGTTCAAACATGCAAGAAATAAAATTTCTATGAATAGTACTATTCATCATGAATAGTACCATTGATTACTATTCATCCATGAATAGTACTTTGACCACTATTCATACGTGAATAGTAATGTTGACCACAACACTGTATCACACTAGTACATCTACCGCGATGTTAGTGCTCTCACTAAACTGTCTTATGCTCAATTATGGCACAGTTTCAGTTTTAGGTCATTATCTTTATTTACGTTTTGGTTTTGAGCTCGGTTGGCAGTACCATTTAAGTGCGCATGACTGGGAGCGGTACATTAGTGCTGACCTCCACAGCCTTAATCTCATAGCCCCGAAGGCAAAATTTTACATGACTGGGAGCGGTACATCAGTGCTGACCTCCACAGCCTTATCTCATAGCCCCGAAGGCAAAAATAGTACCTCCCTATACGGAAGGCTGGTACGCCAGAAAGTGGTTTCATTACCGACTTTTTTTTAACATTCTAACCCGGTGACTTCACATTGTCTCGTGGTTAGGAATGGTTCACATTTTAATTTTAGGTGAGTGAGTTTTGTTAACCTCGCTCTAGTGCCCGAAGCACAATTAATCATGTGTCCCATTCTTATAGTGCCCGTAGCACATTTCGTTTCTCTCTCTCTTCTATCATAGTGCCCGTAGCACATATGTACCTAACTTATAGTTAGTACATTACAGTTAGCACAATATTGCTATATGTTGCAGACAGGTAAATGTCTGAACTTACCTTATCAGACTGTTCCCTTTCTCTCTCTTGGATCTTGAATCGCCTTCCTTGTAGGCCGATTTTGGGATCCTACAGACAAAACTATGTTTGTTAATTTCTTTCCCATTTATAGCTTTTATTTTTCATTAAAAAGCTTAAATAAAACCTATTTATAACTTTTTAGGTTTTATTTATTATTTTCACCATTTTCCCCTAACTTTTGTAAAATTACGATTTTGCCCCAATATTTTGGCAAAATTACAGTTTTGCCCCTGACGGAATTTTATTGATCCAGACTGCATTTTTGGCTCTCAGGAACTTTTCTGACTCTTTTCTAATCATTACCGGGTTCATTTCTATTTTATTTCCACTTTTTGCTTTCCCGGCCCTCGGGAAGCACTATTCCGACCCTCACGTCGGTTTAGTGATTTTCTATCGTTTCGGAGCCTCAAATGGACGTTTCACTAGTATTTAAAACGTTCATCTAGACTTTCCCGACCTAGGTCTCCGAGGCTCGGGTTTTCCGTTCCCGACTCGGGCCTTTATTTTATTTCCAAAAACGCCCCCCCTCGGGGTCGGTTTTTCAATCTCACACGCGTTTTTTTCATTTTTAAGGGGACGGGTTACTATTCATGACCCACCCCTTAAATTACCCTTATTCACTTTTTCCGTTAGGGACTCGGGTTTTCGTCCCGGCCCTAACTTTTATTTTAAATCCCTATTTTACCCCGAATGCCGTTTTCGAAATTTCGGCAGCATTTCGGCGTAAATTTAAGGCTTCCGGCGTTAGGTACGCCTCGAACCATAAGTACCTGCCACGTACTATACCACAAGCCTATTTTATGTAAAAGTTTTCCAAACTTTTACATAAAAGCCCACAATTTTCTAATTTCACATTATCACCCACATTACAACATTTTTTTCACAAATTTACCCTTAATTTGGTTTCGGTTTTCACAACAAAACCGAACCAAATTTTGTCAAACTTTCACCACCTTTTAGGGCATTCAAATGTCACATTTTTAACACATTTTCAAGCCCATTTTCTTGGATTTTCAACCAAATTTCCTAGGGTTTTTTACACACCTAAAACCCACGGCCATTGAATTGAAAACATGCACACATTTTTGTTTTCATTCTTTCAATCACATTGCCACTATTTACACATTAAATTGCATGATTTCAATCAACCAAATACCACATAAACCATGCAAAAATTTTCTTCCAAACCATTAACAACCCCACGGCCATGTAATGGAATTCACACAAGAAATTTTTTTCAAACTTTCCACAATGAAATACAAGCTTTGCTCTTCACAAAATTAAGCTTAGAAAGCATATTAGCAATTAACCACAAAGTTTCCTCATTGGTTACCTAAGGTAACCCACGGATTTCCCCTTGAAAAACCAACCAAAATTTGGTTTTTCTTTAATGAATTTGCATGGTTTTCTTCCTTAATACATCCTTAACAAAACCCAACATCAAATCCATGAAAAACAACCAAAAATTTTCCATCTTCCAATCACTATTCACCCACGGATTTTAAGAAGAAAAACCATGAAAAAATCAAGTGCAAGGGAAGATACCTTAATCAATTGCTTCCTTTGTCTTCAAGGAGTGTTTTGACACACTTTTTGTGAAGAAATGTTGAAGATAAAACTTGGTTTCCCTTGGTCCCTCACGTAGCCACCATGGAAGGAAGTTAGAAAAATTTTCTTATGGCTTTTGCTTTGAAAATTGGCTTCGGCCAATATGTTCCAAGATTGCCGACTTAACCATGCAAGAAAGCCAATTAATTTGGCTCAAAACCAATCAAATTTCAACACCTTTCCAAGCCATTACTTTCCATAATTTTCAAAAATTAAAAATGGTATATTTTGGCCAAATCTTGGCCTTTAGATCAAAAAGTGGATGAATCATGGCCATCCATTCTACCAACCACCAAAATTCTTTCATTTGTAAATCTTGAATTATGATGTCATAAATACAAAAGTGAAAGTTGACTTTGACTTTCACTATTCACATTAATTCGACTACTTTTTGACCGATGCCGGTTCGAGCCGAAATTTTCCTGAAATCGTCCCGGCGTGTCCCTGAGGTCTTCTGTGCAGTCGGATCAATTTAATCTGCTTCCGTTTGATCAAAATTAATCCCGGAAGTTTACCGTCTTTTATTGCTCCGGTTAGGGTTTTCAATGCCGATTTTGGCACCGTTTCACCCGTTTCAACTCAGTGAATTTTTCCAGCACTGAATTCTTACTCGTCAGTATTGTTAGAACATTTTCATATATTCTGAACAATATAAATATATTTATTTCACTCTTTAAATAGTACAAATTGTTATATACATACAATTGTACATTTTCGTCCGAGAATTGCCTGAATTTCCCGGTTGTCACAGCTTTATTTTATTTTCTTTTCTTTTCTTTGCTTTTCTTAGCTTTACTTAGCTTTACTTTCTTTTCTTTTCTTTGCTTTTCTTAGCTTTTCTTTGCTAAGCTTTACTTTCTTTTCTTTTCTTTTCTTTGCTTTTCTTAGCTTTACTTAGCTTTACTTTCTTTTCTTTTCTTTGCTTTTCTTAGCTTTTCTTTGCTAAGCTTTACTTTCTTTTCTTAGCTTTTCTTTGCTAAGCTTTACTTTCTTTTCTTTTCTTTTCTTTGCTTTTCTTAGCTTTTCTTAGCTTTACTTTCTTTTCTTTGCTTTTCTTTCCTTTTCTTATCTTTCACTTTCTCTTGTGGGCCCATGGTTGGACGTACCTAGAGTACGCAGACCGATGGAGGAACGGGGGAGCGACCCACCAATCAACCCCAAGGTCGATCTCACACTACAAACTTGGGGTAGTGCATTAGCCATTAACTACCTTAAGCTTGCGGTAGCACCACACATCTGGGGTGGAGGCTATTCTTAACTCTTAAACCTCACAGCTGGGGAGGCCGGTACGCCAACCTTAACTTTTCAGTCTTATTATCTTGCTTATCTTTCTCGTTCTTTACTTTATCTTTTCGTTCGTTCATTCATTCATTCTTTCTCTCTTTCTTTCATTTTCTTTTCCTTTATTCTTTCTTTTGTTTCTTTTCTTTCGTTTGTATTTCATAAATCATTTCTTTCTTAACGTAACTTTTCTATAGTGTGAATTATGTTAGTTACACTTTAGTGCATATAGCACTCACATACATGAATTCCATATAACACTTAAACATAAACCTAAAATAACATGTCAGTTCATGTTGCAGACAAATCACATATTTGAACTTACCACATATCATACTTAGACATAATAGTCTATTCATATTGCAGTCAATTAAATATTCGAACTTACTACATAGAACACATAACACATAACATAACCAGTTCATTTATGTTGCAATCAATTAAATGTTTGAAACTTACTAATACTTGCTAGCATCTCTTTTCTTGCTTCTTGGTCTGCAGACGTCTCTTCATATCGTCTAGCGCGGATCCCTACAACCAAAATAATAACGGTTATTTTCCATGCTTCTTTCATATATAAAACTTAATAAAACGTAAAAAAAATTATATGTTTCATTTCTCGATCATAACTTAGGGGTCTAATATCCCATTTGTAGCTTTTCTGCTAACTTTTGGTAAAATTACTATTTTACCCTGAACTTTGACAAAATTACCATTTTACCCCTAATGGGATTTTTCTCATTATAACCTTGCTTTTCTTTGATTCATAACTTAATTTTGGCCCTTAAAATCTTAATTAAGCCATTCTAAGTCCATTAGGATCCTTTTCTATCATTCTTGAAATTTTCGGTCAAAATTACCGTTTTGCCCCTAATGGGTCTTTGAGTCATATCATTCTCATTTTATTGGTTAGACTGGATCTTCTAAGCTCAAAAATTATCAAATAATTTTTCTTAGGCTTTACTAAATTTTTACGGCCTTATTTGCCACACTTTCTTGGTTTACTATTTACCGACCCTTGGGTGGTACTATTTTGACTCTCGAGCGTTAATGCTATTTTTCGGGTCTAGGTCACCGAAAGGGCTCGGGTTTCCATCCCAATCACGTGTTTACCCTTCGGTTCTTAAAATACTCTTCTGTGCCATTTTCAAATTTTCGGCAGCATTTCCGCTTAATTTTTGGGTTCCTGTCATTTAGGAAACGCCTCGAAACCATCTAACCTAGTTCTATTCTACCACGTACTATACTAGAGCCTATATTTTTACGTAAAAACACAACTTTTTACCGAAAAATCTTTACATTTTTCACTTTTTCTCATTTGACTATTTTTCATACACATAGTCCATTTTTCTTACAATTTCACATTCCAGAATACATAATTCATATATACTCATTCCAAAACATAAATTTCAGGAATGGAGGGACTGAAGTCACTACCGGAATCGTCCCACTGGCGATCGGACGAACTGTTCGGTTTCGCACGGATAAAATTTAATTCTCCACTCTTTGCTGTTGAGACTCCGTCTTGCAATTCTGACGCTGCGGATGTGTCCGGAACGTCGAAAATAGGCCAACGAGCCATTCTTCAACTTTTGGTCTCTGGTCGCCGTTGACCACGGTTGATCGGCGTTGACTCACCGTTGACCGACTGTTGACGGTGATGACGGTGGCAAATGAGTAGCCTATCTTGAAGAACTCGATGAGAGGAATCCATTGGTGGCCTCAATTTCATGTTTAGAGGCCCCTATCGCCGGAAAATCCCTTTGAAAACCACGGTCACGGCAGCGATTGTGGAACTCCACCATGCCGGACTTTTTCCTGAAATTGGTTGAGGGCTTTTGCTCCCCTCAACCTTGCGGTCATTTCTGTACCAACGGCTTACTTTAACTTGGCTGGAATCAATGGTTTCAATGGTGGCTCCACGGCAGCGTTTCACCGAATTTGTTGAAGCTTGGGCAGTGCGATTCTGCCGGTGTTGAGGCGATCGGTGGCATGTGTTTTGCTCCTCTCTTCACCACGAAACTTTTGGGACCAGTTTCGTGGCAAACGGTGGCCGGACGGCGGAGATATCGGCGATTGAAATTCTCAGCTTTAGCGAGCTTCGGGCGGCGCGTGTGGCAGCGTGCAGCGGCCGTTCCGCCGAGTCGACCTACCGTTGGATTCAGCTCGGTGAGAGCTTTCCGATGACACCAACGGTGTCGAAAACAGACACCGTTTCCAATGGTCGGTTACTGTTCATTTTCGTGTAAGGGGAGGAAAGAGAAAATGAGATAAAGTTATGGGCTTGTTTTTGAAATTTCTGATTTTTCGCCCTTTATATACTTTTTCACCCAAAATTTCAACATGGGCTATCCTGACTAATTTGGGCGTTCTGAATCCAAATATATCATTTTTATTTTCATCTGAGGTCATCTTGACCAGTTTCCGGTACTGTGAATTATCGGTCAAAAATTACCTTTGTGCTCAATTAGCTAATTTGTCACGTTGTGAAATTTTTGAATTTAAATTTTGCATGTGAATGTATAAAAACTCAATTTATTAGTGTGCCAATAAAATTTTTTTTTTTATTATTATGAGGATTCAATTTTAAATTTTTGGGGTATTAAATATTAATTTGAGGATATTTAAAATATTTTTACAAATTTTAAAGTTTTAACAAATTTTTATCCAATAAAATTTTAACAAATATCATTTCTTTTATTTTTCTTTTTTTTCTTTCCTCTTTCTGGAATTATCCGGATGTTTTTTTTCTTTTTTTCTTCCCCTTTCTCTTCTTAATATCTTCTCTCTCTTTGTTTTTTTTCTTCACCGACTCACTCACGCCCTCACTCACACTTTCTCACCGCCTCTCTCTCTGTGACCGTCGCCCAAGCCAGCTCTTTCCCGTCCCGCCCGAACCAGCCGCCGTTTCCATCCAAGCGCCACCGGGTCTTCGCCGCACCGTCGCCAAGCCAGCCGATCGAAGACCGCCCAGCCGCGCCTTGCCTTCCTTGCTACACCACCAAGCCGTGCCTCGCCGCCCGTCCCCACCTCGCCGGTTGCCCCTCGCCGCGTTGTCGACCATCACGCCGAGTGCCACCGCCATTTTCCCCCGTCGCCGTGAGTTCCCTTCCGACCGGCCAGCCGATTCCTCCAAGCAAAGAAAAAAATATATGTATATATATTATATGTATATCTGTGTGTGTGTGTATATATATATAATATATAACAAATAATAATAATGATAAAAATAATAATAGAATTTAAATAAGTGTTTTAAATTTATTTAGGATTTAGATTTGAATTTGTATTTGAACTGTTCTAGGAATTAGAAAATTTTTCTGCAGGTTGAGCATTTTGGAGCTTTTGGGGAAGCCTATATTTAAGGCAGGTCATGCCGAAATTTAAAAAATATATATATTTTGGATATTTGGGTTAAAATTGTTGTTTTAAAATTACGATGTTAAAATAAAGTATCGTTTTAAATTTAAAAATTCAATCGCATACTAATTAATTGAGTTTACCGTAATTCGATTACGGAATTCCTGGACAGATAATTAAATTATCTGTGTTTCTTGTTTTAGGTACTCGTTGATCGAATTCAAGGAAAAAGACTATCTTGGAATTCGTGCGAGAAGTTGATCGTAGGTTAAATTGCCAACGAGGTAGGATATCTTACCTTTTCTTTGTATCCAGTTTCGTTTTTAATGATTTGGCCAAAAATCATTTAAAGGAAATGAGTTTATAAAGTTTTGAAAATTACGTGATTTAGAAAATATCACGATTTTGGAAATTAAAAGAAAAATGTCCGGTCATGGATTTTTTTGAAAAATAATACGGCATATTTTTATTATGTGAATCTTATATTCGTATGAAATGTTGAAAGTTGGATTTGGTGTTAAAGTATACCTGGAGCCAGCACACACGTGCGAAGAGTGCACATCTCGATCGAGGATCACTCATCATGCTTCGGCGTGGTGAGGGAGGCTCATACGGACCGTACACGAACTAGATGTATATAGGGACACAATTTGCATAATCACGATTCCACGTTTATAATTTGGTACTGCATTAACATATTTAGTATGATGGTTAAATTAAAATGTTGAAATATTTTTTTATAAATATCCTACTGGGCCTTTTGCTCACTGTTTTAAAACTGGTAAACCCCTAGGAGATAAAGGTGATTAGAAGATACAGGTGACGTGGAACCGTCAGTGGATGACAAGGACTAAAGACTTGAAGTAGTGTTCAGTTCTTTAGGACAAAGTATGTATATGAGCATTCCGAGACTGTAAATTCTAAACTTTACTCTAGTGATCTTACTTATTTTATTTTATCCAAGTATGCATCTGTGGGATATGGGTACCTCACCACCTGATATTAGGATAAAAATATAAATACAAATAGTAATTAATTTAAAATATACAAGCATAATTTATAAACAAGTTTAAAGAGTCGGTAAAGGGTAAGATGTAAAAACTGACAGACTTAGGAATCTGAGCTTTCTTTTCATTTATTCTTTTAAAATCTTATATCTGTCACTATCCCGGATTTTTGAGATGTGACACCTGTCGCTGTTCTGGATTTTGGGACATGACATAATTTGAGCATACAAATAGGCTATATTGACTAATTTGGACGTGTTGAATCCAAATTTATCAGTTTCAACTTCATTCGAGGTCATCTCGACCAGTTTTCGGGATCTGTGTGACCCCATCTCGAAAAACGTGTCAGGTGCCTGATTGACTAATTTGGGCATCCTGAGTCTAAATATATCAGTTTCGGGCCAAGAAAATGTCGTATTGACCCTTATCCTGATACTGCGTACCTCCCAACAAAATCTACATTTTGTACTCAAATAACTAATTTTGAGCATTCTGATCCTAAATATCTCAGTTTTTCATCAAGAAAATGTCATCTTGACTAATTTCTTAATACTGCATATTTCCTGATCATCACATAAGTAACCTGTACACTCATAACATTATGATGGATGATGGGCGGGATCTGTATGTGCCAAAGGGACTGGGTGAGGGTTATGGTTCTGCTATGAGTCATCCACTGAGCAGTGTTTAAATGGATGTTGAGATGATATTTTATAATGTAAATTAAGTACGACGATGTAAAAGGTTTACTCTAGTAAATGTTTTATGATAATACAAATTTTAAAGTTCAATTTCAAATAAAAAAAAATTCCCTATTTTCACGTTAAAATGGAAAGTTAAAATAAGTATGTTAAAAGAAAGTAAGTTACAAGTAAGTTGCCGGCAACCCATGAGGTGGCAGGCTATCGCAGTTGGCTTCAGAGCTCGACCATAATAGTGTTGTTTAGCCTCCACAAAGGGTAGGCCGTCGCATTTGGTATCAGAGCAAGTCAGGGATGTCACAGTGTTGTAGCTGAATTTATGATGCATGGACCATGTGATGCGGCAAAAACAAACGCTCCATGCATGAAAAACACATCATGTTCAAAAAGATTTCCTAAGCAATTCAAAAATGAAATAACAATTAAAGAAAATAGATTTGTTAACTACAAATGTAGAAATTCAAGTTTTTATGTCGAAAAGGAAGGCATCAAATTAGAAAAGAGATTCGTAGTTCCTTACAATAAAAATTTATGCTTAAAATTTCTTGCTCATATAAATGTAGAAATATGCTCTCAATCCATGCTTATAAAATATTTATTTAAATATTTAACAAAAGAACCTAATAGAATAAGAGCTATTATAGAAGATAACATATATACAGAGCAATCTGGAGAAACCATATACAAGGAAGTCGATGAAATAAAAAATTATATTAATTAGCGGTATATAACACCATATGAAGCTATGTAGAGATTATATGAATATCCCATACATCATAGAAACCCAGCCGTACAACGACTACCCATTCATTTACCACATATGCAAAACATAACATTCCACTTAAACCAACAACTAACTAATATAATAAGACAGTCTGGAATTCATAAAACAGCCTTGACAGAGTGGATGGAAATAAACAAATCAAACATTGAAGCTAGGTGTGGTGGCCCGCCCATTGTGGAGGATGAACAACACTATCACGGTTGAGCTCTAAAGCCAACTGCGATAGCCCCCCACCTCATAGGTCGTCGACAACTTACTTTTAACATACTTTCTTTCTTTAACATACTTAACTTAACTTTCCATTTTAACGTGAAAATAGGGAATAAATTTTGTTTTTAAAACTGAACTTGGAAAGTGTGTCACCGTAAAACATTTACTATGGTAAACATTTTACATTGTTGTAACTTGATATACATCATAAAACATCATTTCAACATCCATTTCAATACTCTGTTTAAACAGCTCAGTAGAAGACTCAAAGCAGTACCATAAGCCTCACCCAGTCCCTTGGCACATGCAGATCTCATTCATCATCCATCACTTGTCTTATCGTTGTAATGACCGCCATTTTCATGACACCTACTTACCATGTAATAAGTCATTAAGGAATAAAATGGACATAATTTAATGTCTTTTAGTACTATTTAAGTAACACGGTCAGGTACACAACCGTGTGAGTGACAGTTTCGGACTGTGTATCTATTAATAGCCGTGTGAGTGTACATAGTCGTGTAGTGTAACACGGTCAAGTACACGATCGTGTAAGAGGCTGTGTACCGCTCAGATAGATGAATGTGTTTCAAAGACATGGCCGTGTTGAGTAGTCTCAACTAGTAAACTCCCGTGTTCGAAATGTACATGCCCATGTTGCGTTGCACACGCACGTGTAAGAGTCCGTGTAGAAGGCTGTGTAATGAGCCGAGAGCCACTGTAATGACTCTCATGAATTATGAAACTTAATTACTATGTAATGATGTAATTAAGTTAATAAGCACAGTGTGCTTTTCAGTTGAATGAATTAAACAGGAATACTAACGTTTAATTACTATTTATGCAGTGAAAGGGGCAACCGATAGTGAAATCGGTTCACCCTATTATGTGAGTATGCGTTGAGACACGCAATATCAAGAAACCGGTCTAGACGACCATTTCATGATACAGAACTAATGAGCTAGTCATCAGTACGCTCAGGCTGGTCATCTGAGCGCAGCAGTGATAATTGCCCTAATAGATGTACAGTATGGAGAAAAGTGGTCTAGATGACCTCTCCTCGCCCAGAGACTGACAAAATCGGAGTCAGAACGCTCAGATTAGTCGGTCATATAGTGAATAGTGATTAGTGAACAGTGTGATACGCAGTGTCAGGTTAGTGGCCAAAACGGCCTTAATCTGGCATAAAACTGATATATTAATAGTCAGCAGGCTCAATCTGGTCAATTGAGCACAAAATATAGATTTTGTTTAAGGGATACGCAGTATCGGGATGAGGGTCAAGACGACCTTTTCTCGCCCCGAAACTGATATATTTAGATTCAGGACGCCCAAATTAGTCAATCGGGCACCTGACACGTTTTTCGAGACGGGGTCATGCAGATCCAGAAAACTGGTCCAGAAGACCTCAGATGGACGTAAAACTGATAAATTTGAAATCAGCACGTCCAAATTAGTCAAGAGTGACTGTGTTTGAAATTTCACGTGAAAACGCCTCGTTATGCGTGCACAGTATCAACACAGTGTAGGTCTAACCACAGTATCAAGAAATTGGTCAAGATGACCTTTTCTTGATATAAAACTGATATATTTGGAATCAGAATGCTCAAATTAGTCATTTGAAAGTAATTTTTGACTGGGAACCATGCAATATCGGGAAACTGGTCGAGACGACCTCGGATGAAGATAAAACTGATATATTTGAGTTCAGCACGCCCAAATTAGTCAGTATAGCCTATCTTAAAATTTTTCAAAAAATTAGTATAAAAGGACGAAATTTTTGGGACTATTGAAAAATAGCCCCCATAATTTTTCCAAATCCCATTTCCTCCCCCAACACCACCGAGGATGAACAGTGACCGACCATCGAATCCGACCTCCGTTTTCGACACCGCCGACACCATTGGAAAGCTCTCGACGAGCTGATTCCAACGGTGGGCCTAGTCGACCGAACCGACGCCGGAGCACGCCGCACGCCGCACGCGCCGCCCAAAGCCGCCGGTGGCCGAATTTTTCAAACCGCCGTATCTCCGCCGTCCGAAGTCCAAATGCCACGATTCCGGTCCCAATGGATTCGCAGTGAAGAGTAGAACAAAACCCAGGCTTCATTTCATGTCAACAGTCGCCGGATCGCGCCGCCCAAAGTTCGCCGTCGCCGTCGCCATCGCCGCCGTCGGATCTCGCTATTCCGGCGGAGTTGAGTTGCAAGGTCGGTGTCAAAATGCTCAGAACAACACGTAGATCAAAAGCCCCAAATCAATTTTGGGCAACAACGCCAGAAAATGAAGATCCTACACTGCCGCCGTCGCCGACTTTTCGAGGGTCGATTTCCGGTGATAGGAGCCTCGATTGGTGAAATTGACACCACCAATGAGTTCCTCTCGTCGAGCTCTTCAAGATGGTGGTCGCCACTCCCATCACCGCCGTGGTCAACGCCGGTCAACGACCGGTCAACGTCGGTCAGCGGCGGTCAACGCCGGTCAACGGCGACCCGGAGACCGAAAATTGAAGAATGGCCCGTTGGCCTATTTTTGACGTTCCTGACACATCCGCGGCATCGGAATTGCAAACCGAAGTTTCAAAAGTGAAGAACGCCGATTCAAAGATTGTGCGGTCGAGACCGAACGGTTCGTCCGACCGCCGACGGGAACGATTTTGGTAATGGTTTTGATCCCTTGATTTCTCAATTTATTATTGGAAATAATTATGTATGAATTATGGTTTACTGACTTGAGGAATTGTAAGAAAAAGAGATGAAATGTCGAAAAAGAAAATGTGAAGAAATGTGAATATTTTTACATAAAAAGCGGAGCTTTTACGTAAAAATTAGGCCTCTGGTTTAGAACGTGGCAGGTTAGAATAGGTTAGATGGTTTTGAGGCGTTTCCTAAACACCGGAAACCCAAAAATTAAGCGGAAATGCTGCCGAAATTTTGAAAACGGCACAAAGGGGTATTTTAGGAAACGAGGGCTGAAAATGTGATCGGGATGGAAACCCGAGCCCCCTCGATGACCTAGGTCCGGGAAAGAAGGACGGACGTTTACAAGATTAGTGAACCGCCCAATTAGAAATCTCGAAATGTAAGAAAACGACCCCTATGTCAGAATAGTACCACTCGAGGGACGGGTGCAATCTAAGTATAAAATTTGGGGCGATTACATCGGTAACGGTAACCCGACAGGCTAAATGGTCATACGAGAGGTATTCAGTCAGTTGACTGGTCGGTTAGCCAGTCAAGGACCAAGTCGGAATGGGATAGTGAGAGACAGTGATTAATTTGTCAAGTAGACAAATTAATCAAGCACGATTAAAAATTAGATATTAAATTTCCCAAAGTAGAGCAGTTGGGTACCGATAGGCATCGGTACCACACAACGATAAGTTTATTAGTTCCTAACGATAGAGTGACCTAAGAGCGATGTTAATTAATTTATTGGGTAAATAAATTAATTAACAATGATTAGAAAATCAAATTCTTAAGAAGAGGGCAATTAGTACCGATAAGGATCGGTACCACATAACGAGTATTTTATTAGTCACTAATGACCACTGTGACCTAAGAGTGAATGTTAATGTAATGCATTATGATTACAGGAAGGTACCTATATTGTGACGAAGGCGAGAGTAAAAACTGTCTGCTGACAGGTAAGTACAACTCGGCCTACAGCATGGATAAAATGAATTTAAAATGATGCTTTTCCAGTATTTTAAGTATGTATCTTGCACACGATGCTGCACAGCATACATAAGAGCATATAGATTCACAATCGAGTAGATTGATGAAAGAACAAGATAGAAGCCATAGATCCCTACCGCGTAGGATTGGGGACAGCTTAGAGAAGCGTATGGCTAGAACAGTTAAACAAGATGGAAATAAATAGGTGTGTCGTACCGGCTCCTTCAGTCGAAGGGGTTTCCAGTTAAAGAAAGTTAAGGCCAAAAGTTGAGTATCAGTTGATGACTCTTCGGCATTAGTTGACCTCGGGCGTTACCGTTGGTCTGCGCGCACACGGTACTGACACATGGGCCCTAAATAGACAAGAAAAGAAAAGAGAAGTTTGAAGCATAAATGAACATAACCGGACCATGCATTAGTTATAGTTCGCTATGCTTTCTTTTTCAGTAGAGTGCATACAGTACACGATGCTTCTGTCATGCATAAAGTATGTGAAGTTTTATATTCACTGTTATGACATGTTATGTGATGACATGATATGTGAGCTGATATGTGATATGCTTATATGGTATGTGATTTATTAAGTGATATATGTCATGCTTATGATTTTACGTATGTGCTATGTTTTAAACATGTTTTGCGGTTAACATGTTGTACTTACTGGGCGTAAAGCTCACGGAGTGTGTTCATGCTGTAGGTAAGCTTCCTATAGCGTAAACACCAAGAGACGATGATGGCGGCGGAGGTGGATGTGAGGATGAGGTTATGGATACACCGCGAGTATTCTTCCGCACAGTATGAGTAAATAATATTTTGAATGGTGACAGTTAAATAGTATTTTGAATAGTAAAGGTTAAACGGTATTTTAGAACAGTAAACAGTATATGTATGAGTAGTATATTTAAATAGTATCTGGTAAATAGTAATCAGATAAACAAGTATATAATTGTGTATGTATAATTTAAATCCTTATGTTTTTCAAATTCCGCATTTTAATAGTATACTTACATGAATAGTAAATACGTACGCGTATATATAAAAAAAAATCCCTCTAAATTTATGGTATTAAATTCAGCAAGTTTAAGTATCGGTTTTAAAGAGAAAGTATAAGTAAAAGCTAAAGAAGCAAGTTAAGTAATAGAGTTTTCAGTGACGGTCCGGGCCACTGAGGGCACGGGGCGTCACAATCGTCATGTAGGTTGCTTACCTGCAATATGAATAAACTTATGAGCTAATTGCTCCGTAAGTTCAAACATACATACATGACATATAAGAACTCATACCATATAAGATAGAGCATATCTAATACTAACTGTGGCATCAGAACATTAACATAACATATATCATACATTACTTTAAACTTCATACTTAACGTACATAACATTGTAACATATTTGTACATACTTGAACATACTTTACATCATAATTATACTTGTCGCATACTTCAACATACTTAACATCATGAACATACTTAACATCGTAAACATACTTAACATATACTTAAACATTGTAAACATACTTAACATACTTAACGTATGTTTAAACATACTTAACATAGAACGTTGAACATGGTGTTAGTGGATATTATGTTCATTTATTTTTCGTTCTTTCTTTTTCATTGTTCTTTCTTTCTTTCATATCGTTCTATTCTTTTCATATCTTTACTTTCACTTTTAGGCCTCATTGATGGTCATATCTTAATGTAACTTGAACTTTAAACTTCTACACCCGAGACGTACCCCATCAGATTGGAAGCCATAAACATGATACCTCACCTTTGGAGGTTGGTACGCCAATGTTTAATGTTTCAGTCTTATTATCTTGCTTATCTTTCTCTTTCTTTACTTTATCTTTTCGTTCTTTTGTATGGCTCCAACCAAGTGACATTCCCATTGCCCCTTAGTCTGGAACCCTTTACATTTCTTTCTTTCTTTCGTTCATTCATTCATTCTTTCATTTCTTTTCTTTTCATAAGCATTTCATAAATCATTTCTTTCTTAATGTAGTTTTCATAGTATGCATTATGTTAGTCACACTTTAGTGCATATAGCAGTCACATACATAACTTTCATATAACAAATAAACACAGACATAACATGTCAGTTCATGTTACAGTCAACAAACTGCTTGAATTTACAAATACTTCTGCTCGTATTTCCTTTCTTGCTTTCTTGGTCCGTAGATGTTCCTTCATCGCGTCTGGAGTGGGTCCCTATAACTGAAATAATAACCGTTATTTTGAATCCTCATTTCATACATAAAGCTTAGTAAAACGTAAAAATTCTATGTTTCATTTCCCAATCATGAACTTAGGGGTCTGATATCCTATTTATAACTTTTCTGCTAACTTTTGACAAAATTACTATTTTGCCTCTAACGGGATTTTTTTCATCATAACCTTACTTTTATTTGATTTACAACTTGGTTTTGGCCCTTAGACTCTTAATTAAGCCTGTGACATCCCGTGCCTTGAATGGCCCGGACCGTCACTTAAAAACTACTACTACTAATACTGTTGCTTAATCTTACTAACATAGATATCGTAAATTTAGGGATTTTTTTTTTGAAGGTGTACGTGTTTACTATTCACGTACATGTACTTATAAAAATACATCGTCTAAATCATTGGGAATTCATTTATACATATATACTCATAAACTTGTTTAACTGATTACTATTCAAAAGATACTATTTAAATATACTGTTAACTGTTCCAAAATATACTGTTACTCAAAAAGCTATGCAGAAGATTTAACTTGTGGTGGTATCCATAACCTTGCCCTCACATCCCCCTTCACTGTCGTCATCGCCCATTGTTGTTTATGCCATAGGATGCTTACCTATAGTATGAACACACTTTGTGAGCTTTACACCCAGTAAGTACAACATGTCGTCCACAAAATACGTTTGAAACATAGTACATACTTGAAACCATATAAGCATGCTAGGTATCAACATATACCACTTTAACATATCACATACCAGATCATCACATATCATATCACATACCAAATCATCACATATCATATCATTGAATACAAAACTTTACATACTATATGCAAAGTAGAATACATCATGTACTGAATGCATCTTACTGTAGTTGGAAGCATAGTGAACTACATCGTGAATAATGCATGGTCCAATTATGCTCATTTTATGCTTCAATGTTCTCTTTCTTTCTTATGTCTACTTAGGCCATGTGTCAGTATTGAGTGTGCGTAGACCATCGAAAACGCCCGTGGCCACTAAAATGAAGAGCTATCAATGAATGCTCAACTTACTTTAACTTGAAAAACCTCTTCAACTGAAAAGGCTGGTATGACACGTTTATTAAATTTCTAACTTGTTTATCTATTCTGGCCATATGCTCTTCTAAGCTATCCCTAATTGACGCGATAGGGATATATGGCATCTAACTTGTTCTTTCATCAATCTACTCGATTGTGAAACTACATGCTCTTATACATGCTGTGTAATAACGTGTGCATGGTATGCATACTTAACATACTATAAAATCATCATTTTAAACTCATTTTATTCATGCTGTAGGCGGAGTTGTACTTATCTAGTTTGCAATCAAACTCATACTCTTGCCTTGGTCAACTTACAGGTTACTACCTGTCATCAATAACGTGTTAGGAAATGCCCTAAGCATTAGAGACATTTTGATGTATTTATTTTGAATTGGATAATAAAATTATATATAGAGGTTATTCATTACATTGCTGTTTGTCCTCATTCTATTTACATGTTAAAGTAAATGTAAGCAAATATGGCTCACTGACTACTTGTGTTAAAATGGTTAGAACGTTGCATGCAATGGACTTTTTGTATGCGAGAAGACAATGTTCTAAAGTAAGCGGTCTAAACTAAGGTCTGTAGTCTATGGGATTAGATCGAGTATCTAACTCATGTTAAGACTATTATGTTGTCTAAAGCCATGGTAAGAACGGTTTGTCCTGACTGTCTCGAGCATAGACTCCCAAGTAGAGACATAGATATGTTGCTTGGTGGTGACATATCAGACCGGGACTAAAGTGTGATTGATCTGTGTAGTCCGCTATGAGTGGATCAATCTGCTTTTGACGTTCATTATGCAATTACCTTAATCCTGAGTAAATGAACTACTTCATGTATATGACTTGTGTAGTTTGATGTTCCAATGGCTAAAGCGTTTCAGAGGTAGTAAGCTTATAGACCGGTTTGTTGGGTGTATGACTTGTATACGATGAAGGGTTCGTTTACAGATATTGGAATTATAGCTCTAATGAGGAGTTAAGGGTATCCTCTTAAAGGCATTATACTGAATGTGAAAATGGACAAAGCCTTGGGCCGTCTGCTGGGCGGATGACTTCTTATTCGTATATGGTTAGTAATCATTTTCTTTATTCGGTAGTATAATGGAACTTTAAGATAGCCTAATTAGTAGGATTAAATGGACTTTGGCCTAAGGCTGATCATGGATATCATATGAGGGTTTTGCATATATGACAAGGTCATTGGACATTAGCTTGTCACAGGCTTTCGTAATACGGTATATAATTGGGAGTTCAGTTTCTGGTTTATAGTGATGTGACTCTGAAATTAGTGATCATATGATTGAGTTGTTCGGTACAGAATAATGATCATATGGATTCATGGGAGCCTGATTATATGTGTCCAATTGGTCCCTTTACTAGCTTCACATAATTCCTTAACGATTGGCAAATTGATTTGTGTATGCTTATTGGCTAGTTGATTATGCATGGATGGTGTTGACATAGGATTAGGATGGTGGACAAGATTCTCTCTGGTTGAATTCATAATTTATTTTGGATAATAGAGTACACAATTATTTAAACTTCAAATAAGGTTGCCATAATTTTATTTGAGATTGGATTGGAGTTGTAGAAAATTATCCATGAGAACAAAATTTGAAATACAACTTTTTGTGGATTTTGAAATTTAAATTTTGAATTTGAAATTTAAATTTGAAATTCGAATTTGAAATTCGAATTTGAAATTCGAATTTGAAATTTAAATTTGAAATTTGAAATTTGAAATTTAAATTTGAAATTTGAAATTTGAAATTTGAAATCGAATTTTGAATTTTGAAATTTGAAATACAAATTTTGAATCACAGTCCAAGTGGAATTCAAATTCTCTGTAGATAATTCCACAATGTTAGGATTCGAATTTGAGTTGGATTATGGAGAGGAAAATCTTGTTTGAATCCTAACTAACTTAGTCGAAAATTTTGAGAAATATCCTCCTAGAATTTTTGGATTTTATGGATAAGATTGCAGGGAAAAATTCAAGTTTCAATCCCAGTTGAATTTGGATTCTCTCCTCCGTGGAAGTGGCCGAAAATTTTGAGTGAATCTCGAGGGAGATTTTCGATTATTTATGGATAAGGATGAGATAAAATTCAAGCTAGAGAATCCTATTTGAATTTTGATTCTTCTCATACTTTAATAGACGAATCTGGACAGGTTTATGGCCTTAGGGAAATTTAGATTTTTTATGGATAAATGGGGAGATAAAATTCAAGTTAAAATCCTGTTTGAATTTTGAATGCAAAAATCAAAAAGTGGCCGAATTCTTTTAGTGGATAAGGCCATGAAAATTTCAGTTTTTGTGAGTGGATAAGGGAGAAAATCTTCTCTTAATCCAATTCGAATTCAGAGGATCACCTCATGCAAGTTTATAAATAAAGGTCCTGCCACTCCAGTTCTCTCAGACCACAGACTCTGAGGTGAGTAGGCTTATTGTAGCACAACTCACCGTGATAATAAGTTCTTTAGAAATCTGGGTGGTCGGAAGAAGACTAGCAGTGCTAGCATACTGATCAAGGTTCAGGGTGCCCACACACTCAGCCATTCGGGAATTGGAGAATAGTAGAAAAGGCTAGTTGGTTGAAGCCCTATAATCATTCTCCTCCTACAGATTGGCGTCCTTTGAGTTATGAGTTTAAATTGTTGTTGGTTTATTATATATGGCATCATGAGATATTTAACGATCTTAAAAAATTTTATTATTCAGCTGCACCGCTCTGATACGTTTTTACCGATTTATTTCCTACAATTGGTATCAGAGCAATCTCATGACTATGCCATGTACATAAATTAGACAACTAGTTAGTCTTTTTATTTATGTATGGATTTGATATTTATAGAGTGGCATTCTAGGTTTCCTTTATGTTGTTATCATGTATTATGTATGTAGTATATGGTTATTTTAATTTTCTGAATTATTATAAGCATGCTTGTTTTATGCCGGTTATAGTTCCTTAGAATTTAGAAAATTGTATCTACGAATTTTTATATAACCATGGGAGTAGTTTATTATCACTATAACTTTCCCATGGATTTTAATTTTTTGTCTCTTAGAAATATTATGATTATAATTTTTTGTACATCGGAAACGGTTTAGGAAATTTTATGTAATTATTCTTGGAGGAGATTGAAGACCGTAATTTATTTTTCTCAAAATTTAAATTTAATTTAAAGGTTGAAATTTTGATTGTATGGAAGATTTCAATTTAATTAGGATTCAAATTAATTTTTGGAGATCCTAATGGGTAAATTGGAATATGGCACAGAAATCGAGGACCGCCCCCTTAGGATGGACCACCAGCCATGGTGGAGCTGCAGTCCCTACCCTCGGGCAGGATAGGGTTATGGCAGCCCCTGCCCACGGTTGCGCCACCCTTGGCTGCAGGCTCTGCCTGCAGCCGATGGTGGCCGTGGCCCCCCAAGGGATGGCGATATCCCTGGGCTGCAGCCCATGGTTGCAGGCGACGCCTGCAGCCTGGCGGGCTGCTGTGCCCACCTGGGCGTGCAGCCTGTGGCTGCAGGCTTGGCCTACAGCCTGGCATGGCTACACATGGCCTGCGGCCGTGGGCTGCCAGCCCCCCAAGGGCTGCCCACGGTGGCTGCCGGCCTCCGGGGCCGTGGGGCCGATGGTTCGAAAATCGAAAATTTTGATTTTTAAATTTGAGATTTAATTTTTAAATCATGTTTTAAAATGTGACGCCCCGTGCCCTCAGCAGCCCAGACCGTCACTGTAAACTCTATTACTTGCTTCTTTAGCTTTTACTTATACTTCCTCTTTAAAACCGATACTTAAACTTGCTGAATTTAATAGCATAATTTAGAGGGATTTTTTTTTTAATATACGCATACGTATTTACTATTCACATACGTATACTATTAAAATGTGGAATTTGAAAAACATAAGGATTTCAATTATACATACACTTATATACTTGTTTATATGATTAATATTCACCAAACACTATTTAAATATACTATTCATACATATACTGTTTACTGTTCCAAAATACCAATTAATCTTTACTATTCAAAATACTATTTAGCTGTCACCGTTCAAAATACTATTTACTCATACTGTGCGGAAGAATACTCGCGGTGTATCCATAACCTCATCCTCACATCCACCTCCGCCGCCATCATCGCCCCTTGGTGTTTGCGCTATAGGAAGCTTACCTACAGCATGAACACACTCCGTCAGCTTTACGCCCAGTAAGTACAACATGTTAACCGCAAAACATGTTTAAAATATAGCACATACTTAAAATCCTAAGCATGACATATATCACTTAATAAATCACATACCATATAAGCATATCACATATCAGCTCACATATCATGTCATCACATAACATGTCATAACACTGAATATAAAACTTCACATACTTTATGCATGACAGAAGCATCGTGTACTGTATGCACTCTACTGAAAAAGAAAGCATAACGAACTATAACTAATGCATGATCCAGTTATGTTCATTTATGCTTCAAACTTCTCTTTTCTTTTCTTGTCTATTTAGGGCCCATGTGTTAGTACCGTGTGCGCGCAGACCAACGGTAACGCCCGAGGTCAACTAATGCCGATGAGCCATCAACTGATGCTAAACTTTTGGCCTTAACTTTCTTTAACTGGAAACCCCTTCGACTGAAGGAGCTGGTACGACACACCTATTTATTTCCATCTTGTTTAACTGTTCTAGCCATACGCTTCTCTAAGCTGTCCCCAATCCTACGCGGTAGGGATCTATGGCTTCTAACTTGTTCTTTCATCAATCTACTCGATTGTGAAACTATATGCTCTTATGTATGCTGTGCAGCATCGTGTGCAAGATACATACTTAAAGTACTGGAAAAGCATCATTTTAAATTCATTTTATTCATGCTGTAGGCGGAGTTGTACTTACCTGTCATCAGACAGTTTATACTCTCGCCTTCGTCACAATACAGGTACCTCCCTGTAATCATAATACATTTCGTGAACATTTACTCTTAGGTCACTGTGGTCATTAGTGACTAATAAAAACTCTATCGTTAGTGATACCGATCCTTATCGGTACTAATTGGCCTCTTCTTAAGAATTTGATTTTCTAATCATTGTTAATTAATTTATTTACCTAATAAATAAATTAACATCGCTCTTAGGTCACTCTATCGTTAGGAACTAATAAACTTATCGTTGTGTGGTACCGATGCCTATCGGTACCCAACTGCTCTACTTTGGGAAATTTGATATCTAATTTTTAATCGCGCTTGATTAATTTGTCTACTTGACAAATTAATCACTGTCTCTCACTATCCCATTCCGACTTGGTCCTTGACTGGCTAACCGACCAGTCAACTGACTGAATACCTCCCATATGACCATTTAGCCTGTCAGGTTACCGTTACCGATGTAATCGTCCCAAATTTTATACTTAGATCACACCCGTCCCTCGGGTGGCACTATTCTGATCTAGGGGTCATTTTCTTACATTTCGAGATTTCTAATTGGGCGGTTCACTAATCCTGTAAACGTCCATCCTTCTTTCCTGGACTTAAGTCATCGAGGGGGCTCGGGTTCCCATCCCGATCACATTTTCACCCCTCATTTCCTCAAATACCCCTTTGTGCCGTTTTAGAAATTTCGGCAGCATTTTCGCTTAATTTTTGGGTTTCCGGTGTTTAGGAAACGCCTCAAAACCATCTAACCTATTCTATACTGCTACGTACTAAACCAGAGGCCTAATTTTTACGTAAAAGCTCTGCTTTTTACGTAAAAATATTCACATTTCCTCACATTCTCTTTTTCGACTTTTCATCCCTTTTTCTTACAATTCCTCAAGTCAGTAAACCATAATTAATACATAATTATTTCTAATAATACATTGAGGAATTAAGAGATCAAAACCACTACCAAAATCGTTCCCGTCGGCGGTCGGGTGAACCGTTCGATTTCGATCGCACAATTTTTGAATCATCATTCTTCACTTTTGAAACTCCGGTTTGCAAATCCGATGCCACGGATGTGTTCGGAACGTCGAAAATAGACCAATGGGCCATTCTTCAATTTTCGGTCTCCGGTCGCCATTGACCGGCATTGACCACCATTGACCGGTGTTGACCGACGTTGACCACAGCGGCGATGGGAGTGGCGACCACTATCTTGAAGAGCTCGACGAGAGGAACCCATTGGTGGTGTCAATTTCACCAATCGAGGCTCCTATCACCGGAAATCGGCCCTTGAAAAGTCGGCGACGGCGGCGGTGTTGGATCTTCATTTTCCGGCGTTGTTGCCCAAAATTGATTTGAGGCTTTTGATCTACATGTTGTTCTGAGCATTTTGATACCGACCTTGCAACTCAACTCCACCGGAATAGCAAGATTCGACGGAGGCGATGGCGACGGTGAACCTTGGGCGGCGCGATTCGGCCGCTGTTGACGTGAAATGAAGCCTGGGTTTTGTTCTACCCTTAACCACGAATCCATTGGGACCGGAATCGTGGCATTTGGACGTCAGACGGCGGAGAAATCACAGTTTGAAAAGTTCAGCCACCGGCGGCTTTAGGCGGCACGTGCGGCGTTCTCCGGCGTCGGTTCCGTCGACTCGGCACACCGTTGGACTCAGCTCGTCGAGAGCTTTCCAATGGTGCCGGCGGTGTCGAAAACGGAGGCCGGATTCGATGGTCGGTCACTGTTCATCCTCGTGTGGTGTGGGAGGGAGAAAATGAGATTTGGAAAAATATGGGAGCTATTTTTGTAGAATCCCCAAAATTTCGTCCTTTATACTAATTTTTCGAAAAATTTTAAGATAGGCTATACTGACTAATTTGGGTGTGCTGAACCCAAATATATCAGTTTTATTTTCATCCGAGGTTGTCTCGACCAGTTTTCTGATACTGCATGGTTCCCAGTCAAAAATTACTTTTTGTGCTCAAATGACTAATTTGAGCATTCTAATTCCAAGTATATCAGTTTTATATCAAGAAAAGGTCATCTTGACCAATTTCTTGATACTGTGGTTAAGCCTACACTGTGTTGACACTACGCACGTATAACGAGGCGTTTTTGCATGAAATTTCAAACACAATTTCCCTTTACTAATTTGGACGTGCTGATTTCAAATTTATCAGTTTTACGTCCATCTGAGGTCTTCTAGACCAGTTTTCGGGATCTATATGACCCTGTCTCGAAAAACGTGTCAGGTGCCTGATTGACTAATTTGGGCGTCCTGAGTCTAAATATATCAGTTTTGGGGGGAGAAAAGGTCGTCTTGACCCTTATCCCGATACTGCGTATCTTTTAAACAAAATCTACATTTTATGCTCACTTGACCAGATTGAACCTGCTGACTATAATATGTCAATTTTATGCCAGATTAAGGCCGTCTTGGCCACTAACCTGACATTTCATTTCTCACTATTCACTATTCACTATTCACTATCTGACTGACTAATCTGAGTGTTCTGACTCCGATTTTGTCAGTCTCTGGGCGAGAAGAGGTCATCTAGACCACTTTTCTCAATACTGTACATCTATTAGGGCAATTATCACTGCTGCGCTCAAATGACCAGTCTGAGCGTACTGATGACTAGCTCATCAGTTCTGTATCATGAAATGGTCGTCTAGACCGGTTTCTTGATATTGCATGTCTCAACGCATATTCACATAATAGGGTGGACCGATTTCACTGTCGATTACCCCTTTCACTGCCTGAATAGTAATTAAACATTACTATTCTTGTTTAATTCATTCAACTGAAAAGCACACTGTGTTTATTAACTTAATTACATCATTACATAGTAATTAATTTTCATAATTCATGAGAGTCATTACAGTGGCTCTCGGCTCATTACACAGCGTTCTACACGGACTCTTACGCGTGCGTGTGCAACGCAACACGGGCGTGTACATTTCAGACACAGACATGTACTAGTTGAGACTACTCAACACGACCATGTCTTTGAAATACATTCATCTATCTGAGCGGTACACAGCCTCTTACACGATCGTGTACTTGACCGTGTTTCTTTAATTGTACTAAAAGACATTAAATTATGTCCATTTTATTCCTTAATGACTTATTACATGGTAAGTAGGTATCATGAAAATGGTGGTCATTACAAAAAATATGTAATTGAAAATTTGAAAATTTTGAAATTACATATTATTACACATGATATTTAAAATTGTTTAAAAAAATTTGAATTTGAAATTTAAATTTTAAATGATTCTTAGGATGAGAAATAAATGGAGAGGCTACATAAAGATGGATACAAGAAGACGGAACAAAATTCAAGACCCAAAGAATGCTTTGGATGGAATTTTATAATCTTTATTTTCTTTGTTCTAGGATGGAACCATGGCTTGGTTTTTACTTTGTCAATTATTTTTTCTGTGATATGTCATGGATGTATAAATATGTATTGATGAATTTTTTTTATGCATATTTGATAACATGTCATATATGATAGGTGAGTGCCGCTCATACTATATTGATCATACATATTTGTCAAAACTTGCATGTTTTTCAAAATATTGAGTGAGAGAGGGTTTCAAACAAAACCCACGGCCTCCATTGTTGATCCATATGTGAAAGCATGGTAACACCTTGCGTCAGTTCGGCCCTGACCATACACCTCAGTAGGTGTTTACCGCCGCCGGTGTACTAGGTTGGATCTCCTATGTGGAAAACGTGTTCAGGCACGATCCTATTCATGACCATCCCTCGGTGGCTTGGTAGGATGTGGATCGGGCTATGTAAACAATGGTTATACACTCAAGACTTGTTTAGTTATTAACCTTCCCTAGAAGCTCTGTTAACTAAACTGGTGGCCAAAATAAGCAGTTATTAATATATGTCTTAACCTTGGAGGATTTAAGGCAGCATATATTAATTGGACGGGGTCCATGTTCCAGCTATTTGTCTCATGACCACCCCTCGGTGGCTTGGGGTAATAGGTGCTGAGAATTACCATTACAATGCTACATGTTTTTCAAGTTTCATGTAGGAACATATTTGTATGTTTTATTTGCTAAATTATCTGTATATTTGCTTGGGCTTTGTAATGATGTCTACTATAATTTTATTTCAATTCAAAATGTCACCGATACCCCTCATTTCAATACATACTGAAAATAAGCTGAATGGCGATAATTATAAAGACTGGAAAAGAAATCTACTGATAGTTCTCAGTTGCGAGAGACACAAGTTCGTCCTGGACAAACCATGCCCACCTGGGCCCAAACCTGACACACCGATTGAGGAGGTCTTGGTTGCCCATACTCGTTGGAGAGAATCCAATGAGATAGCTCGATGCTACATTTTTTCTAGCGTGACGAGTGCTTTACAAAAGCAGCATGAGACTTATCAAGTTGCCAGGGAGATCATGGAAAATCTGGAGGACATGTTCGGAGGCTAAGAAAAATTAGCTCGACAGTCTGCTATTACCAGCATTATGAACTCTATGCAAAAGGTAGGTACTTTGGTGATGTGACATCCCCTGATTCCAACCACTCGCAACCGTCATGAATCGACTCTACGGCTGACCAAGACCGTTCGTGTATTGAATTCGAATCGTCAGTTTTAAACTCTTTTGCTCATAATTGGTAAATACCTGGGCCTAAAATTTCGCCCATAATTTTTTTTCTTTAATACCTACTTTTTCCTACGAACACCAAGTAAGAAAACGATATAAAATATAATACTGGCCTATCTATGTCTTAAATAAGTACATCATATTATATAACATATATAATATATATATATGTACTGTATATTTTGTCTTCAAACATATTTTCTTTAACTCAAAAAGCTCAGCGGAAAACTTATGGCAGGACCAAGTCCACGGTGAGTTCCCTATCCCCTTGACACGCTCGCATCCTGCTGCCATCCAAGAATCTACTAGACAGGTTTCTTACCTGCAACATGAACAAACTGATGAGCTAACAGGCTCAGTAAGTTCAAATATTCATAGTAAGAATCATATTGATTCAAAAACATTATAAACTCAATTTTCTATGAATAGTACTATTCATCATAAATAGTAACTTTGACCTTTGACCGATGAATAGTATCAATTACCCTAACTGGTTAATATTCACTTTACCCTAACTGTGCACTATTCACATATCCTAACCGAATTTACATTACTCTAATGTAAACTTCGGTTATGCTCAATTATGATTTTTATCATTTTGTTGATTGTTTATTCTCTATTTGATTTCTAGTTTAGAGCTCTGTTTATGGCAGTACCGATGATTATTAGCGCACTGACTGGGAGGGTCTAAGGAGCGACCTTAGAACATCGTCTTCCACAGTCCTAATAACCTCGTAGGATTTAAACAAACCTCCACCACTATGTTGGAGGGGCGGTATGCCTTAATGGTTTCATTACCATCTTTCAATTTATAGTTTTGACCAAGTGATCTTATATGTCACCTCAAGGCCACTATCCTCCATTGCCCGTAGGTCTTACTTATTTTTGTTATTTGGGATATGTTGTTCTAACTAATCCCCAAATGCTTATAGGATTTTATATCTAGTGTACATCTAGTATAGAATAGATTAACACAATATTTCATGTTACAGACACGAAAATGCTTGAACTTACCAATACTACACTAGTGTCCACTTCCGGAACTCCTCCGCAGTTCTATCTCTATTTTGGGTTCCTACAGACATAATAGTGTCTATTAATACCCTGTTTTAATTATCACTTTAAATATACATTTATTTCACTTAACAATTCTACACATTTAAATTTTGTTTATGGTACACAGTCTGCAACATGCCCATGTTCTAGCCCGTGTACCTCTCGGGTCTATTCTACACGGCCATGTTGTTTTCTTTCTTAGCCGTGTAACTGTACACGGCTCGATACACGCCCGTGTTCAAGCCCGTGTATCCTTCTACACGCCCGCGTTCCTCAAAATTTTTAGAACTTTAACTCTAAAATCTTTATTTTGAGTCTTAGAATTTTATCTAAGTTATTCTAGGTCTTTTAGGGTTCTTTCCGAGCCTTTGCGAAAATTTTTGGTCAAAATGACCATTTTGCCCCTAACGGGTCTCGGGTTCGTAATTGTTTCGTTCTATCATTTTTTCCCAAATTTTCTAAGTCTCATTATTTTAAAATAATATTTCCTAGGCTTTTGTATCATTTTACAGCTTAAATTGCTGCAAAATCTCAACTTCATTTTTTTCCCGACCCTCGGTTACTATTCATCCATCACCTAGGGTCGTTTTTTTCATTTTTCGAGCGTTTCGGAGCCTCAAATGGCCCTTTCACTACTTATTAACGTTATTTATCCCGTCTCCGACCCTCGGTCCTCGAGAGGCTCGGGTTTCCTATCCCGACCTAAATTTTTCCCTCGTTTCCCAAAATACCTCTAACATGAATTTTTTTTCCTGTTTTAGGCATTTTAGTGTTTTAAGGTCGGTTTACTATTCTTTTTGGGTTGGTTTTCCATTTCTAATTCTAATTCACCGAGGGGTCTCAGTTTCCTTTCCGAGTTCAATATTTTTACCCCTCGTTTCCCAAAATGCCCTTAAGCCAATTTTAGAAATTTCAGCAGCATTTCCGCTTATATTTTAAGGTTTTCCGATGTTAGGTACGCCTCAGAACCTTTGTACCTACCACGTACTATACCAGGGGCCTATTTTATACAAAGTTTCCAAACTTTGTATAAAAATTTTTCACATGATTCAACATTTAGAAACTAACACAAACCACAACATTTTTCTTTCAAACTAGCATCGGTTTACTAGTTAATCACATCTAAATAATTTTCATCACATCACATCATTCTTAGGCTTTCCAATGCATAAAACAACATCCAAAAACCTAACAAAACATGCATTCTAACCCTAGTTATAGCCACGGATTTTATGCATAAACACAAAGAAAATTTCATTTTCTTTCCTAGGGTTTTTTTTTTATTAACATTTTTCAACATTAAAAATTTTTCATTTCTTAATGTTCATGCCCACAGTTTTAGCAAGAAAATTACATCAAAATTTTCTTGTTTCTTTATTCCAATTCATGCTTAATTCAACACATAATTGAATGAACATAAATACTAAATCAAAACACCAAAACTCATGCATTTTTCACACCATTGAAGCCACGGATTTTCAAGGGAAACATGCAAAATTTTTGCTTGTTTTTTTCAATCCTAATTCATGCTTTAATTACTACAAATCAAACCAATCATAGAATCAACAAATCAACAATTTTTTTCATTGTTTTTCAACCCTCTAAACCCACGGATTTTCTATGGAAAATCAAGGAAAAATGCTTCAATTTTGAAGCTTACCTTGATTAGTTGATGCCTTGAGATTGGAAATGCAATTCAAGCTAGGTTTGATGTGAAATTGAAAACAAAATTTTTGGTTTAAGGGAGGTGAAGCTCACGGTTTTGGGCTGAAGAAAAAAGGCAAGAGTTTAGTTGGTTTTTTCCATTTTTTTGCTTGAATTTTGATGCCTATTTATAGGCAAAAACCAAGGGCTTTTTGTAATTTTTTTTCCAACAATTTCCTAATTGTTCAAGGACTAAAAAGTAAAGATTTTGGGGCAAAAATCAAATTTTTTTCTTCTCCCTTTCCAAGTGGCCGAATGACCTTTTAAAAATTTTAAAAAAAAATTTTTAATGGCTTTTTGGCATGATCTTAGCCATTGATCATAAAGTAGGCTAATCTACACCATACACCTTTCAAAATTACTTTCTAATTTTAAGAAAAATAATTTGTATTATGACATAATTAAGGTGATGTCATCAACTATTCACATTAATTCATTAATTAATTCGTGGTTAATTTTTGACTATAATCCGATTCGAACGGAACTTTATCGAAATCACGTAGGCGAGTTCTCAACGCCTCCAGTGCGATCGGTTTGTCTTATTTTGCTTCCGTTTGACCAGAATTCTCTACCATAAATTTCTATTGTTTTAGTACATTTCAATGCACTCTCTAGGGATTTCGGCTCTGATTTCGAACCGTCTCACTCAATTATATCTAGTAAGATTTTTCAACTCTGAACTCACACACTTTAGCACTACCAGAACATTTTTACACCATTCACAACAGTATTGAAATGCAACTTTTTCGCATTTTATTCATTAAAATTGTTATACACATACAATTTTAATCTATTTCGAGAATCTAAAATTCCTGGTTATCACAGGTGAAGGATCATATGATCACTCTAATGGGATTCTTTGCTGAGATTGCCGAGAACGGTGCAGAACTGGACTACAACACCCAGATCGAGATGGTGTTCAAAACTCTGTCAAAAGATTTTATGGGGTTTAAGGCTGCATATAATCTGGCGAAAAGGGAGTTAGGACTTACTGAGCTCATGAAGCAGCTCCAAGCTTATGAGCAGATGATCAAGGATGGGGATGCGATCCTACCAAAAGGAGAGGCCAATTTGGCAGAATCTTCCAAACCCTCATAGAAGGCCAAATCAGAAGCAAGCGGCTTTCAGTTCTTATAATCCTCTTGTCTCGGATGGGAAGAAGAAGAAGAAGAACAAGAAGCCTAGGGACCCTAAAAAGTCTAAGTGCTTCTGCTGTGGGAAGGTAGGTCACTTCAAGAAGGCTTGTCGGGAATTCCTAGCCGCCAAGGGCAAGGAAGGTAAGGAACTTCACTATTTAGAAGTGTGTTTGGTGGAAGAATCGAAAAACACTTGGGTCATTGATTCGAGTGCCACTAATCATGTTTATGTTTCTATGCAGGGGTTCATGGAAATGAAAGTCTACAAGATAGGAGCCTCTTATTGCGAACTAGAGACGGTAGCTTGGTGGTGGCTGAAGCAGTGGGAAACGTTTACCTCTACTTTGATGAATTTAGGTTTATTTTATTAGAAGACTGTTTTTATGTTCTTAACTTTAGGAGGAACCTTATATCTGTTAGGAAATGCCCTAAGCATTAGAGACATTTTGATGTATTTATTTTGAACAGGATAATAAAATTATATATATATAGAGGTTATTTATTACATTGCTATCTCTCCTCGTTTTATTTACATGTTAAAGTAAATGTAAGCAAATATGGCTCTCTGACTGCTTGTGTTAAAACTGTTAGAACGTTGCATGCAATGAACTTTTGTATGCAAGAAGACAATGTTCTAAAGTAAGCGGTCTATACTATGGTCTGTAGTCTATGGGGTTAGACTGAGCATCTAACTCATGTTAAGACTATTATGTTGTCTAAAGCCTTGGAGGGGACGGTTTGTCTTGACTGTCTGGAGCTGGACTCCTAAGTAGAGACATAGATATGTTGCTTGGTGGTGACATATTAGACCAAGACTAAAGCGTGATTGATCTACGAAGTCCGCTTTGAGTGGATCGATCTGCTTTTGACGTTCATTGTGCAGTAACCTTAATCCTGAGTAGATGGACAGCTTCATGTATATGACTTGTGTACTTTAATGTTCCAATGGCTAAAGCGTCTCGGAGGTAGTAAGCTTATAGACCGGTTCATTGGGTGCATGACTTGTATACGATGAAGGATTCGTTTACAGATATCGGAATTATAGCTCTAATGAGGAGTTAAGGGTATCCTCTTAAAGGCATTATACTGAATGTGAAAATGGACAAGGCCTTGGGTCGTCTGCTGGGCGGATGACTTCTTATTCACATATGGTGAATAATCATTTTCTTTATTCGGTAGTATGATGGAACTTTAAGATAGCCTGATCAGTAGGATTAAACGGACTTTGGCCTCAGGCTGATCATGGATATCATATGAGGGTTTTGCATACATGATAATATCATTGGATGATAGCTTGTCACAGGCTTACGTAATACGGTATATAGTTAGGAGTTCAGTTTCAAGTTTATAGTGGTGTGACTTTAAAATTAGTGATCATATGATTGAGTTGTTCGGTAAAGAATGATTATCATATGGATTTACGGGAGCCTGATTATATATGTCCAATCAGTCCCTCTACTAGCTCCACATAATTCCTTAACGTTTGGGAAAATTGATCTGTGTGTGCTATTGGCTAGTTTATTATACATGGATGGTGTTGACATAGGATTAGGATGGTAGACAAGATTCTCCCCGGTTGGATTCAGATTTTGTTTTGGATAATAGAGTACATAATTATTTGAACTCCAAATAAAGTTGCCATGATTTTATTTGAGATTGGATTGGAGTTTTAGAAAATTATCCATGAGAACAAGAATTTGAAATACAACTGTTTTGTGGATTTTGAAATTTGAATTTTGAAATTTGAAATTTGAATTTTGAAATTTGAATTTGAAATTTAAATTTGAAATTTGAAGTTGAAATTTGAATTTGAAATTTAAATTTGAAATTTGAAATTTGAATTTGAAATTTAAAATTCAAATTTTGAATTAAAGTCCAAGTGGGATTTGAATTTCTTATGGTAAATCCACAAGGAATGAAATTCGAATTTGAGTTGGATATGGAGAGGAAAATCTTGTTAGAATCCTACTTGAATTTTGAATCCAAATCCTAACAATAATGGACGAAAATTTTGAGGATTATCCTCATGGAATTTTTGGATTTTTTGTGGATAAGGTTCAAGGAAAAATTCAAGTTTCAATCCAAGTTGAATTTGGATTCTCTCTTCCCTAATTATGGCCAAAAATTTGAGGAAGATCTCCTAGGAGATTTTTGGTTATTTTGGATAAGGATGAGATAAGATTCAAGCTTGAAAATCCTAGTGGAATTTTGATTCTTCCTTATCCAAAAGTAACCGAAAATTTTGTTGGGATTTTCCCCTTGGATTTTTAGATTTTTTGGTTGAAAAAGGGAGATAAGATTCATGTTAAAATCTTGTTTAGATTTGACCTGGATAATCCTAATGTTGGTCGAAATTTGTTGGGATTTTAGCTTGGATAATTTTGGATTTTATGTTGTGGATAAGGGAGAAAATATTCTCCTAATCTAATTCGAATTCAGAGAATCACCTCATGCAAGTCTATAAATAGAGGTCCTACCACTCCAGTTCTCTTAGACTATAGACTCTCAGGTGAGCAGGCTTATTGTTGTATAACTCATCATGACAATAAGTTCTTTAGAGATCTGGGTGGTCGGAAAAAGACTAGCAGTGCTAGCATACTGATCGAGGTTCAGAGTGCCCACACACTCAGCCATTTAGGAATTGGAGAATAGTAGAGAAGGCTAGTTAGTTGAAGTCTTCCGGTCATTCTCCTTCTGCAAGATTGGCGTCAATGAGGTATGAGTTGAAATTGTTGTTGGTTTATTGTATATGGCATCATGAGATATTTAACAATCTTGAAAATTTTTTATTGTTCCGCTGTGCCATTCTGATACGTTTTTACCAATTTATTTCCTTCAATATCAGTAGCTTGTTTAATAAAGGATTCTTATTCAATTTCTTTTAGTAAAAGAGTTGATATTCATAAAAATAAGTCTTTTATCTATTCTGGATAGATGGACGGAAACCTATATTTGATCAAGCCAAAGATGTACTCACTGCTTGACACCGAATTAATAAATAACTCTAAAAGGTTGAAAGTTTCTCACTCTAACAAGGCATATCTTTGGTATTTAAGACATGGTCATATTAATTAGGATAAGATTCAAAGGTTGGTGAAAGACGGTCCTCTAGAATCTCTAGAGGAGGTACGTCTTCCTCAATGTGAGTCTTGTCTTAAGGGTAAGATGACTAAGAGGTCATTTGGAGTTAAGTGTACTAGGGCTCACGAACTCTTAGAAATTATGCATATCGACGTATGTGGTCCCATGAACATTGTAGCATGAGGAGGGTTCGAGTATTATGTCTCCTTTATAGATGATTACTTGAGGTATGGATATGTGTACCTGATGCACCGCAAAAGTGAAACCTTTGATAAGTTCAAAGAGTATCGTGCGGAAGTGGAAAAGCAATTGGGTAAATCCATAAAGATGCTTCGATATGATCGAGGTGGCGAATACCTCTCTGATGAATTTCTAGGATATCTTGTAGAGAATGGGATATTATCCTAATTGACTGCACCTGGTACTCCATAACAGAATGGTGTATCCGAAAGGAGAAATAGGACCTTATTAGATATGGTGTAGTCCATGATGAGTTATTCAACGCTGTTGTTATCATTTTGGGGATATGCATTACAAACGGTGTGCTATATTCTGAACCAGGTTCCAAGAAAGTCAATTCCTAAGACTCCGTATGAATTGTGGCATGGCAGGAAGCCTTCCCTTGGACATATAAGAATATGAGGCAGCCTGACAAATGTACTGGATGGGGATGCAAAGAAGTTGAAACCAAGAACAGAATTATGCATGTTGGTAGGGTATCCTAAGGGAACTAAGGGAGGTCTGTTCTATAACCTGAAGGAATAAAAAGTCATTGTTTCGACCCATGCGACATTCTTGGAGGAAAGTCATATGAATGACTTTAAGCCTCGAAGCAAAGTGGTGCTAAAGAAGTTATCAAGTGAAAGAACTGCTCCACAGATTTCGATCTTGGATGTAAGTCTGAGTTCCGGTGAAAGACCTGTAGACGATCAACAATTTAGGGTGCTTCGTCGTAGTGGGAGGGTTTCGAAGAAGCCTAATTTCTTCATGTATGATGCCGAGGTATACCAGGCCTAGGCTCATGAGCATGAGGATGATCCAGTTACCTATGATGAAGCTATAAATGATGTTGTTTCTAAATCTTGGAAACAGGCCATGAACAATGAAATGGATTCTATGAAATCCAACTCTGTTTGGGAACTTGTAGATCTGCCGGATGGGATAAAACCCATTGGATGCAAGTGGATCTACAAAAGAAAGAAGGATGTGGAAGGGAGAGTGGAAACTTTCAAAGCTAGACTGGTTTCAAAGGGGTACACGTAAAAGGCTGGAATCGATTACGATGAAACCTTTTCACTTGTTGCTATGCTGAAGTCTATCAGTATTCTTCTGTCCGTTGTTGCAGCTCTCGATTACGAGATCTGGCGAATGAACGTCAAGATGGCATTCTTGAATGGCCATCTTGAGGAATTTATCTACATGATATAGCCCGAAGGGTTCATAGCAAAAGGCCAAGATAGAAAAGTCTGTAAGTTGCTCAGATCCATTTATGGATTAAAGCAAGCATCCCCCTCATGGAGCCAGAGTTTGATCAAGCGATCAAGACATTTGATTTTGAGCAGAAAGTTGATGAACCCTGTGTTTATAAACGTATTAAGGATAGTAAAGTGGCCTTTCTAATACTCTATGTCGATGATATACTACTTATTGGGAATGATGTAAGGAACTTATTATCGGTCAAGCTTTGGTTGCACTAATAGTTTGATATGAAGGACTTGGGAGAAGCTAATTATGTTCTAGGCATTCGTCTCTTTAGAGATCGAATGAACAAAATGACAGCATTATCTCAGGCTTCATACATAGATAAAATAATTGATAAATATGTAATGCAAGAGGCAAAGAAAGGTTCACAACCTTCTATTGCCGGTCTAACTCTTTCATTGGATGACTATCCAAAGACATCAGAAGAAAGAGAGTGTATGAGTAAGGTCTCTTATGCATCTGCTGTGGGTAGCCTTATGTACGCTATGCTTTACACTCGCCCGGACATATGTTTTGTAGTAGGTATGGTGAGTCGATTCAAGCGAATCCTGGAACCAAGCACTGGCAAACAGTAAAGCATATACTCAAGTATCTTAAGAAAACGAGGGATTATATGCTGGTGTTTTCTAGAGGGGACCTAGCACCCGTAGGATATACAGACTCAGACTTCCAAACTTGCAAGGATTCGAGGAAATCAATATCAGGATCAGTGTTCTTGCTCGGAGGAGGTGCCATTGTGTAGAAGAGTGTGAAATAGGGTTGCACAACTGACTCTACAATGGAGGCTGAGTATGTGGCTGCGGCTGAGGTATCTAAAGAAGCGGTTTGGCTCTGCAAGTTGTTTAGAGACCTTGAGGTTATTTCGGGTGTTGACAAGCCTATCACACTTTACTGTGATAACACTAGGGCTATTGCCAACACAAGGGAATCTCGGCACCACAAGAGGACTAAGCACATAGATGGGAGGTATCACATTATTAGAGGGCACTTGGAGACAGGACAAGTAGACGTATGTAAGATCACATCTGAGGACAACATTGCCAATCCTTTTACTAAGACTTTGGTGGCTAGAAGCTTTGAGAGGCATGTAGAGGCGATGGGGATGTGTAACATGGCACATCTACTAGCTTAGGGCATGTGGGAGATTGTTAGGAAATACCCTAAGCATTAGAGACATTTTGATGTATTTATTTTGAACTGGATAATAAAATTATATATAGAGGTTATTCATTACATTGCTATTTGTCCTCATTCTACTTACATGTTAAAGTAAATGTAAGCAAATATGGCTCACTGACTGCTTGTGTTAAAACTGTTAGAACGTTGCATGCAATGGACTTTTTGTATGCGAGAAGACAATGTTCTAAAGTAAGCGGTCTAAACTAAGGTCGGTAGTCTATGGGATTAGATCGAGTATCTAACTCATGTTAAGACTATTATGTTGTCAAAAGCCATGGTGGGGACGGTTTGTCTTGACTGTCTAGAGCATAGACTCCTAAGTAGAGACATAGATATGTTGCTTGGTGGTGACATATCAGACCGGGACTAAAGCGTGATTGATCTGCGTAGTCTACTATGAGTCAATCTGCTTTTGATGTTCATTATGCAATAACCTTAATCCTGAGTAAATGAACTACTCAATGTATATGACTTGTGTACTTTGATGTTCCAATGGCTAAAGCGTCTCAAAGGTAGTAAGCTTATAGACCGGTTCGTTGGGTGCATGACTTGTATACGATGAAGGGTTTATTTTCAGATATCAGAACCATAGCTCCAAGGAGTTAAAGGTATCCTCTTAAAGGGATTATACTGGATGTGAAAATGGACAAGGCCTTGGGTCGTCTGCTGGGCAGATGACTTCTTATTCACATATGGTGAATAATCATTTTCTTATTTGGTAGTATAATGGAACTTTAAGATAGCCTGATCAATAGGATTAAACAAACTTTGACCTAAGGTTGATCATAGATATCATATGAGGGTTTTGCATATATGACAAGGTCATTGGACATTAGCTTGTCACAGGCTTTTGTAATACGGTATATAATTGGGAGTTCAGTTTCAGGTTTATAGTGGTGTGACTCTGAAATTAGTGATCATATGATTGAGTTGTTCAGTATAGAATGATGATCATATGGATTCACGGGAGCCCGATTATATATGTCCAAATTGTTAGGAAATGCCCTAAGTATTAGAGACATTTTGATATATTCATTTTGAACTGGATAATAAAATTATACATAGAGGTTATTCATTACATTGCTATCTGTCCTCGTCTTATTTACATGTTAAAGTAAATGTAAGCAAATATGGCTCACTGACTGCTTGTGTTAAAACTGTTAGAACGTTGCATGCAATGGACTTTTGTATGCGAGAAGACAATGTTCTAAAGTTAGCAGTCTAAACTATGGTCTGTAGTCTATGGGGTTAGACCGAGCATCTAACTCATGTTAAGACTATTATGTTGTCTAAAGCCTTGGAGGGGACGGTCTGTCTTGACTGTCTGGAGCTGGACTCCCAAGTAGAGACATGGATATGTTGCTTGGTGGTGACATATTAGACCGGGACTAAAGCGTGATTGATCTACGTAGTCCGCTATGAGTGGATCAATCTGCTTTTGACGTTCATTGTGCAATAACCCTAATCCTGAGTAAATGAACTACTTCATGTATATGACTTGTGTACTTTGATGTTCCAATGGCTAAAGCGTCTCAGAGGTAGTAAGCTTATAGACCGGTTCGTTGGGTGCATGACTTGTATACGATGAAGTGTTTGTTTGCAGATATCGGAATCATAGCTCTGAGGAGTTAAAGGTATCCTCTTAAAGGAATTATACTGAATGTGAAAATGGACAAGGCCTTGGGTCGTCTGCTGGGCGGATGACTTCTTATTCACATATGGTGAATAATCATTTTCTTGATTCGGTAGTATAATGGAACTTTAAGATAGCCTGATCAGTAGGATTAAACGGACTTTGACCTAAGGCTGATCATGGATATCATATGAGGGTTTTGCATATATGACAAGGTCATTGGATGGTAGCTCGTCACAGGCTTACGTAATACGGTATATAATTGGGAGTTCAGTTTCAGGTTTATAGTGGTGTGACTCTGAAATTAGTGATCATATGATTGAGTTGTTCGGTACAGAATGATGATCATATGGAATCACGAGAGCCTGATTATATATGTCCAATCAGTCCCTCTACTAGCTCCACATAATTCCTTAACGTTTGGCAAATTGATTTGTGTATGCTATTGGCTAGTTTATTATGCATGGATGGTGATGACACAGGATTAGGATGGTAGACAAGATTCTCTCCGGTTGGATTCAGATTTTGTTTTGGATAATAGAGTACACAATTATTCGAACTCCAAATAAAGTTGCCATGATTTTATTTGAGATTGGATTGGAGTTGTAGAAAATTATCCATGAGAATAAGAATATGAAATACAACCGTTTTGTGGAATTTGAAATTTGAATTTTGAAATTTGAAATTTGAATTTTGAAATTTGAAATTTGAATTTTGAATTTGAAATTTGAATTTGAAATTTGAATTTGAAATTCGAATTTGAAATTTGAATTTGAAATTTAAATTTGAAATTTGAAATTTGAAATTTGAAATTTGAATTTGAAATTTGAATTTGAAATTTGAAATTCAAATTTTGAATCACAGTCCAAGTAGGATTCGAATTTGTTGTGGAAAATCCACAAGGTTTGAAATTCGAATTTGAGTTGGATTTGGAGAAGATAATCTTGTTAGAATCCTACTTGAATTTTGAATCCAAATCCCAACAAATAAGGGACGAAATTTTTGAGGATAATCCTCATGAAAGATTTCAGATTTTGTGGATAAGATTCAAGAGTAAATTCAAGCTTCAATCCTAGTTAGATTTGGATTCTCTCCTCCCTAAAAGTGGCCGAAATTTTGGAGCCTAAATCCTAGGAAATTCGGTTATTTTTGGATAAGGTTGAGATGAGATTTAGCTTGAAAAATCCTAGTGGAATTTTGATTCTTCCTTATCCTAAAAGTGGGCGAAAATTTGGAGAAGATTTTCTCCTAAAGATTTCGGATTTTTTAGTTGAAAAAGGGAGATAAAATTATAGTTAAAATCTTGTTTAGATTTGGATTGGATTTGTCCTAGGAAAACCGAATTTAATTGTGGAGATTCTCCCTTGGAAAATTCGGATTTTTTGGTTTGGATAAGGGAGAAAATCTTTTCCTTGTCCAATTCGAATTCAGAGAATCACCTCATGCAGGTCTATAAATAGAGGTCCTGCCACTCCAGTTCTCTCAGACCACAGACTCTCAGGTGAGCAGGCTTATTGTTCCACAGCTCATCGTGACAATAAAGTTCTTTAGAGATCTGGGTGGTCAGAAGAAGACTAGCAGTGCTAGCATACCGATCGAGGTTCAGAGTGCCCACACACTCAGCCATTCGAGAATTGGAGAATAGTAGAGAAGGCTAGTTGGTTGAAGCCTCCGGTCATTCTCCTCCTGTTCATTGGCGTCCTTGAGGTATGAGTTTTAATTGTTGTTGATTTATTGTATATGGCATCATGAGATATTTAACGATCTAAAAATTTTTATTGTTCCATTGCGCCACTCTGATACGTTTTTACCGGTTTATTTTCCTACAATTGGTATCAGAGCCATCTCATGACTATGCCATGTACATAAATTAGACAATTACTTAGTCTTTTTATTTATGTATGGATTTGATATTTAGAGAGTGGCATTCTAGGGTTCCTTTATGTTGTTATCATGTATAAAGTATGTGGTTATTTTAATTTTTTGAATTATTATAAGCATGCTTGTTTATACCCGTTATGGTTCCTTAGAATTTAGAAAAATTGTATCTAGGAATTTTTATGTAACCATGGGAGCAGTTTATTAACACTGTAATTTTCCCATGGATTTTAATTTTTGTCTCTTAGAATTTTTATGGATAGAATTTTGTACACCGGAAACGGTATAGGAATTTTTTATGTAATTATTCTTGGAGGAGATTGAAGATTGAAGACCGTAATTTATTTTTCCCAAAAGTTAAATTTAATTTAAAGGTTGAAATTTTGATTGTGTGGAAAATTTCAATTTAATTGGGATTCAAATTAATTTTTGGAGATCCTAAAAGATAAATTGGAATATGACATGAAAATCGAGACACGACCCCTCGGGATAGGCCGACAAACCTTAGTGGGGCTGCAGCCCCTGCCCTCAGGCAGGATGGGGCTGCGGCAGCCCCTGTACAGGCCCACACCACCCACGGCCGCAGGCTCTGCCTGCAGCCAGGGGTGGCCGTGGCCTGCCCAAGGCTGGCCGCAGCCTGGGCGTGCAGCCTCTGGCTGCAGGCGCTGCCTGCAGCCTGGGCGTGCAGCCTCTGGCTGCAGGCGCTGCCTGCAGCCTGCCGGCTGCTGCGCCCAGTCTGGGCGTGCAGCCTGGTGCTGCAGGCTTGGCCTGCAGCCCGGCAGGCTGCACAAGGGGCGGCCGTGGGCTGCCAGCCCCTTCGGGGTTGGTGGCTGCCCACGGCGGCTGCCGCCTTCACGGGCGGCGGTGCGGCGGTCAAAAATTTGAAAATTTTGATTTTTAAATTTGAGATTTAATTTTAAATCATGTTTAAAAATATGTAATTAAAAATTTGAAATTTTTGAAATTACATATTATTACACATGATGATTAAAATTGTTTAAAATTTGAATTAGAAATTTAAATTTGAAATTCGAATTTGGAGTTTGAATTTGAAATTTAAATTTTTTGAAATTTAAATTTTAAATAATTCTTGGGATGAGAAATAAATGGAGAGGCTACATAAAGATGGATACAAGAAGACGGAACAAAATTCAAGACCCAAAGAATGCTTTGGATGGAATTTTGTAATCTTTATTTTCTTTGTTCTAGGATGGAACCATAGCTTGGTTAGTCTGTCAATTATTTTTTTCTGTGATATGTCATGGATGTATAAATATGTATTGATGGATGTTTTGTATGCATATTTGATAACATGTCATATAGGATAGGTGAGTGCCGCTCATACTATATTGATCATACATAATTTGTCAAAACTTGCATGTTTTTCAAAATATTGAGTGGGAGAGGGTTTCAAACAAAACCCACGGCCTCCATTGTTGATCCATATGTGAAAGCATGGTAACGCCTCGCGTCAGTTCTGACCTGACCACACCCCTCGGTAGGTGTTTACCGCCGCCGGTATACTAGATTGGATCTCCTATGTGGAAAACGTGTTCGGGTGCGATCCTATTCATGACCACCCCTCGGTGGCTTGGTAGGACGTGGATCGGTCTACGTAAACAATGGTTATACACTCAAGACTCGTTTAGTTATTAACCTTCCCTAGAAGCTCTGTTAACTAAACTGGTGGCCAAATAAGCGGTTATTAATATATGTCTTAACCTTGGAGGATTTAAGGTAACATATATTAATTGGACGGGGTCCATGTTCCGGCTATTTGTTCTCATGACCACCCCTCAGTGGCTTGGGGCAATAGGTGCTGAGAATTACCGTTGCAATGCTACATGTTTTTTCAAGTTTCATGTAGGAACATACTTGTATGTTTTTATTTGCTAAATTATCTGCATATTTGCTTGGGCTTTGTAATGATGTCTAGTATAATTTTATTTCAGTTCAAAATGTCACCGACACCCCTCATTTCGATACTTACTGAAAATAAGTTGAATGGCGACAATTATAAAGATTGGAAAAGAAATCTATTAATAGTTCTCAGCTGCGAGAGACACAAGTTCGTACTGGACGAACCATGCCCACCTGGGCCCAAACCTGACACACCACTTGAGGAGGTCCCGGTTGCCTATAATCGTTGGAGAGAATCCAATGAGATAGCTCGATGCTACATCCTTGCTAGCATGACGAGTGCTTTACAAAAGCAGCATGAGACTTATCAAGTTGCTGGGGAGATCATGGAAAATCTGGAGGACATGTTCGGAGGCCAAGAAAAATTGGCTCGACAGTCCGCTATCACCAGCATTATGAACTCTAAGCAAAAGGCAGGTGCTCCGGTGAAGGACCATATGATCACTCTAATGGGATTCTTCGCTGAGGCTGCCGAGAATGGTGCTGAGTTGGACTATAACACCCAGATCGAGATGGTGTTCAAGACTCTGTCTAAAGATTTTGTGGGGTTTAAGGCCGCATACAATCTGGCGACAAAGGATTTAGGACTTACCGAGCTCATGAAGCAACTACAGGCTTATGAGCGTATGATCAGGGATGAGGATACGGTCCGACCTAAAGGAGAGGCCAATTTGGCGGAATCTTCCAATCCCTCACGGAAGAGGAAGAGGCCAAATAAGAAGCAAGTGGCTTCCAGTTCTTCTAATCCTCCTGTCTCGGACGGGAAGAAGAAGAAGAAGAACAAGAAGCCAAAGGACCCTAAAAAGTCCAAATGCTTCCATTGTGGGAAGGTAGGTCACTTCAAGAAGGCTTGCCGGGAATTCCTAGCCTCCAAGGGCAAGGAAGGTAAGGAACTTCATTACTTAGAAGCATGTTTGGTGGAAGAATCGAAAGACACATGGGTCATTGATTCGGGCGCCACTAATCATGTTTGTGTTTCTATGCAGGGGTTCGTGGAAACGAGAAGTCTACATGATAGGAGCCTCTCGTTGCGGACTGGAGATGGTAGCTTTGTGGTGGCTGAGGCAGTGGGAGACGTTCATCTTTATTTTGATCAATTTAGGTTTATTTTATTGAAAGACTGTTTTTATGTTCCTAATTTTAGGAGGAACCTTATATCGGTAGCTTGTTTAATAAAGGATTCTTATTCAGTTTCTTTTAGTAAAAGAGTTGATATTCGTAGAAAGAAGTCTTTTATCTGTTCTGGATGGATGGATGGAAACCTATATTTGATCAGACCAAAGATGTACTCACTGCTTGACACTGAATTAATTGATAACTCTAAAAGGTTGAAAGTTTCTCACTCTAACAAGGCGTATCTTTGGCATTTAAGACTTGGTCATATTAATCAGGATAGGATTCAAAGATTGGTGAAAGACGGTCCTCTGGAATCTCTGGAGGAGGTACGACTTCCCCAATGTGAGTCTTGTCTAGAGGGTAAGATGACTAAGAGGTCTTTTGGAGCTAAGGGTACAAGGGCACAGGAGCTCTTAGAAATTGTGCACACTGACGTATGTGGCCCCATGAACGTCACAGCACGAGGAGGGTTCGAGTACTATGTCTCTTTCATAGATGATTACTCGAGGTATGGATATGTGTATCTGATGCACCGCAAGAGCGAAACCTTTGACAAGTTCAAAGAGTATCGTGCGGAAGTGGAAAAGCAATTGGATAAATCCATAAAGACACTTCGATCTGATCGAGGTGGCGAATACCTCTCTGATGAATTTCTAGGACATCTTGTAGAGAACGGGATTTTATCCCAATTGACTGCACCTGGTACTCCACAACAGAATGGTGTAGCCGAAAGGAGAAATAGGACCTTATTGGATATGGTACGGTCCATGATAAGTTACTCAACGCTGCCATTATCATTTTGGGGACATGCTTTACAAACGGCGTGCTATATTCTGAACCAGGTTCCGAGCAAATCAATTCCTAGAACTCCGTATGAATTGTGGCGTGGCAGGAAGCCCTCCCTTGGACATATGAGAATATGGGGCTGCCCGGCACATGTACTGGATGGGGATGCGAAGAAGTTGGAACCAAGATCAGAATTGTGCATGTTTGTAGGGTATCCAAAGGGAACTAAAGGAGGTCTGTTCTATAACCCGAAGGAACAAAAGGTCATTGTCTCAACCCATGCGACATTCTTGGAGGAAAGTCACATGAATGACTTTAAGCCTCGAAGCAAAGTGGTGCTAGAGGAGTTATCGGGTGAAAGAACTGCTCCACAGATTTCGATCTTGGACGCAAGTCCGAGTTCCAGTGAAAGACCTGCAGACGATCAACAATTTAGGGTGCCTCGTCTTAGTGGGAGGGTTTCTAAGAAACCTAATTTCTTTATGTATGATGCTGAGGTATACCAAGCCGAGGCTCATGAGCATGAGGAAGATCCGGTCACATATGATGAAGCTATAAAGGATGTTGATTCTAGATCTTGGAAACAGGCTATGAACAATGAGATGGATTCTATGAAATCCAACTCTGTTTGGGAACTTGTAGATTTGCCGGATGGGATAAAACCCATTGGATGCAAATGGGTCTACAAAAGAAAGAAGGATGCGGAAGGGAGAGTGGAAACTTTCAAAGCTAGACTGGTTGCAAAGGGATACACGCAAAAGGCTGGAATCGATTACGAGGAAACCTTTTCGCCTGTTGCTATGCTGAAGTCTATCCGTATTCTTCTGTCCATTGCTGCGGCTCTCGATTACGAGATCTGGCAAATGGATGTCAAGACGGCATTCTTGAATGGCCATCTTGAAGAGTGTATCTATATGATACAGCCCGAAGGGTTCGTAGCAAAAGGCCAAGATAAGAAAGTCTGCAAGTTGCTTAGATCCATTTATGGATTAAAGCAGGCATCCCGCTCATGGAACCAGAGGTTTGATCAAGCGATTAAGACATTTGGTTTTGAGCAGAACGTTGATGAACCTTGTGTTTATAAACGTATTAAGGATGGAAAAGTGGTCTTTCTGATACTCTATGTCGATGATATACTACTCATTGGGAATGATGTAGGGAACTTATCATCGGTCAAGCTTTGGTTACACCAACAGTTTGACATGAAGGACTTGGGAGAAGCTAATTATGTTCTAGGCATTCGTCTCTTCAGAGATCGAAAGAACAAAATGATAGCGTTATCCCAAGCTTCATACATAGATAAAATAATTGACAAATATGCAATGCTAGAGGCAAAGAAAGGCTCACAACCTTCTATTGCCGGTTTAACTCTTTCATTGGATGACTGTCCCAAGACATCGGAAGAAAGAGAGCGTATGAGTAAGGTCCCTTATGCATCCGCTGTGGGTAGCCTTATGTACGCTATGCTTTGCACTCGCCCGGACATATGTTTTGCAGTAGGTATGGTGAGTCGATATCAAGCGAATCCTGGAACCAAGCACTGGCAAGCAGTAAAGCATATACTCAAGTATCTTAAGAGAACGAGGGATTATATGCTATTGTATTCTGGAGGGGACCTAACACCCGTAGGATACACGGATTCAGACTTCCAGACTTGTAAGGATTCGAGGAAATCGACATCTGGATCAGTGTTTTTACTCGGAGGAGGTGCCATTGTGTGGAGGAGCGTGAAGCAGGGCTGCACAGCTGACTCTACTATGGAGGCTGAGTATGTGGCTGCGGCTGAGACATCTAAAGAAGCGGTTTGGCTCCGCAAGTTCTTTAGAGACCTTGAGGTCATTCCGGGTGTTGACAAGCCTATCACACTTTACTGTGATAATACAGGGGCTATTGCCAACACAAGGGAATCTCGGCACCACAAGAGGACCAAGCACATCGATCGGAGGTATCACATTATTAGAGGGCATGTGGAGACAGGACAAGTGGATGTATGTAAGATCGCGTCCGAGGACAACATCGCTGATCCCTTTACTAAGACTTTGGTAGCTAGAAGCTTTGAGAGGCATGTAGAGGCGATGGGGATGCGTAACATGGCACATCTGCTGGCTTAGGGCAAGTGGGAGATTGTTAGGAAATGCCCTAAGTATTAGAGACATTTTGATGTATTCATTTTGAACTGGATAATAAAATTATACATAGAGGTTATTCATTACATTGCTATCTGTCCTCGTCTTATTTACATGTTAAAGTAAATGTAAGCAAATATGGCTCACTGACTGCTTGTGTTAAAACTGTTAGAACGTTGCATGCAATGGACTTTTGTATGCGAGAAGACAATGTTCTAAAGTTAGCAGTCTAAACTATGGTCTGTAGTCTATGGGGTTAGACCGAGCATCTAACTCATGTTAAGACTATTATGTTGTCTAAAGCCTTGGAGGGGACGGTCTGTCTTGACTATCTGGAGCTGGACTCCCAAGTAGAGACATGGATATGTTGCTTGGTGGTGACATATTAGACCGGGACTAAAGCGTGATTGATCTACGTAGTCCGCTATGAGTGGATCAATCTGCTTTTGACGTTCATTGTGCAATAACCTTAATCCTGAGTAAATGAACTACTTCATGTATATGACTTGTGTACTTTGATGTTCCAATGGCTAAAGCGTCTCAGAGGTAGTAAGCTTATAGACCGGTTCGTTGGGTGCATGACTTGTATACGATGAAGGGTTTGTTTGCAGATATCGGAATCATAGCTCTGAGGAGTTAAAGGTATCCTCTTAAAGGCATTATACTGAATGTGAAAATGGACAAGGCCTTGGGTCGTCTGCTGGGCGGATGACTTCTTATTCACATATGGTGAATAATCATTTTCTTGATTCGGTAGTATAATGGAACTTTAAGATAGCCTGATCAGCAGGATTAAACGGACTTTGACCTAAGGCTGATCATGGATATCATATGAGGGTTTTGCATATATGACAAGGTCATTGGATGGTAGCTCGTCACAGGCTTACGTAATACGGTATATAATTGGGAGTTCAGTTTCAGGTTTATAGTGGTGTGACTCTGAAATTAGTGATCATATGATTGAGTTGTTCGGTACAGAATGATGATCATATGGAATCACGGGAGCCTGATTATATATGTCCAATCAGTCCCTCTACTAGCTCCACATAATTCCTTAACGTTTGGCAAATTGATTTGTGTATGCTATTGGCTAGTTTATTATGCATGGATGGTGATGACACAGGATTAGGATGGTAGACAAGATTCTCTCCGGTTGGATTCAGATTTTGTTTTGGATAATAGAGTACACAATTATTCGAACTCCAAATAAAGTTGCCATGATTTTATTTGAGATTGGATTGGAGTTGTAGAAAATTATCCATGAGAATAAGAATATGAAATACAACCGTTTTGTGGAATTTGAAATTTGAATTTTGAAATTTGAAATTTGAATTTTGAAATTTGAAATTTGAATTTTGAATTTGAAATTTGAATTTGAAATTTGAATTTGAAATTCGAATTTGAAATTTGAATTTGAAATTTAAATTTGAAATTTGAAATTTGAAATTTGAAATTTGAATTTGAAATTTGAATTTGAAATTTGAAATTCAAATTTTGAATCACAGTCCAAGTAGGATTCGAATTTGTTGTGGAAAATCCACAAGGTTTGAAATTCGAATTTGAGTTGGATTTGGAGAGGATAATCTTGTTAGAATCCTACTTGAATTTTGAATCCAAATCCCAACAAATAAGGGACGAAATTTTTGAGGATAATCCTCATGAAAGATTTCGTATTTTGTGGATAAGATTCAAGAGTAAATTCAAGCTTCAATCCTAGTTAGATTTGGATTCTCTCCTCCCTAAAAGTGGCCGAAATTTTGGAGCCTAAATCCTAGGAAATTCGGTTATTTTTGGATAAGGTTGAGATGAGATTTAGCTTGAAAAATCCTAGTGGAATTTTGATTCTTCCTTATCCTAAAAGTGGCCGAAAATTTGGAGAAGATTTTCTCCTAAAGATTTCGGATTTTTTGGTTGAAAAAGGGAGATAAAATTCTAGTTAAAATCTTGTTTAGATTTGGATTGGATTTGTCCTAGGAAAACAGAATTTAATTGTGGAGATTCTCCCTTGGAAAATTCAGATTTTTTGGTTTGGATAAGGGAGAAAATCTTTTCCTAGTCCAATTCGAATTCAGAGAATCACCTCATGCAGGTCTATAAATAGAGGTCCTGCCACTCCAGTTCTCTCAGACCACAGACTCTCAGGTGAGCAGGCTTATTGTTGCACAGCTCATCGTAACAATAAAGTTCTTTAGAGATCTGGGTGGTCAGAAGAAGACTAGCAGTGCTAGCATACCGATCGAGGTTCAGAGTGCCCACACACTCAGCCATTCGGGAATTGGAGAATAGTAGAGAAGGCTAGTTGGTTGAAGCCTCCGGTCATTCTCCTCCTGTTCATTGGCGTCCTTGAGGTATGAGTTTTAATTGTTGTTGATTTATTGTATATGGCATCATGAGATATTTAACGATCTAAAAATTTTTATTGTTCCGCTGCGCCACTCTGATACGTTTTTACCGGTTTATTTTCCTACACAATTGGTCCCTCTACTAGCTCCACATAATTCCTTAACGATTGGCAAATTGATTTGTGCATGCTTATTGGCTAGTTGATTGTGCATGGATGGTGTTGACATAGGATTAGGATGGAGGACAAGATTCTCTCCGATTGAATTCATAATTTGTTTTGGATAATAGAGTACACAATTATTCGAACTCCAAATAAAGTTGCCAAAATTTTATTTGAGATTGGATTGGAGTTGTAGAAAATTATCCATGAAGGCAAAAATTTGAAATACAACTTTTTGTGGATTTTAAAATTTGAATTTTAAAATTTGAAATTTAAATTTTGAATTTGAAATTTGAATTTGAAATTTAAATTTGAAATTCGAATTTGAAATTTGAATTTGAAATTTGAAATTTGAAATTTGAATTTTGAATTTTGAAATACAAATTTTGAATCACAGTCCAAGTGGAATTCGAATTCTTTGTGGATAATTCCATAAGGTTAGAATTCGATTTTAAGTTGGATTATGGAGAGGAAAATCTTGTTCAAATCCTACTTGAATTTTGAATCCCAATCCTAACTAACTTGGTCAAAAATTTTGAGGAATATCCTCCTAGAATTTTAGGATTTTATGGATAAGATTGCAGGGAAAAATTCAAGTTTCAATCCCAGTTGAATTTGGATTCTCTTCTCCCTGGAAGTGGCCAATAATTTTGAGTGAATCTCAAGGGAGATTTTCGTTTATTTATGGATAAGGATGAGATAAAATTTAAGCTAGAAAATCCTATTTGAATTTTGATTCTCCTCACACTTTAATAGATGAATCTAGATAGGTTTATGGCCTTAGGGAAATTTGGATTTTTTGTGGATAAATAGGGAGATAAAATTCAAGTTAAAATCCTGTTTGAATTTTGAATGCAAAAATCAAAAAGTGGCAGAATTCTTTTAGTGGATAAGGCCATAAAAATTTTGGTTTTTGTGAGTGGATAAGGGAGAAAATCCTCTCCAAATCCAATTCGAATTCAGAGGATCACCTTATGCAGGTCTATAAATAGAGGTCCTGCCACTCCAGTTTTTTTCAGATCACAGACTCTGAGGTAAGCAGGCTTATTATTGCACAACTCACCGTGACAATAAGTTCTTTAGAGATCTGGATGGCCGGAAGAAGACTAGCAGTGATAGCATACTGATCAAGATTCAGAGTGCCCACACACTCAGCCATTCGGGAATTGGAGAATAGTAGAGAAGGCTAGTTGGTTGAAGCCCTATAATCATTTTCCTCCTACAGATTGGCGTCCTTTAAGGTATGAGTTTAAATTGTTGTTGGTTTGTTGTATATGGCATCATGAGATATTTAACGATCTTAAAAACTTTTATTGTTTCGCTGCGCTGCTCTAATACGTTTTTATTGATTTATTTCCTACATAACGTATCTCATCAACACTTTTGCTGATTCACTAATACTATTAGTGACTAAAGCAGATCAAATCGCTTGGTACCGATTGCCGTCGTGTTAGGAAATGCCCTAAGCATTAGAGACATTTTGATGTTTTTATTCTGAACTAGATAACGAAATTATATATAGAGGTTATTCATTACATTGCTATTTGTCCTCGTTTTATTTACATGTTAAAGTAAATGTAAGCAAATATGGCTCCCTGACTGCTTGTGTTAAACTGTTAGAACATTACATGCAATGGACTTTTGTATGTGAGAAGACAATGTTCTAAAGTTAATGGTCTAAACTATGGTCTATAGTCTATGGGGTTAGACCGAGCATCTAACTCATGTTAAGACTATTATGTTGTCTAAAGCCTTGGAGGGGACGGTTTGTCTTGACTGTCTGGAGCATAGACTCCCAAGTAGAGACATAGATATGTTGCTTGGTGGTGACATATTAGACCAGGACTAAAGCGTGATTGATCTACTAAGTCTGCTTTGAGTGGATCGATCTGCTTTGACGTTCATTGTACAGTAACCTTAATCCTGAGTAAAAGGATAGCTTCATGTGTATAACTTGTGTACTTTGATATTCCAATGGCTAAAGCATCTCAGAGATAGTAAGCTTATAGATCGGTTCGTCGGGTGCATGACTTGGATACGATGAAGGGTTCGTTTACAGATATCGGAATCATAGCTCTAATAAGGAGTTAAAGGTATCCTCTTAAAGGCATTATACTGAATATGAAAATGGACAAGGCCTTGGGTCGTCTGCTGGGCGGATGACTTCTTATTCACATATGGTGAATAATCATTTTCTTAATTCGGTAGTATAATGAAACTTTAAGATAGCCTGATCAGTAGGATTAAACGAACTTAGGCCTAAGGCTGATCATAGATATCATATGAGGGTTCTGCATACATGACAAGGTCATTGGATGATAGCTTGTCACAGGCTTACATAATACAGTATATAATTGGGAGTTCAGTTTCAGGTTCATAGTGATGTGACTCTAATATTAGTGATCATATGATTGAGTTGTTAGGTAAAGAATGATGATCATATGGATTTACGGGAACCCAATTATATATGTCTAATCAGTCTCACTACTAGCTCCACATAATTCCTTAACATTTGGCAAAATTGATCTGTGTATGCTATTGGCTAGTTTATTATGCATGGATAGTGTTGACATAGGATTAGGATAGTAAACAAGATTCTCTCCGGTTGGATTCAGATTTTGTTTTGGATAATAGAGTACACAATTATTCGAACTCTAAATAAAGTTGCCATGATTTTATTTGAGATTGGATTAGAGTTATAGAAAATTATCCATGAGAACAAGAATTTGAAATACGACTGTTTTATGGATTTTGAAATTTGAATTTTGAAATTTGAAATTTAAATTTGATATTTGATATTTGATATTTGAATTTGAAATTCGAATTTGAAATTTGAAATTCAAATTTTGAATCACAGTCCAAGTGGGATTTGAATTTGTTGTGGTAAATCCACAAGGAATGAAATTCGAATTTGAGTTGGATATGGAGAGGAAAATCTTGTTAGAATCCTACTCGAATTTTGAATCCAAATCCTAACCAAAGATGGACGAAAATTTTGAGGATTATCCTCAATGGATTTTCGGATTTTTGCGGATAAGGTTCAAGGAAAAATTGAAGTTTTAATCCCAGTTGAATTTGGATTCTCTCCTCCCAGATAATGGTCGAATTTTTGGAGTAAATCTCCTAGGAGATTTTCGGTTATTTTGGATAAGGATGAGATAAGATTCAAGCTTGAAAATCCTAGTGGAATTTTGATTCTCCCTTATCCAAAAGTGGCCGAATTTTTGTGGGGATTTTCTCTTTTGAATTTTTGGATTTTTTGGTTGAAAAAGGGAGATAAAATTCTAGTTAAAATCTTGTTTAGATTTGGATTGGATTTATCCTAAAGTGGCCGAATTTATTGTTGGGATTTTCCCCTTGGAAAATTTAGATTTTGTGCTTGTGGATAAGGGAGAATATCTTCTCCTAATCCAATTCAAATTCAGAGAATCACCTCCTGTAGGTCTATAAATAGAGGTCCTGCCACTCCATTTCTCTTAGACCACAGACTCTCAGGTGAGCAGGCTTATTGTTGCATAGCCCACTGTGACAATAAGTTCTTTAGAGATTTGGATGGTCGGAAGAAGACTAGCTGTCACGGCCCAAAATTTAGACACATGACACGGCAGCCAAATCATAATATCAACCCGAGATTTAAGGAAAACATTTATTACGAAAAACAGGTCAACATTATAATTTAGCTAAGCCTAATTATTTATAAAGTAGCATCATAACCACAAAACAAAATAAAGTAGAAAGTAAATACCTTTTAATGCAGAAATCAAACACAAAACCGGTTTTCAAAAGAAATTACCAACCATAAATATTCCCAAGCATAGAATTTAAATAACGTGAAATAAAGTCCAAACTTAATGTCTCATTACATCAGAACGAGAAACATAAAGACGAAGATGGAGAAAACGGATAGCATCATCTTCCGTAGTAACGGATATCTCAACGAATTTCGGAACTGCTACCTCCCGTACCTGGAAGTAGTCATTTCGAAATCACAAAGAAAAAGGGACGTGAGCGCTGGCTCAGTAGGACAGAAACAAAGGTGGGTTAACAGATAACATTTAAAAATATGACATAATATTTGTTTCCAAAGATAATCAACAATTAAAAAAAAATACATGACATAATAATCATAAAAAAAATAATCAACAATTTCGTGAAAAACATTTTTAATGCAAGTTTTATTCTGCTGAGGACTTAGCGTAGCTGCAATATACGTGCCCCAATATTAAAATAATAAATCATTAAAACAAACCATCATATTATGAGTGAGGACTTGTCGTAGCTATAATATACGTGCCTCGTATTTGAATTATCCTAGATCATCTCGTTACGGTCTAAATAGGCCGAACGGCCCTGCGCAGGTTTAGGGACCTTCCCCCATGGCGTCAACTTTGGGACACATGCATCATTTACAATGATTGTGAACTAGAGCTCAATTATGTTCACCGGATTATTCAAAAGATGGTATTTACCAAGTTATATTATGCCATAAATCAAAACACGTTTTAAAATACACATTTAATTATCAAATACATTACATGCGTTTATTTCATCAAAAACAATATAATAATTTCATAAACTAAAAACAGCATGCCATCGATAAAACAGGGAAATTTAAAACATTTGACTACTCCCAGAAAAGGCTAGAACGTCCTACCTCAATTATCGCACAAGCGTTGCGATAACGTGATCCACCAATCAAGCAAGAATGTCAAATAAATCCTATAATCAAAACATATGATCAGTCTAGGTCTAGACATAATCATCCAATCATTTTAGTGTGCCACAAAGATTTTAAAACGTTTAATAAACATTTGGGATTTAAAAAAATTTGTGAAAAACTCTAAGTTAGGATATCTCTGGTCATGGGCAGACTGACCTAGGCTGATTGTAAAATCAATATCAATTCATTTTTAATCCCAAAAATTCTAAATTTTTAATATGTTAAACTAGACATCCATAGCTTTGATTCCATATAATTTTTATAATTTTTAGACATCATTTGTTCATTCAAATAGGCCAAAAACCGAGGGTTGTTTTCAGGCATAAAAATCTGGGTTTCAGTTTCGGTTCAAAACCTGGCAGTTCTGTCCGCCTATCTTAGAAAAATATTTTGACTGGGTAAACGGATGATTTTGGTTCTGAAATTTTGTAGGCATTTAGGGGACATCTTTAATTTAATTTTAGGCTTAAGAATCACTCAAAAATCGTTTTTAAAACTCAAGTTATGGCTGACACAAATTTACTGTTTATATGATAATTTTCCAGATTTCCTTTTTTCTGTGTCCGAATTTCGATTAGCCTCAAACCAATTCAATTTTCATCCAAAGATCACGAAATTTTGTGGAAAACCTTATTTATATGTAATTAACACAACCCAAGAATCAAATTGACAAAATCATAAAATCTTACACATATGATAATAGGGTTTTTGAAAAGGGGATCAATGAGGCAAAATTTTAGGGTTTGAGAGAAAAATCACACCTTGTTTGTGCTGCCCTATTTTTGATGCTTGGTCTCCCTTTTGGCTGAATTTGTGTGAGTATTGGAGTCTTCAAAACAGTATGGAAATAGTGGAGAAAACCACATAAATTTCGGATTTAAAATCAAAAGGAGAAGGAAGGAAAAAGTTTGATTTCTCACCTTGTTTTTGTCTCAAAAGTTGTTGAATCTTTGAGCTGCCTTTTGGTAGGTTTTGTTTGCTGTTTTGGGTGTGTTTTGGGAGAGAAAATTCAGAGAGGGGAGAGGGGAAAGCTGGCCGAAATTTTGAGGGTGAAAGGAGGGGTGAATGAGAGTTAAAAGGGGGTTTTTATACTAGGTTTTTCTTTCCCTTTCTCTTCCTTGTTTGGCTGAAAATTTTAAGGGGCAAAAGGGAAAGTTTTTGTGCTGTTTTGAGGCTAGGGTTTTCTCTCTTATTTCCCCTTAAGTGGCCGAAAATTATCCCTTAGTTTTTAAGGAAAAATAATTTGAATTTTAATTGAGTTTTAACCTAGCTTTTAATTTAAATAAAATCTCCTTTATTTCCTACACTTTAGGGCCGAATTTCTTCTTTATATCTAAGGAATGAAATTTGAATTTGAATCCTTATTGGATTTGTGGAATTTTAATTTTAATTTAAAATCCCAAGTGATGGCTGAATGTTTTAGGGTTTTTTTTTTGTTTTTTTGTTTTTTTTTTGAAGTTCAAATTGTTGACTTTTTGAGCGGAATTTGACTAGGAAACCAACCTAGGGTTTCCAAAAGATTTTTAAATTAATTTTTGGCACACTAATTTTATTTAAATTATATATTGACCCTTAAATAAAATTTAAGGCGTCACAAATATCTACCACTAAAAATAGTTTCGTCCTCGAAACTTTAAGAATTACTCCACACTAAAGAAGAGAATAAGAATATGAATAACTTCTCATTTCATTAAGCGATCTTAATGCACCTTTTAAAACATATAGTGGTATATCTACCACTATGAACAGAGTAGGGTTACAAAACAAACTTAAGTCGACTACATTACAAGTACTCTACTGCTTAGTGAACCATTTAGCATGGTTCTCACGCATATCTTTCTCGGTTTCCCATGTGGCTTCCTCTTCACCATGGTTACTCCAAAGAACCTTCACCATGGGTATTGTTTTCGTTCTCAGCTGCTTGACCTTACGATCCAAAATCTTCACTGGAACCTCGACGTAAGAGACATCTGGTTAGATTTCTACATCATCTATTGAAATGACTTCTGACTCTGCTCGTGCACTCTTCCTCAGCATCGATACATGGAAAACGTTGTGCACTCCCAAGGTGTCGGGTAACTTCAGCTCATATGCGACCTTACCAACTCTGCGTACGATCTCGAAAGGTCCAATGTAACGCGGTGCTAGCTTCCCTTTAACTGCGAAACGAGAGATACCTTTCTTCGGTGAAACCTTTAGCAACACAAACTCTCCGACCTCGAACTCTAACGGCTTTCTGCGTTGATCTGCATAGCTCTTCTGTTGACTCTGTGCTGTTAGAAGTCATTGTTTGATGATGGCAATCTTCTCGTACTGGTCTAGGATTATATCGAGTCCACCTACTGGTGCTTCCTGGTTGTCAACCCAATAGATGGGTGATCGACAAGGCTTTCTGTACAATGCTTCAAAGGGTACCATTCCGATACTCACTTGATAACTGTTTTTGTATGCAAACTCTGCCATGTAGAGGTGTTTGCTCCATCCATCTCCAAGATCAAGAACGCAGGCACGTAGCATATCCTCGAGAATCTGTATGAGACGCTCCGACTGACCATCTGTCTGCGGATGAAAAGCGGTGCTGAAGTTCAGTTCTGTGCCTAGAGCTTCTTGTAGACTTTGCCAAAAGCGAGCGTTGAAGCACGTATCACGATCAGAAACGATCACTGAAGGGACTCCATGCAATCTGACTATGTTCCTCATGTAAAGCTCGGCTAGCTAGTTCCTGCTGCAAGTCGTTTTGAACTGGATGAAGTGCGCGGTCTTCGTGAGACGATCTACAACTACCCAGACTCCATCAGATTCATCCTGTGCTCTCGGTAAGCCGGTTAGGAAGTCCATTCCTATACTATCCCACTTCCACCGAGGTATTGGATGTGGTTGGAGCAGACCTGCGGGTCTCTCCCGTACTGCCTTTACTTTCTGACACGTCAAACAGTTGGCCACGAAGTTCTTCACATCTAACTTCATACCTCTCCACCAAAGCTGCCGTCTTAGGTTTTGATACATCTTGTTTCCACCTGGGTGCATGGCGAACCTCAACTGATGAAACTCTGACAAGATCTCCTGTATAAGCTCTGGAATGTGTGGCACTGCTAAGTGACCCTCGTTGTAAAGAATTCCGATGGCATCCATCGGCCACTCTACAACATGCTTGCCCTTTAACAATCTCTCTCGGATGTCAACGAAACGTGTATCTGCCAACTGATTCTCCTTGATCCTCTGCACGTAGTCTGGTTCCATCACTAAATTGTACAACATTGGGTGACCCTGAACTTCGCCAAAACGAACCTGATAAGTTGTAAGAACTCTGTCCTTTTCCCACTCATCTATCTGCATAGCCATTATAGAAGCATCATGATCAGGATTGGGAACTGCCTCTCTTTTCCTACTTAGTGCATCTGCAACCACGTTTGCTTTACCCGGATGGTACTCGACTTGGAAGTCGTAGTCTTGCATGTATTCTACCCATCTTCTCTGATGCAGGTTGAGATCGTTCTGTGTAGTCAGGTATTTCAAACTCTTGTGATCTGAAAACAATCTAAAACTAACACCGTACAGATAACAACGCCAAATCTTAAGCGCAAACACTACTGCAGCTAACTCTAGATCGTGTGTAGGGTAGTTTCGTTCGTGTTGTTTTAGCTGTCGTGAGGCATAAGCGACAACTCGGTTCTGTTGCATCAAGACTGCTCCAAGACCTTGATGAGAAGCATCGGTGTAGACGTCATATACTTGATCCTGATTCGGAATGATAAGGATAGGTGCAGACGTCAAACGACCCTTTAACTCTTGGAAGACTGACTCACAGCTGTTGTCCCAAACGAAAGGTATATCCTTCTTTGTCAGATTGGTGAGGGATAACCCTAAAAGGCCGTGGGTTAATTAGGGTTTGGAAAAAAAATTTTGGCATGATTTATTTGATGTTTGGATGATTTAAATCATGCAATTTATTATGGAAATGATGGATTTGTGATTGAAAGCATGAAACAAAAAAATTTGTGTATGTTTCTCTTAATTTGGCCGTGGGTTGTAAAGGTTAAAAACCCTAGGAATTGTGTTGAAAAAATGCAATGAAATTGGCTTGAAAATGTGTTAGAAAATGACATTGGAATAGCCTAAAATTTGGTTGAAAAATTGAGAAATTTTGGTTAGGTTTTGAGTGTGAAAACCGTGGCCAAAACCAAGGGTAAAATTGAAAGAAATTTTGTGTAATGTGGTTCAAAATGTGAATTGAAATGTTGTGAGCTTTTATGTAAAAGTTTGGAAAACTTTTACATAAAATAGGCTTGTGGTATAGTACGTGGCAGGTACATATGGTTCGAGGCGTACCTAACGCCGGTAGCCTTAAATTTACGCCGAAATGCTGTCGAAATTTCGAAAATGGCATTTGGGGTAAAATGGGAATTAAAAATAAAAGTTTAGGGTCTGGTCGGGTCGGGAACCTGAGTCCCTAACGGAAAATTGAATAAGGGAAACCTAAGGGGTGGTTCATGAATAGTAATGCATCCCCTTAAAAACGTAAAACGCGAGTGAAACTGAAAAAAAACGGACCCTGAGGGGGGGCGTTTTTGGAAACGAAATAAAGGTCCGAGTCAGGAACGGAAAATCCGAGCCTCGGAAACCTAGATCGGGAATGTCTAGATGAACGTTTTAAATACTAGTAAAACGTCCATTTGAGACTCCGAAACGATAGAAAATCACTAAACCGACATAAGGGTCGGAATAGTGCTTCCCGAGGGTCGGGAAAGTGAAAAGTAGAAATAAAATATAAACGAACCCGGTAATGATTAGAAAAGAGTCAGAAAAGTTCCTGAGAGCCAAAAATGCAGTCCGGATCAAGAAAATTCCGTCAGGGGTAAAACTGTAATTTTGCCAAAATATAGGGGTAAAATCGTAATTTTGTAAAAGTTGAGAAAAATGGGGAAAATGATAAATAAAGCCTAAAAAGTTATAAATAGGTTTTATTTAAGCTTTTTAATGGAAAATAAAAGCTATAAATGGAAATAAAATTAACAGACAAAGTTTTGTCTGTAGGATCCAAAAATCGACCTATAAGGAGGGCGATCAAAGATCCAAGAGAGAAAAAGGGAAGAGACTGATAAGGTAAGTTCAGACATTTACCTGTCTACAACATATAGCATTATTGTTGCTAACTTTGATGTACTAACTATAAGTTAGGTACATATGTGCTACGGGCACTATTGAGAATGGACACATTGTTAATTGTGCTTCGGGCACTAGAGCGAGGTTAATGAAACTCACTCCCCTGAAATTAAAATGTGAACCATTCCTAACCACGGGACAATGTCAAGTCACCGGCTTAGAATTTTAAAAAGTCGGTAATGAAACCACTTTCTGGCGTACCAGCCTTCCGTATAGGGAGGTACTTTTGCCTTCGGGGCTATGAGATTAAGGCTGTGGAGGTCAGCACTGATGTACCGCTCCCAGTTGTAAGGACCACCGCATCCCTATAACTCAGTAAATTATTCAATGAGAAGCTAAGGAATAATTTGATGCATTTTTAGTCCAAATACATCGAACACGGTCAGGTACATGGTCATGTAAGAAACCATGTACTGATCGGATTGTTTTATGAGAGAGGCCGTGTGAGTTAACATGGCCGTGTAGTTTTATATGGTTAGGTACACGGCTGTGTAAGTGGCCGTGTACCATTCGGGTAAGTGAGCATGGTCCAAGACACGGTCGTGTTGAGAAAACCTAGCTAGTACACGCCCGTTTCCTAGGCCTAGCTAGTACCCGTGCCGACTCCGAAGAACGTAACGGAGATCCGCAGTTTCCTAGGCCTAGCAGGCTATTACAGACGTTTCGTAGAAGGGTTCTCGAAGTTAGCCGCACCACTCACAGCACTCACTAAGAAGGAGAAGAAGCATGAGTGGACGGATAGATGCGAGAAAAGCTTCCAAGAGCTAAAACACAGACTCACGAGCGCTCCGATCCTGACTATACCAAACGCTGGACAGGGGAATTTTGTAATCTACAGTGATGCATCTAAGACCGGACTAGGAGTCGTACTGATGCAGAATGGGAAAGCAGTCGCTTACGCCTCGTGACAACTTAAGAACCACGAGAGGAATTATCCGACTCATGACCTAGAGCTAGCAGCGGTCGTGTTTGCACGGAAAATATGGAGGCATTATCTATATGGCGTCAAGTGTGAGATTTATACGGACCACCAAAGCCTCAAATACATCTTCACGCAAAAGGAGCTCAACATAAGGTAGCGAAGATGGCTAGAATTGGTGAAGGATTACGACTGTGAGATCCTGTATCACCCAGGGAAAGCCAACAAGGTGGCCGATGCACTCAGTAGGAAGTACTCTTCATCGCTTATGGCTATCAATGCCTTGCCAAAAGCCCTACAGAAGGAGCTATGTAACGGTGAAATCGAGATTCTAACAAGGAAGTTGTCTGAAATGACCCTCCAATCAACACTCCTAGAAGAAATCAAGGCCGGCCAAGACCTCGATTTAACCCTGAACAAGCACAAGAAGGAGGCAATGGAGGACCGGAAGTCAGAATTCCAAGTCTCTAAGGAGGGCATACTCTATTTTAGAGGTAGAGTGTGCGTTCCAAAGGATGAAGAACTCAGGAAAAGGATCCTTTCAGAAGCCCATGACACACCGTACTCAGTTCATCCAGGGGCAAACAAGCTATACAAAGACTTGAAAGACAGTTTTTGGTGGCCTAAGATGAAGGGTGATGTCGCTGAATTTGTCACAAAGTGCCTTACATGTCAAAAACTTAAAGTAGAACATCAACGACCTGGAGGAGAACTGCAGAAAATCGAGCTTCCTGAGTGGAAATGGGAACAAATTACAATGGACTTCATGGTCGGACTGCCCAGAACATCCAGTGGAAACGACGCCATCTGGGTAATTGTGGACCGAATGACGAAATCAGCTCGATTCTTAGCCATGAAGTTGAGCTACTCAGTGGAGAGGCTAGCAGAAATGTACGTGGCCCAGATAGTAAGACTGCACGGTGTACCTAAGTCAATAATTTCAGATCGTGATGGGCACTTCACTTCAAGGTTTTGGCAGAGCGTCCAAGCTTCAATGGGGACTAAGTTGAAGTTCAGCACAGCTTTCCACCCTCAAACCGGCGGTCAGTCAGAAAGGACAATACAAACGTTGGAAGATATATTGAGAGCGTGTGCCCTAGACTTCAAGGGGAATTGGGACCAAAAGCTGCCGCTAATAGAGTTCTCGTACAACAACAGCTACCATTCCTCGATCGGAATGGCACCATACGAGGCACTCTATGGAAGGAAATGTAGATCTCCGGTCCACTGGCATGAGACTGGAGAGAAACAGCTCACTAGCACAGACTTCGTCAAAAGTACAACAGAAGACGTGAAGATTATACGGGAGAGACTGGAGATAGCTCATAGTCGTCAGAAGAGTTACACCGATAAAACGACGCAGACCTCTCGAGTTTCAGGAAGGAGATTCAGTTTTCCTCAAGGTGGCACCCATGAAAGGGGTGATGCGCTTTGGGAAGAAAGGGAAGCTCAGCCCTCGATATATAGGACCCTTCGAGATCCTCGAGAGAATTGGGAAGGTAGCCTACAGGTTAGCGCTCCCTCCTGAGTTAGCATTCGTGCATAATGTTTTTCACGTCTCGATGCTGAAGAAATACGTGCCTGACAGTTCCCACATACTGAGTCAAGAGCCTGTTGAAGTACAAGCTGACCTGACATATGAGGAAAGACCAGTGCAGATTTTAGCTAAGGAGAGCAAAGTCCTCAGGAATAAAGTGATCCCGCTTGTGAAAGTGCTGTGGCGGAATCACAACATAGAAGAAGCTACATGGGAAAGGGAAGAGGACATGAAGAGAGACTTCTCGGATTTATTCTAATTTTCGAGGACGAAAATTTTGTAAGGGGGGTAGGTTGTAAGGACCACCCCATCCCTGTAACTCAATAAATTATTCAATGAGAAGCTAAGGAATAATTTGATGCATTTTTAGTCCAAATACATCGAACACTGTCAGGTACATGGTCATGTAAGAAACCATGTACTGATCGGATTGTTTTATGAGAGAGGCCGTGTGAGTTAACATGGCCGTGTAGTTTTATATGGTTAGGTACACGGCTGTGTAAGTGGCCGTGTACCATTCGGGTAAGTGAGCATGGTCCAAGACACGGTCGTGTTGAGAAAACCTAGCTAGTACACGCCCGTGCTCAAACCATACACGCCCGTGTTAGAACCCTTGTAAAAGGCTGTGTACTGAGCAGAGAGCCAATTTGAAGACTCTCGTAATGCGTGAAACCTAATTACTATGAAATGAGTAATTAAGTTGATAAATGTAGCATAAATTCCAGTTGAATAGACTAAACAGGTGCAGTACTGTTTATTACTATTCATACAGTGAAAAGGGGTAACCGACAGAGAACCCGGTCTACCCTGTTATGTGTATAAGAGTATGAGATAAGCAGTGTCATGAAACTGGTCCGGATGACCATTTCCTGACACAAGACTGGTGAGCAGATCACTGAAATACTCAGACCAAACGTCTAAGCACAACAACGAGAATCTCCCTAGTAGGGTACAGTATCGAGAAAATGGTCCGGATGACCTCTTCTCACCTAGAGACTGACAAAATCAGAGTCAGAACACTCGGACTAGTCAGTTAGAACAGAAAACAGTGAACCATGAATAGTGAATAATGAATAGTGAATAGTGAATAGTGCAAGACGCAGTGTCAAGTTACTGGCCAAGACGGCCTTAGTTTGACTTAAAACTGATATATCTAGACTCAGGACGCCCAAATTAGTCAAACGGACACCTGACACGTTTTTCGAGGTGGGACCCCACAGATCCTGAAAACTGGTCCAGACGACCTCAGACGGACATATGACTGATAAAATTGAAATCAAAACATCCGAATTAGTCAAGAGAGACTGTGTCTGAAATTTCGCCTAGGAACGCCTCGGTTTGCGTGTGAAAGGACAATACAGTGTAGACACTACCGCAGTATAGGAAATGAATAGTGATTTGGCATAGAATGGGTTCTTAGACAGTATAAAACAATTAGAAATCGTCAGTACAAAAATCAGATTTAGAAAATCCAATTTTTGGATGAAAATTAGAACACTGCCGAGAAAGGGCTGAAAAACGCAGTAGAAAACTAGACTGCACAGAACCGATTCGGTTGGACTTTTACCCCAACCAAACCATGCCCCCTGTGGTTAGAAAAACAGCTGTAAAACCAGCTGCAAAACCAGCTGAAAGTGATCCCTTAAATCAAGGGATGTGTTGGAGTTTTTAGATTAAAAAAAATGGGGTTTTAAGGACAAGAGGACCATGACCAATTTAATGCAAACTTGCTCCCCTTCACCCTCCATCATGGCTCCGAAATTTCAAGGGCTGCAGCACAGATTTTTGTCCCCCAATTGAGCTAAATTATGGCTTAATTAAGAGGGCTTAGAGTTAAGCAAAGTTGCTTAGAGTTGCCTATAAAAAGGTGCAACCACCCTTAGGTTTCACTTTTTCCATTTGCTCACAAAAACACTCAAGAAAAATACAGCTTTCTCTCCCCTTTCTCTTCAGAAAATCCGACCCTTCTTCAGCCCCTAAACCACCCATATTTTCACATAACTTTCACACAAAAGCTTGGCCACACAAGTTGTTAGAGGTGCACTCTTCCAAGGTAGTTTCGGTAAGACCCTAGAACCGAAATTTTTTCTATGGTGTAATTTTTCATCTTGGCTGGATATTAAGAGAAACGTTTTGTTTTCCTTGTGTTCTCATTCTACCACAAATGATCTCTCAACCCTCTTTGTTTTCTATGGAGCCTTGACAGCCACCCTTGGCCCGGTTGTGCTTGGATCGAAGCACTCTAAGGTATAAACTGAAAACCCCCATCTTTTGTGGTTAGTTGTTTTTAAGTTTTTGATCAAAGGAGATTTATATGTATTTGGTTATGCACATGGGTTGTAATAAGTTATTTGAGCCCTTAGCTTTCAGTTTTTAAAGTTTTTGTGGTTGTGGTTGTGTTTACTTTAGTTTACAAGTGGTTTGAGATATGTGTGTGCATGAGTGTGTAGAGGGTGGCTGGACACAAAATCTGTCCCCAGGATCAGCCACGGATTTTGGCCAGTTTGACCCAATTAGGGTCCGAATCTGGGTTTTGGTAAAACATAAAGTTTTAAGAAAATTTTGATACGGTCGTTTTAACATGAAATAGCCATTGGCCAAAAATGAACGTATGATAGGCTTTTCGGCTGGTTTTGGTTCGGTGTCCAAAACTGGGAGTAACAAATCCGGACCAAATGAACAGTCTCAGATTTTTATTAAAATGACCCTTTTAGAGGCCGAACCAGAATTTGGTCAAAACACAAAAGTTTTAGATCTCGACGAAACCTTGAAACTGACTTGCGTGGGTTTCAAAAATTCGGCCGTTTCAGGCCCCAAACAGATCTGTTTTCAAAAGTGCGTAAAACTGGAACTTTTATAAAAACTAGGCACAAAGGCCACGGGTTTGATGAATTTAGGAGCCGTTAGAGTTAGAATTAGGCTCCGAAATGAACACAAGAATTGTTCATTTTGTCGAGGACGAAAAGTTTCACGAGCGCCGATTTCTCAAACAAAGTCATTTCGAATAAGTTTCAAATTATTTTCAAAAGTGGTCCAACACCACATTTTTTTAGCACATTTACAATGTGTTCCCTTTAAATGACTTAGAAATGATTTCAACAAAAACACCCTCATCCTCCAACGGGGCGAGGTGAGACTCGTTTTCAAAAATGTGGGGACACCATACCCCTTTCAAAATGAAAAATCCTTTTGTAAGAATTTCTAGATTTGAACAAAGTTTTCAAAGGAATTTCACAAAGAACAAGGGACGTTTTTAGTAAGATATGGTAGAGGTAGCCTAGTCGGCTACGACACCATAATGCAAGGTAGCCCGGTAGGCTACCACACCCAAACAAGCAAAGTAACCCGAACGGTTACTATACCAAGCCTACACATAGTAGCCCGATAGGCTACCTAGTTGCCAAAACGTGAGGTAACCGGTCAGTTGACTGATCGGTAAATCAGTCAAGCACCGTGTTCAGAGCAACATTGTGAGGAATGTTGATTTAACTGTCAAGAAGACAGTTAATCAAACGTGACGAAAATTAGACACCAAATTCCCAGATAGGCCAATAGGGTACCGAGGGACCCTGGTACCACATGAAAGACGAGAATAGGCAAAAGTAGCCTAAGGATGTGGTAGTTAATTTATGGGGCCATAAATTAGTTAACCACATACGAATAAGTTAACTCTTGAGATAGAGAGTAAGTAGTGCCGACGGCAATCGGTATCAAGTAATTATCTACTTTAGTCACTAACAGTATTGGTGACTTAGAGAAGGTATTAACGAGAGACGTTATTGATGACAGGTAGTAACCTGTAAAATTCTAAAGGTGCGAATACAAGTGCTTGCAATTAGGTAAGTATAACTCCGCCTGCAGCATGAATAAAATGATGTTAAAATGATGGTTTTATAGTATGTTAAGTATGCCTTACATGCACACGATGTTGCACAGCATACATAAGAGCATATAGTTTTACAATCGAGTAGATTGATGAAAGAACAAGTTAGAAGCTATAGATCCCTACTGCATAGGATTGGGGATAGCTTAGAGAAGCGTATGGCTAGAACAGTTAAACAAGATAGAAATAAATAGGTGTGCCGTACCGGCTCCTTCAGTTGAAGGGGTTTCCAGTTAAAGAAAGTTAAGGCCAAAAGTTGAGCAACAGTTGATGGCTCTTCGGCATTAGTTGACCTCGGGCGTTACCGTTGGTCTGCGCGCACACGGTACTGACACATAGGCCCTAAATAGACAAGAGAAAGAAAAGAGTACTAAAGCATAAATGAACATAACCGGATCATGCATAGTTCACTGTCCGCATTAGTTCACTATGCTTTCAACTACAGTAAGATACATGCTTTTACATGAAGTAATCTGTATGCATATGGTATATAAAGTTTGTATGCTATGACATGATATGTGATGATATGGTATATGCTAAGTGTTATATGTGACTATCTTGCATGCTTATGCGTTTTAAGTATGTATTATGTTTAAACATGTTTTGCGGTTAACATGTTGTACTTACTGGGCATAAGCTCACGGAGTGTGTTCATGCTGTAGGTAAGCGTCCTATGGCATAAGCCACGATGGGCAATGACGGCGGTGGAGCCGGATATGAGGCGAGGTTATGGACACCATACGAGTTTAACTTCCGCACAGTTTAAGTAAACAGCATTTTGAACAGTAACAGTATAGTACCAGTAAATGGTACTTTTAAATAGTAATCGTTAAATAGTATTTTTGAACAGTAATGCTTACACAATATTTTTGAGTAGTAATAGTTGAATAGTATTTTCAAATAGCAGCTGATTGATACTATTCAAAAATACTATTCCACAAAATCAATAGTATAAGTATGTTTGCAAGATTATTATTATGTTTCAAATTCTGCTTTTAATAGTATATGTACATGAATAATAAATACGTGTGCAAAAAAAAATTTTCTTCTAAAATTAGGGTAACCTATTAAAGATATTTCAAGTAAGCAATATTCAATTACAAGAAAGTATAAGTAAAAGTAAAGAAACAGTAGTTTTACAGTGATGGTCCGGGCCGCCTAGGGCACGGGGCGTCACACCAGTCATGTACAATTTTGCCTTCGGGGCTATGAGATTAAGGCTGTGGAGGTCAGCACTAATGTACCGCTCCCAATCATGCGCACTTAAATGGTACTGCCAACCTGAGCTCAAAACCAGAACATAAGCAAAGATTATTACCTAAAACTGAAACTATGCCATAATTGAGCATAAGACAGTTTCGTGAGGGTACTAACATCGCGGTAGATGTACTGTTGATATACTGTGTGGTGGTCAAACTTACTATTCACAATGAATATAGTCAAAGTTAATATTCACATATGAATAGTGGTCAATGATACTATTCATGATGAATAGTACTATTCATAGAAATTTTATTTCTTGCATGTTTGAACTTACTGAGCCTGTAGCTCACCATTTTTGCTTATGTTGCAGGTAAGCGACCAGCTCAATAGCTTGTTTGATTGGATGGCGTACGGGATGGCGCGTGTCAAATGGGATAGGGGACGTGAGATATGGTCCTGCCAGAGTCTTTCCGCTAAGCGATAAAAGAGAAGGGAAAAAGAAAACAGTTCATTTGTAAATATATATTTTACGAAAGTACTATATTATGTAAATTACTTTGTACTTGCCAACAAAGTAAATAGTGGAAAATGATTTACATGATGTTTAAAGAAAAAAAAAATTTCCCCAAAAACGTCATGTTTTACAAGAGAGATAGATTAGCCGGCGACCCATGAGAGTACAATCTATTGCAGTTAGCGATAAAGCTTAACTGTAATAGTATTGTATGATCTCTACGAGGGGCGGGCCGCCACAGACACTTAGGTCATTGATTCACTAATCATGTTTGTGTTTCTATGCAGGGGTTCATGGAAACGGGAAGTCTACATGATAGGAGCCTTTCGTTGCGAACTAGAGACGGTAGCTTGGTGGTGGCTGAGGTAGTGGGAGATATTTACCTTTACTTTGATCAATTTAGGTTTATTTTATTGAAAAACTGTTTTTATGTTCCTAATTTTAGGAGGAACCTTATATCGGTAGCTTGTTTAATAAAGGATTCTTATTTAGTTTCTTTTAGTAAAAGAGTTAATATTCATAGAAATAAGTCTTTTATCTATTCTAGCTGGATGGATGGAATCCTATATTTGATCAAACCAAAGATGTACTCACTACTTGACAACGAATTAGTAGATAACTCTAAAAGGTTGAAAGTTTCTCACTCTAACAAGGCGTATCTTTGGCATTTAAGACTTGGTCATATTAATCAGGATAGGATTCAAAGATTGGTGAAAGACGGTCCTCTGGAATCTCTGGAGGAGGTACGTCTTCCACAATGTGAGTCTTGTCTAGAGGGTTAAATGACTAAGAGGTCTTTTGGAGCTAAGGGCACAAGGGCTCAAGAGCTCTTAGAAATTGTGCACACTGACGTATGTGGCCCCATGAATGTCACAGCATGAGGAGGGTTCGAGTATTATGTCTCCTTTATAGATGATTACTCGAGGTATGGATATGTGTATCTGATGCACCGCAAGAGCGAAACCTTTGACAAGTTCAAAGAGTATCGTGCGGAAGTGGAAAAGCAATTGGATAAATCCATAAAGACACTTTGATCTGATCGAGGTGGCGAATACCTCTCTGACGAATTTCTAGGACATCTTGTAGAGAACAGGATATTATCCCAATTGACTGCACTTGGTACTCCACACCAGAATGGTGTAGCCGAAAGGAGAAACAGGATCTTGTTGGATATGATACAGTCCATGATGAGTTATTCAACACTGCCGTTATCATTTTTGGGATATGCTTTACAAATGGCGTGCTATATTCTGAACCAGGTTCGAAGCAAATCAATTCCTAGAACTCCGTATGAATTGTGGCGTGGCAGGAAGCCCTCCCTTGGACATATGAGAATATGGGGCTGCTCGGCACATGTACTGGATGGGGATGCGAAGAAATTGGAACCAAGATCAAAATTGTACATGTTTGTAGGGTATCCAAAGGGAACTAAAGGAGGTCTATTCTATAACCCGAAGGAACAAAAAGTCATTGTCAACCCATGCGACATTCTTAGAGGAAAGTCACATGAATGACTTTAAGCCTCGAAGCAAAGTAGTGCTAGAGGAGTTATCAAGTGAAAGAACTACTCCACAGATTTCGGTCTTGGACACAAGTCTGAGTTCTGGTGAAAGACCTGCAGACGATCAACAATTTAGGGTGCCTCGTCATAGTGGGAGGGTTTCGAAGAAACCTAATTTCTTCATGTATGATGCTGAGGTATACCAGGCCGGGGCTCATGAGCATGAGGATGATCCGGTTACCTATGATGAAGCTATAAATGATGTTGATTCTAAATCTGGGAAACAAGCTATAAAGAATGAGATGGATTCTATGAAATCTAACTCCGTTTGGGAAATTGTAGATTTACCGAATGGGATAAAACCCATTGGATGCAAATGGGTCTACAAAAGAAAGAAGGATGCGGAAGGGAGAGTGGAAACTTTCAAAGCTAGACTGGTTGCAAAGGGGTACGCGCAAAAGGCTGGAATCGATTACGATGAAACCTTTTCGCCTGTTGCTATGCTGAAGTCTATCCGTATTCTTCTGTCCGTTGCTGCGGCTCTCGATTACGAGATCTGGCAAATGGATGTCAAGACGGCATTATTGAATGGCCGTCTTGAAGAGTGTATCTATATGATACAGCCCGAAGGGTTCGTAGCGAAAGGCCAAGAAAGGAAAGTCTACAAGTTACTTAGATCCATATATGGATTAAAGCAAGCATCCCGCTCATGGAACCAGAGATTTGATCAAGCAATCAAGACTTTTGGTTTTGAGCAGAACGTTGATGAACCCTGTGTTTATAAACGTATTAAGGATGAAAAAATGGTCTTTCTGATACTCTATGTCGATGATATACTACTCATTGGGAATGATGTAGGGAACTTATCATCGGTCAAGCTTTGGTTACACTAACAGTTTGACATGAAGGACTTGGGAGAAGCTAATTATGTTCTAGGCATTCGTCTCTTCAGAGATCGAAAGAACAAAATGATAGCGTTATCCCAAGCTTTATACATAGATAAAATAATTGACAAATATGCAATGCAAGAGGCAAAAAAAGGTTCACAACCTTCTATTGCTGGTCTAACTCTTTCATTGGATGACTATCCCAAGACATCGGAAGAAAGAGAGCATATGAGTAAGGTCCCTTATGCATCCGCTATGGGTAGCCTTATGTATGCTATGCTTTGCACTCGCCCGGATATATGTTTTGCAGTAGGTATGGTGAGTCGATATCAAGCAAATCCTGGAACCAAGCACTGGCAAGCAGTAAAGCCTATACTCAAGTATCTTAAGAGAACGAGGGATTATATGCTGGTGCATTTTGGAGGGGACCTAACACTCGTAGGATACACGGACTCAGACTTCCAGACTTGTAAGGATTCGAGAAAATCATCTGGATCAGTGTTTTTGCTTGGAGGAGGCACCATTGTGTGGAGGATCGTGAAGCAGGGCTGCACAACTGACTCTACTATGGTGGCTGAGTATGTTGCTGCGACTGAGGCATCTAAAGAAGCGGTTTGGCTTCACAAGTTCTTTAGAGACTTTGAGGTCATTCCAGGTGTTGACAAGCCTATCACACTTTACTGTGGTAACACTGGGGTAATTGCCAACACAAGAGAATCTCGACACCACAAGAGGACCAAACACATAGATCGGAGATATCATATTATTAGAGGGCACGTGGAGACAGGACAAGTGGATATATGTAAGATCGCGTCCGAGGACAATATTGCCGATCCCTTTACTAAGACTTTGGTGGCAAGAAGCTTTGAGAGGCACGTAGAGGCGATGGGGATGGGTAACATGGCACATCTGCTGGCTTAGGTCAAGTGGGAGATTGTTAGGAAATGCCCTAAGCATTAGAGACATTTTGATGTATTTATTTTGAACTGGATAACAAAATTATATATAGAGGTTATTCATTACATTGCTATTTGTCCTCGTTTTATTTACATGTTAAAGTAAATGTAAGCAATATGGCTCCCTAACTAATTGTGTTAAACTGTTAGAACGTTGCATGCAATGGACTTTTGTATGCGAGAAGACAATGTTCCAAAGTTAGCGGTCTAAATTATGGTCTGTAGTCTATGGGGTTAGACCGAGCATCTAACTCATGTTAAGACTATTATGTTGTCTAAAGCCTTGGAGGGGACGGTTTGTCTTGACTGTTTGGAGCATAGAATTCCAAGTAGAGACATAGATATGTTGCTTTGTGATGACATATTAGACCGGGACTAAAGCATGGTTGATCTATGAAGTCCGCTTTGAGTGGATTGATCTGCTTTTGACGTTCATTATGCAGTAACCTTAATCCTGAGTAAAAGGACAGCTTCATGTATATGACTTGTGTACTTTGATGTTCTAATGGCTAAAGCATCTCAGAGGTAGTAAGCTTATAGACCGGTTCGTTGGGTGCATGACTTGTATACGATGAAGGGTTCGTTTACAGATATCGGAATCATAGCTCTAATAAGGAGTTAAGGGTATCCTCTTAAAGGCATTATACTGAATGTGAAAATGGATAAGGCCTTGGGTCGTCTGCTAAGCGGATGACTTCTTATTCACATATGGTGAATAATCATTTTCTTAATTCAGTAATATAATGGAACTTTAAGATAGGGTGATCAGTAGGATTAAACGGACTTTGGCCTAAGGCTGATCATGGATCATATGAGGGTTTTGCATACATGACAAGGTCATTGGACGATAGCTTGTCATAGGTTTACGTAATATGGTATATAATTGGGAGTTTAGTTTCAGGTTTATAGTGGTGTGACTCTGAAATTAGTGATCACATGATTGAGTTGTTCGGTAAAGAATGATGATCATGTGGATTTACAGGAGCCCGATTATATATGTCCAATCAGTCCCTCTACTAGCTCCACATAATTCCTTAACGTTTGGCAAAATTGATCTGTGTATGCTATTGGCTAGTTTATTATGCATGGATGTTGTTGACATAAGATTAGGATGGTAGACAAGATTCTCTCCGGTTAGATTCAAATTTTGTTTTGGATAATAGAGTACACAATTATTCGAATTCCAAATAAAGTTGCCATGATTTTATTTGAGATTGGATTGAATTTGTAGAAAATTATCCATGAGAACAAGAATTTGAAATACGACTGTTTTGTGGATTTTGAAATTTGAAATTGAAATTTGAAATTTGAAATTTGAATTTGAAATTTGAATTTGAAATTTAAATTTGAAATTTGAAATTTGAATTTGAAATTCGAATTTGAAATTTAAAATTCAAATTTTGAATCACAGTCCAAGTGTGATTCGAATTTGTTGTGATAAATCCACAAGGAATGAAATTTGAATTTGAGTTAGATATGGAGAGGAAAATCTTGTTAGAATCCTACTTGAATTTTGAATCCAAATCCTAACCAAAGACGGATGAAAATTTTGAGGATTATCTTCAATGGATTTTTGGATTTTTGTGGATAAGGTTAAAGGAAAAATTCAAGTTTCAATCTTAGTTGAATTTGGATTCTCTCCTCCCAGATAATGGCCAAATTTTTGGAGTAAATCTCCTATGAGATTTTTGGTTATTTTGGATAAGGATGAGATAAGATTCAAGCTTAAAAATCCTAGTGGAATTTTGATTCTCCCTTATCTAAAAGTGGCTGAATTTTTGTGGGGATTTTCTCTTTTGAATTTTTTGATTTTTTGGTTCAAAAAGGGAGATAAAATTCTAGTTAAAATCTTGTTTAGATTTGGATTGGATTTATCCTAAAGTGGCCGAATTTATTGTTGGGATTTTCCCCTTGGAAAATTCAGATTTTGTGCTTGTGGATAAGGGAGAATATCTTCTCCTAATCCAATTCATATTTAGAGAATCACCTCATGCAAGTCTATAAATAGAGGTCCTGCCACTCCAGTTTTCTCAAACCACAGACTCTCAGGTGAGCAGGCTTATTGTTGCACAGCCCACCGTGACAATAAGTTCTTTAGAGATCTGGGTGGTCGGAAGAAGACTAGCAGTGCTAGCATACCGATCGAGGTTCAGAGTGTGACGGCCCGCCCCTCGTAGAGATCATACAATACTATTACAGTTGAGCTTTATCGCTAATTGCAATAGATTGTACTCTCATGGGTCGCCGGCTTATCTCTCTACTCTTTTTGAATCATGACGTTTTTGGGAATTTTTTTTTTCTTTAAACATCATATAAAATCTTTTTCCACTAATTACTTTGTTGGCAAGTACAAAGTAATATAAATAATACAGTACTTTTGTAAAATATATATATAATTACAAAAGAACTGTTTTCCCTTCACTTTTATCGCTCAGCGGCAAGACTCTGGCAGTACCATATCCCTCGCCCAGTTATCCCATTTGACACGCGCCATCCCATCCGCATCCAGTCAAACAAGCTACTAAGCTGGTCGCTTACCTGCAACATTAGCAACAATGGTGAGCTACAGGCTCAGTAAGTTCAAACATGCAAGAAATAAAATTTCTATGAATAGTACTATTCATCATGAATAGTACCGTTGACTACTATTCATACGTAAATAGTAACTTTGACCACTATTCATACGTGAATAGTAAGGTTGACCACACCACTGTATCACACTAGTACATCTACCGCGATGTTAGTGCTCTCACTAAACTGTCTTATGCTCAATTATGGCACAGTTTCAGTTTTAGGTCATTATCTTTAATTACGTTCTGGTTTTGAGCTCAGGTTGGCAGTACCATTTAAGTGCGCATGACTAGGAGCGGTACATTAGTGCTGACCTCCACAGCCTTAATCTCATAGCCCCGAAGGCAAAATTGTACATGAATGGAAGCGGTACATCAGTGCTGACCTCCACAGCCTTATCTCATAGCCCTGAAGGCAAAAGTACCTCCCTATACGGAAGGCTGGTACGCCAGAAAGTGGTTTCATTACCGACTTTTTAATATTCTAACTCGGTGACTTCATATTGCCCCGTGGTTAGGAATGGTTCACATTTTAATTTTAGGTGAGTGAGTTTCATTAACCTCGCTCTAGTGCCCGAAGCACAATTAACCATGTGTCCCATTCTTATAGTGCCCGTAGCACATTACGTCTCTCTCTCTATTCTATAATAGTGCCCGTAGCACATATGTACCTAACTTATCGTTAGTACATTAAAGTTAGCACAATATTGCTATATGTTGCAGACAGGTAAATGTCTGAACTTACCTTATCAGACTGTTCCCTTTCTCTTTCTTGGATCTTGAATCGCCTTCCTTGTAGGCCGATTTTGGGATCCTACAGACAAAACCTTGTCTGTTAATTTCATTTCCATTTATAGCTTTTATTTTTCATTAAAAAGCTTAAATAAAACCTATTTATAACTTTTTAGGTTTTATTTATTATTTTCACCATTTTCCCCTAACTTTTGTAAAATTACGATTTTACCCCAATATTTTGGTAAAATTACAGTTTTGCCCCTGACGGAATTTTATTGATCCAGACTGCATTTTTGGCTCTCAGGAACTTTTCTGACTCTTTTCTAATCATTACCGGGTTCGTTTTTACTTTATTTCTACTTTTTGCTTTCCCGGCCCTCGGGAAGCACTATTCCGACCCTTACGTCGGTTTAGCGATTTTCTATCGTTTCGGAGCCTCAAATGGACGTTTCACTAACATTTAAAATGTTCATCTAGACTTTCCCGACCTAGGTCTCCGAGGCTCGGGTTTTCCGTTCCCGACTCGGACCTTTATTTCATTTCCAAAAATGCCCCCCCCTCGGGGTCGGTTTTTCAATTTCACTCACGTTTTTCATTTTCAAGGGGATGGGTTACTATTCACGACCCACCCCTTAAAATTTTTTTTTCCTTATTCAATTTTTCCGTTAGGGACTCGGGTTTCCGTCCCGGCCCTAACTTTTATTTTAAATTCCTATTTTACCCCTAACGCCGTTTTTGAAATTTCGGTAGCATTTCGGCGTAATTTTAAGGCTTCCGGCGTTAGGTACGCCTCGAACCGTATGTACCTATCACGTACTATACCACAGGCCTATTTTATGTAAAAGTTTTCCAAACTTTTACATAAAAGCTCACAAAATTCCAATTTCACATTATCACCCACATTACAAAATTTTTTCACAATTTTACCCTTAATTTGGTTTCGGTTTTCACAACCAAACCAAACCAAATTTTGTCAAACTTTCACCACACCTTAGGCCATTCAAATGTCACGTTTTTAACACATTTTCAAGCCCATTTTCTTTGCATTTTCAACCAATTTTCCTAGGGTTTTTACCCTTGCATAACCCACGGCCAAAGAATGAAAACATGCCAAACAATTTTGTTTCATTCTTTCCATTATAAATTCATCATTTGCATATTGAAATGCATAATTCCAATCAACCAAATACCACATAAAACCATGAAAATTTTTCTTCCAAACCATTATTAAACCCCACGGCCATTTAATGTAATTCACACCAAGAATTTTTTTTAAGCTTTTCACCATGACATACAAGCTTTATTCTTCACCAATTTCAACTTTGAAAGCATGTTAGCAATTAACCACAAAGTTTTCTCATTGGTTACCTAAGGTAACCCACGGATTTTCCTTTGAAAAACCAACCAAAATTTGGTTTTTCTTTAAACAATTTACATGGTTTTCTTACTTATTACAACCTTAACAAAACCCAACATCAATTTCCATGAAAAACAACCAAAATTTTTCCATCTTCCTATCACTATTCACCCACGGATTTTATGGAGAAAAACCATGAAAAATTAAGTGAAAAAGGGAGTTACCTTGGTCTAATGCTTACTTTGTCTTCTAGGAATATTTTGACACTCTTTTTGTGAAGAAATTTTGAAGAAAACTCTTGGTTCTCCTTTGGTCCCTCACGTACACACCATGGAAAATAACTTAGCAAATTTTTCTTTGGTTTTGGCTTAAAAACATGTCTCGGCCTTTTGTTCCAAAATGTTGCCGACTTAATGCAACAAACAAGCCAATTAATTTGGCTCTAAACCAATGAAAATTTGACATCTTTCAACACCATTTCTTTCCCCATTTTTCAAAAATTAAAAAGGGTAAATTTTGGCCAAATCTTGGCCTTTAGATCAAAAAGTGGATGAATCATGGCCTTTAATTCCACCAACCACCTTATTTCTTTCATTTATTAATCTTGATTTATGATGTCATATGCTAAGTGAAAGTTGACTTTGACTTTCACTATTCACATTAATTCGACTACTTTTTGACCGATACCGGTTCGAGCTGAAATTTTCCTGAAATCTTCCCGGTGTGTTCCTGAGGTCTCCTGTGCAGTCGGATCAATTTAATCTGCTTCCATTTGATCAAAATCAGTCCCGGAAGTTTACCGTCTTTTATTGGCTCGGTTAGGGTTTTCAATGCCGATTTTGGCACCGTTTCACCCGTTTCAACTCAGTGAATTTTTCCAACACTGAATTCTTACTCGTCAGTATTGTTAGAACATTTTCATATATTCTGAACAATATAAATACATTTATTTCACTCTTTAAATAGTACAAATTGTTATATACATACAATTGTACATTTTTCATCCGAGAGTTTCCTGAATTTCCCGGTTGTCACACAGAGTGCCCATACACTTAGCCATTCGGGAATTGGAGAATAGTAGAGAAGGCTAGTTGGTTGAAGCCCTCCGGTCATTCTCCTCCTACAAGATTGGCATCCTTGAGGTATGAGTTATAATTATTGTTGGTTTATTGTATATGGCATCATGAGATATTTAACGATCTAAAAATTTTTTATTGTTCCGCTGCGCCATTCTGATACGTTTTTATCGATTTATTTTCCTGCATGTCGGTACCAACTCGCTCTCTATTCAGAGTTTGATTCTCTAGCACGTTTAATTAATTTATTGGCCCATGAATTAATGCAGCATTCTTATGTCACTTTTGCAATTAGTAACTGTAACTTATATCGCGATATGGTACCGAGGCCAATCGGTACCCTACTGCTCTACTTTGGGAATTTGGTGTCTGTCATCTATTGTGTTTGATTAACTTGTCTACTTGATAGATTAATCATCGTTCCTCACCATATCATTAAAAACAAGGTCCTTAACTGGTAGTGTGACGACCAGAGAATTTTAGCGGTGTGACCTAGTTTAATCTAGGGTTTTCTATGAGTTCTGTAAGTAAGAATGTAAAGAAACACTATGGTTGTAATTAGACAAATTATAGTGTTAATAGAAATAAATAAATGTTTTGGAGGAAATTAAAATCTCCAAAAATAAGTAGAGAATAAAGTATATGAGTAAGAAAGTGAATTCAGGCCCAAAACGCTCAAAAAGGAGTAGTTTCGGTATCTGAACAGTATAAAGATAAGAATATGGCAAGTCAAAGTAAGAGCACAGTAAGAAAAGTACAAATATATGTATATAATAATTTGTACTATTTAAAGAGTGAAATAGATGTATTTGTATTGTTTAGAATATATTAAAATGTTCTAACAATACTGACGAGTAAGAATTCAGTGTTGCAAAAATTCACTGAGTTGAAACGGGTGAAACGATGCCAAAACCGGCATTGAAAACCCTAACCGAGCCAATAAAAGACGGTAAACTTCCGGGATTTATTTTGATCAAACGGAAGCAATTTAAATTGATCCGACTGCACAGCAGACCTCAGGAACACGCCGGGACGATTCCAGGAAAATTTCGGCTCGAACCGGTATCGGTCAAAAAGTAGTCGAATTAATGTGAATAGTGAAAGTCAAAGTCAACTTTCACTTTAGTAATTATGACATCATAAATCCATTTAAGAAATGGAAAGAAATTGGTGTTAGGTAGGATGAATGGCCATGATTCATTTGCTTTTTGATCTAAAGGCCAAGATTTGGCCAAAAATATACCTTTTTAATTTTTAAAAAATGGAGAAAGAATTAGGTGGAAAGGTGTTGAAAATTGATTGGTTTAGAGCCAAATTAATTGGCTTTCTTCCATGCATAAGTCGGCCACTTTTGTATCAAAAGACCGAAGCCAATTTTCAAGCAAAACAAGAGAAAAATTTGCTAAACTTTTTCTTCCATGGGAGCCGTGGGTGACCAAAGGAAAATCAATTAATTTCTTCAAGTTTTCTATACAAAAAGTGTGGCAAAACATCACTTGAAGACAAAGGAAGAAAGTGAACAAGGTAACTTCCCTTGGATTGAAATTTTTCATGGTTTTTCTTTAGGAAATCCGTGGGGTGAATAGTGAATTAAGATGGAAAAATTTTGGGTGTTTTTCATTAAGTTGATGTTGGGTTTTGTTAAGGGTGTAATGAGGAAGAAAACCATGCAATTGGTTTAAAGAAAAACCAATTTTTGGTTGGTTTTCCAAAGGAAAATCCGTGGGTTACCATTGGTAAGCATTGAGAAATTTGTGTGATTTATGTGTTAACATGCTTTTAACTTATGTTTTGTTAAGAATAAAGCATGAATTTCACTATGGAAAAGCTTGGAAAAATTTTGGTGTTCATTTATTTCAAAGTGGCCGTGGGTTTCCTAATAGTTTGGAAGAAAAATTTTCATGCTTTTAGGTGATGTTTGGTTAATTGAAATCATGCATTTTGTGATGTAAATGATGAAAATGTGATTGAAAGAATGAAACAAAAAATGTTTGACATGTTTAGCATTCAATGGCCGTGGGTTATACAAGGGTAAAACCCTAAGAAATTTGGTTGAAAAGAACAAGAAAATGGGCTTGAAAAGTGTTAGAAAAATGGCATTTAATAGCCTAACAAGTGGTTGAAAAGTTTGAGAAATTTCGGTTCGGTTTGGTGGTGAAAACCGAAACCAAGACTAAGGGCAAAATTGTAAAAAAATTTTGTAATGTGGTTAAAAATGTGAAATTGGAATTTGTGAGCTTTTATGTAAAAGTTTGGAAAACTTTTACATAAAATAGGCTTGTGGTATAGTACGTGGCAGGTACATATGGTTCGAGGCGTACTTAACGCCGGAAGCCTTAAAATTACGCCGAAATGCTGCCGAAATTTCGAAAACGGCTTTCGGGGTAAAATAGGAATTAAAAATAAAAGTTTAGGGTCGGGTCGGAAACCCGAGTCCCTAACGGAGAATTGAATAGGGAAAACCTAAGCGGTGGTTCGTGAATAGTAGACCGTCCCCTAAAAATGTAAAATGAGAGTGAAACGGAAAAAAACCGACCCCGAGGGGGGGCGTTTTTGGAAATGAAATAAAGGTCCGAGTCGGGTACGGAAAATCCGAGCCTCGGAGACCTAGGTCGGGAAAGTCTAGATGAACGTTTTAAATACTAGTAAAACGTCCATTTGAGACTCCGAAACGATAGAAAATCACTAAATCGACGTAAGGGTCGGAATAGTGCTTCCCGAGGGTCGGGAAAGTGAAAAGTGGAAATATAATAGAAACGAACCCGGTAATGATTAGAAAAGAGTCAGAAAAGTTCCTGAGGGCCAAAAATGCAATCTGGATCAATAAAATTCCGTCAGGGGCAAAACTGCAATTTTGCCAAAATATAGGGGCAAAATCGTAATTTTACAAAAGTTGGGAAAAATTGGGAAAATGATAAATAAAGCCCAAAAAGTTGTAAATAGGTTCTATTTAAGCTTTTTAAATGAAAAATAAAAGCTATAAATGGAAATGAAATTAACAGACAAAGTTTGTCTGTAGGATCCAAAAATCGACCTACAAGGAGGGCGATCAAAGATCCTAGAGAGAAGAAGAGAAGAGATTGATAAGGTAAGTACAGACATTTAATTGTCTACTCACGAATGGACTTACCATAAAGTTGTGTTATATATATACACACATTTAAGCTATTCAGTTGTGACATGATACTAACATGTTCACGAGAATAGTAAGCAAGATTAGAAAAAGAAAAGAGAAATAAGTTAAGTCAAATAATAAGACTTAAAAGTTAAGGTTGGCGTACCGGCCTCCCCAGTTGTGAGGTTCCCAGATAGCCTCCACCCCAGAAGTGTGGCGCTGCCTCGTTAATAATGAGGTAGTTTATGGCTTAACTTCCTGCCTCCACCCCAGAAGTGTGGCGCTGCCTCGTTAATAATGAGGTAGTTCATGGCATGACTTACTACCTATAAGGTCAGTAGTCCAGAAATGACCTTAGGGTTGATCGGTGGGTCGCTCCCCTGATCCTCTATTGGTCTGCGCGCACCAGGTACGTCCAACCACGGGCCCACAAGTGAAAGATTAAGCAGAAGAAGTAAAGCAAAGAAAAGAAAGAAATAGAATAGAAAGAACAAGTAGTATAGGACTAAAGAAAATAATTGGTCCTAAGTTGGCTAACCCTAGAGTGGTGTATTCAGCTTATTTACTTGTATGTATGTTTGTACTTACTGAGCTTTAGCTCATTAGTCTATTCGTGCTGTAGGTAATAAAGGAAAGCAATCAGCAAGATGAAACAAGAGTAGCGGACTGACAGGCAGATCCCAGCGATGTCATGGACGGGTTATGGTTCCGTTTCGCAGAATTTCGCTGTACTCAAGGTGTAAAAGAAAGGAAGTGTAATAGTGAGATATATGTATAAAGACAAGACAAGAGTGTAGTATGTAAAGTAGTGAAACAAGCTTAAAAGTATGTTTCTATTTTTACGTACTTTAAAGTAACAAGACTCCAAAAATATATTTTGGAAAAACAAAAAGTATTAAGTAGTACGTATATATTTATGTATACACAATTTTCAAGAATCAGTAGTTTCATCCAGTCCATTTTAAAAAGAAAAAAAAAATATTCCTAGTTTTTCAAGAACAAATCTTTTAAACCCTAAGGAGAAGAAAGTTATAGAGACAAGCAAGCTAAGTAAGACTAAGCAAAGAATAAAGAAAGCAAGCAAGATAAGGTGGACGACCTAAGCTAGAGGGGTCGCCCACAAGAGTTGGTATCAGAGCGAGCGGTTCTACTATCGACCTTCCATGACATCTCAGCATCTGCACCTGCTCAGTCCAAGTAAGTTAATTTTAGATAATCAATATCTAATTTAGCACTAAACCATGTCGCTATTGTTATAGGTCAGACACAGCAACATGGTTCGCACACGAGCTGAGCAAGCTCAAGAAGCAGACTTAGCCACTGTCCTAGCCAACATACAAGCTCGGCTAGAGGCACAAGAAACACAGAACCAGAGACTGCAAGAGCTACTGGAACAGAGGAATGGGGCCCAAGCGAATTTCCCTCCACCTCAAGCACCAGTACCGGAGCCACAACCATCTCCTGAACCAGTAGCACCACCAGTCCGAATGGTACCTGAAGTAGCAATAGGTGCCCGAGCTGGAGCCAACCAAGGATCATTGTATGAACGATTCCGGAAGATGAAGCCAAAAGAGTTTGAGGGATCTATAGAACCCTTAGAGGCTGAAGAGTGGTTAGCTTCACTACAGACCATTTTTGAGTTTATGGACCTAACAGACCAAGAAAAGGTCCTTTGCGCCTCCTGCATATTAACGAAGGATGCTCGTTATTGGTGGGAGACAGTAAAGATGCGAAGGGACGTTAGAAGGATGACCTGGAATGACTTCCTGGGAGAATTTAACAGGAAGTATTTCAACCTTGACACCCTACGAGCTCAACAAAGAGAGTTCGATGAGCTGAGGCAAGGCGAGATGACAATGACCGAAGCCTGTCGTAAATTCGACAGATTAGCTAGACTGTGTCCACATTTGGTACCCACAGAAGAAGAGCGGGTACGGAGGATGATCAATATGTTCTGACAAGATATAGCCCTAAATGTGGAAAGTGGCGAGACCCTGCCAACCACTGTAGCGGACTGTGTAAGCAGAGCTATGAGGGCCGAGAATCGTCTGAACCGAGTTAAGGAAGAAAGAACAAAAGTCTGGGAGGAGAAGAAGAAAGAAAGAGATCTTGTGAAGCAGACTCAGAAGAACAACCAAGCTGGCCAAAGTAATAAATCTGGTCAAGGAATGAAGCCTGGTCAGAAAAATAACCAGAACCAGCAAAATACTAATAAGCGAAAGGGAAACCCAAATGAAAATTGGGGCCAAAACACTCGCAACACTCAGCAAAGGCAAGGCCTAGAAGGAGTACAGAACCGACAACCATGCCCAAAATGTGGAAGACTGCACAAGGGCGAGTGCAAGCTGGGGAATACCGCATGCTATGTTTGTGGTAGAGAAGGCCATTATGCTAGAGTCTGCCCATCCAACCCACAGAACCAGCCGGGATCCTTTCAGTCCCGACAGACGAGCCAGGTCCATGCTATACAAGGATCGCATACTCAACCTGGAGGCCAGGAGAATATACCAAAGACCGAGGCACATCTATTAGCCTACTCCAGGGAAGATGTAGAGGCAGGCACCTCGAATGTGGTGACAGGTCAGCTTCTTGTCGCCCAAAGCCCTACGCTTATTTTATTTGACTCTGGTGCATCGCATTCATTTGCCTCACTTAGCTTTGTAGAAAGAGTTAGTCATGCCAAGGATAAAATTGGCCAAGTATTTAAAACCACCTTACCGTCTGGTGAGGTATTATTATCTGATTACTGGTTACGTCACGTGCCAGTAATTGTTGCTGATAGGGAGTTGTACGTCGACTTAGTCGTCTTAGAGTTAGTCGATTATGACGTTATCCTTGGAATGGATTTCCTTGCAAAATATCAAGCGACCATTGACTGTCGACGACGAAAAGTAGTGTTTCAGTCTGGAGAAAAAGACCAGTTTGAGTATCAAGGGCATTCTCAGAAGCAGTCGAAAATGCTGATCAGTTCCCTGCGGGCAAGAAAGCTGATATCTAGTGGCTGTACTGGATATCTAGCTTATGTCAAGGACACCACCAAGAAGGTAGAACTACAACCGAACGAGGTACCAGTGATCAACGAGTTCGTGGAGGTATTTCCAGAAGAATTACCAGGACTTCCTCCTGATCGAGAGATTACCTTCGAAATCGAGTTGCTGCCAGGAACGTCTCCGATTTCAAAGGCCCCTTACAGAATGGCACCGGCCGAGCTTAAAGAATTACAAGCTCAGCTGAAGGAGTTGTTAGAGAAAGGTTTTATACGGCCTAGTTATTCGCCGTGGGGAGCTCCAGTTCTCTTCGTGAAGAAAAAGGATGGAACCCTCCGAATGTGCATAGATTATCGTGAGCTCAACAAAGTCACGATCAAGAATAAATATCCTCTACCAAGGATCGATGATTTATTCGATCAGCTAAAAGGAGCCACCGTCTTCTCGAAGATTGATCTTCGATCCGGCTATCATCAGTTAAAAATTAAAGAAAGAGACATTCCAAAGACCGCGTTCCGAACACGGTATGGGCACTACGAATTTCTCGTTATGCCTTTTGGATTAACGAATGCACCAGCCGCTTTTATGGATCTGATGAATCGAGTATTCAAGGAATTTTTAGACCAGTTTGTCATTGTGTTTATCGATGACATCCTTATATACTCGAAAGATTGGAAGGAGCATGAGAAGCATCTTCGGATTGTGTTACGCACTCTGCAGGAGCATCGGCTATATGCAAAGTTCTCCAAATGTGAATTTTGGCTAGGTAAGGTCCACTTTTTAGGACATGTCGTTTCCAAAGATGGAATTTCAGTAGACCCAACAAAGATCGAAGCGGTAAGCAAGTGGTCTCCTCCAAAGAATATGACCGAGATCCGGAGTTTTCTCGGATTAGCGGGCTATTATCGGAGATTTGTAGAGGGATTTGCCAGATTAGCTGCCCCTCTCACTGCTCTCACACGCAAAGAGAAGAAGTTCGAGTGGACAAAGAAGTGTGAAGAAAGCTTTCAAGAGTTGAAGAATCGGTTGACCAGTGCTCCAATTCTCACAATTCCAAAGGATGAAGGAGACTTCGACATTTATAGCGATGCCTCCAGGACAGGTCTAGGAGCTGTGTGATGCAGGATGGAAAAGTAATAGCCTATGCATCAAGACAACTCAAAGAGCATGAAAAGAACTATCCGACTCATGATTTGGAGTTAGCAGCCGTCGTATTTGCTTTGAAGACATGGCGACATTACCTATATGGAGTTCGGTGCAGAATTTTCACCGACCACCAGAGCTTAAAGTATTTCTTTACTCAGAAAGAGCTTAACTTGAGACAAAGAAGATGGCTGGAGTTGGTAAAAGATTACGATTGTGAGATCTTATATCACCCCGGTAAGGCAAACAGAGTAGCAGACGCGTTGAGTCGTAAATCAACGATGCCAGAGCAAATAGCCATCGATAAGTTGCCCAAGCCACTTCAACATGAGATCTCCTTGTTGGGAGTAGAGATAATTTCAGGAAAATTAGCGGCAATGCAACTCAAACCAACAATTCTTGAGGAGATTAAAGAGGCTCAAAAGCTAGATGCTGCTTTCAAAAGGCTTAAAGAAAAAGCCTCTAGGAATGACAGGTCAGAGTTCCATCTCTCCAAAGACGGAACTTTACTCTTCCAAGGAAGAATTTGTGTACCAGATGAAGAAGTTTTGAAGAAAAGAATCCTGACAGAGGCCCATGACACTCCATATTCAGTGCATCCGGGCAGTACGAAAATGTATCAGGATCTAAAGCAGCACTTTTGGTGGAAAAAGATGAAGAATGACATTGTTAAACACATCAGCAGCTGCTTAACATGTCAAAGAGTCAAAGCAGAGCATCAGCGGCCAGCCGGAGAGCTGCAACCATTAGAGATTCCAGAGTGGAAGTGGGAGCACGTAACCATGGATTTCGTGGTCGGGCTACACAAGACAAGTGAAGGATTTGACATGATATGGGTAGTGGTGGATCGATTGACCAAATCTGCTCACTTTATACCCGTAAAGATGACATACACATTAGAGAAATTCGCAGAATTGTACATTTCCAACATTGTGAGATTACATGGAATACCGACAACAATAGTGTCAGATCGTGACAGTCGGTTCACATCCAAATTCTGGAAAAGTGTACAAGAGGCAATGGGCTGCGAACTAAGATTCAGCACTGCATTTCATCCTCAGACTGACGGACAGTCTGAGCGTACGATCCAAACGCTAGAAGACATGCTTCGTGCTTGTATTTTAGATTTCAAGGGAGCTTGGAACAAGAAGCTGCCGTTGATAGAATTCTCCTACAACAACAGCTATCAAGCGTCCATCGGGATGGCTCCTTATGAGGCATTATATGGACGAAAGTGTAGATCTCCCATTCATTGGTATGAACTCAGGGAGAAAGAACTTCATAAAACCGAGTTTATCCAAGAAACGATAGACGCGGTCCAAAAGATTCAGCAGAGAATGAAAACTGCACAAAGTCGTCAGAAAAGCTACGCAGATAAAAGACGAAGATTCCTAGAGTTTAACGAGGGTGACTTCGTATTCTTAAAAGTAGCACCAATGAAAGGTGTCATGCGTTTTGGAAAGAAAGGAAAGCTGAGCCCAAGATACATAGGACCTTTCCCAATTATTAGCCGGGTTGGGAAAGTAGCCTATAAGATAGCTTTGCCACTGGAATTATCTTCAGTGCATAATGTCTTTCATGTATCTATGCTAAGAAAGTATATCTCGGACCCTTCACATGTCCTAGATTATGAGCCAATCCAAGTTCGAGAGGATCTCTCTTACGAAGAGCAACCAGTGCAAATACTTACTCGAGAAGAGAAGATACTAAGAAATAAAAGCATCCCGCTGGTCAAAGTTCTATGGAAAAATCATAATATAGAAGAGGCCACGTGGGAAAGAGAAGATGAGATGAGGGCCAAATATCCCCACCTGTTCTGATTTTCGAGGACGAAAATTTTTAAGGAGGGGTGAATGTGACGACCAGAGAATTTTAGCGGTGTGACCTAGTTTAATCTAGGGTTTTCTATGAGTTCTGTAAGTAAGAATGTAAAGAAACACTATTGTTGTAATTAGACAAATTATAGTGTTAATAGAAATAAATAAATGTTTTGGAGGAAATTAAAATCTCCAAAAATAAGTAGAGAATAAAGTATATGAGTAAGAAAGTGAATTCAGGCCCAAAACGCTCAAAAAGGAGTAGTTTCGGTATCTGAACAGTATAAAGATAAGAATATGGCAAGTCAAAGTAAGAGCACAGTAAGAAAAGTACAAATATATGTATATAATAATTTGTACTATTTAAAGAGTGAAATAGATGTATTTGTATTGTTTAGAATATATTAAAATGTTCTAACAATACTGACGAGTAAGAATTCAGTGTTGCAAAAATTCACTGAGTTGAAACGGGTGAAACGGTGCCAAAACCGGCATTGAAAACCCTAACCGAGCCAATAAAAGACGGTAAACTTCCGGGATTTATTTTGATCAAACGGAAGCAATTTAAATTGATCCGACTGCACAGCAGACCTCAGGAACACGCCGGGACGATTCCAGGAAAATTTCGGCTCGAACCGGTATCGGTCAAAAAGTAGTCGAATTAATGTGAATAGTGAAAGTCAAAGTCAACTTTCACTTTAGTAATTATGACATCATAAATCCATTTAAGAAATGGAAAGAAATTGGTGTTAGGTAGGATGAATGGCCATGATTCATTTGCTTTTTGATCTAAAGGCCAAGATTTGGCCAAAAATATACCTTTTTAATTTTTGAAAAATGGAGAAAGAATTAGGTGGAAAGGTGTTGAAAATTGACTGGTTTAGAGCCAAATTAATTGGCTTTCTTCCATGCATAAGTCGGCCACTTTTGTATCAAAAGACCGAAGCCAATTTTCAAGCAAAACAAGAGAAAAATTTGCTAAGCTTTTTCTTCCATGGGAGCCGTGGGTGACCAAAGGAAAATCAATTAATTTCTTCAAGTTTTCTATACAAAAAGTGTGGCAAAACATCACTTGAAGACAAAGGAAGAAAGTGAACAAGGTAACTTCCCTTGGATTGAAATTTTTCATGGTTTTTCTTTAGGAAATCCGTGGGGTGAATAGTGAATTAAGATGGAAAAATTTTGGGTGTTTTTCATTAAGTTGATGTTGGGTTTTGTTAAGGGTGTAATGAGGAAGAAAACCATGCAATTGGTTTAAAGAAAAACCAATTTTTGGTTGGTTTTCCAAAGAAAAATCCGTGGGTTACCATTGGTAAGCAATGAGAAATTTGTGTGATTTATGTGTTAACATGCTTTTAACTTATGTTTTGTTAAGAATAAAGCATGAATTTCACTATGGAAAAGCTTGGAAAAATTTTGGTGTTCATTTATTTCAAAGTGGCCGTGGGTTTCCTAATAGTTTGGAAGAAAAATTTTCATGCTTTTAGGTGATGTTTGGTTAATTGAAATCATGCATTTTGTGATGTAAATGATGAAAATGTGATTGAAAGAATGAAACAAAAAATGTTTGACATGTTTAGCATTCAATGGCCGTGGGTTATACAAGGGTAAAACCCTAAGAAATTTGGTTGAAAAGAACAAGAAAATGGGCTTGAAAAGTGTTAGAAAAATGGCATTTAATAGCCTAACAAGTGGTTGAAAAGTTTGAGAAATTTCGGTTCGGTTTGGTGGTGAAAACCGAAACCAAGACTAAGGGCAAAATTGTAAAAAAATTTTGTAATGTGGTTAAAAATGTGAAATTGGAATTTGTGAGCTTTTATGTAAAAGTTTGGAAAACTTTTACATAAAATAGGCTTGTGGTATAGTACGTGGCAGGTACATATGGTTCGAGGCGTACCTAACGCCGGAAGCCTTAAAATTACACCGAAATGCTGCCGAAATTTCGAAAACGGCTTTCGGGGTAAAATAGGAATTAAAAATAAAAGTTTAGGGTCGGGTCGGAAACCCGAGTCCCTAACGGAGAATTGAATAGGGAAAACCTAAGCGGTGGTTCGTGAATAGTAGACCGTCCCTTAAAAATGTAAAATGAGAGTGAAACGGAAAAAAACCGACCCCGAGGGGGGGCGTTTTTGGAAATGAAATAAAGGTCCGAGTCGGGTACGGAAAATCCGAGCCTCGGAGACCTAGGTCGGGAAAGTCTAGATGAACGTTTTAAATACTAGTAAAACGTCCATTTGAGGCTCCGAAACGATAGAAAATCACTAAACCGACGTAAGGGTCGAAATAGTGCTTCCCGAGGGTCGGGAAAGTGAAAAGTGGAAATATAATAGAAACGAACCCGGTAATGATTAGAAAAGAGTCAGAAAAGTTCCTGAGGGCCAAAAATGCAATCTGGATCAATAAATTTCCGTCAGGGGCAAAACTGCAATTTTGCCAAAATATAGGGGCAAAATCGTAATTTTGCAAAAGTTGGGAAAAATTGGGAAAATGATAAATAAAGCCCAAAAAGTTGTAAATAGGTTCTATTTAAGCTTTTTAATGAAAAATAAAAGCTATAAATGGAAATGAAATTAACAGACAAAGTTTGTCTGTAGGATCCAAAAATCGACCTACAAGGAGGGCGATCAAAGATCCTAGAGAGAAGAAGAGAAGAGATTGATAAGGTAAGTACAGACATTTAATTGTCTACTCACGAATGGACTTACCATAAAGTTGTGTTATATATATATACACATTTAAGCTATTCAGTTGTGACATGATACTAACATGTTCACGAGAATAGTAAGCAAGATTAGAAAAAGAAAAGAGAAATAAGTTAAGTCAAATAATAAGACTTAAAAGTTAAGGTTGGCGTACCGGCCTCCCCAGTTGTGAGGTTCCCAGATAGCCTCCACCCCAGAAGTGTGGCGCTGCCTCGTTAATAATGAGGTAGTTTATGGCTTAACTTCCTACCTCCACCCCAGAAGTGTGGCGCTGCCTCGTTAATAATGAGGTAGTTCATGGCATGACTTACTACCTATAAGGTCAGTAGTCCAGAGATGACCTTAGGGTTGATCGGTGGGTTGCTCCCCTGATCCTCTATTGGTCTGCGTGCACCAGGTACGTCCAACCACGGGCCCACAAGTGAAAGATTAAGCAGAAGAAGTAAAGCAAAGAAAAGAAAGAAATAGAATAGAAAGAACAAGTAGTATAGGACTAAAGAAAATAATTGGTCCTAAGTTGGCTAACCCTAGAGTGGTGTATTCAGCTTATTTACTTGTATGTATGTTTGTACTTACTGAGCTTTAGCTCATTAGTCTATTCGTGCTGTAGGTAATAAAGGAAAGCAATCAGCAAGATGAAACAAGAGTAGCGGACTGACAGGCAGATCCCAGCGATGTCATGGACGGGTTATGGTTCCGTTTCGCAAAATTCCGCTGTACTCAAGGTGTAAAAGAAAGGAAGTGTAATAGTGAGATATATGTATAAAGACAAGACAAGAGTGTAGTATGTAAAGTAGTGAAACAAGCTTAAAAGTATGTTTCTATTTTTACGTACTTTAAAGTAACAAGACTCCAAAAATATATTTTGGAAAAACAAAAAGTATTAAGTAGTACGTATATATTTATGTATACACAATTTTCAAGAATCAGTAGTTTCATCCAGTCCAGTTTAAAAAGAAAAAAAAAATATTCCTAGTTTTTCAAGAACAAATCTTTTAAACCCTAAGGAGAAGAAAGTTATAGAGACAAGCAAGCTAAGTAAGACTAAGCAAAGAATAAAGAAAGCAAGCAAGATAAGGTGGACGACCTAAGCTAGAGGGGTCGCCCACAGGTAGTAGACCAGTCAACTGACTGGTTACCTCACCCGTCGTTAACTAGGTAGTCTAGCAGGTTACTATTGCTTGTTTGGTGTGGTAGCCTATCGGGCTACCGCTACTGTTTTAGTTATTTTTGAAAATCGTTTTGGTTGCCTTATAAAGTTTTTGGAGAAAAATCACATTCTTTGAAACCGTCCCCTTATCACCCTATTGGAGGGTGGGGGACATTTTATTAAAACCACATTTTCATTTTAAAGTGTGTAAAACACATTTTGGGTGTTACATTTTAAAGGTGGTCTTGGTACCACTTACCGAATCTATTTTAAAAACGTGTTTGAAATGACTTAGTTTGTAAATTTGATGAACATAAAACTTTTCTTCCTCGATGAGTTGAACAAATCTCATGTTCACCTCAGAGCTCAAATCTAACTTGAACGGGTCCTAATCTCACTAAACCCATATCTACTTATGCTCAGTTTTTGCAAAAATCCTGGATTTATGCTACATTAAAAATAGCTCTATTTGAGGCCTGAACCCGCTAAATATTTAAAACAAACATAGGTCATCTTAAAGGTTTTGATGAGATCTACAACTTTCATGTTGGGCCTGAGATCCGATTGGGAATCTAAGTAGTCCATTTTTAACAAAACCTAAGATTGTGTCTCGGCTCAGATTTTTAGTCCCAGTTTTGGACACCGAATGAAAACTACTCGAAAAACCTATCTTAGTGTTGTTTTTGGCCAAAACCTATTTGATGCAAAAACGACCTTAATGAAATTTCCTTAAAGCTCCATGTTTTACCAAATCCCAAATTCAGACCCTAAGGGAGCCAAAATGGCCAAAACCAGAGGCCTTTTTCTGGGGACAGATTGTGTGTCCAGCCACCTTAAAAACGTCCATTCTCTCAACCATTCATAAACTAAAACCAAAAATCACACAACCATATAAACTTGAAAAAAACATGCTAAGGGCTCAAATAAACTTATTACAACCCATTTGCATAAACAAATACACATAAATCTCTTGATCCAATCTTAAAAATAACTAAACTTTCAAAAAGGGTTTTGGTTTTACCTCTTGTGCTATGACCCAAGCACAAATTTGAGTCAAGGATTGAGTGACCAAATGGTTGTGTGAACCAAGGAGATTGGGGGTCAGTTTTATGCTAGCAAAGACACCAAAAATTTTCCTTTTAATATCAAAACAAAACAATAACTAAAATCACAAAGATTGGATTCTAAAAACTTACCCTTGAACGCTCTTGAAATGGTTTAGATTAAATCTCCTAATCACAAGCGTGATGGGGGTTAAATTTTGGTAAGCTTTTGGTAGGATTTTCACTTGAAAAATGGTGGTTTTGGGGGCTTGGAGTAGTTAGCTGTAGCAAGAGAAGAAAAAGAGAAAGAGTTGTGGTATTTGGGGTGTGAAAAAGAAAGAACAAAACCCTTAGGTCATGTATGCCTTTTATAGGCAAATCTAACCCAACTTAACTAAACTTAAGCACACTTAATTATCCACATTTTTGGCCTAATCATGGGACAAATTACTATCATTTTTCTACCCCTAGAGGCCTTGGGCTACGCATGGGAGGAGGGGCCAAATAAACAAAATTTTTTTTGGTGGCATGTGATGGAAAGCTTGAATTTTTTAATCCAAAAGGTGTCATAGCTTTTGATTATTTTATTCTCACTTTTGGGCTACTTGTGCAGCCAATTTCAGCTGCTTTTACAGCTAGGATGCACGGTTTTTAAGGGAAAAAATTTATCTGCATTTGTTCCTCTTTGCAGTCTAATTTTCTACTGCGGTCTTCTATTCTTTCTCGGCAGTGTTCTAGTTTTCACCCGAAATTAGATTTTCTGAATCTAATTTTTATACTGTCAATTCCTGGTCAGTTTGTACTACCTAAGAGTCCATTCTGTACCAGTTTACTATTCATTTCCTATATTGTGATTGTGTCTACACTGTGTTGTCCTTGTGCACACAAAACGAGGTGTTCTAGTATGAAATTTTCAACATAGTCTCTCTTGACTAATTTGGATATGCTGGTTTCAATTTTATCATTTTTACATCCATTTAAGGTCATCTGGACCAGTTTTCAAGATCTGTGTGACCCCACCTCGAAAACTATGTCAAGTGCCTGATTGACTAATTTGGGCGTTCTGAGTCTAAATATATCAGTTTCAGGGCGAGAAAAGGTCGTCTTGACCCTCTTCCTAATACTGCGTATCTCTCAAATAAAAATTCTCGTTTTATGCTCAATTGACCAGATTAAGCCTACTGACTGTTAATATATCAGTTTTAAGTCAGATTAAGGCCATCTTGGCTATTAATCTGACACTGCATTTTTTATTATTCACTATTCTCTGTTTTCTGTTTGACTGACTAGTTTGAGTGTTCTGACTCTGATTTTGTTAGTTTCTAGGTGAGAAGAGATCATCTGGACCTTCATTCTTGGTACTATACCTTTGCTAGGGTATTTCTCGCTATTGTGCTCAGATGCTCAGTCCGAGCATTCTGGTTATTTGTTCACCAGTCTTGTGCCAGGAAATAGTCGTCTGGACCAATTTCTTGATACTGCGTAGCTTATACACTTATACACATAATAGGGTGGACCGATTTCACTGCCGGTTACCCCTTTCACTGTATAAATAGTAATTAAATATTACTGTTCCTGTTTAATTTATTCAATTAGAAATTATACCGTATTTTTCAACTTAATTACTCATTACATAGTAATTAGGTTTCACACTTCACGAGAGTCTTTATAACGACTCTTTGCTCAATACACGAGCTCTTATACTGGCGTGTAACTGACCGTGCTACACTACACGACCATGTTCGCTCACATGGCCTATTACACTTCAACAGTCTGAAAGGTACACGGCTATTTACACGACCGTGTACCTAAACGTGTTACTAAAATTTATACTAAAAGACATCAAATTATTCCTATTTCATTCCTTAATGTCTTATTGTATGGTACGTAGGTGCCATGAAAATGGCGGTCATTACAACTTACCCCCCTTACAAAATTTTCGTCCTCAAAAATTAGAATAGTTCCGGGAAGTCTCTTTTCATATCCTCTTCCCATTCCTATGTGGCTTCTTCTATATTGTGGTTCTGCCACAATACTTTTACAATTGAAATAACTTTACTCCTAAGGACATTATTCTCCTTGGCTAAAATCTGCACAGGTTTCTCTTCATCAGTGTGGACTTCGATAGGCTTTTGGCTCAAAATATGAGAGCTGTCTGGCATGTACTTCTTTAACATTGAGACATGAGAGACTTTATGCATTGAAGCCAATTCGGGAGGGATGGCTAATCTATAAGCCACCTTCCCAACTCTCTCGATGATCTCGAAGGGTCTTATGTACTTAGGACTCAGCTTTCCTTTCTTCCCAAAGTGCATCACCCTTTTCATGGGTGCCCCTTTGAGAAAGATAGAGTCTCCTTCTTGAAACTCGAGGGGTCTGTGGCGTTTGTCTGCATAGCTTTTCTGGTGACTGTGCACTATACCTAGCCTTTCTCGCATAAGCTTTACATCTGCCATTGTGATCTTGATGAAGTCCGTGCTAGTAAGCTGTTTCTCTCCGATTTCGTGCCAGTGAACCGAAGATCGACATTTTCTTCCATAGAGTGCCTTGTACGGTGCCATCCCGATTGAGGAATGGTAGTTGTTATTGTACGAGAACTCGATCAACAATAGCTTCTGGTCCTAATTTCCCTTGAAGTCCAGGACACAAGCTCTTAACATGTCCTCTAATGTCTATATGGTCCTCTCGGACTGACCGTCAGTCTAAGGATGAAAAGTTGTACTGAACTTCAACTTGGTTCTCAATGAGGCATGGACACTCTACCAAAATCTAGAAGTGAAGTGTCCATCACGATCTGAAATGATTGATTTTGGCACTCAATGCAACCTTACTATCTGAGCTACGTACATTTCTGTCAGTCTTTCTACTGAGTAGCTCAACTTCATAGCTAGAAATCGAGCTGATTTCGTCAATCGGTCCACAATTACCCATATTGCGTCATTGCTGCTTGACGTCCTGGGCAATCCGACCATGAAATCCATTGTAATATGCTCCCATTTCCACTTAGGCAGCTCGATTTTCTGCGGTTCTCTAGCCGATCGTTGATGTTCTACTTTAATTTTCTGGCACGTGAGGCATCTTGCAACGAACTCGGTGATGTCTTTCTTCATCTTAAACCACCAAAAACTCTATTTCAGGTCTTTATACATTTTGTTCGCCCCTGGATGTACAAAATATGGCGTTTCATGGGCTTTCGAAAGGATCTTTTTCCTGAGTTCTTCATCCTTCGGAACACATACGCTATCTCTGAAATAAGTATGCCATCCTTAGAGACTCAAAATTCTGAACTCTGGTCTTCTGTTACCTCCTTTTTGAGCTTATTTAGGGATGAATCAAGGCCCTGACTAGCCTTAATATCTTCTAGGAACATCGATTGAAGGGTCATTTCAGACAACCTTTCCGTCAAAAACTCAATTTAGCTGCTACGTAGCTCCTCTTATAGTGCTTCTGGCAAGACATGGACAGCCATAAGCGATGAAGAGTGCTTCCTACTCAGCACATCAGTCACCTTGTTGGCCTTTGCTGGGTGGTACCGAATTTCACAGTCGTAATCCTTAACTAGTTCCAGCCATCTTCGTTGCCTCATATTAAGCTCCTTCTGTGTGAAAATATATTTGACGCTCTGTTGGTCCATATAAATCTCGCACTTAACACCGTATAAGTAGTGCCTCCAAATCTTGAGTGCAAAAATGACCGCTGCTAGCTCCAGGTCATGTGTTGGGTAGTTCTTTTCATGGTTCTTGAGTTGTTGCGAAGCGTAAGTGACCACTCTACCATCTTGCATCAGTATGGCTCCTAGTCTAGTCTTGGATGTGTCACTGTAGGTCACAAAATTTCCCTATCTAGCATCCGGTATGGTCAGGATCGGAGTGCTTCCAACTCTTCGTTTTAGCTCCTAGAAGCTCTTTTCTCTCTTGTTAGTCCACTCATACTTCTTTTCTTTCTTGGTGAGTGCTATGAGTAGTACGACTAATTTTGAGAAACCTTCAACAAAGCGTTGATAATAACCTGCTAGTCTGAGGAAACTATGGATTTCTGTTATGTTCTTCGGGGTTGGCCATGCACTAACTGCTTCTACCTTCACTGGGTCTACTGACGCTCCCTCCTTGGAGACTGCATGACCAAGAAAGTGAAACTTCTCCAACCAAAACTCGTACTTGGAGAACTTGGCGTATAGTTGATGATCTCGTAGTTTGTGCAAAATGGTCCTCAAATGCTCCTCATGCTCTTCTTTCATCTTCGAGTATACAAGTATGTCATCGATAAACACAATGACAAACTTGTCTAGAAAATCCTTGAACATGCGGTTCATTAGGTCCATGAAGGCTACAGGGGTGTCGTCAGCCTGAACAACATAACGAGGAACTCGTAATGTACATATCGTGTTTGAAAAGCTATATTGGATATGTCTGCATCCCTGATTCACAACTGGTGATACCTAGAACACAGGTTAATCTTGGTAAAGACTGTAGCACCTCGGAGCTGGTCGAATAGATCATTCATCCATAGCAACAGATACTTGTTCTTTATCGTGATCTTATTCAGCTCCCTATAGTCTATACACATTCTTAGCGTTCCATCCTTTTTCTTCACGAATAAAATAGGCGCTCCCTATGGTGAGTAGCTCTGTCAGATGAAGCTCCTGTCCATCAAATCCTTCAACTGAGTTTGAAGTTCCTTTAACTCTGCCGGGGCCATTCTGTAGAGGGCCTTGGAGATGGGGGCTAGTCCTAGTAATAGCTTGATCTCAAATGATATTTCTTGCTCTGGTGGAAGTCCTAGAAGATCCTCTAGGAATACATCCATGAACTCTCGAACCACTGGTACGCTTTTTGGTCCTATCTCTGACTCCTGGGTCTTGTCCATTATGTGTACGAGGAAACCGGTGTAGCCATAAGTAGTAGCATATGAGCCTTCATTGTTGATATCATCATCTTTGGTTGCTTCAATGATAGTCCCTTGTAGGCAAACTTCTCATGCCGAATTGGTTCGAAGGTAACCTCTCATCTTCGACAGTCTATGACAGCATCGTACTTGGTGAGGAAGTCCATCCCCACGATTACATTATAGTCGTACATGTCGAGGATGATTAGATCCACACTCATCTCATGCCCATTGATAACTACTGGCACGTGGCGTATCCAGTGGTTAGACAACAGAACTTCTCCTGAAGGAAGGGCAGTTCGAAAAGTTTGATTCATTCTATCTACATTCTGGTCTATCTCCCTAGCAAACTTTGATGATGCAAATGAATGTGTAGCTCCAAAATCAAATAGAACTAGTGCAGTGGAGTTGGCGATAGAAACCTGACCTGTCACCACCGTTGAGGTTCTGGCTTTGGCATCCTCTCTGGTAAAGGCGTAAATCCTTCCCTGAGCTTCTGGTGCCTCCAGTTTACCCTGAGTAATTGATGGACCCTCAATCCTGGTTTAGGCAGCATGTAGTTGACTGTTAGTGGCGCAGGCTTGGCCTTGCTAATTTTGTGGGTTAGAGTGATAGTTCTTGGCATAGTGGCCTTCCTTACCCCATATGTAACAACCACTGGTGCCTTGGTGGCATTCTCCTGGATGATTCCTTCCACACTTTGGATAAGGTGGGTGTGGGTTGATATTTCCTCCTCGATTATTCTTCTTCTGAGGGAAGTTCCTCTGCGGCCCTTGGTTACTCTGGTTCCCCTTTCTCTTGTTGTTGTGGTGGGATTGCCTATTGTTCTGGCTGGCTCCCACATGTTGCCCTTTATGCTGCATCTCGGGGTTTGGTCTTCCCTTGGGCTACTTGGCCGATGTCTTCTCCTCTCTTTTGGCCTTGAAAATCTGTGCCCTTCTCTCCTTGTCTTAGGTCAACCAGTATTCTGCTAGGATGGCCTGGCTGACACACTCAGCCACTGTTGCTGGCCGGTGGCTCTCACTGCAGACTTGGACGGAGATATCCCTCCTAAACATTTTCAGCATCCTCCTAACCTTTTCCTTCTCCATCGGCATAAGGTCTGGGAAGAGTCAAGCCAGCTGCTCGAACTTCCTTACTGCCTCCATGATAGTCATGCTGACCTAGTACAGATTATTAAACTTGTCCTGCTGGGCTGCTAGGGCTTCATCATTAAAATACATCTCTTTAAAGTCATCCACAAAGTCTGTCTAGCTCATCTCGTTAACGTTCCTCCGGATGGCCACGGTCTTCCACCATTGGCGTGCCCCTTTAAGTAGGGCAATGGATGCATATAACACTTTTTCCCTCTCCGTCAATCCTACAAGCTCTGGGATGACTTGGATATCGGTTAGCCAGTCGTCGGCTTTAATGGGGTTCGTAGTTCCTTCAAATTGTGGCACCTTCATGTGCTTGAATCACTCATATAGGTCGCCTTCTCTTATGGCGGCCCGCCCTTTGTAGAGATCATACAATACTATTATAGTTAAGCTTCATAGCTAACAGTGATAGATTGTATTCTCATGGGTCGCCGGCTAATCTATCTCTCTTTAAAACATGATGTTTTTGGGAAATTTTTTTTTTCAAAACATCATGTAAAACATTATCCATTAATCACTTTGTTTATAGGCACAAAGTAATTTACATAGTATAATACTTTCGCAAAATATGTATTATTACAAAAGACTGTTTCTCTTTCCTCTCTTTGTTAATGCTCAGCGGAAAACTCTGGCAGAACCATATCCCCTGGCTTCCCATCCTATTAGACACTCGCTATCCTGTCCGCCATCCAGCCATACAAAGCTAGTGAGGTGGTTGTGTGACAACCGGGAAATTCTGGCATTCTCAGAAGAAAATGTACAAATGTATGTATATAACAATTTGTACTATTTAAATAGTGAAATGAATGTATTTATATTGTTCAGAATGTATAAAAATGTTCTAACAATATTGATGAGTAAAAATTTAGTGTTGATAAAGTTCACTGAATTGAAACGGGTGGAACGGTGCCAAAAACGGCATTGAAAACCCTAACCGGTGCATTATGGTGCACTAAAAGATGAAAAACTTCCGGGATTGATTTTAATCAAACGGAAGCAGTATAAATTGATCCAACTACACAGGAGACTTCAGGAACCTGCTGGGACGATTTTAGTAAAATTTCGACTCGAACCGACGTCCATCAAAAAGTAGTCGAATTAATATAAATAGTAAAGTCAAAGTCAAAATTTTTACTTTACATTTATGACATCATAAAGCCATTTATTTAATGTGAAAAATTTGGTGGTTGGTGGCATTAATGGCCAAGATTAAAGATGCTTTTGATCTAAAGGCCTAGATTTGGCCAAAATTAGCCAAATTTATTTTTTGAAAATATGGAAAGAAATGGCATGAAGGGTGTTGAATTTTCATTGGTTGGAAGCCAAATTAATTGGTTTCTTTGTTACTTAAGTCAGCAAACCTTGGACAAAAGGGACCCATAGCTTATTCAAAGCCAAAACAAAGAAAAAAATTTTCTAAGTGATTCCATAGAGCAACCCGTGAGCAACCAAGGAGAACCAAGCCAAACATTCAAGTTTCCTTCACAAAAATGGTAGCAAACTCTTCATTGAAGTCAAGGGAAGCAAGAAATCAAGGTAGCCATCTTTGGTTTGAAATTTTTCTTGCTTTTTCATTGAAAAATCCGTGGGTTAAATAGTGTGAAGGATGAGAAATTTTGTGGTTTGTTTTGGTTGATTTGGTGCTTGGGTTTTGTTAATGGTTTGATTAGAAGAAAAACCATGTATTTTGTTTCAAGAAAAATAAAGTTTTGGTTAGTTTTTTTATGGTAAAACCGTGGGTTACCTTGTTTGGTTGTTCATGGATTGTTGTTAATTAAGTGTTGTAATGCTTTAAATCATGTTTTGGTTAAATCGAAAGCATGATTTGCATGGTTAGAAATCTTGGAAAAATTTTGGTATCTAAATTCCCTAAAATGGCCGCATGGTGTAATTAGGGTTTGGTGAACATTTTTGCATGATTAACTTGATGTTTGGATAGTTTAAATCATGCATTTAATTATGAAAATGATGGTTATGAGGTTGAAAGCATGAAACAAAAATTTGGTGCATGTTTTACCTAAAATGACCGTGGGGTATGAATGGTTAAAAACCCTAAGAATTGTGTTGTAAAATGCATGAAAATTGGCTTGAAAATGTGCTAGGTAATAGCCTTTGAATAGCCTAAAATTTGGTTGAAAGATTGAAAATTTTTGGCTAGGTTTTGGATAGGAAAACCATGGCTAAAACTAAGGGCAAAATTGAAAGAATTTTATGGAATGTGGTTCAAAATGTGAATTGGAAATTGTGTGAGCTTTTATGTAAAAGTTTGGGAAACTTTTACATAAAATAGGACTTTAGTATAGTACGTGGCAGGTACATATGGTTCGAGGCGTACCTAACGTCGGTAGCCTTAAATTTACGCCGAAATACTGCCGAAATTTTGAAAAACGGCATTTAGGGTAAAAAGGGAATCGAGAGTAAAAGTTTAGGGTCGGGTCGGAAACCCGAGTCCCTAAAGGAAAATTGAATAAGGGAAACCTAAGGGGTGGTTCGTGAATAGTAACCAATCCCCTTAAAAATGTAAAATGCGAGTGAAACTGAAAAACTGACCCCGAGGGGGGGGTGTTTTTGGGAAACGAAGTAAAGGTCCGAGTCGGGTACGGAAAATCCGAGCCTCGGAGACCTACATCGGGAAAGTCTAGATGAACGTTTTAAATACTAGTAAAATGTCCATTTGAGGCTCTGAAACGATAGAAAATCACTAAACCAACGTAAGGGTCGGAATAGTACTTCCGAGGGTCGGGAAGATGAAAAATGGAAATAAAATAGAAACGAACCCGGTAATGAATAGAAAAGAGTCAGAAAAGTTCCTGAGAGCCAAAAGTGCAGTCTAGATCGAGAAAATCCTATCAGGGGCATAATTGTAATTTTACCAAAATATAGGGGTAAAATCGTAATTTTTCAAAAGTTGAGAAAAATGGGGAAAATGATAAATAAAGCCTAAAAAGTTATAAATAGGTTTTATTTAAGCTTTTTAATAAAAAAATAAAAGTTATAAATTGAAATGAAATTAACAGACAAGGTTTTGTCTGTAGGATCCCAAAATCGATCTACAAGGAGAGCGATTAAAGATCTAGAAAGGAAAAGGAGAAGAAATGGATAAGGTAAGTTCAGAAATTTACTTGTCTACAACATGTAGCATTATTATTACTTACTTTGATGTACTAACTATAAGTTAGGTACATATGTGCTACGGGCACTATTATAGAATAGAGAGAGAGACGAAATGTGCTACGGGCACTATTGAAAATGGGACACATAATAATTGTGCTTCGGGCACTAGAGCGAGGTTAATGAAACTCACTCATATGAAATTAAAATGTGAACCATTCCTAACCACGGGGCAATATGAAGTCACCGGGTTAGAACTTTAAAAAATTGGTAATGAAACCACTTTTGGCGTACTAGCCTTCCGTACGGGGAAGGTAAACTTTGCCTTCGGGGCTATGATAATGTGATTAAGGCTGTGGAGGTCAGCACTAATGTACCGCTCCCAGTCATGTATAACTTTGCCTTCGGAGCTATGATGATGAGATTAAGGCTGTGGAGGTCAGCACTAATGTACCGCTCCCAGTCATGCGCACTAAAATGGTACTGCCAACATGAGCTCAAAACCAGAACATAATTAAAGATAATTACCTAAAACTGAAACTATGCCATAATTAAGCATAAGACAATTTCGTGAGAGTACTAACATCATGGTTGATGTACTGTTGACATACTGTGTTCTGGTCAAAGTTACTATTTATAGTGAATAGTGGTCAATATTACTATTTATGATGAATAGTACTATTTATAGAAATTCTATTTCTTGCATGTTTGAACTTATTGAGCCTGTAGCTCACCATTTTTGCTTTGTATGGCTGGATGGCGGACGGAATAGCGAGTGTCAAATGGGATAGGAGGCCACGGGATATGGTCCTGCCAGAGTCTTTCCGTTGAGCAATAATAGAGAAAGGAAAGAGAAATAGTTCTTTTGTAATAATATATATTTTGTGAAAGTACTGTATTATGTAAATTACTTTGTACTTGTAAATAAAGTGATTAGTGGATAATGTTTTACATGATGTTTTAAAAAAAAATTCCCCCAAAAATGTCATGTTTCACAAGAGAGATAGATTAGCCGGCGACCCATGAGAGTATAATTTATCGTAGTTAGTTATAAAGCTTAACTGTAATAGTATTGTATGATCTCTACGAAGGGCAGGCCGCCACAGTTGGTATCAGAGTGGATTTACGATTGTTCTAGTTTAGATTACCGACTGTCGCCATAGTTGGTATATCAGAGCAGTGTTGACCATATCCTGATTTGACACTTCCCGCATCCTGCACTGCAATCCAAGTAAGTAGTTTACTTAAGCTTAGTGAATTATTTTCTTATGTGAAAATAATTATCTTATAGGTAGCAAGATGACCAGACCTCCTTATGCGAGACTGCCGCTACCACGACCGAGAGGGGTGTTACGGGTGTGGACGAGACCTATTGTGAGGCCGTCTATTTCCCAACGTCCGGTACTTAGACTCCCGATGCTAGAGGGACCTCCAGCACTAGCACCAGCCCCTGTAGTTGTAGTACAGCCTCGACCGGTACTTCATCCTCCTGTAGTAGTAAACATTCCAGTTGTTGGTGGACGCCAACATATTGGAGTGAGAGTTTCGGCTCGAGCAGTATAGGCATTTAGAGCCAGCAGTCCTCTTATGTTTGATGGTGGACGACAGTCAATGGAGACAAAGAATTGGCTCCATGCCATAGAGAGGATTATGGTGATGTGTGATATTGACCAAGAGATGTGGATCCAGTTGTCCATAAGTATGTTTCAGGGAGATGCTCGAGTATTCTGAGATTATTGTGATCAGAAGATTCTGTTGGGATTCAGTTGTGCTGAGTTCTATCAACGATTGGCTGATTAGTTTCCGCCTAAGGATCCGACACCGACTCCTACACCTCCAGAGAAACGAGAGGTAGTTACACCCGCGTATCATGGATTTGATGAGGTTAGGGACTATATTCTCCAGACAGAGAGGATGGTCATGCTGTCTGGTGAGACAGTTATGTTGTACGCAGCACGATTTGAGGAGACTATGAGGAGGAGATGTCTGTTACCCAATCTCACTGAAGCAAACTGTTGTGAGATTTTCTGGAGAGGTTTACCTATGGAGTTAAGACAGAGAGTGATTAAGTTATATCCTCCTACACTCCAAGAGTTTGTAGTGATGATCAGGACGATCGAGAGGGAGGTTTTGATTGAGCATCTGTCACAGAGTCGATGAGAGACACTTGGTCAAGATGAGATGATGGCACGCATCTTTGGGCTGAGAAGGATGATGAACGATCATGAGGTCGGACCGTCTAGACCACGAGGAGGTGATGACTCAGGACAAGGAGCATTGCCTAGGGGTGGTGATGACTCAGATGATCCAAATGACGATAAGGATCCAGAAGAATATCCTCTAGTCCCAGGCGCAGGAGATATGTGACCAGTAGATGTATGTATGTACATAAGTAGCTTATAGAGAAAAGCTCTTTTGTATAGACTTGTGGCCAAGCTGTATATGATGGCCGATATATATATGACTGGTGATGGTTATGTATGATATATAAACGTTTTGCTGTGAATGAAATATCAAAATGATTATATGTTGTACGATGATGTGTTACAATGATGTGGCTTTACATTACCGTGAATTTCATAAATTTATATGATTTTACGAATGTGGTCATGGAAAAGCTAACGGTAAATTGTTATGCCATAATAGGATAATAGACAAGATGGTGGATTTGCGAAATCAACCAGAAAGACGAGAACAACGTCCTAATCTCATGGAGAGAATAGAGCAGATACAAGCTTTACTAGAAGCTCAGATGCAGGAAAATGCTAATCTGAGACAATAAGTAGAGGAGTTAGAACAGAGGCAAGGTTCTGAAGGCACCCAAGTAGAACAAGAAGCTGAGGTAGATCTGGTTATCCCTCTAGCTGCTGTACAAGAGAGAGTTCGTGAACCACCTCAGGTAGTAAATCTGGAACCCCTCTATGAAAGATTCAGGCGTATGAGGCTGCCAGAATTTGAAGGTTCTACAAATCCTCTAGAGGCTAAAGATTGGTTGTCATCCTTGCAAGTGATCCTGGAATTCATGAATTTAACTGACCAGGAGAAGATCGCATATGCGTCTTTTGTGTTAAGGAAAGATGCTCGTTTTTGGTGGGACACTGTGTGACTGAGAAGAAATGTGTCTACCATGAGTTGGGCAGAATTTCTGGAAGAATTTAACCAGAAATATTATGATCCTACATCTCTAAGACTATAGGAAAAATAGTTTCCAGAATTGAAGCAAGGAAAGATGTTAGTGAGTGAAGTTTGCTGATAGTTTGATCAATTATCCCGCTTATGTCCCTATGTAGTCCCTACTGAGAGGGAGAAAATACAAAAAATGATCGGGATGTTCAGGCCAGAAATTGCGGCATTGGTAGATACTGGACTGATATCGCCTACTTCTGTAGCAGACTGTGTTAGTCGTGCCATGAGAGTTGAGTTTCATGTAGCCCGACAGAAGGAGGAAAGAGAGAAGGACTGGGAGGCCAAGAAGAAGGAGAGGGCCTTGGCTAAGTCTACACAAGCTGGTCAATCTAGCAAGCCTAATCAGAATGCTAAACCAGGCCAGGGCAATAATCAAGGATCCCAGCAAAACAAGAGGAAAGGCAATTTTACTAGAAATCGCCAGGTAAATAATCGAAACCAGCAGCGAAGAACAGCTGGTAATGCAGAATCTAATGTACCAAATTGTCCTACGTGCGGGAAGAGACATTCTGGGCAATGCAGATTTGGGCCACTTGTTTGTTATGAATGTGAAAAGGAAGGTCATTACGCCAGGAACTGTCCAAGCAATAGGCAGGGTGTACAAGGCACTTCCCAACCGCACCAGACATGCCCACAAGCTCATTCCCTTCAGGCCAGGGTTGAAGAGTCTCCAATAAGGCCGTAATGCTAGGAGCATGTGCCACGTGCTGATGCTCGTGTGATGGCCTACACCAAGGAGGATGCAGAGGCAGGAACATCAAATGTGGTGACAGGTCAGCTTCCTGTCGCTAGTCATGTAGCCTCTATACTATTCGATTCCAGTGCTACGCATTCTTTTGTTTCCTATGAATTTGCTGACAAGATAGGACTTCCTAAGGACTATATGGGAAGAGTATTTAAGACAGCTTTACCCTCTGGGGAAGTATTGTTGTCCAAATACTGGCTACGTCATGTACCAGTATATGTGGCAAATAGGGAGCTATATGCTGAGTTAATCGTAATGAAGATCGTGGATTACGATGTGATTCTAGGCATGGATTTCCTAGGGAAATATCAAGCTACGATAAACTGTCGAAATCGAAAAATAGTATTCCAACCTGAGGAAGAAGAGAGTTTCGAGTACGTCGATGCTTCTCGAAAACCCAGGGAGATGACGATCAGTCCACTGAAAGCAAGTAAGCTAATGGCCAGTGGTTGTATGGGATATCTGGCATATGTGATGGATATTACAGAGGAACAGAAGCTTCAACCTAAAGATGTTCCTGTTGTTAATGAATTTCTTGACGTATTTCCAGAAGAGTTACCAGGGATACCTCCAGAGAGAGAAATCTCGTTCGAAATTAAGTTGATGCCTAGAACGGCACCTATTTTCAAAGCACCATACCGCATGGCTCCAGTGGAGTTAAAGGAGCTGCAGGAACAATTAAAGGAGCTTTTGGATAAGGGATTCATCAGACTGAGTTATTCTCCGTGGGGTGCACCTGCATTGTTCGTCAAGAAAAAGGATAGAACGTTCTATTTGTGCATTGATTACCGGGAGTTGAATAAGGTTACGATCAAAAATAGGTATCCGTTACCTAGAATTGATGACTTATTCGACCAGTTAAAAGGTGCAGCGGTATTTTCCAAGGTCAACTTATGATCAGGATATCAATAGCTGAGAATTAAAGAAAGTGATATTCCTAAGACGGCGTTTAGGACTCGTTATGGTCATTATGAGTTCCTTGTGATGCCATTTGGATTAACAAATGTGCCAGTAGTGTTCACGGACTTGACGAATAGAATTTTTAAAGAGTATTTAGATAAGTTTATCATTGTATTCATTGATGACATTTTTATATACTCAAAGACTCCTGAGGAGCACAAGGAGCATCTGAGGATCGTGTTGCATACAATAAGGAAGCATCAACTGTATGCCAAATTCTCAAAATGTGAGTTTTTGCTGGATAGAGTACATTTTCTCGGACATGTTGTATCCCAGGAAGGTATTGCTGTAGATCTGACGAAGGTAGATGCAATTAACCAATGGCCTGCACCCAAGAGTGTGATGGAAATACGCAGTTTCTTGGGGTTAGCTGGTTATTTTCGGAGGTTTGTAGAGGGATTCGCGCGTTTAGCTACACCTCTTACTGCTCTTACACGCAAGGAAAGAAAGTATGAGTGGACTATAGAATGCGAAAGAAGCTTCTAGGAGTTAAAGAGATAGTTGACAAGCACACCAATCCTTATACTTCCCACTGAAGGGGAGAAGTTTGTGATCTACAGTGATACATCTAAAATAGGATTGGGAGCAGTCCTGATGCAAGGCGGCAAGGTGATTGCCTACGCTTCGTGTCAATTAAAAGATCATGAAAGGAATTACCCTACACATGACCTTGAACTTGCTGCAGTAGTGTTTGCACTTAAAATTTGGCGACACTATCTCTATGGAGCTCAGTGTCAGATTTTTACTGATCACCAAAGCTTGAAGTATTTCTTCACGCAAAAGGAGCTCAATATGCGACAAAGAAGATAGTTGGAACTTGTAAAGGATTATGATTGTGAAATCCTATATCATCCAGGGAAGGCCAACCGTGTAGCAGATGCTTTAAGTAGAGAGTCTACCATATCGCACCAGCTACCGATAAAAAGGCTTCCGAAACCATTGCAGTAAGAGATAGATTCTTTGAACTTAGAGCTGATATCCGAAAGATTGGCTGCACTCCAAGTGGAATCATCGTTGTTTGAGGATATCAAGGAAGCTCAAAGATGAGATCCAAGAATGATAAGTTCTCAAGAAGGAATTTCCAAGGATGGAATGATCCTCTATCAAGGAAGAATTAATGTTCTGGCTGATGAGGAACTTAGAAGATGGATCATGTCAGAAGCCCATGAGACACCATATTCGGTTCATCCCGGAGCTAGTAAGATGTATCAGGACTTGAAGTTACAGTTCTGGTGGAAAGGGATGAAGAACGATATAGCGAAATTCGTGAGTAGATGCATGACCTGTCAAAGAATCAAAGTTGAACATAAACATCCAGCAGGAAGATTAGAACCTTTGGAGATTCCCGAATGGAAATGGGAACACATTACGATAGATTTTGTAATGGGACTCCCAAAAACCCGAGAAGGTTATGATGCCATCTGGGTTATTGTGGACAGACTGACCAAGACGGCACGGTTTATAGCTGTCAAGATGACTTTTTCGTTGGAAAAGTTTGCTCAGTTTTATATAGCTTATGTCGTCAGATTACATGGAGTACCAAAATCCATTGTATCAGATCAAAATGCACGATTCAATTAAAATTTCTGGAAGTGTGTGCAAGAAGCCATGGGTACTGAATTGAGACTCAGTATGGCATTTCATCCACAAACAGACGGACAGTCAGAGTGGACTATTCAGACATTAGAGGACATGCTTCGAGCTTGTGTAATGGATTTTGCGGGAAATTGGAATGAGAAGTTACCATTAATTGAATTCTCACACAATAATAGTTACCAAGCTTCCATAGGCATGGCACCTTATGAGGCTCTTTATGGACAGAAGTGTAGATCGCCGATACACTGGTTTGACCTGCGAGAGAAACAACTGCATAAGACAGATTTTATACGAGAAACTTCCGATGCCGTTGTAAGAATTCAGCGTCAAATGAAAATTATGCAAAGTCGACAAAAGAGTTATGCGGATAAGAGGCGAAAATCCTTGGAGTTTAATGAAGGAGACTTCATGTTTCTTAAGGTATCGCCTACGAAGGGGATTATGCATTTCGATAAGAAGGGGAAACTGAATCCAAGATATATTAGACCTTATGAAATTATCAAACGCATTGGAAGGGTCACTTACAAATTATCGTTATCTCCTGAATTGTTAACAGTGCATAATGTATTTCATGTGTCGATGCCGAGAAAGTATGTGTTAGGAAATGCCCTAAGCATTAGAGACATTTTGATGTATTTATTTTGAACCGGATGATAAAATTATATATAGAGGTTATTCATTACATTGCTTTTTGTCCTTGTTTTAATTACATGTTAAAGTAAATGTAAGCAAATATGGCTCCCTGACTGCTTGTGTTAAACTATTAGAACGTTGCATGCAATGGACTTTTGTATGCGAGAAGACAATGTTCTAAAGTTAGCAGTCTAAACTATGGTCTGTAGTCTATGGGGTTAGACCGAGCATCTAACTCATGTTAAGACTATTATGTTGTCTAAAGCCTTAGAGGCGGTTTGTCCTTACTGTCTGGAGCTAAACTCCCAAGTAGAGACATAGATATGTTGCTTGGTGGTGACATATTAGACCGAGACTCAAGCATGATTGATCTACGAAGTCCGCTTTGAGTGGATCGATCTGCTTTTGACGTTCATTATGCAATAACCTTAATCCTGAGTAAAAGGACAGCTTCATGTATATGACTTGTGTACTTTGATGTTCCAATGGCTAAAGCGTCTCAGAGGTAGTAAGCTTATAAACCAATTCGTTGGGTGCATGACTTGTATACGATGAAGGGTTCGTTTACAGATATCGGAATCATAACTCTAATGAGGAGTTAAGGGTATCCTCTTAAAGGCATTATACTGAATGTGAAAATGGACAAGGCCTTGTGTGATAACCGGGAATTTTAGATTCTCAAATTATGTTAAAATTGTATGTGTATAACAATATTAATGAATAAAAGGTGAAAAAGTTGTATTCCAATACTGTTGTGAATAGTGTAAAAATATTCTAGTAGTATTAAAGTGTGTGAGTTCGGGGATGGAAAATCCTACCAGACATAATTGGGTAAGACGGTTCGAAATCAGAACCGAAAACCCTAGAGAGTGCATGGAAATGTACTAAAATAATAGAAATTTACGGTAGAAAATTTTGATTAAACGGAAGCAAAATAAGACAAACCGATCGCACGGGAGGCGCTGAGAACTCGCCTACGCGATTTCGGTAAAGTTCCGTTCGGATCGGATAGCAGTCAAAAATTGACTATGAATTAATTAGAGAATTAATATGAATAGTTGATGACATAACTATGATGATGTCATAAAGCCAATTAATTTTCATCAAATTAGAAAGCATTTTAAAAGGTGTATGGCTAGGATTGTTTTGCTTTTTGATCAAAGGCCAAGATCATGCCAAAATTCACCTTGAAAAAAATTTAAAAAATTTGTGGGATTTTGTTGAAAGGCCATTCGGCCATGTGGAAAGGGAGAAAGAAAAATTTTATTTTGACCCTAAAACCTTTACTTTTTGGTCCTTGAACAATTAAGAAATTGTTGAAAAAAAATTGCAAAAAGGCCCTTGGTTTTTGCCTATAAATAGGCATCAAAAATTCAAGAAAAAATTGGAAAAAACAACTAAACTCTTGCTCATTTTTTTTTCAGCCAAAACCGTGAGTGAAACCCCCCTTAAACCAAAAATTTTATTTTCAATTTCACATCAAATCTAGCTTGAATTGCATTTCCAACATCAAGGCAACAACTAATCAAGGTAAGCTTCAAATTTGAAGCATTTTTCCTTGATTTTTTCATTGAAAACCGTGGGTTTGGAAGGTTGAAAAACAATGGAAAAAAATTGTTGATTTGTTGATTTTATGATTGGTTGATGTTGTGATATTCAAAGCATGAATTAGGATAGAAAAACAAGGAAAAATTTTGCATGTTTTCCTAGAAAATCCGTGGCTTCCATAGTATGAAAATTTCATGAGTTTTGTTGTTTTAATTTAGTGTTAATGTTCATTCAATTATATGTTAAGTTAAGCATGAAATGGACTTAAGAAACAAGAAAAGTTTGAGGTAGAATTCTTGCTAAAATCGTGGGCATGAACATGATGAAATGGGAAAATTTTCAATGTTGATAAAAGTTAATAAAAACCCTAGGAAAGAAAGTGAAATTTTCTTTCTATTTTTGGCATAAAATCCGTGGCTATAACTAGGGTTAGAATGCATGTTTTGTTAAGTTTTTGAATGTTATTTTATACATTGGGAAGCATAAGGATAATGTGGTATGACGAAAATTTATTAGATGTAAAGACATAGTAGACCAAGGCTAGCTTGGAAAAAAATGTGTTTTGTGACTTGTGTTAATTTTTAAATGTTGAATCATATGGAAATTTTTATACAAAGTTTGGAAACTTTGTATAAAATAGGCCTCTGGTATAGTACATGGCAGGTACAAAGGTTCTGAGGCGTACCTAACGCCGGGAAACCTTAAAATATAAGCAGAAATGCTGCCAAAATTTCTAAAATCGGCTTAAGGGCATTTCGTGAAACGAGGGGTAAAAATATTGAACTAGGAAAGGAAACCGAGATGTGGCGCCCTCGACCTCGGTCCACCAAAACTATTATAATCAAGCTCCTTAGCCGACTGAAATAGCTCGTGAACTTCGTTGGGTCGCCTAAATTCTTTTCTTTCCTTTAAACCCTTTGTGAAATTTGGAATCATTTTTTTTAAATATTTTTTCTTGTTTGTAAACATAACGTAATTAAACTGAATTATGTTTGTCACTTTCTAAAAGTACAAACATAGTTTATACACAATACATAATTCAAATCTTTTTGCAATATATGTCTCTTCTTTCAACACTCAGCGGAAAACTTGTAGCAGGACCATATCCACAGTGGATTCCCTATCCCTTTGACACGCTCGCATCCTGTCGCCATTCAGAAATCTACCAGACAGGTTTCTCACCTGCAACATGAACAAACTGATGAGCTAACAGGCTCAGTAAGTTCAAACATACATAGTAAGAATCATATTGATTCAAAAACACTAAAACTCAATTTTTTATGAATAGTACTATTTATCATAAATAGTAATTTTGACCTTTGATCGATGAATAGTAACAGTTACCCTAACTGGTTACTATTCATTTTACCCTAACGGGTAACTATTCACATACCCTAATCGAATTTACATTATTCTAGCATAAGTTTCGGTTATGCTCAATTATGATTTTTATCATTTTATTGATTGTTTATTCTCTATTTGATTTCTAGTTTAGAGCTCTGTTTATGGCAGTGCCGATGATTATTAGCGCGCTGACTGGGAGGGTCTAAGGAGCAACCTTAGAACATCGGCCTCCATAGCCCTGATATCCTTGTAGGATCTGAGAAAAACCTCCACCACTATGTTGGAGGGGCGGTACGCCTTAGTGGTTTCATTACCATCTTTCTTATAGTTCCCCACCGGCGACATTCATATGAATCATCCCACGGTGGAACCCTTATTGCCCGTAGGTCTTTACATTTATTTCTTTATGTGTGTTTTTAATTAACCACACTATAGTGCCCAAACACTTCTCCATAGTGTATTATTTATACACTTTTTAATTTCTCATTTCATTAGGTGAGTTAGTTTAACTACACCCCTATTGCCCGTAGGACTTTACAAGTTTGTACGAAAAGTACTTAAATCAATCAAATAATAATTCATGCTGCAGACGTGTAAATATCTGAGCTTACCAAACATTTATCATAGCATCGTGCTATGAAACATTCATATAGCACATAAACCTAGACATAACAGATCAATTCATTCATATAATGAACAACATTAGAATGTCCATGAGCAGACAAATGAATGTTGGAACTTACACATATCACACTTAGACATAATAGTCTATTCATATTGCAGTCAATTAAATGTTCGAACTTACAGATACTTTCGCTAGCATTTCCTTCCCCGGCTCCGCAGACGTTCCTTTGCCGCGTCTGAAACGGGTTCCTATAACCGGAATAACCACGGTTATTCTAAATCTTCATTTCATATTCAAAATTTTGTAAAACGTAAAAATTCTACGTTTTATTTCCCGTAAATGGTCTTAGGAATCTAAAATCCCATTTTCCATTTTTCACTAACTCTTGGCAAAATTACCATTTTGCCCCTGATTTGATTTCTTATCATAAACCTATTTTTTGTTGGTTTAAGACCCAATTTAACTTTTATAATTTCATTTAACTATCCTTAGGCATTCACGGTCCTTTCGGAGCCTTTCGGAAATTTTTGGTCAAAATGACCATTTTGCCCCTGACGGGTCTCGGGACCGTGATATGCTTACTGTGACTTTTAACAGGATTTTCTAAGCCCAAATATCATAAAATAATATTTCTTAAACTTTTTACACACTTTTACAGCATCCATTGCTGTTCCATAGATGACTATTGGTCATTCGACCCTCGGGTGGTACTATTCCGACACCTAGGGTCGTTTCTCGTTTTTCTCATGTTTCGGAGCCTTAAATGGTATTTCACTACTCCTGAAACGTTTGTTATGCTAATCCCGAGCCTTAGACACCGAATGGGCTCGTGTTTTTATCCTGATCTCAAATTTACCTTTCGTTTCCTAAAATACCCTTGACGTCGGTTTTTCCGTTCCTTTACATTTCACAACCTCGGAGGGACGGTTTACTATTCCTCAAAGGTTCATTTTCCCATTTTTTGAGTCTAACTCATCGAAAGGTCTCGGTTTCCATTACCGAACACAATTTACCTCCCGTTTTTCACCGAAATGCCCTTAGTGCCGTTTTCAAAATTTCAGCAGCACTTCCGCTAAATTTCTAGGTCTCCGGCGTTTAGGAAACACCTCAAAACCATCTAACTTAGTCTAATCTACCACGTACTATACTAGAGGCCTAATTTTTACGTAAAACTCAACTTTTTACGTAAAAATATTCACATTTCCCATACATTTTCTTTTTTTGACATTTCATTCATTTTACTCTTTTCTTTTTCTTTTCTTTTTACAATTTGAATACAAATTACATATAAATCATTCCAATACATAAATAAGGAATGAAGGGAAACGAAATCGCTACCGAAATCGTCCCGTCGGTGATCGGACGAACTGTTCGGTCTCGATCGCACAAACTTTTTGTCTTCGTTCTTCACGTTCGGAATCCCGGTTGGCAACTCTGATGTCGCGGATGTGTACAGAACGTCGAAAATAGGCCAACGAGCCATTCTTCATTTTTCCGCCCCCGGGTCACCGTTGACCGGCGTTGATCGCATTGACCGGCGTTGACTCTGGTGTTGACCGGCGGCCGGACGACGGCGGCGCGAACAACGGAGGTGCCCACCTTGAAGATCTCGACGAGATGAGTCCATTGTTGGTGTCAATTTCACCATTGGAGGCTCCGATCGTCGACAATCGGCCTCGAAAACACGACCCACGGCGGCGGCGTTGAATCTCCGCCATGCTAGGGTTGTTGCCAGAAATTGTTTGAGGGCTTTTGCTTCCCATTGAACTCTGATCATTTTGACACCCACGATGTCCCTCGACTCGGCCGGAAACGGTGAGTTTCACGGTGGCGACGGCGCGATGTTCGGCGGCACAATCCGGTGACTGTTGAGGTGAAATGAGCTATGGGTTTTGTTCTCCTCTTCACCACAAAACTTTTGGGACCGGAATCGTGTCGATCGGAGGTCGAACGGCAGAGATACGACCGTTTGAAATATCCGGCCACCGGCGGCTTCGGGCGGCGCGTGCAGCGTTCTCCGGTGTCGGTTTCGTCGATTCAGCACACCGTTGGACTCAGCTCATCGAGAGCTTTCCAACGAGACCAGCGGTGTCGAAAACGGACACCGTTTCTGGTGGTCGGTTACTGTTTACCGACGGTGTAGGTGTGGGGGGAGAAAATCTGGAAAATGAAAATTATGAGGCCTTTTTTGCAATTTCGCCCTTTTATACCCTTTTTGTCCAAATTTTCAACATGAGCTACCCTGACTAATTTGGGCGTGCTGAACCCAAATATATCAGTTTCATTTTCATCCGAGATCGTTTCGACCAGTTTTCGGTACTGTAAATTCCCCGTCAAAAATTACCTTTGTGCTCAAGTAACTAATTTGAGTATTCTGATAGGCTATACTGACTAATTTGGACGTCCTGAATCCAAATATATCACTTTTGTCGTCATCCGAGGTCATCTCGGCCAGTTTTCGATGCTGTACATTTCTCGATCAAAGTTTCCGTTTTGTGCTTAATTGACTAATTATAGCATTCTGATTCCAAATATATCAGTTTTATATCAAGAAAATGTCATCTTGACCAATTTCTTGATACTGCGTATATCCGGATCAAATATTACTTTTCATGCTCAATTGACTAATTTGAGTATGCTGAATCTAAACATATCAATTTTAGGTCAAGAAGAGGTCATCTAGACCAACTTCTCAATACTATGTGCAACACACACACACGCACTCACGTCTAAAATCATTACTATCAGTATTTTATCCTTTTGTGTACTCAGCTTACCCTGAGTCACGTACTAGGGTTTACAGTTCATTGTTTTTCCCTAGCTCAATTCGGCATGCTTTTACATCACCGAATTCTTAATCTGTAATATCATTAGAACATTTTATCTCGTTCTACACAATATTAATCATACATTTTACATTTTAAACATGAAATTCATCATGTACATGCAATTTACAATATTCTGAGAATAGTAAAATTTCCCGGTTATTACACGAGACCCCTCGGTGAATTACGATTAGAAATGGAAAACCAACTCAAAAAGAATAGTAAACCGACCCTAAATCACTAAAATGCCTAAAACAGGAAAAAAATTGATGTTAGGGGTATTTTGGGAAACGAGGGAAAATTTTAGGTCGGGATAGGAAACCTGAGTATCTTGAGGTCCGAGGGTCGGGGACGGGATAAATAACGTTTAGTAAGTAGTGAAAGGGCCATTTGAGGCCCCGAAACGCTCGAAAAATGAAAAAACGACCCTAGGTGATGGATGAATAGTAACCGAGGGCCGGGAAAAATGAAGTTGAGATTTTGCAGCAATTTAAGCTGTAAAATGATACGAAAGCTTAGGAAATATTAGCTTAAAATAATTAAACTTAGAAAATTTGAAAAAAAAAATGATAAAATGAAGCAAATTTTAATCTTGAAACCCGTTAGGAGCAAAATGGTCATTTTGATCAAAAATTTCCGAAAAGGCTCGGAAAGAACCTTAGAAAACCTAGAATAACTTAGATAAAATTCTAAAACTTAAAATGAAGATTTTAGGGTTAAAATTCTAAAAATTTTAGGAACACGGGCTTGAACATGGGCATGTATCAAGCCGTGTACAGTTATACGGCTAAGGAAGAAAATAACATGGCCGTGTAAAACAGACCCGAGCGGTACACGGCCTGGAATAAGGGCGTGTTGCAGACCGTGTACCACAAATAAAATTTAAATGTATAGAATTGTTAAGTAAAATAAATATATATTTTAGACGATAAATAAACAGGGTATTAACAGACACTATTATGTCTGTAGGAACCTAAAATAAAGATAGAACTGCGGAGGAGTTCCGGAAGTAGACACTAGCGCAGTATTGGTAAGTTCAAGAATTTTCGTGTCTGCAACATGAAATACTGTGTGAACCTATTCTATACTAGCTGCTCACTAGATATAAGTTCCTATGCACATTTGGGGATTAGTTAGTATAACATACCTCAAATAACGAGAATAAGTAAGACTTACGGGCAACGGGGGATAGTGACCTTAAGATGATATATATGATCACTTGGTCAAAACTATAAATTGAAAGATGGTAAAGAAACCATTAAGGCGTACCGCCCCTCTAACATAGTGGTAGAGGTTTGTCTAAATCCTACGGGGTTATCAGGGCTGTGGAGGACGATGTTCTAAGTTCGCTCCTTAGACCCTCCCAGTCAGCGTGCTAATAATCATCGGTACTGCCATAAATAGAGCTCTACACTAGAAATTTAATAGAAAATAAGCAATCACAAAATGAAACAAAAATCATAATTGAGCATAACTAAAATTTACGCTCGGTTAGGATATGTGAATAGTATACAGTTAGGATAACTAGTACTATTCACCGGTCAAAGGTCAACTATACTATTCATGATAAATACTACTATTCATGGTGAATAGTCTATTCGTAGAAGATTGAGTTTTCCTTGTTTTTGAATCAATATGATTCTTACTATGGATGTTTGAACTTACTGAGCCTGTTAGCTCATTGGTTTGTTCATGTTGCAGGTAAGAAACCTGTCCAGTAGATTCCTGGATGGCGGCAGGATGCGAACGTATCGAGAGATAGGGAACTCACTGTGGACATGATCCTGGCGTAAGTTTTCCGCTGAGCTTTTTGAGTAAAGAAAATATGTTTGCAGACAAAGCGTACAATATATATAGATATTATATATGTTACCAAATATGTTGTACTTATTCTAACATGAAAAAGCCAATACTGTATTTTACATTGCTTTTTTACTTGACAATCATAAAAAAAAAATTATGTATTAAAGAAAAAAAAATTTTGGGGTGAAATTTTAGGCCCTAGTGTTTAAAAAGAATTAGTCAAAGAGTGTGGGCGACCCCTCTAGCTTAGGTCGTCCACCTTATCTTGCTTGCTTTCTTTATTCTTTGCTTAGTCTTACTTAGCTTGCTTGTCTCTATAACTTTCTTCTCCTTGGGGTTTAAAAAATTTGTTCTTGAAAAACTAGGAATATTTTTTTTTCTTTCTTTTTAAACTGGACTGGATGAAACTACTGATTCTTGAAAATTGTGTATACATAAATATATACGTACTACTTAATACTTTTTGTTTTTCCAAAATATATTTTTGGAGTCTTGTTACTTTAAAGTACGTAAAAATAGAAACATACTTTTAAGCTTGTTTCACTACTTTACATACTACACTCTTGTCTTGTCTTTATACATATATCTCACTATTACACTTTCTTTCTTTTACACCTTGAGTACAGCGGAATTCTGCGAAACGGAACCATAACCCGTCCATGACATCGCTGGGATCTGCCTGCCAGCCCGCTACTCTTGTTTCATCTTGCTGGTTGCTTTCCTTTATTACCTACAGCACGAATAGACTAATGAGCTAAAGCTCAGTAAGTACAAACATACATACAAGTAAATAAGCTGAATACACCACTCTAGGGTTAGTCAACTTAGGACCAATTATTTTCTTTAGTCCTATACTGCTTGTTCTTTCTATTCTATTTCTTTCTTTTCTTTGCTTTACTTCATCTGCTTTATCTTTCACTTGTGGGCCCGTGGTTGGACATACCTAGTGCGCGCAGACCAATAGAGGATCAGGGGAGCAACCCACCGATCAACCCTAAGGTTATCTCTGGAATACTGACCTTATAGGTAGTAAGTCATGCCATGAACTACCTCATTATTAACGAGGCAGCGCCACACTTCTGGGGTGGAGGCAGGAAGTTAAGCCATAAACTACCTCATTATTAACGAGGCAGCGCCACACTTCTGGGGTGGAGGCTATCTGGGAACCTCACAACTGGGGAGGCCGGTACGCCAACCTTAACTTTTAAGTCTTATTATTTGACTTAAATTATTTCTCTTTTCTTTTTCTAATCTTGCTTACTATTCTCGTGAACATGTTAGTATCATGTCACAAACTGAATAGCTTAAATGTGTATATATATATATCACAACTTTATGGTAAGTCCATTCGTGAGTAGACAATTAAATGTCTATACTTACCTTATCAATCTCTTCTCTTCTTCTCTCTAGGATCTTTGATCGCCCTCCTTGTAGGTCGATTTTTGGATCCTATAGACAAACTTTGTCTGTTAATTTCATTTCCATTTATAGCTTTTATTTTTCATTAAAAAGCTTAAATAGAACCTATTTACACCTTTTTGGGCTTTATTTATCATTTCCCCAATTTTCCCCAACTTTTACAAAATTACGATTTTGCCCCTATATTTTGGTAAAATTACAGTTTTGCCCCTGACGGAATTTTATTGATCCAGACTGCATTTTTGGCCCTCAGGAACTTTTCTGACTCTTTTCTAATCATTACCGGGTTCGTTTCTATTATATTTCCACTTTTCACTTTCCCGACCCTCGGGAAGCACTATTCCGACCCTTACGTCGGTTTAGTGATTTTCTATCGCTTCGGAGCCTCAAATGGACGTTTTACTAGTATTTAAAACGTTCATCTAGACTTTCCCGACCTAGGTCTCCGAGGCTCGGATTTTCCGTACCCGACTCGGACCTTTATTTCATTTCCAAAAACGCCCCCCCCTCGGGGTCGGTTTTTCCGTTTCACTCTCATTTTACATTTTTAGGGGACGGTCTACTATTCACGAACCACCCCTTTGGTTTTCCCTATTCAATTCTCCGTTAGGGACTCGGGTTTCCGACCCGACCCTGAACTTTTATTTTTAATTCCTATTTTACCCCGAAAGCCGTTTTCGAAATTTCGGCAGCATTTCGGCGTAATTTTAAGGCTTCCGGCGTTAGGTACGCCTCGAACCATATGTACCTGCCACGTACTATACCACAAGCCTATTTTATGTAAAAGTTTTCCAAACTTTTACATAAAAGCTCACAAATTCCAATTTCACATTTTTAACCACATTACAAATTTTTTTCACAATTTTGCCCTTAGTTTTGGTTTCGGTTTTCACCACCAAACCGAACCAAAGTTTCTCAAACTTTTCAACCACTTGTTAGGTTATTAAATGCCATTTTTCTAACACTTTTTCAAGCCCATTTCCTTGTACTTTTCAACTAAATTCTTAGGGTTTTTTAAACACTTAAACCCACGGCCTCATTAGTGAAAAACATGCCATCATTTTTGTTTCATGCTTTCAATCAAAAATTTCATTATTCACATCATAAAATGCATGATTTCAATTAACCAAACATCATATGAAACATGCAAAATTTTCACCAAAACCCTAAGTAAACCCACGGCCACTTTGAGTAAATGAACACCAAAATTTTTCCAAGCTTTTCCATAGTGAAATTCATGCTTTATTCTTAACAAAACATAAGTTAAAAGCATGTTAACACATAAATCACACAAATTTCTCATTGCTTACCAATGGTAACCCACGGATTTTCCTTTGGAAAACCAACCAAAAATTGGTTTTTCTTTTAACCAATTGCATGGTTTTCTTCCTCATTACACCCTTAACAAAACCCATCATCAACTTAATGAAAAACAACCAAAAATTTTCCATCTTAATTCACTATTCACCCCACGGTTTTCATGAAGAAAAACCAAGAAAAATTTCAATCCAAGGGAAGTTACCTTGTTCACTTTCTTCCTTTGTCTTCAAGTGATGTTTTGCCACTTTTTTTGTATAGAAAACTTGAAGAAATAGCTTAATTCTCCTTTGGTCACCCACGGCTCACCATGGAAATGCCTTAGAAAAATTTTTGTTATGTTTTGCTTTCAATTTTTTGCCTCGGCCTTTATCCCCCAAGTTTTGCCGACTTATGCATGGAAGAAAGCCAATTAATTTGGCTCTAAACCAATGAAATTTTGACACCTTTCATGCCTAATACTTTCCACCTTTTTCAAAAATTAAAAAGGTATATTTTTGGCCAAATCTTGGCCTTTAGATCAAAAGCAAATTAAATCATGGCCATTCATCCTACCTAACACCAATTTCTTTCCATTTCTTAAATGGATTTATGATGTCATAATTACTAAAGTGAAAGTTGACTTTGACTTTCACTATTCACATTAATTCGACTACTTTTTGACCGATGCCAGTTCGAGCCGAAATTTTCCTGAAATCTTCCCGGCGTGTTCCTGAGGTCTTCTGTGCAGTCGGATCAATTTAAATTGCTTCCGTTTGATCAAAATAAATCCCGGAAGTTTACCGTCTTTCTTGAGCTCCGGTTAGGGTTTCAATGCCGGTTTTGGCACCGTTTCACTCGTTTCAACTCAGTGAATTTTTCCAACACTGAATTCTTACTCGTCAGTATTGTTAGAACATTTTAATATATTCTAAACAATATAAATACATCTATTTCACTCTTTAAATAGTACAAATTATTATATACATATATTTGTACTTTTCTTGCTGTGCTCTTACTTTGACTTGCCATATTCTTATCTTTATACTGTTCAGATACCGAAACTACTCCTTTTTGAGCGTTTTGGGCCTGAATTCACTTTCTTACTCATATACTTTATTCTCTATTTATTTTTGGAGATTTTAATTTCCTCCAAAACATTTATTTATTTCTATCAACACTATAATTTGTCTAATTACAACCATAGTGTTTCTTTACATTCTTACTTACAGAACTCATAGAAAACCCTAGATTAAACTAGGTCACACCACTAAAATTCTCTGGTCGTCACAAAGAGTTTAAAACTGACGACCCAGATTCAACACATGAACAGTCTTGATTGACCATAGAGGCGATTCATGACGGTGGCGAGTGGTTGGAATCTGGGGACGTCATTGGTTGGTATCAGAGCGGTTGACAATATCCCTATTGACACGAAGCGCGATCTGCTCGTCAATCCAAGTAAGTTAGCTTCTTTACGATTAGTTACCTTTCATTTATCCGAAATTATATATTTTTGTAGGACTCAAGATGACTAGACCACCGTATGTGAGACCTCATCCATACCGACCTAGAGGATCGATCCGGGTATGGACTAGGCCCGTGATCAGACCGTCTATGATGAGACGAGAGATATAGGGACCACATGTACCTGAACCACTAGCACCAAGGATAGTAGCACCAACACCAGTACAGGCACCACCTCCGCGACCAATAATAAACCCTCCCGTGACAGTAGATATTCCAGTGGTGGGAGATCGAGGCCGTATAGGGGCCAGAGTATCAGTACAAGCTGTACATGCATTTAGAGGCAGTCATCCACCAGCATTCGAGGGAGGTCAACAAGGGATCTCTACGAGAGACTGGCTACACGATATTGAGGTCATCATACGCCAGTGTGATATCGATCAGGATTACTGGGTTCTGATGGCCATTGGCACCTTCCGTGAGGATGCACGGTTGTATTGGGAATATTGCGATCAGGAGATGCTGCTAGCAATGAATTGGGTTGAGTTTCACCAAGTCATGCTGGAGCAGTTTCCACAAAAGAGCTCTGCACCAGTTGTAGGCCCTCCTGAAAGTAGGACAGTGCCACCATCATCGGCCATGCCTAGTTATGTGGATATCAGAGATTTTGTTCTGAAGGTAGAGAGGCAGCAGATGATGTTGAGTGACACCGTATTCTCATATGCAGTCCGATTCCAAGATAGCATCGTAAGGGTGTGTCCTCTAACTAACATCACAAATGATAACTTTTGTGATATATTTTGGAAGGGACTCACCCTAGACTTATGACAGAGATTAACCCCTCTATACCCTGCTACTTTACGCGAGTTTATTATCGATGTAGCTAAAGTAGAGGAGGAAATGATAATGGTGCGCAAGAGGCGTGAACAGTTGCTACAAGAAGCAATGTTAGACCGCCTATACGGATCCGGGCCGATGGCAAACGATCACGAGGCAGGTCCATCAAGACAACCAGAGGGAGTAGATCTAGTTGAAGGTTCAACACCGACTGAGGCTGGAAACAGAACAGACAATGAAGAAATGGATCCAATCGAGTTTTTGGCAATCCCAGAGGAACCTCAGCCAGAAGAATAGTTGTAGAAATGCATGTGTTGTATAAGTATGTATATATATAACTGTATATGTGTATATATGACAACGTTGAAAGGCTATTTTGAGGAAAGCCTTCAAACTAATGTACTTTTGAAATGAAAAGAAATGATAACCATATTTTGACATATGCAATGTGTGAAATGTTAAAAGTATGTGATGATTAAAATTATTTGAACTTATATTGTAGAAATATGATTGTGAAAAACCTAATGATTGACTTTTATGCGATTTTAGGAAATAGGATAAGATGGTGAACCCAAGAAATCTACGGAATATGCGAGGACGTCCAGTGCTATCAGAAAGAGTGGATGAGCTAGAAGCATTGATAGAAGCCCAAATGAGAGAAAATGCTGAGTTAAGACAAAGACTAGAGCAAATGGAGCAGAGACATGTGGCGGCCCGCCCCTCGTAGAGATCATACAATACTATTACAGTTCAGCTTTATCGCTAACTGCGATAGATTGTACTCTCATGGGTCGCCGGCTAATCTCTCTCTCAGTAAATCATGACGTTTTTGGGGAAATTTTTTTTTTCTTTAAACATCATGTAAAACATTTCCCACTATTTACTTTGTTGGCACGTACAAAGTAATTTACATAACACAGTACTTTCGTAAAATATATACTATTACAAAAGAACTGTTTTCTTTTTCCCTTCCCTTTTTATCGCTCAGCGGAAAGATTTTACCAGGACCATATCCCTCGCCCATTTATCCCATTTGACACACGCTATCCCGTCCGCCATCCAGTCAAACAAGCTACTGAGCTGGTCGCTTACCTGCAACATAAGCAAAAATGGTGAGCTACAGGCTCAGTAAGTTCAAACATGCAAGAAATAAAATTTCTATGAATAGTACTATTCATACGTGAATAGCCCGTTAACCACTATTCATCATGAATAGTACCTTTGACCACTATTCATTATGAATAGTAAGTTTGACCACAACACAGTATATCAACAGTACATCTACCGCGATGTTAGTACCCTCACGAAACTGTCTTATGCTCAATTATGGCATAGTTTTAGTTTTAGGTAATTATCTTTCATTATGTTCTGGTTTTGAGCTCAGGTTGGCGGTACCATTTAAGTGCGCATGACTGGGAGCGGTACATTAGTGCTGACCTCCACAGCCTTAATCTCATAGCCCCGAAGGAAAAATTGTACATGACTGGGAGCGGTATATCAGTGCTGACCTCCACAGCCTTAATCTCATAGCCCCAAAGGCAAAAGTACCTCCCTGTACGGAAGGCTGGTACGCTAGAAAGTGGTTTCATTACCGACTTTTTAAAGTTCTAACCCGGTGACTTCACATTGTCCCGTGGTTAGGAATGGTTCACATTTTAATTTTAGGGGAGTGAGTTTCATTAACCTCGCTCTAGTGCCCGAAGCACAATTAACAATGTGTCCATTCTCAATAGTGCCCGTAGCACTTACGTCTCTCTCTCTATTCTATAATAGTGCCCGTAGCACATATGTACCTAACTTATAGTTAGTACATTAAAGTTAGCAACAATAATGCTATATGTTGCAGACAGGTAAATCTGAACTTACCTTATCAGTCTCTTCCCTTTTTCTCTCTTGGATCTTTGATCGCCCTCCTTGTAGGTCGATTTTTGGATCCTACAGACAAAACCTTGTCTGATAATTTCATTTCCATTTATAGCTTTTATTTTTCATTAAAAAGCTTAAATAAAACCTATTTATAACTTTTTAGGCTTTATTGATCATTTTCCCCATTTTTCTCAACTTTTACAAAATTACGATTTGCCCCTATATTTTGACAAAATTGCAATTTTTCCCCTGACGGAATTTTCTCGATCCAGACTGCATTTTTTTGGCTCTCAGGAACTTTTCTGACTCTTTTCTAATCATTACCGGGTTCGTTTCTATTTTATTTCCATTTTTCACTTTCCCAACCCTCAGGAAGCACTATTTCGACCCTTACGTCGGTTTAGTGATTTTCTATCGTTTCGGAGCCTCAAATGGACGTTTCACTAGTATTTAAAACGTTCATCTAGACATTCCCGATCTAGGTCTCCGAGGTTCGGATTTTCCGTTCCCGACTCGGACCTTTATTTCATTTCCAAAAACGCCCCCCCTCGGGGTCGGTTTTTCAGTTTCACTCACGTTTTGTTAGGAAATGCCCTAAGTATTAGAGACATTTTGATGTATTCATTTTGAACTGGATAATAAAATTATACATAGAGGTTATTCATTACATTGCTATCTGTCCTCGTCTTATTTACATGTTAAAGTAAATGTAAGCAAATATGGCTCACTGACTGCTTGTGTTAAAACTGTTAGAACGTTGCATGCAATGGACTTTTGTATGCGAGAAGACAATGTTCTAAAGTTAGCAGTCTAAACTATGGTCTGTAGTTTATGGGGTTAGACCGAGCATCTAACTCATGTTAAGACTATTATGTTGTCTAAAGCCTTAGAGGGGACGGTTTGTCTTGACTGTCTGGAGCTGGACTCCCAGGTAGAGACATGGATATGTTGCTCGGTGGTGACATATTAGACCGGGACTAAAGTGTGATTGATCTACGTAGTCCGCTATGAGTGGATCAATCTGCTTTTGACGTTCATTGTGCAATAACCTTAATCCTGAGTAAATGAACTACTTCACGTATATGACTTATGTACTTTGATGTTCCAATGGCTAAAGCGTCTCAGAGGTAGTAAGCTTATAGACCGGTTCGTTGGGTGCATGACTTGTATATGATGAAGGGTTTGTTTGCAGATATCGGCCTCATAGCTATGAGGAGTTAAAGGTATCCTCTTAAAGGCATTATACTGAATGTGAAAATGGACAAGGCCTTGGGTCGTCTGCTGGGTGGATGACTTCTTATTCACATATGGTGAATAATCATTTTCTTAATTCGGTAGTATAATGGAACTTTAAGATAGCCTGATCAGTAGGATTAAACGGACTTTAACCTAAGGCTGATCATGGATATCATATGAGGGTTTTGCATATATGACAAGGTCATTGGATGGTAGCTCGTCACAGGCTTACGTAATACGGTATATAATTGGGAGTTCAGTTTCAGGTTTATAGTGGTGTGACTCTGAAACTAGTGATCATATGATTGAGTTGTTCGGTAAAGAATGATGATCATATGGAATCACGGGAGCCTGATTATATATGTCCAATCAGTCCCTCTACTAGCTCCACATAATTCCTTAACGTTTGGCAAATTGATTTGTGTATGCTATTGGCTAGTTTATTATGCATGGATGGTGATGACACAGGATTAGGATGGTAGACAAGATTCTCTCCGGTTGGATTCAGATTTTGTTTTGGATAATAGAGTACACAATTATTCGAACTCCAAATAAAGTTGCCATGATTTTATTTGAGATTGGATTGGAGTTGTAGAAAATTATCCATGAGAACAAGAATATGAAACACAACCGTTTTGTGGAATTTGAAATTTGAATTTTGAAATTTGAAATTTGAATTTTGAAATTTGAAATTTGAAATTTGAATTTGAAATTTGAATTTGAAATTTGAATTTGAAATTCGAATTTAAAATTCGAATTTGAAATTTGAATTTGAAATTTAAATTTGAAATTTGAAATTTGAAATTTGAAATTTGAATTTGAAATTTGAATTTGAAATTTGAAATTCAAATTTTGAATCACAGTCCAAGTAGGATTTGAATTTGTTGTGGAAAATCCACAAGGTTTGAAATTCGAATTTGAGTTGGATTTGGAGAGGATAATCTTGTTAGAATCCTACTTTAATTTTGAATCCAAATCCCAACAAAAGTGGACAAAATTTTTGAGGATAATCCTCATGGAAAAATTTAGATTTTTGTGGATAAGATTCAAGGGAAAATTCAAGCTTCAATCCTAGTTGAATTTGGATTCTCTCCTTCCCTGAAAAGTGGTCGAAATTAGGGAGAATATCTCCTAGGAAATTCAGTTATTTTGGATAAGATTGAGATAAGATTCAAGCTTGAAAATTTGATTCTTCCTTATCCTAAAAGTGGCCGAAAATTTGGAGAAGATTTTCTCCTAGAAATTTCAGATTTTTTGGTTGAAAAAGGGAGATAAAATTCTAGTTAAAATCTTGTTTTGATTTAGATTGGATTTATCCTAGGAAAACCGAATTTAATTGTGGAGATTCTCCCTTGGAAAATTTGGATTTTTTGGTTATGGATAAGGGAGAAAATCTTTTCCTAGTCCAATTCAAATTCAGAGAATCATCTCATGCAGGTCTATAAATAGAGGTCCTGCCACTCCAGTTCTCATAGACCACAGACTCTCAGGTGAATAGGCTTATTGTTGCACAGCTCATCGTGACAATAAAGTTCTTTAGAGATCTGGGTGGTCGGAAGAAGACTAGCAGTGCTAGCATACCGATCGAGGTTCAGAGTGCCCACACACTCAGCCATTCGGGAATTGGAGAATAGTAGAGAAGGCTAGTTGGTTGAAGCCTCCGGTCATTCTCCTCCTGCAGATTGGCGTCCTTAAGGTATGAGTTTTAATTGTTGTTGATTTATTGTATATGGCATCATGAGATATTTAACGATCTAAAAAATTTTATTGTTCCGCTACGCCACTCTGATACGTTTTTACCGGTTTATTTTCCTACACGTTTTACATTTTCAAGAGGACAGATTACTATTCACGAACCACCCCTTAGGTTCCCTTATTCAATTTTTCGTTAGGGACTCGGGTTTTCGACCCGACCCCAAACTTTTATTTTTAATTTCCATTTTACCCCAAATGCCGTTTTCGAAATTTCGGCAGCATTTCGGCGTAATTTTAAGGCTACCGGCGTTAGGTACGCCTCGAACCATATGTACCTGCCACGTACTATACCACAAGCCTATTTTATGTAAAAGTTTTCCAAACTTTTACATAAAAGCTCACAAAATTCAATTCTCATTTTGAACCACATTACACAAAATTTTTTTCAATTTTGCCCTTAGTTTTGGTCTTGGTTTTTACACTCAAAACCTAACCAAAATTTCTCAAATTTTCCACCAAATTTTAGGCTATTTCAATGTCATTTTCTAACACATTTTCAAGCCAATTTCATTGCATTTTTCAACACAATTCCTAGGGTTTTTCATCATTACAACCCACGGCCATATTAAGAGAAACATACCCCAAATTTTCTTTTCTTGCTTTCAATCACAATTCCATCCTTTACATAATAAAATGCATGATTTAAATCATCCAAACATCAAGTAAACCATGCAAAATTTTTTTTCACCAAACCCTAATTAACCCACGGCCTTTTAGGGTAGTTCACACCACATTTTTTTTCAGGCTTTCCATAATGCAAATCATGCTTTACATTAGACCAAATTATGATTTAAAGCATGTTAACACTTAAACCACAAAAATTTCTCATTGACTACTCTTGGTAACCCACGGTTTTAACCTTGGAAAACCAACCAAAATTTGGTTTTTCCTTAAACCAAATACATGGTTTTTCTCCTAATTACACCCTTAACAAAACCCAAACACCAAATCAATCAAAACACCCAAAAATTTTTCCATCCTCTACACTATTCATTACACAGATTTCTTGAAGAAAAAACAAGAAAAATTTCAAACCAAGGAGAGTTACCTTGTTCACTTGCTTCCTTAGGCTTCAATGAAAGGTTTGACACCAATTTTGTGAAGAAAGCTTGAAGAAATCACTTGGTCTCTCTTGGGTTGCTCACGGTTCACCATGGAACACTTAGACAAAATTTTTGTTATGGTTTTGGCTTGAAAATTTGTTTCGGCCACTTTGTTCCCAAAAGTTGCCGACTTAACCAACCAAAAAGCCAATTAATTTGGCTTTCAACCAATCAAAAATCACCACATTTCAAGCCTAATTCTTTCCATATTTTTCAAAAATTAAAATGGCGGATTTTTGGCCAAATCTTGGCCTTTAGATCAAAAAGCAACTAAATCATGGCCATTAATGCCACCAACCACCATTTTTCATTCATTTATTAAATGGATTTATGATATCATAAATGCAAAAGCATATGTTGACTTTTACTTCTACTATTCATATTAATTCGACTACTTTTTGACCGATACCGGTTCGAGCCGAAATTTTCCTGAAATCGTCCCGGCGGGTTCCTGAGGCCTCCTGTGCAGTCGGATCAATTTAAACTGCTTCCGTTTGATCAAAATCAATCCCGGAAGTTTTCCGTCTTTTATTGCCCCGGTTAGGGTTTTCAATGCTGTTTTTGGCACCGTTTTACCCGTTTCAACTCAGTGAATTTTTCGAACACTGAATTTTTACTCGTCAGTATTGTTAGAACATTTTAATATATTCTAAACAATATAAATACATTTATTTCACTCTTTAAATAGTACAAATTGTTATATATATACATTTGTACATTTTCTTCCGAGAATTGCCTGAATTTCCCGGTTGTCACAAGACAGGAACAGGAAGAAGACCAAGCCCCTCAGATGGCCGTACCAGAACCGGAAGTACCTCCAGCGGCACAAGAAGAAGTGGTACAACCCTAACCACAACCCACGAACAATATCGAGCCATTGTATGAAAGATTCCGACGCATGAGGCCGCCAGAGTTTGAGGGCTCTACAAACCCTCTGGATGCTGAGGAATGGTTGTCTTCACTCCATACAATATTGGAGTTTATGGAATTGAATGAACAAGAAAGGATTCTGTGTGCGTCCTTTGTTCTAAAAAGGGATGCAAGGTTCTAGTGGGAGTCAGTTAAGTTAAGGAGAAACATGTATACCATGTCCTGGTTGGATTTTCTGGAGGAATTCAATCAGAAGTATTATAATTCGGCACTATTGCAACCACAACAAAGAGAGTTCGCAGAGCTAAAACAAGGGGACATGACTGTGATAGAAATCTGCAATAAGTTTGATCAGTTATCCAGACTTTGCCCCTACACTATCACCACTGAGAGGGAGAAAATCCAGAAGATGCTAGGGATGTTTCGTCCCAAGATTTTAGCATTGGTGGACAGTGGGTTGACGCTGCCTGACACCGTCTCTGATTGTGTTAACCCTGCGCTAAGGGCAGAGTATTATCTGATCTGACAAAAGGAAGAAAGAGAGAAGATCTGGGATGCAAAGAAGAAAGAAAAGATTTTGACCAAATCCATACAAGCTGGACCTCAAACTGGACAAAGCAGCAGGCAGAGTTCGATTGTCAAGGCTGGACAGCCAAGCACTTCTGGCCAGCAATCCCAGGGAAAGAGAAAAGCAAATAATCCCAAGAACCGAAACCAACATAGGAGAACAAACAATAATGCTAGCCCTATGGTTCGAGACTATGTGAGCTATGGGAAAAGACATTCAGGTCGATGCAGACTGGCCCCAAACGCCTGTTTTCAGTGTGGGAAGGACGGTTACTTCGCCAAAAACTGCCCAGAAAATAGGCAAAATGTGTAAAGTTCATCTCAAACACAACAACGTCCCTATGCACATGCACTACAGGTCAAAGCTGAAGGGTCATCCCATTCTGAGAGGCAGGAAAGACCAGAACGCTTGCCTCGAGTAGATGCAAGAATTATGGTCTATACAAAGGAGGAGGCAGAAGCGAGAACGTCAAATGTAGTGACAGGTCAGCTTTCTGTCGCTAATAATTTGGCGTCTGTTTTATTTGACTGTGGAGCTACGCACTCTTTCATTTCACACCAATTCACTAATAGGATAGGATACCCTCAAGACCACATGGGTATGACATTTAAAACTGCATTACCCTCGGGGGAAGTCCTGATGTCCAATTACTGGTTACCACATGTGCCAATAATTGTGGCAAATAGGGAGTTATTTACAGAATTGATCGTAATGGAGCTTGCCAACTATAATGTGATACTAGGAATGGATTTCCTAGGGAAGTATGGAGTTACGATCGATTGCCGAAAACGGATGATAAGGTTTCAACCTGATGAAGAAGAGGGATTCGAGTATCTCGACACGTAACGAAGATCACAGAAAATAATGATTAACTCAATGGAAGCTAAAAGGATGATGTCTAGCGGTTGTGCTACATACCTAGCATGTGTTCTAGACATGACGAAAGAACTGAAGCTCCAACCCGAAGACGTTCCTATTGTAAAGGAATTCATTGATGTTTTTCCATAATAATTACCAGGACTGCCACCTGAACAAGAAATTTCCTTCGAGATCGAGTTGATGCCAAGAACTGCACCAATCTCAAAGGCACCATACCAGATGGCACCAGCAGAGTTAAAAGAATTACAAGAGCAACTGAAAGAACTTCTTGACAGAGGATTCATACGTCCGAGCTATTCCCCATGGGGTGCTCCAGTGCTGTTTGTTAAGAAGAAAGATGGCTCATTCAGGATGTGTATTGATTATCGGGAACTGAACAAGGTTACTATCAAGAATAGGTACCCGCTACCTAGGATTGATGACCTGTTTGATCAACTCACAGGTGCAGCCGTATTCTCCAAGATTGATCTGTGATCAGGATATCACCAATTGAAGATCAAGGAGAGTGACATCCACAAGACCGCATTTCGAAACTGTTATAGTCATTACGAATTTCTGGTAATGCCGTTTGGGTTAACAAATGCGCCAGCAGCTTTTATGGATCTGATGAATCGAGTCTTTAAGGAATATTTAGATAAGTTTGTTATTGTATTCATCAATGACATTCTTATATATTCAAAGACTCGAGAGGAGCACGAAGAGCATTTGAGAATTGTTCTGCAAACAATAATGGAACATCAACTCTATGCCAAGTTCTCTAAATGTGAATTCTGGCTGAATAGAGTACATTTCCTCAGACATGTGGTTTCCAAAAAAGGAATCGTTGTGGATCCTGCTAAAGTGGAGGCGATCAATGAGTGGCCCGTACCTAAGAGCGTGACAGAAATACGAAGTTTCTTAGGTCTGGCCGGCTATTATAGAAGATTCATTGAAGGATTTGCACGACTTGCTGCTCCTATCATAGCTCTTACACGCAAGGAAAGGAAATATGAATGGACTGAGCAGTGCGAGAAAAGTTTCCAAGAACTGAAGAAACGACTCACGAGTGCGCCAATACTTACACTTCCGACGGAAAGAGAGATGTTCGTGATATACAGCGACGCTTCAAAAATGGGATTCGGGGCTGTTTTGATGCAAGGTAATAAGGTGATTGCCTATGCATCACATCAATTAAAGGACCATGAGAAGAATTATCCCACGCACGATCTGGAGCTTGCTGCATTAGTGTTCGCATTAAAAATCTGGCGTCACTATCTATATGGAGCTCAATGTCAGATTTATACAGACCACCAGAGTCTGAAATATTTCTTCACACAAAAGGAGCTAAATATGCGGCAAAGGCGATGGCTGGAGCTGGTAAAGGATTATGATTGTGAAATCCTCTATCACCCAGGAAAAGCCAATCGAGTTGCAGATGCGTTAAGTAGGAAATCTACTGTTCCATAGCAACTACCGATCAAAAAGCTCCCAAGGCCATTACAGCAGGAAATCAACATGTTGGAAATGGAGCTGGTAACTGGAAAGCTAGCTGCAATACAACTGGAGTCAACATTGTATAAGGACATCAGAGAAGCTCAGAAGCAAGATCCGACACTAACAAGCCCGCAAGGAGAAGCATCTGAAGATGGATTAATCCTACATCAAGGGAGAATTCAGGTTCCAGATGATGAAAGATTAAGAAAGCAAATTATGGCTGAAGCCCATAAAACACCTTACTCAATACATCCTGGAGTCAGTAAGATGTACCAGGATCTGAAGCTGCAATTCTGGTGGAAGGGGATGAAGAAGGATATAGCGGAGTTTGTAAGCAAGTGTATGACGTGTCAGAAGGTTAAGGTTGAACATCGTTATCCAGGTAGGAAACTAGAGCCGTTAGAAATTCCGGAGTGGAAGTGGGAGCATATCACGATGGACTTTGTGATGGGACTACCAAAGACCCGAGAAGGCTATGATGCCATCTGGGTTATTGTAGATAGACTGACAAAAACGGTAAGGTTTATCGCAGTAAAGATGACCTTCTCTTTGGAAAGGTTGGCAGACTTGTATGTTAACCACATAGTCAGACTACATGGAGTTCCTAAATCCATTGTGTCAGATCGTGATCCAAGATTTACTTCGAACTTCTGGACATGCGTGCAAAAGGCGATGGGAACAGAAGTACGACTGAGCACAGCATTTCATCCGCAGACAGACGGGCAATCTGAGCGAACCATTCAGACTCTTGAAGATATGCTGCGTGCATGTACAATAGATTTCCCAGGGAGCTGGAATGAGAAACTTCCATTGGTAGAATTCTCGTATAACAACAGCTACCAAGCTTCGATAGGTATGGCACCTTATGAAGCCTTGTACGGAAGGAAGTGTAGATCACCAGTTCACTGGTATGACCTACAAGAAAAACAACTGCATAAGACTGATTTCATCCAAGAAACAGTAGATGCAGTTATAAAAATACAGCAGCGGATGAAAACATCCTAGAGCTGACAGAAAAGCTACGAGGACAAAAGACAAAGATTTCTGGAGTTCAATGAAGGGGATTTCGTATTCCTAAGAGTTTCCCCAATGAAGGGGATAATGCGATTTGGAAAGAAGGGAAAGTTAAGTCCAAGATATATTGGACCATATGAGATCATTGAACGCATTGGTAAGGTCGCCTATAGATTAACATTACCTCCAGAAATGTCGGTAGTACATAATGTGTTTCACGTGTCGATGCTACGGAAGTACATATCGGATCCATCCCACGTGCTGAAACATGAACCGATCTAGATTCAGGAAGATCTGACCTATGAGGAGAGACCTGTTCAAATACTGGCACGTGAAAATAAAGTCTTGAGGAATAAAACGATCCCATTAGTTAAAGTGCTGTGGAAAAATCACAACATTAAAGAGGCTACATGGGAGCGTGAGGACGAAATGAAGAACTTGTACCCCTACTTGTTCTAAATTTTCGAGGACGAAAATTCTATAAGGAGGGGTGAATGTGATAACCGGGAATTTTAGATTCTCGAATTATGTTAAAATTGTATGTGTATAACAATATTAATGAATAAAAGGTGAAAAAGTTGTAGTCCAATACTGTTGTGAATAATGTAAAAATATTCTAGTAGTGTTAAAGTGTGTGAGTTCGGGGATGGAAAATCCTACCGGACATAATTGGGTTAGACGGTTCAAAATCAGAACCGAAAACCCTAGAGAGTGCATGGAAATGTACTAAAACAATAGAAATTTAGAGTAGAAAATTCTGATCAAACGGAAGCAAAATAAGACAAACCGATCGCATGGGAGGCGCTGAGAACTCGCCTACGCGATTTCGGTAAAGTTCCGTTCGGATCGGATAACAGTCAAAAATTGACTACGAATTAATTAGAGAATTAATATGAATAGTTGATGACATCACTATGATGATGTCATAAAGCCAATTAATTTTCATCAAATTAGAAAGCATTTTAAAAGGTGTATGGCTAGGATTGTTTCGGTTTTTGATCAAAGGCCAAGATCATGCCAAAATTCACCTTGAAAAAAATTAAAAAAATTTGTGGGATTTTTTTGAAAGGCCATTCGGCCATGTGGAAAGGGAGAAAGAAAAATTTTATTTTGACCCCAAAACCTTTACTTTTTGGTCCTTGAACAATTAAGAAATTGTTGGAAAAAAATTACAAAAAGGCCCTTGGTTTTTGCCTATAAATAGGCATCAAAAATTCAAGAAGAAATTGGAAAAAACAACTAAACTCTTGCTCTTTTTTTTTTTCAGCCAAAACCATGAGTGAAACCCCCCTTAAACCAAAAATTTTATTTTCAATTTCACATCAAATCTAGCTTGAATTGCATTTCCAACATCAAGGCAACAACTAATCAAGGTAAGCTTCAAATTTGAAGCATTTTTTCTTGATTTTTTCATTGAAAACCATGGGTTTGGAAGGTTGAAAAACAATGGAAAAAAATTGTTGATTTGTTGATTTTATGATTAATTGATGTTGTGATATTCAAAGCATGAATTAGGATAGAAAAACAAGCAAAAATTTTGCATGTTTTCCTAGAAAATCCGTGGCTTCCATAGTGTGAAAATTTCATGAGATTTGTTGTTTTAATTTAGTGTTAATGTTCATTCAATTATATGTTAAGTTAAGCATGAAATGGACTTAAGAAACAAGAAAAGTTTGAGGTAGAATTCTTGCTAAAACCGTGGGCATGAACATGATGAAATGGGAAAATTTTCAATGTTGATAAAAGTTGATAAAAACCCTAGGAAAGAAAGTGAAATTTTCTTTCTATTTTTGGCATAAAATCCGTGGCTATAACTAGGGTTAGAATGCATCTTTTGTTAAGTTTTTGAATGTTATTTTATACATTGGGAAGCATAAGGATAATGTGGTATGACGAAAATTTATTAGACGTAAAGACATAGTAAACCAAGGCTAGCTTGGAAAAAAATGTGTGTTGTGACTTGTGTTAATTTTTAAATGTTGAATCATATAGAAAGTTTTTATACAAAGTTTGGAAACTTTGTATAAAATAGGCCTCTGGTATAGTACGTGGCAGGTACAAAGGTTCTGAGGCGTACCTAATGCCGGGAAACCTTAAAATATAAGTGGAAATGCTGCCAAAATTTCTAAAATCGGCTTAAGGGCATTTCGTGAAACGAGGGGTAAAAATATTGAACTCGGAAAGGAAACTGAGACCCCTCGGTGAATTACGATTAGAAATGGAAAACCAACCCAAAAAGAATAGTAAACCGACCCTAAATCACTAAAATGCCTAAAACAGGAAAAAAATTGATGTTAGGGGTATTTTGGGAAACGAGGGAAAATTTTAGGTCGGGATAGGAAACCCGAGTCTCTCGAGGTCCGAGGGTCGGGGACGGGATAAATAACGTTTAGTAAGTAGTGAAAGGGCCATTTAAGGCCCCGAAACGCTTGAAAAATGAAAAAACGACCCTAGGTGATGGATGAATAGTAACTGAGGGCCGGGAAAAATGAAGTTAAGAGTTTGCAGCAATTTAAGTTGTAAAATGATACGAAAGCTTAGGAAATATTACCTTAAAATAATTAAACTTAGAAAATTTGAAAAAAATGATAAAATAAAGCAAATTTTAATCTTGAAACCCGTTAAGGGCAAAATGGTCATTTTGATCAAAAATTTTCGAAAAGGCTCGGAAAGAACCCTAAAAGACCTAGAATAACTTAGATAAAATTCTAAAACTTGAAATGAAGATTTTAGGGTTAAAATTCTAAAAATTTTAGGAACACGGGCTTGAACATGGGCATGTATCAAGCTGTGTAAAGTTACACGGCTAAGGAAGAAAATAACATGGTCGTGTAAAACAGACCCGAGCGGTACACGGCCTGGAACACGGGCGTGTTGCAGACCGTGTACCACAAATAAAATTTAAATGTATAGAATTGTTAAGTAAAATAAATATATATTTTAGATGATAAATAAACAGGGTATTAACAGACACTATTATGTCTTTAGGAAACCAAAATAAAGATAGAACTGCGGAGGAGTTCCAGAAGTGGACACTAGCGCAGTATTGGTAAATTCAAGCATTTTCGTGTCTGCAACATGAAATACTGTGTGAACCTATTCTATACTAGCTGCTCACTACATATAAGTTCCTATGCACATTTGGGGATTAGTTAGTATAACATACCTCAAATAACGAGAATAAGTAAGACCTACGGGCAATGGGGGATAGTGACTTTGAGATGATATATATGATCACTTGGTCAAAACTATAAATTGAAAGATGGTAAAGAAACCATTAAGGTGTACCGCCCCTCCAACATAGTGGTGGAGGTTTGTCTAAATCCTACAGGGTTATCAGGGCTATGGAGGACGATGTTCTAAGGTCGCTCCTTAGACCCTCCCAGTCAGAGCGCTAATAATCATCGGTACTACCATAAATAGAGCTTTACACTAGAAATTTAATAGAAAATAAGCAATCACAAAATGAAACAAAAATCATAATTGAGCATAACTAAAATTTATGCTCGGTTAGGATATGTGAATAGTACACAGTTAGGGTAACTGGTACTATTCATCGATCAAAGGTCAACTATACTATTCATGATGAATAGTATAGTTGACCTTTGATCGATGAATAGTACCAGTTACCCTAACTGTGTACTATTCACATATCCTAACCGAGCATAAATTTTAGTTTTTCTTGTACTATTCTAACTGTGTACTAACTGTGTACTATTCATCGATCAAAGGTCAACTATACTATTCATGATGAATAGTACTATTCATAGAAGATTGAGTTTTTCTTGTTTTTGAATCAATATGATTCTTACTATGGATGTTTAACTTACTGAGCCTGTTAGCTCATCGGTTTGTTCATGTTGCAAGTAAGAAACCTGTCCAGTAGATTCCTGGATGGCGGCAGGATGCGAACGTGTCGAGGGATAGGGAACTCACTGTGGACATGATCCTGCCATGAGTTTTTCACTGAGCTTTTTGAGTAAAGAAAATATGTTTGCAGACAAAGCGTACAATATATATAGATATGATATATGTTACCAAATATGTTGTACTTATTCTAACATGAAAAAGCCAGTACTGTATTTTACATCGCTTTTTTACTTGACAATCATAAAAAAAAATTATGTATTAAAGAAAAAAAATTTTGGGGTGAAATTTTAGGCCCTAGTGTTTAAAAAGAATTAGTCAAAGAGTTTAAAACTGACGACCCGGATTCAGCACACGAACGGTCCTGATCGACCATAGAGTCGATTCATGACGGTGGCGAGTGGTTGGAATCTGGGGACGTCACACCTTGGGTCATCTGCTGGGCGGATGACTTCTTATTCACATATGGTGAATAATCATTTTCTTAATTCGGTAGTATAATGGAAATTTAAGATAGCCTGATCAGTAGGATTAAATGAACTTTGGCTTAAGGCTGATCATGGATATCATATGAGGGTTGACAAGGTCATTGGACGATAGCTTGTCACAGGCTTACGTAATACGGTATATAATTGGGAGTTCAGTTTCAGGTTTATAGTGGTGTGACTCTGAAATTAGTGATCATATGATTGAGTTGTTCGATAAAGAATGATGATTATATGGATTTGCGGGAGCCCGATTATATATGTCCAATCAATCCCTCTACTAGCTCCACATAATTCCTTAACGTTTGGCAAATTGATTTGTGTATGCTCTTGGCTAGTTTATTATGCAGGGATGGTGTTGACATAGGATTAAGATGGTAGACAAGATTCTCTCCGGTTGGATTTAGATTTTGTTTTGGATAATAGAGTACACAATTATTCGAACTCCAAATAAAGTTGCCATGATTTTATTTGAGATTGGATTGGAGTTGTAGAAAATTATCCATGAGAACAAGAATTTGAAACACAACTGTTTTGTGGATTTTGAAATTTGAATTTTGAAATTTGAATTTTGAAATTTAAAATTTGAATTTGAAATTTAAATTTGAAATTTGAAACTTGAAATTTGAAATTTGAAATTTGAAATTTGAAATTTGAATTTGAATTTGAAAGTCAAATTTTGAATCACAGTCCAAGTGGGATTCGAATTTGTTGTGGAAAATCCACAAGAAATGAAATTCGAATTTGAGTTGGATATGGAGAGGATAATCTTGTTAGAATCCTACTTGGATTTTGAATCCAAATCCTAACTAATGATGGACAAAAATTTTGAGGATTATCCTCAATGGATTTTTAGATTTTTGTGGATAAGGTTGAAGTTAAAATTCAAGTTTCAATTCCAGTTGAATTTGGATTCTCTCCTCCCAGATAATGGCCAAATTTTTGGAGTGAATCTCCTAGAAGATTTTCGGTTATTTTGGATAAGGATGAGATAAGATTCAAGCTTGAAAATCCTAGTGGAATTTTGATTCTCCCTTATCCAAAAGTAGCCGAATTTTTTGTGGTGATTTTCTCCTTAGAATTTTCAGATTTTTTGGTTGAAAAAGGGAGATAAAATTCTAGTTAAAATCTTGTTTAGATTTGGATTGGATTTATCCTAAAGTGGTCGAATTTATTGTTGGGATTTTTCCCTTGGAAAATTCAGATTTTGTGCTTATGGATAAGGGAGAATATCTTCTCCTAATCCAATTCGAATTCAGATAATCACCTCATGCAGGTCTATAAATAGAGGTCCTGCCACTCCAGTTCTCTCAGACCACAGACTCTCAGGTGAGCAGGCTTATTGTTTTACAGCCCACCGTGACAATAAGTTCTTTAGAGATCTGGGTGGTCGGAAGAAGACTAGCAGTGCTAGCATACTGATCGAGGTTCAAAGTACCCACACACTCAGCCATTCAGAAATTGGAGAATAGTAGAGAAGGCTAGTTGGTTGAAGCCCTCCGGTCATTCTCCTCCTGCAGATTGGCGTCCTTGAGGTATGAGTTTTAATTGTTGTTGGTTTATTGTATATGGCATCATGAGATATTTAACGATCTAAAATTTTTTTTATTGTTCCGTTGCGCCACTCTGATACGTTTTTACCGATTTAATTTCCTACAGTATGTACTAGATCCGTCCCATGTGTTGAAGCATGAACCTGTTCAGATCCCACTAGTGAAGATTTTGACATATGAAGAACAACCTATTTGAGTATTGGCTCGTGAAGAGAAAGTACTGAGGAATAAGACAATCCCACTAGTGAAGATTTTGTGGAAAAATCATAACATTGAAGAAGTTACGTGGGAACGAGAAGATGAGATGAGGAGTTTATACCCTCACTTGTTCTAATTTTCGAGGACGAAAATTTTATAAGGAGGGGTGTGACAACCGGGAAATTCTGGCATTCTCAGAAGAAAATGTACAAATGTATGTATATAAAAATTTGTACTATTTAAATAGTGAAATGAATGTATTTATATTGTTCAGAATGTATTAAAATGTTCTAACAATACTGACAAGTAAAAATTCAGTGTTGATAAAGTTCACTGAATTAAAACGGGTGGAACGGTGTCAAAAACGGCATTGAAAACCCTAACCGGTGCATTATGGTGCACTAAAAGACGGAAAAATTCCAGGATTGATTTTGATCAAATGGAAGCAGTATAAATTGATCCGACTGCATAAGAGACCTCAGGAACCCGCCGGGACGATTTCAGGAAAATTTCAACTCGAACCGACATCAGTCAAAAAGTAGTCGAATTAATATGAATAGTAAAGTTAAAGTCAAAATTTTTACTTTACATTTATGACATTATAAAGCCATTTATTTAATGTGAAAAATTTGGTGGTTGGTGGCATTAATGGCCAAGATTAAAGATGCTTTTGATCTAAAGGCTTAGATTTGGCCAAAATTGGCCAAACTTTATTTTTGAAAATATGGAAAGAAATGGCATGAAAGGTGTTGAATTTTCATTGGTTGGAAGCCAAATTAATTGGTTTCTTTGTTACTTAAGTCGGCAAACCTTGGGCAAAAGGGACCCATAGCTTGTTCAAAGCCAAAACAAAGAAAAAAATTTTCTAAGTGATTCCATAGAGTAACCCGTGAGCAACCAAGGAGAACCAAGCCAAACATTCAAGTTTCCTTCACAAAAGTGGTAACAAACTCTTCATTGAAGTCAAGGGAAGCAAGAAATCAAGGTAGCCATCTTTGGTTTGAAATTTTTCTTGCTTTTTCATTGAAAATCCGTGGGTTAAATAGTGTGAAGGATGAGAAATTTTGTGGTTTGTTTTGGTTGATTTGGTGCTTGGGTTTTGTTAATGGTTTGATTAGAAGAAAAACCATGTATTTTGTTTTAAGAAAAACAAAGTTTTGGTTGGTTTTTTTATGGTAAAAATGTGGGTTACCTTGTGTGGTTGTTCATGGATTGTTGTTAATTAAGTGTTGTAATGCTTTAAATCATGTTTTGGTTAAATGGAAAGCATGATTTGCATGGTTAGAAAGCTTGGAAAAATTTTGGTATCTAAATTCCCTAAAATGGTCGTGTGGTGTAATTAGGGTTTGGCGAACATTTTTGCATGATTAACTTGATGTTTGGATAGTTTAAATCATGCATTTAATTATGAAAATGATGATTATGAGGTTGAAAGCATGAAACAAAAATTTGGTGCATGTTTTACCTAAAATGGCCGTGGGGTATGAATGGTTAAAAACCCTAAGAATTGTGTCGTAAAATGCATGGAAATTAGCTTGAAAATGTGCTAGGTAATAGCCTTTGAATAGCCTAAAATTTGGTTGAAAGATTGAAAATTTTTGGCTAAGTTTTGGATAGGAAAACCATGGCTAAAACTAAGAGCAAAATTGAAAGAATTTTATGGAATGTGGTTCAAAATGTGAATTGGAAATTGTGTGAGCTTTTATGTAAAAGTTTGGGAAACTTTTACATAAAATAAGACTTTGGTATAGTATGTGGCAGGTACATATGGTTCGAGGCGTACCTAACGCCGGTAGCCTTAAATTTACGCCGAAATGTTGCCGAAATTTCGAAAAACGGCATTTAGGGTAAAAAGGGAATCGAGAGTAAAAGTTTAGAGTCGGGTCGGAAACCCGAGTCTCTAACAGAAAATTGAATAAGGGAACCTAAGGGATGGTTTGTGAATAGTAACCGTCCCCTTAAAAATATAAAACGCGAGTGAAACTGAAAAACCAACCCCGAGGGGGGGCGTTTTTGGGAAAAGAAGTAAAGGTCCGAGTCGGGTACGGAAAATCCGAGCCTCGGAGACCTACATCGGGAAAGTCTAGATGAACGTTTTAAGTACTAGTAAAACGTCCATTTAAGGCTCCGAAACGATAGAAAATCACTAAACCGACGTAAGGGTCGGAATAGTACTTCCCGAGGGTCGGGAAGATGAAAAATAGAAATAAAATAGAAACAAACCTGGTAATGAGTAGAAAAGAGTTAGAAAAGTCCCTGAGAGCCAAATGTGCAGTCTAGATTGAGAAAATCCCGTCAGGGGCATAATTGTAATTTTGCCAAAATATAGGGGCAAAATCATAATTTTTCGAAAGTTGAGAAAAATGGGGAAAATGATAAATAAAGCCTAAAAAGTTATAAATAGGTTTTATTTAAGCTTTTTAATAAAAAAAAGCTATAAATTGAAATGAAATTAACCGACAATGTTTTATCTGTAGGATCCCAAAATCGACCTACAAGGAGAGCGATTAAAGATCCAGAAAGGAAAAGGAGAAGAAATGGATAAGGTAAGTTCAGACATTTACCTGTCTGCAACATATAACATTATTATTGCTAACTTTGATGTACTAACTATAAGCTAGATACATATGTGCTTCGGGCACTATTAGAGAATAGAGAGAGAGACGAAATGTGCTACGGGCACTATTGAAAATGGGACACATAATAATTGTGCTTCGGGCACTAGAGCGAGGTTAATGAAACTCACTCATATGAAATTAAAATGTGAACCATTCCTAACCACGGGGCAATATTAAGTTACCGGGTTAGAACTTTAAAAAGTCGGTAATGAAATCACTTTTGACGTACCAACCTTCCGTACGGGGAAGGTAAACTTTGCCTTCGGGGCTATGATGATGTGATTAAGGCTGTGGAGGTCAGCACTAATGTACCGCTCCCAGTCATGTACAACTTTGCCTTCGGGGCTATGATGATGAGATTAAGGCTGTGGAGGTCAGCACTAATGTATCGCTCCCAGTCATGCGCACTAAAATGGTACTGCCAACATGAGCTCAAAACCAGAACATAATTAAAGATAATTACCTAAAACTGAAATTATGCCATAATTGAGCATAAGACAGTTTCGTGAGAGTACTAACATCGTGGTTGTGTACTGTTAACATACTGTGTTGTGGTCAAAGTTACTATTTATAATGAATAGTAGTTAATGTTACTATTTATGATAAATAGTACTATTCATAGAAATTTTATGTCTTGCATGTTTGAACTTACTGAACCTGTAGCTCACCATTTATGCTTATGTTGCAGGTAGGCAACCAGCTCACTAGCTTTGTATGGCTGGATGGCGGATGGGATAGCGAGTGTCAAACGGGATAGGAGGCCAAGGGATATGGTCCTACCAGAGTCTTTCTGCTGAGCGATAATAAAGAAAGGAAAGAGAAACAGTTCTTTTGTAATAATATATATTTTGTGAAAGTACTGTATTATGTAAATTACTTTGTACTTGTAAACAAAGTGATTAGTAGATAATGTTTTACATGATGTTCTTACAACGGCATCTGAAGTTTCTCGTATAAAATCCGTCTTATGCAGTTGTTTCTCTCGCAGGTCATACCAGTGTATCGGCGATCTGCATTTCTGTCCATAAAGGGCCTCATAAGGTGCCGTTCCTATGGAAGCTTGGTAACTATTATTGTACGTGAATTCAATTAATGGTAACTTCTCGTTCCAATTTCCCGCAAAATCCATTACACAAGCTCGAAGCATGTCCTCTAATGTCTGAATGGTCTGCTCTGACTGTCCGTCTGTTTGCGGATGAAATGCCGTACTGAGTCTCAATTCAGTACCCATGGCTTCTTGCATACACTTCCAGAAATTCGAAATGAATCGTGCATCTCGATCTGATACAATGGATTTTGGTACTCCATGTAATCTAAGGACATGGATATATACAACTGAGCAAACTTTTCCAACAAAAAAGTCATCTTGACAGCTATAAACCGTGCCATCTTGGTCAGTCTGTCCACAATAACCCAGATGGCATCATAACCTTCTCAGGTTTTTGGGAGTCTCATTACAAAATCCATCGTAATGTGTTCCCATTTCCATTTAGGAATCTCCAAAGGTTCCAATCTTCCTGCTGGATGTTTATGTTCAGCTTTGATTCTTTGATAGGTCATGCATCTACTCACGAATTTCGCTATATCGTTCTTCATCCCTTTCCACCAGAACTATAACTTCAAGTCCTGATACATCTTACTAGTTCCAGGATGAACCGAATATGGTGTCTCATGGGCTTCTGACATGATCCGTCTTTTAAGTTCCTCATCAGTCGGAACATTAATTCTTCCTTGATAGAGGATCATTCCATCCTTGGAAATTCCTTCTTGAGAACTTGTCATTCTTGGATCTCGTCTTTGAGCTTCCTTGATATCCTCAAACAATGATGATTCCACTTGGAGTGCAGCCAATCTTTCGGATATCAGCTCTAAGTTCAAAGAATTTATCTCTTACTGCAATGGTTTCAGAAGCCTTTTTATCGGTAGCTGGTGCGATATGGTAGACTTTCTACTTAAAGCATCTGCTACACGGTTGGCCTTCCCTGGATGATATAGGATTTCACAATCACAATCTTTACCAGTTCCAACCATCTTTTTTGTCGCATATTGAGCTCCTTTTGCGTGAAGAAATACTTTAGGCTTTGATGATCAGTAAAAATATGACACTGGACTCCATAGAGATATTGTCGCCAAATTTTAAGTGCAAACACTACTGTAGCAAGTTCAAGGTCATGTGTAGGGTAATTCTTTTCATGATCCTTTAATTAACACGAAGCGTAGGCAATCACCTTGCTGCGTTACGTCAGGACTGCTCCCAATCCTATTTTAGATGCATCACTGTAGATCACAAACTTCTCCCTTTCAGTGGGAAGTGTAAGGATTGGTGCGCTTGTCAGCCATCTCTTCAACTCCTGGAAGCTTCTTTCGCATTCCATAGTCCACTCATACTTTCTTTCCTTGCGTGTAAGAGTAGTAAGACATGCAGCTAAACACGCGAATCCCTCTACAAACTTCTGATAATAACCAGCTAACCCCGAGAAACTGCATATTTCCGTCACACTCTTGGGTGCAGGCCATTGGTTAATTGCATCTACCTTCGTCGGATCTACAGCAATACCTTCCTGGGATACAGCATGTTCGAGGAAATGTACTCTATCTAGCCAAAACTCGCATTTTACGAATTTGACATACAGTTGATGATTCCTTATCGTATACAACACGATCCTCAGATGCTTCTTGTGCTCCTTATGAGTCTTTGAGTATATAAGAATGTCATCAATGAATACAATGACAAACTTATCCAAATACTCTTTAAAGATTTTATTCATCAAGTCCATGAACGCTGCTAGCACATTTGTTAATCCGAATGGCATCACAAGGAACTCATAATGACCATAACGAGTTCTAAACGTCGTCTTGGGAATATCACTTTTTTTAATTCTTAGCTGGTGATATCCTGATCGTAAGTTGATCTTGGAAAATATCGCTGCGCCTTTTAACTAATCAAATAAGTCATCAATTCTAGGTAACAGATACCTATTTTTGATCATAACCTTATTCAACTCCTAGTAATCAATGCACAACTGGGACATTCTATCCTTTTTCTTGACGAACAACACAGGTGCACCCCACGGAGAATAACTCGGTCTGATGAATCCTTTGTCCAAAAGCTCCTTTAATTGTTCCTGCAGCTCCTTTAACTCCACTGGAGCCATGCAGTATGGTGCTTTAGAAATAGGTGCCGTTCCAGGCATCAACTCAATTTCGAACGAGATTTCTCTCTCTAGAGGTATCCCGAGTAACTCTTCTGGAAATACGTCAACAAATTCATTAACAACAGGAACATCTTCAGGTTGAAGCTTCTATTCCTCTGTAGTATCCATCACATATGCCAAATATCCTGTACAACTACTGGCCATCAGCTTACTTGCTTTCAATGAACTGATCATCATCTTCTCGAGTTTTCGAGAAGTATCGATGTACTTGAAACTCTCTTCTTCCTCGGGTTGGAATACTATTTTTCAATTTCAACAGTCGATCGTAGCTTGATATTTCCCTAGGAAATCCATGCCTAGAATCACATCGTAATCTAGGATCTTCATTATGATCAACTCAGCATATAGCTCCATATTTGCCACATATACTGGTACATGAGGTAGCCAGTTTTGGACAACAATACTTCCTCAGAGGGTAAAGCTGTCTTAAATACTCTTCCCATATAGTCCTTAGGAAGTCCTATCTTGTCAGCAAATTCATAGCAAACAAAAGAATGCACAGCACCGGAATCGAATAGCACAGAGGCTACATGACTAGCGACAGGAAGCTGACCTGTCACCACATTTGATGTTCCTGCCTCTGCATCCTCCTTGGTGTAGGCCATTACACGAGCATCAGCATGTGGCATACGCTCCGGGCATTGCAGCCTTACAGGAGACTCTTTAACCCTGGCCTAAAGGGAATGAGCTTGTGGGCGTGTCTGGTGCGGTTGGGAAGTACCTTGTACACCCTGCCTATTGCTTGGACAGTTCCTGGCATAATGACCTTCCTTTCCACATTCATAACAAACAAGTAGCCTAAATCTGCATTGCCCAGAATGTCTCTTCCCGCATGTAAGACAATTTGGTACATTGGATTCCGCATTACCAGCTGTTCTTCGCTGCTGGTTTTGATTATTTACCTGGCGATTTCCAACAAAAATTACCTTTCCTCTTGTTTTGCTGGGATCCTTGATTATTTCCCTGGCCTGGTTTAGCATTCTGATTAGGCTTGCTAGATTGACCAGCTTGTGTAGACTTAGCCAAAGCTCTCTCCTTCTTTTTGGCCTCCCAGTTCTTCTCTCTTTCCTCCTTCTGTCGGGCTACTGAAACTTAGCTCTCATGGCATGACTAACACAATCTACTACAGAAGTAGGCGGTATCAGTCCAATATCTACCAATGCCGCAATTTCTAGCCTGAATATCCCGATCATTTTCTGTATTTTCTCCATCTCTGTAAGGACTACATAGGGACATAAGTGGGATAATTGATCAAACTTTCAGCAAACTTCACTCACCGACATATTTCCTTGCTTCAATTCTGAGAACTCGTTCTGTTGTAGTCTCAGAGATGCAGGATCATAATATTTCTAGTTAAATTCTTCCAGAAATTCTGCCCAACTCATGGTAGACACATTTCTTCTCAATCGCATAGTGTCCCACCAAAAACGAGCATCTTTCCTCAACACAAAAGACGCACATGCGACCTTCTCCTAGTCAGTTAAATTCATGAATTCCATGATCACTTGCAAAGATGACAACCAGTCTTCAGCCTCTAGAGGATTTGTAGAACCTTCAAATTCTGGCGGCCTCATATGCCTGAATCTTTCATAGAGGGGTTCCAAATTTACTACTGGTGGCGGTTTAGGAACTCTCTCATGTATAGCAGCTGCGGGAATAACCGGATCTACCTTAGCTTCCTGTTCTACTTGGGTACCTTCAGAACCTTGCCTCTGTTCTAACTCCTCTGCTCGTTGCCTCAGATTAGCATTTTCTTGCATCTGAGCTTCTAGTAAAGCTTGTATGTGCTCTATTCTCTCCATGAGATTAGGACGTCATTCTCGTCTCTCTGGTCGATTTTGCAAATCCACCATCTTGCCTAATATCCTATTATGGCACAATAATTCACCGTTAGCTTTTCCATGACCACCTTCGTAAAATCATATAAATTTACGAAATTTAGGGTAATGTAAAGCCACATCATCGTAACACATCATCGTACAACATATAATCATTTTGTTATTTCATTCATAGCAAAACGTTTATATATCATACATAACCATCACCAGTCATATGTACATCAGCCATCATATACATCTTGGCCACAAGTCTATACAAAAGAGCTTTTCTCTATAAGCGACTTATGTACATGAATACATCTACTGGTCACACATCTCCTGCGCCTGGGACTAGAGGATATTCTTCTGGATCATCTGAGTCATCACCACCCCTAGGCAATGCTCCCTGTCCTGAGTCATCACCTCCTCATGGTCTAGACGATCCGGCCTCATGATCGTTCATCATCCTTCTCGGCCCAAACATGCATGCCATCATCTCATCTTGAGACAGTGTCTCTCGTCGACTCTGTGACAGATGCTTAATCAAAATCTCCTTCTCGATCATCCTGATCGATACTACAAACTCTTGGAGCGTAGGAGGATATAGCTTAACCACCCTCTGTCTCAACTCCATAGGTAAACCTTTCTAGAAAAGCTCACAACAGTTCGCTTCAGTGAGGTTGGGCAATGGACATCTCCTCCTAATAGTCTCCTCAAATTGTGCTGCGTAAGACATAACTGTCTCACCAGACAACATGACCATCCTCTCTGTCTGGAGAATATAGTTCCTAACCTCATTAAATCCAGGATACGTGGGTGTAACTACCTCTCGTCTCTCTGGAGCCCCTGGAGTCGGTGTCGGATCCTTAGGCGAAAATTGATCAGCCAATCGCTGACAGAACTCAACCCAACTGAATCCCAACAGAATCTCCTAATCACAACAATCCCAGAATACTCAAGCATCTCCTTGAAACATACTTATTGCCAACTGGATCTACATATCTTGATCAATATCACACATCACCATAATCCTCTCTATTGCATGGAGCCAATTCTTTGTCTCCATTGACTGTCATCCACCATCAAACATAGGGGGACTGCTTACTCTAAATGCCTGTACCGCTCGAGCCGAAACTCTCACTCCAATATGTTGGCATCCACCAACAACTGGAATGTCTATTACTATAGGTGGATGAAGTACCGGTCGAGACTGGACTACATCTACAGGGGCTGGTGCTAGTGCTGTAGGTCTCTCTGGCACCGGGGGTCTAAGTACCGGACGTTGGTAAGTAGACGGCCTCACAATAGGTCTCGTCCATACCTATAACACCCCTCTCGGTCGTGGTAGCGGCGGTCTCACATAAGGAGGTCTAGTCATCTTGCTACCTATAAGATAATTATTTCACATAAGAAAATAATTAACTAAACTTAAATAAACTACTTACTTGGATTGCGGTGTAGGATGCGCAAAGTGTCAAATCAGGATATGGTCAACACTGCTCTGATATACCAACTGTGGTGATAGTCGGTAATCTAAACTAGACCAACCGTAAATCCGCTCTGATATCAACTGTGGCGGCTTGCCCTTTGTAGAGATCATACAATACTATTACAGTTAAGCTTCATAGTTAACTGCGATAGATTGTACTCTTATGGGTCGCCGGCTAGTCTATCTCTCTTTAAAACATGACGTTTTTGGGAAATTTTTTTTTTAAAACATCATGTAAAACATTATCCACTAATCACTTTGTTTACAGGTACAAAGTAATTTACATAGTACAATACTTTCACAAAATATGTATTATTAAAAAAGACTGTTTCTTTTTCCTCTCTTTGTTAATGCTCAGCGGAAAACTCTGGCAGAACCATATCACTTGGCTTCCCATCCCATTTGACACTCACTATCCCGTCCGCCATCAAGCCATACAAAGCTAGTAAGCTAGTTGCTTACTTGCAACATAAGCAAAAATGGTGAGTTACAGGCTCACTAAGTTCAAACATGCAAGAAATAGAATTTCTATAAATAGTAACTTTGACCACTATTCATCATGAATAGTAACTTTGACCACAACACAGTATATCAACAGTACATCAACCATGGTGTTAGTACTCTCACAAAACTGTCTTATGCTCAATTATGGCATAGTTTCAGTTTTTAGTAATTATCTTTATTTATGTTCTGGTTTTGAACTCAGGTTGGCAGTACCATTTTAGTGCGCATGACTGGGAGCGGTACATTAGTGCTGACCTCCATAGCCTTAATCTCATCATCATAGCCCCGAAGGCAAAGTTGTACATGACTGGGAGCAGTACATTAGTGCTGACCTCCACAGCCTTAATCACATCATCATAGCCCCGAAGGCAAAGTTTACCTTTCCCGTATGGAAGGCTGGTAAGCCAAAAGTGGTTTCATTACCGACTTTTTAAAGTTCTAACCCGGTGACTTCATATTGCCCCGTGGTTAGGAATGATTCACATTTTAATTTCATATCAGTGAGTTTCATTAACCTCGCTCTAGTGCTTGAAGCACAATTTATTATGTGTCCCATTTCAATAGTGCCCGTAGCACATTGCGTCTCTCTCCCTATTCTATAATAGTGCCCGTAGCACATATGTACCTAACTTATAATTAGTACATCAAAGTTAGCAATAATAATGCTATATGTTGCAGACAAGTAAATGTCTGAACTTACCTTATCCGTTTCTTCTCCTTTTCCTTTCTGGATCTTTAATCGCTCTCCTTGTAGGTCGATTTTGGGATCCTACAGATAAAACCTTGTCTGTTAATTTCATTTCAATTTATAGCTTTTATTTTTTTATTAAAAAGCTTAAACTAAACCTATTTATAACTTTTTAGGCTTTATTTATCATTTTCCCCTTTTTTCTCAACTTTTGAAAAATTACGATTTTGCCCCTGTATATTGACAAAATTGCAATTATGCCACTGACGGGATTTTCTCGATCTAGACTGCACTTTTGGCTCTCATGAACTTTTTGGACTCTTTTCTATTCATTACCGGGTTCGTTTCTATTTTATTTCCATTTTTCACCTTCCCAACCCTCGGGAAGTACAATTCTGACCCTTACGTCAGTTTAGTGATTTTCTATCGTTTCGGAGTCTCAAATGGACGTTTTACTAGTATTTAAAATGTTCATCTAGACTTTCCCGATTTAGGTCTCCGAGACTCGGATTTTCCGTACTTGACTCGGACCTTTACTTCGTTTCCCAAAAACGCCCCCCCGTCGGGGTCAGTTTTTCAGTTTCACTCGCGTTTTACATTTTTAAGGGGATGGGTTACTATTCATGAACCACCCCTTAGGTTTCCCTTATTCAATTTTCCTTTAGGGACTTGGGTTTCCGACCTGACCATAAACTTTTACTCTTGATTCCCTTTTTACCCTAAATGCCATTTTTCGAAATTTCGGTAGTATTTCGGCGTAAATTTAAGGCTACCCGCGCTAGGTACGCCTCAAATCATATGTACCTGCCACGTACTATACCAAAGTCCTATTTTATGTAAAAGTTTCCCAACCTTTTACATAAAAGCTCACACATTCTCCAATTCACATTTTGAACCACATTCGATAAAATTCTTTCAATTTTACCCTTAGGTTTAGCCACGGTTTTCATACTCAAAACCTAGCCAAAAGTTTTCAATCGTTCAACCAAATTTTAGGCTATTCAAAGGCTATTACCTAGCACATTTTCAAACTATTTTCCATGCATTTTACAACACAATTCTTAGGGTTTTTGAACACATATAACCCACGGCCATTTTAGGTAAAACAGGCATAACATTTTGTTTCACGCTTTCAACCTCATAACCAACATTTCCATAATTCAATGCATGATTTAAACTATCCAAACATCAAGTTAATCATGCAAAAATATTCACCAAACCCTAACTACACCACACGGCCATATTAAGGAATTTAGATACCAAAATTTTTCCAAGCTTTCTAACCATGCAAATCAAGCTTTCCATTTAACTAAAACATGATTTAAAGCATTACAACACTTAATTAACAACAATTAATGAACAACCACACAAGGTAACCCATGGTTTTACCATTGAAAAACCAACCAAAACTTTGTTTTTCATGAAACAAAATACATGGTTTTTCTTCTAATCAAACCATTAACAAAACCCAAGCACCAAATCAACCAAATAAACCACAAAATTTCTCATCCTCCAAGCCAACAAACCCACGGATTTTTCAATGAAAAAGCAAGAGAATATGCAAACCAAAGATAGCTACCTTGATTTCTTGCTTCCCTTGACTTCAATGAAGAGTTTGCTACCACTTTTGTGAAGAAAATTTGAAAGTTTGGCTTGGTTCCTCTTGGTTGCTCACGGGTTCACTCTAGGAATCACTTAGAAAATTTTTTTGCTTGTTTTCCCTTTGAAAGGCTACGGGTCCCTTTTATTCCAAGCTTTTCCAACTCATGTATCAAAGAAAACCAATTAATTTGGCTTCCAACCAATGAAATTTCAACACATTTCATGCCATTTCTTTCCATATTTTCACAAAATTTAATTTGGCTAATTTTGGCCAAATCTAAGCCTTTAGATCAAAAGCAAATTTAATCTTGGCCATTAATGCCACCAACCACCATATTTAATCCATTAAACAAATGGCTTTATGATGTCATAAATGCAAAGTAAAAACTTGGACTTTGACTTTACTATTCATATTAATTCGACTACTTTTTGACCGATGTCAGATTAAGCCGAAATTTTCCTGAAATCGTCCCAGTAGGTTCCTGAGGTCTCCTGTGCAGTCGGATCAATTTATTCTGCTTCCATTTGATCAAAATCAATCCCGGAAGTTTTTCATCTTTTTAGTGCACCATAATGCACCGATTAGGTTTTCAATGCTGTTTTTGGCACCGTTTCACTCGTTTCGATTTAGTGAACTTTATCAACACCGAATTCTTACCCGTCAGTATTGTTAGAACATTTTAATACATTCTAAACAATATAAATTTATTTATTTCACTCTTTAAATAGTATAAATTGTTATATACATATATTTGTACATTTTCTTCCGAGAATGCCAGAATTTCTCGGTTGTCACATTCTCTCGGGGCTAGCACAAGAACATTGACTGCTGTGGGGGCAGCCATAGCCGAAGGTGCTGACGTTGTATGGGCTGGTGGGGCCACTTGCTCCCTAGGAGTGTCGGGGCCTACTGGAGCCGTTTGAACTCACCTCTATTGGTTGTGGTCCTGGGGTTGTCAGTCTAGTTGCTCCCTCAGCTGGGTAAGTTATTGCTGTTGAGTCTCCATCATGGCTCGCATGGAGGTGAGCTGTGGCATTAGCTCATCTTCACAAGTGGCTTGATTTGTCTGAGATCTCGTTCTGGCCATAGTTCCTATGTAACCCTATCACACAACGGGAAAGAAAAAATAAGTCTTTTAAACTCTGTACTTGGGACTCGTATCACATATTATCTTTTCTTACTTAACAATCTTACTTAAACATCGTAGATATAAGCATATGTATTATATCTTTCTTTTCTTCTCTTATACTGTGATGTTCAATACAATTGCCGCATCATATTGGAACATCGTCTGTGTGCTAGGATTCATCCTGCACCTTTTTGTCACACCCCTATCATGTGTGGAACTCATCAAATCTAGTATATTGCTTTTCATAATTTATATTCAAAAATATGTACAAGCTTCTAGTTTAGTGAGAGTGATGCACACCTCCCAGTATGCGATCCCAATAACTGTATGAAGCTAAGTCTGACGGGGAAAGCTACTGCTCTCCTTTATATATTTACAAAATCAAATTCCCGTGAAAAGGGTTACTATTACACCAAGGACAATCCTGATTTGGCATCAGACATCTCCGTATCATCACTATCACAAAGCGGGAACTCCTTTAGGTCCTCCTCTTCATCTCCCCAGATAATACTAGCTTCATCGTTGCTGGAGATGATGACTTGGGGCTTATACACCCCCATCCACTCATTGTCACTAAAATGATCGGGGATCTCCTCCCCCTCATCATCGGTTTAGGCATTGGAGAGAGCCTCGTCATCGTCTCTTTCCAATAGGTGCTCAAGAGACAGAAGGGCTCGTTTGTGGTCCTCCATTGGGTCCCCATTGTCCTTGGGTGGTTCAGGCTAGTGTACGACCATGAACTCTTCATCAGCCATTTGGGGTGCTGTGTACACTGGGTTACCCTCCATGTTAGCTGCTGCTGTAAAGCCTTTGCCAGGTGTAAGGTTGAGTGCCACTCTCTCGGCTTCTACTATGTCTAGGGCAAGGCACCTCAGGTCTTAGTGTTGCGGAGGGTAGGGAACGAGGTCCCTCACATACCATGGTGTCCCTTTCCATAGCAAGTCGGCCACCTCTGCAAATGGCCTGTTTATAGGGATATAATGTAACATGGCATCTAGGAACCTTTAACAGTAGTGTGCCATGGCTTCTCCCTCATCAACATCCCAGATGTCAAAGAGGACCTGATATCGCCTATCTTCCATATCATCCCAAATTTCTCTGTCTCTAGCTGGTACATTGGAGTTGCGGAGGTCTTGGCAGAACTCAGCCCATTGCATCACCGGATCCCTGATCCTATGTCATTCATTCCACCATTGAATCGCTGGTCCCTCTAGCCGGCTACTGGCCAAAACCACCTGTAGATGGGGTGGGATATGGCAAGCTTCGAAAATCACCTCTATGTGGTGAATCCAATATGGGAGTTCATGTGGGTGGCAACCATCATATAGGTCTGGTCGCATGGCGACAAATGCTAGGCTCGCTTGGCAATCTTCTTGTACTTGGCGGGGGTCAATTGGTGCGGCCATTATTTCCTACTATAACTTATCATTAACTCATATACTAACACTAAAAGAAAAAAGGAAACTAACTTACTTGGACAGATAAGGCAGGTGTGCAGCAATGTGAGGTAGGGTGGCAGGATACCACTCTAATGCCAACTGTGATGTCCCGTGCCCTGAGTGGCCCGGACTGTCACTTAAAAACTACTACTAGTAATACTATTGCTTAATCTTACTTACATAGATATCGTAAATTTAGAGATTTTTTTTTGAAGGCGTATGTATTTACTATTCATGTACGTGTACTTTTAAAAATACATCGTCTAAATCATTAGGAATTCATTTATGCATGCATACTCATAAACTTGTTTAACTGATTACTATTCAAAAGATACTATTTAAATATACTGTTAACTGTTCCAAAACATACTGTTACTTAAAAAGCTATGTGGAAGATTTAACTTGTGGTGGTATCCATAACCTTGCCCTCACATCCGACTCTGCCGCCGTCATCGCCCATTGTTGTTTATGCCATAGGACGCTTACCTATGGCATGAACATACTTCGTGAGCTTTACACCCAGTAAGTACAACATGTCATCCGTAAAACATGTTTGAAACATAGTACATACTGAAAACCATATAAGCATGCCAGGTATCAACATATACCACTTCAACATATCACATACTAGATCATCACATATCATATCATTGAATAAATATAAGGACTGCCCATTCTTGTAACTTGAATTTCAATTAATGAGAAATTGAGGAATAATTTGATGCCAGTATAAAATTTGCAGAACACGGTTAGGTACATGGTCGTGTAAGGAGCCGTGTACCGATCAGACAGTTTAAGTAAGAAAGGCCGTGTGAGTGAACATGGCCATGTAGTGTGACATGGTCAGGTACACGGCCATGTAAGTAGTCGTGTACCGCTCGGTTAATGAACATGTAAAAGGCCGTGTTTCAAAACATGGCCATGTAGGTGAACACAGCCAGGTACACGGCCATGTAGGAGACCGTGTACCATTCGGTAATATGAATGCATTCCAAGACATGACCGTGTTGAGCAAGCTCAACTGGTACACGCCCATGTAGCCTTGTACACGCCCGTGTAGGAGGCTGTGTATAGAGTAGAGAGCCATGAAACGACTCTCGTGATTTATGAAGCTTAATTACTATATAATAAGTAATTAAGTTGAAAAATACAGTATAATTTCTAGTTAAATAGAATAAACAGATATAATACTGTTTAGGTACTATTCATACAGTGAAAGGAGAGTGATCGACAGTGAACCTGGTCTACCCTAATATGTGCATAAGTGTATGAGATGTGCAGTGTTAGGAAACTGGTCTGGACGACCATTTCTTGACACAAGACTGGTGAACAGATCCCCAGAATGCTCAGACTGAACGTCTGAGCATCACAGCGATAGAAAACCTAGCAGGGTACAATATTGAGAAAATGGTCCAGATGACCCCATCTCATCTAGAAACTGACAAAATCGAAGTCAGAACACTCAGACTAGTCAGTTAGAGCAGAAAGCAATGAATAGTAAATAGTGAAAAATGCAATGTCAAGTTACTGGTCAAGACGGCCTTAATTTGACTTAAAACTGATATATTCACAATCAGCAGCCCCAATTTGGTCAATTGGGCACAAACTGTGAATTTTTGTCTGAGAGATACACAGTATCAGGAAGAGGGTCAAGACAACCTTTACTCGCCCTGAAACTGATATATTTAGACTCAGGACACCCAAATTAGTCAATCGAGCACCCGATATGTTTTTTGAGGTGTGACGACCAGAGAATTTTAGCGGTGTGACCTAGTTTAATCTAGGGTTTTCTATGAGTTCTGTAAGTAAGAATGTAAAGAAACACTATGGTTGTAATTAGACAAATTATAGTGTTGATAGAAATAAATAAATGTTTTGGAGGAATTAAAATCTCCAAAAATAAGTAGAGAATAAAGTATATGAGTAAGAAAGTGAATTCAGGCCCAAAACGCTCAAAAAGGAGTAGTTTCGGTATCTAAACAGTATAAAGATAAGAATATGGCAAGTCAAAGTAAGAGCACAGTAAGAAAAGTACAAATATATGTATATAATAATTTGCACTATTTAAAGAGTGAAATAGATGTATTTATATTGTTTAGAATACATTAAAATGTTCTAACAATACTGACGAGTAAGAATTCAGTGTTGGAAAAATTCACTGAGTTGAAACGGTGCCAAAACCGGCATTGAAACCCTAACCGGAGCTCAAAAAGGCGGTAAACTTCCGGGATTGATTTTGATCAAACGGAAGCAATTTAAATTGATCCGACTGCACAGGAGACCTCAGGAACACGCCGGGACGATTCCAGGAAAATTTCGGCTCGAACCGGTATCGGTCAAAAAATAGTCGAATTAATGTGAATAGTTAAAGTCAAAGTCAACTTTCACTTTAGTAATTATGACATCATAAATCCATTTGAGAAATGGAAAGAAATTGGTGTTAGGTAGGATGAATGGCCATGATTCATTTGCTTTTTGATCTAAAGGCCAAGATTTGGCCAAAATTAAACATTTTTAATTTTTGAAAAAGGGAGAAAGTATTAGGGTGAAAGGTGCCTAATTTTCATTGGTGGATAGCCAAATTAATTGGCTTTCTTCCATGCATAAGTCGGCAAGTTTGGGAATAAAGTGGCCGAAGCCAATTTTCAAGCAAACAACCAAAGAAAATTTTCTAAGTCATTCTCCATGGTGAGCCGTGAGTGACCAAAGGAGAACTAAGCTATTTCTTCAAGTTTTCTATACAAAAAGTGTGGCAAAACATCACTTGAAGACAAAGGAAGAAAGTGAACAAGGTAACTTCTCTTGGATTGAAATTTTTCTTGGTTTTTCTTCATGAAAACCGTGGGGTGAATAGTGAATTAAGATGGAAAATTTTTGGTTGTTTTTCATTAAGTTGATGAAGGGTTTTGTTAAGGTTGTAATAAGTAAGAAAACCATGTAAATTGTTTAAAGAAAAACCAAATTTTGGTTGGTTTTTCAAAGGAAAATCCGTGGGTTACCTTAGGTAACCAATGAGAAAAAGTTGTGGTTAATTGCTAACATGCTTTCTAAGTTGAAATTGGTGAAGAATAAAGCATGAATTTCATTATGGAAAAATTTTAAAAAAAAAAATTTTGTTGTACATTACCTAAAGTGGCCGTGGGAAATACTTAGGGTTTTGGTGAAAATTTTGCATGTTTCATATGATGTTTGGTTAATTGAAATCATGCATTTTATGAGGTGAATGATGAAATTTTGATTGAAAGCATGAAACAAAAATGATGGCATGTGTTTTCTTAATGTGGCCGTGAGTTATGGGAGGCTTAAAAACCCTAAGAATTTGGTTGAAAAGTACAAGGAAATGGGCTTGAAAAAGTGTTAGAAAAATGGCATTGAATAGCCTAAAAAGTGGTTGAAAAGTTTGAGAAACTTTGGTTCGGTTTGGTGGTGAAAACCGAAACCAAAACTAAGGGCAAAATTGTGAAAAAATTTTGTAATGTGGTTAAAAATGTGAAATTGGAAATTTGTGAGCTTTTATGTAAAAGTTTGGAAAACTTTTACATAAAATAGGCTTGTGGTATAGTACGTGGCAGGTACATATGGTTCGAGGCGTACCTAACGCCGGTAGCCTTAAAATTACGCCGAAATGCTGTCGAAATTTCGAAAACGGCTTTCGGGGTAAAATAGGAATTTAAAAATAAAAAGTTTAGGGTCGGGTCGGAAACCCGAGTCCCTAACAGAAAATTGAATAAGGAAAACCTAAGGGGTGGTTCGAGAATAGTAACCCATCCCCTTGAAAATGAAAAACGCGAGTGAAACGGAAAACCGACCCCGAGGGGGGGGTGTTTTTTGAAATGAAATAAAGGTCCGAGTCGGGTACGGAAAATCCGAGCCTCGGAGACCTAGGTCGGGAATGTCTAGATGAACGTTTTAAATACTAGTGAAACGTCCATTTGAGGCTCCGAAACGATAGAAAATCACTAAACCGACGTAAGGGTCGGAATAGTGCTTCCCGAGGGTCGGGAAAGTGAAAAGTTGAAATAAAATAGAAGCGAACCCGGTAATGATTAGAAAAGAGTCAGAAAAGTTCCTCAGGGCCAAAAATACAGTCTGAATCAATAAAATTCCGTCAGGGGCAAAACTGTAATTTTGCCAAAATATAGGGGCAAAATCGTAATTTTGTAAAAGTTGGGGAAAATTGGGGAAATGATAAATAAAGGCCAAAAAGTTGTAAATAGGTTCTGTTTAAGCTTTTTTTTAATGAAAAATAAAAGCTATAAATGGAAATGAAATTAACAGACAAAGTTTGTCTGTAGGATCCAAAAATCGACCTACAAGGAGGACGATCAAAGATCCTAGAGAGAAAAGGAGAAGAGATTGATAAGGTAAGTACAGAAATTTAATTGTCTACTCACGAATGGACTTACCATAGAGTTGTGTTATATATATATACACATTTAAGCTATTCAGTTTGTGACATGATACTAACATGTTCACGAGAATAGTAAGCAAGATCAGAAACAGAAAAGAGGAATAAGATAAGTCAGATAATAAGACTTAAAAGTTAAGGTTGGCGTACCGGCCTCCCCAGTTGTGAGGTTCCCAATAGCCTCCACCCCAGAAGTGTGGCGCTGCCTCGTTAATAATGAGGTAGTTTATGGCTTAACTTCCTGCCTCTACCCCAGAAGTGTGGTGCTGCCTCGTTAATAATGAGGTAGTTTATGGCATGACTTACTACCTATAAGGTCAGTAGTCCAGAGATGACCTTAGGGTTGATCGGTGGGTCGCTCCCCTGATCCTCTATTAGTCTGCGCGCACCAGGTACATCTAACCACGGGCCCACAAGTGAAAGATTAAGCAGATAAAGTAAAGCAAAGAAAAGAAAGAAATAGAATAGAAAGAACAAGCAGTATAGGACTAAAGAAAATAATTGGTCCTAAGTTGACTAACCCTAGAGTGGTGTATTCAGCTTATTTACTTGTATGTATGTTTGTACTTACTGAGCTTTAGCTCATTAGTCTATTCGTGCTGTAGGTAATAAAGGAAAACAACCAGTAGTATGAAGCAAGAGTAGCGGACTGCCAGGCAGATCCCAGTGATGTCATGGACGGGTTATGGTTCCGTTTCGCAGAATTCCGCTGTACTCAAGGTGTAAAAGAAAGAAAGTGTAATAGTGAGATATATGTATAAAGACAAGACAAGAGTGTAGTATGTAAAGTAGTGAAACAAGCTTAAAAGTGTGTTTCTATTTTTACGTACTTTAAAGTAACAAGACTCCAAAATATATTTTGGAAAAACAAAAAGTATTAAGAAGTACGTATATATTTATGTATACACAATTTTCAAGAATTAGTAGTTTCCTCCAGTTAAAGAAAAAAAAATATTCCTAGTTTTTCAAGAACAAATCTTTTAAACACCAAGGAGAGGAAAGTTATAGAGACAAGCAAGCTAAGTAAGACTAAGCAAAGAATAAAGAAAGTAAGCAAGATAAGGTGGACGACCTAAGCTAGAGGGGTCGCCCACATGAGGCGAGATCACATAGATTTTGAAAACTGGTTCAGATGACCCCAGATGGACATAAGATGTATAAAATTGAAATCAGCACGTCTGAATTAGTCAAGAGAGACTGTGTCTGAAATTTCACCCGAGAACGCCTCGGTTTACGTGCGAAAGGATAACATAGTGTAGACACAACCACAGTATAGGAAATGAATAGTAAATTGGTGTAGAATGGGCTCATAGACAATAATAACCATCTAGAAATCATCAAAATAAAAATCAGATTCAGAAAATCTAATATTTGGATGAAAATTAGAACATTGCCGAAAAAGGACCGAAAACCGTAGTAGAAAACTGGACTGCGAAGAGAGCAATACAGATGAATTTTTTTTGGCCCAAAATCATGTTCTCTAGTGAGAAAACTAGCTGGTTTTCAGCTGCTAAAAATCCCAAAAAGCAAGGAATAAAAAATGGAGGAATTATGACACAAAGCCCATTAAACTATTATTCATTTCCATCACTTTGAATCAACAAATTTTTTATTTTTTCTCCCTTAAATTGCAGCAGCACATTTGGTGGGAATGGCTGAAATGGGACAGAAATTTGTCCCCATATTAGCTTAAAGTTAGCTTGATTAATTAAGCTTAAGTTGGTTAAGTGAGCTTATGTTTTTTCTATAAAAGGGGTCAGCATAGCTTAGCTTTAGTTTCTTCATTTTACAATCCAAAAAGATTACAACTCATTCTCCCTTTCTCTCTAGCTGCTGTTGACCCCTTTAAGTCACCCAAGCCTCCATTTTTCAAGCCATAAATCATACCAAAAAAATTTACCAAAAGCCAACCTCTTCAAGCTTGTGCTAAGTGACTACAAATCTAAGTCATTCTAAGTCTTTCAAGGGTAAGATTTTGAATCAATATTTGTGATTTGTAGATGTTGATTTGGTTTGATACTATGAGAAATTATTTTGGTATTTTGCTAGCACAAAACCGACCCTTATTCCCTTGGTTTTCCATGGCCATTTTGGTCATCAAGTCTCGATTCAAAATCATGCTTGGTTCAAAGCACAAAGGTAATAACCGAAAACCCTACCCTTGGTGATTTAGTGATTTTAAGATTTTGATCAAGGCCATTTATTTGTATTTGTTTATGTAAATGGTTTGAAATAAGTTTATTTTGAGCCCTTAAGTTTCCACTTTTAAGTTTATGTGGTTGTGGTTGTGTTTACATTATTTTTACGAATGGTTGTGTGCAAATGATAGCATAAACATTTTTAGTGATTAGACACAATCTGTCCTCAAGGAAAGGCCATGGATTTTGGCTATTTTGACCCACTTAAGTTCTGATTTTGGGAATTATAAAAAAATTTTGTTATGGTCATTTTTGCGTCAAATAGCCTTTGGCCAAAAAAGACACTACGATAAGTTTTTTTAGTGTTTTTCACCCGATGCCCAAAACCAAGAACAAAATCCAAACCCAGAAATTAGTCTTAGGTTTTATTAAAAATGGACCACTTAGAGTCTGAACCCGACTTCGGGCACAACATGAAAGTTGTAGATCTCATCAAGAGCTTGAGAATGACCTAAGTATGTTTTAAAAATTTGGTCGTTTCGGCCCTTAAACAGAGCCGTTTTCAAAACAATGCAAAACTGAGATTTTTTTTGCAAAAACTGGGCACATAGGCCATGGGTTTAGTAGGATTAGGGATGGTTAGAGTTAGAATTGAGCTCCGAGGTGAACATAAGATTTTTTCATCTCCTCGAGGATGAAAACTTTCATGTTTGCCAAATTTACAAACAAAGTCTTTTCAATCAAGTTTCAAAATAGTTTTCAAAAGTGGTTCAAAAACCACCTTTAAAATGCAACCTCAAAAATGTGTTTTAATACTTTAAAATATAAACATAGTTTTTACAAAAACGTCCTCCACCTTCCAACGGGGTGATAAGGGGATGTGTTCCAAACATGTAATTTTTCCAAGAATTTTATAAGTTAACCAAAACGATTTTCTTAAGTAAACAAAACAGCGTATGTAGCCTGGTAGGCTACCACACCCAAACAAACAAAGTAACCCGGCCAGTTACTATACCAAGTTTACACATAGTAACCTGGTAGGCTACCTAGTTACCAAGATGCGAGGTGACTAGTCATATGACTGGTCGGCAACCAGTCAAGGACCATGTTCTAAATGACACTGTGAGAAACGCTGATTAATCTGTCAAAAAGACAGTTAATCGAACAACGATAGGAGTTAGATGCCAAATCTCCAAAGTAAGCTAATAGGGTACCGATGGGCCTCGGTACCATATAGAAACACAAGTAATAACCCGTAACAGTATTAGTGACTCAGCGAAGGTGCTGATAAGATGCGTTATTGATGACAGGTGGTAACCTGTAAGCTAATAGAGGCGTGAGTATGAGTACGCATTTGCTTGCAATTTAGGTAAGTATAGTATTGCATGAACAAAATGTGTTTAAAATGATGTTTTTATAGTATGTTAAGTATGTATGCCATGCACACATTGATGCACAGCATAGTTAAGAGCATATAGTTTCACAATCAAGTAGATTGGTGAAAGATCGTGTTAGATTCCATACATCCCTACCGTGTAGGATTAGTGACAGCTTAGAGAAGCACGTGGCTAGAAAAGATAAATAAGATAGAAATTTATAGGCGTGTCATACTGGCCTTTTCAGTCGAAAGGGTTTTTAAGATAAGTTAAAGCAGAAAGTTGAGCATCCATTGATGGCTCTCTAGCTTTTTAACCACAGGCATTATCGATTGTCTGTGCACACACGATACTGACACATGGGCCCTAAAAAGACAAGAAGAAAAAGAAAAGAAAAGTTTGAAGCGTAAATGAACATAACTGGATCATACATTAGTTATAGTTCACCATGCTTCTAGTTACAGTAAGATGTATTTCAGTGCATGATGCATTCTGTTATGCATAATGTCTGTAAAGTTTTATATTCAATGATATGTTATATGATGATATATGATTTGTTGTATGGTATATGACATGCTTATGTGATTTTAAGTATGTACTATGTTTAAACATGTTTTACGATAACATGTTGTACTTACTGGGTGTAAAACTCACGGAGTGTGTTCATGCTATCGGTAAGCGTCCTACGGCTTAATCATCTATAGGCGATGACGGCGGCGGAGGCGGATGTGAGGGGAGGTTGTGGACACACCGCAAGTATTCTGCCGCATAATTTTTGAGTAAACAACATTTATGAATAGTAATTGTTAAATGGTACTTTTGAATAATGATGGTCAAAAACATTATTTTTGAATAGTAGCCGTTAAGTGGTATTTTTGAATAGTGACTGATAAATAGTATTTTTAAATAGTAACTGTTAAATAGTATTTATGAATAGCAACCGTTAAATAGTATTTCTGAATAGTAACCGTTAAGTGGTATGTTTAAATAGTCACCATTAATAGTACACGTACGTGAATAGTAATTATGTATACAGACAAAAAACAAAAATCCCTAAAATTATGGTATCTAATTAAGTAACTTTAAATATCAATTGCAAGAAAGTATAAGTATTAATTAAAGTAGCAAGTTTTTAGTGACGGTCCGTGCCACCGAGGGCATGGGGTGTGGCGGTCCGCCCCTCGAAGAAATCATACAATACTATTACAGTTAAGCTATATCGCTAACTACGATAGATTGTACTCTCATGGGTCGCCAGCTAATCCATCTCTCTTTAAAACATGACGTTTTTGGGGAAATTTTTTTTTTTAAACATCATATGAAACATCATCCACTATTTACTTTGTTTGCAAGTACAAAGTAATTTACATAATACAGTACTTTTGTAAAATATACATTTACAAAAGAACTGTTTTCTTTTTCCTTTCTCTATTAACGCTCAGCGGAAAGACTCTGGCAGGACCATATCCTTTGCCTCCTATGCCATTTGACACGCGCTATCCCGTTCGCCATCCAGTCATACAAAGCTACTGAGCTGGTCGTTTACCTGCAACATAAGCAAAAATGGTGAGCTACAGGCTTAGTAAGTTCAAACATGCAAGAAATAAAATTTCTATGAATAGACTATTCATCATGAATAGGAACATGACCACTACAATTCGTAACTAGTAACTTTGACCACTATTCATTATGAATAGTAATTTTGACCACAACACAGTATATCACAGTACATCAACCACGATGTTAGTACTCTCACAAAACTGTCTTATGCTCAATTATGGCATAGTTTCAGTTTTAGGTAATTATCTTATATCATGTTCTGGTTTTGAGCTCAGGTTGGCAGTACCATTTTAGTGCGCATAACTGGGAGCGGTACATTAGTGCTGACCTCCACAGCCTTAATCTCATCATCATAGCCCCGAAGGCAAAACTGTACATGACTGGGAGCGGTACATCAGTGCTGACCTCCACAGCCTTAATCTCATCATCATAGCCCCAAAGGCAAAGTTACCTCCCTGTACGGAAGGCTGGTACGCCAAAAGTGGTTTCATTACCGACTTTTTAAAGTTCTAACCCGGTGACTTCATATTGCACCGTGGTTAGGAATGGTTCACATTTTAATTTTAGGTGAGTGAGTTTGATTAATCTCGCTCTAGTGCACAAAGCATAATTTATTATGTGTCCCATTCTCAATAGTGCCCGTAGCACATTTCGTCTCTCTCTCTACTCTATAATAGTGTCCGTAGCACGTATGTACCTAACTTATAGTTAGTACATCAAAGTTAGTAATAATAATGCTATATGTTGCAGATAGGTAAATGTCTGAACTTACCTTATCTGTTTCTTCCCCTTTTCTTTCTTAGATCTTTATCGCTCTCCTTGTGAGTCGATTTTTTGGATCCTACAGACAAAACCTTGTCTGTTAATTTCATTTCCATTTATAGCTTTTATTTTTTTTATTAAAAGCTTAAATAAAACCTATTTATAAATTTTTAAGCTTTATTTATCATTTTCCCCATTTTTCTCAACTTTTGCAAAATTACGATTTTACCCCTATATTTTGGTAAAATTACAATTTTACCCTTGACGGAATTTTATCAATCCAGACTGCACTTTTGGCTCTCAGGAACTTTTCATACTCTTTTCTATTCATTACCGGGTTCGTTTCTGTTTTATTTCCATTTTTCACTTTCCCGACCCTCGGGAAGCACTATTCCGACCCTTACATCGGTTTAGTGATTTTCTATCGTTTCGGAGTCTCAAATGGACGTTTTACTAGTATTTAAAACGTTCATCTAGACGTTTTACTAGACATTTTACGTCGGTTCTATCGTTTCGCTCGCGTTTTATATTTTTAAGGGGACGAGTTACTATTCATGAACCACCCCTCAGGTTTTCCTTATTAAATTTTCCTTTAGGGACTCGGGTTTCCAACCCGACCCTAAACTTTTATTTTTAATTCCTTTTTTACCCCAAATGCCGTTTTTGAAATTTCGGCAGCATTTCGACGTAAATTTAAGGCTACCGGCGTTAGGTACGCCTCAAACCATATGTACCTATCACGTACTATACCACAAGCTTATATTATGTAAAGGTTTCCCAAACTTTTACATAAAAGCTCACAAAATTTCCAATTCACATTTCGAACCACATTCCACAAAATTTCTTTCAATTTTGCCCTTAGTTTTAGCTACGGTTTTCATACTCCAAACCTAACCAAAACTTTTCAATTTTTCAACCAAATTTTAGGCTATTCTAATGTCATTACCTAGCACCTTTTCAAGCCAATTTCCATGCATTTTACAACACAATTCTTAGGGTTTTTCAACACACATAACCCACGGCCATTTTAGGGAAAAACATGCACAACATTTTGTTTCATGCTTTCAATCACATAACCATCATTTTCATAATTAAATGCATGATTTAAACTATCCAAACATCAAGTTAATCATGCAAAAATATTCACCAAACCCTAATTACAACCCACGCCCTTTTAGGGTTTTTAAATTCCAAAATTTTTCCAAGCTTTATAACCATACAAATCATGTTTTACATTTAACCAAAACATGATTTAAAGCATTACAACACTTAAACAACAATAATTCCTCATCAACCACACAAAGTAACCCACGGTTTTACCCTTGGAAAACCAACCAAAACTTTGTTTTTCTTTAAATAAAATGCATGGTTTTTCTTCTAATCACACCTTTAACAAAACCCAAGCACCAAATCAACCAAAACCAACTTAAAATTTTTCATCCTTCACACTATTCATCCCACGGATTTTATGGAGAAAAATCAAGAAAAATTGCAAACCAAAGAAGGTTACCTTGCTTTCTTGCTTCCTTTGACGTCAATGAAGTGTTTGACACCACTTTTGTGAAGAAAACTTGAATATTTGACTTGGTTCTCCTTGGTTGCTCACGGGTTCACTATGCACAACACTTAGAAAAAAAAAATTTCTTCTTTGTTTTGGCTTAGAAAAGGCAACGGGCATTTTGTTCCACATTTTGCCGACTTAAGTGGCAAAGGAAACCAATTAATTTGGCTTCCAACCAATGAGAATTCAACACCTTTCAAGCCATTTCTTTCCAAATTTTTCACAAAATTAATTTGGCTAATTTTGGCCAAATCTTAGCCTTTAGATCAAAAAGTGAATCAATCTTGGCCATTAATGCCACCAACCACCATAATTTTCACATTTAATAAATTGGCTTTATGATGTCATAAATGCAAAGTAAAACTTTGACTTTGACTTTACTATTCACATTAATTCCACTACTTTTTGACTGATGTTGGTTCGAGTCGAAATTTTCCTGAAATCGTCCCGGCGGGTTCCTGAGGTCTCCTGTGCAGTCGGATTAATTTATACTGCTTCTGTTTGATCAAAATCAATCCCGGAAGTTTTTCATCTTTTAGTGCACCATAATGCATCGGTTAAGGTTTTCAATGCCGTTTTTGGTACCGTTCCACCCGTTTCAATTCAGCGAATTTTATCAACACTGAATTCTTACTCGTCAGTATTGTTAGAACATTTTAATACATTCTAAACAATATAAATACATTTATTTCACTCTTTAAATAGTACAAATTGTTATATACATACATTTGTACATTTTCTTCCGAGAATGCCTGAATTTCCCAATTATCACATTCACCCCTACTTATAAAATTTTTGTCCTCAAAAATTAGAACAAGTGGGGGTATAAACTCCTCATCTCGTCTTCTCGTTCCCACATAGCTTCTTCAATGTTGTGATTTTTCCACAAAATCTTCACTAGTGGGATTGTCTTATTCCTCAGTACTTTCTCTTCATGAGCTAGTACTCGAATAGGTTATTCTTCATATGTCAAATCCTCATGGATCTGAATAGGTTCATGCTTCAATACATGGGACGGATTTGGTACATACTTTCTCAGCATCGACACATGAAATACATTATGCACTGCGGACAATTCAGGAGGTAACGCTAATCTGTAAGCGACCCTTCCAATGCGTTCGATAATTTCGTAAGGTCCAATATATCTTGGACTCAGTTTCCCCTTCTTACCGAAACGCATAATCCCCTTCATAGATGATACCTTAAGAAACACGAAGTCTCCTTCATCAAATTCCAAGGATCTTCGCCTTTTATCTGCATAACTCTTTTGTCGACTTTGCGTAATTTTCATTTGATGTTGAATTCTTACAATGGCATCGGAAGTTTTTGTATAAAATCCATCTTATGCAGTTGTTTCTCTCGCAGGTCATACCAATGTATCGGTGATCTGCACTTCCATCCATAAAAAGCCTCATAAGGTGCCATGCCTATGGAAGCTTGGTAACTATTATTGTACGAGAATTCAATTAATGTCTGAATGGTCCACTTTGACTGTCCGTCTGTTTGCGGATGAAATGCCGTACTGAGTCTCAATTCAGTACCCATGGCTTCTTGCGCACACTTCCAGAAATTCGAAGTGAATCGTGCATCTCGATCTGATACAATGGATTTCGGTACTCCATGTAATCTGACAACATGAGTTATATACAACTGAGCAAACTTTTCCAATGAAAAAGTCATCTTGACAGCTATAAACTATGCCGTCTTGGTCAGTCTATCCACAATAACCCAGATGGCATCATAACCTTCTCAGGTTTTTTCTAGTCCCACTACAAAATCCATCGTAATGTTTTCCCATTTCCATTCAGGAATCTCCAAAGGTTCCAATCTTCCTGCTGGATGTTTATGTTCCGCTTTGATTCTCTGACAGGTCATGCATCTACTCACGAATTTCACTATGTCATTCTTCATCCCTTTCCACCAGAACTATAACTTCAAGCCCTGATACATCTTACTAGCTCCAGGATGAACCGAATATGGTGTCTCATGAGCTTCTGACATGATCCGTCTTCTAAGTTCCTCATCAGCTGGAACATTAATTCTTCCTTGATAGAGGATCATTCTATCCTTGGAAATTCATTCTTGAGAACTTGTCATTCTTAGATCTCGTCTTTGAGCTTCCTTGATATCCTCAAACAACGATGATTCCACTTGGAGTGTAGCCAATCTTTCGGATATCAGCTCTAAGTTCAAAGAATTTATCTCTTACTGCAATGGTTTCAGAAGCCTTTTTATCGGTAGCTGGTGTGATATGGTAGACTTTCTACTTAAAGCATCTACTACACGGTTGACCTTCCCTAGATGATATAGGATTTCACAATCATAATCCTTTACCAGTTCCAACCATCGTCTTTGTTGCATATTGAGCTTCTTTTGCGTGAAGAAATACTTCAGGCTTTGGTGATCAGTAAAAATCTGACATTGAGCTCCATCGAGATAGTGTCGCCAAATTTTAAGTGCAAACACTACTGCAGCAAGTTCAAGGTCATGCGTAGGATAATTCTTTTCATGATCCTTTAATTTACGCGAAGCATAGGCAATCAACTTGCCGTCTTGCATTAGGACTGCTCCCAATCCTATTTTGGATGCGTCACTGTAGATCACAAACTTCTCCCTTTCAGTGGGAAGCGTAAGGATTGGTGCGCTTGTCAGCCGTCTCTTTAACTCCTGGAAGCTTCTTTCGCATTCCATAGTCCACTCATACTTTCGTTCCTTGTGTGTAAGAGTAGTAAGAGGTGCAGTTAATCACGTGAATCCCTCTATAAACCTCCGATAATAACCAGCTAACCCTAAGAAACTGTGTATTTCTGTCACACTCTTGGGTGTAGGCCATTGGTTAATTGCATCTACCTTCATCGGATCTACAGCAATACCTTCCTGGGATACAACATGTCCGAGGAAATGTACTCTATTCAGCCAAAACTCGCATTTTGAGAATTTGATATACAGTTGATGCTTCCTTATCGTATGCAACACGATCCTCAGATGCTCTTTGTGCTCCTCATGAGTCTTTGAGTATATAAGAATGTCATTAATGAATACAATGACAAACTTATCCAAATACTCTTTAAAGATTTTGTTCATTAAATCCATGAATGCTGCCGGTGCATTTGTTAATCCAAATGGCATCACAAGGAACTCATAATGACCATAACGAGTCCTAAACGCCGTCTTAGGAATATCACTTTCCTTAATTCTCAACCGGTAATGTCCTGATCGTAAGTCGATCTTGGAAAATACCGTTGCGCCTTTTAACTGGTCAAATAAGTCATCAATTCTAGGTAACGGGTACCTATTTTTGATCGTAACCTTATTCAACTCCCGATAATCAATGCACAAACAGAATGTTCCATCCTTTTTCTTGACGAACAACGCAGGTGAACCCCACGGAGAATAACTTGGTCTGATGAATCCCTTGTCCAAAAGCTCCTTTAATTGTTCCTGTAGCTCCTTTAACTCCACTGGAGCCATACGGTATGATGCTTTGGAAATAGGTGCCATTCCAGGCATCAACTCAATTTCGAACGAGATTTCTCTCTCTGGAGGTATCCCTGGTAACTCTTCCGGAAATACGTCAAGAAATTCATTAACAACAGGAACATCTTCAGGTTGAAGCTTCTGTTCCTCTATAGTATCCATCACATATGCCAGATATCCCATACAACCACTGGCCATCAGCTTACTTGCTTCAGTGAACTGATCATCATCTTCCCGGGTTTTCGAGAAGCATCGACATATTCGAAACTTTCTTCTTCCTCATGTTGGAATACTATTTTTCGATTTCTGTAGTCGATCATAGCTTGATATTTCCCTAGGAAGTCCATGCCTAGAATCACATCGTAATCCACGATCTTCATTATGATTAACTCAGCATATAGCTCCCTATTTGCCACATATACTGGTACATGAGGTAGCCAGTAATTGGACAACAATACTTCCCCAGAGGGTAAAGCTGTCTTAAATATTTTTCCCGTATCATCCTTAGGATGTCCTATCTTATCAGCAAATTCATAGGAAACAAAAGAATGCGTAGCACCAGAATCGAATAGTACAGAGGCTACATGACTAGCGATAGGAAGCTGACCTGTTACCACATTTGATGTTCCTGCCTCTGCATCCTCCTTGGTATAGGCCATCACACAAGCATCAGCACGTGGCACACGCTCCTGGTGTTGCGGCCTTACTGGAGACTCTTCAACTCTGGCCTGAAGGGAATGAGCTTGTGGGCGTGTCTGGTGTGGTTGGGAAGTGCCTTGTACACCCTACCTATTGCTTGGACAATTCCTGGCGTAATGACCTTCCTTTCTACATTTATAACAAACAAGTGGCCCATATCTGCATTGCTCAGAATGTCTCTTCCCACATGTGGGGCAATTTGGTACATTGGATTCCGCATTACCAGCTGTTCTTCGCTGCTGGTTTCGATTATTTGCCTAGTGATTTCCAGTAAAATTGCCTTTCCTCTTGTTTTACTAGGATCCTTGATTATTGCCCTGGCCTAGTTTAGCATTCTGATTTGGCTTGCTAGATTGACCAGCTTGTGTAGACTTAGCCAAAGCCCTCTCCTTCTTTTTGGCCTCCCAGTGCTTCTCTCTTTCCTCCTTCTGTCGGGCTACGTGAAACTCAGCTCTTATGGCCCGACTAACACAATCTGCTACAGAAGTAGGCGGTACCCATCCAGTATCTACCAATGCAGCAATTTCTGGCCTGAACATCCCGATCATTTTCTGTATTTTCTCCCTCTCAGTAGGGACTACATAGGGACATAAGCGGGATAACTGATCAAACTTTCGGCAAACTTCACTCACCGACATATTTCCTTGCGTCAATTCTGAGAACTCTTTCTGCTATAGTCTCAGAGGTGGAAGATCATAATATTTCTAGTTAAATTCTTCCAGAAATTCTGCCCAACTCATGGTAGACACATTTATTCTCATTCGTACAGTGTCCCACCAAAAACGAGCATCTTTTCTCAACACAAAAGACGCACATGTGACCTTCTCCTGGTCAGTTAGATTCATAAATTCCATGATCACTTGCAAGGATGACAACCAGTCTTCAGCCTCTAGAGGATTTGTAGAACCTTCAAATTCTGGCGGCCTCATACGCCTGAATCTTTCATAGAGGGGTTCCAGATTTAGTACCGGTTGCGGTTCAGGAATTCTCTCATGTACAACAGCTGGAGGAATAACCGGATCTACCTCAGCTTCCTGTTCTACTTGGGTACCTTCAGAACCTTGCCTCTGTTTTAACTCCTCTACTCGTTGCCTCGGATTAACATTTTCTTGCACCTGAGCTTCTAGTAAGGCTTGTGTCTGTTCTAATCTCTCCATGATATTAGGATGTCGTTCTCGTCCCTCTGGTCGATTTCGCAAATCCACTATCTTGCCTATTATCCTATTATGGCACAACAATTCACCGTTAGCTTTTCCATGACCACCTTCGTAAAATCATATAAATTTACGAAATTCAAGGTAATGTAAAGCCACATCATCGTAACACATCATCGTACAACATATAATCATTTTGATATTTCATTCATAGCAAAACGTTTATATATCATACATAACCATCACCAGTCATATATACATCAGCCATCATATACAGCTTGGCCACAAGTCTATACAAAAGAGCTTTCTCTATAAGCTACTTATGTACATGCATACATCTACGGGTCACACATCCCCTGTATATGGGACTAGAGGATATTCTTCTGGATTCTCATCGTCATCTGGATCATCTGAGTCATCACCACCCTTAGGCACTGCTCCCAATCCTGAGTCATCACCTCCTCGTGGTCTAGATGGTCCAGCCTCATGATCATTCATCATCCTTCTCGGCCCAAAGATGCGTGCCATCATCTCATCTTGACCCAGTGTCTCTCGTCGACTCTGCGACAAATGCTCAATCAAAACCTCCCTCTTGATCATCCTGATCATCACTACAAACTCTTGGAGCGTAGGAGGATATAGCTTAATCACCCTCTGTCTCAACTCCATGGGTAAACCTCTCCAGAAAAGCTCACAATAGTTCACTTCAGTGAGGTTGGGCAATGGACATCTCCTCCTAATAGTCTCCTCAAATCGTGCTCCGTAAGACATAACTGTCTCATCAGACAACATGACCATCCTCTCTGTTTGGAGAATATAGTCCCTAACCTCATCAAATCCAGGATACACAGGTGTAACTACCTCTCGTCTATCTAGAGTTGTAGGAGTAAGTGTCGGATCCTTAGGCGAAAATTGATCAGCCAATCGCTGACAGAACTCAGCCCAACTGAATCCCAACAGAATCTCCTGATCACAATAATCCCAGAATACTTGAGCATCTCCCTGAAACATACTTATTGCCAACTGGACCTACATCTCTCGGTCTATATCACACATCACCATAATCCTCTCTATGGCATGGAGCCAATTCTTTGTCTCCATTGACCGTCGTCCGCCATCAAACATAGGGGGACTACTAGCTCTGAATGCCTGTACTACACGAGCCGAAACTCTCACCCCAATATGTTGGCATCCACCAACAACTGGAATGTCCACAACTACAGGTGGATGAAGTACCGGTCGAGGCTGTACTACATCTATAGGAGCTGGTGCTGGAGGTCTCTCTAGCACCGGGGGTCTAAATACTGGTCGTTGGGAAATAGATAGCCTCACAATAGGTCTAGTCCATACCCGTAACACCCCTTTCGGTCGTGGTAGTGGCGGTCTCACATAAGGAGGTCTGGTCATCTTGCTACCTATAAGATAATTATTTTCATATAAGAAAATAATTCACTAAACTTAAGTAAACTACTTACTTCAATTGCGGTGCAGGATGCGCGAAGTGTCAAATCAGGATATGGTCAACACTGCTCTGATTATACCAACTGTGGCGACAGTCGGTAATCTATACTAGACCAATCGTAAACCCGCTCTGATACCAACTGTGGCAGTAGTTGGTAATCTAAACTAAACCAATCGTAAGCCCGCTCTGATACCAACTGTGGCGGCCCACCCCTCGTAGAGATCATACAATACTATTACAATTAAGCTATATCGCTAACTGCGATAGATTGTACTCTCATAGGTCACCGGCTAATCTATCTCTCTTTAAAACATGACGTTTTTGGGGAATTTTTTTTTTTAAACATCATATGAAACATCATCCACTATTTACTTTGTTTGCAAGTACAAAGTAATTTACATAATACAGTACTTTCGTAAAATATATATTTACAAAAGAACTGTTTTCTTTTTCCTTTCTCTATTAATGCTTAGCGGAAAGACTCTGGCAGGACCATATCCCTTACCTCCTATCCCATTTGACACACGCTATCCCGTCCGCCATCCAGTCATACAAAGCTACTGAGCTGGTCGCTTACCTGCAACATAAGCAAAAATGGTGAGCTACAGGCTCAGTAAGTTCAAACATGCAAGAAATAAAATTTCTATGAATAGTACTATTTATCATGAATAGTAACATTGACCACTATTCATCATAAATAGTAACTTTGACCACTATTCATTATGAATAGTAAGTTTGACCACAACACAGTATATCACAGTACGTCAACCACGATGTTAGTACTCTCACGAAACTGTCTTATGCTCAATTATGACATAGTTTCAGTTTTAGGTAATTATCTTATATTATGTTCTGGTTTTGAGCTCTGGTTGGCAGTACCATTTTAGTACGCATGATTGGGAGCGTTACATTGGTGCTGACCTCTACAGGCTTAATCTCATCATCATAGCCCCGAAGGCAAAACTGTACATGACTGGGAGCGGTACATCAGTGCTGACCTCCACAGCCTTAATCTCATCATCATAGCCCTGAAGGCAAAGTTACCTCCTTGTACGGAAGGCTGGTACGCCAAAAGTGGTTTTATTACCGACTTTTTAAAGTTCTAACCCGGTGACTTCATATTGCCCTGCGGTTAGGAATGGTTCACATTTTAATTTTAGGTGAGTGAGTTTCATTAACCTCACTCTAGTGCCCGAAGTACAATTTATTATGTGTCCCATTCTCAATAGTACCCGTAGCACATTTCGTCTCTCTCTCTACTCTATAATAGTGCCCGTTGCACATATGTACCTAACTTATAATTAGTACATCAAAGTTCGCAACAATAATGCTATATGTTGCAGACAGGTAAATGTCTGAACTTACCTTATCTGTTTCTTCCCCTTTTCTTTCTTGGATCTTTATCGCTTTCTTTGTGGGTTGATTTTTGGGATCCTAAAGACAAAACCTTGTCTGTTAATTTTATTTCTATTTATAGCTTTTATTTATTTTTTTAAAAGCTTAAATAAAACCTATTTATAAATTTTTAGGCTTTATCTATCATTTTCCCCATTTTTCTCAACTTTTGTAAAATTACGATTTTGCCCCTATATTTTGGCAAAATTGTAATTTTACCCCTGACGGAATTTTCTCGATCCAGACTACAGTTTCGGCTCTTAGGAACTTTTCTGACTCTTTTCTATTCATTACTAGGTTCGTTTCTGTTTTATTTCCATTTTTCACTTTCCCGACCCTCGGGAAGCACTATTCCGACCCTTGCATCGGTTTTGTGATTTTCTATCGTTTCGGAGCCTCAAATGAACGTTTTACTAGCATTTAAAACGTTCATCTAGACGTTCCCAATCTAGGTCTCCGAGGCTCGGATTTTCCGTACCCGACTCGGACTTTTATTTCGTTTCCCAAAAATGCCCCCCCTCGGGGTCGGTTTCTCAGTTTCGCTCGCGTTTTATATTTTTAAGGGGACGAGTTACTATTCACAAACCACCTATTAGTTTTCCTTATTAAATATTCCTTTAGGGACTTGGGTTTCCAACCCGACCCTAAACTTTTATTTTTAATTCCCTTTTTACCCCAAATGCCGTTTTCGAAATTTCGGCAGCATTTTGGTGTAAATTTAAGGCTACCGGCATTAGGTATGCCTCAAACCATATGTACCTGCCACGTACTATACCACAAGCTTATTTTACGTAAAGGTTTCCCAAACTTTTACATAAAAGCTCACAAAATTTTCAATTCACATTTCGAACCATATTCCACAAAATTTCTTTCAATTTTACCCTTAGTTTTAGCCACGGTTTTCATACTCCAAACCTAACCAAAACTTTTCAATTTTTCAACCAAATTTTAGGCTATTCCAATGTCATTACCTAGCACCTTTTAAAGCCAATTTCCACGCATTTTACAACACAATTCTTAGGGTTTTTTAACACACATAACCCACGGCCATTTTAGGGAAAAACATGCACAACATTTTGTTTCATGCTTTCAATCACATAACCATTATTTTCATAATTAAATACATGATTTAAACTATCCAAACATCAAGTTAATCATGTAAAAATATTCACCAAACCCTAATTACAACCCACGCCCTTTTAGGGTTTTTAAATTCCAAAATTTTTCCAAGCTTTATAACCATACAAATCATGTTTTACATTTAACCAAAACATGATTTAAAGCATTACAACACTTAAACAACAACAATTCCTCATCAACCACACAAAGTAACCCACGGTTTTACCCTTGGAAAACCTACCAAAACTTTGTTTTTCTTTAAACAAAATGCATGGTTTTTCTTCTAATCACACCCTTAACAAAACCCAAGCACCAAATCAACCAAAACCAACTTAAAATTTTTCATCCTTCATACTATTCATCCCACGGATTTTATGGAGAAAAATCAAGAAAAATTGCAAACCAAAGAAGGTTACCTTGCTTTCTTGCTTCCTTTGACCTCAATGAAGTGGTTGACACCACTTTTGTGAAGAAAACTTGAATATTTGACTTGGTTCTCCTTGGTTGCTCTGTAGGAAAATAAATCGATAAAAACGTATCAGAGTGGCACAGCGGAACAATAAAATTTTTAGATCGTTAAATATCTCATGATGCCGTATACAATAAATCAACAACAATTAAAACTCATACCTCAAGTACTCCAATCTACAGGAGGAGAATGACCGGAGGCTTCAACTAACTATCCTTCTCTACTATTCTCCAATTCCCGAATGGCTGAGTGTGTGGGCACTCTGAACCTCGATCGGTAAGCTAGCACTGCTAGTCTTCTTCCGACCACCCAGATCTCTAAATAACTTTATTGTCACGATGAGCTGTGCAACAATAAGCCTGCTCACCTGAGAATCTGTGGTCTGAGAGAACTGGAGTGGCAGGACCTCTATTTATAGACCTGCATGAGGTGATTCTTTGAATTCGAATTGGACTAGGAAAAGATATTCTCCCTTATTCATAACCAAAAAATCTGAATTTTTCCATGGGAAAATCCAACAATAAAATTCGGTTTTCTTAGGATAAATCCAATCCAAATCTAAACAAGATTTTAACTAGAAATTTATCTCCCTTTTTCAACCAAAAAATCCGAAATTTCCTAGGAGAAAATCTTCTCCACAAATTCAGCCATTATGGATAAGGGAGAATCAAAAATTCCACTAGGATTTTCAAGCTTGAATCTTATCTCAACCTTATCCAAAATAACCGAATTTCCTAGGAGATTATCTCCAAAATTTCGGCCATTTTTCAGGGAGGAGAGAATACAAATTCAACTGGGATTGTAACTTGAATTTTTCCCTTGAATCTTATCCACAAAAACTGAAATTCCATTGAGGATTATCCTCAAAATTTCATCCATAGTTTGTTAGGATTTGGATTCAAAATTCAAGTAGGATTCTAACAAGATTATCCTCTTCAAAACCAACTCAAATTCGAATTTCAAACCTTGTGGATTTTCCACAACAAATTCGAATCCTACTTGGACTGTGATTCAAAATTTGAATTTCAAATTTCAAATTCGAATTTCAAATTCAAATTTCAAATTCAAATTTCAAATTCAAATTTCAAATTTCAAATTTCAAAATTCAAATTTCAAATTCCACAAAACGGTTGTGTTTCAAATTCTTGTTCTTATGGATAATTTTCTACAACTCCAATCCAATCTCAAATAAAATCATGGTAACTTTATTTGGAGTTCGAATAATTGTGTACTCTATTATCCAAAACAAAATCTAAATCCAACCTGAGAGAATCTTGTCTACCATCCTAATCCTGTGTCATCACCATCCATGCATAATAAACCGGCCAATAGCATACACAAATCAATTTGCCAAACGTTAAGGAATTATGTGGAGCTAGTAGAGGGACTGATTGGACATATATAATCAGGCTCCTGTAAATCCATATGATTATCATTCTTTACCGAACAACTCAATCATATGATCACTAGTTTCAGAGTCACACCACTATAAACTTGAAACTGAACTCCCAATTATATACCGTATTACGTAAGCCTGTGACGAGCTACTATCCAATGACCTTGTCATATATGCAAAACCCTCATATGATATCCATGATCAGCCTTAGGTCAAAGTCCGTTTAATCCTACTGATCAGGCTATCTTAAAGTTCCATTATACTACCGAGTTAAGAAAATGATTATTCACCATATGTAAATAAGAAGTCATCCGCCTAGCAGACGACCCAAGGCCTTGTCCATTTTCACATTCAGTATAATGCCTTTAAGAGGATACCTTTAACTCCTTGGAGCTATGACTCCGATATCTGTAAACGAACCCTTCATCGTATACAAGTCATGCACCCAACGAACCGGTCTATAAGCTTACTACCTCTGAGACGCTTTAGCCATTGGAACACCAAAGTACACAAGTCATATACATGAAGTAGTTCATTTACTCAGGATTAAGGTTATTGCACAATGAACGTCAAAAGCAGATTGATCCACTCATAGCGAACTACGTAGATCAATCACGCTTTAGTCCCGGTCTAATATGTCACCACCAAGCAACATATCTATGTCTCTACTTGGGAGTCCAGCTCCAGCCAGTCAAGACAGACTGTCCCCTCCAAGGCTTTAGACAACATAATAGTCTTAACATGAGTTAGATGCTCGGTCTAACCCCATAGACTACAGACCATAATTTAGACTGCTAACTTTAGAACATTGTCTTCTCGCATACAAAAGTCCATTGCATGCAACGTTCTAACAGTTTTAACACAAGCAGTCAGTGAGCCATATTTACTTACATTTACTTTAACATGTAAATAAGACGAGGACAGATAGCAATGTAATGAATAACCTCTATATATAATTTTATTATCCAGTTCAAAATGAATACATCAAAATGTCTCTAATACTTAGGGCATTTCCTAACAATCTCCCACTTGCCCTAAGCCAGTAGATGTGCCATGTTACGCATCCCCATCGCCTCTACATGCCTCTCAAAGCTTCTAGCCACCAAAGTCTTAGTAAAGGGATCAGCGATGTTGTCCTCGGACGCGATCTTACATACATCTACTTGTCCTGTCTCCACATGCCCTCTAATAATGTGATATCTCTGATCGATGTGCTTGGTCCTCTTGTGGTGCCGAGATTCCCTTGTGTTGGCAATAGCCCCTGTATTATCACAGTAAAGTGTGATAGGCTTGTCAACACCCGGAATGACCTCAAGGCCTCTAAAGAACTTGCGGAGCCAAACCGCTTCTTTAGATGCCTCAGCCGTAGCCACATACTCAGCCTCCATAGTAGAGTCAGCTGTGCAGCCTTGCTTCACGCTCCTCCACACAATGGCACCTCCTCCGAGTAAAAACACTGATCCAGATGTCGATTTCCTCGAATCCTTACAAGTCTGGAAGTCTGAGTCTGTGTATCCTACGGGTGTTAGGTCCCCTCCAGAATACACCAGCATATAATCCCTCGTTCTCTTAAGATACTTGAGTATATGCCTTACAGCTTGCCAGAGCTTGGTTCCAGGATTTGCTTGATATCGACTCACCATACCTACTGCAAAACATATGTCTGGGCGAGTGCAAAGCATAGCGTACATAAGGCTACCCACAGCGGATGCATAAGGGACCTTACTCATACGCTCTCTTTCTTCCGATGTCTTGGGACAGTCATCCAATGAAAGAGTTAGACCGGCAATAGAAGGTTGTGAGCCTTTCTTTGCCTTTGCATTGCATATTTGTCAATTATTTTATCTATGTATGAAGCTTGGGATAACGCTATCATTTTGTTCTTTCGATCTCTGAAGAGACGAATGCCTAGAATATAATTAGCTTCTCCCAAGTCCTTCATGTCAAACTGTTGGTGTAACCAAAGCTTGACCGATGATAAGTTCCCTACATCATTCCCAATGAGTAGTATATCATCGACGTAGAGTATCAGAAAGACCACTTTTCCATCCTTAATACGTTTATAAACACAAGGTTCATCAACGTTCTACTCAAAACCAAATGTCTTAATCACTTGATCAAACCTCTGGTTCCATGAGCGGGATGCTTGCTTTAATCCATAAATGGATCTAAGCAACTTGCAGACTTTCCTTTCTTGGCCTTTCGCTACGAACCCTTCGGGCTGTATCATATAGATACACTCTTCAAGATGGCCATTCAAGAATGCCGTCTTGACATCCATTTGCCAGATCTCGTAATCGAAAGCCGCAGCAATGGACAAATGAATACGGATAGACTTCAGCATAGCAACAGGCGAAAAGGTTTCATCGTAATCGATTCCAGCCTTTTGCGTGTATCCCTTTGCAACCAGTCTAGCTTTGAAAGTTTCCACTCTCCCTTCCGCATCCTTCTTTCTTTTGTAGACCCATTTGCATCTAATGGGTTTTATCCTATCTGGCAAATCTACAAGTTCCCAAACAGAGTTGGATTTCATAGAATCCATCTCATTGTTCATAGCCTGTTTCCAAGATTTAGAATCAACATCATTTACAGCTTCATCATAAGTTACCGGATCATCCTCATGCTCATGAGTCTAGGTCTGGTATACCTCAGCATCATACATGAAGAAATTAGGTTTCTTAGAAACCCTCCCACTACGATGAGGCACCCTAAATTGTTGATCGTCTGCAGGTCTTTCACCGGAACTCGGACTTGTGTCCAAGACCGAAATCTGTGGAGCAGTTCTTTCACCCGATGACTCCTCGAGCACCACTTTGCTTCGAGGCTTAAAGTCATTCATGTGACTTTCCTCCAAGAATGTCACATGGGTTGAGATAATGACCTTTTGTTCCTTCAGGTTATAGAACAGACCTCCTTTAGTTCCTTTTGGATACCCTACAAACATGCACAATTCTGATCTTGGTTCCAACTTTTTTGCATCTCCATCCAGTACATGTGCCGGGCAGCCCCATATTCTCATATGTCCAAGGGAGGGCTTCCTGCCATGCCACAATTCATACGGAGTTCTGGGAATTGATTTACTCGGAACCTGGTTCAGAATATAACATGCCGTTTGTAAAGCATATCCCCAAAATGATAATGGCAGCGTTGAATAACTCATCATGGACCGTACCATATCCAATAAGGTCCTGTTTCTCCTTTCGGCTACACCATTCTGTTGTGGAGTACCAGGTGCAGTCAATTGAGATAAAATCCCGTTCTCTACAAGATGTCCTAGAAATTCATCGGAGAGGTATTCGCCACCTCGATCAGATCGAAGTGTCTATATGGATTTATCCAATTGCTTTTCCACTTCCGCACGATACTCTTTGAACTTGTCAAAGGTTTCGCTCTTGCGGTGCATTAGATACACATATCCATACCTCGAGTAATCATCTATAAAAGAGACATCTCGTGTTGTGACGTTCATGGGGTCACATACGTCAGTGTGCACAATTTCTAAGAGCTCCTGAGCCCTTGTACCCTTAGCTCCAAAAGACCTCTTAGTCATTTTACCCTCTAGACAAGACTCACATTGGGGAAGTCGTACCTCCTCCAGAGATTCCAGAGGACCGTCTTTCACCAATCTTTGAATCCTATCCTGATTAATATGACCAAGTCTTAAATGCCAAAGATACGCCTTGTTAGAGTGAGAAACTTTCAACCTTTTTGAGTTATCAATTAATTCAGTGTCAAGCAGTGAGTACATCTTTGGTTTGATAAAATATAGGTTTCCATCCATCCATCCAGAACAGATAAAAGACTTATTTTTACGAATATCAACTCTTTTACTAAAAGAAACTGAATAAGAATCCTTTATTAAACAAGCTACCGATATAAGGTTCCTCCTAAAATTAGGAACATAAAAACAGTCTTTTAATAAAATAAACCTAAATTGATCAAAATAAAGGTAAACATCTCCCACTGCCTCAGCCACCACAAAGCTACCATCTCCAGTCCACAACGAGAGGCTCCTATCATGTAGACTTCTTGTTTCCATGAACCCCTGCATAGAAACACAAATATGATTAGTGGCGCCCGAATCAATGACCCAAGTGTCTTTCGATTCTTCCACCAAACACGCTTCTAAGTAAAGAAGTTCCTTACCTTCCTTGCCCTTGGCGGCTAGGAATTCCCGGCAAGCCTTCTTGAAGTGACCTACCTTCCCACAATGGAAGCATTTGGACTTTTTAGGGTCCTTCGGCTTCTTGTTCTTCTTCTTTTTCTTCCCGTCCGAGACAGGAGGATTAGAAGAACTAGAAGCCACTTGCTTCTTATTTGTCCTCTTCCTCTTCTGTGAGGGATTGGAAGATTCCGCTAAATTGACCTCTCCTTTAGGTCGGACCGCATCCTCATCCTTGATCATCCGCTCATAAGCCTGTAGTTGCTTCATGAGCTCGGTTAGTCCTAACTCCTTTGTCGCTAGATTGTATGCGGCCTTAAACCCCACAAAATCTTTAGACAGAGTCTTGAACACCATCTCGATCTGGGTGTTGTAGTCCAACTCAGCACCATTCTCGGCAGCCTCAGCGAAGAATCCCATTCGAGTGATCATATGGTCCTTCACCGGAGTACCCGCCTTTTGCTTAGAGTTCATAATGCTGGTGATAACGGACTGTCGAGCCAATTTTTCTTAGCCTCCGAACATGTCCTCCAGATTTTCCATGATCTCCCCAGCAACTTGATAAGTCTCATGCTGCTTTCGTAAAGCACTCGTCATGCTAGTAAGGATGTAGCATCGAGCTATCTCATTGGATTCTCTCCAAGGATTATAGGCAACAGGGACCTCCTCAAGTGGTGTGTCAGGTTTGGGCCCAGGTGGGCATGGTTCGTCCAGTACGAACTTGTGTCTCTCGCAGCTAAGAACTATTAACAGATTTCTTTTCCAATCTTTATAATTATCGCCATTCAGTTTATTCTCAGTAAGTATTGAAATGAGGGGTGTCAGTGACATTTTGAACTGAAATAAAATTATACTAGACATCATTACAAAGCCCAAGCAAATATACAGACAATTTAGCAAATAAAACATACAAGTATGTTCCTACATGAAACTTGAAAAACATGTAGCATTGCAATGGTAATTCTCAGCACCTATTGGCCCAAGCCACCAAGGGGTGGTCATGAAAACAAATAGCCGGAACATGGACCCCGTCCAATTAATATATGTTACCTTAAATCCTCTAAGGTTAAGACATATATTAATAACCGCTAATTTGGCCACCAGTTTAGTTAACAGAGCTTCTAGGGAAGGTTAATAACTAAATGAGTCTTGAGTGTATAACCATTGTTTACGTAGCCCGATCCACGTCCTACCAAGCCACCGAGGGGTGGTCATGAATAGGATCGTACCCGAACACGTTTTCCACATAGGAGATCCAATCTAGTATATCGGCGGCGGTAAACACCTATCGAGGGGTGTAGTCAGGGCAGAACTGACGCGAGACTTTACCTTGCTTTCACATATGGATCAACAATGGAGGCCATGGGTTTTGTTTGAAACCGTCTCCCACTCAATATTTTGAAAAACATGCAAGTTTTGACAAATTATGTATGATCAATATAGTATGAGCGGCACTCACCTATCCTATATGACATGTTATCAAATATGCATACAAAACATCCATCAATACATATTTTGTACATCCATGACATATCACAGAAAAAATAATTGACAGAACAACCAAGCTATGGTTCCATCCTAGAACAAAGAAAATAAAGATTACAAAATTCCATCCAAAGCATTCTTTGGGTCTTGAATTCTGTTCCGTCTTTTTGTATCCATCTTTATGTAGCCTCTCCATTTATTTCTCATCCCTAGAATTATTTAAAATTTAAATCTTCAAAAAATTTAAATTTCAAATTCAAATTCCAAATTCGAATTTCAAATTTAAATTTTAAATTTAAATTTTAAACAATTTTAAACATCATGTGTAATAATAAGTAATTTCAAAATTTTCAAATTTTCAATTACATATTTTTAAACATAATTTAAAATTAAATCTCAAATTTAAAAAATCAAAATTTTCTGATTTTTGGACCATCGTACCGTCGCCCCCAAAGGGGCTGGCAGCCCATGGCTGCCCCTTATGTGCAGCCTTGCCGGGCTGCAGGCCAAGCCTGCAGCGCCGAGCTGCACGCCCACGCTGGGCGCAACAGCCGGCAGGCTGCACGCCTAGGCTGCGGCCACCCTTGGGCAGGCCACGGCCACCCTTGGCTGCAGGCCAAGCCTGAGGCCGTGGGTGGTGTTGGCCTGCACAGGGGCTGCCGCAGCCCCATCCTGCCCGAGGGCAGGGGCTACAGCCCTACCAAGGCCCGTCGGTCTATCCCGAGGGGTCGTGTCTCGATTTTCGTGTCATATTCCAATTTACCTATTAGGATCTCCAAAAATTAATTTGAATCCCAATTAAATTGAAATTTTCCACACAATCAAAATTTCAACCTTTAAATCAAATTTAACTTTTGGGAAAAAATAAATTACGGTCTTCAATCTTCAATCTCCTCCAAGAATAATTACATAAAATTTCCTAAACCGTTTCCGGTGTACAAAAATTCTAACCATAAAAATTCTAAGAGACAAAAATTAAAATCCATGGGAAAATTACAGTGTTAATAAACTGCTCCCATGGTTACATAAAAATTCCTAGATACAGTTTTTCTAAATTCTAAAGAACCATAACCGGTATAAACAAGCACGCTTATAATAATTCAAAAAATTAAAATAACCACATACTTTATACATAATCCATGATAACAACATAAAGGAACCCTAGAATGCCACTCTCTAAATATCAAATCCATACATAAATAAAAAGACTAAGTAATTGTCTAATTTATGTACATGGCATAGTCATGAGATGGCTCTGATACCAGTTGTAGGAAAATAAATCGGTAAAAACGTATCAGAGTGGCGCAGCGGAATAATAAAATTTTTAAATCATTAAATATCTCATGATGCCATATACAATACATCAACAAAAATTAAAACTCATACCTCAAGGACGCCAATCTGCAGGAGGAGAATGACCGGAGGCTTCAACCAACTAGCCTTCTCTACTATTCTCCAATTCCTGAATGGCTGAGTGTGTGGGCACTCTGAACCTCGATCGGTATGCTAGCACTGCTAGTCTTCTTCCGACCACCCAGATCTCTAAATAACTTTATTATCACAATGAGCTGTGCAACAATAAGCCTGCTCACCTGAGAGTCTGTGGTCTAAGAGAACTGGAGTGGCAGGACCTCTATTTATAGACCTGCATGAGGTGATTCTCTGAATTCGAATTGGACTAGGAAAAGATATTCTCCCTTATCCATAACCAAAAAATCCGAATTTTTCCATGGGAAAATCCAACAATAAAATTCGATTTTCTTAGGATAAATCCAATCCAAATCTAAACAAGATTTTAACTAGAAATTTATCTCCCTTTTTCAACCAAAAAATCCGAAATTTCCTAGGAGAAAATCTTCTCCACAAATTCGCCATTATGGATAAGGGAGAATCAAAAATTCCACTAGGATTTTCAAGCTTGAATCTTATCTCAACCTTATCCAAAATAACCGAATTTCCTAGGAGATTATCTCCAAAATTTCGGCCATTTTTCAGGGAGGAGAGAATCCAAATTCAACTGGGATTGAAACTTGAATTTTTCCCTTGAATCTTATCCACAAAAACCAAAATTCCATTGAGGATTATCCTCAAAATTTCGTCCATAGTTTGTTGGGATTTGGATTCAAAATTCAAGTCAGATTCTAACAAGATTATCCTCTTCAAAACCAACTCAAATTCGAATTTCAAACCTTGTGGATTTTCCACAACAAATTCGAATCCTACTTGGACTGTGATTCAAAATTTGAATTTCAAATTCAAATTTCAAATTTCAAATTTCAAATTTAAATTTCAAATTCAAATTTCAAATTCAAATTGCAAATTCAAATTTCAAATTCAAAATTCAAATTTCAAATTTCAAAATTCAAAATTCAAATTTCAAATTTCAAATTTCAAATTCCACAAAACGGTTGTGTTTCAAATTCTTGTTCTCATGGATAATTTTCTACAACTCCAATCCAATCTCAAATAAAATCATGGCAACTTTATTTGGAGTTCGAATAATTGTGTACTCTATTATCCAAAACAAAATCTGAATCCAACCGGAGAGAATCTTGTCTACCATCCTAGTCCTGTGTCATCACCATCCATGCATAATAAACCAGCCAATAGCATACACAAATCAATTTGCCAAACGTTAAGGAATTATGTGGAGCTAGTAGAAGGACTGATTGGACATATATAATCGGGCTCCCGTAAATCCATATGATCATCATTCTTTACCGAACAACTTAATCATATGATCACTAGTTTCAGAGTCACACCACTATAAACCTGAAACTGAACTCCCAATTATACACCGTATTACGTAAGCCTGTGACGAGCTACTATCCAATGACCTTGTCATATATGCAAAACCCTCATATGATATCCATAATCAGCCTTAGGTCAAAGTCTGTTTAATCCTCCTGATCAGGCTATCTTAAAGTTCCATTACACTACCGAATTAAGAAAATGATTATTCACCATATATGAATAAGAAGTCATCCCCCTAGCAGACGACCCAAGGCCTTGTCCATTTTCACATTCAGTATAATGCCTTTAAGAGGATACCTTTAACTCCTTGAAGCTATGATTCCGATATCTGTAAACGAACCATTCATCGTATACAAGTCATGCACCCAACGAACCGGTCTATAAGCTTACTACCTCTGAGATGCTTTAGCCATTGGAACATCAAAGTACACAAGTCATATACATGAAGTAGTTCATTTACTCAGGATTAAGGTTATTGCATAATGAACGTCAAAAGTAGATTGATCCACTCATAGCGGACTACGTAGATCAATCACGCTTTAGTCCCGGTCTAATATGTCACCACCAAGTAACATATCTATGTCTCTACTTGGAAGTCCAGCTCCAGACAGTCAAGACAGACTGTCCCCTCTAAGGGTTTAGACAACATAATAGTCTTAACATGAGTTAGATGCTCGGTCTAACCCCATAGACTACAGACCATAATTTAGACTGCTAACTTTAGAACATTGTCTTCTTGCATATAAAAGTCCATTGCATGCAACGTTCTAACAGTTTTAACACAAGCAGTCAGTGAGCCATATTTGCTTACATTTACTTTAACATGTAAATAAGACGAGGACAGATAACAATATAATGAATAACCTCTATATATAATTTTATTATCCAGTTCAAAATGAATACATCAAAATGTCTCTAATACTTAGGGCATTTCCTAACATGCTCACGGGTTCACTATGGACAACACTTAGAAAAAAAAATTTTCTTCTTTGTTTTGGCTTAGAAAATTCTACGACCATTTTGTTCCACATTTTGCCAACATAAGTGGCAAAGGAAACCAATTAATTTGGTTTCCAACCAATGAGAATTCAACACCTTTCAGGCCATTTCTTTCCAAATTTTTCACAAAATTAATTTCGCTAATTTTGGCCAAATCTTAGCCTTTAGATCAAAAAGTGAATCAATCTTGGCCATTAATGCCACCAACCACCATAATTTTCACATTTAATAAATTGGCTTTATGATGTCATAAATGCAAATTAAAACTTTGACTTTGACTTTACTATTCATATTAATTCGACTACTTTTTGACCGATGTCGGTTCGAGCTGAAATTTTTCTAAAATCGTCCCGGCGGGTTCTTGAGGTCTCCTGTGCAGTCGGATCAATTTATAGTGCTTCCGTTTGATCAAAATCAATCCCAGAAATTTTTCATCTTTTAGTGCACCATAATGCACCGGTTAGGGTTTTCAATGCCGTTTTTGGCACCGTTCTACCCGTTTCAATTCAGCGAATTTTATCAACACTGAATTCTTACTTGTCAGTATTGTTAGAACATTTTAATACATTCTAAACAATATAAATACATTTATTTCACTCTTTAAATAGTACAAATTGTTATATACATACATTTGTATATTTTCTTTCGAGAATGCCTGAATTTCGCGATTGTCACACGGGGCGTCACAATTGGTATCAGAGTGGCTTCCTGCCACCTTACTGTAGGAAAAATCATCGATAAATACGTATCAGAGTGGCGCAGCAGAACAATAAAAATTTTTCAAGATCGTTAAATATCTCATGATGCCATATACAATAAACCAACAACAATTAATACTCATACCTCATGGACCCTCGGGTAGCACTATTTCGACTTTAGGTCGTTAATCCTCTTTTTTGGGCCTAGATCACCGAGGGCGCTCGGGTTTCTATCTCGATCACATTTTTACTCTTAAGTTCCTAAAATAGCCCTCTGTGCCGTTTTTGAAATTTTGGTAGCATTTCCACTTAATTTTTGGGTTCCCGGCGTTTAGGAAACATCTCGAAACCATCTAACCTATTTTTATTCTACCACATACTATACCAGAGGCCTATATTTTTACGTAAAACTCAACTTTTATGTAAAAATCTATACATTTTACACATTTTCTTATTTTACTCTTTTTCATACATATAGTCCATTTTTCTTATAATTTCACGTGTAAAAGTACATAATTAATACTTAATCATTCCAAAACATAAATTTAGGAATAACTGACTGAAATCACTACCGAAATCGTCCCACCGAAAATAAAACGGACCGTTCGGTCTCACATGCATAAGCTTTAATTCTCCATTCTTTGCTTTTAAAATTCCATCTTGAAATTTCGACTCCGCGGATGTGTCCGGAATGTCGAAAATAGGCCAACGGGTCATTTTTCGAGTTTTGGTCATTAGTCGACGTTGACTGGCTCTGACCGGCGTTGACCGTGTGACGCCCCATGCCCTCAACGGCCCGGACCGTCGCTGAAAACTATTACTTGTTTCGTTAACTTTTACTTATACTTCTTCTTTAAAACTGATACTTAAACTTGCTGAATTTGATATCATAAATTTAGAGGAATTTTTTTTTATATACGCATACGTATTTACTATTCACATACTTATACTATTAAAATGCAGAATTTGAAAAACATAAGGATTTCAATTATACATAAACACTTATATACTTGTTTATCTTATTACAATTCATATAATATTATTTAAATATACTACTCATACATATACTATTTACTATTCCAAAATACCGTTTAACCTTTACTATTCAAAATACTATTTAACTGTCACCATTCAAAATATTATTTACTCATACTATGCGGAAGAATACTCACGGTGTATCCATAACCTCATCCTCAAATCTGTCTCTGTCGCCATCGTCGCCCATTGATGTTTACGCTATAGGATGCTTACCTACAGCATGAACACACTCCGTGAGCTTTATACCCAGTAAGTACAATATGTTTACCACAAAACATGTTTAAATATAGCATATACTTAAAATCATATGGGCACACCAGTCATCACAGATACCATATAATATATCATATGTCACAACATCATGTATCACATCTTAGAATACAACATCACATCATACTGAATGCATAACATAGCATATCATGTATCACATCATAGAATACATCATCACGTATTGAATGCATCTTATGGAGACTAGAAGCATAAGGAACTAATGCATACGGTGATCAATGCATGATCCGGTTATGTTCATTTATGCTTCAACATCTTCTTTTTCTTTATCTTGTCTACTCAAGACCCCTGTGTCAGTACCGAGTATGCGCAGACCAATCATAACGTCGAGGTCACTAAATATGTTGGAGGATCCTCAACAGATTACTGCCCTCTCTAGCTTCTCTTCCTTTAACTCTGGAAACCCTTTCAACGGAAAGAGCCGGTACGACACGCCTATTAATTTCCATCTTGCTTAACTGTTCTAGCCATGTGCTTTTCTAAGCTATCCCAAGACCTACGCGGTGGGGACGTATGGCTTCTATCTTGTTCTTTCATCAATCTACTCGATTGTGAAACTATATGCTCTTATGTATGCTGTGCAGCATCGTGTGCATGATACATACTTAAAATACTGGAAAAGCATCATTTTAAATTCATTTTATTCATGCTGTAGGCAGAGTTGTACTTTCCTGTCATCAGACAGTGTAAACTCTCACCTTCATCACAATACAGGTACCTCCCTGTAATCATAATGCAGTTCATTAACATTCATTCTTAGGTCATTGTGGTCATTAGTGACTAATAAAAACTTTATCGTTATGTGATACTGATCCTTATCGGTACTAATTGCCCTCTTCTTAAGAATTTGATTTTCTAATTTCTAATCACGGTTACTTAATTTATTTACCCAATAAATTAATTAACATCGCTCTTAGGTCACTCTATCGTTGGTGACTAACATACCTATCGTTGTGTGATACCGATGCCGATCGGTACCTAACTATTCTGCTTTGGGAATTTTGATATCTAATTTCTAATCGTGCTTGATTAATTTGTCTACTTGACAAATTAATCACTCTCTCTCACTATCCCAATCAGACTTGGTCCTTGACTGGCTAACTGACTAGTCAACTGACCGAATACCTCGCGTATTTACAATTTAGCCTGTCGGGTTACCTTTACCGATTTAACCACCCCAAATTTTATACTTAGCTCACACCCGTCCCTCAGGTGGTACTATTCTGACATAGGGGTCGTTTTCTTACATTTTGAGATTTCTAATTGGGCGGTTCACTAATCCTCAAAACGTTCGTCCTTCTTTCCTGGACCTAGGTCATTGAGGGGGCTTGGGTTTCCATCCCGATAACATTTTCACCCCTCGTTTCCTAAAACACCCCTTTGTGTCATTTTAGATATTTCAACAGCATTTTCGCTTAATTTTTGGTTTCTCGGTGTTTAGGAAATGCCTCATAACCATCTAACCCATTCTAACCTGCCAAGTACTAAACCAGAGGCCTAATTTTTACATAAAAGCTCAGCTTTTTATGTAAAACTATTCACATTTCCTCACATTCTTTTTCTTGACATTTCATCCCTTTTTCTTACAATTCCTCAAGTTAGTAAACCATAATTAATACATAATTATTTCCAATGATAAATTGAGGAAATCAGGGGATCAAAACCACTACCAAAATCGTTCCAGTTGGCATTGAACGAATCGTTCGGTCTCAACTGCACAACCTTTAAATCGGCATTCTTCACTTTTGAAACTCCGGTTTGCAAATCCGATGCCGCGGATGTGTCTGGAACGTAAAAAATAGGCCAACGGGCCATTTTTCAATTTTTGGTCTCCGGTTGCTGTTGACCAGCGTTGACCGACTGTTGACCACTGCAGCGATGGAAGTGGCGGCCACCATCTTGAAGAGCTCGACAAGAGGAACCCATTGGTGGTGTCAATTTCACCAATCAAAGCTCCTATCGTTAGAAATCAAGCTCCAATAGTGGACGGCAGTGGCGATACTCCGATCTCCATTTTTCGGCATTGTTGCCCAAAATTGCTTTGGGGCTTTTAATCTACGTGTTTCTCTGAGCATTTTAACACCCACCTTGCAACTCAACTCTGCCAAAATAGTCAAATTCGACGGCTGTGATGGCGACGGTGACGGGCAAGTTTGGGTGGCTATTGACATGAAATGAAGCCTGGGTTTTGTTCTACTCTTCTCCATGAATCCATTGGGACCAGAATCGTGGCATTTGGACATCGGATGGCAGAGATATGGCGGTTTGAAAATTTTGGCCACCAGCGGCTTTAGGCGGCACTTACGCCTTCCTCGGCTTCGGTTCCGTCAACTAGGCACACCGTTGGACTTAGCTTGTTGAGAGCTTTCCAATGGTGCTGGCGGTGTCGAAAACAGAGGTCAGATTCGATCGGTGGTTACTATTCATGTTCGTGAGGTGTAGGTGGAGAAAATGAGATGAGAAAAACTTATGGGGTTCATTTTACAAAAGATCCAAAATTTTGTTCTTTTATACAAATTTTTTGAAAAATTTTAAGATAGGCTACACTGACTAATTTGGGCGTGCTGAACCCAAATATATCAGTTTTATCTTCATCTGAGGTCATCTCGACCAGTTTCCCAATACTGCATGGTTCCCGGTCAAAATTACTCTTTTGTACTCAAATGGCTAGTTTGAGCTTTCTGATTTCAAATATATCCGTTTAATATCAAGAAAAGGTCATCTTGACCAATTTCTTGATACTGTGGTTAGGCCTATACTGTGTTGATACTGTGCATGCATAACGAGGTGTTTCCACGTGAAATTTCAAACATAGTCTCCCTTGACTAATTTTGTGACGGCCCGCCCTACGTAGGGTTAAACAGTACTATTACAGTTAGTTACTGTTGCCAACTACGATAGACTGTAACCACTTGGGTCGTCGGCAACTTACTTTTAACTTGCTTCTAACTTATTCTGATACCATCTATAACAGCTGGTATCTTACTTTTAATATACTTTCTTTGACATGCTTACTCTAAATTCCCATTTGAATGTGAAAATATGGAATAAATTTTTTTTTCCTTCTTAAACTTTACTTGAAAACTGTACCGTCATAAAACATTTATTATAATAAACATTTTACATTGCCTTAACTTCATTTACATTATAAAACATCATTTTAATACTCTTTTAAACAGCTCAGCGGAAGACTCATAGTAGTACCATAACCCTCACCCAGTCCCTTGGCACATGCAGATCCCATCCATCATCCATCACTTGTCTTATCTTCATGCAGGATGCTTACCTGCATCATAAACAAACTTGTGAGCGACAGGCTCAGTAAGTTCAAACATACATTCACAGCAAAATACTAACTCATACCTTTTAGACAGAACATGTATGATACCAACTGTGGCATCAGAACATGAACATACATTATACTTCACTTTCAACTTCATATATAACATATTCTAATATTGAGAGAACAATCTCAACGTTCTTTAGCATAACATAATTTAAACATAGCATATAGAATGTATGTTTAACATCTTAAGCATAACATACTTGACATCATACAAAACATTATATACACATATCAATTTAAACATAGCATACTTAATGTATGCTTCAACATCACAAATACACTTAAAATTGTATAACTGACTTATGCATACCAATCTATGCATAACATAGCATATGCACACATGTTAGTCGCATTATGCTTGTTTACTTCCATTCTTTCTTCTTCGTGATGTTCTTTTGTTCTTTCTTTCTTTCATGTCATACTTTTCTTCTTCTTTTCTTTTCTTGCTAAGCATATGCACACATGTTAGTCGCATTATGCTTATTTATTTTCATTCTTCCTTATTCGTGATGTTCTTTTGTAAAACTGACTTATGCATATCAATCTATGCATAACATAGCATAAGCATACATGTTAGTCGTATTATGTTTGCTTACTTTTCGTTCTTTCTTCTTCGTTGTATTTTTTTGTTCTTTCTTTCTTTCTTTCAAGACATTCTTTTCTTTTCTTCATGACCTTCTTTTCTTTTCTTTTCTTGCTCAACTTTTATTTTCATTGTTCGTTCTTTCTTTCATATTATGTCATTCTTCTTGTTCTATAGATCATATCCTATTCCTTCATTCTATTTCTCTCCTTTCTTTTCTTTCCTTACTTGCTTCCCTTTTTTTTTCTTTTCTTTCTTTTTACTTTCACTGGTGGATCATATCCTAATCTGTCGATCTATCTCCTTCCTTTCTTCTTTTTCTTTATTTATCTCTCTTTTCTTTTCTTTTCTTTTACTAGTGGATCATATCCTAATCTGTTGTTCTATCTCCTTCTTTTCTTCTCTTTCTTTATTCATGTCTCTTTTCTTTTCTTTTCTTTTACTAATGGATCATATCCTAATCTGTTGTTCTGTCTCCTTCTTTTCTTTTCTTTCTTTATTTGTCTCTTTTTTCTTTTCTTTTCTTTTACTAGTGGATCATATCCTAATCTGTTGTTCTATCTCCTTTTTTTCTTTTCTTTCATTATCTATCTCTTTTCTTTTCTTCTCCTAGTTTTTCTTAGCTTTTCTTTGCTTTACTTTCCTTTCTTTTACTTTTCTTTGCTTTTCTTAGCTTTTTTTACCTTTACTTTCTTTTCTTCTCCTTTCTTGGCTTTTCTTAGCTTTAATTTCTTTTCTTCTCCTTTCTTGGCTTTTCTTAGCTTTACTTTCTTTACTTTCTTTTCTTTTCTTTGCTTTTCTTTGCTAAGCTTTACTTTCTTTTCTTTTCCTTTCTTTGCTTTTCTTAGCTTTTCTTTGCTAAGCTTTACTTTCTTTTCTTTTCTTTTCTTTGCTTTTCTTAGCTTTACTTAGCTTTACTTTCTTTTCTTTTCTTTGCTTTTCTTAGCTTTTCTTTGCTAAGCTTTACTCTCTTTTCTTTTCTTTTCTTTGCTTTTCTTAGCTTTACTTAGCTTTACTTTCTTTTCGTTTCTTTGCTTTTCTTAGCTTTTCTTTGCTAAGCTTTACTTTCTTTTCTTAGCTTTTCTTTGCTAAGCTTTACTTTCTTTTCTTTTCTTTTCTTTTCTTTGCTTTTCTTAGCTTTTCTTAGCTTTACTTTCTTTTCTTTGCTTTTCTTTCTTTATTTGTCTTTTCTTTTCTTTACTTTTCTTATCTTTCACTTTCTCTTGTGGGCCCATGGTTGGACGTACCTAGAGTACGCAAACCAATGGAGGAACGGGGGAGCGACCCACCAATCAACCCCAAGGTCGATCTCACACTACAAACTTGGGGTAGTGCGTTAGCCATTAACTACCTTAAGCTTGCGGTAGCACCACACATCTGGGGTGGAGGCTATTCTTAACTCTTAAACCTCACAGCTGGGGAGGCCGGTACGCCAACCTTAACATTTCAGTCTTATTATCTTGCTTATCTTTCTCGTTCTTTACTTTATCTTTTCGTTCGTTCGTTCATTCATTCTTTCTCTTTTTCTTTCATTTTCTTTTCCTTTCTTTCTTTCTTTTGTTTCTTTTCTTTCATTTGTATTTCATAAATCATTTATTTCTTAACGTAACTTTTCTATAGTGTGAATTATGTTAGTCACACTTTAGTGCATATAGCACTCACATACATGAATTCCATATAACACTTAAACATAAACCTAACATAACATGTCAGTTCATGTTGCAGACAAATCACATATTTGAACTTACCACATATCATACTTAGACATAATAGTCTATTCATATTGCAGTCAATTAAATATTCGAACTTACTACATAGAACACATAACACATAACATGACCAGTTCATTTATGTTGCAGTTAATTAAATGTTTGAACTTACTAATACTTACTATCATCTCTTTTCTTGCTTCTTAGTCCGCAGACGTCTTTTCATATCGTCTAGCACGGATCCCTATAACCGAAATAATAACGGTTATTTTCCATGCTTCTTTCATATATAAAACTTAATAAAATATAAAAAAAAATTATACGTTTCATTTCTCGATCATAACTTAGGGGTCTAATATCCCATTTGTAGCTTTTTTGCTAACTTTTGGTAAAATTACTATTTTACCCTGAACTTTGACAAAATTACCATTTTTCCCCTAATGGGATTTTTCTCATTATAACCTTACTTTTCTTTGATTTATAACTTAATTTTGACCCTTAAAATCTTAATTAAGCCATTCTAAGTCCATTAGGATCCTTTTCTATCATTCTTGAAATTTCCGATCAAAATTACCGTTTTACCCTTAATGGGTCTTTGAGTCATATCATTCTCATTTTATTGCTTAGACTGGATCTTCTAAGCTCAAAAATCATCAAATAATTTTTCTTAGGCTTTATTAAATTTTTACGGCCTTATTTGCCACACTTTCTTGGTTTACTATTTACTGACCCTTGGGTGATACTACTCTGACTCTCGAGCGTTAATGCTCTTTTTCGGGTCTAGGTCACCGAAAGGGCTCGGGTTTCCATCCCGACCACGTTTTTACCCTTCAGTTCTTAAAATACTCTTCTGTGCCGTTTTCAAAATTTTGGCAGCATTTCCGCTTAATTTTTGGGTTCCCGACATTTAGGAAACGCCTCGAAACCATCTAACCTAGTTCTATTCTACCACGTACTATACCAAAGCCTATATTTTTACGTAAAAACTCAACTTTTTACGTAAAAATCTTTACATTTTTCACTTTTTCTCTTTTGACAATTTTTCATACACATAGTCCATTTTTCTTACAATTTCACATTCCAGAATACATAATTCATATATACTCATTCCAAAACATAAATTTCAGGAATGGAGGGACCGAAGTCACTACCGAAATCGTCCTACTGACGATCGAACGAACTGTTTGGTTTCGCACAGACAAACTTTAATTCTCCGTTCTTTGCTTTTGCGACTCCGTCTTGCAATTTTGATGCCGCAGATGTGTCCGGAACGTCGAAAATAGGCCAAAGGGCCATTCTTCAACTTTTGGTCTCCGGTTGCTGTTGACTGGCGTTGACTCGTCGTTAACCGATGGTTGACGGCGGCGACCGTGGCAAATGAGTAGCCTATCTTGAAGAACTCGATGAGAGGAATCCATTGGTGGCCTCAATTTCATGTTTGGAGGCCCCTATCGCTGGAAAATCCCTTCGAAAACCACGGTCATGGCTGCAACGGTGGAACTCCGCCGTGCCGGACTTTTTCCCGAAATTGGTTGAGGGCTTTTGCTCCCCTCAACCCTGCGGTGATTTCTGTACCAATAGCTTACTTCAACTCGGCCGGAATCGACGGTTTCGACGGTGGCTCCACGGTGGCGTTTCACCGAATTTGTCGAAGCTTAGGCGGTGCGATTCCGCTGGTGTTGAGGTGATCGGTGGCACGGGTTTTGCTCCTCTCTTCACCACGAAACTTTTGGGACAGGTTTCGTGGCAAACGGTGGCCGGACGGCGGAGATATCGGCGATCGAAATTCTCGGCTCCAGCGAGCTTCGGGCGGCGTGTGCGCCGGCCGTTCCGTCGAGTCGACCTACCGTTGGACTCAGCTCGGTGAGAGCTTTCCGATGACACCGACGGTGTCAAAAACGGACACCGTTTCCGATGGTCGGTTACTGTTCATTTTCGTGTAAGGGGAGGAAAGAGAAAATGAGAGAAAGTTATGGGCTTGTTTTTAAAATTTCTGATTTTTCGCCCTTTATATACTTTTTCACCCAAAATTTCAACATGGGTTATCCTGACTAATTTGGGCATCCTGAATCCAAATATATCAGTTTTATTTTCATCTGAGGTCATCTTGACCAGTTTATGGTACTGTGAATTCTCAGTCAAAAATTACCTTTGTGCTCAATTAGCTAATTTAAGCATACAAATAGGCTATACTGACTAATTTGGACGTGTTGAATCCAAATTTATCAGTTTCAACTTCATTCGAGGTCATCTCAACCAGTTTTCAGGATCTGTGTGACCCCATCTCGAAAAGCGTGTTAGGTGCCTGATTGACTAATTTGGGCATCTTGAGTCTAAATATATCAGTTTCGGGCCAAGAAAATGTCATCTTGACCCTTATCCCGATACTGTGTACCTCCCAACAAAATCTACATTTTGTACTCAAATGACTAATTTTGAGCATTCTAATTCTAAATATCTCAGTTTTTCATTAAGAAAATGTCATCTTGACTAATTTCTTGATACTACATATTTCCTGATCATCACATTCACCCCTCCTTATAAAATTTTCGTCCTCGAAAATTAAGTCAAGTAGGGGTACAAAGATTTCATTTCATCTTTGTTCATCACTTATACATATCATTTCATAACATTTGCATGTTATTTCAACATTTCAATATAACATAAAGGCTATATATATCATAGCCTTGTACATCTACTTTCTTTCTATATATCAACATGTGGCGGCCCGCCCCTTGTGGAGATCATACAATACTATTACAGTTGAGCTTTATCGCTAACTGCGATAGATTGTACTCTCATGGGTCGCCGGCTTATCTCTCTACTCTTTTTAAATCATGACGTTTTTGGGAAAATTTTTTTTTTCCTTAAACATCATATAAAATCTTTTTCCACTAATTACTTTGTTGACAAGTACAAAGTAATATAAATAATACAGTACTTTTGTAAAATATATATATAATTACAAAAGAACTGTTTCCCCTTCACTTTTATCGCTCAGCGGCAAGACTCTGGCAGTACCATATCCCTCGCCCAGTATCCCATTTGACACGCGCCATCCCGTCCGCATCCAGTCAAACAAGCTACTGAGCTGGTCGCTTACCTGCAACATTAGCAAAATGGTGAGCTACAGGCTCAGTAAGTTCAAACATGCAAGAAATAAAATTTCTATGAATAGTACTATTCATCATGAATAGTACTGTTGACCACTATTCATACGTGAATAGTAATTTTGACCACTATTCGTACGTAAATAGTAACTTTGACCACTATTCATACGTGAATAGTAAGGTTGACCACAACACTGTATCACACTAGTACATCTACCGCGATGTTAGTACTCTCACTAAACTGTCTTATGCTCAATTATGGCACAGTTTCAGTTTTAGGTCATTATCTTTAATTACGTTCTGGTTTTGAGCTCAGGTTGGCAGTACCATTTAGGTGCGCATGACTGGGAGCGGTACATTAGTGTTGACCTCCACAGCCTTAATCTCATAGCCCCGAAGGCAAAATTGTACATAACTGGGAGCGGTACATCAGTGCTGACCTCCACAGCCTTATCTCATAGCCCCGAAGGCAAAAGTACCTCCCTATTCGGAAGGCTGGTACGCCAGAAAGTGGTTTCATTACCGACTTTTTAACATTCTAACCCGGTGACTTCATATTGCCCCGTGGTTAGGAATGATTCACATTTTAATTTTAGGTGAGTGAGTTTCATTAACCTCGCTCTAGTGCCCGAAGCACAATTAACCATGTGTCCCATTCTTATAGTGCCCGTAGCACATTTCGTCTCTCTCTCTATTCTATCATAGTGCCCGTAGTACATATGTACCTAACTTATAGTTAGTACATTAAAGTTAGCACAATATTGCTATATGTTGCAGACAGGTAAATGTCTGAACTTACCTTATCAGACTGTTCCCTTTCTCTCTCTTGGATCTTGAATCGCCTTCCTTGTAGGCCGATTTTGGGATCCTACAGACAAAACTATGTCTGTTAATTTCATTTCCATTTATAGCTTTTATTTTTCATTAAAAAGCTTAAATAAAACCTATTTATAACTTTTTAGGTTTTATTTATTATTTTCACCATTTTCCCCCAACTTTTACAAAATTACGATTTTGCCCCAATATTTTGGCAAAATTGCAGTTTTGCCCCTGATAGAATTTTATTGATCCAGACTGCATTTTTGGCTCTCAGGAACTTTTCTGACTCTTTTCTAATCATTACCGGGTTCGTTTTTACTTTATTTATACTTTTTTGCTTTCCCGGCCCTCAGGAAGCACTATTCCGACCCTTACGTCGGTTTAGCGATTTTCTATCATTTCGAAGCCTCAAATGAACGTTTCACTAGTATTTAAAACGTTCATCTAGACTTTCCCGACCTAGGTCTCCGAGGCTCGAGTTTTCCGTTCCCGACTCGGACCTTTATTTCATTTCCAAAAACGCCCCCCTCGGGGTCGGTTTTTTTCAATTTCACTCGCGTTTTACATTTTCAAGGGGATGGGTTACTATTCATGACCCACCCCTTAAATTTTTTCCTTATTCAATTTTTCCGTTAGGGACTCGGGTTTCCGTCCCAGCCCTAACTTTTATTTTTAATTTCCATTTTACCCCGAATGCCGTTTTCGAAATTTCGGCAGCATTTCGGCGTAATTTTAAGGCTTCCGGCGTTAGGTACGCCTCGAACCGTATGTACCTGCCACGTACTATACCACAAGCCTATTTTATGTAAAAGTTTTCCAAACTTTTACATAAAAACCCACAAAATTCCAATTCCACATTATCACCCACATAACAAAATTTTTTCACAATTTTACCCTTAATTTGGTTTCGGTTTTCACAACCAAACCAAACCAAATTTTGTCAAACTTTCACCACACCTTAGGCCATTCAAATGTCACGTTTTTAACACATTTTCAAGCCCATTTTCTTTGCATTTTCAACCAATTTTCCTAGGGTTTTTACCCTTGTATAACCCACAGCCAAAGAATGAAAACATGCCAAACAATTTTGTTTCATTCTTTCCATTATAAATTCATCATTTGCATATTGAAATGCATAATTCCAATCAACCAAATACCACATAAAACCATGAAAATTTTTCTTCCAAACCATTATTAAACCCCACGGCCATTTAATGTAATTCACACCAAGAATTTTTTTAAGCTTTTCACCATGACATAGAAGCTTTATTCTTCACCAATTTCAACTTTGAAAGCATGTTAGCAATTAACCACAAAGTTTTCTCATTGGTTACCTAAGGTAACCCACGGATTTTCCTTTGAAAAACCAACCAAAATTTGATTTTTCTTTAAACAATTTACATGGTTTTCTTCCTTATTTCATCCTTAACAAAACCCAACATCAATTCAATGGAAAACAACCAAAAATTTTCCATCTTTTTCTCACTATTCAGCCACGAATTTTATGAAGAAAAACCATGAAAAATTAAGTGAAAAAGGGAGTTACCTTGGTCTAATGCTTCCTTTGTCTTCTAGGAACACTTTGGCACTCTTTTTGTGAAGAAATTTTGAAGAAAAAGCTTGGTTTCCCTTGGGTGGCTCACGTACACCATGGAAGAAAAAAAAACTTAGCAAATTTTTCTTTGTTTTTGGCTTTCAAATGTTTCGGCCATTTGTTCCCAAGTTTTGCCGACTTATGCATGAAAGAAAGCCAATTAATTTGGCTCTAAACCAATGAAATTTTGACACCTTTCATGCCTAATTCTTTCTCCATTTTTCAAAAATTAAAAAGGGTAAATTTTGGCCAAATCTTGGCCTTTAGATCAAAAAGTGGATGAATCATGGCCTTTAATTCCACCAACCACCTTATTTCTTTCATTTATTAATCTTGATTTATGATGTCATAAATGCTAAAGTGAAAGTTGACTTTGACTTTCACTATTCACATTAATTCGACTACTTTTTGACCGATACCGGTTCGAGCCGAAATTTTCCTGAAATCGTCCCGGCGTGTTCCTGAGGTCTCCTGTGTAGTCGGATCAATTTAATCTACTTCCGTTTGATCAAAATCAATCCCGGAAGTTTACCATCTTTTATTGCTCCGGTTAGGGTTTTCAATGTCGGTTTTGCACCGTTTTACCCGTTTCAACTCAGTGAATTTTTCCAACACTGAATTCTTACTTGTCAGTATTGTTAGAACATTTTCATATATTCTGAACAATATAAATACATTTATTTCACTCTTTAAATCGTACAAATTGTTATATACATACAATTGTACATTTTTCATCCGAGAATTGCCTGAATTTCCCGGTTGTCACACAACAATTCTAGGGAACATAGGCAATGTTGAAAATGACACCTCGCTTGCCCGTGAGGAAACTGGGGCTAATGCTGGACTCTTCCAAGAGAATCACTCAATCGTGGTATGGCGAAACTTGGTCCAGTTAAGCGCTAATCCTGGTCACAAGGATCCCAGTACACACGAGAGCATTTCCCCGAAAGTGCTAACAGCCAAAAGGATCCAGTTATCCTAATCAATGGAGCACAGCTAGAGAATCATCTCAATGGCATAGCATAAAACCAATCCTGCATTCCCATGGAATGCTAAAGTAAAAGTACTGTCTATCCTTGAAACTCTTACAGCAAACTAATGCCTGTACTTATGATCTTATTATCTCATCATCATATCCTTACAAAAAGGTTTATTTTTCAATAAATAAACATTTACTAAATTCAAAATAAACTAACTTACTTTGATGGCGAACTGGATGTGCATCGTGCCAGGAGGGATATGGTCAACCTGCTCTGATACCACCTATGACGGCCTGCCCTACGTAGGGTTAAACAGTACTATTACAGTCAGCTACTGTTGCCAACTGCGATAGACTGTAACCACTTGGGTCGTCGGCAACTTATTTTTAACTTGCTTCTAACTTATTCTGATACCATCTATAATAGTTGGTATCTTACTTTTAACATACTTTCTTTGACATGCTCACTCTAAATTCCCATTTGAATGTGAAAATGTGGAATAAATTTTTTTTTTCCTTCTTAAACTTTACTTGAAAACTGTACTGTCATAAAACATTTACTATAATAAACATTTTACATTGCCTTAACTTCATTTACATTATAAAACATCATTTTAATACTCTTTTAAACAGCTCAGCGGAAGACACATAGTAGTACCATAATCCTCACCCAGTCCCTTGGCACATGCAGATCCCGCCGTCATCCATCACTTGTCTTATCGTCGTGCAGGATGCATAACTGCAACATAAACAAACTTGTAAGTGACAGGCTCAGTAAGTTCAAACATACATTCATGACAAAATACTAACTCATACCTTTTAGACAGAACATGTCTGATACCAACTGTGGCATCAGAACATGAACATACATTATACTTCACTTTCAATTTTGGGCATCCTGAGTCTAAATATATCAGTTTTGGGACGAGAAAAGATCGTCTTGACCCTCATCTCAATATTGCGTATCTCTCAAACAAAATCTACATTTTGTGCTCAATTGACAAGATTGAGCCTGCTAACTATTAATATATCAGTTTTATGCCAGATTAAGGCCGTCTTGGCCACTAACCTGACACTGCGTTTTCCACTATTCACTGTTTACTATTTATTATTTTCTATCTGACTGAGTAGTCTAAGCGTTCTGCTTCCGATTTTGTCAGTCTCTGGACGAAAAGAGGTCATCTATACCACTTTTCTCGATACTGTACATCTATTAGGGTAATTATCGCTGCTGCGCTCAGATGACCAGTCTGAGCGTACTGATGACTAGCTCATCAGTTCTGTATCATGAAATGGTTGTCTGGACCCGTTTCTTGATATTGCGTGTCTCAATGCATAATCACATAATAGGGTGGACTGATTTCATTGTCAGTTGCCCCTTTCGCTGCATGAATAGTAATTAAACGTTACTATACCCGTTTAATTCATTCAACTGGAAAGTATACTGTGTTTATTAACTTAATTACATCATTGCATAGTAATTAAGTTTCATAATTCATGAGAGTCATTACAGTGGCTCTCGGCTCATTACACAACCTTCTACACAGACTCTTACACGAGTGTGTGCAAGGCAACACGGACGTGTACATTACAGACATGGGCATGTACTAGCTGAGATTACTCAACACGGCCATGTCTTTGAAACACATTCATTTGTCCGAGTAATACACGACCTCTTACACGACCGTGTACTTGACCGTGTTACACTACACAGCCATGTACACTCACACGGCTACTAACAGATACATAGTCCAAATGGCACACGGTCACTCACATGGCCATGTACCTGACCCTGTTACTTAAATTTGCACTAAAAGGCATTAAATTATGTCAATTATATTCCTTAATGACTTATTACAGGTAAGTAGGTGCCATGAAAATGGTGGTCGTTACAACCTACCCTCCTTACAAAATTTTTGTCGTTGAAAATTAGAATAATTTCGGGAAGTCTCTTCTCATGTCTTCTTCCCATTCTCATGTGGCTTCCTCAACACTATGATTCTGCCACAACACTTTTACTAGCGGTAGTACTTTCTCCTCTCTAACTAGGATCTGCACGGGTCTTTCCTCGTACGTCAAATCAGCATATACTACAATGGATTCTTAGCTAAGAACATGGGAGCTATCTAGCACGTACTTCTTCAACATCAAGATGTGAAAGACGTTGTGCACTGTAGCCAACTCGGGAGGAAGCGCTAGTCTATAAGCCACCTTCCCAACTTTCTCTATTATCTCAATGGTCCTATGTACCTAGGACTGAGCTTTCCTTTCTTTTCAAAGTGCACCACTCCTTTCATGGGTGCCGCCTTGAGAATGATCGAGTCTCCTACTTAAAACTCGAGGGGTCTACGGCGCTTATTGTCAAAATTCTTCTGTCGATTGTGCACTGTACCTAACGTTTCTCATATCAACTTCACGTCTGTTGTGGTATTCTTGATGATGTTCGAGCTAACTAGTCGTTTCTCTCCAGACTCGTACTAATGAGCCCGAGATCTGCATTTCCTTCCATAAAGTGTCTCGCACAGTGCCACTCCTATCGAGGAATGGTAGTTGCTATTGCACGAGAACTCACTTAATGGTAGCTTCTGATCCCAATTTCGTTTGAAGTCTAGGATGCAGGTCTCAACATGTCCTCTAACATCTGTATGGTCTTCTCAGACTAACTGTCGGTCTGAGGATGAAATGTTATACTGAACTCTCACTTGAACCGTAATGTGGCCTAAATGCTTTGCCAAAATCTAGAGGTAAAGCGTCCACTACGATCTAAGATGATCGACTTTGGTACTCTGTGCTGTTTCACGAACTGTGCCGCATAGATTTTTGCTAGTCGTTCCACTAAGTAGCTAACTTCGATTGCTAAAAATCTAGCTGATTTCGTCAGTCTGTCTACAATCACCTAGATTGCATCATTATCGTTTGACGTCTTCGGCAATCCGACTACGAAATTCATCGTAATATGGTCCTATTTCCACTCAAGTAGCTTAATTTTCTACGATTATCCTGCTGGGTGCTAGTATTCTGCCTTAACCTTCTGGCACGTAAGGTATCTGGTGACGGACTTGACAATGTCATTCTTCATTCCAAGCCACCAAAAGCTTTCCTTCAGGTACTTGTACATCTTATTCGTCACCAGATGTACGGAATGTGACGTCTAGTAAGGTTCCAAAAGGATTCACTTCGTGAGTTCTTCATCTTTCATAACACACACTTTGTCTCTATAGTAGAGTATGTCGTCCTTAGGGATCCTAAACTCTGAACCCTTGTCCTCTGTAGCTTCCTTTCTAGACTTGAGCAGGGACAAATCGAAGCCTTGACCGATCTTGATCTCTTCTTGGAGCGTCAATTGGAGAGTCATGTCAGACAATCTCCCTGTCAAAATCTTGATCTCGCTGTCGCATAGCTCCTTTGTAGCGCTCTTGACAAGGCAGTAATAGCCATAGACATAGTAATATGTTTCTGACTCTGTGCATCGGCCACTTTATTGGCTTTCCCCGGATGGCATAAGATCTCGCAGTCGTAATCCTTACTAACTCTAGTCATCTATGCTGCCTCATGTTGAGCTCTTTCTGCGTGAAGATATGCTTGAGGCTCTGGTGATCGGTGTAAGATCTCGTACTTGATTCCGTACTGGTAGTGCCTCCATGCTTTTAACACAAAAACTATCGCTACTAACTCCAGATCACACGTTAGGTAGCTTTTCTCAGGGTTTTTGAGTTGTCATGAAGCATACACGACTACTCTACCACTTTGCATCAACACAATTTCCAACTCGGTTTTAGATACGTCGCTTTAAATCACAAAGCTTCCCTGACCAACGTTTGGAATGGTCAGTATTGGAGCACTTGTGAGTCTTCGTTTCGGCTCTTAAAAGCTTTTCTCATACTTGTCGGTCCACTCATACCTCTTTCCTTTCTTGGTGAGCGTTATGAATGGTGCGGCTAGCCTTGAAAAACCCTTGACAAAACGTCGGTAGTATCCCACTAAGTCTAGGAAGCTACGGATCTTCATCACATTTCTCGGAGCTAGCCACGCGCTAACTGCATCAATTTTAGTCGGGTCTACAGATACTCCTTCCTTGGGGTCTATGTGACCTATGAAATGGACCTTCTCCAGTCAAAACTCGTACTTGGAGAACTTGGCATATAGTTGATGGTCCTGTTACATACGCAAAATGATCCTTAAGTACTCTTCGTGCTCTTTCTTCACCTTAGAGTATGTAAGTATGTCATCGATTAACATAATGACAAACTTATCCAAATAGTCTTTGAACATGCGGTTCTCAAGTTCATGGAAGCTGCTGGCACATTTGTCAATCCGAATGACTTTACCAGAACATGTAACATTCGTATTGTGTTTGAAAGGCTATTTTGGGTACACCTTCATCCTTGATTCACCGATGATGGTACCCTGAACATAGATTGATCTTCGAGAACATTGCAGCATCTTGGAGTTGATCAAATAGATTGTCAAACCCACGGCAACGGATACTTGTTCTTAATTATAATCCTGTTCAACTCTCTGTAGTCGATGCACATTCTCAGTGGTCCATCTTTCTTCATCACGAATGGTACGGGTGCTCCCCAGGGTGAATAGCTCTGTCGAGTGAATCCCTTGCCCATTTAGTCCTTCAGTTGGGCTTGGAGCTCTTTTAGCTCTGCATGGCCCATTCTGTATGGGACCTCAAAGATGGGGGCTAATTCTGGTAGACGTTCAGTCTCGAACGAGATCTCACGCTCTGACAAGAGTTCTAGAAGACCTTCTGGAAATATCTCCACGAATTCCCTAATTATCGGCATGTTCTCGGGTCCTATCTCTATTCCTCATGTCTTATCTACTACGAATGCTAGGAAGTCCATGCATCCACTAGATAGCATCTCGCGAGCCTTCACTGCTGATATCATCATCTTTGGTTGCTCTGGCGACAAACCCTAGTAGATGAACTTTTCGCATCTGATTGGTTCAAAAATGATTTTTCGCCTTCGACAGTCTATGACGATGTTGTATCCAGTGAGGAAAACCATTCCCAAGATTCTGTCATAATTGATCATGTCGCTGATGATCAGGTTAGAGCTCAATTCTCGCCCATAGATAATTAATGGCACTTGACATATCCAGTAATTAGACAATAAAACTTTTCCTGAACGAAGTGATATTCTAAACGTCTATTTCATCCTATCTAAGCTCTTACCTAGCTTTCTAGTGGAATCTGATGATGCAACGAATGGGTGGCTCCAGAATCAAATAGAACTAACGTTTCAAAGTTGGTGACAAAAATCTGGCCCGTCACCACTACAGAAGTTACAGCTTCAGCGTCATTCTTCGCGTAAGCTGAGATTCTCCCTTAGCTGTCTAAAGCTTTCAGTCTGCCTTGTGTGATCGAAGGGCCTTCGATCTTGGTTTGGGTGGCATGAAGTTGATTATTCCCAGTGTGAGGTTGATTCTGTCAGTTCTGCGGGTTAGGGTAGCAGTTTTTTTTTTTGGCATAGTGGCCTTCCTTACCACAGATGAAACAACCACTTACTCTCTACTTACATTCTCCTGGGTGCCTCTTTCCACATTTTGTGCACGTCAGGTATTGGCTGTCATTTCCTTCCTGGTCGTTTCTCTTCTGGGGGAAATTCTCCTGTGAATCTTGGTTGTCCTGATTCTCCTTTTCTCTTGTTGTTGTTATGGGAATGCCTGCTATTTTGGCCGGCTCCCACATTCTGTCCTCTGTATTGTAACTCGGGGTTCTGCTTCCCCTGAGCCTGCTTAGCTTGCGTTTTCTCCTCCTTTCAGGTCTTAAAATTCTACACCTTTCGCTCCTTATCATGAGCCAACCAGTACACGGCTCAAATAACCTTGCTAACATATTCTGCTAGTGTTGCTGGTCCGTGGCTTCCACTATAGACCTAAACTGCGATGTCCGTTCTGAACATCTTCAGCATTCATCTGACTCTCTCCTTTTAGTCGATACCAAATCTAGGCAAAGTTGAGCCAGCTGCTCAAACTTCTTGACTGCCTCCATAACAGTCATACTACCTTGGCGTAGGTTGTTGAACTCATCTTGCTGCGCTGCTAGTGCTTCTTCATTGAAGTACACCTCCTTAAATTCCTCAATGAAATCGCTCCAGCTCATCTCTCTAATGTTCCTTCTAATGGTTACCATCTTCCACCACTGACGCACCTCATTGCGCAGGGTTAAGGATGCACACATCACTTTCTCTCTATGTGTTAGCCCTATAAAATCCAAGATTACTTGGATATCCGTTAGCCAGTCATCGGCCTCTATAAGGTCGGTGGTTCCTTCGAATTCTAACACTTTCATACGCTGGAATCTCTCATATAAGTCGCGTTCCCTAGGGGTTGGCGGAGAAACAATGGCTGCTTTGAGAGTAGCTGTTGCTAAAGGTGCTAGTGCCACCTGGGCTGGAGGAGCTGCTTGCTCTCTCAGAGTTTTTGGGGCTGTTGGAGCCCCCTGTGCTGGCGTCTCTGCTGACTGTGGTGCCTGGGGTTACTGGTTCTCCATCATCTGTCACATAGCTGCGAGCTGTGCCATCAATTCATCCTCTCGGGATGCTTGGTTTGCCTATACTCATATTCTTGCCATGTTTTCCTATGTAACCCTATCGTACAGCGGGAAAGGAAAGTATATGTCTCTTAAACTCTGTACTTGGGACTCGTATCACATATCATTTTCTTTCTTACTTAACAATCTTACTTAAACCTTATGGATATAAATACTTAAACCTTATGGTTATAAATATACATATTATATCCATCTTTCTTTCTCTCATACTGTGATGTTCAATACATTTGCTGCATTGTATTGGGACATCGTCTGAGTGCTAGGATTTGTCCTGCACTTTCTGTCATATCATACTCACACTATGGGAAAATTATATCTGGCCCCTACGAAAAAATTTACTGCTTATCTCATAATATATTTCACAAAATATATATACATATATTCAAGATTCTAGTTCAGTGGGAGTGACACACACTTCCCTTATACGATCCCAACAAGTTCGTCATGCTATAACTGATGGGGGAGAGCTGCTGCTTCCCTCTATATATTTACATAACTAACATTCCCGCAGAAGGGTTACTACTACGTAGAGGATACTTCTGATTTCGCATTTGACATCTTCTCATCGTCACTCTCACTGAGGGGGAACTCCTCTGGGTCCTCCTCTTCGTCTGGGGAGACAAAACTGGTTTCGTCATCGCTTGCTATGGTACTTGAGGTTCATACATCCCCATTTATTTGTCATTATTAAAGCGGTCAGGGATCTCCTCTCTCTCATCATCAGGATGGGTGTCGGAAAGAGTCTCGTCATCGTCCTCTTCCATGGGGTGTTCGGGAGACAGACGGGTTGGTTCGGGGTTCTCCATCGTTCCCCATTGCCCTCGTGTACTTCTGGCTGGTGCTCGGCCATGAACTCTTCATCGGTCGATTGGGGTGCTGGGTCTACCGGGTCACCTTCCATAATGGTGGCTGCTACAATGCCTTGGGCTTGTGTAGGGTTCCCAGGGTTGAGCACTTTTATCTCAGTGTTCACTATCTCCTGGATAAGGCTTGCTACTTCTTCTACTTGATCGCTCTTCTAATTCTGTTTGGCAAGGTCTCTTTCTCTCTTTTGGTCTTCTTTTGCCTTGTTCCACTTTTGCCTCAACATGCATTGTAGAAGTCCATATCAGTTTCTCATAGCACACAACATACGTTAGAACTGTATCACTGGACATCAACTCTTTCAGTCCGACGAACAAATTGTTTTATATCCATAACTCTAGGGAACTTAAGCGGTTTCACTCCCCGCTTGCCCATAGAGAAAAACTGGGGCTGATGCTGGGCTGCTCTCAAAGATTGGCTCGATTGTGGTATGGTGAAACTCGAAACAGTTAAGAGCTCATCTTGGTCATAAGGATCCCGATACACACGAGAGTATCTTCCTAAGAGATATCAACAGCCAACAGGAATTAGTTATCCTAATCAATGGTGTACAATTAGGGAATCACTTTGATAACATGAAACCAGTCCTGACATTCTCATGGAGTGCAGAAGTACTATTTACCACTCGAAACTTAGTGGACAACTAACCCTGAAGATCGGTACAACTCGGGCAGTAATCCATGTTCTTTCTCTGAGTAGTTCTCTAGCACTGCATGGTCATGAGATTTCATAAAATGATCGCAGTATCTCTTCATCTTATCCTCGCCATCATAGATTTCGTCGTCCCATTACTATAAAATGTTATCTTCAATAGATAAACATTTACTAACTAAAAATAAAACTAACTTACTTAGACAGATGAGACAAGCATGCGGCGATATGAGGTAGGATGGCAGGAAACTACTCTGATACCAACTGTGACGCCCCGTGCCCACAGCAGCCCGGACCGTCACTGAAAACTATTACTTGTTTCTTTAACTTTTACTTATACTTCTTTTTTAAAACCGATACTTAAACTTGCTGAATTTGGTATCATAAATTTAGAGGAATTTTTTTTATATACGCGTACGTATTTACTATTCATGTATGTATACTATTAAAATGTGGAATTTGAAAAACATAAGGATTTCAATTATACATACACACTTATATACTTGTTTATCTGATTACTATTCACCAGATATTATTTAAATATACTACTCATACATATACTATTTACTGTTCCAAAATACCATTTAACATTTACTATTCAAAATACTATTTAACTGTCACCATTTAAAATATTATTTACTCATACTGTGCAGAAGAATACTCGCGGTGTATCCATAACCTTATCCTCACATCCGCCTCCGCCGCCATCATCGCCCCTTGATGTTTATGCTATAGGATGCTTACCTATAGCATGAACACACTCCGTGAGCTTTACGCCCAGTAAGTACAATATGTTTACCGCAAAACATGTTTAAACATAGCACATACTTAAAAACCATATGGGCACACCAGTCATCACAGATACCATATAACATATCATATGTCACAACATCATGTATCACATCTTAGAATACATCATCACTTCATACTGAATACATAACATAGCATATCATATATCACATCATAGAATACATCATCACGTATTGAATGCATCGTATGGAAACTAGAAGCATAAGGAACTAGTGCATACGGTGATCAATGCATGATCCAGTTATGTTCATTTATGCTTCAACATCTTCTTTTTCTTTATCTTGTCTACTCAAGGCTCCTGTGTCAGCACCGAGTGCGCGCAGACTAACCGTAACGCTGAGGTCACTAAATATGTAGGAGGATCCTCAACGGATTACTACCCTCTCTACCTTCTCTTACTTTAACCCTGAAAACCCTTTCAACGGAAAGAGCCGGTACAAAATGCCTATTAATTTCCATCTTGCTTAACTATTCTAGCCATGTGCTTTTCTAAGCTATCCCAAGACCTACGCGGCGGGGACGTATGGCTTCTATCTTGTTCTTTCATCGATCTACTCGATTGTGAAACTATATGCTCTTATGTATGCTGTTCAGCATCCTGTGCATGATACATACTTAAAATACTGGAAAAGCATCATTTTAAATTCATTTTATTCATGCTGTAGGTGGAGTTGTACTTACCTGTCACCTGACAGTTTATACTCTCGCCTTCATCACAATACAGGTACCTCCCTGTAATCATAATGCATTTCATTAACATTCACTCTTAGGTCACTGTGGTCATTAGTGACTAATAAAAACTTTATCATTATGTGGTACCGATCCTTATCGGTACTAATTGCCCTCTTCTTAAGAATTTGATTTTCTAATTTCTAATCACGATTAATTAATTTATTTACCTAATAAATTAATTAACATCGCTCTTAGGTCACTCTATCGTTGGCGACTAATATACCTATCGTTGTGTAATACCGATGCCTATCGGTACCCAACTGCTCTACTTTGGGAATTTTGATATCTAATTTCTAATCGTGCTTGATTAATTTGTCTACTTGACAAATTAATTACTGTCTCCCACTATCCCATTCAGACTTGGTCCTTGACTGGCTAACTGACCAGTCAATTGACTGAATACCACGCGTATTGACCATTTAGCCTGTCGGGTTACCTTTACCGATTTAACCACCCCAAATTTTATACTTTGCTCACACTCGTCCCTCGGGTGGCACTATTCTGCCATAGGGGTCGTTTTCTTACATTTCGAGATTTCTAATTAGGCGGTTCACTAATCCTCAAAATGTCCGTCCTTCTTTCTAGGACCTAGGTCATCGAGGGGGCTCGGGTTTCCATCCCGATAACGTTTTCACCCCTCGTTTCCTAAAATACCCCTTTGTGTCGTTTTAGAAATTTTGGTAGCATTTTCGCTTAATTTTTGGTATCCCGGTGTTTAGGAAACACCTCATAATCATCTAACCTATTCTAACATGCCAAGTACTAAACCAGAGGCCTAATTTTTACATAAAAGCTCAGCTTTTTACGTAAAAATATTCACATTTCCTCACATTCTCTTTCTCGATATTTCATCACTCTTTCTTACAATTCCTCAAGTCAGTAAACCGTAATTAATACATAATTATTTCCAATAATAAATTGAGGAAATCAGGGGATCAAAACCACTACCAAAATTGTTCCCATCGGTGATCGAACGAACCATTCGGTCTCGACCGCACAATCTTTGAATCGGTGTTCTTCACTTTTGAAACTCCGGTTTGCAAATCCGATGCGGCGGATATGTCCGGAACGTCGAAAATAGGCCAACGGGCAATTCTTCAATTTTTGGTCTCCAATCAGTGTTGATCAGCCGTTGACTGGCATTGACCATGGCAGCGATGGAAGTGGCGGCCACCATCTTGAAGAGCTCGACGAGAGGAACTCATTGGTGGTGTCAATTTTACCAATCGAAGCTCCTATCGTCAAAAATCGGGCTCCAATGGTGGACGGTGGTGGTGATGCTCCATCTCCATTTTCTGGCGTTGTTGCCCCAAATTACTTTGGGGCTTTTGATCTACGTGTTGCTCTAAGCATTTTGACACCCACCTTGCAACTCAACTCCACCGGAATAGTCAGATTTGACGGTGGCGATGGCGACGATGACGGGCGAGTTTAGACCGCGCGATCCAATGGCTGTTGACGTGAAATGAAGCCTAGGTTTTTTTCTACTCTTCACCACAAATTCATTGGGACTGGAATCTTGGCATTGGATGTCGGACGGCGGAGATATGGCGGTTTGAAAATTTCGACCACCGGCGGCTTTAGGCGGCACGTGCGCCTTCCTCCGGCGTCGATTCCGTCGACTCGGCACACAGTTGGACTCAGCTCGTTGAGAGCTTTCCAATGGTGCCTGCGGTGTCAAAAACAGAGGTCGGATTTGATCGATGGTTACTATTCATGTTCGTGAGGTGTCGGGGGAGAAAATGAGATAAGAAAAACTTATGGGGGCCATTTTACAAAAGATCCAAAATTTCATCCATTTATACTAATTTTTTGAAAAATTTTAAGATAGGCTACACTGACTAATTTTGGCGTGCTAAACCCAAATATATCAGTTTTATCTTCATCCGAGGTCGTCTCGACCAGTTTCCCGATACTACATGGTTCCCAGTCAAAATTACTTTTTTGTACTTAAATGGCTAGTTTGAGCTTTCTGATTCCAAATATATCCGTTTTATATCAAGAAAAGGTCATCTTGACCAATTTCTTAATACTGTGGTTAAGGCTACACTGTGTTGACACTGTACATGCATAACGAGGTGTTTTCGTGTGAAATTTCAAACAATCTCCCTTGACTAATTTGGAGGAGCTAATTTCAAATTTATCAGTTTTATGTCCATCTGAGGTCTTCTGGACTAGTTTTCGAGATCTGTATGACCCCATCTCGAAAAACGTGTCAGGTGTCCGATTGACTAATTTGGGCGTCTTGAGTCTAAATATATTAGTTTCGGGACAAGAAAAGATCGTCTTGACCCTCATCCAAATACTGCGTATCTATCAATCAAAATCTACATTTTGTGCTCAATTGACCAGATTGAGCCTGCTGACTATTAATATATCAGTTTTATGTCAGATTAAGGTCGTCTTGGCCACTAACCTGACACTGCGTTTTTCGCTATTCACTATTTACTATTTACTATTTTTTGTCTGAGTGATTAGTCTGAGCGTTCTGACTCCAATTTTGTCAGTCTCTGGGCGAGAAGAGGTCATCTAGACCACTTTTCTCGATACTGTACATCTATTAGGGCAATTATCGTTGTTGTGCTCAGATGACCAGTCTGAGCGTACTGATGACTAGCTCATCAGTTCTGTATCATGAAATGGTCGTCTAGACCGGTTTCTTGATATTGCGTGTCTTAACGCATACTCACATAATAGGGTAGACTGATTTCATTGTCGGTTACCCCTTTCGTTGCATGAATAGTAATTAAACGTTACTATACCCGTTTAATTCATTCAACTGGAAAGTATACATTGTTTATTAACTTAATTACATCATTGCATAGTAATTAAGTTTCATAATTCATGAGAGTCATTACAGCGGCTCTCGACTCATTACACAACCTTCTACATGGGCGTGTGCAAGGCAACACGGGCGTGTGCAAACACATTCATGACATGGACGTGTACTAGCTGAGATTACTCAACACAGCCATGTCTTTGAAACACATTCATTTATCTGAGTAATACACGGCCGTGTACTTGACAGTGTTACACTACACGGCCATGTACACTCACACGGCTACTAACAGATACACAGTCTGAATGGCACACGGTCACTCACACGGCTGTGTACCTGACCGTGTTACTTAAATTTGCACTAAAGGCATTATATTATGTCCATTTTATTCCTTAATGACTTATTAAAGGTAAGTAGGTGTCATGAAAATGGCGGTCATTACAGACCGACCGTTGACCGTCGTTTACCGGTGGCAGCGTGGAGAAAGTCAACCACCATCTCGTAGATCTCGATGTGAGGAAACCATTGGTGGTGTCAATTTCACCAATTAAAGCTCCTATTGCCGGAAATTAACCCCTGAAAATCTGACGACGGCGGTAAGCTTGAATCTCCATTTTCCTGATTTTTTTTCTTAAAATTAGCTTGGGGTTTTTGTTCCCCATGAAATTCTGAGCATTTTGATACCCACCACATCACTCAACTCTGCCGGAAACGACGAGTTTCACGGCGGTGATGGCGACAGCGACAGGCAGAATTGGACAGCATGATCCGATGGCTGTTGAGGTGAAATGAGCTATGGGTTTTGTTCTCCTCTCCACTATGAATCCATTGGGACCAAAATCGTGTCGATCGGACGTCAGACGGCAGAGAAACGGCATCATGAAATTTTCGGTGGTTGGCGACTTCAGGCGGTGCGTTCGGGCTCCTCTAGCGTCTGCTCCGTCGCGTCTACTCACCATTGGACTCAACTCAGTGAAAGCTTTCCAACGAGACCAGTGGTGTCAAAAACGGACACCGTTTCTGATAATTGGTTACTGTTCTTTTTTGTGTAGGGGGAGGAAGTGAGGGAATATGAAAATTATGAGGGCCTTTTTATGAATTTCTAATTTTTCGCCCTTTATATACTTTTTCACCTAAAATTTCAACATGAGCTATCCTGACTAATTTGGGCGTGTTGAACTCAAATATATTAGTTTTATTTTCATCTGAGGTCATCTTGACCTGTATCTGGTACTGCGGATTCTCGGTCAAAAATTACCTTTGTACTCAATTAACTAATTTAAACATGTTGATAGGCTACACTGACTAATTTGGGTGTGCTGAACCCAAATTTATCAGTTTTAACTTCATTCGAGGTCATCTTGACCAGTTTTTCGGTAATGCATATTTCCTGATCAAAATTTACTTTTTGTGCTCAATTAACTAATTTGAGCATATTAATTCTAAATACATCAGTTTTATATCAAGAAAAGGCCATTTTGACCAATTTCTTAATTCTGCGTATGACACACATGCGTACACACATAAAATCACTATATTTTCACATTTTAAACATGGAATTCATCATGTATATTCCATGTATCAATTTTTCCGAGAATGATGAAATTTCCCGGTTGTCACAATCGTATACAAGTCATGTACCCAACGAATTGGTCTATGAGCTTACTACCTCTGAGACGCTTTAGCCATTGGAACATCAAAGTACACAAGTCATATACATGAAGTAGTTCATTTACTCAGGATTAAGGTTATTGCATAATGAATATCAAAAGTAGATTGATCCACTCATAGTAGACTATGTAGATCAATCATGCTTTAGTCCCGGTCTAATATGTCAGCACCAGGCAACATATCTATGTCTCTGCTCAGGAGTCTATGCTCTGGACAATCAAGACAAACCATCCCCACCATGACTTTAGACAATATAATAGTCCAAACATAAGCTAGATGCTCGGTCTAACCCCATATACTAAAGACCATAATTTAGACTGCTTATTTTAGAACATTGTCTTCTCGCATACAAAAGTTCGTTGCATGCAACATTCTAACTGTTTTAACACAAGCAGTCAGTGAGCCATATTTGCTTAAATTTACTTTAACATGTAAATAGTATAAGGACAAACAGCAATATAATGAATAACCTCTAAATATAATTTTATTATTGAATTCAAAATAAATGAAATACATTAAAATGTCTTTCATGCTTAGGGCATTTTCTAACAATCTCCCACTTACCCTAAGCCAGTAGATGTGCGTTGTTTTGCATCGCCATCACCTCAACATGCCTCTCAAAGCTTCTATCCACCAAAGTCTTAGTAAAGGGGTTAGCAATGTTGTCCTCGGATGCGACCTTACATACATCCACTTGTCCTGTCTCCACATGCCCTCTAATTATGTGGTACTTTCGATCTATGTGCTTAGTCCTTTAATGGTGTCGAGATTCCTTCGTGTTGGCAACAGCCCTGCTATTATCACAATAGAGTGTGATAGGCTTGTCAACACTCGGAATAATCCCTCGTTCTCTTAAGATACTTGAGTATATGCTTTACTGCTTGCCAGTGCTTGGTTCCAGGATTCGCTTGATATCGACTCACCATACCTACCACAAAGTAAATATCTGAGCGAGTACAAAGCATAGCATACATAAGGGACCTTACTCATATGCTCTCTTTCTTTGGATGTCTTGGGATAGTTATCCAATGAAAGAGTTAGACTGGCAATGGAAGGTTGTGAACCTTTCTTTGCCTCTTGCATTGCATACTTGTCAATTATCTTGTGTATGGATGAAGCTTGAGATAACGCTATCATTTTGTTCTTTCGATCTTTAAAGAGACAAATGCCTAGAACATAATTAGCTTCTCCCAAGTCTTTCTAGTCAAATTGTTGGTTTAGCCAAACTTTGACCGATGATAAATTCCCTACATCATTCCCAATGAGCAGTATATCATTGACATAGAGCACCAGAAAGAACACTTTTCCATCCTTAATACATTTACAAACACAAGGTTCATCAATGTTCTGCTCAAAACTGAATGTTTTGATCGCTTGATTAAACATTTGGTTCAATGAGTGGGATGCTTACTTTAATCTATAAATGGATTTTTGATCGCTTGATTAAACATTTGGTTCAATGAGTGGGATGCTTACTTTAATCTATAAATGGATCTAAGCAACTTGTAGACTTTTCTTTCTTCGCCTTTTACCACAAACCCTTTGGGCTGTATCATATAGATACTTTCCTGAAGATGGCCATTCAAGAATGCTGTCTTGACATCCATTTGCCAGATCTTATAGTCGAGATTCGCAGTAACAGACAGAAGAATACGGATAGACTTTAGCATAGCAATAGGTTAAAAGGTTTCATTATAATCGATTCCAGTCTTTTACGTATCCCATTGCCACAAATCTAGCCTTGGAAGGTTCAACTCTCCCTTCTGCATTCTTCCTTCTTTTGTAGACCCACTTACATCTAATGGGTTTTATCCCATCTAATAGATCTACAAGTTCCCAAACAGAGTTGGATTTCATAGAATCTATCTCATTATTCATGGTCTGTTTCCAAGATTTAGAATTAACATCGTTTATAGCTTCATCATAGGTAACCGGATCATCCTCATACTCATGAGCCTTAGCCTGGTATACCTCAACATTATACATGAAGAAATTAGGTTTCCTTGAAACCCTCCCACTACGACCGAGCACCCTAAATTGTTGATCTTCTATAGGTCTTTCACTGGAACTCAGACTTGCATCCAAGACTGAAACTTGTGGAGCAATTCTATCATTCGATAACTCCTCTAGCACCATTTTACTTCGAGACTTAAAGTCATTCATGTGACTTTCCTCTAAGAATGTCGTATGGGTTTATATAATGACCTTTTGTTCCTTCAGCTTGTAGAACAAACCTCCCTTAGTTCCCTTAGGATACCCTATGAACATGCATAATTCTGATCTTGGTTCTAACTTCTTCGCATCCCTATCCAATACATGTGCTGAGCAACCCCATATTCTCATATGTCCAAGGGAGGGCTTCCTGCCACGCCATAATTCACACGGAGTCCTGGGAATTGATTTACTTAGAACTTGGTTAAGAATGTAGCATGCCGTTTATAGCGCATATCCCCAAAATGATGACGGTAGCGTTGAATAACTCATCATGGACCGTACCATATCAAATAAGGTCATGTTTCTCCTTTCGACTACACCATTCTGTTATGGAGTACTAGGTACAGTCAATTGGAATAGTATCTCATTCTCTACAAGATGTCCTAGAAATTCATCAGAGAGGTATTCGCCACCTCGATCAGATCGAAGTATCTTTATGGATTTACCCATTTGCTTTTCCACTTCCACACAATACTCTTTGAACTTATCAAAGGTTTTGCTCTTGCGATGCATCAGGTACACATATCCATACCTCAAGTAATCATCTATAAAAGAGACATAATACTCGAACCCTCCTTATGCTACAACGTTCATGGGGCCACATACGTCAGTGTGCATAATTTCTAAGAGTTCCTAGGCTCTAGTACCCTTAGCTCTAAAAGACCTCTTAGTCATCTTACCCTCAAGACAAGACTCACATTGAGGAAGATGTACCTCCTCCAGAGATTCCAAAAGACCGTCTTTCACCAATCTTTGAATCCTATCCTGATTAATATGACCAAGTCTTAAATACCAATGGTATGCCTTGTTAGGGTGGGAAACATTCAACCTTTTCGAGTTATTAGTTAATTTGGTGTCAAGCAGTGAGTACATCTTTAGTTTGATCAAATACAGGTTTCTATCCATCCATCCAGAACAGATAAAAGACTTATTTTTACGAATATTAACTCTTTTAATAAAAGAAACTGAATAAGAATCTCTTATTAAACAAGCTACTGATATAAGGTTCATTCTAAAATTAGGAATATAAAAATAGTCATTCAATAATATAAACCTAAATTCATCAAAATAAAGATAAATGTCTCCCATTGCTTCAGCCACCACCAAGCTACCATCTGTAGTCCGCAACAAGAGGCTCCTATCATGTAGACTTCTCGTTTCCATGAACCCTTGCAAAGAAACACAAATATGGTTAGTGGTGCCCGAATCAATGACCCAAGTATCTTTCAATTCTTCCACCAAACATGCTTCTAAATAATGAAGTTCCTTACCTTCCTTGCCCTTGGCGGTTAGGAATTCTCGGCAAGCCTTCTTGAAGTGATCTACCTTCCCATAGTGGAAGCACTTGGACTTTTTAGGGTCTTTAGGCTTCTTGTTCTTCTTCTTCTTCTTCCCATCCGAGATAGGAGGAATAGAAGAACTGGAAGCCGCTTGCTTCTTATTTGGTTTCTTCCTTTTCTGTGAGGGTTTGAAGATTCTGCCAAGTTAGCCTCTCCTTTAGATTGGACTACATCCTCATCCTTGATCATTCGCTCATAAGCTTGGAGTTGGTTCATGAGCTCGTTGAGTCTTAATTCCCTTGTCACCAGATTATATACAGCCTTAAACCCCACAAAATCCTTTGACAAAGTTTTAAACACCATTTCAATCTGGGTGTTGTAGTCTAGTTCAACACTATTTTCAGCAGCGTCAGCAAAGAATCCCATAAGAGTGATCATATGGTCCTTCATCGGAGTACCTGCTTTTTGGTTAGAGTTCATGATATTAGTAATGGCAGACTGTCGAGCTAATTTTTCTTGGCCTCCGAACATGTTCTCTATGATCACCCTAGTAACTTGATAAGTCTCATGCTGCTTTTATAAAGCACTCGTCATACTAGCAAGAATGTAGTACAAGCTATCTCATTGGATTCTCTCCAACGAGAATAGGCAACCGAGACCTCTTCAAACGGTGTGTCAGGTTTGGGCCCAAGTGGGCATGTTTCGTCTAGTACGAACTTGTGTCTCTCACAGCTGAGAACTATCAGTAGATTTCTTTTCCAATCTATATAATTATCGCCATTAAGTTTATTTTCAGTAAGTATTGAAATGAGTGTAGGAAAATAATTCGGTAAATACGTATCAGAGTGGTGCAGCGGAACAATAAAAATTTTTAGATCGTTAAATATCTCATGATGCCATATACAATAAATCAACAACAATTAAAACTCATACCTCAAGGACGCCAATCTTGCAAGAGGAGAATGACCGGAGGCTTCAACCAACTAGCCTTCTCTACTATTCTCCAATTCCCGAATGGCTGAGTGTGTGGGCACTCTGAACCTCGATCGGTATGCTAGCACTTCTAGTCTTCTTCTGACCACCCAGATCTCTAAAGAACTTTATTGTCACGATGAGCTGTGCAACAATAAGCCTGCTCACCTGAGAGTCTGTGGTCTGAGAGAACTGGAGTGGCAGGACCTCTATTTATAGACCTGCATGAGGTGATTCTCTGAATTCGAATTGGACTAGGAAAAGATTTTCTCCCTTATCCATAACCAAAAAATCTGAATTTTCCAAGGGAGAATCTCCACAATTAAATTCGGTTTTCCTAGGATAAATCCAATCCAAATCTAAACAAGATTTTAACTAGAATTTTATCTCTCTTTTTCAACCAAAAAATCTGAAATTTCTAGGAGAAAATCTTCTCCAAATTTTCGGCCACTTTTAGGATAAGGAAGAATCAAAATTCCACTAGGTTTTTCTAGCTTGAATCTTATCTCAACCTTATCCAAAATAACCGAATTTCCTAGGAGATATTCTCCCTAATTTCGGCCACTTTTCAGGGAAGGAAAGAATCCAAATTCAATTAGGATTGAAGCTTGAATTTTCCCTTGAACCTTATCCACAAAATCCGAATTTTTCCATGAGGATTATCCTCAAAAATTTCGTCCACTTTTATTGGGATTTGGATTCAAAATTCAAGTAGGATTCTAACAAGATTATCCTCTCTAAATCTAACTCAAATTCGAATTTCAAACCTTGTGGATTTTCCACAACAAATTCGAATCCTACTTGGACTGTGATTCAAAATTTGAATTTCAAATTTCAAATTCAAATTTCAAATTTCAAATTTCAAATTTCAAATTTAAATTTCAAATTCAAATTTCAAATTCGAATTTCAAATTCAAATTTCAAATTCAAATTTCAAATTCAAAATTCAAATTTCAAACTTCAAAATTCAAAATTCAAATTTCAAATTTCAAATTTCAAATTCCACAAAACGGTTGTGTTTCATATTCTTGTTCTCATGGATAATTTTCTACAACTCCAATCCAATCTCAAATAAAATCATGGCAACTTTATTTGGAGTTCGAATAATTGTGTACTCTATTATCCAAAACAAAATCTGAATCCAACCGGAGAGAATCTTGTCTACCATCCTAATCCTGTGTCATAACCATCGATGCATAATAAACTAGCCAATAGCATACACAAACCAATTTGCCAAATGTTAAGGAATTATGTGGAGCTAGTAGAGGGACTGATTGGACATATATAATCGGGCTCCCGTGATTCCATATGATCATCATTCTCTACCGAACAACTCAATCATATGATCACTAGTTTCAGAGTCACACCACTATAAACCTGAAACTGAACTCCCAATTATATACCGTATTACGTAAGCCTGTGACGAGCTACCATCCAATGACCTTGTCATATATGCAAAACCCTCATATGATATCCATGATCAGCCTTAGGTCAAAGTCCGTTTAATCCAACTGATCAGGCTAGCTTAAAGTTTCATTATACTACCGAATCAAGAAAATGATTATTCACCATATGTGAATAAGAAGTCATCCGCCCAGCAGACAACCCAAGGCCTTGTCCATTTTCACATTCAGTATAATGCCTTTAAGAGGATACCTTTAACTCCTCAGAGCTATGATTCCAATATCTGCAAACAAACCCTTCATCGTATACAAGTCATGCACCCAACGAACCGGTCTATAAGCTTACTACCTCTGAGACGCTTTAGCCATTGGAACATCAAAGTACACAAGTCATAGACATGAAGTAGTTCATTTACTCAGGATTAAGGTTATTGCACAATGAACGTCAAAAGCAGATTGATCCACTCATAGTGGACTACGTAGATCAATCACACTTTAGTCCCGGTCTAATATGTCACCACCGAGCAACATATCCATGTCTCTACTTGGGAGTCCAGCTCCAGACAGTCAAGACAAACCGTCCCCTCTAAGGCTTTAGACAACATAATAGTCTTAACATAAGTTAGATGCTCAGTCTAACCCCATAGACTACAGACCATAGTTTAGACTGCTAACTTTAGAACATTGTCTTCTCGCAAACAAAAGTCCATTGCATGCAACGTTCTAACAATTTTAACACAAGCAGTCAGTGAGCCATATTTGCTTACATTTACTTTAACATGTAAATAAGACGAGGACAGATAGCAATGTAATGAATAACCTCTATGTATAATTTTATTATCTAGTTCAAAATGAATACATGAAAATGTCTCTAATACTTAGGGCATTTCCTAACAATGAGGGGTGTCAGTGACATTTTGAGCTGAAATAAAATTATACAAGAATATCATTACAAAGCCCAAGCAAATATTAAGAGAATTTTGCAAATAAAATATAAAAGTATGTTCCTACATGAAACTTGAAAAAAAATATAGCATTGCAATGATAATTCTCAGCACATATTGCCTCAAGCCATCGAGGGGTGGTCATAGGACGATTAGCTGGAACATGGACCCCGTCCAATCAATATGTGTTGCCTTAATTCCTCCAAGGTTAAGACATATATTAATAACTGCTTATTTTGGCCACCATTTTAGTTAATAGAGCGTCTAAGGAAGGTTAATAACTAAATGAGTCTTGAGTATATAATCATTGTTTACGTAGTTTGATCCACATTCTACCAAGCCACCGAGGGGTGGTTATGAATAGAATCAAGCCCGAACACGTTTTCCACATAGGAGATCCAACCTTATATATCAGCAGTGGTAAACACCTACTGAGGGGTCTGGTCAGGGCAGAACTGATGCAATTCTTTACCATACTTTCACATATGGATCAACAATGGAGGCTGTGTGTTTTGTTTGAAACCCTCTCCCACTCAATATTTTGAAAAACATGCAAGTTTTGAAAAAAATGTATAATCAATATAGTCTGAGCGGCATTCACCTATTCTATATGACATTATCAAATATGCATCCAAATCATCCATCAATACATATTCATCCATCCATGACATATCATAGGAAAAATAAATGATGGAGAAATTTAAACAACCAAGTTATGGCCCCATCCTAGAATAAAGAAAAAAAAAAAAAGATTACAAAATTCCATCCAAAGCATTCTTTGGGTCTTGAATTTTTGCTTCTTCTTCTTGTATCTATCTTCATGTAGCCTTCTTATTTATTTCCCATCCCATCCCAAGAATTATTTAAAATTCAAATTTCAAAAACTTAAATTTCAAATTCAAATTTCAAATTTGAATTTCAAATTTAAATTTTAAATTCAAAATTTTAAATAATTTAAATTTTATGTGTAATAATATGTAATTTCAAAACTTTCAAATTTTCAATTATATATTTTTAAACATGATTTAAAATTAAATCTCAAATTCAAAAATTGAAATTTTTCATTTTTTAGCCCGTCGGCCCACGGACCCGGAAGCTCCTAGTCGCCGTGGGTAGCCCCCAGGCACTGAGGGGCTGGTAGCCCACATCCAAGCTGGGTGCAGCCCTGCCTGCAGCCACCGGTTGCACCCCCTGAGGGGTTGCAGCAGCCAGTCAGGCTACTGAGTGCGCCTGCAACCATGGGCTGCACACCTTGGGGGACCACAACAGCTCGCTAGGCTGCAAGCTTCGCCTACAGCCATGGGCTACAGCCCAGGGCCTCGGCAGCCCCTAGGGGGGAGGGGGGGCCACAGTCACCCTTGGCTGCAGTCATAGCTTGCAACTGCGGGTGGTCCAAGCCTGGACAGGGGCTGTCGAGCCTCATCCTGCCAGAGGGCAGGGGCCGCAGCCCCACCAAGGCCGGTGGCCTGTCCTGAGGGGTCAGTCCTTAATTTTTGTGCCATATTCCAATTTACCCATTAGGATCTCCAAAAATTAATTTGAATCCTAATTAAATTGGAATTTTCCACACAAATAAAATTTCAATCATCAAACCAAATTTAACTTCGGGAAAAAATAAATTTTGGTCTTCTATCTTCAATCTCCTCCAAGAATAATTACATAAATTTCCTATACCATTTCCGGTGTACAAAATGCTAATCTTTAAAAAAAAATTCCAAGAGACTAAAAATTAAAATCCATGGGAAAATTACGGTGATTATAAACCGCTCCCACGGTTACATAAAAATTCCTAGATATAATTTTTCTAAGTTCTAAGGAACCATAACCAACAAAATTAAGCATGCTTATAATAATTCCAAAAATTAAAATAACCACATACTACATACATAATACATGATAACAACACTAAGGAATCCTAGAATGACACTCTCTAAATATCAAATCCATACGTTAAAAAAAAAGACTAACCTATTGTCTAATTCATGTGCATGACATAATCATGAGATGTCTCTCATACCAATTATAGGAAAAATCGGTAAAATATGCATAGCGAAATTTCAAAAATTTTTAAAAATCGTTAAATATCTTATGATGCCATATACAATAAACTAACAACAATAATGCTCATACCTTCAAAGGATGCCAAAACTGCAGGAGGAGAATGACCAGAGGGCTTCAACCAACTAGCCTTCTGTAATATTCTCCAATTCCCGGATGGCAGAGTGTATGGACACTTGGATCCTCGATCAGTATGCTAGCACTGCTAGTCTCCTTCTGACCACCTAGATATCTAAATAACTTATTGTCACGGTGAGTTTTGCAACAATAAGCCTGCTCACCTGACAGTCTGTGGTCTGAGAGAACTGGAGTGATAGGACCCCTATTTATAGACTTACATGAGGTGATCCCTTGAATGTGAATTGGACCAAGAGAAGATTTTCTTCCTTCCTTCCACACAAAATCTGAATTCTCCATAGGCCAAAATCAAGGGAAGATTCAACCACCCTTGGAGATTTTGCATTCAAAATTTAAACAGGATTTTAACTTGAATTTTGTTTCCTCACTTATCCACAAAAACTGATTCACCCTTGTGCCAAGAGGCATGTCTAGATTCAGCCTTCCAAGTGTGAGGAGATTCAAATTTCAAATAGGATTTTCTAGCTTGAATTTCATCTCACCCTTATCCATAAAAAATCTGAATTTCCCTTAGGCTTATCCACAAAGATTTTTGGCCATTTTGTGAGACAGAGATTCAAAATTTACATAGGATTGAAACTTGAATTTTTCATTCATCCTTATCCAAACAAAATCTGAATTCTCCTAGGGATAAATCCCTTTAATAAATTCAGTCACCTTTGAGGGATTGGGATTCGAAATTCATGTAGGATTCAAACAAGATCTTCCTCTCCCTTATCCACACTAAAACCGAATTCCCTTATGGCATTATCCATAAAAATTTGGTTACAACAAGATTTTGTGATTCGAAATTTGAATTCAAATTTCAAAGTTCAAATTTCAAAAAATTTAAACTTCAAATTCAAGTTTCAAAAAATTTAAACTTCAAATTCAAATTTCAAATTTAAATTTCGAATTCAAATTTCAATTTCAAATTTCAAATTTAAATTTCAAATTCAATTTCAATTTCAAATTTCAAATTTAAATTTCAAATTCAAATTTCAAATTCAAAATTTAAATTTCAAATTTCAAACTCCACAAAAAACTTGTATTTCAAATCTTTTTGCCCTCACAGATAATTTTTCACAACTCCAATTCAAACTCAAATAAAATCATGGTAACTTTATTTGGAATTTGAATAATAATGTAATCTCTTATCCAAAACAAAATTCGAATTCAATAGGAGAGAATCTTGTCTACCATCCTTATCCTATGGGCACACCACCTATACACATGCAAGACAGCCAGCTAGCTAGTATACCCCGATCAATTTGCTATCTGTTTAGGAATTATGTCGAGCTAGTAGAGGGACCAATTGGACATATATACTTAGGCTCCCATGAATCCATATGATCATTATTCTGTACTGAACAACTCAATTATATGATCACTAATTTCAGAGTCATACCACTATAAACCTGAAACTAAACTCTCAATTATATACCGTATATGAAAGCCTGTGACAAGCTATTGTCCAATGACCTTGTCATGTATGCAAAACCCTCATATGATATCCATGATCAATATTAGGTCAAAGTCCGTTCTGTAGGTTAATAAATCGGTAAAAACGTATCAGAGTGGCGCAGCGGAACAATAAAAATTTTTAGATCGTTAAATATCTCATGATGCCATATACAATAAATCAACAACAATTAAAACTCATACCTCAAGGATGCCAATCTGCAGGAGGAGAATGACCGGAGGCTTCAACCAATTAGCCTTCTCTACTATTCTCCAATTCCCGAATGGCTGAGTGTGTAGGCACTCTGAACCTCGATCGGTATGCTAGCACTGCTAGTCTTCTTCCGACCACCCAAATCTCTAAAGAACTTTATTGTCACGATGAGCTGTGCAACAATAAGCCTGCTCACCTGAGAGTCTGTGGTCTGAGAGAACTGGAGTGGCAGGACCTCTATTTATAGACCTGCATGAGGTGATTCTCTGAATTCGAATTGGACTAGGAAAAGATATTCTCCCTTATCCATAACCAAAAAATCCGAATTTTTCCATGGGAAAATCCAACAATAAAATTCGGTTTTCTTAGGATAAATCCAATCCAAATCTAAACAAGATTTTAACCAGAATTTTATCTCCCTTTTTCAACCCAAAAAATCCGAAAATTCCTAGGAGAAAATCTTCTCTAAATATTCGGCCACTTTTAGGATAAGGAAGAATCAAAATTCCAATAGGATTTTCAAGCTTGAATCTTATCTCAACCTTATCCAAAATAACTGAATTTTCTTAGGAGATTTTCTCCCTAATTTCGGCCACTTTTCAGGGAAGGAGAGAATCCAAATTCAACTGGGATTGAAACTTGAATTTTTTCCTTTGAATCTTATCCATAAAAAAACAGAAATTTCCTTGAGGATTATCCTCAAAATTTCGTGCAACATTTGTTAGGATTTGGATTCAAAATTCAAGTAGGATTCTAACAAGATTATCCTCTTCAAATCCAACTCAAAATCGAATTTCAAACCTTGTGGATTTTCCACAACAAATTCGAATCCTACTTGGACTGTGATTCAAAATTTGAATTTCAAATTTCAAATTCGAATTTCAAATTCAAATTTCAAATTTCAAATTTCAAATTTCAAATTCAAATTTCAAATTAAAATTTCAAATTTCAAATTTCAAATTCAAATTTCAATTTCAAATTTCAATTTCAAATTTCAAATTTCAAATTTCAAATTTCAAATTTCAAAATTCAAATTCAAATTCCACAAAACGGTTGTGTTTCAAATTCTTGTTCTCATGGATAATTTTCTACAACTCCAATCCAATCTCAAATAAAATCATGGCAACTTTATTTGGAGTTCGAATAATTGTGTACTCTATTATCCAAAACAAAATCTGAATCCAACCGAAGAGAATCTTGTCTACCATCCTAATCCTGTGTCATCACCATCCATGCATAATAAACCAGCCAATAGCATACACAAATCAATTTGCCAAACGTTAAGGAATTATGTGGAGCTAGTAGAGGGACTGATTGGACATATATATAATCGGGCTCCCGTAAATCCATATGATCATCATTCTTTACCAAACAACTCAATCATATGATCACTAGTTTCAGAGTCGCACCACTATAAACCTGAAACTGAACTCCCAATTATATACCGTATTACATAAACTTGTGACGAGCTACTATCCAATGACCTTGTCATATATGCAAAACCTTCATATGATATCCATGATCAGCCTTAGGTCGAAGTCTGTTTAATCCTACTGATCAGGCTATCTTAAAGTTCCATTATACTACCGAATTAAGAAAATGATTATTCACCGTATGTGAATAAGAAGTCATCCGCCTAGCAGACGACCCAAGGCCTTGTCCATTTTCACATTTAGTATAATGCCTTTAAGAGGATACCTTTAACTCCTTGGAGCTATGATTCCGATATCTGTAAACGAACCCTTCATTGTATACAAGTCATGCACCCAACGAACCGGTCTATAAGCTTACTACCTCTGAGACGCTTTAGCCATTAGAACAGCAAAGTACACAAGTCATATACATGAAGTAGTTCATTTACTCAGGATTAAGGTTATTGCACAATGAACGTCAAAAGCAGATTGATCCACTCATAGCGGACTACGTAGATCGATCACGCTTTAGTCTCGGTCTAATATGTCACCACCAAGTAACATATCTATGTCTCTACTTGGGAGTCCAGCTCCAGACAGTCAAGACAAACCGTCCCCTCCAAGGCTTTAGACAACATAATAGTTTTAACATGAGTTAGATGCTCGGTCTAACCCCATAGACTACAGACCATAGTTTAGACTTCTAACTTTAGAACATTGTCTTCTCGCATACAAAAGTCCATTGCATGCAACGTTCTAACAGTTTTAACACAAGCAGTCAGTGAGCCATATTTGCTTACATTTACTTTAACATGTAAATAAGACGAGGATAGATAGCAATGTAATGAATAACCTCTATGTATAATTTTATTATCCAGTACAAAATGAATACATCAAAATATCTCTAATACTTAGGGCATTTCCTAACAATCTCCCACTTGCCCTAAGCCAGTAGATGTGCCATGTTACGCATCCCCATCGCCTCTACATGCCTCTCAAAGCTTCTAGCTACCAAAGTCTTAGTAAAGGGATCGGTAATGTTGTCCTCGGACGCGATCTTACATACATCCACTTGTCCTGTCTCCACATGCCCTCTAATAATGTGATACCTCCGATCTATGTGCTTGGTCCTCTTGTGGTGCCGAGATTCCCTTGTGTTGGCAATAGCCCCTGTATTATGACAGCAAAGTGTGATAGGCTTGTCAACACCCGAAATGACCTCAAGGTCTCTAAAGAACTTGCGGAGCCAAACCGTTTCTTTAGATGCCTCAGCCGCAGCCACATACTCTGCCTCCATAGTAGAGTCAGCTGTGCAGCCCTGCTTCACGCTCCTCCACACAATGGCTCCTTCTCCGAGTAAAAACACTGATCCAGATGTCGATTTCCTCGAATCCTTACAAGTCTGGAAGTCTGAGGCCGTGTATCCTACGGGTGTTAGGCACCCTCCAAAATACACCAGCATATAATCCCTCGTTCTCTTAAGATACTTGAGTATATGCTTTTCTGCTTGCCAGTGCTTGATTCCAGGATTCGCTTGATATCGACTCACCATACCTACTCCAAAACATATGTCCGGGCGAGTGCAAAGCATAGCGTACATAAGGCTACCCACAGCGGATGCATAAGGGACCTTACTCATACGCTCTCTTTCTTCCGATGTCTTGTAGGAAAATAAATTGGTAAAAACGTATCAGAGTGGCACAGCGGAACAATAAAAATTTTTAGATCGTTAAATATCTCATGATGCCATATACAATAAATCAACAACAATTAAAACTCATACCTTAAGGACGCCAATCTGCAGGAGGAGAATGACTGGAGGCTTCAACCAACTAGCCTTCTCTACTATTCTCCAATTCCCGAATGGCTGAGTATGTGGGCACTCTGAACCTCGATCGGTATGCTAGCACTGCTAGTCTTCTTCCGACCACCCAGATCTCTAAAGAACTTTATTGTCACGATGAGCTGTGCAACAATAAGCCTGCTCACCTGAGAGTCTGTGGTCTGAGAGAACTGGAGTGGCAGGACCTCTATTTATAGACCTGCATGAGGTGATTCTCTGAATCTGAATTGGATTAGGAAAATATATTTTCCCTTATCCTTAACCAAAAAATCTGAATTTTTTTCATGGATAAATCCAACAATAAAATTCGGTTTTCTTAGGATAAATCCAATCCAAATCTAAACAAGATTTTAACTAGAATCTTATCTCCCTTTTTCAACCCAAAAATCTGAATTTTTCTTGGAGAAAATCTCCTCATAAATTTCGACCATTATGGATAAGGGAGAATCTAAAATTCCACCAGGATTTTCAAGCTTGAATCTTATCTCAACCTTATCCAAAAATAACCGAATTTCCTAGGAGAGATTCTCCAAATTTTCGGCCACTTTTCAGGGAGGAGAGAATCCAAATTCAACTAGGATTGAAACTTGAATTATTCCCTTGAATCTTATCCACAAAAATCCGAAATTTCCTTGAGGATTATCCTCAAAAATTTTGTCCACTTTTGTTGGGATTTGGATTCAAAATTCAAGTAGGATTCTAACAAGATTATCCTCTCCAAATCCAACTCAAATTCGAATTTCAAACCTTGTGGATTTTCCACAATAAATTCGAATCCTACTTGGACTGTGATTCAAAATTTGAATTTCAAATTTCAAATTCAAATTTCAAATTCAAATTTCAAATTTCAAATTTCTAATTTCAAATTTAAATTTCAAATTCAAATTTCAAATTCGAATTTCAAATTCAAATTTCAAATTCAAATTTCAAATTCAAAATTCAAAATTCAAATTTCAAATTTCAAAATTCAAATTTCAAATTTCAAATTTCAAATTTCAAAATTCAAATTTCAAATTCCACAAAACGGTTGTGTTTCATATTCTTGTTCTCATGGATAATTTTCTACAACTCCAATCCAATCTCAAATAAAATCATGGCAACTTTATTTGGAGTTCGAATAATTGTATACTTTATTATCCAAAACAAAATCTGAATCCAACCGGAGAGAATCTTGTCTACCATCCTAATCCTGTGTCATCACCATCCATGCATAATAAACTAGCCAATAGCATACACAAATCAATTTACCAAACGTTAAGGAATTATGTGGAGCTAGTAGAGGGACTGATTGGACATATATAATCGGGCTCCCGTGATTCCATATGATCATCATTCTTTACCGAACAACTCAATCATATGATCACTAGTTTCAGAGTCACGCCACTATAAACCTGAAACTGAACTCCCAATTATATACCGTATTACGTAAGCCTGTGACGAGCTACTACAACGACCTTGTCATATATGCAAAACCCTCATATGATATCCATGATCAGCCTTAGGTTAAAGTCCGTTTAATCCTACTGATCAGGCTATCTTAAAGTTCCATTATACTACCGAATTAAGAAAAATGATTATTCACCATATGTGAATAAGAAGTCATCCGCCCAGCACACGACCCAAGGCCTTGTCCATTTTCACATTCAGTATAATGCCTTTAAGAGGATACCTTTAACTCCTCAGAGCTATGATTCCGATATCTGCAAACAAACCCTTCATCGTATACAAGTCATGCACCCAACGAACCGGTCTATAAGCTTACTACCTCTGAGACGCTTTAGCCATTGGAACATCCAAGTACACAAGTCATATACATGAAGTAGTTCATTTACTCAGGATTAAGGTTATTGCATGATGAACGTCAAAAGCAGATTGATCCACTCATAGCGGACTACGTATATCAATCACGCTCTAGTCCCGGTCTAATATGTCACCACCAAGTAACATATCTATGTCTCTACTTGGGAGTCCAGCTCCAGACAGTCAAGACAAATCGTCCCCTCCAAGGCTTTAGACAACATAATAGTCTTAACATGAGTTAGATGCTCGATCTAACCCCATAGACTACAGACCATAGTTTAGACCGCTAACTTTAGAACATTGTCTTCTCGCATACAAAAGTCCATTGCATGCAACGTTCTAACAGTTTTAACACAAGCAGTCAGTGAGCCATATTTGCTTACATTTACTTTAACATGTAAATAAAACGAGGACAGATAGCAATGTAATGAATAACCTCTATGTACATATAATTTTATTATCCAGTTCAAAATAAATACATCAAAATGTCTCTAATGCTTAGGGCATTTCCTAACAATCTCCCACTTGCCCTAAGCCAGCAGATGTGCCATGTTACGCATCCCCATCGCCTCTACGTGCCTCTCAAAGCTTCTAGCCACCAAAGTCTTAGTAGAGGGATCGGTGATGTTGTCCTCAGATGCGATCTTACATACATCTACTTATCCTGTCTCCATATGCCCTCTAATGTCGACTTCCTCAAATCCTTACAAGTCTAGAAGTCTGAGTCCGTGTATCCTACGGGTGTTAGGTCCCCTCCAGAATACACTAGCATATAATCCTCGTTCTCTTAATATACTTGAGTATATGCTTTACGACTTGCCAGTGCTTGGTTCCAGGATTTGCTTGATATCGACTCACCATACCTACTTATATCCAGGCGAATGCGAAGCATAGCGTACATAAGGCTACCCACAGCGGATGCATAAGGGACCTCACTCATACACTCTCTTTCTTCCGATGTCTTGGGACAGTCATCCAATGAAAGAGTTAGACCAGCAATAGAAGGTTGTGAGCCTTTCTTTGCCTCTTGCATTGCATATTTGTCAATTATTTTATCTATGTATGAAGCTTGGGATAATGCTATCATTTTGTTCTTTCGATCTCTGAAGAGACGAATGCCTAGAACATAATTAGCTTCTCCCAAGTCCTTCATGTCAAACTGCTGGTGTAACCAAAACTTGACCGATGATAAGTTCCCTACATCATTCCCAATGAGTAGTATATCATCGACATAGAGTATCAGAAAGACCACTTTTCCATCCTTAATACATTTATAAACACAAGGTTCATCAACGTTCTACTCAAAACCAAATGTCTTAATCGCTTGATCAAACCTCTGGTTCCATGAGCGGGATGCCTGCTTTAATCCATAAATGGATCTAAGCAACTTGCAGACTTTCCTTTCTTGGCCTTTCGCTACGAACCCTTCGGGCTGTATCATATAGATACACTCTTCAAGATGGCCATTCAAGAATGCCGTCTTGACATCCATTTGCCAGATCTCGTAATCGAGAGCCGCAACAATGGATAGAAGAATACGGATAGACTTCAGCATAGCAACAGGCGAAAAGGTTTCCTCGTAATCGATTCCAGCCTTTTGCGTGTATCCCTTTGCAACCAATCTAGCTTTAAAAGTTTCCACTCTCCCTTCCGCATCCTTCTTTCTTTTGTAGACCCATTTGCATCCAATGGGTTTTATCCCATCTGGCAAATCTACAAGTTCCCAAACAGAGTTAGATTTCATAGAATCCATCTCATTGTTCATAGCCTGTTTCCAAGATTGTGAATCAACATCATTTATAGCTTCGTCACATGTGACCGGATCTTCCTCATGCTCATGAGCCTCGGCCTGGTATACCTCAGCATCATACATGAAGAAATTAGGTTTCTTAGAAACCCTCTCACTACGACGAGGCACCCTAAATTGTTGATCGTTTGTAGGTCTTTCACTGGAACTCGGACTTGCGTCCAAGACCGAAATCTGTGGAGCAGTTCTTTCACCCGATAACTCCTCTAGCACCACTTTGCTTCGAGGCTTAAAGTCATTCATGTGACTTTCCTCCAAGAATGTCGCATGGGTTGAGACAATGACTTTTTGTTCCTTCGGGTTATAGAACAGACCTCCTTTTGTTCCTTTTGGATACCCTACAAACATGCATAATTCTGATCTTGGTTCCAACTTTTTCGCATCCCCATCCAGTACATGTGTCGGGCAGCCCCATATTCTCATATGTCCAAGGGAGGGCTTCCTGCCACGCCACAATTCATACGGAGTTCTAGGAATTGATTTGCTCGGAACCTGGTTCAGAATATAGCACGCCGTTTGTAAAGCATATCCCTAAAATGATAATGGCAGCGTTGAATAACTCATCATGGACTGTACCATATCCAATAAGGTCCTGTTTCTCTTTTCGGCTACACCATTCTGTTGTAGAGTACCAGGTGCAGTCAATTTGGATAAAATCCCGTTCTTTACAAGATGTCCTAGAAATTCATCGGAGAGATATTCGCCACCTCGATCAGATCGAAGTGTCTTTATGGATTTATCCAATTGCTTTTCCACTTCCGCACGATACTCTTTGAACTTATCAAAGGTTTCGCTCTTGCGGTGCATCAGATACACATATCCATACCTCGAGTAATCATCTATAAAAGAGACATAATGCTCGAACCCTCCTCGTGCTGTGACGTTCATGGGGCCACATACGTCAGTGTGCACAATTTCTAAGAGCTCCTGAGCCCTTGTACCCTTAGCTCCAAAAGACCTCTTAGTCATTTTACCCTCTAAACAAGACTCACATGGTCGTACCTCCTCCAGAGATTCCAGAGGACCGTCTTTCACCAATCTTTGAATCCTATCTTGATTAATATGACCAAGTCTTAAATGCCAAAGATACGCCTTGTTAGCGTGAGAAACTTTCAACCTTTTAGAGTTATCAATTAATTCAGTGTCAAGCAGTGAGTACATCTTTGGTTTGATCAAATATAGGTTTCCATCCATCCATCCAGAACAGATAAAAGATTTATTTCTACGAATATCAACTCTTTTACTAAAAGAAACTGAATAAGAATCTTTTATTAAACAAGCTATCGATATAAAGTTCCTCCTAAAATCAGGAACATAAAAACAGTCTTTCAATAAAATAAACCTAAATTGATCAAAATAAAGATAAACATCTCCCACTGCCTCAGCCACCACAAAGCTACCATCTCCAGTCCGCAACGAGAGGCTCCTATCATGTAGACTTCTCGTTTCCACGAACCCCTGCATAGAAACACAAACATGATTAGTGACGCCCGAATCATTGACCCAAGTGTCTTTCGATTCTTCCACCAAACACGCTTCTAAGTAATGAAGTTCCTTACCTTCCTTGCCCTTGGCGGCTAGGAATTCCCGGCAAGCCTTCTTAAAGTGACCTACCTTCCCACAATGGAAGCATTTGGACTTTTTAGGGTCCTTTGGCTTCTTGTTCTTCTTCTTCTTCTTCTCGTCCGAGACAGGAGGATTAGAAGAACTAGAAGCCACTTGCTTCTTATTTGGCCTCTTCCTCTTCCGTGAGGGATTGGAAGAGTCCGCCAAATTGGCCTTACCTTTAGGTCGGACCACATCCTCATCCCTGATCATCCGCTCATAAGCTTGTAGTTGCTTCATGAGCTCGATTAGTCCTAACTCCTTTGTCGCCAGATTGTATGCGGCCTTAAACCCCACAAAATCTTTAGACAGAGTTTTGAACACCATCTCGATCTGGGTGTTGTAGTCCAACTCAGCACCATTCTCGGCAGCCTTAGCGAAGAATCCCATTAGAGTGATCATATGGTCTTTCACCGGAGTACCCGCCTTTTGCTTAGAGTTCATAATGCTGGTGATAGTGGACTGTCGAGCCAATTTTTCTTGGCCTCCGAACATGTCCTCCAGATTTTCCATGATCTCCCCAGCAACTTGATAAGTCTCGTGCTGCTTTTGTAAAGCACTCGTCATGCTAGCAAGGATGTAGCATCGAGTTATCTCATTGGATTCTCTCCAACGATTATAGGCAACCGGGACCTCCTCAGGTGGTGTGTCAGGTTTAGGCCCAGGTGGGCATGGTTCGTCCAGCACGAACTTGTGTCTCTCGCAGCTGAGAACTATTAATAGATTTCTTTTCCAATCTTTATAATTGTCGCCATTCAACTTATTTTCAGTAAGTATTGAAATGAGGGGTGTCGGTGACATTTTGAACTGAAATAAAATTATAGTAGACATCATTACAAAGCCCAAGCAAATATACAGATAATTTAGCAAATAAAACATACAAGTATGTTCCTACATGAAACTTGAAAAACATGTAGCATTGCAACGGTAATTCTCAGCACCTATTGCCCCAAGCCACCGAGGGATGGTCATGAAACAAATAGCCAGAACATGGACACCGTCCAATTAATATATGTTGCCTTAAATCCTCCAAGGTTAAGACATATATTAATAACCGCTTATTTGGCCACCAGTTTAGTTAACAGAGCTTCTAGGGAAGGTTAATAACTAAACGAGTCTTGAGTATATAACCATTGTTTACATAGCCAGATCCACGTCCTACCAAGCCACCGAGGGGTGGTCATCAATAGGATCGTACCCGAACACATTTTCCACAAAGGAGATCCAATCTAGTATACCGGCGGTGGTAAATACGTACCGAGGGGTGTGGTCAGGGCAGAACTGACACGAGGCGTTACCATGCTTTCACATATGGATCAAGAATGGAGGCCGTGGGTTTTGTTTGAAACCCTCTCCCACTCAATATTTTGAAAAACATGCAAGTTTTGACAAATTATGTATGATCAATATAGTATGAGCGGCACTCTCCTATCCTATATGACATGTTATCAAATATGCGTACAAAACATCCATCAATACATATTTATACATCCATGACATATCACAGAAAAAATAATTGGCAGAATAATCAAGCTATGGTTCCATCCTAGAACAAAGAAAATAAAGATTACAAAATTCCATCCAAAGCATTCTTTGGGTCTTGAATTTTGTTCCGTCTTCTTGTATCCATCTTTATGTAGCCTCTCCATTTATTTCTCATCCCAAGAATTATTTAAAATTTAAATCTCCAAAAATTTAAATTTCAAATTCAAATTCCAAATTTGAATTTCAAATTTAAATTTCAAATTTAAATTTTAAACAATTTTAAACATCATGTGTAATAATATGTAATTTCAAAAATTTCAAATTTTTAATTACATATTTTTAAACATGATTTAAAATTAAATCTCAAATTTAAAAATCAAAATTTTTGAATTTTGGACCATCTCACCGCCACCCCCGAAGGCGGTAGCCGCCGTGGGCAGCCACCAGCCCCAAAGGGGCTAGCAGCCCACGGCTGCCCCTTATGTGCAGCCTTGCCAGGCTACAGGCCAAGCCTGCAGCGCCAGGCTGCATGCCCAGGCTGGGCGCAGCAGCCGGCTGGCTGCAAGCAGCGCCTGCAGCCAGAGGCTGCACGCCCAGGCTGCGGCCAGCCTTGGGCAGGCCACGGCCACCCTTGGCTACAGGCCAAGCCTGCGGCTGTGGGTGGTGTTGGCCTGCACAGGGGCTGCCGCTGCCCCATCCTGCCCGAGGGCAGGGGCTGCAGCCCCACCAAGGTGTGACGACCAGAGAATTTTAGCGGTGTAACTTAGTTTAATCTAGGGTTTTCTATGAGTTCTGTAAGCAAGAATGTAAAGAAACACTATGTTTGTAATTAGACAAATTATAGTGTTGATAGTAATAAATAGATGTTTGGTGGAATTAAAATCTCCAAAAATAAGTAGAGAATAAAGTATATGAGTAAGAAAGTGATTTCAGGCCAAAACGCTCAAAAAGGAGTAGTTTCGGTATTTGAACAGTGTAAAGATAAGAATATGGCAAGTCAAAGTAAGAGCACAGTAAGAAAAGTAATTTAGAGTTTTTAAGAGTTTTAAGACAGTATTAGGATAATTTGACAGTACGGATGGCTAGACAAGTCCTCCGGTATGTCGCCCCAGAAATTTCGTCATCTTCGGTAAAATGATGAAGCATTTTGGGGCCACAGAAACCAAGAGATTACCCTGTGACAACCGGGAAATTCAGACAATTCTCAGAAGAAAATGTACAAATGTATGTATATAATAATTTGTACTATTTAAAGAGTGAAATAAATGTATTTATATTGTTTAGAATATATTAAAATGTTCTAATAATACTGACGAGTAAGAATTCAGTGTAGGAAAAATTCATTGAGTTGAAACGGGTGAAACGGTGCCAAAACCGGCATTGAAAACCCTAACCGGAGCTCAAAAAGACGGAAAGCTTCCGGGATTGATTTTGATCGAACGGAAGCAATTTAAATTGATCCAACTGCACAGGAGACCTCAGGAACCCGCCGGGACGATTCCAGGAAAATTTCGTCTCGAACCGGTATCGGTCAAAAAGTAGTCGAATTAATATGAATAGTAAAAGTCAAAGTCAACAAATGCTTTTGCATTTATGACATCATAAATCCATTTAATAAATGGAAAGAAAATGGTGGTTGGTAGCATTAATGGCCATGATTTATTTGCTTTTTGATCTAAAGGCCAAGATTTGGCCAAAAATTCACCATTTTAATTTTTGAAAAATATGGAAAGAATTAGTGTTGAAAGGTGGTGAAATGTGATTGGTTGAAAGCCAAATTAATTAGCTTGTTTCATGCATAAGTCGGCAAAACTTGGCAAAAGTGGCCGAGACAATATTTCAAAGCCAAAAACCAAGAGAAAATTTTCTAAGTCATTTTCCTTGGAGGAGCCGTGAGGAACCAAGAGAGAGCCAAGTGATTTCTTCAATTTTCTTTCACAAAAATTGTGTCAAAGTATTCCTTGAAGACAAAGGAAGCAAGTGAACAAGGTAATTCCTCTTGGATTTAACTTTTTCTTGGTTTTTCTTCAAGAAAACCGTGGGATGAATAGTGGAAAAAGATGGAAAAATTTTTGGTTATTTTCAACGATTTGATGCTTGGGTTTTGTTAAGGGTGTAATTAGGAAGAAAACCATGTAATTGGTTTAAAGAAAAACCAAAATTTTGTTGGTTTTCCAAGGGTAAAACCGTGGGTTACCATGAGTAATCAATGAGAAATTTTTGTGGTTTAAGTGTTAACATGCTTTCAATTTAAATTTTGTTAAGAATAAAGCATGATTTACATTATGGAAAGCTTGAAAAAAATTTTTGGTGTGGACTTACCTAATGTGGCCGTGGGATTACTTAGGGTTTGGAAGAAAAATTTTGCATGGTTTATGTGATATTTGGATGATTTAAATCATGCATTTTATAATGTAAAAGATGGAATTATGATTGAAAGCATGAAACAAAAATGTTGTGCATGTTTTTCATTAAGTGGCCGTGGGTTATAAGTGATTAAAAACCCTAGGAAAATTGTTGAAAAATGCAATGAAAATGGGCTTGAAAATGTGTTAAGAAAATGACATTCTAATAGCCTAAGATTTGGTGAAAATTTGAGAAGTTTTGGTTAGGTTTTGATTGTCAAAACCGTGACCAAGAACTAAGGATGAAAATGAAAAAAATTTTTGTGTAATGTGGGTTAAAATGCAAATTGGAATCTTGTGAGCTTTTATGTAAAAGTTTGGAAAACTTTTACATAAAATAGGCTTGTGGTATAGTACGTGGCAGGTACATATGGTCCGAGGCGTACCTAACGTCGGAAGCCTTAAAATTACGCCGAAATGCTGCCGAAATTTCGAAAACGGCATTCGGGGTAAAATGGAAATTAAAAATAAAAAGTTTGGGGTCGGGTCGGAAACCCGAGTCCCTAACGGAAAATTGAATAAGGAAAACCTAAGGGTGGTTCGTGAATAGTAACCCGTCCCCTAAAAATATAAACCGCCAGTGAAATTGAAAAACCGACCCCGAGGGGGGGCGTTTTTGGAAACGAAATAAAGGTCTGAGTCGGGAACGGAAAATCCGAGCCTCGGAGACCTAGATCGGGAATGTCTAGATGAATGTTTTAAATACTAGTGAAACGTCCATTTGAGGCTCTGAAACGATAGAAAATCACTAAACCGACGTAAGGGTCGAAATAGTACCACCCAAGGGACGGGTGATAAGTAAATAATGTAATCGCAACAATTAAGTTGTAAAAATTTACCGAGAACTAGAAAAGATTGTTTTAAGATTTTAGGGACTCAGAAAATCCCGTTTAAGCACCAAAATGAGAATGTTACGACCCCAAGACCCGTTAGGGGCAAAACGGTCATTTTGACCAAAAAGTCTAGAAGAGTCAAGAAAGGGGCGTTAAACCTTCCAGTTAGCTATTTTATAGTTCTCGGGCTTAGGGAACCCAGTCTAAGCAGAAAAATAGAAACGTCCCCCAGCCCAGTTACTATTCACGTGCATGGCACTATTCACGTGAATAGTACTATTCACCTAGTTTATCAAAAATTTCTGAAATTCTCGGAAATGGTTGCTAGAGCGCTAGAAAAGTTGAAACAGAGTCATTAGGACTTTAAATGTCGTTATAAGACTTTAATTAAGATTTTAAAAGCCAAAGTTCAGATTTCAGTATAATAAAGTCAGTTAATGAAAATGTATTAACTGATGATATTATGTCTTTAGGAAATTCAACTAGAGACGGGCAAAGGAGCTTGACGGACTATAGAAGTTTACACTAGCACAAGTGTTGTAAGTACAGACATTTAATTGTCTACTCACGAATTGACTTGCCATAGAGTTGTATTATATATATATACACATTTAAGTTATTCAGTTTGTGACATGATACTAACATGTTCACGAGAATAGTTAAGCAAGACCAGAAAAAGAAAAGAGGAATAAGATAAGTCAAATAATAAGACTTAAAAGTTAAGGTTGGCGTACCGGCCTCTCTAGTTTTGAGGTTCAAAGATAGCCTCCACCCCAGTTGTGTGGCGCTGCCTCGTTAATAATGAGGTAGTTAATGGCTTGAATTGCTGCCTATAGGTAGTAGTCCAGAAATGACCTTAGGGTTGATTGGTGGGTCGCTCCCCTGATCCTCTATTGGTCTGCACGCACTAGGTACGTCCAACCACGGGCCCACAAGTGAAAGATTAAGCAAGATAAAGTAAAGCAAAGAAAAGAAAGAAATAGAATAGAAAGGATAAGTAAAGCATAGGAGTAAGAAAATAATTGGTCATAAGTTGACTAACCCTAAGTGTGGTGTATTCGGCTTATTTACTTGTATGTTTGTACTTACTGAGCTTTAGCTCATTAGTCTATTCGTGATGTAGGTAATAAAGGTAAGCAACCAGCAATATGAAACAAGAGTAGCGGACTGGCAGGCAGATCCCAGCGATGTCATGGACGGGTTATGGTTCCGTTTCGCAGAGTTCCGCTGTAATCAGAGTGTAAAAGAAAGAAAGTGTAATAGTGAGGTATATGTATAAAGATAAGACAAGAGTGCAATATGTAAAGTAGTGAAACAAGCTTAAAAGTATGATTTTATTTTCACGTACTTTAAAGTAACAAGACCGTAAAATATATTTTGGAAAAAAAAAAGTATTAAGTAGTACGTATATATTTATGTATACACTATTTTCAAGAATTAATAGTTTCATTCAGTCAAGTTTAAAAAAAAAAAAAAAGAAAAAAAAAATATTCCTAGTTTTCAAGAACAAATCCTTTAAAACCCCCAAGAAGAAGAAAGTTATAAAGACAAGCAAGCTAAGTAAGAATAAGCAAAGAATAAAGAAAGCAAGCAAGATAAGGTGGATGACCTAAGCTAGAGGGGTCGCCCACACAAGGCCCGTCGGCCTATCCCGAGGGGTCGTGTCTCGATATTCGTGTCATATTCTAATTTACCTATTAGGATCTCCAAAAATTAATTTGAATCCCAATTAAATTGAAATTTTCCACACAATCAAAATTTCAATCTTTTAATCAAATTTAACTTTTGGGAAAAATAAATTACGGTCTTCAATCTTCAATCTCCTCCAAGAATAATTACATAAAATTTCCTAAACCGTTCCGGTGTATAAAAATTCTAACCATAAAAATTCTAAGAGACAAAAATTAAAATCCATGGGAAAATTACAGTGTTAATAAACTGCTCCCATGGTTACATAAAAATTCCTAGATACAATTTTTCTAAATTCTAAGGAACCATAACCGGTATAAACAAGCATGCTTATAATAATTCAAAAAATTAAAATAACCACATACTTTATACATAATCCATGATAACAACATAAAGGAACCCTAGAATGCCACTCTTTAAATATCAAATCCATACATAAATAAAAAGACTAAGTAATTGTCTAATTTATGTACATGGCATAGTCATAAGATGGCTCTGATACCAATTGTAGGTTAATAAATCGGTAAAAACGTATCAAAGTGACGCAGTGGAACAATAAAAATTTTTAGATCGTTAAATATCTCATGATGCCATATACAATAAATCAACAACAATTAAAACTCATACCTCAAGGACGCCAATCTGCAGGAGGAGAATGACCGGAGGCTTCAACCAACTAGCCTTTTCTACTATTCTCCAATTCCCGAATGGCTGAGTGTGTGGGCACTCTGAACCTCGATCAGTATGCTAGCACTGCTAGTCTTCTTCCGACCACCCAGATCTCTAAAAAACTTTATTGTCACGATGAGCTGTGCAACAATAAGCCTGCTCACCTGAGAGTCTGTGGTCTGAGAGAACTGGAGTGGCAGGACCTCTATTTATAGACCTGCATGAGATGATTCTCTGAATTCGAATTGGACTAGGAAAAGATATTCTCCCTTATCCATAACCAAAAAATCAGAATTTTTTCATGGGAAAATCCAACAATAAAATTCGGTTTTCTTAGGATAAATCCAATCCAAATCTAAACAAGATTTTAACTAGAATTTTATCTCCCTTTTTCAACCCAAAAAATCTGAAAATTCGTAGGAGAAAATCTTCTCCAAATATTCGGCCACTTTTAGGATAAGGAAGAATCAAAATTCCACTAGGATTTTCAAGCTTGAATCTTATCTCAACCTTATCCAAAATAACCGAATTTTCTTAGGAGATTTTCTCCCTAATTTCGGCCACTTTTCAGGGAAGGAGAGAATCCAAATTCAACTGGGATTGAAACTTGAATTTTTTCCTTTGAATCATATCCACAAAAAAACCGAAATTTCCTTGAGGATTATCCTCAAAATTTCGTGCAACATTTGTTAGGATTTGGATTCAAAATTCAAGTAGGATTCTAACAAGATTATCCTCTTCAAATCCAACTCAAATTCGAATTTCAAACCTTGTGGATTTTCCACAACAAATTCGAATCATACTTGGACTGTGATTCAAAATTTGAATTTCAAATTTCAAATTCGAATTTCAAATTCATATTTCGAATTTCAAATTTCAAATTTCAAATTTAAATTTCAAATTCAAATTTCAAATTCGAATTTCAAATTTCAAATTTCAAATTTCAAATTCCACGGAACGGTTGTGTTTCAAATTCTTGTTCTCATGGATAATTTTCTACACCTCCAATCCAATCTCAAATAAAATCATGGCAACTTTATTTGGAGTTCGAATAATTGTGTACTCTATTATCCAAAACAAAATCTGAATCCAACCGGAGAGAATCTTGTCTACCATTCTAATCCTGTGTCATCACCATCCATGCATAATAAACCAGCCAATAGCATACATAAATCAATTTGCCAAACGTTAAGGAATTATGTGGAGCTAGTAGAGGGACTGATTGGACATATATATAATCGGGCTCCTGTAAATCCATATGATCATCATTCTTTACCGAACAACTCAATCATATGATCACTAGTTTCAGAGTCACACCACTATAAACCTGAAACTAAACTCCCAATTATATACCGTATTACGTAAGCCTGTGACGAGCTACTATCTAATGACCTTGTCATATATGCAAAACCTTCATATGATATCCATGATCAGCCTTAGGTCAAAGTCCGTTTAATCCTACTGATCAGGCTATCTTAAATTTACATTATACTACCAAATCAAGAAAATGATTATTCACCGTATGTGAATAAGAAGTCATCCGCCTAGCAGACGACCCAAGGCCTTGTCCATTTTCACATTCAGTATAATGCCTTTAAGAGGATACCTTTAACTCCTTGGAGCTATGATTCCGATATCTGTACGAACCCTTCATCGTATACAAGTCGTGCACCCAACGAACCGGTCTATAAGCTTACTACCTCTGAGACGCTTTAGCCATTGGAACATCAAAGTACATAAGTCATATACATGAAGTAGTTCATTTACTCAGGATTAAGGTTATTGCACAATGAACGTCAAAAGTAGATTGATCCACTCATAGCGGACTACGTAGATCAATCACACTTTAGTCCCGGTCTAATATGTCACCACCAAGTAACATATCTATGTCTCTACTTGGGAGTCCAGCTCCAGACAGTCAAGACAAACCGTCCCCTCCAAGGCTTTAGACAACATAATAGTCTTAACATGAGTTAGATGCTCGGTCTAACCCCATAGACTACAGACCATAGTTTAGACCGCTAACTTTAGAACATTGTCTTCTCGCATACAAAAGTCCATTGCATGCAACGTCCTAACAGTTTTAACACAAGCAGTCAGTGAGCCATATTTGCTTACATTTACTTTAACATGTAAATAAGACGAGGACAGATAGCAATGTAATGAATAACCTCTATGTATAATTTTATTATCCAGTTCAAAATAAATACATCAAAAATGTCTCTAATGCTTAGGGCATTTCCTAACACGTTCAACCTACTAATCAAGCTATCTTAAAGTTCCATTATACTACCAAATAAGAAATTGATTATTTACCATGTGAATAAGAAATCATCCACCTAGTAGAAGACCCAAGGCCTTGTCTATTTTCACATCTAGTATAATGCCTTTAAGAGGATACCTTTAACTCCTTATTAGAGTTATGATTCCAATATTTATAAATAAACCCTCCATCGTATACAAGTCATGTGCCCAACAAACCGGTTTATAAGCTTACTAACTCTGAGACGCTTTAGCCATTGGAACATCAAAGTACACAAGTCATATATATGAAGTAGTTTATTTAATCAGGATTAAGGTTATTATATAATGAACGTCAAAAGCAGATTAATCCACTCATAGTGGACTACATAGATCAATTATACTTTAGTCCCGGTCTAATATGTCACCACCAAGCAATATATCTATGTCTCTAGTCGAGAGTCGTTGCTCTGGACAGTCAAGACAAACTATCCCTGTGATAACCAAGAATTTTCAGATTCTCGGAGAGAATTAAAATTGTATGTATTATAACAATTTTAATGTATAAAATGTGAAAAAATTATGTTTTAATATTGTTGAGAATACTGTGAAAATGTTCTAACAATGTCAAAGAGTGTGAATTCAGAGGTGGAAAATCTTCTCAAACAGAATCGGGTGAGACGGCTCGAAAACGGTGTTAGGAAATGCCCTAAGCATTAGAGATATTTTGATGTATTTATTTTGAACTGGATAATAAAATTATATATATAGAGGTTATTCAATACACTGCTGTGTGTCCTCATTCTATTTACATGTTAAAGTAAATGTAAGCAAATATGGCTCCCTGATTGCTTGTGTTAAACTGTTAGAACGTTACATGCAATGGACTTTTTGTATGTGAGAAGACAATGTTTTAAAGTAAGCGGTCTAAACTAAGGTCTGTAATCTATGGGATTGGACCGAGCATCCAACTCATATTAAGACTATTATGTTATCTAAAGCCATGGTGGGGACGGTTTGTCTTGACTGTCTGGAGCATAGACTCCCAAGTAGAGACATAGCTATGTTACTTGGTGGTGACATATTAGACCGAGACTAAAGCATGATTGATCTACGTAGTCTGCTATGAGTGGATCAATCTGCTTTTGACGTTCATTGTGCAGTAATCTTAATCCTGAGTGAACGGACTACTTCATGTATATGTCTTTGTACTTTAATGTTCCAATGGCTAAAGCATCTCAGAGGTAGTAAGCTTATAGACTAGTTTGCTGGGTGCATGACTTGTATACGATGAAGGGTTTGTTTACAGATATCTGAATCATAGCTCTAATAAGGAGTTAAGGGTATCTTGTTAAAGGCATTATACTGAATGTGAAAATGGACAAGGCCTTGGGTCGTCTATTGGGCGGATGACTTCTTATTCACATATGGTGAATAATCATTTTCTTAATTTGGTAGTATAATGTAACTTTAAGATAGCCTGATCAGTAGGATTAAATAGACTTTAGCCTAAGGCTGATCATGGATATCATATGAGGGTTCTGCATACATGACAAGGTCGTTGGACGATAGCTTCTCACAGGCTTATGTAATACGGTGTATAATTGGGAGTTCAGTTTCAGGTTTATAGTGGTGTGACTCTGAAATTAGTGATCATATGATTGAATTGTTTGGTAAAGAATGATGATCATATGGATTCACGGGTGCCCGATTATATATGTCCAATTGGTCTCTCTACTAGCTCCACATAATTCATTAATGATTGGCAAATTGATTTGAGTATGCTATTGGCCGGTTGATTATGCACGGATGGTGTTGACTTAGGATTAGGATGGTAGACAAGATTCTCTCCAGTTGAATTCAGATTATGTTTTGGATAATGGAGTACACAATTATTCGAACTCCAAATAAAGTTGCCATAATTTTATTTGAGATTGGATTGGAGTTGTAGAAAATTATCCATGAGAACAAAAATTTGAAATACAACTGTTTGTGGATTCTGAAATTTGAAATTTGAAATTTGAAATTTGAATTTGAAATTTGAATTTTGAAATTTGAAATTCAAATTTTGAATCACTGTCCTAGTGGAATTCAAATTCTTTGTGGATAATTCCACAAGGCTAGAATTTGAATTTGAGTTGGATTATGAAGAAGAAAATCTTGTTTGAATCCTACTTGACTTTTGAATCCCAATCCTAACTAACTTGGTCAAAAATTTTGAGGAATATCCTCATGGAATTTTCAAAATTTTTGTGGATAAGATTCAGAAAAAAATTCAAGTTTCAATCCCAGTTGAATTAGGATTCTCTCCTCCCTATATTGGCCGAAAATTTTGACTGAATCTCTAAGGAGATTTTCAGTTATTTTCGATAAGGATGAGATAAAATTCAAGCTCGAAAATCCTAGTTGAATTTTGATTCTTTTCATTACAACATGGTCGAAAATTTTATGGAATAGTCCTAATAGATTTTTCGGATTTTTTGGTTGGTTAATGCTGAGATAAAATTCAAGTTAAAATCGTGTTTGAATTTTGAATCCGAAATCCTAAAGTTGGCCGAATTTTTTAGTTGGGATAAGGCCTAGAAAATTCAGATTTTATGGATGGATAAGGGAGAAAATCTTCTCCTAATCTAATTCAAATTTAGAGGATCACCTCATGCAAGTCTATAAATAGAGGTCCTGTTACTCCAGTTCTCTTAGACCACAGACTCTCAGGTAAGCAGGCTTATTCTTGCACAACTCACCGTAACAATAAGTTCTTTAGAGATCTGGGTGGTCGGAAGAAGACTAGCAGTGCTAGCATACCGATTAAGGTTTAGAGTGCCCACACACTCAGCCATTCGAGAATTGGAGAATAGTAGAGAAGGCTAGTTGGTTGAAGCCCTCCAATCATTCTCCTCCTGCGGATGGGCGTCCTTTGAGGTATGAGTTTAAATTGTTGTTGGTTTATTGTATATGGCATCATGAGATATTTAACGATCTTCAAAAATTTTTATTATTTCGCTGCGCCACTCTGATACGTTTTTACCGATTTATTTCGTACAATTGGTATCAGAGCCATCTCATGACTATGCCATGTACGTAAATTAGACAATTAGTAGTCTTTTTATTTATGTATGGATTTGATATTTAGAGAGTGGCATTCTAGGTTTCCTTTATATTGTTATCATGTATTATGAATATAGTATGTGGTTATTTTAATTTTTTAAATTATTATAAGCATGCTTGTTTTATGCCGATTATGGTTCCTTAGAATTTAGAAAATTGTATCTAGGAATTTTTATGTAACCATGGGAGCAGTTTATTATCACTGTAATTTTTCCCATGGATTTTAATTTTTTGTCTCTTAGAATTATTATGATTAGAATTTTTGTACACCGGAAACGGTTTAGGAAATTTTATGTAATTATTCTTGGAGAAGATTGAAGTTTGAAGACCGTAATTTATTTTTTCCCAAAAGTTAAATTTAATTTAAAGGTTGAAATTTTGATTGTGTGGAAAATTTCAATTTAATTAGGATTCAAATTAATTTTTTTAAAGATCCTAATGGGTAAATTGGAATATGACATGAAAATCGAGGACCGACCCCCTCGGGATGGACCACCAATCATGGTGGGGTTGCAGCCCTTGCCCTCGAGCAGGATGGGGCTACAACGGCCCCTGCCCATGGCTACACCACCCACGGCTGCAAGCACTGCCTGCAGTTGAGGGTGGCCGTGGCCCTGGGCGTTCAACCTGGCAGCTACTGTGCCCAGCCCAGGCGTGCAGCCTGGCATGGCTGCACATAGCCTACGGCCGCGGGCTGCCAGCCCCCCCGGGGCTAGGGGTTGCCCACGGCGGCTGTCGGCCTCCGGGGTCGACGGTTCGAAAATCAAAAAATTTTGATTTTTAAATTTGAGATTTAATTTTTAAATCATGTTTAAAAATATGTAATTGAAAATTTGAAATTTTTGAAATTACATATTATTGCACATGATATTTAAAATTGTTTAAATTTGAATTTGAAATTTAAATTTGAAATTCGAATTTAGAATTTGAATTTGAAATTTAAATTTTGGAATTTAAATTTTAAATGATTCTTAGGATGAGAAATAAATGGAGAGGCTACATAAAGATAGATACAAGAAGACGGAACAAAATTCAAGACCCAAAGAATGCTTTGGATGGAATTTTGTAAACTTTATTTTCTTCATCCTAGGATGGAACCATGACTTGGTTATTATTCTATCAATTATTTTTTCTATGATATGTCATGGATGTATAAATATGTATTGATGGATGTTTTATATGTATATTTGATAACATGTCATATAGGATAGGTAAGTGCCACTCATACTATTTTGATCATACATATTTGTCAAAACTTGCATGTTTTTCAAAATATTAAGTGGGAGAAGGTTTCAAACAAAACCCATGGCCTCCATTGTTGATCCATATGTGAAAGTATGGTAATGCCTCGCGTCAGTTCTGCCCTGACCACACCCCTCGGTAGGTGTTTACCGCTGTCGGTATACTAGGTTGGATCTCCTATATGGAAAACGTGTTCAGGCACGATCCTATTCATGACCACCCCTCGGTGGCTTGGTAAGATGTGGATCGGGCTACGTAAACAATGGTTATACACTCAAGACTCGCTTAGTTATTAACCTTCCCTAGAAGCTTTATTAACTAAACTGGTGGCCAAATAAGCGGTTATTAATATATGTCTTAACCTTGGAGGATTTAAGGCTACATATATTAATTGGACGGGGTCCATGTTCTGGCTATTTGTTTTCATGACCACCCCTCGGTCGCTTGGGGCAATAGGTGCTGAGAATTACCATTGCAATGCTACATTTTTTTTAAGTTTCATGTAGGAACATACTTGTATGTTTTATTTGCTAAATTATCTGTATATTTGCTTAGGCTTTGTAATGATGTCTAGTATAATTTTATTTCAGTTCAAAATGTCACCGACACCCCTCATTTCAATACTTACTAAGAATAAACTGAATGGTGATAATTATAAGGATTGGAAAAGAAATCTGTTGATAGTTCTCAACTGCGAGAGACACAAGTTCATACTGGATGAACCATGCCCACCAGGGCCAAAACCTGACACACCGCTTAAGGAGGTCTCGGTTGCCTATACTCGTTGGAGAGAATCCAATGATATAGCTCGATGCTACATGCTTACTAGCATGACGAGTGCTTTACAAAAGCAGCATGAGACTTATCAGGTTGCTAGGGAGATCATGGAAAATCTAGAGGACATGTTCGGAGGCCAAGAAAAGTTAGCTCGACAGTCCACTATAACTAGTATTATGAACTCCAAGCAAAAGGTGAGTACTCCGGTGAAGGACCATCTGATCACTCTAATGGGATTCTTCGCTGAGGCTACCAAAAACGGTGCTGAACTGGACTATAACACCCAGATCGAGATAGTGTTCAAAACTCTATCAAAAGATTTTGTGGGGTTTAAGGCCGCATATAATCTAGCGACAAGGGAGTTAGGACTAACCGAGCTCATAAAGCAACTCCAAGCTTATAAGTGGATGATCAGGGATGGGGATGCGGTCCAACTGAAAGGAGAAGCCAATTTGGCAGAATCTTCTAGACCCTCATGGAAGAGGAAGAGGCCAAATCAGAAGCAAGTGGCTTCCAGTTCTTCTAATCCTCCTGTCTCAGATGGGAAGAAGAAGAAGAAGAACAAGAAGCCCAGGGACCCTAAAAAGTCCAAGTGCTTCCACTGTGGGAAGGTAGGTCACTTCAGGAAGACTTGCCGGGAATTCCTAGCTGCAAGGGCAAGGAAGGTAAGGAACTTCACTATTTAGAAGCGTGTTTGGTGGAAGAATCAAAAGACACTTAGGTCATTGATTCAGGCACCACTAATCATGTTTGTGTTTCTATGTAGGGGTTCATGGAAACGAGAAGTCTACATGATAGGAGCCTCTCGTTGTGGACTGGAGACGGTGGCCTGGTAGTGGCTGAGGCAGTGGGAGATATTTACCTTTACTTTGATGAATTTTGGTTTATTTTATTAAAAGACTATTTTTGTGTTCCTAATTTTAGAAGGAACCTTATATCGGTAGCTTGTTTAATAAAAGATTCTTATTCAGTTTCTTTTAGTAAAAGAGTTGATATTCGTAGAAATAAGTCTTTTATCTATTCTGTATGGATGGATGGAAACCTATATTTGATCAAACCAAAGATGTACTCACTGCTTGACACCGAATTAATAGATAACTCTAAAAGATTGAAAGTTTCTCACTCTAACAAGGCGTATCTTTGGCATTTAAGACTTGGTCATATTAATCAGGATAGGATTCAAAGGTTGATAAAAGACGGTTCGCTCGAATCTCTGGAGAAGGTACGTCTTCTTCAATGTGAGTCTTGTCTTGAGGGTAAGATGACTAAGAGGTCTTTTAGAGCTAAGAGTACTAGGGCTCAGGAACTCTTAGAAATTATGCACACTGACGTATGTGGCCCCATGAACGTCACAGCACGAGGAGGGTTCAAGTATTATGTCTCATTTATAGACGATTACTCGAGGTATGGATATGTGTATTGATGCACCGCAAGAGTGAAACCTTTGACAAGTTCAAAGAGTATCGTGCGGAAGTGGAAAAGCAAATGGGTAAATCCATAAAAACACTTCGATCTGATCGAGGTGGTGAATACCTCTCCGATGAATTTCTAGGACATCTTGTAGAGAATGGGATATTATCCCAATTGACTGTACCTGTGTCACGGCCCAAAATTTAGACTCGTGACACGGCAGCCAAATCATAATATCAACCCGAGATTTAAGGAAAAACATTTATTACGAAGAGCAGGTCAACATTATAATTTAGCTAAGCCTAATTATTTATAAAGTAGCATCATAACCACATAATAAAATAAAGGAGAAAATAAATGCATTTTAATGCGGAAATCAAACACAAAATCGGTTTTCAAATGAAATTACCCACCATAAAATATTCCCAAGCATAAAATTTAAATAACGTGAAATAAAGTACAAACTTAAAGTCTCATTATATCAGAACGAGAAACATAAAGAAGAAGATGGAGAAAACGGATGGCATCATCTTCGGTAGTAACGGATATCTCAACGATTTTCGGAACTGCTACCTCCCGCACCTGGAAGTAGTCATTTCGAAATCACAAAGAAAAGGGACGTGAGCGCTGGCTCAGTAGGACAGAAACAAAGGTGGATTAAACAGGTAGCATTTAAATGTATGGCATAATATTCGTTTCCGAAAATAAAATCAACAATTTAAGAATACATGGCATAATAATCATTTAAAACAAATAATCAACAATTTCGTGAAAACATTTTTAATATAAGTTTTATTTTGCTGAGGACTTAGCGTAGCTGCAATTTACGTACCCCAATATTAAAATAATAAATCATTAAAATAAACCATCATATTTTGAGTGAGGACTTGACGTAGCTATAATATACGTGCCTTGAATTGAATTATCCTAGATCATCTCGTTACGGTCTAAATAGGCCGAACGGCCCTGTGCAGGTTTAGGGACCTTCCCCCATGGTGTCAACTTTGGGACGCACGCATCATTTACAATGATCATGAACTAGAGCTCAATTATGTTCACCGGATTATTCAAAAGATGGTATTTACCAAGTTATATTATGCCATAAATCAAAACACGTTTTAAAATACACATTTAATTACCAAATACGTTGCATGCGTTTATTTCATCAAAAATAATATAATTATTTCATAAACTGAAAACAGCATGCCATTGATAAAACAGGGAAATTTAAAACACTTGACTACTCCCAGAAAAGGCGAGAACGTCCTACCTTGATTATCGCACAAGCGTTACGATAACGTGATCCACAAATCCAGTAAGAACGTCAAATAAATCCTATAATCACAACATATGATCAGTCTAGGTCTAGACATAATCATCCAATCATTTTAGTGTGCCACAAAAGATTTTAAAATGTTTAATAAACATTTGGGATTTAAAACAAATTTGTGAAAAACTCTAAGTTAGGATATTACTGGATATGGACAGACTGACCTAGGCTGATTGTAAAATCAATATTAATTCATTTTTAATCCCAAAAATTCTAAATTTTTAATATGTTAAACTAGACATCCGTAGCTTTAATTCCATATAATTTTTATAATTTTTGGACATCGTTTGGTTATTCAATTAGGCCAAAAACTGAGGGGTTGTTTTCAGGCATAAAATCTGGGTTTCAGTTTCAGTTAAAAAACTGGCAGTTCTGTCCGCCTATCTTAGAAATATTTTGACTGAGCAAACGGATGAGTTTGGCTCTTTAATTTTAGGCTCAAGAATCACTCAAAAATCGTTTTTAAAACTCAAGTTATGGCTGACACAAATTTACTGTTCATATGGTAATTTTCCAGATTTCTGTTTTTCTGTGTCCGAATTTCAATTAGTCTCAAATCAACTCAATTTTCATCCAATGATCACGAAATTTTGTGGAGGACCTTATTTATATGTGCTTAACACTACCCAAGAATCAAATTGACAAAAACATAAAATTTTACACATGTGATAATAGGGTTTTTGAAAGGGAAACAAAGAGGCAAAATTTTTAGGGTTTGAGAGAGAGATTCACACCTTGTTTGTGCTGCACTATTTTTGATGTTTGGTCTCCTTTTTGGCTGAATTTGTGTGAGTGTTGGGGTCTTCAAAACAGTAGGGAAAACAGTGGAGAAAACCATATAAATTTCAGATTTAAAATCAAAAGGAGAAGGAAGGAAAAAGTTGATTTCTCACCTTGTTTTTGTCTCAAAATTTGTTAAATCCTTGAGCTGCCTTTAGGTAGGTTTTGTTTGTTGTTTTGGGGTTGTTTTGGGAGAGAAAATTCAGAGAGGAAACAAGGGGAGGCTGGCCGAATTTTTGAGAGTGAAAGGAAGGGTGAATGAGAGTTAAAAGAGGGTTTTTATACTAGGTTTTTCTTTCCCTTTCTCTTCCTTGTTTGGCAGAAAATTTTAAGGGGCAAAAGGGAAATTTTTTGTGCTGTTTTGAGGCTAGGGTTTTCTCTCTTATTTCCCCTTAAGTGGCCGAAAATTATCCATTAGTTTTTAGGAAAAAAATAATTTGAATTTTGAATGAGTTTTGACCTAGCTTTTAATTCAAATAAAATCTCATTTATTTCCTACACTTTATGGCTGAAATTCTTCTTTATATTTAAGGGATGAAATTTAAATTTGAATCCTCCTTGGATTTGTGGGATTTAAATTTTAATTAAAAATCCCAAGTGATGGCCGAATATTTTAGGGTTTTTTTTTTAAGTTAAAATTGTTGACTTTTTGAGCGGAATTTGACTAGGAAACCAACCTAGGGTTTCCAAAAGATTTTTAATTACTTTTTTTGGCACACTAATTTTATTTAAATTATATATTGACCCTTAAATAAAATTTAAGGCGTCACAACCTGGTACTCCACAACAGAATGGTGTAGCCGAAAGGAGAAACAGGATCTTATTGAATATGGTACGGTCCATGATGAGTTATTCAACGCTGCCGTTATCATTCTGGGGATATGCATTACAAACGACAAGCTATATTTTGAACCAGGTTCCAAGCAAATCAATTCTCAGGACTCCGTATGAATTGTGGCGTGGCAGGAAGCCCTCCCTTGGATATATGAGAATATGGGGCTGCCCGGCATATGTACTGGATGGGGATACGAAGAAGTTGGAACCAAGATCAGAATTATGCATGTTTGTAGGGTATCCTAAGGGAACTAAGGGAGGTCTGTTCTATAACCCAAAGGAACAAAAGTCATTGTTTCAACCCATGCGACATTCTTGGAGGAAAGTCACATGAATGACTTTAAGCCTTGAAGCAAAGTGGTGCTAGAGGAGTTATCGGGTAAAAGAACTGCTCCACAAGTTTCGATCTTGGACACAAGTCCGAGTTCCGGTGAAAGACCTATAGACGATCAACAATTTAGGGTGCCTCATCGTAGTGGGAGGGTTTTGAAGAAGCCTAATTTCTTCATGTATGATGCTGAGGTATACCAGGCTGAAGCTCATGGGCATGAGGATGATCCGGTCACCTATGATGAAGCTATAAATGATGTTGATTCTAAATCTTGGAAACAAGCCATGAACAATGAGATGGATTCTAGGAAATCTAACTCTGTTTGGGAACTTGTAGATCTACCGGATGTGATAAAACCCATTGGATGCAAGTGGGTCTATAAAAGAAAGAAGGATGAGGAAGGGAGAGTGGAAAATTTCAAAGCTAGACTGGTTGCAAAGGAGTACATGCAAAAGGCTAGAATCGATTACGATGAAAGCTATGCTGAAGTCTATCCATATTCTTCTGTCCGTTGCTGCGGTTCTCGATTATGAGATCTGGCAAATAGACGTCATGTTAGGAAATGTCGTAAGCATTAGAGACATTTTGATGTATTTATTTTGAACTGGATAATAAAATTATATATAGAGGTTATTCATTACATTGCTATCTATCCTTGTTTTATTTACATGTTAAAGTAAATGTAAGCAAATATGACTCCCTGACTGCTTGTGTTAAACTGTTAGAACGTTGCATGCAATGGACTTTTGTATGCGAGAAGACAATGTTCTAAAGTTAGCAGTCTAAACTATGGTCTGTAGTCTATGGGGTTAGATCAAGCATCTAACTCATGTTAAGACTATTATGTTGTCTAAAGCCTTGGAGGGGACGGTTTGTCTTAACTGTCTGGAGCTGGACTCCCAAGTAGAGACATAGATATGTTGCTTGGTGGTGACATATTAGATCGGGACTAAAACGTGATTGATCTACGAAGTCCGCTTTGAGTGGATCGATCTGCTTTTGACGTTCATTATGCAGTAACCTTAATCCTGAGTAAAAGGACAGTTTCATGTATATGACTTATATACTTCGATGTTCCAATGGCTAAAGCGTCTCAGAGGTAGTAAGCTTATAGACTGGTTCGTTGGGTGCATGACTGGTTATAGATATCAGAATCATAGCTCTAATGAGGAGTTAAGGGTATCCACTTAAAGGCATTATACTGAATGTGAAAATGGACAAGGCCTTGGGTTGTCTGCTGAGTGGATGACTTCTTATTCACATATGGTGAATAATTATTTTCTTAATTTGGTAGTATAATGTAACTTTAAGATAGCCTGATCAGTAGGATTAAACGGACTTTGGCCTAAGGCTGATCCTGGATATCATATGAGGGTTCTGCATACATGACAAGGTCATTGGACGATAGCTTCTCACAGGCTTATGTAATACGGTATATAATTGGGAGTTCAGTTTTAGGTTTATAGTGGTGTGACTCTGAAATTAGTGATCATATGATTAAGTTGTTCAATAAAGAATGATGATCATATGGATTTGCGAGAGCCCGATTATATATGTCTAATCAGTCCCTCTACTAGCTCCACATAATTCCTTAAAGTTTGGCAAAATTGATCTGTGTATGCTATTGGCTAGTTTATTATGCATGGATGGTGTTGACATAGGATTAGGATGGTAGACATGTTAGGAAATGCCCTAAGTATTAGAGACATTTTGATGTATTCATTTTGAACTGGATAATAAAATTATACATAGAGGTTATTCATTACATTGCTATCTGTCCTCGTCTTATTTATATGTTAAAGTAAATGTAAGCAAATATGGCTCACTGACTGCTTATGTTAAAACTGTTAGAACGTTGCATGCAATGGTCTTTTGCATGCGAGAAGACAATGTTCTAAAGTTAGCAGTCTAAACTATGGTCTGTAGTCTATGGGGTTAGACCGAGCATCTAACTCATGTTAAGACTATTATGTTGTCTAAAGCCTTGGAGGGGACGGTCTGTCTTGACTGTCTGGAGTTGGACTCCCAAGTAGAGACATGGATATGTTGCTTGGTGGTGACATATTAGACCGGGACTAAAGCGTGATTGATCTACGTAGTCCGCTATGAGTGGATCAATCTGCTTTTGACGTTCATTGTGCAATAACCTTAATCCTGAGTAAATGAACTACTTCATGTATATGACTTGTGTACTTTGATGTTCCAATGACTAAAGCGTCTCAGAGGTAGTAAGCTTATAGACCGGTTCGTTGGGTGCATGACTTGTATACGATGAAGGGTTTGTTTGCAGATATCGGAATCATAGCTCTGAGGAGTTAAAGGTATCCTCTTAAAGGCATTATACTGAATGTGAAAATGGAAAAGGCCTTGGGTCGTCTGCTGGGCGGATGGCTTCTTATTCACATATGGTGAATAATCATTTTCTTGATTCGGTAGTGTAATGGAACTTTAAGATAGCCTGATCAGTAGGATTAAACGGACTTTGACCTAAGGCTGATCATGGATATCATATGAGGGTTTTGCATACATGACAAGGTCATTGGATGGTAGCTCGTCACAGGCTTACGTAATACGATATATAATTGGGAGTTCAGTTTCAAGTTTATAGTGGTGTGACTCTGAAATTAGTGATCATATGATTGAGTTGTTCGGTAAAGAATGATGATCATATGGAATCACGGGAGCCCGATTATATATGTCGAATCAGTCCCTCTACTAGCTCCACATAATTCCTTAACGTTTGGCAAATTGATTTGTGTATGCTATTGGCTAGTTTATTATGCATGGATGGTGATGACACAGGATTAGGATGGTAGACAAGATTCTCTCCGGTTGGATTCAGATTTTGTTTTGGATAATAGAGTACAAAATTATTCGAACTCCAAATAAAGTTGCCATGATTTTATTTGAGATTGGATTGGAGTTGTAGAAAATTATCCATGAGAACGAGAATATGAAACACAACCGTTTTGTGGAATTTGAAATTTGAATTTTGAAATTTGAATTTTGAAATTTGAAATTTGAAATTTGAAATTTGAATTTTGAATTTGAAATTTGAATTTGAAATTTGAATTTGAAATTTAAATTTGAAATTTGAAATTTGAAATTTGAAATTTGAATTTGAAATTTGAATTTGAAATTTGAAATTCAAATTTTGAATCACAGTCCAAGTAGGATTCGAATTTGTTGTGGAAAATCTACAAGGTTTGAAATTCGAATTTGAGTTGGATTTGGAGAGGATAATCTTATTAGAATCCTACTTGAATTTTGAATCCAAATCCCAATAAAAGTGGGCGAATTTTTAGAGGATAATCTCCAATGGAAAATTCGGTTTTTGTGGATAAGATTCAAGGAAAAATTCAAGTTTCAAGCTCAGTTGAATTAGGATTCTCTCCCTCCCTAAAAGTGGCCGAAATTGTTGGATTTATCCAAGGAAAAATTCGGTTATTTTTGGATAAGGTTGAGATAAGATTCAAGCTTGAAAATCCTAGTGGAATTTTTGATTCTCCCTTATCCATAATGGCCGAAATCTTTAGGGAAGATACACCTTGAATTTTCGGATTTTTTGGGTTGAAAAAGGGAGATAAAATTCTAGTTAAAATCTTGTTGAGATTTGAATTGGATCTATCCTAAGAAAACCGAATTTTTAGTGGAGATTCTCCCTTGGAAAAATTCAGATTTTATGGGTTTGGATAAGGGAAAATATCTTTTCCTAATCCAATTCAAATTCAGAGATTCACCTCATGCAGGTCTATAAATAGAGGTCCTGCCACTCCAGTTCTCTTAGACCACAGACTCTCAGGTGAGCAGGCTTATTGTTGCACAGCTCATCGTGACAATAAAGTTCTTTAGAGATCTGGGTGGTCGGAAGAAGACTAGCAGTGCTAGCATACCGATCGAGGTTCAGAGTGCCCACACACTCAGCCATTCGGGAATTGGAGAATAGTAGAGAAGGCTAGTTGGTTGAAGCCTCCGGTCATTCTCCTCCTGCAAGATTGGCGTCCTTGAGGTATGAGTTTTAATTGTTGTTGGTTTATTGTATATGGCATCATGAGATATTTAACGATCTAAAAATTTTTATTGTTCCGCTGCGCCACTCTGATACGTTTTTACCGATTTATTTTCCTACAATTGGTATCAGAGCCATCTCATGACTATGCCATGTACATAAATTAGACAATTACTTAGTCTTTTTATTTATGTATGGATTTGATATTTAGAGAGTGGCATTCTATGGTTCCTTTATGTTGTTATCATGTATTATGTATAAAGTATGTGGTTATTTTAATTTTTTGAATTATTATAAGCATGCTTGTTTATGCCGGTTATGGTTCCTTAGAATTTAGAAAAATTGTATCTAGGAATTTTTATGTAACCATGGGAGCAGTTTATTAACACTGTAATTTTCCCATGGAATTTAATTTCTGTCTCTTAGAATTTTTATGGTTAGAATTTTTTGTACACCGGAAACGGTTTAGGAAATTTTATGTAATTATTCTTGGAGGAGATTGAAGATTGAAGACCGTAATTTATTTTTCTCAAAAGTTAAATTTGATTTAAAGGTTGAAATTTTGATTGTGTGGAAATTTCAATTTAATTAGGATTCAAATTAATTTTTGTAGATCCTAATAGGTAAATTGGAATATGGCACGAAAATCGAGACACGACCCCTCGGGATAGGCCGACGGGCCTTGGTGGGGCTGCAGCCCCTGCCCTGGGGCAGGATGGGGCTGCGGCAGCCCCTGTGCAGGCCCACACCACCCACGGCCGCAGGCTCTGCCTGCTGCCGAGGGTGGCGCAGCCTGGCCAAGGCTGGCCGCAGCCTGGGCATGCAGCCACTGGCTGCAGGCGCTGCCTGCAGCCTGCCTGCTGCTGCGCCCAGCCTGGGCGTGCAGCCTGGCGCTGCAGGCTTGGCCTGCAACCCGGCGGGCTGCACAAGGGGCAACCGTGGGCTGCCAGCCCCTCCGGGGTTGGTGGCTGCCCACGGCGGCTGCCGCCTTCACGGGCGGCGGTGCGGCGGTCCAAAATTTGAAAATTTTGATTTTTAAATTTGAGATTTAATTTTAAATCATGTTTAAAAAATATGTAATTGAAAATTTGAAATTTTTGAAATTACATATTATTACACATGATGATTAAAATTGTTTAAAATTTGAATTAGAAATTTAAATTTGAAATTCGAATTTGGAGTTTGAATTTGAAATTTAAATTTTTGGAAATTTAAATTTTAAATAATTCTTGGGATGAGAAATAAATGGAGAGTCTACATAAAGATGGATACAAGAAGACGGAACAAAATTCAAGACCCAAAGAATGCTTTGGATGGAATTTTGTAATCTTTATTTTCTTTGTTCTAGGATGGAACCATGGCTTGGTTATTCTGTCAATTATTTTTCTGTGATATGTCATAGATGTATAAATATGTATTGATGGATGTTTTGTATGCATATTTGATAACATGTCATATAGGATAGGTGAGTGCCGCTCATACTATATTGATCATACATAATTTAACAAAACTTGCATGTTTTTCAAAATATTGAGTGGGAGAGGGTTTCAAACAAAACCCACGGCCTCCATTGTTGATCCATATGTGAAAGCATGGTAACGCCTCGCGTCAGTTCTGACCTGACCACACCCCTCGGTAGGTGTTTACCGCCGCCGGTATACTAGATTGGATCTCCTATGTGGAAAACGTGTTCGGGTGCGATCCTATTCATGACCACCCCTCGGTGGCTTGGTAGGACGTGGATCGGGCTACGTAAACAATGGTTATACACTCAAGACTCGTTTAGTTATTAACCTTCCCTAGAAGCTCTGTTAACTAAACTGGTGGCCAAATAAGCGGTTATTAATATATGTCTTAACCTTGGAGGATTTAAGGTAACATATATTAATTGGATGGGGTCCATGTTCCGGCTATTTGTTCTCATGACCACCCCTCGGTAGCTTGGGGCAATAGGTGCTGAGAATTACCGTTGCAATGCTACATGTTTTTTTCAAGTTTCATGTAGGAACATACTTGTATGTTTTTATTTGCTAAATTATCTGTATATTTGCTTGGGCTTTGTAATGATGTCTAGTATAATTTTATTTCAGTTCAAAATGTCACCGACACCCCTCATTTCAATACTTATTGAAAATAAGTTGAATGGCGACAATTATAAAGATTGGAAAAGAAATCTATTAATAGTTCTCAGCTGCGAGAGACACAAGTTCGTACTAGACGAACCATGCCCACCTGGGCCCAAACCTGACACACCACTTGAGGAGGTCCCGGTTGCCTATAATCGTTGGAGAGAATCCAATGAAATAGCTCGATGCTACATCCTTGCTAGCATGACGAGTGCTTTACAAAAGCAGCATGAGACTTATCAAGTTACTTGGGAGATCATGGATAATCTGGAGGACATGTTCGGAGGCCAAGAAAAATTGGCTCGACATTCCGCTATCACCAGCATTATGAACTCCAAGCAAAAGGCGGGTACTCCGGTGAAGGACCATATGATCACTCTAATGGGATTCTTCGCTGAGGCTGCCGAGAATGGTGCTGAGTTGGACTATAACACCCAGATCGAGATGGTGTTCAAGACTCTGTCTAAAGATTTTGTGGGGTTTAAGGCCGCATACAATCTGGCGACAAAGGAGTTAGGACTTACCGAGCTCATGAAGTAACTACAGGCTTATGAGTGGATGATCAGGGATGAGGATGTGGTCCGACCTAAAGGAGAGGCCAATTTGGCGGAATCTTCCAATCCTTCACGAAAGAGGAAGAGGCCAAATAAGAAGCAAGTGGCTTCCAGTTCTTCTAATCCTCCTGTCTCGGACGAGAAGAAGAAGAAGAAGAACAAGAAGCTAAAGGACCCTAAAAAGTCCAAATGCTTCCACTGTGGGAAGGTAGGTCACTTCAAGAAGGCTTGCCGGGAATTCCTAGCCTCCAAGGGCAAGGAAGGTAAGGAACTTCATTACTTAGAAGCATGTTTGGTGGAAGAATCGAAAGACATATGGGTCATTGATTCGGGCGCCACTAATCATGTTTGTGTTTCTATGCAGGGGTTCGTGGAAACGAGAAGTCTACATGATAGGAGCCTCTCGTTGCGGACTGGAGATGGTAGCTTTATGGTGGCTGAGGCAGTGGGAGACGTTCATCTTTATTTTGATCAATTTAGGTTTATTTTATTGAAAGACTGTTTTTATGTTCCTAATTTTAGGAGGAACCTTATATCGGTAGCTTGTTTAATAAAGGATTCTTATTCAGTTTCTTTTAGTAAAAGAGTTGATATTCGTAGAAATAAGTCTTTTATCTGTTCTGGATGGATGGATGGAAACCTATATTTGATCAGACCAAAGATGTACTCACTGCTTGACACTGAATTAATTGATAACTCTAAAAGGTTGAAAGTTTCTCACTCTAACAAGGCGTATCTTTGGCATTTAAGACTTGGTCATATTAATCAGGATAGGATTCAAAGATTGGTGAAAGACGGTCCTCTGGAATCTCTGGAGGAGGTACGACTTCCCCAATGTGAGTCTTGTCTAGAGGGTAAGATGACTAAGAGGTCTTTTGGAGCTAAGGGTACAAGGGCACAGGAGCTCTTAGAAATTGTGCACACTGACGTATGTGGCCCCATGAACGTCACAGCACGAGGAGGGTTCGAGTATTATGTCTCTTTCATAGATGATTACTCGAGGTATGGATATGTGTATCTGATGCACCGAAAGAGCGAAACCTTTGATAAGTTCAAAGAGTATCGTGCGGAAGTGGAAAAGCAATTGGATAAATCCATAAAGACACTTCGATCTGATCGAGGTGGCGAATACCTCTCCGATGAATTTCTAGGACATCTTGTAGAGAATGGGATATTATCCCAATTGACTGCACCTGGTACTCCACAACAGAATGGTGTAGCCGAAAGGAGAAACAGGACCTTATTGGATATGGTACGGTCCATGATGAGTTACTCAACGCTGCCATTATCATTTTGGGGACATGCTTTACAAACGGCGTGCTATATTCTGAACCAGGTTCCGAGCAAATCAATTCCTAGAACTCCGTATGAATTGTGGCGTGGCAGGAAGCCCTCCCTTGGACATATGAGAATATGGGGCTGCCTGGCACATGTACTGGATGGGGATGCGAAGAAGTTGGAACCAAGATCAGAATTGTGCATGTTTGTAGGGTATCCAAAGGGAACTAAAGGAGGTCTGTTCTATAACCCGAAGGAACAAAAGGTCATTGTCTCAACCCATGCGACATTCCTGGAGGAAAGTCACATGAATGACTTTAAGCCTCGAAGCAAAGTGGTGCTAGAGGAGTTATCAGGTGAAAGAATTGCTCCACAGATTTCGGTCTTGGACGCAAGTCCGAGTTCCAGTGAAAGACCTGCAGACGATCAACAATTTAGGGTGCCTCGTCGTAGTGGGAGGGTTTCTAAGAAACCTAATTTCTTCATGTATGATGCTGAGGTATACCAGGCCGAGGCTCATGAGCATGAGGAAGATCCGGTCACATATGATGAAGCTATAAAGGATGTTGATTCTAGATCTTGGAAACAGGCTATGAACAATGAGAGGGATTCTATGAAATCCAACTCTGTTTGGGAACTTGTAGATTTGCCGGATGGGATAAAACCCATTGGATGCAAATGGGTCTACAAAAGAAAGAAGGATGCGGAAGGGAGAGTGGAAACTTTCAAAGCTAGACTGGTTGCAAAGGGATACACGCAAAAGGCTGGAATCGATTACGAGGACACCTTTTCGCCTGTTGCTATGCTGAAGTCTATCCGTATTCTTCTGTCCATTGCTGCGGCTCTCGATTACGAGATCTGGCAAATGGATGTCAAGACGGCATTCTTGAATGGCTATCTTGAAGAGTGTATCTATATGATACAGCCCGAAGGGTTCGTTGCAAAAGGCCAAGAAAGGAAAGTCTGCAAGTTGCTTAGATCCATTTATGGATTAAAGCAGGCATCCCGCTCATGGAACCAGAGGTTTGATCAAGCGATTAAGACATTTGGTTTTGAGCAGAACGTTGATGAACCTTGTGTTTATAAACGTATTAAGGATGGAAAAGTGGTTTTTCTGATACTCTATGTTGATGATATACTACTCATTGGGAATGATGTAGGGAACTTATCATCAGTCAAGCTTTGGTTACACCAACAGTTTGACATGAAGGACTTGGGAGAAGCTAATTATGTTCTAGGCATTCGTCTCTTTAGAGATCGAAAGAACAAAATGATAGCATTATCCTAAGCTTCATACATAGATAAAATAATTGACAAATATGCAATGCTAGAGGCAAAGAAAGGCTCACAACCTTCTATTGCCGGTCTAACTCTTTCATTGGATGACTGTCCCAAGACATCGGAAGAAAGAAAGCGTATGAGTAAGGTCCCTTATGCATCCGCTGTGGGTAGCCTTATGTACGCTATGCTTTGCACTCGCCCGGACATATGTTTTGCAGTAGGTATGGTGAGTCGATATCAAGCGAATCCTGGAACCAAGCACTGGCAAGCAGTAAAGCATATACTCAAGTATCTTAAGAGAATGAGGGATTATATGCTGGTGTATTCTAGAGGGGACCTAACACCCATAGGATACACGGACTGAGTCTTCCAGACTTGTGAGGATTTGAGGAAGTCGACATTAGAGGGCATGTGGAGACAGGACAAGTGGATGTATGTAAGATCGCGTCCGAGGACAACATTGCCGATCTCTTTACTAAGACTTTGGTAGCTAGAAGCTTTGAGAGGCATGTAGAGGCGATGGGGATGCGTAACATGGCACATCTACTGGCTTAGGGCAAGTGGGAGATTGTTAGGAAATGCCCTAAGTATTAGAGACATTTTGATGTATTCATTTTGAACTGGATAATAAAATTATATATAGAGGTTATTCATTACATTGCTATCTATCCTCGTCTTATTTATATATTAAAGTAAATGTAAGCAAATATGGCTCACCGACTGCTTGTGTTAAAACTGTTAGAACGTTGCATGCAATGGTCTTTTGTATGCGAGAAGACAATGTTCTAAAGTTAGCAGTCTAAACTATGGTCTGTAGTCTATGGGGTTAGACCGAGCATCTAACTCATGTTAAGACTATTATATTGTCTAAAGCCTTAGAGGGGACGGTCTGTCTTGACTGTCTGGAGCTGGACTCCCAAGTAGAGACATGGATATGTTGCTTGGTGGTGACATATTAGACCGGGACTAAAGCGTGATTGATCTACGTAGTCCGCTATGAGTGGATCAATCTGCTTTTGACGTTCATTATGCAGTAACCTTAATCCTGAGTAAATGAACTACTTCATGTATATGACTTGTGTACTTTGATGTTCCAATGGCTAAAGCGTCTCAGAGGTAGTAAGCTTATAGACCAGTTCGTTGGGTGCATGACTTGTATACGATGAAGGGTTTGTTTGCAGATATCGGAATCATAGCTCTGAGGAGTTAAAGGTATCCTCTTAAAGGCATTATACTGAATGTGAAAATGGACAAGGCCTTGGGTCGTCTGCTGGGCGGATGACTTCTTATTCACATATGGTGAATAATCATTTTCTTGATTCGGTAGTATAATGGAACTTTAAGATAGCCTGATCAGTAGGATTAAACGGACTTTGACCTAAGGCTGATCATGGATATCATATGAGGGTTTTGCATACATGACAAGGTCATTGGATGGTAGCTCGTCACAGGCTTACGTAATACGATATATAATTGGGAGTTCAGTTTCAGGTTTATAGTGGTGTGACTCTGAAATTAGTGATCATATGATTGAGTTGTTCAGTAAAGAATGATGATCATATGGAATCACGGGAGCTCGATTATATATGTCCAATCAGTCCCTCTACTAGCTCCACATAATTCCTTAACGTTTGGCAAATTGATTTGTGTATGCTATTGGCTAGTTTATTATGCATGGATGGTGATGACACAGGATTAGGATGGTAGACAAGATTCTCTCCGGTTGGATTCAGATTTTGTTTTGGATAATAGAGTACACAATTATTCGAACTCCAAATAAAGTTGCCATGATTTTATTTGAGATTGGATTGGAGTTGTAGAAAATTATCCATGAGAACAAGAATATGAAACACAACCGTTTTGTGGAATTTGAAATTTGAATTTTGAAATTTGAAATTTGAAATTTGAAATTTGAAATTTGAAATTTGAATTTGAAATTTGAATTTGAAATTTAAATTTGAAATTTGAAATTTGAAATTTGAATTTGAAATTTGAATTTGAAATTTGAAATTCAAATTTTGAATCACAGTCCAAGTAGGATTCGAATTTGTTGTGGAAAATCTACAAGGTTTGAAATTCGAATTTGAGTTGGATTTGGAGAGGATAATCTTATTAGAATCCTACTTGAATTTTGAATCCAAATCCCAACAAAAGTGAGCGAATTTTTGGAGGATAATCTCCAATGGAAAATTCGGTTTTTGTGGATAAGATTCAAGGAAAAATTCAAGTTTCAATCCTAGTTGAATTAGGATTCTCTCCCTCCCTAAAAGTGGCCGAAATTGTTGGATTTATCCAAGGAAAAATTCGGTTATTTTTGGATAAGGTTGAGATAAGATTCAAGCTTGAAAATCCTAGTGGAATTTTTGATTCTCCCTTATCCATAATGGCCGAAATCTTTAGGGAAGATACACCTTGAATTTTCAGATTTTTTGGGTTGAAAAAGGGAGATAAAATTCTAGTTAAAATCTTGTTGAGATTTGGATTGGATCTATCCTAAGAAAACCGAATTTTTAGTGGAGATTCTCCCTTGGAAAAATTCAGATTTTATGGGTTTGGATAAGGGAAAATATCTTTTCCTAATCCAATTCAAATTCAGAGATTCACCTCATGCAGGTCTATAAATAGAGGTCCTGCCACTCCAGTTCTCTTAGACCACAGTGTAGGAAAATAAACCGGTAAAAACGTATCAGAGTGGCGCAGCGGAACAATAAAAATTTTTAGATCGTTAAATATCTCATGATGCCATATACAATAAATCAACAACAATTAAAACTCATACCTCAAGGACGCCAATGAACAGGAGGAGAGTGACCGGAGGCTTCAACCAACTAGCCTTCTCTACTATTCTCCAATTCCCGAATGGCTGAGTGTGTGGGCACTCTGAACCTCGATCGGTATGCTAGCACTGCTAGTCTTCTTCCGACCACCCAGATCTCTAAAGAACTTTATTGTCACGATGAGCTGTGCAACAATAAGCCTGCTCACCTGAGAGTCTGTGGTCTGAGAGAACTGGAGTGGCAGGACCTCTATTTATAGACCTGCATGAGGTGATTCTCTGAATTCGAATTGGACTAGGAAAAGATTTTCTCCCTTATCCAAACCAAAAAATCCGAATTTTCCAAGGGAGAATCTCCACAATTAAATTCAGTTTTCCTAGGATAAATCCAATCCAAATCTAAACAAGATTTTAACTAGAATTTTATCTCCCTTTTTCAACCAAAAAATCCGAAATCTTTAGGAGAAAATCTTCTCCAAATTTTCGGCCACTTTTAGGATAAGGAAGAATCAAAATTCCACTAGGATTTTTCAAGCTAAATCTCATCTCAACCTTATCCAAAAATAACCGAATTTCCTAGGATTTAGGCTCCAAAATTTCGGCCACTTTTAGGGAGGGAGAGAATCCAAATTTAACTAGGATTGAAACTTGAATTTTCCCTTGAATCTTATCCACAAAAACCGAATTTTCCATTGAGGATTATCCTCAAAAAATTCGCCCACTTTTGTTGGGATTTGGATTCAAAATTCAAGTAGGATTCTAACAAGATTATCCTCTCCAAATCCAACTCAAATTCGAATTTCAAACCTTGTGGATTTTCCACAACAAATTCGAATCCTACTTGGACTGTGATTCAAAATTTGAATTTCAAATTTCAAATTCAAATTTCAAATTCAAATTTCAAATTTCAAATTTCAAATTTCAAATTTAAATTTCAAATTCAAATTTCAAATTCGAATTTCAAAATCAAATTTCAAATTCGAATTTCAAATTCAAATTCAAATTTCAAATTTCAAAATTCAAATTTCAAATTTCAAAATTCAAATTTCAAATTCCACAAAACGGTTGTGTTTCATATTCTTGTTCTCATGGATAATTTTCTACAACTCCAATCCAATCTCAAATAAAATCATGGCAACTTTATTTGGAGTTCGAATAATTGTGTACTCTATTATCCAAAACAAAATCTGAATCCAACCGGAGAGAATCTTGTCTACCATCCTAATCCTGTGTCATCACCATCCATGCATAATAAACTAGCCTATAGCATACACAAATCAATTTGCCAAACGTTAAGGAATTATGTGGAGTTAGTAGAGGGACTGATTGGACATATATAATCGGGCTCCCGTGATTCCATATGATCATCATTCTGTACCGAACAACTCAATCATATGATCACTAATTTCAGAGTCACACCACTATAAACCTGAAACTGAACTCCCAATTATATACCGTATTACGTAAGCCTGTGACGAGCTACCATCCAATGACCTTGTCATATATGCAAAACCCTCATATGATATCCATGATCAACCTTAGGTCAAAGTCCGTTTAATCCTACTGATCAGGCTATCTTAAAGTTCCATTATACTACCGAATCAAGAAAACGATTATTCACCATATGTGAATAAGAAGTCATCCGCCCAGCAGACGACCCAAGGCCTTGTCCATTTTCACATTCAGTATAATGCCTTTAAGAGGATACCTTTAACTCCTCAGAGCTATGATTCCGATATCTGCAAACAAACCCTTCATCGTATACAAGTCATACACCCAACGAACCGGTCTATAAGCTTACTACCTCTGAGATGCTTTAGCCATTGGAACATCAAAGTACACAAGTCATATACATGAAGTAGTTCATTTACTCAGGATTAAGGTTATTGCACAATGAACGTCAAAAGCAGATTGATCCACTCATAGCGGACTAGGTAGATCAATCACGCTTTAGTCCCGGTCTAATATTTCACCACCGAGCAACATATCCATGTCTCTACTTGGGAGTCCAGCTCCAGACAGTCAAGACAGACCGTCCCCTCTAAGGCTTTAGACAACATAATAGTCTTAACATGAGTTAGATGCTCGGTCTAACCCCATAGACTACAGACCATAGTTTAGATTGCTAACTTTAGAACATTTTCTTCTCGCATACAAAAATCCATTGCATGCAACGTTCTAACAGTTTTAACACAAGCAGTCAGTGAGCCATATTTGCTTACATTTACTTTAACATGTAAATAAGACGAGGATAGATAGCAATGTAATGAATAACCTCTAAGTATAATTTTATTATCCAGTTCAAAATGAATACATCAAAATGTCTCTAATACTTAGGGCATTTCCTAACACACAGACTCTCAGGTGAGCAGGCTTATTGTTGCACAGCTCATCGTGACAATAAAGTTCTTTAGAGATCTGGGTGGTCGGAAGAAGACTAGCAGTGCTAGCATACCGATCGAGGTTCAGAGTGCCCACACACTCAGCCATTCGGGAATTGGAGAATAGTAGAGAAGGCTAGTTGGTTGAAGCCTCCGGTCATTCTCCTCCTACAAGATTGGCGTCCTTGAGGTATGAGTTTTAATTGTTGTTGGTTTATTGTATATGGCATCATGAGATATTTAACGATCTAAAAATTTTTATTGTTCCGCTGCGCCACTCTGATACGTTTTTACCGATTTATTTTCCTACAAGACAAGATTCTCTGTGGTTGGATTCAGATTTTGTTTTGGATAATAGAGTACACAATTATTCGAACTCCAAATAAAGTTTCCATGATTTTATTTAAGATTGGATTGGAGTTGTAGAAAATTATCCATGAGAACAAGATTTTGAAATACAACTGTTTTGTGGATTTTGAAATTTGAATTTTAAAATTTGAAATTTGAAATTTAAAATTTGAATTTTGAATTTTGAATTTTGAATTTTAAATTTGAAATTTGAATTTGAAATTCGAATTTGAAATTGAAATTTGAATTTTGAATTTGAAATTCAAATTTTGAATCATAGTCCAAGTGAGATTCGAATTTGTTGTGGTAAATCCACAAGGAATGAAATTCGAATTTGAGTTGGATATGGAGAGGAAAATCTTGTTAGAATCTTACTTGAATTTTGAATCCAAATCCTAACCAAATATGGACGAAAATTTTTAGGATTATCCTGAAGGAATTTTTCAGATTTTTGTGGATAAGGTTCAAGGAAAAATTCAAGTTTCAATCCCAGTTGAATTTGGATTCTCTCCTCCCTGATAATGGCCGAATTTTTGGAGTAAATCTCCTAGGAGATTTTCAGTTATTTTGGATAAGGATGAGATAAGATTTAAGCTTGAAAATCCTAGTGAAATTTTGATTCTCCCTTATCCAAAAGTAGCCGAAATTTTGGTGGAGATTTTCTCCTTTGAATTTTCAGATTTTTTGGTTGAAAAAGGGAGATAAAATTCTAGTTAAAATCTTGTTTAGATTTGGATTGTATTTATACTAAAGTGGCCGAATTTATTGTTGGGATTTTCCCCTTGGAAAATTCAGATTTTGTGCTTGTGGATAAGGGAGAATATCTTCTCCTAATCCTATTCGAATTCAGAGAATCACCTCATACAGGTATATAAATAGAGGTCTTGCCACTCCAGTTCTCTCAGACCACAGACTCTTAGGTGAGCAGGCTTATTGTTGCATAACTCACCGTGACAATAAGTTCTTTAGAGATCTGGGTGGTCGGAAGAAGACTAGCAGTGCTAGCATACCGATCAAGGTTCAGAATGCCCACACACTCAGCCATTCAGGAATTGGAGAATAGTAGAGAAGGCTAGTTGGTTGAAGCCCTCCGGTCATTCTCCTCCTGTAGATTGGCGTACTTGAGGTATGAGTTTTAATTGTTATTGGTTTATTGTATATGGCATCATGAGATATTTAACGATCTAAAATTTTTTATTGTTCCGTTGCACCGCTCTGATACATTTTTACCGATTTATTTTCCTACAATTGGTATCGAGCCATCTCATGACTATGCCATGTACATAAATTAGACAATTACTTAATCTTTTTATTTATGTATGGATTTGATATTTAGAGAGTGGCATTCTAGCTTTCCTTTATGTTGTTATCATGTATTATGTATAAAGTATGTGGTTATTTTAATTTTTTGAATTATTATAAGCATGCTTGTTTTTGCCGGTTATGGTTTCTTAGAATTTAGAAAAATTGTATCTAGGATTTTTTATGTATCCATGGAAGCAGTATTTTAATACTGCAATTTTCCCATGGATTTTAATTTTTGTCTCTTAGAATTATTATGGTTAGAATTTTTGTATACCGGAAACGGTTTAGGAAATTTTATGTAATTATTCTTGGAGGAGATTGAAGATTGAAGACCGTAATTTATTTTTCCCAAAAGATTAAATTTAATTTAAAGGTTGAAATTTTTATTGTGTGGAAAACATCAATTTAATTGGGATTCAAATTAATTTTTGGAGATCCTAATGGGTAAATTGGAATATGGCATGAAAATCGAGACACGACCCCTCAGGATAGGCCGTCGGGCCTTGGTGGGGCTGCAGTGTGGGCGACCCCTCTAGCTTAGGTCATCCGCCTTATCTTGCTTGCTTTCTTTATTCTTTGCTTATTCTTACTTAGCTTGCCTGTCTTTATAACTTTCTTCTTCTTGGGGGTTTGAAAGATTTGTACTTGAAAAACTAGAAATATTTTTTTTTTAACTTGACTGAATGAAACTATTAGTTCTTTGAAATCGTGTATACATAAATATATACGTACTACTTAATATTTTTTTCCCCATAATATATTTTGCGGTCTTGTTACTTTAAACTACGTAAAAATAAAACATACTTTTAGGCTTGTTTCACTGCTTTACCTACTACACTCTTGTCTTATCTTTATACATATACATCACTATTACACTTTCTTTCTTTTACACTTTAATTACAGCGGAACTCTGCGAAACGGAACCATAACCCAACCATGACATTGCTGGGATCTGCCTGCCAGTCCGCTACTCTTGTTTCATATTGTTGGTTGCTTACCTTTATTACCTACATCACGAATAGACTAATGAGCTAAAACTCAGTAAGTACAAACATACAAGTAAATAAGCTGAATACACCATACTTAGGGTTAGTCAACTTATGACCAATTATTTTCTTACTGCTATGCTTTACTTATTCCTTCTATTCTATTTCTTCCTTTTCTTTGCTTTACTTTATCTTGCGTAATCTTTCACTTGTGGGCCTGTGGTTGGATGTACCTAGTGCGCACAGACCAATAGAGGATCAGGGGAGCGACCCACCAATCAACCCTAAGGTCATCTTTGGACTACTACCTATAGGTAGCAAGTCAAGCCATCAATTACCTCATTATTAACGAGGCAGCGCCACACAACTGGGGTGGAGGCTATCTTTGAACCTTAAAACTGGAGAGGCCGGTACGCCAACCTTAACTTTTAAGTCTTATTATTTGACTTATCTTATTCCTCTTTTCTTTATCTTATCTTGCTTAACTATTGTCGTGAACATGTTAGTATCATGTCACAAACTGAATAACTTAAATGTGTATATATATAATACAACTCTATGGCAAGTCAATTCGTGAATAGACAATTAAATGCCCGTACTTACAGCACTTGTGCTAGTGTAAACTTCTGCGGTCCGTCGAGCTCCTTTGCTTGTCTCTAGTTGAGTTTCCTAAAGACATAATGTCATCAGTTAATACATTTTTATTAACTGACTTTATTATACTAAAATCTGAACTTTAGCTTTTAAAATCTTAATTAAAGTCTTGTAATGACATTTAAAGTCTTAATGACTCTGTTTAGACTTTTCTAGCGCTCTAGCAACCATTTCCGAGTATTTCAGAAATTTTGGTAAACTAGGTGAATAGTAATTTTGACGATAAATAATACTATTTACGTGAATAGTAATTGGGCCAGGGGACATTTCTATTTTTCTGCTTAGACCGGGTTCCCTAAGTCCGAGAACCATAAAATAGCTAACTGAAGGGTTTAACGCCCCTTTCTTGATTTTTCTAGACTTTTTGGTTAAAATAACCATTTTACCCCTAACGGGTCTTGGGATCGTAACATTCTCATTTTGGTGCTTAAACGGGATTTTCTGAGTCCCTAAAATCTTAAAACAATCTTTTCCAGGTCTCGGTAAATTTTTACAACTTAATTGTTGCGATTATACTATTTACTTATCACCCGTCCCTCGAGTGGTACTATTCCGACCCTTGGGGTCGTGGCTCGTTTTTCTAGCATTTCGGAGCTTCAAACGAGCTTTTCACTAATCTTAAAAACGTTCCTTATTCTCTTCTCGACCTAGGTCTTCGAGGGGCTCGGGTTTTTCCATCCCGACCCTAAACTTTACCCTTGTTACCCAAAACGCCCTTGACGTTATTTTTTTCCGTCCTCTCGGCATTTTAGATTTTTGGGGTCGGTTTACTATTCTGCTAGACCTGCTTTCTTACTTCAAACTCTAAGGTACCGAGGGATCTCGGTTTTCATTTCCGAGCATATTTTTATCGCTCGTTTCCTAAAATGCCCTTAATGCCGCTTTAAAAATTTCGGCAGCATTTCTGCTTAAATTTTAGGTTTCCGGCGTTTAGGAAACACCTCAAAACCATCTATCCTAATCCAAACCTGTCACGTACTATACCAGAGGCCTATTTTAGGCAAAAGTTTCTAAACTTTTACGTAAAAACTTTCCACACTTTCATTGTACAATTCACATACAAAGTCTTTATTTTTCAATCACTTAGGCCACGGTTTTAGTTTAGGTTTCCAACACCAAAACTTTCTTTCTTTCAAGCATTCTTTCTCTTACTTTTCTTCTTGGTTTTTAAGGCATATTCAATACCAAAACCAACTAAAATTCTTATTGAAATCTCTTTATAAAGCCACGGGTTTTATGCTATACCCTAACCAAACTTTGGTTTTCAATACAATCACTTACACAAGCTTATATTCTACATCATTCTAACTTACCACAACACTAAATCACATGATTTTTTTTACATGTTCTTCACACTGGGTATACATGGTACCTTTTTAGAAAACTTTTAGAAAATTTTGTTTCAAACTTTTTAACTTTTCTTTCTAAACATTTTATACATCAAAACACATGTTTAAATCAACCAAAACCAACTCAAAATTCTTTCCAAACCCTAGTAACATACACGGTTTTTCTTGAAACAAACCGAATCACACTTTGGTTTTAAGCTATCAAATTTTCTTTCTAGTTGTTTTACATATCAAAGCACACTTTAAAACAACAATTTAATTAAATGAAAATTAAAATTCTTTGAACCCATACACTTAGCCACGGGTTCCTCACAAAAATAACATGAAAAATTCTTATTTCAAGCTTCTAAATTACTCTTTAACTATTATGCAAACTAATTAAACTTAAACAACAAGGTTTGAACTAAACTTTTCTCATTCCTTTCTACTCAACATAGCTATGGATTTTTGCTTCAAAATACCAAAGAAAAGCTTGAAATTTCAAGCTTACCTTGCTATGTTACTCAACACTTGCTTAGGAAGAACTTTGCTTAAGATTTTGACACCAAACTTTGAAGAAACTCAAGCTCAATGGAGGGGAAGAGTCATGGCTTCAAAGGGCAGCAAAGGGGCTGTAATTTCAGAAAAAAATTCTGATTTCATGAAGCCAAAAACGTTTTTATAAAGGGAGGCCAAAAAGGAGGGCTTTTTAGCAATTTTCTTTAGGGACTTTTTAGCAACTTTTTAAGGGTTTATTTGCAAAATTTTTGGGGTCAAAACATAATTATTTTGGCTGTCTTTCCAGCTGTAAAACCGACCTATTCAGCCCTTATCCACAAAATTTTTTAAAAAATTCAACTTTGCATTTTTGGCTTAATCTTAGCCCTTGATCTTACCTACCTTTAATCTTAGCCATTCATCTTACCTACCACCCTTTTTCTTCTAATTTCTTATTCCTCATTATGACATTATCCATGATGTCATCTAATTAATCCATAGGTCAAAGTTTGACCAAAAGTCAAACCGAACCAAAATTTACCGAAATCGCGTAGGCGGGTTTCTGACGCCTCCTGTGCGATCGGTTTACCTTATTCTGCTGTCGTTGGGCTAAAAATCAATGACGAAGTTTTTCGTCCTTTAGTAACTTTAGGTTTTACCTAGGATAATCTCTTGGTTTCTTTGGCCCCAAAATACTTCATCATTTTACCGAAGATGATGAAATTTCTGGGGTGACATACCGGAGGACTTATCTAGCCATCCATACTGTCAAATTGTTCTAATACTATCTTAAAACTCTTAAAAAACCTAAATTACTTTTCTTACTGTGCTCTTACTTTGACTTGCCATATTCTTATCTTTACACTGTTCAGATATCGAAACTACTCCTTTTTGAGTGTTTTGGCCTGAAATTACTTTCTTACTCATATACTTTATTCTCTACTTATTTTGAGAGATTTTAATTCTTCCAAAACATCTATTTATTACTATCAACACTATAATTTGTCTAATTACAAACATAGTGTTTCTTTACATTCTTGCTTACAAAACTCATAGAAAACCCTAGATTAAACTAAGTTACACTGCTAGAATTCTCTAGTCGTCACATTCACCCCTCCTTAAAAATTTTCGTCCTCGAAAATTAGAACAGGTGGGGGTGCTTAGCTCTCATCTCATCTTCTCTTTCCCATGTAGCCTCTTCTACGTTATGATTTTTCCATAGAACTTTGACCAGCAGGATGCTTTTATTTCTTAATATCTTCTCTTCTCGCGCAAGTATTTGCACCGGTTGCTCTTCGTAAGAGAGATCCTCTTGAACTTGGATTGGCTCATAATCTAGGACATGCGAAGGGTCTGAGATGTACTTTTTTAGCATAGATACATGGAAGACTGTGGCGGCTCGCCCCTCGTAGAGATCATACAATACTATTACAGTTAAGCTTTATTGCTAACTGCGATAGATTGTACTCTCATGGGTCGCCGGCTAATCTATCTCTCTTTAAATCATGACTTTTTTGGGGAAATTTTTTTTTCTCCTTTTTAAACATCATGTAAAACATTTTCCACGATTTACTTTGTTGGCAAGTACAAAGTAATTTACATAATACAGTACTTTCGTAAAATATATAATTACAAAAGAACTGTTTTATTTTTCCCTTCCCTTTTTTTCGCTCAGCGGAAAGACTCTAGCAGGACCATATCCCTCGCCCCTTATCCTATTTGAGACGTGCCATCCCGTCCACCATCTAGTCATACAAGCTACTGAGCTGGTCGCTTACCTGCAACATAGGCAAAAATAGTGAGCTACAGGCTCAGTAAGTTCAAACATGCAAGAAATAAAATTTTCTATGAATAGTACTATTCATCGTAAATAGTAACATTGACCACTATTCATATATGAATAGTAACTTTGACTACTATTCATTGTGAATAGTAAGTTTGACCACAACACAGTATCATCAACAGTACATCTACCGCGATGTTAGTACTCTCACGAAACTGTCTTATGCTCAATTATGGCATAGTTTCAGTTTTAGGTAATTATCTTTCATTACGTTCTGGTTTTGAGCTCAGGTTGGCAGTACCATTTAAGTGCGTATGACTGGGAGCGGTACATTAGTGCTAACCTCCACAGCCTTAATCTCATAGCCCCGAAGGCAAAATTATACATGACTGGGAGCGGTACATCAGTGCTGACCTCCACAGCCTTAATCTCATTTTCATAGCCCCGAAGGCAAAATTTACCTCCCTGTACGGAAGGCTGGCACGCCAAAAGTGGTTTCATTATTGACTTTTTTAAAATTCGAACCCGGTGACTTCATATTGCCCCGTGGTTAGGAATGGTTCACATTTTAATTTTAGGTGAGTGAGTTTCATTAACCTCGCTCTAGTGCCCGAAGCACAATTAATAATGTGCCCCATTCTCAATAGTGCCCGTAGCACATTACGTTTCTCTCTCTACTCTATAGTAGTGCCTGTAGCATATATGTACCTATATTATAGTTAGTACATCAAAGTTGTTGGAAAATAAACCAGTAAAAACGTATCAGAGTTGCGCAGCGGAACAATAAAAATTCTTAGATCATTAAATATCTCATGATGCCATATACAATAAATCAACAACAATTAAAACTCATACATCAAGGACGCCAATCTGTAGGAGGAGAATGACCGGAGGCTTCAACCAACTAGCCTTCTCTACTATTCTCCAATTCCCGAATGGCTGAGTGTGTGGGCACTCTGAACCTCGATCGGTATGCTAGCACTGCTAGTCTTCTTCTGACCACCCAGATCTCTAAAGAACTTTATTGTCACGATGAGCTGTGCAACAATAAGCCTGCTCACCTGAGAGTCTGTGGTCTAAGAGAACTGGAGTGGCAGGACCTCTATTTATAGACCTACATGAGGTGATTCTCTGAATTTGAATTGGATTAGGAAAAGATATTTTCCCTTATCCAAACCCATAAAATCCAAATTTTTCCAAGGGAGAATCTCCACTAAAAATTCAGTTTTCTTTGGATAAATCCAATCAAAATCAAAACAAGATTTTAACTAGAATTTTATCTCCCTTTTTCAACCCAAAAAATCCGAAAATTTCAAGGTAAATCTTCCCTAAAGATTTCGGCCATTATGGATAAGGGAGAATCAAAAATTCCACTAGGATTTTCAAGCTTGAATCTCATCTCAACCTTATCCAAAATAACCGAATTTCCTAGGAGATATTCTCCCTAATTTCGGCCACTTTTCAGGGAAGGAGAGAATCCAAATTCAACTAGGATTGAAGCTTGAATTTTCCCTTGAACCTTATCCACAAAATCCGAATTTTTCCATGAGGATTATCCTCAAAAATTTCGTCCACTTTTGTTGGGATTTGGATTCAAAATTCAAGTAGGATTCTAACAAGATTATCCTCTCCAAATCCAACTCAAATTCGAATTTCAAACCTTGTGGATTTTCCACAACAAATTCGAATCCTACTTGGACTGTGATTCAAAATTTGAATTTCAAATTTCAAATTCAAATTTCAAATTTCAAATTTCAAATTTCAAATTTCAATTTCAAATTCAAATTTCAAATTCGAATTTCAAATTCAAATTTCAAATTCAAATTTCAAATTCAAATTTCAAATTTCAAAATTCAAATTTCAAATTTCAAATTTCAAAATTCAAATTTCAAATTCCACAAAACGGTTGTGTTTCATATTCTTGTTCTCATGGATAATTTTCTACAACTCCAATCCAATCTCAAATAAAATCATCGCAACTTTATTTGGAGTTCGAATAATTGTGTACTCTATTATCCAAAACAAAATCTGAATCCAACCGGAGAGAATCTTGTCTACCATCCTAATCCTGTGTCATCACCATCCATGCATAATAAACTAGCCAATAGCATACACAAATCAATTTGCCAAACGTTAAGGAATTATGTGGAGCTAGTAGAGGGACTGATTGGACATATATAATCGGGCTCCCGTGATTCCATATGATCATCATTCTTTACTGAACAACTCAATCATATGATCACTAGTTTCAGAGTCACACCACTATAAACCTGAAACTGAACTCCCAATTATATACCGTATTACGTAAGCCTGTGACGAGCTACTATCCAATGACCTTGTCATATATGCAAAACCCTCATATGATATCCATGATCAGCCTTAGGTCAAAGTCCGTTTAATCCTACTGATCAGGCTATCTTAAAGTTCCATTATACTACCGAATCAAGAAAATGATTATTCACCATATGTGAATGAGAAGTCATCCGCCCAGCAGACAACCCAAGGCCTTGTCCATTTTCACATTTAGTATATTGCCTTTAAGAGGATACCTTTAACTCCTCAGAGCTATGATTCCGATATCTACAAACAAACCCTTCATCGTATACAAGTTATGCACCCAACGAACCGGTTTATAAGCTTACTACCTCTGAGACGCTTTAGCCATTGGAACATCAAAGTACACAAGTCATATACATGAAGTAGTTCATTTACTCAGGATTAAGGTTATTGCATAATGAACGTCAAAACCAGATTGATCCACTCATAGCGGACTACGTAGATCAATCACGCTTTAGTCCCGGTCTAATATGTCACCACCAAGTAACATATCCATGTCTCTACTTGGGAGTCCAGCTCCAGACAGTCAAGACAAACCGTCCCCTCTAAGGTTTTAGACAACATAATAGTCTTAATATGAGTTAGATGCTCGGTCTAACCCCATAGACTACAGACCATAGTTTAGACTGCTAACTTTAGAACATTGTCTTCTCGCATACAAAAGTCCATTGCATGCAACGTTCTAACAGTTTTAACACAAGCAGTCAGTGAGCCATATTTGCTTACATTTACTTTAACATGTAAATAAGACGAGGACAGATAGCAATGTAATGAATAACCTCTATGTATAATTTTATTATCCAGTTCAAAATGAATACATCAAAATGTCTCTAATACTTAGGGCATTTCCTAACAATCTCCCACTTGCCCTAAGCCAGTAGATGTGCCATGTTACGCATTCCCATCACCTCTACATGCCTCTCAAAGATTCTAGCTACCAAAGTCTTAGTAAAGGGATCGGCAATATTGTCCTCGGACGCGATCTTACATACATCCACTTGTCCTGTCTCCACATGCCCTCTAATAATGTGATACCTCCGATCTATGTGCTTGGTCCTCTTGTGGTGCCGAGATTCCCTTGTGTTGGCAATAGCCCCTGTATTATCACAGTAAAGTGTGATAGGCTTGTCAACACCTGGAATGACCTCAAGGTCTCTAAAGAACTTGCGGAGCCAAACCGCTTCTTTAGATGCCTCAGCCGCAGCCACATACTCAGTCTCTATAGTAGAGTCAGTTGTGCAGCCCTGCTTCACGCTCCTCCATACAATGGCGCCTCCTCCGAGTAAAAATACTGATCCAGATGTCAATTTCCTCGAATCCTTACAAGTCTGGAAGTCTGAGTCCGTGTATCCTACGGGTGTTAGGTCCCCTCCAGAATACACCAGCATATAATCCCTCGTTCTCTTAAGATACTTGAGTATATGCTTTACTGCTTGCCAGTGCTTGGTTCCAGGATTCGCTTGATATCGACTCACCATACCTACTGCAAAACATATGTCCGGGCGAGTGCAAAGCATAGCGTACATAAGGCTACCTACAGCGGATGCATAAGGGACCTTACTCATACGCTCTCTTTCTTCCGATGTCTTGGGACAGTCATCCAATGAAAGAGTTAGACCGGTAATAGAAGGTTGTGAGCCTTTCTTTGCCTCTAACATTGCATATTTGTCAATTATTTTATCTATGTATGAAGCTTGGGATAATGCTATCATTTTGTTCTTTCGATCTCTGAAGAGACGAATGCCTAGAACATAATTAGCTTCTCCCAAGTCCTTCATGTCAAACTGTTGGTGTAACCAAAGCTTGACCGATGATAAGTTCCCTACATCATTCCCAATGAGTAGTATATCGTCGACATAGAGTATCAGAAAGACCACTTTTCCATCCTTAATACGTTTATAAACACAAGGTTCATCAACGTTCTGCTCAAAACCAAATGTCTTAATCGCTTGATCAAACCTCTGGTTCCATGAGCGGGATGCCTGCTTTAATCCATAAATGGATCTAAGCAACTTGCAGACTTTCCTATCTTGGCCTTTTGCTACGAACCCTTCGGGCTGTATCATATAGATACACTCTTCAAGATGGCCATATAAGAATGCCGTCTTGACATCCATTTGCCAGATCTCGTAATCGAGAGCCGCAGCAATGGACAGAAGAATACGGATAGACTTCAGCATAGCAACAGGTGAAAAGGTTTCCTGGTAATCGATTCCAGTCTTTTGGGTGTATCCCTTTGCAACCAGTCTAGCTTTGAAAGTTTCCACTCTCCCTTCCGCATCCTTCTTTCTTTTGTAGACCCATTTGCATCCAATGGGTTTTATCCCATCCGGCAAATCTACAAGTTCCCAAACAGAGTTGGATTTCATAGAATCCATCTCATTGTTCATAGCCTGTTTCCAAGATTTAGAATCAACATCATTTATAGCTTCGTCATATGTGACCGGATCTTCCTCATGCTCATGAGCCTCGGCCTGGTATACCTCAGCATCATACATGAAGAAATTAGGTTTCTTCGAAACCCTCCCACTACGACGAGGCACCCTAAATTGTTGATCATCTGCAGGTCTTTCATTGGAACTCGGACTTGCGTCCAACACCGAAATCTGTGGAGTAGTTCTTTCACCCGATAACTCCTCTAGCACTACTTTGCTTCGAGGTTTAAAGTCATTCATGTGACTTTCCTCCAAGAATGTCGCATGGGTTGAGACAATGACTTTTTGTTCCTTCGGGTTATAGAACAGACCTCCTTTAGTTCCTTTTGGATACCCTACAAACATGCATAATTCTGATCTTGGTTCCAACTTCTTCGCATCCCCATCCAGTACATGTGCCGGGCAGCCCCATATTCTCATATGTCCAAGGGAGGGCTTCCTGCCACGCCACAATTCATACGGAGTTCTAGGAATTGATTTGCTCTGAACCTGGTTCAGAATATAGCACGCCGTTTGTAAAGCATATCCCCAAAATGATAATGGCAGCGTTGAGTAACTCATCATGGACCGTACCATATCCAATAAGGTCCTGTTTCTCCTTTCGGCTACACCATTCTGTTGTGGAGTACCAGGTGTAGTCAATTGGGATAAAATCCCGTTCTCTACAAGATGTCCTAGAAATTCATCAGAGAGGTATTCGCCACCTCGATCAGATCGAAGTGTCTTTATGGATTTATCTAATTGCTTTTCCACTTCCGCACGATATTCTTTGAACTTATCAAAGGTTTCGCTCTTGCGGTGCATCAGATACACATATCCATACCTCGAGTAATCATCTATGAAAGAGACATAATACTCGAACCCTCCTCGTGCTGTGACGTTCATGGGGCCACATATGTCAGTGTGCACAATTTCTAAGAGCTCCTTAGCCCTTGTACCCTTAGCTCCAAAAGACCTCTTAGTCATCTTACCCTCTAGACAAGACTTACATTGGGGAAGTCGTACCTCCTCCAGAGATTCCAGAGGACCGTCTTTCACCAATCTTTGAATCTTATCCTGATTAATATGACAAATTCTTAAATGCCAAAGATACGCCTTGTTAGAGTGAGAAACTTTCAACCTTTTAGAGTTATCAATTAATTCAGTGTCAAGCAGTGAGTACATCTTTGGTCTGATCAAATATAGGTTTCCATCCATCCATCCAGAACAGATAAAAGACTTATTTCTACGAATATCAACTCTTTTACTAAAAGAAACTGAATAAGAATCCTTTATTAAACAAGCTACTGATATAAGGTTCCTCCTAAAATTAGGAACATAAAAACAGTCTTTCAATAAAATAAACCTAAATTGATCAAAATAAAGGTGAACATCTCCCACTGCCTCAGCCACCACAAAGCTACTATCTCCAGTCCGCAACAAGAGGCTCCTATCATGTAGACTTCTCGTTTCCACGAACCCCTGCATAGAAACACAAACATGATTAGTGTCGCCCGAATTAATGACCCAAGTGTCTTTCGATTCTTCCACCAAACACGCTTCCAAGTAATGAAGTTCCTTACCTTCCTTGCCCTTGGCGGCTAGGAATTCCCGGCAAGCCTTCTTGAAGTGACCTACCTTTCCACAATGGAAGCATTTGGACTTTTTAGGGTCCTTTGGCTTCTTGTTCTTCTTCTTCTTCTTCCCGTCCAAGACAGGCGGATTAGAAGAACTGGAAGCCACTTGCTTCTTATTTGGCCTCTTCCTCTTTCGTGAGGGATTGGAAGATTCCGCCAAATTGGCCTCTCCTTTAGGTCGGACCACATCCTCATCCCTGATCATCCGCTCATAAGCCTGTAGTTGCTTCATGAGCTCAGTTAGTCCTAACTCCTTTGTCGCCAGATTGTATGCGGCCTTAAACCCCACAAAATCTTTAGACAGAGTCTTGAACACCATCTCGATCTGGGTGTTGTAGTCTAACTCAGCACCATTCTCGGCAGCCTCAGCGAAGAATCCCATTAGAGTGATCATATGGTCCTTCACCGGAGTACCCGCCTTTTGCTTGGAGTTCATAATGCTGGTGATAGCGGACTGTCGAGCCAATTTTTCTTGGCCTCCGAACATGTCCTCCAGATTGTCCATGATCTCCCCAGCAACTTGATAAGTCTCATGCTGCTTTTGTAAAGCACTCGTCATGCTAGCAAGGATGTAGCATCGACCTATTTCATTGGATTCTCTCCAACGATTATAGGCAACCGGGACTTCCTCAAGTGGTGTGTCAGGTTTGGGCCCAGGTGGGCATGGTTCGTCTAGTACGAACTTGTGTCTCTCACAGCTGAGAACTATTTATAGATTTCTTTTCCAGTCTTTATAATTATCGCCATTCAACTTATTTTCAGTAAGTATCGAAATGAGGGATGTCAGTGACATTTTGAACTGAAATAAAATTATACTAGACATCATTACAAAGCCCAAGCAAATATACAGATAATTTAGCAAATAAAAACATACAAGTATGTTCCTCCATGAAACTTGAAAAAACATGTAGCATTGCAACGGTAATTCTCAGCACCTATTGCCCCAAGCCACCGAGGGGTGGTCATGAGAACAAATAGCCGGAACATGGACCCCGTCCAATTAATATTTGTTACCTTAAATCCTCCAAGGTTAAGACATATATTAATAACCGCTTATTTGGCCACCAGTTTAGTTAACAGAGCTTCTATGGAAGGTTAATAACTAAACGAGTCTTGAGTGTATAACCATTGTTTAAGTAGCCCGATCCACGTCCTACCAAGCCACCGAGGGGTGGTCCTAAATAGGATCGCACCCGAACACGTTTTCCACATAGGAGATCCAATCTAGTATACCGGCGGCGGTAAACACCTACCGAGGGGTGTGGTCAGGGCAGAACTGACGCGAGGCGTTACCATGCTTTCACATATGGATCAATAATGGAGGCCGTGGGTTTTGTTTGAAACCCTCTCCCACTCAATATTTTGAAAAACATGCAAGTTTTGACAAATTATGTATGATCAATATAGTATGAGCGGCACTCACCTATCCTATATGACATGTTATCAAATATGCATACAAAACATCCATCAATACATATTTATACATCCATGACATATCACAGAAAAAATAATTGACAGAATAACCAAGCTATGGTTCCATCCTAGAACAAAGAAAATAAAGATTACAAAATTCCATCCAAAGCATTCTTTGGGTCTTGAATTTTGCTCCGTCTTCTTGTATCCATCTTTATGTAGCCTCTCCATTTATTTCTCATCCCAATAATTATTTAAAATTTAAATCTCCAAAAATCTAAATTTCAAATTCAAATTCCAAATTCGAATTTCAAATTTAAATTTCAAATTTAAATTTTAAACAATTTTAAATATCATGTGTAATAATATGTAATTTCAAAAATTTCAAATTTTAATTACATATTTTTAAACATGATTTAAAATTAAATCTCAAATTTAAAAATCAAAATTTTCTGATTTTTGGACCGTCGGACCGCCGCCCCCGTAGGCGGCAGCCGCCGTGGGCAGCCACCAACCCCGGAGGGGCTGGCAGCCCACGGCCTCCCCCATGTGCAGCCCTGCCGGGCTGCAGGCCAAGCCTGCAGCGCCGGGCTGCACGCCCAGGCTGGGCGCAACAGCTGGCAGGTTGCAGGCAGCGCCTGCAGCCAGAGGCTGCACGCCCAGGCTGCGGCCAGCCTTGGGCAGGCCACGGCCACCCCTGGCTGCAGGCCAAGCCTGCGGTCGGGGTGGTGTGGGCCTGCTTAGGGGCTGCCGCAGCCCCATCCTGCCCGAGGGCAGGGGCTGCAGGCCCACCAAGGTTTGTCGGCCTATCCCGAGGGGTCGTGTCTCGATTTTCGTGTCACATTCCAATTTACCTATTAGGATCTCCAAAAATTAATTTGAATCCCAATTAAATTGAAATTTTCCACACAATCAAAATTTCAATCTTTAAATCAAATTTAACTTTTAGGAAAAACAAATTACGGTCTTTAATCTTCAATCTTCTCCAAGAATAATTACATAAAAAAAAATTCTAAACCGTTTCCGGTGTACAAAAAAAAATTATATCCATAAAAATTCTAAGAGACAAAAACTAAAATCCATGGGAAAATTACAGTATTAATAAACTGCTCCCATGGTTACATAAAAATTCCTAGATACAGTTTTTCTAAATTCTAAGGAACCATAACCGATATAAACAAGCATGCTTATAATAATTCAAAAAAATAAAATAACCACATACTTTATACATAATCCATGATAACAACATAAAGGAACCCTAGAATGCCACTCTCTAAATATTAAATCCATACATAAATAAAAAGACTAAGTAATTGTCTAATTTATGTACATGGCATAGTCATGAGATGGCTCTGATACCAATTATTGGAAAATAAACCGGTAAAAACGTATCAGAGTGGCGCAGCGGAGCAATAAAAATTTTTAGATCGTTAAATATCTCATGATGCCATATACAATAAATCAACAACAATTAAAACTCATACATCAAGGACGCCAATCTGTAGGAGGAGAATGACCGGAGGCTTCAACCAACTAGCCTTCTCTACTATTCTCCAATTCCCGAATGGCTGAGTGTGTGGGCACTCTGAACCTCGATCGGTATGCTAGCACTGCTAGTCTTCTTCCGACCACCCAGATCTCTAAAGAACTTTATTGTCACGATGAGCTGTGCAACAATAAGCCTGCTCACCTGAGAGTCTGTGGTCTAAGAGAACTGGAGTGGCAGGACCTCTATTTATAGACCTGCATGAGGTGATTCTCTGAATTTGAATTGGATTAGGAAAAGATATTTTCCCTTATCCAAACCCATAAAATCTGAATTTTTCCAAGGGAGAATCTCCACTAAAAATTCGGTTTTCTTTGGATAAATCCAATCCAAATCAAAACAAGATTTTAACTAGAATTTTATCTCCCTTTTTCAACCCAAAAAATCCGAAAATTTCAAGGTAAATCTTCCCTAAAGATTTCGGCCATTATGGATAAGGGAGAATCAAAAATTCCACTAGGATTTTCAAGCTTGAATCTCATCTCAACCTTATCCAAAATAACAGAATTTCCTAGGAGATATTCTCCCTAATTTTGGCCACTTTTCAGGGAAGGAGAGAATCCAAATTCAACTAGGATTGAAGCTTGAATTTTCCCTTGAACCTTATCCACAAAATCCGAATTTTTCCATGAGGATTATCCTCAAAAATTTCGTCCACTTTTGTTGGGATTTAAATTCAAAATTCAAGTAGGATTCTAACAAGATTATCCTCTCCAAATCCAACTCAAAGTCGAATTTCAAACCTTGTGGATTTTCCACAACAAATTCGAATCCTACTTGGACTGTGATTCAAAATTTGAATTTCAAATTTCAAATTCAAATTTCAAATTTCAAATTTCAATTTAAATTTAAAATTCAAATTTCAAATTCGAATTTCAAATTCAAATTTCAATTTCAAATTTCAAATTCAAATTTCAAATTTCAAATTTGAAAATTCAAATTTCAAATTTCAAAATTCAAATTTCAAATTCCACAAAACGGTTGTGTTTCATATTCTTGTTCTCATGGATAATTTTCTACAACTCCAATCCAATCTCAAATAAAATCATGGTAACTTTATTTGGAGTTCGAATAATTGTGTACTCTATTATCCAAAACAAAATCTGAATCCAACCGGAGAGAATCTTGTCTACCATCCTAATCCTGTGTCATCACCATCCATGCATAATAAACTAGCCAATAGCATACACAAATCAATTTGCCAAATGTTAAGGAATTATGTGGAGCTAGTAGAGGGACTGATTGGACATATATAATCGGGCTCCCGTGATTCCATATGATCATCATTCTTTACCGAACAACTCAATCATATGATCACTAGTTTCAGAGTCACACCACTATAAACCTAAAACTGAACTCCCAATTATATACCGTATTACGTAAGCCTGTGACGAGCTACTATCCAATGACCTTGTCATATATGCAAAACCCTCATATGATATCCATGATCAGCCTTAGGTCAAAGTCCGTTTAATCCTACTGATCAGGCTATCTTAAAGTTCCATTATACTACCGAATCAAGAAAATGATTATTCACCATATGTGAATAAGAAGTCATCCGCCCAGCAGACGACCCAAGGCCTTGTCCATTTTCACATTCAGTATAATGCCTTTAAGAGGATACCTTTAACTCCTCGAGCTATGATTCCGATATCTGCAAACAAACCCTTCATCGTATACAAGTCATGCACCCAACGAACCGGTCTATAAGCTTACTACCTCTTAGACGCTTTAGCCATTGGAACATCAAAGTACACAAGTCATATACATGAAGTAGTTCATTTACTCAGGATTAAGGTTATTGCATAATGAACGTCAAAAGCAGATTGATCCACTCATAGCGGACTACGTAGATCAATCACGCTTTAGTCCCGGTCTAATATGTCACCACCAAGCAACATATCCATGTCTCTACTTGGGAGTCCAGCTCCAGACAGTCAACACAAACCGTCCCCTCTAAGGCTTTAGACAACATAATAGTCTTAATATGAGTTAGATGCTCGGTCTAACCCCATAGACTACAGACCATAGTTTAGACTGCTAACTTTAGAACATTGTCTTCTCGCATACAAAAGTCCATTGCATGCAACGTTCTAACAGTTTTAACACAAGCAGTCAGTGAGCCATATTTGCTTACATTTACTTTAACATGTAAATAAGACGAGGACAGATAGCAATGTAATGAATAACCTCTATGTATAATTTTATTATCTAGTTCAAAATAAATACATCAAAATGTCTCTAATACTTAGGGCATTTCCTAACAAAAGTTAGCAACAATAATGCTATATGTTGTAGACAGGTAAATGTCTGAACTTACCTTATCAGTTTCTTCCCCTTTTCTCTCGTGGATCTTTGATCGCCCTCCTTGTAGGTCGATTTTGGGATCCTACAGACAAAACCTTGTCTGTTAATTTCATTTTCATTTATAGCTTTTATTTTTCATTAAAAAGCTTATATAAAACCTATTTATAACTTTTTAGGCTTTATTTATCATTTTCCCCATTTCTCTCAACTTTTGTAAAGTTACGATTTTGCCCCTATATTTTGGCAAAATTGTAATTTTGCCCCTGAGGAATTTTCTTGATCCAGACTGCATTTTTGGCTCTCAGGAACTTTTCTGACTCTTTTTTAATCATTACAGGGTTCGTTTCTATTTTATTTCTATCATTTCGGAGCCTCAAATGGACGTTTCACTAGTATTTAAAACGTTCATTTAGACATTCCCGATTTAGGTCTCCGAGGCTCGGATTTTCCGTACCCGACTCGGACCTTTATTTCGTCTCCAAAAAAAAAGCCCCCCCTCGGGGTCGGTTTTTCAGTTTCACTCGCGTTTTAAGGGGACGGGTTACTATTCATGAACCACCCCTTAGGTTTTCCTTATTCAATTTTCTGTTAGGGACTCGGGTTCCTGACCCGACCCTAAACTTTTATTTTTAATTCCATTTTTTTCCCAAATGCCGTTTTCGAAATTTCGGCAGCATTTCGGCGTAAATTTAAGGCTACCGGCATTAGGTACGCCTCGAACCATATGTACCTGCCACGTACTATACCACAAACCTATTTTATGTAAAAGTTTTCCAAACTTTTACATAAAAGCTCACAAAATTCCAATTCACATTTTGAACCACATTACACAAAATTTCTTTAAATTTTACCCTTGGTTTTTGGCCACGGTTTTCACAATCAAAACCTAACCAAAATTTCTCAATTTTCAACCAAATTTTAGGCTATTCTAATGTCATTTTCTAGCCCATTTTCAAGCCAATTTCAATGCATTTTTCAGCACAATTCCTAGGGTTTTTTCATCATTACAACCCACGGCCATTTAAGAGAAACATGCACCAATTTTTTTTGTTTCATGCTTTCAATCACAAATCCATCATTTCCATAATAAAATGCATGATTTAAATCATCCAAACATCAAGTAAATCTTACAAAAAATTTTTCCCAAACCCTAATTAACCCACGGCCATATTAGGGTAAGTTCATACCAAATTTTTTCCAAGCTTTCTATCATACAAATCATGCTTTATATTTGACCAAAATATGATTTAAAGCATGTTAATATTTAAACCACATCAATTCATCATTGATTACTCATGGTAACCCACGGTTTTACCCTTGGAAAACCAACCAAAATTTTGTTTTTCTTTAAACAAAATGCATGGTTTTTCTCCTACTTATTCCCTTAACAAAACCCAAGCACCAAATCAATCAAAACAAACCAAAAATCTTCCATCCTTTACACTATTCATTACATGGATTCTTGGAAGAAAAATCAACAAAATTTTCAAACCAAGGAAATTTACCTTGTTCACTTGCTTCCTTTGTCTTCAAGGAAGGGTTTGACACCAATTTTGTGAAGAAAACTTGGATGTTTTGCTTGGTTTCTCTTGGGTTGCTCACGTACTCTCCATGGACAACACTTAGAAGCTTTTTGTTCTTTGTTTTGGCTTCAAAATTGTCTTGGCCACTTTTGTTCAAAGTTTTGCCAACTTAACCACAAAGAAAGCCAATTAATTTGGCTTCCAACCAATCAAAAATCAACACCTTTCAAACCTATTTCTTTCCAAATTTTTCAAAAATTAAAATGATGGAATTTTGGCCAAATCTGGCCTTTAGATCAAAAAGCAAACTAATCTTGGCCATTAATGCCACCAACCACCACTTTTCATTCATTTATTAAATGGATTTATGATGTCATAAATGCAAAGTAAAACTTTGACTTTGACTTTTACTATTCACATTAATTCAACTACTTTTTGACTGATACCGATTTGAGCCGAAATTTTCCTGAAATCTTCCCGGCAGGTTCCTGAGGTCTCTTGTGCAGTCGGATCAATTTAAACTGCTTCCGTTTGATCAAAATCAATCTCGGAAGTTTTTCATCTTTTATTGCACTGGTTAGGGTTTTCAATGCCGTTTTTGGCACCGTTCTGCCCGTTTCAACTCAGTGAATTTTTCCAACACTGGATTCTTACTCGTCAGTATTGTTAGAACATTTTAATACATTCTAAACAATATAATTACACTTATTTCACTCTTTAAATAGTACAAATTGTTATATACATACATTTGTACATTTTCTTCCGAGAATGCCTGAATTTCCCGGTTGTCACAAAGACATTATGCACTGAAGATAATTCTAGTGGCAAAGCTATCTTATAGGCCACTTTCCCAACCTGACTAATAATTGGAAAAGGTCCTATGTATCTTGGACTCGACTTTCCTTTCTTTCCAAAACGCATGACATCTTTCATTGGTGCTACTTTTAAGAATATGAAATCTCCCTCGTTAAACTCTAGGAATCTTCGTCTTTTATCTGCGTAGCTTTTCTGACAACTTTGAACAGTTTTCATTCTCTACTGAATCTTTTGGACCGCGTCTATCGTTTCTTGGATAAACTGGTTTTATGAAGTTCTTTCTCCCTGAGTTCATACCAGTGAATGGGAGATCTGCACTTTCATCCATATAATGCCTCGTAAGGAGCCATCCCAATGGACGCTTGATAGCTATTGTTGTAGGAGAATTCTATCAACGGTAGCTTCTTGTTCTAGACTCCTTTGAAATCTAAAATACAAGCGCGAAGCATATCTTCTAGCGTTTGGATCGTACGCTCAGACTGTCCGTCAGTCTGAGGATGAAATGCAGTGCTGAATCTTAGTTCTGAGCCCATTGCCTCTTGTACACTTTTCCAGAAATTGGACCGACTGTCACGATCTGACACTATTGTTATCGGTATTCCATGTAATCTCACAATGTTGGCAATGTACAATTCTGTGAATTTCTCCAATGTGTATGTCATCTTTACGAGTATAAAGTGAGCGGACTTGGTCAATCGATCCACCACTACCCATATCATGTCAAATCCTTCACTTGTCTTGGGTAGCCCTACCACGAAATCCATGGTTACGTGCTCCCACTTCCACTGTGGAATCTCTAATGGCTGTAGTTCTCCGGCTGGCTACTGATGCTCTGCTTTGACTCTTTGACATATTAAGCAGCTGCTGATGTCTTTAACAATGTCATTCTTCATCTTTTTCCACCAAAAGTGCTGCTTTAAATCTTGATCCATTTTCGTACTGCTTGGATGCACTGAATATGGAGTGTCATGGGCCTCTGTCAGAATTCTTTTCTTCAAATCTTCTTCATCTGGTACACAGATCTTCCTTGGAAGAGTAAAGTTCTATCTTTGGAGAGGTGGAACTCTGACTTGTCATTCTTAGAGGCTTCTTCTTTAAGCCTTTTGAGAGCAGCATCTAGCTCTTGAGCCTCTTTAATCTCCTTAAGAATTGTTGGTTTGAGTTGCATTGCAGCTAATTTTCCTGAAATTATCTCTACTTCCAACAAGGAGATCTCATGTTGAAGTGGCTTGGGCAGCTTATCGATGGCTATCTACTCCGGCATCGTTGATTTATGACTCAACGCGTCTGCTACTCTGTTTGCCTTACCGGGGTGATATAAGATCTCATAATCATAATCTTTCACTAATTCCAGCCATCTTCTTTGTCTCATGTTAAGCTTCTTCTGAGTAAAGAAATACTTTAAGCTCTGGTGGTGGGTGAAGATTCTGCATCGGACTCCATATAGGTAATGTTGCCATATCTTTAATGCAAATACGACGGCTGTTAACTCCAAATCATGAGTCGGATAGTCCTTTTCATGCTCTTTGAGTTGTTTTGATGCATAGGCTATTACTTTTCCATCCTGCATCAGCACAGCTCCTAGACCTATCCTGGAGGCATCGCTATAAATGTCGAAGTCTCCTTCATCCTTTGGAATTATGAGAACTGGAGCACTGGTCAACCGGTTCTTCAGCTCTTGAAAGCTTTCTTCGCACTTCTTTGTCCACTCGAACTTCTTCTCCTTGGGTGTGAGAGCAGTAAGAGGGGTAGCTAATCTGGCAAATCCCTCTACAAATCTCCAGTAATAGCCCGCTAATTCGAGGAAACTCCAGATCTCGGTCACATTCTTTAGAGGAGACCATTTGCTTACCGCTTCGATCTTTTCTGGGTCTACTGAAATTCCGTCTTTGGAAACGACATGTCCTAAGAAGTGGACCTTATCTAGCCAAAATTCACATTTGGAGAACTTTGCATATAGCTGATGCTCCTTCAGAGTGCATAATACAATCCGAAGATGCTCCTTATGCTCCTTCCAATCTTTCGAGTATATAAGGATGTTATTGATAAACACAATGACAAACTGGTCTAAAAATTCCTTGAATACTTGATTCATCAGATCCATAAAAGTGGCTGGTGCATTCGTTAATCCAAAAGGCATAACAAGAAATTCGTAGTGCTCGTACCGTGTTCAGAACGCGGTCATTGTAATGTCTCTTTCTTTAATTTTTAACTGGTGATAACCGGATCGAAGGTCAATCTTCGAGAAGACGGTGGCTCCTTTTAGCTGATCGAATAAATCATTGATCCTTAGTAGAGGATATTTGTTCTTGATCGTGACTTTGTTGAGCTCACGATAATCTATGCACATTCGGAGGGTTCCGTCCTTTTTCTTCACGAAGAGAACTGGAGCTCCCCACGGTGAATAACTAGGTCGTATAAAACCTTTCTCTAATAACTCCTTCAGCTGAGCTTGTAATTCTTTAAGCAAGGTGGGTGCCATCCTATAAGGGCCTTAGAAATTGGAGATGTTCCTGGCAGCAGCTCAATCTCGAAGGTAATCTCTCGATCAGGAGGAAGTCCCGGTAATTCTTCTAGCAATACCTCCACAAACTCATTGATCACTGGTACCTCATTCAGCTGTAGTTCTACCTTCTTCGTGGTGTCCTTGACATAAGCTAGATATCCGGTACAACCACAAGATATCAGCTTTCTTGCCCGCAGGGGACTGATCAGCATTTTCAACTGCTTCTGAGAATGCCCTTTATACTCAAACTGGTCTTTTTCTCCAAACTGGAACACTACTTTTCGTCGTCGACAGTCAATGGTCACTCGATATTTTCCAAGGAAATCCATTCCAAGGAAAATGTCATAATCGACTAGCTTTAAGACGACTAAATTGACGTCCAACTCCCTATCAGCAACAATTACTGACACGTGATGTAACCAGTAATTAGACAATAATACCTCACCAGATGGCAAGGTGGTTTTAAACACTTGGCCAATTTTATCCTTGGCGTGACTAACTCTTTCTACAAAGCTATGTGAGGCAAATGAATGCGATGCACCGGAGTCAAATAAAACAAGTGTAGGGCTTTGGGCAACAAGAAGCTGACCTGTCACCACATTAGAGGTGCCTGCCTCTACATCTTCCCTGGTGTAGGCTAACAGATGCACCTCGGTCTTTGGTATAATCTCCTGGCGCCCTGGCTGAATAGGCAGTCCTTGTATGGCATGGACCTAGCCCGTTTGTAGGGACTGAAAGGATCCCGGCTGGTTCTATCGGTTGGATGTGCAGGTCCTGGCATAATGGCCTTCTCTGTGGCAAACATAACATGCGGTACTCCCCAGCTTGCACTCGCCCTTATGCAGTCTTCCATATTTTGGGCATGGCTATCGGTTCTGTACTCCTTCTAAGCCTTGTCTCTGCTGGGTGTTGCAAGTATTTTGGCCCCAATTTTCATTTGGGTTTCCTTTTTGCTTATCAGCATTCTGCTGGTTCTGGTTATTTTTCTGACCAAGCTTCATTCCTTGACCAGATTTGCTACTTTGGCCAGCTTCGTTATTCTTCTGAGTCTGCTTCGCTAGATCTCTTCTTTCTTCTTCTCCTCCCAGACTTTTGTTCTTTCTTCCTTAGCTCTGTTCAAATGATACTCAGCCCTCATGGCTCTGCTCACACAGTCTGCTACAGTGGTTGGCAGGGTCTCGCCACTCTCCACGTTTAGGGCTATATCTTGTCAGAACATATTGATCATCCTCCGTACCCGCTCTTCTTTTGTGGGTACTAAATATGGGCACAGTCGAGCTAATCTGTCGAATTTACAGTAGGCTTCAGTCACCGTCATCTCGCCTTGCCTCATCTCATCGAACTCTCTTTGTTGAGCTCGTAGGGTGTCAAGATTGAAATACTTCCTGTTAAATTCTCCCAGAAAGTCGTTCCAAGTCATCCTTCTAATATCCCTTCGGATCTTTACTGTCTCCCACCAATAATGAGCATCCTTCGTTAATATGCAGGAGGCGCAAAGGACCTTCTCCTGGTCTGTCAGATTCATGAACTCAAAAATGGTCTGCAGTGAAGCTAACCACTCTTCAGCCTCGAAGGGTTCTGTAGATCCCTCAAACTCTTTAGGCTTCATCTTCCAGAACCGTTCATACAATGATCCCTGATTGGCTCCAGCTCTGGCACCTATCGCTACTTCAGGTACCATTCGGACTGGTGGTGCTACTGGTTCAAGAGCTGGCTGTGGCTCTGGTACTGGTGCTTGAGGTGGGGGGAAATTCACTTAGGCCCCATTCCTCTGTTCTAGTAGCTCTTGCAGTCTCTGGTTCTGTCTTTCTTATGCCTCTAGCCGAGCTTGTATGTTGGCTAGGACGGCGGCTAAATCTGCTTCTTGAGCTTACGCAGCTCGTGTGCGAACCATGTTGCTGTATCTGACCTATAACAGTAGCGACATGGTTTAGTGCTAAATTAGATATTGATTATTTAAAATTAACTTACTTGGACTGAGTAGGTACAGATATTGAAATGTCATGGAAGGTCGATAGTAGAACCACTCGCTCTGATACCAACTCTTGTGGGTGACCCCTCTAGCTTAGGTCGTCCACCTTATTTTGCTTGCTTTCTTTATTCTTTGCTTATTCTTACTTAGCTTGCTTGTCTTTATAACTTTCTTCTTCTTGGGGGTTTAAAAGATTTGTACTTGAAAAACTAGAAATATATTTTTTTTTAACTTGACTAAATGAAACTATTAGTTCTTTGAAATCGTGTATACATAAATATATACCTACTACTTAATATTTTTTCCCCATAATATATTTTGAAGTCTTGTTACTTTAAAGTACGTAAAAATAAAACATACTTTTAAGCTTGTTTCACTACTTTACCTACTACACTCTTGTCTTATCTTTATACATATACATCACTATTACACTTTTTTTCTTTTACACTTTAATTACAGCGAAACTCTGTGAAACGGAACCATAACCCGTACATGACATCGCTGGGATCTGCCTGCCAGTCCGCTACTCTTATTTCATATTGTTGGTTGCTTACCTTTATTACCTACATCACGAATAGACTAATGAGCTAAAGCTCAGTAAGTATAAACATACAAGTAAATAAGCTGAATACACCACACTTAGGGTTAGTCAACTTATGACCAATTATTTTCTTAGTGCTATGCTTTACTTATTCTTTCTATTCTATTTCTTCCTTTTCTTTGCTTTACTTTATCTTGCTTAATCTTTCACTTGTGGGCCTGTGGTTGGATGTACCTAGTGTGCACAGACCAATAGAGGATCAGGGGAGCGACCCACCAATCAACTCTAAGGTCATCTCTGGACTACTACCTATAGGTAGCAAGTCAAGCCATCAACTACCTCATTATTAACGAGGCAGCGCCACACAACTGGGGTGGAGGCTATCTTTGAACCTCAAAACTGGAGAGGCCGGTACGCCAACCTTAACTTTTAAGTCTTATTATTTGACTTATCTTATTCCTCTTTTCTTTATCTGATCTTGCTTAACTATTCTCGTGAACATGTTAGTATCATGTCACAAACTGAATAACTTAAATGTGTATATATATAATACAACTCTATGGCAAGTCAATTCGTGAATAGACAATTAAATGTCTGTACTTATAGCACTTGTGCTAGTGTAAACTTCTGTGGTCCGTCGAGTTCCTTTGCCCGTCTCTAGTTGAGTTTCCTAAAGACATAATGTCATCAGTTAATACATTTTCATTAACTGACTTTACTATACTAAAATCTGAACTTTAGCTTTTAAAATCTTAATTAAAGTCTTATAAGGACATTTAAAGTCTTAATGACTCTGTTTAGACTTTTCTAGTGCTCTAGCAACCATTTCCGAGCATTTCAGAAATTTTGGTAAACTGGGTGAATAGTAATTTTGATGATAAATAGTACTATTCACGTGAATAGTCCATGCATGTGAATAGTAATTGGGCCAGGGGACGTTTCTATTTTTCTACTTAGACCAGGTTCCCTAAGTCCGAGAACCATAAAATAGCTAACTGGAGGGTTTAACATCCCTTTCTTGATTTTTCTAGACTTTTTGGTCAAAATGACAATTTTACCCCTAACGAGTCTTGGGGTCGTAACATTCTCATTTTGGTGCTTAAACAGGATTTTCTGAGTCCCTAAAATCTTAATACAATCTTTTCTAGGTCTCGGTAAATTTTTACAACTTAATTGTTGCGATTACACTATTTACTTATCACCCGTCCCTCGAGTGGTACTATTCCGACCCTTGGGATCGTGGCTCGTTTTTCTAGCATTTCGGAGCTTCAAACGAGCTTTTCACTAATCTTAAAAACGTTCCTTATTCTCTTCTCGACCTAGGTCTTCGAGGGGCTCGGGTTTTTCCATCCCGACCCTAAACTTTACCCTTGTTACCCAAAACGCCCTTGACGTTATTTTTTTTCGTCCTCTCGACATTTTGGATTTTTAAGGTCGGTTTACTATTCTGCTAGACCTGCTTTCGTACTTCAAACTCTAAGGTACCGAGGGATCTCGGTTTTCATTTCCGAGCATATTTTTATTGCTCGTTTCTCGAAATGCCCTTAATGCCGCTTTAAAAGTTTCGGTAACATTTCCGCTTAAATTTTAGGTTTTCGGCGTTTAGGAAACACCTCAAAACCATCTATCCTAATCTAAACCTGGCACGTACTATACCAGAGGCCTATTTTACGCAAAAGTTTCTAAACTTTTACGTAAAAACTTTCCACACTTTCATTGTACAATTCACATACAAAGTCTTTATTTTTCAATCACTTAGGCCACGATTTTAGTTTAGGTTTCCAACACCAAAACTTTCTTTCTTTCAAGTATTCTTTCTCTTACTTTTCTTCTTGGTTTTTAAGGCATATTCAATACCAAAACTAACTAAAATTCTTATTGAAATCTCTTTATAAAGCCATGGGTTTTATACTATACCCTAACCAAACTTTGGTTTTCAATACAATCACTTACACAAGCTTATATTCTACATCATTCTAACTTACCACAACACTAAATCACATGATTTTTTTTACATGTTCTTCACACTAGGTATACATGGTTCCTTTTTAGAAAACTTTTAGAAAATTTTGTTTCAAACTTTTTAACTTTTCTTTCTAAATATTTTACACATCAAAACACATTATTAAATCACCAAAACCAACTCAAAATTCTTTCCAAACCCTAGTAACATACACAGTTTTTCTTGAAACAAACCGAATCCCACTTTGGTTTTAAGCTATCAAATTTTCTTTCTAGTTGTTTTATATATGAAAGCACACTTTAAAACAACAATTTAATTAAATCAAACTTGAAATTCTTTGAACCCATACACTTAGCCACGGGTTCCTCACAAAACTAACATGAAAAATTCTTGTTTCAAGCTTCTAAATTACTCTTTAACTATTATGCAAACTAATTAAACTTAAACAACAAGGTTTGAACTAAACTTTTCTCATTCCTTTCTACTCAACATAGCTACGGATTTTTGCTTCAAAATACCAAAGAAAAGCTTGAAATTTCAAGCTTACCTTGCTATGTTACTCAACACTTGCTTAGGAAGAACTTTGCTTAAGATTTTGGCACCAAACTTTGAAGAAACTCAAGCTCAATGGAGGGGAAGAGTCATGGCTTCAAAGGGCAGCAAAGGGGCTATAATTTCAGAAAAAAAATTCTGATTTCATGAAGCCAAAGACGTTTTTATAAAGGGAGGCCAAAAAGGTGGGCTTTTTAGTAATTTTCTTTAGGGACATTTTTGCAACTTTTTAAAGGTTTATTTGCAAACTTTTTGGGGTCAAAACATAATTATTTTGGCTGTCTTTCCAGCTGTAAAACCGACCTATTCAGCCCTTATCCACAAAATTTTTAAAAAAATTCAACTTTGCATTTTTGGCTTAATCTTAGCCCTTGATCTTACCTACCTTTAATCTTAGCCATTCATCCTACCTACCACCCTTTTTCTTCTAATTTCTTATTCCTAATTATGACATCATCCATGATGTCATCTAATTAATCCATAGGTCAAAGTTTGACCAAAAGTCAAATCGAACCAAAATTTACTGAAATCGCGTAGGCAGGTTTCTGATGCCTCCTGTGCGATCGGTTTACCTTATTCTGCTGTCGTTGGGCTAAAAATCAATGACGAAGTTTTTCGTCCTTTAGTAACCTTAGGTTTTACCTAGGATAATCTCTTGGTTTCTTTGGCCCCAAAATGCTTCATCATTTTACCGAAAATGATGAAATTTCTAGGGTGACATACCGGAGGACTTATCTAGCCATCCGTACTATCAAATTATTCTAATACTATCTTAAAACTCTTAAAAAACCTAAATTACTTTTCTTACTGTGCTCTTACTTTGACTTGCCATATTCTTATCTTTACACTGTTCAGATACCGAAACTACTCCTTTCTGAGTGTTTTGGCCTGAAATCACTTTCTTACTCATATACTTTATTCTCTACTTATTTTGAGAGATTTTAATTCTTCCAAAACATCTATTTATTACTATCAACACTATAATTTGTCTAATTACAAATATAGTATTTTTTTACATTCTTGCTTACAGAACTCATAGAAAACCCTAGATTAAACTAAGTTACACTGCTAGAATTCTCTGGTCGTCACATGCAGCCTTTGCCCTCGGGCAGGATGGGCTGCGGCAGCCCCTGTGTAGGCCATAATCACCCACGGCCGCAGGCTTGGCCTGCTGCCGAGGGTGGCTGTGGCCTCCCCAAGGCTGGCCGCAGCCTAGGCATGCAACCTGCCGGCTACTGCGCCCAGCCTGGGCGTGCAGCCTGGCACTACAGGCTTGGCCTGCAGCTCGGCAGGGCTGCACACGGGCGGCCATGGGCTTCCAGCCCCCCAGGGACTGGAAGCCCATGGCCGCCCGTGTGCAGGCCGCCTCCGGGGGCGGTGGGGCGACGGTTCAAAAATCGAAAAAAAAAATTTTTGATTTTTAAATTTGAGATTTTATTTTAAATCATGTTTAAAAATATGTAATTGAAAATTTGAAATTTTTGAAACTACATATTATTATACATGATGTTTAAAATTGTTTAAAATTTGAATTTGAAATTTAAATTTTAAATGATTCATACGATGAGAAATAAATGGAGAGGCTACATAAAGATGGATACAAGAAGACGGAACAAAATTCAAGACCCAAAGAATGCTTTGGATGAAATTTTGTAATCTTTATTTTCTTTGTTCTAAGATGGAACCATGGCTTGGTTATTCTGTCAATTTTTTTTCTGTGATATGTCATGGATGTATAAATATGTATTGATGGATGTTTTATATGCATATTTGATAATATGTCATATAGGATAGGTAAGTACCGCTCATACTATATTGATCATATATAATTTGTCAAAACTTGTATGTTTTTCAAAATATTGAGTGGGAGAGGTTTCAAACAAAACCCACGGCCTCCATTGTTGATCCATATGTGAAAGCATGGTAACGCCTTGCGTCAGTTCTGCCCTAACCACACCCCTCGGTAGGTGTTTATCGCCTCCGGTATAGTAGATTGGATCTCCTATGTGGAAAACATGTTCGGGTACGATCCTATTCATGACCACCCCTCGGTGGCTTGGTAGGATGTGGATTGGGCTATGTAAACAATGGTTATACACTCAAGACTCGTTTAGTTATTAACCTTCCCTAGAAGCTCTGTTAACTAAACTGGTGGCCAAATAAGCGGTTATTAATATATGTCTTAACCTTGGAGGATTTAAGACAACATATATTAATTAGACGGGGTCTATGTTCTGGCTATTTGTTTTCATGACCACCCCTCGGTGGCTTGGGGCAATAGGTGTTGAGAATTACCATTGCAATACTACATGTTTTTCAAGTTCATGTAGGAAAATATTTGTATGTTTTATTTGCTAAATTATCTGTATATTTGCTTAGGCTTTGTAATGATGTCTAGTATAATTTTATTTCAGTTCAAAATGTCGCCGACACCCCTCATTTCGATACTTACTAAGAATAAACTGAATGGCGATAATTATAAGGATTGGAAAAGAAATCTATTGATAGTTCTCAGCTGCGAGAGACACAAGTTCGTACTGGACGAACCATGCCCACCAGGGCCAAAACCTGACACACCGCTTGAGGAGGTCTCGGTTGCCTATACTCATTGGAGAGAATCTAATGATATAGCTCGATGCCACATGCTTGCTAGCATGACGAGTGCTTTACAAAAGCAGCATGAGACTTCTCAGGTTGCTAGGGAGATCATGGACAATCTAGAGGACATGTTCGGAGGCCAAGAAAAGTTGGCTCAACAGTCCACTATAACTAGCATTATGAACTCTAAGCAAAAGGCGAGTACTCCGGTGAAGGACCATATGATCACTCTAATGGGATTCTTCGCTGAGGCTACCGAGAACGGTGCTGAGTTGGACTACAACACCCAGATCGAGATGGTGTTCAAAACTCTGTCTAAAGATTTTGTGGGGTTTAAGGCTACATACAATCTGGCGACAAGGGAGTTAGGACTTATCGAGCTCATGAAGCAACTCCAAGCTTATGAGCGGATGATCAGGGATGGGGATGCGGTCCAACCCAAAGGAAAGGCCAATTTGGCAGAATCTTGCAAACCCTCATGGAAGAGGAAGAGGCCAAACTAGAAGCAAGCGGCTTCCAGTTCTTCTAATCCTCCTATCTCGGATGGGAAGAAGAAGAAGAAGAACAAGAAGCCCAAAGACCCTAAAAGGTCTAAGTGCTTCCGCTGTGGGAAGGTAGGTCACTTTAAGAAGGCTTGCTAGGAATTCCTAGCCACCAAGGGCAAGGAAGGTAAGGAACTTCACTACTTATAAGCATGTTTGGTGGATGAATCGAAAGACACTTAGGTCATTGATTCGGGCACCACTAATCATGTTTGTGTTTCTATGTAGGGGTTCATGGAAACGAGAAGTCTACATGATAGTAGCCTCTCATTGCAGACTGGAGATGGTAGTTTGGTGGTGGCTGAGACAGAGGGAGATATTTCCCTTTACTTTGATCTATTTAGGTTTATTTTATTGAAAGATTATATCGGTAGCTTGTTTAATAAAGGATTCTTATTCAGTATCTTTTAGTAAAAGAGTTGATATTCATAGAAATAAGTCTTTTATCTGTTCTGGATGGATGGATGGAAACCTATATTTGATCAAACCAAAGATGTACTCACTGCTTGACATTGGTTGAAAGTTTCTCACTATAACAACGTGTATCTTTGGCATTTAAGACTTGGTCATATTAATCAGGATAGGATTCAAAGATTGGTGAAAGACGGTCCTCTAGAATCTCTGGAGGAGGTACGTCTTCCTCAATGTGAGTCTTGTCTAGAGGGTAAAATGACTAAGAGGTCTTTTGGAGCTAAGGGTACAAGGGCTCAGGAGCTCTTAGAAATTGTGCACACTAACGTATGTGGCCCCATGAACATCACCACATGAGGAAGGTTCGAGTATTATGTCTCCTTTATAGATAATTACTTGAGGTATGGATATGTGTATCTGATGCACCGCAAGAGCGAAACCTTTGACAAGTTCAAAGAGTATCGTGCGGTAGTGGAAAATCAATTGGATAAATCCATAGAGACACTTCGATCTAATCGAGGTGGCGAATACCTCTTCGACGAATTTCTAGTACATCTTGTAGAGGATGGGATATTATCCCAATTGACTGCACACGGTACTCCACAATAGAATGGTGTAGCCGAAAGGAGAAACAGGACCTTGTTGGATATGGTATGGTCCATAATGAGTTATTCAACACTGCCATTATCATTTTGAGGATATGCTTTACAAACAGTGTGCTATATTCTAAACCAAGTTCCAAGCAAATCAATTCCAAGAACTCTGTATGAATTGTGGCATGGCAGGAAGCCCTCCCTTGGACATATGAGAATATGGGGCTGCCCGGCACATGTACTGGATGGGGATGCAAAAAAGTTGGAACCAAGATCAGAATTATGCATGTTTGTAGGTTATCCAAAGGGAACTAAAGGAGGTCTATCTATAACCTGAAGGAATAAAAAGTCATTGTCTTAACCCATGCGACATTCTTGGAGGAAAGTCACATGAATGACTTTAAGCCTCGAAGCAAAGTAGTGCTAGAGGAGTTACCAGGTGAAAGAACTGCTCCACAGATTTCGATCTTGGACGCAAGTCCGAGTTCCGGGGAAAGACCTGCAGATGATCAACAATTTAGGATGCCTCATCGTAGTAGGAGGGTTTCGAAGAAACCTAATTTCTTCATGTATGATGTTGAGGTATACCAGGCCGAGGCTCATGAGCATGAGGATGATCCAGTCACCTATGATGAAGCTATAAATGATGTTGATTCTAAATTTTTTTGGAAACAAGCTATGAACAATGAGATGGATTCTATGAAATCCAACTCTGTTTGGGAACTTGTAGATTTACCGGATGGGATTTGTAGACCCATTGGATGCAAATGGGTCTACAAAAGAAAGAAAGATGTAGAAGAGAGAGTGGAAACTTTCAAAGCTAAACTAGTTGCAAAGGGGTATACACAAAAGGCTGGAATCGATTACGATGAAACCTTTTCAGCTGTTGCTATGCTGAAGTCTATCTGTATTCTTCTGTCCGTTGCTGTGGCTCTCGATTATGAGATCTGGCAAATGGATGTCAAGACGGCATTCTTGAATGGCCATCTTGAAGAGTGTATCTATATGATACAGCCCGAAGGGTTCGTAGCGAAAGGCCAAGAAAGAAAAGTCTGCAAGTTGCTTAGATATATTTATGGATTAAAGCAAGCATCCTGCTCATGGAATCAGAGGTTTGATCAAGCAATTAAGACATTTGGTTTTGAGCAGAACGTTGATGAACCCTGTGTTTATAAACGTATTAAGGATGGAAAAGTGGTCTTCTTCCTCTATGTCGATGATATACTACTCATTGGGAATGATGTAGGGAACTTATCATCGGTCAAGCTTTGGTTACACCAACAATTTGACATGAAGGACTTGGGAGAAGCTAATTATGTTCTAGGCATTCGTCTCTTTAGAGATCGAAAGAAGAAAATGATAGCGTTATCCCAAGCTTCATACATAGATAAAATAATTGACAAATATGCAATGCAAGAGGCAAAGAAAGGTACATAATCTTCTATTATTGGTCTAACTCTTTCATTGGATGATTGTCCCAAGACATCGGAAGAAAGAGAGCATATGAGTAAGGTCCCTTATGCATCCGCTGTGGGTAGCCTTATGTATGCTATGCTTTGCACTTGCCTGGACATATGTTTTGTAGTAGGTATGGTGAGTCGATATCAAGCGAATCCTGGAACCAAGCACTGGCAAGCAGTAAAGCATATACTCAAGTATCTTAAGAGAACGAGGGGTTATATGCTGGTGTATTCTGGAGGGGACCTAACACCTATAGGATACATGGACTGAGTCTTCCAGACTTGCAAGGATTCGAGGAAGTCGACATTAGAGGGCACGTGGAGACAGGATTAGTGGATGTATGTAAGATCGCGTCCGAGGACAACATTGCCGATCCCTCTACTAAGACTTTGATGGCTAAAAGCTTTGAGAGGCACGTATAGGTGATGGGGATGCATAACATGGCACATCTGCTAGCTTAGGGCAAGTGGGAGATTGTTAGGAAATGCCCTAAGCATTAGAGACATTTTGATGTATTTATTTTGAACTGGATAATAAAATTATATATAGAGATTATTCATTACATTGCTATCTATCCTCGTTTTATTTACATGTTAAAGTAAATGTAAGCAAATATGGCTCCCTGACTGCTTGTGTTAAACTATTAAAACGTTGCATGCAATGGACTTTTGTATGCGAGAAGACAATATTCTAAAGTTAGCAGTCTAAACTATGGTCTATAGTCTGTGGGGTTAGACCGAGCATCTAACTCATGTTAAGACTATTATGTTACCTAAAGCCTTGGAGAGGACGGTTTGTCTTGACTGTCTGGAACTGGACTCCCAAGTAGAGACATAAATATGTTGCTTAGTGGTGACATATTAGACCGGGACTAAAGCATGATTGATCTACGAAGTCCGCTTTGAGTGGATCGATCTGCTTTGGACATTCATTATGCAGTAACCTTAATCTGGAGTAAAAGGACAGCTTCATGTATATGACTTGTGTACTTTGATGTTCCAATGGCTAAAGCGTCTCAGAGGTAGTAAGCTTATAAACCGGTTCGTTGGGTGCATGACTTGTATACGATGAAGGGTTCATTTACAGATATCGAAATCATAGCTTTAATGAGGAGTTAAGGGTATCCTCTTAAAGGCATTATACTAAATGTGAAAATAGACAATGCCTTGGGCCGTCTGCTGGGCGGATGACTTCTTATTCACGTATGGTGAATAATCATTTTCTTAATTCGGTAGTAGAATGGAACTTTAAGATAGTCTGATCAGTAGGATTAAACGGACTTTGGCCTAAGGCTGATCATGGATATCATATGAGGGTTCTGCATACATGACAAGGTTGTTGGACGATAGCTTGTCACAAGCTTACGTAATACGGTATATAATTAGGAGTTCAGTTTCAGGTTTATAGTAGTATGACTATGAAATTAGTGATCACATGATTGAGTTGTTCGGTAAAGAATGATGATCATATGGATTTGTGGGAGCCCGATTATATATGTCCAATCAGTCCCTCTACTGGCTCCACATAATTCCTTAACGTTTGGCAAAATTGATCTGTGTATGCTATTGGCTAGTTTATTATGCATGGATAGTGTTGACATAGGATTAGGATGGTAGACAAGATTCTCTCCAGTTGGATTCAGATTTTATTTTGGATAATAGAGTACACAATTACTCGAACTCCAAATAAAGTTGCCATAATTTTATTTGAGATTGGATTGGAGTTGTAGAAAATTATCCATGAGAACAAGAATTTGAAATACAACTATTTTGTGGATTTTGAAATTTGAAATTTGAAATTTGAATTTGAAATTTAAATTTGAAATTTGAAGTTTGAAATTTGAAATTTGAATTTGAAATTCGAATTTGAAATTTGAAATTCGAATTTGAAATTTGAAATTCAAATTTTGAATTACAATCCAAGTAAGATTCGAATTTGTCGTGGTAAATCCATAAGGAATGAAATTCGAATTTGAGTTGGATATAGAGAGGAAAATCTTGTTAGAATCCTACTTGAATTTTGAATCCAAATCCTAACCAAATATGGATGAAAATTTTGAGGATTATCCTCAATGAATTTTTTGGATTTTTATGGATAAGGTTCAAGGAAAAATTCAAGTTTCAATCCTAGTTGAATTTGGATTCTCTCCTCCCTGATAATGGTCGAATTTTTGGAGTAAATTTCCTAGGAGATTTTCGGTTATTTTGGATAAGGATGAGATAAGATTCAAGCTTGAAAATCCCAGTGGAATTTTGATTCTCCCTTATCCAAAAGTGGCCAAAATTTTGGTGGAGATTTTCTCCTTTGAATTTTCGAAATTTTTGGTTGAAAAAGGGAGATAAAATTCTTGTTAAAATCTTGTTTAGATTTAGATTGGATTTATCCTAAAGTGGCCGAATTTATTGTTGGGATTTTCCCTTTGGAAAATTCAGATTTTGTGCTCGTGGATAAGGGAGAATATCTTCTCCTAATCCAATTCGAATTCAGAGAATCACCTCATGCACGTCTATAAATAGAGGTCTTGCCACTCCAGTTCTCTCAAACCATAGACTCTCAGGTTAGCAGGCTTATTGTTGCATAACTCACCGTGACAATAAGTTCTTTAGAGATGTGGGTGGTCGGAAGAAGACTAACAGTGCTAGCATACCGATCGAGGTTCAGAGTGCCCACACACTCAGCCATTCGAGAATTGGAGAATAGTCGAGAAGGCTAGTTGGTTGAAGCCCTCCGGTCATTCTCCTCCTGTAGATTGGCGTCCTTGAGATATAAGTTTTAATTGTTGTTGGTTTATTGTATATGGCATCATGAGATATTTAACGATCTAAAAATTTTTATTGTTCCGCTGCGCCACTCTGATACGTTTTTACCAATTTATTTTCCTACACGTCAAGACAACATTCTTGAATGGCCATCTTGAGGAATGTATCTACATGATACAGCCCGAAGGGTTCGTGACAAAAGGCCAAGAAAGAAAAGTCTGCAAGTTGCTTAGATCCATTTATGGATTAAAGCAAGTATCCCGCTCATGGAACCAAAGATTTGATCAAGCGATCAAGACATTTGGTTTTGAGTAGAACGTTGATGAACCCTGTGTTTATAAACGTATTAAGGATGGAAAAGCAATCTTTCTAGTACTCTATGTTGATGATATATTGCTCATTGGGAATGATGTAGGGAACTTATCATCGGTCAAGCTTTGACTGCACCAACAGTTTGACATAAAGGACTTGGGAAAAGCTAATTATGTTCTAGGCATTTGTCTCTTCAGAGATCGAAAGAACAAAATGATAGCGTTATCCCAAGCTTTATACATAGATAAAATAATTGACAAATATGCAATGCAAGAGGCAAAGAAGGGTTCACAACCTTCCATTGTCGGTCTAACTCTTTCATTGGATGACTATCCCAAGACATTGGAAGAAGGAGAGCATATGAGTAAGGTCCCTTATGCATCTGCTATGAACAGCCTTATGTACGCTATGCTTTACACTGGTCCGGACATATATCTTGCAGTAGGTATGGTAAGTCGATATCAAGCGAATCCTGGAACCAAGTACTGGCAAGCAGTGAAGCATATACTCAAGTATCTTAAGACAATGAGGGATTATATGCTGGTGTATTCTGGAGGGGACCTAACACGCACAGGATACATGGACTAAGACTTCCAAACTTGTAAGGATTCGAGGAAATCGACATCAGGATCAGTGTCCTTGCTTGGTGGAGGTGCCATTGTGTGGAGTAGCGTGAAGCAGGGTTACACAGTTGACTCTACTATGGAGGCTGAGTATGTGACTGCGGCTGAGGCGTCTAAAGAAGCGGTTTGGCTCTGCAAGTTCTTTAAAGACCTTGAGGTCATTCCAGGTGTTGACAAGCCTATCACACTTTACTATTATAACACTGGGGCTATTGCTAACACAAGGGAATCTCGGCACCACAAGAGGACCAAGCACATAGATTAGAGGTATCACATTATTAGAGGGCATGTGGAGGCAGGACAAGTAGATGTATGTAAGATCGCGTCTGAGGACAACATTGCCGATCCCTTTACTAAGACTTTGGTGGCTAGAAGTTTTGAGAGGCATGTAGAGGTGATGAGGATGCGTAACATGGTGTTACCCCCTGATGCCGTGTGACACATGGCACATCTACTGGCTTAGGGCAAGTGGGAGATTGTTATGAAATGCCCTAAGCATTACAGACATTTTGATGTATTTATTTTGAACTAGATAATAAAATTATATATATAGAGGTTATTCATTACATTGCCGTGTGTCCTCATTCTATTTACATGTTAAAGTAAATGTAAGCAAATATGGCTCCTTGATTGCTTGTGTTAAAACTGTTAGAACGTTGCATGCAATGGACTTTTTGCATGCGAGAAGACAATGTTCTAAAGTAAGCAGTCTAAACTAAGGTCTGTAGTCTATGGGGTTGGACCGAGCGTCTAACTCATGTAAAGACTATTATGTTGTCTAAAGCCATGGTGGGGATGGTTTGTCTTGACTGTCTGGAGCATAGACTCCTAAGTAGAGACATAGATATGTTGCTTAGTGGTGACATATTAGACCGAGACTAAAGCGTGATTGATCTATGTAGTCCGCTATGAGTGGATCAATCTGCTTTTGATGTTCATTGTGTAGTAACCTTAATCCTGAGTGAATGAACTACTTCATGTATATGGCTTGTGTACTTTGATGTTCCAATGGCTAAAGCGTCTCAGAGGCAGTAAGCTTATAGACCGGGTCGTTGGGTGCATGACTTGTATACGATGAAGGTTTGTTTACAGATATCAGAATCATAACTCTAATAAGGAGTTAAGGGTATCCTCTTAAAGGCATTATACTGGATGTAAAAATGGACAAGGTCTTGGGTCGTCTGCTGGACGGATGACTTCTTATTTACATATGGTGAATAATCATTCTCTTATTCGGTAGTATAATGGAACTTTAAGATAGCCTGATCAGTAGGATTGAATGGACTTTGACCTAAGGCTGATTACTCATACACTCTCTTTCTTCCGATGTCTTTGGACAGTCATCCAATGAAAAAGTTAGACCAACAATAGAAGGTTGTGTACCTTTCTTTGCCTCTTGCATTGTATATTTGTCAATTATTTTATCTATGTATGAAGCCTGGGATAACGCTATCATTTTGTTCTTTCAATCCTGAAGAGACGAATGTCTAGAACATAATTAGCTTCTCCCAAGTCCTTCATGTCAAATTGTTGGTGTAACCAAAGCTTGAACGATGATAAGTTCCTTACACCATTCCCAATGAGTAGTATATCATCGACATAGAGTATCAGAAAGACCACTTTTCCATCCTTACTACGTTATAAATATAGGGTTCATCAACGTTTTGCCTAAAATCGAAAGTCTTGATCACTTGATCAAATCTCTGGTTCCATGAGCGGGATGCTTGCTTTAATCCATAAATGGATCCAAGCAACTTGTAGACTTTCCTTTCTTGACCTTTCGCTACGAACCCTTTAGGCTGTATCATATAGATACACTCTTCAAGATGGCTATTCAAGAATGCCGTCCTGACATCCATTTGCCAGATCTCGTAATCGGGAGCCGCAGCAATGGATAGAAGAATACAGATAGACTTTAGCATAGCAACAGGCGTAAAGGTTTCATTGTAATTGATTCCAGTCTTTTGCGTGTACCCCTTTGCAACCAGTCTAACTTTGAAAGTTTTCACTCTCCCTTCCGCATCCTTCTTTCTTTTGTAGACCCGTTTGCATCCAATGGGTTTTATCCCATCCGGCAAATCTACAAGTTCCCAAACAGAGTTAGATTTCATAGAATCCATCTCATTGTTCATAGCATGTTTCCAAGATTTAGAATCAACATCATTTATAGCTTCATCATTGGCAACCGGAACATCCTCATGCTTATGAGCCTCGGCCTGGTATACCACAGCATCATACATGAAGAATTTAGGTTTCTTCAAAACCCTCCCACTACGACGAGGCACCCTAAATTGTTGATCGTCTATAGGTCTTTCACCGGAACTCGGACTTGCGTCCAAGACCGAAACAATGTCGCATGGGTTGAAACAATGACTTTTTGTTCCTTCGGGTTATAGAACAGACCTCCCTTAGTTCCCTTTGGATACCCTACAAACATGCATAATTCTGATCTTGGTTCCAACTTCTTCGCATCCCCATCCAGTACATGTGCCGGGTAGTCCCATATTCTTATATGTCCAAGGGAGGGCTTCCTGCCATGCCACAATTCATACGGAGTTCTGGGAATTGACTTGCTTGGAACTTAGTTCAGAATATAGCACGCCGTTTGTAAAGCATATCCCCAAAATGATAATGGCAGCATTGAATAACTCATCATGGACCGTACCATATCCAACAAGGTCTTGTTTCTCCTTTCGACTACACCATTCTATTGTGGAGTACCAGGTGTAGTCAATTGGGATAATATCCCATTCTCTACAAGATGTCCTAGAAATTCGTCGGAGAGGTATTCACCACCTCTATCAGATCGAAGAGTCTTTATGGATTTATCCAATTGCCTTTCCACTTCCGCATGATACTCTTTGAACTTGTCAAAGGTTTCGCTCTTGCGGTGCATCAGATACACATATCCATACCTCGAGTAATCGTCTATAAAGGAGACATAATACTCGAACCCTCCTCGTGCTATGACGTTGATGGGGCCATATACGTCAGTGTGCACAATTTGTAAGAGCTCCTGCGCCCTTGTACCTTTAGCTCCAAAAGACCTCTTAGTCATATTTCCTTCTAGACAAGACTCACATTGAGGAAGATGTACCTCCTCCAGAGATTCTAGAGAACTGTCTTTCACCAATCTTTGAATCCTATCCTCATTAATATAACCAAGTCTTAAATGCCAAAGATACACCTTGTTAGAGTGAGAAACTTTCAACCTTTTAGAGTTATCTATTAATTCAGTGTCAAGCAGTGAGTATATATTTGGTTTGATCAAATATAGGTTTCCATCCATCCATCCAGAACAGATAAAAGACTTATTTCTACGAATATCAACTCTTTTACTAAAAGAAACTGAATATGAATCCTTTATTAAACAAGTTATCGATATAAGGTTCCTCCTAAAATTAAGAACATAAAAACGGTCTTTCAATAAAATAAACCTAAATTCATCAAAATAAAGATAAATATCTCCCACTGCCTCAGGCACCACCGAGCTGCCGTCTCTAGTCCGCAATGAGAGGCTCCTGTCATGTAGACTTCTTGTTTCCACGAACCCCTGCATAGAAACACAAACATGATTAGTGGCGCCCGAATCAATGACCTAAGTGTCTTTCGATTCTTCCACCAAACACGCTTCCAAGTAGTGAAGTTCCTTACCTTCCTTACCCTTGGTGGCTAGGATTTCCCGGTAAGCTCTCTTAAAGTGACCTACCTTCCCATAGCGGAAGCACTTGGACTTTTTAGGGTCCCTGGGCTTCTTGTTTTTCTTCTTCTTCTTCTTCCCATCCAAGACAGGAGGATTAGAAGAACTTTAAGCGCTTGCTTCTGATTTGGCTTCTTCCTCTTCCGTGAGGGTTTGGAAGATTTGCCAAATTGGCCTCTCCTTTGGGTTGGACCACATCCCCATCCCTGATCATCCGCTCATAAGCTTGGAGTTGCTTCATGAGCTCGGTTAGTCCTAACTCCCTTATTGCCAGATTGTATGCGGCCTTAAACCCCACAAAATCTTTAGATAGAGTTTTGAACACCATCTCGATCTAGGTGTTGTAGTCCAACTCAGCACCGTTCTTGGCAGCCTCAGCAAAGAATCCCATTAGAGTGATCATATGGTCCTTTACCGGAGTACCTGTCTTTTGCTTAGAGTTCATAATGCTGGTTATAGCGGACTGTGGAGCCAATTTTTCTTGGCCTCCGAACATGTCCTCCAGATTTTCCATGATCTCCCCAGCAACTTGATAAGTCTCATGCCGCTGCTTTTGTAAAGCACTCATCATGCTAGCCAGAATGTATCATCGAGCGATCTCATTGGATTCTCTCCAACGAGTATAGGCAACCGGGACCTCCTCAAGCGGTGTGTCAGGTTTGGGGCCTGGTGGGCATGGTTCATCCAGTACGAACTTGTGTCTCTCACAGTTGAGAACTATCAACAGATTTCTTTTCCAATCTTTATAATTATTGCCATTCAGCTTATTTTCAGTAAGTATTGAAATAAGAGGTGTCGGTGACATTTTGAACTGAAATAAAATTATACTAGACATCATTACAAAGCCTAAGCAAATATACAGATAATTTAGCAAATAAAACATACAAGTATGTTCCTACATGAAACTTGAAAAAACATATAGCATTGCAACGGTAATTCTCAGCACCTATTGCCCCAAGGCACCGAAGGGTGGTCATGAAACAAATAGCCAGAATATGGACCTCGTCCAATTAATATATATTGCCTTAAATCCTCTAAGGTTAAGACATATATTAATAGCCGCTTATTTGGCCACCAGTTTAGTTAACAGAGCTTCTAGGGAAGGTTAATAACTAAATAAGCCTTGAGTGTATAACCATTATTTACATAGCCCGATCCACATCCTACCAAGCCACCGAGGGGTGGTCATGAATAAGATCGTACCCGAACACGCTTTCCACATAGGAGCTCTAATCTAGTATACTGGCGGTGGTAAACACCTACCGAGGGATGTGGTCAGGGCAGAACTGACACGAGGCATTACCATGCTTTCACATATGGATCAACAATGGAGGCCGTGGGTTTTGTTTGAAACCCTCTCCCACTCAATATTTTGAAAAACATACAAGTTTTGACAAATATGTATGATCAATATAGCATGAACGACACTCACCTATCCTATATGACATATTATCAAATATGCATATAAAACATCCATCAATACATATTCATACTTCCATGACATATCACAGAAAAAATAATTGATAGAATAACCAAGCCATGATTCCATCCTAGAGTAAAGAAAATAAAAATTACAAAATTCCATCGAAAGCATTCTTTGGGTCTTGAATTTTGTTCCATCTTCTTGTATCCATCTTTATGTAGCCTCTTCATTTATTTCTCATCCCAAGAATCATTTAAAATTTAAATCTCCAAAATTTAAATTTCAAATTCAAATTCCAAATTTGAATTTCAAATTTAAATTTCAAATTCAAATTTTAAACAATTTTAAACATCATGTGTAATAATATGTAATTTCAAAAATTTCAAATTTTCAATTGCATATTTTTAAACATGATTTAAAAATTAAATCTTAAATTTAAAAATCAAAATTTTCGATTTTTGAACCGTCGCCCCTACCGCACCCGGAAGCTGGCAGCCGCCGTGGGCAGCCCCCAGCCCCATAAGGGTTGTCAGCCCATAGCCGCCCCATGTGCAGCCCTGCCGAGCTGCAGGCCAAGCCTATAGTGCCACGCTGCACACCTAGGCTGGGCGTAGCAGCCGGCAGGCTGCAGGCAGCGCCTGCAGCCATAGGCTGCACGCCCAGGCTATGACCAGCCTTGGGTGGGCCACAACCACCCTCGGCTGCAGACCAAGCCTGCGACCGTGGGGTACAGTCGTGGGTAGGGGTTGCCGCAGCCCCATCCTACCCAAGGGTTGGGGCTGCAGCCCCATCGCGGCTGGTGGTCTATCCAGAGGGGATTGATCCTCGATTTTTGTGCCATATTTCAATTTACCCATTAGGATCTCCAAAAATTAATTTGAATCCCAATTAAATTGAAATTTTCCACACAATCAAAATTTCAACCTTTAAATCAAATTTAACTTTTAGGAAAAATAAATTACGATCTTCAATCTTCAATATCCTTCAAGAATAATTACATAAAAAATCGTAAACCGTTTCCGGTGTACAAAAATTCTAACTATAATAATTCTAAGAGACAAAAATAATAAAATCCATAGGAAAATTACAGTGTTAATAAACTGCTCCCATGGTTACATAAAAATTCCTAGATACAATTTTTCTAAATTCTAAAGAACCATAACCGGCAAAAAACAAGTATGCTTATAATAATTCAAAAAATTAAAATAACCACATACTACATACATAATCCATAATAACAACATAAAGGAATCCTAGAATGCCACTCTCTAAATATCAAATCCTGACATAAATGAAAAGACTAATTAATTGTCTAATTTACATACATGGCATAGTAATGAGATGGCTCTGATACCAATTGAAGGAAATAATTCAAGAAAAACGTATCAGAGTGGCGCAGCGGAACAATAAAAAATTTTCAAGATCGTTAAATATCTCATGATGCCATATACAATAAACCAACAACAATTTAAACTCATACCTCAAGGATGCCAATCTGTAGGAGGAGAATGACCAGAGCGCTTCAACCAACTAGCCTTCTCTACTATTCTCCAATTCCCGAATGGCTGAGTATGTGGGCACTCTGAACCTCGATCGGTATGTTAGCACTGCTAGTCTTCTTCCGACCACCCAGATCTCTAAAGAATTTATTGTCACAGTGAGTTATCTAACAATAAGCCTGCTCACCTGAGAGTCTGTGGTCTCAGAGAACTGGAGTGGCAGGACCTCTATTTATAGACTTGCATGAGGTGATTCTCTAAATTTGAATTGGATTAGGAGAAGATTTTCTCCCTTATCCACAACATAAAATCTGAAATTATCCAAGGGAAAATCCCAACAAAATTTCGGCCAACATTACAATTATCTAATTCAAATCTAAACAAGATTTTAACATGAATCTTATCTCCCTTTTTCAACCAAAAAATCCGAAAATCCAAAGGGAAAATCCTAACAAAAATTTTGCCCAATTTTGGATAAGGGAAGATTCAAAATTCCACTAGAATTTTCAAGCTTGAATCTTATCTCATCCTTATCCAAAATAACCGAAAATCTTCTAGGAGATTCACTCAAAAAATGCGGCCATTATCAGGGAGGAGAGAATCCAAATTCAACTGGGATTGAAACTTGAATTTTTTCTTGTAGCTTATCCACAAACAATCCGAAAATTCTATGAGGATAATCCTCAAAATTTTCGTCCATTATTGTTAGGATTTGGATTCAAAATTCAAGTAGGATTCTAACAAGATTTTCCTCTCCATATCCAACTCAAATTCGAATTTCATTCCTTGTGCATTTACCACAAGAAATTCAAATCTCACTTGGACTGTGATTCAAAATTTGAATTTTAAATTTCAAATTCAAAATTCAAATTTAAATTTCAAATTTAAATTTCAAATTCGAATTTTAAATTTGAATTTCAAATTCAAATTTCAAATTTAAATTTTAAATTCAAATTTCAAATTTCAAATTTCAAATTTCAAATTTCAAATTTCAAATTTCAAAATCCACAAAACAGTTGTATTTCAAATTCTTGTTCTCATGGATAATTTTCTACAACTCCAATCCAATTTCAAATAAAATCATCGCAATTTTAGTTGGAGTTCAAATAAGTGTGTACTCTATTATCCAAAACAAAATCTGAATCCAACCGGAGAGAATCTTGTCCACCATCCTAATCCTATGTTAACACCATCCATGCATAATAAACTAGCCAATAGCATACACAAATCAATTACGCCAAATGTTAAGGAATTATGTGGAGCTAGTAGAGGGACCAATTGGACATATAATCGGGCTTTCGCAAATCCATATGATCATCATTCTTTACCAAACAACTCAATTATATGATCACTAACTTCAGAGTTACACCACTATAAACCTGAAATTGAACTCCCAATTATATACCGTATTACGTAAGCCTGTGACAAGCTATCGTCCAATGGCCTTGTCATGTATGCCAAACCCTCATATGATATCCATGATCAGCCTTAGGTCAAAGTACGTTTAATCCTACTGATCAGGCTATCTTAAAGTTCCATTATACTACCGAATAAGGAAAATGATTATTCACCATATGTGAATAAGAAGTCATCTACCCAGCAGATGACCCAAGGCCTTGTCCATTTTCACATTCAGTATAATGCCTTTAAGAGGATACTCTTAACTCCTCATTAGAGCTATGATTCCGATATCTGTAAATGAACCCTTCATCGTATACAAGTCATGCACCCAACGAACCAGTCTATAAGCTTACTACCTCTGAGATGCTTTAGCCATTGGAACATCAAAGTACACAAGTCATATACATGAAGCTGTCCATCTACTCAAGATTAAGGTTACTACATAATGAATGTCAAAAGCAGATCGATCCACTCAAAGCGGACTTCGTAGATCAATCACGCTTTAGTCCTGGTCTAATATGTCACCACCAAGCAACATATCTATGTCTCTACTTGGGAGTCTATGCTCCAGACAGTCAAGACAAACCGTCCCCTCCAAGGCTTTAGACAACATAATAGTCTTAACATGAGTTAGATGCTCGGTCTAACCCCATAGACTGCAGACCTTAGTTTAGACTGCTTACTTTAGAACATTGTCTTCTCGCATACAAAAAGTCCATTGCATGCAATGTTCTAACAGTTTTAACACAAGCAGACAGGGAGCCATATTTGCTTACATTTACTTTAACATGTAAATAAAATAAAAACAGATAGTAATGTAATGAATAACCTCTATATATAATTTTATTATCCAGTTCAAAATAAATACATTAAAATGTCTCTAATGCTTAGGGCATTTCCTAGCATACTGTTTGTCAAGAAGAAGGATGGATCACTCGAATGTGCATCGACTACCGGGAGTTAAACAAACTCACTGTCAAAAATAGGTATTCGTTACCTAGAATTGATGAGTTGTTTGACCAACTCAAAGGCGCAACAGTAGTCTCCAAGATTGATCTACGATTAGGATACCATCAATTGCGGATCAAAAAGAGCAATATTCACAAGACCGCATTTCAGACTCGTTACGGTTATTAAGAAGTCCTTGTGATGTCGTTTGGGTTAACAAATGCGCCAGCTACATTTATGGACTTGATGAATCGAGTCTTTAAAGAATATCTCGATAACTTTGTCATTGTGTTTATTGATGACGTACTTATATATTCAAGGACTCGTAATGAGCACGAAGAACGCCTAAGGATTATCCTGTAGATGATAAGGAAGCATCAACTCTATGCCAAATTTTCTAAGTGCGAATTCTGGCTAGAAGGAGTACATTTCCTTGGGCATGTGGTTTCCAAGGAAGGATTGCCATGGACCCGACAAAAGTAGAGGCGATCAATGAGTGACCTGCACCTAAGAATGTGACTCAAATACGGATTTTCTTAGGTTTAGCAGGCTATTATAGAAGATTTGTAGAGGGATTCGCATGACTCACTGCACCTCTCACGGCTTTAACACACAAAGAGAGGAAGTACGAGTAGACAGAAGTGTACGAAAGAAGCTTTCAAGAGCTGAAAAGGTGATTAACAAGTGTGCCAATTCTTACACTTCTTACTGAAGGGGAGATGTTCGTGATTTACAGTGATGCATCAAAGATAGGTGTAAGAGCTATCCTGATGCAAGGCGATAAGGTGATTGCTTATGCCTCTTGTCAATTAAAGGACCATGAGAGAAATTATCCCATTCATGATCTGGAACTTGCCACAGTAGTATTCGCATTGAAGATTTGGTGACACTATCCGTATGGAGCTCAGTGTCAGATTTATACTGACCATCATAAAAGGAGCTGAATATGTGGCAAAGGCGATGGTTGGAGCTGGTAAAGGATTATGATTGCGAAATACTCTACCATCCTTGAAAAGCCAATCGTGTTGTAAATGCATTAAGTAGAAAATCTACTGTTCCACAACAACTGCCGATTGGAAAGTTTCCAAGGCCATTGCAGTAGGAAATTAATGCATTGAAAATGGAGCTAATAGCAGGAAGATTGGCTGCACTACAATTGGAATCATTGTTGTATGAGGACATTAGAGAAGCTCAGAAGCAAGATCCAAATCTACCAAGTCCTCAGGAAGGAGTGTCCAAGGACGGATTAATCCTACATTAGGGAAGAATTCATGTTCCTGATGACGAGGGATTAAGAAGGCAAATTATGACAGAAGCCCATGAAATGCCATATTTAGTGCATCCCGGAGCCAGTAAGATGCACCAGGATTTGAAACTGCAATTCTAGTGGAAAGGGATGAAGAAGGACAAGCTGAATTTGTAAGCAGATGGATGACGTGCCAAAAAGTTAAGGCTGAACACTGATACCCAGGTGGAAAGCTATAGCCGTTCGAGATTCCTGAATAGAAGTGGGAACATATTATGATGGACTTTGTGGTAGGACTGCCGAAAACCCAAGTAGGTTATGATACTATTTGGGTTATTGTTAACAGGTTGACAAAGACGGCAAGTTTCATAGCAGTGAAAATGATTTTTTCACTGGAAAAGTTAGCGAACTTATATGTTAACCACATCGTCAAGTTACATGGAGTCCCTAAGTCCATTGTATCAGATCGTGATGCACGGTTCACTTCAAATTTCTGGAAGTACGTGTAAGAAGCTATAGGAACGGAAGTGCGCCTGAGTACAGCTTTTCATCAGCAGACGGATGGGCAATCTAAGCGGACGATTCAAATGTTAAAAGACATGCTCCACGCATGTACAATAGATTTCCCAGGGAGCTAGAACGAGAAACTTCCATTGGTAGAGTTTTCGTACAATAATAGCTACCAATCTTCGATAGGTATGGCACCCTATGAAGCTTTATATGGAAGGAAGTGTAGATCACCTGTCCATTGGTATGATTTACAAAAAAAATGACTGCATAAGATAGATTTTGTACAAGAAACAGCGGATGCAGTTGCGAAAATACAGCAACGGATGAAAATATCTCAGAGCCGACAGAAGAGCTATGCGGATAAACGACGAAGATCCCTGGAGTTTAACGAAGGTGATTTCGTATTTCTAAGAGTCTTGCCGATGAAAGGAATAATGTTGTTCGGAAAGAAAGGGGAATTGAGTCCAAGATATGTTGGGCCATATGAAATCATCGAACGCATTGGGAAGGTTTCCTATAGATTGGCATTACCTCCAGAAATGTTGGCAGTACACAATGTGTTCCACGTGTCAATATTACAAAAGTACATATCAGATCCATCCCATGCGCTGAAACATGAACCGATCCAAATTCAAGAAGATCTAACAAGCGAAGAGAAGCCTGTTCGAATCTTGGCACGAGAAGATAAAGTCTTGAGGAATAAAACGATCCCATTAGTCAAAGTGCTATGGAAAAATCACAACATTAAAGAGGTTACGTGGGAATGCAAAGATGAAATTAGAAAATTGTACCCCCACTTATTCTAAATTTTCAAGGATAAAATTTTTATAAGGAGGGATGAATGTGATAACAGGGAATTTTTAGATTCTCAGAGTAAATTAAAATTGTATGTACATATCGATTTTAATAAATAAAATGTGAAAAAGTTTTATTGTAATACTATTAAGAATACTGTGGAAATGTTCCAGTAGTGTTAAAGTGAGTGAGTTTAGAGATGAAAAATCTTACCGAACAGAAACAGGGGAGACAGCTCGAGAATAAAGCCAAAAATCCTGAAGAGTGCACCAAAGTGCACTAAAAGACAAAAATTTATGGCAGTGAATTTTGGCCAAACGGAAATAAAATAAGATAGACCGATCGCATAGGAGACGCCCGGAACCCGCCTATACGATTTCGGTAAAGTTCTGTTCAGTTTGACTTTCGATCAAAATTTGACCACGAATTAATTCCTATATTAATTAGATGATGTCAAGATGACATCATAATTTTGATTTAGTTGACTAGGTTATTAAGGTTAATTAATGGTGGTAGGCAGCACTAAAGGCCAAGATTAAATGCTTTATGGATCAATGGTCATGATCAAGCCAAAATGGCTTTGAAAAAAATTTGGAAAATTTGGAAAATGGGAGGATCGGCCACATGGAAGAAGGCAGCCCAAAAATTTCAAATTTAACCCCAAAAAGTTGGCATTTATGCCCTTGGACAATTAGTAAATTATTGGTAAAAATTACAAAAAGGTCCCTATCCATTTGCCTATAAATAGGCATAAAAAATCACTTGAAAATTTTGGAAAAATTGGCCAAACTCTTGCTCTCCCAAAACTGGAAATCTCCCTTCCATTTCAAGCAAAATTTTGTTAAAATTTTACACAAAAATTAACTTCCAAGCCTTCACTAAGTTGCAAGAATCAACTTGATAAGGTGAGCTTTTAAATTGAAGCAATTTTTAGTGTTGTTTTCACCAAAATTCCGTGGCACTATTGGTGTAGAAAACATTGAAAAATTTGATGTTTTGTTTGGTATTATGATTAGTTTGATGCTAGGATGAATGAAGCATGATTTACAACTAGGAAACAAGCAAAAATTTTGCATGCTTTCCTATGAAATCTGTGACCTGGTAGGGTGGAAATGATGTGAAAAAATTGAGGATTTGCTTAGTAGTTTATGCTCCTTTGGTAGCATGCTGATTAAAGCATGAATTAGAATCATGAATCAAGCAAATTGAATGCTTGTTCCTCACAAAATCCGTGGCCTATGTGTGGTAAAAATGAGGAAATTTTAATGCTGAAAAATGATGAGGAATGTGTAATAAAGACCCTAGGAATGAAAACAAAATTTTCTATGTTGATTTACTATAAAAATCCATGGCTTAATACTAGCATTGGAATGAAAATTTTCTTAGGTTTTAATGCTAATATGTACATTTGAAAACCTAAGAGTGATATGTGATAATTGTTTATGGTGATGAAAATTCTTTGATGTTGTTTACCATGAGAAACAGAGGCTATAATTGGAAAAAAATTTTAATGATTTTGTGTTGAGTTTTGAATGTTGGTTAATGTGGAAATTTTTATACAAAGTTTGGTAACTTTGTATAAAATAGGTCTCTGGTATAGTACGTGGCAGGTATAAAGGTTCTGAGGCGTAACTAACGCCGGGGAAACCTAAAAATACAAGCGAAAATGCTACCGAAAATTTTAAAATGGCATAAGGGCATTTCAGGAAACGAGGGGTAAAAATATTAGACTCAAAAAGGAAACTGAGACCCCTCGGTGTGTTAGGTTTGATAATGAAAAACCAAACCCAAAAGGAATAGTAAACCGATCCTTTAGTGACTAAAATGCCTAAAACAGGAAAAAAATTCATGTTAGGAGTATTTTAGGAAACGAGGGGGAAAAATTAGATTGAGAGAGGAAACCCGAGCCCCTCGAGAACCGAGGCTCGGGGACGGGATGAAAAACGTTTCAAGAGTAGTGAAATACCCATTTGAGACTACGAAACGACCATAGGTGTCGGGTGAATAGTAACCGAGGGTCGAAAAATGAATAATTGTGATTTTCTAGCAAATGAAGCTGTAAAATGGTACAGAAGTCTAAAGAATATTATTTCATGATATTTGGGCCTAGAAAATTCAAAAAAAAAATGATAGAACGGAATAGTTACGATCCTAAGACCCGTTAGGGGCAAAATGGTCATTTTGGTCAAAATTTTATAAAAGGCTTGGAAAGGACCGTAAAGGATCTAGAATGTCTTAAATAAAATTCTAAAACCCAAAATAAAGACTTTAGAGTTAAAATCTAGAGTTTAAATGGTACACGGGCGTGTACTTTGAAACACGGTTGTGTAGAGTGAACCCGAGAGGTACACGGGCGTGTTGCAGACCGTGTACCACATGAAAAGTTGAAATGTGCTATAAAATTTATCAAAAAATGAATATATCCAAAGTGATAATTAATGATGGGTATTAACAAACAATACTATATCTGTAGGGACCCAAACTAGAGATAAAACTGCGAGGAGTTTGGGAAGTGGACATTATCGTAGTGGTGGTAAGTTCAAGTATTTTCTTATCTACAATATGAAATACTATAATATTTCATTATGTACTAGTTGTACATTAGCTGTTAAGCCCAATGGACACTGGGGGATTAATTAGTATAACACATCCCACATAATGAGAAAAAGAGAATATGTAAGACCTACGAGCAACAGAGGTTGTTGACCTTGAGGTGGCTATTAGGGTCACTTGGTCAGGACTATAATTGAAAGATGGTAATAAAATCATTTAAGGCATACTGCCCCTCCAACGTTATGGTGGGGGTTTTATAGGTCCTTTGGGGATATAATAATCGCTACAAGCGCTAAAGGACAGGAGAGGAAGAAGCTTTAGGGTCGCTCCCTAGGCCCTCCTAGTCAGCGCGCAATAAACTATTGGTGCTAGCATAATGAGCTCAACACCAAAATACAAATAGAGAAAATAGTCAGTAATGTGATGAAAGTCATAAGAGAGCATAATTGAGCATAACTGACACTAGCACTAAGTGTAGTGGATTCGGTTAGGATAATGTGAATAGTATCTGGTTAAGGTAATAATTACTATTCATCGATCAGAAGTCAAGTTACTATTTTGATAAAAAGTACTATTCATGAAAAATTGTATTTTTGATATTTTTGAATCTATATGATTCTTATTAAGTATGTTTAAACTTACTGAGCTTGTTAGCTCATCAGTTTGTTCATGTTGCAGGTAAGAAACCTGTTTAGTAGACTATCTGGATGGCGGCAGGATATGCATGTACCGATGGGATAGGGAATCCACTGTGGATTTGGTCCTGCCAGAAGTTTTCCATTGAGCATCAAGAGAAAGTGAATTGAAGAGAATGTATATTTTGAAAAACAAAGTACCTATATTGTATATTTGTAAATTATGTTGTACCCAAAGAGACAACTAAAATTTATTATTATATTTTATATGGCTTTCATACTTGACTTTCATGAGAGGAAAGTATTTTGAAAAGAAAAAAAAAATAAGGGCGAAAATTTTAGGCCCTGAAACATGAGAGTGTAAGAAAAAGAGTTTTAAATGGCAACCCAAATTCGGTTAAGGGACTGTCTCGATCGACTACGGAATTGGATCATGGCGGTTTCGCATGGCTGGACTCTGGGGTGCCACAGACTTGCTATGGAAAGGGACACCATGGTACGTGAGGGACCTCGTTCCCTACACTCTGCAACATGAAGACCTGAGGCGCCTTGCCTAGGACATAGTAGAAGCTGAGAGAGTGGCACTTAACCCTGCACCTGGCGAAGGCTTTGTAGCAGCAGCTAATATAGAGGGTGACCCGGCGGATGCAACACCCCAACCGACTGATGAAGAGTTCATGGCTGCATACCAGCCAGCAGTACCTGAGGGTGATAGGGAACCAATGGAGGACCCCAAACCAACCCCTCTATCTCCCGAGTACCTATTAGAAGAAGACGATGATGAGGCTCTCCCTGATGCCCAACCCGATGATGAGGGGGAGGAGATCCCCGATCATTTTAGTGATGATGAGTGGATGGGGATGTATGAGCCCCAAGTTATCATCGCCAGTGATGATGAAGCTAGTATTATCTGGGGAGATAAAGAAGAGGACCCAGAGGAGTTCCCGCTCAGTGACAGTAATGACAAAGAGATGTCCGATGCCGAGTCAGGAGTGTCCTCCGTATAGTAGTAACCCTTTCGCGGGACTTTTAGTTATGTAAATATATATAGGGAAGCAGTAGCTTTTATAAGGACCCCCATACTCATGTAACCTAAATTCTAAATAATGACAAATTGAGGAATGAATTTGGGTTAAATTGATGCCTTTTAATACAATATTAATTGCACGGTCAGAAACACACCAGTGTAAGAGCCCGTGTAAAGGGCCGTGTAATGAGTAGAAAGCTAGTATACAGACTCTCAAAATATATGAAACCTAATTGCTATGTAATGAGTAATTAAGTTTGGAAAATATAGTATATTTTCCAGTCGAATAGATTCAACAAATATGGTACTATTTAAGTGCCATTCATGCAGTGAAAGGGGCGACCGACAGTGAACCCGGTCTACCCTATCATGTGGATGAGTGTAGGAGACACGCAGTGTGAAGAGACTGGTCCGGACAACCATTTCTTGGCACTACACTGGTGAATAGATCACCAAAATGCAAGGACTGTTCGTCTGAGCACAACAACGATGAAAAACCCTAGCAAGGGTACGATATCGAGAAAAGGGTCTGAAAGACCTCTTCTCACCTAGAGACTAACAAAATCAGAGTCAGAACACTCAGACTAGTTAGTTAAGTTGAAAGCAATGAATAGTTAATAGTAAAAAACGCAATGTCAAGTTATTGGCCAAGACGACCTTAATTTGACCTAAAACTGATATACGAATGGTTAGTAGGCTCAATCTAGTCAATTGAGCACAAAACAAGAATTTTAGTTTGAGAGATACGCAGTATCAGGATAAGGGTCAAGATGACCTTTACTCACCCCGAAACTGATATATTTGGGGTTAGAACACCTGAATTAGTCAAACGAGCACCTGACATGTTTTTCGAGGTGGGGTCACACAGATCTTGAAAATTAGTCTGGACAACCTCTGATGGATATAAAACTGATAAAAATAAAATCAGCACGTCCAAATTAGTCAAGAGAGATGTGTCTGAAATTTAGCCTACGAACGCCTTGGTTTGCGTGCAAAAGGACAACATAGTGTAGACACAACCACAGTATAGGATGTGTTGTAAATTAGATTGATAACGGGTTCCTAGCCAATATAAAATAATTAGGAACCGACAGTGTCAAAATCAGATTCAGAAAACCCAATTTCGGGTGAAAACTAGAACACTGCCGAAAAAGGGTCGGATACCGAACAATAGGAATTAGACTGCGAAGAGAAGCGAACACAGTTGAATTTTGGCCTTAAAATTTTATGCCCCCTAGCTACAAAAGCAGCTGAAAATGGCTGCTCACATAGCCCTAAAGTGAGATTAAAAAATTGCAAAAGTTATGACAACTTTTATATAAAATATCAAGGGGTTTTAAAGCTTGGTCAACAAGTTTTGCTTTATTTCTTCTCCTTTCCATGAAGTAGCCCACGCCCATTTATGGACTGAAAAAGGGAAGAAATTTTTCCCTTGATTACGCTAAAATGATGGATTATTAATTAGGATTAAACTTAAGCAAGTTGATTAGTTTTGCCTATAAAAGCACACATGACTTAGTGATACCATTTCTTCACTTTGGCACCCCAAAAACACAACACTCAATCTCTCCCTTTCAAGCTGCAACCGATCCCCTCTTAGTAACCAAAAGCCTCCATTTTCAAGCCTTAAATCATACCAACAATTTACCAAAAATCAAACCTCACAAGCTTGTGTTAGGAGGATTCAAATCCGTGCCTTTTCCAAAGTGATCAAGGGTAAGTTTTCTAATCCAATCTTTGTAGTTTTAGTTTTTATTTTGGTTTGATATTAAGAGAAATTATTTTGGTGCCTTGCTAGCACAAAACCAGCCTTCAAACCCTTGATTCCTCACAGCCATTTTGGTTCCTCAAGCCCTAGTTCAAAAACATGCTTAGTTCAAAGCACAAAGGTAAAAACCGAAACCTTCCCATTTTAAGTTTTTGATCAAAGTCATTTATGTGTATTTGTTTATGCACATGGTTTGTAATAATTTATTTTAAGCCCTTAAGTTTTCATTTTTAAGTTTATGTAGTTGTGGTTGTGTTTACAATTTTTACGAATGGCTACTGTATGTGCGATGCTACGAACATTTAGGAACACGGCTAGACATAAATCTGTCCCTAGGAAAGGCCACAGATTTTGGCCATTTTGACCTAATTAGGGTCCAAATTTGGGATTTGGTAAAACATGGTGTTTTAAGGAAATTTTGTTACGGTCATTTTTGAGTCAAATAGGCCTCGGTCAAAAACAAACCTAAAGTAGGTTTTTAGAGTGTTTTTCACTCGGTGTCCAAAACTATGAACAAACTGGGAACAAAATTCGAACCCAGAAATACACATGGGTTTTAGTGAAAACGGACCCCTTAGATTCCGAACCAGACTTTGGGCTCAACACAAAAGTTGTAAATCTCGTTGAGACCTTGAAAACAACCTATGCGTGTTTTAAAAATTTGGCTATTTCGGGCCTCAAACAGAGCCGTATTTACAGAGACGTAAAACTAGGAATTTTTCAAAAAACTGGGCATAAGCCCACGGGTTTAATTGAATTAGAAGCTATTAGAGTTGGATTTAGGCTCCAAGGTGAACATGAGTTTTGCTCATCTTGTCGAGGATGAAAACTTTCATGTTTTCCAAAGTCACAAACAAAGTTATTTCGATCACGTTTCAAAATGGTTTTCAAAAATGGTTCAAAAACCACATTTAAAATGTAACTTTAAAAATGTAATTTATACTTTTTAAAATAAAATGTGTTTTAACACTTTAAAAATACAAACATGGTTTTTATAAAAAGGTCCCCCACCTTCCAATGGGGTGATAAGGGGACGGTTCCAAAAATAAAGAATTTTTCCGAGATCTTTTAAGTTAACCTACAATTTTTTCAAAGAAAAATAGTGTGTGTAGCCTGATAGGCTACCACACCAAACAAGCCTTAGTAGCCCGGTAGGCTACTACCCCAAACGAGTCATAGTGGCCCAATAGGTTACCCCAGCCTAATAAGCAAAGTAACTCGATCGGTTACTACACCTGTTTTCGCATAATAACCTGATAGACTACTTAGTTATCAACACGCGAGCTAATCGGTCGGTTGACTGCTCGGTAAACTAGTCAAGGACGGCGTTTCGAATAACACTATGAGGGACGATGATTAATTTGTCAAGTAGATGATTGATCATACACGATACGAGTTAGACACCAAATCCCCATAGTAGGCCAATAGGGTACCGATAGGCTTCAGTACCACATAGAAACACGAGTAATAGTCACTCACAGTAGCAGTGACTCTATGGAGATGCTGATAAGGAAAGTTATTGATGATAGGTGGTCACCTGTAAATCGTTAAAGGCGCGAGTACGCATTTTTGCTTGCAATTTAGGTAAGTACATGTGGGCGACCACTCTAGCTTAGGTCGTCCACCTTATCTTGCTTGCTTTCTTTATTCTTTGCTTAGTCTTACTTAGCTTACTTGTTTCTATAGCTTTCTTCTCCTTGGGGTTTAAAAGATTTGTTCTTGAAAAACTAGGAATATTTTTTTTTTCCTTTAACTGGAGGAAACTACTAATTCTTGAAAATTGTGTATACATAAATATATACGTACTTCTTAATACTTTTTTCCAAAATATAATTTGGAGTCTCGTTACTTTAAAGTACGTAAAAATAGAAACATACTTTTAAGCTTGTTTCACTACTTTACATACTACACTCTTGTCTTGTCTTTATACATATATCTCACTATTACACTTTCTTTCTTTTACACCTTGAGTACAGCGGAGTTCTGCGAAACGGAACCATAACCCGTCCATGACATTGCTGGGATCTGCCTGCCAGTCCGCTACTCTTGCTTCATACTGCTGGTTGTTTTCCTTTATTACCTACAGCACGAATAGACTAATGAGCTAAAGCTCAGTAAGTACAAACATACATACAAGTAAATAAGCTGAATAGACCACTCTAGGGTTAGTCAACTTAGGACCAATTATTTTCTTTAGTCCTATACTACTTGTTCTTTCTATTCTATTTCTTTCTTTTCTTTGCTTTACTTCATCTACTTTATCTTTCACTTGTGGGCCCGTGGTTGGACGTACCTAGTGCGCGCAGACCAATAGAGGATCAGGGGAGCGACCCACCGATCAACCCTAAGGTCATCTCTGGACTACTGACCTTATAGGTAGTAAGTCATGCCATAAACTACCTCATTATTAATGAGGCAGCGCCACACTTCTGGGGTGGAGGCAGGAAGTTAAGCCATAAACTACCTCATTATTAACGAGGCAGCGCCACACTTCTGGGGTGGAGGCTATCTGGGAACCTCACAACTGGGGAGGCCGGTACGCCAACCTTAACTTTTAAGTCTTATTATTTGACTTAACTTATTTCTCTTTTCTTTTTCTAATCTTGCTTACTATTCTCGTGAACATGTTAGTATCATGTCACAACTGAATAGCTTAAATGTGTATATATATAACACAACTTTATGGTAAGTCCATTCGTGAGTATACAATTAAATGTCTGTACTTACCTTATCAATCTCTTCTCTTCTTCTCTCTAGGATCTTTGATCGCCCTCCTTGTAGGTCGATTTTTGGATCCTACAGACAAACTTTGTATGTTAATTTCATTTCCATTTATAGCTTTTATTTTTCATTAAAAAGCTTAAATAGAACCTATTTACAACTTTTTGGGCTTTATTTATCATTTTCCCAATTTTTCCCAACTTTTACAAAATTACGATTTTGACCCTATATTTTGGCAAAATTACAGTTTTGCCCTTGACGGAATTTTATTGATCCAGACTGCATTTTTGGCCCTCAGGAACTTTTCTGACTCTTTTCTAATCATTACCGGGTTCGTTTCTATTATATTTCCACTTTTCACTTTCCCGACCCTCGGGAAGCACTATTCCGACCCTTACGTCGGTTTAGTGATTTTCTATCGTTTCGGAGCCTCAAATGGACGTTTTACTAGTATTTAAAACGTTCATCTAGACTTTCCCGACCTAGGTCTCCGAGGCTCGGATTTTCCGTACCCGACTCGGACCTTTATTTCATTTCCAAAAACGCCCCCCCCTCGGGGTCGGTTTTTTTCCGTTTCACTCTCATTTTACATTTTTAGGGGACGGTCTACTATTCACGAACCACCCCTTAGGTTTTCCTTATTCAATTCTCCGTTAGGGACTCGGGTTTCCGACCCGACCCTAAACTTTTATTTTTAATTCCTATTTTACCCCGAAAGCCGTTTTCGAAATTTCGGCAGCATTTCGGTGTAATTTTAAGGCTTCCGGCGTTAGGTACGCCTCGAACCATATGTACCTGCCACGTACTATACCACAAGCCTATTTTATGTAAAAGTTTTCCAAACTTTTACATAAAAGCTCACAAATTCCAATTTCACATTTTTAACCACATTACAAAATTTTTTACAATTTTGCCCTTAGTTTTGGTTTCGGTTTTCACCACCAAACCGAACCGAAATTTCTCAAACTTTTCAACCACTTGTTAGGCTATTAAATGCCATTTTTCTAACACTTTTCAAGCCCATTTTCTTGTTCTTTTCAACCGAATTTCTTAGGGTTTTACCCTTGTATAACCCACGGCCATTGAATGCTAAACATGTCAAACATTTTTGTTTCATTCTTTCAATCAAAATTTCATCATTTACATCATAAAATGCATGATTTCAATTAACCAAACATCATATGAAACATGCAAAATTTTCACCAAAACCCTAAGTAACAACCACGGCCACTTTATGTATTCCACACAATGAATTTTTTCCAAGCTTTTCATAATGAAATACAAGCTTTATTCTTCACAAAATTAAACTTAGAAAGCATGTTAACAATTAATCAAAACTTTTTCTCATTGGTTACTCAAGGTAACCCACGGATTTTCCTTTTGAAAACCAACCAAAAATTGGTTTTTCTTTAAACCAATTGCATGGTTTTCTTCCTCCTTACACCCTTAACAAAACCCATCATCAACTTAATGAAAAACACCCAAAATTTTTCCATCTTAATTCACTATTCACCCCACGGATTTCCTAAAGAAAAACCATGAAAAATTTCAATCCAAGGGAAGTTACCTTGTTCACTTTCTTCCTTTGTCTTCAAGTGATGTTTTGCCGCACTTTTTGTATAGAAAACTTGAAGAAATTAATTGATTTTCCTTTGGTCACCCACGGCTCCCATGGAAGAAAAAACTTAGCAAAATTTTGTTATGTTTTGCTTGAAAATTGGCTTCGGCCACTTATCCCCCATGTTTTGCCGACTTAAGCCACCAAAAAGACCAATTAATTTGGCTTCCACCAATGAAAATTAGACACCTTTCACCCTAATACTTTCTCCATTTTTCAAAAATTTAAAAGGCATATTTTTGGCCAAATCTTGGCCTTTGGATCAAAAAGCAAATGAATCATGGCCATTCATCCTACCTAACACCAATTTCTTTCCATTTCTTAAATGGATTTATGATGTCATAATTACTAAAGTGAAAGTTGACTTTGACTTTCACTATTCACATTAATTCGACTACTTTTTGACCGATGCCGGTTCGAGTCGAAATTTTCCTGAAATCTTCCCGGCGTGTTCCTGAGGTCTCCTGTGCAGTCGGATCAACTTAATCTGCTTCCGTTTGATCAAAATCAATCCCGGAAGTTTACCGTCTTTTATTGGCTCGGTTAGGGTTTTCAATGCCGGTTTTGGCACCGTTTCACCCGTTTCAACTCAGTGAATTTTTCCAACACTGAATTCTTACTCGTCAGTATTGTTAGAACATTTTAATATATTCTAAACAATACAAATACATCTATTTCACTCTTTAAATAGTACAAATTATTATATACATATATTTGTACTTTTCTTACTGTGCTCTTACTTTGACTTGCCATATTCTTATCTTTATACTGTTCAGATACCGAAACTACTCCTTTTTGAGCGTTTTGGGCCTGAATTCACTTTCTTACTCATATACTTTATTCTCTACTTATTTTTGGAGATTTTAATTTCCTCCAAAACATTTATTTATTTCTATCAACACTATAATTTGTCTAATTACAACCATAGTGTTTCTTTACATTCTTACTTACAGAACTCATAGAAAACCCTAGATTAAACTAGGTCACACCGCTAAAATTCTCTGGTCGTCACAGTACAACTCCGCCTATGGCATGAATAAAATGATGTTAAAATGGTGTTTTACAGTATGTTAAAATATGTATGCCATGCACACGATGTTGTACTACATAATTAAGAGTATATCGTTTCACAATCAAGTAGATTGATGAAAGAGCAAGTTAGACGCCATACGTCCCTATCACGTAAGATTGGGGACAGCTTAAGAAAAGCATGTGGCTAGAAAAGATAAACAAGATAGAAATGTATAGGCGTGCCGTACCGGCTCTTTCAGTTGAAAGGGTTTTAAAGTAAGTTAAAGCAGAAAGTTGAGCATCCGTTGATAGCTCTCCGGCTTATAACCACGGGTGTTACTGCTGGTCTGTGCACATACAGTACTGACACACGAGCCCTAAATAGACAAGAAAAAGAAAGGAAAATAATGAAGCATAAATGAACATAACCGGATCATGCATTAGTTATAGTTCACAATGCTTCTAGATGCACTCAATACGCAGTGTTTCTGTGATGCACATGTTATGTAAAGGTTCATATTCGCTGATATGTTATATGATGATTTGTTATGTGATATGTTAATATGGTATATGTTGGTACCAGATATATTATATGATTTTAAGTATGTTTATGTTTAAACATGTTTTACGGTAAACATGTTGTACTTATTGGGCATAAAGCTCACGTAGTGTGTTCATGCTGTAGTTAAGCATCCTACGGCTTAAACTCCAATGGGCGATGGTGGTTGCAAAGGTGGATGTGAGGGCAAGGGTATGGAGACATCGCGAGTTTATCTTCTGCAAATTTGAGTATCAGTATTTTGAATAGTAAAGGTTAAATAGTATTTTAAATAGTAACTGTCAAACAGTATTTGTGAATAATAATCGTTAAACAGTAATTTTGAATAGTAATCATTAAATAGTATTTTTGAATAGTAATCATAAACTGTACTTTTGAATAGTAACCGTTACATGGTATTTTTAAATAGTAACCATAAACCATTTTTTTGAATAGTAACCATTAGATTGTATTTTGAATAATAACCGTTAAATAGTATTTTGAATAGTAATCGGTATATGTATGTATACAGTAAATATGTGCGTGTTAAAAACAAATCCTTAAGTTTATGATATCTAGTTAAGTATCAAGTGCAAGAAAGTGTAAGAAAAGAAAGTAAATAAGTAAGTTTTTAGTGACGGTTTGGCCCGCTAAGGGCTTGAGGTGTCACAGTTGGTACTAGAGCAGTTTCCTGCCACCCTACCCCACATTACCGCACACCTACCTCATCTGTCCAAGTAAGTTAGTTTTACTTTACAAGTATTAATATGTAAGTTAACATGTTACTATGGCTACACCAGTAGAGGCTACGCCAGTAGAACCCCACCAGAGGACGAGGATTCCTAAGGACAAATGGTTCAAACACGTACACAGACAAACCAAGCATCCCGGGAGGATGAATTAATGGCATAGCTCGCAATTATGCTAGAGATGATGGAGAATCAACAACAAGAATTAAACCAGCCGATGGAACGGCTGGATCAACAACCCCAAGCACCACAACCAGCAGAGGTACTAGTCTAAGAGGCTCTAGTAGCCCCCGACACTCTCAGAAAGCAAGCAGCTCCTCAAACCCAGACGACCCCAGCACCACCAATCGTGGTCGCTCCCACAATAGCCAATGTACTTTGCTGACCCCTAGTGAAGGTGACCTATATGAGCGCTTTAGGTACGTGAAGGTGCCAGAATGTGAAGGGACCACAAATCCCATTGAGGCTGATGACTGGCTAACAGACATCATAATGATTTTGGATTTTACGGGATTAGCTAATAAAGAGAAGGTGTGCATCTTTTGCCCTGCGTAAGGAGGCAAGGTAATGGTGGAAGACAGTCACAATCAGGAGGGATGTCAGTATGATGAGCTGGTCAGAGTTCATAGAAAAGTTCAAAGAAATGTACTTTAATGAAGAGGTCCTAGCAGCCCAGCAGGGTGAGTTCAACAACCTACGTCAGGGCAGCATGACCATGATGGAGGCGGTCAAGAAGTTTTGAACAATTAGCCCCACTCTGCCCTGACTTAGTGCCCACCGAGAAGGAAAGAGTCAGACGGATGCTGAGAATGTTTGGGACGGACATCGCCGTCCAAGTCTGCAGTGGTAGCCATGGGTCCGCAACAGTGGCAGAGTGTGTTAGTAGGGCTATCCGAGCTGAGTACTGGTTGGCCCAGGACAAGGAGTGGAAGGCTCAGATCTTCAAGGCCAGAAGAGAGAAGAAGACACCAGCCAAGCAAACCAAGGGGCAGAACATGGAGACCCACCAACACAGCAAGCATTGTTATAACAATAACAAGAGGAAGGGTAATCCAGGCAATCAAGGTACACAGAAGGACTTCCCTCAGAAGAAAAACGATCAGAAAGGAGACGACAACCAATGCCCAATGTGCCCAAAATGCGAAAAGGGACACCCGGGAGAATGCAAGTAAGGAGGCAAGGAAGGTCACCTCGCCAAAAACTGCTATTTCAAACCACAGAAACAACAAAACCAAGCTCGCACCACCAGTAACCAACTACATGCTACCCAGACCAGAATTGAAGGCCCTTCAATTGCACAAGGTAGACTGGAAGCCCCAGAAAACTAAGACAAAATCTTTTCTTAGGCACGTATATATGTATAATGGGAAGTAGTAGCTTACCCCGCTAGATCTAACCTAGCATGTCCTTTTGGGATGATGTACTAAGAAGTGTTTACCACTCTCAATAGACTAAAGTTATGTACTTTTTTTGATGATATAAAAAACAGTGCAGATTTGCCTAAAGGCTTAGATATAACATTTTTACACAAGATAGAGTGTGATTGAGAGCATGACTTAGAGTAGGAACATGGATTGCTACTTGAGTTGCACTGATCTTCAGGGCTAGTTGTCCACTAAGTTTCGAGTGGCAAGCAGTACTCCTACACTCCATGAGAATGTGAAGACTAGTTTCATGCTATCAAGTTGACTCTTTAATTATACTCCATTGATCAAGATAACTGAACCCTGTTGGCTGTCGATATCTTTCAGGAAGATACTATCGTGTATATTGGGATTCTTATGACCAGGTTGAGCTCTTAACTGGGTCAAGTTTCACTATACCATAATCGAGCAAATCACAGAGAGGAGTCCAGCATCAGCCCCAGTTTTTCTTTATGGGCAAGCAGGGAAGTGAAACCACCTAAGTTCCCTAGAGTTGCGGATATACGAGAATTGTTCATCAGACAGAGAGACTACAGCCGATGTCCGGTGACACAGCTCTAACGTATGCTGTGCGCCATGAGAAATCGATATGGACTTCTACCACACATGTAGAAGAAGGCTTATGACAAAACCAAGGCCGAGGCAAAGAAGGATCAAGCTAGGAGAAGACCGAAAGAAAGAAAGAAACCTTGCCAAACAGAAAGGAGTAGGAAGTCGCCCATTCATTTGCATCATCGAACTTTGCTAGGAAGCTAGATAGTGGCTTGGATAGGATGAAATAGACTCTTAAAATAACAATTCCCTCAGGGGAAGTTTTATTGTCTAGTATTGGACACGTTATGTACCAATAATTATCTACAGTAGAGAGCTGAGCGTTAATCTGATCATCATCGACATGATCGATTATGACGTAATCTTGGGAATGGAATTCCTCGTGAGTACGACACCGTCATAGACTGTTAAATGTGAAAATTCACTTTTTGACCGATCGGGTGCGAAGGTTCATCCACAAAGCGCTTGTCGCCAAAGCAACCAAAGACGCTGATCACAACAATGAAGACTTGCAAGATGCTATCCAGTGGATGCACCAACTACTTAGCACACGTAGTAGATAAGACTTAAGGAATAGAGACAGGATTCGAGAACGTGCCGATAGTCAGAGAATTCACGGAGGTATTCTAGAAGACCTACTAGGACTCTCGCTAGAGCGCGAGATCTCGTTCGAGACTGAGCGTCTACCCGGATTAGCCCCCATCTCTAAGGCCCCATACTGAATGGGCCCTACAAGGCTAAAGGAGTTCCAAGTCAGCTGAAGGATTTATTGGACAAGGGATTCATTCGACCGAGCTATTCAACCTGGGGAGCACCTGTACTATTCGTGAAGAAGAGAGACGGAACACTGAGAATCTGTATTGATTACAAAAAGTTGGAAAGGATTACGTCTGTGAAATCCTATATCACCCAGGAAAAACCAAGAAGGTGGCAGATACGCTAAGCAGAAAGTACTTATCATCACTTATGGCTGTCCATGCCTTACCGAAAACCCTACAAAAGCAGCTACATAACAGCGAAATCGAGATTTTAGCAGGGAGGTTATCTGAAATGACCCTCTAAATCGATGCTCCTAGGAGAAATTAAGACCAGTTAGGACCTCGATTCATCCCTGAACAAGCTCAAAAAGGAAGCTATGGAGGACCGGAGCTCAGAGTTTTGAGTCTCTAAGGGCGGCGTACTCCATCACAAAGATAGAGTGCGAGTTCCGAAGAACGAAGAACCTAGGAAACGAATCCTTTTAGAGGCTCATGAGATGCTATATTCCATACATTCATGGGTGAACAAGATGAACAAGGATCTAAATGAAAGTTTTTAGTACACTGTAATGAAGGATGACATTGCCGAGTTCGTCGCTAGATACCTTATGTGCCAAAAGATTAAGGCAGAACACCAAAACCCAGCAAGAGAATCACAGGAAATTTGGCTACCTAAGTGGAAATAAGACTAAATTACGATGAATTTCATAGACAGAATTACCAAAAATGTCAAGCGGCAATGACACAATTTGGAAAATTGTGGACAAATTGACGAAATCAGCCTGATTTCTAGGTACAAAAGGAAGCTACTCAGTGGGAAGACTAGCAGAAATTTATGAAGCCCAACCAGGGAGACTACACGGTGTGCATGCCGATCTGACATACGAGGAGAAACCACGCGAATCCTAGCAAAAGAAGACAAACAATTTAGGAATAAGCTTATTCCACTTATAAAGGTGTTGTGAACTTCTTAGAACTATTCTAATTTTCAAGGATGAAAACTTTATAAGGGGGTAGGTTGTAAGGACCCTCATACTCATGTAACCTAAATTCTAAATAATGAAAAATTGAGGAATGAATTTGGGTTAAATTGATGCCTTTTAATACAATATTAATTGCACGGTCAGAAACATGCCGGTGTAAGAACCCGCAAGGGCCGTGTAATGAGTAGAGAGCTGATATACAGACTCTCAAAATGTATGAAACCTAATTGCTATGTAATGAGTAATTAAGTTTGGAAAATATAGTATATTTTCTAGTCGAATAGATTAAACAGGTATGATACTGTTTAAGTGCCATTCATGCAGTGAAAGGGGCGACCGACAGTGAACTTGGTCCACCCTATTATATGGATGAGTCTAGGAGACACGCAGTGTCAGGAGACAGGTCCGGACAACCATTTCTTGACACTAGACTAGTGAACAGATCACAAAAACGCTCGTACCGCTCGTCTGAGCATAACAACGATGAAAAACCCTAGCAAGGGTACGATATCGAGAAAAGGGTTTGAAAGACCTCTTCTCACCTAGAGACTGATAAAATCGGGTCAGAGCTTTCAGACTGGTCAGTTAAGTTGAAAGCAGTGAATACTGAATAGTGAAAAACGCAATGTCAAGTTACTGGCCAAGACGGCCTTAATTTGACCTAAAACTGATATATAAACGGTTAGTAGGCTCAATCTGGTCAATTGAGCACAAAATGAGAATTTTAGTTTGAGAAAAACACAGCATCAGGATAAGGGTCAAGACAACCTTTATTCACCCCGAAACTGATATATTTGGGCTCAGAACGCCCGAATTAGTCAAACGGGCACCTGACACGTTTTTCAAGGTGGGGTCACAAAGATCCTGAAAATTGGTTTAGATGACCTCCGATGGATATTAAACTGATAAAAATGAAATCAGTACGTCGAAATTATTCAAGAGAGACTGTGTCTGAAATTTCACCCAGGAACGCCTCGGTTTGTGTGCGAAAGGACAACACAGTGTAGACATAACCATAGTATAGGATGTGAACAGTAAATTAGATTGATAATGGGCTCCTAGATAGTATAAAACAATCAGGAATTGACAGTGTCAAAATCGGATTCAGAAAACCCAATTTCGTGTGAAAACTAGAACACTGCCGAAAAAGGGTCGGATATCGAACAGCAGGAATTAGACTGCAAAGAGAAGTCAACACAGATGAATTTTAGCCTTAAAATTTTGTGCCCCCTAGCTGCAAAAGCAGCTGAAAATGGTTGCTCACATAGCCCTAAAGTGAGATTAAAATATTGCAAAAGTTATGACAACTTTTGTATAAAATATTCAAGGGGTTTTAAAGCTTGGTCAACAAGTTTTGCTTTATCTCTTCTCCTTTCCATGCAGCAGCCCATGCCCATTTATGGACTAAAAAAGGGTAGAAATTTTTCCCTTGATTAGGCTAAAATGGTGGATAATTAATTAGGATTAAACTTAAGCAAGTTGATTAGTTTTGCCTATAGAAGGCACACATGACTTAGTGATACCATTTCTTCACTTTGGCACCCCAAAAACACAACACTCATTCTCTCCCTTTCAAGCTACAGCCGACCCCCTCTAAGTTCCCAAAAGCCTCCATTTTCAAGCCTTAAATCATACCAAAAACTTACCAAAAATCAAACCTTACAAGCTTATGTTAGGAGGACTCAAATCCGAGCCTTTTCCAAAGTGATCAAGGGTAAGTCTTGTAATCTAATCTTTGTGGTTTTAGTTTTTATTTTGGTTTGATATTAAGAGAAATTATTTGGGTGTCTTGCTAGCACAAAACCAGCCTTCAAACCCTTGATTCCACATGGCCATTTTGGTTCCTCAAGCCCTAGTTCAAAAACATGCTTGGTTCAAAGCATAAAGGTAAAAACTGAAACCTTCCCTTTTGGTGATTTAGTAATTTTAAGTTTTTGATCAAAGCCATTTATGTGTATTTTTTTTATGCACATGGTTTGTAATAATTTATTTTAAGCCCTTAAGATTCCATTTTTAAGTTTATGTGGTTGTGGTTATGTTTACAATTTTTACGAATGGCTATTGTATGTGCGATGCTACGAACGTTTAGGAACGCGGCTTGACATAAATCTATCCCTAGGAAAGGCCACAGATTTTGGCCATTTTGACCCAATTAGGGTCTAAATTTGGGATTTGGCAATGGTGTTTTAAGGAAATTTCGGTACGGACATTTTTATGTCAAATAAGCCTCGGCCAAAAATGAACCTAAGGTAGTTTTTTAGAGTGTTTTTCACTCGGTGTCCAAAACTGTGAACAAACTTGGAACAAAATCCAAACCCAGAAATAGGCATGGGTTTTAGTGAAAACGGACCCCTTAGATTCCGAACCAGACTTCAGTCTCAACACAAAAGTTGTAGATCTCATCGAGACCTTGAAAACAACACATGTTGTTTAAAAATTTGGCCGTTTCGGGCCTCAAACAGAGCTGTTTTTCTAGAGACGTAAAATTGGGAACTTTTCAAAAAACTGGGCATAAGCCCACGGCTTTAATGGAATTAGGAGCTGTTAGAGTTGGATTCAGGCTCCAAGGGGAACATGAGATTTGTTCATCTTCTCAAGGATGAAAACTTTCATGTTCGCCAAAGTCGCAAATAAAGTCGTTTCGATCAAGTTTCAAAATGGTTTTCAAAAATGGTTCAAAAACCACCTTTAAAATGTAACTTTTGTGAAAACCAGGAAATTTAGGCAATTCTCGGAAGAAAATGTACAAATGTATGTATATAACAATTTGTACTATTTAAAGAGTGAAATCCGTATATTTATATAGTTTAGAATATATGAAAATGTTCTAACAATACTGACGAGTAAGAATTCAGTGTTGGAAAAATTCACTGAGCTGAAACGGGTAAAACGGTGCCAAAAACGGCATTGAAAACCCTAACTGGGGCAATAAAAGACGGACAACTTCCGCGATTAATTTTGATCAAACGGAAGCAGTTTAAATTGATCTGACTGCATAGGAGATCTCAGGAACCCGCAGGGACGATTTCAGGAAAATTCGGCTCGAATCAGTATCGATCAAAAAGTAGTCGAATTAATGTGAATAGTCAAAGTCAAAGTCAAAATTTACTTTGCATTTATGACATCATAAATCCATTTAATAAATGGAAGGAAAATGGTGGTTGGTAGCATTAATGGCCAAGATTAAGTTGCTTTTTGATCTAAAGGCCAAGATTTGGCCAAAATTCCACCATTTTAATTTTTGAAAATTTTGGAAAGAATTAGGCTTGAAAGGTGTTGATTTTTGATTGGTTGGTAGCCAAATTAATTGACTTTCTTTGTGTTAAGTTGGCAAAACTTTGAACAAAAGTGGCCGAGACAATTTTGAAGCAAAAACCAAAGAGAAAAAGTTTCTAAGTGTTGCCTATGGTGGGTACGTGAGCAACCAAAGAGGAACCAAGTGAATCCTTCAATTTTTCTTCACAAAATTGGTGTCAAACCCTTCCTTGAAGACAAAGGAAGCAAGTGAACAAGGTAACTATCCTTGGTTTGAAACTTTTCTTGATTTTTCTTCAAGAAATCCGTGTAATGAATAGTGCAAAGGATGGAAAAATTTTTGTGTGTTTTGATTGATTTGGTGTTTGGGTTTTGTTAAGGGTGTAATTAGGAGAAGAACCATGTATTTGGTTTAAGGAAAAACCAAATTTTGGTTGGTTTTCCAAGGGTAAAACCGTGGGTTACCAAGAGTAGTCAATGAGAAATTTTTGTGGTTTAAGTGTTAACATGCTTTAAATCATAATTTGGTCTAATGTAAAGCATGATTTGCATTATGGAAAGCTTGAAAATAAATGTGGTGTGAACTACCCTAAAAGGCCGTGGGTTAATTAGGGTTTGGTGGAAAAAAATTTTGCATGGTTTACTTGATGTTTGGATGATTTAAATCATGCATTTTATTATGTAAAGGATGGAATTGTGATTGAAAGCAAGAAAAGAAAATTTGGGGTATGTTTCTCTTAATGTGGCCGTGGGTTGTAATGATGAAAAACCCTAGGAATTGTGTTGAAAAATGCAATGAAATTGGCTTGAAAATGTGTTAGAAAATGACATTGGAATAGCTTAAAAGTTGGTGGAAAATTTGAGAAGTTTTGGTTAGGTTTTGATTGTAAAAACCGAGAACAAAACTAAGGGCAAAATTGAAAAAATTTTTGTGTAATGTGGTTCAAAATGAGAATTGAATTTTTGTGAGCTTTTATGTAAAAGTTTGGAAAAATTTTACATAAAATAGGCTTGTGGTATAGTACGTGGCAGTACATATGGTTCGAGGCGTACCTAACGCCGGTAGCCTTAAATTTACGCCGAAATGCTGCCGAAATTTCGAAAACAGCATTTGGGGTAAAATGGAAATTAAAAATAAAAGTTTGGGGTCGGGTCGGAAACCCGAGCCCCTAACGGAAAATTGAATAAGGGAACCTAAGGGGTGGTTCGTGAATAGTAACCCGTCCCCTTGAAAATGTAAAACGTGAGTGAAACTGAAAAACCGACCCCGAGGGGGGGCGTTTTTGGAAACGAAATAAAGGTCCGAGTCGGGAGTGGAAAATCCGAGCCTCGGAGACCTAGATCGGGAATGTCTAGATGAATGTTTTAAATACTAGTGAAACGTCCATTTGAGGCTTCGAAACGATAGAAAATCACTAAACTGACGTAAGGGTCGGAATAGTGCTTCCTGAGGGTCGGGAAAGTGAAAAATGGAAATAAAATGGAAATGAACCCGGTAATGATTAGAAAAGAGTCAGAAAAGTTCCTGAGAGCCAAAAATGCAGTCTGGATCGAGAAAATTCCGTCAATGGCAAAACTGCAATTTTGTCAAAATATAGGGACAAAATCGTAATTTTGTAAATGTTGAGAAAAATGGGGAAAATGATAAATAAAGCCTAAAAAGTTATAAATAGGTTTTATTTAAGCTTTTTAATGAAAACTAAAAGCTATAAATGGAAATGAAATTAACAGACAAGGTTTTGTCTGTAAGATCCAAAAATCGACCTACAAGGAGGGCGATCAAATATCCAAGAGAGAAAAAGGGAAGAGACTGATAAGGTAAGTTCAGACATTTACCTGTCTACAACATATAGCATTGTTGTTGCTAACTTTGATGTACTAACTATAAGTTAGGTACATACGTGCTACGGGCACTACTATAGAGTAGAGAGAGAGACGTAATGTGCTACGGGTACTATTGAGAATGGACACATTATTAATTGTGCTTCGGGCACTAGAGCGAGGTTAATAAAACTCACTCCCCTAAAATTAAAATGTGAACCATTCCTAACCACGGGACAATGTGAAGTCACCGGGTTAGAACTTTAAAAAGTCGGTAATGAAACCACTTTCTGGCGTACCAGCCTTCCGTACAGGGAGGTACTTTTGCCTTCGGGGCTATGAGATTAAGGCTGTGGAGGTCAGCACTGATGTACCGCTCCCAGTCATGTACAATTTTACCTTCGAGGCTATGAGATTAAGGCTGTGAAGGTCAGCACTAATGTGCCGCTCCCAGTCATGCGCACTTAATTGGTACTGCCAACCTGAGCTCAAAACCAGAACATAATGAAAGATAATTACCTAAAACTGAAACTATGCCATAATTGAGCATAAGACAGTTTCGTGAGGGTACTAACATCGCGGTAGATGTACTGTTGATATACTGTGTTGTGGTAAAACTTACTATCTATAATGAATAGTGGTCAAAGTTACTATTCATACATGAATAGTAGTCAAAGATACTATTCATGATGAATAGTACTATTCATAGAAATTTTATTTCTTGCATGTTTGAACTTACTGAGCCTGTAGCTCACCATTTTTACTTATGTTCCAGGTAAGCGACCAGCTCAGTAGCTTGTTTGACTGGATGGTGGACGGGATAGCGTGTGTCAAATGGGATAAATGGGCGAGGGATATGGTCCTGCCAGAGTCTTTCCGCTGAACAATAAAAGAGAAGGGAAAAAGAAAACAGTTCTTTTGTAATAGTATATATTTTACGAAAGTACTGTATTATGTAAATTACTTTGTACGTGCCAACAAAGTAAATAGTGGGAAATGTTTTACATGATGTTTAAAGAAAAAAAAAATTTCCCCAAAAACGTCATGATTTACTGAGAGAGAGATTAGCCGGCGACCCATGAGAGTACAATCTATCGCAGTTAGCGATAAAGCTTAACTGTTATAGTATTGTATGATCTCTACGAGGGGTAGGCCGCCACAGTTGGTATCAGAGCGGGTTTACGGTTGGTGAAGTTTAGAATACCAACTGTCGCCACAGTTGGTATCAGAGCAAGGTTTGCGATTGGTTTAGTTTATAATGCCAACTGCTGCCACAGTTGGTATGAGAGCGGAATTATGGTTGGTTTAATTTGGAATACCAATTGCCGTCACAGTTGGTATGTCAGAGCAGTATTGACCATATCCTGATTTGACACTTCGCGCATCCTGCACCGCTATCCAAGTAAGTAGTTTACTTACGTTTAGTTAATTATTTTCTTATGTGAAAATAATTATCTTATAGGTAGCAAGATGACCAGACCTCCTTATATGAGACCACCGCAACCTCGACCGAGAGGGGTATTACGGGTATGGACAAGACCTGTTGTGAGGCCGTCTATTTCCCAACGACCGGTAATCAGACCCCCGGTGCCCGAGAGACCTCCAGTACCAGTACCAGCACCAGCACCAGTGCCAGTAGATGTTGTACAGCCACGACCGATAGTTCATCCACAAGTAGTAGTGGACATTCCAGTTGTTGGTGGATGCCAACACATTGGAGTGAGAGTTTCGACTCGGGCAGTACAGGCATTTCGAGCTAATAGTCCCCCGATGTTTGATGGTGGATGACAATCGATGGAGGCGAAGGACTGGCTTCATGCCATAGAGAGGATTATGGTGATATGTGACATTGATCGAGATATGTGGATTCAGTTGGCCATCAGTATGTTTCAGGGAAACGCTCGAGTATTTTGGGAGTATTGTGACCAGAAGATTTTATTAGGATTCAGTTGGGCTGAGTTCTGTCAGCTATTGGCTGATCAGTTTCCACCTAGGGATCTGGCACCTGCTCTAGCACCTCCAGAGAGACGAGAGGCTGATACACCTGCGTACCCTGGATTCGATGATGTTAGGGACTATATTCTCCAAACTGAGAGGATGGTCATGTTGTCTGGTGAGACAGTTATGTCTTACGTAGTACGATTTGAGGAGACCATTAGGAGGAGATGTCCATTACCCAACCTCACTGAAGCAAACTGTTGTGAGCTGTTCTTGAGGGGTTTATCCATGGAGTTGAGACAGAGGGTGATTAAGCTATTTCCTCCTACGCTCCAAGAGTTTGTAGTGACGATCAGGACGATCGAGAGGGAGATTTTGATTGAGCATTTGACACAGAGTCGATGAGAGACACTGGGTAAAGATGAGATGTTCGCACGCATCTTTGGGCCGAGAAGAATGATGAACGATCATGAGGCTGGACCGTCTAGACCACGAGGAGGTGATGACTCAGGACATGGAGCATTGCCTAGGAGTGGTGACGATTCAAATGATCCAGATGACGACGAGGATCCAGAAGAATATCCTCTAGTCCCAGATACAGGGGATGTGTGACCAGTAGATGTATACATGTACATAAGTAGATTATAGAGAAAAGCTCTTTTGTATGGACTTGTGGCCAAGGTGTATATAATGGCCGATGTATATATGACTGGTGATGATTATGTGCGATATATAAACATTTTGCTATGAATGAAATATCAAAATGATTATATGTTGTACGATGATGTGTTACGATGATGTGGCTTTACATTACCCTGAATTTCGTAAATTTATACGATCTTACGAATGTGGTCATGGAAAAGCTAACGGTGAATTATTGTGCCATAATAGGACAATAGGCAAGATGGTAGATTTGCGAAATCGACCAGAGGGACGAGAACGACGTCCTAATGTCATAGAGAGATTGGATCAGATACAAGCCCTGCTAGAAGCTCAGATGCAAGAAAATGCTAATCTGAGGTGACGAGTAGAGGAGTTAGAACAGAGACAAGGCTCTGAGGGTACCCAAGTAGAACAAGAAGCTGAGGTAGATCCGGTTATCCCTCCAGCTACTGTACATGAGAGAGTTCCTAAACCGCAACCGGTGTTAAATCAGAAACCCCTCTATGAAAGATTCAGGCGTATGAGGCCGCCAGAATTTGAAGGGTCTACAAATCCTCTAGAGGCTGAAGACTGGTTCTCATCCTTACAAGTGATCATGGAATTCATGAACCTAACTGACCGGGAGAAGGTCGCATGTGCGTCTTTTGTGTTGAGGAAAGATGCTCGTTTTTGGTGGGACACTGTACGAATGAGAAAGAATGTGTCTACCATGAGTTGGGCAGAATTTCTGGAAGAATTTAACCAGAAATATTACGGCCCTGCATCTCTGAGACAACAACAGAAAGAGTTCTCAGAATTGACGCAAGGAAATATGTCGGTGAGCGAAGTTTGCCGAAAGTTCGACCAGTTATCCCGTTTATGCCCTTATGTAGTCCCTACTGAGAGGGAAAAAATATAGAAAATGATAGGGATGTTCAGACCAAAAATTGCTGCATTGGTAGATACGGGATAGGTACCGCCTACTTCTGTAGCTGATTGTGTGAGTCGGGCCATCAGAGCTGAGTTTCACGTAGCCCGACAGAAAGAGGAAAGAGAAAAGCACTGGGAGGCCAAGAAGAAGGAGAGGGCTTTGGCTAAGTCTACACAAGTTGGTCAATCGAGCAAGCCTAATCAGAATGCTAAACCAAGCCAGGGCAATAATCAAGGATCCCAGCAAAACAAGAGGAAAGGCAATTTTTCTGGAAATCGCCAGGGAAATAATCGAAACCAGCAGCGAAGGACAGCTGGTAATGCGGAATCCAATGTACAAAATTGCCCTACATGCGGGAAGAGACATTCTGGGCAAAGCAGATTTGGGCCACTTGTTTGCTATGAATGTGGAAAGGAAGGCCATTACGCCAGGAACTGTCCAAACAATAGGCAGGGTGGACAAGGCACTTCCCAACCGCACCAGACACGCCCACAAGCTCATTCCCTTCAGGCCAGAGTTGAAGAGTCACCAGTAAGGCCGCAACGCCAGGAGCGTGTACCACGTGCTGATGCTCATGTGATGGCCTACAACAAAGAGGATGCAGAGGCAGGAACATCGAATGTAGTGACAGGTCAGCTCACTGTCGCTCGTCATGTAGCCTCTATACTATTCGATTCCGGTGCTACGCATTCTTTTGTTTCTTATGCATTTGCTAACAAGATAGGACTTCCTAAGGACTATATGGGAAGAGTATTTAAGACAGCTTTACCCTCTGGGGAAGTATTGTTGTCCAATTACTGGCTACCTCATGTACCAGTATATGTGGGAAATAGGGAACTATATGCGGAGTTGATCGTAATGAAGATCACGGATTACGATGTGATTCTAGGCATGGATTTCCTAGGGAAATACCGAGCTACGATCGACTGCCAAAATCGAAAGGTAGTATTTCAACCCAAGGAAGAAGAGAGTTTCGAGTACATCGATACTTCTAGAAAACCCGGGAAGATGATGATCAGTTCGCTGAGAGCAAGCAAGCTGATAGCCAGTGGTTACATGGGATATATGGCATATGTGGTGGATACTACAGAGGAACAGAAGCTTCAACTTGAAGATGTTCCCGTTGTTAATGAATTTCTTGACGTATTTCCGGAAGAGTTACCAGGGATACCTCCAGAGAGAGAAATCTCGTTGGAAATTGAGTTGATGCCTGGAATGGCACCTATTTCCAAAGCACCACACCGCATGGCTCCAGTGGAGTTAAAGGAGCTGTAGGAATAATTAAACGAGCTTTTGGATAAAGGATTCATCAGACCAAGTTATTCTCCGTAGGGTGCACCTGTGTTATTCGTCAAGAAAAAGGATGGAACATTCCGTTTGTGTATTGATTACTGGGAGTTGAATAAGGTCACGATCAAGAATAGGTGTCCGTTACCTAGAATTGATGACTTATTCAACCAGTTAAAAGGCGCAGCTGTATTTTCCAAGATTGACTTACGATCAGGATATCACCAGTTGAGAATTAAAGAAAGTGATATTCCTAAGACGGCGTTTAGGACTCGTTATGGTCACTACGAGTTTCTTGTGGTGCCATTTGGATTAACAAATGCGCCAGCAGCGTTCATGGATTTAATGAACAGAGTTTTTAAAGAGTATTTGGATAAGTTTGTCATTGTATTCATTGATGACATTCTTATATACTCAAAGACTAATGAGGAGCACCAGGAGCATCTGACGATCGTGATGAATACGATAAGGAAGCATCAACTGTATGCCAAATTCTCAAAATGCGAGTTTTGGCTGGACAGTGTACATTTCCTCGGACATGTTGTATCCCAGGAAGGTATTGCTGTAGATCCGACGAAAGTAGATGCAATTAACCAGTGGCCTGCACCTAAGAGTGTGACGAAAATATGTAGTTTCTTGGGGTTAGCTGGTTATTATCGACAATTTGTAGAGGGATTTGCGCGTTTAGCTGCACCTCTTACTGCTCTTACACACAAGGAAAGGAAGTACGAGTGGACTATGGAATGCGAAAGAAGCTTCCAGGAGTTAAAGAGACGGTTGACAAGCGCACCAATCCTTACGCTTCCCACTGAAGGGGAGAAGTTTGTAATCTACAGTGATGCATCTAAAGTAGGATTGGGGGCAGTCCTAATGCAAGGCGGCAAGGTGATTGCCTATGCTTCCCGTCAATTAAAGGATCATGAAAGGAATTACCTTACGCATGACCTTGAACTTGCTGCAGTAGTGTTCGCACTTAAAATTTGGCGACACTATCTCTATGGAGCTCAGTGTCAGATTTTCACTGATCACCAAAGCCTGATGTATTTCTTCACGCAAAAGGAGCTCAATATGCGACAAAGAAGATGGTTGGAACTGGTGAAGGATTATGATTGTGAAATCCTATACCATCCAGGAAAGGCCAACCGTGTAGCGGATGCTTTAAGTAGAAAGTCCACCATATTGTACCAGCTACCGATAGAAAGGCTTCCGAAGCCATTGCAGCAAGAGATAAACTCCTTGAACTTGGAGCTGATATCTGGAAGATTAGCTGCACTCTAAGTGGAATCATCGTTGTTTGATGATATCAAGGAAGCTCAAAGACGAGACCCAACAATGACAAGTTCTCAAGAAGGAATTTCCAAGGATGGAATGATCCTTTATCAAGGAAGGATAAATGTTCCAGCTGATGAGGAACTTAGAAGACGGATCATGTCAGAAGCCCATAAGACACCCTATTTAGTTCATCCCGGAGCTAGCAAGATGTATCAGGACTTGAAGTTACAGTTCTGGCGGAAAGGGATGAAGAATGATATAGTGAAATTTGTGAGTAGATGCATGACCTGTCAAAGAATCAAAGCGGAGCATAAATATCCAGCAGGAAGATTGGAACCTCTGGAGATTCCTGAATGGAAATGGGAACACATTACGATGGATTTTGTAATGGGACTCCCAAAAACCCGAGAAGGTTATGATGCCATCTGGGTTATTGTGGACAGACTGACCAAGACGGCACGGTTTATAGCTGTCAAGATGACCTTTTCGTTGGAAAAGTTTGCTCAGCTGTACATAACTCATGTCGTCAGATTACATGGAGTACCAAAATCCATTGTATCAGATCGAGATGCACGATTCACTTCGAATTTCTGGAAGTGTGTGCAAGAGGCCATGGGTACTGAATTAAGACTCAGTACGGCTTTTCATCCGCAAACAGACGGACAGTCGGAGCGGACCATTCAGACGTTAGAGGACATGCTTCGAGCTTGTGTAATGGATTTTATGGGAAATTGGAACGAGAAGTTATTGTTAATTGAATTTTCGTACAATAATAGTTACCAAGCTTCTATAGGCATGGCACCTTACGAGGCCTTGTATGGACGGAAGTGCAGATCACCATAACACTAGTATGATTTGCGAGAGAAGCAGTTGCATAAGACGGATTTCATAAAAGAGACTTCCGATGCAGTTGTTAGAATTCAGCGTCAAATGAAAATTGCGCAAAGCCGATAAAAGAGTTATGCAGATAAGAGACGAAGATCCTTGGAGTTTGATGAAGGAGACTTTGTGTTTCTCAAGGTATCGCCTATGAAGGAGATTATGTGTTTCGGTAAGAAAGGGAAACTAAGTCCAAGATATATTGGACCTTATGAAATTATAGAACGCATTGGCAAGGTTGCTTACAGATTAGCGTTACCTCCAGAATTGTCGACAGTGCATAATGTATTTCATGTGTCGATGCTGAGAAAGTATATACCAGATCCGTCCCATATGCTGAAGCATGAACCTGTTCAAATCCACGAGGATTTGACATACGAGGAACAACCTATTTGAGTACTGGCTCATGAAGAGAAAGTACTGAGGAATAAGACAATCCCACTAGTGGAGATTTTGTGGAAAAATCACAACATTGAAGAAGCTACGTGGGAACGAGAAGACGAGATGAGGAGTTTATACCCCCACTTGTTCTAATTTTCGAGGACGAAAATTTTATAAGGAGGGATGAATGTGATAACCAGGAAATTTAGGCAATTCTCGGACGAAAATGTACAAATGTATGTATATAACAATTTGTACTATTTAAAGAGTGAAATCAATGTATTTATATTGTTTAGAATATATGAAAATGTTCTAACAATACTGACGAGTAAGAATTCAGTGTTGGAAAAAATCACTGAGCTGAAACGGGTAAAACGGTGCCAAAAACGGCATTGAAAACCCTAACCAGGGCAATAAAAGACGGAAAACTTCCGGGATTGATTTTGATCAAACAGAAGCAGTTTAAATTGATCTGACTGCACAGGAGATCTCAGGAACCCGCCGGGACGATTTCAGGAAAATTTCGGCTCGAACCGGTATCGGTCAAAAAGTAGTCGAATTAATGTGAATAGTCAAAGTCAAAATTTACTTTGCATTTATGACATCATAAATACATTTAATAAATGGAAGGAAAATGGTGGTTGGTAGCATTAATGGCCAAGATTAAGTTGCTTTTTGATCTAAAGGCTAAGATTTGGCCAAAATTCCACCATTTTAATTTTTGAAAATTTTGGAAAGAATTAGGCTTGAAAGGTGTTGATTTTTGATTGATTGGTAGCCAAATTAATTGGCTTTCTTTGTGTTAAGTCGGCAAAACTTTGAACAAAAGTGGCCGAGACAATTTTGAAGCAAAAACCAAAGAGAAAAAGTTTCTAAGTGTTGCCTATGGTGGGTACGTGAGTAACCAAAGAGGAACCAAGTGAATCCTTCAATTTTTCATCACAAAATTGGTGTCAAACCCTTCCTTGAAGACAAAGGAAGCAAGTGAACAAGGTAACTCTCCTTGGTTTGAAACTTTTCTTGATTTTTCTTCAAGAAATCCGTGTAATGAATAGTACGAAGGATGGAAAATTTTTTGGGTGTTTTGATTGATTTGGTGTTTGGGTTTTGTTAAGGGTGTAATTAGGAGAAAAACCATGTATTTGGTTTAAGGAAAAACCAAATTTTGGTTGGTTTTCCAAGGGTAAAACCGTGGGTTACCAAGAGTAGTCAATGAGAAATTTTTGTGGTTTAAGTGTTAACATGCTTTAAATCATAATTTGGTCTAATGTAAAGCATGATTTGCATTATGGAAAGCTTGAAAAAAAAATGTGGTGTGAACTACCCTAAAAGGCCGTGGGTTAATTAGGGTTTGGTGGAAAAAAATTTTGCATGGTTTACTTGATGTTTGGATGATTTAAATCATGCATTTTATTATGTAAAGGATGGAATTGTGATTGAAAGCAAGAAAAGAAAATTTGGGGTATGTTTCTCTTAATGTGGCCGTGGGTTGTAATGATGAAAAACCCTAGGAATTGTGTTGAAAAATGCAATGAAATTGGCTTGAAAATGTGTTAGAAAATGACATTGGAATAGCTTAAAAGTTGGTGGAAAATTTGAGAAGTTTTGGTTAGGTTTTGATTGTAAAAACCGAGACCAAAACTAAGGGCAAAATTGAAAAAAATTTTGTGTAATGTGGTTCAAAATGAGAATTGAATTTTTGTGAGCTTTTATGTAAAAGTTTGGAAAACTTTTACATAAAATAGGCTTGTGGTATAGTACGTGGCTGGTACATATGGTTCGAGGCGTACCTAACGCCGGTAGCCTTAAATTTACGCCAAAATGCTGCCGAAATTTCGAAAACGGCATTTGGGATAAAATGGAAATTAAAAATAAAAGTTTGGGGTCGGGTCGGAAACCCGAGTCCCTAACGGAAAATTGAATAAGGGAACCTAAGGGGTGGTTCATGAATAGTAACCCATCCCCTTGAAAATGTAAAACGTGAGTGAAACTGAAAAACCGACTCGAGGGGGGGGCGTTTTTGGAAACGAAATAAAGGTCCGAGTCGGGAGCGGAAAATCCGAGTCTCGGAGACATAGATCAGGAAGGTCTAGATGAACGTTTTAAATACTAGTGAAACATCCATTTGAGACTCTGAAACGATAGAAAATTACTAAACCGACATAAAGATTGGAATAGTGCTTCCCGAGGGTCGGGAAAGTGAAAAATGGAAATAAAATAGAAATGAACCCGGTAATGATTAAAAAAGAGTCAGAAAAGTTCCTGAGAGCCAAAAATGCAATCTGGATCGAGAAAATTCCGTCAGGGGAAAAACTGCAATTTTGTCAAAATATAGGGGCAAAATCGTAATTTTGTTAAAGTTGAGAAAAATGGGGAAAATGATAAATAAAGCCTAAAAAGTTATAAATAGGTTTTATTTAAGCTTTTTAATGAAAAATAAAAGCTATAAATGGAAATGAAATTAACAGACAAGGTTTTGTCTGTAGGATCCAAAAATCGACCTACAAGAAGGGCGATCAAAGATCCAAGAGAGAAAAAGGGAAGAGACTGATAAGGTAAGTTCAGACATTTACCTGTCTACAACATATAGCATTGTTGTTGCTAACTTTGATGTACTAACTATAAGTTAGGTACATATGTGCTACGGGCACTACTATAGAGTAGAGAGAGAGACGTAATGTGCTACGGGTACTATTGAGAATGGACACATTATTAATTGTGCTTCGGGCACTAGAGCGAGGTTAATAAAACTCACTCCCCTAAAATTAAAATGTGAACCATTCCTAACCACAGGACAATGTGAAGTCACCGGGTTAGAACTTTAAAAAGTCGGTAATGAAACCACTTTCTGGCGTACCAGCCTTCCGTACAGGGAGGTACTTTTGCCTTCGGGGCTATGAGATTAAGGCTGTGGAGGTCAGCACTGATGTACCGCTCCCAGTCATGTACAATTTTACCTTCGGGGCTATGAGATTAAGGCTGTGGAGGTCAGCACTAATGTACCGCTCCCAGTCATGCGCACTTAATTGGTACTGCCAACCTGAGCTCAAAACCAGAACATAATGAAAGATAATTACCTAAAACTGAAACTATGCCATAATTGAGCATAAGACAGTTTCGTGAGGGTACTAACATTGCGATAGATGTACTGTTGATATACTGTGTTGTGGTCAAACTTACTATCCATAATGAATAGTGGTCAAAGATACTATTCATGATGAATAGTACTTTTTATAGAAATTTTATTTCTTGCATGTTTGAACTTACTGAGCCTGTAGCTCACCATTTTTACTTATGTTGCAGGTAAGCGACCAGCTCAGTAGCTTGTTTGACTGGATGGCGGACGGGATAGCGTGTGTCAAATGGGATAAATGGGCGAGGGATATGGTCCTGCCAGAGTCTTTCCGCTGAGCGATAAAAGAGAAGGGAAAAAGAAAATAGTTCTTTTGTAATAGTATATATTTTACGAAAGTACTATATTATGTAAATTACTTTGTACGTGCCAACAAAGTAAATAGTGGGAAATGTTTTACATGATGTTTAAAGAAAAAAAAAATTTCCCCAGAAACGTCATGATTTACTAAGAGAGAGATTAGCCGGTGACCCATGAGAGTACAATCTATCGCAGTTAGGGATAAAGCTTAACTGTTATAGTATTGTATGATCTCTACGAGGGGCAGGCCGCCACAGTTGGTATCAGAGCGGGTTTACGGTTGGTGAAGTTTAGAATACCAACTGTCGCCACAGTTGGTATCAGAGCAAGGTTTGCGATTGGTTTAGTTTACAGTGCCAACTGCTACCACAGTTGGTATCAGAGCGGAATTATGGTTGGTTTAATTTGGATTACCAACTGCCGTCACAGTTGGTATGTCAGAGCAGTATTGACCATATCCTGATTTGACACTTCGCGCATCCTGCACCGCTATCCAAGTAAGTAATTTACTTAAGTTTAGTTTATTATTTTCTTATGTGAAAATAATTATCTTATAGGTAGCAAAATGACCAGACCTCGTTATATGAGACCACCGCTACCTCGACCGAGAGGGGTATTACGGGTATGGACAAGACCTGTTGTGAGGCCGTCTATTTCCCAACGACCGGTAATCAGACCCCCGGTGCCCGAGAGACCTCCAGTACCAGCACCAGCACCAGCGCCAGTAGATGTTGCACAGCCGCGACCGATAGTTCATCCACCAGTAGTAGGGGACATTCCAGTTGTTGGTGGACGCCAACACATTGGAATGAGAGTTTCGACTCGGGCAGTACAGGCATTTCGAGCTAATAGTTCCCCGATGTTTGATGGTGGATGACAATCGATGGAGGTGAAGGACTAGCTTCATGCCATAGAGAGGATTATGGTGATATGCGACATTGATCGAGATATGTGGATTCAGTTAGCCATCAGAATGTTTCAGGGAGACGCTTGAGTATTTTGGGAATATTGTGACCAGGAGATTTTATTAGGATTCAGTTGGGCTGAGTTTTGTCAGCGATTGGCTGATCAGTTTCCACCTAGGGATCTGGCACTTGCTCCAGCACCTCCAGAGAGACGAGAGGCTGATACACCTGCGTACCCTGGATTCAATGACGTTAGGGACTGTATTCTCCAAACTGAGAGGATGGTCATGTTGTCTGGTGAGACAGTTATGTCTTACGTAGTACGATTTGAGGAGACTATTAGGAGGAGATGTCCATTACCCAACCTCACTGAAGCAAACTGTTGTGAGCTGTTCTGGAGGGGTTTACCCATGGAGTTGAGACAGAGGGTGATTAAGCTATTTCCTCCTACGCTCCAAGAGTTTGTAGTGACGATCAGGACGATCGAGAGGGAGATTTTGATCGAGCATTTGACACAGAGTTTATGAAAGACACTGGGTCAAGATGAGATGTTCGCACGCATCTTTGGGCCGAGAAGAATGATGAACGATCATGAGGCTGGACCGACTAGACCACGAGGAGGTGATGACCCAGGACAGGGAGCATTGCCTAGGAGTGGTGACGATTCAGATGATCCAGATGACGACGAGGATCCAGAAGAATATCCTCTAGTCCCAGATACAGGGGATGTGTGACCAGTAGATGTATACATGTACATAAGTAGCTTATAGAGAAAAGCTCTTTTGTATGGACTTGTGGCCAAGGTGTATATAATGGCCGATGTATATATGACTAGTGATGATTATGTGCGATATATAAACATTTTGCTATGAATGAAATATCAAAATGATTATATGTTGTACGATGATGTGTTACGATGATGTGGCTTTACATTACCCTGAATTTCGTAAATTTATATGATCTTACGAATGTGGTCATGGAAAAGCTAACGGTGAATTATTGTGCCATAATAGGACAATAGGCAAGATGGTGGATTTGCGAAATCGACTAGAGGGGCGAGAACGACGTCCTAATGTCATAGAGAGATTGGATCAGATACAAGCCCTACTAAAAGCTCAGATGCAAGAAAATGCTAATCTGAGGCGACGGGTAGAGGAGTTAGAACAGAGACAAGGCTCTGAGGGTACCCAAGTAGAACAAGAAGCTGAGGTAGATCCGGTTATCCCTCTAACTACTGTACATGAGAGAGTTCCTGAACCGCAACCAGTGTTAAATCTGAAACCCCTCTATGAAAGATTCAGGCATATGAGGCCGCCAGAATTTGAAAGGTCTACAAATCCTCTAGTGGCTGAAGACTTGTTGTCATCCTTGCAAGTGATCATGGAATTCATGAACCTAACTGACCGGGAGAAGGTCGCATGTGCGTCTTTTGTGTTGAGGAAAGATGCTCGTTTTTGGTGGGACACTGTACGAATGAGAAGGAATGTGTCTACCATGAGTTGGGCAGAATTTCTGGAAGAATTTAACCAGAAATATTACGGCCCTGCATCTCTGAGACAACAACGGAAAGAGTTCTCAGAATTGACGCAAGGAAATATGTCGATGAGCGAAGTTTGCCGAAAGTTCGACCAGTTATCCCGTTTATGCCCTTATGTAGTCCCTACTGAGAGGGAAAAAATACAGAAAATGATAGGGATGTTCAGACCAAAAATTGCTGCATTGGTAGATACGGGATAGGTACCGCCTACTTCTGTAGCTGATTGAGTGAGTCGGGCCATCAGAGCTGAGTTTCACGTAGCCCGACAGAAAGAGGAAAGAGAAAAGCACTGGGAGGCCAAGAAGAAGGAGAGGGCTTTGGCTAAGTCTACACAAGTTGGTCAATCGAGCAAGCCTAATTAGAATGCTAAACCAAGCCAGGGCAATAATCAAGGATCCCAGCAAAACAAGAGGAAAGGCAATTTTTCTGGAAATCACCAGGGAAATAATCGAAACCAGCAGCGAAGGACAGCTGGTAATGCGGAATCCAATGTACAAAATTGCCCTACATGCGGGAAGAGACATTCTGGGCAATGCAGATTTGGGCCACTTGTTTGCTATAAATGTGGAAAGGAAGGCCATAACGCCAGGAACTGTCCAAACAATAGGCAGGGTGGACAAGGCACTTCCCAACCGCACCAGACATGCCCACAAGCTCATTCCCTTCAGGGCAGAATTGAAGAGTCACCAGTAAGGCTGCAACGCCAGGAGCGTGTACCACGTGCTGATGCTCATGTGATGGCCTACAGCAAAGAGGATGCAGAGGCAGGAACATCGAATGTAGTGACAGATCAGCTCACTGTCGCTAGTCATGTAGCCTCTATACTATTCGATTCCGGTGCTACGCATTCTTTTGTTTCCTATGCATTTGCTAACAAGATAGGACTTCCTAAGGACTATATGGGAAGAGTATTTAAGATAGCTTTACCCTTTGGGGAAGTATTGTTGTCCAATTACTAGCTACCTCATGTACCAGTATATGTGGCAAATAGGGAACTATATGCGGAGTTGATCGTAATGACGATCACGGATTACGATGTGATTCTAGGCATGGATTTCCTAGGGAAATACCGAGCTACGATCGACTGCCAAAATCGAAAGGTAGTATTTCAACCCAAGGAAGAAGAGAGTTTCGAGTACATCGATACTTCTAGAAAACCCGGGAAGATGATGATCAGTTCGCTGAGAGCAAGCAAGCTGATAGCCAGTGGTTACATAGGATATATGGCATATGTGGTGGATACTACAGAGGAACAGAAGCTTCAACTTGAAGATGTTCCCGTTGTTAATGAATTTCTTGACGTATTTCCGGAAGAGTTACCAGGGATACCTCCAGAGAGAGAAATCTCGTTCGAAATTAAGTTGATGCCTGGAATGGCACCTATTTCCAAAGCACCACACCGCATGGCTCCAGTGGAGTTAAAGGAGCTGCAGGAATAATTAAAGGAGCTTTTGGATAAAGGATTCATCAGACCAAGTTATTCTCCGTAGGGTGCACCTGTGTTATTCGTCAAGAAAAAGGATGGAACATTCTGTTTGTGTATTGATTACTGGGAGTTGAATAAGGTCACGATCAAGAATAGGTATCCGTTACCTAGAATTGATGACTTATTCGACCAGTTAAAAGGCGCAACGGTATTTTCCAAGATCGACTTACGATCAGGATATCACCAGCTGAGAATTAAAGAAAGTGATATTCCTAAGACGGCGTTTAGGACTCGTTATGGTCACTACGAGTTTCTTATGATGCCATTTGGATTAACAAATGCGCCGGCCACGTTCATGGATTTAATGAACAGAGTTTTTAAAGAGTATTTGGATAAGTTTGTCATTGTATTCATTGATGACATTCTTATATACTCAAAGACTCATGAGGAGCACCAAGAGCATCTGAGGATCGTGCTGAATACGATAAGGAAGCATCAACTATATGCCAAATTCTCAAAATGCGAGTTTTGTCCGGACAGAGTACATTTCCTCGGACATGTTGTATCCCAGAAAGGTATTGCTGTAGATCCGATGAAAGTAGATGCAATTAACCAGTGGCCTGCACCCAAGAGTGTGACAGAAATACATAGTTTCTTGGGGTTAGCTATTTATTATCGATAATTTGTAGAGGGATTTGCGCGTTTAGCTGCACCTCTTACTGCTCTTACACACAAGGAAAGGAAGTACGAGTGGACTATGGAATGCGAAAGAAGCTTCCAGGAGTTAAAGAGACGGCTGACAAGCGCACCAATCCTTACGCTTCCCACTGAAGGGGAGAAGTTTGTAATCTACAGTGATGCATCTAAAGTAGGATTGGGAAAAGTCCTAATGCAAGGCGGCAAGGTGATTGCCTATGCTTCCCGTCAATTAAAGGATCATGAAAGGAATTACCCTACGCATGACCTTGAACTTGCTGCAGTAGTGTTCACACTTAAAATTTGGCGACACTATCTCTATGGAGCTCAGTGTCAGATTTTCACTGATCACCAAAGCCTAAAGTATTTCTTCACGCAAAAGGAGCTCAATATGCGACAAAGAAGATGGTTGGAACTGGTGAAGGATTATGATTGTGAAATCCTATACCATCCAGGAAAGGTCAACCATGTAGCGGATGCTTTAAGTAGAAAGTCCACCATATCGCACCAGCTACCGATAGAAAGGCTTCTGAAGCCATTGCAGCAAGAGATAAACTCCTTGAACTTGGAGCTGATATCTGGAAGATTAGCTGCACTCCAAGTGGAATCATCGTTGTTTGAGGATATCAAAGAAGCTCAAAGATGAGACCCAACAATGACAAGTTCTCAAGAAGGAATTTCCAAGGATGGAATGATCCTTTATTAAGGAAGGATAAATGTTCCAGCTGATGAGGAACTTAGAAGACGAATCATGTCAGAAGCCCATAAGACACCCTATTCAATTCATCCCAGAGCTAACAAGATGTATCAGGACTTGAAGTTACAGTTCTGGTGGAAAGGGATGAAGAATGATATAGCGAAATTCGTGAGTAGATGCATGACCTGTCAAAGAATCAAAGCGGAGCATAAACATCCAGCAGGAAGATTGGAACCTCTGGAGATTCCTGAATGGAAATGGGGACACATTACGATGGATTTTATAATGGGACTCCCAAAAACCCGAGAAGGTTATGATGCCATCTGGGTTATTGTGGACAGACTGACCAAGACGGCACGGTTTATAGCTGTCAAGATGACCTTTTCATTGGAAAAGTTTGCTCAGCTGTGCATAATTCATGTCGTCAGATTACATGGAGTACCAAAATCCATTGTATCAGATCGAGATGCACGATTCACTTCGAATTTCTGGAAGTGTGTGCAAGAGGCCATGAGTACTGAATTGAGACTCAGTACGGCTTTTCATCCGCAAACAGACGGACAGTCGGAGCGGACCATTCAGACGTTAGAGGACATGCTTCGAGCTTGTGTAATGGATTTTACAGGAAATTGGAACGAGAAGTTATCGTTAATTGAATTCTCGTACAATACTAGTTACCAAGCTTCTATAGGCATGGCACCTTACGAGGCCTTGTATGGACGGAAGTGCAGATCACCATTACACTGGTATGATTTGCGAGAGAAGCAGTTGCATAAGACGGATTTCATAAAAGAGACTTCCGATGCAATTGCTAGAATTCAGCGTCAAATGAAAATTACGCAAAGCCGATAAAAGAGTTATGCAGATAAGAGACGAAGATCCTTCGAGTTTGATGAAGGAGACTTCGTGTTTCTCAAGGTATCGCCTATGAAGGAGATTATGCGTTTCGGTAAGAAAGGGAAACTAAGTCCAAGATATATTGGACCTTATGAAATTATAGAACGCATTGGCAAGGTTGCTTACAGATTAGCGTTACCTCCAGAATTGTCGGCAGTGCATAATGTATTTCATGTGTCGATGCTGAGAAAGTATATACCAGATCCGTCCCATGTGCTGAAGCATGAACCTGTTCAAATCCACGAGGATTTGACATATGAGGAACAACCTATTCGAGTACTGGCTCGTGAAGAGAAGGTACTGAGGAATAAGACAATCCCACTAGTGAAGATTTTGTGGAAAAATCACAATATTGAAGAAGCTACGTGGGAACGAGAAGACGAGATGAGGAGTTCATACCCCCACTTGTTCTAATTTTCGAGGACAAAAATTTTATAAGGAGGGATGAATGTGATAACCAGGAAATTTAGGCAATTCTCGGACGAAAGTGTACAAATGTATGTTTATAACAATTTGTACTATTTAAAGAGTGAAATCAATGTATTTATATTGTCTAGAATATATGAAAATGTTCTAACAATACTGACGAGTAAGAATTCAGTGTTGGAAAAATTCACTGAGCTGAAACGGGTAAAACAGTGCCAAAAACGACATTGAAAACCCTAACCGGGGTAATAAAAGACGGAAAACTTCCGGGATTGATTTTGATCAAACGGAAGCGGTTTAAATTGATCCGACTGCACAGGAGATCTCAGGAACCCGCCGGGACGATTTCAGGAAAATTTCGGCTCGAACCGGTATCGGTCAAAAAGTAGTCGAATTAATGTAAATAGTCAAAGTCAAAGTCAAAATTTACTTTGCATTTATGACATCATAAATCCATTTAATAAATGGAAGGAAAATGGTGGTTGGTAGCATTAATGGCCAAGATTAAGTTGCTTTTTGATCTAAAGGCCAAGATTTGGCCAAAATTCCACCCATTTAATTTTTGAAAATTTTGGAAAGAATTAGGCTTGAAAGGTGTTGATTTTTGATCAGTTGCTAGCCAAATTAATTGGCTTTCTTTGTGTTAAGTCGGTAAAACTTTGAACAAAAGTGGCTGAGACAATTTTGAAGCAAAAACCAAAGAGAAAAAGTTTCTAAGTGTTGCCTATGGTGGGTACGTGAGCAACCAAAGAGGAACCAAGTGAATCCTTCAATTTTTCTTCACAAAATTGGTGTCAAACCCTTCCTTGAAGACAAAGGAAGCAAGTGAACAAGGTAACTCTCCTTGGTTTGAAACTTTTCTTGATTTTTCTTCAAGAAATCCGTGTAATGAATAGTACGAAGGATGGAAAAATTTTTGGGTGTTTTGATTGATTTGGTGTTTGGGTTTTGTTAAGGGTGTAATTAGGAGAAAAACCATGTATTTGGTTTAAGGAAAAACCAAATTTTGGTTGGTTTTCCAAGGGTAAAACCGTGGGTTACCAAGAGTAGTCAATGAGAAATTTTTGTGGTTTAAGTGTTAACATGCTTTAAATCATAATTTGGTCTAATGTAAAGCATGATTTGCATTATGGAAAGCTTGAAAAAAAAATGTGGTGTGAACTACCCTAAAAGGCCGTGGGTTAATTAGGGTTTGGTGGAAAAAAATTTTGCATGGTTTACTTGATGTTTGGATGATTTAAATCATGCATTTTATTATGTAACGGATGGAATTGTGATTGAAAGCAAGAAAAGAAAATTTGGGGTATGTTTCTCTTAATGTGGCCGTGGGTTGTAATGATGAAAAACCCTAGGAATTGTGTTGAAAAATGCAATGAAATTGGCTTGAAAATGTGTTAGAAAATGACATTGGAATAGCTTAAAAGTTGGTGGAAAATTTGAGAAGTTTTGGTTAGGTTTTGATTGTAAAAACCGAGACCAAAACTAAGGGCAAAATTCAAAAAAATTTTGTGTAATGTGGTTCAAAATGAGAATTGAATTTTTGTGAGCTTTTATGTAAAAGTTTGGAAAACTTTTACATAAAATAGGCTTGTGGTATAGTACGTGGCTGGTACATATGGTTCGAGGCGTACCTAACGCCGGTAGCCTTAAATTTACGCCGAAATGCTGCCGAAATTTCGAAAACGGCATTTGGGGTAAAATGGAAATTAAAAATAAAAGTTTGGGGTCGGGTCGGAAACCCGAGTCCCTAACGGAAAATTGAATAAGGGAACCTAAGGGGTGGTTCATGAATAGTAACCCATCCCCTTGAAAATGTAAAACGTGAGTGAAACTGAAAAACCGACTCGAGGGGGGGGCGTTTTTGGAAACGAAATAAAGGTCCGAGTCGGGAGCGGAAAATCCGAGTCTCGGAGACATAGATCGGGAAGGTCTAGATGAACGTTTTAAATACTAGTGAAATGTCCATTTGAGACTCTGAAACGATAGAAAATCACTAAACCGACGTAAGGGTTGGAATAGTGCTTCCCGAGGGTCGGGAAAGTGAAAAATGGAAATAAAATAGAAATGAACCCGGTAATGATTAAAAAAGAGTCAAAAAAGTTCCTGAGAGCCAAAAATACAATCTGGATCGAGAAAATTCCGTCAGGGGAAAAACTGTAATTTTGTCAAAATATAGGGGTAAAATCGTAATTTTGTAAAAGTTGAGAAAAATGGGGAAAATGATAAATAAAGCCTAAAAAGTTATAAATAGGTTTTATTTAAGCTTTTTAATAAAAAATAAAAGCTATAAATGGAAATGAAATTAACAGACAAGGTTTTGTCTGTAGGATCCAAAAATCGACCTACAAGGAGGGCGATCAAAGATCCAAGAGAGAAAAAGGGAAGAGACTGATAAGGTAAGTTCAGACATTTACCTGTCTGCAACATATAGCATTGTTGTTGCTAACTTTGATGTACTAACTATAAGTTAGGTACATATGTGCTACGGGCACTACTATAGAGTAGAGAGAGAGACGTAATGTGCTACGGGCACTATTGAGAATGGACACATTATTAATTGTGCTTCAGGCACTAGAGCGAGGTGTTAGGAAATGCCCTAAGTATTAGAGACATTTTGATGTATTCATTTTGAACTGGATAATAAAATTATACATAGAGGTTATTCATTACATTGCTATTTGTCCTCGTCTTATTTACATGTTAAAGTAAATGTAAGCAAATATGGCTCACTGACTGCTTGTGTTAAAACTGTTGGAACGTTGCATGCAATGGACTTTTGCATGCGAGAAGACAATGTTCTAAAGTTAGCAGTCTAAACTATGGTCTGTAGTCTATGGGGCTAGACCGAGCATCTAACTCATGTTAAGACTATTATGTTGTCTAAAGCCTTGGAGGGGACGGTCTGTCTTGACTGTCTGGAGCTGGACTCCCAAGTAGAGACATGGATATGTTGCTCGGTGGTGACATATTAGACCAGGACTAAAGCGTGATTGATCTACGTAGTCCGCTATGAGTGGATCAATCTGCTTTTGACGTTCATTGTGCAATAACCTTAATCCTGAGTAAATGAACTACTTCATGTATATGACTTGTGTACTTTGATGTTCCAATGGCTAAAGCGTCTCAGAGGTAGTAAGCTTATAGACCGGTTCGTTGGGTGCATGACTTGTATACGATGAAGGGTTTGTTTGCAGATATCGGAACCATAGCTCTGAGGAGTTAAAGGTATCCTCTTAAAGGCATTATACTGAATGTGAAAATGGACAAGGCCTTGGGTCGTCTGCTGGGCGGATGACTTCTTATTCACATATGGTGAATAATCATTTTCTTGATTCGGTAGTATAATGGAACTTTAAGATAGCCTGATCAGTAGGATTAAACGGACTTTGTCCTAAGGCTGATCATGGATATCATATGAGGGTTTTGCATATATGACAAGGTCATTGGATGGTAGCTCGTCACAGGCTTACGTAATACGGTATATAATTGGGAGTTCAGTTTCAGGTTTATAGTGGTGTGACTCTGAAATTAGTGATCATATGATTGAGTTGTTCGGTACAGAATCATGATCATATGGAATCACGGGAGCCCGATTATATATGTCCAATCAGTCCCTCTACTAGCTCCACATAATTCCTTAACGTTTGGCAAATTGATTTGTGTATGCTATTGGCTAGTTTATTATGCATGGATGGTGATGACACAGGATTAGGATGGCAGACAAGATTCTCTCCGATTGGATTCAGATTTTGTTTTGGATAATAGAGTACACAATTATTCGAACTCCAAATAAAGTTGCCATGGTTTTATTTGAGATTGGATTGGAGTTGTAGAAAATTATCCATGAGAACAAGAATATGAAACACAACCGTTTTGTGGAATTTGAAATTTGAATTTTGAAATTTGAAATTTGAAATTTGATTTTTGAATTTGAAATTTGAATTTGAAATTTGAATTTGAAATTTGAATTTGAAATTCGAATTTGAAATTTGAATTTGAAATTTGAATTTGAAATTTGAAATTTGAAATTTGAAATTTGAAATTTGAATTTGAAATTTGAATTTGAAATTTGAAATTCAAATTTTGAATCACAGTCCAAGTAGGATTCGAATTTGTTGTGGAAAATCCACAAGGTTTGAAATTCGAATTTGAGTTGGATTTGGAGAGGATAATCTTGTTAGAATCCTACTTGAATTTTGAATCCAAATCCCAACAAAAGTGGGCGAATTTTTTGAGGATAATCCTCAATGAAAAATTCGGTTTTTTGTGGATAAGATTCAAGGGAAAATTCAAGTTTCAATCCTAGTTGAATTTGGATTCTCTCCTTCCCTAAAAGTGGCCGAAATTTTGGAGCCTTAATCCTAGGAAATTCGGTTATTTTTGGATATGGTTGAGATGAGATTTAGCTTGAAAAATCCTAGTGGAATTTTGATTCTTCCTTATCCTAAAAGTGGCCGAAAATTTGGAGAAGATTTTCTCCTAAAGATTTCGGATTTTTTGGTTGAAAAAGGGAGATAAAATTCTAGTTAAAATCTTGTTTAGATTTGGATTGGATTTATCCTAGAAAAACCGAATTTAATTGTTAGGATTATCCTATGAAAAATTCGGATTTTTTGGTTAAAGATAAGGGAGAAAATCTTTTCCTAGTCCAATTTGAATTCAGAGAATCACCTCATGCAGGTCTATAAATAGAGGTCCTGCCACTCCAGTTCTCTTAGACCACAGACTCTCAGGTGAGCAGGCTTATTGTTGCACAGCTTATCTTGACAATAAAGTTCTTTAGAGATCTGGGTGGTCGGAAGAAGACTAGCAATGCTAGCATACCGATCGAGGTTCAGAGTGCCCACACACTCAGCCATTTGGGAATTGGAGAATAGTAGAGAAGGCTAGTTGGTTGAAGCCTCCGGTCATTCTCCTCCTGCAAGATTGGCGTCCTTGAGGTATGAGTTTTAATTGTTATTGGTTTATTGTATATGGCATCATGAGATATTTAACGATCTAAAAATTTTTATTGTTCCGCTGCGCCACTCTGATACGCATTTACCGATTTATTATCCTACAATTGGTATCAAAGCCATCTCATGACTATGCCATGTACATAAATTAGACAATTACTTAGTCTTTTTATTTATGTATGGATTTGATATTTAGAGAGTGGCATTCTAGGGTTCCTTTATGTTGTTATCATGTATTATGTATAAAGTATGTGGTTATTTTAATTTTTTGGATTATTATAAGCATGCTTGTTTATGCCGGTTATGGTTCCTTAGAATTTAGAAAAATTGTATCTAGGAATTTTTATGTAACCATGGGAGCAATTTATTAACACTGTAATTTTCCCATGGAATTTAATTTCTGTCTCTTTGAATTTTTATGGTTAGAATTTTTTGTACACCGGAAACGGTTTAGGGAATTTTATGTAATTATTCTTGGAGGAGATTGAAGATTGAAGACCGTAATTTATTTTTCCCAAAAGTTAAATTTAATTTAAAGATTGAAATTTTGATTGTGTGGAAAATTTCAATTTAATTGGGATTCAAATTAATTTTTGGAGATCCTAATAGGTAAATTGGAATATGGCACGAAAATCGAGACACGACCCCTCGGGATAGGCCGACAAATCTTGGTGGGGCTGCAGCCCCTGCCCTCGGTCAAGATGGGGCTGCGGCAGCCCCTGTGCAGGCCCACACCACCCACGGCCGCAGGCTCTGCCTGCAGCCAGGGGTGGCCGTAGCCTGCCCAAGGCTGGCTGCAGCCTGGGCGTGCAGCCACTGGCTGCAGGCGCTGCCTGCAGCCTGCCGGCTGCTGCGTCCAGCCTGGGCGAGCAGCCTGGCGCTGCAGGCTTGGCCTGCAGCCCGGCAGGGCTGCACAAGGGGCGGCCGTGGGCTGCCAGCCCCTCCGGGGTTGGTGGCTGCCCACGGCGGCTGCCGCCTACGGGGGCGGCGGTACGACGGTCCAAAAATCAGAAAAAATTTTGATTTTTAAATTTGAGATTTAATTTTAAATCATGTTTAAAAATATGTAATTAAAAATTTTGAAATTTTTGAAATTACATATTATTACACATGATGTTTAAAATTGTTTAAAAATTTAAATTTGAAGTTTAAATTTGAAATTCAAATTTGGAATTTGAATTTGAAATTTAAATTTTTGGAGATTTAAATTTTAAATAATTCTTGGGATGAGAAATAAATAGAGAGGCTACATAAAGTTGGATACAAGAAGACGGAACAAAATTCAAGACCCAAAGAATGCTTTGGATGGAATTTTGTAATCTTTATTTTCTTTGTTCTAGGATGGAACCATGGCTTGGTTATTCTGTCAATTATTTTTCTGTGATATGTCATGGATGTATAAATATGTATTGATGGATGTTTTGTATGCATATTTGATAACATGTCATGTAGGATAGGTGAGTGCCGCTCATACTATATGATCATACATAATTTGTCAAAACTTGCATGTTTTTCAAAATATTGAGTGGGAGAGGGTTTCAAACAAAACCCACGGCCTCCATTGTTGATCCATATGTGAAAGCATGGTAACGCCTCGCGTCAGTTCTGACCTGACCACACCCCTCGGTAGGTGTTTACCGCCGCCGGTATACTAGATTGGATCTCCTATGTGGAAAACGTGTTCGGGTGCGATCCTATTCATGACCACCCCTCGGTGGCTTGGTAGGACGTGGATCGGGCTACGTAAACAATGGTTATACACTCAAGACTCGTTTAGTTATTAACCTTCCCTAGAAGCTCTGTTAACTAAACTGGTGGCCAAATAAGCGGTTATTAATATATGTCTAAAACTTGGAGGATTTAAGGTAACATATATTAATTGGACGGGGTCCATGTTCCGGCTATTTGTTCTCATGACCACCCCTCGGTGGCTTGGGGCAATAGGTGCTGAGAATTACCGTTGCAATGCTACATGTTTTTTTCAAGTTTCATGTAGGAACATAATTGTATGTTTTTATTTGCTAAATTATCTGTATATTTGCTTAGGCTTTGTAATGATGTCTAGTATAATTTTATTTTAGTTCAAAATGTCACCGACACCCCTCATTTCAATACTTACTGAAAATAAGTTGAATGGCGACAATTATAAGGATTGGAAAAGAAATCTATTAATAGTTCTCAGCTGCGAGAGACACAAGTTCGTACTGGACGAACCATGCCCACCTGGGCCCAAACCTGACACACCACTTGAGGAGGTCCCGGTTGCCTATAATCGTTGGAGAGAATCCAATGAAATAGCTCGATGCTACATCCTTGCTAGCATGACGAGTGCTTTACAAAAGCAGCATGAGACTTATCAAGTTGCTGGGGAGATCATGGATAATCTGGAGGACATGTTCGGAGGCCAAGAAAAATTGGCTCGACAGTCCGCTATCACCAGCATTATGAACTCCAAGTAAAAGGCGGGTGCTCCGGTGAAGGACCATATGATCACTCTAATGGGATTCTTCGCTGAGGCTGCCGAGAATGGTGCTGAGTTAGACTACAACACCCAGATCGAGATGGTGTTCAAGACTCTGTCTAAAGATTTTGTGGGGTTTAAGGCCGCATACAATCTGGCGACAAAGGAGTTAGGACTTACCGAGCTCATGAAGCAACTACAGGCTTATGAGCGGATGATCAGGGATGAGGATGTGGTCCGACCTAAAGGAGAGGCCAATTTGGCGGAATCTTCCAATCCCTCACGGAAGAGGAAGAGGCCAAATAAGAAGCAAGTGGCTTCCAGTTCTTCTAATCCTCCTGTCTCGGACGGGAAGAAGAAGAAGAAGAACAAGAAGCCAAAGGACCTTAAAAAGTCCAAATGCTTCCACCGTGGGAATTCCTATTCACTTCAAGAAGGCTTGCCGGGAATTCCTAGCGTCCAAGGGCAAGGAAGGTAAGGAACTTCATTACTTAGAAGCGTGTTTGGTGGAAGAATCGAAAGACACATGGGTCATTGATTCGGGCACCACTAATCATGTTTGTGTTTCTATGCAGGGGTTCGTGGAAACGAGAAGTCTACATGATAGGAGCCTCTCGTTGCGGACTGGAGATGGTAGCTTTGTGGTGGCTGAGGCAGTGGGAGACGTTCATCTTTATTTTGATCAATTTAGGTTTATTTTATTGAAAGACTGTTTTTATGTTCCTAATTTTAGGAGGAACCTTATATCGGTAGCTTGTTTAATAAAGGATTCTTATTCAGTTTCTTTTAGTAAAAGAGTTGATATTCGTAGAAATAAGTCTTTTATCTGTTCTGGATGGATGGATGGAAACCTATATTTGATCAGACCAAAGATGTACTCACTGCTTGACACTGAATTAATTGATAACTCTAAAAGGTTGAAAGTTTCTCACTCTAACAAGGCGTATCTTTGGCATTTAAGACTTGGTCATATTAATCAGGATAGGATTCAAAGATTGGTGAAAGACGGTCCTCTGGAATCTCTGGAGGAGGTACGACTTCCCCAATGTGAGTCTTGTCTAGAGGGTAAGATGACTAAGAGGTCTTTTGGAGCTAAGGGTATAAGGGCACAGGAGCTCTTAGAAATTGTGCACACTGACGTATGTGGCCCCATGAACGTCACAGCACGAGGAGGGTTCGAGTACTATGTCTCTTTCATAGATGATTACTCGAGGTATGGATATGTGTATCTGATGCACCGCAAGAGCGAAACCTTTGACAAGTTCAAAGAGTATCGTGCGGAAGTGGAAAAGCAATTGGATAAATCCATAAAGACACTTCGTTCTGATCGAGGTGGCGAATACCTCTCTGATGAATTTCTAGGACATCTTGTAGAGAACGGGATTTTATCCCAATTGACTGCACCTGGTACTCCACAACAGAATGGTGTAGCCGAAAGGAGAAACAGGACCTTATTGGATATGGTACGGTCCATGATGAGTTACTCAACACTGCCATTATCATTTTGGGGACATGCTTTACAAACGGCGTGCTATATTCTGAACCAGGTTCCGAGCAAATCAATTCCTAGAACTCCGTATGAATTGTGGCGTGGCAGGAAGCCCTCCCTTGGACATATAAGAATATGGGGCTGCTCGGCACATGTACTGGATGGGGATGCGAAGAAGTTGGAACCAAGATCAGAATTGTGCATGTTTGTAGGGTATCCAAAGGGAACTAAAGGAGGTCTGTTCTATAACCCGAAGGAACAAAAGGTCATTGTCTCAACCCATGCGACATTCTTGGAGGAAAGTCACATGAATGACTTTAAGCCTCGAAGCAAAGTGGTGCTAGAGGAGTTATCGGGTGAAAGAACTGCTCCACAGATTTCGGTCTTAGATGCAAGTCCGAGTTCCAGTGAAAGATCTGCAGACGATCAACAATTTAGGGTGCCTCGTCGTAGTGGGAGGGTTTCTAAGAAACCTAATTTCTTTATGTATGATGCTGAGGTATACCAGGCCGAGGCTTATGAGCATGAGGAAGATCCGGTCACATATGATGAAGCTATAAAGGATGTTGATTCTAGATCTTGGAAACAGGCTATGAACAATGAGATGGATTCTATGAAATCCAACTCTGTTTGGGAACTTGTAGATTTGCCGGATGGGATAAAACCCATTGGATGCAAATGGGTCTACAAAAGAAAGAAGGATGCGGAAGGGAGAGTGGAAACTTTCAAAGCTAAACTGGTTGCAAAGGGATACACGCAAAAGGCTGGAATCGATTACGAGGAAACCTTTTCGCCTGTTGCTATGCTGAAGTCTATCCGTATTCTTCTGTCCATTGCTGCGGCTCTCGATTACGAGATCTGGCAAATGGATGTCAAGACGGCATTCTTGAATGGCCATCTTGAAGAATGTATCTATATGATACAGCCCGAAGGGTTCGTAGCAAAAGGCCAAGATAGGAAAGTCTGCAAGTTGCTTAGATCCATTTATGGATTAAAGCAGGCATCCCGCTCATGGAACCAGAGGTTTGATCAAGTGATTAAGACATTTGGTTTTGAGCAGAACGTTGATGAACCTTGTGTTTATAAACGTATTAAGGATGGAAAAGCGGTCTTTCTGATACTCTATGTCGATGATATACTACTCATTGGGAATGATGTAGGGAATTTATCATCGGTCAAGCTTTGGTTACACCAACAGTTTGACATGAAGGACTTGGGAGAAGCTAATTATGTTCTAGGCATTCGTCTCTTCAGAGATCGAAAGAATAAAATGATAGCATTATCCCAAGCTTCATACATAGATAAAATAATTGACAAATATGCAATGTTAGAGGCAAAGAAAGGCTCACAACCTTCTATTGCCGGTTTAACTCTTTCATTGGATGACTGTCCCAAGACATCAGAAGAAAGAGAGCGTATGAGTAAGGTCCCTTATGCATCAGCTGTGGGTAGCCTTATGTACGCTATGCTTTGCACTCGCCCGAACATATGTTTTGCAGTAGGTATGGTGAGTCGATATCAAGCGAATCCTGGAACCAAGCACTGGCAAGCAGTAAAGCATATACTCAAGTATCTTAAGAGAACGAGGGATTATATGCTAGTGTATTCTGGAGGGGACCTAACACCCGTAGGATACACGAACTCAGACTTCCAGACTTGTAAGGATTTGAGGAAGTCGACATTAGAGGGCATATGGAGACAGGATAAGTAGATGTATGTAAGATCGCGTCCGAGGACAACATTGCCAATCCCTCTACTAAGACTTTGGTGGCTAGAAGCTTTGAGAGGGATGTAGAGGCGATGGGGATGCGTAACATGGCACATCTGTTGGCTTAGGGCAAGTGGGAGATTGTTAGGAAATGCCCTAAGTATTAGAGACATTTTGATGTATTCATTTTGAACTGGATAATAAAATTATACATAGAGGTTATTCATTACATTGCTATTTGTCCTCGTCTTATTTACATGTTAAAGTAAATGTAAGCAAATATGGCTCACTGACTGCTTGTGTTAAAACTGTTGGAACGTTGTATGCAATGGACTTTTGTATGCGAGAAGACAATGTTCTAAAGTTAGCAGTCTAAACTATGGTCTGTAGTCTATGGGGTTAGACCGAGCATCTAACTCATGTTAAGACTATTATGTTGTCTAAAGCCTTGGAGGGGACGGTCTGTCTTGACTGTCTGGAGCTGGACTCCCAAGTAGAGACATGGATATGTTACTCGGTGGTGACATATTAGACCGGGACTAAAGCGTGATTGATCTACGTAGTCCGCTATGAGTGGATCAATCTGCTTTTGACGTTCATTGTGCAATAACCTTAATCCTGAGTAAATGAACTACTTCATGTATATGACTTGTGTACTTTGATGTTCCAATGGCTAAAGCGTCTCAGAGGTAGTAAGCTTATAGACCGGTTCGTTGGGTGCATGACTTGTATACGATGAAGGGTTTGTTTGCAGATATCGGAATCATAGCTCTGAGGAGTTAAAGGTATCCTCTTAAAGGCATTATACTGAATGTGAAAATGGACAAGGCCTTGGGTCGTCTGCTGGGCGGATGACTTCTTATTCACATATGGTGAATAATCATTTTCTTGATTCGGTAGTATAATGGAACTTTAAGATAGCCTGATCAGTAGGATTAAACGGACTTTGTCCTAAGGCTGATCATGGATATCATATGAGGGTTTTGCATATATGACAAGGTCATTGGATGGTAGCTCGTCACAGGCTTACGTAATACGGTATATAATTGGGAGTTCAGTTTCAGGTTTATAGTGGTGTGACTCTGAAATTAGTGATCATATGATTGAGTTGTTCGGTACAGAATGATGATCATATGGAATCACGGGAGCCCGATTATATATGTCCAATCAGTCCCTCTACTAGCTCCACATAATTCCTTAACGTTTGGCAAATTGATTTGTGTATGCTATTGGCTAGTTTATTATGCATGGATGGTGATGACACAGGATTAGGATGGTAGACAAGATTCTCTCCGGTTGGATTCAGATTTTGTTTTGGATAATAGAGTACACAATTATTCGAACTCCAAATAAAGTTGCCATGATTTTATTTGAGATTGGATTGGAGTTGTAGAAAATTATCCATGAGAACAAGAATATGAAACACAACCATTTTGTGGAATTTGAAATTTGAATTTTGAAATTTGAAATTTGAATTTTGAAATTTGAAATTTGAAATTTGAATTTTGAAATTTGAAATTTGATTTTTGAATTTGAAATTTGAATTTGAAATTCGAATTTGAAATTTGAATTTGAAATTTAAATTTGAAATTTGAAATTTGAAATTTGAAATTTGAAATTTGAATTTGAAATTTGAAATTCAAATTTTGAATCACAGTCCAAGTAGGATTCGAATTTGTTGTGGAAAATCCACAAGGTTTGAAATTCGAATTTGAGTTGGATTTGGAGAGGATAATCTTGTTAGAATCCTACTTGAATTTTGAATCCAAATCCCAACAAAAGTGGGCGAATTTTTTGAGGATAATCCTCAATGAAAAATTCGGTTTTTTGTGGATAAGATTCAAGGGAAAATTCAAGTTTCAATCCTAGTTGAATTTGGATTCTCTCCTTCCCTAAAAGTGGCCGAAATTTTGGAGCCTTAATCCTAGGAAATTCGGTTATTTTTGGATAAGGTTGAGATGAGATTTAGCTTGAAAAATCCTAGTGGAATTTTGATTCTTCCTTATCCTAAAAGTGGCCGAAAATTTGGAGAAGATTTTCTCCTAAAGATTTCAGTTTTTTTGGTTGAAAAAGGGAGATAAAATTCTAGTTAAAATCTTGTTTAGATTTGGATTGGATTTATCCTAGAAAAACCGAATTTAATTGTTAGGATTATCCTATGAAAAATTCGGATTTTTTGGTTAAAGATAAGGGAGAAAATCTTTTCCTAGTCCAATTCGAATTCAGAGAATCACCTCATGCAGGTCTATAAATAGAGGTCCTGCCACTCCAGTTCTCTTAGACCACAGACTCTCAGGTGAGCAGGCTTATTGTTGCACAGCTTATCGTGACAATAAAGTTCTTTAGAGATCTGGGTGGTCGGAAGAAAACTAGCAATGCTAGCATACCGATCGAGGTTTAGAGTGCCCACACACTCAGCCATTCGGGAATTGGAGAATAGTAGAGAAGGCTAGTTGGTTGAAGCCTCCGGTCATTCTCCTCCTGCAAGATTGGCGTCCTTGAGGTATGAGTTTTAATTGTTATTGGTTTATTGTATATGGCATCATGAGATATTTAACGATCTAAAAATTTTTATTGTTCCGCTGCGCCACTCTGATACGCATTTATCGATTTATTATCCTACACGAGGTTAATAAAACTCACTTCTCTAAAATTAAAATGTGAACCATTCCTAACCATGGGACAATGTGAAGTCACCGGGTTAGAACTTTAAAAAGTCGGTAATGAAACCACTTTCTGGCGTACCAGCCTTTCGTACAGGGAGGTGCTTTTGCCTTCGGGGCTATGAGATTAAGGTTGTGGAGGTCAGCACTGATGTACCACTCCTAGTCATGTACAATTTTGCCTTCGAGGTTATGAGATTAAGGCTGTAGAGGTCAGCACTGATGTACCACTCCTAGTCATGTACAATTTTGCCTTCGGACCTATGAGATTAAGGCTGTGGAGGTCAGCACTAATGTACCGCTCTCAGTCATGCGCACTTAAATGGTACCGCCAACCTGAGCTCAAAACCAGAACATAATGAAAGATAATTACCTAAAACTGAAACTATGCCATAATTGAGCATAAGACAGTTTCGTGAGGGTACTAACATCGTGATAGATGTACTGTTGATATACTGTGTTGTGGTCAAACTTACTATTCATAATGAATAGTGGTCAAAGTTACTATTTACGTTTGAATAGTAGTCAACGGTACTATTCATGATGAATAGTACTATTCATAGAAATTTTATTTCTTGTATGTTTGAACTTACTGAGCCTGTAGCTCACCATTTTTGCTTATGTTGCAGGTAAGCGACCAGCTCAGTAGCTTATTTGACTAGATGGCGGACGGGATAACGTGTGTCAAATGGGATAAATGGGCGAGGGATATGGTCCTGCCAGAGTCTTTCCGCTGAGCGATAAAAGAGAAGGGAAAAAGAAAACAGTTCTTTTGTAATAGTATATATTTTACGAAAGTACTGTATTATGTAAATTACTTTGTACGTGCCAACAAAGTAAATAGTGGGAAATGTTTTACATGATGTTAAAGAAAAAAAAAAATTTTCCCTAAAAACGTCATGATTTACTGAGAGAGAGATTAGCCGGCGACCCATGAGAGTACAATCTATCGCAGTTAACAATAAAGCTTAACTGTAATAGTATTGTATGATCTCTACGAGGGGCGGGCCGCCACAACTTTAAAAATGTAATTTATGCTCTTTAAAATAAAATGTGTTTTAACAAGATAAAAATACAAACATGGTTTTTATAAAAACATCCCCCACCTTCCAATGGGGTGATAAGGGGGCGATTCCAAAAATAAAGAATTTTTCCAAGAACTTTTAAGTCAACCTACACTTTTTTCAAAGAGAAACGGTGCCTGTAACTCGTTAGGCTACCACACCAAACAAGCCTTAGTAGCCTGGTAGGCTACTACCCCAAACGAGCCATAGTAGCCAGATGGGCCATTACACCAAACAAGGAATAATAGCCTGATAGGCTACCCCAGCCCAACAAGCAAAGTAACCCGGTCGGTTACTACATCTGTTTACGCATAGTAACCCAGTAGACTACTTCGTTACCAACACGCGAGGTAACCAATTAGTTGACTGCTCGGTAAACTAGTCAAAGACCGTGTTTCAAACAACACTGTGAGGGATGATGATTAATCTGTCAAGTAGACGATTGATCATACACGATACGAGTTAGACACCAAATCCCTATAGTAGGCCAATACGGTATCGATGGGCCTCAGTACCACGTAAAAACACGAGTAATAGTCACTCACAGTAGTAGTGACTCTACAGAGATGCTGATAAGGAACGTTATTGATGACAGGTGGTCACTTGTAAATTGTTAAAGCTGTGAGGATGCATTTTTGCTTGCAATTTAGGTAAGTACAACTCCACCTACGGCATGAATAAAATGATGTTAAAATGGTGTTTTACAGTATGTTAAAATATGTATGCGATGCACACGATGTTGCACTGCATAATTTAGAGCATAACTTTTCACAATCAAGTAGATTGATGAAAGAGCAAGTTAGATGCCATACGTCCCTATCACAAAAGATTGGGGACAGCTTAAGAAAAGCATGTGGCTAGAAAAGATAAACAAGATGGAAATGTATAGGTGTGTTGTACCGACTCTTTCAGTTGAAAGGGTTTTAAAGTAAGTTAAAGCAAAAAGTTGAGCATCTGTTGATGGCTCTCTGGCTTATAACCACGGGCCTTACCACTGGTCTGTGCACATACGGTACTGACACACGGGCCCTAAATAGACAAGAAAAAGAAAGGAAAATAATGAAGCATAAATGAACATAACCGGATCATGCATTAGTTATAGTTCACCATGCTTCTAGATGTACTCAGTACACGATGTTTCTGTGAAGCACATGTTATGTAAAGGTTCATATTCGCTGATATGTTATATGATGATTTGTTATGTGATATATTAATATGGTATATGTTGGTACCTGATATATTATATGATTTTAAGTATGTTTATGTTTAAACATGTTTTGCGGTAAACATGTGTACTTACTAGGCATAAAGCTCACGTAGTGTGTTCATGCTGTAGGTAAGCGTCCTACGGCTTAAACTCCAATGGGTGATGGTGGCGGCGAAGGCGGATGTGAGGGTAAGGGTATGGAGGTACCGCGAGTTTATCTTCCACAAATTTAAGTATTAGTATTTTGAAAAGTAATGGTTAAATAGTATTTTGAATAGTAATTGTCAAATAGTATTTATGAATAGTAATCTGTAAACAGTAATGTTGAATAGTAACCGTTAAATAGTATTTTTAAATAGTAATCGTAAACTGTACTTTTAAATAGTAACCGTTATATTATATTTTTGAATATTAATCATAAACCGTATTTTTAAATAGTAACCGTTAGATAGTATTTTAAATAGTAACCGTTAAATAGTATTTTAAATAGTAATCGGTATACATACGTACACAGTAAATACGTACGTGTTAAAAAAATCCCTAAGTTTATGATATCTAGTTAAGTATCAAGTGCAAGAAAGTGTAAGAAAAGAAAGTAAGTAAACAAGTTTTTAGTGACGGTCCGGGCTACTAAGGGCTGGGGGCGTCACAGCTTTCCCCATCAGACATAGCTTAATATACTTGTTGGGATCGTATATTGGGAAGTATGTGTCATTCCCGTTGAACTAGAGTTTTGGATGTATATATATATATTTTGTGAAATATATTATAAAAAACAGTATAGTTTTGCCTAGAAGGCCTAAATTTGTTGAGTCCTACACATGGCAGAGGTATGACAAAAAGGTGTAGGACGAATCCTAGCACTCAGACAATGTTCCAATATGATGCGGTAATTATATTGAACATCACAGTATAAGAGAAGAAAAGAAAGATATAATACATATGCTTATATCTATGATGTTTAAGTAAGATTGTTAAGTAAGAAAAGATAATATGTGATACGAGTCCCAAGTATAGAATTTAAAAGACTTATGTTTTTTTTCCCACTGTGTGATAGGGTTACACAGGAACTATGGCCAGAACGAGATCTCAGACAAATCAAGCCACCTGTGAAGACGAGCTAATGGCATAGCTCACTGCCATGCGAGCCATGATGGAGACTCAACGGCAAGAACTTACCCAGCTGAGGGAACGGCTAGACCGACAATGCTAGGCACCACAACCGGTAGAGGTGGCAGTCCAAGCAGCTCCAATAGCCCCCAACACTCTCAGGGAGCAAGCGGGCCCACCAGTCCAGACAAAGTCAGCACCCTCAGCTGTGGTTGCCCCCGTAGCAGTCAATATTCTTGTGCCAGCCCCTAGAAAGGGCGACCTATACGAGCAATTCAGGCGCATGAATGTGCCAGAATTTGAAGGAACTACGAACCCCATTGAAGCCGACAATTGGCTGACCGATATCCAGGTCATCCTAGACCTTGTGGGATTGATGGAGAGGGAGAAAATGCTATGTGCATCCCTTGCCCTACGCAAAGGGCCACGCCAATGGTGGAAGACCGCTGCCATCTAGAGGAACATTAACGAGATAAGCTGGATAGACTTTGTGGACGAATTTAAAGAGATGTATTTAACAATGAGGCCCTAGCAGCCCAATAAGACGAGTTTAATAATCTGCGCCAGGGCAGCATGACTGTTATGGAGGCAGTAAGGAAGTTTGAGCAGCTAGCTCGACTTTGCCCAGACCTAGTGCCAACAGAGAAGGAAAATGTCAAAAGAATGTTAAAGATGTTCCAGACAAACATCACCATCCAAGTCTATAGTAGGAGCCATGGACCCGCAACTGTGGCTGAATGCGTCAGCCGAGCCATCTGAGTAGAGTATTGGTTGTCCTAGGAAAAAGAGAGAAGTGCCTAGATCTTCAAGGCCAAAAGAGAAGAGAAGACAAAGGTGAAGTAAATCAAGGGAAGACAACAACCCAACTAACAACACAAGGGACATAACATGGGGACCGGCCAACACAACAAGCAATCCCACAATAATAACAACAAAAGAAAGGGGAACCAGTGTAACCAAGGGCAGCACAAGTACTTCCCTCAGAAGAAGAATAACCAGGGAGGAAATAGCAACCCATACTCGCCTTGTCCAAAGTGTGGGAAGAACCATCCTGGAGAATGCCGCCAAGGAACCAGTGGCTACTACATCTGTGGCAAGGAAGGCCACTATGCCAAGCAGTGCCACTCCAACTCGCAGAATCAACATGGCCAAGCTCATACCCCTAATAGTCAACTACATGCCGCCCAGATCAGGATTGAGGGTCCATTAATCGCTCAGGGTAAACTGGAGGCACTAGAAGCTCAAGGAAGAATCTACGCCTTCACTCAAGAGGATGCATAGGCCAGAACCTTGATAGTGGTGACAGGTCAGCTTTCTGTCGCCAACTCCACTGCATTAGTGTTGTTTGATTCTGGAGCTACGCATTCATTTGCATCCTTAAAGTTTGGTAGGAAGATAGACCAGAATATAGATAGGATGAAACAAACTTTCCAAACTGCCCTTCCCTCCAAGGAAGTTTTGTTGTCTAGCTATTGGATACGTCATGTGCTAGTAGTTATCAATGGGCACGAGTTGATGCACTAGCTTCCTCGCACACATAGTGGACAAGACCCAGGAAGAAGAGATAGGACCTGATGGCATACTAGTGGTTCAAGTGTTCGTAGAATTATTCTCAAAGGATCTTCCGAGGCTTCTGCCAGAATAGGAGATATCATTCGAGATCGAGCTCCTACCAGGATCAGCCTCCATCTCCAAGGCCCTCTACAAAATGGCCCCGGCAGAGTTAAAGGAACTTCAGACTCAGTTGAAGGATCCGATGGACAAGGGCTTCATCTAACAGAGCTGTTTACTATGGGAAGCACCTGTGTTATTCGTGAAGAAAAAGGACGGAATGCTAAGAATATGTATAAACTACCGGAAGCTGAACAAGATCATGATAAAGAACAAGTATCCATTGCCATGGATCGACGATCTGTTCTACCAGCTCCGAGGCACTGCAGTGTTCTTAAAGATTGATCTGCGTTCCGGGTACCATCAGCTGCGAATCAGGGATGCAGACATACCCAAAATAGCTTTTCGAACATGATATAGGTATTACGATTTCCTCGTTATGTCGTTCAGATTGACGAATGCCCCTGCAGCCTTCATGGACCTAATGAACTGTATGTTCAAGGATTTTCTAAACAAGTTTGTCATTGTATTTATCGATGACATACTTGTATACTCAATGATGAAGGAAGAGCACGAGGAGCATTTGAGGGTCGTTTTGTGCAAACTACGAGATCACTAACTATATGCCAAATTCTCCAAGTGTGAGTTTTGGCTGGAGAAGGTTCATTTTCTTGGCCACGTAATCTCCAAGGAGGGAGTATCCGTGGACCCAGTGAAGGTGGAAGCAGTTAGCACGTGGCTGACGCCAAGAAAATGTGATAGAAATCCGTAATTTCCTTGGAATAGCAAGATATTACCGATGCTTGCTCAAAGGCTTCTCAAAGTTAGCCACACTATTCATAGCGCTTACCAAGAAAGAGAAAAAGTATGAGTAGATTGACAAGTGTGAAAAGAGCTTCTAGGAGCTAAAATGAAGACTTACAAGTGCTCCAATTCTGACCATCCTGGATGCTGGACAGGGAAATATTATGATCTACAGTGACGTGTCTAAGATCGGGCTAGGAGCTGTGCTAATGCAAAATGGTAGAGTGGTCACATACTCTTCGTGACAACTCAAGGATCACGAAAAGAACTACCTAACACATAACCTAGAGCTAGCAGCGGTCATTTTTATGCTCAAGATATAGAGGCACTACTTATATGGCGTTAAGTGCAAGATTTACATGGACCACAAAAGCCTCAAGTACATCTTCATGTAGAAAGAACTCAACATGAGGCAACGAAGATGGCTGAAACTGGTAAAGGATTACGATTGTGAAATCCTATATCAACCAAGAAAAGCCAACAAGGTGGCTGATGCACTGAGTAGAAAGCACTCTTCATCGCTTAAGGCTATCCATACCTTGCCAGAAGCACTACAAAAAGAGTTAAGTAGTAGTGAGATTGAGATTTTAGCAAGGACTTAAGGTCGGTTAGAACCTTAATTCATCCCTAAACAAGCTCAAAAAGGAGGCAACGGAGGACTAGAGTTCAGAATTTCAAGTCTCTAAGGATGGCATATTCTATTTCAGAGATAGAGTGTGTTTCTGACGGATGAAGAACTTAGGAAAAAGATCCTTTCAAAAGCTCATGAAATGCCATACTCAGTACATCCAAGGGCAAATAAAATGTACAAAGACCTGAAAGAGAGTTTTCAGTGGCCTAAGATAAAGAACGATATTGCCAAGTTCATTGCAAGATTTCTCACATGCCAAAGAATTAAAGTAGAACACCAATAATCGGCTGGAGAACTGTAGAAAATCGAGCTGCCCGAGTGGAAATAAGAGCAGATTATAATGGATTTCATGGTCGGATTGCCCAGAATGTCAAGCGACAATGATGCAATCTGGGTAATTGTGGACCAATTGATAAAATTAGCTCAATTTTTAGCTATGAAGCTGAGCTACTCAGTGGAAAGACTAGCCGAAATATATGTAGCTCAGATAGTAAGGTTGCACGGATTACCAAAATCAATCATTTCAGATCGTGACGGACGTTTTACTTCCAAGTTTTGGTAGAGCATTCAAGCTTCATTGGGAACTAAATTAAAGTTTAGCACAACTTTCCATCCTCAGACCGACGGTCAGTCTGAGAGAACCATTCAGACGTTAGAGGATATGCTGAGAGCTTGTGTCCTAAACTTCAAAGGAAACTAGGACCAGAAGCTATCATTAATTGAGTTCTTATACAACAACAATTACCATTCCTCAGTTGGGATAGCACCGTATGAGGTATTCTATGGAAGAAAATGCCGATCTTCAGTTCATTGGTACGACACTGGAGAGAAACAACTTACCAGCATGGATTTCGTTAAGAACATAACAACAGACTTAAAGCTTATATGAGAGAAGCTAGATACGGTGCACAGTTGTCAAAAGAGCTATGCAGACAAATGTCGCAAACCCCTCAAGTTTCATGAAGGAGACTCTGTCTTTCTTAAAGTGGCACCCATAAAAGGGGTGATGTGCTTTGGGAAGAAAGGGAAGCTTAGTCCTAGATACATAGGACCCTTCGAGATCATTGAGAGAGTTAGGAAGGTGGCTTACAGATTAGCTCTCCCTCCCGAATTAGCCTCAGTGCATAACGTCTTTCACGTCTCCATGCGGAAGAAGTATGTGCCAGACAGCTCCCATGTTCTGAGTCAAGAACCCATCGAAGTCCACGCTGATCTAACATATGAAGAGAAACCAATGTAGATTTTAGCCAAGGAGAATAAAGTCCTTAGGAATAAAGTTATTCTGCTTGTAAAAGTGTTGTGGTAGAACCACAATATAGAAGAAGCCACATGGGAATGGGAAGAGGATATGAAAAAAGTTTTCCCGGAACTATTCTAATTTTTGAGGATGAAAATTTTGTAAAGGGGGTAGGTTGTAAGGACCACCCTGTTCATGTAACCTAATTTCCATATAATGAGAAATTGAGGAATGATTTGATGACTTTTAATGTAAATCTAAAGAACACGATCAGATACACGTCGTGTGAACAGCCATGTACCGTTCAAACTGTTGAAACATTAGAAGCCGTGTGAGTGTACATGGCCATGTAGTGTAACACAGTCAGGTACACGACTGTGTAAGTGGCCGTGTACCGCTCAGGTTGATGAATGTGTAGAAGGTCGTGTTCCAAAACATGGCTATGTTGAGAAGTCTCAACTAGTACACGCCTGTATTGCCTTGTACACGCCCATGTGAGAACCCGTGTAGAAGGCTATGTATTAAGCAGAGAGCCACAGTAAAGATTCTCATAATGCGTGAAATCTAATTACTATGTAATGAGTAATTAAGTTGAAAAATACAGTATATTTTCTAGTCGAATAGATTAAACAGGTACGGTACTATTTAAATACTATTTATTCAGTGAAAGGGGCAACCGACAGTGAAATCGGTCCAACCTATTATGTGTATAAGTGTATAAGATGCGCAGTACCAGAAAACTGGTCCAGATGACCATTTCTTGACACAGGACTGGTGAACAGATCACCAAAATGCTCGGACTGAACATCTAATCACAACAGTAAGAAATACCCTAGCAGAGGTATAGTACCGAGAACGAAGGTCCAGATGACCTCTTCTCACCCAGAAACCGACAAAATCAGAGTCAGAGCACTCAGCCTAGTCAGTTAAGTTGGAAACAGTGAATAGTGGAAAACGTAGTGTCAGATTAATGGCCAAGACGGCCTTAATTTGACCTAAAACTGATATATTAACAGTCAGTAGGCTCAATCTGGTCAATTGGGCATAAAACGAGAATTTTTTTTGAGAGATACATAGTATTGGGAAAAGGGTCAAGATGACCTTATCTCACCCCAAAACTGATATATTTAGACTCAGAACGCCCAAATTAGTCAATCGAGCACCTAACATGTTTTTCGAGACAGGGTCACATAGATCTCGAAAACTAGTCTAGACGACCTCAGATGGACATAAAACTGATAAAATTGAAATCAGCACGTCCAAATTAGTCAATAGAGACATGTTGAAAATTTCACACCAGAACGCCTCGTAATGCGTGTGCTAGGATAACACAGTGTAGACACAACCATAGTATAGGAAATAAATAGTAAATTTGTACAGAATGGGCTCTTAGACAGGAAAACCCAACTAGAAATCATCAGTATAAAAATCGGATTCAAAAAATCCAATTCCTGGTGAAAACTAGAACACTGTGGAAAAATGGTCAGACACCGAACGGCAGAAATTAGACTGCAAAGAGGAACAAATGCAGATGAATTTTCCCCCTCAAAATCCATGTGCCTGGCTGAAAAAGCAGCCATTTTAGCTACAAAAATAGCCCTAAAAGTACCATTAAAATATTGGACAAGTTATGGCACAATTTGATTAAACAATATTACATTTCCATCATATTCCATCAACCAAAATTTTTTATTTTCCCTTCCTTCAATGTGCGCAGCCCATGGCTTCCAAGAGGCTGAAATGGGCATATTTTTGTCCCCAAATTAGCATAAGATTGGCTTGATTAATTAAGCTTAAGGTTGGATAATTTTGTTTAGGATTTGTCTATAAAAGGGGTGACCATGCCTTAGGCATTGTTCTTTCTTTCGCATAACCCAAAAACACAACTCTTTTCTCTCTTTCTTTCCTTGCTATAGCTGACTATCCCAAGCCCCCAAAACCACCATTTTTCAAGCTAAAAGTTTACTAAAATCCAGCCCCTTCAAGCTTGTGATAAGAGGTTTGCATTCCAAGCCATTTCAAGTATATTCAAGGGTGAGTTTTTGGAACCTATCTTTGTGATTCTTAGTTATTATTTTGGGATGATGTTAAGAGAAAATTTTTTGTGTCCTTGCTAGCATAAACCGACCTTCAACCTCTCTTGGTTCACATAGCCATTTCGGTCACTCAAGCCTTTGATTTGGATTTGTGCTTGGTTCATAGCACAAGAGGTAAAACTGAAACCTTTTTTGGAAGTTTAGTTATTTTAAGTTTTTGATCAAGAAATTTATGTGTATTTGTTTATGCAAATGGTTTGTAATAAATTTATTTTGAGCCCTTAGCTTTTCATTTTTAAGTTATGTGGTTGTGGTTTATGTGATGCCCCCGACCTCGGCCACGCAAAACCGTCACTATTGGACTCTGTTATCGATCGAGATAGCCCATGCACCTCGTCGGGTCATCATTAAAAACACTTTTACTCTGAATCCCTCATTTTACAGGGACCAAAATTTTCGGCCATATTTTTTTTCTTTTTTTTAAAAATACTTTCCTCACATGAAAGCCAAGTATGAAAGTCATATAAAATTTAAAACTAAACTTTTAGTTGTCTTTTTGCAATACAATACAGTATTTACAAAAATACATAATCTCAACTTTGTTTTTCAAACATACATTTTCTTCATCTCTCTCTCTTTTGACGCTTAGTAGAAGACTGGTAGCAGGACTATAATCAACAGTGGATTCCCTATCCTATTGGTACCACGTATCCTGCCGCCATCCAAGTAATCTACTAGACAGGTTTCTTATCTACAACATGAACAAAATGGTGAGCTAACAAGCTTAGTAAATTCAAATATACATAATATGAATCATATAGATTCCAAAATATCAAAATAAAATTTCCTATAAATAGTACTATTAATCTGTGAACAGTACTATTTACCTATGAATAGTAACTTTAACTTTTGATCGGTAAATAGTAACTTTGACCCTAACCAGATACTGTTCCCATCACCCTAACCGAGTCCACTAGACTTAACATTAGTGTCGGTTATGCTCAATTATGCTCAATTATGGCTTTCATCACATTTTGGTCATTATCTTTGATTATGTTCTAGATTTGAGCTCATTTTGGCCTTGTACCATTTCATATGCGCATTGACTGTGAGGGGCCTTGGGAGCGACCCTGAGGCTAATCCTTCCCAGTCCATTATCTCCCGAAGCGGTCATTGTGTCCCTGAAGGACCTGTAAACCTCCACCTTATTATTAGAGGTCGGTACGCCAAACATGGTTTCATTACCATCTTTCAATTATAGTTTCAACCAGATGGCATTAATCATCACCTCAAAGCCAGGAACCTTTGTTGACCGTAGGTCTTACACATTCTTTCTTAAAGGGTGTTTCTTAAATTTAGTCACACTCTTCCCATAGTGTACCTACAATACACATCTCACTTTATCATTTTTCTGGGTGTGTTAGTCTAACTACATCCTAGTGCCCGTAGGACATAACATCTAATGTACAATTAGTATATAATTAAATATCATAGTATTTCATGTTGTAGACATGAAAATGCTTGAACTTACCATAACTGCGATAATGTCCACCTTCGGAAATCCGCCGCAGTTTTGTTACCTTCTCTAGTTTGGGTCCCTACAGACAGAGTATTGCCTGTTAATACCCATCATCATTTATCACACTGGATATATTCATTTTGTGATTAACTTTAAAACATATTTCATCTCTTTATGTGGTACATGGCTTGCAACATGTAGGAAAATAAATTGGTAAAAACGTATCAGAGTGGCGCAGCGGAACTGTGACGCCTTAAATTTTATTTAAGGGTCAATATATAATTTAAATAAAATTAGTGTGCCAAAAATTAATTAAAAATCCTTTTGGAAACCCAGGTTGGTTTCCTAGTCAAATTCCGCTCAAAAAGTCAACAATTTGAACTTCAAAAAAGAAACCCTAAAATATTCGGCCATCACTTGAGATTTAATTTAAAATTTAAATTCCACAAATCCAAGGAGGATTCAAATTCAAATTTCATCCCTTAAATAAAGAAGAAATTTGGCCATAAAGTGTAGGAAATAAAGGAGATTTTATTGAATTAAAAGCTAAGTCAAAACTCAATCAAAATTCAAATTATTTTTCCTTAAAAACTAAGGGATAATTTTGGCCACTTAAGGGGAAATAAGAGAGAAAACCCTAGCCTCAAAACAGCACAAAAACTTTCCCTTTTGCCCCTTACAATTTTCGGCCAAACAAGGAAGAGAAAGGGAAAGAAAAACCTAGTATAAAAACCCCTTTTTTACTCTCATTCACCCTTCCTTTCACCCTCAAAAATTCGGCCAGCTTTCCCCTCTCTCCTCTCTGAATTTTCTCCCTCAAAACACACCCAAAACAGCAAACAAAACTTACCAAAAGGCAGCTCAAAAATTCAACAATCTTTGAGACAAAAACAAGGTGAGAAATCAAAAATTTTTTCCTTCCTTTTCCTTTTGATTTCAAATACGAAATTTTATATGGTTTTCTCCACTGTTTCCCTACTGTTTTGAAGACTCCAACACTCACACAAATTCAGCCAAAAGGGAGACCAAACATCAAAAATAGTGCAGCACAAACAAGGTGTGATTTCTCTCTCAAACCCTAAAATTTTGCCTCATTGATCCCCTTTTCAAAAACCCTATTATCATATGTGTAAGATTTTATGATTTTGTCAATTTGATTCTTGGGTTGTGTTAATGACATATAAATAAGGTTTTCCACAAAATATCGTGATCATTGGATGAAAATTGAGTTGATTTGAGGCTAATTGAAATTCGGACACAGAAAAATGGAAATCTGAAAAATTACCATATGAACAGTAAATTTATGTCAGCCATAACTTGAGTTTTAAAAACGAGTTTTGAGTGATTCTTGAGCCTAAAATTAAATTCAAGATATCCCCTAAATGCCTGAAAAATTTCAGAACCAAACTCATCCGTTTTCCTAGTCAAAATATTTTTCTAAAATAGGCGGACAGAACTGCCAGGTTTTGAACCGAAACTGAAACCCAGATTTTTATGCCTGAAAACAACCCTCGGTTTTTTGGCCTAGTTGAATGACCAAATGATGTCTAAAAATTATAAAAATTATATGGAATTAAAGCTACCGATGTCTAGTTTAACATATTATGAATTTAGAATTTTTGGGACTAAAAATGAATTGATATTGATTTTACAATCAGCCTAGGTCAGTCTGCCCATGACCAGAAATATCCTAACTTAGAGTTTTTCACAAATTTTAAATCCCAAATGTTTATTAAACGTTTTAAAATCTTTTGTGGAACACTAAAATGATTGGATGATTATGTCTAGACCTAGACTGATCATATGTTGTGATTATAGGATTTATTTGACGTTCTTGCTGGATTTGTGGATCACGTTATCGTAACGCTTGTGCGATCATCGAGGTAGGACGTTCTAGCCTTTTCTGGGAGTAGTCAAGTGTTTTAAATTTCCCTGTTTTATCAATGGCATGCTGTTTTCAGTTTATGAAATTATTATATTGTTTTTGATGAAATAAATGCATGCAACGTATTTCGTAATTAAATGTGTATTTTAAAACGTGTTTTGATTTATGGCATAATATAACTTGGTAAATACCATCTTTTGAATAATCCGGTGAACATAATTGAGCTCTAGTTCACGATCATTGTAAATGACGCGTCCGTCCCAGAGTTGACGCCATTGGAGAAGGTCCCTAAACCTGCGCAGGGCCGTTCGGCCTATTTAGACCGTAACGAGATGATCTAAGATAATTCAAATTCGAGGCACGTATATTATAGCTACGACAAGTCCTCACTCATAATATGATGGTTGTTTTAATGATTTATTATTTTAATATTGGGGCACGTATATTGTAGCTACGCTAAGTCCTCAGCAGAATAAAACTTGTTTTAAAAATGTTTATCGCGAAATTGTTGATTATTTTTTTTATGATTATTATGTCATGTATTTTTTTTAAATTGTTGATTCTTTTTGGAAACGAATATTATGCCATACTTTTAAATGTTATCTGTTAACCCACTTTGTTTCTGTCCTACTGAGCCAGCGCTCACGTCCCTTTTTCTTTGTGATTTCGAAATGACTACTTCCAGGTGCGGGAGGTAGCAGTTCCGAAAATCGTTGAGCTATCCGTTTCTACCGAGGATGATGCTATCCGTTTTCTCCATCTTCTTCTTTCTGTTTCTCGTTCTGATGTAATGAGACATTAAGTTTGGACTTTAGTTCACGTTATTTAAATTCTATGCTTGGGAATATTTATTGTTGGTAATTTCTTTTGAAAACCGATTTTGTGTTTGATTTCCGCATTAAAAGGTATTTACTTTCTACTTTATTTTGTTTTGTGGTTATGATGCTACTTTATAATTAGGCTTAGCTAAATTATAATGTTGACCCGTTGTTTTTGTAATAAATGTTTTCCTTAAATCTCGGGTTGATATTATGATTTGGCTGCCGTGTCACGTGTCTAAATTTTGGGCCGTGACAAATAATGGTATCAGAGCCCAGGTTTTCAAAAGGGTTTTTATCAAAAAGTTTTCAAAATACCCAAGCATAGTTTTCTTTACTCTTAGAAGCTTATAGGATTTCCTCTTCCTTCAATCGTATGCAGCAAAATGGCTCGTCCTGGCACGCGTAGTCAGAGGCAGCAGAGAGGCAACGACGAAGAGAACCCCGGGAACATGCAGCCTCAAGGGAGTCAGAATACAGCGGTCCCTACACCGAATGATCAGCTAATGGCGATGCAGAATCTCACGGCAGTAATACAGGCTCTCCTCACCGTCTTACCTTTTGGAACACCTAACCCAGCTCCTGTAGCCAATGTTGTTCCTAATGAGACCCAGAGAGCGGGGAGTTCTTCTCAGACTCCTCAGCAAACGCCTACCACCGAAAACCCTACCTCTGGAGCAGTACCTACCCAGCCTATGATACATCCTAAACAGGCAGCCCTAACTCTTTTCTTTAAACCTCACATACCCACTTTCGACGGCACGGGCACAGAGATGGATACCGACTACTGGTTTGATGCCATTCGTAAGCAGCTAAAGTTGACCGCTACACCCGCAGAGTTCTGAGTTGAGTTTGCTTCCAACAAGCTAGTGGGTCTAGCCTCTACCTGGTGGGCTAGTATCGAGGATGGTTTGACAGAGGAGCAGAGGTCCTCTTGGACAGTTTTCGACGAGCGTTTTCACGAGCGTTTCTTTTCAGCCCAGTTCCACGACAGAAAAGCTAGGGAGTTCGTCAGTTTAAAGCAAGGGTCTATGTCAGTGCGGGAATATGAAGCCAAGTTCACTAAGTTGGCCCGGTATGCGAAGAATCAGGTTTTGGATGAAGCTACTAAGTGTCTCCGCTTTGAGGAAGGGCTTAGCCTCTATGTGAAGAGGGGTGTACAACTGTTCCAGATTAGGGATAGCTACCAGCAGATAGTTGCTAAGGCGTTGACAGTGGAAGAGGGCGACAAGGAGTTCCTTGAAGCTCGTAACAAAAATAAGTCTGGACCAATCCGCAACAAGCCTCAACACAAGCCGCAGACTCCTTACCAAAAGAACCAGCAGTCTCAGGGGTCAGGTTTTCATCAGTTCTCTGGACAGCGACAGGGTCGGGTGAATGTGATTACCTGCTTCGAGTGTGGTGATGAAGGCCACAAAAGAAATGTCTGCCCAAAGAGACAGTCGAGAGACAATGCTCATAGACATTATCATCAGCGGAATCAGAATGGTCTTCCACAGAGACAACAGTTTACTTCCCAGTCTTCGCAGTCACAGTGCCCTCAGCTTCCGGCTCCCTATCAGCCTCAGCGCACGAGCCAGTACACTGCGCCTTATGCTTCACATGCTACACCACTACAGCAGTTCCCAGTGCCGAGTTATCAGAGACCACCACCACAGGGTCAGAGTACGGGCTATCAACGAGGGAATACAGCTCAAAATTGTGGTAAGGCACCATAGGTACACGCTCTTGGAGCTGACAGCATGGAGATAGATCATGCACCGACTGCATTAGATGGTATAATTCCTATCTTTGGTACATATGCATATGTTTTGTTTGACACCGGGGCTACACACTCTTTTATAGCCCAACATTATGCTCGTTCACTTGGTTTAAAACTGTAAAATCTTGACTCTCCCTTATGTGTGAAATCCCCGTTGGGCACGACTACCGTTAGTGATGGGTGTCAAGCCTATGTTTATGTTGGGGATGTTTGTTTGGAGGTATCACTTGTAGTAATGCCTATGTTTGCTTATGATGTTATTCTGGGATATGACTGGCTTTCCCGATATGGGATTATGCTTGATTGTCGTAATCGTCGCGTTATCTTTACAACTGATTTTGGAAATGTAGTGTCCTATCAGTTAAGCTTAGTTTCAGATGTTGATAGATCTGCTCTGAGGTTAGTGTCGAAGAGTAGACAGGGTATTCTTTGTTTCTTATCCTTGTGTACGGTGGAAGGATCCAGTTCTAAAAAGAGTACCCAACTTATACCTGTTGTCGATAGTTTTCCAGATGTTTTTCCAAAAGCTCTTCCAGGTTTACCACCTCATCGAGAAATAGAGTTTCGTATCGACTTAGTTCCTGGAACAGCTCCTTTTGCTTCTGCTCCGTATCGTATGGCACCTCTAGAGATGAAAGAGTTGCGCAAGCAGCTGGATGAGTTGAAATCGCTGGGCTTTATCCGAGACAGCAACTCACCTTAGGGTTCATCAGTCCTTTTTGTGAAGAAAGCCAACGGTTCGCTTCGTCTCTGTGTGGAATACAGAAAGCTCAATAGTGTGACCATCAAAAATAAGTATCCGTTACCACATATAGATGACTTGTTCGACCAGTTGGGTGGAGCTTGTTTCTTCTCCAAGATTGATTTGAGATCCCATTATCATCAGCTTCGGGTTAGAGAGGAGGATATCTCGAAAACGGCATTCCGAACGAGGCATGGCAATTACGAGTTCTTAGTAATGCCTTTCGGTTTGACAAACGTGCCAGCAGCCTTCATGGATATGATGAATAGAGTCTTCCGACCTTTTCTTGATAAGTTCGTCATCGTATTCATCGACGACATCCTCATCTATTCCTGAACTCGTGAAGATCATGCACAGCATCTCAGTATAGTTTTACAGACTCTTTGTGAACATCAGTTGTACGCCAAGAAAGAAAAATGTGAGTTTTGGATGACAGAGGTTAAGTTTCTCAAACATATCATCTCAGGAGATGGTATATCAGTTGATCCATCCAAGGTTGAAGCGATTCTTAAGTGGGAACGACCGAAGAATGTTTCAGAGATCCAAAGCTTCTTGGGCTTGGTGGGATATTATCGACGTTTTGTACAGGACTTTAGCAAGCTCGCCACTCCCCTCACCAATCTGACAAAGAAGGATGTACCTTTCGTTTGGGACAACAGCTGTGAGTCAGTCTTCCAAGAGTTAAAGAGTCGTTTGACGTCTACACCTATCCTTATCATTCCGGATCAGGATCAAGTATATGATGTCTACACCGATGCTTCTCATCAAGGTCTTGGAGCCGTCTTGATGCAACAGGACCGAGTTGTCGCTTATGCCTCACGACAGCTGAAACAACACGAACGAAACTACCCTACACACGATCTAGAGTTAGCTGCAGTAGTGTCTGCGCTTAAGATTTGGCGTTGTTATCTGTACGGTGCCAGTTTTAGACTGTTTTCAGATCACAAGAGTTTGAAATACCTAGCTACACAGAAAGATCTCAACCTGCGTCAGAGAAGGTGGGTAGAATACATGCAAGACTACGACTTCCAAGTCGAGTACCATCCGGGTAAAGCAAACGTGGTTGCAGATGCACTAAGCAGGAAAAGAGAGGCAGTTCCCAATCTTGATCATGACGCTTCTATAATGGCGATGCAGATAGATGAGTGGGAAAAGGACAGAGTTCTCACAGCTTATCAAGTTCGTTTTGGCGAAGTTCAGGGTCACCCAGTATTATACAACTTAGTGATGGAACCAGACTACGTGCAGAGGATCAAGGAGAATCAGTTGGCAGATGCACATTTCGTTGACATCCGAGATAGATTATTAAAGGAAAAGCGTGTTGCAAAGTGGTCGATGGACGCCAGTGGAATTCTTTACAATGAAGGTCGCTTAGCAGTGCCACACATCCCAGAGCTTATACAGGAGATCTTGTCAGAGTTTCATCAGTCGAGGTTCGCCATGCACCCAGGTGGGAACAAGATGTATCAAAACTTAAGACGGCAGCTTTGGTGGAGAGGTATGAAGTCAGATGTGAAGAACTTCATGGCCAACTGTTTGACGTGTTAGAAAGTAAAGGTAGTACGGGAGAGACCCGCAGGTCTGCTCCAACCACTTCCAATACCTCGGTGGAAGTGAGATAGTATAGGAATGGACTTCTTAACCAGCTTACCGAGAGCACAGGATGGATCTGATGGAGTCTGGGTAGTTGTAGATCGTCTCACGAAGACTGCGCACTTCATCCCGTTCAAGACGACTTGCACCAGGAACCAGCTAGCCGAGCTTTACATGAGGAACGTAGTCAGATGGCATGGAGTCCCTTCGGTGATCGTTTCTGATCGTGATACACGCTTCAACGCTCGCTTTTGGCAAAGTCTACAGGAAGCTCTAGGCACAGAACTGAACTTTAGCATCGCTTTTCATCCGCAGACAGATGGTCAGTCGGAGCGTCTTATACAGATCCTCGAGGATATGCTACGTGCCTGTGTTCTTGATCTTGGAGATGGATGGAGCAAACACCTCTACATGGCAAAGTTCGCATACAACAACAGTTATCAAGCGAGTATCGGAATGGCACCCTTTGAAGCGTTGTACGAAAAGCCTTATCGATCACCCATCTATTGGGTTGACAACCAGGAAGCACCAGTGGGTGGACCCGAGATGATCCTAGACCAGTACGAGAAGATTACCATCATCAAACAACGACTTCTAACAGCACAGAGTCGATAGAAGAGCTATGCGGATCAACGCAGAAAGCCGTTAGAGTTCGAGGTCGGAGAGTTTGTGTTGCTAAAGGTTTCACCGAAGAAAGGTATCTCTCGTTTCGAAGTTAAAAGGAAGCTAGCACCGCGTTACATTGGACCTTTCGAGATCGTACGCAGAGTTGGTAAGGTCGTATATGAGCTGAAGTTACCCGACACCTTAGGAGTGCACAACGTTTTCCATGTATGATGCTGAGGAAGAGTGCACGAGCAGAGTCAGAAGTCATTTCAACAGATGATGTAGAAATCCAACAAGATGTCTCTTACGTCGAGGTTCCAGTGAAGATTTTGGATCGTAAGGTCAAGCAGCTGAGAACGAAAACAATACCCATGGTGAAGGTCCTTTGGAGTAACCATGGTGAAGAGGAAGCCACATGGGAAGCCGAGAAAGATATGCGTGAGAACCATGCTGAATGGTTCGCTAAGCAGTAGAGTACTTGTAATGTAATCGACCTAAGTTTGTTTTGTAACTCTACTCTATTCATAGTGGTAGATATACCACTATATGTTCTAAAAGGTGCATTTAGATTTGCTTAATGAAATGAGAAGTGACTCATATTCTTATTCTCTTCTTTAGTGTGGAGTAATTCTTAAAGTTTCGAGGACGAAACTATTTTTAGTGGTAGATATTTGTGACGCCTTAAATTTTATTTAAGGGTCAATATATAATTTAAATAAAATTAGTGTGCCAAAAATTAATTAAAAAATCCTTTTGGAAACCCTAGGTTGGTTTCCTAGTCAAATTCCGCTCAAAAAGTCAACAATTTGAACTTCAAAAAAAAACCCTAAAAAATTCGGCCATCACTTGGGATTAATTTAAAATTTAAATTCCACAAATCCAAGGAGGATTCAAATTCAAATTTCATTCCTTAGATATAAAGAAGAAATTTGGCCATAAAGTGTAGGAAATAAAGGAGAATTTATTGAATTAAAAGCTAAGTCAAAACTCAATCAAAATTCAAATTATTTTTCCTTAAAAACTAAGGGATAATTTTGGCCACTTAAGGGGAAATAAGAGAGAAAAACCTAGCCTCAAAACAGCACAAAAACTTTCCCTTTGCCCCTTACAATTTTCGGCCAAACAAGGAAGAGAAAGGGAAAGAAAAACCTAGTATAAAAACCCCCTTTTTACTCTCATTCACCCTTCCTTTCACCCTCAAAAATTCGGCCAGCTTTCCCCTCTCTCCTCTCTGAATTTTCTCTCCCAAAACACACCCAAAACAGCAAACAAAACTTACCAAAAGGCAGCTCAAAAATTCAACAATCTTTGAGACAAAAACAAGGTGAGAAATCAAAATTTTTTTCCTTCCTTTTCCTTTTGATTTCAAATCTGAAATTTTATATGGTTTTCTCCACTGTTTCCCTACTATTTTGAAGACTCCAACACTCACACAAATTCAGCCAAAAGGGAGACCAAACATCAAAAATAGTGCAGCACAAACAAGGTGTGATTTCTCTCTCAAACCCTAAAATTTTGCCTCATTGATCCCCTTTTCAAAAACCCTATTATCATATGTGTAAGATTTTATGATTTTGTCAATTTGATTCTTGGTTTGTGTTAATGACATATAAATAAGGTTTTCCACAAAATTTCGTGATCATTGGATGAAAATTGAGTTGATTTGAGGCTAATTGAAATTCAGACACAGAAAAACGGAAATCTGAAAAATTACCATATGAACAGTAAATTTATGTCAGCCATAACTTGAGTTTTAAAAACGATTTTTGAGTGATTCTTGAGCCTAAAATTAAATTCAAGATATCCCCTAAATGCATGAAAAATTTCAGAACCAAACTCATCCATTTGCCTAGTCAAAATATTTTTCTAAGATAGGCGGACAGAACTGCTAGGTTTTGAACCGAAACTGAAACCCAGATTTTTATGCCTGAAAACAACCCTCGGTTTTTTGGCCTACTTGAATGACCAAATGATGTCTAAAAATTATAAAAATTATATGGAATTAAAGCTACCGATGTCTAGTTTAACATATTAAAAATTTAGAATTTTTGGGATTAAAAATGAATTGATATTGATTTTACAATCAGCCTAGATCAGTCTGCCCATGACCAGAAATATCCTAACTTAGAGTTTTTCACAAATTTTAAATCCCAAATGTTTATTAAACGTTTTAAAATCTTTTGTGGCACACTAAAATGATTGGATGATTATGTCTAGACCTAGACTGATCATATGTTGTGATTATAGGATTTATTTGACGTTCTTGCTGGATTTGTGGATCACGTTATCGTAACGCTTGTGCGATAATCGAGGTAGGACGTTCTAGCCTTTTCTGGGAGTAGTCAAGTGTTTTAAATTTCCCTGTTTTATCGATAGCATGCTGTTTTTAGTTTATGAAATTATTATATTGTTTTTGATGAAATAAACGCATGCAACGTATTTGGTAATTAAATGTGTATTTTAAAACGTGTTTTGATTTATGGCATAATATAACTTGGTAAATACCATCTTTTGAATAATCCGGTGAACATAATTGAGCTCTAGTTCACGATGATTGTAAATGATGCGTACGTCCCAGAGTTGACGCCATTGGAGAAGGTCCCTAAACCTGCGCAGGGCCGTTCGGCCTATTTAGACCGTAACGAGATGATCTAGGATAATTCACATTCGAGGCACGTATATTATAGCTACGACAAGTCCTCACTCATAATATGATGGTTGTTTTAATGATTTATTATTTTAATATTGGGGTACGTATATTGCAGCTACGCTAAGTCCTCAGCAGAATAAAACTTGTTTTAAAAATGTTTTTCACGAAATTGTTGATTATTTTTTTTATGATTATTATGTCATGTATTTTTTTTAAATTGTTGATTCTTTTTGGAAACGAATATTATGCCATACTTTTAAATGTTATCTGTTAACCCACTTTTGTTTCTGTCCTACTGAGCCAGTGCTCACGTCCCTTTTTCTTTGTGATTTCGAAATGACTACTTCCAGGTGCGGGAGGTAGCAGTTCCGAAAATCGTTGAGCTATCCATTTCTACCGAGGATGATGCTATCCGTTTTCTCCATCTTCTTCTTTCTGTTTCTCGTTCTGATGTAATGAGACATTAAGTTTGGACTTTAGTTCACGTTATTTAAATTCAATGCTTAGGAATATTTATTGTTGGTAATTTCTTTTGAAAACCGATTTTGTGTTTGATTTCCGCATTAAAAGGTATTTACTTTCTACTTTATTTTGTTTTGTGGTTATGATGCTACTTTATAATTAGGCTTAGCTAAATTATAATGTTGACCCGTTGTTTTTATAATAAATGTTTTCCTTAAATCTCGGGTTGATATTATGATTTGGCTACCGTGTCACGTGTCTAAATTTTGGGCCGTGACAGGAACAATAAAAAATTTTTAGATCGTTAAATATCTCATGATGCCATATACAATAAACCAACAACAATTAAAACTCATACCTCAAGGACGTCAATCTGCAGGAGGAGAATGACTGGAGGGCATCAACCAACTAGCCTTCTCTACTATTCTCCAATTCCCGAATGGCTGAGTGTGTGGGCACTCTAAACCTCGATCGGTATGCTAGCACTGCTAGTCTTCTTCCGACCACCCAGATCTCTAAAAAACTTATTGTCACGATGAGCTGTGCAACAATAAGCCTGCTCACCTGAGAGTCTGTGGTCTGAGATAACTGGAGTGGCAGGACCTCTATTTATAGACCTGCATGAGGTGATTCTCTGAATTTGAATTGGATTAGGAAAAGATATTCTCCCTTATCCATAACCATAAAATCCGAATTTTCCATGGGAAAATCCCAACAATAAAATTCGGCCATTTAGGATAAATCCAATCCAAATCTAAACAAGATTTTAACAAGAATTTTAACCCCCTTTTTCAACCAAAAAATCCGAAAATTACAAGGAGAAAATCTCCTAAAAATTTCGGCCACTTTTAGGATAAGGGAGAATCAAAATTCCACTAGGATTTTCAAGCTTGAATCTTATCTCAACCTTATCCAAAATAACCGAATTTTCCTAGGAGATTTTCTCCACAATTTCGACCACTTTTCAGGGAGGAGAGAATCCAAATTCAACTGGGATTGAAACTTGAATTTTTCCCTTGAACCTTATCCACAAAAATCGAAATTCCATGGAGGATAATCCTCAAAATTTCGTCCACTATTTGTTAGGATTTGAATTCATAATTCGAGTAGGATTCTAACAAGATTATCCTCTCCAAATCCAACTCAAATTCGAATTTCAAACCTTGTGGATTTTTCACAACAAATTCGAATCCTACTTGGACTGTGATTCAAAATTTGAATTTCAAATTTCAAATGCGAATTTCAAATTCTAATTTCAAATTTCAAATTTCAAATTTCAATTTCAAATTCAAATTTCTAATTTGAATTTCAAATTCAAATTTCAAAATTCAAATTTCAAAATTCAAAATTCAAATTTCAAAATTCAAATTTCAAAATCTACAAAACAGTTGTGTTTCAAATTCTTGTTCTCATGGATAATTTTCTACAACTCCAATCCAATCTCAAATAAAATCATGGTAACTTTATTTGGAGTTCGAATAATTGTGTACTCTATTATCCAAAACAAAATCTGAATCCAACCGGAGAGAATCTTGTCTGCCATCCTAATCCTGTGTCATCACCATCTATGCATAATAAACCAGCCAATAGCATACACAAATTAATTTGCCAAACATTAAGGAATTATGTGGAGCTAGTAGAGGGACTAATTGGACATATATAATCGGGCTCCCGTGATTCCATATGATCATCATTTTGTACCAAACAACTCAATCATATGATCACTAATTTCAGAGTCACACCACTATAAACCTGAAACTGAACTCCCAATTATATACCGTATTACGTAAGCCTGTGACGAGCTACTATCCAATGACCTTGTCATATATGCAAAACCCTCATTGATATCCATGATCAGCCTTAGGTCAAAGTCTGTTTAATCCTGCTGATCGGGCTATCTTGAAGTTCCATTATACTACAGAATTAAGAAAATGATTATTCACTATATGTGAATAAGAAGTCATCCGCCCAGCAGACGACCCAAGGCCTTGTCCATTTTCACATTCAGTATAATGCCTTTAAGAGGATACCTTTAACTCCTTAGAGCTATGATTCCGATATCTGCAAACAAACCCTTCATCGTATACAAGTCATGCACCCAAGGAACCGGTCTATAAGCTTACTACCTCTGAGATGCTTTATCCATTGGAACATCAAAGTACACAAGTCATATACATGAAGTAGTTCATTTACTCAGGATTAAGGTTATGGCACAATGAACGTCAAAAGCAGATTGATCCACTCATAGCGGACTACGTAGATCAATCACGCTTTAGTCCCGGTCTAATATGTCACTACCAAGTAACATGTCTATGTCTCTACTTGGGAGTCCAGCTCCAGACAGTCAAGACAAACCGTCCCCTCCAAGGCTTTAGATAATATAATAGTCTTAACATGAGTTAGATGCTCGGTCTAACCCCATAGATTACAGACCATAGTTTAGACCGCTAACTTTAGAACATTGTCTTCTCGCATACAAAAGTCCATTGCATGCAACGTTCTAACAGTTTTAACACAAGCAGTCAGTGAGCCATATTTGCTTACATTTACTTTAACATGTAAATAAACCGAGGACAGATAGCAATGTAATGAATAACCTCTATATATAATTTTATTATCCAGTTCAAAATAAATACATCAAATGTTTCTAATGCTTAGGGCATTTCCTAACAATCTCCCACTTGCCCTAAGCCAGTAGATGTGCCATGTTATGCATCCTCATCGCCTCTACATGCCTCTCAAAGCTTCTAGCTACCAAATTCTTAGTAAAGGGATCGGCAATGTTGTCCTCAGACGCGATCTTACATACATCCACTTGTCCTGTCTCCACATGCCCTCTAATAATGTGATACCTCCAATCTATGTGTTTGGTCCTCTTGTGGTGCCTAGATTCCCTTGTGTTGGCAATAGCCCCAGTGTTTTTACAGTAAAGTGTGATAGGCTTGTCAACACCCAGAATGACCTCAAGGTCTCTAAAGAACTTGCGGAGCCAAACCGCTTCTTTAGATGCCTCAACCGCAGCCACATACTCAGCCTCCATAGTAGAGTCAGCTGTGCAGCCCTGCTTCACGCTCCTCCATACAATGGTGCCTCCTCCGAGCAAGAACACTGATCCAGATGTCGATTTCCTCGAATCCTTGCAAGTCTGGAAGTTTGAGTTCGTGTATCCTATAGGTGTTAGGTCCCCTCCAGAATACACTAGCATATAATCCCTCGTTCTCTTAAGATACTTAAGTATATGCTTTACTGCTTGCCAGTGCTTGGTTCCAGGATTCGCTTGATATCGACTCACCATACCTACTGCAAAACATATGTCTGGGCGAGTGCAAAACATAGCATACATAAGGCTTCCTACAGCGGATGCATAAGGGACCTTACTCATATGCTCTCTTTCTTTCGATGTCTTAGGACAGTCATCCAATGAAAGAGTTAGACCGACAATAGAAGGTGGTGAACCTTTCTTTGCCTCTTGCATTGCATATTTGTCAATTATTTTATCTATGTATGAAGCTTGGGATAACGCTATCATTTTGTTCTTTTGATCTCTGAAGAGACGAATGCCTAGAACATAATTAGCTTCTCCCAAGTCCTTCATGTTAAACTATTGGTGCAACCAAAGCTTGACCGATGATAAGTTCCCTACATCATTCCCAATGAGTAGTATATCATCGACATAGAGTATCATAAAGACCACTTTTCCATCCTTAATACGTTTATAAACATAGGGTTCATCAACGTTCTACTCAAAACCAAATGTTTTAATCTGTTGATCAAACCTCTGGTTCTATAAGCGGGATGCTTGCTTTAATCCATAAATGGATCTAAGCAACTTGCAGACGTTCATTTCTTGGCCTTTCGCTACGAACCCTTCCGGTTGTATCATATAGATACACTCTTCAAGATGGCCATTCAAGAATGCCGTCTTGACATCCATTTGCCAGATCTCGTAATCGAGAGCCGCAGCAATGGACAGAAGAATACGGATAGACTTCAGCATAGCAACAGGCGAAAAGGTTTCATCGTAATCGATTCCAGCCTTTTGCATGTACTCCTTTGCAACCAGTCTAGCTTTGAAATTTTCCACTCTCCCTTCCGCATCCTTCTTTCTTTTGTAGACCCATTTGCATCCAATGGGTTTTTTTCCATCCGGCAAATCTACAAGTTCCCAAACAAAGTTGGATTTCATAGAATCCATCTCATTATTCATAGCCTGTTTCCAAGATTCAGAATCAACATCATTTATAGCTTCATCATGTGTGACCAGATCATCTTCATGCTCATGAGCCTCAGCCTGGTATACCTCAGCATCATACATGAAGAAATTAGGTTTCTTAGAAACCCTCCTACCATGACGAGGCACCCTAAATTGTTGATCGTCTACAGGTCTTTCACTGGAACTCAGACTTACGTCCAAGACCGAAATCTGTGGAGCAGTTCTTTCACCTGACAACTCCTTTAGCACCACTTTGCTTCGAGGCTTAAAGTCATTCATGTGACTTTCCTCTAAGAATGTCGCATGGGTTGAGACAATGACCTTTTGTTCCTTCGGGACATAGAACAGACCTCCTTTAGTTCCCTTTAGATACCCTACAAACATACACAATTCTAATTTAGGTTCCAACTTCTTCGCATCCCCATCCAGTACATGCGCCGGGCAGTCCCATATTCTCATATGTCCAAGGGAGGGCTTCCTGCCACGCCACAATTCATACGGAGTTCTGGGAATTGATTTGCTCGGAACCTGGTTCAAAATATAGCACACTGTTTGTAAAGCATATCCCCAAAATGATAATGGCAGCGTTGAATAACTCATCATGGACCGTACCATATCCAATAAGGTCCTGTTTCTCCTTTCGAGTACACCATTCTGTTATGGAGTACCAGCTGCAGTCAATTGGGATAATATCCCGTTCTCTACAAGATGTCCTAGAAATTCGTCGGAGAGGTATTCACCACCTCGATTAGATCGAAGTGTCTTTATGGATTTATCCAATTGCTTTTCCACTTCCGCACGATACTCTTTGAACTTATCAAAGGTTTCGCTCTTGCGGTGCATCAGATACACATATCCATACCTCGAGTAATCATCTATAAAAGAGACATAATACTCGAACCCCCCTCGTGCTGTGACGTTCATGGGGCCACATACGTCAGTGTGCACAATTTCTAAGAGCTCCTGAGCCCTTGTACCCTTAGCTCCAAAAGACCTCTTAGTCATCTTACCCTCTAGACAAGACTCACATTGGGGAAGACGTACCTCCTCCAGAGATTCTAGAGGACCGTCTTTCACCAATCTTTGAATCCTATCCTGATTAATATGACCAAGTCTTAAATGCCAAAGATATGCCTTGTTAGAGTGAGAAACTTTCAACCTTTTAGAGTTATCTATTAATTCAGTGTCAAACAATGAGTATATCTTTGGTTTGATCAAATATAGGTTTCCATCCATCCATCCAGAACAGATAAAAGACTTATTTCTATGAATATCGACTCTTTTACTAAAAGAAACTGAATAAGAATCCTTTATTAAACAAGCTACCGATATAAGGTTCCTTCTAAAATTAGGAACATAAAAACAGTCTTTCAATAAAATAAACCTAAATTGATCAAAATAAAGGAAAACATCTCCCACTGCTTCAGCCACCACAAAGCTACCATCTCCAGTCCGCAACGAGAGGCTCCTATCATGTAGACTTCTCGTTTCCACGAACCCCTGCATAGAAACACAAACATGATTAGTGGAGCCCGAATCAATGACCCAAGTGTCTTTCGATTCTTCCACCAAACACGCTTCCAAGTAATGAAGTTCCTTACCTTCCTTGCCCTTGGCGGCTAGGAATTCCCGGCAAGCCTTCTTAAAGTGACCTACCTTCCCACAATGGAAGCATTTAGACTTTTTAGGGTCCTTTGGCTTCTTGTTCTTCTTCTTCTTCTTCCCGTCCGAGACAGGAGGATTAGAAGAACTAGAAGCCACTTGCTTCTTATTTGGCCTCTTCCTCTTCCGTGAGGGATTGGAAGATTCCGTCAAATTGGCCTCTCCTTTAGGTTGGACCACATCCCCATCCCTGATCATCCGCTCATAAGCCTGTAGTTGCTTCATGAGCTCGGTTAGTTCTAACTTCTTTGTCGCCAGATTGTATGCAGCCTTAAACCCCACAAAATCTTTAGACAGAGTCTTGAACACCATCTCGATCTGGGTGTTGTAGTCCAACTCAGCACCATTCTCGACAGCCTCAGCGAAGAATCCCATTAGAGTGATCATATGATCCTTCACCGGAGTACCCGCCTTTTGCTTAGAGTTCATAATACTGGTGATAGCGGACTGTTGAGCTAATTTTTCTTGACCTCTGAACATGTCCTCCAGATTGTCCATGATCTCCCTAGCAACTTGATAAGTCTCATGCTGCTTTTGTAAAGCACTCATCATACTAGCAAGGATGTAGCATCGACCTATCTCATTGGATTCTCTCCAATGATTATAGGCAATCGGGACCTCCTCAAGTGGTGTGTCAGGTTTGGGCCCAGGTGGGCATGGTTCGTCTAGTACGAACTTGTGTCTCTCGCAGCTGAGAACTATTAATAGATTTCTTTTCTAATCTATATAATTATCGCCATTCAGCTTATTTTCAGTAAGTATCGAAATGAGGGGTGTTGGTGACATTTTGAACTGAAATAAAATTATACTAGACATCATTACAAAGCCCAAGTAAATATACAGATAATTTAGCAAATAAAACATACAAGTATGTTCCTACATGGAACTTGAAAAACATGTAGCATTGCAATGATAATTCTCAGCACCTATTGCCCCAAGCCACCGAGGTATGGTCATGAAAACAAATAGCCGAAACATGGACCCCGTCCAATTAATATATGTTGCCTTAAATCCTCCAAGGTTAAGACATATATTAATAACCGCTTATTTGGCCACCAGTTTAGTTAACAAAGCTTCTAGGGAAGGTTAATAACTAAACGAGTCTTGAGTATATAACCATTGTTTACGTAGCCCGATCCACGTCCTACCAAGCCACCGAGGGGTGGTCATGAATAGGATCGTACCCGAACACGTTTTCCACATAGGAGATCCAATCTAGTATACTGGTGGTGGTAAACACCTATCGAGGGGTGTGGTTAGGGCAGAATTGACGCGAGGCATTACCATGCTTTCACATATGGATCAACAATGGAGGCCGTGGGTTTTGTTTGAAACCCTCTCCCACTCAATATTTTGAAAAACATGCAAGTTTTGACAAATTATGTATGATCAATATAGTATGAACGGCACTCACCTATCCTATATGACATGTTATCAAATATGCATATAAAACATCCATCAATTCATATTTATACATCCATGACATATCACAGAAAAATAATTGACAGAATAACCAAGCCATGGTTCCATCCTAGAACAAAGAAAATAAAGATTATGAAATTCCATCCAAAGCATTCTTTGGGTCTTGAATTTCGTTCCGTCTTCTTGTATCCATCTTTATGTAGCCTCTCCATTTATTTCTCATCCCAAGAATCATTTAAAATTGAAATTTTCAAAAATTTAAATTCCAAATTCAAATTCCAAATTCGAATTTCAAATTTAAATTTTAAACAATTTTAAACATCATGTGTAATAATATGTAATTTCAAAAATTTCAAATTTTCAATTACATTTTTTAAACATGATTTAAAATTAAATCTCAAATTTAAAAATCAAAATTTTCTGATTTTTAGACCGTCGCACCGCCGCTCCGAAAAAGCGACAGCCACCGTGGACAGCTACCAGCCCCGGAGGGGCTGGCAGCCCACGGCAGCCCCCTATGTGCAGCCTTGCCAGGCTGCACGCCCAGGCTAGGCGCAGCAGCCGATAGGCTGCAGGCAGCGCATGCAGCCAGAGGCTACACGCCCAGGCTGCGGCCAGCCTTGGGCAGGCCATGGCCACCCTTGGCTGCATGCCAAGCCTGCGGCCGTGGGTGGTGTTGGCCTGCACAGGGGCTGCCGCAGCCCCATCCTGCCCGAGGGCGGGGCTGCAGCCCCACTAAGGCCCGTCAGCCTATCCCGAAGGGTCGTGTCTCGATTTTCATGCCTTATTCCAATTTACTTATTAGTATCTCCAAAAATTAATTTGAATCCCAATTAAATTTTCACAATCAAAATTTCAATCTTTAAATCAAATTTAACTTTTGGGAAAAATAAATCACGGTCTTCAATTTTCAATCTCCTCCAAGAATAATTACATAAAATTTCCTAAACCGTTTCCGGTGTACAAAATTCTAACCATAAAAATTCTAAGAGACAGAAAATTAAAATCCATAGGAAAATTACAGTGTTAATAAACTGCTCCCATGGTTACATAAAAATTCCTAGATACAATTTTTCTAAATTCTAAGGAACCATAACCGGCATAAACAAGCATGCTTATAATAATTCATAAAATTAAAATAACCACATACTTTATACATAATCCATGATAACAACATAAAGGAACCCTAGAATGCCACTCTCTAAATATCAAATCCATACATAAATAAAAAGACTAAGTAATTGTCTAATTTATGTACATGGCATAGTCATGAGATGGCTCTGATACCAATTGTAGGAAAATAAATCGGTAAAAACGTATCAGAGTGGCGCAGCAGAACAATAAAAAATTTTAGATCGTTAAATATCTCATGATGCCATATACAATAAACCAACAACAATTAAAACTCATATCTCAAGGACGCCAATCTGCAGGAGGAGAATGACTGGAGGGCTTCAACCAACTAGCCTTCTCTACTATTAGGATAAGGGAGAATCAAAATTCCACTAGGATTTTCAAGCTTGAATCTTATCTCAACCTTATCCAAAATAACCGAATTTTCCTAGGAGATTTTCTCCACAATTTCGGCCACTTTTCAGGGATGAGAGAATCCAAATTCAACTAGGATTGAAACTTGAATTTTTCCCTTGAACCTTATCCACAAAAACTGAAATTCGACTGAGGATAATCCTCACAATTTCATCCATTATTTGTTAGGATTTGGATTCAAAATTCAAGTAGGATTCTAACAAAATTATCCTCTCCAAATCCAACTCAAATTCGAATTTCAAACCTTGTGGATTTTCCACAACAAATTCGAATCCCACTTGGACTGTGATTCAAAATTTGAATTTCAAATTTCAAATTCGAATTTCAAATTTCAAATTTCAAATTTAAATTTCAAATTCAAATTTCAAATTCAAATTTCAAATTCAAATTTCAAATTCAAATTTCAAATTTCAAAATTCAAAATTCAAAATTCAAAATTCAAATTTAAAAATCCACAAAACAGTTGTGTTTCAAATTCTTGTTCTCATGGATAATTTTCTACAACTCCAATCCAATCTCAAATAAAATCATGGCAATTTTATGTGGAGTTCAAATAATTGTGTACTCTATTATCTAAAACAAAATCTGAATCCAACCGGAGAGAATCTTGTCTGCCATCCTAATCCTGTGTCATCACCATCCATGCATAATAAACTAGCCAATAGCATACACAAATCAATTTGCCAAACGTTAAGGAATTATGTGGAGCTAGTAGAGGGACTGATTGGACATATATAATCGGGCTCTCATGATTCATATGATCATCATTCTTTACCGAACAACTCAATCATATAATCACTAATTTCAGAGTTACACCACTATAAACCTGAAACTGAACTCCCAATTATATACCGTATTACGTAAGCCTGTGACGAGCTACTATCCAATGACCTTGTCATATATGCAAAACCCTCATATGATATCCATGATCAGCCTTAGGTCAAAGTCCGTTTAATCCTACTAATCAGGCTATCAGTTCCATTATACTACAGAATTAAGAAAATGATTATTCACCATATGTGAATAAGAAGTCATCCGCCCAGCAGACGACCTAAGGCCTTGTCCATTTTCACATTCAGTATAATGCCTTTAAGAGGATACCTTTAACTCCTTAGAGCTATGATTCCGATATCTGCAAACAAACCCTTCATCTTATACAAGTCATGCACCCAACCAACCGGTCTATAAGCTTACTACCTCTAAGACGCTTTAGCCATTGGAACATCAAAGTACACAAGTCATATACATGAAGTAGTTCATTTACTCAGGATTAAGGTTATTGCACAATGAACGTCAAAAGCAGATTGATCCACTCATAGCGGACTACGTAGATCAATCACGCTTTAGTCCCGGTCTAATATGTCACCACCAAGTAACATATCTATGTCTCTACTTGGGAGTCCAGCTCCAGACAGTCAAGATAAACCGTCCCCTCCAAGGCTTTAGACAACATAATAGTCTTAACATGAGTTAGATGCTCGGTCTAACCCCATAGACTACAGACTATAGTTTAGACTGCTAACTTTAGAACATTGTCTTCTCGCATACAAAAGTCCATTGCATGCAACATTCTAACAATTTTAACACAAGCAGTCAGTGAGCCATATTTGCTTACATTTACTTTAGCATGTAAATAAACCGAGGACAGATAGCAATGTAATGAATAACCTCTATATATAATTTTATTATCCAATTCAAAATAAATACATCAAATGTCTCTAATGCTTAGGGCATTTCCTAACACAACACGCCCGTGTCCAAGCCCGTGTACCTCTCGGGTTTACACTACACGCCCGTGTTTAAATGTACACGCCCGTGTACTTATAAATTTTAGATTTTTAACTTTAAAATCTTAATTATGGCCTCTAGAATCTTATTTAAAGCATTCTAGATCCTTAACGTGTAGGATTAAAATCGATAAAAATGCATCAGAGTGGCACAACCGAACAACAAAAATTTTTTAAGATCGTTAAATATCTCGTGATGCCATGTACAATAAACCAACAACAATAAAACTCATACCTCAAGAGGACGCCAATACTGCAGGAGGAGAATGACTGGAGGGCATCAACCAACTAGCATTCTCTATTATTCTTCAATTCCCGGATGGCAGAGTGTGTGGGCACTCGGTTCCTCGACTGGTATGCTAACACTGCTAGTCTTCTTCTAACCACCCAAATCTCTAATGAACTTATTGTCACGGTGAGTTGTGCAATAATAAGCCTGCTCACTTGAGAGTCTATGGTTTGAGAGAACTAGAGTGGCAGGACCTTTATTTATAGACTTGCATGAGGTGATCCTCTGAATTCGAATTGGATTAGGAGAAGATTTTCTCTCTTATCCACACATAAAAATCTGAAAAATCTAGGGCCAATAACTACCAAAAGATTTGGGCCACTTTTAGGATTTTTGCTTTCCAAATTCAAATACGATTTTTACTTGAATTTTATCTCCTCACTCATTAACAAAAGCTGAATTTCCTAAGGCCATAAACCTATCCAGATTCATCCATTAAAGTGTGAGGAGAATCAAAATCCAAATAGGATTTTCTAGCTTGAATTTTATCTCATCCTTATCCATAAATAACCAAAAATCTACCTTGAGATTCACTCAAAATTTTCAGCCACTTCCAGGGAGGAAAGAATCCAAATTCAACAGGGAAAATCCAAATTCAACTGGGATTGAAACTTGAATTTTTCCCTGCATCCTTATCCATAAAAACCAAAAATATCTTGGAGGATTTTCCTCAACATAAATTCGGCCACTTTTGCTAGAATTAGGATTCAAAATTCAAGTAGGATTCAAACAAGATTTTCCTCTTCATAATCCAACTCAAATTTGAATTCTAGCCTTGTGGAATTATCCACAAAGAATTCGAATTCCACTTGGACTGTGATTCAAAATTTGAATTTCAAATTTTAAAATTCAAACTTTAAATTCAAAATTCAAATTTCAAATTTAAATTTCAAATTCAAATTTCAAATTCAAAATTTAAATTTCAAATTTCAAAATTCAAAATTCAAATTTCAAAATCCACAAACAGTTGTATTTGAAATTTTTGTTCTCATGGATGATATTCTACAACTCCAATCCAATCTCAATAAAATCATAGCAACTTTATTTGGAGTTTGAATAATTGTGTACTCTATTATCCAAAACAAAATATGAATTCAATCGGAGAGAATCTTGTCCGCCATCCTAATCCTATGTCAACACCATCCATGCATAATCAACTAGCCAATAAGCATACACAAATCAATTTGCCAATCGTTAAGGAATTATGTGGAGCTAGTAGAGGGACCAATTGGACATATATCGGGCTCCCATAAATCCATATGATCATCATTCTTTACTGAACAACTCAATCATATGATCACTAATTTCAGAGTCACACCACTATAAACCTGAAACTGAACTCCCAATTATATACCGTATTACGAAAGCCTGTGACAAGCTAATGTCCAATGACCTTGTCATATATGCAGAACCCCCATATGATATCCATGATAAGCCTTAGGTCAAAGTCCGTTTAATCCTACTGATCAGGCTATCTTAAAGTTCCATTATACTATCGAATAAGAAAACGATTATTCACCATATGTGAATAAGAAGTCATGCGCCCAGCAAATGACCCAAGGCCTTGTCCATTTTCACATCCAATATAATGCCTTTAAGAGGATACCCTTAACTCCTTGGAGCTATGAGTCCGATATCTGTAAGTAAACCCTTTATCGTATACAAGTCATGCACCCAACGAACCGGTCTATATGCTTACTACCTCTAAGATGCTTTAGCCATTAGAACATCAAAGTACACAAGTCATATACATGAAGTAGTTCATTTACTCAGGATTAAGGTTACTGCACAATAAACGTCAAAAGTAAATTGATCCACTCATAGCGGACTACGTAGATCAATCACGCTTTAGTCTTGATCTAATATGTCACCACCAAGCAACATATCTATGTGTCTACTTGGGAGTCTATACTCCAGACAATCAAGACAAACCGTTCCCATCATGGGTTTAGACAACATAATAGTCTTAACATGAGTTAGATGCTCGGTCTAACCCCATAGACTACAGACTTTAGTTTAGACTGCTTACTTTAGAACATTGTCTTCTCATATACAAAAGTCCATTGCATGGAACGTTCTAATAGTTTTAACACAAGTAGTCAGTAAGTCATATTTCCTTACATTTACTTTAAAATGTAAATAGAATGAGGACAAACAGTAATGTAATGAATAACCTCTATACATAATTTTATTATCCAGTTCAAAATAAATACATCAAAATGTCTCTAATGCTTAGGGCATTTCCTAACAATCTCCCACTTGCCCTAAGCCAGTAGATGTGCCATGTTACACATCTCCATCGCCTCTACATACCTCCTAAAGCTTCTAGGCACCAAAGTCTTAGTAAAGGGATCGACAATGTTATCCTCGGACGCGATCTTACATACATCAACTTGTCCTGTCTCCATGTACCCTCTTATAATGTGATACCTCTGATCTATGTGCTTGGTCCTCTTGTGGTGTCGAGATTCCCTTATGTTGGCAATAGCCCTAGTGTTATCACAGTAAAGTGTGATAGGCTGTCAACACCCGGAATGACCTCAAGGTCTCTAATGAACTTACAGAGCCAAACCGCTTCTTGTAGCATGAGAGTCAGCCACATACTCATCCTTTCCTATTTCCTATAATCGCATGAGAGTCGATGGTTAGATTTCCATAAACATATTTTTACAATATATATAAAAATAATATAGTTTTTATCATCACATAATTTTAACATTTCATCCATTGAACATATCAAAATATGATTGCCATTTCTTTTCATTTCAAAAGTACATCAGTTCGAAGGCTTTTCTCAAAATAGCCTTTCGATACTGTCATATATACACATATACAGTTATATATATACTTTTATACAATACATGTATTTCTATGCCTAATCTCCTAACTGAGGTTGTTCTGGGATCGTCAAAAATTCAATTGGATCCATTTCTTTCTCATCTGTTTCGTTTCCAGCCTTAGACGACGTTAATCCCTCAGTTGGAACTGCACCCTCTAGTTGTCTCGAAGGGCCAGCCTCATGGTCGTTTGCCATAGGTTTAGATCCATACAGGCAATCTAATGTTGCTTCCTGTAGCAATTGTTCACGCCTCTTGCGTACCATGCACTCCATCATCATTTCTTCCTCTACTTTCACTACCGTAATTATAAACTTATGCAAAATAGTAGGGTATAAAGGGGTTACCCTCTGTCATAGGTCAATGGTGAGTCCCTTCCAAAATATGTCACAAAAGTCATCATTTGTGATATTGGATAGAGGACATGTCCTTACAACGCTATCCTGGAATCTGACTACATACGAGAATACAGTATGGCTCAGTATCATTTGCTGCCTCTCTACCTTCAGGACAAAGTCTCTGACATCTGCATACTTGGGCATAGTCGGTGGTGGCGGTACTGTCCTGCTCTCAGGAGAGTTTGCAACTAGTACAGCACTCTTCCGCGGAAATTGCTCTAGCATGACTTGGCGAAATTCAACCCAATCCATTGCTAGTAGCATCTCCTGATCATAATACTCCCAATATAATAGTGCGTCCTCACGAAATGTGCTAATGGCCATCAAAACCCAGCAATCCTTGTCTATATCACACTGGCACATGATAACCTCGATGTCATGTAGCCAGTCCCACGTACAGATCCCTTGTTGACCTCCCTCGAACGCAGGTGGATGACTACCTCTAAAAGCATGTACGGCTCGCACTGACACCCTGGCTCCTATACGAGCTCGACCTCCCACCTCTAGAATGTCTACTACCACCGGTGGGTTTACAATCGGTCGCGGAGGTGGTGCTTGTACCGGTGTTGGTGTTACAATCCTTGGCGCTAACGACTTAGGTACTGGTGGTCGTTGTACTGCTCGCCGTATCATGGATGGTCTGATCACGGGCCTAGTCCACACCCTGATCAGTCCTCTCGGTCGGTATGGGTGAGGTCTCATGTAAGGTGGTCTAGTCATCTTTAAATCCTACAAAATATATAATTTCGAATAAATGGAAAGTTAACTGACTTAAAGAAAGCTAACTTACTTGGATTGACGAGCAGATCATGCTTCGTGCCAATAAAGATATTGTCAATCGCTCTGATACCAACCTATCACGCCCCCGAATCCGACCACCCGTAACAGTCATGAACCAACTCTATGGCCGACCAAGACGGCTCATGTGCTGAATCCGGGTCGTCACTTTGAAACTCTTTTTCTCTTCACTCTCATTTATCAGGGCTTAAAATTTGGCCTATAATTTTTTTTTAATACATACTTTCTCGAAAAGAAAGCTAAGTATAAAAGCCGGATAAAAATACAATGTTAATATTTATAAATATTTTAGCAGTACAACATAATATACATCATGTAATATGTTTGTACTATTTTTTTTTTCAAACACTTTCTCTTCAATTCATTATCTCTCGAAACTCAGTGGAAAACTTATGGCAGGACCTAGTCCACGGTGAATTCCATATCCCTTGGAACGCGCACATCCTGCCGCCATCCAGAAATCTACTGGACAGGTTTCTTACTACAACATGAACAAACTGATGAGCTAACAGGCTCAGTAAGTTTAAACATACTTAGCAAGAATCATACAGATTCAAAAACATTGAAAACTCAATTTCCTATGAATAGTACTATTTATCATAAATAGTGACTTTGACCTTTGACCAATGAATAATAACTGTTACCCTAACAGGTTACTATTCATTTTACTCTAACCGGTTACTATTCACATTAGCCGTCCTACGGGCAATAAGATGTAGCAAGACTAACACACCTAATGAGTTAATAAATTGAGAAGTACACTATGGATACACTATGAGAAGAGTGACTAAAATTAAGACATACCCTTAAAGAGAAAATGAGTAACCTTGAGGTGACGACTAATGTCACTTGGTTAGAACTGTAATTGAAAGATGGTAAAGAAACCACTTTTGGCGTACCGCCCCTCCAACAAGAGTGGTAGAGGTTACAGGTCCTTCGGGAATATAATGACCGCTACAGGCAACGATAGGACTGGAAAGGAAAGAGCCTTAGGGTCACTCCCAAGGCACTCCCAGTCAGCGTCCATATGATATCGGTACAAGGCCAAAAGAACCCAAAACTAGAATATAAGCAAAGATAATAGATAAAATGTTATGAAAGCCATAATGAGCATAATTGAGCACAACTGACACTAACACTAAGTGTAGTGGACTCATTTAAGGTGACATAAATAGTAACCGGTTAGGACCAAAGTTACTGTTCATCGATCAAAGGTCATAGTTACTATTTCTGATGAATATTACTATTCATATATGAATAGTACTATTCATAGGAAATTGGATTTTTGATGTTTTTGAATATGTGTGATTCCTAGTATGTATGTTTGAATTTACTGAGCCTGTTAGCTCACCAGTTTGTTCATGTTGCAGGTAAGAAACCTGTCCAGTAGACTCCTAGATGGTGGTAGGATATGCGAGTGTCAATAGGATAGGGAATCCACTGTGGATCATGGTCCTGTAGGAAAAATAAATCGGTAAAAACGTATCAGAGTGGCGCAGCGAAACAATAAAAAATTTTAGATCGTTAAATATCTCATGATGCCATATACAATAAACCAACAACAATTAAAACTCATACCTCAAGGACGCCAATTTGCAGGAGAAGAACTACCGGAGGGCTTCAACCAACTAGCCTTCTCCACCATTCTCCAATTCCGAATGGCTGAGTGCGTGGGCACTCTGAACCTCGATCAGTATGCTAGCACTGCTAGTCTTCTTCCGACCACCCAGATCTCTAAAGAACTTATTGTCACGGTGGGCTGTGCAACAATAAGCCTGCTCACCTGAGAGTCTATGGTCTAAGAGAACTGGAGTGGCAGGACCTCTATTTATAGACCTGCATGAGGTGATTCTCTGAATTCGAATTGGATTAGGAGAAGATATTCTTCCTTATCCACAACCATAAAATCTGAAATTATCCAAGGGAAAATCCCAACAAATTTCGGCCATTAGGGGATAAATCCAATCCAAATCTAAACAAGATTTTAACTATAATTTTATCACCTTTTTTTAACCAAAAAATCCGAAAATTCTAAGGAGAAAATCTCCACAAAAATTCGGCCACTTTTGGATAAGGGAGAATCAAAATTCCACTAGGATTTTCAAGCTTGAATCTTATCTCATCCTTATCCAAAATAACCCAAAATCTCCTAGGAGATTCACTCAAAAATTCAGCCATTATCTGGGAGGAGAGAATCCAAATTCAACTGGGATTGAAACTCGAATTTTTCCTTGAACCTTATCCACAAAAATCCGAAAATCCATTGAGGATAATCCTCAAAATTTTCGTCCATCATTAGTTAGGATTTGGATTCAAAATTCAAGTAGGATTCTAAAAAGATTATCCTCTCCATATCCAACTCAAATTCGAATTTCATTCCTTATGGATTTACTACAACAAATTCGAATCCCACTTGGACTGTGATTCAAAATTTGAATTTCAAATTTCAAATTTGAATTTCAAATTCAAATTTCAAATTTCAAATTTCAAATTTCAAAATCTACAAAATAATTGTATTTCAAACTCATGTTCTCATGGATAATTTTCTACAACTTCAATCCAATCTCAAATAAAATCATGATAACTTTATTTGGAGTTTGAATAATTGTGTACTCTATTATCCAAAACAAAATCTGAATCCAACCGGAAAAAATCTTGTCTACCATCCTAATCCTATGTCAACACCATCCATGTATAATAAACTAGCCAATAGCATACACAAATCAATTTCGCCAAACGTTAAGGAATTATGTAGAGCTAATAGAGGGACTGATTGGACATATATAATCGAGCTCCCGCAAATCCATATGATCATTATTCTTTACCGAACAACTCAATCATATGATCACTAATTTCAGAGTCACACCACTATAAACCTGAAACTGAACTCCCAATTATATACGTAAGCCTGTGACAAGCTATCGTCCAATGACCTTGCCATGTATGCAGAACCCTCATATGATATCCATGATCAGCCTTAGGCCACAGTCCGTTTAATCCTACTGATCAGGCTATCTTAAAGTTCCATTATACTACCGAATAAAGAAAATGATTATTCACCATATGTGAATAAGAAGTCATCCGCCCAGCAGACGACCCAAGGCCTTGTCCATTTTCACATTCAGTATAATGCCTTTAAGAGGATACCCTTAACTCCTCATTAGAGCTATGATTCCGATATCTGTAAACGAATCCTTCATCGTATACAAGTCATGCACCCAACAAACCGGTCTATAAGCTTACTACCTCTGAGACGCTTTAGCCATTAGAACATCAAAGTACACAAGTCATATACATGAAGCTGTCCTTTTACTCAGGATTAAGGTTACTGCATAATGAACGTCAAAAGCAGATCGATCCACTCAAAGCAGACTTCGTAGATCAATCACGCTTTAGTCCTGGTCTAATATGTCACCGCCAAGTAACATATCTATGTCTCTACTTGGGAGTCCAGCTCTAGACAGTCAAGACAAACCGTCCCCTCCAAGGCTTTAGACAACATAATAGTCTTAACATGAGTTAGATGCTCGGTCTAACCCCATAGACTACAGACCATAGTTTAGACCGCTAACTTTAGAACATTGTCTTCTCGCATACAAAAGTCCATTACATGCAACGTTCTAACAGTTTAACATAAGTACTCAGGGAGCCATATTTGCTTACATTTACATTAACATGTAAATAAAATGAGGACAGATAGCAATGTAATGAATAACCTCTATATATAATTTTATTATCCAGTTCAAAATAAATACATCAAAATGTCTTTAATACTTAGAGCATTTCCTAACAATCTCCCACTTGCCCTAAGCCAGCAGATGTGCCATGTTACGCATCCCCATCGCCTCTACGTGCCTCTTAAAGCTTCTAGCCACCAAAGTCTTAGTAAAGGGATCGGCAATGTTGTCCTGGGACGTGATCTTACATACATCTACTTGTCCTGTCTCCATGTGCCCTCTAATAATATGATATCTCCGATCTATGTGCTTGGTCCTCTTGTGGTACCGAGATTCTCTTGTGTTGGCAATAGCCCCAGTGTTATCACAGTAAAGTGTGATAGGCTTGTGAACACCTGGAATGACCTCAAGGTCCCTAAAGAACTTGCGGAGCCAAACCACTTCTTTAGATACCTCAGCCGCAGCCACATATTCAGCCTCCATAGTAGAGTCAGCTGTGCAGCCCTGCTTCACTCTCTTCCACACAATGGCGCCTCCTTCGAGCAAAAACACTGATCCAGATGTCGATTTCCTCGAATCCTTCCAAGTCTGGAAGTCTGAGTCCGTGTATCCTACGGGTGTTAGGTCCCCTCCAGAATACACCAGCATATAATCCCTCATTCTCTTAAGATACTTGAGTATATGCTTTACTACTTGCCAATGCTTGGTTCCAAGATTTGCTTGATATCGACTCACCATACCTACTGCAAAACATATTGTGGGCGACCCCTCTAGCTTAGGTCATCCACCTTATCTTGCTTGCTTTCTTTATTCTTTGCTTAGTCTTACTTAGCTTGCTTGTCTCTATAACTTTCTTCTCCTTGGGGTTTAAAAGATTTGTTCTTGAAAAGCTAGGAATATTTTTTTTTTTATTGGAGGAAACTACTAATTCTTGAAAATTGTGTATACATAAATATATACGTACTTCTTAATACTTTTTCCCAAAATATATTCTGGAGTCTTGTTACTTTAAAGTACGTAAAAATAGAAACATACTTTTAAGCTTGTTTCACTACTTTACATACTACACTCTTGTCTTGTCTTATACATATATCTCACTATTACACTTTCTTTCTTTTACACCTTGAGTACAGCGGAATTCTGCGAAACGGAACCATAACCCGTCCATGACATCGCTGGGATTTGCTTGCCAGTCCACTACTCTTGCTTCATACTGCTGGTTGTTTTCCTTTATTACCTACATCACGAATAGACTAATGAGCTAAAGCTCAGTAAGTACAAACATACATACAAGTAAATAAGCTGAATACACCACTCTAGGGTTAGTCAACTTAGGACCAATTATTTTCTTTAGTCCTATACTACTTGTTCTTTCTATTCTATTTCTTTCTTTTCTTTGCCTTACTTTATCTGCTTAATCTTTCACTTGTGGGCCCGTGGTTGGACGTACCTAGTGCGCGCAGACCAATAGAGGATCAGGGGAGTGACCCACCGATCAACCCTAAGGTCATCTCTGGACTACTTACCTTATAGGTAGTAAGTCATGCCATGAACTACCTCATTATTAATGAGGCAGCGCCACACAACTGGGGTGGAGGCAGGAAGTTAAGCCATAAACTACCTCATTATTAACGAGGCAGCGCCACACAACTGGGGTGGAGGCTATCTGGGAACCTCACAACTGGGGAGGCCGGTACGCCAACCTTAACTTTTAAGTCTTATTATTTGACTTAACTTATTCCTCTTTTCTTTTTCTAATCTTGCTTACTATTCTCTTGAACATGTTAGTATCATGTCACAAACTGAATAGCTTAAATGTGTATATATATATAACACAACTTTATGGTAAGTCCATTCGTGAGTAGACAATTAAATGTCTGTACTTACCTTATCAATCTCTTCTCTTTTTCTCTCTAGGATCTTTGATCGCCCTCCTTGTAGGTCGATTTTTGGATCCTACAGACAAATTTTGTCTGTTAATTTCATTTCCATTTATAGTTTTTATTTTTCATTAAAAAGCTTAAATAGAACCTATTTACAACTTTCTGGGCTTTATTTATCATTTTCCCAATTTTCCCCAACTTTTGCAAAATTACGATTTTGCCCCTATATTTTAGCAAAATTACAGTTTTGCCCCTGACGGAATTTTATTGATCCAGACTGCATTTTTGGCCCTCAGGAACTTTTCTGACTCTTTTCTAATCATTACCGGGTTCGTTTCTATTTTATTTCCACTTTCCACTTTCTCGACCCTCGAGAGCACTATTCCGACCCTTACGTCGGTTTAGTGATTTTCTATCGTTTCGGAGCCTCAAATGGACGTTTCACTAGTATTTAAAACGTTCATCTAGACATTCCTGACCTAGGTCTCCGAGGCTCGGATTTTCCGTACCCGACTCGGACCTTTATTTCATTTCCAAAAACGCCCCCCCCCCCCAGGGTCGGTTTTTCCGTTTCACTCTCATTTTACATTTTTAGGGGACGGTCTACTATTCACGAACCATCCCTTAGGTTTTCCCTATTCAATTCTCCGTTAGGGACTCGGGTTTCCGACCCGACCCTAAACTTTTATTTTTAATTCCTATTTTACCCCGAAAGCCATTTTCGAAATTTCGGCAGCATTTCGGCGTAATTTTAAGGCTACCGGCGTTAGGTACGCCTCGAACCATATGTACCTGCCACGTACTATACCACAAGCCTATTTTATGTAAAAGTTTTCCAAACTTTTACATAAAAGCTCACAAATTCCAATTTCACATTTTTAACCACATTACAAAATTTTTTCACAATTTTGCCCTTAGTTTTGGTTTCGGTTTTCACCACCAAACCGAACCAAAATTTCTCAAACTTTTCAACCAATTTTTAGGCTATTCAATGCCATTTTTCTAACACTTTTTCAAGCCCATTTCCTTGTACTTTTCAACCAAATTTCCTAGGGTTTTTACACACTTATACCCCACGGCCAAAGAATGAAAACATGCCAAAAATTTTGGTTTCATTCTTTCCATTATAAATTCATCATTTGCATATTAAATTGCATGATTTAATTTAACCAAATATCACATAAATCAAGCAAAATTTTCTTCCAAACCTTTAACAAACCCCACGGCCACTTTAGGAAATTCACACAAGAAATTTTTTTTTTCAAACTTTTCACAATGAATTCATGCTTTATTCTTCACCAATTTCAACTTAGAAAGCATGTTAACAATTAACCACAACTTTTTCTCATTGGTTACCTAAGGTAACCCACGGATTTTCCTTTGAAAAACCAACCAAAATTTGGTTTTTCTTTAAACAAATTACATGGTTTTCTTACTTATTACAACCTTAACAAAACCCAACATCAATTTCCATGAAAAGCAACCAAAATTTTTCTATCTTCCTATCACTATTCACCCACGGATTTTATGAAGAAAAACCATGAAAAATTAAGTGAAAAAGGGAGTTACCTTGGTCTAATGCTTCCTTTGTCTTCTAAGAACACTTTGACACTCTTTTTGTGAAGAAATTTTGAAGAAAACTCTTGGTTCTCCTTGGGTGGCTCACGTAGACTCCATGGAAGACTTAGAAAAAAAAATTTTTCTTTTGGTTTGGCATGAAACAAAGTCTCGGCCACTTTGTTACAAATTTGCCGACTTAACCATGAAGGAAAGCCAATTAATTTGGCTCTAAACCAATGAAATTTTGACACCTTTCATGCCTAATTCTTTCTCCATTTTTCAAAAATTAAAAAGGGTAAATTTTGGCCAAATCTTGGCCTTTAGATCAAAAGCTAAATGAATCATGGCCTTTCATTCCACCAACCACCATATTTCCTTCATTTATAATTCTTGATTTATGATGTCATAATTGCAAAAGTGAAAGTTGACTTTGACTTTACTATTCATATTAATTCGACTACTTTTTGACCGATGCCGGTTCGAGCCGAAATTTTCCTGAAATCGTCCCGGCGTGTTCCTGAGGTCTCCTGTGCAGTCGGATCAATTTAATCTGCTTCCGTTTGATCAAAATCAATCCCGGAAGTTTACCGTCTTTTATTGGCTCGGTTAGGGTTTTCAATGCCGGTTTTGGCACCGTTTCACCCGTTTTAACTCAGTGAATTTTTCCAACACTGAATTCTTACTCGTCAGTATTGTTAGAACATTTTAATATATTCTAAACAATATCAATACATTTATTTCACTCTTTAAATAGTACAAATTATTATATACATATATTTGTACTTTTCTTACTGTGCTCTTACTTTGACTTGCCATATTCTTATCTTTATACTGTTCAGATACCGAAACTACTCCTTTTTGAGCGTTTTGGGCCTGAATTCACTTTCTTACTCAGATACTTTATTCTCTACTTATTTTTAGAGATTTTAATTCCTCCAAAACATTTATTTATTTCTATCAACACTATAATTTGTCTAATTACAACCATAGTGTTTCTTTACATTCTTACTTACAGAACTCATAGAAAACCCTAGATTAAACTAGGTCACACCGCTAAAATTCTCTGGTCGTCACACATATATCCGGGCGAGTGCAAAGCATAGCGTACATAAGGCTACCCACAGCGAATGCATAAGGGACCTTACTCATACGCTCTCTTTCTTCCGATGTCTTGGGACAGTCATCCAATGAAAGAGTTAGACCGGCAATAGAAGGTTATGAACCTTTCTTTGCCTCTTGCATTGCATATTTTTCAATTATTTTATCTATGTATGAAGCTTGGGATAACGCTATCATTTTGTTCTTTCGATCTCGGAAGAGACGAATGCCTAGAACATAATTAGCTTCTCCCAAGTCCTTCATGTCAAACTGTTGGTGTAACCAAAGCTTGACCGATGATAAGTTCCCTACATCATTCCTAATGAGTAGTATATCATCGACATAGAGTACCAGAAAGACCACTTTTCCATCCTTAATATGTTTATAAACACAGGGTTCATCAACGTTATGCTCAAAACCAAATATCTTAATCACTTGATTAAACCTCTGGTTCCATGTGCGGGATGCTTGCTTTAGTCCATAAATGGATCTAAGCAACTTGCAAACATTCCTTTCTTGGCCTTTTGCTACGAACCCTTTAGGCTATATCATATAGATACACTCTTCAAGATGGCCATTCAAAAATACCGTCTTGACATCCATTTGCCATATCTCGTAATCGAGAGTCGCAGCAACGGACAGAAGAATACGGATAGACTTCAGCATAGCAACAGGCAAAAAGGTTTCATCGTAATCGATTCTAGCCTTTTGCGTGTACCCCTTTGCAACCAGTCTAGCTTTGAAAGTTTTCACTCTCCCTTTCACATCCTTCTTTCTTTTATAGACCCATTTGCATCCAATGTGTTTTATCCCATCTGGCAAATCTACACGTTCCCAAACAGAGTTGGATTTTATAGAATCCATCTCATTGTTTATAGCCTGTTTCCCAGATTTAGAATCCACATCATTTATAGCTTCATCATAGGTGACCGGATCATCCTCATGCTCATGAGCCTCGGCCTGGTATACCTCAGCATCATACATGAAGAAATTAGGTTTTTTCAAAACCCTCCCACTACGACGAGGCACCCTAAATTGTTGATCGTCTATAGGTCCTTCACCAGAACTTCGACTTACGTCCAAAACTGAAATCTGTGGAGCAGTTCTTGCACCCGATAACTCCTCTAGCACCATTTTGCTTCGAGGCTTAAAGTCATTCATGTGACTTTCCTCCAAGAATGTCGCATGGGTTAAGACAACGACTTTTTGTTCCTTTGGGTTATAGAACAGACCTCCTTTAGTTCCCTTTAGATACCCTACAAACATGCACAATTCTGATCTTGGTTCCAACTTTTTCGTATCCCCATCCAGTACATGCACCGGGCAGCCCCATATTCTCATATGTCCAAGGAAGGGCTTCCTGCCATGCCACAATTCATACGAAGTTCTGGGAATTGATTTGCTCAGAATCTGGTTCAGATTATAGCACACCGTTTGCAAAGCATATCCCCAAAATGATAATGGTAGCGTTGAATAACTCATCATGGACCGTACCATATCCAACAAGGTCCTGTTTCTCCTTTCGGCTACACCATTCTGTTGTGGAGTACCAGGTGTAGTTAATTGGGATAATAACTCGTTCTCTATAAGATGTCCTAGATATTCATCGGAGAGGTATTCGCCACCTTAATCAGATCGAAGTGTCTTTATGGATTTATCCAATTGCTTTTCCACTTCCGCACGATACTCTTTGAACTTGTCAAAGGTTTCGCTCTTGCGGTGCATCAGATACACATATCCATACCTCGAGTAATTGTCTATAAAGGAGACATAATACTTAAACCCTCCTCGTGCTGTGACGTTCATGGGGCCACATACGTCAGTGTGCACAATTTTTAAGAGCTCCTGAGCCCTTGTACCCTTAGCTCCAAAATACCTCTTGGTCATCTTACCCTCTAGACAAAACTCACATTGAGGAAGACGTACCTCTTCCAGAGATTCTAGAGGACCGTCTTTCACCAATCTTTGAATCCTATCCTAATTAATATGACCAAGTCTTAAATGCCAAAGATACACCTTGTTAGAGTGAGAAACTTTCAACCTTTTTGAGTTATCTATTAATTCAGTGTCAAGCAGTGAGTACATCTTTGGTTTGATCAAATATTGGTTTCCATCCATCCATCCAGAACAAATAAAAGACTTATTTCTACGAATATCAACTCTTTTACTAAAAGAAATTGAATAAGAATCCTTTATTAAACAAGCTACCGATACAAGGTTCCTCCTAAAATTAGGAACCCAAAAATTGTCTTTCAATAAAATAAACCTAAATTGATCAAAGTAAAGGTAAATATCTCCCACTGCCTCAGCCGCCACCAAGCTACAGTCTCCAGTCCACAACGAGAGGCTCCTATCATGTAGACTTCTCGTTTCCACGAACCCCTACATAGAAACACAAACATGATTAGTGGTGCCCGAATCAATGACCCAAGTGTCTTTCGATTCTTCCACCAAACACGCTACTAAGTAATGAAGTTCCTTACCTTCCTTGCCCTTGGTGGCTAGGAATTCCTGACAAGCCTTCTTAAAGTGACCTACCTTCCCACAACGGAAGCACTTGGACTTTTTAGGGTCCCTGGGCTTCTTGTTCTTCTTCTTCTTCTTCCCATCCGAGACAGGAGGATTAGAAGAACTGGAAGCTGCTTGCTTCTGATTTGGCCTCTTCCTCTTTTGTGAGGGCTTGGAAGATTCTGTCAAATTGGCCTCTCCTTTGGGTTGGACCGCATCCCCATCCCTAATCATCCGCTCATAAGCTTGGAGTTGCTTCATGAGCTCGGTTAGTCCTAACTCCCTTATCACCAGATTGTATGCGGCTTTAAACCCCACAAAATCTTTAGATAGAGTTTTGAACACCATCTCGATCTGGTTGTTGTAGTCCAACTCAACACCGTTTTCGGCAGCCTCAGCGAAGAATCCCATTAGAGTGATCATATGGTCCTTCACCGGAGTACCCGCCTTTTGCTTAGAGTTCATAATGCTGGTGATAGTAGACTATCGAGCCAATTTTTCTGGGTCTCCGAACATGTCCTCCAGATTGTCCATGATCTCCCTAGCAACCTGATAAGTCTCATACTGCTTTTGTAAAGCACTCGTCATGCTAACAAGCATGTAGCATCGAGCTATATCATTGGATTCTCTCCAACGAGTATAGGCAACCGGGACCTCCTCAAGCGGTGTGTCAGGTTTTGGCCCTGGTGGGCATGGTTCATCCACTACGAACTTGTGTCTCTCGTAGCTGAGAACTATCAACAGATTTCTTTTCCAATCTTTATAATTATCGTCATTCAGTTTATTCTCAGTAAGTATTAAAATGAGGGGTGTCGGTGACATTTTGAATTGAAATAAAATTATACTAGACATCAATACAAAGCCCAAGCAAATATACAGATAATTTAGCAAATAAAACATACAAGTATGTTCCTACATGAAACTTGAAAAACATGTAGCATTGTAATGGTAATTCTCAGCACCTATTGCCCCAAGCCACCGAGGGGTGGTCATGAAAACAAATAGCCAGAACATGGACCCCGTCCAATTAATATATGTTGCCTTAAATCCTCCAAGGTTATGACATATATTAATAACTGCTTATTTGGCCACCAGTTTAGTTAACAGAGCTTCTAGGGAAGGTTAATAACTAAACGAGTCTTGAGTGTATAACCATTGTTTACGTAGCCTGATCCACGTCCTACCAAGCCACCGAGGGGTGGTCATGAATAGGATCGTACCCAAACACGTTTTCCACATAGGAGATCCAATCTAGTATACCGGCGGCGGTAAACACCTACCAAGGGCTGTGGTCAGGGCAGAACTGACGCGAGGCGTTACCATGCTTTCACATATGGATTAATAATGGAGGCCGTAAGTTTTGTTTGAAACCCTCTCCCAGTCAATATTTTGAAAAACATACAAGTTTTGACAAATTATGTATGATCAATATAGTATGAGCGGCACTCAGCTATCCTATATGACATGTTATCAAATATGCATATAAAACATCCATCAATACATATTTATACATCCATGACATATCACAGAAAAAATAATTGACAGAATAACTCAGCCATGGTTCTATCCTAGAACAAAGAAAATAAAGATTACAAAATTTCATCCAAAGCATTCTTTGGGTCTTGAATTTTGTTCCATCTTCTTGTCTCCATCTTTATGCAGCCTCTCCATTTATTTCTCATCCCAAGAATCATTTAAAATTTAAATCTCCAAAAATTTAACTTTCAAATTCAAATTCCGAATTTGAATTTCAAATTTAAATTTCAAATTCAAATTTTAAACAATTTTAAATATCATGTGTAATAATATGTAATTTCAAAAATTTCAAATGTTCAATTACATATTTTTAAACATGATTCAAAATTAAATCTCAAATTTAAAAATCCAAATTTTTTGATTTTTTGAATCATTGCACCACTGTCCCCGAAGGTGGCAGCCGCCGTGGGCAGCCCCCAGCCCCCGGGGGTGGCTGGCAGCCCACGGCCGCCCCATGTACTGTTAGGAAATGCCCTAAGTATTAGAGACATTTTTGATGTATTCATTTTGAACTGGATAATAAAATTTTATATAGAGGTTATTCATTACATTGCTATCTGTCCTTATCTTATTTACATGTTAAAGTAAATGTAAGCAAATATGGCTCACTGACTGCTTGTGTTAAAACTGTTAGAACGTTGCATGCAATGGACTTTTGTATACGAGAAGACAATGTTCTAAAGTTAGCAGTCTAAACTATGGTCTGTAGTCTATGGGGTTAGACCGAGCATCTAACTCATGTTAAGACTATTATGTTGTCTAAAGCCTTGGAGGGGACGGTTTGTCTTGACTGTCTGGAGCTGGACTCCCAAGTAGAGACATGGATATGTTACTCGGTGGTGACATATTAGACCGGGACTAAAGCGTGATTGATCTACGTAGTCCGCTATGAGTGGATCAATCTGCTTTTGACGTTCATTGTGCAATAACCTTAATCCTGAGTAAATGAACTACTTCATGTATATGACTTGTGTACTTTGATGTTCCAATGGCTAAAGCGTCTCAGAGGTAGTAAGCTTATAGACCGGTTCGTTGGGTGCATGACTTGTATACGATGAAGGGTTTGTTTGCAGATATCGGAATCATAGCTCTGAGGAGTTAAAGGTATCCTCTTAAAGGCATTATACTGAATGTGAAAATGGACAAGGCCTTGGGTCGTCTGCTGGGCGGATGACTTCTTATTCACATATGGTGAATAATCATTTTCTTGATTCGGTAGTATAAGGGAACTTTAAGATAGCCTGATCAGTAGGATTAAACGGACTTTGACCTAAGGCTGATCATGGATATCATATGAGGGTTTTGCATACATGACAAGGTCATTGGATGGTAGCTCGTCACAGGCTTACGTAATACGATATATAATTGGGAGTTCAGTTTCAGGTTTATAGTGGTGTGACTCTGAAATTAGTGATCATATTATTGAGTTGTTCGGTAAAGAATGATGATCATATGGAATCACGGGAGCCCGATTTTATATGTCCAATGAGTCCCTCTACTAGCTCCACATAATTCCTTAACGTTTGGCAAATTGATTTGTGTATGCTATTGGCTAGTTTATTATGCATGGATGGTGATGACACAGGATTAGGATGGTAGACAAGATTCTCTCTGGTTGGATTCAGATTTTGTTTTGGATAATAGAGTACACAATTATTCGAACTCCAAATAAAGTTGCCATGATTTTATTTGAGATTAGATTGGAGTTGTAGAAAATTATCCATGAGAACAAGAATATGAAACACAACCGTTTTGTGGAATTTGAAATTTGAATTTTGAAATTTGAATTTTGAATTTTGAAATTTGAAATTTGAAATTTGAATTTGAAATTTGAATTTGAAATTTGAATTTGAAATTCGAATTTGAAATTTAAATTTGAAATTTTAAATTTGAAATTTGAAATTTGAATTTGAAATTTGAATTTGAAATTTGAAATTCAAATTTTGAATCACAGTCCAAGTAGGATTCGAATTTGTTGTGGAAAATCCACAAGGTTTGAAATTCGAATTTGAGTTGGATTTGGAGAGGATAATCTTGTTAGAATCCTACTTGAATTTTGAATCCAAATCCTAACAAAAGTGGGCGAATTTTTTTGAGGATAATCCTCAATGGAAAATTCTGTTTTTTGTGGATAAGATTCAAGGGAAAATTCAAGTTTCAATCCTAGTTGAATTTGGATTCTCTCCTTCCCTAAAAGTGGCCGAAATTTTGGAGCCTTAATCCTAGGAAATTCGGTTATTTTTGGATAAGGTTGAGATGAGATTTAGCTTGAAAATCCTAGTGGAATTTTGATTCTTCCTTATCCTAAAAGTGGCCGAAAATTTGGAGAAGATTTTCTCCTAAAGATTTCGGATTTTTTGGTTGAAAAAGGGAGATAAAATTCTAGTTAAAATCTTGTTTAGATTTGGATTGGATTTATCCTAGAAAAACCGAATTTAATTGTTAGGATTATCCTATGAAAAATTCAGATTTTTGGTTAAAGATAAGGGAGAAAATCTTTTCCTAGTCCAATTCAAATTCAGAGAATCACCTCATGCAGGTCTATAAATAGAGGTCCTGCCACTCCAGTTCTCTTAGACCACAGACTCTCAGGTGAGCAGGCTTATTGTTGCACAGCTCATCGTGACAATAAAGTTCTTTAGAGATCTGGGTGGTCGGAAGAAGACTAGCAGTGCTAGCATACCGATCGAGGTTCAGAGTGCCCACACACTCAGCCATTCGGGAATTGGAGAATAGTAGAGAAGGCTAGTTGGTTGAAGCCTCCAGTCATTCTCCTCCTGCAAGATTGGCGTCCTTGAGGTATGAGTTTTAATTGTTGTTGGTTTTTGTATATGGCATCATGAGATATTTAACGATCTAAAAATTTTTATTGTTCCGCTGCGCCACTCTGATACGTTTTTACCGGTTTATTTTACTACAATTGGTATCAGAGCCATCTCATGACTATGCCATGTACATAAATTAGACAATTACTTAGCCTTTTTATTTATGTATGGATTTGATATTTAGAGAGTGGCATTCTAGGGTTCCTCTATGTTGTTATCATGGATTATGTATAAAGTATGTGGTTATTTTAATTTTTTGAATTATTATAAGCATGCTTGATTATACCGGTAATGGTTCCTTAGAATTTAGAAAAATTGTATCTAGGAATTTTTATGTAACCATGAGAGCAGTTTAATTAACACTGTAATTTTCCCATGGATTTTATTTTGTCTCTTAGAATTTTTATGGATAGAATTTTGTACACCGGAAACGGTATAGGAATTTTTTATGTAATTATTCTTGGAGGAGATTGAAGATTGAAGACCGTAATTTATTTTTTCCCAAAAGTTAAATTTGATTTAAAGATTGAAATTTTGATTGTGTGGAAAATTTCAATTTAATTAGGATTCAAATTAATTTTTGGAGATCCTAATAGGTAAATTGGAATATGGCACGAAAATCGAGACACGACCCCTCGGGATAGGCCGACAAACCTTGGTGGGGCTGCAGCCCCTGCCCTCGGGCAGGATGGGGCTGCGGCAGCCCCTGTGCAGGCCCACACCACCCACGGCCGCAGGCTCTGCCTGCAGCCGAGGGTGGCGCAGCCTGCCCAAGGCTGGCCGCAGCCTGGGCGTGCAGCCACTGGCTGCAGGCGCTGCCTGCAGCCTGCCGGCTGCTGCGCCCAGCCTGGTCGTGCAGCCTGGCGCTGCAGGCTTGGCCTGCAGCCCGGCAGGGCTGCACATGGGGCGACCGTGGGCTGTCAGCCCCTCCGGGGTTGGTGGCTGCCCACGGCGGCCGCCGCCCACGGGTGCGGCGGTCCAAAAATTTGAAAATTTTGATTTTTAAATTTGAGATTTAATTTTAAATCATGTTTAAAAAATATGTAATTGAAAATTTGAAATTTTTGAAATTACATATTATTACACATGATGATTAAAATTGTTTAAAATTTGAATTAGAAATTTAAATTTGAAATTCGAATTTGGAGTTTGAATTTGAAATTTAAATTTTTGGAAATTTAAATTTTAAATAATTCTTGGGATGAGAAATAAATGGAGAGGCTACATAAAGATGGATACAAGAAGACGGAACAAAATTCAAGACCCAAAGAATGCTTTGGATGGAATTTTGTAATCTTTATTTTCTTTGTTCTAGGATGGAACCATGGCTTGGTTATTCTGTCAATTATTTTTTTGTAATATGTCATGGATGTATAAATATGTATTGATGGATGTTTTGTATGCATATTTGATAACATGTCATATAGGATTGGTGAGTGCCGCTCATACTATATTGATCATACATAATTTGTCAAAACTTGCATGTTTTTCAAAATATTGAGTGGGAGAGGGTTTCAAACAAAACCCACGACCTCCATTGTTGATCCATATGTGAAAGCATGGTAACGCCTCGCGTCAGTTCTGACCTGACCACACCCCTCGGTAGGTGTTTACCGCCGCCGGTATACTAGATTGGATCTCCTATGTGGAAAACGTGTTCGGGTGCGATCCTATTCATGACCACCCCTCGGTGGCTTGGTAGGATGTGGATCGGGCTACGTAAACAATGGTTATACACTCAAGACTCGTTTAGTTATTAACCTTCCCTAGAAGCTCTGTTAACTAAACTGGTGGCCAAATAAGCGGTTATTAATATATGTCTTAACCTTGGAGGATTTAAGGTAACATATATTAATTGGACGGGGTCCATGTTCCGGCTATTTGTTCTCATGACCACCCCTCGGTGGCTTGGGCCAATAGGTGCTGAGAATTACCGTTGCAATGCTACATGTTTTTTCAAGTTTCATGTAGGAACATTCTTGTATGTTTTTATTTGCTAAATTATCTGTATATTTGCTTGGGCTTTGTAATGATGTCTAGTATAATTTTATTTCAGTTCAAAATGTCACTGACACCCCTCATTTCGATACTTACTGAAAATAAGTTGAATGGCGATAATTATAAAGACTGGAAAAGAAATCTATTAATAGTTCTCAGCTGCGAGAGACACAAGTTCGTACTAGACGAACCATGCCCACCTGGGCCCAAACCTGACACACCACTTGAGGAGGTCCCGGTTGCCTATAATCGTTGGAGAGAATCCAATGAGATAGCTCGATGCTACATCCTTGCTAGCATGACGAGTGCTTTACAAAAGCAGCATGAGACTTATCAAGTTGCTGGGGAGATCATGGAAAATCTGGAGGACATGTTCGGAGGCCAAGAAAAATTGGCTCGACAGTCTGCTATCACCAGCATTATGAACTCTAAGCAAAAGGCGGGTGCTCCGGTGAAAGACCATATGATCACTCTAATGGGATTCTTCGCTGAGGCTACCGAGAATGGTGCTGAGTTGGACTATAACACCCAGATCGAAATGGTGTTCAAGACTCTGTCTAAAGATTTTGTGGGGTTTAAGGCCGCATACAATCTGGCGACAAAGGAGTTAGGACTTACCGAGCTCATGAAGCAACTACAGGCTTATGAGCGGATGATCAGGGATGAGGATACGGTCTGACCTAAAGGAGAGGCCAATTTGGCAGAATCTTCCAATCCCTCACGGAAGAGGAAGAGGCCAAATAAGAAGCAAGTGGCTTCCAGTTCTTCTAATCCTCCTGTCTCGGACGGGAAGAAGAAGAAGAAGAACAAGAAGCCAAAGGACCCTAAAAAGTCCAAATGCTTCCACTGTGGGAAGGTAGGTCACTTCAAGAAGGCTTGCCGGGAATTCCTAGCCTCCAAGGGCAAGGAAGGTAAGGAACTTCATTACTTAGAAGCGTGTTTGGTGGAAGAATCGAAAGACACATGGGTCATTGATTCGGGTGCCACTAATCATGTTTGTGTTTCTATGCAGGGGTTCGTGGAAACGAGAAGTAATTGTCTAATTTATGTACATGGCATGGTCATGAGATGGCTCTGATACTAATTGTAGGAAAAATAAATCGATAAAAACATATCAGAGTGGCGCAGCAAAATAATAAAAAATTTTAGATCGATAAATATCTCATGATGCCATATACAATAAACCAACAACAATTAAAACTCATTCCTCAAGGACGCCAATTTGCAGGAGGATAACTACCGGAAGGCTTCAACCAACTAGCCTTCTCTACTATTCTCCAATTCCCGAATGGCTGAGTGTGTGGGCACTCTGAACCTCGATCAGTATACTAGCATTGCTAGTCTTCTTCCGACCACCCAGATCTCTAAAGAACTTATTGTCACGGTGGGTTGTGCAACAATAAGCCTGCTCACCTGAGAGTCTGTGGTCTGAGATAACTGGAGTGGCAGGACCTCTATTTATAGACCTGCATGAGGTGATTCTCTAAATTCGAATTGGATTAGGAGAAGATATTCTCCCTTATCCACAACCATAAAATCTGAAATTATCCAAGGGAAAATCCCATCAAATTTCGGCCATTATGGGATAAATCCAATCAAAATCTAAATAAGATTTTAACTAGAATTTTATCTCTTTTTTTTAACCAAAAAATCCAAAAATTCTAAGGAGAAAATCTCCACAAAAATTCGTCCACTTTTGGATAAGGGAGCATCAAAATTCCACTAGGATTTTCAAGCTTGAATCTTATCTCATCCTTATCCAAAATAACCCAAAATCTCCTAGGAGATTCACTCAAAAATTCAGCCATTATCTGGGAGGAGAGAATCCAAATTCAACTAGGATTGAAACTTGAATTTTTCCTTGAACCTTATCCACAAAAATCCGAAAATCCATTGAGGATAATCCTCAAAATTTTCGTCCATCATTAGTTAGGATTTGGATTCAAAATTCAAGTAGGAATCTAACAAGATTATCCTCTCCATATCCAACTCAAATTCGAATTTCATTCCTTGTGGATTTACCACAACAAATTCGAATCCCACTTGGACTGTGATTCAAAATTCCAATTTCAAATTTCAAATTCGAATTTCAAATACAAATTTCAAATTCAAGTTTCAAATTCAAATTTCAAATTTCAAATTTCAAAATTCAAATTTCAAAATCCACAAAACAGTTGTATTTCAAACTCATGTTCTCATTGATAATTTTCTACAACTTCAATCCATTCTCAAATAAAATCATGGCAACTTTATTTGGAGTTCGAATAATTGTGTACTCTATTATCCAAAACAAATCTGAATCCAACAGGAGAGAATCTTGTCTACCATCCTAATCCTATGTCAACACCATCCATGTATAATAAACTAGCCAATAGCATACACAAATCAATTTTGTCAAACGTTAAGGAATTATGTAGAGCTAGTAGAGGGACTGATTGGACATATATAATCGGGCTCCCGCAATCCATATGATCATTATTCTTTACCGAACAACTCAATCATATAATCACTAATTTTAGAGTCACACCACTATAAACCTGAAACTGAACTCCCAGTTATATACCGTATTACGTAAGCCTATGACAAGCTATCGTCCAATGACCTTGTCATGTATGCAGAACCCTCATATGATATCCATGATCAGCCTTAGGCCAAAGTCCGTTTAATCCTACTAATCAGGCTATCTTAAAGTTCCATTATACTACCGAATAAAGAAAATGATTATTCACCATATGTGAATAAGAAGTCATCTGCCCAGCAGACGACCCAAGGCCTTGTCCATTTTCACATTCAGTATAATGCCTTTAAGAGGATACCTTTAACTCCTCATTAGAGCTATGATTCCGATATCTGTAAACGAACCCTTCATCGTATACAAGTCATGCACCCAACGAACCAGTCTATAAGCTTACAACCTCTGAGACGCTTTAGCCATTGGAACATCAAAGTACACAGGTCATATACATGAAGCTGTCCTTTTACTCAGGATTAAGGTTACTGCACAATGAATGTCCAAAGCAGATCGATCCACTCAAAGCGGACTTCATAGATCAATCACGCTTTAGTACCGATCTAATATGTCACCGCCAAGTAACATATCTATGCCTCTACTTGGGAGCCCAGCTCCAGACAGTCAAGACAAACCGTCCCCTCCAAGGCTTTAGACAACATAATAGTCTTAACATGAGTTAGATGCTCGGTCTAACCTCATAGACTACAGACCATATTTTAGACCGCTAACTTTAGAACATTGTCTTCTCGCATACAAAAGTCCATTACATGCAACGTTCTAACAGTTTAACACAAGCAGTCAGGGAGCCATATTTGCTTACATTTACTTTAACATGTAAATAAAACGAGGACAGATAGCAATGTAATGAATAACCTCTATATATAATTTTATTATCCAGTTCAAAATAAATACATCAAAATGTCTCTAATACTTAGGGCATTTCCTAACAATCTCCCACTTGCCCTAAGCCAATAGATGTGCCATGTTACACATCCCCATCACCTCTACGTGCCTCTTAAAGCTTCTAGCCACCAAAGTCTTAGGAAAGGGATCGGCAATGTTGTCCTCGGACGTGATCTTACATATATCTACTTGTCCTGTCTCCACGTGCCCTCTAATAATATGATATCTCCGGTCTATGTGCTTGGTCCTCTTGTGGGGCTGAGATTCCCTTGTGTTGGCAATAGCCCCAGTGTTATCACAGTAAAGTGTAATAGGCTTGTCAACACCTGGAATGACCTCAAGGTCCCTAAAGAACTTGGGGAGCCCAACCGCTTCTTTAGCTGCCTCAACCGCAGCCACATATTCAGCCTCCATAGTAGAGTCAGCTATGCAGTCCTGCTTCACGCTCCTCCACACAATGGCGCCTCCTTCGAGCAAAAACACTGATCCAAATGTCGATTTCCTAGAATCCTTACTAGTCTGGAAGTCTGAGTCCGTGTATCCTACGGGTGTTAGGTCCCCTCTAGAATACACTAGCATATAATCTCTCGTTCTCTTAAGATACTTGAGTATATGCTTTACTACTTGCCAGTGCTTGGTTCCAGGATTTGCTTGATATCGACTCACCATACCTACTGCAAAACATATATCCGGGCGAGTGGAAAGCATAGCGTACATAAGGCTACCCACAGCAGATGCATAAGGGATCTTACTCATACGCTCTCTTTCTTCCGATGTCTTGGGACCGTCATCCAATGAAAGAGTTAGACCGGCAATAGAAGGTTGTGAACCTTTCCTTGCCTCTTGCATTGCATATTTGTCAATTATTTTATCTATGTATGAAGCTTGGGATAACGCTATCATTTTGTTCTTTCGATCTCTGAAGAGACGAATGCCTAGACCATAATTAGCTTCTCCCAAGTCCTTCTTGTCAAACTGTTGGTGTAACTAAACCTTGACTGATGATAAGTTCCTTACATCATTCCCAATGAGTAGTATATCATCGACATAAAGTATCAGAAAGACCACTTTTCCATCCTTAATATGTTTATAAACACAGGGTTCATCAACATTCTACTCAAAACCAAATGTCTTAATCGCTTGATTAAACCTCTGGTTCCATGAGCGGGATGCTTGCTTTAATCTATAAATAGATCTAAGCAACTTGCAAACTTTCCTTTCTTGGCCTTTTGCTACGAACCCTTTGGGCTATATCATATAGATACATTCTTCAAGATGGCCATTCAAAAATGCTATCTTGACATCCATTTGCCATATCTCGTAATCGAGAGCCACAGCAACGGATAGAAGAATACGGATAGACTTCAGCATAGCAATAGGCGAAAAGGTTTCATCGTAATCGATTCTAGACTTTTGCGTGTACCCCTTTGTAACCAGTCTAACTTTGAAAGTTTCCACTCTCCCTTCCGCATCCTTCTTTCTTTTGTAGTCCCATTTGCATCCAATGGGTTTTATCCCATCCGGCAAATCTACAAGTTCCCAAACAGAGTTGGATTTCATAGAATCCATCTCATTGTTCATAGCCTATTTCCCAGATTTAGAATCAACATCATTTATAGCTTCATCATAGGTGACCGGATCATCCTCATGCTCATGAGCCTCGGCCTGGTATACCTCAGCATTATACATGAAGAAATTGGGTTTTTTCGAAACCCTCCCACTACGACGAGGCACCCTAAATTGTTGATCGTCTGCAGGTCCTTCATCGGAACTCGGACTTGCGTCCAAGACCGAAATCAGTGGAGCAGTTATTTCACCCGATAACTCCTCTAGCACCATTTTGCTTCGAGGCTTAAAGTCATTCATGTGACTTTCCTCCAAGAATGTCGCATGGGTTGAGACAATGACTTTTTGTTCCTTTGGGTTATAGAATAGACCTCCTTTAGTTCCCTTTGGATACCCTACAAACATGCACAATTCTGATCTTGGTTCCAACTTTTTCGCATCCCCATCCAGTACATGCGCCAGGTAGCCTCATATTCTCATATGTCCAAGGGAGGGCTTCCTACCACGCCACAATTCATACGGAGTTCTGGGAATTGATTTGCTTGAAACCTGGTTCAGAACCTGGCCGATGTCAAGGGCGTCACTGGTTGGTATCAGAGCAGTTGACCATATCCTTATTGACACAGAACGCAGCCTGCTCGTCAATCCAAGTAAGTTAGCTTTCTTTAAGTTAGTTAACTTTTGTTTATACGAGGTTATATATTTTGTAGGGTATACGATGACTACACCACCGTATATGTGACCCTATCCATATAGACCGAGAGGACCGATCTGGATATGGACTAGGCCCGTGATCAAGCCGTCTATGATTCAGCGAGCAGTGCTTCGACCGTCGATACCTGAGCCGCTAGCGCCAAGGACTATAGCACCAACACCGATCCAAGCACCTCCTCCTTGACCAATAGTTAATCCACCAGTCGCCATAGATATTCCAGTGGTTGGAGGACAAGCCCATGTAGGATCCAGAGTATCGATACGAGCTATACACGCCTTCAGAGGTAGTCATCCACCCACCTTTAAGGGAGGTCAAAAGGGGATCTCCACCTGAGATTGGCTGCATGATGTAGAGACAATCATGCGCCAGTGTGATATAGATGAGGACTGCTGGGTGTTGTTAGCGGTCGGCACGTTTCACGAGGATGCATGGATGTACTGGGAGTATTGTGATCAGGAGATGCTGTTAGGACTTGATTGGGCTGAGTTCCGACACATTATGATACTGCAGTTCCCGCGAAAAAGTCCAGCATCACCGGTTCCAGACCCCCCAGCAAATAGAGCAGTGACACCGCCACCTACTATGCCCAGATATACTGATGTCAGAGAGTTTGTCCTCCGGTGGAGAAATTACAGATGCTACTGAGTGATACTATTTTCACTTATGTAGTACGGTTTGAAGGGAATGTAGTGAGGAGATGCCCTATGTCTAACCTCACTGACGAGGATTTTTGTGACATCTTCTGGAAGGCGCTTACGATAGACTTACATCAAAGGGTAACCCCTCTATATCCTACTATGCTACGTGAGTTTATAGTTACGGTAGCTAAGGTAGAGGAAGAGTTGATGATGGAATGCATGGTGCATAAGAGATGCGAGCTGCTATTGTAAGACGCCATGCTAGATCGTCTTTATGGTGAGCAACCTATGGCAAATGACCATGAGGCTGGCCCATCAAGGCGACGAGAGGGTACGAGTCCCACTGGAGGATCGACACCATCCGAGATCGAAAATGGTACGGATGAGGATAATGAGGATCTAGAGGAATTTCTGCCAGTTCAGGATCAGCCTCAGCCAGGGGACTAGATGTAGAGACATATAAGATGTATAATATATATATATCTGTATATATGTATGTATGACTGTATCGATAAGCCGTTTTGAAAAAGAGCCTTTGAGTTGATGTGTATATGAAAATTTTGAAATGAAATGACATGAAATTTTGATATGTTCAAAATGATGAGATGTCTGAAATTATATGATGATCGCAACTATTTTTACTTATATTGTAAAAATGTTTGTCGAAAATCTAACGATTGATTTTCATGCGATTATAGGTAGTAGATAAAGATGGAGAAACATGAGAAGCCGTCTAGTCCTTTCTAAAAGAGTAGATGAGTTACAAGCCATGTTAGAAGCTCAGATGAAATCAAATACTGAGTTGAGACAAAGAATACAGCAAATGGAGCAGAGACAAGGACAGGACAAAGGCCAAACCTTTTAGATGGCTGCACTGAACTGGAAGTGTCACCAGTTGCGTCGAAAATAGTAGCAGAACCCCAACCACAACCCCAAGTTAACCAGGAACCACTATATGAAAGATTTCGATGGATAAAGCTGCTGGAATTCGAGGGTTTCACCAGCCCATTAGAAGCAGAAGTGTGATAACCGGGAAATTTAGGCAATTCTCGGAAGAAAATGTACAAATGTATGTATATGACAATTTGTACTATTTAAAGAGTGAAATAAATGTATTTATATTATTTAGAACGTATTAAAAGGTTCTAACAATACTGACGAGTAAAAATTCAGTGTTGGAAAAATTCACTGAGTTGAAACGGGCGGAACGGTGCCAAAAACGGCATTGAAAACCCTAACAAGAGCGCTGAAAGACGGAAAACTTCCGGGATTAATTTTGATCAAACGGAAGCAGTTTAAATTGATCCGACTGCACAGGAGACCTTAGGAACCCGCCGGGACGATTTCAGGAAAATTTCGGCTCGAACCGGTATCGGTCAAAAAGTAGTCGAATTAATGTGAATAGTAAAAGTCAAAGTCAACATATGTTTTTGTATTTATGACATCATAAATCCATTTAATAAATGGAAGGAAAATGGTGGTTGGTAGCATTAATGGCCATGATTTAGTTGCTTTTTGATCTAAAGGCCAAGATTTGGCCAAAAATCCACCATTTTAATTTTTGAAAAATATGGAAAGAATTAGGCTTGAAATGTGGTGATTTTTGATTGGTTGAAAGCCAAATTAATTGGATTATTTGTTGCATAAGTCGGCAACTTTTGGGAACAAATTGGCCGAGACAAATTTGAAGCCAAAACCAAGAACAAAAATTTTTCTAAGTGTTCCATGGTGAGTACGTGAGCAACCAAAGAGGAACCAAGTGATTTATTCAAGCTTTCTTTACAAAATTGGTGTCAAACCTTTCATTGAAGCCTAAGGAAGCAAGTTAACAAGGTAACTCTCCTTGGTTTGAAATTTTTCTTGATTTTTCTTCAAGAAATCCGTGTAATGAATAGTGGAAAGGATGGAAAAATTTTTGGTTGTTTTGATTGATTTGGTGCTTGGGTTTTGTTGAGGGTGTAATTAGGAGAAAAACCATGTATTTGGTTTAAGGAAAAACCAAAATTTTTGGTTGGTTTTCCAAGGGTAAAACCGTGGGTTACCAAGAGTAATCAATGAGAAATTTTTGTGGTTTAAGTGTTAACATGCTTTAAATCATAATTTGGTCTAATGTAAAGCATGAATTGCATGATGGAAAGCTTGGAAAAAAAATGTGGTGTGAACTTATCCTAAAAGGCCGTGGGTTAATTAGGGTTTGGTGAAAAATGTTGCATGGTTTACTTGATGTTTGGATGATTTAAATCATGCATTTTATTATGTAAAGGATGGAATTGTGATTGAAAGCAAGAAAAGAAAATTTGGGGTATGTTTCTCTTAATGTGGCCGTGGGTTGTAATGATGAAAAAAAACCTAGGAATTGTGTTGAAAAATGCAATGAAATTGGCTTGAAAATGTGCTAAAAAAATGACATTGGAATAGCCAAAAATTTGGTGGAAAAATTGAGAAATTTTGGTTAGGTTTTGAGTGTAAAAACCGAGACCAAAACTAAGGGCAAAATTGAAAAAAATTTTGTGTAATGTGGTTCAAAATGAGAATTGAATTTTGTGAGCTTTTATGTAAAAGTTTGGAAAACTTTTACATAAAATAGGCTTGTGGTATAGTATGTGGCAGGTACATATGGTTCGAGGCGTACCTAACGCCGATAGCCTTAAAATTACACCGAAATGCTGCCGAAATTTCGAAAACAGCATTTGGGGTAAAATGGAAATTAAAAATAAAAGTTTCGGGTCGGGTCGGAAACCCGAGTCCCTAACGGAAAATTGAATAAGGAAAACCTAAGGGGTGGTTCATGAATAGTAACCCGTTCCCTTGAAAATGTAAAACGCGAGAGAAACTGAAAAACCGACCCCGAGGGGGGGCGTTTTTGGAAACGAAATAAAGGTCCGAGTCGGGAACGGAAAATCCGAACATCGGAGACCTAGATCGGGAATGTCTAGATGAACGTTTTAAATACTAGTGAAATGTCCATTTGAGGCTCCGAAACGATAGAAAATCACTAAACCGACGTAAGGGTCGGAATAGTGCTTCCCGAGGGTCGGGAAAGTGAAAAGTGAAAATAAAATAGAAATGAACCCGGTAATGATTAGAAAAGAGCCAGAAAAGTTCCTGAGAGCCAAAAATGCAGTCTGGATCGAGAAAATTCTGTCAGGGGCAAAATTGTAATTTTGTCAAAATATAAGGGCAAAATCATAATTTTGTAAAAGTTGAGAAAAATGGGGAAAATTATAAATAAAGCCTAAAAAGTTATAAATAGGTTCTATTTAAGCTTTTTAATGAAAAATAAAAGCTATAAATGGAAATAAAATTAACAGACAAGGTTTTGTCTGTAGGATCCGAAAATCGACTTACAATGAAGGCGATCAAAGATCCAAGAGAGAAAAAGGGAAGAGACTGATAAGGTAAGTTCAGACATTTACCTATCTGCAACATATAGCATTATTGTTGCTAACTTTGATGTACTAACTATAAGTTAGGTATATATGTGCTACGGGCACTATTATAGAGTAGAGAGAGAGACGTAATGTGCTACGGGCACTATTGAGAATGGACACATTGTTAATTGTGCTTCGGGCACTAGAGCGAGGTTAATGAAACTCACTCACCTAAAATTAAAATGTGAACCATTCCTAACCACGGGACAATGTGAAGTCACCGGGTTAGAATTTTAAAAAAATTCGGTAATGAAACCACTTTTGGCGTACCAGCCTTCCGTACAGGGAGGTAATTTTGCCTTCGGGCCTATGAGATTAAGGCTATGGAGGTCAGCACTAATGTACCGCTCCCAGTCATGTACAATTTTGCCTTTGGGGCTATAAGATTAAGGTTGTGGAGGTCAGCACTAATGTACCGCTCCCAGTCATGCGCACTTAAATGGTACTGCCAACCTGAACTCAAAACCAGAACATAAACAAAGACAATTACCTAAAACTGAAACTATGCCATAATTGAGCATAAGACAGTTTCGTGAGGGTACTAACATCGCGGTAGATGTACTGTTGTGACACTATGTTGTGGTCAAACTTACTATTCACAATGAATAGTGGTCAAAGTTACTATTTATGTATGAATAGTGGTCAATGATACTATTCATGATGAATAGTACTATTCATAGAAATTTTATTTCTTGCATGTTTGAACTTACTGAGCCTGTAGCTCACCATTTTTGCTTATGTTGCAGGTAAGCGACCAGCTCAGTAGCTTGTTTGACTGGATGGCGTACGGGATAGCGTGTGTCAAATGGGATAAGTGGGCGAGGGATATGGTCCTGCCAGAGTCTTTCCGCTGAGCGATAAAAAGGGAAGGGAAAAAGAAACAGTCTTTTATATATATTTTATGAAAGTACTGTAATATGTAAATTACTTTGTACTTGCCAACAAAGTAAATAGTGAGAAATGTTTTACATGATGTTTGAAGAGAAAAAAAAAATTTCCCCAAAAACGTCATGTTTTACAAGAGAGATAGATTAGCCGGCGACCCATGGGAGTACAATCTATCGCAATTAGTGATAAAGCTTAACTGTAATAGTATTGTATGATCTCTACGAGGGGCGGGCCGCCACAGTTGGTATCAGAACTAGTTTACGGTTGGTGTAGTCTAGAATACCAACTGCTGCCACAGTTGCTATCGGAGCAGGTATACGGTTGGTTTAGTTTAGAATACCAACTACTATCACAATTGGTATCAGAGCGGGTTTACGGTTGGTGTAGTTTAGAATACCAACTACTGTCACAGTTGGTATCAGAGCAAGGTTTGCGATTAGTTTAGTTTTGAATACCAACTGCTGCCACAGTTGGTATCAGAGGAAGGTTTGCGATTGGTTTAGTTTGGATTACCAACTGCAGTCACAGTTGGTATGTCAGAGCAGTATTGACCATATCCTGATTTGACACTTTGCGCATCCTGCACCGCTATCCAAGTAAGTAGTTTACTTAAGTTTAATTAATTATTTTCTTATGTGAAAATAATTATCTTATAGGTAGCAAGATGACCAGACCTCCTTATATGAGACCACCGCTACCTCGACCGAGAGGGGTATTACGGGTATGGACGAGACCTATAATAAGGCCGTCTATTTTCCAACGACCGGTAATCAGACCCCCGATGCCCGAGAGACCTCCAGTACCAGTACCAGCACCAGCACCAGTGCCAGTAGATGTTGTACAGCCACGACCGATAGTTCATCCACCTGTAGTAGTGGACATTCCAGTTGTTGGTGGACGCCAACACATTGGAGTGAGAGTTTCGGCTCGGGCAGTATAGGCATTTCGAGCTAGTAGTCCCCCGATGTTTGATGGTGGACGACAATCGATGGAGGCAAAGGACTGGCTCCATGCCATAGAGAGGATTATGGTGATATGCGACATTGATCGAGATATGTGGATTTAGTTGGCCATCAGTATGTTTTAAGGAGACACTCGAGTATTTTGGGAGTATTGTGACCAGGAGATTTTATTAGGATTCAGTTGGGCTGAGTTCTGTCAGCGATTGGCTGATCAGTTTCTGCCTAGGGATCCGGCACCTGCTCCAGCACCTCTAGAGACACGAGAGGCAGATACACCTGCGTACCCTGGATTCGATGAGGTTAGGGACTATATTCTCTAGACTGAGAGGATGGTCATGTTGTCTGGTGAGACAGTTATGTCTTACGCAGCATGATTTGAGGGGACCATTAGGAGGAGATGTCCGTTGCCCAACCTCACTGAAGCGAACTGTTGTGAGCTATTTTGGAGAGGTTTACCCATGGAGTTGAGACAAAAGGGTGATTAAGCTATTTCATCCTACGCTCCAAGAGTTTGTAGGGACGATCAGGACGATCGAGAGAAAGATTCTGATTGAGCATCTGACGCAGAGTCGACGAGAGACACTGGGTCAAGATGAGATGTTCGCACGCATCTTTGGCCCGAGAAGAATGATGAACGATCATGAGGCTAGACCGTCTAGACCATGAAGAGGTGATGACTCAGGACAGGGAGCATTGCCTAGGGGTGGTGACGATTTAGATGATCCAGATGACGACGAGGATCCCGAAGAATATCCTCTAGTCCCAGACACAGGGGATGTGTGACCAGTAGATGTATACATGTACATAAGTAGCTTATAGAGAAAAGCTCTTTTGTATGGACTTGTGGCCAAGATGTATATAATGGCTGATGTATATATGACTGGTGATGATTATGTATGACATATAAATGTTTTGTTATGAATGAAATATCAAAATGATTATATGTTGTACGATGATGTGTTACGATGATGTGGCTTTACATTACCCTGAATTTCGTAAATTTATATCATTTTACGAATGTGGTCATGGAAAAGCACTGGGAGGCCAAGAAGAAAGAGAGGGCTTTGGCTAAGTCTACACAAGTTGGTCAATCGAGCAAGCCAAACCAGAATGCCAAACCAAGCCAGGGCAATAATCAAGGATCCTAGCAAAACAAGAGGAAAGGCAATTTTTCTGGAAATCGCCAGGGAAATAATCGAAACCAGCAGCGAAGAACAGCTGGTAATGCAGAATCCAATATGCAAAATTGTCCTACATGCGGGAAGAGACATTCTGGGCAACGCAGATTTGGGCCACTTGTTTGCTATGAATGTGGAAAGGAAGGCCATTATGCCAGGAACTATCCAAACAATAGGCAGGGTGGACAAGGCACTTCCCAACAGCACCAGACACGCCCACAAGCTCATTCCCTTCAGGCCAGAGTTGAAGAGTCCCCAGTAAGGCCGCAACGCCAGGAGCATGTGCCACGTGCTGATGCTCATGTGACGGCCTACAGCAAAGAGGATGCAGAGGCAGGAATATCGAACGTAGTGACAGGTCAGCTCACTGTCGCTAGTCATGTAGCCTCTGTACTGTTTGATTCCGGTGCTACGCATTCTTTTGTTTCTTATGCATTTGCTGACAAGATAGGACTTCCTAAGGACTATATGGGAAGGGTATTTAAGACAGCTTTACCCTCTGGGGAAGTATTGTTGTCCAATTACTGGCTACCTCATGTACCAGTATATGTGGCAAATAGGAAACTATATGCGAAGTTAATCGTAATGAAGATCGTGGATTATGATGTGATTCTAGGCATGGACTTCCTAGGGAAATATCAAGCTATGATCGACTGCCGAAATCGAAAGATAGTATTTCAACCCAAGGAAGAAGAGAGTTTCAAAGATGTCGATACTTCTCGAAAACCCGGGAAGATGATGATCAGTTCGCTGAGAGCAAGCAAGCTGATAGCCAGTGGTTGTATGGGATATCTGGCATATGTGGTGGATACTACAGAGGAACAGAAGCTTCAACCTGAAGATGTTCCCGTTGTTAATGAATTTCTTGACGTATTTCCGAAGAGTTACCAGGGATACCTCCAGAGAGAGAAATCTTGTTCGAAATTGAGTTGATGCCTGGAACGGCACCTATTTCCAAAGCACCATACCGCATGGCTCCAGTGGAGTTAAAGGAGCTGCAGGAACAATTAAAGGAGCTTTTGGAGAAAGGATTCATTAGACCCAGTTATTCTTCGTGGGGTGCACCTGTGTTATTTGTCAAGAAAAAGGATGGAACATTCCGGTTGTGCATTGATTACCGGGAGTTGAATAAGGTTACGATCAAAAATAGGTATCCGTTACCTAGAATTGATGACTTATTCGACCAGTTAAAAGGCGCAGCGGTATTTTCCAAGATCGATTTACGATCAGGATATCACCAGCTGAGAATTAAAGAAAGTGATATTCCTAAGACGGCGTTTAGGACTCGTTATGGTCACTACGAGTTTCTTGTGATGCCATTTGGATTAACAAATGCGCCGGCAGCATTCATGGATTTGATGAACAGAATCTTTAAAGAGTATTTGGATAAGTTTGTCATTGTATTCATTGATGACATTCTTATACACTCAAAGACTCATAAGGAGCACCAGAAGCATCTAAGGATCGTGCTGAATACAGTAAGGAAGCATCAACTGTATGCCAAATTCTCAAAATGTGAGTTTTGGCTAGATAGAGTACATTTCCTCGGACATGTTGTATCCCAGGAAGGTATTGCTGTAGATCCGACGAAAGTAGATGCAATTAACCAGTGGCCTACACCCAAGAATGTGACAGAAATACGCAGTTTCTTGGGGTTAGCTAGTTATTATCGACGATTTGTAAAGGGATTTGCGCATTTAGCTGCACCTCTTACTGCTCTTACAGCAAGGAAAGGAAGTACGAGTGGACTATGGAATGCGAAAGAAGCTTCCAGGAGTTAAAGAGACGGCTGACAAGTGCACCAATCCTTACGCTTCCCACTGAAGGGGAGAAGTTTGTAATCTACAGTGATTCATCTAAAGTAGGATTGGGAGCAGTCCTAATGCAAGGCGGCAAGGTGATTGCCTATGCTTCCCGTCAATTAAAGGATCATGAAAGGAATTACCCTACGCATGACCTTGAACTTGCTGCAGTAGTGTTCGTACTTAAAATTTGGCGACACTATCTCTATGGAGCTCAGTGTCAGATTTTCACTGATCACCAAAGTCTAAAGTATTTTTTCACGCAAAAGGAGCTCAATATGCGACAAAGAAGATGGTTGGAATTGGTGAAGGATTATGATTGTGAAATCCTATACCATCCAGGAAAGGCCAACCATGTAGCGGATGCTCTAAGTAGAAAGTCTACCATATCCCACCAGCTACCGATAGAAAGGCTTCTGAATTCATTGCAGCAAGAGATAAATTCCTTGAACTTGGAGCTGATATCTGGAAGATTAGCTGCACTCCAAGTGGAATCATCATTATTTGAGGATATAAAGGAAGCTCAAAGACGAGACCCAACAATGACAAGTTCTCAGGAAGGAATTTCCAAGGATGGAATGATCCTTTATCAAGGAAGGATAAATGTTCCACCTGATGAGGAACTTAGAAGACGGATCATGTCAGAAGCCCATAAGACACCCTATTTGGTTCATCCCGGAGCTAGCAAGATGTATCAGGACTTGAAGTTACAGTTCTAGTGGAAAGGGATGAAGAATGATATAGCGAAATTCGTGAGCAGATGCATGACCTGTCAGAGAATCAAAGCGGAACATAAACATCTAGCAAGAAGATTGGAACCTTTGGAGATTCATGAATGGAAATGGGAACACATTACGATGGATTTTGTAATGGGACTCCCAAAAACCCGAGAAGGTTATGATGCCATCTGAGTTATTGTGGACAGACTGACCAAGACGGCACGGTTTATAGCTGTCAAGATGACCTTTTTGTTGAAAAAGTTTGCTCAGTTGTACGTAACTCATGTCGTCAGATTACATGGAGTACCAAAATCCATTGTATCAGATCGAGATGCACGGTTCACTTCAAATTTCTGGAAGTGTGTGCAAGAGGCCATGGGTACTGAATTGAGACTTAGTACGGCATTTCATCCACAAACAGACGGACAGTCGGAGCGGACAATTCAGACATTAGAGGACATGCTTCGAGCTTGTGTAATGGATTTTACAGGAAATTGGAACGAGAAGTTACCATTAATTGAATTCTCGTACAATAATAGTTACCAAGCTTCTATAGGCATGGCACCTTATGAGGCTTTGTATGGACGGAAGTGCAGATCACCATTACACTGGTATGATTTGCGAGAGAAGCAGTTGTATAAGACGAATTTCATAAAAGAGACTTCCGATGTAGTTGCTAGAATTCAACGTCAAATGAAAATTGTGCAAAGCCGACAAAAGAGTTATGCAGACAAGAGGCGGAGATCCTAAGAGTTTGATGAAGGAGACTTCGTGTTTCTCAAGGTATCGCCTATGAAGGGGATTATGCGTTTTGGTAAGAAAGGGAAACTAAGTCCAAGATATATTGGACCTTATGAAATTATCGAACGCATTGGAAGGGTCGCTTACAGATTAGCGTTACCTCCTGAATTGTCGGCAGTGCATAATGTATTTCATGTGTCGATGCTGAGAAAGTATATATCAGATCCGTCCCATTTGTTGAAGCATGAGCCTATTCAAATCCACGAGGATTTGACATATGAGGAACAACCTATTCGAGTACTGGCTCGTGAAGAGAAAGTACTGAGGAATAAGACAATCCCACTAGTGAAGATTTTGTGGAAAAATCATAACATTGAAGAAGCTACATGGGAACGAGAAGACGAGATGAGGAGTTTATACCCCCACTTGTTCTAATTTTCGAGGACGAAAATTTTATAAGGAGGGGTGAATGTGATAACCGGGAAATTTAGGCAATTCTCGGAAGAAAATGTACAAATGTATGTATATGACAATTTGTACTATTTAAAGAGTGAAATAAATGCATTTATATTGTTTAGAATGTATTAAAAGGTTCTAACAATACTGACGAGTAAAAATTCAGTGTTGGAAAAATTCACTGAGTTGAAACGGGCGGAACGGTACCAAAAACGGCATTGAAAACCCTAACCGGAGCACTGAAAGACGGAAAACTTCCGGGATTAATTTTGATCAAACGGAAGCAGTTTAAATTGATCCGACTGTACAGGAGACCTCAGGAACCCGCCGGGACGATTTCAGGAAAATTTCGGCTCGAACCGGTATCGGTCAAAAAGTAGTCGAATTAATGTGAATAGTAAAAGTCAAAGTCAACATATGCTTTTGCATTTATGACATCATAAATCCATTTAATAAATGGAAGGAAAATGGTGGTTGGTAGCATTAATGGCCATGATTTAGTTGCTTTTTGATCTAAAGGCCAAGATTTGGCCAAAAAACCACCATTTTAATTTTTGAAAAATATGGAAAGAATTAGGCTTGAAATGTGGTGATTTTTGATTGGTTGAAAGCCAAATTAATTGGCTTATTTGTTGCATAAGTCGGCAACTTTTGGGAACAAATTGGCCGAGACAAATTTGAAGCCAAAACCAAGAACAAAAATTTTTCTAAGTGTTCCATGGTGAGTACGTGAGCAACCAAAGAGGAACCAAGTGATTTCTTCAAGCTTTCTTCACAAAATTGGTGTCAAACCTTTCATTGAAGCCTAAGGAAGCAAGTTAACAAGGTAACTCTCCTTGGTTTGAAATTTTCTTGATTTTTCTTCAAGAAATCCGTGTAATGAATAGTGGAAAGGATGGAAAAATTTTTGGTTGTTTTGATTGATTTGGTGCTTGGGTTTTGTTGAGGGTGTAATTAGGAGAAAAACCATGTATTTGGTTTAAGGAAAAACCAAAATTTTTGGTTGGTTTTCCAAGGGTAAAACCGTGGGTTACCAAGAGTAATCAATGAGAAATTTTTGTAGTTTAAGTGTTAACATGCTTTAAATCATAATTTGGTCTAATGTAAAGCATGAATTGCATGATGGAAAGCTTGGAAAAAAAATGTGGTGTGAACTTATCCTAAAAGGCCGTGGGTTAATTAGGGTTTGGTGAAAAATGTTGCATGGTTTACTTGATGTTTGGATGATTTAAATCATCCATTTTATTATGTAAAGGATGGAATTGTGATTGAAAGCAAGAAAAGAAAATTTGGGGTATGTTTCTCTTAATGTGGCCGTGGGTTGTAATGATGAAAAAAAACCTAGGAATTGTGTTGAAAAATGCAATGAAATTGGCTTGAAAATGTGCTAAAAAAATGACATTGGAATAGCCAAAAATTTGGCGGAAAAATTGAGAAATTTTGGTTAGGTTTTGAGTGTAAAAACCGAGACCAAAACTAAGGGCAAAATTGAAAAAAATTTTGTGTAATGTGGTTCAAAATAAGAATTGAATTTTGTGAGCTTTTATGTAAAAGTTTAGAAAACTTTTACATAAAATAGGCTTGTGGTATAGTACGTGGCAGGTACATATGGTTCGAGGCGTACCTAACGCCGGTAGCCTTAAAATTATGCCGAAATGCTGCCGAAATTTCGAAAACGGCATTTGGGGTAAAATGAAAATTAAAAATAAAAGTTTGGGGTCGGGTCAGAAACCCGAGTCCCTAACGGAAAATTGAATAAGGAAAACCTAAGGGGTGGTTCGTGAATAGTAACCTGTTCACTTGAAAATGTAAAACGCGAGGGAAACTGAAAAACCGACCCCGAGGGGGGACGTTTTTGGAAACGAAATAAAGGTCCGAGTCGGGAACGGAAAATCCGAACCTCAGAGACCTAGATCGGGAATGTCTAGATGAACGTTTTAAATATTAGTGAAACGTCCATTTGAGACTCCGAAACGATAGAAAATCACTAAACCGACGTAAGGGTCGGAATAGTGCTTCCCGAGGGTCGGGAAAGTGAAAAGTGAAAATAAAATAGAAATGAACCCGGTAATGATTAGAAAAGAGTCAGAAGAGTTCCTGAGAGCCAAAAATGCAGTCTGGATCGAGAAAATTCCATCAGGGGCAAAATTGCAATTTTGTCAAAATATAGGGGCAAAATCATAATTTTGCAAAAGTTGAGAAAAATGGGGAAAATTATAAATAAAACCTAAAAAGTTATAAATAGGTTCTATTTAAGCTTTTTAATGAAAAATAAAAGCTATAAATGGAAATAAAATTAACAGACAAGGTTTTGTCTGTAGGATCCGAAAATCGACTTACAAAGAAGGCGATCAAAGATCCAAGAGAGAAAAATGGAAGAGACTGATAAGGTAAGTTCAGACATTTACCTGTCTGCAACATATAGCATTATTTTTGCTAACTTTGATGTACTAACTATAAGTTAGGTACATATGTGCTACGGGCACTATTATAGAGTAGAGAGAGAGACGTAATGTGCTACGGGCACTATTGAGAATGGACACATTGTTAATTGTGCTTCGGGCACTAGAGAGAGGTTAATGAAACTCACTCACCTAAAATTAAAATGTGAACCATTCCTAACCACGGGACAATGTGAAGTCACCGGGTTAGAATTTTTAAAAAATTCGGTAATGAAACCACTTTTGGCGTACCTGCCTTCCGTATAGGGAGGTAATTTTGCCTTCGGGGCTATGAGATTAAGGCTGTGGAGGTCAGCACTGATGTACCGCTCCCAGTCATGTACAATTTTGCCTTCGGGGCTATGAGATTAAGGCTGTGGAGGTCAACACTAATGTACCGCTCCCAGTCATGCGCACTTAAATGGTACTGCCAACCTGAGCTCAAAACCAGAACATAAGCAAAGATAATTACCTAAAACTGAAACTATGTCATAATTGAGCATAAGACAGTTTCGTGAGGGTACTAACATCGCGGTAGATGTACTATTGTGACACTATGTTGTGGTCAAACTTACTATTCACAATGAATAGTAGTCAAAGTTACTATTTATGTATGAATAGTGGTCAATGATACTATTCATGATGAATAGTACTATTCATAAAAATTTTATTTCTTGCATGTTTGAACTTACTGAGACTGTAGCTCACCATTTTTGCTTATGTTGCACGTAAGCGACCAGCTCAGTAGCTTGTTTGACTGGATGGCGTACGGGATAGCGTGTGTCAAATGGGATAAGTGGGCGAGGGATATGGTCCTGCCAGAGTCTTTCCGTTGAGCGATAAAAAGGGAAGGGAAAAAGAAACAGTCTTTTATAATATTATATATTTTACGAAAGTACTGTAATATGTAAATTACTTTGTACTTGCCAACAAAGTAAATAGTGGGAAATGTTTTACATGATGTTTGAAGAGGGAAAAAAAAATTTTCCCCAAAAACGTCATGTTTTACAGGAGAGATAGATTAGCCGGTGACCCATGAGAGTACAATCTATCGCAGTTAGCGATAAAGCTTAACTGTAATTGTATTGTGTGATCTCTACGAGGGGCGGGCCGCCACAAGAAGAGTGGCTGTCCTCACTTCATATGATTTTGGAATTCATGAACTTAAATTATCAAGAGAGGATCATGTGTGCAACTTTTGCGTTGAAGAAAGATGCGAGATTTTGGTGGGACACGGTCAAGCTAAGGAAGAATGTGTTCACAATGTCATGGTTAGATTTCTTAAAGGAGTTTAACTAGAAATACTATGACCCTGCGTTACTGCGACCCCAACAGAGGGAGTTTACAGAGTTGAAACAGGGAGACATGACAGTAATAGAAGTCTGTCAAAAGTTTGACCAGTTGTCCCGACTGTGTCCATATGTTGTCTCCACAGAGAGAGAGAAAGTTCAAAAGATGCTGGGAATGTTTCGACCTAAAATCTTAGCATTGGTAGACAGTGCGTTAACACCACCCACTACTGTATCAGATTGTGTAAATCGAGCTCTAAGAGTCGAATACCACTTGGCTCGACAAAGGGAAGAAAAGGAAAAGATTTAGGATGCCAAGAAGAAGGAGAAAGTCTTGGCCAAAGCCGCACAAGCTGGATCCTAAGTTGGACAAGGAAATAAGACGAGCCAGGACACAAAGGCCGGACAATCAAGTACCTCTTGCCAACAGCCACAAGGAAAGAGGAAGGTGAATAATTCTGGAAATAGGAACCAGCAATGAAGGTTGAACAATAATGCTGGATCTATTGTTCATGACTGCATTATCTACGAAAAAAGGCATCCAAGCCGATGCAGACTTGCACCAAATGCCTACTTCTAGCATGGGAAAGATGGCAATTTTACCAAAAGTTGCCCTGAGAATAGGAAAAATGTGCAAGGAACATTCCAGCCACAACAGCAACATTCCCAAGCACATTCACTATAGGCAAAGATTGAAGGTCCTTCACATTCTGAGACACAGGAAAGATCAGAATGCTTGCCTCGTGCAAATGCTCGAGTTATGGTGTATACAAAGGAGGATGCGGAAGCAGGGACGTCCTATGTAGTGACAGGTCAGTTCTCTGTCGCTAATCATTTGGCATCTATTTTATTTGATTCTGGTGCTACACATTTCATACCAATTTGCAGACAAGATAGGTTATCCTAAGGACAATATAGGTATGACCTTTAGAACGACTCTACCCTCAGGAGAAGTATTGATGTCCAATTATTGGTTGCCTCGTGTGCCAATAATTGTAGCAAATAGGGAGTTGTATGCAGAATTGATCGTGATAAAGCTTGATGATTATGATGTAATACTAGTAATGGATATCCTAGGAAAGTACCAAGCCACGATCGATTGTCGGAAGCGGAAGATAATGTTTCAACCCGATCAGGAAGATGGCTTTGAATATGTTGGTTCATCACACAAATCGAGGAAGATGATGATCAATGCGATGAAAGCAAGAAGGCTAATGTCTAGTGGCTGTACTGGATACTTAGCATATATAGTGGATGCGATGGAGGAACATAAACTTCAACCCGACAATGTTCCTATCATAAATGAGTTCCTCGACTTCTTCCCAGAAGAATTACCAGGACTGCTGCCTGACTGAGAGATCTCCTTCGAGATCGAATTGATGCCAGGAACTGCACCAATCTCAAATGCACCGTACCGGATGGCACCGGTAGAGTTGAAAAAGCTACAAAAGCAATTGAAAGAGCTTCTTGACAAGGGATTCATACGTCCGAGCTATTCCCCATGGGGTACTCCAGTATTTTTTGTTAAGAAAAAGGATGGTACATTTCGTATGTGCATTGATTTTTGGGAGTTGAACAAGGTTATGTTCAAGAATAGGTATCCGTTACCTAGAATTGATGACTTGTTTGATCAACTCAAAGGTGTAACAGTATTCTCCAAGATCGATTTACGATTGGGATATCATCAGCTGTGGATCAAGGAGAGTGATATCCATAAGACCGCATTTCAGACTCGTTATGGCCATTACAAATTTCTGGTGATGTCGTTTGGGTTGACGAATGCGCCAGCCGCGTTTATAGACCTAATGAATCGAGTCTTCAAGGAATATCTAGATAGGTTTGTCATTATGTTTATCGATGACATACTTATATATTCAAAGACTCGTGAGGAGCACAAAGAACACCTACGGATTATTCTGCAGACGATAAGGAAGCACCAACTCTATGCAAAATTCTCCAAGTGTGGATTTTGGCTAGATAGAGTACATTTCCTCGGACATGTGGTTTCCAAGGACGGAATTGCTGTGGACCTTGCGAAGGTAGAGGTGATCAATGAATGGCCTGCACCTAAGAACGTGACTGAAATACGAAGCTTCTTAGGTCTAGCTGGCTATTATAGAAGATTTGTAGAGGGATTCACACGACTCACTGCACCTCTCACAGCTTTGACACGCAAAGAGAAGAGGTACGAGTGGACTGAAGTGTACGAAAGGAGCTTTTAAGAGCTAAAGAAGTGATTAACAAGTACACCAATACTTACACTTCCTACTGAAGGGGAGATGTTCATGATTTACAACGATGCGTTAAAGATGGGATTAGGAGCTGTCCTGATGCAAGGCGATAAGGTGATTGCTTACACCTCATGTTAATTAAAAGACCATGAGTGAAATTATCCTACACATGATCTGGAACTTGCCGCAGTAGTCTTTGCACTGAAGATATAGTGACACTATTTATATGTAGATTAGTGTCAGATTTATACTAACTATCAGAGTCTAAAGTACTTCTTCATGCAGAAGGAGTTGAATATGCAGCAAAGGAGATGGTTGGAACTGGTAAAGGATTATGATTGCGAGATCCTCTACCGTCCCAGAAAATCCAATCGCATTGCAGATGCGTTAAGTAGAAAATCTACTGTTTCACAGTAATTGACGATTAGAAAATTTCCAATGCCATTACAGCAGGATATCAACGCATCACAGATGGAGCTGATATCTGGAAGATTGGCTGCACTTCAATTGGAATTGTTATTATACGAGGACATCAGAGAGACTCAGAAGCGAGATCCTAATCTAACAAGTTCTCAAGAAGGAGTGTCTAAAGAGGGATTAATCCTACATCAAGGAGGAATTCATATTCCCAATGATGAAGGATTAAGAAGGAGGATTATGGTAGAAGCCCATGAAACACCATATTCAGTGCATCCCGGAGCTAGCAAGATGTACTAGGATTTTAGATTACAATTTTGGTGGAAAGGGATAAAGAAAGACATCGCAGAATTTGTAAGCCGATGTATGACGTGCCAAAAAGTTAAGGCTGAACATCGGCATCCAAGTGGAAAGTTAGAGTCGTTAGAGATTCCCGAATGGAAATGGGAACATATCACGATGGACTTTATAGTAGGATTGCCAAAAACCCGAGAAGGCTACAATGCCATTTGGGTTATCGTCGACAGATTGACAAAGACGACAAGGTTCATAGCCGTGAAAATGACTTTTTCACTAGAAAAGCTAGCAAACTTATATGTCAACCACGCCGTCAGGCTACATGGAGTTCCTAAGTCCATTGTATCATATCGTGATGCATGGTTCACTTCAAATTTTTGGAAATGCGCGCAAGAAGCCATGGGAACGGAAATGCGTCTGAGCATAGCATTTCATCCATAGACAGATGGGCAATCTGAGCAAACGATCCAAACACTCGAAGACATGCTTCGTGCGTGTACAATAGATTTCCCGGGAAGTTGGAACGAGAAACTTCCATTGGTAGAGTTTTCGTACAACAACAGCTACCAAGCTTCCATAGGAATGGCACCCTATGAAGCTTTATATGGAAGGAAGTGTAGATCACCTGTCCACTGGTATGATCTACAAGAAGAGTAGCTGCACAAGACAGATTTTGTGCTAGAAACAACTAATGCAATTGCAAAGATACAGCAACGGATGAAGATTGTGCAGAGCCGGCAAAAGAGCTATGCAGACAAAAGATGAAGATCGCTGGAGTTTAACAAAGGAGATTTCGTATTCCTAAGAGTTTCACCAATGAAAGGAATAATACTATTCGGTAGGAAATAAAAATTGAGTCCAAGATATATTGGGCTATATGAGATTATCGAACACATTGGTAAGGTTGCCTATAGATTGGCATTACCTCTAGAAATGTCAGCAGTGCATAATGTGTTTCATGTGTCTATGTTGTGAAAGTACATATCGGATCCATCCCATGTACTAAAACATGAATCAATCCAGATCTAGGAAGACTTAACATATGAAGAGAGGCCTATTCAGATTTAGGCATGAGAAAACAAAGTTTTAAAGAACAAGACGATCCCATTAGTCAAAGTGCTGTGAAAAAATCACAAGATTGAAGAGGCTACATGGGAGCGCAAAGACAAGATTAGAAAATTGTACCCCTACTTGTTCTAAATATTCGAGGACAAAACTTTTATAAGAAGGGGTGAATGTGATAACAGGGAATTTACAGATTCTCGGAGAGAATTAAAATTGTAGGTATATAACAATTTTAATGTATAAAATGTGAAAAAGTTGTATTTTAGTACTGTTGAGAATACTGTAAAAATGTTCTAACAGTGTTAAAGAGTGTAAGTCGGAGATGGAAAATCTTCTCGAATAGAATCAGGCGAGACGGCTTGAAAACGAAGCCCAAAACCCTAGAGAGTGCACAGAAGTGCACTAAAAGACAAAATTTTATGGTAGTGAATTCTGGTCAAAAGGAAGCAAAATAAGGCAGACCGATCGCACCGGAGCTGCTCGGAACCCGCCCACGCGATTTCGGTAAAGTTCCGTTGGTTTAACTTTCGGTCAAAATTTGACCACGAATTAATATGTCAATTAATTAAGTGATGTCAAGATGACATCATAAATATGATGTCATAAATAGAAAATTTAAAGCTTGTAAAGTAAGTTAGTGATTTGTATGGCTAGGATTTAATGCCTTTTTTATCAAAGGCCAAGATCAAGCCAAAAAGGCTTGAAAAAAATTTAAGAAAAAAAATGAAAAAGGGGTTCGGCCAAAATAGAGAAAAAAGTCAGCAAAAGTTTTCAATTTTGGCCCAAAAAGTCCGCAAAAAAGTCCTTCAACAATTTCCAAATTGTTGGGAAAAAATTGCAAAAAGATCCCTCACTATTGCCTATAAATAGGCATGAAAATTCATGTGAAAAATTAGAAAAACCAAGCCAAACTCTTGCTCCCAAAATCAGTGAGCTTTCTTCCCCATTAAGCCAAGATTTGTCAAAAATTTTCACACTAAATTAGTCTTCAAACTCACACTAAGGATCAAGAGGATCAATTGATAAGGTGAGCTTTTGATTTGAAGCATTTTTCTTTGATTTCATTCATGAAATCCATGGCTTCCTAGGTGTTGAAAAAAATGATAAAAATTTTGATAATTGGGTTGGTGTTTATGTTGATTTGGTGTTCTAGTGATGAAAGCATGTGTTAGCATTAAGAAACAAGCAAATTTTGTGAAAGTTTCTTTGTAAAACCCGTGGCCAATATGCATGTGAAATGAGAAAATTTTATGATTAAAAATGAGAAGGAAATGTTGAATAAAGAACCTAGGAATATGAGAAAATTTTCTATGGTTCTAGAGTATGAAAATCGTGGCATGTGGCTAGGTTTAAATGAAAAATTTTCTTAGGTTTTTAATGATTAACGTACATTAGAAACCTTAAAAGATGGAATGGGATAAATGAATTATGATGAAAATTTTCTTGGTGATGGTTTCCAAGTGAAACCATGGGTAACATTGAAGAAAAACTGATGAAATTGTGTTGTGATTTGAATGATGTTATTGTGAAAAAGTTTTATAAAAAGTTTGGTACCTTTATATAAAATAGGCTCTGGTATAGTACGTGGTAGGTACAATGGTTCTGAGGCGTACCTAACACCGGAAAAACCTAAAAATACAAGCAGAAATGATACCGAAATTTCTAAAACGACATAAGGGCATTTCAGGAAACGAGGGGTAAAAATATTAGGCTCGGAAAGGAAACCGAGGCCCCTCAGTGGGTTAGGATTAATGATGAAAACCGAACCAAAAAAGAAATAGTAAAACGACCCTTTAGTGTCTAAAATACCAAGAACGGTGAAAAATTTACGTTAGGGGTATTTTAGGAAACGAGGGGAAAAAGTTACGAACAGGAACGAGATAGAAAACCCGAGCCCCTCGAGAACTGAGGCTCTATGACGGAATAAAAAAAACATTTCAGGATTAGTGAAATACCCATTTGAGGCTCTGAAATGCTAGAAAAACAAAAAATGACCCTAGGTGTCGGATAGATAGTAACCGGGGGTCGGGCGAGACATAGCTGTTGATTTTGCAGCAAATAGAGCTGTAAAAAGATACAGAAGTCTAGGAAATATTATTTTATGATATTTAGGCTTAGAAAATCCTAGAAAAATGATAGAACGGAATAGTTACGGTCCCGAGACCCATCAGGGGTAAAATGGTCAATTTGACCAAAAATTTCTGAAAGGCTCGGAAAGGATTATTAAGGATCTAGAGTACTTAAAATAAGATTATAGAAGCTATAATAAAGATTTTAAGATTAAAAATCTAAATATTTTGAAGAACACGGGTGTGTAGAAGGACACACGACCGTGTATGGGAGAAAATAGACAACCCAAGGAGTACACGGGTTTAAACACGGGCATATTGCAGACCATGTACCACATAAAGAGTTGAAATGTACTGTAAAAATTATCAGAAAATAAATATATCCAAAGTGATAATTAATGTGACAACCGAGAAATTTCACCATTCTCAGAAAATAGGTATATTGAACATATATAATGATTTTTAGGTTTAAAATGTGAAATGAATGATTTAATATTAGTTAGAATGTGATAAAATGTTCTGATAATGTTAAAGGTGAGAAATTCGGTTGTGGAAAAATTTCACAGAATCGAAACTAGAATAAACAGTGCCATTTTGGTATTGAGAGCCCTAGAAGGTGACTTGTGGTAAAACAAGTCCACCAAAAGAAGAAAGGGTTACGGTAGTGATGTTATATGTGTACGCGTGTATGTTATGTGCAGTATCAAGAAGTTGGTTAAAATGACCTTCACTTGATATAAAACTGATATATTTAGAATCAGTTGTTAGGAAATGCCCTAAGTATTAGAGACATTTTTGATGTATTCATTTTGAACTGGATAATAAAATTATATATAGAGGTTATTCATTACATTGCTATCTGTCCTCGTCTTATTTACATGTTAAAGTAAATGTAAGCAAATATGGCTCACTGACTGCTTGTGTTAAAACTGTTAGAACGTTGCATGCAATGGACTTTTGTATGCGAGAAGACAATGTTCTAAAGTTAGCAGTCTAAACTATGGTCTGTAGTCTATGGGGTTAGACCGAGCATCTAACTCATGTTAAGACTATTATGTTGTCTAAAGCCTTAGAGGGGACGGTTTGTCTTGACTGTCTGGAGCTGGACTCCCAAGTAGAGACATGGATATGTTACTCGGTGGTGACATATTAGACCGGGACTAAAGCGTGATTGATCTACGTAGTCCGCTATGAGTGGATCAATCTGCTTTTGACGTTCATTGTGCAATAACCTTAATCCTGAGTAAATGAACTACTTCATGTATATGACTTGTGTACTTTGATGTTCCAATGGCTAAAGCATCTCAGAGGTAGTAAGCTTATAGACCGGTTCGTTGGGTGCATGACTTGTATACGATGAAGGGTTTGTTTGCAGATATCAGAATCATAGCTCTGAGGAGTTAAAGGTATCCTCTTAAAGGCATTATACTGAATGTGAAAATGGACAAGGCCTTGGGTCGTCTGCTGGGCGGATGACTTCTTATTCACATATGGTGAATAATCATTTTCTTGATTCGGTAGTATAATGGAACTTTAAGATAGCCTGATCAGTAGGATTAAACGGACTTTGACCTAAGGCTGATCATGGATATCATATGAGGGTTTTGCATATATGACAAGGTCATTGGATGGTAGCTCGTCACAGGCTTACGTAATACGGTATATAATTGGGAGTTCAGTTTCAGGTTTATAGTGGTGTGACTCTGAAATTAGTGATCATATGATTGAGTTGTTCGGTACAGAATGATGATCATATGGAATCACGGGAGCCCGATTATATATGTCCAATCAGTCCCTCTACTAGCTCCACATAATTCCTTAACGTTTGGCAAATTGATTTGTGTATGCTATTGGCTAGTTTATTATGCATGGATGGTGATGACACAGGATTAGGATGGTAGACAAGATTCTCTCCGGTTGGATTCAGATTTTGTTTTGGATAATAGAGTACACAATTATTCGAACTCCAAATAAAGTTGCCATGATTTTATTTGAGATTGGATTGGAGTTGTAGAAAATTATCCATGAGAACAAGAATATGAAACACAACCGTTTTGTGGAATTTGAAATTTGAATTTTGAATTTGAAATTTGAATTTGAAATTTGAATCTGAAATTCGAATCTGAAATTTGAATTTGAAATTTAAATTTGAAATTTGAAATTTGAAATTTGAAATTTGAATTTGAAATTTGAATTTGAAATTTGAAATTTGAATTTGAAATTTGAATTTGAAATTTGAAATTCAAATTTTGAATCACAGTCCAAGTAGGATTCGAATTTGTTGTGAAAAATCCACAAGATTTGAAATTCGAATTTGAGTTGGATTTGGAGAGGATAATCTTGTTAGAATCCTACTTGAATTTTGAATCCAAATCCCAACAAAAGTGGGCGAATTTTTTGAGGATAATCCTCAATGGAAAATTCGGTTTTTGTGGATAAGATTCAAGGGAAAATTCAAGTTTCAATCTTAGTTGAATTTGGATTCTCTCCTTCCCTAAAAGTGGCCGAAATTTTGGAGCCTTTATCCAAGGAAAATTCGGTTATTTTTGGATAAGGTTAAGATAAGATTCAAGCTTGAAAAACCTAGTGGAATTTTTGATTCTCCCTTATCCATAATGGCCGAAATCTTTTGGAGGATTTTCTCCTTGTGAATTTCGGATTTTTTGGTTGAAAAAGGGAGATAAAATTCTAGTTAAAATCTTGTTAAGATTTGGATTGGATTTATCTTAGGAAAAACCGAATTTATTGTTAGGATTATCCTATGGAAAAATTCGGATTTTTTGGTTAAAGATAAGGGAGAAAATCTTTTCCTAGTCCAATTCGAATTCAGAGAATCACCTCATGCAGGTCTATAAATAGAGGTCCTGCCACTCCAGTTCTCTTAGACCACAGACTCTCAGGTGAGCAGGCTTATTGTTGCACAGCTCATCGTGACAATAAAGTTCTTTAGAGATCTGGGTGGTCGGAAGAAGACTAGCAGTGCTAGCATACCGATCAAGGTTCAGAGTGCCCACACACTCAGCCACTCGGGAATTGGAGAATAGTAGAGAAGGCTAGTTGGTTGAAGCCTCCGGTCATTCTCCTCCTGCAGATTGGCGTCCTTGAGGTATGAGTTTTAATTGTTGTTGATTTATTGTATATGGCATCATGAGATATTTAACGATCTAAAAATTTTTATTGTTCCGCTGCGCCACTCTGATACGTTTTTACCGATTTAAGCCGCCCCTATGCAGGCAAACATCACCCACGGCCGCAGGCTTGGCCTGCAGCCGAGGGTGGTGCAGCCTGCCCAAGGCTGGCCGCAGCCTGGGCATGCAGCCACTGGCTGCTGCGTCCAGCCTGGGCGTGCAGCCTGGCGCTGCAGGCTTGGCCTGCAGCCCGGCAGGCTGTACAAGGGGCAACCGTGGGTTGCCAGCCCCTCCGGGGTTGGTGGCTGCCCACGGCGGCTGCCGCCTTCACGGGCGGCGGGACGGCGGTCCAAAATTTAAAAATTTTGATTTTTAAATTTGAGATTTAATTTTAAATCATGTTTAAAAATATGTAATTGAAAATTTGAAATTTTTGAAATTACATATTATTACACATGATGATTAAAATTGTTTAAAATTTGAATTAGAAATTTAAATTTGAAATTCGAATTTAGAGTTTGAATTTGAAATTTAAATTTTTGGAAATTTAAATTTTAAATAATTCTTGGGATGAGAAATAAATGGAGAGGCTACATAAAGATGGATACAAGAAGACGGAACAAAATTCAAGACCCAAAGAATGTTTTGGATGGAATTTTGTAATATTTTTTTTTCTTTGTTCTAGGATGGAACCATGGCTTGGTTATTCTGTTAATTATTTTTCTGTGATATGTCATGGATGTATAAATATGTATTGATGGATGTTTTGTATGCATATTTGATAACATGTCATATAGGATAGGTGAGTGCCGCTCATACTATATTGATCATACATAATTTGTCAAAACTTGCATGTTTTTCAAAATATTGAGTGGGAGAGGGTTTCAAACAAAACCCACGGCCTCCATTGTTGATCCATATGTGAAAGCATGGTAACGCCTCGCGTCAGTTCTGACCTGACCACACCCCTCGGTAGGTGTTTACCGCCACCGGTATACTAGATTGGATCTCCTATGTGGAAAACGTGTTCGGGTGCGATCCTATTCATGACCACCCCTCGGTGGCTTGGTAGGACGTGGATCGGGCTACGTAAACAATGGTTATACACTCAAGACTCGTTTAGTTATTAACCTTCCCTAGAAGCTCTGTTAACTAAACTGGTGGCCAAATAAGCGGTTATTAATATATGTCTTAACCTTGGAGGATTTAAGGTAACATATATTAATTGGACGGGGTCCATGTTCCGGCTATTTGTTCTCATGACCACCCCTCGGTGGCTTGGGGCAATAGGTGCTGAGAATTACCGTTGCAATGCTACATGTTTTTTTCAAGTTTCATGTAGGAACATACTTGTATGTTTTTATTTGCTAAATTATCTGTATATTTGCTTGGGCTTTGTAATGATGTCTAGTATAATTTTATTTCAGTTCAAAATGTCACCGACACCCCTCATTTCGATACTTACTGAAAATAAGTTGAATGGTGACAATTATAAAGATTGGAAAAGAAATCTATTAATAGTTCTCAGCTGCGGGAGACACAAGTTCGTACTGGACGAACCATGCCCACCTGGGCCCAAACCTGACACACCACTTGAGGAGGTCCCGGTTGCCTATAATCGTTGGAGAGAATCCAATGAAATAGCTCGATGCTACATCCTTGCTAGCATGACGAGTGCTTTACAAAAGCAGCATGAGACTTATCAAGTTGCTGGGGAGATCATGGATAATCTGGAGGACATGTTCGGAGGCCAAGAAAAATTGGCTCGACAGTCCGCTATCACCAGCATTATGAACTCTAAGCAAAAGGCGGGTACTCCGGTGAAGGACCATATGATCACTCTAATGGGATTCTTCGCTGAGGCTGCCGAGAATGGTGCTGAGTTAGACTATAACACCCAGATCGAGATGGTGTTCAAGACTCTGTCTAAAGATTTTGTGGGGTTTAAGGCCGCATACAATCTGGCGACAAAGGAGTTAGGACTTACCGAGCTCATGAAGCAACTACAGGCTTATGAGCGGATGATCAGGGATGAGGATACGGTCCGACCTAAAGGAGAGGCCAATTTGGCGGAATCTTCCAATCCCTCACGGAAGAGGAAGAGGCCAAATAAGAAGCAAGTGGCTTCCAGTTCTTCTAATCCTCCTGTCTCGGACGGGAAGAAGAAGAAGAAGAACAAGAAGCCGAAGGACCCTAAAAAGTCCAAATGCTTCCACTGTGGGAAGGTAGGTCACTTCAAGAAGGCTTGCCGGGAATTCCTAGCCTCCAAGGGCAAGGAAGGTAAGGAACTTCATTACTTAGAAGCGTGTTTGGTGGAAGAATCGAAAGACAGATGGGTCATTGATTCGGGCGCCACTAATCATGTTTGTGTTTCTATGCAGGGGTTCGTGGAAACGAGAAGTCTACATGATAGGAGCCTCTCGTTGCGGACTGGAGATGGTAGCTTTGTGGTGGCTGAGGCAGTGGGAGACGTTCGTCTTTATTTTGATCAATTTAGGTTTATTTTATTGAAAGATTGTTTTTATGTTCCTAATTTTAGGAGGAACCTTATATCGGTAGCTTGTTTAATAAAGGATTCTTATTCAGTTTCTTTTAGTAAAAGAGTTGATATTCGTCGAAATAAGTCTTTTATCTGTTCTGGATGGATGGATGGAAACCTATATTTGATCAGACCAAAGATGTACTCACTGCTTGACACTGAATTAATTGATAACTCTAAAAGGTTGAAAGTTTCTCACTCTAACAAGGCGTATCTTTGGCATTTAAGACTTGGTCATATTAATCAGCATAGGATTCAAAGATTGGTGAAAGACGGTCCTCTGGAATCTCTGGAGGAGGTATGACTTCCCCAATGTGAGTCTTGTCTAGAGGGTAAGATGACTAAGAGGTCTTTTGGAGCTAAGTGTACAAGGGCACAGGAGCTCTTAGAAATTGTGCACACTGACGTATGTGGCCCCATGAACGTCACAGCACGAGGAGGGTTCGAGTACTATGTCTCTTTCATAGATGATTACTCGAGGTATGGATATGTGTATCTGATGCACCGCAAGAGCGAGACCTTTGATAAATTCAAAGAGTATCGTGCGGAAGTGGAAAAGCAATTGGATAAATCCATAAAGACACTTCGATCTGATCGAGGTGGCGAATACCTCTCCGATGAATTTCTAGGACATCTTGTAGAGAATGGGATACTATCCCAATTGACTGCACCTGGTACTCCACAACAGAATGGTGTAGCCGAAAGGAGAAACAGGACCTTATTGGATATGGTACGGTCCATGATGAGTTACTCAACGCTGCCATTATCATTTTGGGGACATGCTTTACAAACGGCGTGCTATATTCTGAACCAGGTTCCAAGCAAATCAATTCCTAGAACTCCGTATGAATTGTGGCGTGGCAGGAAGCCCTCCCTTGGACATATGAGAATATGGGGCTGCCCGGCACATGTACTGGATGGGGATGCGAAGAAGTTGGAACCAAGATCAGAATTGTGCATGTTTGTAGGGTATCCAAAGGGAACTAAAGGAGGTCTGTTCTATAACCTGAAGGAACAAAAGGTCATTGTCTCAACCCATGCGACATTCTTGGAGGAAAGTCACATGAATGACTTTAAGCCTCGAAGCAAAGTGGTGCTAGAGGAGTTATCGGGTGAAAGAACTGCTCCACAGATTTCGGTCTTGGACGCAAGTCCGAGTTCCAGTGAAAGACCTGCAGACGATCAATAATTTAGGGTGCCTCGTCGTAGGGGGAGGGTTTCTAAGAAACCTAATTTCTTTATGCATGATGCTGAGGTATACCAGGCCGAGGCTCATGAGCATGAGGAAGATCCGGTCACATATAATGAAGCTATAAAGGATGTTGATTCTAGATCTTGGAAACAGGCTATGAACAATGAGATGGATTCTATGAAATCCAACTCTGTTTGGGAACTTGTAGATTTGCCGGATGGGATAAAACCCATTGGATGCAAATGGGTCTACAAAAGAAAGAAGGATGCCGAAGGGAGAGTGGAAACTTTCAAAGCTAGACTGGTTGCGAAGGGATACACGCAAAAGGCTGGAATCGATTACAAGGAAACCTTTTCTCCTATTGCTATGCTGCAGTCTATCCGTATTCTTCTGTCCATTGCTGCGGCTCTCGATTATGAGATCTGGCAAATGGATGTCAAGACGGCATTCTTGAATAGCCATCTTGAAGAGTGTATCTATATGATACAGCCCGAAGGGTTCGTAGCAAAAGGCCAAGATAAGAAAGTCTGCAAGTTGCTTAGATCCATTTATGGATTAAAGCAGGCATCCCGCTCATGGAACCAGAGGTTTGATCAAGCGATTAAGACATTTGGTTTTGAGCAGAACGTTGATGAACCTTGTATTTATAAACGTATTAAGGATGGAAAAGTGGTCTTTCTGATACTCTATGTCGATGATATACTACTCATTAGGAATGATGTAGGGAATTTATCATCGGTCAAGCTTTGGTTACACCAACAGTTTGACATGAAGGACTTGGGAGAAGCTAATTATGTTCTAGGCATTCGTCTCTTCAGAGATCGAAAGAACAAAGTGATAGCATTATCCCAAGCTTCATACATAGATAAAATAATTGACAAATATGCAATGCTAGAGGCAAAGAAAGGCTCACAACCTTCTATTGTCTGTTTAACTATTTCATTGGATGACTGTCCCAAGACATCGGAAGAAAGAGAGCGTATGAGTAAGGTCCCTTATGCATCCGCTGTGGGTAGCCTTATGTACGCTATGCTTTGCACTCGCCCGGACATATGTTTTGCAGTAGGTATGGTGAGTCGATATCAAGCGAATCCTGGAACCAAGCACTGGCAAGCAGTAAAGCATATACTCAAGTATCTTAAGAGAACGAGGGATTGTATGCTAGTGTATTCTGGAGGGGACCTAACACCTGTAGGATACACGGACTCAGACTTCCAGACTTGTAAGGATTCGAGGAAATCGACATCTGGATCAGTGTTTTTACTCGGAGGAGGCGCCATTGTGTGGAGGAGCGTGAAGCAGGGCTGCACAGCTGACTCTACTATGGAGGCTGAGTATGTGGCTGCGGATGAGGCATCTAAAGAAGCGGTTTGGCTCCGCAAGTTCTTTAGCGACCTTGAGGTCATTCCGGGTGTTGACAAGCCTATCACACTTTACTGTGATAATACAGGGGATATTGCCAACACAAGGGAATCTCGGCACCACAAGAGGACCAAGCACATAGATCGGAGGTATCACATTATTAGAGGGCATGTGGAGACAGGACAAGTGGATGTATGTAAGATCGCGTCCGAGGACAACATCGCTGATCCCTTTACTAAGACTTTGGTCGCTAGAAGCTTTGAGAGGCATGTAGAGGCGATGGGAATGCGTAACATGGCACATCTACTGGCTTAGGGCAATTAGGAGATTGTTAGGAAATGCCCTAAGTATTAGAGACATTTTTTATGTATTCATTTTGAACTGGATAATAAAATTATATATAGAGGTTATTCATTTCATTGCTATCTGTCCTCGTCTTATTTACATGTTAAAGTAAATGTAAGCAAATATGGCACACTGACTGCTTGTGTTAAAACTGTTAGAACGTTGCATGCAATGGACTTTTGTATGCGAGAAGACAATGTTCTAAAGTTAGCAGTCTAAACTATGGTCTGTAGTCTATGGGGTTAGACCGAGCATCTAACTCATGTTAAGATTATTATGTTGTCTAAAGCCTTAGAGGGGACGGTTTGTCTTGACTGTCTGGAGCTGGACTCCCAAGTAGAGACATGGATATGTTACTCGGTGGTGACATATTAGACCGGGACTAAAGCGTGATTGATCTACGTAGTCCGCTATGAGTGGATCAATCTGCTTTTGACGTTCATTGTGCAATAACCTTAATCCTGAGTAAATGAACTATTTCATGTATATGACTTGTGTACTTTGATGTTCCAATGGCTAAAGCATCTCAGAGGTAGTAAACTTATAGACCGGTTCGTTGGGTGCATGACTTGTATACGATGAAGGGTTTGTTTGCAGATATCGGAATCATAGCTCTGAGGAGTTAAAGGTATCCTCTTAAAGGCATTATACTGAATGTGAAAATGGACAAGGCCTTGGGTCGTCTGCTGGGCGGATGACTTCTTATTCACATATGGTGAATAATCATTTTCTTGATTCGGTAGTATAATGGAACTTTAAGATAGCCTGATCAGTAGGATTAAACGGACTTTGACCTAAGGCTGATCATGGATATCATATGAGGGTTTTGCATATATGACAAGGTCATTGGATGGTAGCTCGTCACAGGCTTACGTAATACGGTATATAATTGGGAGTTCAGTTTCAGGTTTATAGTGGTGTGACTCTGAAATTAGTGATCATATGATTGAGTTGTTCGGTACAGAATGATGATCATATGGAATCACGGGAGCCCGATTATATATGTCCAATCAGTCCCTCTACTAGCTCCACATAATTCCTTAACGTTTGGCAAATTGATTTGTGTATGCTATTGGCTAGTTTATTATGCATGGATGGTGATGACACAGGATTAGGATGGTAGACAAGATTCTCTCCGGTTGGATTCAGATTTTGTTTTGGATAATAGAGTACACAATTATTTGAACTCCAAATAAAGTTGCCATGATTTTATTTGAGATTGGATTGGAGTTGTAGAAAATTATCCATGAGAACAAGAATATGAAACACATCCGTTTTGTGGAATTTGAAATTTGAATTTTGAATTTGAAATTTGAATTTGAAATTTGAATCTGAAATTCGAATTTGAAATTTGAATTTGAAATTTAAATTTGAAATTTGAAATTTGAAATTTGAAATTTGAAATTTGAAATTTGAATTTGAAATTTGAAATTTGAATTTGAAATTTGAATTTGAAATTTGAAATTCAAATTTTGAATCACAGTCCAAGTAGGATTCGAATTTGTTGTGAAAAATCCACAAGGTTTGAAATTCGAATTTGAGTTGGATTTGGAGAGGATAATCTTGTTAGAATCCTACTTGAATTTTGAATCCAAATCCCAACAAAAGTGGGTGAATTTTTTGAGGATAATCCTCAATGGAAAATTCGGTTTTTGTGGATAAGATTCAAGGGAAAATTCAAGTTTCAATCCTAGTTGAATTTGGATTCTCTCCTTCCCTAAAAGTGGCCGAAATTTTGGAGCCTTTATCCAAGGAAAATTCGGTTATTTTTGGATAAGGTTAAGATAAGATTCAAGCTTGAAAAACCTAGTGGAATTTTTGATTCTCCCTTATCCATAATGGCCGAAATCTTTTGGAGGATTTTCTCCTTGTGAATTTCAGATTTTTTGGTTGAAAAAGGGAGATAAAATTCTAGTTAAAATCTTGTTAAGATTTGGATTGGATTTATCTTAGGAAAAACCGAATTTATTGTTAGGATTATCCTATGGAAAAATTTGGATTTTTTGGTTAAAGATAAGGGAGAAAATCTTTTCCTAGTCCAATTCGAATTCAGAGAATCACCTTATGCAGGTCTATAAATAGAGGTCCTGCCACTCCAGTTCTCTTAGACCACAGACTCTCAGCTGAGCAGGCTTATTGTTGCACAGCTCATCGTGACAATAAAGTTCTTTAGAGATCTGGGTGGTCGGAAGAAGACTAGCAGTGCTAGCATACCGATCAAGGTTCAGAGTGCCCACACACTCAGCCATTCGGGAATTGGAGAATAGTAGAGAAGGCTAGTTGGTTGAAGCCTCCGGTCATTCTCCTCCTGCAGATTGGCGTCCTTGAGGTATGAGTTTTAATTGTTGTTGATTTATTGTATATGGCATTATGAGATATTTAACGATCTAAAAATTTTTATTGTTCCGCTGCGCCACTCTGATACGTTTTTACCGATTTATTTTCCTACATCAGTATGCTCAAAATAGTCAATTGAGCATAAAATGTTAATTTTGACCGGGAAATATGCAGTACCGAAAACTGGTCAAGATGACCTTAGATGAAGATAAAGCTGATAAAGTTGGGTTCAGCACGTCCAAATTAGTCAATATAGCCTATCAGAATGTTCAAATTAGTTAATTGAGCACAAAGGTAATTTTTTGACCGGGAATTCGCAGTACCGAAAACTGGTCAAGATGACCTCGAATGAAAAGCAAACTGATATATTTGGGTTCAGCACATCCAAACTAGTCAGAATAGCTCATGTTGAAATTTTAGAGAAAAAGTGTATAAAAGGTCGAAATTGCAGAAAAGGCATCATTATTTTCCTTATTTCCTTTTTCTCCCCCACACACACACACCATCGGCGACCAGTGACCGACCATCGAAAACGGTATCCGTTTTCGACACTGCCAAGCTGAGTCCAACGGTGTGCCGAATCGACGGAACCGACGCCGGAAAACACCGCACATGCCGCCCGAATGCCGCCAGAGCTGAAATTTTCGAACAATAGTTTCTCCGCCGTCTAACCTCCGATCAAGGTGATTCCGGTCCCAATGGATTCGTGGTGAAGAGGAGAACAAAACCCAGGTCTTGTTTCACCTCAACAACCGCCGGATCACGCCGCCCAAAGCCTCGTCGTCATCATCGTCGCCTTGGAATCTGTCGATTCCGGCCGAGTTGAGCCACACCACCAGTCTCAAAATGCTCAGAGAAGAATAGGGAGCAAAAGCCCCAAGGTAATTTTGGGTAACAACCCCGGCACGGCAGAGAATCAACCTCACCGCTGCCGTCAAATTTTTGAGGGGTCGATTCCGGTGATAGGAGGCTCGATTGGTGAAATTGACACCACTAATGAGTTCCTCTCGTCGAGATCTTCAAGATGGTGGCCACCTTTTTCATCACCGCCGTAGTCAATGCCGATCAATGGTGACCCGGTGACCAAAAATTGAAAAATGGCCCGTTGGCCTATTTTCGACGTTCCGGACCCATCCGCGGCATCGGATTTGCAAACCGGAACTTGGAAAGTGAAGAGCGGAGAATCAAAGTTTGTTCGCACGGGATCGAACGGTTCATTCGATCGCCGGTGGGACGACTTCGGTAGTGATTTCGGTCCCTTCATTCCTTAAATTATGTATTGGAATGATTATGAATTAATTATGTATTTTATCATGTGAAATTGTAAGAAAAATGGATGAAAATGATGGATAAAGAAATGTATGGGAATGTAAAGATTTTTACGTAAAAGTTGAGTTTTATGTAAAAATATAAGCCTCTGATTTAGTACATGGTAGACTAGAATTTGGATAGATGGTTTTGAAGCGTTTCCTAAACGCCAGAAACCCAAAAATTAGGTGGAAATGCTGTCGAAATTTTAAAAACGGCATTAAGGGCATTTTAGAAAATGAGGGGTAAAAATGTGGTCGGGATGGAAACCCGAGCCCCCTCGGTGACCTAGGCCTGGGAAAAAGAGTATTGACTACCGAGGGTCGGAATAATGTCACCCGAGGGTCGATAAATAGTAAATCGAGAATTTCAGCAATTAATGCTGTAAAAGCTCGATAGGGCCTAAGAAATATTATTTTATGATTTTTGGGTTTAGAAGATCCAGTCTAAACAATAAAATGAAAATGATACGGTCTAAAGACCCATCAGGGGCAAAATGGTCATTTTGATCGAAAATTTCAAGAATGATAGAAAAGGGCCCCAATGGACTTAGAATACCTAAATTAAGATTCTAAGGGCCAAAATTAAGTTGTAAATCAAAGAAAAGTAGAGTTATGATGAGAAAATTCCTCTAGGGGTAAAATGGTAATTTTGTCAAAAGTTAGCAAAAAAGTGAAAAATGGGATTTTAGACCCCTATTAACGTAGAATTTTTATGTTTTATTTAGTTTTATATATGAAATAAGATTGAAAATAACCGTTGATTTTCCGGTTATAGGAACCCGATTCAGACGTAACGAAGGAACGTCTGCGGACCTGGGAAAGGAGATACGAGCAAGAGTATCTATAAGTTCAAGCGTTTAATTGACTGCAACATGAATGGACTAGTCATGTTATGTGTTATGTGTTCTATGTAGTAAATTCTTACATTGAACTGTCTACAACATGAATAGACTATTATGTCTAAGTATGATATGTGGTAAGTTCGAACATTTAACTCAACATGAATAGACTATTATGTCTAAGTATGATATGTGGTAAGTTTGAACATTTAATGAACTGTAACATAAATAGACTATTATGTCTAAGTATGATATGTGGTAAGTTCTTACATTGAACTATCTGCAACATGAACTGACTATTGTATGTCTGTTTTCATGTCAAGATGTGATGATATAAATGTTATGAAAGCCATGTTATGAACTATGTATTATGTCTAAGTCATATATAAATTGACTTGACATATTTATATTAATGTGTTATATGCAGTAAGTTCAAGTATTTTCATGTCTACAACATGAAATACTGTAATATTGTGGTTAGTACTAGTTGTACACTAGCTGTTAAGTCCTATGGACACTGGGGAATTAGTTAGTATAACATATCCCATATGAAGAGAAAAGAGAACATGTAAGGCCTACGGCGATGGAGGTTAATGACCTTGAGGTGACGATTAATGTCACTTGGTCAGCATTATAATTGAAAGATGATAATAAAACCATTTAAGGCGTACCGCCCCTCCAACATTGTGGTGGAGGTTATACAGATCCTTCAGGGATATAATAATCGCCACGAGCGATAAGGACTGTGAGGAAGAAGCTTTAGGGTCGCTCCTTAAGCCCTCCCAGTCAGCGCGCTATAAACTATCGGTACAGCCATTAAGAGCTCGAAACCAGAATTTAAACAGAGATAATAGAAAATAATGTCATGAAAGCCATAACAAAGCATAATTGAGTATAACCGACACTAGCACTAAGTGTAGTGAACTCAGTTAGGGTGATGTGAATAGTAATCGAACACAGTCAAAGTTACTATTCATCAATCAAATGTCAAAGACTGTTCATGGATGAATAGTACTATTCATGGAGATGAATAGTATTATTCATAAGAAATTGTATTTTTGATGTTTTGAATCTATGTGATTCATGGTACGAGTATTTTATATGTATGAATATTACCGCGACTAGTATTAGTATATGATACTAGTATGCAATGTGTTGTGAAGTAAACTTACAAAATGTAAGTAATTTGGAGTATGATACTTGAGATGATATCAAGTATGTTTATGATGTTCAAGTAAGTGTTAAATATGCTTACTATGTTACGTATGAATGTTTTAAAGTAATGAATAGTGTATACCATATGTTAGGTTAATGCTCTGATGCTCTAGTTGGTAATAAAGATGCTCGTTACGATGTGGTAAGAGCTTTCATAGGTCATGTATTTATGTTTGAACTTACTGAGTTTTAGCTCACGAGTTTGTTCATGTTGCAGGTAAGAAACCTGTATCTCAGTAGTAGATTACCTGGATAACGACGGGATTTGCGTGTGCCAATGGGGATAGGGAATCTACTGTGGATATGGTCCTACTACCAATCTTCCGTTGAGCGATTTGAGAGAGAGATTTGAAGAAAAGAGAATTGATGTATTTGATATATATAATTCCTAAAAAAAAAAAATATTTCGGTAAACTATATTTTGCTTCACAGAAATATCTTGTGAAAGAAAAGAAAAAAAAATTTATTCCCTATTTTATGTTTAAATGGGAAGTTAAAATAAGAATATTAAAGAAAGTATGATAGTGTAGGAAAATAAACCGGTAAAAACGTATCAGAGTGGCGCAGCGGAACAATAAAAATTTTAGATCGTTAAATATCTCATGATGCCATATACAATAAATCAACAACAATTAAAACTCATACCTCAAGGACGCCAATGAACAGGAGGAGAGTGACCGGAGGCTTCAACCAACTAGCCTTCTCTACTATTCTCCAATTCCCGAATGGCTGAGTGTGTGGGCACTCTGAACCTCGATCGGTATGCTAGCACTGCTAGTCTTCTTCCGACCACCCAGATCTCTAAAGAACTTTATTGTCACGATGAGCTGTGCAACAATAAGCCTGCTCACCTGAGAGTCTGTGGTCTGAGAGAACTGGAGTGGCAGGACCTCTATTTATAGACCTGCATGAGGTGATTCTCTGAATTCGAATTGGACTAGGAAAAGATTTTCTCCCTTATCCAAACCAAAAAAAATCCGAATTTTCCAAGGGAGAATCTCCACAATTAAATTCGGTTTTCCTAGGATAAATCCAATCCAAATCTAAACAAGATTTTAACTAGAATTTTATCTCCTTTTTTCAACCAAAAAATCCGAAATCTTTAGGAGAAAATCTTCTCCAAATTTTCGGCCACTTTTAGGATAAGGAAGAATCAAAATTCCACTAGGATTTTTCAAGCTAAATCTCATCTCAACCTTATCCAAAAATAACCGAATTTCCTAGGATTTAGGCTCCAAAATTTCGGCCACTTTTAGGGAGTAAAGAGAATCCAAATTCAACTAGGATTGAAGCTTGAATTTACCCTTGAATCTTATCCACAAAAACCGAATTTTCCATTGAGGATTATCCTCAAAAAATTCGCCCACTTTTGTTGGGATTTGGATTCAAAATTCAAGTAGGATTCTAACAAGATTATCCTCTCCAAATCCAACTCAAATTCGAATTTCAAACCTTGTGGATTTTCCACAAAAATTCGAATCCTACTTGGACTGTGATTCAAAATTTGAATTTCAAATTTCAAATTCAAATTTCAAATTCAAATTTCAAATTTCAAATTTCAAATTTCAAATTTAAATTTCAAATTCAAATTTCAAATTCGAATTTCAAATTTAAATTTCAAATTCAAAATTCAAATTTCAAATTTCAAAATTCAAATTTCAAATTTCAAAATTCAAATTTCAAATTTCACAAAACGGTTGTGTTTCATATTCTTGTTCTCATGGATAATTTTCTACAACTCCAATCCAATCTCAAATAAAATCATGGCAACTTTATTTGGAGTTCGAATAATTGTGTACTCTATTATCCAAAACAAAATCTGAATCCAACGGGAGAGAATCTTGTCTACCATCCTAATCCTGTGTCATCACCATCCATGCATAATAAACTAGCCAATAGCATACACAAATCAATTTGCCAAACGTTAAGGAATTATGTGGAGCTAGTAGAGGGACTGATTGGACATATATAATCGGGCTCCCGTGATTCCATATGATCATCATTCTGTACCGAACAACTCAATCATATGATCACTAATTTCAGAGTCACACCACTATAAACCTGAAACTGAACTCCCAATTATATACCGTATTACGTAAGCCTGTGACGAGCTACCATCTAATGACCTTGTCATATATGCAAAACCCTCATATGATATCCATGATCAGCCTTAGGTCAAAGTCCGTTTAATCCTACTGATCAGGCTATCTTAAAGTTCCATTATACTACCGAATCAAGAAAATGATTATTCACCATATGTGAATAAGAAGTCATCCGCCCAGCAGACGACCCAAGGCCTTGTCCATTTTCACATTCAGTATAATGCCTTTAAGAGGATACCTTTAACTCCTCAGAGCTATGATTCCGATATCTGCAAACAAACCCTTCATCGTATACAAGTCATGCACCTAACGAACCGGTCTATAAGCTTACTACCTCTGAGACGCTTTAGCCATTGGAACATCAAAGTACACAAGTCATATACATGAAGTAGTTCATTTACTCAGGATTAAGGTTATTGCACAATAAACGTCAAAAGCAGATTGATCCACTCATAGCGGACTACGTAGATCAATCACGCTTTAGTCCCGGTCTAATATGTCACCACCGAGCAACATATCCATGTCTCTACTTGGGAGTCCAGCTCCAGACAGTCAAGACAGACTGTCCCCTCCAAGGCTTTAGACAACATAATAGTCTTAACATGAGTTAGATGCTCGGTCTAACCCCATAGACTACAGACCATAGTTTAGACTGCTAACTTTAGAACATTGTCTTCTCGCATACAAAAGTCCATTGCATGCAACGTTCTAACAGTTTTAACACAAGCAGTCAGTGAGCCATATTTGCTTACATTCACTTTAACATGTAAATAAGACGAGGACAGATAGCAATGTAATGAATAACCTCTAAGTATAATTTTATTATCCAGTTCAAAATGAATACATCAAAATGTCTCTAATACTTAGGGCATTTCCTAACAATCTCCCACTTGCCCTAAGCTAGCAGATGTGCCATGTTTCGCATCCCTATCGCCTCTACATGCCTCTCAAAGCTTCTAGCTACCAAAGTCTTAGTAAAGGGATCAGCGATGTTGTCCTCAGACGCGATCTTACAAACATCCACTTGTCCTGTCTCCACATGCCCTCTAATAATGTGATACCTCCGATCGATGTGCTTGGTCCTCTTGTGGTGCCGAGATTCCCTTGTGTTGGCAATAGCCCCTGTATTATCACAGTAAAGTGTGATAGGCTTGTCAACACCCGGAATGACCACAAGGTCTCTAAAGAACTTGCGGAGCCAAACCGCTTCTTTAGATGCCTCAGCCGCAGCCACATACTCAGCCTCCATAGTAGAGTCAGCTGTGCAGCCCTGCTTCACGCTCCTCCACACAATGGCGCCTCCTCCGAGCAAAAACACTGATCCAGATGTCGATTTCCTCGAATCCTTACAAGTCTGGAAGTCTGAGTCCGTGTATCCTACGGGTGTTAGGTCCCCTCCAGAATACACTAGCATATAATCCCTCGTTCTCTTAAGATACTTGAGTATATGCTTTACTGCTTGCCAGTGCTTGGTTCCAGGATTCGCTTAATATCGACTCACCATACCTACTGCAAAACATATGTCCGGGCGAGTGCAAAGCATAGCGTACATAACGCTACCCACAGCGGATGCATAAGGGACCTTACTCATACGCTCTCTTTCTTCCGATGTCTTGGGACAGTCATCCAATGAAAGAGTTAAACCGGCAATAGAAGGTTGTGAGCCTTTCTTTGCCTCTAGCATTGCATATTTGTCAATTATTTTATCTATGTATGAAGCTTGGGATAACGCTATCATTTTGTTCTTTCGATCTCTGAAGAGACGAATGCCTAGAACATAATTAGCTTCTCCCAAGTCCTTCATGTCAAATTGTTGGTGTAACCAAAGCTTGACCGATGATAAGTTCCCTACCTCATTCCCAATGAGTAGTATATCATCGACATAGAGTATCAGAAAGACCACTTTTCCATCCTTAATACGTTTAAAAACACAAGGTTCATCAACGTTCTGCTCAAAACCAAATCTCTTAATCGCTTGATCAAACCTCTGGTTCCATGAGCGGGATGCCTGCTTTAATCCATAAATGGATCTAAGCAACTTGCAGACTTTCTTATCTTGGCCTTTTGCTACGAACCCTTCGGGCTGTATCATATAGATACACTCTTCAAGATGGCCATTCAAGAATGCCGTCTTGACATCCATTTGCCAGATCTCGTAATCGAGAGCCGCAGCAATGGACAGAAGAATACGGATAGACTTCAGCATAGCAACAGGCGAAAAGGTTTCCTCGTAATCGATTCCAGCCTTTTGCGTGTATCCCTTTGCAACCAGTCTAGCTTTGAAAGTTTCCACTCTCCCTTCCGCATCCTTCTTTCTTTTGTAGACCCATTTGCATCCAATGGGTTTTATCCCATCCGGCAAATCTACAAGTTCCCAAACAGAGTTGGATTTCATAGAATCCATCTCATTGTTCATAGCCTGTTTCCAAGATCTAGAATCAACATCCTTTATAGCTTCATCATATGTGACCGGATCTTCCTCATGCTCATGAGCCTCGGCCTGGTATACCTCAGCATCATACATAAAGAAATTAGGTTTCTTAGAAACCCTCCCACTACGACGAGGCACCCTAAATTGTTGATCGTCTGCAGGTCTTTCACTGGAACTTGGACTTGCGTCCAAGACCGAAATCTGTGGAGCAGTTCTTTCACCCAATAACTCCTCTAGCACCACTTTGCTTCGAGGTTTAAAGTCATTCATGTGACTTTCCTCCAAGAATGTCGCATGGGTTGAGACAATGACCTTTTGTTCCTTCGGGTTATAGAACAGACCTCCTTTAGTTCCCTTTGGATACCCTACAAACATGCACAATTCTGATCTTGGTTCCAACTTCTTCGCATCCCCATCCAGTACATGTGCCGGGCAGCCCCATATTCTCATATGTCCAAGGGAGGGCTTCCTGCCACGCCACAATTCATACGGAGTTCTAGGAATTGATTTGCTCGGAACCTGGTTCAGAATATAGCACGCCGTTTGTAAAGCATGTCCCCAAAATGATAATGGCAACGTTGAGTAACTCATCATGGACCGTACCATATCCAATAAGGTCCTGTTTCTCCTTTCGGCTACACCATTCTGTTGTGGAGTACCAGGTGCAGTCAATTGGGATAATATCCCATTCTCTACAAGATGTCCTAGAAATTCATCGGAGAGGTATTCGCCACCTCGATCAGATCGAAGTGTCTTTATGGATTTATCCAATTGCTTTTCCACTTCCGCACGATACTCTTTAAACTTGTCAAAGGTTTCGCTCTTGCGGTGCATCAGATACACATATCCATACCTCGAGTAATCATCTATGAAAGAGACATAGTACTCGAACCCTCCTCGTGCTGTGACGTTCATGGGGCCACATACGTCAGTGTGCACAATTTCTAAGAGCTCCTGTGCCCTTGTACCCTTAGCTCCAAAAGACCTCTTAGTCATCTTACCCTCTAGACAAGACTCACATTGGGGAAGTCGTACCTCCTCTAGAGATTCCAGAGGACCGTCTTTCACCAATCTTTGAATCCTATCCTGATTAATATGACCAAGTCTTAAATGCCAAAGATACGCCTTGTTAGAGTGAGAAACTTTCAACCTTTTAGAGTTATCAATTAATTCAGTGTCAAGCAGTGAGTACATCTTTGGTCTGATCAAATATAGGTTTCCATCCATCCATCCAGAACAGATAAAAAACTTATTTCTACGAATATCAACTCTTTTACTAAAAGAAACTGAATAAGACTCCTTTATTAAACAAGCTACCGATATAAGGTTCCTCCTAAAATTAGGAACATAAAAACAGTCTTTCAATAAAATAAACCTAAATTGATCAAAATAAAAATGAACGTCTCCCACTGCCTCAGCCACCACAAAGCTACCATCTCCAGTCCGCAACGAGAGGCTTCTATCATGTAGACTTCTCGTTTCTATGAACCCCTGCATAGAAACACAAACATGATTAGTGGCGCCCGAATCAATGACCCATGTGTCTTTCGATTCTTCCACCAAACACGCTTCTAAGTAATGAAGTTCCTTACCTTCCTTGCCCTTGGAGGCTAGGAATTCCCGGCAAGCCTTCTTGAAGTGACCTACCTTCCCACAGTGGAAGCATTTGGACTTTTTAGGGTCCTTTGGCTTCTTGTTCTTCTTCTTCTTCTTCCCGTCCGAGACAAGAGGATTAGAAGAACTGGAAGCCACTTGCTTCTTATTTGGCCTCTTCCTCTTCCGTGAAGGATTGGAAGATTCCGCCAAATTAGCCTCTCCTTTAGGTCGGACCGTATCCTCATCCCTGATCATCCGCTCATAAGCCTGTAGTTGCTTCATGAGCTCGGTAAGTCCTAACTCCTTTGTCGCCAGATTGTATGCGGCCTTAAACCCCACAAAATCTTTAGACAGAGTCTTGAACACCATCTCGATCTGGGTGTTATAGTCCAACTCAGCACCATTTTCGGCAGCCTCAGCGAAGAATCCCATTAGAGTGATCATATGGTCCTTCACTGGAGTACCCGCCTTTTGCTTGGAGTTCATAACGCTGGTGATAGCGGACTGTCGAGCCAATTTTTCTTGGCCTCCGAACATGTCCTCCAGATTATCCATGATCTCCCCAGCAACTTGATAAGTCTCATGCTGCTTTTGTAAAGCACTCGTCATGCTAGCAAGGATGTAGTATTGAGCTATTTCATTGGATTCTCTCCAACGATTATAGGCAACTGGGACCTCCTCAAGTGGTGTGTCAGGTTTGGGCCCAGGTGGGCATGGTTCGTCCAGTACGAACTTGTGTCTCTCGCAGCTGAGAACTATTAATAGATTTCTTTTCCAGTCTTTATAATTATCGCCATTCAACTTATTTTCAATAAGTATCGAAATGAGGGGTGTTGGTGACATTTTGAACTGAAATAAAATTATACTAGACATCATTACAAAGCCCAAGCAAATATACAGATAATTTAGCAAATAAAAACATACAAGTATGTTCCTACATGAAACTTGAAAAAACATGTAGCATTGCAACGGTAGCTCTCAGCACCTATTGCCCCAAGCCACCGAGGGGTGGTCATGAGTACAAATAGCCGGAACATGGACCCCGTCCAATTAATATATGTTACCTTAAATCCTCCAAGGTTAAGACATATATTAATAACCGCTTATTTGGCCACCAGTTTAGTTAACAGAGCTTCTAGGGAAGGTTAATAACTAAACGAGTCTTGAGTGTATAACCATTGTTTACGTAGCCCGATCCACGTCCTACCAAGCCACCGAGGGGTGGTCATGAATAGGATCGCACCCGAACACGTTTTCCACATAGGAGATCCAATCTAGTATACCGGCGGCGGTAAACACCTACCGAGGGGTGTGGTCAGGTCAGAACTGACGCGAGGCGTTACCATGCTTTCACATATGGATCAACAATGGAGGCCGTGGGTTTTGTTTGAAACCCTCTCCTACTCAATATTTTGAAAAACATGCAAGTTTTGACAAATTATGTATGATCAATATAGTATGAGCGGCACTCACCTATCCTATATGACATGTTATCAAATATGCATACAAAACATCCATCAATACATATTTATACATCCATGACATATCATAGAAAAAATAATTGACAGAATAACCAAGCTATGGTTCCATCCTAGAACAAAGAAAATAAAGATTACAAAATTCCATCCAAAGCATTCTTTGGGTCTTGAATTCTGTTCCGTCTTCTTGTATCCTTCTTTATGTAGCCTCTCCATTTATTTCTCATCCCAAGAATTATTTAAAATTTAAATCTCCCAAAAATTTAAATTTCAAATTCAAATTCCAAATTCGAATTTCAAATTTAAATTTCAAATTTGAATTTTAAACAATTTTAAAACATCATGTGTAATAATATGTAATTTCAAAAATTTCAAATTTTTAATTACATATTTTTAAACACGATTTAAAATTAAATCTCAAATTTAAAAATCAAAATTTTCTGATTTTTGGACCGTCGGACCGCCGCCCCCGTAGGCGGCAGCCGTCGTGGGCAGCCACCAACCCTGGAGGGGCTGGCAGCCCACGGCCGCCCCTTGTGAAGCCCTGCCGGGCTGCAGGCCAAGCCTGCAGCGCCAGGCTGCACGCCCAGACTGAGCGCGGCAGCCGGCAGGCTACAGGCAGCGCCTGCAGCCAGTGGTTGCATGCCCAGGCTGCGGCCGGCCTTGGGCAGGCTGCGCCACCCTCGGCTGCAAGCCAAGCCTGCGGCCGTGGGTGATGTTTGCCTGTATAGGGGCTACCGCAGCCCCATCCTGCCCGAGGGTAGGGGCTGCAGCCCCACCAAGGCCCGTCGGCTTATTCCGAGGGGTCGTGTCTCGATTTTCGTGCCATATTCCAATTTACCTATTAGGATCTCCAAAAATTAATTTGAATCCCAATTAAATTGAAATTTTCCACACAATCAAAATTTCAATCTTTAAATTAAATTTAACTTTTGGGAAAAATAAATTACGGACTTCAATCTTCAATCTCCTCCAAGAATAATTACATAAAAAATTCCTAAACCGTTTCCGGTGTACAAAAATTCTAACCATAAAAAATCTAAGAGATAAGAATTAAAATCCATGGGAAAATTACAGTGTTAATAAACTGCTCCCATGGTTACATAAAAATTCCTAGATACAATTTTTCTAAATTCTAAGGAACCATAACCGGTATAAACAAGCATGCTTATAATAATTCAAAAAATTAAAATAACCACATACTTTATACATAATACATGATAACAACATAAAGGAACCCTAGAATGCCACTCTCTAAATATCAAATCCATACATAAATAAAAAGACTAAGTAATTGTCTAATTTATGTGCATGGCATAGTCATGAGATGGCTCTGATACCAATTGTAGGAAAATAAACCGGTAAAAACGTATCAGAGTGGCGCAGCGGAACAATAAAAATTTTAGATCGTTAAATATCTCACGATGCCATATACAATAAATCAACAACAATTAAAACTCATACCTCAAGGATGCCAATGAACAGGAGGAGGGTGACCGGAGGCTTCAACCAACTAGCCTTCCCTACTATTCTCCAATTCCCGAATGGCTGAGTGTGTGGGCACTCTGAACCTCAATCGGTATGCTAGCACTGCTAGTCTTCTTCCGACCACCCAGATCTCTAAAGAACTTTATTGTCACGATGAGCTGTGCAACAATAAGCCTGCTCACCTGAGAGTCTGTGGTCTGAGAGAACTAGAGTGGCAGGACCTCTATTTATAAACCTGCATGAGGTGATTCTCTGAATTCGAATTGGACTAGGAAAAGATTTTCTCCCTTATCCAAACCAAAAAAAATCCGAATTTTCCAAGGGAGAATCTCCACAATTAAATTCGGTTTTCCTAGGATAAATCCAATCCAAATCTAAACAAGATTTTAACTAGAATTTTAACTCCCTTTTTCAACCGAAAAATCCGAAATCTTTAGGAGAAAATCTTCTCCAAATTTTCGGCCACTTTTAGGATAAGGAAGAATCAAAATTCCACTAGGATTTTTCAAGCTAAATCTCATCTCAACCTTATCCAAAAATAACCGAATTTCCTAGGATTTAGGCTCCAAAATTTCGACCACTTTTAGGGAGTAAAGAGAATCCAAATTCAACTAGGATTGAAGCTTGAATTTACCCTTGAATCTTATCCACAAAAACCGAATTTTCCATTGAGGATTATCCTCAAAAAATTCGCCCACTTTTGTTGGGATTTGGATTCAAAATTCAAGTAGGATTCTAACAAGATTATCCTCTCCAAATCCAACTCAAATTCGAATTTCAAACCTTGTGGATTTTCCACAAAAATTCGAATCCTACTTGGACTGTGATTCAAAATTTGAATTTCAAATTTCAAATTCAAATTTCAAATTCAAATTTCAAATTTCAAATTTCAAATTTCAAATTTAAATTTCAAATTCAAATTTCAAATTCGAATTTCAAATTCAAATTTCAAATTCAAATTTCAAATTTCAAATTTCAAAATTCAAATTTCAAATTTCAAAATTCAAATTTCAAATTCCACAAAACGGTTGTGTTTCATATTCTTGTTCTCATGGATAATTTTCTACAACTCCAATCCAATCTCAAATAAAATCATGGCAACTTTATTTGGAGTTCGAATAATTGTGTACTCTATTATCCAAAACAAAATCTGAATCCAACCGGAGAGAATCTTGTCTACCATCCTAATCCTGTGTCATCACCATCCATGCATAATAAACTAGCCAATAGCATACACAAATCAATTCGCCAAACGTTAAGGAATTATGTGGAGCTAGTAGAGGGACTGATTGGACATATATAATCGGGCTCCCGTGATTCCATATGATCATCATTCTATACCGAACAACTCAATCATATGATCACTAATTTCAGAGTCACACCACTATAAACCTGAAACTGAACTCCCAATTATATACCGTATTACGTAAGCCTGTGACGAGCTACCATCCAATGACCTTGTCATATATGCAAAACCCTCATATGATATCTATGATCAGCCTTAGGTCAAAGTCCGTTTAATCCTACTGATCAGGCTATCTTAAAGTTCCATTATACTACCGAATCAAGAAAATGATTATTCACCATATGTGAATAAGAAGTCATCCGCCCAGCAGACGACCCAAGGCCTTGTCCATTTTCACATTCAGTATAATGCCTTTAAGAGGATACCTTTAACTCCTCAGAGCTATGATTCCGATATCTGCAAACAAACCCTTCATCGTATACAAGTCATGCACCCAATGAACCGGTCTATAAGCTTACTACCTCTGAGACGCTTTAGCCATTGGAACATCAAAGTACACAAGTCATATACATGAAGTAGTTCATTTACTCAGGATTAAGGTTATTGCACAATGAACGTCAAAAGCAGATTGATCCACTCATAGCGGACTACGTAGATCAATCACGCTTTAGTCCCGGTCTAATATGTCACCACCGAGCAACATATCCATGTCTCTACTTGGGAGTCCAGCTCCAGACAGTCAAGACAGACCGTCCCCTCCAAGGCTTTAGACAACATTATAGTCTTAACATGAGTTAGATGCTCGGTCTAACCCCATAGACTACAGACCATAGTTTAGACTGCTAACTTTAGAACATTGTCTTCTTGCATACAAAAGTCCATTGCATGCAACGTTCTAACAGTTTTAACACAAGCAGTCAGTGAGCCATATTTGCTTACATTCACTTTAACATGTAAATAAGACGAGGACAGATAGCAATGTAATGAATAACCTCTAAGTATAATTTTATTATCCAGTTCAAAATGAATACATCAAAATGTCTCTAATACTTAGGGCATTTCCTAACAGATAGAGCTAAGATACCAGCCATCACAGGTGGTATCAGAGCAAATTAAAAATGAGTTTAAGTATATCGTCGACGACCATGAGGCAACGGTCTGTCGCAATCGGCTACGGTAGCCAACAGCGATGGTGTCGATTGGCCTATAAGAAGGGTGGGCCGTCACAATTAATGATGGGTATTAACAGACAATATTTTGTCTATACGGACCCAGATTAGAGACAAAACTGTGGAGGACATCCGGAATTGGACATTATCGCAATGGTGGTAAGTTGAAGCATTTTCATGTCTGAAACATGAAATATTGTGGTATTTAATTTTGTACTAGTGGTACATTAGATGTAAGTCCTATGGGCAAAAAGATGTAGCAAAACTAACACACCTAATGAGCTGATAAATTGAGAAGTGTATTATGGATACACTACACCCTTAAAGGGAAAATGAGTAAGACCTACGGGCAACAGAGGGTCCTAACCTTGAGGTGACAATTAATGTCACTTGGTTAGAACTGTAATTGAAAGATGGTAAAGAAACCACTTTTGACGTACCGCCCCTCCAATAAGAGTGGTGGAGGTTACAGGTCTTTTGTGGATATAATGACCGTTACGAGCGATGATAGGACTGGAGAGGAAAGAGCCTTAGGGTCGCTCCCAAGGCCCTCCCAGTCAGTGCGCATATGATATCGATACAAGGCCAAAAGGACCCAAAACTAGAATATAAACAAAGATAATAGATAAAATGTTATGAAAGCCGTAATGAGCATAATTGAGCACAACCGACACTAACACTAAGTGTAGTGGACTCGGTTAGGGTGACGTGAATAGTAATCGATTAGGACCAAAGTTACTATTTATCAGTCAAATGTCAAAGTTACTATTCATAATGAATAGTATTATTCATAGGAAATTGGATTTTTGATGTTTTTTAATCTATGTCATTCATAGTATGTATGTTTGAACTTACTGAGCCTATTAGCTCTCTAGTTTGTTCATGTTACAGGTAAGAAACCTGTCCAGTAAACTCCTGGATGGCAGCAGGATATGCGAGTGTCAATGGGATAGGGAATCCACTGTGGATCATGGTCCTGCTGCTAGTCTTCCACTGAGCAACAAAAGTTAGTGAATTGAAGAGAATGTATTTTGAAAACAAATTTACAAAAAGTATCTTTGTAAATTATGTTATATTGTAACAGAGAGACAACTATAGTATAGTTGTAAATTTTATATGGCTTTCATATACAATGCTTTATGCAAGAAAAGTATTTTCAAAATAAAAAAAATATGGGCAAAAATTTTAGACCCTAAAAGAGGGAGATTTGAAGTAAGAAAGTGTTTTAAAATGACGACCCGACGAGGCGCACGGGCTGTCTTGATCAACGACAAAGTGGGATGCGGCACGGTTACACATGGCCGATATCAGGGGCGTCACAGATGCATCACAAGGGTAAAACCTTTGACAATTTCAAAGAGTATCATGTGGAAATGGAAAAGCAATGGGGTAAATCCATAAAGATACTTCGATCTGATCAAGGTGGAAAATACCTCTCTAATGATTTTCTAGGACATCTTATAGAGAATGGGATTCTATCCCAATTGACTACACCTAGTACTCCATAACAGCATGGTGTAGCCAAAAGGAGAAATAAGACCTTATTGTATATGGTACGATCCATGATGAGTTAATCAGAGCTGCCAACTTCATTTTAGGGTATGCACTGTTAATAGCATGCTATATTCTAAACCATGTTCTGACTAAATCAAATCCTAGAACTCCGTTCAAATTATGGAAGGCCAAGAAGCCTTCTTTCAAACATATGAGAATATGGGGCTATCCGGCATACGTACTGGACAGGGATGCAAAGAAATTGGAACCAAGGTCAGAATTAGGCTTGTTCGTAGGGTATCCTAAGGGGACTAAAGAAGGCCTATTCTATAATTTGAAGGAGCATAAGGTAATTATTTCAACCCATGCGACTTTCTTGGAGGAGAGTTACATGAATGACTTTAAGCCTCGAAGCAAAGTATTGCCAAATGAGCTATCGGGTGATAAAACTGCTCCATAGGTTTCGGTCTTAGATGCAAGTCCAAGTTCCATTGAAAGATAAGCAAACGATCAACAGTTTATGGTCCTTCGACGTAATGGGAGGGTTTCTAGGAAACACAATTTCTTTATGTATGATGCCAAAGTTTATTAAGCTAAGACTAATGAACATGAAGATGACCCTGTGATTTATGAAGAAGCTATAAACGATGTTGATTCCAAACTTTGGAAATAAGCCATGAAGAATGAGATGGACTCAATGAAGTCCAACTCTATATAGGAACTTGTAGACCTACCAAATGGGATAAAATTCATTGGGTGCAAGTGGGTCTATAAGAGAAAGAGGGATGCGAAAGGGAAAGTTGAAACTTTCAAAACTAGACTTGTGGTAAAGAGGTACATGCAAAAGGCTAGAATCGATTACGAGAAAATATTCTCACCTATTGCGATGCTCAAGGCTATCTGTATTCTTCTATCCATTGCTGTGGCTCTCAATTATAAGATTTGGCAAATGGACGTCAAGACTACATTCTTGAATGGTCATCTTGATGAAAATATTTATATGGCACAACCTAACGGATTCGTGGAAAAGGGCCAAAGTCAAAAAGTTTAAAAGTTGCTTGATCCATCTATGGATTAAAACAGGCATCCCGCTCATGAAACTAGAGGTTCGATTAAGTAACTGAAACTTTTGGTTTTGAGCAGAATGTTGATGAATCATATGTTTATAAACGAATAAAGGATGGGAATGTGGCCTTTTTGGTACTTTACGTCAATGATATTCTACTCGTTGGAAATGATATAAGGAACTTATCATCGGTCAAACTATGGTTATCTCAATAGTTTGATATGAAGGACTTAAGAGAAGCTAGTTATGTTCTAGGCATTCATCTTTTTACAGATCAAAAGAACAAAATGATAGCACTATCCCAAGCTTCATACACAGATAAAATAATTGAGAAATATGCAATGTAAGAAGCGAAGAAAGGTTCACTAACTACTTATTCCGGCTTCACTCTTTCATTAGATGACTATCCCAAGACATCAGAAGAAAGAGAACAGATGAGCAAAGTCCCTTATGCATCTGCTCTGAGTAGTCTCATGTACGCTATGCTTTACACCTGTCCTAACATTTGTTTTGTTGCAAGCATGGTAAATTAATATCAAGCAAATCCTAGAATCAAGCTTATAGGGATTCTAGAAAATTGACTTTGGGATCAGTGTTTTTGCTCAGAAAAGGTGTCATTGTGTAGAGGTGCGTGAAACAAAGTTGCACTACAGACTCCACGATGGAGGCTAAATACATGGATGTGGCCGAGGCAACTACGAAAGCGGTATGGCTCCGCAAGTTCCTAGGAGACCTTGAGGTCATTCTGGGTGTTGACAAGCCTATCACACTTTACTATGATAATAGCACGGTGATTGCCAACACAAAGGAATCCAGGCACTAAAAGAGGTCCAAACACATCGATTGAAAATACCATATGATTAGAGAGTACGTGAAAGCAAAACTAGTAGATATATCTAAGATTGCGTCCAAGGACAAAGTTACTGACCCCTTTTACTAAGACTCTGGTGGCTAGGAGCTTTGAAAGGCATGTCGAGGCAATGGGGATGCGTAACATGGCACATTTACTAGCTTAAGGCAAGTGGGAGATTGTTAGGTGTGCCCTAAGCAATGATGTATTTTTCATTGATTTTTGAATTGATTAATAAAATAATTTAGAGGTTATTCATTATATTGCTATTAGTCCTCAAAGTATTTACATATTAAAGTAAATGTAAGCAAATATAGCTCATTGACTGCTTGTGTTAAACTACAAGAAAGTTGCATGCAATGATCTTTTGCATGTGAGAAGACAACTTTCTAAAGAAAGCAGCCTAAATCTATGGTCTGTAGTTTATGGGGTTACAGTGAGTAACTTACTCATGTTAAAACTATTATGTTGTCTAAAGCCAATTAGAAGGACGGTTAGTCTTGACTGTTTGCAGCTTTGAGTCCCAAGTAGAGACATAGATATGTTGCTTAGTAGTGAAATATTAGACTCAGACTAAAGCATGATTAATCTACATAATCTACTATGAGTGGATCAATCTACTTTTGATGTTTATTATGCAACAACCTTAATCTTAAGTAAGTAAACATCTCCATATATGTGCCTAGTGTGCTTTAATGTTCTAAAGGCCAAGGCGTCTTAGAGGTAGTAAGTTAATAGACCAGTTCGCTGGGTACATAGTACACATATGATGGAGGGATTGCTTACATATTAGAAATCATAAATCTTATGTAGAGTTAAGATTATCCTCTTAAAGGCATTATGCTAGATTTGTGAGAATGGATAAGGCCTTAGGTCGTTTGCTTAACAAACGACTTATTATCAACATATGGTGGATAATAAATCTCTTATCGAGTGCATAATAGATCTTTGACATAGTGTGATCAAAAGGTTGGACTTTAACCTAGGTTGATCATGGATATCATATGAGGGTTTTTGCGTTAATGACAAGGTTATTGGACTGTTCATTTTTGAGGCTTGCGTAATTTGTAGTATAATTAGGAGTTCAGTTTCAGGTCTATAATGGAATGATCTTGAAATTAGTGATCATGTGATTGTGTTGTTTGATATAGAACAATGATTACATGGATATACTGGAGCTCGATTATATATGTCCAATCAGTCCCTCTACTAGCTCCTATAGTTCCTTAAAAATGGTAGTTGATCAGGATGTTCTTACATGACTTATTATCGTGCATTTAATGATGAGAAAAATCCAAATTACCTTCACAACGGTGTAGGCGTTTTCTCTGTGTGCTAGAGAGGCAAAATTTTAATTTTGTACTAAATATTTAATTAATATTTATTTTTGGATGATATGATTTGAAATTTAAATTAATTGTATTTGAATTTAAAATTCAAATATTTGATTAATTTGAATTTTGAAAATCTTATCTTAAAATAAATATTTGAAATTTAAATCCTATTTGAATTTGAATTGAATAAAATCTTGTCTTGCACAACCTAAAGGTGTTGTCCATATTAGATAAGGGTGGAAGACAAAATTCTCTCTTATTTGAATTTGAATTTATTTTTGGATAAGAGATTACACAATTATTTGAATTTCAAATAAAGTTGGCATGATTTTATTTGAATTTGAATTGGAGTTGGGGAAAATTATCCATGTGCATAAAATTCAAATATTTGTGGAGTTTGAAATTTGAATCAAATTTTGAATCACAATTCCTAAGAGAAGCTGAATTTGTTTGTGGATAATTCCACAAGAAGGAGTCGGTTTTTGTGGATAAGAGAGAAGGGAAAAATCTTATTTGAATCCTACTTGAATTTTGAATCCTCCTCTCCCTTGGTGTGGCTGAATCTAGCCATAGAATTGGCCTAAAGGGAGTTGGTTTTTTAGGTCCATGGAGGAGAGAAAATTTAAATTTGAATCCTGTTTGAATTTTGAATCCTCCTTGCACGTTGTGGCCGAATTCTTTTAGGGATTTCTTCCCTAGGTGGAGTTGGATTTTTTTTAGGAGAATTTGTGAGAGAAAAATCTTCTCTTGATCCAATTCAAAATGTAAAAGGTCATCTCATGCAATATTATAAATAGGGTTCATTCCACTCTTGTTCTCTTCAGACCACATACTCTTAGGTGAGCAGGTTTATTGTTGCACAAATCACCATAACAATAAGTTCTAAAAGAGATCTGGATGGTCAGAAGGAGGCAAGCCGTGCTCAATACCGATTGAGGAAAAGGGTGCCCACAAACTCAACCATCTTAGAGTTAGAGAATAGCAAAGAAGGCTAGTTGGTTGAAGCCCTTCCTAGTGTTGTCGTCCTGAGTTTTTGACGTTCACTCTGGCATCCTAGTGTTTTCTCCGAAAGATATATTTTAATTGTTGATAATTTATTGTATATGATAACATGAGTTTTAACGATCATTGAAAAATTTTTAAAATTTCACTGTGCAATATTTTCGTTTTTTCCAACACAAACATCCTCAAACAAAATTTGAACAAATACCCATTAGGAGAAGACTTACCAAAGTTACTGGAGAAGTCGAACTTGGTGGTTTTCCTTTGAAAAATCTCTGAAGAATGAGATACATGGTTGCTTGAAAAATGGAATGAGAGTGGGAAATGAATTTCAGAAGGAGGAAATGGTGAAGTGAAGAGCTTGAGGAAATTTGGATAGGGATTTTCTAAGCAAAGAAGAAGAAAAATGAAAATTTTGAAAGTTTTTAGGCTTATTTATAAGCAAAATGTCTTGACAACTCCCTGCCATACGATTAGAAAGATGCTAATCCAATGGTCTAGATTTGCTTGTCAAATCAACGATTAAGAGGAAGGTGGGAGTTTAAAAATGAAACCAATGGCTAAGATTGATTCAACTAAATCAACGTGCCGAATAAGTAGATTGATGCAATAGTAACGCTGACTGAGGTGGCACTTTGATTTTTCCACTAGCATTAAGTGAAGCTTATGCAAGAAGCTTTATGGTTAAGGGTAAGAACTTCTTGGAGACATAGCTAGAACCACTTCGGCTAATAGATGAAGCACTTCGACTAGGGGGCAATTGTTGAAAAGGGGCCAAGAATCTAGGAAATATGGTACCTGAGAACAACTTTTAAAATCAAACTTCAAGGGGATCGAGATTCTGGGGTTCATATAGAGAGTTGAGAATCCTTCCTGAGATATCAGGTGCTAAGAAGATGCTGAGCGACTGAGTTAGAGGACACGTGGTGAAATTAGAAGAGAAGTGATCTTTATGTTGTTTATTTTTTGATAATTGTAATTTGAATTTTGAATGATCAAGGTGCAAAATTATAAAAAGAGTCTGGGTGCCCCATAGAAGCCCTAAACGTCATTTTTGCACTAGAGAGAATTGAGAGTATTTGAGAGCTACCACTGTGCTTTTCAGGAAGAATAGTGAAACAATTGCCTTAAGAGCTCCAAAAAAAAAAAAAGGCGCCCTTCATATTGAAGGCAAATTTCTACAAAAATTCTAGTATCATTTACCATTTTGCATCCGTTTAATTTATTTTTCTACATTTGAATCATTTAACTGCTTCACATTCAACTCCAATTTTGTTAAGTGCATTTTCATAGTTAACAATTGTCACATCATATTTTACGAGTCTACACATGTACATTATCAAACATATCTTTTGTAAAAGCACTACACCAAATTCCCTTATTTTCAATTTCAACAATAGCACTTCAAAAATTTTTTATTTCAAATCTGGCACTACTTTTCAATACTTTCCTTTGGAATATTGCTGTATTAGATTTCTTTGGGTTCCACATAGTTAAATTTTGAAAAACATTTATGGTTTTCAATTCAAGAACCATTGCTAGCCATTATAACGATTAACAGTAATAATTATCATATGACTCACATAGTAATTCTGACAATTACCATTAGTAATAGTATAGTAAATTGTGGTAATTACATTGTGACTAAATGATGATGGGTTTCTAATTGTATAGGTATAATTGCGTTATCTATATTTATTTCTTGTTTTTTAATTTTCATTTTGTTTCTTTGTAATCATAACTATATCTCTTTATATATATATATACACATACATACATATATATATATAAGTTATTTGTAACTTGAATGCTAGATTCTCATTCGATAAAATTCCTAAATTAAATATGCTTTGTAAATTTTACAGTTTTGAGGACAATCTAGCCTTGAGTTATTAGTGTGTGTATTTTTTTTTTTTTTTTTTAGCCTTGAGTTATTAGTCTAGTCCTTATCTAATGTGACGTCCCTTGTTCATTATTATTTCACAGTTATGACTCTTGTACTCGTGATAATTATGAATTTTTAACAGTGTTGTACTCAAAAAGATTGTAATAAAGCAAAAACTCAAATAAGATTGTCTCTTTCCCAGAATAGAATATTGTTTGGCCCTCGGTACTTTGTAGTTTGTTTTACAGAGGCAACTTTTCACCTTTCTCCTTTTCGTCCCAGTAGACTAGCTCACTCATCATAATAATTCCTCTTCGATCGCTAACTATAACAAAGCTCCTTTGGACATTTGACATTGTTTATGAAAAACGCACCTCAAACGAGGCTTGTATTAAAGAAGAAAACAAAAGTAATGCTTTCAAGCATGCTAGGGTCAACGAAACCAACAAAATGTAAAACCCAGATACTGCTCACTGACAAGATGTATATGTACATATAAATATAGATAGATACAGCGAAAGATTGTACCATGCCCTCACAAACCCAGCCACACCTTAACTGGCCACAAAGAAGATTATTTCAAATGACTTAGCTTTCATTTGAATGTAATGTCTATTTCTGGAAGAATAACAAAAAAAAAGGTTTTCTCTATCTAAAAGTGAAAAGGTGTTCGGACAGATAAAAAAAAAATCCATTTCTAAAAAGAATATCATTTTCTAAGAAAATTTTTTAATACTCAGGCTCAAAACCATAAAAAAGCCTGGAAAAATTCTATTGCTATTTCACGAGGTAATCCACATCAAAATAAACTTGGAAAATTTCCGAGTTCAGACACCTCTGCTAGACAACGTTAATTTCTAGATCTACAAATAAGCCCATCCAAAATACCAAAACCAATGGCAAAATTACCATGATGCATCAGTCCCATGCCTCGTACACATGGTCAGCCAAATAAATTTCCGGCATAACTTTAGCTGATTTCAGAAGATATTTGACTGAAGTTAACGTGTTTACTAAAATCCGCAAGTATTTTAATTCACCATGATAGTTATGGACCAGATCTAATCAGTTTGTATCACAGTTTACACAGAACACAGAAGTCAACCACTCGCAAGCGGTATATAATGCAAAAGAAAACGTGTAGATGATGACAACAAATACATTTAAAAAAATATATCCATATAATACCACTCTACAGAATAACCGATCCAATACACGGCTTAACAACGTATAATTTATATAACATTGTATATGAGCAAATCTACTTATCCTTGTACCGCTTCTCCACTTCCTCTAAACTCTGGATATCCTTGTAATATTTGCAGATGCGATAAAGGGACCTGCAAATAAATCTAGTCATGATTAGTAAGGCATTCATCTTCGATCTAACAATAGACAGCAACTAGGACCTTATTTGATCACTGCCATAAAATAGAGTGACAATCAATGGTGAAGATTCTCCGCAACAATAGTTTCCACTTCCCACTCTGTTCATGGCAATGCAATGCAACCATACAAGCGTTTCAAAGCTTGCCAACGTACCAATACAGAAGAACCGCAGCAGCACACAGAATTACATTCCTTTGAGCCTTGTAGATCTGCGCATCATATCATCCATAAGAACTAATAATATTTTCAATCTACAAATGTAAGGCATACAAATGCGCACACACACTCACAGTGATATATATTATGAGAATAGGTATCTTGTTTTTTCACTGTTAGTAATTGAATAGACTGAAGGAACGAACCAATTAAAGAATTATCAAAATGCCCTCATCAAATCTTGTCACAATCCAAAATAAATAAATAAATAAAAGCGTATTTAAGAAGTCAACCATTAAAATTATAGGTCTCCCACTTTCACATAATGAATGTAGATCGATGACATGATTCGAGGATTAGAAGTGAAGAAATTAATGAAGTCAAATTGCACCTGAAAACTCTAGTGTTTCACAATTTACTTCGTCCTCTTCATTGACACAAAATGAAAAATGTATCCATGTGCACAAATATGTAAACAAGAAAGTTGGTGGACATGAGTTTTTTTATTTTTTTTTTAATTGAAAAAAGCCTTTTCATCGATCATAAATCAACTACAAGATAAGAGGACGAGAAATCCTCAACAACAACAAAAAGGTAAACCATTCAAAAACTAACCGACAAACTAGGACTCTAAACAATGCTAATCCTCAGCCACCAATTATCTACCAATTACATCCATCCAATTTAAAACGAACAAGGAGCATGGAAAGTCCTTGCACGCTTTATCAGTTGAAAGCCTACAGAAAAACATGTTTGACTTTGTAAACATGAAAAGTTAGCTTATTTAAGCTGCCTAATTAGTTTCATTTTGGCTGCTTAATTAGCTTCCTTTTTGTTAGGTTATTTAGGCAATCTGATTAGTTTCCTTTGGTTAGTTTATTTAGGCTACCTAATTAGTTTGGTAGCTAGTTTCTTTTTTGTATATAAAAGGGCTAACCTTTGTATCGTTTAGAATAAGAAACAGAATTTGTTCTTCAATTTACATCAGGGTATCAGACCTGCAAGGCTTAGATTTCTCTAGGAATGTCTTTTCTACCCTGCTGCCTAGTCTTTATTACCGTATTCCCCCTTGTTTTTCACCAGCCTTCATCGCCTATCCACTCTCACCAGCGAATTCCTCCTTTTTTTTCACTAGCCTTCATCACCAGTGGTTCCTTTTTATCGCTGTTTCTAGCTGTTTTTTAGGTTGTTATTGGCTGTTTCTAGCTGCTTTTTCCCCTCTATTTTATTGTTATTTCTAGCTGTTTCTGGCCGTTTTTTCTAGTTGTTATTGACTGGCTTTAATCGCCAAAGGTTGTGATTTGTGAAGAATGTCAGAAGTTGCAGAAACAACTGCTGCAGTCGCAGGAACAATCACTGTAGTACAATCCGAAGAGCTCAAGAGGGTGAGATCACTTATTGGCAACATTAACAAACCTACAAATACTTGTTCATTAGCATATGCAGATGAGTTTCCTATCTTTGTTGGATTAAATGTTTCAGATAGAACCTTTAGCAAGTCCTATGTCTTGGACTCAGAAGCCACCGACCATATGAACCATTCACTGAACATTTTTTGCACATATTCCCCATGTTCAAGCAATAGAAAACAGCCATAGCTAATAGTTCCTTGATCACAGTAGTAGGTGTAAAAGAAGTTAGAATAAATCCATCACTTATCCTTAAAAATGTTCTTAATGTTACTAAATTATCCACTAATCTTGTCTCGGTTCAAAAATTCACCTGGGATTTATGTTGCAAAATGATTTTTTATCCTAATCATTATGTATTTTTTTTATCCTAATCATTGTGTATTTCAGGACGAGGATTCGGCAGGGACGATTGGATATACTAGAGAACGGGATGGCCTCTACTACCTTGAAACATTGAGCAATTCAAACATCACCAAGAGCAAGTTACTCATTCCTTTATTTTTAAGTGTTTTTCATCTAATAAAGAGAAAGTTTGGCTTTATCATCGCCGACTTGGACATCCATCATGTAGGACCATTAAAATTATAATTCCCACTTTGTTTAAAGGTTTTGATGTTAAAGATTTTCATTGTGAAGTGTGTGAACTTGCTAAACACAAACGTACTTCGTTTTCAATCAATAATAAATAAAATTCTATTCCTTTTTATCACATGTATAGTGACATTACTGTTCCTAATGTTTCCGGAGCACTATGGTTTGTGTCATTTATTGATGATTATACTCATGTTACTTGGATTTTCTTGCTTAAACACAAATCTGATGTCAGCATTATTCTTCCAAACTTTCACTCCATCGTTAAAAATCAATTTGGGGTCTATATTAAACGATTCTAGTCAAATAATGCTAGAAACTATTTCAATCGCGCCTTAACTCCATATTTTTAGAAGGGATAGTATATAGAGTCGTCTTGTGTCAATACCCCACAACAAAATGGGGTGGTGAAGAGAAAACATGGTCATCTTCTTGGGTCAACCCGAGCGATAATGTTTCAAAAAAATATGCCAAAATCTTTTTGGGGAGAAGCAGTCCTTACAGCCACATATCTTATGAACCGATTACCTTCTAGAGTTTTGGGTTTCAAAAGTCCAATGGAAAAGCCCTCAACATTCCATCCGAACCTAAAAACTACAAATAATCTTGTTCCTAGAGTTTTTGGATGCATGTCATTTGTCCATATTCATAGCCAAAATAGGGAGAAACTAGATTCGAGGGCATTAAAATGTGTTTTTGTCAGCTATTCTTTGAATCAAAAGGGGTATAAGTATTATCATCCTCATCAAAGAAGTTTTATGTTTCTACTGATGTTACCTTCAATGAACAAGAGTCTTATTTTCAATCTCTAGGGGATGAATTCTGTAATGGAAGATAAGGATCAGGACCTTTCTCTTCTTGATCTGCCAGGTTCTTCCACACTTACTTCTTCAAGTACAAATTCCACACTTCTTTCGAATCTAAATTCTCAACCAGTCTCGTGTCCTCCTTCTCAACCAATCTCATGTCCTTCTCTAGTTAGTCCGTGTCTGTCTTCTCCATGTTTGCCCATGCCAGAAAAGTCTCCAGAAAAGCCAAGTTCTACTCTCGAGGATGTAAGATTTGACAAAGTGTTTTCAAGGAAGAAGACTATTGTTCCTGAATCTATGCAAGCCCAAGAACCTAATCCGAATCCTAGAAATGAGATAACAAGTTTTAAACCTTCATTGCAAACTGAGACCAAATCTCATGCGAGTAATAGTGACCAAGACATTCCCATTGCCGTTAGAAAAGGAATCAGAGAGGGCACAAAACGACCTTTATATCCTTTCTCACACTTTATGTCATTCAAAAATTTTTCACCATCTCATAGGACTTTTCTTGTTAGTCTTTACACCATTGTCATCCCTACAACTTTATCTAAAGCTTTATCCAGTAAGAAATGGAAACAAGCTATGAATGTAGAAATGGAGGCGTTGGAGAAAAATAAAACTTGAGAGTTGTTAAAGTTGCCTACAAGAAAGAAACCCATGGGGTGTAAATGGATTTATGCTATGAAGTACAGTGCAGATGAATCTATTTAGAGATATAAAGCAAAATTGGTGGCTAAGGGATATACGCTGACTTACACAATATTGATTATCTGGAGACCTTTGCTCTGGTTGCAAAGATGTACACTGTCAGAATCTTGTTGTCTTTAGCAGCTAATTATGGATGAGACATGCAATAATTCAATGTCTAGAATACATTTTTGCATAGAGAATTAGAAGAAATTTATATGGAGATCCCACCGAGCTATGGAAATAATTTGGCTGCCCATACAGTGTGTAAGTTGAAGAAGGCCTTGTACGAGCTTAAAAAATCTCCACGAGCATGGTTTGGAAGATTTGCGAGAGTTATGACAGCCATGGGATATAGACAGAATCAAGGGGATCTGTAAGCCGACTAGGGCTAGGGCTCAAAATATGCAGCCTTTTTTTCTTATTGAATAATGAAATCAGTACAAGCCTTTAAATAGAAAAAGAAAAGTACTAAATTCCTAAATTAAACTTTCTAAAAATAAGCAAAAAGTAAACTTTCCTATAATTATCAAAAAGTAAACTTTCCTATAAATAACTCCTAAATATGCTATTTATTAAAAAACTTCTAACACTTCCCCTCAAGTTGGTGCATAGATATTCATCATGCCCAACTTGCTTACAAAATACTCAAAAGTCTGCCGTAGGAGCCCTTTGGTGAAGACATCTGCGATCTGCTGATTAGAAGGTAAGAAAGGAATGCAAACAACTCCTTCTTCGAGCTTTTCCTTGATGAAGTGCCTGTCAATTTCAACATGTTTAGTTCTATCATGTTAAACTGAATTGTTCGTAATACTAATAGCCGCCTTATTATCACAGAACAACTTCATAGGTAGTTCTACCGGTATGCCAAGTTCACTTAGAAGTCTCTTCACCCATAATATCTCACATACTCCTTGAGCCATTGCTCGATACTCAGCTTTGGCACTACTTCTTGCTACCACGGCTTGTTTTTTGCTTCTCCAGGTAACTAGGCTTCCCCACACAAACGTACAATATCCTGAGGTTGATCTTCTATCAGTCACTGAACCAGCCCAATCTGCATCTGTGTAAACCTCAACCCCACGTTGATCGGTCTTCTTGAAAAAAAGCCCTTTCCCAGGAGTAGCTTTCAAGTACCTCAAAATCTTTTATACTGCTTCCAGATGCTCCTGATAGGGAGCGTGCATAAATTGGCTCACCAGACTGACAGTAAATGAGATGTCTGGACGAGTGTGAGACAAATAGATCAACTTTCCCACTAATCGTTGATATCGACCGGTATCGACTGGTACTCCTTCCTTTACTTCTCCCAACTTGGAGTTGAATTCTATGGGCGTGTCTGAATGCTTGCAACCTGTCATCCCAATCTCTTCTAGGAGATCTACAATATATTTTCGTTGTGAGACTACTAACCCTTGTTTTGACCTTGCAATCTCCATGCCAAGGAAATATCTAAGTTGACCAAGATCCTTAATCTCAAACTCGGAGGACAATTTCTTCTTTAACTCTTCCATGCCTTCAACATCATCACCTGTGAGGATAATGTCATCCACATATACAACCAACACCACCATCTTCCCCTCATGTGATTTCTTTATAAACATAGTATGATCTGATTGTCCTTATACAAACACCTGACCTTTTACAAACTTCGTGAACCTCTCAAACCAGGCCCTAGGAGATTGTTTAAGACCATACAAGGATTTTCTGAGTCTGCAGACCTTACCACCAAACCTTTGAGAAAAACCAGATGGAGCTTCCATGTACACCTCCTCTTCTAAATCTCCATTTAAGAAAGCATTTTTAACATTCAGTTGAAATAGTCCCCACTCAAGGTTGACTGCAAGAGAAAGAATTACTCTTACAGTATTCAGTTTGATAACAGTGGAGATGGTTTCTGAGTAGTCTATGCCATAGATCTATGTAAATCCCTTGGCAACCAACCGAGCTTTAGACCTTTCAAGGGAACCATCAGCATTATACTTCACCATAAACACCCATCTGCAACCGACCAGGGTCTTTCCTCTAGGCAACTCTGTGATTTCCCAAGTTTTGTTCTTTTCCAAGGCTCTCATCTCTTCAAGAACTGCTTCCTTCCATTCTAGAACACGTAGAGCTTCCTGTATATCTTTTGGAACAGTGAAACAAGACAATTTTGAGGTAAAAGCTTGAAATGAAGGGTATAGACTCTCATGTGACAGAAAGTTATAAAGAGGATGTTTGGTACATGATCTAGTACCTTTCCTAATGGTAATGGGTAAATCAACTGATTTATCTGACTCGACAAGACACTCAGGATTAGACTCAATAATTTGTGGTTCAGATGGAGGATTACCTGACTGAGCTTCATTTTCCAGATCTGTCATTGGTTCAGGCTCTTGGTTCTGCTTCGGATTGGGAACTCTATCCTTCAGTCTAGGATACTTCCTCTTATAGACTTTCCCTTTAAACTCAATTCCACCTTGCCTCGCACACATCTCGTTCTCTTTTCGAGCTTCACTCTATAATGGCATAGTTAAAGGGACATCGCTATTTTCACTACTTGAGACATCCTTAATTATCCCACTTACCTCAGTATTATTATTTTGAGTCATAGATTGCACAGGAAAAACATCACAGATTAACAAGTCATCGTTCGAATCTTCACTTAATGTCTCCCCCTGAAGATGAGTGTTCGAAAAAAAAGGTTTGTTTTCAAAAAAGGTGACATCCATAGATACAAAAAACTTCCTTGTGAGATGATCAAAACATTTGTATCCCTTTTGGGTAGAGGGATATCCAACAAAAACACAATTTCTTGCTCGGGAATCTAACTTTCCCTGGGGATGGCTATGAATGTGAACAAATATTGTACACCCAAATACTTTTAGAGGAAGATCATAAGTGAGACGAGAAGAAGGAAAACACCTCTTAAGTTGCTCCAATGGGGTTTGAAATTTTAAAAATTTTGTAGGCATTCTGTTGATTAAATATGTGACTGTCAGAATTGCCTCACCCCATAGATATTTTGGAATTGAAGTTGAAAACATTAAAGACCGAGCAACCTCTAAGAGATGTTTATTTTTCCTTTCTGCCACTCCATTCTGCTGTGGAGTGTTAGTGTAGGAACTTTGATGAACAATTCCTTTTTCCATGAAAAAATTACCTAAAATTTGTTTAAAATATTCTTTACCATAATCACTTCTGAAAATTTGAATCTGAGTTTGAAATTGTGTTAAGATCATGTTGTAAAAATTTTTAAATACAGTTTCAATTTCAGATTTTTCATGTAGTAAGAACACCCAAGTGACACGTGTGTGATCATCAATAAAAGTAACGAACCATCTCTTTCCTGTCAAAGTTTTAATCCGATATGGCCCCCAAACATCACTATAAATCAAAGTAAAGGGTTTAGTGGCTTTATATGGTTGAGCAGAAAAGGAAGTTCGATGATGTTTTGATAATTCACAAATCTCACACTGAAATAAAGATGGATTTTTATTGATAAAGAGTTTAGGAAACAAGTGTCTTAAATAATGAAAATTTGGATGTCCTAAACGAAAATGCCATAACATTATTTCACTTGAATCAATAATAGAAATAGAATTGAGACAAGTCCTCCGGGATTGCCTACTTGAGTCATATCCAGTGTCAAAAAAATAGTCCTCCAACTTCCTTAGCATTGCCAACCGTCCTCCCCGATTTCAAACCCTGAAATAGACAGCTAGATGACGAGAAATTAACTTGACACTCTTAATCATGGATAAATTTATTGACTGAAAGAAGATTACAGGACAATTTGAGAACATGAAGAACATCATAGAGTGTAATATTAGGTGAGATAATAATAGATCCTTTCCCGGCTACTGCCGAAAAAGTTCCATCTACTATCTTGACTCTTTGATTCCCTGCACATGGACTATAGGAAGAGAAAAATTTAGAGCAACCAGTTATGTGATCTGTAGCACCAGAATCAACTATCTAAGAGACACTTAACTCAACATTCAAACTTAAGGATAAAAAATGGTTACCCCTTTTTGCCACGTGACTAGAAGGACTCGAATTGACAAGATTTTGTGATTGGAGGAATTTACAGATCTGCTCTAGGTGTTCCTTCGTGAGCGGTTGCATCTCTGAAGATGACTCCTTCCCTTACTCAGTAACATTAGCTTGGGAATTCCAGTTGTCTCCTGTTTGCTTTTTCTTGGAAGTAGCAGGCTTACCATGGATCTTCCAACATGTCTCACGTGTATGCCATGGTTTCTTGCAGTGATCACACCATGGTCTCTTGCCATTTTTTCCTTCACTATCACTATTTCTTGACACCAACGCCGACCCTTCAGGATCATGTGTAGTCTTTCCAATCATCACCTTTCTTTGAGCTTCTTCTCTCCGTACTTCAGAGAACACTTCTCTTAAAGAGGGCAGTGGCTTCCTTCCAAGAATACGACCACGGACTTCATCTAATTCTTGGTTGAGACCTGCAACGAAGGTGTAAACACGCTCATTCTCTTCCCGTTTCTTGTGCTTCACACTATCACTAGGACACTCCCAGTCTTCTTCATAACACAAGTCCAATTCTTGCCACAAAGTGACAATGTTATTGTAATAGGCAATAACATCACGGCTGTCCTGTTTGGAATTCCATAGCCTAGTTTTCAACTCAAATATTTGAGATGAATTTTCTAGGTCAAAATGCATCTCTCTAACTGCTTCCCAAACATCCTTAGCAGTCGGTAAGAACGTGTGGGGTTTGGCAATGGTCGATTCCATCGAATTGATCATCCAAGCAATTACTAGGGAGTTTTCAGAATTCCATATCATCAATCCAGGTTCTCCAACGGCTGGCTTTACACGTTCTCCAGTCAAATAGCCTAGTTTTCCCCGTCCATCAATGCCGAGTTTCATGGATCGAGCCCACTCTAGAAAATTCTGACCATTAAGCCTCTGCCCTGTCAATTGAAAGGATGAACTAGCACCGAAAAAATCATGGCTGCTGCCTCCAGGAATCAGTCCACTGCTGCCCGAATTGCTGCTGCCTCCTTTTGTCGCTGACTCTGCTCCTCCTTCATACGCCGTCGACCCCTCTCCGCCGATCGTGGAGGGCTTCTTTTGGCCAATCATGGCCTGGCGGTAATTCATCTCAGCCGTTTCTCCTAAACCGGCTCTGATACCATGTAAGCCGACTAGGGCTAGGGCTCAAAATATGCAGCCTTTTTTTCTTATTGAATAATGAAATCAGTACAAGCTTTTAAATAGAAAAAGAAAATGACTAAATTCCTAAATTAAACTTTCTAAAAATAAGCAAAAAGTAAACTTTCCTATAATTATCAAAAAGTAAACTTTCCTATAAGTAACTCCTAAATATGATATTTATTAAAAAACTTCTGACAGGAACATACATTGTTCATTAAGCACTCACCTTCAGCTGGAGTGATGGTTCTCCTAGTGTCTGTTGATGACATAATAGTGACAGGAGATGATTTGAAGGAGAGACTGGTTTTAGGCCAATGCTTGGCCAGGGAATTTGAGATTAGGAAGTGAGGGAGGGTAAAATATTTCCTTGGGATTGAAGTGGCTCACTCTAGGCAATGTATATTTATCTCCCAACAAAAGTATGTTACAGATCTTCTCAAGGACACAAGCAGGACAGCGTGCAGATCGGCAAGTACTCCAATTGATTTTAACCATAGACTTGGAGAGGCGAAGGGGGATGCTGCAATGAACAAAGACATGTACCAGCGTCTAGTAGGAAGACTTGTTTACTTATCTCACACAAGACTAAATATAGCTTATATAGTAAGTGTGATCATCCAATTCATGCATAACCCGAAAGAGATTCATTTGTAGGCGATTTACCGAGTGTTACAGTATCTCCAAGGAACACCAGGAAAAGGTATTTTGTTCAAAAGGAATGGAGGTTTAGTACTTGAGGCATATACAGATGCAGATTATACTGGGTCGATTGTGGATAGATGGTTGACTTCAGGGTATTGTACTTTTCTTGGTGGGAATCTTATGACGTGGAGAAGTAAGAAGCAAAGTGTGGTGGCATGATCTAGTGCAGAGGCAGAATTTTAAGCAACGGCTCAAAGAGTGTGTGAGCTACTTTGGTTGAAGATCATTTTAGAATACTTGATAATTAAGTGGAATGGTCTAATGAGGCTCTATTGTGACAAGAAGTCGGCGATTAACATAGTGCACAATCTTATATAGCACGATTGAACTAAACATATCAAGATAGACAGTCACTTCATTAAAGAGAAGTTGAAGAGTGGATTAATTTGTACTCTTTATGTATCTTCACAATCAACTTGCAGATGTGCTTACCAAGGGCCTAAGTAGTTCAGTGTTTCAGAGTGTAGTATCCAAGCTGGGAATGGAAAATACTTATTCACCAGCCGGAGAGGGAGGGTAGAAAAACGTGTTTGACTTTATAAACATGAAATTTATATTCTTTAGGCTGCCTAGTTTTATTTAGGCTGCCTGATTAGTTTCCTTTTTGTTAGGTTATTTAGGTTGCCTAATTAGTTTGGTAGCTAGTTTCTTTTTTGTATATAAAAGGACTAACCTTTGTACCATTTAGAATAAGAAACAGAATTTGTTCATCAATTTACGTCAAAGCCCATAAGGGAGCTAAGTCCTTGGCCTTCTCAAAAATATCAATCAATCCCATACCCCTTTTCGTGGACATGAGTAAGTTATTAATAACAAAAAACCCTATTCCCAAATAGCACTCCTTGTATGTTGCCAAACGGAAAAAAATATACAATGGAAAACAAACACCAAACAACCTATATATCTGCTGATTTCATCAAAATTATTTAAAAACAAAATACTGAGTCTTCCTGCCCGAAATATGCTCAGAAGTGAACTGTATGCTATTGACAAGAATTTACTTTCAAATTACAGTCAAAAAATTGATCTTCCCATCATTGACTAGCAAACCATTCCAAAACTGATCTTTTCATAGGCTACTCTTCATCCGAAGAATCTAAAGA